>CM029397.1:22738538-32738538 GCA_017139565.1 Luffa aegyptiaca
TTCCGAGCTCTCAAAAACTGAAACGGAGCAAAGTTTGGATTATGTGTCGTCCAAACCACCTGAAGAACTCTCATTGGGTGAATTTTGAGTTCCAAACTCTCCAAAACTCAAATGGAGCGAAGTTTGGACCAAGTTCATCCAAACTATATGAAAAACTCTCATTGGGACGAACTTTATGTACCGAGCTCTCAAAAACTGAAACGGAGCAAAGTTTTGACCATGTGTCGTCCAAACCACCGAAAGAACTCTCATTGGGCCGAACTTTGAGTTCCAAACTCTCCAAAACTCAAACGGAGCAAAGTTTGGACCAAGTTCGTCCAAACCATATGAAAAACTCTCATTGGGACGAACTTTGGGTTCTGAGCTCTCAAAAACTGAAACGGAGCAAAGTTTGGACCATGTTTCGTCCAAACCACCTAAAGAACTCTCATTGGGCCGAACTTTGAGTTCCAAACTCTCCAAAACTCAAACGGAGCAAATTTTGGACCAAGTTCGTCCAAACCATATTAAAAACTGAGATCGGGACAAAGTTTTGGTTCCGAGCTCTCAAAAACTGAAACGGAGCAAAGTTTGTACCATGTGTCGCCCAAACAACCTAAAAACTCTCATTGGGCCCAACTTTGAGTTCCTAACTCTCCAAATACTCAAACGGAGCAAAGTTTGGACCAAGTTCGTCTAAACCATATGAAAAACTCTCATTGGGACGATCTTTCGGTTCCGGGCTCTCGAAAACTGAAACGGAGCCAAGTTTGGACCATGTGTCGTCCAAACCACCTAAATAACACTCATTAGGCCGAACTTTGAATTCCAGACTCTCCAAAACTCAAATAGAACAAAGTTTGGACCAAGTTCGTCCAAACTATATGAAAAACTCTCATTGGGACGAACTTTTGGTTCCCAGCTCTCAAAAACTGAAACGGAGCAAAGTTTGGACCATGTGTTGTCCAAACCACCTAAAGAACTCTCATTGGGCCGAACTTTGAGTTCCAAACTCTCCAAAACTCAAACGGAGCAAAGTTTGGACCAAGTTCGTCCAAACCTTATGAAAAACTCTCATTGGGACGAACTTTGGGTTTCGAGCTCCCAAAAACTGAAACGGAGAAAAGTTTTGCCCATGTGTCGTCCAAACACCCTAAAGAACTCTCATTGGGCCGAACTTTGAGTTCCTAACTCTCCAAAACTCAAACGGAGAAAAGTTTGGACCAAGTTCGTCCAAACCATAAGAAAAACTCTCATTGGGACGAACTTTGGGTTTCGAGCTCTCAAAAATTGAAACGGAGCAAAGTTTTGACCATGTGTCCTCCAAACCACCTAAAGAACTCTCATTGGGCCAAACTTTGAGTTCCTAACTCTCCAAAAACTCTAACGGATCAAAGTTTGGACCAAGTTCGTCCAAACCATAAGAAAAACTCTCATTGGGACGAACTTTGGGTTCCGAGCTCTAAAAAATTGAAACAAAGCAAAGTTTGGACCATGTGTCGTCCAAACCACCTAAATAACTCGCATTGGGCCGAACTTTGAGTTCAAAACTCTCCAAAACACAAACGCAGAAAAGTTTGGACCAAGTTCGTCCAAACCATATGAAAAATTCTCATTGGGACGAACTTTGGGTTCCGAGCTCTAAAAAACTGAAACGGAGCAAAGTTTGGACCATGTGTCGTCCAAACCACCTAGAGAACTCTCATTGGGCCGAACTTTGAGTTCCAAACTCTCCAAAACTCAAACGGAGCAAATTTTGGACAAGGTTTGTCCAAACCATATGAAAAACTCAGATCGGGACGAACTTTGGGTTCCGAGCTCTCAAAAACTGAAACGGAGCAAAGTTTGTATTATGTGACGTCCAAACAACCTAAAGAACTCTCATTGGGCCGAAGTTTGACTTCCTGACTCTCCAAATACTCAAATGGAGCAAAGTTTGGACCAAGTTCGTCTAAACCATATGAAAAACTCTCATTGGGACGATCTTTCGGTTCCGGGATCTAAAAAACTGAAACGGAGCAAAGTTTGGACCATGTGTCGTCCAAACCACCTAAATAACACTCATTCGGCCGAACTTTGAGTTCCAAACTCTCCAAAACTCAAAAAGAACAAAGTTTGGACCAAGTTCGTCCAAACTATATGAAAAACTCTCATTGGGACGACCTTTTGGTTCCGAGCTCTCAAAAATTGAAACGGAGCAAAGTTTGGACCATGTGTCGTCCAAACCACCTAAAGAACTCTCATTGGGCCGAACTTTGAGTTCCTAACTCTCCAAAACTCAAACAGAGCAAAGATGCACCAAGTTCGTCCAAATCATATGGAAAACTCTCATTGGGACGAACTTTGGGTTCCGAGCTCTAAAAAACTGAAACGGAGCAAAGTTTGGACCATGTGTCGTCCAAACCACCTAGAGAACTCTCATTGGGCCGAACTTTGAGTTCCAAACTCTCCAAAACATAAACGGAGCAAATTTTGGACCAAGTTTGTCCAAACAATATGAAAAACTCAGATCGGGACGAACTTTGGGTTCCGAGCGCTCAAAAACTGAAACGGAGCAAAGTTTGTATTATGTGACGTCCAAACAACCTAAAGAACTCTCATTGGGCCGAAGTTTCACTTCCTGACTCTCCAAATACTCAAATGGAGCAAAGTTTGGACCAAGTTCGTCTAAACCATATGAAAAACTCTCATTGGGACGATCTTTCGGTTCCGGGATCTAAAAAACTGAAACGAAGCAAAGTTTGGACCATGTGTCGTCCAAACCACCTAAATAACTCTCATTGTGCCGAACTTTGAGTTCCAAACTCTCCAAAACTCAAACGGAGAAAAGTTTGGACCAAGTTCGTCCAAACCATATGAAAAACTCTCATTGGGACGAACTTTGGGTTCCGAGCTCCCAAAAACTGAAACGGAGCGAAGTTTTGACCATGTGTCGTCCAAACGACGTAAAGAACTCTCATTGGGCGCCGAACTTTGAGTTCCTAACTATCCAAAACTCAAACGGAGCAAAGTTTGGACAAAGTTCGTCCAAACCATATGAAACACTCTCATTGGGACGAACTTTGGGTTCCGAGTTCTCAAAAACTGAAACGGAGCAAAATTTGGTCCATGTGTGATCCAAACCACCTAAAGAACTCTCATTGGGCCGAATTTTGAGTTCTAAACTCTCCAAAACTCAAACGGAGCAAATTTTGGACCAAGTTCGTCCAAACCATATGAAAAACTCAGATCGGGACAAACTTTGGGTTTCGAGCTGTCAAAAACTGAAACGGAGCAAAGTTTGGACCGTGTGTCGTCCAAACCACCTAAAGAACTCTCATTGGGCTGAAGTTTGACTTCCTAACTCTCTAAATACTCAAACGGATCAAAGTTTTGACCAACTTCGTCCAAACCATATGAAAAACTCTCATTGGGACGAACTTTTGGTTCCGAGCTCTCAAAAACTGAAATGGAGCAAAGTTTGGACCATGTGTCGTCCAAACCACCTAAATAACTCTCATTGGGCCGAACTTTGAGTTCCAAACTCTCCAAAACTCAAACGGAGCAAAGTTTGGACCAAGTTCGTCCAAACCTTATGAGAAACTCTCATTGGGACGAACTTTGGGTTCCGAGCTCCCAAAAACTGAAATGGAGAAAAGTTTTGACAATGTGTCGTCCAAACACCCTAAAGAACTCTTATTGGGCCGAACTTTGAGTTCCTATCTCTCCAATACTCAAACGGAGCAAAGTTTGGACCAACATCGTCCAAACCATAAGAAAAACTCTCATTGGGACGAACTTTGGGTTCCGAGCTCTCAAAAACTGAAACGGAGCAAAGTTTTGACCATGTGACGTCCAAACCACCTAAGGAACTCTCATTGGGCCGAACTTTGAGTTCCTAACCATCCAAAACTCAAACGGAGCAAAGTTTGGACCAAGTTCGTCCAAACCATATGAAAAACTCTCATTGGGACGAAGTTTGGGTTCCGAGCTCTCAAAAACTGAAACGGAGCAAAGTTTTGACCAGGTTTCGTCCAAACCACCTAAAGAACTCTCATTGGGCCGAACTTTGAGTTCCAAACTCTCCAAAACTCAAACGGAGCAAATTTTGGACCAAGTTCGTCCAAACCATATGAAAAACTTAGATCGTGACAAACTTTGGGTTCTGAGTTCTCAAAAACTGAAACGGAGCAAAATTTGGACCATGTGTCGTCCAAACCACCTAAAGAACTCTCATTGGGCCGAACTTTGAGTTCTAAATTCTCCGAAACTCAAACGGAGCAAATTTTGGACCAAGTTCGTCCAAACCATTTGAGAAACTCTCATTGGGACGATGTTTGGGTTCCGAGCTCTCAAAAACTGAAACGGAGCAAAGTTTTGACCATGTGTCGTCCAAACCACCTAAATAACTCTCATTGGGCCGAACTTATAGTTCCAAACTCTCCAAAACTCAAACGGAGTTTACTGTTTCGATTTTGCATATACGCAGTTTACTGTTTATTTAACCGCCCAAATTTTGCTCCTTGGTGAGGGTTCGATCCGGCATATACGCAGTTTACTGTTTATTTAACCGCCCATATTTTTTGGTTGCTCCATGGTGGGGGTTCGATCCTGCATATATGCAGTTTATTGTTTATTTAACCGCCCATATTTATTGGTTGCACCATGGTGGGGGTTCGATCCTGCATATACGCAGTTTACTGTTTATTTAACCGCCCAAATTTTAAGGGGGTTCGATCCTGCATATACGCAGTTTACTGTTTATTTAACCTGTAAACCCGAGACTTTCCTTAGATAATTTTCTCTTGTCATCTATTGGTGGTTTCATTGTTGGACTAAGTTGTGGGGAATTATCAATTTAAAAAGAAAGGAAATAAAGGAATTAAATAAGTGAAGAAAAGAAAAGAAAAGAAAAGGAAAAGGAAAAGGGGAAAAGGAAAAAAAAAAAAAGAAAAAAGAAAGAAAAAGAAAGCGAGTGGGAAACGACAGCAAATACCTTCCACCACCGCTTCACTCATTTTTAGCCCACTACCAGCCCATTTCTTATCATTTTTCATTCCAAAAGTTACAGAGCACTTGAGGGAGAGAGTGAAGGAGGAAGAAGAAGAAGAATTTCATGGTTTTGAGGTTGAAGAAGATAAGAAAAGCTCATGCAAAGCCAGCCATAGCAGAATCTGGGTGCAAAACTGTCAACCTCTGGTTTTTTATTCGGTTTGAGCTACACAGAAGGAACTAAGAGGTGAGGTTTGATTTTCTTGAAAGTTAGTTCATTTTCTAACAAATTTCATGAAGGAAGCTTGAGCTAAATCGTATGAGAAGTTAATGGATTTTTTAATGGAAAACAGAGCACAGGATTTTCGAGCAAACCAGGAGGATCTCTGGTGTTCTCTGGTGTTTTGAGCATTCTGGGGTGTACAAGTCGAATCAGAAGCTCTATTTGGTATGGTTGGAAAGCGTATTCAATTTCCTACAACTTTTATGAAGATTTCGTGAGCCAAAAATGACTTTAAGTAGGGTTAATTTCGGGAGTTAGATAAAGGGTAGCAGAGAACCTCGAATCTGTGTTGTCTGTGTTCGGGGCAATTCTGGGCAAATCGGTTGGGAATCTCATTTTCATTTCTTCAGGTAAGTTGTAGACTGTTCGAAAATGGAGAGTTTGATGTGTATTTTATTAATTTTGGTTCAGTATTGAGGAAGTTATGGGTGTTGGAAGTTAGGGTATAGAATCTGGAAAATCTGGAAAAGTAGAATGTGAATGTGATTCTTAATCCAATTGTTTAAAAATTCATGAGCATGGAAAAACAAAGCTATCTATGGTTCTAATGCTCGGTTTTGGTTATTTGACAGGCCAAGAGGAAATAGGTCGAGTCTACAAACCGGGGAACTAGATAAGACAGTGAGTGACAAAATGAATTTCGAAAATTGTTTCCAACGGTTGTTCATGTTTAGACGTTTTATATGCTTTACCATGAATGATATATGATTTTTATGAACGGTTTCAAGCATAAGTTTTGAGCTCAGATTTTCTAACGAGGTTTATATATGAGCACGTGGCTAATGACTTTATGAAAAGTAGATGAAACGATATCTTTTAAAGTAAAGTATGGATTAGCAAGTACTTTTAAACGATTTCCAGTTTTTCATGAGCAAGCTGAGTAAGCTTAAGTTTTACGAAAGATAACGATAAGCAGGCATGTTTTAATGTTTTCATGTGATTTTCTGAGATTTCTATTGACTACATGACTGAGATATTGAGCCCGAGACTTATGGTACCGTGTGCACACAGGTTATATTCCGTTGTTGATGTTGAGTGTACTCCGTGACAACGATGCTGTCGTGAGTGCTGGGCGAGCCCCACTACGACAAAGACGATGGGAGTGCTTGGCGGGCCCCACTACATCGTAGGACTAGTAAACGTTGGTTGTACTGGGCGTGCCCTACACAACGTAGATCGGTCATGTTAGTTAAAATGTTTGATGTACTTAATATGCCTTGCTAGATTTTTAATGACGAACTTACGAGATGTTTTGGAAAGCCTTTATTATTACACGTTTATGTTAAACGCTTTGATTGAGCATATTTATACGTTTAAAGGTTTATCACGTGTTTGACTTCCGGATTTAGAGTTTTAAAGTTAGTCACTCACTGGGCTTCGTAGCTCATTCTTTCAAAATGTTTTTCCACTTTCAGGTAGAGATCGAGCTCCCGGTGCCTGATACACTGCCAACGTCTGCTGAAAGTTCCAGAACAAGTTCCAGTACGTGGGTGGAGTTGTAAACTGAGTCTGTTCATATTGTAAATGTTTTGTAAGGATTGGATAATATAGTCCTAGAGGTCGTGGTTGTATAAACCCTAGTTGTATATGTTTTTGGTTGTGACATCTATATCAGGTTATTATCCGAACCAAGTTATGTCAGGGCAGCACCTCGTGTTTGTTGGAAGTTTTTTTCAGGGATTCCGCTGTGTTCTGTTTCATGTAGAATGTTTTATATCTATGATTAGTACATTTATCAGGTTCAATGTTACAGGAGGGTCAACGGGTATCGTTAGAGGAGGACGATGTTCGTTGGCTTCACGCCATCTTCCGGACTGAGTTAGCAGGTGGTCCAGGAGGGGGTGTGACATAACCGCCCAATTTTTTATTGGTTACTCAATGGTGGGGGTTCGATCCTGCATATACGCAGTTTAATGTTTATTTAACCGCCCAATTTTTTGCTCCATGGTGGGGGTTCGATCCTGCATGTACGCAGTTTACTGTTTATTTAACCGCCCAAATTTTTTTCCATGGTGGGGGTTCGATCCTGCATATACGCAGTTTACTGTTTATTTAACTGCCCAAATTTTTATCAAACAACCACCTGGCTCAGTGGCTGAGTGAGTCATTATCCTTGGTTGCACCATGGTGGGGGTTCGATCCTGCATATTCGCAGTTTACTGTTTATTTAACCGCCCAAATTTTTTTGCTCCATGGTGGGGGTTCGATCCTGCATATACGCAGTTTACTGTTTATTTAACCACCCAATTTTTATCAAACAACCACCTGGATTAGTGGCTGAGTGAGTGATTATCCTTGGTTGCTCCATGGTGGGGGTTCGATCCTGCATATACGCAGTTTACTGTTTATTTAACCGCACAAATTTTTATTGCTCCATGGTGGGGGTTCGATCCTGCATATACGCAGTTTATTGTTTATTTAACCGCGTAAATTTTATCAAACAACCACCTGGCTCAGTGGCTGAGTGAGTGATTATCCTTGGTTACTCCATGGTGGGGGTTCGATCCTGCATATACTCAGTTTACTGTTTATTTAACCGCCCAAATTTTTTGGCTGCTCCATGGTGGGGGTTCGATCCTGCATATATGCAGTTTACTGTTTATTTAACCGCCCAAATTTTTTTTTTTTTATCAAACAACCACCTGGCTCAGTGGCTGAGTGAGTCATTATCCTTGGTTGCTCCATGGTGGGGGTTCGATCCTGCATATACGCACTTTATTGTTTATTTAACCGCCGAAATTTTTCATGGTGGGGGTTCGATCCTACTTATACGCAGTTTACTGTTTATTTAATCGCCCAATTTTTTTTTTTTTATCAAACAACCACCTGGCTCAGTGGCTGAGTGAGTGATAAGCGCCCAATATGCTTAAGTTTACAAAGCTAGAGGTCCTTCTAGGATCCTTGTGTGGACACAAATAAGACAAACTTACCGAATGATTCCAACCAAGAGTTTTGTTAGAAGACGAATCACTCTTAGATCAAACTTAGAATCTATGATGGTCACTCAAAGATCCTAAGACGACTCACGCCATAATTAGATTGATCAAAACTAATCCAATGAATCGGTTGAACATCAAACCTAAAACAAGATTTGAAAGAAAAGATAACACCAAAGGGGTGAATAAGCAAAAGCTTTTTAATATGCATAATCTGAGTTTTCAAGAGTATTACAAGCCATTTTAAAGGCCAAATGGTCGTGGATAGACCAAAGAACTCAAAAGTCATTCATTTACACTTAATTGCAAATTGTAGAAAATAAGACCTAGGAACTTAAAACTTGATTGCACATCAAACGAGCAGCCATATCTTAAAACTAAAAAGATAGAATTGCTTTAAATTGTCTTAAATATGTGCTATGGAATCCGCTCCTCATAATGGAAACGTTTGACAACCTTTGACATCACGAAATCCCAACAGATGCAAGTTGGACAGCCACCTCTTCACAAATTCTGCACACTGTTTTCGTCCCCCGTGCCATCTTCCAAACTACACAACTTTTCCCATGCCATCTTGACTCCATTCTCTTCTAGACTTGCTGAACTAACATTATACAAAAGTTTGGATTCAAAATTCTTTGCCTCTTGCTGTGCATTTGCTAGCTTTTGAACATGCAATGTGAAAGCCTCTTGTATCTTCTTTGCCTTGCTCCTTGTGATTGGTCCTTCAGGTACATGCAATGGATTATTGATTGAATCCATATCATCCCCCCTTTCTTTAAAAGGATTTGTCCTCAAATCTAGGTCTTCATTGCCTACATCAAAAGGAGTCAAGTCAGCCACATTAAAAGTAGAACTTACATTGTACTCACCTCGTAGATCTAATTTGTATGCATTGTTATTGATCCGTTCAAGCACTTGAAAAGGACCATCTCCCCTTGGATGAAGTTTAGACTTTCTTTGATCTGGAAACCTTTCCTTTCTTAGATGAACCCAAACCCAATCACCCGGTTTGAAAATCAATTCCTTTCTTCCTTGGTTCTTGCGAGTGACTAGCTTTTGATTCTTCTTTTCAATCCTTTCTTTGATTTCTTTGTGCAAAGTTTTGATGTATTCGGCCCTAGAAGAAGCTGCATCACTAGTAAACATATTAGGTGGCAAAGGTGATAAATCTAGAGGAGTCAAAGGATTAAAGCCGTACACAACCTCAAAAGGTGAACAATGAGTTGTGCTATGAATCGCCCTATTGTATGCAAACTCCACAAAAGGTAGAGTCTCTTCCCAAGACTTAAGATTTTTAGAAATTAGTGACCTAAGCAAGGCCCCCAATGTTCTATTAACCACCTCAGTTTGCCCATCCGTTTGTGGGTGACAAGTTGTAGAAAATAGAAGCTTAGTTCCCAATTTTCCCCACAAAACTTTCCAAAAATGACTTAAAAATTTAACATCCCTATCACTAACAATAGTTTTGGGAATGCCATGCAATCTAACCACTTCCCTAAAGAAAAGATTAGCTATGTTGGTAGCATCATCGGTTTTGTTACATGGAATGAAATGAGCCATCTTACTAAACCTATCAACCACTGATAGCGAGCATAGCTAGCTAATTTTCTCTGATTAATTAAGCTAGTCTTTTACAATTATTTGCCCAAATTTATGCATTTTTATGTTTTATTTGTAGGAAGTATGTGTTTGAAGCTTAATTCAGCAATTGGAGTCAAATGGAGTCTTCAATCTAAAAAAAAAAAAAAAAAAAAAGCGTCGCGACGCTATAGGCAAATTTTCCAAAAATGCGGTATTGCGACAGCGTCGCGACGCTGTCCATAGCGTCTCGACGCTGTCGCCAGATTTTCTATAAATTCATCTTTTCATGCTACGGCCAAGGGGAGTCCAATTGGTGAGATTTTAGCCCTAATTTCGACTAGAGACCTTTTGTGGGAGCTAAAGGCAAGGCCAAGGAGCGGGAATCAAGCGAGAAGACGTCGAGATCGTGACGGGGACGTGCGGTGTCGGCGGATTCGAGTTTTCCTTTCTCTTTCCCTTTAACTCTTGTAGTTTTTATGGCTTTTCTTTCAATTAGTGTTTGTAGTTTAAAGACTATGAATTGCTAGTTGTTTGTCTTAGGGATTGATGTAGTTGTTTTAGGTTGTTGGATTGATTTGTGGTATGAATATGCATATATTTTACCTATGCAATTATGGTTAAATGCTTTCAATTACTTGATCACTAGTTGAATGATTTGAGTGTTGAATCTTGCTCGGGAGAGGGGATTTGGCCTAAGACTTACTTTATTTAATTGCATGACTAAAGTAGAAATTCTAAGTTTGTGACGGGATTTGGAATAACTTTAGAAGTTGCTTGAAGAACTAAACCCAAAGCCTTGCATGTTAATGAACTTAGATAGGGATATCAAGTTGGTTGCATGCATGAGAATCAATTATGCTCGGGAGAGATAGTTGTGATAAAAGGTTCCTAGACTTGGTAGAATAATTGCATGCTAAATTCATCCCATTAATTTATCCTCAATCTCAACAATGAAATCAATTCCCTAAGAGTCTTTCCATTTGAGTTTCCACCTTTATTTTATGCTTTTTGTCTTTACTTTTATCTTTATCTTTGAGTTTTGCTCCCTAAATAAAATTGAACAAAAGTATTCACGATACTTAATTTGCTAGAAAACCAATCCAGAGGACGACACTTGTTTTACACGAAAACACTATATTATTACTTGACCCGTACACTTGCGGTTAGCAAATTGCGCATCAAGTTTTTGGCGCCGTTGCCGGGGAATGACATATTTAGGTAAATTAATATTGTGGAAAAATTGTTCGGTCTTAATTTAGGGTGTATTTTTATTTTGTAGATAGATTGCATTTCTTTTTCCTTATTTGTTTTCTTTCCATATTTGTTAGTTTCCTATTTTAGTTCTTTCCTTATTTGTTTGATTTTTTCCCTTATTTGTCTTTCCCTTATTTGCTTTTGTTTTTTATTTATTTTTTTTTTCTTTCCTTTTTTGTTTGAGTCTTTGTCATTTGTTCTTGTTGGTTTTGTTTTTGTTATTTTATTTTTTGTTATTTTATTTTTTTTTTATTTTTGTTTCCCTTATTTTATTTTTTGTTATTTTTGTTAGTTTTGTTTTTAGGTAGATTGCATTTTTTTCCTTTGTTGGTTTGTTTTCCATATTTAGATTTTTCCATTTTTGTTTGACTTTTCCATAGATAGAATTTTTCTTTTTAGTTTTTTCCTTTTTAGTATAGTTTTTCCTTATTTGCTAGTTTCCTCATTTGTTTTTGCCATATTTGTTTTTGCATTCCTTATTTGTTTATCTTTTTCCTTTTGTAGATTTTTTTTTCCTTATTTAGATTTAGCATTTTCCTTTTCTAGTTTCTTTCCTAATTTATTTTCTCTCCTCCTAGGTAAGATTAATGCTTATTTTTGAGTCAGAGTCTCTTTATTTTGATCTTTCTCCTTTTATGTTTATTTTATACAAAAATACTAAAAATAATTCTGTTTCAGGGGCCCATGAGAAACTAGTAAGCTTGCTAGCGATAGTGAGTTTTATTGATTCAAGAAAGAAGGGTCCAAAGAAATACGAGAATTTTTATGTGCCTTGACAGAGACTGCACGAGCACGTCGAGCTAATGACGTTAATCAAGCGCTTATGGGAGGCAACCCAAGTAAGTTCAGTTGTGTTTTTCTTTGCGTTTTTTATTTATTGTTTGTTTTTGTTTTGTAGGTCTTGGTTCCAGTTTCCTCTTTGCTTGCAAGCTTTCATGAAAAGGTCATCATTCCAGGGCAGTATTGTTCACTCATTCCATTCTTTATTTGTTCTCATGCTTGATTATGCCTTATTTTCGTTATACATTGAGGACAATGCATGCTTTAAGTTTGGGGGTGGAGTAGCATGTTTGTGGAGCCCTTGAGCATCTGAGTTCGGGCTATAGTTTTGAGCTTTCTTTGAATTGAGCATATGGTTGTTTTCTAGATGCTATTTTTGCATGACTATGATTTCCTAGGATAGGCTTTCTTGTCAATTTTCAAGCTTTCGATGAGTTGTAAGCATGAGTGCCCAAAAAGGGAGACTTTTTAAACTTTTTCTAGGAGATGTCTTGCATGAGTAGAGTATTTGTCTTGGCTAGATTTGGATTTGAATGCTTAGGAGCAAATTATTAGGTTCATATGCTTGTTGTCACCTCGATAGGTGTAGGGAAGAGCTAAAGAGTTAATTTTTTGCAAATTAGCATGTTTGATCTTGCTTAGGAGGAAAGAAAAGAATATATGCTTATCATGCTCTTAAAGAAAAATCATTCTTGTTGTCACAATTTGAAAGAAAAAAAAAGTCATGGCCTGTGCACAGTTTGCAATGAGTAATAAAGATTTAGGCAAAAAGAGCTACCCCTGTTGTGATCAGTTAGGCCAGCCAGAGAAAACTCGGGTTAAGGGTCCCTGCAATAGGTGTGTGAAAGCTAGTGCCACATATGAATGCTTGATTAAATTTTCAATTATAAGCACCTAAGTATGGATGAAAACAAACTAATTTGTTCCATTGACTCGTTAGTGAATCCTTAGTGCCAGTGTAGAGGGAAGATGAGTTGAGAGTTTAATAATCCAATCCCGGGCTAGTAGAGTCTGATCTAGTTGAGTTAGATCTAGCTTGTGCAAGTTAATTTTGGAAAACTTTTGATTTGTCTCCCTCATTGGTCATTATGTGCATGTCTCTTGATTGCTTGACTATTGACTTTTGAGCCTTGAGGATTGAGTCATGTTTGTTGCATCCATTCTTCTACTGTATGCTTGATTTTTAGTTTGCTCGAGGACTAGCAAAAGCTTAAGTTTGGGGGTATTTGATAGCGAGCATAGCTAGCTAATTTTCTCTGATTAATTAAGCTAGTCTTTTACAATTATTTGCCCAAATTTATGCATTTTTATGTTTTATTTGTAGGAAGTATGTGTTTGAAGCTTAATTCAGCAATTGGAGTCAAATGGAGTCTTCAATCTAAAAAAAAAAAAAAAAAAAAAAAAAAAAGCGTCGCGACGCTATAGGCAAATTTTCCAAAAATGCGGTATCGCGACAGCGTCGTGACGCTGTCGCCAGATTTTCTATAAATTCATCTTTTCATGCTACGGCCAAGGGGAGTCCAATTGGTGAGATTTTAGCCCTAATTTCGACTAGAGACCTTTTGTGGGAGCTAAAGGCAAGGCTAAGGAGCGGGAATCAAGCGAGAAGACGTGGAGATCGTGACGGGGACGTGCGGTGTCGGCGGATTCGAGTTTTCCTTTCTCTTTCCCTTAACTCTTGTAGTTTTTATGGCTTTTCTTTCAATTAGTGTTTGTGGTTTAAAGACTATGAATTGCTAGTTGTTTGTCTTAGGGTTTGATGTAGTTGTTTAAATTGTTGGATTGAATTTTGGGTATGAATGTGTTCTTATTCTATGCATGCAATTTTATGTGTAATGTTTTCAATTACTTGATCACTAATTGAATGATTTAAGTGTTGAATCTAACTCGGGAGAGAGGATTTGGCCTAAGACTTGCTTTGTTCAATTGCATGACTAGAGTAGAAATTCTAAGTTTGTGACGGGATTTAGAATATCTCTAGAAGTATAACAAGGACCGAACAGAATAATGCCTTGCATGTTAATGAACTTAGATAGGGATATCAAGTTAGTTATATGCATGAGAATCAATTATACTCGGGAGAGGTAATCGTGATAAATGTTTCCTTGGCTTGTAGAATAATTGCACGGTCAATTCATTCCTATTAATCAATCCTCAATCTTAATC
Source organism: Luffa aegyptiaca (assembly GCA_017139565.1). Taxonomy (NCBI): domain Eukaryota; kingdom Viridiplantae; phylum Streptophyta; class Magnoliopsida; order Cucurbitales; family Cucurbitaceae; genus Luffa; species Luffa aegyptiaca. Next base: position 22,752,492 of record CM029397.1, read on the forward strand.
AACGAAATCAATTCCCTAAGAGTCTTTCCATTTGAGTCTCCATCCTTTATTTTATGCTTTTTGTCTTTAGATTTATCTTTTTCATGAAGTTTTGCTCCCTAAATAAAATTGGACAAAAGTATTCACGGTACTTAATTTGCTAGAAAACCAATCCAGAGGACGACACTCGTTTTACACGAAAACACTATATTATTACTTGACCCGTACACTTGCGGTAGCAAATTGCGCATCAACCACCACAAAAATACTATCATGATGTCTTCTAGTCTTTGGTAATCCTAGAACAAAATCCATGCTAATGTCTACCCATGGTTCACTAGGAACATCTAAAGGTGTGTAAAGGCCATGTGGTTGTGTATTAGATTTAGCCTCCTTACACTTGAAACATTGCTGACACACTTTGTTCACATCTTTCCTCATTTTAAGCCAATAAAAATGTTCACACAACATGCTGTATGTTTTAAATTCTCCAAAATGTCCCATAAGTCCTCCCCCATGAGCCTTCTTCACAAGTAACTCTCTAATGGAACACTTAGGAATACAAAGCTTACCCTTTCTAAAAACCATCCCATCAAACACAATATAATCTTGTACATTTTTCCCTTCCAAACATTGTGCATACACATCATAAAATTCAGATTTCTCAACTTTGTACAGCTCAATCATGTGTTTAAAACCAAGAACTTTTGCACTAAGGGATGAGAATAAAGCGTACCTTCTTGATAATGCATCAGCCACCACATTGTCCTTACCTTTTTTGTAATGGATGACATAAGGAAATGTCTCAATGAATTCGACCCATTTTGCATGCCTCTTGTTAAGCTTAGTTTGGCCTTTGAGATGCTTCAAGCTTTCATGATCCGTGTGGATAACAAACTCTTTTGGCCATAGGTAATGTTGCCAAACTTTCAAAGCCCTCACAAGTGCATGTAGCTCCTTGTCATAAGTCGGGTAGTTGAGTTGAGCTCCATTTAGCTTTTCACTAAAAAACATGATTGGTCGCTTTTCTTGCATCAAAACAGCCCCTATACCTATTCCACTTGCATCACATTCAATCTCAAAAGATTTATCAAAGTTAGGTAAAGCAAGACAAGGTGCATTGGTCCATTTTTCTTTTAACTCATTGAATGCATTCTCTTGCTTTTCTTTCCATTCAAATTTCACATGCTTTTTCACAAGTTCAGTTAATGGTGAGGCTATGCTACTAAAATCTTTAATAAATCTCCTATAGAAACTAGCCAAACCATGAAAGGATCTTACCTCGGATGCATTGGTAGGGGTTGGCCATTCTCGGATAGCCTTTACCTTTTCTTCATCAACTTTCACTCCATCCTTTCCAACAATGAATCCTAGGAAATTGACTTGTTCTAGACAAAAACTACACTTTTTGAAGTTGGCATAAAGCTTCTCTTCTCTAAGTTTAAGTAAAATTGTCTTAACATGCAAAATATGATCATTCAAGCCTTTTGAGTAAACAAGGATATCATCAAAGTATACAACCACAAATTTTCCTATGTATTCCCTCAAAACATGATTCATTAGCCTCATAAAAGTACTTGGTGCATTAGTGAGGCCAAATGGCATAACAAGCCACTCATAAAGCCCAAACTTTGTTTTGAAAGCCGTTTTCCATTCATCTTCTACATCCATACGAATTTGATGATAACCACTCTTAAGATCTATTTTTGAAAACAGATTAGCACCATGTAATTCATCTAACATGTCATATAATCGAGGAATAGGATGTCGATACTTTACCGTTATTTTGTTGATAGCTCGACAATCAACACACATCCTCCATGTACCATCTTTCTTGGGTACCAAAATCACCGGAACCGAGCAAGGACTCATGCTTTCTCTATTATATCCTTTATCCATGAGTTCTTCCACTTGCCTTTGGATCTCCTTAGTCTCGGTTGGATTGGTCCTATAGGCAGCCATGTTTGGAAGAGTTGCACCCGAAATGAAGTCAATTTGATGTTCAATCCCTCTTAAAGGAGGCAATCCCGTAGGTGCATCTTCATGTGGAAACATGTCATTAAATTCCTGCAAAAGAGACTTAAAAGCACTAGGCAAACCATCATTAGAGTTAGGTTCAGTTACTAAACACTTTCCTTTGCACATAAGTACAAAGTTTGGTGCTTCGAATGAAAACAGATTTCTCACTTCCCCCTTTCTTAGAACCAAACTCACATTCTTTCTTTTTTCCTCAAAATCACTTTTTTTTCCCACTTCGTTTTCACTCACCTTTTGCCCCTCACTTTCCTCTCTTTTTTCACTCTTCTCTCTTTCTTTTAACTTACTTTCTTCTCTCCTCTCTTTTTCTTCAAATTCTTTTCTTTTCTTCTCTAATTTCAAATGATCACAATGTACTTCATATGGAGATAATGGCAGCAAAGTAAACTTCTTCTCATCCAAAGTAAATGTGTACTTGTTGAACAATCCATCATATGTGACTTTTCTATCATATTGCCAAGGTCGGCCTAACAAAATATCTCCCGCATGCATAGGTACAACATCACAAAGAACTTCATCTTTGTATCTCCCTAAAGTAAAAGCAACAAGAACTTGAGAGTTTACCTTCAATTCTCCTTTGTTTGTCAACCATTGAAGTTTATATGGTTTTGGATGTGGACGAGTAGTAAGTTGGAGCCTTTTCACAAGAAAAGTACTTACCACATTTGTGCAACTTCCACTATCAATAACCAAGCTGCATGGGCTTCCTTCAATCAAACATCTTGTGTGAAACAAGTTTTCCCTTTGATCTTCAACTTTCTCTTCCTTGATTTTCACATTAAGTACCCGCCTTGTAATCAAGGATATGGAATTACCTTCTTCAATATACTCGTCATCATCGGGTGTTTCATATTCTTCCTCAAGTTGTGCATCATTTTCCTCACATTCATCTTCTGAATCAATCACGCCATTTCTTACCACCATGACTCTTTTATTGACACATTCTTTGCTCATGTGTCCATACCCTTTGCACTTCCAACATTGAATAGAGCTAGTTTTCTCCCTTACCTCCTTTGAAGCTTCAACCTTCTTAGTATTAGAGCTTTCGGCCTCCACTCTTTTGGCAGCCACAAATTTCCCCTTTGATTGCATTGATTCATTCCTATTCACAAAACCATCCTTGTTCCACGTATTAGAACTTGAAAAGGTGTGAGTTTGAGATACATACCTTTTTGAACGCTCCTTTTCTTCCTTCAATTGAGCTTCAATTTTGATAGCATAATGATACATATCTTCCATATAAAGTGGTGGATTTCTAGCAACAAGATGAGCAATTTCTTGATTCAAACCTCCAAGGAATCTAGACATGGTGTCTTCCTCATCTTCTCGAATTTTTGCTCTTCCAATCAAAGTTTCCATCTCTCGATAATATTCAGCAACACTTTTTGTACCTTGCCTCAAAGCTTGCAATTTAGTTTTCAAATCTCTTTCATAATGTTTTGGAACAAACCTTTTTCTCATGGCTTCTTTGAGTTCTTCCCAAGTTTCTATTGGATCCTCCTCTTTCCTCATTCTCTCGGACTTGAGATAATGATACCATTCAGATGCATAATTGGTGAATTCGGCAATGGCAAGTTTCATCTTCTTATTCTCACTAAATGTGTTGCAATCAAACACATGTTCTATCTTCCTTTCCCATTGCAAATATGTCTCCGAATCCGTCGTTCCAGTAAAAGGTGGGATCTTGAGTTTCACTCCTCCATCTCTATCTTCATGCACTCTCTCCATCCTTCTAGGTTGCATCACATTGGCGAGGTTATTTCTTCCTCTCCCTCTCACATTTCCTCTACCTCCAAGTTGTCTTTCATGTGCATCTAAGTCAAACATTCCTTCATCTTCTTGGAATGGTCGTACTTCCCTTTGTTGTTGTGCCCTCCTTTCTTGCCTATCTTCCCTCATCAATTCCAACATACCTTGAATTGCTTGAAGAATAGCAACATTTGGATCTATCACTTCTGGAACTTCCTCTCCATCATGCGACATTTTGTATTAAGTAACAAGGACCTTTCCACACTTCTCACAAAGATTTCACTCAAGGATACTCGTGTTTATCACTCAAGGGTAGGCTTTTGGTACTAGGTCAAAGATGTAAGGGTTGGCTTAAATTTTGGTGCAATCTTGCTGTAAGTTTGATATAACTAATTCAAATGATCAATTTTCACAAACTAAACTAGAGCAAATCAACCTTAAGATCAACAACTACAAACTTTGAAAAAACATACAATATAATGACACTAACTTTTGGTGTGCCTCGGATCTTCGAATAAAAGCTTTTTCCTTTTTTTTTGTTTTTTTTTTCTATTTGCTACTAATTTGTTTTCTTCTTTTGCTACTGATTTCTTTTTCTTTTGCTACTGATTTTTTTTTCTTTTTTTTTTTTTGATAATCCGAGAGCAAGACACAATAATACAATTTCGTAAGGAAAAAAAAATGAAAGAAAGTAAAGATATTTCACCTCTAGAGTCGGCCAAAGGATGTTGACCAAGGCTCTGATACCAAATGATAAGCGCCTAATATGCTTAAGTTTACAAAGCTAGAGGTCCTTCTAGGATCCTTGTAAACGGACACAAATAAGACAAACTTACCGAATGTTTAAAACCAAGAGTTTAGTTAGAAGATGAATCACTCTTAGATCAAACTTAGAATCTATGATGGTCACTCAAAGATCCTAAAACGACTCACTCCAGAATTAGATTGATCAAAACTAATCCAATGAATCGGTTGAACATCAAACCTAAAACAAGATTTGAAAGAAAAGATAACACCAAAGGGGTTGAACAAGCAAAAGCTTTTTAATATGCATAATCTGAGTTTTCAAGAGTATTACAAGCTATTTTAAAGGCCAAATGGTCGTGGATAGACCAAAGAACTCAAAAGTCATTCATTTACACTTAATTGCAAATTGTAGAAAATAAGACCTAGGAACTTAAAACTTGATTGCACATCAAACGAGCAGCCATATCTTAAAACTAAAAAGATAGAATTGCTTTAAATTGTCTTAAATATGTGCTATGAAATCCGCTCCTCATAATGGCAACGTTTGACAACCTTTGACATCACGAAATCCCAAGAGATGCAAGTTGGACAGCCACCTCTTCACAAATTCTACACACTGTTTTCGTCCCCCGTGCCATCTTCCAAACTACACAACTTTTCCCGTGCCATCTTGACTCCATTCTTTTCTTTACTTGCTGAACTAACATTATACAAAAGTTTGGATTCAAAATTCTTTGCCTCTTGCTGTGCATTTGCTAGCTTTTGAACATGCAATGTGAAAGCCTCTTGTATCTTCTTTGCCTTGCTCCTTGTGATTGGTCCTTCAGGTACATGCAATGGATTATTGATTGAATCCATATCAGTGAGTTATTATCCTTGGTTGCTCCATGGTGGGGGTTCGATCCTGCATATACGCAGTTTACTGTTTATTTAACCGCCCAATTTTTTTTTTATTTATCAAACAACCACCTGGCTCAGTGGCTGAGTGAGTTATTATCCTTGGTTGCTCCATGGTGGGGGTTCGATCCTGCATATACGCAGTTTACTGTTTATTTAACCGCCCAATTTTTTTTTTTAATTTTTTTGCCGCCCAAATTTTTTTTTGCGAAATTTTGTTTTCTCTGTTCTCTTTCCTTGGCGTAATTGGACGATGAGGGCGTGAGGGCTTGTTTCGACTAGGCGGCGCCTCCGCCGCCTTCCTTGGATTTGGGTTTGTTTGCAATCTTTTTGCATGTGTGGAATGATCGTGGGTGCTTTTTGCTTTTACTGCTGTTTGATTTGCGTTTATGTGAGGTTGATTGTGATAGTGCAATCGTGGGCTGAGTTTGTTGATTGGTTGGTTGCGGTGGATTCTTTGGTGGTTGGCGGTGCAATCGTGGGCTGAGTTTCGTGGTGCTGCGATAGGTGGATGTTTCATCGGCCTGGGTTGCTGCGATTGGTGGTTTAGCGGTGGAGACGGTGGTTTAGCGGTGGAGATGGTGGTTTAGCGGTGGATTAGGCTTTGTCTCGAGCTGGTAAGTAATTGTTTATGCGATTGGACCTATGGGGAAGAAGCGTTCGCCTGGTAAACAGAAGGTATTTCTCTCTGATTTGCAGGAGGCGGTGAGGGTTCAATCGGCATCATTGAAGGAAGATGTGGGCTTGCCGAAGGATGGTGATGGAAGTCACCATGGAGAAGATAAGGTGCTCACTCTGGAGGATTTGCAGACTTCAAAGGAGAGCTTGCAGGCGTTGGCAGCTAGGATGCGGCGGCTGAAGGAGGTCCATGAAGATGGTGGCGGCGCTCGCAATACCCTTGGTTCTGAGCAGGTTGCTTCGTTTCGGGCTGGTGAGGTAGTTGGGCCAGTTGTTGGGCCTAAGTTGGCTGGGAGAGTTGATGGGGCGATCAAGTCTGGACTTGTGGGTGATGGGTTGAGGGTTGAAGGGCCGAGGGTTGGTGATGGGCCTTTGGTGCCGAAGGGTAGTTTGGGTGATGGGCTTAAGGATTCTTTGAAGGGTTCTTCAGGTGTGCCGTCTACTCAATCTGTGAGGCCTTCGTCAAGTGGGCTGTTTGGGCCGTGTAGGTCTCAATCCGAGAAGTCAAGTACGTTGGTTGGGCTTTGTGAGTCTCAAACTGAGAGTGGGTTGGTTGGTGAGTCTCAATCCATGAAGGAGGGTCCAATTGGGGCTGATTCAAGTGGGCCGATCGGGCCTTCTAAGGGCATGGGTTCATCTTCTAATAAAGGTGAGGTGAGGTCGTGGGCCGCATTATTTGGGACGCCTAATTTTTTTGCAACGTCTAAGCTTCAATTTGTTCTGCCTAAAGTAGTTAATGGTCGTCGGGTGGTGGTGCCTTCGGAGGATATTGTGAATGAGGGGATTAAATTGTGGCAGTGCTCACTTGTGGGCCAATTTGTGGACTCTCGAGTTCCTTTCCCCGTTTTATCTCGATTGGTTAATCGCATTTGGGGGCATCTTGAGGAGCCTTCCATTACAATTATGGAGAATGGCCTGATTGTTTTCCAATTTAGACAAGAAGTGTCATGTGATTGGATTTTGTCGAATGGTCCATGGCATATTGGAGGTAAGCCTCTTCTTCTTCGTAAGTGGTTTCCGGGTATTGTTCCTCAAACCTTCTCTTTTGATAGTGTGCCTATTTGGGTGAAGTTATCAAATTTGCCGCTTGAGTTATGGACATCGAGTGGGATTAGTGTGGTGGCTAGTGCTGTTGGTAGGCCGGTGTGCCTTGATAAGGCGACGGAGGAGAGACGTCGGTTGTCTTTTGCAAGGGTGTGTGTAGAAATTGAGCCGAAGGATGAGTTACCTAGCTCGGTGGATGTTTGTGTGAGGGGAACAAATTTTGTTATTCCAGTTGAGTATGCTTGGATACCTAAAAGATGCTCCCATTGTTGCGTGTTTCGGCATTCGTATTGTGCAAGTAGGCCTAAACAGGGCCATGTGGTATCCGATGTTCAGCCATCTCTTCCTAGCTCGAAGAGTCCTGTGGCAGAGGTTCCGCGTAATGGTACTCAGGGTTCTAGCCCAGTAGGGACGGGTGTTCAGCCCTCTCGTCCTCGCCCGATGGGGCATGTGGCAGAGGTTTCGCAATTAGTTACTCAGGTCCCTAGACCGGTGGGGCCCAAGGATCATGCCAATTCTCGTGAGGGGGTTGCCGGGAAGACCTTGGCTGTCATCCCAGAGGTTTCGAGTCCTCCTCCGTTAGCTATGGTGACTCGTCAGTCGAACTACATTACGTATGAGCGTGCTCCTCAATTCAGTGTTGATTCCTTATGGGGAAAGGGAGGCTTCCCTTCTTCTTGAGTTATTCATTATAGGTTTAGTGCGTCTGTTAGTGCCTTGCTCGGGGTGTGACCTTTTTTGTTTCCTTGCTCAATGTGTGAGCCTGGTATTTTTTTTTTTTGTGCATTTTAGTCTTTTAGTGTTTGTGTCTTTATTGAGTTTTTTCCTCCCTGCTCGGGATGTGAGCTTGTTTGCGCTTCCCCTTTCTTGGGGTGTGAGTTTTCTTTTCCTTGTGGTCTGTTGGAGTTTTGTTTCCCTGCTCGGGATGTGAGCTTAGTTTCATTTGTGCCCTGGCCTCGGGCTATAAGGTCCACCTTTTTGCATAGTTATATACATCTACCTTTGGAAAAAAAAACTCAAACGAAGCAAAGTTTGGATCAAGTTCATCGAAACCTTATGAAAAACTCTCATTGGAACGAACTTTGGGTTCCGAGCTCCAAAAAACTGAAACGGAGAAAAGTTTTGACCATGTGTCGTCAAAACACCCTAAAGAACTCTCATTGGGCCGAACTTTGAGTTCCTAACTCTCCAAAACTCAAACGGAGCAAAGTTTGGACCAAGTTCGTCCAAACCATAAGAAAAACTCTCATTGGGACGAACTTTGGGTTCCGAGCTCCAAAAAACTGAAACAGAGCAAAGTTTTGACCATGTGTCGTCCAAACCACCTAAGGAACTCTCATTGGGCCGAACTTTGAGTTCCTAACTATCCAAAACTCAAACGAAGCAAAGTTTGGACCAAGTTCGTCCAAACCATATGAAAAACTCTCATTGGGACGAACTTTGGGTTCCGAGCTCTCAAAAACTGAAACGGAGCAAAGTTTTGACCATGTGTCGTCCAAACCACCTAAAGAACTCTCATTGGGCCGAACTTTGAGTTTCTAACTATCCAAAACTCAAACGGAGCAAAGTTTGGACCAAGTTCGTCCAAACCATATGAAAAACTCTCATTGGGACGAACTTTGGGTTCCGAGCTCCCAAAAACTGAAATGGAGCATAGTTTTGACCATGTGTCTTCCAAACCACCTAAAGAACTCTCATTGGGCCGAACTTTGAGTTTCTAACTATGCAAAACTCAAACGGAGGAAAGTTTGGACAAAGTTCGTCCAAACCATATGAAACACTCTCATTGGGACGAACTTTGGGTTCCGAGTTCTCAAAAACTGAAACGGAGCAAAATTTGGACCAAGTTCGTCCAAATCATATGGAAAACTCTCATTAGGATGAACATTGGGTTCCGAGCTCTCAAAAACTGAAACTGAGCAAAGTTTGGACCATGTAACGTCCAAACCACGTAAAGAACTCTCATTGGGCTGAACTTTGAGTTCCTTACCCTCCAAAAGTTCAAACGGGTCAAAGTTTGGACCAAGTTCGTCCAAACCATAAGAAAAAACTCTCATTACGACGAACTTTTGGTTCCGAGCTCTCAAAAACTGAAACGGAGCAAAGTTTTTACCATGTGTAGTCCAAACCACCTAAAGAACTCTCATTGGGCCGAACTTTGAGTTCCTACCTATCCAAAACTCAAACGGAGCAAAGTTTGGACCAAGTTCGTCCAAATCGTATGGAAAACTCTCTTTGGGATGAACATTGGGTTCCGAGCTCTCAAAAACTGAAACAGAGCAAAGTTTGGACCATGTAACGTCCAAACATCCTAAAGAACTGTCATTGGGTCGAACTTTGAGTTCCTAACTCTCCAAAAACTCAAAAGGTTCAAAGTTTGGACAAAGTTTGTCCAAACCATATGAAAAAACTCTCATTGCGACGAACTTTTGGTTCCGAGCTCTCAAAAACTGAAACGGAGCAAAGTTTTGACCATGTGTCATCCAAACACCCTAAAGAACTCTCATTGGGCCGAACTTTGAGTTCCTAACTATCCAAAAGTCAAACGGAGCAAAGTTTGGACCAAGTTCTTCCAAACCATTAGAAAAACTCTCATTGGGACGAACTTTGGGTTCCGAGCTCTCAAAAACTGAAACGGTGCAAAGTTTTGACCATGTGTCGTCCAAACCACCTAAAGAACTCTCATTGGGCCGAACTTTGAGTTTCTAACTATCCAACACTCAAACGGAGAAATGTTTGGACCAAGTTCGTCCAAACCATATGAAAAACTCTCATTGGGACGAACTTTGGGTTCCGAGCTCCCAAAAACTGAAACAGAGCAAAGTTTTGACCATGTGTCGTCCAAACCACCTAAAGAACTCTCATTGTGCCGAACTTTGAGTTCCTAACTATCCAAAACTCAAACGGAGCAAAGTTTGGACAAAGTTCGTCCAAACCATATGAAACACTCTCATTGGGACGAACTTTGGGTTCCGAGTCCTCAAAAACTGAAACGGAGCAAAATTTGGACCATGTGTCGTCCAAACCACCTAAAGAACTCTCATTGGGCCGAACTTTGAGTTCCAAACTCTCATAAACTCAAACGGAGCAAATTTCTGACCAACTTCGTCCAAACCATATGAAAAACTCAGATCGGGACGAACTTTGGGTTCCGAGCTCTCAAAAACTGAAACGGAGCAAAGTTTGTACCATGTGTCGTCCAAACCACCTAAAGAGGGCTCATTGGGCCGAACTTTGACTTCCTAACTCTCCAAAACTCAAACGGAGCAAAGTTTGGACCAAGTTCGTCCAAATCGTATGGAAAACTCTCATTGGGATAAACATTGGGTTCCGAGCTCTCAAAAACTGAAACAGAGCAAAGTTTGGACCATGTAACGTCCAAACCACCTAAAGAACTCTCATTGGGCCGAACTTTGAGTTCCTTACTCTCCAAAAACTCAAACGGATCAAAGTTTCGACCAAGTTCGTCCAAACCATATGAAAAACTCTCATTGCGACGAACTTTTGGTTCCGAGCTCTCAAAAACTGAAACGGAGCAAAGTTTTGACCATGTGTCGTCCAAACCACCTAAAGAATTCTCATTGGGCCGAACTTTGAGTTCCTACCTATCAAAAACTCAAACGGAGCAAAGTTTGGACGAAGTTCGTCCAAACCATATGAAAAACTCTCATTGGGACGAACTTTGGGTTTCGAGCTCCCAAAACTGAAACAGAGCAAAGTTTTGACCATGTGTCGTCCAAACCACCTAAAGAACTCTCATTGGGCCGAACTTTGAGTTCCTAACTATCCAAAACTCAAACAGAGCAAAGTTTGGACAAATTTCTTCCAAACCATATGAAACACTCTCATTGGGACGAACTTTGGGTTCCGAGTTCTCAAAAACTGAAACGGAGCAAAATTTGGACCATGTGTCGTCCAAACCACCTAAAGAACTCTCATTGGGCCGAACTTTGAGTTCCAAACTCTCCAAAACTTAAACGGAGCAAATTTTGGACCAAGTTCGTCCAAACCATACGAGAAACTCAGATCGGGACGAACTTTGGGTTCCGAGCTCTCAAAAACTGAAACGGGGCAAAGTTTGTTCCATGTGTCGTCCAAACGACCTACAGAACTCTCATTGGGCTGAACTTTGACTTCGTAACTCTCCAAAACTCAAACGGAGAAAAGTTTGGACAAAGTTCGTCCAAATCGTATGGAAAACACTCATTGGGATGAACATTGGGTTCCGAGCTCTCAAAAACTGAAACAGAGCAAAGTTTGGATTATGTGACGTCCAAACCACCTAAAGAACTCTCATTGGGCCGATCTTTGAGTTCCTAACTCTCGAAAAACTCAAACGGAGCAAAGTTTGGACCAAGTTCATTCATACCATAAGAAAAACTCTCATTGGGACGAACTTTGGGTTCCGAGCTCTCAAAAACTGAAACGGAGCAAAGTTTTGACAATGTGTCGTCCAAACCACCTAAAGAACTCTCATTGGGCCGAACTTTGAGTTCCTAACTATCCAAAACTCAAACGGACCAAAGTTTGGACCAAGTTCGTCCAAACCTTATGAAAAACTCTCATTGGGACGAACTTTGGGTTCCGAGCTCTCAAAACTGAAACGGAGAAAAGTTTTGACCATGTGTCGTCCAAACCACCTAAAGAACTCTCATTGGGCCGAACTTTGAGTTCCTAACTATCCAAAACTTAAACGGAGCAAAGTTTGGACCAAGTTTGACCAAACCATATGAAAAACTCTCATTGGGACGAATTTTGGGTTCCGAGCTCCCGAAAACTGAAACGGAGCAAAGTTTTGACCATGTGTCGTCCAAACCACCTAAAGAACTCTCATTGGGCCGAAATTTTAGTTCCTAACTCTCCAAAAACTCAAACGGAGCAAAGTTTGGACCAAGTTCGTCCAAAGCATATGAAAAACTCTCATTGGGACGAACTTTGGGTTCCGAGCTCTCAAAAACTGAAACAGAGCAAAGTTTGGACCATGTGTCGTCCAAACCACCTAAAGAACTCTCAATGGGCCGAACTTTTAGTTCCAAACTCTCCAAAACTCAAACGGAGCAAATTTTGGACCATGTTCGTCCAAACCATATGAAAAAGTCAGATCGGGACGAACTTTGGGTTCCGAGCTCCCGAAAACTGAAACGGAGCAAAGTTTTGACCATGTGTCGTCCAAACCACCTAAAGAACTCTCATTGGGCCGAACTTTTAGTTCCTAACTCTCCAAATACTCAAACAGAGCAAAGATTGGACCAAGTTCGTCTAAACCATATGAAAAACTCTCATTGGGATGATCTTTCGGTTCCGGGCTCTCAAAAACTGATACGGAGCTAAGTTTGGACCATGTGTCGTCCAAACCACCTAAATAACACTCATTGGGCCGAACTTTGAATTCCAAACTCTCCAAAACTCAAACAGAACAAAGTTTGGACCAAGTTCGTCCAAACTATATGAAAAACTCTCATTGGGATGAACTTTTGGTTCCGAGCTCTCAAAAACTGAAACGGAACAAAGTTTGGACCATGTGTTGTCCAAACCACCTAAAGAACTCTCATTGGGCCGAACTTTTAGTTCCTAACTCTCCAAAACTCAAACGGACCAAAGTTTGGACTAAGTTCGTCCAAACCATATGAAAAACTCTCATTGGGACGAACTTTTGGTTTCGAGCTCTCAAAAATTAAAACGGAGCAAAGTTTGGACCATGTGTCGTCCAAACCACCTAAATAACTCTCATTGGGCCGAACTTTGAGTTCCGAACTCTCCAAAACTCAAACGGAGCAAAGTTTGGACCAAGTTCGTCCAAACCATATGAAAAACTCTCATTGGGACGAACTTTGGGTTTCGAGCTCCCAAAAACTGAAACGGAAAAAAGTTTTGACCATGTGTCATCCAAACCACCTAAAGAACTCTCATTGGGCGAAACTTTGAGTTCCTAACTATCCAAAACTCAAACGGAGCAAAGTTTGGACCAAGTTCGTCCAAACCATATGAAAGCCTCTCATTGCGACGAACTTTCGGTTCCGAGCTCTCAAAAAGTGAAACAGAGCAAAGTTTGGACCATGTGATGTCCAAACCACCTAAAGAACTCTCATTGGGCCGAACTTTGAGTTCCTAACTCTCCAAAAACTCAAACGGATCAAAGTTTGGACCAAGTTCGTCCAAACCATATGGAAAACTCTCATTGGGACGAACTTTTGGTTCCGAGCTCTCAAAAACTGAAACGGAGCAAAGTTTGGACCATGTGTCGTCCAAACCACCTAAATAACTCTCATTGGGCCGAACTTTGCGTTCCAAACTCTCCAAAACACAAACGGAGCAAAGTTTTGACCAAGTTTGTCCAAACCCTATGAAAAACTCTCATTGGGACGAACTTTTGGTTCCGAGCTCCCAAAAACTGAAACAGAGAAATGTTTTGACCATGTGTCATCCAAACCACCTAAAGAACTCTCATTGGGCCGAACCTTGAGTTCCTAACTCTCCAAAACTCAAACGGAGCATAGTTTGGACCAAGTTCGTCCAAACCATATGAAAAACTCTCATTGGGACGAACTTTGGGTTCCGAGCTCTCAAAAATTGAAACAGAGCAAAGTTTGGACCATGTGACGTTCAAACCACCTAAAGAACTCTCATTGGGCCGAACTTTGAGTTCCTAACTCTCCAAAAACTCAAACGGATCAAAGTTTGGGCCAAGTTCGTCCAAACCATAAGAAAAACTCTCATTGGGACGAACTTTGGGTTCCGAGCTCTCAAAAACTAAAACGGAGCAAGGTTTTGACCATGTGTCATCCAAACCACCTAAAGAACTCTCATTGGGCCGAACTTTGAGTTCCTAACTCTCCAAAAACTCAAACGAATCAATGTTTGGACCAAGTTCGTCAGAAGCATATGAAAAACTCTCATTGGGACGAACTTTGGGTTTCGAGCTCTCAAAAACTGAAACAGAGCAAAGTTGGGACCATGTGTCGTCCAAACCACCTAAAGAACTCTCATTGGGCCGAACTTTGAGTTCCTAACTCTCCAAAAACTAAAACGGAGCAAAGTTTGGACCAAGTTCGTCCAAACCATATGAAAAACTCTCCTTGGGGCGACCTTTGGGTTCCGAGCTCTCAAAAACTGAAACGGAGAAAAGTTTGGACCATATGTCGTCCAAATCACCTAAAGAACTCTCAGTGGGCCGAACTTTGAGTTCCTAACTCTCCAAAACTCAAACAGAGCAAAGTTTGGACCATGTGACGTCCAAACCACCTAAAGAACTCTCATTGGGCCGAACTTTGAATTCCTAACTCTCCAAAACTTAAATGGAGCAAAGTTTGGACCAAGTTCGTCCTAACCATATGAAAAACTCTCATTGGGACGAACTTTTGCTTCCGAGCTCTCAAACACTGAAACGGAGAAAAGTTTGGACCATAGTGTCGTCCAAACCACCTAAAGAATTCTCATTGAGCCGAACTTTGAGTTCCTAACTCTCCAAAAACTCAAACGGGGAAAAGTTTGGACCAAGTTCGTCCAAACCATATGAAAAACTCTCCTTGGGACGAACTTTTGGTCCCGAGCTCTCAAAAATTGAAACGGAGCAAAGTTTGGACCATATGTCGTCCAAATCACCTAAAGAACTCTCAGTGGGCCGAACTTTGAGTTCCTAACTCTCCAAAACTCAAACGGAGCAAAGTTTTGACCAACTTCGTCCAAACCATATGAAAAACTCTCATTGGGATGAACTTTTGGTTCCGAGCTCTCAAAAATTGAAACGGAGCAAAGTTTGGACCATGTGTCGTCCAAACCACCTAAAGAACTCTCATTGGGCCGAACTTTGAGTTCCAAACTCTCCAAAACTAAAACGGAGCAAAGTTTGGACCAACTTTATTCAAACCATATGAAAAACTCTCATTGGGACGAACTTTTGGTCCCGAGCTCTCAAAAACTGAAACGGAGAAAAGTTTGGACAATAGTGTCGTCCAAACCACCTAAAGAACTCTCATTGGACCAAACTTTGAGTTCCTAACTCTCCAAAAACTCAAACGGAGCAAAGTTTGGTCCAAGTTCGTCCAAACCATATGAAAGACTCTCATTGGGACGAACTTTGGGTTCCGAGGTCTAAAAAACTGAAACAGAGCAAAGTTTGAACCATGTGTCGTCCAAACCACCTAAAGAACTCTCATTGGGCCGAACTCTGAGTTCCTAACTCTCCAAAAACTAAAACGGAGCAAAGTTTGGACCATGTTTGTCCAAAAGATATGAAAAACTCTCATTGGGACGAACTTTGGGTTTCGAGATCTCAAAAACTGAAACGGAGCAAAGTTTGAACCATGTGTCGTCCAAAGCACCTAAAGAACTCTCATTGGGCCGAACATTGAGTTCCCAACTCTCCAAAAACTCAAACGGAGCAAAGTTTGGACCAACTTTGTCAAAACCATATGAAAAACTCTCATTCGGACGAACTTTTGGTTCCGAGCTCTCAAAAACTGAAACAGAGAAAATTTTGGACCATAGTGTCGTCCAAACCACCTAAAGAACTCTCATTGATCCGAACTGTGAGTTCCTAACTCTCCAAAAACTCAAACGGGGAAAAGTTTGGACCAAGTTCGTCCAAACCATCTTAAAAACTCTCATTGGGACGACCTTTGGGTTCCGAGCTCTCAAAAACTGAAACGGAGCAAAGTTTGGACCATATGTCGTCCAAATCACCTAAAGAACTCTCAGTGGGCCGAACTTTGAGTTCCTAACTCTCCAAAACTCAAACGGAGCAAAGTTTTGACCAACTTCGTCCAAACCATATGAAAAACTCTCATTGGGACGAACTTTTGGTTCCGAGCTCTCAAAAATTGAAACGGAGCAAAGTTTGGACCATGTGTCGTCCAAACCACCTAAAGAACTCTCATTGGGCCGAACTTCGAGTTCCAAACTCTCCAAAACTAAAACGGAGCAAAGTTTGGACCAACTTTATTCAAACCATATGAAAAACTCTCATTGGGACGAACTTTTGGTCCCAAGCTCTCAAAAACTGAAACAGAGAAAAGTTTGGACAATAGTGTCGTCCAAACCACCTAAAGAACTCTCATTGGACCAAACTTTGAGTTTCTAACTCTCCAAAAACTCAAACGGAGCAAAGTTTGGTCCAAGTTCGTCCAAACCATATGAAAGACTCTCATTGGGACGAACTTTGGGTTCCGAGGTCTAAAAAACTGAAACAGAGCAAAGTTTGAACCATGTGTCGTCCAAACCACCTAAAGAACTCTCATTGGGCCGAACTTTGAGTTCCTAACTCTCCAAAAACTAAAACGGAGCAAATTTTGGACCATGTTCGTCCAAAAGATATGAAAAACTCTCATTGGGACGAACTTTGGGTTTCGAGCTCCCGAAAACTGAAACGGAGCAAAGTTTTGACCATGTGTCGTCCAAACCACCTAAAGAACTCTCATTGGGCCGAACTTTTAGTTCCTAACTCTCCAAATACTCAAACAGAGCAAAGATTGGACCAAGTTCGTCTAAACCATATGAAAAACTCTCATTGGGATGATCTTTCGGTTCCGGGCTCTCAAAAACTGATACGGAGCTAAGTTTGGACCATGTGTCGTCCAAACCACCTAAATAACACTCATTGGGCCGAACTTTGAATTCCAAACTCTCCAAAACTCAAACAGAACAAAGTTTGGACCAAGTTCGTCCAAACTATATGAAAAACTCTCATTGGGATGAACTT
Source organism: Luffa aegyptiaca (assembly GCA_017139565.1). Lineage (NCBI taxonomy): Eukaryota > Viridiplantae > Streptophyta > Magnoliopsida > Cucurbitales > Cucurbitaceae > Luffa > Luffa aegyptiaca. Next base: position 22,769,320 of record CM029397.1, read on the forward strand.
TTGGTTCCGAGCTCTCAAAAACTGAAACGGAACAAAGTTTGGACCATGTGTTGTCCAAACCACCTAAAGAACTCTCATTGGGCCGAACTTTTAGTTCCTAACTCTCCAAAACTCAAACGGACCAAAGTTTGGACTAAGTTCGTCCAAACCATATGAAAAACTCTCATTGGGACGAACTTTTGGTTTCGAGCTCTCAAAAATTAAAACGGAGCAAAGTTTGGACCATGTGTCGTCCAAACCACCTAAATAACTCTCATTGGGCCGAACTTTGAGTTCCGAACTCTCCAAAACTCAAACGGAGCAAAGTTTGGACCAAGTTCGTCCAAACCATATGAAAAACTCTCATTGGGACGAACTTTGGGTTTCGAGCTCCCAAAAACTGAAACGGAAAAAAGTTTTGACCATGTGTCATCCAAACCACCTAAAGAACTCTCATTGGGCGAAACTTTGAGTTCCTAACTATCCAAAACTCAAACGGAGCAAAGTTTGGACCAAGTTCGTCCAAACCATATGAAAGCCTCTCATTGCGACGAACTTTCGGTTCCGAGCTCTCAAAAAGTGAAACAGAGCAAAGTTTGGACCATGTGATGTCCAAACCACCTAAAGAACTCTCATTGGGCCGAACTTTGAGTTCCTAACTCTCCAAAAACTCAAACGGATCAAAGTTTGGACCAAGTTCGTCCAAACCATATGGAAAACTCTCATTGGGACGAACTTTTGGTTCCGAGCTCTCAAAAACTGAAACGGAGCAAAGTTTGGACCATGTGTCGTCCAAACCACCTAAATAACTCTCATTGGGCCGAACTTTGCGTTCCAAACTCTCCAAAACACAAACGGAGCAAAGTTTTGACCAAGTTTGTCCAAACCCTATGAAAAACTCTCATTGGGACGAACTTTTGGTTCCGAGCTCCCAAAAACTGAAACAGAGAAATGTTTTGACCATGTGTCATCCAAACCACCTAAAGAACTCTCATTGGGCCGAACCTTGAGTTCCTAACTCTCCAAAACTCAAACGGAGCATAGTTTGGACCAAGTTCGTCCAAACCATATGAAAAACTCTCATTGGGACGAACTTTGGGTTCCGAGCTCTCAAAAATTGAAACAGAGCAAAGTTTGGACCATGTGACGTTCAAACCACCTAAAGAACTCTCATTGGGCCGAACTTTGAGTTCCTAACTCTCCAAAAACTCAAACGGATCAAAGTTTGGGCCAAGTTCGTCCAAACCATAAGAAAAACTCTCATTGGGACGAACTTTGGGTTCCGAGCTCTCAAAAACTAAAACGGAGCAAGGTTTTGACCATGTGTCATCCAAACCACCTAAAGAACTCTCATTGGGCCGAACTTTGAGTTCCTAACTCTCCAAAAACTCAAACGAATCAATGTTTGGACCAAGTTCGTCAGAAGCATATGAAAAACTCTCATTGGGACGAACTTTGGGTTTCGAGCTCTCAAAAACTGAAACAGAGCAAAGTTGGGACCATGTGTCGTCCAAACCACCTAAAGAACTCTCATTGGGCCGAACTTTGAGTTCCTAACTCTCCAAAAACTAAAACGGAGCAAAGTTTGGACCAAGTTCGTCCAAACCATATGAAAAACTCTCCTTGGGGCGACCTTTGGGTTCCGAGCTCTCAAAAACTGAAACGGAGCAAAGTTTGGACCATATGTCGTCCAAATCACCTAAAGAACTCTCAGTGGGCCGAACTTTGAGTTCCTAACTCTCCAAAACTCAAACAGAGCAAAGTTTGGACCATGTGACGTCCAAACCACCTAAAGAACTCTCATTGGGCCGAACTTTGAATTCCTAACTCTCCAAAACTTAAATGGAGCAAAGTTTGGACCAAGTTCGTCCTAACCATATGAAAAACTCTCATTGGGACGAACTTTTGCTTCCGAGCTCTCAAACACTGAAACGGAGAAAAGTTTGGACCATAGTGTCGTCCAAACCACCTAAAGAATTCTCATTGAGCCGAACTTTGAGTTCCTAACTCTCCAAAAACTCAAACGGGGAAAAGTTTGGACCAAGTTCGTCCAAACCATATGAAAAACTCTCCTTGGGACCAACTTTTGGTCCCGAGCTCTCAAAAATTGAAACGGAGCAAAGTTTGGACCATATGTCGTCCAAATCACCTAAAGAACTCTCAGTGGGCCGAACTTTGAGTTCCTAACTCTCCAAAACTCAAACGGAGCAAAGTTTTGACCAACTTCGTCCAAACCATATGAAAAACTCTCATTGGGATGAACTTTTGGTTCCGAGCTCTCAAAAATTGAAACGGAGCAAAGTTTGGACCATGTGTCGTCCAAACCACCTAAAGAACTCTCATTGGGCCGAACTTTGAGTTCCAAACTCTCCAAAACTAAAACGGAGCAAAGTTTGGACCAACTTTATTCAAACCATATGAAAAACTCTCATTGGGACGAACTTTTCGTCCCGAGCTCTCAAAAACTGAAACGGAGAAAAGTTTGGACAATAGTGTCGTCCAAACCACCTAAAGAACTCTCATTGGACCAAACTTTGAGTTCCTAACTCTCCAAAAACTCAAACGGAGCAAAGTTTGGTCCAAGTTCGTCCAAACCATATGAAAGACTCTCATTGGGACGAACTTTGGGTTCCGAGGTCTAAAAAACTGAAACAGAGCAAAGTTTGAACCATGTGTCGTCCAAACCACCTAAAGAACTCTCATTGGTCCGAACTCTGAGTTCCTAACTCTCCAAAAACTAAAACGGAGCAAAGTTTGGACCATGTTCGTCCAAAAGATATGAAAAACTCTCATTGGGACGAACTTTGGGTTTCGAGATCTCAAAAACTGAAACGGAGCAAAGTTTGAACCATGTGTCGTCCAAAGCACCTAAAGAACTCTCATTGGGCCGAACATTGAGTTCCCAACTCTCCAAAAACTCAAACGGAGCAAAGTTTGGACCAACTTTGTCAAAACCATATGAAAAACTCTCATTCGGACGAACTTTTGGTTCCGAGCTCTCAAAAACTGAAACAGAGAAAATTTTGGACCATAGTGTCGTCCAAACCACCTAAAGAACTCTCATTGATCCGAACTGTGAGTTCCTAACTCTCCAAAAACTCAAACGGGGAAAAGTTTGGACCAAGTTCGTCCAAACCATCTTAAAAACTCTCATTGGGACGACCTTTGGGTTCCGAGCTCTCAAAAACTGAAACGGAGCAAAGTTTGGACCATATGTCGTCCAAATCACCTAAAGAACTCTCAGTGGGCCGAACTTTGAGTTCCTAACTCTCCAAAACTCAAACGGAGCAAAGTTTTGACCAACTTCGTCCAAACCATATGAAAAACTCTCATTGGGACGAACTTTTGGTTCCGAGCTCTCAAAAATTGAAACGGAGCAAAGTTTGGACCATGTGTCGTCCAAACCACCTAAAGAACTCTCATTGGGCCGAACTTCGAGTTCCAAACTCTCCAAAACTAAAACGGAGCAAAGTTTGGACCAACTTTATTCAAACCATATGAAAAACTCTCATTGGGACGAACTTTTGGTCCCAAGCTCTCAAAAACTGAAACAGAGAAAAGTTTGGACAATAGTGTCGTCCAAACCACCTAAAGAACTCTCATTGGACCAAACTTTGAGTTTCTAACTCTCCAAAAACTCAAACGGAGCAAAGTTTGGTCCAAGTTCGTCCAAACCATATGAAAGACTCTCATTGGGACGAACTTTGGGTTCCGAGGTCTAAAAAACTGAAACAGAGCAAAGTTTGAACCATGTGTCGTCCAAACCACCTAAAGAACTCTCATTGGGCCGAACTTTGAGTTCCTAACTCTCCAAAAACTAAAACGGAGCAAATTTTGGACCATGTTCGTCCAAAAGATATGAAAAACTCTCATTGGGACGAACTTTGGGTTTCGAGATCTCAAAAACTGAAACGGAGCAAAGTTTGAACCATGTGTCGTCCAAAGCACCTAAAGAACTCTCATTGGGCCGAACATTGAGTTCCCAACTCTCCAAAAACTCAAACGGAGCAAAGTTTGGACCAACTTTGTCCAAACCATATGAAAAACTCTCATTCGGACGAACTTTTGGTTCCGAGCTCTCAAAAACTGAAACGGAGAAAATTTTGGACCATAGTGTCGTCCAAACCACCTAAAGAACTCTCATTGATCCGAACTTTGAGTTCCTAACTCTCCAAAAAATCAAACGGGGAAAAGTTTGGACCAAGTTCGTCCAAACCATCTTAAAAACTCTCATTGGGACAAACTTTTGGTTCCGAGCTCTCAAAAACTGAAACGGAGAATTGTTTGGACCATGAGTCGTCCAAACCACCTAAAGAACTCTCATTGGGCCGAACTTTGAGTTCCCAACTCTCCCAAAACTAAAATGGAGCAAATTTTGGACCAAGTTCGTCCAAACCATATGAAAAACTCTCATTGGGACGACCTTTGGGTTCCGAGCTCTCAAAAACTGAAATGGAGCAAAGTTTGGACCCTCTGTCGTCCAAATCACCTAAATAACTCTCATTGGGCCGAACTTTGAGTTGCTAACTCTCCAAAAACTCAAACGGAGGAAAGTTTGGACCAAGTGCGTCCAAACCATATGAAAAACTCTCATTGGGACGAACTTTTGGTTCCGAGCTCTCAAAAACTAAAACGGAGCAAAGTTTTGACCATGTGTCGTCCAAACCACCTAAAGAACTCTCATTGGGCCGAACTTTGAGTTCCTAACTCTCCCAAAACTCAAACGGAGCAAAGTTTGGACCAAGTTCGTCCAAACCATATGAAAAACTCTCATTGGGATGAACTTTGGGTTTCGAGCTCTCAAAAACTGAAACGGAGCAAACTTTGAACCATGTGTCGTCCAAACAACCTAAAGAACTCTCATTGGGCCGAACTTTGAGTTCCAACTCTCCAATACTCAAACGGAGCGAAGTTTGGACCAAGTTCGTCCAAAGGATATGAAAAACTTTCATTGGGACGAACTTTGGGTTTCGAGCTCTCAAAAACTGAAACGGAGCAAAGTTTGGACCATGGGTGGTCCAAACCACCTAAAGAACTCTCATTGTTCCGAACTTTGAGTTCCTAACTCTCCAAAAACTCATACGGAGCAAAGTTTGGACCAAGTTCTTCAAAACCATATGAAAAACTCTCATTAGGACGAACTTTGGGTTTCGAGCTCTCAAAAACTGAAACGGAGCAAAGTTTGGACCATGTGTCGTCCAAACCACATAAACAACTCTCATTGGGCCGAACTTTGAGTTCCTAACTCTCTAAAACTCAAACGGAGCAATGTTTGGATGAACTTCGTCCAAACCATATGAAAAACTCTCATTATGTCGAACTTTTGGTTCCGAGCTCTCTGTTGATGATCAAATTTCGCTAGGTAAATTACCTTCGCTCCACGTGATAATCGACAGTGAATTTATTTGAGAGCGGGAGAAGACGTGGCCTGCAAAAGAGAAAACCTGCACACCGGTGTGGTTCTCACCACACCGCCTTCGATGCTTAAGTCAGAAAACGGATGGAAGAGCTAGTGAGCACGAGAAGGTAGAGAAGAGAGTTTGGGTCCCTTTCTTCAGTGGCGAAGAGGGGTATAAATACCTGCTCATGCTCTTAGGGTTTTTAGGAATTCGGAGGCGTTTCGGGACAAACCAGGAGGAACCGGGGCGGCCAGAGGCGGAAGGGACCAAACGGAGTCGGACGGGCGCGCGGGCCGACCATGAGCCTTGGCCTCGACCTTGGGCCGAGGCCGAGCAGGGGGTTGGGCCAAAAACCCGGCCCCTTCGGTCTTGGCCCGTCCCACTTGCTGGTTTCGCCTCCTAGGTCCATCTCCCAGCCTGATTTTTCCCCGGTTGTCCTCGTCAGCTCCTTGTACATCGGGGTGGTCCAAAATTGCCTATAACATTAAGCCCCCACTCTTTAATTGGGATTCAGGTGCGACTTAGTGCTATCGGTTGAGCTTCTTAAGCCCAATTTAAGAGTTATGATCTTTGCCTTGTGCCGATCCATGTGCAACTTTATTGTCATCCTGCAAAATAGGATAGAAATAGACAAAGTAGACACTCCCTGAATAGGGGTTAGGTGAAATGGAGATGAAAAAGGTCAGGGATTACAAAAGTAGACCCTCGTACTTGGTCATTCTGAGTGCATCATTCCGGATCCAGGGCTTATCAACAAGCAGAAATAAGAAGAGCAGAGGATTTCACGATCCTGCATTGAAAAGTTAATCTCTACAAAAGAAAAATGAGGGAAGAGGCTAGGGTCGGCTTCGGCCTCATGCCCCTTTTAGCTCAAAACTTAGCTCTCTGCATTCATACGTTAGTCTTTGTAGGAAAATAATAGGAGAGTAAGCCAGAGCATGTAACCATTGGTTAGACATGCTAAGCTAGTGTGCCTTTTGTTTAATAGGGAGTGCATATCCCCTGTTACTTGCTTTTTGTTTAATAGGGAGTGCATATCCCCTTTGCAGCCCCCAATCTCAAGTAAAACTTCATTAAAACATAAAATATAGTTGAGTAAGTAGGAGAATACCTTTAAAGTTTGTGCTCGGCCTCGGCTAGAGGTGCTCGGTTTTGGCAAGAGGTGCTCGGTCTCGGCCTCCGCCAGGTGAGCTTGACTTACATGAAGTGCTTGAGCAAGTGTTTGAGCTCTGAGGTGAGGTAGACTCGGTAGTCCAGGCTCGTGAGCAGTGGCGTGGGCTCTAAGCGTGGAAGCCTAGGCTCGCATGAGAAGCGTGGGCACTAAGCTGAAAAGCCTAGGCTCGCAAGCAAGCGTGGGCACTAAGCTGAAAAGCTTAGGCTCGCATGTAGGCGTGGCCACTATAGGCTTGCATGAAGCGTGGGCTCTATAGGCTCGCATGTAGGCGTGGGCACTATAGGTTCGCATGAAGCGTGTGCACTATAGGCTCGCATGGAGGCATGGGCACTATAGGCTCGCATGAAGCGTGGACACTATAGGCTCGCATGGAGGCGTGGGCACTATAGGCTCGCATGAAGCGTGGGCTCTATAGGCTCGCATGTAGGCGTGGGCACCATAGGCTCGCATGAAGCGTGGGCACTATAGGCTCGCATGGAGGCGTGGGCACTATAGGCTCGCATGAAGCGTGGGCTCTATAGGCTCGCATGGAGGCGTGGGCATTATAGGCTCGCATGAAGCGTGGGCACTATAGGCTCGCATGTAGGCGTGGGCACTATAGGCTCGCATGTTTGAGCGTGGGCACTAAGCTGAAAAGCTTAGGCTCGCATGTTTGGGCGTGGGCACTAAGCTGAAAAGCCTAGGCTCGCATGTTTGAGCGTGGGCACTAAGCAGTAAGCTTAGGCTCGCATGTTGTCTTCATACATTCCTTGGAACACACTCTAAGCCTTGAAAGGGGAAAATCTAGGTCCTACCATTAATGATAATGTTTACACTTAAATGGAAAAGCAAAAGGGGAAAGTCTACTCCTACCTACCAAAAATAAAGTGAGCGACAATGCTCTGATTACATGATAAGTGCAGTAGAATAAAGAAAACTAGAATTCCCTAAGCTAAGGCTTAGTGTGTTCTCCAGAATGCTGTCCTTGACCCTGGCATGAAGTGTGGTAGGGCTCGGCCTCGGCCTCGGCCATAGGGGAGTCTGTTTTGGTCCTCAACGAATTTCCAATTGAGGTCCACCCTTGTCTTTGCCTGGGTCGTCTCTGGTCGGCCTCGGCCACCTCTGGTCTGCCTCGACCTTTGTGGTGAACTCCTTCAGGTATCCGTTTCGAATCAGCGCTTCAATCTCGTCCTTTAGCTGAATGCAGTTCCTAGTTGAATGTCCATGATCTCGATGGAAGAGACAATACTAGCTTTTGTCTCTGTTATCAGGGTTTGACTTCAGCTTTCTAGGCACGTTGAGCAGGTTTGTATTCCTTATCTCCATCAAGATCTGCTCTTGTGGGATTGAAGTAGGGGTGTACCTTTCAAACTTCTTCAAGTAGTCACCTCGGTCTGGTCGGCCTCGGCCATGGTCGTCGGTCCGCTGCTTTTTTTCCTTCCTAGTGTCGTGGTCAGATGAAGAAGGCCTCTTGTGTTCACGTTCTAACTTCTTTGATTTGAGCAACTCCTCTGCGCTCATGTATTTCTGTGCCCGGGAGACGAACTCTGCATAGGTTCGAGGTTGGCTCTTACCTATCGAATTGAGCAGTCTTTCGTTTTCCAGACCGGCTGTGATGGCTACTAGGGCTGCTCCCTCACTGTATCCCTCAACCTGCAGTGCTTCGTCGTTAAAACGCGTTATGTAATCGCGCAAGCTCTCACCTGACTGCTGCTTGACTGTTAAGAGGTTGATGTGGGGCTTGCGTTGTTCTCTGGCTCCCATGAACTGTGCAAGGAATGCTCGGGCTAACTCCTTGAAAGAGCTGATGGATCTTCTCTTCAACCTTTCAAACCAATGCTTGGCTGATCCTGTCAAAGTGAAAAAGAAGGCACGACACCTGATTGCGTCCGAGACGCCGTGGAAGTCCATCCAGATTTTGTAGGCATTTAGATGCTGCACAGGGTCTTTCATGCCATCATACGGTGTGAATGTAGGTACCTTAAACTTCTGAGGCACCTCGGCTTTCATGACTTCTTCTGTGAAGGGCAGGTCAACTTGGTCGATTAATTCTTCCAAGTCTTGTGCTCCTGAGCCCTTTAACTTTTGCAGGTATCCCTGTGGATTTCCAAGCTCCTTTAGTGTGTTTAGAAGCTCGGTCTTCCAAGGGGGATTGTCTTTCTTGGCCTCGGCCTCGGCAGCCCTGGCTTCAGCTTCAGCCGCTCTGGCCTCGGACTCGGCAGTTTTGGCACTTCTGCACTTCTCCTCGATCAGATTCCTCAGGTCTGTCTTGGTATGACCGTAGCTTGGTGTTGAAACTGTGTGGTCACGATCCTTTAGCGTGCTTGGCTCTGGGCTCCTCAGAATTGCACGATCTGTAGGTCTCACCCCCTGATCTTACTGGCCATGCTGTCAGTCTTCTTTCCCTTCGATCTCGTCTCTGATTCTGCAGTGTGCTCCATGGGCTCCTTCCCCTTCCTCGGATCCCTAACCAGCCTCTCATCATAGGTTTTAGTGCTAGGACCAAGTTTATCCAGGATGCGAAGTATCCTGGACAAATTTTGATCCATCCACTTACTTTGTTTTCGAGAGCAGCAATTTTGAGATCAGCTTGCTTCTCTCGGGATGAGGGTAGTGGAGACCGAGGACGAGGAGATTCAGTCCGAGGCCGATCTCGGCCTTCTTCCCGTGACCTCCGCTGTTGGCGGTCACCATTCGAATTCTCTGTGTTTATGTCTAGATTTCTCTTCTCCATCCCCTTACTCATGGAGTGACCGATAGGCAGATTTGGCAAGCTTTCTTCCCCACAGACGGCGCCAACTGTTGATGATCAAATTTCACTAGGTAAATTACCTTCGCTCCACGTGATAATCGACAGTGAATTTATTTGAGAGCGGGGGAAGACGTGGCCTGCAAAAGAGAAAACCTGCACATCGGTGTGGTGCTCACCACACCGCCTCCGATGCTTAAGTAAGAAAACGGGAGGAAGAGCTAGTGAGAAAGAGAGAAGGTAGAGAAGAGAGTTCGGGTCCCTTTCTTCAGTGGCGAAGAGGGGTATGAATACCTGCTCATGCTCCTAGGGTTTTTAGGAATTCGGAGGCGTTTCGGGACAAACCGGGCGGAACCGAGGCGGCCAGAGGCGGAAGGGACCAAACGGAGTCGGACGGGTTCGGCCCGCGCGAGCGGGCTGAGGGTCGGCCTCGGCCGAGCAGGGGGTCGGGCCAAAAACCCGGCCCCTTCGGTCTTGACCCGTCCCAGTTGCCGGTTTCGCCTCCTGGATCCATCTCCCAGCCTGATTTTTCCCCGGTTGTCCTCGTCAGCTCCTTGTACATCGGGGTGGTCCAAAATTGCCTATAACATTAACAACTCTCATTGGGCCGAACTTTGAGTTCCTAACTCTCCAAAACTCAAATGGAGCAAGGTTTGGATGAACTTCGTCCAAACCATATGAAAAACTCTCATTATGTCGAACTTTTTGTTCCGAGCTCTCAAAAACTGAAACGGAGCAAAGTTTGGACCATAGTGGCGTCCAAACCACCTAAAGAACTCTCATTGGGCCGAACTTTGAGTTCCTAACTCTCCAAAAACTCAAACGAAGCAAAGTTTGGACCAAGTTCGTCCAAACCATATGAAAAACTCTCATTGGGACGAGCTTTGGGTTCCGAGCTCTCAAAAACTTAAACGGAGCAAAGTTTGGACCATGTGTCGTCCAAAGCACCTAAAGAACTCTCATTGGGCCGAACATTGAGTTCCTAACTCACCAAAAGCTCAAATGGAGCAAAGTTTGGACGAAGTTCGTCCAAACCATATGAAAAACTCTCATTGGGACGAACTTTGGGTTTCGAGCTCTCAAAAACTGAAACGGAGCAAACTTTGAACCATGTTTCCTCCAAACAACCTAAAGAACTCTCATTGGGCCGAACTTTGAGTTCCAAACTCTCCAAAAACTCAAACGGAGGAAATTTGGACCAAGTGCATCAAAACCATATGAAAAACTCTCATTGGGACGAACTTTTGGTTCTGAGCTCTCAAAAACTAAAACAGAGCAAAGTTTGGACCATAGTGTCGTCCAAACCACCTAAAGAACTCTCATTGAGCCGAACTTTGAGTTCCTAACTCTCCAAAACTCAAACGGAGCAAGGTTTGGATGAACTTCGTCCAAACCATATGAAAAACTATCATTATGTCGAACTTTTTGTTCCGAGCTCTCAAAAACTGAAACGGAGCAAAGTTTGGACCATAGTGGCGTCCAAACCACCTAAAGAACTCTCATTGGGCCGAACTTTGAGTTCCTAACTCTCCAAAAACTCAAACGAAGCAAAGTTTGGACCAAGTTCGTCCAAACCATATGAAAAACTCTCATTGGGACGAGCTTTGGGTTCCGAGCTCTCAAAAACTTAAACGGAGCAAAGTTTGGACCATGTGTCGTCCAAAGCACCTAAAGAACTCTCATTGGGCCGAACATTGAGTTCCTAACTCACCAAAAGCTCAAATGGAGCAAAGTTTGGACGAAGTTCGTCCAAACCATATGAAAAACTCTCATTGGGACGAACTTTGGGTTTCGAGCTCTCAAAAACTGAAACGGAGCAAACTTTGAACCATGTTTCCTCCAAACAACCTAAAGAACTCTCATTGGGCCGAACTTTGAGTTCCAAACTCTCCAAAAACTCAAACGGAGGAAATTTGGACCAAGTGCATCAAAACCATATGAAAAACTCTCATTGGGACGAACTTTTCGTTCTGAGCTCTCAAAAACTAAAACAGAGCAAAGTTTGGACCATAGTGTCGTCCAAACCACCTAAAGAACTCTCATTGAGCCGAACTCTGAGTTCCTAACTCTCCAAAAACTCAAACGGAGCAAAGTTTCGACCAACTTTGTCCAAACCATATGACAAACTCTCATTGGGACGACCTTTGGGTTCCGAGCTCTCAAACACTGAAATGGAGCAAAGTTTGGACCCTGTGTCGTCGAAATCACCTAAATAACTCTCATTGGGCCGAACTTTGAGTTCCTAACTCTCCAAAAACTCAAACGGAGGAAAGTTTGGACCAAGTGCGTCCAAACGATATGAAATACTCTCATTGGGACGAACTTTTGGTTCTGAGCTCTCAAAAACTGAAACGGAGCAAAGTTTTGACCATGTGTTGTCCAAACCACCTAAAGAACTCTCATTCGGCCGAACTTTGGGTTCCTAACTCTCCAAACACTAAAACGGAGCAAAGTTTCGACCATGTTCGTCCAAAAGATATGAAAAACTCTCATAGGGACGAACATTGAGTTCCACACTCTCCAAAAACTCAAACGGAGCAAAGTTTGGACACACTTCGTCCAAACCATATGAAAAACTCTCATTGGGACGAACTTTTGGTTCCGAGCTCTCAAAAACTGAAACGGAGCAAAGTTTTGACAATGTGTCGTCCAAACCACCTAAAGAACTCTCATTGGGCAGAACTTTGAGTTCCCAACTCTCCAAAAACTCAAACGGAGCAAAGTTTGGACCAACTTCGTCCAAACCATATGAAAAACTCTCATTGGGACGAACTTTGGGTTTCGAGCTCTCAAAAATTGAAACGGAGCAAACTTTGAACCATGTGTCGTCTAAACAACCTAAAGAACTCTCATTGGGCCGAACTTTGAGTTCCAAACTCTCCAATACTCAAACGGAGCGAACTTTGGACAAAGTTCGTCCAAAGGATATGAAAAACTTTCATTGGGACGAACTTTGGGTTTCGAGCTTTCAAAAACTGAAACAGAGCAAAGTTTGGACCATAGTGTCGTCCAAACCACCTAAAGAACTCTCATTGGGCCGAACTTTGAGTTCCTAACTCTCCAAAAACTCAAACGGAGCAAAGTTTGGACCATGTTCGTCCAAACCATATGAAAAACTCTCATTGGGACGAGCTTTGGGTTCCGAGTTCTCAAAAACAGAAACGAAGCAAAGTTTGGACCATGTGTCGTCCAAAGCACCTAAACAACTCTCATTGGGCCAAACTTTGAGTTCCTAACTCTCCAAAAACTCAAACGGAGCAAAGTTTTGACGAAGTTCGTCCAAACCATCTGAAAAACTCTCATTGGGACGAACTTTGGGTTCCGAGCTCTCAAAAACTGAAATGGAGCAAACTTTGAACCACGTGTCGTCCAAACAACCTAAAGAACTCTCATTGGGCCGAACTTTGAGTTCCAAACTCTCCGAAAACTCAAACGGAGGAAAGTTTGGACCAAGTGTGTCCAAACCATATGAAATACTCTCATTGGGACGAACTTTTGGTTCCGAGCTCTAAAAAACGGAAACGGAGCAAAGTTTTGACCATGTGTTGTCCAAACCACCTAAAGAACTCTCATTCGGCCGAACTTTGGGTTCCTAACTCTCCAAAAACTAAAACGGAGCAAAGTTTGGACCATGTTCGTCCAAAAGATATGAAAAACTCTCATAGGGACGAACATTGAGTTCCACACTCTCCAAAAACTGAAACGGAGCAAAGTTTGGACAATGTGTCGCCCAAACCACCTAAAGAACTCTCATTGGGCCGAACTTTGAGTTCCTAACTCTCCAAAACTCAAACGGAGCAAAGTTTGGACCAACTTCGTCCAAACCATATGAAAAACTCTCATTGGGACGAACTTTGGGTTCCGAGCTCTCAAAATCTGAAACGGAGCAAAGTTTTGACCATGTGTCGTCCAAACCACCTAAAGAACTCTTATTGGGCCGAACTTTGAGTTCCTAACTCTCGAAAAACTCAAACAGAGCAAAGTTTGGACCAAGTTCGTCCAATCCATATGAAAAACTCTCATTGGGACGACCTTTGGGTTCCGAGCTCTAAAAAATTGAAACGGAGCAAAGTTTTGACCATGTGTCGTCCAAACCACCTAAAGAACTCTCATTGGGCCGAACTTTGAGTTCCTAACTTTCTAAAACTCAAACGTTGCGAAGTTTGGACCAAGTTCGTCCAAACCATATGAAAAACTCGCATTGGGACGAACTTTGTGTATTGAGCTCTCAAAAACTGAAACGGAGCAAAGTTTTGACCATGTGTCGTCCAAACCACATAAAGAACTCTGATTGGGCCGAACTTTGAATTCCTAACTCTCAAAAAACTTAAACGGAGCAAAGTTTGATACAAGTTTGTCCAAACCATATGAAAAACACACATTGGGACAAACTTTGGGTTCCGAGCTCTCAAAAACTGAAACGGAGCAAAGTTTGAACCATGTGTCGTCCAAACCACCTAAAGAACTCTCATTGGGCTGAACTTTGAGTTCCTAACTCTCCAAAAACTAAAACGGAGCAAAGTTTGGACCATGTTCGTCCAAAAGATATGAAAAACTCTCATTGGGATGAACTTTGGGTTCCGAGATCTAAAAAACTGAAATGGAGCAAAGTTTGAACCATGTGTCGTCCAAACCACCTAAAGAACCTTCATTGGGCCGAATTTTGAGTTCCTAACTCTCCGAAAACTTAAACGGAGCAAAGTTTGGACCAAGTTCGTCCAAACCATATGAAAAACTCTCATTGGGACGACCTTTGGGTTTCGAGCTCTCAAAAACTGAAACAGAGGAAAGTTTGGACCATGTGTCGTCCAAACCACCTAAAGAACTCTCATTGGGCCGAACTTGGAGTTCCTAACTCTCCAAAAACTCAAACGGAGCAAAGTTTGGACCAAGTTTGTCCAAACCATATTATTTTCTAATTCCACCATTCTACTTCGTGTGATTGGATTCTTAAGAATGGGTCATGGAATATTGGGGGGAAGCCCCTCCTTCTTCGTAAATGGTCCCCAGGTATTGTTCCAGAATCTTTTTCCTTTGATAGAGTGCCTATTTGGATCAAATTGTCTAAGTTACCATTAGAATTGTAGTCTACTAGAGGTTTGAGTGTGGTTGCTAGTGCCGTTGGCAGGCCGGTGTGCCTTGTTAAGGCGAGTGAGGAGCTAGGCGGTTGTCTTTTGCTTGTGTTTGTGTGGAGATTGGGCCGAGTGATGATCTACCAAGTACGGTTGAGGTGTGTATTCGTGGTCAGAATATTTTTGTGGCTGTGGACTATTCTTGGAAGCCTAAGAGGTGTGCACCTTGTGGCGTGTTTGGTCACTCTAGTGCCACTTGTCCGGTTCGGTCAGTGGAAGTTCGGGAGGTGGTTAGGGTTAAGCCTACCCCTTCTACTAGTGCCCCTTCTACTAGTGCCCACCCTGCAAGAGGTCGGGGTGTGTCGACCAGCTCTGGTTCCCGTGGTTCGCCGGTTGGCTTGGAAAGGTTGGGTCCGGGTCTGCGATTTGGTAGAGAGGTTGGGTCCACGTCCCCTTCGGGTCATTCTAGTGTTGCGAATCCGTTTGTTGTGTTGGAGGGTGATGTTGAGTCTGCACTGATTCCGGATGCTACGGATCCTCCTCCATTAGCTATGGTGACGCCCGTGTCGAACTTTATTACTTTTGAGGATGCACCTCAGTTCAGTGTGGACCCCGAGTCGGGGAAGGGTGCTTTGGACCTTCCCTCTGATGACTAGTTGGTGTTCGTGGAATGTGCGGGGGTTGGGCGATCCCGCAAAGGGTCTTGCTGTGCGATCCTTTCTACAATCGTCTAGTGTGGGTTTTTGTTGTCTCCTAGAGACAAAAGTGAAGCGTCATCGGTTTGCATCAGTGTTTGATGGTTTTGGGTCTGATTGGCAGTGTGCTTGTAGTTATGGGACTGGTGGTCTGGGGAGGATCTGGGTGATGTGGAGAGCAAATCGGTTCTCTTTCGTTCCTATTTCTGTTGGGCCATAAATGATTCATAGTACGGTTTGTGATCTCTCTTCTCATGTTTCTGTTGAGGTGTTGTGTGTGTATGCCTCCAATTCTGAGGGGGTAAGACATGGTTTGTGGGAAGAGATTCTTGCTGTTTGCTCAGCTTGGAGTTCGCCTGGTCTTGTGATGGGGGGACTTCAATGCTATTCGTTGTTCAACTGAAGGGTTTGGGGGGGGTCCTGACCTCTAAAAAATTGAGGCTTTTAATGACATGTTGATTCAAGCTGATCTGGTTGAGTTGAGGGTTAGAGGGAGTTGGTTTACTTGGACCAATCGCCCACGGGGCCCAGTGGATATTATGCGTAAACTGGATCGTGTGTTAGTAAATTAGGAGTGGGTATCTGCTCTTCCGCTGTGTGAGGTTCAGACGGTTGGTTGGGGGATTTCTGATCATTGCCCCCTGATTTTTGATCCTGGGTTGAGTGTGGCTCGTAGGCCTCCTTTTCGTTTTTCAGTCATTGGGCCAAGGAGGAGGGTTTTTGGATGTTGTGGCTGAGAGTTGGGTTCCATATCAGGATGTGTCCCCGTTGGTTGGGTTTGGGCGTAATCTTAAGGCGCTTAAATCTGTCCTTCGGAGGAAGTTTGGGTGTTTTATTGCTGTTATTAGTAGGTAGGTGGTGGAGGCCAGGAGGTGCATGGAGGATGCTCAAGTGGCTGTTGGGCTGAACCCTCTCTCTTCTAGTCTGGTGGATCAGGCTGCTAGGGCTTTTCAGTCTTTTTGGGAGTGGGTTAGGAGGGAGGAGTCTTCCCTTCGCTAGAAGTCTCGGGTTCAGTGGCTCTCGTTGGGTGATCATAACTCTGCTTTTTTCCACAGGTGTGTTAATGCCAGGGTGATTCGTAATGGTCTTAATTCTTTGATGGACGAAGGAGGTAATATTCTTACTGGCCAGTCTGACATTGCGAGGGTTGTTGTTGATTATTATAGGGGTATTCTGGGGACTCAGTTGCTTGGATACATAGATCTTACAGCCCAGATTGCTATGACTGTGGGGTTTGTCTGGCCTGAGGAGTGTGGGGCTGATCTATGTCGCCCTGTGACTAGAGAGGAGGTCAGATCAGTGCTTTTTTCGATGAATAGCAGTAAAGCTCCAGGACCAGATGGTTTTTCTGTGGGATTTTTTAAGGCAGCATGGAGTGTGGTTGGTGATGATTTTTGTTCTGCTGTCTTGCATTTTTTTGATACATGCTACCTTCCTCCAGGTATTAATGCTACTTCTATCACTCTAGTTCCCAAGCGACCTAGTCCCGAAGGGTTGGGTGATTATCGACCTATTTCCTGCTGTATTGTGTTGGATCAATGCATTACTAAGATCTTAGCTAACAGGTTAAGGGTTTGGCTTCCACGCTTTATTAGTCCTAACCAGTCAGCGTTTGTTCAGGGCAGGAGCATTGTTGATAATATTTTGCTATGTCAGGAGCTTGTGGGGGGTTATCATCTAGATAGAGGGCCTCCCAGGTGTGTTATGAAGGCTGACCTTCAGAAGGCTTATGATTCTGTACAGTGGGACTTTTTGTTTGGGCTGCTTTTAGCAGTGGGTACACCTGTCCAGTTTGTTAGTTGGGTGCGAGCTTGTGTTTCGTCTCCTATGTTCTCTGTGTCAGTAAATGGTTCCCTTGAGGGGTTCTTTCCGGGAAGGAGGGGGCTGCGGCAGGGAGATCCTCTTTCTCCTTATCTGTTTGTGATGGTGATGGAGGTGTTATCACATATGTTGAATGCCCAGATGGCTTTGGTTTTCACTTTCGATGTGAGAAGGTGAGGTTGACCCATTTGTGCTTTGCAGATGACTTGATGATTTTAAGTGCAGGGGATCGGTCCTCCATTTCATTTGTTCAGGATTGTCTCCGCAGGTTTCAG
Source organism: Luffa aegyptiaca (assembly GCA_017139565.1). Classification (NCBI taxonomy): domain Eukaryota; kingdom Viridiplantae; phylum Streptophyta; class Magnoliopsida; order Cucurbitales; family Cucurbitaceae; genus Luffa; species Luffa aegyptiaca. The sequence continues at coordinate 22,786,463 of CM029397.1, forward strand.
GTTCTTTCGGGGCTTGTTGCTAACCTTGGGAAGAGTTCCTTGTTCTGTGCAGGGGTGTCTCGAGTGGTTGCAGAGGATCTTGCCTCGTTCATTGGAGTCTCCTTAGCTTCTCTGCCTGTACGTTATCTTGGCCTCCCTCTTATTTCAGGTCGGTTAACGTATAGGGATTGTAAGCCTCTGCTAGAGCGGATCACTGCTCGGATTAGCTCTTGGTCTGCCAGTGTTTTGTCGTATGTTGCTCGCCTTCAGCTTGTTCAGTCGGTACTTCACAGCTTTCAGGTCTTTTGGGCGAGTGTGTTTGTTCTACCTGCTAGGGTCACCCATGAGGTTGATCGGTTCTTACGTTCTTTTTTATGGAAGGGTGATCCGGCCTTGCATGGTGGGGCCAAGGTTGCCTAGTCGGAGGTATGCCTTCCTCGTGAGGAGGGGGGTTGGGTATCAGGCATGTTCGCTCGTGGAATGAGGCAGCTGTTATGAAGTTGTTGTGGTTGCTTATGTTGAAGTCTGGTTCGTTGTGGGTTGCCTGGGTTGAGGCTTATATCTTGTGTGGGCGGTCTCTGTGGACTGTGCGCCCCTCTCCGCGGTGGTCTTGGTGTTGGAGAGCGATTCTTAGTCTTCGGGATCAATTTCGGTCACTCATTCGTTTCCACATTGGTGATGGTCGGAATTAGCTCACGAATTGAAATTGCAAAATCCATTCAAAAAGTGAGGCACAAATCACAAAATCCATTCAAGAAGAAGAAGAATGTCCCATGCCTCAAGATGATGTTTGAAATGATGACGTTGTTGTTGATTACGTGGTGACTAGCGAAGAAAGTGTGCAAACATATGTTGATCCTTCCTTTGAGACAAAAAGTGAGGAAAGTGAAAATGAGAACGTTTGTGAGAAAGAAACATTTGAGACTCATATAGAGACTAAAGAGAAAGAGAATTCAGTAATTAGAGTTTGTGAGAAGAATATTGTCTTGTATTCAAAAAGACACATACAAGAACTTGTATCTGAAAAGACTTGCTATCTAACGGGTGCACTTAAACCAAGTGTATCTACTTTTTCTAATGAGTTCTTGCAGGAAATTAAAATGCTTGTTGAAACGCAAGATTCAAAGTCTGCTTCAAATTCGAGACAGAGGCAAGCATGAGGGAACTTTAATGCGAAAGGGCAAAAAATGAAGCGATGCTTGTATTTTGCTTCATCATTCATTCATGGTCGATTGCCAAACGTAAAGAATTTGAGGAGAGCAAGACTGCGAGATGCAAACGATTTCAAGTTTGCACTACAAGGGGATCCTTGGATTCGAGGACGAATCCTCTTGAAGAAGGGGAGGATGATACGAACCGAGGTGTCTTAATCAAGCTACAATAACCCAAGATGCTTCCAAACTTTAGAGTTAGCTTTTTGAAAGATGATTCTCGGATTTAAGGCATTTTTATTGTAATTTTCAGTTTTAAAGTTGTGTTTTTAATGTTTTAACTTATTATTTAGTTAGTGGTCATTATGATATTGATGGGCATGAAGGTTACAACCTTTCATATGACCATAGGTTATGTTTGAAAGCCATAAATAGCCATCTATGTTGTTGCTTGGAGGGAAGATTAGTTTTGATGGAATTTCAATGAATTCTAAGTCTTTTGAGCCTAAAGGCCATGAGCAACTTTGCATATATTCTGTTTAGATTTGCATGCTAGGATCATTCAAGTAGCGTTGATCAAACTACTTGTGGAGTGATTCGATTCTCGAGTTTAGAAACGAGTTTTCTCTACTCTTGATCTTGATCGTCAAGGTAAATCCGTTCTATCTTCTTCCTTGGGATGAAATCATCTTGATTTGGGGGTTTTAGCATTTGAGATCTAGGGATTTGCATATCCATAAGGGTTTCGAGCTCTCAAAAACTGAAATGGAGAAAAGTTTGGACCATGTGTCGTCCAAACCACCTAAAGAACTCTCACTGGGCCGAACTTTGAGTTCCAAACTCTCCAAAACTCCAACGGAGCAAATTTTAGACCAAGTTCGTCAAAACCATATGAAAAACTCTGATCGGGACGAACTTTTGGTTTCGAGTTCTCAAAAACTGAAACGGAGCAAAGTTTGTACCATGTGTCGTCCAAACCAACTAAAGAACTCTCATTGGGCCGAACTTTGAGTTCCTAACTCTCCAAAACTCAAACGGAGCAAAGTTTGGACAAAGTTCGTCGAAGAATTCTCATTGGTTCCGAGCTCTCTAAAACTGAAACGGAGCAAAGTTTGGACCATGTAACGTCCAAACCACCTAAAGAATTCTCATTGGGCTGAACTTTGAGTTCCTAACTCTCCAAAAACTCAACCGGATAGAAGTTTGGACCAAGTTCGTCCAAACCATATGAACAACTCTCATTGGGACGAACTTTTGGTCACGAGCACTCAAAAACTGAAACGGACCAACGTTTGGACCATCTGTCGTCCAAACCACCTAAATAACTCTCATTGGGCCGAACTTTGAGTTCCAAACTCTCAAAAACTAGAACGCAGCAAAGTTTGGACCAAGTTCGTCCAAACCATATGAAAAACTATCATCGGGAAGAACTTTGGGTCCCGAGCTCCCAAGAACTGAAACGGAGCAAAGTTTTGACCATGTGTCGTCCAAACTACCTAAAGAACTCTCATTGGGCCGAACTTTGAGTTCCAAACTCTCCAAAACTCAAACGGAGCAAAGTTTGCACCAAGTTCGTCCAAACCATATGAAAAACTCTCATCGGGACGAACTTTGGGTTCTGAGCTCCCAAAAACTGAAACGGAGCAAAGTTTTGACCATGTGTCGTCCAAACCACCTAAAGAACTCTCATTGGACCGAACTTTGAGTTCCAAACTCTCCAAAACTCAAACGGAGCAAAGTTTGCACCAAGTTCGTCCAAACCATATGAAAAACTCTCATCGGGACGAACTTTGGGTTCCGAGCTCCCAAAAACTGAAACGGAGCAAAGTTTTGACCATGTGTCGTCCAAACCACCTAAAGAACTCTCATTGGGCCGAACTTTGAGTTCCTAACTCTCCAAAAACTCAAACGGAGCAAAGTTTGGACCAAGTTCGTCCAAACCATATGAAAAACTCTCATTGGGACGAACTTGGGTTCCGAGCTCTCAAAAACTGAAACGGAGCAAAGTTTTGACCATGTGTCGTCCAAACCACCTAAAGAACTCTCATTGGGCCAAACTTTGAGTTCCTAACTCTCCAAAAACTCAAACCGAGCAAAGTTTGGACCAAGTTCGTCCAAACCATATGAAAAACTCTCATTGGGACGAACTTTGGGTTCCGAGCTCTCAAAAACTGAAACAGAGCAAAGTTTTGACCATGTGTCGTCCAAACCACCTAAAGAACTCTCATTGGGCCAAACTTTGAGTTCCTAACTCTCCAAAAACTCAAACGGAGCAAAGTTTGGACCAAGTTCGTCCAAACCATATGAAAAACTCTCATTGGGACGATCTTTCGGTTCCGAGCTCTCAAAAACTGAAACGGAGACAAGCTCGAACCATGTGACATCCAAACCACCTAAAGAACTCTCATTGGGCCGAACTCTGAGTTCCTAACTCTTCAAAAACTCAAACGGAGCAAAGTTTGGACCAAGTTTGTTCAAACCATATGAAAAACTCTCATTGGCACGAACTTCTGGTTCCGAGCTCTAAAAAACTGAAACGGAGCAAATTTTTGACCCTGTCTCGTCCAAACCACCTAAAGAACTCTCATTGGGCCGAACTTTGAGTTCCTAACTCACAAAGCTCAAACGAATCAAAGTTTGGACCAAGTTCGTCCAAACCATATGAAAAACTCTCATGGGGACGAACATTGGGTTCCGAGCTCTCAAAAACTGAAACGGAGCAAAGTTTTGACAATGTGTCGTTCAAACAAAATATATAACTCTCATTGGGCCGAACCTTGAGTGCCTACCTCTCCAAAAACTCAAACGGAGCAAAGTTTGGACCAAGTTCGTCCAAACCATATGAAAAACTCTCATTGGGACGAACTTTTGGTTCCGAGCTCTCAAAAACTGAAACGGAGCAAAGTTTGTACCATGTAACGTCCAAACCACCTAAAGAATTCTCATTGGGCTGAACTTTGAGTTCCTAACTCTCCAAAAACTCAACCGGATAGAAGTTTGGACCAAGTTCGTCCAAACCATATGAACAACTCTCATTGGGACGAACTTTTGGTCACGAGCACTCAAAAACTGAAACGGACCAACGTTTGGACCATCTGTCGTCCAAACCACCTAAATAACTCTCATTGGGCCGAACTTTGAGTTCCCAACTCTCCAAAACTCAAACGGAGCAAAGTTTGGACCAAGTTCGTCCAAACCATATCAAAAACTCTCATCGGGACGAACTTAGGGTTCCGAGTTCCCAAAAACTGAAACGGAGCAATGTTTTGACCATGTGTCGTCCAAACCACCTAAAGAACTCTCATTGGGCCGAACTTTGAGTTCCAAACTCTCAAAAACTCAAACGGAGCAAAGTTTGCACCAAATTCGTCCAAACCATAAGAAAAACTCTCATCGGGACGAACTTTGGGTTCCGAGCTCCCAAAAACTGAAACGGAGCAAAGTTTTGACCATGTGTCGTCCAAACCACCTAAAGAACTCTCATTGGGCCGAACTTTGAGTTCCAAACTCTCCAAAACTCAAACGGAGCAAAGTTTGCACCAAGTTCGTCCAAACCATATGAAAAACTCTCATCGGGACGAACTTTGGGTTCCGAGCTCCCAAAAACTGAAACGGAGCAAAGTTTTGACCATGTGTCGTCCAAACCACCTAAAGAACTCTCATTGGGCCGAACTTTGAGTTCCTAACTCTCCAAAAACTCAAACGGAGCAAAGTTTGGACCAAGTTCGTCCAAACCATATGAAAAACTCTCATTGGGACGAACTTGGGTTCCGAGCTCTCAAGAACTGAAACGGAGCAAAGTTTTGACCATGTGTCGTCCAAACCACCTAAAGAACTCTCATTGGGCCAAACTTTGAGTTCCTAAGTCTCCAAAAACTCAAACCGAGCAAAGTTTGGACCAAGTTCGTCCAAACCATATGAAAAACTCTCATTGGGACGAACTTTGGGTTCCGAGCTCTCAAAAACTGAAACGGAGCAAAGTTTTGACCATGTGTCGTCCAAACCACCTAAAGAACTCTCATTGGGCCAAACTTTGAGTTCCTAACTCTCCAAAAACTCAAACGGAGCAAAGTTTGGACCAAGTTCGTCCAAACCATATGAAAAACTCTCATTGGGACGATCTTTCGGTTCCGAGCTCTCAAAAACTGAAACGGAGACAAGCTCGAACCATGTGACATCCAAACCATCTAAAGAACTCTCATTGGGCCGAACTCTGAGTTCGTAACTCTCCAAAAACTCAAACGGAGCAAAGTTTGGACCAAGTTTGTTCAAACCATATGAAAAACTCTCATTGGCACGAACTTCTGGTTCCGAGCTCTAAAAAACTGAAACGGAGCAATTTTTTGACCCTGTCTCGTCCAAACCACCTAAAGAACTCTCATTGGGCCGAACTTTGAGTTCCGAACTCACAAAAACTCAAACGGATCAAAGTTTGGACCAAGTTCGTCCAAACCATATGAAAAACTCTCATTGGGACGAACTTGGGTTCCGAGCTCTCAAAAACTGAAACGGAGCAAAGTTTTTACCATGTGTCGTCCAAACCACCTAAAGAACTCTCATTGGGCCGAACTTTGAGTTCCTAACTCTCCAAAACTCAAACGGAGCAAAGTTTTGACCAAGTTCGTCCAAACCATATGAAAAACTCTCATGGGGACGAACATTGGGTTCCGAGCTCTCAAAAACTGAAACGGAGCAAAGTTTTGACAATGTGTCGTCCAAACAAAATATATAACTCTCATTGGGCCGAACCTTGAGTGCCTACCTCTCCAAAAACTCAAACGGAGCAAAGTTTGGACCAAGTTCGTCCAAACCATATGAAAAACTCTCATTGGGACGAACTTTTGGTTCCGAGCTCTCAAAAACTGAAACGGAGCAAAGTTTGTACCATGTAACGTCCAAACCACCTAAACAATTCTCATTGGGCTGAACTTTGAGTTCCTAACTCTCCAAAAACTCAACCGGATAGAAGTTTGGACCAAGTTCGTCCAAACCATATGAACAACTCTCATTGGGACGAACTTTTGGTCACGAGCACTCAAAAACTGAAACGGACCAACGTTTGGACCATCTGTCGTCCAAACCACCTAAATAACTCTCATTGGGCCGAACTTTTAGTTCCCAACTCTCCAAAACTCAAACGGAGCAAAGTTTGGACCAAGTTCGTCCAAACCATATCAAAAACTCTCATCGGGACGAACTTAGGGTTCCGAGTTCCCAAAAACTGAAACGGAGCAAAGTTTTGACCATGTGTCGTCCAAACCACCTAAAGAACTCTCATTGGGCCAAACTTTGAGTTCCAAACTCTCAAAAACTCAAACGGAGCAAAGTTTGCACCAAGTTCGTCCAAACCATATGAAAAACTCTCATCGGGACGAACTTTGGGTTCCGAGCTCCCAAAAACTGAAACGGAGCAAAGTTTTGACCATGTGTCGTCCAAACCACCTAAAGAACTCTCATTGGGCCGAACTTTGAGTTCCTAACTCTCCAAAAACTCAAACGGAGCAAATGTTTGGACCAAGTTCGTCCAAACCATATGAAAAACTCTCATTGGGACGAACTTGGGTTCCGAGCTCTCAAGAACTGAAACGGAGCAAAGTTTTGACCATGTGTCGTCCAAACCACCTAAAGAACTCTCATTGGGCCAAACTTTGAGTTCCTAAGTCTCCAAAAACTCAAACCGAGCAAAGTTTGGACCAAGTTCGTCCAAACCATATGAAAAACTCTCATTGGGACGAACTTTGGGTTCCGAGCTCTCAAAAACTGAAACGGAGCAAAGTTTTGACCATGTGTCGTCCAAACCACCTAAAGAACTCTCATTGGGCCAAACTTTGAGTTCCTAACTCTCCAAAAACTCAAACGGAGCAAAGTTTGGACCAAGTTCGTCCAAACCATATGAAAAACTCTCATTGGGACGATCTTTCGGTTCCGAGCTCTCAAAAACTGAAACGGAGACAAGCTCGAACCATGTGACATCCAAACCACCTAAAGAACTCTCATTGGGCCGAACTCTGAGTTCCTAACTCTCCAAAAACTCAAACGGAGCAAAGTTTGGACCAAGTTTGTTCAAACCATATGAAAAACTCTCATTGGCACGAACTTCTGGTTCCGAGCTCTAAAAAACTGAAACGGAGCAAATTTTTGACCCTGTCTCGTCCAAACCACCTAAAGAACTCTCATTGGGCCGAACTTTGAGTTCCGAACTCACAAAAACTCAAACGGATCAAAGTTTGGACCAAGTTCGTCCAAACCATATGAAAAACTCTCATTGGGACGAACTTGGGTTCCGAGCTCTCAAAAACTGAAACGGAGCAAAGTTTTTACCATGTGTCGTCCAAACCACCTAAAGAACTCTCATTGGGCCGAACTTTGAGTTCCTAACTCTCCAAAACTCAAACGGAGCAAAGTTTTGACCAAGTTCGTCCAAACCATATGAAAAACTCTCATGGGGACGAACATTGGGTTCCGAGCTCTCAAAAACTGAAACGGAGCAAAGTTTTGACAATGTGTCGTCCAAACAAAATATATAACTCTCATTGGGCCGAACCTTGAGTGCCTACCTCTCCAAAAACTCAAACGGAGCAAAGTTTGGACCAAGTTCGTCCAAACCATATGAAAAACTCTCATTGGGACGAACTTTTGGTTCCGAGCTCTCAAAAACTGAAACGGAGCAAAGTTTGTACCATGTAACGTCCAAACCACCTAAACAATTCTCATTGGGCTGAACTTTGAGTTCCTAACTCTCCAAAAACTCAACCGGATAGAAGTTTGGACCAAGTTCGTCCAAACCATATGAACAACTCTCATTGGGACGAACTTTTGGTCACGAGCACTCAAAAACTGAAACGGACCAACGTTTGGACCATCTGTCGTCCAAACCACCTAAATAACTCTCATTGGGCCGAACTTTTAGTTCCCAACTCTCCAAAACTCAAACGGAGCAAAGTTTGGACCAAGTTCGTCCAAACCATATCAAAAACTCTCATCGGGACGAACTTAGGGTTCCGAGTTCCCAAAAACTGAAACGGAGCAAAGTTTTGACCATGTGTCGTCCAAACCACCTAAAGAACTCTCATTGGGCCAAACTTTGAGTTCCAAACTCTCAAAAACTCAAACGGAGCAAAGTTTGCACCAAATTCGTCCAAACCATATGAAAAACTCTCATCGGGACGAACTTTGGGTTCCGAGCTCCCAAAAACTGAAACGGAGCAAAGTTTTGACCATGTGTCGTCCAAACCACCTAAAGAACTCTCATTGGGCCGAACTTTGAGTTCCAAACTCTCCAAAACTCAAACGGAGCAAAGTTTGCACCAAGTTCGTCCAAACCATATGAAAAACTCTCATCGGGACGAACTTTGGGTTCCGAGCTCCCAAAAACTGAAACGGAGCAAAGTTTTGACCATGTGTCGTCCAAACCACCTAAAGAACTCTCATTGGGCCGAACTTTGAGTTCCTAACTCTCCAAAAACTCAAACGGAGCAAATGTTTGGACCAAGTTCGTCCAAACCATATGAAAAACTCTCATTGGGACGAACTTGGGTTCCGAGCTCTCAAGAACTGAAACGGAGCAAAGTTTTGACCATGTGTCGTCCAAACCACCTAAAGAACTCTCATTGGGCCAAACTTTGAGTTCCTAAGTCTCCAAAAACTCAAACCGAGCAAAGTTTGGACCAAGTTCGTCCAAACCATATGAAAAACTCTCATTGGGACGAACTTTGGGTTCCGAGCTCTCAAAAACTGAAACGGAGCAAAGTTTTGACCATGTGTCGTCCAAACCACCTAAAGAACTCTCATTGGGCCGAACTTTGAGTTCCTAACTCTCCAAAAACTCAAACGGAGCAAATGTTTGGACCAAGTTCGTCCAAACCATATGAAAAACTCTCATTGGGACGAACTTGGGTTCCGAGCTCTCAAGAACTGAAACGGAGCAAAGTTTTGACCATGTGTCGTCCAAACCACCTAAAGAACTCTCATTGGGCCAAACTTTGAGTTCCTAAGTCTCCAAAAACTCAAACCGAGCAAAGTTTGGACCAAGTTCGTCCAAACCATATGAAAAACTCTCATTGGGACGAACTTTGGGTTCCGAGCTCTCAAAAACTGAAACGGAGCAAAGTTTTGACCATGTGTCGTCCAAACCACCTAAAGAACTCTCATTGGGCCAAACTTTGAGTTCCTAACTCTCCAAAAACTCAAACGGAGCAAAGTTTGGACCAAGTTCGTCCAAACCATATGAAAAACTCTCATTGGGACGATCTTTCGGTTCCGAGCTCTCAAAAACTGAAACGGAGACAAGCTCGAACCATGTGACATCCAAACCACCTAAAGAACTCTCATTGGGCCGAACTCTGAGTTCCTAACTCTCCAAAAACTCAAACGGAGCAAAGTTTGGACCAAGTTTGTTCAAACCATATGAAAAACTCTCATTGGCACGAACTTCTGGTTCCGAGCTCTAAAAAACTGAAACGGAGCAAATTTTTGACCCTGTCTCGTCCAAACCACCTAAAGAACTCTCATTGGGCCGAACTTTGAGTTCCGAACTCACAAAAACTCAAACGGATCAAAGTTTGGACCAAGTTCGTCCAAACCATATGAAAAACTCTCATTGGGACGAACTTGGGTTCCGAGCTCTCAAAAACTGAAACGGAGCAAAGTTTTTACCATGTGTCGTCCAAACCACCTAAAGAACTCTCATTGGGCCGAACTTTGAGTTCCTAACTCTCCAAAACTCAAACGGAGCAAAGTTTTGACCAAGTTCGTCCAAACCATATGAAAAACTCTCATGGGGACGAACATTGGGTTCCGAGCTCTCAAAAACTGAAACGGAGCAAAGTTTTGACAATGTGTCGTCCAAACAAAATATATAACTCTCATTGGGCCGAACCTTGAGTGCCTACCTCTCCAAAAACTCAAACGGAGCAAAGTTTGGACCAAGTTCGTCCAAACCATATGAAAAACTCTCATTGGGACGAACTTTTGGTTCCGAGCTTTCAAAAACTGAAACGGAGCAAAGTTTGTACCATGTAACGTCCAAACCACCTAAACAATTCTCATTGGGCTGAACTTTGAGTTCCTAACTCTCCAAAAACTCAACCGGATAGAAGTTTGGACCAAGTTCGTCCAAACCATATGAACAACTCTCATTGGGACGAACTTTTGGTCACGAGCACTCAAAAACTGAAACGGACCAACGTTTGGACCATCTGTCGTCCAAACCACCTAAATAACTCTCATTGGGCCGAACTTTTAGTTCCCAACTCTCCAAAACTCAAACGGAGCAAAGTTTGGACCAAGTTCGTCCAAACCATATCAAAAACTCTCATCGGGACGAACTTAGGGTTCCGAGTTCCCAAAAACTGAAACGGAGCAAAGTTTTGACCATGTGTCGTCCAAACCACCTAAAGAACTCTCATTGGGCCAAACTTTGAGTTCCAAACTCTCAAAAACTCAAACGGAGCAAAGTTTGCACCAAGTTCGTCCAAACCATATGAAAAACTCTCATCGGGACGAACTTTGGGTTCCGAGCTCCCAAAAACTGAAACGGAGCAAAGTTTTGACCATGTGTCGTCCAAACCACCTAAAGAACTCTCATTGGGCCGAACTTTGAGTTCCTAACTCTCCAAAAACTCAAACGGAGCAAATGTTTGGACCAAGTTCGTCCAAACCATATGAAAAACTCTCATTGGGACGAACTTGGGTTCCGAGCTCTCAAGAACTGAAACGGAGCAAAGTTTTGACCATGTGTCGTCCAAACCACCTAAAGAACTCTCATTGGGCCAAACTTTGAGTTCCTAAGTCTCCAAAAACTCAAACCGAGCAAAGTTTGGACCAAGTTCGTCCAAACCATATGAAAAACTCTCATTGGGACGAACTTTGGGTTCCGAGCTCTCAAAAACTGAAACGGAGCAAAGTTTTGACCATGTGTCGTCCAAACCACCTAAAGAACTCTCATTGGGCCAAACTTTGAGTTCCTAACTCTCCAAAAACTCAAACGGAGCAAAGTTTGGACCAAGTTCGTCCAAACCATATGAAAAACTCTCATTGGGACGATCTTTCGGTTCCGAGCTCTCAAAAACTGAAACGGAGACAAGCTCGAACCATGTGACATCCAAACCACCTAAAGAACTCTCATTGGGCCGAACTCTGAGTTCCTAACTCTCCAAAAACTCAAACGGAGCAAAGTTTGGACCAAGTTTGTTCAAACCATATGAAAAACTCTCATTGGCACGAACTTCTGGTTCCGAGCTCTAAAAAACTGAAACGGAGCAAATTTTTGACCCTGTCTCGTCCAAACCACCTAAAGAACTCTCATTGGGCCGAACTTTGAGTTCCGAACTCACAAAAACTCAAACGGATCAAAGTTTGGACCAAGTTCGTCCAAACCATATGAAAAACTCTCATTGGGACGAACTTGGGTTCCGAGCTCTCAAAAACTGAAACGGAGCAAAGTTTTTACCATGTGTCGTCCAAACCACCTAAAGAACTCTCATTGGGCCGAACTTTGAGTTCCTAACTCTCCAAAACTCAAACGGAGCAAAGTTTTGACCAAGTTCGTCCAAACCATATGAAAAACTCTCATGGGGACGAACATTGGGTTCCGAGCTCTCAAAAACTGAAACGGAGCAAAGTTTTGACAATGTGTCGTCCAAACAAAATATATAACTCTCATTGGGCCGAACCTTGAGTGCCTACCTCTCCAAAAACTCAAACGGAGCAAAGTTTGGACCAAGTTCGTCCAAACCATATGAAAAACTCTCATTGGGACGAACTTTTGGTTCCGAGCTCTCAAAAACTGAAACGGAGCAAAGTTTGTACCATGTAACGTCCAAACCACCTAAACAATTCTCATTGGGCTGAACTTTGAGTTCCTAACTCTCCAAAAACTCAACCGGATAGAAGTTTGGACCAAGTTCGTCCAAACCATATGAACAACTCTCATTGGGACGAACTTTTGGTCACGAGCACTCAAAAACTGAAACGGACCAACGTTTGGACCATCTGTCGTCCAAACCACCTAAATAACTCTCATTGGGCCGAACTTTTAGTTCCCAACTCTCCAAAACTCAAACGGAGCAAAGTTTGGACCAAGTTCGTCCAAACCATATCAAAAACTCTCATCGGGACGAACTTAGGGTTCCGAGTTCCCAAAAACTGAAACGGAGCAAAGTTTTGACCATGTGTCGTCCAAACCACCTAAAGAACTCTCATTGGGCCAAACTTTGAGTTCCAAACTCTCAAAAACTCAAACGGAGCAAAGTTTGCACCAAATTCGTCCAAACCATATGAAAAACTCTCATCGGGACGAACTTTGGGTTCCGAGCTCCCAAAAACTGAAACGGAGCAAAGTTTTGACCATGTGTCGTCCAAACCACCTAAAGAACTCTCATTGGGCCGAACTTTGAGTTCCAAACTCTCCAAAACTCAAACGGAGCAAAGTTTGCACCAAGTTCGTCCAAACCATATGAAAAACTCTCATCGGGACGAACTTTGGGTTCCGAGCTCCCAAAAACTGAAACGGAGCAAAGTTTTGACCATGTGTCGTCCAAACCACCTAAAGAACTCTCATTGGGCCGAACTTTGAGTTCCTAACTCTCCAAAAACTCAAACGGAGCAAATGTTTGGACCAAGTTCGTCCAAACCATATGAAAAACTCTCATTGGGACGAACTTGGGTTCCGAGCTCTCAAGAACTGAAACGGAGCAAAGTTTTGACCATGTGTCGTCCAAACCACCTAAAGAACTCTCATTGGGCCAAACTTTGAGTTCCTAAGTCTCCAAAAACTCAAACCGAGCAAAGTTTGGACCAAGTTCGTCCAAACCATATGAAAAACTCTCATTGGGACGAACTTTGGGTTCCGAGCTCTCAAAAACTGAAACGGAGCAAAGTTTTGACCATGTGTCGTCCAAACCACCTAAAGAACTCTCATTGGGCCAAACTTTGAGTTCCTAACTCTCCAAAAACTCAAACGGAGCAAAGTTTGGACCAAGTTCGTCCAAACCATATGAAAAACTCTCATTGGGACGATCTTTCGGTTCCGAGCTCTCAAAAACTGAAACGGAGACAAGCTCGAACCATGTGACATCCAAACCACCTAAAGAACTCTCATTGGGCCGAACTCTGAGTTCCTAACTCTCCAAAAACTCAAACGGAGCAAAGTTTGGACCAAGTTTGTTCAAACCATATGAAAAACTCTCATTGGCACGAACTTCTGGTTCCGAGCTCTAAAAAACTGAAACGGAGCAAATTTTTGACCCTGTCTCGTCCAAACCACCTAAAGAACTCTCATTGGGCCGAACTTTGAGTTCCGAACTCACAAAAACTCAAACGGATCAAAGTTTGGACCAAGTTCGTCCAAACCATATGAAAAACTCTCATTGGGACGAACTTGGGTTCCGAGCTCTCAAAAACTGAAACGGGGCAAAGTTTTTACCATGTGTCGTCCAAACCACCTAAAGAACTCTCATTGGGCCGAACTTTGAGTTCCTAACTCTCCAAAACTCAAACGGAGCAAAGTTTTGACCAAGTTCGTCCAAACCATATGAAAAACTCTCATGGGGACGAACTTTGGGTTACGAGCTCCCAAAAACTGAAACGGAGCAAAGTTTTGACCATGTGTCGTCCAAACCACCTAAAGAACTCTCATTGGGCCGAACCTTGAGTTCCTAACTCTCCAAAAACTCAAACGGAGCAAAGTTTGGACCAAGTTCGTCCAAACCATATGAAAAACTCTCATTGGGACGAACTTGGGTTCCGAGCTCTCAAAAACTGAAACGGAGCAAAGTTTTGACCATGTGTCGTCCAAACCACCTAAAGAACTCTCATTGGGCCAAACTTTGAGTTCCTAACTCTCCAAAAACTCAAACGGAGCAAAGTTTGGACCAAGTTCGTCCAAACCATATGAAAAACTCTCATTGGGACGAACTTTTGGTTCCGAGCTCTCAAAAACTGAAACGGAGCAAAGTTTGTACCATGTAACGTCCAAACCACCTAAAGAATTCTCATTGGGCTGAACTTTTACTTCCTAACTCTCCAAAAACTCAACCGGATAGAAGTTTGGACCAAGTTCGTCCAAACCATATGAACAACTCTCATTGGGACGAACTTTTGGTCACGAGCACTCAAAAAGTGAAACGGACCAACGTTTGGACCATCTGTTGTCCAAACCACCTAAATAACTCTCATTGGGCCGAACTTCTAGTTCCAAACTCTCCAAAACTCAACAAAGAAAAGTTTGGACCAAGTTCGTCCAAACCATATGAAAAACTCTTATCGGGACGAACTTTGGGTTCCGAGCTCCCAAAAACTGAAACGGAGAAAAGTTTTGACCATGTGTCGTCCAAACCACCTAAAGAACTCTCATTGGGTCGAACTTTGAGTTCCAAACTCTCCAAAACTCAAACGGAGCAAAGTTTGCACCAAGTGCGTCCAAACCATATGAAAAACTCTCATCGGGACGAACTTTGGGTTCCGAGCTCCCAAAAACTGAAACGGAGCAAAGTTTTGACCATGTGTCGTCCAAACCACCTAAAGAACTCTCATTGGGCCGAACTTTGAGTTCCAAACTCTCCAAAACTCAAACGGAGCAAAGTTTGCACCAAATTCGTCCAAACCATATGAAAAACTCTCATCGGGACGAACTTTGGGTTCCGAGCTCCCAAAAACTGAAACGGAGCAAAGTTTTGACCATGTGTCGTCCAAACCACCTAAAGAACTCTCATTGGGCCGAACTTTGAGTTCCTAACTCTCCAAAACTCAAACGGAGCAAAGTTTGCACCAAGTTCGTCCAAACCATATGAAAAACTCTCATCGGGACGAACTTTGGGTTCCGAGCTCCCAAAAACTGAAACGGAGCAAAATTTTGACCATGTGTCGTCCAAACCACCTAAAGAACTCTCATTGGGCCGAACTTTGAGTTCCAAACTCTCCAAAACTCAAACGGAGCAAAGTTTGCACCAAGTTCGTCCAAACCATATGAAAAACTCTCATCGGGACGAACTTTGGGTTCCGAGCTCCCAAAAACTGAAACGGAGCAAAGTTTTGACCATGTGTCGTCCAAACCACCTAAAGAACTCTCATTGGGCCGAACTTTGAGTTCCTAACTCTCCAAAAACTCAAACGGAGCAAAGTTTGGACCAAGTTCGTCCAAACCATATGAAAAACTCTCATTGGGACGAACTTGGGTTCCGAGCTCACAAAAACTGAAACGGAGCAAAGTTTTGACCATGTGTCGTCCAAACCACCTAAAGAACTCTCATTGGGCCAAACTTTGAGTTCCTAACTCTCCAAAAACTCAAACGGAGCAAAGTTTGGACCAAGTTCGTCCAAACCATATGAAAAACTCTCATTGGGACGAACTTTTGGTTCCGAGCTCTCAAAAACTGAAACGGAGCAAAGTTTGTACCATGTAACGTCCAAACCACCTAAAGAATTCTCATTGGGCTGAACTTTTACTTCCTAACTCTCCAAAAACTCAACCGGATAGAAGTTTGGACCAAGTTCGTCCAAACCATATGAACAACTCTCATTGGGACGAACTTTTGGTCACGAGCACTCAAAAAGTGAAACGGACCAACGTTTGGACCATCTGTTGTCCAAACCACCTAAATAACTCTCATTGGGCCGAACTTCTAGTTCCAAACTCTCCAAAACTCAACAAAGAAAAGTTTGGACCAAGTTCGTCCAAACCATATGAAAAACTCTTATCGGGACGAACTTTGGGTTCCGAGCTCCCAAAAACTGAAACGGAGAAAAGTTTTGACCATGTGTCGTCCAAACCACCTAAAGAACTCTCATTGGGTCGAACTTTGAGTTCCAAACTCTCCAAAACTCAAACGGAGCAAAGTTTGCACCAAGTGCGTCCAAACCATATGAAAAACTCTCATCGGGACGAACTTTGGGTTCCGAGCTCCCAAAAACTGAAACGGAGCAAAGTTTTGACCATGTGTCGTCCAAACCACCTAAAGAACTCTCATTGGGCCGAACTTTGAGTTCCAAACTCTCCAAAACTCAAACGGAGCAAAGTTTGCACCAAATTCGTCCAAACCATATGAAAAACTCTCATCGGGACGAACTTTGGGTTCCGAGCTCCCAAAAACTGAAACGGAGCAAAGTTTTGACCATGTGTCGTCCAAACCACCTAAAGAACTCTCATTGGGCCGAACTTTGAGTTCCTAACTCTCCAAAACTCAAACGGAGCAAAGTTTGCACCAAGTTCGTCCAAACCATATGAAAAACTCTCATCGGGACGAACTTTGGGTTCCGAGCTCCCAAAAACTGAAACGGAGCAAAGTTTTGACCATGTGTCGTCCAAACCACCTAAAGAACTCTCATTGGGCCAAACTTTGAGTTCCTAACTCTCCAAAAACTCAAACGGAGCAAAGTTTGGACCAATGTCGTCCAAACCATATGAAAAACTCTCATTGGGACGAACTTTCGGTTCCGAGCTCTCAAAAACTGAAACGGAGACAAGCTCGAACCATGTGACGTCCAAACCACCTAAAGAACTCTCATTGGGCCGAACTCTGAGTTCCTAACTCTCCAAAAACTCAAACGGAGCAAAGTTTGGACCAAGTTTGTTCAAACCATATGAAAAACTCTCATTGGCACGAACTTCTGGTTCCGAGCTCTAAAAAACTGAAACGGAGCAAATTTTTGACCCTTTCTCGTCCAAACCACCTAAAGAACTCTCATTGGGCCGAACTTTGAGTTCCTAACTCTACAAAAACTCAAACGGATCAAAGTTTGGACCAAGTTCGTCCAAACTATGTCGTCCAATCTAAATAGCCATATATTCTGTTTAGATTTGCATGCTAGGATCATTCAAGTAGCATTGATCAAACTACTTGTGGAGTGATTCGATTCTCGAGTTTAGAAACGAGTTTTCTCTACTCTTGATCTTGATCGTCCAAGTAAATCCGTTCTATCTTCTTCCTTGGGATGAAATCATCTTGATTTGGGGGTTTTAGCATTTGAGATCTAGGGATTTGCATATCCATAAGGGTTTCGAGCTCTCAAAAACTAAAATGGAGAAAAGTTTGGACCATCTGTCGTCCAAACCACCTAAAGAACTCTCATTGGGCCGAACTTTGAGTTCCAAACTCTCCAAAACTCAAACGGAGCAAATTTTAGATCAAGTTCGTCAAAAGCATATGAAAAACTCTGATCGGGACGAACTTTTGGTTTCGAGCTCTCAAAAACTGAAACGGAGCAAAGTTTGTACCATGTGTCGTCCAAACAAACAAAAGAACTCTCATTGGGCCGAACTTTGAGTTCCTAACTCTCCAAAACTCAAACGGAGCAAAGTTTGGACAAAGTTCGTCCAAGAATTCTCATTGGTTACGAGCTCTCTAAAACTGAAACGGAGCAAAGTTTGGACCATGAAACGTCCAAACCATCTAAAGAATTCTCATTGGGCTGAACTTTGAGTTCCTAACTCTCCAAAAACTCAACCGGATAGAAGTTTGGACCAAGTTCGTCCAAACCATATGAACAACTCTCATTGGGACGAACTTTTGGTCACGAGCACTCAAAAACAGAAACGGACCAACGTTTGGACCATCTGTCGTCCAAACCACCTAAATAACTCTCATTGGGCCGAACTTTGAGTTCCAAACTCTCCAAAACTCAAACGGAGCAAAGTTTGGACCAAGTTCGTCCAAACCATATGAAAAACTCTCATCGGGACGAACTTTGGGTTCCGAGCTCCCAAGAACTGAAACGGAGCAAAGTTTTGACCATGTGTCGTCCAAACCACCTAAAGAGCTCTCATTGGGCCGAACTTTGGGTTCCAAACTCTCCAAAACTCAAACGGAGCAAAGTTTGCACCAAGTTCGTCCAAACCATATGAAAAACTCTCATCGGGACGAACTTTGGGTTCCGAGCTCCAAAAAACTGAAACGGAGCAAAGTTTTGACCATGTGTCGTCCAAACCACCTAAAGAACTCTCATTGGGCCGAACTTTGAGTTCCAAACTCTCTAAAACTCAAACGGAGCAAAGTTTGCACCAAGTTCGTCCAAACCATATGAAAAACTCTCATCGGGACGAACTTTGGGTTCGGAGCACCCAAAAACTGAAACGGAGCAAAGTTTTGACCATGTGTCGTCCAAACCACCTAAAGAACTCTCATTGGGCCGAACTTTGAGTTCCTAACTCTCCAAAAACTCAAACGGAGCAAAGTTTGGACCAAGTTCGTCCAAACCATATGAAAAACTCTCATTGGGACGAACTTTGGGTTCCGAGCTCTCAAAAACTGAAACGGAGCAAAGTTTTGACCATGTGTCATCCAAACCACCTAAAGAACTCTCATTGGGCCAAACTTTTAGTTCCTAACTCTCCAAAAACTCAAACGGAGCAAAGTTTGGACCAAGTTCGTCCAAACCATATGAAAAACTCTCATTGGGACGAACTTTCGGTTCCGAGCTCTCAAAAATTGAAACGGAGACAAGCTCGAACCATGTGACGTCCAAACCACCTAAAGAACACTCATTGGGCCGAACTCTGAGTTCCTAACTCTCCAAAAACTCAAAAGGAGCAAAGTTTGGACCAAGTTTGTTCAAACCATATGAAAAACTCTCATTGGCACGAACTTCTGGTTCCGAGCTCTAAAAAACTGAAACGGAGAAAATTTTTGACCCTGTCTCGTCCAAACCACCTAAAGAACTCTCATTGGGCCGAACTTTGAGTTCCTAACTCTACAAAAACGCAAACGGATGAAAGTTTGGACCAAGTTCGTCCAAACTATATGAAAAACTCTCATTGGGACGAACTTTTGGTTCCGAGCTCTCAAAAACTGAAACGGAGCAAAGTTTTTACCATCTGTCCTCCAAACCACCTAAAGAACTCTCATTGGTCCGAACTTTGAGTTCCTAACTCTCCAAAACTCAAACGGAGCAAAGTTTGGACCAAGTTCGTCCAAACCATATGAAAAACTCTCATTGGGACGAACATTAGGTTCCGAGCTCTCAAAAACTGAAACGGAGCAAAGTTTTGACAATGTATCGTCCAAACAAAATATATAACTCTCATTGGGCCGAACCATGAGTGCCTACCTCTCCAAAAACTCAAACGGAGCAACGTTTGGACAAAGTTCGTCCAAACCATATGAAAAACTCTCATTCGGACAAACTTTTGGTTCCGAGCTCTCAAAAACTGAAACGGAGCAAAGTTTGTACCATGTAACGTCCAAACCACCTAAAGAATTCTCATTGGGCTGAACTTTGAGTTCCTAACTCTCCAAAAACTCAACCGGATAGAACTTTGGACCAAGTTCGTCCAAACCATATGAACAACTCTCATTGGGACGAACTTTGGGTTCCGAGCTCTCAAAAACTGAAACAGAACAAAGTTTTGACCATGTGTCGTCCAAACCACCTAAAGAACTCTCATTGGGCCAAACTTTTAGTTCCTAACTCTCCAAAAACTCAAACGGAGCAAAGTTTGGACCAACTTCGTCCAAACCATATGAAAAACTCTCATTGGGACGAACTTTCGGTTCCGAGCTCTCAAAAATTGAAACGGAGACAAGCTCGAACCATGTGACGTCCAAACCACCTAAAGAACTCTCATTGGGCCAAACTCTGAGTTCCTAACTCTCCAAAAACTCAAACGGAGCAAAGTTTGGACCAAGTTTGTTCAAACCAT
Source organism: Luffa aegyptiaca (assembly GCA_017139565.1). Lineage (NCBI taxonomy): Eukaryota > Viridiplantae > Streptophyta > Magnoliopsida > Cucurbitales > Cucurbitaceae > Luffa > Luffa aegyptiaca. The sequence goes on from CM029397.1 coordinate 22,806,227, forward strand.
ATGAAAAACTCTCATTGGCACGAACTTCTGGTTCCGAGCTCTAAAAAACTGAAACGGAGAAAATTTTTGACCCTGTGTCGTCCAAACCACCTAAAGAACTCTCATTGGGCCGAACTTTGAGTTCCTAACTCTACAAAAACGCAAACGGATCAAAGTTTGGACCAAGTTCGTCCAAACTATATGAAAAACTCTCATTGGGACGAACTTTTGGTTCCGAGCTCTCAAAAACTGAAACGGAGCAAAGTTTTTACCATGTGTCGTCCCAACCACCTAAAGAACTCTCATTGGGCCGAACTTTGAGTTCCTAACTCTCCAAAACTCAAACGGAGCAAAGTTTGGACCAAGTTCGTCCAAACCATATGAAAAACTCTCATTGGGACGAACATTGGGTTCCGAGCTCTCAAAAACTGAAACGGAGCAAAGTTTTGACAATGTGTCGTCCAAACAAAATATATAACTCTCATTGGGCCGAACCTTGAGTGCCTACCTCTCCAAAAACTCAAACAGAGCAAAGTTTGGACAAAGTTCGTCCAAACCATATAAAAAACTCTCATTGGGACGAACTTTTGGTTCCGAGCTCTCAAAAACTGAAACGGAGCAAAGTTTGTACCATGTAACGTCCAAACCACCTAAAGAATTCTCATTGGGCTGAACTTTGAGTTCCTAACTCTCCAAAAACTCAACCGGATAGAAGTTTGGACCAAGTTCGTCCAAACCATATGAACAACTCTCATTGGGACGAACTTTTGGTCACGAGCACTCAAAAACTGAAACGGACCAAAGTTTGGACCATCTGTCGTCCAAACCACCTAAATAACTCTCATTGGGCCGAACTTTGAGTTCCAAACTCTCCAAAACTCAAACGGAGAAAAGTTTGCACCGAGTTCGTCCAAACCATATGAAAAACTCTCATCGGGACGAACTTTGGGTTCCGAGCTCCCAAAAACTGAAACGGAGCAAAGTTTTGACCATGTGTCGTCCAAACCACCTAAAGAACTTTCATAGGGCCGAACTTTGAGTTCCAAATTCTCCAAAACTCAAACGGAGAAAAGTTTGCACCAAGTTCGTCCAAACCATATGAAAAACTCTCATCGGGACGAACTTTGGGTTCCGAGCTCCCAAAAACTGAAACGGAGAAAAGTTTTGACCATGTGTCGTCCAAACCACCTAAAGAACTCTCATTGGCCGAACTTTGAGTTCCTAACTCTCCAAAAACTCAAACCGAGCAAAGTTTGGACCAAGTTCTTTCAAACCATATGAAAAAACTCTCATTGGCACGAACTTCTGGTTCCGAGCTCTAAAAAACTGAAACGGAGCAAATTTTTTACCCTGTGTCGTCCAAACCACCTAAAGAACTCTCATTGGGCCAAACTTTGAGTTCCTAACTCTCCAAAAACTCAAACGGAGCAAAGTTTGGACCAATGTCGTCCAAACGATATGAAAAACTCTCACTGGGACGAACTTTCGGTTCCGAGCTCTCAAAAACGGAAACGGAGACAAGCTCGAACCATGTGAGGTCCAAACCACCTAAAGAACTCTCATTGGGCCGAACTCTGAGTTCCTAACTCTCCAAAAACTCAAACGGAGCAAAGTTTGGACCAAGTTTGTTCAAACCATATGAAAAACTCTCATTGGCACGAACTTCTGGTTCCGAGCTCTAAAAAACTGAAACGGAGCAAATTTTTGACCCTGTCTCGTCCAAACCACCTAAAGAGCTCTCATTGGGCCGAACTTTGAGTTCCTAACTCTACAAAAACTCAAACGGATCAAAGTTTGGACCAAGTTCGTCCAAACTATATGAAAAACTCTCATTGGGACGAACTTTTGGTTCCGAGCTCTCAAAAACTGAAACGGAGAAAAGTTTTTACCATGTGTCGTCCAAACCACCTAAAGAACTCTCATTGGGCCGAACTTTGAGTTCCTAACTCTCCAAAACTCAAACGGAGCAAAGTTTGGACCAAGTTCGTCCAAACCATATGAAAAACTCTAATTGGGACGAACATTGGGTTCCGAGCTCTCAAAAACTGAAACGGAGCAAAGTTTTGACAATGTGTCGTCCAAATAAAATATATAACTCTCATTGGGCCGAACCTTGAGTGCCTACCTCTCCAAAAACTCAAACGGAGCAAAGTTTGGACAAAGTTCGTCCAAACCATATGAAAAACTCTCATTGGGACGAACTTTTGGTTCCGAGCTCTCAAAAACTGAAACGGAGCAAAGTTTGTACCATGTGTCGTCCAAACCAACTAAAGAACTCTCATTGGGCCGAACTTTGAGTTCCAAACTCTCCAAAACTCAAACGGAGCAAAGTTTGGACAAAGTTCGTCCAAATCATATGGAAAACTCTCATTGGGACAAACCTTGGGTTCCGAGCTCTCTAAAACTGAAACGGAGCAAAGTTTGGACCATGCGACGTCCAAACCACCTAAAGAAATCTCATTTGGCCGAACTTTGAGTTCCTAACTCTCCAAAAACTCAACCGGATCAAAGTTTGGACCAAGTTCGTCCAAACCATATGAACAACTCTCATTGGGACGAACTTTTGGTTACGAGCACTGAAAAACTGAAACGGACCAACGTTTGGACCATGTGTCGTCCAAACCACCTAAATAACTCTCATTGGGCCGAACTTTGAGTTCCAAACTCTCCAAAACTCAAACGGAGCAAAGTTTGGACCAAGTTCGTCCAAACCATATGAAAAACTCTCATCGGGACGAACTTTGGATTCCGAGCTGCTAAAAACTTAAACGGAGCAAAGTTTTGACCATGTATCGTCCAAACCACCTAAAGAACTCTCATTGGGCCGAACTTTGAGTTCCAAACTCTCCAAAACTCAAACGGAGCAAAGTTTGCACCAAGTTCGTCCAAACCATATGAAAAACTCTCATCGGGACGAACTTTGGGTTCCGAGCTCCCATAAAAGTGAAACGGAGCAAAGTTTTGACCATGTGTCGTCCAAACCACCTAAAGAACTCTCATTGGGCCGAACTTTGAGTTCCTAACTCTCCATAAACTCAAACGGAGCAAAGTTTGGACTAAGTTCGTCCAAACCATATGAAAAACTCTCATTGGGACGAACTTTGGGTTCCGAGCTCTCAAAAACTGAAACGGAGCAAAGTTTTGACCATGTGTCGTCCAAACCACCTAAAGAACTCTCGTTGGGCCAAACTTTGAGTTCCTAACTCTCCAAAAACTCAAACGGAGCAAAGTTGGGACCAAGTTCGTCCAAAGCATATGAAAAACTCTCATTGGGACGAACTTTCGGTTCCGAGCTCTCAAAAACTGAAACGGAGACAAGCTCGAACCATGTGACGTCCAAACCACCTAAAGAACTCTCATTGGGCCGAACTTTGAGTTCCTAACTCTCCAAAAACTCAAACGGAGGGAAGTTTGGACCAAGTTCGTTCAAACCATATGAAAAACTCTCATTGGCACGAACTTCTGGTTCCGAGCTCTAAAAAACTGAAACGGAGCAAATTTTTGACCCAGTGTCGTCCAAACCACCTAAAGAACTCTCATTGGGCCGAACTTTGAGTTCCTAACTCTACAAAAACTCAAACGGATCAAAGTTTGGACCAAGTTCGTCCAAACTATATGAAAAACTCTCATTGGGACGAACTTTTGGTTCCGAGCTCTCAAAAACTGAAACGGAGAAAAGTTTTTACCATGTGTCGTCCAAACCACCTAAAGAACTCTCATTGGGCCGAACTTTGAGTTCCTAACTCTCTTAAACTCAAACGAAGCAAAGTTTGGACCAAGTTCGTCCAAACCATATGAAAAACTCTCATTGGGACGAACATTGGGTTGCGAGCTCTCAAAAACTGAAACGGAGCAAAGTTTTGACAATGTGTCGTCCAAACAACATATATAACTCTCATTGGGCCGAACCTTGAGTGTCTACCTCTCCAAAAACTCAAACGGAGCAAAGTTTGGACCAAGTTCGTCCAAACCATATGAAAAACTCTCATCGGGACGAACTTTGGGTTCCGAGCTCCCAAAAACTGAAACGGAGCAAAGTTTTGACCATGTGTCGTCCAAACCACCTAAAGAACTCTCATTGGGCCGAACTTTGAGTTCCTAACTCTCCAAAAACTCAAACGGAGCAAAGTTTGGACCAAGTTCGTCCAAACCAAATGAAAAACTCTCATTGGGACGAACTTTGGGTTCCGAGCTCTCAAAAACTGAAACGGAGCAAAGTTTTGACCATGTGTCGTCCAAACCACCTAAAGAACTCTCGTTGGGCCAAACTTTGAGTTCCTAACTCTCCAAAAACTCAAACGGAGCAAAGTTGGGACCAAGTTCGTCCAAACCATATGAAAAACTCTCATTGGGACGAACTTTTGGTTCCGAGCTCTCAAAAACTGAAACGGAGCAAAGTTTGTACCATGTGTCGTCCAAACCAACTAAAGAACTCTCATTGGGCCGAACTTTGAGTTCCAAACTCTCCAAAACTCAAACGGAGCAAAGTTTGGACAAAGTTCGTCCAAATCATATGGAAAACTCTCATTGGGACAAACCTTGGTTTCCGAGGTCTCTAAAACTGAAACGGAGAAAAGTTTGGTCCATGTGACGCCCAAACCACCTAAAGAACTCTCATTGGGCCGAACTTTGAGTTCCTAACTCTCCAAAAACTCAACCAGATCAAAGTTTGGACCAAGTTCGTCCAAACCATATGAAAACCTCTCATTGGGACGAACTTTTTGTTACAAGCACTGAAAAACTGAAACGGACCAACGTTTGGACCATGTGTCGTCCAAACCACCTAAATAACTCTCATTGGGCCGAACTTGAAGGTGTACATATTACACATGCGGAAGCAATTGAAGATCGAAAGCACTTAAGACATTCAATTTTACTCCTAAAGCATGCATGTTCTAGAAAAGACAGAATAGAGAGTTTAGAAAACACCAACCTTTGTAGCTAACTTATGATGAACTCCTTGTGGTGTTTGCCTCTCCTATGCTCCTTGGACAACCTCTAGAGTCTTCCCTACTATACTCCGGGCCAAGAACGACTTGTGGGAGTCTATATAAGATAGGGAATGGGAAGGGAATGCTTGAAGCATCAAGCAATGGAGAAGAATGAGAGATGAGAGAACTTTGAGTCCAAATTCCAGCAGCATAACATTAAGGAAATGGCTCTCTTATGTTTGAATATGATTCAAACTCCTTTTAAAGACTTTCTCCATGCAAAGCCAAGCCTCAAGACACAAGACACATGGTGTATTTGCAAGCTCAAGTGGATTCTAGGTGTACATTACACAAGACATGCAACAATGCATGAGTGAGTTGTCTTTCCACTTTGAATGATCATGCATTAAGTGGATTTCCAACTAAATCCACTAAATTCAAATTGAAATCAAATTTCAAGCTTGCAAATTACCCCCAATTTCAATTCTAAATTGAAATTGATTGCTTGGTAATTAATTTGAAAATTTTCAAATTAATTTTGATATGATTAATCTAATTAATCTTTGTTATCTTGTGCAATTCCATATATATGATTCCTAATACATATATATATAGTATTCAAAACACTTTTAAATACTTCATCTCTCATTTTCTAATTTAATTCATAATTAAATTATTGTGTCAAACACAATTTATGATAATACCCTTTTTCCCGATTTAGAACGATTCAAAGCTTCCTATCTTTTGTTCTATGCTTAATTCCGATATGAGCTAGTAGGGGGACCTAATGGACCTATAGATCATGGGCTCCAACGATTCGAGGCTAACCGACTAATCTCATTGTCTAAGCTAGCCAACATTCGTTAACTATCGGGACACTCCACTATAGCCCGATAGTTGCACTCCCCTCACTATAGATATATTTCCGTCCACTTGATTTAACCATGATTAGTAAGTCGATCCTTCACAGGTTGTTCGTAGCTATAGCTAGGTCAATAAGCCGTTTTACCCCTATAGTACTTCTAGTTCCTTAAGTCCCACTGATCCTCTAATGAACAATTGGTTTATGGTCCAACCAATAAACCGAGTCCCTCTCGGGCCAATGAGAGGGCGGGATCCCTTTGTTCAAGCCCCGGAGTCAGCACTTAAGGGAACAACCTCTCTACTATCCCTTATTCGGGTAGGAGTGAATTCCTTCTTGCACGACTATGTCCCCAGCTATCTACCCGTTCCTATCCCTGAAATGGGAGGCTTATTGAGTCGGCTATACTGAGCCACTCTCACCTATGCAGATCTAAGGATAAGCCTGAATAAACAGGAGTTCATAGTTAGCTCAGGATTAAGATCGAGTTACCTATGTCATCATATGAAATAGTCAGTCTCGTCAGTAAACGGTGTTATAAAGCGAGAGTGACTTATTTCTTGGTCCTGGTCTTATGCAAACTCATTGCATAGGACGCCCCCACTCGCATGTCTCTACATGGACGATTTAGGATCACATCGTCTATACCATCTATAAAGTGGGCCGCGTCTCATAGTGTCCCCAGAATAAGGTACCCAACCCTATCCCTATACTATAGACCGTTTTGGCTATTACTCAAGCTTGATCCACTTTTATGTCTCTACATAAAGCTCAAGTGTTCATCCTATAGCCATGGATCTTAGTTTATTGGATTTGAGTTATTATATGTGCAATTTACTTTATTCAGTAATAACTTTACTGAATTAATCTCGATAACGCTTTTATCGAATAAGTATATAATTCGTTTATCATTCACTATCTACGAGTTTTAGGACACCTATCCCAACAGAACTTTGAGTTCCTAACACTACAAAAACTCAAACGGATCAAAGTTTGGACCAAGTTCGTCCAAACAATATGAAAAACTCTCATTGGGACGAACTTTTGGTTCCGAGCTCTCAAAAACTGAAACGGAGCAAAGTTTTTACCATCTGTCGTCCAACCAACCTAAAGAACTCTCATTGGGCCGAACTTTGAGTTCCAAACTCTCCAAAACTCAAACGAAGCAAAGTTTGCACCAAGTTCGTCCAAACCATATGAAAAACTCTCATCGGGACGAACTTTGGGTTCCGAGCTCCCAAAAACAGAAACGGAGCAAAGTTTTGACCATGTGTCGTCCAAACCACCTAAAGAACTCTCATTGGGCCGAACTTTGAGTTCCTAACTCTCCAAAAACTCAAACGGAGCAAAGTTTGGACCAAGTTCGTCCAAACCATATGAAAAACTCTCATTGGGACGAACTTTGGGTTCCGAGCTCTCAAAAACTGAAACGGAGCAAAGTTTTGACCATGTGTCGTCCAAACCACCTAAAGAACTCTTGTTGGGCCAAACTTTGAGTTCCTAACTCTCCAAAAACTCAAACGGAGCAAAGTTGGGACCAAGTTCGTCCAAAGCATATGAAAAACTCTCATTGGGACGAACTTTCGGTTCCGAGCTCTCAAAAACTGAAACGGAGACAAGTTCGAACCATGTGACTTCCAAACCACCTAAAGAACTCTCATTGGGCCGAACTTTGAGTTCCTAACTCTCCAAAAACTCAAACGGAGCAAAGTTTGGACAAAGTTCGTTCAAACCATATGAAAAACTCTCATTGGCACGAACTTCGGCTTCCGAGCTCTAAAAAACTTAAACGGAGCAAATTTTTTACCCTGTGTCGTCCAAACCACGTAAAGAACTCTCATTGGGCCGAACTTTGAGTTCCTAACTTTACAAAAACTCAAACGGATCAAAGTTTGGACCAAGTTCGTCCAAACTATATGAAAAACTCTCATTGGGACGAACTTTTGGTTCCGAGCACTCAAAAACTGAAACGGAGCAAAGTTTTTACCATGTGTCGTCCAAACCACCTAAAGAACTCTCATTGGGCCGAACTTTGAGTTCCTAACTCTCTTAAACTCAAACAGAGCAAAGTTTGGACCAAGTTCGTCCAAACCATATGAAAAACTCTCATTGGGACGAACATTGGGTTCCGAGCTCTCAAAAACTGAAACGGAGCAAAGTTTTGACAATGTGTCGTCCAAACAACATATATAACTCTCATTGGGCCGAACCTTGAGTGCCTACCTCTCCAAAAACTCAAACCGAGAAAAGTTTGGACCAAGTTCGTCCAAACCATATGAAAAACTCTCATTGGGACGAACTTTTGGTTCTGAGCTCTCAAAAACTGAAACGGAGCAAAGTTTGTACCATGTGTCGTCCAAACCTACTAAAGAACGCTCATTGGGCCGAACTTTGAGTTCCAAACTCTCCAAAACTCAAACGGAGCAAACTTTGGACAAAGTTCGTCCAAATCATATGGAAAACTCTCATTGGGACAAACCTTGGGTTCCGAGCTCTCTAAAACTGAAACGGAGCAAAGTTTGGACCATGTGACGTCCAAACCACCTAAAGAACTCTCATTGGGCCGAACTTTGAGTTCCTAACTCTCCAAAAACTCAACCAGATCAAAGTTTGGACCAAGTTCGTCCAAACCATATGAACAACTCTCATTGGGACGAACTTTTGGTTACGACCACTGAAAAACTGAAACGGACCAACGTTTGGACCATGTGTCGTCCAAACCACCTAAATAACTCTCATTGGGCCGAACTTTGAGTTCCTAACTCTACAAAAACTCAAACGGATCAAAGTTTGGACCAAGTTCGTCCAAACTATATGAAAAACTCTCATTGGGACGAACTTTTGGTTCCGAGCTCTCAAAAACGGAGCAAAGTTTTTACCATGTGTCGTCCAAACCACCTAAAGAACTCTCATTGGGCCGAACTTTGAGTTCCTAACTCTCTTAAACTCAAACGGAGCAAAGTTTGGACCAAGTTCGTCCAAACCATATGAAAAACTCTCATTAGGACGAACATTGGGTTCCGAGCTCTCAAAAACTGAAACGGAGCAAAATTTTGACAATGTGTCGTCCAAACAACATATATAACTCTCATTGGGCCGAACCTTGAGTGCCTACCTCTCCAAAAACTCAAACGGAGCAAAGTTTGGACCAAGTTCGTCAAAACCATATGAAAAACTCTCATTGGGACGAACTTTTGGTTCCGAGCTCTCAAAAACTGAAACGGAGAAAAGTTTGGACAATATGTCGTCCAAACCACCTAAATAACTCTCATTGGGCCGAACTTTGAGTTCCAAACTCTCCAAAAATCAAACGCAGCAAAGTTTGGACCAAGTTCGTCCAAACCATATGAAAAACTCTCATTGGGACGAACATTGGGTTCCGAGCTCTCAAAAACTGAAACGGAGCAAAGTTTTGACAATGTGTCGTCCAAACAACATATATAACTCTCATTGGGCCGAACCTTGAGTGCCTACCTCTCAAAAAACTCAAACGGAGCAAAGTTTTGACCAAGTTCGTCCAAACCATATGAAAAACTCTCATTGGGACGAACTTTCGGTTCCGAGCTCTCAAAAATTGAAACGGAGACAAGCTCGAACCATGTGACGTCCAAACCACCTAAAGAACTCTCATTGGGCCGAACTTTGAGTTCCTAACTCTCCAAAAACTCAAACGGAGCAAATTTTGGACCAAGTTCGTTCAAACCATATGAAAAACTCTCATTGGCACGAACTTCTGGTTCCGAGCTCTAAAAAACTGAAACGGAGCAAATTTTTGACCCTGTGTCGTCCAAACCACCTAAAGAACTCTCATTGGGCCGAACTTTGAGTTCCTAACTCTACAAAAACTCAAACGGATCAAAGTTTGGACCAAGTTCGTCCAAACTATATGAAAAACTCTCATTGGGACGAACTTTTGGTTCCGAGCTCTCAAAAACTGAAACGGAGCAAAGTTTTTACCATGTGTCGTCCAAACCACCTAAAGAACTCTCATTGGGCCGAACTTTGAGTTCCTAACTCTCTTAAACTCAAACGGAGCAAAGTTTGGACCAAGTTCGTCCAAACCATATGAAAAACTCTCATTGGGACGAACATTGGGTTCCGAGCTCTCAAAAACTGAAACGGAGCAAAGTTTTGAAAATGTGTCTTCCAAACAACATATATAACTCTCATTGGGCCAAACCTTGAGTGCCTACCTCTCCAAAAACTCAAACGGAGCAAAGTTTGGACCAAGTTCGTCCAAACCATATGAAAAACTCTCATTGGGACGAACTTTCGGTTCCGAGCTCTCAAAAATTGAAACGGAGACAAGCTCGAACCATGTGACGTCCAAACCACCTAAAGAACTCTCATTGGGCCGAACTTTTAGTTCCTAACTCTCCAAAAACTCAAACGGAGCAAATTTTGGACCAAGTTCGTTCAAACCATATGAAAAACTCTCATTGGCACGAACTTCTGGTTCCGAGCTCTAAAAAACTGAAACGGAGCAAATTTTTGACCCTGTGTCGTCCAAACCACCTAAAGAACTCTCATTGGGCCGAACTTTGAGTTCCTAACTCTACAAAAACTCAAACGGATCAAAGTTTTGACCAAGTTCGTCCAAACTATATGAAAAACTCTCATTGGGACGAACTTTTGGTTCCGAGCTCTCAAAAACTGAAACGGAGCAAAGTTTTTACCATGTGTCGTCCAAACCACCTAAAGAACTCTCATTGGGCCGAACTTTGAGTTCCTAACTCTCCAAAACTCAAACGGAGCAAAGTTTGGACCAAGTTCGTCCAAACCATATGAAAAACTCTCATTGGGACGAACATTGGGTTCCGAGCTCTCAAAAACTGAAACGGAGCAAAGTTTTGACAATGTGTCGTCCAAACTGAAGGAATTGAATCCTTAAAGCGGACGCGAATTGAATCAAGCATGATTTAATTTCAATTATTTCGAATACCGGTACGTTGGGCAAAATAGAAAATTATTTTCTAAACTAGATTAAGCATGCAATTACTAATTCTAAACGATTTAGAATTTTAGGAACTTACTTGTTGAAGACCGTTCTTCACAGCACTATGCTCCTCAACGAACACTTCGTCACGATCTCTTGAACACAACCATCAAAGAGCACCCGCTATCCTCTGAATTCACGAGGCTTGGATTGTGGGATCCAATCTTGAGTTGGGAATAATTTTCCTGCAGAATGTTGCTGGAAAAATTTTAGGGCGTGTTTGGGGGCCCAACTTCGGAAGCCCGGTGTTTCTAAAACACCCCGTTTTTAAGAAACATGCGTTTGGGCCGCTGGTTTGGGAAAACGCTTGATTAGGTTTTCCAAACCCCCATTTTCGTTTCATTATCCGCCGCTCTCTCACTCCCCACTTTCGGTAACACGTTTCCCTTCTCTCTCCGTTTTCCTTCGTTCGTCCGATTTCCTCTCTCGCCCGATGGTTTGTAATCTTATTTCTTCCTTCGTTCTTCACATGTTCTTGCCCTCTCTCCTTCTCCTCTCTTCTGGGTTGGCAGATCTGAAGGTTAGGTGAGTTTGTTCCCCCCCCCCTTTTTTTCGCCATCTGAAGGTGTTCTTCATTTTTTTATTCCGATCTGACCTCGGATTTGTGTTCTTTCTTCACGTTTTGTTCGGATCTGAACATCATACTCCCGTCCCGTTACGTCTTGGGGTCTTGGATGAACTGCATGTGATATCCGTCTTCATCAATCTCGGTTTAAGTTTGTTTCCTCCTCGCCCCTTCTTTTGGATCTACGACTGTGGGTAATTTTTTTTAGTTTTTAGTATTTTTTTTTTTTTTAACATTCGGTCGTTTGGTTTTGTTCTTCTCCTCTGTTTTTGTTCTTCGGGTTTAATCTTTTTGTTGTTTCGTTTTTTTCGTTTTTACAGAAACCCATCCCATGCCGCTTCAACTTGTCGTGAGTGTCGAGGATATGAATCGGTATCCGCCTGGTAGATTGGGGCACGGTGAGGGGTGGGACGAAGGTAAGGGGTAACCGGCCAATGATGTTTTGGAAGCAAGCAACCTGAAAACATGTTTAATTTCTTTTTTTTTTTTGTTTTTTTTATCTGCCTTGTTGTTGTAGTTTGCTCCTCTTCTGATTTACCGTTTGTTAATTGGTTTTGTTTGTAGGTTGGTTTTTCCTTTTGTGTTCATGCTGTTAAAATGTGTTTGACTTCATGTTTAATTTCTTTTGTGTTCATGCTGTTGTGTAAATTTCATTCCTCTCATGACCCCCCCCCCCATTCGTATTTTGTGTTCATGCTGTTGTGTAAATTTGATTTGTCACACCCCCTCCCGGACCACCTGCTAGCTTAGCCCGAAAGACGGCGTGAAGCCAACAGACATCGTCACCTCTAACGATCCCTGTTGACCCTACTGAAATGTTGAACCTGATAAACATACTAATCATAGATATAAAACAATCTATATGAAACACCACACAGCGGAATCCACGGAAAAAAACTTTCAGCATACACATGGTGCAGCCCTGACATAACCTGGTTTGGAAAGTAACCTGATATAGATATCACGACCAAAACATATACAACTAGGGTTATACATCCACGACCTCTAGGACGATATTATACAACCCTTACAAAACATTTACAATATGAACGGACTCAATATACAACTCCAACCACGTACTGGAGCTTGATCTTGAACTTTCAGCAGACGTTCGCAGTGTATCAGGCACCGGGAGCTCGATCTCTACCTGAAAGTGGAAAAACATTTTGAAAGGATGAGCTACGAAGCCCAGTGAGTGACTAATTTTAAAACTCTAAATCTGGAAGTCAAAACACGTGATAAACCTTTAAACGTATAAATATGCTCAGTCAAAGCGTTTAACATAAACGTGTAAGGATAAAGGCTTTCTAAAACATTTCGCAAGTCCGTCATTAAGAATCTAGCAAGGCATATCAAGTATATCAAACGTTTTAACTAACATGACCGATCTACGTTGTGTAGGGCACGCCCAGTACAACCAACGTTTCTAGTCCTACGATGTAGTGGGGCCCGCCTAGCACTCCCATCGTCTTTGTCGTAGTGGGGCCCGCCCAGCACTCACGACAGCATCGTTGTCACGGAGTACACTCAGCGTCGACAACGGAATATAACTTGTGTGCACACGGTACCATATAGCCTCGGGCTCAATATCTCAGTCATGTAGTCAATAGAAATCTCAGAAAAACACATGAAAACATTAAAACATGCCTGCTTATCGCTATCTTTCGAAAAACTTAAGCTTACTCAGCTTGCTCGTGAAAAACTGGAAATCGTTTAAAAGTACTTGCTAATCCATACTTTGCTTTAAAAGATATCGTTTCAGCTACTTTTCATAAAGTCATTAGACACGTGCTCGTATATAAACCTCATTAGAAAATCTAAGCTCAAAACTCATGCTTGAAACCGTTCATAAAAACCATGTATCATTCATAGGAACGCATGTAAAACATATAATCATGAACAACCGTTTAAGAACATTTTCGAAATTCATTTTGTCACTCACTGTCTTATCTAGTTCCCCGGTTTGTAGACTCGACCTATTTCCTCTTGGCCTGTCAAATAACCAAAACCGAGCATTAGAAACATAGATAGCTTTGTCTTTCCATGCTCATGAATTTTTAAACAATTGGATTAAGAATCACATTCACACTCTACTCTCCAGATTTTCCAGATTCTATACCCTAACTTCCAACACCCATAACTTCTTCAATACTTAACCAAAATTAATGAAATACACATCAAACTCTTCCTTTTCGAACACTCTACAACTTACCTGAAGAAATGAAAACGAGATTCCCAACCAATTTGTCCAGAAATGCCCCGAAATCAGACAACACAGATTCGAGCTTCTCTGTTACCCTTTATCTTCCTCCTGAAATTAAACCTACTTCAAGTCATTTTGGGCTCACGAATTCTTCATGAACGTTGTAGATAATTGAATAAGCTTTCCAACCATACCAAATAGAGCTTCTGATTCAACTTGTACACCCCAGAATGCTCAAAACATCAGAGAAAACCAGAGATCCTCCTGCTTTGCTCGAAAATCTTGTGCTCTGTTTTCAATTCCAAAAACCATCAACTTCTCATACGATTTAGGTCAAGCTTCCTTCATGAAATTTGTTAGAAAATGAACTAACTTTCAAGAAAACAAACCTCACCTCTTGATTCCTTCTGTGTAGCTCAAACCGAATAAAAAACCAGAGGTTGACAGGTTGATCTCAGATCCTGCAATGGCTGGCTTTGCATGAGCTTTTCCCTATCTTCTTCAACCTCAAACCACGAAATTCTTCTTCTTCTTCTTCCTTCACTCTCTCCCTCAAGTGCTCTGTAACTTTTGGAATGAAAAATGATAAGAAATGGGCTGGTAGTGGGCTAAAAATGGGTGAAGCGGTGGTGGAAGCTTTGTTGTTCATTCCCATTTTCTTTCTTTTTCTTTTTCTTCTTTTTTTTTTCTTGCTTTGCTGATTTCTTTTCCATTTATTTTCTTTTCTTTCTTATTTTAACTTAGTAATCCCAACAACTTAAACCAACAATAGATGATAAGAGAAAATTATCTAAGGGAAAGTCTCGGGTTTACAACTTACCTCCCCCTTATGAAATTTCGTCCTCGAAATTTAGAAGTTCCTCGGTGAAGAGTGTCGGGTAACTCCTCCTCATTTGATCTTCCGATTCCCAAGTTGCCTCCTCAACTCCGTGATGTCTCCAAAGAACCTTCACGAGTGGGATCGTTTTGTTCCTCAAAACTTGCTCCTTTCTGTCGAGAATCTGAACCGCTTCCTCTTTATAACTCAAGTCTTCTTTCAGTTCAATCGGTTGCCCTTGCAACACATGTGATGGATCTGGAATATATTTCCTCAACATGGACACATGAAAAACATCATGTATTCGAGCGAGTTCCGCTGGCAATTCAAGTCTATAGGCTGCTGGTCCAACTCGTTCTGTTATCTGGTAAGGACCAATATATCTAGGGCTCAACTTACCTTTCCTCCCAAAGCGAAGAACACCTTTCCATGGAGATAACTTTAAGAAAACTAGATCTCCAACTTGGAACTCTAAGTCTCTTCGTCGCTTATCTGCATAGCTCTTCTGTCGATCCTGAGCTATTTTTAGATTCTCCCTAATCAGCTTAATATTGTCTGACGTAACTTGTACCAACTCAGGACCAACTAGCTTCAGCTCTCCCACTTCGTTCCAGCACACAGGAGTCCTGCATGGTCTGCCATACAAAGCCTCGAATGGTGCCATGCCGATACTAGACTGATAGCTGTTATTATAAGCGAACTCCATAAGTGATAAGTGGGTATCCCAACTTCCCTTAAACTGAAGGACACATGCTCTCAACATGTCCTCTAAGGTCTGGATGGTCCTCTCTGACTGACCATCTGTCTGGGGATGGAATGCTGTACTGAATTTCAACTTTGTTCCCATTGCTTCCTGCACACTAGGCCAAAACTTAGAAGTAAACCTTGGATCCCTATCTGAAACTATGGACACTGGCACTCCATGCTGACTCACAATCCTGTCGACATATAGTTTAGCTAGTTGATCTAGTGTAAACGTCGCTTTAATCGGTATAAACCGCGTTGTCTTGGTGAGTCTATCCACTATTACCCATATACCATCATGTCCACTAGAAGTACGAGGTAATCCAAACAGAAAATCCATGGTAATATGCTCCCACTTCCATTCTGGCACTGGCAGTGGATTAAGGAGTCCTCCTAGCCTCTGTCTCACTGGTTTAACCTGTTGGCAGATCAAACATCTGTCGACATATTCAGCTATCTCCCGCTTCATACCAGGCCACCAATAAGTTTTCTTCAGAGTTCTATACATCTTGGTGCTTCCTGGATGCATAGCGTAAGCTGAACTGTGAGCTTCCTCTAATATAGCACTCTTAAGCTCACTAATACTCGGAACGCATAGTCTTCCCTGCTTAACTATGGCTCCGTCTGTTCTCAACTCAAATTCTGCCTCTGGGCCTTGCTTGGACTTTGCAAGCATCTTCTGCAAATTACTATCCTCTGGCTGTCTTCCCACAATCTCTGCTACTAAAGAAGACCTAACCTGAAATTGAGCTAAAAGACTCCCTGAGCTTCCTGCAGTCATAACTGCCTTGAAACCTCTTAACTCACTTAGCAAGCTTGCTCGAATACCACACAAGGCACTCTTCGGAAGTCTCGACTTCCTACCCAACGCATCTGCTACCACGTTAGCCTTACCTGGATGATATTCTATGGTACAGTCATAATCTTTAATCAGTTCTAGCCATCGCCTCTGCCTCAGATTCAGCTCTTTCTGATCAAAGATGTACTTCAAACTCTTATGATCTGTGAAAATGTGGCACTTCTCATCGAATAAATAATGCCTCCAGATCTTCAGTGCTAAAACAACTGCTGCTAGCTCAAGATCATGGGTAGGGTAATTACACTCATGCTTCTTCAACTGCCTTGAAGCATAAGCTATCACCTTTCCTTCCTGCATCAGCACGCAACCTAATCCTTGCCTTGAAGCATCACAATAGATCACATACTCCTTCCCTGTTACAGCAAGTGCTAGAATAGGTGCTGTCACCAATCTCTTCTTCAGCTCCTGGAAACTCTGTTCGCATTTATCCGACCACTCAAACTTAGCATTCTTCCTTGTCAAAGTTGTCAAGGGTAATGCTAACCGTGAGAAATCCTCAACAAAACGTCTGTAGTATCCGGCCAGGCCTAGGAAACTACGTACCTCTATTGCACTAGCTGGTCTCTCCCAGTTGACAACAGCTTCCACTTTCTGCGGGTCAACACTAACTCCATCCGCTGAAACTACATGCCCTAAGAACACCACTTGATTCAACCAGAACTCACATTTGCTGAACTTAGCGTATAGTTGTTTATCACGTAGTGTCTGTAGAACAATCCTCAGATGTTCCTCATGGGCTTTCCTGTCAATTGAGTAAACTAGTATGTCATCGATGAACACTATCACAAACTGATCTAAATACTGATGGAAGATCCTGTTCATGAGGTCCATGAAAACTGATGGCGCATTCGTTAAACCGAATGGCATCACTAAAAACTCATAGTGCTCATACCTCGTCCTGAATGCTGTCTTAGGAATATCTGATTCCCTAACCTTCAGCTGGTGGTATCCTGACCTCAGATCAATTTTAGAGAACACTGCTGCTCCCCTTAACTGGTCAAACAAGTCATCGATGCGTGGTAGAGGATACTTGTTACGTATCGTGACCTTGTTTAACTGCCTGTAATCAATGCATAATCTCAGGGTACCATCTTTCTTCTTCACGAATAACACTGGAGCTCCCCAAGGTGATACACTAGGCCTGATGTATCCCTTGTCAACTAGTTCTTGCAACTGCACCTTCAGCTCCTTAAGCTCGCTCGGAGCCATCCTGTATGGTGCCTGTGAAATAGGTGTTGTTCCTGGTAACAATTTAATAGTGAACTCCACCTCTCTATCAGGTGGCAAACCCGATAAATCAGCTGGGAAAACATCAAGAAATTCGTTCACCACAGGAACATCTTTTGGTTTCAGCTTTTCTTCTTGCACCTCTACTACGTGCGCAAGAAACGCTGTGCAACCTTTCCTCAACAACTTCTCAACTTTCAGAGCTGAAATCAAACTCGTAGGAATAATCTTCCTCTCACCCCTGAAAACAACTTCAGTCGAACCTGGTTTCTTAAAAGTCACTTCCTTCCTATGGCAATCCATAGAAGCATAGTGAGTGAATAAGAAATCCATTCCCAAAATCACATCCAACGCCTGCAACTCTAGGGGAAGAAGATCCACTAACATACAGAGACCTTCTACTACAACCTCACAATCACGCAACACCTCATTAACTAATAAAATGTCACCAACTGGAGTGCATATGACTAACTCCTCAGATAAAGGCTCTAGCATCCTATCCAGCTTAGTTAAAAACATACTAGAAACAAAGGAATGCGTAGCGCCCGGATCTAACAAGACACGTGCCGGTACATTACAAATCAAAATCGTACCAGTGATCACATCTGGTGCATCCTCTGCTTCCTGTTGAGTCATGGCGTAGACTTTTCCCTGCTGCCTAGGTCTCCCCACAACTCCCTTCTGCCTTGCACCACTGGTTCCCTCTCCTGTGGCTGCTGGGATTCTCGGCTGCTCAATTGTGTGGGACTCAACTCCCTGGTCCTTCTGAACTGCTGCCCTCAGCTGTGGGCAATCCCTCTTGAAATGCCCTAGTTGTCCACACTGGTAACACACACCGGCGCCAACAAGACATTGACCCCGATGATTCTTGCCACAACTTACACATGGGGTTCTCCTGGATTCACTAGCAACGGACTCCTGACCCGTTCGCGGTCTTGCTATTGAACTCGCAGACTGACTGGGGGCTCTCTGACTCTGCCTCTGATAAGCACTACCCGAACTCATCTGCCTCGACAACTGGCCACCAGATCGGCGCTTGAAGTCTTGACGACCTGAAACATTCACTCCAGGTGTGAACCTCCGCTGCTCACGACCCCGAAAACCACTAGTTGTTGGAGCTCCACGACTAGGCTCCAATGCCGCCTTTTCCTCTATAATACTCTGCTCCACACGTAAGGCAGTCTCTACTAGCTGGGAAAAATCCGTCCACTTGGCAATAGCGGTAACTGGGGTACGTATCTCAAAACGTAGCCCTCTCTCAAACCTGCGACACCTGTCACTCTCCGATGCCACAATCACTTCAGCATACCGTGAAAGCTCGGTATACTTCCTCTCGTACTCGGCCACTGAAAGTGACCCTTGTTTCAGCTCCAGAAACTCATCTCTCTTCGCCTCACAATATGTGGTGGGGTAGTACTTTTCCTCGAATATGCCCCTGAATGTCTGCCAATCTAACGTACGTGCATCACTGCGCCTGGCAATAATGGACTTCCACCATCCTTCCGCCTCCTTCTGCAAAAGGAATGTGGCTAATTTGACTTTTCGCTCCTCAGGATAACTCATCACGTCGAAGCATTTCTCCAACATATTCAACCAGACCTCGGCGTCAGCTGGATCCGTGGAACCCTCAAACACGGTGGCTCCTAACTTCTTCAACCGTTCAATCCCATACGTCTTTTCTGGATCACTAGGCCCTGCTCTCTCTGGCCTACCAGTCTCCTGTGCAGATCTAGCAAATCGCTCACTCCCTGCCTCATCCTGACCTCTCAGGGTACTGGATCCCCTTTCAGGTTGACTTTGGGTAGGATCCTGCGTCCTGTCTTGATTCTGCCTGCGTCGTCTGCTGGTATGTGGTGGCATGACTCCTATAACATATCAACACATCAGACATGCTATAAATACTTAACTCAGATGCATGATACTAAACTTATACCCACATTCTAGTCCCGACTGGACTCACTCTCGACAATACTCGGACCATACTCCGCTAGTTCTATCTGAACTGACCCAACATCTAACTATTTACTTCCTGGATTTTCTTAGCACTAACTGCCATGTCTCATTTCCCATGGAGCTAACTGCTCTGATACCAAGTTGTCACACCCCCTCCCAAACCACCTGCTAGCTTAGCCCGAAAGACGGCGTGAAGCCAACAGACATCGTCACCTCTAACGATCCCTGTTGACACAATACTTTATCCATGTAGACTAATGGCAGGTGCAGATAAACAACAGAAGCACATCTGGACGAGGCAGGAGGAGGCACGGTTGGTGGAATCCCTCGTGGAGCTCGTCCACGAAGGTGGATGGAGAGGGGACAACGGGACCTTCAGGGCCGGATACCTAGCCCGACTGAAGCAGATGATAAAAGATAAAATGCCGACCTGCACCATAGAGTCAACGTCCGTAATAGACTGCAAGGTGCGGTCCTTGAAACGGCAATACAGTGCCATCTCGGAGATGCTGGGTCCGGGCTGTAGTGGATTTGGTTGGAATGATGAGTTTAAATGCATCCAGGCTGAGAGGGAGGTATATGATGCATGGGTGAAGGTACGATCATTAGTCATTCATTGATGTAACTCATGTACAATATCGTTGATAAAATACTCTTCAATACATGCAGTCACACTCGGCCGCGAAGGGGCTGCTGAACAAGCCATTTCCTCATTACGAGGATCTTGCTTTCGTTTTCGGCAAAGACAGGGCAAGTGGCGGCTCGTGTAATGTTCCAGCGGAACAGGCAGACAGCACCCATGGGGACGACGAGGGTGATCAGAATGTCCAGGCGGAACAGGATTGTTACGTCCCCGCCCCTCCAGACATTAATCTGGCCGCGGACATGGACTTCGACGACGTCCCCATCACACCGACAAGCCGACCAAGCACTGCAGGGTCCTCCAAGAGTCGAAAGCGGAGCAGAGCTTCATATGAAGCTGAAGCCCTTGATATTATGAGGCAGTCAGTGACTATGCAGGAGGCACAGTTCACTAAGATCGCTGACTGGCCGGAAGCCCAAGACGCGCGAGAGTTCAAGAGGCGGGACACGGTCGGAGAGATGCTCCTGGCGCAACACGAGCTATCGGACGATGAGAGAGTTGCTCTTATGCGCATCCTCTTCGCCAAACCGAAGATGACAAATATGATGTTGTCTGTGCCACCGAACCTCAGGCTTCGCTTTCTACGAGGACTCCTGAACGAACGTCGGTGACTTCCTACCAGACTTTCCTCCACCATACTTTTGATTTGTAATTACGAAAATATGTACCTTCGACTGACATTTCACTATTTTTTGTTAACTGTAATATAGTCAACCCATCGTCAATTTTTTGTATGGGGTTGATCATTATGTTCCTAATGTTTATGGAATCAATCTACTTACAAATGTCAATGAAATCAATCTACTTACAAATGTCAATGAAATCAGTCCACGAAGTTTCTGCAGTATCACTTATCCCATGTACATTTTTTACTTTAAAATGTTTTGCAATTCATTCTTCTCGTCTAATGTCACCAATAACACACGAATGTGTGTAAGTCTAACTTAAACAAATTAGAATGGTAATAATTGTTATTAATTTTCGAACATTTTTAAACCATCTTAACCATACATGGTTATGCATTTCAGGACGTGCCTAACATTAATCTTTTTTGTTATGACGATCATACTTTAGCGATCTACGACCGAATGGCATCAATGGTGACAGATGAAGTGGATGAGGATATGTCTGACACGAGCAGTCAAATCGAGCCAGAATATGCATCATCAGCACGGAGTAGTAGGAGACGTTGTTCCTACAAGAGAGAGAGAGAGATAACTGAGGTCATAAAGGATGCAATGGACAGTCAAATTACCAGTCTTCATAGAATCTCATCGTGGCCGGAACGAAAGAACGAACGGGACGCTGCACGCCGTAAGTTGGTAGTCGAGGACATAGAAGAAATGGCATACTTCGATGAACGAGATAAAACTCAACTTCTCAAAGTGCTGCTCGCTGATATGCATCAAATCGAGACTTTCCTATCAATGCCCATGTCTTTGAGAAAAATACATTGCATGCATCTTCTTGGAAGGAATGAATGATGTAAAATTGCTGCCAATATTATTCTGTGCGTGTTGTAGGTACTATGTTTCATTGTTGCTTGCACTTACTTCGTCATTTTCATGGAACTTAGTTTGTATTAACAAATATTTTCTTCATGTAATATGTACCAAAGACGAAGGTCTACATGATTCCAGTGAATTTTGTAATGACAAGACAATATCGTTTTGCAATGCTTATTTTAAGAATGGAGAATGATTTTTACTTATTTTCCGTTCATGAGGTTTTGATAAAAAGTGACTTATAAATCCAGATTTCCTAATTAATAGAATGAACATTTACATTACTCCATTTTATAACAATTTTGTAGCATTGAAAAGTTAAAAAAAAAAAAAAAAAAAAAAAAAAAACAAGTAGTAAAATAATTGCAATGCTTATTTTATTTTTTTTTTAACCAAAATAGAAAATTGACCAAAAGTAAAATTGGAAAAAAGAACCATGAAACAGAGACTCAACCTAGAAAACTAGATTTAGAGAAAATATATGAAGAGCAACAAGTGTGTAAATAAATTGAAGAACGGAGATTCATTTCGTTTATTTTTCTTTCTATCCAATTTTGTATTTTTCATCACTACTACAAAAATCACTTTTAATGACGGGCATTGCCCGTCATTAAAGACTTTTCATGACGGGCAGCGTCCGTCGTCTATACGAGTGTCGTCGTAACTTGTTATGACGGGCGACTTTTAATGACGGGCAATGCCCGTCATTAAAAGCTGTCCGTCATAACAAGTTACAATGACGGACGTTTTTCATGACGGTCAGTGCCCCTCATGAAAAGTCGTCCGTCATCAAAAGTCTGTCATTAAAGTGTATTTTCCAACCAACCAGATCTTTAATGACGAGCAATGCCCGTCATTAAAAGTCGTCCGTCATGAAAAGTCCGTCATTAAAGGGTATTTTCCAACCAACCAGATCTTTAATGACGGGCAGTGCCCGTCATTAAAAGACGTCTGTCATGAAAAGTCCGTCATTAAAAGGTTTTTTGCGAATCAAATGTCCGTCATTAAAGATTTGTCATTAAATGTCATTTTTTATGACATGCATTGCCCGTCATTATTTTGTTCATAATTTAATAAAAAAATTTGTTGGTTGCCTGGTGGCAAACCAACAATATTTTATTCATTTGTCAACCTGTAAAGAAAGTAATCTGAATTTTAAATGTGCAAAATTGTATAGAAATCAAATATTTGTCAAATTTCATTCCAATAAGCCAATGAACCAAATTTGTTCATACAATTTTTATTCATATAAGTTTGATATAAAAATAAAATTACAAACACTTACACTTAAAAGCCTCAAAATTACTAAACACCTATGATTTAAAATCTACACCTACACTAAAAAACAAAAATTCTAGTACATGTCGTTTTCATTTCTGTCACCATAATCTTGCTCGTACATCAAACTTGAAGAACCTAAGAAAAACAAATTGTAATTAGGTTCAATACAACGCCAAAACAAGAATTCACATAACAAACATATGTCCAACAACTCGAAGAACCTAAGAAAAACAAATTTAGTTAACAATAAAATACACAAAAAAAAACCAATCTCGATGAGTATCGAAAAAAATTGTTAGAAAACTCAATAAACTCCAAAAGCTTACAACTTCAAGATATCAAGTTTAATCCCTTCAGAGAACCTGTAATGCTCTAGGTTTCTATACTTAACCTAGAGACATTACTAAATCATCTATCCTAATTCTAACTAGTTGCTCTAAAAATTTCGACAGCATAACGACATACATATGACTAACCCAAAAATTTTTAAACCTGTTAAACAAGATAAACACACTTCTATATGAAAAAAAAATCACCCAACTACAGCCTCACAACACTTCAGGTTCACAACAAGACCCCAAATATCCTAAAACTAAGCAAGAAACAAACTTTTCATTATGATTCAATCCCCTAAGAACAACATAATGGTTCCAGATCTTCAATCCCCTAAGAATAAAGTCCAAGCAAACAACAACCAATTAAAACATCACTACCTCTACTTTAGACCTTATGATTCAATCAAATGACTTCTCCACCAAATACCAAAAGATTAAAAGCGGAGTTTGGTAAGATAACACAAATAATCAACAATCAAGCCTTAAAAAGGGCACACACAAAAAAAAACTGTGCAATTTGCTCAACAAACAAACCTAGATAAGAGTGAACATAACATGATAACAATCTTCATTCACTCAACTCAACTAAACTTGCAGAAATCCAGTAATTCATAACACAATGAACATTTCAGAGTTGAGAGAGGTAGGCAGATAAAATATCAAATACCTTATGTATATCAATACAAGGTCGGAAACTAACAGCACAGTGAACACTCATTCTTGAGGATCCTGCCCAGATTAAAAACAAGAGCTTAAACTTCAAAAAGTTACAATAATGCACAACTCAGAAAATGCTTCTACATCGGTTCTTTTCAATCAAATCTTTACCATCACTGCACACTTTAAATTTCATTAAAGTGTATAATCTAATCTTAAAGGGTTTCACTGCACACTTTAAGTATATAATCTTCAATTTTGTCTTACAAGCAAGAAGCCAATTACCAATTCATAAAAGAACTACAAGATGCATTACACGACCATTCTCAAGGAGTAATATGCATTAGTGTAAAAGTAAAGAAGCATTACCAACCTAAAGTAGAGTAGTGATTTGAGTGTCTTGGCTCCCAGCTTTGCTTGTAATGCCTACTCAATTTAACAAACAAACATGGAACATAATGCATCAAAAATGCACAAGCTTTACAAAAATCATTGAGAAAAAAGTTTCAAAAAAGGTTCCAACTAAAAACATAAACTCACACAAACAATTTCAAAGTTATAACAGATGTATTTCTCAACCACCAACTAAAGTAAACTTTTAAACCAACACAAGTAAACAATTTCAAAGCATAACCAAATATTTCACAACCTCCAACTCAACTAAATTTATAAACTAACACAAACAATTTCAAAACTTAATTCAAGTATTTCTCAACTTCCACCTAAACTCAACTAAAAACATAAACTAAAACAACCAATTTGAAATCATAATTCAAGTATTTCTCAACCCCTCCAAGTAATTCTCAACACCTTGTTACCTGCTTCCCCCCCCCCCCCATATTTCTGAAAATTTGGTTCTCACTGTTTATGTTATGAAATCAAAGTAGTTCTGATACCAAATGTTGTGAAATCAAAGTAGCTCTGATACCAAATGTTGTGAAACTCCCAGGAAATGTATCTAACAACCTTGCTGAAAAACAAGACCTTTAGATCTCAAATCTAAAAACCCCAAAACCGATTTGAAAATCAACCCAAGGAAAGTAAAAACCGGATTACCTTGTCGATCAAATATCTCAAGGCAAGAAACTTGCTTGAGATTCGAATCACTCCACAAGCATGATTGATCAAGTCAAGCTTGAATGATTCTCAACATGCAATCTAAACTACATAGAATTGCAAAGAAACTTAGCTCTAGGCTAAAGGAAAAGCTCAAAGGCTTATTTTACTACATTTCCAAGTCTTTTTTTTACAATGGAATTACATGGCATTATATAGCCTTAAAATTGAAACCCTAGACCTTCCATGAGGTATATCAAGAGTTGTAACATTCCATCTTTATGACAATAATCAGCCATTAACTAAATGTAACCTAAAAAGTAAATAAAATGACATAAAACTGAAAATACATTAAAAAAGCACCATAAATTCGAGATTTGAAGTTCTCAATCACCCAACTTAATGTTTGTAACCTCCCATGAATAAATGAAAGCCTCACTTTGAAGTATCTTGAAGTCCATGTTCCATAAATGACGCTTTGACTTGTCTTCAATGAAGCTTGAGTGCATTAAATGAATCTCCATTTTGAAGCTTTTCTTTAGTTTTGGATAGCATGGTAGGATTCATATCATCCTAAAAAACAACAAGAACAAATTTAGAACACATGCTCTCGGGTAAAACAGATGTCTTGAAGAAGGGGAGGATGATATGAACCAAGATGTCTTGTGTTATGCCAAAAACATATTCAAAATTACGTTGCATTAAATGAAGTCAAATGTCAATAAAGTTGAAGATTATGAATATTAATAAGCTTTTGCTTATTCAACCCTTTTGGTGTTGTCTTTTCTTTCAAATCTTGTTTTAGGTTTGATGTTCAATCGATTCATTGGATTAGTTTTGATCAATCTAATTCTGGAGTGAGTCGTCTTAGGATCTTTGAGTGACCATCATAGATTCTAAGTTTGATCTAAGAGTGATTCATCTTCTAACTAAACTCTTGGTTGGAATCATTCGATAAGTTAGTCTTATTTGTGTCCGTTTACAAGGATCCTAGAAGGACCTCTAGCTTTGTAAACTCAAGCATATTGGGCGCTTATCATTTGATGATATGAATCCTACCATGCTATCCAAAACTAAAGAAAAGCTTCAAAATGGAGATTCATTAAATGCACTCAAGCTTCATTGAAGACAAGTCAAAGCGTCATTTATGGAACATGGACTTCAAGATACTTCAAAGTGAGGCTTTCATTTATTCATGGGAGGTTACAAACATTAAGTTGGGTGATTGAGAACTTCAAATCTCGAATTTATGGTGCTTTTTTAATGTATTTTCAGTTTTATGTCATTTTATTTACTTTTTAGGTTACATTTAGTTAATGGCTGATTATTGTCATAAAGATGGAATGTTACAACTCTTGATATACCTCATGGAAGGTCTAGGGTTTCAATTTTAAGGCTATATAATGCCATGTAATTCCATTGTAAAAAAAAGACTTGGAAATGTAGTAAAAAGAGCCTTTGAGCTTTTCCTTTAGCCTTAGAGCTAAGTTTCTTTGCAATTCTATGTAGTTTAGGTTGCATGCTGAGAATCATTCAAGCTTGACTTGATCAATCATGCTTGTGGAGTGATTCGAATCTCAAGCAAGTTTCTTGCCTTGAGATATTTGATCGACAAGGTAATCCGGTTTTTACTTTCCTTGGGTTGATTTTCAAATCGGTTTTGGGGTTTTTAGATTTGAGATCTAAAGGTCTTGTTTTTCAGCAAGGTTGTTAGATACATTTCCTGAGAGTTTCATAACATTTGGTATCAGAGCTACTTTGATTTCACAACATTTGGTATCAGAACTACTTTGATTTCATAACAGTTTATGTTTTTTATATCAGAAGTTCCCATGTGCTACAAGGAGAAATGGAAATTAAAGGGAGAAGTTCAGTGAATACCTTTTCAGCTTCTACAACCTGAAAAAAGAAATAGAATAATGTAAAGTGGAGAATGGATATTGAGAACAAGGAAATTAACAAAGGAATCATGATGAACAAGCTAGAAAATGAATTAGTTCAATAGTTATTTATGCACTTTTCTTTTAACATCATCAAGAAGCGCGATCCAGAGCATGGTTCTGCCTATAATAAACACCAAAGTCATCTCAATTCTCTAATGTACATCTAGTCTTTTTGTCTTTCACCTACAAGAACAGGCATACAAAGTTTTTTGGAATATAGAAGATAGTAACTAACCTGTCAATTTCACAACCCATGTCAACAGCCATTTCCTTTAGCTCTACCAAGATATCACTCATGTCAGATAGTGCATCATCTTGCTTCACATTTTCTACCTGTTTTATGTATAATTTTGAAACACAAAGCTTATGTAAGATGAATGATACTGCATTTTGGGGTCGATAAATATGCTTTGGGTATCATAATACAGATTTGTGCAAGACTATTTTTAAGAATGACTATAACCAAACATCTAAGGTGGAAGAATGAATGAATAATTAGTTCAAAATGACCAAAATGCAAAAAATCCATGCCTGTTAAGATGTCAATGTACTGTTAAGTTGTTATTTACAGATAGAAAATAAATACAAACCTCAACTTGGATATAAAGGTAGGTTTTTTGCCAGTGTAGTCTTCATGGTTTTGGTTCCTTTAGCATGCTTCAGCAATATGCCATGGAAGTAACAGACTCTGATTATTCCATCCCTTAGATCCAAAGATAAAAAAATTACCACTTGAGCAGTATGCCGTGGAAGTAACAAACTTGTTGGTTTTAATACAAAAGCATAATAAATTAGGAAACACAAACCACCCAAACAGAATCGACAGGGGAATATGCAAGGGCACACCACTTGAAGAACAAGGGTGTTGTAATGGAGAGTTACAACCATCTGAATTTATCCCTTTGTTTTGTTAGTTTTATAATTTTAAGTAAATTAAATTGAAAGCGAAGTTAAATTTCTTTCTTCTTTGATTAATTAGTGTTCAAATAAATTGAGGCTAACAAATTTGGTAATTAGCATGTGCTACTGAAAATTGAGTTTGATCCTTTTGAAGGATTGGAATTCCCAATTCCATTACAGCGGAAGCAATTGGACCGTTCATAAATTAATTTTGTTCTACAAAATACCAATACATTGGCAAAAGGTTAAGCGGTGAAAAACATACCTCCGTTAACGACTCTGAATACTTCAACGGACATGATTCTTGATTGCTCTGCAACAACGAAGAACACCACCATTTGATCTTCCCCGCTATAACTCTGAGATTAGGAACGTAGTTGTGGGACTACCTAATCTTGAATGGGAAAAACTCTAGAGAGAAAATTCTCCCTAAAGTTCTTGAGTTGAGAGAATATGAGAAGGCCTTATGGTGGCCATATGTTGTATCACCTAAACCCTAGGGTTAGTGTTCTATTTATAGGAGAAAGGCCATGAATAAAATATTCATTTAAAATCAATTATTTCCATAACTGATTTAATCTTTTCCATAATCAATCAATTCCATAACCAATCAATTCCATAATTGATTAATCTTTTCTATAAATGATTGATCACTTCCGTAAGTGATTAAATCATTTCCATAAATGATTAATTACTTCGATAAGTGATTAATCATTTTCATAATTGATTAATTTCCAATTAATTAATTCTTTAAATTAATTAATCACCAATTAAATATCATATATTTAATTTCAGACCTTCTATTAGTTAATTAATTAATTACCCAATTAAATATCATATATTTAATTTCAGACCTTCAATTAATTAATTCTATAATATGAATCAAATTCATATTAAAATTGGAACTCCTTCCAATTCTCTTATATCCTATAAATTTAATATGAATCAAATTCATATTGATATTTGAACTTCTTCAAATATTTATTTCTCTCATAATAATAAAGTTTAATTTCAAATTATACTTTATATTTTAATGTATCATTATACATTATATTAATTTGTATCTCATACAATTAACTTAATTCCCAATATGAATTTGAACTATTCAAATTCTCTCAAGATATAATTGTTCCTAATTACTCTTTACGAGCTAGCAGGGGGACCTAATGGACCTACAGATCAGAAGCTCCAATGATATGAGGTTAACCGATTAAACTCATTAATCAGGTTAACCAATATTCATTAACTGTGGGTCATTCCACTAAAGACCCACAACTGAACTCTTCTCACTGTAGAACATTTCTGTGTCCACGGATATAGACCTATACCGGTAAGTCAATCCTTCACAAGTGTTCGTAACTACAGTTGGGTCAAATTACCGTTTTACCCATGTGTTACATCTGTCTCCTTAAGTACCAGCGCTCCTCTAATGAACAACCTGTTTATGGTCCAACCATTAAACAGAAAGTTCCTCTCGGGCCAGTGAGAGGACGGGATCCCTTTGTTCAAGTCCCGGAGTCACCACTTAAGGGAACACTCATCTACTTCTCCTAGAAGTGGGAAGGAGTGAATTCCTTCTTGTGTTGTCATGTCCCCAGCCTCCCACTCGGTCTTGTCCCCAAAAAGGAAGGCATATTGAGTCGGCGTATTGGCCACTCTCACCCATGCTAATCAAAGGACAATCCCTCATGAGAAGGAGTTCATGACACACTCAGGATTAAGACTGAGTTACCTAGGTCATCGTATTGAAACAGTAACCTAACTAGTTAATGGTGTTACATCTAGTGGTTTACTATTTCGTGGTCCAGTCTTATGCAAACTCATTGCATAGGATACCCCCGCTCGCATGTCTCCTACATGGACGCCTTGGATTAATACGTCTGTATCGAATACAAAGCGGGCCGTATCACGTAGTGTTACCAGGATAAGGTACCCAACATTATCCTTGTACTATAGACCTTTTAGGTTGTTACTTGAACACCAATCCCCGTATGTCCCCACATACTAGTTCAAGTCACATGTAAACAACCTTGGATCTTAGTTTATTGGATTTGGGTCAAATTGTGCAATATTTAACAATGACACTTTATTGTAGAAACTCAATAACACTTTATTGAAACAAGTATACAATTTGTTTACATTCACTATCTACGAGTTTTAGGGCATAAAACCCAACACCTTTATGACAGGGAAAGAAGTGTCAACACTGCCATCCTTACTGTGAAGAATAAGAAATTTAGGATTTCAATTTATCCTGTAGAACAAAGAAGTCAACAAGAGAAGGATATAGCCACATTTATTAAAAAGAAGCTTGCCTTTTCGTAGACATACAAATTTCCAACATAAAAAAGAAGTTTCTAGTTTATACGACATTACTAACCCCAGAAGAAAGGTAATCCAAGACCAATCTTACCGGGAGAGGTAACTTGTCCTCTTTCAACAAGGGCATATAATCAGGAGGGGCGTTATAACTTGGATTCAGTTTTAGTATTTCACCAGTACCATCAAGAAAAATCCTTTAGACTGCATTCAAAACTCAATTTGAGGACATAATAGAACCAAGTAGCACCAAATACTGACATAATAGAAAAATCCTTTAGATTGCATTGAAAACTCAATTATCCTACTGCAAAGGCTCTGAGATATTCTTTCAAGCTTATCATCATCACCCATGCATTCAGTTTTGTTCTTATTGTTGAATAGGCAAATATCTAATAATGGATGAAAATGATATATAGTAGACATACATATCAGAAATAAGTATTACAAAGGAAAGCAGTATGCTTACCAGCAAGGAAGCAATCAAGATTTTGAAACCGATCCTAAAATCAAAGAACCACATTAAATAAGTTACCTCGAGAATAGGACAATTTGATTCTGAATCTATTAAAACCAAGTATAAAGACTTACAATTCCAATGAGGTTTTCAAGCCAAAGAATAACTGAAATTTTCAAACCAAGTATATAATATTTTGCCTTAATATCATAAGCAACTTGAAGACACTGATATTTTAACACCAGATAAGGAAAGGAAAAATTCAAAGGTAGCAAATTGAGAATATTCAACAGTTTAATGAAAATGGGTCAAAGATGGCTTCAAAAGAATAATATCTCAATTAAAAGAAAAATAATCTGTTAACAAGTAAAATAATAAACATGAGCATATGTGCGAGGATGAATTCTAAGATACTCTATGTAGTGTAGGCCTCTATCCTAATTCTAACCGGATGTTCCGAAAATTTCGACAACATAACGACATACATATGGTAACCCAAAAAAATTTAAACCTGTTAAAGAGAAACACACTTCTATATGAAAAAAACCGCCCAACTACAACCTCACAACACTTCAGGTTCACAACAAAACTCCAAATATTCTAAAACTAAGCAAGTTAGGTCTTGCATCAAGCACAATCTAAATCTAAACAATCATTAAAGGACATTGCAATCAAACAAACTTTATTAGCCACAACTTTATTAGACCTTAATCGTATCATAGCCTAAAACACACACACCCTCTTTATAAACATGATTGCCTTACCTGTCATCCATTTATGAGATATGACGTTTCTTTTGTTTCAAACTCAAATGAGGAGAAATAATTAAACATCTCAGCTTCCTTTCCTATGTGCAAGAAAGTCAACAAAAAGAAATAGCAACTCAATAAATAAGATAACCACGAAACTCAATAAGCTCCCTTGCTTAAGAAATAGCAAAAAGAAAATGGTAACCACAAAATATGTGAGTAAGATCTAGCTTTTCTTTCATTAATCTGACATTCATCCTCCATGTGCTCTACATATAAGACAACAAGAGAAAATATCCTGTTTTTAAGCATATTTTGATGGGAATTTTAAGGTTTAATGTTTTTCTTTTCTGGTTCAGAGTAGATCAATAGACCAAAAAATAGGGAATTTTAAGCTAAAAACCATAGTTCACTTACAGAACAGAACAATCATTTTGAAATCTTTTCAAGATTCTTGAAATCAGGAACCAAAAAAACAAACCATCAGTCAAACATTAGCAAAATAACCTCTTGAAAATTTGCAACTACTAAGAAAAGAATAATGCTTTAAACCATAGATTCACACCTTGGATCAATTTTAGTCTGCAACTTCCGTATCAAAACCTATGAAACAAGAAAAGCAAAAGTACAGTTAACATTAGCAACACAATAAGCTCATTACAGCATAGAATAATGCTTTGTGTTCTCATATCCAAGACAATTCTTTTAAGATCAATATAATTAAAAAAAAAATTAAAGGGAAAAAGTTTGAAAATGAACATGATTCAGGAAAACACTTTTTTGGGTCATTTTATGAAATGTAAAATCCATTAATTAAGTAAAATGCATGACACATTGAAAAATAAAATTCTATTTCAAGATACCAAACTTCCATCTTCTGAAGCACGTCCTTTAATTTTTCATGTTGACGCATCCTGGCATTATCATCTCCATTCACTCCTTGAGCAGCAACAAGTTTATTACTCTCTGCAACCAGCTCTCCATTGCAATTTTCACAATGGAAGTAATCATCCTCAAGAGAGATTAATCGCAGAGCATCAAAAGCAGTGTACCTAATCAATGTCATAACTTTTTCAAACTTGCTTCCAGCTAAAGAAGTCAATAACGAGTGTCCTGTGATTCCAGTTTAAAATATTAGAAAGAACATATCATCAAAACCTTCTCGAACAGTTGGGGCATATCAAGTACCACATTTTCTCTGTCTCCTTTTCATTCAAAGCTGCAAAGTTAGACAGCAAAGTTCCTCATTTGAAACTTCATACGTATCATCGTAAATAAAATAAACACTTTAAAACCATAATAAGTTCAAGTTTATTCAGTTCAATCTAATTTATATTAGGTGAACTCAAGAATCAAACCCAACTCATAAATTTTTCATTTATTTGAGAACTCAACTCAATCCAATCCAATGGTTTTTTAGGTCATCGGTTTTTTTAATACCCTTAGCTACTAGTAAAACACTACCATTCAAAAAAGAAGTAAAAATCACATTCACGTTGTCTAAAAGGTGGATGTACTCGAACAATGTTTTAGGCTTTTAGCAACTTCCCATTTACATTTCTCGCAAATCTTGCTATCTCACTGCACCAGCCTATTAATATAGAGCATTCTAGGTTTTATTGAAGAACCATAACGCATAGCTCCAAAGCAGCCGCAGTAGACGCAGCCAAACCAGAGAGTAAACAAGAAAAAAACAAACACCACAAAAAGGCCATAGGGAATGCCATGAAAACTCACCTTACCGCTGATGATATCATCTCTGAGAAATTGTACACGGCATCTAGAGTATTATGGATCTGCGACCTCAAAAACAAGTTGGGCGAAAGCTCAGAGTTCCTTAGCTAATAATGCCCAACCATCCGTCCTTCATCCGGATTGGCAATCGCACCCTTCTCAAGCGCCTCCATAGCCCTGAACGCAGCTTGGAATCGAGGCTCCATCTCTGCCAAGAACTCGTCCGAGAATCCAATCCGACTCACATCCAAAAAGAGCTTCAAATCGTCGTCTAGTCGTCAGTTGTGAGGGAAAGAAGCTCAGAAATGTCGTCGTCCAGTCGCCGTCGAAGCTGCCGTCGAAGGTCTGGTCGCCGTCGGTGAGATCTGGTCGCCGTCGAAGCTGTCGTGGAAGATTTAGTCGCCGTCGAGGGTCATAAGGTGAAGAAGACGAGGGTTTGAGTTTCAGTCGTGAAAACCATCGGGGAGAGAGAAAGTGTTTTTTCCTTTTTACCGCGTGTTTTTTAAATTTAAAAAAAAAACCTTTAAGGACGGGCATTGCCCGCCATTAAAAGGGGGTTTTGATGACGGGCAATGCCCGTCATGAAAAGTTCGAATTTTCGGAAAAACGCACGTCCGACATTAAAAGTAGCCCGTGTTTTTCGTCCGTCATTAAAGGGTCCGCGCCCCTTTTTCTGTCCGTCATTAAAACCTGTTTTTGTAGTAGTGCATCAAAATTGTGTCCTAAATAACCATATTTACAATTAATGGAAAGAATATCTGAAATTATTAATTTTCAAAAAATTGTATAACATTGAAAAAAAAAACAGAAACTCAGACTTCAGAAACCAGCACCCCAAACACAGACTTCCTAAATCAGACTTCAGAAACCAGCACCCCAAACACAGACTTTCTAAATCAGACTTCAGAAACCAGCGCCCCAAACACAGACTTCCTAAACCCACAGATTTCAAAAAACACCCTATTTCCTAAACCCCAACTTCCAAAACCCAAACCCTTGCCCCAAACACACCCTTAGAGAATCTCAGAGAGGGAGAGCTTGAGAGAGAATTTCACTTCTCTGAAAAAAATGAGAAAAGTAAGTAGCGTATGGGTAACCCCTCTCCACTTTACGATAAGTGGGGAGGGAGTTATTACCCTACTTAATCTCGATCGTTGGATCTAATCCAAACAATCTTGGCCGTCTATTAATTAAATAATAATAATCATTTAGTTAATTAATTAATTATAATTAATTTAATTAAAACAATATTAATTAAATCAATTATAACATAAGATATTTTAATTCAATTTGAATCATATTAAATTGAATTAAATTGGTCATTCAGTTAATCTCATTAATTGAATCCACATTAATTAAATATCCAATATTTAATTAATATTACAATTAAATCATATTCAATTTTAATCTCTCTCATTTAACCTATAGTTTTAATGTGCATCATAATGTACATTAATATTGACTATAGAATTAATTTAATTAAATCACATTTAATTAAATCAAATTAATTATTCTCCAATTAATTAATTCATTAATTAAATATCATATATTTAATTAATTTACTATTTGAATCATTATTCAAATAATTCTCTCATATACTATAGTTTTAATATGAATCTCATTCACATTAAATTTAACCTATAGTTTCAATATGAATCTAATTCATATTTAATATTTGAACTCTTTCAAATATTTAATTCTCTCATTAATTAATTTTGAATCACATCCAAAATTAATTTTATAATATAAAGTTTAATTCATCAATTAAACTTATATTATAATGTATCTTTATACATTATTTTAATTCTATCAAATACAATAAAATTCCCTTAACGAATTTGAACATACTTCAAATTCTATTCAAGACTATTTAACCTCAGAACCCTTTACGAGCTAGCAGGTGGACCTAATGGACCTACAGATCAGAAGCTCCAACGATACGAGACTAATTGGCTAAACTCATTAACCAAATTAGTCAACATTCGTTAACTGTGGGTCACTCCACTAAAGACCCACAGCTGCACTCTTCTCACTGTAGAATATTTATGTGTCCACGGATATTTTACCAATAACAGTAAGTCAATCCTTCACGAGTGTTCGTAACGCCAGCTGGGTCAAATTACCGTTTTACCCCTGGGTTACCTCTAGGTCCTTAAGTACCACTGATTCCTCTAATGAACAATCTGTTTATGATCCAATCAATAAACAGAAGTTCCTCTCGGGCCAGGAGAGGATGGGCGCCCTTGTTCAAGACCCGGAATCAGCCCTTAAGGGAACACACATCTACTTTCCCCAATAGGGGAAGGAGTGAATTCCATCTTGTATTGTCATGTCCCCAGCCCCCCATTCGGTCTTGTCCCCAAGAAGGTAGGCTTATTGAGTCGGCGTGCAGGCCACTCTCACCCGTACTAATCAAAGGACAATCCCTCGTGAGAAGGAGTTCATGACACACTCAGGATTAAGATTGAGTTACCTAGGTCATCCTATTGAAACAGTAACCTAACTAGTTAACGGTGTTACATCTAGTGGTTTACTATTTCGTGGTCCGGTCTTATGCAAACTCATTGCATAGGATACCCCCGCTCGCATGTCTCCTACATGGACGCCTTGGATCAATACGTCTGTATCGAATACAAAGCGGGCCGCAACACATAGTGTTACCAGGATAAGGTACCCAGCCTTATCCCTGTACTATAGACCTTTTAGGTTGTTACTTGAACACTGATCCCCGTATGTTCCCACATACTAGTTCAAGTTACATGTAAACAACCTCGGATCTTAGTTTATTGGATTTGGGTCATATTGTGCAATTCTAGACTTAATATGACAATAACACTTTATTGCATAAACCTCAATAACACTTTATTGATACAAGTGTATAATTTGTTAATCATTCACTATCTACGAGTTTTAGGACATAAAACCCAACAAACTCCCACTTGGACTAAAAATCTAGTTTAGTGGGAATGTACAATACTCTATCCCAGCAGTGGGTGTATAAATACATGTATAATACATAAAACGTATTTTCAATGTACAAATACAATAAACTAGGACATCCACTATACCCATTACATTTCTCCCACTTGCCCTAGATTACATCTTTGTACATAACTTGTAGACCTAGACCATCTAGATAACCCTCATACACTTTAGCCGAGAGAGCCTTCGTGAATGCTTCAGCAATATATCCTTTAGATTCAATGTGCTTGCTTGTCTTGCAATAGGCTAGTCCATATTTGGAACACCTTCCAAATTAGGCTTGAACTTCCTAAGTCATACAGTCTCTATCGGTGCTTCATAAGCAACTGTTTATCGGCCTATATGGTCGAGACTGTAGATAAGTCGTACTATAGCTCCTCCATTAAGAGTGAAGACAGACACTGATGTAGATTTCATCAAATCCTTATCAGTTAAAACATCTGTGTCAGTGTATCCTGTAAGGATCAAATCCTTCGCACCATACACAAGCATATGGAACCTCGTTCTCCTAAGATACTGGAGGATGTACGTAACGACACTCCAGAGATCAAATCCTGGATTTGATTGATACTTACTGACAACCCTACTGCATAGGGCATATGTCTCATGTCCTCAACTTCTTGAGGTGTCTGAGGACACAGTTCCTTAGACAAAAGAATTCCATTCCTAAAAAGGTAGTAAACCCTTATTGGAATTCTGCATCTTATATCTAACTAACATTTGTAGATACAAGACGCTTGAGACATGCATTTTGTTCTTACTGTTTTAAACAATTTAGAACCTAAGAACAAACTAAGCTTCTCCCAATTCTTTATTTGGAAATGAGCTGCTAGTCACCTTTAATGTCAATAAGTTAACCTACTTCATTCCCAATGAGTAGGACATCAATCACATACAACATGAAGAAAGCTACTGAACTACTGACGATCTTCTTGTAGATACAAGACTCATCAATGTATTAAAGCCAAAAATTTGATCACTGTATCAAATCTTAAATTCCAAGATCGAGATGCTTAGGTCAATCCATGAATGGATCACTTAAGCTTGCAAACCCTTTTGCTTTTGATCTTGTTGTATAAACACTTCTGGTTAAGACCTTAATGTCTCATTCCCTCTTGTATATCCACTTGTAACCAATAGGTGTTACCCATCAAGCAGATGTACAAGATCCCAGATGGAATTGAAATACAAAGATTTCATTTCCAAGTAAATGACTTTAATCTTCTGATCGTTATCAACATCATTCATTTTCTTTCTAAAAGATAATGAATCCTCTATGTCATCATCAAGAATGACGACTTGAGCTTCAAATAAGCCCATGTAACGGTCAGGTTATAAAACAACACTCTCACTACATCAAGGCATTCTCAACTCTTGAGATGGATGTGACTGACCAAAAGCACTGGCCTTATCAACAACTCTTGTTGAATAACCAGTCTTATCAACAACGTTTGTTGATTCATCAACAACTCTTGTTAATGTTTCCGTAGCTTTATTAGTTAATTCACTTAAATCGGCCTTACTTTATGGTTTATGATTTCTCATATGTTCTTCTTCTGAGAATGAAGCATTTGTCGATACAAATTCTTTGTTCTCTTATGGATTGAAAAAGTATCTTCTCCTCGTTTCCTTTGAGATTGCCTACAATTAGGCATAATTTTGAACGGTATTCCAATTTTTTTTGGGTTAGTCACAAGCACAAGTGCTGGACACCCCAAAATTTAAAGGAACGTAAACAATCTTTACGTCCAATCCACAACATAGAAGGTGTTTCAGAAAACACTTTTGATGGAACGTTGTTCAAAATACATGCTGCAGTCACACTGCATGACCCCAAAACGAGTCAGACAATTGAGCATAGCGCAAGTGGGATTAAACCATATCCAATAGGGTTCTATTACTCCTAACTGAGATTTAGGATGTGATTCCATGAACTATCAAATAGTCCTAGAATCTCAAGTCCCTATACTCAACACATTGATCAGATCAAAGTGTTTTTATTATCTCACCTGACAAGTTTTCAACTTCAGTCTTAAGCCCCTTCGAATATCTCAAGAGCTTCAGACTGAAATTGCATTAGGTAGAGATACTCATACCTTTGAATAATCATCCATAAATGAGATGATTTATTCATGCCCTCCCACTGCTTTAACATACTGGACCACGAGGATCCAAATGTACAAGCTCCAAGGGCTCTTTGGCTCTTAAGTTCTTTTCCAGTAAAAGATCCATCAGTTATATTGCCTATAAGGCATGACTTAATTGGTATTAAAGAATTTTCTTCTAACTAACTTAGAAGTATACTCATAGACTAAGCTCCCAATCATATTGAGATAAAAAATAGTCTAACACCTTAAGAACCAAAGAAAGGTATTTCCTTTAGGAGATATCCTTTGCCTTTATTTCTCCGAGTATAAGCAATCTTAAACAACTCAGTGCTCATTACTTGCTTTACTCTCGATTAGTCTTAAAACACATAAGTTATTTCCAGTAATGCTGAACAAATGTCAACTCCCTTTCTTAAAATAAAATTGCGTTAGCAGAGAAAGTTATAGAGTAACATTGTTTCATCATATACGATAAAAAAATCAAATTTCTGTTAATTTTTAGGAAATTCATACACATTATCTAATAATGTGTATTTTCTCCCCCTAGATAAAATAACTTAATGTTCCCTCTGCCAAAGCTGAGACCTACTCTCCAGATCAAAATCTGAGAGTCATCTCACCTATTTGTAACTATTGCCATGAGCTTATTCCTTAATAGGAAAAGCAAGCGTGATAATTGGCACCTGAATTAAAAATTCAGGCTGTATCCTCATTTTCCACTATGCACGTCAATGACCAATAAATCACATTCATTGTCATCGACATTGGTTAGGCAGTTAATGTCATAATCATCATGAACGATTCAAGATGAACTAGACATTTGGGCCTGAGGACATTCCTCACAAAAGACTAATCTTAAATCACTTACCACAAGTTTCGTTTAAGCTTGTTGTATTTTAAGCCGTTATTAATAAAATGATGTAAGACAATGCACATAAAATTTATATAATTGCTTAAGTAACAAATTACTTGTATTATTAATCGCACTAACCCATTACAAATAATCCAATCAAATTCTGCAAAAACAAACAAGCAATCAAAGATACCCTATAAAACTATTGATTTAGTTTTTGCAACGATACTTCAGAGGTTTAGAACAACAGCCACCGAAGGGTGGTCAGCTACTCCTCCTCTGAATTGAGACAATCTCAACCAAACCCTAACACCAGAATAACTCATATTCCGTTAGCATTTAGTTACCGTTGTTCGGTCAAGGATTCGTTAACTCGATTAACTCATCCCCGTAAGTGTAACCCTCCCACCTTCAGATCCCAGAGGTACGGACCAACAGGCTACCAAAAGGAAAGACAACTGTTGGTAATTAACCTAAGTGACCCTATCCATTTCTGGAGTTCGCGGTGTTCCGAAACCTATGATCAGGCCCTCCGAAGGGATGGTCGCTCTAGGACGACATGCAGGCGGATCATAAGAATCTCACGGTGCGACCTAGGGGTGGAGACCGTAGGATATGTTGACACGTGTCCTGCTCCCACTTACTATAGACATTCTCCCCATTCACCTTGGTATTGACCCATGCAAACACTTTCCGAAGGGAGGCCGCGCCCAGGGCGACACGAAGCCGAGCATGGATCTCACGGTGTGAACACAGGGGGACGTGAGAGTAAAAACTCGATATGAAAAATCTTGTTTTTATATTTTTCCTCCCACTAAAATGTCCTACTGTATTTTAGGGTTATTAAACTTAGATAAACCCGGCTAAGTCAATCTATCTAAGTCTATGCCTATTATAACTCTTATAAATAGGTCTTTACTCTAATGTCTAGTGACATTGCATGCTAACATTAAACTATGATTAATTCAACTCAGGTTCCGGATCTGTTCCCAGGTAGGAGGTGTTCCGTAACCGTCAACTTAAATACCCCCAGCCTAGACAGAACTTCACCGGGAGAGTTCCCTTATAACCATAGTAATGTTTTCCTACTTAGTGCATTAAAACTATTTTAATCCTAAGTAAGAAAATAATTCTAATCCTATTAGAATTAAAATGAGCTTAGGTCTAATTAATTTTAAACATTTTAAAATTAATTCAATTTAACCTAAGGTCCTATGTTTGCATGCAACTCTTTGTTATAGGTTGACGGTTTCTAATCAATTTTATAACTATTATAAAATTTTAATAATTAGCCCTATAACATGCTTCTATGGTGTTTCCAAATAACAATCTAATTCAAATTATTAAACACCACAACGCTCATGACACCGATAATATAACGATTATATTAATCTAAGGTGGTGTCATGCTTCATGCAATTTCAATTTCATCTAATTAATATCGATTATATTAATTAATCATTCATGAAATTAAATTACATGACATTTGACATTAATATAATATAACATTTATATTAATCTAATTAATTTCATGCTCAATGCTATTCCATTTTCATTAAATTAATATAACACTTTATATTAAAATATACATGAAAACAAGCATTGAAATTTATTTCCATTCATAATATAACTATTACATTAATACTCATGAAAATAAATCTAAGCATGCATGCTGCATTAATAAAAGGATAATTGTAATGGGTGGCAAAATTAGGCTATTTAATGGCAGATTTAGCAAAGTTTTAAAATAATTGCAAAAATGGCAAAATTTTTAAATGAACTTTTAATTTTCCGGATTTGCCCCTGAAATTGGGGGAAGGAGTGGGGAGGGAGAAAGGAGATCTTGGAGATGTCAGGGAAGGCGAGAGTGTGGATCGGAGGCTGCTCGGAGGGGAGGTGAGTGGAGATGGTGGGATGAAGCTCGGGGCATCCGACGAGGGAAATCAGCCTCACAGGTGGAGTTCGAAGCTCTTCTGGGTAATTCTCCATTCTTCTTCTTTTTCTTCTTCTTCTTCTTCGTCTTCGTCTTCGTCTTCTTCTCCACCTCCTTCTTCAATGGATTTCTTTGAGAGTTCTTGTATCTTCTCTTTTTTTTTTTCTTTTTTCTTTTTCGATTTGGTCTCCTCGGATTGTTTCAGCATCATTAGCATCATTATTTTCTTCGGATTGTTTTCCATCGCATCTTCTCTTGAGTTTTCTTCTTCTTAATTCCAGCTTTTTCTCTTCGGATTGATTCAGTTTTCGTTTTCCAAAATTCTATCCGATAGAATTTTGTTACTCTAGTGATAGAATCTATCTATCAGTGATAGAGTTCTATCAGCGATAGAATTCTATCCGATAGAATTCTGTTACTCTAGTGATAGAATCTATCTATCAGTGATAGAGTTTTATCAGTGATAGAGTTCTATCCGATAGAATTCTGTTACTCAAGTGATAGAATCTATCTATCAGCGATAGAATTTTGTTACTCTAGTGATAGAATTTATTTATCAGCGATAGAATTCTATCTGATAGAATTCTGTTACTCCAGTGATAGAATCTATCTATCAGTGATAGAGTTCTATCAGCGATAGAAATGATAGAATTCTATCACCGATAGAAATGATAGATTCTATCAGTGATAGACCTGATAGAATCTATCGGTGATAGAATTCTATCACTGATAGATTCTATAAGTTCTATCACTGATAGAATTCTATCTATCGGTGATAGAATTCTATCAGTTCACTTATAGAATTCTATCAGTTAAAAAGGGTATTTTAGTAATTTCACGTTCCAGACCTTGAAATTTTGCCATTTTTGCAAAATGTTTTGCGGGCCGCTAAATCTGCAATTATTTTGGGCTGGTTTGCTATATTTGCAACCGGCCCTTAATAAAATATAACATTTTATATTTATCTAATTAATCTCATGCATCATGCTTTTCCAATTTCATATATTTAATATAACAATTATACTAAATAACTCATGAAATTTAAATTCATGCATAATCATCATATATTATAACATTTATAACATAAATATGCATGAAACATGCTTAACCTAAGGTGGGATCTAGCTAAATGACATTCATAAAGCAATAAATAGCTATAAAGACCGGTATTTTGGCATCCTAGGGAAAAAATAATGAAAAATTACATTAATAATTCAAAATCTAGCCCTAAACTGCCTTGTAAGTGGTCTGAACCGCCTCGAACCGCTCAGAACCAGCCCGAACCGTGTCAGAATAGTCCAAAACGGACCCAAATTGCTCGAACCGGACCAACTGCCCAGCGAACCGGACCGAACCATCATGAACCGGACCGCTATTCACCTGAACCGAACCAAAACAGTCCACTGTAGCTGCACGCGAAATTTTAAAAAAAAATAACCGCCGCACGTCCAGATCGAACTCACGACCTCGAGGATGCTACGCACGCGCGCGTGCCACCTGCTCCAGAACCCACGTTCAAAACTTGGATTACGCAACTAATTGTTATTTCGTAACCGTTCATTAAACTGTTTCACGCCGCACGAAAAAACATAAACTGCCCACGTTCCGGATCGAACTCACCCCCTCACGGGTTCCCATGTGCATCTGACACCAACTGCCCCAACGACAAACGTTCGATCTTCAGCGGACGCAAAAAAGAGTTATTTTATTTTTCTCCTTTTTTTTTTTTTTTTAATACTTGAATTTTCTGGACAGTTCCTCTTCTGTTCTTCGTTCCAGCAGCGAAAACCAGCGTCATTTTTTACCAAATTCGATCCCGATTCGAACACCGATCAAAAAATTGATCCCTTATATCTAGACACGGACTTACAAGACTCAATTTACAATATTTTGCCCCAAAAAACATGGGCCCTTACATGATCAAATCATAAAGAATTGTAAATCTAATGGCCAAAATACCTAAACAGT
Source organism: Luffa aegyptiaca (assembly GCA_017139565.1). Taxonomy (NCBI): domain Eukaryota; kingdom Viridiplantae; phylum Streptophyta; class Magnoliopsida; order Cucurbitales; family Cucurbitaceae; genus Luffa; species Luffa aegyptiaca. The sequence goes on from CM029397.1 coordinate 22,848,785, forward strand.
CTTTAAGCAAACCAAATGAAAAATTCGATCCCACCAACAGCCACAACGCAAATTCTAAAATCGAAATTAAAATCACGAAATGGCTCTGATACCATTTGTAAGGGACTACCGGACACACACATATCTCCACAATGGTATGATATTGCCCACTTTGGGCATAAGCCCTCATGGCTTTGCTTTTGGATCACCCCAAAAGGCCTCATACCAATGGAGATACTTGTCCTCCCTTATATACCCATGATCATCCCCTTATCTAGCCAATGTGGGACTTTGGTCGCACTCCCAACAATCCTCCCCTCGAACAAAGTACCACCGAGCCCCCCTCAAATAGTCATCTATCCGTCCAACTCTCTAGGCTTCACCGCTTTACCGAGAGTTCTTGCTCTTATCTAGGACGACTCCTCTTCTCTGGAGTATACCCGCCTACCCAGAGCTCAACCACGGATCTCCACCATGACTATCAAGACTCACAACTTCTTTGTTCGCCACCCGAGGAGATTCCATCCGACACGGCTACCGTCTTGGGGCATCGCTTTGATACCACATGATAAGGGATTACGGGACACTACACATATCTCCACAATGGTATGATATTGTCCACTTTGGGCATAAGCCCTCATGGCTTTGCTTTTGGATCACCCCAAAAGGTCTCATACCAATGGAGATACTTGTCCTCCCTTATATACCCATGATCATCCCCTTATCTAGCCAATGTGGGACTTTGGTCGCACTCCCAACACAAAAAACATATATAACTCTCATTGGGCCGAACCTTGAGTGCCTACCTCTCCAAAAACTCAAACGGAGCAAAGTTTGGACCAAGTTCGTCCAAACCATATGAAAAACTCTCATTGGGACGAACTTTTGGTTTCGAGCTCTCAAAAACTGAAACGGAGAAAAGTTTGGACAATATGTCGTCCAAACCACCTAAATAACTCTCATTGGGCCGAACTTTGAGTTCCAAACTCTCCAAAAATCAAACAGAGCAAAGTTTGGACCAAGTTCGTCCAAACCATATGAAAAACTCTCATTGGGACGAACTTTGGGTTCCGAGCTCCCAAAAACTGAAACGGAGCAAAGTTTTGCCCATGTGTCGTCCAAACCACCTAAAGAACTCTCATTGGGCCGAACTTTGAGTTCCTAACTATCCAAAACTCAAACGGAGCGAAGTTTGGACCAAGTTCGTCCAAACCATATGCAAAACTCTCATTGGGACGAACTTTGGGTTCCGAGGTCTCAAAAACTGAAATGGAGAAAAGTGTCGTCCAAACCACCTAAAGAACTCTCATTGGGCCGAACTTTGAGTTCCAAACTCTCCAAAACTAAAACAGAGAAAATTTTGGACCAAGTTCGTCCAAACCATATAAAAAACTCTGATCGGGACAAACTTTTGGTTGCGAGCTCTCAAAAACTGAAACGGAGCAAAGTTTGTACCATGTGTCGTCCAAACCACCAAAAGAACTCTCATTGGGCCGAACTTTGAGATCCTAAATCTTCAAAACTCAAACGGAGCAAAGTTTGGACAAAGTTCATCCAAATCATATGGAAAACACTCATTGGGACGAACTTTTGGTTCCGAGCTCTCAAAAACTGAAACGGAGCAAAGTTTGGACCATAGTGTCGTCCAAACCACCTAAAGAACTCTCATTGGATCGAACTTTGAGTTCCTAACTCTCCAAAAACTCAAACGGAGCTAAGTTTGGACCAAGTTCGTCCAACCCATATGAAAAACTCTCATTGGGACGAACTTTGGGTTCCGAGCTCTCAAAAACAGAAACGGAGCAAAGTTTGACCATGTGTCGTCCAAACCACCTAAAGAACTCTCTTTGGGCCGAACTTTGAGTTCCTAACTCTCCAAAAACTCATAAGGAGCAAAGTTTGGACCAAGTTCGTCCAAACCATATGAAAAACTCTCATTGGGACGAACTTTGGGTTCCGAGCTCTCAAAAACTGAAACGGAGCAAACTTTGAACCATGTGTCGTCCAAAAAACCTAAAGAACTCTCATTGGGACGAACTTTGAGTTCCAAACTCTCCAATACTCAAACGGAGCGAAGTTTGGACCAAGTTCATCCAAAGGATATGAAAAACTCTCATTGGGACGAACTTTGGGTTTCGAGCTCTCAAAAACCGAAACAGAGCAAAATTTGGACCATGTTTCGTCCAAACCACCTAAAGAACAATCATTGTTCCGAACTTTGAGCTCCTAACTCTCCAAAAACTCATACGGAGAAAAGTTTGGCCCAAGTTCGTCAAAACCATATGAAAATTTCTCATTGGGACGAACTTTGAGGTTCGAGCTCTAAAAAACTGAAACCGAGCAAAGTTTGGACCATGTGTCGTCCAAACCGCATAAAGAACACTCATTGGGCCGAATTTTGAGTACCTAGCTCTCCAAAACTCAAACGGAGCAAAGTTTTGACCAACTCCATCAAAACCACATGAAAAACACTCAGTGGGACGAACTTTTGGTTCCGAGCTCTCAAAAACTGAAACGGAGCAAAGTTTGGACCATGTGTCGTCCAACCTACCTAAAGAACTCTCATTGTTCCGAACTTTGAGTTCCTAACTCTCCAAAAACTCATACGGAGCAAAGTTTGGACCTTGTTCGTCAAAACCATATGAAAAACTCTCATTAGGACGAACTTTAGGTTTCGAGCTCTTAAAAACTGAAACGGAACAAAGTTCAGACCATGTGTCGTCCAAACCACATAAAGAACTCTAATTGGGCCGAACTTTGAGTTCCAAACTCTCCAAAACTCAATCGGAGCAAAGTTTGGACCAAGTTCGTCCAATCCATATGAAAAACTCTCATTGGGACGACCTTTGGGTTCCGAGCTCTAAAAAACTGAAACGATGCAAAGTTTGGACTACCTGTCTTCCAAACCACCTAGAGAACTCTCATTGAGCCGAACTTTAAGTTCCTAACTCTCCAAAAACTCATACGGAGCAAAGTTTGGACCAAGTTCGTCAAAACCATATGAAAATTTCTCATTGGGACGAACTTTGAGGTTCGAGCTCTAAAAAACTGAAACCAAGAAAAGTTTGGACCATGTGTCGTCCAAACCACATAAAGAACACTCATTGGGCCGAACTTTGAGTTCCTAACTCTCCAAAACTCAAACGGAGCAAAGTTTGGACCAACTTCGTCCAAACCATATGAAAAACTCTCATTGGGACGAATTTTGGTTCCGAGCTCTCAAAAACTGAAACGGAGCAAAGTTTTGACCATGTGTCGTCCAAACCACCTAAAGAACTCTCATTGGGCCGAACTTTGAGTTCCTAACTCTCCGAAAACTCAAACAGAGCAAAGTTTAGACCAAGTTCGTCCAAACCATATGAAAAACTCTCATTGGGACGACCTTTGGGTTTCGAGCTCTAAAAAACTGAAACAGAGCAAAGTTTGGACCATGTGTCATCCAAATCACCTAAATCACTCTCATTGGGCCGAACTTTGAGTTCCTAACTCTTCAAAAACTCAAACGGAGCAAAGTTTGCAAGTTCGTCGAAACCATATGAAAAGCTCTCATTGGGACGACCTTTGGGTTCCGAGCTATCAAAAACTGAATCGGAGCAAAGTTTGGATCATGTGCTGTCCAAATCACCTAAAGAACTCTCATTGGGCCGAACTTTGAGTTCCTAACTCTCCAAAACTCAAACGAAGCAAAGTTTTGACCAACTTCGTCAAAACCAAATAAAAAACTCTCATTGGGACGAACTTTCGATTCCGAGCTCTCAAAAACTGAAACGGAGCAAAGTTTGGACCATAGTGTCGTTCAAACCACCTAAAGAACTCTCATCTGACCGAACTTTGAGTTCCTAACTCTCACAAAACTCAAACGGAGCAAAGTTTGGACCATGTTCGTCCAACCCATATGAAAAACTCTCATTGGGACGAACTTTTGGTTCCGAGCTAGCAAAAACTGAAACGGAGCAAAGTTTTGACCATGTGTCGTCCAAACCACCTAAAGAACTCTCATTGGGCCGAACTTTGAGTTCCTAACTCTCCAAAAACTCAAACAGAGCAAAGTTTAGACCAAGTTCGTCCAATCGATATCAAAAACTCTCATGGGGACGACCTTTGGGTTCCGAGCTTTAAAAAACTGAAACGTAGCAAAGTTTGGACCATGTGTCGTCCAAATCCCCTAAAGAACTCTCATTGGGCCGAACTTTGAGTTCCTAACTCTTCAAAAACTCAAATGGAGCAAAGTTTGGACCAAGTTCGTCCAAACCATATGGGACGACCTTTGGCTTCCGATCTATCAAAAACTGAAACGGAGCAAAGTTTGGACCATGTGTCGTCGAAATCACCTAAAGAACTCTCATGGGCCAAACTTTTAGTTCCTAACTCTCCAAAACTGAAACGGAGCAAAGTTTTGACAAACTTCGTCCAAACCAGATGAAAAACTCTCATTGGGACGACCTTTTGGTTCCAAGCTCTCAAAAACTGAAATGGAGCAAAGTTTGGACCATAGTGTCGTCCAAACCACCTAAAGAACTCTCATTGGATCGAACTTTGAGTTCCTAACTCTCCAAAAACTCAAACGGAGCAATGTTTGGACCAAGTTCGTCCAACCCATATGAAAAACTCTCATTGGGACGAACGTTGGGTTCCGAGCTCTCAAAAACTGAAACGGAGTAAAGTTTGACCATGTGTCGTCCAAACAACCTAAAGAACTCTCATTGGGCCGAACTTTGAGTTCCTAAGTCTCCAAAAACTCATACGGAGCAAAGTTTGGACCAAGTTCGTCAAAACCATATGAAAATTTCTCATTGGGACGAACTTTGAGGTTCGAGCTGTAAAAAAATAAAACCGAGCAAAGTTTGGATCATGTGTCGTCCAAACCACATAAAGAACTCTCATTGGGCCGAACTTTGAGTTCCTAACTCTCCAAAACTCAAACGGAACAAAGTTTGGACAAACTTCGTCCAAACCATATGAAAAACTCTCATTGGGACGAATTTTGGTTCCGAGCTCTCAAAAACTGAAACGGAGCAAAGTTTTGACCATGTGTCGTCCAAACCACCTAAAGAACTCTCATTGGGCCGAACTTTGAGTTCCTAACTCTCCAAAAACTCAAACAGAGCAAAGTTTAGACCAAGTTCGTCCAAACCATATGAAAAACTCTCATTGGGACGACCTTTGGGTTTCGAGCTCTAAAAAACTGAAACAGAGCAAAGTTTGGACCATGTGTCGTCCAAATCACCTAAATTACTCTCATTGGGCCGAACTTTGAGTTCCTAACTCTCCAAAAACTCAAACAGAGCAAAGTTTGGACCAAGTTCGTCCAATCCATATCAAAAACTCTCATTGGGACGACCTTTGGGTTCCGAGCTTTAAAAAACTGAAACGTAGCAAAGTTTGGACAATGTGTCGTCCAAATCACCTAAAGAACTCTCATTGGGCCGAACTTTGAGTTCCTAACTCTTCAAAAACTCAAACGGAGCAAAGTTTGGACCTAGTTCGTCCAAACCATATGGGACGACCTTTGGGTTCCGAGTTATCAAAAACTGAAACGGAGCAAAGTTTGGACCATAGTGTCGTCGAAACCACCTAAAGAACTCTCATTGGATCGAACTTTGAGTTCCTAACTCTCCAAAAACTCAAACGGAGCAAAGTTTGGACCAAGTTCGTCCAACCCATATGAAAAACTCTCATTGGGACGAACTTTGGGTTCCGAGCTATCAAAAACTGAAACGGAGCAAAGTTTGACCATGTGTCGTCCAAACCACCTAAAGAACTCTCAATGGGCCGAACTTTGAGTTCCTAACTCTCCAAAAACTCATATAGAGCAAAGTTTGGACAAAGTTCGTCAAAACCATATGAAAATTTCTCATTGGGACGAACTTTGAGGTTCTAGCTCTAAAAAACTGAAACCGAGCAAAGTTTGGACCATGTGTCGTCCAAACCACATAAAGAACTCTCATTTGGCCGAACTTTGAGTTCCTAACTCTCCAAAACTCAAACGGAGCAAAGTTTGGACAAACTTCGTCCAAACCATATGAAAAACTCTCATTGAGACGAATTTTGGTTCCGAGCTCTCAAAAACTGAAACGGAGAAAAGTTTTGACCATGTGTCGTCCAAACCACCTAAAGAACTCTCATTGGGCCGAACTTTGAGTTCCTAACTCTCCAAAAACTCAAACAGAGCAATGTTTAGACCAAGTTCGTCCAAACCATATGAAAAACTCTCATTGGGACGACCTTTGGGTTTCGAGCTCTAAAAAATTAAAACAGAGCAAAGTTTGGACCATGTGTCGTCCAAATCACCTAAATTACTCTCATTGGGCCGAATTTTGAGTTCCTAACTCTTCAAAAACTGAAACGGAGCAAAGTTTGGACCAAGTTCGTCGAAACCATATGAAAAACTCTCATTGGTACGACCTTTGGGTTCCGAGCTATCAAAAACTGAAACGGAGCAAAGTTTGGATCATGTGTCAGCCAAATCACCTAAAGAACTCTCATTGGGCCGAACTTTGAGTTCCTAACTCTCAAGAACTCAAACGGAGAAAAGTTTTGACCAACTTCGTCCAATCCATATCAAAAACGCTCATTGGAACGAACTTTTGGTTCCGAGCTCCCAAAAACTGAAACGGAGCAAAGTTTGGAGAATGTGTCGTCCAAATCACCTAAAGAACTCTCATTGGGCCGAACTTTGAGTTCCTAACTCTTCAAAAACTCAAACGGAGCAAAGTTTGGACCAAGTTCGTCCAACCCATATGAAAAACTCTCATTGGGACGAACTTTGGGTTCCGAGCTTTCAAAAACTGAAACGGAGCAAAGTTTAACCATGTGTCGTCCAAACCACCTAAAGAACTCTCATTGGGCCAAACTTTGAGTTCCTAACTCTCCAAAAACTCATACGGAGCAAAGTTTGGACCAAGTTCGTCTAAACTATATGAAAAATTCTCATTGGGACGAACTTTGAGTTTCGAGCTCTAAAAAACTGAAACCGAACAATGTTTGGACCATGTGTCGTCCAAACCACATAAAGAACTCTCATTGGGCCGAACTTTGAGTTCCTAACTCTCCAAAACTCAAACGGAGCAAAGTTTGGACCAACTTCGTCCAAACCATATGAAAAACTCTCATTGGGACGAACTTTTGGTTTCGAGCTCTCAAAAACTGAAACGGAGAAAACTTTGAACCATGTGTCGTCCAAACAACCTAAAGAACTCTCATTGGGCCGAACGTTGAGTTCCAAACTCTCCAATACTCAAACGGAGCGAAGTTTGGACCAAGTTCATCCAAAGGATATGAAAAGCTCTCATTGGGACAAACTTTGGGTTTCGAGTTCTCAAAAACCGAAACGGAGCAAAGTTTGGACCATGTGTTGTCCAAACCACCTAAACAACTCTCATTGTTCCGAACTTTGAGCTCTTAACTCTCCAAAAACACATACGGAGCAAAGTTTGGACCAAGTTCGTCAAAACCATATGAAAACTCTGATTAGGACGAACTTTGGGTTTTGCGCTCTCAAAAACTGAAACGGAGCAAAGTTTGGACCATGTGTCGTCCAAACCACATCAAGAACTCTCATTGGGCTGAACTTTCAGTTCCTAACTCTCCAAAACTCAAACGGAGCAAAGTTTGGATTAACTTTGTCCAAACCATATGAAAACCTCTCATTGGGACGACCTTTGGGTTCCGAGCTATCAAAAACTGAAAGGGAGCAAAGTTTGGACCATGTGTCGTCCAAATCACCTAAAGAACTCTCATTGGGCCAAACTTTTAGTTCCTAACTCTCCAAAACTCAAACGGAGCAAAGTTTTGACAAACTTCGTCCAAACCAGATGAAAAACTCTCATTGGGACGAACTTTTGGTTCCGAGCTCTCAAAAACTGATACGGAGCAAAGTTTGGACCATAGTTTCGTCCAAACCACCTAAAGAACTCTCATTGGATCGAACTTTGAGTTCCTAACACTCCAAAAACTCAAACGGAGCAAAGTTTCGACCCAGTTCGTCCAACCCATATGAAAAACTATCATTGGGACGAACTTTGGGTTCCGAGCTCTCAAAAACTGAAACGGAGAAAACTTTGAACCATGTGTTGTCCAAATAACCTAAAGAACTCTCATTGGGCCGAACTTTGAGTTCCAAACTCTCCAATACTCAAACGGAGCGAAGTTTGGACCAAGTTCATCCAAAGGATATGAAAAACTCTCATTGGGATGAATTTGGGTTTCGAGCTCTCAAAAACCGAAACGGAGCAAAGTTTGGACCATGTGTCGTCCAAACCACCTAAAGAACTCTCATTGTTCCGAACTTTGAGCTCCTAACTCTCCAAAAACTCATACGGAGCAAAGTTTGGACCAAGTTCGTCAAAACCATATGAAAACTCTCATTAGGATGAACTCTGGGTTTCGCGCTCTCAAAAACTGAAACGGAGCAAAGTTTGGACCATGTGTCGTCAAAACCACATAAACAACTCTCATTGGGACGAACTTTGAGTTCCTAACTCTCCAAAACTCAAACGGAGCAAAGTTTGGACACACTTCGTCCAAACCATATGAAAAACTCTCATTGGGACGAACTTTTGGTTCCGAGCTCTCAAAAACTGAAACGGAGCAAACTTTGAACCATGTGTCGTCCAAACAACCTAAAGAACTCTCATTGGGCCGAATGTTGAGTTCCAAACTCTCCAATACTCAAACGGAGCGAAGTTTGGACCAAGTTCATCCAAAGGATATGAAAAGCTCTCATTGGGACAAACTTTGGGTTTCGAGCTCTCAAAAACCGAAACGGAGCAAAGTTTGGACCATGTGTCGTCCAAACCACCTAAACAACTCTCATTGTTCCGAACTTTGAGCTCCTAACTCTCCAAAAACTCATACGGAGCAAAGTTTGGACCAAGTTCGTCAAAACCATATGAAAACTCTTATTAGGACGAACTTTGGGTTTCGCGCTCTCAAAAACTGAAACGGAGCAAAGTTTGGACCATGTGTCGTCCAAACCACATCAAGAACTCTCATTGGGCCGAACTTTCAGTTCCTAACTCTCCAAAACTCAAACGGAGCAAAGTTTGGACCAACTTCGTCCAAACCATATGAAAAACACTCATTGGGACGAACTTTTGGTTCCGAGCTCCCAAAAACTGAAACGGAGCAAAGTTTTGACCATGGGTCGTCCAAACCACCTAAAGAACTCTCATTGGGCTCAACTTTGAGTTCCTAACTCTCCAAGAACTCAAACGGAGCAAAGTTTGGACCAAGTTCGTCAAAACCATATGAAAAATTCTTATTGGGACGAACTTTGAGTTTCGAGCTCTAAAAAACTGAAACGAGCAAAGTTTGGACCATGTGTCGTCCAAACCACATAAACAACTCTCATTGGGCCGAACTTTGAGTTCCTAACTCTCCAAAACTCAAACGGAGCAAAGTTTGGACCAACTTCGTCCAAACCATATGAAAAACTCTCATTGGGACGGACTTTGGGTTCCAAGCTCTCAAAAACTGAAACGGAGAAAAGTTTGGACCATGTGTCGTCCAAACCACATAAAGAACTCTCATTGGGCCGAACTTTGAGTTCCTAACTCTCCAAAACTCAAACGGAGCAAATTTTTGACCAACCTCGTCCAAACCATATGAAAAACACTCATTGGGACGAACTTTTGGTTCCGAGCTCCCAAAAACTAAAACGGAGCAAAGTTTTGACCATGTGTCGTCCAAACCACCTAAAGAACTCTCATTGGGCCGAACTTTGAGTTCCTAACTCTCCAAAAACTCATAAGGAGCAAAGTTTGGACCAAGTTCGTCCAAACCATATGAAAAACTCTCATTGGGACGAACTTTGGGTTCCGAGCTCTCAAAAACTGAAACGGAGCAAACTTTGAACCATGTGTCGTCCAAAAAACCTAAAGAACTCTCATTGGGACGAACTTTGAGTTCCAAACTCTCCAATACTCAAACGGAGCGAACTTTGGACCAAGTTCATCCAAAGGATATGAAAAACTCTCATTGGGACGAACTTTGGGTTTCGAGCAATCAAAAACCGAAACAGAGCAAAATTTGGACCATGTGTCGTCCAAACCACCTTAAGAACAATCATTGTTCCGAACTTTGAGCTCCTAACTCTCCGAAAACTCATACGGAGCAAAATTTGGCCCAAGTTCGTCAAAACCATATGAAAACTCTCATTAGGACGAACTTTGGGTTTCGCGCTCTCAAACACTGAAACGGAGGAAAGTTTTGACCATGTGTCGTCCAGACCACATAAAGAACTCTCATTGGGCCGAACTTTGAGTTCCTAACTCTCCAAAACTCAAACGGAACAAAGTTTGGATTAACTTCGTCCAAACCATATGAAAAACTCTCATTGGGACGAACTTTTGGTTCTGAGCTCTCAAAAACTGAAACGGAGCAAGTTTGGACCATAGTGTCGTCCATACCACTTAAAGAACTCTCATTGGGCCGAACTTTGAGTTCCTAACTCAACAAAAACTCAAACGGAGCAACGTTTGGACCAACTTCGTCCAAACCATATGAAAAACCCTCATTGGGACGACCTTTGGGTTCCGAGCTCTCAAAAACTGAAACGGAGCAAAGTTTGGACCATGTGTCGCCCAAACCACATAAAGAACTCTCATTGGGCCGAACTTTGAATTCCTAACTCTCCAAAACTCAAACAGAGCAAAGTTTGGACAAAGTTCGTCCAAACCATATGAAAAACCCTCATTGGGACGACCTTTGGGTTCCGAGCTCTCAAAAACTAAAACGGAGCAAAGTTTGGACCATGTGTCGTCCAAACCACATAAGGAACTCTCATTGGGCCGAACTTTGAGTTCCTAACTCTCCAAAACTCAAACAGAGCAAAGTTTGGACCAAGTTCGTCCAAACCATATGAAAAACTCTCATTGGGACGAACTTTTGGTTCCGAGCTCTCAAAAACTGAAGCGGAGCAAAGTTTGGACCATGTGTCGTCCAAACCACATAAAGAACTCTCATTGGGCCGAACTTTGAGTTCCTAACTCTCCAAAACTCAAACGGAGTATTTTTTTGACCAACTTCGTCCAAACCATATGAAAAACTCTCATTGGGACGAACTTTTGGTTCCGAGCTCTCCAAAACTGAAACGGAGCAAAGTTTGGACCATAGTGTCGTCCAAACCACCTAAAGAACTCTCATTGGACCGAACTTTGAGTGCCTAACTCTCCAAAAACTCATACGGAGAAAAGTTTGGACCAAGTTCGTCAAAACCATATGAAAAATTCTCATTGGGACGAAATTTGAGTTCGAGCTCTAAAAACCTGAAACGGAGCAAAGTTTGGACCATGTGTCGTCCAAACCACATAAAGAACTCTCATTGGACGGAACTTTGAGTTCCTAACTCTCAAAAACTCAAACGGAGAAAAGTTTGGATTAACTTCGTCCAAACCATATGAAAAACTCTCATTCGGACGAACTTTTGGTTCCGAGCTCTCAAAAACTGAAATGGAGATAGTTTGGACCATAGTGTCGTCCATACCACTTAAAGAACTCTCATTGGGCCGAACTTTGAGTTCCTAACTCACCAAAAACTCAAACGGAGCAACGTTTGGACCAAGTTCGTCCAAACCACATGAAAAACCCTCATTGGGACAACCCTTTGGGTTCCAAGCTCTCAAAAACTGAAACGGAGCAAAGTTTGGACCATGTGTCGTCCAAACCACATAAAGAACTCTCATTGGGCCGAACTTTGAGTTCCTAACTCTCCAAAAACTCATACGGAGCAAAGTTTGGACCAAGTTCGTCAAAACCATATGAAAATTTCTCATTGGGACGAATTTTGAGGTTCGAGCTGTAAAAAACTGAAACCGAGCAAAGTTTGGACCATGTGTCGTCCAAACCACATAAAGAACTCTCATTGGGCCGAACTTTGAGTTCCTAACTCTCCAAAACTCAAACAGAGCAAAGTTTGGACCAAGTTCGTCCAAACCATATGAAAAACTCTCATTGGGACGAACTTTTGGTTCCGAGCTCTCAAAAACTGAAGCGGAGCAAAGTTTGGACCATGTGTCGTCCAAACCACATAAAGAACTCTCATTGGGCCGAACTTTGAGTTCCTAACTCTCCAAAACTCAACCGGAGTATTGTTTTGACCAACTTCGTCCAAACCATATGAAAAACTCTCATTGGGACGAACTTTTGGTTCCGAGCTCTCCAAAACTGAAACGGAGCAAAGTTTGGACCATAGTGTCGTCCAAACCACCTAAAGAACTCTCATTGGACCGAACTTTGAGTTCCTAACTCTCCAAAAACTCATACGGAGAAAAGTTTGGACCAAGTTCGTCAAAACCATATGAAAAATTCTCATTGGGACGAAATTTGAGTTTCGAGCTCTAAAAACCTGAAACGGAGCAAAGTTTGGACCATGTGTCGTCCAAACCACATAAAGAACTCTCATTGGGCGGAACTTTGAGTTCCTAACTCTCCAAAACTCAAACGGAGAAAAGTTTGGATTAACTTCGTCCAAACCATATGAAAAACTCTCATTCGGACGAACTTTTGGTTCCGAGCTCTCAAAAACTGAAATGGAGCAAGTTTGGACCATAGTGTCGTCCATACCACTTAAATAACTCTCATTGGGTCGAACTTTGAGTTCCTAACTCACCAAAATCTCAAACGGAGCAACGTTTGGACCAAGTTCGTCCAAACCATATGAAAAACCCTCATTGGGACGACCTTTGGGTTCCGAGCTCTCAAAAACTGAAACGGAGCAAAGTTTGGACCATGTGTCGTCCAAACCACATAAAGAACTCTCATTTGGCCGAACTTTGAGTTCCTAACTCTCCAAAAACTCATACGGAGCAAAGTTTAGACCAAGTTCGTCAAAACCATATGAAAATTTCTCATTGGGACGAACTTTGAGGTTCGAGCTGTAAAAAACTGAAACCGAGCAAAGTTTGGACCATGTTTCGTCCAAACCACATAAAGAACTCTCATTGGGCCGAACATTGAGTTCCTAACTCTCCAAAACTCAAACGGAGCAAAGTTTGGACAAACTTCGTCCAAACCATATGAAAAACTCTCATCGGGACGAATTTTGGTTCCGAGCTCTCAAAAACTGAAACGGAGCAAAGTTTTGACCATGTGTCGTCCAAACCACCTAAAGAACTCTCATTGGGCCGAACTTTGAGTTACTAACTCTCCAAAAATTCAAACAGAGCAAAGTTTAGACCAAGTTCTTCCAAACCATATGAAAAACTCTTATTGGGACGACCTTTGGGTTTCGAGCTCTAAAAAACTGAAACAGAGCAAAGTTTGGACCTTGTATCGTCCAAATCACCTAAATTACTCTCATTGGGCCGAACTTCTAGTTCCTAACTCTCCAAAAACTCAAACAGAGCAAAGTTTGGACCAAGTTCGTCCAATCCATATCAAAAACTCTCATTGGGACGACCTTTGGGTTCCGAGCTTTAAAAAACTGAAACGTAGCAAAGTTTGGACAATGTGTCGTCCAAATCACCTAAAGAACTCTCATTATGCCGAACTTTGAGTTCCTAACTCTTCAAAAACTCAAACGGAGCAAAGTTTGGACCAAGTTCGTCCAACCCATATGAAAAACTCTCAATCGGACGAACTTTGAGTTCCAAACTCGCCAATACTCAAACGGAGCGAAGTTTGGACCAAGTTCATCCAAAGGATATGAAAAACTCTCATTGGGACGAACTTTGGGTTTCGAGCTCTCAAAAACCGAAACAGAGCAAAATTTGGACCATGTGTCGTCCAAACCACCTAAAGAACAATCATTGTTCCGAACTTTGAGCTCCTAACTCTCCAAAAACTCATACGGAGCAAAGTTTGGCCCAAGTTCGTCAAAACCATATGAAAACTCTCATTAGGACGAACTTTGGGTTTCGCGCTCTCAAACACTGAAACGGAGGAAAGTTTTGACCATGTGTCGTCCAGACCACATAAAGAACTCTCATTGAGCCGAACTTTGAGTTCCTAACTCTACAAAACTCAAACGGAACAAAGTTTGGATTAACTTCGTCCAAACCATATGAAAAACTCTCATTGGGACGAACTTTTGGTTCCGAGCTCTCAAAAACTGAAACGGAGCAAGTTTGGACAATAGTGTCGTCCATACCACTTAAAGAACTCTCATTGGGCCGAACTTTGAGTTCCTAACTCACCAAAAACTCAAACGGAGCAACGTTTGGACCAAGTTCGTCCAAACCATATGAAAAACCCTCATTGGGACGACCTTTGGTTCCGAGCTCTCAAAAACTGAAACGGAGCAAAATTTGGACCATGTGTCGTCCAAACCACATAAAGAACTCTCATCTGGCCGAACTTTGAGTTCCTAACTCTCCAAAAACTCAAAAAGAGCAAAGTTTGGACCAAGTTCGTCCAAACCATATGAAAAACTCTCATTGGGACGAACTTTTGGTTCCGAGCTCTCAAAAACTGAAGCGGAGCAAAGTTTGGACCATGTGTCGTCCAAACCACATAGAGAACTCTCATTGAGCCGAACTTTGAGTTCCTAACTCTCCAAAACTCAAACGGAGTATTTTTTTGACCAACGTCGTCCAAACCATATGAAAAACTCTCATTGGGACGAACTTTGGGTTCCGAGCTCTCCAAAACTGAAACGGAGCAAAGTTTGAACCATAGTGTCGTCCAAACCACCTAAAGAACTCTCATTGGACCGAACTTTGAGTTCCTAACTCTCCAGAAACTCATACGGAGAAAAGTTTGGACCAAGTTCGTAAAAACCATATGAAAAATTCTCATTGGGACGAAATTTGAGTTTCGAGCGCTAAAAACCTGAAACGGAGCAAAGTTTGGACCATGTGTCGTCCAAACCACATAAAGAACTCTCATTGGGCGGAACTTTGAGTTCCTAACTCTCCAAAACTCAAACGGAGAAAAGTTTGGATTAACTTCGTCCAAACCATATGAAAAACTCTCATTCGGACGAACTTTTGGTTCTGAGCTCTAAAAAACTGAAACGGAGCAAGTTTGGACCATAGTGTCGTCCATACCACTTAAAGAACTCTCATTGGGCCGAACTTTGAGTTCCTAACTCACCAAAAACTCAAACGGAGCAACGTTTGGACCAAGTTCGTCCAAACCATATGAAAAACCCTCATTGGGACGACCTTTGGGTTCCGAGCTCTCAAAAACTGAAACGGAGCAAAGTTTGGACCATGTGTCGTCCAAAACCACATAAAGAACTCTCATTGGGCCGAACTTTGAGTTCCTAACCCTCCAAGAACCGAAACGGAGCAAAGTTTGGATCAAGTTCGTCAAAACCATATGAAAAATTCTCATTGTGACGAACTTTGAGTTTCGAGCTCTAAAAAACTGAAACCGAGCAATGTTTGGACCATGTGTCGTCCAAACCACATAAACAACTCTCATTGGGCCGAAGTTTGAGTTCCTAACTCTCCAAAACTCAAACGGAGCAAAGTTTGGACCAACTTCGTCCAAACCATATGAAAAACTCTCATTGGGACGGACTTTGGGTTCCAAGCTCTCAAAAACTGAAACGGAGCAAAGTTTGGACCATGTGTCGTCCAAACCACATAAAGAACTCTCATTGGGCCGAACTTTGAGTTCCTAACTCTCCAGAACTCAAACGGAGCAAATTTTTGACCAACCTCGTCGAAACCATATGAAAAACACTCATTGGGACGAACTTTTGGTTCCGAGCTCCCAAAAATTGAAACGGAGCAAAGTTTTGACCATGTGTCGTCCAAACAACCTAAAGAACTCTCATTGGGCCGAACTTTGAGTTCCTAACTCTCCAAAAACTCATACGGAGACAAGTTTGGACCAAGTTCGTCCAAACCATATGAAAAACTCTCATTGGGACGAACTTTGGGTTCCGAGCTCTCAAAAACTGAAACGGAGCAAACTTTGAACCATGTGTCGTCCAAAAAACCTAAAGAACTCTCATTGGGACGAACTTTGAGTTCCAAACTCTCCAATACTCAAACGGAGCGAAGTTTGGACCAAGTTCATCCAAAGGATATGAAAAACTCTCATTGGGACGAACTTTGGGTTTCGAGCTCTCAAAAACCGAAACAGAGCAAAATTTGGACCATGTGTCGACCAAACCACCTAAAGAACAATCATTGTTCCGAACTTTGAGCTCCTAACTCTCCAAAAACTCATACGGAGCAAAGTTAGGCCCAAGGTCGTCAAAACCATATGAAAACTCTCATTAGGACGAACTTTGGGTTTCGCGCTCTCAAACACTGAAACGGAGGAAAGTTTTGACCATGTGTCGTCCAGACCACATAAAGAACTCTCATTGGGCCGAACTTTGAGTTCCTAACTCTCCAAAACTCAAACGGAACAAAGTTTGGATTAACTTCGTCCAAACCATATGAAAAACTCTCATTGGGACGAACTTTTGGTTCCGAGCTCTCAAAAACTGAAACGGAGCAAGTTTGGACCATAGTGTCGTCCATACCACTTAAAGAACTCTCATTGGGCCGAACTTTGAGTTCCTAACTCACCAAAAACTCAAACGGAGCAACGTTTTGACCAAGTTCGTCCAAACCATATGAAAAACCCTCATTGGGACGACCTTTGGGTTCCGAGCTCTCAAAAACTGAAACGGAGCAAAGTTTGGACCATGTGTCGTCCAAACCACATAAAGAACTCTCATTGGGCCGAACTTTGAGTTCCTAACTCTCCAAAAACTCAAACAGAGCAAAGTTTGGACCAAGTTCGTCCAAACCATATGAAAAACTCTCATTGGGACGAATTTTTGGTTCCGAGCTCTCAAAAACTGAAGCGGAGCAAAGTTTGGACCATGTGTCGTCCAAACCACATAAAGAACTCTCATTGGGCCGAACTTTGAGTTCCTAACTCTCCAAAACTCAAACGAGGTATTTTTTTGACCAACTTCGTCCAAACCATATGAAAAACTCTCATTGGGACGAACTTTTGGTTCCGAGCTCTCCAAAACTGAAACGGAGCAAAGTTTGGACAATAGTGTCGTCCAAACCACCTAAAGAACTCTCATTGGACCGAACTTTGAGTTCCTAACTCTCCAAAAACTCATACGGAGAAAAGTTTGGACCAAGTTCGTCAAAACCATATGAAAAATTCTCATTGGGACGAAATTTGAGTTTCGAGCTCTAAAAACCTGAAACGGAGCAAAGTTTGGACCATGTGTCGTCCAAACCACATAAAGAACTCTAATTGGGCGGAACTTTGAGTTCCTAACTCTCCAAATCTCAAACGGTGAAAACTTTGGATTAACTTCGTCCAAACCATATGAAAAACTCTCATTCGGACGAACTTTTGGTTCCGAGCTCTCAAAAGCTGAAACGGAGCAAGTTTGGACCATAGTGTCGTCCATACCACTTAAAGAACTCTCATTGGGCCAAACTTTGAGTTCCTAACTCACCAAAAACTCAAACGGAGCAACGTTTGGACCAAGTTCGTCCAAACCATATGAAAAACCCTCATTGGGACGACCTTTGGGTTCCGAGCTCTCAAAAACTGAAACGGAGCAAAGTTTGGACCATGTGTCGTCCAAACCACATAAAGAACTCTCATTGGGCCGAACTTTGAGTTCCTAACTATCCAAGAACTCAAACGGAGCAAAGTTTGGACCAAGTTCGTAAAACCATATGAAAAATTCTCATTGGGACGAACTTTGAGTTTCGAGCTCTAAAAAACTGAAACCGAGCAAAGTTTGGACCATGTGTCGTCCAAACCACATAAACAACTCTCATTGTGCCGAACTTTGAGTTCCTAACTCTCCAAAACTCAAACGGAGCAAAGTTTGGACCAACTTCGTCCAAACCATATGAAAAACTCTCATTGGGACGGACTTTGGGTTCCAAGCTCTCAAAAACTGAAACGGAGCAAAGTTTGGACCATGTATCGTCCAAACCACATAAAGAACTCTCATTGGGCCGAACTTTGAGTTCCTAACTCTCCAAAACTCCAACGGAGTATTTTTTTGACCAACTTCGTCCAAACCATATGAAAAACTCTCATTGGGACGAACTTTTGGTTCCGAGCTCTCCAAAACTGAAACGGAGCAAAGTTTGGACAATAGTGTCGTCCAAACCACCTAAAGAACTCTCATTGGACCGAACTTTGAGTTCCTAACTCTCCAAAAACTCATACGGAGAAAAGTTTGGACCAAGTTCGTCAAAACCATATGAAAAATTCTCATTGGGACGAAATTTGAGTTTCGAGCTCTAAAAACCTGAAACGGAGCAAAGTTTGGACCATGTGTCGTCCAAACCACATAAAGAACTCTCATTGGGCGGAACTTTGAGTTCCTAACTCTCCAAAACTCAAACGGAGAAAAGTTTGGATTAACTTCGTCCAAACCATATGAAAAACTCTCATTCGGACGAACTTTTGGTTCCGAGCTCTCAAAAACTGAAACGGAGCAAGTTTGGACCATAGTGTCGTCCATACCACTTAAAGAACTCTCATTGGGCCGAACTTTGAGTTCCTAACTCACCAAAAACTCAAACGGAGCAACGTTTGGACCAAGTTCGTCCAAACCATATGAAAAACCCTCATTGGGACGACCTTTGGGTTTCGAGCTCTCAAAAACTGAAACGGAGCAAAGTTTGGACCATGTGTCGTCAAAACCACATAAAGAACTCTCATTGGGCCGAACTTTGAGTTCCTAACTATCGAAGAACTCAAACGGAGCAAAGTTTGGACCAAGTTCGTCAAAACCATATGAAAAATTCTCATTGGGACGAACTTTGAGTTTCGAGCTCTAAAAAACTGAAACCGAGCAAAGTTTGGACCATGTGTCGTCCAAACCACATAAACAACTCTCATTGTGCCGAACTTTGAGTTCCTAACTCTCCAAAACTCAAACGGAGCAAAGTTTGGACGAACTTCGTCCAAACCATATGAAAAACTCTCATTGGGACGGACTTTGGGTTCCAAGCTTTCAAAAACAGAAACGGAGCAAAGTTTGGACCATGTATCGTCCAGACCACATAAAGAACTCTCATTGGGCCGAACTTTGAGTTCCTAACTCTCCAAAACTCAAACGGAGTATTTTTTTGACCAACTTCGTCCAAACCATATGAAAAACCCTCATTGGGACGAACTTTTGGTTCCGAGCTCTCCAAAACTGAAACGGAGCAAAGTTTGGACCATAGTGTCGTCCAAACCACCTAAAGAACTCTCATTGGACCGAACTTTGAGTTCCTAACTCTCCAAAAACTCATACGGAGAAAAGTTTGGACCAAGTTAGTCAAAACCATATGAAAAATTCTCATTGGGACGAAATTTGAGTTTCGAGCTCTAAAAACCTGAAACGGAGCAAAGTTTGGACCATGTGTCGTCCAAACCACATAAAGAACTCTCATTCGGCGGAACTTTGAGTTCCTAACTCTCCAAAACTCAAACGGAGAAAAGTTTGGATTAACTTCGTCCAAACCATATGAAAAACTCTCATTGGGACGAACTTTTGGTTCCGAGCTCTCAAAAACTGAAACGGAGCAAAGTTTAGACCATAATGTCGTCCATACCACCTAAAGAACTCTCATTGGGCCGAACTTTGAGTTCCTAACACCCCAAAAACTCAAACGTAGCAAAGTTTGGACCAAATTCGTCCAAACCATATGAAAAACTCTCATTGGGACGACCTTTGGGTTCCGAGCTCTCAAAAACTGAAACGGATCAAAGTTAGGACCATGTGTCATCCAAACCACCTAAAGAACTTTCATTGGGCCGAACTTTGAGTTCCTAACTCTCCAAAAACTCAAACGGATCAAAGTTTGGACCAAGTTCGTCCAAACCATATGAAAAACTGTCATTGGGACGAACTTTGGGTTCCGAGGTCTCAAAAACTGAAACGGTGCAAACTTTGAAGCATGTGTCGTCCAAACAACCTAAAGAACTCTCATTGGGCCGAACTTTGAGTTCCAAGCTCTCCAATAGTCAAACGGAGGGAAGTTTGGACCAAGTTCGTCCAAAGGATATGAAAAACACTCATTGGGACGAACTTTGGGTTCCGAGCTCTCAAAAACTGAAACGGAGACAAGTTTGGACCATGTGTCGTCCAAACCACCTAAAGAACTCTCATTGGGCCGAACTTTGAGTTCCTAACTCTCCAAAAATTCATACAGAGCAAAGTTTGGACCAAGTTCGTCAAAACCATATGAAAAATTCTCATTGTGACGAACTTTGAGTTTCGAGCTCTAAAAAACTGAAACCGAGCAAAGTTTGGACCATGTGTCGTCCAAACCACATAAAGAACTCTCATTGGGCCGAACTTTGAGTTCCTAACTCTCGAAAACTCAAACGGAGCAAAGTTTGGACCAACTTCGTCCAAACCATATGAAAAATTCTCATTTGGACAAACTTTGAGTTTCGAGCTCTAAACAACTGAAACCGAGCAAAGTTTGGACCATGTGTCGTCCAAACCACATAAAGAACTCTCATTGGGCCGAACTTTGAGTTCCTAACTCTCGAAAACTCAAACGGAGCAAAGTTTGGACCAACTTCGTCCAAACCATATGAAAAATTCTCATTTGGACAAACTTTGAGTTTCGAGCTCTAAACAACTGAAACCGAGCAAAGTTTGGACCATGTGTCGTCCAAACCACATAAAGAACTCTCATTGGGCCGAACTTTGAGCTGCTAACTGTCCAAAACTCAAACGGAGCAAAGTTTTGACCAACTTCGTCCAAACCATATGAAAAACTCTGATTGGGACGAACTTTTGGTTCCGAGCTCTCAAAAACTGAAACGGAGCAAAGTTTGGACCATAGTGTCGTCCAAACCACCTAAAGAACTCTCATTGGAACGAACTTTGAGTTCTTAACTCTCCAAAAACTCATACGGAGAAAAGTTTGGACCAAGTTCGTCAAAACCATATGAAAATTCTCATTGGGACGAACTTTGAGTTTCGAGCTCTAAAAAACTGAAACGGAGCAAAGTTTGGACCATGTGTCGTCCAAACCACATAAAGAACTCTCATTGTGCCGAACTTTGAGCTGCTAACTCTCCAAAACTCAAACGGAGCAAAGATTGGAACAAGTTCGTCCAAACCATATGAAAAAGTCTCATTGGGACGAACTTTGGGTTCCGAGCTCTAAAAAACTGACACGGAGCAAACTTTGAACCATGTGTCATCCAAATAACCTAAAGAATTCTCATTGGGCCGAACTTTGAGTTCCAAACTCTCCAATACTCAAACGGAGGGAAGTTTGGACCAAGTTCGTCCGAAGGATATGAAAAACTCTCATTGGGACGAACTTTGGGTTTCGAGTTCTCAAAAACCGAAACGGAGCAAAGTTTGGACCATGTGTCGTCTAAACCACCTAAAGAACTCTCATTGTTCCGAAATTTAAGTTCCTAATTCTCCAAAAACTCATACGGAGCAAAGTTTGGACCAACTTCGTCAAAACCATAAGAAAAACTCTCATTTAGACGAACTTTGGGTTTCGAGCTCTCAAAAATTGAAACGGAGCAAAGTTTGGACCATGTGTTGTCAAACCACATAAAGAACTCTCATTGGGCCGAACTTTGAGTTCCTAACTCTCCAAAAGTCAAACGGAGCAAAGTTTGGATTAACTTCATCCAAACCATATGAAAAACTCTCATTGGGACGAACTTTGGGTTCCGAGCTCTCAAAAACTGAAACGGAGCAAACTTTGAACCATGTGTCATCCAAACAACCTAAAGAACTCTCATTGGGCCGAACTTTGAGTTCCAAACTCTCCAATACTCAAACGGAGCGAAGTTTGGACCAAGTTCGTCCAAAGGATATTAAAAACTCTCATTGGGATAAACTTTGGGTTCCGAGCTCTCAAAAACTGAAACGGAGAAAAGTTTGGACCATAGTGTCGTCCAAACCACCTACAGAACTCTCATTGGACCGAACTTTGAGTTCTTAACTCTCCAAAAACTCATACGGAGAAAAGTTTGGACCAAGTTCGTCAAAACCATATGAAAAATTCTCATTGGGACGAACTTTGAGTTTCGAGCTCTAAAAAACTGAAACGGAGCAAAGTTTGGACCATGTGTCGTCCAAACCACATAAAGAACTCTCATTGGGCCGAACTTTGAGCTGCTAACTCTCTTAAACTCAAACGGAGCAAAGATTGGAACAAGTTCGACCAAACCATATGAAAAACTCTCATTGGGACGAACTTTGGGTTCCGAGCTCTCAAAAACTGACACGGAGCAAACTTTGAACCATGTGTCGTCCAAATAACCTAAAGAATTCTCATTGGGCCGAACTTTGAGTTCCAAACTCTCCAATACTCAAACGGAGGGAAGTTTGGACCAAGTTCGTCCGAAGGATATGAAAAACTCTCATTGGGACGAACTTTGGGTTTGGAGTTCTCAAAAACTGAAACGGAGCAAAGTTTGGACCATGTGTCGTCTAAACCACCTAAAGAACTCTCATTGTTCCGAAATTTAAGTTCCTAATTCTCAAAAAACTCATACGGAGCAAAGTTTGGACCAACTTCGTCAAAACCATAAGAAAAACTCTCATTAAGACGAACTTTGTGTTTCGAGCTCTCAAAAACTTAAACGGAGCAAAGTTTGGACCATGTGTCGTCAAACCACATAAAGAACTCTCATTGGGCCGAACTTTGAGCTGCTAACTCTCCAAAACTCAAACGGAGCAAAGATTGGAACAAGTTCGTCCAAACCATATGAAAAACTCTCATTGGGACAAACTTGGGGTTCCGAGCTCTCAAAAACTGACACGGAGCAAACTTTGAACCATGTGTCGTCCAAACAACCTAAAGAACTCTCATTGGGCCGAACTTTGAGTTCCAAACTCTCCAATACTCAAACGGAACGAAGTTTGGACCAAGTTCGTCCAAAGGATATTAAAAAACTCTCATTGGGATAAACTTTGGGTTCCGAGCACTCAAAAACTGAAACGGAGAAAAGTTTGGACCATGTGTCGTCCAAACCACCTAAAGAACTCTCATTGGGCCGAACTTTGAGTTCCTAACTCTCCAAAAACTCCTACGCAACAAAGTTTGGACCAAGTTCGTCAAAACCATATGAAAAATTCTCATTGGGACGAACATTGAGTTTCGAGCTCTAAAAAACTGAAACCGAGCAAAGTTTGGACCATGTGTCGTCCAAACCACATAAAGAACTCTCATTGGGCCGAACTTTTAATTCCTGACTCTCCAAAACTCAAACGGAGCAAAGTTTGGACAATCTTCGTCCAAACCATATGAAAAACTCTCACTGGGACGAACTTTGGGCTTCGAGCTCTCAAAAACTTAAACGGAGCAAAGTTTGGACCATGTGTCGTCCAAATCACCTAAAGAACTCTCATTGGGCCGAACTTTCAGCTCCTAACTCTCCAGAACTCAAACGAAGCAAAGTTTGGATTAACTTCGTCCAAACCATATGAAAAACTCTCATTGGGACGACCTTTGGGTTCCGAGCTATCAAAAACTGAAACGGAGCAAAGTATGGACGATGTGTCGTCCAAATCACCTAAAGAACTCTCATTGGGCCAAACTTTGAGTTCCTAACTCTCCAAAAACACATATGGAGCAAAGGTTGGACTAAGTTCGTCAAAACCATATAAAAAATTCTCATTGGGACGAACTTTGAGTTTCGAGCTCTAAAAAACTGAAACCGAGCAAAGTTTGGACCATGTGTCGTCCAAACCACATAAAGAACTCTCATTGGGCCGAACTTTAAGTTCCTAACTCTCCAAAACTCAAACGGAGCAAAGTTTGGACCAACTTCGTCCAAACCATATGAAAAACACTCATTGGGACGAACTTTTGATTCCGAGGTCCAAAAAACTGAAACGGAGCAAAGTTTTGACCATGTGTCGTCCAAACCACCTAAAGAACTCTCATTGGGCCGAACTTTGAGTTCCTAACTCTCCAAGAACTCAAACGGAGCAAAGTTTGGACCAAGTTCGTCAAAACCATATGAAAAAGTCTCATTGGGACGAACTTTGAGTTTCGAGCTCTAAAAAACTGAAACCGAGCAAAGTGTGGACCATGTGTCGTCCAAACCACATAAAGAACTCTCATTGGGCCGAACTTTGAGTTCCTAACTCTCGAAAACTCAAACAGAGCAAAGTTTGGACCAACTTCGTCCAAACCATATGAAAAACTCTCATTGGGACGAACTTTGGGCTTCGAGCTCTCAAAAACTGAAACGGAGCAAAGTTTGGACCATGTGTCGTCCAAACCACATAAAGAACTCTCATTGGGCCGAACTTTGAGTTCCTAACTTTCCAAAACTCAAACGGAGCAAAGTTTGGACCAACTTCGTCCAAACCATATGAAAAACTCTCATTGGGACGGACTTTGGGTTCCGAGCTCTCAAAAACTGAAACGGAGCAAAGTTTGGACCATGTGTCGTCCAAACCACATAAAGAACTCTCATTGGGCCGAACTTTGACTTCCTAACTCTCCAAAACTCAAACGGAGCAGAGTTTGGATTAACTTCGTCCAAACCATATTAAAAACTCTCATTGGGACGACCTTTGGGTTCCGAGCTATCAAAAACTGAAACGGAGAAAAGTTTGGACCATGTGTCGTCCAAATCACCTAAAGAACTCTCATTGGGCCAAACATTGAGTTCCTAACTCTCCAAAAACTCATACGGAGCAAAGTTTGGACAAGGTTCGTCAAAACCATATGAAAAATTCTCATTGGGACGAACTTTGAGTATCGAGCTCTAAAAGACTGAAACCGAGCAAAGTTTGGACCATGTGTCGTCCAAACCACATAAGGAACTCTCATTGGGCCGAACTTTGAGTTCCTAACTCTCCAGAACTCAAACGGAGCAAATTTTTGACCAACTTCGTCCAAACCATATAAAAAACACTCATTGGGACGAACTTTTGGTTCCGAGCTCCCAAAAGCTGAAACGGAGCAAAGTTTTGACCATGTGTCGTCCAAACCACCTAAAGAACTCTCATTGGGCCGAACTTTGAGTTCCTAACTCTCCAAAAACTCATACGGAGCAAAGTTTGGACCAAGTTCGTCCAAACCATATGAAAACTCTCATTGGGACGAACTTTGGGTTCCGAGCTCTCAAAAACTAAAACGGAGCAAACTTTGAACCATGTGTCGTCCAAAAAACCTAAAGAACTCTCATTGGGACGAACTTTGAGTTCCAAACTCTCCAATACTCAAACGGAGCGAAGTTTGGACCAAGTTCATCCAAAGGATATGAAAAACTCTCATTGGGACGAACTTTGGGTTTCGAGCTCTCAAAAACCGAAACGGAGCAAAATTTGGACCATGTGTCGTCCAAACCACCTAAAGAACAATCATTGTTCCGAACTTTGAGCTCCTAACTCTCCAAAAACTCATACGGAGCAAAGTTTGGACAAAGTTCGTAAAACCATATGAAAACTCTCATTAGAACGAACTTTGGGTTTCACGCTCTCAAAAACTGAAACGGAGGAAAGTTTTGACCATGTGTCGTCCAGACCACATAAAGAACTCTCATTGGGCCGAACTTTGAGTTCCTAACTCTCCAAAACTCGAACGGAACAAAGTTTGGACACACTTCGTCCAAACCATATGAAAAACTCTCATTGGGACGAACTTTGGGTTTCGAGCTCTCAAAAACTGAAACGGAGCAAGTTTGGACCATACTGTCGTCCAAACCACCTAGAGAACTCTCATTGGGCCGAACTTTGAGTTCCTAGCTCTCCAAAAACTCAAACGGAGCAATGTTTGGACCAAGTTCGTCCAAACCATATGAAAAACCCTCATTGGGACGAACTTTTGGTTCCGAGCTCTCAAAAACTGAAACGGAGCAAAGTTTGGACCATGTGTCGTCCAAACCACATAAAGAACTCTCATTGGGCCGAACTTTGAGTTCCTAACTCTCCAAAACTCAAACGGAGCAAAGTTTTGACCAACTTCGTCCAAACCATATGAAAAACTCTCATTGGGACGAACTTTTGGTTCCGAGCTTTCAAAAATTGAAATGGAGCAAAGTTTGGACCATAGTGTCGTCCATACCACCTAAAGAACTCCCATTGGGCCGAACTTTGAGTTCCTAACTCTCCAAAAACTCAAACGGAGCAAAGTTTTGACCAAGTTCGTCCAAACCATATGAAAAACTCTCATTGGGACGACCTTTGGGTTCCGCGCTCTCAAAAACTGAAACGGAGCAAAGTTTGGACCATGTGTCGTCCAAACCACCTAAAGAACTCCCATTGGGCCGAACTTTGAGTTCCTAACTCTCCAAAAACTTAAACGGAGCAAAGTTTGGACCAAGTTTGTCAAACCATATGAAAAACTCTCATTAGGACGAACTTTGGGTTCCAAGCTCTCAAAAACTAAAACGGAGCAAACTTTGAACCATGTGTCGTCCAAACAACCTAAAGAACTCTCATTGGGCCGAACTTTGAGTTCCAAACTCTCCAATACTCAAACGGAGCGACGTTTGGACCAAGTTGGTCCAAAGGATATGAAAAACTCTCATTGGGACGAACTTTGGGTTTCGAGCTCTCAAAAACTGAAACGGAGCAAAGTTTGGACCATGTGTCGTCCAAACCACCTAAAGAACTCTCATTGTTCCGAACTTTGAGTTCCTAACTCTCCAAAAATTCATACGGAGCAAAGTTTGGACCTAGTTCGTCAAAACCATATGAAAAACTCTTATTAGGACGAACTTTGGGTTTCGAGCTCTCAAAAACTGACACGGAGCAAAGTTTTGACCATCTGTCGTCCAAACCACATAAAGAACTCTCATTGGGCCGAACTTTGAGTTCCTAACTCTCCAAAACTCAAACGGAGCAAAGTTTGGATTAACTTCGTCCAAACCATATGAAAAACTCTCATTGGGACGAACTTTGAGTTTCCAGCTCTAAAAAACTGAAACCGAGCAAAGTTTGGACCATGTGTCGTTCAAACCACATAAAGAACTCTCATTGGGCCGAACTTTGAGTTCCTAACTCTCCAAAACTCAAACAAAGCAAAGTTTAGACCAACTTCGTCCAAACCATATGAAAAACTCTCATTGGGACGAACTTTTGGTTCCGAGCTCTCAAAAACTAAAACGGAGCAAAGTTTTGACCATGTGTCGTCCAAACCACCTAAAGAACTCTCATTGGGCCGAACTTTGAGTTCCTAACTCTCCAAAAACTCAAACAGAGCAAAGTTGGGACCAAGTTCCTCCAATTCATATGAAAAACTCTCATTGGGACGACCTTTGGGTTCCGAGCTCTCAAAAACTGAAACGGAGCAAAGTTTGGACCATAGTGTCGTCCAAACCACCTATTGAACTCTCATTGGACCGAACTTTGAGTTCCTAACTGTCACACCCCCTCCCGGACCACCTGCTAGCTTAGCCCGAAAGATGGCGTGAAGCCAACGGACATCGTCCTCCTCTAACGATACCCGCTGACCCTCCTGAACGTTGAACCTGATAAACATACTAATCATAGATATAAAACATTCTACATGAAACAGAACACAGCGGAATCCGTGAAAAAAAAACTTCCAACAAACACGAGATGCCGCCCTGACATAACTTGGTTCGGATAATAACCTGATATAGATGTCACAACCAAAAACATATACAACTAGGGTTTATACAACCACGACCTCTAGGACTATATTATCCAATCCTTACAAAACATTTACAATATGAACAGACTCAATATACAACTCCACCCACGTACTGGAGCTTGTTCTGGAACTTTCAGCAGACGTTGGCAGTGTGTCAGGCACCGGGAGCTCGATCTCTACCTGAAAGTGGAAAAACATTTTGAAAGAATGAGCTATGGAGCCCAGTGAGTGACTAACTTTAAAACTCTAAATCCGGAAGTCAAAACACGTGATAAACCTTTAAACGTATAAATATGCTTAATTCAAGCGTTTAACATAAACGTGTAATGAAAAAGGCTTTCTAAAATATCTCGCAAGTTCGTCATTAAAAATCTAGCAAGGCATATCAAGTACATCAAACGTTTTAACTAACATGACTGATCTACGTTGTGTAGGGCACGCCCAGTACAACCAACGTTTACTAGTCCTACGATGTAGTGGGGCCCGCCCAGCATTCCCATCGTTTTTGTCGTAGTGGGGTCCGCCCAGCACTCACGACAGCATCGTTGTCACAGAGTACACTCAACGTTGACAACGGAATATAACCTGTGTGCACACGGTACCATATAGCCTCGGGCTCAATATCTCAGTCATGTAGTCAATAGAAATCTCAGAAAATCACATGAAAACATTAAAACATGCCTGCTTATCGTTATCTTTCGTAAAACTTAAACTTACTCAGCTTGCTCGTGAAAAACTGAAAATCGTTTAAAAGTACTTGCTAATCCATACTTTACTTTAAAAGATATCGTTTCAGCTACTTTTCATAAAGTCATTAGCCACGAGCTCGTATATAAACCTCATTAGAAAATCTGAGCTCAGAACTCATGCTTGAAACTGTTCATAAAAACCATGTATCATTCATAGAAAAGCATGTAAACATCTAAACATGAACAACCGTTGGAAACCATTTTCGAAATTCATTTTGTCACTCACTGTCTTATCTAGTTCCCCGGTTTGTAGACTCGACCTATTTCCTCTTGGCCTGTCAAATAACCAAAACCGAGCATTAGAACCATAGATAGCTTTGTCTTTCCATGCTCATGAATTTTTAAACAATTGGATTAAGAATCACATTCACATTCTACTTTCCAGATTTTCTAGATTCTATACCCTAACTTCCAACACCCATAACTTCCTCAATACTTAACCAAAATTCATGAAATACACATCAAACTCTTCATTTTCGAACACTCTACAACTTACCGGAAGAAATCAAAATGAGATTCCCAACCGACTTGTCCAGAATTGCCCCGAACACAGACAACACAGATTCGAGGTTCTCTGCTACCCTTTATCTAACTCCTGAAATTAACCCTAATTAAAGTCATTTTTGGCTCAGGAAATCTTCATGAAAGTTGTAGAAAATTGAATAAGCTTTCCAACCATACCCAATAGAGCTTCTGATTCAACTTGTACACCCCAGAATGCTCGAAAAACCAGAGAAAATCAGAGATCCTCCTGCTTTGCTCGAAAATCCTGTGCTTTGTTTTCCATTTCAAAAACCATTAACTTCTCATACGATTTAGCTCAAGCTTCCTTCATGAAATTTGCTAGAAAATGAACTAACTTTCAAGAAAATCAAACTTCACCTCTTAGTTCCTTCTTTGTAGCTCAAACCGAATTCAAAACCAGAGGTTGACAGTTTTGCACCCAGATTCTACTATGGCTGGCTTTGCATGAGCTTTTCTTATCTTCTTCAACCTCAAAACCACGAAATTCTTCTTCTTCTTCCTCCTTCACTCTCTCCTTAAAGTGCTCTGAAAGTTTGGATGGAAAAAGATGAGAAATGGGGCTGATAATGGGTGAAGCGGTGGTGGGTGTCTTGCTGTCCATTTCCATTTTCTTTCTTTTTTTGTTTTTTTTTTGTGTCTTTTCTTTTTCCTTTTCCTTTCTGTTCTTTTCTTCTTTATTTCCATTCTTTTCTTTTCTTCTTTTCAATTGGCAAGTCCCAACAACTTAGTCCAACTTCCACTATAGATGACAAGAGAAAATTATCTAAAGAAAGTCTCGGGTTTACACTAACTCTCCAAAAACTCAAACGGAGCAAAGTTTGGACCAAGTTCGTCCAACCCATATGAAAAACTCTCATTGGGACGAACTTTGGGTTCCGAGCTCTCAAAAACTGAAACGGGGCAAAGTTTGTACCATGTGTCGTCCAAACCACCTAAAGAACTCTCATTGGGACGAACTTTGAGTTCCTAACTCTCCAAAACTCAAACGGAGCAAAGTTTGGACCAACTTTATCCAAACCATATGAAAAACTCTCATTGGGACGAACTTTTGGTTCCGAGCTCTCAAAAACTGAAACGGAGCAAAGTTTGGACCATAGTGTTGGCCAAACCACCTAAACACTACTACAAATTTGGCCTTTGTTGATGGCTAAAAAGTATCAACTATCACTTTCATTGAAGCTTTTTAGAAGTCAATTGAAGTGGTATCAATAAAACTAAAGCGTAAATATTACTGTTTTCATTGACGCTTATAGGACGTCAACGAAGATGTCGTTGTTGATGTTTATAAGTCATCAACAAAGACATGATTGGCACATTTTATCCGTCAATGATATTCATAAAGCGTCAACGTAGTCACCTTTGTTGATATTTATAGAGCGTCAATATAGACTTATGTTGACATTTTTTCTTTGTCAATTATAGGACCTAAAATGTCAATATATCTATCTTTATTGACATCTTTACACTGTCAATAAAGTCTTTTATTGACATCTTTACACTGTCAATAAAGTCTTTTATTGACGTTTATTAGCCGTCAAATGACCATGCTAAATTGTCGAATATTATATTTTCATTGACGATTAATATCCATCAATTATTGTGTTTTCAATGACATTTTTTAACCGTCAACTATACATATTTGGAAGAAAAAAAAATCGTTCCAATCCTTTTTATTCCTCTAGTGCAACCTGCATTTGCTCAAAACTACTAGAAATCTCAAATTAACATTATCACAACTTGCTAATTTACAAGTACCAACCACAATTTGCATTAGATGTACTCAAAAAAAAAAAAAAAACCACAATTTGCATTATCATAACTTGTTACATCAATTATTACACATTTTCCAACTAAACCATGTCATGTAAGCTCACCACCTTTTTCTTCTACCTCAGCTTTAGTCTTCTACAACTCCTTTACCTCGTGAAGAAGTTTATTCTTCCTTTTTGTACTCTACTTCTATTTTACTATATTGAACAAAAATCAACCAACTTTTCGACTACATTCTAACTCTTCTTGCTAAAAGCTCTCCAACATGACATAAACAACACGACACATTTCCGACAACCTTATTTTGGAAATGCTCAACATAGCGAACCAAACATTACTTAGATTATCAACAATGACATCTCAACTTACCAAACTAAACAAAACATATCACAAGAGAAGCTGGAAAGGAGATAATTTTATTAGAAGCAACCTTAAAATAAGATACAAAAATTAATCCAAGAAAATGGTAAATACAAAGCTCATACAGACAAACAATTAACTTGGGTACAAAATTATACCAAATCCAGTAGCATCCATTCATTCCAACTCTTACAAAACAGTAAGAAGCCCGAGGAGAGAATGAGACTATTGCACTCGTTCACCCTATTAACATGCAACAAAATCTAAACAACTTCTCTTACCAAATCATTCATTCCTCCTATTTTGATGAACAGCCACGTGGTTGCAAATGACTTTCATTGTTAATGAGCATTCTTATTCTGAAGCTTTACGAGGTCGTCCATGGCGTCGTACATATTCTTATTAGCAAAAAGCTTCAGGTTGTAACGTGTTGGTGAAAGCACGTGACTATCCCATTTGCTAACCAGCTCTTTGAGCTTCTCAAATCCCTGAGATTAATTAAAATTACCACAGTTTTATCAATTAAAGTAAGACAATAACCAACAGATCTTTTCATAATTTTAGACCCTTCACACACTCACCAAGCAATTTGTGAAGTCTCCAAATGATTCTTTAGAGTGTCGCTTGCGCTTCCAATGATGAAATAAAGGTTCAAGACCTTTTCAAGTTGGCGTTATTTAGAAGAGATAGTTCACTGAATACTAATTATTGTGTCACAAAGAACGGTCTCAAAGTTAAGAAGGTTTTAAAATATACAATGACATAAAAAAACAAGTCAAACAAAGAATTCAAAAGATCAACTAAACTTTCAATAAGTTTCTTCTTCAAAGACTATAGGTGAGAAATTACACCGGTTGAGGAGCTTTCAATTGTTTAAGAAGATCATCTGGACAAAAATCAAACCCATCTAACTCAAAGGATAATCCCTTTCTGAGATGAAAGAAAGATAAATGGTTATGAAATTGTCATGTACCAAAAAAAAAAACAAGGTAGGACAGTATTTACAATGTGCAATCGTGGCATAACAAATTTAGTAGCATTACCCTCAAAATTTTGGCCTTTTGATTTGACTCTCTTCCAAAAAAAAAAAAAAAAAGAACAAATAGAATTGTCATGTACCTTAAAATTAAACCATAAATAATTGTTTTATGACTTATACTAGGTGCAAAGTTTTGTCGGTATAACGTAAATTTAAAATTGAGCAAGTAGATTTTTGAGTGAAAAATGTGTTAGATAGCAAGCAATGCAGAACTAAATAGAAATTTTAACGTAAAAAGTTTGTCATTACCTTGGCAAGCTATTAAATACAAGATTCCTTCAGGAAAATTGCATATAGCGCCCCAGTGAAGGAGACCTTTGATCAATTTCTGATTTTAAACCCTACAAATTTCGAAGCAAAAGGAAAATTGTCACGAAGGTTTCTGAGAGTGAACAAAGTACATAAGAGAATAAAACATGAAATACACATTTTTAACAAAATACTATTACTTGCTAAGAAAAATCTGACCAGAGAGACAAGTGAGAATTTTAATCATGTGTGACAACACGTGCCATCAGACACTCAACAAGAAGTTTCACGATCGGGCACCACCAAGTCTGTAAAGGGTGTAGCAATTGAAGCCAAGGTCTTGCTATTGAATATGCACAAGAGTAAAACTCCATGTACTATGGTTGTCTTGCAACTCTAATTCCAATGGGTTGGACTCTAGAGTCCAGAGAGTTAGGAGTATCAGTAGCATAAACTTATGAAGGATTACAAAATTCTTCATCTGTAGTAAATTTAACCAACACAAACAAAAAAAAAAAAGGTGTAAGTGCAAACAACAAATACTTTGAAGAATGTCTCCAAAAAGTATGGGATATTTAACTTGCAAGTGATCTTATAATCAGGAAAGCATTTGCCAGTGTTGGTCCTACCAAGAGAACCAAGGGCCAATGATACGAACCGAGGTGTCTTAATCAAGCTACAATAAACCAAGATGCTTACAAACTTTAGAGTTAGCTTTTTGGAAGATGAATCTCGGATTTAAGGCATTTTTATTGTAATTTTCAGTTTTAAAGTTGTGTTTTTAATGTTTTAACTTATTATTTAGTTAGTGGTCATTATAGCATTGATGGGGATGAAAGTTACAACCCTTCATATGACCATAGGTTGTGTTTGGAGGCTATAAATAGCCATCTATGTTGTTGCTTTGAGGAAAAGATTAGTTTTGATAGAATTTCAATGAAAACGAAATCTTTTGAGCCTAAAGGCCATGAGCAACTTTGCATATCTTGTGTTTAGATTTGCATGCTAGGATCATTCAAGTAGCGTTAATCAAACTACTTGTGGAGTGATTCGAATCTCGAGTTTAAAAACGAGTTTTCTCTACTCTTGATCTTGATCGTCAAGGTAAATCCGTTCTATCTTCATCCTTGGGATGAAATCATCTTGTTTTGGGGGCCGTATCATTTGCTCCGTTTGAGTTTTGGAGAGTTAGGAACTCAAAGTTCGGCCCAATGAGAGTTCTTTAGGTGGTTTGGATGACACATGGTCAAAACTTTGCTCCATTTCAGTTTTTGAGAGCTCGGAACCCAAAGTTCGTCCCAATGAGAGTTTTTCATATGGTTTGGACGAACTTGGTCCAAACTTTGCTCCGTTTGAGTTTTGGAGAGTTAGGAACTATAACTTCGACCCAATGAGAGTTCTTTAGGTGGTTTGGACGACACATTGTCCAAACTTTGCTCCGTTTAAGTTTTTGAGAGCTCGGAACCGAAAGTTCATCACAATGAGAGTTTTTCATATGGTTTGGACGAACTTGGTCCAAACTTTGCTCCGTTTGACTTTTGGAGAGTTTGGAACTCAAAGTTCGGCCCAATGAGAGTTATTTAGGTGGTTTGGACGACACATAGTCCAAACTTTGCTCCGTTTCAGTTTTTGAGAGCTCGGAACCCAAAGTTTGTCAAAATGAGAGTTTTTCATATGGTTTGGACGAACTTGGTCCAAACTTTTGTCCGTTTTAGTTTTTGGAGAGTTAGGAACTCAAAGTTCGGCCCAATGAGAGTTCTTTAGGTGGTTTGGACTACACATGGTCCAAACTTTGCTCCGTTTTAGTTTTTGAGAGCTCGGAACCAAAAGTTTGTCCCAATGAGAGTTTTTCATATGCTATGGACGAACTGGGTACAAACTTTTCTCCGTTTGAGTTTTGGAGAGTTAGGAACTCAAAGTTCGGCCCAATGAGAGTTCTTTAGGTGGTTTGGACGACACATGGTCCAAACTTTGCTCCGTTTCAGTTTTTGAGAGCTCGGAACCCAAGGTTCGTCCCAATGAGAGTTTTTCATATGGTTTGGACGAACTGAGTCCAAACTTTGCTCCGTTTGAGTTTTCGAGAGTTAGGAACTCAAAGTTCGGCCCAATGAGAGTTCTTTAGGTGGTTTGGACGACACATGGTCCAAACTTTGCTCCGTTTCAGTTTTAGAGAGCTCGGAACCCAAACTTCGTCCCAATGAGAGTTTTTCATATGGTTTGGACGAACTTGGTCCAAACTTTGCTCCTTTTGAGTTTTGGAGAGTTTGGAACTCAAAGTTCGGCCCAATGAGAGTTATTTAGGTGGTTTGGACGACACATCGTCCAAACTTTGCTCCGTTTCAGTTTTTGAGAGCTCGGAACCCAAAGTTCGTCCCAATGAGAGTTTTTCATATGGTTTGGACGAACTTGGTCCAAACTTTGCTCCGTTTGAGTTTTGGAGAGTTTGGAACTCAAAGTTCGGCCCAATGAGAGTTATTTAGGTGGTTTGTACGACACATAGTCCAAACTTTGCTCCGTTTCAGTTTTTGAGAGCTCGGAACCCAAAGTTTGTCCGAATGAGAGTTTTTCATATGGTTTGGACGAACTTGGTCCAAACTTTTGTCCGTCTTAGTTTTTGGAGAGTTAGGAACTCAAAGTTCGGCCCAATGAGAGTTCTTTAGGTGGTTTGGACGACACATGGTCCAAACTTTGCTCCGTTTCAGTTTTTGAGAGCTCGGAACCAAAAGTTTGTCCCAATGAGAGTTTTTCATATGCTATGGACGAACTGGGTACAAACTTTTCTCCGTTTGAGTTTTGGAGAGTTAGGAACTCAAAGTTCGGCCCAATGAGAGTTATTTAGGTGGTTTGGACGACACATCGTCCAAACTTTTCTCCGTTTCAGTTTTTGAGAGCTCGGAACCCAAAGTTCGTCCCAATGAGAGTTTTTCATATGGTTTGGACGAACTGAGTCCAAACTTTGCTCCGTTTGAGTTTTCGAGAGTTAGGAACTCAAAGTTCGGCCCAATGAGAGTTCTTTAGGTGGTTTGGACGACACATGGTCCAAACTTTGCTCTGTTTCAGTTTTAGAGAGCTCGGAACCCAAAGTTCGTCCCAATGAGAGTTTTTCATATGGTTTGGACGAACTTGGTCCAAACTTTGCTCCGTTTGAGTTTTTGGAGGGTTAGGAACTCAAAGTTCGGCCCAATGAGAGTTCTTTAGGTGGTTTGGACGACACGTGGTCCAAACTTTTCTCCGTTTCAGTTTTTGAGAGCTCAGAACCAAAAGTTCGTCCCAATGAGAGTTTTTCATATGGTTTGGACGAACTGGGTCCAAACTTTTCTCCGTTTGAGTTTTGGAGAGTTAGGAACTTAAAGTTCGGCCAAATGAGAGTTCTTTAGGTGGTTTGGACGACACTATGGTCCAAACTTTGCTCCGTTTCATTTTTTGAGAGCTCGGAACCAAAAGTTCGTCCCAATGAGAGTTTTTCATATGGTTTGGACGAAGTTGGTCCAAACTTTTCTCCGTTTGAGTTTTTGAGAGCTTGGAACTCAAAGTTCAGCCCAATGAGAGTTCTTTAGGTTGTTTGGACGACACATGGTTCAAACTTTGCTTCGTTTCAGTTTTTTAGAGCTCAGAACCCAAAGGATGTCCCAATGAGAGTTTTTCATATGGTTTGGACGAACTTGGTCCAAACTTTGCTCCGTTTGAGTTTTTGGAGGGTTAGGAACTCAAAGTTCAGCCCAATGAGAGTTCTTTAGGTGGTTTCAACGACACATCGTCCAAACTTTGCTCCGTTTCAGTTTTTGAGAGCTCGAAACCCAAAGGTCGTCCCAATGAGAGTTTTTCATATGGTTTGGACCAAGTTCGTCCAAACTTTGCTCCGTTTGAGTTTTTGGAGAGTTAGGAAGTCAAAGTTCGGCCCAATGAGAGTTCTTTAGGTGGTTTGGACGACACTATGGCCAAACTTTGATCCGTTTCAGTTTTTGAGAGCTCGGAACCAAAAGTTCGTCCCTATGAGAGTTTTTCATATGGTTTGGACGAAGTTGGTCCAAACTTTTCTCCGTTTGAGTTTTCGGAGAGTTAGGAACTCAAAGTTCGGCCCAATGAGAGTTCTTTAGGTTGTTTGGACGACACATGGTTAAAACTTTGCTTCGTTTCAGTTTTTGAGAGCTCGAAACCCAAAGTTCGTCCCGATGAGAGTTTTTCATATGGTGTGGACGAACTTGGTCCAAACTTTTGTCCGTTTGAGTTTTTGGAGAGTTAGGAACTAGAAATTCGGCCCAATGAGAGTTCTTTAGGTGGTTTGGACGACACATGGTCCAAACATTGCTCCGTTTCAGTTTTTGAGAGCTCGGAACCCAAAGTTCGTCCCAATGAGAGTTTTTCATATGGTTTGGACGAACTTGGTCCAAACTTTGCTCCGTTTTAGTTTCGGAGAGTTTGGAACTCAAAGTTCGGCCCAATGAGAGTTATTTAGGTGGTTTGGACGACACATAGTCCAAACTTTGCTCCGTTTCAGTTTTTGATATCTCGGAACCCAAAGTTCGTCCCAATGAGAGTTTTTCATGTGGTGTGGACGAACTTGGTCCAAACTTTTGTCCGTTTGAGTTTTTGGAGAGTTAGGAACTCAAAGTTCGGCCAAATGAGAGTTCTTTGGGTGGTTTGGACGACACTATGGTCCAAACTTTGCTTCGTTTCAGTTTTTGAGAGCTCGGAACCAAAAGTTCGTCCCAATGAGAGTTTTTCATATGGTTTGGACGAAGTTGGTCCAAACTTTGCTCCGTTTGAGTTTTTGAGAGTTTGAAACTCAAAGTTCAGCCCAATGAGAGTTCTTTAGGTTGTTTGGACGACACATGGTTCAAACTTTGCTTCGTTTCAGTTTTTGAGAGCTCGGAACCCAAAGGATGTCCCAATGAGAGTTTTTCATATGGTTTGGTCGAACTTGGTCCAAACTTTGCTCCGTTTGAGTTTTTGGAGGGTTAGGAACTCAAAGTTCAGCCCAATGAGAGTTCTTTAGGTGGTTTCGACGACACATCGTCCAAACTTTGCTCCGTTTCAGTTTTTGAGAGCTCGAAACCCAAAGGTCGTCCCAATGAGAGTTTTTCATATGGTTTGGACCAAGTTCGTCCAAACTTTGCTCCGTTTGAGTTTTTGGAGAGTTAGGAAGTCAAAGTTCGGCCCAATGAGAGTTCTTTAGGTGGTTTGGACGACACTATGGCCAAACTTTGATCCGTTTCAGTTTTTGAGAGCTCGGAACCAAAAGTTCGTCCCTATGAGAGTTTTTCATATGGTTTGGACGAAGTTGGTCCAAACTTTTCTCCGTTTGAGTTTTCGGAGAGTTAGGAACTCAAAGTTCGGCCCAATGAGAGTTCTTTAGGTTGTTTGGACGACACATGGTTAAAACTTTGCTTCGTTTCAGTTTTTGAGAGCTCGAAACCCAAAGTTCGTCCCGATGAGAGTTTTTCATATGGTGTGGACGAACTTGGTCCAAACTTTTGTCCGTTTGAGTTTTTGGAGAGTTAGGAACTAGAAATTCGGCCCAATGAGAGTTCTTTAGGTGGTTTGGACGACACATGGTCCAAACATTGCTCCGTTTCAGTTTTTGAGAGCTCGGAACCCAAAGTTCGTCCCAATGAGAGTTTTTCATATGGTTTGGACGAACTTGGTCCAAACTTTGCTCCGTTTTAGTTTCGGAGAGTTTGGAACTCAAAGTTCGGCCCAATGAGAGTTATTTAGGTGGTTTGGACGACACATAGTCCAAACTTTGCTCCGTTTCAGTTTTTGATATCTCGGAACCCAAAGTTCGTCCCAATGAGAGTTTTTCATGTGGTGTGGACGAACTTGGTCCAAACTTTTGTCCGTTTGAGTTTTTGGAGAGTTAGGAACTCAAAGTTCGGCCAAATGAGAGTTCTTTGGGTGGTTTGGACGACACTATGGTCCAAACTTTGCTTCGTTTCAGTTTTTGAGAGCTCGGAACCAAAAGTTCGTCCCAATGAGAGTTTTTCATATGGTTTGGACGAAGTTGGTCCAAACTTTGCTCCGTTTGAGTTTTTGAGAGTTTGAAACTCAAAGTTCAGCCCAATGAGAGTTCTTTAGGTTGTTTGGACGACACATGGTTCAAACTTTGCTTCGTTTCAGTTTTTGAGAGCTCGGAACCCAAAGGATGTCCCAATGAGAGTTTTTCATATGGTTTGGTCGAACTTGGTCCAAACTTTGCTCCGTTTGAGTTTTTGGAGGGTTAGGAACTCAAAGTTCAGCCCAATGAGAGTTCTTTAGGTGGTTTCGACGACACATCGTCCAAACTTTGCTCCGTTTCAGTTTTTGAGAGCTCGAAACCCAAAGGTCGTCCC
The DNA here is from genome assembly GCA_017139565.1 of Luffa aegyptiaca. Lineage (NCBI taxonomy): Eukaryota > Viridiplantae > Streptophyta > Magnoliopsida > Cucurbitales > Cucurbitaceae > Luffa > Luffa aegyptiaca. Next base: position 22,887,273 of record CM029397.1, read on the forward strand.
AATGAGAGTTTTTCATATGGTTTGGACCAAGTTCGTCCAAACTTTGCTCCGTTTGAGTTTTTGGAGAGTTAGGAAGTCAAAGTTCGGCCCAATGAGAGTTCTTTAGGTGGTTTGGACGACACTATGGCCAAACTTTGATCCGTTTCAGTTTTTGAGAGCTCGGAACCAAAAGTTCGTCCCTATGAGAGTTTTTCATATGGTTTGGACGAAGTTGGTCCAAACTTTACTCCGTTTGAGTTTTCGGAGAGTTAGGAACTCAAAGTTCGGCCCAATGAGAGTTCTTTAGGTTGTTTGGACGACACATGGTTAAAACTTTGCTTCGTTTCAGTTTTTCAGAGCTCGGAACCCAAAGGTCGCCCCAATGATAGTTTTTCATCTGGTTTGGACGAACTTGGTCCAAACTTTGCTCCGTTTGAGTTTTTGGAGAGTTAGGAACTAGAAATTCGGCGCAATGAGAGTTCTTTAGGTGGTTTGGACGACACATGGTCCAACCATTGCTCCGTTTCAGTTTTTGAGAGCTCGGAACCCAAAGGTCGTCCCAATGAGAGTTTTTCATATGGTTTGGACGAACTTGGTCCTAACCTTGCTTCGTTTAAGTTTTTGAAGAGTTAGGAACTCAAAGTTCAGCCCAATGAGAGTTCTTTGGGTTGTTTGGACGACACATGGTTCAAACTTTGCTTCGTTTCGGTTTCTGAGAGCTCGGAACCCAAAGGTCGTCCCAATGAGAGTTTTTCATATGGTTTGGACAAACTTGGTCCAAACGTTGCTCCGTTTGAGTTTTTGGAGAGTTAGGAACTCAAAGTTCGGTCCTATGGGAGTTCTCTAAGTAGTTTCGACGACACATGGTCCAAACTTTGCTCCGTTTCAGTTTTTGAGAACTCGGAACCAATAGTTCGTCCCAATGAGAGTTTTTCATATGGTTTGGATAAAGTTGGTCCAAACTTTGCTCCGTTAGAGTTTTGGAGAGTTAGGAACTCAAAGTTCGCCCCAATGAGAGTTCTTTAGGTGGTTTGGCCGACACATTGTCCAAACTTTGCTCCGTTTCAGTTTTTGAGAGCTCGGAACCAAAAGTTCGTCCCAATGAGAGTTTTTCATGTGGTTTGGACGAAGTTGGTCCAAACATTGCACCGTTTGAGTTTTTGGAGAGTTAGGAACTCAAAGTTCAGCCCAATGAGAATTCTTTAGGTGGTTTGGACGACACATGGTGAAATCTTTGCTCCGTTTCAATTTTTGAGAGCTCGGAACCAAAAGTTCGTCCCAATGAGAGTTTTTCATATGATTTGGACGAAGTTGGTCCAAACTTTGCTACGTGTGAGATTTTGAGAGTTTGGAACTCAAAGTTCAGCCCAATAACAGTTCTTTAGGTTGTTTGGACGACACATGGTTCAAACTTTCCTTCGTTTCAGTTTCTGAGAGCTCGGAACCCAAAGGTCGTCCCAATGAGAGTTTTTCATATGGTTTGGACGAACTTGGTCCAAACTTTGCTCCGTTTGAGTTTTTGGAGAGTTAGGAACTCAAAGTTCGGTCCTATGAGAGTTCTTTAGGTGGTTTCAACGGCACATGGTTCAAACTTTGCTCCGTTTCAGTTTTTGAGAGCTCAGAACACAAAGGTCGTCCCAATGAGAGTTTTTCATATGGTTTGGACGAACTTGGTCCAAACTTTGCTTCGTTTGAGTTTTTGGAGAGTTAGGAACTAAAAGTTCGGCCCAATTAGAGTTCTTTAGGTGGTTTGGACGACACATGGTCCAAACTTTGCTCCGTTTCAGTTTTTGAGAACTCGGAACCAATAGTCGTCCCAATGAGAGTTTTTCATATGGTTTGGGTAAAGTTGGTCCAAACTTTTCTCCGTTTGAGTTTTGGAGAGTTATGAACTCAAAGTTCGCCCCAATGAGAGTTCTTTAGGTGGTTTGGCCGACACATGGTCCAAACTTTGCTCCGTTTAAGTTTTTGAGAGCTCGGAACCAAAAGTTCGTCCCAATGAGAGTTTTTCATGTGGTTTGGACGAAGTTGGTCCAAACATTGCACCGTTTGAGTTTTTGGAGAGTTAGGAACTCAAAGTTCAGCCCAATGAGAGTTCTTTAGGTGGTTTGCACGACACATGGTGAAATCTTTGCTCCGTTTCAGTTTTTTAGAGCTCGGAACCAAAAGTTCGTCCCAATGAGAGTTTTTCATATGATTTGGACGAAGTTGGTCCAAACTTTGCTTTGTTTGAGTTTTTGAGAGTTTGGAACTCAAAGTTCAGCCCAATAACAGTTCTTTAGGTTGTTTGGACGACACATGGTTCAAACTTTCCTTCGTTTCAGTTTCTGAGAGCTCGGAACCCAAAGGTCGTCCCAATGAGAGTATTTCATATGGTTTGGACGAACTTGGTCCAAACTTTGCTCCGTTTGAGTTTTTGGAGTGTTAGGAACTCAAAGTTTGGCCCTATGAGAGTTCTTTAGGTGGTTTCGACGACACATGGTCCAAACTTTGGTCCGTTTCAGTTTTTGAGACCTCAGAACACAAAGGTCGTCCCAATGAGAGTTTTTCATATGGTTTGGACGAACTTGGCCAAACTTTGCTTCGTTTGAGTTTTTGGAGAGTTAGGAACTCAAAGTTCAGCCCAATGAGAGTTCTTTAGGTGGTTTGGACGACACTATGGTCCAAACTTTGCTCGTTTCAGTTTTTGAGAGCTCGGAACCAAAAGTTCTTCCCAATGAGAGTTTTTCATATGATCTGGACGAAGTTGGTCCAAACTTTGCTACGTTTGAGTTTTTTAGAGTTTGGAACTCAAAGTTCAGCCCAATAACAGTTCTTTAGGTTGTTTGGACGACACATGGTTCAAACTTTCCTTCGTTTCAGTTTCTGAGAGCTCGGAACCCAAAGGTCGTCCCAATGAGAGTTTTTCATATGGTTTGGACGAACTTGGTCCAAACTTTGCTCCGTTTGAGTTTTTGGAGAGTTAGGAACTCAAAGTTCGGCCCTATGAGAGTTCTTTAGGTGGTTTCGACGACACATGTTCCAAACTTTGCTCCGTTTGAGTTTTTGAGAGCTCGGAACCCAAAGTTCGTCCCAATGATAGTTTTTCATATGGTTTGTTGAACTTGGTCCAAACTTTGCTTCGTTTGAGTTTTTGGAGAGTTAGGAACTCAAAGTTCGGCCCTATGAGAGTTCTTTAGGTGGTTTCGACGACACATGGTCCAAACTTTGCTCCGTTTCAGTTTTTGAGAGCTCAAAACACAAAGGTCGTCCCAATGAGAGTTTTTCATATGGTTTGGACGAACTTGGCCAAACTTTGCTTCGTTTGAGTTTTTGGAGAGTTAGGAACTCAAAGTTCAGCCCAATGAGAGTTCTTTAGGTGGTTTGGAAGACACTATGGTCCAAACTTTGCTCCGTTTCAGTTTTTGAGAACTCGGAACCAAAAGTTCTTCCCAATGAGAGTTTTTCATATGATTTGGACGAAGTTGGTCCAAACTTTGCTACGTTTGAGCTTTTTAGAGTTTGGAACTCAAAGTTCAGCCCAATAACAGTTCTTTAGGTTGTTTGGACGACACATGGTTCAAACTTTCCTTCGTTTCAGTTTCTGAGAGCTCGGAACCCAAAGGTCGTCCCAATGAGAGTTTTTCATATGGTTTGGACGAACTTGGTCCAAACTTTGCTCCGTTTGAGTTTTCGGAGAGTTAGGAACTCAAAGTTCGGCCCTATGAGAGTTCTTTAGGTGGTTTCGACGACACATGTTCCAAACTTTGCTCCGTTTCAGTTTTTGAGAGCTCGGAACCCAAAGGTCGTCCCAATGATAGTTTTTCATATGGTTTGTTGAACTTGGTCCAAACTTTGCTTCGTTTGAGTTTTTGGAGAGTTAGGAACTCAAAGTTCAGCCCAATGACAGTTCTTTAGGTGGTTTGGACGACACTATGGTCCAAACTTTGCTCCGTTTTAGTTTTTGAGAGCTCGGAACCAAAAGTTCGTTCCAATGAGAGTTTTTCATATTGTTTGGTCGAAGTTGGTCCAAACTTGGCTCCGTCTGAGTTTTTGAGAGTTTTGAACTCAAAGTTCAGCCCAATGAGAGTTCTTGAGGTTGTTTGGACGACACATGGTTCAAACTTTGCTTCGTTTCAGTTTTTGAGAGCTCGGAACCCAAAGGTCGTCCCAATGAGAGTTTTTCATATGGTTTGGACGAACTCGGTCCAAACTTTGCTCCGTTTGAGTTTTTGGAGAGTTAGGAACTAAAAGTTCGGCCCAATTAGAGTTTTTTAGGTGGTTTGGACGACACATGGTCCAAACTTTGCTCCGTTTCAGTTTTTGAGAGCTCGGAACCAAAAGTTCGTCCCAATGAGAGTTTTTCATGTGGTTTGCACGAAGTTGGTCCAAACATTGCACCGTTTGAGTTTTTGGAGAGTTAGGAACTCAAAGTTCAGCCCAATGAGAGTTCTTTAGGTGGTTTGGACGACACATGGTGAAATCTTTGCTCCGTTTCAGTTTTTGAGAGCTCGGAACCAAAAGTTCGTCCCAATGAGAGTTTTTCATGTGGTTTGGACGAAGTTGGTCCAAACATTGCACCGTTTGAGTTTTTGGAGAGTTAGGAACTCAAAGTTCAGCCCAATGAGAGTTCTTTAGGTGGTTTGGACGACACATGGTGAAATCTTTGCTCCGTTTCAGTTTTTGAGAGCTCGGAACCAAAAGTTCGTCCCAATGAGAGTTTTTCATATGATTTGGACGAAGTTGGTCCAAACTTTGCTACGTTTGAGTTTTTGAGAGTTTGGAACTCAAAGTTCAGCCCAATAACAGTTCTTTAGGTTGTTTGGACGACACATGATTCAAACTTTCCTTCGTTTCAGTTTCTGAGAGCTCGGAACCCAAAGGTCGTCCCAATGAGAGTTTTTCATATGGTTTGGACGAACTTTGTCCAAACTTTGCTCCGTTTGAGTTTTTGGAGAATTAGGAACTCAAAGTTCGGCCCTATGAGAGTTCTTTAGGTGGTTTCGACGACACATGTTCCAAACTTTGCTCCGTTTCAGTTTTTGAGAGCTCGGAACCCAAAGGTCGTCCCTATGAGAGTTTTTCATATGGTTTGTTGAACTTGGTCCAAACTTTGCTTCGTTTGAGTTTTTGGAGAGTTAGGAACTCAAAGTTCCGCCCAATGACAGTTCTTTAGGTGGTTTGGACAACACTATGGTCCAAACTTTGCCCCGTTTCAGTTTTTGAGAGCTCGGAACCAAAAGTTCGTTCCAATGAGAGTTTTTCATATGGTTTGGTCGAAGTTGGTCCCAACTTGGCTCCGTTTGAGTTTTTGAGTGTTTGGAACTCAAAGTTCAGCCCAATGAGAGTTCTTGAGATTGTTTGGACGACACATGGTTCAAACTTTGCTTCGTTTCAGTTTTTTAGAGCTCGGAACCCAAAGGTCGTCCCAATGAGAGTTTTTCATATGGTTTGGACGAACTCGGTCCAAACTTTGCTCCGTTTGAGTTTTTGGAGAGTTAGGAACTCAGAGTTCGGCCCAATTCGAGTTCTTTAGGTGGTTTGGACGACACATGGTCCAAACTTTGCTCCGTTTCAGTTTTTGAGAACTCGGAACCAAAAGTTCGTACCAATGAGAGTTTTTCATATGGTTTGGATAGAGTTGGTCCAAACTTTGCTCCGTTTGAGTTTTGGAGAGTTAGGAACTCAAAGTTCAGCCCAATGAGAGTTCTTTAGGTGGTTTGGACGACACTATGGTCAAAACTTTGCTCCAATTCAGTTTTTGAGAGCTCGGAACCAAAAGTTCGTCCCAATGAGAGTTTTTCATATGATTTGGACGAAGTTGGTTCAAACTTTGCTACGTTTGAGTTTTTGAGAGTTTGGAACTCAAATTTCAGCCCAATAACAGTTCTTTAGGTTGTTTGGACGACACATGGTTCAAACTTTCCTTCGTTTCAGTTTCTGAGAGCTCGGAACCCAAAGGTCGTCCCAATGAGAGTTTTTCATATGGTTTGGACGAACTTGGTCCAAACTTTGCTCCGTTTGAGTTTTTGGAGAGTTAGGAACTCAAAGTTCGGCCCTATGAGAGTTCTTTAGGTGGTTTCGACGACACATGTTCCAAGCTTTTCTCCGTTTCAGTTTTTGAGAGCTCGGAACCCAAAGGTCGTCCCAATGATAGTTTTTCATATGGTTTGTTGAACTTGGTCCAAACTTTGCTTCGTTTGAGTTTTTGGAGAGTTAGGAACTCAAAGTTCAGCCCAATGACAGTTCTTTAGGTGGTTTGGACGACACTATGGTCCAATCTTTTCTCTGTTTCAGTTTTTGAGAGCTCGGAACCAAAAGTTCGTTCCAATGAGAGTTTTTCATATGGTTTGGTCGAAGTTGGTCCAAACTTGGCTCCGTCTGAGTTTTTGAGAGTTTGGAACTCAAAGTTCAGCCCAATGAGAGTTCTTGAGGTTGTTTGGACGACACATGGTTCAAACTTTGCTTCGTTTCAGGTTTTGAGAGCTCGGAACCCAAAGGTCGTCCCAATGAGAGTTTTTCATATGGTTTGGACGAACTCGGTCCAAACTTTGCTCCGTTTGAGTTTTTGGAGAGTTAGGAACTCAGAGTTCGGCCCAATTAGAGTTCTTTAGGTGGTTTGGACGACACATGGTCCAAACTTTGCTCCGTTTCAGTTTTTGAGAACTCGGAACCAAAAGTTCGTCCCAATGAGAGTTTTTCATATGGTTTGGATAAAGTTGGTCCAAACTTTGCTCCGTTTGAGTTTTGGAGAGTTAGGAACTCAAAGTTCGCCCCAATGAGAGTTCTTTAGGTGGTTTGGCCGACACATGGTCCAAACTTTGCTCCGTTTCAGTTTTTCAGAGCTCGGAATGAAAAGTTCGTCCCAATGAGAGTTTTTCATATGTTTTGGACGAAGTTGGTCCAAACATTGCACCGTTTGAGTTTTTGGAGAGTTAGGAACTCAAAGTTCAGCCCAATGAGAGTTCTTTAGGTGGTTTGGACGACACATGGTGAAAACTTTTCTCCGTTTCAGTTTTTGGGAGCTCGGAACCAAAAGTTCGTCCCAATGAGAGTTTTTCATATGATTTGGATGAAGTTGGTCCAAATTTTGCTACATTTGAGTTTTTGAGAGTTTGGAACTCAAAGTTCAGCCCAATAACAGTTCTTTAGGTTGTTTGTACGACACATGGTTCAAACTATCCTTCGTTTCAGTTTCTGAGAGCTCGGAACCCAAAGGTCGTCCCAATGAGAGTTTTTCATATGGTTTGGACGAACTTTGTCCAAACTTTGCTCCGTTTGAGTTTTTGGAGAATTAGGAACTCAAAGTTCGGCCCTATGAGAGTTCTTTAGGTGGTTTGGACGACACATGTTCCAAACTTTGCTCCGTTTCAGTTTTTGAGAGCTCGGAACCCAAAGGTCGTCCCTATGAGAGTTTTTCATATGGTTTCGACGAAGTTGGTCCAAACATTGCACCGTTTGAGTTTTTCGAGAGTTAGGAAATCAAAGTTCAGCCCAATGAGAGTTCTTTAGGTGGTTTGGACGACACATGGTGAAAACTTTTCTCCGTTTCAGTTTTTGGGAGCTCGGAACCAAAAGTTCGTCCCTATGAGAGTTTTTCATATGATTTGGATGAAGTTGGTCCAAACTTTGCTACGTTTGAGTTTTTGAGAGTTTGGAACTCAAAGTTCAGCCCAATAACAGTTCTTTAGGTTGTTTGGACGACACATGGTTCAAACTTTCCTTCGTTTCAGTTTCTGAGAGCTCGGAACCCAAAGGTCGTCCCAATGAGAGTTTTTCATATGGTTTGGACGAACTTTGTCCAAACTTTGCTCCGTTTGAGTTTTTGGAGAATTAGGAACTCAAAGTTCGGCCCTATGAGAGTTCTTTAGGTGGTTTCGACGACACATGTTCCAAACTTTGCTCCGTTTCAGTTTTTGAGAGCTCGGAACCCAAAGGTCGTCCCTATGAGAGTTTTTCATATGGTTTGTTGAACTTGGTCCAAACTTTGCTTCGTTTGAGTTTTTGGAGAGTTAGGAACTCAAAGTTCCGCCCAATGACAGTTCTTTAGGTGGTTTGGACGACACATGGTCCAAACTTTGCTCCGTTTCAGTTTTTGAGAACTCGGAACCAAAAGTTCGTTCCAATGAGAGTTTTTCATATGGTTTGGATAAAGTTGGTCCAAACTTTGCTCCGTTTGAGTTTTGGAGAGTTAGGAACTCAAAGTTCGCCCCAATGAGAGTTCTTTAGGTGGTTTGGCCGACACATGGTCCAAACTTTGCTCCGTTTCAGTTTTTCAGAGCTCGGAACGAAAAGTTCGTCCCAATGAGAGTTTTTCATATGTTTTGGACGAAGTTGGTCAAAACATTGCACCGTTTGAGTTTTTGGAGAGTTAGGAACTCAAAGTTCAGCCCAATGAGAGTTCTTTAGGTGGTTTGGACGACACATGGTGAAAACTTTTCTCCGTTTCAGTTTTTGGGAGCTCGGAACCAAAAGTTCGTCCCAATGAGAGTTTTTCATATGATTTGGATGAAGTTGGTCCAAATTTTGCTACGTTTGAGTTTTTGAGAGTTTGGAACTCAAAGTTCAGCCCAATAACAGTTCTTTAGGTTGTTTGGACGACACATGGTTCAAACTATCCTTCGTTTCAGTTTCTGAGAGCTCGGAACCCAAAGGTCGTCCCAATGAGAGTTTTTCATATGGTTTGGACGAACTTTGTCCAAACTTTGCTTCGTTTGAGTTTTTGGAGAATTAGGAACTCAAAGTTCGGCCCTATGAGAGTTCTTTAGGTGGTTTCGACGACACATGTTCCAAACTTTGCTCCGTTTCAGTTTTTGAGAGCTCGGAACCCAAAGGTCGTCCCAATGAGAGTTTTTCATATGGTTTGTTGAACTTGGTCCAAACTTTTCTTCGTTTGAGTTTTTGGAGAGTTAGGAACTCAAAGTTCCGCCCAATGACAGTTCTTTAGGTGGTTTGGACAACACTATGGTCCAAACTTTGCTCCGTTTCAGTTTTTGAGAGCTCGGAACCAAAAGTTCGTTCCAATGAGAGTTTTTCATATGGTTTAGTCGAAGTTGGTCCAAACTTGGCTCCGTTTGAGTTTTTAAGTCTTTGGAACTCAAAGTTCAGCCCAATGAGAGTTCTTGAGGTTGTTTGGACGACACATGGTTCAAACTTTGCTTCGTTTCAGTTTTTTAGAGCTCGGAACCCAAAGGTCGTCCCAATGAGAGTTTTTCATATGGTTTGGACGAACTCGGTCCGAACTTTGCTCCGTTTGAGTTTTTGGAGAGTTAGGAACTCAGAGTTCGGCCCAATTAGAGTTCTTTAGGTGGTGTGGACGACACATGGTCCAAACTTTGCTCCGTTTGAGTTTTTGAGAACTCGGAACCAAAAGTTCGTCCCAATGAGAGTTTTTCATATGGTTTGGATAAAGTTGGTCCAAACTTTGCTCCGTTTGAGTTTTGGAGAGTTAGGAACTCAAAGTTTGCCCCAATGAGAGTTCTTTAGGTGGTTTGGCCGACACTATGGTCCAAACTTTGCTCCGTTTCAGTTTTTGAGAGCTCGGAACCAAAAGTTCGTCCCAATGAGAGTTTTTCATATGGTTTGGACGAAGTTGGTCCAAACATTGCACCGTTTGAGTTTTTGGAGAGATAGGAACTCAAAGTTCAGCCCAATGAGAGTTCTTTAGGTGGTTTGGCCGACACATGGTGAAAACTTTGTTCCGTTTCAGTTTTTGAGAGCTCGGAACCAAAAGTTCGTCCCAATAAAAGTTTTTCATATGATTTGGACGAAGTTAGTCGAAACTTTGCTACGTTTGAGTTTTTGAGAGATTGGAACTCAAAGTTCAGCCCAATAACAGTTCTTTAGGTTGTTTGGACGACACATGGTTCAAACTTTCCTTCGTTTCAGTTTCTGAGAGCTCGGAACCCAAAGGTCGTCCCAATGAGAGTTTTTCATATGGTTTGGACGAACTTGGTCCAAACTTTGCTTCGTTTGAGTTTTTGGAGAGTTAGGAACTCAAAGTTCAGCCCAATGAGAGTTCTTTAGGTGGTTTGGACGACACTATGGTCCAAACTTTGCTCCGTTTCAGTTTTTGAGAGCTCGGAACCAAAAGTTCGTCCCAATGAGAGTTTTTCATATGATTTGGACGAAGTTGGTCCAAACTTTGCTACGTTTGAGTTTTTGAGAGTTTGGAACTCAAAGTTCAGCCCAATAACAGTTCTTTAGGTTGTTTGGACGACACATGGTTCAAACTTTCCTTCGTTTCAGTTTCTGAGAGCTCGGAACCCAAAGGTCGTCCCAATGAGAGTTTTTCATATGGTTTGGACGAACTTGGTCCAAACTTTGCTCCGTTTGAGTTTTTGGAGAGTTAGGAACTCAAAGTTCGGCCCTATGAGAGTTCTTTAGGTGGTTTCGACGACACATGTTCCAAACTTTGCTCCGTTTCAGTTTTTGAGAGCTCGGAACCCAAAGGTCGTCCCAATGAGAGTTTTTCATATGGTTTGTTGAACTTGGTCCAAACTTTTCTTCGTTTGAGTTTTTGGAGAGTTAGGAACTCAAAGTTCCGCCCAATGACAGTTCTTTAGGTGGTTTGGACAACACTATGGTCCAAACTTTGCTCCGTTTCAGTTTTTGAGAGCTCGGAACCAAAAGTTCGTTCCAATGAGAGTTTTTCATATGGTTTAGTCGAAGTTGGTCCAAACTTGGCTCCGTTTGAGTTTTTGAGTGTTTGGAACTCAAAGTTCAGCCCAATGAGAGTTCTTGAGGTTGTTTGGACGACACATGGTTCAAACTTTGCTTCGTTTCAGTTTTTGAGAGCTCGGAACCCAAAGGTAGTCCCAATGAGAGTTTTTCATATGGTTTGGATAAAGTTGGTCCAAACTTTGCTCCGTTTGAGTTTTGGAGAGTTAGGAACTCAAAGTTCGCCCCAATGAGAGTTCTTTAGGTGGTTTGGCCGACACTATGGTCCAAACTTTGCTTCGTTTCAGTTTTTGAGAGCTCGGAACCAAAAGTTCGTCCCAATGACAGTTTTTCATATGGTTTGGACGAAGTTGGTCCAAACATTCCACCGTTTGAGTTTTTGGAGAGATAGGAACTCAAAGTTCAGCCCAATGAGAGTTCTTTAGGTGGTTTGGCCGACACATGGTGAAAACTTTGCTCCGTTTCAGTTTTTGAGAGCTCGGAACCAAAAGTTCGTCCCAATAAAAGTTTTTCATATGATTTGGACGAAGTTAAACGAAACTTTGCTACGTTTGAGTTTTTGAGAGTTTGGAACTCAAAGTTCAGCCCAATAATAGTACTTTAGGTTGTTTGGACGACACATGGTTCAAACTTTCCTTCGTTTCAGTTTCTGAGAGCTCGGAACCCAAAGGTCGTCCCAATGAGAGTTTTTCATATGGTTTGGACGAACTTGGTCCAAACTTTGCTTCGTTTGAGTTTTTGGAGAGTTAGGAACTCAAAGTTCAGCCCAATGAGAGTTCTTTAGGTGGTTTGGACGACACTATGGTCCAAACTTTGCTCTGTTTCAGTTTTTGAGAGCTCGGAACCAAAAGTTTGTCCCAATGAGAGTTTTTCATATGATTTGGACGAAGTTGGTCCAAACTTTGCTACGTTTGAGTTTTTGAGAGTTTGGAACTCAAAGTTCAGCCCAATAACAGTTCTTTAGGTTGTTTGGACGACACATGGTTCAAACTTTCCTTCGTTTCAGTTTCTGAGAGCTCGGAACCCAAAGGTCTTCCCAATGAGAGTTTTTCATATGGTTTGGACGAACTTTGTCCAAACTTTGCTCCGTTTGAGTTTTTGGAGAGTTAGGAACTCAAAGTTCGGCCCTATGAGAGTTCTTTAGGTGGTTTGGCCGACACATGGTCCAAACTTTGCTCCGTTTCAGTTTTTGAGAGCTCGGAACCAAAAGTTCGTCCCAATGAGAGTTTTTCATATGTTTTGGACGAAGTTGGTCCAAACATTGCACCGTTTGAGTTTTTGGAGAGTTAGGAACTCAAAGTTCAGCCCAATGAGAGTTCTTTAGGTGGTTTGGACGACACATGGTGAAAACTTTTCTCTGTTTCAGTTTTTGGGAGCTCGGAACCAAAAGTTCGTCCCAATGAGAGTTTTTCATATGATTTGGATGAAGTTGGTCCAAACTTTGCTACGTTTGAGTTTTTGAGAGTTTGGAACTCAAAGTTCAGCCCAATAACAGTTCTTTAGGTTGTTTGGACGACACATGGTTCAAACTTTCCTTCGTTTCAGTTTCTGAGAGCTCGGAACCCAAAGGTCGTCCCAATGAGAGTTTTTCATATGGTTTGGACGAACTTTGTCCAAACTTTGCTCCGTTTGAGTGTTTGGAGAATTAGGAACTCAAAGTTCGGCCCTATGAGAGTTCTTTAGGTGGTTTCGACGACACATGTTCCAAACTTTGCTCCGTTCAGTTTTTGAGAGCTCGGAACCCAAAGGTCGTCCCAATGAGAGTTTTTCATATGGTTTGTTGAACTTGGTCCAAACTTTTCTTCGTTTGAGTTTTTCGAGAGTTAGGAACTCAAAGTTCCGCCCAATGACAGTTCTTTAGGTGGTTTGGACAACACTATGGTCCAAACTTTGCTCCGTTTCAGATTTTGAGAGCTCGGAACCAAAAGTTCGTTCCAATGAGAGTTTTTCATATGGTTTAGTCGAAGTTGGTCCAAACTTGGCTCCGTTTGAGTTTTTGAGTGTTTGGAACTCAAAGTTCAGCCCAATGAGAGTTCTTGCGGTTGTTTGGACGGCACATGGTTCAAACTTTGCTCCGTTTCAGTTTTTGAGAGCTCGGAACCCAAAGGTCGTCCCAATGAGAGTTTTTCATATGGTTTGGACGAACTCGGTCCAAACTTTGCTCCGTTTGAGTTTTTGGAGAGTTAGGAACTCAGAGTTCGGCCCAATTAGAGTTCTTTAGGTGGTGTGGACGACACATGGTCCAAACTTTGCTCCGTTTGAGTTTTTGAGAACTCGGAACCAAAAGTTCGTCCCAATGAGAGTTTTTCATATGGTTTGGATAAAGTTGGTCCAAACTTTGCTCCGTTTGAGTTTTGGAGAGTTAGGAACTCAAAGTTTGCCCCAATGAGAGTTCTTTAGGTGGTTTGGCCGACACTATGGTCCAAACTTTGCTCCGTTTCAGTTTTTGAGAGCTCGGAACCAAAAGTTCGTCCCAATGAGAGTTTTTCATATGGTTTGGACGAAGTTGGTCCAAACATTCCACCGTTTGAGTTTTTGGAGAGATAGGAACTCAAAGTTCAGCCCAATGAGAGTTCTTTAGGTGGTTTGGCCGACACATGGTGAAAACTTTGCTCCGTTTGAGTTTTTGAGAGCTCGGAACCAAAAGTTCGTCCCAATAAAAGTTTTTCATATGATTTGGACGAAGTTAGTCGAAACTTTGCTACGTTTGAGTTTTTGAGAGTTTGGAACTCAAAGTTCAGCCCAATAACAGTTCTTTAGGTTGTTTGGACGACACATGGTTCAAACTTTCCTTCGTTTCAGTTTCTGAGAGCTCGGAACCCAAAGGTCGTCCCAATGAGAGTTTTTCATATGGTTTGGACGAACTTGGTCCAAACTTTGCTTCGTTTGAGTTTTTGGAGAGTTAGGAACTCAAAGTTCAGCCCAATGAGAGTTCTTTAGGTGGTTTGGACGACACTATGGTCCAAACTTTGCTCCGTTTCAGTTTTTGAGAGCTCGGAACAAAAAGTTCGTCCCAATGAGAGTTTTTCATATGATTTGGACGAAGTTGGTCCAAACTTTGCTACGTTTGAGTTTTTGAGAGTTTGGAACTCAAAGTTCAGCCCAATAACAGTTCTTTAGGTTGTTTGGACGACACATGGTTCAAACTTTCCTTCGTTTCAGTTTCTGAGAGCTCGGAACCCAAAGGTCGTCCCAATGAGAGTTTTTCATATGGTTTGGACGAACTTGGTCCAAACTTTGCTCCGTTTGAGTTTTTGGAGAGTTAGGAACTCAAAGTTCGGCCCTATGAGAGTTCTTTAGGTGGTTTGGCCGACACATGGTCCAAACTTTGCTCCGTTTCAGTTTTTGAGAGCTCGGAACCAAAAGTTCGTCCCAATGAGAGTTTTTCATATGTTTTGGACGAAGTTGGTCCAAACATTGCACCGTTTGAGTTTTTGGAGAGTTAGGAACTCAAAGTTCAGCCCAATGAGAGTTCTTTAGGTGGTTTGGACGACACATGGTGAAAACTTTTCTCCGTTTCAGTTTTTGGGAGCTCGGAACCAAAAGTTCGTTCCAATGAGAGTTTTTCATATGATTTGGATGAAGTTGGTCCAAACTTTGCTACGTTTGAGTTTTTGAGAGTTTGGAACTCAAAGTTCAGCCCAATAACAGTTCTTTAGGTTGTTTGGACGACACATGGTTCAAACTTTCCTTCGTTTCAGTTTCTGAGAGCTCGGAACCCAAAGGTCGTCCCAATGAGAGTTTTTCATATGGTTTGGACGAACTTTGTCCAAACTTTGCTCCGTTTGAGTGTTTGGAGAATTAGGAACTCAAAGTTCGGCCCTATGAGAGTTCTTTAGGTGGTTTCGACGACACATGTTCCAAACTTTGCTCCGTTCAGTTTTTGAGAGCTCGGAACCCAAAGGTCGTCCCAATGAGAGTTTTTCATATGGTTTGTTGAACTTGGTCCAAACTTTTCTTCGTTTGAGTTTTTGGAGAGTTAGGAACTCAAAGTTCCGCCCAATGACAGTTCTTTAGGTGGTTTGGACAACACTATGGTCCAAACTTTGCTCCGTTTCAGTTTTTGAGAGCTCGGAACCAAAAGTTCGTTCCAATGAGAGTTTTTCATATGGTTTAGTCGAAGTTGGTCCAAACTTGGCTCCGTTTGAGTTTTTGAGTGTTTGGAACTCAAAGTTCAGCCCAATGAGAGTTCTTGAGGTTGTTTGGACGACACATGGTTCAAACTTTGCTTCGTTTCAGTTTTTGAGAGCTCGGAACCCAAAGGTCGTCCCAATGAGAGTTTTTCATATGGTTTGGACGAACTCGGTCCAAACTTTGCTTCGTTTGAGTTTTTGGAGAGTTAGGAACTCAGAGTTCGGCCCAATTAGAGTTCTTTAGGTGGTGTGGACGACACATGGTCCAAACTTTGCTCCGTTTGAGTTTTTGAGAACTCGGAACCAAAAGTTCGTCCCAATGAGAGTTTTTCATATGGTTTGGATAAAGTTGGTCCAAACTTTGCTCCGTTTGAGTTTTGGAGAGTTAGGAACTCAAAGTTTGCCCCAATGAGAGTTCTTTAGGTGGTTTGGCCGACACTATGGTCCAAACTTTGCTCCGTTTCAGTTTTTGAGAGCTCGGAACCAAAAGTTCGTCCCAATGAGAGTTTTTCATATGGTTTGGACGAAGTTGGTCCAAACATTGCACCGTTTGAGTTTTTGGAGAGATAGGAACTCAAAGTTCAGCCCAATGAGAGTTCTTTAGGTGGTTTGGCCGACACATGGTGAAAACTTTGCTCCGTTTCAGTTTTTGAGAGCTCGGAACCAAAAGTTCGTCCCAATAAAAGTTTTTCATATGATTTGGATGAAGTTAGTCGAAACTTTGCTACGTTTGAGTTTTTGAGAGATTGGAACTCAAAGTTCAGCCCAATAACAGTTCTTTAGGTTGTTTGGACGACACATGGTTCAAACTTTCCTTCGTTTCAGTTTCTGAGAGCTCGGAACCCAAAGGTCGTCCCAATGAGAGTTTTTCATATGGTTTGGACGAACTTGGTCCAAACTTTGCTTCGTTTGAGTTTTTGGAGAGTTAGGAACTCAAAGTTCAGCCCAATGAGAGTTCTTTAGGTGGTTTGGACGACACTATGGTCCAAACTTTGCTCCGTTTCAGTTTTTGAGAGCTCGGAACAAAAAGTTCGTCCCAATGAGAGTTTTTCATATGATTTGGACGAAGTTGGTCCAAACTTTGCTACGTTTGAGTTTTTGAGAGTTTGGAACTCAAAGTTCAGCCCAATAACAGTTCTTTAGGTTGTTTGGACGACACATGGTTCAAACTTTCCTTCGTTTCAGTTTCTGAGAGCTCGGAACCCAAAGGTCGTCCCAATGAGAGTTTTTCATATGGTTTGGACGAACTTGGTCCAAACTTTGCTCCGTTTGAGTTTTTGGAGAGTTAGGAACTCAAAGTTCGACCCTATGAGAGTTCTTTAGGTGGTTTGGCCGACGCATGGTCCAAACTTTGCTCCGTTTCAGTTTTTGAGAGCTCGGAACCAAAAGTTCGTCCCAATGAGAGTTTTTCATATGTTTTGGACGAAGTTGGTCCAAACATTGCACCGTTTGAGTTTTTGGAGAGTTAGGAACTCAAAGTTCAGCCCAATGAGAGTTCTTTAGGTGGTTTGGACGACACATGGTGAAAACTTTTCTCCGTTTCAGTTTTTGGGAGCTCGGAACCAAAAGTTCGTCCCAATGAGAGTTTTTCATATGATTTGGATGAAGTTGGTCCAAACTTTGCTACGTTTGAGTTTTTGAGAGTTTGGAACTCAAAGTTCAGCCCAATAACAGTTCTTTAGGTTGTTTGGACGACACATGGTTCAAACTTTCCTTCGTTTCAGTTTCTGAGAGCTCGGAACCCAAAGGTCGTCCCAATGAGAGTTTTTCATATGGTTTGGACGAACTTTGTCCAAACTTTGCTCCGTTTGAGTGTTTGGAGAATTAGGAACTCAAAGTTCGGCCCTATGAGAGTTCTTTAGGTGGTTTCGACGACACATGTTCCAAACTTTGCTCCGTTCAGTTTTTGAGAGCTCGGAACCCAAAGGTCGTCCCAATGAGAGTTTTTCATATGGTTTGTTGAACTTGGTCCAAACTTTTCTTCGTTTGAGTTTTTGGAGAGTTAGGAACTCAAAGTTCCGCCCAATGACAGTTCTTTAGGTGGTTTGGACAACACTATGGTCCAAACTTTGCTCCGTTTCAGTTTTTGAGAGCTCGGAACCAAAAGTTCGTTCCAATGAGAGTTTTTCATATGGTTTAGTCGAAGTTGGTCCAAACTTGGCTCCGTTTGAGTTTTTGAGTGTTTGGAACTCAAAGTTCAGCCCAATGAGAGTTCTTGAGGTTGTTTGGACGACACATGGTTCAAACTTTGCTTCGTTTCAGTTTTTGAGAGCTCGGAACCCAAAGGTCGTCCCAATGAGAGTTTTTCATATGGTTTGGACGAACTCGGTCCAAACTTTGCTCCGTTTGAGTTTTTGGAGAGTTACGAACTCAGAGTTCGGCCCAATTAGAGTTCTTTAGGTGGTGTGGACGACACATGGTCCAAACTTTGCTCCGTTTGAGTTTTTGAGAACTCTGAACCAAAAGTTCGTCCCAATGAGAGTTTTTCATATGGTTTGGATAAAGTTGGTCCAAACTTTGCTCCGTTTGAGTTTTGGAGAGTTAGGAACTCAAAGTTTGCCCCAATGAGAGTTCTTTAGGTGGTTTGGCCGACACTATGGTCCAAACTTTGCTCCGTTTCAGTTTTTGAGAGCTCGGAACCAAAAGTTCGTCCCAATGAGAGTTTTTCATATGGTTTGGACGAAGTTGGTCCAAACATTGCACCGTTTGAGTTTTTGGAGAGATAGGAACTCAAAGTTCAGCCCAATGAGAGTTCTTTAGGTGGTTTGGCCGACACATGGTGAAAACTTTGCTCCGTTTCAGTTTTTGAGAGCTCGGAACCAAAAGTTCGTCCCAATAAAAGTTTTTCATATGATTTGGATGAAGTTAGTCGAAACTTTGCTACGTTTGAGTTTTTGAGAGATTGGAACTCAAAGTTCAGCCCAATAACAGTTCTTTAGGTTGTTTGGACGACACATGGTTCAAACTTTCCTTCGTTTCAGTTTCTGAGAGCTCGGAACCCAAAGGTCGTCCCAATGAGAGTTTTTCATATGGTTTGGACGAACTTTGTCCAAACTTTGCTTCGTTTGAGTTTTTGGATAGTTAGGAACTCAAAATTCAGCCCAATGAGAGTTCTTTAGGTGGTTTGGACGACACTATGGTCCAAACTTTGCTCCGTCTCAGTTTTTGAGAGCTCGGAACCAAAAGTTCGTCCCAATGAGAGTTTTTCATGTGGTTTGGACGAAGTTGGTCCAAACATTGCACCGTTTGAGTTTTTGGAGAGTTAGGAACTCAAAGTTCAGCCCAATGAGAGTGCTTTAGGTGGTTTGGCCGACACATGGTGAAAACTTTGCTCCGTTTGAGTTTTTGAGAGCTCGGAACCAAAAGTTCGTCTCAATAAAAGTTTTTCATATGATTTGGACGAAGTTAGTCGAAACTTTGCTACGTTGGAGTTTTTGAGAGTTTGGAACTCAAAGTTCAGCCCAATAACAGTTCTTTAGGTTGTTTGGACGACACATGGTTCAAACTTTCCTTCGTTTCAGTTTCTGAGAGCTCGGAACCCAAAGGTCGTCCCAATGAGAGTTTTTCATATGGTTTGGACGAACTTGGTCCAAACTTTGCTTCGTTTGAGTTTTTGGAGAGTTAGGAACTCAAAGTTCAGCCCAATGAGAGTTCTTTAGGTGGTTTGGACGACACTATGGTCCAAACTTTGCTCCGTTTCAGTTTTTGAGAGCTCGGAACCAAAAGTTCGTCCCAATGAGAGTTTTTCATATGATTTGGACGAAGTTGGTCCAAACTTTGCAACGTTTGAGTTTTTGAGAGTTTGGAACTCAAAGTTCAGCCCAATAACAGTTCTTTAGGTTGTTTGGACGACACATGGTTCAAACTTTCCTTCGTTTCAGTTTCTGAGAGCTCGGAACCCAAAGGTCGTCCCAATGAGAGTTTTTCATATGGTTTGGACGAACTTGGTCCAAACTTTGCTCCGTTTGAGTTTTTGGAGAGTTAGGAACTCAAAGTTCGGCCCTATGAGAGTTCTTTAGGTGGTTTCGACGACACTTGTTCGAAACTTTGCTCCATTTCAATTTTTGAGAGCTCGGAACCCAAAGGTCGTCCCAATGATAGTTTTTCATATGGTTTGTTGAACTTGGTCCAAACTTTGCTTCGTTTGAGTTTTTGGAGAGTTAGGAACTCAAAGTTCAACCCAATGACAGTTCTTTAGGTGGTTTTGACGACACTATGGTCCAAACTTTGCTCCGTTTCAGTTTTTGAGAGCTCGGAACCAAAAGTTCGTCCCAATGAGAGTTTTTCATATGGTTTGGACGAAGTTGGTCCAAACATTGCGCCGTTTGATTTTTGGAGAGTTAGGAACTCAAAGTTCAGCCCAATGAGAGTTCTTTAGGTGGTTTGGATGACACATGGTGAAAACTTTGCTCCGTTTCAGTTTTTGAGAGCTCGGAACCAAAAGTTCGTCCCAATGAGAGTTTTTCATATGATTTGGACGAAGTTAGTCCAAACTTTGCTACGTTTGAGTTTTTGAGAGTTTGGAACTCAAAGTTCAGCCCAATAACAGTTCTTTAGGTTGTTTGGACGACACATGGTTCAAACTTTCCTTCGTTTCAGTTTCTGAGAGCTCGGAACCCAAAGGTCGTCCCAATGAGAGTTTTTCATATGGTTTGGACAAACTTGGTCCAAACTTTGCACCGTTTGAGTTTTTGGAGAGTTAGGAACTCAAAGTTCGGCCCTATGAGAGTTCTTTAGGTGGTTTCGACGACACATGGTCCAAACTTTGCTCCGTTTCAGTTTTTGAGAGCTCAGAACACAAAGGTCGTCCCAATGAGAGTTTTTCAGATGGTTTGGACGAACTTGGTCCAAACTTTGCTTCGTTTGAGTTTTTGGAGAGTTAGGAACTCAAAGTTCAGCCCAATGAGAGTTCTTTAGGTGGTTTGGACGACACTATGGTCCAAACTTTGCTCCGTTTCAGTTTTTGAGAGCTCGGAACCAAAAGTTCGTCCCAATGAGAGTTTTTCATATGATTTGGACGAAGTTGGTCCAAACTTTGCTACGTTTGAGTTTTTGAGAGTTTGGAACTCAAAGTTCAGCCCAATAACAGTTCTTTAGGTTGTTTGGACGACACATGGTTCAAACTTTCCTTCATTTCAGTTTCTGAGAGCTCGGAACCCAAAGGTGGTCCCAATGAGAGTTTTTCATATGGTTTGGACGAACTTGGTCCAAACTTTGCTCCGTTTGAGTTTTTGGAGAGTTAGGAACTCAAAGTTCGGCCCTATGAGAGTTCTGTAGGTGGTTTCGACGACACATGTTCGAAACTTTGCTCCATTTCAGTTTTTGAGAGCTCGGAACCCAAAGGTCGTCCCAATGATAGTTTTTCATATGGTTTGTTGAACTTGGTCCAAACTTTGCTTCGTTTGAGTTTTTGGAGAGTTAGGAACTCAAAGTTCAGCCCAATGACAGTTCTTTAGGTGGTTTGGACGACACTATGGTCCAAACTTTGCTCTGTTTCAGTTTTTGAGAGCTCGGAACCAAAAGTTCGTTCCAATGAGAGTTTTTCATATGGTTTCGTCGAAGTTGGTCCAAACTTGGCTCCGTTTGAGTTTTTGAGAGTTTGGAACTCAAAGTTCAGCCCAATGAGAGTTCTTGAGGTTGTTTGGACGACACATGGTTCAAACTTTGCTTCGTTTCAGTTTTTGAGAGCTCGGAACCCAAAGGTCGTCCCAATGAGAGTTTTTCATATGGTTTGGACGAAGTCGGTCCAAACTTTGCTCTGTTTGAGTTTTTGGAGAGTTAGGAACTCAGAGTTCGGCCCAATTAGAGTTCTTTAGGTGGTTTGGACGACACATGGTCCAAACTTTGCTCCGTTTCAGTTTTTGAGAACTCGGAACCAAAAGTTCGTCCCAATGAGAGTTTTTCATATGGTTTGGATAAAGTTGGTCCAAACTTTGCTCCGTTTGAGTTTTGGAGAGTTAGGAACTCAAAGTTCGCCCCAATGAGAGTTCTTTAGGTGGTTTGGCCGACACATGGTCCAAACTTTGCTCCGTTTCAGTTTTTGAGAGCTCGGAACCAAAAGTTCGTCCCAATGAGAGTTTTTCATATGGTTTGGACGAAGTTGGTCCAAACATTGCACCGTTTGAGTTTTTGGAGAGTTAGGAACTCAAAGTTCGGCCCAATGAGAGTTCTTTAGGTTTTTTGGATGACACATGGTGAAAACTTTCCTCCGTTTCAATTTTTGAGCGCTCGGAACCCAAACGTCGTCCCTATGATAGTTGTTCATATGGTTTGGACGAACTTGGTCCTAACTTTGCTCCGTTTGAGTTTTGGAGAGTTAGGAACTCAAAGTTCGCCCGAATGAGAGTTCTTTAGGTGGTTGGGACGACACATGGTGTTGTGAAACTCCCAGGAAATGTATCTAACAACCTTGCTGAAAAACAAGACCTTTAGATCTCAAATCTGAAAACCCCAAAACCGATTTGAAAATCAACCCAAGGAAAGTAAAAAGCGGATTACCTTGTATATCAAATATCTCAAGGCAAGAAACCTTGTTTGAGATTCGAATCACTCCACAAGCATGATTGATCAAGTCAAGCTTGAAGGATTCTCAGCATGCAACCTAAACTACATAGAATTGCAAAGAAACTTAGCTCTAGGCTGAAGGAAAAGCACAAAGGCTCATTTTACTACATTTCCAAGTCTTCCTTTTACAATGGAATTACATGGCATTATATAGCCTTAAAATTGAACTCTAGACCTTCCATGAGGCATTTCAAGAGTTGTAACATTCCAACTTTATGACCATAATCAGCCATTAACTAAATGTAACCTAAAACATTGATAACAAAACTTAAAAACTGAAAATTACTTGCAAACTCCCTTAAATCCGAGAATTGAAAATCCCATCAACAAACTATGTCTTGTAACCTCCCAAAGTATAAATGAAGCTCTACTTGATGTAGTTTGAAGTAGCTTGAAGTATAGTTCCATCATTGATGCTTGACTTGCACTAAATGAACTTGACATGTAGTTCAGTTCATTCGATACAACTTGAGTTCCTTCAATGCTAGTTGACTTCAACTTTATTGACATTTGACTTCATTTAATGCAACGTAATTTTGAATATGTTTTTGGCATAACACAAGACATCTTGGTTCATATCATCCTCCCCTTCTTCAAGAGGATTCTGTTGGGATTGGTGTCCTAAAACTCGTAGATAGTGAATGTTAAACGAATTATATACTTATTCGATAAAGGCGTTATCGAGACTAATTCAGTAAAGTTATTACTGAATAAAGTAAATTGCACATATAATAACCCAAATCCAATAAACTAAGATCCATGGCTATAGGATGAACACTTGAGCTTTATGTAGAGACATAAAAGTGGATCAAGCTTGAGTAATAGCCAAAACGGTCTATAGTATAGGGATAGGGTTGGGTACCTTATTCTGGAGACACTATGAGACGCGGCCCACTTTATAGATGGTATAGACGATGTGATCCTAAATCGTCCATGTAGAGACATGCGAGTGGGGGCGTCCTATGCAATGAGTTTGCATAAGACCAGGACCGAGAAATAAGTCGCTCTCGCTTTATAACACCGTTTACTGATGAGACTGACTATTTCATATGATGACCTAGGTAACTCGATCTTAATCCTGAGCTATCTATGAACTCCTGTTTATTCGGGCTTATCCTTAGATCTGCATAGGTGAGAGTGGCTCAGTATCGCCGACTCAATAAGCCTCCCATTTCAGGGATAGGAACGGGTAGATAGCTGGGGACATAGTCGTGCAAGAAGGAATTCACTCCTACCCGAATTAGGGATAGTAGAGAGGTTGTTCCCTTAAGTGCTGACTCCAGGGCTTGAACAAAGGGATCCCGCCCTCTCATTGGCCCGAGAGGGACTCGGTTTATTGGTTGGACCATAAACCAATTGTTCATTAGAGGATCAGTGGGACTTAAGGAACTAGAAGTACTATAGGGGTAAAACGGCTTATTGACCTAGCTATAGCTACGAACAACCTGTGAAGGATCGACTTACTAATCATGGTTAAATCAAGTGGACGGAAATATATCTATAGTGAGGGGAGTGCAACTATCGGGCTATAGTGGAGTGTCCCGATAGTTAACGAATGTTGGCTAGCTTGGCAATGAGATTAGTCGGTTAGCCTCGAATCGTTGGAGCCCATGATCTATAGGTCCATTAGGTCCCCCTACTAGCTCATATCGGAATTAAGCCTAGAACAAAAGATAGGAAGCTTTGAATCGTTCAAAAATCGGGAAAAAGGATATTATCGTAAATTGTGTTTGACACAATAATTTAATTATGAATTAAATTAGAAAATGAGAGATGGAGTATTTAAAAGTTTTTTGAATACCATATATATGTATTAGGAATCATTTATGATTTATTGCACAAGATTAGAATGATTAATTGGATTAATCATAAGAAATCATTTTGTAATGCCTCAAAATCAATTACCTAATGTTAAATTCAATTTGGAATTGAAATGAACATTAAATTGCAAGCTTGAAATTAGATTTCAATTTGTATTTGGTGGATTTAGTTGGAAATCCACTTATGCATGAACATTCAAAGTGGAAAGACAACTCACTCATGCATTGTTGCATGTCTTGTGAGATGTACACCTAGAATCCACTTGAACTTGCAAATACACCATGTGTCTTGTGTCTTGAGGCTTGGCTTTGCATGGAGAATGTCTTTAAAAGGAGCTTGAATCATATTCAAAGGTATGAGAGCCATTTTCCTTAATGTTATGCTGCTGGAATTTGGACTCAAAGTTCTCTCATCTCTCATTCTTCTCCATTGCTTGATGCTTCAAGCATTCCCTTCCCATTCCCTATCTTATATAGACTCCCACAAGTCGTTCTTGGCCCGGAGTATAGTGGGGAAGACTCTAGAGGTTGTCCAAGGAGCATAGGAGAGGCAAACACCACAAGGAGTTCATCATAAGTGAGCAACAAAGGTTGGTGTTTTCTAAACTCTCTATTCTGTCTTTTCTAGAACATGCATGCTTTAGGAGTAAAATTGAATGTCTTAAGTGCTTTCGATCTTCAATTGCTTCCGCATGTGTAATATGTACACCTTTAGATTCATCCTCGAATCTTGTTGTGAGACATTGCTGTAAAAATATGTTAAGAAAAGAAAACACAAAGGACCTCACAACACTCTTTTATGTGCTCACACTCAGGAAAATTTAGGCCACTTGTGTTTGCACTCGTTTTCACAAATCACTCGGTATGAACTCGCATTCTCATCTCTCAATATTGGAAGTGGAAAAGCCAAGATAATTTGCAATTCTTGTAATTGAAAGCATATATCAAACAAGCTAAACCTAGAAGGATTCCAAATTATAATTATGAAATGAGAGAAATAAATGGACAGAATGTGAGAATATGGAGGATGGAATTCTGTCAATATTGAATGCAAGTGTATGGTTGGTTTATAACACTTTGGAAAGTGGAAGACCGAATTTAAGACCATTGGCTAAACTTTAAACAAAGGAGTTACAATCTGAAACTAATGGCTGGAAAATTCCATGAGAAGAAATGTAACTGTCCATATTTAATGCATAACAGCCAACTCTTGCTTAAATTGAATATGTAACTGATATAATCAGCAAGTGAAAAGCCATATTAAAACACAATTGATGAATTTATAGCAATGCAATTTGGATCTATAAGGCTTTGGAGGCAAAACATATCATGAACAAAACAAGAACACACTTTCTCTGGTATAGCAGTTTTCCAGAGCAGATTGTAAAAGTTCATATGTTTCACCCTCAAGACAATTGAATTAGAAATTCACAAAGAAGGCAAAGTTGTAGCTTACACAAATATCTACAATATCATAGAAGACATTAAGATGAAATACCCTACGGAAATCTGAGTTTTTGGAGCGTTTAGACAGGCTACAAAAACTTAACAGATTAAAAAAAATAACCAGAAAATGAGAAACGCAAAGGAAACATATATCCGATCTTGAGCCTAAAGCTCTGATACCAAATGTTGTGAATCAAAGCAGCTCTGATACCAAATGTTATGAAACTCCCAGGAAATGTATCTAACAACCTTGCTGAAAAACAAGACCTTTAGATCTCAAATCTGAAAACCCCAAAACCGATTTGAAAATCAACCCAAGGAAAGTAAAAACCTAATTACCTTGTCGATCAAATATCTCAAGGCAAGAAACCTTGTTTGAGATTCGAATCACTCCACAAGCATGATTGATCAAGTCAAGCTTGAATGATTCTCAGCATGCAACCTAAACTACATAGAATTGCAAAGAAACTTAGCTCTAGGCTAAAGGAAAAGCACAAAGGCTCATTTTACTACATTTCCAAGTCTTCCTTTTACAATGGAATTACATGGCATTATATAGCCTTAAAATTGAACTCTAGACCTTCCATGAGGCATTTCAAGAGTTGTAACATTCCAACTTTATGACCATAATCAGCCATTAACTAAATGTAACCTAAAACATTGATAACAAAACTTAAAAACTGAAAATTACATGGAAACTCCCTTAAATCCGAGAATTGAAAATCCCATCAACAAACTATGTCTTGTAACCTCCCAAAGTATAAATGAAGCTCTACTTGATGTAGTTTGAAGTAGCTTGAAGTATAGTTCCATCATTCAAGCTTGACTTGATCAATCATGCTTGTGGAGTGATTCGAATCTCAAGCAAGTTTCTTGCCTTGATACCAAATGTTGGATCTAAAAACCTTGCTATCAGAGCTTTAGGCTCTAGATCGGATATATGTTTCCGTTGTTGCATTTCTTTTCTCGTCCATTTATCGTTTCATATTTTTGTCTTCTGCAATCTTATAGATCTTCTTTTGGTCTACAACTTTGTCTTCTATGAGATCTTGAGATTCGGGTTGCTTCATATAGAAAATCCATCATTTAGATAGTATATCTGGAAAAACCGAGAAAACCGAGATTCTGCAAATTGTTGTTGTTCTTGTTGGTTTTTGTGTCAAAGTGTGTTGGATCTGAATTTGCTGGTAATGACACTCTCATTTGTGTTAAATTTGACCGTTTGATATTTATTGGTTTCAGTTGCATGTTAAATTTTTTGAAATTAAACAGCCAATTGCAATAAATTTAGCGGTTACAATTTTGCACATTTAAATTTCCAGCCACTTGGTGTCAATGCCCATGATCTTTCTCATTTGTGTAACTACTATTGTTGTAAAGGCTGATTAAAACTTCATAATTCTTAATGTTAGCCTTTAGATATTTATTTGTGAAGAGTTACAATTCAGAGTTTGTTCTTTCCATCTAGCAATTAATACTCAAATCTGTCCATTTTTCTTTCTTAACTTGTTTCTTATTTGATTTTCGTTTTGCTCCATATTTAAGCTATTTAAATTGATTTTAGGTGTGTTGTCTATCACTTGATTGCAAACTTGCTCATTGGCTCATGTGAGAAATAATGTGCATTTGCTGAGAGTGTGTTTATTTTTTAGTGTAAACACGAGTGACTATACCTTTACGAGTGTAAACACGTGAGGGAGTGCTTGTGAGGTCCATTTTTTTTTGTTACGTTACTTAGTTTTACAGAAATGTCTCAAGAGGATTTTGCAAGACTTCACCGAAGCATGGAGCAAATGACCATGCAATTTGAGAAATTGGATGCAAGGATCAAATCCGTGGAGAAACAACCAGCCTACCTTATCCGAAAGGAGAGATCTAATCCAAAGCACCATAAGGAGTATTGGGAGGTCAACGGAAAAGAATATGGTGGAGGTTTCCAAGCTGTCCAACGGAGAAATTCAAGAGACATTCATAAAGTTGATCCCAACTTGCGCATGAAGCCTAAACTTCCTAAATTCTATGGAAGTACAAACTCAAAGGAGTACATTCAATGGGAAAGGCAAGTTGATCATGTCTTTGATTGTTGCACTTTAAGTGAGGAGAAAAAGGTAAAACTTATTGTTTCTCATCTTAGAGATTATGCCATTACTTGGTGGGATAAATTGTTTTTGAGTTCGAGGAACCTTGAACATCCAATAGATTCATGGAATGATTTGAAGCAATTAATGCGGGAGCACTTTATTCCTAAGCGTTTCTATAACTTGCGGACTTTGAGACAAGGGAGCAAAAGTGTGGAGGTTTTCTACATGGAGATGCAAACATTGCTTGAGGAACTTGATCTTTATGAGGATGAGATGACTACCATGGCTCGTTTCTTTAGAGGACTTAATAAGGAGATTGCTGCCCTACTTGATCTTCAACTTTATGGGGATTTAGACGAGATGGTGAACTTAGCCATAAAGATTGAAAAACATCTCCAAAGGAAGTCTACAAGGTACACTAAACCTAAACCAATTTCCAATATTCATTCATCTTTGGAAAAGGTTAGTTTACCTATTAAAATACAGCTTAATATTGAGGTAGAAAGGGGTGGAATTAAAATTGAAATGCAACCAACACATGTTAATGATTTCTTGTCTAGTAGGCAATTAGATTGCAAAGACTTGTTTGATTGTAACCCTTCTACTATTGTTATACTTACTCATGATGAAGTACATGTTGATGTGTGTGAGTTAGGGAAAAAGGCACAAAAGGTCAAGACAAAAGCATGTGAATTGATTGAAAAAGAATCTTGTGAGAAAATGAGTGAAAGAGAAAAGCATGAGATTAGTTTATGGCCTAAAGAGAAAAATGAGAGAAAAGCCAAGAATATGAGTTTGTGTGAAACAGTTTGTGAGGTTAAATCTGTTTTGTTTTCAAAACAAAATATTTTTGATCTTTTATACAAAGGAACTTGTTTTCTCACCAGTGAGCTCAAACCATGTTTTTCTAGTGTTTCTCTTGAGTTCTTACAGGAAGCCAAAACAATCATTGAGAAGCTTGATTCAAAGTTCCCTTCTAAAGTCAACAATGACAACCGACACATGGACATCAATGCCAATGCATTTCTTGAGACACAAACTCCATATTTGCTTCTAAGTTCATCCATGGCAGCACGCATAAGGTGTTCAAACCGGGTGATTGGGTTTGGAAACATTATTGGAAGGATCCTTGTTCTTTTCATAAGAAACCCAAGTGGAGATCCAAAGGCGGTTTACCAATCACATCCCATGACTAGAAGATTGCTCTACAAGGCGAGAGAGATGTCAGTTACATTTTCAATGCCGCTGATTTTCGCCCATTTGATGTATGAGACCCTTTTGATTTGAGGACAAATCCTCTTGAAGAAAGGGAGAATGATATGAATTCTACCAATAAAGAATTCAAATAGTGTTGAAGGTGTTGATTTTCAGTTACTTTATGTGTAGAAGAGCTTCAAGATGGAATGCGTTAAATGCACTCCGGGTTCATGAAAGCTGCACTTAATGCAAATCAAGCATCAATTGATGGAACTATACTTTAAGCTACATCAAAGGGAAGCTTAATTAATTCATGGAATGTTGCACACAAAATGAAGTTTAACCAAGACTTCAATTCTCGGGTTTATGGAGTCCATCATGTAATTTTTCAGTTTTTTTGAGTCTTTTCAATGTTACATAGGTTACTTTTGTTAGTGGTTCTTTAATACATTAAAGTTAGGAAGGTTACACACTTTAAGGTGACCTAGTGGCTGAATTTAGGTTATATATTGGAGGCTATAAAAAGCCATCTTTGATGTAACCACAAGATCAGATTTTGATGATGTTTCAATGAAATTGAGTCTTTTGAGCCTAAAGGCCATGAGCAGCTTTCTTTGCATATCTTGTGTTAGGAATTTGCATGCTAGGATCATTCAAGTAGCTTTGATCGAACTACTTGTGGAGTGAGTCGAATCTCGAGTTTAGAAACGAGTTTTCTCTACTCTTGATCTTGATCATCAAGGTAAATCCGTTTCTATCTTCTTCCTTGGGATGAAATCATCTTGGTTTTGGGGTTTTTGATATTGAGTTCTATGGGTCTTGTTTGCTAGCAAGGTTTTTAGATCCAATCATCAAGGGTTTCTTATCGATGATATGAATCCTACCATGTTATCCAAAACTAACGAAAAGCTTCAAAATAGAGATTCATTAAATGCACTCAAGCTTCATTGAAGACAATTCAAAGTGTCATTTATGGAACATGAACTTCAAGATACTTCAAGTGAGGCTTCATTTATACATGGGAGGTTACAAACATTAAGTTGGCTGATTGAAAACTCCTATTCTCGGATTTATGGTGCCTTTTGAATGTATTTTCAGTTTTATGTCATTTTATTTACTTTTTAGGTTACATTTAGTTAATGGCTGATTATGGTCATACAGTTGGAATGTTACAACTCTTGAAATGCCTCATGGAAGGTCTAGGGTTCAATTTTAAGGCTATATAATGCCATGTAATTCCTTTGTAAAAAAAAGACTTGGAAATGTAGTAAAAAGAGCCTTTGAGCTTTTCGTTTAGCCTAGAGCTAAGTTTCTTTGCAATTCTATGTAGTTTAGGTTGCATGTTGAGAATCATTCAAGCTTGACTTGATCAATCATGCTTGTGGAGTGATTCGAATCTCAAACAAGTTTTCTTGCCTTGAGATATTTGATCGACAAGGTAATCCGGTTTTTACTTTCCTTGGGTTGATTTTCAAATCGGCTTTGGGGTTTTCAGATTTGAGATCTAAAGGTCTTGTTTTTCAGCAAGGTTGTTAGATACATTTCCTGGGAGTTTCATAACATTTGGTATCAGAGCTGCTTTGATTCACAACATTTGGTATCAGAGCTACTTTGATTCATAACATTTGGTATCAGAGCTTTAGGCTCAAGATTGGATATATGTTTCCTTTGTGTTTCTGTTGAATTTGTTTTTACTTCTCTGGTTATTTTTTTCTTAATCTGTCCAGTTTCGTAGTCTGCCTAAATGCTCCAAAAACTCATATTTCCGTAGGGTATTTCATCTTAATGTCTTCTATGATATTGTAGATCTTTGTTTAAGCTACAAGTTTGCCTTCTTCATAAATTTCTAATTCAATTGTCTTGAGGGTGAAACGTTTGAACTTTTACAATCTGTTCTAGAAAACTGCTATACCCGAGAATGTGTGTTCTTGTTTTTGTTCATGTCATTTTTTTCCTCCAAAGCTTGATAGATCCGAATTTTATTGGTTTAAAATTCATTAATTATGTTTTAATATGGGTTTTATCTTGCTAATCCTATCAGTTACGTTTTCAATTTAAGCAAGAGTTGCCCATCGTCATTACAATTTTTCAGTTACATTTCTGCATAATAACTTTTCCAGCCGTTGGTGCTTTAATTACTTAGGTTCTTTGCTATAAATTCTTTGTCTCCCACTTGCATATTGCATCAGATTGTAACTCCACTCTTTTACCACCTTAATTGTGGATCCATTTAAAAGACCTATTTGCATCACTTTCTCTTTAAATTCATCTTGGTCAAACCATTTTTTTAAAAGAAATTCATGGAGATTGCTTGCTGTCCATTTTAATCATATATAGACTTTTATTTGAATTTTGAATTTTTCCAAAGCCTATTCTGCTTGCTTGGATTCAAAGTGTGCTGCTACTCATTGGATTGCAAATTATCTTGGCTTTTCCACTTCCAATATTGAGAGATGAGAATGCGAATTCATACCGAGTGATTTGTGAAAATGTGTGCAAACACAAGTGGCCTAAATTTTCATGAGTGTGAGCACATAAAAGAGTGTTGTGAGGTCCTTTGTGTTTTCTTTTCTTAACATGTTTTTACAGCAATGTCTCACAGCAAGATTCGAGGATGAATCCTCTTGAAGAAGGGGAGGATGATATGAATCCTACCATACTATCCAAAACTAAAGAAAAGCTTCAAAATGGAGATTCATTAAATGCACTCAAGCTTCATTGAAGACAAGTCAAAGCGTCATTTATGGAACATGGACTTCAACATACTTCAAAGTGAGGCTTTCATTTATTCATGGGAGGTTACAAACATTAAGTTGGCTGATTGAGAACTTCAAATCTCGGATTTATGGTGCCTTTTGAATGTATTTTCAGTTTTATGTCATTTTATTTACTTTTTAGGTTACATTTAGTTAATGGCTGATTATGGTCATAAAGTTGGAATGTTACAACTCTTCAAATGCCTCATGGAAGGTCTAAGGTTCAATTTTAAGGCTATATAATGCCATGCAATTCCTTTGTAAAAAGAAGAGACTTGGAAATGTAGTAAAAAGAGCCTTTGAGCTTTTCCTTTAGCCTTAGAGCTAAGTTTCTTTGCAATTCTATGTAGTTTAGGTTGCATGTTGAGAATCATTCAAGCTTCACTTGATCAATCATGCTTGTGGAGTGATTCGAATCTCAAACAAGTTTTCTTGCCTTGAAATATTTGATCGACAAGGTAATCCGGTTTTTACTTTCCTTGGGTTGATTTTCAAATCGGTTTTGGGGTTTTCAGATTTGAGATCTAAAGGTCTTGTTTTTCAGCAAGGTTGTTAGATACATTTCCTGGGAGTTTCACAACATTGATGATATGAATCCTACCATGTTATCCAAAACTAACGAAAAGCTTCAAAATAGAGATTCATTAAATGCACTCAAGCTTCATTGAAGACAATTCAAAGTGTCATTTATGGAACATGAACTTCAAGATACTTCAAAGTGAGGCTTCATTTATACATGGGAGGTTACAAACATTAAGTTGGCTGATTGAAAACTCCTATTCTCGGATTTATGGTGCCTTTTGAATGTATTTTCAGTTTTATGTCATTTTATTTACTTTTTAGGTTACATTTAGTTAATGGCTGATTATGGTCATAAAGTTGGAATGTTACAACTCTTGAAATGCCTCATGGAAGGTCTAGGGTTCAATTTTAAGGCTATATAATGCCATGTAATTCCTTTGTAAAAAAAAGACTTGGAAATGTAGTAAAAAGAGCCTTTGAGCTTTTCCTTTAGCCTAGCGCTAAGTTTCTTTGCAATTCTATGTAGTTTAGGTTGCATGTTGAGAATCATTCAAGCTTGACTTGATCAATCATGCTTGTGGAGTGATTCGAATCTCAAACAAGTTTTCTTGCCTTGAGATATTTGATCGACAAGGTAATCCGGTTTTTTACTTTCCTTGGGTTGATTTTCAAATCGGTTTTGGGGTTTTCAGATTTCAGATCTAAAGGCTTGTTTTTCAGCAAGGTTGTTAGATCCATTTCCTGGGAGTTTCATAACATTTGGTATCAGAGCTGCTTTGATTCATAACATTTGGTATCAGAGCTACTTTGATTCACAACATTTGGTATCAGAGCTTTAGGCTCAAGATCGGATATATGTTTCCTTTGCGTATCTCTTGAATTTGTTTTTATTTTTTTTCTGGTTGTTTTTTAAATTTGTCCATTTTAGTAGTCTGCCTAAGCGCTCCGAAAACTCATATTTCCATAGGGTATTTCATCTTAATGTCTTTTGTGATATTGTAGACATTTGTGTAAGCTACAAAATTGCCTTCTTCGTGAATTTCTAATTCAATCGTCTTGAGGGTGAAACGTCTGAACTTTTACAATCTGTTCTGGAAAACTGCTATACCCGAGAAAGTGTGTTCTTGTTTTGTTCATGTTATGTTTTGCCTCCAAAGTCTTATAGATTCAAATTGCATTGCTATAAATTCATCAATTGTGTTTTAATATGGCTTTTCACTTGCTGATTATATCAGTTACATATTCAATTTAAGCAAGAGTTGGCTGTTATGCATTAAATATGGACAGTTACATTTCTTCTCATGGAATTTTCCAGCCATTAGTTTCAGATTGTAACTCCTTTGTTTAAAGTATAGTCAATGACCTTAAATTCGGTCTTCCACTTTCCAAAGTGTTATAAATCACCTTCAGCACCATATACCAGCATTCATTATTGTCAGAATTCCATCCTCCATACAATTCATTTTTCAATCTCACATTCTGTCCATTGATTTCTCTCATTTCATAATTTTAATTTGGAATCCTTGCAAAAGTAACCCTTGATGATTGGATCTAAAAACCTTGCTAGCAAACAAGACCCATAGAACTCAATATCAAAAACCCCAAAACCAAGATGATTTCATCCCAAGGAAGAAGATAGAAACGGATTTACCTTGATGATCAAGATCAAGAGTAGAGAAAACTCGTTTCTAAACTCGAGATTCGAATCACTCCACAAGTAGTTCGATCAAAGCTACTTGAATGATCCTAGCATGCAAATCTAAACACAAGATATGCAAAGAAAGTTGTTCATGGCCTTTAGGCTCAAAAGACTCAATTTCATTGAAACATCATCAAAATCTGATTTGTCGCTACATCAAAGATGGTTTTTTATAGCCTCCAATATATAACCTAAATTCAGCCACTAGGTCAACTTAAAGTGTGTAACCTTCTTAACTTTAATGTATTAAAGAGCCACTAACAAAAGTAACCTAAGTAACATTGAAAAGACTAAAAAAACTGAAAAATTACATAATGGACTCCATAAATCCGAGAATTGAAGTCTTGGTCAATCTTCATTTTGTGTGTAACGTTCCATGAATTAATGAAGCTTCATTTTGAAGTAGCTTAAAGTATAGTTCCTTTAATTGATGCTTGATTTGCATTAAATGCAGCTTTCATGAACCCGGAGTGCATTTAATGAGTTCCATCTTGAAGCTCTTCTACAAATAAAGTAACTGAAATCAATACCTTCAGCTCTATTGGAATTCTTTATTGGTAGAATTCATATCAAACTATCTCAATTACGTTTGAGAACTCCCCTTATTTCAGGTGAACCCTGATAAGGAAATAAGTGACCAACCAGCTCAATCAATTACTATGGTGAAAAGTTACGTTCTTTCAAAGTTTGGAAAGGCACCTATTCAACCAAAAGACATAATGAATCTAAAAATCCAGATTCATCCATCATATTTAATGTATTATGTACCTATTTAATTCATGTATTTGTATTTATGATGGTTCATGTATGGATTTTAAAGGTTGGGGGTTGAATCTAGGCTACATAGGTGAAAGGTTGTATCCTTTCATGGTGTCTTTTCAATTAGTATAAATATGGATGTAATTTGTCATTTGAACAACAAGTTGAATTTGAATGAAATTTCATATTGAGTTTAGTCTCTCTCCAACTTTTATGCTTTCTTTGTGTTCTTGTATTTAGAATGCATGCCTAGGACTTTCAATCTAGTCTGATCAATTAGATTGTGAAGAGTTCGAAATCTTGAAGTTAGGAACGAGTTCTCCTTTCTTCTTGATCTTTGATCATCCTTCCAAGCCAAATCTGTTTAATTTTCTTGGGGTTGTCTATCATTTCGTTAACGGGGTTATTCTTATTATTGTTGTGGGGGTTCACCTGAAATAAGGGGAGTTCTCAAATGTAATTGAGATAGTTCCTTTATCAATTGGTATCAGAGTTGCTTTGATTCACAACATTTGCCTTAAGATCGGATATATGTTTCCAAACTTTGCTCCGTTTCAGTTTTTGAGAGCTCGGAACCAAAAGTTCGTCCCAATGAGAGTTTTTCATATGGTTTGGATAAAGTTGGTCCAAACTTTGCTCCGTTTGAGTTTTGGAGAGTTAGGAACTCAAAGTTCGCCGCAATGAGAGATCTTTAGGTGGTTTGGACGACACATGGTCCAAACTTTGCTCCGTTTCAATTTTTGAGAGCTCAGAACCAAGAGTTCGTCCCAATGACAGTTTTTCATATGGTTTGGACGAACTTGGTCCAAACTTTGCTCCGTTTGAGTTTGATATGGATTCAATCAATAATCCATTGCATGTACCTGAAGGACCAATCACAAGGAGCAAGGCAAAGAAGATACAAGAGGCTTTCACATTGCATGTTCAAAAGCTAGCAAATGAACAGCAAGAGGTAAAGAATTTTGAATCCAGACTTTTGTATAATGTTAGTTCAGCAAGTCAAGAAGAGAATGGAGTCAAGATGGCACGGGAAAAGTTGTGTAGTTTGGAAGATGGCACGGGGGACGAAAACAGTGTGCAAAATTTGTGATGAGATGGCTGTCCAACTTGCATCTCTTGGGATTTCGTGATGTCAAAGGTTGTCAAACGTGGCCATTATGAGGAGCGGATTCCATAGCACATATTTAAGACAATTTAAAGCAATTTTATCTTTTTAGTTTTAAGATATGGCTGCTCGTTTGATGTGCAATCAAGTTTTAAGTGTAAATGAATGACTTTTGAGTTCCTTGGTCTATCCATGACCATTTGGCCTTTAAAATGGCTTGCAATACTCTTGAAAACTCAGATTATGCATATTAAAAAGCTTTTGCTTATTCAACCCCTTTGGTGTTATCTTTTCTTTCAAATCTTGTTTAGGTTTGATGTTCAACCGATTCATTGGATTAGTTTTGATCAATCTAATTCTGGAGTGAGTCGTCTTAGGATCTTTGAGTGACCATCATAGATTCTAAGTTTGATCTAAGAGTGATTCATCTTCTAACTAAACTCTTGGTTGGAATCATTCGGTAAGTTAGTCTTATTTGTGTCCGTTTACAAGGATCCTAGAAGGACCTCTAGCTTTGTAAACCTAGCATATTTGGGCGCTTATCAGAGTTTTCGGAGAGTTAGGAACTCAAAGTTCGGCCCAATGGGAGTTCTTTAGGTGGTTTGGACGACACCTGGTCAAAACTTTTCTTCGTTTCAGTTTTTGAGAGCTCGGAACCGAAAGGTCGTCCCAATGAGAGTTTTTCATATGGTTTGCACGAACTTGGTCCAAACTTTGCTCCGTTTGAGTTTTTGGAGAGTTAGGAACTCAAAGTTCGGCCCAATGAGAGTTCTTTAGGTGGTTTGTACGACACTATGGTCCAAACTTTGATCCGTTTTAGTTTATGAGAGCTCGGAACCAAAAGTTCGTCCCAATGAGAGTTTTTCATATGGTTTGGACGAAGTTGGTCCAAACTTTGCTCCGTTTGAGTTTTTGGAGAGTTAGGAACTCAAAGTTCGGCCCAATGAATGTTCTTTAGGTGGTTTGGACTGAAGGGAATAAAAGTCCCCACGCAGCGGAAGCGCATCGAAAGGACCTTACGTCGTATATTAATTAACATTAAAATACCGTTACGAAAAACTCAAATACACTTTAAACACACTTTAAAGTTGCTGGAAAATTGGTTTAAACATGCTGAAAAATAAATCTAAATTTATTTTCATGCTTTTCTAAAGAAAAGGGTAAGAACCGTTACAAACCTTCGTTGTAGACTTGACCGTTCTTCGCCAACGACGCTCCAACGATCGAAAACGCAGCAGCCTCCTTGTCTTATAATCGCTGGAAATTTCTTCTTGATTGACACAATAACCACAGAGGTTACACCGGTTTGTCTCTAAGTCTAGGAGGCAAAAGACTTGTGGGAGTCTTTCTCTAAGAGGGAGGCTAGAGAGAATTCTAGGTCTTGTCTTGTGAGTCTAAGAGCAAGAGGAGAGTGTCTTGGACCAATTAGGTCTGGTGTTCTATTTATAGAAGAGAGGCCATGAATAAAATATTCAATTAAATCAATCTTTTCCAAAATTGATTCAATCTTATTCCTTATTTAATCAATCCATGATCACTCAATTCCATAATTGATTAATCTTTTCCACAAATGACTAATTAATTCCATAAGTGATTAGATCATTTCCATAAATGATTAATCACTTCCTTAAGTGATTAATTATTTCCATAATTGATTAATTCCCGGTTAATGAATTCTTTAATTAATTAACCACCAATTAAATATCACATATTTAATTTCCGGCCTTGAATTAATTGCTGGGATTGGTGTCCTAAAACTCGTAGATAGTGAATGTTAAACGAATTATATACTTATTCGATAAAGGCGTTATCGAGACTAATTCAGTAAAGTTATTACTGTATAAAGTAAATTGCACATATAATTACCCAAATCCAATAAACTAAGATCCATGGCTATAGGATGAACACTTGAGCTTTATGTAGAGACATAAAAGTGGATCAAGCTCGAGTAATAGCCAAAACAGTCTATAGTATAGGGATAGGGCTGGATACCTTATTCTGGGGACACTATGAGACGCGGCCCGCTTTATAGATGGTATAGACGATGTGATCCTAAATCGTCCATGTAGAGACATGCGAGTGGGGGCGTCCTATGCAATGAGTTTGCATAAGACCAGGACCGAGAAATAAGTCGCTCTCGCTTTATAACACCGTTTACTGATGAGACTGACTATTTCATATGATGACCTAGGTAACTCGATCTTAATCCTGAGCTATCTATGAACTCCTGTTTATTCGGGCTTATCCTTAGATCTGCATAGGTGAGAGTGGCTCAGTATCGCCGACTCAATAAGCCTCCCATTTCAGGGATAGGAACGGGTAGATAGCTGGGGACATAGTCGTGCAAGAAGGAATTCACTCCTACCCGAATTAGGGATAGTAGAGAGGTTGTTCCCTTAAGTGCTGACTCTGGGGCTTGAACAAAGGGATCCCGCCCTCTCATTGGCCCGAGAGGGACTCGGTTTATTGGTTGGACCATAAACCAATTGTTCATTAGAGGATCAGTGGGACTTAAGGAACTAGAAGTACTATAGGGGTAAAACGGGCTTTTGACCTAGCTATAGCTACGAACAACCTGTGAAGGATCGACTTACTAATCATGGTTAAATCAAGTGGACAAAAAAATATGTCTATAGTGAGGGGAGTGCAACTATCGGGCTATAGTGGAGTGTCCCGGTAGTTAACGAATGTTGGCTAGCTTGGATAATGAGATTAGTCGGTTAGCCTCGAATCGTTGGAGCCCATGATCTATAGGTCCATTAGGTCCCCCTACTAGCTCATATCGGAACAAAGCCTAGAACAAAAAGATAGGAAGCTTTGAATCGTTCAAAATCGGGAAAACGGGTATTATCGTAAATTGTGTTTGACACAATAATATAATTATGAATTAAATTAGAAAATGAGAGATGGAGTATTTAAAAGTGTTTTGAATACCATATATATGTATTAGGAATCATATATAATTCATGGCACTAGGTGATAAAGATTAATTGGATTAATCATGTAAAAATTACTTGGAATTGTACAAATTAATTGCCTAGAAATCAATTTCAATTTTGAATTGAAATAGAAATGAGTTGCAAGCTGAAAATTGAGAATTTAGATTCAATTTAAGTGGATTTAGTGGCATTCCCACTCTTGCATGTTGATGCATAGTGGAAAACAACACAACCATGCACTAGTTGCATGTGTTGTGAATTAAACACCTAGAATCCACTTTGAGTTGCAATTTCACCATGTGTCTAGTGTCATGAGGCTTCTCTTTGCATGGAAGATGTCTATATAAGGAGTATGAATCAGATTCAAAGGAAGGAGAGCCATTTTCCATATTGTTATGCTGCTGGATTTTGGTCTCAAACTCACTCATCTCCATATATCTCTCTAGTGCTTGAACCTTCAAGCATTCCCTTCCCATTCCCTATCTCTATAGACTCCCACAAGTCGTTCTTGGCCCGGAGAATAGTAGGGAAGACACTAGAGGTGGTCCACACACCGTTCGTGATCAAAGGAATCAAAGGGAGTTGTTGAATCGGTCTCCAAAAGGTTGGTAAAAATTCTGCTCTCTCCTTATGGTATTTGGACAGCATGTTTTCATTTTCTAAAATTGATGTAGTTAAGTGCCTCCGATCCTAAAATTGCTTCCGCATGTGTTATATGAACACCTTCAATAATTAATTTTCCCAAATAGATTTTAGGCCTTAAATTAATTAATTCATTATTTGAACTCTTTCAAACTTCCATAAATTTATATTAATATTTGAATTTCTTCAAATATTAATTTCTCTCATAATAATATATCAATATATATTATATTTGTTTCCCTTAGTAAATTGAACATTTTCAATTTACATTTATTGCTTAGTTGCCTCAAATTACTTTATGAGCTACCAGTGGGACCTAATGGACCTGCAGATCAGAAGCTCCAACGATATGAGATTAATTGGTCAAACTCATTAACCAAATTAATCAATATTTGTTAACTGTGTGTACATTCCACTATAGAGTCACAGTTGCACTCTTCTCACTGCAGACATATTTTCTGTGTCCACGGATATAGACCAATGTCGACTAGTTAGTCCTTCACAAGTGTCCGTAACACCAACTGGGTCAAATTATCGTTTTACCCCTGGGTTACTTCTATTTCCTTAAGTACCAGTTCTCCTCTAATGAACAACCTGTTTGTGGTTCAACCATCAAACAGAAAACCCTCTCGTGCCATTGAGAGGGTAGGGCCCTTTGTTCAAGACTCGGAGTAACCACTTAAGGGAACACTCATCTGCTTCCCTAAAGTCGGGAATGAGTGAATTCCATCTTGTACGATTATGTTCCCAGCTCCCCACTCGGTCTTGTCCCCAAAATGGTAGGCTTATTGAGTCGGCGTATTGGCCACTCTCACCCATGCAAATCAAAGGACAATCTCTCATGAGCAGGAGTCCATAATCAACTCAGGATTAAGACTAAGTTGTCTAGGTCGTCCTAGTGAAATAGGAAACCAACTAGTTAACGGTGTTATAACCAGTGGTTACTATTTCGCGGTCCGATCTTATGCAAACTCATTGCATAGGATACCCCCACTCGCATGTCTCCTACACGAACGCGTTGGATCGTAGCGTTTGTATCAAATACAAAGTGGGCCGTATCCATAGTGTCACCAGGATAAGGCACCCAGTCTTATCCCTATACTATAGACCCTTTAGGCTGTTTCTTGAACAATGATCCCATATGTCGCTACATATAGTTCAAGACTCATATTACAGCCTGGGATGTATAGTTTATTGGATTAGGGTTATTTTTAGGCAAAAACAAATATAAAATAACTAATAACATTTAATGGAAAAATATATCAATATTATTTCATTAATATCCGGTCAACGGTTACATTCACTATCTACGAGTTTTAGGGCATAAAACCCAACAAACTCCCACTTGAACTAAAACACTAGTTAGTGGGATGTAAATGCAGTAATCTAAAGCTGGAAATGTCATGTATATTAAAATAATACAATGAACTAGGGCATCCTTATACCCATTATACATTTCTCCCACTTGCCCTAGATTAGATGGCATACATATCTCGTAGACCTAGACCCTCTAGATGACCCTCAAACACTTTAGCCGTGAGAGCCTTCGTAAATGGATCAGCGATGTTGTGCTCTGAAGCGATCTTAGTGACGATCATATCTCCTCGTTGCACAATCTCCCGTATTAGGTGATACTTCCTCTCGATGTGTTTACCTCGTTTGTGGCTTCGAGGTTCTTTTGAGTTGGCTACAGCCCCACTGTTGTCACAGTATAGTGTTATGGGCACGTTCATATTCGGAACCACTTCCAA
This sequence comes from Luffa aegyptiaca, assembly GCA_017139565.1. Taxonomy (NCBI): domain Eukaryota; kingdom Viridiplantae; phylum Streptophyta; class Magnoliopsida; order Cucurbitales; family Cucurbitaceae; genus Luffa; species Luffa aegyptiaca. Next base: position 22,927,325 of record CM029397.1, read on the forward strand.
ATCAGTCAAGAACTTTCTAAGCCATACTGCCTCCTTAGCTGCTTTGCAAGCCGCTACATACTCAGCCTCCATGGTTGAGTCTGCTATGCATCCTTGTTTGATGCTTCTCCATACTACGGCTCCTCCATTGAGGGTGAATACTGGCCCTGATGTGGATTTCCTTGAATCCTTATCAGCTTGAAAGTCAGAGTCAGTGTATCCAGTAAGAATCAAATCCTTAGCTCCATACACCAGCATGTAGTCCCTCGTTCTCTGAAGATACTTGAGGATATTCTTAACCGCTCCCCAGTGGTCCAACCCTGGATTAGACTGATACCTACTGACTAGTCCCACTGCATAACATATGTCAGGCCTAGTGCAGAGCATAACATACATTAAGCTGCCCACAGCTGAGGCGTAGGGAATGTGTCTCATGTTCTCAATTTCTTGAGGTGTCTTAGGAGACTGTTCCTTAGACATGTGTACCCCATGTCTGAAGGGTAGTAGTCCCTTCTTGGAGTTTTGCATCGAATATCGAGACAACATTTTGTCAATATACGTTGCTTGAGACAGTGCTAGCATTTTGTTCTTACGATCCCTAATGATTTGGATTCCCAGAACATATTGAGCCTCTCCCAGATCTTTCATTTGCAATTGGGCTGCTAGCCATTTTTTAACGTCAGTGAGGTATCCTACATCATTCCCAATGAGTAGGATATCGTCTACATAAAGTATTAGAAAAGCTACTTTCCTTTTGTTGACTTTCTTGTACACACAAGGCTCATCAACGTTTTGGTCAAAACCAAAAGTTTTGATTGCAGTATCAAATCTAATGTTCCATGATCTGGACGCTTGTTTCAATCCATAGATGGATCGATTGAGCTTACAAACCTTTTGTTCCTGACCTTGGGCTATGAACCCTTCGGGTTGAGACATGAAGATATTCTCTTCAAGATTACCATTCAGAAAGGCAGTCTTGACGTCCATTTGCCATATTTCATAGTCATAATATGTGGCTATGGATAAGAGAATTCTTATGGACTTTAACATGGCTACAGGAGAAAAAGTTTCCTCATAGTCAACTCCTTCCTTTTGGGTATAACCCTTTGCCACGAGTCTAGCTTTGAAGGTCTGTACCTTTCCAGCTGCATCTCTTTTTCTCTTATAGATCCATTTGCACCCTATGGGTTTTACCCCATTTGGTAGATCTGCGAGTTCCCATACAGAATTGGAGTGCATTGACTCCATTTCCAGGTTCATGGCTTTGACCCATTGATCCTTATCTTCGTCATTCATTGCCTGTCGATAGGACAATGGATCCTCAATGCCGTCATTAGGTATGACAACCTGAGTTTCAGTTAAACCCAAGTAGAGATCAGGTTGTAATACAACCCTCCCACTGCGTCGAGGCACTCTCAACGTTTGAGATGGACGGGATGGATCTGAAGAATTAGTTCCTTCATCAACCCTTGTTGAAGGTCCAGCTTCATCAACAACTCTTGGTGACTCTTCAATAGCTTCTCCTAATATTATTTTGCTGCGTGGTTTATGATCTCTCATGTGGTCTTCCTCTAAGAAGGTGGCGTTTGTCGATACAATCACCTTATTTTCTTGTGGGTCGTATAAATAACCACCTCTCGTTTCTTTAGGGTAACCAACAAATTGGCACAGTTTTGAACGAGGTTCCAGTTTCTTAGGATTTGTCACAAGCACGTGTGCTGGACAACCCCAGATGCGAAAGTGATGCAAACTTGGTTTACGCCCCTTCCATAATTCGAAAGGTGTTTCAGAAACACTTTTCGAGGGAACATTGTTCAAGATGTATACTGCAGTCTCTACTGCATACCCCTAAAACGAGCTAGGCAATTGAGCATAGCTCAACATTGATCGAACCATGTCTAACAAGGTTCTATTTCTCCTTTCTGATGGCAATTGAGCATAGCTCATCATTGATCGAACCATGTCTAACAAGGTTCTATTTCTCCTTTCTGATACACCATTCTGCTGAGGTGTACCAGGGGCTGAGAGTTGAGATTGGATTCCATGTTCTATCATATAATCCTGGAATCTTTGATGCATATACTCCCCTCCTCGATCAGATCGAAGTACTTTAATAGATTTACCTAACAGGTTTTCAACTTCAGCCTTAAACTCCTTAAACTTTTCAAGGGCTTCAGACTTATGTCCCATTAGGTACAAGTAACCATATCTTGAATAATCATCTATGAATGAGATGAAATATTCGTACCCTCCTCGAGCTTTTACATTCATTGGACCACATAGATCCGAATGTATTAACTCTAAGGGTTCTTTGGCTCTGTAACCTTTTCCAGTAAAGGGTCTTTTGGTCATTTTTCCCTCGAGACAAGATTCACAAGGTGGTAGTGAATCATCTTCTAACTTACTTAGAAGTCCATTCTTTACCAAACGACCGATTCTATCGATGTTTATATGACCAAGTCTAAGATGCCAAAGATGAGTATTGTTACTTGTTGGAGAAATCTTTTGCCTTTTTTTTTTAGTTTCAGCATTTTTAAATAATTCGTGATTTAAAAGTGCTTTGTTTTCGGTTGGTCTTAATACATACAAGTTATTTTCTAATTTAGCTGAACAAATAAGTACACCATTCTTATAAATGAACGCTTCATTCATATCAAAAGTAACTGTATACGATTGTTCAATCAAACATGAAATAGAAATTAAGTTCCTCTTAATCTTGGGAACGATTAACAAACTTTCTAAAAGTAAGAATCTATTTCTAAAAAATAACTTCGCAGCTCCCACTGCTTTAGCTGAAATGACTTCTCCAGTTCCGACCCTGAGTGTCATTTCCCCATCGTTCAACTGCCGAAAGGAACTATTTTCCTGAAAAGAAGAGCAAACATGATTAGTTGCTCCTGAATCAAGTATCCAGGTAAACTCATCATGTTCTACCAGACATGTTTCTAAAACCAGTAAATCAAAATTACCTTCCTTTTCCTTCTTTTTCTCAGCAAGGTACTCTGGGCAGTTTCTCTTCCAATGTCCATCTACATTGCAGTGGAAACACTTGCCCTTATCTGCCACAGCTTTGGTTTTTCCCTTGCTTTTAGCAGCAGTACCGGGAGCTTTCCCCTTGTTTCCTTTCTTCTTCTGAGTTTTCTTTGAAGAAGTGGCTACAGATTTAGTTTCAGAGGATGAACCCTTCTCGAACTTTCTTTTAGAGTGAACAACGTTTGCCTCTCCTTCTATCTGTCCCTTGTTCTTAAGAAGAGACTGATAGAGTTGTAGCTCATTCAGGAGGCTAGTCAGGTTGAATGTTATTTTATTCATCATTGCATTGCATCGAAACTGTAGAAAACTCTTCGGAAGAGATTCTAAGATGAATGCAACCTGACTACGCTCATCTATGACCGCCCCGTTTGCTTCTGCCACGTTGAATTGGACCATCATATCCAGGACATGCTCCCGAACAGACGTGCCCTCTTTCATGCGACATCTATAAACGTATTTGAGAGCGTCATGGTGGAGTTAGTAGGATGGTTGTCTAAACATCTCCTGGAGAGAGTTCATAATCTCCCTCGCTGTTACCATGCCCTCATGCCTTTTAGCCAAGACTTCAGATAAGCTGGCTAGGATATAGACGCGAGTCTTATCATTGGCCTTTGTCTAGCGGTCATAAGTATCCTTAACTGCTTGGGATGCATTACGAGCAGGGGCTGGAGGACAATCCTCCGTTAAGACGAACCGCAGATCATCGACAACAAGAATCGTATTCAGGTTCGACTTCCACGTAGCGTAATTTTCGCCGGTTAATTTCTCATTTTTAAGCCGAGAGACAATTGAGGAAGACATTGCTGAAATTTAAACAGACAATGACCGTATTAGTTATCTTTGCCTTAACCCATCATACAAGCAAACAATTGCACACAATCCAATCAATTTAGCAAAACAGACAATCACAGAACCCTAAAACTATTGATTTAGTTTTGCAACGATGTTTCAGAGGTTTAGAATATCAGCCACCGAAGGGTGATCAGGCACTCCTCCTCTGAAATGAGACATTTCTCAACTAATTCTAATTCCAGAATAACTCATATTCCTATAGACATTAGCCACCGTTGTTCGGTCAAGGATTTGTGAACACTTTTAACTCATCCTTGTAAGTGTAACCCTCCCACTTTCAGATCTCAGAGGCACGCACCAACAGGCTACCGAAGGGAAAGACAACTCTTGGAGATTAGCCTAAGAGCTCCTATCCTATTAAGGAGTTCACGATGTTCCGAATCCTATGATCAGGCCCTCCGAAGGGATGGTTGCGCCAGGACAACCTGCAGGCGGATCATAGGACTCTCACGATGTGAACTAGGGGTGGAGACCGAGGGATACATTGACATGTGTCCCGCTCCCACTTACTCTAGACATTTTTCCCATTCACCTTGATATTGATTCATGCAAATACTTTCCGAAGGGAGGCCGCTCCTAAGGCGACTCGAAGCCGAGCATGAATCTCACATTGTGAATATAGGGACGTAGGAGCAAAAACTTGATTTAAATTTCGTTTTGTAATTTTCCTACTACTGAAAATATCCTAAGGTTAATTTAGGGTTGTTTAACTTAGATATAATTCGGCTATGTCAATCTATCTAAGTCTGATCCTATTATAACAATTATGGAAAGAATTAAACCGCAACGTTGTAGGTGAATTAAACTTCTTTCAATAAACCCAACATTGCAAGTCAACACTACTATGGTTAATTCAACTCAATGTTCGGGTCAGTTCCCAGGTAGGAGGTGTTCCATAAACCGTCAACTTAAATACCCCCAACCTTAGACAGAACTTTACCGAGAGAGTTCCCTTATAACCTCAGTAATGTAAGGTCTTTACTCTAAAGATCTAGGTGCATTAAACACTTTTAATAAACCTAGTGACATTGCATGCTAACATTTAACTATGATTAATTCAACTCCGGTATTCCAGGTCATTTCCCAGGTAGGAGGTGTTCCGTAAACCGTCAACTTAAATAACCCCAGCCTTAGACAGAACATTACCGGTGGAGTTCCCTTATAATCACAGCAATGTTTTTCCTACTTAGTCAATTAAAACTATTTTTAATTCTAAGTAAGAAAAGATTCTAATCCTATTAGAAACTGATCTAGGTCTAATTAATTTTAAACAATTTAAAATTAATCCAATTTATCCTATGATCTTATGTTTGCATGCAAATCTTGATTATAGATTGACGGTTTCTAATCATTAATATTAAATAACTATTTCAAATTTTAATGATTAATCCTATAATCAAGAATCTAGGGTTTAATTCATTCAACAATCTCATTCAAATTAAATAATTAAACCATACTAATTTGGACGACACATGATTCAAACTTTGCTTCGTTTCAGTTTTTCAGAGCTCGGATCCCAAAGTTCGTCCCAATGAGAGTTTTTCATATGCTTTGGACGAACTTGGTCCAAACTTTGCTCCGTTTGAGTCTTTGGAGAGTTAGGAACTCAAAGTTCAGCCCAATCAGAGTTCTTTAGGGGGTTTGGACGACACTGGTCCAAACTTTGCTCTGTTTCAGTTTTTGAGAGCTCGGAACCAAAAAATCGTCCCAATGGAAGATTTTCATATGGTTTGGACGAAGTTGGTCCAAACTTTGCTCCGTTTGAGTTTTTGAGAGTTTGGAACTCCAAGTTCAGCCCAATGAGAATTCTTTAGGTGGTTTGGACGACACATGGTTCAAACTTTCCTTCGTTTCCGTTTTATTCCTTCGTTTCCGTTTTTGAGAGCTCGGAACCCAAACGTCGTCCCAATGAGAGTTTATCATATGGTTTGGACGAACTTGGTCCAAACTTTGCTCCGTTTGAGTTTTTGGAGAGTTAGGAACTCCAAGTTCGGCCCAATGAGAGTTCTTTAGGTTGTTTGGACGACACTATGGTCCAAACTTTGATCCGTTTCAGTTTTTGAGAGCTCGGAACCAAAAGTTCGTCCCAATGAGAGTTTTTCATATGGTTTGGACGAAGTTGGTCCAAAGTTTGCTCCGTTTGAGTTTTTGGAGAGTTAGGAACTAAAAGTTCGGCACAATGAGAGTTCTTTAGGTGGTTTGGACGACACATGGTCCGAACTTTGCTCCGTTTCAGTTTTTGAGAGTTCGGAACCCAAAGGTCGACCCAATGAGAGTTTTTCATATGGTTTGGACGAACTTGGTCCAAAATTTGCTTCGTTTGAGTTTTTGGAGAGTCAGGAACTCAAAGTTCGGCCCAATGAGCGTTCTTTAGGTGGTTTCGACGACACATTGTCCAAACTTTGCTCACTTTCAGTTTTTGAGAGCTCTGAACCAAAAGTTCGTCCTAATGAGAGTTTTTCATATGGTTTGGACAAAGTTGGTCCAAACTTTGCTCCGTTTGAGTTTTTGAGAGTTTGGGACTCAAAGTTCAGCCCAATGAGAGTTCTTTAGGTGGTTTGGACGACACATGGTCCAAACTTTGCTCCGTTTAAGTTTTTGAGAGCTCGGAACCAAAACTTCGTCCTAATGAGAGATTTTCATATGGTTTGGACGAAGTTGGTCCAAACTTTGCTCCGTTTGAGTTTTTGAGAGTTTGGGACTCAAAGTTCAGCCTAATGAGAGTTCTTTAGGTGGTTTGGACGACACATGGTCCAAACTTTGCTCCGTTTAAGTTTTTGAGAGCTCGGAACCAAAACTTCGTCCTAATGAGAGTTTTTCATATGGTTTGGACGAAGTTGGTCCAAACTTTGCTCCGTTTGAGTTTTTGAGAGTTTGGAACTCAAAGTTCAGCCCAATGAGAGTTCTTTAGGTTGTTTGGACAACGCATGGTTCAAACTTTTTCTTCGTTTCAGTTTTTGAGAGCTCGGAACCCAAAGGTCGTCCCAATGACAGGTTTTCATATGGTTTGGACGAACTTGGTCCAAACTTTGCTCCGTTTGAGTTTTTGGAGAGTTACGAACTCAAAGTTTGCCCCAATGAGAGATCTTTAGGTGGTTTGGACGACACATGGTCCAAACTTTACTCCGTTTAAGTTTTTGAGAGAGTTAGGAACTCAAAGTTCGGCCCAATGAGAGTTCTTTAGGTGGTTTGGACGACACATCGTTCAAACTTTGCTTCGTTTCTATTTTTGAGAGCTCGGAACCCAAAGTTCGTCCCAATGAGAGTATTTCATATGGTTTGGACGAACTTGGTCCAAACTTTGCTCCGTTTGAGTCTTTGGAGAGTTAAGAACTCAAAGTTCGGCCCAATGAGAGTTCTTTAGGGGGTTTGGACGACACTATGGTCCAAACTTTGCTCCGTTTCAGTTTTTGTGAGCTCGGAACCAAAAGTTCGTCCCAATGAGAGTTTTTCATATCGTTTGGACGAAGTTGGTCCAAACTTTGCTCCGTTTGAGTTTTTGAGAGTTTGGAACTCAAAGTTCAACCCAATGAGAGTTCTTTAGGTGGTTTGGACGACACATGGTCAAAAGGTTTCTCCGTTTCAGTTTTTGAGAGCTCGGAACCCAAAGGTCCTCCCAATGAGAGTTTTTCAAATGGTTTGGACGAACTTGGTCCACACTTTCCTCCGTTTGAGTTTTTGGAGAGTTAGGAACTCAAAGTTCGGCCCAATGAGACTTCTTTAGGTGGTTTGGCCGACACTATGGTCCAAACTTTGCTCCGTTTAAGTTTTTGAGAGCTCGGAACCAAAACTTCGTCCTAATGAGAGTTTTTCATATGGTTTGGACGAAGTTGGTCCAAACTTTGCTCCGTTTGAGTTTTTGAGAGTTTGGAACTCAAAGTTCAGCCCAATGAGAGTTCTTTAGGTTGTTTGGACAACGCATGGTTCAAACTTTTTCTTCGTTTCAGTTTTTGAGAGCTCGAAACCCAAAGGTCGTCCCAATGACAGGTTTTCATATGGTTTGGACGAACTTGGTCCAAACTTTGCTCCGTTTGAGTTTTTGGAGAGTTACGAACTCAAAGTTTGCCCCAATGAGAGATCTTTAGGTGGTTTGGACGACACATGGTCCAAACTTTACTCCGTTTAAGTTTTTGAGAGAGTTAGGAACTCAAAGTTCGGCCCAATGAGAGTTCTTTAGGTGGTTTGGACGACACATCGTTCAAACTTTGCTTCGTTTCTATTTTTGAGAGCTCGGAACCCAAAGTTCGTCCCAATGAGAGTATTTCATATGGTTTGGACGAACTTGGTCCAAACTTTGCTCCGTTTGAGTCTTTGGAGAGTTAAGAACTCAAAGTTCGGCCCAATGAGAGTTCTTTAGGGGGTTTGGACGACACTATGGTCCAAACTTTGCTCCGTTTCAGTTTTTGTGAGCTCGGAACCAAAAGTTCGTCCCAATGAGAGTTTTTCATATCGTTTGGACGAAGTTGGTCCAAACTTTGCTCCGTTTGAGTTTTTGAGAGTTTGGAACTCAAAGTTCAACCCAATGAGAGTTCTTTAGGTGGTTTGGACGACACATGGTCAAAAGGTTTCTCCGTTTCAGTTTTTGAGAGCTCGGAACCCAAAGGTCCTCCCAATGAGAGTTTTTCAAATGGTTTGGACGAACTTGGTCCACACTTTCCTCCGTTTGAGTTTTTGGAGAGTTAGGAACTCAAAGTTCGGCCCAATGAGACTTCTTTAGGTGGTTTGGCCGACACTATGGTCCAAACTTTGCTCCGTTTAAGTTTTTGAGAGCTCGGAACCAAAACTTCGTCCTAATGAGAGTTTTTCATATGGTTTGGACGAAGTTGGTCCAAACTTTGCTCCGTTTGAGTTTTTGAGAGTTTGGAACTCAAAGTTCAGCCCAATGAGAGTTCTTTAGGTTGTTTGGACAACGCATGGTTCAAACTTTTTCTTCGTTTCAGTTTTTGAGAGCTCGAAACCCAAAGGTCGTCCCAATGACAGGTTTTCATATGGTTTGGACGAACTTGGTCCAAACTTTGCTCCGTTTGAGTTTTTGGAGAGTTACGAACTCAAAGTTTGCCCCAATGAGAGATCTTTAGGTGGTTTGGACGACACATGGTCCAAACTTTACTCCGTTTAAGTTTTTGAGAGAGTTAGGAACTCAAAGTTCGGCCCAATGAGAGTTCTTTAGGTGGTTTGGACGACACATCGTTCAAACTTTGCTTCGTTTCTATTTTTGAGAGCTCGGAACCCAAAGTTCGTCCCAATGAGAGTATTTCATATGGTTTGGACGAACTTGGTCCAAACTTTGCTCCGTTTGAGTCTTTGGAGAGTTAAGAACTCAAAGTTCGGCCCAATGAGAGTTCTTTAGGGGGTTTGGACGACACTATGGTCCAAACTTTGCTCCGTTTCAGTTTTTGTGAGCTCGGAACCAAAAGTTCGTCCCAATGAGAGTTTTTCATATCGTTTGGACGAAGTTGGTCCAAACTTTGCTCCGTTTGAGTTTTTGAGAGTTTGGAACTCAAAGTTCAACCCAATGAGAGTTCTTTAGGTGGTTTGGACGACACATGGTCAAAAGGTTTCTCCGTTTCAGTTTTTGAGAGCTCGGAACCCAAAGGTCCTCCCAATGAGAGTTTTTCAAATGGTTTGGACGAACTTGGTCCACACTTTCCTCCGTTTGAGTTTTTGGAGAGTTAGGAACTCAAAGTTCGGCCCAATGAGACTTCTTTAGGTGGTTTGGCCGACACTATGGTCCAAACTTTGCTCCGTTTAAGTTTTTGAGAGCTCGGAACCAAAACTTCGTCCTAATGAGAGTTTTTCATATGGTTTGGACGAAGTTGGTCCAAACTTTGCTCCGTTTGAGTTTTTGAGAGTTTGGAACTCAAAGTTCAGCCCAATGAGAGTTCTTTAGGTTGTTTGGACAACGCATGGTTCAAACTTTTTCTTCGTTTCAGTTTTTGAGAGCTCGAAACCCAAAGGTCGTCCCAATGACAGGTTTGCATATGGTTTGGACGAACTTGGTCCAAACTTTGCTCCGTTTGAGTTTTTGGAGAGTTACGAACTCAAAGTTTGCCCCAATGAGAGATCTTTAGGTGGTTTGGACGACACATGGTCCAAACTTTACTCCGTTTAAGTTTTTGAGAGAGTTAGGAACTCAAAGTTCGGCCCAATGAGAGTTCTTTAGGTGGTTTGGACGACACATCGTTCAAACTTTGCTTCGTTTCTATTTTTGAGAGCTCGGAACCCAAAGTTCGTCCCAATGAGAGTATTTCATATGGTTTGGACGAACTTGGTCCAAACTTTGCTCCGTTTGAGTCTTTGGAGAGTTAAGAACTCAAAGTTCGGCCCAATGAGAGTTCTTTAGGGGGTTTGGACGACACTATGGTCCAAACTTTGCTCCGTTTCAGTTTTTGTGAGCTCGGAACCAAAAGTTCGTCCCAATGAGAGTTTTTCATATCGTTTGGACGAAGTTGGTCCAAACTTTGCTCCGTTTGAGTTTTTGAGAGTTTGGAACTCAAAGTTCAACCCAATGAGAGTTCTTTAGGTGGTTTGGACGACACATGGTCAAAAGGTTTCTCCGTTTCAGTTTTTGAGAGCTCGGAACCCAAAGGTCCTCCCAATGAGAGTTTTTCAAATGGTTTGGACGAACTTGGTCCACACTTTCCTCCGTTTGAGTTTTTGGAGAGTTAGGAACTCAAAGTTCGGCCCAATGAGACTTCTTTAGGTGGTTTGGCCGACACTATGGTCCAAACTTTGCTCCGTTTAAGTTTTTGAGAGCTCGGAACCAAAACTTCGTCCTAATGAGAGTTTTTCATATGGTTTGGACGAAGTTGGTCCAAACTTTGCTCCGTTTGAGTTTTTGAGAGTTTGGAACTCAAAGTTCAGCCCAATGAGAGTTCTTTAGGTTGTTTGAACAACGCATGGTTCAAACTTTTTCTTCATTTCAGTTTTTGAGAGCTCGAAACCCAAAGGTCGTCCCAATGACAGGTTTTCATATGGTTTGGACGAACTTGGTCCAAACTTTGCTCCGTTTGAGTTTTTGGAGAGTTACGAACTCAAAGTTTGCCCCAATGAGAGATCTTTAGGTGGTTTGGACGACACATGGTCCAAACTTTACTCCGTTTAAGTTTTTGAGAGAGTTAGGAACTCAAAGTTCGGCCCAATGAGAGTTCTTTAGGTGGTTTGGACGACACATCGTTCAAACTTTGCTTCGTTTCTATTTTTGAGAGCTCGGAACCCAAAGTTCGTCCCAATGAGAGTATTTCATATGGTTTGGACGAACTTGGTCCAAACTTTGCTCCGTTTGAGTCTTTGGAGAGTTAAGAACTCAAAGTTCGGCCCAATGAGAGTTCTTTAGGGGGTTTGGACGACACTATGGTCCAAACTTTGCTCCGTTTCAGTTTTTGTGAGCTCGGAACCAAAAGTTCGTCCCAATGAGAGTTTTTCATATCGTTTGGACGAAGTTGGTCCAAACTTTGCTCCGTTTGAGTTTTTGAGAGTTTGGAACTCAAAGTTCAACCCAATGAGAGTTCTTTAGGTGGTTTGGACGACACATGGTCAAAAGGTTTCTCCGTTTCAGTTTTTGAGAGCTCGGAACCCAAAGGTCCTCCCAATGAGAGTTTTTCAAATGGTTTGGACGAACTTGGTCCACACTTTCCTCCGTTTGAGTTTTTGGAGAGTTAGGAACTCAAATTTCGGCCCAATGAGACTTCTTTAGGTGGTTTGGCCGACACTATGGTCCAAACTTTTCTCCGTTTAAGTTTTTGAGAGCTCGGAACCAAAACTTCGTCCTAATGAGAGTTTTTCATATGGTTTGGACGAAGTTGGTCCAAACTTTGCTCCGTTTGAGTTTTTGAGAGTTTGGAACTCAAAGTTCAGCCCAATGAGAGTTCTTTAGGTTGTTTGGACAACGCATGGTTCAAACTTTTTCTTCGTTTCAGTTTTTGAGAGCTCGAAACCCAAAGGTCGTCCCAATGACAGGTTTTCATATGGTTTGGACGAACTTGGTCCAAACTTTGCTCCGTTTGAGTTTTTGGAGAGTTACGAACTCAAAGTTTGCCCCAATGAGAGATCTTTAGGTGGTTTGGACGACACATGGTCCAAACTTTACTCCGTTTAAGTTTTTGAGAGAGTTAGGAACTCAAAGTTCGGCCCAATGAGAGTTCTTTAGGTGGTTTGGACGACACATCGTTCAAACTTTGCTTCGTTTCTATTTTTGAGAGCTCGGAACCCAAAGTTCGTCCCAATGAGAGTATTTCATATGGTTTTGACGAACTTGGTCCAAACTTTGCTCCATTTGAGTCTTTGGAGAGTTAAGAACTCAAAGTTCGGCCCAATGAGAGTTCTTTAGGGGGTTTGGACGACACTATGGTCCAAACTTTGCTCCGTTTCAGTTTTTGTGAGCTCGGAACCAAAAGTTCGTCCCAATGAGAGTTTTTCATATCGTTTGGACGAAGTTGGTCCAAACTTTGCTCCGTTTGAGTTTTTGAGAGTTTGGAACTCAAAGTTCAACCCAATGAGAGTTCTTTAGGTGGTTTGGACGACACATGGTCAAAAGGTTTCTCCGTTTCAGTTTTTGAGAGCTCGGAACCCAAAGGTCCTCCCAATGAGAGTTTTTCAAATGGTTTGGACGAACTTGGTCCACACTTTCCTCCGTTTGAGTTTTTGGAGAGTTAGGAACTCAAAGTTCGGCCCAATGAGACTTCTTTAGGTGGTTTGGCCGACACTATGGTCCAAACTTTGCTCCGTTTCAGTTTTTGTGAGCTCGGAACCAAAAGTTCGTCCCAATGAGAGTTTTTCATATGGTTTGGACGAAGTTGGTCCAAACTTTGCTCCATTTGAGTTTTTGAGAGTTTGGAACTCAATGTTAAGCCCAAGGAGAGTTCTTTAGGTGGTTTGGACGACACATGGTCGAAACTTTGCTCCGTTTCAATTTTTGAGAGCTCGGAACCAAAAGTTCGTCCTAATGAGAGTTTTTCATATGGTTTCGACGAAGTTGGTCCAAACTTTGCTCCGTTTGAGTTTTTGAGAGTTTGGAACCCAATGTTCAGCCCAATGAGAGTTCTTTAGGTGGTTCGGAAGACACATGGTTTAAACTTTCCTTCGTTTCTGTTTTTGAGAGCTCGGAACCCAAAGGTCGTCCCAATGAGAGTTTTTCATATGGTTTGGACGAACTTGGTCCAAACTTTGCTCCGTTTGAGTTTTTGGAGAGTTAGGAACTCAAAGTTTGGCCCAATGAGAGTTCTTTAGGGGGTTTGGACGACGGTATGGTCCAAACTTTGCTCAGTTTCAGTATTTGAGAGCTCTGAACCAAAAGTTCGTCCTAATGAGAGTTTTTCATATGGTTTGGACGAAGTTGGTCCAAACTTTGCTCCGTTTGAGTTTTTGAGAGTTTGGAACTCAATGTTAAGCCCAATGAGAGTTCTTTAGGTGGTTTGGACAACACATGGTCTAAAATTTGCTCCGTTTCAGTTTTTGAGACCTCGGAACCCAAAGGTCGTCCCAATGAGAGTTTTTCAAATGGTTTGGACGAACTTGGTCAAAACGTTTCTCCGTCTGAGTTTTTGGAGAGTTAGGAACTCAAAGTTCGGCCCAATGAGACTTCTTTAGGTGGTTTGGAGGACACATGGTCCAAACTTTTCTCCGTTTCAGTTTTTGAGAGCTCGGAACCCAAAGGTCGTCCCAATGATTGTTTTTCATATGGTTTGGACGAACTTGGTCCAAACTTTGATCCGTTTGAGTTTTTAGAGAGTTAGGAACTCAAAGTTTGGCACAATGAGAGTTCTTTAGGGGGTTTGGACGACACTATGGTCCAAACTTTGCTCCGTTTCAGTTTTTCAGACCTCGGAACCCAAAGGTCGTCCCAATAAGAGTTTTTAAATTGGTTTGGACAAACTTCGTCCAAACTTTGCTCCGTCTGAGGTTTTGGAGAGTAAGGAACTCCAAGTTCGGCCCAATGAGAGTTCTTTAGGTGGTTTGGAAGACACTATGGTCCAATCTATGATCCGTTTCAGTTTTTGAGAGCTCGGAACCAAAAGTTCGTCCTAATGAGAGTTTTTCATATGGTTTGGACGAAGTTGGTCCAAACTTTGCTCCGTTTGAGTTTTTGAGAGTTTGGAACTCAAAGTTCAGCCCAATGAGAGTTCTTTACGTGGTTTGGACGACAGATGGTCCAAACTTTGCTCCGTTTCAGTTTTTGAGAGTTTGGGACTCAAAGTTCAGCCCAATGAGAGTTCTTTAGGTTGTTTGGACGACACATGGTTCAAACTCTGCTTCGTTTCAGTTTTTGAGAGCTCAGAACCCAAAGGTCTTCCCAATGAGAGTTTTTCATATAGTTTGGACGAACTTGGTCCAAACTTTGCTCCGTTTGAGTTTTTGGAGAGTTAGGAACTCAAAGTTTGGCCCAATGAGAGTTCTTTACGTGGTTTGGACGACAAATGGTCCAAACTTTGCTCTGTTTCAGTTCTTGAGAGCTCGGAACCAAAAGTTAGTCCTAATGAGAGTTTTTCATATGGTTTGGACGAAGTTGGTCCAAACTTTGCTCCGTTTGAGTTTTTGAGAGTTTGGAACTCAAAGTTCAGCCCAATGAGAGTTCTTTACGTGGTTTGGACGACAGATGGTCCAAACTTTGCTCCGTTTGAGTTTTTGGGAGTTTGGAACTCAAAGTTCAGCCCAATGAGAGTTCTTTAGGCTGTTTGGACGACACATGGTTCAAACTTTGCTTCGTTTCAGTTTTTCAGAGCTCGGAACCCAAAGGTCGTCCCAATGAGAGTTTTTCATATGGTTTGGACGAACTTGGTCCAAACTTTCCTCCGTTTGAGTTTTTGGAGAGTTAGGAACTCAAAGTTTGGCCCAATGAGAGTTCTTTAGGGGGTTTGGACGACACTATGGTCCAAACTTTGCTCCGTTTCAGTTTTTGAGAGCTCAGAACCAAAAGTTCGTCCCAATGAGAGATTTTCTCATGGTTTAGACGAAGATGGTCCAAAATTTGCTCCGTTTGAGTCCTTGAGAGTTTGGAACTCAAAGTTCAGCCCAATGAGAGTTCTTTAGGTGGTTTGGACGACACATGGTTCAAACTTTGCTTCGTTTCCGTTTTTGGGTCGTCCCAATGAGTGTTTTTCATATGGTTTGGACGAACTTGGTCCAAACTTTACTCCGTTTGAGTTTTTGGAGAGTTAGGAACTCCAAGTTCGGCCCAATGAGAGTTCTTTAGGTGGTTTGGACGACACTATGGTCCAAACTTTTATCCGTTCAGGTTTTGAGAGCTCGGAACCAAAAGTTCGTCCCAATGAGAGTTTTTCATATGGTTTGGACGAAGTTGGTCCAAACTTTGCTCCGTTTGAGTTTTTGGAGAGTTAGGAACTCAAAGTTCGGCCCAATGAGAGTTCTTTAGGTGGTTTGGACGACACATGGTCCAAACTTTGCTCAGTTTCAGTTTTTGAGAGCTCTGAACCCAAAGGTCTTCCCAATGAGAGTTTTTCATATGGTTTGGACGAAGTTGGTCCAAACTATGCTTCGTTTGAGTTTTTGAGAGTTTGGAACTCAAAGTTCAGCTTAATGAGAGTTCTTTAGGTGGTTTGGACGACACATGGTCCAAACTTTGCTCCGTTTCAGTTTTTGAGAGCTCGGAACCAAAAGTTCGTCCTAATGAGAGTTTTTCATATGGTTTGGACGAACTTGGTCCAAACTTTGCTTCGTTTGAGTTTTTGAGAGTTTGGAACTCAAAGTTCAGCTTAATGAGAGTTCTTTCGGTGGTTTGGACGACACATGGTCCAAACTTTGCTCCGTTTCAGTTTTTGAGAGCTCGGAACCAAAAGTTCGTCCTAATGAGAGTTTTTCATATGGTTTGGACGAAGTTGGTCCAAACTCTGCTTCGTTTGAGTTTTTGAGAGTTTGGAACTCAAAGTTCAGCCCAATGAGAGTTCTTTAGGTGGTTTGGACGACACATGGTGCAAACTTTGCTCCGTTTCAATTTTTGAGAGCTCGGAACCTAAAGGTCGTCCCAATGAGAGTTTTTCATATGGTTTGGTTGAACTTGGTCCAAACTTTTCTCCGTTTCAGTTCTTGAGAGCTCGGAACCAAAAGTTAGTCCTAATGAGAGTTTTTCATATGGTTTGGACGAAGTTGGTCCAAACTTAGCTCCGTTTGAGTTTTGGAGAGTTTGGAACTCAAAGTTCAGCCCAATGAGAGTTTTTAGGCTGTTTGGACGACACATGGTTCAAACTTTGCTTTGTTTCAGTTTTTGAGAGCTCGGAACCCAAAGGTCGTCCCAATGAGAGTTTTTCATATGGTTTGGACGAACTTGGTCCAAACTTTCCTTCGTTTGAGTTTTTGGAGAGTTAGGAACTCAAAGTTTGGCCCAATGAGAGTTCTTTAGGGGGTTTGGACGACACTATGGTCCAAACTTTGCTCCGTTTCAGTTTTTGAGAGCTCAGAACCAAAAGTTCGTCCCAATGAGAGATTTTCTTATGGTTTAGACGAAGGTGGTCCAAACTTTGCTCCGTTTGAGTCCTTGAGAGTTTGGAACTCAAAGTTCAGCCCAATGAGAGTTCTTTAGGTGGTTTGGACGACACATGGTTCAAACTTTGCTTCGTTTCCGTTTTTGGGTCGTCCCAATGAGTGTTTTTCATATGGTTTGGACGAACTTGGTCCAAACTTTACTCCGTTTGAGTTTTTGGAGAGTTAGGAACTCCAAGTTCGGCCCAATGAAAGTTCTTTAGGTGGTTTGGACGACACTATGGTCCAAACTTTTATCCGTTCAGTTTTTGAGAGCTCGGAACCAAAAGTTCGTCCCAATGAGAGTTTTTCATATGGTTTGGACGAAGTTAGGAACTCAAAGTTCGGCCCAATGAGAGTTCTTTTGGTGGTTTGGACGACACATGGTCCAAACTTTGCTCAGTTTCAGTTTTTGAGAGCTCTGAACCCAAAGGTCTTCCCAATGAGAGTTTTTCATATGGTTTGGACGAAGTTGGTCCAAACTATGCTTCGTTTGAGTTTTTGAGAGTTTGGAACTCAAAGTTCAGCTTAATGAGAGTTCTTTAGGTGGTTTGGACGACACATGGTCCAAACTTTGCTCCGTTTCAGTTTTTGAGAGCTCGGAACCAAAAGTTCGTCCTAATGAGAGTTTTTCATATGGTTTGGACGAAGTTGGTCCAAACTATGCTTCGTTTGAGTTTTTGAGAGTTTGGAACTCAAAGTTCAGCTTAATGAGAGTTCTTTAGGTGGTTTGGACGACACATGGTCCAAACTTTGCTCCGTTTCAGTTTTTGAGAGCTCGGAACCAAAAGTTCGTCCTAATGAGAGTTTTTCATATGGTTTGGACGAAGTTGGTCCAAACTTTGCTTCGTTTGAGTTTTTGAGAGTTTGGAACTCAAAGTTCAGCTTAATGAGAGTTCTTTAGGTGGTTTTGGACGACACATGGTCCAAACTTTGCTCCGTTTCAGTTTTTGAGAGCTCGGAACCAAAAGTTCGTTCTAATGAGAGTTTTTCATATGGTTTGGACGAAGTTGGTCCAAACTCTGCTTCGTTTGAGTTTTTGAGAGTTTGGAACTCAAAGTTCAGCCCAATGAGAGTTCTTTAGGTGGTTTGGACGACACATGGTGCAAACTTTGCTCCGTTTCAATTTTTGAGAGCTCGGAACCTAAAGGTCGTCCCAATGAGAGTTTTTCATATGGTTTGGTTGAACTTGGTCCAAACTTTTCTCCGTTTCAGTTCTTGAGAGCTCGGAACCAAAAGTTAGTCCTAATGAGAGTTTTTCATATGGTTTGGACGAAGTTGGTCCAAACTTTGTTCCGTTTGAGTTTTTGAGAGTTTGGAACTCAAAGTTCAGCCCAATGAGAGTTTTTAGGCTGTTTGGACGACACATGGTTCAAACTTTGCTTCGTTTCAGTTTTTGAGAGCTCGGAACCCAAAGGTCGTCCCAATGAGAGTTTTTCATATGGTTTGGACGAACTTGGTCCAAACTTTCCTTCGTTTGAGTTTTTGGAGAGTTAGGAACTCAAAGTTTGGCCCAATGAGAGTTCTTTAGGGGGTTTGGACGACACTATGGTCCAAACTTTGCTCCGTTTCAGTTTTTGAGAGCTCAGAACCAAAAGTTCGTCCCAATGAGAGATTTTCTTATGGTTTAGACGAAGGTGGTCCAAACTTTGCTCCGTTTGAGTCCTTGAGAGTTTGGAACTCAAAGTTCAGCCCAATGAGAGTTCTTTAGGTGGTTTGGACGACACATGGTTCAAACTTTGCTTCGTTTCCGTTTTTGGGTCGTCCCAATGAGTGTTTTTCATATGGTTTGGACGAACTTGGTCCAAACTTTACTCCGTTTGAGTTTTTGGAGAGTTAGGAACTCCAAGTTCGGCCCAATGAAAGTTCTTTAGGTGGTTTGGACGACACTATGGTCCAAACTTTTATCCGTTCAGTTTTTGAGAGCTCGGAACCAAAAGTTCGTCCCAATGAGAGTTTTTCATATGGTTTGGACGAAGTTAGGAACTCAAAGTTCGGCCCAATGAGAGTTCTTTTGGTGGTTTGGACGACACATGGTCCAAACTTTGCTCAGTTTCAGTTTTTGAGAGCTCTGAACCCAAAGGTCTTCCCAATGAGAGTTTTTCATATGCTTTGGACGAAGTCGGTCCAAACTATGCTTCGTTTGAGTTTTTGAGAGTTTGGAACTCAAAGTTCAGCTTAATGAGAGTTCTTTAGGTGGTTTGGACGACACATGGTCCAAACTTTGCTCCGTTTCAGTTTTTGAGAGCTCGGAACCAAAAGTTCGTCCTCATGAGAGTTTTTCATATGGTTTGGACGAAGTTGGTCCAAACTTTGCTTCGTTTGAGTTTTTGAGAGTTTGGAACTCAAAGTTCAGCTTAATGAGAGTTCTTTAGGTGGTTTGGACGACACATGGTCCAAACTTTGCTCCGTTTCAGTTTTTGAGAGCTCGGAACCAAAAGTTCCTCCTAATGATAGTTTTACATATGGTTTGGACGAAGTTGGTCCAAACTTTGCTTCGTTTGAGTTTTTGAGAGTTTGGAACTCAAAGTTCAGCCCAATGAGAGTTCTTTAGGTTGTTTAGACGACACATGGTGCAAACTTTGCTCCGTTTCAATTTTTGAGAGCTCGGAACCTAAAGGTCGTCCCAATGAGAGTTTTTCATATGGTTTGGTTGAACTTTGTCCAAACTTTCCTCCGTTTGAGTTTTTGGGGAGTTAGGAACTCAAAGTTCGGCCCAATGAGACTTCTTTAGGTGGTTTGGCCGACACTATGGTCATAACTTTGCTCCGTTTCATTTTTTGTGAGCTCGGAACCAAAAGTTCGTCCCAATCAGAGTTTTCATATGGTTTGGACGAAGTTGATCCAAACTTTCCTCCGTTTCAGTTTTTGAGAGTTTGGAACTCAATGTTAAGCCCAATGAGAATTCTTTAGGTGGGTTGGACAACGTTCTTTAGGTGGTTTGGACGACACATGGTGCAAACTTTGCTCCGTTTCAAGTTTTGAGAGCTCGGAACCTAAAGGTCGTCCCAATGAGAGTTTTTCATATGGTTTGGTTTAACTTTGTCCAAACTTTGCTCCGTTTGAGTTTTTGGAGAGTTAGGAACTCAAAGTTCGGCCCAATGAGACTTCTTTAGGTGGTTTGGCCGACACTATGGTCATAACTTTGCTCCGTTTCGTTTTTTGTGAGCTCGGAACCAAAAGTTCGTCCCAATCAGAGTTTTTCATATGGTTTGGACGAAGTTGATCCAAACTTTCCTCCGTTTTAGTTTTTGAGTGTTTGGAACTCAATGTTAAGCCCAATGAGAATTCTTTAGGTGGGTTGGACAACACATGGTCCAAACTTTGCTCCGTTTCAGTTTTTGAGACCTCGGAACCCAAAGGTCGTCCCAATCAGAGTTTTTCAAATGGTTTGGACAAACTTGGTCCAAACTTTGCTCCGTCTGAGTTTTTGGAGAGTTATAAACTCAAAGTTCGGCCCAATGAGACGTCTTTAGGTGGTTTGGACGACACATGGTCCAAACTTTGCTCCGTTTTAGTTTTTGAGAGCTCGGAACCAAAACTTCGTCCTAATGAGAGTTTTTCATATGGTTTGGACGAAGTTGGTCCAAACTTTGCTTCGTTTGAGTTTTTGAGAGTTTGGAACTCAAAGTTCAGCCCAATGAGAGTTCTTTAGGTTGTTTGGACGACACATGGTTCAAATTTGCTTCGTTTCAGTTTTTGAGACCTCAGAACCCAAAGGTCGTCCCAATGAGAGTTTTTCATAAGGTTTGGACGAACTTGGTCCAAACTTTGCTCCGTTTGAGTTTTTGAAGAGTTAGGAACTCAAAGTTCGGCCCAATGAGAGTTCTTTAGGTGGTTTGGACGACACATGCTCCAAACTTTGCTACGTTTCAGTTTTTTAGAGCTCTGAACAAAAAGTTCGTCCTAATAAGAGTTTTTCATATGGTTTGGACGAAGTTGGTCCAAACTATGCTTCGTTTGAGTTTTTGAGAGTTTGGAACTCAAAGTTCAGCCCAATGAGAGTTCTTTAGGTGGTTTGGACGACACATGGTCCAGACTTAACTCCGTTTCAGTTTTTGAGAGCTCGGAAACAAAAGTTCGTCCCAATGAGAGATTTTCATATTGTTTGGACGAAGTTGGTCCAAACTTTGCTCCGTTTGAGCTCTTGAGAGTTTGGAACTCAAAGTTCAGCCCAATGAGAGTTCTTTAGGTGGTTTGGACGACACATGGTTCAAACTTTTCTTCGTTTTCATTTTTGAGAGCTCAGAACCCAAAGGTCATCCCAATGAGAGTTTTTCATATGGTTTGGACGAACTTAGTCCAAACTTTGCTCCGTTTAAGTTTTTGAGAGCTCGGAACCAAAAGTTCGTCCCAATGAGAGTTTTTCATATGGTTTGGACGAAGTTGGTCCAAACTTTGCTCCGTTTGAGTTTTTGGAGAATTAGGAACTCCAAGTTCGGCCCAATGAGAGTTCTTTAGGTGGTTTGGACGACACTATGGTCCAAAGTTTGATCCGTTTCAGTTTTTGAGAGCTCGGAACCAAAAGTTCGTCCCAATGAGAGTTTGTCATATGGTTTGGACGAAGTTAATCCAAACTTTGCTCCGTTTGAGTTTTTGAGAGTTTGGAACTCAATGTTAAGCCCAATCAGAATTCTTTAGGTGGTTTGAACAACACATGGTCCAAACTTTGCTCCGTTTCAGTTTTTGAGACCTCGGAACCCAAAGGTCGTCCCAATGAGAGTTTTTCAAATGGTTTGGACGAACTTGGTCCAAACTTTCCTCCGTCTGAGTTTTTGGAGAGTTAGGAACTCAAAGTTTGGCCCAATGAGACTTCTTTAGGTGGTTTGGACGACACATGGTCCAAACTTTGCTCCGTTTCAGTTTTGAGAGCTCGGAACCCAAAGGTAATCCCTATGAGTGTTTTTCATATGGTTTGGACGAACTTGGTCCAAACTTTGCTCCGTTTGAGTTTTTGAGAGTTTGGAACTCAAAGTTCAGCTTAATGAGAGTTCTTTAGGTGGTTTGGACGACACATGGTACAAACTTTGCTCCGTTTCAGTTTTTGAGAGCTCGGAAACAAAAGTTCGTCCCAATGAGAGATTTTCATATGGTTTGGACGAAGTTGGTCCAAACTTTTCTCCGTTTGAGCTTTTGTGAGTTTTGAACTCAAAGTTCAGCCCAATGAGAGTTCTTTAGGTGGTTTGGACGACACATGGTTCAAACTTTGCTTCGTTTATGTTTTTGAGAGCTCGGAACCCAAAGGTCATCCCAATGAGAGTTTTTCATATGGTTTGGACGTAGTTGGTCCAAACTTTGCTCCGTTTGAGTTTTTTGAGAGTTAGGAACTCCAAGTTCGGCCCAATGAGAGTTCTTTAGGTGGTTTGGACGACACTATGGTCCAAACTTTGATCCGCTTCAGTTTTTGAGAGCTCGGAACCAAAAGTTCGTCCTAATGAGAGTTTTTCATATGGTTTGGACGAAGTTGGTCAAAACTTTGATCCGTATGAGTTTTCGGAGAGTTAGGAACTCAAAGTTCGGCCCGATGAGAGTTCTTTAGGTGATTTTGACGACACATGGTCCGAACTTTGTCCGTTTCTGTTTTTGAGAGCTCGGAACCCAAAGGTCGTCCCAATGAGAGTTTTTGATATGGTTTGGATGAACTTGGTCCAAACTTTGCTCCGTTTGAGTTTTTGAGAGTTTGGAACTTAAAGTTCAGCCCAATGAGAGTTCATTAGGTGGTTTGGACGACACATGGGCCAAACTTTGCTCCGTTTCAGTTTTTGAGAGCTCGGAATCAAAACTTCGTCCTAATGAGAGTTTTTCTTATGGTTTGGACGAAGTGTGTCCAAAATTTGCTTCGTTTGAGTGTTTGAGAGTTTGGAACTCAAAGTTCAGCCCAATGAGAGTTCTTTAGGTTGTTTGGACGACACTATGGTCCAAACTTTGATCCGTTTCAGTTTTTTAGAGCTCTGAACCAAAAGTTCGTCCCAATGAGAGGTTTTCACATGGTTTGGACGAACTTGGTCCAAACTTTGCTCCGTTTGAGTTTTTGGAGAGTTAGGAACTCCAAGTTCGGCCCAATGAGAGTTCTTTAGGTGGTTTGGACGACACATGGTCCGAACTTTGCTCCGTTTTAGTTTTTAAGAGCTCGGAACCAAAACTTCATCCTAATGAGAGTTTTTCATATGGTTTGGACGAAGTTGGTCCAAACTTTGCAACGTTTGAGTTTTTGAGAGTTTGGAACTCAAAGTTCAGCCCAATGAGAGTTCTTTAGGTTGTTTGGACGACACTATGGTCCAAACTTTGATCCGTTTGAGTTTTTGAGAGCTCGGAACCAAAACTTCATCCTAATGAGAGTTTTTCATATGGTTTGGACGAAGTTGGTCCAAACTTTGCAACGTTTGAGTTTTTGAGAGTTTGGAACTCAAAGTTCAGCCCAATGAGAGTTCTTTAGGTTGTTTGGACGACACTATGGTCCAAACTTTGATCCGTTTGAGTTTTTGAGAGCTCGGAACCAAAACTTAGTCCTAATGAGAGTTTTTCATATGGTTTGGACGAAGTTGGTCCACACTTTGCTCCGTTTGAGTTATTGAGAGTTTGGAACTCAAAGTTTCGCCCAATGAGAGTTCTTTAGGTTGTTTGGATGACACTATGGTCCAAACTTTGATCCGTTTCAGTTTTTGAGAGCTCGGAACCAAAAGTTCGTCCCAATGAGAGTTTTTCAGATGGTTTGGATGAAGTTGGTCCAAACTTTGCTCCATTTGAGTTTTTGAGAGTTAGGAACTAAAAGTTCAGACCAATAAGAGTTCTTTAGGTGGTTTGGACGACACATGGTCCAAACTTTGCTCCGTTTCAGTTTTTGAGAGCTCGGAACCCAAAGATCGTCCCAATGAGAGTTTTTCATATGGTTTGGACGAACTAGCTCCAAACTTTGATTCGTTTGAGTTTTTGGATAGTTAGGAACTCAAAGTTCGGCCCAATGAGCGTTCTTTACGTGGTTTCGACGACACATGGTCCAAACTTTGCTCAGTTTCAGGTTTTGAGAGCTCGGAACCCAAAGATCGTCCCAATGAGAGTTTTTCAAATGGTTTGGACGAACTTGGTCCAAGCTTTGCTTCGTTTGAGTTTTTGGAGAGTTAGGAACTCAAAGTTCGGCACAATGAGCGTTCTTTAGGTGGTTTCGACGACACATGGTCCAAACGTTGCTTAGTTTCAGTTTTTGAGAGCTCTGAACCAAAAGTTCGTCCTAATGAGAGTTTTTCATATGGTTTTGACGATGTTGGTCCAAACATTGCTCCGTTTGAGTTTTTGAGAGTTTGGAAGTCAAAGTTCAGCCCAATGAGAGTTCTTTAGGTGGTTTGGACGACACATGGTCCAAACTTTGCTCCGTTTCAGTTTTTGAGAGCTCGGAACCCAAAGGTCGTCCCAATGAGAGTTTTTCATATGGTTTGGATGAACTTGATCCAAACTTTGCTTCGTTTGAGTTTTTGGAGAGTTAGGTACTCAAAGTTCGGCACAATGAGCGTTCTTTAGGTGGTTTCGACGACACATGGTCCAAACGTTGCTCAGTTTCAGTTTTTGAGAGCTCTGAACCAAAAGTTCGTCCTAGTGAGAGTTTTTCATATGGTTTTGACGAAGTTGGTCCAAACTTTGCACCGTTTGAGTTTTTGAGAGTTTGGAACTCAAAGTTCAGCCCAATGAGAGTTCTTTAGGTGGTTTGGACGACACATGGTCCAAAGTTTGCTCAGTTTCAGTTTTTGAGAGCTCTGAACCAAAAGTTCGTCCTAATGAGAGTTTTTCATATGGTTTGGACGAACTTGGTCCAAACTTTGCTCCGTTTGAGTTTTTGGAGAGTTAGGAACTCCAAGTTCGGCCCAATGAGAGTTCTTTAGGTGGTTTGGACGACACTATGTTCCAAACTTTGATCCGTTCAGTTTTTGAGAGCTCGGAACCAAAAGTTCGTCCCAATGAGAGTTTTTCATATGGTTTTGACGAAGTTGGTCCAAACTTTTCTCCGTTTGAGTTTTTGGAGAGTTAGGAACTCAAAGTTCGGCCCAATGAGAGTTCTTTAGGTGGTTTCGACGACACATGGTCCAAACTTTGCTCAGTTTCAGTTTTTGAGAGCTCTGAACCAAAAGTTCGTCCTAATGAGAGTTTTTCATATGGTTTGGACGAATTTGGTCCAAACTTTGCTTCGTTTGAGTTTTTGAGAGTTTGGAACTCAAACTTCAGCTTAATGTGAGTTCTTTAGGTGGTTTGGACGACACATGGTCCAAACTTTGCTCCGTTTCAGTTTTTGAGAGCTCGGAACCAAAAGTTCGTCCTAATGAGAGTTTTTCATATGGTTTGGACGAAGTTGGTCCAAACTTTGCTTCGTTTGAGTTTTTGAGAGTTTGGAACTCAAAGTTCAGCTTAATGAGAGTTCTTTAAGTGGTTTGGACGACACATGGTCCAAACTTTGCTCCGTTTCAGTTTTTGAGAGCTCGGAACCAAAAGTTCGTCCTAATGAGAGTTTTTCATATGGTTTGGACGAAGTTGGTCCAAACTTTGCTTCGTTTGAGTTTTTGAGAGTTTGGAACTCAAAGTTCAGCTTAATGAGAGTTCTTTAAGTGGTTTGGACGACACATGGTCCAAACTTTGCTCCGTTTCAGTTTTTGAGAGCTCGGAACCAAAAGTTCGTCCTAATGAGAGTTTTTCATATAGTTTGGACGAAGTTGGTCCAAACTGTGCTTCGTTTGAGTTTTTGAGAGTTTGGAACTCAAAGTTCAGGCCAATGAGAGTTCTTTAGGTGGTTTGGACGAGACATTGTGCAAACTTTGCTCCGTTTCAATTTTTGAGAGCTCGGAACCCAAAGGTCGTCCCAATGAGAGTTTTTCATATGGTTTGGTTGAAGTTGGTCCAAACTTTGCTCCGTTTGAGTTTTTGGAGAGTTAGGAACTCAAAGTTCGGCCCAATGAGACTTCTTTAGGTGGTTTGGCCGACACTATGGTCATAACTTTGCTCCGTTTCATTTTTTGTGAGCTCGGAACCAAAAGTTCGTCCCAATCAGAGTTTTTCATATGGTTTGGACGAAGTTGATCCAAACTTTCCTCCGTTTTAGTTTTTGAGAGTTTGGAACTCAATGTTAAGCCCAATGAGAATTCTTTAGGTGGGTTGGACAACACATGGTCCAAACTTTGCTCTGTTTCAGTTTTTGAGACCTCGGAACCCAAAGGTCGTCCCAATCAGAGTTTTTCAAATGGTTTGGACAAACTTGGTCCAAACTTTGCTCCGTCTGAGTTTTTGGAGAGTTAGGAACTCAAAGTTCGGCCCAATGAGACTTCTTTAGGTGGTTTGGACGACACATGGTCCAAACTTTGCTCCGTTTCAGTTTTTGAGAGCTCGGAACCAAAACTTCGTCCTAATGAGAGTTTTTCATATGGTTTGGACGAAGTTGGTCCAAACTTTGCTTCGTTTGAGTTTTTGAGAGTTTGGAACTCAAAGTTCAGCCCAATGAGAGTTCTTTAGGTGGTTTTGACGACACATGGTGCAAACTTTGCTCCGTTTCAATTTTTGAGAGCTCGGAACCCAAAGGTCGTCCCAATGAGAGTTTTTCATATGGTTTGGATGAACTTGGTCCAAACTTTGCTCCGTTTGAGTTTTTGGAGAGTTAGGAACTCAAAGTTCGGCCCAATGAGACTTCTTTAGGTGCTTTTGGCCGACACTATGGTCATAACTTTGCTCCGTTTCATTTTTTGTGAGCTCGGAACCAAAAGTTCGTCCCAATTAGAGTTTTTCATATGGTTTGGACGAAGTTGATCCAAACTTTGCTCCGTTTCAGTTTTTGAGAGTTTGGAACTCAATGTTAAGCCTAATGAGAATTCTTTAGGTGGGTTGGACAACACATGGTCAAAACTTTGCTCTGTTTCAGTTTTTGAGGCCTCGGAACCCAAAGGTCGTCCCAATCAGAGTTTTTCAAATGGTTTGGACAAACTTGGTCCAAACTTTGCTCCGTCTGAGTTTTTGGAGAGTTATAATCTCAAAGTTCGGCCCAATGAGACTTCTTTAGGTGGTTTGGACGACACATGGTCCAAACTTTTCTCCGTTTTAGTTTTTGAGAGCTCGGAACCAAAACTTCGTCCTAATGAGAGTTTTTCATATGGTTTGGACGAAGTTGGTCCAAACTTTGCTTCGTTTGAGTTTTTGAGAGTTTGGAACACAAAGTTCAGCCCAATGAGAGTTCTTTAGGTTGTTTGGACGACACATGGTTCAAATTTGCTTCGTTTCAGTTTTTGAGACCTCGGAACCCAAAGGTCGTCCCAATGAGAGTTTTTCATATGGTTTGGACGAACTTGGTCCAAACTTTGCTCCGTTTGAGTTTTTGAAGAGTTAGGAACTCAAAGTTCGGCCCAATGAGAGTTCTTTAGGTGGTTTGGACGACACATGGTCCAAACTTTGCTCCGTTTCAGTTTTTTAGAGCTCTGAACCAAAAGTTCGTCCTAATAAGAGTTTTTCATATGGTTTGGACGAAGTTGGTCCAAACTATGCTTCGTTTGAGTTTTTGAGAGTTTGGAACTCAAAGTTCAGTCCAATGAGAGTTCTTTAGGTGGTTTGGACGACACATGGTCCAGACTTTGCTCCGTTTCAGTTTTTGAGAGCTCGGAAACAAAAGTTCGTCCCAATGAGAGATTTTCATATGGTTTGGACGAAGTTGGTCCAAACTTTGCTCCGTTTGAGCTTTTGAGAGTTTGGAACTCAAAGTTCAGCCCAATGAGAGTTCTGTAGGTGGTTTGGACTGTTGGGTTTTATGCCCTAAAACTCGTAGATAGTGAATGTAAACAAATTGTATACTTGTTTCAATAAAGTGTTATTGAGTTTCTACAATAAAGTGTTATTGTTAAATATTGCACAATTTGACCCAAATCCAATAAACTAAGATCCAAGGTTGTTTACATGTGACTTGAACTAGTATGTGGGGACATACGAGGATTGGTGTTCAAGTAACAACCTAAAAGGTCTATAGTACAAGGATAATGTTGGGTACCTTATCCTGGTAACACTATGTGATACAGCCCGCTTTGTATTCGATACAGACGTATTAATCCAAGGCGTCCATGTAGGAGACATGCGAGCGGGGGTATCCTATGCAATGAGTTTGCATAAGACCGGACCACGAAATAGTAAACCACTAGATGTAACACAGTTAACTAGTTAGTTTACTGTTTCAATACGATGACCTAGGTAACTCAGTCTTAATCCTGAGTGTGTCATGAACTCCTTCTCATGAGGGATTGTCCTTTGATTAGCATGGGTGAGAGTGGCCAATACGCCGACTCAATATGCCTTCCTTTTTGGGGACAAGACCGAGTGGGAGGCTGGGGACATGACAACACAAGAAGGAATTCACTTCTTCCCACTTCTAGGAGAAGTAGATGAGTGTTCCCTTAAGTGGTGACTCCGGGACTTGAACAAAGGGATCCCGCCCTCTCACTGGCCCGAGAGAAACTTTCTGTTTATTGGTTGGACCATAAACAGGTTGTTCATTAGAGGAGCACTGGTACTTAAGGAGACAGATGTAACACAGGGGTAAAACGGTAATTTGACCCAACTGTAGTTACGAACACTTGTGAAGGATTGACTTACCGGTATAGGTCTATATCCGTGGACACAGAAATGTTCTACAGCGAGAAGAGTTCAACTGTGGGTCTTTAGTGGAATGACCCACAGTTAATGAATATTGGTTAACCTGATTAATGAGTTTAATCTATTAACCTCATATCATTGGAGCTTCTGATCTGTAGGTCCATTAGGTCCCCCTGCTAGCTCGTAAAGAGTAATTAGGAACAAATATATCTTGAGAGAATTTGAATAGTTCAAATTCATATTGGGAATTAAGTTAATTGTATGAGATACAAATTAATATAATGTATAATGATGCATTAAAATATAAAGTCTAATTTGAGATTAAACTTTATTAAATTGAGAGATTGATATATTTGAAAGAGTTCAAATATATGTCTAATTAAATATAGGGTATTTAATTAGAAGATGAATTAATTTAGTTTAAATTAAATGAGATTTAATTAAACTATAGTCTATGAGAGAAATAAATATTTGAAGAAGTTCAAATATTAATATGAATTTGATTCATAATAAATTTATAGGATATAAGAGAATTTGAAGGAGTTCAAATTTTAATATGAATTTGATTCATATTATAGAATTAATTAATTGAAGGCCTGAAATTAAATATATGATATTTAATTGGGTAATTAATTAATTAACTAATAGAAGGTCTGAAATTAAATATATGATATTTAATTGGTGATTAATTAATTAAAGAATTAATTAATTGGAAATTAATCAATTATGAAAATGATTAATCACTTATGGAAGTGATCAATCATTTATGGAAAAGATTAATCAATTATGGAATTGATTGGTCATGGAATTGGTTGGTTATGGAATTGATTAATTATGAAAAAGATTAAATCAATTATGGAAATAATTGATTTTAAATGAATATTTTATTCATGGCCTTTCTCCTATAAATAGAACACTAAACATAGGGTTTAAGTACAACAACATAAGGCCACAAGAATGCACTCTTGCATTCTCTCTAGCCTCCCTCTCATATTCTCTCAACTCAGGAACTTTAGGGAGAATTTTCTCTCTAGAGTTTTTCCCATTCAAGATTAGGTAGTCCCACAACTACGTTCCTAATCTCAGAGTTATAGCGGGGAAGATCAAATGGTGGTGTTCTTCGTTGTTGCAGAACAATCAAGAATCATCCGTTGAAGTATTCAGAGTCGTCAACGGAGGTTTGCTTCTCTTTTCTTTATTATAGATTTAGATCTAAATTTTGTATGCTTAGCCTTAAGTTTCTATAGAATTTGTTCTATGTTTTAACCAATGCAATAGTATTTTTGGATAAACAAAATTAACTACGAATCGGTCCCAATTACGATTCCGCTTTAACGGAATTGGGGAATTCCAAATCCTTACATGGACGACACATGGTTCAAACTTTTCTTCGTTTCTGTTTTTGAGAGCTCGGAACCCAAAGGTCGTCCCAATGAGAGTTTTTCATATGGTTTGGACGAACTTAGTCCAAACTTTGCTCCGTTTGAGTTTTTGGAGAGTTAGGAACTCCAAGTTCGGCCCAATGAGAGTTCTTTAGGTGGTTTGGACGACACTATGGTCCAAACTTTGATCCGTTTCAGTTTTTCAGAGCTCGGAACCAAAAGTTCGTCCCAATGAGAGTTTTTCATATGGTTTGGACGAAGTTGGTCCAAACTATGCTCTGTTTGAGTTTTTGGAGAATTAGGAACTCCAAGTTCGGCCCAATGAGAGTTCTTTAGGTGGTTTGGACGACACTATGGTCCAAACTTTGATCCGTTTCAGTTTTTGAGAGCTCGGAACCAAAAGTTCGTCCCAATGAGAGTTTGTCATATGGTTTGGACGAAGTTAATCCAAACTTTGCTCCGTTTGAGTTTTCGAGAGTTTGGAACTCAATGTTAAGCCCAATCAGAATTCTTTAGGTGGTTTGAACAACACATGGTCCAAACTTTGCTCCGTTTCAGTTTTTGAGACCTCGGAACCCAAAGGTCGTCCCAATGAGAGTTTTTCAACTGGTTTGGACGAACTTGGTCCAAACTTTCCTCCGTCTGAGTTTTTGGAGAGTTAGGAACTCAAAGTTTGGCCCAATTAGACTTCTTTAGGTGGTTTGGACGACACATGGTCCAAACTTTGCTCCGTTTCAGTTTTGAGAGCTCGGAACCAAAAGGTAATCCCAATGAGTGTTTTTCATATTGTTTGGACGAACTTGGTCCAAACTTTGCTCCGTTTGAGTTTTTGGAGAGTTAGGAACTCAAAGTTTGGCCCAATGAGAGTTCTTTAGGGGGTTTGGACAACGCTATGGTACAAACTTTGCTCCTTTTCAGTTTTTGAGAGCTCGGAAACAAAAGTTCGTCCCAATGAAAGATTTTCATATGGTTTGGACGAAGTTGGTCCAAACTTTGCTCCGTTTGAGCTTTTGTGAGTTTGGAAATCAAAGTTCAGCCCAATGAGAGTTCTTTAGGTGGTTTGGACGACACATGGTTCAAACTTTGCTTCGTTTCTGTTTTTGAGAGCTCGGAACCCAAAGGTCGCCCCAATGAGAGTTTTTCATATGGTTTGGACGAAGTTGGTCCAAACTTTGCTCCGTTTGAGTTTTTTGAGAGTTAGGAACTCCAAGTTCGGCCCAATGAGAGTTCTTTAGGTGGTTTGGACGACACTATGGTCCAAACTTTGATCCGTTACAGTTTTTGAGAGCTCGGAACCAAAAGTTCGTCCTAATGAGAGTTTTTCATATGGTTTGGACGAAGTTGGTCCAAACTTTGATCCGTATGAGTTTTCGGAGAGTTAGGAACTCAAAGTTCGGCCCAATGAGAGTTCTTTAGGTGATTTTGACGACACATGGTCCGAACTTTGTCCGTTTCTGTTTTTGAGAGCTCGGAACCCAAAGGTCGTCCCAATGAGAGTTTTTGATATGGTTTGGATGAACTTGGTCCAAACTTTGCTCCGTTTGAGTTTTTGAGAGTTTGGAACTCAAAGTTCAGCCCAATGAGAGTTCATTAGGTGGTTTGGACGACACATGGGCCAAACTTTGCTCCGTTTCAGTTTTTGAGAGCTCGGAATCAAAACTTCGTCCTAATCAGAGTTTTTCTTATGGTTTGGACGAAGTTGGTCCAAACTTTGCTCCGTTTGAGTGTTTGAGAGTTTGGAACTCAAAGTTCAGCCCAATGAGAGTTCTTTAGGTTGTTTAGACGACACTATGGTCCAAACTTTGATCCGTTTCAGTTTTTGAGAGCTCGGAACCAAAAGTTCGTCCCAATGAGTGTTTTTCATATGGTTTGGACGAACTTGGTCCAAACTTTGCTCCGTTTGAGTTTTTGGAGAGTTAGGAACTCCAAGTTCGGCCCAATGAGAGTTCTTTAGGTGGTTTGGACGACACTATGGTCCAAACTTTGATCCGTTTCAGTTTTTGAGAGCTCGGAACCAAAAGTTCGTCCCAATGAGAGTTTTTCATATGGTTTGGACGAAGTTGGTCCAAACTTTGCTCCGTTTGAGTTTTTGGAGAGTTAGGAACTCAAAGTTCGGCCCAATGAGAGTTCTTTAGGTGGTTTTGACGACACATGGTCTGAACTTTGCTCCGTTTCAGTTTTTGAGAGCTCGGAACCCAAAAGTTTGTCCTAATGAGAGTTTTTCATATGGTTTTTACGAAGGTTGTCCAAACTTTGCTCCGTTTGAGTTTTTTACAGTTTGGAACTCAAAGTTCAGCCCAATGAGAGTTCTTTAGGTGGTTTGGACGACACATGGTCCAAACTTTGCTCCGTTTGAGTTTGTGAGAGCTCGGAACCAAAAGTTCGTCCTAATGAGAGTTTTTCATATGGTTTGGACGAAGTGGGTCCAAACTTTGCTCCGTTTGAGTTTTTGAGAGTTTGGAACTCAAAGTTCAGCCCAAGGAGAGTTCTTTAGGTTGTTTGGACGACACATGGTTCAAACTTTGATCCGTTTCAGTTTTTGAGAGCTCGGAACCAAAAGTTCGTCTCAATGAGAGTTTTTCATATGGTTTGGACGAAGTGGGTCCAAAGTTTGCTCTGTTTGAGTTTTTGGAGAGTTAGGAACTAAAAGTTCAGACGTATAAGAGTTCTTTAGGTGGTTTGGACGACACATGGTCCAAACTTTGCTCCGTTTCAGTTTTTTAGAGCTCGGAACCCAAAGATCGTCCCAATGAGAGTTTTTCATATGGTTTGGACGAACTAGCTCCAAACTTTCCTTCGTTTGAGTTTTTGGATAGTTAGGAACTCAAAGTTCGGCCCAATAAGCGTTCTTTACGTGGTTTCGACGACACATCGTCCAAACTTTGCTCAGTTTCAGTTTTTGAGAGTTCGGAACCCAAAGGTCGTCCCAATGAGAGTTTTTCAAATGGTTTGGACGAACTTGGTCCAAGCTTTGCTTCGTTTGAGTTTTTGGAGAGTTAGGAACTCAAAGTTCGGCACAATGAGCGTTCTTTAGGTGGTTTCGATGACACATGGTCCAAACGTTGCTCAGTTTCAGTTTTTGAGAGCTCTGAACCAAAAGTTCGTCCTAATGAGAGTTTTTCATATGGTTATGACGAAGTTGGTCCAAACTTTGCTCCGTTTGAGTTTTTGACAGTTTGGAACTCAAAGTTCAGCCCAATGAGAGTTCTTTAGGTGGTTTGGACGACACATGGTCCAAACTTTGCTCCGTTTCAGTTTTTGAGAGCTCGGAACCAAAAGTTCGTCCTAATGAGAGTTTTTCATATTGTTTGGACGAAGTTGGTCCAAACTTTGCTCCGTTTGAGTTTTTGAGAGTTTGGAACTCAAAGTTCAGCCCAAGGAGAGTTCTTTAGGTTGTTTGGACGACACATGGTTCAAACTTTGCTTCGTTTCAGTTTTTGAGAGCTCGGAAACCAAAGGTCGTCCCAATGAGAGTTTTTCATATGGTTTGGACAAACTTGGTCAGAACTTTCCTCCGTTTGAGTTTTTGGAGAGTTAGGAACCCAAAGTTCGGCCCAATGAGACTTATTTAGGTGGTTTGGACGACACTATGGTCCAAAGTTTGCTCTGTTTCAGTTTTTGTGAGCTCGAAACCAAAAGTTCGTCCCAATGAGAGTTTTTCATATCGTTTTGACAAAGTTGGTCGAAACTTTGCTCCGTTTAAGTTTTTGAGAGTTTGTAACTCAAAGTTGAACCCAATGAGAGTTCTTTAGGTGGTTTGGACGACACATGGTCCAAACTTTGCTCCGTTTCAGTTTTTGAGAGCTCGGAACCCAAAGGTCGTCCCAATGAGAGTTTTACAAATGGTTTGGACGAACTTGGTCCAAACTTTGCTCCGTTTGAGTTTTTGGAGAGTTAAGGACTCCAAGTTCTGCCCAATGAGAGTTCTTAAGGTGGTTTGGACGACACTATGGTCCAAACATTGATCCGTTTCAGTTTTTGAGAGCTCGGAACCAAAAGTTCGTCCCAATGAGAGTTTTTCATATGGTTTGGACGAAGTTGGTCCAAACTTTGCTCCGTTTGAGTTTTTGGAGAGTTAGGAACTCAAAGTTCGGCCCAATGAGAGTTCTTTAGGTTGTTTTGACGACACATGGTCTGAACTTTGCTCCGTTTCAGTTTTTGAGAGCTCGGAACCCAAAAGTTCGTCCTAATGAGAGTTTTTCATATGGTTTGGACGAAGTTGGTCCAAACTTTCCTCCGTTTGAGTTTTTGAGAGTTTGGAACTCAAAGTTCAGCCCAAGGAGAGTTCTTTAGGTTGTTTGGACGACACATGGTTCAAACTTTGCTTCGTTTCAGTTTTTGAGAGCTCGGAACCCAAAGGTCGTCCCAATGAGAGTTTTTCATATGGTTTGGACAAACTTGGTCAGAACTTTCCTCCGTTTGAGTTTTTGGAGAGTTAGGAACTCAAAGTTCGGCCCAATGAGACTTATTTAGGTGGTTTGGACGACACTATGGTCCAAAGTTTGCTCTGTTTCAGTTTTTGTGAGCTCGAAACCAAAAGTTCGTCCCAATGAGAGTTTTTCATATCGTTTTGACAAAGTTGGTCGAAACTTTGCTCCGTTTAAGTTTTTGAGAGTTTGTAACTCAAAGTTCAACCCAATGAGAGTTCTTTAGGTGGTTTGGACGACACATGGTCCAAACTTTGCTCCGTTTCAGTTTTTGAGAGATCGGAACCCAAAGGTCGTCCCAATGAGAGTTTTTCAAATGGTTTGGACGAACTTGGTCCAAACTTTGCTCCGTTTGAGTTTTTGGAGAGTTAAGGACTCCAAGTTCGTCCCAATGAGAGTTCTTAAGGTGGTTTGGACGACACTATGGTCCAAACATTGATCCGTTTCAGTTTTTGAGAGCTCGGAACCAAAAGTTTGTCCCAATGAGAGTTTTTCATATGGTTTGGACGAAGTTGGTCCAAACTTTGCTCCGTTTGAGTTTTTGGAGAGTTAGGAACTCAAAGTTCGGCCCAATGAGAGTTCTTTAGGTGGTTTTGACGACACATGGTCTGAACTTTGCTCCGTTTCAGTTTTTGAGAGCTCGGAACCCAAAAGTTCGTCCAAATGAGAGTTTTTCATATGGTTTTGACAAAGTTGGTCCAAACTTTGCTCCGTTTGAGTTTTTGACAGTTTGGAACACAAAGTTCCGCCCAATGAGAGTTCTTTAGGTCGTTTGGACGACACATGGTCCAAACTTTGCTCCGTTTCAGTTTTTGAGAGCTCGGAACCAAAACTTCGTCCTAATGAGAGTTTTTCATATGGTTTGGACGAAGTTGGTCCAAACTTTGCTCCGTTTGAGTTATTGAGAGTTTGGAACTCAAAGTTTAGCCCAATGAGCGTTCTTTAGGTTGTTTGGACGACACTATGGTCCAAACTTTGATCCGTTTAAGTTTTTGAGAGCTCGGAACCAAAAGTTCGTCCCAATGAGAGTTTTTTCAGATGGTTTGGACGAAGTTGGTCCAAACTTTGCTCCATTTGAGTTTTTGAGAGTTTGGAACTCAAAGTTTAGCCCAATGAGTGTTCTTTAGGTTGTTTGGACGACACTGTGGTCCAAACTTTGATCCGTTTCAGTTTTTGAGAGCTCGGAACCAAAAGTTCGTCCCAATGAGAGTTTTTCATATGGTTTGGACGAAGTTGGTCCAAACTTTGCTCCGTTTGAGTTATTGGAGAGTTAGGAACTAAAAGTTCAGACCAATAAGAGTTCTTTAGGTGGTTTTTGGACGACACATGGTCCAAACTTTGCTCCGTTTCAGTTTTTGAGAGCTCGGAACCCAAAGATCGTCCGAATGAGAGTTTTTCATATGGTTTGGACGAACTAGCTCCAAACTTTGATTCGTTTGAGTTTTTCGATAGTTAGGAACTCAAAGTTCGGCCCAATGAGCGTTCTTTACGTGGTTTCGACGACACATGGTCCAAACTTTGCTCAGTTTCAGTTTTTGAGAGCTCGGAACCCAAAGGTCGTCCCAATGAGAGTTTTTCAAATGGTTTGGACGAACTTGGTCCAAACTTTGCTTCGTTTGAGTTTTTGGAGAGTTAGGAACTCAAACTTCAGCACAATGAGCGTTCTTTAGGTTGTTTCGACGAAACATGGTCCAAACGTTGCTCAGTTTCAGTTTTTGAGAGCTCTGAACCAAAAGTTCGTCCTAAGGAGAGTTTTTCATATGGTTTTGACGAAGTTGGTCCAAACTTTGCTCCGTTTGAGTTTTTGACAGTTTGGAACTCAAAGTTCAGCCCAATGAGAGTTCTTTAGGTGGTTTGGACGACACATGGTCCAAACTTTGCTCCGTTTCAGTTTGTGAGAGCTCGAAACCAAAAGTTCGTCCTAATGAGAGTTTTTCATATGGTTTGGACGAAGTTGGTCCAAACTTTGCTCCGTTTGAGTTTTTGAGAGTTTGGAAGTCAAAGTTCAGCCCAATGAGAGTTCTTTAGGTTGTTTGGACGACACATGGTTCAAACTTTGCTTCATTTCAGTTTTTGAGAGCTCGGAACCCAAAGGTCGTCCCAATGAGAGTTTTTCATATGGTTTGGACAAACTTGGTCAGAACTTTGCTCCGTTTGAGTTTTTGGAGAGTTAGGAACTAGAAGTTCGGCCCAATGAGACTTATTTAGGTGGTTTGGACGACACTATGGTCCAAAGTTTGCTCTGTTTCAGTTTTTGTGAGCTCGAAACCAAAAGTTCGTCCCAATGAGAGTTTTTCATATCGTTTTGACAAAGTTGGTCGAAACTTTGCTCCGTTTAAGTTTTTGAGAGTTTGTAACTCAAAGTTCAACCTAATGAGAGTTCTTTAGGTGGTTTGGATGACACATGGTCCAAACTTTGCTCCGTTTCAGTTTTTGAGAGCTCGGAACCCAAAGGTCGTCCCAATGAGAGTTTTTCAAATGGTTTGGACCAACTTGGTCAAAACTTTGCTCCGTTTGAGTTTTTGGAGAGTTAAGGACTCCAAGTTCGGCCCAATGAGAGTTCTTAAGGTGGTTTGGACGACACTATGGTCCAAACATTGATCCGTTTCAGTTTTTGAGAGCTCGGAACCAAAAGTTCGTCCCAATGAGAGTTTTTCATATGGTTTGGACGAAGTTGGTCCAAACTTTGCTCCGTTTGAGTTTTTGGAGAGTTAGGAACTCAAAGTTCGGCCCAATGAGAGTTCTTTAGGTGGTTTTGACGACACATGGTCTGAACTTTGCTCCGTTTCAGTTTTTGAGAGCTCGGAACCCAAAGGTCGTTCCAATGAGAGTTTTTCATATGGTTTGGACGAACTTGGTCAAAACTTTGCTTACTTTGAGTTTTTGAAGAGTTAGGAACTCAAAGTTCGGCCCAATGAGAGTTCTTTAGGTGGTTTGGACGACACATGGTCCAAACTTTTCTCCGCTTCAGTTTTTGAGAGCTCGGAACCAAAACTTCGTCCTAATGAGAGTTTTTCATATGGTTTGGACGAAGTTGGTCCAAACTTTGCTCCATTTGAGTTTTTGAGAGTTTGGAACTCAAAGTTCAGCCCAATGAGAGATCTTTAGGTGGTTTGGACGACACATGGTTCAAACTTTGCTTCGTTTCAGTTTTTGAGAGCTCAGAACCCAAAGTTCGCCCCAATGAGAGTTTTTCATATGGTTTGGACGAACTTCGTCAAAACTTTGCTCCGTTTGAGTCCTTGGAGAGTTAGGAACTCAAAGTTCGGCCCAATGAGAGTTCTTTAGGGGGTTTGGACGACAGTGGTCCAAACTTTGCTCCGTTTCAGTTTTTGAGAGCTCGGAACCAAAAGTTCGTCCCAATGAGAGATTTTCATATGGTTTGGACGAAGTTGGTCCAAACTTTGCTCCGTTTGAGTTTTTGAGAGTTTGGAACTCAAAGTTCAGCCCAATGAGAATTCTTTAGGTGGTTTGGACAACACATGGTTCAAACTTTGCTCCGTTTCAGTTTTTGAGACCTTGGAACCCAAAGGTCGTCCCAATGAGAGTTTTTCAAATGGTTTGGACGAACTTGGTCCAAACTTTGCTCCGTCTGAGTTTTGTGAGAGTTAGGAACTCAAAGTTCGGCCCAATGAGACTTCTTAACGTGGTTTGGACGACACATGGTCCAAACTTTGCTTCGTTTCAGTATTTGAGAGCTCGGAACCCAAAGGTAATCCCAATGATTGTTTTTCATATGGTTTGGACGAAGTTGGTCCAAACTTTGCTCCGTTTGAGTTTTTGGAGAGCTAGGAACTCAAAGTTTGGCCCATGAGAGTTCTTTAGGGGGTTTGGACGACGCTATGGTCCATACTTTGCTCCGTTTCAGTTTTTGAGAGCTCGGAAACAAAAGTTCGTCCCAATGAGAGATTTTCATATGGTTTGGACGAAGTTGGTCCAAACTTTGCTCCGTTTGAGCTTTTCTCCGTTTGAGCTTTTGAGAGTTTGGAACTCAAAGTTCAGCCCAATGAGAGTTCTTTAGGTGGTTTGGACGACACATGGTTCAAACTTTGCTTCGTTTCTGTTTTTGACAGCTCAGAACCAAAAGGTCGTCCCAATGAGAGTTTTTCATATTGTTTGGACGAACTTGGTCCAAACTTTGCTCCGTTTGAGTTTTTGGAGAGTTAGGAACTCCAAGTTCGGCCCAATGAGAGTTCTTTAGGTGGTTTGGACGAGACTATGGTCCAAACTTTGATCCGTTTCAGTTTTTGAGAGCTCGGAACCAAAAGTTCGTCCCAATGAGAGTTTTTCATATGGTTTGGACGAAGTTGGTCGAAACTTTGCTCCTGTTAAGTTTTTGGAGAGTTAGGAACTTAAAGTTCGGCCCAATGAGAGTTCTTTAGGTGGTTTTGACGACACATGGTCCGAACTTTGCTCCGTTTCAGTTTTTGAGAGCTCGGAACCAAAACTTCGTCTTAATGAGAGTTTTTCATATGGTTTGGACGAAGTTGGTCCAAACTTTGCTCCGTTTCAGTTTTTGAGAGTTTGGAACTCAAAGCTCAGCCCAATGAGAGTTCTTTAGGTTGTTTGGACGACACATGGTTCAAACTTTGCTTCGTTTCAGTTTTTGAGAGCTCATAACCCAATGGTCGTCCCAATGACCGGTTTTCATATGGTTTGGACGAAGTTGGTCCAAACTTTGCTCCGTTTGAGTTTTTGTAGAGTTAGGAACTCAAAGTTCACCCCAATTAGAGATCTTTAGGTGGTTTGGACGACACATGGTCCAAACTTTACTCCGTTTCAGTTTTTGAGAGAGTTAGGAACTCAAAGTTCGGCCCAATGAGAGTTCTTTAGGTGGTTTGGACGACACATGGTTCAAACTTTGCTTCGTTTCAGTTTTTGAGAGCTCGGAACCCAAAGTTCGCCCCAATGAGAGTTTTTCTTATGGTTTGGACGAACTTCGTCAAAACTTTGCTCCGTTTGAGTATTTGGAGAGTTAGGAACTCAAAGTTCGGCCCAATGAGAGTTCTTTAGGTGGTTTGGACGACACATGGTCCAAACTTTACTCCGTTTCAGTTTTTGAGAGAGTTAGGAACTCAAAGTTCGGCCCAATGAGAGTTCTTTAGGGAGTTTGGACAACACTGGTCCAAACTTTGCTCCGTTTCAGTTTTTGAGAGCTCGGAACCAAAAGTTCGTCCCAATGAGAGATTTTCATATGGTTTGGACGAAGTTGGCCCAAACTTTGCTCCGTTTGAGTTTTTGAGAGTTTGGAACTCAAAGTTCAGCCCAATGAGAGTTCTTTAGGTGGTTTGGACGACACATGGTTCAAACTTTCCTTCGTTTCTGTTTTTGAGAGTTCGGAACCCAAAGGTCGTCCCAATGGGAGTTTTTCATATGGTTTGGACGAACTTGGTCCAAACTTTGCTCCGTTTGAGTTTTTGAGAGTTTGGAACTCAAAGTTCAGCCCAATGAGAGTTCTTTAGGTGGTTTGGACGACAGATGGTTCAAACTTTCCTTCGTTTCCGTTTTTGAGAGTTCGGAACCCAAAGGTCGTCCCAATGAGAGTTTTTCATATGGTTTGGACGAAGTTGGTCCAAACTTTGCTCCGTTTGAGTTTTTGAGAGTTAGGAACTCAAAGTTCACCCCAATTAGAGATCTTTAGGTGGTTTGGACGACACATGGTCCAAACTTTACTCCGTTTCAGTTTTTGAGAGAGTTAGGAACTCAAAGTTCGGCCCAATGAGAGTTCTTTAGGGAGTTTGGACAACACTGGTCCAAACTTTGCTCCGTTTCAGTTTTTGAGAGCTCGGAACCAAAAGTTCGTCCCAATGAGAGATTTTCATATGGTTTGGACGAAGTTGGCCCAAACTTTGCTCCGTTTGAGTTTTTGAGAGTTTGGAACTCAAAGTTCAGCCCAATGAGAGTTCTTTAGGTGGTTTGGACGACACATGGTTCAAACTTTCCTTCGTTTCTGTTTTTGAGAGTTCGGAACCCAAAGGTCGTCCCAATGGGAGTTTTTCATATGGTTTGGACGAACTTGGTCCAAACTTTGCTCCGTTTGAGTTTTTGAGAGTTTGGAACTCAAAGTTCAGCCCAATGAGAGTTCTTTAGGTGGTTTGGACGACAGATGGTTCAAACTTTCCTTCGTTTCCGTTTTTGAGAGTTCGGAACCCAAAGGTCGTCCCAATGAGAGTTTTTCATATGGTTTGGACGAAGTTGGTCCAAACTTTGCTCCGTTTGAGTTTTTGAGAGTTAGGAACTCAAAGTTCGGCCCAATGAGCGTTCTTTAGGTGGTTTGGACGACACATGGTCCAAACTTTGCTCCGTTTCAGTTTTTGAGAGCTCGGAACCAAAAGTTCGTCCTAATGAGAGTTTTTCATATGGTTTGGACGAAGTTGGTCCAAAATTTGCTCCGTTTGAGTTTTTAAGAGTTTGGAACTCAAAGTTCAGCCCAATGAGAGTTCCTTAGGTTGTTTGGACGACAAATTGTTCAAACTTTACTTCGTTTAAGTTTTTGAGAGCTCGGAACCCAAAGGTCGTCCCATTGAGAGTTTTTCATATGGTTTGGACGAACTTGGTCTAAACTTTGCTCTGTTTGAGTTTTTGGAGAGTTAGGAACTCAAAGTTTGGCCCTATGAGACTTCTTTAGGTGGTTTGGACGACACTATGGTCCAAACTTTGTTCCGTTTCAGTTTTTGTGAGCTCGGAACCAAAAGTTCGTCCCAATGAGAGTTTTTCATATGGTTTGGACGAAGTTGGTCCAAACTTTGCTCCGTTTGAGTTTTTGAGAGTTTGGAACTCAAAGTTCAGCCCAATGAGAGTTCTTTAGGTGGTTTGGACGACACATGGTCCAATCTTTGCTTCGTTTCAGTTTTTGAGAGCTCGGAACCCAAAGGTTGTCCCAATGAGAGTTTTTCAAATGGTTTGGACGAACTTGGTCCAAACTTTGCTTCCTTTGAGTTTTTGGAGAGTTAGGAACTCAAAGTTTGGCCCAATGAGAGTTCTTTAGGTGGTTTGGACGACACATGGTCCAAACTTTTCTCCGTATCAGTTTTTGAGAGCTCGGAACCCAAAGGTCGTCCCAATGAGAGTTTTTCATATGGTTTGGACGAACTTGGTCCAAACTTTTCTTCGTTTGAGTTATTGGAGAGTTAGGAACTCAAAGTTCGGCCCAATGAGCGTTCTTTAGGTGGTTTCGACGACACATGGTCCAAACTTTGCTCAGTTTCAGTTTTTGAGAGCTCTGAACCAAAAGTTCGTCCTAATGAGAGTTTTTCATATGGTTTGGACGAAGTTGGTCCAAACTTTGCCCCGTTTGAGTTTTTGAGAGTTTGGGACCCAAAGTTCTGAAGGTGTACATATTACACATGCGGAAGCAATTGAAGATCGAAAGCACTTAAGACATTCAATTTTACTCCTAAAGCATGCATGTTCTAGAAAAGACAGAATAGAGAGTTTAGAAAACACCAACCTTTGTAGCTCACTTATGTTGAACTCCTTGTGGTGTTTGCCTCTCCTATGCTCCTTGGACAACCTCTAGAGTCTTCCCTACTATATTCCGGGCCAAGAACGACTTGTGGGAGTCTATATAAGATAGGGAATGGGAAGGGAATGCTTGAAGCATCAAGCAATGGAGAAGAATGAGAGATGAGGGAACTTTGAGTCCAAATTCTAGCAGCATAACATTAAGGAAAAATGGCTCTCACTTTCTTTGAATCTGATTCAAGCTCCTTTTAAAGACATTCTCCATGCAAACCCAAGCCTCAAGACACAAGACACATGGTGTATTTGCAAGTTCAAGTGGATTCTAGGTGTACATCTCACAAGACATGCAACAATGCATGAGTGAGTTGTCTTTCCACTTTGAATGATCATGCATAAGTGGATTTCCAACTAAATCCACTAAATACAAATTGAAATCTAATTTCAAGCTTGCAATTTAATGTTCATTTCAATTCCAAATTGAATTTAACATTAGGTAATTGATTTTGAGGCATTTCAAAATGATTTCTTATGATTAATCCAATTAATCATACTAATCTTGTGCAATTAATCATATATGATTCCTAATACATATATATGGTATTCAAAACACTTTTAAATACTCCATCTCTCATTTTCTAATTTAATTCATAATTAAATTATTGTGTCAAACACAATTTACGATAATACCCTTTTTCCCGATTTTGAACGATTCAAAGCTTCCTATCTTTTGTTCTAGGCTTAATTCTGATATGAGCTAGTAGGGGGACCTAATGGACCTATAGATCATGGGCTCCAACGATTCGAGGCTAACCGACTAATCTCATTATCCAAATTAGCCAACATTCGTTAACTACCGGGACACTCCACTATAGCCCGATAGTTGCACTCCCCTCACTATAGATATATTTCCGTCCACTTGATTTAACCATGATTAGTAAGTCGATCCTTCACAGGTTGTTCGTAGCTATAGCTAGGTCAAAAAACCGTTTCACCCCTATAGTACTTTTAGTTCCTTAAGTCCCACTGATCCTCTAATGAACAATTGGTTTATGGTCCAACCAATAAACCGAGTCCCTCTCGGGCCAATGAGAGGGCGGGATCCCTTTGTTCAAGCCCCGGAGTCAGCACTTAAGGGAACAACCTTTCTACTATCCCTATTTTGGGTAGGAGTGAATTCCTTCTCGCACGACT
Source organism: Luffa aegyptiaca (assembly GCA_017139565.1). NCBI lineage: Eukaryota > Viridiplantae > Streptophyta > Magnoliopsida > Cucurbitales > Cucurbitaceae > Luffa > Luffa aegyptiaca. The sequence goes on from CM029397.1 coordinate 22,969,731, forward strand.
ATGTCCCCAGCTATCTACCCGTTCCTATCCCTGAAATGGGAGGCTTATTGAGTCGGCGATACTGAGCCACTCTCACCCATGCAGATCTAAGGATAAGCCCGAATAAACAGGAGTTCATAGTTAGCTCAGGATTAAGATCGAGTTACCTAGGTCATCACATGAAATAGTCAGTCTCGTCAGTAAACGGTGTTATAAAGCGAGAGTGACTTATTTCTTGGTCCTGGTCTTATGCAAACTCATTGCATAGGACGCCCCCACTCGCATGTCTCTACATGGACGATTTAGGATCACATCGTCTATACCATCTATAAAGTGGGCCGCGTCTCATAGTGTCCCCAGAATAAGGTACCCAACTCTATTCCTATACTATAGACCGTTTTGGCTATTACTCAAGCTTGATCCACTTTTATGTCTCTACATAAAGCTCAAGAGTTCATCCTATAGCCATGGATCTTAGTTTATTGGATTTGGGTAATTATATGTGCAATTTACTTTATTCAGTAATAACTTTACTGAATTAGTCTCGATAACGCCTTTATCGAATAAGTATAAAATTCGTTTATCATTCACTATCTACGAGTTTTAGGACACCTATCCCAACAAGTTCAGCCCAATGAGAGTTCTTTAGGTGGTTTGGACGACACAATGGTCCAAACTTTGATCCGTTTTAGTTTTTGAGTGCTCGGGACCAAAAGTTCGTCCTAATGAGAGTTTTTCATATGGTTTGGACGAAGTTGGTACAAACTTTGCTCCGTTTGAGTTTTTGAGAGTTTGGAACTCAAAGTTCAGCCCAATGAGAGTTCCTGAGGTTGTTTGGACGACACATGGTTCAAACTTTACTTCGTTTAAGTTTTTGAGAGCCCGGAACCCAAAGGTCGTCCCATTAAGAGTTTTTCATATGGTTTGGACGAATTTGGTCCAAACTTTGCTCCGTTTGAGTTTTTGGAGAGTTAGGAACTCAAAGTTCAACCCAATGAGAGTTCTTTAGGTGGTTTGGACGACACATGGTCCAAACTTTTCTCCGTATCAGTTTTTGAGAGCTTGGAACCCAAAGGTCGTCCCAATGAGAGTTTTTCATAGTGTTTGGACGAACTTGGTCCAAACTTTTCTTCGTTTGAGTTTTTGGAGAGTTAGGAACTCAAAGTTCGGCCCAATGAGCGTTCTTTAGGTGGTTTCGACGACACATGGTCAATACTTTGGTCAGTTTCAGTTTTTGAGAGCTCTGAACCAAAAGTTCGTCCTAATGAGAGTTTTTCATATGGTTTGGACGAAGTTGGTCCAAACTTTTCCCCGTTTGAGTTTTTGAGAGTTTGGGACTCAAAGTTCAGCCCAATGAGAGTTCTTTAGGTGGTTTGGACGACACTATGGTCCAAACTTTGATCCGTTTCAGTTTTTGAGAGCTCGGGAACAAAAGTTCGTCCTAATGAGAGTTTTTCATATGGTTTGGACGAAGTCGGTACAAACTTTGCTCCGTTAGTGTTTTTGAGAGTTTGGAACTCAAAGTTCAGCCCAATGAGAGTTCCTTAGGTTGTTTGGACGACACATGGTTCAAACTTTACTTCGTTTAAGTTTTTGAGAGCCCAGAACCCAAAGGTCGTCCCATTGAGAGTTTTTCATATGGTTTGGACGAACTTGGTCCAAACTTTGCTCCGTTTGAGTTTTTGGAGAGTTAGGAACTCAAAGTTCAGCCCAATTAGAGTTCTTTAGGAGGTTTGGACGACACATGGTCAAAACTTTTCTCCGTATCAGTTTTTGAGAGCTCAGAACCCAAAGGTCGTCCCAATGAGAGTTTTTCATATGGTTTGGACGAACTTGGTCCAAACTTTTCTTCGTTTGAGTTTTTGGAGAGTTAGAAACTCAAAGTTTGGCCCAATGAGCGTTCTTTAGGTGGTTTCGACGACACATGGTCCAAACTTTGCTCAGTTTCAGTTTTTGAGAGCTCTGAACCAAAAGTTCGTCCTAATGAGAGTTTTTCATATGGTTTGGACGAAGTTGGTCCAAATTTTGCCCCGTTTGAGTTTTTGAGAGTTTTGGACCCAAAGTTCAGCCCAATGAGAGTTCTTTAGGTGGTTTGGACGACACTATGGTCCAAACTTTGATCCGTTTCAGTTTTTGAGTGCTCGGGACCAAAAGTTCGTCCCAATGAGAGTTTTTCATATGGTTTGGACGAAGTTGGTACAAACTTTGCTCCGTTTGAGTTTTTGAGAGTTTGGAACTCAAAGTTCAGCCCAATGAGAGTTCCTTAGGTTGTTTGCACGACACATGGTTCAAACTTTACTTCGTTTAAGTTTTTGAGAGCCCGGAACCCAAAGGTCGTCCCATTGAGAGTTTTTCATATGGTTTGGACGAACTTGGTCCAAACTTTGCTCCGTTTGAGTTTTTGGAGAGTTAGGAACTCAAAGTTCGGCCCAATGAGACTTCTTTAGGTTGTTTGGACGACACTATGGTCCAAACTTTGCTCCGTTTCTATTTTTGTGAGCTCGGAACCAAAAGTTCGTCCCAATGAGAGTTTTTATATGGTTTCGACGAAGTTGGTCCAAACTTTGCTCCGTTCGAGTTTTTGAGAGTTTGGAACTCAAAGTTCAGCCCAATGAGAGTTCTTTAGGTGGTTTGGACGACACATGGTCCAAACTTTGCTCCGTTTCAGTTTTTGAGAGCTCGGAACCCAGACGTTGTCCCAATTAGAGTTTTTCAAATGGTTTGACCGAACTTGGTCCAAACTTTGCTTCCTTTGAGTTTTTGGAGAGTTAGGAACTCAAAGTTCGGCCCAATGATAGTTCTTTAGGTGGTTTGGACGACACATGGTCCAAACTTTGCTCCGTATCAGTTTTTGAGACCTTGGAACCCAAAGGTCATCCCAATGAGAATTTTTCATATGGTTTGGACGAACTTGGTCCAAACTTTTCTTCGTTTGAGTTTTTGGAGAGTTAGGAACTCAAAGTTCAGCCCAATGAGCGTTCTTTAGGTGGTTTCGACGACACATGGTCCAAACTTTGCTCCGTTTCAGTTTTTGAGAGCTCGGAACCAAAAGTTCGTCCTAATGAGAGTTTTTCATATGGTTTGGACGAAGTTGGTCCAAACTTTGCTCCGTTTGAGTTTTTGAGAGTTTGGAACTCAAAGTTCAACCCAATGAGAGTTCTTTAGGTTGTTTGGACGACACATGGTTCAAACTTTGCTTCGTTTCAGTTTTTGAGAGCTCGGAACCAAAAGTTCGTCCCAATGAGAGTTTTCATATGGTTTGGACGAAGTTGGTCCAAACATTGCTCCGTTTGAGTTTTTTGAGAGTTAGGAACTCAAAGTTCAGCCCAATGAGAGTTCTTTAGGTGGTTTAGACGACACATGGTCCGAACTTTGCTCCGTTTCAGTTTTTGAGAGCTCGGAACCCAAAGGTCGTCCCAATGAGAGTTTTTCATATGGTTTGGACGAAGTTGGTCCAAACTTTGCTCCGTTTGAGTTTTTGTGAGTTTGGAACTCAGAGTTCAGCCCAATGAGAGTTCTTTAGGTAGTTTAGACGACACATGGTCCAATCTTTGCTCTGTTTAAGTTTTTGAGAGCTCGGAACCAAAAGTTCGTCCTAATGAGAGTTTTTCATATGGTTTGGACGAAGTTGGTCCAAACTTTGCTCCATTTGAGTTTTTGAGAGTTTGGAACTCAAAGTTCAGCCCAATGAGAGTTCTTTAGGTTGTTTGGACGACACATGGTTCAAAATTTGCTTCGTTTCAGTTTTTGAGAGCTCGGAACCCAAAGGTCGTCCCAATGAGAGTTTTTCATATGGTTTGGACGAACTTGGTCCAAACTTTGCTCCGTTTGAGTTTTTGGAGAGTTAGGAACTCAAAGTTCGGCCCAATGAGAGTTCTTTAGGTGGTTTGGACGACACATGGTCCGAACTTCTCTCCGTTTCAGTTTGTGAGAGCTCGGAACCCAAAGGTCGTCCCAATGAGAGTTTTTCATATGGTTTGGAGTAACTTAGTCCAAACTTTGCTCCGTTTGAGTTTTTGGAGCGTTAGGAACTCAAAGTTTGGCCCAATGAGAGTTCCTTAGGGGGTTTGGATGACACTATGGTCCAAAATTTTCTCCGTTTCAGTTTTTGAGAGCTCGGAACCAAAAGTTCGTCCCAATGAGAGATTTTCATATGGTTTTGACGAAGTCGGTCCAAACTTTGCTCCGTTTGAGTTTTTGAGAGTTTGGAACTCAAAGTTCAGCCCAATGAGAGTTCTTTAGGTGGTTTGGACGACACATGGTTCAAACTTTGTTTTGTTTCCGTTTTTGGAGAGTTTGGACGACACAGGTTCAAACTGAAGGATTGGAATTCCATAATTCCGTAAAGCGGAAGCGTGATTAGGACCGATTCGTAATTAATTTTGTTTAATCTAAAATACCAATACATTGGCAATAATATTAGAACTATTCTAAATATATATTAAGGCTAAGCATACAAAAATATTAGATCTAAATCTAATTTATAAAGTAACAAATTACTTACTCTCGTTGACGACTCAGATTAAATTCACCAACTGCTTGTGAATTAATCACGAACTAGTGCGAACACCACCTCTAAGGGAACTCCACCGGTTACTCCCACTTGAACTAAAACTCTAGTGGGCAATGTATATCAACAATCAAAAATTAATGAATAATCATTGAAGTAGGAATAGTAGTTTGTATTAATACTGTATAATACATGAAAAGTACAAATACAGATAAATACAATAAACTAGGGCATTCACAATACCCATTACACTTCTCCCACTTGCCCTAGATTATTCTATGTACATATCTCGCAGACCTAGACCCTCTAGATGACCCTCGAACACTTAAGCCGTGAGAGCCTTCGTAAATGGATCAGCAATATTGTGCTCAGAGGCTACCTTCGTGACGATCACGTCCCCTCGTTGCACGATCTCTCTGATGAGATGATATTTTCGCTCTATGTGCTTGCCTCTTTTATGATTGCGAGGTTCTTTAGAATTTGCCACTGCACCACTATTATCACAGTAAAGGGTGATTGGCAAATTCATATTTGGAACAACTTCCAAATCCATCAAGAACTTCCGTAGCCATACAGCCTCCTTAGCTGCTTGTCGGCCTCCATGGTGGAGTCTGCAATGCATCCTTGCTTGATGCTACGCCAGACTACAGCTCCCCCGTTGAGGGTAAATACTGACCCTGATGTGGATTTCCTAGAATCCTTATCAGTCTGAAAGTCAGAGTCTGTGTATCCTGTAAGGATCAAATCCTTAGAGCCATACACAAGCTGATAGCCCCTCGTTCTCCGAAGATACTTAAGGACTTTTTTAACTGCAGTCCAGTGGTCTAACCCTGGATTGGACTGGTACCTGCTGACTATCCCAACTGCATAGCAAATGTCAAGCCTAGTACACAACATGGCGTACATAAGACTGCCAACAGCTGAAGCATAAGGGATATGTCTCATATCCTCAATTTCTTGAGGTGTCTTAGGACACTGTTCCTTAGAGAAATGAACTCCATGCCTAAAGGGTAGTAAACCCCTCTTGGAATTCTGCATCTTATATCTAGACAACATCTTGTCTATATATGATGCTTGAGACAGGGCTAACGTTCTGTTCTTACGATTCCTGATAATTTGAATCCCTAGAACATACTGAGCTTCACCCAAATCTTTCATTTGGAACTCAGTCGATAGCCATTTTTAATGTCAGCTAGATATTCTACATCATTTCCAATGAGAAGAATATCATCTACATACAACACCAGAAAAGCTACTGAACTGTTGATAATCCTTTTGTAAACACAAGGCTCGTCAACGTTCTGGTCAAAGCCATAAGATTTGACAGCAGTGTCAAACTTTATATTCCAAGATCTGGAAGCTTGCTTCAACCCATAAATGGATCGTCTAAGCTTGGAAACTTTTTGCTCTTGACCTTGAGCAACGAACCCCTCTGGATGAGACATAAAGATGTTCTCATCAAGATTGCCATTCAGAAAGGCAGTCTTGACGTCCATTTGCCAAATCTCATAATCATAAAAGGTGTCAATGGACAAGAGAATTCTTATCGACTTTAACATGGCAACTGGGGAGAAGGTTTCCTCATAGTCCACCCCCTCCTTTTGGGTATAACCCTTTGCCACAAGTCGAGCTTTGAAAGTCTGTACTTTCCCAGCTGCGTCTCGTTTTCTCTTGTAGATCCATTTGCACCCTATGGGTTTAACCCCTTCAGGTAGGTCTACAAGATCCCAGACTTGATTGAAGTACATGGACTCCATCTCTAGGTCCATAGCTTTGACCCACTGGTCATGGTCCACATCATTCATTGCCTGTCTAAAGGTCAATGGATCCTCAACCCCATCATCAGGTATGACAGTTGGAGTTTCTGCTAAACCCAGATAGCGTTCAGGTTGAATAACAACCCTCCCACTACGTCAAGGCATTCTCAACTCTTGAGAAGGATGGGCTTGACCAGATGTACTGGGCTCATCAATAACTCTTGTTGAAGGTCCAGCCTCTGAACTGGGCTCATCAACAACTCTTGTTGAAGGTCCAGCCTCATCAACAACTCTTGTTGATTTATTTGTAGCTTTATCAGAAAGTTCACTTAACACAATTTTAGTGCGTGGTATGTGTTCTTTAACGTGGTCTTCTTCCAAGAAAGTAGCATTTGTCGATACAAACACTTTATTTTCTTTTGGATCAAAGAAGTATCCACCTCTTGTTTCTTTTGGGTAGCCTACGAATAGGCATAATTTTGAACGTGAATCCAATTTCTTTGGGTTTGCTACTAACACATGTGCTGGGCAGCCCCAAATTCTGAAATGACGTAAACTAGCTTTACGCCCTTTCCAAAGCTCAAATGGTGTTTCAGAAACACTCTTTGAGGGAACAACATTCAAAATATAAACTGCAGTCTCTACTGCATAACCCCAAAAAGAACTAGGCAACTGAGCATAGCTCATAATAGATCGAACCATGTCTAACAAGGTTCTGTTTCTCCTTTCAGATACACCATTCTGTTGAGGTGTACTTGGTGCTGAGAGTTGGGACGATATTCCATGTTCTATCAAATAGTTTTGGAATTTTAAGTCCAAATACTCTCCACCTCGATCAGATCGAAGTGTTTTAATGGTCTTACCTAACAAGTTCTCAACTTCAGTCCTGTACTCCTTGAACTTTTCAAGGGCTTCAGACTTATGACTCATTAGGTATAAATAACCATACCTTGAATAATCATCTATGAAAGAGATGAAATATTCATACCCTCCTCGAGCTCTTACATTCATTGGACCACAGAGATCCGTATGTACGAGTTCTAAGGGCTCCTTGGCACGATAACCTTTTCCAGTAAAAGGTCGTTTGGTCATCTTACCTTCGAGACATGACTCACATGGAGGTAAAGTACCATCTTCTAACTGGCTTAGAAGTCCGTTCTTAACCAATCTCCCAATCCTATTGAGATTTATGTGGCCAAGTCTCAAGTGCCAAAGATAGGTTCTTTGAGAAACTTTTTGCCTTTTTGGTTGAATCTCAGTTGTTTTAAACATTTCATTGTTCAAAATAGCCCTAGACTCTATTGGTCTTAAGACATACAAATTGTTCTCCATTTTTACAGAACATATATCAGCACCCCTTTTAGTAATGAAAGCTTCATTCACAGAAAAGGACACTGAATACCCTTGTTCTAGCAAACAAGAAATAGAAATCAAATTTCTTTTTATTCTGGGAACTATATATACGTTATCTAATAACATATAGCGTTCCCTGGAGAAGAACATTTTAATATCTCCCACTGCTTTAGCTGAAATGAGCTCCCCAGTCCCAACTCTGAGAGTCATTTCCCCAGCATCCAACTGTTGCCAGGAGCTCATTCCCTCAAAGGAAGAGCATACGTGATGGGTGGCACCTGAATCTAGGATCCAGGCTGTGTCATCATTTTCCACTATACACGTTTCAATGATCAATAAATCAAATTTATTTTCATTGAGATGTGTTAAGCAGTCTATGTCATATTCATCATGAACAATTTCGGATAAATTAGACATATGGGCTTGAGGACCGTCCTCAGTTAAGACCAATTCCACGCATTTAGTGTTTAAGTTCATTTTCTTAGTTGTATTAGAAATACCAGTTTTGTAGTTGGCGTTATTCGAGGAATATAAAGAACGTTTCATTGCTGAGAACAAACAAACTAACTTAATAAGTATTGTTACATTAACCCATTACACAAAATATAAATATTATTTTAATCCAATCAATTTAGTAAAAGTAATGATCAACCCATAGAATAAACATTCATTTTGCAACGATACTTCAGAGGTTTAGAACAACAGCTACCGTAGGGTAGTCAGCTACTCCTCCTCTGAATTGAGACAATCTCAGCTAATCCCTATTCCCGGAATAACTCATATTCCAATAGTTCTTAGCTACCGTTTTTTCGGTCAGGAAATTATTAACACCTTAACAATTTCCCGTAAGTGTGACCCTCCATTTTTCAGATTTCAGAGGTCGGCCCCAACAATGCTACCGTAGGGAAAGTCAAAGTTGGAAATGGACCTAAGAAACCCTATCCATTTCTGGAGTTTGCGTTGTTCCGACTCCCATGATCAAGCCCTCCGTAGGGTGATCGCTCCCAGGGCGACTCGCAGGCAGATCATTGGGATCTCACGGTGCAACCTAATGGAGGAGACCGTAGGATACGTTGACACGTTCCTGCTCCCACTTACTATAAAATACTCCCTCATTCACCTTGATATTGATTCATGCAAACACCATCCGTAGGGGGTCACTCCTAGGGTGACTCGAGGCCAAGCATGAACCTCACGTTGTGAACTTTTGAGGACGTGAGAGCAAAACTTGATTTATGAAAATCTTGTTTTGATATATTTCCTCCCACTAAGTATTTTTATAATTATAGGGTTTATTACTTAGGTAAATTCCGGCTAAGTGAATCTATCTAAGTCTATGCCTGTATATAACTTTTATATATATAGGTCTTTTCTCTAATGTCTAGGTGGATTAAACACTTTTAATTACCTAGAGACATTGCATGCAAACATAACTATGGTTAATTCAACTCAAGTTCCGGCTCATTTCCCAGGTAGCAGGTGTTCCGTAAACCGTCATCTTAAGTACCTCCAGCCTTAGACAGAACTTTACCGGTAGAGTTCCCTTATAACCAATAGTTATGATAAATCTTTACTCTAAAGATCTAGGTGAATTAAACTCTTTTAATTGACCTAGTGATATTGCATGCTAACATAACTATGGTTAATTCAACTCAAGTTCCGAGTCAGTTCCCAGGTAGCAGGTGTTCCGTAAACCATCATCTTAAGTACCTCCAGCCTTAGACAGAACTTCATCGGGAGAGTTCCCTTATAACCATAGTAAAGTAAACTCTTTACTCTAAAGATCTAGGTGAATTAAACTCTTTTAATAAACCTAGTGATATTGCATGCTAACATAACTATGGTTAATTCAACTCAAGTTCCGAGTCAGTTCCCAGGTAGCAGGTGTTCCGTAAACCGTCATCTTAAGTACCTCCAGCCTTAGACAGAACTTCATCGGGAGAGTTCCCTTATAACCATAGTAAAGTAAACTCTTTACTCTAAAGATCTAGGTGAATTAAACTCTTTTAATAAACCTAGTGATATTGCATGCTAACATTTAACTATGATTAATTCAACTCCAGTATTCCGGGTTAGTTCCCAGGTAGGAGGTGTTCCGTAAACCGTCATCTTAAGTACCCCCAGCCTTAGATAGAACTTAACCGGTGGAGTTCCCTTATAATCATAGTAATGTTTTTCCTACTTAGTCAATTAAAACTATTTTTAATTCTAAGTAAGAAAATAATTCTAATCCTATTAGAATTATAATGAGCTTAGGTCTAATTAATTTTAAACATTTTAAAATTAATTCATTTTAACCTAAGGTCCTATGTTTGCATGCAACTCTTTGTTATAGGTTGGCGGTTTCTAATCAATTTTATAACTTATTATAAAATTTTAATGATTAGCCCTATAACATGCTTCTATGGTGTTGGAAAAATAACAATCATATTCTAATTATTCAACACCATATTATTATGACGCCGATAATGATAATATAACGATTATATTAATCTAAAGTGGTGTCTTGCTTCATGCAATTTCAATTTCTTTTAATTAATATCGATTATATTAATTAAACATCCATGAAATTAAATTACATGAAATTTGACATTGATATAATATAACTCTTATATTAATCTAATTAATGTCATGCTCAATGCTATTCCATTTTCATTTAATAAATATAACATTTTATATTAAATCATACATGAAAACAAGCATTGATTTATATTTATTATTTTCATTCATAATATAACTAATTATATTATTCCTCATGAAAATAATGCTAAGCATGCATGCTACATTAATAAAATATAACAATTATATTTATCTAATTAATGTCATGCATCATGCTTTTCCAATTTCATATATTTAATATAACAATTATACTAAATAACTCATGAAATATAAATTCATGCATAATTATCATATATTATAACATTTATAACATAAAAATGCATGAAACATGCTTAACCTATGGTGGGAATTTAAGCTATATAACATCCATAAAGCAAATAAATAGCAATTGAACTGGTTAATTTTGGCCCCTAGGATAAAATAAAGCATAAATTACAATAATTATAGCTATATTCTATCCTTAAAGTCATTCTGCAGCTCCAAATACTGGTCTAGACCGCCCGAACCACTTCGAACCAGCTACGAAAATCACGAACCGAGCTAAATTCCAGCTGAACCGGAACAAATTGGTCCCAGCCCTGCCAGACCGCGTGAATCGGACCGCCCAACAGCCTTGAACCGTCCTGTTGCGAATTTCTAGCGCGTGCTGTAATCGTGACAGCGTCGCAATTTCTCCGATTTTTATCTCATAAAAACCTATTCTAGACCCGGACTTACATAGGACTCGATTTTACATAAAATACCCGAAACACCGGGCCCTTACATGATCAAATCACATAAAAACAGTAAAATCTATGGCCATAAAATTAACCTAAACAGTTCAATGCAAATCATACATACATTATGTATTAATCAATCCCACCAATAGCCAATGCAAACTTTAGAGAAACAAAATTAGATCTACGATCGGCTCTGATACCAATTGAAGGATTGGAATTCCATAATTCCGTAAAGCGGAAGCGTGATTGGGACCGATTCGTAATTAATTTTGTTTAATCTAAAATACCAATACATTGACAATAATATTAGAACTATTCTAAATATATATTAAGGCTAAGCATACAAAAATATTAGATCTAAATCTAATTTATAAAGTAACAAATTACTTACTCTCGTTGACGACTCAGATTAAATTCACCAACTGCTTGTGAATTAATCACGAACTAGTGTGAACACCACCACTATGGCTACACCGGTATGACTCTGAGACTTCTAGAGGCAGGAGACTTGTGGGAGTCTTTGGGAGAATTCTCTGAGAGTAGGAGAATGAATGGGATTCCTTTCACCCCACCCCAGGGGTCCTATATATAGTAAAGGCCAAGACCATTTTCCAAATAGGAAAAGGGAGACCTTTTCCTAATAGGAAAAAGTCTCTAATTTTAATAAATAATTAATTAATTCCATAATTAATTAATTTCCCAATTAAATATCATATATTTAATCTTAGGGATTTTATTAAAATTAAAATTAATATGAATCCAATTCATATTAAATTTATTTGAACTCTTTCAAATATTTTCTTTCCTAATAGGAAAATGTCTCTAATTTTAATAAATAATTAATTAATTCCATAATTAATTAATTTACCCAATTAAATATCATATATTTAATCTTAGGGATTTTATTAAAATTAAAATTAATATGAATCCAATTCATATTAAATTTATTTGAACTCTTTCAAATACTTTCTCTCAAGAATTAATTTTTTTTTTTTTAAATTAATTCAAAAATTATATTATAAAGTTTCATAAACTTTATATTATAATGCATCAATATACATTATACGATTCCCCAAATAAATTGAACACTTTCAATTTACAATTTATACTTAATTGCCTCAAGTCTCTTTACGAGCTACTAGTGGGACCTAATGGACCTATAGATCAGAAGCTCCAACGATACGAGACTAATTGGCCAAACTCATTGACCAAGTTTAGTCAACATTCGTTAATTGTGGGTCACTCCACTAAAGACCCACAGCTGCACTCTTCTCACTATAGAATATTTCTGTGTCCACGGATATCGACCAAGCAGTAAGTCAATCCTTCACGTGTGTTCGTAACACCAGCTGGGTCAAATTACCGTTTTACCCCTGGGTTACCTCTGGTTCCTTAAGTACCACTGATTCCTCTAATGAACAAGTTGTTTAGGGTCCAACCACTAAACAGGAGTTCCTCTCAGGCTAGGAGAGGACGGCGCGCCTTTGTTCAAGCCCTAGAATCAGCCCTTAAGGGAACACACATCTACTTACCCCAATAGGGGAAGGAGTGAATTCCATCTTGTACTGTTATGTTCCCAGCCCCCATTCGGTCTTGCCCCTGAAATGGTAGGCTTATTGAGTCGGCGAACTGGCCACTCTCACCCATACAAATCTAAGGACAGTCCCACCAGAAAGGGGTTCATAACAGACTCAGGATTGAGATTGAGTTACCTAGGCCATCCTATTGAAATAGAAACCTAAATTAGTTAACGGCGTTACATCTAGTGGTTACTATTTCGCGGTCCGGTCTTATGCAAACTCATTGCATAGGATACCCCCACCCGCATGTCTCCTACATGGATGCTTTGGATCATTGCATCTGTATCGAATACAAGGTGGGCCGTATCACATAGTGTCACCAGGATAAGGTACCCAGCCTTATCCCTATACTATAGACCATTTAGGTTGTTACTTGGACACTGATCCCCGTATGTCCCCACATACTAGTCCAAGTTTCATTTAAACAACCTTGGATCTTAGTTTATTGGATTTAGGGTTTATTAATGCAAACTCGATTATTCAATAACCAAATTACTGAATTACTCAAATAACACTTTATTGAGATCGATTAATTTGTTTCATTTACTATCTACGAGTTTTAGGGCATAAAACCCAACAACTCCCACTTGAACTAAAACTCTAGTGGGCAATGTACATCAACAATCAAAATTGAATGAATAATCATTGAAGTAGGAATAGTAGTTTGTATTAATACTGTATAATACATGAAAAGTACAAATACAGATAAATACAATAAACAAGGGCATTCACAATACCCATTACACTTCTCCCACTTGCCCTAGATTATTCTATGTACATATCTCGCAGACCTAGACCCTCTAGATGACCCTCGAACACTTTAGCCGTGAGAGCCTTCGTAAATGGATCAGCAATATTGTGCTCAGAGGCTACCTTCGTGACGATCACGTCCCCTCGTTGCACGATCTCTCTGATGAGATGATATTTGCGCTCTATGTGCTTGCCTCTTTTATGATTGCGAGGTTCTTTAGAATTTGCCACTGCACCACTATTATCACAGTAAAGGGTGATTGGCAAGTTCATATTTGGAACAACTTCCAAATCCATCAAGAACTTCCGTAGCCATACAGCCTCCTTAGCTGCTTCACAAGCAACGACGTATTCGGCCTCCATGGTGGAGTCTGCAATGCATCCTTGCTTGATGCTACGCCAGACTACAGCTCCCCCGTTGAGGGTAAATACTGACCCTGATGTGGATTTCCTAGAATCCTTATCAGTCTGAAAGTCAGAGTCTGTGTATCCTGTAAGGATCAAATCCTTAGAGCCATACACAAGCTGATAGCCCCTCGTTCTCCGAAGATACTTGAGGATGTTTTTAACTGCAGTCTAGTGGTCTAACCCTGGATTGGACTGGTACCTGCTGACTATCCCAACTGCATAGCAAATGTCAGGCCTAGTACACAACATGGCGTACATAAGACTGCCCACAGCTGAAGCATAAGGGATGTGTCTCATATCCTCAATTTCTTGAGGTGTCTTAGGACACTGTTCCTTAGACAAATGAACTCCATGCCTAAAGGGTAGTAAACCCCTCTTGGAATTCTGCATCTTATATCTAGACAACATCTTGTCCATATATGATGCTTGAGACAGAGCTAACGTTCTGTTCTTACGATTCCTGATAATTTGAATCCCTAGAACATACTGAGCTTCACCCAAATCTTTCATTTGGAACTCAGTCGATAGCCATTTTTTAATGTCAGCTAGATATTCTACATCATTTCCAATGAGAAGAATATCATCTACATACAACACCAGAAAAGCTACTGAACTGTTGATAATCCTTTTGTAAACACAAGGCTCATCAACGTTCTGGTCAAAGCCATAAGATTTGACAGCAGTGTCAAACTTTATATTCCAAGATCTGGAGGCTTGCTTCAACCCATAAATGGATCGTCTAAGCTTGCAAAATTTTTGCTCTTGACCTTGAGCAATGAACCCCTCTGGTTGAGACATAAAGATGTTCTCATCAAGATTGCCATTCAGAAAGGCAGTCTTGACGTCCATTTGCCAAATCTCATAATCATAAAAGATGGCAATGGAAAAGAGAATTCTTATCGACTTTAACATGGCAACTGGGGAGAAGGTTTCCTCATAGTCCACCCCCTCCTTTTGGGTATAACCCTTTGCCACAAGTCGAGCTTTGAAAGTCTGTACTTTCCCAGCTGCGTCTCGTTTTCTCTGGTAGATCCATTTGCACCCTATGGGTTTAACCCCTTCAGGTAGGTCTACAAGATCCCAGACTTGATTGAAGTACATAGACTCCATCTCTAGGTCCATAGCTTTGACCCACTGGTCATCGTCCCAATGACAGTTTTTTTCATATTGTTCGGGAAAACTTGGTCCAAACTTCGCTCTGTTTGAGTATTGGAGAGTTTGGAACTCAAAGTTCGGCCCAATGAGAGTTCTTTAGGTTTTTTGGACGACACATGGTCCAAACTTTGCTCCATTTCAGTTTTTGAGAGCTCGGAACCCAAACGTCGTCCCAACGAGAGTTTTTCATATGGTTTATACGAACTTGGTCAAAACTTTGCTCCGTTTTAGTTTTTGGAGAGTTAGGAACTCAAAGTTCGGCCCAATGAGAGTTCTTTAGGTGGTTTGGATGACACATGGTCAAAACTTTGCTCCGTTTCAGTTTTTGAGAGCTCGGAACCCAAAGTTCGTCCCAATGAGAGTTTTCATATGGTTTGGACGAACTTGGTTCAAACTTCGCTTCGTTTGAGTTTCAGAGAGTTTGGAATTCAAAGTTGAGCCCAATGAGAGTTATTTAGGTGGTTTGGGCGACACATGATTCAAACTTTGCTCCAGTTCAGTTTTTGAGATCTCGGAACCCAAAGTTCGTCCCAATGAGAGTTTTTCATATCTTTTGGACGTACATGGTCCAAACTTGGCTCCGTTTTAGTTTTTGGAGAGTTAGGAACTCAAAGTTCGGCCCAATGAGAGTTCTTTAGGTGGTTTGGGCGACAAATGGTTCAAACTTTGCTCCATTTCAGTTTTTGAGATCTCGGTGAAGGATTGGAATTTCCAATTCCGTTACAGCGGAAGCAATTGGACCGTTCGTAAATTAATTTTGTTCTACAAAATACCAATGCATTGGCAAAAGGTTAAGCGGTGACAAACATACCTCCGTTGACGACTCTGAATACTTCAAGAATGATTATTGATTGCTCTGCAACAACGAAGAACACCACCATTTGATCTTCCCCGCTATAACTCTGAGATTAGGAACGTAGTTGTGGGACTACCTAATCTTGAATGGGAAAAACTCTAGAGAGAAAATTCTCCCTAGAGTTCTTGAGTTGAGAGAATATGAGAGGGCCTTGTGGTGGCCATATGTTGTATCACATAAACCCTAGGGTTAGTGTTCTATTTATAGGAGAAAGGCCATGAATAAAATATTCATTTAAAATCAATTATTTCCATAATTGATTTAATCTTTTCCATAATTAATCAATTCCATAACCAATCAATTCCATAATTGATTAATCTTTTCCATAAATGATTGATCACTTCCATAAGTGATTAAATCATTTCCATAAATGATTAATTACTTCCATAAGTAATTAATCATTTTCATAATTGATTAATTTCCAATTAATTAATTCTTTAAATTAATTAATCACCAATTAAATATCATATATTTAATTTCAGACCTTCTATTAGTTAATTAATTAATTACCCAATTAAATATCATATATTTAATTTCAGGCCTTCAATTAATTAATTCTATAATATGAATCAAATTCATATTAAAATTGGAACTCCTTCAAATTCTCTTATATCCTATAAATTTAATATGAATTAAATTCATATTGATATTTGAACTTCTTCAAATATTTATTTCTCTCCTAATAATAAAGTTTAATTTCAAATTAGACTTTATATTTTAATGTATCATTATACATTATATTAATTTGTATCTCATACAATTAACTTAATTCCCAATATGAATTTGAACTATTCAAATTCTCTCAAGATACAATTGTTCCTAATTACTCTTTACGAGCTAGCAGGGGGACCTACTGGACCTACAGATCAGAAGCTCCAATGATATGAGGTTAACCGATTAAACTCATTAATCAGGTTAACCAATATTCATTAACTGTGGGTCATTCCACTAAAGACCCACAGCTGAACTCTTCTCACTGTAGAACATTTCTGTGTCCACGGATATAGACCTATACCGGTAAGTCAATCCTTCACAAGTGTTCGTAATCACGGCTGGGTCAAATTACCGTTTTACCACTGTGTTACATCTGTCTCCTTAAGTACCAGCGCTCCTCTAATGAACAACCTGTTTATGGTCCAACCATTAAACAGAAAGTCCCTCTCGAGCCAGTGAGAGGGCTGAACTTTGAGTTCCTAACTCTCCAAAAACTAAAACGGAGCAAAGTTTGGACCATCTTCGTCCAAAAGATATGAAAAACCCTCATTGGGACGAACTTTGGGTTCCGAGATCTCAAAAACTGAAATGGAGCAAAGTTTGAATCATGGGTCGCCGAAACCACCTAAATAATTCTCATTGGGTCGAACTTTGAATTCCAAACTCTCCAAAACTCAAACGGAGCGAAGTTTGAACCAAGTTCGTCCAAACCATATGAAAACTCTCATTGGGACAAACTTTGGGTTCCGAGCTCTCAAAAACTGAAACGGAGCAAAGTTTTGACCATGTGTAATCCGAACCACCTAAAGAACTCTCATTGGGCCGAACTTTGAGTTCCTAACTCTCGAAAAACTCAAACGGAGAAAAGTTTGGACCAAGTTCGTCCAAATCATCTTAAAAACTCTCATTGGGACAACCTTTGGGTTCCGAGATCTCAAAAACTGAAACGGAGCAAAGTTTGGACCATTCGTCGTCCAAACCACCTAAAGAATTCTCATTGGGCCGAACTTTTTGTTCCTAACTCTCGAAAACTCAAACGGAGCGAAGTTTGGACCAAGTTCGTCCAAACCATATCAAAAACTCTCATTGGGACAAACTTTGTGTATCGAGCTCTCAAAAACTGAAACAGAGCAAAGTTTTTACTATGTGTCGTCCAAACCACCTAAAGAACTCACATTGGGCCGAAATTTGAGTTCCTAACTCTCCAAAAACTCAAACGGAGCAAAGTTTGGTCCAAGTTTGTCCAAACCATATGAAAAACACTCATTGGGACGAACTTTGGGTTCTGAGCTCTCAAAAACTGAAACAGAGCAAAGTTTGAACCATGTGTCGTCCAAACCACCTAAAGAACTCTCATTGGGCTGAACTTTGAGTTCCTAACTCTCCAAAAACTAAAATGGAGCAAAGTTTGGACCAAGTTCGTCCAAAAGATATGAAAAACTCTCATCGGGAAGAACTTTGGGTTCCGAGATCTAAAAAACTCAAATGGAGCAAAGTTTGAACCATGTGTCGTCCAAACCACCTAAAGAACTCTCATTGGGACGAACATTTGGTTTCAAGCTCTCAAAAACTGAAACGGAGAAAAGTTTGGACCATAGTGTCGTCCAAACCACCTAAAGAACACTAATTGAGCAGAACTTTGACTTCCTAACTCTCCAAAAACTCAAACGGAGAAAAGTATGGACCAAGTTCGTCCAAACCATATGAAAAACTCTCATTGGGACGACCTTTGGGTTCCGAGCTCTCAAAAACTGAAACGGAGCAAAGTTTGGACCATGTGTCGTCCAAATCACCTAAAGAACTCTCATTGGGCCGAACTTTGAGTTCCAAACTCTCCAAAAACTAAAACGGAGGAAAGTTTGGACCAAGTGCGTCCAAACCATATGAAAAACTCTCATTGGGACGAACTTTTGGTTTCGAGCTCTCAAAAACTGAAACGGAGCAAAGTTTGGACCATAGTGTCGTCCAAACCACCTAAAGAACTCTCATTGGACCGAACTTTTAGTTCCTAACTCTCCAAAAACTCAAACGGAGCAAAGTTTGGTCCAAGTTCGTCCAAACCATATGAAAAACTCTCATTGGGACGAACTTTGGGTTCCGAGGTCTCAAAAACTGATACGGAGCAAAGTTTGAACCATGTGTCGTCCAAACCACCTAAAGAACTCTCATTGGGCCGAACTTTGAGTTCCTAACTCTCCAAAAACTCAAACAGAGCAACGTTTTGACCAAGTTCGTATAAACCATATGAAAAACTCTCATTGAGACGACGTTTGGGTTCCGAGCTCTTAAAAACTGAAACGGAGCAAAGTTTGGACCATGTGTCGTCCAAAAAACCTAAAGAACTCTCATTGGGCCGAACTTTGAGTTCCAAACTCTCCAATACTCAAAGCGAGCGAAGTTTGGACCAAGTTTTCCCAAATAATATGAAAAAACTCTCATTGGGACGAACTTTTGGTTCCGAGCTCTCAAACACTGAAACGGAGAAAAGTTTGGACCATGTGTCGTCCAAACCACCTAAAGAACTCTCATTGGGCCGAACTTTGAGTTCCAAACTCTCCAAAAACTCAAACGGACGAAAGTTTGGACCAAGTTCGTCCAAACCATATGAAACTCTCATTGGGACGAACTTTTGGTTCCGAGCTCTCAAAAAGTGAAACGGAGCAAAGTTTTGACCATGTGTCGCCAATGAAGGATTGGAATTCCCAATTCCGTTACAGCGGAAGCAATTGGACCGTTCGTAAATTAATTTCGTTCTACAAAATACCAATACATTGGCAAAAGGTTAAGCGGTGAAAAACATACCTCCGTTGACGACTCTGAATACTTCAAGAATGATTCTTGATTGCTCTGCAACAACGAAGAACACCACCATTTGATCTTCCCCGATATAACTCTGACATTAGGAACGTAGTTGTGGGACTACCTAATCTTGAATGGGAAAAACTCTAGAGAGAAAATTCTCCCTAGAGTTCTTGAGTTGAGAGAATATGAGAGGGCCTTATGGTGGCCATATGTTGTGTCACATAAACCCTAGGGTTAGTGTTCTATTTATAGGAGAAAGGTCATGAATAAAATATTCATTTAAAATCAATTATTTCCATAATTGATTTAATCTTTTCCATAATTAATCAATTCCATAACCAATCAATTCCATAATTGATTAATCTTTTCCATAAATGATTGATCACTTCCATAAGTGATTAAATCATTTCCATAAATGATTAATTACTTCCATAAGTAATTAATCATTTTCATAATTGATTAATTTCCAATTAATTAATTCTTTAAATTAATTAATCACCAATTCAATATCATATATTTAATTTCAGACCTTCTATTAGTTAATTAATTAATTACCCAATTAAATATCATATATTTAATTTCAGGCCTTCAATTAATTAATTCTATAATATGAATCAAATTCATATTAAAATTGGAACTCCTTCCAATTCTCTTATATCCTATAAATTTAATATGAATCAAATTCATATTGATATTTGAACTTCTTCAAATATTTATTTCTCTCATAATAATAAAGTTTAATTTCAAATTAGACTTTATATTTTAATGTATCATTATACATTATATTAATTTGTATCTCATACAATTAACTTAATTCCCAATATGAATTTGAATTATTCAAATTCTCTCAAGATATAATTGTTCCTAATTACTCTTTACGAGCTAGTAGGGGGACCTAATGGACCTACAGATCAGAAGCTCCAATGATATGAGGTTAACCGATTAAACTCATTAATCAGGTTAACCAATATTCATTAACTGTGGGTCATTCCACTAAAGACCCACAGCTGAACTCTTCTCACTGTAGAACATTTCTGTGTCCACGGATATAGACCTATACCGGTAAGTCAATCCTTCACAAGTGTTCGTAACTACAGTTGGGTCAAATTACCGTTTTACCCCTGTGTTACATCTGTCTCCTTAAGTACCAGCACTCCTCTAATGAACAACCTGTTTATGGTCCAACCATTAAACAGAAAGTTCCTCTCGGGCCATGAGAGGACGGGATCCCTTTGTTCAAGTCCTGGAGTCACCACTTAAGGGAACACTCATCTACTTCTCCTAGAAGTGGGAATGAGTGAATTCCTTCTTGTGTTGTCATGTCCCCAGCCTCCCACTCGGTCTTGTCCCCAAAAAGGAAGGCATATTGAGTCGGCGTATTGGCCACTCTCACCCATGCTAATCAAAGGACAATCCCTCATGAGAAGGAGTTCATGACACACTCAGGATTAAGACTGAGTTACCTAGGCCATCGTATTGAAACAGTAACCTAACTAGTTAACGGTGTTACATCTAGTGGTTTACTATTTCGTGGTCCGGTCTTATGCAAACTCATTGCATAGGATACCCCCGCTCGCATGTCTCCTACATGGACGCCTTGGATCAATACGTCTATATCGAATACAGAGCGGGCCGTATCACATAGTGTTACCAGGATAAGGTACCCATTCTTATCCCTGTACTATAGACCTTTTAGGTTGTTACTTGAACACTGATCCCCGTATGTCCCCACATACCAGTTCAAGTCACATGTAAACAACCTTGGATCTTAGTTTATTGGATTTGGGTCAAATTGTGCAACGTTTAACAATAACACTTTATTGTAGAAACTCAATAACACTTTATTGAAACAAGTATACAATTCATTTACATTCACTATCTACGAGTTTTAGGGCATAAAACCCAACAGCCAAACCACCTAAAGAACTCTCATTGGGCCAAACTTTGAGTTCCTAACTGTCCAAAACTCAAACAGAAAAAAAGTTGGACCAAGTTCGTCAAAACCATATGAAAAACTCTCATTGGGACGAACTTTGGGTTTCAAGTTCTCAAAAACTACAACGGAGCAGAGTTTTGACCATGTGTCGTCCAAACCACCTAAAGAACTCTCATCGGGCCGAACTTTGAGTTCCTAACTCTTCAAAACTCAAATGGAGCAATGTTTGGACCAACTTCGTCCTAACCATATGAAAAACTCTCATTGGGACGAACTTTTGGTTCCGAGCTCTCAACCACTGAAACGGAGCAAAGTTTGGACCATAGTGTCGTCCAAACCACCTAAAGTACTCTCATTGAGCCGAACTTTGAGTTCCTAACTCTCAAAAAATTGAAACAACGAAAAGTTTGGACCAAGTTCGTCCAAACCATATGAAAAACTCTCATTGGAACGACCTTAGGGTTCCGAGCTCTCAAAAACTGAAACGGAGCAAAGTTTGGACCACTTGTCGTCCAAATCACCTAAAGAACTCTCATTGGGCCGAACATTGAGTTCCTAACTCTCCAAAACTCAAACGGAGAGAAGTTTTGACAAACTTCGTCCAAACCATATGAAAAACTCTCATTGGGACGCACTTTGGGTTCCGAGGTCTCAAAAACAGAAACGGAGCAAAGTTTGAACCATGTGTCGTCCAAACGACCTAAAGAACTCTCATTGGGCTGAACTTCGAGTTCCTAACTCTCCAAAAACTAAAGCGGAGCAAAGTTTGGACCATGTTCGTCCAAAAGATATGAAAAACTCTCATTGGGACGAACTTTGGGCTTCGAGATCTCAAAACTGAAATGGAGCAAAGTTTGAACCATGTGTCGCCCAAACCACCTAAAGAACTCTCATTGGGCCGAACTTTGAGTTCCTAACTCTCCAAAAACTAAAACGGAGCCAAGTTTGGACCATGTTCGTCCAAAAGATATGAAAAACTCTCATTGGGACGAACTTTGGGTTCCGAGGTCTCAAAAACTGAAACGGAGAAAAGTTTGAACCATGTGTCGCCCAAACCACCTAAATAACTCTCATTGGGCCGAACTTTGAGTTCCTAACTCTCCAAAAACTAAAACGGAGAAAAGTTTGGACCATGTTCGTCCAAAAGATATGAAAAACTCTCATTGGGAAGAACTTTGGGTTCCGAGATCTAAAAAACTAAAACGGAGAAAAGTTTGAACCATGTGTCGTCCAAACCACCTAAAGAACTCTCATTGGGACGAAGTTTTGGTTCCGAGCTCTCAAAAACTGAAACGGAGCAAAGTTTGGACCATAGTGTCGTCCAAACCACCTAAATAATTCTCATTGGGCCGAACTTTGAATTCCAAACTCTCCAAAACTCAAACGGAGCGAAGTTTGAACCAAGTTCGTCCAAACAATATGAAAACTCTCATTGGGACAAACTTTGGGTTCCGAACTCTCAAAAACTGAAACGGAGCAAAGTTTTGACCATGTGTAATCCGAACCACCTAAAGAACTCTCATTGGGCCGAACTTTGAGTTCCTAACTCTCGAAAGCCTCAAACGGAGAAAAGTTTGGACCAAGTTCGTCCAAATCATCTGAAAAACTCTCATTGGGACAACCTTTGGGTTCCGAGGTCCAAAAACTGAAACGGAGCAAAGTTTGGACCATTCGTCGTCCAAACCACCTAAAGAACTCTCATTGGGCCGAACTTTTTGTTCCTAACTCTCGAAAACTCAAACGGAGCGAAATTTGGACCAAGTTCGTCCAAACCATATGAAAAACTCTCAAAGGGACAAACTTTGTGTATCGAGCTCTCAAAAACTGAAACGGAGCAAAGTTTTTACCATGTGCCATCCAAACCACCTAAAGAACTCTCATTGGGCCGAAATTTGAGTTCCTAACTCTCCAAAAACTCAAACGGAGAAAAGTTTGGTCCAAGTTCGTCCAAACCATATGAAAAACACTCATGGGGACGAACTTTGGGTTCTGAGCTCTCAAAAACTGAAACGGAGCAAAGTTTGAACCATGTGTCGTCCAAACCACCTAAAGAACTCTCATTGGGACGAACTTTTGGTTCCGAGCTCTCAAAAACAGAAACGGAGCAAAGTTTGGACCATAGTGTCGTCCAAACCACCTAAAGAACTCTCATTGAGCAGAACTTTGACTTCCTAACTCTCCAAAAACTCAAACGGAGAAAAGTATGGACCAAGTTCGTCCAAACCATATGAAAAACTCTCATTGGGACGACCTTTGGGTTCCGAGCTCTCAAAAACTGAAACGGAGCAAAGTTTGGACCATGTGTCGTCCAAATCACCTAAAGAACTCTCATTGGGCCGAACTTTGAGTTCCAAACTCTCCAAAAACTAAAACGGAGGAAAGTTTGGACCAAGTGTGTCCAAACCATATGAAAAACTCTCATTGGGACGAACTTTTGGTTCCGAGCTCTCAAGAACTGAAACGGAGCAAAGTTTGGACCATGTGTCGTCCAAATCCCCTAAAGAACTCTCATTGGGCCGAACTTTGAGTTCCAAACTCTCCAAAAACTAAAACGGAGGAAAGTTTGGACCAAGTGCGTCCAAACCATATGAAAAACTCTCATTGGGACGAACTTTTGGTTCCGAGCTTTCAAAAACTGAAACGGAGCAAAGTTTGGACCATAGTGTCGTCCAAACCACCTAAAGAACTCTCATTGGACCGAACTTTGAGTTCCTAACTCTCCAAAAACTCAAACGGAGCAAAGTTTGGTCCAAGTTCGTCTAAACCATATGAAAAACTCTCATTGGGACGAACTTTGGGTTCCAAGGTCTCAAAAACTGAAACGGAGCAACGTTTGAACCATGTGTCGTCCAAACCACCTAAAGAACTCTCATTGGGCCGAACTTTGAGTTCCTAACTCTCCAAAAACTCAAACAGAGCAAAGTTTTGACCAAGTTCGTATAAACCATATGAAAAAACTCTCATTGGGACGAACTTTGGGTTCCGAGCTCTCAAAAACTGAAACGGAGCAAAGTTTTAAGCATGTATCGTCCAAACCACCTAAAGAACTCTCATTGGGCCGAACTTTCAGTTCCTAACTCTCCAAAAACTCAAACGAAGCAAAGTTTTGACCAAGTTCGTATAAACCATATGAAAAACTCTCATTGGGATGACGTTTGGGTTTCGAGCTCTCAAAAACTGAAACGGAGCAAAGTTTGGACCATGTGTCGTCCAAAAAACCTAAAGAACTCTCATTGGGCCGAACTTTGACTTCCAAACTCCCCAATACTCAAAGCGAGCGAAGTTTAGACCATGTTTTCCCAAAAAATATGAAAAAACTCTCATTCGGACGAACTTTTGGTTCCAAGCTCTCAAACACAGAAACGGAGAAAAGTTTGGACCATGTGTCGTCCAAACCACCTAAAGAACTCTCATTGGGTCGAACTTTGAGTTCCAAACTCTCCAAAAACTCAAACTGACAAAAGTTTGGACCAAGTTCGTCCAAACCATATGAAAAACTTTCATTGGGACGAACTTTTGGTTCCGAGCTCTCAAAAACTGAAACGGAGCAAAGTTTTGACCATGTGTCGCCAAACCACCTAAAGAACTCTCATTGGGCCAAACTTTGAGTTCCTAACTGTCCAAAACTCAAACAGAGCAAAAGTTGGACCAAGTTCGTCAAAACCATATGAAAAACTCTCATTGGGATGAACTTTGGGTTTTGAGTTCTCAAAAACTACAACGGAGAAGAGTTTTGACCATGTGTCGTCCAAACCACCTAAAGAACTCTCATTGGGTCGAACTTTGAGTTCCTAACTCTTCAAAACTCAAATGGAGCAATGTTTAGACCAACTTCCTCCTAACCATATGAAAAACTCTCATTGGGACGAACTTTTGGTTCCGAGCTCTCAACCACTGAAACGGAGCAAAGTTTGGACCATAGTGTCGTCCAAACCAGCTAAAGAACTCTCATTGAGCCGAACTTTGAGTTCCTAACTCTCCAAGAACAGAAACAGCAAAAAGTTTGGACCAAGTTCGTCCAAACCATATGAAAAACTCTCATTGGGACGACCCTAGGGTTCCGAGCTCTCAAAAACTGAAACGGAGCAAAGTTTGGACCATGTGTCGTCCAAATCACCTAAAGAACTCTCATTGGGCCGATCATTGAGTTCCTAACTCTCCAAAAACTAAAACGAAGCCAAGTTTGGACCATGTTCGTCCAAAGGATATGAAAAACTCTCATTGGGACGAACTTTTGGTTCCGAGGTCTCAAAAACTGAAACGGAGCAAAGTTTGAACCATGTGTCGCCCAAACCACCTAAATAACTCTCATTAGGCCGAACTTTGAGTTCCTAACTCACCAAAAACTAAAACGGAGAAAAGTTTGGACCATGTTCGTCCAAAAGATATGAAAAACTCTCATTGGGACGAACTTTGGGTTCCGAGATCTCAAAAACTGAAACGGAGCAAAGTTTGAACCATGTGTCGCCCAAACCACCTAAATAACTCTCATTGGGCCCAACTTTGAATTCCAAACTCTCCGAAACTCAAACGGAGCGAAGTTTGAACCAAGTTCGTCCAAACCATATGAAAACTCTCATTGGGACGAACTTTGGGTTCCGAGCTCTCAAAAACTGAAACGGAGCAAAGTTTTGACCATGTGTCATCCAAACCACCTAAAGAACTCTCATTGGGCCGAACTTTGAGTTCCTAACTCTCCAAAAACTAAAACGGAGCAAAATTTGGACCATGTTCGTCCAAACCATATGAAAAACTCTCATTGGGACGAACTTTGGGTTCCGAGCTCTCCAAAACTGAAACGGAGCAAAGTTTGAACCATGTGTCGTCCAAACCACCTAAAAAACTCTCATTGGGCCGAACTTTGAGTTCCTAACTCTCCAAAAACTCAAACGGAGCAAAGTTTTGACCAAGTTCGTATAAACCATATGAAAAACTCTCATTGGGACGAACTTTGGGTTCCGAGCTCTCAAAAACTGAAACGAAGCAAAGTTTTAACCATGTGTCGTCCAAACCACCTAAAGAACTCTCATTGGGCCGAACTTTGAGTTCCTAACTGGCCAAAACTCAAACAGAGCAAAAGTTGGACCACCCTTCGGTAACTAAACGCTAACGGAATATGAGTTATTCTGGTGTTAGAGTTTGGTTGAGATTGTCTCAATTCAGAGGAGGAGTAGCTGACCACCCTTCGGTGGCTGTTGTTCTAAACCTTTGAAGTATCGTTGCAAAATCTAAATCAATAGTTTTATAGGGTTTCTTTGATTGCTTATTTGTTTTTGCAAAATTTGATTGGATTATTTGTAATGGGTTAGTGCAATTAATAATACAAGGAATTTGTTACTTCAGCAATTATATAATAATTTTATGTGTATTGTCTTACGTCATTTTATAAATAATGGTAATACAACAAGCTTAAACGACAAATTGTGGTAAATAAGTCTAGGATTATTCTTAACTGAGGAATGTCCTCATGGCCCATATGTTTAATTCATTAAGAATTGTTCTTGGTGAATATGACATAGAACCTTGCTTAGCAAAAAGAGAACTTGTTCAAGACCGTAATTTTCATTTACCTGTCTTGAAAACGTGATTAGCGAAGAATAGTGATTCTCCCTGTATACTTGATTCAGGGGCCACAAATCACGTGTGTTCTTCTTTTAAAGGAATAAGTTCCTGGCAAGAGCTCGCTGCTTGTGTAATAACTCTCAAAGTTAGAATTAGAGAAGTTATTTTGGCTATATCAGTGGGGAACATTAAGTTATTTTTCTCAGTGGGAGAAAATACATATTATTAGATAATGTGTATTTAATTCCTAAGATCAAAAGAAATTTGATTTCTGTGTCTTATTTGCTGGAATAATGTTACCCTTTACCTTTCTCTGCTAACGCAGTTTTTGTTTCAAGAAAGGGAGTTGACATTTGTTTAGCTTTACTGGAAAGTAACCTAAATGTTTTAAGATTAATAAGGAGTAAAGCAGTCATGAACACTGGGTTGTTTAAGACTGCTACTACTCAATGTGAAAAGAGGCAAAGGATTTCTCCTAAAGGAAAATACCTTTCTTTGGTTTTAAGGTAGACCATATTAATCTCAATTTGAATGGGAGATTGGTAAAGAGTGAACTTCTAAGCGAGTTAGAAGATGACTCTCTACTACCTTGTAAGTCATGCCTTATGGGCAATATGACTGATAGGTCTTTTACTGGAAAAGATCTAAGAGCCAAAGAGCCCTTGGAGCTTGTACATTTGGATCCTTGTGGTTCAATATGTTAAAGCAGTGGGAGGGCATGAATAATTCATTTCTTTTGGATGATTATTAAAAGGTATGAGTATCTTTACCTAATGCAACTTAAGTCTGAAGCTCTTGAGATATTCGAAGAGGCTTAGGACTGAAGTTGAAAACTTGTTAGGAGAAATGATAAAAACACTTCGATCTGATCAAAGTGTTGAGTATAGGGATTTGAGATTCCAGGACTATTTGATAGTACATGGGATCACACCCTAAATCTCATTTAGGAGAAATAGAACCCTATTGGATATGGTTCATTCCATGTTGAGCTATGCTCATTTGCTTGACTCGTTTTGGGGTTATGTAGTGTTGAGTGCAGTGTGTATTTTGAACAAGATTCCATAAAAAAAAATGTTTATGAAACATCTTTTGATTTGTGGATAAGGCGTAAAAGTGGTTTACGTTATTTTTGGGACACTGTTCAAAAGTATACCTATTTGTAGGCTGCCCCATGGAAACGAGAGATGTGGATACTTCTTCAATCCACAAGAGAATAAAGAATTTGTACCGACAAATGCTACATTCTCAGAAGAAGACCACATGAGAAATAATAAGCCACAAAATAAAAAGTCGTTTTAAGTAAATTAACTAATGAAGCTACAGAAACATCAACAAGAGTTGTTGATAAGTCAACAAGGGTTGTTGATAATGTTGAACCTTTAACAAGAGTTGTTGATAGGATCGATACAACTGGTTAGTTACATCTATCTCAAGAGTTGAGAGTCCCTCGATGTAGTGGGAGGGTTGTTCTACAACCTGACCGTTATCTGGGCTTAACTGAAGCCCAGATTGTCATACCTGATGATGGCATTGAGGATCCATTGTCTTAAAGCAAGGCAATGAATGATGTTAACAAGGACCAATGGATTAAAGCAGTGGACCCGGAATTAAAATCTGTGATTTCAATTCCATCTGGATCTTGTAGATCTATCTAATGGGGTAACGCCTATGGATTGCAAATGAATCTACAAGAAGAAACGAGACGTAATCTTATGATTAGACTTGTGGCAAAGGGTTATACCCAAAAACAGGGGACTGTAAGGAATCCTTATCTCCTGTCGTCATGCTAAAGTCTGTTAGAACTCTTGTCCATTTTGAATGGATGTCAAGACTACCCTTTTGAATGGTAATCTTGAGAAGAGTATCTACATATCTCAACCAGAATGGTTCATTTAGCAAGATCAAAAGCAAAAGGGTTTGCAAGCTTAAGTGATCCATTTATGGATTGACCTAAGAAATTCGATCTTGGAATATAAGATTTGATACTGTGATAAAATCTTTTGGCTTTGATCAGAACATTGACAAATCTTGTCTTAACAAGAATATCGTCAATAGTTCAGTAGCTTTATTAGTGTTGTATATGATTGATACCCTAGTCATTGGAAATGATGTAGGTTATCTTACTGAATAGTAAAATAAGCTAGCAGCTCATTTCCAAATGAAAATTTGGGAGAAGCTGAGTTTGTTCTTAGGATCCAAATTGTTAGGAACTGTAAGAACAAAAGGCTAGTCTTGTCTCAAATATCTTATATCTACAAAATGTTAGTTAGATATAAGATGCAGAATTCCAATAAGGGTTCTCTACCTTTCAGACATGGAATTCTTTTGTCTAAGAAACATAGCTGCTTGTGAAGCAGCGATAGAGACTGTATGACTTAGGAAGTTCTTGATTGATTTGGAATGTGTTCCAAATGTGAACTTGCCCATCACACTTTATAGTGATATAATGGTGTTGTGGCAAAATTCAAAAGAACATCGCAGCCCAAGACAAGAAGACACATTAAATTGAATGAAATATTGCTGATTCATGTACAAAGACTCTCTCGGCTAAAGTGTTTGAGGGTCATCTAGAAAGTCTAGATCTACGAGTAATGTACAAAGATGAAATCTAGGGCAAGTGGGAGAAATGTAATGTGTATAGTGATACCATTATGTAATGGGTATAGTGATGCCCTAGTTTATTGTATTTGTACATTGTATATGTTTTATACATATATTTATACACTTGCTGTTGTATAGATTATTATTCATCCCACTAAACTAGAGTTTTAGTTCAAGTGGGAGTTTGTTGGGTTTTATGCCCTAAAACTCGTAGATAGTGAATGTAAACAAATTGTATACTTGTTTCAATAAAGTGTTATTGAGTTTCTACAATAAAGTGTTATTGTTAAATATTGCACAATTTGACCCAAATCCAATAAACTAAGATCCAAGGTTGCTTACATGTGACTTGAACTAGTATGTGGGGACATACGGGGATCGGTGTTCAAGTAACAACCTAAAAGGTCTATAGTATAGGGATAAGGATGGGTACCTTATCCTGATAACACTATGTGATACGGCCCGCTTTGTATTCGATACAGACGTATTGATCCAAGGTGTCCATGTAGGAGACATGCGAGCGGGGGTATCCTATGCAATGAGTTTGCATAAGACCGGACCACGAAATAGTCAACCATTAGTTATAACACCGTTAACTAGTTAGGTTACTGTTTCAATAGGATGACCTAGGTAACTCAGTCTTAATCATGAGTGTGTCATGAACTCCTTCTCATGAGGGATTGTCCTTTGATTAACATGGGTGAGAGTGGCCAATACGCCGACTCAATATGCCTTCCTTTTTGGGGACAAGACCGAGTGGGAGGCTGGGGACATGACAACACAAGAAGGAATTCACTCCTTCCCACTTCTAGGAGAAGTAGATGAGTGTTCCCCTAAGTGGTGACTCCGGGACTTGAATAAAGGGATCCCGCCCTCTCACTGGCCCGAGAGGGACTTTCTGTTTAATGGTTGGACCATAAACAGGTTTTTCATTAGAGGAGCGCTGGTACTTAAGAAGACAGATGTAACACAGGGGTAAAACGGTAATTTGACCCAAACGTGATTACGAACACTTGTGAAGGATTGACTTACCAGTATAGGTCTATATCCGAGGACACAGAAATGTTCTACAGTGAGAAGAGTTCAGTTGTGGGTCTTTAGTGGAATGACCCACAGTTAATGAATATTGGTTAACCTGATTAATGAGTTTAATCGGTTATCCTCATATCATTGGAGCTTCTGATCTGTAGGTCCATTAGGTCCCCCTGCTAGCTCGTAAAGAGTAATTAGGAACAATTATATCTTGAGAGAATTTGAATAGTTCAAATTCATATTGGGAATTAAGTTAATTGTATGAGATACAAATTAATATAATGTATAATGATACATTAAAATATAAAGTCTAATTTGAAATTAAACTTTATTATTATGAGAGAAATAAATATTTGAAGAAGTTCAAATATCAATATGAATTTAATTCATATTAAATTTATAGGATATAAGAGAATTGGAAGGAGTTCCAATTTTAATATGAATTTGATTCATATTATAGAATTAATTAATTGAAGGCCTGAAATTAAATATATGATATTTAATTGGGTAATTAATTAATTAACTAATAGAAGGTATGAAATTAAATATATGATATTTAATTGGTGATTAATTAATTTAAAGAATTAATTAATTGGAAATTAATCAATTATGAAAATGATTAATTACTTATGGAAGTAATTAATCATTTATAGAAATGATTTAATCACTTATGGAAGTGATCAATCATTTATGAAAAAGATTAATCAATTATGGAATTGATTGGTTATGGAATTGATTAATTATGGAAAAGATTAAATCAATTATGGAAATAATTGATTTTAAATGAATATTTTATTCATGGCCTTTCTCCTATAAATAGAACACTAACCCCAGGGTTTATGTGACACAACATATGGCCACCATAAGGCCCTCTCATATTCTCTCAACTCAAGAACTCTAGGGAGAATTTTCTCTCTAGAGTTTTTCCCATTCAAGATTAGGTAGTCCCACAACTACGTTCCTAATGTCAGAGTTATAGCGGGGAAGATCAAATGGTGGTGTTCTTCGTTGTTGCAGAGCAATCAAGAATCATTCTTGAAGTATTCAGAGTCGTCAACGGAGGTATGTTTTTCACTGCTTAACCTTTTGCCAATGTATTGGTATTTTGTAGAACGAAATTAATTTACGAACGGTCCAATTGCTTCCGTTGTAACGGAATTGAGAATTCCAATCCTTCATTGGCGACACATGGTCAAAACTTTGCTCCGTTTCAGTTTTTGAGAGCTCGGAACCAAAAGTTCGTCCCAATGAGAGTTTTTCATATGGTTTGGACGAACTTGGTCCAAACTTTCGTCCGTTTGAGTTTTTGGAGAGTTTGGAACTCAAAGTTCGGCCCAATGAGAGTTCTTTAGGTGGTTTGGACGACACATGGTCCAAACTTTTCTCCGTTTCAGTGTTTGAGAGCTTGGAACCAAAAGTTCGTCCCATTGAGAGTTTTTCATATTATTTGGGAAAACTTGGTCCAAACTTCGCTCGCTTTGAGTATTGGAGAGTTTGGAACTCAAAGTTCGGCCCAATGAGAGTTCTTTAGGTTTTTTGGACAACACATGGTCCAAACTTTGCTCCGTTTCAATTTTTGAAAGCTCGGAACCCAAACGTCGTCCCAATGAGAGTTTTTCATATGGTTTATACGAACTTGGTCAAAACTTTGCTCCATTTGAGTTTTTGGAGAGTTAGGAACTCAAAGTTCGGCCCAATGAGAGTTCTTTAGGTGGTTTGGACGACACATGGTTAAAACTTTGCTCCGTTTCAGTTTTTGAGAGCTCGGAACCCAAAGTTCGTCCCAATGAGAGTTTTTCATATGGTTTATACGAACTTGGTCAAAACTATGCTCTGTTTGAGTTTTTGGAGAGTTAGGAACTCAAAGTTCGGCCCAATGAGAGTTCTTTAGGTGTTCTGGACGACACATAGTTCAAACTTTGCTCCATTTCAGTTTTTGAGACCTCGGAACCCAAAGTTCGTCCCAATGAGAGTTTTTCATATGGTTTGGACGAACTTGGACCAAACTTTGCTCCGTTTGAGTTTTTGGAGAGTTAGGAACTCAAAGTTCGGTCCAATGAGAGTTCTTTAGGTGGTTTGGACGACACTATGGTCCAAACTTGTCTCCGTTTCAGTTTTTGAGAGCTCGGAACCCAAAGTTCGTCTCAATGAGAGTTTTTCATATGGTTTGGACGAACTTGGTCCAAACTTTTCTCCGTTTGAGTTTTTGGAGAGTTAGGAACTCAAAGTTCGGTCCAATGAGAGTTCTTTAGGTGGTTTGGAAGACATTATGGTCCAAACTTTCCTCCGTTTGAGTTTTTGGAGAGTTTGGAACTCAAAGTTCGGCCCAATGAGAGTTCTTTACGTGATTTGGACGACACATGGTCCAAACTTTGCTCCGTTTCAGTTTTTGAGAGCTCGGAACCCAAATGTCGTCCCAATGAGAGTTCTTCATATGGTTTGGACGAACTTGGTCCATACTTTTCTCCGTTTGAGTTTTTGGAGAGTTAGGAAGTCAAAGTTCTGCTCAATGAGAGTTCTTTAGGTGGTTTGGATGACACTATGGTCCAAACTTTGCTCCGTTTCAGTTTTTGAGAGCTCGGAACCAAAAGTTCGTCCCAACGAGAGTTCTTTAGGTGGTTTGGACGACACATGGTTCAAACTTTTCTCCGTTTCAGTTTTTTAGATCTCGGAACCCCAAGTTCTTCCCAATGAGAGTTTTTCATATCTTTTGGACGAAGATGGTCCAAACTTTGCTCCATTTTAGTTTTTGGAGAGTTAGGAACTCAAAGTTCGGCCCAATGAGAGTTCTTTAGGTGGTTTGGACGACACATGGTTCAAACTTTGCTCCGTTTCAGTTTTTGAGAGCTCGGAACCCAAAGGTCGTCCCAATGAGAGTTTTTCATATGGTTTGGATGAAG
Organism: Luffa aegyptiaca; assembly: GCA_017139565.1. Lineage (NCBI taxonomy): Eukaryota > Viridiplantae > Streptophyta > Magnoliopsida > Cucurbitales > Cucurbitaceae > Luffa > Luffa aegyptiaca. Next base: position 23,002,964 of record CM029397.1, read on the forward strand.
TTGGTCAAAACTTTGCTCCGTTTGAGTTTTTGGAGTGTTGGGAACTCAAAGTTCGGTCCAATGAGAGTTCTTTAGGTGGTTTGGACGACACATGGTCAAAACTTTGCTCCGTTTCAGTTTTTGAGAGCTTGAAACCAAAAGTTCGTCCCAATGAGAGTTTTTCATATGGTTTGGACACACTTGGTTCAACCTTTCCTCCGTTTGAGTTTTTGGAGAGTTTGGAACTCAAAGTTCGGCCCAATGAGAGTTCTTTAGGTGATTTGGACGACACTATGGTCCAAACTTTGCTCCGTTTCAGTTTTTGAGAGCTCGGAACCCAAAGTTCGTCCCAATGAGAGTTTTTCATATGGTTTGGACGAACTTGGACCAAATTTTGCTCCGTTTGAGATTTTGGAGAGTTAGGAACTCAAATTTCGGTCCAATGAGAGTTCTTTAGGTGGTTTGGACGACATTATGGTCCAAACTTTGCTCCGTTTCAGTTTTTGAGAGCTTGAAACCAAAAGTTCGTCCCAATGAGAGTGTTTCATATGGTTTGGACGCACTTGGTCCAAACTTTCCTCCGTTTGAGTTTTTGTAGAGTTTGGAACTCAAAGTTCGGCCCGATGAGAGTTCTTTAGGTGATTTGGACGACACATGGTCCAAACTTTGCTTCGTTTCAGTTTTTAAAAGCTCGGAACCCAAAGTTCGTCCCAATGAGTGTTTTCATATGGTTTGGACAAACTTGGACCAAACTTTGCTCCGTTTGAGTTTTTGGAGAGTTAGGAACTCAAATTTCGGCCCAATGAGAGTTCTTTAGGTGGTTTGGACGACACATGGTAAAAACTTTGCTCCGTTTCAGTTTTTGAGAGCTCGATACACAAACTTCGTCCCAATGAGAGTTTTTCATATGGTTTGGACAAACTTGGTCCAAACTTCGCTCCGTGTGAGTTTTGGAGAGTCAGGAACAAAAAGTTCGGCCCAATGAGAGTTCTTTAGGTGGTTTGGACGACACATGGTCCAAACTTTGCTCCATTTCTGTTTTTGAGACCTCAAAACCCAAAGGTCGTCATAATGAGAGTTTTTCATACGGTTTGGACGAAGTTTGTCCAAACTTTGCTCCGTTTGAGTTTTTGGAGTGTTGGGAACTCAAACTTCGGCCCAATGAGAGTTCTTTAGGTGGTTTGGACGACACATGGGCAAAACTTTGCTCCGTTTCAGTTTTTGAGAGCTCGGAACCAAAAGTTCGTCCCAATGAGAGTTTTTCATATGGTTTGGACGCACTTGGTTCAAACTTTCCTCCGTTTGAGTTTTTGGAGAGCTTGGAACTCAAAGTTCGGCCCAATGAGAGTTCTTTAGGTGATTTGGACGACAAATGGTCCAAACTTTGCTCCGTTTCAGTTTTTGAGAGCTCGGAACCCAAAGGTCGTTCCAATGAGAGTTTTTCATATGGTTTGGACGAACTTGGTCCATACTTTTCTCCGTTTGAGTTTTTGGAGAGTTAGGAAGTCAAAGTTCTGCTCAATGAGAGTTCTTTAGGTGCTTTGGATGACACTATGGTCCAAACTTTGCTCCGTTTCAGTTTTTGAGAGCTTGGAACCAAAAGTCCGTCCCAATGAGAGTTCTTTAGGTGGTTTCGACGACACATGGTTCAAACTTTGCTCCGTTTCAGGTTTTTAGATCTCGGATCCCAAAGTTCTTACCAATGAGAGTTTTTCATATCTTTTGGATGAACATGGTCCAAACTTTGCTCCGTTTTAGTTTTTGGAGAGTTAGGAACTCAAAGTTCGGCCCAATGAGAGTTCTTTAGGTGGTTTGGACGGCACATGGTTCAAACTTTGCTCCGTTTATGTTTTTGAGAGCTCGGAACCCAAAGTTCGTCCCAATGAGTGTTTTCATATGCTTTGGACGAACTTGGACCAAACTTTGCTCCGTTTGAGTTTTTGGAGAGTTAGGAACTCAAATTTCGGCCCAATGAGAGTTCTTTAGGTGGTTTGGACGACACATGGTAAAAACTTTGCTCCGTTTCAGTTTTTGAGAGCTCGATACACAAAGTTTGTCCCAATGAGAGTTTTTCATATGGTTTGGACGAACTTGGTCCAAACTTCGCTCCGTTTCAGTTTTCGAGAGTTAGGAAAAAAAAGTTCGACCCAATGAGAGTTCTTTAGGTGGTTTGGACGACGAATAGTCCAAACTTTGCTACGTTTCAGTTTTTGAGACCTCGGAACCCAAAGGTTGTCCCAATGAGAGTTTTTCAGATGATTTGGACGAACTTCGTCCAAACTTTTCTCCGTTTGAGTTTTTCGAGAGTTAGGAACTCAAAGTTCGGCCCAATGAGAGTTCTTTAGGTGGTTCGGATTACACATGGTCAAAACTTTGTTCCGTTTCAGTTTTTGAGAGCTCGGAACCCAAAGTTTGTCCCAATGAAAGTTTTCATATGGTTTGGACGAACTTGGTTCAAACTTCGCTCCGTTTGAGTTTTGGAGAGTTTGGAATTCAAAGTTCGGCCCAATGAGAATTATTTAGGTGGTTTCGGCGACCCATGATTCAAACTTTGCTCCGTTTCAGTTTTTTAGATCTCGGAACCCCAAGTTCTTCCCAATGGGAGTTTTTCATATCTTTTGGACGAACATGGTCAAAACTTTGCTCCATTTTAGTTTTTGGAGAGTTAGGAACTCAAAGTTCGACCCAATGAGATTCTTTAGGTGGTTTGGACGACACATGGTTCAAACTTTGCTCCGTTTCAGTTTTTGAGAGCTCGGAATCCAAAGTTCGTCCCAATGAGTGTTTCTCATATGGTTTTGACAAACTTGGACCAAACTTTGCTCCGTTTGAGTTTTTGGAGAGTTAGGAACTCAAATTTCGGCCCAATGAGAGTTCTTTAGGTGGTTTGGATGACACATGGTAAAAACTTTGCTCCGTTTAAGTTTTTGAGAGCTCGATACACAAAGTTCGTCCCAATGAGAGTTTTTCATATGGTTTGGATGAACTTGGTCCAAACTTCGCTCCGTTTGAGTTTTGGAGAGTCAGGAACAAAAAGTTCGGCCCAATGAGAGTTCTTTAGGTGGTTTGGACGACACATAGTAAAAACTTTGCTCTGTTTTAGTTTTTGAGACCTCGGAACCCAAAGGTCGTCCCAATGTGAGTTTTTCATATGGTTTGGACGAAGTTGGTCCAAACTTTGCTCCGTTTGAGTTTTTGGATTGTTAGGAACTCAAATTTCGGCCCAATGAGAGTTCTTTAGGTGGTTTGGACGACACATGGTAAAAACTTTGCTCCGTTTCAGTTTTTGAGAGCTCGATACACAAAGTTCGTCCCAATGAGAGTTTTTCATATGGTTTGGACAAACTTGGTCCAAATTTCGCTCCGTGTGAGTTTTGGAGAGTCAGGAACAAAAAGTTCGGCCCAATGAGAGTTCTTTAGGTGGTTTGGACGACACATGGTCCAAACTTTGCTCCATTTCAGTTTTTGAGACCTCAGAACCCAAAGGCCGTCCCAATGAGAGTTTTTCATATGGTGTGGACGAAGTTGGTCCAAACTTTGCTCCGTTTGAGTTTTTGAGAGCTCGGAACCAAAAGTTCGTCCCAATGAGAGTTTTTCATATGGTTTGGACACACTTGGACCAAACTTTGCTCCGTTTGAGGTTTTGGAGAGTTAGGAACTCAAATTTCGGCCCAATGAGAGTTCTTTAGGTGGTTTGGACGACACATGGTAAAAACTTTGCTCCGTTTCAGTTTTTTAGAGCTTGATACACAAAGTTCGTCCCAATGAGAGTTTTTCATATGGTTTGGACGAACTTGGTCCAAACTTCGCTCCGTGTGAGTTTTGGAGAGTTAGGAACAAAAAGTTCGGCCCAATGAGAGTTCTTTAGGTGGTTTGGACGACACATGGTCCAAACTTTGCTCCGTTTCAGTTTTTTAGACCTTGGAGCCCAAAGGTTGTCCCAATGAGAGTTCTTTAGGTGATTTGGACATCACATGGTCCAAACTTTGCTCCGTTTCAGTTTTTGAGAGCTCGAAACCAAAAGTTCGTCCCAATTAGAGTTTTTCATATGGTTTGTACGAAGTTGGTCAAAACTTTGATCCCTTTGAGTTTTGGAGAGTTAGGAACTCAAAGTTCGGCCCAATGTGAGTTCTTTAGGTGATTTGGACATCACATGCTCCAAACTTTGCTCGGTTTCAGTTTTTAAGAGCTTGAAACCCAAAAGTTCGTCCCAATGAGAGTTTTTCATATGGTTTGGACGAAGTTGGTCAAAACTTTGCTCCGTTTGAGTTTTGGAGAGTTAGGAACTCAAAGTTCGGCCCAATGTGAGTTCTTTAGGTGATTTGGACATCACATGGTCCAAATTTTGCTCCGTTTCAGTTTTTTAGAGCTCGGAACCTAAAAGTTCGTCCCAATGATAGTTTTTCATATGGTTTGGACGAAGTTTGTCAAAACTTTGCTCCGTTTTAGTTTTGGAGAGTTAGGAACTCAAAGTTCGGCCCCATGTGAGTTCTTTAGGTGATTTGGACATCACATGGTCCAAACTTTGCTCCGTTTCAGTTTTTGAGAGCTCGGAACCAAAAGCTCGTCCCAATGAGAGTTTTTCATATGGTTTGGACGAACTTGGTCCAAACTTTCCTCCATTTGAGTTTTTGGAGAGTTTGGAACTCAAAGTTCGGCCCAATGAGAGTTCTTTAGGTGATTTGGACGACACATGGTCCAAACTTTGCTCCGTTTCAGTTTTTGAGAGCTCGTAACCCAAAGGTCGTCCCAATGAGAGTTTTTCATATGGTTTGGACGAACTACGTCAATACTTTTCTCCGTTTGAATTTTTGGAGAGTTAGGAAGTCAAAGTTCTGCTCAATGAGAGTTCTTTAGGTGGTTTGGACGACACTATGGTCCAAACTTTGCTCCGTTTCAGTTTTTGAGAGCTCGGAACCCAAAGTTCGTCCCAATGAGAGTTTTTCATATGGTTTGGACGAACTTGGACCAAATTTTGCTCCGTTTGAGTTTTTGGAGAGTTAGGAACTCAAATTTCGGTCCAATGAGAGTTCTTTAGGTGGTTTGGACGACATTATGGTCCAAACTTTGCTCCGTTTCAGTTTTTGAGAGCTTGAAACCAAAATTTCGTCCCAATGAGAGTGCTTCATATGGTTTGGACGCACTTGGTCCAAACTTTCCTCCGTTTGAGTTTTTGGAGAGTTTGGAACTCAAAGTTCGGCCCAATGAGAGTTCTTTAGGTGATTTGGACGACACATGGTCCAAACTTTGCTCCGTTTCAGTTTTTGAGAGCTCGGAACCAAAAGTTCGTCCCAATGAGATTTTTTCATATGGTTTGGACGAACTTGGTCCAAACTTTCCTCCATTTGAGTTTTGGAGAGTTTGGAACTCAAAGTTCGGCCCAATGAGAGTTCTTTAGGTGATTTGGACGACACATGGTCCAAACATTGCTCCGTTTCAGTTTTTGAGAGCTCCTAACCCAAAGGTCGTCCCAATGAGAGTTTTTCATATGGTTTGGACGAACTTGGTCAATACTTTTCTCCGTTTGAATTTTTGGAGAGTTAGGAACTCAAAGTTCGGCCCAATGAGAGTTCTTTACGTGGTCCGGACGACACATGGTTCAAACTTTGCTCCGTTTCAGTTTTTGAGAGCTCGAAACCCAAAGTTCGTCCGAATGAGAGTTTTTCATATGGTTTGGACGAACTTGGTCCAAACTTTCCTCCATTTGAGTTTTTGGAGAGTTTGGAATTCAAAGTTCGGCCCAATGAGAGGTCTTTAGGTGGTTTGGACGACACATGGTTCAAACTTTGCTCCGTTTCAATTTTTGAGAACTCGGAACCCAAAGTTCGTCCCAATGAGAGTTTTTCATATGGTTTGCATGAAGTTGGTTCGAACTTTGCTCCGTTTGAGTTTTTGGAGTGTTGGGAACTCAAAGTTCGGCCCAATGAGAGTTCTTTCGGTGGTTTGGACGACACATGGTCAAAACTTTGCTCCGTTTCAGTTTTTGAGAGCTTGGAACCAAAAGTTCGTCCCAATGAGAGTTTTTCATATGGTTTGGACACACTTGGTTCAAACTTTCCTCCGTTTGAGTTTTTGGAGAGTTTGGAACTCAAAGTTCGGCCCAATGAGAGTTCTTTCGGTGATATGGACGACACATGGTCCAAACTTTGCTCCGTTTCAGTTTTTGAGAGCTCGGAACCCAAAGTTCGTCCCAATGAGACTTTTTCATATGGTTTGGACGAACTTGGACCAAATTTTGCTCCGTTTGAGTTTTTGGAGAGTTACGAACTCAAATTTCGGTCCAATGAGAGTTCTTTAGGTGGTTTGGACGACATTATGGTCCAAACTTTTCTCCGTTTCAGTTTTTGAGAGCTTGAAACCAAAAGTTCGTCCCAATGAGAGTGTTTCATATGGTTTGGACGCACTTGGTCCAAACTTTCCTCCGTTTGAGTTTTTGGAGAGTTTGGAACTCAAAGTTCGGCCCAATGAGAGTTCTTTAGGTGATTTCGACGACACATGGTCCAAACTTTGCTCCGTTTCAGTATTTGAGAGCTCGGAACCCAAATGTCGTCCCAATGAGAGTTTTTCATATGGTTTGGACGAACTTGGTCCATACTTTTCTCCGTTTGAGTTTTTGGAGAGTTAGGAAGTCAAAGTTCTGCTCAATGAGAGTTCTTTAGGTGGTTTGGACGACACTATGGTCTAAACTTTTCTCCATTTCAGTTTTTGAGAACTCGGAACCAAAAGTTCGTCCCAATGAGAGTTCTTTAGGTGGTTTGGACGACACATGGTTCAAACTTTAGTTCGGCCCAATGTGAGTTCTTTAGGTGATTTGGACATCACATGGTCCAAACTTTGCTCCGTTTCAGTTTTTGAGAGCTCGAAACCAAAAGTTCGTCCCAATGAGAGTTTTTCATATGGTTTGGACGAAGTTGGTCAAAACTTTGATCCGTTTGAGTTTTGGAGAGTTAGGAACTCAAAGTTCGGCCCAATGTGAGTTCTTTAGGTGATTTGGAGATCACATGGTCCAAACTTTGCTCGGTTTCAGTTTTTAAGAGCTCGGAACCCAAAAGTTCATCCCAATGAGAGTTTTTCATATGGTTTGGACGAAGATGGTCAAAACTTTGCTCCGTTTGAGTTTTCGAGAGTTAGGAACTCAAAGTTCGGCCCAATGTGAGTTCTTTAGGTGATTTGGACATCACATGGTCCAAACTTTGCTTCGTTTCAGTTTTTGAGAGCTCGGAACCCAAAAGTTTGTCCCAATGATAGTTTTTCATATGGTTTGGACGAAGTTGGTCAAAACTTTGCTCTGTTTGAGTTTTGGAGAGTTAGGAACTCAAAGTTCGGCCCAATGTGAGTTCTTTTGGTGATTTGGACATCACATGGTCCAAACTTTGCTCCGTTTAAGTTTTTGAGAGCTCGGAACCAAAAGCTCGTCCCAATGAGAGTTTCTCATATGGTTTGGACGAAGATGGTCAAAACTTTGCTCCGTTTGAGTTTTGGAGAGTTAGGAACTCAAAGTTCGGCCCAATGTGAGTTCTTTAGGTGATTTGGACATCACATGGTCCAAACTTTGCTTCGTTTCAGTTTTTGAGAGCTCGGAATTCAAAAGTTTGTCCCAATGATAGTTTTTCATATGGTTTGGACGAAGTTGGTCAAAACTTTGCTCCGTTTGAGTTTTGGAGAGTTAGGAACTCAAAGTTCGGCCCAATGTGAGTTCTTTAGGTGATTTGGACATCACATGGTCCAAACTTTGCTCCGTTTAAGTTTTTGAGAGCTCGGAACCAAAAGCTCGTCCCAATGAGAGTTTCTCATATGGTTTGGACGAAGATGGTCAAAACTTTGCTCCGTTTGAGTTTTGGAGAGTTAGGAACTCAAAGTTCGGCCCAATGTGAGTTCTTTAGGTGATTTGGACATCACATGGTCCAAACTTTGCTTCGTTTCAGTTTTTGAGAGCTCGGAATTCAAAAGTTTGTCCCAATGATAGTTTTTCATATGGTTTGGACGAAGTTGGTCAAAACTTTGCTCCGTTTGAGTTTTGGAGAGTTAGGAACTCAAAGTTCGGCCCAATGTGAGTTCTTTAGGTGATTTGGACATCACATGGTCCAAACTTTGCTCCGTTTAAGTTTTTGAGAGCTCGGAACCAAAAGCTCGTCCCAATGAGAGTTTCTCATATGGTTTGGACGAACTTGGTCCAAACTTTCCTCCATTTGAGTTTTTGGAGAGTTTGGAACTCAAAGTTCGGCCCAATGAGAGTTCTTTAGGTGGTTTGGACGACACATGGTCCAAACTTTTCTCCGTTTCAGTTTTTGAGAGCTCGGAACCCAAAGTTCGTCCCAATGAGAGTTTTTCATATGGTTCGGGCAAGCTTGGTCAAAATTTCGCTTTATTTGAGTATTGGAGTGTTTGGAACTCAAAGTTCGGCCCAATGAGAGTTCTTTAGGTGGTTTGGAGGACACATGGTCCAAACTTTGCTCCGTTTAAGTTTTTGAGAGCTCGGAACCAAAAGTTCATCCCAATGAGAGTTTTTCATATGGTTTTGACGAAGTTGGTCCAAACTTTGCTCCGTTTGAGTTTTGGAGAGTTTGGAATTCAAAGTTCGGCCCAATGAGAGGTCTTTAGGTGGTTTGGACGACACATGGTTCAAACTTTGCTCCGTTTAAGTTTTTGAGAGCTCGGAACCCAAAGTTCGTCCCAATGAGTGTTTTTCATATGGGTTGGACGTACTTGGACCAAACTTTGCTCCGTTTGAGTTTTTGGAGAGTTTAGAAGTCAAAGTTCGGCCCAATGAGAATTCTTTAGGTGGTTTGGACGACACATGCTCAAAATTTTGCTCCGTTTCAGTTTTCGAGAGCTTGATACACAAAGTTCGTCCCAATGAGAGTTTTTCATATGGTTTGGACGAACTTGGTCCAAACTTCGCTCCGTTTGAGTTTTGGAAAGTTAAGAACAAAAAGTTCGGCCCAATGAGAGTTCTTTAGGTGGTTTGGACGACACATGGTCCAAACTTTGCTCCGTTTCAGTTTTTGAGACCTCGGAACCCAAAGGTCGTCCCAGTGAGAGTTTTTCATATGGTTTGGATGAAGTTGGTCCAAACTTTGCTCTGTTTGAGTTTTTGGAGTGTTGGGAACTCAAAGTTCGGCCCAATGAGAGTTCTTTCGGTGGTTTGGACGACACATGGTCAAAACTTTGCTCCGTTTCAGTTTTTATGCCCTAAAACTCGTAGATAGTAAATGAAACAAATTAATCGATCTCAATAAAGTGTTATTTGAGTAATTCAGTAATTTGGTTATTGAATAATCGAGTTTGCAAATAAACCCTAAATCCAATAAACTAAGATTCAAGGTTGTTTAAATGAAACTTGGACTAGTATGTGGGGACATACGGGTATCAGTGTCCAAGTAACAACCTAAATGGTCTATAGTATAGGGATAAGGCTGGGTACCTTATCCTGGTGATACGATGTGATACGGCCCACCTTGTATTCGATACAGATGCAATGATCCAAAACATCCATGTACGAGACATGCGGGTGGGGGTATCCTATGCAATGAGTTTGTATAAGACCGGACCGCGAAATAGTAACCACTAGATGTAACGTCGTTAACTAGTTTAGGTTTCTATTTCAATAGGATGACCTAGATAACTCAATCTCAATCCTGAGTCTGTTATGAACCCCTTTTAGGAGGGATTGTCCTTAGATTTGTATGGGTGAGAGTGGCCAGTTCGCCGACTCAATAATCCTACCATTTCAGGGGCAAGACCGAATGGGGGCTGGGAACATAACAAGTACAAGATGGAATTCACTCCTTCCCCTATTGGGGTAAGTAGATGTGTGTTCCCTTAAGGGCTGATTCTAGGGCTTGAACAAAGGCGCGTCATCCTCTCTCTTGGCTCGAGAGGAACTCCTGTTTAGTGGTTGGACCCTAAACAACTTGTTCATTAGAGGAATCAGTGGTACTTAAGGAACCAGAGGTAACCCAGGGGTAAAACGGTAATTTGACCCAGCTGGTGTTACGAACACACGTGATGGATTGATTTACTGCTTGGTTGATATCCGTGGACACAGTAATATTCTATAGTGAGAAGAGTGCAGCTGTGGGTCTTTAGTGGAGTGACCCACAGTTAACGAATGTTGACTAAACTTGGTCAATGAGTTTGGCCAATTAGTCTCGTATCGTTGGAGCTTCTGATCTGTAGGTCCATTAGGTCCCACTGGTAGCTCGTAAAGAGACTTGAGGCAATTAAGTATAAATTGTAAATTGAAAGTGTTCAATTTATGTGGGGAATCGTATAATGTATATTGATGCATTATAATATAAAGTTTATGAAACTTTATAATATAATTTTTGAATTAATTTAAAAAAAAATTAATTCTTGAGAGAAAGTATTTGAAAGAGTTCAAATAAATTTAATATGAATTAGATTCATATTAATTTTAATTTTAATAAAATCCCTAAGATTAAATATATGATATTTAATTGGGTAAATTAATTAATTATGGAATTAATTAATTATTTATTAAAATTAGAGACCTTGTCCTATTAGGAAAGAAAATATTTGAAAGAGTTCAAATAAATTTAATATGAATTGGATTCATATTAATTTTAATTTTAATAAAATCCCTAAGATTAAATATATGATATTTAATTGGGAAATTAATTAATTATGGAATTAATTAATTATTTATTAAAATTAGAGACTTTTTCCTATTAGGAAAAAGTCTCCCTTTTCCTATTAGGAAAAAGGTCTTGGCCTTTACTATATATAGGACCCCTGGGGTGGGGTGAAAGGTATCCCATTCATTCTCCTACTCTCAGAGAATTCTCCCTCTAGACTCCCACCAGTCTCCTGCCTCTAGAAGTCTCAGAGTCATACCGGTGTAGCCATAGTGGTGGTGTTCGCACTGGTTCGTGATTATTTCACAAGCAGTTGGTGAATTTAATCTGAGTCGTCAACGAGAGTAAGTAATTTGTTACTATACATATTAGATTTAGATCTAATATTTTTGTATGCTTAGCCTTAATATATATTTAGAATAGTTCTAATATTATTGCCAATGTATTGGTATTTTAGATTAAGCAAAATTAATTACGAATCGGTCCCAATCACGCTTCCGCTTTACGGAATTATGGAATTCTAATCCTTTAAAGGCTGGGTACCTTATCCTGGTGACACTATGTGATACGGCCCACCTTGTATTCGATACAGATGCAATGATCCAAAACATCCATGTAGGAGACATGCGGGTGGGGGTATCCTATGCAATGAGTTTGTATAAGACCGGACCGCGAAATAGTAACCACTAGATGTAACGTCGTTAACTAGTTTAGGTTTCTATTTCAATAGGATGACCTAGATAACTCAATCTCAATCCTGAGTCTGTTATGAACCCCTTTTAGGAGGGATTGTCCTTAGATTTGTATGGGTGAGAGTGGCTAGTTCGCCGACTCAATAATCCTACCATTTCAGGGGCAAGACCGAATAGGGGCTGGGAACATAACAAGTACAAGATGGAATTCACTCCTTCCCCTATTGGGGTAAGTAGATGTGTGTTCCTTTAAGGGCTAATTCCGGGGCTTGAACAAAGGCGCGTCGTCCTCTCTCTTGGCTCGAGAGGAACTCCTGTTTAGTGGTTGGACCCTAAACAACTTGTTCATTAGAGGGATCAGTGGTACTTAAGGAACCAGAAGTAACCCAGGGGTAAAACGGTAATTTGACCCAGCTGGTGTTACGAACACACGTGAATGATTGACTTACTGCATTGGTCGATATTCGTGGACACAGAAATATTCTACAGAGAAGAGTGCAGCTGTGGGTCTTTAGTGGAGTGACCCACAGTTAACGAATGTTGACTAACTTGGTTAATGAGTTTAGCCAATTAGTCTCGTATCGTTAGAGCTTCTGATCTGTAGGTCCATTAGGTCCCATTGGTAGCTCGTAAAGAGACTTGAGGCAATTAAGTATAAATTGTAAATTGAAAGTGTTCAATTTATTTGGGGAATCGTATAATGTATATTGATGCATTATAATATAAAGTTTATGAAACTTTATAATATAATTTTTGAATTAATTTCAAAAATTAATTCTTGAGAGAAAATATTTGAAAGAGTTCAAATAAATTTAATATTTATTGGATTCATATTAATTTTAATTTTAATAAAATACCTAAGATTAAATATATGATATTTAATTGGGTAATTAATTAATTATGGAATTAATTAATTATTTATTAAAATTAGAGACTTTTTCCTATTAGGAAAAGGCCTTCCTTTTCCTAACAGAAAAAGGAAGGCCTTTTCCTAATAGGAAAAAGTCTTGACCTTTACCTATAAATAGGACCCAAGGGGTGGGGTGAAAGGCATCCCATTCATTTTCCTACTCTCAGAGAATTCCCCTCAAGGCTCCCTCTAGACTCCCACCAGTCTCCTGCCTGTAGAAGTCTCAAAGTCATACCGGTGTAGCCATAGTGGTGGTGTTCGCACTAGTTTGTGATTATTTCACAAGCAATTGGTGAATTTAATCTGAGTCGTCAATGAGAGTAAGTAATTTATTACTATATAAATTAGATTTAGATCTAATATTTTTGTATGCTTAGCTTTAATATAAATCTAGAATAGTTCTAAGTTTATTACCAATGTATTGGTATTTTAGATTAAAAAAAAATTAATTACTAATCGGTCCCAATCACGCTTCTGCTTTACAGAATTACGGAATTCCAATCCTTCAATATCCATGTTGAAAGATTGGAATTCCCAATTCCGTTACAGCGGAAGCAATTGGACTGTTCGTAAATTAATTTTGTTCTACAAAATACCAATACATTGGCAAAAGGTTAAGCGGTGAAAAACATACCTCCGTTGACGACTCTGAATACTTCAAGAATGATTATTGATTGCTCTGCAACAACGAAGAACACCACCATTTGATCTTCCCCGCTATAACTCTGAGATTAGGAACGTAGTTGTGGGACTACCTAATCTTGAATGGGAAAAACTCTAGAGAGAAAATTATCCCTAGAGTTCTTGAGTTGAGAGAATATGAGAGGGCCTTATGGTGGCCATATGTTGTATATCATAAACCCTAGGGTTAGTGTTCTATTTATAGGAGAAAGGCCATGAATAAAATATTCATTTAAAATCAATTATTTCCATAATTGATTTAATCTTTTCCATAATTAATCAATTCCATAACCAATCAATTCCATAATTGATTAATCTTTTCCATAAATGATTGATCACTTCCATAAGTGATTAAATCATTTCCATAAATGATTAATTACTTCCATAAGTAATTAATCATTTTCATAATTGATTAATTTCCAATTAATTAATTAATCACCAATTAAATATCATATATTTAATTTCAGACCTTCTATTAGTTAATTAATTAATTACCCATTTAAATATCATATATTTAATTTCAGGCCTTCAATTAATTAATTCTATAATATGAATCAAATTCATATTAAAATTGGAACTCCTTCCAATTCTCTTATATCCTATAAATTTAATATGAATTAAATTCATATTGATATTTGAACTTCTTCAAATATTTATTTCTCTCATAATAATAAAGTTTAATTTCAAATTAGACTTTATATTTTAATGTATCATTATACATTATATTAATTTGTATCTCATACAATTAACTTAATTCCCAATATGAATTTGAACTATTCAAATTCTCTCAAGATATAATTGTTCCTAATTACTCTTTACGAGCTAGCAGGGGGACCTAATGGACCTACAGATCAGAAGCTCCAATGATATGAGGTTAACCGATTAAACTCATTAATCAGGTTAACCAATATTCATTAACTGTGGGTCATTCCACTAAAGACCCACAGCTGAACTCTTCTCACTGTAGAACATTTCTGTGTCCACGGATATAGACCTATACCGGTAAGTCAATCCTTCACAAGTGTTCGTAATCACGATTGGGTCAAATTACCGTTTTACCCCTGTGTTACATCTGTCTCCTTAAGTACCAGCGCTCCTCTCATGAACAACCTGTTGATGGTCCAACCATTAAACAGAAAGTCCCTCTCGGGCCAGTGAGAGGGCGAGATCCCTTTGTTCAAGTCCCGGAGTCACCACTTAAGGGAACACTCATCTACTTCTCCTAGAAGTGGGAAGGAGTGAATTCCTTCTTGTGTTGTCATGTCCCCAGCCTCCCACTCGATCTTGTCCCCAAAAAGGAAGGCATATTGAGTCGGCGTATTGGCCACTCTCACCCATGCTAATCAAAGGACAATCCCTCATGAGAAGGAGTTCATGACACACTCAGGATTAAGACTGAGTTGCCTAGGTCATCCTATTGAAACAGTAACCTAACTAGTTAACGGTGTTATAACTAATGGTTGACTATTTCGTGGTCCGGTCTTATGCAAACTCATTGCATAGGATACTCCCGCTCGCATGTCTCCTACATGGACGCCTTGGATCAATACGTCTGTATCGAATACAAAGCGGGTCGTATCACATAGTGTTATCAGGATAAGGTACCCATCCTTATCCCTATACTATAGACCTTTTAGGTTGTTACTTGAACACCGATCCCCGTATGTCCCCACATACTAGTTCAAGTCACATGTAAGCAACCTTGGATCTTAGTTTATTGGATTTGGGTCAAATTGTGCAATATTTAACAATAACACTTTATTGTAGAAACTCAATAACACTTTATTGAAACAAGTATACAATTTGCCTACATTCACTATCTACGAGTTTTAGGGCATAAAACCCAACAAACTCCCACTTGAACTAAGACTCTAGTTTAGTGGGATGAATAATAATCTATACAACAGCAGGTGTATAAATACATGTGTAAAACATATACAATGTACAAATACAATAAACTAGGGCATCACTATACCCATTACATAATGGTATCACTATACACATTACATTTCTCCCACTTGCCCTAGATTTCATCTTTGTACATTACTCGTAGATCTAGACTTTCTAGATGACCCTCAAACACTTTAGCCGAGAGAGTCTTTGTAAATGAATCAGCAATATTTCATTCAATTTAATGTGTCTTCTTGTCTTGGGCTGCGATGTTCTTTTGAATTTTGCCACAACACCACTATATCACTATAAAGTGTGATGGGCAAGTTCACATTTGGAACACATTCCAAATCAATCAAGAACTTCCTAAGTCATACAGTCTCTATCGCTGCTTCACAAGCAGCTATGTTTTCGGCCTATACGGTCAAGACTGTTACTATGCCATACTATAGCTTCATCGTAAAGAGTGACCACAGATACTGATGTAGATTTCCTCAAATCCTTATCAGTCTTAAAATCTGTGTCAGTGTATCCTGTAAGGATCAAATCCTTAGTCTCATACACGAGCATATAGTTCCTCGTTCTCCTCAGATACTTGAGGATATTCTTAACGTTTTTCCAGTGATCAAATCTTGGATTAGATTGATACTTACTGAAAATCCCTACTGCATAGGGCATTCGTCTCATGCCCTCAACCTCTTGAGGTGTCTTAGTAAACAATTTCTTAGACAAAAGAATTCCATGTCTGAAAGGTAGAGAACCCTTATTGGAATTCTGCATCTTATATCTAACTAACATTTTGTAGATATAAGATATTTGAGACAAGACTAGCTTTTTGTTCTTACAGTTCCTAACAATTTGGATCCTAAGAACAAACTCAACTTCTCCCAAATTTTCATTTGGAAATGAGCTGCTAGCTTATTTTACTAGTCAGTAAGATAACCTACATCATTTCCAATGACTAGGGTATCAATCATATACAACACTAATAAAGCTACTAAACTATTGACGATATTCTTGTTAAGACAAGATTTGTCAATATTCTGATCAAAGCCAAAAGATTTGATCACAGTATCAAATTTTATATTCCAAGATCGAATTTCTTAGGTCAATCCATAAATGGATCACTTAAGCTTGCAAACCCTTTTGCTTTTGATCTTGCTAAATGAACCATTCTGGTTGAGATATGTAGATACTCTTCTCAAGATTACCATTCAAAAGGGTAGTCTTGACATCCATTCAAAATGGACAAGAGTTCTAACAGACTTTAGCATGATGACAGGAGATAAGGATTCCTTACAGTCCCCTGTTTTTGGGTATAACTCTTTGCCACAAGTCTAATCATAAGATTACGTCTCGTTTCTTCTTGTAGATTCATTTGCAATCCATAGGTGTTACCCCATTAGATAGATCTACAAGATCCAGATGGAATTGAAATCACAGATTTTAATTCCGGGTCCACTGCTTTAATCCATTGGTCCTTGTTAACATCATTCATTGCCTTGTTTTAAGACAATGGATCCTCAATGCCATCATCAGGTATGACAATCTGGGCTTCAGTTAAGCCCAGATAACGGTCAGGTTGTAGAACAACCCTCCCACTACATCGAGGCACTCTCAACTTTTGAGATAGATGTAACTAACCAGTTGTATCGGTCCTATCAACAACTCTTGTTAAAGGTTCAACATTATCAACAACCCTTGTTGACTTATCAACAACTCTTGTTGATGTTTCTGTAGCTTCATTAGTTAATTTACTTAAAACGACTTTTTATTTTGTGGCTTATTATTTCTCATGTGGTCTTCTTCTGAGAATGTAGCATTTGTCGGTACAAATTCTTTATTCTCTTGTGGATTGAAGAAGTATCCACATCTCTCGTTTCCATGGAGCAGCCTACAAATAGGTATACTTTTGAACAGTGTCCCAAAAATAATGTAAACCACTTTTACGCCTTATCCACAAATCAAAAGATGTTTCATAAACATTTTTTTTTTATGAAATCTTGTTCAAAATACACACTGCACTCAACATTGCATGACCCCAAAACGAGTCAAGCAAATGAGCATAGCTCAACATGGAATGAACCATATCCAATAGGGTTCTATTTCTCCTAAATGAGATTTAGGGTGTGATCCCATGTACTATCAAATAGTCCTGGAATCTCAAATCCCTATACTCAACACTTTGATCAGATCAAAGTGTTTTTATCATCTCTCCTAACAAGTTTTCAACTTCAGTCCTAAGCCCCTTCAAATATCTCAAGAGCTTCAGACTTAAGTTGCATTAGGTAAAGATACTCATACCTTTTAATAATCATCCAAAAGAAATGAATTATTCATGCCCTCCCACTGCTTTAACATATTGAACCACAAGGATCCAAATGTACAAGCTTCAAGGGCTCTTTGGCTCTTAGATCTTTTCCAGTAAAAGACCTATCAGTCATATTGCCCATAAGGCATGACTTACAAGGTAGTAGAGAGTCATCTTCTAACTCGCTTAGAAGTTCACTCTTGACCAATCTCCCATTCAAATTGAGATTAATATGGTCTACCTTAAAACCAAAGAAAGGTATTTTCCTTTAGGAGAAATCCTTTGCCTCTTTTCACATTGAGTAGTAGCAGTCTTAAACAACCCAGTGTTCATGACTACTTTACTCTTGATTGATCTTAAAACATTTAGGTTACTTTCCAGTAAAGCTAAACAAATGTCAACTCCCTTTCTTGAAACAAAAACTGCGTTAGCAGAGAAAGGTAAAGAGTAACATTATTCCAGCAAATAAGACACAGAAATCAAATTTCTTTTGATCTTAGGAATTAAATACACATTATCTAATAATATGTATTTTCTCCCACTGAGAAAAATAACTTAATGTTCCCCACTGATATAGCCAAAATAACCTCTCTAATTCTAACTTTGAGAGTTATTACACAAGCAGCGAGCTCTTGCCAGGAACTTATTCCTTTAAAAGAAGAACACACGTGATTTGTGGCTCCTGAATCAAGTATTCAGGGAGAATCACTATTCTTCACTAATCACGTTTTCAAGACAGGTAAATGAAAATTACGGTCTTGAACAAGTTCTCTTTTTGCTAAGCAAGGTTCTATGTCATATTCACCAAGAACAATTCTTAATGAATTAAACATATGGGGCATGAGGACATTCCTCGGTTAAGAATAATCCTAGACTTATTTACCACAATTTGTCGTTTAAGCTTGTTGTATTACCGTTATTTATAAAATGACGTAAGACAATACACATAAAACTATTATATAATTGCTGAAGTAACAAATTACTTGTATTATTAATTGCACTAACCCATTACAAATAATCCAATCAAATTCTGCAAAAACAAATAGGCAATCAAAGAAACCCTATAAAACTATTGATTTAGATTTTGCAACGATACTTCAAAGGTTTAGAACAACAGCCACCGAAGGGTGGTCAGCTACTCCTCCTCTGAATTGAGACAATCTCAACCAAACTCTAACACCAGAATAACTCATATTCCGTTAGCGTTTAGTTACCGTTGTTCGGTCAAGGGTTAGTTAACACATTTAACTCATCCCCGTAAGTGTAACCCTCCCACTTTCAGATCTCAGAGGCACGCACCAACAGGCTACTGAAGGGAAAGACAACTATTAGTGATTAGCCTAAGTGACCCTATCCTATTCAGGAGTTCACGGTGTTCCGAATCCTATGATCAGGCCCTCCGAAGGGATGGTTGCGCCAGGACAACCTGCAGGCGGATCATAGGACTCTCACGGTGCGAACTAGGGGCGGAGACCGAGGGATACGTTGACACGTGTCCCGCTCCCACTTACTCTAGACATTTTTCCCATTCACCCTGATATTGACCCATGCAAACACTTTCCGAAGGGAGGCCGCTCCTAAGGCGACTCGAAGCCGAGCATGAACCTCACGTTGTGAATAAAGGGACGTAGGAGCAAAACTTTATTTAAATCTCGTTTTGTAATTTTCCTCCCACTGAAAATGTCCTAAGGTTAATTTAGGGTTGTTTAACTTAGATAAAATTCGGCTAAGTCAATCTATCTAAGTCTGATCCTATTATAACAATTATGGAAAGGATCCAACCGCAATGTTTTAGGTGAATTAAACCCCTTTTAATAAACCCAACATTGCAAGTCAACATTACTATGGTTAATTCAACTCAAGGTTCGGGTCAGTTCCCAGGTAGGAGGTGTTCCGTAAACCGTCAACTTAAATACCCCCAACCTTAGACAGAACTTTACCGAGAGAGTTCCCTTATAACCACAGTAATGTAAGGTCTTTACTCTAAAGATCTAGGTGTATTAAATACTTTTAACAAACCTAGTGACATTGCATGCTAACATTTAACTATGATTAATTCAACTCCGGTATTCCGGGTCAGTTCCCAGGTAGGAGGTGTTCCGTAAACCGTCATCTTAAGTACCGTCAACCTTAGACAGAACTTAACTGGTGGCGTTCCTTTATAATCATAGTAATGTTTTTCCTACTTAGTCAATTAAAACTAATTTTAATTCTAAGTAAGAATAATTCTAATCCTATTAGAAACATGATCTTAGGTCTTATTAATTTTAAACATTTTAAAATTAATCCATTTTTCCTAAGATCCTATGTTTGCATGCAATTCTTTGTTATAGGTTAACGATTTCTATTCATTAATTTTATAACACTTATAAATTTTAATGAATTAACCCTATAACATGCTACTATGGTGACATAAATTAACAATCGAATTCTAATTAATTTATAAACCATATACAATATAACAATTATATTAATCTAAGGTAATGTCATGCTCAATGCAATTTAATTTCCTTTTAATTAACCTAACTCTTAAATTAATTATACAAGAAAATTAAAATTAAGCATTACCATTTTCATACATTAACATAACATTTATATTAATATATCATGAAAATTAATTAAGCATGTTAATTACTTATATAAATATAACTCTTATATTTTTAAACTAAAGTAATTTCATGCTCAATGCAAATTAATTTTCTTCAATTAATCTAACTCTTAAATTAATAACTCAAGAAAATTAAAAATTAAGCATTCACATTTTCATACATTAACATAACACTTTACATTAATTGCTCATGAAAATAAGTAAGCATATAAATTACTTTCATAAATATAACTTTTATATTTTTACTAAAGTAATTTCATGCTCAATGTTCTCAATTTTCATCCATTTAATCATAACAATTTATATTAAATACCCATGAAAATTAAATTCATGCATAATACTTATATTATAACAATTATAATTAACAATTGCATGAATATGCTTAACCTATGGTGAGACTATAAACTATATGACATTCATAAAGCAAAATAAATAGCTAAGTAGACGGGTTTTGGCATCCTAGGACAAAATACAATAGAAAAATTACATTAATTAATCTAAAGATGCCCTATCTAGCCGAGAACCAGCCCAAAATAGCCTCGAACCACGTTCAAACCCTTCGAACCGGCAAGAAATTGGGCTGAACCACGCTGAACCAGCTTCAAATCAAGTTGAACCGGCCTAAAACTAGCAGAACTTGTAAAAAAAACTGAAGAAAAACGGTCCAAATACTCGAGAACCGGTCAAAATATTCTGAATCTGTTAAGAACCGTGCCTGAACCGGTCAAATTTCGAAGGAACCGTTGAAAACCCCCCAAACCGGTCAAGAACCGGTCATAGACCACTGGAAACCGGCTCATCACACGCGCGAATCCAACATAATAAATATCCGCCGGTTGAAAGAACAAAATGGCTCATGGTACAGTTGGTAGTTGAGCACACTTGCTTCCTTAATGGGTTAAGTTCTAATCTCAGCTGATGCATAAACGTTCTTTTTTTTTTTTTCTTTCTTTTCTTGCGATTGCAGTTGCAGTTTTTTTTTTTCAGAGCCCCTTCTTCGAGCATCTGTTTTGCTTCGATTTAGGCCCCGATTTCTTCAAATCTTCATGGAATTTCGCCAAAAACCATTGACACGGACTTACAGACTCGATTGAAATTAAAATACCATAAACAAAGGGCCCTTACATTGATCCAATCAACTTAAAATTGCAAATCTATATGCCAAAACCTTAAAAATCTACTAGCAAAATCTCATACATCAAATGCATAATTAAATCCCACCAATAGCCAATGCAAATTTTAGAGAAACAAGATTAAGCATACGATCGGCTCTGATACCAATTGAAAGATTGGAATTCCCAATTCCGTTACAGCGGAAGCAATTGGACCGTTCGTAAATTAATTTTGTTCTACAAAATACCAATACATTGGCAAAAGGTTAAGCGGTGAAAAACATACCTCCGTTGACGACTCTGAATACTTCAAGAATGATTATTGATTGCTCTGCAACAACGAAGAACACCACCATTTGATCTTCCCCGCTATAACTCTGAGATTAGGAACGTAGTTGTGGGACTACCTAATCTTGAATGGGAAAAACTCTAGAGAGAAAATTCTCCCTAGAGTTCTTGAGTTGAGAGAATATGAGAGGGCCTTATGGTGGCCATATGTTGTATATCATAAACCCTAGGGTTAGTGTTCTATTTATAGGAGAAAGGCCATGAATAAAATATTCATTTAAAATCAATTATTTCCATAATTGATTTAATCTTTTCCATAATTAATCAATTCCATAACCAATCAATTCCATAATTGATTAATCTTTTCCATAAATGATTGATCACTTCCATAAGTGATTAAATCATTTCCATAAATGATTAATTACTTCCATAAGTAATTAATCATTTTCATAATTGATTAATTTCCAATTAATTAATTAATCACCAATTAAATATCATATATTTAATTTCAGACCTTCTATTAGTTAATTAATTAATTACCCATTTAAATATCATATATTTAATTTCAGGCCTTCAATTAATTAATTCTATAATATGAATCAAATTCATATTAAAATTGGAACTCCTTCCAATTCTCTTATATCCTATAAATTTAATATGAATTAAATCCATATTGATATTTGAACTTCTTCAAATATTTATTTCTCTCATAATAATAAAGTTTAATTTCAAATTAGACTTTATATTTTAATGTATCATTATACATTATATTAATTTGTATCTCATACAATCAACTTAATTCCCAATATGAATTTGAACTATTCAATTTCTCTCAAGATATAATTGTTCCTAATTACTCTTTACAAGCTAGCAGGGGGACCTAATGGACCTACAGATCAGAAGCTCCAATGATATGAGGTTAACCGATTAAACTCATTAATCAGGTTAACCAATATTCATTAACTGTGGGTCATTCCACTAAAGACCCACAGCTGAACTCTTCTCACTGTAGAACATTTCTGTGTCCACGGGTATAGACCTATACCGGTAAGTCAATCCTTCACAAGTGTTCGTAATCACGATTGGGTCAAATTACCGTTTTACCCCTGTGTTACATCTGTCTCCTTAAGTACCAGCGCTCCTCTAATGAACAACCTGTTTATGGTCCAACCATTAAACAGAAAGTCCCTCTCGGGCCAGTGAGAGGGCGGGATCCCTTTGTTCAAGTCCCGGAGTCACCACTTAAGGGAACACTCATCTACTTCTCCTAGAAGTGGGAAGGAGTGAATTCCTTCTTGTGTTGTCATGTCCCCAGCCTCCCACTCGGTCTTGTCCCCAAAAAGGAAGGAATATTGAGTCGGCGTATTGGCCACTCTAACCCATGCTAATCAAAGGACAATCCCTCATGAGAAGGAGTTCATGACACACTCAGGATTAAGACTGAGTTACCTAGGTCATCCTATTGAAACAGTAACCTAACTAGTTAACGGTGTTATAACTAATGGTTGACTATTTCGTGGTCCGGTCTTATGCAAACTCATTGCATAGGATACCCCCGCTCGCATGTCTCCTACATGGACGCCTTGGATCAATACGTCTGTATCGAATACAAAGCGGGCCGTATCACATAGTGTTATTAGGATAAGGTACCCATCCTTATCCCTATACTATAGACCTTTTAGGTTGTTACTTGAACCCCGATCCCCGTATGTCCCCACATACTAGTTCAAGTCACATGTAAGCAACCTTGGATCTTAGTTTATTGGATTTGGGTCAAATTGTGCAATATTTAACAATAACACTTTATTGTAGAAACTCAATAACACTTTATTGAAACAAGTATACAATTTGTTTACATTCACTATCTACGAGTTTTAGGGCATAAAACCCAACACATGTAACAATGGGTAAATCTGTTATACTAAATAAAAGATGGTTTATATGTTGATTTGCTATTTAAATGCTTTGTGGATGTCATTTAGATTAAATCCCACCTTAGGTTAAGCATGATCATGCATTTTAATATATTATAAATGTTATAATGTATGATATTAATGCATAATGGATAAATTTCATGAGTAATGAAATACAATAAGCATGTGGCATGACATTACATAGCTTAAATATAAAGAGTTATATTTAATTTAATGTCTTATGGATGCTTTGGTGATTTTCATAATTTGCATGATATAAGGAGTTATATTAATAAAATATGAAAATCAATTTGCATTAAGCATGACACATCCATAGTTTAATATAATTGTTATATTAAGTCGTGAAATGCAAATGTTATGGTTTATTGATTAATTTGAATTTGATTGTTAATTAATTAAACCATATAAAGTTTATTATAGGGATAACCATTAAAATTTATAAGAGTTATAAAATTAATGATTAGAAACCGTCAACCTATAATAAAGATTGCATGCAAACATAGGATCATAGGTAAATGAATTAATTTTAAAATGTTTAAAATTAATTAGACCTAAGATCACGTTAATTCTAAAAAGATTAGAATTAAGTCTTGCTTAGTTTTAAAATAGTTTTAATATGACTAAGTAGGACAAACATAACTATTGATTATAAGGGAACTCTACCGGTGAAGTTCTATCTAAGGCTGGAGGTACTTAAGATGACGGTTTACGGAACACCTCCTACCTGGGAATTGGTTCGTGGTTCGCTGGATGAATATGTTAGTAAACGATGGTAGATAAAGAAATGAGAATAATTCAGCCAACCTTAGTGCAAGTATACACTGTCGCACGTAGTAATAAAAACCTTAGAAGTATTCAAAGGGTATCGATCCCACGAGGACTAAATTGGAAACACAAATTTGAAGAAGAAATTGTTCAAAGATTGCTTAGAATAGGTAACCAAAGAAATAATTGATGATTGATTTTTGGAAATTAAACAAAACAAATAAGTAAAGAAATAACAATGATAAATAAAACGAGGTGTTCAATATAGTTTCATCCCAAAGGCAAATAACTTTAATCATAGATTATTCAACTTAAGCCTATTTAATGCATTGGGTCATATTTAACTTCTATTTGGCCTTGCTCCCAAGAACTGTTAGAAGGCTAAGCGAGTACCGTTATGCACATTTCTGTGACTCGACTCCAACATAGATAAAGCAAGCATGCAATCTATAACCCTATAGTTGTTATAGGGTGCCTTAGGTAGCCTCGCCCTATAACACCGAATACACTCTTTCGAGCCTTTTCTCCTATATCACCTTTATGAGAACCGCTGTCGTTCGTCCCTTTCGAGATCAAACTCACACGACATGCAAAGTCTAAGTGATCAATTTAAACTCAGCAAGATCATAATGATAATCAATAAAGAATGACATGCATTGAATAAAACTTAAGCAAATAAACACTTTCAAGCTATTGAACCATATGGTGGGATAAAGTGCAAATGAACAACTTTCCATTGAACTAAAATAATAAGAATACAAATGAATGAAAAGTGACAAGTGCTGGAAATAATGGCAGTAGCTAAATACTAGGGTTTTTTCTTTTATCCAATCCTTTTAGAGTTCGCTCGACACTCTACTCTCCTCTTACAATGGGAATAGGGTGAAAATCCCTACAAACACTAAGGTTTGATGTCTAACTAAGGTTAGAATTTAGTCATCTAAGAAGGACCTCAGGCATCCCTAGTCATGGGCGTCTACTAGGGTTCTGTCACCACCCTCTTCTTCCCAGTGAATTCTGCTTGGATTTGACTTCGAATCAAGGCCTTATATAGTGTGGGGAGTAGTTGAGGAGCCACAAAATAGGTGCTGGTAGGTAGCCCAGTCATTTTAGGGGTCAAAACGGTCGGTTAGGTGCGCAAAAGTCTTGTTCAAAACGACCCGCGACGAACTCAGAGCGACCTCTGCTTTTCCAGAATGCGGTGGCATTTGAAATTTGCCTTCCCAGAAATGCGATTTCTGGGTAATTTCCAACTTTTCTCTGTTTTCCTGCACAACACCAAATTGGGTCAAATTCATACCAAATTGAGTCTTTTTAAGCACAATTAAGCATATTTTGACAAATGTGACTCTCAACTCCCTAATTCATCAACTTTAACATATTTTGAGCTCGGGAATAGTAAAATTGATCTAAACATGCAACTTTTGACAAGAAAATGAGCTAAATATAAGGGTAAGATAGGTATATTTTTTACCTTTATGAGGAACTGACCCGGAACTTGAGTTGAATTAACCACAGTTATGTTAGCATGCAATGTCGCTAGGTCAATTAAAAGAGTTCAATTCACCTAGATCTTTAGAGTAAAGACTTTACATTACTATGGTTATAAGGGAACTGTACCGGTGAAGTTCTGTCTAAGGCTGGAGGTACTTAAGATGACGATTTACGGAATACCTCCTACCTGGGAACTGACCTGGAACTTGAGTTGAACTAACCACAATTATGTAAGCATGCAATGTCACTAGGTTAATTAAAAGAGTTTAATACACCTAGATCTTTAGAGTAAAGACTTTACATTACTATGGTTAAAAGGGAACTCTCCCGATGAAGTTTTGTCTAAGGCTGGAGGTATTTAAACTGACGGTTTACAGAACACCTGCTACCTGGGAACAGACCCGGAACCTGAGTTGAAATAACCATAGTCATGTTGGCATGCGATGTTGCTAGGTCTGTTAAAAGAGTTTAATTCACCGAGAACATTACAGTAAAATTCTCATCATAAGAGTTATAATGGGATTAGATTTAGATAGATTGACTTAGCCGAATCTATCTAAATTAAATAACCCTTAAAACATACGGTAGGACATTTAGTGGGACAAAAATTACAAAACGAGATCAAGTTTTGCTCGTACGTTCCTATATTTACAACGTGAGATTCATGCTCGGCTTCGTGTCGCCCTGGTCGCGGCCTCCCTTCAGAAAGTGTTTGCATGGGTCAATATCAGGGTGAATGGGGAAAGTGTCTATTGTAAATCCGAGACTTTCCTTGGATCATTTACTCTTGTCATCTATTGTGGTTTCATGGTTGAATTTAAGTTATTGGGATTTACTAAGTTAAAAGAAGAAAGAAAAGAAAAGGAAAAGGAAAAGGAAAAGGAAAATGGAAGAAAAAAAAAGAAACAAATCACAAAGGGAAATGAAAAGCAAAAAAAAAAAAAAAAAAAAAGAGAAAATGGGAATGGACAGCACAAACCCACCACCGCCTAAGCCAACTCCTACCCATTTTCAGCCCACTTCCAGCCACATTCCTCATCATTTTCCATCCAAATTTTCAGAGCACTTGAGGGAGAGAGTGAAGGAAGAAGGAGAAGAAGATTTTCGTGGTTTTGAGGTTGAAGAACATAGGAAAAGCTCATGCAGAGCCAGCCATAGCAGAATCTGAGTTCAACCTGTCAACCCCTGGTTTTTTATTCGGTTTGAGCTACATAGAAGGAATTAAGAGGTGAGGTTTGATTTTCTTGAAAGTTAATCCATTTTCTAACCAATTTCATGAAGGAAGCTTGAGCTAAATCTGTAAACCCGAGACTTTCCTTTGATTATTTTCTCTTGTCATCTATTGTGGAAGTTGGACCTAAGTTGTGCTGTTTCATTGTTGAAGGAAAATGGCAAGCTTTTAGTTCAAGTTGTTTTTTTTATAACTTTGGAGTTTTTTAAAAAAAAACAAAAAAGAGAAAATGAAAGGAAAAGGAAAAAAAAAAAGAAGAAAGAAAATGAATGGGAAAGGACAGCAAGAATCTCCACCACCGACAACCAACTTTATCAGCCCATTATCAGCCTCATTTCTCATCCTTTCCCACTAAAACTTTCAGAGCACTTTAAGGAGAGAGTGAAGGAGGAGGAAGAAGAAGAATTTCGTGGTTTGAGGTTGAAGAAGATAAGGAAAAGCTCATGCAAAGCCAGCCATTGCAGGATCTGAGATCAACCTGTCAACCTCTGGTTTTGCATTCGGTTTGAGCTACACAGAAGGAATAAAGAGGTGAGGTTTGATTTTCTTGAAAGTTAGTTCATTTTCTAACAAATTTCATGAAGGAAGCTTGACCTAAATCGTATGGGAAGTTGATGGTTTTTGGAATGGAAAACAGAGCACAGGATTTTCGAGCAAAGCAGGAGGATCTCTAGTTTTCTCTGATGTTTTGAGCATTCTGGGGTGTACAAGTTGAATCAGAAGCTCTATTTGGTATGGTTGGAAAGATTATTCAATTATCTACAACTTTCATGAATAATTTGTGAGCCAAAAATGACTTGAAGTACGTTTAATTTCAGGAGGAAGATAAAGGGTAACAGAGAAGCTCGAATCTGTGTTGTCTGATTTCGGGGCATTTCTGGACAAATTGGTTGGGAATCTCGTTTTCATTTCTTCAGGTAAGTTGTAGAGTGTTCGAAAATGAAGAGTTGGATGTGTATTTCATTAATTTGGGTTCAGTATTGAGGAAGTTATGGGTATTGGAAGTTAGGGTATAGAATCTGGAAAATCTGGAAAGTAGAATTGTGAATGTGATTCTTAATCCAATTGTTTAAAAATTCATGAGCATGGAAAGACAAAGCTATCTATGGTTCTAATGCTCGGTTTTGGTTATTTGACAGGCCAAGAGGAAATAGGTTGAGTCTACAAACCGGGGAACTAGATAAGACTGTGAGTGACAAAATGAATTTCGAAAATGTTCTTAAACGGTTGTTCATGATTATATGTTTTACATGCTTTCCTATGAATGATACATGGTTTTTATGAACGGTTTCTAGCATAAGTTTTGAGCTCAGATTTTCTAATGAGGTTTATATACGAGCACGTGTCTAATGACTTTAAGAAAAGTAGCTGAAACGATATCTTTTAAAGCAAAGTATGGATTAGCAAGTACTTTTAAACGATTTCCAGTTTTTCACGAGCAAGCTGAGTAAGCTTAAGTTTTTCGAAAGATAGCGATAAGCAGGCATGTTTTAATGTTTCCATGTGATTTTCTGAGATTTCTATTGACTACATGACTGAGATATTGAGCCCGAGGCTATATGGTACCGTGTGCACATAGGTTATATTCCGTTGTTGACGTTGAGTGTACTCCGTGACAACGATGCTGTCGTGAGTGCTGGGCGGGCCCCACTACGACAAAGACGATGGGAGTGCTGGGCGGGCCCCACTACATCGTAGGACTAGTAAACGTTGGTTGTACTGGGCATCCCTACACAACGTAGATCGGTCATGTTAGTTAAAACGTTTGATGTATTTCATATGCCTTGCTAGATTTTTAATGACGAACTTGCAAGATATTTTAGAAAGCCTTTTCCATTGCACGTTTATGTTAAACGCTTTGATTGAGCATATTTATACGTTTAAAGGTTTAGCACGTGTTTTGACTTCCAGATTTAGAGTTTTAAAGTCAGTCACTCACTGGGCTTCGTAGCTCATTTTTTCAAAATGTTTTCCACTTTTCAGGTAGAGATCGAGCTCCCGGTGCCTGATACACTGCCAACGTCTGCTGAAAGTTCTAGATCAAGCTCCAGTACGTGGTTGGAGTTGTATATTGAGTCCGTTCATATTGTAAATGTTTTGTAAGGGTTGTATAATATCGTCCTAGAGGTCGTGGATGTATAACCCTAGTTGTATATGTTTTGGTCGTGATATCTATATTAGGTTACTTTCCAAACCAGGTTATGTCAGGGCTGCACCATGTGTATGTTGAAAGGTTTCCGTGGATTCCGCTGTGTGGTGTTTCATATAGAATGTTTTATATCTATGATTAGTATGTTTATCAGGTTCAACGTTTCAATAGGGTCAACAGGGATCGTTAGAGGTGACGATGTCTGTTGGCTTCACGCCGTCTTTCGGGCTAAGCTAGCAGGTGGTCCGGGAGGGGGTGTGACAACTTGGTATCAGAGCATGTCTGAGTATTGTTGAGAGTGAGTGCAGTCAGGACTAGAATGTGGGTATAAGTTTAGTATCATGCATCTGAGTTAAGTATTTATAGCATGTCTGATGTGTTGATATGTTATAGAAGTCATGCCACCACGTATCAGCAGACGACGCAGGCAGAATCAGGACGGGACGCAGGATCCTACCCAAAGTCAATCTGAAAGGGGATCCAGTACCCCGAGAGGTCAGAATGAGGCAGGGAGTGAGCGATTTGCTAGATCTGCACAGGAGATTGGTAGGCCAGAGAGAGCAGGGCCTAGTGATCAAGAAAAGACGTATGGGATTGAACGGTTGAAGAAGTTAGGAGCCACCGTGTTTGAGGGTTCCACGGATCCAGCTGACGACGAGGTATGGGCAGTATGAGTTTTTAGTGATGCCATTCGGTTTAACGAATGCGCCAGCAGTTTTCATGGACCTCATGAACAGGATCTTCCATCAGTATTTAGATCAGTTTGTGATAGTGTTCATCGATGACACACTAGTTTACTCAATTGACAGGAAAGCCCATGAGGAACATCTGAGGATTGTTCTACAGACACTACGTGATAAACAGCTATACGCTAAGTTCAGCAAATGTGAGTTCTGGTTGAATCAAGTGGTGTTCTTAGGGCATGTAGTTTCAGCGGACGGAGTTAGTGTTGACCCGCAGAAAGTGGAAGCTGTTGTCAACTGGGAGAGACCAGCTAGTGCAACAGAGGTTCGTAGTTTCCTAGGCCTGGCCGGATACTACAGACATTTTGTTGAGGATTTCTCACGGTTAGCATTACCCTTGACAACTTTGACAAGGAAGAATGCTAAGTTTGAGTGGTCGGATAAATGCGAACAGAGTTTCCAGGAGCTGAAGAAGAGATTGGTGACAACACCTATTCTAGCACTTCCTGTAACAGGGAAGGAGTATGTGATCTATTGTGATGCTTCAAGGCAAGGATTAGGTTGCGTGCTGATGCAGGAAGGAAAGGTGATAGCTTATGCTTCAAGGCAGCTGAAGAAGCATGAGTGTAATTACCCTACCCATGATCTTGAGCTAGCAGCAGTTGTTCTAGCACTGAAGATCTGAAGACATTATTTATTCGGTGAGAAGTGCCACATTTTCACAGATCATAAGAGTTTAAAGTACATCTTTGATCAGAAAGAGCTTAATCTAAGGCAGAGGCGATGGCTAGAACTGATTAAAGATTATGACTGTACCATAGAATATCATCCAGGTAAGGCTAACGTGGTAGCAGATGCGTTGAGTAGGAAGTCGAAACTTCCGAAGAGTGCCTTGTGTGGTATTCGAGCAAGCTTGCTAAGTGAGTTAAGAGGTTTCAAGGCAGTTATGACTGCAGGAAGCTCAGGGAGTCTTTTAGCTCAATTTCAAGTTAGGTCTTCTCTAGTAGCAGAGATTGTGAGAAGACAGCCAAAAGATAGTAACTTACAGAAGATGCTTGCAAAGTCCAGGCAAGGCTCGGAGGCAGAATTTGGGTTGAGAACAGACGGAGCCATAGTTAAGCAGGGAAGACTATGCGTTCCGAGTATTAGTGAGCTTAAGAGTGCTATACTAGAGGAAGCTCACAGTTCAGCTTACGTTATGCATCCAGGAAGCACCAAGATGTATAGAACTCTGAAGAAAACTTATTGGTGGCCTGGTATGAAGCGGGAGATAGCTGAATATGTCGATAGATGTTTGATCTGTCAACAGGTTAAACCAGTGAGACAGAGGCTAGGAGGACTCCTTAATCCACTGCCAGTGCCGGAGTGGAAGTGGGAGTATATTACTATGGATTTTCTGTTTGGATTACCTCGTACTTCTAGTGGACATGATGGTATATGGGTAATAGTGGATAGACTCACCAAGACAGCGCGGTTAATACCGATTAAAGCGACGTCTACACTAGATCAGCTAGCTAAACTATACGTGGACAGGATTGTGAGTCAACATGGAGTGCCAGTGTCTATAGTTTCAGATAGGGATCCGAGGTTTACTTCTAAGTTTTGGCCTAGTGTGCAGAAAGTAATGGGAACAAAGTTGAAGTTCAGTACAGCGTTCCATCCCCAGACAGATGGTCAGTCTGAGAGGACCATCCAGACCTTAGAGGACATGTTGAGAGCATGTGTCCTTCAGTTTAAGGGAAGTTGGGATAACCACTTATCACTTATGGAGTTCGCTTATAATAACAGCTATCAGTCTAGTATCGGCATGGCACCATTCGAGGCTTTGTATGGCAGACCATGCAGGACTCCTGTGTGCTGGAACGAAGTGGGAGAGCGAAAGCTAGTTGGTTCTGAGTTGGTACAAGTTACGCCAGACAATATTAAGCTGATTAGGGAGAACCTGAAAATAGCTCAGGATCGACAGAAGAGATATGCAGATAGACGACGAAGAGACTTAGAGTTTCAGGTTGGAGATCAAGTTTTTTTGAAGTTATCTCCGTGGAGAGGTGTTCTTCGCTTTGGGAGGAAAGGTAAGCTGAGTCCTAGATATATTGGACCTTACCAGATAATAGAACGAGTTGGACCAGCAGCCTATAGACTTGAGTTGCCAGTGGAACTCGCTCGAATACATGATGTTTTTCATGTGTCCATGTTGAGGAAATATATTCCAGATCCATCACATGTGTTGAAAGTGCAACCAATTGAGCTGAACGAAGACTTGAGTTATAAAGAGGAAGCGGTTCAGATCCTCGACAGAAAGGAGCAAGTTTTGAGGAACAAAACGATCCCACTCGTGAAGGTTCTTTGGAGACATCACGGAGTTGAGGAGGCAACTTGGGAATCGGAAGATCAAATGACGAGGAGTTACCCGACACTCTTCACCTAAGAACTTCTAAATTTCGAGGACGGAATTTCATAAGGGGGAGGTAAGTTGTAAACCCGAGACTTTCCTTTGATCATTTTCTCTTGTCATCTATTGTGGAAGTTGGACCTAAGTTGTGCTGTTTCATTGTTGAAGGAAAATGGCAAGCTTTTAGTTCAAGTTGTTTTTTTTATAACTTTGGAGTTTTTTAAAAAAAACAAAAAAGAGAAAATGAAAGGAAAAGGAAAAAAAAAAAAGAAAGAAAATGAATGGGAAAGGACAGCAAGAATCTCCACCACCGACAACCAACTTTATCAGCCCATTATCAGCCTCATTTCTCATCCTTTCCCACTAAAACTTTCAGAGCACTTTAAGGAGAGAGTGAAGGAGGAGGAAGAAGAAGAATTTCGTGGTTTGAGGTTGAAGAAGATAAGGAAAAGCTCATGCAAAGCCAGCCATTGCAGGATCTGAGATCAACCTGTCAACCTCTGGTTTTGCATTCGGTTTGAGCTACACAGAAGGAATCAAGAGGTGAGGTTTTATTTTCTTGCAAGTTAGTTCATTTTCTAACAAATTTCATGAAGGAAGCTTGACCTAAATCGTATGAGAAGTTGATGGTTTTTGGAATGGAAAACAGAGCACAGGATTTTCGAGCAAAGCAGGAGGATCTCTGGTTTTCTCTGATGTTTTGAGCATTCTGGGGTGTACAAGTTGAATCAGAAGCTCTATTTGGTATGGTTGGAAAGACGATTCAATTATCCACAACTTTCATGAATAATTTGTGAGTCAAAAATGACTTGAAGTACGTTTAATTTCAGGAGGAAGATAAAGGGTAACAGAGAAGCTCGAATCTGTGTTGTCTGATTTCGGGGCATTTCTGGACAAATTGGTTGGGAATCTCGTTTTCATTTGTTCAGGTAAGTTGTAGAGTGTTCGAAAATGAAGAGTGGGATGTGTATTTCATTAATTTTGGTTCAGTATTGAGGAAGTTATGGGTATTGGAAGTTAGGGTATAGAATCTGGAAAATCTGGAAAGTAGAATTGTGAATGTGATTCTTAATCCAATTGTTTAAAAATTCATGAGCATGGAAAGACAAAGCTATCTATGGTTCTAATGCTCGGTTTTGGTTATTTGACAGGCCAAGAGGAAATAGGTTGCGTCTACAAACCGGGGAACTAGATAAGACTGTGAGTGACAAAATGAATTTCGAAAATGTTCTTAAACGGTTGTTCATGATTATATGTTTTACATGCTTTCCTATGAATGATACATGGTTTTTATGAACGGTTTCAAGCATAAGTTTTGAGCTCAGATTTTCTAATGAGGTTTATATACGAGCACGTGTCTAATGACTTTAAGAAAAGTAGCTGAAACGATATCTTTTAAAGCAAAGTATGGATTAGCAAGTACTTTTAAACGATTTCCAGTTTTTCACGAGCAAGCTGAGTAAGCTTAAGTTTTTCGAAAGATAGCGATAAGCAGGCATGTTTTAATGTTTCCATGTGATTTTCTGAGATTTCTATTGACTACATGACTGAGATATTGAGCCCGAGGCTATATGGTACCGTGTGCACACAGGTTATATTCCGTTGTTGACGTTGAGTGTACTCCGTGACAACGATGCTGTCGTGAGTGCTGGGCGGGCCCCACTACGACAAAGACGATGGGAGTGCTGGGCGGGCCCCACTACATCGTAGGACTAGTAAACGTTGGTTGTACTGGGCGTCCCTACACAACGTAGATCGGTCATGTTAGTTAAAACGTTTGATGTATTTCATATGCCTTGCTAGAATTTGAATGACGAACTTGCAAGATATTTTAGAAAGCCTTTTCCATTACACGTTTATGTTAAACGCTTTGATTGAGCATATTTATACGTTTAAAGGTTTAGCACGTGTTTTGACTTCCGGATTTAGAGTTTTAAAGTCAGTCACTCACTGGGCTTCGTAGCTCATTCTTTCAAAATGTTTTCCACTTTTCAGGTAGAGATCGAGCTCCCGGTGCCTGATACACTGCCAACGTCTGCTGAAAGTTCTAGATCAAGCTCCAGTACGTGGTTGGAGTTGTATATTGAGTCCGTTCATATTGTAAATGTTTTGTAAGGGTTGTATAATATCGTCCTAGAGGTCGTGGATGTATAACCCTAGTTGTATATGTTTTGGTCGTGATATCTATATTAGGTTACTTTCCAAACCAGGTTATGTCAGGGCTGCACCATGTGTATGTTGAAAGGTTTCCGTGGATTCCGCTTTGTGGTGTTTCATATAGAATGTTTTATATCTATGATTAGTATGTTTATCAGGTTCAACGTTTCAGTAGGGTCAACAGGGATCGTTAGAGGTGACGATGTCTGTTGGCTTCACGCCGTCTTTCGGGCTAAGCTAGCAGGTGGTCCGGGAGGGGGTGTGACAAAATCTGATGCGAAGTTTATGGGTTTTGAAATAGAAAACAGAGCACAGGATTTTCGTGCAAACCAGGAGGATCTCTGGTGTTCTCTGGTGTTTTGAGCATTCTGGGGTGTACAAGTTGAATCTGAAGCTCTATTTTGTATGGTGGGAAAGCTTATTCAATTTTCTACAACTTTCATGAATATTTCGTGAGCCAAAAATGACTTGAAGTAGGTTTATTTTCAGGAGAAAGATAAAGGGCAGCAGAGAACCTCAAATATGTGTTGTCTGTGTTCGGGGCCTTTCTGGACAAATTGGTTGGGAATCCCATTTTCATTTCTTCAGGTAAGTTGTAGAGTGTTCAAACATGAAGAGTTTGATGTATAGTACATTAATTTTGGTTAAGTATTGAGGAAGTTATGGGTGTTGGAAGGTGTGGTATTGAATCTGGAAAATCTGAAAAGTAGAATGTGGAGTGAGATTTCTTATTCAAGTGTTTAGAATTCATGAGCATAGAAAGACAAAGCTAATTATGGTTCTAATGCTCGGTTTTGGTTGTTTGACAGGCCAAGAGGAAATAGGTCGAGTCTACAGACCAGGGAACTAGCTAAGACAGTGAGTGACAAAATGAATTTCGAAAATTGTTTCCAACGGTTGTTCATGTTTAGATGTTTTACTTGCTTTTCTATGAATGATACATGGTTTTTATGAATGGTTTCAAGCTTAAGTTATGAGCTTAGATTTTCTAATGAGGTTTATAAATGAGCATGTGATTATTGAGTTTCTGAAAAATAGTTGAAACGACATCCTTTTAAGCCAAGCATGTATTAGCAAGAATTATTTCAAGATTTTCGGTTTTTCCACGAGCAAGCTGAGTAAGCTTGAGTTTTACGAAAGATAACGATAAGCAGGCATGTTCTAATGTGTTCATGTGATTTTTTTAGATTTCTATTGACTACATGACTGAGATATTGAGCCCGAGGCTATATGGTACCGTGTGCACACAGGTTATATTCCGTTGTTGACGTTGAATGTACTCCGTGACAACGATGCTGTCGTGAGTGCTGGGCGGGCCCCACTACGACAAAGACGATGGGAGTGCTGGGCGGGCCCCACTACATCGTAGGACTAGTAAACGTTGGTTGTACTGGGCGTGCCCTACACAACGTAGATCGGTCATGTTAGTTAAAACGTTTGATGTACCTAATATGCCTTGCTAGATTTTTAATGACGAACCTGCGATGTTTTAAGAAAGCTTTTATCGTTGCACGTTTATGTTTAACGCTTTGGTTGAGCAGCTTTATACGTTTAAAGTTTTATCAGGTGTTCTGATTTCCGGATCTACAGTTTTAAATTTAGTCACTCACTGGGCTTCATAGCTCATTCCTTCAAAATGTTTTCCCACTTTTCAGGTAGAGATCGAGCTTCCGGTGCCTGATACACTGCCAACGTCTGTTGAAAGTTCCAGATCAAGCTCTAGTATGTGGGTGGAGTTGTATATTGAGTCTGTCTATATTGTAAATGTTTTGTAAGGATTGGATAATTTAGTCCTAGAGGTCGTGGTTGTATAAACCCCAGTTGTATATGTTTTCGGTTGTGATATCTATATCAGGTTATTTTCCAAACCGAGTTATGTCAGGGTGGCACCTCGTGTATGTTGGATGGTTTTCAGGGATTCCGTTGTGTTGTGTTTCATTTAGAATATTTTGTATCTAAGATTAGCACGTTTATCAGGTTCAATGTTACAGGAGGGTCAACGGGTATCGTTAGAGGAGGACGATGTTCGTTGGCTTCACACCATCTTTCGGGCTAAGCTAGCAGGTGGTCCGAGAGGGGGTGTGACAACTTGGTATCAGAGCAGTTAGCTCCATGGGAAATGAGACATGGTAGTTAGTGCTAAGAAAAATCCAGGAAGTAAATAGTTAGACGTTGGGTCAGCTCAGATAGAACTAGCGGAGTATGGTCCGAGTATTGTTGAGAGTGAGTCCAGTCAGGACTAGAATGTGGGTATAAGTTTAGTATCATGCATCTGAGTTAAGTATCTATAGCATGTCTGATGTGTTGATATGTTATAGGAGTCATGCCACCACGTACCAGCAGACGACGCAGGCAGAATCAGGACGGGACGCAGGATCCTACCCAAAGTCAATCTGAAAGGGGATTCAGTACCTCGAGAGGTCAGAATGAGGCAGGGAGTGAGCAATTTGCTAGATCTGCACAGGAGATCAGTAGGCCAGAGAGAGTAGGGCCTAGTGATCCGGAAAAGATGTATGGGATTGAACGGTTGAAGAAATTAGGAGCCACGGTGTTTGAGGGTTCCAAAGATCCAGCTGACGCCGAGGTCTGGTTGAATATGCTGGAGAAATGCTTTGACGTGATGAGTTGTCCTGAGGAGCGAAAAGTCAGATTAGCTACATTCCTTTTGCAGAAGGAGGCGGAGGGATGGTGGAAATCTATTTTAGCCAGGCGCAGTGATGCACGTACGTTAGATTGGCAGACATTCAGAGGCATATTCGAGGAAAAGTACTATCCCACCACATATTGTGAGGCAACGAGAGATGAGTTTCTGGAGCTGAAACAAGGGTCACTTTCAGTGGCCGAGTACGAGAGTGTTGGGTTTTATGCCCTAAAACTCGTAGATAGTAAATGAAACAAATTAATCGATCTCAATAAAGTGTTATTTGAGTAATTCAGTAATTTGGATTTTGAATAATCGAGTTTGCATTAATAAACCCTAAATCCAATAAACTAAGATCCAAGGTTGTTTAAATGAAACTTGGACTAGTATGTGGGGACATACGGGGATCAGTGTCCAAGTAACAACCTAAATGCTCTATAGTATAAGGATAAGGCTGGGTACCTTATCCTGGTGACACTATGTGATACGGCCCACCTTGTATTCGATACAGATGCAATGATTCAAAGCATCCATGTAGGAGACATGCGGGTGGGGGTATCCTATGCAATGAGTTTTCATAAGACCGGACCGCGAAATAGTAACCACTAGATGTAACGCCGTTAACTAGTTTAGGTTTCTATTTCAATAGGATGACCTAGGTAACTCAATCTCAATCCTGAGTCTGTTATGAACCCCTTTCAGGAGGGACTGTCCTTAGATTTGTATGGGTGAGAGTTGCCAGTTCGCCGACTCAATAAGCCTACCATTTTAGGGGCAAGACCGAATGGGGGCTGGGAACATAACAGTACAAGATGGAATTCACTCCTTCCCCTATTGGGGTAAGTAGATGTGTGTTCCCTTAAGGGCTGATTCTAGGGCTTGAACAAAGGCGCGCCGTCCTCTCCTAGCCTGAGAGGAATTCTTGTTTAGTGGTTGGACCCTAAACAACTTGTTCATTAGAGGAATCAGTGGTACTTAAGGAACCAGAGGTAACCCAGGGGTAAAACGGTAATTTGACCCAGCTGGTGTTACGAACACACGTGAAGGATTGACTTACTGCTTGGTCGATATCCGTGGACACAGAAATATTCTATAGTGAGAAGAGTGCAGCTGTGGGTCTTTAGTGGAGTGACCCACAGTTAACGAATGTTGACTAAACTTGGTCAATGAGTTTGGCCAATTAGTCTCGTATCGTTGGAGCTTCTGATCTGTAGGTCCATTAGGTCCCACTGGTAGCTCGTAAAGAGACTTGAGGCAATTAAGTATAAATTGTAAATTGAAAGTGTTCAATTTATTTGGGGAATCGTATAATGTATATTGATGCATTATAATATAAAGTTTATGAAACTTTATAATATAATTTTTGAATTAATTTTAAAAAAAATTAATTCTTGAGAGAAAGTATTTGGAAGAGTTCAAATAAATTTAATATGAATTGGATTCATATTAATTTTAATTTTAATAAAATCCTTAAGATTAAATATATGATATTTAATTGAGAAATTAATTAATTATTTATTAAAATTAGAGACTTTTTCCTATTAGGAAAAGGTCTCAATTTTCCTATTAGAAAAAAGGTCTTGGCCTTTACTATATATAGGACCCCTGGGGTGGGGTGAAAGGTATCCCATTCATTCTCCTACTCTCAGAGAATTCTCCCAAAGGCTCCCACAAGTCTCCTGCCTCTAGAAGTCTCAGAGTCATACTGGTGTAGCCATAGTGGTGGTGTTCGCACTAGTTCGTGATTAATTCACAAGCAGTTGGTGAATTTAATCTGAGTCATCTAGAGAGTAAGTAATTTGTTACTTTATAAATTAGATTTAGATCTAATATTTTTGTATGCTTAGCCTTAATATATATTTAGAATAGTTCTAATATTATTGCCAATGTATTGGTATTTTAGATTAAACAAAATTAATTACGAATCGGTCCCAATCACGCTTCCGCTTTACGGAATTACGGAATTCCAATCCTTCAATTGGTATCAGAGCCGATCGTAGATCTAATTTTGTTTCTCTAAAATTTGCATTGGCTATTGGTGGGATTGATTAATACATAATGTATGTATGATTTGCATTGAACTGTTTAGGTTAATTTAATGGCCATAGATTTTACTGTTTTTATGTGATTTGATCATGTAAGGGCCCGGTGTTTCGGGTATTTTATGTAAAATCGAGTCCTATGTAAGTCCGGGTCTAGAATAGGTTTTTATGAGATAAAAATCGGAGAAATTGTGACG
Source organism: Luffa aegyptiaca (assembly GCA_017139565.1). Lineage (NCBI taxonomy): Eukaryota > Viridiplantae > Streptophyta > Magnoliopsida > Cucurbitales > Cucurbitaceae > Luffa > Luffa aegyptiaca. Next base: position 23,041,718 of record CM029397.1, read on the forward strand.
CTGTCACGATTACAGCACGTGCTAGAAATTCGCAACAGGACGGTTCAAGGCTGTTGGGCGGTCCGATTCACGCGGTCTGGCTGGGCTGGGACCAATTTGTTCCGGTTCAGCTGGAATTTAGCTCGGTTCGTGATTTTCGTAGCTGGTTCGAAGTGGTTCGGGTTGGTTCGGGCGGTCTAGACCAGTATTTGGAGCTGCAGAAGGACTTTAAGGATAGAATATAGCTATAATTATTGTAATTTATGCTTTATTTTATCCTAGGGGCCAAAATTAACCAGTTCAATTGCTATTTATTTGCTTTATGGATGTCATATAACTTAAATTCCCACCATAGGTTAAGCATGTTTCATGCATATTTATGTTATAAATGTTATAATATATGATAATTATGCATGAATTTATATTTCATGAGTTATTTAGTATAATTGTTATATTAAATATATGAAATTGGAAAAGCATGATGCATGACATTAATTAGATAAATATAATTGTTATATTTTATTAATGTAGCATGCATGCTTAGCATTATTTTCATGAGAATTAATATAATTAGTTATATTATGAATGAAAATAATAAATATAAATCAATGCTTGTTTTCATGTATGATTTAATATAAAATGTTATATTAATTAAATGAAAATGGAATAGCATTGAGCATGACATTAATTAGATTAATATAAGAGTTATATTATATTAATGTCAAATTTCATGTAATTTAATTTCGTGGATGTTTAATTAATATAATCGATATTAATTAAATGAAATTGAAATTGCATGAAGGATGACACCACCTTAGATTAATATAATCGTTATATTATCGTTACCGGCGTCATAATAATATGGTGTTTAATAATTAGAATATGATTGTTATTTTTCCAACACCATAGAAGCATGTTATAGGGCTAATCATTAAAATTTTATAATAAGTTATAAAATTGATTAGAAACCGTCAACCTATAACAAAGAGTTGCATGCAAACATAGGACCTTAGGTTAAAATGAATTAATTTTAAAATGTTTAAAATTAATTAGACCTAAGCTCATTATAATTCTAATAGGATTAGAATTATTTTCTTACTTAGAATTAAAAATAGTTTTAATTGACTAAGTAGGAAAAACATTACTATGATTATAAGGGAACTCCACCGGTTAAGTTCTGTCTAAGGCTGGGGGTACTTAAGATGACGGTTTATGGAACACCTCCTACCTGGGAACTAACTCGGAATACCGGAGTTGAATTAATCGTAGTTAAATGTTAGCATGCAATATCACTAGGTTTATTAAAAGAGTTTAATTCACCTAGATCTTTAGAGTAAAGAGTTTACTTTACTATGGTTATAAGGGAAATCTCCCGATGAAGTTCTGTCTAAGGCTGGAGGTACTTAAGATGACGGTTTACGGAACACCTGCTACCTGGGAACTGACTCGGAACTTGAGTTGAATTAACCATAGTTATGTTAGCATGCAATATCACTAGGTCAATTAAAAGAGTTTAATTCACCTAGATCTTTAGAGTAATGATTTATCATAACTATTGGTTAATGAGGGAACTCTACCGGTAAAGTTCTGTCTAAGGCTGGAGGTACTTAAGATGACGGTTTACAGAACACCTGCTACCTGGGAACTGAGCCGGAACTTGAGTTGAATTAACCATAGTTATATTAGCATGCAATGTCTCTAGGTAATTAAAAGTGTTTAATCCACCTAGACATTAGAGAAAAGACCTATATATATAAAAGTTATATACAGGCATAGACTTAGATAGATTCATTTAGCCGGAATTTACCTAAGTAATAGACCCTATAATTATAAAAATACTTAGTGGGAGGAAATATATCAAAACAAGATTTTCATAAATCAAGTTTTGCTCTCACGTCCTCAAAAGTTCACAACGTGAGGTTCATGCTTGGCCTCGAGTCACCCTGGGAGTGACCCCCTACGGATGGTGTTTGCATGGATCAATATCAAGGTGAATGAGGGAGTATTTTATAGTAAGTGGGAGCAGGAACGTGTCAACGTATCCTACGGTCTCCTCCATTAGGTTGCACCGTGAGATCCCAATGATCTGCCTGCGAGTCGCCCTGGGAGCGATCACCCTACGGAGGGCTTGATCATGGGAGTCGGAACAACGCAAACTCCAGAAATGGATAGGGTTTCTTAGGTCCATTTCCAACTTTGACTTTCCCTACGGTAGCATTGTTGGGGCCGACCTCTGAAATCTAAAAATGGAGGGTCACACTTATGGGAAATTGTTAAGGTGTTAATAATTTCCTGACCGAAAAAACGGTAGCTAAGAACTATTGGAATATGAGTTATTCCTGGAATAGGGATTAGCTGAGATTGTCTCAATTCAGAGGAGGAGTAGCTGACTACCCTACGGTAGCTGTTGTTCTAAACCTCTGAAGTATCGTTGCAAAATGAATGTTTATTCTGTGGGTTGATCATTACTTTTGCTAAATTGATTGGATTAAAATAACATTTATATTTTGTGTAATGGGTTAATGTAACAATACTTATTAAGTTAGTTTGTTTGTTCTCAGCAATGAAACGTTCTTTATATTCCTCGAATAACGCCAACTACAAAACTGGTATTTCTAATACAACTAAGAAAATGAACTTAAACACTAAATGCGTGGAATTGGTCTTAACTGAGGACGGTCCTCAAGCCCATATGTCTAATTTATCCGAAATTGTTCATGATGAATATGACATAGACTGCGTAGCACATCTCAATGAAAATAAATTTGATTTATTGATCATTGAAACGTGTATAGTGGAAAATGATGGCACAGCCTGGATCCTAGATTCAGGTGCCACTCATCACGTATGCTCTTCCTTTGAGGGAATGAGCTCCTGGCAACAGTTGGATGCTGGGGAAATGACTCTCAGAGTTGGGACTGGGGAGCTCATTTCAGCTAAAGCAGTGGGAGATATTAAAATGTTCTTCTCCAGGGAACGCTATATGTTATTAGATAACGTATATATAGTTCCCAGAATAAAAAGAAATTTGATTTCTATTTCTTGTTTGCTAGAACAAGGGTATTCAGTGTCCTTTTCTGTGAATGAAGCTTTCATTACTAAAAAGGGTGCTGATATATGTTCTGCAAAAATGGAGAACAATTTGTATGTCTTAAGACCAATAGAGTCTAGGGCTATTTTGAACAATGAAATGTTTAAAACAGCTGAGACTCAACCAAAAAGGCAAAAAGTTTCTCAAAGTACCTATCTTTGGCACTTGAGACTTGGTCACATAAATCTCAATAGGATTGGGAGATTGGTTAAGAACGGAGTTCTAAGCCAGTTAGAAGATGGTACTTTACCTCCATGTGAGTCATGTCTCGAAGGTAAGATGACCAAACGACCTTTTACTAGAAAAGGTTATTGTGCCAAGGAGCCCTTAGAACTCGTACATACGGATCTCTGTGGTCCAATGAATGTAAGAGCTCGAGGAGGGTATGAATATTTCATCTCTTTCATAGATGATTATTCAAGGTATGGTTATTTATACCTAATGAGTCATAAGTCTGAAGCCCTTGAAAAGTTCAAGGAGTACAGGACTGAAGTTGAGAACTTGTTAGGTAAGACCATTAAAACACTTCGATCTGATCGAGGTGGAGAGTATTTGGACTTAAAATTCCAAAACTATTTGATAGAACATGGAATATCGTCCCAACTCTCAGCACCAAGTACACCTCAACAGAATGGTGTATCTGAAAGGAGAAACAGAACCTTGTTAGACATGGTTCGATCTATTATGAGCTATGCTCAGTTGCCTAGTTCTTTTTGGGGTTATGCAGTAGAGACTGCAGTTTATATTTTGAATGTTGTTCCCTCAAAGAGTGTTTCTGAAACACCATTTGAGCTTTGGAAAGGGCGTAAAGCTAGTTTACGTCATTTCAGAATTTGGGGCTGCCCTGCACATGTGTTAGTAGCAAACCCAAAGAAATTGGATTCACGTTCAAAATTATGCCTATTCGTAGGCTACCCAAAAGAAACAAGAGGTGGATACTTCTTTGATCCAAAAGAAAATAAAGTGTTTGTATCGACAAATGCTACTTTCTTGGAAGAAGACCACGTTAAAGAACACATACCACGCACTAAAATTGTGTTAAGTGAACTTTCTGATAAAGCTACAAATAAATCAACAAGAGTTGTTGATGAGGCTGGACCTTCAACAAGAGTTGTTGATGAGCCCAGTTCAGAGGCTGGACCTTCAACAAGAGTTATTGATGAGCCTAGTACATCTGGTCAAGCCCATCCTTCTCAAGAGTTGAGAATGCCTCGACGTAGTGGGAGGGTTGTTATTCAACCTGAACGCTATCTGGGTTTAGCAGAAACTCCAACTGTCATACCTGATGATGGGGTTGAGGATCCATTGACCTTTAGACAGGCAATGAATGATGTGGACCATGACCAGTGGGTCAAAGCTATGGACCTAGAGATGGAGTCTATGTACTTCAATCAAGTCTGGGATCTTGTAGACCTACCTGAAGGGGTTAAACCCATAGGGTGCAAATGGATCTACAAGAGAAAACGAGACGCAGCTGGGAAAGTACAGACTTTCAAAGCTCGACTTGTGGCAAAGGGTTATACCCAAAAGGAGGGGGTGGACTATGAGGAAACCTTCTCCCCAGTTGCCATGTTAAAGTCGATAAGAATTCTCTTGTCCATTGCCACCTTTTATGATTATGAGATTTGGCAAATGGACGTCAAGAGTGCCTTTCTGAATGGTAATCTTGATGAGAACATCTTTATGTCTCAACCAGAGGGGTTCGTTGCTCAAGGTCAAGAGCAAAAAGTTTGCAAGCTTGGACGATCCATTTATGGGTTGAAGCAAGCTTCCAGATCTTGGAATATAAAGTTTGACACTGCTGTTAAATCTTATGGCTTTGACCAGAACGTTGATGAGCCTTGTGTTTACAAAAGGATTATCAACAGTTTAGTAGCTTTTCTTGTGTTGTATGTAGATGATATTCTTCTCATTGGAAATGATGTAGAATATCTAGCTGACATTAAAAAAATGGCTATCGACTGAGTTCCAAATGAAAGATTTGGGTGAAGCTCAGTATGTTCTAGGGATTCAAATTATCAGGAATCGTAAGAACAGAACGTTAGCCCTGTCTCAAGCATCATATATAGACAAGATGTTGTCTAGAGATAAGATGCAGAATTCCAAGAGGGGTTTACTACCCTTTAGGCATGGAGTTCATTTGTCTAAGGAACAGTGTCCTAAGACACCTCAAGAAATTGAGGATATGAGACACATCCCTTATGCTTCAGCTCTGGGCAGTCTTATGTACGCCATGTTGTGTACTAGGCCTGACATTTGCTATGCAGTTGGGATAGTCAGCAGGTACTAGTCCAATCCAGGGTTAGACCACTGGACTGCAGTTAAAAACATCCTCAAGTATCTTCGGAGAACGAGGGGCTATCAGCTTGTGTATGGCTCTAAGGATTTGATCCTTACAGGATACACAGACTCTGACTTTCAGACTGATAAGGATTCTAGGAAATCCACATCAGGGTCAGTATTTACCCTCAACGGGGGAGCTGTAGTCTGGCGTAGCATCAAGCAAGGATGCATTGCAGACTCCACCATGGAGGCCGAATATGTCGCTGCTTGTGAAGCAGCTAAGGAGGCTGTATGGCTACGGATGTTCTTGATGGATTTGGAAGTTGTTCCAAATATGAACTTGCCAATCACCCTTTACTGTGATAATAGTGGTGCAGTGGCAAATTCTAAAGAACCTCGCAATCATAAAAGAGGCAAGCACATAGAGCGCAAATATCATTTCATCAGAGAGATCGTGCAACGAGGGGACGTGATCGTCACGAAGGTAGCCTCTGAGCAAAATATTGCTGATCCATTAACGAAGGCTCTCACGGCTAAAGTGTTCGAGGGTCATATAGAGGGTCTAGGTCTGCGAGATATGTACATAGAATAATCTAGGGCAAGTGGGAGAAGTGTAATGGGTATTGTGAATGCCCTAGTTTATTGTATTTATCTGTATTTGTACTTTTCATGTATTATACAGTATTAATACAAACTACTATTCCTACTTCAATGATTATTCATTCAATTTTGATTGTTGATGTACATTGCCCACTAGAGTTTTAGTTCAAGTGGGAGTTGTTGGGTTTTATGCCCTAAAACTCGTAGATAGTAAATGAAACAAATTAATCGATCTCAATAAAGTGTTATTTGAGTAATTCAATAATTTGGTTATTGAATAATCGAGTTTGCATTAATAAACCCTAAATCCAATAAACTAAGATCCAAGGTTGTTTAAATGAAACTTGGACTAGTATGTGGGGACATACGGGGATCAGTGTCCAAGTAACAACCTAAATGGTCTATAGTATAGGGATAAGGCTGGGTACCTTATCCTGGTGACACTATGTGATACGGCCCACCTTGTATTCGATACAGATGCAATGATCCAAAGCATCCATGTAGGAGACATGCGGGTGGGGGTATCCTATGCAATGAGTTTGTATAAGACCGGACCGCGAAATAGTAACCACTAGATGTAACCCCGTTAACTAGTTTAGGTTTCTATTTCAATAGGATGACCTAGGTAACTCAATCTCAATCCTGAGTCTGTTATGAACCCGTTTCAGGAGGGACTGTCCTTAGATTTGTATGGGTGAGAGTGGCCAAGTCGCCGACTCAATAAGCCTACCATTTCAGGGGCAAGACCGAATGGGGGCTGGGAACATAACAGTACAAGATGGAATTCACTCCTTCCCCTATTGGGGTAAGTAGATGTGTGTTCCCTTAAGGGCTGATTCTAGGGCTTGAACAAAGGCGCGCCGTCCTCTCCTAGCCTGAGAGGAATTCTTGTTTAGTGGTTGGACCCTAAACAACTTGTTCATTAGAGGAATCAGTGGTACTTAAGGAACCAGAGGTAACCCAGGGGTAAAACGGTAATTTGACCCAGCTGGTGTTACGAACACACGTGAAGGATTGACTTACTGCTTGGTCGATATCCGTGGACACAGAAATATTCTATAGTGAGAAGAGTGCAGTTGTGGGTCTTTAGTGGAGTGACCCACAGTTAACGAATGTTGACTAAACTTGGTTAATGAGTTTGGCCAATTAGTCTCGTATCGTTGGAGCTTCTGATCTATAGGTCCATTAGGTCCCACTGGTAGCTCGTAAAGAGACTTGAGGCAATTAAGTATAAATTGTAAATTGAAAGTGTTCAATTTATTTGGGGAATCGTATAATGTATATTGATGCATTATAATATAAAGTTTATGAAACTTTATAATATAATTTTTGAATTAATTTAAAAAAAATTAATTCTTGAGAGAAAGTATTTGAAAGAGTTCAAATAAATTTAATATGAATTGGATTCATATTAATTTTAATTTTAATAAAATCCCTAAGATTAAATATATGATATTTAATTGGGTAAATTAATTAATTATGGAATTAATTAATTATTTATTAAAATTAGAGACCTTTTCCTATTAGGAAAGAAAATATTTGAAAGAGTTCAAATAAATTTAATATGAATTGGATTCATATTAATTTTAATTTTAATAAAATCCCTAAGATTAAATATATGATATTTAATTGGGAAATTAATTAATTATGGAATTAATTAATTATTTATTAAAATTAGAGACTTTTTCCTATTAGGAAAAGGTCTCCCTTTTCCTATTAGGAAAAAGGTCTTGGCCTTTACTATATATACGACCCCTGGGGTGGGGTGAAAGGTATCCCATTCATTCTCCTACTCTCAGAGAATTCTCCCAAAGGCTCCCACAAGTCTCCTGCCTCTAGAAGTCTCAGAGTCATACCGGTGTAGCCATAGTGGTGGTGTTCGCACTAGTTCGTGATTAATTCGCAAGCAGTTGGTGAATTTAATCTGAGTCGTCAACGAGAGTAAGTAATTTGTTACTTTATAAATTAGATTTAGATCTAATATTTTTGTATGCTTAGCCATAATATATATTTAGAATAGTTCTAATATTATTGCCAATGTATTGGTATTTTAGATTAAACAAAATTAATTACGAATCGGTCCCAATCACGCTTCCGCTTTACGGAATTACGGAATTCCAATCTTTCAGAGAGAAAGTATACCGAGCCTTCACGGTATGCTGAAGTGATTGTGGCATCTGAGAGTGACAGGTGTCGCAGGTTTGAGAGAGGGTTGCGTTTTGAGATACGTACCCCAGTTACCGCTATTGCCAAGTGGACAGATTTTTCCCAGCTAGTAGAGACGGCCTTACTTGTGGAGCAGAGTATTATGGAGGAAAAGTCGGCAGTGGAGCCTAGTCGTGGAGCTCCAACAGCTAGTGGTTTCCGAGGTCGTGAGCAGCGGAGGTTCACACCTGGAGTGAATGCTTCAAGCCGTCAAGACTTCAAGCGCCGATATGGTGGCCAGTTGTCGAGGCATATGAGTTCGGGTAGTGCTTATCAGAGGCAGAGTCAGAGAGCCCCCAGTCAGTCTGCGAGTTCAGTAGCAAGACCGCGAACGGGTCAGGAGTCCGTTGCTAGTGAATCCAGGAGAACCCCATGTGTAAGTTGTGGCAAGAATCATCGGGGTCAGTGTCTTGTTGGCGCCGGTATGTGTTACCAGTGTGGACAACCAGGGCATTTCAAGAGGGATTGTCCACAGCTGAGAGCAGCAGTTCAGAGGGACCAGGGAGTTGAGTCCCACACAGTTGAGCAGCCGAGAGTTTCAGCAGCTCCAGGAGAAGGCACCAGTGGTGCAAGGCAAAAGGGAGTTGTGGGGAGACCTAGGCAGCAGGGAAAAGTCTATGCCATGACTCAGCAGGAAGCAGAGGATGCACCAGACGTGATTACTGGTACGATTTTGATTTGTAATGTACCTGCACGTGTTATATTAGATCTAGGAGCTACGCATTCCTTTGTTTCTAGTATGTTCTTAACTAAGCTAAATAGGATGCTAGAGCCTTTATCTGAGGAGACATATGCACTCCAGTTGGTGACGTTTTATTAGTTAATGAAGTATTGTGTGATTGTGAGGTTGTAGTTGAAGGTCTCTGTATGTTAGTGGATCTTCTTCCCCTAGAGTTGCAGGCGTTGGATGTGATTTTGGGAATGGACTTCTTATTCACTCATTATGCTAATAGATTGCCATAGGAAGGAAGTGACTTTTAGGAAACCAGGTTTGACTGAAGTTGTTTTCAGGGGTGAGAGGAAGATTATTCCTACGAGTTTGATTTTAGCTCTGAAAGCTGAGAAGTTGTTGAGGAAGGGTTGCACAGCGTTTCTTGCACACGTGGTAGAGGTGCAAGAAGAAAAGCTGAAACCAGAAGATGTTCCTGTGGTGAACGAATTTGTTGATGTTTTTCCAGCTGATCTATCGGGTTTGCCACCTGATAGAGAGGTGGAGTTCACTATTGAATTGTTACTAGGAACAACACCTATTTCACAGGCACCATACAGAGTGGCTCCGAGCGAGGTTAAGGAGCTGAAGGTGCAGTTGCAAGAACTAGTTGACAAGGGATACATCAGGCCTAGTGTATCACCTTGGGGAGCTCCAGTGTTATTCGTGAAGAAGAAAGATGGTACCCTCAGATTATGCATTGATTACAGGCAGTTAAACAAGGTCACGATACATAACAAGTATCCTCTACCACGCATCAATGACTTGTTTGACCAGTTAAGGGGAGCAGCAGTGTTCTCTAAGATTGATCTGAGGTCAGGATACCACCAGTTAAAGGTTAGGGAATCAGATATTCCTAAGACAGCATTCAGGACGAGGTATGGGCACTATGAGTTTTTAGTGATGCCATTCGGTTTAACGAATGCGCCAGCAGTTTTCATGGACCTCATGAACAGGATCTTCCATCAGTATTTAGATCAGTTTGTAATAGTGTTTATCGATGACATACTAGTTTACTCAATTGACAGGAAAGCCCATGAGGAACATCTAAGGATTGTTCTACAGACACGTCGTGATAAACAACTATACGCTAAGTTCAGCAAATGTGAGTTCTGGTTGAATCAAGTGGTGTTCTTTGGGCATGTAGTTTCAGCGGACGGGGTTAGTGTTGATCCGCAGAAAGTGGAAGCTGTTGTCTACTGGGAGAGACCAGCTTGTGCAACAGAGGTACGTAGTTTCCTCGGCCTGGTCGGATACTACAGAGGTTTTGTTGAGGATTTCTCACGATTAGCATTACCCTTGACAGCTTTGACAAGGAAGAATGCTAAGTTTGAATGGTCGGATAAATGCGAACAGAGTTTCCAGGAGCTGAAGAAGAGATTGGTGACAACGCCTATTCTGACACTTCCTGTAACAGGGAAGGAGTATGTGATCTATTGTGACGCTTCGAGGCAAGGATTAGGTTGTGTGCTTATGCAAGAAGGAAAGGTAATAGCTTATGCTTCAAGGCAGTTGAAGAATCATGAATGTAATTACCCTTTGTGTTAGCACTGAAGATCTGGAGACATTATTTATTCGGTGAGAAGTGCCACATTTTTACAGATCATCGGAGTTTGAAGTATATCTTGATCAGAAAGAGCTGAATCTGAGGCAGAGGCGATGGCTAGAACTGATTAAAGACTATGACTGTACCATAGAATATCATCCAGGTAAGGCTAACGTGGTAGCAGATGAGTTAAGTAGGAAGTCGAGACTTCCGAAGAGTGCCTTGTGTGGTATTCGAGCAAGCTTGCTAAGTGAGTTAAGAGGTTTCAAGGCGGTTCTGACTGCAGAAAGCTCAGGGAGTCTTTTAGCTCAATTTCAGGTTAGGTCTTCTCTAGTAGTAGAGATTGTGAGAAGACAGCCAGAGGATAGTAACTTACAGAAGATGCTTGCAAAGTCCAAGCAAGGCCCAGAGGCAGAATTTGAGTTGAGAGCAGACGGAGCCATAGTTAAGTAGGGAAGACTATGCGTTCCGAGTATTAGTGAGCTTAAGAGTGCTATACTAGAGGAAGCTCACAGTTCAGCTTACGCTATGCATCCAGGAAGCACCAAGATGTATAGAACTCTGAAGAAAACTTATTGGTGGTCTGGAATGAAGCGGGAGATAGCTGAATATGTCGATAGATGTTTGATCTGCCAACAAGTTAAACCAGTGAGACAGAGGCCAAGAGGACTCCTTAATCCACTCTCAGTGCCAGAGTGGAAGTCGGAGCATATTACCATGGATTTTCTGTTTGGATTACCTCGTACTTCCAATGGACATGATGGTATATGGGTAATAGTAGACAGACTCACCAAGACAGCACGGTTTATACCGATTAAAGCGACGTCTACACTAGATCAGCTAGCTAAGCTATACGTCGACAGGATTGTGAGTCAGCATGGAGTGCCAGTGTCCATAGTTTCAGATAGAGATCCGAGGTTTACTTCTAAGTTTTGGCCTAGTGTGCAGAAAGCAATGGTAACAAAGTTGAAGTTCAGTACAGCGTTCCATCCCCAGACAGATGGTCAGTCAGAGAGGACCATCCAGACTATAGAGGACATGTTGAGAGCATGTGTCCTTCAGTTTAAGGGAAGTTGGGATACCCACTTATCACTTATGGAGTTCGCTTATAATAATAGCTACCAGTCTAGTATCGGCATGGCACCATTCGAGGCTTTGTACGGCAGACCATGCAGGACTCCTGTGTGCTGGAATGAAGTGGGAGAGCGAAAGCTAGTTGGTCCTGAGTTGGTACATGTTACGTCAGACAATATTAAGCTGATTAAGGAGAATCTGAAAATAGCTCAAGATCGACAGAAGAGCTATGCAGATAAGCGACGAAGAGACTTAGAGTTCCAGGTTGGAGATCAAGTTTTCTTGAAGCTATCTCCGTGGAGAGGTGTTCTTCGCTTTGGGAGGAAAGGTAAGCTGAGTCCTAGATATATTGGTCCTTACCAGATAATAGAACGAGTTGGACCAGCAGCCTAACTTGAGTTGCCAGCGGAACTCGCTCGAATACATGATGTTTTTCATGTGTCCATGTTGAGGAAATATATTCCAGATCCATCCCATGTCTTGCAAGTGCAACCGATTGAGCTGAAAGAAGACTTGAGTTATAAAGAGAAGCGGTTCAGATCCTGATGTGCAAATTGCTTACCGCAAGTGTTCGGGTCAAGTAATAATATAGTGTTTTCGTGATTAAACGAGTGTCGTCCTCTGGATTGGTTTTCTAGCAAATTAAGTACCGTGAATACTTTTGTCCAATTTTATTTAGGGAGCAAAACTTCATGAAAAAGATAAATCTAAAGACAAAAAGCATAAAATAAAGGGTGGAGAATCAAATGGAAAGACTCTTAGGGAATTGATTTCATTATTTAAGATTGAGGATTGATTAATAGGAATGAATTGATTGTGCAATTACTCTACAAGCCAAGGAAACTTTTATCACGATTACCTCTCCCGAGTATAATTGATTCTCATGCATATAACTAACTTGATATCCCTATCTAAGTTCATTAACATGCAAGACATTATTCGGTTTAGTCCTTGTTATACTTCTAGAGATATTCCAAATCCCGTCACAAACTTAGAATTTCTACTCTAGTCATGCAATTAAACAAGGCAAGTCTTAGGCCAAATCCTCTCTCCCGAGTTAGATTCAACACTTAAATCATTCAATTAGTGATCAAGTAATTGAAAGCATTACACAAAATTGCATGCATAAAATAAAAGCACATTCATACCAAAAATCAATCCAACAACTAAAACAACTACATCAATCCCTAAGACAAACAACTAGAAATTCATAGTCTTTAAACCACAAACACTAATTGCAAGAAAAGCCATAAAAACTACAAGAGTTAAGGGAAAGAGAAAGGAAAACTCGAATCCGTCGAAACCGGCACGTCCCCGTCACGATCTCCACGTCTTCTCGCTTGATTCCCCCTCCTTGGCCTTGCTTCAGCTCCCACCAAAGGTCTCTAGTCGAAATTAGGGCTAAAATCTAACCAATTGGACTCCCCCAATCCGTAGCAGAAAATGATGAATTTATAGAAAAACTGCCGTCAGCGTCGAGACGCTATAGACAGCGTCGCGACGCTGTCGCGATACTGTGGATTTGGAAAATTCGCCGAGAGCGTCGCGACGCTACGATTTTTTTTTTTTTTTTTTTTTTTTTTTAAGAATGGAAACTCCAAATATAGAATGTCAGCGTCGAAACGCCCAAAGAGCAGCGTCTCGACGCTGGTCTGCGAGTAGGCCTATCTTCAATCTTCCAACTTTGATTCTTTTTTTCATTCTTCAGCTTCTTTTCGCATCCCGAACATCCAATTGGCTCAAAACTATATTTCCTACAAATACAACACATAAATGCATAATTTTGGCCAATAAATTATAAAAGACTAGCTAAATTAATTAGGGAAAACTAGCTAGCTATGCTCGCTATCAGATCCTCGACAGAAAGGAGCAAGTTTTGAGGAACAAAACGATCCCACTCGTGAAAGTTCTTTGGAGACATCATGGAGTAGAGGAGGCAACCTGGGAGTCAGAAGATCAAACGAGGAGGAGTTACCCGACACTCTTCACCTAAGAACTTCTAAATTTCGAGGACGAAATTTCATAAGGGGGAGGTAAGTTGTAAACTCGAGACTTTCCTTGGATCATTTACTCTTGTCATCTATTGTGGTTTCATGGTTGAATTTAAGTTGTTGGGATTTACTAAGTTAAAAGAAGAAAGAAAAGAAAAGAAAAGGAAAAGCAAAAGGAAATGGAAGAAAAAAAAAAAAGAAACAAATCACAAAGGGAAATGAAAAGGAAAAAAAAAAAAAAAAAAAAAAAAAAGAGAAAATGGGAATGGACAGCACAAACCCACCACCGCCTAAGCCAACTCCTACCCATTTTCAGCCCACTTCTAGCCACATTCCTCATCATTTTCCATCCAAATTTTCAGAGCACTTGAGGGAGAGAATGAAGGAAGAAGGAGAAGAAGATTTTCATGGTTTTGAGGTTGAAGAAGATAGGAAAAGCTCATGCAAAGCCAGCCATAGCAGAATCTGAGTTCAACCTGTCAACCCCTGGTTTTTTATTCGGTTTGAGCTACATAGAAGGAATGAAGAGGTGAGGTTTTATTTTCTTGAAAGTTAATCCATTTTCTAACCAATTTCATGAAGGAAGCTTGAGTTAAATCTGATGAGAAGTTTATGGGTTTTGAAATAGAAAACAGAGCACAGGATTTTCGTGCAAACCAGGAGGATCTCTGGTGTTCTCTGGTGTTTTTAGCATTCTGGAGTGTACAGGTTGAATCTGAAACTCTATTTGGTATGATGGGAAAGCTTATTCAATTTCCTACAACTTTCATGAATATTGCGTGAGCCAAAAATGACTTGAAGTAGGTTTATTTTCAAGAGAAAGATAAAGGGCAGCAGAGAACCTCGAATCTGTGTTGTCTGTGTTCGGGGCATTTCTGGACAAATTGGTTGGGAATCCCATTTTCATTTCTTCAGGTAAGTTGTAGAGCGTTCAAACATGAAGAGTTTGATGTATAGTACATTAATTTTGGTTAAGTATTGAGGAAGTTATGGGTGTTGGAAGGTGTGGTATTGAATCTGGAAAATCTGAAAAGTAGAATGTGGAGTGAGATTTCTTATTCAAGTGTTTAGAATTCATGAGCATAGAAAGACAAAGCTAATTATGGTTCTAATGCTCGGTTTTGGTAGTTTGACAGGCCAAGAGGAAATAGGTCGAGTCTACAGACCAGGGAACTAGCTAAGACAGTGAGTGACAAAATGAATTTCGAAAATTGTTTCCAACGGTTGTTCATGTTTAGATGTTTTACTTGCTTTTCTATGAATGATACATGGTTTTTATGAATGGTTTCAAGCTTAAGTTATGAGCTTAGATTTTCTAATGAGGTTTATAAATGAGCATGTGATTATTGAGTTTCTGAAAAATAGTTGAAACGACATCCTTTTAAGCCAAGCATGTATTAGCAAGAATTATTTCAAGATTTTCGGTTTTTCCACGAGCAAGCTGAGTAAGGTTGAGTTTTACGAAAGATAACGATAAGCAGGCATGTTCTAATGTGTTCATGTGATTTTTTGAGATTTCTATTAACTACATGACTGAGATATTGAGCCCGAGGCTATATGGTACCGTGTGCACACAGGTTATATTCCGTTGTTGACGTTGAATGTACTCCGTGACAACGATGCTGTAGTGAGTGCTGGGCAGGCCCCACTACGACAAAGACGATGGGAGTGCTGGGCGGGCCCCACTACATCGTAGGACTAGTAAACGTTGGTTGTACTGGGCGTGCCCTACACAACGTAGATCGGTCATGTTAGTTAAAACGTTTGATGTACCTAATATGCCTTGCTAGATTTTTAATGACGAACCTGCGATGTTTTAAGAAAGCTTTTATCGTTGCACGTTTATGTTTAACGCTTTGGTTGAGCAGCTTTATATGTTTAAAGTTTTATCAAGTGTTTTGATTTCCGGATCTACAGTTTTAAATTTAGTCACGCACTGGGCTTCATAGCTCATTCCTTCAAAATGTTTTCCCACTTTTCAGGTAGAGATCGAGCTCCCGGTGCCTGATACACTGCCAACGTCTGTTGAAAGTTCCAGATCAAGCTCTAGTACGTGGGTGGAGTTGTATATTGAGTCTTTCTATATTGTAAATGTTTTGTAAGGATTGGATAATTTAGTCCTAGAGGTCGTGGTTGTATAAACCCCAGTTGTATATGTTTTCGGTTGTGATATCTATATCAGGTTATTTTCCAAACCGAGTTATGTCAGGGCAGCACCTCGTGTATGTTGGATGGTTTTCAGGGATTCCGCTGTGTTGTGTTTCATTTAGAATATTTTATATCTAAGATTAGTATGTTTATCAGGTTCAATGTTACAGGAGGGTCAACGGGTATCGTTAGAGGAGGACGATGTTCGTTGGCTTCACGCCATCTTTCGGGCTAAGCTAGCAGGTGGTCCGAGAGGGGGTGTGACATCTATAGTAAGTGGGAGTGGGACACGTGTCAACGTATCTCTCGGTCTCCAACCCTAGGTCACACCGTGAGATTCTTATGATCTGCCTGCGTGTCATCCTGGAGCGACCATCCCTTCGGAGGGTATGATCATAGGATTTGGAACACCATGAACTCTTGAAAGGGATAGGGTCTCTTAGGTTAATCACCAACAGTTATCTCACCCTTCGGTAGCTTGTTGGTGCGCACCTCTGGGATCTGAAAGTTGGAGGGTTACACTTACGAGGATGAGTTAAGTGTGTTAACAAATCCTTGACCGAATAACGGTGGCTAATGTCTATAAGAATATGAGTTATTATGGAATTAGAATTAGCCGAGAAGTGTCTCATTTCAGAGGAGGAGTAGCTGATCACCCTTCGGTGGCTGTTGTTGTAAACCTCTGAAACATCGTTGCAAAACTAAATCAATAGTCTTAGGGTTCTATGATTTCTTGTTTTGCTAAATTGATTGGATTGTATGCAATTGTTTGCTCGTGTGATGGGTTAAGCAAAGTGATAGGACCTAAATAGTCCTATTTTATCACCTCTAATCTAAGCTTGTTAGGGGAATTTTATGCGTTACTTGTCTTACTTATAGGATCTTTGAGCTTAGGCAATGTCGGGAGAGCCAAGCATGCTAAATTGGTGTTAACTTGGGCCAATTAAGGAGTTTTGGAGCCATCTCGGTGTCTTTGACGGTGAGGAGGTGAAAAGACCCAAGTGTATTGAAGCAGGCCTGAAGAACGACACCAAGAGCCAAAGATTGAAGCCCCGTACCGAGATGTAACGAGACAAGACCGAGAAAAAAGACAACATGCTAGGGTTAAGGATGGCGTCGAGATGCTGCCCCTAGCATCTCGACGTCAACGCGACCTCGAAAAGGAATAAAAAGTTTTTGGCGTCGAGACGTTGCGACGTTTTCGATAAATATTAGGCTTCGGTTTAGTCCGCCGTTAGGTCAAAATTTTGGTCTCTTTTTGATTTGTTTCGTCTTCTTTACTTTCCAGCTGCTTTATAAACATTGTTATATCATATCTTATGCAATTCCTTGTATTTGTTTATGGTTTTACCTTGTTTATGAGTAGCTAAACGTCTTTTTATTGTTGGATTGGGATTATGTCTTGATTGTTATTGAACTTGGCTGAGTTTTCTAGTATTTCAATTCTGTTCTTGTTGTATTTTTATTGAGTTTTGCATGTTATCCTGTTTTAACCAATACATGAGACTAGTTTCTTAGGCTTGACGACCCTAGGAGATTAGTACTTGTGTATTCTATCAGTTATTTTTAGATAGCAACTAGGCTGAGGCAAGACAATCTCTACGAAGTGACGACCCTTGATAGGCCTAGGATGCATGCTAAAGGTTGTATGAATTAGATTTCAATTAAGTTTAAGTTTAGTTAATATAATTCTAAACCCACGATCCTAAAGCGACTAGTTTAAGTAGGTAATTGCGAGATTGCTTATTCTAAATTAGTTAGATATAATTTAGTGGTCATTGCGAGGTCTCTGATGGTTGCTACTTTATGTATGAGGGGTGGCGGTCGATAATGATAAAAATTGATTAATCTTGTTAATTGCAGAATTCTAGGTTAACGGGTTAATTAAACACAGGTTAGTGTAGGGGGGGTCCTCCAAGTAACCAAGAAGCTAACCGGTTAGGTGAAATAGCATTCAGGCATAAGAAATCTCAATCCAGCGATTCCTTTTTATGATATTGATTTTTGTTCTATTTTTTTCCATCGCATGCTTTATTCTGTTATCTTTACTTTCAGCATTTATTTTGTTTGTCTTGCTTTTCCAAAAACCCCGCTGTTACATAAGCGCAAAAATCTTGCATCTGCGTTCCCCTTCCCTGTGTTCGACTCCAGCCACTATTTCTACAAAATAGTTTTAGTGTCGTGGACTATAAATTTATTTGACCACTTGAGTCTCGACAACTCGGTCCCGTCACAAAGATAACTAATACGGTCGTTGTTAATTTAATCTCAGCAATGTCTTCCTCTATTATCTCACTGCTTAATAACGGAAAGTTAACCGAACAGACTTACTCAATGTGGAAATCTAACCTGAATACGATTCCGGTTATAGATGATCTAAGATTAGTCTTAACTGAGGAATGTCCTCATTCCCCAATTTCTAATTGATTAAGAAATGTTCATAATGAATATGACACAAAACACTGCCTAGCAAAAAAGAATATTTTCAGAGACTGTAAATATGATTTACTTGTCTTAGAAACATGCTTAGTGGAGAATGATGATTCTGCCTGGATACTAGATTTAGGGGCCACCAACCATGTTTGTTCCTCCTATAAAGGAATGAGTTCCTGGCAACAGCTTGAAGCTGGTGAGATGACTGTCAAAGTAGGAATAGGAGAGGTCGTCTCAGCTATTGCAGTGGGGAACATCAAATTATTTTTCAGTAAGAATAAATACATATTATTAGATAATATGTATGTTATTCCAAAGATCAAAAGGAATTTGATTTCTATATCTTGTATGCTTGAACAAGATTACTCCATATCTTTCTCAGTAAATGAATCATTCATTTCAAGAAAGGGAGTTCATATTTGTTTAGCAAAGCTCGAAAATAATTTATATGTTTTAAGACCAATCGAGAGTAAAGCAATCATGAACACCGAGTTGTTTAAGACTGCTAGTACTCAAAGAAAAAGGCGACGTATTTCTCCTAGTAGTAACAATACCTATCTTTGGCACTTAAGACTTGGTCATATAAACATCAATAGGATTGATCGTCTGGTAAAGAATGGACTTCTAAATGAGTTAGAAGATATTTCACGACCTCCATGTGAATCATGTCTTGAGGGCAAAATGACCCAAAGACCTTTTACTGGAAAAGGTTATAGGGCTAAAGAACCCTTAGAGTTGATTCATTCGAATCTCTGTGGTCCAATGAATGTAAAGACCGGAGGAGGGTACAAATACTTCATCTCATTTATAGATTACTATTCGAGGTATGGTTACTTATACCTAATGGGACACAAGTCTGAGGCCCTTGAAAAGTTCAAGGAGTTTATGGCCGAAGTAGAAAACCTGTTAGGTAAAACAATTAAGACACTTCGATCTAATCGAGGTGGAGAGTATATGGACCTGAGATTCTAAGACTACATGATAGAACATGGAATCCAATCTCAAATCTCAACCCCTGGTACACCTTAGCAGAATGGTGTATCAGAAAGGAGAAGTAGAACCCTGTTAGGCATGGTTCGTTCAATGATGAGCTATGCTCAGTTGCCTAGCTCATTTTGGGGGTATGCAGTAGAGACTGCAGTACACATCCTGAACAATGTTCCCTCGAAGAGTGTTTCTCAAACACCTTTCGAGTTATGGAGAGGGCATAAACCTAGTTTACGTCACTTCCGTATCTGGGGTTGTTCAGCACACGTGCTTGTGACAAATCCTAAGAAACTGGAACCTTGTTCAAGGCTGTGCCAATTTGTAGGTTACCCAAAAGAAACGAGAGGTGGTCTTTTCTACGACCCACAAGAAAATAAGATATTTGTATCGACAAATGCTACTTTCTTAGAGGAAGACCACATGAGGGATCATAAACCACGTAGTAAGTTAGTATTAGAAGAAGCTACTGAAGAATCAACAAGAGTTGTTGATGAAGCTGGACCTTCAACAAGAGTTGATGGAGGGGCTAGTTCTTTAGGTCCGTCTCATCCTTCTCAAACGTTGAGAGTGCCTTGACGCAGTGGGAGGGTTGTATCACAACCCGACCGCTACTTGGGTTTAATTGAAACTCTGGTCGTTATACCAGATGATGACATTGAGGATCCATTGTCTTATCGACAGGCAATGAATGATGTAGACAAGGACCAATGGGTCAAAGCCATGGACCTTGAAATGGAGTCAATGTACTCCAATTCCGTATGGGAACTTGTAGATCTACCTGAAGGGGTATAACCCATAGGGTGCAAATGGATCTATAAGAGAAAGAGAGATGCAACTGGGAAGGTACAGACCTTCAAAGCTAGACTAATAGCAAAGGGTTACACCTAGAGAGAAGGGGTTGACTATGAGGATACTTTTTTTCCTGTTGCTATGTTAAAGTCTATAAGAATTCTCTTGTCCATAGCCACATATTATGACTATGAAATATGGAAAATGGACGTCAAGACTGCCTTTTTGAATGGTATTCTTGAAGAGAATATCTTCATGTCTCAGCCCAAAGGGTTCATAGCCCAAGGTCAGGAGCAAAAAGTTTGCAAACTGAATCGATCCATTTATGGGTTGAAACAGGCGTCTAGATCTTGGAACATTAGATTTGATATTGCAATCAAATCATTTGGTTTGACCAGAATGTTGCTGAACCTTGTGTATATAAGAAAATCAATAAGAACAAAGTAGTTTTTCTAGTACTTTATTTGGACGATATCCTACTCATTGGAAATGATGTAGGATACCTTACTGACGTTAAGAACTGGCTAGCAGCCCAATTCCAAATGAAAGATTTGGGAGAGGTGCAGTATGTTCTTGGGATCCAGATCATTTGGGATCGTAAGAACAAAACGTTAGCATTGTCTCAAGCAACGTATATCGACAAGATGTTGTCTCGATATTCGATGCAGAACTCCAAGAAAGGTTTATTACCTTTCAGACATGGGGTTCATCTGTCCAAGGAACAATGTCCTAAGACACCTCAAGAAGTTGAGAATATGAGACACATTCCCTACGCCTCAGCTGTGAGCAGCTTAATGTATGCTATGCACTGCACTAGGCCTGACATATGTTACGCAGTGGGAATAGTCAGTAGGTATCAGTCCAAACCAGGGTTAGCCCACTGGGCAGCGGTTAAGAATATCCTCAAGCATCTACGGAGAACGAGGAACTACATGCTGGTTTCAGGGCTAAGGATTTGATCCTTGCAGGATACATCGACTCTGCCTTTCAATCTGACAAGGATTCTAGGAAATTGATAAGGAAATAAGTGACCAACCAGCTCAATCAATTACTATGGTGAAGAGTTGCATCCCTTCAAGATTCACAAAGGTATCCTTTCATCCAAGAGGCATAATGAATCTAAAAAAAAAAAAAAACAGATTCATTCATCATCTTTAATGCACTATGTATCCTGTGAATTCATGAACTTGCATTTATGAAGGTTCATGGATGAAAGGTTAGGGGTTGAATTTAGACCACATAGATGAAGGGTTGTGTCCTTTCATGGTGACTTTTCAATTAGTATAAATAGGGATGTAATTTATCATTTGAAGTTGAAGTTGAAATTGAATGAAAATTTTAGATTGAGTTTAGTCTCTCCAAAGCTTTTATGCTTTCTTTGTGTTCTTGTGTTTAGAATGCATGCCTAGGACTTTCAATCTAGTCTGATCAATTAGATTGTGAAGAGTTCGAAATCTTGAAGTTAGGAACAAGTTCTCCTTTCTTCTTGATCTTTGATCATCCTTCCAAGTCAAATCTGTTTAATTTTCTTGGGGTTGTCTTATCATTTCGTTAATGGGGTTATTCTTATTATTGTTGTGCGGGTTCACCTGAATAAAGGGGAATTCTCAAACATAATTGAGATAGTTCCTTTATCATTTGGTATCAGAGTTTTGGCTCTAAACAGATTATATCTTTACTTGCTTTCAATTTTATCTAATTTTTTCTGCCTGTCAAATTTCAATCTATCCATATCTTCATCTTCTTATCTTTGCTTCGTACATTTTACTTGTTGGAAAAAGAAAAGAAAAAAAATATTTTTTTTTGTCCATTGCATCTTTCCAAACTTGTTTTTGTAACTTTTGAGATTTTGTGACTTTTCACATTCTTGGCTATATTGATGTGTTTTTGCATAATTCTCATAAGAATACCACGAGACTTGCAGAAGTTTGAGATTTTAGAAGTCTTCAAGAGTATTTCTACATCTCTTGAGTGAAAACACGAGTGACCTTTCATCTTCCAAGAGAGTAAAAATGTGAGGAATTGCTTGTGAGGTTCATTTCTTCTTTTCAACCATGTTTTCCAAAGAAGAAGACGTCGTGAGACCTACAAAATTGATGGCCAATTTTTGAAGGGTGTTCGAGATAATTTGGTCGAGCTACGTCAAGCCATGAATGATTATATTCAAATATGCAAAGAGATGGATTTACGAGACCAAGCCAAGGAGGCTCAAGTTGCACAATCCAATCAAATTGATGAAGATTGTTTAGCACCTCAAGATGCTGGTGACCAACAGATGCAAAATGACGGTGATCATCAAAATGAAGAAGAGGAAGAGACAAATGGTGAGGTTAGTATGCAAGATAATGACATATTTGAAGTATGTGCTCAAAATGTGGTGGAGACAAAATCTCTGGAGAAAAGTGAGGTGAATCGAGAGAGTGAGAAAATCAAGGAAAGTGTGAAAAGCGAGAAAATAGAGAAAAGTGAGGTGAATCTAGAGAGTGAGAAAATCGAGAAAAGTATCAAACGTACGAACATAGAGAAAAGAGAGGAAATTGTGAACAATGAGGCGATTGAGAAAAGGAGGAAAATGAAAAAGAAATGAGTGAATGTGAAAAAAAGTGTTTAAGTAAAAAAAAGTCATGAGCGTGGAGTTTGTTTTCCAAATATTTTTTATGTATCAATCAAATCACGTTGGATTGTCAAGTTTGAAAATTTTGATCAACCACGAAGCGGGAGGAATTCTTCACGAAGAAAATACACATTTGGTCCTACAAGAGATTATTTTCTCAAACATGTTTCACAAGATCGAGATGATGACTACAAAGATGCTATACAAGGAGAGCATTTAGATTTGAGGACGAATCTTCTCGAAAAAAGGGAGAATGATAAGGAAATAACTGACCAACCAACTCAATCAATTACTATGGTGAAGAGTAGCATCCCTTCAAGATTCACAAAGGCATCCTTTCATCCAAGAGGCATAATGAAACTAAAAAAAAAAAAAAACAGATTCATTCATCGTCTTTAATGCACTATGTATCTTGTGAATTCATGAACTTGCATTTATGAAGGTTCATGGATGAATTTGAAAGGTTAGGGGCTAAATTTAGACCACATAGATGTAGGGTTGTATCCTTTCATGGTGTCTTTTCAATTAGTATAAATATGGATGTAATTTATCATTTGAAGTTGAAGTTGAATTTGAATGAAAATTTTAGATTGAGTTCAGTCTCTCTCAAGCTTTTATGCTTTCTTTGTGTTCTTGTGTTTAGAATGCATGCCTAGGACTTTCAATCTAGTCTGATCAATTAGATTGTGAAGAGTTCGAAATCTTGAAGTTAGGAACAAGTTCTCCTTTCTTCTTGATCTTTGATCATCCTTCCAAGTCAAATCTGTTTAACTTTCTTGGGGTTGTCTTATCATTTCGTTAATGGGGTTATTCTTATTATTGTTGTGCGGGTTCACCTAAATAAAGGGGAGTTCTCAAACGTAATTGAGATAGTTCCTTTATTAGAAATCCACGTCAGGGTCAGTGTTCATCCTTAACGCAGGAGCTGTAGTTTGGCGCAGCATCAAGCAAGGATGCATAGCAGACTCAACCATGGAGGCTGAGTATGTTGCTGCTTGTGAAGCAGCTAAGGAAGCAGTTTGGCTCAGGAAGTTCCTGACAGATTTGGAAGTTGTTCCAAATATGGACTTGCCCATAACATTATACTGTGACAACAGTGGGGCTGTAGCCAATTCTAGAGAACCTTGCAACCATAGACGAGGAAAACAGATAGAGAGGAAGTATCACCTGATAAGGGAGATTGTGCAACGAGGAGATGTGATCGTCACCAAGATCGCTTCGGAGCACAATATAGCTGATCTATTTACAAAGGCTCTCTCGCCTCAAGTATTTGAGGGTCATCTAGAACGTCTAGGTCTACGAGATATGTATGTTGTCTAATCTAAGGCAAGTGGGAGATGTGTAATGGGTATAAGGATGCCCTAGTTTATTATATTACTTGTATATTTACTTTTCATGTAATATACAATGTACATTACATTCCCAGCTTTAGATGTTGGGATTAGTGTCCTAAAACTCGTAGATAGTGAATGTTAAACAATAATTAAATACTTATTCGATAAAGGCGTTATCGAGATTAATTCAGTGAAGTCATTACTGAATAAAGTAAATTGCACTTTTAATAACCCAAATCCAATAAACTAAGATCCATGGCTATAGGATGAACACTTGAGCTTTATGTAGAGACATAAAAGTGGATCAAGCTCAAGTAATAGCCAAAACGGTCTATAGTATAGGGATAGGGCTGGGTACCTTATTCTGGGGACACTATGAGACGCGACCCACTTTATAGATAGTATAGACGATGTGATCCTAAATTGTCCATGTAGAGACATGCGAGTGGGGGCGTCCTATGCAATGAGTTTGCATAAGACCAGGACCGAGAAATAAGTCGCTCTCGCTTTATAACACCGTTTACTCACGAGACTGACTATTTCATGTGATGACCTAGGTAACTCGATCTTAATCCTTAGCTAACTATGAACTCCTGTTTATTCGGGCTTATCCTTAGATCTGCATAGGTGAGAGTGGCTCAGTATCGCCGACTCAATAAGCCTCCCATTTCAGGGATAGGAACGGGTAGATAGTTGGGGACATAGTCATGCGAGAAGGAATTCACTCCTACCCAAATTAGGGATAGTAGAGAGGTTGTTCCCTTAAGTGCTGACTCCGGGGCTTGAACAAAGGGATCCTGCCCTCTCATTGGCCCGAGAGGGACTCAGTTTATTGGCTGGACCATAAACCAATTGTTCATTAGAGGATCAGTGGGACTTAAGGAACAAAAAGTACTATAGGGGTAAAACGGACTTTTGACCTAGCTATAGCTACGAACAACCTGTAAAGGATCGACTTACTGAGCATGGTTAAATCAAGTGGACGGAAATATATCTATAGTGAGGGGAGTGCAACTATCGGGCTATAGTGGAGTGTCCCGGTAGTTAACGAATCTTGGCTAGCTTAGATAATGAGATTAGTCGGTTAGCCTCGAACCGTTGGAGCCCATGATCTATAGGTCCATTAGGTCCCCCTACTAGCTCATATCGGATTAAAGCCTAGAACATATTGATAGGAATCTTTGAATCGTTCAAAAATGAGAAATAGGGTATTTTCGTAAAATGTGTTTGACACAATGATTTAATTATGAATTAAATTAGAAATTGAGAGATAAAGAATTTAAAAGTGTTTTAAATACAATATATATGGATTAAGAATCATATATAATGAATGGCACAAGGTGACAATGATTAATTGGATTAATCATATCAAATTACTTGGAAATGTCCCAATTAATTGCCTAGAAATCAATTTCAATTTAGTATTGAAATAAAGAGTGAATTGCAAGCTGAAAATTCTGAATATTGATTCAATTTAGGGGATTTAGTGGGATTCCCACTCTTGCATGTTGATGCATAGTGGAAGACAACACAACCATGCACTAGTTGCATGTATTGTGAATTAAACACCTAGAATCCACTTTGAGTTGCAATTTCACCATGTGTCTAGTGTCATGAGGCTTCTCTTTGCATGGAAGATGTCTATATAAGAAGCATGAATCAGATTCAAAGTAAGAGAGTGATTTTCCATACTGTTATGCTGCTGAAATTTACACTCAAACACTCTCATCTCCTCATATCTCTCAAGTGCTTGAACCTTCAAGCATTCCCTTCCCATTCCCTATCTTTATAGACTCCCACAAGTCGTTCTTGGCCCGGAGAATAGTAGGGAAGACTCTAAGGGTTGTCCTAAGTAGATTGGAGAAGAAAAGAATCCACGGAGGTCCACCTATTGAGCTGCAAAATGTTGGTTGTTCTAAACTCTCTGTTCTGGTATCTTTAGGACATGCATGCTTTAGATGTAAAATTGATGTAGTTAGGTGCTCCCGATCTTCAATTGCTTCCGCGTGTGTTATATGAACACCTTCATTAGATTATTGCATTTACTTTCCATTGACTAGAGTTTTAGTTCAAGTGGGAGTTTGTTGGGTTTTATGCCCTAAAACTTGTAGATTGTAAATGTAATGGTTTACCGAACATAAATAAAGTATTGTTTGATGTTTTTTCAATAAAGAGTTATTGTCTATATTATGTACATCTTGCCTAAATAACCCTAATCCAATAAACTAAACACATCCTAGGCTATGGGATGAGTTTTGAACTGTATGTGGAGACATACGGGGATCACTGTTCAAGAAACAGCGTGAAGGGTCTATAGTATAGGGATAAGGCTGGGTACCTTATCTTGGTGACACTATGGATACGACCCACTTTGTATTTGATACAAACGCAATGATCCAACGCGTTCGTGTAGGGGACATGCGAGTCGGGATATCCTATGCAATGAGTTTGCATAAGACCAAACTTCAAAATAGTAACCGCTAACTGTAACACCGTTAACTAGTTAGGTTTCTATTTCACTAGAATGACCTAGGCAACTTAGTCTGAATCCTGAGTGGATTATGGAGTCCTGTTCACGAGGGATTATCCTTTGATTTGTATGGGTGAGAGTGGCCAATGATAGCGGGCAGAAATGTCGCTATTTTAGCCCTAAAATATTAAGCTTTTTAGTGCTTTAATTGTGTTTTTATTGAATATATTTAATATATTTTGTTAATTGGTCTTTAGGAGCAAAATTATAGATTTTAGAGAAAAAGTGCCCAAAAAGAAGTCATTTAAGCCCAAAATCTATGCATGGGTCAAGGGGGAAGCCATGAAGGTCAACCATGAAGATGAGGCCCAAAGGAAATGAAGGGGGGCCCAAATTCAAGCCCAAATCCGTAGCTGAAAGTTCTGGAATTCGCCTAGCGTCGAGACTCTGATCCCATTTCTTGGCCTGCAAATCGATGACGTCACAGCGTCGTGACGTTGTGCCAATAGCGTCGCGACGCTACCCCATTTCCGAGCCTATAAATAGCGCCCCTTGGATCCAATTTCAAGCATCAATCATCATTTCTTCCATTCTTTCCTTGCTTTCTTTGGCTCATTTGGAGCCTCTCTCAAGGCTTTCTAGCCTTTTTGAGAGTTCTTTAGTGGGAAAATTTTGGGGAGTTTTGGGAGCGCTCTGGGAGGCTCAAGGGAAGCTCGGAGGGACTCCAAGAGTCAGCGACGGGGTCTTCGACGGTCAATTTCTTTCCTTTTATTGTGCTCTTAATTATGTTTTTCATTGTAAATTTTGTGGATACTTTAGCTATGTATAGCTAAGCCCCAGTTTGGGGTCTTGAAATGAAATTATAGTTAAAATGTTGTTATAATTGCCTATCTCTTGCCCTTTTTTTCCTAATTATTTGTATGGATGTGCTTAATGTTGTATGCAATCTGGCCAGTTGTGTATTGATTTGATTCTTAATGGAGACTCGACGGAGAGAAGTTAGGATAGATCATAATCCATGCAACTAGTTTAATTGCCCGTCGTGACAACGTGATTAGTTGATTAAACTTAGATTCCTAAAATGAATCAGAGCGTAATAATTAATGAATTTTAATGGCGCTAAGGACACTTAGGTTGTTAAAATGAATTAATTACAATTAGGGGAGACCGACAGGAGAACCTATGTGATTAACGGAGATTCTAGGATTATAATTGGTTGGGCAATGAGATAGGATAATTATAATAAATGTTTAGCTACTAATTGACTTTCAAGACCCCACTTCCCATTAAAAACTCTTTCTCCATATTTTATTTTCTTTGATTGATCAATTTGATTTCTTTAATTGCTTTGATTTTTAAAATTATTTTTTTTAAATTGCATGTTTTGGTCCCTAGATATTATTTCTCCAAATTATTTCTAGTGTTCAAAAGAATCTTTTTGCTTGCTTAAATTTCGCTTCGCCTCCCTGTGGATTCGATACTCGGTATTACCTACCATTTTATATTACTTGCGGCCCGTGCACTTTGCGGTCCATCAGCCAGTTCGCCGACTCAATAAGTCTATCAATTTGGGGACAAGACCAAGTGGGGAGCTAGGAACATAATCGCACTAGATGGAATTCATTCCTTCCCGACTTTAGGGAAGTAGATGAGTGTTCCCTTAAATGGTGACTTCGGGTCTTGAACAAAGAGCCCTACCCTCTCACTGGCCCAAGAGGGGTTTCTGTTTGGTGGTTGGACCACAAACAGGTTGTTCATTAGAGGAGCACTGGTACTTAAGGAGGTAGAGGTAACTCAGGGGTAAAATAGTTATTTGACCCAGCTAGAGTTACGAACACTCGTGAAGGACTAACTTGCTGTTATTGGTCTATATTCGTGGACACAGAATTATGTCTGCAGTGAGAAGAGTGCAACTCTAGGTCTTTAGTGAAACGAACCCACAGTTAATGAAAATTGATTAATTGGGTTAATGAGTTTAGCTGATTAAATCTCATATCGTTGGAGCTTCTGATTTGCAGGTCCAGTAGGTCCCACTGGTAGCTCGTAAAGAGACTTGAGGCAATTAAGTATAAATTGTAAATTGAAAGTGTTCAATTTATTTAGGGGAATCATATAATGTATATTGATACATTATAATATAAAGTTTATGAAACTTTATAATATAATTTTGAATTAATTTCAAAATTAATTCTTGAGAGAAAATATTTGAAAGAATTCAAATAATTAATATGAATTGGATTCATATTAATATAAATAATTTAATAAAATCCCTAAGATTAAATATATGATATTTAATTGGGTAATTAATTAATTATTTATTAAAATTAGATATGAATAAGATAATAGATTTGATCTTATTCATGACCTTTTCCTATAAGGAAAAGGTCTTGGCCTTTTCCTAAAAATAGGACCCCTGGGTTGGGGTGAAATACATCCCATTCATTCTCATACTCTCAGAGAATTCCCCTAAAGCTCCTACAAGTCTCCTGCCTCTAGAAGTCTCAGAGTCATACCGGTGTAGCCAAAGTGGTGGGGTTCACAGTAGTTCGTGATTATTTCACAAGCAGTTGATGAATTTAATCTGAGTCGTCAACGAGAGTAACTTGTTACTATATAAATTAGATTTAGATCTAATATTTTTGTATGCTTAGCCTTAATATAAATCTAGAATAGTTCTAAGTTTATTGCCAATGTATTGGTATTTTAGATTAAACAAAATTAACTACGAATCGGTCCCAAGCACGCTTCCGCTTTACGGAATTACAGAATTCCAATCACTTCAAACATATCATTAAAAGCCTCCATCTCTGAGAGATCAATGATAGGACCTAAATAGTCTTATCTTATCACCTCTAATCTAACCTTGTTAGAGTAATTTTATGCTTTACTTGTCTTATTTACAGGATCTTTGAGCTTAGGCGACGTCGGGGGCAATCACGCTAAATGGTTGTTAATTCTGGCCAATTAAGGATTTTTGGAGCCATCTTGGTGTCTTGGACAGCAAGGAGGTGAAAAGACCCAAATGTATGGAAGCGGGCCTGAAGAACAACACCAAGAGTCGAAGATGGGAGCCTTGTACCGAGATGAAGTGAGTTAAGGCCGAGAAGAAAAACAGTATGCAAGGATCAGGGATGGCGTCGAGACGTTGCCCCTGGCGTCTCGACGCCAATGCGAATATGAAACGGTGTATAAATTTCATGGTGTCTCGACGCTGCGATGTTTTCTATAAATAAGAAGTCTCGGTTTAGTCCGCCGTTAGGTTAGAAATTGGTCCCTTTACGATTTCTTTCGCCTCTTTTACTTTCCAGCATCTTTGTAGACCTTGTTTGGTCATTACTTATGCATTCTTTTGTATTAGTTTGCGTTTCTACTTTGTTTATGAGTAGCTAAACGCATCTATATCATTGGATTGGGATTATGCCTTGATTGCTATTGTATTTGGCTGAGTTTTCTTGTGTTTTATGTACTGTTCTTATTTTGTTTCTATTAAGTTTTGCATGTTATCCCATTTAAACCAATACATGAGGCTAGTCTATTAGAATTGACGACCCTATGTGATTACCGCTTGTGTATTCTATCAGTTATTTTTAGATAGCCACTAGGTTGAGGCAAGCCACTCTCTATGTGAGACGACCCTTGGTAGGCCTAGGATGCATGTTAAAGGTTGTATGAATTAGATTTAAATTGCATTTAGATTTAGTTAATACAATTCCGGACCCACGATCTCAAAGCGACTAGTTTAAGTAGGTGATTGTAAAATTGCTTATTCTAGATTAGTTAGATATAATTTAGTGACTGTTGCGAGGTCTCGAATGGTTGCTAGTTTATGTATGAGGGGTGGCGAACGATAAAGATAAAAAAATAACTAAATTCTAATCGTTTTTTCATTTTTTTTAAAAAAAATGCTTCCCTTTTCTAACCCAGATTCTAATGAATAAAAATTCAAGGTTGCATATTCTCCATTGCTAGAGACTATTTATGGCTCCAGAGTTGAGCTTGGAATTTTGGTTTTGAAAAAAATTGCTTGGCAAAGAATACAATTTCAAAGAAGAACCCAAAGATTTGATAGATTTAGAGATCTTAGTTTTACAAAAAAAAAAAAAAGAAAATCAAATTAATAAAAAGAGAACTGGCCTTCTAAATGGAAGTGAGAAAAAATGGAGACCGACGCCGATTGGAGGTTAAACGATGATTGAGTTCAACCTTCATGCGAAAAAGAAAATGAAAGCTTCAATAATGCAGCGATGGTCGGCGTCTGAGTGACGTGAGAAAGAAAATGGAAGCTTCAGCAGTGGCGATGATGAGAGCTTGAAAGAGAAAAATGGGTTAGGGTTGAGAGAAAGAGATGGAGATGGACACGTTGAGAGAGAGAAAAGAGAAGGGTTGGCGGCTGGCTTATCTTCACGTGAGCAAAAAAAAAAAAAAAAACTAGGGTTAGAAGGCACTAAACTTAATGAAAGGAATGGGCTAATGGGCTGTGAGTTTTAAAAATGGGATGGAGAAGTGGGCTGTGAGTTTAAACTTTAATCATTAAATTGGGCTGTGGTTAAATATATTAAAATATATTATATTTAGTATTAGTTCGGTTCGATTCGGTTTTTTCGGTTTTTTTAAGGTGTGAACCAAGAACCGAACCGATAACCTCAGTTTTCTGTATTTATGAACTGAGGAATCGATTAAAAAAAATAGACCGAATTGGTCGGTTCGTCGGTTCGGCTCAATTTTTCCACACCCCTAACTAAGGGAAACAATATAATGTATGATAATACATTATAAGAGAAAAAAATATTTGAAGAGATTCAAATATTAATATGAATTTGATTCATATTAAATTTATAGTATATAAGAAAATTTGAAGGAGCTCAAATTTTAATATGAATTTGATTCGTATTATAGAATTAATTAATTAAAGACATAAAATTAAATATATGATATTTAATTGGGTAATTAATTAATTATAGAATTAATCAATTAAAGGCCTGAAAATAAATATATGATATTTAATTAGGTAATTAATTAATTAATTAATAGAAGACCTTAAATTAAATATATGATATTTAATTGGGTAATTAATTAATTATAAAATTAATTAATTGGGTAATTAATCAATTATGGAAATGATTAATCACTTATGGAAGTGATTAATCAATTATGGAAATGATTAATCATTTATGGAAATGATTAATCATTTTTTGAATTAATCAATTATGGAAATGATTAATTATGAAAATGATTAATTAATTATGGAAATGATTAATTATGAAAATTATTAATTAATTATGGAAATGATTAATCAATTATGGATATAATTGATTATTTATGAATATTTTATTTATGACCTTTTTTCCTATCAATAGAACACTAAACCTAAGGTTTAGGTGACTAGAACACACAATACACAAAACAAGATTGAAGGCTCATTCTTGTATTCTCTAAAGCCTCCCTCTTAGAGAAAGACTCCCACCAGTCCATTGCCTCCTAGACCTAGAGTTATACCGGTGTAACCTTAGTGGTAGTGTGTTTTGGAGAAGAAAAGTTCTAGCGAAGAAACTTTGTGGCTGTTGCATTTTCAACATAAGAGCGGTGTTGGTGAGAATCGTTCAAATCTACAACGAAGGTTTATAACGGTTCTTTCTATTTTCTTTGGAAAAACATGTGAATAAAATAGGTTTTTATTTTTTGTTTTTCCAGCATGTTTTACACCTATTTACAGCAGCTTTATGTATGATAAAAGTTGTGTTTTTGCCTTTCATATCGGTATCTTAATATTGATTAATATACGGTGTGAGATCCTTCGATACCCTTCTACTGCGCTAGGACTTTCATCCCTACAATTGGTATCAGAGCCTCTGTTGTCCATTTTAATCGATATTAAAATTTGCGATAGGCTCTCATAGGTAGGATTTATGCATAATGTATGAACGGTTTGCATTGGCCTGTTTGGGGTAATTTTTCTCCATAGAGTTTACTGTTTTTTATGTGATTTGATCATGTAAGGGCCTTGTGTTTTGGACATTTAAATGTAAAATCGAGTCCTATGTAATACGGGTCTAGATTAGGTTTTTTTGTGTAAGGGATCGTTGAAATCGTTGTTGAAAATGAAGCCAAAAGTCGAAGAACAGCCGTTGTTTTTTGCCCAGTTCCTGCTCCAGACGCAACAGCGTCCAGACGTTATTCTTCAGCGTCTCGACGCTGTCTTGATTCCGAGGCGGTAAGAAGAAGCATCAGCGTTGAGACGCTGCCACGATGTGTGGCGCGAATTAGGGTTTTTTAAGCGCGGTTCAGCAACCCTAATTCACGGTTCAGTTGGTTGGGACCTATTTGGTCCGGTTCAACCCGGTTTTGGCTCGGTTCGTGATTTTGGAGGTCGGTTCGAAGATGTTCGAGTCGGTTCGTGCTGTCTAGACCAAGTTATGGAGCTGCATTAGGGTTTTAGGAAAGAATTTAGCTAGAATTATCGTAATTTGTGCTTTATTTTATCTTAGGGCCAAAATTAACCGATTCAATTGCTATTTATATGTTTTGTGGATGTCATATAAAATAATAATCCCACCTTAGGTTAAAAACATGCTCATGCATTTAATATATTATAAATTGTTATAATGTACCTTTTAAATGCATGAATATTTTCATGAGTGGTTTGATATAAGTGTATATTAAATATATAAAAATAGTTAAGCATGAAGCATGTCATTATTTAGATTAAATATAAATAGTTATGTTTAATATGATGAATGCAACATGCTTAAATGATTTTCTTGATTGGCATATATAAATGTTATATTAAATAGAAAATCAATGTTGCATGAAGCATGAAACATCCATAGTAATTAATATAATTGTTATATTATATTTCATGCAATGCAATTAGTGTGGTTTAATTTTAATTTGAATATGATTGTTGAATGAATTAAACCCTAGAAACGTGATTATAGGATTAATCATAAAAATTTGAAATAGTTTTAAACTTAATGATTAGAAACTGTCAATCTATAATCAAGAATTGCACGCAAACATAGGATCATAGGGTAAATGAATTAATTTTAAATTGTTTAAAATTAATTAGACCTAGATCATTTTCTAATAGGATTAGAATTTTTCTTACTTAGAATTAAAAAAAGTTTTAATTGACTAAGTAAGAAAAACATTACTATGATTATAAGGGAACTCCACCGATTAAGTTCTGTCTAAGGCTGGGGGTATTTAAGATGACAGTTTACGGAACACCTCCTACCTGGGAACTGACCCAGAATACCAGAGTTGAATTAATCATACTAAAATGTTAGCAGGCAATATCACTAGGTTAATTAGAAGTGTTTAACTCACCTAGAAGATAGAGTAAAGTTCTTATTATAAGAGTTATAATAGGATTAGACTTAGATGGATTGACTTAGCCAAATTTATCTAAGTTAAATAACCCTAAATAAATGGTAAGACATTTTAGTGGGAGGAAAACTACAAAACGAGATTGAAATCAAGTTTTGCTCCTATGTCTCTATGAACAACGTGAGATCCATGCTCGACTTCATATCGCCTTAAGCGCGGCCTCCCTTCGAAAAGTGTTTGTGTGGGTCAATAACAAGGTGAATGTGGAGAATGTCTATAGTAAGTGGGAGCGGCAGTGTGTCAACGTATCCCTCGGTCTCCGTCCTAAGTTCACACTGTGAGAGTTCTATGGTCCGCCTGTATGTTGGCCTGGAGCAACCATCCCTTCGGAGGGCCTGATCATAGGATTCGGAACACCGTGAACTCCTGAAAAGGATAAGGATTCTTAGGTAAATTACCAACAGTTGTCTTTCCCTTTGGTAGCCTATTGGTGTGTGCCTCTGAGATCTGAAAGTGGGAGGGTTACACTTACGGGATGAGTTAAATGTGTTAACAAATCCTTCATCGAACAACGGTGGCTGATGTCTATAGGAATATGAGTTATTCTCGAATTAGAATTGGCTAAGAAATGTCTTAATTCAGAGAAGGAATAGCTAATCACCCTTCGGTGGCTACTATTCTAAACCTTTGAAACATCATTGCAAAACTAAATCAATAGTTTTAGGGTTCTATGATTACTTGTTTTGCTGAATTAATTGGATTGTGTGCAATTGTTTGCTTGTATGATGGGTTAAGGCAAATATAACTAATACAGTCATTGTTTGTTTAATTTCAGCAATGTATTCTTCAATAGTCTCTCTACTTAAAAATGAGAAATTAATCGGGGAAAATTACGCTACGTGGAAATCGAACTTGAAGACGATTCTTGTCATTGATGATATGCGGTTCGTCTTAACGAAGGATTGTCCTCCGGCCCCTACTCATAACGCATCCCAAGCAATAAAGGATGCTTATGACCGTTAGACAAAGGCAAATGATAAGGCCCACTTTTACATCTTAGCCAACTTATCTGAAGTTTTGGCTAAGAGACAAGGCATGGCTACAGCGAGAGAGATTATGAACTCTCTCCAAGAGATGTTTGGACAACTGTCCCGAAAACTCCACCATGATACTCTCAAACGGATTTATAACTGCCACATGAGAGAGGACACATCATTCGAGAACACGTCCTGGACATGATGGTCCAATTTAACATGACAGAAACATATGGGGCGGTCATAGATGAGCGCACTCAAGTTGCATTCATCTTGGAATCTCTTCCGAAGAGTTTCCTACAGTTTCGTAGCAATGTGATAGAATGTGATAGTGAACAAGATGGTGTACAACCTGACTAGTCTCTTGAATGAGCTGCAGCTCTATCAGTATGTTCTGAAAAAACAAGGGACATGTAGAAGAAAAGGCAATAGTTGTTCATTCCAGGGGTTCATCCTCTGGATCTAAAGCTGTATCTAAAGACTCTTCTTCAAATAAGATTCATAAGAAGAAAGAAGACAAGGGGAATGCTCCCGCAGCTGCTGAGAAAAAGAATGAGAAGGAAGGTAAATTTGATTTACTTGTTTTGGAAACATGCCTAGTGGACCATGATGATTTTGCATGGATACTTGATTCAGGAGCAACTAATCATGTTTGCTTTTCTTTTCAGGAAAATAATTCCTTTCGGCAGCTGGAAGATGGTGAAATAAAGCTCAGGGTCAGAACGGGAGACGTCATTTCAGCCAAAGCAGTGGGAGCTGTTAAGTTATTTTTTTAGAAATAGATGCTTACTTTTAGAAACTTTGTTAATTGTTCCTAATATTAAGAGGAACTTAATTTCTATTTCATGTTTGATTGAACAATCGTATAAAATCTTTTTTTAATAAGAATGAAGCGTTCATTTATAAAAATGGTGTACTTATTTGTTCAACCAAATTAGAAAATAACTTATACGTTTTAAGACCAACCGAAACCAAAGCACTTTTAAGTCATGAATTATATAAAACCGCAGAAACTCAAAGAAAAAGACAAAGAATTTCTCCAAGTAGTAACAACACATATCTTTGGCATTTGAGACTTGGTCACATAAACATCGATAGGATTGGTCGTTTGGTAAAGAATGAACTTCTAAGTGAGTTAGAAGAAGATTCACTACCTCCTTGTGAATCTTGTCTTGAGGGAAAAATGACCAAAAGACCTTTTATTGGAAAAGGTTATAGGGCCAAAGAACCTTTAGAGTTAATACATTCGGATCTCTGTGGTCTGATGAATGTAAAGGCTCGAGGAGGGTACGAATACTTCATCTCATTTATAGATGATTATTCGAGGTACAGTTACTTATACCTAATGAGGCATAAGTCTGAGGCCCTTGAAATGTTCAAGGAGTTTAAGGCTGAAGTAGAAAACCTGTTAGGTAAAACTATTAAAACACTTCGATCTGACCGAGGTGGAGAGTATATGTGTAGGGATGAAAGCCCTAGTGCAGCGGAAGCGCGTCGAGAGGATCTCACGTCGTATATTAATTAACATTAAAATACCGATACGAAAAGGCAAAATGTTACTTTAATCATGCATTAAAGTGTTGTAAACTTATTATAAACATGCTGAAAAACAAGAACAATAAAACTATTTTTACTTTCATGATTTTCAAAAGAGAGAGAAAGAATCAATACAAACCTTCGTTGTGATCTTGACCGATTCTCACCAACCTCGTTCTTACGTAGAAAACGCAACAACTCCAAGGAACTTTCGCAGGAATTTTTCTTCTCCAAAAACACAATACCACTGAGGTTACACCAGTATATCTCTAAGTCTAGGAGGCAATGGACTAGTGGGAGTCTTTCTCTAAGAGGGAGGCTTGAGAGAATACAAGTCTCGTGTATTGTGAATCTAAGAGTCTTGAGGCGCCCAAACCCTTAGGTCTAGTGTTCTATTTATAGGAGAAAGGCCATGAATAAAATATTCACATAAAATCAATTATTTCCATAACTAATTTAATCTTTTCCATAATTAGTCAATTCCATGACCAATCAATTCCATAATTGATTAATCTTTTCCATAAATGATTAATTACTTCCATAAATCATTAAATCATTTCCATAAATGATTAATTACTTCCATAAGTGATTAATCATTTCCATAATTGATTAATTTCTAATTAATTAATTCTTTAATTAATTAATCACCAATCAAATATCATATATGTAATTTTCTAGCCTTGAGTTAATTAATTGCCCAATTTAGTTTTAGGCCTTAAATTAATTAATTCATATTTGAACTCTTTCAAATTCTATTATATCCTATAAATCTAATATGAATCAAATTCACATTAATATTTGAATTTCTTCAAATATTTATCTCTCATAATAATGTATCAACATACATTATATTGTTTCCCTTAGTAAATTGAACACTTTGAATTTACATTTATTACTTAGTTGTCTCAAAATACTTTACGAGCTACCAGTGGGACCTAATGGACCTGCAGATCAGAGGCTCCAATGATATGAGATTAATTGGTTAAACTCATTAACCAAATTAATCATTATTCGTTAACTGTGTGTACATTCCATTATAGACTCACAGTTGCACTCTTCTCACTTCAAACATATTTTCGTGTCCACAGATATAGACCAATAACAACAAGTTAGTCCTGCACGAGTGTCTGTAACACCAGCTGGACCAAATTACCGTTTTACCCCTGGGTTATTTCTATGTCTTTAAGTACCAGTTCTCCACTAATGAACAACTTGTTTGTGGTCCAACCATCAAACAGAAAACCCTCTTGTGCCATTGAGAGGGTAGGGCCCTTTGTTCAAGACTCGGAGACACCACTTAAGGGAACACTCATCTACTTCCCTAAAGTCGAGAAGGAGTGAATTCCATCTCGTGTGATTATGTTCCCAGCTCCTTATTCGATCTTGTCCCCAAAATGATAGATTTATTGAGTCGGCGTATTGGCCACTCTCACCCATACAAATCAAAGGACAATCCCTCATGAGCAGGAGTCCATAATCAACTCAGGATTAAGACTAAGTTGTCTAGGTCGTCCTAGTGAAATAGAAACCTAACTAGTTAACGGTGTTATAACCAGTGGTTACTATTTCGTGGTCCGGTCTTATACAAACTCATTGCATAGGATACCCCCACTCATATGTCTCTTACACGAACGCGTTGGATCATGGTGTTTGTATCAAATACAAAGTGGGTCGTATCCATAGTGTTACCAGGATAAGGCACCCAGTCTTATCCCTATACAATAGACCCTTTAGGTTGTATCTTGAACAGTGATCGTCATATGTCTCCACATACAGTTCAAGACTCATACTACAACCTAGGATGTCTAGTTTATTGGATTAGGGTTATTTAGGCAAAGACAAACATAATATAACTAACAACACTTGATGGAAAAATATATCAATATTATTTCATTAATATTTGGTCAACCGTTACATTCACTATCTACAAGTTTTAGGGCATAAAACCCAACAAACTCCCACTTGAACTAACTCTAGTTAGTGGGATGTAAATGCAATAATCTAAAGCTAGAAATGTCATGTGTATTGTATATTACATAAAGTGAATATAATAAAATAATACAATGAACTAGGGCATCCTTATACCCCTTATACATCTCCCACTTGCCCTAGATCAGACGACATACATATCTCGTAGACCTTGATAGCGAGCATAGCTAGCTTTTTTTCTCTGATTAATTAAGCTAGTCTTTTACAATTATTTGCCCAAATTTATGCATTTTTATGTTTTATTTGTAGGAAGTATGTGTTTGAAGCTTAATTGAGCAATTGGAGTCAAATGAAGTTTCCAATCTAAAAAAAAAAAAAAAAAAAAAAAAAAAAAATTCATAGCGTCGCGACGCTATCGGAAAATTTTCCAAAACGCGGTATCGCGATAGCGTCTCGACGCTGTCGCCAGATTTTCTATAAATTCATCTTTTCATGCTACGGCCAAGGAGAGTCCAATTGGTTAGATTTTAGCCCTAATTTCGACTAGAGACCTTTTGTGGGAGCTAAAGGCAAGGCTAAGGAGCGGGAATCAAGCGAGAAGACGTGGAGATCGTGACGGGGACGTGCGGTGTCGGCGAATTCGAGTTTTCTTTTCTCTTTCCCTTAACTCTTGTAGTTTTTATGGCTTTTCTTTCAATTAGTGTTTGTGGTTTAAAGACTATGAATTGCTAGTTGTTTGTCTTAGGGTTTGATGTAATTGCTTAAATTGTTGGATTGAATTTTGGGTATGAATGTGTTCTTATTTTATGCATGCAATTTTATGTGTAATGCTTTCAATTACTTGATCACTAATTGAATGATTTAAGTGTTGAATCTAACTCGGGAGAGAGGATTTGGCCTAAGACTTGCTTTGTTCAATTGCATGACTAGAGTAG
This sequence comes from Luffa aegyptiaca, assembly GCA_017139565.1. NCBI lineage: Eukaryota > Viridiplantae > Streptophyta > Magnoliopsida > Cucurbitales > Cucurbitaceae > Luffa > Luffa aegyptiaca. The sequence goes on from CM029397.1 coordinate 23,080,731, forward strand.
AAATTCTAAGTTTGTGACGGGATTTAGAATATCTCTAGAAGTATAACAAGGACCGAACCGAATAATGCCTTGCATGTTAATGAACTTAGATAGGGATATCAAGTTAGTTATATGCATGAGAATCAATTATACTCGGGAGAGGTAATCGTGATAAATGTTTCCTTGGCTTGTAGAATAATTGCACGGTCAATTCATTCCTATTAATCAATCCTCAATCTTAATCAACGAAATCAATTCCCTAAGAGTCTTTCCATTTGAGTCTCCACCTTTATTTTATGCTTTTTGTATTTATATTTATCTTTATCATTGAGTTTTGCTCCCTAAATAAAATTGGACAAAAGTATTCACGGTACTTAATTTGCTAGAAAACCAATCCAGAGGACGACACTCGTTTTACACGAAAACACTATATTATTACTTGACCCGTACACTTGCGGTTAGCAATTTGCACATCAAGTTTTTGGCGCCGTTGCTTGGGATTGGCACATTTAGTTAGATTGATATTGTGAAAAAATTGTTCGATCTTAATTTAGGGTGTATTTTTACTTTTCTAGGTTAATTGCATTTGTTTTCCTTATTTGTCTTTCTTTCCATATTTGTTTTTCTAGTTTAGTGATTTTTTTTTTAGTTGTATAATCTTTTCCTTATTTGATTCTTGTTTTTCTTTTTTAGATTAGTTTTTCCTTATTTGTTAGTTTCCTTTTTTTTTTTGTGTTTGCCATATTTATTTTTGCATTCCATATTAGATAGTATTTTCCTTTTCTAGATTATATTTTCAATATTTAGATTAGTTGTTTTCTTTTCTTTATTTCTTTCCTTATTTGTTTTCTTTCCTTTTTAGGATAGTGTAGGTTGTTTATGCGTAGGAATAAAGATTGAATTTTGGCACCTTTAGATCCTGAGATCGAGAGAACAATTCATAGGCTTCGAAGGGAAAATAGAGAAATTATTCAAATGGCTGACCAAAATCCACCTGAGGAGCCTAGGCCTATTAGAGACTACTTTCAGCCCGTGTTTCAGGGGCAACAATCGGGGATTGTCTATGCCCCGATCAATGCCAACAACTTTGAGCTGAAAACCGGTCTCATTCAGATGGCCCGAGACTGTGCTTATAGAGGATCGCCCACCGAGGATCCAAACTCTCATCTAAAATCAATTTTAGACATTTGTGGGATGGTAAAAATAAATGGAGTTTCTGAGGATGCCATTCGCTTACGCTTATTTCCTTTTTCTTTGCAGGATAAAGCACGAGATTGGTTGCAGTCTATTCCCCCTGGGAGCATCACCACCTGGGATGCTTTGGTCCAGGCCTTTTTGAAGAAATTTTTCCCTCCTGCAAAGACGGTCAAGCTGAGGACAGAGATTGGGACGTTCCAACAACAATATGATGAGCAGTTGTTCGAGGCTTGGGAGCGATTTAAAGAGTTACTGAGGAAGTGCCCTCAGCATGGCTACCCCGACTGGCTTCAGGTTCAATTGTTTTATAATGGTTTAACTCCTAGTACAAAAACGATTGTTGATGCAACTGCAGGTGGGACTCTGTTGTCCAAGACCGTGGAAAATGCTCGCATACTTCTAGAGGATATGGCCACCAACAGCTATCAGTGGCCATCTGAGCGGTCTGCACCTAAAAAGATTGCTGCTGGAGTGTTTGAGGTTGACAAGGTAAGTGCACTCCAGGCCCAGATGACCTCCCTTGCTAATGCCTTTCTAAAATTTTCAGGTACAGGGAGTGCACAATCAATTGAATCAGCTGCTGCTTTAGCATCTAGATCTCAGGAGGAGACCATCGAGCAGGTTTAGTACGTATCAAATTTTAATGCTAGGGGATATAATAATAATTCTACACCTACACATTATCACCCTAACAATAGGAACCATGAAAATTTCTCTTATGCCAATACTAAGAATGTTCTTAATCCCCCTGGTTTTGCCCCTCAAACTCAAGAAAATAAAAAGTTAGAGGATCTTGTTGGAGCTTTCATTGCAGAGTCAAGTAACAGGACAACCAAATTAGAGGAAGCAGTCATTGCCATCAACACCACAGTGAATGGCCACAGTACAGCCATCAAGAACATTGAGACTCAGCTGGGACAGTTGGTAAGTGTTGTGAGCACCATGAATAAAGGTAAGGCCCCAGCTGAGCAAGAGAAAACCCAGATGGAGTACTGTAAGGCAATCACTGTGCACCAGGAGGAAGTTGAAAAGGAGCCTGAGTCTGAGGATTATGACACTCCTACTGGAGAAGCTGAGGAGGACACATCATCTGATGAAGCTGAAAAGCCTGAACCTGAGCCTCCTATTCCTTCTCCTCCCTTGATGGTCCTCAAAGAAAAGAAGAGGAAAAAGAAAAAGAAGAATAATCAGGTTCAGTTTGACAAGTTTATGAATGCTTTTATGAATCTGAACATTAATATTCCTTTTGCAGAGGCATTAGAGATGCCCCAGTATAACAGGCTCATGAAGGAGTGGTTAGCAAAGAAGCGAAAGGAAAAGAAGGTTGACACGGTATATCTTGCTTCCACATGCAGCACTAGAGTTCAACAGAAGGTACCTGAAAAAGTAGCAGATCCAGGGAGTTTTTCTGTTCCTTGCAGTTTTGGTACTTATTCTTTCAGAGCATTATGTGATTTAGGTGCCAGCATTAATATAAATCCTTTGTCCCTATGTAAAAATTTAGATATAGGTGAGATTAAATCTACTCCTGTAAAGCTCCAATTGGCTAATCAGTCTGTGGTTAGACCAGTTGGCATTGTAGAAAATGTTTTAATCAGAGTAGGTAGATTTTTCCTCCCAATTGATTTATATGTTATGGACATGATAGAAAATCCTTCAATGCCTGTCATATTAGGAAGACCATTCCTCGCTACTGGGCGAGTGATTATTGATATTGAGCGCAGGGAGCTCACTATTAGAGTCCGGAATGAAAAAGAAATATTTAAAGCAGTTGAAGACTCTAAGGGACAATCTGAAGTGCTTGTCATGGGCTACAAGAAAGGTGCAAGAAAGAGCACCTCTGTTAGATTCACAGAACAGAAGCCTCCTTGATGCACGATCAACACGTCGAGCTAATGACGTTAAACAAGCGCTTATGGGAGGCAACCCAAGTAAGTTTAGTTGTGTTTTTCTTTTTGCTTTTGATTTATTGTTTGTTTTTTGTGTTGTAGGTCTGGATTCCAGTTTCTCCCTTGCTTGCAAGTTTCTATGAGAAGGTCATCATCATTCCAGGGCAGTATTGTTCACTCCTTTCAGTCTTCTATTGTTCTCATGCTTGTTTATGCCTTATTTTCTTTATACATTGAGGACAATGCATGTTTTAAGTTTGGGGGTGGATTAGCATGTTTGTGGAGCCCTTGAGCATTTGAGTTCGGGCTATAGTTTTGAGCTTTCTTTGAATTGAGCATATGGTTGTTTTCTGTATGCTATTTTTGCATGACTATGATGTCCTAGGATAGACTTTCTTGTCAATTTTCAAGCTTTCGATGAGTTGTAAGCATGAGTGCCCAAAAAGGGAGACTTTTTAAACTTTTTTTAGGAGATGTCTTGCATGAGTAGAGTATTTGTCTTGGCTAGATTTGGATTTGAATGCTTAGGAGCGAATTATTAGGTTCATATGCTTGTTGTCACCTCGATAGGTGTAGGGAAGAGCTAAAGAGTTAATTTTTTGCAAATTAGCATGTTTGATCTTGCTTAGGAGGAAAGAAAAGAATATATGCTTATCATGTTCATAAAGAAAAAATCATTCTCGTTGTTACTGTTGAGAAAAAAAATTATGCCATGGCTTGTGCACAGTTTGCAATGAGTAATAAAGATTTAGGCAAAAAGAGCTACCCCTGTTGTGATCAGTTAGGCCAACCAGAGAAAACTCAGGTTAAGGGTCCCTGCAACAGGTGTGTGAAAGCTAGTGCCACATATACATGCTTAATTTAATTGTTAATTATAAGCACCTAAGTATGGAGGAAAACAAACTAATTTGTTCCATTAACTCATTAGTGAAACCTTAGTGCCAGTGTAGAGGGAAGATGAGTTGAGAATTTAATAAATCAATCCCGGGCTAGTAGAGTCTGATCTCGTTGAGTTAGATCTCGCTTGTGCAAGTTAATTTTGGAAAACTTTTGATTTGTCTCCCTCATTGGTCCTTATGTGCATGTCTCTTGATTGCTTGACTATTGACTTTTGAGCCTTGAGAATTGAGTCATGTTTGTTGCATCCATTCTTCCACTGTATGCTTGATTTTTAGTTTGCTCGAGGACTAGCAAAAGCTTAAGTTTGGGGGTATTTGATAGCGAGCATAGCTAGCTTTTTTTCTCTGATTAATTAAGCTAGTCTTTTACAATTATTTGCCCAAATTTATGCATTTTTATGTTTTATTTGTAGGAAGTATGTGTTTGAAGCTTAATTGAGCAATTGGAGTCAAATGAAGTTTCCAATCTAAAAAAAAAAAAAAAAAAAAAAAAAATTCATAGCGCCGCGACGCTATCGGCAAATTTTCCAAAACGCGGTATCGCGATAGCGTCTCGACGCTGTCGCCAGATTTTCTATAAATTCATCTTTTCATGCTACGGCCAAGGAGAGTCCAATTGGTTAGATTTTAGCCCTAATTTCGACTAGAGACCTTTTGTGGGAGCTAAAGGCAAGGCCAAGGAGCGGGAATCAAGCGAGAAGACGTGGAGATCGTGACGGGGACGTGAGGTGTCGGCAGATTCGAGTTTTCCTTTCTCTTTCCCTTAACTCTTGTAGTTTTTATGGCTTTTCTTTCAATTAGTGTTTGTGGTTTAAAGACTATGAATTGCTAGTTGTTTGTCTTAGGGTTTGATGTAGTTGCTTAAATTGTTGGATTGAATTTTGGGTATGAATGTGTTCTTATTTTATGCATGCAATTTTATGTGTAATGCTTTCAATTACTTGATCACTAATTGAATGATTTAAGTGTTGAATCTAACTCGGGAGAGAGGATTTGGCCTAAGACTTGCTTTGTTCAATTGCATGACTAGAGTAGAAATTCTAAGTTTGTGACGGGATTTAGAATATCTCTAGAAGTATAACAAGGACCGAACCGAATAATGCCTTGCATGTTAATGAACTTAGATAGGGATATCAAGTTAGTTATATGCATGAGAATCAATTATACTCGGGAGAGGTAATCGTGATAAATGTTTCCTTGGCTTGTAGAATAATTGCACGGTCAATTCATTCCTATTAATCAATCCTCAATCTTAATCAACGAAATCAATTCCCTAAGAGTCTTTCCATTTGAGTCTCCACCTTTATTTTATGCTTTTTGTATTTAGATTTATCTTTATCATTGAGTTTTGCTCCCTAAATAAAATTGGACAAAAGTATTCACAGTACTTAATTTGCTAGAAAACCAATCCAGAGGACGACACTCGTTTTACACGAAAACACTATATTATTACTTTACCCGTACACTTGCGGTTAGCAATTTGGACATCAGACCTAGACCCATTAGATGACTTTCAAACACTTTAGTCTAGAGAGCCTTCATAAATGGATCAACGATGTTGTGCTCCGAAGCAATCTTGGTGACGATCACATCTCCTCGTTGCACAATCTCCTGTATCAGGTGATACTTCCTCTCTATGTGTTTTCCTCGTTTGTGGCTTCGAGGTTCTTTTGAGTTGGCTACAGCCCCACTGTTGTCACAGTATAGTGTTATGGGCACGTTCATATTTGGAACAACTTCAAAATCTGTCAAGAACTTTCTAAGCCAAACTGCTTCCTTAGCTGCTTTGCAAGCTGCTACATACTCAGCCTCCATGGTTGAGTCGGTTATGCATCCTTGTTTGATGCTTCTCCAAACTACGTACAGCTCCTCCGTTGAGGGTGAATACTGACCCTGATGTGGATTTCCTTGAATCCTTGTCAGCTTGAAAGTTAGAGTCAGTGTATCCTGTAAGGATCAAATCCTTAGCCCCATACACAAGCATGTAGTCCCTCGTTCTCCGAAGATATTTGAGGATATTCTTAATCGCTCCACATTGGTCTAACCCTGGGTTAGACTGGTACCTACTGACTACTCCCACTGCATAACATATGTCGGCCTAGGGCAGAGCATAACATTCATTAAGCTGCCCACAACTGAGGCCTAAGGAATGTGTTTCATGTTCTCAATTTCTTGAGGTGTCTTAGGACACTGTTCCTTAGACAGGTGTACCCCATGTCTGAAGGGTAACAATCTGTTCTTGTAGTTTTGCATCGAATATCGAGACAACATTTTGTCAATATACGTTGTTTGAGACAGTGCTAGCGTTTTGTTCTTACGATCTCTAATGATTTGGATCCCAAGAACATATTGAGCCTCTCCCAGATCTTTCATTTGGAATTGGGCTGCTAGCCATTTTTTAATGTCGGTGAGGTATCCTACATCATTCCCAATGAGTAGGATATCATCTACATAAAGTACTAGAAAAGCTACTTTCTTTTTGTTGATTTTCTTGTACACACAGGGATCATCAATATTTTGGTCAAAACCAAAAGATTTGATGGCAGTATCAAATCTAATGTTCTAAGATCTGGATGCTTGTTTCAACCCATAAATGGATCGATTCAGCTTACAATCCTTTTGTTCCTGACCTTAGGCTACGAACCGTTCGGGTTGAGACATGAAGATATGTTGGGTTTAATGTCCTATAAACTCGTAGTTTGTAAATCATTAAACATATTCTATTTTCAATAAAGACGTTATTGAGGTTATTCAGTAAAAGATGTTATTGAATATGTAAATTGCGAATGATTAACCTAAATCCAATAAACTAAGATCCTTTACTATAAAATGAATACTGGAACTATATGTAGGGACATATCGTAGGATCAAGTTCAAGTTTATAGTCAAAATAGTCTATAGTATAAGGATACGGTTGGGTGCCTTATCCTGGTGACACTATGGACGCGGCCCACTTTGTATTAAGTACAAACGATGAGATCCTAAGTCGTTCATGTGGAGACATGCGAGTGGGGGCGTCCTATGCAATGAGTTTGCATAAGATAGGACCACGAAATAAGTCACTTTCTCTTTATAACGCCGTTTACTGAAGAAACTGACTATTTCTCATAGATGACCTAGGTAACTCGTTCTTAATCCTGAGCTAACTATGAACTCCTGTCTATACGAGATTATCCTTTGATCTGCATGGGTGAGAGTGGCCAACATCGCCGACTCAACAAGCCTACCATTTTGGGGATGAGATCGAATAGATAGCTGGGGACATAGTTTTGCAAGACGGAATTCACTCCTACCCAATTCAGGGATAGCAGAGAGGTTGTTCTCTTAAGTACTAACTCCAGGACTTGAACAAGAGGCCCCACCCTCTCGTTGGATCGAGAGGGACTTAGGTTTGATGGTTGGACCACAAACCAATTGTTCATTAGAGGATTAGTGGAACTTAAGGAACAAGAAGTACAAAGGTTGTTCTTGCATTTTGAAGGTCCTTCTTGCATGGATTCTCTCTATATATAGAGGAAGAATCAGATTGTGAAATAGAACAATATTTACCTTAATGTTATGCTGTTGAATTTCTTCCTCAAACACTCTCTCATCTCATATCTCCATAGAGCTTGAACCTTCAAGCATTCCCTTCCCATTCCCTATCACTATAGACTCCCACAAGTCGTTCTCGGCCCGGAGAATAGTAGGGAAGACTCTAAAGGTTGTCCAAGAGAAGTTGGAGAAGGAAAACACCACAAGGAGTTCCTCATTTGTGAGCTACAAAGGTTGGTGTTCTCTAAACTCTCTTTTCTGTCTTTTATAGAACATACATGCTTTAGGAGCAAAATTGAATGTCTTAAGTGCTTTCGATCTTCAATTGCTTCCGCATGTGTTATATGAACACCTTCAATTGGTATCAGAGCATGATTAGAGCACTTAAGTCGTTTTAATTTTGCTGTGGTGGGTATCTTTTTTAAATTGAATTTTCTGTGTGCTAAAATGGAAGTGTTCTGGTTTGGCAATTTTTTGAGCTTTCAATTCTTCATGAAATTGTAATTGCTCGGAAATGTAAGAGCGTTAATGTGTGTACTAGAGTCTGTAATTTTTATAGAGTCATTAGAGTCCATATAGGCTGTAAAATCGAAGCAAAACGGGAGAAGACGCAGCAGAAAACAGCAGCAGATTGCTGCTGTGCGTGACAGCGTCGGGACGCTCTTCAAGCAGCGTCTCGACGCTGTTGAAGAAAATTTCCAGCAGCAGCAGTTTTCAAATCTGGTCCGGTTCAGCTGCTTCTGTCTTGGTCCGGTTCGGTCTGCTGCAGTTTCTTTACACATATTTGAAGGCCGGTTCACTCCATGGAGGATTGGTTCGGGTCGGTTCGTAAAGCTCGGGATCATCACTAGCCATTTTATTGATTATTATTGTAATAATTAGTGGATTGTTTGTTTTAAATTGCCAAACCATTCCATTTTAGCTTGATTTAATTTCTTTTATGCATTGAGAATGTATGGTTTAATTGGATTAAATGTATGTGCATTATGAGCATGCCATATAGTTTAAAATCCCACCATAGGAAAGCATGTTCATGCATTTTTAATAAGTGTTATTAATAGTTCAAATGCATGAGGGAAATTTCATGTTTAAATTGATATAAATGTTGTATTGATTTAGGGAGATTCATGCTTGAATGGTTAATTAAAATTGATTAATTGATATAAAAGTTATGTTAATCAAAAGATAAAATTAACCTAGCATGAAGCATGAAATTTCCTTAGAATTTTGTTTATAAGAGTTATATTCAAAAGGCAAGTTTGTTATAGTTTAGATTTATAATTGTTATAAATCACATAGAAATTTAAAATCTATAACAAAGAAAAAGGTGCATGCTCACTTAGGGTTAATTTGATCCAACTCTCGATCGATTTCAATTAGATTCAAATAGGTCGATAAGCTTGTAAAACATAGGTTACAAGAGAACTCACCCGACGAGATGCTGTCTAAGGCTGGAGGTATTTAAGTTGACGGTTTACGGAACACCTCCTACCTGGGCATCGAGTCGGTTCTTGAGTTAAAGTTAACCCAGTTTTATGAGCATGCACGTGTGTGATGTGAGGTTTTAATCGTTATCACCTAGACATCGTAGGATTAAATGAATTTAGACTTAGGGTTATTCAATTAGCCGGAATTCGCCTAAGTATAAGTATACCCAAAACCGTTTAAAATACTTAGTGGGAGGGGAGAGATATATCAAATCCATTTCCCTTTCACGTTCTCCCTTTTGTTCACAAGGTGAGATTTATGCTTGGCCTCGTGTTGATTATACCTCAACTGCTCCATTCGGAAGGTGTTTGCATAAATCAATAACAAGGTGAATGGAGAAAGTATTTATAGTAAGTGAGTGAAGGAAGTGTGTCAACACATCCTGCGGTCTCCTCCGTTAGGTTGCACCGTGAGATTTCCATGTTGCGCCTGCTTGTATGCCCTGGAGCTACTAACCATTCGGAGGGTTGTAACATGGAGATCGGAACAACGCAAACTCCAGAGATGGATAGGATTACTTAGGACCATTTCCAACATTAGCTTTTCCATTCGGTAGCATTGTTGGGGCCGTTCTCTGTAATCTTAAAACGGCGGGTCACACTTACAAGGGTTACTAAGTGTTAGTAAATTCCTGACCAAACGTAACGATAACTAAACAACTATAGGAATAAGAGTTATTATGGGATTAGTATTTAGTCAAGAACGTCTTGGTTTAGTGAAGGAGTAATTGACTGCTCCTCGGTAGCTGTTGCTCTAACTCACTAAAGTATCGTTGCAAAATAATAATCCTGGGTACATTATTACTTTTGCTAAAACCTGATTGGATTTTGTCAAAAATGGTTAATAAAGCAAATTTCTAATAGTTTTGTTTAATTTTTTCAACATGTCTAGCTCACTAGTACAATTACTCGCTTCGGATAAGTTTAACGGGGATAATTATGGAACTTGGAAGTCTAATCTGAACACAATACTAGTAATCGAGGATCTTAGGTTTGTCCTTACCGAAGAGTGTCCACCAAACCCTGGCTCGTCAACAAACCGAATTGTTCGGGAAGCAACTAACCATGTATGCTCTTCTTTACAGGAAATTAGTTCTTGGCATATGCTGGAAGACGGCGAAGTAACTCTCAAAGTTGGAACTGGAGAGGTCGTCACAGCTAGAGCTTCAGGAACTCTCAAGTTGTCTTTTGGAGATAGATTTTTACTACTAGAAAATGTCTTGTACGTTCCCGATATAAAAAGGAACTTAATTTCTATCTCTTGTTTGATTGAACATGAATACCAAGTATCTTTTGATATTAATAAAGTGTTTGTTAACAAAAGAGGTATGCATATATGTTCTGCAAAACTTGAAAGCAACTTATACGTGTTAAGGCCAATTCAAGTTAAAGCTATTTTTAATACGGAGATGTTTAAAGTAGCGGAAACTCAAAATAAAAGGCGAAAAGTTTCTCCTAATACCTATCTTTGGCACTTGAGATTAGGCCACATAAATCGCAATAGGATTGAAAGATTGGTAAAGAGTGGACTACTAAGTCAGTTAGAAGATGACTCGTTACCACCATGTGAGTCCTGCCTCGAAGGAAAAATGACCAAACGACCTTTTTTCAGAAAAAGGTTATAGGGCCAAAGAACCCTTAGAACTCGTGCATTCGGATCTCTGTGGTCCTATGAATGTCAAAGCACGAGGAGGGTATGAATATTTCGTCAGCTTCATTGATGATTATTCAAGGTATGGCTATCTTTACCTAATGCATCATAAGTCTGAAGTCCTTGAAAAGTTCAAAGAGTACAAGACCGAGGTTGAGAACCAATTAGGTAAAACGATTAAAACACTACGATCAGATCGAGGTGGAGAATATATGGACCTACAATTCCAAGACTATTTGATAGAACATGGAATTTCGTCTCAACTCTCAGCCCCTGCTACACCACAACAAAATGGTGTATCAGAAAGGAGAAACCGAACTCTGTTAGACATGGTTCGATCAATGATGAGCTATGCTCAGTTGCCTGATTCGTTCTGGGGATATGCAGTTGAGACTGCCGTATACATTTTGAACATGGTTCCCTCTAAAAGTGTTTCTGAAACACCTTATGAGCTATGGAAAGGGCGTAAAGGTAGTTTACGTCACTTCAGAATTTGGGGATGCCCGGCACACGTGTTGGTGCAAAACCCAAAGAAATTGGAACGACGTTCAAAACTGTGCCTGTTTGTAGGATATCCTAAAGAAACGAAAGGTGGTCTATTTTACGATCCTCAGGATAATAATGTGATTGTATCGACAAACGCTACGTTCCTTGAGGAAGATCACATAAAAGATCATCGACCTCGCAGTAAACTAGTATTAGATGAGATTTCAAGAAAAACTACAAAAGAATCTACAAAAGTTGTAGATAAAGCTGGTCCATCAAAAGTTATTGATCAAACACATCCATCTCAAATAGTGAGAGAGCCTCAACGTAGTGGGAGGGTTATAATACAACCCGACCGCTACATGAGTTTAACAGAAACTCAAACCATTATATTTGATGATGGTGTAGAGGATCCATTGTCCTTTAATCAGGCAATGAATGATGTTGATAAGGACCAGTGGATCAAAGCCATGGATCTCGAAATGGAGTCAATGTACTTCAATTCGGTCTGGGAACTTGTAGAACAGCCGGATGGGGTAAAACCTATTGGTTGTAAATGGATCTACAAAAGAAAACGAGACCAAGCTGGTAAGGTTCAAACCTTTAAGGCTCGACTTGTGGCAAAGGGTTTTACCCAGCGGGAAGGAGTGGATTATGAAGAAACTTTTTCCCCTGTTGCCATGCTTAAGTCGATTAGAATACTCTTATCCATTGCCACATATTATGATTATGAAATATGGCAAATGGATGTCAAGACAGCCTTTTTGAACGGCAATCTTGAAGAGACTATCTATATGGCTCAACCAGAGGGATTCATAGTCCAGGGTGATGAGCAAAAGGTTTGCAAACTTAAACGATTCATTTATGGATTAAAACAAGCATCAAGATCCTGGAATATACGTTTTGACACTGCGATCAAAACATATGGCTTTGAGCAGAATGTTGACGAACCTTGTGTTTACAAGAAAATCGTCAAATCCACTGTAGCTTTTCTAGTTTTATACGTAGATGATATCCTACTTATTGGGAATAATGAAGGATTCCTGACTGACGTAAAACAATGGCTAACGACTCAATTCCAAATGAAAGATTTGGGTGAGGCTCAATTTGTTCTGGGCATTCAAATCATTAGAAATAGAAAGAACAAAACGCTAGCACTGTCTCAAGCATCATATATCGACAAAATGTTGATACGATATTCGATGCAGAACTCCAAGAAAGGGTTATTACCTTTTAGGCACGGGGTTCACCTGTCAAAGGAACAAAGTCCTAAGACACCTCAAGAAGTTGAGGAAATGAGACGTATTCTGTATGCATCAGCAGTTGGTAGTTTGATGTATGCAATGCTGTGTACCGGACCCGACATATGCTATGCCGTAGGAATTGTCAGCAGATATCAGTCCAATCCTGGACATGCGCATTGGACTGCCGTTAAAAACATCCTTAAGTATCTAAGGAGAACTAGGGATTATACGCTCGTGTATGGAGCTAAGGATCTGATCGTTACAGGATACACTGACTCAGATTTTCAGACCGATATAGATTCAAGAAAATCAAAATCAGGATCTGTGTTTACTCTAAATGGAGGAGCAATAGTATGGAGGAGTATTAAGCAAGGTTGCATTGCTGACTCTACCATGGAAGCAGAGTACGTAGCCGCCTGCGAAGCAGCAAAAGAGGCAGTATGGCTAAGAAAATTCCTAACAGAGTTGGAAATTGTTCCAAATATGCAACTGCCTATCACCCTCTATTGTGATAACAGTGGAGCAGTTGCAAACTCGAAGGAACCTCGAAGTCACAAGTGAGGAAAGCATATTGAGCGCAAATACCATCTCATCAGGGAAATCGTGCAACGAGGAGATGTGATCGTCACGCAGATTGCTTCGGAGCACAACATAGCTGATCCGTTTACAAAACCCCTCACGGCTAAAGTATTTGAGGGTCACCTAGTTAATCTAGGTTTACGAGCTTTGTTAGACTAGGGCAAGTGGGAGAAATATAAGGGTATGGATGATGCCCTAGTTTATTGTCTTTATACTTCTCTCACACCTAACTTCATGTACCCCACTAGAGTTTCTAGTCCAAGTGGGAGTTTGTTGGGTTTAATGTCCTATAAACTCGTAGTTTGTAAATCATTAAACATATTCTATTTTCAATAAAGACGTTATTGAGGTTATTCAGTAAAAGATGTTATTGAATATGTAAATTGCGAATGATTAACCTAAATCCAATAAACTAAGATCCTTGACTATAAAATGAATACTCGAACTATATGTAGGGACATATCGTAGGATCAAGTTCAAGTTTATAGTCAAAATAGTCTATAGTATAAGGATACGGTTGGGTGCCTTATCCTGGTGACACTATGGACGCGGCCCACTTTGTATTAAGTACAAACGATGAGATCCTAAGTCGTTCATGTGGAGACATGCGAGTGGGGGCGTCCTATGCAATGAGTTTGCATAAGACAGGACCATGAAATAAGTCACTTTCTCTTTATAACGTCGTTTACTGAAGAAACTGACTATTTCTCATAGATGACCTAGGTAACTCGTTCTTAATCCTGAGTTAACTATGAACTCCTGTCTATACGAGATTATCCTTTGATCTGCATGGGTGAGAGTGGCCATCATCGCCGACTCAACAAGCCTACCATTTTGGGGATGAGATCGAATAGATAGCTGGGGACATAGTTTTGCAAGACGGAATTCACTCCTACCCAATTCAGGGATAGCAGAGAGGTTGTTCTCTTAAGTACTAACTCCAGGACTTGAACAAGGGGCCCCACCCTCTCGTTGGATCGAGAGGGACTTAGGTTTGATGGTTGGACCACAAACCAATTGTTCATTAGAGGATTAGTGGAACTTAAGGAACAAGAAGTACTATAGGGGTAAAACGGTTATTTGACCTAGCTATAACTACGAACAACCTGTGAAGGAACGACTTACTGAACATGGTTAAATCAAGTGGACGGAAATATATCTATAGTGAGGGGAGTGCAACTATCGAGCTATAGTGGAGTGTCCCGGTAGTTAACGAATGTTGGCCAGCTTAGATAATGAGATTAGTCGGCTAGCCTCGAATCGTTGGAGCCCATGATCTATAGGTCCATTAGGTCCCTTTACTAGCTCATATCGGATTAAAGCCTAGAACATATTGATAGGAATCTTTGAATTGTTCAAAATCGGGAAATAGGGTATTATCGTAAAATTGTGTTCGACACAATAATTTAATTATGAATTAAATTAGAAAATGAGAGATAAGGTATTTAAAAGGGTTTAAATACAATATACATGAATTGAGATTCATATATAAAGAATACACAATAAAAGGATGATTAATTTGATTAATCATTTACGATTTGTGAGGCAAGCTTCAAAATTGAATTTGTGATTAATTTCAATTGAGAATTGAAATTAATATCATTCATGCTGAAAATATAATTGATTTTGAACCAAAAGTAAGTGGAAAAACTTGGAAATCCACTCTTGCATGAAGACTCAAAGTGGAATTACACCACATTCATGCAATAGTGCATGTTGTGTTGCTTGAACACCTAGCTTCCACTTTCACCATCAAGACCACCAAGTGTCTTGCATTTTGAAGGTCCTTCTTGCATGGATTCTCTGTATATATAGAATAAGAATCAGATTGTGAAATAGAACAGTATTTACCTTAATGTTATGCTGCTGAATTTCTTCCTCAAACACTCTCTCATCTCATATCTCCATAGAGCTTGAACCTTCAAGCATTCCCTTCCCATTCCCTATCACTATAGACTCCCACAAGTCGTTCTCAGCCCGGAGAATAGTAGGGAAGACTCTAAAGGTTGTCCAAGAGAAGTTGGAGAAGGAAAACACCACAAGGAGTTCCTCATTTGTGAGCTACAAAGGTTGGTGTTCTCTAAACTCTCTTTTCTGTCTTTTATAGAACATGCATGCTTTAGGAGCAAAATTGAATGTCTTAAGTGCTTTCGATCTTCAATTGCTTCCGCATGTGTTATATGAACACCTTCAAGATATTCCCTTCAAGATTACCATTCAGAAAGGCAGTCTTGACGTCCATTTGTCATATTTCATAGTCATAACACCTTCAACCCCTTCCTTTTGGGTATAACCCTTTGCCACTAGTCTAGTGTTGTCTTCCAGAGTGGGGTAAAAATAAGGTAAAAATAGACTCTAGAATATTGTGCAAACATACACAATTCGCAGCAAGTGATAAGTAATTTATCGTATCCACGGGGCTGAACAGCTCTCACTTTACCTATCTTGCGTAACTTTTTAATGATTTCAAGGTTTGTTAAATTGATTGATTTTGATAAAATGCTGAAGCAAAAGAAAAGACAGAACATAAAGTAAACAAATAAAGCAAACAGATTGGAAACATGCGTTGGTCAGGATTTTAGTAATTGTTTTAAAAGATGCTCTATCAATATTATTGATTAGGCAATTCTCTTGCAGTCTTATTAGCAGGATCCTCCCAGAACTCTGGATTTTTTGGAATGTGTTTCAACTCCAATGACGTGCTACCAATCAAGCACTAGGCAACTAGTTATCCCTAACTCAGTCACTGGTGTTCACCAACACACAATGGTCTAGTGTGATTAAATGCCACACACTTCTCAAATCATCCCTGAAACTAAGAAGTGATATTCATACCAACTGGCCAGACGGGCACAAAATAGAAATATGCACAACAAATAATCAAGATGCTCAAATCAACATATATTGCATAGAGAATAAAGCACAACAATTACATAATTCCTAACAAACACCTAAGCAAATTTAGTTCATAAAGCTCATGATAACACACGATACAATATGAGTATGTGCATCCATAACTACAAGAAATTACAAGAAAAGGTTAATTCCCTTGATTAGATCCGTAGTTGATGGTCTTATTGAGTCTCTAGTCTTTCCTCCTTTATTCGGCTCCCAAGATGGGAAGTAAGTCTCCACGAATGGAATAGGACTTTCCTTCTCCAAATTTTGAGTTGTTTTTGACTTGAGACGACTCTTCCTTTTGATAGAGTGAGATCAAACCCTAATTAGGTCAAATTGTACACGTGGAAGGCTCTCCAAGCTTCTTAGACCCGAAAATACTTCAACTAACTTCAGCTCATTAAAATGGATTACGAGTTGTTACGTGGCAGTTTTGCTCCTTGCTTTGCTGGATCACAGATGTTGCTCCATCAAGTCGCTCAGCAATATATTCTGAACAAAATAACTTTCCAAGCTTTCATTCTTCCAAATGGGTTAAAGCATATAATATTCATCTAAAAGCAACCCTATTTAGCACAAAAGACACACAAAACACTATAGAACTAAGGCCTAAATAACTCCCTTTTGGAGAGTTATCGTCTAGCTTTGAAGGTCTGTACCTTTCCAGCCGCATCTCTTTTTCTCTTATAGATCCATTTGCACCTTATGGGTTTTACCCCATCTGGTAGATCTGCGAATTCCCATACAGAATTGGAGTACATTGACTCCATTTCCAGGTCCATGGCTTTGACCCATTCATCCTTATCTTCATCATTCATTGCCTGTCGATAGGATAATGGATCCTCAATGCCATCATCAGGTATGACAACCTGAGTTTCAGTTAAACCCAAGTAGCGATCAGGTTGTAATACAACTCTTCCACTGCGTCGAGGCATTCTCAACATTTGAGAAGGACAAGACGGATCTGAAGAACTAGCTCCTCCATCAACCCTTGTTAAAGGTCCAGCTTCGTCAACAACTCTTGGTGATTCTTCAGTAGCTTCTCCTAATACTAATTTACTACGTGGTTTATTATCCCTCGTGTGGTCTTCCTCCAAGGTGGCTCTCGTCGATACAAACACCTTATTTTCTTGTGGGTCGTAGAAAATACCACCTCTCGTTTCTTTAGGGTAACCAACAAATTGGCACAATTTTAAACGAGGTTCCACTTTCTTAGGATTTGTCACAAGCACGTGTGCTGGATAATCACCCCAGATACGAAAGTGACACAAACTAGGTTTACGCCCCCTCCATAATTCGAAATGTGATTCAGAAACAATTTTCGAGGGAACATTGTTCAAGATGTGTACTGTAGTCTCTAGTGCATACCCCCAAAATGAGCTAGGCAATTGAGCATAACTCATCATTGATCGAACCATGTCCAACAAGGTTCTATTTCTCCTTTCTGATACACCATTCTGGTGGTGTGTACCAGGGGCTGAGAGTTGGGATTGGATTACATGTTCTATCGTATAATCCTGGAATCTCTGATCCATATACTCCCCACCTCGATCAGATCGAAGTGTTTTAATAGTTTTACATAACAGGTTTTCAACTTCAGCCTTAAACTCCTTAAACTTTTCAAAGACCTCAGACTTATGTCCCATTAGGTATAAGTAACCATATCTTGAATAATCATCTATAAATGAGATGAAATATTCGTACCCTCCTCGAGCCTTTACATTCATTGGACCACAGAGATCCGAATGTATTGACTCTAAGGGCTCTTTGGCTCTGTAACCTTTTCCAGTAAAAGGTCTTTTGGTCATTTTTCCCTCGAGACAAGATTCACAAGGTGGTAGTGAATCGTCTTCTAACTCATTTAGAAGTCCATTCTTTACCAAACGATCGATTCTATCGATGTTTATATGACCAAGTCTTAAATGCCAAAGATAAATGTGACGCCCCGTGCATTTTTGGGTGTGTTTAAATTCCATGTTTCGAGTTGAAAGGAATGTAAATTCTATTTTTTGCTTGAACTTAGGGATTTAATTTAAAACCAAAGTGTTTAGGAATTAAGCGTTATTTAAAATAAAATCCCTCCCTAAAGCTTGTTGGACTTGGTCTGTATTGGTTGAGGAAATTCAGCGTTGTAATTCAAAGTTATACGCTGAACATTGGGTGTTGGTTGAAGAATTGTTATTTTTGGGTTTTTGTTGAAATAAGAAAAAGAGAAGTAATAAAGAAAAACAGGAAGTAAAACCCTAAAGCCCTTCTCATCTCTCCATCTCTTTTCTTTCTCTTCACGCGTGACCCCCCCCAGCCGAGATCTGCAGCCGCCGCCGCTTTCCCGTGTCGCCGTCGTCGTCCAGATCGCGCCGCCGCCGCCGTTTGGGTTGCGCCGCTGTCGCCTTCTTCTCGGATTTGCCTCTCCCTCGTCGCGAGCTCTCTCTCTCTCCGCGCGACTTTCTATCTTCCTCATCGAGTCGTCGCTGACCCTTACTGGAGAACGAAGACCCAGCCACCGGAAGCATCGTTGCCAGTCGTGGGTCGCGTGTGAAGGACTTCGTGCGGCTCTATCTCCTTCGTTTCGCCGTTTTCGCGCCGTCTCCCTCTCTGTCCGTGCGTTTTCGGCCAAGGAAGCTCATGGGTAAGTCTCCTTTCCCTCATTCTTGTTGGTTTAAAGCCTGATCTGAGTCCCTTGTGTCTGTATTGGTTAGATCGTGCGCGGACAGTAGCTCGGAGCCTCATTTCCTCCGCGTTTCAGCCTTAAAAATCGTGGGTAAGCCTATTTCCCTTTTCTTTCCTTGTGGTTTAAGGCCCGATCTAAGTTTCTCTTAGTTCAGTGCTGTTAGATCTCGCGTGCCTAGCAATTTGGAGCTCCGTCGATCTCGTTTCAGTTGATTTCGCTTCTGTCCAGCAGCGTTTTTGGTTGTTGTTGGTGTCGTTTGGCATTTCTGGTAAGTCTAATCCCTTACCCATGCTTGTATGGTGTTGAGATTAGAGTACCCATTCGTTTTAGGTGCTGAAAAATTAAGTTGTGTTTGATATTCTGATCTGCAGCGCCGTCTAGGTGATCGTTTGGGGTTCGAATCACTGGAACTTGAATACCCACTGCCCAAGGAGCGTTCTGACTCGCTGGTTGTGGTTTATATAACCCGTCTAGCGTTGAAACGGGACCGTTTGGGTAAGATTCGTTGTTGTCCTTTGTTTGGTAGCATTAAAGTTTACCGCCATTAGGTGATTTAGCCTTAGAATCATGATCTTATCGTTACCCATTGCATATCTAGGCTCTTAGGTGTTGCCCCAACCTTTATTAGCTCTAGACACATGTTTTTAAATGGGTCATCATGGTTATTTTGGTTAAAATCATGTAATTAATCCTTGCTCATTAGTTGTTTAGGCCTTAGAATGTTCCCAACCCCTTAAAGGTCGTCCTTAGAATGTGATTATTAAAAGGTCGAATGCTTGTTGTCTAGTGGCTGTATAGCCTTAATATCGACAACCAACAAATACCCACCACCCGTAACGCCTTAGACGTGGTTGCCCATGGTTTAATGGCGTTGGGTTTTTCAATTTGGGTTATGTTTAGGTGTTGTCCAGCAAGGAAAGACTCCGTTATTGGTTAAGTTTGGGGTCTTAGCATCTTGTTTTAGGGTGCTTTCCTTTAGTATAGACTTCCTTTATTGGCTGGTAGTTTGTTTGTAGCTGGAAGCTCATTTTGGAATGAGGTTGTGTAGTTCCAGCTAGCGTTGGTATTTTAAAAGTGATTTGTAAGTAGTTTCTACTTGCTAGATTTTGGTTGACTGTGTGGAGCATGATGTTTGTTTTATGTTTTATTGTTGTACTTGTGTAAAGCATGTTTTGTGGTATATAAATGTACTAAAATGCTTGAGATGAGCATGTATTGGTTGCTGTTTGTGATAAGCATGAAATGTGACTGCTGAGTTGTGGATTGTTGTCTAAGCATGTTGTGTTTGGTTCAAGCATGTTTAGTTAGGCTAGCATGTTGTCACGGGAGGTGTAGCATGAGTCTAGCAGTTGCGTCGCATGACGTGTAAATCATGTGTAGGAGCGTAGTGTGGCGCGTAATGCACGTGTTTGGTTTTGCGTAGCATGGCGTGTAATCCATGCGGTTGGTTTGCGTAGAATGGCGTGTAATGCATGCGGTTGTTTAGCATAGCATGACGTGGAAATCATGTGGGCTAGGTGCGCAGCGTGGCGTGTAATTCACGTGTTGGTTTGCGCAGCATGGCGCGTAATTCATGTGTTAGGTGCAGAGCATGACGCGTAAATCATGTGTGGTCTAGTAGAGTATGGGTGCATAGTGTGAGAAACATGTGCATGATGTCGTTTATCGCTTTGTGAGCACGTTGGCCTTTTACTGCTTTTGGAAGCATGTTGTATGCGTGTGAGAAGCATGTTGTTGTGTTGTTTGATGTTTGTGATCTGGCTTGTATGAGCTGCTTACCAGTACCGTGGTTGTACTGATACCCCCTTCCCCACCTTCCCCCCAACATTTTAGATGTTGCAGGTGATGATGATCCGAACCTTGGTGGCGAGGAGGAAAACTACAAGGAAAATTCTTAGGGTGTTGGTTACCCTCGTTGTTATGTTCCTTAGTTGCTTTATTAAGTTTGCTTGAGTTGATTGTTATTGTAGTTTCTATTGGTGAGGGATTCACTTGAGATAGGTTCTGATTGGAGTTTAAATTGTTGATGTTAGATTGATTAATAAAGATGTTCTAGCTAGTAGGTTGCTAGTGGATTCTCTTTTTGATAATAAAATGTCTTATGATCTGTGGCATGGTTCTTGGTTTTTGAATGCTGCTATGAGGTCTGTCTCGTCTAGAGGAGATAGGTTGTGAAATCTAGCTGTAGTTTGGTGGAGTTTGGCTTTTTGCTTGTTTGGAAGTGCTTAATAACTCTATCAGGTTAAAATAAAATTTTGGGATAACCAGTTTTACGCTATTATGTTGCCGGAATTTCGGTACATTCGGTTTAAAGAGAGTTGTCCTAGTTGCTTAAGAGTCTTGAGTGAGTAGTAACGTTGCCAGGCTAGAGGTTGGAGAACCTGAGGCGTTACAATAATTATTGTTACTAGTTGGAGAAATTCTTTGCCTTTTTCTTTGAGTTTCAGCAGTTTTAAACAATTCGTGATTTAAAAGTGTGTTGGTTTCGGTTGGTCTTAATACATACAAGTTATTTTCTAAATTGGCTGAACAAATAAGTACACCATTTTTATAAATGAACGCTTCATTCATATTAAGAGTAATTGTATACGATTGTTCAATCAAACATGAAATAGAAATTAAGTTCCTTTTAGGGTGTGTTTGGAATAACTTTTCAAGTGTTTAATTTTGAAAAAAAAAATCATTTTGAAAAAAATTCTAGTGTTTGGCAACCACTAAAAATGAATTATTAGAAAATGAGATTGGTAAATAAACCATTTTGAGAGAAACACTTTAAACCAACTTTTTTAAAAAAGAGTCTTTTGTATACAATAACTTGTGTATAAAAACACCTATGAGGAAATGCAACCAAACATATGAGTGTTTCAATTCTAAACAATTTTTATACAAAATGTTTTTTTAAAAAATGCATTCTTGAAAAACATTTAAATTAAAATGTATTCCAAACGGACCCTTAATCTGAGGAACAATTAACAAACTTTCTAAAAGTACGAATCTATTTCTAAAAAATAACTTTGCAGTTCCCACTACTTTGGCTGAAACGACATCTCCTGTTCTGACCCTAAGCGTCATTCCACCATCTTTCAACCGCAGAAAGGAATTATTTTCCTGAAAAGAAGAGCAAACATGATTAGTTTCTTTTGAATCAAGTATCCAGGCAAATTCATCATGCTCTACTAGGCATGTTTCTAAAACAAGTAAATCAAATTTACCTTCCTTCTCCTTCTTTTTCTCAGCGAGGTACTTTGGGCAGTTTCTCTTCTAGTGTCCATCTACATTGCAGTGGAAATACTTGCCCTTGTCAGCCACAGCTTTGACTTTTCCCTTGCCTTTAGCAGCAGCAGCGGGAGCCTTCCCCTTGTTTCCTTTCTTCTTTTGAATCTTCTTTGAAGAAGTGGCTACAGATTTAGTTCCAGAGGATGAACCCTTCTCGAACTTTCTTTTAGAGTGGACAACATTTGCCTCTCCTTCTACCTGTCCCTTGCTTTTAAGAAGAGACTGATAGAGCTGTAGCTCATTCAGGAGACTAGTCAGGTTGAATACTATCTTATCCATCATTGCATTGCTGCGAAACTGCAGAAAACTCTTCGAAAGAGATTCCAAGATAAATGCAACCTGACTTCGTTCATATATGACCGCCCCGTTTGCTTCTGCCACGTTGAATTGGACCATCATATCTAGGACATTTTCCCGAACAGATGCGCCCTCTTTCATGCGGCAGTTATAAACGTACTTGAGAGCGTCATGGTGGAGTTGATAGGATGGTTGTCCAAACATCTCCTGGATAGAGTTCATAATCTCCCTCGCTGTAACCATGCCTTCATGTCTCTTAGCCAAAACTTCAGATAAGCTGGCTATGATATAGACGCGAGCCTTATCATTGGCCTTTGTCCAACAGTCATAAGCATCCTTAATTGCTTGGGATGCATTACGAGCAGGGGTCGGAGGACAATCCTCCGTTAAGACGAACCGCAGATCATCGACAACAAGAATTGTATTCAGGTTCGACTTCCACATAGCGTAATTTTCGTCGGCTAATTTTTCAATTTTAAGTAGAGAGACTATTGAGGATGACGTTGCTGAAATTAAACAAACGATGACCGTATTAATTATCTTTGCCTTAACCCATCATACAAGCAAACAATTGCAGACAATCCAAAATCAATCCAGCAAAACAAGCAATCACCGAACCCTAATACTATTGATTTAGTTTTGCAACGATGTTCCAGAGGTTCAGAATATCAGCCACCGAAGGGTGATCAGCTACTCCTCCTCTGAAATGAGACATTTCTCAGCCAATTCTAATTCCAAAATAACTCATATTCCTATAGACATTAGCCACCGTTGTTCGGTCAAGGATTTGTTAACACATTTAACTCATCCTCGTAAGTGTAACCCTCCCACTTTTAGATCTCAGAGGCACGCACCAACAGGCTACCAAAGGGTAAGACAATTGTTGGTAATTAGTCTAAGAGTTCTTATCCTATTCAGGAGTTCACGATGTTCTGAATCCTATGATTGGGCCCTCCGAAGGGATGGTTGCTCCAGGGCGACACGCAGGCGGACCATAGGACTCTCATGGTGTGAACTAAGGGTAGAGACCGAGGAATACGTTGACACGTGTCTCGCTCCCACTTACTATAGACATTTTCCTCCATTCACCTTGTTATTGATTCATGCAAACACTTCCCAAAGGGAGGCCACGCCAAAGGCGACACGAAACCGAGCATGGACCTCACATTGTGAATATAAGGACATAAGAGCAAAACTTGATTTAAATCTCGTTTTGTAATTTTCCTCTGAGTAAAATGTCCTACAGTTTATTTAGGGTTATTTAACTTAGATAAATTCGGCTAAGTCAATCTATCTAAGTCTAATCCTATTATAACTCTTATGGTGAAGATTTAATTGCTACGTTCCAGGTGAATTCAACTTCTTTAATAAACCTAACAATATTGCAGGTAAACATGACTATGGTTAATTCAACTCAAGGATCGGGTTAGTTCCCAGGTAGGAGGTGTTCTGTAAACCGTCATCTTAAGTACCCCCAGCCTTAGATAGAACTTCACCGAGAGAATTCCCTTATAACCATAGTAATGTAAAGTCTTTACTCTAAAGATTTAGGTGTATTAAACTTCTTTTAACAAACCTAGTGACACTGCATTGTAACATTTGTCTATGATTAATTCAACTCCGGTATTCTGGGTAAGTTCCCAGGTAGGAGGTGTTCCGTAAACCGTCATCTTAAGTACCCCCAGCCTTAGACATAACTTAACCAGTGGAGTTCCCTTATAATCATAGTAATGTTTTTCTTACTTAGTCAATTAAAACTATTTTTAATTCTAAGTAAGCAAACGATTCTAATCCTATTAGAAAATGATCTAGGTGATAGCATGCATAAATGCTATCAATTTCCTATTATTTTTAGCTAGTTTTATGCTTGAATTGTGTACTTTAATGCTATTTTATGTTTAAATTTCAGAAAACCGAGCCAATGAAGCAAAACCGGAATTTTGAGAGATTTTGGATGATTTTGGGGGCTTTTTGAAGCATTTTGGAGAAGTCCATTGAAGACCCAAGTCCAAAAGCCCAAGAAGAATGAGTTAGAAGCCCAAATTCATGAATTCCAAGCCTTAACTATCAAGTTGGGTCAAGAAAAAGAGCCCAAGATCCATTACATGAAGCATTTGGGCCAAAAGAAAGTTGGAAGCCCAAAAATATAAGTAAAAAACGGGCCATTCTTTGAAGACCGAGGCCTAGCGTCTCGACGCTTGGCAGCCGCGCGGAGAGTTTTGGAATCGCGATAGCATCGCGACGCTGTCCATGTAGCGTTGCGACGCTGCACCATCTTGAGCGGTAAGAAAATGATGACGTCACAGAGCGCGAGAATGTTTTGGAATCGCGATAGCGTCGCGACGCTGCGAAGACTTGGAGCCCAAGACAGAAGTGACGTCAGAGCGTTGCGACGCTGCGCCTGCTAGACACCTATAAATACAGCCATTTGCAACGAAGTTTGGGGAGCCAATTTGTGGGTTTTCACCCCATTCTAGAGTCCACACTTAAATTGGGGATTCTTGGGAGAGTTTGAAACTTTGTTGAAGATCTTTGGAGCTCGGGATCGAAGGAGGTCGCCGCGGGATCGAGGAGATCGACAATTTTATGAGCATTTCTCTTCCCTTTTCCTTTACTTTTATTTCTAGAATTGTTGTGATTAGGAATTATCGGATTTTAGTGATTATGAGTAGTTAATTCCTAAATTCCATGAGTTTTGATTTAGTTGTTGAACCTTTGCTGAATTAATAAATTAATTTGGTTTGATTGTCATTATCATTCATTTGTGCATTTTGTCCTTAATGCTTTTAATCAACTGATCACTGATTAAATGAATCGTTACTAAGTGGAAACTCGACGGAGAGAAGCTTAGACTAGAACTGAATGCATGACTGACGTTTATTTACCCGAGTGACACGGGATAAGCTAAATAACGTTAGAGGTTGTATTGAAGGGTCGTAATGCCATGCTATGTAAATAAAGAGGAAACCGAAAGGAGATTTTTTATTGAAAGGCATGAGATAGGAGGAAACCGACAGGAGAGTCCTTGTCATTAGGCTTCTAGACTTATGAATCAAATGATTAGTTAATCCATATTAGTTAATTGATTAAGCATTAAAGGTCCAATTGATGAAATCAACCCTCTAAGAATTATCCCTCCAAATTGTGTCTCCATTTATCTTTTGCTTTCTAGATTATATCCCTCCAAATTGTGTCTCCATTTATCTTTTGCTTTCTAGATTAGCTTGTTAGTTTATCTTTTCGGCATTAGATTTTTTTCTCTAAATAAAGCATAGCAAGATTATTCATGGTAATTAATTGAATAAATCCAATCCTTGTGGAGACGATACTCGATACTCAAAATCACTATATTACTTGTGACGACCCGTACGCTTGCGGTAAAATCATGCAACACTAGGTCTAATTAAGTTTAAACATTTTAAAATTAATTCATTTATCCTACGATCTTATGTTTACATGCAATTCTTGATTATAGATTGACGGTTTCTAATCATTAATTTTAAAACTATTTAAAATTTTAATGATTGATCTTATAATCATGATTCTAGGGTTTAATTCATTCAACAATCATATTCAAATTAAATTATTAAACCACACTTATTGCATCGCATGAGATATAATATAACAATTATATTAATTACTATGGATGTTTCATGCTTCATGCAATATTGATTTTCTTTTTAATATAACATTTATATATAAGCCAATCAAGAAAATCATTCAAGCATGTTGCATACATCACATTAAACATAACTATTTATATTTAATCTAAGTAATGACATGCTTCATGCTTTATTATTTTCATATATTTAATATACACTTTTATTAAAATACTTATGAAAATATCCATGCATTTAAAACATACATTATAACAATTTATAATATATAAATAAATGCATGAGCATGTTTATAACCTAAGGTGGGATTATAATTCTATATGACATCCATAAAGCATATAAATAGCAATTGAACCGGTTAATTTTGACACCTAGGATAAAATAAAGAATTAAATTACAATAATTATAGCTAAATTCTTTCCTAAAATCCTTTTGCAGCTCCAAAATCTGGTCTAGACAGCACGAACCGACCCGAACAGCTTTGAACCGGCCTCCAAAATCACGAACTGAGTCAAAAAATTGTTGAACCGAACCAAATAGGTCCCAGCCAACCGAACCGCCCAAAAAACCGATTGAACCGCGCCTCATTGAAGCCCTAATTCGCGCCGCACTCGTGAAAGCGTCGAGACGATGAGGCTTCTTCTTACCGCCTCGGAATCGAGACAGCGTCGAGACGCCGAAGAACAGAGTCTCGACGTTGTTGCGTCAAGAGCACTTTCTAGGCAAAAAACAGCGTTTGTTCTTCAAGCTTTTCTTCGATTCCAGCCGTGATCCAACGTTTTTCATCTCATAAATGAAGGATTTGGAATTGCCTAATTCCGTTAAAGCGGAAGCGTAATTGGGACCGATTCTTAGTTAATTTTGTTTCCACCAAAATACCAATACATTGACAAAATTTAGAAAGCTATTCTAAATCAATTATTAAGGCTAAGCATGCAACCTTAGAACTAATTCTAAAAGGGAGAAGCAAACATACCGTCGTTGTCGTCTCTGAAATATCAAGAACGCCTTTCTTGATTTCATAGGGATCAAGCGTCAACAATTCGGACACCACCAATTGATCTTTCCCGCTATGACTCTGAGATTAGGAACTTAGTTATGGGACTACCTAATCTTGAATGGGAAAAAACTCTAGAGAGAAAATTCCCCCTAGAATTCTTGGGTTGAGAGAATATGAGAGGGAGGCTAGAGAGAATGCAAGAGTGCATTATCGAGGCCTTGTGTTGTAATACCTAAACCCTAGGTTTATTGTTCTGTTTATAGGAGAAAGGCCATGAATAAAATATTCATTTAAAATCAATTATTTCCATAACTGATTTAATCTTTTCCATAATTAATCAATTCCATAACCAATCAATTCCATAATTCATTAATCTTTTCCATAAATGATTGATCACTTCCATAAGTGATTAAATCATTTCCACAAATGATTAATTACTTCCATAAGTGATTAATCATTTCCATAATTGATTAATTTCCAATTAATTAATTCTTTAATTAATTAATCATCAATTAAATATCATATATTTAATTTCAGACATTCTATTAGTTAATTAATTAATTGCCCAATTAAATATCATATATTTAATTTCAGGTCTTCAATTAATTAATTCTATAATATGAATCAAATTCATATTAAAATTTGAACTCCTTCAAATTCTCTTATATCCTATAAATTTAACATGAATCAAATTCATATTAATATTTGAACTTCTTCAAATATTTATTTCTCTCATAATAATAAATTTTAATTTCAAATTAGACTTTACATTTTAATGTATCACTATATATTATATTAATTTGTATCTCATACAATTAACTTATGGCCCGTTTGGTAACGTTCTCGTTTCTTGTTTCTTGTTTCTAATTTTATTAAGAAATCTAAGCATTTAATAAACTATGTATGTTTCTTGTTTCTCATTTTTTAGAAACACTCCCAAAATTTGTATAGAACTTTTGGGAACAACTAAAACTAGTTTCTCCTTTTTTGTTCTTGTTTCCAATTTTTTCCAAACATAAATAAGAATATAGGTTTATTATGTACAGGTGTTAGGGTCATGAAATTCTATTTTTCTTTATTAAAAATGAAGAAACGGAAACAAGAAACGAGAACGTTACCAAAAGGGCCCTTAATTTCCAATAGGAATTTGAACTATTCAAATTCTCTCAAGATATAATTGTTCCTAATTACTCTTTACGAGCTAGCAGGGGGACCTAATGGACCTACAGATCAAAAGCTCCAATGATATGAGGTTAACTGATTAAACTCATTAATCAGGTTAACCAATATTCATTAACTGTGGGTCATTCCACTAAAGACCCACAACTGAACTCTTCTCACTGTAGAACATTTCTGTGTCCGTGGATATAGACTTATACCGGTAATGAAGGATTGGAATTCCGTAATTCCGTAAAGCGGAAGGGTGATTGGGACCGATTCGTAATTAATTTTGTTTAATCTAAAATATCAATATATTGGCAATAATATTAGAACTATTCTAAATATATATTAAGGCTAAGCATACAAAAATATTATATTTAAATCTAATTTATAAAGTAACAAATTACTTACTCTCGTTGATGACTCAGATTAAATTCACCAACTACTTGTGAAATAATCACGAACTACTGCAAACACCACCACTATGGCTACACCGGTATGACTCTGAGACTTCTAGAGGCAGGAGACTGGTGGGAGTCTAGAGGGAGCCTTGAGGGGAATTCTCTGAGAGTAGGAGAATGAATGAGATACCTTTTGTCACACCCCCTCCCAGACCACCTGCTAGCTTAGCCCGAAAGACGGTGTGAAGCCAACAAACATCGTCACCTCTAACGATCCCTGTTGACCCTACTGAAACATTGAACCTGATAAACATACTAATCATAGATATAAAACATTCTATATGAAACACCACACAGCGGAATCCACGGAAACCTTTCAACATACACATGGTGCAGCCCTGACATAACCTGGTTTGGAAAGTAACCTGATATAGATATCACGACCAAAACATATACAACTAGGGTTATACATCCACGACCTCTAGGACGATATTATACAACCCTTACAAAACATTTACAATATGAACGGACTCAATATACAACTCCAACCACGTACTGGAGCTTGATCTAGAACTTTCAGCAGACGTTGGCAGTGTATCAGGCACCGGGAGCTCGATCTCTACCTGAAAAGTGGGAAACATTTTGAAAGAATGAGCTACGAAGCCCAGTGAGTGACTAACTTTAAAACTCTAAATCCGGAAGTCAAACACGTGATAAACCTTTAAACGTATAAATATGATCAATCATAGCGTTTAATATAAACGTGTAATGAAAAAGGCTTTCTAAAATATCTCGCAAGTTCGTCATTAAAAATCTAGCAAGGCATATCAAGTATATCCAACATTTTAACTAACATGACCGATCTACGTTGTGTAGGGCACGCCCAGTACAACCAACGTTTACTAGTCCTACGATGTAGTGGGGCCCGCCCAGCACTCCCATCGTCTTTGTCGTAGTGGGGCCCGCCCAGCACTCACGACAGCATCGTTGTCACGGAGTACACTCAGCATCGACAACGGAATATAACTTGTGTGCACACGGTACCATATAGCCTCGGGCTCAATATCTCAGTCATGTAGTTAATAGAAATCTCAGAAAATCACATGAAAACGTTAAAACATGCCTGCTTATCGTTATCTTTCGTAAAACTTAAACTTACTCAGCTTGCTCGTGAAAAACTGAAAATCGTTTAAAAGTACTTGCTAATCCACACTTTACTTTAAAAGATATCGTTTCAACTACTTTTCATAAAGTCATTAGCCACGTGCTCGTATATAAACCTCATTAGAAAATGTGAGCTCAAAACTCATGCTTGAAACCGTTCATAAAAACCATGTATCATTCATAGGAAAGCATGTAAAACATATAATCATGAACAACCGTTTAAGAACATTTTCGAAATTCATTTTGTCACTCACTGTCTTATCTAGTTCCCCGGTTTGTAGACTCGACCTATTTCCTCGTGGCCTGTCAAACAACCAAAACCGAGCATTAGAACCATAGATAGCTTTGTCTTTCCATGCTCATGAATTTTTAAACAATTGGATTAAGAATCACATTCACACTCCACTCTCCAGATTTTCCAGATTCTATACCCTAACTTCCAACACCCATAACTTCCTCAATACTTAACCAAAATTAATGAAATACACATAAAACTCTTCATTTTCGAACACTCTACAACTTACCTGAAGAAATGAAAACGAGATTCCCAACCAATTTGTCCAGAAATGCCCCGAAGTCAGACAACACAGATTCGAGCTTCTCTGTTACCCTTTATCTTCCTCCTGAAATTAAACCTACTTAAAGTCATTTGTGGCTCACGAATTATTCATGAAAGTTGTAGATAATTGAATAAGCTTTCCAACCATACCAAATAGAGCTTCTGATTCAACCTGTACACCCCAGAATGCTCAAAACATCAGAGAAAACCAGAGATCCTCCTGCCTTGCTCGAAAATCCTGTGCTCTGTTTTCCATTCCAAAAACCATCAACTTCTCATACGATTTAGGTCAAGCTTCCTTCATGAAATTTGTTAGAAAATGAACTAACTTCCAAGAAAATCAAACCTCACCTCTTGATTCCTTCTGTGTAGCTCAAACCGAATAAAAAACCAGAGGTTGACAGGTTGACCTCAGATCCTGCAATGGCTGGCTTTGCATGAGCTTTTCCCTATCTTCTTCAACCTCAAACCACGAAATTCTTCTTCTTCCTCCTCCTTCACTCTCTCCCTCAAGTGTTCTGTAACTTTTGGAATGAAAAATGATGAGAAATGAGCTGGTAGTGGGCTAAAAATAAGTTAGGCGGTGGTGGGTTTGCTTTCTGTCAATTTCCCATTTCATTTCTTTTTTTTTTTTTTTTCTTTGCTGATTTCTTTTCTCTCTTTTTTTTTCTTTTCCTTCCATTTTCCTTTTCCTTTTCCTTTTCTTTCCTTTCCTTTCTTCTTTTAACTTAGTAATCCCAACAAGAGATGACAAGAGAAAATGATCCCAGAGAAGTCTCGGGTTTACACCTTTCACCCCACCCTAGGGGTCCTATTTATAGGTAAAGGCCAAGACCTTTTCCTAATAGGAAAATATCATGAATAAGATCAAATCTATTATCTTATTCATATCTAATTTTAATAAATAATTAATTAATTCCATAATTAATTAATTACCCAATTAAATATCACATATTTAATCTCGGAGATTTTATTAAACTATTTATATTAATATGAATCCAATTCATATTAATTATTTGAACTCTTTCAAATATTTTATCTGAAGAATTAATTTTGAAATTAATTCAAAATTATATTATAAAGTTTCATAAACTTTATATTATAATGTATCAATATACATTATATGATTCCCCTAAATAAATTGAACACTTTCAATTTACAATTTATACTTAATTGCCTCAAGTCTCTTTACGAGCTACCAGTGGGACCTAATGGACCTACAGATCAGAAGCTCCAATGATACGAGACTAATTGGCTAAACTCATTAACCAAGTTAGTCAACATTCGTTAACTGTGGATCACTCCACTAAAGACCCACAACTGCACTCTTCTCACTGTAGAATATTTCTGTGTCCACGGATATCGAGCAATGCAGTAAGTCAATCCTTCACGTGTGTTCGTAACACCAGCTGGGTCAAATTACCGTTTTACCCCTGGGTTACCTCTGGTTCCTTAAGTACCATTGATCCCTCTAATGAACAAGTTGTTTAGGGTCCAACCACTAAACAAGAGTTCCTCTCGAGCCAGGAGAGGACGACGCGCCTTTGTTCAAGCCTCGGAATCAGCCCTTAAGGGAACACACATCTACTTACCCCAATAGAGGAAGGAGTGAATTCCATCTTGTACTGTTATGTTCCCAGCCCCCATTCGGTCTTGCCCCTGAAATGGTAGGATTATTGAGTCGGCGAACTGGCCACTCTCACCCATACAAATCTAAGGACAATCCCTCCTGAAAGGGGTTCATAACAGACTCAGGTTTGAGATTGAGTTACCTAGGTCATCCTATTGAAATAGAAACCTACACTAGTTAACGGCGTTACATCTGGTGGTTACTATTTCGCGGTCCGGTCTTATGCAAACTCATTGCATAGGATACCCCCACCCGCATGTCTCCTACATGGATGCTTTGGATCATTGCATCTGTATCGAATACAAGGTGGGTCATATCACATAGTGTCACTAGGATAAGGTACCCAGCCTTATCCCTATACTATAGACCTTTTAGGTTGTTACTTGGACACCGATCCCCGTATGTCCCTGGTTGTTTGTTAGTATGCTTCATAAATTAATAAAGATTTGTCATAGATATTAATCAATCCAAGTATAAATTGACAAAATCAAGTAATACCTGGTGAGTCCAGGGTCGATTCCACAGGAAAGGGTTATTTAATAATATTTACTGATCTAAACTCGAAAACGTATGATATTATATAAGAGAATAATTAATATAGTTGGTAAGGTTGAAAAATAAAACTTGCAGAAAGCAAAACATGCGACAAGAGTTAAAGGAAAAGTACAAAGGAGAATGGTATCAAGGCTGTTGCGGTTGCAACCTCATGCGTTTATAAGAACCTTGTAGCGCATACTTTAATTAATTGATCCATTAATGCCTAAGTGAGAAAAAATCATAAGTTTCCCTTCCGGTACTCCTTCTGCGTTTGGCACAAAACTATCAATTGATTATTTGGCTAGTTCATGCGTGGGGCTTAGTTCTCTAATACTTACAAGGGACTGCGTTAGTCACAACGCAGTCTAAGCTCATGCCTGCACTATCTTTTAGCGGTAGTGTTTTAATGCTACCAAGACTACATGACATGCGCTAACTTGTTCTACTTAGAGATGTCTGCATGCATTACCTGTCATGGATTTAGCATACTGCTACCGCATCCGGCTGGCCAAGCGGGAGTTAGTAATGAAAATAGTATCGCAAATAAGTAGAAGGCAATTAATGTTTCATTTAAATCAAAATATGCGCTTACAAAATATACTTATCACCGCATAAGGTGCTTGCGCTAAGCCTTGAAGAAGAAATTAGCTCATACGAGCAAAACAAAACATAATGAAATAGAACATTACAAACGCAAGTTTGCTCCTAATCACAGTTCTCTGTGATTTTCTTTCTCCTTCGTCTTCCTGCTCCTCTCTTGATCGAACGAAAAATTAAAGAATTCTCACTGATCTCCCCTTTTTCTTTGAGTATGTGGCTTCTATTTATAGGCGAGGGAAGTTAACTTCTCCAAGTTAATCAGCAACTTGCTTTAGTCATCATCAGCCAACTTGTCACTTTACAACCCTTTTTCCGCCCACTTGCGTTAGTTGTATCAATTGTGTCGGCGCTGTCTTTTCATTCATCTTGTCTGTCTCTTGATCATCTTGGGATGTGTGCCTGCGCTGAGAAGAAACTTTGAAAACAACTGAATTAGTTGCGTTAGTGCCCTGTATTTTATAATTTCTCTCTACATACATAAATATAGCTCCCCGCATAAACTTATCACATTTTTCTTTCTTTTTGTGTTGAAACAACACATCATTGTTTCTTTTGGTCTTGTTTTAGCCTAAGTTTAAAAGACTAATAACTTGCTTTTTTCAAGTTATCAAACCCCCAAACTTAAACTATTGCTTGTCCTCAAGCAATGCCTATTATCAACTCTGCGATAGTTACTCAGCTCTTCATTGTCTGCGATCTTAGCATCCTATTTTCTCTTTTTCTTGCGTGCATTACAAAACAGGGTTATCTTTTGCCAAATTTCCTTCATTGCTTCAGGGAAATTCCTTACGTTTAGATTCTTCCTTGCGTTAACTCAGCCAATCTTCTCCTGAATTTCCTAGGCGCATAGAAGTTTTATATTTATATCTGTATATATATATATATATATATATATATATATATATATATATATATTTAGAAGGCAATTAATGTAAGCAATACACATCAAAACCATGCTTTCGTTTTGGCTTACCCACATTTGTGATGAAAGGTATCCAACTACGGGCATTACATTTTTTTACTGTCTTTTACGCTCATAGGCTGCGTTTGTCTTCGCGCAGTGGCAAACTATGGGTGTTATAAATGCCCCTGGCTACAAACATGCCGCATACCTAGAGGAATGCATGCATTATTTATTTATGCGCTGACTCCCCCAAACTTAAATTGGACAATGTCCTCATTGTCCCCCAAACTTACCCTGGAGCGCATAGACTGAAAGAGATCAAGGCTGAGTTACGGCAAGTCGAAAATGCGAAGGAATTTTCCTTAAGGTCTGAGGAAAGGAAGACAAAGGTTAGACCAATTTAAGTAATGCGGATAAGAAAATTAAGAAAGTCAGTTGCGCGGATTTAAAACAAAGGAGCTAACGCAGAGACTTTGCTAGATAAAGACATTATATTAAGGCAGAGAGAGAAAATTGCGATGAGATAAAACAGCGAGATATATTAATGTAATGCGATACAAAATTTATAAAATAAGGGCGCATACATTAAAGGGAACAAAAGAAAACAAGAAAATTAAGTGAGTGACTTTTATTCCTGCGGTGGTGGAGGTGGAGGTTTTCTTGGGTCCCTTGGCGCAGGTGGAGGCATGGTTCCGAGCATTTGTGATGGGCCTGCGCCAGGGGGTTATTGTTGCCCAGCAGGCCTTGCGAACAAGTTGGGTGTGACTGGCAAGCGGCCAAATCCCTCAGTCCATCGCATTAGAAAAAGGACTAAGGCATTTACCCTTTGCGACAGCTCGTCTTGTTGTTTGCGTAGCAACTCTTGCTGTTGGCACATCCTTTCTTGCTGCAATCGCAAGGGCTCTATGACCTCCTGAATCATCTGCCGCATTTGTGAAAAGATAAGGGCTTCGTACACATCAATTGTTAGATCAACCCCAGCCTGGGTTGTGCTCGCAGAAGCTGTGGCTTGTGGTGTGGGGATCGGTGCAGGAACTTCTTCATTAATGTGAGGGGAGCCTGGCAGTGGGTTTTCAAAATGCGTCTCCTCCTGCCGCAAGTATTCGTTGTGTTGCGGAGGTGGTGTGTTCTGGTCAATTGCTGGTGGCGGCAGCGGTGGTGGTGGCAAGCTTGTTTGTGGTTGCTGCAAGGATACCTGAGGTTGGGCGCAGACAGTGTTTCCCTGCGCTGGTGGAGTAGATCGAAGGATCCTTGCGGCTGGTGGTGGGTTACGGCCTGCGGTTTGCTTGCGGCTAGGCTCGGAGGGCTGGGATGCGGGGGCTGGTTGCTGCGTGCTGCCTTGCAAATGCCGATCGCGAGTGCTGGTTACGCGTGCCCACCATTGTTTGTCGAAATCCAGCATGACCTAAAAAACTCCGAATCCCCTTCACTGAATTCGGTGGTTCTAGTCTCTCAATAACCTCAATTTTTGCTCTATCAACTTCTAGACCATTCTTAGAAATCCTATGTCCTAACACAATGCCCTCCTTCACCATGAAGTGGCATTTCTCCCAATTAAGAACTAGATGGGTATCCTCACATCTCTTTAACACCTTACCTAAATTATCCAAACAATTCTGAAAAGACCCTCCAAAAACTGAAAAATCGTCCATAAATACCTCAACCGTAGACTCAATCATATCAAAAAAAATTGCTAGCATACACCGCTGAAATGTTGTTGGAGCATTGCAAAGGCCAAAAGGCATTCGCCTAAAAGCAAACGTCCCGTAAGGGCAGGTGAAAGTGGTTTTTTCCTGATCCTCAAGAGCAATAGTAATCTGGTTATACCCAGAATAACCATCCAAGAAACAATAGTAGGCCTGACCAGCCAATCTATCCAACATCTGGTCAATAAATGGTAGAGGGAAGTGGTCCTTACGGGTGGCTTTATTAAGCCTCCTGTAATCCATGCAAACCCTCTAGCCAGTTACTATCCTGGTTGGGATCAACTCATTATCTTTATTGCTCACCACAGTGACACCTCCTTTCTTAGGAACACATTGGATAGGGCTTACCCAATTGCTGTCTGCAATCGGATAAATAATGCCAGCATCCAACCATTTAATCACCTCCTTTTTAACAACCTCTTTCATTGCAGGGTTAAGCCTTCTTTGTTGCTCAATATTCCTAAAGGATCCCTCCTCTAGAGTGATTTTATGCATACAAAAAGATGGGCTAATTCCCTGAATGTCAGCCAATGTCCAACCTATTGCCTTGCGGTATTGCTGTAACAACTTTATTAAGGCCTCTTCATGCTCCGGCATTAAATCTGATGCAACAATAATGGGCAACGTCTCACCTTCCCCAAGATACACATACTTTAGATGATCCGGTAAGGGCTTCAAATCTAAAGTAGGTGCCTCAATTAGGGATGGTTTAATAGGAGGAGCTTTTCTTTGATTTAAATCTAAAGACTCAAAAACATCCTCACACCTAAACACTTCGTTTTCATTTTTTCTCTCTAAAGAACAAACTTCTAAATCCTCTACACTAACCTCTCCATGATCTTCCAAATGTTTGCTAGCCGAATTCTGAATTGCTGTCTGAACAATTGTGTTCTCTAGAATCCTGATGAAAGAACAATCCTCCATCTCGTCTGGATACTTCATGGCCTTAAACACATTAAATTTTACTTCCTCATTACAAACCCTCATTGTTAATTCCCCTTTTTGAACATCTATTAATGCCCTATCAGTAGCCAAAAATGGACGACCTAGAATAATTGGGACATCTCTATCAGCCTCATAGTCTAAGATAATAAAATCAACAGGAAATATGAATTTATCTACTTTTACTAAGACATCCTCAATTTTCCCCTCAGGATATGTGATAGACCTATCAGCTAATTGGAGTGTAACTGTGGTAGGCCTAGCTTCACCAATACCTAGCTTTCGATAAACCAAAAGAGGCATAAGGTTAATGCTTGCACCTAAATCATAGAGTGCTCTACTTAACTCTTTTCCACCTATTGACACAGGTATAGTGAATGACCCTGGATCCTTAGCCTTGGTTGGTAGCCCATTCTTAAGAATAGCACTACATTCCTCAGTAAGAGATACAGTTTCAAACTCACCTAACCTCTTCTTTTTAGTTAAAATATCCTTAAGAAATTTGGCATAATTAGGCATTTGCTCAATAGCTTCTACTAAAGGGATATTTATATGCAATTGCTTAAGAATCTCTAAAAACCTTTTAAATTGACCATCCTGATTCTTAGGCCTTTGCCTTTGTGGAAAAGGTAGAGGTGGTACATAAGGTGGGGGCGGCACATAAGGTGGTTCCACATCTGGAACAGAACCAGATGCTCCAGCATTATTATTGCTGCCTCCAGCACCCTGACCAGACTCCAACTCTTTTTCAACAACAACATTTTTATCACAATTCTCCTCTAAATCTTGATGTTTACTAGGTTTTTTTCTCTCTTCTAGTGGCTTACCACTCCTTAGAGTCACTGTCTTTACCTTCTCCTTACCTTCCCTTTTCAGGTGTTCAGTATCTGAAGGAAGTTTCCCTTGAGGCCTTGCCTTCAGCTCATTAACTAGCTGGCCCATTTGCAATTCCTGGGCTCTCATTGAAGCTTGATTACTTTGAATAGCAGCATCTGTACGAGCCATATATTCTTTCATCATTGTCTCAAGAGAACTCTCTGAACTTTGCTAGGGCAAAGCCTGCTTATTTTGCTGGGGCAATACCTGTGCTTTAGCAAATCCTGATTGGTTCACCTTTTGTTGTGTCTGCACATTGCTTCCTTGTCCTCCCCATGCGAAGTTGGGGTGGTTGCGCCAACCTGGATTATAAAAGTTAGAATACGGGTTGTTCCTCTGATTACCTACAAAAAACACAGAAGCTGGATTGCTGGGGCAAAACTCATAGTTGTGCTCTTCACCACAATAGACACATGCCTCTGCTGCAACTTGGTTCACCACTGCGGCAGGCTCCACAGCTGGTGGCTGTTGATGACTAACCACTGTCATATTTTTAAGAGCGTTAGCTAACATTGCAATATCAGCCCTAATAGTAGACACACCATCAACCTCTAACACACTCTTGACCTTTTTATTTGTGCCTCTAACATCAGACCACTGGCAACTATTAGTTGATATTCTTTCTAAAATTTCATGGGCTTCATTAAAAGTTTTTGCCAAAAGGGACCCTCCAGCTGAAGCATCAACCATACCTTGGGTTGCTTCATTTAACCCATTGTAAAATGTTTCCATTTGGATACAATGTGGTAAACCATGGTGGGGACACTTTCGCAAAAGCTCCTTAAACCTCTCCCAAGCCTCACTAAAAGTCTCATCTTCAAGTTGCCTAAACCCTACTATTTCACTCCTCAATTTAGCATTTCTATTCGGTGGGAAATATTTACTCAAATTTTTTTCTGCTAACTCATTCCATGTTCTAATTGATCCTGGAGCAAAAGAGTTTAACCATGCCTTTGCTCCATCTCTAAGAGAATACG
Organism: Luffa aegyptiaca; assembly: GCA_017139565.1. Lineage (NCBI taxonomy): Eukaryota > Viridiplantae > Streptophyta > Magnoliopsida > Cucurbitales > Cucurbitaceae > Luffa > Luffa aegyptiaca. The sequence continues at coordinate 23,118,892 of CM029397.1, forward strand.
GGAACAAAGTTAATCTAAGGGCATCTCTAGACACTCCTTGAATTACAAAAGAATCACTAACTCCTATAAAAGACTTAAGATGTAAATGAGGGTCTTCAGATGACAAACCATGGAATTGACCCACGGTTTGCAACATCTGAAACATTACCGGTTTCATTTCAAAATTTGCTGCCTCAATGTGAGAACGTGCAATCCCTGGATTTAACTCATCAAACATTGGAAAAGCATACGCTCGAATGGCTCTGGCCCTATCGTTTGCTACCAAGATAGGATTCTCAGCCTGATTATTTTGCTGTCTATTTTGCTCCAGCGGCTGGTTTTGGTGCAGCACACGATTCTGCTGGGGATCAACTGGATCTTCTGGACCCTGCGGGAGACACGGCACGTCAGCCATTTGATTTTGCTGTCTACGCTGCTCTCTCCTTCTTATCCTGAATGTCCTCTCGATTTCTGGATCAAGCTCGAACCTCACCCCAGGCGGATCGCTCATGCACCAAACTCACACCTGCAAAAACAAAAGAAACAATCAAAAAGTTCTAGCACCAAACCACTAAAACACATACACAAAACAGATCAGATAAAAACTTATTCAGTTCCCCGGCAACGGCGCCAAAAACTTGTTGGGTTCCTAGAGTGAGTAAAAATGCGATATAAAAATGCTCTAGAACTCTGTGCAAGTATACACAGTCCGCAGTAAGTAATAAGTATTATCAATCCAAGGCCTGAACTAGATTCCACTTTATCTCTTTTGTATAACTCTTTAATGGTTTCAAGTATGGTAAGAATGATTGGTTTTTATAAGAATAATGCTGAAGCAAAAGAAATGACAGAACAGTAAGTAAACGGATAGACAGACAGATTAGAAACAGGCGCTGGTCAGGATTTAGTAATTGTTTTAAAAGATGCTCTAGCAATATTATTGATCATGCAAAACTCTCGCAGTCTTATTAGCAGATTCCTCCCGGAACTCCAGATCTTTTGGAATGTGTTTCAACCCCAATGAAGTACTACCGATCAAGCACTAGGCAACTGGCTATCCCTAGCTCAGTCACTGGCGTTCACCAATACACAATGATCTAGTGTGATTAACCGCCACACACTCCCTAAATCATCCCTGAAACTAGAGAGAGGTATTCATACCGGCTGGCCAGGCGGGCACAAAATGTAAATGAGCACAACAATTAATCAAGATACATTAATCAATATTTATTACTAGAAATTAAGCACGGCAATTACATGTTCATAACCAACGCCTAAAGCTACTTAGTTCATAAAATGCATGGAAACACACGTTACAATCTGAGTAAGCATATCCATAATCATAAGATAATAAAGGAAAATATTAATCTCCTCGACCAGCTTGCAAATGATGGACTTCTTGATGGTCTCCAATCTCTCTCCTCTATTCGGCTCCCAAAAGTGGAAATGAGAGTGAACTCGTCCCCAAAAGTGGAATACCTTTGACTTGGGCGGCTATCTCCTTTTATAGAGTGATAGGAGGCTTGAATTAGGTTGACCTAGACACGTGGATGGCTCTCCTTGCTCCTTTATCCCGAGATTAGCTTAACAGAATTCAGTTTGTTAAATTGGCTAACGAGCTGTGACGTGGCAATTTTCCTCCCAGCTTTGCTCCAGCACAGAGTTTGCTCCCTCAAGTCGCCCAGCAACATATTCTGCACAAAATAATTTCCAAAGCTTCCATTCTTCCAAATGGGTTAAAACTTATAATATCTATCTAAAAGCAACCCTATTAAGCACAAGAGACACACAAATCAATATAGAAATAAGGTCTAAATAACTCCCTTTTGGAGAGTTATCATTTATTCATCAGAATGTCTTTCAAGAACTTTGCGAAGCTAGGCATCTTTTCTAATGCCTCCACCAGTGGAATGTTCATGTGCAGCTCTCGCAAGACACTTAAAAATTTCTTAAATTGGGCCTCATCATTTTTCTTCCTCAATCTTTGAGGGAAAGGTATTGCAGGTTTACACGCGTCAGGCTCCTTTTCTGCAGGAGCCTCTTTCTCTCTGGGTTCTTCGTCTTCAGCTACTTTTTCTTCTTGCGTCTGGTTGCTGTCTCCTGTGGTTGCATTTTTTGTGAAATTTTCCTGCGTTGGTGCAGGGTCATTTACGTGCAACTGTCTTCCACTACGAAGAGTCACAGCATGGCAGTGCTCCTTCCCTTTTGGATCTTCTGTATTGCTAGGCAGTGCTCCCGCAGGTCTATTCTTTAATTCTGACGCAAGCTGTCCAACTTGCATCTCTAGACTGCGCAGAGATGCAGCCTGGCTCTGGACCACTGCATCATTTTTTACCATATACTCCTTTTGACTCGCCATAAATTCTTTCATCATAGTTTCCAACGCATTTGAAGATGACGCTCTTTGGTTTCCACCGTCTGTGTTGATGTTGCGTTGAAACTGTCTCTGCGAGGATTATTCATTGTTAGAATTAAATAATATGGGCGCAGGGTTTACATTACCTTGTTGTGGCTGTTTATTTGCGCCACCATTCCATGAAAAGTTGGGGTGATTTCTCCAACCTGGATTGTAAGTGTTTGAAAATGGGTTGTTGCGCACAGCTCCTTGCGGCCCAACATAGAAGACTGATTCTGGGTTTGAAGGACACTGGTCATGCGTGTGTCCTTCCCCGCAGATCCCGCACCCAACTGCGTTGAGTTGCGCGATCAGAGGTGTTGTGCTAGCCGTGAGCGCATCTATTTTCGTGGTCAACGCGTCGATCTTTGCGTTTACTAAGGTTATTGGATCAACTTCAAAGCTTCCCGAACTGGTTTTAATGGGTCTCCTCCTTCTATCTTCCACAGTGCCCCACTCGTAATTATTGCGTGCAATCCGATCGAGGATTGCGTGAGCTTCGTCATACGTTTTTCTGAGTAGTGCACCATTTGCGGACGAGTCTACCAAGACTTGCGAGTTCTTGTTAAGTCCGACATAGAAGGTTTCTAACTGAATGCAGATGGGGTAGTCCATGATGCGGACACCTCTGTAGTAAGTTCTTGAAACGTTCCCACGCCTCACTCAATGTTTCATCTTCCATTTGCGTAAAAGTCATTATTTCCTTCCTCAATCTAGAGTTTGCGGTGGGTGGAAAGTATTTTTCCAAAAATTTCTCGGCCAGATCATTCCATGTTGCGATGGAATTGGCTAGCTACTGATTGAGCCAAACTTTCGCCGCATCTCTTAATGAATAAGGAAATAAGATGACCTGTAATTGCTCATGCGTTACTCCTAGAATAATAAATTTATTACAAATGTCCAAAAATGACTTTAGGTGAGAGTGTGGGTCTTCTGCTGGACTTCCTCCAAACTGTCCTACAGCTGTCAGCATTTGAAACATAACTGGTTTTAGTTCAAACCTTTCTATTTCTAGAGTGGGCTGAACTATCCCTGGATTAAAATTACAATTCATAGGGGCTGCATAATCTATTATCCCTCTGGCCCTATCATCGGCCATTTGGATGGGATTTAATTGTCTGTTTGGTTGGTTAGGTGCTGCCATTTCTCCTGATTGTCTTCGGGCTCTTCGATTTCTTCTTCTTCTATGATATGTTCTATCAATTTCAGGATCGACTTCGAAATCGATTTGTCGGGCGGCACGCATACAACCTCTGGTTACATGGAGAAAAAATACTCGACAGAGAACACAGTAAATAATATCAACGGAGTGTCAGATCAGAGAAATTATTAAAAAAAAATTTTGTTGCCCTTCCCCGGCAACGGCGCCAAAAACTTTGTTGTTTGTCAGTATGCTTAATAAATTAATAAAGATTTGTCGTAGATATTAATCAATCCAAGTATAAATTGACAAAATCAAGTAATACCTGGTGAGTCCAGGGTCGATTCCACAGGGAAGGGTTATTTAATAATATTTACTGAACCTTGTAGCGCATACTTTAATTAATTGATCCATTAATGCCTAAGTGAGAAAAAATCATAAGTTTCCCTTCTGGTACTCCTTCTGCGTTTGGCACAAAACTATCAATTGATTATTTGGCTAGTTCATGCGGGGCTTAGTTCTCTAATACTTACAAGGGATTGCGTTAGTCACAACGCATTCTAAGCTCATGCCTGCACTATCTTTTAGCGGTAGTGTTTTAATGCTACCAAGACTACATGACATGCGCTAACTTGTTCTACTTAGAGATGTTCGAATGCATTACCTGTCAGGGATTTAGCATACTACTACCGCATCCGACTGGCCAAGCGAGAGTTAGTAATGAAAATAGTATCGCAACTAAGTAGAAGGCAATTAATGTTTCATTTAAATCAAAATATGCGCTTACAAAATATACATATCACCGCATAAGGTGCTTGCGCTAAGCCTTGAAGAAGAAATTAGCTCATACAAGCAAAACAAGACATAATGAAATAGAACATTACAAACGCAAGTTTGCTCCTAATCACAGTTCTTTGTGATTTTTCTTTCTCCTTCGTCTTTCTGCTCCTCTCTTGATCGAACGAAAAATTAAAGAATTCTCACTGATCTCCCCTTTTTCTTTGAGTATGTGGCTTCTATTTATAGGCGAGGGAAGTTAACTTCTCCAAGTTAATCAACAACTTGCCTTAGTCATCATCAACCAACTTGTCACTTTTCAGCCCTTTTTCTGCCCACTTGCGTTAGTTGTATCAGTTGTGTTGGCGCTGTCTTTTCATCCATCTTGTCTGTCTCTTGATCATCTTGGGATGTGTGTCTGCACTGAGAAGAAACTTTGAAAACAACTAAATTAGTTGCGTTAGTGCCCTGTATTTTATAATTTCTCTCCGCATACATAAATATAGCTCGCTGCATAAACTTATCACATTTTTCTTTCTTTTTGCGTTGAAACAACGCATCATTGTTTCTTTTGGCCTTGTTTTAGCCTAAGTTTAAAAGACTAATAACTTGCTTTTTGCAAGTTATCAATCCCCACATACTAGTCCAAGTTTCATTTAAACAACCTTGGATCTTAGTTTATTGGATTTAGGGTTTATTAATGCAAACTCGATTATTCAATAACCAAATTACTGAATTACTCAAATAACGCTTTATTGAGATCGATTAATTTGTTTCATTTCCTATCTACCAGTTTTAGGGCATAAAACCCAACAGGTAAGTCAATCTTTCACGAGTGTCCATAATCACAGCTGGGTCAAATTATCATTTTAGCCCTATGTTACATCGATTTCCTTAAGTACCTGTGCTTCTCTAATGAACAACCTGTTTATGGTCCAACCATCAAACAGAAAGTCCCTCTCGGGCCAGTGAGAGGGTGAGATCCCTTTGTTCAACTCCCGGAGTCACCATTTAAGGGGACACTCATCTACTTCTCCTAAAAGTGGGAATGAGTGAATTTCTTCTTGTGTTGTCATGTCCCCAACCTCCCACTCGGTCTTGTCCCCAAAAAAGAAAGGCATATTGAGTCGGCGTATTGGCCACTCTCACCCATGCTAATCAAAGGACAATCCCTCATGAGAAGGAGTTCATGACACACTCAGGATTAAGACTGAGTTACCTAGGTTATCATATTGAAACAGTAACCTAACTAGTTAACGATGTTATATCTAGTGGTTTACTATTTCATGGTCCGGTCTTATGCAAACTCATTGCATAGGATACCCCCGCTCAAATGTCTACTACATGGACGCTTTGGATCAATACGTCTGTATCAAATACAAAGCGGGTCGTATCACATAGTGTTACCAGGATAAGGTACCCAACCTTATCCTTGTACTATAAACCTTTTAGGTTGTTACTTGAACATCGATCCCCGTATGTCCCCACATACTAGTTCAAGTTACATACAAACAACCTTGGATCTTAGTTTATTGGATTTGGGTCAAATTGTGCAATATTTAACAATAACACTTTATTGAAACAAGTATACAATTTGTTTACATTCACTATCTATGAGTTTTAGGACATAAAACCCAATAATAAAAACCTAATCTAGACCCGAACTTACATAGGACTCGATTTTACATTTAAATGCCCGAAACATAAGGCCCTTACATGATCAAATCACATAAAAAATCAAAATCTATGGTCATAAAATTAACCTAAACAGTCCAATGCAAACCATACATACATTATGCATTAATCCCACCTATTAGAGCCTATCGCAAATTTTAATCTCGATTAATAGTGACAGCGGAGGCTCTAATACCAATTGTATGGATGAAAGCCCTAGCGCAACGGAAGCGCATCGAGAGGATCTCACACCGTATACTAATTAACATTAAAATACCAATACGAAAAGGCAAAACGTTACTTTAATCATGCATTAAAGTACTGTCAACTTATTATAAACATGCTGAAAAACAAGAACAATAAAACTATTTTTACTTCCATGCTTTTCAAAAGAGAGAGAAAGAATCGATACAAACCTTCGTTGTGATCTTGAATGATTCTCGCCAACCTCGTTCTTACGTAGAAAACACAGCAACTCCAAGGAACTTTCACTAGAATTTTTCTTCTTCAAAAACACAATACCACTGAGGTTCCACTGGTATATCTTTAAGTCTAGGAGTGATAACTTGCAAAAAGAAAGTTATTTCTCACCTAAAATTAAATTAAATAAGGCTAGAAAAGAACCATGATGCACTGATTAGGCGCATATCAGCTGAAATTTGAGGTAAATCAATCTTCTAGTGCATATTCTTTGATGCGGCGATAAATCGCATGTTTATATCTTCTAACGCATGACTTCTGTAGATGTTTCCCTTGTCCAAGTTATCTTTTAGCGCAGGTGCCAAACCGAGCACGTGAAAAGTACATTGACACCCTGTTTGATGATCATTTTGACATGTGGCTGATTTGCAAGCTGGCGAAAGAAGGGAGCACACAAGCCTATTCCTTGGAGAAGTCAGCATCCTTAGCCTATTTAATCCCCCATTTGCCAGAAGAAAGGAGGACGGCAACGGAGAGAGAGAATACGGAGAAAGGAAGAAGTCGAAAGTCAGTGCATTTACTTCTCAATTATATCATGTCACTACAAGAAAAATTGTTTTTGCCAACGCGTTTTCTCTCGACGCCGTTAACTGCATTGGGAGAAGAACCTTCTGCCGACGCGCAAACCATCTCTGCCGACGTCGTTAAGACCGCGTCGGCAGAGGCCTTCTCTCTCGACGTCGTTTATATTTGCGTCGAGAGAAGCAAGACTTTTGTCGACGCTGTGTTAATCGGCGTCGGCAGAAGTGACCTTTGCCGACGCGCCTGGACGGTGTCGACAGAGAGTCATTTAAAATTTCGATCGTACATTTTTTTCCCTCCAAACTTAGACTTCTACTGACGTCATTTTCAAATGGCGTCGGTAGAAGTCACTTCTGCCGACGCAGTTAAAATGGCGTCGGCAGAGAGTCATTTAAAAATTCACAACCAAAATTTTTCCCTCCAAACTTGGATTTCTACCAACGCCGTTTTCAAATGGCATCGGTAGAAGCCTCTGCCGACGCGTTTTTCGATCTTTCCCGACGCATAGGCGCGTCGGGAGAGACCTTAATTGTTGTAGTGTGTATTGTGTTATGTTTTCTTTTTGTAGCATGAGCTAATTTCACTTTATCAAGGCTTAGCCTAGGCGCCCATGCAGCGATAATATTATTTTGTATGCGTTAAGTTTGAATGAATGAAATTGATGCTTTCTACTTAGATGTGTCAATATTTTCATTACTAATTCCCACCTGGCCAGTCGGTTGCGGTAGCAGCATGATAAATCCCTGACGGGTAACGCATGTGGAACTATCTAAGTAGAGCAAGGTAACGCATTACATGTAGTCTAGGTTGTGTTAGATTTAGCACTGTCGCGAGAGATATTTGATGAATGTGTTTAGATTGTTTTAGGAATAACTCAATTACTTGCAAGTAATAAGAGAACTGTACCAACGCATGAACTAATTGAACAGAACGTTATTAGTCCTACGCCAAACACATGTGTAATACCGGAAGGGAATCACATGTTTATTTCTCGCTTAAACATCATTAGCATTTCATTCATACTATGCGCTACAGAATGAATTATCAACGCATGTGGTTGCCGTGGTGAAAGCCTTGATAGCCTCTCTCATCTGTTTGTCTTTTACCTCTATCGCATGCTCTTATTTTTGTGTCCTTATTTGCAACTCTCATCCACGCACTCACCCTTTTACCCTATTTTACTTAGTACCATGCGTCCTAGTGTTTGTTAGCAAGCTTGTTAAAATTCTCTTTTCCCTTCCCTGTGTTTTGACCCTGGTGTACTCAAGGTATTACTTGGTTATGCTTAATTTATACTTGGATTAGTGCATATCAGCGATATTTTCTTAATTATACTGCATAATCATTTCCATAATTGATTAATTTCTAATTAATTAATCACCAATCAAATATCATATATTTAATTTTTCGACCTTGAATTAATTAATTGTCCAATTTAATTTTAGGCATTAAATTAATTAATTCATATTTAAACTCTTTCAAATTCTATTATATCCTATAAATCTAATATGAATAAAATTCACATTAATATTTCAATTTCTTCAAATATTTATTTCTCTCATAATAATGTATCAACATACATTATATTGTTTTCCTTAGTAAATTGAACACTTTCAATTTACATTTATTACTTAGTTGCCTCAAAATACTTTACGAGCTACAAGTGGGACCTAATGGACCTGCATATTAGAAGCTCCAACGATATGAGATTAATTGGTTAAACTCATTAACCAAATTAATCATTATTCGTTAACTGTGTGTACATTCCTCTATTGACTCACAGTTGCACTCTTCTCACTGCAGACATATTTCTGTGTCCACAGATATAAACCAATAACAACAAGTTAGTCCTTCACGAGTGTTTGTAACACCAGCTGGGTAAATTTACCGTTTTACCCCTTGGTTATTTCTATGTCCTTAAGTACCAGTTCTCCTCTAATGAACAACCTATTTGTGGTCCAACCATCAAACAGAAAACCCTCTCGTGCCATTGAGAGGGTAGGGCCCTTTGTCCAAGACTCGGAGACACCATTTAAGGGAACACTCATCTACTTTCCTAAAGTCGGGAAATAGTGAATTCCATCTTGTGTGATTATGTTCCCAGCTCCCCATTCGGTCTTGTCTCCAAAATGATAGGCTTATTGAGTCAGCGTACTGGCCACTCTCACCCATACAAATCAAAGGACAATCCCTCATGAGCAGCAGTTCATAATCAACTCATGATTAAGACTAAGTTATCTAGGCCGTCCTAGTGAAATAGAAACCTAACTAGTTAACGGTGTTATAACCAGTGGTTACTATTTCGCGATCCGGTCTTATGCAAACTCATTGCATAGAATACCCCCACTCGCATGTCTCTTACACGAACGCGTTGGATCATGGCGTTTGTATCAAATACAAAGTGGGTCGTATCCATAGTGTTACCAGGATAAGGCACCCAGTCTTCTCCATATACTATAGACCTTTTAGGCTGTATCTTGAACAGTGATCCCCATATGTCTCCACATACAGTTCAAGACTCATACTACAACCTAGGATGTCTAGTTTATAGGATTAGGGTTATTTAGGCAAAGACAAACATAATATAACTAACAACACTTAATGGAAAAATACATCAATATTATTTCATTAATATTCAGCCAACTGGTAGATTCACTATCTACAAGTTTTAGGGCATAAAACCCAACAATATGGACCTGAGATTCCAAGACTACATGATAGAACATGGAATTCAGTCTCAACTCTCAGCCCTTGGTACACCTCAGCAGAATGGTGTATCAGAAAGGAGAAATAGAACTCTGTTAGACATGGTTCATTCGATGATGAGCTATGCTCATTTGCCTAGCTCGTTTTGGGGGTATGGAGTAGAGACTGCAGTTCACATCCTGAACAATGTTCCCTCGAAGAGTGTTTCTGAAACACCTTTCGAGTTGTGGAGGGGACGTAAACCTAGTTTGCGTTACTTCCGTATCTGGGGTTGTCCAGCACATGTGCATGTGACAAATCCTAAGAAACTGGAACCTCGTTTGAGGTTGTGCCAATTTGTTGGTTACCCAAAAGAAACGAGATGTGGTCTTTTCTACGACCCACAATTAAACAAGGTGTTTGTATTGACAAATGCTACTTTCTTGGAGGAAGACCACGTGAGAGATCATAAACCACATAGTAAATTAGTATTAGGAGAAGCTACTAAAGAGTCACCAAGAGTTGTTGATGAAGCTAGACCTTCAACAAGAGTTGACGGAGGGACTAGTTCTTCAGATCCGTCTCGTCCTTCTCAAATGTTGAGAATGCCTCAACGCAGTGGGAGGGTTGTATCACAAATCGATCGCTACTTCGGTTTAACTGAAACTCAAGTTGTCATACCTGATGATGGCATTGAGGATACATTGTCTTACTGCAAGTGTACGAGTCAAGTAATAATATAGTGATTGTTAAATCGAATGTCGTCCTCTGGATTGGTTTTCTAGTTAAACTACGTACCGTGAATAATTTTGCTCAATTTTATTTAAGGATAAAAAAGGAATGAGATATTGAAAACAAAGGTGATGCAAATTAAAGGTTTGAAATTCAATTGAAAGAATTCTTAGGGAATTGATTTCGTCAATTTAGTTTAGGATTAATTAAAAGGAATGAATTGTAACGTGCAATTATTTCATAACTCTAAGAACCGTAAATCACAACTGTCTCTCCCGAGCATAATTGATTCTCATGCATTTAATTAACTTGATATCCCTATCTAAGTTCATTAACATGCAAGGCTTTTAGTTCTTTTGACAACTTCTAAAGCTATTCTAAATCTCACGATCTTAGAATTTCTACTTTAGTCATGCAATTTTAATAAAGTCTATGCTAAATCCCCTCTCCCGAGCATGATTCAACACTTAGATCATTCAACTAGTGGCCAATTAATTGAAAGCATTTAAACATAATTGCATACATAAAATAAGCGCACAAAACATCCTAATAGTCAATCCATAAACATAAATGACTACATCAATCCCTAAGAAACATGCCTAGCTACTCATACATGGTGTTACGATATAAGCTAGATATGAAAAAACCATAAAAGCTAAATAGAGATAAGGAAAAGAAAGGGAAACTCTTGAATCCGTTGAAACCGACACGTCTCCGTCATGATCTCCACGTCTTCAAGCTTGGTTCCCGCTCCTTGGCCTTACTTCAGCTCCCACAGAAGGTCTCTAATCGTTTTTAGGTCAAAATTCTATCCAATTGGACTCCCTTTGGTCGTAGAACATAAGATTGTATTCATAGAAATCTTTCGACAGTGTCAAGACGCTATGGACGGCGTCGCGACGCTGTCGCTTGCCGCCTTATTCTGATATGGAAAATCTTGACAGCATCGCGACGCTATCGCCTTTACCGACCATTCTGTTTAAGGACATTTTAGCAGCGTCGAGACGCTAGTGTTGGGTTTTATGCCCTAAAACTTGTAGATAGTGAATGTACACAAATTGTATACTTGTTTCAATAAAGTGTTATTGAGTTTCTACAATAAAGTGTTATTGTTAAATATTTCACAATTTGACCCAAATCCAATAAACTAAAATCCAAGGTTGTTTGTATGTAACTTGAACTAGTATGTGGCGACATACGAGGATCACTGTTCAAGTAACAACCTAAAAGGTCTATAATATAGGGCTAAGGTTGGGTACCTTATCCTGGTGACACTATGGATACGACCCACTTTGTATTTGATACAAACGCAATTATCCAACGCGTTCGTGTAGGGGATATGTTGTTGGGTTTTATGTCTTAAAACTCGTAGATAGTGAATGTTAAGGAATTATACACTTGTATCAATAAAGTGTTATTGAGGTTTATGCAATAAAGTGTTATTGTCATATTAAGTCGATAATTGCACAATAAGACCCAAATCCAATAAACTAAGATCCCAGGTTGTTTATATGTAACTTGAACTAGTATATGGGGACATACGGGGATCAGTGTTCAAGTAACAACCTAAAAGGTCTATAGTACAGGGATAAGGTTGGGTACCTTATCCTGGTAACACTATGTGATACGGCCTGCTTTGTATTCGATACAGACGTATTGATCCAAGGCGTCCATGTAGGAGACATTCAAGCGAGGGTATCCTATGCAATAAGTTTGCGTAAGACCAGACCACGAAAGAGTAAACCACTAGATGCAACACCTTTAACTAGTTAGGTTACTGTTTCAATAGGATGACCTAGGTAACTCAGTCTTAATCCTCAGTATGTCATGAACTCCTTCTCACGAGGGATTGTCCTTTGATTAGTATGGGTGAGAGTGGCATGCACGTCGACTCAATAAGCCTACTTTCTTGGGGACAAGATCGAGTGGGGGCTGGGGACATGACAACACAAGATGGAATTCACCCCTTCCCACTTCTTGGAGAAGTAGATGAGTGTTCCCTTAAGTGGTGACTCCGGGTCTGAACAAAGGGATCCCACCCTCTCACTAGCCCGAGAGGGACTTTCTGTTTACTTGTTGGATCATAAACAGGTTGTTCATTAGAGGAGCACTGGTACTTAAGGAGCCAGAGGCAACTTAGGGGTAAAACGGTAATTTGACCCAACTGAAGTTACGAACACTCGTGAAGGATTGACTTACCGTTATTGGTCAATATCCGTGGACACAAAAATATTCTACAGTGAGAAGAGTGCAGTTGTGGGTCTTTAGTGGAGTGACCCACAGTTAATGAATATTGGTTAACTCGATTAATGAGTTTAGTCAGTTAACCTCATATCATTGGAGCTTCTGATCTGTAGGTCCATTAGGTCCCCCTGCTAGCTTGTAAAGAGTAATTGGGAACAAATTATCTTGAAAAGAATTTGAATTATTCAAGTTCAATTTGGGAATCAAGTTAATTGTATGAAGTACAATTAATATAATGTATGGCGATACATTATTATATAAAGTTTAATTTGTGATTAAACATTATTAAATTGAGAGAATTATATATTTGAAAGAGTTCAAATTTATAACTAATTAAATATGTGATATTTAATTAGTGAATAAATTAATTAATTGTGAATTAATTAATTATTCAATTAGTCTAATTAAATGTTATTTAATTAAACTATAATATATGAGAGATATATATTAGAATATGATTCTAATATGTAATTAATTAAATATGTTTGATATTTAATTAATTATAAAATTAGTTAATTTTGAATTAATTGATTGTTCAGTTTAATTTAATTAAATGTGATTTAATTAAATTAATAACTATAGATTAATTTTAATGTGAATATGATTCATATTAAAACTATAGGTTATATGAGAGATGCATATTTGAATATGATTCAAATGTATGATTAATTAAATATGTGATATTTAATTGGTCAAAGAATTAACTAATTATGAATTAATTAATTGTTTAGTTTAATTGATTTAATTAAATGCGATTTAATTAAGATTAATTAAAACTATGTATTATGTGAGGACAATGCATTTAAATATGATTTAAATGAAAATATGCTTAATTAATTAATATGGTTAATTGATTAACATACAGTTAATTAATTGAAGTAATTTTAATTAATTAATTAGGTTATCAGATAACCTAATAACCATTTGATAAGATGGACAGATGAGATTGGATCTCACCCCTCACATACACAACACGTGGGAAGGGGTCAAATTGATCTCTCATTCTGCAGAAGGTAGCATCTCCATCTCTCTCAATCACTCTCCTCTCTCATTCTCTCTCAACAAGAAACACAGAGGAATTTTATATTCTCTATATTTCTTCCCTCTCAAGATTGTGGTCCCACAACCATATTCCCAATCTCAGAGAATAGTGGGGAAATCTCATGGTGGTGTCCCAAACCTTGGATTGCATTTTTGGTCCCTGTAGATTCAAGAACGTGTTCTTGATTTCAATGTCGCCAGATGATGGTGAGTTTTCGCTTCTCTTTGTTCTTTAGTTTAGAACTAAATGCTTAGCCTAAATTTATAAGAATTGTGTTGCCAATACCGCAAGTGCACGGGTCGCAAGTAATATAAAACGGAAATATTTCGAGTATCGAATCCACAAGGAGGTGAAGCGAAAATTAAGCAAAGCAAATAATTCTTGATCACTAAAAATACTTGGGGGAAATAATATTTAGGGACCAAAACATGAAATTTAAATTAATTTAAAATTAAAGCGATTAAAGATTAAAAATTGGATCAATCAAGGAAAAATAAAATATGGAGAAAGAGTTTTTAGTGAGAAGCGGGTCTTGAAAATCAATTAATAGCTAAATAATTATTACAATTAACCTATCTCATTGCCCAACTAATTATACTCCTAGAATCTCCGTTAGTCACATAGGTTCTCCTGTCGGTTTCCCCTAATTCTAATTAATCCATTTTAGCAACCTAAGTGTCCTTAGCGCCATTAAAATTCGTTAATTATTACGCTCTGATTCATTTTAGGAATCTAAGTTTAATCAACTAATCTCGTTGTCACGACGGGCAATTAAACTAGTTGCATGATTATGATCTATCATAATTTCTCTCCGTCGAGTTTCCATTAAGAATCGGATCAATATTCAACTGGTCAGATTGCATACAGCATTATGAGCATCCATACAAATAATTAGTAAAAGAGGGCAAGAGAAAGGCAATTATAATAACATCTAACTATATATTTTCATTTCAAGACCCCAAATTGGGGTTTAGCTATACATGGCTAAAATATCCACAAAATATACAATGGAAAGCTTAATTATGAGCAAAATAAAAGGGAAGGAAATGGCCGTCGAAGACCCCGTCGCTAGCGCTTGGAGTCCCTCCGAGCACGCCTTGAGCCTCCTAGAGTGCTCCCCAAAGCTCCCAAAATTTTTCCACTAAGAACTCTCAAAAAGGATAAAAAGCCTTGAGAGTAGGCTCAAAAAGAGCCAAGGAAGGGAAGGAAGGAAAGAATATGGAATGCTTGATGATGAAAATGGGCACCAAGGGAGGCCTTATATAGGCCCGAAAATAGGACAGCGTTGCGACGCTGTGACGTCACCCAACTTGTTGAATGATTTGAGTGTTGAATCTTGCTCGGGAGAGGGGATTTGGCCTAAGACTTACTTTATTTAATTGCATGACTAAAGTAGAAATTCTAAGTTTGTGACGGGATTTGGAATAACTTTAGAAGTTGCTTGAAGAACTAAACCCAAGGCCTTGCATGTTAATGAATTATGCTCGGGAGAGATAGTTGGTTGCATGCATGAGAATCAATTATGCTCGGGAGAGATAGTTGTGATAAAAAGTTCCTAGACTTGGTAGAATTATTGCATGTGAAATTCATTCCATTAATTAATCCCCAATCTCAACAATGAAATCAATTCCCTAAGAGTCTTTCCATTTGAGTCTCCACTTTTATTTTATGCTTTTTGTCTTTAAATTTATCTTTTGCATTAATTTTGCTCCCTAAATAAAATTGGACAAGATTATTCACGATACTTAATTTGCTAGAAAACCAATCCAGAAGACGACACTCGTTTAATCACGAAAACACTATATTATTACTTGACCCATACACTTGCGGTATGCAAATTGCACATCAAGTTTTTGGCGCCGTTGTCGGGGATTGACATATTTAGTTAAATTAATATTATGGAAAAATTGTTCAGTCTTAACTTAGGGTGTATTTTTATTTTTTTAGATAGATTGCATTTTTTTTCTTATTTGTTTTCTTTCCATATTTGTTAGTTTCCTATTTTAATTCTTTCCTTATTTGTTTGATTTTTTTCCCTTAATTGTCTTTTCCTTATTTGCTTTTTTTTTCTTTTTTATTTTTTTCTTTCCTTTTTTGTTTGAGTTTTAGTCCTTTGTTCTTGTTGGGCTATTATTTGGTGTTTGCATCTAAATTGAAAGCCTATATATCATTGATGCTTTAATTGATTTAAATGGCTTTTTATAATTTTGGGTGGACCGTTAAGGAATCTGTGCCCGAAGAATCAACACCATATTCCAATTTTTCATCTTCGAGTTATACCCCTTTAAAAGAAAATTCTTCCTTAGAAAACTTAGTTCAAAATTATATTGAGGAATCTAGAGTGAGGAGTCTAAAAATTGATGAAATTATAAAAGGACTTCAATCCCCAAAGGAAGTTAGTGAGGTGGGATCCACTTCTATAGGATGTCTAGTGAGTCATGTGGCCACTGATTCATTAGAACCCATCCAGGAGCGTAATTCTTTCGATATTGCTAAGGTTGAGCATTTAGGGGTGAGTTGCATAAATAGTGGGGAAGAATTGGAGAATGTTAGCACCGATCAAGAACATGATTGTGAGGAAGAAAAAGAAAATGAGCTTGTAGTGTTAGAGGAAGTTCAGGAGGTAGAGATTGAGGCTGTAAAGCCTTCGTCTGTTTTATCTTCTCCATCCTCTGTAGATTTTGATTATTCTTTTTTATATTCTCACGAGTCAGTTTTAGAGTCGGAGTCTCTTTATTTTGATCTTTCTCTTTTTATGTTTATTTTATACAAAAATACTAAAAAATAATTTTGTTTCGGGGGCCCATGAGAAACTAGTAAGCTTGCTAGCGATCGTGAGTTTTATTGATTCAAGGAAGAAGGGCCCAAAGAAATTCGAGAATTTTTATGTGCCTTAACAGATTACACGAGCACGTCGAGCTAAAGACGTTAAACAAGCGCTTATGGGAGGCGACCCAAGTTACTTTATTATTGTTATTATGTTGTTGTTGTTGTTGTTGTGTAGGAGTTCTCGTGTTCTTGCCTTTCCCAAGCATTCATGAAAAGGTCATCATTCCAGGGCAGTATTGTTCACCCCTTCCATTCTTCTCTTATTCTCATGCTTGATTAGGCTTTAGTTTTCTACACATTGAGGACAATGCATGTTTTAAGTTTGGGGGTGGAATGCTTTGCTTTGTTGAGCCCTTGAGCATCTGAGTTCGGGCTATATTTTTTAGCTTTCTACAAATTGAGCATTTGGTTGTTTTGTGGATGCTATTTTTGTTGGGTTTTATGCCCTAAAACTCGTAGATAGTGAATGTAAACAAATTGTATACTTGTTTCAATAAAGTGTTATTGAGTTTCTACAATAAAGTGTTATTATTAAATATTGTACAATTTGACCCAAATCCAATAAACTAAGATCCAAGGTTGTTTGTATGTAACTTGAACAAGTAAGTGGGGACATACAGGGATCGATGTTCAAGTAACAACCTAAAAGGTCTATAGTACAAGGATAAGGCTGGGTACCTTATCCTGGTAACACTATGAGATACGGCCCGCTTTGTATTTGATACAGACGTATTGATCCAAAACGTCCATGTAGCAGACATGCGAGCGGGGGTATCCTATGCAATGAGTTTGCATAAGACTGGACCACGAAATAGTAAACCACTAGATATAACACCGTTAACTAGTTAGGTTACTGTTTCAATAGGATGACGTAGGTAACTCAGTCTTAATCCTCAGTGTGTCATGAACTCCTTATTGTGCAATTAACTCAGTCTTGTCCTTTGATTAGTATGGGTGAGAGTGGCCTGCACGCCAACTCAATAAGCCTACCTTCTTGGGGACAAGACCGAGTGGGGGGCTGGGGACATGACAACACAAGATGGAATTCACTCCTTCCTGTTTCTTGGAGAAGTAAATGAGTGTTCCCTTATGTGGTGACTCCGGGTCTTGAACAATGGGATCCTGCCCTCTCACTGGCCCGAGAGGGACTTTCTGTTTACTGGTTGGACCATAAACAGGTTGTTCATTAGAGGAGCACTAGTACTTAAGGAGCCAGAGGTAACACAGGGGTAAAACGGTAATTTGACCCATCTGTAGTTACGAACACTCGTGAAGGATTGACTTACCGATATAGTTTTTATCCGTGAACACAGAAATGTTCTACAGTGAGAAGAGTTCAGCTGTGGGTCTTTAGTGGAATGACCCACAATTAATGAATATTGGTTAACCTGATTAATGAGTTTAATCAGTTAACCTCATATCATTGGAACTTCTGATTTGTAGGTCCATTAGGTCCCCCTGCTAGCTCGTAAAGAGTAATTAGGAAGAATTATATCTTGAGAGAATTTGAATAGTTCAAATTCATATTGGGAATTAAGTTAATTGTATGAGATCACTACAACAAATTTGGCTTTTAATGTCGGGCAATGCCCGACATTTAAAGTTTTAATGTCGGTCATTGCCTGACATTAAAAGGGCCCTTTTAATGTCATTCAACAAGCTTTGACCGACATTAAAAGTCGGTCAGTTTTTTTATGTCGGTCATTGCTTGACATTAAAAGTAGAGATGTGCGACATTAAAAGTGTCCGACATTAAAAGTGCGATATTAAATTTTAAAAAAAAAATTGTTGGTTGCACACGTTGCTAACCAACAATACTATTTCTTCTTTTTGTAAAAGCCTGTAAACAAAATAAAATTTCAACATATAAACAAAATACAATCTCGAAAGTATTTGTACACAACAACTAACTCAACGAACATGGATTTAATTGATAAAATATAATAGTGTATGTAATACATGAAACTTTCCTTCTATCCACAAATCACATCCATGAACTAATTTACAAAGAAAAAGTAAAATTATTAAACAAAATAAGTACACAACTCCTTCTACGCTCTTCCGGCCATGTTCCTCTCTGAGCTCCTTTTCGAGAATATCCATTTCATCATCTGCAACAGTTCTCGCTTAACAAGATGAATTCCAAACCTTATACAAAGCAAAAACGTAAGTACTCTACAGGAAAATCAACATAACAAATGGTTGCAAACTATTTAACAGTACCATCCATGAAATTCAAACATTGGCAGACATCCAAAAGCCAAATATACATAAACCAATTTCACAAATCAATTTGACAAAGAGTAAGCATAATAGTAATATGTCCATATATAATGATCATGGCTATACATATCCTCCAACTTGGTTAGGAACTCAAAAGACAAAATATATATACATATCAAAGTCAATGCAAATGCTCAATGGAAAAAATTGTCTAATTTAGTATTTGAATCCTAAATCCATTCTAAATCTCTCATCACAATATAATACAACATAATGACACAACAATTACTAAACAAAGAAGAAGAAGGCAAACACACCAAGTTACTATTCATTGAACTAGTGAGAGTAATACATACCGAAAGAAGGCAGCCACACCATGTTACTATTCCTTCTGACTTAACCCTTGAACTCCAACATTAAGTTAGGGTAAAATGCAAACGCAACAGTAAATATGAACCCAGAATCCAAAATCCAAAACATAATGAAACAACAATTACTAAACAAATATGCATGCTCAAGCTATAGATGTTTCCAATAGAAGAACAATCGAAGATTCAACTAAAAAACAGCTAGAGATTTTAAAGCGAACTAAACCAAACCTGACGAGTAGCATCTTTATAACGTTGTGCCTTAAAGCGAGCCAATCCAAGAGCACAGTGCAGGCTCACATATCCGGTACAATAAAGCAAATAGTATTGATACCTACAAGTAAAATGAAATTTTGAAATCAAAAGGTGTTTGTCAAGGTTTATCCAACATCTTTTCAAAAAAAAAATAATAATAATAATCCCAAGTACAATAATTGCAATATAGAAAGAACAACAAACAAACTCACCCCATAGGTGAAATGGGCATTGAAGTGAAGTAAGCCAACCATTAGAATGAACAAGAAAAAAAAAAAGAGGATCGACTAGTCTCACACCCTTAATCTTTGCTCAACTTGTCAAACAACATCACTACTACAATTTCATTTTTCTCTAAATCATCTTTAATTCAAGACTAAAAACAAGAAATCGAACTATTGATGTTTACATATGTTCAACTACCAAACGAACTATTTATTTTTTCCTTAATTATTTTGGTAATTAACCAACAAAAACTACATATTTATCTGACTGCTTGTGACCTTTCTTTTTGTTTGTTGCTCCTCCACTTCGTTTAAGTTCAAGAGCCCATAATCTATTTGTGTAAGCAGGAGTTTTCTTGACCATCTCAATAGCCTATAGTATCAAGTGAATGATTCAGTAGAATGAAATCTACATCTTAGAGGTACTAGTACCTGATGATATCTTGTCCACTGATTCAGATATTGAAATGCAAACACAATCAGTACAAGGCCAACGAGCACAGCACGGGCATCCTAAAATGAGAGGAGAAAACCAATAAAATAATAACTAAAACCAATGAAAAGTAATAAATCAACTTAACCTAGTTATAAACCACATAGTCTTTAAGCATGAGACAAATATAAAAGTTCTTAAACAACCAAAATACAGCAGCAAAATCAACCTACATTAAGTGCAAATAGTAGCAAAATCAAATAGATCAACCTAAGCAACATGTTAAGATAAAAAAAAAAAAAAAAAAAAAGAGCATTTCATTTTTGTCTTCTCTCTTCTCTTATTCATTACAACCCTGGATAAAAGCATCATGAACCATAAACCATCATAATAGGTTTCAAGCAAGCTATCGATAATTGAACATCAATTTTAAGTGGCTATAGTGTAACTTCCATCGTATATGAGATACTAAGTTAGAGTATTTGAACCGAACTGTATGCTAAACTCAGAAGCAAACCAAAAATCTTCATCAGAAAATCATATTATTATTACAATTGAGGCGCAAATCACAACCATAGTACAAAAATGAAAAAAAACAAAATTGCAAAAGTTCAAGAAAACTTCTAGCCAACACAAAATTCCCCAATCACTTTATACCCATCACATGGACAAAGCAAAAGCAGCAACATTTATAGGCTGAAAACAAACTAAAAGTGAAAAAAATTCTTTACAGTCCTGCATAAAAGCATCATGAACCATAAACCATTAGAATAGGTTTCAAGCAAGGTGCTAATAATTAGACATCAATTTTTAGTGGCTGTAGTATAGTTTCCATTGTATATCAGATACTAAGTTAGAGTATTTGCACCAAACTTTATGCTAAACTCTGAAGCAAACCAAAAATCTTCATCGGAAAATCATCTGGTTATTACAATCCAAAACCAAACACTATTGATTTTAGTTTTCACCCCAACGTCAAAGTCAGAATACCTTTATGTTAAACGCCACCGAACTTCAGCAATCAAACTAGAGTACAAATTAAAAGAGAAAAAGAGAGAGACCTGTAACATGAACTGAACTTCCAAAAAAGAGAAAAGGAGAAAAAGCTTACAAAATTCAATACATTAATGCTTGAAATAAAGGTCAAAGATGATGGTAACCATGTGCAAAAACTTTTAACAAGGTAATTGGTAATCACTTGGAACTTGCAGTATACTGCTCAACAACATCATATATAACAAGGTAAGCATATATATAGATGTCTTACCTGAAGGCAATTGCAATATCATTGCCAAATTTCTCAAGTCCATAATTTCAAGGGGGAAGCATTTTCAAGGTCTTTAGCTAATGCCTCGTAGTCCTCAACTGCCCCTGCAACAAATGTATAAAGATATCAATTTCATCACCAAAACCATATTCCTTCTCAAAAGCCCTCGTAAAACCATCAAGAACACGTAATATGAATGCAAAGAATGAAGACCCATCGGGGACAATGGAGGTTGCAGCCACGGAGCAACAGAATCATTCCATTTTGGTTCGGCATGTAGAGGCCGCTCTACATAGCATCGTCTCTGGGAATAATTCATGATGAAGTTGGGACATTAGGCCGACTCGACAACCTAAAAGAACCAATTTGCAGAACTGTAAAATCAAACAAACACATCAGTCTTGAGTAAAGAACAAATTAATTGACAATCGTTAAGAGTAACATTCAGAGGAGTACAAAAATTCAAAGCAAAATTTATAACATGGCGAGGTAAATCTAGCCTTCATAACAAAAAGAGAAACCAGTTGAATGGACTCATTACAGAAATTAGTTGAGCTTCGACCGAATCACCCAAGCAAATAACAGGAGATAAGAAAGAGTTAGTCAAAGATGAATTCAGATTACCTCTTTCGCCAATATCCTCATTGATCCAATGCTTGTTATTCTGTTACAACCTTCCTTTAGCTACTCCATACTCTGACCGAGTTTCCCAAACAAGATCAAAACGAATACAAAAAAACAAGGAAGAAAGAAAAATGGTTAGTTAGATGGTTGCTTTTATCTGATACACAAACACACAAACTTAACATAACCACAAGTTTTAGCTCTTTCTTAAATGAGTCAAATTTTAATTTGTAATAATGGTTAGTTAGAAGATTCTTACTTATCAGTGAGGAGAGAGAAGTAAAATCTGTCAAAAATGCATATTGGAGGCAATTTCAAGAAACAAACAAGCTACTCAACTTGCATTTAACTCACACACACAAGGCCCACATCTTCTGTTGTGTTAATAAAAGAAATACTTGCATTTCAACACTCAAAAGTAGGTGTTGCATCAAATAAAATTAACCAACCCATTAAAGTTCAAAAGAACAAAGAATCAGGTCAATGCATCAGTATTTATGTTGTAGTATTCCATAAAAATTTTCACTTTGCAACCACAACTTAATATATCAGATTCCACAGCCTAATATAGAATTGATACTGTACCAAATAGTTCTCCAATCTTTTGGGGAGAACTTAAAAGGTAACACCAGGTAGATTTTAGTCCAACTAAAGTGAATAAGACTAGAGTGAAACCAATTGTTAGACAATTCAATAACAAAGCTAAATAAACAAATTAACTAGAAACCATAAACTTCCCATTTTTCAGGCAAGATGCAGAAGACGCCTAGAGCATCAAATAGATTATGTTCCAAAGAAGCAAGAAAGGTCCAGAAACTTGCCAAAATCTTAAGTAAAACCACATAAGCATAACATCAAACACGTTGTGTGCAATAACAAGAAAGAAAACCCATATCTGAAAAATCAAAGTAGATCTGACTCATATCTGTTCGGATCTGCTACTCGCCTTAGATCTACTACCCTGACCTCAACTTCCACCACCCACGGTTGAAACACCAACCACCACGACAAAGAACAACCAACCACAACAAAAACAACTACCAACCCATGGCGAATCGGTGGGGTTTTCTTATCAGTGGGTTTTTTTTTTTATGAATACGAGAAATGAAATGAGAGAAAACTGAGAGAGGGTGAGAGAAAACTAACCGAGAGGGCGGCGACTCTGGTGTGGTGCGAAAGATCTGAAAGAAGACGACAGAGAAATCGAAGGGGAGGGAGTTGTTGCGTCAGAGTGATGCGACTTCGTGACCGGCGACGGCGGAGTGCGAAGTCGGAGAGGAGGGGAGGCTTGCGGTTGTGGTCGACTGAGAGAGAGGGGATTGAGAGGGAGAGAGGAAATCGAGGGTTTTGTTTCTTTTTCCCCCCAGTTTTTCTTTCTTTTTTTTTTTTAAACCCACATCATATCTTTAATGTCGGGCAAGAAGGTCTTCTTAAAATTTTCCAGCGCCTTTTTTCACTTGTCCGACATTAAATGTCCAACATATATTTTTTTGTCCGACATTAAAAGTATAACTTGTTGTAGTGGATACAAATTAATACAATGTATAGTGATGCATTAAAATATAAAGTCTAATTTGAGTTAAACTTTATTAAATTGAGAGATTAATATATTTGAAAGAGTTCAAATATATGTCTAATTAAATATATGGTATTTAATTAGAAGATGAATTAATTAATCATGAATGAATTAATTATTCAATTTAGTTTAAATTAAATGAGATTTAATTAAACTATAGTCTATGAGGGAATTATTATATAGAATACGATTCTAATAAGTAATTAATTAAATATGGGTGATATTTAATTATGAAACTAATTAATTATTGGAATTAATTAATTGATTAGTTTAATTGAATTAATTAAATGCAATTTAATTAAGTTGATTAAACTATATATTATGTGAGGAAAATACATTTAAATAATATTTAAATGTGCATGAGATTAATTAATTAATATGATTAATTAATTAACATTTAATTAATTGATTTAATCAATTAATTAATTGATCTTGACCTAACGGTCAAGACTGTTTCCTAACCTCACATTAGGGTTTCCTCTCTTATAAAAGGAAAGGTTATGAGAACCCTAACCCGAAGGTCTCATTCTAGCCTCCCTCTCATATTCTCTCAACTCAAGAACTCTAAAGAGAATCTTTATCTCTAAGAGTTTTTTCCATTCAAGATTAGGTAGTCCCACAACTACGTTCCTAATCTCAGAGTTATAGTGGGGAAACCCTTGTGGTGGTGTCCGTTGAAGAATTCAGAGTCGTCAGACGAAGGTATGTTTCTCATCGCTTAACTTTTTGCCAATGTATTGGTATTTTGTAGAACAAAATTAATTTACGAACGGTCCAATTGCTTCCGCTGTAACGGAATTGGGAATTCCAATCCTTCAATTGGTATCAGAGCCGATCATAGATCTAATCTTGTTTCTCTGAAATTTGCATTGGTTTTTGGTGGGTACCTTTATGCATTTGATGAATGAAAGGTTTGCTAGTAGATGTTTTGGGTTTTTGGCATTAGATTTTGCAATTTTTTATTGATTTGATCAATGTAAGGGCCCGGTGTTTTGGGCTTTTTATTGCAAATCGAGTCTGTAAGTTCGTGTCTATCGATTCTGGCTGTGGTTCTGTGAAAATCAGTGCGTTTTGGGACCAAATCGGATGAGTACAGTGCTGGAAATCGACGAATTTTGGAAAATCCGAGAGATAGCGTCAAGACGCTTCTCAACGGCGTCCCGACGCTTGCTGAAAAACCCAAAAAACTGAAGAAATTCACGGAAACGCGCGGAACGAAAAGAATAAAATAATACAAAACAAACAATCAAAGTTGTGAAGTTTTGTCTGGCTGAGTTGGTTGCATCAGCCTTTGCGTTTGTAGGAGGTTACGGGTTCGAGACTTGACCTGTGCTGTTTGAGCTCAATTTTTTTTTCGCGTGCGGTTCGCTGGAGTAGTTTCGGTCCAGAAGTTTTTGAGGCGAGATTCGTTGGTATTTGACCGGTTTAGCGCGGTTCAAGCGAGATTTGACCGGTTCGATGGAGATTTGACCCAGTTCAGCGCGGTTCAGCTTGATTTGAGCGATTTAACATCCGGTTCGAGCGGTCTGAAGGCATTTTGGGCCGGTTCATGCTTATTTCAGCCCGGTTCAGTGTGGTTTAGCTTGGTTTAAGCTGATTTGAAGCTGGTTCATCGCGGTTCAACCCATTTCTTGCCAGTTCGAAGGGTTTAGACACGGTTCAGCCCATTTTCTTGCCGGTTCGAAGGGTTTGGACGCGGTTCGAGGCTGTTCGGGCTGATTGACGACAGGATAGGATGCCAAAACCCGTCTACTTAGCTATTTAAATTGTTTTATGAATGTTATATAGTTTATAATCCCACTATTGGTTAAGCATATTCATGCATATTTATTTATAATTGTTATAATATATGGATTATGCATGAATTTAATTTTCATGAGTATTTAATATAACTTGTTATGATTAAATGGATGAAAATTGAGAAGCATTGAGCATGAAATTACTTTAGTAAAGAATATAAAGAGTTATATTTATGAAAGTAATTTATATGCTTACTTATTTTCATGAGCAATTAATATAAAGTGTTATGTTAATGTATGAAAATGGTAAGGCTTAATTTTAATTTTCTTGGATAATTAATTTAAGAGTTGGGTTAATTAAAAGGAAATTAAATTCCATTGTGCATGACATTACCTTAGATTAATATAATTGTTATATTTTTCGATGTCATGTAGGCTTGAATATGGTATATAAATTAATTAGAATCCGATTGTTAATTTATGTCACCATAGTAGTTTGTTATAGGGTTAATTCATTAAAATTTATAAGTGTTATAATATTAATGAATAGAAACAGTTAACCTATAACAAAGAATTGCATGCAAACATAGGATCTTACGAAAAATGAATTAATTTTAAATTGTTTAAAATTAATTAGACCTAAGATCACATTTCTAATAAGATTAGAATTATTCTTACTTAGTGTTAAAATAGTTTTAATAAACTAAGTAGGAAAAACATTACTATGGTCATAAGGGAACTCTCTCGGTAAAAGTTCTGTCTAAGGCTGGGGGTATTTAAGCTAACGGTTAACGGAACACCTCCTACCTAGGAACTGACCCGAAACCTAAGTTGAATTAACCATAGTTATGTTAGCATGCAATGTCACTAGGTTGATTAAAAGAGTTTAATACACCTAGATCTTTAGAGTAAAGACTTTACATTACTATGGTTATAAGGGAACTCTCCCGGTGAAGTTCTATCTAAGGTTGGAGGTACTTAAGATGACGGTTTACGGAACACCTCCTACCTGGGAACTAACCCGAACCTTGAGTTGAATTAACCATAGTCATGTTAACATGCAAAATTGCTAGGTTTATTAAAAGAGTTTAATTCACCTAGAACGTTGCTATTAAATCCTCACCGTAAATGTTATAATAGGATTAGACTTAGATAGATTGACTTAGCCGAATTTATCTAAGTCAAATAACCCTAAAATATGGTAGGACATTTCAGTGGGAGGAAAAATATAAAAACAAGATTTTCATATCGAGTTTTTACTCTCACGTCCCCCTGTGTTCACATCGTGAGATTCATGCTCAGCTTCGTGTCGCCTTGGGCGCGGCCTCCCTTCGGAAAGTGTTTGCATGGGTCAATAACAAGGTGAATGGGGAGAATGTCTATAGTAAGTGGGAGCTGGATGCATGTCAACATATCCTACAGTCTCCACCCCTAGGTCGCACCGTGAGATTCTTATGATCCGCCTGCGTGTCGTCCTGGAGCGACCATCTCTTCGGAGGGCCTGATCATAGGTTTCGGAACATCGTGAACTCTTGAATAGGATAGGGTCACTTAGGCTAATCACCAACAATTGTCTTTCCCTTCGGTAGCCTGTTAGTGCGTGCCTTTGAGATCTGAAAGTGGGAGGGTTACACTTACGGGGATGAGTTGAGTATGTTAACTAATCCTTGACCGAACAATGGTAACTAAACGCTAACGGAATATGAGTTATTCTAGTGTTAGAGTTTGGTTGAGATTGTCTCAATTCAGAGGAGGAGTAGCTGACCACCCTTCGGTGGCTGTTGTTCTAAACCTTTGAAGTATCGTTGCAAAAACTAAATCAATAGTTTTATAGTGTTTCTTTGATTGCTTATTTGTTTTTGAAGAATTTGATTGGATTATTTGTAATGAGTTAGTGCAATTAATAATACAAGTAATTTGTTACTTCAGCAATTATATAATAATTTTATGTGTATTGTCTTACGTCATTTTATAAATAACAGTAATACAACAAGTTTAAACGACAAATTGTGGTAAATAAGTCTAGGATTATTCTTAACTGAGGAATGTCCTCATGCCCCATATGTTTAATTCATTAAGAATTGTTCTTGGTGAATATGACATAGAACACTGCTTAGCAAAAAAAAAAAAAAAAAAAAAAAAAGAGAGAACTTCAAGACCATAATTAATTTTCATTTACTTGTCTTGAAAACGTGATTAGTGAAGAATAGTGATTCTCCCTGAATACTTGATACAGGGGCCACAAATCACGTGTGTTCTTCTTTTAAAGGAATAAGTTCCTGGCAACAGCTTACTGCTTGTGTAATAACTCTCAAAGTTAGAATTAGAGAGGTTATTTTGGCTATTGCAGTGGGGAACATTAAGTTATTTTTCTCCGTGGGAGAAAATACATATTATTAGATAATGTGTATTTAATTCCTAAGATCAAAAGAAATTTGATTTCTGTGTCTTATTTGCTGGAACAATGTTACTCTTTACCTTTCTCTGCTAATGCAGTTTTGTTTCAAGAAAGGGAGTTGCCATTTGTTTAGCTTTACTGGAAAGTAACCTAAATGTTTTAAGACTAATCAAGAGTAAAGCAGTCATGAACACTGGGTTGTTTAAGACTGCTACTACTCAATGTGAAAAGAGGCAAAGGATTTCTCTTAAAGGAAAATACCTTTATTTGGTTTTAAGGTAGACCATATTAATCTCAATTTGATTGGGAGATTGGTCAAGAGTGAACTTCTAAGCGAGTTAGAAGATGACTCTCTACTACCTTGTAAGTCATGCCTTATGGGCAATATGACTGATAGGTCTTTTACTGGAAAAGATCTAAGAGCCAAAGAGCCCTTGGAGCTTGTACATTTGGATCCTTGTGGTTCAATATGTTAAAGCAGTGGGAGAGCATGAATAATCCATCTCTTTTGGATGATTATTCAAAGGTATGCGTATTTTTACCTAATGTAATTCTAAAGCTCTTGAGATATTCGAAGGGGCTTAGGACTGAAGTTGAAAACTTGTTAGGTGAGATGATAAAAACACTTCGATCTGATCGAAATGTTGAGTATAGGGATTTGAGATTCCAGGACTATTTGATAGTACATGGGATCACACCCTAAATCTCATTTAGGAGAAATAGAACCCTATTGGATATGGTTCATTCCATGTTGAGCTATGCTCAATTGTCTGGCTCGTTTTGGGGTCATGTTGTGTTGACTGCATTGCATACTGCAGTAGGCAACTCCAAAGGAAACGAGAAGTGGATACTTCTTCAATTCACAATAGAATAAAGAATTTGTATCGACAAATGCTAAATTTTCAGAAGAAGTCCACATAAAAAATCATAAACCACAGAGTAAAGTCGGTTCAAGTAAGTTAACTAATGAAGCTACAGTAACATCCACAAGAGTCGTTGATGAGGTTGGTTGTTCAACAAGAGTTGTTGATGGACCAGTGCCCATCTCAATAGTTAAGAGTGCCTCGATGTAGTGGGAGGGTTGTTTTATAACTTGAACGTTACATGGGCTTGATTGAAGCCTATGTCATCATACCTGATGATGGTATAGAGGATTCATTGTCTTTTAGAAAGAAAATGAATGATGTTGACAACGATCAGAGGATTAAAGCCATGAACCTAGAAATGAAGTCTTTTGTATTTCACTTCCATCTGGGATCTTGTAGATCTGCTTAATGGGTAACACCTATTAGTTACGAGTGGATTTACAAGAGGAAACGAGACATTCATGTCTTAACCAGAAGGGTTCATACAACAAGATCAAAAGTAAAAGGGTTTGCAAGCTTAAGTGATCCATTCATGGATTGACCTAAGCATTTCGATCTTGAAATATAAGATTTGATATAGTGACCAAATCTTTTGGCTTTAATCAGAACATTGATGAGTCTTGTGTTTACAAGTAATCATCAATAGTTTAGTAGCTTACTTAGTGTTGTATATGATTGATATCCTAATCATTGGGAATGATGTAGGTTATCTTACTGACATTAAAAGAGGCTAGTAGCTCATTTCCAAATGAAAATCTGGGAGAAGCTGAGCTGGCCTTGTCTCAAGTGTCTTATATCTACAAGATGTTAGTTAGATATAAGATGCAGAATTCCAATAAGGGTTCACTACCTTTTAGGCATGGAATTCTTTTGTCTAAGGAACTGTGTCTTGAGACACCTCAAGATGTTGAGGACTTGAGACATAAGCCCTATGCAGTAGGGATTGTCAGTAAGTATCAATCAAATCCAAGAATTGGTCTCTGGAGAGTCGTTAAGTACATCCTCCAGTATCTTAGGAGAACGAGGGTCTATATGCTCGTGTATGACACTGAGGATTGGATCCTTACACGATACACTGACACAAATTTTCAAACTGATAAAGATTTGAGGAAATCTACATCAGTATCTGTGTTCACTCTTAACAGAGGAGATGTAGTATGACATAGTTGCAACCTCAATGATATAGGCCAATAAGCAGTTGCTTATGAAGCAGCGATAGAGACTGTATGACTTAGGAAGTTCAAGCCTATTTTGGAAGGTGTTCCAAATATGAACTTGTCTATTGCAAGACAAGCAAGCACATTAAATCTAAAGATATATTGTTGATTCATTCACGAAGGCTCTCTCGGCTAAAGTGTATGAGGGTCATCTAGAAGCTCTAGGCCTACGAGTTATGTACAAAGATATAATCTAGGGCAAGTGGGAGAAGTGTAATGAGTATAGTGATACCATTATGTAATGGATATAGTGATGCCCTAGTTTATTGTATTTCTACATTGTATATGTTTTATACATGTATTTATACACTTGCTACTGTATAGATTATTGTACATCCCACTAAAGAAGAGTTTTAGTTCAAGTGGGAGTTTGTTGGGTTTTATGCCCTAAAACTCGTAGATAGTGAATGTAAACAAATTATATACTTATTTCAATAAACTGTTATTGAGTTTCTACAATAAAGTGTTATTATTAAATATTGCACAATTTAACTCAAATCCAATAAACTAAGATCCAAGGTTGTTTGTATGTAACTTGAACAAGTATGTGGGGACATACAGGGATCGATATTCAAGTAACAACCTAAAAGGTCTATAGTACAAGGATAAGGCTGGGTACCTTATCCTGGTAACACTATGAGATACGACCCGCTTTGTATTTGATACAGACGTATTGATCCAAAACATCCATGTAGCATACATGCGAGCGGGGGTATCCTATGCATTGAGTTTGCATAAGACCGGACCACGAAATAGTAAACCACTAGATATAACACCGTTAACTAGTTAGGTTACTGTTTTAATAGGATGACCTAGGTAACTCAGTCTTAATCCTCAGTGTGTCATGAACTCCTTCTCACGAGGTATTGTCCTTTGATTAGTATGGGTGAGAGTGGCCTGCACACCAACTCAATAAGCCTACCTTCTTGGGGACAAGAGTGAGTGGGGGCTGGACACATGACTGTTGGGTTTTATGCCCTAAAACTCGTAGATGGTGAATGTAAACGAATTGTATACTTGTTTCAATAAAGTGTTATTGAGTTTCTACAATAAAGTGTTATTGTTAAATATTGCACAATTTGACCCAAATCCAATAAACTAAGATCCAAGGTTGTTTACATGTGACTTGAACTAGTATGTGGGGACATACGGGGATCAGTGTTCAAGTAACAACCTAAAAGGTCTATAGTACAGGGATAAGGCTGGGTACCTTATCCTGGTAAGACTATGTGATACGGCCCGCTCTGTATTCGATACAGACGTATTGATCCAAGGCGTCTATGTAGGAGACATGCGAGCGGGGGTATCCTATGCAATGAGTTTGCATAAGACCGGACCACGAAATAGTAAACCACTAGATGTAACTGTTGGGTTTTATGCCCTAAAACTCGTAGATAGTAAATGAAACAAATTAATCGATCTCAATAAAGTGTTATTTGAGTAATTCAGTAATTTGGTTATTGAATAATCGAGTTTGCATTAATAAACCCTAAATCCAATAAACTAAGATCCAATGTTGTTTAAATGAAACTTGGACTAGTATGTGGGGACATACGGGGATCAGTGTCCAAGTAACAACCTAAATGGTCTATAGTATAGGGATAAGGCTGGGTACCTTATCCTGGTGACACTATGTGATACGGCCCACCTTGTATTCGATACAGATGCAATGATCCAAAGCATCTATGTAGGAGACATGCGGGTGGGGGTATCCTATGCAATGAGTTTGCATAAGACCGGACCGCGAAATAGTAACCACTAGATGTAACGCCGTTAACTAGTTTAGGTTTCTATTTCAATAGGATGACCTAGGTAACTCAATCTCAATCCTGAGTCTGTTATGAACCCCTTTCAGGAGGGACTGTCCTTAGATTTGTATGGGTGAGAGTGGCCAGTTCGCCGACTCAATAAGCCTACCATTTCAGGGGCAAGACCGAATGGGGGTTGGGAACATAACAGTACAAGATGGAATTCACTCCTTCCCCTATTGGGGTAAGTAGATGTGTGTTCCCTTAAGGGCTGATTGTAGGGCTTGAACAAAGGCGCGCCGTCCTCTCCTAGCCTGAGAGGAACTCCTGTTTAGTGGTTGGACCCTAAACAACTTTTTCATTAGAGGAATCAGTGGTACTTAAGGAACCAGAGGTAACACAGGGGTAAAACGGTAATTTGACCCAGCTGGTGTTACGAACACACGTGAAGGATTGACTTACTGCTTGGTCGATATCCGTGGACACAGAAATATTCTATAGTGAGAAGAGTGCAGCTGTGGGTCTTTAGTGGAGTGACCCACAGTTAACGAATGTTGACTAAACTTGGTCAATGAGTTTGGCCAATTAGTCTCGTATCGTTGGAGCTTCTGATCTGTAGGTCCATTAGGTCCCACTGGTAGCTCGTAAAGAGACTTGAGGCAATTAAGTATAAATTGTAAATTGAAAGTGTTCAATTTATTTGGGGAATCGTATAATGTATATTGATGCATTATAATATAAAGTTTATGAAACTTTATAATATAATTTTTGAATTAATTTAAAAAAAAATTAATTCTTGAGAGAAAGTATTTGAAAGAGTTCAAATAAATTTAATATGAATTGGATTCATATTAATTTTAATTTTAATAAAATCCCTAAGATTAAATATATGATATTTAATTGGGTAAATTAATTAATTATGGAATTAATTAATTATTTATTAAAATTAGAGACCTTTTCCTATTAGGAAAGAAAATATTTGAAAGAGTTCAAATAGATTTAATATGAATTGGATTCATATTAATTTTAATTTTAATAAAATCCCTAAGATTAAAAATATGATATTTAATTGGGAAATTAATTAATTATGGAATTAATTAATTATTTATTAAAATTAGAGACTTTTTCCTATTAGGAAAAGGTCTCCCTTTTCCTGTTAGGAAAAAGGTCTTGGCCTTTACTATATATAGGACCCCTGGGGTGGGGTGAAAGGTATCCCATTCATTCTCCTACTCTCTAGAAGTCTCAGAGTCATACCGGTGTAGCCATAGTGGTGGTGTTCGCACTAGTTCGTGATTAATTCACAAGCAGTTGGTGAATTTAATCTGAGTCGTCAACGAGAGTAAGTAATTTGTTACTTTATAAATTAGATTTAGCTCTGATATTTTTGTATGCTTAGCCTTAATATATATTTAGAATAGTTCTAATATTATTGCCAATGTATTGGTATTTTAGATTAAACAAAATTAATTACGAATCGGTCCCAATCACGCTTCCGCTTTACGGAATTACGGAATTTCAATCCTTCAGTAACACCGTTAACTAGTTAGGTTACTGTTTCAATACGATGACCTAGGTAACTCAGTCTTAATTCTGAGTGTGTCATGAACTCCTTCTCATGAGGGATTGTCCTTTGATTAGCATGGGTGAGAGTGGCCAATACGCCGACTCAATATGCCTTCCTTTTTGGGGACAAGACCGAGTGGGAGGCTGGGGACATGATAACACAAGAAGGAATTCACTCCTTCCCACTTCTAGGAGAAGTAGATGAGTGTTCCCTTAAGTGGTGACTCCGGGACTTGAACAAAGGGATCCCGTCCTCTCACTGGCCCGAGAGGAACTTTCTGTTTAATGGTTGGACCATAAACAGGTTATTCATTAGAGGAGCTCTGGTACTTAAGGAGACAGATGTAACACAGGGGTAAAACGGTAATTTGACCCAACTGTGGTTACGAACACTTGTGAAGGATTGACTTACCGGTATAGGTCTATATCCGTGGACACAGAAATGTTCTACAGTGAGAAGAGTTCAGCTGTGGGTCTTTAGTGGAATGACCCACAGTTAATGAATATTGGTTAACCTGATTAATGAGTTTAATCGGTTAACCTCATATCATTGGAGCTTCTGATCTGTAGGTCCATTAGGTCCCCCTACTAGCTCGTAAAGAGTAATTAGGAACAATTATATCTTGAGAGAATTTGAATAGTTCAAATTCATATTGGGAATTAAGTTAATTGTATGAGATACAAATTAATATAATGTATAATGATACATTAAAATATAAAGTCTAATTTGAAATTAAACTTTATTATTATGAGAGAAATAAATATTTGAAGAAGTTCAAATATCAATATGAATTTGATTCATATTAAATTTATAGGATATAAGAGAATTGGAAGGAGTTCCAATTTTAATATGAATTTGATTCATATTATAGAATTAATTAATTGAAAGCCTGAAATTAAATATATGATATTTAATTGGGTAATTAATTAATTAACTAATAGAAGGTCTGAAATTAAATATATGATATTTAATTGGTGATTAATTAATTTAAAGAATTAATTAATTGGAAATTAATCAATTATGAAAATGATTAATTACTTATGGAAGTAATTAATCATTTATGGAAATGATTTAATCACTTATGGAAGTGATCAATCATTTATGGAAAAGATTAATCAATTATGGAATAGATTGGTTATGGAGTTGATTAATTATGGAAAAGATTAAATCAATTATGGAAATAATTGATTTTAAATGAATATTTTATTCATGGCCTTTCTCCTATAAATAGAATACTAACCCTAGGGTTTATGGGATACAACATATGGCCACCATAAGGTCCTCTCACATTCTCTCAACTCAAGAACTCTAGGGAGAATTTTCTCTCTAGAGTTTTTCCCATTCAAGATTAGGTAGTCCCACAACTACGTTCCTAATCTCAGAGTTATAGCGGGGAAGATCAAATGGTGGTGTTCTTCGTTGTTGCAGAGCAATCAAGAATCATTCTTGAAGTATTCAGAGTCGTCAACGGAGGTATGTTTTTCACCGCTTAACCTTTTGCCAATGTATTGGTATTTTGTAGAACGAAATTAATTTACGAACGGTCCAATTGCTTCCGCTGTAACGGAATTGGGAATTCCAATCCTTCAATGACAACACAAGATGGAATTCACTCCTTCCCGTTTCTTGGAGAAGTAGATGAGTGTTCCCTTAAGTGGTAACGTCGGGTCTTTAACAATGGGATCCCGCCCTCTCACTGGCCCGAGACGGACTTTCTGTTTACTGGTTGGACCATAAATAGGTTGTTCATTAGGGGAGCACTGGTACTTAACGAGCCAGAGGTAACACAGGGGTAAAACGGTAATTTGACCCATCTGTAGTTACGAACAATCGTGAAGGATTGACTTACCGATATAGGTTTTATCCGTGGACACAGAAATGTCCTACAGTGAGAAGAGTTCAGTTGTGGGTCTTTAATGGAATGACCCACAGTTAATGAATATTGGTTAACCTGATTAATGAGTTTAATCAGTTAACCTCATATCATTGGTGCTTCTGATCTGTAGGTCCATTAGGTCCCCTGCTAGCTCATAAAG
This sequence comes from Luffa aegyptiaca, assembly GCA_017139565.1. Lineage (NCBI taxonomy): Eukaryota > Viridiplantae > Streptophyta > Magnoliopsida > Cucurbitales > Cucurbitaceae > Luffa > Luffa aegyptiaca. Next base: position 23,153,933 of record CM029397.1, read on the forward strand.
AGTAATTAGGAAGAATTATATCTTGAGAGAATTTGAATAGTTCAAATTCATATTGGGAATTAAGTTAATTGTATGAGATACAAATTAATACAATATATAATGATGCATTAAAATATAAAGTCTAATTTGAGTTAAACTTTATTAAAGTGAGAGATTAATATATTTGAAAGAGTTCAAATATATGTCTAATTAAATATATGGTATTTAATTAGAAGATGAATTAATTAATCATGAATTAATTAATTATTCAATTTAGTTTAAATTAAATGAGATTTAATTAAACTATAGTCTATAAGGGAATTATTAGAATATGATTCTAATGAGTAATTAATTAAATATGGGTGATATTTAATTATGAAATTAATTAATTATTGGAATTAATTAATTGATTAGTTTAATTGAATTAATTAAATGCGATTTAATTAAGTTGATTAAACTATATATTATGTGAGGAAATTACATTTAAATAAGATTTAAATGTGCATGAGATTAATTAATTAATATGATTAATTAATTAACATTTAACTAATTGATTTAATCAATTAATAAATTGATCTTGATATAACGGTCAAGACTGTTTCCTAACCTCACATTAGGGTTTCCTCTCTTATAAAAGGAAAGGTTATGAGAACCCTAACCCTAAGGTCTCATTCTAGTCTCCCTCTCATATTCTCTCAACTAAAGAACTCTAGGGAGAATCTTTCTCTCTAAGAGTTTTTCCCATTCAAGATTAGGTAGTCCCACAACTACGTTCCTAATCTCAGAGTTATAGTGGGGAAGCCCTTGTGGTGGTGTCCGTTGAAGAATTCAGAGTCGTCAAATGGAGGTATGTTTCTCATCGCTTAACTTTTTGCCAATGTATTGGTATTTTGTAGAACAAAATTAATTTACGAACAGTCCAATTGCTTCCGCTGTAACGGAATTCGGAATTCCAATCCTTCAATTTTTGCATGACTATGATTTCCTAGGATAGGTTTTCTTGTCAATTTTCAAGCTTTTGATGAGTTGTAAGCATGAGTGACCAAAAAGGGAGACTTTTTAAACGAGATGTCTTCCATTAGTAGAGTATTTTCCATGGTTTAGAATTGGACTTGAATGCTTAGGAGCGAATTATTAGGTTCATATTCTTGTTGTCACCTCGATAGGTGTAGGGAAGAGCTAAAGAGTTCATTTTTTGGCAAATTAGCATGTTTAATCTTGCCTAGGAGGAAATAAATGAATATGTGCTTATCATGCTCATAAAGAAAAATCAATCTTGTTGTTACATTTGAAAGAAAACATCAAGTCATGACTTATACCCGAGAAGGGTTTTCTGTTTGGTGGTTGGACCACTAACAGGTTGTTCATTAGAGGATCACTAGTACTTAAGGAGGTAGAGGTAACTCAGGGGTAAAACGGTAATTTTACCCAACTGGACTTACGAACACTCGTGAAGGACTAACTTGTTGTTACTGGTCTATATCCGTGGACACAGAATTATGTCTGTAGTGAGAAGAGTGCAACTGTGGGTCTTTAGTGGAGTGAACCCATAGTTAACGAAAATTGATTAATTGGTTAATGAGTTTAGCCGATTAATCTCATATCGTTGGAGCTTCTGATCTGCAGGTCCATTAGGTCCCACTGGTAGCTCGTAAAGAGACTTGAGGCAATTAAGTATAAATTGTAAATTGAAAGTGTTCAATTTATTTAGAGGAATCATATAATGTATGATGATGCATTATAGTATAAAGTTTATGAAACTTTATAATATAGTTTTTTGAATTAATTTCAAAATTAATTTTGAGAGAAAATATTTGAAAGAGTTCAAATAATTAATATGAATTGGATTCATATTAATAAAATAATTTTTTTAATAAAATCCCTAAAATTAAATATATGATATTTAATTGGGTAATTAATTAATTATTTATTAAAATTAGATATGAATAAGATAATAGATCTTATTCATGATCTTTTCCTAAAAGATTTTGGCATTTTCCTATAAATAGGACCCCTGGGTGGGGTGAAAGGCATCTCATTCATTCTCATGCTCTCAGAAAATTCCCCTGAAGGCTTCCTAGACTCCCACCAGTCTCTTGCCTCTAGAAGTCTCAGAGTCATACTGGTGTAGCCATAGTGGTGGTGTTGACGCTTGGTCCCTAAGAAATCAAGAAAGGTGTTCTTGATCCATCAGAGTCGTCAGACGATGGTATGTATGCTTATCCCCTTTAGATTAGATCTAAGGTTGTATGTGTTGGGTTTTATGCCCTAAAACTCGTAGATAGTGAATGTAACCGTTGACCGGATATTAATGAAATAATATTGATATATTTTTCCATTAAATGTTATTAGTTATTTTATATTTGTTTTTGCCTAAAAATAACCCTAATCCAATAAACTAGACATCCCAGGCTGTAATATGAGTCTTGAACTATATGTAGCGACATATGGGATCATTGTTCAAGAAACAACCTAAAGGGTCTATAGTATAGGGATAAGACTGGGTGCCTTATCCTGGTGACACTATGGATACGACCCACTTTGTATTTGATACAAACGCTACGATCCAACGCGTTCGTGTAGGAGACATGCGAGTGGGGGTATCCTATGCAATGAGTTTGCATAAGACCGGACCGCGAAATAGTAACCACTGGTTATAACACCGTTAACTAGTTGGTTTTCTATTTCACTAGGACGACCTAGACAACTTAGTCTTAATCCTGAGTTGATTATGGACTCCTGCTCATGAGAGATTGTCCTTTGATTTGCATGGGTGAGAGTAGCCAATACGCCGACTCAATAAGCCTACCATTTTGGGGACAAGACCGAGTGGGGAGCTGGGAACATAATCGTACAAGATGGAATTCACTCCTTCCCGACTTCAGGGAAGCAGATGAGTGTTCTCTTAAGTGGTTACTCCGAGTCTTGAACAAAGGGCCCTACTCTCTCAATGGCACGAGAGGGTTTTCTGTTTGATGGTTGGACCACAAACAGGTTGTTCATTAGAGGAGAACTGGTACTTAAGGAAATGGAAGTAACCCAGGGGTAAAACGGTAATTTGACCCAGCTGGTGTTACGGACACTTGTGAAGGACTAACTAGTCGATATTGGTCTATATCCGTGGACACAGAAAATATGTCTGCAGTGAGAAGAGTGCAACTGTGAGTCTATAGTGGAATGTACACACAGTTAACGAATATTGATTAATTTGGTTAATGAGTTTGACCAATTAATCTCATATCGTTGGAGCTTCTGATCTGCAGGTCCATTAGGTCCCATTGGTAGCTCATAAAGTAATTTGAGGCAACTAAGCAATAAATGTAAATTTAAAATGTTCAATTTACTAAGGGAAACAAATATAATATATATTGATATATTATTTTGAGAGAAATTAATATTTGAAGAAATTCAAATATTAATATAAATTTATGGAAGTTTGAAAGAGTTCAAATAATGAATTAATTAATTTAAGGCCTAAAATCTATTTGGGCAAATTAATTAATTCAAGGCCGGAAATTAAATATGTGATATTTAATTGGTGGTTAATTAATTAAAGAATTCATTAACCGGGAATTAATCAATTATGGAAATAATTAATCACTTAAGGAAGTGATTAATCATTTATGGAAATGATCTAATCACTTATGGAAGTAATTAGTCATTTGTGGAAAAGATTAATCAATTGTGGAATTGATTGATCATGGATTGATTAAATAAGGAATAAGATTGAATCAATTTTGGAAAAGATTGATTTAATTGAATATTTTATTCATGGTCTCTCTTCTATAAATAGAACACTAGACCTAATTGGTCCATGACTCTCTCCTCTTGCTCTTAGACTCACAAGACAAGACCTAGAATTCTCTCTAGCCTCCCTCTTACAGAAAGACTCCCACAAGTCTTTTGCCTCCTAGACTTAGAGACATACCGGTGTAACCTCTGTGGTTATTGTGTCAATCAAGAAGAAATTTCCAGCGATTATAAGACAAGGAGGCTGCTGCGTTTTCGATCGTTGGAGCGTCGTTGGCGAAGAACGGTCAAGTCTACAACGAAGGTTTGTAACGGTTCTTGCCCTTTTCTTTAGAAAAGCATGAAAATAAATTTAGATTTATTTTTCAGCATGTTTAAACCAATTTTCCAGCAACTTTAAAGTGTGTTTAAAGTGTATTTGAGTTTTTCGTAACGGTATTTTAATGTTAATTAATATACGGCGTAAGGTCCTTTCGATGCGCTTCCGCTGCGTGGGGACATTTATTCCCTTCAATTGGTATCAGAGTCATCATTGTCCCTATTAATTAATATTAAAATTTGCGATAGACTCTAATAGGTGGGATTTATGCATAATGTATGTTTAGTTTGCGTTGAACTGTTTAGGTTAATTTTATGGCCATAGTGAAGGTGTTCATATAACACATGCGGAAGCAATTTTAGGATCGGAGGCACTTAACTACATCAATTTTAGAAAATGAAAACATGCTGTCCAAATACCGTAAGGTGAGAGCAGAATTTTTACCAACCTTTTGGAGACCGATTCAACAACTCCCTTTGATTCCTTTGATCACGAACGGTGTGTGGACCACCTCTAGTGTCTTCCCTACTATTCTCCGGGCCAAGAACGACTTGTGGGAGTCTATAGAGATAGGGAATGGGAAGGGAATGCTTGAAGGTTCAAGCACTAGAGAGATATATGGAGATGAGTGAGTTTGAGACCAAAATCCAACAGCATAACAATATGGAAAATGCCTCTCCTTCCTTTGAATCTGATTCATACTCCTTATATAGACATCTTCCATGCAAAGAGAAGCCTCATGACACTAGACACATGGTGAAATTGCAACTCAAAGTGGATTCTAGGTGTTTAATTCACAACACATGCAACTAGTGCATGGTTGTGTTGTTTTCCACTATGCATCAACATGCAAGAGTGGGAATTCCACTAAATCCACTTAAAATTGAATCTAAATTCTCAATTTTCAGCTTGCAATTCATTCCTATTTCAATTCAAAATTGAAATTGATTTCTAGGCAATTAATTTGTACAATTCCAAGTAATTTTTACATGATTAATCCAATTAATCTTTATCACCTAGTGCCATGAATTATATATGATTCCTAATACATATATATGGTATTCAAAACACTTTTAAATACTCCATCTCTCATTTTCTAATTTAATTCATAATTAAATTATTGTGTCAAACACAATTTACGATAATACCCGTTTTCCCGATTTTGAACGATTCAAAGCTTCCTATCTTTTTGTTCTAGGCTTTGTTCCGATATGAGCTAGTAGGGGGACCTAATGGACCTATAGATCATGGGCTCCAACGATTCGAGGCTAACCGACTAATCTCATTATCCAAGCTAGCCAACATTCGTTAACTACCGGGACACTCCACTATAGCCCGATTGTTGCACTCCCCTCACTATAGACATATTTTTTGTCCACTTGATTTAACCATGATTAGTAAGTCGATCCTTCACAGGTTGTTCGTAGCTATAGCTAGGTCAAAAGCCCGTTTTACCCCTATAGTACTTCTAGTTCCTTAAGTCCCACTGATCCTCTAATGAACAATTGGTTTATGGTCCAACCAATAAACCGAGTCCCTCTCGGGCCAATGAGAGGGCGGGATCCCTTTGTTCAAGCCCTGGAGTCAGCACTTAAGGGAACAACCTCTCTACTATCCCTAATTCGGGTAGGAGTGAATTCCTTCTTGCACGACTATGTCCCCAGCTATCTACCCGTTCCTATCCCTGAAATGGGAGGCTTATTGAGTCGGCGATACTGAGCCACTCTTACCTATGCAGATCTAAGGATAAGTCCGAATAAACAGGAGTTCATAGTTAGCTCAGGATTAAGATCGAGTTACCTAGGTCATCACATGAAATAGTCAGTCTCGTCAGTAAACGGTGTTATAAAGCGAGAGCGACTTATTTCTTGGTCCTGGTCTTATGCAAACTCATTGCATAGGACGCCCCCACTCGCATGTCTCTACATGGACGATTTAGGATCACATCGTCTATGCCATCTATAAAGTGGGCCGCATCTCATAGTGTCTCCAGAATAAGGTACCCAACCCTATCCCTATACTATAGACCGTTTTGGCTATTACTCAAGCTTGATCCACTTTTATGTCTCTACATAAAGCTCAAGTGTTCATCCTATAGCCATGGATCTTAGTTTATTGGATTTGGGTTATTATATGTGCAATTTACTTTATTCAGTAATAATTTTACTGAATTAATCTCGATAACGCCTTTATCGAATAAGTATATAATTCGTTTAACATTCACTATCTACGAGTTTTAGGACACCAATCCCAACACATAGATTTTATTTTTATGTGATTTTGATCATGTAAGGCCTGGTGTTTCGGGTATATTATGTAAAATCGAGTCCTATGTAAGTCCGGGTCTAGAATAGGTTTTTATGAGATGAAAAACGGAGAAATCGCCGCTGAAATCGGAAGAAAAATCGAAGAAACGATGCTGCTACTGCCCAGATTCTGCCTCCAGACGCAACAGCGTCTCGACGCTATCTCGATACCGCAGGCGCTCAGATAAGGAAAGCGCACAGCGTCGGGACGCTGCGATTGTAGCGTCTCGACGCTGTCACGATGGCGGCGCTCGTTAGGGCTTCAACAGACGCGGTCCAAGCTGGTGGGTGGTCCGGTTCGGACCGGTTCGGCTGGGCTGGGACCTATTTGGTCCGGTTCAGCCAATATTTTCATGGTTTGTGATTTTGGAAGCCGGTTCGAGGTTGTTCGGGGCGGTTCGTGCTGTCTAGACCAACTTTTGGAGCTGCAGAAGGATTTTAGGATAGAATTTAGCTAAAATTATTGTAATTTAATGCTTTATTTTATTCTAGGGGCCAAAATTAACCGGTTCAATTGCTATTTATATGCTTTATGGATTTCATATAGAATTTTAATCCCACCTTAGGTTATAAACATGCTCATGCATTTTTTTATATATTATAAATTGTTATAATGTATGTTTAAATGCATGGAATTATTTTCATATTTTTTAATATAAGTGTATATTAATTAAATGAAAAATTGGAAAGCATGAAGCATGTCATTACTTAAATTAAATATAAATAGTTATGTTTAATGTGATGAATGAAGCATGCTTGATTGATTTTCTTGATTGGCTTATAATTGTTATATTAAAAGAAAATCAATATTGCATGAAGCATGAAACATCCATAGTTAATAATATAATGGTTATATTATTCATGCAAATTAGTATGGTTTAATTATTTAATTTGAATGAGATTGTTGAATGAATTAAACCCTAGATTCTTGATTATAGGATTAATCATTAAAATTTGAAATAGTTATTTAATATTAATGATTAGAAACCGTCAATCTATAATCAAGATTTGCATGCAAACATAAGATCATAGGATAAATTGGATTAATTTTAAATTGTTTAAAATTAATTAGACCTAGATCAGTTTCTAATAGGATTAGAATCTTTTCTTACTTAGAATTAAAAATAGTTTTAATTGACTAAGTAGGAAAAACATTGCTGTGATTATAAGGGAACTCCACCGGTAATGTTCTGTCTAAGGCTGGGGGTATTTAAGTTGATGGTTTACGGAACACCTCCTACCTGGGAACTGACCTGGAATACCGGAGTTGAATTAATCATAGTTAAATGTTAGCATGCAATGTCACTAGGTTTATTAAAAGTGTTTAATACACCTAGATCTTTAGAGTAAAGACCTTACATTACTGAGGTTATAAGGGAACTCTCTCGGTAAAGTTCTGTCTAAGGTTGGGGGTATTTAAGTTGACGGTTTACGGAACACCTCCTACCTGGGAACTGACCCAAACATTGAGTTGAATTAACCATAGTAGTGTTGACTTGCAATGTTGGGTTTATTGAAAGAAGTTTAATTCACCTACAACTTTGCGGTTGAATCCTTTCCATAATTGTTATAATAGGATCAGACTTAGATAGATTGACTTAGCCGAATTATATCTAAGTTAAACAACCCTAAATTAACCTTAGGACATTTTCAGTGGGAGGAAAATTACAAAACGAGATTTAAATCAAGTTTTGCTCCTACGTCCCTATATTCACAACGTGAGATTCATGCTCGGCTTCGAGTCGCCTTAGGAGCGGCCTCCCTTCGGAAAGTGTTTGCATGAATCAATATAGAGGTGAATGGGAAAAATGTCTAGAGTAAGTGGGAGCGGGACACATGTCAATGTATTCCTCGGTCTCCACCCCTAGTTCACACCGTGAGAGTCCTATGATCCGCCTGCAGGTTGTCTTGACGCAACCATCCCTTCGGAGGGCCTGATCATAGGATTCGGAACATCGTGAACTCCTGAATAGGATAGGAGCTCTTAGGCTAATCACCAACAGTTGTCTTTCCCTTCGGTAGCCTGTTGGTGTGTGCCTCTGAGATCTGAAAGTGGGAGGGTTACACTTACAAGGATGAGTTAAAAGTGTTAACAAATCCATGACTGAACAACGGTGGCTAATGTCTATAGGAATATGAGTTATTCTGGAATTAGAATTAGCTGAGAAATGTCTCATTTCAGAGGAGGAGTGCCTGATCACCCTTCGGTGGCTGATATTCTAAACCTCTGAAACATCGTTGCAAAACTAAATCAATAGTTTTAGGGTTCTGTGATTGTCTGTTTTGCTAAATTGATTGGATAGTGTGCAATTGTTTGATTGTATGATGGGTTAAGGCAAAGATAACTAATACGGTCATTGTCTGTTTAAATTTCAGCAATGTCTTCCTCAATTGTCTCTCTGCTTAAAAATGAGAAATTAACTGGCGAAAATTACGCTACATGGAAGTCGAACCTGAATACGATTCTTGTTGTCGATGATCTGCGGTTCGTCTTAACGGAGGATTGTCCTCCAGCCCCTGCTCGTAATGCATCCCAAGCAGTTAAGGATGCTTATGACCGCTGGACAAAGGCCAATGATAAGACTCGCGTCTATATCCTAGCCAGCTTATCTGAAGTCTTGGCTAAAAGGCATGAGGGCATGGTAACAGCGAGGGAGATTATGAACTCTCTCCAGGAGATGTTTGGACAACCGTCCTACCAACTCCACCATGACGCTCTCAAATACGTTTATAGCTGTCGCATGAAAGAGGGCACGTCTGTTCGGGAGCATGTCCTGGATATGATGGTCCAATTCAACGTGGCAGAAGCAAACGGGGCGGTCATAAATGAGCGTAGTCAGGTTGCATTCATCTTAGAATCTCTTCCGAAGAGTTTTCTACAGTTTCGAAGTAATGCAATGATGAATAAAATAACATTCAACCTGACTAGCCTCCTGAATGAGCTACAACTCTATCAGTCTCTTCTTAAGAACAAGGGACAGATAGAAGGAGAGGCAAACGTTGTTCACTCTAAAAGAAAGTTCGAGAAGGGTTCATCCTCTGGAACTAAATCTGTAGCCACTTCTTCAAAGAAAACTCAGAAGAAGAAAGGAAACAAGGGGAAAGCTCCCGGTACTGCTGCTAAAAGCAAGGGAAAAACCAAAGCTGTGGCAGATAAGGGCAAGTGTTTCCACTGCAATGTAGATGGACATTGGAAGAGAAACTGCCCAAAGTACCTTGCTGAGAAAAAGAAGGAAAAGGAAGGTAAATTTGATTTACTGGTTTTAGAAACATGCCTGGTAGAACATGATGAGTTTACCTGGATACTTGATTCAGGAGCAACTAATCATGTTTGCTCTTCTTTTCAGGAAAATAGTTCCTTTCGGCAGTTGAACGATGGGGAAATGACACTCAGGGTCGGAACTGGAAAAGTCATTTCAGCTAAAGCAGTGGGAGCTGCGAAGTTATTTTTTAGAAATAGATTCTTACTTTTAGAAAGTTTGTTAATCGTTCCCAAGATTAAGAGGAACTTAATTTCTATTTCATGTTTGATTGAACAATCGTATACAGTTACTTTTGATATGAATGAAGCGTTCATTTATAAGAATGGTGTACTTATTTGTTCAGCCAAATTAGAAAATAACTTGTATGTATTAAGACCAACCGAAAACAAAGCACTTTTAAATCACGAATTATTTAAAAATGTTGAAACTCAAAGAAAAAGGCAAAAGATTTCTCCAACAAGTAACAATACTCATCATTGGCATCTTAGACTTGGTCATATAAACATCGATAGAATCAGTCGTTTGGTAAAGAATGGATTTCTAAGTAAGTTAGAAGATGATTCACTACCACCTTGTGAATCTTGTCTCGAGGGAAAATGACCAAAAGACCCTTTACTGGAAAAGGTTACAGAGCCAAAGAACCCTTAGAGTTAATACATTCGGATCTATGTGGTCCAATGAATGTAAAAGCTCGAGGAGGGTACGAATATTTCATCTCATTCATAGATGATTATTCAAGATATGGTTACTTGTACCTAATGGGACATAAGTCTGAAGCCCTTGAAAAGTTTAAGGAGTTTAAGGCTGAAGTTGAAAACCTGTTAGGTACGATCTGATCGAGGAGGGGAGTATATGGATCAAAGATTCCAGGATTATATGATAGAACATGGAATCCAATCTCAACTCTCAGCCCCTGGTACACCTCAGCAGAATGGTGTATCTGAAAGGAGAAATAGAACCTTGTTAGACATGGTTCGATCAATGATGAACTATGCTCAATTGCCTAGCTCGTTTTGGGGGTATGCAGTAGAGACTGCAGTATACATCTTGAACAATGTTCCCTCGAAAAGTGTTTCTGAAACACCTTTCGAATTATGGAAGGGGCGTAAACCTAGTTTGCATCACTTTCGCATCTGGGGTTGTCCAGCACACGTGCTTGTGACAAATCCTAAGAAACTGGAACTTCGTTCAAAACTGTGCCAATTTGTTGGTTACCATAAAGAAACGAGAGGTGGTTATTTCTACGACCCACAAGAAAATAAGGTGATTGTATCGACAAATGCCACCTTCTTAGAGGAAGACCACATGAGAGATCATAAACCACGCAGCAAAATAATATTAGGAGAAGCTATTGAAGAATCACCAAGAGTTGTTGATGAAGCTGGACCTTCAACAAGGGTTGATGAAGGAACTAATTCTTCAGATCCATCCCGTCCATCTCAAACGTTGAGAGTGCCTCGACGCAGTGGGAGGGTTGTATTACAACCTGATCGCTACTTGGGTTTAACTGAAACTCAGGTTGTCATACCTAATGATGACATTGAGGATCCATTGTCCTATCGACAGGCAATGAATGACGAAGATAAGGATGAATGGGTCAAAGCCATGAACCTGGAAATGGAGTCAATGCACTCCAATTCTATATGGGAACTCGCAGATCTACCAAATGGGTTTAAAACCCATAGGGTGCAAATGGATCTATAAGAGAAAAAAAGATGCAACTGGAAAGGTACAGACCTTCAAAGCTAGACTAGTGGCAAAGGGTTATACCCAAAAGGAAGGAGTTGACTATGAGGAAACTTTTTCTCCTGTAGCCATGATAAAGTCCATAAGAATTCTTTTATCCATAGCCACATATTATGACTATGAAATATGGCAAATGGACGTCAAGACTGCCTTTCTGAATGGTAATCTTGAAGAGAATATCTTCATGTCTCAACCCGAAGGGTTCATAGCCCAAGGTCAGGAACAAAAGGTTTGTAAGCTCAATCGATCCATTTATGGATTGAAACAAGCGTCCAGATCATGGAACATTAGATTTGATACTGCAATCAAATCTTTTGGTTTTGACCAAAACGTTGATGAGCCTTGTGTGTACAAGAAAGTCAACCAAAGGAAAGTAGCTTTTCTAATACTTTATGTAGACGATATCCTACTCATTGGGAATGATGTAGGATACCTCACTGACGTTAAAAAATGGCTAGCAGCCCAATTCCAAATGAAAGATCTGGGAGAGGCTCAATATGTTCTGGGAATCCAAATCATTAGGGATCGTAAGAACAAAACGCTAGCACTGTCTCAAGCAACGTATATTGACAAAATGTTGTCTCGATATTCGATGCAAAACTCCAAGAAGGGACTACTACCCTTCAGACATGGGGTATACCTGTCTAAGGAACAATCTCCTAAGACACCTCAAGAAATTGAGAACATGAGACACATTCCCTACGCCTCAGCTGTGGGCAGCTTAATGTATGTTATGCTCTGCACTAGGCCTGACATATGTTATGCAGTGGGAGTAGTCAGTAGGTATCAGTCTAATCCAGGGTTGGACCACTGGGGAGCGGTTAAGAATATCCTCAAGTATCTTCGGAGAATGAGGGACTACATGCTGGTGTATGGAGCTAAGGATTTGATTCTTACTGGATACACTGACTCTGACTTTCAAGCTGATAAGGATTCAAGGAAATCCACATCAGGGTCAGTATTCACCCTCAATGGACGAGCAGTAGTATGGAGAAGCATCAAACAAGGATGCATAGCAGACTCAACCATGGAGGCTGAGTATGTAGCGGCTTGCTAAGCAACTAAGGAGGCAGTATGGCTTAGAAAGTTCTTGACTGATTTGGAAGTGGTTCCGAATATGAACGTGCCCATAACACTATACTGTGACAATAGTGGGGCTGTAGCCAACTCAAAAGAACCTCGAAGCCACAAACGAGGTAAACACATCAAGAGGAAGTATCACCTGATACGGGAGATTGTGCAACGAGGAGATGTGATCGTCACTAAGATCGCTTCAGAGCACAACATCGCTGATCCATTTACGAAGGCTCTCACGGCTAAAGTGTTTGAGGGTCATCTAGAGGGTCTAGGCCTACGAGATATGTATGCCATCTAATCTAGGGCAAGTGGGAGAAATGTATAATGGGTATAAGGATGCCCTAGTTCATTGTATTATTTTAATATACATGACATTTCCAGCTTTAGATTATTGCATTTACATCCCACTAACTAGTGTTTTAGTTCAAGTGGGAGTTTGTTGGGTTTTATGCCCTAAAACTCGTAGATAGTGAATGTAACCGTTGACCGGATATTAATGAAATAATATTGATATATTTTTCCATTAAATGTTATTAGTTATTTTATATTTGTTTTTTGCCTAAAAATAACCCTAATCCAATAAACTAAACATCCCAGGCTGTAATATGAGTCTTGAACTATATGTAGCGACATATGGGATCATTGTTCAAGAAACAGCCTAAAGGGTCTATAGTATAGTATCCTGGTGACACTATGGATACGGCCCACTTTGTATTTGATACAAACGCTACGATCCAACGCGTTCGTGTAGGAGACATGCGAGTGGGGGTATCCTATGCAATGAGTTTGCATAAGACCGGACCTCGAAATAGTAACCACTGGTTATAACACCGTTAACTAGTTGGTTTTCTATTTCACTAGGACGACCTAGACAACTTAGTCTTAATCCTAAGTTGATTATGGACTCCTGCTCATGAGAGATTGTCCTTTGATTTGCATGGGTGAGAGTGGCCAATACGCCGACTCAATAAGCCTACCATTTTGGGGACAAGACCGAGTGGGGAGTTGGGAACATAATCGTACAAGATGGAATTCACTCCTTCCCGACTTTAGGGAAGCAGATGAGTGTTCCCTTAAGTGGTTACTCCGAGTCTTGAACAAAGGGCCCTACCCTCTCAATGGCACGAGAGGGTTTTCTGTTTGATGGTTGGACCACAAACAGGTTGTTCATTAGAGGAGAACTGGTACTTAAGGAAATAGAAGTAACCCAAGGGTAAAACGGTAATTTGACCCAGCTGGTGTTTCGGAAACTCGTGAAGGACTAACTAGTCAATATTGGTCTATATCCGTGGACACAGAAAATATGTCTGCAGTGAGAAGAGTGCAACTGTGAGTCTATAGTGGAATGTACACACAGTTAACGAATATTGATTAATTTGGTTAATGAGTTTGACCAATTAATCTCATATCGTTGGAGCTTCTGATCTGCAGGTCCATTAGGTCCCACTGGTAGCTCATAAAGTAATTTGAGGCAACTAAGCAATAAATGTAAATTGAAAATGTTCAATTTACTAAGGGAAACAAATATAATATATATTGATATATTATTTTGAGAGAAATTAATATTTGAAGAAATTCAAATATTAATATAAATTTATGGAAGTTTGAAAGAGTTCAAATAATGAATTAATTAATTTAAGGCCTAAAATCTATTTGGGCAAATTAATTAATTCAAGGCCGGAAATTAAATATGTGATATTTAATTGGTGGTTAATTAATTAAAGAATTCATTAACCGGGAATTAATCAATTATGGAAATAATTATTCACTTAAGGAAGTGATTAATCATTTATGGAAATGATCTAATCACTTATGGAAGTAATTAGTCATTTGTGGAAAGGATTAATCAATTGTGGAATTGATTGATCATGGATTGATTAAATAAGGAATAAGATTGAATCAATTTTGGAAAAGATTGATTTAATTGAATATTTTATTCATGGCCTCTCTTCTATAAATAGAACACTAGACCTAATTGGTCCATGACTCTCTCCTCTTGCTCTTAGACTCACAAGACAAGACCTAGAATTCTCTCTAGCCTCCCTCTTAGAGAAAGACTCCCACAAGTCTTTTGCCTCCTAGACTTAGAGACATACCGATGTAACCTCTGTGGTTATTGTGTCAATCAAGAAGAAATTTCCAGCGATTATAAGACAAGGAGGCTGATGCGTTTTCGATTGTTGGAGCGTCGTTGGCGAAGAACGGTCAAGTCTACAATGAAGGTTTGTAACGGTTCTTGCCCTTTTCTTTAGAAAAGCATGAAAATAAATTTAGATTTATTTTTCAGCATGTTTAAACCAATTTTCCAGCAACTTTAAAGTGTGTTTAAAGTGTATTTGAGTTTTTCGTAACGGTATTTTAATGTTAATTAATATACGGCGTAAGGTCCTTTCGATGCACTTCCGCTGCGTGGGGACATTTATTCCCTTCAGTATGCTTAGCCTTAATAAATATAAATCTAGAATAGTTCTAAGTTTATTGCCAATGTATTGGTATTTTAAGATTAAACAAAATTAACTACAAATCGGTCCCAATTCGTTTTCGCTTAACGGAATTAGGGAATTTCAATCCTACAGCTAGCTCTTGGGTCTTCAACTTTGATAAGCTCCAACTTGATTCCTTTTCGTTTCTTTGGCTTCTTTTAGCGTCCCGAACACTCGATTGACTCCAGTTTCTCGATCTAACTTCAATAATCAATTCCTACAAAAAGAACATGAAAGTGCATTAATTCGGCCAAATAATGCTCAAAGACTAACTAAAATAAATAAGGAAAAATAGCTTGCTATGCGTGTTATCACTTAGGCACTTAATTTCATCGATTTTATCATATGAAGCATGTCGTTCATAACAAAAAAAAAAAAGAAAAACAGAGTTCGAGATTACCAACCTCTTGGAGCTCCTGATTCACGCAATTCTTTAGTTGTTTCTTCTCACCAACGGATCACGAACCACCACAAGATCTTCCTTGCCATTCTCAAGCCATTGGAGCGGATTATGGGATCCTCTAGTGATGGAATTGAAGGGATAAGCTTGTTAGTTCAAGCTACTTTGTGAGATTGAGGAGTTGGGGTTTGAGGAGAAATTTCAACAGCATAACATTATGAAATATCACATAGTTTCTTCATCTCCCAATCCTCTATTTATAGAGCAAGTCCATGCATCTTTGATTCACCAAAGATTGACACAAGTTAGGAGATTAATTAGTGGGAAAACATGATGTCTTAAGGAGGATGAGTGCATGGGTTTAGTCACCATGCACTCCACCTCCAAAAAATTAATTTTATTTTGAATTTCTCAAATACAAAATCAAATTGATTTTATTTCTAATTTTGAAATTCTAATTTAAAAATGAATTTTAATTTTAAAAATAATTAATAATTATTTTTTAAATAATTTAATTAATTATATTATATTAATTTAATATCAAATATTAATTAATATTTTGAACCTTTTCTCGACTATTCTTGATACGAAATTTCTCGAACATGAATCCCTATTCATATGTTCAATATTTAAATCATATTTACATATGTCCAAGTCTCAAATTTTAGTTTAACTCGAAATTAAACTGATTTGTTGATAGTATCGAACACAACCGACATTTATTCCCTAAATCGAGTTTGAACGATTCAAACTCTCCCATCATATTGATCCAATTTTTATTCCTATATGAGCTAGCAAGGGGACCTAATGGACCTATAGATCATGGGCTCCAACGATTCGAGAATAGCCGTCTAAACTCATTAACCTAGTTATCCAACATTCGTTAGCTATCGGGAAACTCCACTATAGCCTGTAGCTGTACTTCCCTCACTGTAGGTATATTTCTGTCCACTTGATATAACCATGATTAGTAAGTCGACCCTTCACCGATTGTTCGTAACTAGAACTAAGTCAAATGTCTGTTTTACCCATATAGTTACATCTTGTTCCTTAAGTTCCACTGGTCCTCTAATGAACAATTGGTTTGTGATTCAATCACTGAACCAAGTCCCTCTCAAGACAAAGAGAGGGTGGGGCCCCTTGTCCAAGACTTGGAGTCAGTACTTAAGGGAACAACCTTCTTACTAACCCTAAATTGGCTAGTAGTGAATTTCATCTTGCGAGACTATGTCCCCAGCTATCTATTCAGTTTCATCCCCAAAATTGTAGGCTTATTGAGTCGGCGATGATAGGCGACTCTCACCCATGCAAATCAAAGGACAATCCTGAATAAGCAGGAGTTCATAGTTACCTCTGGATTAAGATCGAGTTACCTAGGTCATCGTATGAGATATTCAGTTTGAGTAGTAAATGGCGTTATAAAGCGAAAGTGACTTATCTCTTGGTCTGGTCTCTATGCAAACTCATTGCATAGGACGCCCTCACTCACATGTCTATACATGAACAATTAGGATCACATCGTTTGTCTTAGATACAAAGTGAGTCGCACCAATAGTGTCCTCAGGATTAAGGTATCCAGCCTTATCCTTATACTATAGACCATTTAGGCTATTTGCTTGAACATGATCCATATTTATGTTACTACACAAAGTTCAAGTATACATAATATAGCCAGAGGTTCTTAGTGATAGGTCTAATTTGTTATACACATAGAATCTCCTAATTTGCTTATCTTAGTTGAATTCCTTGCGAAAAATGCTTTAAAATGAGTATAATATGTCTATAGGTCCTCACCAGAGCTTTGGAAACAATTCGGGGCTTAAACAAGCGAAACCGGAGTGGAAAATGACCATTCTGCCCTTGGATCCTCATCAGCGTCGAGACACCAGCTATTTAAGGAAAGAATTTCAGAGATCAAGCTGGAGAGCAGCGTCGAGATGCTGCAATCTTAGCGTCTCGACGCTAGGCAATTTCAACGGCTATTTTCCATATATGAAGGGGCAGCGTCGCGACGCTGTGTTACAACGTCTCGACACTGTCGATTTTCCAGAGTTGGCGTTTTCCATATTTGGCTGGCGATTTTCCCATATTTGGAAGCTCCATTCAGCATCAAAATACCACGAATTGAAGGCCAAGAACTCCTATAAATAGAGGCCTTTGGTGTAGGTTTAGAATCATCCCTCAATACACAACTCACTAAAACATTGTAGTCCATCTCTCTCCCCTTTCTCCACCATTCTTCATAGTTTTTAGTCTTTCTTGCTTTCCTTGATGTATTCCATGAAGAATTCAGCTTGCTCTTGCTCCATGAGAGGCTAAACTCTTCATTCATGTAATGGGGGCGTCAAATTGTAAGTTCAAGTTCTTTTAATGAAATCTCTTGTTTGAATTCTCAAAACATGTTTATGTGATTTTAGTTCTTTTTCTATAAGTTTAGATTGTGGTAGGAAAGATTGACAACCTTGACCGCGCCCTCTCTAAATTTATTTGCTAAAACCTAAGTAGCAAATAGGTTAACGTTATGTTATCACGCATGCGTCCGTAGAACTAAATCATTTAATTAATTGTAATTGTGGTTTGTTGCCCGTTTTGCATGTGAATTAATTCGGCTAGATCCCAATGCAGTTTAGATTAGTTAATCGGCCAATTAATTAATTTAAGCTAGAATCAAACTTAGCGTTTGCATGTTTGTGATAGTAGGAACATGGTTCTCGGTTTGTTGCCGAAATACGCCGAACTTAAACTTGTTTTGACTTATTAGTGAGATAATGATTTAATTGAATTGAACTTAGTATGACAATCCCAGTTGCATGATCTTTGAGGTATTGATTTTTATCCTTAATTGATTCTCTTACTTTCCTCTTTTGATATTTTCCATATTTAGTTTTCTTTCCATAATTATTTTTCTCCAATTACAAAACCCCCTTTTTGGTTACTTAAAACAAATAAGGAAATTAAGATTTGTTTGCATAGACTCCCTGTGATCGACCCCGGCCGCTACTGCTACAAGTTAGCTTTAGAGGTTGAGGATTATAA
The DNA here is from genome assembly GCA_017139565.1 of Luffa aegyptiaca. Lineage (NCBI taxonomy): Eukaryota > Viridiplantae > Streptophyta > Magnoliopsida > Cucurbitales > Cucurbitaceae > Luffa > Luffa aegyptiaca. The sequence goes on from CM029397.1 coordinate 23,172,292, forward strand.
ATTTATTTGATACGAACCTCGACAAGTCGTTTATCACTTAGTTTATTGGATTTGTGGTTATTTTAGGCAAAATAAATATATAGAATCAATAACGCTTTATTAAAGCAAGTCAAGTGTTACATTTACTATCTACGAGTTTAAGGGCATAAAACCCAACAGAAACAACCTTTATTTTCTGGTTGTTGATGTTGTTTCTTATGAGCTGGATTAGCAACTTCATATTTCTTTTTCCTTTTGTCATTTTCCTTATAGGTGCTTGCACAATGAGCACTTTATGTCCTGTCTTGCTTTAATCTTTCTTCCTCTTGTACACAATATGAAATGAGCTCATTGAGAGTCCATTCATCCTTTTGACAGTTATAACTAACCTTAAATTGGTTAAACTGTGTAGAAAGAGAGATTAATACTAGATGCACAAGCAAGCCATCGGATAGCTCAAGCTTAAGTGCCTTTAGTTTTGATGTCAGATGGGACATTTCCATAATGTACTCCCTAATATGTCCATTTCCCTTATATTTCATTGAAATCAAGCATTGTAATATCATGCTTGTTTCATCCTTATCGTTTTTAGCAAAACGTTTTTCTATTTCAATAAGAAAGTCTTTGGCACTGGTTATCCCTTCGAATATCGCACCTCTAAATGCCTTGAGAATGGCACGCTTTATGATCATTAGACACATGCGGTCTGAGCTGTCCCACTTCTCAAAAAGTTTCCTTTCATCAAGATAACTCTCAACTTAAAGAGAAGGGGGTGGCTCCATTCTTAGTGCAAGGTCTAGATCCATGCAACCCTTTCTTTCCAATCTTTGAAGTTTGAACCATTAAGAATGGGAACATTGTTGAGGTTAGCAGATATTGTAGTAACATTAGCTGTTAAGAAAACAAATTTAAACATACAATAATGGCAACATCAGTGATGGTCAATATTAAACAATAAATCATAATTAATCATAAAATTCAAATAATGGTTAATCCCATCACAAGATACTTAACACAACATCAACATCAAGTCTTTGGACAATAATATTGATTGTAAGTAGTAATCTTGGTGTAGTGATCAAATATTGACAATAAGTGCATGTCAAATAATAAAGCTATCTTTGGATCAAATTATTATTTCACACAAAAAAGGTCTTATAATTGCCACAAATTTATCACCACAAGTATGTTTGCAGTTCATAAATATTGATCTACCTTTGGATTGATTAATATTTACATAAACATACAAACATTCAACATTATACATCCTCATGAATAATCTCCACAAGAGAGGTTACATTGGTAACATCAAATTTCAATTTTCAATATTATGTTTAACACAACTTTCATTAACCTTAAAATTAAATGAACCAAAATTTGAATTTATGATCTAACGCCTTGATTTACCACATATGAAACAAGAATACAAAAAATGGTATTATGCAACATCAAATTTGAAACAATAATGGTGCATGACATTAAAAGTTTCCACAAACATTCTTTAGTAGTCATTTTTCTAAGGTGACAACTTTATGGAATTAAAGAAGAACGCATTGTTATCTAATAAGATTTAATTGCAATAACAATCAATTGCCACAAACAATAATCACTAATGCAAAGAAAAGAAACATTTTTGCAAATTTACTTCACAGTTTCACATCAATAGGTAAGTAATTACAAAATTTAGTAAATTTCAAGCAATAAATGCAAATGAAACATTGCATTGTATTAAATTAACAATTTATTAGAGCAATGCTACAAACCGTTTGAATTCCATAACATGTTTATGGAAGCAATTGAACTTATTAACACCAAGTTAATTTGAAAGGATGCACATACTAAAATGGAATAACTATTCGAAAAATTCTCATGATGGAAAATTATTATTATTAATAATCAAATTTCAACATAATTTTCAAGAATTAACAATAGGAGAGCTTTGATACCACTTGTTGGTAATTTTAAGGAACTCTAAATCAATAAACTTAAAATCAAAGATCAATTTCCCATGTCAAATTCAAGAGAACTATGTTTCAAAAGCGGAAGTGGGAGCGTTGCCTGAATCCATTATGGAAAGCTGCTAATAATAGATATGATCTTCCAAGTCTAGATAGATCACGTTTTCTTCTTATGTTTTTATCTTCAAGTTTTCTCCCCTTTTTATAGGAAGAAGAAGAAGCAAACTGTTGAAGGAGAAATTTTGTCCAATCAAAAATTGCCACGTCATTACATGAAATTAATGACGAAATTATAATTAATTAAATTTGGGACTAATTATAAATTGACGTGTGTCCCAAATTTAATTTCAAGACAAAGTTGGCCAATTATAAATTTATAGAGCCAAATTTCTATTTGAACAATTAATTAAAAAATAAATTATTTTGATCAAATTAATTAATTTTACCAATTAATTAAAAATAATAATTAATTGGATCAAATTTGGGTCCTTTAAATATTTGGGTCATGTGGTTTTGGGTCAAATATAAACCAAACCCAAGACTAAGTAGTTGAGCCCAAGACCAATAAAGTCCAAGCCCAAGTTGTTAGGCCCAAAAGTCACCAGGGCCCATCCAGCAAGAACTCTATAAATAGAGGGGTTCTCCTCCATTTCAGGGGTTCAGAACTTTGGGCTCTCAACCAGAGTTAGAGAATTCAGAGAAATTCCCCCAAGATGGAAGACTGAAGACTCTCTGAAATTCATAAGTTTCCAAGTGCTGAACACTTCTTGAAGACTAAAGACTCCTTCAAGGCTAGAAAACTTCAAACTCCAAGAATCCATTGATGCTTCAGACTCGAGATCAAGCGTCCCAGCCCTCAAGTGAAACACATTCACACACAAGAGAGAGAATCAGATGATAAACATTAGAGATTGTACACCCACACGCATACAAACATTAATACAAATATACGTTTATTCCACGTGTCTCCATCCCTGAAGTTACATGTGAACAAATTGGCATGCCCAGTGGGACCATCTCTACCTCTCATCTTTTTCCTTTGTTTAAAGATCCAACTAACGTGTTGGCACCAAAGAAAGCTCACACGAAGGTTACAACATCAAGTGACTCTAACAGAGGTCTTGTCACTCGTAGTCGTTCCCAAGGAATTGAGATCAAGGAGGATCACACTCCTCTCGCTGTTGCAAGTAGGATCTCCAAATTGATTGAAGAATCCTCTAAGGACAAGGTTGCAGTCAAAGACAACCCATTGTTCGAATCTGTCACTCCAACATCTGAGCAGCCAAAGGACACACTAAATCCTCATGTGATGTCTATCATGATGGTGATGTAGACCAGGATGAAAGAATGGCAGAGATGGAAAGAAAACTCAATCTCTTAATGAAGGCAGTTGATGAAAGAGATCATGAGATTGCCTATTTGAAGAACCAGCTACAAAATCGAGAAACTGCTGAACCTAGCCAGACCCCTGCTGCAGGATAAAATGATAAGGGGAAGGCTATCGTCCATGAGGACCAGCCACAACACTCGGCGTTAGTTGCCTCTCTGTCTGTCCAACAACTGTAGGACATGATCTCTTCAATCAGGGCTGAATATGGTGGACCCACTCAAAGTTCCCTCTTGTATTCCAAACCTTATACAACGAGGATTGACAATTTGAGAATGCCCACTGGGTATCAGCCTCCCAAGTTCCAACAGTTTGACGGAAAGGGCAACCCAAAGCAGCACATCGCCCACTTCGTTGAAACCTGCGAGAACGCTGGTACTCGGGGAGATTTGCTTGTTAAGCAATTTGTCCGAACACTGAAAGAAAACGCGTTCGATTGGTACACTCACTTGGAGCCTGAGACAATTGACAGTTAGGAGAAGATTGAGAGAGAGTTTCTGAATTGCTTCTACAGTACGAGGCGAATAGTTAGTATGACGAAACTCATGAACACAAAGCAACGAAAGGGTGAGCCAGTTATTGACTACATCAACCGTTGGAGAGCCTTGAGTCTCGACTGTAAAGATAGACTCTCCGAGGTGTCCTCTGCTGAGATGTGCACCCAAGGCATGCACTGGGGACTTCTTTACATCTTGTAGGGGATAAAACCCCAGACCTTTGAAGAATTAGCGACTCACGCTCATGATATGGAGTTGAACATCGCTAGAAGAGGGAATAAAGATCCCATAGTCCCATATACGAGGAAGGAAAAGAAGGAAGTCAAAGGCACTGAGAAAGTTACAAAGAGTGCCACGAAAGAATCCATGGTCGTCAACATGACCCCTTTTAAATTTTCTTCCAAAGGAAAAGAAAACAAAACCGATAAGTGAATGGAGACAGGCGAGAGACGTTGCCTAACTTTCAAAGAAAGACAGGAAAAGGTCTATCCATTTCCAGATTCCGATGTCCCAAATATGTTGGAACAATTGCTGCAGAAGCAATTAATTGAACTCCCCGAATGCAAATGGCCAGAAGAGTTACGGAAAGTCAATGATCCTAACTATTGCAAGTATCACAGAGTGCTTAGCCACCCGGTGGAAAGATGTTTTGTATTGAAAGAGTTAATCCTTAAATTGGCTAGCGAAAAGAAAATTGAGTTAGACCTTGATGAGGTGGCTCAAGCAAATCATGCAGCGATAATGACAAATGTGAGGGATCAACTTCCCTTAATCTCCTTATGTGATCATGAAGAAAGGATGATTCAATTTGGGACCCTTGAGCCCATAGTTGTTCAATTCCAAAGGGAAGCTACAATGAAGGAATCCCAAAGAAAACATGATTCCATCGAAGATGAGAACGAAGGTTGGACCATTGTCGTTCGTCGCAAAAAGAAAAAACAAAGTTACGCACGGAATGAGTCCCGCCTATTTCGAGATAGTAAAAGAAAGGTTAAATCTCAAAGGAAGAAGGGAAAAAAGAAGTTAGGGAGGTCAAAGCCTGTCGTGGAGGAAAGTGAAGATTTCTTTTGCCCTCCACAACCCATAACTTTGGCATTATACTTCCCGATGTGCTTTCTTGATGATAGTCAAAGAAAGGCACTTGAAATTTTCGCATGTCACATTGTGGACGTGGTGGAAGATGATGATGTTCCTGCTAGCTCCTCTGGAACGGCGGCAGGTCCAGAAGACTTATCCTCCTTCAGCCTAAAGGACTTATTGTCACTTCCTCAGGGAGCTAAAAGGGTCCTTATTAATGCATTGATAGAGTCTGATGGTACAAACATCCCAACCTCCGAGGCACGCACATGTGCTTCGTGTTGCATGTCTATAGGATTTTCTGATGAGGATTTGCTGCTAGGGTCGAAGCCTCGCAATAGACCTTTATTCATCTCGGGATACATCCAATAACATAGGGTTAGTCGGATCCTTATCGATGATGGATCAACTGTCAACATAATGCCTAAGTCAACCATAAAGCAATTAGGTATCTTGATGGGAGAACTATCAAACAGTAAATTGGTGATTCAAGGTTTCAATCAAGGCGGACAACGAGCGATTTGTAATGCCCCAGGCCCAGGATTCGGAATCCGGATTTGGCACCTCACGGCCCCGGCATTCCCCTACATCCCCTCCGCCCTGGCGACGTCACCATACTTGTCTAAACTGCTTCTAAGATTGAAGACTGTCCCCACAAACCAACATGGGGTCCTTTTAGCATGCTTTGTCCTCACTCACATGCTTCCTAGGAAAATTCCCAAGAGGTCACCCAACATAGAACTTCTCCAAGCTAAGCACGTTTAACTTCAAAGTTCCTATGACTGAGCCACCGAAAAGGAAGGTGCACCTTGTTGGTATAGGTAGTATCTACCAATTCTTTTAAGCTTATCTTGACCATACTTTCATGTCCTCAGGATCCCTCTCATTCGGATGTGATCTCGGTTCATTCATGTACATACTCCTAACTTCGGGCGTCACATGCCCACCAGCTTCCACTTGGTTCGTCCCCGAACCACATCCTACTGGGAGAGGTTCTGCTCTAATACCATCTGTAACGCCCCAGGCCCAGGATTCGGAATCCGGATTTGGCACCTCACGGCCCCGACATTCCCCTACATCCCCTCCGCCCTAGCGACGTCACCATACTTGTCTAAACTGCTTCTAAGATTGAAGACTGTCCCCACAAACCAACACGAGGTCCTTTTAGTATGCTTTGTCCTCACTCACATGCTTCTTAGGAAAATTCCCAGGAGGTCACCCAACATAGAACTTCTCCAAGCTAAGCACTCTTAACTTCAAAGTTCCTATGATTGAGCCACCGAAAAGGAAGGTGCACCTTGTTGGTATAGGTAGTATCTACCAATTCTTTTAAGCTTATCTTGACCATACTTTCATGTCCTCAGGATCCCTCTCATTCGGATGTGATCTCGGTTCATTCATGTACCCCTCCTAACTTCGGGCGTCACACGGGCATGATACTCCTCGAGCTCATCATTGGGGATTTGAAGGCCGATACTTTGTTTCATGTGATAGATTCCAAGACCACTTATAAGCTGCTATTAGGTCGCCCTTGGATCACGACAATGGAGTGATAACTTCTACATTGCACCAGTGCTTCAAATTCTATCAACATGGCATTAAGAAAGTTGAAGATGACACTAACCCATTCTCAGAAGTTGAATCCCATTTCGCTGATGCAAAATTTTGTATGAAGAACGACAACACAGGGGAAACTATACCTATAGAAATCCCCTTGATCAAAAAGAATGAGAAACTCAATTTAGAACCACAGCTGATGCAAGAAAGGAAGTTGTGAAAGATGTGGAGGCATCTGACCTGAAAAAGGGTGAAACATCTACAAGCCTTGTGAAACCTAAGGTTGTAAAGGATGAGAAATGTTCAAATTCACCTATCCTACGATATGTCCCTTTATCTCGACGTAAGAAGGGTGAATCACCTTTCATAGAATGTCCAAAAAACTTAAAGGTCGATGGCGTTGAAATTCTAAAGGAAAGTTTCACTACGCCACTTACATACATCACAAAGCAAGAGACTAAGAAACCTGAGAATGACCAGATGAAAATGATGTTGCCTGAAAAACAGACTAAAGAAGGGTTCGACCCCAAGGCATACAAACTTATAGCGAAAGCGAGTTACGACTTCACAACTCACACTGAGTTTAAAAGTCTGAGGGTTTTTATATGAAAGACCTGAGCTCTCTTCAACACAAAAAAAACTTCTAAATGAAGGTTTTAGTTTGCCTATATCGAGAAAAGGACTTGGGTATAAGTCACCTGAGCCAGTTCGCATAATAAGAAGAGGGAAGGCGAAAGTGGCAGACACAAATCATATAACAGTAGAGGAGGTTGATGACTCAAAAGAAAAAGAGAGTGTCGACCAACGAACTTTTTTTTAGGCGCATCAGGCCACCAGTTGCTCGTGTTTTAGTCTTTCAGAGATTAAGTGTCAATGAAACGGAAAACGAAAGCGCACAACCTACCAATAGCTCCACTCTACCTTCAGTTTTTCGAAGGTTAAGTATGCCCATTGGGAAGAAGAGAGTACATTTTCAACTCCGGATGTCACTCGACCTTCAACTTTTCAAAGGTTAAATATGCCTAGTGGGAAAGAAGAGAGTACATTTTCAACTCCAGATGTGACTCGACCATCAGTTTTTAAGAGGTTAAGTGTTACCACGAGAAGAGACAAAAAAGAACAGTCTGCTTTGTCGATTTCTCACCGACTTCAATATGAAGATGCGATGAAAAATGAAAAGGTCACGAAGGCCGATGGAGAAACTCGTGTTGCAGTTCCTTCACGAATGAAAAGAAAAACCTTTGTTACTGTCGGTACGGATGGTTCCTTGAAGGTAAAGCGACGTGATGTTGTCATCACCAATCCTAGGGGTGTGCAACGGTCGGTCGGGGTCGGTTTTTGGCCAAAAACGACGACGAAAACCGACCATTCGATTTGAATCAGTCGGTGGTTGTCGGTTCTTGATGGGTGGGTGACGCCGATCGACCGACTACACTAACGGCCAGTCGGATTTTGTCGGTTTTGTGCTCCGTTGAACTTGAGAACGAAAAAATGTGGGTTCTGTTACTCCGGGGAGCTAGAGAACGAAAAAATGTGGGTTCTGTTACTCCGGGGAGCTAGAGAACGATAAAAATGGAAATAAAATAGAAGGAAGAAGTTCATTCGCAACCAATTCAGAAAAAGAAAAGAAAAAAGAGAAGAAGAAAAGAGAAATGGAGGGTTTTGTTACTCCGGCCAGCTAGAGAACAAAAAAAATGGAAATAAAATAGAGGAAAGAAGTTTGTTCACAACCGATTGAAAAAATGAAAAGAAAAAAGAGAAGAAGAGAGAAGAGAAATGGAGAGGAAGTTGATTCAGGGAAAAAAAGAAGAAAAGAAGAGAGATTGAGATGAAGAGAAAGAGGAAGGGAGAAGAAACTTGAAGAAGAAGAAGAAAAGCGTGGCTGATAGGGAATAAAGTAAAAAATAATAATAATTTACGAATAATAATTTTTTTTTTCATATTCCTTGGGAAGACCATGGTCTTCCCAAGGTGGCTGCATGTGCAGCAGCCATTAATGCTACCAGATTGTCTTCCCAACGTTTCAAATTTCTTTCTTTTTCTTTTTGTTTTTTTTATATATACCATATTAGTCAATGTTGGTCGGTCTGGTAGGTTTGAGCCTTCATTGGGCTCAACGACCGACCGACGAATCGGTTTTTCTAAGAGAAAAATCGATTCCGACCGAATTCTTGCAAAAATCGATCGACCGACGTCGGTTCGGTCGGTCATACCAGTTTATCGGAATATTTTTCTCACCCCTAACCAATCCTTCGGAGGAAGATAGTGACAAGGAAGAAGAACAAACCTCTTGTCTTCATATCACTGTTGAAGAAGAAACAGAGGTCGAAATGTCTGATGTAGATGAGGACGAAACACCTTTATCACTTGAAGACGACAGCGAATCCACAGTGGATGAGCTTAAAGAAGTAAACCTGGGTACACCAAAAGAGTTGCGCCCTACTTTTATAAGCGCGTCACTTACTCTCGAAGAAGAGGGCGAATATATGAGTTTACTTGCTTCGTATAGAGATATTTTCGCTTGGTCATATAAAGAGATGCCTGAACTTGATCCAAAAGTAGTTGTCCATCATCTCGCAATTAAAGAGGGGTATCGGCCAGTCAAGCAGGCTCAGCGACGCTTTCGCCTAGAACTTATCCCTCAAATTGAAATAGAGGTCAATAAGTTGATAGAAACAAGATTCATTCGTGAGGTAAAATATCCTACATGGATAGCCAACATTGTGCTTGTTAGAAAGAAGAATGGACAGCTTCGTGTTTGCGTTGACTTTCGCGATTTGAATAACACATGTCCAAAAGATGATTTTCCACTACCAATCATAGAAATCATGGTGGATGCCACCACAGGACATGAAGCTTTGTCTTTCATGGATGGATCATCGGGTTATAACCAAATTCGAATGGCTCTTGCAGATGAAGAAATGACAGCCTTTCGAACTCGAAAAGGGATATACTGTTACAAAGTGATGCCCGTTGGATTAAAGAATGCTAGTGCTACTTATCAACGTGCTATGCAAAAGTTCTTCGACTATATGCTGCATAAACATGTTGAGTGCTATGTCGATGATCTTGTTTCAAAGAGGCGACAAGATCACTTGAAAGATCTGAAAATGGTATTTGATTGTTTGAGAAAGTATCAATTAAGGGTGAACCCTCTCAAATGTGCATTTGGTGTTACTTCGGAAAAATTACTTGGGTTTGTTGTTAGACATCGAGGAATCGAAATAGACCAGTCTAAGATTGACGCCATTCAAAAGATGCCAAGGCCTAAAAACTTACATGAGTTGAGAAGCCTGCAAGGTCGTCTGGCCTACATTTGAAGATTCATCTCTAACTTAGCCGGTCGATGCCAACCTTTTCAAATGCTAATAAGGAAAGGAGAAAAATTCGAGCAGGATGAAGCATATCAAAACGCTTTCGAAAGCATTAAGAAATATTTGTTTAATCCTCCTGTCTTAGGAGCCCCCATAGTTGGAAAGTCGTCGATACTATACATCGCTGCTCAAGAAAGATCACTTGGAGCGTTATTGGCACAGGAAGGTGAGAAGGGAAAAGAACTTGCCCTTTATTACTTAAGCAGGACTCTAAATGGAGCTGAGGTAAATTACTCACCCATTGAGAAAATGTGCCTTGCTCTTTTCTTCGCTATTGACAAGTTAAGGCATTACATGCAAGCTTTCACAGTGCACTTGGTCGCGAAAGCTGATCCTATCAAGTACGTTCTGTCGAGGCCGGTTATTTCTGGACGCCTAGCTAAGTGGGCCATCTTACTCCAGCAATATGACACATTTATGTACCTCAGAAGGCGGTTAAGAGGCAGGCACTAGCTGACTTCTTGGCAAATCATCCAATCCCGTCAGATTGGAAGTTATGTGAAGGCCTACCTAATGAAGAAGTCTTCTATGTTGAAATCACGGAACCTTGGACCATGTACTTTGATGGTGCAGCACAAAGAAGTGGAGCAGGGGCAGGAATAGTCTTTATTTTGCTTGAGAAACACATGCTCCCCTATAGCTTTATGCTTGGTGAATTGTGCTCAAACAATGTTGTTGAATATCAAGCGTTGATAATTGGCCTCCAAATGGCCTTGGAAGTTGGCATAACATATATAGAGGTCTATGGTGATTCGAAGTTGGTCGTTAGCCAACTCTTACTCCAGTATGAAGTAAAGCATAAAGACTTGAATCCTTATTTCATCTATGCAAGACAACTGCTGGAAAGGTTTGACAGTATAGTATTGGAGCATGTTCCGAGATCAGAAAATAAAAAGGCAGATGCTTTAGCAAATTTGGCGATTGCCCTAACAATCCCGGAAGATATGTCGATGAACATCTCACTTTGTCAGAGGTGGATCGTGCCACCAATAGAAAATGAATGCCAAGAAGCAAATATGATTTATGTTTTTGCAATTGAAGAAGAGGATTGGCGACAGCCTGTTATAGACTATCTTCAACATGGAAGGCTTCCCACAGATCCCAGACGTAGGACCGATATACGAAGAAGAGGCGCCCGATTTATCTACTACAAGGAGACCCTTTATCATCGTTCTTATGAGGGACTCTTCCTTTGATGCCTTGGAAAGGAAGAAGCAGTGAAGGCATTAGAAGAGGCACATTCAGGTGTTTGTGGTGCCCACCAGTCGGGCCCGAAACTTCAGTTTCAATTAAAAAGGATGGGCTATTATTGGCCTACAATGATTCGAGACTCGATGGAATATGCAAAGAAGTGTGAAACTTGTCAATTCCGTGCAAACTTCATACATCAGCCACCAGAGCCTGTCCATCCGACCATAGCTTCATGGCCTTTTGAAGCTTGGGGGCTTGACCTTGTTGGCCCTATAACACCTAAGTCTACAGCAGGACATTCTTACATTCTTGCAGGGACAAATTACTTCTCAAGATGGGCTGAAGCTATCACGTTGAAAGAAGCTAAGAAAGAAAATATTGTGGATTTCGTCCGAACTCATATAACCTATCGATACGGTATCCCTCATGGTATTGTGAAAGATAATGGAAGGCAATTCTCCAACGACCTAATGGACAAGTTGTGTGAGAAGTTTAACTTCTAGCAATACAAGTCCTCTATGTATAATGCTGCGGCAAATGGGTTGGCAGAAGCATTCAATAAGACACTGTGTAACTTATTGAAGAAAGTAGTCTCCAAAACGAAGAGAGATTGGCAAGAAAAGATCGATGAAGTGTTGTGGGCTTACCGAACTACCCATCGCACTCCTACAGGGGTGGGTCACACCTTATTCCCTCATCTATGGGGTGGAAGTTATGCTCCCATTAGAAAAAGAGATTCCCTCATTAAGGATGGTCGTCCAAGAAGGGTTGACAACGGAAGATAATGCTACGTTGCGCCTTCAAGAGTTAGAAGCACTTGATGAAAGAAGGTTAGAGGCTCAGTAAGCGTTGGAATGCTACCAAGCACGGATGTCTAAAGCCTTTGACAAGAATGTGAAGACCCATCATCACGACACGACACACATGGAACAAATTCACACCTAACTGGGATGGACCCTACGTCGTCAAAGAAGTCTACACAAATGGAGCGTACAAGATTGTGGATAAAGACAGATTAAGAATAGGCCCGATAAATGGCAAGTTTCTTAAAAAGTTTTATGCGTGAAATGTAATACTCCTTATCGTAAGAGTCTAAACTACATGATACTCCTGGCCCGTATGAGTTAAAAAGGTGAATAGCCCAAAAAAAAACATAAACAAATTTTTATATTGAACTACGTTATGACTCCCTTCCCACTTGAAGGGTATGTAGGCAGCTTAAGAAAAAAAAAAAACCTAAGTTCAGTCAAAGTGAAGAAAAAAAAATTCATGTTGTAAATAGAATTCTAAATTTTTATTAAAGCATAAATAAAGTAGAAATGTCTAATACAATGAATTGAAAGAATGTCTAAAAAAAATTCTTGCACATGAGAAAAAGCTTAGGATAAACTAAAGGGATCATGAATTAAGGATTCCACTGAAGTGCTTTCAGCTCGTCACGAGTACTCTCCAAAAGTCCGCGAAGTGTCGCTAGGGTGCGAACGTCTGAAGCACTGATGGTGGGAGCACACTCGATTTCGCTAATCTCCTCACGTATTTGCGAAACCGCAAGTTTTTCATGAGCTAAGTCCTTTTCCTTTCAAGAGACCGAATTGGAAAGGCTTTCTAGCTTGGCCTCTGCAGCTGTTAACTTGGCCTCTAGTTATGCAACCTTGATCTTTAGATCTGCAACCTCTGAGACAGAGCGAGCAAGTTGTTTCTGAAGTGCAACTTTCTCCTCAACAACACGACTTTCGATATACAAAGCCTTCTCTAAGTGGAGCTTTTTTGCCTCCAAATGACTATCCCTACTCGATGGGGTCAAGTGAGTGGAGAGCGAAGATTGTAATCCATTGTATTCTTGCACTTTCTTGAAATAGTTGCCTACAAATTCTTGCAGAGGTTTCAAGTTGTTCGTGGTGGCATCTACCATTGCATCAAAGATCTTGTGAGTTTCTTGCTCAAGGTGTTCGAGGCTAGCAACATCTTCAAAAGGAGTGTGTACAATCTTCTGTTGTATGCTTGTCCATATAGATAAAGCAGCCTGTCGTCGAAAGTTGGAAATTACATCATCAGCACAGAACTGAGAAACCTCAAAGACTGGGGTAACCACTTTCTCTTGAGTATGTTGAGGAACTTTCTCAGTAGAACGAGAAGATGAATTCATGACTTGTTTGCTCGAATATGCATGAGAGCTTCAAAAGTTCTTCACGGAAGAAGCAAAAGCATTAGGACTTGTCAAATATTGCTCGCTTGAACATTCTTCCTCTTTTTGAACACAGTTATTTAAAGGAAGCTGCAAAAAGAAAAATAAAAGAGGGTCTAAGTAAAAAAAAACCAAAAAAAAGGAAAAGAAAAAAAGGGGTTGTTCAACCAAAGTCTCAATGCCGTCAGGAGCCTGTGAAGCATTAGAAGCACTCTTGAGGGACTTGTCATCGGGATCAGAAGCTTTCATGGGCCTTTTGGTTCTTTTCCAGTGTCGATCTCCAGTGTTGTTTTGACTCTTTTCTTCAGTTGAATCGTTTGGAGATCTGGCAACCTTAAGCAGACGGAGTTTTTTTCCCCTTAATTACCAGCTTTTCAGACCACCAACTTCGATAATGTGAGGTGACATGGTCTTGAGGATTCAATGTACGAGCTGGAAGAAATACTTGAAACTACGCATTAGTTCGCGTGCAAACTTGCCAGTGGTGTAAAATGTTTTCCAAGGTGACTAGGGGCAAAACTTCTCCTAAGTCATTAGGTATGTCTTGATAGAACCCAAACTGGCAGCCAAATCAATATGGGTTGTAGGGTTCGATAACTGGTGAATCTTTACATTGCGCTGATAAATAACATGAGCGAAGGCTCGAGAAATAGGAAGAAGGTATAAATTTTGTAATCTTTTTATGCTTTAATTATGATCTCGTTTTTGTTCCTACTAAGGTTCGTGTGCCATGATATGGATGCACCCCCATGGATTAATGCGCGGCTTCGAACTCATCAAAATATATGGCTCCACCTTCGTCGGAAAAAGTCAACCATGCTAGGACCTTAAACTTTCACTGGAGTTTTATAATTAGTACCAAAATAATGGGCGAGCCAACCAAAAATGTAATGCACGGGGAGAGAAGCATCTATGCGTCCAACTGAAACAGAAGCATAGGAAACTTTGCCTAACCCGTGGTAGATGTTTGCAAGGACGGAGATTGCAAGACTGAAAGTTTTCCCCTCGGCCATTAAGCTGGCAGCTTTAAAAACACTGGGACAAATGTGGTTAGCATTCCCTTGGGGAAACACAAAGGCACATAGCCAACAAGATAAAAAGGCCGCCAAGTATGTTTGTTCCCTATGTTTCATATCAATCTTTAACTCGCGAAACAAGTTGTTCTCCTCATCTGACCACTCGTGACGCTTAATATTTGTGTCATCTGGGTTATGAGTCGTGCTAGGGCGAGAGGTCTTCTTGGGTCTCCGTTGAGGAGGCTTTGCGTACCTCTGATCACCTTTGAACCAAAAAGAAGTCCAGGAGCTGATTGGAACATGGGAATGGTCAGTTCTTAAAGCGTTAAGCAAGTAGAATGCGTGAAAAAGAGTGTTCGCAGCTTTTTGGAAGATACTTCGCCTGGTTGTTTGATCCAGTTAACTCTTTAAAACTAGGGATAACTTCCTCCTAAAATCTACCTTTGATGGGCAGACCCCCAAATGTCCAAAGATCTCATAAGGAAATTGAAAGTTCTCCCGCACGAGTGTGAAGTGTATTGGTTGCAGGACACCAAGCTTCACAAAAAGATCAAACTATATCGTTGTTTCGATCATAAGTGTAAAGGGAAGCCACCACTGCATCCAATAAACGAGCAATCTGAAGCACCTCTTCATTCCAACCAACGAAAAATTCCAGCCACTCCCAATAGCGAGGAATAAAAAGAAATTCGCTTGGAATTTTCAATGCAGATTCCCAACAAACTGATCCATCAATTATTCGGCGTCATAACGTCACCTCTGGATGTCAACTAGGATTTTGTGTATGGATTGAAGATTCTAGAAACCAAGCCTTAGAATTTTGGTCCAGATGCCTTTCTATGGACCAATCAGAAATGATATGCAGATTTAGTGGTGGGGGCCATTGGGCTGCAAGACGACCGATCTTAGACTCTTCTACTAAGAAGCTGAGCCCGCTTCTTATGGGTTGATTGTTGTCTTTCAAGAGAACAAGGTACGTCTTATCGGAGACAATTTGTTCTGCAAAACATACCATGACTTTGCAAAATTTAAGGAGATGAGAGTTAGCACAAGTCAAAAGAATAAGATTTTTACGAAGATAAGTTAAAAAAATAATAATAATTCATCAAGGAAAATTTCCTAACACTAATGTTTGGAAACATCATAACAACAAAAGTCCAAAGACATCATATGTCCTTGTACTAATGCTGAAAGGCGTTGCAGCAGTAAAGGAGCCCAAGTGGGAATGACATCATGTGTCCTTGAACCGGGAAACGTCCTAGCAACAAAAGTCCAAAGACATCATATGTCCTTGTACTAATGCTGAAAGACGTTGCAGCAGTAAAGGAGCCCAAGTGGAAATGACATCATGTGTCCTTGGGGCGGGGAACGTCGTAACAACAAAAGTCCAAAGACGTCATGTGTCCTTGTACTAATGCTGAAAGACGTTGCAGTAGTAAAGGAGCCCAAGTGGGAATGACATCATGTGTACTTGGGCTGGGGAATGTCATGACAACAAAAGTCCAAAGACATCATGTGTCCTTGTACTAATATTGAAGGACGTTGCAGCAGTAAAGGAGTCCAAGTGGGAATGACATCATGTGTCCTTGGGCCGAGGAACTGTTGGGTTTTATGCCCTAAAACTCGTAGATAGTAAATGTAACTTTTGACCGAACATTAATAAAATGATGTATTGTTCATTTATATTGTTTGTATTGAGTACTCTTGTCTTATTAACCCTAATCCAATAAACTAAACATACTAGGCTGATAGTATGAGGCTTGAACTAGTATATAGGGACATACGGGGATCAATGTTCAAGATTCAGCCTAAAGGGTCTATAGTATAGGGATAAGGCTGGGTACCTTATCCTGGTGACACTATGGATACGACCCGCTTTGTATTATGATACAAACGTAATGATCCAACGCGTCCATGTAGTTGACATACGAGTGTGGGTATCTTATGCAATGAGTTTGCATAAGATCGGACCGCGAAATAGTTAACCACTAGCTGTAGCCAATTAATCTCATATCGTTGGAGCTTCTGATCTGTAGGTCCATTAGGTCCCACCGGTAGCTCATTTAGGGCGTTGGGGTAAATTTTTAAGGGAGAATTAAGTATTCGAAGGGGTTCGAATATTGTGTTTAATATATGAATTTGATTCATATTAAAACTATAGGTTATAATTAATGTACATTAGATGTACATTAGTACTATAGTTTATTTGAGAGAAATATACTTAAATATATGATATTTAATTATAATAGTGATTAATTGGTGAATTAATTATTTTTTGTTTTAATTTAATTTAATTAAATTTTGATTTAATTGAATTACATTAAAACTATAGGTTATGTGGAACATTTATATAAAAGTGTTTTATATAAATGATATTAAATTAGATATTAGTTTAATTTAATTAAAATAGTTAATAATTTAATTATTAATTAATTTATTTATTTTATCAGTTAAGTGAACTGATAGGTCTTCCACAAACCTAATTTTCACGCGTGAATGGGAGTAATTTTAGGGAGTGGGAGGTTTTCATCCGTAGAATAACCACTCCCTCAGTTTGACGATTACTAACTTTTCTCTCTGGCATTGGCGTGAACCTCTCTCTCTCTCACAGTCTCTCTGGTTTTTCCATTGATCACAGAGATCCATATTCTCCCACAAGCTCCTCAACCAAGCAACCAGTGAGAATACCGGTGCAACCCTTATTGGTGGTGTTCATGGGCAAATTTACAGCAAAAGGAAGGAATTTTGTTGCTGTTTCTGGGTGAATTCATCAAGGGAATTGGTGAAACGGTTGAGATCTTCAAGCAAAATCGATAAGGTCCTCTGATCGTTTCCGCTGCGCTAGGGCTTTAATCCCTGCAATCGGTATCAGAGTCCGGCTGAATTTTAAACATCGATTTGGAATTTGCGATTGGCTTTGATAGGTGGGATTTATTTTTTGTATTCTGAATGTATTCTTTGCGTTGAACTAGTTAGGTTTAATTGGCCATAGATTTACATATTTTTACTGATTTGATCATCTAAGGCCCCTGCGTTTTTGGGCATTATTGTGTAAATCGAGTCTGTAAAGTCCGAGTGTAGAATAGGCTTGAAGATCGATGAAAATCGCGGGAGAAATCGACCATTTACGTGTTGTTCAGTCGCTATTCTGCCCAGAAATCAGCTCCAGACGCAACAGCATCGGGAAGCTTTTCATCGCACGTCTCGACGCTGTCGCAATTTCACGCAGCGGACAGTTGAAATCGCGCCAGCGTCGGGACGCTGTTCATCAAGCATCTCGACGCTGTCGCGATTTCGTGCGGCGGTTAGGGTTTTTCGTGGACACGTGGGATGCAGCCCTTTTTCCGATCCGGTTCGTGCGTTTTGGTTGAGCTGGGACCGGTTTGGTTCGGTTCAACCTGATTTTGGTTCGATTTGAGGTTTTCAAGGCCGGTTCAAAGCGGTTCGGGTCGGTTCGTGGATTTTGGTCCGATTTTGGAGCTGTAGATTATTTGCTTTTTTAATGTAATTAAGCTTTAATTTATCCTAGGGGCCAATTAAATCGGTTCAATTGCTATTTAAATGCTTTATGGATGTCATTTAGATTTAAATCCCACCTTAGGTTATAAAGCATGCTCATGCATTTATGTATGTTATAATTAGATTATAATATATGATTGAAATGCATGGTTTAATTTTCATGGATGATTAATATATGGTTGAGTTATATTAATATCATGAAAATGGAAAAGCATGATGCATGCAATTACATAGTTAAATATAAATTGTTATATTTAATAAATTGTTTGCAGCATGCCACTTTGATTTACCATGATTGGCAATAATTTAATAGTTAATTTATTAATAATGGAAATCAAAGTTGTATTGAGCATGAAACATCCATAGTTTAATATAATCGTTATATTAAAATTCATGCAATGCAAAGTTATATAGTATAATTTTAATTAACTTGAATATGATTGTTAATTGTTTTTAACCTATAGTATGCATGATTATCGGGCTAATCATTAAAATTTGAATAGTTTAAAATTAATGATTAGAAACCGTCAATCTATAATCAAGATATGCATGCTCACATAGGACCATAGGTTAAAATTAATTAATTTTAATGAGTTAAAATTAATTAGACCTAAGGTCACATTCTAATAGGATTAGAATTATTCTTACTTAGTTTAAAATAGTTTTAATGAACTAAGTAGGACCAACATTCCTATGATTATAAGGGAACTCTACCAGTGATGTTTTGTCTAAGGTTGGGGGTATTTAAGTTGACGGTATACGGAACACCTCCTACCTGGGAACTGATCTGGATCACCGAAGTTGAATTAATCATAGGTTAATGTTAGAATAATGTCACTAGGTTTATTAAATTTGTTTAATGCACCTAGACGTTAGATCTTATTATAATAGTTATAATAGGACTAGACTTAGATAAATGACTTAGCCGGATTTATCTAGGTTTAATCAAACCCTAAAATATACGATAGGTTACTTTAGTGGGAGGAAAATTACAAAACTTGATTTAAATCGAGTTTTGCTCCTACGTCCCTATATTCACAACGTGAGATCCATGCTCGACTTCGTGTCGTTTTAGTGCGGCCTCCCTTCGGAAAGTGTTTGCATGGATCAATAACTGATAGCGGGCAGAAATGTCGCTATTTTAATCCTAAATTATTAAGCTTTTGAGTGCTTTTATTGTGTTTTTATTGGGAAAATCTAATGTAATTCATTATTTTGTCCTAAGGAGCATATTGTGGAATTTTGGTGAAAAAAGGCCCAAAAAAGAGCATATCAAGCCAATTTTCAAAGCATGAGTCAAAGGGGGAGCCCAAAAGTCAACAATCCAAGTGAAAATCAAGAAAAGAAAGAAGTTGGCCCAAATTCAAGCCCAGCCTGCTCGAAGAAGTTCTGGAAGCCTCATAGCGTCGAGACGTTGTGGGGACAGCGTCGACGCTGTCCCATTTCTTTCCGGGCAAGTTGAGTGACGTCACAACGTCGCGACGCTGTCCCTATTACGGGCCTATAAAAGGGACCCCTTGGTACCCCATTTTGGCATCAATCATTTCATCCTTCATTCCTTCCTTTCTTTCCTTTGCTCTCCTTGAGCATTCTCTCAAGGCTTTTTAGCCTTTTTCAGAGTCAAGAGTGGGAAATTTTGTGGGGAGCTTGTGGTGAGCACTCTAGGAGGCTCGGAGCGTGTTTCGGAGGGACTCCAAGCGCAAGCGACAGGGTTCTCGACGGTCACTTGCTTTTCTCTTATTTTGCTCCAATTTATGCTTTTTATTGTATACATTGTGGATATTATAGCCATGTATAGTTAAACCCATTTTGGGGTCTTGAAATGAAAATTCATAGTTAAATATTATTATAATTGCCTATCTCTTGTCCATTTTACTAATTATTTGTATGGATGTTCGTAATGTTGTATATGATCTGGCCAATTATATATTGATTCGATTCCTAATGGAAACTCGACGGAGAGAAATTAGGATAGATCATAATCCATGCAACTAGTTTAATTGCCCGTAGTGACAATGGGATTAGTTGGTTAAACTTAGATTCCAATAATGAATCAGAGCGTATTAATTAATGAATTTTAATGGCTCCAAGGACACTTAGGTTGTTAAAATAAGTTAATTATAATTAGGAGAGACCGACAGGAGAACCTATGTGATTAACGGAGATTCTAGGATTATAATTTGTCAGGCAATGAGATAGGATAATTGTAATAATTAATTAGCTATTAATTGATTTTCAAGACCCCGCTTCTCGCTCAAAACTCTTTCTCCATATTTTTATTTCTTTGATTGATCAATTTAATTTCTTTAATTGCTTAAATTTTCAATTCATTTTAGTATCAAGATTAAGTCCCTAGATAATATTTTACCCAAGTACTTTTAGTGATGAAGAATTAAATTGCTTTGCTTAATTATCGTTTCACCTCCCTGTGGATTCGATACTCGGAATACTTCCGTTTTATTATTACTTGCGGCTCGTGCACTTTGCGGTCATCAATAACAAGGTGAATGGGGAAAGTGACCATAGTAAGTGGGAGCGGGACGCGTGTCAACGTATCCCTTGGTCTCCACCCGTAGGTCACAACGTGACATTCCTATGATCCGCCTGCATGTTACCCTGGAGCAACCACCCCTTCGAAGGGCCTGATCATAGGATTCGGAACACCGTGAACTCCTGAAAAGGATAGGATCGCTTTGGCTAATTACCAACAGTAGTCTTTCCTAACGGTAGCCTGTTGGTGCGTGCCTTTGAGATCTGAAAGTGGGAGGGTTACACTTACGGGGATGAGTTAATTTGTTAACAAATCCTTGACCGAACAACGGTGGTTACCATCTATAGGAATATGAGTTATTCTAGAATTAGAGTTAACTGAGAAGTGTCTCATTTTAGAGGAGGAGCAACTGATCACCCTTCGGTGACTGTTCCTCTAAACCTCTAAAATATCGTTGCTAAACACATTCAATAGTTTTATTAGGGTTCTTTGATTGATTATTTGCAAAATTGATTGGATTTGTGCAATTGTTTGTATTGCTTGTGTGATGGGTTAAGGCAAAGATAACTAATACGGTCAATTGTTTGTTTTTCAGCAATGTCTTCCTCCATAATCGCTTTACTTAAAAACGAAAAATTAACCAGCGAGAATTTCCCTACGTGGAAATCAAACCTAAATACGATTCTGGTTGTTGAGGATCTCAGGTTTTTCTTGACAGAGGAGTGTCCTCCAGTTCCTCCTCGCACTGCCGCTCAGGCAGTAAAAGACGCCCACGAACGCTGGATTAAGGCCAATGAGAAGGCCCGAGTCTATATCCTGGCCAGCATGAATGAAGTCTTGGCCAAGAGGTATGAGACCGTGGAGACAGCAAGGGAAATTATGAATTCCCTGCAATTAGTAGCTGAATTAGCTTGTTTGATAGCGAGCATAGCTAGCTAGTTTTTCCTAATTAATTTAGCTAGTCTTTTATAATTTATTGGCCAAAATGATGCGTTTTTTTGTTGTATTTGTAGGAAATAAATATTTGAGCTAATTGCGTGTTCGGGACATGAATAAGGGCTAAAACATCAAAAAAGGATCAAGTTGGAAGAAGTCAAATTCAGCTCAGCTGATTAAAAAAAAAAAAAATTCATAGTGTCGCGACGCTCTCGACAAATTTTCCAGATTCGCAGTATCGCGACAGCGTCGCGACGTTGTCCATAGCGTCTCGACGCTGTCGGCAGATTTTCTATAAATTCATCCTTTTGTGCTACAGATTAGGGGAGTCCAATTGGTGAGATTTTAGCCCTAATTTCGACTAGAGACCTTTGGTGGGAGCTGAAGCAAGGCCAAGGAGAGGGAATCAAGCGAGAAGATGTGGAGATCGTGACGGGGACGTGCCAGTTTCGACGGATTCGAGTTTTCCTTTCTCTTTCCCTTATCTCTTATAGTTTTTATGGCTTTTCTTGCAATTAGTGTTTGTGGTTTAAAGACTATGAATTTCTAGTTGTTTGTCTTAGGGTTTGATGTAGTTGTTTTAGTTGTTGGATTGATTTTTGGTATGAATGTGTTGTTATTTTATGCATGCAATTTTGTGTAATGCTTTCAATTACTTGATCACTAATTGAATGATTTAAGTGTTGAATCTAACTCGGGAGAGAGGATTTGGCCTAAGACTTACCTTGTTTAATTGCATGACTAGAGTAGAAATTCTAAGTTTGTGACAGGATTTGGAATATCTCTAGAAGTATAACAAGGACTAAACCAAATAATGCCTATCTAAGTCCTTGTTAAACCAAATAATTGATTCTCATGCATATAACTAACTTGATATCCCTATCTAAGTTCATTAACATGCAAGGCATTATTCGGTTTAGTCCTTGTTATACTTCTAGAGATATTCCAAATCCCGTCACAAACTTAGAATTTCTACTCTAGTCATGCAATTAAACAAGGTAAGTCTTAGGCCAAATCCTCTCTCCCGAGTTAGATTCAACACTTAAATCATTCAATTAGTGATCAAGTAATTGAAAGCATTACACAAAATTGCATGCATAAAATAACAACACATTCATACCAAAAATCATTCTAACAACTAAAACAACTACATCAAACCCTAAGACAAACAACTAGAAATTCATAGTCTTTAAACCACAAACACTAATTGCAAGAAAAGCCATAAAAACTACAAGAGATAAGGGAAAGAGAAAGGAAAACTCGAATCCGTCGAAACCTGCACGTCCCCGTCACAATCTCCACATCTTCTCGCTTGATTCCCGCTCCTTGGCCTTGCTTCAGCTCCCACCAAAGGTCTCTAGTCGAAATTAGGGCTAAAATCTCACCAATTGGACTCCCCTAATCCGTAGCACAAAAGGATGAATTTATAGAAAATCTGCCGACAGCGTCGAGACGCTATGGACAACGTCGCGACGCTGTCGCGATACTGCGAATCTGGAAAATTTGTCGAGAGCGTCGCGACGCTATGAATTTTTTTTTTTTTTTTTTAATCAGCTGAGCTGAATTTTACTTCTTCCAACTTGATCCTTTTTTGATCTTTTAGCCCTTATTCATGTCCCGAACACGCAATTAGCTCAAATATTTATTTCCTACAAATACAACACAAAAACGCATCATTTTGGCCAATAAATTATAAAAGACTAGCTAAATTAATTAGGAAAAACTAGCTAGCTATGCTCGCTATCAAACACCCCCAAACTTAAGCTTTTGCTAGTCCTCGAGCAAACTAAAAATCAAGCATACAATGGAAGAATGGATGCAACAAACATGACTCAATCCTCAAGGCTCAAAAGTCAATAATCAAGCAATCAAGAGACATGCACATAAGGACCAATGAGGGAGACAAATCAAACGTTTTCCAAAATTAACTTGCACAAGCGAGATCTAACTTAACGAGATCAGACTCTACTAGCCCGAGATTAGATTACTAAACTCTCAACTCATCTTCCCTCTACACTGGCACTAAGGATTCACTAACGAGTCAATGGAACAAATTAGTTTGTTTTCCTCCATACTTAGGTGCTTATAATTGAAAATTACAACATGCATTTTTATGTGGCACTAGCTTTCACACACCTATTGCAGGGACCCTTAACCCGTTACCCTTTGGTTGGCCTAACTGATCACAACAGGGGTAGCTCTTTTTGCCAAAACTTTATTAAGCATTGCATTTCATGACTTTATCTTTTTTTTTCTTTCAAATTGTAACAACAAGAATGATTTTTCTTTATGAGCATGATAAGCATATATTCTTTTCTTTCCTCCTAAGCAAGATCAAACATGCTAATTTGCAAAAAATTAACTCTTTAGCTCTTCCCTACACCTATCGAGGTGACAACAAGCATATGAACCTAATAATTCGCTCCTAAGCATTCAAATCCAAATCTAGCCAAGACAAATACTCTACTCATGCAAGACATCTCCTAGAAAAAGTTTAAAAGTCTCCCTTTTTGGGCACTCATGCTTACAACTCATCGAAAGCTTGAAAATTGACAAGAAAGCCTATCCTAGGAAATCATAGTCATGCAAAAATAACATCCAGAAAACAACCGTATGCTCAATTCAAAGAAAGCTCAAAACTATAGTCCGAACTCAGATGCTCAAGGGCTCCACATACATGTTATTCCACCCCCAAACTTAAAACATGGATTGTCCTCAATGTATAGAAATCTAAAGCATACATAAGCATGAGAACAATAAAAGAATGGAAGGGGTAAACAATACTGCCCTGGAATGATGACCTTTTTTATGGAAGCTTGCAAGCAAAGGAGAAGCTGGAACCAAGACCTACAAAACAAAAACAAACAATAAATCAAAAGCAAAAAGAAAAACACAACTAAACTTACTTGGGTCGCCTCCCATAAGCGCTTGTTTATTGTCTTTAGCTCGACGTGCTCGTCCAGTCTGTCAAGGCGCATAAAAATTCTCGTATTTCTTTGGGCCCTTCTTTCTTGAATCAATAAAACTCACTATCGCTAGCAAGCTTACTAGCTTCTCATGGGCCCCTGAAACATAATTATTTTTGGTATTTTTGAATAAAAAAAGCATAAAAGGAGAAATATCAAAATAAAGAGACTCTGACTCTAAAACTGACTCGTGAGAATAGAAAAAAGAACAATCAAAATCTACGAAGGATGGAGAAGATAAAACAGACGAAGGCTTTTCAACCTCAAACTCTACCTCCTGAACTTCCTCTGACACTACAAGCTCATTTTCTTTTTCTTCCTCACAAACATGTTCTTGAAAGGTGCTACAACTCTCCAATTCTTCTCCACTATCTATGCAACTCACCCCTAAATGCTCATCCTTAGCAAGATCGAAAGAATTAAGCTCATGAATGGGCGCCAATGAATCACCGACCACATGACTCACTAGACAACCTATGGAAGTGGATCCCACCTCACTAACTTCCTTTGGGGTTTGAAGTCCTTTTATAATTTCATCAAATTTTAGACTCCTTGCTCTAGACTCCTCAATATAATTTTGAACTATGCTTTCCAAGGAAGAATTTTCTTTTAAAGGGGGATAACTTGAAGATGAAAAATTGGAGTATGGTGTTGAATAAAAAGCCATTAAAATCAATTAAAGCAACAATGATAATTAGGCTTCCAATCAAATAATAACCCAACAAGAACAAAGGACTAAGACTCAAACATAAAAGAAAAGAAAACAAAAAAAAGGGGAAAAAAATAGGGAAAATAACAATTAAGGAAAAAAAAATCAAACAAATAAGGAAAACACTAAAATAGGAAAGCAACAAATATGGAAACAAAACAAAAAAAGAAAAAAGAATGCAATCTACCTAAAAAAAATAAAAATACACCCTAAATTAAGACCGAACAATTTTTCCACAATATTAATTTAACTAAATATGCCAATCCCCGGCAACGGCGCCAAAAACTTGATGTGCAAATTGCTTACCGCAAGTGTACGGGTCAAGTAATAATATAGTGTTTTCGTGTAAAACGAGTGTCGTCCTCTGGATTGGTTTTCTAGCAAATTAAGTACCGTGAATACTTTTGTCCAATTTTATTTAGGGAGCAAAACTTCATGAAAAAGATAAATCTAAAGACAAAAAGCATAAAATAAAGGGTGGAGACTCAAATGGAAAGACTCTTAGGGAATTTATTTCATTATTTAAGATTGAGGATTGATTAATAGGAATGAATTGATCATGCAATTACTCTACAAGCCAAGGAAACTTTTATCACGACTACCTCTCCCGAGTATAATTGATTCTCATGCATATAACTAACTTGATATCCCTATCTAAGTTCATTAACATGCAAGACATTATTCGGTTTAGTCCTTGTTATACTTCTAGAGATATTCCAAGTCCCGTCACAAACTTAGAATTTCTACTCTAGTCATGCAATTAAACAAGGTAAGTCTTAGGCCAAATCCTCTCTCCCGAGTTAGATTCAACACTTAAATCATTCAATTAGTGATCAAGTAATTGAAAGCATTACACAAAATTGCATGCATAAAATAACAACACATTCATACCAAAAATCAATCCAACAACTAAAACAACTACATCAAACCCTAAGACAAAAAACTAGAAATTCATAGTCTTTAAACCACAAACACTAATTGCAAGAAAAGCCATAAAAACTACAAGAGATAAGGGAAAGAGAAAGGAAAACTCGAATCCGTCGAAACCGGCACGTCCCCGTCACGATCTCCACATCTTCTCGCTTGATTCCCGCTCCTTGGCCTTGCTTTAGCTCCCACCAAAGGTCTCTAGTCGAAATTAGGGCTAAAATCTCACCAATTGGACTCCCCTAATCCGTAGCACAAAAGGATGAATTTATAGAAAATCTGCCGACAGCGTCGAGACGCTATGGACAACGTCGCGACGCTGTCGCGATACTGCGAATCTGGAAAATTTGTCGAGAGCGTCGCGACGCTATGAATTTTTTTTTTTTTTTTTTTTAATCAGCTGAGCTGAATTTTACTTCTTCCAACTTGATCCTTTTTTGATCTTTTAGCCCTTATTCATGTCCCGAACACGCAATTAGCTCAAATATTTATTTCCTACAAATACAACACAAAAACGCATCATTTTGGCCAATAAATTATAAAAGACTAGCTAAATTAATTAGGAAAAACTAGCTAGCTATGCTCGCTATCAAGGAGATGTTTGGACTTCCATCCTATCAACTCCACCACGATGCTCTGAAGAATGTCTTCAACGCCCGTATGCAAGAGGGGCATCCTGTTCGGGAACATGTTCTCGATATGATGAACTAGTTTAACATTGCAGAGGCGAATGACGGGGTCGTCTGCGAGCGAAGTCAGGTTGCGTTCATACTACATTCGCTTCCTCCTAGCTTTATGCAATTTAGGACGAATGCTAGCGTGAACAAAATACAGTTCAACCTGACCACCCTCCTCAATGAGCTACAGATTTACGAGTCCATGTTGAAAAGTAAGGGTAAGAATGTGGTTAAAGGAGAGGCCAATGTGGCCCATTCCAAAAATTTCCTGAAGGGTTCATCCTCAGGAACTAAATATGTACCTCAGACTTCTTCATCGAAGCAAATTCAAAAGAGGAAGGGTGACAAGGGGAAGGCTCCTGCTCAGGCTGTTCAGGGTAAAGGAAAGGCCAAGGTCGTGGCTGACAAGGACAAGTGCTTCCACTCTAATGTGGATGGTCACTGGAAGAGGAACTGTCCTCATTACCTTGCTGAGAAGAAGAGAGAAAAGGAAGGTAAATACGATTTACTTGTTTTTGAAACTTGCCTTCTAGAACATGATGAGTTTGCCTGGATATTAGATTCGGGAGCCACTAATCATGTTTGTTCTTCTTTTTCAGGGAAATGATTTCCAACAGCTGGAAGATGGTGAAATGACTCTCAAGGTTGGAATGGGAGAAGTCATTTCAGCGAGAGCAGTGGGAGCTGCTAAATTATTTTTTAGGAATAAGTTTTTAATTTTGGAGGACTTGTATTTGGTTCCTAAAATTAAAAGGAATCTTATTTCTGTTTCTGCTTTGTTGGAACAAAATTACTATATTTCCTTTATGATTAATGAAGCGTTCATTTCAAGAAATGGTGTTCTTATATGTTCTGCTAAGCGTGAAAACAATTTATATGTGTTAAGACCTACCAATACTAAAGCTATTTTAAATCATGAGATGTTTAAAACGACTGAATCTCAAAATAAAAGGCAAAAGATTTCTCCATTAAGTACCAATACATATCTTTGGCACCTACGTCTTGGTCATATTAACATCGATCGGATCGGTTGTTTGGTGAAGAATGAACTTCTAACTGATTTAGAAGATGATTCTTTACCACCCTTTGAATCGTGTCTCGAGGGTAAAATGACTAAGAGGCCTTTTACTGAAAAAGGTTATCGTGCCAGAGAACCTCTAGAACTGATACATTCGGATCTTTGTGGTCCAATGAATCTAAAAGCTCGAGGAGGTTACGAATATTTCATCTCTTTCATAGATGATTATTCTCGATATGGTTACTTATACCTAATGGGCCATAAGTCTGAAGCTCTTGAAAAGTTTAAAGACTTTAAGACTGAAGTAGAAAATCTATTAGGTAAAACTATTAAAACACTTTGATCAGATCGAGGTGGAGAGTATATGAATCAAAGATTCCACATATGATAGAACATGGAATCCAATCCCAACTCTCTACACCTGGTACACCTCAGCAAAATGGTGTATCAGAAAGGAGAAATAGAACCTTGTTAGACATGGTTCGTTCAATGTTGAGCTATGCTCAATTGCGTAGCTTGTTTTGGGGGTATGCAGTAGAGACTGCAGTTCATATTCGAAACAATGTTCCCTCAAAAAGTGTTTCAAAAACACCTTTTGAGCTTTGGAGGGGGCGTAAACCTAGTTTGTGTTACTTCCGTATCTAGGGTTGTCCTGCACACGTGTTAGTGACAAATCTTAAGAAACTGGAACCACGTTCTAGAGTATGTCAATTTGTTGGGTACCCTAAAGAAACGAGAGGTGGTCTTTTCTACGACCCTCAAGAAAACAAAGTGTTTGTATCGACAAACGCTACTTTCTTGGAGGAAGACCACATTAGAGATCACAAACCACGTAGTAAACTAGTATTAGGAAAAGCTACAAAATAGTCAACAAGAGTTGTTGATGAAGCTGGTTCTTCAACAAGAGTTGATGTAGGAGCCAACTTTTCACGTCAATCTCATCCTCCTCACATAGTGGGAGAGCCTCGACGCAGTGGGAGGGTTGTGATACAACCTGACCGTTACTTGGGTTTAACTAAAACACAAGTAGTCATACCTGATGGTGGTGTTAAGGATCCATTGTCTTATCATCAGGCAATGAATGATGTAGATAAAGACAAATGGGCCAAAGCCATGGACCTTGAGATGAAGTCTATGTACTTCAATCAAGTTTGGGAACTTGTAGATCCACCTGAAGGGGTCAAACCCATAGGGTGTAAATGGATCTATAAGAGGAAAAGAGATGCTGCTAGGAAAGTACAAACTTTCAAAGCAAGACTTGTAGTAAAGGGTTATACCCAAAGAGAAGGGGTGGACTATGGGAAACCTTTTCTCCTGTTGCTATGCTAAAGTCAATAAGAATTCTCTTATCCATAGCCATATATTATGACTATGAGATATGGCAAATGGATGTCAATACTGCCTTTCTGAATGGTAATCTTGAAGAGAATATCTTTATGTCTCAGCCCGAAGGGTTCATAACCCAAGGTCAGAAGCAAAAAGTTTGTAAACTGAATCGATCCATTTATGGGTTGAAACATGCTTCCAGATCTTGGAATATTATATTTGATACTGCGATCAAATCTTTTGGCTTTGACCAAAATGTTGATGAGCCTTGTGTATACAAGAAAATCAACAAAAATAAAGTAGCTTTCCTAATACTTTATGTTGATGACATCCTACTCATTGGGAATGATGTAGGATATCTGTCTGATGTAAAAGAATGGCTAGCGACCCAATTCCAAATGAAAGATTTAGGAGAGGCCCAATATGTTCTTGGAATCAAGATTATTTGCGATCGAAAGAACAGAACGCTAGCCCTGTTTCAAGCAACGTATATCGACAAAATGTTGTCTCGATATTCGATGCAGAACTCCAAGAAGGGTTTATTGCCTTTCAGGCATGAGGTTCACTTGTCTAAGGAACAGTGTCCTAAGACACCTCAAGAAGTTGAGGATATGAGATGGATTCCCTACGCCTCAGCTGTGGGCAGCTTAATGTATGCGATGCTCTGCACGAGGCCTGACATTTGTTATGCTGTAGGGATAGTCAGCAGATATCAGTCAAATCCAGGGTTAGACCACTGGACTACCGTTAAAGGAATCCTCAAGTATCTTAGGAGAACGAGGGACTACATGCTGGTGTTTAGAGCTAAAGAGTTAGTTCTCACTGGATACACCGACTCTGACTTCCACTCTGACAAGGATTCTAGGAAATCCACGTCAAGGTCAGTGTTCACCCTTAACGGGGGAGTTTTAGTTTGGAGAAGCATCAAACAAGGATGCATAGCGGACTCAACCATGGAGGCTGAGTATGTAGCTGCTTGTGAAGCAGCTAAGGAAGCAGTTTGGTTAAGGAAGTTCTTAATTGATTTGGAAGTTGTTCCAAATATGAACTTGCCCATAACATTATACTGTGACAACAGTGGGGTTGTAGCCAATTTTAAGGAACCTCGCAACCACAAACGAGGAAAACACATCGAGAGGAAGTATCACTTGATTCGAGAGGTTGTGCAACGAGGAGATGCGGTCGTGACCAAAATCGCTTCGGAGCACAACATTGCCGATCCGTTTACGAAGGTCCTCTCGGCTAAAGTGTTCGAGGGTCATCTAGAAAGTCTAGGTCTGCGAGACATGTATATAGTATAATCTAGGGCAAGTGGGAGGTGTGTAATGGGTGTAAGGATGCCCTAGTTTATTGTATTTTGTATATTTACCTTTTATGTAATGTACAACATACATTTACCATTTCCAGCTTTGGATTATTTTGTATATACTTTCCCATTCTCTTGAGTTTTAGTTCAAGTGGGAGTTTGTTGGGTTTTATGCCCTAAAACTCGTAGATAGTAAATGTAACTTTTGACCGAAAATTAATAAAATGATGTATTGTTCATTTATATTGTTTGTATTGAGTACTCTTGTCTTATTAACCCTAATCCAATAAACTAAACATCCTAGGCTGATAGTATGAGGCTTGAACTAGTATGTAGGGACATACGGAGATCAATGTTCAAGATTCAGCCTAAAGGGTCTATAGTATAGGGATAAGGTTGGGTACCTTATCCTGGTGACACTATGGATACGGCCCGCTTTGTATTATGATATAAACGCAATGATCCAACGCGTTCATGTAGTTGACATGCGAGTGGGGGTATCCTATGCAATGAGTTTGAATAAGACCAGACCGCAAAATAGTTAACCACTAGCTGTAACACCGTTAATTGGTTTGGTTTCTATTTCACTAGGATGACCTAGGCAACTTAGTCTCAATCCTGAGTGGGTTATGGACTCCTGTCCGTGAGGGATTGTTCTTTGATTTGTACGGGTGAGAGTGACCTGCACGCCGACTCAATAAGCCTACCATCTTGGGGACAAGACCGAGTGGAGAGCTGGGAACATAATCACACAAGATGGAATTCATTCCTTCCCAACTCTAGGGTAAGTAGAGGTGTGTTCCCTTAAGTGGTGTCTCCGGGTCTTGAACAATGGGCCCTACCCTCTCTATGGCATGAAAGGGACTTCTGTTTGCTGGTTGGACCTCAAATAGGTTGTTCATTAGAGGAGCACTGGTACTTAAGGATAAAGAGGTAGCCCAGGGGTAAAACGGTAATTTGACCTAGTTGGGATACGAACACACGTGAAAGGCTGAGTTGCTGTTGATGGTCGATATCTGTGGACACATAAATATATCTGCAGTGAGAAGAGTGCAACTGTGGTTCTATAGTGGAGTGAACCACAGTTAACGAACATTGATTAACTTGGTTAATGAGTTTAGCCAATTAATCTCATATCGTTGGAGCTTCTGATCTGTAGGTCCATTAGGTCCCATCGGTAGCTCATTTAGGGCGTTGGGGTAAATTTTTAAGGGAGAATTAAGTATTCGAAGGGGTTTGAATATTAAGTTTAATATATGAATTTGATTCATATTAAAACTATAGGTTATAATTAATGTACATTGGATGTACATTAATACTATAGTTTATTTGAGAGAAATATAGTTAAATATATAATATT
Organism: Luffa aegyptiaca; assembly: GCA_017139565.1. NCBI lineage: Eukaryota > Viridiplantae > Streptophyta > Magnoliopsida > Cucurbitales > Cucurbitaceae > Luffa > Luffa aegyptiaca. The sequence goes on from CM029397.1 coordinate 23,203,748, forward strand.
TAATTATAATAGTGATTAATTGGTGAATTGATTATTTTTTGTTTTAATTTAATTTAATTAAATTTTGATTTAATTGAATTACATTAAAACTATAGGTTATGTGGAACATTTATATAGAAGTGTTTTATATAAATGATATTAAATTAAATATTAGTTTAATTTAATTAAATTAGTTAATAATTTAATTATTAATTAATTTATTTATTTTATCAGTTAAGTGAACTGATAGGTCTTCCACAAACCTAATTTTCACGCGTGAAGGGGAGTAATTTTAGGGAGTGGGAAGTTTTCATCCGTAGAATAACCACTCCCTCAGTTTTTGACGATTACTAACTTTTCTCTCTGACCTTGGCGTGAACCTCTCTCTCTCACAGAGATCCATATTCTCCAAAAACCCTTAGAAACTAGTTGCTTCCACAAGCTCCTCAACTAAGCAACCAGTGAGAATACCGGTGCAACCCTTAATTGTGGTGTTCATGGGCGAATTTACAGCAAAAGGAAGGAATTTTGCTGCTGTTTTTGGGTGAATTTATCAAGGGAATTGGTGAAACGGTCGAGGTCTTCAAGCAAAATCGATAAGGTCCTCTAGTCGTTTCCACTGCGCTAGGGCTTTAATCCTTGCAGTAACTGTTGGGTTTGATGCCCTAAAACTCGTAGATAGTGAATGTAAACAAATTATATACTTGTTACAATAAAGTGTTATTGAGTTTCTACAATAAAGTGTTATTGTTAAGTATTGCACAATTTGACCCAAATCCAATAAACTAAGATCCAAGGTTGTTTGTATGTAACTTGAACTAGTATGTGGGGACATACGGGGATCGATGTTCAAGTAACAACCTAAAAGGTCTATAGTACAAAGATAAGGTTGGGTACCTTATCCTGGTAACACTATGAGATATGGCCTGCTTTGTATTTGATACAGACGTATTGATCCAAAGCGTCCATGTAGTAGACATGCAAGCGGGGGTATCCTACGCAATGAGTTTGCATAAGACCGGACCATGAAATAGTAAACCACTAGATATAACACCGTTAACTAGTTACGTTACTGTTTCAATAGGATGACCTAGGTAACTAAGTCTTAATCCTGAGTGTGTCATGAACTCCTTCTCACGAGGGATTGTCCTTTGATTAACATGGGTGAGAGTGGCCAATATGTCGACTCAATATGCCTTCCTTTTTGGGGACAAGAACGAGTGGGAGGTTGGAGACATGACAACACAAGAAGGAATTTACTCATTCCCACTTCGAGGAGAAGTAGATGAGTGTTCCCTTAATTGGTGACTCCGGGACTTGAACAAAGGGATCTCGCCCTTTCACTGGCCCGAGAGGGACTTTCTGTTTAATGGTTGGACCATAAACAGGTTGTTCATTAGAGAAGCGCTGGTGCTTAAGGAAACAGATGTAACACAGGGGTAAAATGGTAATTTTACCCAACTGTGATTACGGACCCTCGTGAAGGATTGACTTACCGGTATAGGCCTATATCCGTGGACACAGAAATGTTCTACAGTGAGAAGAGTTCACCTGTGGGTCTTTAGTGGAATGACCCACAGTTAATGAATATTGGTTAACGTGATTAATGAGTTTAATCAGTTAACCTCATATCACTGGAGCTTCTGATCTGTAGGTCCATTAGGTCCCCCTGCTAGCTCATAAAGAATAATTAGGAACAATTATATCTTGAGAGAATTTGAATAGTTCAAATTCATATTGGGAATTAAGTTAATTGTATGAGATACAAATTAATATAATGTATAGTAATACATTAAAATATAAAGTCTAATTTGAGATTAAACTTTATTATTATGAGAGAAATAAATATTTGAAGAAGTTCAAATATTAATATGAATTTGATTCATAATAAATTTATAGGATATAAGAGAATTTGAAGGAGTTCAAATTTTAATATGAATTTGATTCATATTATAGAATTAATTAATTGAAGACCTGAAATTAAATATATGATATTTAATGGGGTAATATTTTAATTAACTAATGGAAGGTCTGAAATTAAATATATGATATTTAATTGGTGATTAATTAATTAAAGAATTAATTAATTGAAAATTAATCAATTATGGAAATGATTAATCACTTATGAAAGTAATTAATCATTTATAGAAATGATTTAATCACTTATGGAAGTGATTTAATCACTTATGGAAGTGATCAATCATTTATGGAAAAGATTAATCAATTATGGAATTGATTGGTTATGGAATTGATTAATTATGGAAAAGATTAAATCAGTTATGGAATTGATTGGTTATGGAATTGATTAATTATGGAAAAGATTAAATCAGTTATGGAAATGATTGATTTTAAATGAATATTTTATTCATGACCTTTCTCCTATAAATAGAACACTAAACCTAGGGTTTAGGGACGATATAACATATGGCCACCATAAGACCATTCTTGCCTCCCTCTCATATTCTCTCAACCCAGGAACTCAAGGGAGAATTTTCTCTCTAGAGTTTTTCTCATTCAAGATTATGTAGTCCCACAACTACGTTCCTAATCTCAGAGTCATAGCGGGGAAGATCAATTGGTGGTGTCCCAATTGTTGACGCTTGGTCCAAAATCAAGAAAAGACGTTCTTGATATTTCAGAGACGACAACGACGGTATGTTTGCTTCTCCCCTTTAGATTAGTTCTAAGGCTGTATGCTTAGCCTTAATAAATTTGTATAGAATTTGCTCTATGATTTTTGCCAATGTAATGGTATTTTTGGATAAACAAAATTAACTACGAATCGGTCCCAATTACGCTTCCGCTTTAACGGAATTAGGGAATTCCAAATCCTTCAAACGTCATAACAAAAGTTCAAAGACATCATGTGTCCTTGTAGTAATGCTGAAAGACGTTACAACAGTAAAGGAGCCCAAGTGGGAATGACATCATGTGTCCTTGGGCCGAGGAACGCCATAAAAACAAAAGTCCAAAGACATTATATGTCCTTGTACTAATGCTGAAAGACGTTACAACAGTAAAGGAGCCCAAGTGGGAATGACGTCATGTATCCTTGGGTTGGGGAACATCATAGCAACAAAAGTCCAAAGACGTCATATGTCCTTGTACTAATGGTTAAAGACGTTGCAGCAGTAAAGGAGCCCAAGTGGGAATAACATCATGTGTCCTTGGGTCGGGGAACGTCATAACAACAAAAGCCCAAAGACATCATGTGTCCTTGTACTAATGTTGAAAGACGTTGTACCTGCAAATAAAAAAAACAACACTACAAAAAAAATAATAATAAAAACATTTACCTAATTTACGTTTTGGTGAATGAAAAAATTGTTCCTGCAATTGGAATATTGACAATGTGGTGTTAGTTCAGAAAAATGGATAAAAAAATGGAAAAAAAAAAAGAATATTACTTAGAAATTTGTCTCTCGAATTGAGGGGCAAAGGGTGTTCAGAGTATATATATATTCTTCAAGTCTCCAAAGCAAGCTTATTTTCTTAAAAAAAAAAAAAAAGAAGTAAAAAAAAGAGAGAAAAAAAATCAAATTAAATCAAATAAAAGGTGTTTGAATTTTTGGAAAGTTTGAATTTTTGGAAAATTGAAATTAGTCAATGTTAATTTATTTTGAAAATTTAGGGTGTGTTTGGTTTAACTTTTCAAGTATTTAATTTTGAAAATAAATCATTTTGGAAAAATTTCTAATGTTTGGCAACCACTAAAAATGACTTATTAGAAAATGAGATTGATAAATAAACCATTTTGAGAAAAATACTTGAAACCAACTTTTTAAAAAAGACTTTTTAAGTAAACAATAACTTGTGTATAAAAACATTTGTGAGGAAGTGCAACCAAACATATGAGTGTTTAAATTCTAAACAATTTTTATACAAAATGTTTTTTAAAAAATGCATTCTTAAAAAACATTTAAATTAAAATGTATTCCAAACGGACCCTTACCTTTATGGAGTATAAGCAATGATCATGAAGATTTTTCCTTAAAAAAAAGGAGTTGAGATTATATGCATATGTACAAAGTATAAATTAGATTTGCATATGTATATACATAAAATAAGCCAGTACAATTATTTTTTAAAAAAAAAAAAGACCATTACAAAGAGAAAAAAAAAAAAAAGAAAGAAAGTGGGGCATGATGGAAAAGTGTGAAAAAAAAATAAAGGAACAAAATAAAAGAACAAAAAAAGGAGGAAAAAATCGTGGCACCCAAAAAAAATCTCACCTTTCTCTTTCCATCACTTTCCCACTGCTCTCCCTCATCACTTTCCCACTTTTCTCTCATCCCACTCTTACGATTTCTTCTCTCCCCATTTTCTTTCTTTTACTTCTCTCTCTTCCTCTCTCACTCTCACGATTTCTTCTCTCCCCATTCTTCTTTCTTTCTTGCTCTCTCTAGGAAAAAAGGGATGGAATACAGTGCGAAAAAAATAACAAAGAGAAGAAAGAGTTTTAAAAACGGTGGAAGAAGAAGAAAAGATTAAAAAAAATAATCTTGAAAATTTACCTTGTATGCTATAAGAGGAAGGATTGTGATGAAGGGGTTCATCAACAACAAAAAAAATAAAATAAAATAAAGGAAAAGGAAAAGGAACGTACCAACCAACGTGAATGAAAGGGAAAATTGGGGATGTATCATGGCTATTTATAGAAGAAGGATATTGGATTCAAATAAGGTAAAGATAATATCTTATTTGATTCTAAATTGAATATTTACCTTGTGAAATTTGATTCAAATCAATTTGAAAGATAAATTTAAGTTAGTCCAATTTTAAATCAAAAGATAATTTGGATAGGTTTCAAATTTGGTTCAATTTGAATTAAATTGAATTGGGATGTAACTAAATCCTTATCCAAATTAAATTTGAAAGGAGTATATTAAAATTTCATTCATTTAACCAAATTTTGGGACAAAACTTAATATTTACCTCAATCAAGTCTTATTCCAAATTCTCTATTTGAAGCTGAGTTTATCTTGAGATAATTTGGGTATAATCATAACTCAATCCCAAATTAAACTTGAGTGAAATTCAAAATTAAAAAAAAAATGTTATGCTTTAAATTCATATCACAATTAAATAGAATTTGAACATTACTCAAATTCAAAATTCCATTGAGATTCAAGTTACAATTGGTCGCCAAGCAAGATCAAAATTTCATTTAAAAAAATTTCAAATTTTGATTAAATTGGTATAAAAGACGTGTGAAAAAAAAAAATCAAAATTTTGACCCTATTTCATATTTTGATTGATACATCAAACAGAGTCAAAATTTGAAAAAAAAAAATTAAGTTTTGATTCCAAATAATTTCTTTTCGAGATTCATCAACACATAATTTGTGCCTAAAACTCGAAAATGGGACATTTGTTGAAGGAGAAATTTTGTCCAATCACAAATTGCCACGTAAACATGAAATTAATGACGAAAGTATAATTAATTAAATTTGGGACTAATTATAAATTGACATGTGTCCCAAATTTAATTTGAAGAAAAAGTTGGTCGATTATAAATTTATAGAGCCAAATTTCTATTTGATCAATTAATTAAAAAATAAATTATTTTGATCAAATTAATTAATTTGATCAATTAATTAAAAAAATAATTAATTGGATCAAATTTGGGTCTTTTAAATATTTGGATCATATGATTTTGGGTCAAATATAAACCAAACCCAAGACTAAATAGTTGAGCCCAAGACCAATAAAGTCCAAGCCCAAGTTGTTAGGCTCAAAAGTCATTAGGGCCCATCCAGCAAGAACTTTATAAATAGAGAGGTTCTCCTCCATTTTAGGGGTTCAGAATTTTGGAGCTCTCAACCAGACTTAGAGAATTCAGAAAAATTCCTCCAAGACGGAAGACTGAAGACTCTCTGAAATTCATAAGTTTCCAAGTGCTAAACAGTTCTTGAAGACTGAAGACTCCTTCAAGGCTAGAAGACTTTAAGCTCCAAGAATCAATTGAAGCTTCAGACTCTAGATCAAGCGTCCCAGCCCTCGAGTGAAACACATTCACACACAAGAGAGAGAATCAGAGGATTAACATTAGAGATTGTACACTCACACGTATACAAACATTAATACAAATATACGTTTATTCCACGTGTCTCCATCCCTGAAGTTACGTGTGAACACAAACCTCTCTGATGGAGATGAGAGGAAAACTGACGTGAAAAATATCTGACATGGACCATAAATATTTTGTAACTAACCATAAATTAATGAAGGGAAAATTCTCTCATCGGTTAATTACAATTTACTACTTCTAATTTGACCCATTCATCAAATTAGAAAATAGTAACAAATTGCCTATACGTTTTACTCATGGTTATTAATGTTTTCACAAATCTTCACTTCTCTTGGTTTAATAGCAAAATAACACATTTGTACATGTGACCCCATATTGTAGAAATTTCCAACATTTTTACCTGCTCTAATGACCAATTGGCCTGAGTGGTTCATCACAAAATTCTTATCAACTACAAACTAATCGATTATTTCTCTTTCTTTCTTTTCGGAGCTAAATAAATTGGTTATTTCATTTCATTCCATCTCATAATATCTATCTTTTCTACTTTGCAAGCATTTTCAATTTAGATGTCTTTTAATAGAAAATAGTAAAATAATCAAACTTTACAAGCAAACTAGAAATAGAATACCACTAAAATTACAGCAAAAACTGCAAATAAGCCTCCACATGAATCATGTAAATCTACTATAAATCAATACTCTAAACGAGTGGTAATCTCATGAATCACGTAAATCTAAATGTCCAACAAACAATATAAATTATAGGTGACAATGAAACTATTTCCTTTTACCATATATCTTTTTGCTGACATAAAGAACTTAAAGAGAAATTTTTTTAACAAAAGCAACATTGAAACAATTAAGGGAAAAATACTTTTTTGGTCCCTGAGTTTTGAGGAATAGGTGTGTTTGTCCCTGAGTTTTCAAAATTGACCTTTTTAATCCTTAAGTTTTGAAAAATTGGTGCATTTGGTCCTTAAGTTTTCAAAATAATCTTTTTAGTCCCTGAGTTTTGTGAAATAAATTTAAAACGTCTCTCATATTATTTTTTCTACTTTTTAAAATAAATATTTTTTTAATGATTTTTAATATTTAATGGATTCTTAAATTAAAAATTTAAAAAGTATTAATTTTAAAAAAATTGAAAAAATAATACGAGGGATTTTTTAAACATATTTCTCAAAACTCAGGGATTAAAAAGATCCATTTTGAAAACTTAAAGACCTTTTAAACCTATTTCTCAAAAATCAAGGACTAAAAATGTCCATTTTGAAAACTCATACCAAAAAGGTATTTTTCCCAACAATCAAGTAACAACTAAAGAGGGTTGGATTATTTTTCTAGTCCGTGTAAATTGTCATTTTTAACCTTTGGTCCCTATGCTTTCGTTTATTTAATTTTGGTCTTTTGGTTCTTATCCAATTAATTATTAACAAAAAAGTTGAGACTAACGAGACCACGCATGCCAGCTTGAACCTAATGTCATATCGACTATTTTCTATTAACTAACTTTAACTATAACGTTAGCTGGACTATTTTGTGTAACAACTGCATATAATCAAGTAAATGTTCATGCATAAGACCAAGATAACAAATTTGCAGTAATGAAACAAAACCATCCCTAGTTTATCAATTCTCATCATAATTTTCATTGCAGAGCAAAATCTTAAAATTCAAGAAAAGTTGTATCATCTGCCTCACATTTCCTCATGGCTTTATTGGAATAGGGTTTTCTAGTTATAAACTACTATAAAATGTATGACCACTTAAATAAATAAGGGTCTGTTTGGTAGGCAATCCAAATCCTGTTTTATGTTTTCAGATTCACTGAATTCAGTGAATATGCGTTTGGCAGATGTGTTTTTTAAAATTGTTTTCGGATTATGTGATCCAAATAGTGGAAATTCTGAAAATAACTTTTTTATGTTTTCAGTGTATCCAGATTTTAAATTTGAAAATTTTAAATGCATAATTAAATTAAAAAAAGATAAAAACTTTAATAAATATAGTATTTCATGTTATAAACTCAATTCATTTTTGTGAAATTAAAATTTGTATAATATATTGTATTATAAATTATATGATATTATAAAATAATAATTATACAAAATTTATAACATATAAAATATTTATAAATTAATTAATAATATTTTATATTCAACTTAATATTTAGTTGATAACTACAAATAGTTTATGGTTTATAATTAAACATATTATCAAACACATTTTGAACAATTTTTGAAATTGGAATCCAATTTCTGAATATGTTACCATACACATATCCGAAAACATGAAATACAACTCTGTTTTAATTGAATCCCTTGTTTTCAAATTTCTGTTTTCAGGTCACCTACCAAACGCACCCTAATCTTCTTCGGATCCTTATTAAGCTTTGACCGGTCCTGTTTTTTGTATTTTTGTAAAAAGTAAACAAAGAAAAAGGTGCATTATACAATTGAATAAAATTTATAAGGGTTACCTTACAGTATTAGTATATTAATGATATATTGATCACCTTTTTTCTAGGTACAATTTTTCATCTTTTCCATCCAAAAAAAAAAAAAAAATTACAAGAATAAAGTTCTCTGAAACATGTGAAAAATGGAAAATATAATTTGAGTATAATACAAAAAGCAATGAAGTAATGTACCATGGTAAATATTATGGTATGAGCTATCGATAAACAACGAATCGTGATATTACAGTCTCATGTGAATTCAAAGTTGTAAGAGTCAAATATCTAGAAAAGAATTAAATAGAGAAAAATAATTAATGTAAACTCTCAAAGTTGTAAGAGTCAAATATCTAGAAAAGAATTAGATAGAGAAAAATAATTAATGTAAACTCTCATTTATAACATACTCTTCAATGTTCATTCTCGTACGTTGTAGGTGCTCTTGGCAATCTATATCATATTCAATGATTGGGACCCAACCTATCAATGACAAGATCAACTTACTTCAATAGCATGCAAAACAACAAAATTATAACTTTGTAGTGATTAAAATTTATAAACGCATAAATCAAGCTTAAGACAAGAAGAAAGTAAATTACCATATTTGATTGATCAGATCATCAGAGTATATAACAATTTCATGAAATTGAACAAGATGTTCCAAGAAATAATAAACTCTAGGTCTCTTAAACATCTGACAGCCTCTTTCTGGCTTCATTAGCATAAAAAGAAGAATTTGTTACAACCAAGGAGAAAATAGCCCCAACAAGTTTTTGTTGTCATCAAGTACAAGCATAAAATATAAACTTCTGAAATCCAATGATAAAAGAAATACAAGAGAGTTTATTGATTAAAAGAGTAAATAGCAAAGTTAACAATATATTTACAACTCTTTACTTTATCAAGTCAGAAGTGCAATATTTGAAAAGTGTGCTTAGGTGCAAAGCATCAAAGGCACCTTGGGTGGAGGCAAAACATCATCTAAGCATGCACTTTGGCACCAAGCCCAATAATTGAGGCATTGAGGCACACATTTTACATTTACGTCCCTTAGCTTGAGTGATATGATTTTACAATTGTAAAATTTACCAAAGGGAGTCAGAGATATACTATTTCTAATGAAAGCCTAGCAAACAGCAGGCTGTAGGAATTGGGAATGAGCCAATTGTTCTTTCTTTTTTCTTTTTCTTTTTTCCTCTTAGAATAGTTAGTTTGATTTTTTCAAACATTTTGGGTACATTTTTTTTATGGCTGTTCATACAACAATTACACAGAAGTCCAACAAATATATATACATATAGTTGCACCAGCAATTTCAATCAAAACTCATATCAACGACAAAGCAGAAATAAAAGTTCATCTCAAAAAATGAAAGAAGAAGTGTTTAGACGCCAGAAAAAGACGTTTCCAATGTGTGAAGTGATAAAAGGAACTATCTCAATTACGTTTGAGAACTCCCCGTATTTCAGGTGAACTCCCATAACAATAATAAGAATAACCCTATTAACAAGATGATAAGACAACCCCAAGAAAGTTAAACAGATTTTGCTTGGAAGAACGATCAAAGATCAAGAAGAAAGGAGAACTCGTTCCTAACTTCAATATTTCGAACTCTTCACAATCTAATTGATCAGACTAGATTGAAAGTTCTAAGCATGCATTCTAAATACCAAACTCAAAGAAAGCATAAAAGCTTGAGAGAGACTAAACTCAATCTGAAATTTCATTCAAATTCAACTTGTGTTCAAATGACAAATTACATCCCTATTTATACTAATTGAAAAGGCACCATGAAAGGACCAACCCTTCATCTATGTGGTCTAAATTCAGCCCCTAACCTTTCAAATCCATTCATGAACCTTCATAAATACAAATTCATGAATTCAAAAGATACATAATTCATTAAATATGTGAATGAATCTGGACTTTTTGATTCTTTGTGTCTTTTGGTTGAATAGGTGCCTTTCCAAGCTTGAATAGATGCAACTCTTGGTCATGGGTAGACACCTTAGCTTGGAAGTAACCATTCAATGCCTCTTGTAGTCTTTTAGCTCCAGCTCTTGTCATTGGAGCTTGTGGCATAATGATTGCCTCATGATTGCATTGAATTTGAGTTGACACCCATGGAGCTTCATTCAAGCTTGATTGAGCTGGTGGAGCTTTGAGTTCTTCTTCTTGAGTTGGTGGAGCTTGGAATTCTTCTTCTTGCTCTTCTTGATTTGATTGCTTATTTTCTTATCATGAAGCCAAGATATCAACTTCAGAATAAAAGAAAATTTTCGAAATGAGGTCAAGTAGAGAAAGACTCATTCAATTTGACCAAACATGTCCTTTATCGTGGAGCAAAAGATAAGACGACGCAGTCTAATTCAATGGGGGGGGGGGGCATCCAGTCAAGTGAATTGTTTTCCAGCAGCAACAACTTTCTTTCTTGGTTGATTGGTCTATAAACCCAGCTAACACTTTTCGAGGTTGTGTGCTTTTTTCTTTCTAAGAAATGTGATTTTAATTTGCAGCAATAAAAAATGAGGTGTGTGTCTACTGTCTACTGATGGTGATCTTTTTCTCTTTCAAGACACGAATAACCTTAAACTCTTCCATGTCCCACAAAAAATTCTCGTTATTGAGAACTTTGTGGGTTTTTTTATACTATATAGGATTAAGAAAGCAAAGCAATTTTGGAGTTTTTTTTTTCCAAATGTTTGCTAGTTTTTTCTTGTTGTGCTCAAAACTTTGTGGGGTTTTTTTTTCCTTCTTTTACTTTTTTTCCCGGCTAATTAGAAAAACGTGCAAATGTAGGAAACAAAAGTAAAGCGATTTTGAGTTTTTTTTTTTTTTATTTCTTATATTTTATGGATTTTTTTTGTTGCTAATAACATTGTGATTTTTTTTTCTTTTTTTTTTTCTTTTTGAGAGCAGACTAATAACAATCAGAAGAGTCAATCTAGAATATTTGATTTGTTCAAATAAAGAGTTTCTCCAACAAATTTTTTTACAAGAAACCAACTTAGGTGCAATATGAATTTGAAAAAAAAAAAAAGAAAACTGTCAATTGCATGTTTTAATGGCAATTCAAATAGAAAGTTAACTAAAAGTCTACGTTGCAACACTCATGCAAGTTTGAGGTTCAAATTTATACAATCTGCTTAGTTTGGAGTTCAATTTGATGAAATTAAGTTTTGGGTTAAAATTAATACAACCTACTAAGTTTGAGTTCAAAATTGATTTTTTCTCTTATTTTTTTTAAAGTAATTCCATAAAAAGAATTTATAATTCTTATAAAACAAAAAGTTGTGCTTTTGGTTTCAATTTTAATTCTCTTTCTTGTATATTTGTAAAAAAATTCAATCACATTATTATTTATTAAACAAACTAATATTAAAATATATAAAGGTCTCTCGACATAAACTTTCCGATACGCCGCCAAAGCGAGCATAGCTCAGCGGTAATTGGCATGTACTCTTGACCAAGAGGTCAGAGGTTCGAATCCCCCACCCCAAATGTTGATATACTCAAACTTTTCAATACACCACTGTCCATAACTATTTTTTTTTTTTTTACAACAAGAGATAGAGTAAGAAGAGAAACATTTTAATGAAAAAAAAGTAAACTTGGTAAAAACTAAAAAGTAGTTAATGGCAGATAACAGGAGATTTTACTTCCCAGTCAGTCGACTAGCAAAGAAGTATCCTTCTACTGTAAAAGAATAATACTTAGTAACAACCTCACCAATGGCGGACCGAGTAGGAACGAGGGGGCTCAACCCCCTCAACTTAAAAAAGGTTTATTAGTTATATTAAATGTCACAAATAATTATTAATGTAATCACTCAATCTAGTGGCATTAGCTATCATTGGCGTTTTACTGGTTTATATGGTCAACCGGAAACTCATTTAAGATCGCATACTTGGGAACTTATTAGAAGATTGTATAACAATGATGATTCACCCTGGTTAGTTGGAGGAGATTTTAATGAAATTTTGTGGGATTGTGAAAAATCTGGTGGCCCTTTGCGGGATCCTCAACAAATTCAAAACTTCAGGGAGACTATTGATGATTGTCATTTAATGGATTTGGGATATGAAGGTGGTTTGTTCACATGGTTCAATCGAAGAGATTTGGGAGTCCAAGTTAGTCTTCGTTTGGATTGCTTTTTGGCTAATTCTAATTTCTGTAATCTCTTCAAGGACTATCGGGTTACGACTCTTGATTGGGCAAAATCAGATCATCGACCTATTGGGTTAATGTTATCTGATGTGGATCGATTGTATGTAAAGCCTAAGCGACGACGGAGTTTCAAATTTGAAGAGTTTTGGACGTTGCAGGAAGAGTGTAAACAAATTATTCATAAATCAGGTTCGTGGGATGCGTATGGTCATATTGCAGTTCCATTGCACCAGGATTTGAGGAAGCGTGCTTCAGCCTTGGGAAAATGGGGCCAACGTGAAAATAAGGAATTGAAGCAGAATATTAATAAGGTTAGACATTTGATCAAAATTGCTTATGTTCGTCCTTTTCCTCTTGATTTTTCTTTGATTCATCAATTGGGGCGGCAACTTGACTCCTTACTAGAGAAAGAGGAAATCTACTGGAAACAGCGGGCAAGAGAGAACTGGTTGAAATGGGGTGATAGGAATACCAAATGGTTTCATCAGAAGACAACTAGCCGAAGAAGACTTAATGGAATCCGTGGGGTGGAGGATGCAGATGGTGTTTGGTAATCAGATCCTAGTAAAATTTCCGAACTTTTTCAAGAGTATTTCCAGGACATTTTTAAATCCGCTAGTCCTTCTTTAGTGGATTTAAATAGAGTGTTGGATTCTATTCTGAGGAAAGTGACTCCTGAAATGAATGAATTTTTTACGAAAAGATTTACAAAGGAGGAAGTGGAACATGCTATTAAAGGTTTTCATCCGAGGAAAGCGCCTGGTCCAGACGAGTTTCCTGCCAGCTTTTATCAGCGATACTGAGATATTATTAGGAAAAAAACGATTGCTAACTGCTTAGCAATTCTTAATCGGGAGCTATCGGTTAAGGATTGGAACCACACCAATATCACGCTTATCCCAAAGACTAGAAATGCAAGGTTAGTAACTGATTATAGACCCATTAGTCTTTGTAATGTTTCCTATAAAATCATAACAAAGGTTATTGTTGATCGGTTAAAATCAGTTCTGAATGATATTATTGATGAGAGTCAGTCTGCATTTATCCCAGGCAGGTCGATAACTGACAATATGATAATTGGCCATGAAACTTTACATTTTTTGCGTAATCAGAGAAATGGCCAGACAGGATATGCTGCTCTTAAATTAGATATGAGTAAGGCATATGATAGGGTGGAATGGGGTTATTTATAGGTTGGGATTTCATGAGGTTGGATTGCTTTAATTATGGATTGTATTTCTACTGCCACTTTCTCGATTAAGATTAATGGGGATGCGATGGGGCATATTAAGCCTTTTAGGGGTATTCGACAAGGTGATATGTTATCCTCATATCTGTTTTTAATTTGTTCTGAAGGACTATCGTCTCTGTTCTTGGCCGCTCATGGTCGCGAATTAGCTGGAGTGGCTATTGCTCGTTCATGTCCCAAAATTTCTCACTTATTCTTTGCTGATGACAGTTTGATTTTTTTGAAAGCAATGATGTGCAATTTTGCATATCGCAAGTGTACGGGTCAAGTAATAATATAGTGTTTTCGTGATTAAACGAGTGTCATCCTCTGGATTGGTTTTCTAGCAAATTAAGTACCGTGAATAATCTTGTCCAATTTTATTTAGGGACCACAACTTAATGATAAAGATAAATTTAAAGACAAAAAGCATAAAATAAAGGTGGAGACTCAAATGGAAAGACTCTTAGGGAATTGATTTCATTATTTAAGAATGAGGATTGATTAATAGAAATGAATTGATCATGCAATTATTCTACAAGCCAAGAAAACTTTTATCACGATTATCTCTCCCGAGTATAATTGATTCTCATGCATATAACTAACTTAATATCCCTATCTAAGTTCATTAACATGCAAGATATTATTTTGTTTAGTCCTTGTTATAATTCTAGAGATATTCCAAATCCCGTCACAAACTTAGAATTTTTACTCTAGTCATGCAATTAAACAAGGTAAGTCTTAGGCCAAATCCTCTCTCCCGAGTTAGATTCAACACTTAAATCATTCAATTAGTGATCAACTAATTGAAAGCATTACACAAAATTGCATGCATAAAATAACAACACATCATACGAAAAATAAATCCAACAACTAAAACAAACTATATCAAACCCTAAGACAAACAACTAGCAATTCATAGTCTTTAAACCACAAACACTAATTGTAAGAAAAGCCATAAAAACTACAAGAGGTAAGGGAAAGAGAAAGGAAAACTCGAATCCGTCGAAACCGGCATGTCCCCGTCACGATCTCCACGTCTTCTCGCTTGATTCCCACTCCTTGGCCTTGCTTCAGCTCCCACCAAAGGTCTCTAGTCGAAATTAGGGCTAAAATCTAACCAATTGGACTCCCCTTGGCCGTGCAAGGAAGTGTTGAATTTATAGAAAATCTGCCGACAGCGTCGCGACGCTATGGACAGCGTCGCGACATTGTCCCAATTGCCGCCATTCTGTTTAGGAAAATTCTGAGAGCGTTGCGACGTTGTGACCTTTTGCCGCCTGATTCAACTAAGGAAAGTATTGGAGCGTCGAGACGCTAGCCCTCGGTCAAGCCCAATTTTAGAAGCTTCCAACTTGAATCTTTTCGGCTCTTTAGCTTCTTTTGGCATCCCGAACACCCGATCAATTCCAAATTCTCGTTTTAGCTCAAAATAACAATTTCCTACAAAATAAACATTAAAGTGCATAAATTTGGCCAATTAAATATCAAAGACTAGCTAAATTAATTTGGGAAAAATAGCTAGCTATGCTCACTATCAAGCAACTGCGATGGAGTTTGGGTTTTTTAAGACTATTATGAGTGCTTATGAAAGGGCGACAGGCCAGCGTCTGAATTATTCCAAATCTATGATGTGCTTTTCTCCTAATGTTAAGCAGGATACTAGAATGTATTTCCACAGTATTCTCCATATGCAAGTTGTGGATCATTTGGGATCGTATCTTGGTCTGCCATCGTCTTTCTCTAGGGGAAAAGGTAAAGATTTTCAATTTCTTCTTGATAGAATATGGTCAACATTGCTGGGGTGGAAAGGTAAATTGTTCTCTAAAGGAGGGAAGGAGATTTTAATTAAGAGTGTGGCTCAAGCAATTCCTACATAGCTATGAGTTGCTTTCGGCTGCCTAAAAGCCTTATATCTCGAGTATCGAGTTTGTGTGCTAAGTTTTGGTGGGGATCTACGGACAAGCATAAAAAATTACATTGGAAGAAGTGGGAGGAGTTATGTAAGCCGAAGGAGGTTGGTGTCTTAAATTTTAGGAGTCTGGAAGAGTTTAATCAGGCAATGTTGGCTATGCAGGTATGGAGGGTGCTTAATAATCCACATTCACGAGTCGCTCAAATAATTAAAGGACGTTATTTGCCAACTTTTCCTTTATTGGATGTGTCAATTCGGAATCATTCTTCTTATTTTTGGAAGGGATTCGTATGGGGTATGGACTTATTGAAGAAGGGGATGAGGAAACTGATGGGAAATGGGCAATCTATTAAGATGTTTTCTGATCCTTGGCTGCCTAACCCTACAACTTTTAAGGTCATTTCGACTTGCCAAAGTGGAAGTACAATGGTGGTGGCGGATTTTATCACTACTTCCCACTAATGGAATATCACCATGCTAAAGCAATATTTGAACCATGCTGATGTGGAGGAGATCAGTCGTTTGCCTATCAGTGCTTCAACTCCAGATAGATGGATTTGGCATTATGAAAAACACGGTATGTACTCTGTTAAAAGTGGTTATAAATTGTTTATGTTATTGAAGCAGGAGGGTTCTGTGTCAAATGATGAGTGTGATCGGTTGTCAGTATGCTTAACAAATTAATGCAAATTTGTCGTAGATATATCAACCCAAGTATAAATTGACAAAATCAAGTAATACCTAGTGAGTCTAGGGTCGAATCCACAGGGAAAGGATATTTGCAAAGCTTTAATAATTTTTATTGATCTAAACTTGAAAACGTGTGATATTATATAAAAGACTAAATAAGAGAGTTGGTGAGTTTGAAAAATAAATTTTGCAAAAAGTAAAACATGCGATGAGAGTAAAAAGAGAAGAATTAAGGAGAATAGTATCAAGGCTGTTGCGGTCGCAACCTCATGCGTTTATAAGAATCTTGTAGCGCATACCATGACTACTTGATCCATTAATGCCTAAGTGAGAAAAAATCACAAGTTTCCCTTCCGGTACTTCTTCTGCGTTTGACATAAAACTATCAATTGGTTATTTGGCTAGTTCATGCGTGAGGCTTAGTTCTCTAAAAACTTACAAGGGATTGCGTTAGTCTTAACGCAATCAAAGTTCATTCATTCAATATCTTACGGTGGTAGTATTTGTTTAATGCTACCAAGACTACATGTCATGCGCTAACTTGTTCTACTTAGAGATGTCCGCATGCATTACCTGTCAGGGATTTAGCATACTGCTACCTCATCCGGCTGGCCAGGCAGGAGTTAGTAATGAAAATAGTATCGCAACTAGGTACAAGGCAAATAATGTTTCATTAAATCAAAGTATGCGCTTACAAAATAGACTTATCCCTACATGGGTGCTTGCGCTAAGCCTTGAAGAAGAAAATTTGCTCATGCGAACAAAACAATACATCACGCAATACATTGCAGATGCAAGTTTACTCTTAATCACAGCTTCCTGTGATTTCTCTTTCTCCTTGATCTTCGTCTCTTCCCTCTCGTCCCTGGTATCTTGTATATTCTCCCCCTCTTATTTTTCTTTGAGCAGGTGGCTTCTATTTATAGGTGAAGGAAACCAACTTCTCCAAGGAATTAGAAGCTTGCTTCAGTCATCTTCAGCCCACTTGTGCGTCAGTGTGTCAGCATGGTCCTTTCATACATCTTGTCTGTCTCATGATCGTCTTGGGATGTGTGCCTGCGCTGAAAGAAACTTGGGCAACAAACAACTGAATTAATTGCGTTAGCACCCTAGATTTTTATAATTTCTCACCGCATACATGAATATAGCCTACCGCATAAAATCATCGCATTTTCCTTCCTTATTGCGTTGAGGTAACACATCAATGAATCTTTTGGCCTTGTTTTAGCTTAAATTTAAAGAATAAATAACTTGCTTTTTGCAAGTTATCAAACCCCCAAACTTAAACTATTGCTTGTCCTCAAGCAATGCCTATTATCAACTCTGTGAGGGTTACTTAGCTCTTCAATGCCTTTGGTCCTAACATCTTCTTTTCTCGTTTTCCTTTGCGTATTACTAAACAGGATTAAACTTCTGCCAAATTTCCTTCATTGCTTAAGGAAAGTTCCTTGCGCTTAGATTCTACCTTGCGCTAACTCAACCAATCTTCTCCTCATGTCCTGGGCGCATAAAAATTTATTTAAAAATTTATTTATTTATATATGTATATATATATATATATATATATATATATTTAGAAGGCAAATAGACATCAAAACGCATGCTTTCGTTTTGGTTTACCCACATTTGTGATGAAAGGTATCCAACTACGGGCATTACATTTTTTTACTGTCTTGTACGCACATGGAATGCGGTTGCATCTTCGCACAGTGGCAAATTATGGGTGTCATAAATGCCCCTGGCTACAAACACGTCGCATTCCAGAGGAACGCATGCGTGATTTATTTATGCGCTGATTAACGCACTCCCCCAAACTTAAATTGGACAATGTCCCCATTGTCCCCCAAACTTAAACTGGAGTGCATAGACTTAAGGAGAGCAAGGCTGAGGTGCGACAAGACGAAAATGCGAAGGGATTTTCCTTAAGGTCTGAGGAAATGAAAACAAAGGTGAAACCAATAAAGTAATGCGTTCAAGAAAAGTAAGAACGTCAGATGCATGGATTAAAGTAAAGGAGCTAACGCAGAGAATTTGTTAGATAAAGGCATTATATTAAGGCAGAAAAAAAATTGCGATGAGATAAAACGTCAAACTATATTGATTTAATATGGGACAAAATTACAAAAACAGGGCGCATTCACTAAAGTAAACAAAAGAAAACAAGGGAAAACAGGGAAGTATTTTCCTATTCTTGCGGGGGCGGTGGAGAAGGCGGTCTTGGATGTCTTGGCGCAGGCGGAGCCATGGGGGTGCGCACTTGTGATGGACCTGCGCCATTAGGTCTTTGTTGCGCAGGCGGCCGCATGAACAGATTTGGCGTGACTGGCAAACGGCCAAAAGACTCAGTCCATCGCAGCAGGAAAAGGACTAGGGAGTTCACGTGTGTGGACAATTCTTCTTGCTGTTTGCGCAGCAATTCTTATTGTTGGCACATCCTCGCTTACTGCAGGCGCAGGGGCTCCGCAACCTCTTGAATCATTTGCCGCAACTCTGAAAAGATAAGCGTTGTGTCCACATCAAGTTGTGGATCAGCCGCAGCATTAGATGTGCTCGCAGAAGGTGTGGCCTGCGGCTGGGAGCTGGGCGCATGGAATTCTTCTTCACGAGGAGGGTTAGGCAATGAGGCCTCATAAATTTCTTCGTGACACAAGGCCTCATCGTGCTACGGAGAAGAGGTTTGTTGGACAGTTTGTGGAGGTGGAGGTGGTGGCAAGTCTTCTTGAAGTTGGGCGCAGACAGTGCTTTCCTGCGCTGTTGGAGTTATTTGCTGGGTTCTTGCGGCCACCGGAGGATTTCGTCCCACAGTTTGCTTGCGCCTTTTCTTCTTTGGTGCTTCAGGCACAGGCGCAGGTGCTGATCTTTGGGATGCGGGGGCTGGGTGCTGGGGTCCTCCTTGCTGTCGCATGCTGTGGGTGCGCGTTATGCACGTCCACCATTGGTCATCAAAGTTCTTCCGCATGGGTCTGATTTCTTCGTCTGATGCGGGCGGAAGGCCTGATGCGCGGTAGAGACGGGTGACGAGGCCAGGACAAAACATTGTGCCTTTGAGTTTTGCGGTAGTTTGGCGCAAGGTGTCGACAAGGATTCGGCCCAAGTCAAGTGGGGTCCCCTTCATTATGCAATATACGAGGACCACTCTTGGGATGCTCAATGTGGCATCATGCGTTGTAGGAATGATGCGGTTCTTTACCCAGTGCATCCAGCATGTGGCCTCGAAGTCCAATAGCTGCGACTTCAGGGTCCTCGCAGCCCCATGGCCGTCCCACTTGGCTCCAGGTCTGGCTATCGCAAGCAAGCACTACGTTCAGGAAGTCATCGTCCAGGCAGTTCAGTAGCGCATTCCCTTCTGCGTCAGGGATGTCTGGCAGCTCGTACACGGAGTTGATGCACGCAGAGGAGAAGGCTACTATGTGGCCACGCACCACTACTTCATTGATTTCTTCCTGCCACTACGCTCGGTAGAAGTCGTGGACTAATACAGGAGCGAAATCAGGGAAGTTCTCGTAGACTGTTTTCGATCTGCGTTGGGAAATCTGATCCGTCATTGTCTGCGGGAGCGTGCAGCTGAACCCCCTCTCCTCTTGGAATTTTCCCTTGTCCTCGCCCACTTTTTCTTTGCCTTTTCCTTTGGATGCGGTGGGCGCCCCTTTTCTCTTCTTGCTCGATCCTGTCGCAGGCCGTTCGGATGGCTCTTGGATGGTCACCCTAGTGGGTTGAATGTTGCGTCAATGGGTCAAGGGTAGTTCGTCCTCAGAATCTGTGGACTCTGAGTCCAGAGCCCCCGCAATGATGGCCAAATTCGCTGCGGCAACTTTTGCGGCGATTTGCTCTTGCGCCATCTTTCTGGCGCATTCTCTTTCTCTGGCCGCTTCTTCCTCTGCGGCGGCTTTGCGGGCAGTTTCTTCTGCCGCAGCTTTTTCTTGCTCTTCTCTTTGGCGAATTGCGTCGCCTTCTACGTCCAACTCCCCCAGCAGGGAGTCCCATGCAGCCACTTCCCGCTCAGAAAACTGCGGTGAAGTGGGTTGCGTGGAGGTGGATGGCTGGAGAGAGATATTTTTCGGTGGTGGAGGAAGATGAAGGGGTGGTGTTTGATGCGAGGGTAGCTGAGGAGTCGGGAGGTGGAAGAAGGAGGACAGAAGGGAAAGGGGATGGAAATGGAGTTAGGTTTTGTTGGGCGAAGGTGTTTTGGGCAGGTTGGAGGGTTACGGATTGGATGGTGAAGGTGGAGGTGTCCAACGGCACAATGTCGAGCATCTCCGTGGGTTTGGTTGTGGAGGTGGACGGTTTAGTGGTTTGCTCAACATCGATGACCTCGGGTCTTTCTATTTCCATGAGGTCACCTTGAGCTTGGTTATCATTTTCCTCGTTAGAGGAGGAAATGGCGTCATGGTGAGGACCTTCCACCTTCGGCGATGAGGGAGATGCATCGTCTGCGTAACCGATAATGGGGAGGTTTTGCGAGTCGGACATGGTGAGGTTAGTGAAGGGGAAGCTTCACGAGAGAGAGAAAACAAAGGTTTAAGGTTTTTGGTACGAAGAAGATGAAGGAGATGAAGATTTGAAAGAGAAGGCGCAACGCTCTTTATGTTGGGTTTTATGCCCTAAAACTCGTAGATAGTAAATGTACAATTGACCGAACATTAATAAAAGTGATGTATTATTCAATGTTTGTATTATATTTTGTCTTATTAACCCTAATCCAATAAACTAAACATCCAAGGCTAATAGAATGAGGCTTGAACTAGTATGTAGGGACATACGGGGATCGATGTTCAAGTTTTAGCCTAAAGGGTCTGTAGTATGGGGATAAGGCTGGGTACCTTATCCTGGTGACACTATGGATACGGCCCGCTTTGTATTTTGATACAAACGTAATGATCCAACGCGTTCGTGTAGTTGACATGCGAGCGGGGGTATCCTGTGCAATGAGTTTGCACAAAGACCGGACCGCGAAATAGTTAACCACTAACTGTAACACCGTTAGTTAGTTCGGTTTCTATTTCACTAGGATGACCTAGGCAACTTGGCCTTAATCCTGAGTGGATTATGGACTCCTGTCCATGAGGGATTGTCCTTTGATTTGTACGGGTGAGAGTGGCCTATTCGCCGACTCAATAAGCCTACCATTTTGGGGACAAGACCGATTAGGGAGCTGGGAACATAGTCTTACAAGATGGAATTCACTCCTTCCCAACTTTAGGGTAAGTAGAGGTGTGTTCCCTTAAGTGGTGTCTCCGGGTCTTGAACAATGGGCCCTGCCCTCTCTATGGCACGAGAGGGACTTCTGTTTGTTGGTTGGACCTCAAACAGGTTGTTCATTAGAGGAACACTGGTACTTAAGGATGAAGAGGTAGCCTAGGGGTAAAACGGTAATTTGACCTAGCTGGGGTACGAACACATGTGAAGGGCTAACTTGCTGTTGATGGTCGATATCCGTGGACACAGAAATATATCTGCAGTGAGAAGAGTGCAGCTGTGGTTCTATAGTGGAGTGAACCATAGTTAACGAATATTGATTAATTTGGTTAATGAGTTTAGCCAATTAATCTCACATCGTTGGAGCTTCTGATCTGTAGGTCCATTAGGTCCCACCGGTAGCTCTATAAGGGCGTTGAGGTAAATTTCTAAGGGAGAATTGAATATTCGAAGGTGTTCGAATATTAAGATAAAATATGAATATGATTTATATTTTAAAAACTATAGGTTATAATTAATGCACATTAGATGTACATTAATACTATAGTTTATTTTTGAGAGAAATATAATTAAAGATGAGATATTTGATTATGATATTAATTAATTGGAGAATTAATTAATTATCGTTTTAATTCAGTTCAATTAAATTTGATTTAATTGAATTAGATTAAAACTTTAGGTTATGTGGGAATGTTATGTAAATATGATTTACATTAATTATAATAATTAGTTAGTTTAATTGTTAAATTAATTATATTATTAAAGATTAGTTAATGATTTTGAATTATTAATTAATTTTATTTATCAGTTAATTGAACTGATAAAGTCTTCCACTTACTTAGGGTTTACGTGTGAAGGGGAGTTTATTTAGGGAGTGGGAAGTTTTATCCGTAAAATAACCACTTCCCCAGTATAATCTCATTCGTTGAGTTGGTTACCATTATTCAAGCCCTCATATGCAATTCCCTCTCTCTCTCTCTCAGTAGAACTCTCTGTGATTATTCTCTCAAGGATACAGAGAAGAAAAATACTCCTAACCCTTAGAAAATCACGCTCCCACAAGCACCTATCGCATATCCTTCTAGAGAATACCGGTGCAACCCTTTGGTGGTGTTCGTGATTAATTTCCAGCAAAGAAAAGGAGACCTTTGCTGCTGTTTTTGGGTGGAAGATCAAGGAATTTTGGTGAAACGAGTCAAGAACGTCTTCAAAGGTATAGTGTTCTTGATCTTGGATCAATAGGATCCAATTTAGATTAGATCTAAGGTGTAAGAATGTTTTATAATTAAAATTCAGCATGTTAAATTATGTTTACTGCTGTGTTTTTTATTTGCCAACGTATTGGTATTTTAGTTCAAATTAAAACTGAGTTAAGGTTCTGTTCGTTTCCGCTGCGAAAGGGCTTTTATCCCTTACACTTTATAGCTAACGCAAGGTGCTGCTTGCTTTGGTAATGATGCCCTTTCGCATCCCACGTAGGTAGGTAGTCATGATTATCATGGGGGAATGTGGGCGGTTGCCTCGGGTAATGTGCAAAAGCAGGGAGTAGTGCGGCTCATTAAATGTGAAATGATTGTAGCTGAGCCTCCAATGCGAGTAATGTATAGATGAATCAGGACATGCGCTAGGGTTTTTTTTTTTCCTAAGGCTCTATCGCAACAAATACTAACGCAACAAATCTAATGCAAGTAGGACATGAGCTGGGATTTTTCTTCCTAAGGCTCTAACCTACCAAAATATTAACGCAACAAAATAAAACATGCGGAAAGAAAGAAAATAATTACAACCTCTGACCTGTTGTGCTCTTACTTTGCGTTAGGTCCTGACGCAGCTGAAAGCATTCTTGTTCTGGACCTATCTTTGTCTTGTTGCTTCATGGTGGATCTTCTAGAAGAATAATCTCAACTACCTCGTCATAGGTCCCATTAATATATGGTTTTATTCTTTGTCAGTTGACCTTAAAAATTCTCTTTCCGTCAGTAGAATGTAGGTCCACAGCCCCATATGGATATATCTTGTGGATAGTGTATGGGTCCGACCATCTTGATTTCAGCTTACCTGGAAAAAGACATAAGCGACAGTTGAATAATAATACCTTCATACCTTCTTTAAGATCCTTTTTGCATATTCTCCTATCATGCCACTGTTTTTGTTTTTCTCTGTTGATTTTGGTATTCTCATACGCGCATCTTCTAAATTCTTCTAATTCTGATAGCTGGCGTAATCGTTCCTGTCCTGCCGCATCTGGATCAAAATTTAGGCGTTTTAATGCCCAATGCGCTCTGTATTCCAATTCTAAAGGCAAGTGGCAGACTTTTCCAAACACTAACGCATAAGGAGACATCCCTATGGGTGTTTTGAAAGTCGTGCGATATGCCCATAATGCATCTTCCAGATGTTGCGCCCAATCTTTCCTATTTGTGCTGACCACTTTCTCGAGAATTCTCTTTATTTCCCTGTTTGATACCTCTGCTTGACCGTTGCTCTGCGGGTGATAAGCTGTTGCGATATGGTGCTTGACATTGTATTTTTGCAACAGCTTAGTCATGACCTTGTTCACGAAATGGGTTCCTTCATCGCTGATAAGTCTTCGTGGCACTCCAAATCTTGTGAAAATGTTTTTCTCAAGGAATTTGGCCACGGTTGCCGCATCACTTTTAATGCAAGCAATTGCCTCTACCCACTTAGTGACATAGTCGATTGTGAGGAGGATGTACTGGTATCCTTGCGATGATGGAAAAGGTCCCATAAAATCGATTCCCCAAACATCAAACAGTTCAATTTCCACTATATAATTCTGTCGCATCTCGTTTCTTGAGCGTATATTACCGGTGCGTTGGCACTTGTCGCATCTATCTGCGTATTTCTTTGCGTCCTGGAACAAAGTTGGCCACCAATAGCCACTCTGCAACACCTTCGCCGTAGTGCGTTGGCCACCAAAATGTCCTCCATATGGAGCTTCATGGCATGCTTCTAGAATCTTCAATGCATCTACACGTCCAACGCATCTTCTAACTATCTGGTCTGGTCCTCTGCGATAAAGGTAGGGGTCATCCCATAAATAAAATATAAGTTCATGGAAGAATTTTTCTTACGATGTTGCGCTGAGTATTCTTCAGGTAAGACCCCTGCGGCGAGATAGTTTGCTATATCCGCAAACCAGGGTTCTTCTTCTTCAATCATAAGCAGCTTCTCATCAGGGAATTCCTCTGGAATGGGGAAATCTGACGCATCCACTTTCTCAGGGTTTTCCAATCGCGATAAATGATCTGCGACCAAGTTCTCACTCCCTTTCTTGTCCTTGATTTCTAAATCAAATTCCTGCAACAAGAGAATCCACCTAATCAACCTTGGTTTTGCGTCCTTTTTAGTGATTAGGTATTTGATTGCCGCATGATCTGTGTAGACAGTGACTTTAGAGCCAATCAGATAAGCACGGAATGTATCAAAAGCATAAACAACCGCCAATAATTCCTTCTCGGTTGTTGTGTAATTATTTTGTGCTTCATTCAATGTCTTGCTGGCATAATAAATAGGGTGAAGTGACTTCTCCTTTTTCTGTGCCAGAACTGCTCCTACTGCTGAAGGGGATGAAAGCCCCTACGCAACGGAAGCGTATCGATTGGACCTTACGTCGTATATTAATTAATATTAAAATACCGTTACGAAAAGGCAAAATAAAATTTAAACATACTTTAAAGTTGCTGGAAATTGCTATAAACATGCTTGAAAATTAAATCTAAATTTATTTTCATGCTTTTCTAAAGAAACGGGAAAGAACCGTTACAAACCTTCGTTGTAGACTTGACCGTTCTTCGCCAACGACGCTTCAACAAACAAAAACGCAGCAGCCTTCTTGTAGTTTCTCCGCTGGAAATTTCTTCTTCAAAGACACAATAACCACAGAGGTTACACCGGTATGTCTCTAAGTCTAGGAGGCAAAAGACTTGTGGGAGTCTTTCTCTAAGAGGGAGGCTAGAGAGAATTCTAGGGTCTTGTCTTGTGAGTCTAAGAGCAAGAGGGCTACTAAACCAATTAGGTCTAGTGTTCTATTTATAGAAGAGTGGCCATGAATAAAATATTCAATTAAATCAATCTTATTCCTTATTTAATCAATCCAAGATCAATCAATTCCATAATTGATTAATCTTTTCCACAAATGACTAATTACTTACATAGATCATTTCCATAAATGATTAATCACTTCCTTAAGTGATTAATTATTTCCATAATTGATTAATTCCCGGTTAATGAATTCCTTAATTAATTAACCACCAATTAAATATCACATATTTAATTTTCACATATTTAATTTCCGGCCTTGAATTAATTAATTTGCCGAAATAGATTTTAGGCCTTAAAATTAATTAATTCATATTTGAACTCTTTCAAACTTCCATAAATTTAATGTGACTCAAATTTATATTAATATTTGAATTTCTTCAAATATTAATTTCTCTCATAATAATATATCTGAAGGTGTACATATTACACATGCGGAAGCAATTGAAGATCGAAAGCACTTAAGACATTCAATTTTACTCCTAAAGCATGCATGTTCTAGAAAAGGTAGAAAAGAGAGTTAGAGAACACCAACCTTTGTAGCTCTCTTATATGGAACTCCTTGTGGTGTTATCCTCTCCAATGCTCCTTGGACAACCTCTAGAGTCTTCTCTACTATTCTCCTTGCTTAGAATGACTTGTGGAAGTCTTATAGAGATAAGGAATGGGAAGGGAATGCTTGAAGGATCAAGCTATTGAAAGAACTAAGGAAGAGTGTGTCTTTGAGAGGAAAAACCAGCAGCATAACAGTAGGTAAAAGCTCTCACAACTTTGAATATGATTCAAGCTCCTTATAAAGACCTCCTCCATGCAAAGACAAGCTTCATGACACTAGACACATGGTGAAAATGCAACTCAAAGTGGATTCTAGGTGTTTAATTCACAACACATGCAACTAGTGCATGGTTGTGTTGTTTTCCACTATGCATCAACATGCAAGAGTGGGAATGCCACTAAATCCACTAAATTGAACCTTCATACTTGAATTTTCAGCTTGCAATTTTCCTTAATTCAATTTGAAATTGAATTTGATTTCTAGGTTATAAATTGGGACATTTCCAAGTTAATATATCATGATTAATCTAATTAATCATTCTTACCTAGTGCCATTAATAGTATATGATTCCTAATACATATACATGGTATTTAAAACACTTTTAAATACCTTATCTGTCAATTCCTTATTTAATTCATAATTAAAAATTGTGTCAAACACATTTTTACGATAAAGCCCTATTTCCCGTTTTTGAACGATTCAAAAAATCCTATCATTATGATCTAAGCATTAATACAATATGAGCTAGTAGAGGGACCTAATGGACCTATAGGTCATGGGCTCCAACGATTCGAGGCTAACCGACTAATCTCATAATCTAAGTTAGCCAACATTCGTTAACTACCGGGACACTCCACTATAGCCCGATAGTTGCACTCCCCTCACTATAGATATATTTCCGTCCACTTGATTTAACCATGATTAGTAAGTCGTTCCTTCACAGGTTGTTCGTAGCTATAGCTAGGTCAAATAACCGTTTCACCCCTATAGTACTTCTTGTTCCTTAAATTCCACTAATCCTCTAATGAACAATCGGTTTGTGGTCCAACCATCAAACCTAAGTTCCTCTCGATCCAACGAGAGGGTGGGGCCCCTTGTTCAAGTCCCGGAGTTAGTACTTAAGAGAACAACCTCTCTGCTATCCCTGAAAAAGGTAGGAGTGAATTCCGTCTTGCGAAACTATGTCCCCAGCTATCTATTCGATCTTATCCCCAAAATGGTAGGCTTGTTGAGTCGCCGATGCTGGCCACTCTCACCCATGCATATCAAAGGATAATCTCGTATAAACAGGAGTTCATAGTTAGCTCAGGATTAAGAACGAGTTACCTAGGTCATCTATGAGAAATAGTCAGTTTCTTCAGTAAACGGCGTTATAAAGAGAAAGTGACTTATTTCGTGGTCCAGTCTTATGCAAACTCATTGCATAGGACGCCCCCACTCTCATGTCACCACATGAACGATTTAGGATCTCATCGTTTGTACTTAATACAACGTGGGCCGCGTCCATAGTGTCTCCAGGATAAGGCACTGATAGCGAGCATAGCTAGCTACTTTTACTTATTTAATTTAGCTAGTCTTTTATGATTTTTGGGCCATTTTATTGTGCTTTATTGTTTATTTTGTAGGAAAGCGATGATTAGAGCTAAAACGTGGAATTGGAGTTAATCGGGTGTTCGGGACGTGAAAATATGCCAAAGAACCGGAAAGTTCAAGCAACAAGGAGCCAAGAGAGGGCATTCTGCCCATCAGCGTCGAGACGCCACTCTTGGAGGGTCTCGACGCTGGTTTTCCTTAATTAGAAGAGGCGGCAGCGTCACAGTGTCGAGACGCTGTGACAATAGCGTCTCGACGCTACCGTTATTTCCATTCCAGACGCGCGTGTTTTAGAGGCAGCGTCGAGACGCTGTCTGGATAGCGTCTCGACGCTACGACGAAAAATCAGTATTTATAGTTCTTTTCGGCTAGGTTTTTGGGGGGACTCTTTTGGATACTTTTGAAGCCGTAAAACAGAGGAGAAAACAGAGGATTGAGGCTGAACAAGAGGGAGAAAAGCGGAAATCAACCCATCGTTCGTGGGGATCGTGACGGGGACGTTCGGTCTCGGCCTACATTGAGTTTTCTTTTCCCTTTCCTTTTCTCTAGTTAGACTTATGGCTTTATTATGTTTAGTTGAGCTTGTAATACAAATCATGAGTAGCTAAACTTGTAGCTTAGGGATTGATGTAGTTGATTGAGTTTATGGATTGATTTATGGTTTAAGTTGTGCAATGTTTATTATGTTTGTAATCTTGATTTAATGCTTTCAATTAATTGGCCATTAGTTGGATGATTTATGTTTTGAATCTAGCTCGGGAGAGGGGATTTGATATAGACATACTCAAGATTGCATGACTAAAGTTTATTTTCTAATTCGTGACGGTTTTAGATTAACTTTAGAATTGGTCAAAAGATCTCATTGCCTTGCATATTAATAAACTTAGATAGGGATATCAAGTTGGTTAATTTGCATGAGAATCAATTATACTCGGGAGAGGTAGTTGTGATTAAAGGGTCTTTGGCTCATAATTTCATTGTGCATAATAACTTACTCCTTAAAATCAATCCTAGACTAAATCGGCGAAATCAATTCCCTAAGTGTTTTTCCAATTGAATTTCCACTTTTTACTTGCTTTGATTTAGTTTTCATATCATTCACTCACTACTTTTTGATCCCTAAATAAAATTGAGCAAGATAATTCACAATACTTGATTTGCTTAAAAATCCAATCCAGAGGACGACACTCGTTTATACGAACACTTTATTATTACTTGACCCGTGCGCTTGCGGTAAGGAAAATTCCACATCAAGTTATCTATTCGATCTTATCCCCAAAATGGTAGGAAATGGTAGGCTTGTTGAGTCGCCGATGCTGGCCACTCTCACCCATGCAGATCAAAGGATAATCTCGTATAAACAGGAGTTCATAGTTAGCTTAGGATTAAGAACGAGTTACCTAGGTCATCTATGAGAAATAGTCAGTTTCTTCAGTAAACGGCGTTATAAAGAGAAAGTGACTTATTTCGTGGTCCAGTCTTATGCAAACTCATTGCATAGGACGCCCCCACTCTCATGTCACCACATGAACGATTTAGGATCTCATCGTTTGTACTTAATACAACGTGGGCCGCGTCCATAGTGTCTCCAGGATAAGGCACCCAACCGTATCCTTATACTATAGACTATTTTGACTATAAACTTGAACTTGATCCTACGATATGTCCCTACATATAGTTCGAGTATTCATTTTATAGTCAAGTTAGTTTATTGGATTTAGGTTAATCATTCGCAATTTACATATTCAATAACATCTTTTACTGAATAACCTCAATAACGTCTTTATTGAAAATAGAATATGTTTAATGATTTACAAACTACGAGTTTATAGGACATTAAACCCAACAATATCAATATATATTATATTGTTTCCCTTAGTAAATTGAACACTTTCAATTTACATTTATTACTTAGTTGCCTCAAATTACTTTATGAGCTACCAGTGGGACCTAATGGACCTGCAGATCAGAAGCTCCAACGATGTGAGATTAATTAATTGGTCAAACTCATTAACCAAATTAATCAATATTCGTTAACTGTGTGTACATTCCACTATAGACTCACAGTTGCACTCTTCTCACTGCAGACATATTTTCTGTGTCCACGGTTATAGACCAATAATGACTAGTTAGTCCTTCACGAGAGTCCGTAACACCAGCTGGGTCAAATTATCGTTTTACCCCTGGGTTACTTCTATTTCTTTAAGTACCAGTTCTCCTCTAATGAACAACCTGTTTGTGGTCCAACCATCAAACAGAAAACCCTCTCGTGCCATTGAGAGGGTAGGGCCCTTTGTTCAAGACTCGGAGTCACCACTCAAGGGAACACTCATATTCTTCCCTAAAGTCGGGAAAGAGTGAATTCCATCTTGTATGATTATGTTCCCAGCTCCCCACTCGATCTTGTCCCCAAAATGGTAGGCTTATTGAGTCGGCGTATTGGCCACTCTCACCCATACAAATCAAAGGACAATCCCTCATGAGCAGGAGTCCATAATCAACTCAGGATTAAGACTAAGTTGTCTAGGTCGTCCTAGTGAAATAGAAAACCAACTAGTTAACGGTGTTATAACAAGTGGTTACTATTTCGCGGTCCGGTCTTATGCTGTAAACCCGAGACTTCTCTAGGATCATTTTCTCTTGTCATCTCTTGTTGAGATTACTAAGTTAAAAGAAGAAACGAAAGAAAAGAAAAGGAAAAGGAAAAGGAAAATGGAAGGAAAAGAAAAAAAAAAAAGAGAGAAAAGAAATCAGCAAAGAAAAAAAAAAGAGAAAAGAAAGGAAGTGGAAATGGACAGCACAAAGCCCACCACCAACAACCACATTTTTCAGCCCAATTTCATTTCATTTCTCCATCATTTTCCATTCAAACTTTCAGAGCACTTTGAGGAGAGAGTGAAGGAAGAAGAAGAAGAAGAATTTCGTGGTTTGAGGTTGAAGAAGATAGGAAAAAGTTCATGCAAAGCCAGCCATTGCAGAATCTGGGTGCAAACTGTCAACCTCTGGTTTTTTATTCGGTTTGAGCTACACAGAAGGCATCAAGAGGTGAGGTTTGATTTTCTTGAAAGTTAGTTCATTTTCTAACAAATTGCATGAAGGAAGCTTGACCTAAATCGTATGAGAAGTGGATGGTTTTTGGAATGGAAAACAGAGCACAGGATTTTCGAGCAAAGCAGGAGGATCTCTGGTTTTCTCTGATGTTTTGAGCATTCTGGGGTGTACAAGTTGAATCAGAAGCTCTCTTTGGTATGGTTGGAAAGCTTATTCAATTATCTACAACTTTAATGAAGAATTCGTGAGCCAAAAATGACTTTAAGTAGGTTTAATTTCAGGAGGAAGATAAAGGGTAACAGAGAAGCTCGAATCTGTGTTGTCTGACTTCGGGGCATTTCTGGACAAATTGGTTGGGAATCGCATTTTTATTTCTTCAGGTAAGTTGTAGAGTGTTCGAAAATGAAGAGTTTGATGTGTATTTCATTAATTTTGGTTCATTATTGAGGAAGTTGTGGGTGTTGGAAGTTAGGGTATAGAATCTGGAAAATCTGGAAAAGTAGAATGTGAATGTGATTCTTAATCCAATTGTTTAAAAATTCATGAGCATGGAAAGACAAAGCTATCTATGGTTCTAATGCTCGGTTTTGGTTATTTGACAGGCCAAGAGGAAGTAGGTCGAGTCTACAAACCGGGGAACTAGATAAGACAGTGAGTGACAAAATGAATTTCGAAAATGTTCTTAAACGGTTGTTCATGATTATATGTTTTACATGCTTTCCTATGAATGATACATGGTTTTTATGAACGGTTTCAAGCATGAGTTTTGAGCTCAGATTTTCTAATGAGGTTTATATACGAGCACGTGTCTAATGACTTTATGAAAAGTAGCTGAAACGATATCTTTTAAAGCAAAGTATGGATTAGCAAGTACTTCTAAATGATTTTCGGTTTTCCACGAGCAAGCTGAGTAAGCTTAAGTTTTTCGAAAGATAACGATAAGCAGGCATGTTTTAATGTTTTCATGTGATTTTCTGGGATTTCTATTGACTACATGACTGAGATATTGAGCCCGAGGCTATATGGTACCGTGTGCACACAGGTTATATTCCGTTGTCGACGTTGAGTGTACTCCGTGACAACGATGCTGTCGTGAGTGCTGGGCGGGCCCCACTACGACAAAGACGATGGGAGTGCTGGGCGGGCCCCACTACATCGTAGGACTAGTAAACGTTGGTTGTACTGGGCGTGCCCTACACAACGTAGATCGGTCATGTTAGTTAAAACGTTTGATATACTTGATATGCCTTGCTAGATTCTTAATGACGGACTTGCGAAATGTTTTAGAAAGCCTTTATCCTTACATGTTTATGTTAAACGCTTTGACTGAGCATATTTATACGTTTAAAGGTTTATCACGTGTTTTGACTTCCAGATTCAGAGCTTTAAAATTAGTCACTCACTGGGCTTCGTAGCTCATTCTTTCAAAATGTTTTCCACTTTTCAGGTAGAGATCGAGCTCCCGGTGCCTGATACACTGCCAACATCTGCTGAAAGTTCTAGATCAAGCTCCAGTACGTGGTTGGTGTTGTATATTGAGTCCGTTCATATTGTAAATGTTTTGCAAGGGTTGTATAATATCGTCCTAGAGGTCGTGGATGTATAACCCTAGTTGTATATGTTTTGGTCGTGATATCTTTATCAGGTTACTTTCCAAACCAGGTTATGTCAGGGCTGCACCATGTGTATGTTGAAAGGTTTCCGTGGATTCCGCTGTGTGGTGTTTCATATAGAATGTTTTATATTTATGATTAGTATGTTTATCAGGTTCAACCTTTCAGTAGGGTCATCAGGGATCGTTAGAGATGACGATGTCTGTTGGCTTCACGCCGTCTTTCGGGCTAAGCTAGCAGGTGGTCCGGGAGGGGGTGTGACATATGCAAACTCATTGCATAGGATGCCCCCACTCGCATGTCTCCTACACGAACGCGTTGGATCATAGTGTTTGTATCAAATACAAAGTGGGCCGCATCCATAGTGTCAGCAGGATAAGGCACCCAGTCTTATCCCTATACTATAGACCCTTTAGGTTGTTTCTTGAATAGTGATCCTCATATGTCGCTACATATAGTTCAAAACTCATATTACAGCCTAGGATGTCTAGTTTATTGGATTAGGATTATTTTAGTCAAAGACAAATATAAAATAACTAATAACATTTAATGGAAAAATATATCAATATTATTTCATTAATATCTAGTCAACGGTTACATTCACTATCTATGAGTTTTAGGGCATAAAACCCAACAACTTCCACGTCACTCGCGTCACACATTAGGACAAATGGTTCTTTCCAATCAGGGGTTGCGAGAATGGGCGCAGTGACTAGCGCAAACTTCAGATCATTAAATGTCTTGACGCATTCTTCTGAAAATTCAAATCTTCTATTTGCTCCCAACAATGCGCATAATGGCTTGGTGATATGCGAGAAGTTCTTTATGAATCTGTGGTAGAAACCTGCGTGACCCAAGAAACTTCGAATTCCTTTCACAGAGGTGGGAGGTGGTAGCTTTTCAATTACATCAATTTTTGCCTTGTCTACTTCGATACCTGCGCGTGATATGCGGTGGCCTAGGACTATGCCTTCTTCTACCATAAAATGGCATTTTTCCCAATTCAACACCAGGTTAGTCTCTTCGCATCGCTCCAAAACACGTTCCAGCTGCGTTAGGCAATTTGCGAAGGACTTTCCATAAACCGAGAAGTCATCCATGAAGACTTCTACTGATTTTTCTAGTAATTCTGAAAAATGGCCATCATGCATCTCTGGAATTTCCCTGGCGCATTGCAGAGCCCAAAAGGCATTCTTCTAAACGCAAAGGTTCCATATGGGCAGGTGAAGGTTGTCTTTTCTTGGTCTTCTGGCGCAATGGATATTTGATTATATCCTGAGTATCCATCAAGAAAACAGTAGTATGCCTATCCCGCAAGTCGATCTAGCATTTGATCAATGAATGGAAGAGGGAAATGATCCTTCCTCGTAATTGCGTTGAGCTTGCGGTTGTCCATACATATGCGCCACCCAGTAGTGGTGCGCGATGGGATCAATTCGTTGTTTGTGTTGGCTACCACCGTCATTCCTCCTTTCTTGGGTTCGCATTGCACCGGACTTACCCATCTACTGCCTGCGATAGGGTAAATCACACCTGCGTCGAGCCATTTTATGATTTCTTTTCGCACAACCTCCATCATTGCTAGATTCAGTCTTCTCTGTCGCTCAATAAATTCTTCAGATTCATCTAGCAAACGAATCTTGTGCATGCAATATGAGGGGCTAATTCCTTTGATATTTGCGAGACTCCAACCAATGGCATTCTTGTGCTTTGCGAGGACCTGCATCAGAAGGTGTTCTTGCAGCTGATCAAGCTTTGATGAAATGATAACTGGCAGGGATTCTTCTTCTCCCAAAAACTTATACTTCAGATGCGTTGGGAGTGGTTTGAGCTCTAGCGCAGGTGGTTGCGCTATGGAAGGTAAGGTGGGAATTCTTCCTTTGAGATCTAGCGCATGAATCACCTCTGTGGATTGCGCCAGGTTGCAGTTGTCATCGACTTGTTCTTTCTTTGCTTCTTCTTGCGCAGTTCTGAGCGCATTTAAGTGAAACATTTCCAGTGGAGAACATACATCTATGTGTGCTACCATGTCGCATTCCATGGTGTCATCTGGGTATTTTAATGAGGTGAGCACATTAAAACCCACTTTTTGATCATTCATGCACATGGTAAGCTCTCCTTTTTGCACATCAATCAATGTTTGGCCAGTCGCAAGGAACAGTCTTCCCAAAAGAATGGGAACTTCTCTGTCAACTTCGTAATCAAGTATGATGAAATATGCAGGAAAAATAAATTTGTCAACTTTTACCAGAACATCTTCAAATTTTCCCTCGGGATGTACCACGGATCTATCTGCCAATTGAAGCGTGACAGTGGTTGGTCTTGCTTCTCCAATCCCTAGGCGCTTGTAAACTAACAAGGGCATTAAATTTATGCTTGCGCCAAGGTCGCATAAGGCTCTGCCAACATCGATCCCTCCTATTGAACATGGAATAATGAAGCTTCCAGGATCTTTCAATTTAGGTGGGAGTTTGTTGGCGAGTATTGCGCTACATTCACTTGTCAACACAACTGTCTCAAACTCTTTCCATGGTCTTTTGTTTGTCAAGATGTCCTTCAAGAACTTTGCGTAGCGAGGCATTTTTTCCAATGCTTCTACAAGTGGAATATTGATGTGTAGCTCTCGCAAGACATTTAAAAATTTCTTGAACTGGGCTTCATCATTCTTCTTTCTCAATCTTTGTGGAAAAGGAATTGCAGGCTTGTATGCGTCAGGTTCTTTCTTTGCGTGTGCCTCTTTCTTTTTGGGTTCTTCTTTAGCTGCGTTCTCCTCTTGCGCTTGGTTGCTGCCTGTTGCGGGTGCAGTTTTAGTCAAATTTTCCTACGTTGACGTAGGGTCATTTGACTGCAGCTGCCTCCCACTGTAGAGAGTGAGTGTGTGGCAGTGCTCTTTTCCTTTTGGATCTTCTGTATTGCTAGGTAATGCTCCCGCAGGTCTATTTTTAAGCTCTGACGCAAGCTGTCCTACCTGCATCTCCAGATTTCGCAAGGATGCAGCTTGGCTTTGAACCACCGCATCATTCTTTGTCATATATTCCTTCTGGCTTGCCATAAATTCTTTCATCATGGTTTCCGGCGCATTTGAGGATGATGATCTTTGGTTTCCACCTTCTGCGTTGATGTTGCGCTGAAATTGGCCCTGTGATGATTGCTCAGAGTTAGAGTTAAATAATCTTGGCGCAGGGTTTGCATTACCTTGTTGTGGCTGTTTGTTTGCGCCACCAATCCATGAGAAATTTGGGTGATTCCTCCATCCTGGGTTGTATGTGTTCGAAAATGGGTTGTTGCCCACAGCTCCTTGTGGTCCCACGTAGAAAACGGATTCTGGATTAAAAGGACACTAGTCATGCGTGTGTCCCTCTCCGCAGATCCCGCATCCAACTGTATTGAGTTGGCGATCAATGATGTTGTGCTTGCAGTCAGCGCATCCATTTTGGTAGTCAACGCATCCATTTTTGCGTTGACTGAAGTCAATGAGTCAACCTCAAAACTTCCAGAACTGGTTTTAATAGGTCTTCTTCTTCTGTCTTCCACAGTGCCCCACTCATAATTGTTGCGCGCAATCCGATTGAGGATTGCATGAGCTTCATCATAAATTTTTCTGAGGAGCGTACCATTAGCAGATGAATCCACTAATACTTGCGAGTTTTTGTTAAGTCCCACGTAGAAGGTTTCTAGCTGAATGCAAAGTGGTAATCCATGATTCGGGCACCTTTGCAGTAGGCTTTTAAAACGTTCCCACGCCTCGCTCAGTGTTTCGTCTTCCATCTGCGCAAAAGTCATGATTTCCTTCCTCAGTCTTGAGTTTGCGGTGGGTGGAAAGTATTTTTCTAAAAACTTCTCGGCTAAATCATTCCATGTCGCAATGGAATTTGCTGGTTGCTGATTTAGCCATACTTTCGCCGCATCTCTCAATGAATAGGGAAATAGGATGACTTGCAGCTGCTCATGCGTTACTCCTGGGATGATGAATTTATTACAAATGTCCAGGAACGATTTTAGATGAGAGTGTCGATCTTCAGCTGGACTTCCTCCGAATTGTCCTGCAACAGTCAGCATTTGAAACCTAACAGGTTTTAGCTCAACTCTTTCTATTTCCAAAGTAGGTTGTACTATCCCTGGGTTGAAATTACAGTTTGCAGGGGCTGCATAATCTCTGATCCCTCTGGCCCTATCATCAGCCATTTGGATTGGATTTACTGGTCTATTTGGTTGGTTGGGTGCTGCCATCTCTCCTGATTGTCTTCGAGCTCTTCGATTTCTTCTTCTTCTATGATAAGTTCGGTCAATTTCAGGATCAACTTCGAAATCGATCAGGCGAGCAGCACGCATGCAATCTCCGGTTGCCTGGAGAAAAATTACTCAACAGGGAACACGGTAAATAATATCAAACGGAGTGTCAGATCAGAAAGATTATTAAAAATTTGGTTGCCTTTCCCCGGCAACGGCGTCAAAAACTTGATCGGTTGTCAGTATCCTTAACAAATTAATGGAAATTTGTCGTAGATATATATCAATCCAAGTATAAATTGAAAAAATCAAGTAATACCTAGTGAGTCTATGGTCGAATCCACAGGGAAAGGATATTTGCAAAGCTTTAATAATTTTTACTGATCTAAACTTGAAAACGTGTGATATTATATAAAAGACTAAATAAGAGAGCTGGTGAGTTTGAAAAATAAATTTTGCAGAAAGTAAAACATGCGATGAGAGTAAAAAGAGAAGAATTAAGGAGAATAGTATCAAGGCTGTTGCGGTCGCAACCTCATGCGTTTATAAGAACCTTGTAGCGCATACCATGACTAATTGATCCATTAATGCCTAAGTGAGAAAAAATCACAAGTTTCCCTTCCGGTACTTCTTCTGCGTTTGGCATAAAACTATCAATTGGTTATTTGGCTAGTTCATGCGTGATGCTTAGTTGTCTAAAAACTTACAAGGGATTGCGTCTCATTCATGCAATATCTTATGGTGGTAGTATTTGTTTAATGCTACCAAGACAACATGTCATGCGCTAACTTGTTCTACTTAGAGATGTCCGCATGCA
The DNA here is from genome assembly GCA_017139565.1 of Luffa aegyptiaca. Classification (NCBI taxonomy): domain Eukaryota; kingdom Viridiplantae; phylum Streptophyta; class Magnoliopsida; order Cucurbitales; family Cucurbitaceae; genus Luffa; species Luffa aegyptiaca. Next base: position 23,241,333 of record CM029397.1, read on the forward strand.
TTACCTGTCAGGGATTTAGCATACTGCTATCGCATCCGGCTGGCCATGCGGGAGTTAGTAATGAAAATAGTATCGCAACTAGGTAGAAGGCAAATAATGTTTCATTAAATCAAAGTTTGAATGAGTTCAAATTAGTAAATACGTGTTCTTCTAAGCATATGCAACAAGTCGATGAGGTTAGATCGCTTCTGCAAAGGAAGGATGATATGATTATTCATGTCGATGCAGCTTCTGATATGAGTGGACGTCGGATTAGTGTTGGTGCGGTTATTCGGGACTCTCAAGGCTGCCTAATAGCAGCCTTGAATAGCCTTTTAGCGACGTATGTTAGTCCATTATGTGTAGAGGCCTCCGCAATTTTGGAAGGGCTTCGTTTCGCTGACCGAATGAATTTCAGAAGGATAACAATCTTCTCTGATTCGCTTTCTTTGGTGATGATGTTGAAAAAGGAGAAGGCAGTTTATATTGATGTGGCTTCTATTATTTGGGATGTTGAGATATTGAAGCGATGTTTTCAGGGTGTAGAGGTTGTACATGTGAGTCAAAATTATAATGTTTTGGCTCATACATTGGCCCGTAAGTGTCTTAATGATGGTTCGATGTTGTGGCTATCGAATTTTCCTACTTGGCTATCTAGGTTAGCAAGTAGTGAGTTGTCTTTGTTTGTACCCCCTCGGGGGAGATTTGATTCTAATGAAATTGCGTTTATTCTATAAAAAAATCTAGTGGCATTAGCCCACTCTTATAATTGTTTTCACCTTAGTTCAAATCTTTAAACGTGCATTTTTTACCGCGTTTTGTTTTTCTTCTCAGTTTTTTTACCTGCATTCCTCCCCCCCCCCCCCTCTTTTTTTGTCTTTTTTTTGTTTATTTTTTCTTTTCAATTTTTATTAACATGGATTCTTAACCTTTTTTTCCTTTTGTTTTTTTTTTTTCCAGTTACTTTGGTGACAGGAGTTTGAAACACTAAGGTCTCATTTTGATAACCATTTAATTTTTGAAAATTAATGATGTGTTTGGTTGGTGATTTGAATATAGAAATTTGAAAACAAGGGATTCAATAAAAACAAAATTGTATTTCATTTTTTCAAATATGTGTTTGGTAGCATATCACAATTTAAACAAATGTTCAAAATGTGTTTGATAATATATTTATAAAGCATAAACTATTTGTAGTTATCAACTAAATACTAAGTTGAATATAAACTATTATTAATTAATTTATAAACATGTTATATGTTATAAATTTTATATAATTTTAATTTCGAATTGAGTTTATAATATGAAATACTATATTTATTAATATTTTTAATCGTTTTTAATTTAATTTTGCATTTAAAAATTCCAAATTCAAAATCTGGATACACTGAAAACATAAAAAAGTTTTTTTTTTCTTTTAAGAATTTCCACTATTTGGATCATAGAATCCAAAAATAGTTTTCAGAAACACATCTACCAAACACTTAGGCCTCGTTTGATAACCATTTCAGTTTTTGGTTTTTGGTTTTTGGTTTTCTGTTTTTTAAAAACAAAAACCATATATGTTTGATAACTGTTTTTTGTTTTCTGTTCTTTAAAAACAGAAAATCAAACTTGTTTGATAACTGTTTTTTGTTTTCAGTTTTTAAAAAATTTGAGAGATGAAAAGATGTTTTTAGAGAGAGAAAGATGTGTAGAGACATTGAAACAAAAATTTAGAGACACAAATATAATATTTTCGAGAGAAAAGTTAAACATAGAAAAGTTAGAGACGTGAAAAAAAATGTTTAGAGAGAGAATATTAGTTAGACTCCATAAAAGATATTAGTTATAGAAAAAAAGAAAAAAAGTTAGGGTAGAAGAGATAAATTTTAGATAGAAAAATTAAGTAAAAAGAGAAATTTTAGAGAGATGGCAAGATTAAGAGTAAAAGATATGCTAGAAAAAATAACAATAAATTAGAAAAATAAAGAAAAGGTGTGGCGAGAGAAAATTTTGGGAGATTTTTTTTCAAAAGAAAATGTGGAATATGTTTATTAGGAATAGAAAAGTTATATATGGATAAATTTTTAGAAATAGATGAGTTATAGAGGAAAAAACGTTTTGAGAGAAAAAATTTTAGAGAGAGAAAAAGAAATTTTGTTGAGAGAAAAATGTTTTAGAGAGAGAAAAATATAAAAAAGAATTTGTCAGAAAGAAATAGATAAAAGAGAAAAAAATAATAAGCATTAGAAGAAAAATGAGTTTTTGAAAAACATAAATCTGTTTTTAAAAACTACTTTTTTTGGTTTTTGAAATTTGCTTATAATTTCAAAAACGTTTTTAAAAAATAGAAAACCAAAAACAGAAATGGTTATCAAACAACCCTGTTTTTAAAAAATGAAAAACAAAAACAGAAAACAGAAAACGAAATGGTTATCAAACGACCCCTTATTGAATTCAGTGAATCCAAAAACATAAAATAGAATCTAGATTGCCTACCAAACAGGCCTTAAGTGTAACGCCCCAGGTTTTATAAACTACAACCTAGCGACATTACTAATACATGACAAAACCAAACAAGTGCTCCGAAAATTTCGACAGCATAACGACATACATAGGACTAACCCAATTTTTTTTAAATCACCTGCTAAAACAAAAATAACACTTCTATAACATTTTCAACAACACCACCATGCTACAACACAGCAGAACTTCAGAGGACAAGCGAGCCAGGCCTCACAATAACATGAATCAATTAAAAGGAGTATTCACAACTAAAACTAAACTTCTAAAACAACTCATCTAAGCACAACGGATTACAACCTTAGCAACGAATAAAAACTAACAAGCCAACCAACTACAACCTAGAGTTCAACAATAACAATTTCAGAACTAGACCAAACGGAACAACAACTGTCCAACAATAATCAGCAACCACTACCCTAACCAAATCCAAAGAAAATAAAAGGCGAGAACAATGCTACTAGCCATGGTCACTCCTCATATGCCTCCTCTACATCACCATGGTCAGCACAGTCCTCATAACCTGCATAATTTGGAAGTAAAGGGGAGAGAAGGGGAGGGAGTTAGTACAACCACAGTACTGGTAAGCAACCCCTACCTGAGAAGCCATCAACCAACAACAAAGCAAACAACATGCTTTTCACCCACAAACAACATGCTTCTTAAAGTTGTAAACACATCAACATGCTCAAAAGCGAGCAAAATGAATGACTCTCCTAAGTCAAACCTCAAGCATCTCTCTATGCAACTAACTAACCACTCCTACTCCATGAGCTTACTCAACAATCATGTTTAGCCCTGACATGGCTCTCCAAGACTGACCCTTCAAGTCGCACCGTCCCCTGACCATTTGTACCCATGGCCACAATGCTCTCTACGGAGCTCGGCGTTCGACCTTTGACCATTTGTACCCAAGGCTTCGAACTGTGCATCGCCCCTTGGCCATTTGTACCCAAGGCACCCGATGACTTCCAACTCTCGTAGCCCTCACAAAGCTCTCCAAGACTGGCCCTTCGAGCCGCATTGTCCCCTGACCATTTGTACCCATGGCCACAATGCTCTCTATGGAGCTCGACGTTCGACCCTTGACCATTTGTACCCAAGGCCTCGAAATGTGCATTGCCCCTTGGCCATTTGTACCCAAGGTGCACCGATGACTCATCAACGTATTGGCCCTTTTCCAGGCGCCCAATACTTGTTTTCTAGACTCATCACACCGACCCTTGACCATTTGTACCCAAGGCCTCGATGCTCCTCTTAAAACTAATGGTGACATGCCACCCCTCGACCATTTGTACTCGAAGTGCACTGACATTCACCCAACTTGTTTCTTTCACATTTAGGTCCCTGACCCCTTATCTCTCATCTATCTAGAATGCATATGCCCTGCAACTGAAGGATTGGAATTCCATAATTCCGTAAAGCGGAAGCGTGATTGGGACCGATTCGTAATTAATTTTGTTTAATATAAAATACCAATACATTGGCAATAATATTAGAACTATTCTAAATATATATTAAGGCTAAGCATACAAAAATATTAGATCTAAATCTAATTTATAAAGTAACAAATTACTTACTCTCGTTGACGACTCAGATTAAATTCACCAACTGCTTGTGAATTAATCACGAACTAGTGCGAACACCACCACTATGGCTACACCGGTATGACTCTGAGACTTCTAGAGGCAGGAGACTTGTGGGAGCCTTTGGGAGAATTCTCTGAGAGTAGGAGAATGAATGGGATACCTTTCACCCCACCTCAGGGGTCCTATATATAGTAAAGGCCAAGACCTTTTTCCTAATAGGAAAAGGGAGACATTTTCCTAATAGGAAAAAGTCTCTAATTTTAATAAATAATTAATTAATTTCATAATTAATTAATTTCCCAATTAAATATCATATATTTAATCTTAGGGATTTTATTAAAATTAAAATTAATATGAATCAAATTCATATTAAATTTATTTGAACTCTTTCAAATATTTTCTTTCCTAATAGGAAAAAGTCTCTAATTTTAATAAATAATTAATTAATTCCATAATTAATTAATTTACCCAATTAAATATCATATATTTAATCTTAGGGATTTTATTAAAATTAAAATTAATATGAATCCAATTCATATTAAATTTATTTGAACTCTTTCAAATACTTTCTCTCAAGAATTAATTTTTTTTAAATTAATTCAAAAATTATATTATAAAGTTTCATAAACTTTATATTATAATGCATCAATATACATTATACGATTCCCCAAATAAATTGAACACTTTCAATTTACAATTTATACTTAATTGCCTCAAGTCTCTTTACGAGCTACCAGTGGGACCTAATGGACCTACAGATCAGAAGCTCCAACGATACGAGACTAATTGGCCAAACTCATTGACCAAGTTTAGTCAACATTCGTTAACTGTGGGTCACTCCACTAATGACCCACAGCTGCACTCTTCTCACTATAGAATATTTCTGTGTCCATGGATATTGACCAAGCAGTAAGTCAATCCTTCACGTGTGTTCATAACACCAGCTGGGTCAAATTACCGTTTTACCCCTGTGTTACCTCTGGTTCCTTAAGTACCACTGATTCCTCTAATGAACAAGTTGTTTAGGGTCCAACCACTAAACAGGAGTTCCTCTCAGGCTAGGAGAGGACGGCGCGCCTTTGTTCAAGCCCTAGAATCAGCCCTTAAGGGAACACACATCTACTTACCCCAATAGGGGAAGGAGTGAATTCCATCTTGTACTGTTATGTTCCCAGCCCCCATTCGGTCTTGCCCCTGAAATGGTAGGCTTATTGAGTCAGCGAACTGGCCACTCTCACCCATACAAATCTAAGGACAGTCCCTCCTGAAAGGGGTTCATAACAGACTCAGGATTGAGATTGAGTTACCTAGGTCATCCTATTGAAATAGAAACCTAAACTAGTTAACGGCGTTACATCTAATGGTTACTATTTCGCGGTCCGGTCTTATGCAAACTCATTGCATAGGATACCCCCACCCGCATGTCTCCTACATAGATGCTTTGGATCATTGCATCTGTATCGAATACAAGGTGGGTCGTATCACATAGAGTCACCAGGATAAGGTACCCAGCCTTATCCCTATACTATAGACCATTTAGGTTGTTACTTGGACACTGATCCCCGTATGTCCCCACATACTAGTCCAAGTTTCATTTAAACAACCTTGGATCTTAGTTTATTGGATTTAGGGTTTATTAATGCAAACTCGATTATTCAATAACCAAATTACTGAATTACTCAAATAACACTTTATTGAGATCGATTAATTTGTTTCATTTACTATCTACGAGTTTTAGGGCATAAAACCCAACAACTCCCACTTGAACTAAAACTCTAGTGGGCAATGTACATCAACAATCAAAATTGAATGAATAATCATTGAAGTAGGAATAGTAGTTTGTATTAATACTGTATAATACATGAAAAGTACAAATACAGATAAATACAATAAACTAGGGCATTCACAATACCCATTACACTTCTCCCACTTGCCCTAGATTATTCTATGTACATATCTCGCAGACCTAGACCCTCTAGATGACCCTCGAACACTTTAGCCGTGAGAGCCTTCGTAAATGGATCAGCAATATTGTGCTCAGAGGCTACCTTCGTGACGATCACGTCCCCTCGTTGCACGATCTCTCTGATGAGATGATATTTGCACTCTATGTGCTTGCCTCTTTTATGATTGCGAGGTTCTTTAGAATTTGCCACTGCACCATTATTATCACAGTAAAGGGTGATTGGCAAGTTCATATTTGGAACAACTTCCAAATCCATCAAGAACTTCCGTAGCCATACAGCCTCCTTAGCTGCTTCACAAGCAGCGACATATTCGGCCTCCATGGTGGAGTCTGCAATGCATCCTTGCTTGATGCTACGCCAGACTACAGCTCCCCCGTTGAGGGTAAATACTGACCCTGATGTGAATTTCCTAGAATCCTTATCAATCTGAAAGTCAGAGTCTGTGTATCCTGTAAGGATCAAATCCTTAGAGCCATACACAAGCTGATAGCCCCTCGTTCTCCGAAGATACTTGAGGATGTTTTTAACTGCAGTCCAGTGGTCTACCCCTGGATTGGACTGGTACCTGCTGACTATCCCAACTGCATAGCAAATGTCAGGCCTAGTACACAACATGGCGTACATAAGACTGCCCACAGCTGAAGCATAAGGGATGTGTCTCATATCCTCAATTTCTTGAGGTGTCTTAGGACACTGTTCCTTAGACAAATGAACTCCATGCCTAAAGGGTAGTAAACCCCTCTTGGAATTCTGCATCTTATATCTAGACAACATCTTGTCTATATATGATGCTTGAGACAGGGCTAACGTTTTGTTCTTACGATTCCTGATAATTTGAATCCCTAGAACATACTGAGCTTCACCCAAATCTTTCATTTGGAACTCAGTCGATAGCCATTTTTTAATGTCAGCTAGATATTCTACATCATTTCCAATGAGAAGAATATCATCTACATACAACACCAGAAAAGCTACTAAACTGTTGATAATCCTTTTGTAAACACAAGGCTCATCAACGTTCTGGTCAAAGCCATAAGATTTGACAGCAGTGTCAAACTTTATATTCCAAGATCTGGAAGCTTGCTTCAACCCATAAATGGATCGTCTAAGCTTGCAAACTTTTTGCTCTTGACCTTGAGCAACGAACCCCTCTGGTTGAGACATAAAGATGTTCTCATCAAGATTGCCATTCAGAAAGGCAGTCTTGACGTCCATTTGCCAAATCTCATAATCATAAAAGGTGGCAATGGACAAGAGAATTCTTATCGACTTTAACATGGCAACTGGGGAGAAGGTTTCCTCATAGTCCACCCCCTCCTTTTGGGTATAACCCTTTGCCACAAGTCGAGCTTTGAAAGTCTGTACTTTCCCAGCTGCGTCTCGTTTTCTCTTGTAGATCCATTTGCACCCTATGGGTTTAACCCCTTCAGGTAGGTCTACAAGATCCCAGACTTGACCCACTGGTCATGGTCCACATCATTCATTGCCTGTCTAAAGGTCAATGGATCCTCAACCCCATCATCAGGTATGACAGTTGGAGTTTCTGCTAAACCCAGATAGCGTTCAGGTTGAATAACAACCCTCCCACTACGTCGAGGCATTCTCAACTCTTGAGAAGGATGGGCTTGACCAGATGTACTGGGCTCATCAATAACTCTTGTTGAAGGTCCAGCCTCTGAACTGGGCTCATCAACAACTCTTGTTGAAGGTCCAACCTCATCAACAACTCTTGTTGATTTATTTGTAGCTTTACCAGAAAGTTCACTTAACACAATTTTACTGCGTGGTATGTGTTCTTTAACGTGGTCTTCTTCCAAGAAAGTAGCATTTGTCGATACAAACACTTTATTTTCTTTTGGATCAAAGAAGTATCCACCTCTTGTTTTTTTTGGGTAGCCTACGAATAGGCATAATTTTGAACGTGAATCCAATTTCTTTGGGTTTGCTACTAACACATGTGCAGGGCAGCCCCAAATTCTGAAATGACGTAAACTAGCTTTACGCCCTTTCCAAAGCTCAAATGGTGTTTCAAAAACACTCTTTGAGGGAACAACATTCAAAATATAAACTACAGTCTCTACTGCATAACCCCAAAAAGAACTAGGCAACTGAGCATAGCTCATAATAGATCGAACCATGTCTAACAAGGTTCTGTTTCTCCTTTCAGATACACCATTCTGTTGAGGTGTACCTGGTGCTGAGAGTTGGGACGATATTCCATGTTCTATCAAATAGTTTTGGAATTTTAAGTCCAAATACTCTCCACCTCGATCAGATCGAAGTGTTTTAATGGTCTTACCTAACAAATTCTCAACTTCAGTCCTGTACTCCTTGAACTTTTCAAGGGCTTCAGACTTATGACTCATTAGGTATAAATAACCATACCTTGAATAATCATCTATGAAAGAGATGAAATATTCATACCCTCCTCGAGCTCTTACATTCATTGGACCACAGAGATCCGTATGTACGAGTTCTAAGGGCTCCTTGGCACGATAACCTTTTCCAGTAAAAGGTCGTTTGGTCATCTTACCTTCGAGACATGACTCACATGGAGGTAAAGTACCATCTTCTAACTGGCTTAGAAGTCCGTTCTTAACCAATCTCCCAATCCTATTGAGATTTATGTGGCCAAGTCTCAAGTGCCAAAGATAGGTACTTTGAGAAACTTTTTGCCTTTTTGGTTGAGTCTCAGCTGTTTTAAACATTTCATTGTTCAAAATAGCCCTAGACTCTATTGGTCTTAAGACATACAAATTGTTCTCCATTTTTGTAGAACATATATCAGCACCCCTTTTAGTAATGAAAGCTTCATTCACAGAAAAGGACACTGAATACCCTTGTTCTAGCAAACAAGAAATAGAAATCAAATCTCTCTATGCAACTAACTAACCACTCCTACTCCATGAGCTTACTCAACAATCATGTTTAGCCCTGACATGGCTCTCCAAGACTGACCCTTCGAGTCGCACCGTCCCCTGACCATTTGTACCCATGGCCACAATGCTCTCTACGGAGCTCGGCGTTCGACCTTTGACCATTTGTACCCAAGGCTTCGAACTGTGCATCGCCCCTTGGCCATTTGTACCCAAGGCACCCGATGACTTCCAACTCTCGTAGCCCTCACAAAGCTCTCCAAGACTGGCCCTTCGAGCCGCATTGTCCCCTGACCATTTGTACCCATGGCCACAATGCTCTCTACGGAGCTCGACGTTCGACCCTTGACCATTTGTACCCAAGGCCTCGAAATGTGCATTGCCCCTTGGCCATTTGTACCCAAGGTGCACCGATGACTCATCAACGTATTGGCCCTTTTCTAGGCGCCCAATACTTGTTTTCTAGACTCATCACACCGACCCTTGACCATTTGTACCCAAGGCCTCGATGCTCCTCTTAAAACTAATGGTGACATGCCACCCCTCGATCATTTGTACTCGAAGTGCACTGACATTCACCCAACTTGTTTCTTTCACATTTAGGTCCCTGACCCCTTATCTCTCATCTATCTAGAATGCATATGCCCTGCAACATGATTATAGACTCATGTATTATGCCCACCAAGCATATACATATGACAAATGCTCTCGACCCACGTTTAACTCATGAATGCATAATGCCCTGCAAAATGCTTCTAAACTCATGTACTCACAACAAGACCAACATGTTTTGCAAACAATCATCAAGCAACAGTTCATATGTTTTAGAATTACATGTATATAAAAACTTAGAAGCAAGAAGCAAGAAACATGTATAAAGCGAGTAAACAAACAACATGTATCATGCAGTCAAACAAACTTCATCAAATAGAAACTACTTACTTATAAAGCGCTCCTAAGTGATCCTAAACAAACAAACGAAGCTCCTAAACAACAGGATAAATGCTACGAGTCAAAACCAAGCTTAAGAATCTAATGATAAAACTAAAGAATGCTTAGAGAAGGAATTTCTTACCAAAACCAACTTGATTCTTAACCAGAAGAGTCGGAAAGAGCCCAAACTACAAGCAAATACCCTCTTAAGGTTAGGACCCACAATTAACAACACCTAAACAACTTATAAAGGAAATAGAGAGTGTTAGAATTTACCGTTCAACCCACAAATGGTCCTGAACATGTGTTGTCCAACGATCAAAAGGCTCTGAAACTGCTAATCCGAGTCCCCTACCCTATGAGCATTCAACTCCAAGATTGTTCAGCTAGTGGGTATTCGAAGATAGCCAAGTTTAAGCCCAAAATGCTGTTGGTTGGCGTCCAAAGAAGCTTAAACCGGAACAGCTTTACAGAAGAGGAAATCGCACTAGAACTCCCAAATTTCAGCTTAGTTGCCGACTTGGTCACGCTAGGGGAGCTAACAAGCCGCGGATCTGCTGCTCGCACACACAGGACGATCGCCGGAGGAAAAGAGTCGTGTGAGAGGGGAAGAAATTGATGTAATGCTCACGCCGCCGCGAGTCTAATCGAGAACAGCAGAACACAAGAGACGGAGGGAGACGCGCGAGAGAGAAAGATGAAGAGAGACAAACCTCTTCACGAGTCCTAGCCGAACACGAGCGAGAGAGAGAGAGACATTTACGCACGAAACAAAGAGAATAAGAGAGATTTTGAGACCTACCTGTTGTGGCTGACGGAAACACAAGAGAAGGAGGCTTGACAAGCGGCGACACGCGGGAGAAGGGGAGAGAGAGTGCTAGCGAGTCTGCTGCCCAGACCGAAGAAGACGCAAGAGGGAGAGACTGAAAATCACGCTGAAGGTCGTGGGTTTGCTCGCTGGACAATATAGAGACGAGAGGGAGGGAGCGATGTCGGCTTGGCTGTTTGCTACGCACGAAGAGGACGTCGGAGATAGTGCCAACGGTGGAAGAGAAAGCTGAAGGGGGGTATACCGCACACATAAAAGAGAGAAGGAGAAGAAGATTTTAGGGCTTCTTTGATTTTCTTTTCCTTTTCTTTTCTTTTAAATTCACTTTAAGAAAAGAAAACTCATTTTAGAAAAAGGGAAAAATGTCTTGGATTATCCAAATTAATCCCACATAAATCTCTTAACTCTTAAAAGATCTGGAAAAGAAAATAGCCCAATTAATCTGAGATTTGGGTCTTTTGATATTTGAAATAATTATCAAATATTAAACCTCCAAACTTTAGGAAAGTAAATATTTAATTAAAAATCCATTTTTCCTAAATTATAGAAATTTACTTTAACGACCCAAGGCTAAGCTTAAATTCTAAACATTCAAATTAGAATAAGAATGCTCAACCAATCCCAAAATGATTTGATTTCGAAACGCGGGGCATTACATTAAGCTTATAAACACTACCTCCAACTATAAGTTTTTTTTATTTTGTTGTCTACTTTCTTCCCATGTTTTCAAAAACCAAGTCAAGTTTTGAAAACTTAAAGAAGTAGCTTGCAAAATTTTGTTTTTGTTTTTGAATTTTAGCTAAGAATTCAAGTGTGTCTTTAACAAAGATGAAAACTATTGTAAGAAAATTGAGAGAAAACAAGCATAATTTTCAAAAACCAAATGGTTATCAAACGGAGCCTAATTAAATTTTGTTTCAATTTCACCCTTAAATTTAAATTTTCTTTTCTTGGGTCAAATATACATGAAAATGATTAAAATTATTTTAAAATTTCAATAAAATATATTTTTTTAAAAAAAATGAATAGCATGAAATGAATATAAAATTCTTGTGAAAAAAAAAAAAAAAATCTGACTTGTCATTTCAATATCATTTTATTTCTTTTATATTTATATAGAAAATTCTTTGAACGAAAATTTACCATAAGGTAAGATTGTAACACTTTTTAAAGTTAAGATGAAAATTGCAACACTAATCCAAATTCAATGTGCAACACTAGTCTAAGTTCAATTTACATAAAGAAAATACATAATATAAGCATATTTCCAAAATTTACAAAGGGAAGACGAATAGAAATTAACTTTGTTTAGGAAAGTTAATAATAAACGAATAGCAATGGCCAATTTTAAACTTCGTTCAAAGTATAATAACTATAATGGAACAATCGAAAATGCAAGAATTAAAATAGAATGAAATTGCAAATACAGATATCAAGATTATAATTTATCTTATTTTATTTTTAAATACTTCCAAGCATGTCCTTATAGTTATACAGTAATAGTTATAGCCTCTCCCATAAATCGCCACGTGGCCCACCCAAACTCCCATATCCTGAAATGAGCGCCAATAAATAATATTGGCGCTTGCGGATTCCCATGTCAGATCATCAAGTTGCGAACTGCGATTGTAGTGTAGGCCCTTAGGAACTCTCGTGAAACCTTTTGTTCTTCATCAACGCAACCCCAGAAAAGGAAAAGAAAAGGATAAAAAAAAAAAAAAAAACAGAAAATCAGCTAAATTTACCAAATCACTTTAACAGATAGGTTAAAAAGAAAATTGCAGAATAATCAAAAACAACAAGCAGATAAAGTCAAAACCGAGAGGCTAGGCTGGCCGGCTGTCAATTTTTTGGGCTTTGAAAGTCTCCTGCATTACTCCATGGCGCCCAAGGGTTTCGATTCATAAATAAGCTTTTTGAAGGCTTTGTGAGCTGAATCCTTGTGGGTTTTTCTTGTTGAAGGGATTTCTGAATCCAAGGTTTGTTTCTTTTCTTAGGGAAAGTTTAGGTCTGTCATCTAGATTATTAATTGCTGGACCATGTTCTTTAAGAAAAGTATCCATGTATTAATAATGGCTGATGCCTGAATGGTCCCTCGTTTCTTTCTTCTTTGGTTTTCAGTTCTTTCTGAAAATTGCAAGTACAAACTAAAGCATGGAGGAGAAGGCTGGAATCAAGAAAGATATCACTGAAGTAATTACCTCTTTCTATGAGTGGGTTGAATTTTTTAAACTGGTTTTCATGCTTGTTGTTGAGTTTTGCTCACTTTAACAACGTTCCTTCATTTCTGTCTCTTTTGTTCTTCTGGGTCTGGTTGGGATTCTTGCAGTTGATAGGTAATACTCCAATGGTGTATCTAAGTAAAGTGGCTGATGGTTGTTTTGCTCGTATCGCTGCTAAGTTAGAGACGATGGAGCCGTGTTCTAGTGTTAAAGATAGGTTTGAAGTCTATCTTTTAAAGATTATGATTACTTACCCTTTGTCTTGGCTAAGATTTGATTGCTGCTTGTAGAATGCAAATAGCTTAAACAGAGAAAATTTAGAACCAAAAACAAAATTGATATCAAATGGAGGGTTTTTCGAGATATGAACTGTACAAGTTTTCGATGTAGGATTGCGCACAGTATGATTCAAGATGCAGAGGATAATGGTCTGATTACACCAGGAAAGGTAGTATAAAATGCTTCATTTCTTTCTCTTACCATTTGAAATTAGGCCACCACTTGAATTGGCAATAGATTTTTGTGCTTGGTGTAATTACAATGCCTTGTAAAACAATTGTTGTGACACCCGAGGTTAGGAGGGGTACATGAATGAACCGAGCTCACATCCGAATGAGAGGGATCCTAAGGACATGAAAGCATGATCAAGATAAGCTTAAAAGAATTGATAGATGCTACCTATACCAACAAGGTGCACCTTTCTTTTTGGTGGCTCAATCATAGGAACTTTGAAGTTAAGTGTGTTTGGCTTGGAGAAGTTCTATGTTGGGTGACCTCCTAGGAATTTTCCTAGGAAGCATGTGAGTGAGGACAAAACATGTTAAAAGGACCCCGTGTTGATTTGTGAGGATAGTCTTCACTCTTGGAAGCAGTTTAAGACGCGTATGGTAACGTAACTTGAAGCTTATATAGATTTGATCTGCTACCTGATCTGCCTTATGTTTTCTTTTTTTGGTGGAAAAAGACTGTCCTCGTCGAGGTTACGAGCGGTAACACGGGCATTGCGTTGGCGAGCATTGCAGCGGTGAAGGGATATAGACTTATTGTAGTTATGCCAGCGTCGTATAGTCTTGAAAGACGGATTCTGCTTCGAGCTTTTGGAGCCGAGCTGCACATCACAGACCCTGCAGCAGGGCTTGAAGGCCTTCTAAAGAAGGTTGAGGAGATAATGAAAGTCACACCCAATAGCTATTTTCTGAAGCAATTTGAAAATCCAGCAAACCCAAAGGTATGTTTTGTTTTGCTTTGTGATCTCAAAAGGATAGAACTCTGTGTTTTCAATTATGAATTGAGTCATTTTGCTTGCATCCATTATTGTTCTTTAGATTCATTATGAAACCACTGGGCCAGAGATATGGAAAGATTCGGGAGGAAAAGTTGATGCTTTGGTCGTGGGGATTGGAACCGGGGGAACCATAACTGGTGCAGGGAATTTTCTTAAGGAACAGAACCCAGACATTAAGGTTCTCTTGTTAGTTTGATGCACTAAACAAGACATTATTGGATCATTTGGTAACATTCTCATTTCTTATTATTCAAGAGATCAACTGTTATGTATGGTGTAGGTTTATGCAGTGGAACCAGCAGAGAGTGCAGTGCTTAGTGGAGGACAACCTGGTGAGTTTTGTTGGGAGTGCGACCAAAGTCCCACATTGGCTAGATAATGGGAGGATCATGGACTTATAAGGGAGGATAAGTATCTCTATTGGTATGGGGTCTTTTGGGGTGAACCAAAAGCAAAGCCATGAAGGTTTATGTCCAAAGTGGACAATATCATACCATTGTGGAGATCTGTGCCGTGTCCGTTGTCCCTTACAAGTTTCCATTCTAAAGCATATTTCATTATTTTTGGCCCTTCAATTTTCTTCAAATGGTTTACAAGTCACGTTTTACGTTTGATTGAACATAAATATCAAAACATTACTATGGAATTGGTGCTTCTCTTTGAAGTGCTTGTCTTAAAATCTGCATCTAAAATACTGATTTTTAACCAAAGTTTGTATACTAATATTTTCTTATGATGATTTCAGGCAAGCATCTCATTCAAGGAATTGGGGCTGGCTTCATCCCTCCTGTTCTTGATGTCAAAGTCTTTGATGAAGTCATTCAGGTGAAACTTGAACATATTTGTCCAAAGGAGTTCTTTCAATCTGTTCTCTATTTTTCAATTTTCTTTTAGATATGATTTAAACAATAATGATATGATGTGGCACTTTAAGATTACATGTAACATTGGCATATGCCTTTCCACTCAAATGTTAGTTTAAGAGATAGGACTTTCCCTTTTTCTTTTTTTGAGTCAAACAATACATCGGAGAGGGGATTGAACTCTTTGACCTTGTGGTCGACGTTATAATACTTTGATTAGTTGACTCATACTCAAGTTGAAGGCTTTTCTTTAAACTTAAAAGCAACGTTGAAGCTCTTATAGTTCCGAGGTCAGATAATGCATTTTGGTGTTTTTAGGTATCAAGTGAGGAAGCAATTGAAACTGCAAAGCTTCTTGCACTAAAAGAAGGCCTCCTAGTATGTTACTCAATCTATTAGACATTAATTTTTTGTGAAAATAGAGATTTAATTTTTTTTTCATTGAATTTGATGATTCTTTTTTTTTTTCTTTTGTAGGTGGGGATTTCATCAGGTGCAGCTGCAACTGCTGCAGTAAAGGTTGCAAAGAGACCAGAAAGTGAAGGAAAACTCATTGTTGTAAGTCATATTTTACTTTCATTTGCAACAAATAAAAGATAAAATCTATGGTACAAAATTTGCAGCATATTTTAGATTGAAATATTTTGGATTTTGTGGTTCATTTGTAGGTCATCTTCCCAAGCTTCGGCGAGCGATATCTCTCGACAACACTTTTTGATTCCATTAGGCATGAAGCGGAAAACATGACGTATCTATGAGTTGATTTGGTTTGAATAATTTTCACATCTTCCTCTATCCAAATAAATATTGGGATTGGAATTCACTATATCAATAACCTTTGGTTGATGAAAATTGAAAACTGATGATTTGAATAATATCCCACCATTACTAGCAAAATTTGGTAATAGAAATGGAGAAATACAACTTGGGTTTTGCTCTCATTTTGGCTTTCAAGCTAATTTGCTTGAATAATAAGTTTGAGATTTCAAACATTGATTTGATTATTGACAAAATGAAGTCAGTTAAATTGATTTTTTTTAAAAAAAATATCCACGGAATTTCAAATAAATTATTGTAGTACACATGAATTATTCATACTTGAGTGGTTAGAAAATGTGTTCTATCTTAAATATAAACTTTTGGTTTTTTTAATTATTTTTAAATTTTTAGTTCAACAACATTTGGAGATGCAAATTTTTAAACTTTTGACCTTTTGGTTGATATATTTTTTAACCAAATTTAGCCATGTTCGATCAAGTTAAATATATTTTTTTTTAGTTCAACAACATTTGGAGTGGAAAGATTTGAATCTTTGACCTCTTCGCCAAGGATACATGTCCATTACTCTTGAGTTATACTTACTTTGACAAATATAAAAGGCTAAATTATAAAAAATACCTTTGAACTATAGAGTTTGTTTCAAAAATGCCCCTAAACTTTGAAAAATTTCAAAAATACCCCTAAACTTTAAAAAATGTTTCAAAAATATCATTGCCATTAATTTTGGATGGAAACTGTTAAAGTTTAGGTTTCAAACCTTGAACTTTAAAAAAAAATATATATATATATTCAAAAATACCCTTATTGAACAATGCTTCTTCTTTTTTCTTTCTTTCACCGTAAATTCTTTTTCCATGAAAATTAATGAGAAACTTTACTTATTTGTCATGTATTCATAGTCTAGAAGTTTTTATTCTCTTTCAACACATCATCCCAAGAGCTTGATTGGACTTTCATGTTGAAACTTCAATATGACTTTTGTTCTGTTCTTGAAATTCTATCATGTGCTCAACTTCATTTGTTGGTAGCCTTTTCATATATATTTTGTTTTCTCACACTTATCTTCTTTACACTTTTTTAAAGGAAGAAACTCAATTTCAAAGTCTGTTTTCATTTGGTATTGTGTTGCACACAACCTTTATAAGCAAAGTTTTGCATTAATTTTCATGGAGGAAGAATTTATGGTGAGATGAAGAAAAAAGAAGACACATTTTTCAATAAGGGTATTTTTGGAATTTTTTTAAAGTTCAAGGATATTTTTGAAACGGAAACTTTAATGGTTTTCATCCAAAATTAATGACAAGGTTATTTTTGAAACATTTTTTAAAGTTCAAGGGTATTTTTGAAACTTTTCAAAGTTCAGGGCCATTTTTGAAACAAACCCCATTGTTCAAGGGTATTTTTTATAATCTAGCCTAAATTTTTTATTTTAGTGTTAATTAACATAATTTTTAACCAAGCAGATCAAGCGTTTGACTTTAAGATCGGGGAGAGATCAAGTTTTTGACTTTTAGAGTCTTTTGGAATACATTTTAATTTAAATGTTTTTCAAGAATGCAGTTCTTAAAAAACATTTTGTACAAAATTTTTTTAGAATTTAAACATTCATATGTTTGATTACATTTCCTCATAAGTGTTTGTACACAAGTTATTGTATATTTAAAAACTCATTTTAAAGAAGTAGGTTTCAAGTGTTTCTTTCAAAATGGTTTATTGCTCAATCTCATTTTCTAATAAGTCATTTTTAGTGGTTGTCAAACACTAGAAATTTTTTCAAAATTAAACACTTGAAAATTTAAACCAAACATACCCTTAGCTTGGGAAGAAATCAGTTCATTTTTTAAAAATCTTAAATGTTTGAGGCCATAAATTTTTTTTTGAATTTTCTGGATTATAGTTATCAAATCTTAAATGCTTTAGAGGCCGTTTGTTTTTTGAGAATCCAGATAACCAGAATATAAAGATGCCTGAAATTATAGATACTCGGAAATATAGATGTCTTACATATTAGATAACCGTGTTTGTTTTGAAGAAATAATTTATAAGAATATCTGGGAATATATTCAGATAACTTTGTTTGTTTTGCAGGACTTTTGTATGGGAATGTTTTTAGATTATGTATAGTACCAATAATGCCCTTACTAATTTTTAACTAATTTACCTATTAGTTTAATATAATTTAAATTTCTATAATGTTTTAGTCTATACTAATCTAATGTTTTATTTTTATATCAATTTAATTTATACTAATTTTATTTGTTATTTTGTAGAACAAATTAATTTATATTAGTTTAAGGTTTTTATAAAAAAATTAATTTTAAAAATAAATTTCAATTTTAACTTTTTTTTTTGACAAAACATGCCGATTAATGTAATTCACAATATGCTTTAGTGGATTATATTGATCACATTATCAAATTAGATTTTTTTTAGATAACAAATATTTTTTTAATGGATTTTATGTGTTTTTTGATATGTACCATTAGTATTAATATTAAGAGAATAAATTGAAAATAAATCGAAATATTATTCAAAATAACTATCGTTTATTTTATATCTAAATGTAAAATTGAAAAAAAAGGTAGTTACATATAGTTATTTCTTTTCTTTCCTTTTTTTTTTTTAAATGATATAGTTATTTCTTAGTGTATAAATAAATTAATTTATTTTTAAATAAAAATAAAAACTATATAATAAAGAAAAATATATTAAAAAAATGAAGGGTAAAAATGTCATTTGAAGATGCCCTCCACATGGGAATCTTAGAAACCCATCTAATGAGGGCATCAAAAGCTTCTTAAATGCCTCCCATATGGGCATCCTAGGATGCTCGAACGTCCCGAGATGCCTGGGTTGAAGGAGTGAAGAACACTCCAGCGGAAGCGATTACGGATCTTAGGCACCGATTTTCATTAATTTCATGGATTAAAAGCATGTTAAAAATACATAAAAACAGAGGAACGAAAAACCAACCTTTGGAGCTCAATTTCGTTGATCTCTCCGGTTGTTTCTCCACACGATCTTGATATGGACTACCTCTAGAGTCTTCCCCGCTATTCTTCGGCCTTAGAACGGACTTGTGGGAACCCGAGCATGATGAATCAAATGAAGAACACATGGGTTTTGTGACTTGGGGAGCTATGGTGTTTGAGAGAGATTTGTTTTTAGTTTTGCATGAGATTTCTCCAGCAACTACAACTAAAAACCATCCCTTTTTTATTCTTCTTCTTGGTTTATATACCAGCAACAAATTTGCCCAAATTGCCTCACAAGAAGACAACAAACAAAGGGAAGAAGGTGAGTCATGGGAAGGTGTCTTGATTTTACATTTTGCATGAAATCAATTCAAAATTGATTTTCAATTTTCATGTAATTAATCCATTAACTTTAAACAATTCTGAATTTCTTTTAAAGTTAATTAAAAATAAATTTCTAAATTAATTAATTACATATATGTTTAATTTAATATCAAAATATTAAATTAAATTAAATAATACACCATTCCCGACTTCTCTCAAAAACCCGATAGTCTCGAACGTGAATCTCTATTCACGTGTGTTACATTTAAATCATATTTAAATAATAATAACTCTCTCAATTTATAGTTTAATACATTATTAAACTGATATGTTAAATTATATCGAATATAATTAACGATATCTCCCAAAATTGAATTTGAACATTTTCAAATTCTTTCATCACTCTATTCTAAGGTTTAATCCGTTTGAGCTAGCAGGGGGACCTAATGGACCTAGAGATCATGGGCTCCAACGATATGAGATTAACTGGTCAAACTCTTTTAACCTAGTTAACCAACATTCGTTAACTAATGGCACACTCCACTATAGCTCGTAGTTGTTGGGTTTATGCCCTAAAACTCGTAGATAGTAAATGAAACAAATTAATCGATCTCAATAAAACGTTATTTGAGTGATTCAGTAATTTGGTTATTGAATAATCGAGTTTGCATTAATAAACCCTAAATCCAAAAAACTAAGATCCAAGGTTGTTTAAATGAAACTTGGACTAATATGTGGGGACATACGGGGATCGGTGTCTAAGTAACAACCTAAAAGGTCTATAGTATAGGGATAAGGTTGGGTACCTTATCCTGGTGACACTATGTGATACGACCCACCTTGTATTCGATACAGATGCAATGATCCAAAGCATCCATGTAGAAGACATGCAGGTGGGGTTATCCTATGCAATGAGTTTGCATAAGACCGGACCGCGAAATATTAACCACTAGATGTAACGTCGTTAACTAGTTTAGGTTTCTATTTCAATAGGATGACCTAGCTAACTCAATCTCAATCCTGAGTCTGTTATGAACTCCTTTTCAGGAGGGATTGTCCTTAGATTTATAAGGGTGAGAGTGGCCGGTTCGCCAACTCAATAATCCTACCATTTCAGGGGCAAGACCGAATGGGGGCTGGGAACATAACAGTACAAGATGAAATTCACTTCTTCCCCTATTGGGGTAAGTATACGTGTGTTCCCTTAAGGGCTGATTTCGGGGCTTGAACAAAGGCGCGTTGTCCTCTCCTGGCCCGAGAGGAACTCCTGTTTAGTGGTTGGATCCTAAATAACTTGTTCATTAGAGGGATTAGTGGTACTTAAGGAACCAGAGGTAACCCAGGGGTAAAACGGTAATTTGACCCAGCTGGTGTTACGAACACACGTGAAGGATTGACTTACTGCATTGGTTAATATCCGTGGACACAGAAATATTCTACAGTGAGAAGAGTGCAGCTGTGGGTCTTTAGTGGAATGACCCACAGTTAACAAATGTTGACTAACTTGGTTAATGAGTTTAGTCAATTAGTCTCGTATCGTTGGAGCTTCTGATCTGTAGGTCCATTAGGTCCCACTGGTAGCTCGTAAAGAGACTTGAGACAATTAAGTATAAATTGTAAATTGAAAGTGTTCAATTTATTTAGGGAAATCATATAATGTATATTGATACATTATAATATAAAGTTTATGAAACTATTTGAAAATTTATAATACAATTTTGAATTAATTTCAAAATTAATTCTTGAGAGAAAATATTTGAAAGAGTTCAAATAATTAATATGAATTGGATTCATATTAATATAAATAATTTAATAAAATCCCTAAGATTAAATATATGATATTTAATTGGGTAATTAATTAATTATGAAATTAATTAATTATTTATTAAAATTAGATATGAATAAGATAATAGATTTGATCTTGACCTTTTCCTATTAGGAAAAGGTCTTGGCCTTTTCCTATACATAGGACCCTTGGGGTGGGGTGAAAGGCATCCCATTCATTCTCCTACTCTCAGAGAATTCCCCTGAAGGCTCCCTCTAGACTCCCACCAGTCTCCTGCCTCTAGAAGTCTCAGAGTCATACCGGTGTAGCCATAGTGGTGGTGTTCGCAGTAGTTCGTGATTATTTCACAAGCAGTTGGTGAATTTAATCTGAGTCGTCAACGAAAGTAAGTAATTTGTTACTATATAAATTAGATTTAGATCTAATATTTTTGTATGCTTAGCCTTAATATAAATTTAGAATAGTTCTAAGATTATTGCCAATGTATTGGTATTTTAGATTAAACAAAATTAATTACGAATCGGTCCCAATCACGCTTCCGCTTTACGGAATTCCAATCCTTCAGTAGGTGCATTCCCCTCACAGTAGATATATTTCTGTCCACCCGATATAACCGTGATCAGTAAGTCAATCCTTCACAGGTTGTTTGTAACTATAGCTAGGTCAAAAGTCCATTTTACCCCTATAGCACTTCTTGTTCCTTAAGTTTCCACTGAGTCCGTAATGAACAATTGGTTTGTGGTTCGACCACTAAACCTAAAACCTCTTGGGCCAATGAGAGGGCAGCGCTCCTTTGTTCACGTCTCGGAGTCAACACTTAAGGGAACAACCTCTCTACTATCTCTAAAGTCGGGTAGGAGTGAATTCCATCTTGCAGGACTATGTCCCCAGCTATCTACCCTGTCTTATCCTCAAAGTGGTAGGCTTGTTGAGCGGCGCTTTTTTGGCCACTCTCACCCATGCAAATCAAAGGATAATCCCGAATAAACAGGAGTTCATAGTTAGCTCAGGATTAAGATCGAGTTACCTAGGTCATCGCTTGAAATATGTCAGTTTCACAGTAAACGGCGTTATAAAGTGAAAGTGACTTATTTCGCGGTCCAGTCTTATGCAAACTTCTTTTGCATAGGACGCCCCCAGTCGCATGTCTCCACATGAACGATTCCGGATCACATCGTTTGTCCTAAAACAAAGTGGGCCGCATCACATGGTTTTTCCTAGGATAAGGTACCTAGTCTTATCCCTATACTATAGACCGTTTAGGCTATCACTCGAACTCGATCCACTTTTATGTCACTATATAAAGTTCGAGCGTTTCATATCATAGCCAAGGATTTTAGTTTATTGGATTTGGGTTAATTAATGCATAGTTAAAATAACCATTCAACAACCAGAAATTGAATCATTTGAATAACATTTTATGATTAACTTTGTCACATTTACTATCCACGAGTTTTAGGACATAAACCCCAACATGGGTATCCTACATTATTACAAAACAAATGAGGTAATTAAAGGCCCATTTGATAACCATTTGGTTTTTTGTTTTTGGTTTTTGAAAATTATGCTTGTTTTCTCGTAAATTTCCTACCATGGCTTTCATTCTAGTTAAGGTTGCATTTGAATTCCTAGCCAAACTTTAAAAACAAAAACAAGTTTTTGAAAACTACTTTTTTTTTTTTTTTGTTTCCAAAATTGGACTTGGTTTTTGAAAACAAAGTAGAAGATTGATACTAAAACCAAGAAACTTATAGGTGGAAGTATGTGTATATAAGCTTAATTTTCAAAAACCAAAAACCAAATGGTTATCAAACAGGGCCTATAAGATATCAATTCTATGGGAATCTTGAATTACCACCAAACAAACGACCTTTAAGGCTTAAAAGGCAATTTGTCTTTATGAAGTTTTCGATGTCAAGGAAGTTTTTGATTTTCGAACTTCCATTTCTCAGTTGATAAATAATCAAATCTATTTATATTTATATTATGGAGTTTCAGTAAGTCTCAATTGAACTTTAAGCTTTCGTTTAGAATTGATTTTGAATATTGAAGGAGAATTTTAATAATTTTTTTGTGTTGGGTAAAACTCATATTTTAATATTTTAAAGAAAACCACTTTTTGAACCACATCGACATGCAAAAGTTGTTAAGAGTAGTTTTCAGAGGGTTTTCATAAAAATTCCGTGCAACTAACAAATATTTAAAATTATTATTTATTTTTATCATTCCATATTTTATCTACAATAACAAGTTTTCAAATATTATTATTTACAATTTATCTCATCTCATCTCATCTCATCATTTTTATTTTTAAATTTAATTTGTTGCTTCTAATTTATTTTGTTTACTTTTTTTTATTTAAACTAAAATTAAATTTTGTTTGACACATTTTTTGTTTACTAGTTTTTCTCACGTGCCTTGCACGTGACTTATCCTTTTAAAAACTAAATTTAATAAAATAACATTATAATTATGTATAATTAATAATTATATTAACATGTAATTCAATTTTTTTTTGACACAACATGTAATTCAATTTAACGGTGTTGAGGATCCCACATTGAAAAGATAAGTGGAGAACTCACAATTCATAAGATGTATGTGTTACTCCACTCATTGTCAATTGGTTTTGAGATGGAACCCCATGTAATCTAAGAAACGGCATATATGAATTATACCATATACAATTTTGTAATAAAATATTTGATGCTAACTGTGTATACTTTATTCAAACATTTAGTCTTTTCATGTTAATAAAGACAATCCAATTGAAATTCTAATATATATTAAAATTCATAACCTAAATTTAAAAAAAAAAAATGTAGAAAACTATCAAGAGTTCTTTTTTTCGAGAAAAATATAAAGAGGTTTTGAATCATTACTATTCAATTACTCAAATAAACATGTCTATGCGGGAGTGTGAGAATGTCAAAAGATTTAGATCCATTATTATTCTTCAATTGCTCGAATCAATTGGTATTAATAAAAATAATAAAAATAGCAATTCAAATAAATAAGACGTAAAACCATGTTGAGATACTCTTACACACTCAAAGATTCTATTGAGATTTGTGTTCTTCCATGGGAAATGAGGGGAAGAAACAATAGTGAAAGAGAGTATTTTATAATTGTAAGAAATGAAGGGGTTATAAAACCTTTAAAATTCTAAAACTTGTGAAGTTATAAAATTGAATATAATTAAATGATAAAAGATAAAATTGTTCATTTTCCAAATACTTACTGTAGCAAAATCAGCTTATGTGCAAATACAATTTCAAAGTCATCTAAAAAAAATACAAATTGTCAAAAAAAACAAAAATTTGTCAAAGTCAATCATTACGGTTTTCCAAAAAAGAAAAAAAAAAAAAGAAAAAAAGAAAAAACCTTAAAGAATTTATTATTAAAATGAAAAGGCATGGTTGATTAGAAAAAAAATCTACACACATTTTCCATAAAACTTTTATTCATTAATTAATGTTAAATTGTTTTAATTCTTATTCTTAATAAGATAATTTATTAGGAGCCATATTCTATTAAATGAAGGGTATATTAGGTATTTAGTGAAAACTAAAGGATAGTATTGTCCAAAATAAGTTTCTTCCACATTCGTACTTTTATATATATTATACATAACAATTGTTCTCTTGATATTTTTATTAATTTATTTAAAGTCAACAAAATATAATTTGTAATATATGAAAATTTGAAGTTAAATACCAAATCAAATCTCATGCTTAATTGAAATATATGTATATTACGTTCATCACATCATTACTATTTCACAACATTTTAATATTAATTTAACACTATTACTTCATATGACAGTTGATTTTCTTCAAAGTACAGCTAGCAACAATTATTTCAATAGCTACAACAATTTCAAAATAAATCTTAATTAGCTTTGAGTTGAATAGTAACCTGATATAATCTGAACTAACTAACTTATGTTATATGAAAAACTATATATATATAAAAAGACACTTTTATGTTTTGATGGATTTTCAAATTTTATTGACGTTTAATGTTTTCATTAATCTTAAAATTATCAGATGACAATATGTAATTTGTTGAATAACATTGTTCACACGTAACTTCGAAGATGGAGACACGTGAAATAAAATATATATTTGTATTGATGTATTATGAGTGTGAGTGTACAATCTCTAATATTTATCCTCTGATTCTCTCTCTTATGTGTGAATGTGAGTGTGTTTCACTCGAGGGCTGTAGCGCTTGTTCTCGAGTCTGAAGCTTCAATTGATTATTTGAGCTTTTGAAGTCTTGGAGTCTTGAAGAGTCTTTGGTCTTCAAGGATTGTTGAGATCTTCTAGTCTTGAAGGGTCTTCAGTCTTCAAGAAATCTTGGGGTCTTGAAGTCTTGAAGAGTCTTTGGTCTTCAAGGATTGTTGAAGTCTTCTAGTCCTAAAGGGTCTTCAGTCTTCAAGAAGTCTTGGGGTCTTGAAGTCTTGAAGAGTCTTTGGTCTTTAAGGATTGTTGAAGTCTTCTAGTCTTGAAGGGTCTTCAGTCTTCAAGAAGTCTTGGGGGTCTTGAAGTCTTGAAGAGTCTTTGGTCTTCAAGAATTGTTGAAGTCTTCTAGTCTCAGTCTTCAAGAAGTCTTGAAGAGTCTTTCTCTGGATTCTTTGGCTCTAGCTGGAAGCTTCCAACTTCTCCCCCTCAAATGAGCCAAGACCTCCTATTTATAGAGTTTTCCAAAGGCCTTTGCGGACTTGGGCTTAAATTGGGCTTGGGCCCAACTATTTGGTTTTGGGTTTGGTTTATATTTGACCAAAAAAACCACATGAGCCAAATATTTAAAAGACCAAATTTGATCAAATTAATTATTATTTTTTAATTAATTGGTCAAATTAATTAATTTGATCAAAATAATTTATTTTTAATTAATTGATCAAATGGACATTTGGCTCTAAAAATTTATAATTTGTTTCAAATTAAATCTGTGACACATGTCAATTTATAATTGGTCCCAAATTTAATTATTTGTAATTTTGTTATTAATTTTAAATAATGACGTGGCAATTTGTAATTGGCTGAAATTTCTCCCTCAACAAATGCCCCCATTTCGAGATTTAGGCACAAGTTATGTGTGAGTGAATCTCGAAAAAGATATTTTGGAATCAAAATGCAAGTTATTTGTTCTTGATTTTGACTCCATTTGATGTGTCAATTTAATCAAAATATGAATTTTGGTCAAAATTTTGATTTTTTTTTATTTGACACACTTTTATCGCCAATTAATCAAAATTTGATGTTTGGTCAAAATTTTGATTTTCCCTATTTGGCAAAAAACTTTGACTTGAACTTAAGTTTGGGTAAAATCTGGATTATGCTCAAATTTAATTTGAGGTAAAATTCTATCCAATTTTAACTTGCATTTGGAATAGAATTTGAATTTGAACTTTGGTTGATTTTGGGTTTAACAAGATTCGGATCGAGAATAATTCAAGTTGACCGAATAGCATATATATATTAACAAGTAAATATTAATCAAAAGACTTGTATGGTCTATTGGTTTAATAGCCAATCTAGATATTGAAAGGTCGTGAGTTCAAGTCTCAAAATTGTTAATCTTAATTTTTAAGATACATATTTCCCAAGGCAACGTACCTTCAAACTTGAAGAAGAGGGAACAACGAACTTAGCAAACTTGAGGCTAAGACATTGAATTTGGAGGAATGAAGTCTTGTGTTGCCCCCAGTGAAGAATCTTCAATATTTGTTGCACCCTCTTTTTTTGTTTATAGGGACTGAACTTAAAGTTTTCTTTAAGCTGCCTACATACCCTTGAGAAAAAGGGATCAAGTCATAACGTAGTTCAATTTGGTTTTTTTTTATTACCACCTTTTAAGCTCATGTGGGCTAGGAGCATCATGCAGTTTAGGCTCTTGCGATCAGGAGCTTTTACATTTTAAAAGCTCTTATCTTTATCATGGTCTTGATCAGATACTTGACTTGTAGGATTGGTCAGGATAATGAGATTTGACTTCACCTTCAAGGAACCTTCTATATTTATGAGAACAAAGAACTTCCTTTTCATACGTGACGGGACAATACTTTGAAGCTTTTTGTCACCGCTTATTTTATCGAACAATTTCACCTCTAAGTTATCCATCTTTCTTTGAGATTGATCGTCTGTTACTTTGAGGCGATCAAAGACAGATGTTGAAGATCGCCTTTTCTTCGATGTGGAGACACTTAGCCTTTGAAAAGCTGAAGGTCGAGTGGAGGTGGACATCGAACATTGATTTTCTTCTTCTGTCGCGACCATACTCATTCTTTGGAATACCGAAGGACGAGTAGTTGAAGGCTTGATGCGATCGAAGACGGAAATCTTTTGTTCACCCTTCTCAGAATTGTCAACTTCTTCTACGTCGATGCAGTAGGAAGTTGCAAAGTTTTCTTTTTCCTTTTTGTGGAAAGTTTTGGAGAAGGATTTATTCAACATCACCAGTTGTTGATGTTGAGAAAACTTTTTACTTCTCTTCCTCTTGTGTTGAAGTTTCTTAGGATCCTTCTTTCTTTGATGTTTGCTCTTTCCTTTGATTGTAGCAAGATTTGATTGAGCTACTTCATCAAGGTCGAGCTCAATTTTTCCTTCCTTAGCTAGCTTTAGAATTAAGTCCTTTAGGACGAAGCATCTTTCCACTGGATGACCAACAACTCGATGATACTTGCAATACTTGGGATCATCGACTTTCTCCATCTCTTTTGGTCGTTTACACTTAGGAAGTTTTATCAACTGTGTTTCCAGTAGTTGTTCCAACATGTCAAGGATGTCAAAATCAGGGAAAGGATAAATTTTCTTCCGTCTTTCCTTTAAAGTTAAACGACGTGTTCCATTTTCATGTCGTTTTTCTTTTGAAGATGAGTTGAGAAGGGTTGTGTTTACAACCATAGATTCTTCTATAGTCTCTTCGTCGTTCCTTCCTTCTTTCCTTATGTTAGGGAGTAGAAGGTCTTGGTTTTCTATACTAGCAATACTTAGCTCTTTATCGTGGGCGCGAGTTGCTAGTTCTTCAAAGGTGCGAGGCTTTATACCTTGAAGGATGTAGAGGAGTTCCCAGTGCATGCCTTGAATGCACATCTTAACGGAAAGAGAGTTCAGTGAGGCGATCTTTGCAATCTAGACTCATGGCTCTCCAGCGATTTATATAGTTAACAACGAGTTCACCTTTTCGTTGTTTAGTATTGGTGAGCTCGAACATGCTAACGGTTCATCTAGTGCTGTAGAAGCGATTCAAAAACTCTCTTTCGAATTCCTCCCAACTGTCTATTGATTCATGTTCTAAATCAGTGTACCAGTCGAAAGCATTTCCTTTAAGTGTTCGAACGAACTGCTTGACTAGCAGGTCCCCTCGAGTACCAGTGTTCTCGCATGTCTCAACGAAGTGGGCAATATGTTGTTTAGGATTTCCCTTTCCATCAAACTGCTGAAATTTTGGTGGCTGATACCCGATTGGCATTCTCAAGTTATCAATCCTTTTAGTATAAGGTTTGGAATACAAGAGGGAATCTTGAGTAGGTCCACTGTACTGAGCTCTGATACAGTTTGTGATCATATCTTGGAGCTGCTGGATGGATAGTGAAGCGATTGAAGTAGAACACTGTGGTTGATCATCTTGCACTATAGTCTTTCCTTTGTCGTGATTTTTTACAACTTGGGTTTGACTTGATTCAGGGATATGTTGGTTCTCAACCTGACTCTTTAGGTGCTCAATTTGAGAATCTCTTTCTTTAATCGCCTTCATCAAGGCGTTAATGTGCTCCTGCATCTCAACCATTCTTTCTTCCATAGTTCTTGTCTCAGTCATCATGACAGTCACTACGTCAGAATCAGGTTCAAACTGAAGTCGAAAGCACTTAACTCTATCAATTTTACTCCTAAAGCATGCATGTTCTAGAAAAGACAGAACAGAAAGTAAAGAGTACCAACCTCTTTGGAGCTCAAATGTGTTGATCTCCTTGTGGTGTTTTCCTTCTCCAACTTCTCTTGGACAACCTTTAGAGTCTTCCCTACTATTCTCCGGGCCAAGAACGACTTGTGGGAGTCTATAATGATAGGGAAAGGGAAGGGAATGCTTGAAGAATCAAGCTTTATAGAGATATGAGATGAGAGAGTGATTGAGGAAGAATTTCTGCAGCATAACACTAAGGTAAAAGCTCTCTTTTTCCACAATCTGATTCTTCCTCTATTTATAGAGAGAATCCATGCAAAAAGGGGCTTCAAGGTGCAAGACACATGGTGGTCTTAATGGAGAAAGTGGAAGCTAGGTGTTCAAACAACACTACATGCACCATTGCATGAATGTGGTGTAATTCCACTTTGAGTCTTCATGCAATAGTGGATTTCCAACTTTTTCCACTAAATTATGAATCAAAATCAGATTCTAAATTCAGCATTATTGATTTTAATTTCAATTCTAAATTGGAATTAATTATAACAATCAATCTTGTTGCTTGCCCCACTAATTATGTATGATTAATCAAATTAATCATCTAAATGTTGTGCATTCTTTACATGTGAATCTTAATTCATGTTTATAGTACTTAAAACCCTTTTAAATACTTTATCTCTCATTTTCTAATTTAATTCATAATTAAATTATTGTGTCAAACACAATTTTACGATAATACCCTTTTTCCCGATTTTGAACAATTCAAAGAATCCTATCAATATGTTCTAAGCTTTAATCCGATATGAGCTAGTAGGGGGACCTAATGGACCTATAGATCATGGGCTCCAACGGTTCGAGGCTAACCGACTAATCTCATTATCTAAGCTAGCCAACATTCGTTTACTACCGGGACACTCCACTATAGCCCGATAGTTGCACTCCCCTCACTACAGATATATTTCCGTCCACTTGATTTAACCATGTTCAGTAAGTCGTTCCTTCACAGGTCGTTCGTAACTATAGCTAGGTCAAATAACCGTTTTACCCCTATAGTACTTCTTGTTCCTTAAGTTCCATTAATCCTCTAATGAACAATCGGTTTGTGGTCCAACCATCAAACCTAAGTCCCTCTCGATCCAATGAGAGGGTGGGGCCCCTTGTTCAAGTCCTGGAGTTAGTACTTAAGGGAACAACCTATCTACTATCCATGAAATGGGTAGGAGTGAATTCCGTCTTGCGAGACTACGTCCCCAGCTATCTATTCGATCTTATCCCCAAAATGGTAGGCTTGTTGAGTTGGCGATGCTGGCCACTCTCACCCATGCAGATCAAAGGATAATCTCGTATAAACAGGAGTTCATAGTTAGCTCAGGATTAAGAACGAGTTACCTAGGTCATCTATGAGAAATAGTCAATTTCTTCAGTAAACGACGTTATAAAGAGAAAGTGACTAATTTCGTGGTCCAGTCTTATGCAAACTCATTGCATAAGACGCCCCCACTCGCATGTCTCCACATGAACGATTTAGGATCTCATCGTTTGTACTTAATACAAAGTGGGCCGCATCCATAGTGTCCCTAGGATAAAGCACCCAACCGTATCCTTATACTATAGACTATTTTGATTATAAACTTGAACTTGATCCTACGATATGTCCCTACATATAGTTCGAGTATTCATTTTATAGCCAAGGATCTTAGTTTATTGGATTTAGGTTAATCATTCGCAATTTACATTTTCAATAACATCTTTTACTGAATAACCTCAATAACGACTTTATTGGAAATAGAAATATGTTTAATAATTTACAAACTACGAGTTTATAGGACATTAAACCCAACACAAACAAAAGGTTATACTTAACAAGAAACTTGTCATTAGCATATGCCCCCTGCAAGGTTGTTTCTTGGCCTGCAACGATAGAAGCTTTATCTTCTTGCAACGTCAGTTCATTGAAGCAACAATGGGCAGTAGAACCTAGGTAAGACTTGTTCATGACAGTGACCATTGAAGAAGTCTTGAACGACATGTTTTCACTTGTGTTTTTAGATAAGAGAAAGAGATGAGAGGTAGAGATGGTCCCACTGGGTGTGCCACTTTGTTCACACGTAACTTCGAAGATATATATTTGTATTGATGTATTATGCATGTGAGTGTACAATCTCTAATATTTATCCTCTGATTCTCTCTCTTGTGTGTGAATGTGAGTGTGTTTCACTCGAGGGCTGTAGCACTTGTTCTCGAGTCTGAAGCTTCAATTGATTATTTGAGCTTTTGAAGTCTTGGAGTCTTGAAGAGTCTTTGGTCTTCAAGGATTGTTGAGATCTTCTAGTCTTGAAGGGTCTTCAGTCTTCAAGAAATCTTGGGGTCTTGAAGTCTTGAAGAGTCTTTGGTCTTCAAGAATTGTTGAAGTCTTCTAGTCTTAGTCTTCAAGAAGTCTTGAAGAGTCTTTCTCTGGATTCTCTGGCTTTGGCTGGGAGCTTCCAACTTCTCCCCCTCAAATGAGCCAAGACCTCCTATTTATAGAGTTTTCCAAAGACCTTTGCGGGCTTGGGCTTAACTTGGGCTTGGGCCCAACTATTTGGTTTTGGGTCTGGTTTATATTTGACCCAAAAAACCACATGACCCAAATATTTAAAAGACCAAATTTGATCCAATTAATTATTAATTTTTTAATTAATTGGTCAAATTAATTAATTTGATCAAAATAATTTATTTTTAATTAATTGATCAAATGGACATTTGACTCTAAAAATTTATAATTTGTTTCAAATTAAATTTGGGACACATGTCAATTTATAATTGGTCCCAAATTTATATATTTGTAATTTTGTCATTAATTTAAAATAATGACGTGGCAATTTGTAATTGGCCGAAATTTCTCCTTCAACAAACATCTTACATCATAATTAAAATCATTTAATAGTTTCTACTTTTACACTTCCACAAATTGCTACTCCTTCTGCAAGGGTTTTATTTTTATTTTATTTTATTTAAATAGGTGCTTGTGTTGTGGATCATGTATGTTACTCGAATTTCTTAAATAACCAGCGATTACTCACGAGAGATGCACATGTGTGTTTTAGGCCCCGTTTGATAACCATTTGGTTTTTGTTTTTTGGTTTTTGAAAATTAAGCCTATTCACACCTACTCCCACCTATAAGTTTCTTTGTTTTGGTATCAATCTTCTTCCTTGTTTTCAAAAACTAAGTCCAATTTTGAAAACAAAAAAAAGTAGTTTTCAAAAACTTGTTTTTGTTTTTAGAATTTGGCTAGGAATTCAAATGGATCCTTAACAAGGATGAAAATCATGGTAGAAAATTTAGGAAAAAACAAGCATAATTTTCAAAAACCAAATGGTTATCAAACGAGGCCTTAAATTTTATAATTTATATGTAACGACCCGACTTAAAAAGGAATTAAAAACATACTAAGGGTCGCTACTGCATGCACGAGAATGTAAAAACATTGAACTTTAAAGCGGAAGAGATCCTAAATAAAAATCTTTTATTTAATAAACCAGGCACAAAACCATAAGTCATTTTACAATATCAAAATAGTCAAAACATGCTAAAATAAAATTTCATAAATTTGAACATTACAACATTTGAAAACATGAGACTAGGAGACTCGATCTTAGACTCCTATGGACATGATTTGCAGCTGCATCCCATAGCCTAGCCAAGTCACTGCCCTCGCTGATCGCTTGATGTCATCAAGTACCACCTGAAAAGGGAAAGTCATGTAGCATGGGTGAGTATATAAGAATATACTCAGTAAGTAGCCCATTCAAGAGCTGAAACTGATAACATGAGATCTAAATAGCATGAAACTTAAATTTGGGTCTTAATATCAGAGGGACCTAACTGGAGCAGTCATTCGGGTTTTTAACCCTGGGCCATAACTAGGTTCATGAAATGTTCTATCTAGGATGATTACCTATCCCTAACCTGTGCCAACTAGAGTGTTGTGTGGGTCAGTTGGGTAAGGCAAGTAAACTAGAGACTAGTTGGCAACCTCTAGCAAAACTACACCTATCCCAACACAACACCCATGAATCATAAAAAATACGGTGGAGCAATTTGGTGCATGAAAACATGCATGGGTGCCATCTGGCGCACGATCCCGTGCCTAGGCTCAACACCGTCCTGAGACTGATAGAGCGCACGATCTCGTGCCTGAAAACTGGGCTCTAACAGTCGACTGATGGAATGCACGATCCCGTGCATGAAAACTGGAATCTACCAGTCAAAGATAGAATGCACGATCCTGTCCATGGAAACTGGAATCTACCAGTCAATGATAGAATGTGCGATCTCGTGCCTGCAAACTGGTTCCATCAGTCCTGAGATGGGGAAAGAAATAACCCTAGCTAACATAAGACTTAAGGATCCTTTTGAAGGATTGGAATTCCGTAATTCCGTAAAGCGGAAGCGTGATTGGGACCAATTCGTAATTAATTTTGTTTAATCTAAAATACCAATACATTGGCAATAATATTAGAACTATTCTAAATATATATTAAGGCTAAGCATACAAAAATATTAGATCTAAATCTAATTTATAAAGTAACAAATTACTTACTCTCGTTGACGACTCAGATTAAATTCACCTACTGCTTGTGAATTAATCACGAATTAGTGCGAACACCACCACTATGGCTACACCGGTATGACTCTGAGACTTCTAGAGGCAGGAGACTTGTGGGAGCCTTTGGGAGAATTCTCTGAGAGTAGGAGAATGAATGGGATACCTTTCTCCCCACCCCAGGGGTCCTATATATAGTAAAGGCCAAGACCTTTTTCCTAATAGGAAAAGGGAGACCTTTTCCTAATAGGAAAAAGTCTCTAATTTTAATAAATAATTAATTAATTCCATAATTAATTAATTTCCCAATTAAATATCATATATTTAATCTTAGGGATTTTATTAAAATTAAAATTAATATGAATCCAATTCATATTAAATTTATTTGAGCTCTTTCAAATTTTTTCTTTCCTAATAGGAAAAGGTCTCTAATTTTGATAAATAAATAATTAATTCCATAATTAATTAATTTACCCAATTAAATATCATATATTTAATCTTAGGGATTTTATTAAAATTAAAATTAATATGAATCCAATTCATATTAAATTTATTTGAACTCTTTCAAATACTTTTTCTCAAGAATTAATTTTTTTTAAATTAATTCAAAAATTATATTATAAAGTTTCATAAACTTTATATTATAATGCATCAATATACATTATACGATTTCCCAAATAAATTGAACACTTTCAATTTACAATTTATACTTAATTGCCTCAAGTCTCTTTACGAGCTACCAGTGGGACCTAATGGACCTACAGATCAGAAGCTCCAACGATACGAGACTAATTGGCCAAACTCATTGACCAAGTTTAGTCAACATTCGTTAACTGTGGGTCACTCCACTAAAGACCCACAGCTGCACTCTTCTCACTATAGAATATTTCTGTGTCCACGGATATCGACCAAGCAGTAAGTCAGTCCTTCTCGTGTGTTCGTAACACCAGCTGGGTCAAATTACCGTTTTACCCCTGGGTTACCTCTGGTTCCTTAAGTACCACTGATTCCTCTAATGAACAAGTTGTTTAGGGTCCAACCACTAAACAGGAGTTCCTCTCAGGCTAGGAGAGGACGACGCGCCTTTGTTCAAGCCCTAGAATCAGCCCTTAAGGGAACACACATCTACTTACCCCAATAGGGGAAGGAGTGAATTCCATCTTGTACTGTTATGTTCCCAGCCCCCATTTGGTCTTGCCCCTGAAATGGTAGGCTTATTGAGTCGGCGAACTGGCCACTCTCACCCATACAAATCTAAGGACAATCCCTCCTGAAAGGGGTTCATAACAGACTCAGGATTGAGATTGAGTTACCTAGGTCATCCTATTGAAATAGAAACCTAAACTAGTTAACGGCGTTACATCTAGTGGTTACTATTTCGCGGTCCGGTCTTATGCAAACTCATTGCATAGGATACCCCCACCCGCATGTCTCCTACATGGATGCTTTGGATCATTGCATCTGTATCGAATACAAGGTGGGCCGTATCACATAGTGTCACCAGGATAAGGTACCCAGCCTTATCCCTATACTATAGACCATTTAGGTTGTTACTTGGACACTGATCCCCGTATGTCCCCACATACTAGTCCAAGTTTCATTTAAACAACCTTGGATCTTAGTTTATTGGATTTAGGGTTTATTAATGCAAACTCGATTATTCAATAACCAAATTACTGAATTACTCAAATAACACTTTATTGAGATCGATTAATTTGTTTCATTTACTATCTACGAGTTTTAGGGCATAAAACCCAACACCTTTAAGTCTACCTGAGGCCCTAAAACATGATTAAGGTCCCTATAATAAGTCTATTCTCAATCATACGAATGGTTCTCTCAAAGGTCATCCTGAAACAGGCTTGGAGAACTCGTGGTCTAAACTAATCAACCATCCAATTTTAACCCTTCACCACCCAAGGGATACTTCTAAACTTAGCCCTTTTTATTCACTAAAGTGCTACCGAAAATTCGGCAGCATAACAACATATATATAGCGAACCTCAATTTTTCTTATCACCTGTACATGAGAGAATACACTTCTATGTCTAAAACTGCTCAACCACAAACTTCCACAACCAAAGCGAGTCAGGTCTCGCATTCACAACTCAACCATAACTTAAACCGACATTTAGCCCAAATTCCAAAAGCTTAAAAAGACAACCAGCACAAATCATAAGTTATGCAAACAAAACATGCTTCCAAAGCAACCCAACAGGCTAGTCCATTTAAAGGCAAACTCAACATGTTACAATTAACCAAAATGCTTGACAAAGTTCAAAGGCCAACTTAGTGCTTGAGTCCAATCATGCTAGCATATAACAATCATCCGTTTACATGGGCCTACGATATGAAAGCTTAATCTAAACAACTACTTACAATTCCAACTACCATACCATGAATCTAAAGCATGGAATTTGAATCCGAAAAGCTACTTACCTTGGATAAATTGCTTGATAACAACTAAATAAATTCCTTAGCTCCCAAGCCTCTAATCAAGCTACACAAAAGGGAAAAACATTCTTAAAAACATAGACTTTCAAAACAATAGAGAACTAGGAGCCAATTAAATTTGGGGATAAATTAACACCCAAAGCTTACCCAAAAACATAACCTATGCTTGCTGTCCAAGTTCTAAAATCGCTCCAACTCGACGATTGGGCCTTCAAACGTTATGGGTACCTTGAAAACAATAGCTAATACTAATGGGTACTCCTCTAAAACAATTTAATCAACCAAATATTGGTTTAATTACTCTTACCCAAAGCTGGAATTGCTCAAACACGCTGAAACTCGAAGACCCACTGCTTGAATTGCCGGAATTGAAGTGAAAAGCTTGTAGAACGTAATTAATAATGAGAGGGCATTCGATTAAACATGATAACGAACCAATACAACCTACCATCCAACTTACCCAAGGTCGAATTCACTCATAAACTCGATGAAAATGCTGAAAAACGAATCCCACAGCCGCTGGAATCGAAAATCACACCCAAACGTCGCTGCTACGTTCTACTCTCGCTGGAAAACACTCACAAACAGAGACCCACGCTGCACGAACAGGTAGCTCATGACCCTCTGCACCAAACACACTGCAAAACAGCCCAAAAAATGACAAAAACGAGACAAACAGTTGTCGGACTGCGCATCTGAAAAACTCGACGAAAAATGCTGCTGCAATTGCCGAAAAAACGTGAAAACGGCTACTGCTTGCTGATAAGGGTTAAAAATATACCTATTTTTGTTGGATTTTATGCCCTAAAACTCGTAGATAGTGAATGTAAACAAATTGTATACTTGTTTCAATAAAGTGTTATTGAGATTCTACAATAAAGTGTGATTCTTAAATATTGCACAATTTGACCCAAATCCAATAAACTAAGATTCAAGGTTGTTTGTATGTAACTTGAACTAGTATGTGGGGACATACGGGGATTGATGTTCAAATAACAACCTAAAAGGTCTATAGTACAAGGATAAAGTTGGGTACCTTATCCTAGTAACACTATGAGATACGACCCGCTTTGTATTTGATATAGACGTATTGATCCTAAGCGTCCATGTAGTAGACATGCAAGCGGGGGTATCCTATGCAATGAGTTTGCATAAGATCGGACCACGAAATAGTCAACCATTAGTTGTAACACCGTTAACTAGTTAGGTTACTATTTCAATAGGATGACCTAGGTAACTCAGTCTTAATCCTGAGTGTGTCATGAACTCCTTCTCATGAGGGATTGTCCTTTGATTAGCTTGGATGAGAGTGGCCAATACGCCGACTCAATATGCCTTCCTTTTTGGGGACAAGACCGAGTGGGAGGCTGGGGACATGACAACACAAGAAGGAATTCACTCCTTCCCACTTCTAGGAGAAGTAGATGAGTGTTCCCTTAAGTGGTGACTCCGGGACTTGAACAAAGGGATCCCACCCTCTCACTGGCCCAAGATGGACTTTATGTTTATGGGTTGGACCATAAATAGGTTGTTCATTAGAGGACCACTGGTACTTAAGGAGACAGATGTAACACAGGGGTAAAACGGTAATTTGACCCACTGTGATTACAGACACTCGTGAAGGATTGACTTTCAAGTATAGGTCTATATCCGTGGACACAGAAATGTTCTACAGTGAGAAAAGTTCAGTTGTGTGTCTTTAGTGGAATGACCCACAGTTAATGAATATTGGTTAACCTGATTAATGAGTTTAATCAGTTAACCTCATATCATTGGAGCTTCTGATCTGTAGGTCCATTAGGTCCCCTGCTAGCTTGCAAAGAGTAATTTTGGGAATTAAATTAATTGTATGAGATATAAATGAATATAATGTATAGTGATACATTAAAATGTAAAGTCTAATTTGAAATTAAACTTTATTATTATGAGAGAAATAAATATTTTAAAAAGTTCAAATATTAATATGAATTTGTTCATATTAAATTTATAGGATATAAGAGAATTTGAAGGAGTTCAAATTTTAATATGAATTTGATTCATATTATAGAATTAATTAATTAAAGACCTGAAATTAAATATATGATATTTAATTGGGTAATTAATTAATTAACTAATAGAAGGTTTGAAATTAAATATATGATATTTAATTGGTGATTAATTAATTTAAAATTAATCAATTATGGAAATAATTAATCACTTATGGAAGTAATTAATCATTTATGGAAATGATTTAATCACTTATGGAAGTGATCAATCATTTATGGAAAAGATTAATCAATCATGGAATTGATTGGTTATGGAATTGATTAATTATGGAAAAGATTAAATCAGTTATCAAAATAATTGATTTTAAATGAATATTTTATTCATGGCCGTTCTCCTATAAATAGAACACTAAACCTAGGGTTTAGGGATGACAACATAAGGCCACAAGAATGCACTCTTGCATTCTCTCTAGCCTCCCTCTCATATTCTCTCAACCCAAGAACTCTAAGGAGAATTTTCTCTCTAGAGTTTTTCCCATTCAAGATTAGGTATACCCACAACTACGTTTCTAATCTCAGAGTCATAGCGGAGAAGATCAATTGGTGGTGTCCCAATTGTTGACGCTTGGTCCCTATGAAATCAAGAAAGGAGTTCTTGATATTTCAGAGACGACAACGATGGTATGTTCGCTACTACCTATTAGATTTAGATCTAATATTTTTGTATGCTTAGCCTTAAGTTTTTATAGAATTTGTTCTATGAATTTTTGCCAATGTAATGATATTTTTGGATAAACAAAATTAACTACGAATAAGTCTCAATTACCCTTATATTTAGCTCATTATCTTGTTAAAGTTGCATGTTTTAGATCGAATTTACTTTTCCCGAGCTCAAAAAGTGTTAAAGTTGATGAATTAGGGAGTTGAGAGTCATGTATGTCAAATTATGCTTATTTGTGCTTAAAAGGACCCATTTTGATATGAATTTGACCTAGTTTGGTGTTTTGCAGAAAAACATAAGATATCTGGAAAAACCCAGAAATAGGACTGCATTTCTGGCAAGGCAAAAACCAAATGCGACCGCATTTCTGGGCAGACAGAGGCAGTTCTGAGTCTGTCGCGGGTCGTATTGAACAAGTGTTTTGCGCACCTAACCGGCTGTTTTGACTCCGAAACTGACTGGGCTACCTACCAGCACCATTTTCGTGGCTCCTCAACTACTCCCCACACTATATAAGGCCTTGATTCGAAGAGAAATCCAAGCAGAACTCACTAGGAAGAAGAGGGTGGTGACAAAACCCTAGTAGACGCCCATGAGTAGGGATGCCCGAGGTCCTTCTTAGAAGACTCAATTCTAACCTTTAGTTAGACATCAAACCCGAGTGTTTGTAGAGATTTTCACCCTATTCCCACTTGTAAAGGAAAGTAGAGTGTTGAGCAAACTCTAGAAGGATTGGATAAAAGAAAAAGCCCTAGTTTTAGCTACTGCATCTTATTTCCAGCAATTGTTCTTTTCATTATTTTTGTATTTTTACTTCATTATGTCAATGAAAAGTTATTCTGTTGCATCTTATTCCATCATGCGTAGCTAAATTCCATTGAGGGGTTCGATATAGTGAATTCCCTTATGCTTTAAATAGCTCGAAAGTGTTTATTTGCTTGAGTTATATTCATTGCATGTCACTCTTTACTGATTATCATTCTGAATCTTGTTGAGTTTGAACTGATCACTTAGACTTTGCATGCTATGTGAGTTTGATCTCGAAAGGGACAAACAATACCGGTTTTCGTAAAGGTGATATAGGAGAAAGGGCTCGTAAGAGTGTATTCGGTGTTATAGGGAAAGGCTGCCATATAACAACTATAGGGTTATAGATTGCATGCATGAACTATCTATGTCGGAGTCGAGTCACAGAAATTTTCATAACGGTACTCGCTAAGCCTTCTAACGGTTCTTGGGAGCAAGGCCAAATAGAAGTTAAATCTGACCCAATGCATGAATAGACTTAGGTTAAATAAGCTATGATTAGAGTTATTTGCCTTAGGGTTGTAGCTATATTGAATACCTCGCTTATTTATCATTGTTATTCTTTACTTGTTTATTTTGTTTGTTTTCCAAAAATCATCATCAACTATTTCTTTGGTTACCTTATCTAAGCAATCTTTTAACAGTTTCTTCTTCAAATCTGTGTTTCCAATCTAGTCCTAGTGAGATCGATACCTTTGGAATACTTCCAGAGATTTTATTACTGCATACGATAGTGTATACTTACACTAGGTTGGCTAAATTTATCTTAATCTTTATTTATCATCCTTTCCTACATCCATCATTTAGTACCGACACGCATCATGTTTTTGGCGCCGTTGTCGGGGACCACAAGTGAAACCAGTTTTGTTTATTGAGATTGCGATTCGATTGCGACCGCATTTCTGTCTTGAGACGATCACACTTTGATTTTCAATTTCTTTTTGGAGGTTAAAGTTAGTGCATGATTAAGGGGTGTCAACTCCTTGATATAAATCCTGAGATAGAAAGAACCTTTCGTCTTTGTCGAAAAGAGCAAAGACGAAAGAGAAGGGAACAACAAGAGTTGAGCGCACAGGAACCTCTTGAAGAAGCTTCTTATATACAAGAATTTCCGATGGACCAACCTGGAGTCGATCCTCAAGTTGACCCACAGAATCGTGGAAGGGAGCAGAATGGTGGAAGAATCCCTCTAGCACCTCCAGTTCCACCGGTGCCACCACATGAAAATCCAATTTATATTGCTGAAGACCGCAATAGAGCAATAATGGACTATACCTTACCCGTTTTCCAAACTTTGAATCCAAGAATTCTAGAGCCACCAATAGAAGCTCCATAGTTTGAGCTGAAACCAGTGATGTTTCAAATGCTCAATACCATGGGCCAGTTTTTCGGACTTTCGAGTGAAGATCCACATAAGCATATCAAGCTATTTTTGAGAATTTGTAGTTCTTTTAAAGTAACAGGAGTACCTGAAGATACATTGAAGCTAAAACTTTTTCCTTTCTCATTGCAGGGAGATGTTGAAGCTTGGTTGGACTCATTCCCTCCAAACTCCATTACGTCTTGGAATGAAGAGATTAAGGATCCATTGTCTTAAAGCAAGGCAATGAATGATGTTAACAAGGACCAATAGATTAAAGCAATGGACCAGGAATTAAAATCTGTGATTTCAATTCCATCTAGGATCTTGTAGAACTATCTAATGGGGTAACGCCTGTGGATTGCAAATGAATCTACAAGAAGAAACGAGACGTAATATTTAGACTTGTGGCAAAGGGTTATACCTAGAGGCAGGGGACTGTAAGAAATTCTTATCTCCTGTCGTCTTGCTAAAGTCTATTAGAACTCTTGTCCATTTTTGAATGGATGTCAAGACTACCCTTTTGAATGGTAATCTTGAGAAGAGTATCTACATGTCTCAACCAGAATGGTTCATTTAGCAAGATCAAAAGCAAAAGAGTTTGCAAGCTTAGTGATCCATTCATGGATTGACCTAAGCAATTCGATCTTGGAATATAAGATTTGATACTGTCTTTTGGCTTTGATCAGAACATTGATGAATCTTGTCTCAACAAGAAGATCATCAATAGTTCAATAGCTTTATTAATGTTGTATGTGATTGATATCCTAGTCATTGCGAATGATGGAGGTTATCTTACTAACTAGTAAAAGTGACTAGTAGCTCATTTCCAAATAGAAGATTTGGGAGAAGCTTAGCTTGTTTTTAGGATCCAAATTGTTGGGAACCGAAAGAACAAAATGCTAGCCCTGTCTCAAACGTCTTATATCTACAAAATGTTAGTTAGATATGAGATGGAGAATTCCAAGAAGGTTCACTACCTTTCAGGCATGGAATTATTTTGTCTAAGGAATTTTTTTTCCTGAGACACCTCAAGAAGTTGAGGAGATGAGACGAATGCCCTATGTAGTAGGGATTGTTAGTAAATATCAATCTCTTCCAAGATTTCATTGGAAAACCGTTAAGAATATCCTCAAGTATCTGAGGAGAAAGAGGAACTATATGCTCGTGTATGAGACTAAGAATTTTATCCTTACAGGATACACTGACATGGATTTTAAGATTGATCAGGATTTGAGGAAATCTACATCAATATCCATGGTCAATCCTTACGAAGGAGCTATAGTATGACATAGTTACAGTCTTGACCATATAGGCCAAAACTTTAGCTGCTTGTGAAGCAGCGATAAAGACTGTAAGACTTGGGAAGTTCTTGATTGATTTGGAATGCATTCCAAATGTGAACTTGCCCACCACACTTTATAGTGATACAATGATGTTGTGGAAAATTCAAAAGAACCTCGCAACCCAAGACAAACAGGCACATTGAATTAAATGGAATTTTGTTGATTCATTCACGAAGGCTCTCTCGGCTAAAGTGTATGAGGGTCATCTAGAAGGTCTAGGTC
Source organism: Luffa aegyptiaca (assembly GCA_017139565.1). Classification (NCBI taxonomy): domain Eukaryota; kingdom Viridiplantae; phylum Streptophyta; class Magnoliopsida; order Cucurbitales; family Cucurbitaceae; genus Luffa; species Luffa aegyptiaca. The sequence continues at coordinate 23,283,640 of CM029397.1, forward strand.
TACGAGTTATGTACAAAGATGAAATCTAGGGCAAGTGGGAGAAATGTAATGGGTATAGTGATACCATTATGTAATGGGTATAGTGATGCCTTAGTTTATTGTATTTGTACATTGTATATGTTTTATACATGTAATTATGCACCTGTTGCTGTATAGATTATTGTACATCCCACTAAACTAGAGTTTTAGTTCAAGTGGGAGTTTGTTGGGTTTTATGCCCTAAAACTCGTAGATAGTGAATGTAAACAAAGTGTATACGTGTTTCAATAAAGTGTTATTGAGCTTCTACAATAAAGTGTTATTGTTAAATATTGCACAATTTGACCCAAATCCAATAAACTAAGTTCCAAGGTTGTTCGTATGTAACTTGAACTAGTATGTGGGGACATACGGGGATCGATGTTCAAGTAACAACCTAAAAGGTCTATAGTCCAAGGATAAGGTTGGGTACCTTATCCTGGTAACACTATGTGATACGACCCACTTTGTATTTGATACAGACGTATTGATCCCAAGCGTCCATGTAGTAGACATGCGAGCGGGGGTATCCTATGCAATGAGTTTGCATAAGACCGGACCATAAAATAGTAAACCACTAGATATACCACCGTTAACTAGTTAGGTTACTGTTTCAATAGGATGACCTATGAACTCCTTCTCATGAGGGATTGTCCTTTGATTAGCATGGGTGAGAGTGGCCAATACGCCGACTCAATATGCCTTCCTTTTTGGGGACAAAACCGAGTGGGAGGCTGGGGACATGACAACACAAGAAGGAATTCACTCCTTCCCACTTCTAGGAGAAGTAGATGAGTGTTCCCTTAAGTGGTGACTCCGGGACTTGAACAAAGGGATCCCGCCCTCTCACTGGCCCGAGAGGGACTTTCTGTTTAATGGTTGGACCATAAACAGGTTTTTCATTAGAGGAGCGCTGGTACTTAAGGAGACAGATGTAACACAGGGGTAAAACGGTAATTTGACATAACTGTGATTATGGACACTCGTGGAGGATTGACTTACCGGTATAGGTCTATATCCATGGACACAGAAATGTTCTACAGTGAGAAGAGTTCAGCTGTGGGTCTTTAGTGGAATGACCCACAGTTAATGAATATTGGTTAACTTGATTAATGAGTTTAATCAGTTAATCTCATATCATTGGAGCTTCTGATCTGTAGGTCCATTAGGTCCCCCTGCTAGCTTGGAAAGAGTAATTAGGAACAAATATATCTTGAGAGAATTTGAATAGTTCAAATTCATATTGGGAATTAAGTTAATTGTATGAGATACAAATTAATATAATGTATAGTGATGCATTAAAATATAAAGTCTGATTTGTGATTAAACTTTATTATATTGAGAGATTGATATATTTGAAAGAGTTCAAATATATGTCTAATTAAATATATATATTTAATTAGAAGATGAATTAATTAATTATTCAATTTAGTTTAAATTAAATGAGATTTAATTAAACTATAGTCTATGAGGGAATTATCAGAATATGATGCTAATATGTAATTAATTGAATATGGGAGATATTTAATTAATTATTGAAATTAATTAATTGATTAGTTTAATTGAATTAATTAAATGTGATTTAATTAAGTGAGGAAATTACATTTAAATAAGATTTAAATGTGCATGAGATTAATTAATTAACATTTAATTAATTGATTTAATCAATTAATTAATTGGTCTTGATCTAACGGTCAAAATTGTTTCCTAACCTCACATTAGGGTTTCCTCTCCTATAAAAGGAAAGGTTATGAGAACCCTAACCCTAAGGTCTCATTCTAGCCTCCCTCTCATATTCTCTCAACTCAAGAACTCTAGGGAGAATTTTCTCTCTAGAGTTTTTCCCATTGAAGATAAGGTAGTCCCACAACAACGTTTCTAATCTCAGAGTTATAGCGGGGAAGATCAAATGGTGGTGTTCTTCATTGTTGCAGAGCAATCAAGAATCATTCTTGATTTTCAGAGACGTGAACGGAGGTTTGCTTCTCTTTCTCTTTTAGATTAGATCTTTTATTGTATGCTTAGCCTAAAATAGATTTTATAGAACGTGTTCTGTAATTTTTGCCAATGTATTGGTATTTTGGTAGTAACAAAATTAACTACGAAACGGTCCAATTGCGTTTCTGCTAACGGAATTAGGGAATTCCAATCCTTCACAAGAATCATGAAGAACACGCCCAAATCATCAATCCCTCGCAAGATTACTCGATCTAAGAGTAATCAGCGTGCCCAGAATGCTGAACAAAGTACTCGACGCCAAGAAGAGCAACCCGAAGCATGCATGCAGGAACGAGAAGCGTGAGACCCACGGGTTTTTCGCCAGCTGTTGTGGAACGAAGCACCAATGTTCATACTCCTTCATCCTCGACAATGCCGATTGCACAACGAGAAAATCCAAGTGGTTCTCGACAAAGAAGACCCACGCCCTCTGATTCTCTCCACCAAACCCAAAAACCCGCGGGCCAACAGCTGAGATAGCGCTCCAAGGAGTGGTTTGCTATGATCTGTGAGATGGGAGCTCAAAGATGCGCGACCATTAAAGAAGAGGCAAAGATGCGCGGCTGAAAAATCTTCCAGAATGGGAGAAAGCTCTCGACAAGGAGAGACTCAAAAGGGTAACGTTTCTACCCCTTTTACTAACCCAACTTTTTCTTGCAGGAACAAGCCATTTGTAACTTACAGTGCAAGAAAGAAAGACTCCAAGAAGGTTGAACCCGAAAAGCCTCTGATTATTGAGCCCTTTAAAGTAGCAAGAATGCCACCGGATGTGTTCGAAGACATGATCCGACAGGCTGTTGCACAAACCCTCGTCATTGCTGAAGGTTATAGGGCAGAGCAAGATGCACTTGAGGAAATAAGGGCTGAAAAAGAAAGGGAAAATCAGAGTATGAGGGATGAAGATGAATTTGCAAGAAAAAGAGACTTGGAAGATGAGAGGGAAGCTGAGAAAAAGAAAGAAAAGACAAGAGGCCGAGAGGGCCATTCAAGCTGAGAAAGAAAGACAAGAAGACGAAGAACTCAGGAGGTTGGCTGCTGAACTCCAACTCCTCAAGAAAGAAAAAGAAAGAAGAGAGATTTTGAGAGAAGAAGAAGAACGAAGAAAAGAGGCTGAGGATTTTCTTGCAGCCTTTGAGCCACTGCACAAGGCTCAAAGTGAAGCTGAACAACTGAAAGAAGTTGAAGAAGATGCCCTTGAAGGGCCAAGAGAAGAAAAATCAGAAAAAGAGGAAGAAATTGAAGGCCAGAATGCAACCGCATTTGGGCCGTATTCTGAGGAAGGCCAAGAAAAGGCCGCTAAAGAGCAACAAGCTGATGAGGCCCTCGATCCTTTGTTCAAATATGTGTTGGGTTTTATGCCCTAAAACTCGTATATAGTAAATGTAACTTTTCACCGAACATTAATAAAATGATGTATTATTCATTTATCTGTGTTAGTATTGAGTAATCTTGTCTTATTAACCCTAATCCAATAAACTAAACATCCTAGGTTGTTAGTATGAGGCTTGAACTAGTATGTAGGGACATACGGGGATCAATGTTGAAGATACAGCCTAAAGGGTCTATAGTATAGGGATAAAGCTGGATACCTTATCCTGGTGACACTATGGATACGACCCGCTTTGTATTATGATACAAACGCAATGATCCAACGCGTTCATGTAGTGGACATGCTAGTGGGGGTATCCTGCAATGAGTTTGGATAAGATCGACCGCGAAATAGTTAACCACTAGCTGTAACACCGTTAGTTAGTTTGGTTTCTATTTCACTAGGATGACCTAGACAACTTGGTCTCAATCTTGAGTGGATTATGGACTCCTGTCCGTGAGGGGTTGTCCTTTGATTTGTATGGGTGAGAGTAGCCTTCACGCCGACTCAATAAGCCTACCATTTTGGGGACAAGATCGAGTGGGGAGTTGGGAACATAATCACACAAGATGGAATTCACTCCTTCCCGACTCTAGGGTAAATACAGGTGTGTTCCCTTAAGTGGTGTCTCCGGGTCTTGAACAATGGGCCCTGCCCTCTCTATGGCACGAGAGGGACTTTTGTTTGCTGGTTGGACCTCAAACAGGTTGTTCATTAGAGGAGCACTGGAACTTAAGGATAAAGAGGTACCCCGAGGGTAAAACGGTAATTTGACTTAGCTGGGATACGAACACACGTGAAGGGCTGACTTGCTGTTGATGGTTAATATCCGCGGACACAAAAATATATCTGCAGTGAGAAGAGTGCAGTTGTGGTTCTATAGTGGAATGAACCACAGTTAACGAACATTGATTAACTTGGTTAATGAGTTTAGCCAACTAATCTCATATCGTTGGAGCTTCTGATCTGTAGGTCGATTAGGTCCCACCGGTAGCTCATTTGGGGCGTTGAGGTAAATTACTAAGGAAGAATAAATATTCGAAAGGGGTTCGAGTATTAAGTTTAAAATATGAATTTGATTAATTGTACAGTATTATTTTTAGTTTAATTAAATTCGATTTAATTAAACTATAGGATAAAGAGGGAAATTAATTTAAATGTGATTTAAATTGATTCATGTTAATTTAATTAATATTATTCATTAAATTAAATTAATTTTGATTTTAATTTATTAAATTCAAAATTATCACATAACTGATTAATGAATTAGTTAACTGAACGTGGAAGTGGCTCCTAGTCTTTTGGCCCTCTCCTTATTGATAGGTAGGAGGTTAATTAAGGGTTAGAGGTTCCCTTTTTCTCTCTCAGAGATCTCATTCATTCGTGAAGTTCCAGAAAAATACACAGAGAGAATTTTTTCTGAAAAACCTTAGTAATCTTGATTCTCCCACAAGAATCCTTGACAACAAGCCTCTTGAGAATACCGGTGTGATTGATTGGTGCTGTTCGCGAAATTTTCTAGCAAAGAAGGTCTTTGGAGGCTGCTATTTTCTGGGTTACGGAAAGAAAAAGTGGTGATAACAGTCGAGATCTTCAAAGCAATATAAGATCTTCTTGATCCTTCATCATTAGGATCAATTAGAAAATTATTTTAGATAGTTTTCTATTTTTTTTAATGCATGTTTTACAGCCTATTCAGTAGCAATAAAATTTGTTTTATTGCTGTGATTTTAATTGTCGTCGTATTGGTATTCCAATCGGCGTTTAAATCGATTAGGTCCTCTGATTGTTTCCGCTGCGCTAGGGCTTTTATCCCTGCAGTGTGATGTTAGAGGACCTCCACTAGCTGCTGAAAGTACATCTTCAGGGGAGAAAAAAGATGAAGAGGAAATTGAAGAAGAAGAAGCCGAGACCTCTAGTGATAGCGAAACCGAATCAGATTCTGAAATCAAGGAATTGAACAATGACCAAATTCCTATTTCTGCAGCTTTGAGGAAGAAAAGAAGAAGAGAACTGAGCGCCGAGAGGAGGACAAAGAATAAAAATGACCCCACTTTTGCCAAGAGGCCGAAAACAAGGTCCATGGACGCCTCTCCTGCACTTCTCCTACCTCCACACCTGTCAAACCAAAAATCAAATCGCCTAAAGCTCCATCACCAAAGAATCCGTTCCCAGAAGTCTTCAAGGATGTTAATTTCTAGGAGAAGATGGAGATTATGAGAAGAAGAGACTTCTTGAACGAGAAAGGATTTTCAAATAGAGCAGGGACTTTGCCAGACTTTGTAACAAAGGTCATCACTCAGTAAAAATGGCAAGAGTTCTGTGCTCACCCTCAGGAGACCGTGGTGCCTCTAGTTCGAGAGTTCTATGCTGGATTGAGGGAGGAGAGCATGAGCATGGCGGTGGTGAGAGGGAAGATGGTCAGTTTCTCTTCGGTTGACATCAACAGGGTGTATCGGATTAAAGCACCTTTGCATCCAAGAGGCAATGATGCAATCAAGAACCCCTCAACCAAACAGTTAAAGGAAGCATTGAAGATGGTGGCCAATAAAGGAGTTCAATGGAAGGAATCCCAAACAAAAGTGAAGACACTAGTGCCCAGTGATCTCAAGCCAGAACCGGCAGTGTGGCTTCACTTCATCAAGAATAGGTTGATGCCCAAAACCCATGATAGCACCATTCCAGTAGAGAGGGTTATGCTTCTCTACAGCATCATGAAGGAGTTGGAGATAAATATAGGGAGCATCATCAGAGAGGAGATCCTTTCATGTGGAAGGAAGAGAGCGGGGAAATTGTTCTTTGGGTCTCTTATAAACCAATTGTGTCAGAGAGTCAAGATCGTTCCAGGAAAAGATGAGGAACGCCACTTTTTCAGGCCCACCATGTTGGGTTTTATGCCCTAAAACTCGTAGATAGTGAATGTAAACAAATTGTATACTTGTTTCAATAAAGTGTTATTGAGTTTTTACAATAAAGTGTTATTGTTAAATATTGCACAATTTGATCCAAATCCAATAAACTAAGATCCAAGGTTGTTTGTATGTAACTTGAACTAGTATGTGGGGACATACAGGGATCGATGTTCAAGTAACAACCTAAAAGGTCTATAGTACAAGGATAAGGTTGGGTACCTTATCCTGGTAACACTATGAGATACAACCCGCTTTGTTTATGATACAGACGTATTGATCCAAAGCGTTCATGTAGTAGACATGCAAGTGGGGGTATCCTATGCAATGAGTTTGCATAAGACCGGACCATGAAATAGTAAACCACTAGATATTACACCGTTAACTAGTTAGGTTACTGTTTCAATAGGATGACCTAGGTAACTCAGTCTTAATCCTGAGTGTGTCATGAACTCCTTCTCATGAGGGATTGTCCTTTGATTAGCATGGGTGAGAGTGGCCAATACGCCGCCTCAATATGCCTTCCTTTTTGGGGACAAGACCAAGTGGGAGGCTGGAGACATGACAACACAAGAAGGAATTCACTCCTTCCCACTTCTAGGAGAAGTAGATGAGTGTTCCCTTAAGTGGTGACTCTGGGACTTGAACAAAGGAATCCCGCCCTCTCACTGGCCCGGGAGGGGCTTTCTATTTATTGGTTGGACCATAAACAGGTTGTTCATTAGAGGAGCAATGGTACTTAAGGAGACAAATGTAACATAGGGGTAAAAGGGTAATTTGACCCAACTGTGATTACGGACACTCGTGAAGGGTTGACTTACCGGTATAGGTCTATATCCGTGGACACAGAAATGTTCTACAGTGAGAAGAGTTCAGGTGTGGGTCTTTAGTGGAATGACCCACAGTTAATGAATATTGGTTAACCTAATTAATGAGTTTAATCATTTAACCTCATATCATTGGAGCTTCTGATCTGTAGGTCCATTAGGTCCCCCTGCTAGCTCGTAAAGAGTAATTAGGAACAATTATATCTTGAGAGAATTTGAATAGTTCAAATTCATATTGGGAATTAAGATAATTGTATGAGATACAAATTAATATAATGTATAGTGATACATTAAAATGTAAAGTATGTTTTGAAATAAACTTTATTATTATGAGAGAAATAAATATTTGAAGAAGTTCAAATATTAATATTAATTTGATTCATATTATAGAATTAATTAATTGAAGGCCTGATATTTAATTGGGTAATTAATTAATTAACTAATAGAAGGTCTGAAATTAAATATATGATATTTAATTGGTTCAATTAATTAAAGAATTAATCAATTATGGAAATGATTAATCACTTATGGAAGTAATTAATCATTTATGGAAATGATTTAATCACTTATGGAAGTGATCAGTCATTTATGGAAAAGATTAATCAATTATGGAATTGATTAATTATGGAAAAGATTAAATCAGTTATCAAAATAATTGATTTTAAATGAATATTTTATTCATGGTCTTTCTCCTATAAATAGAACACTAAACCTAGGGTTTAGGGACTACAACATAAGGCCACAAGAATGCACTCTTACATTCTCTCTAGCCTCCCTCTCATATTCTCTCAACCCAAGAACTCTAGGGAGAATTTTCTCTCTAGAGTTTTTCCCATTCAAGATTAGGTAGTTCCACAACTACGTTCCTAATCTCAGAGTCATAGCGGGGAAGATCAATTGGTGGTGTCCAAATTGATGACGCTTGGTCCCTATGAAATCAAGAAAGGAGTTCTTAATATTTCAGAGACGACAACGACGGTATGTTTGCTTCTCCCCTTTAGAATTAGTTTTAAGGTTGTATGCTTAGCCTTAATAATTGATTTAGAATAGTTTTCTAAATTTTGTCAATGTATTGGTATTTTGGTGGAAACAAAATTAACTACGAACGGTCCAATTACGTTTCCGCTTTACGGAATTAGGGAATTTCAATCCTACACACCATTGACTTGTCTTTGATAGGGAAGCTTCAATAGAACAATGCTCAAAGGAAGGACAAGGCTTCCACTTCCCAAGCTACTCCACCTCCAGGGCTGAATCCTGCTTCACCTCCTTAGCACACTCCTGTTTCAGGGCCTACAACATCATCAAAGGCCCTTGAATTTGTCTTCCGACAGCTAGACCGGATTGAAGACAAGTTGAAAACTTACTGGGTCTATGCAAAGGAAAGAGATGAAGTAATTAGAGAGTTCTACCTCTCTATCGCCCCCAGCATTGCCCATGTGTTCCCTGACTTCCCTCAATCCCTGCTGCCTCAAGAAGAGAAAGAATCTGAAGATGAAAGAGAGGAAGAGAGTTCCTCGGATGAGGAATAGGGGAAATTTCTGATCCCCTCTATCTGTTGTTTTGTGAATACTTAAATTGTTTTTGTGAATAGTTAGTTGCTGTTTTTTAGTTCTTAGCATGCTTAGTTTCTGTTTTTACTTGTTTAGTTGCTATTCTTATTGCTTTAAATGATTAGTTATTTGTTAGTTATGTTTTTAGGTTAGTTTTAAGATAGTTTGCTGTTAGGATAGTTTAGATAAACTTGAGTTTTTAAGCTTTTCTGAAAAAAAGCTGCTTGTTGTTTTATGGCTAAACCTATGAAATTTCTTTGAAAAAATCAACTTTATGGAAAGTTTTTGCTCGAAAAATGTTTTAGAAAAACATGTTTTCATTTGAGTTTTCTTTTAAGTCCTTGATGATGATAACTAGAGCTTATTTCTATCTCATAAAGTGCTGCCATCACAACCGATTTGTTTTCTAGTCATAGGCTTTCCATTAGTCTTTTTCTTTACAGAATTTTCTTAAGTCTAAACTTCCTCATGTTTAACCTTTCTAACACACTAGGAGAGTTTAGCCTTGATGTTTTGAAAAACAAAAGCCTCATGTTAAGCCCATGCCTCAAAAACAAAAGTCAATGAGGGCATTGCCTATCTTAAGTTTGGGGGGGTGCTGAACTTTGTAAATATGCATTTTTGTGTAAGTTTGAACTGCTGGAAAAAAATATGTGCTCAGTATATATCATCAAAAAAAAAATAGAGAAAAAGAAAAGTCGAGAGTTACTCCTCCTTCCTAGAGTTTACTGAGTAACCAGGGGCATTCATGACACCCATGGTTTGCCACTACATGAAAGGTTTACTTAGGGAAGTGAGTATCAGTTTGAGTTTGTGATCTTTGCTCGTAGCTAGATATCTTCACCACAAAATATCGATAAGCTAGAACGAAGGTAGAGGTGACAACAAGGATACTCTTGGGAGAAAAAGAAGTTGAATAAAAAGAGCACCAACAGTCAAATAAGTTTGGGGGAGATAGAAAATGTCTAGTAAACTCATGTATGCTCAAGGAACCTCAAAGATTAGTTTTTCTTAACTAAAAGGACTACACTAGGCTCAATGAGTAGTAGATAGGTAGTTTAAACATATTGGTTAGGATGGACTAGGGAGAGTTTTGCTTTGAAAAAGAAAAGTAGAAATCTTCATGCCTAGGAAACTTAGAAGTTGTGACTGGCACTAGAGTAGAAACCTCTCCTGATAGGCAACTTTTTAGAAAATGATCTTGAGAAACATGTTTACTTGATTCCATATGGTTTATTCATGACATTTTGATTTGCAATTAAATTAGATGATAGTACCATGATTGACAATTACATATGATCTATAACATTTTGATTTGCAATTATTATTGAGCTCTCACATTCTGATTGGCAATTAAATTTTGATCTCTAACGTTCTGATTGGCTATTGCTTGAGGACAAGCAATGAGTTAAGTTTGGGGGTATGATAGGGGTTAAAAATATGCCTATTTTACCCTTATATTTAGCTCATTATCTTGTTAAAGTTGCATGTTTTAGATCGAATTTACTTTTCCCGAGCTAAAAAAGTGTTAAAGTTGATGAATTAGGGATTTGAGAGTCATGTATGTCAAATTATGCTTATTTGTGCTTAAAAGGACCCATTTTGATATGAATTTGACCTAGTTTGGTGTTTTGCAGAAAAACATAAGATATATGGAAAAACCCAGAAATGGGACTGCATTTCTGGCAAGGCAAAAACCAAATGCGACCGCATTTCTGGCCAGACAGAGGCAGTCTATCGCGGGTCGTATTGAACAAGTGTTTTGCCCACCTAACCGGCTATTTTGACTCCGAAACTGACTGGGCTACCTACCAGCACCATTTTCGTGGCTCCTCAACTACTCCCCACACTATATAAGGCCTTGATTCGAAGAGAAATCCAAGCATAACTCACTAGGAAGAAGAGGCTGGTGACAAAACCCTAGTAGACGCCCATGAGTAGGGATGCCCGAGGTCCTTCTTAGAAGACTCAATTCTAACCTTTAGTTAGACATCAAACCCGAGTGTTTGTAGAGATTTTCACCCTATTCCCACTTGTAAAGGAAAGTAGAGTGTCGAGCAAACTCTAGAAGGATTGGATAAAAGAAAAACCCTAGTTTTAGCTACTGCACCATATTTCTAGCAATTGTTCTTTTCATTATTTTTGTATTTTTACTTCATTATGTCAATGAAAAGTTATTCTGTTGCATCTTATTCCATCATGCGTAGCTAAATTCCATTAAGGGGTTCGATATAGTGAATTCCCTTATGGTTTAAATAGCTAGAAAGTGTTTATTTGCTTGAGTTATATTCATTGCATGTCATTCTTTACTGATTATCATTCTGAATCTTGCTAAGTTTGAACTGATCACTTAGACTTTGCATGTTATGTGAGTTTGATCTCGAAAGGGACAAACAATACCGGTTTTCGTAAAGGTGATATAGGAGAAAGGGCTCGAAAGAGTGTATTCGGTGTTATAGGGAAAGGCTGTCGTATAACAACTATAGGGTTATAGATTGCATGCGTGAACTATCTATTGTCGGAGTCGAGCCACAGAAATGTGCATAACGGTACTCGCTTAGCCTTCTAACGGTTCTTGGGAGCAAGGCCAAATAGAAGTTAAATCTGACCCAATGCATGAATAGACTTAGGTTAAATAAGCTATTATTAGAGTTATATGTCTTAGGGTTGAAGCTATATTGAATACCTCGCTTATTTATCATTGTTATTCTTTACTTGTTTATTTTGTTTGTTTTCCAAAAACCATCATCAACTATTTCTTTTGTTACGTTATCTAAGCAATCTTTGAACAGTTTCTTCTTCAAATCTGTGTTTCCAATTTAGTTCCTGTGGGATCGATACCTTTAGAATACTTCCAGAGATTTTATTACTGCATGGGATAATGTATACTTGCACTAGGTTGGCTGAATTTATCTTAACTTTATTTATCATCCTTTCCTACATCCATCATTCAGTACCGACATGCATCACTTGTGCCTAACACTCGCTGGAAAACGACCCCGAGATCCACTGCTGTGCCATCGCCGCCGTGGTCCTATGCTCGCCGGAAAAATGCTTGGACACGGCGCTGAAGATGAGGAAGGAAAAGTGTGGTCGGCGACTTGAATCAAAAGAAGAAGAAGAAGGCTATGGAGGATGGGAAAATCGGGTAAGGAGGTGGGGAAAGGTTGAAGATGAAGGCTTGGCTCTTTCTCCTCCTTGGGTTGCGTGTCAGCTAAAAAAATTAAAGATTAGGGTTTCTTGGCTTGCCTTCAACTTCCCCTCAATTACCAAACTGCCATTCAGCCTATTAAACATTAGAATCCACCAATTTCCCTTCATTTTAATCTCTTCCTTCACACAAATACCCAAAAATTAAATCTAATAAACTCATACCTAGAGAAATTGAGGTTGCCTTAAAATGTCGACGTTACATTATATTATATGATTTATTACCTTCTTTTTAAAGGTTTAGTGTGAATGTTGAAAATTTAATTTTTTTTTAAGGTTAAAAAACACTTTTAGTCCCCTTATTTTCATGGAAGTAACAACTTGGTAACTTTTGTTTGTAACAATTTAGTCCTTGAACTTTTAATTTTGTAACAATTTGGTCCTGAAACTTTTAATTTTCTAATAATTTAGTCTCAAAACTTCAATGTGTAACAATTTAGTCTTAATAATTTAAAATTTTTAACGATTTAGCCCCTGTCGTGTCAAATTTTATCAAAATTAAGTGTCAAATTTTATTATAATGACTTAATCTTTGTAGTTTACAAACACACATGGTTCTAATCAACTTATCAATCATTATATACAAGAAATTTCATTAAATCTTAATAATAATTTTCATGATAAGGGCTAAGTCGTTACAAATTTTAATGTTCAAGGAATAAATTATTACATATTAAAGTTCAAGGACTAAATTGTTACAAAATTGAAAATAAAAGGACTAAATCGTCACAAATTTAAGTTCAAGGACTAAATTGTTACTTTTATGAAACTTCATAGACTAAATTTTAACTTTTTTTTTTTAATTGTAAATCATGCTAATTTATTTTATCATTATTTTTTATTAGCTACAAACTTAAGTATACTGGAATAGCTTCTATTCTGTACTTTATAAGTAATTATAAATTTACTTTATAAATGTAATGTAACACCTCCAAAATTCGACCTAAATTAGAGAACATTACTAAACTTTTACTCTAATACCAACATGAAGCCCCAAAAATTTCGACGGCATAACAACGTAACTACAGCTAACCAAAAATTTTAAACACGTGAAAAAGCAGAAAGACACACTTCTAAAACCAGACCGCAACCTCTACTTCAATTGACAACACCCAACATATCACTAAACTACGAACTAACTCCAAAAATCAAGTGGATATAATACGAGTCAGATCTCGTAACAAGTGAAATTAATAAGACTAACAAATTCTATATAAAAGTAACTAAAATCATAAGTTTATTACAACTACCAAACAATTAACTGACAACCACTTTGGTTTAACAAAATCCAACCAAAACTCTATACACAAAAATAAATCAGCATAACTAGATATCTAATGGTCTTTTCCTTCAAACCTCTAATAGCTCACATTATGAGCTATTTTTCCCGGTATTTATTTGCTATTCTTAGAGATTTACTTGGCCAAATTCACACACTTTTATGTTTATTTCGTAGGAATTGAGTTTTGGTATGAAATGGAGCATTTGGAAGTTGATCGATTGTTTGAGATGTAAAAAGAAGCAAATTCATTGAAGAAGGAAGATAAAAAGTCTGCAGTAGCTAATTTTCCAGAGAGCTTAGCGTCTCGACGTTGTCCTATGGACATCACAACGTTGTTGCAGACCTTGTCCCAGCCAAAGACCCGAGGCCTCAGTGTCGAGATGCTAGGTTGAGAGTGTCTTGACACTGGGTAATTTTCCTTTATTAATAAGCGCGGCAAAAGCACAGCATCTCGACGCTGCCCTGTGTTTCCTATAAATACTTAGCATTTTCATCCGAGAAAGGGGAGTTCAATTCGAGCCTTTTTGCCTTAATTTCGACTAAAGACTTCTTGTGAGAGCGAGAGGAAGGATGACGATTCAAGGCTAGAGCTCGTGGAGATCGTGACGGGGATGTGCGGCTTCGATGGGATTCGAGTTTTATTCATTTCTTTCCATTTTCTTTAGTTGTTTTTATGGCTTTACTTTCAAGTTTAGATTGTAATGAGGAGATTATGAGTAACTAGGCTTGTAACTTAAGGATTGATGTAACTTGTTGTATTTTTATGGATTAATTTGTGAATGTTTGTTGCTTTGTTTTCATTTCTGCAAATTCTATTCTTTTAATGCCTTTAATTTACTGACCATGAATTAATTGATTTTATCTCTAGGTCTTGCTTGAGAGAGGGGATTTAGTTTAGACCTTGATTTGTATAACTAGAGTAGTTCTAAGATCGGGAGATTTAGGATAGCTTTAGAAGTCGTAAAAAGGATTAGACTTAAGACCTTGCATGTTAATGAATTTAGATAGGAATATTGAATTCATTATATGCTTGAGAATTAATTATGCTCGGGAGAGATAATTATGAGTTTAGTTTATCCTTGATTTATGAAACATTGCATATGGTTACATTCACGTAATTAATTCATAAACCCAATAGGTGAAATCAATTCCCTAAGTGTTTTTTGTTGGATTGGAATTCCCTAATTCCGTATGCGGAAGCGTATTAGTGAAGGAGTGTACAAGACACTAGCAGAAGCGATTTGGATCGAAGAAACTCAAATTTCTTTAATTTTACAACCAAAAGCATGCATTCAAAGTAACAAAAAAACAGAGCATATAATACCAACATTTTGGAAGCTCAAATTCTCTTGGTTTGAAGGATAATTCTTCTCACGAACACGATGTGGACGACCACCGAAGTCTTCCCTGCTATCCTCCGGCCTTAGAATGGCTTGTGGGAGCCTTACCGTAATGAATTTGTGAGAAAGAAACTTGGTTACTCAAGCAAAGTTAGAGAGATAACCTCTTGTGTTTGAAAGAGAAAAAGTGTACAACAATCAGCCAACCCCTCATCTGAATCCTTCTTCTTGTTTTATAAGAAGGCAACATGCATTTGAAATCAGCATGTGAGGATAGAAAATAGCATGAAGTGGTGAATTGGTTGTAAGGTGTCTTTATGCAACATTTTGCATGAAATCACAATTTCAATGAAAATTGAATTTCACAAATTCATATTTTCTAATTAACTTTATATTTAAAATTAATTAAAATAATTAACTTTATATAAAATTAATTTAAACATTTTAATTAATTATAACTTATTTAATTTAATAACAAATACTAAATTAAATAATTACAACAAACCCGACACTAATCCCGGTTTTTCTCAAAAACCAATTTTTGTACATGAATTTCTATTCAAGTGTATAATATTTAAATCACATTTAAATATTACCAACTCTCTCGTATATAGTTTAATCCATAATTAAACTATTTAGTTAAATATATCGAATATAATTAACGGTAACTCTCTAAATCGAATTTGAACGTTTCAAATTCTCTCATCACTATGTTCTAAGGTTTATTCCATATGAGCTAGCAGGGGGACCTAATGGACCTACAGATCATGGGCTCCAACGATATGAGATTAACCGGCTAAACTCATTAACCTAGTTAACCAACATTCGTTAACTACCGGGACAATCCACATAGCCCGATAGTTGCACTCCCCTCACTGTAGATATATTTTTGTCCACCCGATATAACCATGCTTAGTAAGTCAACCCTTCACAGGTTGTTCGTAACTACAGCTGGATCAAATATCCATTCTACCCTTGAAGTTACTTCTACTTTCTCAAGTCTCATTGATCCTCTAATGAACAATTGGTTTGTGGTCCAACCACCGAACCAAATTCCTCTCGGGCCAATGAGAATGTGGGATCCCTTTGTTCAAGCCCCGAAGTCAGCACACCCCTGGTTACTTGGTTTATTCGAAAAGGAGGAGTATCTCCTTACTTTTTCTACTTTTTTTTAGCACTAGCAAAAGACAACATGATATATGATATATAGAGAGTATATAAAAGACAAAACTGTCCCCCCAAACTTAAACAAGTCAATGTCCCCATTGACTAAACATGAAGAACATAATAGGAGAGGCTAAAAAGGATGGACAAGCTAAGATCAAGTCTAAACTTCCTAAAGGTTTCGGTAGTCAAAGCCTAAGGTGAGTTCGGACTTGAATGTTTTATGGAGAGAAAAATTTATTTAGGCTTCATGCTTTGAAAAGCTCGAGGTTACTAAAGTATTTAAAGAGCCGAGAGAGCTTTAGTTATCATCATTAAGGGTGGTAAAAAACAAACAAACCACACACACTCAATTTTCAAAAATCTTTTAAAATACAATTTCGAAGAGATATACTTTTTTGTAGAATTTTTCCAAACAAAACTTAAAGATAAAAGAAAGAAAAAAACAAAAACAACCTATCTAAGAATATGAAACAAAATAAAGAGACTCACTAACCTATTAGAACAAACAAACAAAAGAAAGCAAAACAAAGCAAACAAAAGCAAGTAAAGATAGTTGGACCCTTATTTCTTATCACCTATACAAGAATAAAACAATGAAAGAATAAGAAAAGGTGAAAAGAAAACTCCCCTAGGCGTTCGAAGGGCCGACTCCATCGCCTCTAGGTGGGTCCATGTTGATTTCAGGGAATGGAGGGAGATAATCATCGAGGTCCTCTACGAGCTCATCGAAGACCTTTCTTATGGCATGGTCCCGAAGCTGGGCATATGCCATATAAAATCTGCATTACTCCCTCATATACTCCAAGTCCCTCCACAGCTCCAGGATGTTGCCTTCAGGTTGTTGTGGGGGAGTTGGTTGAGCTGGATCTTGGAGCTGATTAACGGCCGCATCTTCTGTTTCTACTGCATCAGAAGTTTCTGCAGGTGGCTATCGGTTTGCGGTCGCATCTGATTCATCGACCACTGTGGCCTTTTCTCGAGGAGGCATTGAAGGTTGAGCTGAAGGAGGAGTTGCTTGAGTTTTCTTTTCGGGGGAGGTCTGTTGGGTTTTATGCCCTAAAACTCGTAAAAAGTAAATGAAACAAATTAATCGATCTCAATAAAGCATTATTTGAGTGATTCAGTAATTTGGCTATTGAATAATCGAGTTTGCATTAATAAACCCTAAATCCAATAAACTAAGATCCAAGATTGTTTAAATGAAACTTGGACTGATATGTAGTGACATACGGAGATCGGTGTCCAAGTAACAACCTTAGGGATAAGGCTGGGTACCTTATCCTGGTGACACTATGTGATACGACCCACCTTGTATTCGATACAGATGCAATGATCCAAACCATCCATGTAGGAGACTTGCGGGTGGGGGTTTCCTATGCAATGAGTTTGCATAAGACCGGACCGCGAAATAGTAACCACTAGATGTAACGTCGTTGACTAGTTTAGGTTTCTATTTCAATAAGATGACCGAGGTAACTCAATCTCAATCTTGAGTCTGTTATGAACTCCTTTTCAGGAGGGATTGTCCTTAGATTTGTATGGGTGAGAATGGCCTGCTCGCCGACTCAATAGTCCTACCATTTCAGGGGCAACACCGAATGGGGGTTGGGAACATAACAGTACAAGATGGAATTCACTCCTTCCCCTATTGGGGCAAGTAGATGTGTGTTCCTTTAAGGGCTGATTCCGGGGCTTGAACAAAAACGCAGTGTCCTCTCCTGGCCCGAGAGGAATTTTTGTTTAGTGGTTGGACCCTAGACAGGTTGTTCATTAGAGGGATCAGTGGTACTTAAGGATCCAAAGGTAACCCAGGGGTAAAACGGTAATTTGACCCAGCTGGTGTTACGAACACACGTGAATGATTGACTTACTGCATTGGTCGATATCCGTGGACACAAAAATATTCTACAGTGAGAAGAGTGCAGCTGTGGGTCTTTAGTGGAGTGACCCACAGTTAACGAATGTTGATTGACTTGGTTAATGAGTTTAACCAGTTAGTCTCGTATCGTTGGAGCTTCTGATCTGTAGGTCCATTAGGTCCACCTGCTAGCTCATAACGAGTTCTGAGATAATATAGTCTTGATTATTAAAGGGAATTTAAGTTAATTGTATTTTGATGCAATTAATATAATGTATGGAGATACATTATAGTATAAGTTTAATTAATGAATTAAACTTTATAATAAAATTAATTTTGGATATGATTCAAAGTTAATTAATGAGAGAATTATGAATTTAATTAAATATGTGATATTTGATTAATTCATGAATTAATTAATTGGGAATTAATTAATTTAATTTGGTTAAATATGATTTAATCAAATTAATACTATAGTTTATATTAATGTACATTTTGATGCACATTAAAACTATAGGTTATATGAGAGAGATTAAATTGAATATGATTCAATTATAAAATTAATTAAATATTTGATATTTAATTAGTGTAGGATTCAATTAATTGAGAATTAATTGAATGGCTCATTTAATTAGATTAAATATGATTTAAATTGAATTAAAAAACTTATGTTATAATTGATTTAATTAATATTGATTTAATTAAATTAATTAATTAATTAAATGATTATTATTATTTAATTAATAGACGACCAAGATCGTTTGGATTAGATCCAACGATCAAGATTGAGTAGGGTTTTAACTCCCTCCCCACTTATCGTTAAGTGGAGAGGGGTTACCCAACGATCGATTCATTCTCTCATTTTCACGCAAAAAGACAGAGAGAGATCTCTCAAATTTTCTCTCTTTGAGTAGGATTTTAACTCCCTCCCCACTTATCGTTAAGTGGAGAGGGGTTACCCAACGATCGGTTCATTCTCTCATTCTCACGCAAAAAGACAGAGAGAGATCTCTCAAATTTTCTCTCTGATTTTCTCTCAAAAACCAGCAAGTTCATTGCTGAAAATTCCCCATCCAAGACGTTTTTGGGTTCCCACAAGCCATTTCTCGGCAATCCAAGAGCATAGTTGGTGCTTCTTGCGTGGTGGTGTCCGTTGGGAGATCAAGATTGTAATTCTTGGAGCATTGTGCTGATTTTCAGCGTCCTCCATGTAAGTTTTCTGTTCTAAATTGTTTTAGAATTCAATCCATGTATGCTTAATCTAGTTTAGAAAAAGTTTCTGAAATTTTGCCCAATGTACTGGTAATCTAATGATTGAAATCCATTCACGCACGATTTAATTCGCTTCCGCTAAAGGATTCAATTCCTTCAAGGTCACCTTCAGTCGTGTGTTTGCAATGAGCTTCTTGATCAAGCTCAAATCTATTGAAGTCCTGACGACCTCCTTCTCTTCTTTCTCCTTGGGCTCGACTCTTGCAAGCCTGCATAGTTTCGTGACCGTTGGGAAGAATAGCCTCCCCACATTCTTGTGCCCACGGAAAGGATCTCAATCCAGATGATTCGGCCAAGGTTGAGATCCAGGCCTTTGTACATGTTATACAACAACATGACACGCTCTTGGGAGATGGTCGTGTCATGCGTTGTTGGCATGATCCTATTCTTGATCACATAAAGCCAGACTGCTGCCTCTGGCTTCAAATCTCCAGATAAAAGAGTCCTAATCCCCGTCCTGGACTCCTGACACTTGACTCCCTCATGGGCCACCAAAGAAAGGGCCTCTGCCAACTGCTCCGTAGTTGGCTCCTCTATGGCCATGTTGCCAGCTGGATATCGAAGGTATGACAATCAGAAGACCCGATTGATTTGTTTCGCCGAGAACTCCACCACTTGGCCTCTCAGAAACATGATCGTATGCATCTCCTCCCCAATTTGCGCATAAAACTCACGTACTAGGGGGATGAAGGCTGTTTTTGGCTTCTTGCTTAGTCAGTCCCAACCATACCTGTGCAAAATATCTTCTATGAAAGCTGGGAGAGGTCCTGTCTTGGTGGAGAATGCCTTTTCACACATCAGGATACTTTTCTTCATGATGGCCAGGCGGGCCTGTGTGTCAGTGATAACTATGCAAAAGGGAGTTATTTGTGCCTTATTCTATGATGAATTATATGTTACAAGTGCCAAATAGGTGTGTTATTAGATGAATATAATGTGTTTTATCTTAATTATAAGAATTGATGCTTTGGAAGTTCTTTTGCAGAGAAATTAATGCTGATCGAATTGAGGGAGCAAGATCCATGATCCAGCAAAGCTGTGAGCAAAACTAGCCACGTGAGCTGCACGTGATTCATTAATGAGGTGGCGTTTCCAGCAGTGATCTCGGATTTAGGAAGCTTGGAGAGAGTTCCACGTGTAATATTTGACCTAATTAGGGTTGACTTTACTCTATAAAAGGAAGTAGTCGTCTCAAGTCAAAACATTCCAAATTATTTCCATCTTTTGGAGGCCGAATAGAGAAGAATAGATTGGAGACCTTAGAAGACCATTTTCTGCGGACTTCCTCAAGGAGGATTATTCTTTCTTGTACAGTTTGTAGTTATGGATGCATTTAATCATATTGTAGCGTGTGTTAATTTTATTTCCATGAACTAATTTACTTTAGGTGTTGGTTGAGAATAATGTAATTGTCATTTCTTTATAATCTAGTTATTCTTATTGATCTTTGAGCATCTTGATTACTTGTTGTTCTTAATTTCATTTTCTGCCCGCCTGGCCATCCGATATGAATAACGTCTCTTAGTTTCAGGGATGATTTAAGAGTTGCGTGGCTTGTAATCACATTAGACCTTTGTAGTTGGTGAAGCCAGCAACTGAGCTAGAGATAGCCAATTGCCTAATGCTTGATCAGTAGAACTTCATTAGAGTTGAAACCTATTCTAAAAAATCCAGAGTTCTGGGAGGATCCTGCTGATAAAACTGCGGGAGATTGCCTGATCAATAGAATTGCTAGAGCATCTTTTTAACAATTACAGAAGTGACGGGACTCTAGGAGGGTGTCGAATTCTCCGAAGTCCGTGGTCAAATAAATTTATATTCCACAACCCCTAAAGCTAGATTGTAGCAGTAGTGGCCAGGGTCGAACACAGGGAGCACGATTGGTTATCCGTCTTAATCAGGTTTATTGCATTGACGAGACTAAAAAGGGGGGTTGGATTTGGATAGATTTAAATGCGAGGAGATATAAATTGCGATAAAGTAAATGACAGGAAATTAGATGATAGAAAAGTAAAGGACGGTTGGTTAATCTCACCTTCGCGATCGCTGTAGCTGGAGACACTCGGATTCAATACATTCGTTTTTACTCATCGATAAGCAGATAATGATTTAAATTCGTGTTGTCTAATTGGTATTCTAAATCAATTGACTCGATCCCACCGTCCATCGAATCAATTACTAGTTACCAAATAATTAACTCCATGAACCCGTCAAAATTAATCAATTGAGTAACTGCATTAAGATCAAGATACCCCTAGAGCGCTAACCCAACGAACCCATTGAACTAACATGCAATTCATTAATTAATTAACCCTACAGTGATTAATAAACAATGAATTGGTGCTCTAAGCTAGAATGCTCTAATTAGCTAGGAAAAGCCTAAATTAATTATGAACATCGATTTAGACCCTAGACCTATCATGTTAAGCAACAAAGTCAGAGAACTGCTCTTGGGACCTGTGCCCATGAATCGGTCTATGTGCTAACTATGAACTAACTATCCATTAGCTAAGTGGAAATCAATTCTTTAGCGGATTATTAACATACGAGCTGCGAGTTAGGGCGTCAATCTAACCTACTACACATGTTAATTATAAAAGCGGGAATCTAAAATCACAAACAACAAGTAAAACATACATTATGCACAGTAAAACCCAAGAAGAATATGCATTCAGAACAGTAAACTCATTGAATCTCATAAAACTCAAATGTACTTACAATACTGAGGTTCTAACTACAGCAATTCAAGCTTAGACGACCATAGACGATCCTAATCTAAGCCCCCAAGGCTTGATTAACCTACCTAAAACTTATCTAAACTTGGGAGAACTAAGAAGTATCGAAAATTGAGAAAAATGGCGAAAGAATCACTAAAAACGGAGTTCGGATGACCTAGATACGAAAGAAACAAATTATAGCGTAGTCGTAGCGTCGAGACGCTAGGGAATTTGTCTTCCGCACATTTTCGTGCTGGCGTCGAGACGCCAAGGCCAGAGTCTCGACGCCAGCTCTCAAGAATACACAATTTGAATGCTCTTTTGGTCCTTTTGGCTCCTATCTTGAGACTCGAACGCTCTGGTCACGTCTTTTAGCTCCATGTCATCTCGGGAACTCCAAATTAGCCCGAAAACGTCCTAAAACTCTCGAATTAGTGCCCAATTGAAAAATTGGCCTAATTATCCTCTTGTGCTCGAAATCCTACAAAATAAACAATTAAACCATAAAACACAAACTAACAAGATTAAATTAAAGGTAATTAAATAGCACATTTCAGGTGCTATCAAATACCCCAAACTTGAATCTTGCTAGTCCTCGAGCAAGCTTATAAAACAAAAATATAGGATTCAATGGTTGCAATTCTATAGACTCCAATCTCAATGTCTATAATGCCATAAATATTGCAATCAAGAATCATTCACATATAGCCCAAATAAAGAGACAAATCAAAAGTTTTCATGAGAGTTTTTGCTCAAGCTCACACTTAGTTTACCTAGAATCAATCTTACTGACCCGAGATTGGATTATATGACCCTAAACCTATCTTCCCTCTACACTGGCACTAGGAACTAACCAAGGAGCAAACAAGACAAATTAGACTGCTTTTCTCGTTACCTAGGTGCCTGAAAAATAAAAGACATTTTCTTTCTGCATTCTTTTTAGGCGGGGCACTAGCTTTCACACTACGATGTAGGGACCCATAACCCGAGTTTAACCCTTGGTTGGCCTAACTGATCACACTGCAGGCAACTCTTTGTACCCCTTTATCGCTCATGAACATTGCAAAGCATGTTTTTTCTCAAAAATAAAAATAAACGAGCATATGATTTTCTTTTAAGCTCGCGCTTATTTTTCTTTTCTTTTCTTTTTCTTAGGCATATTTTCTTTCTTTTCTCCTAGGCAAGATATTACATGCTAATTTGTAGGCATTTGACTCTCTAGCTCATCCCTACACCTATCGAGGTGACAACAAGCATATGGATCTATAATTCGCTCCTAAGCTTTCAAACTAATCCTAGACATGCTAAGGTTCACTTTTGCAAGAAAAGTACTAGAAAAGTTTTTAAAATGCTCAATTTTTGGGCATCATGCTTATGATTCAATAAAAGCAATAAAGTTGGCAGGATGACACATCGTCGATTTTCATAATCAGAGAAAAAGCAACCAGATCATCCTAGCAATCATACTCAAAATTCCTGCTCAATTCTTTTTAAAAGATTGCTCATAAAATAGGTCCAATGCTCAGATGCATGGCCTCAATCGAATTAAACACAAAGCAATAAAATAAAGCATGCAGAATAAAATAGTCTGATGCTCATGTGCATCCAGACCCAATCAAATCATACAAGCATGCAAAGCTAACTCCACCCCCAACCTAAAATTCTACATTGTCCTTAATGTATGAAAACATGAAAAACTAAAGAACAAATTAAAAGGGAACAGAAAACATCCCCTGAATTGAAGCTCTATTGTTGGAGGGTGACAATCCACAACGCCTCAAAAGATTGCTTTTCCACAGACATAGGTCATATACTCCTATAAAACAAAAGAAAGCAAACAAACATAAATAAAACTAAAAAGAAACAACAACTAAAAATAAAGAGAAAGGATAGAAATTATTGGGGTGCAAATTTTTAACGTCGCCATGCTCGACAGGATTCTGCATCTTTCTGTCAGGGCACATAGAAATTCTCGTACTTCTTCAAGCCCTTCTTTCTAGAATCTACAAAACCTGCCAACAGAAGTAGGCTCGCCCATTTTTCATGGGACCCAGAAGATGCTTTTATTTTTTTTAATTTTTTAATGTAAGAAAATAAAGAATAAAAATCAAAAGAAAAAGATTAAGGGATAAAGACTTGGACTCGTGAGATATACAGGAAGATGAATCAAATAAAGAAAAAAAAAAAGACAGAACAGACTCAGACTCGTCAGCCTGAAACTCTATCACCTGGAATTCCTCACTTTCGAGCTCAGGTTCTTCCTCAATCTCACAGATATGATCTTCGAATGGCAAATAAAAATAAGGCTCAACATCGTTGTCCACTAGAATTGCTCCCTCTAACTTGGTGATCTCTTGGCACTAATGCTCCCGTACTCATAGCTCTTTTCCAGCTCAGTTATTCTAAATGCCAACTGCGCAGCTTGGTCACACAGACTCTGAAATGAAGCTCTAACCTCCTGCTGAAACTCAAGAGAACTATTAGTAACTTCAAAAATTAAATCTTCAAGAGATTTACCTAAACTAGGAGGCTCGTAATGATAATACGGTGGCTCATCCTCTGTCTCATGTCGCTGAAAATTAGTAATAGCGCTAACTACCTCTTTATGAGACATAGACGAGGTCTCACGATGCTGCCTTTGAAAATAATAAGCCATAAAGACCAACTCAAAATAAAAATCAAAAACAAAAATACAAGAAAATATCACAACAAACACAAGAAAGACAAATTACGCTTGGCTCCCCGGCAAAAGCGCCAATTTAACGGGACTTCAGGAGGGTGTCGAATTCTCCGAAGTCCGTGGTCAAATAAATTTATATTCCACAACCCCTAAAGCTAGCTTGTAGCAGTAGTGGCCAGGGTCGAACACAGGGAGCACGATTGGTTATCCGTCTTAATCAGGTTTATTGCATTGACGAGACTAAAAAGGGGGGTTGGATTTGGATAGATTTAAATGTGAGGAAATATAAATTGCGATAAAGTAAATGACAGGAAATTAGATGACAGAAAAGTAAAGGACGGTTGGTTAATCTCACCTTCGCGATCGCTGTAGCTGGAGACACTCAGATTCAGTACATTCATTTTTACTCATCGATTAGCAGATAATGATTTAAATGTGTGCTGTCTAATTGATACTCTAAATCAATTGACTCGATCCCACCGTCCATCGACTCAATTACTAGTTACCAACTAATTAACTCCACGAACCCGTCAAAATTAATCAATTGAGTAACTGCATTAAGATCAAGATACCCCTAGAGCGCTAACCCAACGAACCCGTTGAACCAACATGCAATTCATTAATTAATTAACCCTGCAATGATTAATGAACAATGAATTGGTGCTCTAAGCTAGAATGCTCTAATTAACTAGGAAAAGCCTAAATTAATTATGAACATCGATTTAGACCCTAGACCTATCATGTCAAGCAACAAAGTCAGAGAACTTCTCTCGGGACCCGTGCCCATGAATCGGTCTATGTGCTAACTATGAACTAACTATCCATTAGCTAAGTGGAAATCAATTCTTTAGCGGATTATTAACTTACGAGCTGCGAGTTAGGGCGTCAATCTAACCTACTGCGCATGCTAATTATAAAAGCGAGAATCTAAAATCACAAACAACAAGTAAAACATACATTATGCACAGTAAAACCCAAGAAGAATATGCATTCAGAACAGTAAACTCATTGAATTCATAAAACTCAAATGTACTTACAATACCGAGGTTCCAACTACAACAATCCAAGCTTAGATGACCATAGACGAGCCTAATCTAAGTCCCCAAGGCTTGATTAACCTACCTAAAACTTATCTAAACTTGGGAGAATTGAAAATTAGAGAGAAAAATGAGAAGAACGGTGAAAGAATCTCTAAAAACGAAGTTCGGATGACCTAGATACGAAAGAAACAAATTTATAGCGTAGTTGTAGCGTCAGGATGCCATAAGTAGAGTCGAGATGCTAGGCAATTTGTCTTTCGCACATTTTCGTGCTGGCGTGGAGACGTCAAGGCCAGAGTCTCGACGCCAGCTCTCGAGAATACACAATTTGAATGCTTTTTTGGTCCTTCTGGCTCTGATCTTGAGGCTCGAACGCTCCAGTCAAGTCCTTTAGCTCCATGTCATCTCAGGAACTCCAAATTAGCCCGGAAACGTCCTAAAACTCTCGAATTAGTGCCCAATTGACAAATTGTCCTAATTATTCTCTTGTGCTCGAAATCCTACAAAATAAACAATTAAACCATAAAACACAAACTAACAAGATTAAATTAAAGGTAATTAAATAGCACATTTCAGGTGCTATCAAGAAGTCTTAACCAATGCTTGTTTTCAATCTGTCTTCTTTATCCGTTTACATTTCTGCTTTATCATTTCTTTTGTTCCAACATTTGTCTAAAACTCAATCAATTTTATCAACCTTGAAATCACTACAAGACTAAAACAAAATAGGTAAAGTGAGACTATTCAAGACCTCGCGGATACGATAAAATACTTATTACTTGCTGTAGATTATGTACACTTGCATAGTATTTTGGAGTTAATTCACATCATATTTTTAACCACTCCAAAAGGCAACAAGTTTTTGGCGCCGTTGTCGGGGACTTGAATTTGTTTTTATCTGATCTGTTTTGTATATGTGTTTTAGTGATTTGGTGCATGAACTTTTTGATTGTTTCTTTTTGTTTTGTAGGTGTGAGATTGGTGTATGAGCGATCCTCTTGGGGTGAGATTCGAGCTTGACCCAGAGATTAAGCGGACATTTAGAAGGAGAAGGAGAGAGCAGCAAAGGAATATCAATCCGATGGCTGACCTTCCGCGTCTTCCAAATATTCCAGAAGATCAAGTTAATCCCCAGTGGAACCGTTTGATGCAGCAAAATCCACCGATGGAGCAAAATAGACAGCAAAATAACCAGGCTGAGAACCCTATTCTTGTGGCGAATGATAGGGTCAGAGCCATTCGAGCGTATGCTTTTCCGATGTTTGATGATTTGAGTCCAGGGATTGTGCGTCCTCCAATTGAGGCAGCAAATTTTGAAATGAAATCGGTCATGTTCCAGATGTTGCAAACCGTGGGTCAACTCCATGGTTTACCATCTGAGGACCCCCATTTACATCTTAAGTCTTTTCTAGGAGTTAGTGATTCGTTTGTTATTCAGGGAGTGTCGAGAGATGCCCTTAGATTGACTTTGTTCCCGTATTCTCTTAGAGATGAAGCAAAGGAGTGGTTAAATTCTTTTGCTCCAGAATCAATTAGTACTTGGAATGAGTTAGCAGAAAAATTTCTTAGCAAGTATTTTCCACCAACTAGGAATGCCAAGTTAAGGAATGAGATAGTGAGATTTAGGCAAATTGAAGATGAAACTTTTAGTGAGGCTTGGGAGAGGTTTAAGGAGCTTTTACGAAAGTGTCCCCACCACAGTTTAGCACATTGTATCCAAATGGAAACGTTTTACAATGGGTTAAACTTAGCAACCCAGGGTATGGTCGATGCTTCTGCGAGAGGAGCCCTTTTGGCAAAAACCTTTAATTAAGCCCATGAGATTTTAGAGAGAATATCAACCAATAATTGTCAGTGGTCAGATGTTAAAGGCTCTAGTAAGAAAGTGAAGAGTGTAATAGAAGTTGATGGCGTGTCTACCATTAGGGCAGATATTGCAGCATTAGCTAACACTCTTAAAGGCATAACTATGGTGAGTAATGTTCAGTAGCCGCCAGTGGTGGAGCCTGCTGCAGTTGTAAACCAAGTGGCAGTCGAATCATGTGTCTATTGTGGTGAAGAGCATAATTATGAGTTTTGCCCCAACAATCCAGCTTCTGTGTTTTTTGTACGTAATCAAAGAAATAACCCATATTCAAATTTTTATAATCCAGGTTGGCGTAACCACCCTAACTTTGCGTGGGGAGGGCAAGGAAGCAATTCGCAAGCCCCCCAAGCACAGTAAAAGGTGGCGAATTGGTGCGTCGTCAGCTGAATGGATGGAATGTGAGATAAGATGAATAATAATAATAAAGATAAATTCAGCTAACCCTAGTGCAAGTATACACTCTCGCACGTAGTAATAAAAAAAACCTTAAAAGTATTCCAAGGGTATCGATCCCACGAGGACTAAATTGGAAATTCAGATTTGAATAAGAAACTGCTCAAATGATTGCTTTCGAAAAGGTAACCAAAGAAATAAGTTGAATGATTGGATTTTAGAAAAGATAAATAAAACATGCAAATAACTAAAAGAATAACAATAAAATAAAACGAGGTATTCAACATGGATTCATCCCTAAGGTAATAACCTTAATCATGAAGTATTTAACTTAAGCCTATTCAATGCATTGGGTCAGATTTAACTTCTATTTGGCCTTGCTCCCAAGAACTGTTAGAAGGCTAAGCGAGTACCGTTATGCACATTTCTGTGACTCGACTCCGACATAGATAATTCGCGAATGCAACCTATAACCCTATAGTCGATATAGGGTGCCTTAGGCAGCTTGCCCTATACCGCCGAACAATCTCTTTCAAGCTTTTTCTCCTATATCACCTTTATGAGAACCGATATCGTTTGTCCCTTTCGAGATCAAACTCACATAGCATGCAAAGTCTAAGTGATCAAGTTAAACTCAGAAAGATTAGAGTGATAATCAATAAAGAATGACATGCATTGAACATAACTTAAGCAAATAAAACACTTTCAAGCTATGGACCATAAGGGAATTCACCATATTGAACCCCTCAACGGAATTTAGCTACTCATGGTGAGATAAAGTGCAAATGAATACATTTTCATTGAAATAAGAATGTAAAAATACAGAATAATGAAAAGTAATCAAGAGCTGGAAATAATGGAGATAGATAAATATTATGGGTTTTCTATTTACTCAATCTTTCTAGAGTTCGCTAAGACACTCCACTCTCTCGCTTTTACAAGTGGGAATGGGTGAAAATCCCTACAAACCCTAAGGTTTGATGTTTAACTCAGGTTAGAATTTAGTCATCTAAGAAGGACCTCGGGCATCCATACTCATAGGCGTCAACTAGGGTTCTTTCACCACCCTCTTCTTCTAAATGAGTTCTACTTGAATTTGACTTCGAATCTCGAGCTTATATAGTGTGGGAAATGTTTGAGGAGCTGCGAAATAGGTGTTGGAAGGTAGCCCAGTTGGTTTCGGGGTCAAAACAGCCGGTTAGGTGCAAAGAAGACTCGTCAACAATGACCCGCGGATGACTCAGAACCGTCTCTATTTTTCTAGAAATGCGATCGCATTTCATTTTGCCTTTCCAGAAATGCGGTCGCATTTCTGGGCAGAATCCAGCTTTTCCTCTGTTTTCCTACACATCAATAAACTTAGTCAAATTCTCTTAAAATCAAGTCTTTTTAAGCACAAATGAGCATAATTTGAAAAAAGTGAATCTCAACACCCTAACTTATCAACTTTAACATATTTTGAGCTCGGGAACAGTAAAATTGATCTAAACATGCAATATTTGACAGAGAAATGAGCTAAATATAAAGGCAAAATAGGTATATTTTTTACCCTTATCACGAATCAATCCGGATTTGCTAAACAATAGGTAGCCCCAGCAAAATCAATAGGCTATCCAGTAGAATTCATAGAGTTTTTTGGAGTCATTGATGAAAGAATATATGGCTCGTAATGATGCCGCAGTTCAAAGTAATCAGACTTCATTGAAAGCTCTAGAATTGCAAGTGGGTCAGCTAGCTAATGAGCTGAAGGCGCAACCTCAAGGGAAACTTCCTTCGGATACGGAACATCCTAGAAGGGAAGGTAAGGAGCAGGTGCAGGCAGTGACTTTAAGGAGTGGTAAGCCACTAGAAGAAAGAAGAGAGCCTAGTAAACCCAAGGAAGGAGAGAAGAGTGGTGATAAAATGATGTTGTTGAAGAGTTGGAGTCTGGTAAAAATAATGGAGGCAACAATAAAAATGTTGGAGTATCTAGTTCTGTTCCAGATGTAGAACCACCTTATGTACCGCCCCCACCTTATGTACCACCTCTACCTTTTCTACAAAGGCAGAAGCCTAAGAACCAAGATGGTCAATTTAAAAAGTTTTTAGAGATTCATAAGCAGTTGCATATTAATATATCTTTAGTAGAGGCTATAGAGCAAATGCAAAATTATGCAAAATTTCTTAAGGATATTTTGATTAAAAAGAAGAGGTTAGGAGAATTTGAAATTGTGCCTCTTACTGAGGAATGTAGTGCTATTCTTAAGAATGGGCTACCAACCAAGGCTAAGGATCAACGGTCATTTACTATTCTTGTCTCTATAGGTGGAAAGGAGTTGGGGAGAGCACTATGTGACTTAGGTGCAAGTATAAACCTTAACTCAACTCCCAAACAGTTGAGCAGCCGAGAGTTTCAGCAGCTGCAGAAGAGGGCACCAACGGTGCAAGGCAGAAGGGAGTTGTGGGGAGACCTAGGCAGCAGGGAAAGGTCTACGCTATGACCCAACAGGAAGCGGAGGATGCACAAGAAATGTTTCTGTAGTGAACGAATTTCTTGATGTTTTTCCAGCTGATCTGTCAGGTTTGCCACCTAATAGAGTGGTGGAGTTCACCATTGAATTGTTACCAGGAACAACACCTATTTCACAGGCGCCGTACAGAAGGGCTCCAAGCGAGCTTAAGAAGCTGAAGGTGCAGTTACAAGAACTAGTTGACAAGGGATACATCAGGCCTAGTGTATCGCCTTGGGGAGCCCCAATGTTATTCGTTAAGAAGAAAGATGGTACCCTCAGATTATGCATTGATTACAGGCAGTTAAACAAGGTCACGATACGTAACAAGTATCCTCTACCTCGCATTGATGACTTGTTTGACCAGTTAAGGGGAGCAACAGTGTTCTCTAAGATTGATTTGAGGTCAGGATACCATCAGTTAAAGGTTAGGGAATCAGATATTCCTAAGACAACATTCAGGACGAGGTATGGGCACTATGAGTTTTTAGTGATGCCTTTCGGTTTAAAGAATGCTCCAGCAGTTTTCATGGACCTCATGAACAGGATCTTCCATCAGTACTTAGATCAATTTGTGATAGTATTCATCGATGACATACTAGTTTACTCAATTGACAGGAAAGCCCATGAGGAACATCTGAGGATTGTTCTACAGACACTACGTGATAAACAGTTGTACGCTAAGTTTAGCAAATGTGAGTTCTAGTTGAAATAGTTAGTGTTCTTAGGGCATTTAGTTTCAGCGGACGGAGTTAGTGTTGATCCGCAGAAAGTGGAAGCTGTTGTCAACTGGGAGAGACCAGCTAGTGCAAAAGAGGTACGTAGTTTCCTAGGCCTGGCAGGATACTACAGACGTTTTGTTGAGGATTTCTCACGATTAGCATTACCCTTGACAGCTTTGTTAAGGAAGAGTGCTAATTTTGAGTGGTCGGATAAATGCGAACAGAGCTTCCAGGAGTTGAAAAAGAGATTAGCGATAGCACCTATTCTGACACTTCCTGTAACAGGGAAGGAGTATGTGATCTATTGTGACGCTTCGATGGAAGGATTAGGTTGTGTGCTAATGCAGGAAGGAAAGGTAATAGCTTATGCTTCAAGGATGTTGAAGAAGCACGAGTGTAATTACCCTACCCATGATCTTGAGCTAGCAGCAGTTGTTTTAACACTGAAGACCTAAAGACATTATTTATTCGGTGAGAAGTGCCACATTTTCACAGATCATAAAAGTCTAAAGTATATCTTTGATCAGAAAGAGTTGAATCTGAGACAAAGGCGATGGCTAGAACTGATTAAAGACTATGACTGTACCATTGAATACCATCTGATAAGGCTAACGTAGTGGCAGATGCATTAAGTAGGAAGTCGAGACTTCCGAAGAGTGCCTTGTGTGGTATTCGGGCAACCTTGCTAAGTGAGTTAGGAGGTTTCAGGGCGGTTGTGACTGTAGAGAGTTCAGGGAGTCTTTTAGCTCAATTTGAGTTGAGAGCAGACGGATCCATAATTAAGCAGGGAAGACTATGCGTTCCGAGTATTAGTGAGCTTAAGGGTGCTATACTAGAGGAAGCTCACAGTTCAACTTACGCTATGCATCCAGGAAGTACCAAGATGTACAAAACTCTAAAGAAACCTTATTGGTGGTCTGGTATGAAGCGGGAGATAGCCGAATATGTTGACAAATGTTTGATCTGCCAACAGGTTAAACCAGTGAGACAAAGGCCAGGAGGACTCCTTAATCCACTGCTAGTGCCGGAGTGGAAGTGGGAGCATATTACCATGGATTTTCTGTTTGGATTACCCCGTACTTCTAGTGGACATGATGGTATATGTGTTGGGTTTTATGCCCTAAAACTCGTAGATAGTAAATGAAACAAATTAATCGATCTCAATAAAGTGTTATTTGAGTAATTCAGTAATTTGGTTATTGAATAATCGAGTTAGCATTAATAAACCCTAAATCCAATAAACTAAGATCCAAGGTTGTTTAAATGAAACTTGGACTAGTATGTGGGGACATACGGGGATCAGTGTCCAAGTAACAACCTAAATGGTCTATAGTATAGGGATAAGGCTGGGTACCTTATCCTGGTGACACTATGTGATACGGCCCACCTTGTATTCGATACAGATGCAATGATCCAAAGCATGCATGTAGGAGACATGCGGGTGGGGGTATCCTATGCAATGAGTTTGCATAAGACCGGACCGCGAAATAGTAACCACTAGATGTAACGCCGTTAACTAGTTTAGGTTTCTATTTCAATAGGATGACCTAGGTAACTCAATCTCAATCCTGAGTCTGTTATGAACCCCTTTCAGGAGGGACTGTCCTTAGATTTGTATGGGTGAGAGTGGCCAGTTCGCCGACTCAATAAGCCTACCATTTCAGGGGCAAGACCGAATGGGGGCTGGGAACATAACAGTACAAGATGGAATTCACTCCTTCCCCTATTGGGGTAAGTAGATGTGTGTTCCCTTAAGGGCTGATTCTAGGGCTTGAACAAAGGCGCGCCGTCCTCTCCTAGCCTGAGAGGAACTCCTGTTTAGTGGTTGGACCCTAAACAACTTGTTCATTAGAGGAATCAGTGGTACTTAAGGAACCAGAGGTAACCCAGGGGTAAAACGGTAATTTGACCCAACTGGTGTTACGAACACACGTGAAGGATTGACTTACTGCTTGGTCGATATCCGTGGACACAGAAATATTCTATAGTGAGAAGAGTGCAGCTGTGGGTCTTTAGTGGAGTGACCCACAGTTAACGAATGTTGACTAAACTTGGTCAATGAGTTTGGCCAATTAGTCTCGTATCGTTGGAGCTTCTGATCTGTAGGTTCATTAGGTCCCACTGGTAGCTCGTAAAGAGACTTGAGGCAATTAAGTATAAATTGTAAATTGAAAGTGTTCAATTTATTTGGGGAATCGTATAATGTATATTGATGCATTATAATATAAAGTTTATGAAACTTTATAATATAATTTTTGAATTAATTTAAAAAAAATTAATTCTTGAGAGAAAGTATTTGAAAGAGTTCAAATAAATTTAATATGAATTGGATTCATATTAATTTTAATTTTAATAAAATCCCTAAGATTAAATATATGATATTTAATTGGGTAAATTAATTAATTATGGAATTAATTAATTATTTATTAAAATTAGAGACCTTTTCCTATTAGGAAAGAAAATATTTGAAAGAGTTCAAATAAATTTAATATGAATTGGATTCATATTAATTTTAATTTTAATAAAATCCCTAAGATTAAATATATGATATTTAATTGGGAAATTAATTAATTATGAAATTAATTAATTATTTATTAAAATTAGAGACTTTTTCCTATTAGGAAAAGGTCTCCCTTTTCCTATTAGGAAAAAGGTCTTGGCCTTTACTATATATAGGACCCCTGGGGTGGGGTGAAAGGTATCCCATTCATTCTCCTACTCTCAGAGAATTCTCCCAAAGGCTCCCACAAGTCTCCTGCCTCTAGAAGTCTCAGAGTTATACCGGTGTAGCCATAGTGGTGGTGTTCGCACTAGTTCGTGATTAATTCACAAGCAGTTGGTGAATTTAATCTGAGTCGTCAACGAGAGTAAGTAATTTGTTACTTTATAAATTAGATTTAGATCTAATATTTTTGTATGCTTAGCCTTAATATATATTTAGAATAGTTCTAATATTATTGCCAATGTATTGGTATTTTAGATTAAACAAAATTAATTACGAATCGGTCCCAATCACGCTTCCGCTTTACGGAATTACGGAATTCCAATCCTTCAATTGGTATCAGAGCCGATCGTAGATCTAATTTTGTTTTTCTAAAATTTGCATTGGCTATTGGTGGGATTGATTAATACATAATGTATGTATGATTTGCATTGAACTGTTTAGGTTAATTTTATGGCCATAGATTTTACTGTTTTTATGTGATTTGATCATGTAAGGGCCCGGTGTTTCGGGTATTTTATGTAAAATCGAGTCCTATGTAAGTCCGGGTCTAGAATAGGTTTTTATGAGATAAAAATCGGAGAAATTGCGACGCTGTCACGATTACAGCACGCGCTAGAAATTCGCAACAGGACGGTTCAAGGCTATTGGGCGGTCTGATTCACGCGGTCTGGCTGGGCTGGGACCAATTTGTTCCGGTTCAGCTGGAATTTAGCTCGGTTCCTAATTTTCGTAGCTGGTTCGAAGTGGTTCGGGTTGGTTCGGGCGGTCTAGACCAGTATTTGGAGCTGCAGAAGGACTTTAAGGATAGAATATAGCTATAATTATTGTAATTTATGCTTTATTTTATCCTAGGGGCCAAAATTAACCAGTTCAATTGCTATTTATTTGCTTTATGGATGTCATATAGCTTAAATTCCCACCATAGGTTAAGCATGTTTCATGCATATTTATGTTATAAATGTTATAATATATGATAATTATGCATGAATTTATATTTCATGAGTTATTTAGTATAATTGTTATATTAAATATATGAAATTGGAAA
The DNA here is from genome assembly GCA_017139565.1 of Luffa aegyptiaca. Lineage (NCBI taxonomy): Eukaryota > Viridiplantae > Streptophyta > Magnoliopsida > Cucurbitales > Cucurbitaceae > Luffa > Luffa aegyptiaca. The sequence goes on from CM029397.1 coordinate 23,318,121, forward strand.
AGCATGATGCATGACATTAATTAGATAAATATAATTGTTATATTTTATTAATGTAGCATGCATGCTTAGCATTATTTTCATGAGAATTAATATAATTAGTTATATTATGAATGAAAATAATAAATATAAATCAATGCTTGTTTTCATGTATGATTTAATATAAAATGTTATATTAATTAAATGAAAATGGAATAGCATTGAGCATGACATTAATTAGATTAATATAAGAGTTATATTATATTAATGTCAAATTTCATGTAATTTAATTTCATGGATGTTTAATTAATATAATCGATATTAATTAAATGAAATTGAAATTGCATGAAGCATGACACCACTTTAGATTAATATAATCGTTATATTATCATTATCGGCGTCATAATAATATGGTGTTGAATAATTAGAATATGATTGTTATTTTTCCAACACCATAGAAGCATGTTATAGGGCTAATCATTAAAATTTTATAATAAGTTATAAAATTGATTAGAAACCGTCAACCTATAACAAAGAGTTGCATGCAAACATAGGACCTTAGGTTAAAATGAATTAATTTTAAAATGTTTAAAATTAATTAGACCTAAGCTCATTATAATTCTAATAGGATTAGAATTATTTTCTTACTTAGAATTAAAAATAGTTTTAATTGACTAAGTAGGAAAAACATTACTATGATTATAAGGGAACTCCACCGGTTAAGTTCTGTCTAAGGCTGGGGGTACTTAAGATGACGGTTTACGGAACACCTCCTACCTGGGAACTAACCCGGAATACCGGAGTTGAATTAATCATAGTTAATTGTTAGCATGCAATATCACTAGGTCAATTAAAAGAGTTTAATTCACCTAGATCTTTAGAGTAAAGATTTATCATAACTATTGGTTATAAGGGAACTCTACCGGTAAAGATCTGTCTAAGGCTGGAGGTACTTAAGATGACGATTTACGGAACACCTGCTACCTGGGAACTGACTCGGAACTTGAGTTGAATTAACCATAGTTATGTTAGCATGCAATATCCCTAGGTCAATTAAAAGAGTTTAATTCACCTAGATCTTTAGAGTAAAGATTTATCATAACTATTGGTTATAAGGGAATTCTACCGGTAAAGTTCTGTCTAAGGCTGGAGGTACTTAAGATGACGGTTTACGGAACACCTGCTATCTGGGAACTGAGCCGGAACTTGAGTTGAATTAACCATAGTTATATTAGCATGCAATGTCTCTAGGTAATTAAAAGTGTTTAATCCACCTAGACATTAGAGAAAAGACCTATATATATAATAGTTATATACAGGCATAGACTTAGATAGATTCACTTAGCTTGAATTTACCTAAGTAATAGACCCTATAATTATAAAAATACTTAGTGGGAGGAAATATATCAAAACAAGATTTTCATAAATCAAGTTTTGCTCTCACGTCCTCAAAAGTTCACAACCTGAGGTTCATGCTTGGCCTCGAGTCACCCTGGGAGTGACCCCCTACGGATGGTGTTTGCATGGATCAATATCAAGGTGAATGAGGGAGTATTTTATAGTAAGTGGGAGCAGGAACGTGTCAACGTATCCTACGGTCTCCTCCATTAGGTTGCACCGTGAGATCCCAGTGATCTGCCTGCGAGTCGCCCTGGGAGCGATCACCCTACGGAGGGCTTGATCATGGGAGTCGGAACAACGCAAACTCCAGAAATGGATAGGGTTTCTTAGGTCCATTTCCAACTTTGACTTTCCCTACGGTAGCATTGTTGGGGCCGACCTCTGAAATCTGAAAAATGGAGAGTCACACTTACAGGAAATTGTTAAGGTGTTAATAATTTCCTGACCGAAAAAACGGTAGCTAAGAACTATTGGAATATGAGTTATTCCGGGAATAGGGATTAGCTGAGATTGTCTCAATTCAGAGGAGGAGTAGCTGACTACCCTACGGTAGTTGTTGTTCTAAACCTCTGAAGTATCGTTGCAAAATGAATGTTTATTCTATGGGTTGATCATTACTTTTGCTAAATTGATTGGATTAAAATAATATTTATATTTTGTGTAATGGGTTAATGTAACAATACTTATTAAGTTAGTTTGTTTGTTCTCAGCAATGAAACGTTCTTTATATTCCTCGAATAACGCCAACTACAAAACTGGTATTTCTAATACAACTAAGAAAATGAACTTAAACACTAAATGCGTGGAATTGGTCTTAACTGAGGACGGTCCTCAAGTCCATATGTCTAATTTATCCGAAATTGTTCATGATGAATATGACATAGACTGCTTAGCACATCTCAATGAAAATAAATTTGATTTATTGATCATTGAAACGTGTATAGTGGAAAATGATGACACAGCCTTGATCCTAGATTCAGGTGCCACTCATCACGTATGCTCTTCCTTTGAGGGAATGAGCTCCTGGCAACAGTTGGATGCTGGGGAAATGACTCTCAGAGTTGGGACTGGGGAGCTCATTTCAGCTAAAGCAGTGGGAGATATTAAAATGTTCTTCTCCAGGGAACGCTATATGTTATTAGATAACGTATATATAGTTCCCAGAATAAAAAGAAATTTGATTTCTATTTCTTGTTTGCTAGAACAAGGGTATTCAGTGTCCTTTTCTGTGAATGAAGCTTTCATTACTAAAAGGGGTGCTGATATATGTTCTGCAAAAATGGAGAACAATTTGTATGTCTTAAGACCAATAGAGTCTAGGGCTATTTTGAACAATGAAATGTTTAAAACAGCTGAGACTCAACCAAAAAGGCAAAAAGTTTCTCAAAGTACCTATCTTTGGCACTTGAGACTTGGCCACATAAATCTCAATAGGATTGGGAGATTGGTTAAGAACGGACTTCTAAGCCAGTTAGAAGATGGTACTTTACCTCCATGTGAGTCATGTCTCGAAGGTAAGATGACCAAACGACCTTTTACTGGAAAAGGTTATCGTGCCAAGGAGCCCTTAGAACTCGTACATACGGATCTCTGTGGTCCAATGAATGTAAGAGCTCGAGGAGGGTATGAATATTTCATCTCTTTCATAGATGATTATTCAAGGTATGGTTATTTATACCTAATGAGTCATAAGTCTGAAGCCCTTGAAAAGTTCAAGGAGTACAGGACTGAAGTTGAGAACTTGTTAGGTAAGACCATTAAAACACTTCGATCTGATCGAGGTGGAGAGTATTTGGACTTAAAATTCCAAAACTATTTGATAGAACATGGAATATCGTCCCAACTCTCAGCACCAGGTACACCTCAACAGAATGGTGTATCTGAAAGGAGAAACAGAACCTTGTTAGACATGGTTCGATCTATTATGAGCTATGCTCAGTTGCCTAGTTCTTTTTGGGGTTATGCAGTAGAGACTGCAATTTATATTTTGAATGTTGTTCCCTCAAAGAGTGTTTCTGAAACACCATTTGAGCTTTGGAAAGGGCGTAAAGCTAGTTTACGTCATTTCAGAATTTTCGGCTGCCCTGCACATGTGTTAGTAGCAAACCCAAAGAAATTGGATTCACGTTCAAAATTATGCCTATTCGTAGGCTACCCAAAAGAAACAAGAGGTGGATACTTCTTTGATCCAAAAGAAAATAAAGTGTTTGTATCGACAAATGCTACTTTCTTGGAAGAAGACCACGTTAAAGAACACATACCACGCAGTAAAATTGTGTTAAGTGAACCTTCTGGTAAAGCTACAAATAAATCAACAAGAGTTGTTGATGAGGCTGGACCTTCAACAAGAGTTGTTGATGAGCCCAGTTCAGAGACTGGACCTTCAACAAGAGTTATTGATGAGCCCAGTACATCTGGTCAAGCCCATCCTTCTCAAGAGTTGAGAATGCCTCGACGTAGTGGGAGGGTTGTTATTCAACCTGAACGCTATCTGGGTTTAGCAGAAACTCCAACTGTCATACCTGATGATGGGGTTGAGGATTCATTGACCTTTAGACAGGCAATGAATGATGTGGACCATGACCAGTGGGTCAAAGCTATGGACCTAGAGATGGAGTCTATGTACTTCAATCAAGTCTGGGATCTTGTAGACCTACCTGAAGGGGTTAAACCCATAGGGTGCAAATGGATCTACAAGAGAAAACGAGACGCAGCTGGGAAAGTACAGACTTTCAAAGCTCGACTTGTGGCAAAGGGTTATACCCAAAAGGAGGGGGTTGACTATGAGGAAACCTTCTCCCCAGTTGCCATGTTAAAGTCGATAAGAATTCTCTTGTCCATTGCCACCTTTTATGATTATGAGATTTGGCAAATGGACGTCAAGATTGCCTTTCTGAATGGCAATCTTGATGAGAAGTCTCAACCAGAGGGGTTCGTTGCTCAAGGTCAAGAGCAAAAAGTTTGCAAGCTTAGACGATCCATTTATGGGTTGAAGCAAGCTTCCAGATCTTGGAATATAAAGTTTGACACTGCTGTCAAATCTTATGGCTTTGACCAGAACGTTGATGAGCCTTGTGTTTACAAAAGGATTATCAACAGTTCAGTAGCTTTTCTGGTGTTGTATGTAGATGATATTCTTCTCATTGGAAATGATGTAGAATATCTAGCTGACATTAAAAAATGGCTATCGACTGAGTTCCAAATGAAAGATTTGGGTGAAGCTTAGTATGTTCTAGGGATTCAAATTATCAGGAATCGTAAGAACAGAACGTTAGCCCTGTCTCAAGCATCATATATAGACAAGATGTTGTCTAGATATAAGATGTAGAATTCTAAGAGGGGTTTACTACCCTTTAGGCATGGAGTTCATTTGTCTAAAGGAACAGTGTCCTAAGACACCTCAAGAAATTGAGGATATGAGACACATCCCTTATGCTTCAGCTGTGGGCAGTCTTATGTACGCCATGTTGTGTACTAGGCCTGGCATTTGCTATGCAATTGGGATAGTCAGCAGGTACCAGTCCAATCCAGGGTTAGACCACTGGACTGTAGTTAAAAACATCCTCAAGTATCTTCGGAGAACGAGGGGCTATCAGCTTGTGTATGGCTCCAAGGATTTGATCCTTACAGGATACACAGACTCTGACTTTCAAACTGATAAGGATTCTAGGAAATCCACATCAGGGTCAGTATTTACCCTCAACGGGGGAGCTGTAGTCTGGCGTAGCATCAAGCAAGGATGCATTGCAGACTCCATCATGGAGGCCGAATATGTCGCTACTTGTGAAGCAGCTAAGGAGGCTGTATGGCTACGGAAGTTCTTGATGGATTTGGAAATTGTTCCAAATATGAACTTGCCAATCACCCTTTACTGTGATAATAGTGGTGCAGTGGCAAATTCTAAAGAACCTCGCAATCATAAAAGAGGCAAGCACATAGAGCGCAAATATCATCTCATCAGAGAGATCGTGCAACGAGGGGACGTGATCGTCACGAAGGTAGCCTCTGAGCACAATATTGCTGATCCATTTACGAAGGCTCTCACGGCTAAAGTGTTCGAGAGTCATCTAGAGGGTCTAGGTGTGCGAGATATGTACATAGAATAATCTAGGGCAAGTGGGAGAAGTGTAATGGGTATTGTGAATGCCCTAGTTTATTGTATTTATCTGTATTTGTACTTTTCATGTATTATACAGTATTAATACAAACTACTATTCCTACTTCAATGATTATTCATTCAATTTTGATTGTTGATGTACATTGCCCACTAAAGTTTTAGTTCAAGTGGGAGTTGTTGGGTTTTATGCCCTAAAACTTGTAGATAGTAAATGAAACAAATTAATCGATCTCAATAAAGTGTTATTTGAGTAATTCAGTAATTTGGTTATTGAATAATCGTGTTTGCACTAATAAACTCTAAATCCAATAAACTAAGATCCAAGGTTGTTTAAATGAAACTTGGACTAGTATGTGGGGACATACGGGGATCAGTGTCCAAGTAACAACCTAAATGGTCTATAGTATAGGGATAAGGTTGGGTACCTTATCCTGGTGACACTATGTGATACGGCCCACCTTGTATTCGATACAGATGCAATGATCCAAAGCATGCATGTAGGAGACATGCGGGTGGGGGTATCCTATGCAATGAGTTTGCATAAGACCGGACCGCGAAATAGTAACCACTAGATGTAACGCCGTTAACTAGTTTAGGTTTCTATTTCAATAGGATGACCTAGGTAACTCAATCTCAATCCTGAGTCTGTTATGAACCCCTTTCAGGAGGGACTGTCCTTAGATTTGTATGGGTGAGAGTGACCAGTTCGCTGACTCAATAAGCCTACCATTTAAGGGGCAAGATCGAATGGTGGCTGGGAACATAACAGTACAAGATGGAATTCACTCCTTCCCCTATTGGGGTAAGTAGATGTGTGTTCCCTTAAGGGCTGATTCTAGGGCTTGAACAAAGGCGCGTCGTCCTCTCCTAGCTTGAGAGGAACTCCTGTTTAGTGGTTGGACCCTAAACAACTTGTTCATTAGAGGAATCAGTGGTACTTAAGGAACCAGAGGTAACCCAGGGGTAAAACGGTAATTTGACCCAGCTGGTGTTACGAACACACGTGAAGGATTGACTTACTACTTGGTCGATATCCGTGGACACAGAAATATTCTATAATGAGAAGAATGCAGCTGTGGGTCTTTAGTGGAGTGACCCACAGTTAACGAATGTTGACTAAACTTGGTCAATGAGTTTGGCCAATTAGTCTCGTATCGTTGGAGCTTCTGATCTGTAGGTCCATTAGGTCCCACTGGTAGCTCGTAAAGAGACTTGAGGCAATTAAGTATAAATTGTAAATTAAAAGTGTTCAATTTATTTGGGGAATCGTATAATGTATATTGGTGCATTATAATATAAAGTTTATGAAACTTTATAATATAATTTTTGAATTAATTTAAAAAAAATTAATTCTTGAGAGAAAGTATCTGAAAGAGTTCAAATAAATTTAATATGAATTGGATTCATATTAATTTTAATTTTAATAAAATCCCTAAGATTAAATATATGATCTTTAATTGGGTAAATTAATTAATTATGGAATTAATTAATTATTTATTAAAATTAGATACCTTTTCCTATTAGGAAAGAAAATATTTGAAAGAGTTCAAATAAATTTAATATGAATTGAATTCATATTAATTTTAATTTTAATAAAATCCCTAAGATTAAATATATGATATTTAATTGGGAAATTAATTAATTATGGAATTAATTAATTATTTATTAAAATTAGAGACTTTTTCCTATTAGGAAAAGGTCTCCCTTTTCCTATTAGGAAAAAGGTCTTGGCCTTTACTATATATAAGACCCCTGGGGTGGGGTGAAAGGTATCCCATTCATTCTCCTACTCTCAGAGAATTCTCCCAAAAGCTCCCACAAGTCTCCTGCCTCTAGAAGTCTCAGAGTTATACCGGTGTAGCCATAGTGGTGGTGTTCGCACTAGTTCGTGATTAATTCACAAGCAGTTGGTGAATTTAATCTGAGTCGTCAACGAGAGTAAGTAATTTGTTACTTTATAAATTAGATTTAGATCTAATATTTTTGTATGCTTAGCCTTAATATATATTTAGAATAGTTCTAATATTATTGTCAATGTATTGGTATTTTAGATTAAACAAAATTAATTACGAATCGGTCCCAATCACGCTTCCGCTTTACGGAATTATGGAATTCCAATCCTTCAATATGGGTAATAGTAGACAGAATCACCAAGACAGCGCGGTTTATACCGATTAAAGCAACGTCTACACTAGATCAGCTAGCTAAGTTATACGTCGACAAGATTGTGAGTCAACATTGAGTGCCAGTGTCCATAGTTTCAGATAGGGATCCGAGGTTTACTTCTAAGTTTTGGCCTAGTTTGCAGAAAGCAATGGGAACAAAGTTGAAATTCAGTACAGCGTTCCATCCCCAGACAGATGGTCAGTCAGAGAGGACCATCCAGACCTTAGAGGACATGTTGTTGAGCATGTGTCCTTCTGTTTAAGGGAAGTTGCATTACCCACTTATCACTTATGAAGTTCGCTTATAATAACAGCTATCAGTCTAGTATCGGCATGGCACCATTCGAGGCTTTGTATGGAAGACCATGCAGAACTCCTGTGTGCTTCAACGAAGTGGGAGAGCGGAAGCTAGTTGGTCCTGAGTTGGTACAAGTTACGACAGACAGTATTAAGCTGATTAGAGAGAACCTGAAAATAGCTCAAGATCGACAGAACAGCTATACAGATAAGCGACGAAGAGACTTAGAATTCCAGGTTGGAGATCAAGTTTTCTTGAAGCTATCGCCATGGAGAGGTGTTCTTCGCTTTGGGAGGAAAGGTAAGCATAGTCTTAGATATATTGGTCCTTACCAGATAATAGAACGAGTTGGGCCAGCAGCCTATAGACTTGAGTTGCCAGCAAAACTTACTCGAATACATGATGTTTTTCATGTGTCCATGTTGAGGAAATGTATTCCAGATCCATCACATGTGTTGCAAGCGCAACCGGTTGAGCTGAAAGAAGACTTGAGTTATGAAGAGGAAGCAGTTCAAATCCTCGACAGAAAGGAGCAAGTTTTGAAGAACAAAACGATCCCACTCGTGAAGGTTCTTTGGAGACATCACGGAGTGGAGGAGGCAACCTGGCAATCAGAAGACCAGATGAGGAGGAGTTACCCGACACTCTTCACCTATGGACTTCTAAATTTCAAGGACGAAATTTCATAAAGGGGAGGTAAGTTGTAAACCCGAGACTTTCCTTGGATTATTTGCTCTTGTCACCTATTGTGGAAGTTGGATTAAAGTTGTTGTTTCATTGTTGAAGAAAAATGGCAAAGCTTTTGGTTGAGGTTGTCTTTGATAATTTTGGAATTTATTAATAAGGAAAAGAAAAGAAAGGAAATAAAGAAAAAGAAAAGAAAAGAAAAGGAAAGGGGAAAAGGAAAAAAAAAACAAGAAAGAAGAAATTGAAAAGATAGCATTCGGTGCTTAGTGGTTTTAAGGAATGAATCCACCATTTCAGCCCACTTTCTTTTCATTTCATATCAACTTTCAGAACCTTGAGAGAGAGAGAGTGAAGGAAGATTGAAGAAGCTTTCTGGAGTTTTTAGGTTGAAGAAGAGAGGGGAAAGCTCATACAAATGCAACCATGGTAGAATCTGGGTTCAATCTGCCTATCTCTGGTTTTTAATTCGGTTTGAGCTACACAAGAAGAACTAAGAGGTGAGGCCTTACTTTCTTGAAATTTAATCCATTTTTTAACAAATTTCATGAAGGAAGCTTGAGCTAATTTTGATGTTAAGTTAATGGTTTTTGAAGAGGAAAGCAGAGCACAAAATTTTCGTGCAAATCTGAAGGGTCTCTAGTTTTCTCTGATTTTTTGAACATTCTGGGGTGTACAGGTTGAATTAGAAACTTCATTTGGTATGGTTGGAAAGATTATCCAATTGCCTATACCCTTCATGAAGAATTCGTGAGCCAAAAATGACTAGAAGTAGGTTTAATTTCAGGAGAAAAGTAGAGAGTAGCAGAGAAGCACGGATCTGGATTTGCTGGGTTTGGGGGATTTCTGGACAAATCCGTTGGGAATCTCATTTTCATTTCTTCAAGTAAGTTGTAGAGGGTTCCAAAATGAAGAGTTTGATATATAGTACATTAATGTTGGTCAAGTATTGAGGAAGTTATGAGTGTTTGAAGTGAGGGTATTGAATCTTGAAAAAATCTGGAAAAAGTGTGGAATGTGATTTTAGTTCTAGAGCTTAGAATTCATAGCATAGAAAGACAAGACTATTTAAGGTTCTGATGCTCGGTTTTGGTTTGTTTGACAGGCCAAGAGGAAATAGGCCGAGTCTACTGATGATATGCATAAATGACATCATTTTCCTATTAATTTTAGCTAGTTTTATGCTTGAATTGTGTACTTTAATGCTATTTTATGTTTAAATTTCAGAAAACCGAGCCAAGGAAGCAAAACCGGAATTTTGAGAGATTTTGGATGATTTTGGGGGCTTTTTGAAGCATTTTGGAGAAGTCCATTGAAGACCCAAATCCAAAAAGCCAAGAAGAATGAGTTAAAAGCCCAAATTCATGAATTCCAAACCTTAAATTATCAAGTTGGGTCAAGAAAAGAGTCCAAAATCCATTACAATAAGCATTTGGGCCAAAAGAAAGAAGAAGGCCCAAAAATTGAGTCAAAATCGGGCCATTCTAGAAGATCCAAGGCCTAGCGTCGCGATGCTTGGCCAAAGCGTCTCGACGCTTGACAGCTGCGCAAGAAGAATCTAGAAATTGGGTAGCGTCGCGACGCTGTCCATGTAGCGTCGCGATGCTGCGACAACTTGGAGCCTAAGACAACCTAACGTCAGAGCGTCGCGACGCTGCGCCTGCTGGGAGCCTATAAATAGAGCCATTTTCATCCAAGTTTTGTGTGCCAATTTGTGGGTTTTCACCCCATTCTAGAATCCACACTAAAATTGGGAATTTTTGGGAGAGTTTTGGAGCTTTGTTGAAGATCTTTGGAACTCGGGATCGATGGAGGTTGGCGCGGGATCGAGGAGATCGACACTTTTATGAGCATTTCTCTTCCCTTTTCCTTTATGTTTTAGTTTCTAGAATTGTTGTGATTAGGAATTATTGGATTTTAGTGATTATGGGTAGTTAATTCCTAAATTCTATGAGATTGATTTAGATGTTGAACCTTTGCTTGATTAATGAATTTATTTGGTTTAATTGTCATTATTGTTCATTTGTGCATTTTGTCTGTAATGCTTTTAATCAACTGATCACTGATTAAATGAATTGTTACTAAGTGGAGACTCGACGGAGAGAAGCTTAGACTAGAACTGAATGCATGACTAATGTTATTTACCTGGGTGACACGGGATAGAATAAATAACATTAGAGGTTGTATTGAAGGGTCGTAATGCCATGCTAAGTAAATAAAGAAGAAACCGAAAGGAGATTCTTTATGGAAAGGTATGAGATAGGAGGAGACTGACAGGAGAGTCCTTGAAATTAGGCTTCTAGACTTATGAATCATATGATTAGTTAATCCATATTAGTTAATTGATTAAGCATTAAAGGTCCAATTGATGAAATCAACCACTCTAGAATTATCCCTCCAAATTGTGTCTCCATTTATCTTTTGCTTTCTAGATTAGCTTTTTGTTATTCTTTTCGGCATTAGATTTTGTTCTCTAAATAAAGCATAGCAAGATTATTCGTGGTAATTAATTGAATAAATCCAATCCCTGTGGAGACGATACTCTTTACTCAAAATCACTATATTACTTGTGGCGACCCGTACGCTTGCGGTGTAAATCGTGCAACATCTACAGACTAGGGAACTAGCCAAGACTGTGAGTGACAAAACAAATTTCGAAAATGGTTTCTAAACTGTTATTTATGCTTAAATGGTTTACATGCTTGAATCTGAACTTATGAATGATACATGATTTCTATGAATAGTTTCAAGCATAAGTTTTGAGCTTAGATTTTCTCATGAGATTTATATATGAGCACGTGGTTACTGACTTTCTGAAAAAGTAGTTGAAACGATATCATTTTAAGCAAAGTATGTATTAGCAAGTATTGTTTAAAGATTTTCAGTTTTTCACGAGCAAGCTGAGTAAGCTTGAGTTTTATGAAAGATAAAGATAAGCAGGCATGTTTTAATATTTTCATGTGATTTTCTGAGACTTCTAATGACTACATAACTGAGATATTGAGCCTGAGGCTAGATGGTACCGTGTGCACACAGGTTATATTTCGTTGTTAACGTTGAGTGTACTCCGTGAATACGATGCTGTCGTGAGTGCTGGGCGGGCCCCACTACGACAAAGACAATAGGAGTGCAGGGTGGGCCCCACTACATCGTAGAGCTAGTAAACGTTTGTTGTACTGGGCGTGCCCTACACAACGTAGATTTGTCATGTTAGTTAAAATGTTTGAAATACTTGATGTGCCTTGCTAGATTTTAGTGACGTACTTGCGGAGTATTTGAGAAAGCTTTTATCATTACACGTTTATATTTAACGCTTTGATTAAACAGATTTATATGTTTAAAGGTTTATCATGTGTTCTGATTTGCGGATTAACAGTTTTAAATTTAGTCACTCACTAGGCTTCATGGTTCACTCTTTCAAAATGTTTTTCCACTTTCCAGGTAGAGATCGAGCTCCCGGTGCCTGATAAACTGTCATAGTCTGTTAAAATCCCAGATCAAGTTTCAGTACGTGGGTGGAGTTGTACATTGTGTCTGTTTGTATTGTAAATATCTTTGTAAGAATTGGATAGTTTACAGTTTGTGTAAGCTCTAGATGTTCTGGTTCTGTAAACCCTAGTTGGATATGTTTTTGGTTGTGATATCTATATCAGGTTTATTTTCCAAAGCGAGTTATGTCAGGACTGCGCTTCATGTATGTCTAAAGGTTATCAAGGTTCCGCTGTGTTGTGTTGCATGTAAAGTACTCCATATCTAAGATTAGCATGTTTATCAGGTTCAAAGATTCAGATGGGTCAACAGGTATCGTTAGAGGAGGACGATGTCTGTTGGCTTCACGCCATCTCCCGGACTAAGTTAGCAGGTAGTTCGGGAAGGGGTGTGACACCTTATGCCTCTTTCGGTCTATCGATAGCTAGGTATTGGTGAAGCTAGGCCTACCACAGTCACACTTCAACTAGCTGATAGTTCTATCACATATCGTGAGGGTAAGAGTGAGGATTCTTAGTTAAAGTAGATAAATGAAGGATTGGAATTCCCAATTCCGTTACAGCGGAAGCAATTGGACCGTTCGTAAATTAATTTTGTTCTACAAAATACCAATACATTGGCAAAAAGTTAAGCGATGAGAAACATACCTCCGTCTGACGACTCTGAGTTCTTCAACGGACACCACCACAAGGGCTTCCCCACTATAACTCTGAGATTAGGAACGTAGTTGTGGGACTACCTAATCTTGAATGGGAAAAAACTCTTAGAGAGAAAAAAATATTCTCTCTAGAGTTCTTAAGTTGAGAGAATATGAGAGGGAGGCTAGATTGAGACCTTAGAGTTAGGGTTCTCATAACCTTTCCTTTTTATAAGAGAGGAAACTCTAATGTGAGGTTAGGAAACAATCTTGACCATTAGATCAAGATCAATTAATTAATTGATTAAGTCAATTAATTAAATGTTAATTAATTAATCATATTAATTAATTAATCTCATGCACATTTAAATCTTATTTAAATGTAATTTCCTCACATAATATATAGTTTAATTAACTTAATTAAATCATATTTAATTAATTCAATTAAACTAATTAATTAATTCCAATAATTAATTAATTTCATAATTAAATATCACTCATATTTAATTAATTACTCATTAGAATCATATTCTAATAATTCCCTTATAGACTATAGTTTAATTAAATCTCATTTAATTTAAACTAAATTGAATAATTAATTAATTCATCTTCTAATTAAATACCATATATTTAATTAGACATATATTTGAACTCTTTCAAATATATTAATCTCTCAATTTAATAAACTTTAACTCAAATTAGACTTTATATTTTAATGCATCACTATACATTGTATTAATTTGTATCTCATACAATTAACTTAATTCCCAATATGAATTTGAACTATTCAAATTCTCTCAAGATATAATTGTTCCTAATTACTCTTTACGAGCTAGCAGGGGGACCTAATGGACCTACAGATCAGAAGCTCCAATGATATGAGGTTAACTGATTAAACTCATTAATCATGTTAACCAATATTCATTAACTGTGGGTCATTCCATTAAAGACCCACAGCTGAACTCTTCTCACTGTAGAACATTTTTGTGTCCACGGATATAAACCTATATCGGTAAGTCAATCCTTCACGAGTGTTCGTAACTATAGTTGGGTCAAATTACCGTTTTACCCCTGTGTTACCTCTGGCTCCTTAAGTACCAGTGCTCCTCTAATGAACAACCTGTTTATGGTCCAACCAGTAAACAGAAAGTCCATCTCGGGCCAGTGAGAGGGCGGGATCCCTTTGTTCAAGACTCGGAGTCACCACTTAAGGGAACACTCATCTACTTCTCCTAGAAATGGGAAGGAGTGAATTCCATCTTGTGTTACCATGTCCCCAGCCCTCCACTCGGTCTTGTCCCCAAGAAGGTAGGCTTATTGAGTCGGCGTGCAGGCCACTCTCACCCATACTAATCAAAGGACAATCCCTCGTGAGAAGGAGTTCATGACACACTCAGGATTAAGACTTTGTTACCTAGGTCATCCTATTCAAACAGTAACCTAACTAGTTAACGGTGTTACATCTAGTGGTTTACTATTTCGTGGTCCGATCTTATGCAAACTCATTGCATAGGATACCCCCGCTCGCATGTCTACTACATGGACGTTTTGGATCAATACGTTTGTATCAAATACAAAGCGGGTCGTATCTCATAGTGTTACCAAGATAAGGTACCCAGCCTTATCCTTCTACTATAGACCTTTTAGGTTGTTACTTGAACATTGATCCATGTATGTCCCCACATACTTGTTCAAGTTACATACAAACAACCTTGGATCTTAGTTTATTGGATTTGGGTCAAATTTTGCAATATTTAACTATAACACTTTATTGTAGAAGCTCAATAACACTTTATTGATACAAGTATACAATTTGTTTACATTCACTATCTACGAGTTATAGGGCATAAAACCCAACAATAAATTCATATTTCCTGCTGATTTTATTATCTTAGATTATGAGGCAGATAAAGATGCCCCAATTATTCTTGGCCATCCATTTTTGGCTACTGGTAGGTGATAGGACCTAAATAGTCTTATTTTATCACCTCTAACCTAAGCTTGTTAGAGAAAATTTATGCTTTACTTGTCTTATTTACAGGATCTTTGAGCTTAGGCAATGTCGGGAGCCAATCATGCTAAATTGGTGTTATTTTGGGTCAATTATGGAGTTTTGGAGCCATCTCGGTGTCTTGGACGGCGAGGAGGTGAAAAGACCCAAGTGTATTGAAGCGGGCCTGAAGAACAACACCAAGAGCCGAAGATTGAAGCCCCGTATCGAGATGAAGCGAGACAAGATCGAGAAGAAAAACAACATGTTCGGATTAGGGATGGCGTCGAGACGCCGTCCCTAGTGTCTCGACGTCGACGCGATTTCGAAGCGGAGTATAAAGTTCGTGGCGTCGAGACGCCGTGCCTAGCGTCTCGACGCTACAACGTTTTCTATAAATATTAGGTCTTGGTTTAGTTCGCCGTTAGGTTAGAATTTTGGTCCTTTACGATTTGTTTCGTCTCTTTTACTTTCCAACCTCTGTTTAGACCTTGTTTGGTCATTATTTATGCAATCTTTTGTATTAGTTTATGTTGTTACTTTGTTTATGAGTAGCTAAACGCCTTTATGTTGTTGGATTGGGATTATGCCTTAATTGCTATTGAATTTGGCTGAGTTTTCTGGTATTTCAATTCTGTTCTTGCTGTGTTTTTATTGAGTTTTGCATGTTATCCCGTTTAAACCGATACATGAGGCTAGTGTCCTAGGCTTGACGACCCTAGGAGATTACCGCTTGTGTATTCTATCAGTTATTTTTAGATAGCCACTAGGCTGAGGCAAGACAATCTCTACGGAGTGGCGACCCTTGATAGGCCTAGGATGCATGTTAAAGGTTGTATGAATTAGATTTAAATTGAGTTTAAATTTAGTTAATACAATTCCAGACCCACGATTCTAAAGCGGCTAGTTTAAGTAGGTGATTGCGAAATTGCTTATTCTAGATTAGTTAGATATAATTTAGTGACCATTGCGAGGTCTCGGATGGTTTCTACTTTATGTATGAGGGGTGGAAGTCGATAAAGATAAAAATTGATTAATCTTGTTAATTGCAGAATTCACGTTTAACGGGTTAATTAAACACAGGTTAGTGTAGGGGGGGTCCTCCGAGTAACCAAGAAGCCAACCGGACTAATAAAAATCGGCTTAGAATGATTTTTAGAGAAAACTAGGAAGCCAAGTAAAATAGCATTCAGGCATAAGTAATCCCAATCCAGCGATCCCTTTTTATGATATTGATTTTTGCTTTATTTTTCCATCGTATGCTTTATTCTGTCTCCTTTACATTCAGTATTTATTTTTTGCTTTGTCCTGCTTTTCAAAACCCCCCTGTTTTATAAGCACAAAATTCTGCATCTGTTAGATCCCCTTCCCTGTATTCGACCCCGGCCGTTATTTCTACAAAATAGTTATAGTGTCGTGGATTATATATTTATTTGATACGAGTCCCGACAGCTCGTCCTGTCAAATTGGCGCCATTGTCGGGGAAGGGCATTTTCTAGTAATAGGATTTTGTGTTTTTAATTCTTGTTTGCATGGTTTATGATCACGCGTGCTTCGTAGGGCAACGATCTTAGGTTTGAACCAGAGATCTCAAGAGCGGAGACAAGATTGGCGAGCACGAAGAAGAAGAGTTAATAATCTCGGCGAGGTTAAAGCCCCAGCCATGGCTGAGAGAACGTTGAGACAGCTGGCAGTGCCAGATCTGAACCAGCAGCCACCTTGTATTACCTACCCTGAGACGACAGGTAACTTTGAGTTAAAGTCAGGTTTAATTCACTTACTCCCTATTTTTCGTGATAGTGCAGGAGAGGACCCACACAAGCATTTGTAGGAATTCCACATTGTATGTTCTGGTATGAGACCGCATGGAGTGACAGAGGAAGCACTGAACCTGAGAGCATTCCCCTTTCGCTGAAGGATTCAGCAAAAGATTGGCTTTATTACCTTCCCTTTTGCTCTATCTGTACATGGAACGAGATGAATAAGCAATTCCTGGAGAAGTTCTTCCCAGCAAGTAGAGTTGTCAGCATCAGGAAGGAGATTTATGGGATTTCGCAGATCACTGGGGAGACACTCCACGAATACTGGGAGGGATTCAAGCGTTTGTGTGCCAATTTCCCACATCACCAGATCTCGGATCAACTATTGATCCAATATTTTTACGACAGACTGCTACCCATGGATCGAAGTATGGTAGACGCAGCCAGTGGAGGAGCACTAGTCAACAAGACACTTCAGGACGAGAGGGCCCATCGCAATTGTGCAAGCCGCCACAAAAAGCGAGGTAAGCAAAATGCATTCTGAAATGAGTGAATTGACTAAACTTGTTCGCTCTTTGTGTTCAGGATAGATGCAGGTGAAAGCCTGTGGACTTTGCTCGATGACTAGCCATACTACCGATGCCTACCCAGAGATCCAGGAGAGTGGAGAGGTGTGTTGGGGTTTATGTCCTAAAACTCAAGTTTTTGTTATCCTTTATATAAATAAAGATGTTATTCAGTGAAATTGTTTATTTTGTATCTTCTAATCCAATAGAAACATCCATGGTTATAATATGAGATACTTGAACTATATCTTGGATATAGACAGGGATCAAGTTCAAGAATATAACCTAAATTGTCTATAGTAAATGAATAAGGTTGGGTACCTTGTTCTGGTAACACTATGGATGCGGCCTACTTTGCGAATGAGGCAAACGACGTGATCTTGGATCGTTCATGTATAGAGACATGCAAGTAGGGGAATCCCTTGTAAAAGATGTTTACACAAGACAGGACCAAGAAATAAGTCACTCTTACTTTAAGGCCATTTACTGTGAAGACTGACTTTTTCATACGATGACCTAGGTAACTCAATCTTAATCCTGAGCTTACTATGAACTCCTGTTTGTTTAATGTTGTCCTTTAATCTGTATGGGTGAGAGTGGTATAAAATTACCGTTCAATAATCCTACCATTTTGGGGATAACACTAGATGCATGGATGGTTGGGGACATAGTAAAGCAAGACGGAATTCACTCCTACCCGATTCAGGGATAGTAGAGAGGTTGTTCCCTTAAAGTGCTGAATCCAAGACTTGAACAAGGGGCCCCACCCTCTCATTGGTTCGAGAGGGATCTTGTTTAATGGTTGGACCATAAACAAATAGTTCATTAGAGGACCAGTGGACTTAAGGAACTAAGATACACTATAGGGGTAAAACGGACATTTGACTTGAGTATAGTAACGAACGACCTGTGAAGGATTGACTTACTAATCATGGTTATATCGAGTGGATGGAAATATATCTACCGTGAGGGGAGTTCAACTACTAAGCTATAGTGGAGTGTCCCGGTAGTTAACGAATGTTGGTTAGCTAGGTTAAAAGAGTATTGCTAGTTTAACCTTTGCTAGTTTAACCTCGTACCGTTGGAGCCCATGATTTGTAGGTCCATTAGGTCTCCTTGCTAGCTCGAGACTAACCTTTGGAACAATATGATGGATAAAATATGAATTACTTTAAGTTCATGTTGAGAAAAATGAGTAGAGGCGATAGGCGTTGTCGGTACGTCGGGTTTTTGTGAAAACCGTGTATGTGAGTATTTAATATTTAAATATGATTTAAATACCAAAAACATGAACAGGGATTCATGATTGAAAATAACATTTTGGAAATGTTCGAGATAGGTGGAAAAATATTAATTTAATATTAAATATTAAATTAATAATTATTTATTTATTTAATAATTATTTTAAATTAATTTTGAATTAATTTAAAATTGAAAATTTGAAATTCAATTTTTTATTTTTCAGATTATTAAAAATTAGATAATTATCCAATTAATTTAGGATAATTATTGATTTAATTAAATTCATAAATCATGAATTTTTGGAGGTGGAGTGCATGGTGACTAAACCCATGCACTCCCCTCATGTTAGCCACCCAAATTCCCACCATCTTCATGGCTGATTTGGTGTCAATTGCTGGGACTTTTCTTCTTCCTTAATCCCTCTATATAAATGAAGAAGAAGGCTGAAAGATTAGAGAGAAAAGGATAGTGAATTGCTGCCAAATTGAATACTCACCAAACCCACCTCCATAAGCTTGTTCTTCAAGCTTCTTCTCTTCAATTCCATCATTTGAGGATCCCACAATCCATTCCAAAGGCTTGAGGATAGCAAGGAAGATCCTTTGGTGGTTTGTGACTCGTTGGTGAAGAAAAACAAGAAGTAAATCCAACCAATTTGTCCATTGAATCAAGGTTGGTAAATTGTCTCTGTTTTTCTCCATATGAACAGCATGCAATGTTTGATCAAATTGAGCTTCTTATGTGCCTAAGATCCAAAATTGCTTCCGTATTTTAGATATTAACACTTTCAAGGTGAATGTTGTTGGTGGATTTAATGGAAATCAAAGGCAATACAACCCATACAGCAACACATACAATCTAGGATGGAGAGACCATCCAAATTTTAGCTATGGGAACCAACAAAGGCCACTGATGTTCAAGCAAAATCAAGCTTCCACATCATCCACTTCAGGTACGTCTTTTGATGAGGCCCTAGAGAAACTTACTGACAACTCTTTCCAGTTCCAGAAGGAGACCAGGAATACCATCCAGAATTTGGGAAACCAAATCACTCAGTTGGCAACCCAAGTCAATAAGATGGACAATAGATGTTCTGGTAAGTTGCCTGCTGATAACTCTCCAAAAGGGAGTTATTTAGGCCTTATTTCTATAATGTTTTGTGTGTCATTTGTGTTAAATAGGGTTGCTTTTAGATGAATACTATATGTTTTAACCCATTTGGAAGAATGGAAGAATTGCTTGATGTGCTTGTGAGGATCTTCACTAGGAAGTATTGAAAATTGGCCTATGGTCTGAAGCATTTAGAACATGATTGGCTTGAGCTCGAAATGATTTGTATCAATGACTGACTCAGCAATTCCTGTATTGAGATTGTAGAAAGTTGCGGCCGCATAATCCCTGATGGCTCTATCCCTTTCATCTGCAATAAGAATAGGATTATGTGTTGTCGCCGCTTGTTACTGCACATTGTTAGATTGTGCTCTTCTTTACTGCTGATAACTCTCCAAAAGGGAGTTATTTAGGCCTTATTTCTATAGTGATTTGTGTGTCATTTGTGTTAAATAGGGTTGCTTTTAGATGAATATTATATGTTTTAACCTATTTGGAAGAATGGATGCTTTGGAAGTTATTTTGTGCAGAATATAATGCTGAGCGACTTGAGGGAGCAAAATCTGTGACCCAGCAAAGCAGGGAGCAAAACTGCCACGTGAGCCGCACGTGATTCATTAAATGAGGTCGCGTTAGCTGAATTAATCTCGGATCTAGGAAGCTTGGAGAGCCCTCCACGTAAAATTTGACCTAATTAGGGTTGACTCCACTCTATAAAAGGAAGTAGTCGTCTCAAGTCCAAAACATTCCAATGTGGAGAAAGGAAAGTCTCATTCCATTCGTGGAGGCTTACTTTCCATCTTTGGAAGCCGAATAGAGGAGGAAAGATTGGAGACCTCAAGAAGACCATCAACTACGGATCTAATCAAGGGAATTAATCTTTTCTTGTAATTTCTTGTAGTTATGGATGCACATACTCAGATTGTAGCGTGTGTTATTTTGTACTCCATGAACTAAATTTTCTTAGGTGTTGGTTAGGAATTATGTAATTGTTGTGCTTTATTCTCTATGCAATATATGTTGATTTGAGCATCTTGATTATTTGTTGTGTCTATTTCTATTTTGTGCCCGCCTGGCCAGCCGGTATGAATATCACCTCTTAGTTTCAGGGATGATTTGAGAGGTGTGTGGCATTTAATCACACTAGACCATTATGTGTTGGTGGACGCCAGTGACTGAGTTAGGGATAACCAGTTGCCTAGTGTTTGATCGGTAGCACGTCATTGGAGTTGAAACACATTCCAAAAAATCCAGAGTTCCGGGAAGATCTTGCTGATAAGACTGCAAGAGAATTGCCTAATCAATATTATTGCTAGAGCATCTTTTAAAAAAATTACAAAAATCCTGACCAACGCCTGTTTCCAATCTGTCTGCTTTATCCGTTTACTTTTTATTCTGTCATTTCTTTTGCTTCAGCATTTTATCAAAACCAATCATTTTAACAACCTTGAAACCATTAAAAAGTTACACAAGATAGGTAAAGTGAAAGCTATTCAAAACCTCGTGGATACGATAAATTACTTATCACTTGCTACAGATTGTGTATACTTGCACAGTATTCTAGAGCTTATTTTACCATATTTTTACCCCACTCTAGAAGGCAACAGCTGCGCACCGAGAGGGTCTCCAACAAGTGGCTCCATAGCAATTTCCTGCAGAAAAATCTCTTTTGGGGTTTCCTGTTGTTGAACTTCTTGTAGTTTCTTTAACTTCCTTCTTTGCTCCTTACAACGTTGTTGGAACTATCTAAGGATCAAAATTGAATTCAGGTCTTTTGAGCATACACCAATCCAATCTACAAAGAAATCCCTGCAAAAATAATTGATGCCCTGTGAAAGAGGAATTTGCGGTCGCAAAAATCGATCGCAATTCCTGCATTACAGAAACTGAAAATTGTGTAATTCAACCGTTTTACCAAAAATCTCCTCGGCAACGGCGCCAAAAACTTGACGTGCGTAGTGCTGCAAGCGCAACACCTGATAGCGTGCATAACGAGCTATTTTTCCCTATTCATTTTAGTTAGTCTTGGAACATTATTTGGCCGAACTATGCACTTCAATGTTTATTTTGTAGGAAATTGACTAATGAAGCTTAATTGGAGACATTGGAGTTAATTGGGTGCTCAGGACACTAAAAAAGGCTAAAGAAGCAAAAAGAATCAAATTTGGAGGCTTACAATTGAGACAAACCCGAGAGCTATTGTCGAGATGCTGCTTTCTTGCGACGTCTCGACGCTAGGAAATTTCCTTATTTGATTAGGGCGGCAAAGGCGACAGCGTCTCGACGCTGTCGATAATTTTCCTATAAATACAATGTGATTTTGATCGGCCAAGGGGAGTCAAATTTGAGAGAATGTAGCCCTAATTTCGACTAGAGACCTTCTGTGGGAGCTGAAGCAAGGCCAAGGTGTGGGAACCAAGCTTGACGACATGGAGATCGTGACGGGGACGTGCTGGCTTCAACGGATTCTAGAGTTTTTCTTTCTTTTCCTTACCTCTAGTTAGCTTTTATGGCTTTTTCATATCTAGCTTATATCGTAACGCCATGTATGAGTAGCTAGACGTGTTTCTTAGGGATTGATGTAGTCGTTTCCGTTTATGGATTAATTGTTGGGATGTTTTTGTTGGGTTTAATGTCCTATAAACTCGTAGTTTGTAAATCATTAAACATATTCTATTTCCAATAAAGACGTTATTGAGGTTATTCAGTAAAAGATGTTATTGAATATGTAAATTGTGAATGATTAACCTAAATCCAATAAACTAAGATCCTTGGCTATAAAATGAATACTCGAACTATATGTAGAGACATATCATAGGATCAAGTTCAAGTTTATAGTCAAAATAGTCTATAGTATAAGGATAGGGTTGGGTGCCTTATCCTGGGGACACTATGGACGCGGCCCATTTTGTATTAAGTACAAACGATGAGATCCTAAGTCGTTCATGTGGAGACATGCGAGTGGGGGCGTCCTATGCAATGAGTTTGCATAAGACTGGACCACGAAATAAGTCACTTTCTCTTTATAACGTCGTTTACTGAAGAAACTGATTATTTCTCATAGATGACCTAGGTAACTCGTTCTTAATCCTGAGCTAACTATGAACTCCTGTTTATACGAGATTATCCTTTGATCTGCATGGGTGAGAGTGGCCAACATCGCCGACTCAACAAGCCTACCATTTTGGGGATAAGATCTAATAAATAGCTGGGGACATAGTCTCACAAGACGAAATTCGCTCCTACCCATTTCAGGGATAGTAGAGAGGTTATTCCCTTAAGTACTAACTCCAGGACTTGAACAAGGGGCCCCACCCTCTCGTTGGATCGAGAGGGACTTAGGTTTGATGGTTGGACCACAAATCGATTGTTCATTAGAGGATTAGTGGAACTTAAGGAACAAGAAGTACTATAGGGGTAAAACGGTCATTTGACCTAGCTATAGCTACGAACAACCTGTGAAGGATCGACTTACTAAACATGGTTAAATCAAGTGGACGGAAATATATCTATAGTGAGGGGAGTGCAACTATCGGGCTATAGTGGAGTGTCCCGGTAGTTAATGAATATTGGCTAGCTTGGATAATGAGATTAGTCGGTTAGCCTCGAATCGTTGGAGCCCATGATCTATAGGTCCATTAGGTCCCCCTACTAGCTCATATCGGAATAAAGCCTAGAACAAATTGATAGGATTCTTTGAATCGTTCAAAATTGGGAATAAGGGAATTATTGTAAAATTGTGTTTGACACAATAATTTAATTATGAATTAAATTAGAAAATGAGAGATAAAGTATTTAAAAGAGTTTTAAATACTATATACATGAATTAAGATTCATGTATAATTGATGCACAAAATTAAGATGATTAATTTGTTTAGTCATGCATAATTAGTGGGGCAAGCTTCAAGATTGATTATTATAATTAATTTCAATTTAGAATTGAAATTAATATCAATAATGCTAATTTGAAATCTGATTTTGAATCATATGTTAGTGGAAAAAGTTGGAACTCCACTCTTGCATGAAGACTCAAAGTGGAATTACACCACATTCATGCAATGGTGCATGTAGTGTTGCTTGAACACCTAGCTTCCACTTTCACCCAAAAGACCACCATGTGTCTTGCATCTTGAGGCTTCTTCTTGCATGGATTCTCTCTATAAGTAGAGGAAGAATCAGATTGTGGAGTAACACAGCATTTACCTTAATGTTATGCTACTGAAATTCTTCCTCAATCACTCTCTCATCTCATATCTCCATAGAGCTTGATCCTTCAAGCATTCCCTTCCCATTCCCTATCACTATAGACTCCCACAAGTCGTTCTTGGCCCGGAGAATAGTAGGGAAGACTCTAGAGGTTGTCCAAGAGAGATTGGAGAAGAAAACACTACAAGGAGGATCTCATAGTTGAGCTACAAAAAGGTTGGTGTTTACTATCTCTCTGTTCTGTTTTTCTAGAACAAGCATGCTTTAGGAGTAATATTAATAGAGTTAAGTGCTTTCGATCTTCAATTGCTTCCGCATGTGTTATATGAACACCTTTAGTTTTGTGCATTTATTTTATGTATGCAATTGTGTTTAAATACTTTCAATTACTTGATCACTAATTGAATGATTTAAATGTTGAATCTTTCTCGGGAGAGGGGATTTAGCGTAGACTTTATTAAAATTGCATAGCTAAAGTAGAATTCTAAGATCGGGAGATCTAGAATAGCTTTAGAAGTTGTTAAAAGAACTAAAAGCCTTGCATATTAATGAACTTAGATAGGGATATCAAGCTAATTATATGCATGAGAATCAATTATGCTCGAGAGAGATAGTTGTGATTAAAGGTTCTTAGACTTATAAAATAATTGCACGTTATGATTCATTCCCGTTAATTAATCCTAAACTAAATTGACGAAATTGTTGGGGTTTATGTCCTAGAACTCAAGTTTTGTTATCCTTTATATAAATAAAGATGTTATTCAGGGAAATTGTTTATTTATTACTTATAATCCAATAGAAACATCTATGGTTATAACATGAGATACTCAAACTATATAGTGAATATGGACAGGGATCAAGTTCGAGTATATAACCTAAATGGTCTATAGTAAATGAATAGGGTTGGGTACCTTGTTCTGGTAACACTATGGATGCGGCCTACTTTGCGAATAAGGCAAACGACTTGATCCTGGATCGTTCATGTAAAGACATGCGAGTAGGGCATCCTGTGTAAAAGATGTTTACACAAGACTGGACCAAGAAATAAGTCACTCTTACTTTATAACGCCGTTTATTGTTAAGATTGATTATTTCATGCGATGACTTAGGTAACTCGATCTTAATCCTGAGCTTACTATGAACTCCTGTTTGTTTAGGGTTATCCTTTGATCTGCATAGGTGAGAGTGGTCATAAAATTTCATTCAATAATCTTGCCATTTTGGGGATAACACTAGATGGATGGCTGGGGACATAGTAATGCAATATGGAATTCACTCCTACCCTATTCAGGAATAGTAGAGAGGTTGTTCCCTTAAGTGCTGAATCCAAGACTTGAACAAGGGGCCCCACCCTCTCATTGGCCTGAGAGGAATCTTGTTTAATGGTTGGACCATGAACAAAATTGTTCATTAGAGGACCAGTGGACTTAAGGAACTAAGATGTGCTATAGGGTAAAACAGACTTTTGACCTATCTATAGTAACGTACGACCTGTGAATGATTGACTTACTAATCATGGTTACATCGAGTGGACACAAGTATATCTACAGTGTGGGGAGTTCAACTACTAGGCTATAGTGGAGTGTCTCGATAGTTAACGGATGTTGGTTAACTAGATTAAAAGAGTTTGACTAGTTTAACCTCGTACCGTTGAAGCCCATGATCTGTAGGTCCATTAGGTCCCCTTGCTAGCTCGAAACTAACCTTTAGAACGAATATGATGGATAAACTCACTCGTTGGTGAAGAAAAACAACAAAGAAACCCAACCAATTTCTCCATTGATTCAAGGTTGGTAAACATACTCTGTTTTTCTTTAAATGGACAGCATGCAATGTTTGATCAAATTGAACAAATTATGTGCCTAAGATCCAAAATTGCTTCCACTTTTTAGATATTAACACTTTCAGAAATCAATTCTCTAAGAATTCTTTCAATTGAATTTCAAACCTTTAATTTGCATCACCTTTGTTTTCAAGATTTCACTACTTTTTGATCCTTGAATAAAATTGAGCGAAAGTATTCACGGTACTTAGTTTAACTTAAAAACCAACCCAGAGGACGACATTCGATTTCATAATCACTATATTATTACTTGACTCGTACACTTGCGGTAAGCAAATCGCGCATCAAGTTTTTGGCATCGTTGCCAAGGGATTGACATATTTAGTTAAATTAATATTGTGAAAAAAAAAATTGTTCGGTCTTAATTTAGGGTGTATTTTTATTTTTTAGGTAGATTGCATTTTTTTCCTTATTTGTTTTCTTTCCATATTTATTGTTTTCCTAGTTAGTGTTTTCCTTATTTGTGTGATTTTTTTCCTTATTTGTTGTTTCCTTTATTGTTATTTTCCAATTTTATTTTTGTTTCCTTATTTGTTAGTATTTTCCTTTTCTAGAATATCTTTTCCTTATTTAGTTTAGTTGTTTCGTTTTCTAGTTTCTTTCCTTAATTGTTTTTTTTCCTTTTCTTTTATTTCCTTTTTTAGGTTAGTTTAGGTTGTGTATGCATAAGGATAGACATTTGGCCTTAGTACCTTTGGACCCCGAGATAGAAAGAACAATTCATAGGCTTCGAAGGGAGACTAGAGAACCTATCCATGGCCGATCCAAATCCACTTGAGGAGCCCAAGCCAATTAGAGACTACTTTCAGTCCGTGTTTCAAGGGTAACAATCGGGGATTGTCTATGCCCCGATTAATGCCAACAATTTTGAGCTTAAAACCATTCTCATCCAAATGGCTTGAGATTATGCGTACAGAGGATCACCCACCGAGGATCCAAACTCTCATCTAAAATCGTTTTTAGACATTTGTGGGACGGTAAAAATAAATGGAGTCACTGAGGATGTCATTCGCTTACGCTTATTTCCTTTTTCTTTACAGGATAAAGCACGAGATTGGTTGCAGTCGATTCCACCTGGAAGCATTACCACTTGGGATGCTTTAGTCTAGGTATTCTTGAAGAAATTCTTTCCTCCTGCTAAGACGATCAAGCTGAGGACCGAAATTGGGACGTTCCAGCAGCAGTTTGATGAGCAGTTGTTCGAGACATGGGAGCATTACAAAAAGTTGCTGAGGAAGTGCCCTCAGAATGGATACCCTGATTGGTTGCAGATTCAACTTTTCTATAATGGTTTAAAGCCTAATACTAAGACTATTGTTGATGCAGCTGCAGGTGGGACTCTGTTGTCCAAGACCGTGGAGAATGCATGTACCTTGTTGGAAGATATGGCCACCAACAGCTATCAGTGGCCATCTGAGTGGTCTACACCAAAGAAGGTTGCAGCTGGGGTGTTCGAGATCGATTATGTAAGTGCCCTCCAAGCTCAAATGTCTACCCTTGCTAATGATTTCTTAAAGTTTTCAGGTACAGGGACTGCTCAATCTATCGAGTCAGCAGCTGTAATTGCATCTCAGTCTCAAGAGGAGACCATGGAACAGGTTCAGTATGTTGCAAATTCTAATTTTATGGGATATAATAATTCTACACCTACACATTATAACCCTAACAATAGGAACCATGAAAACTTCTCTTATGCTAATAATAAGAATGTCTTAAATCTTCCTAGTTTTGCCGCTCAAAAGCAAGAAAATACACAACCTCTTGAGGATCTTGTTAAAGCTTTTATTGCAGAATCTAGTAACAGGTCAAATAAGCTTGAGGAGGCAGTCATTGCCATTAACACCACGGTGACTAGCCACAGTGCAGCCATCAAAAACATCGAGACTCAGATGGGACAGTTGGTAAGCGTTGTTAACACCAAGCAGAAAGGTAAGGCCCAAGTTGAGCAAGAGAGACCCTAGATGGAGTACTGTAAGGCCATCACTATGCACCAGGAGGAGGAGAGTGAAGAAACTGAGGAGCCTAAGACTGAAGAGTATGACACTCCCATTGGAGAAGCTGAGGAGGACACACATCAGACGAAACTGAAAAGCTTGACCCTGAGCCTCCTATTCCTTCTCCCACAGTGTTGGTCCTCAAAGAGAAGAAAAAGAAGAACAATCAGGTTCAGTTTGATAAATTTATGAATGCTTTTATGAATCTGAACATTAATATTCCTTTTGCAGAAGCATTAGAGATGTCGTAGTACAACAGATTCATGAAGGAATGGCTCGCAAAGAGAAGAAGGAAAATAAGGTAGACATAGTGTACCTAGCCTCGACATGTAGTGTCCGAGTACAGCAGAAGGTACCTGAGAAATTAGCAGATCCAGGGAGTTTTTCTGTTCCTTGTAGTTTTGGTACTTATCCTTTTAGAGCATTGTGTGACTTGGGTGCTAGCATTAATATTATTCCTTTATCCTTATGCAAGAAATTAGATATAGGTGAGATTAAATCTACCCTAGTTAGGCTCTAGTTGGTTGACCAGTATGTGGTTAGACCATGTGGAATTGTAGAAAATGTTTTAATCAAGGTAGGTAAATTTGTCCTCCCTATTGATTTATATGTCATGGATATGATGGAAAATCCTTCAGTACCTATCACTTTAGGGAGACCATTCCTTGCTACTGAGCGAGTTATTATTGACATTGAGCGTAGGGAGCTCACTATTAGAGTCCAGCACGAAAAGGAAGTATTCAAAGCTTTTGTGGACTCTAAAGATCGTTCAGAAGCGCTCGTGATAGGATACAGGAAAGGTGCAAGCAAGAACACCTCTGATGGATTCACTGAAAAAAGACCTCCTTGACGCATACACGGTCATCATGTCGAGCTAAAGACGTTAAACAAGCGCTTATGGGAGGCAACCCAAGTAAGTTAGTTTTGTTTTATGCTTTTGATTTGGTTGTTGTTGTTGTTTTGTAGGAGTTCCCGTGTTCTTGTCTTTGCTAGCATTCATGAGACGACCATAATTCCATAGCAGTATTGTTCACCCCTTCCATTTCTCTACTTGTTCTCATGCTTATTTAGGCTTTACTTTTCTATACATTGAGGACAATGCATGTTTTAAGTTTGGAGATGGAATGCTTTGCTTGTTGAGTCTTTGAGCATTTGAGTTCGAGCTATATTTTTTGAACTCATTATAATTATAGCATATGGTTGTTTTTGGATGCCATTTTTGCATGATGATGAATTCCTAGGATAGGCTTTCTTGTCAATTTTTAAACTTTTGATGAGTTGTAAGCATGAGTGCCCCAAAAATGTAGACTTTTAAAATTTTTTCTAGGAGATGTCTTGCATTAGTATAGTATTTTCCTTGGTTTAGAATTGGATTCGAATGCTTAGGGGCGAATTATTAGATTCGTATGCTTGTTGTCACCTCGATAGGTTTAGGGAGGAGCTAAAGAGTTAATTTTTTGCAAATTAGCATGTTAAATCTTGCCTAGGAGGAAAGAAAAGAATATATGCTTATCATGATCATAAAGAAAAATCATTCTTGCTTTTACATTTGAAAGAAAAATAAAGTCATGACTTCTGCACGCGATGCAATGTTTACTAATGTTTTAGGCAAAAAGAGCTACCCATGTTGTGATCAGTTAGGTCAACCAAGGGTTAAACTTGTTGGGGTTGGTGCCCTAAAACTCGTAGATAGTGAATGAAACAAATAGTTATATACTTGTTCGATAAAGTCGTTATTGAGTTCTTGTTCACTCAAAGTTATTAAATAAGTGAATTGCACGTTAAATAACCCAAATCCAATAAACTAGAATCCTTGGCTATAATATAATTACTTGAACTATATATAGTGACATAAAAGACGGATCAAGTTCAAGTAATAGCCTAAACGTTCTATAGTATAGGGATAACGCTGGGTACCTTAATCCTAGGAAAACTATGTGACGCGGTCCACTTTGTTTTAGTACAAACGATGTGATCCTGAATTGTTCATGTAGAGACATGCAAGTGGAGGCGTCCTATGCAATTGAGTTTGCATAAGACCAGGACCGAGAAATAAGTCACTCTTGCTTTATAACGTCCTTTACTGACAAGACTGACTATTTCAATGCGATGACCTAGGTAACTCGATCTTAATCCTGAGCTAACTATGAACTCCTGTTTATTCGGGATTATCCTTTGATTTGCATGCGTAAGAGTGGCTCAACATCGCCGACTCAATAAGCCTACCATTTTGGGGATAAGACCGGATAGATAGCTGGGGACATAGTCCTGCAATACGGAATTCACTCCTACCCGATTTAAGGATAGTAGAAAGGTTGTTCCCTTAAGTGCTGACTCCGAGACGTGAACAAAGGGATCCCGCCCTCTCATTGGCCCGAGAGGTTTTAGGTTTTGTGGTGGGACCACAAACCAATTGTTCATTAGGGACTCAGTGGAGACTTAAGGAACAAGATGTAACTTCAGGGGTAAAACAGACATTTGACCCAGCTCTAGTTACGAACAACCTGTGAAGGGTCGACTTACTAATCATGGTTATATCGGGTGGACGCAAATATATCTACGGTGAGGGGAGTTTAACTATCGGGCTATAGTGGAGTGTCCCGATAGTTAACGAATTTTGGTTAACTAGGTTAAAAGAGTTTAACTAGTTAATCTCGAATCGTTGGAGCTCATGATCTGTAGGTCCATTAGGTCCCCCTGCTAGCTCATACGGAATAAACCTTAGAACATTGATGAGAAAGTTTGAAACGTTCAAACTCATATTAGGGAAGTTGTCGATAAATTATGTTCGTATATTTAACGTTAAAGTTTAATTACAAATTAAACTATATTAGAGAGAGTCGAGTATATTTAAATAAGATTTAAATATTTCCGGTATATTATGTATTCGATACATAATTTGTGGATTGAATATGAATAGGGATTTGTATTCAAACGCTCGGTTTTGTAAGGCAATGGCTTTTATATAATTGGATTGAATAATTATTATATGATATTAAAGTGTTTAATTTAAACCAATTTTATATATATATATATATATATATATATATATATATATATATTTGGTTAAAATGAAATTTAATAATTGAATTTCATAAATTGAGTTTTTGAACTCAAAGTTTGTCATGCAAAATTGTGGTGATTGACACCTAAATATGATGACAAAATTCACTCCCCATATGTTGTCTTCTTCTCCAAGCATTTGAGTGCATGAGGATGGTCCTTAAAAGTAGAAGAAATGAATGGAAAAGGATGATGATACTTGTTGTAAAACTCTCTCAAAAGATAAAAAGATCTCTCTCATGTTTTGGTTTCAACTCTCATGAAACTCTCCCAAAATTCATCACAATTGGAGACCCACAACTCGTTCTAAGGCTGGAGATTAGCGGGGAAGACCATGGTGGTTGTCCTAGACTTGTTCGTGTTCAAATTCATCCATCAAACCGAGAGGAATCGAGCTTCCAAGAGGTTGGTTACACGAACTCTGTTTTCGATTCATATTGTGCATGTTTTTCTTAACTAAAATTAAAGGAAATTAGAGTGTTTCGATCGAAATCGCTTCCGCATGTGTATCGTACACTCCTTCAAAACTCGGGTTATGGGTCCCTACAATAGGTGTGTGAAAGCTAGTGCCACTTATAAATGCTTCATTTAATTTTTAATTTAAAAGCACCTAGGTATGGATAAAAACAAACTAATTTGTTTCATTGGCTCATTAGTAAATCCTTAGTGCCAGTGTAGAGGGAAGATGAGTTGAGAGTTTAAAAATCCAATCCCAAGCTAGGTGGGTCGTATCACATAGTGTTTGTTGACTTGTGAGCCTTGAGGATTGAGTCATGTTTGTTGCATCTATTCTTCAACCTATGCTAGATTTTTAGTTTGCTCGAGGACTAGCAAAAGCTTAAGTTTGGGGGTGTTTGATAGCGCGCATAGCAAGCTATTTTTCCCTGTTCATTTTAGTTATACTTTGAACATTATTTGGCCGAATTATGCACTTCAATTTATTTTGTAGGAAATTGACTAATGAAGCTTAATTGGAGAAATTGGAGTTAATTGGATGCTCGGGACACTAAAAGAGGCCAAAAAAGCAAAATGAATCAAAGTTGGAGGCTTACAATTGAGGCAAACTCGAGAGCTAGCGTCGAGACGCTAGGAAATTCCCTTATTTGATTAGGGCGGCAAAGGCGACGGCGTCTCGACACTGCCAAGAATTTCCTTATATAGAATGGACGGCAAGCGACAGCGTCTCGACGCTGTCGACAATTTTCCTATAAATACAATGCGATTTTGGCCGGCCAAGGGGAGTCCAATTTGAGAGAATTTAGTCTTAATTTCGACTAGAGACCTTCTGTGGGAGCTGTAGCAAGGCCAAGGTGTGGGAACCAAGCTTGAAGACGTGGAGATCGGGACGGGGACGTGCCGGTTTCAACGGATTCAAGAGTTTTCCTTTTTTTTTTTCTTACCTCTAGTTAGCTTTTATGGCTTTTTCATATCTAGCTTATATCGTAACGCCATGTATGAGTAGCTAGATGTGTTTCTTAGGGATTGATGTAGTCGTTTACGTTTATGGATAAATTGTTGGGATGTTTTTTGCATTTATTTTATGTATGCAATTGTGTTTAAATGCTTTCAATTACATGATCACTAATTGAATGATTTAAGTGTTGAATCTTGCTCGGGAGAGGGGATTTAGCGAAGACTTT
Source organism: Luffa aegyptiaca (assembly GCA_017139565.1). NCBI lineage: Eukaryota > Viridiplantae > Streptophyta > Magnoliopsida > Cucurbitales > Cucurbitaceae > Luffa > Luffa aegyptiaca. The sequence continues at coordinate 23,350,302 of CM029397.1, forward strand.
ATTAAAATTGCATAGCTAAAGTAGAATTCTAAGATCGGGAGATCTAGAATAACTTTAGAAGTTGTTAAAAGAACTAAAAGTCTTGCATATTAATGAACTTAGATAGAGATATCAAGTTAATTATATGTTCTTTTCAAAAAAAAAAGTTAATTATATGCATGAGAATCAATTATGCTCGGGAGAGATAGTTGTGATTAAAGGTTCTTAGACTTATAAAATAATTGCATGTTATAATTCATTCCCGTTAACTAATCATAAACTAAATTGACGAAATCAATTCCCTAAGAATTCTTTCAATTGAATTTCAAACCTTTAATTTGCATCACCTTTGTTTTCAAGATTTCACTACTTTTTTATCCTTAAATAAAATTGAGCGAAAGTATTCACAGTACTTAGTTTAACTTAAAAACCAATCCAGAGGACGACATTCGATTTCATAATCACTATATTATTACTTGACCTGTACATTTGGGGTTAACAAATCGCACATCAAGTTCTTGGCGCCGTTGTCGAGGGACTGACATATTTAGTTAAATTAATATTGTGAAAAAAATTGTTTGGTCTTAATTTAGGGTGTATTTTTATTTTTTAGGTAGATTGCATTTTTTTTCCTTATTTGTTTTCTTTCCATATTTATTGTTTTCCTAGTTAGTGTTTTCCTTATTTGTGTGGTTTTTTTTCCTTATTTGTTGTTTCCTTTATTGTTATTTTCCAATTTTATTTTTGCTTTCCTTATTTGTTAGTATTTTCCTTTTCTAGAATATCTTTTCCTTATTTAGTTTAGTTGTTTCCTTTTCTAGTTTCTTTCCTTAATTGTTTTCTTTCCTTTTCTTTTATTTCCTTTTTTAGGTTAGTTTAGGTTGTGTATGCAAAAGGATAGAGATTTGGCCTTAGTACCTTTGGACCCCGAGATAGAAAGTGAAGGATTAGAATTCCGTAATTCCGTAGAGCGGAAGCGTGATTGGGACCGATTCGTAATTAATTTTTATTTAATCTAAAATACCAATACATTGGCAATAAATTTAGAACTATTCTAGATTTATATTAAGGCTAAGCATACAAAAATATTAGATCTAAATCTAATTTATATAGTAACAAGTTACTTACTCTCGTTGACGACTCTGATTAAATTCACCAACTGCTTGTGAAATAATCACGAACTAGTGCGAACACCACCACTATGGCTACACCGGTATGACTCTGAGACTACTAGAGGCATGAGACTTGTGGGAGCCTTTGGGAGAATTCTCTGAGAGTAGGAGAATGAATGGGATGCCTTTCACCCCACCCCAGGGGTCCTATATATAGTAAAGGCCAAGACCTTTTTCCTAATAGGAAAAGAAGACCTTTTCCTAATAGGAAAAAGTCTCTAATTTTAATAAATAATTAATTAATTTCATAATTAATTAATTTCCCAATTAAATATCATATATTTAATCTTAGGGATTTTATTAAAATTAAAATTAATATGAATCCAATTCATATTAAATTTATTTGAACTCTTTCAAATATTTTCTTTCCTAAAAGGAAAATGTCTCTAATTTTAATAAATAATTCATTAATTCCATAATTAATTAATTACCCAATTAAATATCATATATTTAATCTTAGGGATTTTATTAAAATTAATATGAATCCAATTCATATTAAATTTATTTGAACTCTTTCAAATATTTTCTCTCAAGAATTAATTTTTGAAATTAATTCAAAAATTATATTATAAAGTTTCATAAACTTTATATTATAATGCATCAATATACATTATACGATTCCCCAAATAAATTGAACACTTTCAATTTATAATTTATACTTAATTGCCTCAAGTCTCTTTACGAGCTACCAGTGGGACCTAATGGACCTACAGATCAGAAGCTCCAACGATACGAGACTAATTGGCCAAACTCATTAACCAAGTTAGTCAACATTCGTTAACTGTGGGTCACTCCACTAAAGACCCACAGCTGCACTCTTCTCACTGTAGAATATTTCTGTGTCCACAGATATCGACCAAGCAGTAAGTCAATTCTTCACGTGTGTTCGTAACACCAGCTGGGTCAAATTACCGTTTTACCCCTGGGTTACCTCTGGTTCTTTAAGTACCACTGATTCCTCTAATGAACAAGTTGTTTAGGGTCCAACCACTAAACAGGAGTTCCTCTCGGGCCAGGAGAGGACGGCGCGCCTTTGTTCAAGCCCCAGAATCAGCCCTTAAGGGAACACACATCTACTTTCCCCAATAGGGGAAGGAGTGAATTCCATCTTGTACTGTTATGTTCCCAGCCCCCATTCGGTCTTGCCCCTGAAATGGTAGGATTATTGAGTCGGCGAACTGGCCACTCTCACCCATACAAATCTAAGGACAATCCCTCCTGAAAGGGGTTCATAACAGACTCAGGATTGAGATTGAGTTACCTAGGTCATCCTATTGAAATAGAAACCTAAACTAGTTAACGGCATTACATCTAGTGGTTACTATTTCGCGGTCCGGTCTTATGCAAACTCATTGCGTAGGATACCCCCACGCGCATGTCTCCTACATGGATGCTTTGGATCATTGCATTTGTATCGAATACAAGGTGGGCCGTATCACATAGTGTCACCAGGATAAGGTACCCAGCCTTATCCCTATACTATAGACCTTTTAGGTTGTTACTTGGACACCGATCCCCGTATGTCCCCACATACTAGTCCAAGTTTCATTTAAACAACCTTGGATCTTAGTTTATTGGATTTAGGGTTTATTAATGCAAACTCGATTATTCAATAACCAAATTACTGAATTACTCAAATAACACTTTATTGAGATCGATTAATTTGTTTCATTTCCTGTCTACGAGTTTTAGGGCATAAAACCCAACAGAAAGAACAATCCATAGGCTTCGAAGTGGTAGAGAACCTATCCAAATGGCCGATCCAAATCCACCTGAGGAGCCTAAGCCAATTAGAGACTACTTTCAGTGTGAGAGAGTCTTAGAAGGTAAAAATCTACGATCTTTGGAGATTTGATACGAGATTTGGGATTTTCGGATGATTTTGTGAAGATCCCGCGAATCTCGAAATTCTGTCGAAAAGGCCAGTTGCGGCCGCAAAGTCAGACGCAAAATCTTCTGTGCACTGCCTTGACACTTTTGTCTTCAACTGGGGCTACTTTCCTTATAAGTTTGCGGGCACATATCAAACGCAATCTCCACATCTTGAGGACTAGACGTGGACACAAATCTTCAACTTTGACTATTTTGCTCCGCTACTCTTTCTCTCCAATTGTGGGCGCATTTCCCTTGCAAAGCTCTATACACAAAAGCATTACTTTGGATAAATTCTTGCAAAAACTATCTCTTTTTGTACATTTTAAGCATAAATTCTATATTTCTAAGATTTTCCATATGATTCTAAGCCTTTTGCTAAATTGACTCAAAAAGATAGATTTTAAGAACAAAGTCCTTGCTTTCCAAACAATAACCTAGGTTTTTAAGGCTAAATAACGCACATAAATGAGTGTTATCAGTCGGCAGACCGTCAGCTCCGACGACTAGATTTTTTTCTCCTTCTTTTATTCGTCTTCTTCTTTTTCTCTCTTAGTTTTTTTTTTCAAAATTGAAGGGATTTCATATCAGAGAAACAAAACCCACACTCTGCATCGCTATTCTTGTCACTCTGTTAAAAAAAAAAAGAATCGGAACAAAGGGGTTCACGATCTGGAACGAGCCCCTTTGTTTCGATCTGAAAAGACGACCAAGGAACGAGCCCCTTCGTGGTGATGTGACTGTTCTCTTCTCGCTCGCTCGTAGATCTGGAACGCCGAGGTCTACTTTTGCACCGCCACTGTTTCCACTCACAGATCTGGAATACGAAATCCACCAAATCTAGGCTCGTTCCAGATCTGGACTCTAGAACGAAGAGAAAGCACGAGTTTCGGCCAAATCTCTTCTCAATCACTCATTCCATGTGTTGTTCAGTCGTTGTCGCACTGACGGGCCAGTGCAAGCATACACTATCAAGTAATAAAGTGGAAAGTATTTGAATATTGTACCCAAGGGAGATGGTTACTAGTCAAGTTAACACACGATTCTTCAAAAATAAGAACCTCCTCTAAATTTGCGGTCACGATTGATAACCAAGAAAAATAGTTTGGTTGAGGTTTTTGGATTTAAGACAGATAAATTAAGCAAGGAAATAAAGATAGATAAAACTATGAGATAAACAGGGGAATTCAAATAGTTTCAACATTAAGCTTTAGATTACACTCACCTATGCGCTCGCAAATCACTCAGGCATTGCAGACGACTGAGAAAACACTATCTATGTTGCCCACATAGACATGGTGCAGATAGCCTCTCTCAGTTGCGCCCGCAACTACCCTGACAACTAGACTGTGAGTTAAGTCCAACTTCTATTCAGCTCCGTTGTAGGTGCCTATAGAAGAATAATCCAACTAGACATCTATTTTCTAGGGCTAGTTGAAACTTATATGAATAACGCTCATGACTCTTAAAATCCTAGTGGTTCCAGTCCTATTTCTAGGATGCAAGAAATCAAATTCCTATTTCAAGGATCTTTTCACTATTGTTTTGCGAACCCGCGTCTTTAACTCCAACCTTTCGGCCATCAGCTAAATACAAACTATGCTAACCTAAGTGATCAGTTTAAGCTAACAATAAACTTTAATTTCAACAAAAACAAACAATGCTAGAGGGAGCAAAGTTGCTTTTGCATCTGTGGGGCTTTCTTCTACTCAAGGAATCCACATAATTGAACCCCCAAATAGAAGCTTAGCTCATAACTGAAAATAAATTGCAAAACATGAAAAAAAAGTAAACTTGACATAAAGAAAAGATAATTGATAGCGGGCAGAAATGCCGCTATTTTAGTCCTAAATTAATAGGCTTTTGTTTGCTTTTATTGTGTTTTTATAGAGAAAATTTAATTAAATTCATTATTTTGTCCCTAGGAGCAATTTATGGAATTATGGAGAAAAAGGGCCAAAAATGAGTAAATCAAGCCATGATTCCAAGGATGGGTCAAAGTGGAAGCCCAAAAGTCAACATTTGAAGTATTGATCCAAAAAGAAAGGAGGAAGCCCAAGAGGAAGAGCCCAACCCGCGGAGTGAATGTTCTGGAACCGTCGCAGCGTCGCGACGCTTGGAGGACAGCGTCGCGACGCTGTCCCATTTCTTGCCGAGCAAGTCGAGTGACGTCACAGCATTGCGATGCTATCCCATTTCCGGGCCTATAAAAGGCGCCCCTTGGCACCCCATTTTGTCATCAATCAATCATCCACCATTCTTCCATTCCTTTCCTTTCCTCTCTTTTAGCATTCTTTCAAGGGTTTTAAGCCTTTTTTAGGGTCGAGTGTGAGAATTTTGTGGGAAGCTTTGTAGCGAGCAACTTAGGAGGCTCGGAGCGTGGTTCGAAGGGACTCCAAGCGCAAGCGACGGGGTTCTCGACGGTCACTTCCCTTACTCTTATTTTGCTCCAAATTATGCTTTATATTATGTACATGTTGGAATTTTTGACCATGTATAGCTAAACCCATATTGGGGTCTTGAAATGAAAGTTCATAGTTAATTGTTATTATGATTACCTATCTCTTGTTCATTTACTAGTTATTTGTATGGATGTTCGTAATGCTTTATATGATATGGCCAATTATATATTGAATTGATTCCTAATGGAAACTCGACGGAGAGAAATTAGGATAGATCATAATCCATGCAACTAAGTTTAACTGCTCGTAGTGACAGCGAGATTAGTTGGTTAGACTTAGATTCCGATAATGAATCAGAGCGTATTAATTAATGAATTTAATAGCGCTAAGGACACTTAGGTTATTAATATGAGTTAATTACAATTAGAGACCGACAGGAGAACCTATGTGATAGACGGAGATTCTAGGGTTATAATTAGTCGGGCAATGAGATAGGATAATTATAATAATTAATTAGTTATACTCTGATTTTCAAGACCCCACTTCTCACTCGATTCTTTCTCCATATTTTATCTTTGATTGATCATTTTAATTTCTTTAATTGCTTCAATTTCTTAATTTGTTTTAGCATTATGAATAGGTCCCTAAATAATATTCAGCACTAGTATTTTTGGTGATCAAAATTAATTGCTTTGCTTAATTAACATACTTCCTCACTGTGGATTCGATACTCGGAATACTTTCCGTTTTAATATTACTTGGGCAACCGTACGCTTGCGGTTTAACGTCAACAAGTTTTTGCCGCCGTTGTCGGGGAGGAAAAGTTTTTTTAAGCAAAATAATTTTTTTTTAACATTAAAAAGAACGGGCTAAATATTAATTGAGGTTGTAAATATCTTTCATTTATTCTTTTTGTGAATATTTTTGTTTTTAATTTTGATTAGTTGGGGAGTTAGTGCATGCGAAGAGATAAGGTGGTTAATTTGTTTCCGCTAGATCTTGAAATTGACAGGACAATTAGAGCAATTCGTAAAGAAAGAAGATTAACGGAAGCAATGGCCCACCAACAAGACGATGCTCCCAAAGCAATCAGAGATTTTCTGTAGTCAGTTCTCCCGACCGAGAATTCCGACATTGTATATGCCCCGATTCAAGCGAACAACTTCGAATTAAAGACGGGACTGATCCAGATGGCGAGAGATAACTCTTTCAAGGGACATCCTTCTGAGGACCCACATTCCCATCTCCGATCATTCCTAGAGATTTGCGGGACAGTAAAGATGAACGGAGTTCCGGCCGATGCAATCAAATTGAGGTTATTTCCATTTTCCCTCCAAGACAAAGCGAAAGATTGGCTAGAGTCAGTTGAACCGAGAAGCATCAGTACCTGGGACGAGCTTGCTCAAGCATTCCTTGCAAAATTTTTCCCACCTGCAAAGACCACAAAGCTCCGTACAGAGATTGGAACATTCAGACAGTTGGATGAGGAGCAGTTATATGAGGCGTGGGAGAGATACAAAGAAATGCTTAGGAGATGCCCACAGCATGGCCATCTCGATTGGCTTCAAGTGCAGTTGTTCTACAATGGGTTGAACTCTTCTACCAAGATAGTTCTTGATACATTAGCGGGTGGAAGTTTTCTATCCAAGACGGTGACTGAGGCAAAAGATCTTTTGGAGGAGATGGCGGCAACCAGTTATCAATGGCCTACAGAAAGGGGAACAATATGAAAGAAGGCTGGCATATATGAGATCGATAAGTCAAGCTCTCTAAAAGCACAGATGGCATCGCTGACTAATGCGCTGAACAAGATTACTTCTTCCGAAGTGGTCAAGTCTATCTCCACTTTGGCAGAAGGATACTCAAAGAAAGAAAGTCAAGATGTCGAAGAAGTTCAGTATGTTGGGAATCAAGCTTTTACTCAAGGATTGCCGAACTTTTATCATCCAAATCTGCGCAACCACGAGAACTTCACATACTCCAATACCAAAAACGTGTTAGAACCACCACCAGGATTTGCTTCATCCAGTATTCCAGAAAAGAAAAGCAACTTGGAAGAAATGGTGGCTCTCTTTATTAAAGAGCAAAAAGTGCTTAACGTAAGTCTCCAGTCAGCAGTAAATAACCTGGATACGGCTCTCAAGAACATGAAGGTGTAGATAGGACAGATCGCTTCTGCAGTAAACGCCCTTCAGAAGGGTAAGTTTCCAAGCGACACTGAGACAAATCCTAGAGAGCAGTGCAAAATGATGACATTAAGAAGTGGGAAAAAACTAGAGCACCGCTCAGATGAAGAGAGAAAGCTGAAGAAAGAAGAAAAGTCGAGCAAGGATGAAGATGAACGGGTTGAGGCACAAAAAACCTCCTCAGAAAGGTCCCAAAGTCCTTCTAGCTCTTGTGATTTAAATTTTGAATGTGCTAACAATTTTGCAGGAAAAGAAAAGAAAAAGCAGGATGAAAGGCTGAAGGAGAACAAGGAGGAAGTAGTCCCGTGCAACCACCATGATAGAGGGTCTCACATTAGCCCGCCCAAAAGGAGGGGCAAATGTCCAACCTTCGATTACAGGGAGTTACCATTTCCTCAAAGATTTAAGGATGTTAAATTAGATGAGCAATTTCAAAAATTTTTAGAAATGTTTAAAAAGCTTTCTGTGAATATTTCTTTAGTTGATGCTCTCTATAACATGCCTAATTATGGACAGTTTATGAAAGAAATGATGTCTACGAAGAAAAATTTGTCTAAAAAAGAAGTCTTTAGGTTATCTGAGAATAGTAGCACCATTGTTACAGAAAAGATGCCATTGAAACAAAAGAACCCAGGGAGTTTTACTGTTCCCTGTGTTATAGGAAAGGTGTCTTTTGATAGGGCTTTGTGTGATTTAGGAGCAAGTATAAATTTAATGCCCTACTCTTTGTACAGGAAGATCGGACTTTCAGGTTTGAAGGACACCAATATTACCCTCCAACTGGCTGACAAATCAATTACCCAACCAATGGGTATTGTGGAGGATGTGTTGGTGAAGGTCAATAAGTTTATCTTCCCAGTCGACTTCGTGGTGCTAGACATGCAAGAGGATAAGGAAGTACCCATTATCTTGGGTAGACCTTTCCTAGCCACAGGTAAAGCCGAGATCAGTGTTCACACTGGTAAGTTAACCTTGAATGTTGATGATGAAAAAGTCGTTTTCAGTATTTTTGGACATGATGAGTCTGTGTGTAGTTTGCATACCTGTTTTTCGATTGGTCCAAAATTACTGACTGATGATGATGAAGAGGAAGACTTTAATCTAGGCTTAGGGCTAGGGGAAATGCCTATGGATGATGTGGATTTAAATCTTGATGCATTCTCTGATGATCCTTTATTTGAAAATGAGTTTATGAATGACATTGAAATGCCTGCAATACATGAGTTACCTGCATTGAATTTAGAGGATTACTTGATAGATGAAAACATTAAGTCTGATCCTGATATTGTTGAATATATTGAGTCTGATCCTGAAATTGTTAATAGTTTTAATTCGGGTCCTGATAGTGTTGAATCTGACCCCGATATGGTTGAATTCTTTGATTCTTCTGATGATGAGTCATTTGATAGCCCTGTTGAATCTTTCATGAATACTAAGTCTCAAGAGCATGAGCATATAGAGATAGCATCTGATGAATGGATAGGCTTAGTGGATAGGCCATCTTTAGATCCGAGACCAGTTGACATTATGACGCTAGATGACTCTGTAAATAATTGTTTTGTGAATAGAGATTTAGAGAAAAGGTTTAATTTTGTCAAATTTTTTATGGACTATTTTTACAAAAATTACTTTAGTGGTGAAGAGCGAGGGGAAGGTATGTTTTCTCCCCTATTTGTGTTGGACAGGTCGATAAAGAATTTCATTCAAAGCCCGGAGGATGACGAGAATTTTTACTTCGAGCCTCCGTAAGCGTGTCGAGCCTTGTCTAGCTAAAGACGTTAAAGAAAGCGTTGCTTGGGAGGCGACCCAAGAATTAAAATTTAGTTAGTTTTGCGGTAAATAAATTTCCCTTGCTTCGTGATCCAATTTTGTTTTGCAGGATCACCTTAGCAAGTCCCAAAGCTCCAAAAATCCAATTTTCTCGATCCAAAGGATGAGGATGGTGTGCTCCTGACTCAGGGAAGTCTCAGTATCCCTCTTTATGCTTTATTGTTTTAAACATTGGGGACAATGTTTAGTTTAAGTTTGGGGGGGGGGGGAGGCTTTCGCTGTGTTGAGCATGATTAAATTCTTTTGGATGCATGAGTAGATAGCTATGATAGTCGAGGATTTGATTTTAGAAGTTTTGGGGGATATGGTTTATATGTTGTGGAATTTGGGAGCATAGCATAAAATGTGAAATTTTGAAAAATTTGTTACTTAGTTTTAATGTCTAAAGCATGCAATAGACTTATCTTTTGAAAATCTTTGAAAATCTAGATTTTTATTATGGGTTTTATAAGTTTGTTGTCACTCCGATAGGCTTAGTTTCTAATATTAGGAGTTCATGCTTGACTGTTTTAAGAACTAGGTGAAAAAAATGTTATGCCTGCTGAGAGAAAAAGCAACAAAAGAAAAAAGAGAAAAAAAAAAAGAAATATCTGTTGAAAAGAAATTTTTTGCTTGCATAAAAGAGAAAAAAGACTAGGGGTAAAAAGAGTTACCTACGGTGTGATCAGTTAGGCCAACCAAGAATAAAATTCGGGTTAAGGGTCCCTGCATCGTAGTGTGAAAGCTAGTGCCATTAGATATATAAAAATGCAAGTTTGGGGGGGGGGGGGAAGCAAAAGAAAAAGAAAAAGAGAAAAATATTTGTGAGTTTGGCTTCCCCCTGAAAAAGAAAAATATCAGGCGCCCTAGTTTCTTTGTTTGCATGATAGTAGAACTCCGACCTATTAGGGATTCTTAGCCAGTGTAGAGGGAAAACAAATGGAGAAAGCCATAAGACTAATCTAGGTTAGTAAAAGAGCCATTAGATAAGTCTTAAGCATGTTATTCGTTAATCTTAAGTTCGAATTCTTTGAGATTTCTTCATGAGTATGCGGTGCTTGCTTATTCCACTTGCATGTTTTCCATATTTGCTTAAGAGTTCTAAAATCATTGAGGCTTGAGTGATTCTATTTCATGCATCCTTAGAATTTATTTTGCTCGGGACTAGCAAAAGCTTAAGTTTGGGGGTGTGATAGCGGGCAGAAATGCCGCTATTTTAGTCCTAAATTAATAGGCTTTTGTTTGCTTTTATTGTGTTTTTATAGAGAAAATTTAATTAAATTCATTATTTTGTCCCTAGGAGCAATTTATGGAATTATGGAGAAAAAGGGCCCAAAAATGAGTAAATCAAGCCATGATTCAGAGGATGGGTCAAGTGGAAGCCCAAAAGTCAACATTTGAAGTATTGATCCAAAAAGAAAGGAGGAAGCCCAAGAGGAAGAGCCCAGCCCGCGGAGTGAATGTTCTGGAACCGTCGCAGCGTCGCGACGCTGTCCCATTTCTTTCCGAGCAAGTCGAGTGACGTCACAGCGTCGCGACGCTATCCCATTTCCGGGCCTATAAAAGGCACCCCTTGGCACCCCATTTTGTCATCAATCAATCATCCATCATTCTTCCATTCCTTTCCTTTCCTCTCTTTTAGCATTCTTTCAAGGGTTTTAAGCCTTTTTGAGGGTCGAGTGTGAGAATTTTGTGGGAAGCTTTGTAGCGAGCAACTTAGGAGGCTCGGAGCGTGGTTCGAAGGGACTCCAAGCGCAAGTGACGGGGTTCTCGACGGTCACTTTCCTTACTCTTATTTTGCTCCAAATTATGCTTTATATTATGTACATGTTGGAATTTTTGACCATGTATAGCTAAACCCATATTGGGGTCTTGAAATGAAAGTTCATAGTTAATTGTTATTATGATTACCTATCTCTTGTCCATTTACTAGTTATTTAACATAAACTTGATATAAAAGAAAGTAAACTTGACATAAAGAAAAGATAATTGAAATTAATATTAAAAAATGAACTGAGTACAAAACTTAACTTACAACGGAAAAGTAAATGAAAACAATAACAAAATGCTGGAAATAAAAGAGTGCTAAACAAAAGTAAAGACAAGACTCTATTAAGGATCTCTCCCTCTCTATCTAGCTTGCTCTTGCCTTTTTCAAGGAGAGACAAGCCTTTCTCTTCTTCTTCTTTCGAATGGAAGAGCCGACAGAGGCTGAAAGACCCAAAACTCGAAGTGGTTACAATATGAGAAGAGAAAAACTAAAAAGAATCTATCCTAAGGACAAAAACTCCAAGCTCTCTTTGCTTCTTGCATCTTGGTCCCCTTTTATAGACCTTGGAAGGTAAGATTGGTGACGGGTTCGACTTGTCGAAGGTCGTGTTGGTCAAATAAAATTAGTCCACGACACTACAACTATTTTGTAGAAATAGTAGTCGGGGTCGAACACAGGGAAAGGGACCTAGTAAGTGTAGAATTTTGCGCTTATAAGACAGGGGGATTTTTGGAAAGAAGGACAAACATAAATAAGTAAATGCTGAATTTTTTTTTAAAAAAAAAGCAAAATAAAGCATGCAAAAAGGAAATAAGACGAAAATCAATAACATGAAATCGGGATCGTTGGATTGAGATTTCTTATGCTTGATTCTATTTCGTTTGGCTTCCTAGTTTTCTCTAATAATTATTCTAGATTGATTTCATTAGTTCGGTCAGCTTCTGGGTTACTCGGAAGACCTCCCTACACTAACCTGTGCTAATTAACTTGCTAACCGTGAATTCTTCAATTAACAAGATTAATTAATATATTCTTTGTCGCTCGCCACCCCTCATACATAAAATAGCAACCATCTGAGACCTCACAACGGTCACTAAATTATATCTAACTAGTTTAGATTAAGCAATTTCACAATCACCTATTTTAACTAGCCGCTTTGGGATCGTGGATCCGGAATTGTATTAACTAAATTCAAATATAATTCGAATCTAATTCCTACAACCTTTAACATGCATCCTAGGCCTATCAAGGGTCGTCTCGCGTAGAGAGTGGCTTGCCTCGACCTAGTGGCTATCTAAAAATAACTGATTGAATACACAAGCGGTAATCACATAGGGTTGTCAATCCTAATAGACTAGCCTCATGTATTGGTTTAAACGGGATAACATGCAAAACTTAATGAAAAGACAGCAAGAACAGTGCAATAAACTCCAGAAAACTCAGCCAATCTAAATAGAAATCAAAGCATAATCCCAATCCAACGATCTAAATGCGATTAGCTATTCATAAACGAAGTAAAAACAAGAATATACATGAAAGAATCCATGAAATATGACCTAAAAAAGTCTACAACAGTACTGAAACGTAAAAGAGGCAAAAGAAATCGTAAATGGACCAAATTTCTAACCTAACGACGGACTAAACCGAGACTACATATTTATAGAAAACTCGGCGACGTTTCGACGTTGCGTCTCGACGCTGCGAACTTTATACTCTGGTTAATTTTTGCGTCGGCGTCGAGACGCGACGCCATCCCTGATCCTTGACTTGCTGTTTTATTTCTCGGTCTTGTCTCGTTTCTTCTCGGTACGGAGCTTCAATCTTCAGCGTTTGGTGTCGTTCTTCAGGCCCGCTTCAACACAATTAGGTCTTTTCACCTCCTCGTCGTCCAAGACACCGAGATGGCTCCAAAACTTCGTAATTGGCCCGAATTAACACCAAATTAGCGTGATCGGCTCCCGACATTGCCTAAGCTCAAAGATCCTGTAAATAAGACAAGTAAAGCATAAAATAACTGTAACAAGCTTAGATTAGAGGTGATAAAATAGGACTATTTAGATCCTATCAAATGGTTGCCGAGATCAGTGTGAGAAGCCCTTGGAAGGTAAGAATCCTCAATCTTCGGAGATTTGATACCAAATTGGGGATTTTTGGACGAATATGTGAAGATCCCGCGAATCTCGGTATTCTGTCGGAAAGCCCAGTTGCGGCCGCATCTCTGGCGCAATTTTTCCTCTACACAGCTTTGACAAGTATGTCTTCAGCTTGGGGCTACTTTCCTTATATGGCTTGCGGGCGCATTTTGATCGCATATCCCACATCCTCAGGTCCAGATGCAGGCGCAATTCTTCAGCTTTAACTTCTTTTGCTCCGCTACCATTAATCTCCTCTTGCGGGTGCATCCTCGTCGCAAAGTCGTGCAATTAACTTGGATAAATTCTTACAAAAATAATCTCTTTAGGTACATTTTAAGCTTAAATTCTATAATTCTAAGATTTTCTTCATGATTCTACAACTTTTGCTAAAATGACTTGAAATGATAAGAATTTAAACACAAAGTCTTTGCTTTCCAAACAACTATCTAGGTTTTTAAGGCTAAATAACGCACATAAATGAGCGTTATCACGCGCGAAGAGTAGAAAACCGCGCGTGGGTCTCTTGATTTGCCACTGAAAAAGAGTTCCGACCAGATTATTTTGAAAACCGATGTGATTTGCCGCTGCACATGGTGGATGAAGAAGGAGCCCTCACTGAAAAGCGTCAAGGAGGACGACAAACAGTCTTATCACAATGGAAACAGTGGCAGCGTAGATCGAGCGAGAAGAGAGGAAGGAGAAAGTAAAAAGAAAAGAAAAAATGGTCGCTGCCGGTTGACCGATTGCCGGCGAGCGACGATCAACAACAAGTGGTGGTTGCCAGCGCCGGTAGCTGCAATATTTGGGTTAGAAGAAGATAGGATTATGGAGGTGGAGAAGAAGAAGGAAGAGAAAAAGAAAGAAAAAAGAAAAAGAAAAAATAGAAAAGATAATAAAATATTTTTTATTTAAAAATTTCAGAAAAACAATTTTTTAATAAAAAAAATACATGTCATGTCAGCAATATGTTAAGAATAACAAAAAAATTGATGGAGGGACCAAGAGTGTAACGAAACCCAAACCTCAGGGGTAAAAATGTTGAGTTTGTAAACTCAGGGACCAAAATGAAACCTAACCCAAACCTCAGGGACTAAAAGTGTATTTTTTCCCTTTATTTATTCATTTGAATTTAGTTAATTTAAATTAGTTATATTATTTAATTTAAATTAAATTAATTATATTACTTAAATTGATTTTTATAATTAACCAGATTATATAAAAACTAATTTATAATAATTATTGAATTAATTGAATTAATTATTTAATTGTAATAAATTAATAATAATAAATTTATTTTTTTAAAAAAAAAATATAAAGCTTTCATTAATAAGGATTAGTTCCTCAAGGGTACAAACAGTGATTTTTCACTGTAAACCATATTCAGAATCCAAGATGAATATTCACGAAACCATAATTTTGAACTTGAACTTAGCCCCACACGAGCCAATTTGTGAGCAATTTTGTTGTGATCCTGAGGGGTATTTATAAATTTCACAGCTCGGAATTCGCACTCGTAGGTCGCGACCTATGCCACGTGTCAACATGTCGTCTCTTGAAGAGACGATGTGCAAGCCAGCTGGAGATGGTCGTCTCTTACATAAGTTGAGCACAATAATGGATTTGGCCAAAGTGGTGCTTCCTCTAGCTAACATACCTTCGTGTGCGAGTTCGATCTTGGCGTTTCCTACTTCCATTTTTTCTTTTTCTTTTTTTTTTTTTACTCTTCAATTTTTGTTTCTTTTTCCTTTTTTCTTTTCTTTTCTTTTTTCTAAAATAACTTTTTGTTTCTTTTTTTAAAATACACAAACAGTTTTTTTTTTCCAATTTTCTTTTTAAAATTAAAATTTATATAATTTGAGATTTAAATACTTTCACTCCTCTTATAATATTAATAAAAAATATCCCATTTCCAAGCATCTTAAAAAACCTTAAACAAAACGTCCCCAATTGTTTTTTTTTTTATTGAAATTCAAAACGTCCCCAATTGTTAATGTTATCTCCGTAGTGATATTTTAGTGATGTTTTTGTTATATTTTATTTGAATTTTGTATAATATACAATGAAAATGTCAGACATTTCAGGTGGATATCTAACCTGTGAATGCGACCAAAATTTAAAACCCTACTCCTATCATTTCGATTTTCAATAAGTGAATTTGTAATTGTATTCGGATAATGTGAAGATTCATACTCATCATCCTTGAATGTGACAAGACTTGTTAACGAGAGCGCGTCGCGACACACGTCGTGACACACGTCGCTTGGGCTTAGCCGGCCCCATGTTTGTCTCTTTCTGAGCACCGTGGCGCAAGAAATGGCGGCGAAGCGGGACCTCTCCATCCCCATTGAAATTCAACAAATGCCTTTCTGTTCTGGTTTCAGCTTCCATTGGTAAGCTTCTACCTAACCCCGTTCGTTTACTAAGCTCCTCCCTCATTTTCCACATTTTATTACCATTATATACACTACCACAAGCTTATTGGTTAAGGTTGAGATCAAATCCATTGACTTGATAGTACTCAGGGTAGTTGAGTTTGCTTTGGCCGTTACTCTCTTCCCCTGTTCCTTTTTCGGTTGTTGCTTTGTTATTGTTTAACTTTGATGTTGATCTTGTTGGGCTTTTGTTGATATGAGTGATTTGTGAACTTTTGTTTTTCCATGATTTGGACATTTTGGCTTCTGGGTTCTTGATTTCTCTGGTTCTTAGTATGATTTACTCTAGATTCTCAATAATGTTGCTTTGAGATGGTGGTTTCAATTATTTTTTCATTAGTTGATTTGATTTCAAGTCACTAGTTGTCTAGAATGTATTGCGTTGACTTGCTCCTCCTCTGTTGCTGCTTGTAATTGTGTATACACCACTTTGTTCTTTATCTCATCTTTCGTCCTGTCTTTTTGGATTCTATTTCATGGCATGCTTTCTTCTATTGTTAATTTTTCCATTTGGAGCCCTCCAAAGTCTATTATCGTTCTTTTTTTTTTTCTTTTAGTCGGGGCGTCAGGAGCCCCATTGCTCATGGGCTACTCCACTTATCCCTGTAAATTCTTCATCCTACCCCAAAGCCTACTCCTACTGATTGTAGGAAGGCTCTGCCCCGCCCCAAATTCAACTCCAAAATCCAAGTCCTTATCCTTTTGGAGGTTCTTCAAAATCTGTTATCCTCATTATCTTATGTATATTTTTGAGGTATGAGTGTCCATAAGTGTAAACTGTTTTCACGGGACAATCATCTGATCTTACTATACTTGATTGTCTAGGTAATTTGCATGATATTGAATCCTATGTAGGTGGCCGCTATGACTTGAATGAATTCTCTCTAAGTTCTTTGCTATTCATGCTGGATTTATTGACCACTGGGCCAAAGCAGGATGGTTATTGTTTTTAGTTAAATTATCCATACAAGAAAATTGTAGCAAGCAAGTCTTACTTCTTTGTGATTTTTGTGATAAGTTTTTTGATGTCTTTTCTTTTGTCTGATTTCGTCTCTACCTTTTCACTTGTAGCTTTTGCAGAACCAAACTTAACTGAACACATGGAGAACAAGTGTGGAATCAAGACTGATGCCACTGAAGTAATATCTATTTCCTTGGCTGCTTATGCTTTAGACTTCATCTTCGACTCTACTTTCTACTTGACTTGCTCCCTTTAGATTATCTTTCTTCTTTTCCTTTTCTTGATGGATGATTTTTTGGCCTGCAGCTAATAGGCAATACTCCTATGGTGTATCTCAACAAAATTGTAGATGGCTGCTATGCCAAGATTGCTGCCAAACTAGAGTCAATGGAGCCTTGTTCAAGTGTCAAAGACCGGTAAAAAGATACTTCGTTTATAACCTGAATTCATATTCTGTTTTTTTGTTATATTAGCGAGCTTTTTTCTTCTTAATCTCTTGGATTGCAGGATCGCACTCAGTATGATACAAGATGCGGAGGATAAGGGCCTCATAACACCAGGGAAGGTAAATAATAGTGTCCCATTGCAAATTAGTTAGCTCATTCAATTCTGAATCTTTCAGTCTGCTAGAGATAGAAACTTAAGAACTTGAAACTACACAGCAGGCACCCAAAATGCCGTACATGTTTTGTATATATAGTAAAGATAGTCATGGTTTTAAGGTAGGATGTATTTTGTGAATCGGTTTGGTCGGGGCGGCTTAAGGAAATTTGAGACCTTATACAAAATTTATACGAGATCTTTTACATTTTTTTGAAGTAAAAAATTTTGTACATTAATTTCATTCTTTTAATTCATGTATATTTACTTTTGAGTATTTTTTTTAACAATTATCTTTTAGTATATTATCAAACTTTCATCAAACTTTATTATTTTTGCTTCTGGTAATAAATTTATCCAACGCGTTTTAAATACTGAATTAATTTATGTAATATATTTTACAAGCCTTTTCATAACTCAAGCTAAGTTTAATCTACAAGGTTTTGAACTTTTGACATTGAACAAAATGGATCTCTTAAAACTATGGGGCCTTAAGCAATCGTCTCACTCCTATCTCTTAAGCTGGCAATAGTTTTGGTACTAGAGTAGCAAGCCCTCTTGAATTGGTTAGGCTTGGACCCCTTGTGCTCATGGATGGTGAATAATAGAGCTGATTCCTAACAATGGCATTATACATTTTTGTGAAAATTGCAAATCACTTGGATTAGTTGTGTTGATTAATACTAGGGATCAACTAGATTGGCAGTCCTGTTTTCAAAAGCTTGAGCTAATGAAACTGACTTCTTGTGTGTGTCTGTGTGGGGCCAAAGAGTGTTCTTATTGAGACTACAGCAGGAAACACTGGCATTGGATTGGCATGGATTGCAGCAATCAAGGGCTACAGACTCATTCTCATAATGCCAGCTTTCTTCAGCATGGAGAGAAGAATTCTGCTTCTCGCTTTGGGAGCCGAGTTGTATCTCACCAAATCGGAAATGAGTATTGATGCAGTTCTAAAGATGGCTGAGGATCTTGAAAAATCAATACCCAATGGTTATTATCTGAGGCAATTTGACAATCCTGCCAATACCAAGGTAGTCTGTAACGGGGATATATACTTTGATCAGAATCCATGTCTGCTCCTGTTGAAAAGATAACTAATTATTATTTTTATTTCTCTAATTTCATTAGATCCACTATGAAACAACTGGGGTGGAGATATGGAAAGATTCAGATGGAAAAGTTGATGCACTGGTCTCTGGGATTGGGACGGGCGGGACACTAACTGGTGCAGGGAAGTTCCTTAAGGAGCAGAACCCCAAAATCAAGGTTGCTCTTAATATTTTGTATGCAAGTGACATCAATTGTTAGAGTGAGTCTGGGATGGCTTTGAAAGTAGAGCTTTCAAGTGAAACGTCTTTTCCATAAATAGTTTTAAAA
This sequence comes from Luffa aegyptiaca, assembly GCA_017139565.1. Lineage (NCBI taxonomy): Eukaryota > Viridiplantae > Streptophyta > Magnoliopsida > Cucurbitales > Cucurbitaceae > Luffa > Luffa aegyptiaca. The sequence continues at coordinate 23,369,001 of CM029397.1, forward strand.
GAAGCACTAATTAAGTGATTCTAAGGGTAAGATTAAGATGACTTTTAGAGATGGAAATAGTGCTTTAATTCCATTAAAAGCACTCTAAATTTTTATAGTGTTTGGTTAGATAATTAAAAGTGATTTTGAAAATTCTAAAAAAAAAAATGGCAAAAACTAAAAAATATTTAAAGTGCTTTGTCTAATAGTGCTCATAGTTTTCTATATGTAGGTATATGGAGTAGAACCAGTTGAAAGTGCAGTGTTGAGTGGAGGACAATGCGGTGAGTCCCTGCTATTGCAATGAACAGGCCCTTCATATCCTTTTCTTCACTCATTATTTAAATTTTATGTTAATGTCTACAAATTCTATTGATGGATTAAGAAGTTTATGGAAAGACAATTTCATGGGATATATAACACTTCCAAATACACTATAAACTTGGTTGTAAGTGACCTTGTTAGCTAGTCTGGATAGAACTCTATGAGATTGAACTTTCTGGTGAAAAACAGAATGGTAGAACCTGTATTTATTATTATTTTCTTTTCTTTGATACCGGAATATTTAAGGGTCCACTACTTGTGTTTCGCCACTCCACTACTTGTGAGGAGAGGCCAACCAAAGCCACCTCCAGAGGGCAGAGACAATAAAAATTTTAAATTATTAAGGCTCCATTTAATAACCCTTTGGTTTTTGAACATTAAGCTTATAAACACTACTTCCACCTATAAATTTGTATGTTTTTGTTATCTACCTTCTTCAATTTTCACAAAACTTGTTTTTTATTTTTGAATTTGGCTAAGAATTCAAATCTTTCATTAAGAAAGATGAAAACCAAGGTGCAAATGGAGAGAAAACAAACATAATTTTCAAAAACCAAAAACAAAAAGCTATGGCCCGTTTCATAACCATTCGGTTTTTTGTTTTTGGCTTTTGAAAATTAAGCCAACAAACCCTACCTCCACCTATAAGTTTCTATATTTTGTTATCTACCTTCTTCCCACGTTTTCAAAAACCATGTCAAGTTTTGAAAACTAAAAGTAGTTTTAAAAAATTTGTTTTTGTTTTTGGAATTTGGCTAGGAATGCAAATGTGTACTTAACAAAGATAAATCCCATTGTATCAATTGGGAGAAAACAAGTATAATTTTCAAAAACCAAAAACCAAATGATTATCAAATGGAGCCTAAATTGTTATCAAACGGGCGTAGGGACTTGGACTTAGAAATTTGGGGTACAAAAAAGTAGAATTGAAAGGCTAAAGTTAATATTAGAATATATTTATAAGATTAAATTTATTCTAGCCCATCAAATTAAGCTTTTGGGTCCACTAAGTGATCTAACAAGTTACTATAGACGGAGATTTTGAGTTAACTAGATTGACCTTCCTAACTTTATTGGCCTCATCAAGTGCTAACCATTGACATGTTCTGTCATTGAAGGCCGCCATCTCATACAAGGAATTGGTGCTGGCTTCATCCCTTCGATTCTGGACATCGAATTGCTCGACGAGGTTATTCAAGTAAGTCACGAAACCAACTTAATGGCAGTAGCTAGAATCTAGATGAGCAGTTAGATTTTACTCTGATCTGTTTAGTTGGATTGGATCTCTTCTAATTTTACAAGACAAGCCAAATAATCCCTTACTGATTGTATGTGTTAGTTAATGTTCAGCTCATAGAGAAAAAGTTGGTAAATGTTGTCTTCTAAGTGAAATTCAGACTCATGGCAACATTTACTTTTTGGTTGAATACTTGTTTATTTGTTTTGTTTCGGTTCATAAACTTTTAAATGTTTTATTTTAATCCATCAACCTTAATGTTTATTTCATTTTATCCCTTAACTTTCAGTTTTCAAATACCCTCTGCAACATTTATTTTAGCCATTGCCATTAATTTTTTTTGTTAGTAATTCAACATAAGTTTGAATACATTTTGAAAATCCATCATTAACCAACTTGTGACTTTTCTACAACTCCTAATCTTTCATGCTACTATTTATGTTATGTAAGGTATCAAGTGAGGAAGCCATTGAAACTGCAAGGCTTCTTGCTTCAAAAGAAGGCCTTCTGGTATTTTGATGTTTCTTTTTAGTATCATTTTGAAACTCTTTTTACTTGCAATAGAAAAATCAAATGCTCATTTCTGCAAAAAAGTGACTACATTTCCTTTGTAGGTGGGCATTTCATCCGGTGCTGCAGCAGCTGCTGCAATAAAGGTTGCAAAACGACCTGAAAATGAAGGAAAACTTATTGCTGTAAGTCTATATTACTATCCTCAGTGAAGATTGATTCTCAATTCAAAGTTTAATCTTCCTGAAAACCACATCTGCTTTGAAATCACACACTTGAAAAACCTTTTTTGGGAGGCATTTCTAACTTTAAGGCCTGTTTCTCTCTGACGATTTTGTTTTTGATTTTCTGTTGTTAGCCAAACTTCAAAAAGAAACAAGAAGTACAGATTTTTTTAAACTAATATCTTTTATTTTTTAAAGTTTGACTATAATCTAGAAATGATTTTGAGAATGGATTTGAAACAGAGAAATAGGTTAGTAGACAAGCATAACTTTTAGAAACAGAAAACGGGAACAAAAATGTTATCAAACGGTCACTTAACTCTTTCTAACACTAAAATGTTTTTAATGCTTGTGCAAAAAATCTACCTGGAATCTGATAAGCATCTGCAACACTACACTCAAATCAATTTTGAAATGATCTACCAATTGTTTGAATGGCAGGTGATCTTTCCAAGCTGCGGTGAGCGGTATCTATCGACTTCGCTCTTTGACTCGGCTCGGGAAGAGGCAGTAAACATGGCATATAGATGAGGAGACAAACAAATAAGAAAACGGTTATTTGATTTACTTTCTAGTCTAAGCTAGAGAGTAGATCAGTAAACATGGCATATAGATGAGGAGACATGATTTTGAGAATGGATTTGAAACAGAGAAATAGGTTAGTAGACAAGCATAACTTTTAGAAACAGAAAACGGGAACAAAAATGTTATCAAACGGTCACTTAACTCTTTCTAACACTAAAATGTTTTTAATGCTTGTGCAAAAAATCTACCTGGAATCTGATAAGCATCTGCAACACTACACTCAAATCAATTTTGAAATGATCTACCAATTGTTTGAATGGCAGGTGATCTTTCCAAGCTGCGGTGAGCGGTATCTATCGACTTCGCTCTTTGACTCGGCTCGGGAAGAGGCAGTAAACATGGCATATAGATGAGGAGACAAACAAATAAGAAAACGGTTATTTGATTTACTTTCTAGTCTAAGCTAGAGAGTAGATCAGTTAAAATAAATTATGATACAATAAAACGTTTTATGTACATTTTAGGGGTTGTTTGGGGCACTGAATAGGTTATAATAACCTCTTTTATTATAACCTATTCAGTGTTTGGGGCATCAACAAAATTAAATGGTGAGGTGGGTTATTTTTATCCCCAATTATTTTATCCATTATCTACAGTAACCATCATTCAACCCACCCGATTATTCTATCCATTTTCTACAGTAACTCTCTCATCTCTTCTTTCATGCGACTCCTTGACTTTTCCGACGACCGCCGGTCGCCGTCGGCCGGCGAACTTTCTGACGACTTTTCCGACGACTTTTCCGGCGATCACTGACGACTTTTCCGACAACCTTTTTTTTTCGTTTTTTTCATATTTCTTCTCATTTTCATTTTGAAAAATATAAAAAATGAAAATAAAGAAAAAAAAGAAGAAGAAAAAAAAGAAAACGAGGAAAAAAAATTTGGTCGTCAAAAAATTTGTCGGCAACCGTCGGAAAAGTCGTTGAAAACGTCCGACCACCTTTCCGACGATCGTCGACGACTTTTCCGGCAATCTTTTTTTTCCCTTTTTTTTCCTTTTTTCATATTTCTTCTCATTTTCATTTTGAAAAATATAAAAAATGAAATTAAAGAAAAAAAAGAAGAAAAAGAAAGAAAACGAGGAAAAAATATTTGGTCGTCGAAAAATTTGTCGGCAACCGTCGGAAAAGTCGTTGAAAACGTCGCCAACATTAGGGTTAGAGAAAGAAGAAAATGATGATGGAGTTTGAGGTTGAGGAAGAAGATGGAGATGATGATGGAAATGGAGGAAGAAGATGATGAAGATGAAGATGGAAATAGAAATGGAGGAATAAAATGAAGATGATGGAGATGGAGGAAGAAAATGAAAAAGAAGGAAAAAAGAAAAGGAAAAAAAAACACTAGGTTTAGTTGATTTAATACCTTCTGGACGAACACAGTTGACCCACCACTCCTCGACCAATGTGCTGCTTCACAATTATCTTTGCTTTCAAGAATTTTCTATCTATCTTTTTCAAAAAAAAAAAAAAAAAGGAATTTTCTATCTCTCTTTTGTACTCATATATTTCTAGGAAACAATATTTTTGTGCCACCATGGTCGTGGCCCATAGAAGGCAACATTATCTCCCAGATGTATTTTTTTTGTGCAACTTTAGGGGATTAAATACTAGGTTGTCTTTCTACATATTTATACTAGGGAATTAAATATAAATATTGGAAAATCATATTTGTTCCATTTTTGTATTTTCAACGTAAAAATGGTAAATGCTTATTTTCAACGTAAGCATTTACCATTTTTACGTTGAAAATACAGAAATGAAACAAATATGGTTTTCCAATATGAAATCATAAAATGACTTTTTTTGTGAAAAAAATCATGACCCTAAAACAAAGAAAATCAACTCTTACCTTAGGTTATTTTTGTTTCCTTTTAAGTTAAACACATCATTTAACTCGTATACCCAATATTTTTTTTTTTTTTTTATAACTGAATCCAAACAATTTTTTTATTGATATTTGCAAAATATAATATTTGACATACAAAGTTGTATGAGGAAAAAAAAAAGTCAAGAAAAAAAAGTCAACTTGAACCTTTGATTCAGAATCTCATGTTAAACAGATCAGCACCCCAAATACAGACTATTTTAACTCAGACTAAAATAATCTGCATCCCAAACACAGATTATTTTATCCCAGACTATAATAATCTGCACTCCAAACACAGATTATTATAACCCCCAGACTATTATAATCCCCAGATTATTATAACCACCAGATATTATAACCAATTCAGAGTCCCAAACAGCCCCTTACATGGTAAGTTAATGCAAGATATTGAAAGAAGAAAAGAGCGATATGAGGCTTCAGTCCAAAGGCCTATTATTTGAACTAGTGTTATTTTCTTATTTATTAAGGAAAAAGTGATGAAGGAGTTCTATTTTGAGTCAAAATTAATGTTGAATTGGATTCAAGTGGTTTAATGGTACATTTCTTAATTTTTGTTTTTTAAAATCTAACGACTCCAATCCAATTCATATACTTGTTAAGTGTTACCTAGCTACCAGTCAGAAAACATCAGAAACGTGTAGATGTGAAAAATCTATTATGGATTAACCATTAAACCACTTGAATCCAATGTGAGAACTTCCAAAAATTAGACAGAGAAACTGATGTCATATTTTCATTTACTTGTCATGTGTTAGCTAACTACAAGTCCAACCAAGATAAAGGAAATGCAAGAGGTCAAAAATCTAAATGCTAGAGATAACATAATGATGTGAACCAATGAACGCCTATTGTCGTGCCTGAAGGTCCAATTACAAGGTCGAGAGTCAAAAAGCTACAAGAAGCTTTAATCATCTATATTCAAGCTATGGTGAGTCCGACAAAGGAAGTTCAAGGAGATGTTGGACTCTTTTCCTACATGATTTGCAAAGTTGAGATTCAAGATGAAGACGCATTAAATGCATTTTGACTTGCATTTAATGAACTCATAGTTGGATTTATGGAACTTAAAGTTTAACTTGGTGTTCTCTTAAAAAAACTAAGTTGAGCTAAAGTTACATTCATTAAGGTGAAGCTTGAACTCAAGTTGTATTCAATGAAGTGGAGAAGCATTCAATGAAGTCAAGTATCATTTCAAGCTTCATTCAAGACAAACTAAGCTTCAATTATGGAACTCAAGTTCAAGCTACTCCAAGTTATGATTCATTACTCCATGGATGGTTACAAGATAGCATATATTTCAGTTTTTCTTTGTCATTTAAACTAATAGTGGTCAGCCATTGTAACTCACCCAGATTTCACATTTACCCATTTAATTAGTCAATTAAAGTTGTGTCTCCTGGTCTTTTGTGACCAATTAGGTTAAGGTTGTCAAAGGCTATATAAAGCCTTCTTTTTCTACCATTGTGACCAGAATTTTGAGTGAAATGAATTGAGTTTTCCTTAGCTTTGTGTTGAGTTTTCCAAATTGTGCAATTTCTTGTGTTTTAGATCTTGCATGTTAGAATCATTCAAGTGGTGTTGATCAAACCTCTTGTGGAGTGATTCGAATCACGAGTTTAGAAACAAGTTTTCTATACTCTTGATATTGATCATCAAGGTAATCCATTTCAAATCTTTTCTTTAGGCTGGTTCCATATCGATTTGTTGGAGTTTTCAGATTTGAGATATAAAGGTCTTGTTTTTTAACAAGGTTGTTAGATCCATTTCTTGGGAGTTTCATAACAGATAAGATCAAAAATTCTATCGTGGATGATGGAGGGGAGAATGTCATGCCACTATCATCAACTGGATCTCATGTTGAGTTAAAATCAAGCGATTATTGAATGAATCTCGTGTTGAGTTAAAATCGAGCGGAATGTGTCCTTATTTGTTGAATTAAGGAAGTCCATAAACTAACATATGAAAGGTAGAATTTTGTGTTGAGTTAAACCAAAGGGTTGTTAAGAGAGGTTAATTAAGGAATGTCATAATATGAGGAAGTCCCTTAGTTAAATTTTAGCTATGTTGGGCGCTTGTAAAAAGTCGCTAGCAGACGACGTCTATTGAGTAGACTTTATCACAAATTGAACTACATGAGCTACTCTGCTAGCCGATTGTTTTAATTTTTGTAAATTATTTTTAAAAATAATTTCATAGAAAGAAACAATAGTTCTAATGAAGAAGAAATGCTACCAAATATTCAAGTTTCATAAACTCTTTGGAACGTTAATTACGTTTTCTTGTCGTATTTTAAAATTTTAGTGGAACACTAGTATGGAAAGGAGTACCTGCTTTTTTGCTTGAGATTGGTGCAAGGAAGTTCTCATGAATAAATAAATAAATTGTTATAGGTAATTTTAGACCACTCCGATATGCAAGGAGCTGACGAAGACAGCGCGATACCAGCCCAAGGAGGCAGCTAGGAAACGGGATCCGTTGGAAGAATAGGCCAGAGGGTCGGGCCAAAACCGAAAGGATCGGGCTTTTGGCCCGACCCCCTGCTCGGCCTCAGCCACCACTCGGCCTGCGCAAGGCCGAGTTCTTCCGCCTTCGTTCGGTCCACTGGTGCCTCCAGCTGCCTCGATTCCACTCGGTTCAGCCCAAATCGCCTCCAAATGCCTAAAACCCTAGGAGCATGAGCAGGTATTTAAACCCCTCTTCGTCACTGAAGAATGGGGCCGAAAACTCACTCTTCTCTTCCTTTTGCTCTCTAGTTTTGCTCATATTCCCTCCGATTACTGACTTAAGCATCGGAAGAGGTGTGGCAAGCACCACACCAGTGTGCAGGTTTCCCTTGTTTTGCAGGCCACATCTTCCCCGGATTCAAACAAATTCACTGTTGCTGTCACGTGAAGGTCAGGTGAGCGCTTGGCCGGATTTTGCCATCAACAGTTGGTGCCGTCTGTGGGGAAGAAGCTTGCCTAGTGGGATTTGCACACTGGTTACCTAGCGGATAAGAGGATGAAGAAGAAAAACTAGATTCCAGATGCAAAACAAACAGTGCCGACCCGAGGCCGAGGTCGAGGCCGAGGTCAGGACGAAACCCCACGAGCGATCAGGGTCATCTTTGGAGGGCAAATCAGCGAAAAAGTCCCGTTGAAGAACTGAAAATCATTCTATCAACATCCAAGATTGAGGTAATGAGCAATCGAGGAAGACTGGGGGCTAAGAAGGAAAAGCTACCGGATTTAGGCCAACTCTAGGCCGAAGTCGAGACCGACCTTCCAAGGCCTAAAAGTGTCTCCAATATCACAATGTCAATGCAATTTTGATTGGCAATCGAGTCGAACAAGGAGACGAGGATAAGATTGGAGCAAAGAAACCAAATACGAAAAACGACAGATTATTCCAGGCTAAGGCCGAGGCCGACCAGGGGAACCTCCTTCCCTCATGAAGCAGTGATAGCTTATGTGTTTGTTCCCATTATGTTTTTCAATGACTGGTTGCATTTTCATTCTGATTTTAACATTTACATTTGTAGGTGTAGGAATGATGCGCTAATCTTAATAAAGGTTCCATGTTTAGTTCTGTTGTTGTAGATGATTCAAAAATGACAGGCGAAAATGCCCTTGGTTGAGTGGAACACTTGAAGATTTACTACCAGTAGCTTCCACAGAGATGGAGCACCACTGCCCCACCACAGGAAGGCACAGCCCGACCATGCCGAGGATGACCACGCCAAGGCCGACAAGGTCGAGGCTCGTAGGCAATTTCTTAAAGACCTTACTTATTATTTAATTCAGTGCTTTTGTTTGCTTCAACAAGTATATAGTATTGAGTGCAAAACGCTTGAGGTGCTAATCTTAATAAAGCCCTACTTTCTCTTTAGTTTTGTTATTGCAGATAATTTAATGTTGCAGGGAAAAAGGTCCTTGGGAGTGGCAACGCCTATACTCCCAAGGTTCCCCGGTGGAGTGGCAACGCCTATACTCCCCGAGGTAATCGACTTGCAAAAAGGTCCTTGGGAGTGGCAACGCCTATACTCCCAAGGTTCCCCGGTGGAGTGGCAAAGCCTATACTCCCCGAGGTAATCGACTTATAATGTCCTTGTAGGAGTGGCAATGCCTATACTCCCAAGGCCCTCGTTGGAGTGGCAACGCCTATACTCCCCGAGGTAATGGACTTATAATGTCCTTGTAGGAGTGACAATGCCTATACTCCCAAGGCCCTCGTTGGAGTGGCAACGCCTATACTCCCCGAGGTAATCGACTTATAATGTCCTTGTATGAGTGGCAATGCCTATACTCTCAAGGCCCTCGTTGGAGTGGCAACGCCTATACTCTCCGAGGTAATCGACTTATAATGTCCTTGTAGGAGTGGCAACACCTATACTCCCAAGGCCCTCGTTGGAGTGGCAACGCCTATACTCCCCGAGGTAATCGACTTATAATGTCCTTGTAGGAGTGGCAACGCCTATACTCCCAAGGCCCTCGTTGGAGTGACAACGCCTATACTCCCCGAGGTAATCGACTTATAATATCCTTGTAGGAGTGGCAACGCCTATACTCCCAAGGCTCTCGTTGGAGTGGCAACGCCTATGCTCCCCGAGGTAATCGACTTATAAAAATGTCCTTGTAGGAGTGGCAATGCCTATACTCCCAAGGCCCTCGGTGGAGTGGCAACGCCTATACTCCCCGAGGTATTCGACTTGCAGAAATGTCCTTGGAGGAGTGGCAACGCCAATACTCCCCAAGGCAACGACGACTAGCGGACCCTCGGGAACGGAGTCAGGGCTCCAATCAGAGTCGTACCGATAGAGGAAGGTGCAGAGGCATTAAGGCTTCAAGGTATGGTAAATTACATTCCAAGCATCTTTTACTCAAGTATAATTTGTAAATTTAAAATAACACTTGAGTAGGGGGCTGAGGAGGGGAGACTATCGATTGTGTGATGATTAAAGCTTGTCTGGAAAGAATATGTCTAGATGGCCGAGGCCGACTAGGCTAGATTAAGTCATTGCTTTTTCCTTTCTATTTTTTATCATGTATGCTATTGTGGCTATTCAATTTTAGTCATGCTCATAATATTTCTGTCGCAAATTGATAATTGTTTGCCTAGGCACGAGCTCAAGGCCAACTAGGCTAAATACATGTTTAGTGCTTTAAGTGCTTTTTGCAGGAAGGATGATGCTGAAATTGTTATGGTAAGAGGTGGTGGCCACCAAACCGTACCTATGTTATTCTTTTGCAAAAATGTCATTATTCTGTTTGACCAATGCATAACATTAAGTGTTTTACCAAGTTTCTACAAGAATAGGGCTGAGGTCGACCAGGCCATGCCCATACCATATTTTTACAGGAACAGGACCGAGGCCGACCAGGCCACGTCCATACCTTGTTTATGCAAGAGTGTCATTCTCCATACTTTAAGGCATAAGCTCAAGGTCGACCAGGTGAAGCACATTCTAAGTACTCACATCTTTATGGTAATCGATTTTGCTTAGTCACTCTTTACAGGGGCTTGAGGCCGAGGCCAACCCTAGCCTCTTCCCTCATCTTACTTTTCAAAAGCTAACATATGAGTGCAGCAACTTAGATTTTGGGCTAACAGGGACTTGAGGCCGAGGCCGACCCTAGTCTCTTCCCTCATTTTTCTTTTGTAGATAACATTTCAATGCAGGAACTCGAAATTTTCAATAGTATGAAAGATGGTCGAGGCCGACACCAGGGTCTTACCGCGTGCGCCATCTAAATGGCTAAGCGAGAAAAACATTTACACAGGGGGCTACAAAACAGAGGAATGACCTGAACAAACGTCCAAAACGAGAGACAAAATGCACAAAAGTTTGGACTCGCTCCAAATGTTAGCCTCGGCCTCATGCCAAGGCCGAGGCCGAGGCTGGGTTATTTCTTCAATCCCCACTTTTCTCACTTCTCTCTTACCTAACCCCTATTCAGGGAGTTTCTGCTTTGTTTAGTTTTATCCTATCTTGCAGGATAACGAAAATTCGCACATAAGTCAGCACAATAGGAAGATCTTTACTCTTAAATCGAGCTTAAGGAGCTCAACCTATAGCAATAAGTCACACCTGAATCCCAATTCAAGAGTGGGGGCTTAATGTTACAGGTAATTTTAGACCACTCCGATATGCAAGGAGCTGACGAAGACAGCGCGACACCAGCCCAAGGAGGCAGCTAGGAAACGGGATCCGGAGGAAGAACAGGCCAGAGGGTCGGCCCAAAACCGAAGGGATCGGACTTTTGGCCCGACCCCCTGCTCGGCCTCGGCCTTGGGTCGAGGCCGAGGCCCATGGTCGGCCCGCGCCTTCGGCCTCCGTTCGGTCCACTGGTGCCCCCAGCTGCCTCGGTTCCACTCGGTTCAGCCCAAATCGTCTCCAAATGCCTAAAACCCTAGGAGCATGAGCAGGTATTTAAACCCCTCTTCGTCACTGAAGAAGGGGGCCGAAAACTCACTCTTCTCTTCCTTTTGCTCTCTAGTTTTGCTCATATTCCCTCCGATTACTGACTTACGCATCGGAGGAGGTGTGGCAAGCACCACACCGGTGTGCAGGTTTCCCTTGTTTTGCAGGCCACGTCTTCCCCAGATTCAAACAAATTCACTGTTGGTGTCACGTGAACGTCAGGTGAGCGCTTGGCCGGATTTTGCCATCAACATAAATTATCAAATTTAGAGAGGAAAAATGAATTTTCATATATTGAATAAGAGATTGAGCCTGTTTGGTAGACAATTCAGATTCTGTTTTATGTTTTTGGATTCACTAAATTCAGTGAATATGCGTCTAGTAGATGCATTTTCGAAAATTTTTTTCAGATTCTGTGATCCAAACAGTGGAAATTTTGAAAACAACTTTTTTTTTTAAAAAAAATTCAATGTATTCAGATTTTGAATTTGAAAATTTTAAATGCAGAATTAAATTAAAAAAAAAAGATAAAAACCTTAATAAATATAATATTTCATGTTATAAACTCAATCTATTTTAATGAAATTAAAATTTGTATAATATAATGTATTATAAGTTATATGATATTGTAAAATAATAATTATACAAAATTGATAACATATAACATTTTAATAAATTAATTAATAATAGTTTATATTCAACCTAATATATTTAGTTGATAACTACAAATAGTGTATGGTTTATAAATATATTATCAAACACATTTTGAAACATTATTTAAATTGAGATCCAATTTCCTGAATCTACTACCAAACACATATATGAAAACATGAAATACAACTCTGTTTTCATTGAATCCCTTGTGTTTCAAATTTCTGTTTTCAGATCACCAACCAAACGCATCCTCTCCTTAAATACAAGCTACGAGATTAGTTTTACGAGAAAATAACCATTGTTACTAAAAGACGTTAGCAACTTGTAATAATATAAATACAATAACAGACACCGTATTTGGTCCGACTTAATTTGTTTAAAATAAAAAATCAAAGAAGAATAAAAATGAAAATAAAAAAATAAAAAAAATGAAAAATTAATCATTGATAGGAATTTTGGTACATTTTAATTGATTGATTCGATAAACTTTCAAAGTTGATTAAAAAAAAAAAAACAAAATTTTAAAAGTCAAAATTAACACCGATTCAATGTGTCACCTACACTCAAATAGTCGTGCCCCATCGACATAAATTGCACCTATTCAACTTAAAAGTTTTATTTTTAAATATATTTGTAAAGTGAAAATTTGAAGAACCACATTCATTGTCCTAACATTTCTCAAAAATATCTAACCTCGAAGAGTCACATTTCAAAGATTGAATAACTACTTCCATTATACAAATTTCTCTCTGGAGGCACCTCAACTCAAAAGTTGTGTCCCATCAACAAATAATGAAGGGAAAATAGGAATTGAATAAAATTGTAGGGGCAAGATAGATATGTAAAGATTTTCCTTTCTTAGCCCCTTTTATATATATAGTATAAATTATAGATAGGTTAAAAATCACTTTTGATCCTTAAACTTTCATCAAAGTAAAAATTTAGTCCCTGAACTTTGATTTGTAACGATTTAGTCCATGTACTTTCAATTTTATAACAATTTAGTCCCCGAACTTTAATAAGTAACAAGTTAGTCCTTGTACTTTCAAATTTGTAACAATTTAATCATTATGACAAAAAAAAAAAAATCATCAAAATTAAATGTCGATTTTTATTATTTAATGATTAGAGACTTTGTAGCTTATAAACATACTGGAATCCAAATTAGCTTCTTAATCTATCTATATAAGAAATTAGTAATCTAGTAAAGATATCTAATTAATTGAAATAATTCAGTATAAAAAATAAATTTTATAATTAATTATTCAATTAAAATTGATACTTGTATTACTCATATACTCTTCAATATATTCGAACTAATTTTTTTTTATCTCTCTCTATTGAAATAAGAATTAATTTATTAATACATCATAATTATATAAATTTTATAAAATTAATCTCATAAAAATATTATTTATTCTTACAAAAAATTGGGGTACGTTTGGTTGGTGATCTCGAAATAGAAATTTGAAAACAAGGGATTATCAAAACAAAAATGTATTTTCATGTTTTCAGATATGTGTTTAGTAGCAAATTTGGAAATTGGATCATAACTTAAGCAATTGTTCAAAATGTGTTTGATAATATATTTATCAACTATAAACCAGTTGTAGTTATCAACTAAATATTAAATTAAATATAAACTATTATTAATTAATTTATAAACCTGTTATATATTATAAATTTTGTATAATTATTATTTTACAATGTCATATAATTTATAATACATTATATTATACATATTTTAATTTTACAAAAATGAATTGAGTTTATAATATTTTATTTTTTTTTACTTAATTCTATATTTTAAAATTTCAAAATTAAAATCTGAATACACTAAAGCATATAAAAAAAAAATTCCTCAAAATTTCCGCTATTTAAATTATAGAATTCAGAAATATTTTTAAAAAACATATCTATCAAACACATATTTATAGAATGAAGTGAATTCGAAAACTTAAAACATAATTCGAATTGTTTACGAAACATGTCGTTAGCATTCCCAAGTATACAACCAAACACAAATATTATATTCCCAAGACATCCATGATTCTCAACCATCATCAAAGAAATTTTAAACCAAACAACTTCAATTGTTAATATTATCACCGTTAACCCAAAAAAAAAAAAAAAAATCTCCGTACTGATATTTTAGTTATATTTTATTTTGAATTTTGTACAATATAATGAAAATGTCAGCTTTTCAAAATAAAAAAAAAAAAGTCAGACATTTCAGGCGGATATCTAACCTGTGAATGCGACCAAAATTTAAAACCCAACTCCTTACATTTCGATTTTGAATACGTGAATTTGTATTCGGATAATGTGAAGATGTGAACTGATCATCCGGTGTTTTGAATGTAACAAGACTTGTTAACAAGCTCGCATCGCGACACAAGAAATGGCGGCGAAGCGGGTCCTCTTCCTCTCCATCCCCATTGAAATTCAACAAATGCCTTTCTGTTCTGATTTCAGCTTCCATTGGTAAGCTTCTACCTAACCCTGTTCGTTTACTAAGCTCCTCCCTCATTTTCCAAATTTTATTACTATTATATACACTACCACAGTCCACAAGCGTATTGGTTAAGGCTTCTTCCACGAGCTTTCCCCTGTTTTATTCTGTGGCTTTGTGATTGAGATCAAATCCATTGACTTGATAGTACTCAAGGTAGTTGAGTTTGCTTTGGCCGTTACTCTCTTCCCCTGTTCCTCTTTGGTTAGTTGTTTGTTATTGTTTAACTTCGATGTTGATCTTGTTGCGCTTTTGTTGATATGAGTGATTTGTGAACTTTTGTTTTTCCATGTTTTGGACATTTTGGCTTCTGGGTTCTTGATTTCTCTGGTTCTTAGTATGATTTACTCTAGATTTTCAATGATGTTGCTTTGAGATGGTGGTTTCAATTATTTTTTCATTAGTTTCTTTGATTTCAAGTCACTAGTGGTCTAGAATGTATTACGCTAACTTGCTCCTCCTCTGTTTCTGCTTGTATTGTCTATACACCATTTTGTTCCATCTCATCTTTTTTCCTGTCTTTTTGGATTCTATTTCATGGCATACTTTTTTCTATTGTTAATTTTCCCATTTGGAGCCCTCCAACGTCTATTATCTTTCTTTTTTTCTTTAAGTCGGGGCGCTGGGAGCCCCATTACTCATGGTCTACCCCACTTATCCCTGTAAAGTCTTCATCCTACCCCAAAGCCTACTCCTACTGATTGTATTGGCTCTGCCCAGCCCCAAATTCAACTCCAAAGTCTGTTATCCTCATTATCTTTATGTATATTTTTGAGTTATGAGTGTCCATGTCAACTTGCATGCATGTAGACTATTTTCACGGGACAATCATCTAACCTTACTATATTTGTTGTCAAGGTAATTTGTAGGATATTGAATCCTATGTAGGTGGCCATTATGACTTGAATGAATTCTCTTTAAGTTTTTTGCTATTCACGTTGGCTTTATTGACCACTAGGCCAATGTAGGATGATTATTTTTTTAGTTAAATTATCCCTACAAGAAAGTCTTACTTCTTTGTGACTTTTGTGATAAGTTTTTTGATGTCTTTTCTTTTGTCTGATTTCGTCCCTACCTTTTCACTTGTAGCTTTTGCAGAACGAAACTTAAGTGAACACATGGAGAACAAGTGTGGAATCAAGACTGATGCCACTGAAGTAATAATATCTATTTCCTTGGCTGCTTATGCTTTAGACTTCATCTTCAACTCTACTTTCTACTTGACTTACTCCCTTTAGATTATCTTTCTTCTTTTCCTTTTCTTGATGGATGATTTTTTGGCCTGCAGCTAATAGGCAATACTCCTATGGTGTATCTCAACAAAATTGTAGATGGCTGCTATGCCAAGATTGCTGCCAAACTAGAGTCAATGGAGCCCTGTTCAAGTGTCAAAGACCGGTAAAAAGATACTTCATTTATAAACTGAATTCATATTCTGTTTTTTTTTTTTTTTTTTTTTTTTTTTTTGTTATGTTAGCAAACTTTTTTCTTCTTAATCTATTGGATTGCAGGATCGCGCTCAGTATGATAGAAGACGCGGAGGCTAAGGGCCTCATAACACCAGGGAAGGTAAATAATAGTGTCCCATTGCAAATTAGTAAGCTCATTCAATTCAGAATCTTTCAGTCTGCAAGTGATAGAAACTTAAGAACTTGAAACTACACAGCAGGCACCCAAAATGCAGTACATGTTTTGTATATATAGTAAAGATAGTCATGGTTTTAAGGTAGGATGTATTTTGTGAATCGGTTTGGTCGGGGCGACTTAAGGCAATTTGAGACCTTAGACAAAATTTATACGAGATCTTTTACATTTTTTTGAAGTAAAAATTTTGTATATTAATTTCATTCTTTCAATTCATGTATATTTACTTTTGAGTATTCTTTTTAACAAATATTTTTTAGTATATTATCAAACTTTCATCAAACTTTATTATATTTGCTTCAGGTAATAAATTTATCCAAGGCTTTTTAAATACGGAATTAATTTATCTAATATATTTTACAAGCCTTTTCGTAACTCAAGCTAAGTTTAACCTACAAGGTTTTGACATTGAATGAAATGGATCTCTTAAAACTATGGGGTCTTAAGCGATCGTCTCACTCCTATATATCTTAAGCTGGCCATAGTTTTGGTACTAGAGTAGCAAGCCCTCTTGATTTGGTTAGGCTTGCATCTGTAAAGTGTGCTTGCACCCCTTGTGGTCATGGATGATGAATAATAGAGCTGATTGCTAACAATGGCATTATACAGTTTTGTGAAAATTGCAAATCACTTGGATTAATTGTGTTGATTAATATTAGGAATCAACTAGATTGGCAGTCCTGTTTTCAAAAGCTTGAGCTAATGAAACTGACTTCTTGTGTGTGTCTGTGTGGGGCCAAAGAGTGTTCTTATTGAGACTACAGCAGGAAACACTGGCATTGGATTGGCATGGATTGCAGCAATCAAGGGCTACAGACTCATTCTCGTAATGCCAGATTTCTTCAGCATGGAGAGAAGAATTCTGTTACTCGCTTTTGGAGCCGAGTTGTATCTCACCGGCCCGGAATTGAGGGGTGATGCAATTCTAAAAATGGCTGAGGATCTTGAAAAATCAATACCCAATGGTTATTATCTGAACCAATTTGACAATCCTGCCAATACAAAGGTAGTTTGTTAAGGGGATATATCCTTTGACCAGAAAACATGTCTGCTCCTGTTGAAAAGATAACTAATAATTATTATTAATTTTTTCTCTAATTTATTTAGGTTCATTATGAAACAACTGGGATGGAGATATGGAAAGATTCAGATGGAAAAGTCGATGCACTGGTGGCTGGGATTGGGACAGGCGGGACACTAACTGGTGCAGGGAAGTTCCTTAAGGAGCAGAACCCCAAAATAAAGGTTGTTCTTAATATTTTGTATGCAAGTGAGAACAATTTTTAGAGTGGGTCTGGGATGGCTTTGAAAGTAGAGCTTTTAAGTGAAACACCTTTTCCATGAATACTTTTGAAAGAAGCACTAATTAAGTGATTTTAAAGGTGAGATCAAGACGACTTCTAGCTATGGAAATAATGCTTTAATTCCATGAAAAGCACTTCTCTACAATTTTGTAGTGTCTGGTTAGATAATTAAAAAATATTTGAAGTGCTTTCAAGATAAGCACTTAATTTGTGCTTTATCTAATAATGCTTATAGAACAAGTGTTTTTGCTTACAAGCATTTTCAAAACCATCCTAAACTCACCTCAGTGTTTTTAGAGTTTTCAAGATCATTTTTGACCAAGTAAACATGAAAATTTCAAGAAAGTGTTCTATATGTAGGTATATGGAGTAGAACCAGTTGAAAGTGCAGTGTTGAGTGGAGGACAACGTGGTGAGTCCCTGCTATTGCAATGAACAGGCCCTTCATATTCTTTTCTTCACTCATTATTTAAATTTTATGTTAATGTCTACAAATTCTATGGATAGATTAAGAAGTTTCTGGAAAGACAATTTCATGGGATATATAACCCTTCCAAATACACTAATAACCATTTGGTTTTTAGTTTTTGGTTTTTGAAAATTAAGCTTGTTTTCTTCCAATTTTCATACCATGGTTTTTATAAACCACTTCTTCCAATTGAGGACACATTTGAATTCCTAGACAAATTTCAAAAACAAAAACAAGTTTTTATAGACTACTTCTTTTAGTTTTAAAAAATATGAGAAGGTAGATAAAAAAAACAAAGAAACTTATAGGTGGAAGTTGTGTTTATAAGCTTAATTTTCAAAATTCAAAAGCCAAAAACCAAATG
This sequence comes from Luffa aegyptiaca, assembly GCA_017139565.1. NCBI lineage: Eukaryota > Viridiplantae > Streptophyta > Magnoliopsida > Cucurbitales > Cucurbitaceae > Luffa > Luffa aegyptiaca. The sequence continues at coordinate 23,387,096 of CM029397.1, forward strand.
GTTATCAAACAAGGCCTAAATTGTTATCAAACGAGCATAGGAACTTGAACCTAGAATTTTGCATGGTACTCCCCAACATCTAAAGCCTTTATTATCAGATCCCTCCTTTGGGGTAAAAAAAGTAGAATTGAAAGGCTAAAGTTATTATTAGAATATATGTAAAAGATTGAATTTATTCTAGCCTGTCAAATTAAGCTTTTGGGTCCACTGAGTGTTTAAAAACTCATTGGGTTTTGTGTGAATATCGATGCAGTGCAGGATATAGAGCTTACTCTTTATGGTTTTGAGTATAGTGTTGTTTTAAAAAATGCATTCCCTTTTAAACCTTATGTTCTTCATCAACTAATGTTTTGAGTCCTATACTTTTTGGCCTCATCAAGTACTGACCATTGACATGTTCTGACATGGAAGGCCACCATCTCATACAAGGAATTGGTGCTGGCTTCATCCCTTCGATTCTGGACGTCGAATTGCTCGATGAGGTTATTCAAGTAAGTCACGAAACCAACTTAATGGCAGTGGCTAGAATCTAGATGAGCAGTTACATTTTACTTTGATCTGTTTAGTTGGATCTCAAAATTTTATAAGACAAGCCACTTATTTTCATCCTCTGGAGTTATTAGCTTAAGCTTTTAAGGAACGAGTCAGTACGAGCTATGGCAGCCTGCTCCAATATGTTTAACCATAAGTTACACAGTTCGAACATCTTTATAATACTTGAAAAGTTCTGAATTTATACTCAAATGATAGTCATTATATAGCACATCTAAGGAAGTACATATATTCTTGTAAGGATATTTCTTAAAATCCTTGGTATTTTCCTAAATTGTACAAGATAATCCCTTACTGATTGTATGAGTTGGTTAATATTCAGCTCAAACAGAAAAAGTTGGAAGTATTGAATACTTGTTAAATGTTTTATTTTAATCCATCAACCTTAATGTTTATTTCATTTTATCCCTTAACTTTCAGTTTTCAAATACCCTCTGCAACATTTATTTTAGCCATTGCCATTAATTTTTTTTGTTAGTAATTCAACATAAGTTTGAATACATTTTGAAAATCCATCACATAACCAACTTGTGACTTTTCTACAACTCCTAATCTTTCATGCTACTATTTATGTTATGTAAGGTATCAAGTGAGGAAGCCATTGAAACTGCAAGGCTTCTTGCTTCAAAAGAAGGCCTTCTGGTATTCTAATGTTTCTTTTAGTATCACTGTGAAACTCTTTTTACTTGCAATAGAAAAATCAAATGCTCATTTCTGCAAAAAAGTGACTACATTTCCTTTGTAGGTGGGCATTTCATCCGGTGCTGCAGCAGCTGCTGCTATAAAGGTTGCAAAACGACCTGAAAATGAAGGAAAACTTATTGCTGTAAGGCCCGTTTCTCTGACGATTTTGTTTTTGATTTTCTGTGTGAGCTTAGCCAAATTTCAAAAGGAAGAAACAAGAAGTATAGATTTTTTAAAACTAATATCTTTTACTTTTTAAAGTTTGAATACAATCTAGAAATGATTTTGAGAATGGATTTGAAGCAGAGAAATAGGTTAGTACACAATCATAACTTTTAGAAACAAAACACAAAAAACAAAAACTTTATCAAACAGTCACTTATCTCCTTCTAACACTAAAATGTTTTTAATGCTTGTGCAAAAAATCTACCTGAACTCTGATAAGCATCTGCAACACTATTCACTGAAATCAATCTTGAAATGATCTACCAATTGTTTGAATGGCAGGTGATCTTTCCAAGCTGCGGCGAGCGGTATCTATCGACTTCGCTCTTTGACTCGGCTAGGGAAGAGGCAGTAAACATGGCGTATAGTTGAGGAGACAAACAAATAAGGAAATGGTTATTTGATTACTGCCTAGTCTAGGCTAGAGAGTAGATCAATTAACACAAATTATGATACAATAAAACGTGTTCCGTACATTTTACATGGTAAGTTAATGCAGGACATTGAAAGAACAAAAATGCTATTTGAGGTTATTAAGAGGCCTCAGTCCAAAGGCCTATTATTTGAACTAGTGTTATTTTCTTTTGGTGTGTTTGGTTTAACTTTTCAAGATTTTAATTTTGAAAAAAAAAAATCATTTTGAACAAAATTCTAGTGTTTGGCAACTATTATTGAGATATCAAATATGAGAGAATCACATAATCTTCAATACATTAGAGCCAAATATATATAGGGATACATAGAAGAAAACAACTATTCAAATAGAATGTTAACTATTCAAAGAGGCAGAAGAAAATAAGCCTCCAACAAATAGAGAAATTAAAAGTATACAAGTTCAGAATAACTATTCAAATAGAATGTTAACTTCAATAGCAGAACAAGTGTATAAGTTAGAAGAGTTAATAGATCCTCCAAAACCAATAATAAAACCATTGTTTGGCCCTTTAGATAAGGTTAAATTTAAAACACCAAAAACTCAAATTTTAGAAGAAATTGACAAGAAATTAAAAGCTCTAAACTTAGAAGGAGAAACCTCAAATCAAATAAATGTCTTTAACGATAGTGACATAGATTCTATAATAGAACAATTTTCAACTCTACAAGTTGAAAAGCCCCAAGAATTAAATAGAATAAGAAATTTACAAATCCTAATGACAAAATAAATGGGTACCATAGACCTACCATGCCGGATCTAAATTATGAACAAAACTATAAATTTCTGAGAAATACTCAGTACGATGGAACTTCCATATATGTCTGGAACATAGATGACATGTCTGAAAGACAAATTACAGACTTGCTAAATGAGATGCTCATAGCTACAACTGCTTTCGAAGCCAATGGAAATTCAAATCACGAATTAGCAAAAATGATCATAAACGGTTTCTCAGGAACGCTAAAAGCCTGGTGGGAAGCTTTAAATACTGGCACAAAAAATATTGTCAAAAATCATAAAAACAAAGTCAAAAGAACTAAAGAAGTCAAAGTTGAAACAACAGATATCAGAACAACCGCTCCATCCACCTCTACTACTAGAACGGTAGAAGAAGAAGTAGAAATAGAAGACGCAGTAGCAACGCTAGTCTATACCATATCCTGACATTTCACTACGGGATCCAGTACTTTATATCAAGAAAATCAAAGAAAAATTCTAAATAATTTAAGAGATACAAATTTAGCAAATTTCAATTGGTACAAAGACATGTTTTTATCAAGAGTGTTCTACATGACTGATGTCAACAAAGAACACTGGAAAGAGAAGTTCGTTGATGGACTTCCAAGCTATGTGGCAGAAAGAGTTTATATGTCCCTCAGAGAACATTTTCAGGGAGATATAAAATGGGATGATTTGACATTCGGAGAAATAATATCTCACCTTATAAATTGTGGTTTAGAAATCTGCAATGAAATAAAAGTCTAAAGAAAAGTTCAAAAGAATGAAAAACTTAGAGTAAGAGAAATGAAAACCTTTTGCTCTCAATACGGTTGTGAAAGAATAGAAGAACCAGAATCTTCTAAAAGAAAAACTATTCAGAAAAACAATAGCAGAAGATATTACAAAAATTACTACAGAAGGCAATACATTCAAAGACCACCACAAAGAGAATACATCCCAAAGAAATATTATAAGAAAAGAATTTCAAAACAAAACCCTCGCCCAAGTCAAGCTAGAAACTCAAAAGGCAAGAAAAAAGTCTCTTGCTATAAATGTCAAAAAGAAGGTCATTACGCCAACAATTGTCCAAACAGAAGAAATCAAGAGAAAGCAAAAGCAAATTCTATTTCTTAAAGAAGAAATAAGTTATAAAAGAATAGAAAAAAATCTCAACAACCCCTCAATAAAATTAAAAATAAATGCTTTTTGGGATAGGAAGAAACATATAGTAAATCTTCCATATATTAAAGATTTCAATGAATCTAATATTCCAACAAAGGCAAGGCATGCAGAACTACTAACATTCTGTAAAAAAGGAATACAGGAATTAATCAATAAAGGACTGATTAGGCCATCAAAAAGCCCATGGTCATGTGCAGCCTTCTACGTTAACAACGCAGCCGAACAGGAGCGTGGTGTGCCAAGGTTAGTAATCAATTATAAACCCTTGAACAAAGTTTTAGAATGGATAAGATATCCAATTCCAAATAAACAAGATTTACTCAAAAGAATTTCTAATGCAAAAATATTTTCAAAATTTGATATGAAATTTGGATTTTGGCAAATTCAAATTTCCGAAGAAGACAAATATAAAACTGCTTTTAATGTACCATTCAGACAATACAAATGGAATGTAATGCCTTTTGGGCTTAAAAATGCCCCTTCTGAATTTCAAAAAATTATGAATGATATTTTCAATGATTTTCAAAATTTTACAATAGTCTATATTGACGATGTTTTAGTTTTCTCATCAAGCATCGATCAACATTTCAAACATCTCAATATTTTTATAAACATTATCAAACAAAATGGTGTGGTGATGTCATTACCAAAAGTCAAATTATTTCAAACCAAAATTAGATTTTTGGGCTTTGATATACATATGGGCCCAATAAAACTCATTCAAAGGTCCATAAACTTTGCTACAAACTCTCTAGATCAAATAACAAATAATACCCAACTACAAAGGTTTTTGGGCTGTTTAAATTATGTGTCTGACTTTATCCAAAACCTGAGACCCATTTGCAAACCACTTTTTCAAAGGCTTAGAAAAAATCCAAAGCCATGGTCAGAAGAGCACACTAACGCTGTACAAAAAATAAAAGCTTTAGTCAAATCAATTCCCTATTTGAGTCTAATTAATCCTAAAGCTAGTCTGATAGTAGAAACAGATGCATCAGATTTAGGATATGGAAGAATCCTCAAACAGTGTATAGATAAGAACGAATCAATAATCCGATTCCACTCAGGAGTCTGGAATGATACTCAAAAAAAGTATTCAACAGTGAAAAAAGAATTACTTGCAATTATCCTTTGTGTTCAAAAGTTCCAAGGAGAACTAATTAATAAAAGATTTACAATTAAAATAGATTCTAGAGCGTCAAAATTCGTTTTAGAAAAAGATGTAAAAAATCTTGTTTCAAAACAAATTTTTGCCAGATGGCAAGCAATTCTCTCATGTTTTGATTTTGAAGTTTTGCCTATAAAAGGAGAACAAAATCATCTAGCAGATTATCTCTCAAAGGAGTTTCTAACTCCAAAACTCTCTCCTCTGTCTCTCCCTCTCTCTAAAAGAAAAGAGTAAATGAGCAGAAATAAGGCAAAAGCCTCCTCTTCAAAGGGCAAAAGCCCAGCTTCCTCTTCTTCAGCACCTCCACCTATGAGTGCTGATCAATACGCTATGGATCTAGGGTTTACTTCGGTAACCCGATCTAGAGCAAGAACGGGCGGCATACGTCCAATGTCTCTAATGGAGTCATCCACTCCACCAAGGCCTTCGGCCAACCTAGTCCGTCCTTCTGGCGGAGTTGTTCAATTGAGACCTCCAGTCTCACCAGATTCAAGGGTAGGGTCATCAACCCCGTCACCTTCTTCTTATTCTCAGGTTGTTACACCAGAAAAGAGGTTTGTACCTCGCCTTGAGATCAAAACTTATTTTAAAAAATCTCTGGTTATCACTGAACCCATCATTGAACCAGAATTTCAAGGTCTCAACCTTGAAGAGACCATTTCAAATATGTATCCATCAGGCTTTAACTTTATGCCTGAAGACCTTCAAAAGACAAGAACCTTTTATGAGTTTATTCTTGTTGACACAAAGTCAGCAGAAATAACCCACATTCCAGATAAAAACGATCCATCTAAGATCGCTTATTCCAAATTCAAAATCTTTAAAGCCTTGAATCCAACCCACTGGAATCAAGGTCTTTATACCGATAAATTCTTTTCAAAATCATTCGTGCCACAAACATACTCATATCGGGACTATGTAAGAGCCTGGTATAATGTTATGTGGTATTCCAATTACAATCATTCTTGGTTCATATCCTTTTGTCAAAATGCCTACAAAATCACATTTCCTCTTTGGTTCATTCAATGGTGGAATACATTAGGAATGACGGATGATATTTTACCAACCCTCTTGCAAGAATCATATTATCATTTTGCAAGAAACATTCAAAAAATAGCGTTTCATAATTCAATGAGATTCTGTTTATATTTTCAAATTCCTTGGATATTTTGCTGGAATTTTTCTACAAGCAACCATCCACAATACAAGACAGTCACACAAAGATCTTGGAGATCAAGTGGTGGGAAAAATATAATTTTCAACATGCCACCCTCAAACAAATTAAAGAATGGTTCGCACAGAACGACTATCTACAAGATATCGACATTAAAAGGAATGCAGAATTCCTTAATGACAAATCAAAACTTCTGGCAACTCTCGCACAGACAACCTCTGACGCAAACTTCCAGAGGATTCTTCAAATGGCAGCTTCCTCCAGAAGCGAGTCACCGGCTTCTTCTGCACAAGGAGAAGAAAATGAGCCAGACTACGATCTCGATGATCCATACCTTGACTCACAACCCATATGAGCTCCGAATCAATTAAAATTTCCTAATTCACAAAGAAACAAATGGTGTTCATAAGGGATGCTTCATAAAGAAGTATTTCCATCATAATTGTAAAAATTATTATAAAAAAAAAACGTGTATATTCTTATCTTTAGAATTAATAGGTGTAAACTTTGTAAAAATTCTAAGTTTACACTGTAAATACATTTCTGCAAGTCAACAATTTGTAGAAGTTATTGTGAAGCAGCAGAGTAATTAAAGTGAAGATTATGAGATCTTGAAGACGAAGATCGTTGGTGATTCTCCTAGTTTGTGAGGACCTAGTTTGGTGTTCCAGGCAGTAAGTCCTAATGATGAGGCAGTGAGTCCGTTGGTAAGCCAGTAATCAGCCTAGGGTGATCAAATGAAGAGAAGAATTAATAATTTAGCCGACAAGATATCAAATCAGATCAAAAGAAAAGCTGCATGATCTTCTCAATTGGCCGACAAAATCTACCAAGTTTATATTTCTTGTATATTCTCTTTGTACTTGTGATCCTTATCTCTTCTTTTACCATTACGTAAGGTAATGGGTTTACCTTCTTTGTCTTTTCTATGTTTTATTTTTTCTTGCATGATTGATTTTACCTTTTGTTGTTTTCACTTGTCTTTACTTTTTTTTATTCCTTTGTACATTTTGGTTTATATGTCTTGTGATTTTCACATGGTAGATTGTCGGGATTCTATCCCAATAAGATAACATGTATTATTTATTTTCCAACGAATCTATCAGGGGTCTTGTCCTGATGATTCGATCTTATCTTTTAATTTTCTGTATTCAATTAGTTTTGAAATCTGGGGTCTATAAAAGACTTCCAAGTTGTATTGCCAAGGCATCAGAGTGAGAAATCTTCTCTCTTGCCCTCTGTTGTAAGCTAGTCGATCCTAAGACTTTCTTTGCGTCTAGCAATCTCTAGCGCAGTGTTGTAAGCTTTATCCCCAGTTGGTATCAGAGCCAATCTTTTAGTCCGCTCATGAAATACTGGGTTGGATGCAATATGAAGGTCAGCTTGGTTGTCACACCACAACCTGGCTGGAACTCTAACATTGAAGCCTAATTCGATCAAGAGTTGATTTACCCACATTATTTCACATACTGATTGTGTCATAGCTCTGTATTCTGATTCAAAACTTGATCGTGAAACTACATTTTGTTTCTTACTATTCCATGAAACCAAATTGCCTCCAACAAAAACACAATAGCTAGAAGTCGATCTTCTATCTTCTCTTGATCCTGCCCAATCGGCGTCTGAAAAACACTCAATCTTCATATGATCATGGTCTTTATATAAGATCCCACGTCCAGTTGCAGCCTTCAAATAACATAGAATTTGTTGTACTGCCGTCCAATGATCCACTTTGGGTGAAGATATAAATTGACTCACAATGCTAACTGAATAAGTTATGTCTGGTCGTGTCACTGTAAGATAATTCAACTTTCCAACCAATCTTCTATATCTCTCAGGATCATCAAATGGTTCTCCATCTTTTGTAAGTTGTAGATTAGGCATCATCGGAGTACTACATGACTTGCCAATTTTTATGTCTCAGATAGCAAATCAAGCACATATTTCCTTTGTGACATAAAGATACCCTTCTTGCTTCTCATTACTTCAATACCCAAGAAGTACTTTAGTGTTCCCAAGTCTTTAGTATGAAACTAACTTTGGAGGAAAGTTTTGAGAGATAAAATGTCTGATGAATCATCTCCGGTAATAACAATATCATCAACATATAAGACAAGTAGAATAATACCACTCTTAGTTCGTCGGTAGAAGACTGAGTGATCCAACTTACTTTTCTTCATTCCAAACTGCTCAAGTGTCTAGCTAAACTTTCCAAACCAGGCTCGTGGACTTTGTTTCAACCCATACAAAGATTTGCGAAGGCGACACACTTTATCATTCTCCCCCTGAGCAACAAACCCAGGTGGGTGTTTGCTCCATATAAACCTCATCTTGAAGATCACCATGCTGAAAGGCATTTTTAATGTCAAGCTGATGCAAAAGCCAACAATGAAAAGCAGCCATGGAGAGGAATAACCTGATAGAAGTTAATTTAGCAACAGGAGAAAATGTATCAAAATAATCAATCCCATATGTCTGAGCATAGTCTTTGGCAACAAGACGTGCTTCTAATCTAATAACTGAACCATCAGGATTGACCTTAATTGCAAACACCCATTTACACATGATAGCTTTCTTTCCTGCAGGACGAGATACTAAATCTCAGGTACCATTATCATCTAAGGCATTCATCTCTTCTATCATCGCATTGCGCCAACCATGATGAGACAAGGCTTCATGAACCGTTTTAGGGATTGAGATAGAGTCAAGAGAGGCAACAAAAGAACATGTAGAAGAGGACAAGTGGTCATAAGAGACAAATGAAGAAATAGGAAAAGTTCAAGAACGTTTACCTTTATGAAGAGCAATAGGAAGATCATCACTCGGTCTTGGATCTGATGACGAAGAATCTTCTAGTACAAGACATTCACTTGGAGGTGGTTGTGGTCTAGAGTAGACTTGGGTAATAGGCGAACGAGTATGGATAGGTGGCGAAGGAGATGGATCGAGAGAGGGTGTGGGAGACACAAGTGTATAGATAAAAAGATCATCCTCCTCCTCCGGACTTGTACTAGGCAAAGATGATTTGAATGGTGTGTCCTCAAAGAAAGTAACATCACGAGAGACAAGATACCTATTCGGACTAGGACAATAGCATTGATAACCTTTTTGGACACGAGAATAGCCTAAGAAAATGCACTTCAAAGATTTGGGGTCTAATTTTTTTAGATTAGGATGAACATCCCTAACAAAACATGTACAACCAAATATTCTTGGTGCAATAGGAAACAACGGTTTTGTTGGGAATTGAACATGATAAGGAATTTGACCTTTAAGAATAGATGAAGACATGCAATTAATCAAGAAGCAGATGATAGCATGCATAAATGCTATCATTTTCCTATTATTTTTAGCTAGTTTTGTGCATGAATTGTGCACTTTAATGCTATTTTATGTTTAAATTTCAGAAAACCGAGCCAAGGAAGCAAAACCGGAATTTTGAGAGATTTTGGGGGCTTTTTGAAGCATTTTGGAGAAGTCCATTGAAGATCCAAGTCCAAAAGCCCAAAAAGCATGAGTTAGAAGCCCAAATTCATGAATTCCAAGCCTTAAATTATCAAGTTGGGTCAAGAAAAGAGTCCAAAATCCATTACAAGAAGCATTTGGGCCAAAAGAAAGTTGGAGGCCCAAAAATTGAGTAAAAATCGAGCAATTCTAGAAGATCCAGGGCCTAGCGTCTCGACGCTTGGCAGCTGCGCAAGAAGAATCCAGAAAGTGGATAGCGTCGCGACACTGTCCATGTAGCATCGCGATGCTGCGAAAACTTGGAGCCCAAGACAACCTGACGTCAAAGCGTCGCGATGCTGTGACGTAGCGTCGCGACGCTACGCCTACTGGGAGCCTATAAATAGTGTTAAGGACGAGGACACGACACAGATCTCCACAATGGTATGATATTGTCCACTTTGGGCATAAGCCCTCATGGCTTTGCTTTTGGTTCCACCCAAAAGGCCTCATACCAATGGAGATACTTGTCCTCCCTTATAAACCCATGATCATCCCCTTATCTAGCCAATGTGGGACTTTGGTTGCACTCCCAATTCCCAACAATCCTCCCCTCGAACAAAGTACCACAGACGAGCCTCCCTTCAAATAGTCATCTATCCGTCCATATCTCCTTTCATAGGGAGGAGTTTTTGCTCTTAGAGCCAGATTACGGATTCTATCCGTCCATATCTCCTTTGATACAGAGGAGTTTGCTCTTAGAGCCAGATTACGGATTCGGAGTTTGCTCTTAGAGCCGAGCCAAATTACGGATTGTATCCGTTCAGATCTCCTTTCATACGGAGGAGTTGCTCTTAGAGCCAGATTACGGATAATCTGTCCAGATCTCCTTTCATACGGGGGAGTTTTTGCTCTTAGAGCCAGATTACAGATCTCCCCCATGACTATTTCTTCAAGGCTCACAAATCCTTTGTTCGGCACCCGAGGAATTTACGAAAGACATGGCTAAGTCCGGGTCTAGCTCTGATACCACTTGTTAAGGGACGAGGACACGACACAGATCTCCACAATGGTATGATATTGTCCACTTTGGGCATGAGCCCTCATGGCTTTGCTTTTGGTTCCACCCAAAAGGCCTCATACCAATGGAGATACTTGTCCTCCCTTATAAACCCATGATCATCCCCTTATCTAGCCAATGTGGGACTTTGGTTGCACTCCCAATTCCCAACAAATAGAGCCATTTTCATCCAAGTTTGATGTGCCAATTTGTGGGTTTTCACCCCATTTTAGAGTCCACACTAAAATTGGGGATTTTTGGGAGAGTTTTGGAGCTTGGTTGAAGATCTTTGGAGCTCGGGATCGAAGGAGGTCGTCGCGGGATCGAGGAGATCGACTCTTTTATGAGCATTTCTCTTCCCTTTTCCTTTATGTTTTAGTTTCTAAAATTGTTGTGATTAGGAATTATTGAATTTTAGTGATTATGAGTAGTAAATTCCTAAATTCTATGAGATTGATTTAAATGTTGAACCTTTGCTTCATTAATGAATTAAATTGGTTTAATTGTCATTATTGTTCATTTGTGCATTTTGTCCTTAATGCTTTTAATCAACTGATCACTGATTAAATGAATCGTTACTAAGTTGGAAACTCGACGGAGAGAAGCTTAGACTAGAACTGAATGCATGATTAATGTTATTTACCCGGGTGACACGGGATAGAATAAATAACGTTAGAGGTTGTATTGATGGGTCGTAATGCCATGCTAAGTAAATAAAGAAGAGACCGAAAGGAGATTCTTTATTGAAAGGTATGAAATAGGAGGAGACCGACAAGAGAGTCCTTGTCATTAGGCTTCTAGACTTATGAATCAAATGATTAGTTAATCCATATTAGTTAATTGATTAAGCTATTAAAGGTCCAATTGATGAAATCAACCCTTTAAGAATTATCCCTCCAAATTGTGTCCAATTGATGAAATCAACCCTTTAAGCATTGTCACTTCTCAAAATCTTAAGGGAAACATCAAACTGAGTTCAAATTTCAGCATGAAAATCACAAAAGTGAGAAAGTAACTCAGAACGACTCTTCATAAAATATAACCAAGTCATAGGAGAGTTATCATCAACAAAGGTAACGAAATATTGAAATCCAGTTTTGGAAACAACAGGACACAAGGACCCCAAATATCAGAATGAACTAATTCAAAAGGCACAATTGCTCGATTATCGATTCTAGGGCTTGAACTGAGACGATGAAATTTGGCAAACTGACATGAGTCACAATTTAATGAAGACAAGTTATGAAATTGAGGATAAAGTTTTTTTTAAGATCGAAAGAGATGGATGACCTAAACGACAATGAGCATTAAAAGGAGTAACAACTCCAGAAAAGGCAAGTTTTTGGCACTTGATGATAAAAATATAAAGTCCTCTAGATTCAAGTCCTCTACCAATAATCTTCTTCGTCACAATATCCTGAAACAAACAATAACCAGGATAGAATGTGACGGGATCGTCGGAGGGTGTCGAATTCTCCTTAAGTCGTCAAATAAAATTTATAATCCACGACACTACTACTATTTTTGTAGCAATAGCGGCCGGGGTTGAACACAGGGAAGAGGGAGCTAGTAAGTGTAGAATTTCGTGCTTATGAAAACAGGGGGGATTTTTGATGAAGGACAAGCAAAATAAAATAAAATAAAATAAAATAATTGAATGCTGAATTTTAAAAGACGGGAAATAAGCATGCATGAGAGAAATTAGACGGGATCAATAACATAAAAAGGGATCGTTGGATTGGGATTTATTATGCTTGATTCTAATTCATAGCTTCCTAGTTTTCTCTAATAATCGTTGTAAACTGATTTCATTAGTCCGGTCGGATTCTGGGTTACTCGGAGGACCCCCCTACACTAACCTGTGTTAATTAACTCGCTAATCGTGAATTCGGCAATTGACAAGATTAATTAATATGAACTCTATCGCTCGCCACCCCTTATGCATAATGTAGCAACCAACCGAGACCTCTGCAACGGTTACTACTTATATCTAACTAGTTTATTAACAAACAATTTTGCAACCACCTATTAAAACTAGCCGCTTTGGGATCGTGGGTCCGGAATCATAAGAACTAAATTCAAATACAATTTAACGTAACTCTAATTCCTAACACCTTTAATATGCATCCTAGGCCTATCAAGGGTCGTCTCGCGTAGAGAGTGTCTTGCCTCAACCTGATGGCTATCTAAAAATAACTGATGGAATACACAAGCGGTAATCGCATAGGGTGTCAATCCTAATTGACTAGCCTCATGTATTGGTTTAAACAAGATTACATGCAAAACTCAATGAAAATACAGCAAGAACAGAAAGTATAAGCCAGAAAACTCAGCCAATATTATTTAGAATCAAGACATAAAACCAATCCAACGATCTAAATGAGTTTAGCTATGCATAGATGAAGTAAAAGCAACAAATAACATAAAAGAATCCATAGAATTATACCAACAATGGTCTACAAGAGTGCTGGAATGTAAAAGAGGCAAAGAAATCGTAAAAGGGACCAAAATTCTAACCTAACGGCGGACTAAACCGAGGCTACATATATATAGAAAATACGACAGCGTCGAGATGCTGCGAACATTATTCTTCGACCCGAATTCGCGTCGGCGTTGAGACGCCAAGACTGGTGTCTCAACTCCAGCCTCATGACTTGACTTCCTGCTTTATTTCTCGGCTTTGTCTCGCTTTCTTCTCGGTTCGGGGCTTCAATCTTCGGCTTTTGGTTTCACAATTCAGGCCCGCTTCAGCACAATTGGGTCTCTTCACCTCCTCGCCGTCCAAGACATCGAGATGGCTTCAAAAACTCCGTAATTGGCGGGAATTAACAACAATTAGCGTGATCGGCTCCCGACACAGCCTAAGCTCAATTAACCTGTAAATAGGACAAGTAAAGCATAAAATGACTCTAACAAGATTAGATTAGAGGCGATAAAATAGGACTATTTAGGTCCTATCATAATGAAACACAACAATTAAGGCCACAAGTGAGTTTACTAATTGAGATCAAATTAAAGGAAAGTTGAGGTAAATGAAGAACTGATGATAAAGAAAGAGATGGGGTTAGATTTACTGTGCTAGATCCAATGACAGATGATGTTGATCCATTTGCCAAAGTAACGTTAGCAAGGCATGCAGATGAAGAAAGAGTAAAAAAAAAATTTGTATCACCTGTCATGTGCTCTGATACCATGTTATTGAGATATCAAATATGAGAGAATCACATAATCTTCTATACATTAGAGCCAAATATATATAGGGACACATAGAAGCCCTAAACTAATAATAGTAAAATTACAATAAAGGACTCAAGACTAATAAGCTACTCTATTCACATATATACTATAACAACAACCATTAAAAATGACTTATTAAAAAATGAGATTGAGAAAAAACCATTTTGAAAGAAACACTTGAAAGCAAATTTTTTAAAAAGAGTTTTAAGTATATAATAACTTGTGTATTAAAACACTTGTGAGAAAATGTAACCAAACAAGTTGCGTCAGCAAATAATCCTATTCTTATTGCAGATGAAAGGGATAGAGCCATTAGGGATTATGCGACTGCAACTTTCTACAATCTCAATACCGGAATTGTTGAGCCAGTCGTTGATGCAAATCATTTCAAGCTCAAACCTATCATGTTCCAAATGCTTCAGACAATAGGCAAATTTTCAGGACTTCTTAGTGAAGATCCTCACAAGCACATGAAACAATTCTTGAGAATATGCAATCCGTTCAAGCTTAATGGAGTATCCAATGAAACTTTGTGTTTGAAACTTTTTCTATTTTCTTTGCAGGGTAATGCAGAAGCATGGTTAGATTCTTTTCCACCCGATAACATCACCACATGGGATGAACTTGCTGAAAGTTTCACTTGAAATATTTTCCACCTACAAAGAATGCACAAATCTGAGGGAAAATTATCACTTTTAAACAGGGACGACAAGAAGAATAGACACGGCATGTGAGCGCTTTAAAAAGTTGATTAGGAAATGTCCACACCATGACTTGCCTACTTGTCTTCTTGTAGAGCATTTTTACAACGGATTGATTCAAGCTTCCAAAGCAGTCAATGCATAAGCTAATGGTTCGTTGTTTAAAAAGACTTTCAATGAGGCAAACGAGATTCTTGACGCAATTGTTGCAAACAATAGTCAATGGGGAGAAGAGGAAACACCATCTAGAAGCATTGCCAAGGTTTAAGAAGTCAATCATCTAGAGAAACTATCGGAGCAGATGTTAACTATGAACGATATGCTTATGAATGTTACTCTAGGGAATCTAGTTCAAGTTGCTGTCGTGAGCCAAACTTCAACCCCCATTTGGACTACTTGCAATGAAGAGCATTCATTTGAAGCTTGTCCTCAAAATCTAGCTTCAGTATATTTTGTAGGTGCACAGAACAGAATCAATCCTTACTCCAACACATACAATTCATGATGGAGACAACACCCTAACTTTTCATGGGGAGGACAAAATGCTAGTACTTCCAATCATTTAAAGTCAAATTAGCAAAAGTCTTAGAATCATGTTAGAAATCTTAGAAATATAGAATTTATGCTTAAAATGTTTAAAACGAGATTATTTTTGTAAGAATTTATCAAAGTTAATGTTTTTGTGCAGAGGTCAATTTGCGATGGAAATGCGACCACAAATGGAGAAAAAGAGTTAGCAAAGAAAAGTTCGAAGTTGAAGATTTGCGCCCACGTTTGGTCCTGAAGATGTGGAAAATGCGTTTGTATTGCGCCCGCAAACTGATAAGGGAAGTAGCCCCAGCTGAAGTCAAAATTTTCAAGGCAGCTCACAGAGGAATTTGCGCCTGAATTGCAGCCGCAACTAGGCTTTCCGACAGAATTTCGAGATTTGCGGGATTTGCACCAAATCATCTGAAAATCCCAAATCTCATATCAAATCTCCAAGGATTGTGGATTTTCACCTTCAAGGGACCTCTCACACGTACTGATCTCGGCAACCAACCTTACCTTCCAAGATCTATATAAGACGACCAAGGTGCAAAAAGCAAAGGGAGCTCGAATTTTCATCCTAGGATAGTTTTTATGTTGTTCTTTCTTCTCATCTTGTAACCAATCCGAGTTTCGGTTCTTCTAGCCTCCGTCGGCTCTTCCTGATAAACGCCAAATATGCTAGGTTTACAAAGCTAGAGGTCCTTCTAGGATCCTTGTAAACAGACACGAATAAGACTAACTTACCGAATGATTCCAACCAAGAGCTTAGTTAGAAGATGAATCACTCTTAGATCAAACTTAGAATCTATGATGATCACTCCTAGATCCTAAGACGACTCACTCCAAAATTAGATTGATCAAAACTAATCCAATGAATCGATTGACATCAAACCTAAAACAAGATTTGAAAGAAAAGACAACACCAAAGGGTTGAATAAGCAAAAGCTTTTTAATATTCATAATCTGTCTTTTCAAGAACATTACAAGCCATTTTAAAGGCCAAATGGTCGTTCACAATACCAAAGACACAAAAGTCTTCAAAAGTCATTAAATGCAAAATTAAGAAAATAAGACCTAGGAACTTAAAACTTGATTGCACGTCAAACGAGAAGCCATATCTCAAAACTAAAAAGATACAATTGCTTTAAATTGTCTTAAATATCTACTATGGGAGGCGCTCCATATAATGACAATGTTTGACAAGCTTTGACATCACGAAATCCCAAGAGATGCATGCTGGACAGCCACCTCTTCACAAATTCTGCACACTTTTTTTGTCCCCGTGCCATCTTCCAAATTACACAACTTTTCCCGTGCCATCTTGACTCCATTCTCTTCTTGACTTGCTGAACTAACATTATACAAAAATTTGGGTTCAAAATTCTTTGCCTCTTGTTGTGCATTTGCTAGCTTTTGAACATGCAATGTGAAAGCCTCTTGTATCTTTTTTGCCTTGCTCCTTGTGATTGGTCCTTCAGGTACATGCAATGGATTATTGATTGAATCCATATCACTTCCATTCGAAAGAAGAAGAAGAGAAAGACTTGTCTCCCCTTGAAAAAGGCAAGAGCAAGTTAGATAGAGAGAAGAAAGAACCGTAGTTGAGTCTAGAGTCCTTTACATTCTGTTTTATTTTTTTTTGTAAGTTGTTTTACTTTCTGTTTTATTCAATTTCAATTGTAAGTTCTTTATTTTGTGTACTTTTCAATTATTAATATGAATGCAATTTGTTTCTTTAATTCGTGTACTTTTTACTTTATGTCTTGCACTTTATTTTCCTCAATGAGCTAAGCTTCTTCTTAGGGGTTCAAATATGTGGATTCCTTGAGTAGAAGAAAGTCCCACCAATGCAAAGGCAACCTTGTTTCCTCTTAAATTTCATTGTTAGCTAACGTGCGTCGTGCTACTAATGTGTAACAGCCTGCTCGAGTGCAAGTATACACTATCAAGTAATAAAGTGGATAGTATTTCGGATATCGTACCCAAGGGAGATGGTAATTAGCTAAGTTAAAACATGATTCTGTAAAATATGAACCTCTAAATTTGCGGCCACGATTGGTAACCAAGAAAAATAGTTTGATTGGGGTTTTAGTTTTAAGACAAAAGTAATGAAACAAGGAAATAAAGACAGATAAAACTTATGAGATAAATAGGGAAATTCAAATAGTTTCAACCTTGAACTTTAGATTACTGTTGGGTTTCCAGAGTGGGTGAAAATGTAGTAAGAAATAGACTCTAGAACTCTATACAAGTATACACAATCCGCAGCAAGTAATAAGTATTTATCGAATCCAAGGTCTGAATTAGCTCTCACTTTATCTATTTTGTATAACTTTTCAATGGTTTCAAGGGTGGTTAAAATGATTGATTTTTATAGAATGCTGAAGCAAAAGAAATGACAGAACAGAAAGTAAACAAATAAATCAGATAGATTAGAAATAGGCGCTGGTCAGGATTTAATAATTGTTTTAAAAGATGCTCTAGCAATATTATTGATCATGCAAAATTCTTGCAGTCTTATTAGCAGATTCCTCCCGGAACTCTGGATTTTTTAGAATGTGTTTCAATTCCAATGAAGCACTACCGATCAAGCACTAGGCAACTGGCTATCCCTAGCTCAGTCACTGGCGTTCACCAATACACAATGATCTAGTGTGATTAAATGCTACACACTTCCCAAATCATCCCTGAAACTAGGAAGTGGTATTCATACCGGCTGGCCAAGCGGGCACAAAATGTAAATTAGCACAACAAATAATCAAGATGCATCAAATCAACCTATATTGCATAGAGATTAAGCACGACAATTACATATTTCCTAACCAACACCTAAAGTTACTTAATTCATAAGGTGCATGGAGACACACGTTACAATATGAGTAAATGCATCCATAATTACAAAATAATACAAGAAAATACTAATTCCCTTGATCAACTCCGTAATTGATGGTCTTCTTACATGTCTCCAATCTTTTTCCTCTATTCGGCTCCCAATAATGGAAATGAACTTTCCAAGAGTGGAATGTTCCTCCCCAAGAATGGAATGAATTTGACTTGAGACGACTTCTCCTTTTATAGAGTGATAGCAAGCCCTAATTAGGTCATATTGTACACGTGGATGGCTCTCTTTGCTTCTTAAATCCGAGAGTAGCTCAACAAACTTCGACTCATTAAAATGGATAACGAGCTGTGACGTGGTAGTTTTGCTCCCTGCTTTGCTGCAGCGCAGATTTTGCTCCCTCAAGTCGCTCAGCAATATATTCTGCACAAAATAACTTCCAAAGTATCCATTCTTCCAAATGAGTTAAAGCATATTATATTCATCTAAAAGAAACCCTATTTAGCACAAAAGACACACAAATCACTATAGAAATAAGGTCTAAATAACTCCCTTTTGGAGAGTTATCATACCCCCAAACTTGAATTATTGCGCGTCTCGAGCAATACTAACCAACCTTCCCTTAATAATTCAAAACTCTAGACAAAGCATAACTTAATCAAAACAGATAATCCAATACTACCTTCTACCTTTACCTGAGCATTCTGCAAAACCAAGGATTGCTGCAGCAATATAATTCTTTCGGCATGGACAAATAATCACCCCTTTTAACTCAATTCTAAGAACTTGCCACAGCTTAGCTCTATTATCAGACATATTAAAACACATTTTAGGGGTTTGTATTCTTGTTTTTCAGACTTAAAGCAGCCCTACAGTCATCAGCTCTTAAGCATGGGATGATCCACTTTATGGTGCAGTATACCCTTGCCTCAAACTCATCACCAACTAGGCTAAATACTCATTGTAAAACTAAAAAATCCTTAGTTATTCTATCCCTTGCCCCTCAGAATGGCGACATTTTATGATGAAGCTCACCTAAGTTCTGGGAGACAGAAAAAACTGCTGGATTATCATTCATCCTTCAAAAACTTTTGCTCCATGAATTTTCTTAGCAAAAATTTCAACAATCACTTTTTTTTTTTCAGCAAATAATTTTTTTCATTTTTCATATTTCCTAGGTTATCCTTTGACGCAAAGACAAACTGTGGGTATCACAAATGTCCCTGGTTACTCAACAACCTAGCAAAGTATTTAAGAAGGAGAGGAATGCTCGAGCAAAACAATTGGAGTAGTAAAAAGTCCCCCAAACTTGAATTATTTATTGTCCCCTATGAATCATTAATTTTATGAAGTTTACCCCCAAACTTAAAATTTTCTATCTGAATTTTTAAACTAAGCGTGGGACTAGAAGTAAGCTTAAAGTGGATCAAATAAATCAACAATACCTCAGAATCTTCTTGCCGCAGCAACGACCAGGCTAGAAGAAATGCTCAAGCTGGTTTCTAGAGATCAGAATACCTTGATCTAATTAAGCTTAACCAGTCCAAGCCTAAAAAATTCAGAAGAAAATTAGTTAAGTCAAAATTACTTAGTGCCATAGAACAAAAATGCTTGGAAATTTCATAAAAGACAGAAAAAGATATACATCAGCAGATATTTTTGTGGCCTAGAAAATAAAAACAAAAAAAACTGGGGTTCTCTTCTTTTTAGCTTTCTTTTTCGAAGCATCAGGTGTAGTTGGTTCAACTTCCTCTACATCCCTTTCCTTGCGGCTTCTTGTTTTCTCCATTATAGACTTGAAGAAATTTTTTCACACGAAGAATGGAAGGAAACAGAAGGAAAAACGAGAGGAAGAAGAAACAAACCTGAGTGGGGTTTAAATGGGGCTTTTGAAAATAAGATAATTAGTGAAAAATCTTCCCCCATTAATATCTTTTACCATTTAAACCTGCAAGTAATTAATCAAATTAAATTTTCAAAATGGTAAGATTTTACCATAATGATGTGCTGTCCAACGGCTCTGCCGTTCAATTTCCCTGTGCGACAAGTGGAAGCACCTGATCTTCATGCAAATTACCTGCTCACCGAAAATTTAAATCCCAACGGTAAAAATATTTAATTCTTAACCACATTCGTAATATTCTGATGATATATTTACTCTAACCAGAAGATTGCAAAAACAAACTGGACAACAAGATTTTCTTCTAGAAGAATCTTTTCACACAGAAAATTCAAATTCAAACCGCCAAAATCAAATCTTATCTTATTTTTATCTTCAGCCGAATAAATCAGGAAATATTATTGTAAACCCGAGACTTTCCCTTAGATAATTTTCTCTTATCATCTATTGGTGGTTTCATTGTTGGACTAAGTTGTTGGGATTTAGTAAGTTCAAAGAAGAAAGAAAAGAAAGGAAATAAAGAAGAAAAGAAAGGAAAGAAAAGGAAAAGGAAAAAAGGAAAAAAAAAAAGAAAAGAAAAAGAAAAGAAATGAAATGGGAAATCGACAGCAAGCAAACCCACCACCGCCTAACTTATTTTTAGCCCACTACCAGCTCATTTCTCATCATTTTTCATTCCAAAAGTTACAGAACACTTGAGGGAGAGAGTGAAGGAGGAGGAAGAAGAAGAATTTCGTGGTTTGAGGTTGAAGAAGATAGGGAAAAGCTCATGCAAAGCCAGCCATTGCAGGATCTGAGATCAACCTGTCAACCTCTGGTTTTTTATTCGGTTTGAGCTACACAGAAGGAATCAAGAGGTGAGGTTTGATTTTCTTGAAATTTAGTTCATTTTCTAACAAATTTCATGAAGGAAGCTTGACCTAAATCGTATGAGAAGTTGATGGTTTTTGGAATGGAAAACAGAGCACAGGATTTTCGAGCAAACCAGGAGGATCTCTGGTATTCTCTGGTGTTTTGAGCATTCTGGGGTGTACAAGTCGAATCAGAAGCTCTATTTGGTATGGATGGAAAGCTTATTCAATTACCTGCAACTTTCATGAAGAATTCGTGAGCCAAAAATGACTTGAATTAGGTTTAATTTCAGGAGGAAGATAAAGAGGTAACAGAGAAGCTCGAATCTGTGTTGTCTGATTTCGGGGCATTTCTGGATAAATTGGTTGGGAATCTCATTTTCATTTCTTCAGGTAAGTTGTATAGTGTTCGAAAATGAAGAGTTTGATGTGTATTTCATTAATTTTGGTTAAGTATTGAGGAAGTTATGGGTGTTGGAAGTTAGGGTATAGAATCTGGAAAATCTGGAGAGTAGAGTGTGAATGTGATTCTTAATCCAATTGTTTAAAAATTCATGGGCATGGAAAGACAAAGCTATATATGGTTCTAATGCTCGGTTTTGGTTATTTGACAGGCCAAGAGGAAGTAGGTCGAGTCTACAAACCGGGAAACTAGATAAGACAGTGAGTGACAAAATGAATTTCGAAAATGTTCTTAAACGGTTGTTCATGATTATATGTTTTACATGCTTTCCTATGAATGATACATGGTTTTTATGAACGGTTTCAAGCATGAGTTTTGAGCTCAGGTTTTCTAATGAGGTTTACATACGAGCACGTGTCTAATGACTTTATGAAAAGTAGCTGAAACGATATCTTTTAAAGTAAAGTGTGGATTAGCAAGTACTCTTAAACGATTTTCAGTTTTTCACGAGCAAGCTGAGTAAGTTTAAGTTTTACGAAAGATAACGATAAGCAGGCATGTTTTAACGTTTTCATGTGATTTTCTGAGATTTCTATTAACTACATGACTGAGATATTGAGCCCGAGGCTATATGGTACCTTGTGCACACAGGTTATATTCCGCTGTCGACGTTGAGTGTACTCCGTGACAACGATGTTGTCGTGAGTGCTGGGCGGGCCCCACTACGACAAAGACGATGGGAGTGCTGGGCGGGCCCCACTACATCGTAGGACTAGTAAACGTTGGTTGTACTGGGCGTGCCCTACACAACGTAGATCGGTCATGTTAGTTAGAACGTTTGATATACTTGATATGCCTTGCTAGATTTTTAATGACGAACTTGCGAGATATTTTAGAAAGCCTTTTTCATTACACGTTTATGTTAAACGCTTTGATTGAGCATATTTATACGTTTAAAGGTTTATCACGTGTTTGACTTCCGGATTTAGAGTTTTAAAGTTAGTCACTCACTGGGCTTCGTAGCTTATTCTTTCAAAATGTTTTTCCACTTTCAGGTAGAGATCGAGCTCCCGGTGCCTGATACACTGCCAACGTCTGCTGAAAGTTCTAGATCAAGCTCCAGTACGTGGTTGGAGTTGTATATTGAGTCCGTTCATATTGTAAATGTTTTGTAAGAGTTGTATAATATCGTCCTAGAGGTCGTGGATGTATAACCCTAGTTGTATATGTTTTGGTCGTGATATCTATATCAGGTTACTTTCCAAACCAGGTTATGTCAGGGCTGCACCATGTGTATGTTGAAAGGTTTCCGTGGATTCCGCTGTGTGGTGTTTCATATAGAATGTTTTATATCTATGATTAGTATGTTTATCAGGTTCAATGTTTCAGTAGGGTCAACAGGGATCATTAGAGGTGACGATGTCTGTTGGCTTCACGCTGTCTTTCGGGCTAAGCTAGCAGGTGGTCCGGGAGGGGGTGTGACAATTATTATTAAACCTAATCTAAACAGAAATAAAAATAACCGAAAATACAAACTGAAATAAAATCTAATTAAATCTAATCGGAATAAATAAAAACTAAACTACCGAAAATAATAAAAATACTCAAAAATAAAATCTACAGAATTAAAAATAACAATGAATTAAAATAAATCATGCAAGATTTAAACAAACCAAATCTAAAATTATTCAAATTAAAATCAAACCAAATCAACGAGAAATAAAATCATAACAACCACTGGGAGCTCAAAATATTGCTCTGTGAAATGCTCCCGCAAATATCTCGCTCTCTCATTCATCAACCAACTTTAGGGAAGGATATTTCGACTGAAACTCCTCTCCCCAATAATGTTTCACACGCTGTCCATTAACTTTGAATACTCTCCCATCTTTTTCATCCTGCAAAGTAATTGTTCCATGGGGGAAAACCTCTATCATAATAAACGACTCTGACCATTTAGATTTTAGTTTCCCAGGAAACAATTTTAATCTAGAATTGTAAAGCAAGACCCTCTGACCTTTGACAAACTCCTTAGGTTTCATTTTCTTGTCATGCCACAACTTAGTCTTTTCTTTATACATTTTCGAATTTTCGTAAGAAAATTGGCGAAATTCCTCTAATTCATTAAGCTGCAGCAATCTAATTGCCCCTGCTCGACTTAGATCAAAATTTAACTTTTTCAAAGCCCAAAACGTTTTATGCTCAAGCTCTAATGGTAAATGACAAGCTTTCCCATATACTAACCTATAGGGAGACATACCTAAAGGAGTCTTATAGGCTGTCCTATAAGCCCAAAGAGCCTCATCCAACCTAAAAGACCAATCCTTCCTAGATGGATGGACTACTTTTTCTAGAATAGATTTAATTTCCCTATTGCTTATTTCAGCTTGACCATTTGCTTGTGGGTGGTAAGGGGTAGGTATCCTATGCTTGATCCCATACTTAGCTAAAAGGTTAGTTAAGATATTATTAACAAAATGTGTACCCTCATCACTCACTAGAGCTCTAGGTGTCCCAAACCGCGCAAAAATGTGCAATTGAAGAAACCTTGATACTGTCGTGGCATCATTCTGATGACATGCAATGACCTCCACCCATTTGGACACGTAATCAACTGGCAATAAGATAAAAACATTACCATTAGATGGGGGAAATGGCCCCATAAAATCAATACCCCATACATCGAATAATTCCACTTCCAAAATGTAAGTTAGAGGCATTTCATCTCTAGGCCCCAAGTTTCCTCTCCTTTGGCAAGCATCACATTGCTTGTAGAACCAATGGGCATCCTTAAATAAGGAAGGTCAGAAGAATCCACAATGCAAAATCCTCATAGCTGTCCTCTGGCCACTGAAATGGCCTCCATACGGCGAAGAGTGACATTGCTCCAGGATTTCTTTTGCTTCATCACCTGAAACACACCTATGAATAATACCATTAGAGCATTGTTTATACATAAATGGTTCATCCCAATAGAAAAATTTCGCATCATGCTTAAACTTTTTCAACTGCCTCCAATCCATATCAATAGGAGTGACTCCCTTTACCAAAAAGTTGGCAATATCAGCATACCAAGGGACATCCTTGACTACCTTTACCTCAACAGCAAAGAACTGTTCATCTGGAAAAGAATCTGAAATGGCAGATTGCTTCAGTAAAGATGATGTTGGATCAAGACGAGACAAATGATCTGCAATGACATTCTCCGATCCCCTCTTGTCCTTTATCTCTAAGTCGAATTCCTGCAATAATAAAACCCACCGAATTAATCTAGGTTTTGCATCTTTTTTAGACATTAAGTACCTTATTGGTGCATGATCCTTGAAAACCGTGACTTGGGACCCAACCAAATATGGCCGAAACTTCTCAAAAGCAAACACAACAGCTAACAACTCCTTTTCAGTAGTTGTATAGTTGACTTGCGCCTCATTTAGAACCCTGCTTGCATAATATGTAGGATGGATAAATTTTCCCTGCTTTTGCCTCAGCATAGCACCTACTGTAGCATCACTCGCGTCACACATTACCTCAAATGGTAAACTCCAATTAGGTGCACAAAGAATGGGTGCTGTGATTAAAGTAGCCTTTAAAGTTTCAAAAGCCTTCCTACAATCTGTATTAAAGTCAAAAACATGATAAGTGCATAATAAGTTACAAAGAGGTTTACTAATTTTTGAAAAATCCTTTATGAACCTCCTACAAAATCCAGCATGACCTAAAAAACTAAGAATCCCTTTCACTGAACTCGGTGGTTCTAATCTCTCAATAACCTCTATTTTTGCTCTATCAACTTCTAGACCTTTCTTTGAAATTCTATGACCTAATACAATGCCTTCCTTCACCATGAAGTGGCATTTCTCCCAATTAAGAACTAGATGGGTATCCTCACATCTCTTTAACACCTTACCTAAATTATCCAAACAACTCTGAAAAGACCCTCCAAAAACTGAAAAATCGTCCATAAATACCTCAATAGTGGACTCAATCATATAAGAAAAATTGCTAACATACACCTCTGGAATGTTGCTGGAGCATTGCAAAGGCCAAAAGGCATTCGCCTAAAAGCAAACGTCCCATAAGGGCAGGTGAAAGTGGTTTTTTCCTGATCTTCAGGAGCAATGGTAATCTGGTTATACCCAGAATAACCATCTAAGAAACAGTAGTAGGCCTGACCAGCCAATCTATCCAACATTTGGTCAATAAATGGTAGAGGGAAATGGTCCTTACGGGTGGCTTTGTTAAGCCTCCTGTAATCCATGCAAACCCTCCAGCCAATTATTGTGCTGGTTGGGATCAACTCATTGTCTTTATTACTCACCACTGTGACACCTCCTTTCTTAGGAACACATTGGACAGGGCTTACCCAATTGCTATTTGCAATTGGATAAATAATGTCAGCATCCAACCATTTAATCACCTCCTTTTTAACAACCTATTTCATTGCAGGGTTAAGCCTTTTCTGTTGCTCAACACTCCTAAAGGATCCCTCCTCTAGAGTCATTTTGTGCATACAGAAAGATGGGCTAATTCCCTGAATGTCAGCCAATGTCCAACCTATCACTTTGCGATATTGCTGCAGCAACTTTATTAAGGTCTCTTCATGCTCCGGCATTAAATCTGATGCAACAATAATGGGCAACGTCTCACCTTCCCCAAGATACACATACTTTAGATGATCCGGCAAGGGTTTCAAATCTAAAGTGGGTGCCTCAATTAGGGATGACTTAATAGGAGGAGCCTTCCTTTGATCTAAATCTAAAGACTCAAAAACATCCTCACACCTAAACACTTCTTTTTCATTTCTTCTTTCTAGAGAACAAACTTCTAAATCCTCTACACTAACCTCTCCATGATCTTCCAAATGTTTGTTTGTCGAATCCTGTATTACTGTCTCAACAATTGTGTTCTCCAGAATCCTAATGAAAGAGCAATCTTCCATCTCGTCTGGATACTTCATGGCTTTAAACACATTAAATTTTACTTCCTCATTATAAACCCTCATTGTTAATTCCCCTTTTTGAACATCTATCAACGCCCTACCAGTAGCCAAAAATGGACGACCAAGAATAATTGGGACATCTTTATCTGCCTCATAATCTAAGATAATAAAATCAACAGGAAATATTAACTTATCTACTTTCACTAAGACATCCTCAATTTTACCATCTGGATATGTGATAGACCTATCAGTTAGTTGGAGTGTGACTGTGGTAGGCCTAGCTTCACCAATACCTAACTTTCGATAGACCGAAAGAGGCATAAGGTTAATGCTTGCACCTAAATCACAAAGTGCTCTCCCTAACTCTTTTCCACCTATAGACACATGTATAGTAAATGACCCTGGATCCTTAGCCTTGGTTGGTAGCCCATTCTTAAGAATAACACTACATTCCTCAGTAAGAGATACAGTTTCAAACTCACCTAACCTTTTCTTTTTAGTTAAAATATCCTTAAGAAATTTAGCATAATTAGGCATTTTCTCTATGGCTTCTACTAAAGGGATATTTCTACGCAATTGCTTAAGAATCTCTAAAAACTTCTTAAATTGACCATCCTGATTCTTAGGCCTTTGCCTTTGTGGAAAAGGTAGGGGTGGTACATAAGGTGGGGGCGGCACATAAGGTGGTTCCACATCTGGAACAGAACCAGATGCTCCAGCATCATTATTGCTGCCTCCAGCACCTTGACCAGACTCTAACTCTTTCTCAACAACAACATTTTTATCACAATTCTTTTCTAAATCCTCGGGTTTACTAGGCTCTTTTCTTTCTTCTAGTGGCTTACCACTCCTAAGCGTCACTGCCTTTACCTGCTCCTTACCTTCCCTTCTAGGGTGTTCAGTATATGAAGGAAGTTTCCCTTGAGGCCTTGCCTTCAGCTCATTAGCTAGCTGGCCCACCTGCAATTCCAAGGCTCTCATTGAAGCTTGATTACTTTGAATTGCGACATCTGTACAAGCCATATATTCTTTCATCATTGCCTCAAGCGAACTCTCTGAGTTTTGCTGGGGCAAAACCTGCTTATTTTGCTGGGGCAATACCTGCGCTTTAGCAAATCCCTATTGGTTCACCTTTTGCTGTGCTTGCGCATTACTTCCTTGTCCTCCCCATGAGAAGTTGGGGTGGTTGCGCCGACCTGGATTATAAAAGTTAGAATAAGGGTTATTCCTCTGGTTACCTACAAAAAACAAGAAGCTGGATTGCTGGGGCAAAACTCGTAATTGTGGTCTTCACCACAATAGACACATGCTTCCTCTGCAACTTGGTTCACCACTGCAGCAGGCTCCACAGCTGGCGGCTGCTGATGACTAACCACTGTCACATTTTTAAGAGCGTTAGCTAACATTCCAATATCAGCCCTAATGGTGGACACACCATCAACCTCTAACACACTTTTAACCTTTTTATTTGTGCCTCTAACATCTGACCACTGACAACTATTAGTTGATATTCTTTCTAAAATTTCATGGGCTTCATTAAAATTTTTTGCCAAAAGGGCCCCTTCAACTGAAGCATCAACCATACCTTGGGTTGCTCCATTTAACCCATTGTAAAATGTTTCCATTTGAATACAATGTGGTAAACCATGGTGGGGACACTTTCGCAAAAGCTCCTTAAACCTCTCCCAAGCCTCACTAAAAGTTTCATCTTCAAGTTGCCTAAACCCTACTATTTCACTCCTCAATTTAGCATTCCTATTTGGTGGGAAATATTTACTAAGAAATTTTTCTGCTAACTCATTCCATGTCCTAATTGACCCTGGAGCAAAAGAATTTAACCATGTCTTTGCTCCATCTCTAAGAGATTACAGGAACAAAGTTAATCTAAGGGCATCTCTAGGCACTCCTTGAATTACAAAAGAATCACTAACTCCTAGAAAAGACTTAAGATGTAAATGGGGGTCTTCAGATGACAAACCATGGAATTGACCCACGGTTTGCAACATCTGAAACATTACCGGTTTCATTTCAAAATTTGCTGCCTCAATTTGAGGACGTGCATGTTGGGAGTGCGACCAAAGTCCCACATCGGCTAGATAAGGGGATGACCATGGGTTTATAAGGGAGGACAGCTATCTCCACTGGAATGAGGCCTTTTGGAGTGAACCAAAAGCAAAGCCATGAGGGTTATGCCCAAAGTGGACAATATCATACCATTGTGGAGATATGTGTAGTGTCCCGTAATCCCTTACATGTGGTATCAGAGCCATACCTCAAACATAGCCGTGTCGGATAAAATCCTCAGGTACCGAACAAAGAAGTTGTGAGCCTAAAGTAGTCATGGGAAAATCCGTTGTTGAGCTCTGGGCAGGCAGTATACTCTGGAGAAAAGGAGTTGTGTCCTGGATAAGAGTAAACTCTAGGTAAAGCAATGGGGCCTAGAGAGTTGGAACCCAGAGAATTTGACGGACTCTGAAGAGTTCGACGGATAGATGACTAGTTGAGGGGAGGCTCGGTGGTACTTTGTTCGAGGGGAGGATTGTTGGGAATGCGACCAAAGTCCCACATCGGCTAGATAAGGGGATGACCATGGGTTTATAAGGGAGGACAGTTATCTCCACTGGAATGAGGCCTTTTGGAGTGAACCAAAAGCAAAGCCATGAGGGTTAATAACGCTGATATCTGCAGAAGTCCAGACTCGAAACAGTGCCCTCAAGGATAATAACCGGACGACTAAACCACCATGACACGCCCTCGTTTCGAGTCTTGATTTATGCGGTATTTATTTACCTTATTTTTTTATTTAATAATTCGAATTTCTGCACTGTTCCAGCCGCTGTTCTTCGCCGTTTTCCGTCGTTTTTGGCCAAATTTGGGTTTTATGCCCTAAAACTCGTAGATAGTGAATGTAAACAAATTTTATACTTGTGTTTAATAAAGTGTTATTTAGTTTCTGCAATAAAATGTTATTGTTAAATATTGCACTATTTGACCTAAATCCAATAAACTAAGATCCAAGGTTGTTTGTATGTAACTTGAACTAGTATGTGGGGACATACGGGGATCGATATTCAAGCAACAACCTAAAAGGTCTATAGTACAAGGATAAGGCTGGGTACCTTATCCTGGTGACACTATGGATACGGCCCACTTTGTATTATGATACAAACGCTATGATCCAACGCGTTCATGTAGTTGACATGCGAGTGGGGGTATCCTATGCAATGAGTTTGCATAAGACCGGACCGCGAAATAGTTAACCACTAACTGTAACACCGTTAGTTGGCTTGGTTTCTATTTCACTAGGATGACCTAGACAACTCAGTCTCAATCCTGAGTGGATTATGGACTCCTGTTCACGAGGAGTTGTCCTTTGATTTGTATGGGTGAGAGTGGCCAGCACGCCGACTCAATAAGCCTACCATTTTGGGGACAATACCGAGTGGGGAGCTGGGAACATAATCACACAAGATGGAATTCACTCTTTCCCGACTCTAGGGTAAGTAGAGGTGTGTTCCCTTAAGTGGTGTCTCCGGGACTTGAACAATGGGCCCAACCCTCTCTATGGCACGAGAGGGACTTCTGTTTGTTGGTTGGACCTCAAACAGGTTGTTCATTAGAGGAGCACTGGGGACTTAAGGACAAATATGTAAACCAGGGGTAAAACGGTAATTTGACCCAGCTGGGATACGAACACACGTGAAGGACTGACTTGTAGTATTGGTCGATATCCGTGGACACAGAAATATTCTGCAGTGAGAAGAGTGCAGCTGAGGGTCTTTAGTGGAATGACCCACAGTTAACGAATGGAGACTAACTTGGTTAATGAGTTTAAGCCGATTAGTCTCGTATCGTTGGAGCTTCTGATCTGTAGGTCCATTAGGTCCCACTGGTAGCTCGTAAAAAGACTTGAAGCAAACAAATATAAATTGTAAATTGAAAGTGTTCAATTTATTTGGGGAATCGTATAATGTATATTGATGCATTATAATATAAAGTTTATGAAACTTTATAATATAATTTTTGAATTAATTTCAAAAATTAATTCTTGAGATAAAATATTTGAAAGAGTTCAAATAAATTTAATATGAATTGGATTCATATTAATTTTAATAAAATCCCTAAGATTAAATATATGATATTTAATTGGGTAATTAATTAATCATGGAATTAATTAATTATTTATTAAAATTAGAGACCTTTTCCTATTAGGAAAGAAAATATTTGAAAGAGTTCAAATAAATTTAATATGAATTAGATTCATATTAATTTTAATTTTAATAAAATCCCTAAGATTAAATATGTGATATTTAATTGGGTAATTAATTAATTATGGAATTAATTAATTATTAAAATTAGATATTGTTCAGATAATAGATTTGAACTTATTCCTAGACCTTTTCCTATTAGGAAAAGGTCTTGGCCTTTACCTATATATAGGACCCCTGGGGTGGGGTGAAAGGCATCCCATTGTCTCTCCTTCTCTCAGAGATTTCTCCCAAAAGACTCCCACAAGTCTCCTGCTTTAAGAAGTCTTAGAGATATATCGCTGTAGCCGATTGGTGGTGTTCGCACAAGAGGGTTGCTGCGTCTTCAATCTTATTGGCAAGAAAAGGCGAATTGATCAAGGCTTTCTACAAAAGTAAGTTTTCTATGAAATCCTTGATCACTAGGATCAATCTAGTTGATCTTTTAGCATGTTTATAGCCTATGTACAGCTCATTAAATATATATTTATTGCTGTAATATTTTGCAAATTGTATTGGTATTTCAATTAGAATCTAAGACTCTGAGTAGGTTCGGTAATACTTTCCGCTGCGTGGGGCTTTTATCCCTTCAATTGGTATCAGAGCCAACTCAGTTGTTCTTGATTTTTAAATTGAAATTTGCAATTTGTTCTTGGTGGGATTTATGCATTATGAATGTTATGGTTTGCGTATAAATGGTTTCGATTAATTTGGCCATAGATTTACAATTTTTGATGCGATCAAATGTAAAGGCCCCTGCGTTTTTGGGCAATTTAAATTGTAAATTGAGTCTCTGTAAGTCTGGGTCTAGTTTAGATTGAAGAACGATGAAGATCGGGACCAAATTTGGCCAAAAGCGGCGGAAAACGGTGAAGATTTGCGGCTGGAACAGTGCAGATTTTCCAGAAATTCGAAAAAAAAAATAAAAAAAGAGGCAAAAGTCAGGCTCGAACTTGCACGCACGCGCGCATGCAGTGAATTCACGCTCTCCATCAACCACTGAAGCGACAGCAGTATTTTGATAACAATATCGGTTTGGTTAAGTATATCAATTTCGGGCGCGGTCCAAGTTCCGTCAGACCGGTCCGACGGTCCGGTTCGTGAAGAGGCGCGGTTCAACGAATTTCCAGCCGGTTTGTTGACTTTTCGCCTGGTTCGTTTGACTGGGCGGTTTTTGAAGCTGGTTCAGTGTTTTTCCGGTCCGGTTCGAGCGGTTTTGGCATTTTTTGAGCGTTTTTGGTCCGGTTCGGAGCTGCAGAAGGCTGTAATAGGATAAAATAGCTTAAATTATTGTAATTTATGTGCTTTATTTTATCCTAGGGGCCAATTAATCGGTTTATACGCTATTTAAATGCTTTATGGATGTCATTTAGATTTAAAATCCCACCTTAGGTTATAAAGCATGCTCATGCATTTTATATATATTATAATTAGTTATAATGTATGGATGGAAATGCATGGTTTATTTTCATGAGTTTTTAATATATAGTTGAGTTATATTAAAATCATGAAAAAGGATAAGCATGATGCATACAATTACCTAGTTAAATATATATAGTTATATTTAATAAAATTGTTTGCAGCATGCTACTTTGATTTACCATTTTTGACAATATTTTAATTGTTAATTTATTAATAATGGAAATCAAAGTTGCATTGGGCATGAAACATCCATAGCTTAATATAATTGTTATATTAATTTCATGCAATGCAAGACAATATATATAGTTTTATTATATTAACTTGAATATGATTGTTAATTATTTTAAAACTATAGTATGCATGATTATAGGGCTAATCATTAAAATTTTGAATAAGTTTAAAATTGATGATTAGAAACCGTCAACCTATAATAAAGATTGCATGCAAACATAGGATCATAGGTAAATGTATTATTTTTAAAATGTTTAAAATTAATTAGACCTAAGATCTCGTTAATTCTAATAGGATTAGAATTAAGTCTTGCTTAGTTTTTTAAAAATAGTTTTAACCTACTAAGTAGGACAAACATTACTATGATTATAAGGGAACTCTACCGGTAAAGTTCTGTCTAAGGTTGGGGGTACTTAAGTTGACGGTTTACGGAACACCTCCTACCTGGGAACTGACCCGGAATACCAGAGTTGAATTAATCATGGTTAAATGTTAGCATGCAATGTCACTAGGTTTATTAAAAGAGTTTAATACACCTAGATCTTCAGAGTAAAGACTTTACATTACTATGGTTAAAAGGGAACTCTCCCGGTTACATTCTGTCTAAAGCTGGAGGTATTTAAGCTGACGGTTTACGGAACACCTGCTACCTGGGAACAAACCCGGAACCTGAGTTGAAATAACCATAGTCATGTTAGCATACGGTGTTGCTAGGTTTGTTAAAAGAGTTTAAATCACCTAGAACATTACAATTCTCTTTATAATAGTTATAATAGGATTAGACTTAGATAAATTGAATTAGCCGGATTTATCTAGGTTAATAAACCCTAAAATATACGGTAGGTCACTTTAGTGGGAGGTAAAATCAAAACTTGATTTAAATCGAGTTTTTACTCCTACGTCCCTATATTCGCAACGTGAGATCCATGCTCGGCTTCGTGTCGTTTTAGCGCGACCTCCCTTCGGAAAGTGTTTGCATGAGTCAATAACAAGGTGAATGGGGAAAGTGCCCATAGTAAGTGGGAGCGGGACACGTGTCAACGTATCCCTCGGTCTCCACCCATAGGTCACACCGTGAGAGTCTTATGATTCGCCTGCGTGTTGTCCTGGAGCAACCATCCCTTCGGAGGGCCTGATCATAGGATTCGTAACACCGTGAACTCCTGGAAAGGATAGGGTCACTTAGGCTAATTACCAACAGTTGTCTTTCCCTTCGGTAGCCTGTTGGTGCGTGCCTCTGGGATCTGAAAGTGGGAGGGTTACACTTACGAGGATAAGTTAATTTGTTAACGAATCCTTGACCGAACGACGGTGGTCAATGTCTATAGGAATATGAGTTATTCTGGTGATAGAATTGACTGAGAAGTGTCTCACTTTAGAGGAGGAGTAGCTGATCACCTTTCGGTGGCTGTTTCTCTAAACCTCTAAAGCATCGTTGTTAAACACAATCGATAGTTTGTTAGGGTTCTTTGATTGATTGTTTGCAAAATTGATTGGATTTATGCAATTGTTGTTTGTCTGTTTGATGGGTTAAGACAAAGATAACTAATACGGTAAAAGTTTATTTTTCCAGCAATGTCTTCCTCTATCATCGCTTTATTGAAAAATGAAAAATTAACCGGCAAGAACTTTCATACGTGGAAATCCAACCTTAATACGATTCTGGTTGTTAAAGATCTCCGGTTCGTCTTAACGGAGGACTGTCCTCCAGTTCCCCCTTGCTATGCATCCCAAGCGAGAAAGGATGCTTATGACCGCTGGACAAAGGCCAGTGATGAGGCCCGAGTCTGTATCTTAGCCAGCTTATCTGAAGTTTTGGCTAAGAGACATGAAAGCATTATTACAGCAAGAGAGATTATGAACTCTCTTCAGGAGATGTTTGGACAATTGTCCAGAAAACTCCACTATAATGCTCTCAAACGAGTTTATAACTGCCGCATGAAATAGGGCACGTCTGTCTGGGAACATGTCCTGGAAATGATGGTCCAATTCAGCATGGCAGAAACATACGGGGCGGTCATAGATGAGCGAACTCAGGTTGCATTCATCTTGGAATCTCTTCCGAAGAGTTTCCTAAAATTTCGCAAACATATGATGGCGAACATGATGATGTACACCCTGACGAATCTCTTAAATGAGCTACAGCTCTATCTGTGCAATGAGATTCATGAAAACAAGGGGAATGCTCCCGCAGCTGCTGAAAATAAGAATGACAAGGAAGGTAAATTTGATTTACTTGTTTTAGAAACGTGCCTTGTTGAACATGATGAGTATGCCTGGATTTTAGATTCCGGAGCAACTAATCATGTCTGTTCTTCTTTTCAGGGAAATGATTTCCAGCAGCTTCAAGATGGTGAGATGACACTCAAGGTTGGAACGGGAGATGTCATTTCAGCAAGTGCAGTGGGAGCTGCGAAGTTGTTTTTCAGAAATAAGTTTTTGTTTTTAGAAAACTTGTATGTTGTTCCTCGAATTAAGAGGAACCTTATTTCTGTTTCTGGATTGTTAGAACACAATTATTCTATTTCTTTTGAATTAAATGAAGCGTTCATTTCTCGAAATGGAGTATTTATATGTTCTGCTAAACTAGAAAACAACTTATATGTGTTAAGACCAACCAACACAACAGCGCTTTTGAATCATGAGATGTTTAAATCGGTTGAAACACAAAATAAAAGGCAAAAGATTTCTCCAATAAGTAGCAACACATATCTTTGGCACTTACGTCTTGGTCATATTAACATCGATCGGATCGGTCGTTTGGTGAAGAATGGACTTCTAACCGATTTAGAAGACGAATCTTTACCACCCTGTGAATCGTGTCTCGAGGGTAAAATGACCAAGAGGCCTTTTACCGGAAAAGGTTATCGTGCCAAAGAACCTCTAGAGTTGATACATTCGGATCTTTGTGGTCCAATGAATGTAAAAGCTCGAGGAGGTTATGAATATTTCATCTCTTTCATAGATGATTATTCTCGATATGGTTACTTATACCTAATGGGTCACAAGTGTGAAGCTTTTGAAAAGTTCAAAGAGTTTAAGACTGAGGTAGAAAACCTATTAGGTAAGACAATTAAAACACTTCGATCAGATCGAGGTGGAGAGTACATGGATCAAAGATTCCAGGACTATATGATAGAACATGGAATCCAATCCCAACTCTCAGCACCTGGTACACCTCAACAGAATGGTGTATCAGAAAGGAGAAATAGAACCCTGTTAGACATGGTTCGTTCTATGATGAGCTATGCTCAATTGCCTAGCTCGTTTTGGGGGTATGCAGTAGAAACTGCAGTTCATATTCTAAACAACGTTCCATCAAAAAGTGTTTCTGAAACACCTTTTGAGCTCTGGAGGGGGCGTAAACCTAGTTTGCGTTACTTCCTTATCTGGGGTTGTCCTGCACACGTGCTAGTAACAAATCCTAAGAAACTGGAACCCCGTTCTAGAATATGCCAATTTGTTGGTTATCCTAAAGAAACGAGAGGTGGTATGTTCTACGACCCTCAAGAAAACAAAGTGTTCGTATCGACAAACGCTACTTTCTTGGAGGAAGACCACATTCGAGATCACAAACCACGTAGTAAACAAGTATTAGGAGAAGCTACAGAAGAGTCAACAAGGGTTGTTGATGAAGCTGGTCCTTCAACAAGAGTTGATGTAGGAGCCAGTTCTTCACGTCAATCTCATCCTCCTCCCATAGCAGGAGGGCCTCGACGCAGTGGGAGGGTTGTGATACAACCTGACCGTTACTTGGGTTTAACTGAAACACAAGTGGTCATTCCTGATGACGGTGTTGAGGATCCATTGTCTTATCGACAGGCAATGAATGATGTAGATAAAGACGAATGGACCAAAGCCATGGACCTTGAGATGAAGTCTATGTACTTCAATCAAGTTTGGGAACTTGTAGATTCACCTGAAGGGGTCAAACCCATAGGATGTAAATGGATCTATAAGAGGAAAAGAGATGCTGCTGGGAAAGTACAGACTTTCAAAGCAAGACTTGTAGCAAAGGGTTATACCCAAAGAGAAGGGGTGGACTATGAGGAAACTTTTTCTCCTGTTGCTATGTTAAAGTCAATAAGAATTCTCTTATCTATAGCCACGTTTTATGATTATGAAATATGGCAAATGGATGTCAAGACTGCCTTTCTGAATGGTAATCTTGAAGAGAATATCTTTATCTCTCAGCCCGAAGGGTTCATAACCCAAGGTCAGGAACAAAAAGTTTGTAAACTGAATCGATCCATTTATGGGTTGAAACAGGCTTCCAGATCTTGGAACATTAGATTTGATACTGCGATCAAATCTTTTGGCTTTGACCAAAATGTTGATGAGCCTTGTGTATACAAGAAAATCAACAAAAACAAAGTAGCTTTCATAGTACTTTATGTTGATGACATCCTACTCATTGGGAATGATGTAGGATATCTGTCTGACGTAAAAGAATGGCTAGCGGCCCAATTCCAAATGAAAGATTTAGGAGAGGCCAAATATGTTCTTGGAATCCAGATCATTCGGGATCGAAAGAACAAAATGCTAGCCCTGTCTCAAGCAACGTATATCGACAAAATGTTGTCCCGATATTCGATGCAGAACTCCAAGAAGGGCTTGTTGCCTTTCAGGCATGGGGTTCACTTGTCTAAAGAACAGTGTCCTAAGACACCTCAAGAAGTTGAGGATATGAGACGGATTCCCTACGCCTCAGCAGTGGGCAGCTTAATGTATGCGATGCTCTGCACGAGGCCTGACATTTGTTATGCTGTAGGGATAGTCAGCAGATATCAGTCAAATCCGGGGTTAGACCACTGGGCTGCCGTTAAAGGAATCCTCAAGTATCTTCGGAGAACGAGGGACTACATGCTGGTGTTTGGGGCTAAAGAGTTAGTTCTCACTGGATACACCGACTCTGACTTCCAGTCTGACAAGGATTCTAGGAAATCCACGTCGGGGTCAGTGTTTACCCTTAACGGGGGAGCTGTAGTTTGGAGAAGCATCAAGCAAGGATGCATAGCGGACTCAACCATGGAGGCTGAGTATGTAGCGGCTTGTGAAGCAGCCAAGGAAGCGGTTTGGCTAAGAAAGTTCCTGACAGATTTGGAAGTAGTTCCAAATATGGACTTGCCCATTACGTTATACTGTGACAATAGTGGGGTTGTAGCCAATTCTAGAGAACCTCGAAGCCACAAACGAGGAAAACACATAGAGAGGAAGTATCACCTGATACGAGAGATTGTGCAACGAGGAGATGTGATCGTCACTAAGATCTCTTCAGAGCACAACATTGCTGATCCTTTTACGAAGGCTCTCCCGGCTAAAGTGTTTGAGGGTCATCTAGAGTGTCTAGGTCTACGAGATATGTACATTATGTAATCTAGGGCAAGTGGGAGATGTGTAATAGGGTATGAGGATGCCCTAGTTTATTGTATTTACCATTTCCAACTTTAGATTACTTGTACATGTTCTTTCCCATTATCTTGAGTTTTAGTTCAAGTGGGAGTTTGTTGGGTTTTATGCCCTAAAACTCGTAGATAGTAAATGTAACATTTTACCGAACATTAATAAAATAGTTTATTTTGTTTGTATTTAGTAGATCTTGTCTTATTAACCCTAATCCAATAAACTAAACATCCTAGGCTGATAGTATGAGGCTTGAACTAATATGTAGGGACATACGAGGATCAATGTTCAAGATTCAGCCTAAAGGGTCTATAGTATAGGGATAAGGCTGGGTACCTTATCCTGGTGACACTATGGATACGGCCCACTTTGTATTATGATACAAACGCTATGATCCAACGGGTCCATGTAGTTGACATGCGAGTGGGGGTATCCTATGCAATGAGTTTGCATAAGACCGGACCGCGTAATAGTTAACCACTAACTGTAACACCGTTAGTTGGCTTGGTTTCTATTTCACTAGGATGACCTAGACAACTCAGTCTCAATCCTGAGTGGATTATGGACTCCTGTTCACGAGGAGTTGTCCTTTGATTTGTATGGGTGAGAGTGGCCAGCACGCCGACTCAATAAGCCTACCATTTTGGGGACAATACCGAGTGGGGAGCTTGGAACATAATCACACAAGATGGAATTCACTCCTTCCCGACTCTAGGGTAAGTAGAGGTGTGTTCCCTTAAGTGGTGTCTCCGGGACTTGAACAATGGGCCCAACCCTCTCTATGGCACGAGAGGGACTTCTGTTTGTTGGTTGGACCTCAAACAGGTTGTTCATTAGAGGAGCACTGGGGACTTAAGGACAAAGATGTAAACCAGGGGTAAAACGGTAATTTGACCCAGCTGGGATACGAACACACGTGAAGGACTGACTTGTAGTATTGGTCGATATCCGTGGACACAGAAATATTCTGCAGTGAGAAGAGTGCAGCTGAGGGTCTTTAGTGGAATGACCCACAGTTAACGAATGGAGACTAACTTGGTTAATGAGTTTAAGCCGATTAGTCTCGTATCGTTGGAGCTTCTGATCTGTAGGTCCATTAGGTCCCACTGGTAGCTCGTAAAAAGACTTGAAGCAAACAAATATAAATTGTAAATTGAAAGTGTTCAATTTATTTGGGGAATCGTATAATGTATATTGATGCATTATAATATAAAGTTTATGAAACTTTATAATATAATTTTTGAATTAATTTCAAAAATTAATTCTTGAGATAAAATATTTGAAAGAGTTCAAATAAATTTAATATGAATTGGATTCATATTAATTTTAATAAAATCCCTAAGATTAAATATATGATATTTAATTGGGTAATTAATTAATCATGGAATTAATTAATTATTTATTAAAATTAGAGACATTTTCCTATTAGGAAAGAAAATATTTGAAAGAGTTCAAATAAATTTAATATGAATTAGATTCATATTAATTTTAATTTTAATAAAATCCCTAAGATTAAATATGTGATATTTAATTGGGTAATTAATTAATTATGGAATTAATTAATTATTAAAATTAGATATTGTTCAGATAATAGATTTGAACTTATTCCAAGACCTTTTCCTATTAGGAAAAGGTCTTGGCCTTTACCTATATATAGGACCCCTGGGGTGGGGTGAAAGGCATCCCATTGTCTCTCCTTCTCTCAGAGATTTCTCCCAAAAGACTCCCACAAGTCTCCTGCTTCAAGAAGTCTTAGAGATATACAGGTGTAGCCGATTGGTGGTGTTCGCACAAGAGGGTTGCTGCGTCTTCAATCTTATTGGGAAGAAAAGGCGAATTGATCAAGGCTTTCTACAAAAGTAAGTTTTCTATGAAATCCTTGATCACTAGGATCAATCTAGTTGATCTTTTAGCATGTTTATAGCCTATGTACAGCTCATTAAATATATATTTATTGCTGTAATATTTTGCAAATTGTATTGGTATTTCAATTAGAATCTAAGACTCTGAGTAGGTTCGGTAATACTTTCCGCTGCGTGGGGCTTTTATCCCTTCAGTGCAATCCCTGGATTTAACTCATCAAACATTGGAAAAGCATACGCTCGAATGGCTCTTGCCCTATCGTTTGCTACCAAGATAGGATTCTCAGCCTGATTATTTTGCTGTCCATTTTGCTCCAGTGGTTGATTTTGCTGCAGCACATGATTCTGCTGGGGGTCCGTTGGGTCTTCTGGAGCCTGCGGGAGACGCGGCACGTCAGCCA
Source organism: Luffa aegyptiaca (assembly GCA_017139565.1). Classification (NCBI taxonomy): domain Eukaryota; kingdom Viridiplantae; phylum Streptophyta; class Magnoliopsida; order Cucurbitales; family Cucurbitaceae; genus Luffa; species Luffa aegyptiaca. The sequence continues at coordinate 23,426,708 of CM029397.1, forward strand.
TTGAATTTTGGTTTCTACGCTGCTCTCTCCTTCTTCTCCTAAATGTCCTTTCAATTTCTGGATCAAGCTCGAACCTTACCCCAGGCGGATCGCTCATGCACCAAACTCACACCTGCAAAAACAAAAGAAACAATAAAAAATTTCTAGCATCAAACCACTAAAACACATACACAAAACAGATCAGATAAAAACTTATTCAAGTCCCCGGCAACGACGCCAAAAACTTATTGATCAATCACTACCGATCAAGTGGGTAGCATTATGTAACTATCGATCAAGCACTAGGCAATTGGCTATCCCTAGCTCAGTCACTGGCGTTCACCAATACACCATGATCTAGTGTGATAAAATGCCACACACTTCCCAAATCATCCCTGAAACTAGGAAGTGGTATTCATACCGGCTGGCCAAGCGGGCACAAAATGTAAATTAGCTCAACAAATAATCAAGATGCATCAAATCAACTTATATTGCATAGAGATTAAGCACGACAATTACATATTTCCTAACCAATACTAAGTAATTTTAGGTGTTGGTTAGGAAATATGTAATTGCCGTGCTTAATCTCTATGCAATATACGTTGATTTGATGCATCTTGATTATTTGTTGTGCTCATTTACATTTTGTGCCCGCTTGGCCAGCCGGTATGAATATCACTTCCTAGTTTCAGGGATTATTTGGGGAGTGTGTGACATTTAATCACACTAGATCATTGTGTATTGGTGAATGCCAGTGACTGAGCTAGGGATAGCCAGTTGCCTAGTGCTTGATCGGTAGTGCTTCATTGGAGTTGATCAAGGGAATTAGTATCTCCTTTTATAGAGTTGAGGCAAGCTTGAATTAGGTTGACCTAGACACGTGGATGGCTCTCCTTGCTCCTTAAATCCGAGAATAGCTTAACTGAATTCAATTCATTAAATTGGCTAACGAGCTGTGACGTGGCAGTTTTGCTCATTGCTTTGCTGCATCACATAATTTTCTCCCTCAATTCGCTCAGCAATACATTCTGCACAAAATAACTTCCAAAGCATCCATTCTTCCAAATGGGTTAAAACACATAATATCTATCTAAAAGCAACCCTATTTAGCACAAAAGACACACAAATCCCAAAATAGATAGTTGTGGTATAGTGGTGAGTATTCTCGTCTGTCACGCGGGTGACCCGGGTTCGATCCCCGACAACGGCGCCAAAAACTTGTTGGGTTTCCAGAGTGGGTGAAAATGTAGTAAGAAATAGACTCTAGAACTCTGTACAAGTATACACAATCCGCAGCAAGTAATAAGTATTTATCGAATCCAAGGTCTGAATTAGCTCTCACTTTATCTATTTTGTATAACTTTTCAATGGTTTCAAGGGTGGTTAAAATGATTGATTTTTATAGAATGCTGAAGCAAAAGAAATGACAGAACAGAAAGTAAACAAATAAAGCAGATAGATTAGAAACAGGCGCTGGTCAGGATTTAGTAATTGTTTTAAAAGATGCTCTAGCAATATTATTGATCATGCAAAACTCTTGCAGTCTTATTAGTAGATTCCTCCCGGAACTCTGGATTTTTTAGAATGTGTTTCAACTCCAATGAAGCACTACCGATCAAGCACTAGGCAACTGGCTATCCCTAGCTCAGTCACTGGCGTTCACCAATACACAATGATCTAGTGTGATTAAATGTCACACACTCCCCAAATCATCCCTGAAACTAGGAAGTGATATTCATACCAGCTGGCCTAGCGGGCACAAAATGTAAATGAGCACAACAAATAATCAAGATGCATCAAATCAACGTATATTGCATAGAGATTAAGCACGACAATTACATATTTCCTAACCAACACCTAAAATTACTTAGTTCATAAGGTGCATAGAGACACACGTTACAATCTGAGTAAATGCATCCATAATTCAAAATAATACAAGAAAATACTAGTTCCCCTGATCAACTTCGTAATTGATGGTCTTCTTGTAGGTCTCCAATCTTTTTCCTCTATTCGGCTCCCAATAATGGAAATGAACTTTCCAAGAGTGGAATGTTCCTCCCAAGAATTGAATGAATTTGACTTGGGCAGCTATCTCCTTTTATAGAATTGAGGCAAGCTTGAATTAGGTTGACCTAGACAAGTGGATGGCTCTCCTTGCTCCTTAAATCCGAGAATAGCTTAACTGAATTTAGTTCATTAAATTGGCTAACGAGCTGTGACGTGGCAGTTTCACTCCTTGCTTTGCTGCAGCACAGAATTTGCTCCCTCAAGTCGCTCAGCAATACATTCTGCACAAAATAACTTCCAAAGCATCCAATCTTCCAAATGGGTTAAAACGCATAATATCTATATAAAAGCAACCCTATTTAGCACAAAAGACACACAAATCCCTATAAAAATAAGGCCTAAATAACTCCCTTTTGGAGAGTTATCATACCTCGAAACTTGAACTATTGCGCGTCCCGAGCAATACTAACCAACCTTCCCTTAAGAATTCAAAACTCTAGACAAAGCATAACTTAATCAAAACAGATAATCCAATACTACCTAACCTTTACCTGAGCATTATGCAAAACCAAGGACTGCTGCAGCAATATAATTCTTTCGGCATGGACAAATAATCACCACTTTTAACTCAATTCTAAGAACTTGCCACAACTTAGCTCTATTATCAGACATATTAAAACACATTTTTATGGGGTTTATATTTTTGTTTTTCAGACTTAAAGCAGCCCTACAATCATAAGCTCATAAGCATGGGATGACCAACTTTATGGTGCAATATACCCTTGCCTCAAACTCATCACCAACTAGGCTAAATACTCATTGTAAAGCTAAAAAATCCTTAGTTATTCTATCCCTTGCCCCTCAGAATGACGACATTTTATGATGAAGCTCACCTAAGTTCTGGGAGACAGAAAAACTACTGGATTATCATTCATCCTTCAAAACTTTTGCTCCATGAATTTTCTCAGCAAAAGTTTCAATAATCAACTTTTTTCAGCAAATAATTTTTCATTTTTTCATATTTCCTAGGTTATCTTTTGACGCAAAGACAAACTTGGTATCACAAATGTCCCTGGTTACTCAACAACCTAGCAAATTATTTAAGAAGGAGAGGAATGCTCGAGCAAAACAATTGGAGTAGCAAAAAGTCCCCCAAACTTGAATTATTCATTGTCCCCAATGAATCATTAATTTTATGAATTTTACCCCCAAACTTAAATTTTTTTATCTGAATTTTCAAACTAAGCGTGGGACTAGAAGTAAGCTTAAAGTGGATCAAATAAATCAACAATACCTCCGAATCTTCTTGTCGCAGCAAAGACCAGGCTAGAAGAAATGCTCTAGCAAAAGGTTTCTGGAGATCAGAATACCTTGATCTAATTAAGCTTAACCAGTCCAAGCTTCAAAAATTCAGAAGAAAATTAGTTAAGTCAGAATTACTCAGTGCCATAGAACAGAAATACTTGGAAATTTCATTAAAGACAGAAAAAGATATACATCAGCAGATATTTTTGTGGCCTAGAAAATAAAAACAAAAAAAACTGGGGTTCTCTTCATTTTAGCTTTCTTTTTCGGAGCATCAGGTGTAGTAGGTTCAACTTCCTCTACATCCCTTTCCTTGCGGCTTTTTGTTTTCTCCATTATAGACTTGAAGAAATTTTTTCACATGAAGAATGGAAGGAAACAGAAGGAAAAACAAGTGGAAGAAGAAACAAACCTGAGTGGGGTTTAAATGGGGCTTTAGAAAATAAGATAATCAGTGAAAAATCTTCCCCCATTAATATCTTTTACCGTTTAAATCTGCAAGTAATTAATCAACTTAAATTTTCAAAACGGTAAGATTTTACCATAATGATGTGCTGTCCAACGGCTCTACCGTTCGATTTCCCTGTGCGACAAGTGGAAGCACCTGATCTTCATGCAAATTACCTGCTCACCGAAAATTTAAATCCCAACGGTAAAAATATTTAATTCTTAACCACATCCGTAATATTCTGATGAAGCACTACCGATCAAGCACTAGGCAACTGGCTATCCCTAGCTCAGTCACTGGCGTTCACCAATACACAATGATCTAGTGTGATTAAATGCCACACGCTCCCCAAATCATCCCTGAAACTAGGAAGTGATATTCATACCGGCTGGCCAAGCGGACACAAAATGTAAATTAGCACAACAAATAATCAAGATGCATCAAATCAACTTATATTGCATAGAGATTAAGCACGACAATTATATATTTCCTAACCAACACTTAAAGTTAATTAATTCATAAGGTGCATGGAGACACACGTTACAATCTGAGTAAATGCATCCATAATTACAAAATAATTCAAGAAAATACTAATTCCCTTGATCAACTCCGTACTTGATGGTCTTCGTGTAGGTCTCCAATCTTTCTCCTCTATTCGGTTCCCAATAATGGAAATGAACTTTCCAAGAGTGGAATGTTCCTCCTCAAGAATGGAATGAATTTGACTTGAGACGACTCCTCCTTTTATAGAGTGATAGCAAGCCCTAATTAGGTGAAATTGTACACGTGGATGGCTCTCCTTGCTTCTTAAATCCGAGAATAGCTCAACAAACTTCGGCTCATTAAAATGGATAACGAGGTATGACGTGGCAGGTTTGCTCCCTGCTTTGCTGTAGCGCAGATTTTGCTCCCTCAAGTCGCTCAGCAATATATTCTGCACAAAATAACTTCCAAAGCATCCATTCTTCCAAATGGGTTAAAGCATATTATATTCATCTAAATGAAACCCTATTTAGCACAAAAGACACACAAATCACTATAGAAATAAGGTCTAAATAACTCCCTTTTGGAGAATTATCAATTACTCTCACCTTTGCGCTCGCAAATCACTTAGGCATTGCAGACGGTTGAGAAACACTATCTATGTTGCCCACATATACATGGTACAGATAGCATATCTCAGTTGCACCCGCAATTACCCTGACAACCAGATTATGAGTTAAAGTCCAACTCCTATTAAGCTCCGCTGTAGGTGCCTTTAGAAGACTAAGCCAACTAGACATCTATTTTCTAGGGCTAGTTAAAACTTAAATAAATAATATTCACGACTCTTAAAACCTTAGTGGTTCCAGTCCTATTTCTAGGATGCAAGAAGCCAAAGTCCTATTTCTAGGATCCTTTCCACTATTGTTTTGTGAACCCACGCCTTTAACTCCAACCTTTCGGCCATCAGCTAAATGCAAACTATGCTAACCTAAGTGATCAGTTTAAGCTAACATTTAAACCTGAATTTCAACAAAAACAAACAATGCTAGAGGGAGCGAAGTTGCTTTTCCATAGGCGGGGCTTTCTTCTATTCAAGGAATCCACATATTTGAACCCCTAAATAGAAGCTTAGCTCATGATTGGAAATAAAGTGCAAAACATAAAGGAAAACAAACTCGACATAGAGAAAAGATAACTGAAATTAATATGAAAGAATGAGCTGAGCACAAAAGATTAACTTACAACTGAAAGTAAATGAAAAGCAATAACAAATTGCTGGAAATTAAAGAGTGCAAAACAGAAAACAAAGACAAGACTCTACTAAGGATCTCTCTCTATCTATCTAGCTAGCTCTTGCCCTTTTTCAAGGAGAGACAAGCCTTTCTCTTCTTCTTCTTTCGAATAAAAGAGCCGATAGAGACTGAGGGATCCGGAACACAGAGTGGTTACAAGGTGAGAAGAGAGAAAACTAAAAATAAATCATAAGGACGAAAACTCCAAGCACCGAGCTTTCTTTGCTTCTTGCACCTTGGTCCCCTTTTATAGACCTTGGAAGGTAAGGTTGGCTGTCGAGATCAGTGTGAGAAGGCCTTGGAAGGTAAGTGTCACACCCCCTCCCGGACCATTTGCTAGCTCAGTCCGAAAGATGGGGTGAAGGCAACGAACATCGTCCTCCTCTAACGATATCCGTTGACCCTCCTGAACGTTGAACCTAATAAACATACTAATCATAGATATAAGATATTCTACATGAAACACAACACATCGGAATCCCTGGAAACCTTTAACATACATGACGTGCAACCCTGACATAACTCAGTTTAGAAAATAACCTGATATAGGTATCACGACCAAAACATATTCAACTGGGGTTTAATACAACCACGACCTCTAGAACTTACACAAACCGTAAATTATTCAATCCTTACAAAACATTTGCAATATAGACAGACTCAATATACAACTCCACCCACGTACTGGAGCTTGATCTGGAACTTTCAGCAGACGTTGGCAGTGTATCAGGCACCGGGAGCTCGATCTCTACCTAAAAAGTGGGAAAACATTTTGAAAGAATGAGCTACGAAGCCTAGTGAGTGACTAACTTTAAAAACTGTAGATTTGCAAATCGGAGCACGTGATAAACCTCTAGACGTATAAATTTGTTCAGTCAAGCGTTTAACATTAACGTGTAACGATAAAAGCTTTCTCAAATAACTCGCAAGTACGTTATTAAAATTTAGCAAGGCATATCAATTATATAAAACATCTTAACTAACATGACACATCAACGTTGTGTAGGGCTCGGCCAGTACAACCAACGTTTACTAGCTCTACGATGTAGTGGGGCCCGCTTAGCACTCCCATCGTCTTTGTCGTAGTGGGGCCCGCCCAGCACTCACGACAGCATCGTTGTCACGGAGTAAACTCAACGTTAATAACGGAATATAACCTGTGTGCACACGGTACCATATAGCCTCGGGCTCAATATCTCAGTCATGTAGTCAATAGAAATCTCATAAAATCACATGAAAACATTAAAACATACCTGCTTATCGTTATCTTTCGCAAAACTTAAGCTTACTCAGCTTGCTCGTGAAAAACTGAAAATCTTTAAACAGTACTTGCTAATACATACTTTGCTTTAAAAGATATCATTTCAACTACTTTTCATAAAGTCATTAACCACGTGCTCGTATATAAACCTCATTAGAAAATCTAAGCTCAACACTTATGCTTGAAACCGTTCATAGAAATCATGCATCATTCATAGAAAGCATGTAAAACATCTAAACATGAACAATCGTTTGGAAACAATTTTCGAAATTCGTTTTGTCACTCACTGTCTTAGCTAGTTTTCTGGTCTGTAGACTCGACCTATTTCCTCTTGGCCTGTCAAACAACCAAAATCGAGCATTAGAACCATAAATAGTCTTATTCTTCCATGCTCATGAATTCTAAACACTTGAATTAAAAATCACACTTCACATTCTACTTTTCCAGATTTCCCAGATTCTATACCCTAACTTCTAACATCCATAACTTCCTCAATACTTAACCAAATTTAATGTACTATACATCAAACTCTTCATTTTCGAATACTCTACAACTTACCGGAAGAAATGAAAACGATATTCCCAACCAATTTGTCCAGAAATACCCCGAACACAGACAACACAGATTCGAGGTTCTTTGCTACCCTTTATCTATCTCCTGAAATTAAACCTACTTCAAGTCATTTTTGGCTCACAAATTCTTCATTAAAGTTGTAAGAAATTGAATAAGCTTTCCAACCATACCAAATAGAGCTTCTGATTCAACTTGTACACCCCAGAATGCTCGAAAAACAAGCGAAAACTAGAGATCCTCCTGGTTTGCTCGAAAATCCTGTGCTCTGTTTTCCATTTCAAAAACCATTAACTTCTCATCAGATTTAGCTCAAGCTTCCTTCATGCAATTTGTTAGAAAATGGACTAACTTTCAAGAAAATCAAACCTCACCTCTCAGTTCCTTATGTGTAGCTCAAACCGAAACAAAAACAATAGGTAGACAGGTTGAACTCAGCTTCTGCTATGGCTGCCTTTGCTTCAGCTATTTCCTATCTTCTTCAACCTCAAAACCACGAAAATCTTCTTCTTCTTCTTCCCTCACTCTCTCCCTCAAAAGATCTGGAGTTTTGGATGAAAAATGATGAGAAATGTGGCTGGAAATGACTGAAAATGGCTGGAGTTTTGACTTAGGTAGTGGTGGGTTGTTTGCTGTCATTTCCCATTTCCTTTCTTTTCTTTTTCTTTTTTTTTTTTGTTTTTCATTTCCCTATTTCATTTCCTTTTTCTTCTTTTATTCCATTTCTTCTTTTAAATTAGTAAGCTCCAACAACTTCAACCAACAATGAACCACAAAGAACTACAAAACTTTGCCATTTTTCCTAAACAATGAATAACAACTTTTAATTCAACTTCCACAATAGATGACAAGAGGAAATGATCCAAGGGAAGTCTCGGGTTTACAGTAATAATCCGCGATCCTTGAAGATTTGATGCCGGATTGGGGATTTTCAGATGATTCTGTGAAGATCCTGCGAATCTCGGTATTCTGTCGGAAAGCCCAGTTGCGGCCGCATCTCGGGCGCATTTTCCACTGTGTTCTGCTTCAACAATTATGTCTTCAGCAAGGGGCTTCTTTCCTTATATGGCTTTGCGGGCGTATCTTGATTGCATTCCTCACATCCTCAGGTTCAGATGCAGGCGCAATTGTTTAGCTTCACCTCTATTTCTTCGCTACCTTTTATCTCCTCTTGCGGGCGCACCCTCCTCGCAAAGACTTCTGCACAAAAACATTAACTTGGATAAATTATTTACAAAAAAATAATCTCTTTTTGTACAAATTAAGCTTAAATTCTATAATGCTAAGATTTTCTTCATGATTCTACAACTTTTGCTAAAATGACTTAAAATGATAAGACTTTAGACGCAAAGTCCTTGCTTTCCAAACAATTACCTAAGCTTTTAAGGCTAAATAACGCACATAAATGAGCGGTATCATTAGCTTAAACTGATCACTTAAGTTAGCATAGTTTGTGATACGTGCCAAAAATATACTTATTTTGTCCCTTATTCTTAGCTTATTTCTTGTGAAACTTGTATGTTTTTGGATCAAATTTACTATTCCCGAGCCTAAAAAGTGTGAAAGTTGGTAAGTTGAGTCTTAGAGGGTCATGTGTGTCAAATTATGCATATTTGTGCTTAAATGAACTCATTTTGGTATGAATTTAACTTATTTTTACGTGTTGTAGGAAAATAGAGGAAAACAGAGGAGCAGCAGAAATGCGACCGCATTTCTACCAAGGCTAAATGAAATGCGACCGCATTTCTGACAGAAACAGGAAAGTCCGAGTCCGTCGTAGGTCGTTTTAAACAAGCGTTTTACGCACCTAACCGGTTGTTTTGATTCTGAAACTGACTGGGCTGCCTGCAAGCACCATTTTCATGACTCCTCAACGACTCCCCACTCTATAAAAGGCCACAAATCGAAGGAAAAATCAAGCAGAACTCACTGGGACATCGTGGGTGGTGACAGAACCCTAGTGTCTAACCCATGAGTTATGATGCCCACAGTCCTTGCTAGAAGACCAAATTCTAACCTTAGTTAGACATCAAACCCATGTGTTTGTAGAGGTTTCACCCTATTTCCACCTTGTAAAGGGACAGTAGAGTGTCGTGAGAACTCTAGAGGGATTGGATAAAGAGAAGAAACCCTAATTTTAGCTACTGCACATTATTTTCTAGCACTTTGTTCTTTTCATTATTTCTTGTACTTATCATTATTTATTCAATGGAAAGTTAGTTGATTGCACTTTTATCCATCATGCGTAGCTAAATTCCATTTAGGGGTTCGGTTTGGTGAATTCTCTTGTGGATGGAATAGCTTGAAAGTTGTTTGTTTGCCTAAGCTTTATGTATGCATGTAATCCTTTATTGATTGACATTCTAATATTGTTAAGTTTAACTTGATCACTTAGACTATTTTCAAAAAAAAAAAAAAAACAAAAAAAACTTGATCAGTTAGACTTAGCATGTCATGTGAGTTTGGTATCGAAAGGGTCAAACAATATCGGTTTTCATAAAGTTGATATAGGAGAAAGGGCTCGAAAGAGTGTATTCGCTGTTATAGGGGATGGTTGCTTATAACAACTATAAGGTTATAGGTTGCATGCGTGAATCATCTATGTCAGAGTCGAGTCACAAAAATGTGCATAACGATACTCGCTTAGTCTTCTAACGATTTTTGGGAGCAAGGCCAAATAGGAGTTAAACCTGATCCAATGCATATCTAGACTTAGGTTAAACAAGCTTTTATTAGAGTTAATTTGTCCTTGGGTTGAAGCTTTACTGATTTCTTGCTTTTATTATTGTTTGTTTATTCTTTTTACTACTTTCTTTATTATTTTCTAAAACCCCAACATCAATTATTTTTACTTGGTTACCTACTTAGCAATTTAAGAGCAGTTTCTTCTAATTTGTGTTTAATTAGTCCTTGTGGGATTGATACTTCAAGAATACTTCAAGAGTTTTTATTACTACATGCGATAATGTATACTTGCACTTAGCTAGACTGAATTCATCTTTAAGTATTATTTTTCCATCATATTTCCTACCTCCACCTACAGTCCAGATCGCATCAGTTTGTGTTCATCTGGTGGCCAAAAGGTTGAAGTTGAATGCGTGGGTTCGTAAAAACAACAGTGGAAAAGATCCTAGAAATAGGACTTTGTTTTCTTACATCCTAGAAATAGGACTAAAACCACTAGAGTTTTGGGAGTCGTGTGCAATAATTATCTAAGTTTCAGCTAGCCCTAGAAACAAATGTCTAGTTGGCTTAGTCTTCTAAAGGAACATACAACGAAGCTGAATAAAAGTAGGACTTAACTCACAATCTAGTTGTCAGGAAATTTGCTGGCACAAACTGGTAGCAATCTATTTGCACAATGTCTATGTGGGCACTGATAGATAGTATTCTCCAGCCGTGAGCATAGCCTGAGTGAGTTACTAGCGCAAAGGTGGGTGCAGTTTAATGCTTTTGGTTGAAACTTATTTGAATTCCCCTTCTTATCTCATATATCTTTTAATTGCTTTATTTTATCACTTTCTTTTATATTGATGTCATCTATCACAAAATCATTCATCAAACTATTTCTTTGGTTACCATCTTTGGTTGCAAACTTGGAGAAGGTTCTTGTTTTATTGAATTACTTAAAGTATTTTTCAACTAGTCACCATCTCGCTTGGGTACAATATCCAGAGTACTCTCCACTTTATTACTTGATTGTGTATACTTGCACTTAGAAGTGTCTTGTGTCACAAAACTCGTCAAGTTTTTGGCGGCGTTACTGGGGAGTTTTGGAAAAACGGTTGAATTTCATCTTTTTCAGTTTCTATAAAGCATGAATTACGATCGGTTTGCGACCACAAATTCCTCATTCACAGTGCATCGATTCTTTTATGCAGGGATTTCTTTGTAGATTGAATTGGTGTATGCTTAAAATATGATAGCACCATACTCATGCTATCTTATTATCGCTAATCTAAGTTTGTTAGAGGAATTTTATGCTTTAAATTTCTTATTTTCAGGTAATTCGAGCATAGGTAACATTGGGAGCCAACCACACATCTTGGTGCTCATTCGGGCCAATTAAGGAGTTTTTTTGAGCCATCTCAAAGTTCATGGATAGCGTGGAGGTGAAAAGACCCAAGTGGACCATGGTGGGCCTCAAAAGAAGTGCCAAGAGGTCAAAGGTTTGAGCTCCAAATGAAGTAAACGAAATAAGGAAGAAAGCTGGAAAAAGGGTCAGTGTCGAGACGCTGACGCAAAAAATGCACGAAAGACAGTATCGTAGCATCGAGACGCTGTTTTCCTAGCGACTCGACGCTACGATGATTAGTATAAAAGTTAGGTCTCATTTTAGTCCGCCATTTGGTTAGAATTTTTGCACTTTTACGATTCTTTTCGCTTTCTTTTAGTTTTCTGAGTTGTTTAGACCATTTAGGGCTATTTCTTATGTATTCTTTTGAGATTATTTGTTGTTTCCCTTCATCTATGAGTAGCTGAACTGTCTAGAATCGTTGGATTGTGGATTGCTTTGAATGGTTTGACACCTTGGCTGAGTTTTCTAGTTTAATAGTATATTTCCTGCTGTTTTATTGATGCTTTTCATGCAATCTTGTTTAAACCAATGCATATTATTAAGTTCTTGGAATTGACGTCTCTTAGAATTTAGTTTTGTGCATTCTATCAGTTATTTGAGATAGCCACTAGGTTGTGGCAAGTCCGTCACTAATCTCGCATGTTTAGTGTAGACTCTTGATAGGCCTAAGATGCATGTTAAAAATTGACTTTGGTTGAATCTGAATTTTTTATTCTATTTGATTAATTCAATTTCAGACCCTTGTGTCTAAAGTAGTTAATTTTTGTAAGCAATCGTGAAATCTCAAGTTGTTTATTTTGAATTAATTAGATATAGTTTGATGATCATCGAACTATACATGCGATGTAGCGAACAAATTTCTTAAAATAATTAATTAGATTAGCTGCAGGATCTCAGGTTAATTAATTGATTAAGCACAGGTTAGTTAGGAGGACGACAGAACGACTTGTCGAGGGTCGTATCAAATAAATTTGTAAGTTCACCGATCACTAAACTACTTTGCAGTAGTAGTGGCCGAGGTCGATCATAGGGTACATACAACTGGTTTATCTCTAATCTCTTTTGTGTTTATGGTAGCAGAAGGGGGGTTGAAGAGAAGGAGATTTAAATGTGAGAAAATAAATTGCAGGAAAATAAATGGCAGAAAATTAAATAACATAAAATAAATGCGGTTGGTTAATCTCACCTTGGCAATCACTATAGCTGGAGACACTCAGATTTAAGTACATTCATTTTTATTCATCAATTTATTCAATGAGTGTTTGGAATCTTTGATCCTAAAAGTTTGTTCAAAGCTTTCGTCAGAGCTTCAACTTGAAATTTCAAAGAACTTACCTCATCTGTTTCACATGGTCCCCCTTTTGGTTTAGACTCTGATTGCTCAGATGGCCACTGGTAACTAGTTAGTGCCAACCCTTCTAATAATGCTCAAACATCTTTGACAGTTTTGGCTAAAAGGTTTCCTCCAGCCGCAGTGTCAAGAATTGTTTTAAACTTACGAGTCAAACCATTATAGAAGAGTTGTACCTGAAGCCAGTCAGGGTACCCATGTTGTGGGCATTTTCTTAACATGTCCTTATAACGTTCCCATGTCTCATACAATTACTTATCTTCCATTTGTTTAAATAAACCAATTTCAGTTCTAAGCTTTGTAATTTTTACTAATGGGAAAAATTTTGTAAGAAAAGCCTTAACCAAATCATTCCAATTAAAAATGCTTTTTGGAGTTAAGAATCTAACCAATCTCTTGCCCCTGTCCTGCAAAGAAAAAGAAAATAATTGTAAGCGAATAGTGTCAGAGCTAACTCCATTGATTTTTACCATTCCATAGATATCCAAAAATGAACGCAGATGATGATGTGGATCTTCTGATGGATGTCCTTTGAAAGCACTTTCTCAGACTATTTGAATGAGACTAGCCTTGAACTCAAAATGATCAACAACAATGGGCTCTTATGCTATCCCAGAGTAGTTCAATGGTAACTCTGGCAAGAGATAGTCTCAAATTGCCTTGTCTTCTTGATCTGCCATAACTAACTACAAAAATTCTCCAAGAGCATAATTATCCACCTTATAACTTTATGATTTTGCCAAAGCTTCCCAATCTAAACTTGAAATTAAAATGTTAAAATAAATTTCTAAATTAAAATCAAACACTTAATTCTCAATATTAATGGAAAAATAACAAACTCCCCGCCAACGGCGCCAAAAACTTGTTGAGTGTACATCCGCAAGCGCACGGGCCACAAGTAATATAAAACGGTAAGTATTTACCGAGTATCGAATCCACAAGGAATTTGAATTATATCCATTAATTACCAAGAATTGTCATGCTCAATTTTATCTAGAACTCAAACTCGAATGATTATGAATATGCTAAGAAAAAAAACATGCAAATAAATGGGGGAATTCTTTTAAAAGGACTCAACCTAGGATGTTAATTAGCCTTTTGGATTTGTAACTTAATTAAATGAATGAATGCAATAAATAAACTTCAATTTCATAAATCTAGAAGTAATTTAAGTGGATTTCTCTTTCAAGTTCCTCACATATCTCATATTAGATTAACTAATTTATGTGTCCATTTCCTTAGTTAATTATAATATGACATTAAACAACTTCATCATAAATTTATAACAATTCTTTTTCACTTTCATGTTCCAAACAATCGTTAGCCAAGCAATTGGGATCTAATCTAACTTCTCTCTATCGATTATCAATTTAGATCAACAAATCAATTAATCCGTGATCAAGGGATTAAAAGCATTAAGCATAAATTGCATAGATGAAATATGAAGAAATTAATTACAAAATCCAAACAATTAAGCTACATAATCCATTTGGCTAGATTAACGACCCTAGGTCTCAAGATTTAGTCTAAAATGGGAATAAGTTCAGCCCAAGAATCTTGATCCATAATCCTAACTCAAAGAAAATAAGAAATTACAGAGACATTAAGAGGAAATAACCGTTGTGTGTTGATCCAATGCTCCATCACGATCATCTCGAGTCGTGAGCCTTGGATCCTCGATCAAATCCGCTCTCCTTCTCTCATTTAAACACAATCTTTCGTCTCTCTTGAATTAGGGGAAAACTCCCTCAATTGGATTGCCTCCACCTTTGCAAAAATGCCCAATTTATAGAGGCCAAATCGAACCTTGCTTGCTACCCAAGCCTACCAGCGTCGAGACGCTGTGACGTCATGAACTTGGCACACAACCCATCTGGCGTCTCGACGCTAGTCCTTCGAGAAGCCTCACTTGGATGTTAATTTGAACTTCGAATCTTCATTCTTTTGGGCTTTTGGGCCTCATCATCAATTGCTTTCTTCTCTACTCTTCAACTATAGTCCAAAGCTTCCAATTTGATCCAAATTTGAATAAAATTTTTGATTTTGCTTCACAAGCTCGGATTACTACAAATTCAACATAAAAAGACATTAAAGCTCACAATTTACGCACAAAACTAGCTAAAATAACTAGGAAATGTTGGGTTTTATGCCCTAAAACTCGTAGATAGTAAATATAACATTTGACTTGCTTCAATGGAGTATTATTTCTATATATTTATTTTGCCTAAATATAACCACAAATCCAATAAACTAAGAACCCATGACTATATTATGTATACTTGAAATTTATGTGTGACATAAGTATGGATCAAACTCAAGTTAATAGTCTAAATGATCTATAGTATATGGATAAGGTTGGGTACCTTAATCCTGGGGACATTATTGGCGCGACTCGCTTTGTTCTTTAAGGACAGACGATGTGATCCTAATCATTCATGTATAAGACATGTGAGTGAGGGCGTCCTCTGCAAAGAGTTTGCATAGAGATCGGACCAGGAGATAAGTCACTTTCACTTTACAACACCGTATACTGTTGAAACTGAACATCTCATACATATAACCTAGGTAACTCGATCTTAATCCTGAGCTAACTATGAACTCCTGTTTATTTAGGATTATCCTTTGATTTGCATGGGTGAGAGTGGCCAATCATCGCCGACTCAATAAGCCTACCATTTTGGGGATAAGACTAAATGGATAACTGGGGACATAACTTTGCGAGATGGAATTCACTACTACCCGTTTTAGGGTTAGTAAAGGTTGTTCCCTTAAGTGCTGACTCCGAGTCTTGAACAAAGGGCCCCACCCTCTCATAACCTTGAGAGGGACTTGGTTCAGTGATTGTATCGCGAACTAGTTGTTCATTAGAGGATCAGTGGAACTTAAGGAACAAGATGTAACTATAGGGATAAAACGGACATTTGACCTAGCTCTAGTTACGAACAACCGGTGAAGGGTCGACCTACTAATCATGGTTATCTAAAGTGGACAAGAAATATATCTACAGTGAGGGGAGTGCAGCTACGGGCTATAGTGGAGTGTCCCGGAAGCTAACGAACGATTAATGACTAGGCTAATGAGATTAATCGGTTATCATCATTTCGTTGGAGCCCATGATCTGTAGGTCCATTAGGTCCCTCTACTAGCTCAATAGGAATAAAACTTTGAACAATATGATAGGTTAATATTTGAAACATTCAAAATTCGGAAAAGGATACAAATGTCGCTTATATATGATATTTAACGACATATTAGTTTAATTATGAATTAAGCTTAAAATGAGAATTATATATTTAAATATGATTTAAATATTAAACACGTGAATAGAGATTCATGTTCGAGAAAATTCGTTGGGAGAAAGAAACCAAGATTGCACAAGTGGTATTAATTTAATATGAGATATTAAATTAAATAATTTTATTTTAATTAAATAAATGATATTTAAATAAAAATAAAAATAAAAATAAAAGAAAGTGAGATTATTCAGAATTTTATTTGCAAATTTTGAATTTAAAATAAATTCAAAAGTTAGCAAATTTTGGAGGTGGTGCTTAATGATTAATCACTTGTAATTAGCCTTATTGCACCACCTAATCTTGTGACTCAAAATGATCCCTATTTGTTGTCAACTTTTTGTGCAATTCTTGTGCATGATTTTCCTCTATATATATAGAGGATGAGCTGATGAGAATTGGTGGATTGCTTCAACCTAAAATGCTGCCAAATTCTCCAAAGAATTTCCATGTTCATACTCTCAAGCTTGCATAAACCCATAAACTTTCCTTTCCAATTCCCATCAATTGAGGATCCCACAATCCGTTCCAAGGCCTGAGGATAGTAGAGAAGATCCAAGTGGTTGTCCAAAAGGCGTTCGTGTGAATTATAAAACATTGGATTATACGAATTTGGAGCTCCAAGAGGTAGGTACCTTATTACTCTGTTTTTTTGTTCTTATGGACAACATGTCTTCTAGGATCAAATTGATAAAATTGTGTGCCTAAGATCTTAAATTTCTTCCGCATGTGTGATATAACACCTACAATTGGTATCAGAGCATGGTTTGGGCACCCAATTTGCATTAATTTGATCATGGTGGGTAGCATTTGCATATTG
Organism: Luffa aegyptiaca; assembly: GCA_017139565.1. NCBI lineage: Eukaryota > Viridiplantae > Streptophyta > Magnoliopsida > Cucurbitales > Cucurbitaceae > Luffa > Luffa aegyptiaca. The sequence continues at coordinate 23,443,598 of CM029397.1, forward strand.
AATTTTTCTGGGTGCTAAAGTGGATATATTATGGTTTTGGCAATTTAATTCTTTCAAATTTGTTGAAATAATTTGTAATTTCCTACATGTTTATGGGCATTAATGAGTTAATATTGAGTCTATAAAATTTGAGAGTCATTAGAGTCCATTTAGTACTGTAATTGCTCGAAAGAAGAGGAAGAACTCAAGCTGGCCAAAGAACAGCAGGCTGACCAGACGGGCTGACCAGATGGTTGACAGGCTGACCATTCAGGTGTAGGTGTTAATAACACACATGCGGAAGCAATTTTGGATCTTAGGCATACAATTTGATCAATTTAATCCTTGAAGTCATGATGTTCATAAGAACCAAAAACAAAGTAATAAGGTACCTACCTCTTGAAGCTCCCAATTCGAGTAACCCGATGCTTTATAATTCACACCAACGGCTTTTGGACAACCACTTGGATCTTCTCTACTATCCTCAGGCCTTGGAACGGATTGTGGGATCCTCAATTAATAGGAATTGGAAAGGAAAGCTTATGGGTATAAGCAAACTTGAGAGTATGAACATGGAAGTTCTTGGGAGAATTTTGGCAGCAATTTGGGTTGAAGAAATCCTCCAATTCTCATCAGTTCATCCTCTATATATAGAAGGAAATCATGCACAAAAATTGCACAAGAAATCGACAGCAATTTGGGATCATGTTGAGTCATAAGGTTAGGTGGTGAAATAAGGCTAATTATAAGTGATTAGTCATTAAGCACCACCTCCAAAATTTGCTAACTTTTGAGTTTCTTTTAAATTCAAAATTTGCAAATAAAATTCTGAATAATCCCACTTTCTTTTATTTTTATTTTAATTTAAATAACACTTTTATTTAATTAAAATAAAATAAAATGATTAATTTAATATCATATATATTAAATCAACATTACTTGTCAAATCCCGATTTTCTCCCAACGAATTTTCTCGAACATGAATCCCTATTCACATGTTTAATATCTAAATCATATTTAAATATATATTCAACTCTCATTTTAAGTTTAATTCACAATTAAACTAATAAGTTGTCAAATATCGCATATAACCGACTTTTGTACCATTTTCCAATTTTGAACGTTTCAAATATTAACCTATCATATTGTTCCAAGTTTTATTCCTATTGAGCTAGTAGAGGGATCTAATGAACCTACAGATCATGGGCTCCAACGAAATGATGATAACCGATTAATCTCATTAACTTAGTCATTCATCGTTCGTTAGCTTCCGGGACACTCCACTATAGCCCGTAGCTGCACTCCCCTCACTGTAGATATATTTCTTGTCCACTTTAGATAACCATGATTAGTAAGTCGACCCTTCACTGGTTTGTTCGTAACTAGAGCTGGGTCAAATGTCCGTTTTGCCCCTATAGTTACATGTTGTTCCTTAAGTTCCACTGATCCTCTAATGAACAATTAGTTCATGATACAATCACTAAACCAAGTCCCTCTCAAGGTTATGAGAGGGTGGGGCCCCTTTGTTCAAGACTCGGAGTCAGCACTTAAGGGAACAACCTTTACTAACCCTAAAACGGGTAGCAGTGAATTCCATCTTGCAAAGCTATGTCCCCATCTATCCATTTAGTCTTATCCCCAAAATGGTAGGCTTATTGAGTCGGCGATGTTTGGCCACTCTCACCCATGCAAATCAAAGGATAATCCTAAATAAACAGGAGTTCATAGTTAGCTCAGGATTAAGATCGAGTTACCTAGGTTATAAGTATGAGATGTTCAGTTTCAGCAGTAAACGGTGTTGTAAAGTGAAAGTGACTTATCTCCTGGTCCGATCTCTATGCAAACTCTTTGCATAGGACGCCCTCACTCACATGTCTTATACATGAACGATTAGGATCACATCGTCTGTCTTTAAAGAACAAAGCGAGCCACGCCAATAGTGTCCCCAGGATTAAGGTACCCAACCTTATCCATATACTATAGATCGTTTAGACTATTTACTTGAACTTGATCCATACTTATGTCACACATAAACTTCAAGTATACATAATATAGTCATGGGTTCTTAGTTTATTGGATTTGAGTTATTTAACGTGCAATTCACTAATTTAATAACTTGAGTGAACAAAAACTCCATAACGACTTTATCGAACAAGTATATAACTATTTGTTTCATTCACTATCTACGAGTTTTAGGGCACCAACCCCAACATCGGGCTGACCAGATGGTTGACAAACTGACCAGATGGGTTGACCAGATGGCTGACCAGATGGTTGACAAACTGACCAGATGGGTTGACCAGATGGCTGACCAGATGGGTTGACCAAACGGGCTGACAAGATGGCTGACCAGACGGGTTGACCAATTGGGCTGACCAGATGGTTGACGGGCTGACCAGACGGGTTGATCAGTCGGGCTGACCAGACAAGGATAATTAAGCAGTTTTTTAATTATTAAATACACTAATTTTGTTGTTTGCTTGCTTGAATTGTCAAAATCGGTCCATTTTAGTGTGATTTAGTTAATTATGCATGGATGGATGTATGTTTTAATTAAATAGCCAACAATATGCATAAAGCATGTCATATAGATTTAAAATCCCACCATAGGAAGCATGTTACATGCATTAAGTATGTTATAATTAAGTTATAGTATTAAAATGCATGTTTAGGTTTCATGATAGATGCATGTTGAATGATGTAATTGTAGGGATAATAGCCCTAGGCAGCGAAAGAAATCAGAGACTTTTTTTTCGAATTAAATGTCGATTGGGATACCAATACGACGACAATTATATTCACAGCAGAAAAATCATATTTAAAACTACTGTAAAAACTATAAAACATGCTGCAAATTAATAAGAAACTATGTAGATCAATTCTCTAATTGACCCTAATGATCAAGGATTAAGAAAACTTACTTTTTCTTGAAGATCTTGATCGTTTCACCAAAACCCTTGATGGATTCACCAAAAAACAGCAGCAAAGCTTCTCTTTTCTTCGCTGGTAAATACCCACGAACACCAAAAGCGTTGCACCGGTATCCTCACGTAGGTATATGTGTTGGTAGTTTGTGGGAACTATTTCTCTAAGGGATTTGAGAGAGTAAACTAAGTATTTGTGATTCTTGGAAGGGAAAAACGCAAAGAGAGTTTACAGAGAGAGAGTTTGCGTGAGAGAGAGAGATATATATCAGTTAACCACCAAAGAAAAAATTAAGGGAAAGGTTAAAACAACGGATGAAAAACCCACTCCCCTTAATTTCCTCCTCTTCACGCGTGTAGGGCTAAGTGAGTGGAAGACTGATCAATTTTCAAAACTGATCAGTTGATTAATTATAAATATTAATCAGTTTGTATTAAATTAACTCAATATTTAATTTAACAACATTTACATAAAACACTTTTATGTAAATGATCCACTTAACTTATAGTTTTAATATAACTTAATTAAATCAATATTTAATTAAATTAAATTAAAACAGAAATATTAATTAATTCATCAATTAATTAATATCACAATTAAAAATCATATATTTAATTATTTTTCTCTAAAAATAAACTTTAGAATTAATGTACATCATATGAGCATTAACTATAACCTAAAGTTTTAATATGAATCAAATTCATATTTTAACTTAATATTCGAACCCCTTCGAATATTCCATTCTCCCTTAGAAATTTACCTCAACGCCCTTAGTGAGCTACCGGTGGGACCTAATGGACCTACAGATCAGAAGCTCCAACGATATGAGATTAATTGGCTAAACTCATTAACCAAGTTAATCAATATTCGTTAACTGTGGTTCACTCCACTATAGAACCACAGCTGCACTCTTCTCACTGCAGATATATTTCTCTGTCCACGGATATCGACCATCAACAGCAAGTCAGCCCTTTACGTGTGTTCGTACCCCAGCTAGGTCAAATTACCGTTTTACCCCTGGGCTACCTCTTTATCCTTAAGTACCAGTGCTCCTCTAATGAACAACCTGTTTGAGGTCCAACAAACAAACAGAAGTCACTCACATGCCAAAGAGAGGGCAGGGCCCATTATTCAAGACCCGGAGACACCACTTAAGGGAACAAACCTCTACTTACCCTAAAGTCGGGAATGAGTGAATTCCATCTTGTGTGACTATGTTCCCAGCTCTCCACTCGGTCTTGTCCCCAAAATGGTATGCTTATTGAGTCGGCGTGCAGGCCACTCTCACCCGTACAAATCAAAGGACAATCCCTAATGGACAGGAGTCCATAATCCACTCAGGATTAAGGTCAAGTTGCCTAGGTCATCCTAGTGAAATAGAAACCAAACTAACTAATGGTGTTACAGTTAGTGGTTAACTATTTCGCGGTCCGGTCTTTGTGCAAACTCATTGCACAGGATACCCCCACTCGCATGTCAACTACATGAACGCGTTGGATCATTGCGTTTGTATCAAAATACAAAGCGGGCTACGTATCATTCCTTGAATAGATGATTATTCACGATACGATTACTTATACCTAATGGGCCATAAGTCTGAAGCTCTTGAAAAGTTTAAAGAGTTTAAGACTGAGGTAGAAAACCTGTTAGGTAAAACAATTAAAACACTTCGATCAGATCAAGGTGGAGAGTATCTGGATCAAAGATTCCAGGACTATATGATAGAACATGGAATCCAATCCCAACTCTCAGCCCCTGGTACACCTCAGAAGAATGGTGTATCAGAAAGGAGAAATAGAACCCTGTTAGACATGGTTCGTTCTATGATGAGCTATGCTCAATTGCCTTGCTTTTTTTGGGGTATGCAGTAGAGACTGCAGTACATATTCTTAACATTCCCTCAAAAAGTGTTTCTGAAACTCCTTTTGAGCTATGGAGGGGGCGTAAACCTAGTTTGTGTTACTTCCGTATCTGGGGTTGTCCTGCACACGTCCTAGTGACAAATCCTAAGAAACTGGAACCACGTTCTAGAGTATGCCAATTTGTTGGATACCCTAAAGAAATGAGAGGTGGTCTTTTCTACAACCCTCAAGAAAATAAAGTGTTTGTATCGACAAATGCCACTTTCTTGGAGGAAGACCACATACGAGATCCCAAACCACGTAGTAAACTAGTATTAGGAGAAGCTACAGAAGAGTCAACAAGAGTTGTTGATGAACCTGGTCCTTGAACAAGAGTTGATGTAGGAGCCAGTTCTTCACGTCAATCTCATCCTCCTCACGTAGTGGGAGAGTTTTGACGCAATGGGAGGGTTGTAATTCAACCTAGCTGCTACTTGGGTTTAATTGAAACACAAGTACTCATGATGACCATGTTGAGGATCCATTGTCTTATCGTCAGACAATGAATGATGTAGATAAAGACAAATGGGCCAAAGCCATGAACCTTGAGATGGAGTTTATGTTCTTCAATCAAGTTTGGGAACTTGTAGATCCACTTGAAGGGGTCAAACCCATAGGGTGTAAATGGATCTATAAGAGAAAAAAAGATGCTGTTGGGAAAGTACAGACTTTGAAAGCAAGACTTGTAGCAAAGGGTTATACCCAAAGAGAAGGGGTGGACTATGAAGAAACCTTTTCTCCAGTTGCTATGCTTAAGTCCATAAGAATTCTCTTATCCATTGCCATGTTTTATGACTGTGAGATATGGCAAATGGATGTCAAGACTGCTTTTCTGAATGACAATCTTGAAGTGAGTATTTTTATGTCTCAGCCCGAAGGGTTCATACCCCAAGGTCAGGAGCAAAAGGTTTGCAAACTAAATCGATCCATTTATGGGTTGAAACAGGCTCCAGGTCTTGGAATATTAGATTTGATACTGAGACCAAATCTTTTGGCTTTGACCAAAATGTTGATGAGCCTTGTGTATACAAGAAAATCAACAAAAATGAAGTAGCTTTTCTTGTACTTTATGTTGATGATATCCTACTCATTGGGAATGATGTAGGATATCTGACTGACGTAAAAGATTGGCTTATATGTTCTTGGAAAGATTTGGGTGAGGCCCAATATGTTCTTGGAATCCAGATTATTTGGGATTGAAAGAAAAAAACGCTAGCTCTATCTCAAGCAACGTATATCGACAAGATGTTGGCCCGATATTCGATGCAGAATTCCAAGAAGGGCTTGTTGCCTTTCAGGCATGGGGTTCACCTGTCTAAGGAACAGTCTCCTAATACACCTCAAGAAGTTGAGGATATGAGACGGATTCCCTACGCCTTAGCAGTGGGTAGCTTAATGTATGCGATGCTCTGCACGAGGCCTGACATCTGTTATCCTGTAGGGATTGTCAGTAGATATCAGTCAAATCCAGGGTTAGACCACTGGACCGCAGTTAAAGGAATCCTCAAGTATCTTAGGAGAACGAGGGACTACATGCTGGTGTTTGGGGCTAAGGAGTTAGTTCTCACTGGATACACCGACTCTGACTCTCAGTCTGACAAGGATTCTAGGAAATCCACGTCAGGGTCAGTGTTCACCCTTAACGGGGGAGCTGTAGTTTGGAGAAGCATCAAGCAAGGATGCATAGCAGACTCAACCATGGAGGCTAAGTATGTAGCTGCTTGTGAAACAGCTAAGGAAGCTGTTTGGCTCAGGAAATTCTTGACTGATTTGGAAGTTGTTCCCAATATGAACTTGCCCATTACATTATATTGTGACAACAGTGGGGCTGTAGCCAATTCAAAGGAACCTTGCAGCCATAAACGAGGTAAACACATAGAGAGAAAGTATCATCTTATTAGAGAGATTGTGTAACGAGGAGATGTGGTCGTGACCAAGATCGCTTCGGAGCACAACATTGCTGATCCGTTTACAAAGGCCCTCTCGGCTAAAGTGTTTGAAGGTCATCTAGAAAGTCTAGGTCTGCGAGACATGTATATAGTATAATCTAGGGCAAGTGGGAGATGTGTAATGGTGTGTAAGGATGCCCTAGTTTATTGTATTTTGTATATTTACCTTTTATGTAATGTACAATATACATTTACCATTTCTAGCTTTGGATTATTTTGTATATACTCTCTCATTAACTTGAGTTTTAGTTCAAGTGGGAGTTTGTTGGGTTTTATGCCCTAAAACTCGTAGATAGTAAATGTACTTTTGACCGAACATTAATAAAATGATGTATTATTCATTTATTTATGTTTGTATTGTGTAATCTTGTCTTATTAACCCTAATCCAATAAACCGAACATCCTAGGCTAATAGAATGAGGCTTGAACTAGTATGTAGGGACATACGAGGATCAATGTTCAAGATTTAGCCTAAAGGGTCTGTAGTATAGGGATAAGGCTGGGTACCTTATCCTGGTGACACTATGGATATGGCCCGCTTTGTATTTTGATACAAACGCAATGATCCAATGCGTTCATGTAGTTGACATGCGAGTGGGGGTATCTGATAAGGGTAAAAAATATACCTATTTTGCCCTTATATTTAGCTCATTTCTTTGTCAAATATTGCATGTTTAGATCAATTTTACTACTCCCGAGCTGAAAATATGTTAAAGTTGATAAGTTAGGGTGTTGAGATTCACTTGTGTCAAATTATGCTCATTTGTGCTTAAAAAGACTTAATTTTAAGAGAATTTGACTAAGTTATTGCTGTGTAGGAAAAACAGAGGAAAAGCTGAAATGCGACCGCATTTCTAGAAAAATCGAGACCGTTCCGAGTCGTCCGTGGGTCGTTGTTGACGAGTCTTCTTCGCACCTAACCGGCTGTTTTGACCCCGAAACTGACTGGGCTACCTTCTAGCACCTATTTCGCAGCTCCTCAACCATTTTCTACACTATATAAGCTTGAGATTCGAAGTCAAATTCAAGCAAAACTCATTTGGAAGAAGAGGGTGGTGACATAACCCTAGTTGACGCCTATGAGTAGGGATGCCCGAGGTCCTTCTTAGATGATTGAATTCTAATCTGAGTTAGACATTAAACCTTAGGGTTTGTAGGGATTTTCACCCATTCCCACTTGTAAAAGCGAGAGAGTGGAGTGTCTTAGCCAACTCTAGAAGGATTGAGTAAATATAAAACCCATAATATTTAGCTATCTCCATTATTTCCAGCTCTTGATTACTTTTCATTATTCTGTATTCTTTACATTCTTATTTCAATGAAAATGTATTCATTTGCACTTTATCTCACCATGAGTAGCTAAATTCCGTTGAGGGGTTCAATATGGTGAATTCCCTTATGGTTCAATAGCTTGAAAATGTTTTATTTGCTTAAGTTATGTTCAATGCATGTCATTCTTTATTGATTATCATTCTGCTCTTGCTGAGTTTAATTTGATCACTTAGACTTTGCATGCTATGTGAGTTTGATCTCGAAAGGGACAAACGATATCGGTTCTCATAAAGGTGATATAGGAGAAAAAGCTCGAAAGAGATTGTTCGACGGTATAGGGCAAGCTGCCTAAGGCACCCTATATCGACTATAGGGTTATAGGTTGCATTCGTGAATTATCTATGTCGGAGTCGAGTCACAGAAATGTGCATAACAGTACTCGCTTAGCCTTCTAACGGTTCTTGGGAGCAAGGCCAAATAGAAGTTAAATCTGACCCAATGCATTGAATAGGCTTAAGTTAAATACTATATGATTATGGTTATTGCCTTTGGGATGAATCCATGTTGAATACCTCGTTTATTTCTTATTGCTATTCTTTTAGTTATTTGCATGTTTTATTTATCTTTTCTAAATACCAATCAATCAAACTTATTTCTTTTGTTACCTTTTCAAAAGCAATCATTTGAGCAGTTTCTTCATCAAATCTGAATTTCCAATTTCGTCCTCGTGGGATCGATACCCTTGGAGTACTTCTAAGGTTTTTTTATTGCTACGTGCGACAGTGTATACTTGCACTAGGGTTAGCTGAATTATTCTTTATTATTATTATTCATCTTATCTCACATTCCATCCATTCAGCTGACGACGCACCAGTATCTGTGCAATGAGTTTGCACAAAGACCGGACCGCGAAATAGTTAACCACTAACACCGTTAGTCAGTTTGGTTTCTATTTCACTAGGATGACCTAGGCAACTTGGCCTTAATCCTGAGTGGATTATGGACTCTTGTCCATGAGGGATTGTCCTTTGATTTGTACGGGTGAGAGTGGCCTGCACGCCGACTCAATAAGCCTACCATTTTGGGGACAAGATCGAGTGGGGAGCTGGGAACATAGTCACACAAGATGGAATTCACTCATTCCCGACTTTAGGGTAAGTAGAGGTGTGTTCCCTTAAGTGGTGTCTCCGGGTCTTGAACAATGGGCCCTGCCCTCTCTATGGCACGAGAGGGACTTCTGTTTGTTGGTTGGACCTCAAACAGGTTGTTCATTAGAGGAACACTGGTACTTAAGGATAAAGAGGTAGCCCAAGGGTAAAACGGTAATTTGACCTAACTGGGGTACGAACACACGTGAAGGGCTGACTTGCTGTTGATGGTCGATATCCGTGGACCCAAAAATATATCTGCAGTGAGAAGAGTGCAGCTGTGGTTCTATAGTGGAGTGAACCACAGTTAACGAATATTGATTAACTTGGTTAATGAGTTTAGCCAATTAATCTCATATCGTTGGAGCTTCTGATCTGTAGGTCCATTAGGTCCCACCGGTAGCTCACTAAGGGCGTTGAGGTAAATTTCTAAGGGAGAATGGAATATTCGAAGGGGTTCGAATATTAAGTTAAAATATGAATTTGATTCATATTAAAACTTTAGGTTATAATTAATGCTCATATGATGTACATTAATTCTAAAGTATATTTTGAGAGAAAAATAATTAAATATATGATATTTAATTGTGATATTAATTAATTGATGAATTAATTAATATTTATGTTTTAATTTAATTTAATTAAATATTGATTTAATTAAGTTATATTAAAACTATAGGTTAAGTGGATCATTTACATAAAAGCGTTTTATGTAAATGTTGTTAAATTAAATATTGATTTAATTTAATACAAATTGATTAATATTTATAATTAATCAACTGATCAGTCTTCCACTCACTTAGCCCTACACGCGTGAAGAGGAGGAAATTAAGGGGAGTGGGTTTTTCATCCGTTGTTTTAAACTTTCCCTTAATTTTTTCTTTAGTGTTATCATAGCCATGCCCCGGGAGTAGCCGTGTCAGGTGGAATCCTTGGGTGCCAAACAAAGAAGTTGTGAGTCTTAATAGTCATGGTGGAGATCCGTGGTTGAGCTTTGGGCAAGCGGGTATACTCCGAAGAAGAGGAGTTGTTCTGGATAAGAGCAAGAACTCTCGGTAAAGCGGTGAATCCTAGAGAGTTGGACGGATGGATGACTATTTGAGGGGAGGCTTGGTGGTACTTTGTTCGAGGGGAGGATTGGTTGGATTGCAACCAAAGTCCCACATTGGCTACATAAGGGGAAGATCATGGGTATATATGGGAGGACAAATATCTCCATTGGCATGAGGCCTTTTGGGGTGAACCAAAGGTAAAGCCATGAGGGCTTATGCCCAAAGTGGACAATATCATACCATTGTGGAGATATGTGGGTGTCCGGTAGTCCCTTACAAGTGGTACTCGAACCGCTCCATATTTGGTTTAAACCTGGACCAAATCGATCAAGCTAAACCCCTCCACGTGAACCAGACCCAAAGAATTAGGGTTACAGCATCGCTTCCACGGAAACATCAACCGCGGCAGGAAAGCGTGACAGCGTCGAGACGCTTAAGGAATAGCGTCCCGACGGTGGCGCGATTTCGACCATCTGTAGCGTGGAATCGCGAAAGCATCGGGATGCTCTAGGCCAAGCGTCCCGATGCTGTTACGCCTGGAGCCCGATTCTTGGTCACGACCACATCTCCTTGTTGCACAGTCTCTCGAAATAGATGATACTTCCTCTCTATGTGTTTACCTCGTTTGTTGCTGCGAGGTTCCTTTGAATTGGCTACAGCCCCACTATTGTCACAGTATAATGTAAGGTGCAAGTTCATATTTGGAACAACTTCCAAATCAGTCAAGAACTTCCTGAGCCAAACAGCTTCCTTAGCTGCTTCACAAGCAGCTACATACTCAGCCTCCATGGTTGAATCTGCTATGCATCCTTGTTTGATGCTTCTCCAAACTATAGCTCCTCCGTTAAGGGTGAACACTGACCCTGACGTGGATTTCCTAGAATCCTTGTCAGACTGAAAGTCAGAGTCGGTGTATCCAGTGAGAACTAACTCCTTAACCCCAAACACCAGCATGTAGTCCCTCGTTCTCCTAAGATACTTGAGGATTCCTTTAACGACGATCCAATGGTCTAACCCTGGATTTGACTGATATCTGCTGACAATCCCTACAGCATAACAGATGCCAGGCCTCGTGCAGAGCATCGCATACATTAAGCTACCCACTGCTGAGGCGTAGGGAATCCGTCTCATGTCCTCAACTTCTTGAGGTGTCTTAGGAGATTGTTCCTTAGACAGGTGAACCCCATGCCTAAAAGGCAATAAGCCCTTCTTGGAATTATGCATCGAATATCGGGCCAACATCTTGTCGATATACGTTGCTTGAGACAGAGCTAGCGTTTTGTTCTTTCGATCCCGAATAATCTGGATTCCAAGAACATATTGGGCCTCACCCAAATCTTTCCAAGAACATATTAGCCAATCTTTTACGTCAGTCAGATATCCTACATCATTCCCAATGAGTAGGATGTCTTCAACATAAAGTATAAGAAAAGTTACTTTATTTTTGTTGATTTTCTTGTATACACAAGGCTCATCAACATTTTGGTCAAAGCCAAAATATTTCATCGTAGTATCAAATCTAATATTCCAAGATCTGGAGGCCTGTTTCAACCTATAAATGGATCGATTCAGTTTGCAAACCTTTTGCTCTTAACCTTGGGTTATGAACCCTTCGGGCTGAGACATAAAAATACTCTCTTCAAGATTGTCATTCAGAAAAGCAGTCTTGACATCCATTTGTCTATCTTATAGTCATAAAATGTGGCAATAGATAAGAGAATTCTTATGGACTTAAGCATAGCAACTAGAGAAAAGGTTTCTTCATAGTCCACCCTTTCTCTTTGGGTATAACCCTTTGCTACAAGTCTTGCTTTGAAAGTTTGTACTTTCCCAGCAGCATCTCTTTTTCTCTTATAGATCCATTTACACCCTATGGGTTTGACCTCTTCAGGTGGATCTACAAGTTCCCAAACTTGATTGAAGTACATAGACTCCATCTCAAGGTCCATGGCTTTGGCCAATTCGTCTTTATCTACATCATTCATTGCTTGACGATAAGACAATGGATCCTCAACGCCGTCATCAGGTATGACTACTTGTGTTTCAGTTAAACCGAAGTAATGGTCAGGTTGAATTACAACCCTCCCACTGCATCGAAGCTCTCCCACTACGCGAGGAGGATGAGATTGACGTGAAGAACTGGCTTCTACATCAACTCTTGTTGAAGGACCAGGTTCATCAACAACTATTGTTGACTCTTCTGTAGCTTCTCCTAATACTAGTTTACTACGTGGTTTGTGATCTCGTATGTGGTCTTCCTCCAAGAAAGTAGCATTTGTCAATACAAACACTTTGTTTTCTTGAGGGTCGTAGAAAAGACCACCTCCTCTCGTTTCTTTAGGGTATCCAACAAATTGGCATACTCTAGAACGTGGTTCCAGTTTCTTAGGATTTGTCACTAGCACGTGTGCAGGACAACCCCAGATTTGGAAGTAACGCAAACTAGGTTGACGCCCCCCTCCATAGCTCAAAAGGAGTTTCAGAAACTCTTTTTGAGGGAACGTTGTTAAGAATATGTACTGCAGTCTCTACTGCATACCCCCAAAACAAGCTAGGCAATTAAGCATAGCTCATCATTAAACGAACCATATCTAACAGAGTTCTATTTCTCCTTTCGGATACACCATTCTGCTGAGGTGTATCAGGTGCTGAGAGTTGGGATTGGATTCCATGTTCTATCATATAGTCCTGGAATCTTTGATCCAGATACTCTCCACCTCGATCTGATCGAAGTGTTTTAATTGTTTTACCTAACAGGTTTTCTACCTCAGTCTTAAACTCTTTAAACTTCTCAAGAGCTTCAGACTTATGGGCCATTAGGTATAAGTAACCGTATCGTGAATAATAATCTATGAAAGAGATGAAATATTCATAACCACCTCGAGCCTTTACATTCATTGGACCACAAAGATCCGAATGTATTAGTTTAAGTGGTTCTTTGGCCCTATAACCTTTTCCAGTAAAAGGCCTCTTAGTCATTTTACCCTCGAGACACGATTCACAGGGTGGTAAAGATGTATCTTCTAAATCAGTTAGAAGCCCATTTTTTACCAAACGATCGATCCGATCGATGTTAATATGACCCAAACGAAGGTGCCAAAGATACATATTGTTACTTAATGGAGAAATCTTTTGCCTTTTATTCTGAGTTTCTGCAGTTTTAAACATCTCATGATTCAAAGATTGCTTTAGCGTCGGTAGGTCTTAACATATATAAATTGTTTTCACGCTTAGCAGAATAGATAAAAATACCATTTCTTGAAATAATAGCTTCATTAAGCAAAAAAGAAATAGAGTATTGATGTTCTAACAAAGCTGAAATAGAAATAAGATTCCTTTTAATTCTAGGAACCAAATACAAGTCCTCTAAAATTAAATACTTATTTCTAAAAAACAATTTAGCAGCTCCCACTGCTCTTGCTAAAATGACCTCTCCCGTTCATACCTTGAGAGTCATTTCGCCATCAGCCAGCTTCTGGAAACCATTTCCCTGAAAAGATGAGCAAACATGATTAGTGGCTCCCAAATCTAATATCCAGGCGAACTCATCATGTTCTACAAGACAAGTTTCTAAAACCAGTAAATTGAATTTACCTTCTTTCTCTCTCTTCTTTTCAGCGAGGTAACGGGGGCAGCTCCTCTTCCAGTGACCATCCACATTACAGTGGAAGCATCTGCCCTTGTCGGCCACGACCTTGGCCTTTCCCTTACCCTGAACAGCTTGCACAGGAGCCTTCCCCTTATTACCCTTCCTCTTTTGAATCTGCTTCGATGAAGAAGCCTGAGGTACAGATTTTGTTCCTGAGGATGAACCCTTCAGGAACTTTTTCTTGGACTAGGCCACATTGGTCTCTCCTTTCACCAACTTTTTGCCCTTGCTTTTCAGTATGGACTCATAAATCTGTAACTCGTTGACGAGGGTGGTCAGGTTGAACTGAATTTTGTTCATGCTTGCATTCGTCCTAAACTGCATGAAGCTAGGAGAAAGCGAATGCAGTATGAACGCAACCTGACTTCGCTCGCAGACAACCCCGCCATTCGCCTCGGCAATATTAAATTGGTTCATCATGTCGAGAACATGTTCCCGAACAGGATGCCCCTCTTGCATTCGAGCATTGAAGACATTCTTCAGGGTGTCGTGGTGGAGTTGATAGGACAGGAGTCCAAACATCTCCTGTAGGGAATTCATAATTTCCCTAACCATTTCCACGGTCTCATAACGCTTGGCCAAGACTTCATTTAAGCTGGCCAATATCAGTTCATTAAACACATTTAATTAACCTAACGACATTATTCTAACATTAACCTGTGATTAATTCAACTCCGGTGATCCATATCAGTTCCCAAATAGGAGGTGTTTCGTATACCGTCAACTTAAATACCTCCAATCCTTAGACAGAACATCACTGGTAGAGTTCCCTTATAATCACAGGAATGTTGGTCCTACTTAGTTCATTAAAACTATTTTAAAACTAAGTAAGAATTTCTAATCCTATTAGAATGTGACCTTAGGTCTAATTAATTTTAACTCTTTAAAATTAATCAATTTTAACCTATGGTCCTACGTGAGCATGCATATCTTGATTATAGATTGACGGTTTCTAATCATAAATTTTAAACTATTTCAAAATTTTAATGATTAGCCCTATAATCATGCATACTATAGTTTAATTTAATTAACAATCATATTCGAATTAATCAAAATTAAACTTTTTTTTTTTTTGAGTAAAAATCAAAATTAAACTATACGATTTGCATTGTATGAATTTTAATATAACTATTATATTAAACTATGGATGTTTCATGCTCAATGCTTCTTTGATTTCCATTTTTAATAAATTAAACAATTAAATTATTGCCAAAAATGGTAAATCATAGTAGCACGCTGCAAACAATTCCATTTAAATATAACTATTATACTTAAACTAAGTAATTGCATGCATCATACTATTCCATTTTCATGATATTAATACTCAACTATATACTAATCAATCATGAAAATATAAACCATGCGTTATCAATCATACACTATAATCATATTATAACATACATAATGCATGAGCATGCTTTATAACCTAAGGTGGGATTTAAAACTAAATGACATCCATAAAGCATTTAAATAGCTAATGAACCGGTTTAATTGACCCCTAGGATAAATTAAAGCTTAATTACATTAAAAAAGCAAATAATCTATCCTATTACAGTCTTCTGCCACTCTAGAATTAAGCTGGACCACGCGAACCATCCCGAACCGAACCGAACCAGACGCCAAAAACTCGAACCGCTCCATATTTTGTTTAAACTCGGACCAAACCGGTCCAACTAAACCCCTCCACGTGAACCGGACCCAAAGCATTAGGGCTACAGCATCGCTTCCACAGAAAAATCAGCCGCCACACGAAATCGTGATAGCGTCGAGACGCTTAAGGAACAGCATCCCGACGCTGGCGCGATTTCAACCATCCGTAGCGTGGAATCGCGAAAGCGTCGGGACGCTCTAGGCCAAGCGTCCCAACGTTGTTACGCCTGGAGCTCGATTATGGGCAGAACAACACTGTTCTTCGGGTTTTTGGTTTCGTTTGGCCGCGATCTTCATCAGCAAACATGCTAATTCTAGACCCAGACTTACAAGACACGATTTACAGAATGATGCCCAAAAACGCAGGGGCCTTTACATGATCATATCAATGAAAAACTGTAAATCTATGGCCAAATTAAACCTAAACAGTTCATAGCAAACTTACATTCATAATGCAAAATTAAATCCCACCATACAAAGCCAATCGCAAATCTCAAAACAACGTTTAAAATTCGATAAGGCTCTGATACCAATTGTAGGGATAATAGCCCTAGGCAGCGGAATAATTCAGAGACCTTTTTTCGAATTAGACGTCGATTGGGATACCAATATGACGACAATTATATTCACAGCAGAAAAATCATATTTAAAACTACTGTAAATACTATAAAACATGCTGGAAATTAATAAGAAACTATGTAGATCAATTCTCTAATTGACCCTGATGATCAAGGATTAAGAAAACTTACTTTTTCTTGAAGATCTTGATCGTTTCACCAAAACCCTTGATGGATTCACCAAAAAACAGTAGCAAAGCTTCTCTTTTCTTCTCTGGAAAATACCCACGAACACACCAAAAGTGTTGCACCAGTATCCTCACGTAGGTATATGCGTTGGTAGTTTGTGGGAACTATTTCTCTAAGGGATTTGAGAGAGTGAACTAAGTCTCTGTGATTCTTAGAAGGGAAAAATGCAAAGAGAGTTTACAGAGAGAGAGTTTGCGTGAGAGAAAGAGAGATATCACTTGTAAGGATGCCCTAGTTTATTGTATTTTGTATATTTACCTTTTATGTAATGTACAATATGCATTTACCATTTCCAGCTTTGGATTATTTTGTATATACTTTCCCATTAACTTGAGTTTTAGTTCAAGTGGGAGTTTGTTGGGTTTTATGGCCTAAAACTTGTAGATAGTAAATGTACTTTTAACCGAACATTAATAAAATGATGTATTATTCATTTATTTATGTTTGTATTGTGTAATCTTGTCTTATTAACCCTAATCCAATAAACTGAACATCCTAGGCTAATAGAATGAGGCTTGAACTAGTATGTAGGGACATACGGGGATCAATGTTCAAGATTTAGCCTAAAGGGTCTGTAGTATAGGGATAAGACTGGGTACCTTATCCTGGTGACACTATGGACACGGCCCGCTTTGTATTTTGATACAAACGCAATGATCCAACGCGTTCATGTAGTTGACATGCGAGTGGGGGTATCCTGTGCAATGAGTTTGCACAAAGACCGGACCGTACACGACATTTGAAACATTGCTTTCACACTTTGTTCACATCCTTCCTCATTTTCAGCCAATAAAAATGTTCACACAACATGTTGTATGTTTTAAATTCTCCAAAATGTCCCATAAGTCCTCCCCCATGAGCCTCCTTCACAAGTAACTCTCTAATGGAACACTTAGGAATACAAAGCTTACCCTTCCTAAAAAGCATCCCATCAAACACAATATAATCTTGTACATTTTTCCCTTCTAAACATTGTGTATACACATCATAAAATTCAGATTTCTCAACTTTATATAGCTGAATCATGTGTTTAAAACCAAGAACTTTTGCACTAAGGGATGAGAATAAAGCATACCTTCTTGATAATGCATCAGCCACCACATTGTCCTTACCTTTTTTGTAATGAATGACATAAGGAAATGTTTCAATGAATTCCACCCATTTTGCATGCCTCTTGTTAAGCTTCGTTTGACCTTTGAGGTGCTTCAAGCTTTCATGATCCCTGTGGATAACAAACTCTTTTGGCCATAAGTAATGTTGCCAAACTTTTAAAGCCCTTACAAGCGCATGTAGCTCCTTGTCATAAGTCGGGTAGTTGAGTTAAGCTCCATTTAGCTTTTCACTAAAGAACATTATTGGTCGCTTTTCCTGCATCAAAACAGCTCCTATACCTATCCCACTTGCATCACATTCAATCTCAAAAGATTTATCAAAGTTAGGTAAAGCAAGACAAAGTGCATTGGTCAATTTTTCTTTTAGCTCATTGAATGCATTCTCTTGCTTTTCTTTCCATTCAAATTTCACATGCTTTTTCACAAGTTCAGTTAATGGTGAGGCTATGCTACTAAAATCTTTAATAAATCTCCTATAGAAACTAGCCAAACCATGAAAAGATCTTACCTCAGATGCATTGGTAGGGGTTGGCCATTCTCGGATAGCCTTAACCTTCTCTTCATCAACTTTCACTCCATCCTTTCCAACAATGAACCCTAGGAAATTGACTTGGTCTAGACAAAAACTACACTTTTTGAAGTTGGCATAAAGCTTCTCTTCTCTAAGTTTAAGTAAAATTGTCTTAACATGCAAAATATGATCATTCAAGTCCCTTGAGTAAACAAGGATTTCATCAAAGTATACAACCACAAATTTTCCTATGTATTCCCTCAAAACATGATTCATTAGCCTCATAAAAGTACTTGGTGCATTAGTAAGGCCAAATGGCATAACAAGCCACTCATAAAGCCCAAACTTTGTTTTGAAAGCCGTTTTCCAATCATCTCCCACATGCATACGAATTTGATGATAACCACTTTTAAGATCTATTTTTGAAAACAAATTAGCACAATGTAATTCATCTAACATGTCATCTAATCGAGAAATAGGATGTCGATACTTTACCGTTATTTTGTTGATAGCTCGACAATCAACACACATCCTCCATGTACCATCTTTCTTGGGTACCAAAATCACCGGAACCGAGCAAGGACTCATGCTTTCTCTAATATATCCTTTATCCATGAGTTCTTCCACTTGCCTTTGAATCTCCTTAGTCTCGGTTGGATTGGTCCTATAGGCAGCCATGTTTGGAAGAGTTGCACCCGGAATGAAATCAATTTGATGTTCAATCCCTCTTAGAGGAGGTAAACTCGTAGGTGCATCTTCATGTGGAAACATGTCATTAAATTCCTGCAAAAGAGACTTAAAAGCACTTGGCAAAACATAATCAGATTTTGGTTCGGTTGCCAAACACATTCCTTTGCACATAAGCACAAGATTTGGTGCTTGAGTTAGCAACACATTCCCCACTTCCCCCTTTCTTATAACCAAACTCACATTTTTTTCTTTTTTCCTCAAAATCACTCTTTTTTCCCACTTGGTTTTCAGTCACCTTTTGCCCCTCACTTTCCTCTCTTTTTTCACTCTTCTCTCTTTCTTTAAACTTACTTTCTTCTCTCCTCTCTTGTTCTTCAAATTCTTTTCTTTTCTTCTCTAATTTCAAGTGATCACAATGTACCTCATATGGAGATAATGAAAGTAAAGTAAATTTTTTTCCGTCCAAAGTAAAGGTATACTTGTTCAACAACCCATTATATGTAACCTCTCTATCATATTGCCAAGGTCGGCCTAACAAAATATCTCCTGCATGCATAGGTACAACATCACAAAGAACTTCATCCTTGTATCTCCCTAAAGTAAAAGAAATGAGAGCTTGGGAGTTTACCTTAAGTTCTCCTTTGTTTGTCAACCATTGAAGTTTATATGGTTTCGGATGTGGACGAGTAGCAAGTTGAAGCCTTTTTACAAGAAAACTACTAACCACATTTGTGCAACTTCCACTATCAATCACCAAGCTGCATGGGCTTCCTTCAATAAAACATCTTGTGTGAAACAAGTTTTCCCTTTGATCTTCAACTTTCTCTTCCTTGATTTGCACATTAAGTACCCGCCTTGTAATCAAGGATATGGAATTACCTTCTTCGATATACTCATCATCGGGTGTTTCATATTCTTCCTCAAGTTGTGCATCATTTTCCTCACATTCATCTTCCGAATCAATCACGCCATTTCTTACCACCATGACTCTTTTATTGACACACTCTTTGCTCATGTGTCCAAACCATTTGCACTTCCAACATTGAATAGCGCTAGTTTTCTCCCTTACCTCCTTTGAAGCTTCAATCTTCTTTGTATTAGAGCTCTCGGCCTCCACTCTTTTGGCAGCTACTAATTTCCCCTTTGATTGCATTGATTCATTCCTATTCACAAAACCATCATTGTTCCACGTATTAGAACTTGAAAAGGTGTGAGTTTTAGATACATACCTCTTTGGACGCTCCTTTTCTTCCTTCAATTGAGCTTCAATTTTGATAGCATAATGATACATATCTTCCATATAGGGTGGTGGATTTCTATCAACAAGATGAGTAATTTCTTGATTCAAACCTCCAAGGAACCTAGACATGGTGTCTTCCTCCTCTTCTCGGATTTTTTGCTCTTCCAATCAAAGTCTCCATCTCTCGATAATATTCAGCAACACTTTTTGTACCTTGCCTCAAAGCTTGCAATTTAGGCCCAGTTTGATAACCATTTGGTTTTTGGTTTTTGGTTTTTGAAAATTAAGCTTGTTTTCTTCTAAATTTCTTACCATTGTTTTCATCCTTGTCAATGACACATTTGAATTCCTAGCCAAAGTCCAAAAAAAAAAAAATAAACAAGTTTTTGGAAACTACTTCTTTTAGTTTTCAAAACTTGAGTTGGTTTTTGAAAATATGGGAAGATGGTAGAGAAAAAAACAAAGAAACTTATTAGTGGGAGTAGTATTTATAGGCTTAATTTTCAAAAACCAAAAACCAAAAGCAAAATGGTTATCAAACGGGGCCTTAGTTTTCAAATCTCTTTCATAATGTTTTGGAACGAACCTTTTCCTCATGGCCTCTTAAGTTCTTCCCAAGTTTCTATTGGATCCTCCTCTTTCCTCCTTCTCTCGGACTTGAGATAGTGATACCATTCAGATGCATAATTGGTGAATTCGGCAATGGCAAGTTTCATCTTCTTATTCTCACTAAATGTGTTGCAATCAAACACATGTTCTATCTTCCTTTCCCATTGCAAATATGTCTCCGAATCCGCCGTTCCAGTAAAAGGTGGGATCTTGAGTTTAACTCCTCCATCTCTATCTTCATACACTCTTTCCATCCTTCTAGGTTGCATCACATTGGCGAGATTATTTCTTCCTCTCCCTCTCACATTTCCTCTACCTCCAAGCTGTCTTTCATGTGCATCTGAGTCAAACATACCTTCATCTTCTTGGAATGCCCGTACTTCCCTTTGTTGTTGTGCCCTCCTTTCTTGTCTATCTTCCCTCATCAATTCCAACATACCTTGAATTGCTTGGAGAATAGCCACATTTGGATCTATCACTTCTGGAACTTCTTCTTCATCATGCGACATTTTGTATTTAGTAACAAGGACCTTTCCACACTTCTCACAAAGATTTCACTCAAGGGTAGGCTTTTGGTACTAGGTCAAAGATGTAAGGGTTGGCTTAAATTTTGGTGCAATCTTGCTGTAAGCTTGATATAACCGATTCAAATGATCAACTTTTCACAACCTAAACTAGAACAACTCAACCTTAAGATCAGTAACTACAAACTTTGAACAAACACATAATATAATGACACTAACTTTTGGTGTGCCTCGGATCTTCGTATAAAAGCTTTTTCCTTCTGATTTCTTTTTTTTCCCTTTGTTTTTTTTTTCTATTTGCTACTGATTTTTTTTTTCTTTTGCTACTATTTTTTTCTTTTTTTTTTTTTGATAATCCGAGAGCAAGACACAAGAATACAAATTCGTATATAAAAAAATGACAGAAAGTAAAGATATTTCACCTCTAGAGTCGGCCAAAGGATGTTGACCTAGGCTCTAATACCAAATGATAAGAGCCAAATATGCTAGTTTTACAAAGCTAGAGGTCCTTCTAGGATCCTTGTAAACGGACACAAATAAGACTAACTTATCGAATGATTCCAAGCTAGAGGTCTTTATAATGTTTTGTGTGTCATTTATGCTAAATAGGGTTGTTTTTAGATGAATATTATATGTTTTAACCCATTGGAAGAATGGATGCTTTGGAAGTTATTTTGTTCAGAATATATTGCGGAGCAACTTAAGGGAGAAAAATCTGTGATCCAGCAAAGCAAAGAGCAAAACTGCCACGTCACAGCTCATTATCCATTTTAATGAACTGTAGTTAGTTGAGTTATCTTCGAATTTAGGAAGCAAGGAGAGCCATCCACGTGTACAGATTAACCTAATTTGGGCTTGCCTTCATTCTATAAAAGGGAAGAGCCGTCCAAGTCAAAAACATTCCACTTTTGGGGGGAGAGATCATTTCTCATTTCCATCATTGGGAGCCAAATAGAGGAGAAAGAGTGGAGACTTCAAGAAGACCATCAATTACGGATTTGACCAAGGGAATTAATCTTTTCTTGTAATTTCTTGTGATTATGGATGCACATACTCAGATTGTAGCGTGTGTTACCATGAGCTTAATGAACTAAATTCACTTAGGTGTTGGTTAGGAGTCATGTAATTGTCGTGCTTACTCTCTATGCAATATATGTTGATTTGAGCACCTTGATTATTTGTTGAGCATATTTATATTTTGTGCCCGCCTGGCCAGTCGGTATGAATACCACTTCTTAGTTTCAGGGATGATTTGAGAATTGTGTGGCATTTAATCACACTAGATCATTGTGTATTGGTGAATGCCAGTGACTGAGTTAGGGATAGCCAGTTGCCTAGTGCTTGATCGGTAGATCATCATTGGAGTTGAAACACATTCCAAAAAATCCAGAGTTCCGAGAGGATCCTACTAATAAGATTGCAAGAGTTTTGCCTAATCAATAATATTGCTAGAGCATCTTTTAACACAATTATTAAATCCTGACCAACGTTTGTTTCCAATCTGCTGCTTTATTTGTTTACTTTCTGTTCTGTCATTTCTTTTGCTTTAGCATTATTTCAAAGTCAATCATTCTTAACCACTTTTGAAACCATTAAAGAGTTATACAAAATAGATAAAGTGAGAGCTATTCATCCCCGTGTATTCGATAAATACTTATTACTTGCTGCAGATTGTGTATGCTTGCACAGTGTTCTAGGGTCTATTTTTACTACATTTTTATCCACTTAGGAATCCAACACACGTCAAACGAGCAGCCATATCTCAAAACTAAAAAGATAGAATTGCTTTAATTTGTCTTAAATATCTACTATGGGAGGCGCTCCACGTAATGACAATGTTTGACAAGCTTTGACATCACGAAATCCCATGAGATGCATGCTGGACAACCACTTCTTCACAAATTATGCACATTTTTTTCGTCCCCCGTGCCATCTTCCAAATTACAGAACTTTTCCCGTGCCATCTTGACTCCATTCTCTTCTTGACTTGTTGAACTAACATTATACAAAAATTTGGGTTCAAAATTGTTTGCCTCTTGTTGTGCATTTACTAGCTTTTGAACATGCAATTTGAAAGCCTCTTGTATCTTCTTTGCCTTGCCTTTGCCTAGCTTTCGAACATGCAATATGTCGAGTGCAAGTATACACTATCAAGTAATAAAGTAGAAAGTATTTCGGATATCGTACCCAAGGGAGATGGTAATTAGCTAAGTTAACACATGATTCTATAAAATATGAACCTCCTCTAAATTTTCGACCACAATTGGTAACCAAGAAAAATAGTTTGATTGGGGTTTTAGTTTTAAGACAAAAGTAAAGAAACAAGGAAATAAAGACAGATAAAACTTATGAGATAAATAGGGAAATTCAAATAGTTTCAACCTTGAGCTTTAGATTACCCTCACCTTTGCTCCCGCAAATCACTTAGGCATTGCAGACAACTGAGAAACACTATCTATGTTGCCCACATATACATGGTACATATAGCATATCTCAGTTGCACCCGTAATTACCCTGACAACCAGATTGTGAGTTAAGTCCAACTCCTATTAAGCTCCGCTGTAGGTGGCTTTAGAAGACTAAGCCAACTAGACATCTATTTTCTAGGGCTAGTTGAAACTTAAATAAATAATCTCACGACTCTTAAAACCCTAGTGGTTCCAGTCCTATTTCTTGGATGCAAGAAGCCAAAGTCCTATTTCTAGGATATTTTCCACTATTGTTTTGTGACCCGCGCCTTTAACTCCAACCTTTCGGCCATCAACTAAATGCAAACTATGCTAACCTAAGTGATCAGTTTAAGCTAACATTTAAACCTGAATTTCAACAAAAACAAATAATGCTAGAGGGAGCGAAGTTGCTTTTCCATAGGCGGGGCTTTCTTCTATTCAAGGAATCCACATATTTGAACCCCTAAATAGAAGCTTAGCTCATGCTTGAAAATAAAGTGCAAAACATAAAGGAAAACAAACTCGACATAGAGAAAAGATAACTGAAATTAATATGAAAGAATGAGCTGAGCACAAAAGATTAATTTACAACTGAAAGTAAATGAAAAGCAATAACAAATTGCTGGAAATTAAAGAGTGCAAAACAGAAAATAAAGACAAAACTCTACTAAGGATCTCTCTCTATCTATCTAGCTAGCTCTTGCCCTTTTTCAAGGAGAGACAAGCCTTTCTCTTCTTCTTCTTTCGAATAAAAGAGCCGACAGAGACTGAGGGATCCGGAACTCGGAGTGGTTACAAGGTGAGAAGAGAGAAAACTAAAAATAAATCCTAAGGACGAAAACTCCAAGCACCGAGCTTTCTTTGCTTCTTGCACCTTGGTCCCCTTTTATAGACCTTGGAAGGTAAGGTTGGCTGCCGAGATCAGTGTGAGAAGGCCTTGGAAGGTAAGAATCCACGATCCTTGAAGATTTGATTTCAGATTGAGGATTTTCAGATGATTCTGTGAAGATCCTGCAAATCTCAGTATTCTGTCTGAAAGCCCAGTTGCGGCCGCATCTCGGGCGCATTTTCCACTGTGTTCTGCTTCAACAATTCTGTCTTCAGCAAGGGGCTTCTTTCCTTATATGGCTTTGCGAGCGTATCTTGATTGCATTCCTCACATCCTCAGGTTCAGATGCAGGCGCAATTGTTTAGCTTCACCTCTGTTGCTTCACTACCTTTTATCTCCTCTTGCGGACGCACCCTCCTCGCAAAGACTTCTAAACAAAAACATTAACTTGGATAAATTATTTACAAAAAAATAATCTCTTTTTGTACAAATTAAGCTTAAATTCTATAATGCTAAGATTTTCTTCATGATTCTACAACTTTTGCTAAAATGACTTAAAATGATAAGACTTTAGACGCAAAGTCCTTGCTTTCCAAACAATTACCTAAGCTTTTAAGGCTAAATAACGCACATAAATGAGCGGTATCATTAGCTTAAACTGATCACTTAAGTTAGCATAGTTTGTGATACGTGCCAAAAATATACTTATTTTGTCCCTTATTCTTAGCTTATTTCTTGTGAAACTTGTATGTTTTTGGATCAAATTTACTATTCCCGAGCCTAAAAAGTGTGAAAGTTGGCAAGTTGAGTCTTAGAGGGTCATGTGTGTCAAATTATGCATATTTGTGCTTAAATGAACTCATTTTGGTATGAATTTAACTTATTTTTACGTGTTGTAGGAAAATAGAGGAAAACAGAGGAGCAGCAGAATGCAACCGCATTTCAACCAAGGCTAAATGAAATGCGACCGCATTTCTGGCAGAAATAGGAAAGTCTGAGTCCGTCGTAGGTCGTTTTAAACGAGCTTTTCACGCACCTAACCGGCTGTTTTGATTCTGAAACTGACTGGGCTACCTGCAAGCACCAGTTTCATGACTCCTCAACGACTCCCTGATGCGCAAATTGCTAACCGCAAGTGTACGGGTCAAGTTATAATATAGTGAATATGAAATTCGAATGTCGTCCTCTGGATTGGTGTCTAGTCAATTTTAATTACCGTAAATACTCTTGACCAATTTTATTTAGGGAATCGAATTGAATGAGAAATTAATTGAATCAAACATAAAATAATGCAAAAGTGACAATCTAGTGGGAAGAATTGGTCTTAGGGATTTGATTTCACCAATTGGAGTTATGGATTAATGAACGGATTAACACATGCTATGAATCATAAATCTTGGTAAACTAAAATCACACATATCTCTCCCGAGCATACATGATTCTCCCATATGCAATTGAACTCGATATCCCTATCTAAATCCAATAAACATACAAGGCAATAAGGATAACCTTTTTAACAATTTCTAGAATTAAGCTTAATCTCCCGATTTTTAGCTAAATTCTAGTTATGCATATTGATTTCTAATTTAAATCCTCTCTCCCGAGTTAGATTCAAGCATAAACATCAATCAATTTATGGCCGGTAAATTGAAAGCATTAAGGATACAAATATGCATAAATGACATCAATAGCATAAAAACCGTAAATCAATCCATAACGTGCCCAACGGCTACATCAATCCCTAAGAATTAAAGTCTAGCTACTCATACACAACGTTACGATATAGCAATAGTCTAAAACAGCCATAAACACTAACTAAGTTGAGGGAAAGAAGAAGTAAACTCAATGTAGGCCGAGACCGAGCGTCCCCGTCACGATCCCCACGAACAATGGGTTGATTTCCAACTTGCTCCCTTTGCTTCAGCCTCACAATGCTCTGTTTCTACTCTGTTTACGGCTCCAAAACGTCCCAAAAAAGAGTCCCCCAAAAACCTAGCCGCAATTGCCTTATATTCTGATTTTTTTCGTCGTAGCGTCGAGACGCTATCAAGACAGCGTCCCAACGCTGCCTCTAAAACGCACGTATTCAGAAAAGGAAAGCTAGCGTCGAGACGCTCAAGGAGCAGCGTCTCGACGCTGGTCTGCATTTGACCCCAAAATGACTTTTTCTTCTTTGATTCTCTTCGGTTCTTTTGCATCTTTTCACACCCCGAACACCCGATTGACTCCAATATCACGTTTTAGCTCCAATCAACAATTTCCTACAAAATAAACATTAAGTGCAATAAAATGGCCAATAAATCATAAAAGACTAGCTAAATTGATTAGGGAAAACTAGCTAGTTATGCTCGCTATCACTCCCCACTCTATAAAAGGCCACAAATCGAAGGAAAAATCAAGCATAACTCACTGGAACATCGTGGGTGGTGACAGAACCCTAGTGTCTAACCCATGAGTTATGATGCCCACAGTCCTTGCTAGGAGACCAAATTCTAACCTTAGTTAGACATCAAACCTTCGTGTTTGTAGATATTTCACCCTATTTCCACCTTGTAAAGGAACAGTAGAGTGTCGTGAGAACTCTAGAGGGATTGGATAAAGAGAAGAAACCCTAATTTTAGCTACTGCACATTATTTTCTAGCACTTTGTTCTTTTAATTATTTCTTGTACTTATCATTATTTATTCAATGGAAAGTTAGATGATTGCACTTTTATCCATCATGCGTAGCTAAATTCCATTTAGGGGTTCGGTTTAGTGAATTCCCTTGTGGATGGAATAGCTTGAAAGTTGTTTGTTTGCCTAAGCTTTATGTATGCATGTAATCCTTTATTGATTGACATTCTAATATTGTTAAGTTTAACTTGATCACTTAGACTATCTTCAAAAAAAAAAAAAAAAACTTGATCACTTAGACTTAGCATGTCATGTGAGTTTGGTATCGAAAGGGTCAAACAATATCGGTTTTCATAAAGGTGTTATAGGAGAAATGGCTCGAAAGAGTGTATTCGCTGTTATAGGGGATGGTTGCTTATAACAACTATAGGGTTATAGGTTGCATGCGTGAATCATCTATG
The DNA here is from genome assembly GCA_017139565.1 of Luffa aegyptiaca. NCBI lineage: Eukaryota > Viridiplantae > Streptophyta > Magnoliopsida > Cucurbitales > Cucurbitaceae > Luffa > Luffa aegyptiaca. The sequence goes on from CM029397.1 coordinate 23,470,970, forward strand.
TCGGAGTCGAGTCACAAAAATGTGCATAACGGTACTCGCTTAGTCTTTTAACGATTTTTGGGAGCAAGGCCAAATAGGAGTTAAACCTGATCCAATGCATATCTAGACTTAGGTTAAACAAGCTTTTATTAGAGTTAATTTGTCCTTGGGTTGAAGCTTTACTTAATTTCTTGCTTTTATTATTGTTTGTTTATTCTTTTTACTACTTGCTTTATTATTTTCTAAAACCCCAACATCAATTATTTTTACTTGGTTACCTACTTAGAAATTTAAGAGCAGTTTCTTCTAATTTGTATTTAATTAGTCCCTGTGGGATTGATACTTCAAGAATACTTCAAGAGTTTTTATTACTACATGCGATAATGTATACTTGCACTTAGCTAGACTGAATTCATCTTTAATTATTATTTTTCCATCATATTTTCTACCTCCACCTACAGTCCAGATCACATCAGTTTGTGTTCATCTAGTGGCCAAAAGGTTGAATTTCAATGCGTGGTTCGTAAAAACAACAGTGGAAAAGATCCTAGAAATTGGACTTTGTTTTCTTACATCCTAGAAATAGGACTAAAACCACTAGAGTTTTGGGAGTCGTGTGCAATAATTATCTAAGTTTTGGCTAGCCCTAGAAATAGATGTCTAGTTGGCTTAGTCTTCTAAAGGAACATACAACGAAGTTGAATAAAAGTATGACTTAACTCACAATATAAGTTTCGGCTCCCTAGAAATAGATGTCTATTTGGCTTAGTCTTCTAAATTTCGGTTTCTTTTAGTTTTCTGAGTTGTTTAGACCCTTTAGGGCTATTTCTTATGTATTCATTTGAGATTATTTGTTGTTTCCCTTCATCTATAAGTAGTTGAACTGTCTAGAATCGTTGGATTGGGGATTGCTTTGAATGGTTTGACACCTTGGCTGAGTTTTCTAGTTTAATAGTATATTTCCTGCTGTTTTATTGATGCTTTTCATGCAATCTTGTTTAAACCAATGCATATTATTAAGTTCTTGGAATTGACGTCTCTTAGAATTTAGTTTTGTGCATTCTATCAGTTATTTGAGATAGCCACTAGGCTGTGGCAAGTCCGTCACTAATCTCGCATGTTTAGTGTAGACTCTTGATAGGCCTAAGATGCATGTTAAAAATTGACTTGGTTGAATCAGAATTTTTTATTCTACTTGATTAATTCAATTTCAGACCCTTGTGTCTAAAGCAGTTAATTTTTGTAAGCAATCGTGAAATCTCGAGTTGTTTATTTTGAATTAATTAGATATAGTTTGATGATCATCGAACTATACATGCGATGTAGCGAACAAATTTCTTAAAATAATTAATTAGATTAGCTGCAGGATCTCGGGTTAATTAATTTATTAAGCATAGGTTAGTTAGGAGGACGACGGAACGACTTGTCGAGGGTCGTATCAAATAAATTTGTAAGTTCACCAATCACTAAACTACTTTGCAGTAGTAGTGGCCGAGGTCAATCATATGGTACCTAATCTCTTTTGCGTTTATGGTAACAGAAGGGGGGGTTAAAGAGAAAGGAGATTTAAATGTGAGAAAATAAATTGCAGGAAAATAAATGACAGAAAATTAAATAACAGAAAATAAATGTGGTTTGTTAATCTCACCTTGGCAATCACTATAGCTGGAGACACACAGATTTGAGTACATTCATTTTTATTCATCAATTTGTTCAATGAGTGTTTGAAATCTTTGATCCTAAAAGTTTGTTCAAAGTTTTCGTCAGAGCCTCAACTTGAAATTTCAAAGAACTTACCTCATCTGTTTCACATGGTCCCCCTTTATGTTTAGACTCTAATTGCTCAGATGGCCACTGGTAACTAGTTAGTGGCAACTCTTCTAATAAGGCTCGAACATCTTTGACAGTTTTGGCTAAAAAGTTTCCTCCAGCCGTAGTGTCAAGAATTGTTTTAAACTTACGAGTCAAACCATTATAGAAGAGTTGTACCTGAAGCCAGTCAGGGTACCCATGTTGTGGGCATTTTCTTAACTTGTCCTTATAACGTTCCCATGTCTCATACAATTGCTTATCTTCCATTTGTTTAAATAAACCAATTTCAGTTCTAAGCTTTGTAATTTTTGCTAATGGGAAAAATTAATTTGTAAGAAAAGCATTAACCAAATCATTCCAATTAAAAATGCTTTTTGGAGTTAAAGAATCTAACCAATCTCTCGCCCTGTCCTGCAAAGAAAAAGAAAATAATTGTAAGCGAATAGTTTCAGGGCTAACTCCATTGATTTTTACCATTCCATAGATATCCAAAAATGAACACAGATGATGATGTGGATCTTCTGATGGATGTCCTTTGAAAGCACTTTCTCAGACCATTTGAATGAGACTAGCCTTGAACTCAAAATGATCAACAACAATGGGCTCTTGTGCTATCCCAGAGTAGTTCAATGGTAACTCTGGCAAGAGATAGTCTCAAATTGTCTTGTCTTCTTGATCTGCCATGACTAACTACAAAAATTCTCCAAGAACATAATTATCCACCTTATAACTTTATGATTTTGCCAAAGCTTCCCAATCTAAACTTGAAATTAAAATGTAAAAATAAATTTCTAAATTAAACGGCGCCAAAAACTTGTTGAGCGTACATCTGCAAGCGCACGAGCGACAAGTAATATAAAACGGTAAGTATTTACCTATCGAATCCACAAGGAATTTGAATTAAATCCATTAATTACCAAGAATTGTCATGCTCAATTTTATCTAGAACTCAAACTCAAATGACTATGAAAATGCTAAGAATGAAAACATGCAAATAAATGGGGGAATTCTTTTAAAAGGACTCAACCTAGGGTGTTAATTAGCCTTTTGGATTTGTAACTTAATTAAATGAATGAATGCAATAAATAAACTTCAATTTCATAAATCTAGAATTAATTTAAGTGGATTTCTCTTTCAAGTTCCTCACATATCTCATATTAGATTAACTAATTTATGTGTCCATTTCCTTAGTTAATTATAATATGACATTAAACAACTTCATCATAAATTTATAACAATTCTTTTTCACTTTCATGTTCCAAACAATCATTAGCCAAGCAATTGGGATCTAATCTAACTTCTCTCTGTCGAGTATCAATTTAGATCAACAAATCAATTAATCCATGATCAAGGGATTAAAAGCATTAAGCATAAATTGCATAGATGAAATATGAAGAAATTAATTACAAAATCCAAACAATTAAGCTACATAATCCATTTGGCTAGATTAACGACCCTAGGTCTCAAGATTTAGTCTAAAATGGGAATAAGTTCAGCCCAAAAATCTTGATCCATAATCCTAACTCAAAGAAAATAAGAAATTACAGAGACATTAAGAGGAAATAACCGTTGTGTGTTGATCCAATGCTCCATCACGATCATCTCGAGTCTTGAGCCTTGGATCCTCGATCAAATCCGCCCTCCTTCTCTCATTTAAACACAATCTTTCATCTCTCTTGAATTAGGGGAAAACTCCCTCAATTGGATTGCCTCCACCTTTGGAAAAATGCCCAATTTATAGAGGCCAAATCAATCCTTGCTTGCTGCCCAAGCCTACCAGCGTCGAGACGCTGTGACGTCATGAACTTGGCACACAACCCATCTAGCGTCGAGACGCTCCAAGGATAGCGTCGAGACGCTAGTCCTTCGAGAAGCCTCACTTGGACGTTAATTTGAACTTCGAATCTTCATTCTTTTGGGCTTTTGGGCCTCATCATCAATTGCTTTCTTCTCTACTCTTCAACTAGAGTCCAAAGCTTCCAATTTGATCCAAATTTGAATAAAATTTTTGATTTTGCTTCACAAGCTCGGATTTCTACAAATTCAACATAAAAAGACATTAAAGCTCACAATTTACACACAAAACTAGCTAAAATAACTAGGAAATGTTGGGTTTTATGCCCTAAAACTCGTAGATAGTAAATGTAACATTTGACTTGCTTCAATGAAGTATTATTTCTATATATTTATTTTTCCTAAATATAACCACAAATCCAATAAACTAAGAACCCATGACTATATTATGTATACTTGAAATTTATGTGTGACATAAGTATGGATCAAGCTCAAGTAAATAGTCTAAATGATCTATAGTATATGGATAAGGTTGGGTACCTTAATCCTGGGGACACTATTGGCGCGACTCGCTTTTGTTCATTAAAGACAGACGATGTGATCCTAATCGTTCATGTATAAGACATGTGAGTGAGGGAGTCCTATGTAAAGAGTTTGCATAGAGATCGGACCAGGAGATAAGTCACTTTCACTTTACAACACTGTTTACTATTGAAACTGGACATCTCATACATATAACCGCTAGGTAACTCGTTCTTAATCCTGAGCTAACTATGAACTCCTATTTATTTAGGATTATCCTTTGATTTGCATGGGTGAGAGTGGCCAATCATCGCCGACTCAATAAGCCTACCATTTTGGGGATAAGACTAAATGGATAGCTGGGGACATAGCTTTGCGAGATGGAATTCACTGCTACCCGTTTTAGGGTTAGTAAAGGTTGTTCCCTTAAGTGTTGACTTCGAGTCTTGAACAAGGGGCCCCGCCCTCTCATAACCTTGAGAGGGACTTGGTTCAGTGATTGTATCGCGAACTAGTTGTTCATTAGAGGATCAGTGGAACTTAAGGAACAAGATGTAACTATAGGGGTAAAACGGACATTTGACCTAGCTCTAGTTACGAACAACCGGTGAAGGGTCGACTTACTAATCATGGTTACTAAAGTGGACAAGAAATATATCTACAGTGAGGGGAGTGCAGCTACGGGCTACAGTGGAGTGTCCGGAAGCTAACGAACGATGAATGACTAGGCTAATGAGATTAATCGGTTATCATCATTTCGTTGGAGCCCATGATCTGTAGGGCTATTAGGTCCCTCTACTAGCTCAATAGGAATAAAACTTAGAACAATATGATAGGTTAATATTTGAAACATTCAAAATTTGGAAAATGATACAAAAGTCGCTTATATACGATATTTAACGGCATATTAGTTTAATTATGAATTAAACTTAAAATGAGAATTATATATTTAAATATGATTTAAATATTAAACACGTGAATAGGGATTCATGTTCGAGAAAATTCGTTGGGAGAAAGAAACCGAATTGCACAAATGGTATTAATTTAATATGAGATATTAAATTAAATAATTGTATTTTAATTAAATAAATGATATTTAAATTAAAATAAAAATAAAAATAAAAGAAAGTGGGATTATTCAGAATTTTATTTGCAAATTTTGAATTTAAAAGAAATTCAAAAGTTAGCAAATTTTGGAGGTGGTGCTTAATGACTAATCACTTGTAATTAGCCTTATTGCACCACCTAATCTTGTGACTCAAAATGATCCCTATTTGTTGTCAATTTTTTGTACAATTCTTGTGCATGATTTCCCTCTATATATATAGAGGATGAGCTTATGAGAATTGGTGGATTGCTTCAACCTAAAATGCTGCCAAAATTCTCGCAAGAATTTCCATGTTTATACTCTCAAGCTTGCATAAACCCATAAACTTTCCTTTCCAATTCCTATCAATTGAGGATCCCACAATCCATTCCAAGGCCTGAGGATAGTAGAGAAGATCCAAGTGGTTGTCCAAAAGGCATTCGTGTGTGAATTATAAAGCATCGGATTATACGAATTGGGAGCTAAAAGAGGTAGGTACCTTATTACTCTGTTTTTTTGTTCTTATGGATAGCATGTCTTCTAGGATCAAATTGATAAAATTGTGTGCCTAAGATCTTAAATTGCTTCCGCATGTGTGATATTAACACTTGCAGGAAATAGATAGCATAATTGCATGCTATCACAAGGGAAAGCCTAAATTAATTATTAACATCGATTTAGACCCTAGACCTTTCATGCAAACTACAAAGTCAGAGCAATGCTCTTGGGACCCGTGTCCATGACTCGGTCTATATGCTAACTACAACTAAAGTTCCATTAGCTACGTGGATTTCAATTTCTTAGTGAGTTACTAACATGCAAGCTGCAAATTAGGTCGTCAATCTAACCTATTGTGCTTGCAAGTAATATAAACGAGAATCTAAATCACAAGACAACAAGTAAATCATACCATGAAGCTCAGAAAACTCAAGAAAATCATACATTCGACACAATATACTCATAAAATCTCATAAAAATCGAAGTGTACGTACAAATCCGAGGTTCCAACTACAGCGAACGATGCTTAGACGGCCATAGACAAGCCTAATCTAAGCCCAAAGGCTTGAAAAACCAATCTAACTGACCTAAACCTAAAGAATACAGAGAAAGAACTCAGAAAGTCGAGAGAAAACAGAGGAAAAAAATCAGAAAATGGTTGCATAATGACCTAAATCGGTAAATAGGTGCGGTTCTGATGTTCGTAGTGTCTTGACGCTACCTCTCGGGTCTAGCTTGTTTGGCTTCTTCCTATTTGCTTCCAATGCTCCATATTTGGCTTAATTTGCTCCTTTTAAGTACTTTTTGCTCCAAAGTGCTCCCGAGAAGATCTAACGACAAATACCTACAAAATGATATGATTAAGCACACAATTCACTATAAAACTAGCATGATTTAGACTAAATATATAGGACCAAATTGGTTCTATCAAATACCCCCAACCTTTGCTAGTCCTTGAGCAAGCATATAAAACAAAGGAATGGGATTCAATGCCTAAAATGCCAAAAATATTGCAATCAAGAGTCATGCATATATAGCCCAATAAAGAGACAAATTAAAACTTTTCATGAAAGTTCTTGCACAAGCTCACACTTAGCCTACCTAGAACTGATTCTACTAACACGGGATTGGATTATATAACCCTCAACCCATCTTCCCTCTACCCTGGCACTAGGAACTAACTAAGGAGCAAACAAAACAAATTAGACTGTTTTTCTCAATACATAGGTGCCTCAAAAATAAATAACTTTTTCTTTCTTTCTGCATTCTTTTTTTAGGCGGGCCACTAACTTTCACACTACAATGCAGGGACCCATAACTCGAGTTTAACCCTTGGTTGGCCTAATTGAGCACTGATGGATTGGAATTCCCTAATTCCATAAAGCGGAAGCGAATTGGGACCGTTCGTAGTTAATTTTGTTTCCACCAAAATACCAATACATTGACAAAATTTAGAAAACTATTCTAAATCAATTATTAAGGCTAAGCATACAACCTTAGAACTAATTCTAAAGGGAAGAAGCAAACATACCGTCGTTGTCGTCTCTGAAATATCAAAAACGCCTTTCTTGATTTCATAGGGACCAAGCGTCAACAATTGGGACACCACCAATTGATCTTCCCCGCTATGACTCTGAGATTAGGAACGTAGTTGTGGGACTACCTAATCTAGAATGGGAAAAACTCTAGAGAGAAAGTTCTCCCTAGAGTTCTTGGGTTGAGAGAATATGAGAGGGAGGCTAGAGAGAATGCAAGAGCGTCCCTAAACCCTAGGTTTAGAGTTCTATTTATAGGAGAAAGACCATGAATAAAATATTCATTTAAAATCAATTATTTCCATAACTGATTTAATCATTTCCATAATTAATCAATTCCATAACCAATCAATTCCATAATTGATTAATCTTTTCCATAAATGATTGATCACTTCCATAACTAACTAAGGGTGTGTTTGGTTTAACTTTTCAAGTGTTTAATTTTGAAAATAAATCATTTTGAAAAAATTTCTAGTGTTTGGCAACCACTAAAAATGACTTATTAGAAAATGAGATTGATAAATAAATCATTTTGAAAGAAACACTTGAAACCAACTTTTTAAAAAATACTTCTTAAGTAAACAATAACTTGTGTGTAAAAACATTTGTGAAGAAATGCAACCAAACATATGAGTGTTTAAATTGTAAACAATTTTTATACAAAATGTTTTTTAAAAAATGCATTCTTAAAAAACATTTAAATTAAAATGCATTCCAAACGGACCCTAAGTCATTTCCATAAATGATTAATTACTTCCACAAGTGATTAATCATTTTCATAATTGATTAATTTCCAATTAATTAATTCTTTAATTAATTAATTACCAATTAAATATCATATATTTAATTTCAGACCTTCTATTAGTTAATTAATTAATTGTCCAATTAAATATCATATATTTAATTTCAGGCCTTCAATTAATTAATTCTATAATATGAATCAAGTTCATATTAAAATTTGAACTCCTTCAAACTCTCTTATATCCTATAAATTCAGTATGAATCAAATTCATATTAATATTTGAACTTCTTCAAATATTTATTTCTCTCATAATAATAAAGTTTAATTTCAAATTAGACTTTACATTTTAATGTATCACTATACATTATATTAATCTGTATCTCATACAATTAACATAATTCCCTATATGAATTTGAACTATTCAAATTCTCTCAAGGTATAATTGTTCCTAATTACTCTTTACGAGCTAGCAGGGGGACCTAATGGACCTACAGATCAGAAGCTCCAATGATATAAGGTTAATTGGTTAAACTCATTAATCCGGTTAACCAATATTCATTAACTGTGGGTCATTCCACTAAAGACCCACAGCTGAACTCTTCTCATTGTAGAACATTTCTGTGTCCACCGATATAGACCTATACCGGTAAGTCAATCCTTCACGAGTGTCCGTAATCACAGCTGGGTCAAATTATCGTTTTACCCCTGTGTTACATCTGTCTCCTTAAGTACCAGTGCTCCTCTAATGAACAACTTGTTTATGGTCCAACCAATTAACAGAAAGTCCCTCTCAGACCAGTGAGAGGGCGGGATCCCTTTGTTCAAGTCCCGGAGTCACCACTTAAGGAAACATTCATCTACTTCTCCTAGAAGTGGGAAGGAGTGAATTCCTTCTTGTGTTGTCATGTCCCCAGCCTCCCACTCGGTCTTGTCCCCAAAAAGGAAGACATATTGAGTCGGCGTATTGGCCACTCTCACCCATGCTAATCAAAGGACAATCCCTCATGAGAAGGAGTTCATGACACACTCAGGATTAAGACTGAGTTACCTAGGTCATAGTATTGAAACATTAACCTGACTAGTTAACGGTGTTAGTGGTTTACTATTTCATGGTCCGGTCTTATGCAAACTCATTGCATAGGATACCCCCGCTTGCATGTCTACTACATGGACGCTTTGGATCAATACGTCTATATCAAATACAAAGCGGGTCGAATCTCATAGTGTTACCAAGATAAGATACCCAACCTTATCCTTGTACTATAGGCCTTTTAGGTTGTTACTCGAACATCGATCCCCGTATGTTTCCACATACTAGTTCAAGTTACATACAAACAACCTTGGATCTTAGTTTATTGGATTTGGGTCAATTTGTGTAATTTTTAACAATAATACTTTATTGTAGAAACTCAATAACACTTTATTGAAACAAGTATACAATTTGTTTACATTCACTATCTACGAGGGAACAGAAAACACATGCATGCAAAACACTCCACCCCAACCTAAAATCCTACATTGTCCTCAATGTATCTAAACATGCTAAAATAAGGACAAAATGAAAGGGAACAGAAAACCTCCCCTGAATTTAAGCACAATGGTTGGAAGGGAAAGATCCATAACGCCTTAAAAGGGATGCTTTTCCACAGGTATAGGTCATAGACTCCTATAAAAAAAAAAGAAAGAAAACAAACATAAATAAAAACTAAGAAGGCAAACAACTAAAAATAAAGAGAATGGATAGAAATTATTTTTAAAGCTAGGTTGCCTCCCAGAAGCGAAAATTTTTAACGTCGATTGCTCGACGGGATTTGCAGTCTTCAACCGAAGTCCACTTCTTTGATCCTCAGAGGATCTTTTTTCTTTTTCTTAATCAGCTCCTGCATAGAAAAACTCAACTTGCACACAGAGTGCACAACGTAAGAAATTTCAAACAAATAATCCTCAAGCATCCCAAATATGCTAATCAAATGTCACCTAAGCCTAAATGCAAAATGGTCGGATACTGGAATCACTAAGCCTAAATCATGCATTTCAGAACTAAAGATCTCAGGAGAAAAAGAAATAGGCATGGAATGATATGAATGTTGCTCAACATCCCTAATTTCTAACTCTCCTAGCATGAATGAAGCACTACATAAATCAGGCTCAGTATAATTGGAAGAATTAAGTTCAAGCTCACTGACCTCGATGGGATTTTCTTCTAACTTACTTTCCTACTGCTTCTCTGAAACTTGGCATTCTAGCACATCATGGGAGGTGGCACGGAACTGAGTGATCTCTGCCAGTTTTGCAATGATCTCCCATACCTCACTGGGTGTCGTACCAAGCACATCACCACCACTAGCTGAATCGAGCATCCTTCTATCGTCAGATGTCAACCCTTCGTAGAGACTTTCTATCAAGGACTCCTTGGATAGTGGGGTGTGAGGAACCATGCAGTATCCACTGAAGTGGTCCAGAACTCATGGAACATCTCCTCAGGTGCTTGTGTGGCGTTGGCAATTCTCCTAGTGGCTTCAATCAACAGAGCGGTAGGATAGTACTTCTTCAGGAAAATATTTCTCATCTCGCTCCAAGAAGACATCGATCTTGAAGGAAGTGAGAAAATCCACGTCCTAGCTCCTCCTTGTAGTGAACATGGGAATACCCTCAATTTGAATTGATCTTCAGACATCTCTGGGGGTTTCCTCTCCTAGCAACTCGAGTAGAAATCAAATACGTGATAGTAGGTTTCTGCTCCTGGATCAGCATAAAAGGAAGGAGCTAAGAAAATAAAATCAGATAGGGCAACAAAATTACCTTCTTTGGGATTTATAATGCACGGAGGTTGAAGATATTTTGGAGCTGAAAAGAAGACTCGCAATGCACACTTGACCCTTTTTATCTCAGCAGACAGCGGGTCGAGAGTCTGCCAGATATCCATTACGCTCAGCTACTCTTCTCCTTGCTTCTTGGTAGGAATGGTGTTTGCCCTAGTTAAGATTTGTCACTAGATCCTGCAAGAAACAAACTAATACACAAGAAATAAGAAAAATGTGAAAAACACAAAAAGTAATTAAAAATAAAGCACTGTGTTCCCCGACTACGACTATAATTTGATGGAACAACTGGTCGAGGGTCGTATCAAATAAATTTGTAAGTTCACTGATAGGACCTAAATAGTCCTATTTTATCACCTCTAATCTAAGCTTGTTAGAGTTATTTTATGCTTTACTTGTCTTATTTGCAGGATATTTGAGCTTAGTGTAAACCCGAGACTTCCCTTGGATTATTTTCTCTTGTCATCTATAGTGGAAGTTGAATTAAAGTTTTTGTTGTACATTGTTGAAGAAAATGGCAAAGCTTTGTGGTTTCATTGTGGTTCCATTGTTTGGATTAAAGTTGTTGGAATTTATTAATTTTTTTTAAAAAAAAAAGAAAAAAAACAACAACAACAAAGAAAAAGAATAGGAAGCTGAAGGAAATAAAAGGAAAAAAAAAAGAAAAGGAAAGGAAAAAGAGAAAAAAAAAAGAAAATGAAAGGAAATGGAAAGCACTTTCGGTTAGTACTTTAAGTCAAGGATCCACCACCGCCTCAGCCCAATTTCAGCAATTTTGCTCATCCTTTTCCCATCCAATTTACAGAGCATTTCGAGGGAGAGAGTGAAGGAAGAAGAAGAAGGAGCTTGCTAGGGTTTTGAGGTTGAAGAAGAGAGGAAAAACCTCAAGCACAAGCAACCATGACAGAATCTGGGTTCAACCTGCCTATCTCTGGTTTTTTATTCAGTTTGAGCTACACAAGAAGAACTAAGATGTGACGCCTGGTTTTCTTGAAATTTAATCCATTTTCTAACAAATTTCATGAATGAAGCTTGAGCTAAAACTGATGTTAAGTTAATGGTTTTTGAAATGAAAAACAGAGCACAGAATTTTCGTGCAAATAAAGAGGATCTCTAGTTTTCACTGGTTTTTCAAGCATTCTGGGGTGTACAGGTTGAATTAGAAGCTCAATTTGGTATGGTTGGAAAGCGTATTCAATTTCCTATAACTTTGATGAATAATTCGTGAGCCAAAAATGACTAGAAGTAGGTTTAATTTCAGGAGAAAGGTAGAGGGTAGCAGAGAAGCACGAATCTGTATTTGTTGTGTTCGGGAGATTTCTGGACAAATCTGTTGGGAATCTCGTTTTCATTCCTTCAGGTAAGTTTTAGAGGGTTCCCAAAGGAAGGGTTTGATATATAGTACATTAATTTTGGTCAAGTATTGAGGAAGTTATGAGTGTTGGAAGTTAGGGTAGTGAATTTGGAAAATCTGGAAAAAGGGTGTAAAGTGTGATTTTTATTCTAGAGTTTAGAATTCATGAGCATAGAAAGACAAGACTATTTATGGTTCTGATGCTCGGTTTTGGTTGTTTGACAGACCAAGAGGAAATCGGCCGAGTCTGCAAACCAGGGAACTAGCCAAGACTGTGAGTGACAAAACAAATTTCAAAAATTATTTCTAAACAGTTGTTCATGATTAGATGTTTTACATGCTTTTCTATGAATGATACATGATTTCTATGAATGGCTTCAAGCATAAGTTTTGAGCTTAGATTTTCTAATGAGATTTATATACGAGCACGTGATTATTGACTTTCTGAAAAGTAGTTGAAACGATATCATTTTAAGAAAAGTATGTATTAGCGAGTATTGTTTAAAGATTTTCAGTTTTTCACGAGCAAGCTGAGTAAGCTTGAGATTTACGAAAGATAAAGTTAAGCAGGCATGTTTTAATGTTTCCATGTGATTTTTTGAGACTTTTATCGACTACATGACTGAGATATTGAGCCCGAGGCTATATGGTACCGTGTGCACACAGGTTATATTCCGTTGTTGACGTTGAGTGTACTCCGTGACAACGATGTTGTCGTGAGTGCTGGACGGGCCCCACTACGACAAAGACGATGGGAGTGCTGCGTGGGCCCCATTACATCGTAGAGCTAGTAAACATTGGTTGTACCGGACGTGCCCTACACAACGTAGATCGGTCATGTTAGTTAAAATGTTTGATATACTTGTTATGTCTTGCTAGATTTTTAATGATGTACTTGTGGAGTATTTGAGAAAGCTTTTATCATTACACGTTTATGTTTAACGCTTTGGTTGAACAGATTTATACATTTAAAGGGTTATCACGTGTTCTGATTTGCGGATTTACAGTTTTAAATTTAGTCACTCACTGGCTTCGTAGCTCACTCTTTCAAAATGTTTTCCCACTTTTCAGGTAGAGATCGAGCTCCTGGTGCCTGATACACTGCCAACGTCTGTTGAAAGCTCCAGATCGACTTCCAGTACGTGGGTGGAGTTGTACATTGAGTCTTTTTGTATTGTAAATGTCTTTGTAAGAAGTGGATATGTTTTTGGTTCTAATAGCTCTATCAGGTTTATTTTCCAAACTGAGTTAAGTCAGGGCTGCACTTCATATATGTTAAAAGGTTAGAGATTCCGCTGTGTTGTGTTACATGTAAAGTATTGTATATCTAAGACTAGTATGTTTATCAGGTTCAATGATTCAGCAGGGTCAACAGGTATCGTCAAAGGAGGACGATGTCTATTGGCTTCATGCCATCTCCCTGACTAAGCTAGCAGGTAGTTTGGCAGGGGGTGTGACAACTTGGTATCAAAGCAGTTAGCTCCATGGGAAATGAGACATAGTAGTTATCGCTAAGAAGAATCTAGGAAGTAAATAGTTAGACGTTGAGTCAGTTCAGATGGAACTGGCAGAGTATGGTCCAAGTATGGATAAGAGTGAGTCCAGTCAGGACTAGAATGTGGGTAGAAGTTTAGTATCATGCATATGAGTTCAGTATCTATAGCATGTCTGATGTGTTGATATGTTATTGGAGTCATGCCACCACGTACCAGAAGACATGATCGCTTGATAGAAGGTCGAATAATTAATACGGAATTTGTCGCAGATATGCGTTAATCCAAGTATAAATTAACACAATCAAGTAGTACCTAGAGAGTTCTAGGGTCGAATCCACAGGGAAGGGCTGTTGAGAGTTTTAACATCTTGCTGATTAAACTCTTGTACGCATGGTATCGTAACAATAAAAAAAATGTTGTTTGGAATTGGTTGATAAAACAGTGCAGTAAACATAAAATATGCGATGAGAGTTAAGGAAAATATCGGATGACAAGGCTATCAAGGCTTTCGCTGCGGCGACCTCATGCGTTTATAAGTAACCTCGTAACGCATACTTTGACTAATTGATCCATTAATGCCTAAGTGAGAAATAAGCACAAGATTCCCTTCCGGTACTACTTATGCGTTTGGCATAGAACTAACAACTGTTTTGTTTAATTAGCTTATGCGTTGGTTCAGTTCTCTACTAACTTGCAAGTGACTGCGTTAGGCCTAACACAGTCTAAGTTCATTCATGCACTATCTTATAGCGGTAGTATTGAGTCTAATACTACCAAGACTACATGTAATGTGCTAGCTTGCTCTACTTAGATATTTCCACATGTGTTACCTCTCAGGGATTTATCATACTGCTACCGCATCCGGCTGACCAGGCGGGAGTTAGTAATGAAAACATTATTGCATCTAAGTAGAAGGCATTAATTTCTCGTTCAATCAAAGTGTACGCATACAAAATAAACTTGTCACCGCATGGGTGCCTAAGCTAATCCTTGATAAAAGAAAATTAGCTCATGTTGACAAAGAAATACACTAAGCAATACATTCTAGTGCAATACAAGTCTACCCTGCGTTGGTATCCTTTCTTCTGACTTCTCTTAGTCCTTGCTCTCTAGTCTCGCCTCTCTCCTCCCTCCCTTCTCTTGTGCAGGTGGATGCTTCTTATAGGCTGAGGAGGCTGACTTCTCCGAGAATTTGGTATGTGTTCCCTAGTTATCCTTCATCAGCTGGTACATCAGTCACATGTCAACGAGATCTTTTCATCCAGCTTTCCTTGGACGAATAGCTCTGGGATCTGCGTCTGCACTGAAGAAAACTTGGGCAACAAACAACTATCCTTTTAATGCGTTAGCGCCTTAAAAACATATAATTTCTTACCGCATCTATAAATATTGTCTTCCGTAGAAAACTATCGCAATTCCCTTATTTTTATGCGCTAGATTGGTGCAACTATGTTCTTTTTAGCCTTATTTAGCTTAAATTTAAGGGAGAAATAACTTGCTTATTGCAAGTTATCAAACCCCCAAACTTAAACTATTGTTTGTCCTCAAGCAATGCCTACTATCCACTTTGCGAAAATGACTTAGCTCAACAACTTTTGACTCCTTCCTCTCATTTCCTTTTTCTTTTCCTAGAGCATACTGGGCAGGATTTGGCCTTTCGAAGAATTTCCTAATTGGCTGAAGAAAACTCCTTGCTTAGAATCTAGCCTGCGACGACTCCGCCTATTCTCTTCTACTTAGGTTAAGCGCACAACCCCCTTTTTTATTTATTTTTATGTTTTTTAAGTAGACATTAATTATCGACATCAAAACGCATGCTTTCTTTTTGGCTTACCCACATTTGTGATGAAGGGTATCCAACTACAGGCATTACATTTTTTTACTGCCCTAAACGCTCATGGAATGCGGATACATCTTCGTGCAGTGGCAAACTATGGGTGTCATGAATGCCCATGGCTACAAACACATCTTAAACCAGAGGAACGCATATTCTTTATATGATACTTGCGCTAACTATCACACCCTCCAACTTAAATTGGACAATGTTCTCATTGTCCCCCAAACTTACATTGGAGCAAGGAGGGTGAAAGCTGAGATGCGATAGGGCCTAATCTTACGGAAATTTTCCGAAGGCAATGAGGAAATAAAGGCAAAGGGAAATCCTACTAAACTAATGCGGCCAGAGAAGAGAAACTAGGAAGAATGGGATGTGCGAGGCAAAAAATTGTCGATCTAATGCAAAGAATTTAATGGACTAAGGCACTATATAAGGGCAGGAAGGAAATGCAAAGCGAATTCAGATGAAAGCAATTTTCATTAATGCGACATGAAAATTTACACAGATAATATTCGGTGCATTACAAAAGAACATAAAATTGAGAAGCAAAAAGAGAAAGAAAATATAAATCTACTGTGGCGGCGGGGCCATGGGTGCGCGTTGTTGAGATGTTCCAGCGCCATCAGGTCTAGGCAGGCGCACGAAGAGATCTGGCGCAACTGGGAGCCGACCGAAAGAATTGGTCCAGCACACTAAAAATAGCATCAGTGAATTGATGCGCTGGGACAACTCCTCTTGTTGCCTGCGCAGGGGCCCCACTGCTTCGTTTATCATCTGCCACAGCTCTGAGAAAATGAGCGTTGTCTCCATGTCAAGGGTTAGGACAGACGCAGTATTGCGTGCGCTGGCAGATGGGCTAGTTTGTGGCTGGGAGCTCGGCGCAGGTTCATTGACTTGTTGGCGCGGAGGGTCTGGCAAAGGAATTTCGTGAACTTCTACTTGGTGCACAGTCTCCATGCACTGGTTAGGTAGAAGGGGCCGTCGGTCAGGTGATGGCTGTGGCAGCAAGGATTCTTGGTTCAAGGCGTAGACAGAAGTTTCCTGCGCCGAAGGGGCTTGTTGTGTGTTCCTTGCTGCAGCATGAGGATTGCGGCCTGCGGTCTGTTTGCGCCTCTTCTTCTTTGGTGCTTCAAGCACAGGGGCATTTTTCGATGGTCGTGGGAGCAGGGGCTTGTCACCGAGCCTCTGCCTGCGACGCAGATTGTGTGTGCGCGTGATGCGCACCCACCATTGCTCATCAAAAGTCTACCGCATAGGTCAGATTTCTTCATTCGGAAAGGCCAGTAGACCCGACATGCGGCAGAGTCGCGTCACAAGCCATGGGCAAAACATTGCGCCTTTGGATTTGGAAGCGGTTTGGCGCAAAGATTCAGATAAAATGCTTCCCAGGTCAAGAGGAATCCCGCGCAATATGCAATAGGCCAAAACAACGCGTGGGATGCTTAGGGATCGTTTGATAACGTTCCCGTTTCTTGTTTCTTGTTCCTGTTTCTCATTTTTAAGAAACAAACATGTTTGATAACTCATCCCTGTTTCCGACTACCGCTGCTGTCGATGTTGTCGACCTCCACCGACCGCCTGTCGCCGAAGACCTCCGCTGACCGACCGGCGGTAGCGACTTCTCCAACACTTTTTTTGAAAATTCTTTCGATGACTTTTCCAACGATCGTCACCACCGTCGACTGGCTGCCACCGCCAACCTCCGCCGACCGACTGCCTCCGTCGACCTGCAATTACTGACTGTCGTCGACCTCCACTAACCTGCCGTCGTCGCCAACCTTCGACTACCGGCCACCGCCGACCTCCATTGACCGACCGCCACCGTCGACCTCCAACTACCGACTGTCGCCGACCTCCACCGACCGGCCCTATCGCCGACCTCCGACTACCGACCACCGTCCACCTCCTACTACTGCCTGTCGCCGACCTCCACCGACTGGTCGTCGTCGCCGACCTTCGACTACCAGCCACCGTGTACCTCCGACTACAGGTTGCCACTATCGTCGACCTTCGACTACTAGCCAACACTGACCTTCGCCAACCGACCGCTACCGTCGACCTATGATAACCGGCCTCCGCCTACCCCCGCTGACTAGCCTCCGCCGATCGACCGCTACCGTCGACCTCCGACTACCTGGCGCTGTCGACCAACCACCATCGTCGACCTTTGACTACCGGTCGCCGTCGACCCCTGCTGACCAGCCTCCGCCAACTGACCACTACCATCAACCTCAGACTACCAGGCGCGGCCGACCAGCCACTACCGTCGACCTCTAACTATCGACAGTCACCGACCTCCGCCAAACGACCGACACCGTCGACCTTTGACTACCGGGCACCGTCGACCTGTTATTACCGTCGACCAACCATCGCCGACCGGCCGTCGACCTCCGACTATCGGCCAACACTAACCTCTGCCAACCAACCTCCATCGTCGACCTACGATAACCGGCCTCCGCCAACCCTCGCTGACCAGACTCCGCCGACCAGCCACTACTGTCGACCTCTGACTACCGGCAGCCGCCGACCTCCACCGAACGACTGCCATCGTCGACCTCTGACTATCGGGCGCCGCCGACCTCCGCTGACTGATGTCGATCAATCGCCACTGTCGACCTTCGACTACCGACCGTCACCGACCAACCGCCACCGTCGACCTCTGACTACCGGCCTTCACCAGCCGACTGCCACCATCGACCTCGGACTACTATCAACCTTTGACTACCGGGCGCCTAGTGCAAATATACACTATCGCACGTAGTAATAAAAAACCTTAGAAGTATTCCAAGGGTATCGATCCCACGAGGACTAAATTGGAAATTCAGATTTGATGAAGAAACTGCTCAAATGATTGCTTTTGAAAAGCTAACCAAAGAAATAAGATTGATTGATTGATTTTTAGAAAAATAGAATAAACAAGTAAATGAGTAAAAGAATAACAATAAAATAAAACGAGGTATTCAACGTGGATTCATCCCAAAGGCAATAACCGTAATCATGGATTATTTAACTTAAGCCTATTCAATGCATTGGGTCAGATTTAACTTCTATTTGACTTTGCTCCGAAGAACCGTTAGAAGGCTAAGCGAGTACCGTTATGCACATTTCTGTGACTCGACTCCGACATAGATAATTCACGAATGCAACCTATAACCCTATAGTCGATATAGGGTGCCTTAGACAACTTGCCCTATACCGTCAAACAATCTCTTTCGAGCTTTTTCTCCTATATCACCTTTATGAGAACCGATATCGTTTGTCCCTATCGAGATCAAACTCACATAACATGCAAAGTCTAAGTGATCAATTTAAACTCAGCAAGATCAGAACGATATTCAATAAAGAATGACATGCATTGAACAAAACTTAAGCAAATAAAACACTTTCAAGCTATTGAACCATAAGGGAATTCACCATATTGAACCCCTCAACGAAATTTAGCTACTCATGGTGAGATAAAGTGCAAATGAATACATTTCCATTGAAAATACGATGTAAATAATACAGATAAATGAAAAGTATCAAAAGCTGGAAATATGGACAGTAGCCAAATACTATGGGTTTTTCTATTTACTCAATCCTTCTAGAGTTCGCTTAGACACTCCACTCTCTCGCTTTTACAAGTGGGAATGGGTGAAAATCCCTACAAACCCTAAGGTTTGATGTCTAACTGATGACCGCAAAGTGCACGGGCCGCAAGTAATATAAAACGGTAGTAATACCGAGTATCGAATCCACAGGGAAGCGAAGCGAAAATTAAGCAAAAAAATCTCTTGAGCACTAAAAGTACTTAGGCAAAATAATATTTAGGGAACAACCCATGCAAATAAGAGAAATTTAAAATTCAAAGCAGGAAAATAATTTGATCAATCAAATAAAAAAATATGGAGAAAGAGATTTCTTTTAATGGGAAGAGGGGTCTTGAAAATCAATTATGAGCTAAACAATTGTTATAATTATCCTATCTCATTGCCCAACTAATTATACTCCTAGAATCTCCGTTAATCACATAGGTTCTCCTGTCGGTTTCCCCTAATTGTAATTAATTCATTTTAACAACCTAAGTGTCCTTAGCGCCATTAAAAATCATTAATTATTACGCTCTGATTCATTTTAGGAATCTAAGTTTAATCAACTAATCCCGGTGTCACGACGGGCAATTAAACTAGTTGCATGGATTATGACCTATCCTAACTTCTCTCCGTCGAGTTTCCATTAAGAATCGAATCATTACACAATTGGCCAGATTGAATAAAGCATTAAGCACATCCATACAAATAATTAGGAAAAAGGGCAAGAGACAGGTAATTATAACAACGTTTCAACTATAATTTCATTCCAAGACCCCAAATTGGGGTTTAGCTATACATACCTAAAATATCCACAGCATTTACAATAGAAAGCATAATTTAAGAGCATAAAAGGAAAGGAATTGACCGTCGAAAAACCCCTTCGCTTGGCGCTCAGAGCTCCGCCGAACACTCCTTTGAGCTTCCTAAGATGCTCCCAAAATTCCCCAAAATATTTCCCACTAAAGAATTCTCTCAAAAAGGCTAGAAAGCCTTGAGAGAGGCTCCAAAGGAGCCAAAGGAAGGAAAGAATGGATTGAAGAATGAATTGATTGATGGTAAATGAGGCACCCAAGGGTGCCTTTTTATAGGCCCGGAATGGGGGTAGCGTCGCGACGCTACATTGCACAGCGTCGCGACGCTGCAACGCACGCGGCTTGGGCAACACGAAAAGGGTAGCGTCGCGACGCTGCTTACATAGCGTCTCGACGCTGCCCTAAAATTCCAGATTTTTCAGCTTCTTTTTGGGCTGATTTTTGGGCCTTCTTCTTCATTTCTTTTGGGCATTTTTTCATGAGTGTCTTCTTTGGGCTCCCATTTGATCAAGCTTGGATTTGGGCTTCATTTGCTTCATTTTTTGCACTTTTTCTCCCAAAATCACCAACTTCGCTCCTAGGGACCAAATAACGGAATTCATTAAATATTTTCATTAAAAACACGATTAAAGCACAGAAAAGCCTAATAAATTGGGACGAAAATAGCGACATTTCTGCTCGCTATCACACCCCCAAACTTAAGCTTTTGCTAGTCCCGAGCAAAATAAATTCTAAAGATGCATGAAATAGAATTGCTCAAGCCTCAATGATTTTGGAATTCTTAAGATAGAATGGAAAACATGCAAGTGGAATAAGCAAGCACCGCATACTCTTGAAGAAATCTTAAACTAGATTGAACTTAAGATTAATGAATAGCATGCTCAAGACTTATCTATTGATTCTTTTACTAACCTAGATTAGTCTTATGGCTTTCTCCATTTGTTTTCCCCCTACACTGGCTAAGAGCCCCTAATAGGTCGGAGTCCTTCTATCATGCAAAAAAAAAAAGAAACTAGGGTGCCTGTCATTTTCTTTTTCATGGGGGAGCAAAACTCACAATTGATTTTTCTCTTTCTTTTGCTTTTTCTTTTGCTACTCCCCTAAACTTGCATTTTGATATCTAATGGTACTAGCTTTCACACTACGGTGCAGGGACCCTTAACCCGAATTTTATTCTCTGGTTGGCCTAACTGATCACACCGCAGGTAGCTCTTTTTACCCCTAGGCTTTTTCTTTTGTGCAAGCAAAAATTTTCTTTTTTCAACAGATTTTTCTTTTCTCTCATTTTCTTTTGTTGCTTTTGCTTTTCTCTCAGCAGGCATAACATTTTTTTTTTTACCTAGCTCTTTAGAACAATCAAGCATGAACTTCCTAATATTAGAAACTAAGCCTATCGGGGTGACAACAAACTTTAAAAATCATAATAAGAATCTAGATTTTCAAAGACGTCATTAGATAAGGCTATTGCATGCTTTAGACATCAAAACTAAGTATCAAAAAATTTTAAAATTTCACAATTTCTGCCGTGCTCCCAGATTCCACAACATATAAACTATTTTCTCCCAAAATTTCTAAAATCACATCCCTGGCTATCATGGCTATCTATTCATGCATCCAAAAGAATTCAAATATGCTCAACACAGCGGAAGCCTCCCCCCAAACTTAAACTAAACATTGTTCCCAATGTTTTTAAAACAGTAAAGCAAATAGAGGGATACTGAGACTTCCCTGAGCTAGGAGCGCTTTATCCTCTTCCTTTCGATCCAGCAAAATGGGATTCTTGGAATTTTGGGATTTGCTTAAGGTGATCCTGCAAAACAAAATTGGATCACGAAGCAAAGAAAATTATTTACCGCAAAAACAACTATCTAAACTTTAATCCTTGGGTTGCCTCCCAAGCAGCGCTTTCTTTAACGTCTTTAGCTAGACGAGGCTCGGCACGCTTACGGAGGCTCGAAATAAAAATTTTCATCATCCTCCGGGCCCTGTAAAAAATCACGCACCGAGTTGCATACCGCAAACAGGGGAGAAAAAAAACTTTCCCCTGGCCCATCATCACTAAAGAGATTATCATAATAACATTGCAGAAAATATGTAACAGCATCAAATCTCTTTTCTAAGTCTCTATTCACAAAGCAATTGTTAACAGAATCATCAAGAGTTATAATATCTACCGGTCTAGGATCTAAAGATGGCCTATCAATCATGCCAGACCATTCATCAGAAAAAACATTTACATGCTCCTCAGATTCCTCAGACTCAGTATTAAAAAATGATTCAACTAGGCTATCACATGACTCACTATCAGAATTAAAGAATTCAAGCTCTTCAGGGTCAGATTCTATACTATGCACAGATTCGAGTTCCTCTGGGTCAGTTTCTATGCTATATACATCATCAGGACACGAATCAAAGATATTAACATTATCAGGGTTCATGCATTCAGGAATGTCAAGATCAGACTCAATAGATTCAGTGTAATCACGATCAGACTCAAAATTATCTACCAAGTAATCTTTTTTATGCATTTTATGCTCATCCTCAATGTCAGGCAACTCTATATCATCATCAAAATTATCCATTTCAGGCAAATCTAATTCATTCTCAAAGGAAGGTAAATCATCAACTGCAGATCTTTCATTGTCACAAGCAGGCAAGTCTAATTCATTTTCAAAGTCAGGCAGTTCTAAATCATTCTCAAACAGAGGATTATTCAAATATGCATTGTGATCAAAATCCTCATCATCCATAGGCACTTCTCCTAAGCCTAAGCCAAGATTAAACTCTACCTCCTCATCATCGTCAGTCAAGTATTCAGGAGCAATAGAAAAACATGTATGCAAACTACATACAGACTCATCTTGTCCAAAAATACTAAACACAACTTTTTCATCATCAATGTTCAAGGTAAGCTTACCTGTGTGGACACTGATCTCAGCTTCACCTGTAGCTAGGAAAGGTCTGCCTAGAATAATGGGCACCTCCTTGTCCTCCTTCATGTCTAGTACCACAAAATCTACGGGGAAGATAAACTTGTTGACCTTCACCAATACGTCCTCCACAACACCCATTGGTTGGGTAATTGATCTGTCAGCAAGCTGGAGAGTGACGTCGGTGTCCTTCATACCTGTTAAACCAATCCTCCTGTAAACAGAATAGGGCATCAAGTTTATACTTGCTCCTAAATCACATAAGGCCCTATCGAAAGATGCTTCTCCTATGGTGCAGGGAACAGTAAAACTCCCTGGATCTTTTTGTTTAGAAGGCATCTTCCCAGATACTATGGTACTGCTACTTTCAGACAATTTAAAAATTTCTTTTTTCAGACTTTTCTTTCTAGAAAGCATTTCTTTCATGAATTTCCCATAATTAGGCATGTTATACAAGGCATCTACTAAGGGAATATTCACAGACAATTTCTTAAACATTTCTAGAAATTTTTGAAACTGCTCATCTAATTTAACATTCTTAAAGCGCTGAGGAAAAGGTAACTCCCTGTAGTCAAAGGTTGGACATTCGCCCCTTCGCCTGGGCGGGCTGATGTGCGAGCCTTTGTCATGGTGGTTGCATGGGACCACTTCTTCCTCGTACAGTTTCTTGTTGTGCCTGCCATCCTGCTTTTTATCTTCTTTTCTACCTGCAAAATTGTTAGAAAAATTACAATTTAAGTCAATAGAGTCAGGAGGATGTTGGGACCTTTCAGAGGAGGCTTTTTGTGCCTCGGCCCTTTCATCTTCATCCCTTCTCTTTTCTTCTTCCTTCTTCTTTTCTGAACTGTTCTCCAGCTGTCTACCACTTCTCAGTGTCACCATCTTGCACTGCTCTCTTGGGTTAGGCTCAGTGTCGCTTGGAAATTTTCCCTTTTGAAGTGCATTCACTGCTGAAGCGATCTGTCCTATTTGAACTTCCATGTTTTTCAGAGCTGTGTCGTGGTTATTGACTGCTGTCTGGAGATTGACGTTCAAAACTTTCTGTTCCTTTACAAACATAGCCACCAACTCCTCCAGGTTATTCTTCTTTTCAGGCACACTAGATGATGCAAAACCTGGCGGTGGCTGCAAGACATTCTTTGTATTTGAGTATGAGAAGTTCTCGTGATTGCGTAGACTGGGGTGGTAGAAGTTCGGTATTCCTTGCGTAAATGGTCTATTTCCTACGTACTGGACTTCTTCCACATCTTGACCTTCCTTCTTTGAATGACCTTCAGCTAAGGTGGAAATGGACTTGACCACCTCAGACGAAGTCAACTTGTTTAGCGCATTGGTCAGAGATGCCAGCTGTGCCTTCAGTGAACTTGACTCATCCAATTCATATAATCCAGCCTTCTTTGAAATTGCTCCCCTCTCGGTTGGCCATTGATAACTGGTTGCCGCCATTTCCTCAAGCAGATCTTTGGCTTCTGTCACTGTCTTGGAAAGAAAACTTCCTCCTGCTGATGTGTCTAGGACTGTCTTCGTGGAGGGATTCAATCCATTATAAAATAACTGCACTTGAAGCCAATCAGGATATCCGTGTTGGGGGCACCGCCTAAGCATTTCTTTGTATCTTTCCCACGCCTCGTACAACTGCTCCTCGTCAAGCTGCCTAAATGTTCCGATTTCAGTTCGGAGCTTGGTAGTCTTGGCAGGCAGGAAAAATTTTGTCAGAAAAGCCTGGGCAAGCTCATCCCATGTACTTATGCTGCCCGTCTCGACTGATTCGAGCCAATCCTTTGCTTTATCCTGTAGAGAGAATGGAAATAACCTCAATCTGATAGCGTCGGCCGGAACTCCGTTCATCTTCACCGTCCCACAAATTTCCAGGAATGATCGCAGATGTGAGTGTGGGTCCTCAGAAGGGTGTCCCTTAAACGAGTTATCGCGCGCCATCTGAATCAATCCCGTCTTTAACTCAAAATTTGTAGCTTGGATTGGGGCGTAGACAATCCCAGAATTCTCGGTGGGGAGAACTGGCTGTAAGAAATCTCTAATTGCCTTGGGAGCTTCCTCTTGGTGGGCCATTGCTTCTGCTAATCTTTTCTCTATTCGAATGGATCTAAGAGTCCTGTCAATTTCAAGATCTAACGGAAACAAATTAACCACCTTGTTCCTTCGCATACAATACTCCCAATCAATCAAGAGAACCAAACAAAATAAAACAAAAACAAATGATATTCACAAAATAATAAAAGAAAAATATTTACACCTAAATTACTATTTATCCCTTTCTTTTCGATGTCAAGAAAAATTAATTTGCTTAAAAATCAAGCTTCCCCGGCAACGGCGCCAAAAACTTGTTCGCTAACCGCAAGCGTACGGGTCGTCACAAGACCGCAAGCGTACGGGTCGTCACAAGTAATATAGTGATTTTGAGTATAGAGTATCGTCTCCACAGGGATTGGATTTATTCAATTAATTACCGCAAATAATCTTGCTTAACTTTATTTAGAGAACAAAATCTAATGCCAACAAGAATACAAAAAGCTAACCTAGAAAGCAAAAGATAAATGGAGACACAATTTGGTGGGATAATTCTAGAGTGGTTGATTTCATCAATTGGACCTTTAATCGCTTAATCAATTAACTAATATGGATTAACTAATCATTTGATTCATAAGTCTAGAAGCCTAATGACAAGGACTCTCCTGTCGGTCTCCTCCTATCTCATACCTTTCAATAAAGAATCTCCTTTCAGTCTCATCTTTATTTACTTAGCATGGCATTACGACCCTTCAGTACAACCTCTAACGTTATTTATTCTATCCCGTGTCACCCGGGTAAATAACCGTTAGTCATGCATTCAGTTCTAGTCTAAGCTTCTCTCCGTCGAGTTTCCACTTAGTAACGATTCATTTAATCAGTGATCAGTTGATTAAAAGCATTAGGGACAAAATGCACAAATGAACAATAATGACAATTAAACCAAATAAATTCATTAATCAAGCAAAGGTTCAACATATTAAATCAAACTCATAGAATTTAGGAATTAACTACTCATAATCACTAAAATTCAATAATTCCTAATCACAACAATTCTAGAAACTAAAACATAAAGGAAAAGGGAAGAGAAATGCTCATAAAAGTGTCGATCTCCTCGATCCCGCGCCGACCTCCTTCGATCCCGAGCTCCAAAGATCTTCAACAAAGCTCCAAAACTCTCCCAAAAATCCCCAATTTTAGTGGAGACTCTAGAATGGGGTGAAAACCCACCAATTGGCACACAAAACTTGGATGCAAATGGCTCCTTTTATAGGCTCCCAGCAGGCGTAGCGTCGAGACGCTACGTCACAGCGTCGCGACGCTCTGACGTCATCTTTTCTTGGGCTCCAAGACGTCGCAGCGTCGAGACGCTACATGGACAGCGTCGCGACGCTATCGCGATTCTAAAACTCTCCACGCGGCTGCCTAGTGTCGGGACGCTCCAGGCTTAGCGTCTCGACGCTAGACCCTGAATCTTCAATAATGGCCCGATTTTGACTCCATTTTTGGGCCTCCAACTTTCTTTTGGCCCAAATACTTCATGCAATGGATTTTGGGCACTTTTCTTGACCCAACTTGATAATTTAAAACTTGAAATTCATGAATTTGGGCTTCTAACTCATTCTCCTTGGCTTTTTGGATTTGGGTCTTCAATGTAATTCTTCAAATTGCTCCAAAAGCCTCCAAAATCATCTAAAATCTCTCAAAATTCTGATTTTTCTTCTTTGACTCGGTTTTCTGAAATTTAAACAGAAAATAGCATTAAAGAACACAATTCAAGCATAAAACTAGCTATAATTAGTAGGAAAATGATGACATTTTTGCATGTCATCACACCCCCAAACTTAAACCTTTGCTAGTCCCGAGCAAAGCTAAAACCATATATATGAATCAAATATTGCAAATGCATGACTCTAAGCTCAATGATCAAAATAATGAACTCTAACAATTTAAGGAAATATTAAAACACATTCATTCATCACAAAATTTAAATTTAAACTCTTCATCCCTTGCGTGTGTGTGTGCGAGCTTCCTTATTAGGTCTTTACTAGCCTAGAGAAGGTTTATAAAATCCTCAGTTCATCTTCCCCCTACACTGGCCCTAAGCTCTAATTATCCAGCTTCCCAACAATCAAGAAAGCAATATCCCACTAAGGTGCCTGAAACAACGGGGTATGCCTCCCCCAAACTTGCATTTTTTTTTTTTTTTTTTTTTTTTTTTTTGAGAATCCTTTTAGATGTAGCGCCTTCGTTCTGGCTTGCCAACATTGGTGATGAAAGCATCCAACTACGAGCGCCTCATCTTTCAGGTTGCCGAAGCATGCTCATTTCTTTTAAACGCTTTCATGCAAAGGCAAACGATGGGTGTCATGAATGCCCCTGGTTACTAACGCTCACAAGAAAGTGGAGCATTCTTTTTTTTTTTTTTTTTTTTTTTTCTTTCTTTTCTCATCATTTATTTTCTCTTTTCTTTTCTTTGCAGGCTAATAATCATGATTTTTCTCCCAAGTAAAACATTACAAACTCTCATGCAGTTCAACTTTTAAATCAGATCTTAAGCCTATCGGAGTGACAACAAACATCTAGATAATATAATCAAGTTCTAAGCATTCAAAACCATATAAGTAGGCTACGTGCTCAACATGTGCAAGGAATTCAAAGCAAAAATTTTAATTTACATGAATCTTGAACATGCTTTCATATTTCACAAAAATTGTACAAAATTCATTATCTAGATCATATCATAGACCGTCCTCATCAAAACAGATGCAATAGAATCATCATGAAAAAATTTCAATCAGCTCAGATCAGAACAGCAAAGTCTCCCCCCCAAACTTAAATCATACATTGTCCTCAATGTATTAATTATTCAACTAATTAAGCATGCATAAGGACAATTAAAAAGATATAGGGAGAATGGTACTGCCCTGAAATGTGAGAGAAACCATGGATGCCAGCCTTCAACATCATTGGGGTTGTTTTTGGAAGAAATTATGGTCTCGAGCTCCTTCAAAAATTGATCAACAGGAACGAAAGATCAACATGCTCTAACTACAAAAAAAACTGAAAAACAAAGAAAAGAAAATTGACTGAAATTAAACTTGGGTTGCCTCCCAAGAAGCGCTTTTTTAACGTCTCTTAGCTAGACGAGTTTGTGCGGGCTTTCAAGGCACATAAAAATTCTCGTATTTCTTCGGGCCCTTCTTCCTTGAATCGATGAAGCCAACTATTGCTAGCAAGCTCACTAGCTTTTCATGGGCCCCTGAAGCAGAAATATTTTTGGGATTTTTTAATAATAAAAGCATAAAAGGAGAAAGATCAAAATAAACGGACTCTGACTCTGACACAGACTCGTGAGAATAAGAAAAAGAACACTCATTATCAAGAGAGGATGGAGAGGATAGAACAGACAAAGGCCTTTCAACCTTAAACTCTATCTCTTGAAACTCCTCAAACACTATGGGCTCATTTTCTTTTTCTTCCTCACTAACTTGTTCTTGATGGGTGCTAAAACTATCCAATTTTTCCTCACAATCTATACAACTCACCCCTATCTGCTCATCTCTAGCAAAATCGAAAGAATTAGGCTCTTGAATGGGCGCTAATGAATCAGTGGCCACATGACTCACTAGACACTCTATGGAAGCAAATCCTACTTCCCTATCTTCCCTTTGGGTCTGGAATCTCTCCATAGATTTTTCTAATTCTAAATTCATGGTTCTAGACTCCTCAATAAAATCTTCAAGCAAGCTCTCTAAGGAAGATTTTTCTTCTATGGAAGCGGATTGCACTTCATTCTCCTCCCTTCTTGGGTGCAATAACCCTTTGAATTCTAGAGCTAATTTGGTGATTTTATTGTCCTCTATAAATTCTTTAAGTAGGCGCTCTAGGGGAGATTTTTCTTTAGAGGGGGGACAATTTGAAAAGGAATAATTGGACAATGGTGTTGGTTCTTCGGGCTCAGATTCCCTAAAGGGCCACCCGAAATTATAAAAAGCCATTTAAAACAATTTAATCAACAATAATCAGGCTTTCAGTCAGATGCAAACACCAATTAAATGCACAACAAGAACAATGGACCAGAATAAATTAAAAGCAAAATAAAACCTCTAATCTAAAGCAAGCAATTTCTTCACAATATTAATTGAATGAAATTAGCCAATCCCCAGCAACGGCGCCAAAAACTTGATGACCGCAAAGTGCACGGGCCGCAAGTAATATAAAACGGTAGTAATACCGAGTATCGAATCCACAGGGAAGCGAAGCGAAAATTAAGCAAAAAAATCTCTTGAGCACTAAAAGTACTTAGGCAAAATAATATTTAGGGAACAACCCATGCAAATAAGAGAAATTTAAAATTCAAAGCAGGAAAATAATTTGATCAATCAAATAAAAAAATATGGAGAAAGAGATTTCTTTTAATGGGAAGAGGGGTCTTGAAAATCAATTATGAGCTAAACAATTGTTATAATTATCCTATCTCATTGCCCAACTAATTATACTCCTAGAATCTCTGTTAATCACATAGGTTCTCCTGTCGGTTTCCCCTAATTGTAATTAATTCATTTTAACAACCTAAGTGTCCTTAGCGCCATTAAAAATCATTAATTATTACGCTCTGATTCATTTTAGGAATCTAAGTTTAATCAACTAATCCCGGTGTCACGACGGGCAATTAAACTAGTTGCATGGATTATGATCTATCCTAACTTCTCTCCGTCGAGTTTCCATTAAGAATCGAATCATTACACAATTGGCCAGATTGAATAAAGCATTAAGCACATCCATACAAATAATTAGGAAAAAGGGCAAGAGACAGGTAATTATAACAACGTTTCAACTATAATTTCATTCCAAGACCCCAAATTGGGGTTTAGCTATACATACCTAAAATATCCACAGCATTTACAATAGAAAGCATAATTTAAGAGCATAAAAGGAAAGAAATTGACCGTCGAAAAACCCCTTCGCTTGGCGCTCAGAGCTCCGCCGAACACTCCTTTGAGCTTCCTAAGATGCTCCCAAAATTCCCCAAAATATTTCCCACTAAAGAATTCTCTCAAAAAGGCTAGAAAGCCTTGAGAGAGGCTCCAAAGGAGCCAAAGGAAGGAAAGAATGGATTGAAGAATGAATTGATTGATGGTAAATGAGGCACCCAAGGGTGCCTTTTTATAGGCCCGGAATGGGGGTAGCGTCGCGACGCTACATTGCACAGCGTCGCGACGCTGCAACGCACGCGGCTTGGGCAACACGAAAAGGGTAGCGTCGCGACGCTGCTTACATAGCGTCTCGACGCTGCCCTAAAATTCCAGATTTTTCAGCTTCTTTTTGGGCTGATTTTTGGGCCTTCTTCTTCATTTCTTTTGGGCATTTTTTCATGAGTGTCTTCTTTGGGCTCCCATTTGATCAAGCTTGGATTTGGGCTTCATTTGCTTCATTTTTTGCACTTTTTCTCCCAAAATCACCAACTTCGCTCCTAGGGACCAAATAACGGAATTCATTAAATATTTTCATTAAAAACACGATTAAAGCACAGAAAAGCCTAATAAATTGGGACGAAAATAGCGACATTTCTGCTCGCTATCACTAACTCAGGTTAGAATTTAGTCATCAAAGAAGGACCTCGGACATCCCTACTAATAGGCGTCAACTAGGGTTTTGTCACTGTAAACCCGAGACTTCTCTAGGATCATTTTCTCTTGTCATCTATTGTGGAAGTTGAATTAAAAGTTGTTGTTATTCATTGTTGAAGGACAATGGAAAGTTTGTGGTTATTGTGGTTTCATTGTTGGTTTAAGTTGTTGGGATTACTAAGTTAAAAGAAGAAAGGAAAGAAAAGAAAAGGAAAAGGAAAAGGAAAATGGAAGGAAAAAAAACAAGAAAACAAATCAGCAAAAGGGAAATGAAAAACAAAAAAAAAACAAAAAACAAAAAAGAAAGAAAATGGGAATGGACAGGAAACAACCCACCACCGCCTAAGCTAAACTCCAACCCATTTTTAGTCATTTTCAGCCACATTTCTCATCATTTTCCATCCAAAATTTCAGAGCACTTGAGGGAGAGAGTGAAGGAGGAAGAAGAAGAAGAATTTCGGGGTTTTGAGGTTGAAGAAGATAGGAAAAAGCTCAAGCAAAGCCAGCCATAGCAGAAGCTGGGTTCAACATGCCAACCTCTGGTTTTTTATTCGGTTTGAGCTATACAGAAGGAACTAAGAGGTGAGGTTTGATTTTCTTGAAAGTTAGTCCATTTTCTAACAAATTTCATGAAGGAAGCTTGAGCTAAATCTAATGAGAAGTTAATGGTTTCTGAAATGGAAAACAAAGCACAGGATTTTCGAGCACACCAGGAGGATCTCTGGTTTTCTCTGGTTTTCCAAGCATTCTGGGGTGTACAAGTTGAATCAGAAGCTCTATTTGGTATGGTTGGAAATATTATTCAATTTCCTACAACGTTCATGAAGAATGCGTGAGCCAAAAATGACTTGAAGTAGGTTTAATTTCTGGAGAAAGATAAAGGGTAGCAGAGAACCTCGAATCTGTGGTGTCTGTGTTCGGGGCGTTTCTGGGCAAATTGGTTGGGAATCTCGTCTTCATTTCTTCAGGTAAGTTGTAGAGTGTTCGAAAATGAAGAGTTTTATGTATAGTACATTAATTTTGGTTAAGTATTAAGGAAGTTATGGGTGTTGGAAGTTAGGGTATAGAATCTGGAAAATCTGGAAAAGTAGAATGTGAAGTGAGATTTCTTATTCAAGTGTTTAGAATTCATGAGCATGGAAGAATAAGACTATCTATGGTTCTAATGTTTGGTTTTGGTTGTTTGACAGGCCAAGAGGAAATAGGTCGAGTCTACAGACCAGGAAACTAGCTAAGACGATGAGTGACAAAACGAATTTCGAAAATTGTTTCCAACGGTTGTTCATGTTTAGATGTTTTACATGCTTTTCTATGAATGATACATGGTTTTTATGAATCGTTTCAAGCTTAAGTTATGAGATTAGATTTTCTAATGAGGTTTATAAATGAGCACGTGATTATTGAGTTTCTGAAAAATAGTTGAAACGACATCCTTTTAAGCCAAGCATGTATTAGCAAGAATTATTTAAAGATTTTCGATTTTTTTCCACGAGCAAGCTGAATAAGCTTGAGTTTTACGAAAGATAACGATAAGCAGGCATGTTCTAATGTTTTTCATGTGATTTTCTGAGATTTCTATTGACTACATGACTGAGATATTGAGCCCGAGGCTATATGGTACCGTGTGCACACAGGTTATATTTCGTTGTTGACGTTGAGTGTACTCCGTGACAACGATGTTGTCGTGAGTGCTGGGCGGGCCCCACTACGACAAAAACGATGGGAGTGCTGGGCGGGCCCCACTACATCGTAGGACTAGTAAACGTTGGTTGTATTGGGCGTGCCCTACACAACGTACATCGGTCATGTTAGTTAAAACGTTTGATGTACTTGATATGCCTTGCTAGATTTTTAATGACGACCCTACGATGTTTTTGAGAAAGCTTTTATCATTGCACGGTTATGTTTAACGCCTTGGTTAAGCAGCTTTATACGTTAAAAGTTTTATCACGTGTTCTGATTTCCGAATGTACAGTTTTAAATTTAGTCACTCATTGGGCTTCGTAGCTCATTCTTTCAAAATGTTTTCCCACTTTTCAGGTAGAGATCGAGCTCCCGGTGCCTGATACACTGCCAACGTTTGCTGAAAGTTCCAGATCAAGCTCCAGTACGTGGGTGGAGTTGTATATTGAGTCTGTCTATATTGTAAATGTTTTGTAAGGACTGGATACTTTACGGTTTGTGTAAGTTCTAGAGGTCGTGGTTGTATAAACCCCAGTTGAATATGTTTTGGGTTGTGATATCTATGTCAGGTTATTTTCCAAACCAGGTTATGTCAGGGCTGCACCTCGTGTATGTTAAAAGGTTTTCAGGGTTTCCGCTGTGTTGTGGTTCATGTAGAATATTTTATATCTAAGATTAGTTTGTTTATCAGGTTCAACGTTTCAGGAGGGTCAACGGGTATCGTTAGAGGAGGACGATGTCCGTTGGCTTCACGCCATCTTTCAGACTAAGCTAGCAGGTGGTCCGGGAGGGAGTGTGACAGTCACCACCCTCTTCTTCCAAATGAGTTCTGCTTGAATTTGACTTTGAATCTCGAGCTTATATAGTGTGGAAAATGGTTGAGGAGCTGCGAAATAGGTGTTGGTAGGTAGCCCAGTCATTTTCGAGGTCAAAACAACCAGTTAGGTGGGAAGAAGACTCGTCAACAACGACCCGTGGACGACTCAGAACTGCCTCTGTTTTTCCAGAAATGCGGTCGCATTTTTGGGCAAATTCCAACTTCTCCTCTGTTTTTCTGCACCGCAACAAACTTAGTCAAATTCCTTTAAAATTGAGTCCTTTTAAGCACAAATGAGCATAATTTGACAAAAGTGAATCTCAACACCCTAACTTATCAACTTTAACATATTTTGAGCTCGGGAATAGTAAAATTGATCTAAACATGCAATATTTGACAAGATTATGAGCTAAATATAAGGGTAAAATAGGTATATTTTTTACCCTTATCAGCCAACGTGGAAGATTGGATGCTGTGGCGCCGGGACAGTGGGAGATTGTCTTCTGAATCGTGAGATTCTGACCCGTGCGGTGGAGAGCTTAGGGCTGCTGAGATTGCAGCCAGACTTGCTGCGGCCATTTCTTCCGCGGCTCTATCTCGCATCTCTTTGTCGGCGCACTCCTTTTCTTTTGCCGCTTCTTCTTCTTCGGCGGCCTTGCGGGCAACTTCTTCTGCCGCAGCTTTGGCTTCAGCTTCTCTCTGGTGCAGGGCTTCGCCTTCTGCACCCAACTCCCCTAGCAGGGAGTTCCATGCAGCCTCCTCACTCTCAGAAAACTGCAGTGAGGGAGGGTTTGCAGAGGATGAGGGTGGAAGAGGGTCGGAAACAGATGCGTGTATGGAGGAAGAAGAAGGGGATGGGTCAGAGGCGAGGGTGGCTGAAGAGTTCAGAGGTGGAAGGAGAAGCAGGGAAGGAAATGGGGATGGAAATGGGGTGAGGTTTCATGGGGGTTGAAGGTTGGGAGTTGGAAGAAGGGTGACCGATTGGATTTGGAAGGAGGAGGTGTCGAGAGGGGTTAGGTCAAGCACCTCCATGGGCTCTGTTCCGGCGGTGGACGGCACGGCGGTCGGGAGGATAAGGTTGCTTTCAATGGGCCGCTCGCCATCAACCACTTCTGGCTCTTCATCTTCGTGGCTTTCCACCCCTTTGCCTTGGTCGCGAACGTCATTCTCCTCATTGGAGGAGATGACAATGTCTCTATTTGGGCCCTCGACTTCCGGCGAAGAGGGCGTTGCGTCATCGGTGTAACCCGCAACCGAAAGGTTTTGAGAATCCGACATGGCAGTTGTAGGGTTTTCAAGAGAGAAGATGAAGGGATTTTGATTTCCAAATTTAGCAAAAGAAAGAAGATGCAAATTAAGAAAAGAAACGCATTGCCTTGGGGCTTTTATACTGGCGCATTAGAATTTCAAAAGGGTTAGCGTAATGATGCCCTTTCACATCCCACGCATACGAAATAGTCATGATGATTATGGGAGAATGTGGGAGTCGTCTTGGGCATCGTGCAACAGTCGTAATCGTGGGGGCTCATTAATTGTGAAATGATATGTTTGCGTCCCCCAACGCGGATAACTTGATTAAGAAATGAGGCATGCGCTAAGGATTCTTTCTTAAGGCTTTATCCTACCAAAATACTAACGCAACAAAAGAAAGACATGTTGAAAGAAAATGAACATTAAAAACTTTGACCGATGATGCTCTTGCTCTGTTAGGTCCTGCCGCAACTGAGAGCACTCTCTTTCTGGACCTAATTCCTCTTTTTGTTTCATGGTGGGTCATCTAGAAGGACTATCTCAACAACCTCGTCATAGGTCCCATCAATGTATGGTTTTATCCGTTGTCCGTTGACCTTGAAAATTCTTTTTCCGTCAGCAGAATATAAGTCCACGGCCCCGTACGGATATATCTGGTGGATAATGTACAACCCGAACCATCTTGATTTCAGTTTCCCTGGAAAAAGACGTAGACGAGAGTTAAATAATAGTACCTTCATTCCTTCTTTCAGTGCCTTTTTGCAGATTTTTCTATCATGCCAATGTTTCTGTTTTTCTCTATTAATTTTGGCATTTTCGTAGGCACTTCTTCTAAATTCCTCTAGTTCTGAAAGCTGGCGCAATCTTGCTTGTCCTGCCGCATCTAGATCAAAATTTAGGCGTTTTAATGCCCAATGCGCTCTATATTCAAGTTCTAGCGGCAAGTGGCACGCTTTTCCAAACACCAGTGCATAGGGTGACAGCTCTATAGGTGTTTTGAAAGTCGTACGGTAAGCCCATAGCGCATCATCTAAATGCTGCACCCAGTCCTTCCTTCTTTCAAGAATCCTTTTAATTTCTCTGTTTGATACCTCAGCTTGACCATTGCTCTAGGGGTGATAAGCTGTTGCGATGTGATGTTTGACATTGTACTTTAGCAAGAGCTTGCTCATGATCCTGTTCACAAAATGCGTTCCTTCATCGCTAATGAGTCTGTGTGGCACTCCATATCTTGTGAAAATATTTCTTTTAAGGAACCTGGCCACGGTTGGCGCATCATTTTTTACACAGGCAATTGCCTCCACCCACTTGGTGATGTAGTCAACTGCGAGGAGGATGTATTGGCAACCTTGCGATGAAGGGAATGGTCCCATGAAATCAATTCCCCAAACGTCGAATGGTTCTATTTCCACCATGTAATTCTAAGGCATCTCATTTCTTGCGCTAAGGTTTCCTGTGCTCTGGCACTTGTCGCATTTATCCGCGTGCTTCCTTGCGTCTTAACACTATCCTACTGTGTGGCTTATGTTCTCGAACGTGGTCTTCTTCCAAGAAAGTAGCATTTGTCGATACAAACACTTTATTTTCTTGTGGATCGAAGAAGTATCCACCTCTTGTTTCTTTTGGGTAGCCTACAAATAGGCATAATTTTGAACGTGAATCCAATTTCTTTGGGTTTGCCACTAGCACATTTGCAGGACAGCCCCAAATTCTGAAATGACGTAAACTAGCTTTCGCCCTCTCCAGAGCTCAAATGGTGTTTCAGAAACACTCATTGAGGGAATAGCATTCAAAATATATACTGCAATCTCTACTGCATAACCCCAAAAAGAAATAGGCAACTGAGCATAGCTCATCATAGATCGAACCATGTCTAACAAGGTTCTGTTTCTCCTTTCAAATACACCATTCTGTTGAGGTGTACCTGGTGTTGAGATTTGGGACGAGATTCCATGTTCCATCAAATAGTTCTGGAATTTTAAGTCCAAATACTCTCCACCTCGATCAGATCGAAGTGTTTTAATGGTCTTACCTAATAAGTTCTCAACTTCAGCCTTATACTCCTTGAACTTTTCAAGGGCTTCAGACTTATGACTCATTAGGTATAAATAACCATACCTTGAATAATCATCTATAAAAGAGATGAAATATTCATACCCTCCTCGAGCTCTAACATTCATTGCACCACAGAGATCCGTATGTACGAGATCTAAGGGTTCCTTAGCACGATAACCTTTTCCAGTAAAAGGTCGTTCGGTCATTTTACCTTCGAGACATGACTCACACGGAGGTAAAGTACCATCTTCTAACCGGCTTAGAAGTCCGTTCTTAACCAATCTCCCAATCCTTTTGAGATTTATGTGGCCAAGTCTCAGGTGCCAAAGATAGGTACTTTGAGAAACTTTTTGCCTTTTAGGTTGAGTCTCAGCTGTTTTAAACATTTCATTGTTCAAAATAGCCCTAGACTCTATTGGTCTTAAAACATATAAATTATTCTCCAATTTTGCAGAACAAATATCAACACCCCTTTTAGTAATGAAATCTTCATTTACAGAAAAGGACGCTGAATATCCTTGTTCAAGCAAACAAGAAATAGAAATCAATTTTCTTTTTATTTTAGGAACTATATATACATTATCCAATAACATATAGCGTTCCCTGGAGAAGAACATTTTAATATCTTCCATTGCTTTAGCTAAAATGAATTCCCAAGTCCCAACTCTGAGAGTCATTTCCCCAGCATCTAATTGTTGTCAGGAGCTCATTCCCTCAAAGGAAGAGCATACGTGATGAGTGGCACCTGAATCACGGATCCAGACTGTATCATCATTTTCCACTATACATGTTTCAATGACCAATAAATCATATTTATTTTCATTGAGATGTGCTAAGCAGTCTATGTCATATTCATCATGAACAATTTCAGATGAATTAGACATGTGGGCTTGAGGACAGTCCTCAGTTAAGACCAATTCCATGCAAGTAGTGTTTAAGTTTAATTTCTTAGTTATATTAGAAATACCAGTTTTGTAATGGGCGTTATTAGTGGCATACAAAGAACGATTCATGCTGAAACAAACAAATTAACTTAATTAGTATTGTTGCATTATCCCATTACACA
This sequence comes from Luffa aegyptiaca, assembly GCA_017139565.1. NCBI lineage: Eukaryota > Viridiplantae > Streptophyta > Magnoliopsida > Cucurbitales > Cucurbitaceae > Luffa > Luffa aegyptiaca. The sequence continues at coordinate 23,508,295 of CM029397.1, forward strand.
AAATAATATTATTATTTTAATTCAATCAATTTAGCAAAAGTAATGATCGACCCATAGAATAAACATTCATTTTGAAACGATACTTCAGACGTTTAGAGCAACAGCTACCGTAGGGCAGTCAGCTACTCCTCCTCTGAATTGAGACAATCTCAGCCAATCCCTATTCCCAGAATAACTCATATTTCAATAGTTCTTAGGTACCATTTTTCGGTCAGGAAATTATTAACACCTTAACATTTTCTTGTAAGTGTGACCCTCCATTTTTAGATCTCAGAGGTCGGCCCCAACAATGCTACTGTAGGGAAAGTCAAAGTTGGAAATGGACTTAAGAAACCCTATCCATTTCTGGAGTTTGCGTTGTTCCGACTCCCATGATCAAGCCCTCCGTAGGGTAATCACTCCCAGGGCGACTCGCAGGCAGATCATGGGGATCTCACGGTGCAACCTATTGGAGGAGACCGTAGGATACGTTGACACGTGTCCTGCTCCCACTTACTATAAAATACTCCCTCATTCACCTTGATATTGATCCATGCAAACACCATCCGTAGGGGGTCACTCCCAGGGTGACTCAAGGCCAAGCATGGATCTCACGTTGTGAACTCTTGAGGACGTGAGAGCAAAACTTGATTTATGAAAATCTTGTTTTGTTATATTTCCTCCCACTAAGTAATTTTATAATTAAGTGTCTATAACTTAGGTAAATCCCGGCTAAGTGAATCTATCTGAGTCTATGCCTTTATATAACTCCTATATATAGGTCTTTATTCTAATGTTTAGGTGTATTAAACCCTATTAATTACCTAGTGACATTGCATGCTAACATTAGACTATGATTAATTCAACTCGGGTTCCGAATCTGTTCCCAGGTAGGAGGTGTTCCATAACCGTCAACTTAAATACCCCCAGCCTAGACAGAACTTCACTGGGAGAGTTCCCTTATAAGCATAGTAATGTTTTTCCTACTTAGTACATTAAAACTATTTTAATTCTAAGTAAGAAAATAATTCTAATCCTATTAGAATTAAAGTGAGCTTAGGTCTAATCAATTTTAAACATTTTTAAATTAATTTAATTTAACCTAAGATCCTATGTTTGCATGCAATTCTTTGTTATAGGTTGACAGTTTCTAATCATTTTTATAACTTTTCCAAGTTTTAATGATTAGCCCTATAACATGCTTCTATGGTGTTGGAAAAATAACAATCATATTCTAATTATTAAACACCGTAATATCATGACGCCGATAACAATAATATAATGATTATATTAACCTAAAGTGGTGTCATGCTTAATGCTTCTTCATTTTCATTTAATTAATATAACACTTTATATTAAAACATACATGAAACTCAAGCATTGAATTTATATTATTCTCATCCATAATATAACTAATTACATTATTGCTCATGAAAATAATACTAAGCATACATGCTACATTAATAAAATATAACTCTTATATTTATCTAATTAATGTCATGCACAATGCTTCTCCAATTTCATATATTTAATACAACAATTACAATAAAGAACTCATGAAATTAAATTCATACATATTTATCATCCATTATAACAATTCTAACATAAACATGCATGAAACATGCTTAACCTATGGTGGGATCTAGCTAAATGGCATTCATAAAGCATTAAATAGCTATAAAGACCGGTATTTTGGCCCCCAAGGGCAAAAATAATGAAAAATTACATTAATAATTCAAAAACTAGCCCTAAACTGCCTTGTAAATGGTATGAACTGCCTCGAACCGCTCAGAACCAGCCCTAACCGTGTCAGAATCGCCCGAACCGGACCCAAATTGCTTGAACCGGTCTAGAATCAGCTTGAACCGAACCAAATCAGGCTCAACTCGGCCGAACCAGACCAGATAACCGCGTCTAACTCCCAAAACTGCATGCTTCGCACGATCTCGCATCTGACCCTCGTGTTTGACTGAAACTGCCGCCAGCGTCGAGACGTTGAAAGCGGCGTCTCGACGCTAGCCCGAAAACTTCTGTTCCACGTGCGTTCATCAGCGTTGAGACTCCATTGAGAAGCGTCTCAACGCTACGCCTCTGGACAGCCTCTGTTCTTCGATTCCAACAGCCGTTTTCGCCCAAAATTCATACCGATTCGAGCAAAAATCAACAGATTGACTCCTAAATTCTAGACACGAACTTACAAGGTACGATTTACAACAATTTGCCCAAAAAACATGGGCCCTTACATGATCAAATCATAGAAAAATTGTAAATCTAATGCCAAAACACCTAAATAGTCTTTAAGCAAAAAAAAAAACATTCAAAATGCAAATTGATCCTACCAATCCAACCAATGCAATTTTCGAAAAACATAATTGATTAAACGATTGGGCTCTGATACCAATTCAAGGGTTGAAATCCCTTTGGCAGTGATAACTCTCCAAAAGGGAGTTATTTAGGCCTTGATTCTATAGTGTTTTGTGTGTCATTTGTGTTAAATAGGGTTGCTTTTAGATGATTATTATATGTTTTAACCCATTTGGAAGAATGGATGCTTTGTAAGTTATTTTGTGCAGAATATATTGTTGAGCGACTTGAGTGAGCAAAATCTGTGATCCAGCAAAGCAGGGAGCAAAACTGCCACGTCACAGCTCGTTATCCATTTTAATGAGCCGAAGTTTATTGAGCTATTTTCGGATTTAAGAAGCTTGGAAAGCCTGCCACGTGTCCAATTTGACCTAATTAGGGCTTGCTATCACTCTATAAAAGGAAGAGCCGTCTCAAGTCAAATGCATTCCTTTCTTGGGAGGAACATTCCACTATTGGGGAAGAGATCATTTCTTATTTCCATCATTGGGAGCCAAATAGAGGAGGAAAGATTGGAGATTCAAGAAGACTATCAATTACGGGTTTGACCAAGGGAATTAGTATTTTCTTGTAATTTCTTGTAGTTATGGATGCACATACTCAGATTGTAGCGTGTGTTATCATGAGCTTTATGAACTAAATCTACTTAGGTGTTGGTTAGGAATAATGTAATTGTCGTGCCTAATTCTCTATGCAATATATGTTGATTTGAGCATCTTGATTATTTGTTGAGCATATTTATATTTTGTGCCCGCCTGGCCAGACGGTATGAATATCACTTCTTAGTTTCAGGGATGATTTGAGAAGTGTGTGACATTTAATCACACTAGATCATTGTGTATTGGTGAACGCCAGTGACTGAGCTAGGGATAGCCAGTTGCCCAGTGTTTGATCGGTAGTACATCGTTGGAGTTGAAACACATTCCAAAAAATCCAGAGTTCCGGGAGGATCCTGCTAATAAGACTGCAAGAGTTATTGCCTAATCAATAATATTGCTAGAGCATCTCTTAAAACAATTACTAAAACCTGACTGGTTGGTTGTCAGTTGTCTTAGTATAATCAGAAATATTGTCGTAGATAATAATCAATCCAAGCATAAATTGACTTTTAATCAAGTAATACCTGGTGAGTCCAGGGTCGATTCCTCAGGGAAGGGATATTCACAAAATCTTTTACAATATTTACTGATCTAAACTCAAGAACGTATGATATTATTTAAAAGAATAAACAAAAGATTTGGTATATTTGAAGAGTGACTGTTTGCGTAAAAACAACACATGCGACGAAAATGAAAGGAAGATTTATAAGGAGAATAATCAAGGCTGTTGCGGTTGCAACCTCATGCGTTTATAATAACCTTGTAGCGCATACTTTGATTAATAGATCCATTAATGCCTAAGTGAGAAAATATCATAAGCTTCCCTTCCGGTACTTGTTGGGACGATTTTGTACACCGCAAGCGTACGGGTCGTCACAAGTAATATAGTGATTTTGAGTATAGAGTATCGTCTCCACAGGGATTGGATTTATTCAATTAATTACCATAAATAATCTTGCTTAGCTTTATTTAGAGAACAAAATCTAGAGCCAAAAAAAGATAAACTAAAAAGCTAATCTAGAAAGCAAAAGATAAATGGAGACACAATTTGGAGGGATAATTCTAGAGTGGTTGATTTCGTCAATTGGACCTTTCATAAGTCTAGAAGCCTAATTTCAAGGACTCTCTTGTCGGTCTCCTCCTATCTCATACCTTTCAATAAAGAATTTCCTTTCGGTCTCTTCTTTATTTACTTAGCATGGCATTACGACCCTTCAATACAACCTCTAACGTTATTTATTCTATCCCGTGTCACCTGGGTAAATAACATTAGTCATGCATTCAGTTCTAGTCTAAGCTTCTCTCCGTCGAGTCTCCACTTAGTAACGATTCATTTAATCAGTGATCAGTTGATTAAAAGCATTACGGACAAAATGCACAAATGAACAATAATGACAATTAAACCAAATAAATTCATTAATCAAGCAAAGGTTCAACATCTAAATCAATCTCATAGAATTTAGGAATTTACTACTCATAATCACTAAAATCCAATAATTCCTAATCACAACAATTCTAGAAACTAAAACATAAAGGAAAAGGGAAGAGAAATGCTCATAAAAGTGTCGATCTCCTCGATCCCGCGCTGACCTCCATCGATCCCGAGCTCCAAAGATCTTCAACAAAGCTCCAAAACTCTCCCAAAAATCCCCAATTTTAGTGTGGACTCTAGAATGGGGTGAAAACCCACAAATTGGCACACAAAACTTGGATGCAAATGGCCCCTTTTATAGGCTCCCAGCAGGCGTAGCGTCGCGACGCTACGTCACAGCGTCGTGACGCTTTGACGTCATCTTTTCTTGGGCTCCAAGTCGTCGCAGCGTCGCGACGCTACCCCATTTTTGGATCTTTCTGCATAGCTGCCTAGCGTCGGGACACTCAAGGCTTAGCATCTCGTCGCAAGGCCTTGAATCTTCTAGAATGGCCCGATTTTGACTCAATTTTTGGGCCTCCAACTTTCCTTTGGCCCAAATGCTTCATGTAATGGATCTTGGGCTCTTTTCGTGACCCAACTTGATACTTTAAGGCTTGGAATACATGAATTTGGGGCTTCTAACTCATTCTTTTTGGTCTTTTGGACTTGGATCTACAATGAACTTCTCCAAATTGCTCAAAAAGTCTCCAAAATCATCCAAATTCTCTCAACAATCCGATTTTGCTTCCTTGGCTCGGTTTTCTGAAATTTAAACATAAAATAGCATTAAAGTACACAATTCATGCACAAAACTAGCTAAAAATAATAGGAAAATGATGACATTTTTGCATGTCATCAGTACTTCTTCGCGTCTGGCATAAACTATCAAGAAGTTATTTGGCTAGTTCATGCTTTAGGCATAGTTCTCTGAAACTTACAAGGGACTGCGTTAGTCACAACACAGTCTATGCTCATGCGTTCACTATCTTTTAGCGGTAGTGTTTTTAACGCTACCAAGACTACATGACATGCGCTAACTTGCTCTACTTAGAGATGTCTGCATGCGTTACCTGTCAAGGATTTAGCATGTTGCTATCACATCCGGCTGGCCAAGCAGGAGTTAGTAATGAAAATAGTATCGCAACTAAATAGAAAGCAATTAATGTTTCATTTAACTCAAAATATGCGCTTACAAAATATACTTATCACCGCATGAGGTGCTTGCGCTAAGCCTTGAAGAAGAATTTAGCTCATGCGAGCAAAACAAGACATTTTAGAAGAAAACATTACAAGCATAAGTTTGCTCCTAATCACAACTCGCTCTTTGATTCCTCTGCTGATCTTCCTTCTTCTCCCTCTTGAGCAAAAGAAAAATGAATCAAGAATGATCCTGATATTTGATTTTTGGCTTCTATTTATAGGTGAGGGAAGATGACTTCTCCAAGTAATTAGCAACTTGCGTTAATCATCATTAGGCAACTTGCTTTAGCTTTTTCTCCCCTTTTTCCGCCCACTTGCGTTGGTTGTGTCAGCGCTTGTCCTTTCATTATCTTATCTGTTTCTTGATCATCTTGAGATGTGTGCCTGCGTTAAGAAGACACTTGAAAAACAACCGAATTAGTTGCGTTAGCGCCCTATATTTTATAATTTCACACCGCATACATGAATACATCTCGCCGCATAAAATTATCACATTTTTCCCTCTTTATGCGCTGAAGCAACGCATTTTTGTTTCTTTTGGCCTTGTTTTAGTCTAAGTTTAGAGGACAAAATAACTTGCTTTTTGCAAGTTATCAAACCCCCAAACTTAAACTATTGCTTGTCCTCAAGCAATGCCTATTATCCACTCTGCGATAGTTACTCAGCTCATCTTTGCTTGTGCTCTTAGCATCCTCTTTCCTCTTTTTCTTGCGCGCATTATTAAACCAGTTAACTTTTGCCAAATTTCCTTCATTGCTTAAAGAAAGCTCCTTGCGTAAACTCAGCCAATCTTCTCCTGCATGTTCTGGGCGCATGTAAATATTATTATTATTATTATTATTATTATTATTATTATTATTATTATTATTATTATTGTTTTTTTTTAGAAATAATTTAATGAGAACAATGGACATCAAAAACACATGCTTTCGTTTTGGCTTACCATTTGTGATGAAAGGTATCCAACTACGGGCATTACATTTTTTTACTGTCCTCAACGCTCATGGGATGCGCTTGTCTTCGGGCAGAGGCAAACTATGGGTATCATAAATGCCCCTGGCTACAAACATGCCGCTTTCCTAGAGGAACGCATGTATTATTTATTTATGCGCTGATTCCCCCAAACTTAAAATGGACAATGTCCCCATTGTCTCCCAAACTTACACCTGACCGCAGGGAACCATGGAGATCAAGGCTGAGTTGCGGCAAGTCGAAAAATGCGAAGGAAATTTCCTTAAGGTCTGAGGAAATGAAGACAATGGTTAAACAAGTTTAAGTTATGCGGTTAAGGAAATTTAGAAAGTCAGATGCGCGGATTTAAAACAAAGGAGCTAACTCAGAGTATTTGCTAGATAAAGACATTAAAGTAAGGCAGAGAGTAAATTGCAATGAGATAAATAGCGAGATATATTAATGTATTACGGAACAAAATTATAAACAAAGGCGCATACATTTAAACAAACAAAAAGTAGGGAAAGTAGATGATTGGGTCTATTCTTGCGATGGCGGAGGTGGAGGTGGCCTAAGGTCCCTGGGCGCAGGTGGAGGCATAGTTCCACGCACTTGGGCCAGGCCTGCGCCTGGAGGTCTTTGTTGTCCTGCTGGCCGTGCAAACAAATTGGGCGTGACAGGCAAGCGGCCAAAGCTCTCAGTCCATCGCATGAGGAAAAGGACTAAGGCGTTGACCCTTTGCGATAATTCGAACTGTTGTTTGCGCAGCAACTCCTGCTGTTGGCAAAACCTTTCTTGCTGCTGTCGCAAGGGCTGAATAACTTCTTGAAGTATCTGCCGCATCTATGAAAAAATCAGAGCTTCGTCTACATCAATGGTTAGATGAGGCACAGCCTGACTTGTGCTCGCAGAAGCTGTTTCGTGCGGCGTTGGTGTGGGAGCAGGAACTTCATTATTGCGAGGAGGACTAGGTAGAGGGCCTTCGAAAACCTCCTCCGGTCGCAAGTCTTCAGTGAGCTGCGGTGAAGGTGGGTTCAGATTAGTGGGTGATGATGCTGGTGGAGGCGGAGGCAGGTTTTCTAGTGATTGCGGCAAGGATCCCTGAGGTTTGGCGCAGACAGTGCTTTCCTGCGCTAATTGAGTAGATTGGGGGTCCTTGCGGCTGGTGGTGGATATCTGCCCAAAGTCTGCTTGCGTCTCTTCTTCTTTTGTGGCTCAGGCACATGAGCGGGCTCAGTGGGGTGGGATACTGTGGCTGGTGGTTGCGGCGTGCTTCCTTGCAAACGCTTATTGCAAGTACTGGTCACACGTGTCCACCACAGGTCGTCGAAATCCTTTCGCATGGTTCGAATTTCTTCGTCTGCTGCGGGCAGAAGACGGGAAGCGCGGCACAAATGGGTGACAAGACAAGGTAAAACATTGCGCCTTTAGGTTTTGCGGCGGTTTGGCACAATGTTTCGACGAGGATTTGGCCCAAGTCGACAGAGATTCCTCGCATAATGCAATAAACTAAGATTACCCGTTGCAAGCTTAGTGTGGCATCATGCGTTGTGGGCATGATGCGGTTCTTGACCCAATGCATCCAGCAAGTCACCTCGAAGTTTAGCAGCTGCGATTTGAGGGTCCTTACAGCTCCTTGTCCATCCCATTTGGCCTCAGGTCTGGCCACTGCAATCAATACTGCGTTTAAGAAATCGATGTCGAGGCAGTCAAGGAGTGCATTCCCTTCTGCGTTCGGGATATCCCGCAGCTCGAACACACTATTGATGCTTGCGGAGGAGAATGCGACTACGTGACCCCTGACCATGACCTCATTGATTTCTTCTTGCCACTGGGCCCGATAGAAATCATGGACTAGTGCAGGGGCGTATGTGCGGGGATTCTCGCAAATAGTTTCCCATTTGCATTGGGAAATTTGATCGGTCATTGTTTGCGGCAAGGGGCAGCTGAATCCACGTTCTTCTTGAAAGTTTCCCCAGTTGCTGCCCTCCTTTTCATTAACTGCACCCACTTTGGCTTTGCCTTTGTCTTTGGTTGCGGTGGGTGCTTTTCGTTTCTTGCTGGGGGCTTCCGCAGGCTTTTCAGAAGGCTCGCGAATGACCACCCCAGTTGAATGGATGTTGCGGCGACGGGTAAGGGGAAGCTCGTCCTCAGGATCAGAAACTTCTACTTCCATGGCTGCCACAATAATGGCTAAGTTGGATGCGGCAATTGTTGCGGCAGTTGGATCCTCCGCATTGTTTGGTCCTTCTTGGTTTTTCGCCGCACCTTCCGCTGCGGCGGCTTTGCGAGCGGTTTCTTCTGCGGCAGCCTTTTCTTGTGCTTCCCGCAGATGAATTGCTTCACCTTCTTTCCCTAATTCTCCCATTAGGGAGTTCCATGCTGCCACTTCCAGCTCAGAAAACTGCGGGGAAGTGGGTTGCGCTGTGGTGACTGGTGGATGGGGAATGCTTGCGGAAGGAGAAGAAGATGAAGGGACAGTGTTGGTTGCAAGTGAAGTTGAGGCATTTGGTGGTGGAAGAAGAAAAGGAACAGAGGGAAAAGGCGATGGAAATGGGGTTAGGTTTCGAGGGGTGGGAAGATTTTGCGTGGGTTGAAGGGTAACTGGTTGTACGGAGAAGGTGGAGGTGTCTAATGGGGCGATGTTGAGTACCTCAGTGGTGTTCGCAACAGAGGAGGATGGATTGGCGGCGAGCGGAGCTTCCAGGCTTCCGATGGGTTGTTCCCCATCTATGACTTCTGGTTCATCTTCCTCCATTTGGTCAACGTTTTGTGGATTTTCCTCATCCGAGGAGATAATAACATCCCTGTGTGGTCCTTCCACCTCTGGCGATGATGGGGGTGCATCATCAGCGTAGCCACCAACTGAAAGCTTTTGGGAATCCGACATTGCAAGGGTTTGGTGAAGCTCAAGGAGAAAAACAAGGGTTTAGGGCTTTGGCAAGAGTGACGAAGATGAAGGAAATGAGAAAGAGAAAGAGAAACCGCATTTCTATTTTATAGCTAATGCAAGGTAGTGTGCTCTTTGGTTCTGGTGCCCTTTCGCATCCACGTAGGTCGGTTATCATGATTATCATGGGGGGATGTGAGCAGTTGCCTTGGTTAGTGTGCAAAGGCAGGGATTAGTACGGTTCATTAAATGAAAACATGATTATGGCTGCGCCTCCAATGCGAGAGAGAAGCAGAGGGATTGGGATATGCGATGGGATTTCCTTCTAAGGCTCTCCGCAATAAAAACTACTGATGCAATGATTCTATCAAAATGTTAATTGATGCGAGTTAATCATGCGATGTGATCTAGACTACCAAAATATAAACGCAATAAAATAAAAATTTCGCGAAGAAACAAATAATTACAACTTCTAACTTGTTGTGCTTCTACCTTACGCTAGGTCCTGCCGCAATCAGAGAGCACTCTTGTTCTGGACCTATTTTTTCTTGTTGTTTTAAGGCGGATTTTTCAGAAGAATAATCTCAACCACCTCGTCCAAAGTCCCTTCAATGTACGGTTTTACTCTTTGCCCGTTGACTTTGAGAATTCTCTTTCCATCAGTAGAATGTAGGTCCACTGCCCTATGTGGATATATTTTATGGATAGTAAATGGGCCCGACCATCTGGATTTTAGTTTTCCTGGGAAGAGACGTAAGCGAGAATTAAATAATAATACTTTCATACCTGCTCGGAGATCCTTCTTGCATATCCTTTGATCATGCAATTGTTTTTGTTTTTCTTTACTGATCTTGGCATTTTCATATGCACATCTTCTGAATTCTTCCAATTTGGATAGCTGATGCAATCTTTCTTGTCCTGCCACCTCTAGATCGAAATTTAGACGTTTCATTGCCCAATGCGCCTTGTGCTCCAATTCTAAGGGTAAATGACAAGCCTTGCCAAACACCAACGCATATGGAGATGTTCCTATGGGTGTTTTAAAAGCTGTGCGGTATGCCCATAGCGCATCATCTAGATGTTGCGCCCAGTCTTTTCTGCTTGTGCTGACAACTTTCTCGAGAATTTTCTTTATCTCTCTATTTGATACTTCGGCCTGCCCATTACTCTACGGATGATAAGCTGTTGCGATATGATGTTTAACATTGTATTTCTGCAACAACTTATTCATGACCTTATTTATGAAATGGGTCCCTTCATCGCTAATCAGCCTGCGTGGCACACCAAACCTTGTAAAAATATTCTTTTTGAGAAATTTTGCATCGGTCACCGCATCGTTCTTAACACATGCGATTGCCTCCACCCATTTTGTGACGTAGTCAACTGCGAGGAGGATATATTGGTATCCTTGCGACGATGCGAAGGGTCCCATGAAATCAATGCCCCAAACATCAAACGGCTCAAGTTCTATTATGTAATTGTGTGGCATCTCGTTCCTTGCGCTGATATTGCCAGTGCGTTGGCACTTGTCGCAACTATCCACATACTTCTTTGCGTCTTGGAACAAGGTGGGCCACCAATAACCACTCTGTAAAACTTTAGCTGCGGTGCTCTGGCCTCCAAAGTGTCCCCCATATGGGGCTTTATGACAGGCTCCCAAAATTTTCAACGCATCTCTATGTCCAACGCATCTTCTGATGATCTGGTCAGGTCCCCTGCGATAGAGATAAGGGTCATCCCATAAATAAAATTTTAATTCATGAAAGAATTTCTTACGGTGTTGCGTTATTCCTCAGGTAAGACTCCTGCGGCGAGGTAGTTTGCAATGTCTGCAAACCAAGGCTCTTCATCTTCAATCATCAAAAGCTTTTCATCAAGAAACTCTTCTGCGATAGGGATTCTTGGCGCATCCATCTTCTTAGGATTCTCCAAACGTGACAAATGATCTGCGACCAAATTTTCACTCCCCTTTTTGTCCTTGATCTCTAGGTCAAATTCCTGCAGCAAGAGGATCCATCTGATCAACCTAGGTTTCGCATTTTTTTTTTGTGATGAAATATTTTATCGCCGCATGATCTGTGTAGACAATGACTTTGGAGCCAATTAAATAAGCACAAAATTTTTCAAATGCATATACAATCGCTAATAATTCTTTCTCGGTTGTCGTGTAATTTGTTTGTACTTCATTCAATGTTCTGCTGGCATAATAAATGGGATGCAGAATCTTGTCCTTTTTCTGTGCCAGCACTGCTCCAACTGCCACGTCACTAGCATCACACATCAAGACAAAAGGCTCCCTCCAATCGGGAGTTGCAAGTATGGGTGCACTCACTAGCGCAAGCTTCAAATCCTTGAATGCCTTGACGCATTCCTCTGAAAATTCAAATTTTCTATTTGCTTCCAACAATGCGCATAGTGGCTTTGTAATATGCGAGAAGTTCCTGATGAATCTGCAATAGAATCCCGCGTGTCCCAAGAAGCTTCGAATTCCCTTAACAGAAGTTGGTGGTGGCAATTTCTCAATGACATCAATTTTCGCTTTATCGACTTCAATTCCTGCGCTTGATATGCGGTGGCCTAGGACAATGCCTTCTTCTACCATTAAATGGCATTTTCCCCAATTTAGTACTAGGTGGGTCTCTTCGCATCTCTTTAACACTTGCTCTAGCTGCGTTAGACAGTCTGCGAAGGTCTTCCCATAAACTGAGAAGTCGTCCATAAAAACTTCCACGGATTTTTCTAGCAGATCTGAGAAGATGACCATCATACATCTCTGAAATGTTCCAGGCGCATTACACAATCCAAAAGGCATCCTTCTGAATGCAAAGGTGCCATATAGGCAGGTGAATGTAGTCTTTTCTTGGTCTTCTGGCGCAATGGTAATTTGATTGTATCCAGAGCATCCATCAAGAAAACAATAATATGCTTGTCCCGCAAGACGATCCAGCATCTGATCAATAAATGGAAGAGGGAAATGATCCTTCTTAGTGTTTGCGTTCAATTTGCAGTAGTCCATGCATATGCGCCATCCTGTAGTGGTGCGAGATGGAATCAACTCATTGTTTGCGTTAGCTACCACTGTCATACCACCTTTCTTGGGCACGCATTGGATTGGGCTCACCCATCTGCTGTCTGCGATGGGATATATTACACCTGCATCGAGCCACTTAATAATTTCTTTTCGCACAACTTCCATCATCGCAGGATTTAGCCTTCTTTGTCGTTCAACAAATTTATTGGATTCATCTAGCTGTCGTTTTTTATGCATGCAGTATGAGGGGCTAATTCCCTTAATATCTGCTAGACTCCACCCAATGGCCTTTTTATGCCTTGCGAGGACTTGCATCAATAGGTGCTCTTGTGATGCATTGAGCTTTGATGAGATTATAACTGGGAGTGATTCTGTTTCTCCCAAGAACCTGTACTTCAAATGCGTTGGCAATGGCTTAAGTTCTAGCGCAGGGGGTTGCGCTATAGAAGGCAAGGTGGGGATTCTTCCTTTTAGATCCAGCATATGGATAACTTCTTCATGTTGCGCTAGGGTGCAATTTTCTTCCATCTGTTCTTCCTTGTTTTCTTTTTTCATGGGGTTGAACGCATTTGATTGTAGTATTTCCTGCGGAGAGCATACGTCAATGCGAGCTACCATGTCGCATTCTTTGTTGTCATCAGGATATTTTAATGAGGAGAGAATATTAAAAACCACTTTCTGATCGTTCATACGCATTGTCAGTTCTCCTTTTTGTACGTCAATCAGTGTTTGGCCGGTGGCAAGGAATGGTCTTCCCAAAATAATGGGAATTTCTCTGTCAGCTTCATAATCTAGAATGATAAAATCTGCAAGAAAAATAAACTTGTCAACTTTGACCAAAACGTCTTCAATTTTTCCTTCTGGGTGGACCACAGATCTGTCTGCTAAGTGGAGCATAACGGTTGTTGGTCTTGCTTCTCCGATCCCTAGGCGCTTGTAAACAGATAATGGCATCAAATTTATGCTTGCGCCCAAGTCACATAATGCCTTGCCCACATCGATTCCTCCTATTGAACAAGGAATTGTGAAGCTTCCAGGGTCTTTCAATTTTGGGGGAATCTTGTTGGCAAGTATTGCGCTGCACTCACTTGTCAACGCAACAGATTCAAACTCTTTCCACTGTCGTTTATTCATCAGAATGTCTTTCAAGAATTTGGCATAACTTGGCATCTTTTCTAACGCCTCTACAAGTGGGATGTTGAAATGCAGCTCTCGCAAGACATTCAAAAACTTCTTAAATTGAGCCTCATCATTCTTCTTTCGCAATCTTTGAGGAAAAGGGATTGCGGGCTTATATGCGTCAGGTTCCTTTTCTGTGTGAACCTCCTTCTTTTTGGATTCTTCATCCTCAGCTACTTTTTCTTCTTGCGTCTGATTATGATCTTCTGCGGCTGCATTTTTAGGCAAATTATCCTGTATTGGCACAGGGTCATTTACCTGCAATTGCTTTCCACTGCGAAGAGTCACCGCATGGCAGTGCTCCTTCCCCTTTGGATCCTCCGTATTACTGGGCAATGTTTCGGCAGGTCTATTCTTTAACTCTGACGCAAGTTGTCCAACTTGTATTTCCAGACTACGCAGAGATGCGGCCTGGCTCTGAACCACTGCGTCATTCTTCGTCATATACTCCTTTTGACTCGCCATAATTTCCTTCATCATATTTTCCAACGCATTCGAGGATGATGCTCTTTGGTTTCCTCCGTCTGTGTTGCGCTGAAAATGTCCCTGCGAGGATTGATCATTGTTAGAGTTAAATAATCTGGGCGCAGGGTTTGCAATACCTTGTTGTGGCTGCTTATTTGCGCCACTATTCCATGAAAAGTTCGGGTGATTTCTCCATCCTGGATTATAAGTGTTTGAAAATGGGTTGTTGCGCACGGCTCCTTGCGGTCCAACATAGAAGACTGACTCTGGGTTTGAAGGACATTGGTCATGCGTGTGACCTTCTGATAGCGAGCAGAAATGTCGCTATTTTAGTCCCAATTTATTAGGCTTTTTTGTGCTTTAATTGTGTTTTTATTGAAAATATTTGATTTATTTTGTTAATTGGTCTTTAGGAGCAAATTATGGATTTTGGTGATAAAAGTGCCCAAAATGAAGCCATTCAAGCCCAATTTCCATGCTTGGGTCAAGGGGAATCAAAAGAGGTCAGTTATGAAGAAAAATGTCCAAAAAGAAATGTGGAGAGGCCCAAATTGAAGACAAAATCCGTAGCTGAAAGATCTGGAAAAGGCCTAGCGTCGCGACGCTGTCCATTTCTTGGCCGGCAAGTCGATGACGTCACAGCGTCGTGACGCTGTGCCGTATAGCATCGCGACGCTACCCCCTTTCCGAGCCTATATAAGGCGCCCCTTGGTGCCTCATTTTACCATCAATCATCATATTCTTCCATTCCTTTCTTGCTTTCTTGGCTCCTTTGGGAGCCTCTCTCAAGGCTTTCAAGCCTTTTTGAGAGTTTCTTTAGTGGGAAACTTTTGGGGAATTTTGGGGAGCATTCTAGGAGGCTCAAGGAGTGTTCGGAGGGACTCCAAGCGTCAGCGAAGGGGTCTTCAAAGGTCAATTCCTTCCCTTTTATTATGCTCTTAATTATGCTTTCCATTGTAATTATTGTGAATATTTTAGCTATGTCTAGCTAAACCCCAATTTGGGGTCTTGAAATGAAATTATAGTTTAAATGTTGTTATAATTGTCTATCTCTAGCCTTTTTGTCCTAATTATTTGTATGGATGTGCTTAATGCTTTATGCAATCTGGCCAATTGTGTATTGATCTGATTCATAATGGAAACTCGACGGAGAGAAGTTAGGATAGATCATAATCCATGCAACTAGTTTAATTGCCCGTCGTGACAACGGGATTAGTTGATTAAACTTAGATTCCTAAAATGAATCAGAGCGTAATAATTAATGATTTCTAATGGCGCTAAGGACACTTAGGTTGTTAAAATGAATTAATTACAATTAGGGGAGACCGACAGGAGAACCTATGTTAATAACGGAGATTCTAGGAGTATAATTAGTTGGGCGATGAGATAGGACAATTGTAGCAATTGTTTAGCTAATAATTGATTTTCAAGACCCCTCTTCCCATTAGAAAACTCTTTCTCCGTATTTTATTTTTATCGATTGATCAAATTTTCTCTTTAATTGTTTTGATTTTTAATTTTCTTCGATTGCATGATCTGGTCCCTAAATATTATTTATCCCAAGTATTTTTAGTGCTCAAAGAATCTTTGCTTGCTTAAATTTCGCTTCGCCTCCCTGTGGATTCGATACTCGGTATTACCTACCGTTTTATATTACTTGTGACGACCCGTGCGCTTGCGGTGTGAAAGTTGTAAAACGACGAATAGTCGGCAACACCTTCACCGCAAATCCTGCACCCAACTGCGTTTAGTTGTGCGATTAGAGGTGCTGTGCTAGCCGTAAGTGCAACCATTTTTGTGGTCAACGCATCTATCTTTGCGTTCACCGAGGTTATGGGATCCACTTCAAAACTTCCTGTGCTGGTTTTAATCGGTCTCCTTCTTCTATCTTCCGCAGTGCCTCACTCGTAGTTATTGCGTGCAATACGATCAAGGATTGCATGGGCTTCGTCATACGTTTTTCTGAGTAGTGCACCATTTGCGGATGAGTCCACCAAAACTTGCGAGTTCTTGTTAAGACTACATAGAAGGTCTCTAATTGAATGCATAATGGTAGTCCATGGTGCGGGCATCTCTGCAACAAGCTCTTGAAACGTTCCCATGCTTCGCTCAATGTTTCGTCTTCCATTTGTGTGAAAGTCAATATTTCCTTCCGCAATCTAGAGCTTGTGGTGGGTGGAAAGTATTTTTCTAGAAACTTTTCAGCCAAATCATTCCATGTTGCGATGGAATTTGCTAGCTGCTGATTAAGCCACACTTTCGCCGCATCTCTTAATGAGTAAGGAAATAGGATAACTTGCAATTGCTCATGTGTTACACTTGGGATAATAAATTTATTGCAAATATCCAGAAATGATTTCAAGTGAGAGTGAGGATCTTCTGCTGGACTTCCTCCAAACTGTCCTGCAGCTGTCAGTATTTGAAACATAACTGGTTTTAATTCAAACCGTTCTGTTTCAAGAGTGGGCTGAACTATCCCTGGATTAAAATTACAATTTGCAGGGGCTGCATAGTCTCTAATCCCTCTGGCCCTATCATCAGCTATCTGAATGGGATTTAATGGTCTGTTTGGTTGTGCTGCCATTTCTCCTTATTGCCTTTGGGTTCTTCGATTTCTTCTTCTTCTATGATATGTTCTATCAATTTCAGGATCAACTTCGAAATCGATTCGTCGAGTGGCACGCATACAACCTCTAGCTACCTGGAGAAAAGTACTCGACAGGGAAGACAATAAATAATATCAACGGAGTGTCAGATTAGAAAAAAAAAATTCGTTGCCCTTTCCCGGCAACGGCGCCAAAAACTTGGTTGGTTGTCAGTTGTCTTAGTATAATAAGAAATATTGTCGTAGATAATAATCAATCCAAGCATAAATTGACTTTTAATCAAGTAATACCTAGTGAGTCCAGGATCGATTCCTCAGGGAAGGGATATTCACAAAATCTTTTACAATATTTACTAATCTAAACTCAAGAACGTATGATATTATTTAAAAGAATAAACAAAAGATTTGGTATATTTGAAGAGTGATTGTTTGCGTAAAAACAACACATGCGACGAAAATGAAAGGAAGATTTATAAGGAGAATAATCAAGGTTGTTGCGGTAGCAACCTCATGCGTTTATAATAACCTTGTAGCGCATACTTTGATTAATTGATCCATTAATGCGTAAGTGAGAAAATATCATAAGCTTCCCTTCCGGTACTCCTTTGCGTCTGGCATAAACTATCAAGAAGTTATTTGGCTAGTTCATGCTTTAGGCATAGTTCTCTGAAACTTACAAGGGACTGCGTTAGTCACAACACAGTCTATGCTCATGTGTGCACTCTTTTTTAGCGGTAGTGTTTTAACGCTACCAAGACTACATGACATGCGCTAACTTGCTGTACTTAGAAATGTCTGCATGCGTTACCTGTCAAGGATTTAGCATGCTACTACCGCATCCGGATGGCCAAGCGGGAGTTAGTAATGAAAATAGTATCGCAACTAAATAGAACGCAATTAATGTTTCATTTAACTCAAAATATGCGCTTACAAAATATACTTATCACCGCATGAGGTGCTTGCGCTAAGCCTTGAAGAAGAATTTAGCTCATGCGAGCAAAACAAGACATTTTAGAAGAAAACATTACAAGCATAAGTTTGCTCCTAATCATAGCTCGCTCTGTGATTCCTCTGCTGATCTTCCTTCTTCTCCCTCTTGAGCAAAAGAAAAATGAATCAAGAATGATCCTGATATTTGATTTTTGGCTTCTATTTATAGGTGAGGGAAGATGACTTCTCCAAGTAATTAGCAACTTGCGTTAATCATCATTAGGCAACTTGCTTTAGCTTTTTCTCCCCTTTTTCCGCCCACTTGCGTTGGTTGTGTCAGCGCTTGTCCTTTCATTATCTTATCTATGTCTTAACCAACTTGAGATGTGTGCCTGCATTAAGAAGACACTTGAAAAACAACCGAATTAGTTGCGTTAGCGCCCTATATTTTATAATTTCACACCGCATACATGAATACATCTCGCCGCATAAAATTATCACATTTTTCCCTCGTTATGCGCTAAAGCAACACATCTTTGTTTCTTTTGGCCTTGTTTTAGTCTAAGTTTAGAGGACAAAATAACTTGCTTTTTGCAAGTTATCACTGACCAACGCCTGTTTCTAATATGTCTGCTTTATTTGTTTACTTTCTGTTCTGTCATTTCTTATGCTTCAGCATTCTATCAAAATCAATCATTTTAACCACTTTTGAAACCATTAGAAGAATATACAAAATAGATAAAGTGAGAACTATTCAACCTCGTGGATACGATAAATTACTTATTACTTGCTACGGATTGTGTATACTTGCACAGTATTCTAGAGTCTATTTTTACCTCATTTTTACTCACTCTGGAAACCCAACAGGCAGCGGAAACAATCAAGACCAAATCATTATACAATTTCGTTTACGAAAAACCGGTACGTTGGCAAAATAAAATACAGAAACAATTTCTATAATTTACATAGATTAAGCATGCTGGATAAAAATCTAAAACCATTTTAGATACCGGAAACTTACATGAATTTGGAGGCAAACATAGCACAATGCTCCAAATAAGTTCCTTGATCTCCCAATGAACACAACCACTCGAGAGCACCTGCTACGCTCTTGGATCTCTGAAATTGGCTTGTGGGAACCCAAATCGTGTCTTGGAAAGGGATCTTTTTTTCAGCAATGATCTTGCTGGTTTTTTTAGAGAAAAAACTAGAGAGCAAAGAGTGAGAGTTTTTTTCTGTCTTTTTCGTGAGACTGGGAGAATGAGACGATCAGTTAGGTAACCCCTCTCCACTTCACGATAAGTGGGGAGGGAGTTATTACCCTACTTGATCTCAACCATTGGATCTAATCCAAATGATCTTGGCCGTCTATTAGTTAAATAATAATTATTTAATTAATTAATTTAATTTAATCAATTATAATATAAGGTTTTTAATTCAATTTAAATCATATTCAATTGAATTAAAATTGGTCATTCAATTTATTCTCAATTAATTGAATCCACACTAATTAAATATCAAATATTTAATTAATTTTATAATTGAATCATATTCAATTTTATCTCTCTCATTTAAACTATAGTTTTAATGTGGATCAAAATGTACATTACCATAAACTATAGTATTAATTTGATTAAACCACATTTAACCAAATTAAATTAATTAATTCCCCAATTAATTAATTCATGAATTTAATCAAATATCACATATTTAATTAAATTCATAATTCTCTCATTAATTAATTTTGAATCATATCCAAAATTAATTTTATTATAAAGTTTAATTCAATAATTAAACTTATACTATAATGTATCTTCATACATTATATTAATTGTATCAAAATACAATTAACTTAAATTCCCTTTAACATCAAGACTAAATTATCTCAGAACCCTTTATGAGCTAGCAGGTGGACCTAATGGAACAACAGATCAGAAGCTCCAATGATACGAGATTAACTGGCTATGTCACACCCCCTCCCAAACTACCTACTAGCTTAGTCAGGGAGATGGCGTGAAGCCAACAGACATCGTCCTCCTCTAACGATACCTGTTGACCATGCTGAATCATTGAACCTGATAAACATACTAGTCTTAGATATACAATACTTTACATGTAACACAACACAGCGGAATCCCTGAAAACCTTTTAACATACATGAAGTGCAGCCCTGACTTAACTCAGTTTGGAAAATAAACCTGATAGAGTTATTACAACCAAAAACATGTCCACTTCTTACAAAGACATTTACAATACAAAAAGACTCAAATTACAACTCCACCCACGTACTGGAAGTCGATCTGGAGCTTTCAGCAGACGTTGGCAGTGTATCAGGCATCGGGAGCTCGATCTCTACTTGAAAACATTTTGAAAGAGTGAGCTACGAAGCCCAGTGAGTGACTAAATTTAAAACTGTAAATCTGAAAATTAGAACACGTGATAACCCTTTAAACGTATAAATCTATTCAACCAAAGCGTTAAACATAAACGTGTAATGATAAAAGCTTTCTCAAATACTCCACAAGTACGTCATTAAAAATCTAGCAAGGCATATCAAGTATATCAAACATTTTAACTAACATGACCGATCTATGTTGTGTAGGGCACGCCCAGTACAACCAATGTTTACTAGCTCTACGATGTAGTGGGGCTCGCCCAGCACTCCCATCGTCTTTGTCATAGTGGGGCCCGCCCAGCACTCACGGCAGCATCATTGTCACGGAGTACACTCAACGTCAACAACAGAATATAACCTGTGTGCACACGGTACCATATTGCCTCGGGCTCAATATCTCAATCATGTAGTCGATAAAAGTCTCAGAAAATCACATGGAAACATTAAAACATGCCTGCTTATCTTTATCTTTCATAAATCTCAAGCTTACTCAGCTTGCTCGTGAAAAACTGAAAATCTTTAAACAATACTCGCTAATACATACTTTGCTTAAAATGATATCGTTTCAACTACTTTTCAGAAAGTCAATAATCACGTGCTCGTATATAAATCTCATTAGAAAATCTAAGCTCAAAACTTATGCTTGAAACCATTCATAGAAATCATGTATCATTCATAGAAAAGCATGTAAAACATCTAATCATGAACAACCGTTTAGAAATAATTTTTGAAATTTGTTTTGTCACTCACAGTCTTGGCTAGTTCCCTAGTCTGTAGACTCAGCCTATTTCCTCTTGGCCTGTCAAACAACCAAAACCGAGCATCAGAACCATAAATAGTCTTGTCTTTCTATGCTCATGAATTCTAAACTGTAGAATTAAAATCACACTTTACACCTTTTTTCCAGATTTTCCAGATTCACTACCCTAACTTCCAACACTCATAACTTCCTCGATACTTGACCAAAATTAATGTACTATATATGAAACTCTTCCTTTTGGAACCCTCTAAAACGTACCTGAAGGAATAAAAACGAGATTCCCAATAGATTTATCCAAAAATCCCCCCAACACAACAAATACAGATTCGTACTTCTCTGCTACCCTCTACCTTTCTCCTGAAATTAAACCTACTTCTAGTCATTTTTGGCTCACAAATTCTTCATGCAAGTTATAGGAAATTGAATACGCTTTCCAACCATACCAAATTGAGCGTCTAATGCAACCTGTACACCTCAGAGTGCTCGAAAAACCAGAGAAAACCAGAGATTCTCCTAATTTGCACGAAAATTCTATGCTTTGTTTTCCATTTCAAAAACCATTAACTTAACATCAGATTTAGCTCAAGCTTCCTTCATGAAATTTGTTAGAAGATGGATTGACTTTCAAGAAAACCAGACCTCACCTCTTAGTTCTTCTTGTGTAGCTCAAACCAAATCAAAAACCAGAGATAGGCAGGTTGAACTCAGATTCTGCCATGGTTGCTTTTGCATGAGCTTTTTCCTCTCTTCTTCAACCTCAAAACCCTAGCAAGCTCCTTCTTCTTCTTCCTTCACTCTCCCCCTCGAAATTTCCTAAAGTTTTAATGAGAAATGTTGGAGAAAAATGGGCTGAAATGACTGAAACGGTGGTGGGTTTTTCCTTAAAATACTAAGCACCGAATGCCTCCCCACTTTCTTCTTTCTTTTATTTTTTTTCCTTTTCTTTTCCTCATTTATTTTCTTTTTAAATTAAAAAATTCCAACAACTTTAACCCAACTTCCACAATAGGTGACAATGAGCAAATAATCCAAGGAAAGTCTTGGGTTTACAACTTACCTCCCCCTTATGAAATTTCGTCCTCGAAATTTAGAAGTCCTTAGGTGAAGAGTGTCGGGTAACTCCTCCTCATCTAGTCTTCTGACTCCCAGGTTGCCTCCTTCACTCCGTGATGTCTCCATAGGACCTTCACGCGTGGAATCGTCTTGTTCCTCAAAACTTGCTCCTTCTTGTCGAGGATTTGAACCGCTTCTTTTTCATAATTCAAGTCTTCTTTCAGCTCAATCGATTGCGCTTGCAACACATGTGACGGATCTGGAATATATTTTCTCAGCTTGGACACATGAAAAACATCATGTATTCGAGCAAGTTCTGCTGGTAACTCAAGTCTATAGGTTGCTGGCCCAACTCGTTCTGTTATCTGGTAAGGACCAATATATCTAGGACTTAGCTTACCTTTCCTTCCAAAGCAAAGAACACCTCTCCACGGAGATAACTTCAAGAAAACTTGATCTCCAACCTGGAATTCTAAGTCTCTTCGTCGCTTATCTGCATAGCTCTTTTGCCGATCCTGAGTTATTTTTAGGTTCTCTCTAATCAGCTTAATACTGTTTGTTGTAACTTGTACCAACTCAAGACCAACTAGCTTTCGCTCTCCCACTTCGTTTCAGCACACAGGAGTCCTGCATGGTCTGCCATACAAAGCCTCAAATGGTGCCATGCCGATACTAGACTGATAGCTGTTATTATAAGCGAACTCCATAAGTGATAAGTGGGTATCCCAACTTCCGTTAAACTGAAGGACACATGCTCTCAACATGTCTTCTAAGGTCTGGATGGTCCTCTCTGACTGACCATTTGTCTGGGGATGGAACATTGTACTGAACTTCAACTTTGTTCCCATTGCTTTCTACACACTAGGCCAAAACTTAGAAGTAAACCTCGGATCCCTATCTGAAACTATGGACACTGGCACTCCATATTGACTCACAATCCTGTCGACGTACAACTTAGCTAGCTGGTCTTGGTGAGTCTGTCTACTATTACCCATATACCATCACGTCCACCAGTAGTACGAGGTAATCCAAATAGAAAATCCAAGATAATATGCTCCCACTTCCACTCCGGCACTGGCAGTGGATTAAGGAGTCCTCCTGGCCTCTGCCTCACTGGTTTAACCTGTTGGAAGATCAAACATTTGTCAACATATTCGGCTATCTCCCGTTTCATACCAGGCCACCAATAAGTTTTCTTCAGAGTTCTGTACATCTTGGTGCTTCCTGAATGCATAGCGTAAGCTGAACTTTGAGCTTCCTCTAGTATAGCACCCTTAAGTTCACTAATACTGGTAATGCATAGTCTTCCCTGCTTAACTATGCCTCCGTCTGCTCTCAACTCAAATTCTGCCTCTCGGCCTTGCTTGGACTTTGCAAGCATCTTCTATAAGTTACTATCCTCTGGCTGTCTTCTCACAATCTCTGCTACTAGATAAGACCTAACCTGAAATTGAGCTAAAAGACTCCCTGAACTCTCTGCAGTCACAACCACCCTGAAACCTCTTAACTCACTTAGCAAGGTTGCTCGAATACCACACAAGGCACTCTTCGGAAGTCTCGACTTCCTACATAATGCATCTGCTACTACGTTAGCCTTACCCGAGTGATATTCTATGGTACAGTCATAGTCTTTAATCAATTCTAGCCATCGCCTCTGTCTCAGATTCAACTCTTTCTGATCAAAGATATACTTCAGACTCTTATGATCTGTGAAAATGTGACACTTCTCACAGATAAATAATGTCTCCAGATCTCCAGTGCTAATACAACTGCTGCTAGCTCAAGATCATGGGTAGGGTAATTACACTCATGCTTCTTCAACTGTCTTGACGCATAAGCTATTACCTTTCCTTCCTGCATAAGCACACAACCTAATCCTTGCCTCGAAGCATCACAATAGATCACATACTCCTTCCCTGTTACAGGAAGTGTCAGAATAGGTGATGTCACTAATCTCTTCTTCAGCTCCTGGAAACTCTGTTCGCATTTATCCGACCACTCAAACTTAGCATTTTTCCTTGTCAAAGCTGTCAAGGGTAATGCTAATCATGAGAAATCCTCAACAAAATGCATGTAGTATCCTGCCAGACCTAGGAAACTACGTACCTCAGTTGCACTAGCTGGTCTCTCCCAATTGACAACAGCTTCCACTTTTTGCGGATCAACACCAACTCCGTCCGCTAAAACTACATGCCCTAAGAACACTACCTGATTCAACCAGAACTCACATTTGCAAAACTTAGCGTACAACTGTTTATCACGTAGTGTCTGTAGAACAATCCTCAAATGTTCCTCATGGGCTTTCCTGTCAATTGAGTAAACTAGTATGCCATCGATGAACACTATCACAAACTGATCTAAATACTGATGGAAGATCCTGTTCATGAAGTCCATGAAAACTGCTGGCGCATTCGTTAAACCGAATGGCATCACTAAAAACTCATAATGCCCATACCTCATCCTGAATGCTGTCTTAGGAATATCTGATTCCCTAAACTTTAACTCATGATATCCTCACCTCAAATCAATCTTAGAGAACAGTGCTGCTCCACTTAACTGGTCAAACAAGTCATCAATGCGTGGTAGAGGATACTTGTTACGTATCGTGACCTTGTTTAACTACCTGTAATCAATGCATAATCTCAGGGTACCATCTTTCTTCTTCACGAATAACACTGGAGCTCCCCAAGGCGATACACTAGGTCTGATGTATCCCTTGTCAACTAGTTCTTGTAACTGCACCTTCAGCTCCTTAAGCTCGCTCGAAGCCATTCTGTACGGTGCCTGTGAAATTGGTGTTGTTCCTGATAATAATTCAATAGTGAACTCCACCTCTCTATCAGGTGGCAAACCTGAAAGATCAGCTGGAAAAACATCAAGAAATTCGTTCACTATAGAAACATCTTCTGGTTTCAGCTTTTCTTCCTGCACCTCTACTACGTGTGCAAGAAACGCTGTGCAACCCTTCCTCTGCAACTTCTCAGATTTCAGAGCTAAAATCGAACTCGTAGGAATAATCTTCCTCTCACCCCGAAAACCACTTCAGTCAAACCTGGTTTCCTAAAAGTCACTTCCTTCCTATGGCAATCCATAGAAGCATACTGAATAAATAAGAAATCCATTCCCAAAATTACATCCAATGCCTGCAACTCTAGTGGAAGAAGATCCACTAACATACTGAGACCTTCTAATTGATGCAACTTTTGGTTGAGTTTGCTAGTGCAATTTAAATTTTACTTTATCTTTGTGTTCATCCATGTTTTTCCTGTTTAAATCCTTGTCTTTGAATGCTTTCCTAGGCAATCTAATAGTTATTTGAGATAGCCAATAGGTTTGAATCATTCCTTTGCATTTTTCTATACGAACTTGCATAGCTCGCTTGATAGAACCTAGGATGCATGGAGAAATTGCTAGATTAATCTAATTTAATTGATATAACCTAGGAAATTTTTCTAACCCTATTAGAAAACAGTGATCTTAGATCTAATTTAATTTTAAACCGTTTTAAAATATATTCATGCTACCTAAGATCCTATGTTAGCATGCAACTCTTTGTTATAGGTTGACGGTTTCTATTTATTAATAGTTATAACTATTATAACTTTTAATGAATTTTGCCATATAACATGCTTCTAATGGTGATGAAAGCATATAACAATCAAAATTAAAATTATAAAATCACCATTCATAAAGTATAAACATTCTGAAACACCTACGTCTAGGTTATTTCCAAAGACATAACTATTTCGCTATGATGTCTAGGTGATAAAACCTCACATCGCTCACGCATGCTCATAAAACCGGGTTAACCTAACTCAAGAACCGACTTGATGCCCAGGTAGGAGGTGTTCCATAAACCGTCATCTTCAATACCTCAAACCTTAGGCAGCATCTCGTCAGGTGAGTTCACTTGTAACCTTAGCTTTACAAGATATCAACCTATTCTATGCGAATTGTTCGAGATTGGATTTCGTTAACCCTAAGTGAGCATGCATTTATCTTTGTTATAGGTTTTAACGTCTATCTCAATTTTATAACACTTTATAATATAGACAACCTATAACATTCATCTATGCTAAGGTGGTTTCATGCTGCATGCTTTTTCATTTTCGTTTATTAACATAACACTTATATTTAAACATTCATAAATGATAAATAAAACATCCAACATGCATCTATCATGAAACCCTAACATGCATTCCTTTTATTATAACCCTTATAATTAATTACTAATGTAAGAAACATGCTTCCCTATGGTGGGATTTTAAATCTATATGACATACATTATGCATATTAAGTTATAATTTAATTATTACATTCCTAATGCATAAATAATTAAAAAACTAAAGTGGACCGGTTTTGGCATCCAAACAATCAAACTTAGCTAAATTATTACATTAATAATTAAATGAATGGTTGAACCGCCTTGGACAGCTCCCAAACCGGTCCGAACCATCCATAATAGGCTTGAACCAGACTCCAAAGCTTCAAAATTGGGCAGAACCGGTCGAACTGGGTTGAACCGAACCGGGAATGAAGCATCTGAATCGAACCACTACCAAAATTCAAACAGTTTGAATTTGTTCATCAGCATCTCGACGCTATGCATACAACAGCATTGTTTCTTCATCCTCTGTTTTTTCGGCCACCGAACATCTCCTCTTCTTCGATCGATTACAACCTATTTTTTCAAGATTGACACCCAAATTTATACAGACTCTAGCCAACACATTAATGCCCATAAACATGTAGGCAATTACAATTTTCATCAATAATTGAAAGGGAATTTTGATGCCAAAACCGAAATTATCCACTTTAGCCCCACAACACATTCATCAAATGAAATTCACCCACCAAACTCGAAATTAATGAAAATCAAGTGCCCAAACCACGCTCTGATACCAATTGAAGAAGTGAAGAACACTCGAGCGGAAGCGATTACGAATCTTAGGCCTTGATCTTCATTAATTTCTAGAGAGAAGAGGCATGCTTTTTAAGAACAAAAATAGAGGAACTGAAACTTACCTCATTAAAGCTTGAATTTGTGAGTTCCTTTGTTCGTTTCTCCACACGATCGAGTCATGGACTATCGCTAGAGTCTTTCTTGCTATTCTCCAACCTTAGAACGGGCTTGGGGAACCCGAAATGATGAACTTGGGAGAGGAAAGAAAATGGGTTTATAGAGTTTTTGAGCTACAGTTTTTTAGAGAACTTTTTCACAGCCACCTCTATTCAAAGATGACCCACCAGCAGCTGATAGTACCTCTTCGGGAGAGAAGAGGGATGAAAAGAAAGAGAACAAGACCTCCAGTGATTCAGAAACAGAATCTGACTCAGAGATCAAGGAATTGGACGACGACCAAGTTCCTATCTCTACGGCATTAAGGAGAAAGAGAAGAAGAGAGATTAAAGCTGAACGGAGGACCAAAAACAAGAATGACCCCATATTTGCCAAGAGGCCGAGGACTAGGTCCATGGACGCCTCTCCAGCAGCTCCTCCTACCATCTCACCCGCCAAGTCAAAAGTCAAATCTCCTAAGGCTGCATCTCCTAAAAATCCATTCCCTAAGGTATTCAGAAATGTAAATTTTCAAGAACGGATGGAGATAATGAGAAAAAGAGATTTCCTCATCGAGAAGGGATTCTCTAACAGAGCAGGAGCACTGCCAGAATTCGTAAGCAGAGTTATCTCACAGTATAAGTGGTAGGAGTTCTGTGCTCACCCTTAGGAGGCCATGGTGCCATTAGTTCGAGAGTTTTATGCCGACCTAAGGGAGGAAAGCATCAGTATGGCGGTGGTGAGAGTCAATACAATTGGTTAGTTACATCTATCGCAAGAGTTGAGAATGCCTCGATGTAGTGGGAGAGTTGTTCTACAACCTGACCGTTACATGGGCTTAACAGAAGCCCAGATCATCATACCTGATGATGGCATTGAGGACCATTGTCTTAAAGCAAAGCAATGAATGATGTTAACTAGGACCAGTGGATTAAAGTCATGCACCTGGAAATGAAATCTATGTGTTTCAATTCTATCTAGGACCTTGTAGATCAACCTTATGGGGTAAAACCTATAGGTTGCAAATGGATCTACAAGAGAAAACGAGACGTTAAAAGTATCTACATGTCTCAACTAGAATAGTTCATTTATCAAGATCAAAAGCAAAAGGGTTTGCAAGCTTAAGTGATCCATTCATGGATTGACCTAAGCAATTCGATCTTGGAATATAAGATTTGATACTGTGATCAAATCTTTTGGCTTTGATAAGAACATTGATGAATCTTGTCTTAACAAGAATATCGTCAATAGTTCAGTAGCTTTATTAGTGTTATAAATGATTGATATCCTAATCATTGGGAATGATGTAGGTTATCTTACTGACTAGTAAAAGGAGCTAGCAGCTCAATTTCCAAATGAAAATTTGGGATAAGCTGAGTTTGTTCTTAGGATCCAAATTGTTAGGAACCTTAAGAACAAAAAGCTAGTCTTGTCTCAAATATCTTATATCTACAAAATGTTAGTTAGATATAAGATGCAGAATTCCAATAAGGGTTCTCTACCTTTCAGACATGGAATTCTTTTGTCTAAGAAATTGTTTCCTAAGA
This sequence comes from Luffa aegyptiaca, assembly GCA_017139565.1. Classification (NCBI taxonomy): domain Eukaryota; kingdom Viridiplantae; phylum Streptophyta; class Magnoliopsida; order Cucurbitales; family Cucurbitaceae; genus Luffa; species Luffa aegyptiaca. The sequence continues at coordinate 23,536,716 of CM029397.1, forward strand.
CACCTCAAGAGGTTGAGGGCATGAGACGAATGCCCTGTGCAGTAGGGATTGTCAGTAAGTATCAATCTAATCCAAGATTTGATCACTGGAAAACCGTTAAGAATATCCTCAAGTATCTGAGGAGAAAGAGGAACTATATGCTCGTGTATGAGACTAAGGATTTGATCCTTACAGGATACACTGACACGGATTTTAAGACTGATAAGGATTTGAGGAAATCTACATCAGTATCTGTGGTCACTCTTTACGATGGAGTTATAGTATGACATAGTTACAGTTTTGACCGTATAGGCCAAAAACATAGCTGCTTGTGAAGCAGCGATAGAGACTGTATGACTTAGGAAGTTCTTGATTGATTTGGAATGTGTTCCAAATGTGAACTTGCCCATCACACTTTATAGTGATATAGTGGTGTTGTGGCAAATTCAAAAGAACATCGCAGCCCAAGACAAGCAGGCACATTAAATTGAATGAAATATTGCTGATTCATTTACAAAGACTCTCTCGGCTAAAGTGTTTGAGGGTCATCTAGAAGGTCTAGATCTACGAGTAATGTACAAAGATGAAATCTAGGGCAAGTGGGAGAAATGTAATGGGTATAGTGATACCATTATGTAATGGGTATAGTGATGCCCTAGTTTATTGTATTTGTACATTGTATATGTTTTATACATGTATATTATACACCCGCTGCTGTATAGATTATTGTACATCCCACTAAACTAGAGTTTTAGTTCAAGTGGGAGTTTGTTGGGTTTTATGCCCTAAAACTCGTAGATAGGGAATGTAAGCAAATTGTATACTTGTTTTCAATAAAGTGTTATTGAGTTTCTACAATAAAGTGTTATTGTTAAATATTGCACAATTTGACCCAAATCCAATAAACTAAGATCCAAGGTTGTTTGCATGTGACTTGAACTAGTATGTGGGGACATACGGGGATCGGTGTTCAAGTAACAACTGAAAAGGTCTATAGTACAGGGATAAGGCTGGGTACCTTATCCTGGTAACACTAAGTGATACGACCCGCGTTGCATTCGATACAGACGTATTGATCCAAGGCGTCCATGTAGGAGACCATGCGAGCGGGGGTATCCTATGCAATGAGTTTGCATAAGACCGAACCATGAAATAGTCAACCATTAATTGTAACACCGTTAACTAGTTAGGTTACTGTTTCAATAGGATCACCTAGGTAACTCAGTCTTAATCCTGAGTGTGTCATGAACTCCTTCTCACGAGGGATTGTCCTTTGATTAGTATGGGTGAGAGTGGCCTGCACGCTGACTCAATAAGCCTACCTTCTTGGGGACAAGACCGAATGGGGGGCTGAGGACATGACAACACAAGATGGAATTCACTCCTTCCCGCTTCTAGGAGAAGTAGATGAGTGTTCCCTTAAGTGGTGACTCCGGGACTTGAACAAAGGGAACCCGCCCCTCTCACTGGCCCGAGAGGGACTTTCTGTTTAATGGTTGGACCATAAACAGGTTGTTCATTAGAGGAGCGCTGGTACTTAAGGAGAAAGATGTAACACAGGGGTAAAACGGTAATTTGACCCAGCTGTGATTACGGACACTTGTGAAGGATTGACTTACCGGCATAGGTCTACATCCATGGACACAGAAATGTTCTACAGTGAGAAGAGTTCAGCTGTGGGTCTTTAGTGGAATGACCCACAGTTAATGAATATTGGTTAACTTGATTAATGAGTTTAATCAGTCAACCTCATATCATTGGAGCTTCTGATCTGTAGGTCCATTAGGTCCCCCTACTAGCTCGTAAGAGTAATTGGGAACAAATATATCTTGAGAGAATTTGAATAGTTCAAATTCATATTGGGAATTAAGTTAATTGTATGAGATACAAATTAATATAATGTATAGTGATGCATTAAAATATAAAGTCTAATTTAAGATTAAACTTTATTATATTGAGAGATTGATATATTTGAAAGAGTTCAAATATATGTCTAATTAAATATATGGTATTTAATTAGAAGATGAATTAATTAACTATGAATTGATTAATTATTCAATTTAGTTTAAATTAAATGAAATTTAATTAAACTATAGTCTATGAGGGAATTATTAGAATATGATTCTAATATGTAATTAATTGAATATGGGAGATATTTAATTAATTGTAAAATTAATTAATTATTGAAATTAATTAATTGATTAGTTTAATTGAATTAATTAAATGTGATTTAATTAAGTTTAATTAAAATATATTATGTGAGGAAATTACATTTAAATAAGATTTAAATGTGCATAAAATTAATTAATTAATATGATTAATTAATTAACATTTAATTAATTGATTTAATCAATTAATTAATTGATTTTGATCTAAGGGTCAAGATTGTTTCCTAACCTCACATTAGAGTTTCCTCTCTTATAAAAGGAAAGGTTATGAGAACCCTAGCCCTAAGGTCTCATTCTTGCCTCCCTCACATATTCTCTCAAGAACTCTAGAGAGAAATTTTCTCTCTAAGAGTTTTTCCCAATCAAGATTAGTAGTCCCACAACTACGTTCCTAATCTCAGAGAATAGCCGGGTAGCCTCGTGGTGGTGTCCGTTGAAGTATTCAGAGTCGTCAACGGAGGTATGTTTTTCACCGCTTAACCTTTTGCCAATGTATTGGTATTTTGTAGAACAAAATTAATTTACGAACGATCAAATTGCTTCCGCTGTAACGGAATTGGGAATTCCAATCCTACACTTCTTACAAAGACATTTACAATACAAAAAGACTCAATGTACAACTCCACCCATGTACTGGAAGTCGATCTGGAGCTTTCAGAAGACGTTGGCAGTGTATCAGGCACCGGGAGCTCGACCTCTACCTGAAAAGTGGGAAAACATTTTGAAAGAGTGAGCTACGAAGCCCAGTGAGTGACTAAATTTAAAACTGTAAGTCCGAAAATCAGAACACGTGATAACCCTTTAAACGTATAAATATGTTCAACCAAAGCGTTAAACATAAACGTGTAATGATAAAAACTTTATCAAATACTCCACAAGTACGTCATTAAAAATCTAGCAAGGCATATCAAGTATATCAAACATTTTAACTAACATGATCGATCTACGTTGTGTAGGGCACGCTCAGTACAACCAACGTTTACTAGCTCTACGATGTAGTGGGGCTCGCCCAGCACTCCCATCGTCTTTGTCGTAGTGGGGCCCGCCCAGCACTCACGGCAGCATCGTTGTCACGGAGTATACTCAACGTCAACAACGGAATATAACCTGTGTGCACACGGTACCATATAGCCTCGGGCTCAATATCTCAGTCATGTAGTCGATAAAAGTCTCAGAAAATCACATGGAAACATTAAAATATGTCTGCTTATCTTTATCTTTAGTAAATCTCAAGCTTACTCCGCTTGCTCGTGAAAAAGTGAAAATCTTTAAACAATACTCGCTAATACATATTTTGCTTAAAATGATATTGTTTCAACTACTTTCCAGAAGCTAATAATCACGTGCTCGTATATAAATCTCATTAGAAAATCTAAGCCCAAAACTTATGCTTGAAACCATTCATAGAAATCATGTATCATTCATAGAAAAACATGTAAAACATCTAATCATGAACAACCGTTTAGAAATAATTTTCCAAATTTGTTTTGTCACTCACAGTCTTGGCTAGTTATCTGATCTGTAGACTCGGCCTATTTCCTCTTGGCCTGTCAAACAACCAAAACCGAGCATCAGAACCATAAATAGTCTTGTCTTTCTATACTCATGAATTCTAAACTCTAGAATTAAAATCACACTTTACACCCTTTTTCCAAATTTTCCAGATTCACTACCCTAACTTCCAACACTCATAACTTCCTCAATACTTGACCAAAATTAATGTACTATATATGAAACTCTTCCTATTGGAACCCTCTAAAACATACCTGAAGGAATAAAAACGAGATTCCCAATAGATTTATCCAAAAATCCCCCCAACACAACAAATACAGATTCGTGCTTCTCTGCTACCCTCTACCTTTCTCCTGATATGAAACCTTCTTCTAGTCATTTTTGGCTCACAAATTCTTCATGCAAGTTATAGGAAATTGAATACGCTTTCCAACCATACCAAATTGAGCTTCTAATTCAACCTGTACACCTCAGAATGTTCGAAAAACAAAAGAAAACCAGAGATCCTCCTGATTTGCACGAAAATTCTATGCTCTGTTTTTCATTTCAAAAACCATTAACTTAACATCAGATTTAGCTCAAGCTTCCTTCATGAAATTTGTTAGAAACTGGATTAACTTTCAAGAAAACCAGACCTCACCTCTTAGTTCTTCTTGTGTAGCTCAAATCAAATAAAAAACCAGAGATAGGCAGGTTGAACCCAGATTCTGCCATGGTTGCTTTTGCTTGAGCTTTTTCCTCTCTGCTTCAACCTCAAAACCCTAGCAAGCTCCTTCTTCTTCTTCCTTCACTCTCTCCCTCGAAATTTCCTGAAGTTTTGATGAGAAATGTTGGAGAAAAATGGGCTGAAATGACTGAAACGGTGGTGGGTTTTTCCTTAAAATATCAAGCACCGAATGCCTCCCCACTTTCTTCTTTCTTTTCTTTTTTTTTTTTTTTTCTTTTTTTTGCTTTTCTTTTCTTCTTTTTTTCGTTTCTTTTCCTCATTTCTTTTCTTTTTAAATTAACAAATTCCAACAACTTTAACCCAACTTCCACAATAGGTGACAAGAACAAATAATCCAAGGAAAGTCTCGGGTTTACAGGCTAAACTCATTAACCAAGTTAATCAACATACGTTAACTGTGGGTCACTCCACTAAAGACCCACGGTTGCACTCTTCTCACTATAGAATATTTCTGTGTCCACGGATATCGACCAATGCAGTAAGTCAATCCTTCACGTGTGTTCGCAACACCAGCTGGATCAAATTACCGTTTTATCCCTGGGTTACCTCTGGATCCGTAAGTACCACTGATCGCTCTAATAAACAAGTTGTTTAGGGTCCAACCACTTAACAGGAGTTCCTCTCAGGCCAGAAGAGGACGGCGTGCCTTTGTTCAAGCCCCGGAAATAGCTCTTAAGGAAACACACATCTACTTACCCCAATAGGAGAAGGAGTGAATTTCATCTTGTACTGTTATGTTCCCAACCCCCATTTGGTCTTGCCCCTGAAATGATAGGATTATTGAGTCGGCGAACTGGCCACTCTCACCCATACAAATCTAAGGACAATCCCTCCTGAAAAGGAGTTCATAACAGACTCAGGATTAAGATTGAGTTACCTAGGTCATCCTATTGAAATAGAAACCTAAAGTAGTCAACGACGTTACATCTAGTGGTTACTATTTCGCGGTCTGGTCTTATGCAAACTCATTGCATAGGATACCCCCACCCGCATGTCTCCTACATGGATGCTTTGGATCATTGCATCAGTATCGAATACAAGGTGGGTCGTATCACATAGTGTCACCAGGATAAGGTACCCAGCCTTATCCCTATACTATAGACCATTTAGGTTGTTACCTGGACACCGATCCCCATATGTCCCCATATACTAGTCCAAGTTTCATTTAAACAACCTTGGATCTTAGTTTATTGGATTTAGGGTTTATTAATGCAAACTCGATTATTCAATAACCAAATTACTGAATCACTCAAATAACGCTTATTGAGATCGATTAATTTGTTTCATTTACTATCTACGAGTTTTAGGGCATAAAACCCAACAAAGGTGTAAGTTCAATTTCTTGTAATGAAATCTCTTGTTTAAATTCCCAAAGCATGTTTATGTGAATTTAGTTCTTTGTTTATAAGGATTGTGGTAGGAAAGATTGACGACCTTGACCGCGTCCTCTCTAAATTTACTTGCTAAATCTAAGTAGCATATAGACTAACGTTTTTATATTACTCATGCGTCCCTAAAACTAAATGATTTAATCAATTGTAATTGTGGTTTGTTGCCCGTTGCATGTGAATTAATTCGGCAAGATCCTAATGCGGTTTAGATTTGTTAATCAGCCAATTAATTAATTTAAACTAGAATCAAACTTAGTGTTTGCTTGTTTGTGATAGTAGGATCATGGTTCTCGGTTTGCTGCCAGAATACACCAAACTTAAACTTGCTTTTGACTAATTAGTGAGATTAATGATTTAATTGAATTGAACTTATCATGACAATCCCGGTTACATGATTTTTGAGGTATCGAATTCTTTCTTTTTTTTACTTGATTCTCTTATTTTCCTATTTTAATATTTTCCATAATTACTTTTCTTTCCATAACTATTTTCCCTCCAAATATAGCAACCCCTCTTTTTGATTACCTAAAACAATTAAGGAAATAAAGATTTGTTTGCATAGACTCCCTGTGATCGACCCCAACCACTACTGCTACAAGTTAGCTTTAGAGGTTGTGGATTACAAATTTATTTGACACGACCCTCGACAAGTCGTTCCGTCAATTATTCAGTGAATTATTTGTTTATATAACCTAAATCCAATAGATTGAAAGATCCTTGGTTATAACATGAATACTCGAACTATATGGGTAGACATAAACATGGATCAAGTTCTAGTATGTAACCTAAAGGTCTATAGTATATGGATAAGGCTGGGTACCTTATCTTGGGGACACTGTGGATGCAACCTACTTTGCATTTAAAGGCAAACGATGTAATCCTGAATCGTTCATGTAAAGACATGCGAGTAGGAGCATCCTTTGCAATGAGTTTGCACAAGACCAGACCGAGAAATGAGTCACTCTTACTTTATAACACCGTTTACTAATAAGACTGACTATTTCATACGATGACCTAGGTAACTCGATCTTAATCTTGAGCTAACTGTGAACTCCTGTTTGTTCAGGATTATCCTTTGATTTGCACGGGTGAGAGTGGCCCAATATCACCGACTCAATAAGCCTACCATTTTGGGGATAAGACTGGATAAATAGCTGGGGACATAGTTGTAGGAGTGTATATCACTCTAGCGGAAGCGATTGACGATCTTGGGCGTTTAATTTCATTAATTTCTCTAACTAAAAAACATGTGTTTTAAACCGAAAAACAGAGGCAACGAAAACTTACCTTTGTAGCTTGAATTCTTCAATTTCGTTGGATGATTCTTCACACGAACACTTCATGAACGACCATCAAGATCTTCCCCGCTATTCTCCGGTCATAGAACTAGCTTGTTGGAACTAAAATGTGATTAATTGAAAGGGAGAAAGAATGGTTTTTTAGAGAGAAAATTTTTAGCCATCATTCTGAATTTTTTGAGAAAGATTGAAGCCTTGCATGAGTTTTTCCAGCCCATTCCATTAACCTTTAATGAAGAAGAAAAAGGCTTATATAGGAAGGGATAAGTGATGGTGGATCTTGATTTGTCACCTAATGTGGTGTCAAATCCCCATGAATTGCATGAACCAATTCCATGCTAATGAGTCACCTAGAAATTGAATTCTCAAATTCAATTCCTATTATTAATTTCAATATTTAAAATTAATTATAAGTAATTAATTTAAACATTTTAATTAATTGCAATTATTTAATTTAATATCAAATACTAAATTAAATAATTCCACTAATCCCGACTCCTCACAAAATCGATTGCTCCAATATGAATCTTTATTCATACATTTAACTAATATATTTTAATCAATGTTTAAATCTTATTTAAATATTTTCAATTCTCTCGATATGGAGTTTAATTCATAATTAAACTTTATTACGTCATTGATATCGCATATAATTAACATTTAATTCCCTATTTTGAATTTGAACGTTTCAAACTCTTTCATCACTTTGTTCTAAGGTTAAGTCCGTATGAACTAGCAGGGGGACCTAATGGACCTACAGATCATAGGCTCCAACGATCCGAGATTAACCGGTTAAACTCATTAACCTAGTTAATCAACATTCGTTTAACTAACGGGACACTCCATTATAACCTATAGCTGCACTCCCCTCACTGTAGATATATTTCTGTCCACCCGATACAACCATAACAAGTAAGTCGACCCTTCACAGGCTGTTCGTAACTGCAGCAGGTCAAAAGTTCGTATTACCCCTAAAGTTACATCTTGTTCCTTAAGTTCCACTGATCCTATAATGAACAATTTGTTTATGATCCAACCATTAAACAGAAATTCCTCTCTTGCCAGGAGAGGACGGCGCACCTTTGTTCAAGACCCGGAGTCAACACTTAAGGGATCAACCTCTTTGTTGGGTTTTATGCCCTAAAACTCATAGATAGTGAATGTAAACAAATTTTATACTTGTATTTAATAAAGTGTTATTTAGTTTCTACAATAAAATGTTATTGTTAAATATTGCACTATTTGACCCAAATCCAATAAACTAAGATCCAAGGTTGTTTGTATGTAACTTGAACTAGTATGTGGGGACATACGGGGATCGATGTTCAAGTAACAACCTAAAAAGTCTATAGTACAAGGATAAGGCTGGGTACCTTATCCTGGTGACACTATGGATACGACCCGCTTTGTATTATGATACAAACGCAATGATCCAACGCGTTCATGTGTTTGACATGCGAGTGGGGGTATCCTATGCAATGAGTTTGCATAAGACCGGACCGCAAAATAGTTAACCACTAACTGTAACACGTTAGTTGGCGTGGTTTCTAATTCACTGGGATGACCTAGACAACTCAGTCTCAATCCTAAGTGGATTATGGACTCCTGTTCACGAGGGGTTGTCCTTTGATTTGAATGGGTGAGAGTGGCCAGCACGCCGACTCAATAAGCCTACCATTTTGGGGACAATACCGAGTGGGGAGCTGGGAACATAATCACACAAGATGGAATTCACTTCTTCCCGACTCTAAGGTAAGTAGATGTGTGTTCCCTTAAGTGGTGTCTCCGGGACTTGAACAATGGGCCCAACCCTCTCTATGGCACGAGAGGGACTTTTGTTTGCTTGTTGGACCTCAAACAGGTTGTTCATTAGAGGAGCACTGGGGACTTAAGGACAAAGATGTAGACCAGGGGTAAAACGGTAATTTGACCCAGCTGGGATACGAACACACGTGAAGGACTGACTTGTAGTATTGGTCGATATCCGTGGACACAGAAATATTCTGCAGTGAGAAGAGTGCAGTTGTGGGTCTTTAATGGAGTGACCCACAGGTAACGAATGGAGACTAACTTGGTTAATGAGTTTAAGTCGATTAGTCTCGTATCGTTGGAGTTTCTGATCTGTCGGTCCATTAGGTCCCACTAGTAGTTCGTAAAAAGACTTGAAGCAAATAAATATAAATTGTAAATTGAAAGTGTTCAATTTATTTGGGGAATCATATAATGTATATTGATGCATTATTATATAAAGTTTATGAAACTTTATAATATAATTTTTTAATTAATTTCAAAAATTAATTCATGAGAGAAAATATTTGAAAAGTTCAAATAAATTTAATATGAATTGGATTCATATTAATTTTAATTGTAATAAAATTCCTAAGATTAAATATGTGATATTTAATTTTGTAATTAATTAATTATGGAATTAATTATTTATTTATTAAAATTAGATATTGTTCAGATAATAGATTTGAACTTATTCCTAGACCTTTTCCTATTAGGAAAAGGTCTTGGCCTTTACCTATATATAGGACCCCTGGGGTGGGGTGAAAGGCATCCCATTGTCTCTCCTTCTCTCAGAGATCTCTCCCAAAAGACTCCCACAAGTCTCCTGCTTCAAGAAGTCTTAGAGACATACCGGTGTAGCCGATTGGTGGTGTTCGCACAAGAAGGTTGCTGCGTTTTCGATCTTATTAGCAAGAAAAGGCAAATCGATCAAGGCTTTCTACAAAAGTAAGTTTTCTATGAAATCCTTGATCACTAGGGTCAATCTAGTTGATCATTTAGCATGTTTATAACCTATGTACAACCCATTAAATATAGATTTATTGCTGTAATATTTTGCAAATTGTATTGGTATTTCAATTAGAATCTAAGACTCTGAGTAGGTTCGGTGATAACTTGCAAAATGCAAGTTATTTGTCCTTTAAACTTAGACTAAAACAAGGCTAAAAGAAACAAAGATGCGTTACTTCCACGCAAAAAGAGAGGAAAATGTGATGATTTCATGCGGCGAGCTATATTCATGTATGCGGCGAGAAATTATAAAATATAAGGCGCTAACGCAACTAATTCAGTTGTTTTCCAAATTTTTTCTCAGCGTAGACACAGATCCCAAGATGATCAAAAGACAGATAAGATGATGAAAAGACAGCGCTGACACAACTGAAATAGCTAACGCAAGTGGGCAGAAAAATGGCTGAAAAGATGAGCAAGTTGACTAAAATGATGATTATCGCAAGTTGATGATTACTTAGAGAAGTCATCTTCCCTCACCTATAAATAGAAACCATACTCAGATGAAGAGGCATCGAGACATTTTTATTTTTGATCAAGAGAGAAGAAGGAAGATCAATAGAGAAATCATAGAGATCTGTGATTAAGAGCAATCTTGCGTGTGTAATGTTCTATTTCATGATGTTTTGTTTTGCTAGCATGAGCTAAATTCTTCTTCAAGGCTTAGCGCAAGCACCTCATGCGGTGATAAGTATATTTTGTAAGCGCATATTTTGAGTTAAATGAAACATTAATTGCTTTCTATTTAGTTGCGATACTATTTTCATTACTAACTCCCGCTTGGCCAGCCGGATGCGGTAGCAGCATGCTAAATCCCTGACAGGTAACGCATGCAGACATCTCTAAGTAGAGCAAGTTAGCGCATGTCATGTAGTCTTGGTAGCGTTAAAACACTACCACTAAAAGATAGTGCACGCATGAGCATAGACTGTGTTGTGACTAAGGCAGTCCCTTGTAAGTTTTAGAGAACTATGCCTAAAGCATGAACTAGCCAAATAACTTCTTGCTAATTTATGCCAGACGCAAAGGAGTACCGGAAGGGAAACTTATGATATTTTCTCACTTAGGCATTAATGGATCAATTAATCAAAGTATGCGCTACAAGGTTATTATAAACGCATGAGGTTGCAACCGCAACAGCCTTGATTATTCTCCTTATAAATTTTCCTTTCATTCTCGTCGCATGTGTTTTTTTTATGCAAACAGTCACTCTTCAAATATACCAAATCTTTTGTTTATTCTTTTAAATAATATCATATGTTCTTGAGTTTAGATCAGTAAATATTGTTAAAAAACTTTGTGAATATCCCTTCCCTGAGGAATCGACCCTGGACTCACCAGGTATTACTTGATTAAAGCCAATTTATGCTTGGATTGATTATTATCTACGACAATATTTCTGATTATACTAAGACAACTGACAACCAATCATTCGGTAATTCCTTCCGTTGCGTGGGGCTTTTATCCCTTCACTCTTCTATCCCTACAGGCGGGTAGGAGTGAATTCCATCTTGCAAGACTATGTCTCCAGCTATCTACCCGGTCTTATCCCCAAAATGGTAGGCTTATTGAGTCGGCGATGTTGGGTCACTCTCACCCATGCAAATCAAAGGATAATCCTGAATAAATAGGAGTTCATAGTTAGCATAGGATTAAGATCGAGTTACCTAGGTCATCGCATTAAATAGTCAGTTTCACAGTAAACGGTGTTATAAAGGAAAGTGACTTATTTCTCGATCCTGGTCTTATGCAAACTCATTGCATAGGACGACCCCACTCGCATGTCTTTACATGAACGATTTAGGATCACATCGTTTGTATTAAATACAAAGTGGGTCACGTCTCACAGTGTCTCCAGGATAAGACACCCAACCTCTATCCCTATACTATAGAGCATTTTGGCTATTTACTTGAACTTGATCCAATTTTATGTCTACACATAAAGTTCAAGTGTTCATTTTATAACCATGGGTTCTAGTTTATTGGATTTGGGTTAATTAATGCATAATTTAAACAACCATTCAATAACCATTTATTGAATAATCTCAATAACGCTTTACCGATTAATTTTGCTACATTTACTATCCACGAGTTTTAGGACATAAAACCCAACAATAGTCTTGCAAGATGGAATTCACTCCTACCCGTATTAGGGATAGTAGAAAGGTTGTTCCCTTAAGTACTGAGTCCGGGACTTGAACATGGGGCCCCATGACAGAAGAGATTGTCGCGGTCTCTTGTCAAATAAATTTATAATCCACGATTCCTAAAGCTAACTTGTAGCAGTAGTGGTCGGGGTCGATCACAGGGAACAATCGGTTTATTTCTAAATTCTTTTGTGTTTTTGAGGTAACCAAAAAGGGGGGTTTTATAGATGAAGGATTAAGACATAAAGTAAAGGCGGGAAAATAAATAAGGAAAATTAAATGCAAGGAAAGTTAAGGCAGGGTTAGTTGATCTTACCACGAGAATCACTGTAATCGGGGTTGGACTCGGTGTTAAGTTTGATTAATTTCATTCATCGATTATCTATTGATATTTAATTAACTATCTAAGCCCGGCGTGCTCCGGCAACAAACCGAGAGCCATGATCCTACTATCACAAACATGCAAACGCTAAGTTTGATTCTAGTTCAAATTAATTAATAGGCCAATTAACTAATCTAAACTGCATTGGGATCTAGCCGAATTAATTCACATGCAACGGGCAACAAACCACAATTACAATTGATTAAATCATTTAGTTCAAGGGACGTATGCGTAATATCATAATGTTAGCCTATTTCCTACTTAGATTTAGCAAGTAAATTTAGACAGGGCGCGGTCAAGGTTGTCAATTTTTCCTACCACAATCTAAACTTGTATTCAAAGAACTAAAATCACAAAGATAATTAACTAAGCAATTAAGAATGGAAATCTCATAAAATTGAATCAAACTTACAAACCGAGGTCCCGATTACAATGATCCGAGCTTAGTTGGTCATAGACAAGCACCTCAAAGCTCGAGGCTCGATCAACCGACCCATGGACTAAGAAAGCTTTAAAAGAACTCTAGAAAAATAAAGAGAAAGGTGGCTACAATATTGTATTGAGGAATGATTCTAAACCTACACCAAGGCCCTCTATTTATAGTGTTTCTTGGCCTTCAATTCGTGGTAGAATGGTGCTGAATTGGGTCTTCAAACAAGGAAAATTTCCAGCCAAAATAGGAAAAATTCAATTCTGGAATACTGCCTAGCGTCGCGACGCTGTCGCTTCAATTTTGGAAAATATCTCTCAGATTGCCCTAGCGTCACGACGCTGTTACTCTGGTTAGCGTCTCGACTCTGATGACGAGCGTCTCGACACTGATAAGGCTCCAGGGACAAAATGGTCATTTTACGCTCCGATTTCGCTCGTTTAAGCCCTAAATCGCTTCTAAAGCTCCGGTGAGGACCTATAGACATATTATACTCATTTTAAAGCATTTTTTTTTTGCAAGGAATTCAACTAAGATAAGCAAATTGGGAGATTCTAAGTGTATAACAAATTAGACCGATCACCACACCCTCTCAATGGCCTGAGAGGGATTCAGTTTGATGATTCTATCACAAACTAATTGTTCATTAGAGGATCAGTGGGACTTAAGGAGTAAAGAAGTGCTATAGGGGTAAAACTGACATTTTGACCTAGTTATAGTCACGAACAACCTTTGAAGGGTCGACTTACTAATCATGATTATATCGAGTGGACGGAAACATATCTACAGTGAGAGGAGTGGAACTACTAGGCTATAGTGGAGTAACTCGGTAGTTAACGAATGTTGGTTAACTAGGTTAATGAGTTTAATCGGTTAAGCCTCGAATCATTGGAGCCCATGATCTGTAGGTCCATTAGGTCCCCTTGCTAGCTTAAGGAACAAACTTTGGAACAATATGATGGAAAGAATTCAAATTTTTTAAATTTAATTTAGGGACGATATCAGTCGTATTGGATATTACCAACATGTTGGTTTTTAGTTAAACCTAATTTTGAGAGTTAGATATATTTAAATATGATTTAAATATCAAGCACGTGAATAGGGATTCATGTTTGAGAAATTGCATTTCGGGAAAAGTCAGGATTGGTTGCAAAAATATTAATTTAATAGTAGATATTAAATTAATATATAATAATATAATTAATTAATTAATTAGTTATTATTTTAAATTAATTATGAATTAATTTAAAATTGAAATTCAAAATTAAATTAGAATTTCATATTATTGATTTAATTTAATTAACTAAAATTAATTTTCAATTGAATTAATAAATTCAAAGGAAAACAAATTTTAGGAGGTGGAGTGCATGGTGACTATACCCATGCACTCCACCTCACTTAGCCACCAAATCACACTTAATTTGGGGTTGCCTTGTTGTCTAATTTTCCGGCTTCAAGAGTGCATGGATTCCTCTTTAAATAGAGGAGGATTTGCTGAAGAAATGCACAAAAATTACATGGTGTTATGTTGCCAAATTGACCTCTCAAACTGATAAGCTCAAACCTCTCAAAAGCTTGAAACCCAAGCTCATTCTCTTCCAAATTCCATCACTAGAGGATCTTACAATTCGTTCCAAAGGCCTAAGCATAGCAAGGAAGATCTTGTGGTGGTTTGTGATCGATTGTGAAGAGAAACAACACAACAATCAATCCAATTTCGAGCTACAAACCTGTGTTCTAAACTCTGTTTTTGTAATTTTGGACAGCATTCTTTATATGATCAAATTGATGTTATTATGTACCTAAGATCCAAAATTGCTTCCACATGTTAGATATTAACACCTTCAATTTGTGACTTAGTTAGAGTGAGCTACTTACCAGTACCACGGTTGTACTGATAGCCCCTTCCCTATCTCCCCCAAACATTTTAGATATTGCAAGTTTGGACAATGAGCTGGACCTCGGTGGTGAGGAGGAGAACTTCGAGCAGAAATCCTAGGATGCTTGAGTTTTCTTTTCCTATGCTTTGAATAGGCTAGTTTTGGTTTAGTTAATTATTGATCCTATTGTGGTGAGAGATTCATCTAGTTGCTTTTTGTGTTTAATGGTGAACTTGAGGTTTAGCCTTGTTGTTAGCCTTAATGGTAGAATAAAAGTTGTTTAGCTAGTATTCTATTGTGTTGAGTTGCTAGTATTAATAAAAAGTTGATAATAACCTTTGTTGCATGGTGATGGCTAGAACTTGTTTGTTTGTTGCTACAAAACCTGACTCGTATATTGAAGTTAGGTTGTGCAATCTGAAATGAAGTTTGGTGGAGTTTGGTTTTGGAATGTATAGAAGTGTTGTTTGTGTTTATCAGGTGTTAAAATTTTGGGTTAATTAGCCAGTTTTACGTCGTTATGCTGCTGAAATTTTCGGGACACTCGATTGTAAAAGGGTTAGAGTTGGTGTAGCGTCGCTAGGCTAGTGGTTGAAAAACTAAATTTTACTATAATCATATTTTGTTTATCAAGTTGTATTTCTCCATTTCTATAACCAAAATTTGCTAGTAGTGGTGGGATATTATTCAAATCATCACTTTTCAATTTTCATCAACCAAAGGTTATTGATATAGTGAATTCCAATCCCAATATTTATTTGGATAGAGGAAGATGTGAAAATTATTCAAACCAAATCAACTCATAGATAAGTCATGTTTTCCGCTTCATGCCTAATGGAATCAAAAAGTGTTGTCGAGAGATATCGCTCGCCGAAGCTTGGGAAGATGACCTACAAATGAACCACAAAATCCAAAATATTTCAATCTAAAATATGCTGCAAATTTTGTACCATAGATTTTATCTTTTATTTGTTGCAAATGAAAGTAAAATATGGCTTACAACAATGAGTTTTCCTTCACTTTCTGGTCTCTTTGCAACCTTTATTGCAGCAGCTGCAGCTGCACCTGATGAAATCCCCACCTACAAAAGAAAAAAAAAAAGAATCATCAAATTCAATGAAAAAAAAATTAAATCTCTATTTTCACAAAAAATTAATGTCTAATAGATTGAGTAACATACTAGGAGGCCTTCTTTTAGTGCAAGAAGCTTTGCAGTTTCAATTGCTTCCTCACTTGATACCTAAAAACACCCAAATGCATTATCTGACCTCGGAATTATAAGAGCTTCAATGTTGCTTTTAAGTTTAAAGAAAAGTCTTCAACTTGAGTATGAGTCAACTAATCAAAGTATTATAACGTCGACCACAAGGTCAAAGAGTTTCAATCCCCTCATTGTTTGACTCAAAAAAAGAAAAAAGGAAAGTCCTATCTCTTAAGCTAACATTTGAGTGGAAATTAGGCAGATGCCAATGTTACATGTAATCTTAAAGTGCCACATCATATCATTATTGTTTAAATCATATCTAAAAGAAAATTGCAAAATAGAGAACAGATTGAAAGAACTCCTTTGGACAAATATGTTCAAGTTTCACCTGAATGACTTCATCAAAGACTTTGACATCAAGAACAGGAGGGATGAAGCCAGCCCCAATTCCTTGAATGAGATGCTTGCCTGAAATCATCATAAGAAAATATTAGTATACAAACTTTGGTTAAAAATCAGTATTTTAGCAACAGATTTTAAAACAAGCACTTCAAAGAGAAGCAACAAGTCCATAGTAATGTTTTGATATTTATGTTAAATCAAACGTAAAACGTGACTTGTAAACCATTTGAAGAAAATTGAAGGGCCAAAAATAATGAAATTTGCTTCAGAATGGAAACTTCTAAGGGACAACGGACACGGCACAGATCTCCACAATGGTATGATATTGTCCACTTTGGCCATAAACCCTCATGGTTTTGCTTTTGGTTCATCCCAAAAAGCCTCATACCAATGGAGATACTTGTTCTCCCTTATAAGACCATGATCCTCCCATTATCTAGCCAATGTGGGACTTTGGTCGCACTCCCAACAAAACTCACCAGGTTGTCCTCCACTAAGCACTGCACTCTCTGCTGGTTCCACTGCATAAACCTACACCATACATAACAGTTGATCTCTTGAATAATAAGAAATGAGAATGTTACCAAATGATCCAATAATGTCTTGTTTAGTGCATCAAACTAACAAGAGAACCTTAATGTCTGGGTTCTGTTCCTTAAGAAAATTCCCTGCACCAGTTATGGTTCCCCCGGTTCCAATCCCCACGACCAAAGCATCAACTTTTCCTCCCGAATCTTTCCATATCTCTGGCCCAGTGGTTTCATAATGAATCTAAAGAACAATAATGGATGCAAGCAAAATGACTCAATTCATAATTGAAAACACAGAGTTCTATCCTTTTGAGATCACAAAGCAAAACAAAACATACCTTTGGGTTTGCTGGATTTTCAAATTGCTTCAGAAAATAGCTATTGGGTGTGACTTTCATTATCTCCTCAACCTTCTTTAGAAGGCCTTCAAGCCCTGCTGCAGGGTCTGTGATGTGCAGCTCGGCTCCAAAAGCTCGAAGCAGAATCCGTCTTTCGAGACTATACGACGCTGGCATAACTACAATAAGTCTATATCCCTTCACCACTGCAATGCTCGCCAACGCAATGCCCGTGTTACCGCCCGTAACCTCGACGAGGACAGTCTTTTTCCACCAAAAAAAGAAAACATAAGGCAGATCAAATATATATAGGCTTCAACTTTAGCAATTGTTTTACAAGGCATTATAATTACACCAAGCACAAAAATCTATTGCCAATTCAAGTGGTGGCCTAATTTCAAATGGTAAGAGAAAGAAATGAAGCATTTTATACTACCTTTCCTGGTGTAATCAGACCATTATCTTCTGCATCTTGAATCATACTGTGCGCAATCCTACATCGAAAACTTGTACAGTTCATATCTCGAAAAACCCTCCATTGGATATCAATTTTGTTTTTGGTTCTAAATTTTCTCTGTTTAAGTTATTTGCATTCGACAAGCAGCAATCAAATCTTAGCCAGGACAAAGGGTAAGTAATCATAATCTTTAAAAGATGGACTTCAAACCTGTCTTTAACACTAGAACACGGCTCCATCGTCTCTAACTTAGCAGCGATACGAGCAAAACAACCATCGGCCACTTTACTTAGATACACCATTGGAGTATTACCTATCAACTGCAAGAATCCCAACCAGACCCAGAAGAACAAAAGAGACAGAAATGAAGGAACGTTTTCAAAGTGAGCAAAACTCAACAACAAGCATGAAAACAAGTTTAAAAAATTCAACCCACTCATAGAAAGAGGTAATTACTTCAGTGATATCTTTCTTGATTCCAGCCTTCTCCTCCATGCTTTAGTTTGTACTTCCAATTTTCAGAAAGAACTAAAAATCAAAGAAGAAAGAAACGAGGGACCATTCAGGCATCAGCCATTAATACATGGATACTTTTCTCTTCATACTGAAATAATATCTCAAAGAACATGGTCCAGCAATTAATAATCTAGATGACAGAGCTAAACTTTTCCTAAGAAAAGAAACAAAACAAATTCCAAAAACAAAAACAAGGTTTTAAAAACTACTTTTTTTTTTCAAAAATTGACTTGGTTTTTGAAAATAAGGAAGAAAGTAGATACTAAAACAAAAAAATTATATGTGGAAGTATGTGTGTATAAGCTTAATTTTCAACGGACTATATTGTTCTCTAGCTGATTTTCGTTGACAAGAACAAAAGGTTTCTTTCTTGAAGTTCCTAAGGGCCTACAGTACAATCGCAGTTCGCAACTTGAAGATCAGAGTTGGGAATCCGCAAGCGCCAATAATATTTATTGCCACACAATTCTGGATATGGGAGTTTGGGTGGGCCACGTGGCGATTTATGGGAGAGGCTATAAGTATAACGGTATAACTATAAGGACATGCTTGGAAGTATTTAAAAATAAAATAAGATAAATTATAATCTTGATATCTGTATTTGAGATTTCATTCTATTTTAGTTCTTGCATTTTCAATTGTTCCATTATAGTTATTATACTTTGAATAAAGTTTAAAATTGGTGATTGCTATTGGTTTGTTATTAACTTTCCTAAACAAAGTTAATTTCTATTAGTCTCTCCTCTCTAAATTTTGGAAATATGTTCATATTATGTATTTTCTTCATGTATATTGAACTTGGACTAGTGTTGCACATTGAACTTGGATTAGTGTTGCAATTTTCATTTTAACTTTAAAAAGTGTTACAATTTTACTTTAGGATAGATTTTCGTTCAAAGAATTTTCTATATAAATATAAAAGAAATAAAATGATATTGAAATGATAAGTTAGATTTTATTTTCTCTTTCACAAGAATTTTATATTCATGCTATTCATTTTTTTAAAAATATATATTTTACTCAAATTTTAAAATAATTTTAATCATTTTCATGTATATTTGACCCAAGAAAAGAAAATTTAAATTTAAGGGTGAAATTGAAACAAAATTTAATTAGGCTCCGTTTGATAATCATTTGGTTTTTGAAAATTATGTTTGTTTTCTCTCAATTTTCTTATAATAGTTTTCATCTTTGTTAAAGACACACTTGAATTCTTAGCTAAAATCCAAAAACAAAAACAAAATTTTGAAAGCTACTTCTTTAAGTTTTCAAAACTTCACTTTGTTTTTGAAAACATGGGAAAAAAGTATACAACAAAATAAAGAAACTTATAGCTGGAGGTAGTGTTTATAAGCTTAAGGCTTCTTGGGTAGGCAATCTAGATTCTATTTTATGTTTTCGGATTCACTGAATTCAATAAATAAGTGTTTGGCATATGTGTTTCTGAAAACTATTTTTGGATTTTGTGATCCAAATAGTGGAAATTCTGAAAAGAAAAAAAAAACTTTTTTATGTTTTGTGTGCATCCAGATTTTGAATTTGAAATTTTTAAATGCAAAATTAAATTAAAAAAGATTAAAAATATTAATAAATATAGTATTTCATATTATAAACTCAATTCGAAATTAAAATTATATAAAATTTATAACATATGACATGTTTATAAATTAACTTAGTATTTAGTTGATAACTGCAAATAGTTTATGCTTTATAAATATATTATCAAACACATTTTGAACAATTGTTTAAATTGTGATCTGCTACCAAATACATATCTGAAAAAATGAAATACAATTTTTTTTTGTTGAATTCCTTATTTTCAAATTTCTATATTCAAATCACCAACCAAGCACATCATTAATTTTAAAAAATTAAATAGTTATCAAAACGGGACCTTAGTGTTTCAAACTCTTTAAAGATTTGAACTAGGGTGAAAACAGTTATAAGAGGGGGCTAATGCCACTAGATTGAGTGATTACATTAATAATTATTTGTGGCATTTAATATAACTAATAAACCTTTTTTAAGTTGAGGGGGTTGAGCCCCCTGGTTCCTACCCGGTCCGCCATTGGTGAGGTTGCTGCTAAGCATTATTCTTTTACAGTAGAAGGATACTTCTTTGCTACTCGACTGACTGGGAAGTAAAATCTCCTGTTATCTGTCATTAACTACTTTTTAGTTTTTACCAAGATTACTTTTTTTAATTAAAATGTTTCTCTTCTTACTCTATCTCTTGTTGTAAAAAAATTATAGTTATGGACAGTAGTGTATTGAAAAGTTTGAGTATATCAACATTTGAAGTGGGGGATTCAAACCTCTGACTTCTTGGTTAAGAGTACATGTCAATTATAGTTGAACTATGCTCGTTTTGACGGCGGATCGAAAATTTTATGTCGAGAGACCTTTATATATTTTAATATTAGTTTTTTTAATAAATAATAATATGATTGATTTTTTTTTTTTACAAATATACAAGAAAGGGAATGAAAATTGAAACCAAAAGCAGAACTTTTTGTTTTATAAGAATTATAAATTCTTTTTATGGAATTACTTAAAAAAAAAGGAAAAAATCAATTTTGAACTCAAACTTAACATATTGTATCAATTTTAACCCCAAACTTTCAATTTCATCAAATTGAACCCCAAACTTAGCAGATTGTATCAATTTGAACTTCAAACTTGCATAAGTGTTTCAACATAGACTTTTAGTTAACTTTCAATTTGAATTGCCATTAAAACATGTAATTGAAAATTTTCTCTCTTTTTTTTTTTCAAATTCATATTGCACCTAAGTCGGTTTCTTGTAAAAAAATTGTTGGAGAAACTCTTTATTGGAACAAATCAAATATTCTAGATTGATTCTTCTAATTGTTATTAGTCTCCTCTCCAAAAAGAAAAAAAAAAGAAAAAAGAAAAAATCACAATGTTATTAGCAACAAAAAAACAATCCATAAAATATAAGAAATATATATATAAAAAAAAAAAAACTCAAAATCGCTTTACTTTTGTTTCCTACATTTGCACGTTTTTCTAATTAGCCGGGAAAAAAAGTGAAAGAAGGGAGAAAAAAAACCCACAAAGTTCTAAGTACAACACGAAAAAACTAGCAAACATTTGGAAAAAAAAACTCCAAAATTGCTTTGCTTTCTTAATATTATATAGGATAAAAAATCCCACAAAGTTCTCAATAACGAGAATATTTTTTGTGGGACATGGAAGAGTTCAAGGTTGTTCTCCGTGTCTTGAAAGAGAAAAAGATCACCAAGTGGCATCTCATTTTTTATTACTTCTTTCATTTTTTGAGATGAACTTTTATTTCTGCTTTGTCGTTGATATGAGTTTTGATTGAAATTGTCGGTGCAACTATATGTTTATATTTGTTAGATTTCTGTGTAATTGTTGTATGAACAGTCATAAAAAAAAGGTACCCAAAATGTTTGAAAAATTAAAACTAACTGCTCTAAGGGAAAAAAAAAAAAAAAAAAAAAGGAAGAAGAATTGGCTCATTCCCAATTCCTACAGCCTGCTGCTTGCTAGGTTTTCATTAGAAAGAGTGTATCTCTGCCTCTCTTTGGTAAATTTTACAATTGTAAAATCATATCACTTAAGCTAAGGGATGTAAATGTAAAATGTGTGCGTCAATGTCTCAATTATTGGGCTTGGTGCCAAAGTGCATGCTTAGATGATGTTTTGCCTCCACCCAAGGTGCCTTTGATGTTTTGCACCTAAGCACACTTTTCAAATATTGCACTTGTGACTTGACAAAGTAAAGAGTTGCAAATATATTGTTAACTTTGCTATTTACTCTTTTAATCAATAAACTCTCTTGTATTTCTTTTATGATTGGATTTCAGAAGTTTATCTTTTATGCTTGTACTTGATGACAAAGAAGACTTGTTGGGGGTATTTTCTCCTTGGTCGTAATAAGTTCTTTTTATGCTAATGAAGCGAGAAAGAGGCTGGCAGACGTTTAAAAGACCTGAAGTTTATTATTTCTTGGAACATCTTGTCCAATTTCATGAAATGGTTATATACTCTGATCAATCAAATATGGTAATTTACTTTCTTTTTGTCTTAAGTTGATTGTTGCGTTTATAAATTTTAATCACTATAAAGTTATATTTTTGTTGTTTTGCTATTGAAGTAAGTTGATCTTGTTGGTAGGTTGGGTCCCAAGCATTGAATATGATATAGATTGCCAAGAGCACCTGTTGGGTTTTATGCCCTAAAACTCGTAGGTAGTGAATGATGACAAATTGTTCACTTGTATCAATACGTCGTTATTGAGATTTGTACAATAAAGAGTTATTGTTACTAAAATTGCACAATTTGACCCAAATCCAATAAACTAAGATCCTAGATTGTTTAGATGAAACTTGCACTAGTATGTGGGGACATACGGGGATCAATGTTCAAGTAACAACCTAAATGGTCTATAGTATAGGGATAAGGCTGGGTACCTTATCCTGGTGACACTATGTGATACGACCCACTTTGTATTCGATACAAATGCAAGGATCCAAAGCATCCATGTAGGAGACATGCGAGTGGGGGTATCTTGTGCAACGAGTTTGCATAAGACCGGACCGCAAAATAGTAACCACTAGATGTAACACCGTTAACTAGTTTAGGTTTCTATTTCAATAGGATGACCTAGGTAACTCAATCTCAATCCTGAGTATGTTATGAACCTCTTTCAGGAGGGATTGTCCTTAGATTTGTATGGGTGAGATGGTCAGTTCGCCGACTCAATATGCCTACCATTTCAGGGGCAAGACCAAGTGGGGGCTGGGAACATAACATTACAAGATGGAATTCACTCCTTCCCCTATTGGGGTAAGCAGATGTGTGTTCCCTTAAGGGCTGATTCCAGGTCTTGAACAAGGGTGCCCATCCTCTCTTGGCCCGAGAGGAACTGCTGTTTATTGATTGGATCATAAACAGATTATTTATTAGAGGAATTAGTGGTACTTAAGGATCCAGAGGTAACCCAGGGGTAAAACGATAATTTGACCCAGCTGGCGTTAAAAACACTTGTGAAGGAATGACTTACTGTTATTGGTCAATATCCGTGGACACAGAAATATTCTACAGTGAGAAGAGTGCAGCTGTGGGTCTTTAGTGGAGTGACCCACATTTAACGAATGTTGACTAACTTGGTTAATGAGTTTAGCCAATTAGTCTCGTATCATTGGAGCTTCTGATCTGTAGGTCCATTAGGTCCACTTGCTAGCTCGTAAAGGGTTCTGAGGTTAAATAGTCTTGAATAGTATTTGAAGTGTGTTCAAATTCGTTAAGGGAATTTTATTGTATTTGATACAATTAAAATAATGTATAAAGATACATTATAATATAAGTTTAATTGGTGAATTAAACTTTATATTATAAATTAATTTTGGATATGATTCAAAATTAATTAATGAGAGAATTAAATATTTGAAGAAGTTCAAATATTAAATATGAATTTGATTCATATTAAACTATAGGTTAAAAATAATATGAATAGAGATTCATATTAAAACTATAGTATATGAGAGAATAATTATTTGAATTTGATTCAAATAGATAATTAATTAAATATTTGATATTTAATTACAGAATTAATTAATTGGAGAATTAATTAATTAGTTTAAATTAATTTGATTAAATATGATTTAATTAAATTAATACTATAGTTTATATTTAATGTACATTAGATGCCCATTAAAACTATAGATTAAATGAGAGAGATTAAAATTGAATATGATTCAATTGTAATATTAATTAAATATTGGATATTTAATTAGTGTGGATTCAATTAATGAGATTAATTGAATGGTCAATTTAATTCAATTGAATATGATTAAAATTAAATTAAATACCTTATGTTATAATTGATTTAATTAATATTGTTTTAATTAAATTAATTATAATTAATTAATTAATTAAATGATTATTATTATTATTTAACTAATAGACGACCAAGATCGTTTGGATTTGATCCAACGATCTAGATTGAGTAGAGTTTTAACTCCCTCCCCACTTATCGTTAAGTGGAGGGGGTTACCCAACACAGGATGGTCTTTCTCATTTTTCACGATTACAGAGAAGTGAATTCTCTCAATTTTCTCTCTTCCTCTCTCAAAATTCCAGCAATCACTTTGTTGAAAAATCCCTTCCAAGACTAATTTTGGATCCCACCATCCCTATCTCAGTGATCCAAGAGATATAGCGGGTGTTCGCTATTGGTGGTGTCGATTGGAAGATCAAGAAGGTGGATAGGAGCATTGTGCTGTATTTCGCCTTCTATCACGTAAGTTTCTTGCATCTAAAATTGTTTTAGATCTGTAAATGCATGCTTAATCTAGTGTAGAAAATAATTTTCTATTTTGCCCAACGTATCGGTATTCGAAATAATTGAAATTAAATCACGCTCGATTTAATTCGCTTCCGCTGAGGATTCAATTCCTTCAGCACCTACAAAGTACGAGAATGGAAAACATTGAAGAGTATGTTATAAATGAGATTTTATGTAATGCCGTAGGATTTTAAAACTATCCTAGCAACATTACTATCTTCTAAATCAAACTAACCGAATGCACCAAAAAATTCGACAGCATGACAACATACATAGGACTAAACCAAAATTTTTCTTTAACCTGTTAAGCAAGAAAACATACTTCCAATATCATACTACTCACAACCACACACCACAACGCCTCAGATTTAAAACAGATTTTCCACAACAAAGCGAGTCAGATCTCACATTCACAACTGACATCAGATTCACAAATTCTAAAAAAAAACATACAAACCATTTGTTTGGTATAACTTTAAGTTTACTAAATAATAAGAGTTCAAACTTCAAATAAACTACTCATAACTAAACCTAACTTCTTAAAATAAAACAGCTAGACAAGCCCTTAAATGAAATAAACATAAACACTATCCTATACAAAACAACTCCATCACTTATTCAGGAAAGTAAAATAACAGTTGCGCAACAAAACACTAGATGACCAACTAAACATATAATAGAATGACTAGATAACAAAAACGTTTAGGTCAGTGGAGTCATATACAAAACAACTCCTCGTGTGCCTCCTCATCTGCAGCACCAGGCTCATAACACTCATCAACACCTGCATAATATGAAAATGTTGGGGAGAGAAAGGGGCAGGGGTCAGTACAACCACGGTACTGGTAAGTAGCTCACACTCGGTGAGCCATCAAGCAACAAACAACACAATCAACTGTTCGGTTTTATGTCTTAAAACTCGTGGATAGTAATGTAACAAAGTTAATTATGATCAATAAAGCGTTATTGAGATTATTCAATGGTTGTTTGTTTATGCATTAATTAACCCAAATCCAATAAACTAGAACCCCGGGCTATGTTATGAAAACTTAAACTTTATGTAGTGAGAAAAAAGTGGATCAAGTTCAAGTAATAGCCTAAAACGGTGTATAGTATAGGGATAAGGTTGGGTACCTTATCCTAAGAAAACTATGTGACTCGGTGCACTTTGTATAGAGTGCAAACGATGTGATCCTGAATCATTCATGTAAAGACATGCGAGTGGGGGCATCCTATGCAAATGAGTTTGCATAAGACCAGGACCGAGAAATAAGTCACTCTTGCTTTATAACGCCGTTTACTAACAAGACTGACTATTTCAAGCGATGACCTAGGTAACTCGATCTTAATCTTGAGCTAACTTTGAACTCTTGTTTATTTGTGATTATCCTTTGATTTGCATGGGTGAGAGTGACCCAACATCGCCAACTCAATAAGCCTACCATTTTGGGGATAAGACTTGGTCGATAGATGGGGACATAGTCTTGCAAGATGGAATTCACTCCTACCGAACTTTAGGGATAGTAGATAGGTTGTTTCCTTAAGTACTGACTCCAGGACGTGAACAAAGGCGCGCCGCCCTCTCATTTTCCCGAGAGGTATTCGGTTTAGTGGTTGGACCACAAACCAATTGTTCATTAGGGACTCAGTGGGGACTTAAGGAACGGGAAGTAACTTCAGGGATAAAAAGGACATTTGATCCAGCTGTAGTTACGAAAAACCTGTGAAGGGTTGACTTACTAATCATGGTTATATCGGGTGGACAGAAATATATCTACAGTGAAGGGAGTGCAACTATGGGCTATAGTGGAGTGTCTCGTTAGTTAATGAATGTTGGTTAACTAGGTTAAAAGAGTTTAACCGGTTAATCTCGGATTGTTAGAGCCCATGGTCTGTAGGTCCATTAGGTCCCCCTGCTAGCCTATACGGAATTTGAAGGGGATGAAAGCCCCAGCGCATCGAAAGGACCGTGCGCCGTATATTAATTAACATTAAAATACCGTTACGAAAAGGCAAAATAAAACTTTAAACACACTTTAAAGCCGCTGAAAACGCTATAAACATGCTGAAAAAAGGTTTGAAAATAAAACTACTTTTATTCTCATGCTTTTTCTAAAGAAAAAGGGAAAGAATCGTTACAAACCTTCGTTGTAGACTTGACCGTTCTTCGCCAACGATGCTCCAACGAACGAAAACGCAGTGACCCTTTCTTGATTTCTTCGCTGAAAATTTTTCTTCAAAGACACAATAACCATAGAGGTTACACCGGTATGTCTCTAAGTCTAGGAGGCAAAAGACTTGTGGGAGTCTTTCTCTAAGAGGGAGGCTAGAGAGAATTCTAGGATGTTGTCTTGTGAGTCTAAGAGCAAGAGGGCTTCTAAACCAATTATGTCTAGTGTTCTATTTATAGAAGAATGGCCATGAATAAAATATTCAATTAAATTAATCTTTTCCAAAATTGATTCAATCTTCTTCCTTATTTAATCAATCCAAGATCAATCAATTCCATAATTGATTAATCTTTTCCACAAATGACTAATTACTTCCATAAGTGATTAGATCATTTCCATAAATGATTAATCACTTCCTTAAGTGATTAATTATTTCCATAATTGATTAATTCCCGATTAATTAATTCTTTAATTAATTAACCACCAATTAAATATCACATATTTAATTTCCGACCTTGAATTAATTAATTGCCCAAATAGATTTTAGGCCTTAAATTAATTAATTCATATTTGTACTCTTTCAAACTTCCATAAATTTAATGTGACTCAAATTTATATTAATATTTGAATTTCTTCAAATATTAATTTCTTTCATAATAATATATCAATATATATTATATTGTTTCCCTTCGTAAATTGAACACTTTCAATTTACATTTATTACTTAGTTGCCTCAAATTACTTTATGAGCTACTAGTGGGACCTAATGGACCTGCAGATCAGAAGCTCCAACGATGTGAGATTAATTGGTCAAACTCATTCACCAAATTAATCAATATTCGTTAACTGTGTGTACATTCCACTATAGACTCACAGTTGCACTCTTCTCACTGCAGACATATTTTCTGTGTCCACGGATATAGACCAATAACGACTAGTTAGTCCTTCACGAGTGTCCGTAACACCAGATGGGTCAAATTACCGTTTTACCCCTGGGTTATTTCTATTTCCTTAAGTACCAGTTCTCCTCTAATGAACGATCTGTTTGTGATCCAACCATCAAACAGAAAACCCTCTCGTGCCATTGAGAGGGTAGGGCCCTTTGTTCAAGACTCGGAGTCACCACTTAAGGGAACACTCATCTGCTTTCCTAAAGTCGGCAAGGAGTGAATTCCATCTTGTACGATTATGTTCCTAGCTCCCCACTCGGTCTTGTCCCCAAAATTGTAGGGTTATTGAGTCGGCGTATTGGCCACTCTCACCCATACAAATCAAAGGACAATCTCTCATGAGCAGGAGTCCATAATCAACTTAGGATTAAGACTAAGTTGTCTAGGTCGTCCTAGTGAAATAGAAACCTAACTAGTTAACGGTGTTATAACTAGTGGTTACTATTTCGCGGTCCGGTCTTATGCAAACTCATTGCATAGGATATCCCCACTCGCATGTCTCCTACACGGACGCGTTGGATCATAACGTTTGTATCAAATACAAAGTGGGCCGTATCCATAGTGTCACCAAGATAAGGCACCCAGTCTTTTCCCTATACTATAGACCCTTTTGGTTGTTTCTTGAACATTGATCCCCATATGTCGCTACATATAGTTCAAGACTCATATTACAGCCTAGGATGTCTAGTTTATTGGATTAGCGTTATTTTAGGAAAAGAAAAATATAAAATAACTAATAACATTTAATGGAAAAATATATCAATATTATTTCATTAATATTCGGTCAACGGTTACATTCACTATCTACGAGTTTTAGGGCACAAAACCCAACAGAACTAACCTTAGAACAAAGTGAGGAGAGAGTTTGAAATGGTCAAAGGGAATTAACGTTTATTATATACGATATACTTAACGTCTTATGATTTAATTATGAACTAAATTGTAAAGAGAGTTGGAAATATTTAAATAGGATTTAAATATCGTTAATATGTATATAATACGTATTTTTGGTTGAATTTGAATAGGGATTCATATTCGAAACCGGGTTTTGAGAGATATTGGGATTGGTGGAATTATTTGGTTTAATATTTGATATTAAAATTAAAGAATTATTAATTAAAATGTTTAATTAATAATTTGGTTTAATATTATTCAAAATTAATTAAATGAATTAATTTTGTTTCAAAATTAAGAAAATGAATTTAGTTGGAAAATGATTTATGAAATTCATTTTTCAATTTATTAAAACCAAGAGGTAAAACTTGTGTATGAGACACATTACCCTCATGACTAAACTAATCCCATTCTAGGTATCTTTAAATCCTTCATTTTGAGAGATGCATGGCTAATGTGTTTCTTATACATAAAGGAATGAAGGAATTAAAGAAAGTAGATGGAATTTGACACCAAAGAAACAATATGCTTCATTTTCCTCTCTTAAGAACCATGGATGGCTACAACTCAAAAACCCACAATTTTCTCTCCCAAATTTCATCATGTACGGTTCCCACAAGCCCGTTCTAAGGCTCGAGAATAGCGGGGAAGATCTCGATGGTCGTCCACGACGTGTTCGTGTGAAGAAACATCCAACGAATCGCTCGGATTTGGCTTCAAAGATAAGTAATTTCTGATGCTCTGTTTTTTGTTCTTTTTTCAACATGTTTTCTTTAGAGAAATTAATGAAATTAAACGCCCAAGATCGTCGATCGCTTCTGCTAGAGTGATATACACTCCTTCAATTGGTATCAGAGTGTGGTTTAAGCGTTTAATTTCCTTTAATTTCGTATATGGTGGATGATTTCATAAGATGAATGCGATGGTTGCTAAAGTTGGATATTCTCGGTTTTGGCATCAAACGGAAAGATAAGTAATTTTTTATGCTCTGTTTTTAAGCATTAAACGAATAACATGCTTCTTAAAGTGATAAACCCACAACGGACTCATGCTTACTCAACAGGAAGACTTCATGCATACACACAACATGTTATGCAACCCCACATGGTTTTTGCGCCATGCTCGCTTTCTTAGCACATGATTTACGCGTCATGTCACACACCAAAACACATGAATTACGCGTCATGCAACGTAACTTAACACGTGATTTACGCATCACGCTCCACACCAAAACATGATTTCCGCATCATGTAACGCACTCACACCCAACACAAGAATTACGCGCCATGCGCAACGCACACACACACGTGATTTATGTGTCACGCTCCGCACCAATAACATGATTTCCGCGTTATGTAGCGCAATCTTAACAAGTGATTTTCGCGTCACACTCCGCACACACAACCCAGCTCACCTCTCTATGAACACATAGGACTATGCAACTTGACTCTTATGCAACATAGCTAAAAACGATAATAACAACATGCTCAAGGAATAAAAAGCTCAACATGCTTTTCATAGACAACAAGTCAACATGTCTCATATCAATCAAAACATACTTTTAAAGGAAATAAACAAGCAACATACTTCATGTAGTCAAACAGACTCAACGGATAGAAACTACTTAGCTATAAAGCGCTCCTAAGCGATCCTATACAGACCAATGGAGCTCCTAAACAACAGGATAAAAGCTACGAATCAAAACCAAGCCTAAGAGCCTAATTAAAATCTAAAGAATGCTTTAGGAAAAGGATTTCTTACCAGAACAACCTTGATCGATCCTTGCTTGGAAGAGCCTGAAAGAGGCTAAACTACAATTAAAGACTCTCCAAAGGTTAGGGATCGATTTACAGCACTAATCAACAATGCTAAAAGGGCTAGAGTGCACTAGAACTTACCGAAATCCACCAAAAAAGCTCCACTTCTTGCCGGCTGGTGTTCAAACTAACCCATTAACCAAAGTCCCAAACCAATGGGATATGGGTACTCGGTTTAAGGTTGTCCAGATTGTGGGTATACATAAAAAACTGATTTGGAACCACCTTCAACTTGAAAGTTTGAAGCTACCATAGAGTGGGTAAACCATTCTTAAGACTAATTAAACATGGGCTATGGCCAGAAGCTTACCAGAAGAGTCCAACACGTTGGAGCAGATGTGGAATGCTGGATCCGTAGCTGTTGGAACCAAAACGCGCAAAGACTCATGAACTTAAAGTCTAATCGCGTGGTTTCTGGCCAAAAATCGAGAGAAAGAGAGAGAGAAGACTTATGCGTAGGTTTGTTGAAACGAAGGAGAAAACTCGAGCTTTGGGTGTCCTCGCAGCTGATCGACAACACGGAGAGAGGGAGAGAGGTCGGAGAACAAAAAATGGAAGGACGACAACAATGAAATCAGATCGACAGCGACGGGAGTGGAGACTGGTGCGACGGCGGTACGAGATGAGAACGACGGCAACGGATGGCTGGGCAACCACAGCGGCGACACGACACTCCGACGGTGACACAACGAGGGGCGCACGAGGATGGGTTTTCGGCAACACACAAAACCAGGGGGGTTGTCACGCACGAGAGAGATGAAGAGAGGGAGGGAGATGAGTGACCTAGGGCTTTTCTTTTTCTTTTCTTAATTATTTTCCTTTTCTTAAATATAACCTAAGAATGAAAAACCCAAATTAATTAGGAATTAGATTTTATCTAAGATTTCATCTTAAAATCCCAAACTTAACTCCTAAAAGGTTTGGGAAAGAAAATAACCCAATTGATTAAGAATTTATGTCTTTTGAAATTTAAGATAAATATCAAATATTAAACCTCCAAACTTTAGGAAATTAAAGATTTAATTAAAAATCTATTTTCCCTAAATTATAGAAATTTAATTTAACGACCCAAGGTAAGCTTAAATTCTAATTTTTGAAATTAGAATAAGAATGTTCAAGAATTCCCAAAATGATTTGATTTCGAAACGCAGGGCGTTACACTCTCCCCACCTTAAGAACTTTCGTCCTCGAAAGTTGGACGCCTAACCACTTTGGATGACTTGGCCTTGACTCCAACACTTACTCCTCAAGGCACTTAATACCAATGACATTTTGCTCATCAAGCTACTTTCTTCTAGAATCCCAAAGCTTTGAGCTAAGACACAAGAGGAACAGTTGATGTACATCCATAAGAACAACTCCTGAGACAAGTTGTGTTGAACATACAACACTTGAAGCAAAGCTCGCCTACAGGCAACTTGACCAATGATGGGACCAAATTGTCCCTGTTTATTTGTTCTTAATCTTTCTAGTTTTACGATAATTATTTTGCTTAAAGTTGTATTTTGTAGGTGTTTGGTGTCAAGCGCTTCTCGGGAACCCATATTCAAAATTGGCTTTAATTCGAGGAAATTAACGTCGTTTTGATCCATCTTGAAGTCCAAGGGATGTCGAGACGGTGAAAAGACCAAAGTAGAGCACTCGAGACTCGAAAACAACGTCAAAAGGATCAAGAATTGAAGCAACCAAACAAGGAAGACCTGAGAGGTGGCGTCTCGACGCTTCAAATTTGAAGGACCGACTAAAACACCGTCGGCGTCGAGACGCTGGCTACGACGTCTCGACTCCACCTCGCTATTTAAATAGTCTGGTTTGCGATTTAGGTCACAACTTCTTGGAGGTCCAGCAGCCGTTTTCCTCTTTCTCTCAGGTTTACTCTGATTTCTTCATCTTTCATTTGTATTTTATAGTTTTTAGGTAGTCTAGGTTGGTTTCTTGAGCCTTGGGCTTGGATTAGACTTGTCTATGGCCGTCTAAGCACCGTTCACTGTAGTTGGAACCTCGGGATTGTAAGTACATTTGTCTTTTTATGAGAGCTTGGAGTTTTCTGAACGGAATGGTTGTTTATCTTGAGTTTTCTGAGCTTTATGCATGATTTATTCGTTGTTTGTGGCGTTAGATTCCCGCTCTTACAATTAGATACCCGTGACACGCTCCGTCAAAACTTTTTTTATAATCCACGACCCAGGCCACTACTACTATATAATCCACGAACAATAAACTACTTGTAGTAGTAGTGGTCGGGGTCGATCACAGGGAACAACTGGCTTACTTCTAATCTCTTTTGTGTTGAGTTACAGAAGGGGGTTGAAGAAATAAGGATTAGCTTGCAAGGAAAAGATAAAATTACGAGAAAGTAAATAGTGGGAATTTAAATGACAAAAAAGTAAATAGGGGGGGTTTGCTAATCTCACCTTGTCGCTCACTGTAGCTAGGGACACATCAGTACATTTACTTCTTATTCATCGATTAGCAGATATTGATTTATATGCATGCTTGCCTAATTGGTACTCTAAATCAATTGACTCGATCCCATCGTACATCGACTCAATTACTAGATACTAATTAACTAACTCGCGAACCCGTCAAAGTCAATTAATTAAGTAACTACATTAAGATCAAGATACCCCTAGAGCGCTAACCCAACGAACCCGTTGAACCAACATGCAATTGATTAATTAATTAACCTGGCCACGATTAATAAATTAACTAATTGTTGCCCTAGGCTAGAATACCCATAATCAATTAGGGAAAATCTAATTAATTACAAATATCAGCTTAGACCCTAGATCTATTGTGTCAAGCAACAAAGTCAGATAACTGCTCTTAGGACCCGTGCCCACGAATCAATCTATGTGCTAACTATTGAACTAACCATCCATTAGCTACTTGGAAATTAGTTCCTTAGCGAGTTATTAACATACGAGCTCCGAGTTAGGACGTCAATCTAACCTACTGCGCATGCTCATTATAAGAGCGGGAATCTAACGCCACAAACAACGAATAAAAATCATGCATAAAGCTCAGAAAACTCAAGATAAACAACCATTCAGTTCAGAAAACTCCAAGATCTCATAAAAAGACAAATGTACTTACAATCCTGAGGTTCCAACTACAGCGAACGGTGCTTAGACGACCATAGACAAGTCTAATCCAAGCCCAAGGCTCGAGAAACCAACCTAGACTACCTAAAAACTAGAAAATACAGATGAAGGATGAAGAAATTGGAGTAAACCTGAGAGAAAAAGAGGAGAACGGCTGCTGGACCTCCAAGAAGTTGTGACCTAAATCGCAAACCGGACTATTTAAATAGCGAGGTGGGGTCGAGACGTCGTGGTCAGCTGATAGCATGCATAAATTCTATCTATTTCCTATTAATTTTAGCTAGTTTTGTGCTTGAATTGTGTGCTTTGATGCTATTTTATGTTTAAATTTCAGAAAACCGAGCCAAGGAAGCAAAACCAAAGTTTTGAGAAATTTTGGATGAATTTGGAGGCTTTTGGAGCATTTTGAGAATTCCATTGAAGATCCAAGCCCAAAAGCCCAAGAAAAGCAAGTTGGAGGCTCAAAATAGAAGTCTAAGGGCCATTTTGAAGTGGAGATCCGAGGCCTAGCATCGAGACGCTAGCCTTGGGTGTCTCGACGCCAGGCAGCCATAGAGGAAAGATCTGGAAACGGGTCAGCATCTCGACGCTGCCCGATGCTGAGGCGACTTGGAGGCCAAGAATATTACTCACAGCATCGCGACGCTGTGACGTCAGCGTCACGATGCTGTCGCTGCTGTGCAACTATAAAAAGGGCCTTTTGCATTCGAATTAAGGGAGCCAATTTGAGGGTTTTCACCCTATTCTCGATTCAATATTGAAATTCGGGGTTTTGGGAGAGTTTTGGGAGCCTTGTTGAAGATCTTGGGAGCTTGGGATCGATGGAGGTCGCCATGGGATCGAGGAGATCGACACTATTATGAGCAATTCTCTTCCCTTTTCCTTTGTTTTTAGTTTCTAGAATAGTTGTGATTAGGAATTATTGGATGTTTAGTGATTATGAGTAGTTAATTCCTAAATTCTATAAGTATGATTTAGTTTGTTGAACCTTTGTTGAATTAATGAATTGATTTGGTTTGATTGTCATTATCATTCATTTGTGCATTTTGTCCTTAATGCTTTTAATCACCTGATCACTAATTAAATGAATTGTTACTAAGTGGAAACTCAACGGAGAGAAGCTTAGACTAGAACTGAATGCATGACTAATGTTTATTTACCCGAGTGACACGAGAGAATTAAATAACATTAGAGGTTGTTATTGAAGGGTCGTAATGCCATGCTTAGTAAATAAAGAGGAAACCGAAAGGAGATTCTTTATTAAAACGCATGAGAATAGGAGGAGACCGTCAGGAGAGTCCTTGAAATTAGGCTTCTAGACTTATGAATCAAATGTCTAATTAATCCAAATTAGCTAATTGATTAAGCAATTAAAGGTCCAATGAATGTAATCAACGCTCTAGAATTATCCCTCCAAATTGTGTCTCCATTTATCTTTTGCTTTCTAGATTAGCTTTTTAGTTTATCTTTCGGCATTAGATTTTGTTCTCTAAATAAAGCTAAGCAAGATTATTCACAGTAATTAATTGAATAAATTCAATCCCTGTGGAGACGATATTTGTTGCCTTCTAGAGTGGGTTAAAAATATGATAGAATTTAGCTCTAGAATACTATGCAAGTGTACGTAGTCTGCAACAAGTGATAAGTAATTTATTGTATCCACGAGGTTTTGAATAGCCTTCGCTCTACCTATATTGTGTAACTTTTTAGTGATTTCAAGGTTGTTAAATTGATTGGATTTTGAAATAACGCTGAGGCACAAGAAATAACAGAGCAGAATGTAAACAGATAAAGTAGATAGATTAGAAACAGGCGTTGGTTAAGATTTCTGTAATTGTTAAAAATATGCTCTAGCAATTATATTGATAAGGCAAACTCTCGCAGTCTTATCAGCAGGATCTTCCCGGAACTCTGAATCTTTTGGAATGTGTTTCAACTCCAATGAAGCTTTACCGATCGAGCACTAGGCAACTGGCTATCCCTAACTCAGTCACTGGCGTCCACCAACACATAATGGTCTAGTGTGATTACAAGCCACACATCACAACAAAATTTTCACTTCTTTTCTTTTCAACAAATATATTTTTTTCAATATTCTTCTATGCCATCTTTTGACGCAAAGACAAACTGTGGGTGTCACAAATGTCCCTGGTTACTCAACAACCTAGAAAAATTATTATGAAGGAGAGGAATGCTCGAGCAAAATAAGCGGAGTAGCTAGAAGTCCCCCAAACTTAAATTATTCATTGTCCCCAATGAATTAGCAATATATTTATTCCCTCAAACTTAAATATTTTCTATCTGAATTTTAAACTAAGCGTGGGACTAAGATTAAGCTTAAGGTGGATCAAAATAAGACAATGCTACCTCAGAATCTTCTTGCCGCAGCGATGACCAGGCTAGAAGAAATGCTCAAGCAAAAGGTTTTTGGAGATCAGAACACCTTGATCTAATTAAGCTAACTAGTCCAAGCTTCAAAAATTCAGAAGAAAAGGTTAAGTTCGGAATACCCAGTGCCATAGAAAGTAAACACTTTAGAATTTCATTAAAAATAAGAAAAGATTTACAATAAGCAAGATAATTTGGTGGCCCAGAAAAAAAGAAAATAAAAACATCAAAAAAGCAAAAATATCAAAAAAAAAAAAAAACTTGGTCAGGAATAAGTGAGCAACAAAAATATTCATACAAAATAAATGCTCGTCCAACTTCTTTTCTTTTTTCTATCTTTTTGACCCTGATCATCCTCTTCTTCTTCTTCTCTTTAGACTGGTGGCGGTGGGATACAGGAGTTTAGAAAATCATTGGGGAAAACTGGGAAGGCAGGATATGGCTTTGAAAAATTTGACTACAGTGCCTTCCTTAACGTGGCATCCCTTCTCTTAACATAAGTCCAGTAGGTATGAGCTTGCCTCTTAGCAAACTCCTGCCTACTGGCTGAAAGTTGAAGTTGTTCTAAAATCTGATGGATGCCACACACTAACCCTCCTTGCCGTGATTCTTGAGTCCGTTGAAGTCTTGCCAGGTTGGGTGTGTCCATGATCCCCTTATCAATTAAGATTACATCTTCTGGAGTTGTGGGCACCCCTGCCCTATTACATAACATTGTTATGGTATTCGGAAAGAAAAGTTTGCCCTCCTTTTTACGCTAGCAGTTATGAATCTCACTGGAAATCACCTTACCAACATCGATACTTAGAGACCTCAGAATTGCAAAAACCAGGAGCACTCTATCGCGGGAAACTGTAGAATCGTGGGTTGTTGGCAGAAATCGCAATTTGATGAAGCCCAACCAGGTGTTTGCTTCGCTTTTCAAATAGGTGGCCTGAAAAGTGCGCTTTTCTGTCTTTGACAACCTCCACTGAGCCCTTTCAATTCCAACTTCTCTCACGACCGCATTTAGCTGATCATTAGATGGTGCTACCACCATCTCATTGTATCCGACGTGGGGGAAATCTTGGAGATTAAATAATGAGTTAATTGCACCTGAGCTCCAATCCACAGCAACTCCTCGAACAACCGCCTGGAAGCCTTCTTCTTCGTCAATATTTGCGTAGAACTCGCGAACTACATTTGAGTTTATTGGCTCCGGCTTCACACAGAATTGCTCCCATCCATGATTTGTGATTCCTGCTCGAAGAAAATGTGGTAGGTCATCCCCAAATCCTCTTTCAAATAGAAATCTCGCTTCAGCATTTCCAAGTATTTTGCTCTGGCAAGGTTGTTGACGAAGCGCTCATATGGAAATCTTGGTTCCTCAGTCTCAGCTTCCTCTGTTTCCACTGCTGCTTCGGCATCTCATTTGCCCTTGTCTTCCTGTTGCTTCATCAGGGCCTCCTCTTCAATTTTCTTTTCAGTCTCTTCTTTCTCTGTATTCTCCTTCTCGGATTCAGTAGTTGGCGGAGATGGGGTGTCCATTCGAACCCTCTTAATTCGTCCTGCCTTTTTCTTGTGGTGGCGACGACGTGGTGGCTCTGCCACTACTTCTCTCTGAACCTGCTGTTCTTGAGTTTCTTGACCATTCCCTTGCTCCGGCACATCCTCTGCTCCCTTTTCTTGTGTTTCCTACTGAGCATCAACAAGTTGTTCTCTTTGTTCTGAATTTTTTCCTTCTTTAGGCGCTGCTGGCTGCTCTTCCCCAGCCACTTCTTCTGTAACATCCTCAATCACTTTTCTCAGAACCGCTGTTATTTCGGGCTGTTGCTGCCTTCTCAATCTTTTGGCCTCTCTCTCTTCAGGTGTTCTTCTTCTTTTCGCTTTCTTCTTCAATGCCTCAGGTGTCATTGACACTTCTTCCTCTTCAGCATCTCTTTCCCTTCTACCTCTCGTCTTTGCCATTTAGGAGTTCAAAGAAATTTTGCACGCAAAAACCGAAAGAAAAATAGAAGGCAAAGAGAAAAGATTGCAAGATGAAGATGAAGTGAAAAACATACCAGGGCTTGGGTTAAATAGGGCTCCAACACTTAGAATCCTAACCGAAAAGATCTGCCCCAATTAAGTAAAATTACCGTTTTAATTTGCATGTAATGATCAGGAGTAAATCCCCATAAATGGTAAAATAATCGCCCGTGGTAAATGCTTGATGTGCTGGCTAACGGCTAGGCCGTTTGATCTCACTGCGCGACACGTGGAAGCACCAGATGCTCCACGCGTTTTACCTGCCCACAGAAAT
Source organism: Luffa aegyptiaca (assembly GCA_017139565.1). Lineage (NCBI taxonomy): Eukaryota > Viridiplantae > Streptophyta > Magnoliopsida > Cucurbitales > Cucurbitaceae > Luffa > Luffa aegyptiaca. The sequence continues at coordinate 23,574,818 of CM029397.1, forward strand.
TAAATTCCAAACGGTAAAAATATTTAATTCTTCAACCAATTCCTTTATAATCTGACGAAAAATCTTGATCCTAACCAAAAGATTGCGAAAACAAACTAATCTTCAAAATTGATTCTTCTAGAAGGATCTTTTATCCGGAACAATTCAAATTAAAATTCAAACCGCCAAAAATCAAATCAAATCTTATTTTGCCGAATAAATTAAGAAATACATTATTATAAACCTAATCTATACAGAAATTAAAATAAAAAATACAACTAAATCAAAAAAAAATAATCCGATAATTTAAAAATTAAATCGGCCAAATCTAAAATAATTCAACCAAAAATAAAATCCAACGAAAATTAAAGTTACCAACAAATTAAAAATAACTCAGATAAAATTTAAAATCAACAAAATCTAATTCAAAATAATTCAAATTAAAATAAAATCAAATCAACAAAATAAAATAAAATCACAACAATCATTGGGAGCTAAAAATATTGCAATATGAAATGCTCCCACAAAAACCTTGCTCTTTTATTCTTCAGCCAATTTTAGGGAAGGATATTTTGAACGAAATTCCTCTCCCCAATAATGCTTCACTCGCTGTCCATTAACCTTAAATACTCGCCCATCTTTTTCATATCTCAAAGTAATTGCCCCATGAGGAAAAACTTCAATCACAACAAACGGTCCAAACCATTTAGATTTTAATTTTCCTGGAAACAATTTTAATCTAGAGTTGTACAGCATGACTCTCTGCCCCTTAACAAATTCTTTAGGTTTTAACTTCTTATCATGTCACTGCTTTGTCTTCTCTTTATACATTTTCTATTTTCATAAGAAAACTGGCGAAACTCCTCTAACTCATTTAGCTGCAGCATTCTAATTGCACCTGCACGACTCAAATCAAAATTCAATTTCTTCAGAGCCCAAAACGTTTTATGCTCAAGCTCTAACGGTAAATGGCAAGCCTTTCCATACACTAACCTATAGGGAGACATACCTAAAGGAGTCTTGTAGGTTGTCCTATAAGCCCAAAGAGCCTCATCTAACGAAAAAGACCAATCTTTCCTAGATGGATGGACTACTTTCTCTAAAATAGATTTAATTTCCCTATTACTAACTTCAGCTTGACCATTTTCTTGCGGATGATAAGGGGTAGCTATCCTCTACTTCACTCCATACTTCTCTAAAAGCTTAGCTAACACATTATTCACAAAGTGTGTACCCTCATCACTCACAAGAGTCCTAGGTGTCCCAAACCGTGCAAAAATCTGCGATTGAAGAAACCTCGACACCTTCTTAGCATCATTCTGATGGCATGCAATGGCCTCCACCCACTTGGACATGTAGTCAACAGCCAACAAAATAAACACATTACCATTAGAAGGGGGAAATGGCCCCATAAAATCAATACCCCATACATCGAATAATTCCAATTCTAAAACATAAGTAAGAGGAATTTCATCTCTAGGTCCTAAATTTCCTCTCCTTTGGCAAGCATCACACTGCTTTTAGAACCAATGGGCATCTTTAAATAAAGAAGGCCAGAAAAATCCACATTGTAAAATCCTCATAGCTGTCCTTTAACCGCTGAAATGACCTCCATATGGGGAAGAGTGACATTGCTCTAGAATTTCCTTTCCTTCATCACCTGAAACACATCTCCGAATAATACCATCAAAACACTGTTTATACATAAATGGCTCATCCCAATAAAAGAATTTTGCATCATGCTTAAACCTTTGCACTTGCCTCCTATCCATATCAATAGGAGTGACTCCCTTTACCAGAAAATTAGCTATATCCGCTTACCAAGGAGTATTATTCACTACCTTTACCTCAACAGCAAAAAGCTGCTCATCTGGAAATGAATCTGAAATGACAGATTGCTCGAGCAAAGATGATGATGGATCAAGACGAGACAAATAATCTACAATAACATTTTTCGAACTTTTCTTGTCCTTTATCTCTAAGTCGAACTCCTGCAATACAAAACCCAACGAATTAATCTAGGCTTCGCATCTTTCTTAGACATTAAATACCTTATTGCTGCATGATCTGTAAAAACCGTGACTTTGGAACCAACTAAATATGGGCGGAATTTCTCAAAGGCAAATACAATCGCTAATAACTCCTTTTCAATAGTTGTATAGTTGATTTGTGCCTCATTCAAAACCCTGCTTGAATAATAAATAGGATGGATAACTTTGCCCTGCTTTTGCTCCATCATTTGCACCTACTGCCACATCACTAGCATCGCACATCACCTCGAATGGCAAACTCCAGTTGGGTGCACAAAGAATGGGCGCTGAGATTAAAGCAACCTTTAAAGTCTCAAAAGCCTTCCTACAATCTACATCAAAGTCAAAAACACTATCAGCACACAACAATTTACAAAGAGGTTTACTAATGTTAGCAAAATCCTTTATGAACCTTCTATAAAATCCAACATGACCTAAAAAGCTCTGAATCCCTTTAACTAAATTCAGTGGTTCTAACTAGGAGTGCAAGGCAAAACCGAAAAATCGGAAAACCGAACCGATCCAATGGTTTGGTTCAGTTTTTTTGTATAATATTGGACATCTCAGTTTCATATTTGAAAAAACCAAATATTTTTGGTTTGGTTCGGTTCATAGTTTAAAAAACCATCCAAAACCGACAGAACCGAAACTATATATATCTCTCTTTAGAAAAAATCTAGAAGCATCATTTTCACCTTCAGTCGCCTCTCCCTTCCCTTCCCTTTCCCCTTTCTCTCTCTCATTCATTCACATCTGCAGTCTGCACCACACTCCTCCCTTTCTCTCTCATTCATTCACCTCTGCACCACACTCCTCCCTTCACACACTATCTTCACATGCAGTACCTTCGTGGGTCATCCTCGTCGTAGCTATACCGATCAACATCGTCTTTTCGTAGCAATGCCATTGATTGTTTTCTCCTCCTTAGATCGCCATCAAGATAGTCTCTCTACAGTAGTATGTATCTTGCAGCCTAATTCCATTATAGCAGTATCACTGCATTGCGTCGTCTCCCCAAAATAATAGCGTCCTCACCTTGCTTCACCTTCCGAACAGTAGTATTAGCGCGACATATGAACAATCGTATTTTCATCTCCTTTCTTTCTTTTTCTGATTTTATTTTTCTCCAATCTACGTATTTGTTAGTTTTATATCCTAGTTTTATTTTCTGAATTTCAGATCCATGATTTTGTTTTTTTAGTTTCATATCCATGATTTTGTTTTTGTGAGTTATAGATCCACAATTTTCCCCCTTTTTGGAGTTCCAGATCTATCACAAGTCCAACAAAGCCCAAAACCGAGAAAACCGAACCGAGAAGAACCAAATTTAATGAAACTGAACCGATCGGTTATGTGTCTTATTGGACATTGGTTCAGTTCTTCTTTTGTAGAAACCGATTGGTTCGGCTCGGTTCTCGGTTGGGCTCAAAACCGACAAAACCGAACCGACTATCAACCCTAGTTCTAACTGAAGGATTGGAATTTTCAATTCTGTAATAGCGGAAGCAATTGGACTGTATTGTATTCAATTTTTGTTCAAACAAAACATCGGTACATTGGCAAAAAGTTAAGTGAAGAGAAACTTACCTCCGTTGACGACTCAGAATTCTTCAACGGACACCACCATTCGATCTTCCCCACTATCCTCTGAGTTTGGGAACGGAGTGGTGGGACTCCGTCTTGAATTTGGGAAGTTGAAACACAGAGAGGAATTTTCCTCTATGTTTTTTGTGTTGAGAGAGAATGAGAGAGTTATGAGAGTGAGAGATTTCTTATTTTGCAGAATGAGAGATATCCCCTATGACCCCTGCAACGCGAGTGTTTAAGTGAGAGAAAAAGAAAAATTAATATAATAATTAATTAAAAAAATTTAATTAATTAATAATATGATTAAATATCTAATATTTAATTACATGTGTATTAAATCATATTAAATGCACACCCCTCACTTAATATATAGTTTTAATTAAGTTTAATTAAATCGCATTTAATTAAATTAATTAAACTAAACAATTAATTAATTCATAATTAATTAATTCTTTGACCAATTAAATATCACATATTTAATTAATCATACATTTGAATCATATTCAAATGTGCATCTCTCTTATAACCTATAGTTTTAATATGAATCATATTCACATTAAAATTAATCTATAGTTATTAATTTAATAAAATCACATTTAACTAAATTAAATTGAACAATCAATTAATTCAAAATTAACTAATTTTATAATTAATTAAATATCAATCATATTTAATTAATTACATATTAGAATCATATTCTAATATATCTCTCATATATTATAGTTTAATTAAATCACATTTAATTAGACTAATTGAATAATTAATTAATTCACAATTAATTAATTTATTCACTAATTAAATATCACATATTTAATTAGTTATAAATTTGAACTCTTTCAAATACATAATTCTCTCAATTTAATAAAGTTTAATCACAAATTAAACTTTATATTATAATGTATCAACATACATTATATTAATTGTACTTCATACAATTAACTTGATTCCCAAATTGAATTTGAACAATTCAAATTCTTTTCAAGATAATTTGTTTCCAATTACTCTTCACGAGCTAGCAGAGGGACCTGATGGACCTACAGATCAGAAGCTCCAATGATATGAGGTAACTGACTAAACTCATTAATCGAGTTAACCAATATTCATTAACTGTGGGTCACTCCACTAAAGACCCACAGTTGCACTCCTATCACTGTAGAATATTTTTGTGTCCACGGATATTGACCAATGACGGTAAGTCAATCCTTCACGAGTGGTCGTAACTATAGTGGGTCAAATTACCGTTTTACCCCTGTGTTACATCTGGCTCCTTAAGTACCAGTGCTCCTCTAATGAACAACCTTTCTATGGTCTAACCAGTGAACAGAAAGTCCCTCTCGGGCCGGTGAGAGGGCGGGATCCCTTTGTTCAAGACCCGGATTCACCACTTAAGGGAACACTCATCTACTTCTCCTGGAAGCGGAAAAGAGCGAATTTCATCTTGTGTTGTCATATCCCCAGCCCCCCACTTGGTCTTGTCCCCAAGAAGGTAGGCTTATTGAGTCGGCGTGCAGGCCACTCTCACCCATACTAATCAAAGGACAATCACTCGTGAGAAGGAGTTCATGACACACTCAAGATTAAGATTGAGTTACCTAGGTCATTCTATTGAAACAATAACCTAACTAGTTAACGGTGTTACATCTAGTGGTTTACTATTTCGTGGTCCGGTCTTATGCAAACTCATTGCATAGGATACCCCCGCTCGCATATCTCCTACATGGACGCCTTGGATCATTACGTCTGTATCGAATACAAAGTGGGTCGTATCTCATAGTGTTACCAAGATAAGGTACCCAGCCTTATCCCTGTACTATAGACCTTTTAGGTTGTTACTTGAACACTAATCCTCGTATGTCTCCACATACTAGTTCAAGTTACATGTACACAACCTTGGATCTTAGTTTATTGGATTTGTGTGATATTGTGCAATTCTAGACTTAATATGACAATAATACTTTATTGATACAAGTGTATAATTCATTAACATTCACTATCTACGAGTTTTAGGACATAAAACCCAACACTAACTTCTCAATAACCTCTATTTTTGCTCGATCAACTTCTAGACCTCTCTTTGAAATTTTATGACCTAACACTATGCCCTCCTTCACCATGAAGTGACATTTCTCCCAATTAAGAACTAGATGGGTATCCTAACATCTCTTTAGCACCTTACCTAAATTATTCAAAAAATGCTGAAAAAACCCTCCAAAAATTGAAAAATCTTCCATAAATACCTCAACAGTGGATTCAATCATATCAGAAAAATAGCTAACATACACCGATGAAATGTTGCTGGAGCATTGCAAAGGCCAAAAGGCATTCGCCTGAAAGCAAATGTCCCATAAGGGCAGGTGAAAGTGTTTTTTTCTTGATCCTCAGGAGCAATGGTAATCTGGTTATACCTAGAATAACCATCTAAGAAACAGTAGTAAGCCTAACCAGCTAACCTATCCAACATCCGGTCAATAAATGGTAGAGGGAAATGGTCCTTACGGGTGGCTTTGTTAAGCCTCCTGTAATCCATACACACCCTCCAGCCAGTTACTGTCCTGGTGGGGATAAACTCATTGTCCTTATTAGTCACTACCATAACACCTCCTTTCTTAGGAACGCATTGGACAGGGCTTACCCAATTGCTATTTGAAATTGGATAAACAATCCCAGCATCCAACCATTTAATCACCTCATTCTTAACAACTTCTTTCATTGCAGGGTTAAGCCTTCTCTGCTGCTCAATACTCCTAAAGGATCCCTCCTCTAGAGTTATTTTATGCATACAGAAAGATGGGCTAATTCCCTGAATGTCAACCAATGTCCAACCTATTGCTTTGCGATATTACTGCAGCAACTTTACTAAGGCCTCTTCATCCTCCTGCACTAAATTTGATGCAACAATAATGGGCAACATCTCACCTTTCCCAAGATACACATACTTTAGATGATCCGGCAAAGGCTTCAAATCTAAAGTAGGTGCCTCCATTAGGGATGACTTAATAGGAGGAGCCTTCCTTTCATCCAAATCTAAAGACTCAAAAACATCCTCACACCTAGACACTTCTTTTTCATTTTTTCTTTCTAAAGTGCAAACTGCTAAATCCTCCATACTAATTTCTCCATAATCCTCAAAATGTTGATCCGTCAAATCCTCAATTGTTGTCTCAACAATTGTGTTCTCCAGAATCTGAATGAAAGAACAATCTTCCATTTCATCTGGATACTTCATGGCTTTAAAAACATTAAATTTCACTTCCTCATTATGAACCCTCATTGTTAATTCCCCTTTTTGAACATCTGTCAATGCCGTACCAGTAGCCAAAAATGGACGACCAAGAATAATTGGGACATCTTTATCTGCCTCATAATCTAAGATAATAAAATCAGCAGGAAATATAAATTTATCAACTTTCACTAAGACATCCTCAATCTTACCCTCAGAATATGTGATAGACCTATCAGCTAATTGGAGTGTGACTGTGGTAGGCCTAGCTTTCGATAGACCGAAAGAGGCATAAGGTTAATGTTTGCGCCTAAATCACAAAGTGTTCTACCCAATTCTTTTCCACCTATAGAGACAGGAATAGTAAATGACCCTGGATCCTTAGCCTTGGTTGGTAGCCCATTCTTAAGAATAGCACTACATTCCTCAGTAAGAGATACAGTTTCAAACTCTCCTAATCTTTTCTTTTTAGTCAAGATATCCTTAAGAAATTTTGCATAATTTGACATTTGCTCTATAACTTCTACTAAAGAAATATTTATATGTAACTGCTTAAGAATCTTTGAAAACTTCTTAAATTGACCATCCTGGTTCTTAGGCTTCTGCCTTTGTGGAAAAGGTAGAGGTGGTACATAAGGTGGGGACGGTACATAAGGTGGTTCTACATTTGGAACAGAACCAGATGCTCCAACATTATTATTGCTGCCTCCATCATTCTTACCAGATCCAACTCTTTCTCAACAACAACATTTTTATCACTATTCTTCTCTACATCCTCGGCTTTACTAGGCTCTTTTTTTTCTTCGAATGGCTTACCACTCCTTAGAGTCACTGCCTGCACCTGCTCCTTACCTGCCTTCTAGGGTGCTCAGTATCCGTAGGAAGTTTCCCTTGAGGTCGTGCCTTCAGTTCATTAGCTAGCTGACCCATTTGCAATTCCAGAGCTCTCAATGAAGCTTGATTACTTTGAATTGTGGCATCGGTACGAGCCATATATTCTTTCATCAATGACTCCAGAGAACTCTCTGAATTTTGCTGGGGCAATGCCTGCTTATTTTTCTGGGACATTCCCTGCGATTAGCAAATCTTGACTAGTTACCACCTTTTGTTGTGCTTGGGGGGCTTGCGAATTGCTTCCTTGCCCTCCCCATGCAAAGTTGGGGTGGTTGCGCCAGCCTGGATTATAAAAATTCGAATATGGGTTATTCCTTTGATTACCTATAAAAAATACAGAAGCTGGATTGCTGGGGAAAAACTCATAATTGTGCTCTTCACCACAATAGACACATGATTCTTCTGTAACTTGGTTTACAACAGCAGCAGGCTCCACCACTAGCGGCTGCTGAACATGGCTAACCACTGTTACATTTTTAAGAGTATTAGCTAACATTGCAATATCAGCCCAAATGGTAGACACACCATCAACCTCTAACACACTCTTAACTTTTTTACTAGAGCCTCTAACATCTGACCACTGAAAACTATTGGTTGATATTCTTTCTAAAATCTCATGAGCTTCATTAAAGGTTTTTGCCAAAAGAGCCCCTCTCACAGAAGCATCTACCATACTTTGGGTTGCTACGTTTAACCCATTGTAAAATGTTTCCATTTGGATACAATGAGGTAAACTATGGTAGGGACACTTTCGCAAAAGCTCCTTAAACCTCTCCCAAGCCACTAAAAGTTTCATCTTCAAGTTGCCTAAATCCCACTATCTCACTCCTCAACTCGGCATTCCTAGTTGGTGGAAAATACTTACTAAGAATTTTTTTCGCTAACTCATTTCATGTTCTAATTGATCCTGGAGCAAAATAATTTAACCACGCCTTTGCTCCATCTCTAAGAGAATACGGGAACAAAGTTAATCTTGAAGGGGATGAAAGCCCCGACGCAGCGGAAGCGCATCGATAGGACCTTGCGCCGTATATTAATTAATATCAAAATACCGTTACGAAAAGGCAAAACAAAACTTTAAACATGCTTTAAAGCCGCTGGAAAACGCTATAAACATGCTAAAAACAACTAGAAAATAAAACTACTTTTATTTTTATGCTTTTCTAAAGAAACGGGAAAGAACCGTTACAAACCTTTGTTGTAGACTTGATTGTTCTTCATCAATGACGCTTCAACGAACAAAAACGCAGCAGCCCCTTTTTGATTTCTTCGCTGAAATTTTCTTCTTCAAAGACACAATAACCACAGAGGTTACACCCGTATGCCTCTAAGTCTAGGAGGCAAAAGACTTGTGGGAGTCTTTCTCTAAGAGGGAGGCTAGAGAGAATTCTAGGGTCTTGTCTTGTGAGTCTAAGAGCAAGAGGGCTCCCAAACCATTAGGTCTAGTGTTCTATTTATAGGAGAAAGGCCATGAATAAAATATTCACATTAAATCAATTATTTCCATAAATGATTTAATCTATTCCTTATTTAATCAATCCATGATCAATCAATTCCATAATTGATTAATCTTTTCCACAAATGACTAATTACTTCCATAAGTGATTAGATCATTTCCATAAATGATTAATCACTTCCATAAGTGATTAATTATTTCCATAATTGATTAATTTTTAATTAATTAGTCACCAATTAAATATCACATATTTAATTTTCGGCCTTGAATTAATTAATTGCCCAAATTAATTTTAGGCCTTAAATTAATTAGTTCATATTTGAACTCTTTCAAATTCCTATAAATTTAATATGAATCAAATTCACATTTATATTTGAAATTTCTTCAAATATTTATTCCTCTCATAATAATATATCAATATATATTATATTGTTTCCCTTAGTAAATTGAACACTTTCAATTTACATTTATTGCTTAGTTGCCTCAAATTACTTTATGAGCTACCAGTGGGACCTAATGGACCTGCAGATCAGAAGCTGCAACGATGTGAGATTAATTGGTCAAACTCTTTAACCAAATTAATCAATATTCGTTAACTCTGTGTACATTCCACTATAGACTCACAGTTGCACTCTTCTCACTGCAGACATATTTTCTGTGTCCACGGATATAGACCAATAACGACTAGTTAGTCCTTCACGAGTGTCTGTAACACCAGCTGGGTCAAATTACCGTTTTACCCCTGGGTTACTTCTATTTCCTTAAGTACCAGTTCTCCTCTAATGAACAACCTGTTTGTGGTCCAACCATCAAACAAAAAACCCTCTAGTGCCATTGAGAGGGTAGGGTCCTTTGTTCAAGACTCGGAGTCACCACTTAAGGGAACACTCATCTGCTTCCCTAAAGTCGGGAAGGAGTGAATTCCATCTTGTACGATTATGTTCCCAGCTCCGCTCTCAGTCTTGTCCCCAAAATGGTAGGCTTATTGAGTCGGCATATTGGCCACTCTCACCCATACAAATCAAAGGAAAATCCCTCATGAGTAGGAGTCCATAATCAACTCAGGATTAAGACTAAGTTTTCTAGGTCGTCCTAGTGAAATATAAACCTAACTAGTTAACGGTGTTATAACTAGTGGTTACTATTTCGCGGTCCGGTCTTATGCAAACTCATTGCATAGGATACCCCCACTCGCATGTCTCCTACACGAACGCGTTGGATCATAACGTTTGTATCAAATAAAAAGTGGGTCGTATCCATAGTGTCACCAGGATAAGGCACCCAGTCTTATCCCTATACTATAGACCCTTTAGGCTGTTTCTTGAACAGTGATCCCCATATGTCGCCACATATAGTTCAAGACTCATATTACAGCCTAGGATGTCTAGTTTATTGGATTAGGGTTATTTTAGGCAAAGACAAACAATAAAAGAACTAATAACACTTAATGAAAAAAATACATCAATATTATTTCATTAATATTCGGTCAACGGTTACATTCACTATTTACGAGGTTTAGGGCATAAAACCTAACAAACTCCCACTTGAACTAAAACACTAGTTAGGGGATGTAAATGCAATAATATAAAGCTGGAAATGTCATGTGTATTGTATATTTCATAAAGTAAATATACTAAAATAATACAATGAACTAGGGCATCCTTATACCCATTATACATTTCTCCCACTTGCCCTAGATTAGACGACATACATATCTCGTAGACCTAGACCCTCTAGATGACCCTCAAACACTTTAGCCGTGAGAGCCTTCGTCAATGGATCAGCGATGTTGTGCTCTGAAGCTATCTTAGTGACGATCACATCTCCTCGTTGCACAATCTCCCGTATCAAGTGATACTTCCTCTCGATGTGTTTACCTCGATAGTGTCTTTGAGGTTCTTTTGAGTTGGCTATAGCCCCACTGTTGTCATAGTATAATGTTATGGGCACGTTCATATTTGGAACAACTTCCAAATACGTCAAGAACTTTCTAAGCCAGATTGCTTCCTTAGTTGCTTCGTAAGCTGCTATATACTCAGCCTCCATGGTTGAGTCTACTATGCATCCTTGTTTGATGCTTCTTCAAACCACTGCTCCTCCATTAAGGGTGAATACTGACCCTGATGTGGATTTCCTTGAATCTTTATCAGCTTGAAAGTCAGAGTCAGTGTATCCAGTAAGAATCAAATCCTTGGCTCCATACACAAGCATGTAGTCCCTCGTTCTCCGAAGATACTTGAGGATGTTCTTAACCGCTCCCCAGTGGTCCAACCCTGAATTAGACTGATACCTACTGACTACTCCCACTGCATAACATATGTCAGGCCTAGTGAAGAGCATAACATAAATTAAGCTGCCCACAGCTGAGGCGTAGGGAATGTGTCTCATGTTCTCAATTTCTTGAGGTGTCTTAGGAGACTGTTCCTTAGACAGGTGTACCCCATGTCTGAAGGGTAACAATCCCTTCTCGGAGTTTTGCATCGAATATCGAGACAACATTTTGTCAATATACGTTGCTTGAGACAGTGCTCGCGTTTTCTTCTTACGATCCCTAATGATTTAGATTCCAAGAACATATCGAGCCTCTCCCATATCTTTCATTTGGAATTGGGCTGCTAGCCATTTCTTAATGTCAGTGAGGTATCCTACATCATTCCCAATGAGTAGGATATCGTCTACATAAAGTACTGGAAAAGCTACTTTCTTTTTGTTGATTTTCTTGTACACACAAGGCTAATCAACGTTTTGGTCAAAACCAAGAGATTTGATCGCAGTATCAAATCTAATGTTCCAAGATCTGGACGCTTGTTTCAATCCATAAATGGATCGATTCAGCTTACAAACCTTTTGTTCCTGACCTTGGGCTACGAACCTTTCGGGTTGAGACATGAAGATATTATCTTCAAGATTACCATTCAGAAAGGCAGTCTTGACGTCCATTTTCCATATTTAATAGTCATAATATGTGGCTATGGACAAGAGAATTCTTATGGACTTTACATGGTTACAGGAGAAAAGGTTTCCTCATTCCTTTTGGGTATAACCCTTTGCCACTAGTCTAGCTTTGAAGGTCTGTACCTTCCCAGCTGCATCTCTTTTTCTCTTATAGATCCATTTGCACCCTATGAGTTTTACCCCATCTGGTAGATCTGCAAGTTCCCATACAGAATTGGAGTACATTGATTCCATTTTCAGGTCCATGGCTTTGACTCATTCATCCTTATCTTTGTCATTCATTGCCTGTCGATAGGATAATGGATCCTCAATGCCATCATTAGGTATGACAACCTGAGTTTCAATTAAACCCAAGTAGCGACCAAGTTGTAATACAACCTTCCCACTGTGTCGAGGCATTCTCAACGTTTGAGAAGGACGGGATGGATCTGAAGAACTAGTTCCTTCATCAACCCTTGTTGAAGGTCCAGCTTCGTCAACAACTCTTGGTGATTCTTCAGTAGCTTCTCCTAATACTAATTTTCTACGTGGTTTATGATCCCTCATGTGGTCTTCCTCCAAGAAGGTAGCGTTCGTCGATACAAACACCTTATTTTCTTGTGGGTCGTAGAAATAACCACCTCTCGTTTCTTTAAGGTAACCAACAAATTGGCACAGTTTTGAACGAGGTTCCAGTTTCTTAGGATTTGTCACAAGCACGTGTGCTGGACAACCCCAGATACGAAAGTGACGCAAACTAGGTTTACGCCCCTTCCATAATTTGAAAGGAGTTTCAGAAACACGTTTCGAGGGAACATTGTTCAAGATGTATACTGTAGTCTCTACTGTATACCCCCAAAACGAGCTAGGCAATTGAGCATAGCTCATCATTGATCGAACCATGTCTAACAAGGTTCTATTTCTCTTTTCTGATACACTATTTTGTTGAGGTGTACCAGGGGCTGAGAGTTGGGATTGGATTCCATGTTCTATCATATAATCCTGGAATCTTTGATCCATATACTCCCCTCCTTGATCAGATCGAAGTACTTTAATTGATTTACCTAATAGGTTTTCAACTTCAGCCTTAAACTCCTTAAACTTTTCAAGGGCCTCAGACTTATGTTCCATTAGGTATAAGTAACCATATCTTGAATAATCATCTATAAATGAGATGAAATATTCGTACCCTCCTCGAGCTTTTACATTCATTGGACCACAGAGATCTGAATGTATTAACTTTAAGGGTTCTTTGGCTCTGTAACCTTTTCCAGTAAAGGGTCTTTTGGTCATTTTGCCCTCGAGACAATATTCACAAGGTGGTAGTGAATCATCTTCTAACTCGCTTAGAAGTCCATTCTTTACCAAACAACCGATTCTATCGATGTTTATATGACCAAGTCTTAAATGCCAAAGATGAGTATCGTTACTTGTTGGAGAAATTCTTTGCCTTTTTCTTTGAGTTTCAGCAGTTTTAAATAATTCGTGATTTAAAAGTGCTTTGTTTTCGGTTGGTCTTAATACATACAAGTTATTTTCTAATTTGGCTGAACAAATAAGTACACCATTCTTATAAATGAACACTTCATTCATATTAAATGTAACTGTATACGATTGTTCAATCAAACATGAAATAGAAATTAAGTTCCTCTTAATCTTTGGAACAATTAACAAACTTTCTAAAAGTAAGAATCTATTTCTAAAAAATAACTTCGCAGCTCCCACTGCCTTAGCTGAAATGACTTCTCCAGTTCCGACCCTGAGCGTCATTTCACCATCGTTCAACTGCCGAAAGGAATTATTTTCCTGAAAAGAAGAGCAAACATGACTATTTGCTCCTAAATCAAGTATCCAAGTAAACTCATCATGTTCTACAAGACATGTTTCTAAAACTAGTAAATCAAATTTACCTTCCTTTTCCTTCTTTTTCTCAGCAAGGTACTTTGGGCAGTTTCTCTTCCAGTGTCCATCTACATTGCAGTGGAAACACTTGCCCTTGTCAGCCACAACTTTGGCTTTTCCCTTGTTCTTAGCAGTAGTAGCAGGAGTCTTCCCCTTGTTTCCTTTATTCTTCTGAATCTTCTTCGAAGAAGAGGCTACAGATTTAGTTCCAGATGATGAACCCTTCTCAAACTTTCTTTTAGAGTGGATAACATTTGCCTCTCCTTATACCTGTCCCTTGGTTTTAAGAAGAGATTGATAGAGTTGTAGCTCATTTAGGAGACTAGTTAGGTTGAATACTATCTTATTCATCATTGCATTGCTTCAAAACTGTAGAAAACTCTTTGGAGGAGATTCTAAGATGAATGCAACCTGACTTCGCTCATCTATGACCACCCCGTTTGCTTCTGCCACGTTGAATTGGACCATCATATCAAGGACATGTTCCTGAACAGATGTGGCCTCTTTCATGCGGCAGGAATAAACTACTTGAGAGCGTCATGGTGGAGTTGGTAGGATGGTTGTCCAAACATCTCCTGGAAAGAGTTCATAATCTCCCTCACCGTGACCATGCCTTCATGTCTCTTAGCCAAAACTTCAGATAAGCTGGCTAGGATATAGACGCGAGCCTTATCATTGGCCTTTGTCCAGCGGTCATAAGCATCCTTAATTGCTTGGTATGCATTACGAGCAGGGGCTGGAGGACAATCCCCCGTTAAGACGAATCGCAGATCATCGACAACAAGAATCGTATTCAGGTTTGATTTCCACGTAGCATAATTTTCGCCGGTTAATTTCTCATTTTTAAGCAGAGAGACTATTGAGGAAGACATTGCTGAAATTAAACAAACAATGACCGTATTAGTTATCTTTGCCTTATCCCATCATACAAGCAAACAATTGCACACAATTCAATCAATTTAGCAAAACAAGCAATCACAGAACCCTAAAACTATTGATTTAGTTTTGCAACGATGTTTTAGAGGTTTAGAATATCATCCACCGAAGGGTGATCAGCTACTCCTCCTCTGAAATGAGACATTTCTCAGCTAATTCTAATTCCAGAATAACTCATATTCCTATAGACATTAGCCACCGTTGTTCGGTCAAAGATTTATTAACACATTTAACTCATCCTCGTAAGTGTAACCCTCCCACTTTCAGATCTCAGAGGCATGCACCAACAGGCTACCGAAGGGTAAGACAACTGTTGGTGATTAGCTTAAGAGTCCCTATCCTATTCAGGAGTTCATGGTGTTCCGAATCCTATGATCAGGCCCTCCGAAGGGATGGTTGCGCCAGGACAACACGCAGGCGGATCATAGGACTCTCACGGTGCGAACTAGGGGCGAAGACCGAGGGATACGTTGACACGTGTCCCGCTCCCACTTACTTTAGACATTTTTCCCATTCACCTTGTTATTGATCCATGCAAACACTTTTCGAAGGGAGGCCGCTCCTAAGGCGACACGAAGCCGAGCATGAACTTCACATTGTGAATATAGGGATGTAGGAGCAAAACTTGATTTAAATCTCGTTTTGTAATTTTCCTCCCACTGAAAATGTCCTATGGTTTATTTAGGGTTATTTAACTTAGATAAAATTCGGCTAAGTCAATCTATCTAAGTCTAATCCTCTTATAACAATTATGGAAAGGATTCAACCGCAACGTTTTAGGTGAATTAAACTCCTTTAATAAACCCAGCAACATTGCAAGTCAACATGTCTATGGTTAATTCAACTCAAGGTTCGGGTCAGTTCCCAGGTAGGAGGTGTTCCGTAAACCGTCAACTTAAGTACCCCCAGCCTTACACAGAACTTTACCGAGAGAGTTCCCTTATAACCATAGTAATGTAAAGTCTTTACTCTAAAGATCTAGGTGCATTAAACTCTTTTAACAAACCTAGTGACATTGCATGCTAACATTTGACTATGATTAATTCAACTCCGGTATTCCGGGTCAATTCCCATGTAGGAGGTGTTCCGTAAACCATCAACTTAAAAACCCCCAGCCTTAGACAGAACTTAACCGGTGGAGTTCCCTTATAATCATAGCAATGTTTTTCCTACTTAGTCAATTAAAACTATTTTTAATTCTAAGTAAGAAATAATTCTAATCCTATTAGAAACTGATCTAGGTCTAATTAATTTTAAACAATTTAAAATTAATCCAATTTATCCTATGATCTTATGTTTGCATGCAATTCTTGATTATAGATTGACCGTTTCTAATCATTAATATTAAAACTATTTCAAATTTTAATGATTAATCCTATAATCAAGAATCTAGGGTTTAATTCATTCAACAATCTCATTCAAATTAAATAATTAAACCATACTCATTGCATCGCACGAAATAATATAACAATTATATTAATTACTATGGATGTTTCATGCTTCATGCAATTTTGATCTTCTTTTAATATAACAATTATAAGCCAATCAAGAATATCAATCAAGCATGCTGCATTCATCACATTAAACATAACTATTTATATTTAATCTAAGTAATGACATGCTTCATGCTTTATCATTTTCATATAATTAATATACACTTTTATTAAAAAAATGAAAATAATTCCATGCATTTAAAACAAACATTATAACTACTTATAATATATAAATGCATGAGCATGTTTATAACCTAAGGTGGGATTAAATATTCTATATGACATCCATAAAGCATATAAATAGCAATTGAACCGGTTAATTTTGGCCCCTAGGATAAAATAAAGCATTAAATTACAATAATTATTGCTAAATTCTATCCTAAAATCCTTCTGCAGCTCCAAAAATTGGCCTAGACAGCACGAACCGACCCAAAACGCCTCAAACCAGCCTCCAAAATCACGAACCAAGTCAAAATCTAGCTGAACCGGACCGAATTGGTCCCAGCCCAGCGAAACCGAGCGAATCAGACCGCCCACCTGCTGAACCGCGCCTTGTCGAAGCCCTAATTCGCTCCGCCATCGTGACAGCATCGAGACGCTTGCAACGCAGCGTCCCGACGCTGCAGGTTTGTCTGATCTCAGCTCCTGCGGTATCGAGATAACGTCGAGACGCTTTGTGAACAGCGTCCCGATGCTGTTAGGTCTGGAAGAAGAATCTGGGCAGAAACAACATCTTTTCTTGACTGTTCTTCACCAACAACGCTTCAACGAACAAAAACGCAGCAGCCCCTTTTTGATTTCTTCGCTGGAATTTTCTTCTTCAAAGACACAATAACCACAGAGGTTACACCGGTATGTCTCTAAGTCTAGGAGGCAAAAGACTTGTGGGAGTCTTTCTCTAAGAGGGAGGCTAGAGAGAATTCTAGGGTCTTGTCTTGTGAGTCTAAGAGCAAGAGGGCTCCCAAACCATTAGGTCTAATGTTCTATTTATAGGAGAAAGGTCATGAATAAAATATTCACATTAAAAAAATTATTTCCATAAATGATTTAATCTATTCCTTATTTAATCAATCCATGATCAATCAATTCCAAAATTGATTAATCTTTTCCACAAATGACTAATTACTTCCATAAGTGATTAGATCATTTCCATAAATGATTAATCACTTCCATACGTGATTAATTATTTCCATAATTGATTAATTTTTAATTAATGTCTTTAATTAATTAGTCACCAATTAAATATCACATATTTAATTTTCGGCCTTGAATTAATTAATTTCCCAAATTAATTTTAGGCCTTAAATTAAT
Source organism: Luffa aegyptiaca (assembly GCA_017139565.1). Taxonomy (NCBI): domain Eukaryota; kingdom Viridiplantae; phylum Streptophyta; class Magnoliopsida; order Cucurbitales; family Cucurbitaceae; genus Luffa; species Luffa aegyptiaca. The sequence goes on from CM029397.1 coordinate 23,592,560, forward strand.
TAGTTCATATTTGAACTCTTTCAAATTCCTATAAATTTAATATGAATCGAATTCACATTTATATTTGAAATTTCTTCAAATATTTATTTCTCTCATAATAATATATCAATATATATTATATTGTTTCCCTTAGTAAATTGAACACTTTCAATTTACATTTATTGCTTAGTTGCCTCAAATTACTTTATGAGCTACCAGTGGGACCTAATGGACCTGCAGATCAGAAGCTCCAACGATGTGAGATTAATTGGTCAAACTCTTTAATCAAAATAATCAATATTCGTTAACTGTGTGTACATTCCACTATAGACTCATAGTTGCACTCTTCTCACTGCAGATATATTTTCTGTGTCCACGGATATAGACCAATAACGACTAGTTAGTCCTTCACGAGTGTCCGTAACACCAGTTGGGTCAAATTACCGTTTTACCCCTGGGTTACTTCTATTTCCTTAAGTACCAGTTCTCCTCTAATGAACGACCTGTTTGTGATCCAACCATCAAACATAAAACCCTCTCGTGCCATTGAGAGGGTAGGGCCCTTTGTTCAAGACTCGGAGTCACCACTTAAGGGAACACTCATCTGCTTTCCTAAAGTCGGCAAGGAGTGAATTCCATCTTGTACGATTATGTTCCCAGCTCCCCACTCGGTCTTGTCCCCAAAATTGTAGGCTTATTGAGTCGGCGTAATGGCCACTCTCACCCATACAAATCAAAGGACAATCTCTCATGAGCAGGAGTCCATAATCAACTTAGGATTAAGACTAAGTTGTCTAGGTCGTCCTAGTGAAATAGAAACTTAACTAGTTAACGGTGTTATAACTAGTGGTTACTATTTCACGGTCTGGTCTTATGCAAACTCATTGCATAGGATATCCCCACTCGCATGTCTCCTACACGAACGCGTTGGATCATAACGTTTGTATCAAATACAAAGTGGGTCGTATCCATAGTGTCACCAGGATAAGGCACCCAGTCTTATCCCTATACTGTAGACCCTTTAGGCTGTTTCTTGAACAGTGATCCCCATATGTCGCCACATATAGTTCAAGACTCATATTACAGCCTAGGATGTCTAGTTTATTGGATTAGGGTTATTTTAGGCAAAGACAAACAATAAAATAACTAATAACACTTAATGGAAAAAATACATCAATATTATTTCATTAATATTCGGTCAACAGTTACATTCACTATCTATGAGTTTTAGGCATAAAACCCAACAAATCTAAGGGCATCTCTAGACACTCCCTAAATAACAAACGAAACAGTAACTCCTAGAAAAGACTTAAGATGTAAATGGGGGTATTCAGATGATAAACCATGGAATTGACCCACGGTTTGCAACATCTGAAACATTATCGGTTTCATTTCAAAATTTGCTGCCTCAATTTGAGGAGGCACAATTCCTGGATTTAACTCATCAAACATTGGAAAAGAATACGTTCGAATGACTCTGGTCCTATAATTTGCTATTAAAATAGGGTTCTCAGCCTGGTTATTTTGCTTTCCATTTTGCTCCAGCGGTTGATTTTGCTGCAGCCCACGATTTCGTTGGGGATCAACTTCATCTTCTGGAATTTCTGGAAGACGTAGAGGGTCATCCATTGGATTTAGATTTCTTCGCTGCTCTCTCCTTCTTCTTCTGAATGTCCTTTCAATTTCTGAATCAAGCTCGAATCTCACCCTAGGAGGATCGCTCATGCACCAATCTCACACCTGTAAAAACAAAAAGAAACAATCAAAAAGTTCTTGCACCAAACCACTAAAACACATACACAAAACAGATCAGATAAAAACTTATTCAAGTCCCCGGCAACGGGGCCAAAAACTTGTTGCCTTCTAGAGTGGGTTAAAAATATGATAGAATATAGCTCTAGAATACTATGCAAGTGCACGTAGTCTGCAGCAAGTGATAAGTAATTTATCGTATCCACGAGGTTTTGAATAGCCTTCACTCTACCTATCTTGTGTAACTTTTTAGTGATTTCAAGGTTGTTAAATTGATTGGATTTTGAAATAATGCTGAAGCAATAGAAATAATAGAGCATAATGTAAACGGATAAAGTAGACAGATTGGAAACAGGCGTTGGTTAAGATCTCTGTAATTGTTAAAAAGATGCTCTAGCAATTATATTGATAAGTCAAACTCTCGAAGAATTATCAACAGGATCCTCCTGAAACTCTGAATCTTTTGGAATGTGTTTCAACTCCAATGAAGCTTTACTGATCGAGCACTAGGCAACAACTGGCTATCCCTAACTCAGTCACTGGCGTCCACAACACATAATGGTCTAGTGTGATTACAAGCCACACATCCCTTAAATCATCCCTGAAACTAAGAGAAGCTATTCATATCGACTGGCCAAGCGGGCACAAAATAAGAATAAACACAACAAGTAATCAAGATGCTCAAAATCAATATCAATTGCAAGATTATGAAGTACGACATTTACATAGTCCTAACCAACACCTAAAGTAAATTTAGTTCATGGAATGAAAAACAACACACGCTACAATCTGATCACGTGCATCCATAACTACAAACTTTACAAGAAAAGATAATTTCCCTTGATGAAATCCGTAGTTGATGATCTTCTTGAGTCTCCAATTGTTCCTCCTTTATTCGGCTCCAAGAATGGATAGGGTTAGACTTTCCTCTTGAATGATTTGACTTGAGACGGCTACTTCCTTTAATAGAGTGAAGTCAACCCTAATTAGGTCAAAGATTACACGTGGAGTGCTCTCCAAGCTTCCTAGATCCGAGATTGCTTCATAAAACGCCACCTCATTAATGAATCACGTGCAGCTCACGTGGCCAGTTTTGTTCCTAGCTTTGGTGGATCATGGAATTTACTCCCTCTAGTCGCTCAACATTATTTTCTCTGCAAAAGAACTTCCAAAGCATCCATTCTTCTAAATAGGGTAAAACATATAACATTCCTCTAATAATACACCTATTTGGCACAAACGACACACAAATCACTATAGAAATAAGGCCTAAATAACTCCCTTTTGGAGAGTTATCATACCCCCAAACTTGAACTATTGCGCGTCCCGAGCAATACTAACTCACCCTCCCTTAAAAATTCAAAACATTAGTTATAGCACAGCTCAATCAAAATAGATATTCCAACACTACCTTTTACATTTACCTGAGACGCTAAGGGACAGCGTCTACGCTGTCCTTCGACTGGGAAATTCCAGATTCATATTTGGCTGATTTTTTGGGCTTGTCCTTCAATTTTTGGCCTAATTCTTCTTCTCTCATGGTCTTGGACTCCTCCAAATGACCCACCTTGAATCTCAATGATTAAATCTTCATGAATTGGGCTTCCAATTTCTCAAAAAATCCAATACAAGCTCATAGGGACAAAAAGTCATAATTAATTGTATTTGCACATTAAAAACACAATAAAGCACAACAAAAACTATTAAATTTGAGGATAAAATAGTAGAAGTTATGCATGCTATCATGTGCAGGAGCTGATAAAGAAAAAAGAAAGAAAGATCGTTTGAGGATCAAAGAAGTGGATTTCGGTTGAAGACTGCAAATCCCGTCAAGCAATCGACGTTAAAAATTTGTTCTTCTGGGAGGCAGCCCAGCTTTAAAAATAATTTATATTCCTTCTCTTTATTTTTAGTTTTTTGCTTCTTGTTAGTTTTTATTTATGTTTGTTTGCTTTCTTGTTTTTAGGAATCTATGACCTATTTCTGTGGAAAAAGCTATCTTTCGAGTCACGGTGAATCATTCCCTTCCAACCATTGACTTAAAATCAGGGGAGGTTTTCTGTTCCCTTACTCTTTGTCCTTTGGATTTTTCATGTATAGATACATTAAGGGCAATGTATGATTTTATGTTGGGGGTGGAGTTGGTCTTGCATGCCTCTTGTTGTTGAGTCTTGATGCACCTAAGCATTAGACTATTTTATTATGCATGCATTGTTTTACTACTCTATGTTTTCTGGATTGAGGCCATGCATCTGAGCGTTCAACCTATTTTAAAGCAAATCTTATAAATTTGAGTGTTGATGTATGGATGATCTGGTTGCTTTTTCTCTGATTATGAAAATCAACGATGTGTCGTCCTGCCAACTTTATTACTTTTATTGAATTGTAAGCATGTTGCCCATAAATTGAGCCTTTTTACAACTTTCCTAGTACTTTTCTTGCAAGAGTAAACCTTAGCATGCCTAGGATTAGTTTGAAGGCTTAGGAGCGAATTATAAGATCCATATGCTTGTTGTCACCTCGATAGGTGTAGGGATGAGCTAGAGAGTCAAATGCCTACAAATTAGCAGGTAATATCTTGCCTAGGAGAAAAGAAAGAAAATATGCCTAAGAAAAAGAAAAGGAGAGAAAAAGAAAAGAAAAGGAGAGAAAAAGAAAAGAAAAGAAGAAAGAAAGAAAGAAAGAAAAATGAGTGCAAGCTTAAAAGAAAATCATATGCTCGTCTTTCTTATTTTTATTTTTGAAGAAAAAGCATTCTATACAATGTTCATGAGTGATAAGAGGTAAAAAGAGTTGCCTACAGTGTGATCAGTTAGGTCAACCAAGGGTTAAACTCAGGTTATGGGTCCTTGCATCGTAGTGTGAAAGCTAGTGCACCGCCTAAAAAGAATGCAAAAACAAAGAAAATGTCTTTTTATTTTTTAGGCACCTAGGTGGAGAGAAAAACAATCTAATTTGTTTTGTTTGCTCCTTGGTTAGTCCCTAGTGCCAGTGTAGAGAGATAGGTTGAGGGTTGTATAATCCAATCCCGGGTTTGTAAAATTGGTTTTAGGTAGGTGATAATTCTCCAAAAGGGAGTTATTTGTGCTTTATTCTATGATGATTTATATGTTATTTGTGCCAAATAGGTGTGTTATTAGTTGAATATAATGCGTTTTATCCTAATTATAAGAATTGCTGCTTTGGAAGTTCTTTTGTAGAGAAATTAATGCTTATCAAATTGAGGGAGCAAAATCAATGATCCAGCAAAGCTGTGAGCAAAACTGGCCACGTGAGCTGCACGTGATTAATGAGGTGGCGTTTCCAACACTGATCTCAGATTTAAGAAGCTTGGAGAGAGTTCCACGTGTTATATTTTACCTAATTAGGGTTGACTTCACTCTATAAAAGGAGGTAGCCGTCTCAAGTCAAAAGATTCCAAATATTTCCATCTTTGGAGGCCAAATAGAGGAGAAATCGATTGGAGACCTTAGAAGACCATTTTCTACAGATTTCCTCAAGGAGGATCATTCTTTCTTGTAGAGTTTGTAGTATGGATGCATTTAATTAGATTGTAGTGTGTGTTGTCTCTATTTCCATGAACTAATTTACTTTAGGCATTAGTTGAGAATAATGTAATTGTCATTCTTTTATAATCTAGCTATTCTTATTGATCTTTGAGCATCTTGATTACTTGTTTTTAATTTCATTTTGTGCCCGCCTGGCCATCCAGTATGAATAACTTCCCCCTTAGTTTCAGGGATGATTTAAGGGTTGTGTGGCTCGTAATCACATTAGACCGTTTGAGTTGGTGAATGCCAGTAATTGAGCTAGGGATAGCCAGTTGCCTAATGCTCGATCGGTAGAACTTCATTGGAGTTGAAACCTATTCCAAAAAAATCAGAGTTCCAGGAGGATCCTGCTGATAAGACTGCGAGAGATTGTCTGATCAATAAAATTGCTAGAGCATCTCTTTAACAATTACAGAAGTCTTAACCAATGCCTGTTTCCAATCTGTCTTCTTTATTCGTTTACATTTCTGCTTTTTAATTTCTTTTGTTCCAGCATTATTCAAAACCCAACCAATTTATCAACTTTGAAATCACTAAGGGGGTGTTTGGGGCACTGAATAGGTTATAATAACCCCCTTTATTATAACCTATTCAGTGTTTGGGGCATCAACAAAAATAAATGGTGAGGTGGGTTATTTTTACCCCCGATTATTTTATCCATTCTCTACAGTAACCATCATTCAACCAACTCGATTATTCTATCCATTTTCTACAGTAACTCTCTCCTATCTACTTCCATGCGACTCCTTGACTTTTCCGACGACCGTCGGCTGCCGTCGGTCGGCGAAGTTTCCGGCGACTTTTCCGATGGCCGTCGACAAATTTTCCGACGATCACCGACGACTTTTCCGGCCACTGATTTTTTTTTCTTTTTTTTTCATATTTCTTCTCATTTTCATTTTGAAAAATATAAAAAAATAAAAATAAAGAAAAAAAAAACATCGAAGGTTGCCGAAAAAGTCGTTGACAACATCGAAGGTTAACCAACTTTAAAAAAAAAAAAGAAAGAACATTCAAACGAAATTGTATTTACCACACTCAAGTTTATTTCAAATGATTTTATTGATAAAAAATTTTTTAAAAATAATAATAATAAAAAAAAAACTAATATGATTTTTGAACTAAACATTTATTAAAAGTTAACTAATATGATTTTTCTATACCAAATCCTAAACTTTTTTGTTTTGTAAAAAAAAAAAAAAACATAACCCTAAACCAAAGTGAATCGTATATCATACAAAAAAAAAAAAACTAGAAAAACAGTCAATTTGAACCTTTGATTCAGAACCTCATGTTAAAACAGATCAGCACTCCAATCACAGACTAAAATAATCTGCATCCCAAACACAGATTATTTTATCCCAGACTAAAATAATCTGCACCCCAAACACAAATTATTTTATCCTAGACTATAATAATCTGCACCCCAAACACAGATTATTATAACCCCCAGACTATTATAATCCCCAGATTATTATAACCACCAGATATTATAACCAATTCAGCGCTTCAAACAGCCCCTAAAAGACTAAACAAAATAGGTAAAGTGAGACTATTCAAGACCTCGTGGATACGATAAAATACTTATTACTTGCTGCAGATTATGTGCACTTGCATAGTATTTTGGAGTTAATTCATATCATATTTTTAACCACTCCAGAATTGCAACAGTAGGCTAGGTGTGAGCATGAGCAATAACTTTCATGAAAACTTTTGATTTGTCTTGTGAATGACTCTTGATTGCAATATTTTTGGCATTTTAGACATTGAGATTGGAATTTATAGAATTGCAACTATTGAATCCTAAACTTTTATTTTGTATGTTTGCTCGAGGACTAGCAAGGTTTAGGTTGGGGATATTTGATAGGACCAATATGGCCCTATATATCTGTTCTTAATCTTGCTAGTTTTATGATAATTATTATGCTTAATTGTATTATTTTGTAGATGTTTGGTGATAAGAGCTTCTTGAGAGTAAATATTCCAAATTGACGTTAATTCGAGGAAATTAACGTGGTTTTGATCCACCTTGAAGTCCACGGGATGTCGAGGCGATGAAAAGACCAAAGAAGAAATTAACCTCACATCGCTCAAGCATGCTCATAAAACCGAGTAAACCTAACTCAAGTACCGGCTCGATGCCCAGGTAGGAGGTGTTCCGTAAACCATCAACTTAAATACCTCCAGCCTTAGACGACATCTAACCAGGTGAGTTCTCTTGTAACCTTCGCTTTACAAGTTAACGACCTAAAACTATTTTGAATCGATTGATCTTTGAGTTCGTTTTAACCCTAAGTGAGCATGCTTTTATATTTGTTATAGATTTTAAATGTCTATGTCGGTTTTATACCAATTAAAGCAACATTAACCAATAACATGCTTCTATTCGATCAAAACGCTATAAATCGAGCTAAGGAAGTTTCATGCAGCATGCTTTGTTCGTTTTTGTTTAGTTAATATAACGTTTATATAATCGAACTATAACGTAATTACTTCATTCAGCATGCAACTATCATAAAACCTAAACATGCATCTTAATATTATAACTTTATTATAACATACTTAATGCATGTAACATGCTTCCTATGGTGGGATTTTAAATCTATATGACATGCTTTATGCATATTGAGAGTTTATTTAATTAAAACATACATCCATCCATGCATAACTAATTAAATCACACTAAAATGGACCGGTTTTGGCAATTTTCAGCAAGCAATAACTAAATTATTACAAATAATATGAAAAACATTGCTTGAATTGCTCTCGGAATCCTCAAACCACTTCGAACCAACCTCCAAGGGATTGAACATAACCATAATGGGCAAAATAAAGCTAAACCGGGTCAAATGGAAGTAAACCAAACCGAATGTGAGATGAACCGAGCTGGATCGAACGAAATCTGGAAAAACAAGCGCGCTTCTTTGAAAATGCATCAACGTCGAGACGCTGCCTCGTTTGGACAACACATTAATGGTGATATACATGTGAGAAATTACAAATTGATGAAAAAATTTGAGAGAATTAAATTGCCAAAATCGTAATATATCCATCTTAGCACCCAGAAAATTCAATATGCAAATGGTACCCACCATGATCAAATTAATGCAAATTGGGTGCCCAAACCATGCTCTGATACCAATTGTAGGAGTTAATATCAAACTTGCTAAGCAATTTTGAATCTTAGGCACACAATTTTATCAATTTGATCCTAGAAGACATGTTCATAAAAGCAAAAACAGAGTAAGTGACACCTACCTCTTGAAGCTCTCAATACGTGCAATCCGAGGCTTTAAACTTCACACCAACTGCTCTAGGACAACCACTTGGATCTTCTCTACTATCCTCAGGCCTTGGAACGGATTGTGGGATCCTCAATTGATAGGAATTGGAAAGGAAAGCTTATGGGTTCATGCAAACTTGAGAGTATGAACTATGGAAGTCTTGGGAGAATTTTGGCAGCATTTTAGGTTTAAGAATTCCACACATTTTCACCAGTTGATCCTCTATATATAGAGGAAAATCATGCATAAAAAATGCACAAGAAATTGACAGCAATTTGGGAGTGATTTGAGTCATGGATTAGATGTTGCAAGAAGGCTAATTCCATGTGATTAGCCACTAAGAACTTCAAAGAATTACCAATTATTTGAATTTCTTTTAAATTCAAAAAATTTGTAATTTTAAATGAATAATCTGAATAATCCCACTCCCTTTCATTTTCATTTTAATTTGAATAAATGTTTTTTAATTAAAATGATAATAAAATAAATTAATTTAATATCTCATATTAAACTAATATCACTTATCCAATCCCGGTTTTTCTCCCAACGAAATTTCTCAAACACGAATCCCTATTCACGTGTTTAATATTTAAATCATATTTAAATATATACAACTCTCATTTTAAGTTTAATTCGAAATTAAACCAATATGTTGTTAAATATCGTATATAACCGACTTTTGTATCCTTTTCCAAATTTGAACGTTTCAAATTTTAACTTAACAAATTGTTCCAAGTTTTATTCCCATTGAGCTAGTTGAGGGACCTAATGGACCTACAGATCATGGGCTCCAACGATACGAGGATAACCGGTTAAACTCATTAACCTAGTTATTCGTCGTTCGTTAGCTTCCAGGACACTCCACTATAGCCCGTAGCTAAACTCCCCTTACTGTAGATATATTTCTTGTCCACTCGAGATAACCATGATTAGTAAGCCGACCCTTCACCGATTGTTCGTAACTAGAGCTGGGTCAAATGTTCATTTTACCCCAATGTTACATCTTGTTCCATAAGTTCCACGGATCCTCTAATGAACAATTAGTTCATGATACAATCAATGAACCAAGTCCCTCTTAAGGTTATGAGAGGGCGGGGCCCCTTGTTTGGGAACAACCTCTTTACTAACCCTAAAATGGGTAGCAGTGAATTTTGTCTTGCAAAGCTATGTCCCCAACTATATATTGAGTCTTATCCACAAAATGGTAGGCTTATTGAGTTGGTGATGTTTGGCCACTCTCACCCATGCAAATCAAAGGACAATCCTAAATAAATAGGAGTTCATAGTTAGCTCAGGATTAAGATCGAGTTACCTAGGTTATTTGTATGAGATGTTCAGTTTCAACAGTAAACGGTGTTGTAAAGTGAAAGTGACTTATCTCCTGGTCCGATCTCTATGCAAACTCATTGCATAGGATGCCCTCACTCACATGTCTTATACATGAACGATTAGGATCACATCGTTTGTTTTTAGAAAACGAAGCGAGTCGCGCCAATAGTGTCCCCAGGATTAAGGTACCCAACCTTATCCATGTACTATAGATCATTTAGGCTATTTACTTGAACTTGATCCATACTTATGTCATACATAAACTTTAAGTATACATAATATAGCCATGGGTTCTTAGTTTATTGGATTTGTGATTATATTTAGGCAAAACAAATATATAGAAATAATACTTCATTAAAGCAAGTCAAATGTTACATTTACTATCGACGAGTTTTAGGGCATAAAACGCAACAAAACTGAGTCCCTCTAAGGCCAATAAGAGGGTGGGATCCCTTTGTTCAAGCCTCGGAGTCAGCACTTAAGGGAATGTTGCCTTACAGAGTGGTTAAAAATATGATATGAATTAACTCTAGAATACTATGCAAGTGCACATAATCTGCAGCAAGTGATAAGTAATTTATCGTATCCACGAGGTTTTGAATGGTCTCACTTTACCTATTTTGCTTAGTCTTTTAGTGATTTCAAAGTTGATAAATTGATTGGGTTTTGAATTATGCTGGAACAAAAGAAATGATAAAGTAGAAATGTAAACGGATAAAGAAGACAGATTGGAAACAGGCATTGGTTAAGACTTCTGTAATTGTTAAAAGATGCTCTAGCAATTCTATTGATCAGGCAATCTCTTGCAGTATTATCAGCAGGATCCTCTAGGAACTCTAGATTTTTTGGAATAGGTTTCAACTCCAATGACGTTCTACCGATCAAGCACCAGACAACTGACTATCCCTAGCTCAATTACTGGCGTTCACCAACTCATAATGGTCTAGTGTGATTACAAGCCACACATCCCTTAAATCATCCCTGAAACTAAGGGAAGATATTCATACCGGCTGGCCAAGCGGGCACAAAATGATATTAAGAATAACAAGTAATCAAGATGCTCGAGAATCAACATGAATTGCTAGATTATAAAAGAATGACAATTACATAATCTCAACCAACACCTAAAGTAAATTAGTTCATGAAATTGGAAACAACACACGCTACAATCTGGTTAAATGCATCCATAGCTACAAACTCTACAAGAAGAAATGACCCTCCTTGAGGAAATCCGTAGATGATGGTCTTCTAAAGTCTCCAATCGTTTTCTCCTCTTTTCGGCTTCCAAAGATGGAAAGAATTGGACTCCCCTCTTCGAATGTTTTGACTTGGGACGGCTACTTCCTTTTATAAACTGAAGTCAACCCTAATTAGGTCAAATATAACACGTGGAACTCTCTCCAAGCTTCTTAAATCCGAGATCACTACTGGAAACGTCACTTCATTAATGAATCATGTGAAGCTCACGTGGCCAAGTTTGCTCACAGCTTTACTGGATCATGGATTTTGCTCCCTCAAGTTGCTTAGCATTAATTTCTCTTCAAAAGAACTTCCAAATAATCAATTCTTATAAATAGGATAAAACACATTATATTCATCTAATAGCACACCTATTTAGCACAAATGTCATATAAATCATCATAGAATAAGACCTAGATAACTCCCTTTTGGAGAGTTATCCACTACAACAAAGGTCACTTTTTATAGCACCTATTATAGCATTGAGTTAAGATTGCTATAAAAAAAAGCGCTGGAAAAATTCTTAAAAAAAAGCGGTAAAACTCCCGCTCATAAAATACACGTTACGGATACAAACAGAAAAAAGAATGCCAAATTTTCATTTGTGCGTCGTAGACCCAAAACCCTTGACGAAATTTTCCTCTGTATTGTCTCCTTTGTCTTCCAGCGAATCCCATCTCTCTCGCGTTTGATTTCCTTCATCCAAAACACCTCTGATTTTTCCTCTGTATTGTCTCCATTGTTAGGTTGTTCTTCGTCCTTCATCCATGTCGTTTTGACGCTTTCTCCTCCTACTCCTTCTCCAAGACGCAAGGAAGACTCTAGAATCTCAATTGCAGGCACTGCCATGGCCAAGCCAAGGTGCTTCTTAGACATCAACATAGGCAGAGAACTTGAAGGAAGAATCTTTGTCGAGCTTTACTACAACATTGTTCCTAAAACCGTCCAGAATTTCAAAGAGCTTTGCACCAGCGAGAAAGGAATTGCCCCCAACACCGACATTCCGCTCCATTTCAAGGTCCTTACAAATGTCTTTTTTTTCATTTTTAATTTTATTAGATTTCGTATTTATTTTTTTCTCTAGAAGTTGAAGCGTATTGTGTGATTGCTTAGTTGAAGAGAAGGGATAGAGGGGTTGAATGGTCATCCCGTTATTAAAATGTTGCACGCTCAATCGAACAAAAAAGCAAGCGAATACATATGCTCCCAAGTTCCACCTGTGAGTTTGAGCCCTGTTTGGCTCCCTCTACGATGGTTGTTATGATTTTAATCCTCAAAATTTGCCAAATTGGAAATGCGAATGGATTGAGGTATTTCTCTTTGTTTTGATCGGATGCGTTCTTTTTGTCAATCATTGTAATGAAGAATTTTGACTTCTCTTTCTTTTGGTGGTTGTTTTACTTTGATGGTCATCCATTTTTCTCTTCAAGTATTGTTATGAACTTTCTTCATTTCGCTTCTGGCTCTTTCATTGGTGGAAATTTCCATCATCTAATGCGATAAGTGCTTTTGAGAACTCTCCGAAGAAAAACATCGTTATATGGATTTGATAGGTTGTGAGTGTGACTCTGAAGCATTCAATAAAGGCTATATGGTTATTTTCGCTGATGTTTTTAATGAGGACGTTTATTGTGCATGTAGAATAGTTCATGCATTTGTTGCCAGTTGTTAGGAGATCATTGCATGTAGAATTTAGTTGAAGAAGCAGTGCAAAAATGTTTTGTGGAAGCTTCATTGATGACTTCTAGTTTGCTTTGCTACCACACTTGAGATAATGGCATCATGATTGGGTTCAATTTTAGATTGTAGAAGGAAATCATTTTGTTGTATTTACTGCGTTCAGGTAATGCACTTAGAGACTCTAAGGCCTTTGATCACAAACAACTGACATAGGTTCATGACTTAATGAGTGTTTAAGTGGCTTACCTTTAAATGAGAAATGATGAAGCAAGGTCTTGTAGTTCTGATGATTTGTTTTGCTTTGTGTAGCTTGGTCAGGCGCATGTTTCCGAGACTTGAGGGGACTTTTGCTTTTGGCTTTAGTAGCTAGTGATATCCTCGGTAAATGTTGGATTAATGTTTTTTCTTTCCTGCTTTTGTGGCTTTTTCGTTGTAGTGCGCTTAACCTACGTTTGTTTACTCTCTCATAGGTTAAGTTTAAGGACTGGTTTGTTTTCCTTTCACTTTACTTTGTTGTTTTGTGGATTTGGATGTTGATTCCATTGAACAATACGTAGCAGGAGAAAGAAACATAATTACCAAGTCATATGTCACTAACGTTTTTTCTGGCCTAAAATTTGTGTTTGAGGCCAAAGATTTGATGAGGGATAAGTTTTTGTAGATACTATCTTTATCTCTAAACTTAAAGAGAAGGCCCACTATCTTTTCTAGATAGGATGGGATGATGTTTTCTTCTAATTGTGATTTAATAGGAGAGGAACATGTTTTGCTTCTGTATTTCTTTCGTTTATCATATGGAGGATGATTGAAGAAAATGGGAATTGAAAGTGGCTGTTATGAAACTTTACTAATAAGACTACTATGAAAAACTTTGACATTACTACCATGATTTGATATCTTCAAGGATAAGCTTGATCGCTAATGATAACTTGACACCTGGATAAGTTAATCTAAATTAATGTTTCTTTGGGGGTAATGGAATATCTTCTTTTTATTTGTTTTTTTATGGTGAAAATCAGCTTCAACCTAACATTTTAAGTGGGCTTCCAAGATACAAGTGTCTAAGAAAAGCTTTTATCATCTCAATTTAAGGGTGAATGTAGACATAGTTCATTAATGTGCAAGGTTAACTAAGTAAGCTTTTGTGGCTAGGCATTCATTTACATTTTAGGATCTTTGTCTTCGTAGACTCATAACATGAACTTACATGTGTGTGTTTCACTTGCATTGGAATAAATTAAGTTATTTCTTTCTAGTGTGGTTATCATCTCTTTGTTGTTTTTAAGTCTCCGTCTGTTGTAGGGTTTTGTAATTTACAATTTAGGCCCCGTTTGATAACCATTTGATTTTTGGTTTTTTTGTTTTTGAAAATTAAGCTTGTAAACACCTACGTTCACCTACAAGTTTCTTTGTTTTAGTATCAACCTTCTTCCTTGTTTTCAAAAACCAAGTCCAATTTTGAAAGAAAAAAAAAATAGTTTTCTAAAACTTGTTTTTGTTTTTAGAATTTGGCTAGGAATTCAAATGGATCCTTAACAAGGATGAAAATCATGGTAGATAATTTAGGAGAAAACAAACATAATTTTCAAAACCAAAAACAAAAAACCAAATGGTTATCAAACGAGACCTTAGTATGCATAATTTGTTTTGATTGTAATGAATGCACTATGATAAGGGAACTTAGTGCAATCCTTCCTTTGATGGTGAAGTCAGTGAATATTTTTGGCTTCTCTCTAATATCTATTTGCAGATTTTCCAACTGTATATGCAAATTTCAATGAAACTTAATGATGAAAAAGACCTTTATATTTTCCTTTCCTTTTTATTGTTGAGTTGAATCATTTAAGTTGGTAGCTGAGGAAATCCATTGTGATTATTATTTTACTGTTTTGGTGTGAATGATTGTTCCATCAAGTACTTGATCTATGCATTATTTTCACCCATCTTGCTTAATCTATGTAACTAAACTCCTACAGTTTCACTAGTTTGTTTGGTGAGTATATTTACTGCAACATTTTGTAGGAGAAAGATATTGACATGTTAGTTTTAAGTGATTATTGCAATAGGTAGGGGTGTTCACGGGTTGGGTTGGGTTGGGTTGGGGGGTTTTTTTGGACCAACCCGAAAATTTGGGTTGGTCGGGTTGGCTACCCGAACGAACCGACCAAGGGTAGCAACCCAACCCAACCCAACCCTTCTATTTTCGGGTTGGGTTGGGTTGGGTTGTCGGGTTGTATCTTTTTTTTGTTTTTTTTATTTTTTTAATTTCTTAATTATTTAAAATTCATTTTTCATTGAACATTCATGCTTATCTTATCCCCAACATATGACAACTAATAACTAAAATAAACATAAAATTCAAATACCTAATACTCATAACAATCTTAAAAAACAAATACTAAGAGTTTTTTTATTTTGGTTTATTATATATATATATATATATATATATATATATATTTTTTTTTTTAAAAAAAAAAAAAAAAAAGTAAACTCGGGTCGGTTCGGGTTGAACCGAGCCAAAAAATGGCAACCCGCGAACCGACCCGAAAATTCGGTTTGCTGAATTTTTGACCCAACCCAAACCGTGCAAAAAACTAACCCAACCCAACCCTTGCAGTTTGGGTTGGGTAGTCCGGGTTCGTCGGGTTGTCGGGTTTTTTGAACACCCCTAGCAATAGGTTCCTTTTCATTTTTTGTACTCATTTCATTCCTTTTATTTTAATAATCCCATTTAAAGTTCTTGGTTGATAAGGTGGGATTGATTAGCACAAATTTGTGCTATTATATTTGATTATTGAAAAAAGTTGCATCCAATTTTCTTTCTTTGATTAAATTTGAATCTTCTTTCTACCCATTCTAAGAAAAAAAAAATGCCAAAGTGATAGAGATGCCCACTTATAATGGTGGGTTTGGAGAAAGCAATCTTGGTTCCCCCAGGGTTTAGCTTGATAATTATATCTACCACCGTTGGTGAAAAGAACAAAGAAAAGTAACCCCCAATCCAAGTGCCTAGTTAATTTAAGGTCTTGTCGTTCCCGTGAAGGTTTTACACCTTTAGTGATTGGATGGTTCTAGTACCACTAGGTGTTGGGATTGGATGTGCATGTCCCTAGTTTTGTTTAAGTTTCTTTTTTTTTTTGAAAAAAATATTTTTGTTTAAATTTAGTTTCATTGAGTTGTTATAAGTTTAGTCTCACGTCTTTTTTTCTATTGAGTTGTTGTGTTTATGAGGTTTGCTACGTTGTTGCTAAAGGATTGCAATTCCTCGATTCCGTAAAGCGGAAGCGTAATTAAACCGATTCGTAGTTAATTTTGTTTATCTAAAATACCATTACATTGGCAAAAGTTTATAGAACATATTCTATAGAAACTTAAGGCTAAACATACAAAAATTATTAGATCTAAATCTAATAGAGAAAGAGAAGCAAACCTCCATTGACGTCTCTAAAAATCAAGAATGATTCTTGATTGCTCTGCAACAATGAAGAACACCACCATTTGATCTTTCCCGCTATAACTCTGAGTTTAGGAATGTAGTTTTTGGACTACCTAATCTTGAATGGGAAAAACTCTTAGAGAGAAAAATTATCTCTAGAGTTCTTGAATTGAGAAAATATGAGAGAGGGGGTTAGAATGAGACCTTTGGCCTTATGGTAGCCATTTGTTGTAGTACCTAAACCCTAGGTTTAGTGTTCTAAGGCCATGAATAAAATATTCATTTAAAATCAATTATTTCCATAATTGATTAATCTTTTCCATAAATGATTGATCACTTTCATAAGTGATTAAATCATTTCCATAAGTGATTACTTACTTCCATAAGTGATTAATCATTCCCATAATTGATTAATTTCCAATTAATTAATTAATAATCACCGCTTAAATATCATATATTTAATTTCAGACCTTTTATTAGTTAATTAATTAATTACCCAATTAAATATCATATATTTAATTCCAAGCCTTCAATTAATTATTTCTATAATATGAATCAAATTCGTATTAAAATTTGAACTCCTTCAAATTCTCTTATATCCTATAAATTTAATATGAATCAAATTCATATTAATATTTGAACTTCTTCAAATATTTATATCTCTCATAATAATAAAGTTTAATTTCAAATTAGACTTTAAATTTTAATGTATCACTATACATTATATTAATTTGCATCTCATACAATTAACTTAATTCTCAATATGAATTTGAACTATTCAAATTCTCTCAAGATATAATTGTTCCTAATTACTCTTTACGAGCTAGCAGAGGGACCTAATGGACCTACAAATCAGAAGCTCCAATGATATGAGGTTAACTGATTAAACTCATTAATCAGGTTAACCAATATTCATTAATTGTGGGTCATTCCACTAAAGACCCACAGCTGAACTCTTCTCACTGTAGAACATTTTTGTGTCCACGGATATAGACCTATACCTGATAGCGAGCATAGCTAGCTAGTTTTCCCTAATTAATTTAGCTAGTCTTTTATAATTTATTGGCCAAAATTATGCATTTATGTGTTGTATTTGTAGGAAATATAGTTTTGAGCCAATTGGATGTTCGGGATGCGAGAAGAAGCTGAAGAATGAAAAAAGAATCAAAGTTGGAAGATTGAAGATAGACCCATCCGCAGACCAGCGTCGAGACGCTGCTCTTTGGGCCTTTCGACGCTGACATTCTATATTTGGAGTTTTCATTCTTCAAAAAAAAAAAAAAAAAAAATTCGTAGCGTCGCGACGCTCTCGACGAATTTTCCAAATCCGCAATATCGCGACAGCGTCGCGACGCTGTCTATAGCGTCTCGACGCTGTCGGCAGATTTTCTATAAATTCATCATTTTGTGCTACGGATTGGGGGAGTCCAATTTGAGAGATTTTAGCCCTAATTTCGACTAGAGACCTTCTGTGGGAGCTGAAGCAAGGACGAGGAGCGGGAATCTAACTTGGAGGCGTGGAGATCGTAACGGGGACGTGCCGGTTTCGACGACTTTAAGTGTTTCCTTTCCTTTCCCTTTTCTTTAGTTAGATTTAATGGTTTTTTCATGCTTAGTTGATCTTGTAACGCCATGTATGAGTAGCTAAGCTTGTTACTTAGGGATTGATGTAGTCTTTTTAGCTTATGGATTGATTTATGGGATGATTTGTGCAATGGTTTTTATGTATGCAATCTTAATTTAATGCTTTCAATTAATTGGCCACTAGTTGAATGATCTAAGTGTTGAGTCTTGCTCGGGAGAGGGGATTTAGCGTAGACTTTATTAAGATTGCATGACTAAAGTTTATGTTCTAAGCTCGTGACGGATTTTAGAGTAACTTTAGAATTGGTCGAAAAGAACTAAATGCCTTGCATATTAATAAACTTAGATAGGGATATCAAGTTGGTTAATTTGCATGAGAATCAATTATGCTCGGGAGAGGTAGTTGTGATTAAAGGTTCTTAGGCTCATAAATCCATTGTGCGTTATAACTCATTCCCTAAAATTAATCCTAGACTAAATCGGCGAAATCAATTTCCTAAGTGTTCTTTCAATTGAATCTCTATAGTTTATTTGCATTGATCTTGTTTTCTATCAATCACTACTTTTCGGTCCCTAAATAAAATTGAGCAAGATTATTCATTGTAATTGATTTAACTTAAAAATCCAATCCAGAGGACGACACTCGATTTTTCGATCACTTTATTATAACTTGACCTGTGCGCTTGCGATAGGAAAATTCCACATCAATACCGGTAAGTCAATCCTCCACGAGTGTCCGTAATCACAGTTGGGTCAAATTACCGTTTTACACCTATGTTACATCTGTCTCCTTAAGTACCAGTGCTCCTCTAATGAACAACCTATTTATGGTCCAACTAATAAACAGAAAGTCCCTTTCGGGCCAGTGAGAGGGCAAGATCCCTTTGTTGAAGTCCCGAAGTCACCACTTAAGGGAACACTCATCTACTTCTCCTAGAAGTGAGAAGAAGTGAATTCCTTCTTGTGTTTTCATGTCCCCAGCCTCCCACTCGGTCTTGTCCCCAAAAAGGAAGGTATATTGAGTCGGCGTATTGGCCACTCTTACCCATGCTAATCAAAGGACAATCCTTCATGAGGAGTTCATGACACACTCAAGATTAAGACTAAGTTACCTAGGTTATCCTATTGAAACAATAACCTAACTAGTTAACGGTGTTATATCTAGTGGTTTACTATTTCATGGTCCGGTCTTATGCAAACTCATTGCATAGGATACCCCTGCTTGCATGTCTACTACATGGACGCTTTGGATCAATACGTCTGTATCAAATACAAAGCGGGTCGTATCTCAGTGTGACCAGGATAAGGTACCCAACCTTATCCTTGTACTATAGACCTTTTATGTTGTTACTTGAACATCGATCCTCGTATGTCCCCACATACTAGTTCAAGTTACATACAAACAACCTTAGATCTTAGTTTATTGGATTTGGGTCAAATTGTGCAATATTTAACAATAACACTTTATTGTAGAAACTCAATAACACTTTATTGAAATAAGTATACAATTTGTTTATATTCACTATCTACGAATTTTAGGGCATAAAACCCAACAGTTGCATTTAGTCTTTTTTTTTAAACAAGTTTAGTTGTTTGTGTTGGATAAGTTTAGTTGATTTATTAAGAAAAAAAATCGATGATTTGAGATAAGTTCATTACTATTTGTTGTCATACGTTTAATTTCCTTGACTTGTTATAAGTTTAGTTTTACTTGTTTTCTATTGAGTTTTTTTTTTTTTTGCTTTTGTTACGATGTTGTATTTAGTTGCCGTAACAAGTTTAATTGCAAGTTGATAAATTTAGTTGTTTCGTTCATAAGTTTTTATGATTTTAGATATGTTCATAAGTTTTTGTTGTTATAAAGTTTAGTTTCATTGAGTTGTTATAAGTTTAGTCTCACTTGTTTTCCATAGTTTTTGTTCATCATTTTTCATACATGTAGTTGCTCATGTTAATTATTTTTTTGTGTTTCATTCATACTTCAAATCTTAATTCTCTTACCTACATTCTTCTTATGTATTAGATTCAAATTCTATTGGTTAGTGGCTCAAGTATAATACACACCTTTGGGTAGTTGGATGAAATGATGGATTTATTTCTCCCCACCCCGACCCCCACCCCACCCCACCCCACCAAACAGTTGCAACGCACACCAATAGGTCTTTATTATCAATAACGTTGTTTTCTTAAATGTCCAATAATGCTCACAATAGATTATTTTTTAAAACTTTTTTGTCTCACATGTCAAGCTTCTCATCTATGCTCTCATTGCAGCTTGCTCTGGTCACTCATCCATTTGTACTCGTAAGTCACTAATCTTGGACGTAATAACTAGCATTGCTTGATTCATCCATCTACTATATTTTAATTGCTCAGCATCTCTCAGGTAATAAACTTCCTTTGGAGTTTGTAGAAGTGATATGAGTTGATGTTCAAAGTGTGTAGCTTGTAGATGGACAGTTGGATGAAAAATTCAGTGGTTAAAAGGTATCTTACTTCCGGTTACTTCTTGTAAAATGTTTCTTAGATTCTTGGTTACAACATTACCTTTTTGGATGAACAATTTTGTCGATTTTAATAAGTTTGTCTTGATAACAAGGACTCCATGATGTTTGACCACCAAGAGAAACTTGTAAAATGTTTGATCCACACATGCTTTATTTACATTGAGTGGGTATTCTTGTTGTACTTAGTTTCAATTTTAGAATACTTCTCTTTTAGCTTTTGTTTCAACTGGACCATCTGCATAAGTTAAGATCAACGAGTCTGAAAATATTCAAACCTTAACAAAAAAAAGGGCAATTCTAATAGCCTGCAAGTGATTTCTGGTCGTAATTCTTTGTCTCATTTCATCTGCTGAAGTAGTTTGGTTGTCTTTTTGAAATTATCGTCTTTGGTGAATGCTTAATTAGGTGGAAGGATTAATTGTTGTTTGCTTCTGTTTCTGAACTTGTGTAGTGAAATAATTTGATCTAAGATTTTGTTGTGGGACAGGTTTTTTGGTGAAATGTCTCTCTACTCTGAACTTGAGAGGAGTCTATTCCTTGGTAATGTTGTTGCATTTTATGATGTTTACTTTGCACTTGATTTACTTGAGAAGCTTGTGGATTTTTGTTAAAAACTTCTTTGTTTTGTTGGATTGAAGTTTTTAGTCGATCACTAAATTTCTTGCAGTTGCGCCACATCAAACTTGGGGCTGAAGATGCTAAGTAAAAAGTTGATCTAATGATCATGGCTCTAGGGACGTTTTTCACATTTTTCTTCAAAATTGTGGTGAGCTACCTTACCTTGCAAGTTTTACTTCTACTATTGTAATTTGAGACTTGTGGCTTGATGCTTTGTTGCGTTAGTAAAATTCTAAAGAAAATAAACAAAGGTAATTTTAAATTTTCTAAAATGAGAGTATGCATGCTAGTTTGCTGGATTTTGAAATAAATTAGGATTTCTTTGTGGTTGAGCCTTTTAAGATGTTTTGGATTTTCTTTGTTGGATTTTCAATTTGATAGAGTTTATATTGTTTATATTCAGTTGATAAAGATTAAGTTTGTTTTAAAAAAGTTTGAGTCGTATGCGTTTGTTGAGTTAGGTTGAGACCCTGTTAGGTAGTTGTTGATACGAGACCTGACTCGTATGGTGATACTATGTTGTGGGAGTTCTGTTGTGTTGAAGTCAGGTGGAGTAGATGAAGATGTTATAGAAGTGTTATTCTTGTGTTAACAGGGGTTTTAAAAAAATTTGGTTAGCTCTACGTATGTCGTTATGTCGTCAAAATATTCGGAGCATCCGATTAGTTTTAGGACAGAAGATTTAGTAATGTCTCTAGAATAGGCTTAAAGATCTAGGGGCGTTACATTAATCTTATAAACTTATTTTGTGTTTGTTTTTTTATAGGTGAATGAAATGATGACACACCAACATATTTATGGGAGGATATATCCATTTCTATCTTTTAAACCACTTGTGTACACATTGTAATGTGTTTTGGAATTATGTATTGATTTTTATTTTTATTTTGACTTTTGGAGTATGGATTACACATGTATTTGTTAGAACATTTTGAGATTATATGAACTTTTGGTACTAGATGTCTATTCTTGAAAATTTATTTTGATGTAAGTGCACTTAAATACATTGTATGTTTATATAATTGAGTTTATTTTGCAATAACATTTGAAAATATTTGTTACTCATATAAAATGCTATAAAAATTGTTACATATTACTCGAAAATGGTACAAATGTATGTTTGTATGTATACTATCCATAATATTGACTATCACGACGATGAGATTAAAAATTGTATATGTTTTAATAACATTTTTCACGATTATAAAAATATGCTATTAAAGAGCAAATATAGTGATTTTTGCTAGTGTTATGAAATGTTTTTATAACATTAAAAATGTGCAATAAATTTTTTATTTTTTTTATAGCTTTTTCTATAGCATTGAAAAAACGCTATAAAAAGTTAAAGACTTTCAATAACATCGGCTATAACAGCATGTCTAAAAATGCTATGATATACTTTTTATAGCGTTTTTTTACTACTATAGAAAACGCTATTAAAGAG
Source organism: Luffa aegyptiaca (assembly GCA_017139565.1). Lineage (NCBI taxonomy): Eukaryota > Viridiplantae > Streptophyta > Magnoliopsida > Cucurbitales > Cucurbitaceae > Luffa > Luffa aegyptiaca. The sequence goes on from CM029397.1 coordinate 23,614,963, forward strand.
CAATCATAGCGTTTTTTGCTAACGCTATGAAAAGTTTTCATAACATTAAAATTATGCAAATGAAAACAATTTTTTTTATAGTTTTTTTTATAGCGTTGAAAAAATGCTATGAAAAGTCGGAGACTTTCGATAACATCGACTACGACAACGTTTCAAAAAACGCTATAAAAAGCCTACGATAGCGTTTTTTTAATGCTATCGTAAGTGATGTTTGTTGTAGTGATCATACCCCCAAACTTGAACTATTGCACATCCCGAGCAATACTAACTCACTTCCTCAAGAAATTTCAAAACATTGATCATAGCACAACTCAATTAAAATAGATAATCCAACACTACCTTCAACCTGTACTTGAGCATCCTGCAAAACCACGCACTGTTGCAGCAAAACAGTTCTTGTAGCATTGAACAAATAATCACCACCTTTAACTCAATCCTAAGAACTACCACAACCCAGCTATATTATCAGACATTTTTGACAAACTTTTTAGGGGGTTTATTCTTTTTTTCTTCAGACTTAAAGCAGCCCTACAGTCATAAGCTTTTGAGCATGAAATGACCCATTTTATGATGCATTATACCATTGCCTCAAGCTTATCACCAACTAGGCTAATCATTCATTGCTAAACCCAAAAATCTTTAGTTATCGTTCCCTTGCTTCCCAGAATGGCGACATGTTATGATGAAGATCACCTAAGCCCTGGGAGATAGAAAACTGCCATATTACAATTCATCATTCAAAAGTTTTGCTCTGTCAATTTTCACAGCAAAATTTCCACTTTTTTTTTCAATATATAAATATCATCAGTTTTTCTCAATATTCCCTAGGCCATCTTTTGACGCAAAGAAAAACTGTGGGTGTCACAAATGTCCCTGGTTACTCAATAACCTAGAAAAAAATCATGAAGGAGAGGAATCCTCAGGCAAAACAAGAGGAGTGACTCAAAGTCCCCCAAACTTAAATTATTCATTGTCCCCTATGAATTAGCAACATATAATTTCTCCCCCAAACTTAAAATTTTTTTTACTCTGAATTTTAAACTAAGCGCGGGACTAAGACTAAGCTTAAGGTGGATCAAATAATACAATGCTACCTCAGAACTTCTTGCCGCAACGATGACCAGGCTAGAAGGAATGCTCAAGCAAAAGGTTTCTGGAGATCAGAATACCTTGATTTAATTAAGCTAACTAGTCCAAGCTTTAAAAATTCAGAAGAAAAGTTAAGTTAGGAATACTCAAGTGTGCCATAGAATTAAAAACTTTGGAAATTTCATTAAAATAAAGAAAAAGATTTACATCAATCAGAGATAATTTTTTTCCTAAAGCCAGCAAAATAAAAAAAAATAATAAAAAGCAGAAACAAACAAAAGCATAATTCATAAAAAAAAAAACAGAAAAACTTGGTCAGGCAATAAACGAGCAACAAAAATGATTAAACAAAATAAATGCTCGTTGGACTTTTCTTCCCTTTTCTTATCTTTCTGACTAGCCTCATCTTCTTCTTCTTCTCTTTTTATCGGCGACGGTGGGATCCAGGGGTTCAACAGATCATCAAGGAAAACGGGGAAGGCTTGATATGGCTTGGAAAAATTTGATTGCAGAGCCCTCCTAAGTGTGGCATCCCTCTTTTTAACATAATTCCAATACGTCTGGAATTGCCTCTCGACAAATTCCATTCGGCTGGAATGCAGTTGAAGCTGTTCTTGGATATTGTGGATGTTGCACACCAGTCCCCCTTGGCGAGCTTCCTGCATCCTCTACAGCCTTGCCAAGTTTGGTGTGTCCATAATCCATTTGTTCATTAATATTATATCCTCAGCGCTTGTGGGAACCCCTTCCCTTTGGCATAACATAGTGATCGTGTTAGGAAAAAACAATTTTCCCACTTTCTTCCTCCAGCAACTATGAATCTCGCTGGAGATGATCTTGCCGACGTTAATACTCAAAGATCTTAAAATCGAAAAAACTAGAAGAACTCTGTCCCAGGAAACTGTGGAATCGTGAGTTGTAGGAAGCAGCCCTTGCTTGATAATTCCCATCCAAGTATTCGATTCGCTCTTCAGATAGGCAGCCTGGAAGGTCCTCTTCTCAGTCTTCAAGAGTCGCAACTGTGCCTCCTCAATTCCCACTTCTAGAACAGTCGCATTCAACTGCTCATTAGATGGTGTTGCTGTCATCTCATTGTACCTAACATGGGGGAAATCTTAAAGATTGAATAGTGAGTTTATAGCCCCGGGACTCCAGTCAACAGCCACCCCACGAACGATCACTTGGAATCCTTCCTCCTCGTCGATGTTCGCGTAGAACTCGCATACTACCTGCAAGTTCGCGGGCCCTGGCTTGGCGCAAAACTGCTCCCAACCATGGTTTGTGATGCCAGCTCTCAAAAAGTGCGGTAGATTGTCACCAAACCCTCACTCGAACAGAAAATATCGCTTCAGCATATCCAGGTATTTTGCCCTAGCAAGGTTATTGGCGAAGCATTCATACGACAACCACTGTTCCTCAGGCTCTGCCTCCTCTGCTTCAGCCTGCTCCTGCAACTCCTTTGCCCCTATCTTCGTGTCTCTTCTCATCTTCCTCAATCTTCTTCTCAGTTTCTGTATCTTCTTGGACCTCTGCGTCCGTGTTCTCCTTCTCAGATTCTGTGGTAGGGCTGGCTGAATCGGAATTACCTTCTCCTACACCACTGTTTGTTGTTCTTGCTTTTCTTTCTGACCTTCAACTGGCGGTCCACTTGGTTTCGGAACTTTTTTTACCTCAGGGCCTTGTGGTGATTCTTCCTCAACCACTTCTTCAACTATATCCTCAATTACCTTTTGAAGAACTTTAGTAGCTGAAGTTTGTTGTTGTCTCCTCAATCGTTTGGCTTCCTTTTCCTCTAGTGTTCTTTTTTTCTTGGCCTTCTTTTTAGTTGCCTCAGGTGTGATTGGCACCACCTCGACCTCAACCTCTCTTTCTCTCTTTGCTCTTGTCTTAGACATTTGGGTTCACAAAAAAGTTTTCGCCAATCACTCAAGAAAGAAATCGAGGAAGAATGCGTAATGGAAAGAAAAATGTACCAGGGAAGTGTATAAATAAGGCGCTTGCAATTAAGATCCTAACCGAAAGATCTTCCTCCATTAAATAAAATATTACCATTTTTTGTGCATTTAATCATTAGGATTAAAACCCCAATAAACGGTAAAAATGCCCCGTGGTAAATGCCCTCTGCGCTGGCTAATGGCTAGGCCGTTGGATCCACATTGCGTGACACGTGGAAGCTTCAGATGCTCCACACGTTTTACCTGCCCACATAAAAATTAATTCCAAACGGTAAAAAGAAATTAAACCATAACCAACCCGTTATATTCTGACGAGAATAATTTGATCCCAACTAAAAGATTGCAAAAAAAAAACTCATCCTCAAAATTCATTCTTCTAGAAGGATCTTTTATCCAGAAAATTCAAATTAAAATACCAACCGCCAAAAATCAAATCAAACCTTTATTGTCGAATAATTTCCTTTTCAAAAATACATTATTAACAACTTAATCTAATCTGAAATTAAAATCAAAATACACCCAAATTAAAACATAAATTAATTCGATAAAATTAAAAATACATCAGCTCAATTCAAATTAATTTATCCAAAAATAAAATCCAACTGAAACAAAAATTAAAAATACCATCGAAAATAAATCAGATAAAAATAAACAAAATATAATTCAAAACGATTCAAACCAAAATAAAATCAAATATCACAAAATCAAATAAAACAGAATCGCAACAATCACTGGGAGCTTCTAAAAATATTGCAACACGAAATGCTCCCGCAAAACCTTTACTCGCTCATTCTTCAACCAATTTCAGGGGAAGGATATTTCGAACAAAATTCCTCTGCCCAGTAATGTTTCACTCGCTGTCCATTAACCTTAAACACTTGCCAATCTTTTTCATCTTTCAAATTTATTGCTCTATGAGGAAAAACTTCAATCACAACAAATGATCCAGACCATTTAGATTTTAATTTTCCTGGAAACAATTTTAATCTAGAGTTGTACAACAAGACCTGCTGACCGTTTACAAACTCCTTAGGTTTTAACTTCTTATCATGCCACCTCTTTGTTTTGTCTCTATACATTTTCGCATTTTCATAAGAAATAACAGCAAGTCAGTCCTTCACGACTGTTCGTAACTCTAGCTGGGTCAAATTGTCGTTTTACCCCTAGGTTACCTCTACATCCTTAAGTGTCAGTGCTCCTCTAATGAACAACCTGTTTGAGGTCCAAACAACAAACAGAAGTCCCTCTCGTGTCATAGAGAGGGCAGGGCCCTTTGTTCAAGACCCGGAGACACCACTTAAGGGAACACACATCTACTTAACCTAAAGTCGGGAAGGAGTGACTTCCATCTTGTGTGATTATGTTCCCAGCTTCTCACTCGGTCTTGTCCCCAAAATGGTAGGCTTATTGAGTCGGCGTGCAGGCCACTCTCACCCATACAAATCAAAGGACAATCCCTCGTGAACAGGAGTCCATAACCCACTCAGGATTCAAACTAAGTTGTCTAGGTCATCCTAGTGAAATAGAAACCTAACTAGTCAACGGTGTTACAGCTAGCAGTTACTATTTCGCAGTCCGGTCTTATGCAAACTCATTGCATAGGATACCCCCACTCGCATGTCCCCTACACGTATGCGTTGGATCATTACATTTGTATCAAATACAAAGCGGGTCGTATCCATAATGTCAACAAGATAAGGAACCCAGCCTTATCCCTACATTATAGACCCTTTAGGTTGTAACTTGAACAGTGATCCCCGTATGCCTCCACAGACAGTTCAAGTCTCATACTAACAACCTAGGATGTTTAGTTTATTGGATTAGGGTTATTTAGGCAAAAAAAATATAATACTAACAATAATAAGTGAATAATACATCAAATGTCATTTTATTAATGTTCGGTCAAATATTACATTTACTATCCACGAGTTTTAGGGCACAAAACCCAACATAACTCCCTCATCAGATTCTCTAAGTTTGATGTTGATTGGGGTTGCACTTGCATTGGTTGTTGATGCATTTGTGGTTGCATTTGCGGCTGCAAAGGTTGTGCAATCTTCAGTTGAACTTGACCATTGAATCCTGGTGGTCCTCCCTGCTTAACAAAAGGGGTTGCATTGGAAGTACTCGAATTCTGTCCTCCCCATGAAAAGTTAGGATGTTGTCTCCATCCTGGATTGAATGTGTTGGAGAAAGGATTTATCCTGTTTTGTGCACCTACAAAATATACTGAAACTGGATTTTGAGGACAATCTTCAAATGAATACTCCTCATTTCAAGTAGTGCAAATGGGGGTTAAAGCGTGGCTCGCGACTGCAACTTGAACTTGATTCCCTAAAGCAGGATTGATAAGCATATTGTTCATAGTTAACATTCGCTCCGATAGTGTCTCTACATGATTGACTTCTTGGACTTTGACATTTCTTCTAGATGGTCTTTCTTCTTCTCCCCCATTGACTATTGTTTGCAACAATGGCGACAAGAATCTCGTTTGCCACATTGAAAGTCTTTTTAAACAACAAACCATTAGTTGATGCATTGATCACTGCTTTGGAAGCTTGAGTTAATCTATTGTAAAGATGCTCTACAAGAAGAGAAGCAAACAAGCCATGGTGTGGACATTTCTTTATCAACTTCTTAAAGCGCTCCCATGTTGTGCCTACTCCTTCTTGTGGTCCCTGTTTAAAAGTGATAATTTCCCTTTGAATTTGTGCATTCTTTGTAGGTGGAAAATATTTCAAAAGAAATTTTTCAGCAAGTTCATTCCATGTGTTGATGCTATCCGGTGGAAAAGAATCTAGCCATGCTTCTGCATTACCCTACAAAGAAAATGGAAAAAGTTTCAAACGCAAAGTTTCATTGGATACTCCATTAAGCTTGAAAGACTTGCATATTCTCAAGAATTGTTTCATGTGCTTGTGAGGATCTTCACTAGGAAGTCCTGAAAATTGGCTTATGGTCTAAAACATTTGGAACATGATTGGCTTGAGCTCAAAAATGATTTGTATCAATGATTGACTCAACAATTCCTGTATTGAGATTGTAGAAAGTTGCGGCCGCATAATCCTTAATGGCTTTATTCCTTTCATCTGCAATAAGAATAGGATTATGTGCTGCCGCAGCTTGTTGCTGCACATTGTTAGATTGTGATCCTCTTTGTTGTGCATCGAGAGGGTCTCCAACAGGTGGCTCCATAGCAATTTCCTGCAGAAAAATCTCTTCTGGGGTTTCCTGTTGTTGAACTTCTTGTAGTTCCTTTAACTTTCTTCTTTACTCCTTACGGTGCAGTCGGAAAGTCTTCTCTATCTCAAGATCAAAATTGAATTCAGGTCTTTTGAGCATACACCAATCCAATCTATAAAGAAATCACTGCAAAAATAATTGATGGCCTGTGAAAGAGGAATTTGCGGTTACAAAAATCGATCGCAATTCTTGCATTACAAAAACTGAAAATTGTGTAATTCAACCGTTTTACAAAAAATCTCCTCGGCAACGACGCCAAAAACTTGACGTGCGTAGTGCTGCAAGCGCAACACCTGATAGTGCGCATAGCGGGCAATTTTTCTCTGTTCATTTTAGTTAGTCTTTGAACATTATTTGGCTGAATTATGCACTTCAATGTTTATTTTGTAGGAAATTGACTAATAAAGCTTAATTGGAGAAATTGGAGTTAATTGGGTGCTCGGGACACTAAAAGAGGCCAAAGAAGCAAAAAGAATCAAAGTTGGAGGCTTACAATTGAGGCAAACCTGAGAGCTAGCGTCAAGATGTTGCTTTCTTGGCGTCTCGATGCTAGGAAATTCTCTTATTTGATTAGGGTGGCAAAGGCAACAATGTCTCGACACTGCCAAGAATTTCCTTATACAGAATGGGTGGCAAGTGACAGAGCGTCTCGATGCTGTCGATAATTTTCCTATAAATACAATGTGATTTTGGCCAGCCAAGGGGAGTCATATTTGAGAGAATATAGCCCTAATTTCGATTAGAGACCTTCTGTGGGAGCTGAAGCAAGGCCAAGGTGTGGGAACCAAGCTTGAATACGTGGAAATCGTGACGATTTCAACAGATTCAAGAGTTTTCCTTTCTTTTGCTTACCTCTAGTTAGCTTTTATGGCTTTTTCATATCTAGCTTATATCGTAAAGCCATGTATGAGTAGCTAGATGTGTTTCATATGGATTTATGTAGTCGTTTACGTTTATGGATTAATTGTTGGGATGTTCTATGCATTTATTTTATATATGCAATTGTGTTTAAATGCTTTCAATTACTTGATCACTAATTGAATGATTTAAGTGTTGAATCTTGCTCGGGAGAGGGGATTTAGCGAAGACTTTATTAAAATTGCATAGCTAAAGTAGAATTCTAAGATCGGGAGATCTAGAATAGCTTTAGAAGTTGTTAAAAGAACTAAAAGTCTTGCATATTAATGAACTTAGATAGGGATATCAAGTTAATTATATCATGAGAATCAATTATGTTGGGAGAGATAGTTGTGATTAAAGGTTCTTAGACTTATAAAATAATTGCACGTTATAATTCATTTTTGTTAATTAATCCTAAACTAAATTGACGAAATCAATTCCCTAAGAATTCTTTCAATTGAATTTCAAACCTTTAATTTGCATCACCTTTGTTTTCAAGATTTCACTACTTTTTGATCCTTAAATAAAATTGAGCAAAAGTATTCACGGTACTTAGTTTAACTTAAAAACCAATCCAGAGGACGACATTCGATTTCATAATCACTATATTATTACTTGACCCGTACACTTGTGGTAAGCAAATCGCGCATCAAGTTTTTGGCACCGTTGCCGGGGGATTGACATATTTAGTTAAATTAATATTGTGAAAAAAATTGTTCGGTCTTATTTTAGGGTGTATTTTTACTGAATTTTTTTCCTTATTTGTTTTCTTTCCATATTTATTGTTTTCCTAGTTAGTGTTTTCCTTATTTTTGTGATTTTTTTCCTTATTTGTTGTTTTCCTTTATTTTTATTTTCCAATTTTATTTTTGCTTTCCTTATTTGTTAGTATTTTCCTTTTCTAGAATATCTTTTCCTTATTTAGTTTAGTTGTTTCATTTTCTAGTTTCTTTCCTTAATTGTTTTCTTTCCTTTTCTTTTATTTCCTTTTTTAGGTTAGTTTAAGTTGTGTATGCGAAAGGATAGAGATTTGGTCTTAGTACCTTTGGACCCTGAGATAGAAAGAACAATTCATAGGCTTCGAAGGGAGACTAGAGAACCTATCCAAATGGTCGATCCACATCCACCTGAGGAGCCGAAGCCAATTAGAGACTACTTTCAGCTCCTGTTTCAAGGGCAACAGTCGGGGATTGTCTATGCCCTAATTAATGCCAACAATTTTGAGCTGAAAACCGATCTCATCCAATTGGCTCGACATTGTGCGTACAGAGGATCGACCACCAAGGACCCAAACTCTCATCTAAAATCCTTTTTAGGCATTTTTGGGACGGTAAAACTAAATGGAGTCATTGAGGATGCCATTCGCTTACGCTTGTTTCCTTTTTCTTTACAGGATAAAGCACGAGATTGGTTGCAGTCGATTCCACCTGAAAGCATTACCACCTGGGATGCTTTAGTCCAGACATTCTTGAAGAAATTCTTTCCTCCTGCTAAGACGGTCAAGCTGAGGACCGAAATTGGGACGTTTTAGCAGCTGTTCGAGGCATGGGAGCGTTACAAAGAGTTCCTGAGGAAGTTCCCTAGCAAGGATACCCTGATTGGTTGCAGATTCAACTTTTCTATAATGGTTTAAATTGTAATACTAAGACTATTGTTGATGCAGCTGCAGGTGGGACTCAATTGTCCAAGACCGTGGAGAATGCACGTACTAGCAAACTCTTTTTGTTCCAAAGGTTAGTTTCAAGCTAGCAAGGGGACCTAATGGACCTACAGATCATGGGCTCCAACAGTACGAGGTTAAACTGACCAAACTCTTTTTACAGGGGATGAAAGCCCTGGCGCAGCGGAAACGCATCGAAAGGACCTTGCACCGTATATTAATTAATATCAAAATACCGATACGAATAGGAAAAAAAAGAAACTTTAAACATGCTTTAAAGTTGCTGGAAAAATAAATCTAAATTTATTTTCATGCTTTTCTAAAGAAACGGGAAAGAACCGTTACAAACCTTCGTTGTAAACTTGACCGTTCTTCGCCAACGACGCTTCAACGAACAAAAACACAGCAGCCTTCTTGTAGTTTCTTCCCTGGAAATTTCTTCTTCAAAGACACAATAACAACAGAGGTTACATCGGTATGTGTCTAAGTCTAGGAGGCAAAAGACTTGTGGGAGTCCTTCTCTAAGAGGGAGGCTAGAGAGAATTCTAGGGTCTTGTCTTGTGAGTCTAAGAGCAAGAGGGCTTCTAAACCAATTAGGTCTAGTGTTCTATTTATAGAAGAATGACCATGAATAAAATATTCAATTAAATCAATCTTTTCCAAAATTGATTCAATCTTATTCCTTATTTAATCAATCCAAGATCAATCAATTCCATAATTGATTAATCTTTTCCACAAATGACTAATTACTTCCATAAGTGCTTAGATCATTTCGATAAATGATTAATCACTTCCATAAGTGATTAATTATTTCCATAATTGATTAATTCCCGATTAATTAATTCTTTAATTAATTAACCGTTAATTAAATATCACATATTTAATTTCCGGCCTTGAATTAATTAATTGCCCAAATAGATTTTAGGCCTCATAATTAATTAATTCATATTTGAACTCTTTCAAATTTCCATAAATTTAATATGACTCAAATTCATATTAATATTTGAATTTCTTCAAATATTAATTTCTCCCTTAATAATATATATTATATTGTTTCCCTTAGTAAATTGAATACTTTCAATTTACATTTATTACTTAGTTGCCTCAAATTACTTTATGAGCTACCAGTGGGACCTAATGGACCTGCAGATCAGAAGCTCCAACGATGTGAGATTAATTGGTCAAACTCATTAACCAAATTAATCAATATTCGTTAACTGTGTGTACATTCCACTATAGACTCACAGTTGCACTCTTCTCACTGCAGACATATTTTCTGTGTCCACGGATATAGACCAATAACGACTAGTTAGTCCTTCACGAGTGTCCGTAACACCAGCTGGGTCAAATTACCGTTTTACCTTTGGGTTACTTCTTTTTCCTTAAGTACCAGTTCTCCTCTAATGAACAACCTGTTTGTGGTCCAACCATCAAACAGAAAATCCTCTCGTGCCATTGAGAGGGTAAGGCCCTTTGTTCAAGACTCGGAGTCACCATTTAAGGGAACACTCATCTGCTTCCCTAAAGTCGGCAAGGAGTGAATGGTTGGCTTATTGAGCCGACGTATTGTTCACTCTCACCCATACAAATCAAAGGACAATCCCTCATGAGCAGTTGTCCATAATCAACTCAGGATTAAGACTAAGTTGTCTAGGTCGTCCTAGTGAAATAGGAACCTATCTAGTTAACGGTGTTATAACTAGTGGTTACTATTTCGCGGTCCGGTCTTATGCAAACTCATTGCATAGGATACCCCCACTTGCATGTCTCCTACACGAACGCGTTGGATCATAGCGTTTGTATCAAATACAAAGCGGGTCGTATCCATAGTGTCGCCAGGATAAGGCACCCAGTCTTATCCCTATACTATAGACCCTTTAGGCTGTTTCTTGAACAGTGATCCCCATATGTCGCTACATATAGTTCAAGACTCATATTACAACCTGGGATGTCTAGTTTATTGAATTAGGGTTATTTTAGGCAAAGACATACATAAAATAACTAATAACGCTTAATGGAAAAATACATCAATATTATTTCATTAATATTCGGTCAACAGTTACATTCATTATCTACGAGTTTTAGGGCATAAAACCCAACACTTTTAACCTAGCTAACCAACATCTGTTAAGTACCAGGACACTCCACTATAGCCTAGTAGTTGAACTCACCTCACTGTAGATATATTTCTGTCCACTCAATATAACCATGATTAGTAAGTCAATCCTTCACAGGTCGTTCGTTAGTATACATAGGTCAAAAGTTCGTTTTACCCCTATAGCACATCTTAGTTCCTTAAGTCCACTGGTCATCTAATGAACAATTTGTTTATGGTCCAACCATTAAACAAGATCCCTTTCGGGCCAATGAGAGGGTGGGGCCCCTTGTTCAAGCCTTGGATTCAACACTTAAGGGAACAACCTCTTTACTATCCTTGAATAGGGTATGAGTGAATTTCGTCTTGCTTTACTATGTCCGCAGCCATCTATCTAGTGTTGTCCCAAAAATGGTAGGAATATTGAACGATACATTATGACAACTCTCACCCATGCAGATCAAAGGATAACCCGAAACGAACAGGAGTTCATAGCAAGCTCAGGATTAAGATCGAGTTACCTAGGTCATCGTATGAAACAGTCAGTCTTAACAGTAAACGACGTTATAAAGTAAGAGTGACTTATTTCTCGGTCCTTTCTTGTGTAAACATCTTTGACACAGGATGTCCCTACTCGCATGTCTTTACATGAACGATTCAGGATCACGTTGTTTTCCTCATTAGCAAAGTAGGCCGCATCCATAGTTTTACCAGAACAAGGCACCCAACCTTATCCATTTACTATAGACAATTTAGGTTATATACTCGAACTTGATCCCTATCCATATTTATGATATAGTTCGAGTATCTCATGTTATAACCATGGATGTTACTATTGGATTATAAGATATAAATAAAAAATTTCACTGAATAACATCTTTATTATATAAAGGATTGCAAAACTTGAGTTCTAGGACATAAACCCCAACAAACTCCCACTTGGACTATAACTCAAGTGAGATTACAATATTGTTAGGTGACTAAGCAATACATCATATGCTAAAAACTTGTAGTCCTAAACTCTGGAGATGTCCCTCAAACACTTTAGCCGTGAGGGGTTTTGTAAATGGATCAAACTGAAGGATTGGAATTCCCTAATTCCATAAAGCGGAAGTGTAATTGGGACATATTCGTAGTTAATTTTGTTTCTACCAAAATACCAATACATTGGCAAAAATTCAAAAATTATTAGATCTAAATCTAATAGGGAGAAGCAAACATACCGTCGTTGTCGTCTCTGAAATATCAAGAACGCCTTTCTTGATTTTTGGACCTAGCGTCAACAATCGGGACACCACCAATTGATCTTCTCCGCTATAACTTTGAGATTAGGAACGTAGTTGTGGGACTACCTAATCTTGAATGGGAAAAACTCTAGAGAGAAAATTCTCCCTAGAGTTCTTGGGTTGAGAGAATATCAGAGGGAGGGCTAGAGAGAATGCAAAAGTGCATTCTTGTGGCATTATCTTGTGTCACCTAAACCCTAGGTTTATTGTTCTATTTATAGGAGAAATGCCATGAATAAAATATTCATTTAAAATCAATTATTTCCATAACTGATTTAATCTTTTCCATAATTAACCAATTCCATAACCAATCAATTTCATGATTGATTAATCTTTTCCATAAATGATTGATCACTTCCATAAGTGATTGAATCATTTCCATAAATGATTAATTACTTCTATAAGTGATTAATCATTTCCATAATTGATTAATTTCCAATTAATTAATTATTTAATTAATTAATCACCAATAAATATCATATATTTAATTTCAGACCTTCTGTTAGTTAATTAATTAATTACCCAATTAAATATCATATATTTAATTTCAGGCCTTCAATTAGTTAATTCTATAATATGAATCAAATTCATATTAAAATTTGAACTCTTTCAAATTCTCTTATATCCTATAAATTTAATATGAATCAAATTCATATGAATATTTGAACTTCTTCAAATATTTATTTCTCTCATAATAATAAAGTTTAATTTCAAATTACACTTTATATTTTAATGTATCACTATACATTATATTAATTTGTATCTCATACAATTAAATTAATTTCCAATATGAATTTGAACTATTCAAATTCTCTCAAGATATAATTGTTCTTTATTACTCTTTATGAGCTAGCAGGAGGACCTAATGGACCTACAGATCAGAAGCTCCAATGATATGAGGTTAACTGATTAAACTTATTAATCAGGTTAACCAATATTCATTAACTGTGGGTCATTCTACTAAAGACCCACAGCTGAACTCTTCTCACTGTACAAGATTTCTGTGTCCACGGATATAGACCTATACCGATAAGTCAATCCTTCACGAGTGTCCGTAATCACAGTTGGGTCAAATTACCGTTTTACCCCTGTGTTACATTTGTCTCCTTAAGTACCAGTACTCCTCTAATGAACAACCTGTTTATGGTCCAACCAATAAACAGAAATTCCCTCTCGGGCCAGTGAGAGGGCGGGATCCCTTTGTTCAAGTCCCGGAGTCACCACTTAAGAGAACACTCATCTACTTCTCCTAGAAGTGGGAAGGAGTGAATTCCTTCTTGTGTTGTCATGTCCCCAGCCTCCCACTCGGTCTTGTCCCCAAAAAGGAAGGCATATTGAGTCGGCGTATTGGCCACTCTCACCCATTCTAATCAAAGGACAATCCCTCATGAGAAGGAGTTCATGACACACTCAGGATTAAGATTGAGTTACCTACGTCATCCTATTGAAACAGTAACCTAACTAGTTAACGGTGTTATATCTAGTGGTTTACTATTTCATGGTCTGGTCTTATGCAAACTCATTGCATAGGATACCCCCGCTCGCATGTCTACTACATGGACGTTTTGGATCAATACGTCTGTATCAAATACAAAGCGGGCCGTATCACATAGTGTTACTAGGATAAAGTACCCAACCTTATCCTTGTAGTATAGACCGTTTAGGTTGTTACTTGAATACCGATCCTCGTATGTCCCCACATACTAGTTCAAGTTACATACAAACAACCTTGGATCTTAGTTTATTGGATTTGGGTCAAATTGTGCAATATTTAACAATAACACTTTATTGTAGAAACTCAATAACACTTTATTGAAACAAGTGTACAATTTGTTTACATTCACTATCTACGAGTTTTAGGGCATAAAACCCAACACAACCATGTTCTGCTCTGAGGCTATCTGGGTGACGATCACGTCTCCTCTCTGTACTATCTCCCAGATGAGATGGTATTTACGTTCATTGTGCTTTCCTCGTTTATGGCTTCGAGGTTCCTTTGAATTTGCAACTGCTTCACTATTGTCACAGTAAAGAGTGACGGCCAAGGGCATGTTATGAAGAACTTCTATCTCATTTAGAAATTTTCTAAGCCATACAACTTCCTTTGATGCTTCACAAGCTGCAACATATTCAGCTTCCATTGTTGAGTCAGCAATACATGTTTGTCTAATACTTCTCCAGACTACTGCTCCTCCATTCAGAGTGAACACAGATCTCGATGTAGATCTCCTTGAGTCTATGTCGGTTTGAAAATCCGAGTCAGTGTATCTAGTAAGGATCAAATCCTTAGTTCCATACACCAGCGAATAGTCTCTTGTTCTCCTCAAGTATTTGAGGATATTCTTAACGGCTGTCCAATGTGCCTGACCAGGATTGGACTGATATCTACTGACGACACCTATTGCATAGCATATGTCGGGACGTGTGCATAGCATTGCATACATAATACTTCCGACTGTCGATGCGTAAGGAGCTCGTTTCATATTCTCAACTTCTTAAGGTGTTATTGGACTCCATTCCTTTGATAGGTGCATTTCATGTCTAAAGGGCAACAATCCCCTTTTGGAATTCTGCAACGAATATCGATTCAGAATTTTATCGATATAGGATGCTTGAGATAGTGCCAGTAATCTGTTCTTTCGATCTCTAAGTATTTGGATCCCTAGAACATATGGAGCTTCTCCCAAATCCTTCATTTGGAATTGAGCTCCTAGCCACTGCTTAATGTTAGACAATACTCCCACTTCATTTCCTATAAGCAGGATGTCATCAACATATAGAACTAAGAAAACTACAATAGAACCAATGATCCTTTTATATACACAAGGTTCATCTATATTCTGTTCAAAACCATAAGATTTGATTACGGTGTCAAATCTTTTATTCCAGGATCTTGAAGCTTGTTTCCATCCATAGATGGATTTGTTAAGCTTGCAAACTTTTTGTTCTTCTCCCTGGACTATGAACCCTTCTGGTTGGACCATGTAAATACTCTCGTTAAGATTACCGTTTAAAAATGCAGTCTTGACATCCATTTGCCAAATTTCATAATTTCATAATTATATAAAGAGGAAATGGAAAGGAGTATTCTTATTGATTTTAACATCGCTAATGGTGAGAAGGTTTCATTGAAATCAATTCCTTCTCTTTGGTTATAACATTTAGCCACCAATCGGGCTTTGAAGGTTTGTACCTTACCAGTTTGGTCTCGTTATCTCTTATAGATCCACTTGCAACCAATAGGTTGTACATCACTTGGTTGATCTACAAGTTCCCATACTGAGTTAAAATGCATAGATTCTATCTCAAGGTTCATGGCTTTGATCCACTGACCCTTATTCTTGTCACCCGTTGCTTGTCTATAAGACAATGGATCCTCTACTTCATCATCAGGTATGACGAATTGAGTTTCAGTTAAACCCATGTACCGGTCAGGTTGAATTATAACCCTCCCACTACGACGAGGTATTCTCATATTCTGAGATGTTTTTGAAGGACCAGCTTCACGAACAACTTTTGTTTGTTTGTTTGTCTCGGAAATTTCTTTAAGTATTAGTTTACTGCGTGATTGATGATTTCTTATATGATCTTCCTCAAGAAATGAGGCATTGGTCGAAACAATAACCTTATTGTCTTGAGGATCATAAAACATACCTCCTTTTGTTTCTTTAGTGTATCCTACAAAAAGGCATATTCTTGAACGTCGTTACAATTTCTTTGGTTTTTGCACCAACACATGTGTTGGGCATCCCCAAATTCTGAATTGCCGTAAACTCTCTTTACGTCCTCTCCATAACTCATATGGTGTTTCTGGAACACTTTTGGAGGGAACCATGTTCAAAATATATGCATCGGTTTCCACTGCAAAAACCCCAAAATGAATCAGGTAGTTGTGCATAACTCATCATAGACCGAACCAAATCCAATAAGGTTTTGTTTCTTCTTTCTGATACACCATTCTGTTGTGGTGTACCAGGTGCTGAAAGTTGTGAGGTAATTCCATGTTCTATCAAGTAGTCCTGGAATTTTAGATCCATGTACTCTCCTCCACGATTAGATCGTAGAGTTTTGATTGTTTTACCTAATTTATTTTCAACTTCAGCTTTATACTCTTTGAATTTTTCAAGAGCTTCTGACTTTTGAACCATTAGGTAAAGATACCCATATCTTTAATAATCATCAATGAAACTGATGAAATATTCATAGGACCACAGAGGACCACAGAGGTCAGAGTGTATAAGCTCGAGGGTTTCTTTGGCTCTTTGACCTTTTTTCAGAGAAAGGTCTTTTGGTCATTTTACCTTCTAGACAGGATTCACAGGGTGGTAATGAGTCATCTTCTAACTCGTTTAGAAGTCCACTCTTAACCAACCTTTCAATGTGTTTTTGATTTATGTGTCCTAGTCTTAGATGCCAAAGAAAGGTATCTTGAGAAACTTTTTGTCTTTTATTTTGGGTCTGTGCTGTTTTGAACATTTCAGTATTATGAACAGCTTTTATTTCATTTGGTCTTAACACATACAAATTGTTTTTAAGTTTAGCAGAACAAATGAGATTTTGTCTTTTGAATATAAACATTTCATTGACTTCAAAAGATACTTTATAGTTTTGTTCTATTAAACAAGAGATAGATATTAAGTTCCTTTTCATACTTGGAACATACAAAACATCTTGTAACAAAATATATCCATCTCTAAAACAAAGCTGCATATCTCCCACTGCTTCGGCTGAGGCGACATCTCCTGTCCCTACTCTGAGTGTCACCTCGCCTTCTTCAAGAGTTTTCCAGGAACTAGTTTCCTGTGCAGAAGAATGTACATGATTAGTCGCTCCTGAATCTAATATCCATATGGAGTTATCATTTTCTACTAAGCATGATTCAATTACAAATAAATCGTATTTACCTAGTTTGGCAGCTTCAACCTTTTCTGCTTTCTTCTCAGCAAGATACTTAGGACAGTTTCTTCTCCAATGACCATCCTGGTTACAGTGGAAGCAGGTTCCTTTATCTGTAATCTTCTTCTTGCCCTTCTTGGTGATGGGAGCTTTCCCCTTTCCCTTGTTCTTCTTTTTCTTCAAATGAATACTTTTATTCTTAGAAGTAGAAGACTCAGACTTATTCCCAGAGTTTGATCCTCTTAGGAATTTCCTACTAGAAACAACATTTGCTTCACTTTCTTTTCCTTTACTTTTAGTAAGGGACTGGTAGGTCTGAATCTCGTTCAAGAGAGTCGTCAGATTGTACTCAATTTTGTTCATAACTACATTGGTACGAAATTGAATGAAACTCTTCGGGAGAGATTCCATAATAAAACTGACTTGACTACTTTCGTCTATGACAACATCGTTTACTTCAGCTGCATTAAATTGCACCATCATGTTTAAAACGTATTCTTGAACAGAAGTTCATTCTTTCATCCGAGAATTATAAACATATTTGAGGGTCTCGTGGCGAAGGGATGAGGACGGCTGTCCAAACATGGCCTGCAATGAGTCCATCATTTCCCTCACTGTTTCCAATCCCTCGTGTTTTTTAGACAGAACATCACTTATGCTTGTCAGGATGTAGACTTTTGCCTTATCATTGGCTCTAGTCCACCTGTCATAGGCGTCTCGATTCACTCGAGTTCCTGTCGGGCCAGAATTGGGCGGACATTCTTCCGTTAAGACTAATCGAAGGTCATCAATCACTAATACTGTATTTAAATTCGATTTCTAGGTTCCATAGTTGTCGCCGTTAAGTTTATCTGAAGCTAATAGTTGTACTAATGTGCTAGGCATGCTGAAAAAATATAAAATCCTTTATCAGTGAATCGAATATTTAATAAATCCAATTTTAGCTTAGCAAAAGTAATAATGTACCCATCTCATTAGTTATTTTGCAACGATACTTCAGTGAGTCAAAATAACTGCTACCGAGGGGTAGTCAATTACTCCTTCACTGAACCAAGACATTCTTGACTAAAAATTCTATAACAAAAAACAACTCCTTTATTTTTGTATCAATTTTATTTATCGCTACTTCGGTCAAGGATAAGCTAATATTAGTTTATCTTGTAAATGTGACCCTCCATATTCTAGATCTCAGAGAACGGCCCCAGTAATGCTACCGAGTGGAAAAGTCAATGCTGGGAATGACCCTAAGAAATCCTTTATCCTTATGGGGAGTTTACTGTGCTACAATCCCTATGTTACAACCCTCCGAATGGTGTAGCTGAAGGATTTGGAATTCCCTAATTCCGTTAAAGCGGAAGCGTAACTGGGACCGATTCGTAGTTAATTTTGTCTATCCAAAAATACCATTACATTGGCAAAAATCATAAAACAAATTCTATAGAAACTTAAGGCTAAGTATACAAAAATAGATCTAAATCTATAATAAAGAAAAAAGAAGCAAACCTCCGTTGACGTCTCTGAAAATCAAGAATGATTCTTGATTGCTTTGCAACAACGAAGAACACCACCATTTGGTTACACCGGTATATCTCTGAGACTAATGGAGGCAGGAGACTGGTGGGAGTCTTTTAGGAGAAATCTCTGAGAGAAGTAGAATGAATGGGATGCCTTTCACCGCACCCCAGGGGTCCTATTTATAGGTAAAGGCCAAGATCTTTTCCTAATAGGAAAAGGTCATGAATAAGATCAAATCTATTATCTTATTCATATTTAATTTAATAAATAATTAATTAATTACCCAATTAAATATCATATATTTAATCTTAGAGATTTTATTAAATTATATATATTAATATGAATCCAATTCATATTAATTATTTGAACTCTTTCAAATATTTTTCTCTCAAGAATTAATTTTTGAAATTAATTAAAAAATTATATTATAAAGTTTCATAAACTTTATATTATAATGTATCAATATACATTATATGATTCCCCTAAATAAATTGAACACTTTCAATTTACAATTTATACTTAATTGCCTCAAGTCTCTTTACGAGCTACCAATGGGACCTAATGGACCTACATATCAGAAGCTCCAACGATACGAGACTAATTGGCTAAACTCATTAACCAAGTTAGTCAACATTCGTTAACTGTGGATCACTCCATTAAAGACCCACAGCTGCATTCTTCTCACTGCAGAATATTTCTGTGTCCACAGATATCGACCCATAATGGCAAGTTAGTCCTTCACGAGTGTTCGTAACTCCAGCTGGGTCAAATTACCGTTTTACCCCTGAGTTACATCTACCTCCTTAAGTATCAGTCCTCCTCTAATGAACAACCTATTTGTGGTCCAACCATCAAACAGAAACCCCTCTCGAGCCAGTGAGAGGGTAGGGCCCTGAAGGTGTTAATATCTAAAAAGTGGAAGCAATTTTGGATCTTAGGCACATAATTTGTTCAATTTGATCATTCCTTGCATGCTGTTCAAGAAGAAGAAAAACAGAGTATTGGTTACCAACCTTGAATCAATGGAGAATTGGTTGGATTTCTTTGTTGTTTTTCTTCACCAACGAGTCACGAACCACCAAAGAATCTTTCTCGCTATCCTCAAACCTTTAGAATGGATTGTGAGATCCTCAAGTGATGGAATTTGAGAAAGAAAGTATGAAGAACAAGTTTGCAAGGTGAGTTATGGTGAGTTTTCAATTTGGCAGCATTTCTCTATCTTTCAAGCATGATTTCTTCAGCCATCTCCTTGCCTTTTATAGAGGGATTAGAGATGCAAGAATGCTCCAGCAATTGACACTCAATTAACAAAAGATTAGTGGGAATTTTGGTGTCCAATTTGGGGTGAGTGCATGGGTTTAGTCACCATGCACTCCACCTACAAAAAATCAATCCTTTTTTATTTTAATTAAATCCATAATTATCCATAATAAGTTGGATAATTATTTGAACTTTAATAATCTGAAAAATTAAAATCAAATTTCAATTTTTCAATTTTAAATTAATTCAAAATTAATTTAAAATAATTATTAAATAGTTAATTAATTATTAATTTAATATCAAATATTAAATTAATATCTTTTTCACCAATCCCGAACATTTCCTAAATTTTATTTTCAATCATGAATCCCTATTCATGTTATCGATATTTAAATCATATTTAAATATTAAATACTCACCTAACGGTTTTCACAAAAACCCAACATTTCGATAACGCCTATCACCTTGTCTCATCTTTCTCAACATGAATTAAAGCAATTCATATTTTATCCATCATATTGTTCTAAAGGTTAGTCTCGAGCTAGCAAGGGGACCTAATGGACCTACAGATCATGGGCTCCAACGGTACGAGGTTAAACTAGCCAAACTCTTTTAACATAGTCAACCAACATCCATTAACTACCGGGACATTCCACTATAGCCTAGTAGTTGAACTCCCCTCACTGTAGATATATTTGTGTCCACTCGATGTAACCATGATTACTAAGTCAATCCTTCACAGGTCGTTCGTTACTATAGATAGGTCAATAGTCCGTTTTACCCCTATAGCACATCTTAGTTCCTTAAGTCCACTGGTCCTCTAATGAACAATTTTGTTTATGGTCCAACGATTAAACAAGATCCCTCTCAGGCCAATGAGAGGGTGAGGCCCCTTGTTCAAGTCTTGGATTCAGCACTTAAGGGAACAACCTCTCTACTATCCCTAAATAGGGTAGGAGTGAATTTCATATTGCATTACTATGTCCCCAGCCATCCATCTAGTGTTATCCCCAAAATGGGACGTTTATTGAACTGAATTTTATGACCACTCTCACCTATGCAGATCAAAGGATAACCCTAAACAAACAGGAATTCATAGTAAGCTCAGGATTAAGATCGAGTTACCTAAGTCACTGTATGAAATAATCAGTCTTAACAGTAAACGACGTTATAACGTAAGAGTGACTTATTTCTCGGTCCAGTCTTGGGTAAACAACTTTTACACAGGATGCCCCTACTCGCATGTCTTTACATGAACGATCCAGGATCACATCGTTTGCATTATTCGCAAAGTAGGCCGCATCCATAGTGTTACCAGAACAAGGTACCCAACCTTATTCATTTACTATAGACCATTTAGGTTATATACTCGAACTTGATCCCTGTCCATATTCACTATATAGTTCAAGTATCTCATGTCATAACCATGAATATTTCAATTGGATTAATAAATAAACAATTTCACAAAACTTGAGTTCTAGGACATAAACCCCAACAGGCCCTTTGTTCAAGAACCGGAGATACCACTTAAGGGAATACTCATCTACTTCCTCAAAAGTCGAGAAGGAGTGAATTCCATCTTGTGTGATTATGTTCCCAGCTCCCCACTCGGGCTTGTCCCCAAAATGGTAGGCTTATTGAGTCGGCGTACTGGCCACTCTCACCCATACAAATCAAAGGACAATCCCTCATGAACAGGAGTCCATAATCCACTCAGGATTCAGACTAAGTTGCCTAGGTCATCCTAGTGAAATAGAAACCTAACTAGTTAATGGTGTTACGGCTAGTGGTTACTATTTCGCGGTCCGGTCTTATGCAAACTCATTGCATAGGATACCCTCACTCGCATGTCTACTACATGGACGCTTTGGATCAATACGTCTGTATCAAATACAAAGCGAGCCGTATCACATAGTGTTACTAGGATAAGGTACCCAGTCTTATCCTTGTACTATAGACCTTTTAGGTTGTTACTGTTGAGTTTTATGCCCTAAAACTCGTAGATAGTGAATGTAACCGTTGACCTTCCATTAAATGTTATTAGTTATTTTATATTTGTCTTTGCCTAAAATAACCCTAATCCAATAAACTAGACATCCTAGGCTGTAATATGAGTCTTGAACTATATGTAGCGACATATGGGGATCATTGTTCAAGAAACAGCCTAAAGGGTTTATAGTATAGGGATAAGACTGGGTGCTTTATCCTGGTGACACTATGGATACGACCCACTTTGTATTTGATACAAACGCTATGATCCAACGCGTTCGTGTAGGAGACATGCGAGTGGGGGTATCCTATGCAATGAGTTTGCATAAGACCGGACCGCGAAATAGTAACCACTTGTTATAACACCGTTAACTAGTTGGTTTTCTATTTCACTAGGACGACCTAGACAACTTGGTCTTAATCCTGAGTTGATTATGGACTTCTGCTCATGAGGGATTGTCCTTTGATTTGTATGGGTGAGAGTGGCCAATACGCCGACTCAATAAGCCTACCATTTTGGGGACAAGACCGAGTGGGGAGCTGGGAACATAATCGTACAAGATGGAATTCACTCCTTCCCGACTTTAGGGAAGCAGATGAGTGTTCCCTTAAGTGGTCACTCCGAGTCTTGAACAAAGGGCCCTACCCTCTCAATGGCACGAGAGGGTTTTCTGTTTGATGGTTGGACCACAAACAGGTTGTTCATTAGAGGAGAACTGGTACTTAAGGAAATAGAAGTAACCCAGGGGTAAAACGGTAATTTGACCCAGCTGGTGTTACGGACACTCGTGAAGGACTAACTAGTCGATATTGGTCTATATCCATGGACACAGAAAATATGTCTGCAGTGAGAAGAGTGCAACTGTGAGTCTATAGTGGAATGTACACACAGTTAACGAATATTGATTAATTTGGTTAATGAGTTTGACCAATTAATCTCACATCATTGGAGCTTCTGATCTGCAGGTCCATTAGGTCCCACTGGTAGCTCATAAAGTAATTTGAGGCAACTAAGTAATAAATGTAAATTGAAAGTGTTCAATTTACTAAGGGAAACAATATAATATATATTGATATATTATTATGAAAGAAATTAATATTTGAAGAAATTCAAATATTAATATAAATTTGAGTCACAATAAATTTCTGGAAGTTTGAAAGAGTTCAAATATGAATTAATTAATTTTAAGGCCTAAAATCTATTTGGGCAAAATTAATTAATTCAAGGTCGGAAATTAAATATGTGATATTTAATTGGTGGTTAATTAATTAAAGAATTCATTAGTCAGGAATTAATCAATTATGGAAATAATTAATCACTTAAGGAAGTGATTAATCATTTATGGAAATGCTCTAATCACTTATGGAAGTAATTAGTCATTTGTGGAAAAGATTAATCAATTATGGAATTGATTGATCTTGGATTGATTAAAAAGGAATAAAGATTGAATCAATTTTGGAAAAGATTGATTTAATTGAATATTTTATTGATGGCCCCTCTTTTATAAATAGAACACTAGACCTAATTGGTTCAGTACTCTTCTCTTGCTCTTAGACTCACAAGACAAGACCATAGAATTCTCTCTAGCCTCCCTCTTAGATAAAGACTACCACAAGTCTTTTGTCTCCTAGACTTAGAGACATACCGGTGTAACCTCTGTGGTTATTGTGTCTTTGAATAAGAAATTTCCAGCAAAGAAATCAAGAGGGAGTTGCTGCGTTTTTGGTCGTTGGAGCATCGTTGGCGAAGAACGGTCAAGTCTACAACGAAGGTTTGTAACGGTTCTTTCCCGTTTCTCTAAAAAAGCATGAAAATAAATTTAGATTTATTTTCAGCATGTTTATAGCTATTTTCCAGCAACTTTAAAGCATGTTTAAAGTTTATTTTGCCTTTTCGTAACGGTATTTTAATGTTAATTAATATACGGCGTAAGGTCCTTTCGATGCTCTTCCGCTGCGTGGGGACTTTTTATTTCCTTCAGTTACTTGAACATCGATCCCCGTATGTCCCCACATACTAGTTCAAGTTACATACAAACAACCTTGGATCTTAGTTTATTGGATTTGGGTCAAATTGTGCAATATTCAACTATAACATTTTATTGCAGAAACTTAATAACACTTTATTAAAACAAGTATACAATTTGTTTACATTCACTATCTACGAGTTTTAGGGCATAAAACCCAACAGTAGCAGCTCCAGAGCGTGCTTAGCAGGCGAACATAGAGACCTTGTAATGTAAACCAATGGAAGAGACCGTAGGATGCGTTAACACGCTTCCTTCTCCCACTTACTATAAATACTTTCTTCATTCACCTTGATATTGATTTATGCAATCACCTTCCGAATGGAATGGTTACATTAGTAAGTAACAAGAGGTTATGCATAAATCTCACCGTGTGAATTTTATAAGGAGAACGTGAGAAAAACTATTTTTATCTTTTCTCCCACTAAGTATTTTAACTATGTTGGGTGAATTGTTACTTAGACATATTTCGGCTAATTGAATACATACCTAAGTCTAGGTTATAATTAACCTACGATGTCTAGGTGTTTTTATAACCTTTCATCTCTCACTTGCATGCTCGTAAAACCTAGGTTAACCTAACTCAAGTACTGGCCCGATACCCAAGTAGGAGGTGTTCCGTAAACCATCAACTTAAATACCTCCAGCCTTAGACAGCATCGAACCGGGTGAGTTCTCTTGTAACCTTAGCTTTACAAGTTATCGACCTATTCTATGAGATTGATCGATTTGGTTCATTTTAACCTAGGTGAGCATGCATTTATCTTTGTTATAAATTTTACGTCTATCTCGATTTATAATTTGAGATCAACCTATAACATGCTTTCTATTAGACGTTAACGCTTTAAAATCGAGCTAAGGAAGTTTCATGCTGCATGCTCGTTCATTTTCGTTTAAATTATATATCGTTTATAATTAACGAGAACTAATCATACAGCATGCAGCGAACATAAAACCTAAATTATGCATACTTATATTATAACTATTTATAACATACTTAAATGCATGAAGCATGTTTCCTATGGTGGGATTTTAAATCTGCATGACATACTCTTATGCATATCTCATTCATAATTAATTATAACATGCATTCATAAAGCATAAATAATTAAACACACTGAAATGGACCGATTTTGGCAATCTAAGCAAGCAATCAACTAAATTATTACAAATAATAATGAAATATTGTGTTGTGAAGCTCCCGGGAATCTCGAACAATCACAAACCGCTTTGAAAAGACCCAAACCGGACCTCCCAAGCCTTAATCATCACTGAATCGGACCAAAGGGGACTGAACCGGCCGAGTTTTAAACCAAACCAACCGAGAATTTTTTAACTGCCGAGATCTGGAAAAATTTGCGCCTGTTTTTGAATGTTCATCAGCGTCGCGACGCTGTCGCAACTGGAAGCCCCCTGTTCTTCGGCCAGCTTGAGTTCTTCTCCTTCTTTCGATCAATTACAGTACTAAATGGACTCTAATGACTCTCCAAAAATTACAAACTCTTCGCAACACATTAATGCTCATATACATGTGAGCAATTACAATTTCATCAACAAATCGAAGGGTAAAAAAATTGCCAAAACCGTAATATATTCATTTCAGCGCCCATGCAACTTGAATTTCAAAATGCTACCCACAATGAACAAATTAAAGCAAATTAGGTGCCCAAACCATGCTCTGATACCGATTGAAAGTGTTAATATCTAAAATACGGAAGCAATTTTGGATCTTAGGCACATAAGAAGCTCAATTTGATCAAACATTGCATGCTATTCATAAGAAGAAAAATAGAGACAGATTACCAACCTTGCTTAAATGGAGAAATTGGTTGGATTTCCTTCTTGTTTTTGTTCACCAATAAATCACGAACTACCACTAGATTGTCCTTGCTATCCTCAAGTCTTTGGAACGGATTGTGGGATCCTCAAGAGATGGAATTGAAAGGAAAAAGCTTGAAGAACAAGCTTGAGAAGGTGGGTTTGGTGAGTTTGAGTTTTGGCAGCAATTCTCTAAATTTCAAGAACAAATTCTTCAGCAAATTTCATCCCTTATATAGAAAGAACATAGCTGAAATGGAGAAGCCTGAGATTGACAAGAATTAACCTCAAATTAGTGGGGATTGAAGTGGCTTAAGTGAGGGGAGTGCATGGGTTTAGTCACCATGCACTCCACCTCCAAAAATTCAACATTTTTGAATTTTAATAAATTCAATAATTATCTTGAATTTATTATTTAATTATTCAATTTGCAATAATCTGAAAAATGGAAAATTAAATTTCAATTTTAAAATTTTAAATTAATTCAAAATTAATTTAAAATAATTATTAATTCAATATCAATATTGAATTAATATTTTGCCACTATTCCCGACCATTTCCGAAATGTTATTCTCTTATCATGAATCCCTATTCATGTCCACGATATTTAAATCATATTTAAATATTAAATTACTCAAACCTGGTTTTCATAAAACCCGACGTATCGATAACGTCCATCACCTTTATCTATTTCCTTTAACATGAATATAAAGAAATTCATATTTTATCCATCATATTGTTCCAAATGTTAGTCTCGAGCTAGCAAGGGGACCTAATGGACCTACAGATCATGGGCTCCAACGGTACGAGGTTAAACTGGCTAAACTCTTTTAACCTAGCTAACCAACATCCGTTAACTATCAGGACACTCCACTATAGCCTAGTATTTGAACTCCCCTCACTGTAGATATATTTCTGTCCACTCAATATAACCATGATTAGTATGTCAATCCTTCACAGGTCGTTTGTTACTATAGATAGGTCAAAAGTCTATTTTACCCCTATAACACATCTTAGTTGAACTCTCCTCACTGCAGATATATTTCTGTCCACCCGATATAACCATGATTAGTAAGTTGACCCTTCACAGGTTGTTCGTAACTAAAACTAGATCAAATGTCTGTTTTACCCCTAAAGCTACATCTTATTCCTTAAGTCTGTAGTGAGTCCCTAATGAACAATTGGTTTGTGGTCCGACCACTAAACCTAAAACCTCTCGCGCCAATGAGACGGTGGGATCCCTTTGTTTATATCCCGGAGTCAGCACTTAAGGGAACAACCTCTCTACTATCCCTAGATAGGGTAGAAGTGAATTTCGTCTTGCAGGACTATGTCCCCAGCTATCTACTCGATCTTATCCCGAAAATGGTAAGCTTATTGAGTCAGCGATGATGAGCCACTCTCACCCATGCATATCAAAGGATAATTCCGAATAAACAGGAGTTCATAGTTAGCTCAGGATTAAGATCGAGTTACCTAGGTCATCGTTGTTGGGTTTTATGCCCTAAAACTCGTAGATAGTAAATGAAACAAATTAATCGATCTCAATAAAGCGTTATTTGAGTAATTCAGTAATTTGGTTATTGAAATAATCGAGTTTGCATTAATAAACCCTAAATCCAATAAACTAAGATCTAAGGTTGTTTAAATGAAACTTGGACTAGTATGTGGGGACATACGGGGATCAGTGTCCAAGTAACAACCTAAAAGGTCTATAGTATAGGGATAAGGCTGGGTACCTTATCCTGGTGACACTATGTGATACGGACCACCTTGTATTCGATATAGATGCAATGATCCAAAGCATCCATGTAGGAGACATGCGGGTGGGGGTATCCTATGCAATGAGTTTGCATAAGACCGGACCGCGAAATAGTAACCACTAGATGTAACGCCGTTAACTAGTTTAGGTTTCTATTTCAATAGGATGACCTAGGTAACTCAATCTCAATCCTGAGTCTGTTATGAACCCCTTTCAGGAGGGATTGTCCTTAGATTTGTATGGGTGAGAGTGGCCAGTTCGCCGACTCAATAATCCTACCATTTCAGGGGCAAGACCGAATGGGGGCTGGAAACATAACAATACAAGATGGAATTCACTCCTTCCCCTATTGGGGTAAGTAGATGTGTGTTCCCTTAAGGGCTGATTCCGGGGCTTGAACAAAGGCGCGCCGTCCTCTCTTGGCCCGAGAGGAACTCCTGTTTAGTGGTTGGACCCTAAACAACTTGTTCATTAGAGGAAATAGTGGTACTTAAGGAACCAGAGGTAACCCAGGGGTAAAACGGTAATTTGACCCAGCTGGTGTTACGAACACACGTGAAGGATTAACTTACAGCTTGGTCGATATCCGTGGACACATAAATATTCTACAGTGAGAAGAGTGCAGTTGTGGGTCTTTAGTGGAGTGACCCACAGTTAACGAATGTTGACTAACTTGGTTAATGAGTTTGGCCAATTAGTCTCGTATCGTTGGAGCTTCTGATCTGTAGGTCCATTAGGTCCCACTGGTAACTCGTAAAGAGACTTGAGGCAATTAAGTATAAACTGTAAATTGAATGTGTTCAATTTATTTGGGGAATCGTATAATGTATATTGATGCATTATAATATAAAGTTTATGAAACTTTATAATATAATTTTTTAATTAATTTCAAAAATTAATTCTTGAGAGAAAATATTTGAAAGAGTTCAAATAAATTTAATATGAATTGGATTCATATTAATTTTAATAAAATCCCTAAGATTAAATATATGATATTTAATTGGGTAATTAATTAATAATGGAATTAATTAATTATTTATTAAAATTAGAGACCTTTTCCTATTAGGAAAGAAAATATTTGAAAGAGTTCAAATAAATTTAATATGAATTGGATTCATATTAATTTTAATTTTAATAAAATCCCTAAGATTAAATATATGATATTTAATTGGGAAATTAATTAATTATGGAATTAATTAATTATTTATTAAAATTAGAGACCCTTGGGGTGGCCTTTACTATATATAGGACCCCTGGGGTGGGGTGAAAGGCATCTCATTCATTCTCCTACTCTCAGAGAATTCCCCTCAAGGCTTCCTCTAGACTCCCACCAGTCTCCTGCCTCTAGAAGTCTCAGAGTTATACCGGTGTAGCCATAGTGGTGGTGTTCGCACTAGTTCGTGATTAATTCACAAGCAGTTGGTGAATTTAATTTGGGTCGTCAACGAGAGTAAGTAATTTGTTACTTTATAAATTAGATTTAGATCTAATATTTTTGTATGCTTAGCCTTAATATATATTTAGAATAGTTCTAATATTATTGTCAATGTATTGGTATTTTAGATTAAACAAAATTAATTACGAATTACGGGATTCCAATCCTTCAATCGCATGAAATAGTCAGTCTTGTCAGTAAACGGCGTTATAAAGCAAGAGTGACTTATTTCTCGGTCCTGGCCTTATGCAAACTCATTTGCATAGGACGCCCCCACTCACATGTCTGTACATGAACGATTCAGGATCACATCATTTGCACTGTGTACAAAGTGGGCTGCGTCACATAGTTTTCCTAGGATTAAGGTACCCAGCGTTATCCCTATACTATAGACTGTTTAGGCTATTACTTGAACTTGATCCACTTTTATGTCACTACATAAAGTTCAAGTTTTCATAACATAGCCTGGGATTACTAGTTTATTGGATTTGTTGTTAATTAGGCAATACTAATCATTTAAAATCAATAACACTTTATTGAATGGAAATAACTCTTTATTATAAACAATCGTCAAAATGTTACATTTACTATCTTTGAGATTTAGGGCATAAAACCCAACAAACTCCCACTTGCACTAAAAGTCTAGTGAGTGGAATGTATATGCATTAAAATAACCAAAGCAAGGAAATGTTACAAATACAATAAACTAGGGCACACTACACCCTATTACATCTCCCACTTTCCCTAGGCCATGCTATATACATATCTCGTAGACCTAAACTATGTAGATGACTCTCGAACACTTTGGCCGAGAGAGTCTTCGTAAATGGGTTAGCTTTGTTGTGCTCCGAAGCAATCTTTGTGACGATCACATCTCCGCGTTGCACAATCTCCCGAATCAGGTGATACTTCCTCTCTATGTGTTTACCTCGTTTGTGGCTTCGAGGTTCTTTGGAATTGGCTACTGCCCCGCTATTGTCACAATATAAAGTAATGGGCAAGTTCATATTTGGAACAACTTCCAAATCCGTCAGGAACTTTTTGAGCCATACTGCTTCTTTAGCCACCTTGCAAGTAGCGACATACTCCGCTTCCATAGTGGAGTCTACGATGCATCCTTGTTTGATACTTCGCCAAACTACTGCTCCCCATTTAGGGTAAAGACTGACCCTGACATAGATTTTCTCAAATCTTTGTCAGTTTGGAAGTCAGAATCAGTGTATCAAGTAAGGATCAGATCCTTAGATCCATACACCAGCATGTAGTCCCTCGTTCTCCTAAGATACTTGAGGATGATTTTAACCGATGTCCAGTGGTCCAACCCTGGATTGGACTGGTACCTACTGACTATTCAAACTACGTAACAAATGTCTGGTCTCGTACAGAGCATTGCATACATCAAACTGCCTACTGCTGAGGCATAGGGAATACGTCTCATATCCTCAATTTCCTGAGGTGTCTTAGGACTTTGTTCCTTTGACAAGTGAACCCCGTGCTTGAAGGGTAACAATCCTTTTTGGAGTTCTGCATCGATTATCAGGCCAACATCTTGTCGATATACATTGCCTGAGACAATGCTAGCGTTTTGTTCTTGCGGTCCCTGATTATCTGGATGCCAAGAACAAATTGTGCCTCTCCCAAATCTTTCATTTGGAATTGGGTTGCTAGCCAGTTTTTCACGTCAGTAAGGTATCCTACGTTATTTCCTATAAGTAGGATATCGTCCACATATAGTATTAAGAAAGCTACTTTATTCTTGACGATTTTCTTGTATACACAAGGTTCATCAAGATTTTGGTAAAAACCGAAAGATTTGATTACTGTATCAAATCTCATATTCCAAGATCTGGATGCATGTTTCAATCCATAAATGGATCGATTCAGTCTACAAACTTTTTGCTCCTGACCTGGAGATACGAACCCCTCGGGTTGAGACATAATGATATTCTCTTCAAGTTCGCCATTCAGAAAGGCAGCTTTGACATCCATCTGCCATATTTCATAGTCGTAATATGTGACTATGGATAAGAGAATTATTATTGACTTTAACATAGCAACAGGGGAAAAAGTTTCTTCATAATCAACTCCTTCCCTTTGGGTGTAACCCTTCGCTACAAGTCGTGCTATGAAGGTCTGTACCTTCCCAACAGCGTCTCTCTTTCTCTTATAGATCCATTTACACCCTATGGGTTTTACCCCTTCAGGTGGATCTACAAGTTCCCATACCGAAGTACATTGACTCCATTTCGAGGTCCATTGCCTTGACACATTGGTCTCTGTCTATGTCATTCATTGCCTGTCTAAAAGACAATGGATCCTCTACACCGTCATCTGGAATGACAACTTCGGTTTCAGTTAAACCTAAGTAGCATTCAGGTTGTTTTACAATCCTCCCACTGCGTCGAGGCATACTCATCATTTGAGATGGACGAGACTGACCAGAAGAACTAGTTCCTGCAACTAGGTTTCTCAACAACCTTTGTTGATTCTTCAGTAGCTTCTTCTAATACTAATTTGCTACGTGGTTTATGGTTTCTCATGTAGTCTTCCTCCAAGAAAATTTCATTTGTCGATACAAATACCTTGTCTTCTTGTGGGTCGTAGAAAAGACCACCTCTCGTTTCTTTTGAGTATCCAACAAATTGGCACAATTTTGAACGTGGCTCTAATTTCATAGGATTTTTCACAAGCACATGTGCCGGACAACCCCAGATTCTGAAACACCGTATACTAGGTTTTCGCCCTTTCCATAATTCAAAAGGTGTTTCAAAACACTCTTCGATGGAACATTGTTCAAGATGTTTACTGCAGTCTCTACTGCATACCCCCAGAATGAGCTTGGCAATTGAGCATAGCTCATCATTGAATGAACCATATCTAATAATGTTTTATTTCTTCTTTCTGATACACCATTCTGCTGAGGTGTACCAGGTGCCGAGAGTTGTGATTGGATTCCATGCTCTATCATATAGTCTTGGAATCTTAGATCCATGTACTCTCCTCCGCGATCAGATCGAAGAGTTTTGATTGTTTTACCTAATAGGTTTTCAACCTCTGCCTTAAACTCCTTGAACTTTTCAAGGGCTTCGGACTTATGATGTATAAGGTAAAGATATCCATACCTTGAATAATCATCTATGAAAGAGATGAAGTATTCGAATCCACCTCGAGCTTTGATATTCATCGGACCAGAGAGGTCTGAATGTATGAGCTCTAGGGGTTCTTTGGCACGATAACCTTTTCCGGTAAAAGGTCTTTTAGTCATTTTGCCTTCAAGGCATGACTCACATGGAGGCAATGAGTTATCTTCTAACTCGTTTAGAATTTCACTTTTGACCAGTCTCTCAATCCTATTGAGATTTATATAGCCTAGCCTCAGGTGCCAAAGATAGATATTTTCTTTCGGAGAAGTTCATTGCCTTTTTCTTTGAGTTTAAGCAGTTTTAAATAACTCGTGATTTAAAATTGCTTTTGTATCGGTCGGTCTAATTACATATAAGTTGTTTTCTTGTTTGGCTGAACATATGAGGATTCCATTTTTCAAAATAAACACTTCATTAAAATTGAAGGAGAAAATATCCTTGATCAATCAAACAGGAGATAGATATAAGATTTCTTCGAAGTTGAGGTACTATATACAAGTTCTCAAGAAGTAAAAATCTATCTTCAAAAAACAACTTAGCATCTCCCACTGCTGAAGCTGAAATGACATCTCCTGTTCAGACCCTGAGTGTCATTTCACCTACTTGCAGTGGTTGAAAGGAACCATTTCCTTGCAAGGAGAAACAAACATGATTGGTAGAACTGGAGTCTAGTATCCAGGCATTACGATCATGTTCAGTGAGACAAGTTTCTAAAACTAGTAAATCAAATTTACCTTGTCTTTCTTTTTCCCCCGTTGAGACAAACTGTACATTGTCTATAGCCTGAATCGTATTTGACCTAGACTTCCACGTAGCATTATTATTGTCGGTTAATTTATTGGTTTTAAGCAGTAAATTTATAGAGGAAGACATGCTGAAAATTTAAAACATACGACTGTATTAGTAATCTTAGCCTTAACCATCAATCAATAATCTAATCAATATTTAGCAAAACTATTTAATCAAAGAAACCCTAATAAACTATCGATATAGTTTTGCAACGATACTTCAGAGGTTTAGAGCAACAGTCACCAAATGGGTGATCAACTACTCCTCCTCTGAATTGAGACTTATCTCAGCCAATACTTTAATATCAGAACATCTCCTATGCCTATATTACATTTAGCTATCGTTCATTTGGTCCAGGATCTCAATCTCGTAAGTGTAACCCTCCCACTTTCAGATCCCAGAGAGACGCACCAACAGGCTACCAATAGGAAAGACAACTGTTGGTGATTACCCTAAGTGACCCTATCCATTTCTAGAGTTCGCAGTGTTCCGAAACCTATGATCAAGCCCTCCAAAGGGATGGTTGCACTGAAACGACACGCAGATGGATCATAAGAATCTCAGGGTGCGACCTAAGGGAGGAGACTGTAGGATGCGTTGACATGTGTCCTTCTCCCACTTACTATGAACACTCTCCCCATTCACCTTGGTATTGACTCATGCAAACACTCTCCAAAGGGAGGCCGCGCCCAGGGAGACACAAAGCCGAGCATGGATCTCACGGTGTGATAAAAGGGGGGCGTGAGAGTAGAACAACTCGATATAAACATCTCGTGTTTTATATACCTCCCACTGAAGTGTCCTATTCATTTTTAGGGTTTATTTTGACTTAGATAAAATCTGGCTAAATGAAACTATCTAAGTCTATGCCTTATTAAATAAGGTCTTTACTCTAATGTCTATGTGAATTAAACTCTTTTAACTCCTAGTGACATTGCATGCTAATAAGATCGTGGTTAATTCAACTCAGGTTCCGGACCAGACGCCAAGAGAGTTCCCTTATAACCAAGAGTCTTATATCCTACTTAATCATATTTCAAATATATTTAAAATACTAATTAGGACAGTCTAATCCTATTAGAATTGTGATCTTAGGTCTAGTAAAATTTTTAAACCGTTTAAATTTTAATTCATTTCCTAAAATCTTATGTTAGCATGCAACTCTTTGTTATAGGTTGACGATTTTCTATTCATTAACTTTTATAACTCTTTACAACTTTTAATGAATTAGCCCTATAACATACTTCTAATGGTGATGAAAGCATATAACAATCAAGTATTCAAGTTATATAAAGCACCATTTAGAAACAACCTACATCTAGGTGTGCATAATTATTTAATGCTTACGATGTCTAGGTGATAAACTCATTTAAACCTTACATCGCTCACGCATGCTCATAAAACTCGAGTTAACTTAACTCAAGTACCAACTTGATGCCCAGGTAAGAGGTGTTCCGTAAACCGTCAACTTAAATACCTCTAGCCTTAGACAGCATCTCACCGGGTGAGTTCTCTTGTAACCTTAGCTTTACAAGATATCGACCTATTCTATGCGAATTGTTCGAATTTGTTGTTCGTTAACCCTAAGTGAGCATGCTTTTATCTTGTTATAGATTTTAATGTCTATCTCGGTTTTATAACAATTATAATATAAACAACCTATAACATTCATCTACGCTAAGTTTGTTTCATGTTGCATGCATGTTCGTTTTCGTTTAAACGAATTTAATGCAACATGCTCTAATCATGAAACCCTAAACATGCATTCAATTTTATTACAACACTTATAATAAATTACTAATGCATGAAACATGCTTTCCTATGGTGGGATTTTAAATCTATATGACATACTTTATGCATATTATGATCCTATTTAATTTAAACATCCATTCACAATGCATAATAAATTAAACACACTAAAGTGGATCGATTTTGGCATCCTAAAGCAAACTAATTAACTAAATTATTACAAGAATAATTTAAAATTGAGGCTGAGCAGCTCCCGAACCCTTCGGAATGCCCAAACCGCTCCAAATTAGCTTGAATTATCACAAATAGGGCTGAACCGGATGTCTAGTTGAAGAAAAGGAGCTGAACCGACCATAAAATACTTGAACCAGACTGGAAAAGCTTCAAACCAGCTGCTGGAGCGAAGAACCGGCCGGGAATTGGACCATGGAGACGCAAACCGAACCTGGGCAGCACGAACCGCGTGAACCAGCTGACCAACCGCCAGAACCGCTG
The DNA here is from genome assembly GCA_017139565.1 of Luffa aegyptiaca. NCBI lineage: Eukaryota > Viridiplantae > Streptophyta > Magnoliopsida > Cucurbitales > Cucurbitaceae > Luffa > Luffa aegyptiaca. Next base: position 23,650,069 of record CM029397.1, read on the forward strand.
AAGAAATCGCGTGAACCGGTTGCCCAAGCTCGTGGACAGCTGACCAGAAGAACGAACTGGATGGGAAAACTAAACCGCACGCGAGTTTTTCCTTCATAATTAAGCCGCCCGTCACAAATCACGTTTGTTCTTCTTATTAAAAGGAGTGAATTCTGGGCAACAGCTTGATGCTATTGAGATAACTCTAAAAAATTTTGAACTAGAGAAGTTGTCTTGGCTGTAGTAATGGGGAACGTGAAGTTATTTTTTTCAGTGGGAGCAAATACATATTATTAGATAATGTGTATATAATTCCTAAGATCAAAAGAAATTTGATTTCTGTATCTTATTGGCTGGAACAATGTTACTCTTTACCTTTCCCTGCTAACGCAGTTCATTTTAAGAAAGGGAGTTAACTTTTGTTCAGCTGGACTGAAAAATAACACAAATGTTTTAAGACTAATCAAGAGTAAAACAGTCATGAACACTGAGTTGCTTGGGAGATTGGTCAAGAGTATACTTCTAAACAAGTTAGAAGATGACTCTCTGCTACCTTATAGGTCATGCCTTATGGGCAATATGACTAATAGATTCTTTTGCTTGAAAAGAACTATAGAGCCAAAGAGCCCTTTGAGCTTGTACATTTGGATCCTTGTGGTCCAATATGTTAAAGCAGTGGGAGGGCATGAATAATTCATCTATATTATAGATAATTATTCAAGGTATGGGTATCTCAACCTAATGCAACTTAAGTCTAAAGCTCTTGAGAAATTCAAAGTGGTTTGAGACTGAAGTTGGAAACTTGTTAGGTGAGATGATAAAAACACTTTGATCTGATCGAGGTGTAGAGTATATGAGACTTGAGATTCCAAGACTATTTGATAGAACATGGAATTACATCCCAACTCTCAAACACCTTAGGAAAACGGTATATCATATAGGAGAAATAGAACCCTATTGGATATGGTTCGATTCATTATGAGCTATGCTCATTTGCCTGACTCGTTTTGGGGTCATGTAGTGTTAACTGCAGTACATATTTCGAACAACGTTCCATCAAAAGTGTTTCTGAAACATCTTTTGAATTGTGGATAAGACATAAAAGTAGTTTACGTTACTTTTTAGGAGTCCAACACACGTGCTTGTGGCTAATCCAAAAGAAACTGGAACACTGTTCAACAGTATATCTATTCCTAGGCCACCCCAAGGAAACGAGAAATGTGGAAACCTCTTCAATCCACAAGAGAATAAAGAATTTGTACCTACAAATGCTACATTCTCAGAAGAAGACCACATGAGAAATAATAAGTCACAAAGTAAGGTCGTTTTAAGTAAATTAACTGATGAAGCTACAGAAATATCAACAAGAGTTGTTGATAAGTCAACAAGGGTTGTTGATGATGTTGGACCTTTAACAAGAGTTGTTGATAGGGTCAATACAACTAGTTAGTTACTTCTATCTCAAGAGTTGAGAGTGCCTCAATATAGTGGGAGGATTGTTCTACAATCTGACCGTTACATGGGCTTAATTGAAGCCCAGATCGTCATACCTGATGATGGCTTTGAGGATTCATTGTCTTAGAGAAAGGCAATGAATGATGTTAACAAGGACCAATGGATCAAAGCAATGAACCCAGCATTAAAATCTGTGATTTCAATTCCATCTGGGATCTTGTAGATCTATCTAATGGGGTAACACCTATGGATTGCAAATAAATCTACAAGAAGAAACGGGGCGTAATCTTATGGCTAGACTTGTGGCAAAGGGTTATACCTAGAGACAGGGGACTATAAGAAATTCTTATCTCCTGTCGTCATGCTGAAGTCTGTTAGAACTCTTGTCCATTTTGAATGGATGTCAAGACTACCCTTTTGAATGGTTATCTTGAGAAGAGTATCTACATGTCTCAAGCAAAATGGTTCATTTAGCAAGATCAGAAGCAAAAGGGTTTGCAAAGCTTAAGTGATCCATTCATGGATTGACCTAAGCAATTCGATCTTGGAATATAAGATTTGATACTGTGATCAAATCGTTTGGCTTTGATCGAGAACATTGATGAATCTTGTCTTAACAAGAAGATCGTCAATAGTTTAGTAGCTTTATTAGTGTTGTATGTGATTGATATGCTAGTCATTGGGAATGATGTAGGTTATCTTACTGACTAGTAAAATAAGCTAGCAGCTCATTTCCAAATGAAAATTTGGGAGAAGCTAAGTTTTTTCTTCGGATCCAAATTGCTAGGAACCGTAAGAACAAAAAGCTAGTCTTGTCTCAAGTGTCTTATATCTACAAGATGTTAGTTAGATATAAGATGCAGAATTCCAAAGAAGGGTTCACTACCTTTCAGGCGTGAAATTCATTTTGTCTAAGAAACTGTTTCCTGAGACACCTCAAGAAGTTGAGGACATGAGACGAATGCCCTATGCAATAGGGATTGTTAGTAAGTATCAATCTAATCCAAGATTTGATCACTGGAAAACCGTTAAGAATATCCTCAAGTATCTGAGGAGAAAGAAGAACTATATGCTCGTGTATGGGACTAAGGATTTGATCCTTACAGGATACACTGACATGGATTTTAAGACTGGTAAGGATTTGAGGAAATCTATATCAGTATCCATGGTCAAACTTTACGAAGGAGCTATAGTGTGGCGTAATTACAGTCTTGACCATATAGGGAGAAAATATAGTTGCTTGTGAAGCAGCGATAGAGACTGTAAGGCTTAGAAAGTTCTTGACTGATTTGGAATGTGTTCCAAATGTGAACTTGCCCATCACACTTTATAGTGATACAGTGGTGTTGTGGCAAATTCAAAAGAACCTTGCAGCCCAAGACAAGTAAGCACATTAAATTAAATGGAATATTCACGAAGGCTCTCTCGGCTAAAGGGTATAGTGATACCATTATGTAATGGGTATAGTGATGCCCTAGTTTATTGTATTTCTACATTGTATATGTTTTATACATGTATTTATACACCCATTGCTGAATAGATTATTGTACATCCCACTAAAGTAGAGTTTTAGTTCAAGTGGGAGTTTGTTGGGTTTTATGCCCTAAAACTTGTAGATAGTGAATGTAAACAAATTGTATACTTGTTTTAATAAAATGTTATTGAGTTTTTGCAATAAAATGTTATTGTTGAATATTGCACAATTTGACCCAAATCCAATAAACTAAGATCCAAGGTTGTTTGTATGTAACTTGAACTAGTATGTGGGGACATATGGGGATCGATGTTCAAGTAACAACCTAAAAGGTCTATAGTACAAGGATAAGACTGGGTACCTTAGCCTGGTAACACTATGTGATACAGCCCGCTTTGTATTTGATACAGATGTATTGATCCAAAGCGTCCATGTAGTAGACATGCGAGTGGGGGTATCCTATGCAATGAGTTTGCATAAGACCGGACCACGAAATAGTAACCGCTAGCTGTAACACCGTTAACTAGTTAGGTTTCTATCTCACTAGGATGACCTAGGCAACTTAGTCTGAATCCTGAGTGGATTATGGACTCCTGTTCACGAGGGATTGTCCTTTGATTTGTATGCGTGAGAGTGGACAATACTGAGTCGAGAGCTGGGAACATAATCACACAAGATGGAATTCACTCCTTCCCGACTTTTCAGGAAGTAGATGAGTGTTCCCTTAAGTGGTGTCTCCAGGTCTTGAACAAAGGGTTCTACCCTCTCACTAGCCCGAGAGGGGTTTCTATTTGATGGTTGGACCACAAACAGGTTGTTCATTAGAGGAGCACTGGTACTTAAGGAGGTAGAGGTAACTCAGGGTTAAAACGGTAATTTGACCCAGCTGGAGTTACGAACACTCGTGAAGGACTAAGTTGTCGTTATTGGTCGATATCCGTGGACACAGATATATTCTGCAGTGAGAAGAGTGCAGCTGTGGGTCTTTAGTGGAGTGACCCACAGTTAACGAATGTTGACTAACTTGGTTAATGAGTTTAGCCAATTAGTCTCGTATCGTTGGAGCTTCTGATCTGTAGGTCCATTAGGTCCCACTGGTTGCTCGTAAACAGACTGAGGCAATTAAGTATAAATTGTAAATTGAAAGTGTTCAATTTATTTAGGGGAATCATATAATGTATATTGATACATTATAATATAAAGTTTATGAAACTTTATAATATAATTTTTTAATCAATTTCAAAAATTAATTCTTGAGAGAAAAATATTTGAAAGAGTTCAAATAATTAATATTAATTGGATTCATATTAATATAAATAATTTAATAAAAGGGGCAATTGCATAGATGGCAAATTGGACCAAATTAATAGCAAATATAGCACCATTGCAAACTAATTGCAAATATAGCAAAATTAATTGTACAAGACCAAAAAGCTGTTGTCAGATTCTATCCGTGTCTATCACTGATAGACTCTGATTATTCAAAGTATATCAGTGTCTATCGTTGATAGACTTTGATTAATCAAAATCTATCAGTGACTATCACTGATACACTTTGATTAATCAGAGTCTATCAGTGATAGTCACTGATAGATTTTGATTAACCAAAGTTTATCAGTGATAGACACTGATAGACTCTGAATAATCGGAGTCTATCAGTAGACTGATAGATCTGATTAATCAGAGTCTATCGCTGATTAACTCTGATAGTCGAAGTCTATCAGATAGACTCAGATAGATTTTGCTATATTTGCAATTTTTTTGACATGGTGCTATATTTGCTATTAATTTGGTCCAATTTGCCACCCACTGCAATTTTCCTTAATAAAATCCCTAAGATTAAATATGTGATATTTAATTGGAAAATTAATTAATTATGAAATTAATTATTTATTTATTAAATTAAATATGAATAAGATAATAGAATTGATCTTATTCATGACCTTTACCTATAAATAGGACCCCTGGGGTGGGGTGAAAGGCATCTCATTCATTCTACTTCTCTTAGAGATCTCTTCTAAAAGACTCCCACCAGTCTCCTGCCTCCAGTAGTCTCAGAGATGTACCAGTGTAACCAAATGGTGGCGTTCTTCGTTGTTGCAAAGCAATCAAGAATCATTCTTGATTTTCAAAGATGTCAACGAAGGTTTGCTTCTCTTTTCTTTATTATAGATTTAGATCTAATTTTTTCTATGCTTAGCCTTAAGTTTTTATATAGAATTTGTTTTATGATTTTTTTCAATGTAATGGTATTTTTGGATAAACAAAATTAACTACGAATCGGTCCAAATTACGCTTCCGCTTTAACGGAATTAGGGAATTTCAAATCCTTCAACAAGACAACAAGTAAATCATACATGAAGCTCAAAAAAATCAAGAGAATCATACATTCAGCACAGTATACTCATAAAATCTCATAAAAACCGAAGTGTACTTAAATATCTGAGGTTCCAACTACATCGAACGACGCTTAGACGCCATAGACAAGCCTAATCTAAACCCAAAGGCTCGTAAAACCAACCTAACTAACCTAAGTCAAAAGAATACAGAGAAAGAACTCCGAAGGGCGAGAGAAAACAGAGAAAAAAAATCAGAAAACGACTGCATAATGACCTAAATCGGAAAAGGGTTCGTATTTTTGTCGAGATGCTAACGGTAAATAGGCGCGGTTCTGATGTTTGTAGCATCTTGACGCTACCTTTCGGGTCTAGCTTGTTTGGCTTCTTCCCATTTGCTTCCAATGCTCCAGATTACGCCTAATTTGCTCCTGTTAAGTACTTTTTGCTCCGAAGTGCTCCTGGGAAGCTCTAACACCAAATTCCTACAAAATGATACGATTAAGCGCATAATTTACTATAAAGCTAGCATGATTTAGACTAAATATATAGGACCAATTTTTTCTATCAGATGATCCTCTTGTTGGGTTTTATGCCCTAAAACTCGTAGATAGTAAATGTAACATTGGACTTGCTTCAATGAAGTATTATTTCTCTATATTTGTTTTGCATAAATATAACCACAAATCCAATAAACTAAGAACCCATGGCTATATTATGTATACTTGAAGTTTATGTGTGACATAAGTATGGATCAAGTTCAAGTAAATAGTCTAAACGATCTATAGTATATGGATAAGGTTTGGTACCTTAATCTTGGGGACACTATTGGCGCGGCTCGCTTTGTTCCTTAAAGACAAACGATGTGATCCTAATCGTTCATGTATAAAACATGTGAGTGAGGGTGTCCTATGCAAAGAGTTTGCATAGAGATCAGACCAGGAGATAGTCACTTTCACTTTACAACACCATTTACTGTTGAAACTGAACATCTCATACATATAACCTAGGTAACTCGATCTTAATCCTGAGCTAACTATGAACTCCTGTTTATTTAGGATTATCCTTTGATTTGCATGGGTGAGAGTGGCCAAACATCGCCGACTCAATAAACCTACCATTTTGGGGATAAGACTAAATGGATAGCTGGGGACATAGCTTTGCAAGATGGAATTCACTACTACCCGTTTTAGGGTTAGTAAAGGTTGTTCTCTTAAGTGCTGACTCCGAGTCTTGAACAAAGAGGCCCCGCCCTCTCATAACCTTGAGAGGGACTTGGTTCAGTGATTGTATCACGAACTATTTGATCATTAGAGGATCAGTGGAACTTAAGGAACAAGATGTAACTATAGGGGTAAAACGGACATTTGACCTAGCTCTAGTTACGAACAACCGGTGAAGGGTCGACTTACTAATCATGGTTATCTAAAGTGGACAAGAAATATATCTACAATGAGGGGACTGCAGCTACGGGCTATAGTGGAGTGTCCTAGAAGCTAACGAACGACGAATTACTAGGTTAATGAGATTAATCGGTTATCATCATTTCATTGGAACCCATGATCTGTAGGTCCATTAGGTCGCTCTACTAGCTCAATAGGAATAAAACTTGGAACAATATGATAGGTTAATATTTGAAATATTCAAATTCGGAAAAGGATACAAAAGTCGCTTATATACGATATTTAACGACATATTAGTTTAATTATGAATTAAACTTAAAATGAGAGTTATATATTTAAATATGATTTAAATATTAAACACGTGAATAGGGATTCATGTTCGAGAAAATTCGTTAGGAGAAAGAAACCAAGATTGCACAAATGGTATTAATTTTATATGAGATATTAAATTAAATAATTTTATTTTAATTAAATAAATGATATTTAAATTAAAATAAAAATAAAAACAAAAGAAAGTGGGATCATTCAGAATTTTATTTGAAAATTTTGAATTTAAAAGAAATTAAAAAAATTAGCAAATTTTGGAGGTGGTGCTTAAATGACTAATCACTTGTAATTAGCCTTATTGCACCACCTAATCTTTTGACTCAAAATGATCCCTATTTGTTTTCAATTTTGTGTGCAATTCATGTGCATGATTTTCCTCTATATATAGAGGATGAGCTGATGAAAATTAGTGGATTTCTTCAACCTAAAATGCTGCCAAAATTCTCCCAAGAACTTCCATGTTCATACTCTCAAGCTTGCTTATACCCATAAGCTTTCCTTTCCAATTTCTATCAATTGAGGATCCCACAATCCGTTCCAAGGCTTGAGGATAGTAGAGAAGATCCAAGTGGTTGTCCAAAAGTTGTTCGTGTGAATTATAAAGCATCGGATTATATGAATTGGGAGCTTCAAGAGGTAGGTACCTGGTGCGTGGCTAGCTGAATGGATGGAATGTGAGATAAGATGGATAATAATAAGAAAGAAATATCTAGCCAACACTTAAGTGCAAGTATACACTGTCGCACGTAGTAATAAAAAAACCTTAGAAAGTATTCCAAGGGTATCGATCCCACGAGGACTAAATTGGAAATTCAGATTTGATGAAGAAACTGCTCAAATGATTGCTTTTGAAAAAGGTAACCAAAGAAAATAATAAGTTGATTGATTGGGTTTTTCTTAAAGATAAATAAAACTAGCAATAGAATAATAAAGAATAACAATAAGATAAAACGAGGTATTCAACATGGATTCATCCCTAGGGTAACAACCATACATATGCAATATCTAACTTAAGAGTTTTTAATGCATTGGGTCAGATTTAACTTCCTTTTGGCCCTTGTTTCCAAAAACCGTAAGAAGGCTATTTAACTTCCTTTTGGCCCTTGTTTCCAAAAACCGTAAGAAGGCTAAGCGAGTACCGTTATGCCTATTTCTGGGACTCGACTCCGACATAGATAATTCACGAATGCAACCTATAACCCTATAGTCGATATAGGGTGCCTTAGGCAGCTTGCCCTATACCGTCGAACAATCTCTGTCGAGCTTTTTCTCCTATATCACCTTTATGAGAACCGATATCGTTTGTCCCTTTCGAGATCAAACTCACATAGCATGCAAAGTCTAAGTGATCAAATTAAACTTAGCAAGATCAGAATGATATTCCATAAAGAATGACATGCATTAAACCCTACTTAAGAAAATAAAACACTTTCAAGCCATTAAACCCTAAGGGAATTCACCACATTGAACCCCTCAGCGGGATTTAGCTACTCATGATGGGATAAAAAGAAAATGAACACATTTTCATTGAAATAATGATGCAAAGAATACAAGATAATGAAAAGATTCAAGAGCTGGAATTAAAAGAGATAGCTAAATATTATGGGTTTTTTGTTTACACAATCCTTCTAGAGTTCGCTAAGACACTCCACTCTCTCACTTTTACAAGATGGGAATGGGTGAAACTCTCTACAAACCACAAGGTTTGATGTCTAACTCTCTCTCAAGTTAGAATTTGTCATCTAAGAAGGACCTCGGCATCCCTACTCATTGGCGTCGAGCCAGGGTTCTGTCACCACCCTTTTCTTCCAAGTGAGTTCTGCTTGAATTTGACTTCGAATCTCGAGCTTATATAGTGTAGAAATTGGTTGAGAAGCTGCGAAATAGGTGCTGGAAGGTTGCCCAGTCAGTTTCGGGGTCAAAACAACCGGTTAGGTGCGAAGAAGACTCGTCAACAACGACCCGCGTGCGACTCGGAACGACCTCTGTTTTTCCAAAAATGCGGTCGCATTTCCATTTTGCCTTCCCATAAATGCGATCGCATTTCTGGGGAATTCCAGCTTCAACTCTGTTTTTCTGCACAACAACAAACTAAGTCAAATTTGCTTCAAATCAAGTCTTTTTAGGCATAATTAAGCATAATTCAACAAAAGTGACTCTTAACACCCTAACTTATCAAATTAACATATTTTGAGCTCGGAAATATTAAAATTGACCTAAACACTCCATATTTGACCAAGAAATGAGCTAAGAATAAGGGTAAAATAGGCATATTTTTTACCCTTATCAGTACCTTATTACTCTGTTTTTTGTTCTTATGGACAACATGTCTTCTAGGATTAAATTGATCAAATTGTGTGCCTAAGATCCAAAATTGCTTCCGCATGTGTGATATTAACACCTACAATTGGTATCAGAGCATGGTTTGGGCACCCAATTTGCATTAATTTAATCATGGTGGGTAGCATTTGCATATTGAATTTTTCTGGGTACTAGAATGGATATATCACGGTTTTGGCAATTTAATTCTCTCAAATTTGTTGAAATAATTTGTAATTGCCTACATGTTTATGGGCATAAATGAGTTACTATCGAGTCTGTAAACTTTGAGAGTCATTAGAGTCCATTAGTACTGTAATTGCTCGAAAGAAGAAGAAGAACTCAAGCTGGCCAAAAGAACAGTAGGCTGACCATAGGGGCTGACCATTGGGGCTGACAGATGGTTGACGGGCTGACCATTCGGGCTGACAGATGGTTGACTGGCTGACTGGTTAACCATTCGGGCTGACAAATGGTTGACTGGCTGACTGGCTGACCATTCGGGCTGACAGATGGTTGACTGGCTGACCATTCGGGCTAACCAGACATGGATTATTTAAGCAGTTTTTTTAATTATTAAATGCAATAATTTAGTTGTTTGCTTGCTTGAATTTCCAAAACCGGTCCATTTTAGTGTGATTTAGTTAATTATGCATGGATGAATGTATGTTTTAATTAAATAGCCAACAATATGCATAAAGCATGTCATATAGATTTAAAATCCCACCATAGGAAGCATGTTACATGCATTAAGAATGTTATAATTAAGTTATAATATTAAAATGCATGTTTAGGTTTCATGATTAGATGCATGTTGTATGTTTAAATTTGTTTAGCTCGTTTAGTGTAATTTTTTTTAATAAATGAGAACGAACAAACATGCAGCATGAAACCTCCTTAGCATAGATGGATGTTATAGGTTGTCTATGTTATAATCGTTATAAACCCGACATAGACTTTTAAAATCTATAACAATTATAAAAGCATGTTCACTTAGGGTTAAAAAGGACTCAAAGATCAATCGATTCAAAATAGTTAGGTCGATAACTTGTAAAGCTAAGGTTACAAGAGAACTCACCCGGTTAGATGCTGTCTAAGGCTGGAGGTATTTAAGTTGACGGTTTACGGAACACCTCCTACCTGGGCATCGAGCCGGTACTTGAGTTAAGTTAACCCGGTATTATGAGCATGCGCGAGCGATGTGAGGTCATAATATGTTTTATTCACCTAGACATCGTAGGATAAGTCCGTTTATGGACATATCACCTAGACTTAGGTAAAATTTATTAGCCGAATTCTATCTAAGTCAAAATTAAAATCCTAAAAATGTAATAGGACACTTCAGTGGGAGGAAAAGTAATTAAAACGAGATATTTAAAATCAAGTTTTTACTCCCACGTCCCCTTGTGTTCACACCGTGAGATGCATGCTCGGCTTCGTGTCGCCCTGGGAGCGGCCTCCCTTCGGAGAGCATTAAGCATGCATCAATACCAAGGTGGATGGGGAAAGTGTTCATAGTAAGTGGGAGAAGGACGCGTGACAACGTATCCTGCGGTCTCCACCCCTAGGTTGTAATGTGAGATTCCTAATATCCGCCTGCGTGTCGCCCTGGGAGCAACCATCCCTTCGGAGGGCATGATCATAGGCTTTGGAACACCGCGAACTCCAGAAATGGATAGGGTCACTTAGGTCAGTGACCAATAGTTGTCTTTTCCTAACGGTAGCCTGTTGGTGCATACCTCTGGGATCTGAAAGTGGGAGGGTCAAACTTACAAGAATGAGTTCTTGACCAAACAAACGGTAGCTAATAAACAAAAAGAATATGAGATGTTCTGGTTTTAGATATTGGCTGAGATAAGTCTCAATTCAGTGGAGGAATAGCTGATCACCCTTCGGTGGCTGTTATTCTAAACCTCTGAAGTATCGTTGCAAAACTATATCGATAGTTTATTAGGGTTACTTTGATTAAATAGTTTTGCTAAAATTGATTGGGTTGTTTAAATGGTTAAAGGCAAAAACTAATATAGTCAATTGTTTATTGTTTTCAGCATGTCTTCCTCAATATTACAACTGCTTGAAAACGATAAGTTAACCGGCGCAAATTATGCAACGTGGAAATCTAACCTGAACACGGTTCTGGTTATTGATGATCTGCGGTTTGTCCTGACAAAGGAATGTCTTGCAGTCCCTATTCGTACTGCATCTCATCTGTTAAAGATGCATATGATCGTTGGATGAAGGCCAACGAAAAGGCCTGAGTCTATATTCTGGCTAGTTTATCTGAAATTTTAGCCAAGAAACATGAGGGAATGGTCTCAGCAAGAGAGATCATGAATTCACTTCAGGAAATGTTTGGAAAGTCGTCCTTTCAACTCCATCATGAAGCCCTCAAATACATTTACAGTTGTCGCATGAAAGAAGGCCAACCTGTTCGAGAACATGTTCTTGATATGATGGTCCATTTCAATGTTGCTGAAGTAAATGGAGCGGTCATCGACGAACGTAGTCAAGTAGCATTTATAATGGAGTCACTTCCAAAAAGCTTCCTACAATTTTGAAGCAACGCTGTAATGAATAAGATTCAATACAATTTGACTACACTCCTGAATGAGTTACAGACATTTCAATCACTTATGAAAGGTAAGGAATTGAAAGAAGGAGAGGCAAATATAGCCCATTCCAAGAGAAAATTCCTGAAGGGTTCATCCTCAGGAACAAAGTCTACACCTCAAAGTTCTGGCTCTAAGAATATCTAGAAAAAGGAAGGAGTAAAGGGAAAGGCTCCCGCTACTACTAATCGAAGAAAGAAGAAAGCAAAGAAAGCTGATAAAGGCAAATGCTTCCATTGCAACGTTCAGGGGCATTGGAAGAGAAATTGCCCCAAATACCTCGCTGAAAAGAAGAAGGAAAAAGAAGGTAAATTCGATTTACTCGTTCTAGAAACTTGTCTCTTAGAACATGATCAAAATGCCTTGATACTTGATTCCGGAGCCACTGATCATGTCTGTTCTTCTTTGCAGGAAAATAGTTAATTTCGGCAGATAAAGAAAGATGAAATGACGCTCAAGGTTGGAACAAGAGACGTCATTTCAGCTTCTGCAGTGGGAGATGTCAAGTTGTTTATAGGAGATAGGTTTTTGTTTTTAGAAAATCTGTATATAGTTCCTAAAATACGTAGGAATCTTATATCTATCTCCTGTCTAATCGAACAAGGATATTCTGTAAATTTTGAAGTTAATGAAGTGTTCATCTCTCGAAAAGGAATGTTTGTCTGTTCAGCAAAATTAGAAAACAACTTGTATGTCATAAGACCAACCGTAACAAAAACAGTTTTAAATCACGAGTTATTTAGAACTGCTGATACTCAAAGAAAAATGCAACGCATTTCTCCAAATAGTAACGCTTATCTTTGGCATCTAAGGCTAGGCCACATTAATCTTGATAGGATCAAAAGATTGGTAAAGAATGAACTTTTAAATGAGTTAGAAACGACAAAAGTTGTTGATCAAACCAGTTCACCTACTTTCGATAGTGCTGGAGCTAGTTCTTCTGGTCAATCTCGTCCTGCTTAAATGTTGAGTATGCCTCGACGCAGTGGGAGGGTTATAATACAGCCTGACCGCTACCTAGGTTTAACTGAAACACAGGTCTTCATACCGGATGACGACATCGAGGATCCATTGACTTTTAAACAGGCAATGAATGAGGTTGATAAAGACCAATGGGTCAAAGCAATGGACCTTGAAATGGAGTCAATGTACTTCAATTCAGTATGGGATCTTGTGGATCCACCTAACGGGATAAAACCCATAGGATGCAAGTGGATCAATAAGAGAAAGAGAGACGCAGCTGGAAACGTGCAAATGTTCAAAGCTAGGCTCGTAGCAAAAGGTTTTACCCAAAGGGAAGGAATTGACTATGAAGAAACTTTTTCCCCTGTTGCTATGCTTAAGTCCATTAGAATTCTCCTGTCCATAGCTGCATATTATGACTATGAAATATGGCAAATGGACGTCAAAACTGCCTTTCTGAATGGCAACCTTGACGAGAATATCTATATGTCTCAACCCGAAGGGTTCGTTTCCAAGAATGAAGAACAAAAAGTTTGTAAACTAAAACGATCCATTTATGGATTAAAACAAGCTTCAAGGTCTTGGAATCTTCGATTTGATACAACGATCAAATCATTTGGTTTTGACCAAAATCCTAATGAACCTTGTGTTTACAAGAAAATCATCAAGAATAAAGTAGCTTTCTTAATACTAAATGTAGATGATATTCTGCTTATTGGGAATAATATAGGATATCTTACCGACGTTAAAAACTGGCTAGAATGGTAATCCCAAATGGAGGATTTAGGAGAAGCACAATTTGTTCTTGGCATCCAGATCATTAGGGATCGCAGGAACAAAACCTTAGCCATGTCTCAGGCAGCGTATATCGACAAAATGTTAGCTCGATATTCGATGCAGAACTCCAAGAAAGGATTATTACCTTTCAGGCACGGAGTTCATCTGTCTAAAGAACAATGTCCTAAGACACCTCAAGAAATTGAGGATATGAGACATATTCCCTACACCTCAGCTGTCGGCAGTCTAATGTACGCTATGCTCTGCACTAGGCCAGACATTTGTTTTTCAGTGGGAATAGTTAGTCGGTACCAATCTAATCCAGGGTATGACCACTGGACTGCCGTTAAAAACATCCTCAAGTATCTCCGAAGAACGAGGAATTATATGTTGCTGTATGGTTCAAAGGATCTTATCCTTATTGGTTACACCGACTCTGACTTTCAAACTGACATAGATTCACAGAAATCTACATCAGGGTCAGTGTTTACTCTGAATGGAGGAGCAATAGTATGGCGAAACATTAAACAAGGATGTATGGCTGACTCCACCATGGAAGCAGGGTATGTTGCTGCATGTGAAGCAGCCAAAGAAGCAGTAGAAGTTGTTCCAAACATGAACTTGCCCATCACTTTATATTGTGATAATAGTGGGGCAGTAGCCAATTCTAAAGAGCCTCGCAGTCACAAACGAGGCAAACACATCGAAAGGAAGTATCACCTAATTCGGGAGATAATGCAGCGTGGGGATGTGATAGTCACGAAGATCGCTTCAGCACACAACATCGCTGATCCATTTACAAAAACTCTCTCGACTAAAGTGTTTGAGGGTCATATACAGAAGTTAGGTCTACGAGATATGTATATAGCATAACCTAGGGCAAGTGGGAGATGTACAGGGTATAGGAGTGCCCGAGTTTATTGTATTTGTAACATTTCCTTGCTTAGGTATTATTAAATGCGTATACATTTCCCCTCACTAGAGTTTTAGTGCAAGTGGGAGTTTGTTGGGTTTTATGCCCTAAAACTCGTAGATAGTAAATGTAACATTTGACTTGCTTCAATGAAGTATTATTTCTATATATTTGTTTTGCCTAAATATAACCACAAATCCAATAAACTAAGAACCCATGGCTATATTATGTATACTTGAAGTTTATGTGTGACATAAGTATGGATCAAGTTCAAGTAAATAGTCTAAACAATCTATAGTATATGGATAAGGTTGGGTACCTTAATCCTGGGGACACTATTGGCGCGGCTCGCTTTGTTCCTTAAAGACAGACGATGTGATCCTAATCGTAAATGTATAAGACATGTGAGTGAGGGCATCCTATGCAAAGAGTTTGCATAGAGATCGGACCAGGAGATATGTCACTTTCACTTTACAACACCGTTTACTATTGAAACTGAACATCTCATACATATAACCTAGGTAACTCGATCTTAATCCTGAGCTAACTATGAACTCCTGTTTATTTAGGATTATCCTTTGATTTGCATGAGTGAGAGTGGCCAAACATCGCCGACTAAATAAGCCTACCATTTTGGGGATAAGACTAAATGGATAGCTGGGGACATAGCTTTGCAAGATGGAATTCACTGCTACCCGTTTTAGGGTTAGTAAAAGTTGTTCTCTTAAGTACTGACTCCGAGTCTTGAACAAGGGGCCCCACCCTCTCATAACCCTAAGAGGGACTTGGTTCAGTGATTGTATCACCAACTATTTGTTCATTAGAGGATCAGTGGAACTTAAGGAACAAGATGTAACTATAGGGGTAAAACGGACATTTGACCTAGCGCTAGTTACGAACAACCAGTGAAGGGTCGACTTACTAATCGTGGTTATCTAAAGTGGACAAGAAATATATCAACAGTGAGGGGAGTGCAGCTACGGGCTATAGTAGAGTGTCCTGGAAGCTAACGAACGGTGAATGACTAGGTTAATGAGATTAATCGGTTATCATCATTTCGTTGGAGCCCATGATCTGTAGGTCCATTAGGTCCCTCTACTAGCTCAATAGGAATAAAACTTGGAACAATATGATAGGTTAATATTTGAAACGTTCAAATTCGGAAAAGGATACAAAAGTCGCTTATATACAATATTTAATGACATATTAATTGAATTATGAATTAAACTTAAAATGAGAGTTATATATTTAAATATGATTTAAATATTAAACACGTGAATAGAGATTCATGTTCGAGAAAATTCGTTGGGAGAAAGAAACCAAGATTGCACAAATGGTATTTATTTAATATGAGATATTAAATTAAATAATTTTATTTTAATTAAATAAATGATATTTAAATTAAAATAAAAATAAAAACAAAAGAAAGTGGGATCATTCATAATTTTATTTGCAAATTTTTAATTTAAAAGAAATTCAAAAAATTTGCAAATTTTGGAGGTGGTGCGTAATTGACTAATCACTTGTAATTAGCCTTATTGCACCACCTAATCTTTTGACTCAAAATGATCCCTATTTGTTGTAAATTTTTTTGTGCAATTCATGTGCATGATTTTCCTCTATATATAGAGGATGAGCTGATGAAAATTAGTGGATTTCTTCAACCTAAAATGCTGCCAAAATTCTCCCAAGAACTTCCATGTTCATACTCTCAAGCTTGCTTATACCCATAAGCTTTCCTTTCCAATTTCTATCAATTGAGGATCCCACAATCCGTTCCAAGGCCTGAGGAAAGTAGAGAAGATCCAAGTGGTTGTCCAAAAGTCGTTCGTGTGAATTATAAAGCATCGGATTATACGAATTGGGAGCTTCAAGAGGTAGGTACCTTATTACTCTGTTTTTTGTTCTTATGGACAACATGTCTTCTAGGATTAAATTGATCAAATTGTGTGCCTAAGATCCAAAATTGCTTCCGCATGTATGATATTAACACCTACACCTCCGAGTGACCAAGAAGCACTACAGGGCTCAATTTAATTTGCATGACATAATCTTTAGAGAAAACTAGGAAGCTAGATAAAAATCACTCAAGCATTGAACCCCCAATCTAGCGATCCTCTGTTTATTGAATTTTATCTTAATTTCTCCTCGTTGCATGCTTTATTTATTTAGCTTAAATTTGCATCTTGTCCTCTATTTTGTTTCTTCGCATCGCATTTCTAAAACCCCCTTGTTTGTGTTCTGCACAAAAACCTGAACTCTGCTAGAACTCCCTTCCCTATGTTCGACCTCGGCCACTGTTACTACAGAAGTAGTTCGAGATCTTTCGACTATAAATTTATTTGACGCAAACGACCCGTCAAAAGACCTGATTTAAATTTTTATCATGAGATAGAGAAGACTTTCTGACAGCGCCGTAAGTGAAGGTGTCACACCCCCTCCCAGACCACCTGCTAGCTTAGTCCGGAAGATGGCGTGAAGCCAACGAACATCGTCCTCCTCTAACGATACCCGTTGACCCTCCTGAAACGTAGAACCTGATAAACATACTAATCTTAGATATAAAACATTCCACATGAAACACAACACAGCGGAATCCCTGAAAACCTTCTAATATACACGAGGTGCAGCCCTGACATAACTCGATTTGGAAAATAACCTGATATAGATTTCACAACCAAAACATATACAAATGGGGTTTATACAACCACGACCTCTAGGACTAAATTGTCCAATCCTTACAAAACATTTACAATATGGACAGACTCAATATACAACTCCACCCACGTACTGGAGCTTGATCTGGAACTTTCAGCAGACGTTGGCAGTGTATCAAGCACCGGGAGCTCGATCTCTACCTGAAAGTGGAAAAACATTTTGAAAGAATGAGCTACGAAGCCCAGTGAGTGACTAACTTTAAAACTGTACATTTGGAAATCAGAACACGTGATAAAACTTTAAGCATATAAAGATGCTCAACCAATGCGTTAAACAGAAACGTGCAACGATAAAAGCTTTCTTAAAAACATCGCAGGCTCGTCATTAAAAATCTAGCAAGACATATCAAGTACATCAAACATTTTAACTAACATGACCGATCTACGTTGTGTAGGGCACGCCCAGTACAACCAACGTTTACTAGTCCTACGATGTAGTGGGGCCCGCCCAGCACTCCCATCGTCTTTGTCGTAGTGGGGCCCGCCCAGCACTCACGACAGCATCATTGTCACGGAGTACACTCAACGTCAACAACGGAATATAACCTGTGTGCACACGGTACCATATAGCCTCGGGCTCAATATCTCAGTCATGTAGTCAATAGAAATCTCATAAAATCCCATGAAAACATTAGAACATGCCTGCTTATCGTTATCTCTCGTAAAACTCAAGCTTATTCAGCTTGCTCGTGGAAATACCGAAAATCTTTAAATAATTCTTGCTAATACATGCTTGACTTAAAAAGATGTCGTTTCAACTATTTTTCTGAAACTCAATAATCACGTGCTCATTTATAAATCTCATTAGAAAATCTAAGCTCATAACTTAAGCTTGAAACCATTCATAAAAACCATGTATCATTTATAGAAAAGCATGCAAAACATCTAAACATGAACAACCGTTGGAAACAATTTTCGAAATTCATTTTGTCACTCACCGTCTTAGCTAGTTCCCTGGTTTATAGACCCGACCTATTTCCTCTTGGCCTGTCAACCAACCAAAACCGAGCATCAGAACCATCATTAGTTTTGTCTTTCCATGCTCATGAATTTCTAAACAATTGAATTAAGAATCACATTCACATTCTACTTTCCAGATTTTCCAGATTCTATACCCTAACTTCCAACACCCATAACTTCCTCAATACTTAACCAAAATTAATGTACTATACATAAAACTCTTCATTTTTGAACACTCTAACACTTACCTGAAGAAATGAAAACGAGATTCCCAACCAATTTGTCCAGAAATGCCCCGAACACAGACAACACAGATTCGAGGTTCTCTGCTGCCCTTTATCTTTCTCCTGAAAATAAACCTACTTCAAGTCATTTTTGGCTCACTAATTCTTCATGAAAGTTGTAGGAAATTGAATAAGCTTTCCAACCATACAAAATAGAGCTTCTGATTCAACTTGTACACCCCAGAATGCTCAAAACACCAGAGAACACCAGAGATCCTCCTGGTTTTCACGAAAATCTTGTGCTCTGTTTTCCATTTCAAAAACCATAAACTTCTCATCAGATTTAGCTCAAGCTTCCTTCATGAAATTGGTTAGAAAATGGATTAACCTTCAAGAAAATCAAACCTCACCTCTTAATTCCTTCTGTGTAGCTCAAACCGAATACAAAACTAGAGGTTGACAGGTTGAACTCAGATTCTGCTATGGCTGGCTTTGCATGAGCTTTTCCTATCTTCTTCAACCTCAAAACCACGAAAATCTTCTTCTTCTTCTTTCTTCACTCTCTCCCTCAAGTTCTCTGAAAATTTGGATGGAAAATGATGGGAAAATGGACTGAAAAAGGGTGAAGCGGTGGTGGGTTTCTTTGCTGTCATTTCCCATTTCCTTTCTTTAGTGAAGGAGTGTACGAGACACTAGTGGAAGCGATTTGGATCGAAGCAACTAAAATTTCCTTAATTTTAGTAATGAAAACATGCATTTATTTAAACCGAAAAACAGAGTATGTGTTCACCAACCTTTTGACTTGAAATTCAAGAGCTCCGTTGGATGAAATTGAACACGATCAAGATCGAGACAACCACCGTGAACTTCCTCGCTATCCTCCTACTTAGAACGAGTTGTGGGACTCAAGATTGTGATGAAAATGAGGGAGAAAAGGATAGGTTAATGAGAGTTTTTCATCTTGGCTTTCAAGTTAAAATTCCAGCAGAATTTCTAATCTCTTCAGCTTTTCCATTCTCTTTAAATAGAATGAAGCCATGCATTATAATCCTTCACACAAGAACAACAATTAAGCTAGCTTAGGATCTAGGTGTCATTTACTTGGATTGAGTAATAGGATTAGTCACCATTCACCTCCAAAAATTGAGGTAATTTTTAATTTCAATATTAAATTTAAATAAAACCAATTCTAATAATTAGTTTTAAATAAAATTAATTTTAACTAATTGATTTAAATTAATTATTTGGACCAATCCTGATTTCTCTCAATCGGATATGAATTTCTATTAATATTTAAACCACAATATGTATCGAATACATAATATATCAACAGTATTTAAATCGTAATTAAATATTACCAACTCTCTCTAATTTTATAGTTTAATTCATAATTAAACTTTAACATTAAATGTTTCGAACATAATTTAACGACAACTCCCTATAATGAATTTGAACGTTTCAAATTCTTCATCACACTTGTTCTAAGGTTTATTCCGTATGAGCTAGCAGGGGGACCTAATAGACCTACAGATCATTGGCTCCAACGATCCGAGATTATCCGGTGAAACTCTTTTAACCTAGTTAACCAACATTCGTTCTACCGGGACACTCCACTATAGCCCGATAGTTGAACTCCCTTCACTATAGATATATTTCTATCCACCCGATATAACCATGATTAGTAATTTGACCCTTCACAGGTTGTTCGTAACTACAGCCGGGTCAAATGTCCGTTTTACCCCTGAAGTTACATCTAGTTCCTTAAGTCCCCACTAAGTCCCTAATGAACAATTGATTTGTGGTCCGACCACTAAACCTAATACCTCTCGGGCCAATGAGAGGGTGGGATCCCTTTGTTCAAGTGTCAGAGTCAACACTTAAGGAAACAACCTCTCTATTATCCCTAAATCGGGTAGGAGTGAATTTCGTCTTGCAGGACTATGTCCCCAGCTATCTACTCGTTCCTATCCCTAAAATGGGGGTTTATTGAGTCAGCGATGATGAGCCACTCTCACCCATGCAGATCTAAGGATAAGCTCAAATAAACAGGAGTTCGTAGTTAGCTCAGGATTAAGATCGAGTTACCTAGGTCATTGCACTAAAATAAGTCAGTTTCAACAGTAAACGACATTATAAAGGAAATTTACTTATTTCTTGGTCATAGTCTTATGAAAACTCATTTGCATACCCCACTCGCATGTCTCTACATGAACGATTCAGGATCACATCGTTTGCACTATATACAAAGTGGGCCGCATCTCATAGTATTCTCAGGATAAGGTGACCAACCTTATCCCTATACTATAGATCGTTTAGGCTATTACTTGAACTTGATCCACTTTTATGTCACTACATAAAGTTCAAGTATTCATAGCATAGCCATGGATGTTAGTTTATTGGATTTTGGGTTATTTTACACGATATTCACTTATATAATAACTTAAGTGAACATAACCTCGATAACGACATTATCGAACAAGTATATTACTATTTGTTTCATTCACTATCTACGAGTTTTAGGGCATCAATCCCAACAGTAAGGAGCAAAGAAGGAAATTAAAGGAACTACGAGAAGTTCAACAACAAGAAACCCTAGAAGAAATTTTTCTATAGGAAATTGCTATGAAGCCACCTGTTGGAGACCCTCTCTGTGTGCAGCAAAGAGGAGCACAACCTAACAATGTGCAACAACAAGTTGTGGCAGCACATAATCCTATTCTTATTGCATATGAAAGGGATAGAGCCATCAGGGATTATGCGGCCGCAACTTTCTACAATCTCAATACTGGAATTGTTGAGCCAGTCATCGATGCAAATCATTTTGAGCTCAAACCTATCATGTTCCAAATGCTTCAGACTATAGGCAAATTTTCAGGACTTCCTAGTGAAGATCCTCACAAGCACATGAATTTTTTTTTTAGAATATGCAATTCGTTCAAGCTTAATGGAGTATCCAATGAAACTTTGTATTTCAAACTTTTTCCATTTTCTTTCCAGGGTAATGTAGAAGCATGGTTAGATTCTTTTCCACCGGATAGCATCACCACATGGGATGAGCTTGCTGAAAAGTTTCTTTTGAAATATTTTCTGCCTACAAAGAATGCACAAATCAGAGGTAAAATTATCACTTTTAAATAGGGACCACAAGAAGGAGTAGACACGGCATGGCAACACTTTAAAAAGTTGATTAGGAAATGTCCACACCATGGCTTGCCTGCTTGTCTTCTTGTAGAGCATTTTAACAACGGATTGACTCAAGCTTCCAAAGTAGTGGTAAATGCAGCAGCTAATGGTTTGTTGCTTAAAAAGACTTTCAATGAGGCAAACGAGATTTTTTATGCAATTGTTGCAAACAATAGTCAATGGGAAGAAGAGGAAACACCATCTAGAAGCAGTGTCAAGGTCCAAAAAGTCAATCATCTGGAGACACTATCAAAGCGGATGTTAACTATGAACGATATGCTTATGAATCTTACTCTAGGGAATCAAGTTCAAGTTGCAGTCGTGAGACAAGCTTCAACCCCAATTTGCACTACTTGCAATGAAGAGCATTCATTTGAAGATTGTCCTCAAAATCTAGCTTCAGTATATTTTGTAGGTGCCCAGAACAGACTCAATCCTTACTCCAACACATACAATTCATGATGGAGACAACACCCTAACTTTTCATGGGAGGACAAAATGCTAGTACTACAGATACAAACCCTTTTGTTAAGCACGGAGGACCAACCGGATTCAATGGACAAGTTCAACTAAAGATTGCACAACCTTTGCAGCAGCAACCGATGCAAGTGCAACCCCAATCAACATCAAATTTGGAGAATCTTATGAGGGAGTTCATGACCAAGAATGACTCTGTAATTCAAAGTCAAACGACTTCCTTGAGGAATCTTGAATCTCAAATTGGACAGTTGGTTAAGAAGATGAGGAACAGACCAATAGGGACCCTGCTGGGTTTTATGCCCTAAAACTCGTAGATAGTAAATGAAACAAATTAATCGATCTCAATAAAGTGTTATTTGAGTGATTCAGTAATTTGGTTATTGAATAATCAAGTTTGCATTAATAAACCCTAAATCCAATAAACTAAGATCCAAGGTTGTTTAAATGAAACTTGGACTAGTATGTGGGGACATACGGGGATCGGTGTCCAAGTAATAACCTAAAAGGTCTATTGTATAGGGATAAGGTTGGGTACCTTATCCTGGTGACACTAGGTGATACGACCCACCTTGTATTCGATACAGGTGCAATGATCCAAAGCATCCATGTAGGAGACATGCGGGTGGGGGTATCCTATGCAATGAGTTTGCATAAGACCGGATCGCGAAATAGTAACCACTAGATGTAACGCCGTTAACTAGTTTAGGTTTCTATTTCAATAGGATGACCTAGGAAACTCAATCTCAAATCCTGAGTCTGTTATGAACCCCTTTCAGGAGGGATTGTCCTTAGATTTGTATGGGTGAGAGTGGCCAGTTCGCCGACTCAATAATCCTACCATTTCAGGGTAAGACCGAATGGGGGCTAGGAACATAACAGTACAAGATGGAATTCACTCCTTTCCCTATTACAGTAAGTAGATGTGTGTTCCCTTAAGGGCTCATTCTGGGGCTTGAACAAAGGCGCGCCGTCCTCTCCTGACCCAAGAGGAACTCTTGTTTAGTGGTTGGACCCTAAACAACTTGTTCATTAGAGGGATCAGTGGTACTTAAGGAACCAGTGGTAACCCAAGGGTAAAACGATAATTTAACCCAGCTGGTGTTACGAACACACGTGAAGGATTGACTTACTACATTGGTCGATATCCGTGGACACAGAAATATTCTACAGTGAGAAGAGTGCAGCTGTGGGTATTTAGTGGACTGACCCACAGTTAGCGAATGTTGACTAACTTGGTTAATGAGTTTAGCCAATTAGTCTCGTATCGTTGGGGCTTCTGATCTGTAGGTCCATTAGGTCCCACAGGTAGCTCGTAAAGAGACTTGAAGCAATTAAATATAAATTGTAAATTGAAAGTGTTCAATTTATTTAGGGGAATCATATAATGTATCTTGATACATTATAATATAAAGTTTATGAAACTTTATAATATAATTTTGAATTAACTTCAAAATTAATTCTTGAGAGAAAATATTTGAAAGAGTTCAAATAATTAATATTAATTGGATTCATATTAATATAAATAATTTAATAAAATCCCTAAGATTAAATATATGATATTTAATTGGGTAATTAATTATTTATTTATTAAATTAAATATGAATAAGATAATAGATTTGATTAGATCTTATTCATGACCGGTCTTGGTCGTTTTCCTATAAATATGACCCCTGGGGTGGGGTGAAAGGCATCTCATTCATTCTCCTACTCTCAAAGAATTCCCCTGAAGGCTCCCTCTAGACTCCCACCAGTCTCCTACCTCTTGAAGTCTCAGAGTCATACCGGTGTAGCCATAGTGGTGGTGTTCGCAGTAGTTCGTGATTATTTCACAAACAGTTGGTGAATTTAATCTAAGTCGTCAACGAGAGTAAGTAATTTGTTACTATATAAATTAGATTTAGATCTAATATTTTTGTATGCTTAGCCTTAATATAAATTTAGAATAGTTCTAAGATTATTGCCAATGTATTGGTATTTTAGATTAAACAAAATTAATTACGAATCAATCCGAATCACGCTTCCGCTTTACGGAATTACGAAATTCCAATCCTTCAATTGGTATCAGAGCCGATCGTAGATCTAATTTTGTTTCTCTAAAATTTGCATTGGCTATTGGTGGGATTGATTAATGCATAATGTATGTATGGTTTGCATTGGACTGTTTAGGTTAATTTTATGGCCATAGATTTTACTGTTTTTATGTGATTTGATCATGTAAGGGCCCGGTGTTTCGGGTATTTTATGTAAAATCGAGTCCTTTGTAAGTCCGGGTCTAGATTAAGTTTTTTATGAGATGAAAAACGTTGAATTCACGGCTGAAATTGAAGAAAAAGACGAAGAACAGACGCTATTTTTTGCCCAGGAAGTGCTCCAGACGCAACAGCGTTGCGACACTGTTCTTCGGCGTCGCGACGCTGTCTCTATTCGCAGACGCAGACGGCGAGAAGAAGCCGCAGCGTCGCGACGCTGTCACGATGTGCGGCGCGCGTTAGGGTTTCGAGAGGATGTGTTTCCGGCGGTTCAAGGTAGCTGGCGGTCTGGTTTGCACGGTCCATCTGGGCTGGGACCGATTTGTCCGGTTCAGCTGGAATTTGGCTCGGTTCGTGGTTTTCGTGGTTGGTTAGAATTGGTTCGGGTTGGTTTGGCGCGGTCTAGACCAATATTTGGAGCTGCAGAAGGACTTTTAGGATAGCATTTAGCTATAATTATTGTAATTTATGCTTTATTTTATCCTAGGGGCCAAAATTAACCGGTTCAATTGCTATTTATTTGCTTTATGGATGTCATATAGCTTAAATTCCCACCTTAGGTTAAGCATATTCATGCATATTTATTATTATAAATGGTAATGTATGAAATATGTATGAATTTTATTTTCATAGATGTTTAATATAAAGTGTTATATTAAATGGATGAAAACTAAAATGCATTGAGCATGACATTACCTTAGTTTAATATAATTGTTATATTAATGTATGTCATAAATGCTATTGTATGGTTATAAATTAATTAGAATTTGGTTGTTAATTTATGTCACCATAGTAGCAAGTTATAGGATTAATTCATTAAAATTTTGTAAGTGTTATAAAATTTAGAATCCGTTAACCTATAACAAAGAATTGTATGCAAACATAAGATCTTAGGAAAATTAGATTAATTTTAAAATGTTTAAAATTAATTAGACCTAAGATCATATTTCTAATAGGATTAGAATTATTCTTACTTAGAATTAAAAGTAGTTTTAATTGACTAAGTAGGAGAAACATTACTAAGATTATAAGGGAACTTCACCGGTTAAGTTCTATCTAAGGTTAGGGGTACTTAAGATGACGTTTTACGGAACACCTTCTACCTGGGAACTAACCCGGAATATTGGAGTTGAATTAATCATAGTTAAATGTTAGCATGCAATGTCACTAGGTTTTTTAAAGAGTTTAATTCACCTAGATCTTTAGAGT
The DNA here is from genome assembly GCA_017139565.1 of Luffa aegyptiaca. Lineage (NCBI taxonomy): Eukaryota > Viridiplantae > Streptophyta > Magnoliopsida > Cucurbitales > Cucurbitaceae > Luffa > Luffa aegyptiaca. Next base: position 23,675,646 of record CM029397.1, read on the forward strand.
AAAGAGTTTACATTACTATGGTTATAAGGGAACTCTCCCGATGAAGTTCTATCTAAGGCTGGAGGTACTTAAGATGACGGTTTACAGAACACCTGCTACCTGGGAACTGACCCGGAACTTGAGTTTAATTAACCATATTTATGTTAGCATGCAATGTTGCCAGGTTAATTAAAAGAGTTTAATTCACCTAAGATATTAGATTAAAGACCTCCATATAAGAGTTATATAAGGCATAGACTTAGATAGATTCTTTTAGCCAGAATTTACCTAAGTAATAGACCCTATAATTATAAAAATACTTAGTGGGAGGAAATATATCAAAACAAGATTTTCATAAATCAAGTTTTGCTCTCACGTCCTCAAAAGTTCACAACGTGAGGTCCATGCTTGGCCTCGAGTCACCCTGGGAGTGACCCCCTACGGATGGTGTTTGCATGGATCAATATCAAGGTGAATGAGGGAGTATTTTATAGTAAGTGGGAGCAGGACACGTGTCAATGTATCCTACAGTCTCCTCCATTAGGTTGCACCGTGAGATCCCTATGATCTGACTGCGAGTCGCCCTGGGAGTGATCACCCTACGGAGGGCTTGATCATGGGAGTCAGAACAACGCAAGCTCCAGAAATGGATAGGGTTTCTTAGGTCCATTTCCAACTTTGACTTTCCCTACGGTAGCATTGTTGGGGCCGACCTCTGAGATCTGAAAAATGGAGGGTCACACTTACGGGAAATTGTTAATGTGTTAATAATTTCTTGACCGAAAAAAACGGTAGCTAAGAACTATTGGAATATGAGTTATTCTGGGAATAGGGATTGACTGAGATTGTCTCAATTCAGAGGAGGAGTATCTGACTGCCCTACGGTAGCTGTTGTTCTAAACCTCTGAGGTATCGTTGCAAAATGAATGTTTACTCTATGGGTCGATCATTACTTTTGCTAAATTGATTGGATTAAAATAATACTATTTTTTGTGTAATGGGTTAATGCAACATCACTTATTAAGTTAATTTGTTTGTACTCAGCATGAAACGTTCTTTGTATGCCTCGAATAACGCCAATTACAAAACTGGTATTTCTAATACAACTAAGAAAATGAACTTAAACATTAATTGCATGGAAGTGACCTACCGTACATTTTAGGGTTTATTAACCTAGATAAATCCGGCTAATTCAATTTATCTACGTCTAATCCTATTATAACTATTATAATGAGAATTGTAATGTTCTAGGTGAATTAAACTCGTTTAACAAACCTAGCAACACCGTATGCTAACATGACTATGGTTATTTCAACTCAGGTTCCGGGTTTGTTCTCAAGTAGCAGGTGTTCCGTAAACCGTCAGCTTAAATACCTCCAGCCTTAGACAGAATGTAACTAGGAGAGTTCCCTTTTAACCATAGTAATGTACTAAACTCTTTTAATAAACCTAGTGACATTGCATGCTAACATTTAACCATGATTAATTCAACTCCGGTATTCCAGGTCAGTTCCCAGGTAGGAGGTGTTCCGTAAACCGTCAACTTAAATACCCCCAACCTTAGACAAAACTTTACCGGTAGAGTTCCCTTATAATCATAGTAATGTTTGTCCTACTTAGTAAGTTAAAACTATTTTAAAAAACTAAGCAAGACTTAATTCTAATCTTATTAGAATTAACGCGATCTTAGGTCTAATTAATTTAAAACATTTTAAAATTAATTCATTTACCTATGATCCTATGTTTGCATGCAATCTTTATTATAGGTTGATGATTTCTAATCATCAATTTTAAACTATTCAAAATTTTAATGATTAGTCCTATAATCATGCATACTATAGTTTTTAAATAATTAACAATCATATTCAAGTTAATATAATAAAACTATATATATTGCCTTGCATTGCATGAATTATAATATAACAATTATATTATGCTATGGATGTTTCATGCTCAATGCAACTTTGATTTCCTTATTAAATAATTATAACAATTATAATATTGCCAATGAAGGTAAATCAAAGTAGCATGCTACAAAAAACTTATTAAATATAACTCTTTATATTTAATTAAGTAATTTCATGCATCATGCTATTCCATTTTTCATGATTTTAATATAGCTCAACTATATATTAAACAACTCATGAAAATAAACCATGCATTTCAATCCATACATTATAACTAATTATAATATATATAAAATGCATGAGCATGCTTTATAACCTAAGGTGGGATTTTAAATCTAAATGACATCCATAAAGCATTTAAATAGCATATAAACCGATTAATTGGCCCCTAGGATAAAATAAAGCACATAAATTACAATAATTTAAGTTATTTCATCCTAAAAACATCCTTCTGCAGCTTCAGAATCGGACTAGACTGCACGAACGGACCTGAACCGCTTCGAACCGGACCCCAAAATGCCAAACCAAGCTTGAATTGGGCTGAACCGGGCCAAACCAGCCCCAGACTAGCCCCAAATCATTGAACTGGACCGCCTTCAGCCACGCCTCACAAAACCTAGCCGCATGCCGCAAGAAATCGTGATAGCGTCGCGACGCTGAGAAGATAGCGTCACGATGCTTACGGGATCGTAGACCTTCGCCTCGCGAAATCGCGACAGCGTCGCGACGCTTCTGCGTCTGGAAGCAGAATCTGGGCATTCCAGCGGCTGTTTCTCGCATTTGGCCTCGTTTTTGGACGTGAATTTCAAAGATCTTCATCATCGAACACCCTATTCTAGACCCGGACTTACAGAGGATAATAGATTTACAAAATATGCCCAAAAACGCAGGGGCCTTTATTGAACCATTCAAGAAAGCGTAAATCTATGGCCAAATTAATCGAAACCATTTATACGCAAACCATAACATTCACAATGCATAAATCCCACCATGAACAAATTGCAAATTTCAAGTTAAAATCAAGAACAACTGAGTTGGCTCTAATACCAATTGAAGGGATAAAAGCCCTATGCAGCGGAAAGAATTACCGAACCTACTCAGAGTCTTAGATTCTAATTGAAATATCCATACAATTTGCAAAATATTACAGCAATAAATCTATATTTAATGGGTTGTATGTAGGCTATAAACATGCTATATGATTAACTAGATTAATCCTAGTGATCAAGGATTTCATAGAAAATTTACTTTTGTAGAAAGTCTTGATCTATTCGCCTTTTTCTTGCTAATAAGATCGAAAATGCAGCAACCTTCTTGTGTGAACACCACCAATCGACTACACCGGTATATCTCTAAGACTTCTTGAAGTAGGAGACTTGTGGGAGTCTTTTGGGAGAGATCTCTAAGAGAATGAGAGACAATGGGATGTCTTTCACCCCACCCCAGGGGTCCTATATATAGGTAACGGTCAAGACCTTTTCCTAATAGGAAAAGGTCTCCTTTTCCCAATATTAAAAGGTCTATTAATAAGTTCAAATCTATTATCTAAACAATATCTAATTTTAATAAATAATTAATTAATTCCATAATTAATTAATTACCCAATTAAATATCATATATTTAATCTTAGGGATTTTATTAAAATTAAAATTAATATGAATCCAATTCATATTAAAATTTATTTGAACTCTTTCAAATATTTTCTCTCAAGAATTAATTTTTGAAATTAATTAAAAAATTATATTATAAAGTTTCATAAACTTTATATTATAATGTATCAACATACATTATCCGATTCCCCAAATAAATTGAACACTTTCAATTTATAGTTTATATTTAATTGCTTCAAGTCTTTTTACGAGCTACCAGTGGGACCTAATCGACCTACAGATCAGAAGCTCCAACGATACGAGACTAATTGGCTAAACTCATTAACCAAGTTAGTCAACATTTGCACTCTTCTCACTGCAGAATATTTCTGTGTCCACGGATATCGACCAATAACGACAAGTTAGTCCTTCATGAGTGTTCGTAACTCCAGCTTGGTCAAATTACCGTTTTACCCCTGAGTTACCTCTACCTCCTTAAATATCAGTGCTCCTCTAATGAACAACCTGTTTGTGGTCCAACCATCAAACAGAAACCCCTCTCGGGCCAGTGAGAGGGTAGGGCCCTTTGTTCAAGACCCGGAGACACCACTTAAGGGAACAGTCATCTACTTCCTCAAAAGTCGGGAAGGAGTGAATTCCATCTGGTGTGATTATGTTCCCAGCTCCCCACTCGGTCTTGTCCCCAAAATGGTAGGCTTATTGAGTCGGCGTACTGGCCACTCTCACCCATATAAATTAAAGGAAAATCCCTCGTGAACAGGAGTCCATAATCCACTTAGGATTCAGACTAAGTTGCCTAGGTCATCCTAGTGAAATAGAAACATAACTAGTTAACGGTGTTATAGCTAGCAGTTACTATTTCGCGGTCCGGTCTTATGCAAACTCATTGCATAGGATACCCCCACTCGCATGTCTACTACATGGACACTTTGGATCAATACGTCTGTATCAAATACAAAGCAAGTCATATCACATAGTGTTACCAGGATAAGGTACCTAACCTTATCCTTGTACTATAGACCTTTTAGGTTGTTACTTGAACATTGATCCCCGTATGTCCCCACATACTAGTTCAAGTTACATACAAACAACCTTGGATCTTAGTTTATTGGATTTGGGTCAAATAGTGCAATATTTAACAATAACATTTTATTGCAGAAACTAAATAACACTTTATTAAACACAAGTATAAAATTTGTTTACATTCACTATCTACGAGTTTTTGGGCATAAAACCCAACAGTATGCTCTTCCTTTGAGGGAATGAGCTCCTGGCAACAGTTGGATGCTGGGGAAATGACTCTCAGAGTTGGAACTAGGGAGCTCGTTTTATCTAAAGCAGTAGGAGATATTAAAATGTTCTTCTCCAGGGAACGCTATATGTTATTAGATAATGTATATATAGTTCCCAAAATAAAAAGAAATTTGATTTCTATTTAATGTTTGCTAGAACAAGGATATCCAGTGTCCTTTTCTGTGAATGAAGCTTTCATTACTAAAAGGGGTACTGATATCTGTTCTGCAAAAATGGAGAACAATTTGTATGTTTTAAGACCAATAGAGTCTAGGGCTATTTTGAACAACAAAATGTTTAAAACAGCTGAGACTCAACCAAAAAGGCAGAAAGTTTCTCAAAGTACCTATCTTTGGCACTTGAGACTTGGCCACATAAATCTCAATAGGATTGGGAGATTGGTTAAGAACAGACTTCTAAACCAGTTAGAAGATGGTACTTTACCTCCGTGTGAGTCATGTCTCGAAGGTAAAATGACCAAACGACATTTTACTGGAAAAGGGTATCGTGCCAAAGAGCCCTTAGATCTCGTACATACGGATCTATGTGGTCCAATGAATGTAAAAGCTCGATGAGGGTATGAATATTTCATCTCTTTCATAGATGATTATTCAAGGTATGGTTATTTATACCTAATGAGTCATAAGTCTGAAGCCCTTGAAAAGTTCAAGGAGTACGAGACTGAAGTTGAGAACTTGTTAGGTAAGACCATTAAAACACTTCGATCTGATCGCGGTGGAGAGTATTTGGACTTAAAATTCCAGAACTATTTGATAGAACATGGAATCTCATCTCAACTCTCAGCACCAGGTACACCTCAACAGAATGGTGTATCTAAAAGGAGAAACAGAACCTTGTTGGACATGGTTCGATCTATGATGAGCTATGCTCAACTGCCTAATTCTTTTTGGGGTTATGCAGTAGAGACGGCAGTTTATATTTTGAATGTAGTTTCCTCAAAGAGTGTTTCTGAAACAACATTTGAGCTCTGGAGAGGGCGTAAAGCTAGTTCACGTCATTTCAGAATTTGGGGCTGCCCTGCACATGTGCTAGTAGCAAATCCAAAGAAATTGGATTCACGTTCAAAATTATGCCTATTCGTAGGCTACCCAAAAGAAACAAGAGGTGGATACTTCTTCGATCTACAAGAAAATAAAGTGTTTGTTTCGACAAATGTTACTTTCTTAGAAGAAGACCACGTTCGAGAACACAAGCCACACAGTAAAATGGTTTTAAGTGAACTTTCTGGTGAAGCTACAAATGAATCAACAAGAGTTGTTGATGAGGTTGGACCTTCAACAAGGGTTGTTGATGAGCCCAGTACACAGACTGGACCTTCAACAAGAGTTGTAGATGAACCCAGTATATCTGGTCAAGCTCATCATTCTCAACAGTTGAGAATGTCTCGATGTAGTGGGAGGGTTGTTACTCAACCTGAACGCTATCTGGGTTTAGCAAAAAATCCAACTGTCATACCTGATGATGGAGTTGAGGATCCATTGACCTTTTGGCAGGCAATGAATGATGTGGACCATGACTAGTGGGTCAAAGCTATGGACCTAGAGATGGAGTCTATGTACTTCAATCAAGTCTGGGATCTTGTAGACCTACCTAAAGGGGTTAAATCCATAGGGTGCAAATGGATCTACAAGAGAAAACGAGACGCAGCTGGGAAACTACAGACTTTCAAAGCTCGACTTGTGGCAAAGAGTTATACCCAAAAGGAGGGGGTGGACTATGAGGAAACCTTTTCCTCAGTTGCCATGTTAAAGTCGATAAGGATTCTCTTGTCCATTGCCACGTTTTATGATTATGAGATTTGGCAAATAGACGTCAAGACTGCCTTTCTGAATGAAAATCTTGATGAGAACATCTTTATGTCTCAACCAGAGGGGTTCATTACTCAAGGTGAGGAGCAAAAAGTTTGCAAGCTTAGACGACCCATTTATGGGTTGAAGCAAGCTTCCAGATCTTGGAATATAAGGTTTGACACTGCTGTCAAATCTTATGGCTTTGACCAGAACGTTGATGAGCCTTGTGTTTACAAAAGGATTATCAACAGTTCAGTAGCTTTTCTGGTGTTGTATGTAGATGATATTCTTCTCATTGGGAATGATGTAGAATATCTAGCTGACATTAAAAAATGGCTATCGACTGAGTTCCAAATGAAAGATTTGGGTGAAGCTCAGTATGTTCTAGGGATTCAAATTATCAGGAATCGTAAGAACAGAACGTTAGCCATGTCTCAAGCATCATATATAGTAGGATTGAGCAAAAACCGAGCTGAACCGACGAATCGAACCGGACCGACTGGTTCGGTCCGGTTTTTTTAAAAAATCAATTTGCTCGATTGAGGCATGCAGAAAACCGATGCATTCGATTCGGTTCTCGGTTCCAGACTTAAAAAACCGAACCGAACCGACCTCTTATGTTTCCTATAATTTTACCTCAGCCCAGTGTATATGTATTGAGCCCAGCCCAACCCAACCCACATCATTGAATTATTAAATTCAACCCAATTTTCCAACCCACTTCATTGTTATTTTAATTAAAAAAAAGAAAGGTAACCCTAGTTTTTCTTCTCCTCTCAAACTCCCGCCTCCTCCATTTCAATCTCCAATATTTTTCTTCTCAATTCTCATGCCTCCTCCAAACTCCATCTCTAAAGTTCTTCTCATGTCCTCCATCTCTCAAGTTCTTCTCATGTCCTTCATCTCTCAAGTCTCACTCATCCTCCCTTCATCTCTGCAATCTCATGAGTCGCACCTCTCTCTCGACTCTCGTCTCCATCTCTCAACGTTGCCGGCTGTCGGATCAATTTTGCCAACTCTCAACACCAGTTCTTATTAATTTATGAGGCCAGTTCTTATTATTTTTATTTTTTTGTTTGTAAATATATAGATTAATTAGTATTTTAGTTTTTGTTTGAAGCCCTTGTTTGAGTTTCTGTTTGTGGCTTTCTCAAGAATACAACTGCAACTATGATTATTTGGTCGATGGTCTGTGATGGAGGAAAGAAAGAAAGGAAAAAAAAAAAAAAAGGCTGGTTTTAACCGAACCAAACCAAGTCGGTTCGGTTCCAAAACCGAAACCGATAGATTTCAGTTTTGTTCGATTCAAGAGGTCAGAAAACCGACCTCCTCGGTTCGATTCATGGTTCGGTCCAAAACCGAACCGAACTGAACCGTGACCACCCCTAATATATAGACAAGATGTTGTCTAGATATTACTACCCTTCAGGCATGGAGTTCATTTGTCTAAGGAACAGTGTCCTAAGACACCTCAAGAAATTGAGGATATGAGACGGATCCCTTATGCTTCAGCTGTGAGCAATCTTATGTATGCCATGTTGTGTACTAGGCCTGACATTTGCTATGCATTTGGGATAGTCAGCAGGTACCAGTCCAATCCAGGGTTTAACCACTGGACTGCAATTAAAAACATCCTCAAGTATCTTCGGAGAACGAGGGACTATCAGCTTGTGTATGGCTCTAAGGATTTGATCCTTACAGGATACACAGACTCTGACTTTCAGACTGATAAGGATTCTAGGAAATCCACATCAGGGTCAGTATTTACCCTCAACAGGGGAGCTGTAGTCTGGCGTAGCATCAACCAAGGATGCATTGCTGATCGGTGTCGGAATGCCAATTAATTAATACAGAATTTATCGCAGAAATGTATTAACCCAAGTATAAATTAACACAATCAAGTAGTACCTAGTGAGTGCTAGGGTCAAATCCACAGAGAAAGGCGATTAAAAAGTTTTTAATGACTTTTTGATTTAAACTCTAGGACGCATGGTATTATGAAAATTTAAAGAAAAGATTTGATTGAGAAGAATATTAATGAATTGCAAAATACTTAAAGCATGCATTTAAAGTTAAAAGAAGTAGTCAATGATAATACTATCAAGGTTGTTACGGCAGCAACCTCATGCGTTTATAAGTAACCTTGTAACGCATTGTAACAGCCCGTATTTTTCAATACGGTCAAACTTACAAATAATGCGGAAGCGATTTAACAAAACTGAAAACACAACCTATTATTCAGAAAACAAGGCTTACAACCAAAGCCAAGTCCAACATTCCAAACAAAAAAAGAACTAAACAATACTAAAAATAACAAAACCTACAAAAGCCTACTAAATCCTAAAGGTCATAAGTCCTCATCGGTCATGCCAGAACGCTAGCCTAATAGCTGTCAGAACTATCACTTGCTCCATCATCTAAAAACATTTTAAAAACACAAAATGAGTACAAAAATACTCAAAAGCAACTTCCACATCAAGTTCACAATTCATTTTCGTTCAAAACAAAAACATAAGATTTCAGGTAGTAAAACATTTCAATATTCGAAACAAAATCATTCTTTCAGTCAAACAAACTTTCAGTCAGACAATACTTTCAGAACATATTGGGAAAGATGCATCAATGGAGTAGCCCAGAACAGAAGTGGTTACCCGTCAGTAACACCAATCATACATACATACATAATTGTCGGTTAAAACCGACCAGAACATATCAAATCAAATATTTAAGTGTGAGGCCATGTGAGTGAAACACACACATGAATCTACATTCCAAAGGAACGTCAAATCACATAAGTGTCTTCCCACAAATAAGTTTCAGAACAATACATACTAATACTTAAGTGTGAGGCCATGAGAGTGAAACACACACATGAATCTACATTCCAAAGGAACGTCAAACCACATAAGTGTCTTCCCACAAATAAGCTAACATTTCATACAAATACTTAAGAGTGAGGCCATGTGAGTGAAACACACACATGAATCTACATTCCAAAGGAACGTCAAACCACATAAGTGCCTTCCCACAAATAAGTTTCATTCAGAACATATAACCGTCAATTCCAATATGGCTACTACAAAGCATACAATCCCCAAAACAAAATTTGGCATATCCAGATAGCACTATCAGTTCAATTCAAAACACTTTTCAAAACATACAAAACAGTAAACATGCTTTCATTTAACAAAACAATTGAAGCAGAATCACATTCGATCAAAACACTTTCAATTTAAAACAAACGATTTTAACCAAAATTTCTATTTTGGAAGGGATGTGGAAATTACTTACCTCGATCAGAACCTACAAATCTTAAGCCCAAAGCAAAACAAATTCGGTTCCTTGAATCCAACAATATCCTAAACATGGCCAATACTTCTATAATTAGAAACCAACGAATCCATCTTAAAGGTCTAACGACCAATCCATATGGCAATCAATCTTAACCTCCAATTTTTTTCCCACTGAAAACAAATTCTCTTCATAAAAAGTTGGGAAAATAGGCTTATTGGGTGCCAAAAACAGCATTTAAAATCTAGGAATTTTCACTCTAAAATCCAACTTTTTCATACCAAAAAAAATCAATAAAACAAATACCTTTCAAACCATTTAAAAACAAAACAAGATTTTAATTTCTCAATCTTTAAAACCTTCAAAACTACCTTAAAATTGGGATAAATAACCCAAAAAAATTTCTGCAAACAAAATAAAGATTTTCCAAACTTTTCACACTAAAACAAATCAATAATGGATACTTTAAAATACAAAACCATATCTGAAAACCCCAATAAAAACTGCTGTAAAATCAGTAAAAACACTCCCTTTTCATGAAGAAATCAAAGCCATAAATCATATTTCAATTTAGCAATCATAGGCAAACTTTTTTAACAAAAAGATTCCAATTTAAACACAAAAACAGCCCCAAAATCAAATAAATTCAAGGCTGGAAATTCTGGAAAAATTCCTCAAATCTTGAATTTAAACCAAAAGCCCTAAGAGGAAAAACTTTGATAAAAAAATTTAGGCCAAAACAAAAACCTAAAACTTTTTAGGGCAAAAGGTTTGAAAACCAATTTCATCCCAAATAGAACAAATAAAACTTCATACTAAAACTTTTCAACAAGAAAAGAAAACAAAATAAAAACATAGAAGGGAAGAAAAACTTACTACTACTTTTTCTCTGGGGAAGAAAGTGCAGAATGCGTTCTTCTTCTCTCTTTTTTTATTCAGAGCCTAAAAATAATTAGAGCTAAAGAAAAGGTCTTTAAATAGAACCCTAATTAAAACCCTAAAAGGATATTTCCTTTTCTAAAAAGGAAAAGGATAATTCAAATTTACCTCCTAATTCAAAAGGGAAATAAATTTAAATAAAAGATTTTCTTGAAAACATTAAAATAAATTAAAAATAAATTAAAATAAATTAATCTTTTTCTTTTTTTAAAAAAAAATTACGGCTGTTACAAACACCCCACCTAATAAAAATTTCGTCCTCGAAATTTGCATACCTTGCTTAAGAGAATAAACTTGGATATCTTTCCCTCATGTCCTTTTCAGTCTCCCAGGTAGCATCTTCAAAGGATTGGTTCCTCCATAAAACCTTCACAAGAGGGATAAACTTGTTGCGCAAAACTCGATCTTTTCTGTCCAGGATTTGAACTGGAGCCTCCTCATAAGTCAAATTTTCCTTCACATGAAGTGGTTCATAGCTTAACACATGGGATGCATTTGCAATATACTTTCGAAGCATGGAAACATGGAAAGTATTGTGAATTCGATCCAAGGCAGGCGGTAAGGCCAAACGATACGCCACTACACCCACCTTTTCCAGAATCTCAAAAGGTCCAATAAACCTCGGACTAAGCTTCCCCCTCTTCCCAAATCTCAAAATTCCTTTCAATGGTGACACTTTCAAGAACACCATATCTCCAACTTCAAAATTTAATTCCTTTCTCCTGACATCAGCATAACTTTTCTGTCGACTTTGAGCTGTTTTCATTCTCTGCTTGATCAAATCAATGGCTTCATTAGTCTTTTGCACTAATTCTGGACCCAAAATCAAGTTCTCTCCTACCTCACTCCAGTTGATTGGTGATCTGCATTTACGCCCATAGAGAGCCTCAAAAGGTGCCATCCCAATAGTGGCCTGATAGCTGTTATTATAAGAAAACTCGACCAAATGCAGGTGCTTCTCCCAACTTCCTTGAAAGTCTAAGGCACAAGCCCGAAGCATGTCTTCCACTATCTGAATTGTCCTTTCTGTTTGACCGTCTGACTGAGGGTGAAATGCAGTACTGAAATCAAGTCTCGTGCCTAAAGCCTTATGCAAACTTTTCCAAAATTTGGATGTAAACTTTGGATCTCGATCTGACACTATAGAGATGGGTATACCATGAAGTCGAACTATCTCCTCGACATAAATCTGAGCCCATCTCTTGGTTGTATAAGAAGACTTTCCCGGTAAAAAGTGAGCTGACTTTGTTAAACGATCAACAACAACCCATACAGTCTCAAGCCCTAACTGAGTCTTAGGCAATCCAGTCACAAAATCCATTGAGATATTTTCCCATTTCCACACTGGGATATCCAACGGTTGGAGAGGTCCTGACGGTCTTTGATGTTCAATCTTCACCTGCTGGCACGTTAAACAATGATTAATGAAATTGGCAACCTCTCGCTTCATTCCTGACCACCAATACGTCTTTCGAAGATCTTGATACATCTTTGTACTCCCAGGGTGAACTGAATAAGGAGTACTATGTGCTTCTGTCATAATCTCCTTCTTAATAACTGGGTCATTAGGAACACAAAGACGATCACCCATCCACAAAACTCCATTCACGAGATACTGAAAACTCAAATTGCTTACCCATGCTAACATCATCAACAATTCTTCTCAAAGTGGGGTCTAAACTTTGAGCCTGCTTGATCTTATTAACCAATGATGGTTCAACTGTCAGATTAGTCAACAATGATGTTACATCTTCTGAAGTCACATCGATGTCTAGCTTTCCAAAATCGTGGATCAAATGCTCTTGAGTAGTGATTAAAGCTGCTGAAAATGAAGACTTCCTACTAAGAGCATCAGCAACCACATTGGCTTTACCTGGATGGTAACTAATAGTGCAATCATAATCCTTCACCAATTCCAACCAACGCCACTGACGCATATTCAATTCCTTCTGCGTGAAGAAGTAATTTAAACTTTTATGGTCAGTAAAAATCTCGCATCGAGCACCATATAAGTAGTGCCTCAAAATCTTTAGTGCAAACACCACTGCAGCTAACTCCAAATCATGAGTGGGGTAATTTTGCTCATGGTTCTTAAGTTGTCAAGAAGCATAGGCGATAACCTTGCCGTTTTGCATAAGCACACAACCTAGACCATTTCTAGAAGCATCACTATAAATTACAAATCCTGAGTCTCCACATGGAACAGTCAGCACTGGAGCTGTAACAAGTCTCTTTTTCAACTTTTGAAAGCTTTGCTCACACTCTTCTGACCACTGGAACCGTGCATTCTTTCTGGTTAGTTGAGTCAAAGGAGCTGAAATCTTAGCGAAACCTTCCACAAACCTTCTGTAATAACCAGCTAAACCAAGGAAACTTCGGACTTTTCGAACATTAGTGGGTTGTGGCCAACCCAAAACTGCTTCAACTTTGCTCGGGTCTACAGAGATCCCCTTTTTAGAGACCACATGGCCCAAAAAGGCAATGCTCTTTAGCCAAAACTCACATTTCTTAAATTTTGCATATAATCTTTTTTCCCTCAACACTTCTAGTGTTCTTCTTAAGTGAACCTCATGCTCCATCTTCGACTTGGAATAAATTAAGATGTCATCAATGAAGACAATGATGAATTTATCCAGAAATTCATTGAACACTCTGTTTATCAAATCCATAAAAGCAGCTGGAGCATTAGTTAGTCAAAACGGCATTACCAAAAATTCATAGTGTCCATAGCGTGTTCTGAATGCACTCTTTGGATGTCACAATCCTTAATCTTTAACTGGTGGTAGCCTGACCTCAAATCAATCTTTGAGAAAACCTTGGCACCTTGAAGCTGATCAAATAAATCTTCAATCCGAGGAAGAGGATACTTGTTCTTTATAGTAACCCAGTTGAGCTCTCTATAATCGATGCATAATCGAAGAGATCCATCCTTCTTTTTAACAAAAAGAACTGGAGCACCCCAAGGTGAAACACTTGGACGGATAAAACCTTTGTCCAATAATTCCTGGATTTGCTCCTTAAGTTCTCGAAGTTCAGCAGGAGCCATTCTATAGGGTGCTTTGGATAAAGGTGCAGTTCCCGGTAATAAATCGATAGAGAATTCAATCTCTCTATCAGGAGGCAAACCTGGTAAGTCCTCTGGAAAGACATCTGTAAAGTCACGCACTACTGGTATTTCTCCAATTGACTTACCTGTCTTCTCAGTGTTAATCACACTAGCTAAGTACCCCCTGAAGGATTGGAATTCCGTGATTTCGTAAAGCGGAAGCGTGATTGGGACCGATTCGTAATTAATTTTGTTTAATCTAAAATACCAATACATTGGCAATAATATTAGAACTATTCTAAATTTATATTAAGGCTAAGCATACAAAAATATTAGATCTAAATCTAATTTATATAGTAACAAGTTACTTACTCTCGTTGACGACTCTAATTAAATTCACCAACTGCTTGTGAAATAATCAGGAACTAGTGCGAACACCACCACTATGGCTACACCGGTATGACTCTGAGACTACTAGAGGCAGGAGACTTGTGAGAGCCTTTGGGAGAATTCTCTGAGAGTAGGAGAATGAATGGGATGTCTTTCACCCCACCCCAGGGGTCCTATATATAGTAAAGGTCAAGACCTTTTTCCTAATAGGAAAAGGAAGACCTTTTCCTAATAGGAAAAAGTCTCTAATTTTAATAAATAATTAATTAATTCCATAATTAATTAATTTCCCAATTAAATATCATATATTTAATCTTAGGGATTTTATTAAAATTAAAATTAATATGAATCCAAATCATATTAAATTTATTTGAACTCTTTCAAATATTTTCTTTCCTAATAGGAAAAGGTCTCTAATTTTAATAAATAATTAATTAATTACCCAATTAAATATCATATATTTAATCTTAGGGATTTTATTAAAATTAATATGAATCCAATTCATATTAAATTTATTTGAACTCTTTCAAATATTTTATCTCAAGAATTAATTTTTGAAATTAATTCAAAAATTATATTATAAAGTTTCATAAACTTTATATTATAATGCATCAATATATATTATATGATTCCCCAAATAAATTGAACACTTTCAATTTATAATTTATACTTAATTGCCTCAAGTCTCTTTACGAGCTACCAGTGGGACCTAATAGACCTACAGATCAGAAGCTCCAACGATATGAGACTAATTGGCCAAACTCATTAACCAAGTTAGTCAACATTCGTTAACTGTGGGTCACTCCACTAAAGACCCACAGCTGCACTCTTCTCACTGTAGAATATTTCTGTGTCCACGGATATCGACCAATGCAGTAAGTCAATCCTTCACGTGTGTTCATAACACCAGTTGGGTCAAATTACCGTTTTACCTCTGGTTCCTTAAGTACCACTGATTCCTCTAATGAACAAGTTGTTTAGGGTCCAACCACTAAACAGGAGTTCCTCTCGGGCCAGGAGAGGACGGCGCGCCTTTGTTCAAGCCCCGGAATCAGCCCTTAAGGGAACACACAACTACTTACCCCAATAGGGGAAGGAGTGAATTCCATCTTGTACTGTTATGTTCCCAGCCCCCATTCGATCTTGCCCCTGAAATGGTAGGATTATTGAGTCGGCGAACTGGCCACTCTCACCCATACAAATCTAAGGACAATCCCTCCTGAAAGGGGTTCATAACAGACTCAGGATTGAGATTGAGTTACCTAGGTCATCCTATTGAAATAGAAACCTAAACTAGTTAACGGCGTTACATCTAGTGGTTACTATTTCGCGGTCCGGTCTTATGCAAACTCATTGCATAGGATACCCCCACCCGCATGTCTCCTACATGGATGCTTTGGATCATTGCATCTGTATCGAATACAAGGTGGGTCGTATCACATAGTGTCACCAGGATAAGGTACCCAGCCTTATCCCTATACTATAGACCTTTTAGGTTGTTACTTGGACACTGATCCCCGTATGTCCCCACATACTAGTCCAAGTTTCATTTAATAAACCTTGGATCTTAGTTTATTGGATTTAGGGTTTATTAATGCAAACTCGATTATTCAATAACCAAATTACTGAATTACTCAAATAACACTTTATTGAGATCGATTAATTTGTTTCATTTACTATCTACGAGTTTTAGGGCATAAAACCCAACACCCCCAACATCCATTCTCAATCAGCTTTGATGCTTTAAGTGCTGATATAATTTTCGGAAGAGGGTGTACCTTCATTCCATTAAAACGAAACTTTGGTTGATCCGGAGGGGCAAACAAAACCTCCTTCTCATGGCAAAGAATATTTGCATGATTTAGAGACAACCAATCCGTTCCCAATATTGCATCAAAATCAGTCATCTCAAGGAGTGTCAAGTCAGCAAACAAATTTCTATCAGCAATATTCAACTGACAGGACTTAACTACTTTATCAGATCTCAACACATTTTCAGAAGGGGTAGATACCTTAGGCACATAACTTAATTCAACGGGTACTAACTTAAACTTCTCAACAAAAGCAGTAGATATGAAAGAGTGTGTTGAACCAGAGTCAATCAATATAAAAGCAGTAATCTCAGATATAAGAATGGTACCTAACACCACATTAGGTTCATCGTCAGCCTGCTGCTCTGTCAAGGCAAAAACTTTTCCCTTCACTTTCTGTTTCTTCTCCTGAACTCTTGAATCATCAGTTTTCTGGCTCATAGGACAATTATTCATTAAATGTCCTACCTTTCCACACCGGAAGCAAGCTCCTGACACTCTATAGCATGTCCCTTGATGCTTCCTACCACATGTCTTACACTCTGGAAACTGTCCACTGGTGCTAGGGCCTACCTTCTTTTGTGGTTGGCTTGAACTCTGACCTTCATGGAACTTCCTCTTGGAACTTCCCTCCCTGTGTGATGTCTTGGTCAAGTTAGCATCCTGTGATAAGATCTGCGCAGTCTGCAACACCTCAGCATAGGTGTTCAACCTGAAGGCTGCAACATGCTTCCTTAATTCAGGCCTCAAACCTCTCTCAAACTGTCTTGCTTTCCTCCAATCAGTGTCCACCAAGTGGGGAGCATACTGAGAAAGGGCATCAAACTTTCTTTCATACTCCAATAGGCTCAACTTCCCCTGCTCCAACTTAATGAACTCAGCTTCCTTATCTTGTCTAACAGTAAGGGGAAAGAACTTTTCGAAGAAAAGCTCCTTGAATCTTTCCCAACTCAATGGGTTATTAGGCACATTCCACGTCCTCCTTGTTAAGTTCCACCATTTGTTTGCTCCCCTTTTCAGCATATAAGCAGCTCAAGCCACCTTTTGTCGATCATTGCAATCCATGAAGTCAAATGCTTTTTCTATTTCCTCAATCCACTCCTCAGCAACTATAGGGTCTGTGCTTGTTCCATCAAAAGAGGGTGGATGAAGCTTCCTGAACTGCTCCACCACACGATTTATTCCATCATTGGTTTGGGCTTGCCTGATGGTCCTTTGGCCTTGCACAATGTTTGGAATTTGGTCTTGCTGCTCATCATCATTTTCTCCTCTACGGTTAGCCGCTCTTCAGGGTGGCATTGTAATAAAAAAAACAATTGCCAACTAACTTTTAGAGATACCAAAACGTGATAGAGAATTTATGAAAACGGACATCTAAAGATATAAAATTTCTACTTATACTGACAAGCCTAGAGTTCTGGCATGAACTTTCATATACTACAAATCCTTTCAAAATTCTAGTCTACAGAATCACAAACTTGGCTCTGATACCAACTGTAACAGCCTGTATTTTTCAATACGGTCAAACTTAAAAATAATGCGGAAGCGATTTAACAAAACTGAAAACACAACCTATTATTCAGAAAACAAGGCTTACAACCAAAGCCAAGTCCAACATTCCAAACAAAAAAAAGATTTTCCAAGCTTTTCACACTAAAACAAATCAATAATGGATACTTTAAAATACAAAACCAGATCTAAAAATCCCAATAAAAACTGCTGTAAAATCAGTAAAAACACTCCCTTTTCATGAAGAAATCAAAGCCATAAATCATATTTCAATTTAGCAATCATAGGCAAACTTTTTGAACAAAAAGATTCCAATTTAAACACAAAAACAACCCCAAAATCAAATAAATTCAAGGCTGGAAATTCTGGAAAAATTCCTCAAATCTTGAATTTAAACCAAAAGCCCTAAGAGGAAAAACTTTGATAAAAAAATTTAGGCCAAAACAAAAACCTAAAACTTTTTAGGGCAAAATGTTTGAAAACCAATTTCATCCCAAATAGAACAAATAAAACTTCATACTAAAACTTTTCAACAAGAAAAGAAAACAAAATAAAAACATAGAAGGGAAGAAAAACTTACTACTACTTTTTCTCTGGGAAAGAAGTGCAGAATGCGTTCTTCTTCTCTCTTTTTTTATTCAGATCCTAAATAGAACCCTAATTAAAACCTTAAAAGGATATTTCCTTTTCTAAAAAGGAAAAGGATAATTCAAATTTACCTCCTAATTCAAAAGGGAAATAAATTTAAATAAAAGATTTTCTTGAAAACATTAAAATAAATTAAAAATAAATTAAAATAAATTAATCTTTTTCTTTTTTAAAAAAAAATTACGGCTGTTACACGCATACCGTGACTAATTGATCCATTAATGCCTAAGCGAGAAAAAATCATAAGATTCCTTTCCGATACTACTTATGTGTTTGGCGTAGAACTAACAACTGTTTTGTTTAATTAGTTCATGCGTAGGTTTAGTTCTCTAACAACTTATAAGAGACTGCGTTAGTCCTAACATAGTCAAAGCTCATTCATGCACTATCTTATAGCGGTAGTATTTTGTCTAATGCTACCAAACTACATGCAATGCACTAGCTTGCTATACTTAGATATTTTCACATGCATTACCTGTTAGGGATTTATCATGCTGCTACCGCATCCGACTGGCTAGGCGGGAGTTAGTAATGAAAATAGTATCGCATCTAAGTAGAAGGCATTAATGTTTCATTGAATCAAAGTATGCGATTACAAAATAAACTTATCACCGCATGCACTACTACAAAAATGACTTTTAATGACGGGCACCGTCGTCGTCTATATGAGTGTCGTCGTAGCCTTTAATGACTGACGCTTTTTAATGACGGACAATGCCGTCATTAAAGCCCGCCCATCATTAAAGGCTACGATGACGGACACTTTTAATGACGGTCAATGCGTGACATTAAAAGTCTGTCAGTCATCAAATGTCCATCGTTGAAAGGGTATATTTTATGACTAAATGTCCGTCATTAAAGGTGTTCGTCATTAAATGTCCGTCATTAAAAGTCTGTCATTAAATGTCTGTCATTAAATGTGTCTGTCATTGAATGTGCATCATTATTTGTGCCAATTAAGGGCAGTCCAAAACTGTAACCAATATATATAGATCCCCAACATGTGAAACTAATAGAACACCAAAAAGAAACAAAGGATCGAAACATTTTGGCTTGATCCCAAGGACAGTACGTTTATACTCATTTTATCCATTATAAACTTTATCCAGATGAATGACACCTATGCAGTGTGCCTATTAAATTAACCAAAGCCTTTCATTCAATCAAAAAATCAAATAACCTGGCACAAGCTGTAAGAATAGAATAAAAAATGAAACCTGAATTAAAGAATATTCCATACCTTAGCTATTTTAACCAGCTGGTCATAATTAACATGTCCATAGAAGAATGACTCCTTTCGAAAAATCTGACAGCATAAATTACAATTATAAGATCAAACAATTCTATATAAGTAGAATATTAACCTACACTACTGTCTACTATGTATGAAGACCTCAATTACATACTAAGTCGAATTTGTCTTCCACTTACTTAAGATGACAAAATATAATTCTACATATAACTCAAGTAAATAATAATAAGATGTTAGAATCTCTATTGGAAATTTTAGCAATTATTATTAAACCAGAAAATTGTAAGATAAAAATTTGTAGATATTAATCAATTACTCACCATTCGACAAACATGCAAGAAACATAAAGACAACAGAATTAGCATAGAAAACTGACAACTCAGGCTACGATGTCAATAGAACAACATGAAAGCAAAAGGGGTGAATATAATAAGTCATGAACATAAAACTTGGAGCCTATGATAGTTCCCTTTGATCTTCTGGAAAGAATTATTGATGAAAACTTCCACCATAAGTTTCAATTTCAAAACTTACAAGAAGAGAAGATTTTGAAGTTGACTCAGTTCTTGAGGAAGAGAAGATTTTGTAAGAAATACCCTGCCAATTCATATTCACTTTGTCCAGAGGTGAAGGAAAAGATAAGGATACAGATTCCATAATGTTAATAGAGGACATCATACCTCTCCCCACCGATCCAGAATTAGTCAAGTCGCGTTCTGTAACATTATCCAAAGAGAGGCAATAGTGAGAGGAGGTTATGGTGCCATTTATGTGTTGAAGAACGATTGATTCAGATTAAAAATGGAGGAGAAGGAGTTGCGAGATTGGCAAAGTAAATGGAGAATTTTGGTTTAGGGTTTAGAAGTAAAAGAGGCCGAAAGAGAGGGAGCCGTGAATGATAAAGAAAATCGAGAGAAAAATAAAATGTTAAAGAATTAAGATTATCTTTTGTGAAAAATAGTGTAGGCACGCGCGGGAAACCAATTTTAAGCCGCTTAAAATTCATAATAGCATTTAACGTCGGTCAATGCCCCACATTAAAGCAAAAGAAACAATGTCCGCCAATTTTATGGGCGTTTTATTTCGTCCGTCGTGATTTCTACGCGTGTTTTTATTCTGACCGTCATTAAAGGGTTGTTTTGTAGTAGTGATGGGTGCCTACGCTAAGTCTTGATAAAGAAAATTAGCTCATGCGGGCAAAGGAATACACTACGTAATACGTCTTT
Organism: Luffa aegyptiaca; assembly: GCA_017139565.1. NCBI lineage: Eukaryota > Viridiplantae > Streptophyta > Magnoliopsida > Cucurbitales > Cucurbitaceae > Luffa > Luffa aegyptiaca. Next base: position 23,696,358 of record CM029397.1, read on the forward strand.
AACGCAATACAAGTCTACCATCTGCCGTAACCTTCTGTGATTTCTCTTTCTCCTTGCTTCCTGATCCTCCTTCTCTCCTTCGTCCCTCCTTTTTTCTTGGGCAGGTGGATGATTTGTATAGGCAGGGGAAACTGACATCACCAAGGAACTAGCAACGTGCCCTAGTTATCTTGTGCCAACTGGTGTATCAGTTATGTGTCAGCACGGTCTTTTCATCCATCTTTCCTTTCACGAGCGTTTTGGGATTTGCACCTGCGCTGAAGAAAACTTGGACAACAAACAACTGCATTTTTAATGCATTAGTGCCTTGCATTTCTATAATTTCCTACCGCATCTATAAATATAGCCTCCCGTAGGAAACCATCGCATTTTCCTTCATTACTGCGTTGCAACAACGCATCAATATATGTTTTAGCCTCATTTTAGCCTAAGTTTAAAGAAGGAATAACTTGCTTTTTGCAAGTTATCAAACCCCCAAACTTAAACTATTGCTTGTCCCCAAGCAATGCCTATTGTCAACTTTGTGAGGGTGACTTAGCTCTCAACGCCTTGGATCATTACATCCCTTTGTCTCTTATTTGCACATTACTTAGCAGGATTAGGCCTCTGCTAAATTTCCTCATTGCTTAAGGAGAGCTTCTTATGCGTAGATTCTACCCTGCGCTAACTCAGCCATTCTTCTTATGCCCTGGGCGCACTTTTTTTTTAGAAGGCATTATCGACATCAAAACGTATGCCTTCGTTTTGGCTTACCCACATTTGTGATGAAAGGTATCCAACTTTGGGCATTAAATTTTTTTACTGTCTTCAATGCTCATGGGATGCGGATACGTCTTCACGCAGTGGCAAACTATGGGTGTCATGAATGCCCCTGGCTACAAACGCATCTCATACCAAAGGAACACATAAGTATTTTATTCGTGCGCTAACTATCGCACCCCCCCCCCCAAACTTAAAATGGACAATGTCCTCATTGTCCCCCAAACTTACATTGGGGCGCGTAGGCTTTTGGAGATTAAGGTTGAGATGCAATGGGGTGTAATCGCGCAGGATTTTTCCTTAGGGATTGAGGAAATAAGAGCAAAGGCGAATCCTACAAACTAATACGGCCAAGGAAACTATGGAATTGTGATGCGCGGGGCAAAACAAAGCAGCTAACGCAAAGAGTTTTTAGATTAAGGCACTACACTAAGGCCGAAGAAAATTGTGATGATAATGAACAGCAAGCTTTATGTATTAATGCAATACAAAAGCGTGATTACAAAAGTGGGCGCAAACATATACTTATAAAGAAAAATTAAAAAAAAACAAGTCAAAAGAGATATATTTTTACTGCTGCCGCGGTGGTGGAGGCAGCGACATCGGTTGTCGCGGCGCAGGTGGAGCCATGGGGGCGCGCGTTTGAGATGGGCCTGCGCCATTGGGTCTAGGTTGCGCAGGCTGCCTAACGAAAAGATCTGACGCAACTGGCAGACGACCGAAGGAACTGGTCCAGCGCAGCAGGAAGAGTACTAATGCATTGATGCGCTAGGGCAACTCTTCCTATTGCTTGCGCAACTCCTCCTGCTGCTTGCGCAGGGGTTCCGTGACTTTGTTGACCATCTGCCTTAACTCAGAGAAGATGAGGGTCGTTTCCACATCAAGTTGTGGAGCAGGCGCAACATTGCTTGTGCTGGCAGATTGTGTGGACTGCGGTTGGGAGCTTGGCGCGGGGCTTTCTTGCCTGCGAGGAGGGTCAGGTGATGGGGTCTCGCGGACCTCAATTTGATGCACGACCTCAACACGTTTGATGGAAGGTGTTGGCGGTGGTGGCGACAAGGATGCTTGATTTGTGGTGTAGATAGTGTTTTCCTGCGCCGGTGGGTCTAACTGAGCATTCCTTGCTGCCAGAGGAGGATTGCGACCCGCAGTCTGTTTGCGCCTCTTCTTCTTTGGTGCTTCAGGCGCAGGGGCAGTTCCTACGGCCTGGGATACAGGGTCTTGGCGCAGAGATGCAGGGTCCTGGCGTAGAGCCTCTGCTTGCAGACGCATGTTGTGGGTGCGCGTTATGCGCGTCCACCATTGATCATCAAAGGCCTGCCGCATGGGTCGAATTTCTTCGTCTGGTGCTGGCAACAGGCCGAATATGTGGTAGAGGCGTGTGACAAGGCTAGGGCAGAACATCACGCCTTTTGATTTTGCAGCAGTTTGGCACAGGGCTTCTAAAATGATTCTGCCCAAGTCGAGGGTCTTCCCATTCATTATGCAGTATACCAGGACCACCCTTGGGATGCTTAATGTGGCATCATGCGATGTGGGCATGATGCGATTCTTTATCCAAGGCATCCAAGTTGTGGCCTCAAAATCTAACAGCTGTGCCCGAAGGGTCCTCGCAGTGCCACGCCCATCCCACTGAGTGCCTGGTCTGGCCACCGCAGCTAGAACTATGCTCAAGAAGTCGTTGTCCTGGCAAGACATCAGCGCATTGCCTTCTGCGTCAGGCATGTCTGATAGTTCGAACATGGAGTTGATGAACGCGGGGGCAAATGCGATTGTGTGGCCACGCACCAGCACCTCATTAATCTCTTCCTGCCATTGTGCTCTATAGAAATCACGAACTAGCGCAGGGGCGTAATCAAGAAAGTTCTCGCAGACTAACTCCCATTTGCGGCAGGAGATTTGGTCAGTCATTGATAGCGAGCAGAAATGTCGCTATTTTAGCCCTAAAATATTAAGATTTTTAGTGTTTTAATTGTGTTTTTATTGAATATATTTAATATATTTTGTTAATTGGTCTTTTGGAGCAAAATTATGGATTTTGGAGAAAAAGTTCCCAAAAAGGAGCCATTCAAGCCCAATTTCCATGCCTAGGTCAAAGGGGAGTCAAAAGAGATCAATCATGTGAAAAAGGCCCAAAGGAAATGAAGTGGAGGCCCAAAATCAAGCCCAAAATCGCAGCAGAAAGTTCTGGAATTCGCCTAGCGTCAAGACGCTGCAAGGACAGCGTTGCGACGCTGTCCATTTCTTGGCCGACAAGTCGATGACGTCACAGCGTCGCGACGCTGTGCCAATAGCGTCGCGACGCTACCCCATTTCCGAGCCTATAAATAGCGCCCCTTGGATCCAAATTTTATCATCAATCACCATTTCCTTCATTCTTTCCTTCCTTTCTTTGGTTCCTTTGGAGCCTCTCTCAAGGCTTTCTAGCCTTTTTGAGAGCTTTCTTTAGTGGGAAAATTTTGGGGAGCATTCTAGGAGGCTCAAGGAGTGTTCGGAGGGACTCCAAGTGCAGCGAAGGGGTCTTCGACGGTCAATTCCTTCCCTTTTATTATGCTCTTAATTATGCTTTCCATTGTAAATTTTGTGGATATTTTAGCTATGTATAGCTAATCCCCAATTTGGGGTCTTGAAATGAAATTATAGTCAAAATGTTGTTATAATTGCCTATCTCTTGCCCTTTTTACTAATTATTTGTATGGATGTGCTTAATATTGTATGCAATCTGGCCAATTGTATATTGATCTGATTCTTAATGGAGACTCGACGGAGAGAAGTTAGGATAGATCATAATCTATGCAACTAGTTTAATTGTCCGTCGTGACAACGGGATTAGTTGATTAAACTTAGATTCCTAAAATGAATCAGAGCGTAATAATTAATGATTTTTTAATGGCGCTAAGAACACTTAGGTTGTTAAAATGAATTAATTACAATTAGGGGAGACCGACAGGAGAACCTATGTGATTAACGGAGATTCTAGGATTATGATTAGTTGGGCATTGAGATAGGATAATTATATTAAATGTTTAGCTAATAATTGATTTTCAAGACCCCTCTTCCCATTAAAAAGACTCTTTCTCCATATTTTCTTTGATTGATCAAATTAATTTCTTTAATTGCTTTGATTTTTAAATTCTCTTTAATTGCATGTTTTGGGTCCCTAGATATTATTTATCCTAAGTATTTTTAGTGATAAAAGAATTTGTTGTTGCTTGCTTAAATTTCGCTTCGCCTCCCTGTGGATTCGCCCTGCTGCGGGAGCTTGTAGCTGAACCCCCGTTCTTCGGTGAAGTGGTTCTTCTCTTCACCTACTTTTTCTTTTCCTTTTGATGCGGCAGGGGCCCCCTTTCTCTTTTTGCTTGGGCCTGCCGTTGGGCTCTCTGAGGGTCTTGGATGGTGACTGCAGCAGGTTGCATGTTGCGGCGACGGGTCAGGGGTAGGTTGTCTTCTGAATCTGTTGACTCTGACCCGTGCGTTGGAGAGCCAAGGGCTGCTGCGATTGCAGCCAGATTTGCAGCGGTGACTTCTTCTGCAGCCCGATCTTGCGCCGCTTTGCTGGCACGTTCTTTTTCTCTAGCCGCCTTTTCTTCCGCGGCGGCCTTGCGGGCAGCTGCCTCAGTCGCAGCTTTTTCTTCTTCTTCTCTTCGGCGAATTGCTTCTCCTTCTTCGCCCAACTCCCCCAGTAGGGAGTTCCATGTGGCCACTTCATGCTCAGAGAACTGCAGTGAAGTGGGGTTTGTGGAAGTTGATGGTGGGAGGGGATCTGAATCGACTGTGGGAGTGGAGGAAAATGATAGGGAAAGATTTGAGGCGAGGGTGGCAGAAGAGTCTGGTGGTGGAAGAAGGGATGTAGACGGAAAAGGGGAAGAAAATGGGGTTAGGTTTCGTGGGGCGGGGAGGTTTTGGGTTGGTAGGAGGCTTACTTGTTGGAGCCTGTAGGTGGATGTGGTCAAGGGTGCTAGGTCGAGCACTTCCATGGCATCAGTTTCGGAAGTGGACGGCTCGGCGGTGGGCAGCATTTGGGTGCTTTCGACAGGCCGTTCTCCGTCGAGTACTTCGGGCTCTTCTTCTTCCTCCATGATTTCACCTTGGTTGCGATTGTCATTTTCCTCGTCAGAAGAAATGACAATGTCCCTGTTGGGTCATTCGACCTCCGGAGATGAAGGTGGTGCGTCTTCTGCGTAGCCGGTGATCGAAAGGTTCTGTGAGCCAGACATGGTGGAAGTCTGGAGAGGTTTTTTGGAGAAAAAGGGGGAATGTTTTGGGTTTTGCACAAAGAAGATGAGGAGTTATAAGAAAAGAAACGCAATGCTTCGAGTCCTTTTATATTTGTCGCATAGTGCTTTCTTGTTTGGGGTAATGATGCCCTTTCACCTCCCACGCAGATGGATAAGTCATGATTGCCATGGGAGAATGTGGGCGTTGCTTCGGGTACAGTGAAGCAGCAGAGATAGTGCGGCTCATTAAATGTGAAGTGATGTGGCTGCGCCCCCATCACGGGTAACTTACTGACGAAGGAAGACATGTGCTAAGGTTTTCTTCCTAAGGCTCTATCCTACCAAAAACATGTGGAAAGAAAAATAATAATAAAAAAAATCTGACTTGCAGTTGTTGGTCGCTCACCGCAAGCGTACGGGTCGTCACAAGTAATATAGTGATTTTGAGTATAGAGTATCGTCTCCACAGGGATTGGATTTATTCAATTAATTACCACGAATAATCTTGTTTAGCTTTATTTAGAGAACAAAATCTAATGCCAAAAAGATAAAATAGACATAAAGCTAATCTAAAAAAGCAAAAGATAAATGGAGACACAATTTGGTGGGATAATTCTTAGAGGGGTTGATTTAATCAATTGGACCTTTAATCGCTTAATCAATTAACTAATATGGATTAACTAATCATTTGATTCATAAGTCTAGAAGCCTAATGACAAGGACTCTCCTGTCGGTCTCCTCCTATCTCATACCTTTCAATAAAGAATCTCCTGTCGGTCTCCTCTTTATTTACTTAGCATGGCATTACGACCCTTCAGTACAACCTCTAACGTTATTTATTCTATCCCGTGTCACTCGGGTAAATAACATTAGTCATGCATTCAATTCTAGTCTAAGCTTCTCTCCGTCGAGTCTCCACTTAGTAACGATTCATTTAATCAGTGATCAGTTGATTAAAAGCATTACGGACAAAATGCACAAATGAACAATAATGACAATTAAACCAAATAAATTCATTAATCAAGCAAAGGTTCAACATCTAAATCAATCTCATAGAATTTAGGAATTTACTACTCATAATCACTAAAATTCAATAATTCCTAATCACAACAATTCTAGAAACTAAAACATAAAGGAAAAGGGAAGAGAAATGCTCATAAAAGTGTCGATCTCCTCGATCCCGCGCCGACCTCCATCGATCCCGAGCTCCAAAGATCTTCAACAAAGCTCCAAAACACTCCCAAAAATCCCCAATTTTAGTGTGGACTCTAGAATGGGGTGAAAACCCACAAATTGGCACACCAAACTTGGATGCAAATGGCCCCTTTTATAGGCTCCCAGCAGGCGTAGCGTCGAGACGCTACGTCACAGCGTCGCGACGCTCTGACGTCATCTTTTCTTGGGCTCCAAGACGTCGCAGCGTCGAGACGCTACCTAGACAGCGTCGCGACGCTATCGCGATTCCAGAACTCTCCACGCGGCTGCCTAGCGTCGGGACGCTCCAGGCTTAGCGTCTCGACGCTAGGCCCTGAATCTTCAATAATGGCCCGATTTTGACTCCATTTTTGGGCCTCCAACTTTCTTTTGGCCCAAATACTTCATGCAATGGATTTTGGGCACTTTTCTTGACCCATCTTGATAGTTTAAAACTTGAAATTCATGAATTTGGGCTTCTAACTCACTCTTTTTGGGCTTTTGGACTTGGATGTACAATGAACTTCTCCAAATTGCTCAAAAAGTCTCCAAAAATCATCCAAATTCTCTCAAAATTCCGGTTTTGCTTCCTTGGCTCGGTTTTCTGAAATTTAAACATAAAATAGCATTAAAGTACACAATTCAAGCATAAAACTAGCTATAATTAATAGGAAAATGATGACATTTTTGCATGTCATCAGCGGTGCTCTTTGCTTTGCGTTAGGTCCTACCGCAACTGAGAGCACTCTTTTTTTTTTTTTCTGGACCTATCTTTTCCTTGTTGCTTCATGGTGGGTCATCTAGAAAGACAATCTCAACAACCTCATCATAGGTCTCATCAATGTACGGTTTTATTCGTTGTCCATTGACCTTGAAAATTCTTTTTCCATCAGCAGAATATAGGTCCACGGCCCCATATGGATATATCCTGTGGATAATGTATGGGCCTGACCATCTTGATTTCAGTTTACCTGGAAAAAGACGTAAACAAGAGTTAAATAATAATACCTTCATTCCTTCCTTCAATTCCTTTTTGCAGATTCTCTTGTCATGCCACTGTTTTTGTTTTTCTCTGTTGATTTTGGCATTTTCATAGGCATTTCTTCTGAATTCTTCCAGCTCTGAAAGCTGGCGCATTGTTGCCTGTCCTGCAGCATCTGGATCAAAGTTTAGGCGTTTTAATGCCCACTGCGCTTTGTATTCTAACTCTAATGGCAACTGGCAGGCTTTCCCAAACACCAACGCATAAGGGGAAATCCCTGTGGGTGTTTTGAAAGCCGTGCGATAAGCCCATAATGCATCGTCCAAATGCTGCGTCGAATCCTTCCTACTCACACTAACTACTTTTTCAAGAATTCTTTTGATTTCTCTGTTTGATATCTCTGCTTGACCATTGCTCTAGGGGTGATAAGTTGTTGCGACATGGTGCTTGATATTGTACTTTCGCAAGAGCTTGGTCATGATCTTGTTTACAAAATGTGTTCCTTCATCGCTGATGAGTCTATGTGGCACTCCAAATCTTGTGAAGATATTTTTCTTAAGGAATTTGGCCACGGTTGCCCATCATTTTTTATGCAGGCAATTGCTTCCACCCACTTAGTGACATAATCGACTGCGAGGAGGGTATACTGGTAACTTTGCGATGACGGAAATGGTTCCATGAAATCTATTCCCCAAACATCAAATGGTTCTATTTCCACCATATAATTCTGAGGCATCTCGTTTCTTGCGCTAATGTTGCCTGTGCGCTGGCATTTGTCGCATTTATCTGCGTGCTTCTTTGCGTCTTGAAACAGCGTTGGCCACCAATATCCACTTTGTAGCACCTTTGCCGCTGTTCGTTGTCCTCCAAAATGACCTCCATATGGAGATTCGTGACATGCTTCTAAAATCTTTGACGCATCTTGACATCCAACGCATCTTTGAATGATTTGATCTGGTCCTCTGCGATAAAGGTAAAGATCATCCCATAAATAAAAATTTACTTCATGGAAGAATTTCTTACGCTGCTGCGCGGAGTACTCTTCAGGCACAACTCATGCGGCGAGATAGTTCGCTACGTCAGCAAACCACGGTTCTTCTTCTTCAATCTTCAGCGGCTTTTCATCTGGGAATTCTTCTGCGATGGGAATGTCAGGCGCATCCACCTTTTCAGGGTTGTCAAGTCGCGATAGATGATCTGTCACTTGGTTTTCACTTCCCTTTTTATCCTTGATTTCCAAATCAAATTCTTACAGCAAGAGAATCCATCTAATCAGCCTTGGTTTTGCGTCCTTTTTAGCGATTAGGTATTTGATTGCCACATGATCAGTGTAAACAGTAACCTTGGAGCCAATCAAATAAGCACGAAATTTATCGAACGCATAAACAACCGCCAATAATTCCTTCTCGGTTGTTGTGTAATTAATCTGTGCCTCATTTAATGTCTTGCTGGCGTAATAAATGGGGTGAAGTGACTTCTCCTTTTTTCGTACTAGAACTGCACCTACTGCTACGTCGCTTGCGTCACACATCAGGACAAATGGTTCTGTCCAATCAGGGGTTGTAAGAATTGGGTGCAGTGACTAACGCATGCTTTAGATCATCAAACGCCTTAGCGCATTCTTCTGAAAATTCAAATCTTCTGTTTTCCTCCAATAATGTGCACAATGGCTTGGTGATATGTGAGAAGTTTTTTATGAATCGGCGGTAGAAACCTGCGTGTCCTAGGAAACTGCGAATTCCTTTCACAAAAGTGGGTGGTGGCAGTTTTTCTATCACATCGATCTTTGTCTTGTCTACCTCGATACCTGCCTTTGATATGTGGTGGCCTAGGACTATTCCTTCCTCTACCATGAAATGACATTTTTCCCAATTTAGCACTAGGTTGGTTTCTTCGCATCGCTCCAAAACACTTTCCAATTGCGTTAGGCAATCTGCGTAAGATTTTCCATAAATGGAGAAGTCATCCATGAAAACTTCTACTGATTTTTCCAATAAGTCTAAGAAGATGGCCATCATGCATCTTTGAAATGTCCCTGGCGCATTGCATAATCCAAAGGGCATTCTTCTAAATGCAAAGGTTCCATAGGGGCAAGTAAAAGTTGTCTTCTCCTGTTCTTCTGGCACAATGGATATTTGATTATATCCTGAATATCCATCAAGAAAACAGTAGTAAGCTTGTCTTGCAAGTCTATCTAGCATTTGATCAATGAAGGGAAGAGGAAAGTGATCCTTCTTGGTGATTGCGTTGAGTTTGCGGTAGTCCATGCATACACGGCACCCAGTAATGGTACGTGATGGGATTAACTCATTCTTTGCGTTGGTGACTACCGTCATTCCACCCTTCTTTGGCACGCATTGCACAGGACTTACCCATCTACTGTCTGCGATAGGGTAAATGACTCCTGCATCGAGCCATGTGATGACTTCCTTACGTACCACCTCCATCATTGCAGGGTTCAATCTTCTCTGACGCTCAACAAACTCGTTAGATTCGTCTTGCAAACGGATTTTGTGCATGCAATATGAGGGGCTGATTCCTTTGATGTCTACAAGACTCTATCCAATAGCACTCTTGTGCCTAGCTAACACCTGCATTAAAAGGCTTTCTTGCGCTAGATCTAGCCTTGCCAAAATGATCGCAGGTAGAGATCCTCCTTCACCCAAAAATTTTTATTTCAGATGCGCTGGGAGTGGTTTGAGTTCTAGCGCAGGTGACTGTATAATGGATGGTAAGGTGAGAGTTCTTTCCTTGAGATCCTACGCATGAATTACCTCTGTGGGTTGTGCCATGATGCAACCTTCATCTGTCTCACGTGCGGTTTGATTCTCTTTTTCCTCCTCTCACGCAGTTCTGAGCGCATTTTGCTGCAGAATCTCCATTGGAGAACATACGTCTATGCGTGCCACCGTATCGCATTCCTTAGTGTTGTCTGGGTATTTTAATGCGGTGAACACATTAAAAACTACCTTTTGATTATTCATGCGCATGGTTTTGCACATCAATTAGTGTCTGGCCAGTCGCTAGGAACGGTGTTCCCAAAATAATAGGAACTTCCCTGTCTGCTTCGTAGTCAAGTATAATGAAATCTGCTGGAAAAATAAATTTGTCGACTTTCACCTGAACATCTTCGATTTTTCCTTCAGGATGTACCACTGATCTATCTGCAAGTTGAAGCATGACAGTGATCGGACGTGATTCTCCAATCCCTAGGCGCTTGTATACTGACAAAGGCATCAAATTGATGCTTGCACCGAGGTCGCATAGAGCTCTTCCAACATCAATTCCTCCTATTGAACAGGGGATGGTGAAGCTTCCAAGATCCTTTAGTTTGGGTGGGAGCTTGTTGGCTAGTATTGCGCTACATTCGCTAGTCAACGCAACTGTCTCGAATTCCTTCCATGGTCTCTTGTTTGTCAAGATGTCCTTCAAAAATTTTGCATAGCTGGACATGTTTTCCAATGCTTCCACCAGTGGGATGTTAATGTGGAGTTTCCGTAGGACATTTAAGAATTTCTTGAACTGGGCATCATCATTTTTCTTTCTTAGTCTCTGAGGAAAAGGGATTGTGGATTTGTATGCGTCAGGTTCTTTCTCTGCTTGTATCTCTTCCTTCTTGGGTTCTTCTTCAGCTGCGATCTCTTCCTGTTCTTGAATGTCGCTTGTTGTGGTCGCAGTTTTAGTTAAATTTTCCTGCGCTGTGGTAGGGTCATTTGACTGTAGCTGTTTTCCACTGCGGAGAGTCAGTGCGTGGCAGTGCTCCTTTCCTTTAGGGGTTTCTGTGTTGCTTGGTAATGCTCTCGCAGGTCTGTTCTTAAGTTCTGACGCAAGCTGTCCTACCTGAATCTCCAAATTTCGTAAGGATGCGGCTTGGCTTTGAACCACCGTATCGTTCTTGGCCATGTATTCCTTTTGGTTTGTCATGAATTCTTTCATCATTGTTTCCAGTGTATTTGAAGATGATGCTTCTTGGTTTCCGCCTTCTGCGCTGGAATTGTGCTGAAATTGACCCTGCGATGGTTGCTCATGGTTAGAGTTAAACAGTCTTAGCGTAGAGTTTGCATTACCTTGCTGCGGTTGTTTGTTTGTGTCACCGTTCCATGAGAAATTTGGGTGATTCCTCCATCCAGGGTTGTATGTATTTGAGAATGGATTGTTGCGCACAACTCCTTGTGGTCCCACATAGAATACAGATTCTAGATTCGAAGGACACTGATCATGTGTGTGTCCCTCTCTGCAGATTCCACATCCAACTGCGTTGAGCTGCGCAATCAAAGGTGCTGTACTTGTTGTCAACGCATCCATCTTGGTAGTCAAAGCATCAATTTTTGCGTTTACTGAAGTCAATGGGTCAACCTCAAAACTTCCAGAACTAGTTTTTTATAGGTCTTTTCCTTTTGTCTTCCGCGGTGCCCCACTCATAATTGTTGCGCGCAATGCGATCAAGGATTGAGTGTGCTTCATCGTAAGTTTTCTGACGAGCGCACCATTAGCAGATGAATCTACTAATACCTGCGAATTTTTGTTGAGTCTTACGTAGAAGGTCTCTAGCTGAATGCAGTGTGGCAGTCCATGATGTGGGCATCTTTGCAACAAACTTTTAAAACGTTCCCATGCCTCACTAAGTGTTTCGTCTTCCATCTGAGCAAAAGTCATGATTTCTTTCCTAAGTCTCGAATTTGCTGTTGGTGGGAAGTATTTCTCTAGAAACTTCTCGGCTAAATCATTCCATGTAGCAATGGAATTTGCTGGTTGTTGGTTTAACCAGACTTTTGCAGCGTCTCTTAATGAATAAAGAAAAAGGATGACATGCAGTTGTTCTTGTGTTACTCCTGGAATGATGAATTTATTGCAGATGTCCAGAAATGATTTTAAATGGGAGTGTGGATCTTCAGCTGGACTTCCTCCGAATTGTCCTGCAGCAGTCAGCATTTGAAACATAACAGGTTTTAGCTCAAACCTTTCGGTTTCCAGGGTTGGCTGTACTATCCCTGGGTTGAAATTGCAGTTTGCAGAAGCTGCATAATCTCTGATTCCTCTGGCTCTATCATCAACCATTTGGATAGGGTTTACTGGTAGATTTGGTTGATTGGGTGCTGCCATCTCTCTTGGTTGTTCAACTGGTTGTCTCTGAGCACGTCGATTTCTTCTCCTTCTATGATAAGTTCGGTCAATTTCGGGATCAATTTCAATATCGATCTGTCGAGCAGCACACATACAATCTACGGTTGCCTGGAGAAAAATTCTCAACAGGAAACACGGTAAATAATACCAAACAGAGTGTCAGATTATAAAAATTATTAAAAACTTGATTGCCCTCCTCGACAACGGCGCCAAAAACTTGATCAGTGTCGGAATGCCAATTAATTAATACAGAATTTATCGCAGGTATGTATTAACCCAAGTATAAATTAACACAATCAAGTAGTACCTAGTGAGTGCTAGGGTCGAATCCACAGGGAAGGGCAATTAAAAAGTTTTTAATGACTTTTTGATTTAAACTCTAGGACGCATGGTATTATGAAAATTTAAAGAAAAGATTTGATTGAGAAGAATATTAATGAAATGCAGAAAACTTAAAGCATGCTTTTAAAGTTAAAAGAAGTAATCAATGATAATACTATCAAGGTTGTTGCGGCAGCAACCTCATGCGTTTATAAGTAACCTTGTAGCGCATACCGTGACTAATTGATCCATTAATGCCTAAGCGAGAAAAAATCATAAGATTCCCTTCTGGTACTACTTATGCGTTTGGCGTAGAATTAACAACTGTTTTGGTTAATTAGTTCATGCGTAGGCTTAGTTCTCTAACAACTTACAAGAGACTGCGTTAGTCCTAACATAGTCAAAGCTCATTCATGCACTATCTTATAGCGGTAGTATTTTGTCTAATGCTACCAAGACTACATGCAATGCGCTAGCTTGCTCTACTTAGATATTTCCACATGCATTACCTGTCAAGGATTTATCATGCTGCTACCGCATAGGGCTGGCCAGGCGGGAGTTAGTAATGAAAATAGTATCGCATCTAAGTAGAAGCCATTAATGTTTCATTGAATCAAGGTATGCACTTAAAAAATAAACTTATCACCGCATGGGTGCCTGCGCTAAGCCTTGATAAAGAAAATTAGCTCATGCGGGCAAAGGAATACACTACGTAATACGTCTTTAACGCAATACAAGTCTACCCTCCGTCGTAACCTTCTGTGATTTCTCTTTCTCCTTACTTCTTGATCCTCCTTCTCTCCTCCGTCCCTCTTTTTTTCTTGGGCAGGTGGATGCTTTTTATAGGCAGGGGAAACTGACTTTCCCAAGGAACTAGCAAACGTGCCCCAGTTATCTTCTGCCAGCTGGTGTATCAGCTATGTGTCAGCACGGTCTTTTCATCCATCTTTCCTTTCACGAGCGTTTTGGGATTTGCGCTTGCGCTAAAGAAAACTTGGGCAACAAACAACTGCATTTTTAATGCGTTAGTGCCTTGCATTTCTATAATTTCATACCGCATCTATAAATATAGCCTCCCGCAGGAAACCATCACATTTTCCTTCCTTACTGCATTGCAATAACGCATCAATATATCTTTTAGCCTCATTTTAGCCTAAGTTTAAAGAAGGAATAACTTGCTTTTTGCAAGTTATCAATTGCAAACTCCACCATGGAGGCCGAATATGTCGCTGCTTGTGAAGCAGCTAAGGAGACTGTATGGCTACGGAAGTTCTTGATGGATTTGGAAGTTGTTCCAAATATGAACTTGTCAATCACCCTTTACTGTGATAATAGAGTTGCAGTGGCAAATTCTAAAGAACCTCGCAGTCACAAAAGAGGCAAGCACATAGAGCGCAAATATCATCTCATCAGAGAGATAGTGCAACGAGGGGACGTGATCGTCACGAAGGTAGCCTCTGAGCACAATATTGTTGATCCATTTACGAAGGCTCTCACGGCTAAAGTGTTCGAGGGTCATCTAGAGGGTCTAGGTCTGCGAGATATGTACATAGAATAACCTAGGGCAAGTGGGAGAAGTGTAATGGGTATTGTGAATGCCCTAGTCTATTGTATTTATCTGTATTTGTACTTTTCATGTATTATATAGTATTAATACAAAGCACTATTCCTACTTCAATGATTATTCATTCAATTTTGATTGTTGATGTACATTGCCCACTAGAGTTTTAGTTCAAGTGGGAGTTGTTGGGTTTTATGCCCTAAAACTCGTAGATAGTAAATGAAACAAATTAATCGATCTCAATAAAGCATGATTCAGTAATTTGGTTATTGAATAATCGAGTTTACATTAATAAACCCTAAATCCAATAAACTAAGATCCAAGGTTGTTTAAATGAAACTTGGACTAGTATGTGGGAACATACGGGGATCGGTGTCCAAATAACAACCTAAAAGGTCTATAGTATAGGAATAAGACCCACTATAACAAATATTATCTTTAATAGCATTTTAGGATAGCTTTTCATATAAAAAGCTATGTAAAAAAGAAAAAGAAAAGCGGGATTTTGGAAAATTGAAAACCGAGCGTGCGGTTACATTAAGAAAAAGACGCAATTTAATTACCATGACCTTTCTCTTTGTCCTTTCGTTTTCTCTCTGGTGCCTTTCTTCTCTACCCTTTCATCTTCTCATCCATTTCATTTTCTCAAGCCTTCGTGCAACTCTACCTTCTAATTTCAAAGAACCCAAACTCCATAATTTGTCTCCTTCGTCGTATGTGGTAACACTGAATCCCTCAAGATCATCTTGCAGCTACAACACTTGAACACTCAGCCTTTTTCGACAGTACATAGATTCTCTAGTCGCGGAACCGTCTTCTCCCTCGTCACACCCTAGACAAAGATTCACTAACATTACGAGAATGAGAGATCCACCTTGATAGCATGCAGAAATCGATTCCAAGCCCCCATAAATCAATGGCCACCTTGTCTTATTAGCCACTGTTCTTCAGGTATAGTTTAGAAAAACTTCATATGTTCAAGCAAAATTTTCTAATTAACTAGCTATTTTGCTCAAGTGGAGAAAAAACCAGTTCTTATGAGCTAAATAAATTCTAGGGCATGATATGTTCAATTTTTTCAACTGATCGACTGTGAGTTAAGCTAATGGATTTTTTTTAATTATTTTTTTACTTTCTTATAACTTTTCATGGAAAGGAAAAGTGAAATGATAGCAGGCAACTACTTGGAAATATATGCAAGTGATAAGAAGTTTGTGCTCACAGTAACTTTTCATGTATTTCTCTTGTGCTCTTCAATATTATTATCTCAAATGTGATTGCTGCATCAAAATAAGCAGTATAAAGCAGCAAAATGCAAAGTATTTTTTTTTAAAATTTGTATTCGTTTTTAGAGAAGTGGAGAAAATTTTAATACTCTAACTGATGATGTTAACTTTAAATAGGTGCAAAGTTTACATTCTTCTCAAAATGAACAAGATTTTGTCCTCCTTTTAGTTGTCTTCTTTGCTTATCATTAGGATGTAAAAGTGCTGATATTTGTGTTTCTCAGGCCCTTGGAAAAGCAAAAATCTTGTAAAATATGGAATAGTTACACAGTGTATTGCTCTTACGTGCGTAAATGACCAATATCTCACAAATGTGCTTCTGAAGATCAATGCTAAGGTAAGCATATTTTTTGGTGTATTTTATTGGTATTATGTCTTCTCTGTTCACTTCTTTTCTTGCACTGGGAGGGAATGAGCTTGTGCCATAATGCGAGTGATTCTATTTTTGTTAACTGTTGAATCTTTGTGGCTAAATCCTTTTATCTTCTGTAGCTTGGTAGGTTAAATTTATTGTTATCAGTGGAGCATTCTCCATCTATTCCTATGGTTACAAAGGTTTCCACAATTATCCTAGGTATGGATGGCTACATTAAGTCACTTTAGATAAAAAATTACTTTTTGCCTAGTTTAAGGTGTAGAGTACAAAAACTCTCAACAAGTAAAAGCTTTGGTTTCTTTTACCTCCACTAAGCTATTAAAGACATATGTATTGGTTTCTTTGAACTACCATATTACACTTGAGCTCATGTTTACTGTGATCTTTTGAACAAAATGGACTATAAAAGAATCACTACTGCATTATATATGAGTGGTTCACAGCTAAGAATGTGACTAAGTTATTATTGTTGTATGAAGTATAAACTAGAGGATATGAGTTTTTTTTGTCATTTTTTTTTGTATTAAATTGAATCTTGTATGTTTAATAACCATGGAAAAGCACTTTACTTAAACACATGGAAAAGAAATAATAAGCATCATTTGAGAGGAAAACATATGTACTGTTTTTGGCGTCCTTGTGTCATAGGAACAATTTAGTGTTTGCATAAGCTTATCTCTCTCAACTGATCTTGGTTCTAAAGTTGTGATACATATATTTTGTGTTAATAAGCAACATTCATTATACGCACGTTATGCTCTAATTCTCCAACATTCTATTGATGCCCTTTCTTTGATTTTGTAGGATTGGAAAACGGAAAGGTACAAAGAAATAATTAAATCTGGAACTGTGAGGAAATAATTAGGCTTCATCGGTCTTGTTTATGAAACTTTTATAAATCGTGCTGCTTGAGTGGCTTGTAACACAGATTACTTTCACTCACTAGGTGAAGCCCAGGCCTGGAGTTCTAAGATTGATGGATGAGGCGAAGTCTGCTGTAAGTAATATAAGTTAGCTATCTTTATGCTTTTTCTTTGGATAAAGTTTCCTTTACCAACTTGAGTACAATTCGACTAGTTAAGACATGATTTCTCGACCAAAAAGTTAAAAGTTCAAATTTCTACCTCGCATATAGTTGAATTGTTTTATCCCTTTGGGACATATATCATCTTATAATTACCTTCTACTATTTTAGCCTTATATCATCTGCGGTGGTTCCATCCATGTACATTTTGGTCCTTTTCTATAGCATATGCCATTGAGTTGGGCGCATTTCTCTGTTCATTTTTTCATGAACTTATTTTATAACCCCTCTTTGCATCAATTCTGTCATTTAATTTTTCTACTTCTTCAGTCATTATTTCATTTTCTTCAAGATGCTTCTGATATTAAGACAAAATATTATATTGTTTTGTAAGGCAAGAAACTTGCAGTATGCTCTGCAGCTACCAAAGGTTCAGTTATTCTTTGCCTTGAAAACCTCATTGGAATTGTAAGCCTTTAGACTTGGTTTTAATAGATTTAGAATCAAATTGTCCTATTATCGAGGTAATTATTTAATGTGCTCCTTCAATTTTAGGATCGGTTTCAAAATCATGAAGTTCCTTACTGGTACATATTGCTTTTCCTTTGTAATACGTATTTTCTGGTATGTATGACTACTATGTCGGACAACTTTGATTCGAGGATGATTAGCAAAGATAATTTGTTCATGGCATATAACTCCTTGAGGTTGATTGACATGGTTGATCTGTTATTCTTTTAGTAAAGTGCCTATTAGCACATAGCAAATGGTTGTATATGTTGAGGGATGGTTTAGAGTTGAAAAGTATTGCAGTTTTGAATCTTGATCAACATTATCATTCTTGTTTTGTTTTTGTTTTTGTTTGTCTCTACCTAAAACAATGGAGACTATTTTTGCACATAGCAAAATCTTATGGTTGAATGGGAGCATTAGCATTTTCAGTCCCTGTGTGCATTTTGGTATTGTATTCAATGTTAAGTTTCTCCTAACCCAAATTTATGTCTGTTTTTTTTTCCTAGTTCCATGCCCATGTGTGCTTTTTCGAATACCATGCAGTAAGTTGTGTTAGCAACATGACTTGATGATTATGAAAAACTATACTCTTTTAAGATCCATAGATTGTTCATGTGATTCTATCCTCTTGAATAAGTGAAATTAGATATGTTGTTGCTTTCAATTTCTTCTTAGTTGACAGTAACTTTTGTGATTCTGGGCTCATGGTTTGCGCTACTTGACAGTAACATGTATCAATGCAATAGTTGAACTAACTTCTGACTGATCTGCGCTACTCGTTCTTACTTTGCGAGAGGAAGGAGGAAAGTTCTTCCCAATTCTTCCAATCCAAACGGATTGAAGTCGTCTGAGATTAAGCACTTCTGTAATTATTTACTTCGTCTATTTGAGTTCTTTACTTTTTTGGGTAAATTTCTCTCCATTTGAATTACAAAAACATATTTTTTACCACAATTTTCAAATATTCCATCGATCACTGTTCTTATTAGATTTTACAGTAAATTAAATTCCAATTTCTGCTTTCTTATGAAATTTTTGGCAATTATCGAAATGCTTATCATGGTTTCCAATGCAGAGGGATTGTAGTATTATTATATTTCTATAATTTGTAATCATCCTGAAAAAGGAAAGGACCAACAAAAAATACATACATTTGTTCTTTGTTTGTTTTGATGGCTTAAATTTCAACATTTTTTAGTTTTCTTGTTAGAAAAATGACAAGAAGAAAGGCTGTAGAGTTGAGATCATTGTGTTGTGCCCAATTCAAACTCGCCAAAATTGTTTACTTGTCTATGAACTGATTTTTGTTCTTTTCCTTGAGACTTGTTTGGAAACATTGAAATATCGAATATAGTAAAATTGTCCATAGGGATAAAAACAGATTTAAAGCAGATTTTTGGTTGTTTTGTTTAGAAAAATCTCTACGGTGACATTGAGCATAGGTTTATTCATCAAGTAGAATTTTGATTGTTTTGTTTAGAGAAATCTCTATTGCGACACTTAGCATAGGTTTATTCATCAGCTTCTTTATGCTCTTTAATGGCTAATGGTTTCTTTTCCTTCATACCGTTTGATTTCAATATAAGTATTACTTGATATTAGATTTATTGATTCAATCGTAACTAATGTTACCATTTAAGAAAGATAACATTAGCAGTCTATGTAAGAAAGCTATTGAGATTACAGGGTAGTAATCTAACTAGTTAAATCTAGGATTGGGTGTTGAAGTGGTCCACAAAAGGTAGTATATTATATTTCAACTTTTATTGAACTATTTAATACTTTCGCTCTCTTAATAGTCTGTTTATGTCTGCATTCTCAAATTCATTTTTTGGTTTCTATGGAAGATTTCATTGTCCTCAAACCAAAGCATATCCAGGATGAAAAAGTAAATGTTAACATTCTAATTGGATGAGCTTACTTCTATATTTAACTTGCATTAATGCTTCCAACTTATTCCATTTAACTTGCATCATGGTTCTCTCTTTTAATGTTTTCTTTCACTGTTGTTATCCATAGGAGTTTTCTCTTTGTTGATTTAGTTGAAGTGAGTTAATAGACTGTTACAAACTAAATGCAATTTTTTATTAATCATTTTTTTGTGCACGCTAAGAAGACGATGCAACTTTTGGAAAGTGGGTTGAAGGTTAAGGAGTACGAGTTGTTTTGCAGGAACTTCAGTGGCACTGGATGCTTTGACTTTGGTATTCAGGAGCACATTGATATTGGAATCAAGTAAGCCTTTATACTTCTAAATATCCATTAAGTTATGTTCCAAATTTTGTTTGAAACTTACTGTTTAGTCTTTAATCTTTTCGGAGATATATAATTTGTTTTGCTTACATGATTCTATTTTGTATTGCATATGAGTGTAGTTAACTTGAAATGAAACATTCATTTGCATGAGGTTTTTAGCACTGACTCTCTTTGACTGGGGATGGATGTTGCTCAATTATCATCACTTGTGGCTGCTAGCACTTGAACTTTTAGGTATTTGATTTTAACAACCAATGGTGTACTTTTTTTTTCTTTTTTTCTTATAACCTTTCTCTGTTTAACCTTTTCCTCTCCCTTGGGTGGATTTCAAATTAACCTTGTTTCCATTTTCAAACAATAAATCAGTTTTTTAACCTTGTTTGATTGGCGGGTATTTAACATTTCCTTTATGTATTTCCAAAATATATTTTAGTCGATATCATTGAATAGAATAATTAACTGTCTTGAAACATTCTCAATCCAATTTATGGGGACAACCATAACGATTACAACTATAGCTAATTATTTTTACCGTCATAGCTTTCTTTCCACTGCTAATTTCAGTTGCAGTGAGTGTTTTACTTTGTCATGCTCTCTTTCCCACCTATTGTGTGTATTTGTGTATATATATGTATGTATGTAAATTTAAAAATCATTTTTAACTCTTTGTTGCCTTTTGTGAGTGCAATTTAAATGATGTTCTTGCTTATCTTCTACTCTATTTTGCCTTTTCATTGCTAGTTCACTGGAAGATGTGCAAATATAGTGTGTGAAACCTTGCTTTGGTGTATTTCAAAGCTTTTTTTAATCCCTTGAAGTATTTTTTCTTATGAGAAACGTAAAAGGTGTTAGTTCTTGAACATATGGAGATAAACAAAGATGAATACCCTTTTGTGAAGTGAGATTTGTTTGAATATCAAAAGGCTATTTTTGTATTCAATGTGAGTGATGCCAAAGCGTACCACTGCTAGCATCTAAATATATTTTGCAATACTTCTGCAGCTTCTTGGTGTGTGCAAGGGTTTTGCAATTATTTTATATTTGTTATAATTGGCAAACTTTTTATGGCAATTTCATCTTTCATGGCTTAGAATTTGGGGTAATAGTTGAAAGTTTTTCAATCATGAATGAAAAGTTCAATTTTACTTTACTTTGTGAAGCGGTCTGTAGAGATGTTTGAGTTACTTGATCATAAACCTTTGATCCAATGAAAAGTTATTTTGGGCTATTTGAATTCTATGTTTGGATTGGGTGGAGACTATTTCATGATGCTTATGTCAATTATATTACCTTTTGGTGGTTATGTTATATTTCCCTTTTGATGGTTGTGTTAGTTTTTGATCTAATATGTTTTGAATGAAATCCTAAGGGTGATAGGATGGAAAGCATGTCTTCTTGAAAAAAGACTTAGAGGGTTTTGCTTAATTTGGTGGTGGGGGGGGGGGGGGGGGATGTTAAAAAGTTTAAGAAAGTTAAACTTGGTACTTTGTTGTAATTTTTTATTACAAATATATTCTTTCAGCATTTCCATTCTATATGTGTCCTAGTTTTTGGAAAATTGTGTGTAGTCATGTTGTATTATGTCATATCTTGTTATTTTTTTTCCCTTGGTCACGTAAACATTCTTCTTTGTCAATCACCGTTGATTATAACATCAAGATGCTATGCATACATGTTTATGACTCCATAAGTGTCAATCTTTCTGTATAGATGGAAATATAGCAAAACATGGCAAGGGAATGTTATTCCTAGAGGGATTAGAAAGATAAGTAGTAAATGGTATGAGGGAATGTTAATATTACCCAAAATGCGTGCTATTTTGAGATGAAAACAGAAAATTCTCATTCCTGTGAAATGAATTCATTGAGGTATTTCACTAGGAAAAAAGAAAGATATTTCACTTGAAAGAAACATTTGCTAGTGATTACTTGGACACAGTTTATTTTATTACATTTAGTAGTGAATGTTTGAAGAGCCCTTTTCATTTGCAAATTGTCAATCAGAAAAAGGATTTGCAGTATTTGTATCAACGTTCTCATTGGGGCAATTTTTATGGCTGAAATCTGCTGAAGTAGCATTTGCTAGGGAAGACATCAAAACAAATGTAGTTTATGAGATCCGGGAGTTATTTGAATTAGGAATACAACTATCTTATCTATTATTACTATTAGGTCTTCTTGGGGTCGGAACCTTCTTCGTTATACGTCAAGTCCTTGTTCGTAGAGAGCTTGATTGGTGGAGGACATCAATAGTCTAGTTGTGCTAACGTACGTCCCCTCTGATTTGTTGGATCACATGAACAAGTAAGAAGTGGTGATGCCAGTGTTATCCAAAACATGCTTCCTCGTGTCTAGCTTACCATAATCGGTTGTTCTCTTGATTAAGTTTCATATTTTTAGGTTTCTACTTGAAAACTAGTTATTTTTCCATACTATCTGTTGTTCTCTTCATCATGTTTCATATTTACCCTGTGTGTTCTTTGTGGTCATTGAGCAAATTTCCATGAAAAGAAATGGAAGCCAAACACTAGTTAACTCGTTGAGTAGATCCGGTGTCAATATTAATGATCTCATCATTATCGTTTCTTTCATATGTGTTTGCAGGTTTACAATGCGCTCGGAGTTAGTTATGTGCGTGACGATAAGCTTGACGAGGGAATTACCCAGTTCGAAACTGCCATGAAGCTGCACCCTGGGTATGTTACAGCTTGGAACAATCTTGGAGATGCATATGAGGTAAAGAAAGAATACAAGTCGGCTCTGAAAGCTTTTGAAGTTCTTTTTGATCTTAACAACAAGTTTGCTCGGCCGAGAAGAGATGCATTGAAGGAGCGCGTGGAGATGTACAAAGGAGTTCCTGTGAAATCTAAAAACAGATGATGATAGCCCTGGTAGTTTCTCTACTGATTTTCTTGAAAATGAGAATTTACATTTATTAATGTATTAGATGAGCATATTAGAGTTATGGGAGGGTATGTCTATCATAATATTTTTTAGTATGAACTTTTTGATACTATATATGTAGTCATTTTAGTTATCTGGATTATGAATTTGCGACTTTCTTTTATATGTAAGTACTTTAATTTATTTTCTATAACACACTTTTGATTTTATTAATGTAGTACTTAATTTTTTGTGCTAGGAATTTGAAGATTTTATGTGTATCTTTATGAGAAATCTGAAGATTTGCATTTTTTAGTTGTCATATGTTTTTACTTTTGAAAATGTATTTAAATACATTATAAACAAATTTAAGTCGATTTTTCAATATAAAAATATTTGAAACAAAAAATATAAATGTAAACAAAACCATATAATATATATATAAAAAAAATCTATTAAAAGTCAATTAGTGTGTCTATCATAGCAAGATTAAAAATTTTATGCTATATTTTCTATAACATTATTTCACTGCTATAAAAAAATGTTATTAAAAACCAATCATAGCTTTTTCCGTAATGTAGTGAAATTTTTCTATAACATTACAATTACACAATAAAAAATAGACGTTTTTATAGCATTTTCAATAGCATCGAATAAACGCTATGAAAAGTTAGAGACTTCAATAACATCGGCTACAACAACATGGTAAAAACGCTATGATATGTCTTTTATAGCGTTTTTTCACGGTTATAAAAATGCTATTAAAGAAAAATCATAGCGTTTTTTTAACGCTATGATAAATTTCTATAACTTTAAAATAACGCAATAAAAATAGACTTTTTATAGCGTTTTCAATAGCGTCGAAAAAACGCTATGAAAAGTTAGAGACTTTCAATAACATCGGCTACAACAACGTTGTAAAAACGCTATGATATGTCTTTGATAGCGTTTTTTCACAGCTATAAAAAACGCTATTAAGGAGAAATCATAGCGTTTTCTCCAACGCTATGAAATGTTTCCATAGCAATAGAATAACGCAATAAATATAGATTTTTTACAGCGATTTTGATAGCGGGAAAAAAACGCAATTAAAAGTCTCAGACTTTCAATAACATGGGCTACGACAGTGTGTTGTAAAACGCTATCGTAGCCTTACGATAGGGTTTTTTGAATGCTATCGTATGTGATTTTTCCTGTAGTGAGGCTTGGTACCTTATCTTAGTGACACTATGTGATACGACCCACCTTGTATTCGATACAGATGCAATGATCCAAAGCATCCATGTAGGAGACATGCGGGTGGGGGCATCCTATGCAATGAGTTTGCATAAGACCGGACCGCGAAATAGTAACCACTAGATGTAACGCCGTTAACTAGTTTAGGTTTCTATTTCAATAGGATGACCTAGGAAACTCAATCTCAAATCCTGACTTTGTTATGAACCCCTTTCAGGAAGGATTGTCCTTAGATTTGTATGGGTGAGAGTGACCAGTTCGCCGACTCAATAATCCTACCATTTTAGGGGTAAGATCGAATGGGGGCTGGGAACATAACAGTACAAGATGGAATTCACTTCTTCCCCTATTGGGGTAAGTAGATGTGTGTTCCCTTAAGGGCTGATTCTGGGGCTTGAACAAATGCTCGTCCTCTCCTGGCTCGAGAGGAACTCCTGTTTAGTGGTTGGACCCTAAACAACTTGTTCATTAGAAGGATCAGTGGTACTTAAGGAACCAGCGGTAACCCAGGGGTAAAACGGTAATTTGACCCAGCTGGTGTTACGAACACACGTGAAGGATTGACTTACTGCATTGGTCGATATCCGTGGACACAGAAATATTCCACAGTGAGAAGAACGCAGCTGTGGGTTTTTAGTGGAGTGACCCACAGTTAACGAATGTTGACTAACTTGGTTAATGAGTTTAGCCAATTAGTCTCGTATCGTTGGGGCTTCTGATCTGTAGGTCCATTAGGTCCCACTGGTAGCTCGTAAAGAGACTTGAGACAATTAAATATAAATTGTAAATTGAAAGTGTTCAATTTATTTAGGGGAATCATATAATGTATATTGATACATTATAATATAATGTTTATGAAACTTTATAATATAATTTTGAATTAATTTCAAAATTAATTCTTAAGAGAAAATATTTGAAAGAGTTCAAATAATTAATATGAATTGGATTCATATTAATATAAATAATTTAATAAAATCCCTACGATTAAATATATGATATTTAATTGGGTAATTAATTATTTATTTATTAAATTAAATATGAATAAGATAATAGATTTGATTAGATCTTATTCATGAAGGAAAAGGTCTTGACCTTTTTCCTATAAATAGGATCCCTGGGGTGGGGTGAAAGACATCCCATTCATTCTCCTACTCTCAGAGAATTCTCCTGAAGGCTCCCTCTAAACTCCCACCAGTCTCCTGCCTCTAGAAGTCTCAGAGTCATACCGGTGTAGCCATAGTGGTGGTGTTCGCAGTAGTTCGTGATTATTTCACAAGCAGTTGGTGAATTTAATTTGAGTCGCCAACGAGAGTAAGTAATTTGTTAATATATAAATTAGATTTAGATCTAATATTTTTGTATGCTTAGCCTTAATATAAATTTAGAATAGTTCTAAGATTATTGCCAATGTAATGGTATTTTAGATTAAACAAAATTTATTACGAATCGGTCCCAATCACGCTTCCGCTTTACGGAATTACGGAATTCCAATCCTTCAGACCCTACCAAGAAATACCAAGAACTCGAAAAGAGAAGGCCTAAGCAAGGATAAGACCTCCATTACCTTGATTGAACCCAAATAATTCAGTGTGAGATTGTGTAAATATGTAAATTACTTTCTTTTTCATTTGCTTTGTTTTATTTTTCTTCTTGTCTTTTTATTTCATTTATTTTCTTTTTCTTTATTTTATTTTTCTTTTCTTTTGATAAAATTCAAAAAGCAAAAATAATGTGCATAATGTATAGTGTGGTGGAAAACCAAGAAAATCAAGTCTTTGTTAAGAAGAAACATTATCTAAGGAAATGCTTGTCTAAGGAAAGGGGTACTTAAGTTGACTGAAAAGGAACACCTCTACCTGGAGCTTTACTTGGAGGTTGAATTAATTAAGACTTTGATTTTCATGGTTTACCAATGTTTCATCTTATTTCTTCTTCAATTATAAATTCTTCTACGCTATTGGATGTTTAACATGTGTGAACTTTCTAAATATTTTACTTAAGTGTGCAGTAGAAAGGTACAGGGAAAAGGAGAAGGCATCTAGAGAAGGGCAAGATTTTTTATGCAAATGCGGCCACAAATCTCCCTTATGCTTAAATGAAAAATTTGTTTTGCAGACAACATTTTGTGCCACGTTTGCGATAGCAAATCTCGCATAAAATGGAGCCTTTAGAGATGACATCAGAGAATTCCACTTAAGAAAATTTTGAAACCTATATATATAACGGAAATTTGACTTAGGACAAATTATTTTCAAAACGTATTCAACGTCTCTCTTTTGGGCAAATACCCGTTAAGCTCCAGCGCTCGCTTCGACCACCATCGCCGCCGGAAAAGCACCACATTACGTACAGAACTCGCCGACGACCCTTTCTGTCTCAACCCCACGAAATAAAACACCTAATTATGAAGACTCCACCTACTTCTCAGCCGAAGAACCCCTCACAACCTCGAAAATCCTCTAAGGGTTCTTCTTCTGAGAGGTCAGGAGTGTTGGGGTTTATGTCCTAAAACTCGTGGTTTGTAAACATGAACATATTCTATTCTATAATAAAGATGTTGTTGAGGTTTTTGTTGGGTTTTATGCCCTAAAACTCGTAGATAGTGAATGTAACGATTGACCGAATATGAATGAAATAATATTGATGTATTTTTCCATTAAGTATTGTTAGTTATATTATGTTTGTCTTTGCCTAAAATAAACCTAATCCAATAAACTAGACATCCTAGGCTGTAGTATGAATCTTGAACAGTATGTAGAGACAAATGGGGATCACTGTTCAAGAAACAACCTAAAGGGTCTATAGTATAGGGATAAGACTGGGTGCCTTATCCTGGTGACACTATGGATACGACTCACTTTGTATTTGATACAAGCGCCATGATTCAACGCATTCGTGTAGGAGACATGCGAGTGGGGGTATCCTATGCAATGAGTTTGCATAAGATCGGAACGTCAAATAGTAAACCACTGTTTATAACACCGTTAACTAGTTAGGTTTCTATTTCACTAGGACGACCTAGACAACTTAGTCTTAATTCGGAGTTGATTATGGACTCCTACTCATGAGGGATTGTCCTTTGATTTGTATGGGTGAGAGTGGCCAATACGCCGACTCAATAAGCCTACCATTTTGGGGACAAAACTGAGTGGGGAGCTGGGAACATAATCATACAAGATGGAATTCACTCCTTCCCGACTTTATGGAAGCAAATGAGTGGACCCTTAAGTGGTGACTCTGAGTCTTGAACAAAGGGCCCTACCCTCTCAATGGCATGAGAGGGTTTTCTGTTTGATGGTTGGATCACAAACAGGTTGTTCATTAGAGGAGAACTGGTACTTAAGGAAATAGAAGTAACCTAGGGGTAAAACGGTAATTTGATCCAGCTGGTGTTACGGACACTTGTGAAGGACTAACTAGTCGTTATTGGTTTATATCCATGGACAAAGAAAATATGTCTGCAGTGAGAAGAGTGCAACTGTGAGTCTATAGCGGAATGTACACACAGTTAACGAATATTGATTAATTTGGTTAATGAGTTTGACCAATTAATCTCACATTGTTGGAGCTTCTGATCTGCAGGTCCATTAGGTCCCACTGGTAGCTCATAAAGTAATTTGAGACAACTAAGTAATAAATGTAAATTGAAAGTGTTCAATTAACTAAGGGAAACAATATAATATATATATTGATATATTATTTTAAAGAAATAAATATTTGAAGAAATTTCAAATATTAATATGAATTTGATTCATATTAAATTTATAGGAATTTGAAAGAGTTCAAATATAAATTAAATTAATTTAAGGCCTAATTGGACAATTAATTAATTCAAGGCCGGAAATTAAATATGTGATATTTAATTGGTGATTAATTAATTGAAAATTAATCAATTAGGGAAATGATTAATCACTTATGGAAGTGATTAATCATTTATGGAAATGATCTAATCACTTATGGAAGTAATTAGTCATTTATGGAAAAGATTAATCAATTATGGAATTGATTGATTATGAATTGGTTAAATATGGAATAGAATAATTCAGTTATGGAAATAATTGATTTTATGTGAATATTTTATTTATGGTCTTTCTCCTATAAATAGAACACTAGACATAATAGTTTAGGTGCCCTCTTGCTCTTAGAATCACAAGACAAGACTCTTGCATTCTCTCTAGTCTCCCTCTTAGAGAAAGACTCCCACCAAATTGCCTCCTAGACTTAGAGATATATCGGTGTAACCTCTGTGGTTATTGTGTTCTTCAAGAAGAAAAACTCCAGCGAAGATCTAAAAGGGCTGCTGTGTTTTCAACGTTAGAACGTCGTTGGCAAGAATCGGTCAAGTCTACAACGAAGGTTTGTAACTGTTACTCTTTCCTTTAGAAAAGTATGAAAAATAAAGTAGCTTTATTTTTCTATATTTTCAGCATGTTTATAACGATTTTACAGCGACTTTAAAGCATGATTAAAGTAGCGTTTTGCCTTTTCGTTTTGGTATTTTAATGTTAATTAATATACGACATGAGGTCCTCTCGACGCGCTTCCGCTGCGTCGGGGCTTTCATCCCCTTCAATTCAGTAAAAGTATTATTGAATAAAGTGAATTACTTGTTATTTAACCTAAATCCAATAAACTAAGAACCCCGGGCTATGGAATGAACACTTGAACTTTATGTAGTGATATAAAAGTGGATCAAGTTCAAGTAATAGCCTAAAAGGTCTATAGTATAGGGATAAGGTTGGGTACCTTATCCTGGGGACACTATAAGACGCGACCCACTTTGTATTTAGTACAGACAAAGTGATCCTAAATCGTTCATGTGAAAACATGTGAGTGGGGTCGTCCTATGCCATGAGTTTGCATAAGACTAGGACCGAGAAATAAGTCACTTTTTCTTTATAATGCCGTTTACTGTTGAAACTGACTTATTTAGTGCGATGACCTAGGTAACTCGATCTTAATCCTCAGCTAACTATGAACTCTTGTTTATTCAGGATTATCCTTTGATTTGCATGGGTGAGAGTGGCTCATCATCGCCAAATCAATAAGCCTACCATTTTGGGGATGAGACCAGGTAGATAGCTAGGGACATAATCCTGCAAGACGGAATTCACTCCTACCCATTTTAGGGATAGTAGATAGGTCATTCCCTTAAGTGCTGATTCTGGGGCTTGAACAAAGGGATCTCGCCCTTTCATTGACCGAGAGGGATTAGGTTTGTTGGTTGAACCACAAACCAATTGTTCGTTAGAGGGTCAGTGGGACTTAAGGAACTAGAAGTAATTTCAGGGGTAAAACGGACTTTTGACCTGCTCTAGTTACGAACGACCTGTGAAGGATCGACTTACTAATCATGGTTGTATCGGGTGGACAAAAATATATCTACAGTGAGGGGAGTGCAACTATCGGGCTATAGTGTAGTGTCCCGATAGTTAACGAATGTTGAATAACTAGGTTAATGAGTTTAACCGGTTATTCTCGAGTCGTTGGAGCCCATGATCTGTAGGTCCATTAGGTCCCCCTGCTAGCTCATACAGAATAAACCTTAGAACAAAGTGATGAGAGAATATGAAACGTTCAAATTCGATTTAGGGAGTTAACGTTAATTATATTCGATATATTTAACGTAATAGTTTAATTATGGATTAAACTATATATACATATATATTGGAAGAGTTGGAAATATTGAAATATGATTTAAATATTGTATGTATGAATACGAATTCATATTCGAAGAAAACCAGGATTAAGTGATGTCGGGTTTGGTGTGAATATTTAATTTTATATTTAATATTAAATTAAATAAGTTATGATTAATTAAAGTGTTTAATTAACTTAAATTAATTATTTGAATTAGTTTTTTAGAAAATGAATTCATGAAATTCATTTTAGGAAATTTTGCAAGATGCAAATTTCATTCATATAAAGACACCTAAACCCATAACTTTGATAATGCTCTTCAACGAGCATTGACACCTTAAATCCCTCCCTTTGTGTTGCCCTCCATAGCAAGCTTAGTCTTGCATGTGCTTGTTCTATAAAAGGAAGAAAAACACACTGAGGATTTCTTCTTGCTTGCTAAAATTTTGGCAAAAAAGTTCACAGCTTCAAACTCTTTCAAACAGTGAGTTTTCTCACTCTCTCCTTTCCAAATTCATCACTTAAAAGAGTCCCACAACTCGTTCTAAGGCTGGAGGATAGCGGGGAAGATCACGATGGTCGTCCACGTCTTGTTCGTGATTCCAATTCATCCACGGAGTGATTCAATTCAACACCAAAAAGGTTGGTAAATACAAACTCTGTTTTTCGGTTCTTTATTCATGCATGTTTTCAATTGTAGAATTAAAAAAAAAATTGAGAGGCTCTCGATGCAAATTTCTTCCGCATGAGTCTCGTATACTCCTTTAGAGAGCTGTTTCGAAACCTTCTCCATCTCCTTGACGAATGAGTACACACCAATCCGACCGTTCGGCCTCCCTAAGGTCAAAAAGTCAAGGTAATTCACCACCAACATCTTCTCGTGCAGGAAAGCGCTCAAAAGAGTGGGAAGAAGACCTAAGAAAAGCGACAGAGATAAGCCGAAAGGCCATCGAAGAGGTTGTTTTGTTGGGATTTATGTCCTAAAACTCGTGGATGGTAAATGTAACAAAGTTAATTATAAAACGTTATTGAAATGATTCAATTTCTGGTTGTTGAATGATAGTTTTAATTATGCATTAATTAACCCAAATTCAATAAACTAGAATCCTTGGCTATGATATGAACACTTGAACTTTATGTAGTGGCATAAAAGTGGATCAAGTTCGAGTGATAGCCTAAACGGTCTATAGTATAGGGATAAGACTGGGTACCTTATCCTAGGAAAACTATGTGACGCGGCCCACTTAGTTTTAGTACAAATGATGTGATCCTAAATCGTTCATGTAGAGAAATGCGAGTGGGGGTGTCTTATGCAAATGAGTTTGTATAAGACCGGACTGCGAAATAAGTCACTTTCACTTTATAACGCCGTTTACTGTGAAACTGACTATTTCAAGCGATGACCTAGGTAACTCAATCTTAATCCTGAGCGAACTATGAACTCTTGTTTATTCGAGATTATCCTTTGATTTGCATGGGTGAGAGGGGCCCAACAGCGCCGCTCAATAAGCCTACCACTTTGGAGATAAGACCGAGTAGATAGCTGGGGACATAGTCTTGTGGTGCGGCAGAGGCTGAATGATGGATGTGAGATAAGATGATAAATAATAACAAAGATAAATTCAGCCAACCTTAGTGCAAGTATACACTATCGCACGTAGTGATAAAAACCTTAGAAGTATTCCAAGGGTATCGATCCCACAAGGACTAAATTGGAAATTCAGATTTGAAGAAGAAACTGCTCAACTTGATTGCTTAAAAATAGGTAACAAAAGAAATATGATTGATGACTGATTTTTAGAAAAAATAGATAAAACAAGCAAATTAGCAAAGATTAACAACAATGAATAAAACGAGGTATTAAACATGGATTCATCCCAAAGGCAATAACCTTAGTCATGGACTATTCAACTTAAGCCTATTCAATGCATTGGGTCAGATTTAACTTCTATTTGACCTTGCTCCCAAGAACCGTTAGAAGGCTAAGCGAGCACCGTTATGCAAGTTGGGGTTTATGTCCTAGAACTCAAGTTTTGTTATCCTTTATATAAATAAAGATGTTATTCAGTGAAATTGTTTATTTATAACTTATAATCCAATGGAAACATCCATGGTTATAACATGAGATACTCGAACTATATAGTGAATATGGACAGGGATCAAGTTCGAGTATATAACCTAAATGGTCTATAGTAAATGAATAAGGTTGGGTACCTTGTTCTGGTAACACTATGGATGCGGCCTACTTTGCGAATAACGCAAACGACGTGATCCTGGATCATTCATGTAAAGACATGCAAGTAGGGGCATCCTGTATAAAAGATGTTTACACAAGATTGGACCGAGAAATAAGTCACTCTTACTTTATAACGTCGTTACTGTTAAGACTGCTTATTTCATGCGATGACTTAGGTAACTCCATCTTAATCCTGAGCTTACTATGAACTCCTGTTTATTTAGGGTTATCCTTTTATCTGCATAGGTGAGAGTGGTCATAAAATTCTGTTAGCACTTTTTCCGCAAGCGTACGATTGCCCAAGTAATATTAAAATGGAAAGTATTCCGAGTATCGAATCCTCAGGGAAATTGATTTAATTCCATTAATTACCAAGAATCATCATGCTTAATTTTATTTAGAAACTCATCTTTAAAGAAATAAAGAACTAACAAGAACTAAAGAAATCATGCAAATAAATGGAAATATCCTATTAAGGGGACTTGACCTAGGGTGTTATCTAGCTTTTTGGATTTGTAGCTCAAATAATTGGATGAATGTAACTACAATTCTTCAATTCCATAAATCTAGAAGTAATTATAAGCGGATTTCTCTTTCAAGTTCCTCCACATCTCATACTAACATAACTAATTCATGTGTCCATTTCCTTAGTTAATTATAGTATGGAATTAAGCAACTTGATTATCAATTTCTAACAATTCTTTTTCACTCTCGTGTTCCAAGCAATCGTTAGCCATGCAATTTGGATCTAATCTAAATTCTCTCTGTTGAGTATCAATTTAGACCAACAAATCAATTAATCCGTGATCAAGAGATTAAAGGCATTAGGAATGAATTGCATAAATGAAATATGAAGAACTTCGTTACAATATCCAAATATTTAAACTACAATATCCAATTAGCTAGAATAACGACCCTAGGTCTCAAGATCTACTCACAAATGGAAATAATCTTACCCAAGTGATCTTGATCCATAGGCCGAACTCAAACTATACTAATGAATTACAAAGAAGTAAGGAAGAAATAACTGTTGTGTTGACCCCAAGCTCCCATCTTGATCATCTCGAATCTCGAGCCTTGGAATCTCGATCAATTCCACCTTTTTCCTCACAATTCTTCTCACTTTTTCTCTCTATTGAGCTAGGGGAGAACTCCCCCAAAAATGGGATGCCTTGAACCAAAGGAAGGGGGACTATTTATAGGAGCATGGGTGGTCCCTTTCTTGCTGAACAAGTCGACAGCGTCGCGACGCTGTGACGTCATACTTTTCTCGCCGCAGAAGTTGGCGCAGCGTTGCAGCGCTACACGGACAGCGTCACGACGCTGTCACGATTCCAGATTTTTCTTCAGCACCTGCCAAGCGTCGAGACGCTCTAGCCCTAGCGTCGCGACGCTAGGCCTTCCAGAAGCTTTTAACACGGATTTTGGCCTCCTTTCTTCTTTCTTTTGGGCTTTTTGGGCCTCCACTTCAAATATCTTTGCTCCAACTCAACATTATGTGCCAAAAGTCTTCATTTTGGTCTTGAAATTAATAAAATTCATGGTTTTACCTCACGAACTCGGTCTTCTACAAAATCAACATAAAAATTCATTAAAGCTCACAATTAACACACAAAACTAGCCAAAATAACTAGGAAAAAGATAGCATTTTTGCATGATATCAAATTATGTTCAATAAACCTCCCTTTTTGGGGATAACTCTAGATGGATGGCTGGGGAAATAGTAAGGATAGTAGAGAAGTTGTTCCCATAAGTGCTGAATCCAAGACTTGAACAAGGGGCCCCACCTTCTCATTGGCCCGAGAGGGATCTTGTTTAATGGTTGGACCATGAACAAAATTGTTCATTAGAGGAACAATGGACTTAAGGAACTAAGATGTGCTATAATGGTAAAACGAACTTTTGACCTATCTATAGTAACGAACAACCTGTGAAGGATTGACTTACTAATCATGGTTATATCGAGTGGACACAAATATATCTACAGTGAGGGGAGTTCAACTACTAGGCTATAGTGGAGTGTCCCGGTAGTTAACGGATGTTGGTTAACTAGATTAAAAGAGTTTGACTAGTTTTACCTCGTACCGTTGGAGCCCATGATCTGTAGGTCCATTAGGTCCCCTTGCTAGCTCGAGACTAACCTTTGGAACAATATGATGGATAATATATGAATTACTTTAAGTTCATAATGAGAGAAATAAATAGAGGTAAAAGGCATTGACGATACGTCGGGTTTTTGTGAAAACCATGTATGTGAGTATTAAAATATTTAAATATGATTTAAATACCAAAACATGAATAGGGATTCATGATTAAAAAATAACATTTCGGAAATGTTCGGGAATGATGGCGAAATATTAATTTAATATTAGATATTAAATTAATAATAAATTATTTAATTAATAATTATTTTAAATTAATTTTGAATTAATTTAAAATTGAACATTGAAATTCAAATTTCAAAATTTCAGATTATTGCACATTAAATATTTTATTATTAAATTCAAGATAAATCTTGAATTTTCAAAATTC
Source organism: Luffa aegyptiaca (assembly GCA_017139565.1). NCBI lineage: Eukaryota > Viridiplantae > Streptophyta > Magnoliopsida > Cucurbitales > Cucurbitaceae > Luffa > Luffa aegyptiaca. The sequence goes on from CM029397.1 coordinate 23,730,497, forward strand.
CATTAAATGGGAATTTTAGGAGGTGGAGTGGTTTATGACTAAACCCACTAAATCCCTTTTGATTGCCACCTTAATTCACTTCCTTGTGAAGTGTCTAACTCTCATGAAGAGTTTACATGATGATCCCTCTATAAGTGATGGTGTTTAAGCTGAAATTATGAGTTGGCTTTGCTGTTATGCTGTTGGATTATCTTCACAAAACACCATAGTTATAAAACTCACTTACACTCTCTTTTTCCCTTCAATTCCATCACTTGAGGATCCCACAATCCGTTCTAAAGGCTTGAGGATAGTAAGGAAGAACCAGTGGTGGTTCGTGATCGATTGGTGAAGAAAAACAACAAAGAAATCCAACCAATTTCTCCATTAAAGCAAGGTTGGTAAACTTACTCTGTTTTTCTTCTTATGAACAACATGCAAAGAATGATTAAATTAAACTTATTAAGTACCTAAGATCCAAAATTGCTTCCGCATTTTAGATATTAACACTTTCAATTGGTATCAGAGCATGGTTTGGGCACCTAATTTGCTTTAATTTGATCATGGTGGGTAGCATTTTGAAATTCAATTTGCATGGGTGCTGAAATGGATATATTACGGTTTTGGCAATTAATTTCTCTTCAATTTGTTGATGAAAATGTAATTGCTCACATTAATGTGTTGAGAAGAGTCTGTAATTTTTGGAGAGTCTTTGGAGTCCATTTAGTGCTGTAATTGATCGAAGAAAGGAGAACGACTCAAGCTGGCTGAAGAACAGAGCAACAAAATTCTGGGTTGCTAGTTTGAATCCCGGTCGGGATGCACACGACAGGGACCGAGACCGAGTCCGGGACCGGGAACCGAGAAGCTAACCGAGAATTCTGTCCTAGAGGCCGGTTCAAGCATGTTCAATCTGGTTTAACCCCTTTAGGTCCGGTTCAGTGATGTTCAAGCCTTGGGAGGTCCGGCTCGGGTCCAATCAAGCCGGTTCGTGATGGTTCGAGATTCCCAGGAGCTTCTCAACTCAATATTCAATTATTATTTGTAATAATTTAGTTAATTGCTTGCTTAGATTGCCAAAACTGGTCCATTTTAGTGTGTTTAATTATTTATGCTTTATGAATGCATGTTATAATTAATTATGAATGAGATATGCATAAGAGTATGTCATATAGATTTAAAATCCCACCATAAGAAGCATGCTTCATGCATTTAAGTATGTTATAAGTAGTTATAATATAAGTATGCATGATTTAGGTTTCATGTTAGATGCATGCTGAATGTTTAATTCTCGTTATTTATAATCGTTATACTATTTAAACGAAAATGAACAAGCATGCAGCATGAAACTACCTTAGCTCGATTTTAAAGCGTTAACATCGAATAGAAAGCATGTTATAGGTTGATCTCAATTATAAACGTTTTATAAAATGAGATAGACGTAAAATCTATAACAAAGATAAATGCATGCTCACCTAGGTTGAAAACGAACCAAATCGATCAATCTCTTATAATATGTCGATAACTTGTAAAGCTAAGGTTACAAGAGAACTCACCCGATTCGATGCTGTCTAAGGCTGAAGGTATTTAAGTTGACGGTTTACGGAACACCTCCTACCTGGGTATCGGGCTGGTACTTGAGTTAGGCTAACCTAGGATTTACGAGCATGCACGTGAGAGATGTGAGGTTATAAAACACCTAGACATTGTAGGTTATAATTAACCTAGACTTAGGATTATATTCAATTAGCCGGAATATGCCTCAGTAACAATATACCCAACGCCGTTAAAATACTTAGTGGGAGAAAAGAAATTTTTTCTCACGTTCTCCTTAAAATTCACACAGTGAGATATATGCATAGCTGTTGGGTTTCCAGAGTGAGTAAAAATTGTAGTAAGAAATAGACTCTAGAACTCTTGTGCAAGTTACACAATCCGCAGGAAGTAATAAGTATTTATCGAATCCAGGGTCTGAACTAGCTTTCACTTTATCTATTTTATGCAACTCTTTAATGGTTTCGAGAACGGTTAAAATGATTGGTTTTGATATAATGCTGAAGCAAAAGAAATGACAAAACAAAAAGTAAACAAATAGGCAGACAGATTAGAAACAGGCGCTGGTCAGGATTTAGTAATTGTTTTAAAAGATGCTCTAGCAATATTATTGATCATGCAAAGCTCTCGCATTCTTATTAGCATATTCCTCCCAGAACTCCGGATTTTTTAGAATATGTTTCAACTCCAATGAAGCACTACCGATCAAGCACTAGGCAACTGGCTATCCCTAGCTCAGTCACTGACGTTCACCAATACACAATGATCTAGTGTGATTAAATGTCACACACTTCCTAAATCATCCCTGAAACTAGAAAGTGATATTCATACCGACTGGCCAGGCGGGCACAAAATATAAATGAGCACAACAAATAATCAAGATGCATCAATCAACATTTATTGCATAGAGATTAAGCACGACAATTACATGTTCCCTAACCAACGCCTAAAATTACTTAGTTCATAAAGTGCATAGAGACACACGTTACAATTGAAGGTGTTCATATAACACATGCGGAAGCAATTGAAGATCGAAAGCACTTAAGACATTAGATTTTGCTCCTAAAGCATGCATGTTCTATAAAAGACAGAATATAGAGTTGAGAGAACACCAACCTTTGTAGCTCACTTATGTGGAACTCCTTGTGGTGTTTGCCTCTCCTATGCTCCTTGGACAACCTCTAGAGTCTTCCCTACTATTCTCTTGGGCCTAGAAAGACTTGTGGGAGTCTATAGAAGAAAGAAATAGGAAGGGAATGCTTGATGGTACAAGCTTTTGGAAGGAGAAAATTTGATGAAATGAGAGAGAATTTGAGGGAGAAAATTTGCAGCATAACACTAAATGAAAGCTTACTCTTCTTGAATCTAATTCAAGCCCCTTTTATAGACATCTCCCATGCAAAGACAAGCTTCATGACACTTAGCCACATGGTCAAGATGCAACTCAAAGTGGATTCTAGGTGTCTACTTCACAACACATGCATCTAATGCATGTTTGTGTTGTTTTCCACTATGTATCATTATGCAAGAGTGGAAAAACCACTAAATCCACTATGAATTGAATCCTAATTGTGAATTTTAAGCTTTCAATTCATTTCAAATTCAATTCAAAATTGAAATTGATTTCTAGGCAATTAATTGGGACATTTCCAAGTAATTTTGATATGATTGATCCAATCAATCTTTATCACCTAATGCCATGAATTATATATGATTCCTAATACATATATATGGTATTTAAAACACTTTTAAATACCTCATCTCTCAATTCCTAATTTAATTCATAATTAAATCATTGTGTCGAACATGTTTTACGATAAAACCCTATTTCCCGTTTTTGAACGATTCAAAGTTTCCTATCAAAATATTCTAGGCTTTAATCCGATATGAGCTAGTAGGGGGACATAATGGACCTATAGATCATGGGCTCCAACGATTCAAGGCTAACCGACTAATCTCATTATCTAAGCTAGCCAACATTCGTTAACTATCGGGACACTCCACTATAGCCCGATAGTTGCACTCCCCTCACTATAGATATATTTCCGTCCACTTGATTTAACCATGTTTAGTAAGTCGTTCCTTCACAGGTTGTTCGTAGCTATAGCTAGGTCAAATAACCGTTTCACCTCTATAGTACTTCTTGTTCCTTAAGTTCCACTAATCTTCTAATGAACAATCGGTTTGCGGTCCAACCATCAAACCTAAGTCCCTCTCGATCTAACAAGAGGGTGGGGCCCTTTGTTCAAGTCCTGGAGTTAGTACTTAAGGGAACAACCTATCTACTAACCCTGAAAAGGGTAGGAGTGAATTCCGTCTTGCGAAACTATGTCCCCAGCTATCTATTCGATCTTATCCCCAAAATGGTAGGCTTGTCGAGTCGGCGATGCTGGCCACTCTCACCCATGCAGATCAAATGATAATCTCGCATAAACAGGAGTTCATAGATAGCTCAGGATTAAGAACGAGTTACCTAGGTCATCTATGAGAAATAGTCAGTTTCTTCAGTAAACGGCGTTATAAAGAGAAAGTGACTTATTTCGTGGTCCAGTCTTATGCAAACTCATTGCATAGGACGCCCCCACTCGCATGTCACCACATGAACGATTTAGGATCTCATCGTTTGTACTTAATACAAAGTGGGCCGCGTCCATAGTGTCTCCAGGATAAGGTACCCAACCTTATCCTTATACTATAGACTATTTTGACTATAAACTTGAACTTGATCCTATGATATGTCCCTACATATAGTTCGAGTATTCATTTTATAGCCAAGGATCTTAGTTTATTGGATTTAGGTTAATCATTCGCAATTTACATATTCAATAACATCTTTTACTGAATAACCTCAATAACGTCTTTATTGGAAATAGAATATGTTTAATGATTTACAAACTACGAGTTTATAGGACATTAAACCCAACAACAATATAAGTAAATACATCCATAACTACAAAGTAATGCAAGAAAATACCAATTCCCTTGATCAACTTGCAATTGATGGTTTTCTTGTTGGTCTCCAATCTCTCTCCTCTATTCGGCTCCCAAAAGTGGAAATGAGAAATGATCCCCTTCCAAAAGTGGAATGAATTTGACTTGGGTGGCTATCTCCTTTTATAGAGTTGAGGAAAGCTTGAATTAGGTTGACCTAGACACGTGGATGGCTCTCCTTGCTCCTTTATCCCGAGATTAGCTTAACAGAATTCAGTTCATTAAATTGGCTAACGAACTGTGACGTGGCAGTTTTGCTCCCAGCTTTGCTCCAGCACAACTTTTGCTCCCTCAAGTCACTCAGCAATATATTCTACACAAAATAACTTCCAAAGCTTCCATTCTTCCAAATGGGTTAAAACATATAATATCTATCTAAAAGCAACCCTATTAAGCACAAAAGACACACAAATCAATATAGAAATAAGGTCTAAATAACTCCCTTTTGGAGAGTTATCAATAGCCTCTTGTTACTTACTAACGTAACCATTCCATACAAAAGGTGATGGCATAAATCAATATCAAGGTGAATGGAGAGAGTATTTATAGTAAGTGGGTGAAGGAAGCGTGTCAACGCATCCTACGGTATCTTCCATTTATTCGCAAAGGCAAGGTCTCTATATTCGCCTGCTAAGCATGCCTTGGAGCTGCGACACCATTCGGAGGGTTTTAACATAGAGATTGTAGTGTCGTGAATTAACATAATGATAAAGGAATTCTTAGGGCCATTCCCAGCATTGACTTTTCCATTCGGTAGCATTACTGGGGCCGTTCTCTGAAATCTAAAATAATGGAGGGTCACACTTACGAGATAACTAATATTAGCTTATCTTTGACCAAAGTAGCGATAACTAAAATTGATACAAAAATAAAGGAGTTATTTTTTGTTATAGAATTTTAGTCAAGAATGTCTTGGTTTAGTGAAGGAGTAATTGACTACCCCTCGGAAGCAGTTATTCTGACTCACTAAGGTATCGTTGCAAAATAATTAATGAGATGAGTACATTATTACTTTTGCTAAACTTAATTGGATTTATTCACTCATAAAGGATTTTATTATTTCAACATGCCTAGCACATTAGTGCAACTATTAGCTTCAGAAAAACTTAACGACGACAACTATGGAACCTGGAAATCGAATTTAAATACAGTTTTAGTGATTGATGACCTTCGATTCGTCTTAATGGAAGAATGTCCTCCTAACCCTGGCCCGACAGGAACTCGAGTAAATCGAGATGCCTATGACAGATGGACTAGAGCCAATGAAAAGGCAAAGGTCTTTATACTGACAAGCATAAGTGATGTTCTGTCTAAAGAGCATGAGGGCATGCAAACTGCAAGGGAAATAATGGACTCACTGCAGGCCATGTTTGGAGAGTCGTCCTCATCCCTTCGCCATGAGGCCCTCAAGTACATTTATAATTCTCGGATGAAAGAAGGAACTTCTGTTCGAGAACATGTGTTAAACATGATGGTTCATTTTAATGCAGCCGAAGTAAACGACACTGTCATAGATGAAAGTAGTCAAGTCAGTTTCATTATGGAATCTCTCCCGAAGAGTTTCATACAATTTCGTACCAATTTAGTTATGAACAAAATTGAGTACAACTTGACGACTCTCCTGAACGAGCTTCAGATCTACCAGTCCCTCACTAAAAGTAAAGGACAAGAAAACGAAGCAAATGTTTTTTCTGGAAGGAAGTTCCTAAAAGGATCAAACTCTGTGAATAAATCTGAGTCTTCTACTTCTAAGAACAAAAGAATTAAGTTGAAGAAAAATAAGAACAAGGGAAAGGGGAAAGCTCCCATGATCAAGAAAGGCAAGAAAAAGATTACATGGGCTTGATTGAAGCCTAGATCATCATACCTGATGATGGCATAGAGTATTCATTGTCTTTTAGAAAGAAAATGAATGATGTTGACAACGATCAGAGGATTAAAGCCATGGACCTAGAAATGAAGTCTTTTGTATTTCACTTCCATCTGGGATCTTGTAGATCTGCTTGATGGGTAACACCTATTAGTTACAAGTGGATTTACAAGAGGAAACGAGACATTCATGTCTTAACCAGAAGGGTTCATACAACAAGATCAAAAGAAAAAAGGTTTGCAAGCTTAAGTGATACATTCATGGATTGACCTAAGCATTTCGATCTTGAAATATAAGATTTGATATAGTGACTAAATCGTTTGGCTTTAATCAGAACATTAAGGAGTCTTGTGTTTACAAGTAATCATCAATAATTCAGTAGCTTACTTAGTGTTGTATATGATTGATATCCTAATCATTGGGAATGATGTAGGTTATCTTATTAACATTAAAAGAGGCTAGTAGCTCATTTCCAAATGAAAATCTGGGAGAAGCTGAGCTGGCCTTGTCTCAAGTGTCTTATATCTACAAGATGTTAGTTAGATATAAGATGCAGAATTCCAAGAAGGATTCACTACCTTTTAGGCATGGAATTCTTTTGTCTAAGGAACTGTGTCCTGAGACACCTCAAGATGTTGAGGACTTGAGACATAAGCCCTATGCAGTAGGGATTGTCAGTAAGTATCAATCAAATCCAAGAATTGATCTCTGGAGAGCTGTTAAGTACATCTTCAGTATCTTAGGAGAACGAGGGTCTATATGCTCGTGTATGGCAATGAGGATTGGATCCTTACACGATACACTGACATAGATTTTCAAACTGAAAAAGATTTGAGGAAATCTACATCAGTATCTGTGTTCACTCTTAACAGAGGAGATATAGTATGACATAGTTGCAGCCTCAACGATATAGGCCGACAAGCAGTTGCTTATGAAGCAACGATAGAGACTGTATGACTTAGGAAGTTCAAGCCTATTTTGGAAGGTGTTCCAAATATGAACTTGCCTATTGCAAGACAAGCAAGCACATTAAATCTAAAGATATATTATTGATTCATTCACGAAGGCTCTCTCGGCTAATGTGTATGAGGGTCATCTAGAAGGTCTAGGTCTACGAGTTGTGTACAAAGATGTAATCTAGGGCAAGTAGGAGAAGTGTAATGGGTATAGTGATGCCCTAGTTTATTGTATTTGTACATTGTAAATACGTTTTATGTATTATACATGTATTTATACACCCACTGTCGGGATAGATTATTGTACATTCCCACTAAACTAGATTTTTAGTCCAAGTGGGAGTTTGTTGGGTTTTATGTCCTAAAACTCGTAGATAGTGAATGATAAACAAATTGTATACTTGTTTCAATAAAGTGTTATTGAGTTTCTAAAATAAAGTGTTATTGTTAAATATTGTACAATTTGACCCAAATCCAATAAGCTAAGATACAAGGTTGTTTGTATGTAACTTGAACAAGTATGTGGGGACATACAGGGATCAATGTTCAAGTAACAACCTATAAGGTCTATCGTACAAGGATAAGGCTGGGTACCTTATCCTGGTAACACTATGAGATACGACCCACTTTGTATTTGATACAGACGTATTGATCCAAAACGTCCAGGTATCCTATGCAATGAGTTTGCATAAGACTGGACCACGAAATAGTAAACCACTAGATGTAACACCGTTAACTAGTTAGGTTACTGTTTCAATAGGATGACCTAGGTAACTCAGTCTTAATCCTGAGTGTGTCATGAACTCCTTCTCACGAGGGATTGTCCTTTGATTAGTATGGGTGAGAGTGGCCTAGACGCCGACTCAATAAGCCTACCTTCTTGGGGACAAGACCGAGTGGGGGGCTGGGGACATGACAACACAAGATGGAATTCACTCCTTCCCGCTTCTAGGAGAAGTAGATGAGTGTTCCCTTATGTGGTGACTCCGGGTCTTGAACAAAGGGATCCTGCGCTCTCACTGGCCCGAGAGGGACTTTCTGTTTACTGGTTGGACCATAAACAGGTTGTTCATTAGAGGAGCACTGGTACTTAAGGAGCCAGAGGTAACACAGGGGTAAAACGGTAATTTGACCCAGCTATAGTTACGAACACTCGTGAAGGATTGACTTACCGATATAGGTTTATATCCGTGAACACAAAAATGTTCTATAGTGAGAAGAGTTCAGCTGTAGGTCTTTAGTGGAATGACTCACAGTTAATGAATATTGGTTAACCTGATTAATGAGTTTAATCAGTTAACCTCATATCATTGGAGCTTCTGATCTGTAGGTCCATCAGGTCCCCCTGTTAGCTCGTAAAGAGTAATTAGGAACAATTATATCTTGAGAGAATTTGAATAGTTCAAATTCATATTGGGAATTAAGTTAATTGTATGAGATACAAATTAATACAATGTATTGTGATGCATTAAAAGGTAAAGTCTAATTTGAGTTAAACTTTATTAGATTGAGAGATTAATATATTTGAAAGAGTTCAAATATATGGTATTTAATTAGAAGATGAATTAATTAATCATGAATTAATTAATTATTCAATTTAGTTTAAATTAAATGAGATTTAATTAAACTATAGTCTATGAGGGAATTATTAGAATATGATTCTAATGAGTAATTAATTAAATATGGGTGATATTTAATTATGAAATTAATTAATTATTGGAATTAATTAATTGATTATTTTAATTGAATTAATTAAATGTGATTTAATTAAGTTAATTAAACTATATATTATGTGAGGAAATTACATTTAAATAAGATTTAAATGTGCATGAGATTAATTAATCAATATGATTAATTAATTAACATTTAATTAATTGATTTAATCAATATGATTAATTAATTAACATTTAATTAATTGATTTAATCAATCAATTAATTGATCTTGATCTAACGGTCAAGATAACCTCACATTAGGGTTTCCTCTCTTATAAAAGGAAAGGTTATGAGAACCCTAACCAAAAAAAGGTCTCATTCTTGCCTCCCTCTCATATTCTCTCAACCCAAGAACTCTAGAGAGAACTTTTCTCCCTAAGAGTTTTTCCCATTCAAGATTAGGTAGTCCCACAACTAAGTTCCTAATCTCAGAGTTATAGTGGGGAAGCCCTTGTGGTGGTGTCCGTTGAAGAATTTAGAGTCGTCAGACGGAAGTATGTTTCTCATCGCTTAACTTTTTTGCCAATGTATTGGTATTTTGTAGAACAAAATTAATTTACGAACGGTCCAATTGCTTCTGCTGTAACGGAATTGGGAATTCCAATCCTTCATCATGCTTAGTAGAAAATGATAACTCCATATGGATATTAGATTCAGGAGCGACTAATCATGTATGTTCTTCTATACAGGAAACTAGTTCCTGGAAAACTCTTGAAGAAGGCGAGGTGACACTCAAAGTAGAAACGAGAGATGTCGTCTCAGCCACAGCAGTGGGAGAAGTACAGCTTTGTTTTAGAGATGGATATATTTTGTTGCAAGATGTTTTGTATGTTCCTAGTATGAAAAGGAACTTAATATTTGTCTCCTGTTTAATAGAACATGACTATAAAGTATCTTTTGAAATCAATGAAGTGTTTATATTCAAAAGACTTAGTTACATTTGTTCTGCTAAACTCAAAAACAATCTATATGTGTTAAGACCGAATGAAATAAAAGCTGTTCATAATACTGAAATGTTCAAAACAGCACAGACCCAAAATAAAAGACGAAAAGTTTTTCAAGATACTCTCCTTTGGCATCTAAGACTAGGACACATAAATCAAAAACGTATTGAAAGGCTAGTTAAGAGTGGACTTCTAAACGAGTTAGAAGATGGCTCATTACCGCCCTGTGAATCCTGTCTAGAAGGTAAAATGTCCAAAAGACCTTTCTCTGAAAAAGGTCAAAGAGCCAAAGAAACCCTCGAGCTTATACACTCTGACCTCTGTGGTCCTATGAATGTTAAAGCACGTGGAGGATATGAATACTTCATTAGTTTCATTGATGATTATTCAAGATACGGGTATCTTTACCTAATGGTTCAAAAGTCCGAAGCTCTTGAAAAATTCAAAGAGTATAAAGCTGAAGTTGAAAATAAATTAGGCAAAAGAATCAAAACTCTACGATCTGATCGAGGAGGAGAGTACATGGATTTAGAATTCCAAGACTACTTGATTGAACATGGAATATCCTCACAACTCTCAGCACCTGGTACACCACAACAGAATGATGTGTCAGAAAGGAGAAACAGAACCCTATTGGATATGGTTCGGTCTATGATGAGTTATGCACAATTGCCTAATTCATTCTGGGGTTTTGCAGTAGAAACTGCTGCATATATTCTGAACATGGTTCCCTCAAATAGTGTTCTAGAAACACCTTATGAGTTATGGAGAGGACGTAAAGGGAGTTTACGAAACTTCAGAATTTGGGGCTGCCCGACATACGTGTTGGTGCAGAAACCAAAGAAATTGGAACGACGTTTAAGAATATGCCTTTTTATAGGATACCCTAAAGAAACAAAAGGAGGTCTGTTTTATGATCCTCAAGACAATAAAGTTATTGTTTCAACCAATGCCACATTCCTTGAGGAAGATCATATGAAAAATCATCAAACACGCAGTGAACTAATACTTAAAGAAATTTCCAGGGAAACTACGAACAAACAAACAAAAGTTGTTAGCGAAGCTGGTCCTTCGAAACTATCTCAGGAAGTGAGTATGCCTCGTCGTAGTGGGAGGGTTATAATTCAACCTGACCGGTACATGGGTTTGACAGAAACTCAATTCACCATACCTGATGATGAAATAGAGGATCCATTATCTTATAGACAAGTAATGGGTGATAAAGATAAGGACCAGTGGGTCAAAGTCATGAACCTTGAGATAGAATCTATGCATTTTAACTCAGTCTGGGAACTTGTAAATCAACCAAGTGATGTACAACCTATCGGTTGCAAGTGGATCTATAAGAGAAAGTGAGACCAAACTGGTAAGGTACAAACCTTCAAAGCACGATTGGTGGCTAAAGGTTATAACCAAAGAGAAGGAATTGATTTTGACGAAACCTTTTCACCAGTAGCGATGTTAAAATCGATAAGAATACTCCTTTCCATTGGCGCTTTTTATAATTATGAAATTTGGCAAATGGATGTCAAGACTGTGTTTTTAAACGGTAATCTTGACGAGAGTATTTACATGGTCCAACCAGAAGGGTTCATAGTCCAGGGAGAAGAACAAAAGGTTTGCAAGCTTAACAAATCCATTTATGGATTAAAACAAGCCTCAAGGTCCTGGAATAAAAGGTTTGACATTGTAATCAAATCTTATGGTTTTGAACAAAATATAGATGAACCTTGTGTATACAAAAGGATCATTGATTCTACTGTAGTTTTCTTAATTCTGTATGTTGATGACATCCTACTTATAAGAAATGTAATGGGAGTATTGTTTGACATTAAGTAGTGGCTAGGAGCTCAATTCAAAATGAAGGATTTGGGAGAAGCTCAGTATGTTCTGGGGATCCAAATTCTTAGAGATCAAAAGAACAGAATCCTGGCACTGTCTCAAGCATCCTATGTCGATAAAATTCTGAATCGTTATTCGTTACAGAATTCCATAAGGGGAATGTTGCCCTTTAGACATGGATTACACCTATCAAAGGAATAGAGTCCAAAAACGCCTCAAGAAGTTGAGGATATGAAACGAATTCCTTACGCATCAGCGGTCGGAAGTATTATGTATGCAATGATGTGCACACGTCCCGACATATGCTATACAATAGGTGTTGTCAACAGATATCAGTCCAATCCTGGTCAAGCACATTGGACTGCCGTTAAGAATATCCTAAAATATTTGAGGAGAACAAAAGAATATTCACTAGTGTATGGATCTAAGGATTTGATCCTTACTGGATACACTGACTCAGATTTTCAAACTGATATAGACTCAAGGAGATCTACATCGAGATCTGTGTTCACTCTAAATGGAGGAGCAGTAGTGTGGAGAAGTATTAAGCAAACCTGTATTGTCGACTCCACAATAGAAGCTGAATATGTTGCGGCCTTCAAAGCATCAAAGGAAGCTGTGTGGCTTAGAAAATTTCTAAATGAGTTAGAAGTTGTTCCAAACATGCACTTGCCAGTCACTCTTTATTGTGACAATAGTGGAGCAGTTGCAAATTCAAAGGAACCTCGAAGCCATAAACGAGGAAAGCACATTGAACGCAAATACCATCTCATATGGGAGATAGTACAAAGAGGAGACGTGATCGTCACCCAGATAGATTCAGAACAGAACATGGCTGATCCATTTACATAATCCCTCACGACTAAAGTGTTTGAGGGACATCTCCAGAATTTAGTACTTCGAGCTTTTAGCATATGATATATAATGCTAAGATACCTCACAGAATATTGTAATCTCACTTGAGTTATAGTCCAAGTGGGAGTTTGTTGGGGTTTATGTCCTAGAACTCAAGTTTTGTTATCCTTTATATAAATAAAGATGTTATTCAGTGAAATTGTTTATTTATAACTTATAATCCAATAGAAACATCCATGGTTATAACATGAGATACTCGAACTATATAGTGAATATAGACAGGGATCAAGTTCGAGTATATAACCTAAATGGTCTATAGTAAATGAATAAGGTTGGGTACCTTGTTCTGGTAACACTATGGATGCGACCTACTTTGCGAATAACGCAAACGACGTGATCTTGGATCGTTCATGTAAAGACATGCGAGTAGGGGCATCCTGTGTAAAAGATGTTTACACAAGACTAGACCGAGAAATAAGTCACTCTTACTTTATAACATTGTTTACTGTTAAGACTGATTATTTCATGCGATGACTTAGGTAACTCGATCTTAATCCTGAGCTTACTATGAACTCCTGTTTATTTAGGGTTATCCTTTGATCTGCATAGGTGAGAGTGGTCATAAAATTCCGTTCAATAAACCTCCCTTTTTGGGGATAACTCTAGATGGATGGATGGGGACATAGTAATGCAATATGGAATTCACTCCTACCCTATTTAGGGATAGTAGAGAGGTTGTTCTCTTAAGTGTTGAATCCAAGACTTGAACAAGGGGCCCCGCCCTCCCATTGGCCCGAGAGGGATCTTGTTTAATGGTTGGACCATGAACAAAATTGTTCATTAGAGGAACAGTGGACTTAAGGAACTAAGATGTGCTATAGGGGTAAAACGGACTTTTGACCTATCTATAGTAACGAACAACCTGTGAAGGATTGACTTACTAATCATGGTTATATCGAGTGGACACAAATATATCTACAGTGAGGGGAGTTCAACTACTAGGCTATAGTGGAGTGTCCTGGTAGTTAACGGATGTTGGTTAACTAGGTTAAAAGAGTTTGACTAGTTTTACCTCGTACCGTTGGAGCCCATGATCTGTAGGTCTATTAGGTCCCTTTGCTAGCTCGAGACTAACCTTTGGAACAATATGATGGATAATATATGAATTACTTTATGTTCATAATGAGAGAAATAAATAGAGGTAAAAGGCATTGACGATACGTCGGGTTTTTGTGAAAATCGTGTATGTGAGTATTAAAATATTTAAATACGATTTAAATACCAAAACATGAATAGGGATTCATGATTAAAAAATAACATTTCGGAAATGTTCGGGAATGATGGCGAAATATTAATTTAATATTAGATATTAAATTAATAATAAATTATTTAATTAATAATTATTTTAAATTAATTTTGAATTAATTGAAAATTGAAAATTGAAATTCAATTTTCAAAATTTCAGATTATTGCACATTAAATATTTTATTATTAAATTCAAGATAAATCTTGAATTTTCAAAATTCCATTAAATGGGAATTTTAGGAGGTGGAGCTGTTTATGACTAAACCCACTAAATCCCTTTTGATTGCCACCTTAATTCACTTCCTTGTGAAGTGTCTAACTCTCATGAAGAGTTTACATGATGATCCCTCTATAAATGATGGTGTTTAAGCTGAAATTATGAGTTGGCTTTGCTGTTATGCTGCTGGATTATCTTCACAAAACACCATAGTTATAAAACTCACTTACACTCTCTTTTTCCCTTCAATTCCATCACTTGAGGATCCCACAATCCGTTCCAAAGGCTTGAGGATAGCAAGGAAGATCCAATGGTGTTTCGTGATCGATTGGTGAAGAAAAACAACAAAGAAATCCAACTAATTTCCCCATCAAAGCAAGGATGGTAAACGTACTATGTTTTTCTTCTTATGAACAACGTGCAAAGAATGATTAAATTAAACTTATTAAGTGCCTAAGATCCAAAATTGCTTCTGCATTTTAGATATTAACACTTTTAATGCACATTTCTGTGACTCGACTCCGACATAGATAATTCACTAATGCAACCTATAACCCTATAGTTGATATAGGGTGCCTTAGGCAGCTTGCCCTATACCACCGAACAATCTCTTTCGAGCTTTTTCTCCTATATGTTTATGAGAACCGATATCGTCTGTCCCTTTCGAGATCATACTCACATAGCATGCAAAGTCTAAGTGATTAATTTAAACTCAGCAAGATCAGAATGATATTCAATAAAGAATGACATGCATTGAACAACACTTAAGCAAATAAAACACTTTCAAGCTATTGAAACATAAGGGAATTCACCATATTGAACCACTCAACGGAATTTAGCTACTCATGGTGAGATAAAGTGCAAATGAATACATTTCCATTGAAAATAAGACGTAAAGGATACAGATAAATGAAAAGTATTAAAAGCTGGAAATAATGACAGTAGCCAAATACTATGGGTTTTTCTATTTATCCAATCCTTTTAGAGTTCGCTTAGACACTCCACTCTCTCGCTTTTACAAAGTGGGAATGGGTAAAAATCCCTACAAACCCTAAGGTTTGATGTCTAACTAAGGTTAGAATTTAGTCATCTAAGAAGGACCTCAGGCATCCCTACTCATAGGCGTCAACTAGGGTTCTGTCACCACCCTCTTCTTCCAAATGAGTTCTGCTTGAATTTGACTTCGAATCACAAGCTTATATAGTGTTGGAATTGGTTGAGGAGCTGTGAAATAGGTGCTGGTAGGTAGCCCAATCGGTTTCGGGGTCAAAACAGTCGGTTAGGTGCGAAGAAGTCTCATTCAAAACGACCCGCGGAAGACTCAGAACTGCCTATGTTTTTCCAGAAATGCGGTCGCATTTCTGGGTAAATTCCAGCATTTCCTCTGTTTTCCTGCACAACAACAAACTTAGTCAAATTCCCTTAAAATTGAGTCTTTTTAAGCACAAATGAGCATAATTTGACAAAAGTGACTCTCAACACCCTAACTTATCAACTTTGACATATTTTGAGCTCGGGAACAGTGAAGTTAATCTAAAACATATAGTTTTGACAAGATAATGAGCTAAATATAAGGGTAAAATAGGTATATTTCTTACCCTTATCATACCCCCAAACTTAATTCATTGCTTGTCCTCAAGCAACAGCCAATCAGAACGTAAGAGATCAACTTTTTAATTGAAAATCAAAATGTTAAGGTTCCTGTGTAGTAATCAATCATGGTACTAGTATCAACTTTAAATTTCAGATCAAGTGACATGGAAGGAAAGTAAACATGTTTTTCAAGATCGTTTTCGAAAAAGTTTGCCTTTCAGGAGAGGGTTCTACTCTAGTGCCAGTCACAACGTCTGAGTTTCCTAGGCATGAAGATTTCTATTGTTCTTTTTCAAAGCAAAACTCTCCCTAATCCATCCTAACCAATATGCTTAAACTACCTAACTTCTACTCATTGAGCCTAGTGTAGTCCTTTTAGTTAAGAAAAAAACAATCTTGAGAAAAAAAATGAGCATACATGAGTTACTAGACCTTTTCCTATTTCCCCCAAACTTATTTGACTGTTGGTGCTCTTTTTATTCAACTTCTTTTTCTTCCAAGAGTATCCTTGTTGTCATCTTTACCTTCGTTCTAGCTTATCGACACTTTGTGGTGAAGATATTTAACTACGAGCAAAGTTCACAAGCTCGGAATGATTCTCAGTTCCCTAAGTAAACCTTTCATGCAGTGGCAAACCATGGGTGTCATGAATGCCCCTTACTCAGTAAACTCTAGGAAGGAGGAGTAACTCTCGGTTTTTCATTTTTTTCTTTCTTTTTTTTTTAACTTGATATATATTGAGCACATATTCTTTTTCCAGCAGTACAAATTTACAGAAAGCATGGCATAAGTACAAAGCATAAAGCATAAAGCATAAAGCACCCCCCAAACTTAAAGTTAGACAATGTCCTCATTGGCTTTGTTTTTGAGGCACGGGCTTTGCATAAGGCTTTTTGGCTTTCAAAACTTTAAGGCTAAACTCTCCTAGAGTGTTAGAAAGGTTAAAGACCAGGAAGTTTGGACTTAAGAAAATTTTGTAAAGAAAAAGACTAATGGAAAGCCTATGACTAGAAAACAATTTAGTTGTGACGGTGACACTTTTGAGATAGAACAAAGCTCTAGTTTTCATCATCAAGGAATTAAAAGAAAACTCCTTTGAATACATGCTTTTCCCAAAATATTTTTTCCAAGCAATGTTTCTTAAAGTTGATTTTTTCTTCCAAAAAGTTCATAGGTTAAGCTCACAAACAGCAAGCAGATTTTTAAGGAAAAGATTTGAAAAACCCAAGTTTGTCTAATCTAAACTATCAACAAGCTCTCTAAACTACCCTATGATCATACTATTAACAAACTGAACAATTAAAGAAATAAAAAAAACAGCAACTAAACAACTAAAAACAGAATTTAAATCATGTTGAAACTAAAAACAGCAAGCAACAAAACAGTAAACAGTATTATTCACAAAAAACAGCATGTAGAGGGGATCAGAAAACTCCCCTATTCCTCGTCCGAGGAACTCTCTTTCTCTTCATCTTCTACATCATCATTTTCATCTTCTTTATCATCAGAATCCTTGTCTTCCTGAGGCAGCAGCTATTGAGGGAAATTGGGAAAGACTGGAGCAATGCTCGAGGCGATAGAGAGATAGAATTCTCTAATGGCTTCATCCCTTTCCTTTGCATATGCCCAATATGTCTTCAGGTTTTTCCTGATTTGATCTAACTGGCGGTAGGCAATGGTTAGGGCTTCCGATGATGGTGAGGGTCCTGTAAAAGGAGTGTGCTGGGATGGAGAAGCCATGCTCGGCCCTGATGGTGGAGTGGCCTCAGATGTGGAGGCTTTTTCTTTCCTTTGGATGCTATTCTGTTGGAGCTTCCCGATTAAGGACAAGTCGATGGTCGGCTTGAAGAAATGACGCTCCTCGTCCTTGCCAGGAACTATCTTCACCCTCTAACAGAGCTGGGTGATGAGTGATCCAAAGAAAAGTTTACCTGCTCTTTTTCTTCCACAGGCTAGAATCTCATCCCTGATTATGCTCCCAATATTTATCTCCAACCCCTTCATAATACAGTAGAGTAGCATAACTCTATCTACTGAGATGGTGCTATCGTGGGTGGTTGGCATCAACCGGTTCTTTAGAAAGTGAAGCCAAACTGCCGATTCTGGCTTTAGATTGCTTGGGACTAGAGTCTTCACCTTCGTTTGGGATTCTTTCCACTGAACTCCCTTGTTGGCCACTAGTTTCAATGCTCCTTTCATTTGGTTGGCCGAGGGGTTCCTAATAACATCGTTCCCTCTTGGATTCAAGGGTGCTTTGGTTCTGTACACCCGGTTAATGTCTACTGAAGAGAAGCTGACCATTTTGACTCTCACCACCGCCATACTGATGCTTTCCTCCCTTAGGTCGGCATAAAACTCTCGAACTAATGGCACCATGGCCTCCTAAGGGTGAGCACAGAACTCCTACCACTTGTACTGTGAGATAACTCTGCTTACGAATTCTGGCAGTGCTCCTGCTCTGTTAGAGAATCCCTTCTCGATGAGGAAATCTCTTTTTCTCATTATCTCCATCCGTTCCTGAAAATTTACATCTCTGAATACCTCAGGGAATGGATTTTTAGGAGATGCAGCCTTAGGAGATTTGGCTTTTGACTTGGCAGGTGAGATGGTAGAAGGAGCTCCTGGAGAGGCGTCCATGGACCTAGTCCTCGGCCTCTTGGCAAATATGGGGTCATTCTTTTTTTTGGTCCTCCGTTCAGCTTTAATCTCTCTTCTTCTCTTTCTCCTCAATGTCGCAGAGATAGGAACTTGGTCGTCGTCCAATTCCTTGATCTCTGAGTCGGATTCTGTTTCTGAATCACTGGAGGTCTTGTTCTCTTTCTTTTCATCCCTCTTCTCTCCGGAAGAGGTACTATCAGCTGCTGGTGGGTCATCTTTGAGGTGGCTGTGAAAAAGTTCTCTAAAAAACTGTAGCTCAAAAACTCTCTAAACCCATTTTCTTTCCTCTCCCAAGTTCATCATTTCGGGTTCCCACAAGCCCGTTCTAAGGCCAGAGAATAGCGAGAAAGACTCTAGTGATAGTCCATGACTCGATTGTGTGGAGAAACGAACAAAGGAACTCACAAATTCAAGCTTTAATGAGGTAAGTTTCAGTTCCTCTGTTTTTGTTCTTAAAAAGCATGCCTCTTCTCTCTAGAAATTAATGAAGATCAAGGCTTAAGATTCGTAATCGCTTCCGCTCGAGTGTTCTTCACTTCTTCAATTGGTATCAGAGCGTGGTTTGGGCACTTGATTTTCATTAATTTCGAGTTTGGTGGGTGAATTTCATTTGATGAATGTGTTGTGGGGCTAAAGTGGATAATTTCGGTTTTGGCATCAAAATTCCCTTTTCAATTATTGATGAAAATTGTAATTGCGTACATGTTTATGGGCATTAATGTGTTGGCTAGAGTCTGTATAAATTTGGGTGTAAATCTTGAAAATAGGTTGTAATCGATCGAAGAAGAGGAGATGTTCGCTGGCCGAAAAAACAGAGGATGAAGAAACAACTGATGTTGTATGCATAGCGTCGAGACGTTGATGAACAAATTCAAACTGTTTGAATTTTGGCAGTGGTTCGGTTCAGATGCTTCATTCCCGATTCGGTTCAACCCAGTTCGGCCGGTTCAGCCCAATTTTGAAGCTTTGGAGTCTGGTTCAAGCCTATTATGGATGGTTCGGGCCGGTTTGGGAGCTGTCCAAGGCGGTTCAACCATTCATTTAATTATTAATGTAATAATTTAGCTAAGTTTGATTGTTTGGATGCCAAAACCGGTCCACTTTAGTTTTTTAATTATTTATGCATTAGGAATGTAATAATTAAATTATAACTTAATATGCATAATGTATGTCATATAGATTTAAAATCCCACCATAGGAAAGCATGTTTCATGCATTAGTAATTAATTATAAGGGTTATAATAAAAGGAATGCATGTTAGGGTTTCATGATAGATGCATGTTGGATGTTTTATTTTTCATTTCTGAATGTTTAAATATAAGTGTTATGTTAATAAACGAAAACGAAAAAGCATGCAGCATGAAACCACCTTAGCATAGATGAATGTTATAGGTTGTCTATATTATAAAGTGTTATAAAATTGAGATAGACGTTAAAACCTATAACAAAGATAAATGCATGCTCACTTAGGGTTAACGAAATCCAATCTCAAACAATTCGCATAGAATAGGTTGATATCTTGTAAAGCTAAGGTTACAAGTGAATTCACCTGACGAGATGCTGTCTAAGGTTTGAGGTATTTAAGATGACGGTTTATGGAACACCTCCTACCTGGGCATCAAGTCGGTTCTTGAGTTAGGTTAACCCGGTTTTATGAGCATGCGTGAGCGATGTGAGGTTTTATCACCTAGACATCATAGCGAAATAGTTATGTCTTTGGAAATAACCTAGACGTAGGTTGTTTCAGAATGTTTATACTTTATGAACGGTGATTTTATAATTTTAATTTTGATTGTTATATGCTTTCATCACCATTAGAAGCATGTTATATGGCAAAATTCATTAAAAGTTATAATAGTTATAACTGGTAATAAATAGAAACTGTCAACCTATAACAAAGTTGCATGCTAACATAGGATCTTAGGTAGCATGAATATATTTTAAAACGGTTTAAAATTAAATTAGACCTAAGATCACTGTTTTCTAATAGGGTTAGAAAAATTTCCTAGGTTCTATCAATTAAATTAGATTAATCTAGAAATTTCTCCATGCATCCTAGGTTCTATCAAGCGAGCTATGCAAGTTCGTATAGAAAAATGCAAAGGAATGATTCAAACCTATTGGCTATCTCAAATAACTATTAGATTGCCTAAGAAAGCATTCAAAGACAATGATTTAAACAGGAAAAACATGGATGAACACAAAGATAAAGTAAAATTTAAATTGCACTAGCAAACTCAACCAAAAATTGCATCAATTCAATCCAACTACATCCCAAGAATCCAATAAAAAAAGTACTTACGCTACCATAATTGAAGAAAACAATACAAAACTATTCAATAAATACATCCTAAACAGTCTAGGAATAAAAGAAAGAGTAAAAAGACGAGAGAAAACGAGGTAAGGAACTAAAAGAATCGTAAAATCTGACCTAACGATGGCTAAAACTCATAGATAGTGAATGTAACGATTGACCGAGTATTAATGAAATAATATTGAAGTATTTTTTCAATTAAATGTTATTAGTTATATTATGTTTGTCTTTGCCTAAATAGCCCTAATCCCATAAACTAGACATCCTAGGCTGTAGTATGAGTCTTGAACTGTATATGGAGACATACGGGGATCACTGTTCAAGATACAGCCTAAAGGGTCTATAGTATAGGGATAAGACTGGGTGCCTTATCCTGGTGACACTATGGATACAACCCACTTTGTATTTGATACAAACGCCATGATCCAACACGTTCGTGTAGGAGAAATGTGAGTGGGGCTATCTTATGCAATGAGTTTGTATAAGATCGGACCGCGAAATAATAACCATTGGTTATAACACCATTAACCAGTTAGGTTTCTATTTCACTAGGACGACCTAGACAACTTAGTTTTAATCCTGAGTTGATTATGGACTCCTGCTCATGAGGGATTGTCCTTTGATTTGTATGGGTGAGCATGGCCAATACGCCGACTCAATAAGCTTATCATTTTGGGGACAAGACCGAGTGGAAAGCTGGGAACATAATCACACAAGATGAAATTCACTCCTTCTCGACTTTAGGGAAACAGATGAGTGTTCCCTTAAGTGGTGACTCCGAGTCTTGAACAAAGGGCCCTACCATCTCAATGGCACGAGAGGGTTTTCTATTTGATGATTGGACCACAAACAGGTTGTTCATTAGAGGAGAACTGGTACTTAAGGAAATGGAAGTAACCCAGGGGTAAAACGGTAATTTGACCCAGTTGGTGTTACAGACACTTGTGAAGGACTAACTTGTTGTTATTGGTCTATATCCGTGGACACAGAAATATGTCTGCAGTGAGAAGAGTGCAACTGTGAGTCTATAGTGGAATGTACACACAATTAACGAATAATGATTAATTTGGTTAATGAGTTTAACCAATTAATCTCATATCGTTGGAGCTTCTGATCTGCAGGTCCATTAGGTCCCACTGATAGCTCGTAAAGTAATTTGAGGCAACTAAGTAATAAATGTAAATTGAAAGTGTTCAATTTACTAAGGGAAACAATATAATGTATGTTGATACATTATTATGAGAGAAATAAATATTTGAAGAAATTCAAATATTAATATGAATTTGATTCATATTAAATTTATAGGATATAAGTGAATT
Source organism: Luffa aegyptiaca (assembly GCA_017139565.1). NCBI lineage: Eukaryota > Viridiplantae > Streptophyta > Magnoliopsida > Cucurbitales > Cucurbitaceae > Luffa > Luffa aegyptiaca. The sequence goes on from CM029397.1 coordinate 23,752,607, forward strand.
TGAAAGAGTTCAAATATGAATTAATTAATTTAAGGCCTAAAATTAAATTGGGCAATTAATTAATTCAAGGCCGGAATATTTAATTTGTGATTAATTAATTAAAGAATTAATTGATTGGAAATTAATCAATTATGGAAATGATTAATCACTTATGGAAGTGATTAATCATTTATGGAAATGATTTAATCACTTATGGAAATGATTTAATCACTTATGGAAGTAATTAATCATTTATAGAAAAGATTAATCAATTATGGAATTGATTGATCATGGAATTGATTAATTATGGAAAAGATTAAATTAGTTATGGAGATAATGATTTTATATGAATTGATAACTTGCAAAAAGCAAGTTATTTGTCCTTTAAACTTAGATTAAAACAAGGCCAAAAAGAAACAAAGATGCGTCACTTCAGCGCATAAAGAAAGAAAAATGTGATAATTTTATGCGGCGAGCTATATTCATGTATGCGGTGAGAAATTATAAAATATAGGGTGCTAACGCAAACTAATTCAGTTGTTTGTTTTAGTTCTTTCTCAGCGCAGGCACACATTCCAAGATGATCAAGAAACAGATAAGATGATGACAAGACAAGCGCTGACACAACTTTTGCAACTATCGCAAGTGGATGGAAAAAGGGCTGAAAAGTGAGCAAGTTGTCTAATGATGATTAACCCAAGTTGCTAATAACTTGGAGAAGTCTCCTTCCCTTGCCTATAAATAGAAGCCCCATATTCCAAGAAAGGGGAAGTCGATTGAGGAGAAAGAGAAGAAGAACGAAGGAGAAAGAAAGAAATCACAGAGAACTGTGATTAGGAGCAGCTTGCGTTTGTAATGTTCTATTTCATAATGTCTTGTTTTGCTCGCATGAGCTAAATTCTTCTTCAAGGCTTAGCGCAAGCACCTCATGCGGTGATAAGTATATTTTGTAAGCACATATTTTGAGATAAATGAAACATTATTTGCCTTCTACTTAGTTGCTATAATCTTTTCATTACTAACTCCCGCTTGGCCAGCCGGATGCGGTAGCAGTATGCTAAATCCCTGACAGGTAATGCATGCGGACATCTCTAAGTAGAACAAGTTAGCGCATGACATGTAGTCTTGGTAGAACAGAAATACTACCGCTAAAAGATAGTGCATGCATGAGCTGTGATTGCGTTGTGACTAGCGCAGTCCCTTGTAAGTTTTTAGAGAACTAAGCCTCACGCATAAACTAGCCAAATAACCAATTGATAGTTTTGAGCTAAACGCATAAGGAGTACCGGAAGGGAAACTTATGAATTTTTTTCACTTAGGCATTAATGGATCAAGTACTCAAAGTATGCACTACAAAGTTCTTGTAAACGCATGAGGTTGCGACCGCAAGAGCCTTGATTTTATTCTCCTTATAAATTTTCCTTTCATCCTCGTCGCATGTGTTGTTTCATGCAAGTATTTAATTTTCAAATATACCAAATCTTTTGTTTATTCTTTTAAATAATATCATACGTTTTTGAGTTTAGATCAGTAAATATTGTTAAAGACTTTGTGAATATCCCTTCCCTGTGGAATCGACCCTGGACTTACCAGGTACTACTTGATTTTGTCAATTTATACTTGGATTGATTACTATCAACGACTATATTTCTGAACATACTGACACGACTAATCATGAATATTTTATTCATGGCCTTTCTCCTATAAATAGAACACTAGGCCTAAAGGTTTGGGTGCCCAAGACTCTTAGATTCACAATACAAGACTCTTGTATTCTCTCAAGACTCCCTCTTAGAGAAAGACTTCCACCAGTCCATTGCCTCCTAGACTTAGAGATATACCAGTGTAACCTCAGTGGTATTGTGTTTTTGGAGAAGAAAAATTCCAGCGAAAGCCTCTTGAAGTTGCTACGTTTTCTACGTAAGAACGAGGTTGGCAAGAATCGGTCAAGATCACAACGAAGGTTTGTATCGATTCTTTCTCTCTCTTTTGAAAAGCATGAAAGTAAAAATAGTTTTATTGTTCTTGTTTTTCAGCATGTTTATAATAAATTTACAGTGCTTTAATTCATGATTAAAGTAACGTTTTGCCTTTTTGTATTAGTATTTTAATGTTAATTAATATACGGTGTGAGATCCTCTCGATGCACTTCCGCTGCGCTAGGGCTTTCATCACTACACTCGTGGCACTTCTTTTCAGGCTCATCATGGTCCACTCGGGTCTTTTCACCTCCTCTTTATCCATGGACTCCGAGTTAGCTCAAAAACACTCCAATTGGCTCGAATTAGCACCAAGTTGTGTGGTTGGCTCCCAATGTAACCTATGCCCGAATCACCTGTAAAGTGGACAATTTAACCATAAAATTCCTCTAACAAGTTTAGATTAGTGGTAATAAAATAGCACGATTTAGGTGCTATCACTTTCATTGATGGTATTTTGCACAGGTACGACTGGGACCGTTTTCACAAAGAGCCTAAGGTAGGCTCCACCCCTCTGGTTCGAGAGTCTTATGCACAAATTGTTGGGTTTTATGCCCTAAAACTTGTAGATAGTAAATGAAAAAAATCGTGAATGATTGACTTACCGATATAGGTCTATATCCGTGGACATAGAAATGTTCTACAGTGAGAAGAGTGCAACTATGGGTCTTTAGTGGAGTGACCCGCAGTTAATGAATATTGGTTAACTCGATTACTGAGTTTAGTCAGTTAACCTCATATCATTGGAGCTTCTGATCTGTAGGTCCATTAGGTCCCCCTGCTAGCTCGTAAAGAGTAATTAGGAACAATTATATCTTGAGAGAATTTGATGAAGGGATAAAAGCCCCACGCAGCGGAAAGTATACCGAACCTACTCAGAGTCTTAGATTCTAATTGAAATACCAATACAATTTGCAAAATATTACAACAATAAATATATATTTAATGGGCTGTACATAGGCTATAAACATGCTAAAAGATCAACTAGATTGATCCTAGTGATCAAGGATTTCATAGAAAACTTACTTTTGTAGAAAGCCTTGATCAATTCGCCTTTTCTTGCCAATAAGATTGAAGACGCAGCAACCCTCTTGTGCGAACACCACCAATCGGCTACACCGGTATATCTCTAAGACTTCTTGAAGCAGGAGACTTGTGAGAGTCTTTTGGGAGAAATCTCTAAGAGAAGGAGAGACAATGGGATGCCTTTCACCCCACCGCAGGGGTCCTATATATAGGTAAAGGCCAAGACCTTTTCCTAATAGGAAAAGGTCTAGGAATAAGTTCAAATCTATTATCTGAATAATATCTAATTTTAATAATTAATTAATTCCATAATTAATTAATTACCCAATTAAATATCACATATTTAATCTTAGGGATTTTATTAAAATTAAAATTAATATGAATCCAATTCATATTAAATTTATTTGAACTCTTTCAAATATTTTCTTTCCTAATAGGAAAAGGTCTCTAATTTTAATAAATAATTAATTAATTTCATGATTAATTAATTACCCAATTAAATATCATATATTTAATCTTAGGGATTTTATTAAAATTAATATGAATCCAATTCATATTAAATTTATTTGAACTCTTTCAAATATTTTCTCTCAAGAATTAATTTTTGAAATTAATTCAAAAATTATATTATAAAGTTTCATAAACTTTATATTATAATGCATCAATATACATTATACGATTCCCCAAATAAATTGAACACTTTCAATTTACAATTTATATTTGTTTGCTTCAAGTCTTTTTACGAGCTACCAGTGGGACCTAATGGACCTACAGATCAGAAGCTCCAACGATACGAGACTAATCGGCTTAAACTCATTAACCAAGTTAGTCTCCATTCGTTAACTGTGGGTCATTCCACTAAAGATCCTCACCTGCACTCTTCTCACTGCAGAATATTTCTGTGTCCACGGATATCGACCAATACTACAAGTCAGTCCTTCACGTGTGTTCGTATCCCAGCTGGGTCAAATTACCGTTTTACCCCTGGTTTACATCTTTGTCCTTAAGTCCCCAGTGCTCCTCTAATGAACAACCTGTTTGAGGTCCAACCAACAAACAGAAGTCCCTTTCGTGCCATAGAGAGGGTTGGGCCCATTGTTCAAGTCCCGGAGACACCACTTAAGGGAACACACCTCTATTTACCCTAGAGTCGGGAAGGAGTGAATTCCATCTTGTGTGATTATGTTCCCAGCTCCCCACTCGGTATTGTCCCCAAAATGGTAGGCTTATTGAGTCGGCGTGCTGGCAACTCTCACCCATACAAATCAAAGGACAACTCCTCGTGAACAGGAGTCCATAATCCACTCAGGATTGAGACTGAGTTGTCTAGGTCATCCTAGTGAAATAGAAACCAAGCCAACTAACGGTGTTACAGTTAGTGGTTAACTATTTCGCGGTCCGGTCTTATGCAAACTCATTGCATAGGATACCCCCACTCGCATGTCAACTACATGGACGCGTTGGATCATATCGTTTGTATCATAATACAAAGTGGGCCGTATCCATAGTGTCACGAGGATAAGGTACCCAGCCTTATCCCTATACTATAGACCCTTTAGGCTGAATCTTGAACATTGATCCTCGTATGTCCCTACATATTAGTTCAAGCCTCATACTATCAGCCTAGGATGTTTAGTTTATTGGATTAGGGTTAATAAGACAAGATCTACTAAATACAAACAAAATAAACTAAAATGTTACATTTACTATCTACGAGTTTTAGGGCATAAAACCCAACATTTGAATAGTTCAAATGCAATATGGGAGTCAATTTAATTGTATGAGATACAATTAATATAATATATAATGATACATTATAATATAAAGTTTAATTTGAGATTAAACTTTATTGAGAGAATAATATATTTGAAAGAGTTCAAATATATGTCTAATTAAATATTTGATATTTAATCAGTAAATAAATTAATTCATTATGAATTAATTAATTATTCATTTTAGTTAAATGTGATTTAATTACTATAGGCTATAAGAGAGGTGCTCATTTGAATATAATTCAAATATTTAATTAATTAAATATGTGATATTTAATTGATCAAAAGAATTAATTAATTGTGTGGTTGAATTAAATTTGATTAAATGCGATTTAATTAATTTTAATTAAAACTATATATTATGTGAGGGCATTACATTTAAATAAGATTTAAATGTGCATGAAGTTAATTAATTAATATGATTAATTAATTAACATTTAATTAATTAATTTAATTAATTGATTTTGATCTAACGGTCAAGATCTTTTCCTACACTCACATTAGGGTTTTCTCACTTATAAAAGGGAAAGGTTATGAGAACCTAACCCTTAAGGTCTCATGGTAGCCTCCCTCTCAGTTTCTCTCAACCTAGAACAAAGAGAACCTTCTCTGGTGTGTTTCCCATTTGAGATGAGGTAGTCCCACAACTACGTTCCTGATCTCAGAGAATAGTAGTGGAAGACTTCTGTGGTGGTCCCAAGAATTGTTGACACTTGGTCCCTATGAAATCAAGAAAGGTGTTCTTGAACCATCAGAGTCGTCTAACAACGGTATGTATGCTTCTCCTCTTTAGATGAAATCTAATGTTGTATGCTTAGCCTAGTTGTTAATTAATTCGTAGAATAGTTCTAGGATTTTAACAATGTATTGGTATTTTAGAGTAAACTTAATTAATTACGAACAGTCCAATTCGCTTCCGCTTATGGAATTTGGGAATTCCAATCAACATGCTTAGTCTTCTAAAGGCACCTATAGCGGAGCTGAATAGAAGTATGACTTAACTCACAATCTAGTTGTCAGGGCATTTGCGGGCACAAACTGATAGCAATCTATCTGCATCATGTCTATATGGACACTAATAGATAGCATTCTCCAACCATGTGCATTGCCTGAGTGAGTTGCTAGCGTAATGGTGGACGCATTTTAATGCTTTTGGTTGAAACTTATTTAAATTCCCCTTCTTATCTCATATATCTTTTAATTGCTTTATTTTATCGCTTTCGTTTATATTGTTGTCATCTATCACAAAATCCTTCATCAAACTATTTCTTTGGTTACCATCTTCGGTTGCAAACTTAGAGAAGGTTCTTGTTCTATTGAATTGTTTAAAGTGTTTTTCAACTAGTCATCATCTCCCTTGGGTACGATATCTAGAGTACTCTCCACTTTATTACTTGATAGTGTATACTTGCACTTAGAAGTGTCTTGTGTCACAACTCTCGTTAGCGACTGAAAGAGGTTTCGAACCCTTCTCCTTCATGAGTACTCGCCATTCGAACTGTTTGACATCCCTAAGGTCGAAAACTCAAGGTAATCCCCCACCAACATCTTCTTATGCAGGGAAACGTCAAAGAAAGTGGGAGGAAAACAGCGAAAATAAGTCGTAAGTGTAGGAGTTAATATCAAACATGCAGAAGCAATTTTGGATCTTAGGCACACAATTTCATCAATTTGATCCTAGAAGACATGTTGTTCATAAGAGCAAAAACAGAGTAAGTGACACCTACCTCTTGAAGCTCCCAATACGTGCAATCCGAGGCTTTAAACTTCACATCAACGGCTCTTGGACAACCACTTGGATCTTCTCTACTATCCTCAAGCCTTGGAACGGATTGTGGGATCCTCAATTGATAGGAATTGGAAAGGAAAACTTATGGGTTCATGCAAACTTGAGAGTGTGAACTATGGAAGTCTTGGGAGAATTTTGGCAGCATTTTAGGTTGAAGAATTCCACCAATTTTCACCAGCTTATCCTCTAAATAGGAAGATCATGCATCAAAATGCACAAAAAATTGACAACAAATAGAGAGTGATTTGAGTCATGGATTAGGTGTTGCAAGAAGGTTAATTCCATGTGATTAGTCACTAAGCACTTCTTCAAAGAATTACCAATTATTTGTATTTCTTTTAAATTCAAAATTTTGTAATTTTAAATGAAAAAATCTGAATAATCTCACTCACTTCTATTTTCATTTTAATCTAAAGAAAAATTCATTTAATTAAAATGATAATAAAATCAATTAATTTAATATCTAATAATTAAACCAATATCGCTTGTCCAATCCCGATTTTTCTCCCAACGAAATTTCTCGAACATGAATCCAGGGATTCACGTGTTTTTTTTTTTTGAGTACATCAACATTTGGGGGTGGGGGGATTCGAACCTCTGACCTCTTGGTCGAGGGTACATGCCAATTACCACTAAGCTAAGCTCGCTTTGACCCTATTCACGTGTTTAATATTTAAATCATATTTAAATTTATATAACTCTCATTTTAAGTTTAATTCGAAATTAAACCAATATGTCGTTAAATATCATATATATCCGACTTTCGTATCCTTTTCCGAATTTGAACGTTTCAAATGTTAACCTATCATATTGTTCCAAGTTTTATTCCTATTGAGCTAGTAGAAGGACCTAATGGACCTACAGATCATGGGCTCCAACGATACGAGTGTAACCGGTTAAACTCATTAACCTAGTTATTCATCGTTCGTTAGCTTCCGGGACACTCCACTATAGTCCACTATAGCCCGTAGCTGCACTTCCCTCACTGTAGATATATTTCTTGTCCACTCGAGATAACCATGATTAGTACGTCGACCCTTCACCGGTTGTTCGTAACTAGAGCTGGGTCAAATGTCCATTTTACCCCTATAGTTACATCTTGTTCCATAAGTTCCACTGATCTTCTAATGAACAATTAGTTCGTGATACAATCACTGAACCAAATCCCTCTCATGATAGGGTGGGGCCCCTTGTTCAAGTCAGTACTTAAGGGAACAACCTCTTTACTAACCCTAAAACGGGTAGTAGTGAATTCCGTCTTGCAAAGCTATGTCCCTAGCTATCTATCCAGTCTTATCCCCAAAATGGTAGGCTTATTGAGCCGGCGATGTTTGACCACTCTCACCCATGCAAATCAAAGGACAATCCTGAATAAACTGGAGTTCATAGTTAGCTCAAGATTAAGATCGTGTTGCCTAGGTTATTTGTATGAGATATTCAGTTTCAGCAGTAAATAGTGTTGTAAAGTGAAAGTGACTTATCTCCTAGTCTGATCTCTATGCAAACTCATTGCATAGGACGCCCTCACTCACATGTCTTATACATGAACGATTAGGATCACATCGTTTGTTTTTAGAAAACAAAGCAAGTCGCGCCAATAGTGTCCCCAGGATTAAGGTACCCAGCCTTATCCATGTACTATAGATCATTAGGCTATTTACTTGAACTTGATCCATACTTATGTCATACATAAACTTCAAGTATACATAATATAGCCATGAGTTTTTAGTTTATTGGATTTGTGGCTATATTTAGGCAAAGTAAATATATAGAAATAATACTTCATTTAAAGCAAGTCAAATTTTACATTTACTATCTACGAGTTTTAGGACATAAAACCCAACAGTAAGGCCATTGAAGAAGCTAATATGAATTCAGTTTATTCTTCTACTTTGTGCTCTCTTTCTTTTATGCCTTGCACTATACTTTCATCATGGAGCTAAGTTTCTTCTCGGGGATTCAAATATGTGGATACCTTGAGTAGAAGAAAGCTCCACCGATGCAAAGGCAACCTTGCTTCCTCTTAGTATTGTTTGTTTTTGCTGAAGTTTAAGTTTCATTGTTAGCTTAAACTTGTCACTTAAGTTAGCATTGTTTGTGTTTAGCTGATGGTCGAAAGGTTGGAGTTGAATGTGCGGGTTCGCAAAAACAATAGTGGAAAAGATCCTAGAAATAGGACTTTGTTTTCTTGCATCCTAGAAATAGGACTGGAACCACTAGAGTTTTAAGAGTCGTGAGCATCACTTATCTAAGTTTCAACTAGCCCTAGAATTAGATGTCTAGTTGGCTTAGTCTTCTAAAGGCACCTACAACAGAGCTGAATAGAAGTAGGACTTAACTCACAATCTAGTTGTCAGGGCATTTGTAGGCGCAACTGGAGGATTCTATCTGCACCATGTCTATGTGGGCAACATAGATAGTGTTCTTCAACCATTTGCAATGCCTGAGTAAGTTGCTAGCGCAAAGGTGGGTGCAATCTAAAGCTTTTGGTTGATGCTATTTGAATTTCCCCGCTTATCTCATATATCTTTATCGCTTTCATTTACTTGCTTATTTCTAATTCTGTCTTAAATCACAAAACCCTATTCAAAATATTTCTTTGGTTACCTGATGGGCAGATTGCTAACCGCAAGTGTATGGGCCAAGTTATAATATAGTGATTTTTAAAGATCGATTGTCGTCCTCTGGATTGGGTTTCTAATCAAACTAATTACTGAAAATATTCAAGTCCAATTTTATTTAGGGAACCAAACTTAGTGAAATTGAAAGACAAATTAACACAAAACAACTAAAAGTATGACAATCAATTGATGGCAAAATTCTTAGGGAGTTGATTTCACCAATTGGGTTTATGGATTAATTAATGAATGATTAACATGCTATGATTCATAAATTTAGGAATACTAAAATCATACATATCTCTCCCGAGCATACATAATCCTCTCACATGCAATGAATCCAATATCCCTATCTAAATTCATTAACATGCAAGGCCTTAAGGTTAGTCCTTCTTAACGATTTCTAAGATTATCTATCATCTCCCGATCTCAAGATTTATCCTAGTCATGCATAACGATATCTAAGCTAAATCCCCTCTCCCGAGCAAGATTTAAACACAATCATCAATCAATTCATGGCTGCTAAATTGAAAGCATTAAGAAAACATTATGCATAAATGAATGCATGAAATACATCCAAAAATCAATCCACAATTGCCCAAAGGGCTACATCAATCCCTAAGATAACGAACCTAGCTACTCATACAGCCCGTTACGATATAACATAAGTCTAAAACATCCATCACTACAACAAATTATAGTTTTAATGTCAGACAGAAAAATAGGGCGCGTAGCTTTTAATTTCGGACAAAAAACGTGCGGGTCTTTTAATGTCGGACGCACGATTTTCAAAATTTTGGACTTTGCCCGACATTAAATGTTATTTTTTTTATTTTTTTTATTTTTAAAACGGTAAAAAGTAAATATTATTTTCTTTCTCCCCGACACGACAGACATTCTCTCTCCCTGAAAAAACGCAGCTGAGAAACCCTCTTCTTCTTCAACCTTTGGACGGCGCCACACATCATCTCCTCTCTCGTCTTTATCCCTTTCCCTTCAACCTTCGACAGTGACTGGGCCTCACCGACAGCAACTGGGTCTTACCGATGGCTACATTTCAGACCACCGACAGCGGTTGCTTTTCTTCTCACCGACTAGGTTTTTCTTCTCACCGGCGTCTCTGTTCGTGGGTACAAATCAGTACGAATCAGTGTTTATGCGTCTCACCGGCGGCTGGTCGTGGTTGCAGCTGATCTAAGTTTGTCTCTGTTCGTGGGTACAAATCAGTGGTGGTTGTGGTCGTTTGTGAGTAGATCTGAGGTTGTGGGTAGCAAATCCGACACGGTTGAGCTCGATCTGTTTGATTTCTAAGATTTGAGTGTTAAAATTCTTTGCTTCTTTTTAATTTTATAAAATGTAGAGTTAAATTTAATTGAATAGTGACTTGAGAAAGCAAAATTTTACAAAATAGTATTGGCATTTATTTAGTAGGTTGTTGGATAAGTTATTATAATTGGTTGATAACTATGGAGATTTTTGTTCACTTTGCTCGTGTTGAACCGTGGAAAGTAATCTATCTTGTTTTTGTAAAAAACTAAAAGTTGATGCAGAGGGTTGTAACAAAGGACCATTTAGCATGTAAAATGAAACATTACAGGATGCTATAACATGGCAAGATACCCTACCCTTATTTTGTTGCATAAAGCATTTTTAGTTTCTACTTTTGCAGGTTTTGTTGGGGCACTAAACCTGGATTTTCAATTGAAGTTTGGACCTTCGTGTTGTACGCAGTACAGTATTTACAGTAGTACTCATAAATTTGACTTCACAGACTTGACGTAAGACTATTAGGCTTAAAACTGCATGAAGTTTCTAATTCAAGCTTTTGACTTCTTTATACATTATAGTTTTGCTCTGCACAGCATCTAGTGACTGCCTCAATATTGTTGCTACCTCTATTATCTATATATCACTTTGTTTATTTGATTGTTACCGTACAATTGAAATTGAGAGATACCTTTTCAGACTACGAATCAATCAGTCATGGGAGGTTAGCTGTAGTGTGGTGACAACTCCTAATAATTTTTCTGTCCAAAATTTACCTTTTGCTTTAAATACCTATTTAGGGGGTTGAGAAATACTTGTGTTATGGTTTGAAGGTATTTGTGAGTTTATGTTTTTAGTTGGATTTATTGGGAAGTTGATAAATACTTAAGTCATGCATGCTTTGAAATGGTTTGTTTGAGTTTATGGTTTTAGTTTAGTTTTGTGGGAAGTTGATGGATACTTAAGTTATCTCTTGAAATTCTTTGTTATAGTTCGTTATTTTACTTGAGTTTAGTGGAGGAGAGGTTGAGAAATTCTTTAATTAGGATTTTAAAGTTGGTTGTTAGTTTATGTTTTTAGTTGAGTTTAGGTGGAAGTTGAGAAATACTTGAATTAAGTTTTGAAATTGTTGGTGTTAGTTTATAAGTTTAGTTGAGTTGGAGGTTGAGAAATACTTAGTTATGCTTTGAAATTGTTTGTTTGATGCGAGTTACAGGATGGAATCACGTAGTATCAAGCATATGTTTTCAAGTCACTATTCAATTAAATTGAACTCTACATTTTATAAAATCAGTGGTGGTCGTGGCTGTTTTGGCGCTCTGGTTTGGTGTTTTGCTCGCTTCTTGGGTTTGGCGTTTTCTTGGCTTTAGTTTGAGTAATTTCGAGGTTTGTTCCTATCTTATGGGGTTTCTTCGTGTTTGTTTATTTGGTTGTTCTTCATCAAATGTCTCTCAATTTGTTAAGATTATGAGTGAATGCTTTTTTTTCATCTAGCGCTGAAAATAGCCTCCATGGAAGTTCTCAAACTTTATTAGTTTTGAAAAGTTGGGCTATTATGGATTTGTTTGACTCAAGAATTAACATTGTTTGATTGGTACTTTTGTGCTTTGAGTATATGGTTTTGATTTGTTTACTTCTGACTGGATTTACTATTTGAGAAAATCGTGATTTCCCAAAAATGCTTTCGAGCGTCATTGATCTTTTAAAGAACGAGATTTCGCTGGAGCAGGAGTCTGTGGTTTTGGCTGATGATGTTGTGAATGGCTTTGTTCTTGTTGATATCATCAATGGATTCTACACTGTTGATGCTGGAAATCTGGTAGAGTTTTGCACTTTGGTTTTGTTATATTGCACACTATCTATGTGATGATATGCTTTTGCGGTTTTTACTGAAAATTTGGCAGGTTTTCTGGATTTTCTATCTTGTTATTGCACACAATCTGTTTGATGTTATGTTTATGTGGTTTTACCTGAGATTTTGGCAAGTTTCTGGACTTTCTTGCTTCTTTGGAACATAATCTGATTGATGTTATGCTTCTTTTGCATCTTGCTTGAAAAATGGGAAGTTTATGGTTTTTAGTTAAATTGTTTATTTTACTTTGTTATTGAATTGTCTAACAATTGGTTTCACTCTAGTCTTATTCACCTTGTTATTGAAGTTTTGGATTCTTGTTTGATGCAAGTTACAAGATGGAATCACGTAGTATCAAGCATATGTTTTCATAGTTCTTTGACTTTGTCAGCTTGCTGTTTAATATTAAACTATTTCTTTCTCTGAAGTTCTAGCTTTGCTTCAAAAACATTTTTTTTTCTTATTATTATGTCTTAGAGTGTCTTGTTTAGTAAAAGAAATGGGGTCCGGTAATGGGTTATGTTAAACAGATTTTGGATGCTAAGTGGCTTGTCGATCCGAAGCAAATCTTTGTTGGGCCAAGGATTGGGGAGGGCGCGCATGGCAAAGTGCACAAGGGGAAGTAAGTTATCCTAAACTTGATACTTTTCTCTCGGCTTTGAATTCTTGGGTTTGAAGTTTTTTGTGTTCTATTCAATTTTGATCTCTGAATACTTGGTCCGCAATCGTTGTATTCTTTCTTTCTTTATTTTATTTTCTTTTCTTTTCTTCTTGTTCCTTTTCTTTTTTGGTGTTGCAAGTGGAAGTTGAAGAATATTCTTTAGTTCTCTGACTTTGAATACCGATTGATGTACAATATGTATAGCCTACATTTTGATTTTCCAATTACTTTATTCATACTTGTCGTAGAACGAGGACTAATAGGGGTCCTATTAGAGGGCGATAACAAACAGAAATTGTCATATTTATTTTAGCTTCAGGTAGTCGTTTTTCTAGTGATTAGCGCTTGATTAATTAAGTTTATGCAGTTGTGTTCCTTTTTGTTTTTGTCTATTCATTCAACTGATGTTTGGGTATTGGGTTCTTTTACTCTCGCTGTGGTCAGTTCAATTAATGAATGTTTGTTGATCAATGAGCCAGATGTTATAATGGAAGAAGGCTTCAAAAATTAGTGAATGTATATCTTTTTTCAATAACTTCAAGAATATATAACTTCACTGGAAATAATATTCCTACCTTTGACTATTCTTACAATAATTTCAAAAAGGTTTCTTTATTTTTAGTATTTTCTGTTATATCGTCCAGAATTAATGCTAAAAAATTGGAAGAGTGGGCTCGATCTCAGACTGCAACTTCATTGGTTGAGTTTGCATCAAGAGAAGGAGAAGTTCAGAGTATCTTGAAGGACATTGCAGAACAAGCACGGAGTAAGGGGAGTTTCAGTTACAGTCGATTTTTTGCTATTGGGCTATTTCGTCTCCTTGAATTGGCAAATGCTACTGAACCCAATATCTTAGAAAAGGTTTATTTCATATTCCTTTTGTGATAAAGCTTTTGAAGATTTAATTTTGATGCTTATTAAGTTTATTATTACTTAGTTTAGATGACAACACGCTCTTATTATAGGACTTTTACTCAAAACATAAAATAAAAGCTCTTATTATAGGACTGTTTATCTACCTCTTTAATTATTTTTTCTTTGTATAATTAGTTTGATCTGAACTGTTTGATTTATCATAAAGCTTTTTTTTTTTTATAAACAGAAGGACTCCTATATTTATGATGTGCAAGTCATTGAAAACTTGAACTTTTTTATTATTTTTTTTTTATTATTATTTTTTTATGCTAATTACTTCTCATATGTCCAAGTTCTTAAAAATAAATTCGGAAGGCAAAGTTCCTGTGATTAAAATTTGATTGCATGGATGTAAGATCTTTTGTTGACTCTCTCAAATTAGACTGAATTTAGGGAAGTAGCAAAAGTTGGGGAGCTTGTGAACTGAGAAGCATACATGGATGTAAATGGATATTCTTTATAAAAAAAAAAGAGGAGACATTTGTATTTTACAATTCTCCTCATTCTTTAGTTGCATCCCTTGGTATGTTACCTAAGGAGTGAAACTAGAACGTTTCTAATTATTCATTAAATTTATTTCTCCCCGATGCTTGTAGGTTGCTTCATATCTTTATTTTTTTTTCCCTTTTGACTGAAGGTTGCTTAATCGCTCTGATTTTTGTGCGAAATTGATCCATGTTCTGTTTATGTGTGCAAATGTTGCACATTCTTGTAGCTACATCATTGTTATTGTTGCCTCATCTTTTGTGTCCATTACTACATGTATATCAGTTGGGATAATGCCATTGATTTATGCCTGCGTTTGTTGGTTTATTGTAACTTATATTATTTTTTGCTATAAGTAAGTTGAAGATGTTCTGTGTAATGGATGTAATGACTAAATATTCTCTTTAATGTGTTGTTAGTGTTTAAATGTCCATGGTCGTCGCCGAGCGTCACACGCCACTCGTCGATGTGAAACTCTTCAGGTTGTGTCTGATTTGGAAATTGAGGAATACTTCGTCTTCTTCGTCATCGACTCATAACCTTTACCATAGTGGTCATGACCCTAGCAAAAGAAACTCGACGACGTCGAATAATACCAAATTGCCATCGTCTTCCAAGGCAGTGTCGTCTATGGCGAAGTCGTTGTTGCCTCCTCGGCGTCAGCTTTAAGGTTGAAATATATAAGAGTTATGTACTTAATTTGTTTAGCAAGTTTACTTTTTCTTTGTAAATTGGATGGATGGAAAGTTTTATGTATTATATACACTATTATATTCTATTAATTAAGTATATTTTCGTTTAGTTAGTTGTGTAAAAATACTTTTGGGACTTTATTTTGTGCATAGGTTGATGAATGGAGAAATATTGTTGGTTAGCCACGTGTGCAACCAACAATTTTTTTTTATTTACTACTGACACTTCAACTTTTAATGTCGGACAATGACCGACATAAAAAACTGACCGACATTAAAAGTAACATTTAATGTCGGACAATGAGTGGTTGACTGACATTAAAAGGGCCCTTTTAATGTTGGACAGAGCTTTTAATGTCGGTCAATGACCAACATTAAAAGCGGCCGACATTAAAACTTTTAATGTCGGTGTTTTTAATGTCGGTCAGTGACCGACATTAAAGACTTTTAATGTCGGTCATTGCCCGACAATAAAAGTCAAATTTGTTGTAGTGCATTAAAACAACTGAATTCAAGAGGGAAAGGAGATTAAACGCTAAGTCGTCGAAACCGCACTTCCCCGTCACGATCTCCACGAGTCGAGCCCTTGAATCCCACTCCCCCAACTTGCTTCAGCTCCCACAAAAGGTATTGGTCTAGTTTTGGGCGGAAATTGCATCAAAAGAGGTCCCCTTGGCCCGCCCTAATCGCATTTTATTTATAGGAAAATAGTCGACAGCGTCAAGACGCTATAGGCACAACGTCGCGACACTGTCGCAAAACCGTGCATACTGTTTAGGAAAATTTCGAGAGCGTCGAGACGCTATGGTCACAGCGTCGCGACGCTGTGACCTTTTGCCGCCTGAATTAAAAGAGGAAAGCTCCAGCGTCGAGACGCCCAGAACCAAGGGTCTCGACGCTGGCTCACGGATTGCACTAATCATCAAGCTTCCACTTCGATCCAACTTCGTTTCTTTGGCCTTTTTTCTCGTCTCGAACACCCGATCATTCCCAATTTCTCAATTTAGTTCCAATACATATTTCCTACAAATAAAACACTAAAATGCATAAATTTGGCCAAGTAAATATCAAAGACTAGCTAAATTAATTAGGAAAAATGGCTAGCTATGCTCGCTATCATTACCATCCTCGGTTGCAAATTTAGAGGAGGTTATTGTGTTTCCAGAATCTTGTGTTTTTCAACTAGTCACCATCTCTCTTGGTTACGATATCCGGAGTACTCTCCACTTTATTACTTGATAGTGTTTACTTGCACTCGAGCAGGTGTTGTGCTTGCAACACACACGTCAAAAAGTTCTATAAATAGGAGAGCCACATTCAATTTCAAGGTATTTAGAGAGGAAGGAAATTTGAGGAATTCAGAAGACTCCCAGAAGATTGAGATCTCCCTAAAAACCAAAGATTCATTTATAAACTTGAAGGCATCGAAAACCATGAGATTTCGAAGATTGAAATCCTTTTGAAGATTAGAAATCTTGAAGACTTTGAATTAAGATCAGAAGACCTTTGAAACTAAAATCTCTTTCAAGATTTGAAGATTTTGAAGACATCCTTGAAGACCATGAGACAGATATGAAAACTTTGATCACAAGTTATCTCTAAAGAATTGAAGACTTTGAAATTAGTCTTTGAAATTGTTAAGACCAAAGATTCTTTAAATATTGAAGTCTCTCCTTAGAGACTTGAAGACTTTGAAGATTAAAAAACTCTTAAATATTGAAATCTTGTTTAAAGATTTGAAGATTTTGAAGACAAAAGTTGAAGACATTAGAAGCGTATAAGACTTCAAGACTTCAATTAATTTTTAAATATCAACTCGCCAAAAGTCAATCCAAGAAGATTAACCAAGCCAAGTGCCAATCCAATTATTGGAGAAAAAACCATCAATTTCTACTGCAAGAATAAGTAGAAAATAATTGTGAATTTTAAAGAAAACAAAAACAATACAGAAACACAAGAATTTAAGTGGAAAACTTTTAATTGGAGAAAAACATGGCTGGCTAGAAAGAAAATCCACTATGTGAAAAATTATTATATAATTATTTCACACATTTTTTCCTCAATTCCAAGAGTTGTTATATATCATACTTAAAATGTTTATAACTAGATTACATTTTGTCAAAGGTAATTTTGCACCTTCTCGATAATTGAGGAACAAACTAAAGCAACATGGATCGAGTATGAGAAAGACCACAAGCGATCAGGCTCAGAAGGAAGAAAGGCCCAGGGAATTGGGCAAGCACAATTCTCGGCCTCGATCCATTGTCGAGGTGACTGTTGAAGGAGAAATTTTGACCAATCACAAATTGCCACATCATTATTTAAAATTAATGACGAAATTACAAATAATTAAATTTGGGACCAATTATAAATGGACATGTGTCCCAAATTTAATTTGAAGACAAAGTTGGCTAATTATAAATTTTTAGAGCCAAATGTCCATTTGATCAATTAATTAAAAATAAATTATTTTGATCGAATTAATTAATTTGACCAATTAATTAAAAAAAATAATTAATTGGATCAAATTCGGATCGTTTAAATATTTGGATCATATGGTTTTTGTTGGGGTTTATGTCCTAGAACTCAAGTTTTGTTATCCTTTATATAAATAAAGATGTTATTCAGTGAAATTGTTTATTTATAACTTATAATCCAATAGAAACATCCATGGTTATAACATGAGATACTCGAACTATATAGTGAATATGGACAGGGATCAAGTTCGAGTATATAACCTAAACGGTCTATAGTAAATGAATAAGGTTGGGTACTTTGTTCTGGTAACACTATGGATGCGGCTTATTTTGCGAATAAAGCAAACGACGTGCTCCTGGATCGTTCATGTAAAGACATGCGAGTGGGGGCATGCTGTGTAAAAGATGTTTACACAAGACTGGACCGAGAAATAAGTCACTCTTACTTTATAACGACGTTTACTGTTAAGACTGATTATTTCATGCGATGACTTAGGTATCTCGATCTTAATCCTGAGCTTAATATGAACTCCTGTTTGTTTAGGGTTATCCTTTGATCTGCATAGGTGAGAGTGGTCATAAAATTCTGTTCAATAAACCTCCCATTTTGGGGATAACACTAGATGGATGGCTGGGGACATAGTAATGCAATATGGAATTCACTCCTACCCTATTCAGGGATAGTAGAGAGGTTGTTCCCTTAAGTGTTGAATCCAAGACTTGAACAAGGGGCCCCACCCTCTCATTGGCCCGAGAGGGATCTTGTTTAATGGTTGGACCATGAACAAAATTGTTCATTAGAGGACCAGTGGACTTAAGGAACTAAGATGTGCTATAGGGGTAAAACGGACTATTGACCTATCTATAGTAACGAACAACCTGTGAATGATTGACTTACTAATCATGGTTACATCGAGTGGACACAAATATATCTACAGTGAGGGGAGTTCAACTACTAGGTTATAGTGGAGTGTCCCGGTAGTTAACAGATGTTGGTTGACTAGGTTAAAAGAGTTTGACTAGTTTAACCTTGTACCGTTGGAGCCCATGATCTGTAGGTCCATTAGGTCCCCTTGCTAGCTCGAGACTAACCTTTATAACAATATGATGGATAAAATATGAATTGCTTTAAGTTCATGTTCAGAAAGATGAATAGAGGTGATGGGCGTTGACGATACGTCGGGTTTTTGTGAAAACCGTTATGGTGAGTATTTAAATATTTAAATATGATTTAAATACAGAAAACATGAATAGGGATTCATGATTGAAAATAACATTTAGGAAACGTTCGGGATTGGTGGAAAAATATTAATTTAATATTTAATATTAAATTAATAATTATTTTAAATTAATTTTGAATTAATTTAAAATTGAAAAATTGAAATTGGATTTTAATTTTTCATATTACTAAAGTTTAAATAATTATCCAACTAAATTAGGATAATTATGGATTTAATTAAATTAAAAAATGATTGAATTTTTGGAGGTGGAGTGCATGGTGACTAAACCCATGCACTCACTCCAAATTGGACACCAAAATTCCCACTAATCTTTGGTTAATTGAGTGTCAATTGCTGAAGCATTCTTGCATCTCTAATCCCTCTATAAAAGGCAAGGAGATGGCTGAAGAAATTAAGCTTGAAAGATAAGGAAATGCTACCAAATTGAAAACTCACCAAAACCCACCTTGCAAGCTTGTTCTTCATACTTTCTTTCTCAAATTCCATCACTTTAGGATCCCACAATCCATTCTAAAGGCTTGAGGATAGCGAGGAAGATCCTTTGGTGGTTCGTGACTCGTTGGTGAAGAAAAACAACAAAGAAATCCAACCAATTCTCCATTGATTCAAGGTCGGTAAACAATACTCTGTTTTTCTTCTTCTTGGACAGCATGCAATGTTTGATCAAATTGAACAAATTATGTGCCTAAGATCCAAAATTGCTTCCGCTTTTTAGATATTAACACTTTCAGTTTTGGGTCAAATATAAACCATACCCAAGGCCAAATAGTTGAACCCAAGACCATAAAGCCCAAACCCAAATTGTTAGGCCCAAAAGTCACCAGGGCTCATCCAGGGAGAGCTCTATAAATAGAGGGGTTCTCCTCCATTTCAAGGGTTCAGAAATTCTAGACTCTCACAAAGACAAGAGTACAAAGTTTCAAAGCTCTCAAGCAGAACCAGAGAATTCAGAGAGACTCCGCCAAAGCTGAAGACCGAAGACTCTCTGAAATCCATAAGTTCTTGAAGACCAGACACTCTTCAAGATTTCAACACTCCTTGAAGACCAAACACTCTTCAAGATCTAAACACTTCTTGAAGACTAAAGACTCTTCAAGACTTCGAGACCCCAAACTTTCTGGAAGACTGAAGACCCTTCAAGACTGGAGGACCTCAACAATCCTTGAAGACCAAATACTCTTCAAGACTCCAAGCAATTAATTGAAGCTTCAAACTCGAGATCAGGCATTCCAGCCCTCGAGTGAAACACACTCACACACATAAGAGAGAGAATCAGAGGATTAAAGTTAGAGATTGTACACCCACACGCATATTACATCAATACAAATATATTGTTTATTCCACGTGTCTCCATCCCTGAAATTACGTGCGAACAGCGACCTTAGGCATTGTTTATGGGCCTTTGTTGTCCCTACCCACGTTCAGCTCTGGAGTCTCCAGTCGGTCCGGTTCGATTTGATTCGACCCTAAACCTTCCTCAAACGGGTAGCATCCTAAAACAGACCAAGGTATAAATATCCTTCTTCAACCTTGGTGAGGGGAATCTGAAATCCTATTTTATGAACTCTCTCATCTTCTACCTTTTACTCTCTACCTGTCATACTCATCCATCTCCTTGCTAACTTAAGTATCGAAGTCGATGTGACAAGCATCACACCGATGTGTAGTTTTCTATTGTTTTGCAAGTCACGTCTTTCCCCTCAAACAAATTTACAATTGCTGTCACGTTAAGATCAGGTGAGGTTTCCCTTGTCCGAATTTTGGCAACTAACATATTTGAACCAAAGAAATAAGCCCTACTTGAATTTTCATCACTACCTTTTAGATATGAAATTTATTCTCCTCTAATATTTTGTTAAAAAACCCTATCATTTTACATCCAACCGAATAAAACTGTCCACATCTACCCATCCCCTTGAACAATTTATGAAGAGGCCGGTGGTTTACATGGATAAATAACCGACCCCAAACAATAATAAACGCATGCTTGGCTTCACCATTTTCAGCCACAAAAGCACTTGGAAATAGTAGCCACTCATTAACCCACCACGTTTCACTCCTCCACTCTACGTGTCTTCAATTGCATTTCCCTCATCCGCCTATATATATACCAACAAACCATCCCAAAAAGCCTCCCACTTCCACAATCACATCATCCACAAAAACGTATTACATTTTTACTATTTTGAGATCATCATGAGCCAACAACAGCCCCGGAGACCCGGCGGTGACCAGCCGGAGCCGATCAAGTATGGCGACGTTCTTCCTCTCGAGGGCGACCTCGCTCAGAAGCCGGTCACCCCGGAGGATGCTGCAGCTGTGCAGGCTGCTGAGGCCGCCCTCCTCGGGAAGACCCAGAAGGGCGGTGCCGCCGCCGCGATACAATCGGCTGCTGCGAAGAATGAGATGGCTGGCCTTGTCGGTCACGACGACACCGGTAATGTCGTTGCCGAGGATGTCGGTGTAACACAGATGGAGATGCCGGGGATGAGGGTTATTACAGAGTCACTTGGCGGACAGGTTTTATTATTATTAATGTTATTATTTATATAGAAAATAGAGGGGCTTGCATTAGTGTAAATTAAAATAGCATCATTCCTATCAATTTAGAACACACCAAAAATAGTAAGCTTATAGCCTTATACTATATTAGAAAAAATAAAAAATAAAACATTAGTGACATAGGAATTTGAATTTCTAACCTCTTAATCAAGGATACACCTCGCACGAGCAAGGTAGGTTGGCATTAGTGACATTTTGGTAAATATATAAAATTTATGGGGAGTAGAATTGTTCGACGATATAGTGCCCCTTGGTTCTTTTCCTTTTTATTATTTTCCTTTTTTTCTTTTAATTCCATTCAGGACAACAATATTAATTCTTTATCATTTTTTTTCTTCTTGATAACTTTTTACTTAAAATAAAAAATTTAAACTCTTGTAAACTAGGTAGATTATTTTTTCTTTTATTTTTGAGAGAGAGTAAACTAGGTAGGTTTTAGTTGTGAATCATATAATAATATTTGTCAGTTTTATTGTTTTTATTTTCTAATTTTGTATCTTTTAAGTTTTAACATAACTTTTAGAAAAATTATAATAAAATGAAAACTCTACGCTAAACACCTCAAAATTTTTCACGTTATAATCAATTTTCTCTCCCTTTTAATATTTATATGACTAATATCAAATTATATATGAAATAACATTTTGTAGGATCATACTAATATGAAATTTATAGTTTAGTGGTCAATATTATTTTAATGCGATATATAGAAGTGTTATATTCATTCCGATGGGCTGTGCCTTCCTAACTTACAATTTTGGATCTGCCACCAAATGAATGAATACGATATAAAGGTTGTGACACAACATAGTGAGAGGGTTCCGATCGTGCCAATGTCCATGGTGGATTCTCAAGATCCTCAAGAAGAAGGCCGAGGAATCACGATCGGGGAAGCGTTGGAAGCGACCGCGCTTGCAGCGGGCGAAAAGCCAGTGGAATGGAGTGATGCAGCCGCAATCCAAGCGGCGGAGGTGAGGGCAACCGGGCGGATGAATATAGCTCCGGGAGGCGTCGCCGCCTCTGCTCAATCGGCGGCCACTATGAATGCCCGACTGACTCGGGATGAGGACAAGACCAAACTTGCCGACGTTCTAAAGGTACACATTATTTCAAATTGGTTTAACTTTTTTCAAAACTAAACTTGCATAAAAGAATTCATTCTTCGGCCATTGGCATCGGTTTTATAGTAAATAGTTTAATAAAAAAAGTTGACATAAGCACATTCCTTTCTATTATCACTCCCTAAACTAATCCTACACATTAATGATTGGGATTTTATTGCTGGGAGTGCGACCAAAGTCCCACCATTGGCTTAGATAATGGAAGGATCATAAACTTATAAAGGAGGACAAAGTATCTCCATTGGTATGAAGTCTTTTGGGATGAATTTATAGCAAAACCACGAGGACTTAGTCCAAAGTGGACACTATCATACACCATTGTGGAGATCTATATGGGTGTCGGTTGTCCCTTACCTTTATTTTAACAATAAATATAAAATTAACTTGAAGATTAAAATTAGATTTTCAAAATGGATCATGGTTAAATTCTATTTTATTGTCTATACTGTGTGTTTGGTAAAACAATTATGAATTTTTTTAGTCAGTGATATATGTTAGGACGTTTGGAAATTTGGTAGAAATATAAAGGCTAATTGATACTTAAAATTGGTCATGATGCAAGTAACAAATTATTTTAAAAATTAGTTCAAATAAGACGGAGGGGGCAACAGTTGACTCGTGTTGTTCTTGAAATAGAGGTTAAATTATAATTTCTTCCTTGAACATGGAACACTCTATTTAATAATATTTTATCGAATTTTTCAAAGTTTTGTCTAATATTATAGATGTTGAATACGCGAAGATATTTACTTTTTTCATTAGAAATTTGGTTTAAAAATTATTTTAACTGTGATGTATTTTCAGTTTGGTTTTTTTTTTTTTTTTTTTTCCCTTTTTGACAAGGATGTATTTTCAGTTTTTCATTTTGATGGTTATCCAACTTTTGTCAATATGAAATTTGGATAAAATATTAAGATCTTGTTTGATAACTATTTGGTTTTCCGTTTTTAGTTTTTAAAAATCAACCTTATACACACCTATTTCCACCTATAAATTTGTTGTTTGAGTATCTACCTTCTTTCTTCTTTTTAAAAACCAAAACAAATTTTTGGAAACTACTTTTCAAATTTTCTTTTCTTTTTTTAAAGAAAAAAAATTTGACTAGGAATTCAAATGGATCTTTAACAAAAATGAAAATCATTTAGGGAATTTGGGAGAAAACGAACATAATTTTCAAAAACCAAAAATAAAAAATCAAATGGTTATCGAGGTTTTGGTTTTTGGTTTTTGAAAATTAAATTTGTTTTTTGGAATCGTTTTCATTTTTGTTAACGACACATTTATGTTCATAATCAAATTTTAAAAACAAAAACAAGTTTCTAAAAATTGCTTTGAAAACCTGAAAAGAAGGTAGATAAACAAAGAAACTTATAGATGGAAGTGATGCAGCTTAATTTTTTTTTTTTTTTTTTAACTATCAAGGTCTAAAATATTTTTATTAAGTGTTGGTTTATTTAGATCATTATCTAACTTTTTTTCCCACCAGAAATTTGGATAAAATATTAAAATATGTTAGCTGGGGTTGCTTTCGATTATTAGACCTTCAAAACGTTTATGTACTTTTAATCTTGGTGAATTCGTATACATATGCTTTTAATGGTCCCGATTTTAGTCTTGCATTATTTTCCTTCCAAAAATTTAGGCCAAAAATTTAGGCCCTGTTTGATAACCATTTGGTTTTTTGTTTTTGATTTTTGAAAATTAAACTTAAAAACACTACTTCAACCATTAAGATTCTTAGTTTTGTTATACAATCTTCTTCCAGCTTTTAAAAAACCAAGCTAAGTTTTGAAAACTAAAAAAAAGTAGTTTTCAAAAACTTGTTTTTGTTTTTGGAATTTGGCTAGAATGTGTCCTTAACAAGATGAAAACCATGATAAGGAATTTGGGAGAAAACAAGCATAATTTTCAAAAACCAATGGTTATCATAATAATTATTTTTTTTTAATTTAGTTATATAACAATTTCTATTAAAGTATGATAGAGAGGGATAAAAATAGTCATAATTTGTGAAATATAATAAATTTGTAAAAGTTGATAGTGTTGATTTGTTTGTTTGTTTGGCGCTAGGATGCTCGATCAAAGCTGCCGGCGGATAGGCCGGCGACACGGCGAGATGCAGAGGGAGTGGCCGGAGCTGAGATGCGAAACGACCCGCTTCTCACTACACATCCTACCGGAGTTGCCGCCTCCGTTGCCGCCGCGGCCAGGCTCAACCAGAATAGCAAGTAGGACCAAAAATCCTCTTCGTTTGTGTATATAAATCTTTTTTTTCTTTTTTTTTTTTTAATCTTTTGTGTTCTTTCCCCCTAAACCAGGAAGTAAGTTGGATGCTTATCCCCTTTGTTGCTTTTGAGTTTTTTTTTTTTTTGGATGAAACTATATTTTTATTTTGGGTGTTTTTAGTTTAAGTTAATAAGTTTTGAAGATTTTTTTTTAACATTTTTCTATTAGTCTCTCAGCATTGGTGAAGCTTAATTTTTAGCATAAGCTAGATGGAAACTTAGAGAAAGGAAGAGGGGTTAATATCTGTTAAAAAATTTTTTTTTTTTTTTTAATTTCTCTTTGACATTTTTTCTAGAGATTTGAGATTTTGTGTTTCCTTTCTCTTAGATAATTTTCTCTAACTGAGTTTAAAAATATTAATATATAAGAAATTAAAATGAAATCCTTCCGACTAAATTAAAAAAATATTATGACATATATATTGAGAAGAACTAAAAAGAAATATGCAGAAGATCTATTTAAGAAATTTGAAGTTTCCTTCTAGTAGATTATAGTAAACTATAACTTAATTAATAACAGAATATGAACAGTAATTTTTCTTATTGAATATATCTTTCTAACATGATTATTTGATATTTTTAGGCATTTTCATGGAAAGAGATAATGCACTTTTGATGGGGAACAAACATAAGTTACAGAGTCGGCAGTTAGACAAATTATTAGATGTTTTCGGTGCAATAAGGCTCTCTCTTTAAAATCGTTGGATGTATATTTTCAAATTTGGTTGTTCCCTAGTAATCGTTGGATACAAAATCGAGATACGTGTACAACAACTTCTCTCCCTTATATCCAACAGTGTAAAACTACTCGGAGCATTGTACCAGGAGCACCTACAGTTAACAGAAATCAATATATAGCTTGTAGCTCAATTATATTGTCAGGATCGTCAAGATGGAACCATACATTTTTTTTTATCTTATTTGACTTCTATAAAACCTCTACTTGACTTCTATAAAACCTCTACTTATCCATCTTTTACTTTAAATGAATACGTATTAATGTTGGATTAATAGAATAATACACTCATGTTTTATCTGAAATGAATATGGATGGTTGTTTGATACTTTTTGATATATTCAAAATACTACTAAAATTACACACTCATAGAGAAAAGTGTGAATCAAGTTTGTAGCTTCTTGAAGAGTTTCTTCAATACAAGTATTTTTGTTTCTTCTCAAATATTCCTTATTTGATTCTAAATTTGTGAGTGTCCATCACACGCTTCCAACAAAGTGGTATCAGAACTTGAGTCTAAAAAAAGGAAAATTGTTTTTGCAAATGGCAAACAACAATTTGGTTCCTTTCCAAGTGGCTCGACTTACTAAAGAAAATTATAGCAGTTGGTGTGTTCGTATGAAAGCTCTACTTGGTTCACAACATGCATGGAAAATTGTTGATAAAGAATATGAAGAACCAGAAAATGATGCAGTTTTGAATCAAGTCCAACAAGAAGCTTTGCAAAATACAAGAAAGAAATACCAAAAGGCTCTCACCATTATTCATCAAGCAATTGATGATACAAATTTTGAGAAATTTTCTTGAACAACTACTGCATGCAATGCAAGCATGAAAAATTTTGGGGAATACTTATGAAGGAGTAGATCGAGTCAAGAAGGTTCGCCTCCAAAAATTAAGAGGTGATTATGAAACATTAAATATGAAGGAGTCTGAATCAATTTCATATTATACTGCTAGATTACTTGCAGTGGTAAATGAAATGAAGAGGTATGGTAAGACGTTAAATAATGAACAAATAGTTGAAAAGATACTTCACTCATTGGATGAAAATTTTAATTTCATCGTTATCGCTATTGAAGAATCAAAGGATTTGAGCACAATGTCCATCGATCAACTTACGGGCATTTTGCAAGCCCATAATAATTAATTAAATCAAATTTAATTAAAGAATTTATTTATTCATTTAAATCATATTTAAATGAATATCTCCCACATAACATGTAGTTTTAATTTAATTTATTTAATTAAATCAAATCAAATTAAATTGAATAATTAATCAATTAACCAATTAATTAATTACTAAATTAAATTTCACATATTAAATTTAACTTTATAATTGAAACACATTCAATTATCTTTCTCTCATAACCTATAGTTTTAATGTGCATCTAATGAGCATTAATTTTAACCTATAGTTTTAATATGAACTAAATTCATATTGGAATTAATATTTGAACTCCTTCAAATATTCAACTCTCCCATAAATTAATTTTAAATCAATATTCAAAATAAATTTATATTATAAAGTCTAATTAAAATATAAACTTTATATTATAATGTTTCACCATACATTATATTATTTCTGTTAGTAAATTTGAACATTTCAAATTACTTTGATTACCTCAATATGCTTTACGAGCTACCAGTGGGACCTAATGGACCTACAGATCAGAAGCTCCAACGACATGTGAGATTAGAGTGCTTTCGATCCAAATCGCTTTCGCACGAGTGTTGTACACTCCTTCATTTAATGGCTTTAAATCGATTCACGATTCTTGCTTTCGGTGACAAACCCTCGTTCACACTCTCGCTTCTCAGACCGTTTCTCAATGACGTTTCTTATTTTAAAATACTCGGTAACTTAAACGACACCATCACTTTTGTCTCTTCACTTCTGATACCAATTTAAGGAATGAAAATCCTTGCAGCGGAAATGTGTATCAGACCTTTTCATTCTTAATTGGGTTTCCACGAAATACCAGTGCATTAGCAACAGCATACAGAGAACCTATTCTATGTATACCAGTGACTTAGCTACCAGTGGGACCTAATGGACCTACAGATTAGAAGCTCCAACGACATGAGATTAATTGGCTAAACTCATTAACCAAGTTAATCAATATTTGTTAATTATGGGTACACTTCACTATAGACCCACAGTTGCACTCTTCTCACTGCAGATATATTTCTATGTCCATGGATATAGACCAATAACAGCAAGTTAGCCCTTCACAAGTGTTCGTAACACCAGCTGGATCAAATTGTCGTTTTACCCCTGGGTTAGTACCTCTACATCCTTAAGTACTAGTGTTCCTCAAATGAACAGTCTGTTTATGGTCCTGCCATTAAACAGAAACCCCTCTCGAGCTAGTGAGAGGGTAGGGCCCTTTGTTTAAGACTAGGAGACACCACTTAAGGGAACACTCATCTACTTCCCCTAAAGCCGAATGAGTGAATTCCATCTTGTGTGATTATGTTCCCAGCTCCCACTCGGTCTTGTCCCCAAAAATGGTAGGCTTATTTATTCGGCGTACTAGCCACTCTCACCCATACAAATCAAAGGACAATCCCTTGTGAATAGGAGTCCATAACCCACTTAGGATTGAGACTAAGTTGTCTAGGTCATCCCAGTGAAATAGAAGTCTAATTAGTTAACGGTGTTATACCTAGCAGTTACTATTTCGCGGTCCGTCTTATGCAAACTCATTGCATAGGATACCCTCACTCGCATGTCCTCTTGACGGGACCGAAGTTGTCGAGGCTCCGGGTCAAATAAATTTATAATCACTGACACCTAAAGCTAACTTGTAGCAGTAGTGGTTGGGGTCGATCACAGGGAAGAGTTGGTTTTATTTCTAAGTTCTTTTATGTTTATATGTAACCGAAGGGGGAGGGAAATTGGAGAAAATAATTAAGAGCAATGAAAAATAAATTGCAAGAAAATAAATTTCAGAAATTAAATGGAGGAAAAAAAAATAAAAGGGAGTGTGATAGCACCTGAAATGTGCTATTTAATTACCTTTAATTTAATCTTGTTAGTTTATATTTTATGAGTTTATTGTTTGTTTTGTAGGTGACGGGACCGATTCGGAGGGTGTCGAATTCTCCAGGGTCTGTGCCAAATAAATTTATAATCACCGACACCTAAAGCTAACTTGCAGCAGTAGTGGCCGGAGTCGAACACAGGGAGCGTGTTTATAATTTGTTTAACTTAGATTTATTGTGACGACCGAACTGAAGGGGGGATTTGAGATGCGAGAGGTAAAGGCGAAGGAAATTAGATAGCGAGAATTTAAATGACAGAAAATAAAGTGCATAAATTAAATGGCAAAAAATAAAAGGGAGTGGTTGATCAAACCTCGGATTCATGCAATCAGTACATTCGGTGCTCGTTTGGATGGATCTTAATCATAGATTATCTAATGATGAAATTTACGTTTTAAGCCTAACATGCTCCTGGAAAAGCTAGAGAGCCAAAATATCCCTATTTTATTAACCCGACCAATGCATCGAAGTTAATCTAATTGTTTACTAATTAACCCGACCAAATTAACTAGCTACAATAGCATTACGATTAGGATAGTTAGGTAGCCAATTTTATAACTAGGAAAAGCCTAAATTATAAAATTAACTAAGTGTCGGATCCTAGTGGTGCGGCAGAGGCTGAATGGATGGATGTGAGATAAGATGAATAATAATAATAAAGATAAATTCACCTAACCCTAGTGCAAGTATACACTGTCGCACGTAGTAATAAAAAAAACCTTAAA
Source organism: Luffa aegyptiaca (assembly GCA_017139565.1). Lineage (NCBI taxonomy): Eukaryota > Viridiplantae > Streptophyta > Magnoliopsida > Cucurbitales > Cucurbitaceae > Luffa > Luffa aegyptiaca. Next base: position 23,781,837 of record CM029397.1, read on the forward strand.
AGTATTCCAAGGGTATTGTTGGGTTCCCAGAGTGAGTAAAAATAAGGTAAAAATAGACTCTAGAACACTGTGCAAGCATACACAATCCACAGCAAGTAATAAGTATTTATCGAATCCAAGGTCTGAATTAGCTCTCACTTTATCTATTTTGTGCAACTCCTTAATGGTTTCGAAAGTAGTTAAAATGATTGATTTTTATAGAATGCTGAAGCAAAAGAAATGAAAGAATAGAAAGTAAACAAATAAAGCAGACAGACTAGAAACAGGTGTTGGTTAGGATTTAGTAATTGTTTTAAAAGATGCTCTAGCAATATTATTGATCAGGCAAAACTCTTGCAGTCTTATAAGCAGGATCCTCCCGAAACTCTGGAATTTTTAGAATGTGTTTCAACTTCAATGACGTACTACCGATCGAGCACTAGGCAACTGGCTATCCCTAGCTCAGTCACTGGCGTTCACCAATACACAATGATTTAGTGTGATTAAATGCCACACACTTCTCAAATCATCCCTGAAACTAAGAAGTGGTATTCATACCGGCTGGCCAGGAGGGTACAAAATATAAATGAGCACAACAAATAATCAAGTTGCATCAAATCAACATATATTGAATAAAGAATTAAGTTCAGCAATTACATGACTCCTAACCAACACCTAAAGTAACTTAGCTCATAAAGTGCATAGCAACACACGTTACAATCTGAGTAAGTGCATCCATAATTACAAAATATTATAAGAAAATACTAATTCCTTTAGCAAACTTCGCAATTGATGGTCTTCTTGAGGTCTCCAGTCTTTCTCCTCTATTCGGCTCCCAATGATGGAAATGAGAAATGATCTCTTCCCCAAGAGTGGAATGAATTTGACTTGAACGACTCTTCCCTTTTATAGAATGAAGACAAGCTTAAATTAGGTTGACCTAGACACGTGGATGACTCTCCTTGCTCCTTGAATCCGAGAATAGCTTAACTAACTTCAGTTCACTAGAATGGCTAACGAGCTGTGACGTGGCAGTTTTGCTCCCTGCTTTGCTGGATCGCAGATTTTGCTCCCTCAAGTCGCTCAGCAATATATTCTGCACAAAATAACTTCCAAAGCATTCATTCTTCCAAATGGGTTAGAACATGCAATAATCATCTAAAAGCAACCCTAATTAGCACAAATGACACACAAAACACTATAGAATTAAGGCCTAAATAACTCCCTTTTGGAGAGTTATCACACCCCCAAACTTGAACTATTGTGCATCCCGAGCAATACCAACCAACCTTCCCTTAAGAATTCAAAACATCAGACAAAGCATAGCTCAATCAAAACAGATAATCCAACACTACCTTCAACCTTTACCTGAGCATTCTGCAAAACCAAGCTCTGCTGCAGCAAAATAATTCTTCCGGCCTGGACAAATGATCACCATTTTTTAACTCAATCCTAGGAACTTGCCACAACCTGGCTCTATTATCAGACACATTAAAACACATTTTTAAGGGGTTTATACTTTTGTATTTTTTTTTTCTTCAGACTTAAAGCAGCCCTACAGTCATAAGCTCTTAAGCATGGGATGACCCACTTTATGGTGCAGTATACCCTTGCCTCAAACTCATCACCAACCAAGCTAATTACTCATTGCTGAGCTAAAAAATCCTTAGTTATTTTATCCCTTGCTCCTCAGAATGACGACATTTTATGATGAAGCTCACCTAAGTCCCGGGAGATAGAAAAACTGCTGGATTATCATTCATCCTTCAAAACTTTTGCTCTATGAATTTTCTCAGCAAAATTTTCAACAAACGAATTTTTTCAGCAAATAATTTTTCATCATTTTTTACATTTCCTAGGTTATCTTTTGACGCAAAGACAAACTGTGGGTATCACAAATGTCCCTAGTTACTCAATAACATAGCAAATTATTTAATGAAGGAGAGGAATGCTCGAGGAAAACAATTGGAGTAGCAAAAAGTCCCCCAAACTTGAAATATTCATTGTCCCCAATGAATTATTGCATTGAGAAATTATACCCCTAAACTTAATTTTTTTCTATCTGAATTTTAAGCTAAGCGTGGGACTAGAAGTAAGCTTTAAAATAGATCACATAAGTCAACACTACCTCAGAATCTTCTCGCCGCAGCTACAACCAGGCTAGAAGAAATGCTCAAGCAAAAGGTTTCTGGAGATTAGAATACCTTGATATAATTAAGCTTAACTAGCCCGTGCTTCAAAAATTCAGAAGAAAATTAGTTAGGTTAGAATTACTCAGAGCCATAGAACAAAAATACTATTGGAAATTCCATTAAAAAGAAAAGAAAGAAATTACATCAGCAGACATATATTTTTTTCCGGTGATCCAGCAGCAGAAAAAACAAGCAAAACAACAAAACAAGCTAACATAAAAAAAAAAACAGAAAAATATGTGTTCAGAAATGCGCGAGCAACAAAAATATTTCATCAAAAAGAAATGCGCGCCCAACTCTTCCTTCAATCCTCCTGACCAGGATCTTCTTCTTCATCTCCTTTTCTCTCGACAGGCGGTGGCGGGATCCACGGATTCAACAGGTCATCAGGGAATATCGGGAAGGCCGGATATGGTTTAGAAAAATTTGATTGCAAGGTCTCCCTTAAAGCGACATCCCATATCTTCACATAATTCCAGAAGGTTTGAAATTTCCTTTCAACAAATTCCATCCGGCTGGAATGCATCTGTAATTGCTCCTTCATTTGATGGATATTGCACACCAAACCTCCTTGGCGTGCTTCCTCTGTCCTTTGAAGCCTAGCCAAGTTTGGCGTGTCGATTATTCCCTTGTCTATCAGAGTAACATCATCCGCATTCATTGGAACCCCTGCCCTTTGGCATAACATCGTTATGGTGTTAGGGAAAAACAGCTTCCCTACCTTCTTCCGCCAGCATTCATAAATTTCTGTAGAAATGATTTTACCCACATTAATACTCATCGAACGAAGAAAAGCAAAAACAAGCAATACCCTGTCCCGAGACACCGTTGAATCGTGAGTTGTCGGCAGTAAGCGTAGCTTGATGAAGCCCATCCACGTATTGGCTTCACTTTTCAAATAGGCAGCTTGTAATGTACGCTTTTCTGTCTTCGATAGCCGCCATTGAGCCCCCTCGATGCCAACCTCTCTGACAGCCGCATTTAATTGATCATTTGATGGTGCGACCACCATCTCATTAAAACCTGCGTGCGGAAAGTCCTGGAGGTTGAATAAAGAATTGATAGCTCCCAGGCTCCAGTCAACGGGCACCCCTCGAACGATAGCCTGAAATCCTTCTTGATCATCAATATTTGCATAAAACTCACGGACAACATTGGAATTGACTGGCTCCGGCTTTGCGCAGAACTGACCCCAGCCATGGTTCGCTATTCCAGTCCTCAAGAACCGTGGCAGATCATCCCCAAATCCTCGTTCAAACAGAAAGTCTCTTTTCAGCATCTCTATATACTTTGCTCGGGCAAGATTATTGATAAAGCAGTTGTATGGCAACCGTGGCTCCTCTGTTTCCATATCTTCAGGTTCCGGCGATGCTTCAACAATACCTTTGCCCTTGTCTTCCCTCTGTTTGGGAAAAATCTCTTCCTCAGCCTTTTTCTCTGCTTCTTCTCTTGCTTTGTCTTCGGCTTCCTTTTTCTCCTGTTCTTCTCGTTCTGCATTTTCTTTCTCAGAATCAGTTGTCGGCAGGGAAGGAGTATCAGTCCGGACCACTTTGACTCGACCAGCTTTTTGCTTCCGACGGCGACGACGGGGCACTTCCGGCATAATAACCTCGACGTGAGCCTCTTGCTCTTGCACCTCCTGCTCATTGCCTCTTTCTTGCACGTCTTCTGTCTATTTTTCTTGAACTTCTTGTGGCTTCTCGACTGTCGGTTCAGTCTGTTCAGGGTTTTGTTCCTCAGGATCCTTCGGATTCTCTTCCTCGACCACCTCAGCAGCAATCTCTTCTACTACCTTCTGCACTACTTCTTCGACTTCAGCCCTCTATTGTCTTTTTCTCCTTTTAGCTTCCTTTTCCTCCGACGTTTTCTTTTTCTTTGCTTTCGTCTTTTGTACCTCAGGGGTAACTGGTACCTCTTCTTCCTCATTGTCTCTTTCCTTTCTTCCTCTCGTTTTCGCCATTGAAGACTCAAAGGTTTTTACAGAAAAAACGGATGCAAAGGAAAAATGCAAACGGCAAGGGAAGAAAGCCAGAAGATGAAGTAAAAAGAAACTTACCGAAAGCTTTGAATAAATATGGTTCCAGCAAATAAAATCCCAACCGAAAGAATTTTGCCCTTCATTAAATAAAATTACTGTTTAAATCTCATGCAATCTAAAAATTAAATCCACCAAACGGTAAAATCTGAAGTTCAAACGGCCCACGGTAAATGCTGGTGTGCTGTTCAACAGTTAAACCCTTGGATTTCCCTTGCGCGACACGTGGCAACATCAGACTTCCCATGCAATTTACCTGCCCACATAAAATTCAAATCCAAACGGTAAAAATAATTAATCCACAAAGAAACCCTTTCTATTCGGACGAAATACTTGATTTGGCCATAAAATTGCCGCAACAACCTTCTGAGCAAAGATTATCTTCTAAAAGAATCTTGGATACGGAAGAATTCAAATAAAAATCAAATGAAGAAAATCAAATCAGGAATTTTAAATTAACCGCTTAAATCAAATCTCTTTTATTCGAAGCCAAATAAATCAGGAAAAACTTTATTAAAACCTACACAAAAATTAAAATAACCGAAAATACAAACTGAATTAGAATCTAAACTAATAATCAGATTAGATTAAATACAAATTAAACTGGAAAAAATAAAAATACACAGAAAATAAAATCAACCGAACAAAATAACAATGAATTTAAAATAAATCAGATAAGATTCAAACAAACCAAATCTAATTCAAAATAATTCGAATTAAGAAAAATCAGCGAGAATAAAATCAAAACAAACACTGGGAGCCGAAAATATTGCTCTGTAAAATGCTCCCGCAAAACTCATGTTCTCTCATTCATCAACCAACTTTAGGGAAGGATATTTCGACTGGAACTCCTCACCCCAATAATGTTTCACACGCTGTCCATTAACTTTGAACACTCTCCCATCTTTTTCATCCTGCAAAGTAATTGCTCCATGGGGAAAAACTTCCATCACAACAAATGGACCCGACCACTTGGATTTTAATTTCCCAGGAAACAATTTTGATCTAGAGTTATAAAGCAAAACCCTCTGACATTTGAAAAACTCATTAGGCTTAATCTTCTTGTCATGCCACAGCTTAGTCTTTTCTTTATACATTTTCGCATTTTCATAAGAAAAATGACGAAACTCCTCTAATTCATTAACCTGCAGCATTCTCACTGCTCCTGCACGACTCAGATCAAAATTTAATTTTTTTCAAAGCCCAAAATGTTTTATGCTCGAGCTCTAATGGTAAATGACAAGCTTTCCCATATACTAACCTATAGGGAGACATACCTAGAGGAGTCTTATAGGCTGTCCTATAAGCCCAAAGAGCCTCATCCAACCTAAAAGACCAATCCTTCCTAGATGGATGGACTACTTTTTCTAGAATAGATTTGATTTCCCTATTGCTTATCTCAGCTTGACCATTTGCCTGTGGGTGATATGGGGTAGCTATCCTATGCTTAATTCCATACTTAGCTAAAAGCTTATTTAAGACATTATTAACAAAATATGTACCCTCATCACTCACTAGAGCTCTAGGTGTCCCAAACGGCGCAAAAATGTGTGATTGGAGAAACCTTGACACTGTCTTGGCATCATTCTGATGGCATGCAATGGCCTCCACCCACTTGGACACATAATCAACTGCCAATAAGATAAAAATATTGCCATTAGAAGGGGAAATGGCCCCATAAAATTGTAGGTGTTTACATCACACATGCGGAAGCAATTTTGGATATTAGGCACACAATTTGATCAATTTAATTCTTGAAGTCATGTTGTTCATAAGTACCAAAAACAGAGTAATAAGGTACCTACCTCTTGAAGCTCCCAATTCGTATAGTCCGATGCTTTATAATTCACACGAACGCCTTTTGGACAACCACTTGGATCTTCTCTACTATCCTCAGGTGGGATCTTCAATTGATAGGAATTGGAAAGGAAAGCTTATGGGTATAAGCAAGCTTGAGAGTATGAACATGGAAGTTCTTGGGAGAATTTTGGCAGCATTTTAGGTTGAAGAAATTCACTCATTCTCATCAGCTCATCCTCTATATATAGAGGAAAATCATGCACAAGAATTGCACAAAAAATTGACTACAAATAGGGATCATTTTGAGTCATAAGATTAGGTGGTGCAATAAGGCTAATTACAAGTGATTAGTCATTAAGCACCTCCAAAAATTTGCTAATTTTTTGAATTTCTTTTAAATTCAAAATTTGCAAATAAAATTCTGAATGATCCCACTTTCTTTTGTTTTTATTTTTTATTTTAATTTAAATATCATTTATTTAATTAAAATAAAATTATTTAATTTAATATCTCATATTAAATTAATACCATTTGTGCAATCTTGGTGTCTTTCTCCCAACGAATTTTCTCGAACATGAATCCCTATTCACGTGTTTAATATTTAAATCATATTTAAATATATAATTCTCATTTTAAGTTTAATTCATAATTAAACTAATATGTCGTTAAATATCATATTTAAGCGACTTTTGTATCCTTTTCTGAATTTGAACGTTTCAAATATTAACCTATCATATTGTTCTAAGGTTTATTCCTATTGAGCTAGTAGAGGGACCTAATGGACCTACAGATCATGGGCTCCAACGAAATGATGATAACCGATTAATCTCATTAACCTAGTCATTCATCGTTCGTTAGCTTCCGGGACACTCCACTATAGCCCGTAGCTGCACTCCCCTCACTGTAGATATATTTCTTGTCCACTTTAGATAACTATGATTAGTAAGTCGACCCTTCACCGGTTGTTCGTAACAAGAGCTGGGTCAAATGTTCGTTTTACCCCTATAGTTACATCTTGTTCCTTAAGTTCCACTGATCCTCTAATGAACAACTAGTTCGCGATACAATCACTGAACCAAGTCCCTCTCAAGGTTATGAGAGGGCGGGGCCCCTTTGTTCAAGACTCGGAGTCAGCACTTAAGAGAACTGTTGGGAGTGCGACCAAAGTCCCACATTGGCTAGACAAGACGTTGACCATGGGTTTATAAGGGAGGACAGCTATCTCCATTGGTATGAGGCCTTTTGGAGTGAACCAAAAGCAAAACCATGAGGGCTATGCCCAAAGTGGACAATATCATACCATTGTGGAGATATGTGTAGTGTCCCGTAATCCCTTATCATGTGGTATCAGAGCCATGCCCCAGACATAGCTGTGTCGGGTGGAATCCTCAGATACCGAACAAAGAAGTTGTGAGCCTAAGTAGTCATGGGGAAATCCGTTGTTGAGCTCTGGGCAGGCAGTATACTCCGGAGAAAAGGAGTTGTCCTGGAGTTGGAACCCAGAGAGTTTGACGGACTCTTGGTAAAGGAGAGCTCGACGGATAGATGACTAATTAAGGGGAGGCTCAATGGTACTTTGTTCGAGGGGAGGATTGTTGGGAGTGCGACCAAAGTCCCACATTGACTAGACAAGACGTTGACCATGGGTTTATAAGGGAGGACAGCTATCTCCACTGGTATGAGGCCTTTTGGAGTGAACCAAAAGCAAAACCATGAGGGCTATGCCCAAAGTGGACAATATCATACCATTGTGGAGATATGTGTAGTGTCTCGTAATCCCTTATCGGAAGCCTAGGTTAGACTTCCGATAGGCCTAAGAACATAGGAGAAATTGATTTAATTAAATTATAAAATTTCAATTCCTAGCTTAATTAGACAATTTCGGGCCTTGCGTGTTAATGCGGTTAGTTAATTAGTAATTTTGAGGATTTATCGGATTAGTAATTTAACTAATCAGATTTATATTGAGGATTTATCGATCTAAGCATGAGGGGCAGCGGGCGCAATTAAAATAATTAATTAATTTGGTTGTTCGTGGGCTATCGGAGAATCTAATTAATTTAGCACAGGCTGAGTAGGTGGGTTATCTGAAAAGCCAAGAAGCACTCCGGGCTCATAATAATTCAGTAAAATTAATCTGTAGAAAATCAATGATTGAATTTAAATAAACTAACACCAAGTAATTCCGATTGCAGTGATCTCCAAGGTACGATTAGCCTACCCGCCTTTTATTTTTCCATCTTTACTTTCCTGCAATTTAATTTTTAGTATTTTATATTTCCTTGCATTTCAATCTATCCAAATCTAACCCCCATTCTTAGTCCTATCATCACAATAAACCTGATTTGGACGAATTAACAATTGTGCTCCCTGTGTTCGACCCCGGTCACTACTGCTACAAGCTAGCTTTAGGGGTTGTGGAATATAAATTTATTTGGCATGGGCGTTGGAGAATTCGACACCCTCCTGCGTCCCGTCAGAGTGGTTGATCGAACCTCGGATTCATGCAATTGGTACACTCGGTGTTCGTTTGGATGAATCTTAACCATAGATTATCTAATGATGAAATTTACGTTTTAAGCCTAACGTACTCCTGGAAAAACCAGAGAGCCATAGTATCCCTAATTTATTAACCCGACCAATGGATCGAAGCCAATCTAATTGATTACTAATTAACCCGGCTGAATTAACTAGCTACAATTGCATTACAATTTGGATAGTTAGGTAGCCAATTTTATAACTAGGAAAATCCTAAATTACAAAATTAACTAAGTGTCAAATTCTAGGCTAACATGCAAATTGCTACAAGATTAGGGATAAAATGCCTAAAATAGAGCCACATGCTTCACCTATTTACTACCAATAGCAAATATGATTAAAACGACGGCGATTGGGGTTGTCAATCCCTACTATCAATTATAATCATGAATAAAAATAGAATTCAACACACATAAATAGTAAATTCAGAATGAAATACTAAGAATCTCATAAAAATCCAAACCAAACTTACAACCGAGTTCCCAATTACATGAATGTTGAGCTTAGCCCGTCATTTGGAATGTCGAACCTCGCTCCCAGGCTCGATCCACCATGAAAAATTAAGAAATCTCCTCTAAAGCCTAAGAAATATGAAAACTACAGAGAATTTGGGGAAGAAAAGCGGCTGAAATCGAAAGAGGGAGAAAAGAATTAAGCCCTAATCGCAAAACTGCCTTTTTATAATAAGTGACAGCGTCAAGACGCTGATGGTGATTTGGCACGCGGTTCATTCCGTAGCGTTGAGATGCTACCTCTCGAGATTGCAGCATTTTTGCGGCGTTTTCGAGCGTCTTGATGCTGGTTCTTCCTTCAACGTGTGTTGACTTGAGGTGACTAAGGGTATTTCCATTATTTTGCTCCGGTTTGGCTCGTTTTTAACATGAATCGGTCCCGAACTCATATTTTAGACCTGCAACAATATTATAGTCAAATTAAAGCATTTTGCGCATAGAATTCAACGAAGATAAGCAAATCAAGAGGGAATGAACATATAACAAATTTGCTCTATCACCTCTACACGAATGTGTTGGATCATTGTGTTTGTATCAAATACAAAGTAGGTCGTATCCATAGCGTCACCCAGATAAGGTACCCAACCTTATCCCTATACTATAGACCCTTTAGGTTGTATCTTGAACGGTGATCCCCATATGACCCTGTTGGGTTTTATGTCCTACAACTCGTAGATAGTGAATGATTAACAAATTATACACTTGTATCAATAAAGTGTTATTGAGGTTTATGCAATAAAGTGTTATTGTCATTTTAAGTCTAAAATTGAACAATATGACTCAAATCCAATAAACTAAGATCCAAAGTTGTGTATATGTAACTTGAACTAGTATGTGGGGACATACGGGGATCAATGTTCAAGTAACAACTTGAAAGGTCTATAGTAAAGGGATAAGGTTGAGTACCTTATCCTGGTAACACTATGAGATACGACCCACTTTGTATTCGATACAGATATATTGATCCAAGGCGTCCATGTAAGAGACATGTGAGCGGGGGTATCCTATGCAATGAGTTTGCATAAGACCGGACCACGAAATAGTAAACCACTAGATGTAACACCGTTAACTAGTTAGGTTACTGTTTCAATAAGATGACCTCGGTAACTCAGTCTTAATCGTGAGTGGGTCATGAACTCCTTCTCACGAGGGATTGTCCTTTGATTAGTACGGGTGAGAGTGACATGCACGCCGACTCAATAAGCCTACCTTCTTGGTGAAGGATTGGAATTTCGTAATTCCGTAAAGCGGAAGCATGATTGGGATCGATTCGTAATTAATTTTGTTTAATCTAAAATACCAATTCATTGGCAATAATCTTAGAACTATTCTAAATTTATATTAAGGCTAAGCATACAAAAATATTAAATCTAAATCTAATTTATATAGTAACAAATTACTTACTCTCGTTGACGACTCAGATTAAATTCATCAACTACTTGTGAAATAATCACGAACTACTGCAAACACCACCACTATGGCTTCACCGGTATGACTCTGAGATTTCTAGAGGTAGGAGACTGGTGGAAGTCTAGAGGGAGCCTTCAGGAGAATTCTCTGAGAGTAGGAGAATGAATGGGTTGCCTTTCACCCCACCCCAGGGGTCCTATTTATAGGAAAATGCCAAGATCTTTTCCTAATAGGAAAAGGTCATGAATAAGATCAAATCTATTATCTTATTCATATCTAATTTTAATAAATAATTAATTAATTCCATAATTAATTAATTACCCAATTAAATATCATATATTTAATCTTAGAGATTTTATTAAATTATTTATATTAATATGAATCCAATTCATATTAATTATTTGAACTCTTTCAAATATTTTTTCTCAAGAATTAATTTTGAAATTAATTTAAAATTATATTATAAAGTTTCATAAACTTTATATTATAATGTATCAATATACATTATATGATTCCCCTAAATAAATTGAACACTTTCAATTTATAACTTATACTTAATTGCCTCAAGTCTCTTTACGAGCTACCAGTGGGACCTAATGGACCTACAGATCAGAAGCTCCAACGATACGAGACTAATTGGCTAAACTCATTAACCAAGTTAGTCAACATTCGTTAATTATGGGTCACTCCACTAAAGACCCACAGCTGCACTCTTCTCACTGTAGAATATTTCTATGTCCACGGATATCGACCAATGCAGTAAGTCAATCCTTCATGTGTGTTCGTAACACCAGCTGGGTCAAATTACTGTTTTACCCCTAGGTTACCTATGGTTTCTTAAGTACCACTGATCTCGGGCCAGGAGAGGACGACACGCCTTTGTTCAAGCCCCAGAATCAGCCTTTAAGGGAACACACATCTACTTACCCCAATAGAGGAAGGAGTGAATTCCATCTTGTATTGTTATGTTCCCAACCTCCATTCGGTCTTGCCCCTGAAATGGTAGGATTATTGAGTCGGCGAACTGGCCACTCTCACCCATACAAATCTAAGGAAAATCCCTCCTGAAAGGGGTTCATAACAAACTCAGGATTTGAGATTGAGTTTCCTAGGTCATCCTATTGAAATAGAAACTTAAACTAGTTAACGACGTTACATCTAGTGGTTACTATTTCGCGGTCCGATCTTATGCAAACTCATTGCATAAGATACCCCCACCCGCATGTCTCCTACATGGATGTTTTGGATCATTGCATCTGTATCGAATACAAGGTGGACCGTATCACATAGTGTCACCAGGATAAGGTACCCAGCCTTATCCCTATACTATAGACCTTTTAGGTTGTTACTTGGACACCGATCCTCGTATGTCCCCACATACTAGTCCAAGTTTCATTTAAACAACCTTGGATCTTAGTTTATTGGATTTAAGGTTTATTAATGCAAACTCAATTATTCAATAACCAAATTACTGAAACACTCAAATAATGCTTTATTGAGATCGATTAATTTGTTTCATTTACTATCTACGAGTTTTAGGGCATAAAACTCAACACTTGGGGACAAGACTGAGTGGGAGGCTGGGGACAAGACAACACAAGATGGAATTCACTCCTTCCCACTTCTAGGAGAAGTAGATGAGTGTTCCCTTAAGTGGTGACTGTGGGTCTTGAACAAAGGGATCCCGCCCTCTCACTGGCCCGAGAGGGCTTTCTATTTAATGGTTGGACCATAAACAGGTTGTTCATTAGAGGAGCACTGGTACATAAGAAGCCAGAGGTAACTCAGGGGTAAAACGGTAATTTGACCCAGCTGAAGTTACAAACATTCGTGAAGGATTGACTTACCGTTATTGGTCAATATCCGTGGACACAGAAATATTCTACAGTGAGAAGAGTGCGGTTGTTGGTCTTTAGTGGAGTGACCCACAGTCAATGAATATTTGTTAACTCGATTAATGAGTTTAGTCGGTTAACCTCATTGTTGGGTTTTATGCCCTAAAACTCGTAGATAGTAAATGTACATTTGACCAAACATTATTAAATGTGATGTATTATTTAATGTTTGTATTATATCTTGTCTTATCAACCCTAATCCAATAAACTAAACATCCAAGGCTAATAGAATGAGGCTTGAACTAGTATGTAGGGACATACGAGGATCGATGTTCAAGTTTTAGTCTAAAGGGTCTGTAGTATAGGGATAAGGCTGGGTACCTTATCCTGGTGACACTATGGATACAGCCCACTTTGTATATTGATACAAACGTAGTGATCCAACACGTTCATGTAGTTGACATGCGAGTGGGGGTATCCTGTGCAATGAGTTTGCACAAAGACCGAACTGCGAAATAGTTAACCACTAACTGTAACACCGTTAGTTAGCTCGGTTTCTATTTCACTAGGATGACCTAGGCAACTTGGCCTTAATCCTGAGTGGATTATGGACTCCTGTCCATGAGGGATTGTCCTTTGATTTGTACGGGTGAGAGTGGCCTGTTCGCCGACTCAATAAGCCTACCATTTTGGGGACAAGACCGATTGGGGAGCTGGGAACATAGTCTTACAAGATGGAATTCACTCCTTCCCGACTTTAGGGTAAGTAGAGGTGTGTTCCCTTAAGTGGTGTCTCCGGGTCTTGAACAATGGGCCCTACCCTCTCTATGGCACGAGAGGGACTTCTGTTTGTTGGTTGGACCTCAAACAGGTTGTTCATTAGAGGAGCACTGGTACTTAAGGACCAAGAGGTAGCCTAGGGGTAAAACGGTAATTTGACCTAGCTGGGGTACGAACACACGTGAACGGCTAACTTGCTGTTGATGGTCTATATCCGTGGACACAGAAATATATCTGCAGTGAGAAGAGTGCAGCTGTGGTTCTTTAGTGGAGTGAACCACAGTTAACGAACATTGATTAACTTGGTTAATGAGTTTAGCCAATTAATCTCATATCGTTGGAGCTTCTGATCTGTAGGTCCATTAGGTCTCACCGGTAGCTCCATTGGGGCGTTGAGGTAAATTTTCTAAGGGGAGTTATATATTTGAAGGGGTTCAAATATTTTATTAAAGTATGAATATGATTCATAATAAAGAAAACTATAGGTTATAATTAATGCTCATATGATGAATATTAATTCTATAGTTTATTTGAGAGAAACATAATTAAATATATGATATTTAATTGAAATATTAATTAATTGGTGAATTAATTAATATTGATGTTTTAATTTAATTAAATTATGATTTAATTAAGTTAAATTAAAACTTTGGGTTAAGTGGAATATGGACATAAAAGTGTTTTATGTATTAATAATTAAATTAAATATTAATTTAATTTAATTATCTATTATTTATTTACTGATCAGTTGAAAAACTGATCAGTCAAAAACCAACCCCTTAACCCTACACGCGTGAACTGCCTTTTTTTAAGGGAGTGGGACGTTTTCTTGTGGGTGATATTTTTTTCTTTTTCCCGTAATTCATTTGGGAAGTTCCAGAGATCACTCCTCCCATCTATCTCACACAAACCCTCTCTCTCACTAGAGTTCTCTGTGTTTTCAAAGAACATATAGAGGCCAAAAATTCTCCCTGCCTTAGAGTTTTGGTTGGTTCCCACAAGCCACTCAACCTAAAATCCTAGGAGAATACCGGTGATTCTACGTGGTGGTGTTCGTGAGCGGCTTGCAGCATCAAAAGGAAAAATTCTTGCTGCTGGAATTTTCGGATTCAACGAGAATTTGTTGGCGAAACGATCGAGAACGACTACTAAAGTAAGTTTTCTTGATCCTGGATCAATATGGTCCTTTATAGATGAGATCTTCAGCATATAGAGTTGTTTTAGCATGCTTTACATGAAAAATTTCAGTAGTTTTCTTATGTTATTTACTGCTATAATTTTATTCCAACGTATTGGTACTTTTGTTCCTAAATTAAATCCGGGTTAAAGGTTCTGTACGTTTCCGCTGCGCAAGGGCTATTATCCCTTCACTCATATCATTGAAGCTTCTGATATGTAGGTCCATTAGGTCCCCCTGCTAGCTCGTAAAGAGTGATGAGTGATTGAAAGAGATAGAGATACTGCCTTCTGTAGAATGAAGAGGCTACCTTAGAGACCCCTCCAACGTGATATTCATGTGAGGGATGAGATCTAATCTCAATCGTCCACCTCATCAGATGGTTATTAATTAATTAATTAAAGGGAAAAATACACTTTTGGTCCCTGAGGTTTGGGTTAAGTTACACTTTGGTCCCTGAGTTTTCAAACTCAACAAAATTACCCATGAGGTTTGAATTTCGTTACAATCTTAGTCCCTCAGTTAATTTTTCTGTTAAATACTAACAGAATGCTGACATGGCATTAGTTTTTAATAAAAAAAAATATTTTTTATTAATTTTTTAAAATAAAACAATATAATATTAAATACTTTTTCCTTTTTCTTTTTCTTTTTTCTTTTTTTCTTTTTATCTTTTTCTTCCCTCTTCTTCGATTTTCTTGTTGGACACTTCTTCTTTAGACCATCGTCGGAGTTGCGCCCGCCTCACCGGAAACGTCACTGCAGATCTCCTCCTCCTCCGTTCAACGTCCAGCCGCAAATCATGGGTTTCGAGAAGCAGTCTCCGTTCAGCATCTCCGGTAGATCGTGGGTTTCGATGATTTCAGCGGTAGATCGTGGGTTTCGAGCAACGGTCTCCGTTCAGCATCTCCGGCGGCGTTCGCGATTTCAGTAGCACCACCACTATCTCCGGCGGGTCTTCATCTCATCTCTCCCTCCCCTTTCTTTCTCTTTCCCTCTCTCAGATCTGGGTTTGAAAACGTCGACTCCCACGAGTCTTTTCTCTCCCTCTTTCCGGCGGGTCTTCATCTCATCTCTCGGCCCTCCCTTTCTTTCTCTCCCCCTCTCTCAGCTTGCTCGAAAATGTCTAGACCCATGCGATCTGCTCCAGATCTAGAAAATGTCGAGACCCATGCGATCTACTCCAGATCTGGAAAACACTGAGACCCATGGTGTGTTGGAAAATGCCGAGACCCACGACGACGGCGGCTGAAGAAGAAGGGAAGAAAAGATGAAAAAAAAAAAAAAAAAAAAAAAAAAAAAGTCGCCGGCGTCGGCTGGCCGCCGACAACATGATGAAGAAGAAAGGGTTGAAGATGAAGAAGATGGTTGAAGAAGAAAAACAATAAGAGGGAGGGGGGAGAAAGAATAAAAATAAATAATAAAATAATAATATTTTTATTATTTTAATATATTTTTATTTTAAAAAAATTAAAAATTAATTTTTTAATTAAAATAATAGTGCCACGTCATCAGTCCGTTAAATTGAACGGAAAAATGGATGGCAAGGACCAAATTGTTCCTTATCTCAAACCTCAAGGGTAATTTTGTTGAGTTTTAAAACTCAGGGACCAAAGTGTAACTTAAGCCAAACATCAGGGACCAAAAGTGTATTTTTCCCTTAATTAAAATGAATCAATTAAAATTAATTTAATTAATTAAATGCTAATCAATTAATCATATTAATTAATTAAGCATATGTGCATTTAAATCATATTTAAATGCAATGCCCTCACATAATACAAAGTTCTAATTAATTTAAATAAATCCATTTTAATCAGATTAATTTAAACCAACTAACTAATTAATTTAATGATTAACTAAATATCACATATTTAATTAATTACACATTAGAATATATTCTCATATATCTCTCATATAATATAGTTTAATTAAATCACATTTAATTTATACTAAATTAAATAATTAATTAATTAATTTACTAATTAAATATCACATATTTAATTAGTCATATATTTGAACTCCTTCAAATATATTATTCTCTCAATTAATAAAGTTTAATCTCAAATTAAACTTTATATTATAATGTATCATTATACATTATATTAATTGTATCTCTTACAATTAACTTGATTCCCAAGATGAATTTGAACTATTCAAATTTTTTCAAGATTAATTGTTCCCACTTACTCTTTATGAGCTAGTAGGGGGACCTAATAGACCTACAGATCAGAAGCTTCAATTATATGAGGTTAATCGACTAAACTCATTAATCGAGTTAACCAATATTCATTAGTTATGGGTCACTCCACTAAAGACCCACAGCTGCACTCTTCTCACTGTAGAATATTTTTGTGTCCACGGATATTGATCAATAATGGTAAGTCAATCTTTCACGAGTGTTCGTAACTTCAGTTGGGTCAAATTACCGTTTTACCCCTGAGTTACCTCTGGTTCCTTAAGTACCAATGCTCTTCTAATGAACAACCTGTTTATGGTCCAACCATTAAACAGAAAGTCCCTCTTGGGTCAGTGAGAGGGCGGGATCCCTCTATTCAAGACCTAGAGTCACCACTTAAGGGAACACTCATCTACTTCTCCTAAAAGTGGGAAGGAGTGAATTTCATTTTGTGTTGTCATGTCCCCAACCTCCCACTCAGTTTTGTCCCCAAGAAGGTAAGCTTATTGAGTCGACGTGCAGGTCACTCTGACCTGTACTAATCAAAGGACAATCGCTCGTGAGAAGGAGTTCATGACACACTCAAGATTAAGACTGAGTTACCTAGGTCATCCTATTGAAACAGTAACCTAACTAGTTAACGGTGTTACATCTAGTGGTTTACTATTTCGTGGTTCGGTCTTATGCAAACTCATTGCATAGGATACCCCCGCTCACATGTCTCTTACATGGACGCCTTGGATCAATACGTCTGTATTGAATACAAAGTGGGTCGTATCTCATAGTGTTACCAGGATAAGGTACCCAACTTTATCCCTTTACTATAGACCTTTCAGGTTGTTACTTGAACACTGATCCCCGTATGTCCCCACATACTAGTTCAAGTTACATATACACAACCTTGGATCTTAGTTTATTGGATTTGAGTCATATTGTGCAATTTTAGACTTAATGTGACAATAACACTTTATTGCATAAACCTCAATAACACTTTATTGATACAAGTGTATAATTTGTTAATCATTCACTATCTACGAGTTTTAGGACATAAAACCCAACAAACTCCCACTTGGACTAAAAATCTAGTTTAGTGGGATGTACAATAATCTATACCAGCAGTGGGTGTATAAATACATGTATCATAAAACGTATTTACAATGTACAAATACAATAAACTAGGGCATCACTATACCCATCACATAATGGTATCACTATACCCATTACAGACCTCACATACAGTTAAGACGTTGGAAGGTAGGGTTGGCTTTCGAGATCAATGTGAAAAGTCCCTTGAGAATGAAAATCCACGATCCTTGGAGATTTGATACGGGATTTTCGATTTTCGAAAGATTCTGTGCAAATCTCGCGAATCTCAAAATTATGTCGAAAAACCCAATTGCGGCTGCAAATGGAGCACAATTTCATGAATGCATTGCTTTGACAAAATCTGCCTTAAGCTAGGGCCACTTTCCTTATCAATTTGCGAGCGCAATTTGAACGCATTTTCCACATCTTCTGCTTCAACGAGATTCTTTTGTTTCCAAATGTGGGCGCAAATCTTCAACTTCATTGCTCTGCAAAACTTTCCTTCTCCATTTGTGGGCGCATTTCAAACGCAAATATGGACTCCTGTACAAAAACATTAACTTTGATAAATTCTTACAAAAATACTCTCGTTTTCAACACTTTAAGCAAAAATTCTATATTTTAAAGATTTCTATCGTGATTTGTAGACTTTTGCTAATTTTGACTCTAAATGATATGAATTAAAGCACAAAGTCCATGCTTTCCTAGCAATAACCTAAGCTTTTAAGGCTAAATATCAAACATAAATGAGCGTTATTTCACCCCCAAACTTAAGCCATTGCTTGTCCTCAAGCAATTTTAACAAAAAGAACAAAATCAAGAAAGAAAAGTGCATTTCATAGGTAAGTTTAGTTCATGAGGTTGCCTTTAAGGAAAGATCTCAGCTCCTTACACTTTTAGACAACAACAAGATTTTCTAACATTAGACCTTCACTCACTTCTCTCAAGATAAAACATTCTCATGCATTCTCACCTCTACTACTTGTTATTCCACCTAGCCTTTACTTGATTCTCATGAAGGATCAACTTACTTGTAATAGTTGGACCATAAACAAATTGTTCATTTGAAAATCAGTGGTACTTAAAAAGTAAGAGTAATTATAGGGGTAAAACAGTAATTTGACCCGATTGTGATTACAAACAAGTCGTGAAGAATCAAATTACTTGTAATGGTTATATCCATGGATGCAACATGTTCTACAGTGCATAAGAGTGCAACTATGGGTCTTCAGTGAAGTGCCACATAGTTAATGAATGTTGATTAGTTTAATTAATGAGTTTGACTAATTAATCTGGGATCATTGGACCTTATAATCTGTAGGTCCATTAGGTCCCCTACTAGCTCACAACGAGTAAAACCAAGGATCAAGAGTTTTGAAAGAATTTGAAGTGTTCGAATTATATACGAGAAATTTGTATGGATGGCCCATTTTGACGGGCCAAAATGAAAAATGTCCTACCTTTTCAGAATAATGGAGAATGTCCTTTTGCTGATGTCATCGCGACCTTTTTATGATCGTATTGCCCCTCCAGGCCAACAGAATCAATTCTCGCACTCATTACGTGCTCTCTCTTCATGTTCTCAGTTCTCGAATAGTTTTCTATTTTTTCAATGTTGGGTTTTATGCCATAAAACTCATAGATAATGAATGTAAACAATTTATATACTTGTTCAATAAAGTCGCTATTGAGGTTTATTCACTTAAGTTGTTATTGAATAAGTGAATTGCACGTTAAATAATCCAAATCCAATAAACTAAGATCCCTAGCTATAGTATGTCTACTTGAGCTTTATGTGGAGACATAAATGTGGATTAGGCTCGATTAATAGCCAAAACGATCGATAGTATAGGGATAGGGCTGGGTACCTTATCCTGGGAACACTATGAGACGTGACCCACTTTATATTTAGTACAAACGATATGATCCTAAATCATTCATGTGGAGACATGCAAGTGAGGGCGTCCTATGCAATGAGTTTGCATAAGACCAAGATCGAGAAATAAGTCATTTTCACTTTATAACGTCGTTTACTGTTGAAACTAACTAATTTCATACGATGACCTAGGTAACTCGATCTTAATCCTGAGCTAACTATGAACTCCTATGAAGGTGTTAAGATCTAACATGCAGAAGCAATTTTGGATCTTAGACACTTAATAACTTCAATTTGATCATACATAGCATGTTGTTCATATGAAGAAAATAAGGGGCAGTGAGTATACCAACCTCTTTGTTCTTCAAATTGAATGAATTGGTTGCTTGTTTTTCTTCACCAAATTGTCACGAACCACCACTTGATCTTCCTTGCTATCCTCAAGCCTTTGGAATGGATTGTGGGATCCTCTAGTGATGGAATTTAGGAAGGGAAAGAGCTTGAAACTCAAGCTTCAAGAGAGGTTTTGTATTCTTGAGTTTTAGAGAGATTTTGGCAACATTTCCCTATTAGATTCAGATTTTTTTTCTTCAGCAAAATCACCTCCATTTATAAAGGAACTCAAGCTGAGAAGATGCACCAAAGTTTGACACCAAATTACCCAAGATTAAGTGGGTAATTTGGTGGCTTAATGAGGGGGAGTGCATGGGTTTAGTCACCATGCACTCCACCTCCTAAAATTCAAATTTAATTAGAATTTTCTTAATTCAAGTTAAATTGAATTTTAGTTTATTTAATTTGCATAATAATCTGAAAATTAAAATCCAATTTTTAATTTTTAATTTTAAATTAATTCAAAATTAATTTAAAATAATTAAATATATAATTAATTTAATATCTAATATTAAATTAATATTTTGCTACCAATCCCGAACATTTTCGAAATGTAATTAATCAACCATGAATCCATATTCATGTACTCGATATTTAAATCATATTTAAATATATTAAATCTCTCATAATTAGGTTTATCCAAAATCCGACGTGTCGGTAATATCATATATGACCAACCATTTCCCTAAGCCAAATTTGAACTTATTCTAATTCCTTCCATCATATTGTTCCTGAAGGATTTGGAATTCCCCAATTCCGATAAAGCGGAAGCATAATTGGGACCGATTGGTAGTTAATTTTGTTTATCCAAAAATACTATTACATTGGCAAAAAACATAGAACAAATTCTATACAAACTTAGGGCTAAGCATACAAAAATTATTAGATCTAAATCTAAAAGGGAGAAGCAAACATACCGTCGTTGACGACTCTGAATACTTCAACAGACACCTTTCTTGATTTTGGACCAAGCATCAACAATTGGGACACCACCAATTGATCTTCCCCGCTATGACTCTAAGATTAGGAACGTAGTTGTGGGACTACCTAATCTTGAATGGGAAAAACTCTAGAGAGAAAATTCTCCCTAGAGTTCTTGGGTTGAGAGAATATGAGAGGAAGGCTAGAGAGAATGCAAGAGTGCATTCTTGTGGCCTTATGTTGTAGTACCTAAACCCTAGGTTTAGTGTTCTATTTATAGGAGAAAGACCATGAATAAAATATTCATTTAAAATCAATTATTTCCATAACTGATTTAATTTTTTCCATAATTAATCAATTTCATGACCAATCAATTCCATGACCAATCAATTCCATAATTGATTAATCTTTTCCATAAATGATTGATCACTTCCATAAGTGATTAAATCATTTCCATAAATGATTAATTACTTCCATAAGTGATTAATCATTTCCATAATTGATTAATTTCCAATTAATTAATTCTTTAATTAATTAATCACCAATTAAATATCATATATTTAATTTCAGACCTTCTATTAGTTAATTAATTAATTACCCAATTAAATATCATATATTTAATTCCAGGCCTTCAATTAATTAATTCTATAATATGAATCAAATTCATATTAAAATTTGAACTCCTTCAAATTCTCTTATATCCTATAAAATTAATATGAATCAAATTCATATTAATATTTGAACTTCTTCAAATATTTATTTCTCTCATAGACTATAGTTTAATTAAATCTCATTTAATTTAAACTAAATTGAATAATTAATTAATTCATCTTCTAATTAAATACCATATATTTAATTAGACATATATTCGAACTCTTTTAAATATATCAATCTCTCAATATAATAAAGTTTAATCTCAAATTAGACTTTATATTTTAATGCATCACTATACATTATATTAATTTGTATCTCGTACAATTAACTTAATTCCCAATATGAATTTGAACTATTCAAATTCTCTCAAGATATATTTGTTCCTAATTACTCTTTACGAGCTAGCAAGGGGACCTAATGGACCTACAGATCAGAAGCTCCAATGATATGAGGTTAATAGATTAAACTCATTAACCAGGTTAAACAATATTCATTAACTGTGGGTCATTCCACTAAAAACCCACAGCTGAACTCTTCTCACTATAGAACATTTTTGTGTCCACGGATATAGACTTATACCGGTAAGTCAATCCTTCACGAGTGTTCGTAACTACAGTTGGGTCAAATTACTGTTTTACCCCTATGTTACCTCTGGCTCCTTAAGTACCAGTGCTCCTCTAATGAACAACCTGTTTATGGTCCAACCAGTAAACAGAAAGTCCCTCTCGGGCCAGTGAGAGGGTGGGATCCCTTTGTTCAAGACCCGGAGTCACCACTTAAGGGAACACTCATCTACTTCTCCTAGAAGCGGGAAGGAGTGAATTTCATCTTATGTTGTCATGTCCCCAGCCCCCCACTCGGTCTTGTCCCCAAGAAGGTAGGCTTATTGAGTCGGCGTGCAGGCCACTCTCACCCATACTAATCAAAGAACAATCCCTCGTGAGAAGGAGTTCATGACACACTCAAGATTAAGACTGAGTTACCTAGTCATCCTATTGAAACAGTAACCTAACTAGTTAACGGTGTTACATCTAGTGGTTTACTATTTTGTGGTCTGGTCTTATGCAAACTCATTGCATATGATACCCCCGCTCACATGTCTCCTTCATGGACGCCTTGGATCAATACGTCTGTATCGAATACAAAGTGGGTCGTATCACATAGTGTTATCAGGATAAGGTACCCAGCTTTAGCCCTGTACTATAGACCTTTTAGGTTGTTACTTGAACACCGATCCTCGTATGTCCCCACATACTAGTTCAAGTCACATGTAAACAACCTTGGATCTTAGTTTATTGGATTTGGGTCAAATTGTGCAATATTTAACAATAACACTTTATTGTAGAAACTCAATAATACTTTATTGAAACAAGTATACAATTTGTTTACATTCACTATCTACAGGTTTTAGGGCATAAAATCCAACAAAAATAACTTACCCTAAAAGACAATCCCTCATGAACAGGAGTCCATAACCCACTCAGGATTGAGACGAAGTTGCCTAGGTCATCCTAGTGAAATAGAAACCTAACTAGACAACGGTGTTACAGCTAGCGGTTACTATTTTGTGGTCTGATCTTATGCAAACTCATTGCATAGGATACCCTCACTCGCATGTCCCCTACACGAACGGGTTGGATCATTGCGCTTGTATCAAATACAAAGTGGGTCATATCCATAGTGTCACCAGGATAAGGTACCTAGCCTTATCCCTATACTATAGACCCCTTAGGCTGTAACTTGAATAGTGATCCTCGTATGTCCCCACGTACAGTTCAAGTCTCATACTAACAGCCTAGGATGTTTAGTTTATTTGATTAGGGTTATTTAAGCAAAACAAACATAATACTAACAATAGTAAGTGAATAATACATCAAATGTCATTTTATTAATGTTCGGTCAAATGTTACATTTACTATCCACGAGTTTTAGGGCATAAAACCCAACAAACAACCACTTGAACTAAAACTCAAGATAATGGGATGTATATACAATAAATAATCCAAAGCTGGAAATGGAAAATGTATTTTGTACATTACAAGAAAAGTAAATATACAAAATACAATAAACTAGGGCATCCTTATACCTATTACACATCTCCCACTTGACCTAGATTATACAATATACATGTCTAGCAGACCTAGACTCTCTAGATGACCCTCAAACACTTTAGTCGAGAGAGCCTTTGTAAATGGATCAGCAATGTTGTGCTCCGAAGCGATCTTGGTTACGATCACATCTCCTCGTTGCACAATCTCCCGTATCAAGTGATACTTCCTGTCGATGTGCTTTCCTCATTTGTGGCTGCGAGGTTCTTTAGAGTTGGCTACAGCCCCACTGTTATCACAGTATTTAGTTGCTTGTTCTAATGGCAGATGTTTTTTCTTGTCTTTATGTGTTTAGGTTGTTCCAAGCTTAAGCTTTTGAGTTGAAGCAGAAAATCCAGTTTTAAGTTTGTCTTCCATATTGTGGTTTTCATTTCACGGATATTGAGTAATTTATAGTTTTAATTTTTAATTTAGTTCGTGGGTATAGTTTCACATCAACAAATCTTCTTGCTAATATATTTCTAAGTAGAGTATTTCAACGATCTTTTTTCCTCTCAATTTTTTTTTAGTTTATGAGCTTGGAGTTGTTGATGAATTCTTTATACTTGGTTTTGTATTATTTGCATCCTACTAACCTTTAAATGAATGTCAGTATATGTTTGTAGACTGAAATGCTCGAGGAGATAAATTTGTCAAAATTCAATTCTAAAGTTCGAAGATCAAAGGTACCAAGTTGTATTATTTAGTTAACTGCTTTGTACACAACTGTGCAAAATATATATATATATAGCTTGCATGATTTTCTTTTCTTTTCTTTTTTTTTTTTTTTTTGAGAAAGCTTGCATGATTTTTTTGAAAATATAATAAAAGAGATTTTAATTTCACATCTTGTATTTTGATTAATGATTGTCCTTTAGAATTGAATGTAACTATTAACTATTAATTATGCTGACTTGCAGTTATACTGTCCTAGTCTAGTTTCCATTTTTGGTGAATTTTGCATCAGTGTTTTGCTTCTTCCATTTTGAGATGTATGTTTGTTTATTTTATTTAATTTTTAGAGCTTTTGGATGTTTTTTTTTTTTAATTTCGTTGTGATGCCTTATTTAGCTTCAAATACCATTTGGAGTTTTGGAAAATGGGCGTATCATTGTTTTATAGTTTCATACCTCATCAATTTACAGCATGTTGTAGTACTATCATCAACTAAATTTTAGTATATTGCCTAAGTTGATAGTGTTAAAGAAGCTTTGTGGCTTAAAGGACTTGTAGGAGAATTTATTAATTAGAAAGCATCCCGTTGTAATTTGATGTGATTCACAAAGTGTCATACATTTATCTAAAAATCATATGTATCATGAAAGGACAAAGCATATTGATGTGTGATTGCATTTTGTTAGAGATTAATTAAGACTCATTTGGCTCTTGAAGTTTACGCTCCACTTATCTAGTCAAATTTTGAGAGTACAATTAATGCATTTTTATGTTCATATTTTCTTTTTATTTAACACTTTTTTTACTTGTTCTAATTTTAAGGTAATACAAGTGAGCAACATTCTAATGATACAAATGAACTCTTGGAGACCAACTCAAAAATGACGACATACATCGAAGTTTGTGACCACAAGTTGTAAGAGTTTGGGTAGAGTTGCCAAAGAATATCAATGGAATGTCTTGGCCACAAACACAACTAGCTTGAGTTATTTTGATTTTGGATAGCAACACATTTTGTAATGAATGAATAGTAGATTGATGTGAATCTTGTATGAATATTTGCTTAGATAAAGACACATTTTAATTGTATCCATTCGTGGTGATCATATATTTATTATTTTACTTCTAATTTGACATAAGGTATGAAACATGAATAGTATCGTTATGAACATATCCTGAAAGCTACAAAAGATACAATAATAACATTCATTCATGTTATAAATAGCAAACAGTTTGACCATTCCAAAGCCTATTATAACATTAATTTAAAGTTATAAATAGATATTTAGCTGTAAATAAATGCTATCATTGACAAACAATAAATTTTTATTTTTGCTATAGAAAGCTTTTTATAGCTTTTTAAAAACGCTATCATATGCTTTAACAAGAAGAAATTATGCTATGAAAAGACTTTTATTATGGCATTTTGATAACCTTAATAAAATGCTATAAAAAGTCACTTTTTATAGCCTTTATAGAAACGCTATAAAAACTCCATACTTTTTTATAGCATGGGTTGTCACGACTTTGCGAAAATGCTATAAAAGGTCTATCACAACATTTTTTTGATGCTATCGTAGACCTTTTTTCCTGTAGTGTTCTCCTATTTGATACACCGTTCTGTTGAGGTGTTCCAGGAGTTAAGAGTTAGGATGTGATTCCATATACTATGGAATAGTGCTGGAATCTCAAGTCCATATACTCTACACTTCGATCAGATCGAAGTGCTTTTTTCGTCTCACCTAACAAGTTTTCAACTTCAGTCTTAGGCCCTTTTGAATTTCTCAAGAACTTCAGACTTAAGTTGCATTAGGTAGAGAC
This sequence comes from Luffa aegyptiaca, assembly GCA_017139565.1. Taxonomy (NCBI): domain Eukaryota; kingdom Viridiplantae; phylum Streptophyta; class Magnoliopsida; order Cucurbitales; family Cucurbitaceae; genus Luffa; species Luffa aegyptiaca. The sequence continues at coordinate 23,807,787 of CM029397.1, forward strand.
AGTCATACCTTGAATAATTATCTATAATATAGATGAATTATTCCTTTAAAAATATATATATATATATATATATATATATATATAGATGAATTATTCTTGCCCTCACTGCTTCAACATATTGGACCACAAGGATCCAAATGTACAAGCTCCAAGGGTTCTTTGGCTCTATAGTTATTTTCCAGCAAAAGGACCTATTAGTCATCTTGCCCTTAAGGCATGATCTACAAGGTAGTAGAGAGTCATCTTCTAACTCGCTTAGAAGTCTACTCTTGACCAATCTCCCAATCATATTGAGATCAACATGGCCTTAAGTACCAAAGAAAAGTATTTTCCATCAGGAGAAATCTTTTCCCTCTTATTACTTTGAGTAGAAGCAGCCTCAAACAACTCAATGTTCATGACTGCTTTACTCTTGATCAGTCTTAAAATATTTAAATTATTTTCCAGTCCAGCTGAACAAATGTCAACTCCCTTTCTTGAAATTAAAACTGCGTTAGCAGGGAAAGGTTTAGAGTAACATTGTTCCACCAAATAAGATACATAAATTAAATTTCTTTTGATCTTAGGAATTACATACACATTATCTAATAATATATATTTTCTCCCACTGGGAAAAATTGAAGAATTGAAATTCCATAATTTCGTAAAGCGGAAGCGTAATTGGGACCAATTCGTAGTTAATTTTGTTTAATCTAAAATACCAATACATTGGCAATAAACTTAGAACTATTCTAGATTTATATTAAGGCTAAGCATACAAAAATATTAGATCTAAATCTAATAGGGAGAAGCAAACATACCGTCGTTGTCGTCTCTGAAATATCAAAAACACCTTTCTTAATTTTGGACCGCGTCAACAATTGGGACACCACCAATTGATCTTCCCTGTTATAACTCTGAGATTAGAAACGTAGTTGTGGGACTACCTAATCTTGAATGGGAAAAACTCTAGAGAGAAAATTCTCCCTAGAGTTCTTGGGTTAGAGAGGGTATGAGAGGGAGGCAAGAATGAGACCTCCTATGGCCTTATAGTGGCTATTTGTTGTAGTCTCTAAACCCTAGGTTTAGTGTTCTATTTATAGGAGAAATGCCATGAATAAAATATTCATTTACAATCAATTATTTCCATAACTGATTTAATCTTTTTCATAATTAATCAATTCCATAACCAATCAATTCCATAATTGATTAATCTTTTCCATAAATTGATTAATCTTTTCCATAAACTGATTGATCACTTCTATAAGTGATTAAATCATTTCCATATATGATTAATTACTTCCATAAGTGATTAATCATTTCCATAATTGATTAATTTTCAATTAATTAATCACCAATTAAATATCATATATTTAATTTCAGACCTTCTATTAGTTAATTAATTAATTGAAGGCCTGAAATTAAATATTCAGGCCTTCAATTAATTAACTCTATAATATGAATCAAATTCATATTAAAATTTGAACTCCTTCAAATTCTCTTATATCCTATAAATTTATTATGAATCAAATTCATATTAATATTTGAACTTTTTCAAATATTTATTTCTCTCATAATAATAAAGTTTAATCTCAAATTAGACTTTATATTTTAATGTATTACTATACATTATATTAATTTGTATCTCATACAATTAACTTAATTCCCAATATGAACTTGAACTATTCAAATCCTCTCAAGATATAATTGTTCCTAATTACTCTTTACAAGCTAGCAGGGGGACCGAATGGACCTACAGATCAGAAGCTCCAATGCTATGAGGTTAACTGATTAAACTCATTAATTACGTTAATAAATATTCATTAACTGTGGGTCATTCCACTAAAGACCCACAACTGAACTCTTCTCACTGTAGAACATTTTTGTGTCCACGGATATAGACCTATACTGGTAAGTCAATCATTCACGAGTGTTCGTAATCACAGCTGGCTCAAATTACCGTTTTACCTCTGTGTTACATATGTCTCCTTAAGTACCAGTGTTCCTCTAATGAACAATCTGTTCATGGTCCAACCAATAAACAGAAAGTCCCTCTCGGACCAGTGAGAGGGCGAGATCCCTTTGTTCAAATCCCTTAGTCACTACTTAATGGAACACTCATTACTTCTCCTAGAAGTGGGAAGGAGTGAATTTCTTCTTGTGTTGTCATGTCCTCAGCCTCCCACTCGGTATTGTCCCCAAAAAGGAAGGCATATTGAGTCGGCGTATTGGCCATTCTCACCCATGCTAATCAAAGGACAATCCCTCATAAGAAGGAGTTCATGACACACTCAGGATTGAGACTGAGTTACCTAAGTCATCCTATTGAAATAGTAACCTAACTAGTTAACGGTGTTATATCTAGTGGTTTACTATTTCATGGTCCATTCTTATGCAAACTCATTGCATAGGATACCCCCGCTTGCATGTCTACTACATGGACGCTTTGGATCAATACGTCTGTATCAAGTACAAAGTGTGTCGTATCACATAGTGTTACCAGGATAAGCTACCCAGCCTTATCCTTATACTACAGACCTTTAGGTTGTTACTTGAACATCGATCCCCGTATGTCCCCACATACTAGTTCAAGTTACATACAAACAACCTTGGATCTTAGTTTATTGGATTTGGATCAAATTGTGCAATATTTAACAATAACACTTTATTGTAGAAACTCAATAACACTTTATTGAAACAAGTATACAATTTGTTTACATTCACTATCTACAGGTTTTAGGGCATAAAATCCAACAAAAATAACTTAACGTTCCTCATTGCTACAGTCAAGATAACCTCTCTAGTTCAAACTTTGAGAGTTATCTCAATAGCATTAAGTTGTTGCAAGGAATTGTTTCCTTTATAAGAAGAACTAACGTGATTCGTGACTCTTGAATCAAGTATCCAAGTGGAATCACGTTTCCAAGACAAGTAAATCGAATTTAGAGTCTTTGGACAAGTTTTCTTTTGCTAAGTAGGATCCTACGTCACATTCATCAAGAACAATTCTTAACGAATTAGACATATGGGGCACAAGACATTCCTCAATTAAGACTAATCCTACATCATTTACCACAAATTAATCGTTTAAGTTTGTTGTATTATGACCGTTATAAATTGGCATAAGACAATGCATATAAATTATTATTTAATTGCTGAAATAACAAATTACTTGTATTAATAATTGCACTAACCCATTACATCTAATCCAATCAGATACAACAAAAACACACAAGCAATTAAAGAAACCCTAGAAAACTATTGATTTAGTTTTTACAACAATACTTTAGAGGTTTAGAACAACAGCCACCAAAGGGTGGTCAGCTACTCCTTCTCTGAATTGAGACAATCTCAACCAAATCCTAACACCAGAATAACTCATATTCCATTAGTGTTTAGTTACCGTTGTTCGGTCAAAGATTTTTTAACACATTTAACTCATCCCCGTGAGTGAAACCCTCACACTTTCAGATCCCAAAGGTACGCACCAACAGGCTATTGAAGGGAAAGACAACTGTTGGTGATTAACCTAAGTGACTCTATCAATTTCTGGAGTTCGCATTAACCTAACTGTTGGTGATTAAAAATTTGGGTAGCTGATAGCGAGCATAGCTAGCATAGCTAGCTAGTTTTCCCTAATTAATTTAGCTAGTCTTTTATTTTTAATTGGCCAAAATTATGCATTTTCATGTTTTATTTGTAGGAAATAAGTATTGGAGCTAATCGTGTGTTTGGGACATGAAAAGAGGCTAAAGAAACGAAAAGAATCGAAGTTGGAAGCACTGTGGTCTGACCTTGCCGAGGACCAACGTCGAGACCCTTGGTTTAGGGCGTTGCGACGCTAGCATTCCTTTTTTGATCAGGTGGCAAAAGGTCACAGCGTCGAGACGCTGTGACCATAGCGTCTCGATGCTCGCTGCCCCTATAGCGTCGCGACGCTGTGACGATTTTTTAGCCTATATATATTTTGTGATTAGGTCTATTTGGGGGACTTCTTTTGGTGCATTTGTGGCCGAAAACTCAGAGAATTAGGAGCTGTGGAAGCTGAACCAAGTGGAGATACGCGAGATTCAAGTTTTTGTTCGTGGAGATCGTGACGAGGACGTGCGGTCTCGGCCTACTTAGCGTTTATTTCTCATTTCCCTTTACTTTAGGAGTTTTAATGGTTGTTTTAGACTTTAGTGATATCGTAACGCGTTGTATGTTTAGCTAAGTCTTGAATCTAAGGGATTGATGTAGCCGTTGGGTACTTTATGGATTGAATTTATGGATTTTTGCTATTGATTACATTTATGCATATGGTGTTCTTAATGCTTTCAATTTACCGGCCATAAATTGATTGATGTTTGTGTTTGAATCTAACTCGGGAGAGAGGATTTAGCTTAGAAATCGTTATGCATAACTAGGATTTAGCTAGAGATCGGGAGATAATAGTTAATTCTAGAAATCGGTAAAAAGGACTAACCTTAATGCTTTGCATGTTTAATGAACTTAGATAGGGATATCGGGTTCATTGCATGTGAGAAAATTATGTATGCTCGGGAGAGATATGTATGATTGTTTTTTCCGTGATTTATGAATCATAGCATGTTGTTAATCCATGAATTAATTCATAATCCCAATTGGTGAAATCAAATCCCTAAGACCTTTGCCATCAATTGTTTGTCATTCTTTTAGTTTTGTGTTTAATTTTGCATTCTTTGTCATTAAAGTGTGTTCCCTAAATAAAATTGGACAAAAGTATTTCCAGTAATTAAATTGGCTAGAAACCCAATCCAAAGGACAACATTCGAAATTATTTTCACTATATTATAACTTGACCCGTACACTTGCGGTTAGCAATTCGTGCATCAGTAGCTTATAGTTCTGTCGTCATGCTGCCGAAATTTTTGGGGCATTAGGTTGTCATGAGAGTAAATGTTTAGTAATGTCCCCTAGTTTAGGTTGAATTTTGGGGGCATTACAAATTATTTCTTATAGGTTAATGGTTTCTATTCATTAATTTTATAACTATTATAAATTTTAATGAATTAACCCTATAACATGCTACTATGGTGAATAAATTAACAATCAAATTCTAATTAACTTATAAACCCATACAGCATACATGACATACAATAATATAACATTTATATTAAACTAAGGTAATGTCATGCTCAATGCATTTTAATTTTCATTTTATTCATCTAACTCTTAAATTAATTATACAAGAAAATTAAAACATGCATTCCCATTTTCATACATTAATATAACTCTTTATATAATCGCTCATGAAAAATAAATTAAGCATATAAATTATTTTCATAAATATAACTCTTATATTTTTTCACTAAAATAATTTCATGCTCAATCCTTCTCCATTTTCATCCATTTAACATAACAATTTATATTAAAAATCCATGAAAATAAATTCATACATATCACATACAATATAACAATTATAATATAATATATGCATGAATATGCTTAACCTATGGTGGGATTTTAAACTATATGACATCCATAAAGCAAAATAAATAGTTAAGTAGACGGGTTTTGACATCCTAGAACAAAATACAATAGAAAAAATTACACTAATTAATCTAAATTTGTCCTATCTAGCTGAGAACCAGTCTGAACCAATCTCGAACCACGCCCAAAACCTTAGAACCATCAAGAGTTGGGCTGAACCGCACCAAACCAGCTAAAAAACAACTTGAACCGGCTTGAACCTTGTTGAACCGCTAAAACTACCCGAACTGGATCGCACGCCTCATCATGGATTTAGGGCTGACGACATTCTTACGCGAAATTGCACCATGCTTACCATCAGGACAGCGTCGAGACGCTGAGACGAGTTCGTTCGGATGAATCTTCCGCCAGCGTTGATACCCTGAGCAGCAGCGTCTCAACGCTAGCTCTCAACTTTTCCAGTTTTCTTCTATTTCTAGCGGCAATTCTCTTCGTTTTGGTCCCAACTTGCACCGATTTTCACAACAAAACAACCATAATCGATAGACACGGACTTACAGACTCGATTTGCAAGAAATGCCCAAAACATCGGGCCTAAAACATTTTAATCAAATCAACAGAATTTGCAAATCTAATATGCCAAAACCCTAAACATATACTAGCAAAAAAACCATACATCAAATGCACAATTCTATCCCACCATTGAACCAATGTAAATTTTAGAGAAACAAAATTAGATCTACGATCGGCTCTGATGCCAATTGTTGGAATGGAATTCTCTAATTCCGTTAGCGGAAGCGAATTGGATCGTTTCGTAGTTAATTTTATTTCTACCAAAATACCAATACATTGGCAAAGATTCAGAAAACTGTTCTTAATCTATTTATTAAGACTAAGCATACAACCTTCGATCTAATCTAAAGGAGAGAAGCATACATACCGACGTTGTTGTCTCTGAAATATCAAGAACGCCTTTCTTGATTTCATAGGAACCAAGCGTCAACAATTGGGACACCACCAATTGATATCCCCCACTATGACTCTGAGATGAGGAACATAGTTGTGGGACTACCTAATCTTGAATGGAAAAAACTCTAGAGAGAAAATTCTCCCTTTGTGTTCTTGAGTTGAGAGAATATGAGAGGGAGGCTAGAGAGAATGCAAGAATGCCTTCTTGTGGTCTTAGGGTTAGGGTTCTCATAACCTTTCATTTTATAAGTGAGGAAACCCTAATGTGAGGTTAGGAAAAGATCTAGACCGTTAGATCAAAAATCAATTAATTAAATAATATAAAATTGATTTAATTAATTAATTAATCATATTAATTAATTAACCTCATGCACATTTAAATCAAATTTAAATGCAATGCCCTCAAGAAATATATTGTTTTAATTAAAATTAATTAAATCACATTTAATTAAACTAATTAAACCAACCAATTAATTTATTTATGAATCAATTAAATATCACTTATTTAATTGACCAACCATATTCAAATGTACATCTCTCTCATAAACTATAGTTTTAATATGAATCCAATTCACATTAAAATTAATCTATAGACATTAATTTAATTAAATCATATTTAACTAAATTAAATTGAATAATTAATTAATTAAAATTAATTAATTTATAATTAATTTAATATCAATCACATTTAATTAATTACATATTAGAATCTCATTCTAATATTTCTCTCATATATTGTAGTTTAGTTAAATCACATTTAATTAGACTAAATTGAATAATTAATTAATCCATAATTAATTAATTGATTTACTAATTAAATATCATAAACTTAATTAGTCATATATTTGAACTCCTTCAAATATATAATTCTCTCAATTTAATAAAGTTTAATCTCAAATTAGACTTTATATTATAATGTATCACTATACATTATATTAATTGTATCTCATACAATTAAATTGATTCCCATATTGAATTTGAACTATTCAAATTATCTTAAGATATAATTATTCCTAATTACTCTTTACGAGCTAGCACGGGGACCTAATGAACCTACATATCAGAAGCTCCAATGATATGAAGTTAACTGACTAAACTCATTAACCAATATTCATTAACTATGGGTCATTCAACTAAAGACCCACAGCTGAACTCTTCTCACTGTAGAATGTTTATGTGCCTATGGATATAGACCTATATCGGTAAGTCAATCCTTCGGGAGTGTCCGTAACCACAGCTGGGTCAAATTACCGTTTTACCCCTGTGTTACATCTGTCTCCTTAAGTACCAGCGCTCCTCTAATGAACGGCCTGTTTATGGTCCAACCATTAAACAGAAAGTCCCTCACGGGCCAATGAGAGGGCGGGATCCCTTTGTTCAAGTCCCGAAGTCACCACTTAAGGGAGCACTCATCTACTTCTCCTAGAAGTGGGAAGGAGTGAATTCCTTCTCGTGTTGTCATGTCCCCAGCCTCCCACTCGGTCTTGTCCCCAAAAAGGAAGGCTTATTGAGTCGGCGTATAGGTCATTCTCACCCTTACTAATCAAAGGACAATCCCTAATGAGAAGGAGTTCATGACACACTCAGGATTAAGACTGAATTACCTTTGACCCTATTGAAACAGCAACCTAACTAGTTAACGGTGTTATATCTAGTGGTTTCTTGTTTCATGATTCAGTCTTATGCAAACTCATTGCATAGGATACCCCCGCTCGCATGTCTACTACATGGACGCTTTGGATCAATACGTCAGTATCGAATACAAAGTGGGTCGTATCACATAGTGTTACTAGGATAAGGTACCTTGTCTTATCCTTTTACTATAGACCTTTTAGGTTGTTACTTGAACACTGATCCCCGTATATCCCTACATACTAGGTTCAAGTTACATGTAAACAACCTTGGATCTTAGTTTATTGGATATGGGTCAAATTGTGCAATTTTTAACTTAATATAACAACAACTCTTTATTGTTCAAAACTCAATAACACTTTATTGACACAAGTTCACAATTCTTTAACATTCACTATCTACGAGTTTTAGGGCATAAAACCCAACAAAAAGCATAAAAATCTAAGCTAAACTAAGCAAGAACCATAAAAATACAAGTTTGCAACAAAGATACAGAGAAATCAAAGAAGAACAATGGAAAATCTAACCTACGGCAGAATAGAAAAACGAGGGTTTTTATAAGGTTTTAATTGTAGCGTCTCGACGCTACACAGTCTGGTCGCGTGTCTAGAAATCGGGCAAGCGTCTCGACGCTAGGCCATGCTCCAGTCTACTGCTTCTTTTCTTCAGTCTTCCTTTGGTTAGCTCGGGTTGGGACTCAAACCTTTGACTCTTTGGCATCTATTTTCGGACTCGCCATGGTTTGCTCGGGACTTTTCACCTCCTCTTCATCCATGAACTCTGAGTTGGGTCAAAAACGCTCCAAATGGCCCGAATTAACGCTAAATTGTGTGATCTGCTCCAATGCCTCCAATGCATGAATTACCTATAAAAATAGATAAATAAGCCATAAAACCGGCTCTAACAAGCTTAGATTAAAGGCAATAAAATAGCACTAATTAGGTGTTATCACTAATAATACACGACCTGATATAACACTTTAGGTAAACTTATTAGCTCGATATAGTTCTTCTCCAACAAAAATACATTGGATCTAAGCATATCCACGTTATCTTCGAGGCATAATTGATATGAGTTTATTTTACTCTAATAAATCGAATTTTGATCTAGTTGGTTATGCAGATGCAGATTATTTATTTGGTCCACATAAAGTTAGATCTCAAACAGGTTATTTATTTACATATGGAGAAACTATTATATCATGATGATCTACGAAGCAGACAATAACAACTACTTTCCCCAAACCATGCTGAGATTTTGGCGAGTCATAAGGCTAGTTGATAGCGCGCATAGCGAGCTATTTTTTCCGGTTAGTTTAGTTAGTCTTTGAAATTAATTTGGCCAAAATTATGCACTTTAATGTTTTTTTTTGTAGGAAATTGAGTTTTGGAATGAAATGGAGAAATTTGAGTTGATCAGGTGCTCGGGACCTAAAGAAGAGCAAGAGAAACGAAAAGAATCAAAGTTGAAGCTTATTAAAACTAGCAGACCCAAGAGGTAGCGTCGAGACGCTGCCTCCTTAGCGTCTCGACGCTATACAACTTCCTTTTCTGAATAGGGCGATAAACAGGACAGCGTCTCGACGCTGTCAGTAAATTTTCTATAAATACATCCTTATCTTGCACAGACAAAAGGAGTTGAATTGAGACATTTTTAGACCTAAGATCGATTAGAGACCTTCTATGGGAGCTGAAGAAATGCCAAGGAGCGAGAATCACACAAGAACGTGTGGAGATCGTGACGGGGACGTGCGGTTTTCGGCGGAATTGAGTTTTTTCCTTAACTTTACCTTATCTCTAGTTAGTTTTTATAGTTTTTTCATATCTAGCTTATATCGTAACGCAATGTATGATTAACTAGATGTGTTTCTTAGGGATTGATGTAGCCCTTTGGGCGTTGTTGAATTATTTTATGGATGTTCAGTGCTTTGAACTAGGGGTGTTCATCAGTCAGTCGAAGTCGGTTTTGGGCTAAAACCGACGCAGACCACCGACATACCGATTTTCGGTCGATCAGTGGTCGATGATTTTGAGATGCTCCATGAAACCGACCGACCAAATATACGGTCGGTCGATCGGTTTTGTCGGTTTTGAGATATTGCCGGAAAATGCTCGATGTAAAAGAAAAAACGTTCAAAAAGTTGAGAGAGAAAGAAGAGATAGAGAGTAACTATAGAAGAAGAGAAATAAAAACAAAGAAGATAGAAAGATTTGTAGCTTGGTAAAGAAAAAAGAGATGAAAAGAAGAGGGAAGAAGAAGAGAGATGAAAAGAAAAAGGAAAGAAGAAGAAGGGAGGAGGAAAGAAGGAAGAAGAAATCGGTGAGGGAGGGAAATAGAAAGAGAAAAGAGAAAGGAAAGAAGAAGAAATCGTGGGAGGGAAAGAGAAAGAGGCAAAAAAGAAATAAAAAAGTAATATTTAAAAGTCATTATGACTCTTAATTTGAAAAGACATTTCACAAGATTAAAAAAAAAGAAGAAGAAATGAAGAAGAAATCGTGGGGAAGGGAAAGAGAAAGAGGAAAAGAAAGGAAATAAAAATAATAATATTAAAAAAAAGTAATTATGACTCTTAATTTGAAAAGACATCACACAAGATTCAAGGAAAAAAAGAAGGATTGCACACTGCACAATGCAGTGTGCAGTGAGCCAGCAACCAACAGCCAGACGTTTTAATCCTTCTTCTTTTTTTTTTCTTCTGATGTGAAAGTCGGTCGGTCGGTCGGTTTTTGCTGTTTTTAGTAGACCGACCGACCGACGGTCGGTTTTTTCAATTAGGGAATTGAAAAAACTGACTCCGACCGAATATAGAGGAAAACCGACCGACCGACGTCGGTTTCGGTCGGTCGAGTCGGTTTTCGGTCTAATCTTGAACACCCCTACTTTGAACTCATTTATGCAACTTATGATTTTAATGCTTTTAATTCACCGGCCATGAGTTAAATGATGTTTTCTCTAATTCTTGCTCGGGAGAGTGGATTTAGTTTAGATAATAAATTGCATAACTAGATAATCATAAGATCGAGAGATTTAGGATAGTTTTAGAAATTGTTGAAAGGATTTGATTTAAGTCATGCATGTGAATGAATCTAGATTGGAATATCGGATTGTCATTTGTGTGAAACTTGTTTATGCTCGGGAGAGATAAATAAGAGACTAGACAATAATCCTAGATTTATGAGTCATTGCATGTTCATACGTCCATATAATTAATTCACAACCCCCCAATAGGTGAAATCAATTTCCTAAGAGTTTTCTCCATTTGAATTCCATACTTTTTAGCTTTTGTGTCTTGATCTTTCATTATCACTAAGTCCAGGTCTCTAAATAAAATTGGACAAAAGTATTTATGGTAATTAATTTGACTAGAAACTCAATCCAGAAAACGACACTCGTTTAATACAAAAAATCACTATATTAAAACTTGACTCGTACGCTTGTGGTAGGAAAATTCCACATCACTAGTCGAGAATGTGTATGGCTAAGATCAATGACTCAACACATTTGTGAAACATGTAGATTGTCCTTTAACAAAGGTTGTCCAACAACATTATATGAAGACAATACAATATGTATAGCTCAAATCAAAGGAGGATACATTAAAGGAGATAAAACGAAGCATATCTCACCAAAGCTTTTCTACACTCATGATCTTGAAGAAAATGGTGATATTATTGTTGAACAAATTTCTTCAAATGATAGCTTGGCAAACTTATTTACGAAGACATTACCTACTGCAACATTTGAGAAGTTGGTGCACAACATTGGAATGCGACGACTTAGAGATCTCAAATGGTGTTTCCATGAGGGGAAGTAAATATAATGCACTCTTTTTCCCTTGACTATGATTTTTATCACTGGGTTTTCCTCGCAAGGTTTTTAATGAAACAGTTGTTAAAGTATATAAATAATGTACTATTTTTCTTCACTAGGAATTTTCAGATAAATCAGATAAAAAATTATAATTTAAAAAAATTGAGAAAAAGAGAGACTTTTTCCAAGCTATTTTTTGTCTTTATTAGAATTTGTGGGTACAACCCACGGATTCAAGGTGATGTGGCATAGGACTGTTCACTTTCCGTGGGTACAACACACGGATTCTGTCTTTTTTTTTTTTAATTATTTGATTCTTTTACTAATTTTTTTTTAACACACTGGTTTTTTCATTAAAGAATAATTGCTGTTTTTCTTTCAAATTTATATTTTTTAACTTAATTAATGATGAAAAAATGATTTTATTTTTTAGGGAAAAATACACTTTTTGTCCCTGAGGTTTGAGTTAGGTTTCATTTTGGTCCCTAAGTTTTCAAACTCAACAATTTAATCCCTGAGGATTGGATTTTGTTACACTTTTGGTCCCTCCATCCAATTTGTTGTTAAATACTAACAGGTTGTTGATGTGGTACTATTTTTTTAATTTTAAAAAATAAAATAACAATAAATTAATTTAAAAATATATTTTTTTTAAAATTTCATTTCCCTCCCATTTTCCCTCCCTCTTTCTTCTTCTTCTTCCTCCCCACCATACCAACACCACCCCTACAACTGCCGCCGGTCGTTTTTTATTCCCTCTTCTCTTCTTCTTCCTCATTTTTTCTTCTTCCTTTCTTCTTCTTTCTACCCATTTGTGCATCAAACAATATGAATATCTTGATCCAAGTCGCCACTCATTGAACCAAACCGGCCTCACTCTCATATCCGGACCCAGGATCCACGTCTGTATGTAGTTCAATGCAGTTTTCGCCTCGTCTTCGTCGTCGCAGTGTTGCAGCTTCTGCTCCTCCTCTGTCGCAAATTTCACTCTCACCTGCATCGGTAGCAGCATCAGTCTTCCCTAATCCAATGACGACTAGAGGAAGAAGAAGAAAGAGGGAGGGAAAAATGGGAGGGAAATGAAAATTTAAAAAATCTATTTTTTTTAACTAATTTAATATTATTTTGTTTTTTTAAAAAATTGTTTTTTAATAAAAAAAAATAATGCCACATCAGCAACCTATTAGTATTTAACGGAAAATTGGGCGGAGGGACCAAGATTGTAACGAAATCCAAACCTCATGAGTTAAATTGTCGAGTTTGAAAACTCGGACCAAAATGAAACCTAACTCAAACCTCAGGGACCAAAAGTGTATTTTTCTCTATTTTTTATTTTTATTTTTTCAACTATTGATGACAAAGTGATTGTAATTTTTAAAATTTAGTTTTAATTCATAATTTTATATTTTTTCTCCAAATTCTGATAATTGAAAAATTATTATCATAGTATTAATTAATGAATTTTATTTTTTTTCATTTTAATGTAGATTTTTTTTTAATCCATGACAAAAAAATTGTAAGATTATAGCTTTTTTATTCCAAAAGTTAATTTACAAATTTAAAATTATGAAATTAAATTTTTATTAAAAATTTTTAAAATTAATTTTTAATTTTAATATTTTGTTATATATATATTTTTTTGTTTTTATTCTATAAATCAAATTATTGGAATATTATTATCAATAACAAACTTATAAGAATTGGAAAATTAGCATTCTTAACTTTGCAACATTGTTGCAATCAATAATATTCCAATAATTACATCTATTATTTGCAATTATTACAAGTTTAATTGAAAATAATAGGTATAAATTTAGAAGACTAATTTTCCAATTTTTAGAAGTATGTAATCGATAACAATGATTCCAATAATTTGATTATAGAAGAAAAACAAAAAAAAATAATAAAATAAAACAAAATATTAAAATGAAAAAATAATTTTCAAAATTTGTAAGAAAAATGTAATTTCATAATTTTACAAGTTGTAAATTAATTTTTGGAAAAAAAAATCTAGGGAAAAATACACTTTTAGTCCCTGAGATTTGGGTTAGGTTTCATTTTGGTCCCTGAGTTTTCAAACTCAACAATTTAGTCCATGAGGTTTGATTTTAGTTTCATTTTGGTCCCTCCATCCCTTTTTCCGTTAAAAACTAACGGTTTGCTTACGTGGCAATATTTTTATATTAAAAAAAATTATTTTTGAATTTTTTAAAATAATAAATAAATAAATATATATATATATATATATATATTTATTTATTTATTTTTTATTTATTTTCTCTCCTTCTTCATAAACTTCATCTTCTTAAACATTTTCTTCTTCCTCAGATCACCAGCCGACGGTCGGCGACCGCCGGCGACCTCTTTTTTTTTTTTTCTTCCTCTTCTTTTCTTATTCTTCTCTTTTCTCCTTTGGGTTTGTCTGTGTTTTTTCTCGAGCTTCAACGCCAATATCTTCTTCTCCGGCGGCGGCGAAAATCTCCCCCAAACTCAGTCCTCGTTTCAGCCCCCTTCATCGCCGAAAATCTCCCCCAAATTCACTGTTTTTTTTTATAAAAAAAACTGAAGGATATCAGCGAGGAAGAACGCACATGCAGCGACGAGAGGAACGGACGGCAAAACGGCTGGGCAAAACGAACGACGTGCAGCGGCGAGGAACGAACCAGGTTCCAAATGGCGAGAGCGAACGACGAGAGGAACGGATGGCAAAACGGCGAGAGAAAGAAAGGAGAGAGTACTAGGTTGGGCAGCCGTAGTTTTTGTGGGTACTGGGCTGAGTTTGATCTGACGGACGACAAACGGTGAGAGGAAAAAAAGATTGAGTTTTGTTTTCGGTCTGATCTGAAACGAAGAGGTCTGTTTTCAAATCTGGAAAAAAAAAAGCTGGAGAAGAAGAAAAGAAGAGAAAAAAAAGAAAAAAAAAAAAAAAAAACGGAGGTTGTCGGTCATCGGCTGCCACCGGCGGGTGTGCACAAGAAAAAGAAGAAGAAGGGGGAGAGAAGAATTTAAATAATATATATATATATATATATATATATATATATATATATATATATATTTATTTATTTATTTATTATGTTAATATATTTTTATTTTAAAAAATTAAAAATTATTTATTTTAATAAAAATTAGGTGTCACGTCAGCAAACCGTTAGTTTTTAACGAAAAAATGGATGGAGGGACCAAGATGAAACTAAAATCAAACCTTAGGGACTAAATTGTTGAGTTTGAAAACTTAGGGACCAAAATGAAACCAAACCCAAACCTCAAATACTTGTATTTTTCCCAAAAATCTATAATCTTACAATTTGTGACCATGGATTAAAAAAAAAAAAAAAAAAAAAAAAAAAAAAAAAAAAAACTCTACATTAAAATGAACAAAATAAAATTCATTAAATTATAATAAATTAATCATTAATACTATGATAATCATTTTTCAATTATCACAATTTGGAGAAAAAAATACAAAATTATAAATTAAAACTAAATTTTAAAAATTACAATCACTTTGTCATGATTAGTTGAAAAAATAAAATAATTTTTTCATCTTTAATTAAGTTTAAAAAAAATATAAATTTTAAAAAAATACAACAACAATTATTCCTTAATGCAAAAACCAGAAAGTTTAAATAAAAATATTAATAAAAAAATCAGAAAATTAAAAAATAAAATAAAATAGGGTAAATTGCAAAAACCACCCCTAAACTATTGCAATGGTTGCAATTTCACCCTTAAACTTTTGATGGTAAAAAATAAACTCTTCAACTTTCTTATTGGTAAAAATTGGGCCCATATAGATTTAAAAAAATAGAATAAAAGTTTGAATGTGAGAAAAATATTTTTTATTATTAATTTTTGTTTCTTTTTGACTTATGTCATATTTCTCTCTCCTTCCATGCTCTCTCTTCTTCTGCTTTCATTTTTTTCTTCATCATCCTCTCCAACTTTCCATCTCTTTTACACATATTTAGCTAAAACAACAAAACAAATTCCACGAACAAAACAACACAAAAATAATCAGAATTTACGCACCCAATGGCTAAAAAATGAAATAAGGAACAGTTTATCGTGACAATCCAAGTCCCAACTCTCAATTTTTAAGCCAATTGAATCCCCAGTTCGTTTCAAAATCAAAACCCCAAAAAAAAAAAAAAAAATGAGCAGCTTTCAATCATAGTCCCACTGTCGTCGAACCTCGTATCGGTTTAGGCGAGCTCGGACTGGTTAAGCAAAGGTGACAAGGAGACAACGCATGGCAGTTGACGGCGGCGACGCTGGTGGGGCTGTAGAGCGTGCCCAATCTGAATCCTGTACGACGGCGTGGTGAAGAAGAAATGAGCGATAAACTTGATGTTCATGGCCAGGTACACGTTCGCGTGTGTGCTGGGTCGAGTGGGGCTACCGGCTGTCGTTCGGGGACAAGTTGCTGTCGTTCAGGGGGCGATTGAATGTGGCTTTGGACCAACATTTTCTGTTGGAATAGGCCTTCAGCGGGAAAAAATTCTCGTCGGCGAGGCGACTACGGTGTTTTTTCAGTTCGTCTTCGTGGTGATTACTTTGGTTCTGATAGCTGGGGCTTTGCTTGGGCGGATGAACTTTTACGCTTGGATGTTGTTCGTGTCGCTTTCATGCTTGGATGAACTTTTCAAAAGAGATAAGTTGGAGAGGATGACAGGAAAGAAAATGAAAGCAAAAGATGACTAGAGAGAGAGAGGAAGGGGAAGAAGGATCAGTGTGGAAACCAAATTGTGAGAGAAAATTGAGGGGGGAAAAGCTTGAGTGTTATGTTTTTTAGAGAAAAATTATTGCAAGTTTTGCAGCAATCTCCATTCATCTCATGAAGATACATGCAACTCTTGCATATATGGTTGAAGACCAATGAAGGTGGGATGGATTAGTCATTGATTAAGGTGGCAAAACCACAAATTTTGCATGGATTTTGGTTTAAATTAACAAGAGAATTGATTTTCAAATTAAAATGAATTTTCATAATTAATTTTAAAACAAAATCAATTATAATTAATTAAATAATTTTAATTATATATATATATATATATATATATATATATATATTATTTAATATCTTATATTAAATTAAATAATGTATCAATCCCAATTTTTCTCAAAACCGATAGTTTGAATATGGATCCCTATTCATATGTAGAATTCAAACTAAAATTCTAATATGTATCATATACACATTAGCAATATTTAAATCATATTTAAATATTTTTCAACTCTCTGTATAATATAGTTCAAATCACAATTAAACTTATAATATGTCAATTATATCACATATAATTAACATTTACTCCCTAAATCTAATTTCAACAATTCAAATTCTCTCATCACATTGTTCTAAGGTTTAGTCCGATATGAGCTAGCAAGGGGACCTAATGGACCTACAGATCATGAGCTCCAACGATCCGAGATTAACTAGTTAAACTCTTTAACCAAATTAATCAACATTCATTTATTTCAAAAAAAAAAAAAAATCAACATTCATTAACTGTCGAGTGACTCCACTATAGACCCGCAGTTGCACTTTCCTTACTGTAGATATATTTCTGTCCACTCGATATAACCATGATTAGTAAGTCAATCCTTCACAGGTCGTTCGTAATTACAGCTAAGTCAAAATTACCATTTTACCCCTATAATTACCTCTTGTTCCTTAAGTTTCATTGAAACTCTAATGAACAATTAGTTTGTGGTCCAACCATCAGACCGAGTCACCATCAGGCCAATAAGAGGGTTGCACCCCTTGTTCAAGACTTGAAGTCAATACTTAAGGGAACAACCTATCTACTATCCCTAAAACGAGCAGGAATGAATTCCTTCTTGCAGGACTATGTTCCCAACTATCTACCCGAACTTATCCCCAAAATGGTAGGCATATTGAGTCAACGAACTCGGGTCACTCTCACCCATGCAAATCAAAAGATAATCCCGAATAAACAGGAGTTCATAGTTAACTCAGGATTAAAATCGAGTTACCTAGGTCATTGCATGAAATAATTAGTTTTAATAGTAAACGGTGTTATACAGTAAAAGTGACTATTTCGCGGTCCTGGACTTATGCAAACTCATTGCATAGGACGCCCTCACTCGCATATCTCCACATGAACGACTTAGGATCACATCGTTTGTATCATATACAAAGTGGGTCACGTCCATAGTATCCCCAAGATAAGATACCCAGCTCTGTCCCTGTACTATAGATCATTTTGGTTATTACTTGAACTTGATCCACTTTTATATCTCCACATATAGTTCAAGTCTACATGCTATAGTCAGGGGTACTTAGTTTATTGGATTTGGGTATCTAATGCGCAATTCACTTATTATTCAATAACCACCTCATTGAATAAACCTCAATAACTTGATTGAAAAATAGAATTTGTTTACCATTTACAAACTACGACTTTTAGGACATAAAATCAAACAACATGGTATATATTATAAATATCCATTTACTCCATTACCTCATTCAACCCATAATTTTAACTATTTTTCCTCATGACTATTCTTCCTCATGACTCTCCCTTAAGAATAGTCATAAGACTCCCCCCTTCTATTTTAAGTCATTTGAAGTTGTAACCAACCTCATTGCATTTGTATAAATGAAGGTTGTATGAATTATTTGAATAACACAATTGGATGGGAAGAATCCATCTCCTCTCTCTTTTCTCCCTACCTTGCTCTCTCCAATCTCTTTTAGTGTTGTTTTTCTTGTTTTATAACATGTTTATTATTTCTTCATGGTAGATTTTAATTTTACACTGATTAGAAATATTAATTATTTTTATATTTTTTACTAAGGTTAAAAAGGAAAAATCCCGTGGATTGCACGTGAAAAAAGTCTAGCAATGTTTAAAACTTGGTTAATACTTATTTTTATATACCGTTTTTTTTTTTTTTTTTTTGAAAGATTATACACGTTTCTTGACCATTAGAAAGAAAAACTGTCAACATGTGCAGTTCAACATTAAGAGCAAAGTGTTTCTTTTTATTACTTATATAAAATGGTAATAATTAAGGGAAATTGCAATGGGTAACAAAAAAATATTAGGATATTTACAAATTTAGCTATGTTTTTTTTATATTTGCAAATATAGCAAATTTTTTAAAATCTGATTTTCAATTTTTTTTATTATTCCAATCTTACCCTTGTTGGTATATCAAATGATATATTAGTAGTATATCTGATATACTTTATATTTATTGATCTACAAAATATAAAGTAATGATATTCCAAATTCGATATACTTAATATATTGAATATATACTGGATTTGATAAGCATAATCTTTGGTATGCCTAATTATGAGTATGATATATGAAAAATATACTTGATATACCAATAATATACTTGATATATTACTTTTCTTTGTACATTTGTTATGTTTCATTTTTCTTTATTGAATTGTGTTATTTTATTTATATATTTTAAAGGAAATGTTTGTCTTTTATAACATAAATGTTTGTCGTCTATACTTGTTATGAATTGATATACCTCATTTGTTATATTATTACTCAAATAATTAATAACATATACCCAATTATGAATAGTAAAATACATCAATGATAGATTTTTTTGAAGAAAATCATTAATATATATTTTTAATAGTTGTTGTATTATGAAGATCATGAAATGCAAGATTTGTTATAAGTATATCAATAAGATACAATTTTAAACATATCATTGGTGTAATAGTAGTATATCAATACTCACTAAAAATGTAATTTCAAATATATCATTATTGTATCAGTAGTATAATAATTAAAATGATATATAGTATATCGATGATATATTTGCCAACATGAGCACAATTCAACTAGTAGAAGACATACACATCCAACTAAGAGGTTAGATGTTTAAATCTCTTGCCATACATAGTTTCAAAAAAAAATCTCTTACCATACTTATTGTCTCAAAATAAACCTAATATATCTAATTCTTTATTAATGAAATATATCAAAGATATCTAAACTAATGAAAGCTCACGTGTATACTTCATGAATAGGATATTATATTCATGAAATATACATCTAATCTACTATACTATATATTTAATCAGTTGATTGATATACCAAATTTCTAGTATATCAATCACACTAAATAACTGAATGATGTAACCAATATACAGTATATCATAACACATTGATATACTTTTTAAATTGGATCCACTTTTTTTACTATATTTGTAACATTAAAAAACTAATGACATGATTGCAAATTTCATTTTTATTTTTTCTATTCTAGCAACTGCCCAATAATTAATTACATAAATGATAATAAATTTAGATATTGGTGAATTATTTTCACGACTACTTTTTGTTAATACATTTTCGCAACTACTTATTAACTTGAATTTTTAATTACTATTTTCATAGCATTTTATTTATATTATATTCAATTTGCAGTCATGTAATCTTTATCTTTGTCAAAGTGAGTATAATTTAACGATAATTGACATGTATCCTCCACTAAGAGGTCCGGAGTTCAAATTCACTCATCCCAAATATGGTTGAAATCTTAGGCAACCTCTTGGAATTTGATGCCGATGGTACTTATGACTGAAAACACCAACTCATTTGATGCTCTGCAAATTTATATAAAAACAACACAAAAATAATATTTATACTTAAAGTTGCGGACCAAAACAATTTTGGAGGTGAGCGGAGAAAAAAAAATACTAAAGTTCTAAATCTAAGAACACAAAATTACATTAACTTTCCAATAATCTTACAAAAAGCACAAGGATAACATCAATAAAAACCAGGATTATCAGAAAGAGAATACATGCCACTTCTCACAAAAGCAGGCAGCTTGAACAAGATGTTTCAGATATTGAGTGGCATCACAACTCTTTTAACACAAAAACTTGTTCTAACAAGCTGCACTATAAGAATAGTATGAAGAACAAGAACAAAATTATTCGTTGGCAACTCAGTCGGCTAAGCTAACCTTATCCAGAGTCAATTCCGAGGCGATGAGTCTGAGCAGTACTTGAACCAATTCCCTCACCCTTGGTCCTCTGTCCACATAAAAAATAAATATAAATAAATAAATAAAAGGCACAAGAAGAGAATTAAATCATTAACATCAGCTGGACTATCCACTGTACATGTTCTTCAATGCAATGGTTTCCCATCATTTCAAAAGTTGATGAAACAGGTTAAATTCTCATTATTTTACGTATGCAAGGAGAAAAAAAGAAAACAAACAGAACAAAGTAACTTGACATTTAATGATTTGCTGCAAAATTATTTTTCAATATTCATCTAAAATCCGTACTCTGACGCAGTCAATCAACTCAAACAACTTCTGTTTATTCTGGCTTCTGCTTCCTGTCCTCTTACATTTATAACACTATCCACCAAAACATTCCATATATACACCAATACATGTATTTTTCTTTTTAAGACACGACTACTCTTACCTTGAGATGACAAGTTCACAGAAGGAAGGAAATAAAATGAGTAGGTGAGGACGTCTATCATGATTCTCCTTTTTCAAGTCAATCTTTAAATGTGAAGGCAAAGGAAGAAATGAGGCGGTATCGTAATGGATTTTGAGACGGGCTAGTTCTTGAAGGACATAAATAATTTCATCAAGCCTTGCTGTAGGCAATGGACGTTCACCTGCATGTAATTGTAAAATTCAAAGGGAACAGTGAAGAGTAGCTCAACATCCAACAAGAACATAAATAGCTAATCATTTTTAGTTGCTCCTGACAGAAGCAAACAAAACGGCTCACCTAATTCATTCTCATCGATCAGGAACCTGTTCAAGATGCTTTGGCATCTCGTCACAAGTAATAAGATTGAAATTTTGCTGACTTCACATCTGGTTGAGCTCCATTTATCATCTTCATTGTCATAGCTAATAACATGAAAAACATTAGTTCTGTAACTTGGGAAACATGAGGTTAGAGGGACTAGATTGCTTTATTCTCCTCAAACATATGAAAGGGTCAATATGCTTTTGCAGTGATTTATCATTAAAAAAAAAAAAGAAAGAAAGAAAGAAGAAAGATAATGCTTGCTGAATGGTTGCAGATCATTTAGAAGTATCAGATCTAAGACACAGGCGAACTAAACATGCTTTTACAATCAGACGTCAGTCTTGCAGATCCCAGCGTGTTATTTTGCTTGGGGTAGTTTCACAAATACCTTAGTTAGATCATGCGACTTTCCATCTTATATTTGCAAAAAGACCATGTACATTTCTCTTCTCATAAAAGTTAGAAAACTAAAATTTTGCTTGAGATCATTTTCATATGATACCTGCTCAAAGAAAACAACTTCTGCAAACAGGTTAAGGAAAATCTGCTACAAGGGATGGGCATTAGCTCTACAGTCTGAACAGGCAACGAGCAAGTTCGTGATGCACATCGGTCCAATGTGGAAACTAGTCTTTGAATAACCTGCGAATTATGATGTTGAAAGGTAATAGAAAATTAGTGAATTTATTGACTGAAGAACAAATGACATGAAAGTTCTCCAATTTGACGAGAAACGTTTTATTAATAAACTATGAACAATGGAGCACCCAATTCTACAATCAAACTCCATCCACAAAAAATAAATAAATATATATATATATATGGAAGAAAATGATGGGCTATCAATTAGTGAATCAAAATGAGATATTATGAGAAGTGTGCAGAAACCAATGTGCTGATGGAAAAAGCCTAAAAAACTAGAAAGGATAGATGCAGGCAGGGAGGTCGATTGGGTATATTAACAAATACATCTCACGGGAAAGATGCAAAGTGGACCATAATAATGTGTGTGCGTGTGTTTAGGTATTGGTAGTAAAATTTATTATGGTAAGCAGAAAAGCAAGGAAATAACTCCAAATTATTTGAAAGTCCTTTTCGGTTGGAATCAAGCGTAGTATACATCATCTATAGCTAGAATAATAGCAATTTCCTTGATTTGAGCAAACTGATGAGGTTGCAGGACAAAGGCAGGTTGAGAAAATTACATCATGAGGTGCATCAAGTGGTGATTTAAGAATCTTGTCACCCAGAATGTTTAAGAGAGTCATCTCAAGACCCTCATTAGCTTTCAGTGACCCAGAAGGGAGTGAACTGGATAGAGCTCGCCCACAATATCCCACAAGGAAAAATTCATAAACATCAGCAACTTCCTTCCATATTCGAGTTCTTGCTGGTTTGCTAGTACATGGCTCTGGTAGAACGTTCATAGTTAAGTTTTGCACATCATCAAGAAGTATCTGGTTAAAACCTTCGACAGCCAATCTCCAAAGTGCACCATCGGGGTTTTCTCTTCTTGTTGTCATACACCTAAAAGACAAAGTACTCTTGCGTATCATTGTAAAGAAATGTGTTCCGAGCTAAAATAAAACGAAAATCAACCTAGCATCTGTTTCATAGAATTCCCATTAGCATTGCAAAGCCATAGCACCATAATATTTAACTAACACATTAATCTAGAAAAGTAATTATTAGCTAGTATTAGCTTAGTATATTAACCAACTAATAACAAGAAAAAAACAACAGACAGTAACAAATCAGCAATATGTGAAGTATGCAGATTGCCACCTGCGCTGATGAATTCCCTTTTCTAGTCGGTGGTCCAACCAAAATCTAACTCTATTCTCCCACAGGTGTTTGAAATAACAAGCTAAAGGGAAAAAGGTTCTAGAGGGAACCTGAACCGCCACAAGTATTTAGTGAGTAGACCTTGTAAATAATAGGCTACTAGGATAGAGATTTAATCTGCTTCCTCTCTATGATGGGTCAAGAGTTTGACAATGATACAATCATACAAACTTAAGTAGAGCAGATCACAAACTCAAACCAGCAAGCAGAGCAATCAGTTACAGTTCCTTTTTTTTTTTTAATGAGAATATAATTTCAATTTTCATCGATCAGTTGAAATTACGAAGGAGCTCCAGAAAGATATCCAAAACTCCATGCCCAGGAAGTTAAAAAAGGTTTTCCAATCAGCACAAAGGAAAGATAAACAATTAGAGTTAAAAGAAGCATAACATTTACCCCAAAGAGAATAATAACAAGACTTATCCACCTACTGCTACAGCTAATTATCAATATCTAATTACATCTTATATGAGGGTTTACACCAACATTTAGACCTTTCACTTCTAGCCTAACTAACATACTAATTCCCAATGACACCATGAACCTCTTAAGAAGGTGCTATACTGGAAGAAATAAAAACCCTTGAAAAGAATGGAGCTCAGAAATTCACAAATTTTGTCTTCTACCAGAATCTATTCTCTTTCTTTCTCGTACATCGTTGTATAGTTTTCTTATTTTACTTTATGACTATTGCTACATTCCAATTTTTTGTTTAATGAGCATCTATACAAGGGACTACAACCCTAGCTAAATCACCCTACATAATTTTTATTTCTTACCAACAATATTTCCTATAGTAGTGAGTTCTCTGGTCCAATAATATCCTGTCAGACAGTGTCAACTGTCAAGTTCTTTCTGAACACTAAGAAGGAAGAAACAAGCACGAAATTATTAGCTACACAACAGGAAGTAAATAAAAATCATAACCTATAAAGAACCCTTGTATAATGTGTCCACGTCGAATACATATCATACACTTCAACACTTTTTGGACATGTTTTAGACGATTAAACACTTAAACCCTTGTATAATGAGCGTTGCCAAGACCTTTCTGCGAAGAATTTCCTTCCATTTTTGCCATCGCTAACTCCAAAGGAGCTTCTACCCAAGATTGTTGGTCAGTTGAAGGAAAGGTTTGGAACCTAAACCTTAGTAGGGTGCTTTTTGATGGAGAATTGAAAGATTGGGTCAATCTCATATCAATCATTGAGGGCTTCAAGCCAAATGAACAGGCCGGTCAGATTTGTTGGAATCCAGAGGCTTCTGGAGTGTTCACAACCAAATCAGCTTCTTTTACTTCATGGAAGCTACTATTTTCTCCATCAGACCCATTCCAAGTTGATTTGGGAGGGGAAAAGTCCAAGAAAGGTCAATTTCTTCATTTGGTCTTTGGCCCATAACAATTTAAACACGTTAGACAGAGTGCAAAGAAGACACCATATGACTCTCTCCCCTGGCATGTATATCTCCTATGCAGCAGCAACTCAGATTCCAGCAGCCACCTTTTCCTCCTTTGTCAATATGCCTACAAGGGTTGGTGCTCTATCCTAAAAACGTTTAATTTGGCTTGGTGCCCTCCCAAAAACATTGTCGATGGTCTTTATGAAATTCTCTCTGGCCGGTGATTTAAAGAAAAAGCTAAGATTCTATGGACCAACACTAATAAAGCTCTTCTTTGGGTCTTATGGAAAGAAAGAAACAGCAGGATGTTCTCAAATAAGTCTTCATCAATTGACTTCTTTTTTTTTTTTGTGAAAATGTAGAATTCACTGCCTCCACTTGGAGTGCGTTCCACACTTCTTTTTATAATACACAGCACATGCTCATCAATCTATATTGGAGGCCTTTTATTTCTGATCCACTTGGGCTTAGGAACCTCCCATCCCTAAGGCCTTTACGCTGTGTGTTCCCTTTTGTTGCTTAATGAAGGTCTTTGTTTCCCATAAAAAGAAAAGACATGACTAAACAAAACAGACATATCAGGCACATATGCAACAAATTAGATACATGTTAAACAAAGTGTTGGACATTTGTGAATATATATATTATTTTTAACAAGAAAGAAAACTTTTCAACGAAGAAATAAAAAGAGACTAATGCTCAAAAGATACCAACTCCACAAATGCTCAAAGGATACAAACTCCACAAGGGAGTGAGAGAACATTAAAAACAAGAAAATTACAAAGGAAATATATAAGAAAATATATTTTTTTAAAAAATGATTAAGCTCAATCGTCTAGTGTTCAAACTTCTATTTATTTATGATTAGAAAATATGGGGAAAAAAGTATAGGAGATAAATAATAAATTTTAAGAAAGTAAAACATCAGACTTGGTTTTAAGTACATAAGCATTATTTACTTTAAACTTCTTTCTATAAAATGTAAAATCATTTCAAACAGAGAAATTGGTTAGGAGGATTTTGAAATATGACAAAACATTGCATTATTAAAAATAAGTAACTAGATTTGTAGAGAATAACAAGCCATCGGTTCCAGTCCCATGCCCATGTTTCTTTGTTCCTAACATGGGTTACTACATTTTCACATAATGGACTTACACCTATCTTCCAGCAAATTCTCTTACCTACATGCTACCAGTCCACACTTTCAAGAGATTAAGTTAAAGAGTGTCAAAATCTGTACCTTCCAAGACTCTGGATAATTTCAGGACATATAATACATTTTTCAACCATTGGCGCATGAAGGAAAAGCTCAACTAAAGCAGGAACAAGCTTTTCTGCAAATAGGACATTCTGAATGCCAGCTGGTGCGACTGCTGATCCTGGAGTCACAGACTGAGAAGCTTCATTGTTTGAGGATGCAGAAGCGGCTCTAGAATGCCTTTCATTCTTTAACCTCCCATGATTTTCTGAAATACAATATGCAAGAACACAATTTATAAGAGGTCATGGAAAAACCTAGGAATTGCACCAAACAAATTTCGATACCTGGAACAAGATAACTAGTGCTTGTTTGATCTGCATCATTTTCATGTATTGAGGGAGAACTTGATCTTGGAAGATATTGCAAAAATTCACGTAGCAGAATTAGCCACATTGAAGAGATGGCATCAGTAGGACGTAAAAGTGGTAATATTTCCAGAATAGTTCGTAGCTCAGGGGGGACATGTCCCTGGAGAAAGAGAGAATGTCTCAGTGAATTTTTAAGGAAATCAACAAACTATCATCAAGTTCTTTTCTTTCTATGGAATCTTTTCACAAGTACTACAGAAAATTAGCCCAGATGGCTGCAAGAGTCTCTTCTATGTAGATGGAGGGAGTACAAACTTTGCATCAAAATCAACAACGTGAAGTTTATAATTCTAGTCTGAAATTCTTTAGTTTAGATCCCCACTCATCTATATATTCTTCGAGCCCCTTCAAGGCATGGAAAATTATTTATTCAATAAATAATGTAGCATGTTTGAAAGGTGAATGTGATGAGTCTTCATCACAGTCCTCTAATTTCGGCTTCACTTATTAATTCATGCTGTACATAAAAAGCCCAGGCCATTTTTTTCACCATGGTGAAAACTCATAGTTTCATTCTTTATATTCAATCAGACTCCACTCCATATAATTGAGTCAAATATCAATACCAAATGTACGAGTGCCTGTTTAGAGTTTGGAAAGAGACAGTCAAGTTAGGATGTTCGAGCTAATAAAATCTAGAGATTTCATTTCGGAGCTGAAGTTCAGTGCTGGGACCTGCTAATCTTTTTTTTTTCATCCATTCTTCTATCTCCAAAACATAGAATCTAATCAGTTACATAATCTTAATCCTCCAGTCTTAAACTGACAAGCATGATGTTTCCAAGCAATATCATAAAATTCTTCACTTTAACAATCAAGTAGTGGATAAATAAACTCCCTAAAAATAAAAATGATGGAACATATGAATGGATAGTAGAAACCAGACTAAAATTATCCGAAGTGTTGTTCCTTAATTGAACAAGGAAAAGAGACTTAAAAAAAAAAAAAAAACAAGGAAAAAAGAGAGTAAAGTTGAACTTACAAATTCGGTTTCAAAGTTCTCATTAGTTATTATTGCTTGCTTAATGGCCAAATCAACAATTGATAACAATTGCGTATACATTTGGTTGTCAAACATCATTTGTGCTTGCACATATAGTTCTCCTGTAAACAATTTAACAGACAAAGAATGTTACCAATAAGCACGCAGAACTACATATTATCTCAGATGAAAGCAGCTTCAAGTTAATATTAATGCATCATTAGTATTATCTCCCTGATCTTATTGTGAATCTTACAAATGAAAGGATGGTGTCAGCCTCCATATTTAATTAGATCCACAACTGTTTAGGAATTATTTCATACATTTTTAAGTCAATGGAGACATACATGTAAAATATAATTATAGATATTCATCACAAATAAATCATTACCAAGACCATGCAAAATTTCCTGCTTCACTTTGCTAGCAGCATTACCACTGTAGTGTGGTGACTTTTGAAGAACAAGCTCATACACATTAAGTACTGAAACAAGGTAAGTCATTGGCAAGTTTCCCTGTTTCACAAGTTAAAGAGCAAAGGTGATTAGGTCATTTATTATCATTTATTTGGAGAGTCCATATGAATTTTATTTTCAGTATATGCTAACGGAAACATGCATGTGAAAGGACTTTTTTTTTTGGTTTACTCAATGGTTACCTTGGGAGAATGGGAAACAACTGTTGTCTGTAGACAATTTATTGCTGCAAGAGCTACCTCTTTACTACCATTTAGAATGCTATTCTTCACAAAAAGAAGCAAAGATTCCCATCCTGCAGTATGAGAAGCATGCAATGTTATTATGAACAACTAATGAAAAGCAACTAAAGATGTATTAAACGTTCTAGAATATGACAGATATACACAGACAAGAAAATAAGAAAATTTACGCAATGAAGCAAAAAGATTCACGATTGACCTACCAGACCAAAAATTCCTTAAGCTTCTGAGGAATGGGAAAAAAGAGCGTAATATTCGTGCTATTCCAGAAAGAACCAGAACCAGTGTTTCATCCCACTGTTTCTGAGCAGTATTGCGACTGCAAATGCATGTAGTATGAGAAAATAACATACAATAATTTTATCTTCTTTACAAGTTGGGGAAGTAACATAAGAGAACAAAAGTAATTATATTTAGGCAAAGATCAAGATTAATACAGACGAGTGATGTATAAGCATATGAACCGCCTTTCCACCATGAGTTCCGAGTTCTTTCCCTTGCCATTCATCTTTGGATGAAGTTGCAGCCTTCAAAACAAGGAGGTCAAAAGCCATCAGCAGAAAGATCAGCAAAAGGTCAAAGTAATAGTTATGTTATCACATCAAAGTTACCATGTGGGAAGCATGGTCTAAGATGGGGAAAACGTAATCCCAAAGACAAGTTTGCCAAATGGTTTCTGAAAGCTTTTGACCATGACTTCCGAGACTCTGGAAGAGTGTCCTGATAGCTGAATTTCGGACCTGAGGCACACAAATGTGCTTATATTACTAGCTTATAATTCCTAGGAATCGTAGTTAATTCTACAAATGACACATCCAGGTTGACAAAATGAAGAAGGTACGGGCAACATAGTTCCTTATTATTCTACCTCTGGCCTATCATCAGCTCCAAGCTTATGAAGCAATGAGAAAACTGAAAACAACAACTTGTTGCTATCAACCATGTTTGTGAATGGAAAAGCATCAGTGCGACTGGACACCTCAATTATTTGAGGAACAGTCCTCGTCCTCTCATCTTTAACTTGTTTTGGGATAGAAGGCACGTCTGATATTCAAATCATTTTAGTAGCAGCAAAGGGTTAGCACTTCAAACAGCTAATGACAGAGCTAGTAACAGTTTATATATTTACCAGGGAGGTTACTTGCTTCCTTCTCACCCACATGATCATGTGAAAGCCTCTTCACAATAAAATCAGTTATAGTCCACAAAAGCCCTATTGCTGTTAAGCTTATATTTAACTCCGTTTTTTGAGCACTGTATGCTCCCGTCACATCTACACATCTGCAATATGCAAACCGATATTAAATTATGATTGTCTGCATAGAAAGGTATAATAAGGACGCTACTAGCTCAAATTTTGGCTTTTATTCTTATGTTTATTCAGATCAGCTAGAGGGGATGAATTGACCAATTAGTGTTCTGATAGCCTCCTGCGTTCTACAAATTGGTCCTTGTGGCCAAACACAGTTATTCCAGTTAAAGCCAAAGTCGATTTCAGACTCGTTTTACTTCTGATGGAACAAGGATGCACTTGAGAAAAATAGGAAGGCTAATAAAACATCTTGATGCAAGAAAATAGTTACCGTATGCCAAGGCAGTGGATCATCATGAGCAAGAGTACAAATATATATCAAAATTTAAAACCTAAAGCACCATTCTTTGAAGAAACATAATAATTATGAAAACTATAGTTGGGTGAAGACATATGAAGAGTGTAGCACACAAAATATAGTCCATTGAAGAAGGAAGCACAGTGAAATAAGGAAAATTTTTAAATGAACAAGAATTCCAAAAAGAAGCTCTTACACGTGGAGGCATTTTTGTGGTAGGCTGGAAAGTCCATCATTCAAGATCACACGTAGACTCTAAAAGGAAACACAAAAATTAGATTATTTTTATGAAGTAGATAGAATTAAAAATATTCAGCTGTAATAAAGATATTCAAACAAGAAACTTTCCAGAAACAAAAATAAGTAATTGGAAGATAACTGCAGCCTATAATAGCAGATGGACATGCATTACACCTTTCACTTCACCAGATGGACATGGACATGGATTTGTTATAAAAATAAAATTAATAAATAACAGCAGATGGACACACCACAATTAAATGATAGTAATGCATCAAATGAAAATATAGTTGCCTAAAGTAAAATTAAAGAAACTAGAGCAATCTAAATATGTGGAGCAACAAAGAGCAACCTAATGCAGGATGTAACAGTTAATAATTCATTTCAAGGATGAGGTGTGTATAAAAGAAGCAGAAAACAAAGATTCTATTTAACAATTTAAGAATGAATACAGGTTAAAGTTTTTGTGATCGAGTGGACCGACATTCTTAAACAGAAGATTTTATTATATAAGAACACGGATAACAGAAAAGGGAGGGTGATAAGACGCTTACAAAAAGCCTTTCAACTCAAATTGATAATGAGGAAATTTTTAGAAGTATATAGATAAATATATCAATAGAGGTTTAGAGGCTACAAAAATGAACAAAATAAGAAAAACTCCTCCCAACTTCTATAGAAATCTAGAAAAAATTTACTTTTTCTTTAAAGCCATAAATTCCAAACAAGTTATGGAATGAATAATGAGGTTCTAAAATTAGCCTTCCGTTCCGCGATGACCTCCGGCGGGTTTGTCTGAGTGGGTTCCGAGAGTTTTGTGAGGGAGAGCCGGGTGGTTTGGGATCTGGAGATCTGTCCAGAGGGGCGGGTAGGGTTTATCTTCGCTTTTCGGCCGGAGTTTCATGGAGGAAGATGTTGCTGGAGTCTAGAGAGAGAGGTTCAGAGTGAGAGAGTGTTTTCTTTTCCCCCGTTCGACTATGGGGGAGAAGAGCTTTACAGAGAGAATCGAAAACAAGACCTTTACCATTTCCTTTGACGCGGAAAGGAGAGGGAGATACGTCAAAATCCTCGAGAAACATGGGCGCCGTTCCTTTCAACTGTCCATTGAAGAAATCGCCGCGGTTTGGATTGCAGACAACATTAAGGACCTTCTTCTGTCTCCAAAGACTCAAAAATTCTTCAGGAAAACAAATTGCAATGGAGGCTTTATATGGATTCAAAAAACGTCAAACAAGAGGGGAGATTTTTTAGAAGTGACCAAAGTTCAGAGCTCGGGAGGGAAAAGAAATGTGGTCATTCCTGCGGACCTCGAATTCAGAGGATGGAAGTCCTTTCGTATGCTTCTTCTGAATCTTATGAATGGGCAAGAGGAAGAAAAGGGAAATATTAAGAGTCACGGGTCCGACGGCTCCCTGCAAAGGACCAAATCCTTCGCTGATGCTCTGAAGGGAGAGTCCTCAGAGATGCCCTACCATAGAGGCAAAAGGCCTGGAAATCCTCAGCTCCCCCAAGATCAATGGCAGATAGGAGCGGGCTTGACCGAAGTTAGAGGTATAAATTGGAACGAGACCATAGTGATCACTAGAAGAGATTTTCACGAAGACTGGGGAAGGATCCTAAATGCGATACAAAACCAAACTCAACAAAGCTACATTATTAATCCCTTCCTCCTAGATAAAGCTCTCCTAAAATGCCCTTCGGGTGATATGGCCAGGTTACTTGTGACAAACAAGGGATGGGTTACCTTTGGGCCATTGACAGTGAAAGTTGAAACGTGGAATTCGCACATTCATGGGAGAGCCTCGGTCATTCCATCATATGGGGGCTGGATCAGATTTAGAAACATTCCCCTTCATTTATGGAGCTTGGCCACATTTAAAGCCATTGGGGATATTTATGGAGGCTTTTTGGATTATGCTCAAGCCAACTCAAACCTCATTGAATGTATGGGAGTGGCCATTAAAGTCAGAGGAAACTACTATGGATTTATCCCAGCTGAAGTCAGGCTGATGGATAGGGATCAATCGTTCTCTGCACAACCGGTAACCTTTGAAAACCACAACCTTCTGATCGAAAAAAGAGGTTGGAAAACATGGGGGATTCTCGCCGAAAGCTGCTAGGAGTTTTTTCGGGTCTAACCAGGGCCCCGGCCCAAACCCAGTGGATATTTGGCGTGTGCAGGATGGAGTCTTTAGTCCATCGGTTAATATCATGTACCCATGTTTCCCGATTATCGATAGAGAAATTGACGCCATTGAGATTTTTCAAATTCAAACTACTAAAGGACAAAATTGTCAGCAAAATATTAAACAAGACCAGCTTCTGGGCCCCACACAGTTGACAACGGCTCAGATTGTCCCTCTGCCCGAAGAAGGCCCATCCTCGAATCCTGAATTTAAAAGTAAAAACCAAAGGAAGAAACGGAAGTCGGTTGTTTTTGACAACGGAACCAAACCGAACGTGGCCATGAAAAAGGGTCAGATCTTTTCTTCTGAACAACAAAAAACTCCTAAAAGGCGAAAAAGGAGAAGATTCAGAAACTGGGTCAGAATTCTCCTTAACGAGCATCAGCAGCCTCGAAGAAGGTCCGATAGAAGAAGCGATTGAATCTTCGATGGCTAGAGAGGACCAGGACCCCCCCCTCAGATTTTTTTGTTTGTTTTGGGGAAGAAGAACCTCACGATAATGTTGAGGCTGAAGATAGAGTTATGACGATTTTCCAGTCTCAAGATGTCAATAACTCCAACCTTGCAGAGGGTAGTAAAGACCTTATAGCTGAAAACGAGATAGATGGAGAGTACGAGCTTCCTTTCTCAAGGAAGATGGTGAAGTCCCTAAGAAAGTGGAATATGTGTATTAGACCCATATCCACTAAAGGTAGTGCGGCGGCCAAAAGAAAATCCAAGGAGGTTACTAACCAAATTCGAGCTTGGGAGAAGGAAGTTTCGGTAGAGGATGGTAATATAGATCAGGGCCTCGATGTGTATTTATGAAGATCGTTTCCTGGAATGTTAGGGGCATCGGAGCGCCGCCCAAAAGAGCTCTCATCAAAAGCTTCCTCGTTAAGCTTAATCCGGATGTGGTGTTACTTCAGGAAACTAGGCTGAATACTGAATAGTATCTCTAGAAGCATCGTCAAGTCTCTGTGGAGTGCTAAACGTATTAGTTGGGTGGGCCTAGACGCGGTTGGTTCAGCTGGTGGGATTTTGGTTATGTGGAAAGGAGATAGCATTGCGGTTGGGGATTCTATCTTGGGTGAGTTCTCCATTTCTATCTCCTTTTCCTATGATGATCGGTTTAATGGTTGGATTTCAGGTGTCTATGGCCCAGCGTCAAACCAGGGGAGAGACGTCTTTTGGCAAGAGTTAGACGACCTGGCTGGCCTGTGTTCAGATTCTTGGTGTCTGGCGGGAGACTTTAACGTGGTTAGATGGATCTCGGAAAAGTCAAAGGGGGGGAGGATAACCAGAAATATGCGGATCTTCAATTCCATTATAGAAAGGGCAGGTCTTATCGACATTCCGATGAAAAACGGTTTATTCACTTGGTCTGATCTTAGGGAGAACCCTACGGCCACAAGGATTGACAGGTTTTTGCTTTCTCCCTCATGGATTAATGTTTTCAAAGACTATTCCCTCCAAAGATTATCAAGACCAACGTCTGATCATTTTCCCTTGATGCTTTGCCTGGGTAGCCAAAAGTGGGGCCCCTCCCCCTTCCGGTTTGAAAATGCGTGGCTTGACCACCCAAAGTTTATGGATCAATTGAGAAGCTAGTGGTCGGAGATGAATCCAACTGGATGGCCAGGGTACAGTTTTATGGAGAAGCTCAAAGGCCTTAAGAAGCATTTGATTCATTGGAACAAGAACACTTTTGGTTATATCCCAGATTTTAAACGTGCGTTAATGGAAAGGATTGATGAGATAGACAAAATTGAAGAAGTGGGTGGCTTACACATCAGTCTCACTAGTGAAAGAAGACAGCTTAAGGTTGATCTTACTAATACTGTTATTAAAGAGCAGCAAATGTACATCCAAAAATGCAAGCTTTTATGGCTCAAAGATGGGGATGAGAACACCAATTTTTTCCACAAATGGATGACGACAAGGAAAAATAAACTGACCATTAGTTGCCTTGAGGATCAGATGGGAAACCTTTTAACTTCAGAACAAGAGATTGAGATGGAGATTGTTAATTTTTTCTCCACCCTTTATGCTTCGAATCCCGGCCAGCGGTGGGAAGTGATGAACTTAGAGTGGTCCCCTCTACAAAACCAAGAGGCTGTTACTTTGGAAGCTCCATTTACAGAGGAAGAAATCCATAAGGCTATCTTAAGCTTGGGGAATTTAAAATCTCTGGGTCTGGATGGGATGACTAATGAATTTTTTAAAAAGTCTTGGAATATCTTGAAATATGATTTAGTAAAGGTGTTCCAAGACTTTTTTGAAAAGGGGATTATTAACAAGAGGACTAATGAGACCTATATTTGTTTGATCCCTAAGAAGATGAAAGCTAACAAGGTGGGGAACTACAGACCGATTAGTTTGGTTTCCTCTCTCTATAAAATTATCTCCAAAGTTCTGGCTGAAAGATTAAAGAGAGTTCTTCCTTCGATAATTGATAATTCTCAAGTTGCCTTCGTAGAAGGCCGTCAGATCCTGGATGCCGTTCTCATTGCTTCTGAAACGGTAGGGGATTGTCTTGCTAATGGTAAGAAAGGGATCCTTTTAAAGCTTGATTATGAAAAAGCTTATGACAAGGTTGATTGGGATTATTTGGACTTCATCTTGGAAAAGAAAGGCTTTGGAAATAGATGGAGAAGATGGATAAGGGGATGTTTGACTACGACAAATTTTTCTGTCTTTCTAAACGGCAGACCTCGGGGGAAGATTGTGGCGAAGAGGGGTCTAAGACAAGGGGACCCCTTGTCCCTTTTTCTTTTTACTCTGATGGGGGATTCTTTTAGCAGATTAATCCATTTTTGTTGTGAGAAAAGAATTCTTAGAGGTATTCAGGTGGGGTCGAGCAGGGTCTCGGTCACACATCTCCAATATGCCGATGATACGGTAATATTCAGCCCGACAAAGAAAGGAATCCTTAAAAGATGGTGGTTGATTATTTCTCTCTTTCTTCAAATCTCAGGCCTATCCTTAAATGTATCGAAGACCTCTATTATTAGCCTTAATGTGTCTGAAGAATGGCTGCCTGAGCTTGCTGTTAGTTTTGGGTGTAAGATTGAATCTCTGCCGTTTAAATATTTGGGTTTTCCTCTTGGAGGAAACCACAGGTCGCTTGCTTTTTGGGATCCAATAGTGGAGAAATTCAAGATGAAGCTTAACAAATGGAAGTCGATTCCTATCTCGAAAGGGGGAAGGCTGACCTTGGCTCAATCAGTGTTAAACAGCATCCCGGTCTTTTATTTTTCCTTTCTTAAAGCTCCAGTGGTGGTCACTAAGAAGATGGAAAAACTGGTTAGAGACTTTTTTTGGGGTAATAAGGAGAACTCAGGGTGCAGCCACTTGGTGAATTGGGCAAAGACTTCCCTTCCTTGACACCTTGGTGGTCTGGGGGTGGGGGCCTACCAACAGAAAAATAATGCCCTCCTTTCTAAATGGTTATGGCGCTTCTGTCATCAAGAAGAAGCCTTATGGAGGCAAGTCGTGGTTAGTATTTATGGGCTGGACCAAAGAGGGTGGCGTACCCTTCCCCCAAAAGGCAAATCTAGAGGAAGACCTTGGATAGATATTATGAAAACTGGGATTTGGTTCAATAATTTTATCAAATTCAAAGTGAATGAGGGCTCCAAAGTGCTGTTTTGGAGGGACATTTGGGCTGGGAATGATAGCTTTGCCTCCAGATTCCCTGATTTATTTAATATTTCCATGAAACAAGAGGCTACTGTTGAGCAATGCTGGAATGCGGATTCTAATGACTGGGATTTGGGATTTAGAAGAGGCCTCTTCGACTGGGAGATACCTAGTTGGGTGGGGCTGATTGAGAACATTGATACTATTAGGTTGGGTGGTGGCAGAAACGTCCCTTTATTGAGTCTGGAGAAATCAAGGATCTTCTCCTCCAAATCAGCCTTCTGGAAATTGTCTGATTGTTCCCCCTCTCTCAAATCCCCGCTGATCAAGGCCATCTGGAAGAACTATGCCCCTAAGAAGGTTAAGGTCCTTATTTGGTCCCTTGCCCATAGAAGTCTTAATACTTCAGACCTTCTTTAGAAAAAGTGTAGAAATAGAGTGCTCTCCCCGTTGGTGTGCCCCCTGTGTTGGGCAAACTCGGAAGCCATTGACCATCTTTTCCTCCTTTGCCCTTTTGCTGCTGCGAGTTGGAGGTGGCTGCTGGGGGAATTCAACCTCTCCATTCCTTTGCCGGATAATATTGATGTGTGGATGGATGAGGCCTTATCGGGTTGGTTTTTGAGGGGCAAAAGTAAGATCTTGTGGAGCATGGCCGTGAGAGCCCTTTTGTGGACTCTTTGGCTGGAAAGGAACCATCGTATCTTTGAAGATAAAAGCGTCCCCTTAGTCTCCTTTTGTTCTAATACCAAATTTTTGGCTTC
Source organism: Luffa aegyptiaca (assembly GCA_017139565.1). Taxonomy (NCBI): domain Eukaryota; kingdom Viridiplantae; phylum Streptophyta; class Magnoliopsida; order Cucurbitales; family Cucurbitaceae; genus Luffa; species Luffa aegyptiaca. Next base: position 23,844,414 of record CM029397.1, read on the forward strand.
TTGGTGGTGTACAAAGTACAAGAAATTCTTTTGTAACTACAGCTTGAATACGATCATGTCAAACTGGTCTGCTTTCCTTTAGCTGTTTAGTTTTTGTCTTGGGAGGGGGTTTTCTCTTCCCCATGCCCTTAGGCTGTTTTTTTGTTGGCCTTTGTGCATAATACAAGGTTCTCTCGTTTCTTATCAAAAAAGGAAAAGAAAAAAATTGGTTTTTTGGAAGCTTTACTGCCCCCCATATTTTGGAAGCTAAGTTTTCTAGAATGACTGATTGACCTTTTGACAATTCCCATAGAAGATTTCTACAGGAAAATACTCCTAGCTTTCCAATGACAACATTAGAAACTTCATTTTGGAGAAGACGAGTGTTATCAAGGGTTAGAGCCAAATTCCCCCACTCAGTCTGAACTTCACGAAGTCACCTTCTAAACTATAAATTCAAACTTACAAAGAGAGGGACTCGAAATTCGCTACAGAAAGAAGTCAAGCATTAGATAGAGCATAAAGTCTTAGAAGAGCCCAGAAAAGTCCCTCAATTGGACCAATTATCCTTCCAAAACCATAAATTTTACCAAATCATTACTCCCAATTTACAAGGTCCATACAATTTATCTTAGTGGATCATGGCAACAAGGCAACTCTATCACTTACAATATCCCGTCACGTATTTAAGTCGTTTGTAAAGGGTTTTTGATACCAAACTAATGCACACAAGTAATAAAATACCTCAAGTCTTATTCCATTCTTTCAAAGTTTACAAGTCCTCTCTATTTATAGATTGGAGAGGGAACTAAAAGGGTGACCTACAACTAGCTTAGCAAATTAATGGCTAACTAAAAAAGGAACTTAACTCTACATTATATAAAGCCAAATAAAAGACTTTACAATCTTAATAATAACCTAGCCAAATTACCCATACAAAGAAACAACCAAGATTCAATTAGAATCCAAGAAATGACCAAGAATGATATGTTCCTACATCAGGTTCTACCTGCCGCTTGGTGGGAATTATGTTACAAGGCAGCCCCGTAGGGGCTACAAGATTCATATCATTACAACAGGAATCTCCAATCCCATTTATCTGATTGAGCACTTCAATAGAATATTGACTATTTTGGTACTTTTATAAAAGAGCATTTCGAGTATTTTGAAAATTTGCGTTTCCCATTTGAAGACTTGACTGCAAAAGGTTTCTATCATGAACTGAATAGTAGAATTGGGAAGGAGCAGATTGATCTGGAAAGTATTGAAGATGTGTTCTCAATAGCTATCAAATGTTGTATCATTTCCTAACCTGGAAGCCAAGAGCAACAAGGTCTTTCTCAGAAGCATCTGCAACAGACCTTTTAAAATACAAGTAGTTAGAGAGGATCAGCAAACATGCAGCACGATGATTGGGTAATTGAAATTATAATAATAAGTGATACCCAACCTTAACAGCTCAAGAATATTTGGCCAGCTGTAGTGTAATTTTTCTCCATGTCTCTGAGTTTTTTAAAGAAAATATTATGATCTTGGGCAGAGATTGATACATAATAGAGAGAGAATTTATGAAGCTATTGTTAGTAGCATAAATTACCTCTAAAACATGCAGAAGAATCTTTAAAGATCCTGAGCAAACATCAATGCTTTGAGAAGAAGAATACAGAGACTGTAGAGGAGATATAACAGAACATTCCAGTGACCTCAGCTTTTCAAACCTGTCTTCAACCTAAAACAGACGCCCATATGGACCCAAATCATAGTTCGTTCTCTCTCATTGTTAATATGATACAGAAAAGAAGATGAGAATTCTAACAACCTTCAAAGAGGTATTATGATTAGGTGAGGTGAATTCTAGAAAGGGCTCTGAACCTAAAACTGAGCAGATTGATTGGTCCAATGCATCAAGTGCTATATTGCGTACATGTTGATTGGAGTTATTGGCAAGCTGCAAAACCATTCTTGGAAGGTGTATAAAAATGTAATTAATGCAAAAATAAAAATCAAAGAAACTGAAATGTTGTTACCTCAACAAAATGGCCAACAACTTGATCCCATAGTGGTTCAACCCCTATTATAAAACATACAATAGATTCACTGTGTGAAAATTAAAACATCATAAGAGTTGGCGATGAATTTTGGGAGAAATATTTTTAACTGAATCATCTTTTATGTAAAAAAGATTGGAAATCACTATTTAAGTGCTCCCTCTAAAAGCATCTTATTATACATTTAAGTGTTCTTGATCACTTTTGACTAGGTAGCCAAACACTAAAAAAATTTAGGAAACTACACATTTTTCACCCTTCTAATGCTAAAGGCTTAGTTGTAGATTACTCTAACTGTTAAAATAATTGTTTGGCAATCGTGCTTTCAGCAAAATTAGCCGTAATATGAAGTAGATTAATGTTTGGTAAATTTCAATTTTAAACTTGAAAAAGCAGGGTACAGTATTTGGTAAATTACTTTAGGTAAATTAATGCTAAATTAATGTGATTTAGTCATAATTACTAAAGTAGAGATATTATTTCTTTTATTTTCATATTGGTGCTTAGTAGTTAAATTTTTTATAAGATAATTATTTTTTAAATGATTTAAATTAAAAATTATTCTGTTCACTCTAATTATTGAAAAAAGATCAGGGAAAGCAATTGTTTAAAAAAAAAATTGAATCAATCAAAATTCCACTCTAGTTTAAATACAAAAGAATACAAGAAAGATATAGGAGGAAAAGAGATGTGAAAGAAAGAAATATAGACGGATACAAATGGAATTTTTAAAATTTTGTCAGAGGAGGTTGTAGATTTTTAGGAAGGCTGATTTTGAAAACAACTATCTATATGATTTTGCACCTTAGAGTAAATTGAAAAGTGATTTTATATAATTTAATAAATAATAAGTTCTATCAAACACTCTAGACCATTAAAATTCTTCCATAATTGCTTCTGACCCCAGAAAAAGTAATCCCAAACAAACCCTAAAGTCATCCCAAACATACGATTTTTTTTTTAACAAGGAACGAAAATTTTAATTAAGGAAATGAAAAATGTCTAATGCAAACTCCACAAGGGAGTGAAAAGAAAACACAAAATAAAAGGAATAATGAGAAATAAAAACATCCCAATGCAACTTACAATTAGAATATAACTTCCAGTGATAGAAAGATTCTAAGAGCAGCATATCATTTAACCTAGGATGTTAGCAACAGAATGACTAAGAGAGATCAAATGTAGTGCAACCATAAATGGAACAGTGAGATCTTTCTTTAATGCCGGTTTGTGCAAGGTTCAACGGAACCAAAATGGGTAATGAATATAGAAGAAAACTTAACACTCAAACAATGATCCATGAAATGGATGCAGAATATATTGATAACATTTCATATATCCACTTTAAAACACGGCACCTAACATAATGAATCAACCGAGGTGCATAAGAGAACTGTCAATGACTGTAACATAACAAGTGAATACATGACCAAAGAACCAGACACGAAAGAAATAATTCACTACAACTTCAGTGATCACGTTAACATACAGCATACATTGATGTACATGGATTCATGTACATTGGAGGTACTATTGTAACCATTTGTGAATGATACAACTGAAATTTAAAGAATGAATGGAACCAATATTTTCAAGGATGTGATATGAAAATGCACATAAAAACATGCATTATAAAGGCATAGCTTCTATTTTAAACATGTTTTAACATGAGCCTAGTACACAAACTAATATAGCTGAGACAGTCGACAAACTTGCACTAAATACACATAAAACTGATACGTTTAAAAAAACTTGATCAACAAACAGAAAATCCAGTAATTTGACGTACTGTGAAGATTATTGACCAGGATACATATCATCCTTTCCACAGAAAAATTGATGCTACCAATTTTCTGACTTGAAGCTAAGCCAAAACCACTTGAACTACTGGTCAGATATTGATGAGAAAGCTGACATAATGCTGAAAGAAGGGAATTCACTGCAGACATGTGCATCAGCGCTGAGCTCTCAAATAGCTTCAAAAAGAAGGAGAAAAGATAATTAGGGCCAGGGGAAGCCACAATAAAATCTCTATTTCATGGGCTACTTTTGAAACAATTCTCTGTGAAGTTACTTTCTTGTTCAAGAAATGCTATAGTTTCATTGCTTCTTCCTGTTCCACAAAACTGAAGAAAAGCAGCACTATCTTTAAAATAGTTTATTAAGAACTTACCTGAGAATTTAAAGAAGAAAGAATGTGAAAGTCACTGTACTGGCCAGATGATTCCCTTGTAAGCTTTGGGACAGTAGTGGATACCTCCTGTATGCATAAAAGGCAACAAATATGCTAAAAGTAACCAATGGATAAATACAAACTTCTGAACTGGTATGTCACTGGATATGAACAGCAGGTCAAGAAAAACAGAGAGTCAGCATATGAAGCAGTACACTTCGACCTTCTTTTTTCTTTTGCAGATCAGCATTGACATTTAAGTAAAAATTGTTTCGCCTTCCACTTGAATTATTGATGTAATACGTGGTTTTGCACAAATGATTAGTTGATCAAATTAGTTATTATAAGTATAACTGCCTAAGGATAACCATGGTTCATTGTTATAATAGTCTAACAACTAATTACTCAGTTGTTAAAACTGACAAACTAACAGTCAACGTACTAGCCAAGTTAACCATAAATTAAAATTTTTAATGATTAAATAAAAGTAAATATAGGTAACTTATTTGGTTAAATAATTACCAAAACTTTTGAATATACTACATTGATAAGAAGGAAACAATATTACAGGGGAATGAACTCAAAATTCCTTAATCCTATGTTAGGATACTACTAGATCCCAAAACATATGCTAATAATCGGTTGGGATAGCCAATGAGCATATGTTAATAGTTAAGGCATCTACTCCTTCCCTTGAGGTTGGAAGTTCAAATTCTCACCCCCATATTTGTTCCATTCAAAAAAAAAGTTGGGATAAAGTAAATATTTTCTATATATTCTCAATAAACATGATAGCCTATAGAAACAGATCTTGTTCAAGTAAGGTCCCTCTAGTCTCAACTCATTTCATAAGAAGAAAAGGAGACTCGATCATATATTAAAAAACAATTACCTGTGTCATGGCATGTGGTGAATGAATTGCTCGATCTAGAGCCGCAAGAGTATCCAAGACCTAAAATTAACACTTCTTGTCATAATCTTTCTCTAATTACAAGAACTGAGGAATAAGTTAACGTACCAGCACCCAAGATGGACCCAACACATTGTGCAATCGGTGGGCAATATTGAAGAGAGTCCTCAAGGCCTGAATTGAAAAACCATGGCAATCAACTAAATTGTAACTATCGTATTACACTTTGAGATTCAGTACGGGAGACATAACTCAATTACAACTGAAAATATAATGAAAAAGGTATTCTATGAGAGAAAATGAATGTGTAAACTGTACACAAACCTGCACATTCTTGGGGGTAAGGATGACAGTGTCCCTTTGATCAGTGAAAGGCTCCGTTCTTTTTGAATTAGGAGACTGTAGGATGCTGCAAAAATATTGGTTTTAAGCAGGATAACACTTTCAAGTGAGAATAGTTTGGTCGCTCAGATCAAAGGTCATGAGGGTGTGCATCAGTGCATTTGTACCATATGCCATATACAGAAACATACACATAATAAAGAACCATAGTTTCAAAGAACAAATTGATTATTATGTACTCGTATTCAATAGCCGTTATTAGGCTATTAAATGTTTACATAATCTTATGGGAAAGGCAAGATGATACAGTATGAGCATGCTCAACATATCAACAAGGTTTAATTGCAGCAATTTTAGCAAATTTATAAATTTAAGGGTAAGCTCAAATTGAAAAAAACGAGGGCATGAGTGTAATAACTAACCCCTATAGTTCAATGGTAATTTTCTCATTCTCCTTTAATTATCATTATTATGAATTCCACATTCCACATTCCGCCTTCTTTAATTATCATGCATTATTATGACATAAAGGATGCCCTTCACTATATCTTTGTTGGGTGTCCTTTCAAAAAGATCAAAGCGATTCTATGGATGAACATTGCCCGGGCCTTCTTTTGGGTTCTTTGGAAGGAAAGAAACCATCGTATCTTCACCGATATGGAACAATCTTTCAATAAGTTCTTTGATAATGTCATTTATTTTGCTATATAAATGTTCCAATCTCCTTTCTTCATATAGCTATGCTTCCTTATTAACCAATTGGGTTAGCCTTTTTTAATCAATAATCATCATGGAGTTTTTCTCCTTTTTGTAAACTTCATATATCAATGAAATTGTTTCTTATAAATAATAATAATAAATAATAAATAATCGATCTCGACCCTGACCCTTATCTCAATTTCTTAAAATTATAATTGTCCATCCCACATCTCTATTCTAACCCCAACCTCTAACTTCAACCTTGATCTCAACCCTGACCTTTATTTTTCTATTATTTATTGTTATCAAACATATGCTAGTGATAAAGAAAATATTAATAAAAATTAATAGGGACACATCTTCGTTTTAACTTCGACTTGATCTCGACTATGTTTATTGTTATCAGGAATAAAGGTGCTTCCAATTTCAAATTATCAAAAATATGCTAGTCATCGTGTGGCGGAGATAGAGAGAATTGAGAAAGAAAATTGAAATTGTTACGTTGGTTTATACAGAACATAATACCTCTTCTTTTCTCCTTCACTCGGAAAATTAATCGTAAATTTGCAAAGGGAGGCAAGAAATGAGTTTAATGGTTCAACAGCATGGAGAACTCCACACGCCTGTGATTCATCACAATTAATCATGACATAAGTAGAGTGCATAAAACATATTCATCTTTAAACAGAGTTCTATTTTTCAGGAAAATGTGCAATATATCTCCACTTTAATTTGGAGAGTAAGTTCTTCCATAATTGCACTTTTGAATTTCCAACTAATTTGTTCTCTCTTTATTGCTTTCCTCATCCCTGTGAATAATTAATATGATTAATACTTATTGCATGATGGTAAAGCACTCCAGTGATAGGATAGAAAGGGAAAAAATCCTATTTAGAGCTAACGCCCAGAACTTGAAGTTTTCGTAAAAACAACTTTTCATGATCCAGGTAATGTTTAGGCAATTATTTTGTAATTTGAAAACTTTTTATCACTTTCATCCAGTAGGTTAGTTGGTTATAAGATTGGTTTTCTGCTACTTTAAATTATTTGATTTGAATGCTATAGCACATGTTTATGGTGCATCAATATATTAAATCATCTCCTCTCGTCTCTCTAATGTTATATCTTCTTGCTAGGCTGCTAGCTATTTTTGTATTTTTATTTAGAAAAGTTAAAAAATAATTTTTTTATTAAAATAATAGTGCCACGTCAGCAAACTGTTAGGGTTTAAAAGAAAATTAGACAGAGGGACCAAAAGTGTAACGAAATCCAAACCTCAGGGGTAATTTTGTTGAGTTTTAAAACTCAGGGACCAAAGTGTAACTTAACCCAACCTCAGGGACCAAAAGTGTATTTTTACCTAGAATTTTTGGAGGGACTGAGAGACATCCTTGTGAGGTTTGGGCTAATATTAGATTTTATGTTTCTTTATGGGCCTCAGTTGACAAGGCTTTATGTAATTACCCGCTTGGTCTTATTTTGATTGATTGGAATCCCTTCCTTTAGTTGAACTCCTTCAATGGGGCTTGGTTTTTTTAGATGCTCTTGTATTCTTTCATTTTTTCTCAATGAAAGCTTGGTTATTTATCAAAAAGAAAAGTGTTATTTTCAAATTATGGAGAGAAATCAGAGAAATTTTTAAGACAAGCATCTTCCTTGGTTCCATCGTCTTGAGTCTCTAAGATTAAAGGCTTCCTTATGGTTCTCTCTCCAAGTTTTTGTTGTGTTTTTTTTTTTTTCACGAAGTCTTTTGTTGATTTTTCATTTAAAGATATTTGTTGGAATTGGCATGCTTTTGTTGTTTTTTTGTAAGTTTTGTTTTTTATTGTTTTTCTCTCCACACTCCTTTGTGAGGTCTGTATTTTTTGAGCATTAGTCTCTTTTCATTGAAAATGAAAAGTTTCATTTCTTATTCAAAAAAGAAGATAACAGTAATCATATTCAGTCACCTGTGTGAAAGCTTGATATCCTTTCAAGATCTCCAAGACAATAGCCTCTCCCTGTGATCTTCCATCAGAAGCTTATTTCAAGTTCCGCACCAATTATGTACATACTATACAGAAGAAAAATTAACATACCTAGTAAGAATAAGGGACAATGCGTCAAGTATTGTCAACCACAAAGAATCAACCATTGAAATGCAGACACTTGCTATTCTTCCGTTAGACTTTCCTGGTGGATCATAATCAGACCTGGGGGATTCAAGCTATAACATCAAAAAAACACAAGAAAGGATGAGCCCATTTCATTTTTCTTCTTAATAAGAGACACAATAATAAAGTCTATTAGAACAAGAAATGAAAACCAAGATACCTCCCCGAGGTCAACTGCTTCATCAGTTAAAGTAGCCACAGTAAAGACAACACCTAACAGGCCCTCAACGGCCAGGGTTATTGCATGTGCTTCACTAGCGACTAAAACAGTGGCATTTGATGCATCAGCATCGAGACTCCACTCTATCCCTGCAGGAAATTGAGTTTTCGTCTTCTGAGTTTTCAGTTAAGCAAGAAACTTGCTAATTGGTTAAGAAAAACTAAATCAAGTGAAGTTAGAAAATTTTTAATTTTAAAATTTTAAAAATAAAAAATAATAATAATAAAAACCAACTGTTTTGACATGAACTTCATTCTTGGTAACCGACCCCTTTAATCTCATAACAGGCAATGTCAGAATCTCTTCTACAATTTCAGGCCATTAGAGGGTTAACAAACTAATCTTTAATTTTCTAGAGATTTGAAAGATGCAGAAGATTTCATTTTATGGGAGATAGATGTCATCGTCGACCATATTATCTTTTTGGCTTTTTATTGGTGTAAACATAGATCAAAATTCAGGGACTACTAATTAACCTCTCTTATATCCAATTGGAGAAGTTTCTTGTAACTTCATTTGGATGAGATTTATATCTTTTTTGTAACATTTCACACAATCAATGACATTGTTTCCTGTCCCCAAAAAAAAAAGGTGACCTTGTGTGTTGGACTCCATCTTACACATAATACACCAATTTGGGGATACGACTATTAGTGTGATCCTTCTTTAAATAATGTTATGTGTATAGAATCGTAGATGCCTTCATGACTAAGTTCTGAAATGAAAAACTAGACCTTTAGGTATTTGCCCTCCAAAATCATACTATAGAGGGGCTTTTAGTTATCATCCTTGCAAGAAAGCTTTTTGAACGTTGACCTTACTGGATATCCTATTAGAAGGATCAATTGAGCATAACCATCTATTTTTCATATCTAATGAGGAGACCAAAGAGAGAGTAGCCCATTCAGTAAGCAATCTGAGGAAACGAATATTCCATATCTGATGAGTTAAAGAGCATCCTTGATTGTGGTTGTTTTAGAGATGGCTAAGGAGTAAGGCATAAAGACAAGTCCAAGATAATGTGAAGTTATTCGCCCATTTTTCATTCCAAAAATTGATGTTGTTCTCGAGACCAATCTTGCAGTAAGATCTATTTCTGACCTAATCAATAAGCCTAAAAATAGATGCCCACGGACCATTGCAGAAAAAGCCAAAAGGTTCCCGTGGTTGGCCATGAGTAGGAACCATGAGCTCCAAATTTGCAATGATAACCTTCCTCCATGAAGCTTGTTTCTCGGTTAAATGCCTCCATATCCAGTTGAATAGCAATGTTTGGTCCCTATCAATTTAAAGCCCTCCACCTCAATGGGCTACTTTTTCTTCTCCCATTTAACAATGTAAGAATTAGCTCCATCTTTTTGGAAGTAAATAAGGACAGGTAATATGTAAGAAGATTTGATAGAACTACATGTGTAATAGCTACTCATAGGGTTGGCAAAAAAGAACCTGCGAGGACCACCGGGAATCCCCCTAGTCAAACCAAGAGCAGGTCAAACTCGGGGATAATTTTAAATACCACAATCAGGGATGAGGACGAGTGAGGATATCCCTCATCCCCAACCCTGCCCCAAAGATACAAATACACCCCCAAAATATCCCCAAATATATGTATAATTTCAATTCATTTTCTTTGCTCTTTGTTTCATTGCCTTTTTTCTGCCTTCCTTTTATTTTCAGCTTCCTTCTAGTCTACAAGTAGGCTGCCTTTTCATTTTCTTTTGTACACTTTTCTTTATTAATGAAAAAGATCTGTCTCCTTTTCAAAAAAACATAAAAACAAAAAACAAAAAAAAAAATAAAAAAATAAAAAACTTAACTTCCAGCCCATCATATTTACTATCTGACCCAACTTCAATGGCAACTCCAAGCCCATGTAAATAACTTTTCTATTAATAATTAAAAGTAAAAATAAAATCATCAAACCATAATCTTATCACATCCCCTCAAAGCCCTTTTTTTGTTATAAGAAACCAGATGTATATTATGAACAAGGCCAAAAGAAAAGAACTAAGCTCCCTTAATTAGGTGCGAGTAATTTCCCACGTCAAGTAATGGGAAGTGGGCTAGTCCCTAAAAATATCTGTTCCTTTGTCATTTGATCCTAGAATAGAAGAGAAAAAACGACTTTGATCAAAAATCAAACAGAACTGCCCTTTATGTTACTACATCCAACAATTTTCTTTTAAGAAAACTTCTTTCTTTGTTTGTGAAGCATCAATATAAGGAAAACGGCTCTTCCCCTCCCACACAAAAAGACTACAAGAGAGCTTTCCAATTTGTTTGAATCATGGACAAGCTGTAATTACTACAAAAGAAACCTTTGCGCTTCATGCACCACAGAAGAGGCTAAGAACTAGGTGTTACTACAAAAAAAAAATCAAAAGAAATTGACTTATCATAAAAAATTCGGTGATTTCTGTCAACCCAAAGGTTCCAAAGCAGACCTTGCCTCAACCCACCAATCTTCTACTTTGCTAGGTAGCCAAATAGAAAAGTTAAATTCCTTTAACAAGCCACTTCCAAGCCGAGGAGACAAAAAGGACAGTGAATGAACAAATGGTCCAGGGACTCGGTATTTATTAAAGCAAAACGAACCGAACACATGGAAGGAGAGATTATCCAACTCCCACATTTCCTTTCAAACAACTCATGTGTAATTTAGACTTCTATGAGCCAACAACTAGGGTATTGATGCTCTTAAACACAGAATTTTGGCATTAATAGCTCAATGGGGGTGGTGTTTCATGATGGAACTTCTTTTCTTTTTGGCGACAAGTGATTGTGAGCATTCATGGTTGATCCTCTAGTGATTGGCATACCGCCGGATCTCATATCTCCAGCTTAAGAAGCCCTTGGATAAATATTTCCAGAATATGAAAGCAGTTTGATTCATTTGCTCTTTTAAGTTAAGAAATGGGCAGAGAATTCTTTTTTGGCATGACCCTTGGATCGGAGATTCTCCTTTGAAGATCTGTTTTCCTCTTCTTTTCGCAATTTCTTCTTATCCAAATGGGTTAGTCTCGGACTTTTGGGACCCTTTGCTTCTCTCTTGGAATATTTTTTTTCCTTTTTTTTAACAAGAACCAACTTCTAGTGAGAAAAAATGAAAGAATACAAGGGCATCAAAATAAAGCCTACAAAGGAAGGCTCGATTAAAGAAAGGAACTCCAATCAAGTAAAATATTACCTAACCCATAATTACAAAATAACTCCGTCATCGACATCCAAAAAGATACATGAAATCTAGAAAGGATCAAAGATCACAAGGGTCCCTATCCATCCCCCTAAACACTTTGTTTCTCTCCCCCCTACAAATCCCACAACAACGTACATGCCCCAGCTTGCCACAAAAACTTTTCTTTCTCACTGTACGGCGGATGGAAGAGGAACTCCTCGATCATCTCTCTATAATCTCTATGGGTAACAAACTGAAAACTAAATGCGTCGAAGAAAAAGCTCCAAACAGCTCGAGCAAAGTCATAGCTCCATAGGATGGTGATCTCTTCCACCCTTCAACAAAGGATGCAACAAAACGATCCAACTAGGGAAGGAAACTTTCTCATGAGCCGGTCAAAAGTATTAATTCTCCCATAGATAACTTGCCAAATAAAGAATCTAATCTTTTTAGAAATTTTCACCTTCCACATGTGAGAAAAAATAGATTCACTAAGGGGAGAAGGGTTCAACAACCAAACCAACGAAAGAGGATGAACACGAAAGACCTTCAATAGGACTCAGGCTCCAACAAAGAACATCTCTCCTCTCTAATCAAAACTCAAACTCCCCAATCCCTTCCTTTAAGGGAGGAGTGACATTCATTGTTTTTCTATTGGACAAAGGACAACAAAACCCGAAAGAAAAGTAGGGAGAGCTCCTAGACAGAATCACGACATCAGCCACAGAAAGATTTCTCGTGGAAGAATGAAAAGAACGAGGAAACGTATAGCAAAGGAGTATTATCCCCCACCCACCTATCCTCCCAAAAATACGTATATTTTTCATCCCCACAACACAATGAATCATATTAGAAAAGGAAGGGAGCTCAAGAGCTATATCTTTCTAGGGATTTCTAAAAGTACCTTTTAACCCCACCCGACAACCATTCAAAGGAATGAGGACTGAACTTACTCACAATAATCCTAGACGTAGGCTCAAGGGGACTAAATGAGTATTAATATGACACTCTGTGCAAGGGTACTTTTCAATGCTTGCCCCACGTTGTAAAAGTAAAGTAACTAAATATCCTGACATTCCAATGTTATCTCTCGGACAGATTCCATAGAACATAAGTAAAAAAAAAAAAAAAGGACTGAACAGTAAGCACTGATGGAAAACAGAGGTATAATAATAGACTTCAATTTGAACCACTCTTATCTATTATGACCGAGCAAATATAATAAAAAAAATTTACATCCCTTACAAAATATCAGATAAGAGTAAGAAAGTACTGCTAATCCTCATATCCTATTTAAGAATGCATTTTATCTAGTTATTTTAATTTTCATTGAGAAACATATAAATTCGTTAAATGTTAAGCATTATCAATTACATGCATTTAAAAATTCATTCGGATTAATTAGCATTTCTGAAATATCCTTCGTTCGTCCAAAAGTTTATATTTTTCATACATGGAGAAGAAACAATTGCCCAGTCAGAAATTAACCAAAGAAAAAATCAGACCAAAAGAACTTCAGATTTATTGTAGCAACAGATGTAAGGTGGGAAAGAAAGCAAACTACAACTTTAAGAGTTCACGTAGAAAGAGTATACTTTGACTTAATAAGGAAATAAAGAAAATAGTTACCTTTGGCCTTACTACTAAACATTCCTGCAACAGCTACCAGGCTTTCTTCACTCGTCTCATGGACCTACAATATTTATATCTTTTGATTATTAAACAGTTTGATATTTATTATCGATGTTTAATACTTTGTTCGTTTGTGCAGTTGGAAGAGATATTATAAATATCTAGTACCACGAGTTTGCAGATGAAGTAATCATTTAGAGTCATGGGAGTTTATAACACTTTGTTCGTTTGACCAATTTTCTAAGGTTTGGGTTTTTTTTTCTTTCTAACTGAGAAAAATATTTCATTGATATGAATATGATGTCGTTTTTAGATTGCAACTTCCTTCTCTTTTTTATTTTATTTTATTTTTTTGTGGTTAGTTTATTAGTGAATTAACATCCTCTAAAAATAAAAGGTTGATCTCTTGTATTTGAGCTTTCAAATAATAATCCAGACTTGGTTTGTGTATTGTTGGACCCACAACCAGAATGATTGCCTCTGCAAGTTGCCACTGTCTATTTGCTTGCACGACCCGTCAACTCGCTTTGTCCGATCAGCTCGCACCTCTGATCGCTTCACTAACGACAGACAGAGTTGTCTACCCTTGGGCAACCTAAATCTGTGGGTTTGCGCTCCCGTCGCACATGAGACCTTGAGTCAGTGCACGTTGCTGTGACTATTGTTGCTTCTATCACGGCCAACTATCACGATTTGAACCATCAACCATCGATCGAAACTCTCACCGTCAACTTCAAATAGTGCACTCTACTTCCGGCCTACATCTTAGTGTTCACATCTGGTTTGTTTCACAATACCATTGGGGTTGGTTCATTGATTCAATTCATATATGGTTCAGTTCATATTGATTCAGTGGTTATTTACTTGGTCTGGTTTAGTTCTGGTTTAGTTCTGATTTTTTTGGTTTGATTTGGTTTATATTTTATTACTTCCCATTAACTCATTACTTCATATCATGTCAAAAGACCAAGTATATCAAATCTTAAAACTGCTACCAACCAATTTATCATCTAATAATTCTTGTGTTCCACTGGCACAAACAAGTAATTATCCTCGAGCCTTCTCCTGTGGCACTTCTTCTCCGTGGATTATCAATTACGGAGCTTCTGACGTATGACTATTGCTTCCCATTTTTTTAACTCTTACTCTCCTTTGTATTCTAATGAAAAAAATTGAATGGCAGATGATAGTTTTTCTTCAATTGCAGGAAAATGAACTATTGATTGAAAATATCTCTCTACAGTAAGCTTACAAGTTCCAAAATTAGCCTATAACCTTTTATCTATCAGCAGACTTCTTCAGGATCAAGAATCGAGAGAGCTAAGAGGGGTAGAAAAGGGAATGTAGCAAATTATGTTCGGATGGGGACCATTTGGATCATGTTGCTGTGGTAGGAGGTCAAGCTGGGGGAGGCAGATGTTATTTTGGTTAGACATTTGAGTCTAAGGAGAGAATTCCAACTCTCTTGAATAGTTGGAGAGTGTTTGGCTGTTATATTGCATTTTAGCTTTATCATACAAATCGGCTTCAATAATCCTACTGTTCATCAAAGACTTCTCAATAGAACAATGTTGGATCTTGTTATCTATGTGTTTGTTTTTCTATGTGTTTTACATGTTATTGATTGAGATACCTAATATTAATCTCTTGTTTGCAACAAGATATGACTAAGACGCCAACTAAAATCTCCCCCTCTATTTGCAACAAGATCTGGAAGCATAAATGCCTGAAAAAGTCAAAGTGTTCCTGTGGTCCCTTGCATACTGTAGCCTCAATACCGATGATAGACTTCAAAAGAAGTTCAGCCGCTGGTCCCTATCTCCATCAGTATGCAGGTTATGTCATAAGTCTGATGAATTCTTAGACCACCTATTTATTCATTGTGAGTTTGTGGGTAAGGCGTGGAATTTTATAGCCAACTTGTTGGGTTTGTCCTTTTATGTCACTAAAAAGATTGATGACTGGATGAATTAAGGCTTGATTGCTTGGAATTTAAAGAGGAAGGCCAAAATTATTGCTAGTTGCGCGTTCAGCGTTGTTCTTTGGTTTCTTTGGAAAGAAAGAAACTCTAGAACCTTTGAAGGTAAGTCTGTTAGCTTTGATATTTTTTGTGATAATGTACAAAATACAGCCTCGTGGTGGATATCTCTATACAGAAATTATTTTTGTAATTATAGCTTGCTTATGATTATTAACGATTGTCGGGCTATTCTGAAATAGTTTTGTTCTGTTTTTGAGCAGGGGTTATTTCCACCCCTGGCCCTTAGGCTGTATGGTTGCTTTTTTTTGTTAATATATATCCCTTTTGTTTCTTATCAAAAAAAAAAAAAAAAATCTCTTGTATTGAACACTTTTGAACCATAATAAAATCCTTCGGGTAAGATTTTTAGGAGAATTCTCTCCATTTGTCATTTAGGCTACACCATATAAAGTAAAACAAACTAAATCCACATGAGAACAGAGTTGTGATTTTCCACTAGTTGAGTTTGTATCGTATCGTTGTCCTTGGATATTCCAACTAGTGGAGCCAGTGTCCTCGTGTTCAATCTTTCCTCTCAACCAATCGCAATTTCTCATTTCCTCCATCTCTTTTCTTCATTGCCCCTTTTACTGCTTATTTATCCCAACCATAAAGCTACCTGAAAAAGCGATAATGGTCAAGCATTTTAAATAAATACCTGTACGTTGGAGACAACTCTAGCAAGGGATTTAACGATGCCTTCAACAACATTTGTGTTTTTCGGATGCCTGCAAGACCATTGAAAATCAGTAATTAATATGCTCTGGAATACACAGATGCCTCTCCCCAAGAAAACATAAATAAAACCTAAAAGATTCCTTCATGCTAAAGCTTCATTCTGAAATAACAATGGACAATTTTTATTTAAACAAGAAACAAAACTTTTCATTGTAATAATGAAAAGAGACTAAAGCTCAAAATTTCCCGAAGGAAGAAAAACAGAAAAACAAAAAGACAATTAGAAAAGTTACACTAGAAAAATAAAATCATTCCAGAGAAGTCATAAATCTTAAACAGGATAACTGACATGATGTTTAGAAAGAGAATACACGGAAAAAGCTTTGAGATGAGTCAAACTAAATCGATCTAGCAAAAAAAGATGCTTGTTATGAAGATACTTCGAATCCTTTTAAACCATAATTTAGAGAGAAGAGCTTTAACGATGTTTGACCAAGAATTTAGATTTAGGAGCCAAAGACGACCCGATCAACAATTGAATTATATTGTCCTTGAAAGAGTTGGAGAACACCCAATGAAGATTGAAGACCGAAAAATAACTTGAACCAGCATTGCCTAGAGTAAAGACAATCAAAGAAGATATGTGGTAGAGCATCCGCATTTGATAGACAAAAAGAACAAGCTAATGGAGAAATACAAAACAAGAAAGGAAACTTTTCATTGTATAAATGAAAAGAGACTAATGCTCAAAAATACAAACTGGTTGAGAAACAAGAAACATAAACCAAAAGGAACTGATGTTGTTTGGAAGGTATCTCCTTTAGATTCACAGGGCTGGAGGCAATGGCTTTCTTTTGAATCAGACAAATAAAATTTTCTTTCATGCAGGAAGTAAAGTGGCCATTGTAATGAAATTCAGCACATAAACCATGGAAATCTTCTTTCAAAGCTTTTAGCAGTAAATGGATTCAATGGGTTCAAGGTTGTGTTCGTATCCCAAAATTCTCTATTTTCATTAATGGTAGACCTCGTGGGCGTATTCTAGCTTCTCGTGGTTTGAGACAAGGAGATCCATTGTCTCCATTTTTATTTCTTTTGGTTAGTGAAGTGCTTAGTGCCCTTATTGACGAGGCTTACTGCAAAGGATTATATGAAGGCTTCATCGTGGGTAGTGACAATGTTCAAGTTTCTATTCTACAATTCGCAGATGACACGCTTTTATTTTGCAAATTTGATGATAATATGCTGGATGTTTTGATTCAAACCATTCGTTTTTTTGAATGGTGCTCGGGCTTGAAGATTAATTGGGAGAAATCTGCATACCGGGTGAATGTGGATGAATCTCAACTTCAACAAGTTTCTCAGCAGTTGAATTGTAAGAAAGAAGTTCTGCCTTTCATTTATCTTGGTCTTCCTCTTGGTGGGTATCCTAAAAAAGCAATTTTTTGGCAGCCAGTGATTGATAAAATTCAGAAAAAATTGGATAGATGGAAGCGTTTCAATTTGTCTCGAGGTGGTCGGCTAACCCTTTGTAACTCGGTTCTTTCTTGTATCCCTATATACTATATGTCTCTATTTCTTTTACCTTCTCAAGTTTGTTTGGACTTGGAAAGGTTGATTAGGAATTTCTTTTGGGAAGGTCGTGAGGGAGGCAAAATAAATCACTTGGTAAGATGGAATTTGAAGTCAAAATCTCAGTTTGATAGAGGTCTCGAGGTTGGTGGATTGAAATACCGAAACACTGCTTTATTGGCAAAATGGGGTTGGAGGTTCATTCATGAACCTCATTCCTTTTGGAAAAGGATTATTGTTAGTATTCATGGATCTTCATCTTTTGATTGGCATTCAGCTGGAAAACGCAGTTTTAGTCTTCGAAGTCCTTGGATGAGTATCTCTACTGTTTGGAAGCGTATTGAATATTTAGCTCATTTCAAATTGGGAAATAGGAAAAGGATTTCATTTTGGAATGACCCGTGGATTGCAAATTGTCCATTGAAGCTGGAATTCCCGCGGTTATTTTCTCTATCTTCTTCTCCTAATGGTTCGGTTTCAGAGTATTGGGATGCTTCTCATTTATCTTGGAATGTTATATTTCGTACATTTTTGAAGGAAGAGGAAATTCCAGATTTTCAATCCTTATTGGTAATGTTATCTTCTATTACCATTGCTCCTTTTGATGATAATCGTATATGGTCTTTGGAACCTTCAGGGTGTTTTTCAGTGAAGTCTCTTACCCGTCATTTGGCTTCCTCACTTCCTTTGGAGAAAGAGATTTTTAATGCTCTGTGGAAAACTAAGAGCCCGAGAAGAACTTCCATCCTTGTGTGGATCATGCTTAATGGTTCCTTAAATTCATCAGATGTTTTGCAAAGGAAGCTTTCTTCTCATTATCTTATGCCATCAGTTTGTGTCTTATGTTGCTTGGCTGGGATTCTTTGAACCATATTTTCTTTGAGTGCTTTTACTCTCGATTGTGTTGGTTCAAGCTTTTCTCCTTCTTCAATCTTCATTGGGTCTTCTCCAACATGTTTAAGGACAACGTCACTTCTATCTTAATTGGGCCATCCTTGGCTCCAACTTCCAAACTTTTATGGTGCAATGCTGTCAAAGCATTATTATCAGAATTGTGGATGGAAAGAAACCAACGGATTTTTCAAAATTCGCATATGCTTTGGTTCGATCGGCTCGATTCAGCTCGTTTAAAGGCGTCGTCTTGGTGTTCTCTCTCTAAGAATTTCGATAATTACTCGATTCAGGATATTTATCTTAATTGGCTTGCTCTTATTTCTCATGAATAATTTTTATTTTTGTTTGTTTTGTTTCACTCCCTGGTGGAGTTTGTATCTTTTGAGCAATAGTCTCTTTTCATTTCATCAATGAAAAGTTTCGTTTCTTGTTTAAAAAAAAAAACCGAAATTTTAAGAAAAATTATGTGGTAAAACCATCCATGGACCTTTATCTTTACCAAGATTCTTCACAGCCAATCAGATTTCTTCATGAGAAAAAAGAGCAACTAAAGCCGAATTCTGAGCTTCAGAAACAACAGACCAACAAAAATCCAAAGGAATCGTAGGCTCGAAATTTTCTGATATAAAGAAGAGAATAACCTCGAAATTTCATTTTAACTTCCCTAAAGGAAAGGAGAGATATACCGTACATTGGAATAAGGCTATGAAATTAAAGCTTCCTTCTTTTAGCTGCCAAGAAACGATCAAAAGAATTGAAATTTTCATCTCATTTTCAACCACTGTAACTTACTTTATTGAATCGACATTCTTAAAAAGAATTTGGAAAAAATACCTTTTTGGTCCCTGAGTTTTCAGGGATAGGTTTGTTCGGTCCCTAAGTTTTCAAAATAGACCATTTTAGTCCCTGAGTTTTGAATAATACATTTAAAACATCCCTGAGCTCGCCTCAAAGAAAACGTGCTGCAACTTTTAATTGGTCCAGTTATTCAGCTGACTTCTAAATGATTATGGTTGAATGGTGTTAAAGCTGTTTTATCAGAAATTTGGTTTGAAAGAAATCAGAGAGTTTTTCAGGACACTTCTCTTTCTTGGTTGGATCGTTTCAACTCAACTCGCCTCAAAGCCTCGTCATGGAGCTCGTTGTCCAAGCTTTTTTCAGCCTTCTCTATTCAGGATATTTGCCTTAATTGGGATGCTTTCATTTTTCCATCCTAAGTCTTGATTGTTCTTTTTTGGTTGTTTTTGCAATTGCTTCTTAAGTCGTTTGGTATTCACTTATTGGTTGTATTTGTCATTATTCTGTTGTTTCCTTTATTGGCTGTATTTTCGTTTCCTATTTTATTTTGTTTCATTGTATTTGAGTCTAAATGAAAAGTTTGTTTCCTCTCCAAAAAACAAAAAAAGAAAACAAAAGAAAAAAACATCCCTGAGTTTTCAAAATGAACCTGTTTAGTCACTAAGCTTTGAGAAATAGGTTTAAAAGGGAAGAAAAAAGTTTCCTTAGCACCCCCCCCCCACTTTCTTCGTTCTTTCTCTTCCACCAACCCTAACCTAGATCGCAATCTTCCCTCGATCTTTCTCTGGCCATTCAAGTCAGCGTGCCCCTCAATGACAACACCAGCCTTCCAGCATCTATGTGACCTTCATCGTCGACATCTCTCCAGCGTCTTCGTGACCCCCCCGATTCTCTCTCTTTCGATGTCCCTAACCTAGCCCACAAGTTTGAAATCCCCTCGATCTATCTCCAGCCTCTCTAGTCAGCGGACCCAGTGTGCCCCTCGGTGCCGACAACAGCCTTCTGGCATCTCCGAGCCCTTCGTCGACGACAACTCTCCAACAACTTCGTGACCCTTGTTGAAGTCTCCTTCTCCCTCAATTTTTTGACCTCTGTGACCCTCGACTTTGAAGACCTCACACTTTTCTGGCAACATACCTACGGCCAGCTACATTTTCTTTTCTGACCTTCGTGACCTCATCTTCACGAACTTCATTCCTTCTTCCAGTTTTCTTCCCTCGAAGCTTTTTTGTTGTTTTTTCTCGGTTCATTTTAGAGCTTCTTTTCGATTTTTTCATGGCTGGTTTTGCTCGTATCTGCTTTGGGTTTATTAGTGTGTGGGTTCAGCAGTTTGTGGATCAATCTATAGTTGCTTCTCATGGTTTCTTTGGTCAGTGGTTTACCTGTGGGTGTGTACTAGTTCGTGGTTCTATGGATGTGATGAGTTGTTGCATCCGTAATTCTTATTTTCGATTATGGGTGAAAAGGACAATTGTTTTATGAAAGATATGAACAAAGATCAGAAGATTCATCTTTCGTATTCCATCCTAAGTTGGTTTGAAAGTTCCTTGGCTAAACTTTTGCAAAATCTAGTACACTCCTTTTTTCGCAAGAAGTTTAGGGAGGATTTTAGGATTTTGGGACCATTCGTCTGTCTAAATTTAGATCTTCCCATGGTTGGCATTTTGAGTATGTTGTTTGGCCTTCTTATGGAGAAAGAAAGAATGTTCATGTTCCTTCCGGTATCGATAAGAAACGGTGAATTGTTTTTTGGGAGATGGTGAGAGATTTCCTCTTAAAATACGGGGAACCAAATGAGGAATCAAATGTTAGTATGAGTAGTGCGGAATCGGTATCTCCTATACCAGAATCAGAGTTGATTGATTAGTTCATAGAAGATTCTTTCGCAAAAACTTTTGAAATTCTATACGACGATAGTGAACAAGGTGTCGATATATTTGGGAGAGTTGTTCCATTAGTGATTTCGCCCCATATTTCTGATAAAGTTTCTTCTCTGGTTGAGATTTGTGGTTTTCAGATGCAGACAATTCCCAACCTGTCTCCTACCGTGAAGCCTCATTAGTGTTTGCCTTGTTTGCTGAGTTTTGCATTTTTTCTTAAGGAATAGTCTCCTAAAGTTGAACAGTTGGTTGTTTCAACTGGAGTGTCATGCAGGTCTTGATCTTCATCCTTTTCAAGTTTGTTTTTTTCGTTGAGCAGCTTTTGTTTTGGTGGTTGTTTTCAACTTCGATTTTCTACTTTTGTAGCATGGAGGTTTCTAGTTGTTTCGGTCTCATCTTCGAGTTGGATCGTTGTATTTTTTTTTTTTTTTTTTGCCGGCAATGTTTAGGCTTTTCTTGGAGTTTTCTATTCTTTTGGTTTGTACTCGTTCTCATTGTTTGGTCTAGTTTTTTCTTCCCTTATGGAGGTTGTATTCCTTGAGTGTTAGTCTCTTTTCATTTTTTCAATGAAAATTTTTTGTTCTTGTTCAAAAATAAAATAAATAAATAAAAAGGTTTAAAAGGTCCCTCATATTATTTTTTTCATTCTTTTTAATAATTTTTCTATTTTTAAAAGTTAATATTTTTTATTAATTTTTAATATTGAATGTTTTTTAAATTAAAAAAATATTTTCTCCCTCCCCTCTCTACCCCATTCTCTCTCCTCTCTGCTCTCTTTTCCCTCCACCTTCCTTCCCTCTTCTTCTTCTTTTCCCCTTCTCCTTGACATCTTCTTCTTCCTCTCCCCTCCTCCCTAAACCCAATCTAGCCTAGGACAATGATGATGGTCCAAAAGCAGAAGCAACAGAGGAGAGAATGGTGTAGAGATGAGAGAGAGAATGGTGTAGAGATGAGAGAGAGAAAATATTTTTTTAATTTTAAAAACTATTCAATATTAAAAATTAATTAAAAATATATATATTAATTTTCTATTAGAAAAAGGGAAAAAACTAATTAAAAAATTGAAAAAATAATACAAGGGACCTTTTAAACCTATTTCTCAAAACTCAGGGACTAAAAAAGTCCATTTTGAAAACTCAAGGACCAAACACACCTATTCCTAAAAACTCAGGGACCAAAAATCCAAAGAATTTCAAAGGTTGTCGTAAAAGACTCTTCTCCTACAATTTCATTAATCTCCACTTCAACTACATGATCTTCCAACTTCTCACTGCTTAAACTAATGTTCGGTTCCCCATCAGATTCAACAAGATTAGATGGTAGTAAGCACTATGGAGAAATCCAACTTAGTAATCAAAATGAAGAAAGTTTACTGACGGTTGAATATTACATTCCTAAAGGAAAAAAAAGGGCCAAGTTTACAACAGCCAAATTATCGTAATTCTTTTTTTCTTTTTTATGATAAGTACGTAACTCTTTTTTCTTTTGAAAGGATAAGAAAAGGTTCAAATAATGATAGGAAACATACACCCTTTCATTGATGTATGAAATAGATACAAAAGGAAGACCTATCAAAAGTAATTACAAAAGACATCTCCAATGTGATAATAGGGAGAATAAACTATAATTACAAAAGGGGGGAGTGACTACTCCAAAATAAGGCAAGATAAGATGTAGATTCTATGAAGGCACATGTGTTTTGAGACTTATCGGAAAAGATTCGAGCATTTCTTTCCATCCATAAATTCCAAAAAAATGCATACAAAAAATTGTGCCAAAGAAATTTCTTTTCCTTCTTGAATGGATGCCCACGTAGAGATAATTTGAGAAGAGATAGTATGTTATTTGCCCAAGTAGGTCCAAATAACATACTTAGTCCCTAAACTTTGATGATTATATCTATTCAATCCCTCAACTTTAAAAAGTTTCAACCACATCCCTCAACTTTCAATTTCAATTCTAATAAGCCTCTAATCATTCATTACTTAAATGTTGATGTGGCATGTTAATTCTACTAATAAGTGATGACTGAACACGATATGACATAAGAAGTAAGCCGATATGAATGTATTCTAACCAAAATTGAAAATTTAGAGATGTAATTGAAACTTTTTAGGAGAGTTACATTTGGGCTTATTATAATCAAAATCAAAAGTTTGGCTACTAAATTTTGGAGGCTTAAACCTTCCCACAAATAATAAAACAAAGTGCCCAAAATCATGAATCTGTTTGTTTTTATTCTCTGTTTAAAGGCAATGAAAGCTAAATTTTCAACCTTAGAAAGAAAAGATGAATTCTGCCAAATTTCAGGGTTCTTCCTAATGTGCTCTTTCTAAATACTTTTGCAACTATTCAGGTCCCTTTTCCCTTTTTTTAACAAGGTACAAACTTTTCATTGATTAATGAAAAGGAATAAAATAAACTTTACAGAGTTTTCAATCTGCGGTGGGTTTTTCATTTTGAAGCCAGAAGTAATGTCCTTCAGATTTTATTGGGTTCTTCTTTACCCTTGCAATCTCATTGTCTTTGGGTAAATGCAATCAAAGCCTTGGTATCAGAATTATGGTTAGAGAGATCAGCGGGTCTTTGAAGATAAATATAACTCATGGATTGATCAATGTGAATCAGTCCATCTAAGACCTCTCTTTGGTGTTCTCTTCCCGTTTCTTTTTCTAACTTCTCCTCAAATCCCAACCAAATTTTCTTCTCTGATTGAGTTATGTGGGTTACAGATGCGGAAAATTCCTAATTTGTCTCCGATAGTTAAAGCTCTTTAATGTTTTTCTCGTTAGCTCAATTTTGAATTTCTCTTAGGGTTTAGTCTTTTCAAGTTGGGCTCTCGTCAAATTTCATCGGTGCAGTTTCCATTGGTGGTGGAGTTTTTTTGAAAATCCTCCTTTTCCTTGCTTCCTTTTCAGTTGGTCTCTTCAGCCACTTGGTGGTTTTGATCTTTTCTCCGATTTTGATCGATTTACTATTTGTTTTTTGTTGGTTTTTCAGTTGTAGTTGTCCTTCTTTAGTCTTTTTTTTTTTTTGTGGTTCTCTTAGTTCTCTGGTGGTATTCTTTTCTAGTTTTTCTTTTTCTTTGGTCTCTATACTTTGTGATGTTTGTAATTTTGAGCATTAGTCTCTTTTCATTCTATCAATGAAAAGCTTTATTTCTTGTTTCAAGAGAAATGTTTAGTTTTTCTCACTCCTTTTTGGAGTTTGTGTCTTTAGAGCACTAGTCCTTTTTCATATCTTCAATGAAAAGATTTCTCACGTTCAAAAAAAAGAAAAAAATATTTCAAATAATACAAAGGATGGAGTTAATTGTCTACTTTACCAAAATAGACTATGTTAAAAAGTTTTTGGATCCCATATGTTTTATGACATCATAAACGTGGTTTATGTGTATACATCTCTAACCTGTTAGTAAAGCTACTTACAAAGTAGTTTAACGTTCACCCCCTCATACATTATCTTAGGTAATAACGACATACAAGAAGCGTGACGAAAATGACCATCGATTGTGCCATGAGATACATTTTCTGCATCAGTTTTCATTCTTTTTTTAGAAGAAACAATTTCATTAGGTATGAAATTTACAAAAAAGAGGAGCAGAGCCCAATGTTAGGCCTCCAATTATCTTGCAATATGTACGAAGGGGTAAAAAGGAAATGTAGCTCCAACATTTCCTACAGAATTCGTTTAGAAGGTAGTGCGCAAGGAGGGGACCAGCTGTGGCCATTGTTTTCTGTTATGCCTACCTTATATATATAGTCTACTTTTGTGTTAGTTGTTTTTATGCTTTATTTTGACGATAGCTGAAAGTTAGAGAGAGAGGAGAGATTACCGGCCCTCTCAAATTGGCTGGGAGCTTTTGTATCTTTTGGCTCTTTCTCTGATTATCAATATATCATTGTGAGGATACCTCACACCCAATCCAAGGGAGTTACATAAAATTCTCTAATTGGACAAACAACAATCAAAGCTATAGAAATGAAAAGGGAGGGATAATTTACACCAAGATATAGCTAGATGACATGATAAAAAAAAACTATCAAAAGATTGAGCTTTTTGTTGAAGATATAATTCCACTCAATTCAAACCAACCATAAGAAAACTCTGAAGATATGCATACAAAGATGCCTTTTCTCATTTCTGAAAGGATGACCCCCCAAAATATGAGAGAAGAGTTCGGGAAGGTCCATAGGGAGGGCTACTGTCCAATTAAAAAAAAGGAGAGAATGGTACTCCAAAATCTATATAGCCAAACTAGGGAAGAGTATCTAAAACACGTAGAGACTGTTCTAGAAGCTCCGCGTGAGCACTAGCTTAAATGCTCAAACGGGCAAAAGTAGACCCCTTGTTGCATAAGGTACACCAATGTATAAAGATAGAGCCATGGTAGGTAGACAATGTTGCAATTTGTCATGGGTGAGGAAAGCTCAGTGTGACAGGCTGATAACTCCCACAAGAAAATTTTAATTTTCTTAGGCGGAAGCTTCCCTCTCATTAAAACTCCCCAATGCAGAAGGCCTACTACATATTTTCTTTGATTGTCCATATTTGTGTATTGTTTGGTTCAAGCTGTTTACGGTATTTAGTCTTCGGTGGGTATTTTCAAATGACTTCAAAGACTATGTTCTTCAATTGCTTATTGGTCCATCTTCGGCTACAAAAGTTCAGATTTTGTGGATTAATGCAGTCAACGCTATTAACTGTGGTTTGAAAGAAACCAGAGAGTCTTTCATAACAAACATCTACCTTGGTTTGATCGATTTGATTCACCTTGTCTTGAAGGCTTCATCGTCGTGCTCTCCCTCCAAATCTTTTGTCGATTTCTCATTTCAGGATATATGTCTTAATCGGAATATCTTTATTGTTCCATTGTAATTTTTATTTCATTTTTTAAGGCTTTCTTTATTGCTTTCTTTTCACTCCCTCGTGGAGTTTGTATCCTTTGAGCATTAGTCTCTTTTCATTATATCAATGAAAAGTTTTTGTTTCTTGTTAAAAAAAATAAAAAAAAATTAATTAATTAAAAAAAACAAAAAAAAAAAAAACTTAGTGATGGGTCCATATAGCACTATACAGGAAAGCCTCATTGGTATCCCTCTCGTTGCTGATGTCTTCTAGCAAAGATTTCATGGAGAAAATACCATTTGCTTCAAGCCTCCAAGTCCATTTATGATTGGTTTGAGAGAGGTGAATGGTGGATAGTTATGGGTCAAATCCGCCCACTCGTTTTCATGTTTTTTTATAATTCAATTGTTTATGAAAATGCATTTATCTATCAATTTATTTTTTGAACAAAAAATGAAACTATTCCTGTAATGAAAAAAGACTAATTATCAATTATTATGATATTCTACAATATTTTCTATGAGATCTCAAATAAAGGTTTTTAATTATATTACTATATAGCATTTTCAAAGATCCTAAATGTTATGAACATGTATTTTCTATTTTGTATTTAAAGTACAATTATATAAAATAAACTGGAGTAAGTAAGCTCACATATCAAAGTTCCGGAAAAGAACCTGCAATGTTCTAGGCTCCATGCAAAAACCCTATCAAGATTGAAAAAAGAAGAAGAAGCTAAGCCAGAATTCAAACCACAAATTCACATATAATCTACTTAATTATAGTTACCCTAGTTTCAAAAAAAAAATTATCGTTACCCTCAAATTTTCAAGAACAAGAATCCTATGCCACAATGGTAGATCAAGAAAAGTAACCTTCAATAACATACTGAGGAAAACCTGCATTTGGTTAAAAAAAAAAAAAACTATAGTTATACAGTAGATTTAGGTTCTCTTTAAGTCTAAACTTTAATGTAGAACAAAGGGAGAAGCACTATAATGCTGTTCGAAGCTTATCAATGAGAAGCTAAAAAAAATTCTATTGCTTAGCTACAACAGAAATGTGACTAAAATATAGGTATTAAAGAATATAAAAGAAGATATATATGAAACTAGAAATTTAATTATGAGTGCAAAACAGTGATTTTATTACCATATTATATGAAAAATGGAAAACCTCTGTAAAGAAAAACAAGGGAGTCCTTTTGTATTAATAAAAACATTTGGCCTTAGTGGGAGGAGTCCTTGGAAATTCATCCCTTCGGCAATATCTCATAGGAGCTGCAAGAAAATTCAAAGTTGGCAGTAGGGTGGAATCTTGACTCTTGAGAGGAATTCTTGACTGTTGATCGGCCACTGAAAGTAATACTCTCCAGGCTACAACTCTAAAAGTATGCTGTTAAAAGATCACTAGAATGGATGATAAGGAAGCCTTCAGGTCATGAGAACTTTCAATAGTAGGGAAGCCATTACATTGGATAACTCTTCTTTCCTTGCACAACAGAGAGGTTCCAAAGTTTAGGTGTTGGACCTATCTGGTACCTTGAGAATTGATCGGTTATCTTACGTCTAAGAGACAGAGTGAAAACCACTCAGGTCTAAGCACCTGTCTAAGGCCATATGGAAGCAAAGAATTCCTAAGATCAACTTTTTAAGACTTAAGTCCTGAGAGGTGTCAATAATTACAAATGTGATCCAGAAAATACATCCCTACAGCGATCAATTCTCATTTTCATAATCAGACCTTAATTTACCCTAACCCTAGCCTCCCGCCGTCGTTATCTTCCGCTGCCGCCGCCGCCGTCGTGACTTGCTGTCCCTCTCATCGTCAGCTCGCGCCGCTCATCTCGCCGTCGTTATCTTCCAACTGAGATTGATGTTAAAGTGGGAATATTAGAAATTTCTCTCCGTTTTGGTGACAAGTGTCATTTGAATCCTGGAATTTTATCCCACAAGATTTTACAAATTCAGTGGATTTAAAGAGGGTTAATCAGGTCATGGAAGATGAAAGTCTCTTTTTACCAAATGAAGATGATTTGGTGATGGCTATCGAGGATTCAAAGGTCCCTTCGATGTATGATAAGAATCTTAATTCAAATGGTCCTGATTTGTTAAGAGGCATTTCTTTGGATGGGCATGCAGATGTTAATTCCCTTGGACTGGTGTCTCCTCTGCAATCGAAGCAAAGTTTAATTAAATCCTTTCCTCTTCATTATTCTAGAAGAAAAGGGTTTTCCTCCATCATGGATCATTCAGAGTCTAATTCAGATTCTGTAGAGGAATCTTGTGTTCGTCTTTTGACTCTATCCACGAACCATTTGGAGTCTCCCACGAAAGGTTCTAAGATGCAAGAGACTTTATACCTTGTCAAGATTTTTAGTCAATCGCAAATTTCTCTTCCTGGTTCAAACACACTATTCACCAAAGGTGTAGCAAGTCTCTCTACTCCTAAGAAGATTTCTCCCTATTTTGATTCTGATGGAGAATCGGATGTTAGTATGAGCAGTGAGGAGTCAATTTTTCATGTTCCGAAATTTGAGTTGGTTGATCAAGTTGAAGATAATTCATTTGTTGAAGCTTTTGAAAATCTTTTTGAAGTTAATGTTCAAGGTGTCGATAATTTCGAGGGAGTAGTATCTTCGATGGTTTCTCCTCAAATCCCAGCCAAATTTTCTTCTCTAATTGAGCTATGTGGATTACAGATGCAGGAAATTCCTATTTTGTCTCCCGCAGTTAAAGCTCATTAATGGTTTTCCCGTTAGCTCATTTTTATATTTCTCTCCGGGTTTAGTCTTTTCAAGTTGGGCTCTCGTCAGATTCCATTGGTGCAGTTTCTATTGGTGGTGGAGTTTTTTCGAATATCCTCTTTTTCCTTGCTTCCTTTTCAGTTGGTCTCTTCAGCCATTTGGTGGTTTTGATCTTTTCTTCGATTTTGATTGATTTGCTGGTTGTTTTTGTTGGTTTTTCAATTGTGGCTTTCCTTCTAGAGTCTTTATTGTGGTTCTCTTGGTTCTCTGTTGGTCTTCTTTTCTAGTTCTTTTAGGATCAATATCTTCTTCGTTCTTTGGTGGTGCTTGTATTTTTTAGCATTAGTCTCTTTCATTATATCAATGAATGAAAAACTGTTTCTTGTTAAAAAAAAAATACATCCCTACAGCTCTCTCTTTATCCCATGTGGTATATCCTCTGCATGCATCAACTTCGCACATCCCTACAACTCTCTTTATCCCATGTGGTATGTCCTCTGCATGCATCAACTTGAAGCCGGTGATCACCTCAACATTCCTTGTTTTTACAACTAGGACATGTAGTTAAACCTTTTTGACACTTTTGGTGTTTTTAGGTGCTTCCCCAGCACATTTCAAATTGTATAGAGCAGCTAATTTGCAACCATCATTTCAGGAGAAGCCTAAAAATTCTTTTATATTAATCAGTCATGACAACCCTTTGAGAAATTCTTTGATCAAGAAAAATGAGAGTAAAGTTTAAAAATAAAAATAATTATGAAAAAAAAATAAAAGTCAAACAAAAATACAGGCTAAAGCAATCAAAGGAGACAAAAGAAAACTGCATGAAGGAGCTCTAATGGTTTGAGAGTCAAAAAATAAATGAACATTAACAAAAATACAAAGACACAAAAGCTCAAAGGCAGGCATTAAGGTGCACAGAATTCAAAAAGTTGCTAAGAAGAAACTATACTACAGCCATAAAAGCTCTCAAATTTCATTCTAGCCAAATGTTCCACAAGGCATAAAAATATCGTTGGTGCTGTTTCTTCCTATCAAGATGCTTTGGTTATTGCTTCAAGTGTTTATACCAGAAAAATATCAGAAGATCATACATATGAAACATTCAAGTCTTGGTACTTAAATTTGTGAACTAATTAAGGATGGATATACGTATACCAAAAGTTGAGGATGTCAAACAATGGCAAAACAACTATTAATAAAGGTCATGATCCAAATTGTCAAGTCACAATCAAAAAGTTTATTCTCATAGAACAGACCTCACATTCAGTGATGAGGGATGTACTATATAGTCTGATAATATGAGCAACTGACCGCAAGACTATGCGTCGGAAATAAGGCTCCCCCGCTTCCCCTTCAAGCTAACATGACACCAAAATGGGGCAAAAGGAAGCCAATTTGTTACCAAGATCTCAATAAGCATGGTTATCGAAGCTAAACACTTATTCAACAGATTTTCCAAATCAATCACCTCAGCATTTGTACGAAGTGATGTCATGAGAAGAGAACATATCTGATGGCGCAAAACCTGTTAAATTTTTAAGCAATCATTTCAATTTTAAAACTTTTGTCAAAAACAAAACACAGATAAAAGCCAAAAGAGAGTTTCCATAGGTAAGCCATAGTTTACCTGCTCATATGGAACTAATATCCTGAAAACAGCAACATAATTTGACAAAATGAACCTACAAGCAACAAATAAAAAATTATGAGAAAAAACATGAAGAAATGACATTCATTAGATCAGTTAAAAGTTACAAAGAGACTCCCTGTAGGAGTACATAAGTAAACTTTATAAAGATGGAGATAATTTGTATTTGGTTTTATTTTGTGTTTCATTTTCTTTGCAATATTTTTTATATATATTTAACTTAAACACACACACATATATAATTATTTATTTTATGTCCACTTGTTTAAGATTAAAAATGCACATTTTTTGTATATTATAGTGTAATTTTTTTAAGTAATATTATAGTGTAATTTTTAATTCAATAAATATAGTACAATAAATTATCTCCATCTTTAGAAAAATTAACAGTATATTTTTTATACTTTTAATTTTTATGTCTGGATCAAATTTTAATCATCTTTTTCATTCAAAATTTGATTATACTTTTTTATACTATATTTAGAATGCATATTTTTTTAGTATTGACTTTTAATCTATTTTGAAGATAAAATGAATCGAGATCAATATTAGCATTACCAAATTAATTATATTAATGTTGGTGCAATACCTTAATAACACCGTCTTGGAGAAAGAGTTTTTTTCTCAAAAGGGGGGAAACTTACTCTAATTCAATCAGTTTTGAGTGGCATCCCAATCTACTATATGTCCCTTTTCAAAATTCCCTGTTTTGTGAGCAAGGTGGTTGAGAAGTATATGCGAGACTTTTTATGGGAAGGAGTTGATGAAGGCAAAGGCTCGCACCTTGTGAATTGGGAAGTGGTCTCTAGTTCGATGGATTCGAGGGGGTTAGGTATCGATAATGTTAGGGATGGGAACAAATCCTTGCTGGCTAAATGGCTTTGACAATTCCATCATGAAACCAACGCCTTGTGGTACAAGGTTATTGTTAGCAAGTACGGGCTTCACCCGTTTGGGTGGATCGTTGGTGGGGTTAAAGAAACTTCCAGAAACCCATGGAAAGAAATTTCAGCCCAGTTCCCTATATATTCTCAGTTTATCCACAATGGGGCAAGGGATGGGAGGGATACTTATTTTTGGGAGGATAGGTGGATCGGGGATGCTCCTCTTTGCTCTTTGTTTCCTCGTTTATATCAATTGTCCTCTTTGAGGAATCATTCGGTGGCGACCATTCTTTCTTCTTTTGACAACCAGGTCACCTCCTCTCTGGGCTTTCGTAGACCTCTGACAAACAAGGAAACGACAGACATTTTGTCTCTTCTTTCAATGCTTGAGGCCTTTAGTCTTCGTCCTGACAAGAGGGATATCTGCTTGTGGAGTCCTTGTCCTTCCAATCGTTTTTCGAGCTCCTCTCTCTTTCATTGTTTGACTAACTCTTCCTTGGAGAGTGGCTCAATTTTCTCTTCATTATGGAAGGTAAAGATTTTGAAGAAGATTAGATTTTTTGTGTGGTAGGTTTTGCATGGTAGGGTTAATACTTTGGATCTGATTTCAGCTAG
The DNA here is from genome assembly GCA_017139565.1 of Luffa aegyptiaca. NCBI lineage: Eukaryota > Viridiplantae > Streptophyta > Magnoliopsida > Cucurbitales > Cucurbitaceae > Luffa > Luffa aegyptiaca. The sequence continues at coordinate 23,876,331 of CM029397.1, forward strand.
AGGGTCTTCTTTGGTTGGGTCGTTTTGTTGTATCCTTTATAGGAGGGAGGCTGAGAATGTGGACCACTTGCTTTGGGGTTGTGAGTTTGCCTCGGCAGTATGGAGTTGTTTCTTCCAGGAGTTTGGCTTTCATTCCTTTCGTTTCATCAGAGCTCAAGCTTTCAGGACGACTTTCAAGGAGCTTCTTCTTTATCCGCCCTTCCGTGACAGAGGGCGAATTTTGTAACAGGTTGGGGTTTGTGCGATTGTTTGGGGTCTTTGGGGAGAGAGAAACCTAAGAATCTTCAAAGAACGTGAGAGTTCTTGGAGCAATGTTTGGCCCCTTGTTAGATTCTATGTTTCTTTTGGGCCTCCGTGTCTAAGCCCTTTTGTAATTACACTTTAGGCATTATCTTGCTTGATTGGAGCCCCTCTTTATAGTGTGGCTCCCCTCTCTTTTTTGTGGGGTTTTCTTTTGTATGCCCGTGTATTCTTTCATTTTTTCTCATGAAAGCTCAGTTTATTAAAAAAAACACCATCTTATTATTGAATTATCAACCATGCATTTGTTGACCAAAATTTTTTATCAATAAATTATTCAAGTTCATTTTTACTATTATTGTAGTAATGCATATATTTGACTTTTAATTTTTTATTTATATGCTTAAAATAGTGTTTCATTACTTAAATAAGCTTGTTTTAAACCTTCACCAAAAAAAATTCAAAAATATATTTATAAGTTTTCGTGATATCTGTGATCCAGAATATCCGTCGATTTATCTATAAATCTGACTTATCGATATCGATATTTCATCCTCAGTCATACCAAGCTATGTGACTTGCCAGTCATCCTTTTGAGTTAAGAGTTGGTCAGCCTTAGTCCGGAAGACTAAATGGTTTCTTATAGAATGACCATTTAAACAAAATTGGAAGTACGAAATGTTTCTGTATGTGTATTTGTTGTATTTAATCAATAATTTAAAAAAAAAAATAGAAACAAAATTGAGTCAATAATCAAAGTTATTCTTTTTTGTACTTTCTAAAAAGGAATAGACATATGGGTGAAAAAATAATATGATATTGTGGAAAAGTATCTTAATCGAAAATTTAATTGAAACAATGCTTCAAGTATACAGAACCTTCAGAGAAAAGAGATTCTTACTCGAGTATATCAAGGGCAAAGGTACGCTGAAAAGAAATCGGGCGTAACCAAGTTGCCTGTAGAAGAAAAGCAATGTCATTTAATGGAAAATTGGACAAAACTAATTAATCACAATGTCCCTATTGCAGATAACAGAAAAGATATAAAATACTATAAGGAAGAATTTGAAGATGTAGACTAATTTTTTTTTTTTATAGGAAACAAAGACCATTCATTGATATTATGAAATGGGATACAAAAGAGACCTATCGGATATAATTACGAAAGACACCTCCATTGATTAAAGAGGGTAGATAGACTATAATTACAAAAAGGAGATAATAATTTACTCCAACAAATAGCTAACAAGGAAGAGGTCTCAATAAAATGGCCGACGTCTTTCTTCTTATCGGAGAAGATACGACCATTTCACTCCAACCAAAGGCTCCAAAAAAACGCACGAACATGACAAAGCCAAAGGATCTTCTTTTCATTCTTAAAGGGGTGTCCCATAAGAAGAAGAGATAAGAAGAAGATGTAGACTAATTTCCAAACTAGTTTTAGCATAACGAGAAAATCTAAAAGGTGTACAAGAATTATCTTAATTTATGAACGAATAGCTTAAAGTAAGTACATACAGATCCACCTGCGGCAAGAGCTGTCAGATCTTCAAGCAATTGCAGCCCAAGCCTCCCTGCTTTAGTCAAGTTCTCTCGCTTCAACAATGGCCCTCCAGAAAGAGACCCATTTTTCAGTGCCCTGTTCATGCCAGGATTAATGAAATAAAGTTCAAGTTGTAACACCATGCTTATGGTGCATAATAACAGCTTTCTGTTTTTTAATAGAAAACAAATCTATTAACTGACAGAGAATGTAGAAAAGATAGGACATAGAACAGGAATAGAACATAAAAAATATGGTTGTTTTGGCTCCCTTCTCCAGCTGTGGTTTTTGTAAGCCCCTTTTGTATTCATTCATTCATTTTAGCCCGTTATTGCATACAAAATAAATAATATAAATAACTAAATAAATTGGACAACCAGATATCCTCCCAACCAAATATGAGAACAGAGGAAGACAATAATAGTCTTCCTTCTATTTCATGTTAGATAAACATATGCGGCAGAAAAATTGGACTTCAATAGGCGCACATTAAATAACATTCAAATAGCACAACATAATATTAATCATGCATAGAAAGCTGTGAACTATGAGAGTAAAGTGATGTCAATCAAAAGACAAGCATACTCTGAGATGTTACGATCAACATCAGCAGTAACCATACTGGTTCGAGAGGTTTGACTTCCAGTACCAAACTTTCCCGCCGGGAGTGACTCAGCAAAAATTACATGATCAAAAATCAGAGCTACTGCTTGCCTAAAGGTAGCCGCTGCAGTACTGTATAGCACTCAAATGAAATGTGTTTTTTTAGATAAAGTGGAAAATTAGCAAGTAGATGATGAATAATAATCATATTAGAAAAGGACTTCACACGTGTAAAATCAATAGACTAAATACCGACGTACTTTCGCACACTGTCAGAAGATCTATTGTTTTCTAAAAGCCGAATGCAGATACCGAGAGCTTGAGCCATATTTTCCTGCAGTTGTACAATTGAAATTTTTGGCTACCACGATAAAGTTACAATACCAATAAGAAAATTTTTTATTTGCAGCAATCAAAGAATCTTCTAGGACAAGTCAAGTTGTGTAGTTCATTTGTCAGTATTCTACTTTGTTTATGCCTGAATGGCAAGAAACACTATAAGGAATCATGTCAACCAAACAAAACTGGCAAATCGGTTAGTCTGCCCTACTCCTTCACACCTTCCAAATTCTCTTGATGCCCCCACTCAGGTCACAAGCCCATATTACCGGGCTCAACATTCATTTGCAATTATTCATAGATTATTTCCAGCTTAAGATTAATCAACTTAGGTGAGATTCAAGCTTTTTTCTAATCCTTAAAGGGTTGAGAATCAGTAGAAATGCACAAGCACAAATGATGCGAGTTCATTCAATTGCTAGCCACTTCTTTTCTCTTTCATTTTTCTCCATGAAAGTCTGGTTTCTCATAGAAAAAAAGTATTAAGGGATGATGGATTTTTAAAAGTATAGGCATATATATTTAGCTTGCCGTATATTTTTTTATTTTTTCATTTTTTTCCATGAAAGTCCGGTTTCTCATAGAAAAAGAGTATTAAGGGATGATGGATTTAAAAGTATAGGCATATATATTTTAGCTTGCAAAACCAGGGAAATGGAGGCTTAAAGAGTACATTCTTAATACTGGGTTCTAATAGAAATATGTTCCGTTTTTTTTTCTTTTTTCTTTTCCTTTTTTTTTCTTTTCTTTTTTTCTTTTCTTTTTTTTTTCATTCTGTTATCTTATTCTATTATATTATATGTCACTTTTTCTAATGCCTTCCAAGGTCAGCTTGGTTGTGGAAAGATTGATGAGCTCTTTTTTCGGGAAGGAAATGAAGGTGGAGAGATCAGCCATTTGGTGAGATGGAATTTGGTTACAAAAGCACAGTCAGAAGGTGGTAACGTTGTTGGAGGTCTCGGTATTGGAGATCTGAAGCATATAAATTCAGCTCTTATTGCTAAATGGGGTTGGAGATTCATGCATGAGCCATCTTCAGATATGCACAAGGATGTGTTTAAAGCTCTTTGGAAGACTAAATGTCCAAAGCGTATTAACATTCTTTGTTGGATCATGATCTTTGGTTCTTTAAACAACTCGGAGGTTCTTCAAAGGAGGCTACCGTCTCATGTTTTATCCCCTTCCATTTGCCCTTTATGTTCAAGTGCCAGTGAATCTTTGCAGCACATTTTCTTTGATTGTGTTTTTTCTTTCCAGTGTTGGGGGAAGTTTATGTCTATTTTCAAGCTTCATTGGGTTTTCGATCAGTCATTTAAAGAAAACGTGCTACAACTTTTAATTGGTCCAGTTATTCAACCGGCTTCTAAATTATTATGGTTGAATGGTGCTAAAGCTATTTTATCAAAATTTTGGTTTGAAAGAAATCAGAGAGTTTTTCAGGACACTTCTCTTTCTTGGTTGGATCATTTCAACACAGCTCGCCTCAAAGCCTCGTCATGGAGCTCGTTGTCCAAGCTCTTTTCGGCCTTCTCTATTCAGGATATTTTCCTTAATTGGGATGCTTTCATTTTTCCAGACTAAGTCTTGATTGTTCTTCCTTTTTGGCTGTTTTTGCAATTGTTTCTTAGCCGTTTGTTATTCACTCATTGGCTGTATTTGTCATTATTATGTTGTTTCCTTTGTTGGCTTTATTTTCGTTCCTTGTTTTATTTTGTTTCATTGTATTTTGAGCGTTAGTCTCTTTTCATTTCTTCAATGAAAAGTTTGTTTCCTTTTCAAAAAAAATCTACATTAGTGGCGTATGTTTGGCAAGGATGTGATGAGTTTTCATAGCCCATCGATGAATATTTCTAAAGTTTGGAAGCAGATGGAATCTTTTGCTACATTCAAATTGGCAATGGCAGAGAATTTTATTTTGGCAAGACCCATGGTTTAATAATTCCCCCTTTAAAATTTCTTTCCCTCAGTTTATTTCCTTCTTCTATTGCTTTATTTTTCCGTCGTAATTTTCTCAGTTTATTTCCTTCTTCTATTGCTTTATTTTTTACTCCCTTGTAGCGTTTGTATCTTTTGAGCATTAGTCTCTTTCCATTACATCGATGAAAAGTTTTGTTTCTTATTCAAAAACAAACTCTCTCAAGTTTACTTGTCTCGTTCCAATAGTCTTAGAAACTAATTTAGAAATTTTTCATTTCCTAAAAACCAAGCTTTCGTTGTCAAAAATGAAAAATTGTTAAGGGTCATCCTTAAAACGGAGCAACAAAATGAGCCACTAGATCCAAACTAACTATATAAAAAATACTCTAATTTAAAATCATAAGACCTAAATAGTAAATAGTATTTACAAAAATTCTTAGAAGCTGACAACAAAAGAGATGTATGAAACTTAGCAAGAGACTAAACCTCCTTCCATAATCTCTCGATTCTCTTAATCCCTCCAAAAGAATCCTATTATTTCTCGAAATCCAGAGACCTCACAAAACAGGAAAAACAGACAGTTCATCACAAGAACCAACCCGTATCACAAAATGGTGGATGCAGAAGAGTCTCCTGCATAGGAACTACACTCTATTTTAAGCCACCAAAAACCTCAAGAAAACCTTGGAGTGAGAATTTGAAAAACCTCAAGAAAACCTTGGTGTGAGAATTTGAAAGAATTCTAACACCAAGCTTTATCTCCATACTGTTCGAAAAAGAAAGAAACAAAAAGAAAAAAGGCAAACTGTTCCAAGAATAAACATCTACAAGAAAACCTCTCTGAAGGATTGGGGCCAGAGGTGAACATCCCTTCTTCCCAGTCTAATAGAAGAATCCCCTAAGTCATAAGAGCCCCATATTATGTGAATAGTGGTATCATACAAAATTTTAATCAAAGACCCGTGCACTCTGAAATAAGATCTCATCAACAAAAAAATAAACCATAGAAGTAAAATCTGTTAAGCTATCCATTTTTTACTAGTGAATGATGAATTATTTCTCGCAGAATGGTCATCTTATGGAGATAAAGTTTTCTAAATGCAAATTACCTCGCTTTCAGGATGTAAACGGGATTGAAAAATTATTAGAATAGTTTGAAGTGTCTTCAACTGAACAGTCTCATCTGATATTTCAGCATGCTGCAGGAAAAAAGAAATTTATATTAGAATGATTTGACATGTAAAAGGCAGGATCAAGCTAATATTATTCAAAATATTTTTTTATGGGAAACATACTATCATTTCATTGATGAGATGAAATAATACAAAATGAGAGGGAAAAACAATCCTGAGACAAAAGAAGCTAAAAGAACACCTCCCATTGGCCAATAGAGAGGATAAACGTTAGTTTTTTTCATAAGAAACCGAACTTTCATTGATAGAAATGAAATAACATATAAAGGCATGATCGATCTCACACCCCACCAAAGCCGCCCATCTATTCAACTTAGACGAATCATGATTAATACCCAAGACAACACTCTTACCTCTAAATTACTTCAAAAAAAGGACAACAACCTACCATTGGCCTGCCATTGAGGAGAATGAGAAATTAACATTCCTGACACAGCTCCACATCCAAGCTCTCCATTTGAAGCCAAAACCTTTCTTTCTGAGGATCATGTCCAAGAACTCCTAGTCAACGTGATTATAAGCCTTCTCAAAGTCAATCTTGAAGATCAGTCCTTATCAATTAGGTATTATTCTTTTGGATTAGAGCCCTTTTTTATTTAGCTAGTTCAGGGTCTTGTTTGGGCTCCTTTCGTTAGGTTGTCTTTCTATACGCCTTATATATCCTTTCATCTTTCTCGATGAAAGTGCTCCTGCCAACTCTTACACCTATCCTCAAAAATCCATTGATTTTGCTCAAACTGGATTTCTAATATAATGACTTTGACTACATTGACCCATAAAAGATGTGCTTAGGGGAGCAAGTCTAAGCCATAAAAAAAACTACAATAAATTTCTCCTCCGTCAGCCTACCATTCATTAAATTGTCCATTTTTTATTTTCAGGCAGGAAATATGATTTGACGATTCAAATTTATTGGCATTTAGGACACAAACTATCATTTCTGCAACCTACTTGCAATATCTGGCAGAGGTCATCCATCTCTTGACAACAAGCATCTGCCACTATCCAAAAGTACTATTGTCCACAGGACAAAGGTTTTTTGCAAGACCGGAATCTATTTGTGGCTCCTTTAATCTTTCCAAATGGATTAAATTGCTCATGAAAGTTAGTGGATTCAGGTACAACACTATCTACACTTTAATCACTTTCTCCTCCTTTCTTTTAGCATCTACCTCACTGGAATAAATCTAGTTATCATCAACTTTAACACACATCTCCATTCCTTTGTTAGGTGTAAAGTTTTGTTTGAGCATACAAACAAACTCTACATGTATATATACATACATACATACATATACACACACACACACACATATATATGTACAAGGAATGATTTTTTCATTGATTGGTAAAAGAAATGGAAATGATTCAAGGAGACAATCTCCCATTGAGAGAGAAAGTAGAAAAATAAATAATAAAACTAATTAGGAAATATAAATGTAGGAGCATTATCAGGGGAGTGGGGATGGCTTATATAATTTGATCCTCATTTCTAATGGAAAGAAAAAATGGAAAATAACCTCAAAGGCTGGGATATTTACTTTATTGTCTACTGATGTTTCAATTGGGTGAGAACTGGAACCACTGGCGCAAAGAGAAATTCTATCAAACGGTTGTAGTTCCTACAACTGAAACCCCCTGAGCAAAAAGAATAACTCTTTGGGTGCAAGAAGGGTAAAAGCAAACTTATGTTTCAATTGGTATTAGTTAACTGTAGACTTAGATTTTTCAATCAAAAACCATTAAGCTAACGTCTAGCTTAAAATGGCAAAAGTAGTTGATCAACTCAAATAAACGTTTTAGTAATGAAAAACACATTGGCAGTATTTAGCTCTTAATGTAACAAAAGTAGTCGATCAAATTAATTCGATGAAATTTAGAATTTCCCTCAACGCTGTAAAGCAGTACACCATGACTACTATTAAATAACTTACATCTTTCAGGGTGAAGAGTATTTCTTTCAAGGCAGAAGGATTGACTGCATCATGTGATATGAGCTTTTGTAGAGACGAAAGTCCAATAACACTCAACTTTATAGTTTTGGCTTCGCATGCCAACAAAAATATTCGTAATATGTCTTCATTCTCTGCAATATCACTGGGACTTGACATGGATCGAAGCTGAACATCAACAAATGAAGATAAATGTCAAAATGCAGGACATTCCCAACACTCTATGCGGTCAAATTCGTTACAACCTAATATCTCGAAGCATAGATAATGAATAATTATGTTGCAGCTTTCATACTTAATCAACCGATGCTAGTAGGTCGCAATTAAAGAAAATGTCCATTTCTCTTGAAAAATAACCCCGCACCCACACCCGCACACACAGAACAAAATACTATAGGAACAAGAAATTCAACACTTTTTACTTGTTTCTGCTCCTTCATTACACAGCAACCAAACGGCAAATTACACCGTTTCAAACCATAATTTGAACTGAGGCGGCTTTCAATCAGCTTTTAGAATTGAATAACCAACATATACAATTAATAACAACTATTGTGACGCGAATTAAACGCACAGTTCAGACTTGGTATGAGAGGAAGAATGAAGTTGAACCTTGAGAATAGCGTGCTCAGCTCCATCTTTGACGGCCGGGTGACGGCGGCGAGCTTCAACGGACAGCGCGCGAAGATCAGATTCCAGTACAGCCATGAAAGCCATGTCAAGAGCTGCGGAGTTTGAGTCTGTCAAGGACCAAATGCGGGCTGTAGCATTTCAAATCAAACTGCTAGAGATCGAACGTACAGTGAGATCAGATGAAGAGAGAGAGAGAGAATGTTAGATCTCTAGCGAATGATGGCATACGGGTGAAAACGGTGAAAGACGAAGAAACACGGGAAATTGTCAAAAATAGGACTTTTATGGATATGAAATTACCAACTTGTCCCCTTGTAAAAATCCCTAATTTCATTTTTCACTTCTTTCACCCTCACGATAATCCTCCTTCACGCACGCATCAAACTGTAATGACTATAGCTTTCGACAACGAAGAACGACGATCAAGCAGAATCTTCATGTCACTTCTCCACTGAAATTTACTGAAATTTCTCTCATTAGCTAGCCTTAAACTTTCTTTTCTACTTTTATGTTATGCTAAATTATAAAAAATACCCCTAAACTATAAGGTTTGTTTCAAAAATGCCCCTGAATTTTGAAAAGTTTCAAAAATACCCATGAACTTTGAAAAACGTTTCAAAAATATCCTTGTCGTTTATTTTTTGATGGAAACCGTTCGAATTTACGGTGGGAGGAGGAAAAAATAAAAACATTTTTCAATAAGGGTATTTTTTAAATTTTTTTAGAAGTTCAAGGGTATTTTTTAAACTGAAACTTTAACGGTTTCCATCCAAAAATTAACGGCAGGGGTATTTTTGAAACATTTTTCAAAGTTTAGGAGTATTTTTTAAACTTTCCATTTTTTAAACAAACCCCATAGTTCAAGGATATTTTTTATAAGTTAGCCTCTATGTTACAAAAATAGTTGGTTCTTCTTACATTGTTGCTTGAGAAACAAAATATGGGTTGTTTGCTTTTTTTTTTTCTTTTTTTAAGACGTTTGACTGAATATTTGATCAATCTTAATTGCACTATTTATTGCATTTGATTTCTAAGTATGAGATATGACAAAAAAAAAATGTAGAAGTCTCTAATTACTGTAAATTAGGATTAATTTTTGATTTATTGTCGTGATTTTGAAATGTATAGCTAAAAATTGTGGTTTGTTACTTTAATTATTCTACTTTTCTATTGTCTAGTTATGATTTATCTCAAGTTAGTACTTTGATTTTAGTGTTTTCTAGGTACGATAAACTGTGAGAAACAATGAGAAAAAAACATAATACAAAAGTATTTCATTTCTTGGTTGTGTTACTTTTGTTATGATCATTGTAGAATGTCTAACTAGTTATATTGTCTTCTCTTCTGGTTGCGAGAAGCTATGAGAAATCATAACACAATGCAAAAAATAGTCAATTTTTTAATCTATACTTTTATTATGATTCTTGTACAATGTCTAGCTATAAATTGTGGCTTGGTATTTTTATCATGGTGTTACTCTCTATTTGTTGCCTTGTTTTTTAGGGTATGAGAAATTGCGAGAATCTACGAGGAAAAAAAACATATTGCAAAAGTAGTCATTATTTTAACCATTCTACTTTTGTTATACTCATTGTGGAATGTCTAGCTATAAATTGATGTTTGTTACTTGTATTCATGTGTTTGTACCATGAATTTATTTTAAATTGTTGCATTGGTTCGTAAGTACGAGAAACTACTAGAAAAAAAAACGTAATGTGAAACTAGTTCATGTTTGACGTATTGTGCTTTCCTGTATGGTTTAAACTTTACGACTACGGACACGGTGTTCATGGTATGTATATTTAGATAATGTATACATATATTTACAGAGATGCTTAACCTTTTGAACGCAGCGAGATATTGCAAGAAATATTACATATTTTAAGATGTCACAAGCATCCTGACATTTAAACGAGTACACAATATCATGAAATTCTCAATATAATATATATGTACATGAAACTACAATCCAAGTCCCTTAATACATCGGGGTATTAGTCCATAGTTGGAAAGCCAGTTGTTTTCTAAAATATGACATGTTTTCTTGACATAAACTTACAAAATCAAAACCAATTAAAACATATTCAAAAACCTTAATGGTGAATACACCACAATCACAAGAATTTAATTGAAATGAAGGTCTTTCTGATGTGGAATCAACTACTAACTTGAGATCGAAAGTGACCTAACGGCTTTATCATGTACAAGGGGTTTCTATCAAATATTAAGGGCAATTGGTACTTATAGGCCCCTTTCATTGTTGATTTGTAGAATTGGGCCCCTTTTTTAAAATCTTTTATTTGGGGACCTTTTGCTGATTTTAATGATGTCAGCAAAGGTTTAAATGACCATTATAGCCTCTCTCCAATTTTCAAAAAAGGAAATTAATTTCCTACACCAACTAAATTAGATTTTCCACTAATTTTCCATAATTTTCCTTAATGAGTAAGGAATTTGGAAGGACATTCCCATTCCCATTCCCATTCATTCTTATTCTTATTCTTTTAGTCCTTTGGTCCTAACACAAAATTCTTTGGTCCCTACACGATTTCATCTCTTCATCACGTTTTGGATTGGCCAATCACACTCAAAACATTGTCAACATTCAAGTTTCTGAAGAAGGTATTTGTTCAATTTTTTACGTTTAATAGTACGTTCGTGGGTTAGGATTTATTTTTACGCGTTGCATGTTTCCCGGTCGTAGTTCTCGGTCAAGTTTCTCGGTCGAAATGCATGTTTCCCGACCGAGACCGGGAATTTTGGCAGTTCAATATTTATTTATTTTGTTTTTTTTTTGTTCGTTCGTGCAGATAATGCCTCGTGTGTGGGTTTGTTATGGTGGTCTGTGGAATGAGAGGGAAAATGAATATGAGGGTGGAGAGTTGACGGGTTTCGACATAGACATTGGTACTGCATACAGTGACTTCTTAAGTCGATTATATATATTAACCAGTATAAGTTCAGAGGAATTTGACCTTATAATAAGATGTGTAGTCCAGTTGGTGTCTAGGGCCCCTGCGTTTGTTATTAGGAACGATGAAAACCTTAACACCTTCTTGACGTGGAATAAGGTCTCTGATGTACCCATATACATATCCACAATCCCAAAGTGTCCTAGTAACCAAGCCTCACGACCATTTCCCATCCCATGCGCCATGCCAAATAAGGTGGAGCCGAATTTATCATCGACATCGGTCCCAAACAATATACCATCGGCATCTACATCCTTCCCATGCGATGAATCCAAAAATATTCCTGTGTATAACTTGGGGGATGATGAAGACCATGGTAGTGAACTTTATGGTGGCCAAGATTGGGGGGAATACGGAGATTATGAGGAGTACGGAGATGATGAGGACATAGACACAGAGGTTGATGTAGCTGTGGGAGACGATGAGGAAGAGATTCACAAACAGTACACTGAGGTTCCTTCTGCGCCTGAACAGGTGGCGACATGCTCTACCGTTCCGAATACTTCGTCCAAGGCAATCATCATGACAAGTCAGTCTTCATCTTCTGAAGATGTAGAAGTTGGAGAAGTATTCATGTGTAAAAGAGACTTGTACATGAGGATGTCTGTGATTGCAATGAGAAGGAACTTTCAGTTTAGGGTAAAAAAATCAAAGAAGAACATATGGGTAGCTGAGTGTGTAATTGAAGAATGCAAATGGAGGGTTCGAGCTATGACTGTTACTAAGGGGTGTGAAATATTTAAGATCACGAAGTACTGTAATATCCATACCTGTGTACGTGAAATGTTAACCCATGATCATAGGCAGGCCAAGAGTTGGGTTATTGGAAATTTGATCAAGTCAAGATTCCAAGACGTCGGTCGTACTTATAGGCCAAAGGATATTGTGAACGATATTAGACAAGATTTTGGTGTGAATTTAAGCTACGACAAGGCTTGGCGGGCTAGAGAAGAAGCTTTTATTCTTGCTAGATGATCTCCAGAAGAATCTTACAGATTGTTACCAAGATTTGGTGAAGCATTGAAAATCGAAAATCCCGGTACAGTGTTCGACTTAGAACTTGAAGACGATGGACATTTTAAGCATGTGTTTATGGCACTAGGTGCTTCTATTGGAGGGTTCAAGAGCTCTATTCGTCCAGTTCTAGTGGTTGATGGAACACACCTACGGGGAAAATTCTGTGGGAAGCTCCTTCTTGCAACCGGTGTAGATGGTAACAACCAGTTATATCCTGTAGGGTGGGCCTTGGCCGGGGGAGAAACTGATCAGTCATGGACGTACTTTTTTCGGCAGGTGGAACGTGCAGTTGGACAAGTTCCTGGTCTGGTCATTGTGTCTGACAGACATGCTAGCATTGGTAAGGCAGTCAAAACTGTATTTCCTAATGCATTTCACTGCGTGTGTATCCGACACTTAGGGGAGAACCTGAAGGCGCATTTTAAGACCGGGAACTTCATGAAACTATTTGACGAAGCTGCAAGGGCATTTCGCGTGGTTGAATTCAATGAGTACTGGCAGCAACTCTCAGAAAACGTCAGGACATACCTACAAGGGGTCGGAGTTGAGAGGTGGGCTCGAGCATACCAGTGTGGTCGTCGGTATAACCAAATGACCACCAATCTTGCAGAGTGCACTAACTCAGTGTTGAAAGATGCACGAAAGCTCCCAATCACCGCATTAATGAATCATATCAGAGGGTGGCTCCAAGCAAAATACTACAAACGCAGGAATAAGCACTCCAGTAACCCGAGCCAGTGGTCGAAGTTTGCAACAGAAATGTTGGAAAAAGCAGAGGAGAAGTCACGGAGGCACGTGGTCAAACCTATTGCTCGATATGAGTTTGATGTCGAGGACGAACATTTGGGTGGACGTGTCAACCTTCACGCTAGAACATGCACCTGTCGTGAATTTGAGTATTACGAACTTCCATGCTCTCATGCGATCGCTGCATGCACTTATCGACATATAGACCATCATACACTTTGTTCCAGAGTCTACCATGTGGACTCTTTGATAGGTGCATATGCACAGCCCATACAACCCCTTGGGCATGAGTCGGAGTGGAAGAGGTCACCTCAATTTGTCGATGTGGAAGTCTTGCCTCCTCGAAGAGTGCCTAGAGTTGGTCGTCATCAGACGTTGAGAATTTCGTCTACGGGAGAAGTGCGGCATGTTCGGAAATGCAGCAGGTGCGGGAATAGAGGTCATAACAGAAAAACATGCAGACAACCATTGAATAATTCTTGATGTTTTAGACAATTTTAGTACATTTCTATATTTTGACATGAATATTTGTATCCTGGCTGTTTTAGACATGAATTTTATTACATTTATATATTTTGAAGTTTCTATTTTCTCCATTCATCATTTACTTTTGATAGCGTACGTGGTCTGAAAAAAATACAAGAAAAAAAAGGCATATCTATCTCACTGCCATTTTTCCCGGTAGAAGACGGGATCGAGAAAGGAACCGGGAAAAATGGCAGTGAAAGTCTTTCACTTGCACTGACATATTCGCCTTTCTGTTAGTTTTCCCGGTCGAAATCGGGACCGAGAAGACCGAGAAACATTGCAGTAGTAGATAGTTTGAAGCCTCTCTTTCAGTCTTTTTACTTGCATGGCACTAATTTTACGTTGCATGACACGAATTTTACGTTGCATGGCACGGATTTTACGTTGCATGGTATGAAATTTACATTGCATGGCTTGAAATTACGTTGCATGATAAGAAATTTACGTTGCATGGTCTGTTATTAACGTATAAGACAATTGTATAATTGAAATTTAACTACAAGGGTATTGAAATATAAACGAAATCATGTTTTATTAAAAGAACGGCCTATTGGCCCAAAGTTGTACAGCAAATTGACGCCTACAAAACTCCATTTTCTCCTGACTAAGACTACCTAAATCTGATCTAGTTACATCATATTCCAAAAACTTTACAGTGAAAACCCCACAATCCCCACTATCTTGTTGCTGTGGCACTTGGGTCTTCCTTCTGAATCGCCATGGATGCGTTGGAAGAGACGGCTTCTCCTTCATAACGTCGCACCTAAGTAGCAGCCTAGGGAAAATGGTGCATATCGTATTCATCTGCTTCGCTATGTCTGCATCTGAATTCAGTGCCGTTAGGGAGTCTGCCAACACAAATTCGCCCGTTTCAAAGTCAGCGCCCAGTAGAACCCAATGGTTTCTACCTAAGTTGAAGGGCATGTAGACAGCATCAACGGAACTCCAATGAACATTGTAATCCGTGTGTTCTCCCATTACGTAGTTAGTGACCGTCTTGAATCTACTCCAATCGAACGTGTCGTTCCCATGGTCACTATGAAGGAGTTCTTCGTACACATCCTCACGTCTCAAAAATTCCTGCACAACATCCAATATTAGTACAATTCAGATTAAATGAAATTCTATAAGGTGAAAATACGTACTGTTACAAATACATCCGCCGTGACGAACTTTCTATGGCATAAGTCAGGACGGGTATCCATCTTCTTTCGAACAAAGAGGAAGAGAGAGTCAATCACCTACAGTATCAGAAGAATAGTGAATTGTAGTACTAAACCCTAGCCTACCCTATGTCTAAAACCATAAGATTTAGAAATCAACAGCAGTGATAAAATGGGTTGTACCTCATCACTCATCCAATGAGACGATATGAGTAACGTCTTGAACCATTGTTTGCTTCTGTATGCATATACTGTCTTGCGCTCCGATCCATCAGACAATGGGTCATCCAACCATTTCTGAAATTTGGTATCGTACTCCTCAGGAATGGCACGCATGAGATCGTATTGCTTAACTTTCCTCCTTTTGCCGTCCGGCCTGGTGTCAGCCCATGGAGACCGAAGCTTCCAAGAAATTTGTCGGGTCCGCTTACCACGTCTTTTCACCAATTCATGCGGCCCGATTACTTTAACCTCCTCAACCTCCTCATCACTTAACTCAACAGGCTACAAATATACATTTTATACATTAGTGAGATTTTTATATTAGTGTTTTCATTAAGACAAATAATTACCTCAGCCTTAGGTACAATGAACTCGACTGGGTCTGTACTTGGTTGAGACTTCACGTCAGTAATGGAGTGAGACTCTACGTCAGTGGTTGGTTGAGACTCCACGTCAGTAATGGAGTGAGACTCTACGTTAGTGATTGGTTGAGACTCCAACTCCTGTATATCAACTTACATTTATACATGGAAATGTTAAATTTAAAATATGATAGGGTAAGAAATATTATTACCCTAATATGCTCTATGTCGTGCGCCTCATCAACGTCCTTCTCCTTCCCGTCCTGTCCTCTGGCGCGTCCTCCTCCTTCATGTCCTTCTTCCTTATTGTCATCTGGTCTACCCTTGTCATCGGGTCCTTTCGATGGACCACCCACGTCATCTGGTCCTTTTGATGGACCACCCTCATCATCCGGACCATCTTTCGGTCCAAAGTATTTCTCAGGGTCCACGAATTTACCCTGAAAGTTTACAAATGTTAGAAGAAATAAAACCAACCAATACAATAACAATGATCAACTACCAAAGTACCTTAGAGAGACGACGCAAGAACTTGGTAATAGACTTGAGGCATGTCTCCATATCAGACATGCGAGTATCCATTCTCTCCATCCGGCTATCCATAAGTTGTAGCCACTGGCTACAGTCACAAGTCTGCTTCTTCTTCTTTTTCTTTTTTGTTTTCTCCTTCCTGCTCTCATCATCTTTTTCTACTTCATTCTCTTTCCCTTTCCCTTTGTCTTCGTCCTCCTTTTCCCTTCCTCTCTTATTTGAAACTTCTGGAGAAGCTTCAATGACATCCAACATCTCAGTATCGGCTACAGTAGCCTCATCTACAGCAGGGAGTCTATCCTCGGATACAATAGGTAGTACTGGCTCAGGCACTGGCTCAAGCACTGGCTCAGGCACTGGCTCAGGTGCACGTGGAGGATGCATCACTCGATTCATGAATTGACTCTCCTCCGCAGAAGAAACAAGACTCGACCTAACTCTAGTCTGAAAAAAATTACTTATTTAGGTGTTGGTTGTATAATGAAGACAAAACATTTAAAAAATGATAATAACTAACCGCTCGGGATCTAAAAACCTCATCAGCAATTATCATGTATGATGGGGAGTGGCAGCAAGACCATCGACGGATGCGTGGGATGGCTGTCTCACTTATTCGATTGGCAACACGTCCAGTGAGAGATGAAACAGTCTCGTATGCCCATATCTATGTAAAGAAACAATAAAAGAAAAAAAATGAAAAACCGTACATACTATATGAAGATTACATTTCAACCTGAAAAGCAAAGGGGAAACCGTACAGACTGTATGTCTCTTGCTTCTTTGGACCACCGCCCTTGCGCTTGTACGACTCAGCCTTCCCCTTCAGTGCCTTTTTTAGACTTTTGATCGTCTTGTCAAACATGATGGTACTCCAGTCCTTGTTGCAGAATGCAACCCAATCATCCATCAAGTTTAGAGTGCTGGCATCTACTTGTTGTTTGCGTTCCCTCCCCATCAAAGCCAACTCAAAAAAATAAAACGCAGCGATCTTAACTGCATCTTCGTCGTTCTCAAACTGAAGGGTCGGAAACGACTTATCTAACTCCTCCACCTTCATACCTACATTCTCCCTAAAACATAATCTTAGGAGTCTATTGGGAGGGCCCTCTCTATCTCTCCTCATTGGTCTAAATGAATGACGAAGGCCGGTTATGAGGTCAAAATCTCTCTTACCAAAGGAGACCTTCTGACCTAATAGTTTAAAACTCATCACATTTGCCCTATTCTCCTCTACGTCCCTAAGAAGGATGTAGTGTACTAATTGGCCATTAAAAATAACATTCACATCTATTAAAGGGCCAAAACATGTTTGCCTAAAGAGGTCTAATTGGGTAGGACTTAGGGTTGACTTAATGTTGCTAATTGTTTTGTTTAGGTGTGAGCAACATGTCAACGCAGCCGGAAAATGGTCAGCGAGGGGGATTTTCTCAGTGATTTCCATACTAGGCCTAGCAAATTACAACAATTCATAATCAACATTTTAAAATATATATACAAAGTAAAAGAAATGAACTTTAAACAAGCCCTCTGCCATAATTCCCGGTCGAAATCGCGAGGGGATTCGTCTCTGAAGATTCTCGGTCAACCGAGAAAAGGCTCCCAGTTCTGCCAAATTTCCCGGTTGACCGAGAATCTGCAGTTTATGAATTCCCAGTCGAAATCGCCAGGGGATTCGTCTCTGAAGATTCTCGGTCAACCGAGAAAAGGCTTCCAGTTCTACCAAATTTCCCGGTTGACCGAGAATCTGCAGGTTATGAATCCCGGTCGGGATTCAACTCGATTCCAGAAACCCATACATAAAATCGTCATCTTCTTCCCTAAACTCTCCTCAGAAACGACCGAAACATTAACATCAACCCTAAACACTACTCAGAAACCATTCATTCGCTCTAAACCCTAGATTTCTAAAAATCCCCACAAATGAAAACCCTTTCATTCAGTCGCAGGAATAAAATCAACCCTAAACACTTACCTTATGTTGTTTTCCACGGAAGATTTGCAAGGATATTCAAGCTATCGAGCGTGGGCAAGAAGAAGAGAGCTTCCAGTGCAGTCGGTTCGTGAGTGTGCAATCGTGAGGAAGAAGCAAGTCACAACGGTCGAATGAGAGGGAGAGGGAAGTTTAAGGGCAAGGGCATTTTCGTAATCCAACGCTCACAGGGGTCCCAAATTAAGAGTTGTTTAAATTGGGCCCATTTTTACAAATGAAAAATGAAATGGGCCCAATTGTACCAATTGCCCAAATATTAAGGTTGATGTTGCTTGTGTATATCAGCCCTTCGGTCTTTTTCCTAATTTCAATGAAATTCATCTTGGCTAAAAAAAATATTCAGTCAAACTTGACCATTTTTTCCTCATCATTTCTTATATTAGTAGCTTAAAATTATTTCTCAAAAAGAGCAGTAGCTTAAAATGATTTGCTGTTTTTTTTCTCGCAATTTATCGCACCAGAGAAATTGTGAGAAAAATTGCAGCATCTTAAAATATGTAATTTTTATCATCATTTGACATCCCTGTGTAGACTAAGCATCATCACCAAACATCCTGACATTTAATATAACATATATTTACTTCAATTACAATCCAGTCTTTTAATACATCCTAGTATTGGCCCATAATTGGAATGTCAATTGCTTGCTAATGGATAGTACATCTATTTCTTCTTCTATCGCTCGGTTTTCAAAGATGCCTGCCTGAGAAAGTTGATTCATTCAACAAGGTCGAAAGCAAACTAAAGAAAAATAAATGTTTGACAAGATTTACATCAAAAACCATACAAAAACCATATTCAAACATGATTTCCTATTCTTCATTGAAACCAACCTTGAAAAACCAAACGACCAACAAGTAGCTTTGCAACACATTGAAATGAGTAAAAATCAGTCCCATTGTGAGACATGGTTTACAAACTAAAAGCACTTCTTAAAACGATTTGTTGTAGCTTAAAATTAACCAACACGTGAACTAGTTTTATACTACCTCTCTTTTCTCAAAGTTTCTCGCACTTACAAACCAATGCATTAATTGACATAAGCATAGTAAAAATCATGAATTCAAGTAATGAGGCTTTCACATTCATAATGAAACTTGGCAATACACACTCAATTTCAAATCCATGACATATAAAAGTCAGCAAGATTTCTGTCATCATTTGGAGCTCCTAAGAATGACAGTTTTTTTTTTCTCGACATTTCGCATTGTATCGTACGAGAAATAACCAACCCATCCACCTACTCGTTATAACACCACAAATGTTAAATTATTTGTCACACATTTCCAACAAAATAATCAAACATTCAACAACATAT
Organism: Luffa aegyptiaca; assembly: GCA_017139565.1. NCBI lineage: Eukaryota > Viridiplantae > Streptophyta > Magnoliopsida > Cucurbitales > Cucurbitaceae > Luffa > Luffa aegyptiaca. Next base: position 23,895,601 of record CM029397.1, read on the forward strand.
CACAGCAAAGTTTTGACCACAATCAAATTTTGGGACCAAACAAACACCTCATTGAGTATATTATATGTACACACGTCTCTTAGACAAAATCATGTCATATTTAAATCTTCGTTTATATATCTAACTAGAAATAATTGAACTTAAAAAAAACAAAAAAAAAAAAGATTACAAATTTTTTACCACAAAATGTGTCTGGAAGTCCACCGATTGATTTAGGTTTCCATAGCTTTGAGATTTTTATCGGAACCATGAAGGGATCATCTACAAATTCTTCAGTTAATCGGGCCTTCTTGTGATCCAAAATTGTGATTTCATTCTCCTTTGCCACTGTCTCCATAGTTGGCTGAAGAAAAATTTATAGAATTGGATAGAAAAATATAACGGCCCTGTGATAAAAATGTAGAAAAATTTATAGAGTGAAATTGGAGGTTTACATACAAAAGGGAAGTAATCAAAAAGCATTGTGAACAAGAAATGAACCTGAGAATTAGATTCCACAGACTCGAAAAGAAAGCTTGGAGCATCCCAATCATTTTCCTTGACTAGACAGCAATATGCTAGAATTGGGTCGAGTTGATCGGTAAAGTGAATTAGTGTACGACACTCTAGCAGAAGCGATTGCGGATCTTAGGCACTTAATTTCCTTAATTTCTCAAAAGAAAGCATGCTGGAAAAATTAACAAAAACAGAGTATCAAGTATACTTATCTTTGATACACAAATGCAGCAACACCGAAGCTCAATTCTCAGCACGAACATGTCATGGACGACCACCGAGATCTTCCCCACTATTCTTCGGCGTTAGAACGAGCTTGTGGGAGCTTGAGAGTGATGAATTTAAGGGAGAAAAGATGAGAGAACAATGGGTTTTTGTGTTCTTGGACTCCACGGTTTTGAGCGTTCTAAAATGAATAATTTCACCAAAATTTTCAACTATGAACTTCTTCATCCAACTTCTCAAACACATGTATATATACAACATTCCTTTGAAGCTCACGAAGACACCAAGCTTTTCTCAAAAGCTTAGTCACCTTTTAGGTGTCATTGTATGAAGCAAGCCACCCACATAATTTTGAGATTCAATTTTGAATTTCAATTTAAACAAATTTTGCAATTATTCATAAGATTGATTTGTATAATTAATTAAATACTTTATTTAATTAATTATAACTTTAATTTAATATCTTATATTAAGTTAAATGGTGAATCAATCTCGATCTCTCTCAAAAACCGTTTTGAATATGGATCCTTATTCAAATTCACACCGAACATGTATCGAATACATTTTCCAATTTTTAAATCGTATTTAAATAATATCTCTCTCAAATATATGGTTTCATCACTATGTTCTAAGGTTTAGTCCGTTTGAGCTAGCAGGGGGACCTAATGGACCTACAGATCATGGGCTCCAATGATCTGAGATTAACCGGTTGAACTCTTTCAATCCTAGTTAACCAACATTCATTAACTAACGGGACACTCCACTATAACCCGTAGCTGAACTCCCCTCATTGTAGATATATTTCTGTCCACCCGATATAACCATAATTAGTAAGTCGACCCTTCACAGGTTGTTCGTGACTATAGCTAGGTCTAAAGTCCGTTTTACCCCTATAACATTTCTTGTTCCTTAAGCTTCCACTGAGTCCCTAATGAACAATTGGTTTGTGGTCCAACCACTAAACCTAAAACCTCTCGGGCCAATAAGAGGGCGGTGCACCTTTATTCACGTCCCGAAGTCAACACTTAACGGAACAACCTCTCTACTATCCCTAAAGTCGGGTAGGAGTGAATTCCATCTTGCAAGACTATGTCCCCAGCTATCTACCCGGTCTTATCCCCAAAATGCTAGGAACTTATTGAGTCGACGATGTTGAGTCACTCTCACCCATGCAAATCAAAGGATAATCTCGAATAAAACATGAGTTCATAGTTAGCTCAAGATTAAGATCGAGTTACCTAGGTCATCGCTTTGAAATAGTCAGTTTCACAGTAAACGGCGTTATAAAGCGAAAGTGACTTATACAAACTCTTTTGCATAGGACGCCCCCACTCGCATGTCTCTACATGAACAATTTAGGATCACATCGTTTGTATAAAACAAAGTGGGTTGCGCCACATAGTTTTTCCTAGGATAAGGTACCTAGTCTTATCCCTATACTATAGACCATTTAGGCTATTACTTGAACTTGATCCACTCTTATGTCACTACATAAAGTTCAAGTGTTCATATCATAGCCAAGGATTCTAGTTTATTGGATTTGGGTTAATTAATACATAATTAAAAGCAACTATTTGACAACCAGAAATCGAATAACCTCGATAACGTTTTATCGATACAAATTGACTTTGTTACATTTACTATCCAGGAGTTTTAGGACATAAAACCCAACACAAAGATGCATCGAGAAAGTGGGACCAAATTTCCATGTTTTGATGCTTCTATAAACTCTTCTGCGTCAATGCCTAAAGAAAAACAAGAAACTCAGATGAAAATTTTTCAGATGAATGAAATGATACTCTTATAGAGATGAAAATTTTTCAGATGAATGAAATGATACTCTTATAGAGATGAAAATTTTTCAGATGAATGAAATGAAACTAAGAAAGAAGCTTCTAGGAGAGATTCCAACTTTTCCAAGCTGGAAAATCTTCAATCAACAGTTCCCTTGTCTTTTCCTCTCACGGTTTTCCTCCAACAGAAACAACTTCTCTGAATTTTTCTTCTCCAGTCGATTGCCTCATCCTTTGGTCCAAAATTCTATTTATACCAGCCTTCTACATTGAATTCAGGGTTGATTGGACAACATTCTCCACCTGGACCTTTCCTAATTGGTTAAAATGGTACAAATAAGCTCCACTTGGCTGCCAACTCAATTAATGAATTCTCCTACGTGAGTCAGCACGTGCAACCACTTAATTTCAGGACCTTTGACCTTTTGCTATCAATTCAGCTGCTGCAGCACAACCTGAGTGCACATAAACCAGAAATTCAGCTTGGAATATAAAAATTTTGCATAAAATCCCTTTTAAGCATGACCTACTGATATTCAAAGAAATGCATTAGGAAATCATCATTTTCATGCACAATTCAAGCTCAAACATATCAAGAAGTAGAGATTTTAAACCTAAGAGTGAGCCAATAGAACTTATTTCTAAGAGCTATAAAAAACATACAAGTTTAACAAGAAAGGAACTAAGAATAAGGGGGAAAATAGGTATATTTTTTGCACTTATCCGACATAAAACCCAAAAGCTCAGTGGAAAATTATTATTCTACCTGGATTACTTGATTCGGGAGCCACTAATCATGTTTCTTCTTCTTTGCAGGGAATTAGTTCCTTCAGGCAGTTGGAAGAGGGTGAGATGACACCTAGGGTCGGAACGGGAGATGTCGTCTCAACTCGTGTAGTGGGAGTTGTAAAGTTCGTTTTCTTAGAGATAGTTATTTATTTTTAGAAAATTTGTATATAGTTCCCAGAATTCAAAGGAACCTTATTTCTATCTCATGTTTAATTGAACAACGTTATTCCATTTCATTTAATTCTAATGAAGCGTTCATTACTCGAAATGGTGTTTTTATTTGTTCAGCTAAATAGAAAACAACTTGTATGCATTAAGACTAACTGAATCTAAAGCAATTTTAAATCATGAGATGTTTAAAACTGCTAGCACTCAATCTAAAAGGCAAAAGATTTCTCCAAGTAACAATACTTATCTTTGGCATTTGAGACTTGACCATATAAATCTCAATTGGATTGAGAGATTTGGTTAAGAATGGACTTTTAAGTCAGTTAGAAGATGATTCATTACGTCCCTATGAGTCATCTCTTGCAGGTAAAATGACTAAAAGACCTTTTAGTGGAAAAGGTTATAGAGCCAAAAAAAACTCTTAGAGTGATAGCAAGCATAGCAAGCTATTTTTCCCTATTTATTTTAGTTAGTCTTTCAAATTAAATTGGCCAAATTTATGCATTTTAATGTTTATTTGTAGGAATCATTTATTGGAGCTAAATCGAGAAAATGAAGTTAATTGAGTGTTCGGGACATGAAAAGAGGCCAAAGAACCGAAAAGAATCAAGTTAGAGGCTTCTAAAATAGGCTCATGCGAAGGCCAGCGTCTCGATGCTGCTCTCTAGGCGTCTCGACGCTGGGATTTTTCCTTATCTGATTCAAGCGACAAAGGTCACAGTGTCGCGACGCTGTGACCATAGTGTCTTGACGCTCTCAGTTTTTCCTTATACCAGAATGGGCTGTAATGACAGCGTCGTGATGCTAACTATAGTGTCTTGACGCTGTTGACAAATTCTCTATAAATAGAATGCGATTAGGGTTGGCCCAAAGTGACTTCTTTTGATGCAATTTTAGCCTTAAACTCGGCTGAAGACCTTCTGTGGGAGCTGAAGCAAGTTAGAGGATGATAACTTGCAAAAAGCAAGTTATTTGTCCTTTAAACTTAAGCTAAAACAAGGCTGAAAGATCCTAAGATGCGTTATCTCAGCGCAAAAAGAAAGAGAAAAGTGATTGTTATAGGCGGCGAGCTATATTCATGTATGCGGCGAGAAATTATAAAATATAGGGCGCAAACGCAAGCTAATTCAGTTGTTTGTTTTAAGTTCTTCTCAGCGCAGGCACACATCCCAAGATGATCAAGAGACAGAAAAGATGGATAAAAAGACAACGATGACACAACTGACGCAAGTAGGCGGAAGAGGGGCTGAAAAGTCGCAAGTTGGCTAATAATGATCAACACAAGTTGCTAAATTACTTGGAGAATTCATCTTCCTCGCCTATAAATAGATGCAAAAAAAAAACCCATTGAAAAAGGGAGAGAAGAGGGGGATCACAAAGAAATCTCAAGAAGCTTCGATTAGAAGCAAACTTATGTGCATAATGTTTCATATCATGATGTCTTATTTTACTCGCATGAACTAATTTTCTTCTTCAAGGCTTAGCGCAAGCACCTCATGCGGTGATAAGTATATTTTGTAAGCGCATATTTTGATTTAAATGAAACATTGATTGATTTCTACTTAGTTACGATAATCTTTTCATTACTAACTCTCGCTTGGCCAGCCGGATGCGGTAGCAGTGTGCTAAATCCCTGACAGGTAATGCATGTGGACATCTCTAAGTAGAACGAGTTAGCACATGTCTTGGTAGCGTGAAAATACTACCGTTAAAAGATAGTGCATGCATGAGCTTTGATTGCGTTGTGACCAACACAGTCCCTTGTAAGTTTTAAGAGAACTAAGCCCCACGCATGAACTAGCCAAACAATCAATTGATAGTTTAATGCCAAACGCATAAGGAGTACTGGAAGGGAAACTTTGTGATTTTTTCTCACTTAGGCGTTAATGGATCAATTAATCAAAGTATGCGCTACAAGATTCTTATAAACGCATGAGGCTGCAACCGCAAAAGCCTTGATACCATTCTCATTGTGATTTTCCTTTAACTCCCATTGCATGTTTTGTTTTATGCAAGATATTACTTTTCAATCATACCAACTCTCTTGTTTATTCCTTAAAATAATATTATACGTTTTGAGTTTCAATCAGTAAATATTGTTAAAAACTTTGTGAATATCCCTTCCTTGTGGATTCGACCCTGGACTCACCAGGTATTACTTGATTTTGTCAGTTTATACTTGGATTGATTAAAATCTACGATAATTCTATATTGAAATACCAAACACTCTGACAGCCAATCAGAGGAGTGGGATTCAAGGCTTGGCTCGTGGGGATCGTGACGGGGACCTGCGGTTTCGGCGACTTTAGTGTTTAGTCTCCTTTCTCTCTTAACTTTAGTTGTTTTTAATGGTTGTTTTAGACTTCGTTTATATTGTAATTCTATGTATGAGTAGCTAAGTTTATTATCTTAGGGATTAGGGGTGATCATCGGTCGATCGGAGTCGGTTTTAGGGTCAAACCGACGCCGACCACCAACATGTCGGTTTCCGACAGTCAATTTTCATCGGTTTGGAAGTGATTGGTTATGCCGATCGACCGACCACTGGTCGGTCGGTCGGTAATGATCGGTTTCAAGATTTCGGCGAGAGTGAGGAAGAAGATAAAAGAAAAGGAAGGAAAAAGGGAAAAAAGAAGAAAGGGAAAAAAGGGGAAGAAATATCGACTTAAAAAAAGTACAAGAAGAAGAAGATAAAAAGATGGAAAAAAAAAGAAAGAAAACGTACAAAGTAAAGGAAGAAGAAGATGAAAAAAACCGGAAAGAAGAAGAAAGAAAACTTACGAAGATGGGGATGAAAGAAAAAAATGGAGAAATGAAAACCAAAGAAGAAGAAAAAAAGAGGGAGAGAACCAAGAAAAAACTCAGAGACAAGAGACAAATAAAATAGAAAAGAAAAAAAAAAGATGTAAAAAGAGAGAGGGGAAGAAGAGACATTTGAGTCTGAGAGATTAAAAAAATAAAATAAAAAACATTTTTTTTAAATGTGTCCTTGGGAAGACCATCGAGTGATGGTCTTCCCAAGGCCGGCGCCTGGCTGTGACGTGATGTGCTGCTGCAGCTTGCAGCAATGTGCGCAGACAGGTACTTTTTTTTTTTTTTAATTTGGTTGATTTTCGCCATTTTGGAGGAGCCGACCGACCGACAGGTCAGTTTTACTCTATGTAAAACCGACCCCGACCGAAATTATAAGAAAACCGACCGACCGACGTCGGTTCGGTCGGCTCGGTTTTTCGACTTTACTTGCTCACCCCTATTAGGGATTGATGTAGCCCTTTGGGCATTATGGATTAATTTTGGATGTATGTTGTGATTTCATTTATGCATAGACTTCCCTTAATGCTTTCAATTTATTGGCCATGAATTAAATGATGTTTTGTCTAAATCTTGCTCGGGAGAGGGCAAGTTAGAACTTGTTATGCATAACTAGGATAGTCTTAAGATCGGGAGATTTAAGATAATCTTAGAAATCGTTAAAAAGGATTAGACTTAAGGCCTTGCATGTTAATGAGTTTAGATAGGGATATTGAATTCATTGCATGTGAGAGAATTATTTATGCTCGGGAGAGATAAATATGAATTGAGTTATTCCTAAATTTATGAATCATAGCATGTTAAATCATTCATTAATTAATTCATAATCCCAATTGGTGAAATCAACTCCCTAAGAGTTTTCCATCATTTGATTTCCATAATTTAAGCTTTGTGTCTTGTTTTATTAATTCTCACTAAAGTTTATTCCCTAGATAAAATTGGACATAAGTATTTGTGGTACTTAATTTGATTAGAAACCCAATCCAGAGGACGACATTCGATCTAACAAATCACTATATTATAACTTGGTCCGTACACTTGCGATTAGCAAATTGCGCATCATAGAGCTCATACATTCGGATCTCTGTGGTCCAATGAATGTAAAAGCTAGAGTAGGGTACAAATACTTCATCTCTTTCATTGATGATTATTCGAGGTATGGTTACTTATACCTAATGCAACATAAGTCTGAAGCTCTTGAAAAGTTTAAGGAGTTTAAGACTGAAGTTGAAAATGTATTAGGTAAAACCATTAAAACACTTCAATTCAATCAGGGTGGAGAATACATGGACTTAATATTCCAAGATTATTTGATAGAACATGGAATCCAGTTCCAACTCTCAGCACCTGGTACACCTCAGCATAATGGTGTATCAGAAAGGAGAAATTGAACCTTGTTAGACATGGTTCGTTCTATGATGAGCTATGCTCAATTGCCTGACTAGTTCTGGGGTTATGCAGTAGAGACTATAGTTCATATATGACATTCCCTCAAATAGTGTTTCTGAAACACCTTTTGAGTTGTGGAGAGAACGTAAACTGAGTTTGAGGTTGTCTTGCACACGTGCTAGTGACAAATCCAAAGAAGTTGGAACCTCATTCAAGATTGTGCCTATTTGTAGGCTACCCTAAAGAAACGAGAGGTGGTCTTCTACGACCCACAAGAAAACAAAGTGTTTGTACCGACAAATGCTACTTTCTTGGAGGAAGACCACATGAGAGATCATAAACCACGTAGTAAGATAGTATTAAGTGAAGCTACAAAAGAGTCAGCAAGGGTTGTTGATGAAGCTGGTTCTTTGTCTAGAGTTAATGAAGGAGCCAACACTTCGAGTCAATCTCGTCCTTCTCAATCGTTGAGAGTGCCTCGACATAGTGGGAGAGTTGTATCACAAACTGATCGTTACTTGGGTTTAACTGAAACTCAAGTTGTCATACCTGATGATGGCGTAGATGATCCATTGACCTATAAACTTGCAATGAATGATGTAAATAAAAACCAATGGGTCAAAGCTGTTATGAAACTCCCAAGAAATGGATCTAACAACCTTGCTCAAAAAACAAGACCTTTAGATCTCAAATCTGAAAACCCCAAAGAACGATATTGGAACCAACCCAAGGAAAAGTTTTGAAACAGATTACCTTGATGATCAATATCAAGAGTAAAGAAAACCTGTTTCTAAACTGGTGATTCGAATCACTCCACAAGAGGTTTGATCAACACCACTTGAATGACTCTAGCATGCAAGATCTAAAACACAAGAAATTGCACAATTTGGAAAAACTCAGCTCAACACAAAGCTAAGGGAAAACTCAATTCATTTCACTCAAAATATTTTGGTTTCAGTGGTAGAAAAAGAAGGCTTTATATAGCCTTTGACAAGCTTAAGCTAATTGGTTACGAAAGACCAAGAGACACAACTTTAATTGACTCATAAAATGGCTAAATGTGAAACTTATGTGAATTACAATGGCTGGCCATATTCAGCTATAACTCCCATATTAAATGGTTTAAATAACAAAGCAAAACTGAAATATAAGCTATCTTGTAACCATCCATGGAGTAATGAATGACTTGGAGTAGCTTGAACTTGAGTTCCATAATTGAAGCTTAGTTTGTCTTGAATGTAGCTTGAAATGATATTTGACATCATCGAATGCATCTCCACTTTATTGAATGCAACTTGAGTTCAAACTTCAACTTATTCAATATAAATTTAGATCAACTTAGTTCTTTTAAGTGAACACCAAGTTAAACTTAAGTTCCATAAAGCCAACTATAAGTTCATTAAATGCAAGTCAAAATGCATTTAATGTGTCTTCATCTTGAATCTCAACTTTGGAAATAGTGTAGGGAAATAGTCCAACTGTTGGGTTTTATGCTCTAAAACTCGTAGATAGTAAATGAAACAAATTAATCGATCTCAATAAAGCGTTATTTGAGTAATTCAGTAATTTGGTTATTGAATAATCGAGTTTGCATTAATAAACCCTAAATCCAATAAACTAAGATCCAAGGTTGTTTAAATGAAACTTGGACTAGTATGTGGGGACATACGGGGATCGGTGTCCAAGTAACAACCTAAAAGGTCTATAGTATAGGGATAAGACTGGGTACTTTACCCTGGTGACACTATGTGATATGACCCACCTTGTATTCGATACAGATGCAATGATCCAAAGCATCCATGTAGGAGACATGCGGGTGAGGGTATCCTATGCAATGAGTTTGCATAAGACCGAACCGCGAAATAGTAACCACTAGATGTAACGTCGTTAACTAGTTTAAGTTTCTATTTCAATAGGATAACCTAGGTAACTGAATCTCAATCCTAAGTCTGTTATGAACCCCTTTCAGGAGGGATTGTCCTTAGATTTGTATGGGTGAGAGTGGTCAGTTCGCCCACTCAATAATCCTACCATTTCAGGGGCAAGACCGAATGAGGGATGGGAATATATGATATTAATTGGGTAATTAATTAATTATTTATTAAAATTAGAGATATTTTCCTATTACGAAAAAGCCTTCATTTTCCTATTAGGAAAAAGTCTTGACCTTTACTATATATAGGACCCCTAGGGTGGGGTGAAAGACATCCCATTCATTCTCTTACTCTCAGAGAATTCCCCTCAAGGCTCCCTCTAGACTCCCACCAGTCTCCTGCGTCTAGAAGTCTCAGAGTCATACCAGTGTAGCCATAGTGGTGGTGTTCCCACTAGTTCGTGATTATTTCACAAGCAATTGGTGAATTTAATCTGAGTCGTCAACGAGAGTAAGTAATTTGTTACTATATAAATTAGATTTAGATCTAATATTTTTTTTTGTATGCTTAGCCTTAATATAAATCTAGAATAGTTCTAAGTTTATTGCCAATGTATTGGTATTTTAGATTAAACAAAAATTAATTACGAATCGATCCCAATCACACTTTCGCTTTACGAAATTACGGAATTCTAATCCTTCACCAACATCTCCTTGAACGTCCTTTGTCGAGCTCACCATAGCTTGAATATAGCTGATTAATGCTTGTTGTAGTTTCTTGGTTCTCGACCTTGTAATTGGACCTTGAGGCATGACAATAGATGTTCCGTGGTTCACATCAAAAGCCATGGACCTTGAAATGGAGTCTATGTACTTCAATTCTGTTTGGGATCTTGTAGATCAACTTGATGAATTTATAAGAGAAAAAGAGATGTAGCTGGAAAGGTACAAACCTTTAAAGCTAGACTTGTAGCAAAGGGTTATACCCAAAGGGAATAGGGGTGAGCAAAAAAATCCAAAAAACCGAGCCGACCTATCAAAACTGACCGAATCGACGTCGATCGATCAGTTTTCTTATATTTTTGGTCGGGGTCGGTTTTACACCAAGGAAAACCGACCTTTCGGTCGGTCGGTCCGCCTAAAATGGCGAGAACCAACTGAACCGACCGAAAAAAAAAAATTACATTGCGGTCTGCTAGGCGCTGCAGGCAGCGCATGGTTTTGAATTATAATTTTTTTTTTACTTTTTTTTTTCATTTCCTTCTCTCATTTCTCTCTCATTCTTTTCTCATTCTTTTCATCTTCTCTGATTTCATTTCCTCTTTTCATCTTCTCTCATTTCTATTCGTATTCTCCCTCTTCTAGTCTTCTTCTTATTTTTTTTTTCTTTTCTTCTTTCCTTTTCTTCATCTTCTTCTTCTTACTTTTTATTTCTTTCCTTTTTCTGTTTTCTTCCTATTGTTCTTATTTCTCTTTTTCTTTCCTTTTTTCTGTGTTGATCTTCTTCATTTACTTCGTAGGATTCTTAAAACTTTCATTTTTTTTATCTTCTTCTAGTCTTCTTCATTCACCTCGCCGGAATGTTGAAACCGACCATAACCGACCGACCTTGGTGTAGTCGGTCGGTCGGCGTCACCAACTCATTGAAAACCTACGACCACCGACCGCCTGAAAACCGATGTCGGTTTTCAGGGCCAGTTTTGTCCAAAAACCGACTCCAACCGACCGCTGCTCACCCCTAAAAGGGAAGGGGTTGACTATGAGGAGACTTTTTCCCGTGTTGCTATGCAAGTCTATTAGGATTCTCTTGTCCATAGCCACATTTTATGATTATGAAATATGGCAAATGGATGTCAAGACTGCCTTTCTAAATGACAATCTTGAAGAGAGTATCTATATGTTTCAGCCCGAGGGGTTCATAATCCAAGGTCAGGAGTAAAAAGTTTGCAAGCTCAATCGATCCATTTATGGGTTGAAGCAAGTTTCCAGGTCTTGAAACATAAGATTTGATATTGCGATCAAGTCTTATGGTTTTGACCAAAATATTGATGAACATTGTGTTTACAAGAAAATCATCAACAGTTGTAGCTTTCTTAGTGCTGTATGTGGACGATATCCTACTCATTGGGAATGCTGCAGGGTTCCTAATTGACGTTAAAAAATGAATGACAACCCAATTTCAAATGAAAGATTTGGGAGAGGCGCAACATGTTCTTGGGATTCAAATCATTAGGAATCACAAGAATAGAAATGCTAGCCCTGTCTCAAGCATTCTATATCGACAAGATGTCGGTACGATATTCGATGAAGAACTCTAAAAAGGGTTTGTTGGCTTTCAGACATGGAGTTCACTTGTTTTAGGAAACAATACTGCACTTTGACATGTCCTGACATCAGTCATTCGTGAATAATTTGTGCCAGTTCCTTCATGCTCCCACATCTTCACATATGCAAGCTGTCAAGCGCCTCCTTCGTTATCTCAAAGGTACATCATCTCTTGGGCTCCTCTTAACTCCTTCATCATCCTTCAACATTACGTGCTACACGAATGCTGATTAGGCAAGCTGTCCTGATGACCGAAGAAGCACAAACAATTTTGTGTTTTCCTTGGCAATAACCTAGTCTCGTGGGACTCTTCCAAGTAAAAGGTTGTTTCCAGGTCAAGTGCGGAATCAGAATACCGAGGGATGTCGAACGCAACAGTTGAAGTTGCTTGGATTCAATCGATTTTTCAAGAGCTTGGTATTATCTCTTCATCTCCTCTTCTCCTTTGTGTCAATATAAGTGTAACATATATGGCTACCAATCATGTGATGCACAATAGAACCAAGCACATTGAAATTGATCACCATTTCATTTGTGAAAAGGTTGCTCGAAAACAACTCTCTGTTCGGTTTGTCCAATCTAAAGATCAGTTGGCCGACATCATGACAAAGGGGCTCTCTTCTCCTCATTTTTCCAGCATCAGGACCAAGCTCACTTTGGTTTCTAAACCGCGTTCACTTGGGGGGATAGAGGATGTTAGCATATTTATATTTTCTTTGGGTTAATTGTTTGTTAGTTATTTTTATTGTTGTAATTGTTTTCCTTTGACCATTTTCCTAATTGTATTGCTACACGTGGTTTGTAACTTTTGCTATATATTTCAGCACCGTGTGCTCTGATTGATCGTCGAGCATTTCCTACTATTCTGTGCCTTTACTGTTTTATTACAACACAAAAAGAGAGGTGGTGAGGTAGAGACTCTGTTGGTGCAATGGGCAACCGACGTCAATTGGAAGACTGAAAAAAGAGAAAGGGACATAAGAGAGAGAGAGGAAGAATGATATGCCACATAAGACAATTAGAGTGATCCAATTATTAGAATGTCACATCTTTAGACTTTAGACTAAATTGCAACTCACACCCACTACATTGCTAAATCTCAGGATTCAAAATAGAGCCAATTTTCCTAAATAAAAATGGAATAATGGATGGTATTGTTTGTTTTGGAAAAGAAAAATGGGTGATATTTTCATTTCACCCTGGCTGATAAAATTACTGCTACGTTGGCAGCTTGTGATTGGGCCGTAACGGTCAGTGCGGGAACAGTCAAGTCAGGTCCGTTGATTAGTTGAATGTCAATTTGGTTATTATTTACTGAACTTCGGCCACTTCCTTTATACACACACCTCCACGTATAAAGCAACTCACTACACCCACATCGACGGATATAAAGACGAGTGTGTGCAAAAAGACATATTGTGGGTGCGTATTTTTTCTTCACGCGTTAATTCATTTTCCCTCCCAACCATTTCCATTTCCTTCTCTGACCGCGTAACCAAGAAAAGCAACAACACATACACACAGATTGCAAGAACACACGAAGAGAGAATTTAGAAGCGATTTTGAAGGAAGAGAGAAGGAGGATCGTCGGTGGTTTTAGAGAGAGAAATTTGAAGTCGATTGAGCTGGTGAGTGAGTGAGTGAAAGTGGCCAAGAAAGTGAGGGAAAGAGAGATTGGAGAAGAGGGATGAAACACATTTTCAAGAAATTTCATATAGGAAGCAATCACGACCCCAATCGGACCAACGACAATCCGTCGCCTGTAGCAGCGTCGTCGTCACCATGTGTTTCTGACAATCGTCCTGCAACTGCTCCGGGGCAGACTTCCGGCAACTCTCCGTCGAGTCCTTCGTCGTCGCCGTCACTGGCAACAACTCCTCCAGTGGCTGGAACTGTGACTCCGGTTTCGGTGGCTCCGAATCGCTCTGATTACTTTTCTTCAGAGGAGGAGTTTCAGGTTCAGCTTGCCCTAGCTATTAGCGCCTCAAATTCTGACTTCCGGGATGATCCGGAGAAGGATCAAATTCGAGCTGCGACGCTTTTGAGCTTGGGTAATCATCGGATTGATTCCACTGCCAGGGACCAGGAAGATGCTGCCGAGGCGCTCTCGAGGCAATATTGGGTGAGATTCTTGCCTTTTAGGAGTTCATTCTACCAAGTTTTTCAGTTTCAATAAATTGAACCGAATTAATGAGATGAAAATTTGAGATTTATGCTGCAAATAAACAATAGTTATGTCTCTGATCCCATTGCACTAGATAACCTACTGCTATGTGGTTAAATGCGCGAAATTCGGTCATTTATGGTCGTATTTGGACATTGCATTATTATTAATTATACACTATAACACATTGAGTTGAAAGAGAGATGGATTTCGATTAATCATCATCTAGTGCATCATGCTTGTAAACGAGAATTTAGTATATTTTTTCCCCTACATTTGGGTCTCTGTTCTATAGGTTGTACAACTGTGTCCTTGAGTTGTAACTACGTCAAGAAATGAAATTAAAAAATTATCTTGAACATAAAACCATCCGGCACCTGCATAATCGCAGAGTTCTCTGGTCCATTGGACTTTTTTTTTTCCTCTTCTTCTTCTTTCTCGCCAAAGAACCAAATTTTCATTGAGAAAAATGAAAGAATTCAAGACATCCAAAATGCCTAGCCCCAACACAAAGAAATCCAACTACAAAAAGGGATGGACAATCAAGCAAAATGAGACCTAAAGGATAATTTCAAAAACCTTAGAAATCGAGGCCCGCAACGAAATATAAAATCTAATATTGGTCCAAACCTCGCAAGGAAGTCTCTCGATCTTTCTAAAAATTCTATTATTCCGTTCCTCCATAATCCCCATAGAATAACACAAATACCAGCTAGCCGCACAAACCTTCCTTTCTCCTAAAACAACGGATGGAGGAGGACTCCTCGATCATCTCATTGCAACGTGAAAGACAAATAAATATCTAAGAGAAGTTTCAAAGAAGCAGATTTTAAACAAAAAGTGAGAAATTAATTGTTTTAAGTTACTTATGTTTAAGAATACTAGTTGCTTCTTAGTTCTTATGTTTGCGACACTTTCTAGTCAATCCAGGAGGTAGCTGCTGCATCAATATCTTGTGTTATACACCGGTAGAGCTGGACTTGGCACAGCCTCTGTAGGACCATTCAGTCTTTTAACTAATATTATTTTTTGTTGCGTTTTAAGGAATACAATCTGCTTGACTATGAAGAAAAAGTGGTCAATGGGTTTTATGATGTCCTCTCTACGGATTCGGCAGTCCAAGGAAAAATTCCATCTTTATCTGATATTGAAGCAAGCTTTGGTAGTTCTGGTTTTGAAGTCGTGATGGTCAATATGACTGTTGATCCTGCACTAGAAGAGCTAGTGCAAATTGCTCAATGTATTGCAGATTGCCCTGGTACCGAGGTCAGAGTGTTGGTTCAAAGGATTGCTGAGCTTGTTATGGGACACATGGGCGGACCTGTAAAGGACGCCAATTTTATGCTAGCAAGGTGGATGGAAAGAAGCACAGAGTTAAGGACTTCTCTTCACACCAGTGTATTGCCTATTGGTTCCATTAATATTGGCCTCTCAAGACATCGTGCATTGCTTTTCAAGGTTGGTAGTTGCAAACATCTCTTAAATATCTGTAATATCATGCAATCGATCTTTAGTGAAGATTACCTTATAGCACCATGATCAGTCTTGGGGGTTTATGTTAGAGCTTTCTTCTGTGAGGTGGCTTGTTTAGTGTAATAAAGCCTGTGGTTTTACTGTCAATATGAAGAACTTGAAGAAGTTCTGTTATCTTTCTTAATTATTATTATACCCTTCAGGAAAATAAAATTGTCTGGGTGCGACAAGTCCTGAGAATACTGTTTTTGGTGATACATCTGTTTTTTTGTATATATTATTTAAAGCTTTGTTATCACTACTATTATTATTTTTGAACAAAAGTTTTATTGACTTTATAAGAACACACTCCTTTCTTCCCTGGTTATAGGTGTTAGCTGACAGTATCAAGATGCCTTGTAGACTTGTTAAGGGTAGTCACTATACTGGTGTTGAAGAAGATGCTGTCAACATTATAAAGTTGGAGGATGAAAGGTATATCCTTGTTCTGTTCCATTTATTTCATCATTAATGGTGATGTTGAATTTATAATAACTGGGTAAAAAGAGTCATACGTATTAGATATTTATTGTGTTTGGGTAAGGTAGTTTGATGAAGGCACAGTTGTTGAAGCTCTCCAAGATAATCCGTTCCATTGGACACTTTCACAGTTTTGTTTTTATGTTTTTCGTCTTTTTTTAAACAAAAAAATTGTAATGGGCAGTTGCATTATTAAGAATAAGGTACAAAATTAGAGTTATTAGTTTCCCAACCATGACCTTTAAGACAGTATTTTTGTTTTTAAATTGAGAAACACATATAAATAAGAGGAGTACAAATGGGAAAGGAACTAAGCCCCATCCCAAAAAAAGGAAAAAGAGAGAACTCTTTGGTAGTAGGAGACTAAAGTTTGGATAAGAATAGTAGTATACTAGGGCTTAGTTTGGATTGCGGTAGCTTTTGAGATAATTGTTGTCAGTTGTGCTTTTAAGAAAATCACCTGCCATAGGAAGTAAATTAATGTTTGGTAAAATTCAGATTTAAACTTGGAAAGTCAAATTATAGTGTTTGGTAATTTAATATTAAATTGTTGCAAAATAATTATTAATGACCAAAATAGACATATTTCTATTAAGCATGAGATTGTATTAATGTTTACTTTCAAAATTTTTCTAAGATAATTATGTAAATTTATATAATTTATATTATAAATTATATTTTGTTTACTTTAAATAAATTGATAAAAATATAAAGAGAAACAATTGTTATAAAAAGACATTGTACCAAACAAAAGCTAATTTTGGTTTAAATACAAAAAAATAAAAAGTAAGAAAAATAAATTAGAAGCAACAAATTAAATTTATAAATAAAAAGAATAGGATGAGATAAGATAAATTGTGAATAATAATATTTGAAAACCTTTTATTGTAGACAAAATATGTTGGATAAAAAAACAATTTTAAATATTTTTTAGTTACACCGGATTTCCATAAAAGTTAAATCCCAAAACTACTCTTAACATCTTTTGTAACTCAACATGATTCAAAAAGTGATTTTATTTAAATTATTAAAGAATCAATTTAACCAAACACAAAAAATGGTTAAAAGTTTTTTGCAATCACTTTTTAAGTCTTCAAAATCAATCCCAAACGAGGCCTAAATTGTCACCTGTAAATACTAAGTCTGAAGCATCTCCTTTATTTCCTAAAAGATCCTCCTATTTCATAATTTCCAAAACTACTTTAAAACTGACATTATCGAGTTTGCCTAAATGATCTAAAGATTGTTCCTGTTCCTGAAGCTTGGGTTCTAATACGTCCAATACACAACATGATATTGATGGACATGGTGGCATACCATTTTCTGAAATAGAAACCAGAATATAGTCATAGTAGCGGCATACTGATTAAGATAAATTGGTATTCTTAACACATTTCTCAAAGCTTTTCTTTTTCTAAGATTTTTTATGGATAGACAATAGTATTATATTAAAAGGATAGTTAAGATGCAATATCCTTTACTAAAGCATTTACAAGAGAAATACCTCTTTGTTTTCTATGAAAAAAGTAAGCAATCGTAATAAAAAAGAAAAGAAGGATTTAGTTGTCGCATAAAAGAAAAAGGTAGAGGCTTAACCCTGGCCAAAAAGGAGACAAAAAAGTTAAAAAAGAAAAAAAAGAAAAGAAAAGAAAAAGAAAGGAAAGAAGGAAAGATTTTTTTTTCCTGACTTTTATGCCTGGACCAAAAAAAGGGTTAAAAAACACTTTTGGTACTTGAACTTTCATTTCAGTAACTGACTTTCAAATGTATAACAATTAGTCTTTGAACTTTAACATGTAACAATTTAGTCTTTACATTTAGTCCCTAATTAGTTTATCAATCTATATATATAAGAAATTTCATTAAATCTTAATAATATTTTTCACATGGACTAAATTTTTACAAAATTTAAAGTACAGGGACTAAATTGTTACATAGTTTAGACTAAATTCTAAACAAAGATTGCAAATAAAGTCCAATATCTGTGAAAATGTATGATCCCTGTTCTTTTCAGATAAGAAATAAGCCCTAAGACAAAGGAGATTATAAAAAGCTCTTCCAATGTGTCAAAAGAATATTGATACGATATGGATGATGACTGTTGTTTGTGGATTATTTGGTGAAAAAGAAATCACTATCTTTTATAATAAGTACAATGTTAAATTACAAGTTTAATCCTTGAACTTTGAGGTTTGTAGTTTGTGTCTATTTGGTTTCTAAACTTTCAAAAGTGTCTAATAGGTTTCTAAACTTTCAATTTTGTGTCTAATAGGTCTCTGAAAAATTCAAAATTTTTAAAAATTAATTCATCTATTAGATATAAATTTGAATATTATGTCTAATAAAATCCTAAAATTTCAATTTTGTGTCTAGTTCATCTGTGAATTAAAAAATAGAAAGCTCGGAGGTTAAATTTGTAATTTTGAAAGTCCAGGGACCAAATAGACACAAATATCAAAGTTAAGGTCATAAATTTGTAATTTAACCTAAATACAAAATGGTTGAGACTTGGGAGTTGTTTGACAATTGTCTTTAAATTTTTTTCTGAAACGTTTTAAAGAATCTTTTTGGATGCCTTGTAAAAGTCTATTATTGTGGGCTTGAAATCATGTTTTGGAAGGAAAAAGATTTTATTCGTCTGCCTTATCCCTAAAAAGGAAAGAGGAGACAAGGTTAAGGACTTTAGGCCCATTAGTCTTTATCACAAGTGTCTACAAGATCATCACTGAGGTGTTAGTTAACCGGCTTAAAAAGGTCCTCTCCTCTACGATTTCGGAGGCCCAAGGGGCATTTGTTGAGGGGAGACGAATTCTTGATCAAGCTCTCATCACTAATGAGGCCATTGAGGACTATCCTAAGCGAGGTCAGGAAGGTATTATTTTTAAGATTGACTTTGAGAAAGCGTATGACCATGTGGATTGGGACTTTCTAGATAAGGTTCTTGAAAGGAAAGGTTGTGGTTACAAATGGAGGTTGTGGATATGGAGCTGCATCAAGTCGGTCCAGTATTCCATTTTTGTTAATGTAAGCCTAGGGTAAGATTAGAGCCACGATAGGTCTTAGGTAAGGTAACCCTCTCTTCCCTTTTGGATGGTCTCTAAAAGTCTGGAGGGGGGCATTATTTAGTGTTTTGAAGTTGGCTGGGAGAAAGTCTCCCTTTCTCATCTTCAATTTGCGGATGATACCATTTTCTTCTACTTTGGTAGGGAGGATTCTTTTTGTCTTGAATCATATTCTCCGCTTCTTCGAAGCTTTGTCGAGGCTCAAGATCAACAGAGAGAAGTGCCAAATTTTGGGTTTGAATTGCGATGTCGATAAGTTGAGTAGTTGGGCTTCTTTGATTGGTTGTGAGGTTGGGTCTTTCCCTTCCGCTTATTGGCCACAATCCTAGATCTATTTCGTTTTGGAATCCTGTCTTAGAGAAGATTCAAAAGAGACTCTTCTTGGAAGATGAATTTTTTTTCCAATGGTGGTAGAGTAACCCTCATTCGATCAATCCTTAGTGACATTCTTGTTTACTTCTTTTTTTTCCTTAGAACCCCTGTTTCAGTTTGTAAGTCCTTGGAGAAGCTTACGAGGGACTTCTTATGGGATATGAATGGTGTTGAAGAAAAGAAAGGGGCACACCTAGTGAGCTAGGAGGTGGTGGGGAAGTTTGTGGACCTTGGGGGGTTAGAGTTGGGGAACCTAAAGACTGTAATAGAGCCTTGTTGGCTAAATGTCTGTGGCAGTTTCGCCTTAAATGTGATTCTCTTTGGACTAGGATTATTGTAAGCAAACATGATTCTCATCTTTTTTGGTGGGTGTCAGATGGGTTTAAAGACACTTTCAGGAATCCGTGGAAAGACATTTCCTTGGTGCTCCCCTCTTTCTATTCCTTGGTCCAGTGCTTCGCGGGCAATGAGAGAGATACTTATTTCTGGAAGGATTTGTGGGTGGGGGATTGTTCCCTTTGTTCTTTGTTTCCGTGGTTATATCATTTATATCTTCCATGAAAAGTTGATTGTGGCTGATGTCCTTAACTCTTCTCTTCAGGGAGCTCCCATCCTGCTCCTTGGACTTTCGTCCTCCATTATCTAATAGAGGAAAAACGAACTTCTTGACTCTTTTAACTATGTTAGGTAGGGTTTGTCTTAGATCGGATATGAGGGATGTTAGCTTGTGGAGTCCTAATCCTTTTAGGGGCTTTTCTTGTAGCTCGATCTTTTAGTGTTTGTTTAACCTCTCTCCAGTTAATGAGTCCATTTTTTTCATTTTGTGGAAGGTGAAAATGCCAAAGAACGTTCATTTTTTCATTTGGCAGGTCATTCTTGGGAGATTGAACACTTTAGACTGGCTTACGAGAAAGTTGTCCTCTTTAGTTGGTCCTTTCTGTTGTATCCTTTGTCGGAAGCCCGACGAAGATCTTGATCATTTGCTCTGGAGGTGTGATTTCGCTTGTACAATTTGAAGCCTATTCTTCGAGGTTTTTGGCTTTTAGTTCACTAGACTGGTTGTAGAGAGATGATTGAGGGGTTTCTTCTCCATCCGCCTTTTTGGGAGAAAGGAAGGTTTTTATTGCTTGTTGGGATTTGCACGGTCATTCAGGGCCTTTGGGGGCAGGCAGACTAACAAAATCTTCAGAGGACTGAGAGATTGCCTTTTGATTTTTGGTCCAATGTTAGGTTCTATGTTTCGTTGTGAGCTTTGATGTTTAAGGCTTTTTGTAACTACTACCCGTTAGGTCTCATTTTGCTTGATTGGAATCCCTTTTTGTTTGGGTTCCTTTTTGGGGCTTGGTTTTTTTGGATGCCCTTTGTATTCTTACATTTTTTTCACCTTTCTTTTTAAAGGGAAAAACCAACTTTTATTAAGACGAATGAAGGTTAAAAAAAAGGCTAAACCAAAAGTTGGAGTATTCTCTTGTCTTAATCCCATGAAATCTTCATGAAGTTCTTTACTGACGGTGGTTGACAATTACTTTTTTCAGAATATCATGAACAATTGGGTCTTTCTTTCTTTCTTCCTCCTTTTTGGGGTAAAGTTTTTCATAACGGTTAGGGGATTATACTCCTTATTGAGTTTTTTTTTTTTTTCCTTCTTCTTCCCTTCTCCCTTGTGGAGCTTGTATCTTTTGAGCATTAGTCTCTTTTCATTTCTTCAATGAAAAACATTGTTTCTTGTTAAAAAAAATTGTAGTTTTGTTGGATTGTTTTGAGCTTCTAATAGTTGTATATAATTTTTCTGGTATATTTTCATAATATAATATTAATGAAAAGTTTGGTTCTTTTTTTCTTAAAAAATCTCATGTAGTTCAAAAAAAAAAAAAAAAAAATCTCATATACATCCTCTGCATACTCCTGTGCAATGAGGCACATATGCTTTAGTTTGGGTAACTTATTTGTGTCTAGTAGGTTTTATAAAAAAATTTGTTCAATAGGATTGGTAGATGTTGAGGGCATAGTTGTCACTACTTATTCAAATCTAGGGGTTCAATTAGACGAATTTGAGAGATTATTGTTAATTGACTCAATTGAGCTAAATATGTGGAATTTCCCCTTTGAATATTATGCATGTATATTTATGTATATATTTGCACCCTGCAAATTTGTTTTTTCCTTCTTTTCTTTTCTCTTCATATGTGTGAAGCTCTGTTGGGCCATCACACAAGTGCATCTTGAGTTTTAAAAACATTTTGTTCATCTTAATGCCTCTAAGTCCATATTTCAAGTAACTTTCGTGATTTCCCTCTGGATTTTTATCACCAACAAGTGGGATTCCTTCTTGTAATTTTTTATAGCCTCCTTTGGTGTTGGGTTGTTATGTTTGTGGGTATTTTTTTTAGTAAATGTTTCTTTAATTCTTATGATGTCCATTAGCTGTAATAATTATGTTGTTGGTTTCCTTATTTTGTTGCTGGTATTCCCCTGTATTATACATACATTTCATTTGCCTTGCTTAAAGTTGGATCATTGTTAAGAAATGCTATTATTATCAATCGGGAAGCTCTTTAACTCCTTGACAGTTGTTGGGGTTTCATTGCCCTTGGAATTTCAGTTGTTCAATAAAATGACAATTTCTTTTTGATTAATAGAAACATAAAATGAGAATGTTACGTAAAACCGGGCCAAAAAGGCTCAATTAGTGGGTGCACACTTCTATGAAAACCAATTGATATGTGTATTTACTTTCTGCTTTCAGGGAGTTTTTGGTTGATCTAATGGCAGCTCCTGGAACACTTATACCAGCAGACATATTAAATGCAAAGGACACTACTACCTCTAAACCTTACAACCCTAAAGTAAGCAAAATTCCTTCTCTCCACTACTCCAATGATGTTGGAATTTCTTCCGTGAAACCAACATCATCACTTGAAGAAGGCAGCAGTCAAAACTTTGAAGCAGAGGCCAGCTCACTGCTGGATGGGAAACTGAGCTATGGAAAGACAGAGTCTGTGCCGTCAAGCTCAGGTGTGTACGATGACATTTATGTTATTTGTGCAGTACCTGCTTGCATAACTCTTGATTAATTGGAAAATCTTTCCTTGTTAGGCACGGGAACTTCTCGATACAAAGGGGCCCATTCAGGTGATAGTAATGCTAGACTGAATGTCAATATAGTTCCATTTGGTCAAAGCTCGGAGGATTCCAAAAATCTTTTTGCAGATCTTAATCCTTTCCAAATAAAAGGAACTGGAAAAAGTTTCATTCTTAACAAATCCTCTGATAATAAAATTGAGGAGCTCCAGAAACCTACTATTGGGCATCCTCCTGTACCGTTGTGGAAAAATCGGGTTGCTTTCAATGCACCCAAGAAAAAAGAGTATGATTATATGGAGGGTCGTTTTCCAAGAATTGGTCGTGGATCTAATGAACCTAATATGGCATTGTCTTCTTCTGCCAACTCTACTGTCTCTGAAAATTTCAATCCTGGTGGTTCAGAAACATCCATTGACTCAAGTGTATCGATTAGAAGTGCTGAAGTTGGAAGTTCATCTAATATAAACTCACGGTTGACATCTGCAATGATTGAGCCTAATATTTTGCCTTTGATCGAAGAACAGAACAGAAAGGCCAATGGAGAATATTCTGGAAGTATAGACATGCAGGACGAAAAGATTGATGCTGTTGATGGGCATGATAGTTTAATCAGATTTGATAACCGTAGAAAGTTCACATATGACCGATCTGTTGGGACCAATCTGATACTGAAGGATCCGGGAAGTCCCAGCCTGTCGATTGATCCAAGTTCAAATAGGTTTGAGCAAGTTTATGACGATGTGGATGTAGGCCAATGTGAAATCCAATGGGAGGACCTCATTATTGGTGAAAGGATTGGACTAGGTATGCCATGGCTAATCAGAATCTTTCTATCTATCTCACACATGATAGGGGCAGAGGTTGGAAATAAAATATTTATTGCTTCATTCCATGGTCAAACTTATTGACAAATTCCTCTCTCTTCTTGTAATTGTTTAAACCTTTTGGAATAGTTTACCTTTAATTTCCTGGAGACTCATTTTTTTCTTCTTTTAATTTCATGTTTGCTATATGTAGGTTCTTATGGAGAAGTCTACCATGCTGATTGGAATGGCACCGTGAGTTATATTAACTCTATTTCTATGTTTTTGCATTCTGTAGCCAGTCTTCCAGTATTGAGCTTGACAAATTCAATTTTTCATTATGTTTTTTGTTTTTGATAATGAATCCACACTTAAATTTTTCATTATGTTTTTAGCTGCAATAACTTGTCTGATCCAAGCTGATACTTGTAACTCTCTCTCTCTCTCTCTTTGATACTTGTAACTCCCTGGTTAAGATAAAATGCTTGAATTATTATGTTGAGACTATTAAGCTATCACTAACCCTGAACTATTGGTGTTCAAATTATTTAACTACCATTAAAGCAAAAGCTTGAACTAATTAGATAGGTTGTCTCAACACCCCACTTATGGGGTCAAATGTTAATTTGATTTACAAAACCCAAAATGCTAAATACTAATATCAAGTACGGAGGAAGTGACACATTGTGGAAGTTTGAACTTAGAAACTAAAATGGTGTGATATTATCTGTTTTGGGCCTAAGTCTGTGTTAAGGATCCCACATTGAAAAGATAAGTGGAGACCTTGCAATTTATAAGATACATGGGCTACTCCTCACATTGCCAATTGGTTTTGAGATGGAACCCCATCTAATCTAATATGGTATCAGAGCCTATTAAACCCAAATGGGTATTCGGTCCAAAGAAAAAAAATTGGGATCCGATCCAAGAATGGTGAACCCAAAGAGGCACCATCTTGAGGGGGTATGTTAAGGATTCCACATTGAAAAGATAAGTGGAGACCTTGCAATTTATAAGATACATGGGCTACTCCTCACATTGCCAATTGGTTTTGAGATGGAACCCCATCTAATCTAATAGTCTGGTTTTTCTTTTAGATTCTATCCAAAAGGGGTTATACCATTGAAGATGTTGTCCTTATTTTTATACCAAGTATCTCTCCCACTTTTAATCGACACGTGACTATATTTGTATCCATAAGAGTTCTACCCACCCTTGAACGAAGGACCATCGAGCCTTTGCCAATTAGTAATACTATTTAAGCATCTCGCTGGTATTTATTATCTTCTTTGTTTTGTAATTATTCCTTACAGGATACTTCTTTTAATAGGGTTTTTTGACTTGTTAATGTAATATGGGGAAATTAGTTAGACTCCTTAAATGGGGTTTGGTTACCATTTTATTGCAACTTTTCAGTCATCTATGAAAAAGTTTGGTTTTCATTGAAAACGGGGGGGGGGGGGGGGGGGGGAGGATTGCATGAGCTCATGTGTTGATATTGCATTAAAATACCCCTAAACCCATGAGCTTAAGCTAGCTGGTTAGGATTAATATTTTATACATACTCTTAAACCAAATAAAGTCTATTATGGTGGAAGAAGAAACTAATGAGTGGGAAACAAAAAAGTGGGATATGAGCAATTGATTTCTGGGTTCTTATAGAAAATTGGGATATGAGTAATAGATTTCTGGGTTCTTATAGAAAATTTAATTTTAAACTTTTAACTATATGAGCAATTGTCTTTTATTTTTTACCTCTCTGTTCTCTCCCTGCCCTGTGTCTTTCTGACTTGGTAAGCAAGAAAAATGTTATTGTTTGTTTTCCCCCCACTTTCTAACTCTACAAGCAAATATATGTTGCGTTTTGCCTTCTTGGTTGTAATTGTTTTCTTCCCCATCTCTCTATAAGCTCAATTGTTTTCCATATTCTACCTCCCCCCTCCTCTTGTCCCACCTCGGTAACTTATAAATATCCTAATAATTGAATTCCTCCCTTACTCTTGTTGTCCTTTTTAAATTTAAACATATGTGTATGTAAGTGATATACACACTGAAGGACTTAACCCTAACATCTTGATTTTAATTGATGGATTTGCAGGAGGTTGCTGTGAAGAAATTCTTAGACCAGGATTTTTCTGGCGCTGCTTTAGCTGAGTTCAAAAGAGAAGTAAGTGGAGCAGTTACTTCCATTGAAAAATAGGCTCCTTAATAGTTAATGCATACAATAAGGGCCATAGAAAAAATAAAGGGAGGGAATGGGTTCAATCCATGGTGGCTACCTACCTAGGATTTAATATCCTACGAGTTTCCTTGGCAACCAAATGTAGTAGGGTCAGGCGGTTGTCCTGTGAGATTAGTCGAGGTGCGCGTAAGCTGGCCCAGACACTCACGGATATCAAAAAAAAAAAAAAAGTTAATGCATAACGTAACTTTATAAAAAAAAAATTCCATGTTTATTAGTTTCTCTTATATAAAATCTACAAAAATAGTGAAACCTTTTCAATCGTTATTTGCCTCAATAATGTATACAATTACTCTGTTTTTATTAACATATAATGCTCCTAAAAAAATTGGTTTTTATGAAATATACAAAAAATAACCAAATACTAATGGAGAGTTATAAATAAGATTCCCAGTTAGTCTGTTCGAAGACAAGCAATAATAAAAGAGTATCAAATTGAATACGAGTTCCACACTTGTTTGGCATGCGGTGAATACTTGTTAAGCACAATAAGCATGTTGTTGAACATTCATGAACATTTTGAAGTGAAATATATAAAAACGTATAAGCATTATCAACTTTAAATTGTCTTTTTGTTAAGATGTCAAATCATTTGGAAAATTGATAGGTTGGTTCGGATCTATATTGAATATTTTGACATAAAATATTGAATCACAAATGCATAAATATCCAAAAGTAAAATAAATTTTCAGTTCAAGAATTATTATAAAATGTGTAAAAGTAACATTTATTTTTTTAAAAATATAAAATAAATAAATTGTCTTTGTTGTATATCCACGTTCTTGTGTTAGTGTTGTGTCGTATCCATGTTTGTGCTTGGGTGGTATCTCTGTGTTCTTGAGTTCTAAAGAAACCACTCAATATTTTAATATCTTGAAGTGGCTGCACCATCATTACCATGAAATTCTTTGGTGTGGGCAAGATGCTCATGTCTGCCTTGCCACGTGTCATATATTTGTTAAGCACAACAAACATGGGGACTCATTTTGTTGTGCTTTTCTTCTTTTTCATTGTATATTCTTTCATTTCTCTCGAAAGAAAAATAGGTCAAATTACAAGTTTAGTCCCTGAACTTTTGTGTTTGTCTAATAGGTCCTAGTATTTTGAAAATTATCTAATAGGTTCTTGAACTTTTAATTTTGCGTCTAATAGGTCCTTGAACATTAAAAATGTCATATAATGTCAAATAAATCCATGAACTTTCAATTTTATATCTAATAGGTCCTTGGCATATTCAACAAGAAATGAAACTTTTCATTGAAAAAACAAAAATAAATTAATGCTCAAGAGATAAAAATTCCCTTAATACAAATTCTCAAAGGGAGAAAAAAAATAAGCCAATAAATCATAATTACAGAGGAACTGTAAAAGCATTCTAATTCAAACATATGTCTTGTAAAGAGAAACTACTAAAGCGATTAATTAGAAAGGAAACACCATAACGAAGCTTTGAGACACACTACTACAAAACGAATGAGCCAAGGGAAGTGTTTGTCTTAGAAAATCCTCTGATTTTGAGCCAACAATAAATCTGAAGTTAAGGCTTTGGAGCAAATTGGTTGTGTTAAGGCTATTGTTAGGCATAATCCAAATAATGATGTTAATGCTTTTTGGACTTTTTGACTTCCACCATGCTGGAAAAAGATCTTTTGGCAAAGGAGAAGTTGCAACCAGGTAACTAGATAAAGATAACTGATAAATCATCCGAAAACCCTAAGCTCCACTACCTTGAGACTTCATTCTCCCAATCTTAGCTTCTGCCAATCCCTCCAACAATGACTTCAAATCATCAAACACCTCAACCTTTAAGAGACTCAATGATCATGCCAAAAGAGAATTGTAGTATAAATACTCTGTTTTCCCATTTGTTTTACTGTTTCTCTTCTGGTTTATCCCAGCCGTATAACTAGTTGGGAGTATCAGTTCGGGTGTTAGTTTTACAGTTAGGCTGTTATTTAGTTGTTTAGTGATTCAGTTGGGTATAAATACCCATTCTTTTCATTTGTAAAGGGTTGATTCTTCATTAATAAACTTCACTACTTTGGGGTTTACACCAAGAATTATTTTTCCAAACCCTAATTTGAAAAGAGCATAAAATTCCACATTCTTCCATTTATTAGAAATACTAATCCAGGAACTTCTAAGACTAATATTGCTTCTCGCCCTGTGTGCCAATCAAACAAATTTGACCCATGAATATTTGCTATCACTTTTCTCCATAAAGAATGAGGCTCATTAGAATATCTCCTATCCCATTTAGCAATAAGAGCAATATTTCTATGCTTTAGACCCCCAAAAACCTAGCCAGCATCCCTTCAATATCTTTGGAATTCCATATTGATTTAATCAATTTGTTTTATCAACTTTGGACCGCTTGAGTTCCTGAATAAGAACAATATCCAAACTGTGTTGTTGTAGGAATTTCTTCATGGAAATTCTTTCGCATCATCCAAACTTGTGATCCACTAAATTATCTTCATAAATACTTCTCTTTCTTATTCAACCTTTTTTAAAATAACGAATCTATTTGACATCAAACTTAATTTTGTGTCTAATAGATAGGGCGTTAAACTTTCAATTATGTCCCATATATTCTGGAATTTAAAAAATTGTCAAATAAGTCAAGGACCTACTAGACACAAAATTAAAAGCTCATGGACAAGGTACATAATCGAAACGTCAAGGACTATTAGACACTTTTTAAAGTTCAAAGATCCATTAGATACAAAATTGAAAGTTTAGAGACCTAGTAGACACTTTTTTAAAGTTTAGGGACCTATTTGACACAAATGTGAAAGTTCGGGGATTGGACTTGTAATTTGACCATAAAAATATTACACTGTCCCTTCTTAATCCTCATGACACTAGGGTTTTGCCTTCGACTCATTTCTTCACTTCTCAATCCAGATGCCTCCTTGAAGCTTGATTCTCTCCTTCCTTATTCTTCTATAAGACTGCCACTTCTCTCCAATGAACCCAACACCCCCACCAGTTAGAGAAATTTTCATTCTGATTCTGGTTCTGTATTAGAAGCAGGATGGTGTGGAATAAAGACCATTGGGGCAGAATATGCAATTTTTTTTTTTTTATGAAGTTTAGTGTTGCTCCATATGATTGTCAATTTTTTTTTCTTGGAACTTAAGACATGAAACTTAATGAACGATAGTTAATGATTACAGGGAATGGTTATTATACTTGCATCTTGTTTGAGTTTATATCTTCAATCAGCCATCTTTGACAATGGACTAATATTAGCTCTTGTGATGTAAGGTCCTGATAATGCGGCAGCTACGTCATCCAAATATTGTTCTTTTTATGGGTGCTGTCACTCGTCCTCCTAATCTTTCCATTGTTACCGAGTTTCTTCCAAGGTATGAGTTCAATTTTTCTCAAGTTTCTCAATACTATCCCCATCCCTCCCTCGCCCAAAAGCAGAAAAAGAAATAGAGTAAGAGAAAACTGAAAAGAAAGTAGAAAGAAGAAAGAAAAAAGAAGAATGTTTTAGATCATCTAGACGTTCTTTTGTCTGCTTTTTGACTGAATTTTTCTTGATGCAATTAAACTCCAGAGGAAGCTTGTACCGTATTATTCACCGCCCACATTGTCAAATTGATGAAAAGCGCAGAATAAAAATGGCCCTTGATGTGGTATGTAACTAACTTTGAATATCTTATTCGACTAATGTTTGAGCAAAATATCATCTTTTGAATTCTTTATACAACGGCAGGCAAGGGGCATGAATTGCTTGCATGCAAGCAATCCAACAATTGTTCACCGAGATCTGAAGTCACCGAATCTTTTGGTTGATAAGAACTGGAATGTGAAGGTATAACACGTTTCTTACTGCTGGTGCTTTACGTCTATGGTTCTGTTAATTAATACTTCTGTAACTTTTGCACCGAGATATGAAGTCACCTAAAAAGTTTTTCTTTTAAATGAACAAACAAATGTCATTAAGGTGAATGAGAATGTACAGAAGAAAACAGGGAGACTAAAAAAGGAAAAAAAAACCAACCTAAGGGGGCAGCAACTGTTGGGTAATCAAGAAAATAGAGTACCAACATAAAGGTTTAGAAAAGTGAACTAAGAGAGACAATAAAGTGCTCAGCCAAAGCTTCCTCTCATCACACATTAGTGGCAAAAATATCTGACTATTTCTTTCCAATAAAATATTTGACAAAACAACTCAAAATTCAATCGTTAGGTCTCATCTTGCTTGATTGGGGTCTCTCCCTTTATTGGAGTCCCTTTCGTGGGCTTGTTTTTTGTATGTCCTTATATTCTTTCATTTTTTTTCTCAATTAAAGTTGGCTTTTTATATATAAAAAAAAAAACTAAAAAATGAACCAGCAAAATGTAAATGATATTTATTTTGAGATGATAGATTCAAAACAGCTTCCACTGTTATTGTGTGCCTACTTGAACTCTATGATATTAATAAACTAGAAAAAATGAAACCACACTGTCCTTTTCAAGTCTTGAAAGCTTCTTTCTTTCCATCTCTTGCAGCCTTCTCCTTAGCAAGGTGTCCATTTCTGTAGTGTTTCTATGTCGGCCCTTTCACTTCACTTGACCTAATAAAAATTAGGTTAATTTTGAAATTGCTGCTCTGGTACCAGTGTTAAGTGGTCTCTTGGCTTTTGTTGGTTTACATGTGCTGGGTCTGCCACGCTGGCTTTTGGCTTAGTCAATTTTATTGGTTTTCTTCATTTTTCTTTCTTTTCTTCTTCCACACAAAATAATCACAATTAAATCGAAATATACTTGGCAATATCTCAGCATCTCTTTAATAGTATTTTTTTTTCTAAAGTTGCAATCCTAGGCGTTTGCTTGTTTCTCTTTTTGTTTTCTTTGGTTTGGTTTTCTTGTTTTTGTATGGCTCATCTGCTCCCTCGTTCTTTCATTCTTCTTTAATACAGTTTTGTTTCTTATATTTGTTTAAAGACAAGAAAAAAGAAATCCTCTTAACTACATCCATAATCGAAAAATGAAAAAAAAAACCATTCTGAAGATGAAGGCCAGTGAGCACCAAACTTGAATTATGCCATGAGGCATGAATGCGTGAGATACTTGTCTGTGCCTTCCTATGAGAGCTTTTATTTGCCCAGCGAGTTTGAATTTCGCCTCTTCAGGTTGAAGAAAAAGCTAAAACAATCCAGGTCACTTAACCAAGAATGTGGGCTGTTCAATCAGTGATATATGTTTTTTAGATACTTAAAAATGGAAGGAATATCAGAATTTGTAACAGCCTTGTCTGAGGTATGCTTTCTTCATTGTGTAGGTATCAGATTTTGGGTTGTCACGCCTGAAGCACCACACATTTTTGTCCTCCAAATCAACTGGAGGAACGGTGAGAAGTTGTGAATGTTAATTTTTACTTCAAATGTTTTCTTCAGATTTTCTGTAAAATGCAGGATTTAACATCATTCGTCTCTCATTTGCTTTCCATGTCTTAGCCCGAGTGGATGGCACCAGAAGTTCTCCGGAATGAGCCGTCAAATGAGAAGTAAGTTGGAGTTATGATGGTATTTCTCTAGTTCATTTTTAATTCACGTTTGAGCATGGGATCTATGGTATCCTATATATCAGATCCTTCTTTTTGGCATCAAATTGCATTCTAGGTCAATGGCTAGTTGTAAATGGGACCCATTTTCTCTTAAAAATGTCAACGATTGTGGGAAACACGACACAACCTTTGTGTGCGTAAGTGATTTGATATTTTGTTGACTTTTCTAAGAAGATTGCAATTGATGATTGAAAAGCTTTTTTGGCGCAATGAGATTTTTGGCGGGAAACCATATTGATTTTGATCATAGTGAATGTTAAAAGCTGTCAAATTAAGAACCATGTAGAAAATTCAATGGGAGAGGAAAAACATGCTCCCAAAGTTAAAA
Source organism: Luffa aegyptiaca (assembly GCA_017139565.1). Lineage (NCBI taxonomy): Eukaryota > Viridiplantae > Streptophyta > Magnoliopsida > Cucurbitales > Cucurbitaceae > Luffa > Luffa aegyptiaca. The sequence goes on from CM029397.1 coordinate 23,927,082, forward strand.
TCCCAAGTGTTTTTTTTTTTTTTTTGGATATTTGACTGCCTAATGCTGGGCTGGGAAACAGATGAGAATTGGAGCAATGATTCAGTGTATTAGTTTTCTTGCAATGTGGCTTTGGCTGAGATAATTAGGAATTATCATAGGATGTGAACAGCTTCTTCTTCAAATGCACAGGTGCGATGTTTATAGCTTTGGAATCATTCTATGGGAACTTGCTACATTGAGGTTGCCTTGGAGTGGGATGAATCCTATGCAAGTTGTTGGTGCAGTAGGTTTCCAGAATCGACGACTCGAAATACCCAAGGAAGTGGATCCCACGGTTGCAAGAATAATCTGGGAATGCTGGCAAACGTAAGTTGTGTGTGTGTGTGTGTTTTTTTTCCTTCTCTTTTAGCACTCTTTTACACGTCAAGTTAATATTCATATTCTTTTTGTTTATGCTGTTGAATGCTTTTCCATGCTATTATTGCCAGTGATCCGAACTTGCGCCCCTCGTTTGCACAATTAGCCAATTTTCTGAAGCCACTGCAGCGGCTCGTGTTACCACCGCATTCAGACCAGCCAAGTTCATCAGTGCTGCAAGAGATCTCTGTAAATTCTACACCTTGATTGATATGGCTCATTTTTCTCAAGTGTGAATAAGGAAACTCTTTTTGGTTTCCCTTGAGTGGGGCTGTATTGTATATTTTTGAAATGTAAAAACAAGTATTCAAAGAGAAAAGAAAAAAAAAAAAAAAAAGAAAAGAAAAATTGTAGAGGTAAATAATACATGGATAAAAATGTAATGCTCTTGCTACAAGAAGACTGTAGCTCCCCATATTTTGTCTGTACAGTCGCCTGGTATTGGTTTGCGCTCCGGAAATGAAACTTTATTCGGCTTCTTTGTCCCTTTTACCCTCCAATAAGTAAATCCAGAAGAATGCGAATTGAATGGAATTTTTCATTTTGCAATTTGACACCTTCTAATCAGACTACAAGAATTGTTACTTTGAACTAAAAAAATATTTCGTTGGGAAAGGAAATAAAGTGTCGTAAACAAAAACATTATGTTGATCTAAGCATAATTTAATCGGTTCGAATTCCTATTCCTACATGGTTAATGAACTGAAAAATGAAAATGTTGTGTAATTTTGCTAACATAGCTTGATGAAATTGAGACTGTCACTAGAGCAATGCTCTTTCATTTCGTTGTCAGATCTACGAAAATAGGTTTTGTTGCAAGCTAGGGAAATTTTTCCTTCTGGTCGTCAAAGGTGGGTCTTTTTTTAAAAAATATTTTGCTATTTTTAGAAAATAAAGACTTTATTTAATTAGATTTCTTTTACATACATTATGCCAAATTTTCCATTTTGGATTTTATATTTGACAAATATCAAGTTCTGAGAAAATTATCAGTTTTATCTTGGCTCAATATCTACAGAAAAGTTTTTCCTATTTTAACTCTTTAAAATTCTGTATATTAATTATGTCGTATTGGTTTTTTTTCTTAATGAGATTGTTCATCAATGCAAATTAATAAAAAATTAATTACATAGATGGGCCAATTTACACCTAATCCCAATTTTTAGTTTCAATTGCATGAAAGTGAGAAAATTTCTAGTACTACGGTAGTACATACTCCTCCATGAAAGCCACGAAATTGGAGCCGACAGAATAAATCTTTCTCCTTTTCCGCCGGCAGACACTGTCAACAATGAGAGTTTATTTTATTATTATTATTATTTTTCAAAATAATTGCTTCTGTCCATTACCTGACTGGAAAAGGTTTAATTTTTTTTTTTTTGAAAAAGGAAACTTCATTAAAATAAAAACGAACCGGTACAACTAACTCATCCTCAATAATTGAGGCCAACCACGAAGGGAAACAACCTTCCCTCCACAAAAAAATCCCTTCCGAAGATGAAGGGTTACAAAAACAACCAAATTCATCCCTATCGTCGACGGTCACTCCGGAAAGCTCAGAGATCGCCTCCGGTACAAAGTCAGCCGCCGCCCGCGCTAGAGAGTGCGTAGATTTGTTTCCACCCCTAGGGCATTTTGAAAAACGGATTACTCCCGCCGACGAAGCGAGAATCTCAACCTCATCCAGCACAAATTTGGATTCAGAGAGATCTTCAATCTCAAAATTCAGGGCTTGAATCACCTCTGATGCATCAGCTTCAACAATCAGCGGCCGCTTCACTTCACGATCCGCCTCCAGGTATGCTTTTAAGCCTTCTCTAATTGCCATGAGTTCAAGAGTTTTAATTGGCCATTCCCTGAAAATTTTCTTGCAGCCAAATTCCACCGGAGATCCTATGGAATCACGAACAATCTAGCCCACCCCTCCCCTAGCCTTAGTCGAATTCCAAGAAGCATTAGAATTTAGTTTAAGGCAGTTTGACAGGGGGGGCAGCCATTTCTCCGGATTCAAGAGGCTCTCCCCGCTGCTCGCAAACAGGTTCCCATCCTTTCTCTTCCTTTGTTCTGCCACGCTTTTCTTTATAAATTTGATTAGGTGCTGAGGCTTTATTTTTGCTGTGTCCATAGTTACTCTGTTTCTGTAATTCCAAATCGCCCATAGGATGATAGCAGTTGTCTCTTTCTCTACTTCGGTCAACTGCTCTGAGATCCTGCCCCACCACTCGATCATCGATTCCTCTGCCCTGCAAAACCAACTTTCCTCTATAAGCTTAGGGAAACATTCAAACCAGACTTCTCTCACCTTTTTGCAATTCCTAAAAACATGGGCTACATCCTCTCTCTTCTTCCTTCACATAGAACAACATGGGTTAATATCAAGGCCTCTCGCAATCAGATTCATCTTCGTGGGAATAAGGTTATTGAGTATATTCCATATGCATATTTTAGCCCTTGGAATGATATCAAGTTTCCATATATTCCCCCCCTTGGCATGAGCATTTTCATTTGAGCCCGAAGCCTCCTTGGCTCTTTGAATTTTATTAGCCAGGTGATAAGCAAATTTAACCTTGAAAACCCCTTTTGAATCAATGGCCCATATAATTTCGTCCTTTGATTGGGGGGTTCCAATCGGGATAGTGAGAATGTCTTCAGCGTCGGAGGGGATGAAGTTCCTTCTCACCTCTTCTTCATTCCATTCCCCATTTGGATTAATCAACTCGCTCACACGCCTACCCTTCAATCTATCAGGAACAACCACAGGGGACCTACTGCCCTCCCTACTTAACCAAGGGTCCTCGTTAATGATCACATGCTTCCCATTCCCTACCCTCCACCTATATCCTTCTTTGAAAAGATCCCGCCCCCACACAATACTCTTCCAAGTTAAAGAAGAGTTATTTCCTATTGGGGCATTAAGGAAATCCCCCGATCTGAAGTAACAACCTCTTAAAACCTTGAAAAGGAGACTGTCAGGGGCTCTAAGAATTCTCCAACTCTGCTTCGCTAGAAGGGCTTGGTTAAACAAGCTTATATCCCTAAAACCCATCCCCCCTCCCCTTTACTAGTGCAAAGCCTTTTCCATTTAGCCCAATGGATCTTTTTCTTATTACCAACCGCCCCCCACCAGAACTTAGCGCACAGTTTGTTGATATCCTCACAAATCCCTTTAGGAATCCTAAAACAACTCATCGTATAGGTGGGGATCGCCTGAATCACTGCTTTGATAAGAATCTCTTTGCCTCCCGAAGAGAAAAGTCTCTCACTCCAGCCCTGCAACAAACTCTCAATCTTATTTTTAATCTTCCCAAACATTCTAACCTTGCATCTATCGCTTTGGGATGGCATTCCAAGGTAGTATCCAAGCGAGTTTGTTTTTTTGATCCCTAGAATATCACTAAGGTCTTGCGCCTGTCTCGAGCCTACATTCTTGCTCACCATGAACATAGACTTATCAAGATTTATGATTTGCCCGGACGCTTCCTCATATCTCCTGAATATGTTCTTAATTGATGTGCATTCATCCTTGCTCGCCCTACAAAAAATCAAACTATCATCAGCGAAGAAAAGATGGGTTAGGGGTGGACAATAATTGTTAATTTTGAAACCAGATAAACTTTTATTTAGGACTTCTCTGGAAAAGAGGCTTGAGAAACCTTCTGCACACACCAGGAACAGGTACGACGATAGAGGATCTCCCTGTCTTAACCCTCTGTTAGGCTTGAACTCTTCTGTAGGATTCCCATTGACCATAACTGAGAATGAAACAGTCTCCACACATTTCATTATATTGTGGATCCATTTGGAGCTGAACCCCATTTTGGAAAGCATTTCTCTCAGAAACCTCCATTCGACCCGGTCGTACACCTTGCTCATATCAAGCTTGATGGCCACCTGACCCTCTTTCCCTTTTTTCCTATTGCCAATCGCGTGGATACACTCAAACCCAACCAGCACATTATCCGAGATAAGCCTCCTAGGAATAAAAGCTGCTTGAGTAGGGGATATCACTGAATCAAACACTTTCTTGAACCTGTTGGCAATGGTTTTGGAGATGATTTTATAACCCAAGTTGCATAGGCTTATTGGCCTATACTCAGACATATACTTCGGATTGGGCACTTTAGGAATTAAGGCTATCATGGTTTTGTTTAAAGGCCTTAAGTCAGCATCCTCATTTAGAATTTCCAGGCACACCTTCACTGTATCATCTCCTACATTCCTCTAGTAAGATTGGATAAAGGAGGCGTGAATCCCATCATATCCCGGAGCTTTGCTAAGATTCAAACTTTTAATAGTGGCCTCGATCTCTTCTCTAGTGTACGACTTGTCTAAATCAATTCTTTGCTGGTCCGTAATCTTCCGCGAGATCCCCTCTAAAAACTCTACAATCGATCTATTGACAGGCCTCGAAGACTGAAAGAGGTCCTTGAAATACTCAGTTGCAATCGAACCAATCATATCCTCATCCTCTTCCCAAATTCCTTCCTTGGATAAGATTCCATCAATATGATTTCTCGATTTCCTCAGAGAGGCTTTAGAATGGAACCATTTGGTATTTCTATCCCCGCTTTGGAGCCACGTTTCTTTAGACCGACACCTCCAATAATCTTCTTCTTCCCCCAGCAGTATTTCAAGTTCAGTTTCAGCTTGTAATATATCTTCCATCTTTTCTTCAAAATCATCATCCGTCATTTGTTGAATTTCCCTTTCCTTCCGAGCTATAGCATTCTTCAGGTTACCTTTGAGCCTGTTTTTACTCCATTGATGTAAATTTTGGATGCATCTCCTTAGGCTATGGCACAACTGATTGGCATCAAACCTCCCATGCTCCTCCCAACTCTTCATAACCACCTCTTCAGTCTCTTTGAACTTCAGCCATCCCTCTTCAAACCTCAACAGAGAACTCCTTTTCTGGCTTCCTCCCTTATCCCCCTTAAAAGTCCAATTAATCACAATAGGTCTGTGATCAGAACTCATGAAGCTTAGGTGCTTCACCGAGAGATTGTCAGCCAACAACTCCATGGGTAGTTAACAAACATCCTGTCCAATCTTTCCAGAATTCTGCCTCTTTTACTCTTGCCTCTCCTCCACGTGAACTTATGGCCCTTAAAACCCACATCTCTCAACTTGCAGCAATCGATCACATTTCTGAACCGCTCTATTTGGATCGGGTTCCTCCTAGCACCCCCTAACTTCTCATCCTCCGAAGCAATTTCGTTAGTCACCGCCGAGTCAATATGCCCCTCAGAGAAGGATTTTATTCGTACATCAACATCATCCTTCTTGAAAAGCATCAACCCTCCACTTCTCCCCTTGCAGGGGACACTAAAACAGAAATCAAACTTCAGCCTATTCTTAAAACTCTCACTCTTCCTAGACTCGCTTTTAATCTCCATAATGAACATCACTTGGGGTTTAACACTGTCCACCAAGTGTTTAAGAGCTCGGAATGCTCGAGGATTCCCCAAACCTCGAGCATTCCACGATAAGATTTTCATTGCATCCGGCGGGGCTGTTCTCCAGCCTCCGCCGATATCCCTTCGACCTTCTCGAAGTAAATGGTTTTCAGTTTTTTGTATTCATTCTCATTAGCTTCCATCTCCAACCCGTGCTTTTTCCACCATTTTCTATTTCAGCCTTTCCTTCCAGCCCATCCTGTTGCATTGGTTCACATCTAGCCAATCTTTTCCACTTTTTTGCCTTGCTATTTTTTGGGCTATTCTTCCCTTTTATTTTCTCAGATTGCTGTCCTTTATCTTTACAGATCTCTCCTTGATTTTGGGCTATTTTTGTTTCATCTGTAACTATGCTTTTGTCCTTACTCTGATCCATATTCTTACTTTTTCCATTCGTTGGGTCCCACATCTCCTTCTTTTCATTAGTCAAGTCACTGCTTATCCCTCTATTTCCAGCCACCGTCTTCATAGCTTCCTTTTCTGTGAAACTTTGTCCTTCTCCCATTCCAACGGCTAGTTTACCTGACACCCTTGCTACCTCTGACTTCAACATTGAAAGTTCTCTGTCCTTTTCCTCTCTTTCCGTAGACTGTCTGGGATGAGCTTCCGGCGACTGGGACTCCACCGGTGACCTGTTTCCACCGTTCTCCCTTTTGATTTTTTCCGACGTTGCTTCACTGTACTTACTTTTTCCTTCATCTTCCTTGCTCTTCTCTGTTCTATTACTGCTCCCAGGTTCTTTCTCTTTCTTATTCCCTTTTCTCTCAACGAAGTTCTCTCTTAGCCATGGCCCGTATGGTTTTTCGTCCTCCTCTTTATCACTTTCATCGTCTTCGCACTCCTTCATAACATGCCCCAATCTTCCGCACTGGTAACAAAATTCTGGAATTTTTTCAATGGTTATTGGGACCCATTTCTCTTCAGCCATATAACCCACCTTCAATTTCGTGAATCTTCTCAGAGGCTTTTTAATATCTATCTTCACCTTAACCCGGAGTGTTTCTCCCCAAATTCTTCCATCTTCTTCTTCTTCTATTTTGTTGAAGGTCCCTATTGAATTTGCAAGTGCCACTGCATATTTCCTGTTCCTACACACGACCGACACATTATGAAAATGAAACCAAAAGCTCACGTACCTGAAGTCAAGAGTGCAGATATCACTTTCTCTCCCTTCAGCTCATCGAACACCAACACTGCCTTATCATAAATCCAGGGGCCCCCCTCAATAACTCTTCTTTTTGTCTTCTTATTCTTGAACTTGCAGACATACATATTTTTTCCTGATTTTTTCAGCTGGACTTTTCCTTCCACCCCCCAAATCTTTGGCATCAGTCTCTGGAAGTGTTCCGCTATTATCCCTTTAATAGTCAAAATCTTACAAGCTATCGTGTTCTCTATGTCCTTCCCTGTATTATCAATATCATCGTCCTCCACTTGCACAAGTCCTCCCTTTTCTTCCTCCGTCAACCTCATCTTCCCGAACTTCTTAAGGACTTTTTCTTCTTCCCCTTCCTTTCTTGCCATCGTTCCTTGACTCCCAAACCTCTTCCCCTACCACCCAACAGATCATAAAGGATCCCTAAAAAGCAAACACGGTTGCCCTCTTGCTCATGAGCTTCCCCGTTCCTCGAGAGAAAACGAGGTTGCTAGAGCCGGAAAAAGTTTAATGTTTTTTATTTTTTTGTTTGTTAATCGTCCAAGTTCTGGTTGGAAAAAGTTGAATGTTTGTTTGCTTGTTTTTATTCCTTTGTTTGTTTAGAATTAATGGAAAAACGCGGTATTTTCTTAAGTGTTCAAAATTATATTATTTTTTTAAGTATTCAAAATTAATTTAATGACACAAAATGTTGTTTTTTTTAAGTATTCAGAATTATATTTTCTTAATTTAATGACACAAAAAGTTTTTTTTTTTTTTTTTTTTTTTTTTTTTCCAAAAAAGTTCTTTTGTTTGTTTACATTAATCCTTGTCCCAATCTAATGTCACAAATCCTTACCTAATATAATATTTATATTTTTATTCAATCAAATATGTTCGATGCATTATTGTAAAAGTAAATATAGAATCTAGTTTTCTTTTTTTTTTTTTTTGGAGTACATCAATATTTGGGGGTGGGGGGATTCGAACCTCTGACCTCATGGTCGAGGGTACATACCAATTACCGCTGAGCTAAGCTCGCTTTGGCAATATAGAATCTAGTTTATACTATATAGATGTCTTTATTTATATTACATGAGTTAATTTAACGAATGATTGTACCCATAAACATATACTTATACATACATACATATATAAACGTTATTATATAATCATGATATATTTTGTATAGCTACTGTCTTCTGTGTGTTTTCACGACAACGTCGAGACGCTATCCTCTTTTCCAGCATGCTGTCCTTTTTCTCGACCCAACTTGGTCTATCTCGGTTGGGACACAAACCTTTGACTTCTTGGCACTATTCTTCAGGCCTGCTTCGATCCGCTTGGGTCTTTTCACCTCCTCGTCGTCCATGAATTTCGAGATGGCTCAAAAACGCTTTAATTGGCCCGAATTAGCACCAATTCGTGTGGTTCGCTCCCATTGTCACCAACACTCGAATTTCCTGAAAATAAGACAATTCAACCATAAAATTCTTCTAAAAAGCTTAGATTAGCGGCAATAAGATAACACAAATTAGGTGCTATCATGCCTTCCAAGCATCTCGATGCTACGACTGTAAAATAAATAATAGGGTTCGTTTTTTAGCGTCGTAGGTTAGAATTTTCGATTTCTTTTGCGATTTCTACTAGTTTTCTTTCATTCTTCTTGTATTTTTTTTTATTTTAAAACATCTTAGAATGTATGTCTTTCATGTTTTTGTTGATTTCTCTTCAATTATGCTAACATAAACCTCTATTCATTGGATTCTTGGGATGTAGTTGGACTGAATTAATGTGATTTTTGTTCAGCTTGCTGGTGCAATTTTTATTCTGTTGAATCTCTATGTTCATCCATGTTTCCCCGTATAAACCATTGTCTTTAAATGCTTTCTTAGGCAATTTATTAGTTATTTGAGATAGCCAATAGGTTTGAATCATTCCTTTGCATTTTTCTATATGAACTTGCCTAGCTCGCTTGATAGAACCTAGGATGCATGGAGAAATTGCTTGATTAATTTAGGAATTTAGGATTTCATTTTCTTGATTTAATTTAGCAATTTCAGACCCTTAATCGTAATGTGGCTGATTCGGTAAATAATTATGCGGGCTAACAGATTATTTATTTGATTAGTTAGATTAGATTCGTGGACTAGCAGTCTAAAGCATGGGGGGTAGTAGGCATAAATTAATAATACAGAAATTATAGTGGATGGGTCAAATTGATCACTAAATTTCACAAATGTCCTTAATTATCAAAATTATTATTGGTAGGTTTTTGCACCATAATTGAGTTAATTTTGTTACCAAAATGCCCTTTCATTTAATGAATGAAATAAATTTAATTTAATAATATATTAGAATATATAATTTAGTGAATAAAATATAATTGTCATTTTTTCCCACGTCTCTCATAGAGATTTTCCTAAAAATTAGGAAAAATTTTATATTGAATCGTGAATAATTTTATGCATAGTCCAAAACCAAATTTGCAATTTATTATTATAGATTTTTTTATTCATTTCCTTTTCCATTTTCAGCCGGTTGACAAAATAGGGTTTTTTTTTTTTCTCAAAATTATTTTTCCTTTTCAATTTGCCACGCTCAATTTTCATAGTTTGAACTAGCTTTTCACAATTTTCTTTTTTCGTTCCACACCTTCAATTTTGTCGGGGTCAAATTGCGTCTCCTTCATTCAGCAATTTGCGTAATAGATCATAACCGTTTGCTTTTCCAGTTGTGTAGATGAGTATGATTCTATTTTGTGTTATTTTCCCGTTTGTTATCTTTATATTGCAATATTTTCCAATTTTAACACCACATTTTTAATTAAATTATAGAGTTTTATATTATAACGTATTTCATTTCATTTTCAATCTAAAGGACGGTATATTAGATATATTTTTGCCTAAGTTGTTAATTATACCATTATACATATAATATTTTTCATTTTTGGTATTTTTACGCAGTTAATTAACATATGAATTTCAAATATAGTATTACACACTGTTTAAATAGTATATTTTTTAAATACCTGATATTTACTGGTCTAGTATTTACTGAATATACCTTATATTTTCACTTACTCTAGAATATCTTTTAAATACCTAATATTTACTGATCTGGTATTTACTGAATATACCTTATCTTTTAAATACCTGATATTTACCGGTCTAATATTTATTGAATATACCTTATATTTTCACTTACTCTTACTCTAGAATCCCTTCTTTCACTCATATGCTGAAGCTAAAAAAATCAGGAACTTTTGATATATACCCGAGTATATATGATTTCAATTACAATGGTTTAAATAAATACCATGTACACATTTCTTCCTATATATAAACTCGATGACGATGGAAAATTTTTGTACTTCCTCACTGTCGCTGTCTACCTCTATTTTTGGATGGAAGCATGTAGACCATCAAACATGTTATATATTCTAAAACAGGGGTATATATGTTATGTTTTAACAAAACCACCTTATCAACAAAAGTATAAATGAGACATACTTTATATATTCAAAACCAAAACATATATTTTCATTTAGTGATAATGTGTTAAACAAACAAGTGTAACATAGAAAATAAATACCCCCAATAGTCATTAACTGTTTCACCTTCATAAGAACTAGGTATATATATTATTCAGCCATCACAAACATGCTATATATTTTATAACAAGAGGTATATAATTTGTCTCAACAAAACCACCTTATCACCAGTAGTATATATTTTACCCATTAAATGTTGATGTGATACAGATATTCTATAAACTAATTCATATACGATTCATACTATATAATGAAAAATTGCTTCTATATAGTACAAATAATTTTTCAGAGAATAATTCTAAAAAAAAAAAATTAATCCTAAAAAATATTGTTCAAATATAAAATATGATACAAGCTTTTGGTCAGATAGCTACATTTTGTCAAATACTTGCATCCGAAGCACTAAAATACTTGAAATCGATTGTGTGAACATATAATCAAACATTTAAAAAATTATTTTTCCTATGGTAAAAAGAGCATTTTGTTAAAAAAAAAAAAATCAAGCACGTGTAAAATGATTAAATGAATAATACTTACAAAATATTGAACAAACATAGATTATTTTGGATTTTCTTGCGTTGCTACAAAATGCTTCTACAAATGTCATCGCTTCTACTCCAAAAAAATGATGCCACTGAATCCCTAATCTGAGCAAATGAATTTATTCAACAATGGAGGAAGGGAAAAGAGAGGAAAGAAATTTGGAAGGGAGGAAGGAAATTATGTTTCAGTTATGGAATATTTTTAAAAATATGGAATCACATTGTCTTTCCTTTTTTAGATTGTTATTATTACTATTATTCTTTAATTTTGCAGGTGGCGTGCAAAGAAGGTTCATTTGGTAATTGTGTTAAGTTTAATGAGTTTAAAAATGAAGCATTAGAACATAAATGAAAATTTTATACAATTCAGACAAAAGTGAAATATGGGTATTTAAAAAGGACTATTTGTGTTATTATCCCTTAATAATAATTAATTAATTAATCACGCGGGCTAACGGGTTAATTAGTTGATTAACACAAGTAAGGAAGATGCAGAATATGAATTACCAAGAAGCATACCAGGTACATAGAAGTTCAGTAGAGTTTATCTTTAGAGCAAGCAAGGAAACAAAAATTAATCAATTAATCCAACGAACTCCCTAGAATCCAATGATCTTTTCCAATTGTTTGTCCCTATCAATTTTACCTTTTTGATTTATTTTCCTGTGTTATTCAATTTTTTGGTTGTTCTGCGACCCCATCTTTCTTATTTATTTGATAGCAAATCTTCTTAAAAACCCCTCCCCCATTTTTTGACTCTCTATAAAAACCCGAATTTAATAAGAAAACACCTCCTTTCCAGTGGACGACCCGACCACCACTGCTGTAGAGTAGTTAGGAGCCGGTTACAAATTTTATTTGGTCGAGAGGCCTCGATAACCTCTCCATCAATTATTCAACCAATTTTCCAATTGAACCTCGACAACAGCATATATGACACATTGTTCGTGCCATGCTTTGAAGCATTCTGCCATAAGTTGAGGGCCTTTTTCCTTATCTGAAGGCGGGCACAAATGCTGGTGCAATCTAACTATCCCGTATTTTGCTAAGCTCTTCCTTTTCCAGATTGCGAGCATAATTCTTCTATTACATGCTCTGCAAGATTCTTTCTTTTCCAGATGTGGGCGCATTTTGGACCTACACAAAACCATTAAACTTTAACAAATTATTTATAAAATACTATTTTTTATATCATTTAAGTATAATTTTCATATTTTAAGATTTCTATCGTGTGATGCTTACTTTTGACTAATTTTACTCCAAATTATAAGATTTTAAGCATTAAGTCTTTGCTTTCCAAACAATAAGCTCGGTTTTTAAGGCTAAATAACTCACATAAATGTGCGTTATCAAGTAGCTTTGATCAAACTACTTGTGGAGTGATTCGAACCTTGAGTTTAGAAACAAGTTTTCTTTACTCTTGATGTTGATATGCCTTGAATCTGTTATCTAACACTATGAATGACCATGTACGGGGGTCTCGCTGTAATTTGTATATGATTTCTCCTCTCTAATAAAAACTACTCTCTCCCTTTGCTCATGGATGTAGCTAACACACCGTTAGTGAACCACGTAAATCTGTGTTGTTCTTCCCTCTTTCATTCTTACTTTGTTGAATTTTTTTTATTACTGTCATAACACTTGATATTGATCATCAAGGTAAATCCATTTTATCTTCTTCCTTGGGATGAAATCATCTTGATGTGAGGGTTTTAGCATTTGAGATCTAGGGGTTTGCATATCCATAAAGGTTTCAAGCCTAAGTGCAAGTGCACATTGTCTACCAAATAATATAAAATGGGGAGCATTCCAAGTATTGAATCCCAAGGGTAGGGTGTTAAACAAAGATTCAATTAAAGACAGAGATCTCCTCAAAGTTTAAGACTGAGGTAACCAAATAATCAATTGATGAATGCTTGTTGGATCCGTGTTGGATTTGGATTCAGAATCCTTGGCCTAAGGTGCAACAACAAAAAAAAGAGTTTTTTTTTTTTTAAAAAAAGAATCCCCGCCAGTCACGAGGAGAGAGGGGGGCGCGTCTCACGCCTGCTCCAGCAGAAGCGGTCATTCAGCGTTTTTTTTTAAAAAGGAAATTTTTTTCTTCTCCCATTCAGCCCGACTCTCTTTCTTTCTTTCTCTCTCTCTCTCTCTTTCTCTCCCCTCTCACTCGTTGCTCTCCCTTTCGTCTCTGTAGCACCGTCGCCGCGCCGCCACAACCACCACCATCGAGCCCAGGTCCGGCCTTCGTAAGTCGCCGACGGTTAATCTCTCTCTCTCTCTCTCTCTTGTGGGTCTCAAGCTCTCGGCCTCACTCTCCCTCTCTTTTGTAGATCCATCACGCCGCCGCCGCCCAAATCCGACCGCTGTAAAGCCACGCTGTCACTTTTCTCTCTCACTCGCTCGCTCCTCTCTTTCGCCGGCAGTCCGTCGCTTCAGATTCGGTCGTCGTGAGACCCACGTTGTCGCAAGCCTTCCGAACCGTCATTGTCGTCGCGAACTGCCGCTGCCGTCGTTCAAGTTTGGTCGTTGCCTATCAGTTCCGGTTAGTCGTTCTCGGTAAGGATCTCTCTCTCCATCGCTTTCTCTCCCTAAAATCTCTCTTGGCTCAAACACTCTCTCTAACTCTCTGTGTTCTTTTTCCTATTGTTCTCTATCCAACCAGTCGCGACGTCGTCGCTGTCCAAATTTCCAGCTTAGCTTTCTAAAGGATTGATTGGGGATTGTTGGTTGCTAGAAAATTGTGAGCCAGACCATTTATCGTGATTCTGGATTATTAAGGTAAGTAACTTACTGTGTTGGACTGTAGTTATATATTGAAATGACTGGTTGGACATTCAGCTTAAGAATTTGCTATTTATTAGGTTGATTGAATTGAATGAGAAAAATAGCATGAATGTTGTTTTGATTTTTGTAATTGAGAGTATGACTACAAGAAATAATTGTTCTAGGATATAGTAGGACCAAGTTTATGTGAATGTTTGAATTGTTGCGTGTTATGGGAGATTGGTATTGAATGTTGTCAATTGGAAGGTTGTGGTGTTTCTGTTTGGAATTCTGGATGCTAGTCATGATTTTGTGTTTTTATTTTGTATGCTTGAATGAGACGAGATGTGATGTAGTGAGACCTTGTCCGATTAGTCCTTCATAAACACTTTAGGGGAAAAAACTGTTGGTTAGTGGCAGTTAAGTCATGCTATGTGCTAAGGGTCCTAATAGGGAAAAGAACAAACTTTTTATCTTAGTAGGGGTCATGGCAATTAATCACCTACGATTGAGATGTTTATAGACTGAGATGAGGAGCTAAATGGGCGGGACTCGGCTTTGTAGAATAGGTGCCATCTACTAACTGTGGAAGTAAAGTTCCGACTAAACACCCATGAATGCTCCACCAATGAGATGGTAGCTAGAGTGCTATGTGCTCATAGGTGCCTTGATGGGTAGGAGTTGAGATCTCGCTTGATTCCCGCATGTGCACCTCCAGTGAGTTGGCAAGCGAATGACAGGAGGGTTAATTGTCCACGTGACCCATACGACATGATGAATGAAATGAATTGAAATGACATGAAATGATCATTAGGCCCTTAGCTAAACTAACCATAAGTTGCCCCTGTTGATGTGTGTCTAGCAGTATTGTTGTTTACTGAGTATTTTTAAATACTCTTTCTTTTCCCTAATATGTAATTGTAGTAAAAGGCAAAGGTGTATAGAACGCGTGACGGAACGTTGCTGGATGAGCCATAGAATTTCATAGAATAGACTTTCGCTTTTCATGATTTCAAACTCTTTCTTCTTTGAATTTCGATATGTTTTGTTTTAGACCTTGTTTTGCTTTTGAGATCTTTGTTGAAATGACTAAATTTTATCTGTTCCTGTTTTAACTGGGATCCCAGGCTGAAAAGTCCTTTTTGATTTACTAAGCCTATTTTACTTTAAATGTCATTTTCATCGTTGTTCTATAAAAGTAAGAAGGTGATGCATGTGGTAATGACCCTAGGAATTAGTCATGAAATGTAGGGTCGTTACATTAGGGCTTGACTTGATCCAAATGGTCACACCCAACCCTAAGGCTTTAGGCCAATATGGGTTGTTGGGCTTTGGCCATTTGGGCTACCTAGGGTGCTAATCCTTGTCACATGTTAAGTTTTTTCTTTCTGGGCTTCTTGTAGATTGGGTTTGATTTTACCGGCCATAACAAACCTTATAGAACTATTTTTTAAATTTTATTCATAAAATTTGTTTCTTTTTTATTTTATTTTGTCTATCTAGTAATTTTTTAGGGAAAAATACACTTTTGGTCCCTAAAGATTGAGTTAGATTGCATTTAAGTATCTGAATTTTCAAACTCAAGACTTTTACTCCTAAATTTTGGAGTTAGTTTCAATTTGATCCATCCATCCAATTTTATGTTAATAACTAACAAAAATACGACGTAGCACTTTTTTTTAATAAAAATATTTATTATTTCTATTTTTGATTAAAAATATATATTTTTTCTTTTTCTTTTTCTCTCTCTTTCTTCTCCCTCATCCCACTTCTTCATCCCTCCTTCTCCCATGGTTGTTCGCTGTCGCTGCCTTCTCCCTCTCCCCCCTTCTTCCTTTCTCCTCCCCCTCTTTCTCCCCTTCTTCGAAAGTTTTTTTTTTAGAAAAGGGACATATTTGTCGACTGAATCGAAGGGGCTTTCCTATCGATTCAATTCAAAATCGAGGGGGAAATCCCTGTCAATTCGAACCAGATTTGGAACGATTCTAGACTTGTTTTTTTAATGTAAAAAAGGGAGGGGAAGAGGAAGAAAGGAAGGGAAAGAAAAAGAAGAGGAAGAAGAAGGAAAGAAAATGAAAAAAAAAAAATTTTGTAGGAGGTGTGACACCAGCTATCAGGATGAGCGACAAAGGGTGGTGGTGGAAGAAGAAGGTGAAGAAGGGAATGAAGAAGTTAAAAAGACTATAAAAAATATATATATTTATTTTATTTTAATATATTTTTATTAAAAAAAAATGTCGCGTCGGTATTCTGTTAGTATTTAACGGAAAATTGAATGAATGATGAAATCAATCCAAAACTCATGGACAAAAAATGCAACCTAACTCAAACCTCATGGATCAAAAGTGTAATTTCTCATTCTTTTTGCCATCTTTCTCGTTTCTCTTCAATTTGGATCTCTTCATCTACTAGTGAATTGTATTACTTTTTTTTTTTTTTCTTAAATAACCATAAGAAAGAACAATGTTTTTTGTTTACATGACTAACAAAAATAGTCTTTACATCTCTTCATTCACAAGCAAACATGACTTTTTGTTATTAACATAGGAAACAAAACAAGCCTTTTTGTTTACATGACTAACTAAAGTTTACGTAGGATGATATGAGCTCCATATTGAGGTTGAATAGTAAAAACAAATGTAGGAGCATGAGTATAGGAAGAAGAAAGTTCAAATTTGAAGTGTTGTAGGATCATGGACAGTGCAATTTTGGCCTCAATCATGGCAAAATTTTGTCCGATGCATATTCGAGGACCCCATCCAAATGGGAAGAACCCAGCTTGATTCTGTGTTGCTTTCGAAACTCCTTCAGCGAATCTTTGTGGATTGAATTCATTTGCATCCTCACCCCATAGCTCTTGATCGCGATGGATAAGAGCAATTGGAAAGTACAACATCACTCCAGCCGGCAGCCTCACTTTTCCAAGTCTTGTTTCCTTTTTAATAAGACGACTAGACATTCCTCCCGGTGGGTATAATCTAAGAACCTCGTTCAAAATCATACTAACCTACCACATTGCAAACATAACATGTTGTGTTATGCTTGTTCATTGCCAAAATAACTAATGCAAGAGTTTAGAACAAGTAACTGAGTATTTAAGGCGTCGTTTCATAACTATTTTGTTTTTGGATTTTAGTTTTTGAAAATTAATTAAGCCTATAAATACTATTTCTACCTACCTATAAGTTTCTTTGTTTTGTTATCTACTTCTTATGTTTTAAAAAACCAACTCAAGTTTTAAAAACTAAAAAAATACGGTCTTGTTTGATAACTATTTGGTTTTTTTGTTTTTTGTTTTTGAAAATTATGTTTGTTTTTTTTCAATTTTCTAGCCATGGTTTTCATCTTGATTAAGGACACACTTGAATTCTTAGTCAAATTCCAAAAACTACTTTTTTAGTTTTTAGAAATTGACTTGGTTTTTGAAAACATGGGCAGAAGGTAGATAAAATAAATAAATAAACTTAGAAGTGGAGGTAGTGTTTATAAACATAATTTTCAAAAACAAAAAACAAAAAACCATATGATTATCAAACAGAGTCGTAGTTTTCAAAAACTTGTTTTTGTTTTCGAAATTGGGCTAATAATTCAAATGTGCCATTGACAAAGATGAAAATCATGGTATGAAATCATGCGAAAGCAAACATAATTTTCAAAAACCAAGAACCAAAAACCAAGGTCCCGTTTGATAACCATTTGGTTTTTGGTTTTTGGTTTTTGAAAATTAAGCTTATAAACATTACTTTCACATACAAGTTTCCATGTTTTTAAAAACTAAGCCCATTTTTGAAAACCTAAAAAAGTAGTTTCCAAAAACTTGTTTTTGTTTTTGGAATTTGGCTAGGAATTCAAATGTATCCTTGACAAGGATGAAAATCATGGTAGGAAAATTGGGAGAAAATAAGCCTAATTTTCAAAAACCAAAAACCAAATTGTTATCAAACGGGACCCAAATGGTTATCAAACGGGACATAAGTGTTTGAGTATATATGAGACCAAATTAAAGAATGGAACAAAAAAAAAAAAAAAAAAAAAGGAGAGAACAAATACAAGAAAAAAAATCTCACTCACAATTTTTAGGCGATTTAAACCCTCAAAATCTGGTTTGTTGTTACCAAAAACTTCTAGGACCTCAGCTCTTGCTCGCTCTTGCCATTTTGGATTTGAGCTCAACAAAACCATCGTCCAAACTAGTAACAATGCTGTGGTTTCTTGGCCAGCAAAATAGAAAACCTTACATTCTTCGATCATGTCTTCTATGCTCATTCCAATATCGTTACTTCCATGTTCTTCAATTTCTTTGAAATTTGATTCTAGGAGGATGCTTAATAGATCATTATTATGTATTGTGTCACCTGCCTTCATACTCATTTGCCTTTTATTGACAAGGCTAAACAGCACAGTTTTTATTTCTTTACTTATCTTCTTCATTCTATTGTTAGACTTGGTTGGTAGAAACCTGCACAAAGCTAATAATGAGATGAAATAATACTTCTCAAATGATAATAAATTTGATGCACTCATGTTCAT
The DNA here is from genome assembly GCA_017139565.1 of Luffa aegyptiaca. Taxonomy (NCBI): domain Eukaryota; kingdom Viridiplantae; phylum Streptophyta; class Magnoliopsida; order Cucurbitales; family Cucurbitaceae; genus Luffa; species Luffa aegyptiaca. The sequence goes on from CM029397.1 coordinate 23,945,460, forward strand.
GTTCTCAATGGATTAGGTATACCAAAAGTAATATATAATAAACCATGATTGGAATGGTATACATATGAAGTATGCAAACATTAGATACTCATTAATGTCAACTTCAATTCAATATAACACAACTGATTAGGGTATCATAATCTCGACTAAAAAGTTGTTGAAGGTTTAAATTCCCACATCCGTATATATTGATGAACTCAACATCCAAGCAATGAAATCATTATTAAGGTATGTTTGATTTAGCTTTTCAAGCGTTTGATTTTGTCAGCCAACCATTTTGAAAAAAAAAATCTAGTCCTTGGCCACCACTAAAAATGACTTATTAAAAAATGAGATTGAGAAATAAACCATTTTAAGAGAAACACTTGAAAACAAACTTTTTAAAAAGAGTTTTTAAGTATATAATAATTTGTGTATAAAAACACTTATGAGGAAATGTCACAAAACATATGATATTGTTTAAATTCTAAACAACATTTATACAAAATGTTTTTAAAAGAATGTATGGGTCCTTAATAACAATAGTAAATCATTAAGTGAAAGCTGAATTTATAATACATACTAATGTCTATATCCTAAACAATTAAACATTTCAAAAAAATTGTAAACAACAAGTAATTTTGAATTAGAAATTATTATGTTACCTCCATCCCGGTATGTAAACTCTAGATGTAACTTTAAGGACCAAATCTGTCAATTCTTTTAGATGTTGAAAGATGATTTTTCCTTCTTCATAACTACTTCCAAATGCTGTTCGAGAAATGACATCAGCTGCCAAATTTTGCAAATGAGGCGTCACATCCAATTCACAAAATCCATCTTCTGAGATCATTCTTTCCCATTTGTTAATCATCTCATTGCAACTCTCACAGATTGTTGGCACCATGTCCTATATGTCAATTTAAGTGTATTCATGACAAATACTTTCAATAAAATTTACTCCGAGTACAACATAATGATTTAGAAATTGCAGCCATTCAAATCTTTACTCTTTGTCCCTGTTTTTCGGTGCAACAAGTGCATACAATTATTGAAGTCTTAATATAAGATTAAATTTACCATAACTCATCAGCTTAAGCTTTCAGTTTGCGATTATTGGTCATTTAACAACAATATCATAGTTTGATATGATATTGTGTAAACATACTTTATGAATCAATTGAACTTTGATCGTTGGATTGTTGTACAGAGATCAACAATAGATTGTCTATGACTAACTTCTCTGAGTGTGTAGATTGTGTTTGATGATAATCATTTAGGTCCTGTTTGATAACCATTTGGTTTTTGCTTTTTGGTTTTTGAAAATTAAGCTCATAAACACTATTTTCCCCTTAAGCTTCTTTATTTTTTTTTTTATCTATCTTCTTCCCATGTTTTCAAAATCCAAGCCAACTGTTGAAAACTAAAAAAAGTAGTTTTCAAAAACTTGTTTTTGTTTTTGGAATTTGGCTAGAAATCCATGTGTCTTTAGCAAAAATGAAAACCATGGTAAGGAAATTGAGAAAAAAACAAGCATAATTTTTAAAAACCAAAAACCAAAACCAAATGGTTAATAAACGGAACCTTTAGGCCCCGTTTGATAACCATTTGGTTTTTTGTTTTTAGTTTTTGAAATTTTGGCTTGTTTTCTACCAATTTTCCTAACATGGTTTTCATATTTGTCAATGACACATTTGAGTTCCAAATTCTAAAAACAAAAACAAGTTTTTGAAAACTACTTTTTTTAGTTTTCAAAATTTGCTTGGTTTTTAAAAACAAGGAAAGAAAAGTATTAGCAAAACAAAGAAACTTGTAGGTGGGAGTAGGATTTATAAGCTTAATTTTCAAAAACCAAAAACAAAAAACCAAATGGTTATCAAACGGGGCCTTAGTTTTTTGGTTTTGGTGTTTTGAAAATTAAGCTTATAAATACTAATTTCACCCTATGAGTTTAGTTGTTTTGTTATCTACTTTTTAGAAATATTTTTGAAATTTAAGCCAAGTTTTGAAAACTAAAACAAGTAGCTTTTAAAAACTTGTTTTTGGTTTTGAAATTTGACTAAAAATTCAAATATTTATTTCATAAAGGTGAAAAATTATGAGAAAACAAACATAAATTTCAAAAACGGAAAACTAAAAACGAAGGTCCCCGTTCGATAATCATTTATGCCCTGTTTGATATCTATTTGGTTTTTGGAATTTTAGCTTTTAAAAATTAAGTTTATAAACACTACTTCCACCTCTGAGTTTCTTTATTTTGTTAATTTACCTTCTTCCCATGATTTTTAGAAAAAAACTAAAAAAAAAAAAAAAAAAACTTTTAAGAACTTGTTTTTGTGTTTTTGGAATTTGGCTAAAGAATTTAAATGTGTCTTTAACCATCCTTGAAAAGTATGGTAAGAAAATTGAGAGGTGACAAACATAATTTTTAAAAACAAAATGGTTATCAAACGGAAACTTGGTTTTCTATTTTTTATTTTTTGAAAAGTAAGCTAATTATAAACAATACTTTTAGATATAGGTTTCCAATTTATTTTTGTTATCTACTTTTTCCCAGTATTTTTAAAATATAAAGCAAAGTTTTGAAAGTTAAAAAACGTAGTTTTTGTTTTTTCAAATCTAGCCTAGAATTTAAATATATATATATATATATATATATATATATATATATATATATATATATATATATATATATATATATACACATGTTTCCTTCAAAAACAAGAAATTATGACAAAAAAAAAAAAAAAAAAAAAGAAGAAGGCATAATTTTCAAAAATAAAAAACAAAAAATCAAATGATTGTTAAACAGAATCGAAATTGTTACCTCCATTTTATTAAGGGTAATATCCATTGTATATCTAATTCCAATTATTTCATATAATTACTCAGAGATACTTTGAAAATTTAGGCCCCGTTTGATAATCATTTAGTTTTTGAAAATTAAGCTTATAAAACACTAATTCAACCTACAAGTTTCTTTGTTTTTCTAATACATTATTTCCATGTTTTCAAAAATCAAGTCAAATTTTGAAAACTAAAAAAAAAAAGTAGTTTTCAAAAACTTGTTTTTGTTTTTAAAATTTGGCTAGGAATTCAAATGCAACCTTAACTAAGATGAAAGCTGTTGAAGGAGAAATTTTGTTCAATCTCAAATTGTCACGTCATTATTTAAAATTAATGACGAAATTACAAATGATTAAATTTGGGACCAATTATAAATTGACATGTGTCCCAAATTTAATTTGAAGACAAAGTGTGTCAATTATAAATTTAAAGAGCCAAATTTCTATTTGATCAATTAATTAGAAAATAAATTATTTTGATCAAATTAATTAATTTGACTAATTAATTAAGTTAATTGGATCAAATTTGGGTTTTTTAAATATTTGGGTCATATGGTTTTGGGTCAAATATGAACCAAACCCAAAACTAGATAGTTGAGCCCAAGACCAATAAAGCCCAAGTCCAAGTTGTTAGACCCAAAAGTCACCAGGGCCCATCCAGCGAGAACTCGGTTATCCATCATTTCAAGGGTTCAGAAATTCTACAATGACAAGAGTTCAGAATTTTAAAGCTCTTAAGCAGAACCAGAGACTCCACCAAGTTTGAAAACCGAAAACTCTCTGCAATTATCTATAATATATTAAAAAGCAAGGATCCGTGAAAAACATTTTTAGACTAAAATACTCCTTCAAATTTAAGATAATTACTTTAGTTAAAATCTAATTATTTGAATTATAAAAAATAAAAGATAAAAAAATTAAAAAGTGGTAATCTATAAAAAATTAAAAAACGAATATGAAATTTTGAAAAAAAAAATCTTTTCCTATAAACAAAAGAAAAAAATAAGAAAAAAAAACAAATGTAGTGATTTTAATAATTATCTATAATAAATGATTAAGAAAATAAAAAAAAAATCTGTAATCCCTACAAAATTTAAAAAACTAATATGAAATTTTGAAAAAGAAAATATTTTCCTATAAACAAATAAGAAAAAAAAAACAAGATATTTATGGTTAAAACGAATTTTGTTTGTTTTTTTTTTTAATTTTTTTTAAATAAAAAATAGGGTATTTATTTTTTAATTTTAATCTATAATATATTAAAATTAATTAGTTTTCAATTTTCGAAATCAAATTTCGTAATTGTTTTAATTAAAAAATAATTGTTTCAATTAAAAAAGATTAAAATAATTGTTTTAATTAAAAACTATTAAAAAAATCAAATTTCGTAATTGGTTTAGTTAAAAAAATATTAAAAAAATAATTGTTTTAATTTAAAAAAATTAAAAAAATTAATTGTTTTAATTAAAAAAAAATCAAATTTCATTACAAGTTTATTTTGTCAATTTATTTTTAAATCGTGTTTCATTAAAATTTTCTTTTTTTTCCACGTTTTGTGCCTAATAGGAAAGATTTCGGTTTTGTTAATTTTTTTTTTTTAAAAATCAAATTTCATTAAAAGTTTATTTTGTCCATTTATATTTTTTTCTAAGTCTATTCAGTAGGATTTTGATTTTGTCAATTTTCTTTTGTCAATTTTTTTTTTTTTGTTCATATGTTGTGTCTACTAGGGAGGACATTAATTTTATCCATTTTCTTTTTTTTTTTTTTTAATTAAGTTTCATTAGCAAAGAACATTAACAAAATCAAAATCCTTCCTAGTAGACACAAAAATCTGAAAAAAAAAATCAAATTGAAAAAAATCAAATGTTTTTTTTTAGTACATCAACATTTGGGGGTGGGGGGATTCGAACCTCTGACCTCATGATCGATGGTACATGCCAATTACCGCTGAGCTAAGCTCGCTTTTGGCGAAAAAAAAAAAATCAAGTTTCATTAAAATTTGATTTTGTAAATTTATTATCTTTTTTTTTTTTTTTGTTTCATGTTTTGTGTCTACTAGAAAGAGTTCGATTTTATCAATTTTCTTTTGTTTTTTGAAAACTGAAGTTCATTAAATTTTAATTTTGTAAATTAATTTTTTGTTTGTTTCAATTTTTTTGTCTACTGGGGGGATTTCGAATTTTTCAATTTTCATTTTTTAAAAAAATCAAGTTTCATTAAATTTTGATTTTTTCAATTTTTTTGTCACAATTTGTGGGAATTGTTGAAGGAGAAATTTTGTTCAATCACAAATTGTCACATCATTATTTAAAATTGATGACAAAATTACAAATGATTAAATTTTGGACCAATTATAAATTGACATGTGTCCCAAATTTAATTTGAATACAAAATTGGTCAATTATAAATTTAAAGAGGCAAATTTCGATTTGATCAATAAAATAAATTATTTTGATCAAATTAATTAATTTGACCAATTAATTAACAAAATAATTAATTGGATCAAATTTGGGTCTTTTAAATATTTGGGTCATATGATTTTGGGTCAAATATGAACCAAACTCAAGACTAAATAGTTGAGCCCAAGACCAATAAAGCCCAAACCCAAGTTGTTAAGTCCAAAAGCCACCAGGGTCCATCCAGCGAGAACTCTATAAATAGAGAGGTTCTCCTCCATTTCAAGGGTTCAAAAATTCTAGACTCTCACAAAGACAAGAGTTCAGAAATTTAAAGCTTTCAAGCAGAACCAAAGAATTCAGAGAGACTCCACCAAAACTGAAGACTCTCTACAATTCATAAGTTCAAGTGTTGAGCACTTTTTTGAAGACCAAATACTCTTCAAGACTTCAACACTACTTGAAGATTAAAGACTCTTCAGGACATCAACACTTCTTGAAGGCTGAAGACTCCTTCAAGACTGAAAGACTTCAAGCTCCAAGAATCCATTGAAGTTTCAAACTCGAGATCAAACGTCCCAGCCCTCGAGTGAAACACATTCACACACAAGAGAGAATCAGAGGATTAAAGTTAGAGATTGTACACCCACACGCATACAACATTAATACAAATATATTGTTTATTCCACGTGTCTCCATCTTTGAAGTTACGTGTGAACAAGAATGATTTCGATTTTTTCAATTTTTTTTAAAATCAAGTTTCTTTAAAAGTTTAGTTTTCTATTTAATTTTTTTTGTCACGATTTGTGTCTACTAGGAATGATTTCAATTTTGTCAATTTTTTAAAAATCATGTTTCATTAAAATTTAATTTTTTTCATTTAATTTTTTTTGTTCACATTTTGTGTTTTATTGAAAAGATTTTGTCAATTTAAAGATTTTTTTGTTCACATTTTGTGTCTACCAGAAGATTTTGTCAATTTAAATGTTTTTTTTTGTTCATGTTTTCTATCTATTGGGATAATTTAAAGATACATTCCTTAAACTTCTATAATCTTCCGTTATATATTGCTTAAACTTTTATAAGAATGTATAGAACTAATCTTAATTAGTTTTAAATTCATTTTAGTTCATAATATTTTTCTCAAATTATTACAAGTTCAACGCACGTGGTAAAAACCTAGTAAGTTCAAGTGTTGAACACTCCTTGAAGACAAAACACTCTTCAAGACTTCAACACTCCTTGAAGATTAAAGACTCTTCAAGTCATCAACACTTCTTGAAGACTCAACACTCTTCAAGACTTCAACACTCCTTGAAAATCAAAGACTCTTCAGGACATCAACACTTCTTGAAGACTGAAGACTCCTTCAAGACTGGAAGACTTCAAGCTCCAAGAAACCATTGAAGCCTCAGACTCGAGATCAAACGTTTCAGCCCTCGAATGAAACACATTCACATACAAGAGAGAAAATCAGAGGATTAAAGTTAGAGATTGTACACCCACACGCATATTACATTAACACAAATACATTTTTATTCCATGTGTCTCCATTTTCGAAGTTACGTGTGAACAAAAGCCATGGTAGGGAATTCAAGAGAAAACAAGTATAATTTTTTTTTTTTTTAAAAAAAACAAATAGTTATCAAACGGAGCCTAATAACAATTAGAAAAGAATGATGAAATTTTCACCTTTTTTTTCTTTCATACACGAAATTTGTGAAGAGATAAAAGGGAAATTAAACATACCTTCAACTTTTCGAAATGAAAGGCAGGGTTGATTATCTTTCTGTGTTTGGCCCATTTTTGTCCTTCAAGACTAACAAGTCCACTGAGAAGAAACCTAAGAAAGGGGTTGATACCTGGCTTTTGAATATCATAAACTAGACAAACAGCAGCTTTCAATTGTTCAGGGTCCACCACGTGCACTCTTGGGTACGGTCCAAACCACATGAACGACTTCTTCCCTAGGTTAGAATTTAGACTTAGAAGTATTCTCTTGCAAGTTTTGTATTCTAACAAGCTTTTCTATGTTGAATATTCTTAAAAAAAAAAAAAAAACGAAAAATAAAATCACTTATGATCAATGGATTAGTTTGGATTTGGTAGATGTTTGAGGCTGTTTTTCGTTTCTTGCTTCGTTGGTTTTGTAAGAACTAAAAGCAAAAACATGTTTGATAACTATTTATATTTCTTCTTTTTCTTTTTTAAAAATGTATTTGATAACTGCTTCTTGTTTCCTGTTTTTTAGTTGAAATAAAATTTAGTATATATAATATAATACGATATATAACATGTATCAAAACCAAATATAAAACTCTTATAAAGAGTTTATAGTATTTATTCAACACAAAAAAAAAGATAAATTTATCCTTCAAATGTTGCTCAAATTTGGTTTCAATGTCATCTCTAACTTCAAACAATTTACCTTTAACGATATTGATTTACACAAGTTAGTTCAATTAGACTAATTTGTTAATTCTTCGACAAGCTTTGTAAACTTCCATCGACCATTAATTTATTGTATAACATATTATTGTGTGTTTATGGTAGTGTGACATTTATTTAAGGTTAGATAATCAAGCATATATACACACCTTTGTTGAATTCAATAATAATTTTATGGTTAAAAATCACTTCTAGTCCTCAAACTTTCATCAAAGTAACATTTTAGTTTTATTCAAAAAAAAAAAAAGTAACATTTTAGTCCCTGAACTTTGATTTGTAACAATTTAGTTCCTATACTTTCAATTTTGTAACGATTTAGTCCATGTACTTTCAATTTTGTAACAATTTAGTCCTTGAACTTTAATAAGTAACAATTTAGTCCCTGTACTTTTCAAATTTGTAACGATTTGGTCCCTATCGTGAAAATTTAATATAAAGATTTAATGAAATTTTTTACTAAGATAAATCAATAAACTAATTTGGGACCCAATATGTTAATAAACTACAAAGTTTAATCATTAAATAATAAAAATCGACATTTAATTTTGATGATTTTTTTTTGCAACAAGGATTAAATTGTTACAAATTTGAAAGTATAGGGACTAAATTGTTACAAATTTGAAAGTATGAAGACTAAATTGTTACTTATTAAAGTTTAGGGACTAAATTGTTACAAAATTGAAAGTACAGGAACTAAATTGTAACAAATCAAAGTTTAGGGATCAAATTGTTACTTTCATGAAAGTTTAGGAACCAAAAGTTATTTTTAACCTAATTTTTTTGTATTTTTTCTTTAAAAATGCATTCATTTAGAAGAGAGAAGGAAAAGATTTAAAAGAAGAGCGGAGAGAGAAGAGAGAAAGAGAAGAGAGGGAAAATAGGGAAATTAAAAATGGAATGACATGGGAAGGGAGAGGAAAGAGGAGGGAAAAAATATATTTTATTTAGAAACCAACAATGGTTTTGAGAAAACCATGGGTTTCCTTGGTTTTCTCAAAACCATTTTTCATTAAGATAGTTGCCCAAATTTTTCTTTTTCAATTCTCTCGATCGGTCCATCCATTTTTCAATTTTTTTATTCCGACCAATCAACTAGTTGGTTTTCATTTGCAAAACTAAGATTAATTGACTCAACCTCCAAATTGACCGACTGGCATCGGTTCGATCAGTTTTAGATGGTCGAATGACGGCAAAAACCGAACCACGACAAAGTTAAGGAGTGAAAATAAAATTAGAAAAAGAATCAGAGATGTTACCATATTTGTGGATGGTTTGATGTATGGAGGGGAAGACACGTGGAACAATATCATGGGAGAAGTTCATGGGTTTGGATTTGGCCTCTTCCATCATGGCAGCACCGTCGTTCATGTCGCCGGAGAAAAGCCGGTAAGGATTTCCGGCGAATCCTTGGTCTCTTAAGCACTTTTCAAGCTTCTTGGGCTTCAACCAAATCCAATTAAAAAATTTCCATCCCCATCTCAATAACAACACCATAACCACCATCCAAATTGAAACCTTAAGATCCATCGAGAGAGAGAGAACTTATCTTCAATTATTGCGATGGAGGGGGAACTTATCTTTGCTAATTTATAATAGGCGAAGCCTAGGCGGGGCCCATTTTTACTTTGATAATGGCCTTTATTTAAGTCCTTTCAAAATTTATACTTTTCTAAACTACTTTTCTTAAGTTTTTGCGTTCAAAATTTGGAAAATTGTAGTGGTTGACAAATTGGACCAAATTAATAACAAATATAACACCATGTAAAAAATATTGCAAATATAACAAAATCTATCCGAGTCTATCTGATAGACTTCGATTATCAAAGTTTATCAGCGATAGACTCTGATTAATCATAATCTATCAGTCTACTGATAGACTCCGATTATTCAGAGTCTATCAGTGTCTATCGCTGATAAACTCTGGTTAATCAAAATCTATGAGTGTCTATGAGTGTCTATTAGTGACTATCACTGATAGACTTTGATTAATCGAAGTCTATCACAACGATAGGCATTGATATACTTTGAATAATCAGAGTCTATCAGTGATAGACACGGATAGAATACGAAAACAGTTTTTTGGTCTTGTACAATTAATTTTGCTATATTTGCAATTAGTTTGAAACTGTGCTATGTTTGCTATCAATTTGGTCCAATTTACCATCTATGCAACTGCCCATAGATTTTAACTTAACAAAGTGTAACAATACTAATTAATCTGCCTATTACTTAACTGTAGGATTTCAGGTCAGAGACACAAATATATATGATTATAATCTTAGATGCATTAATATATGAAATTCAGATTAAGTAATAGTAAAGTTGAATTATAAAGTGTGGTCTATGATCTTTCACGTTCGGGTTTATTTAGCTCATGGACTTGAAAAAGTGTCAATTGTTAGGTCCTTGAAATTTCAATTTTGTGTCAATTTGGACAGGGACAACAAGATAAACGACTAAAAATTAATAGGACAATTTGAAAAGTAACTAAGGGTGTGTTTGGTTTAACTTTTCAAGTGTTTAATTTTGAAAAAAAATTATTTTGAAAAAATTTCTAGTGTTTGGTAACCACTAAAAAGGACTTATTAAAAAATGAGATTGATAAATAAACCATTTTAAGAGAAACACTTGAAACCAACTTTTATAAAAATAGTCTTTAGGTATACAATGCCTTGGGTATAAAAACACCTATAAGGAAATGCAATCAAACATATCAGTGTTTAAATTCTAAACAGTTTTTATACAAAATGTTTTTTTAAAAATGCATTCTTGAAAAACATTTAAATTAAAATGTATTCCAAACTGACCCTAAGTCTATTAGTTTTAGTAAAACCCGCAAATCATATTTTCTTTTTTCATTTTTTATAATACAATTTTAGAATTACATCTAGATGAAGATGCCGCAAATTGCATTTTCTAGTTTCTAACCAACTAAATCAAACGCCAAAAATAGCACTATTTGAAGGAGAGAAACAAAATTTGACATCAACAAATTTAACACCTTGAATTAAATCTAAATCAGTCATTAACATCATTTAAACAAAAATTCTAAATTCTAAATTCTTAATATATCACAACAAAAAACTAAAAAGACGTCAATTATATTGATCAAAATGATGAACCATGTAAGAATTGACCGTAAGAGTACATAGGGTAACATACATCTCCACTAATTTTCCTAATAAACTCAATCAATGTAAATATACATTTAAGAATCCAATAAGCATATAGGAAACATAACCAATCATTTATCAATCACATTCACCATTTTAATGGAGACTCGAAAATAATGAAAAAATCATCTTCAAAAACTTATGTTAAGCTGAATATACATTTTTTTCATGCAAAATCACTTAATACTTATGTGTATATAATAGCACATACATGGAAGCACGAAAGTAATTGTGTGCAAACACGCAATAAGTATAACAACATATATTTATATATGTTTTCTAAAAAAAAACATATATTTATATATGTGTATATACAAACAAACATCATACTCAACCACCATTTCAATTGCTCGGATAAGGGTATATGCCTCTAACATCTCTATTGTATTAGAGAATATTTCTCCATTAATATTGCCTCCAATTATGCCTTGGTTGTAACCTCTTTGCTGTAAATTTGTTGTTTATGTTTTTTCCTTTTTTTTTATCTTTTTTTTTATCTCTTCTCTTGTGTATAAAGATCTTTGATAACACTCGTTTATGAGTGTTGTTTGGCCTTTACAACATTAGTTTATTGTTTGTTTGAAAAGAAACTGATGCATAATAAGAATATATTTAAGTATATTCAGGTAGAATAAATTAGAAACATGTTTTAAGGGGAATATTTTGATTTGCACGAGTACAGGTGTAATTAGAATCAATTTTGGCAAGAATCTATGTTTGGGAGTGATTTTGGCATGATCAAAATCAATTTTACCAATGCCAAAATCAATTTCCTCTAAAATAAATATGTTTGGCAAATAGATAAATTGATTTTTAAAAAATTTGGAATCAATTTAAATTGATTTTTGAGAAATTTGTTGGGAGGTGATTTTTCCTTTGGTGATTGACCGGGAATCACCTCCCAACTTTAATGGCTTTTTTTTTTTTTTTTTTTTTTTTTTTTTTTGTAAATCTTTGTGGATTCTATTTTTAGTACACTGCTTTTGGTTTTTTTTTTTTTGGTTTTTTTTTGGTTTTTTTTTCTTTTTTTTTCATCATTTATTATTTATTTATATATTTATTATTTTTCATAAAAATTTGTTAGTATTGGCGGTTTCTAAAGATTCGTTCATAATTTCTCTCCAATTTTATTATTTTCTATTACCATGAGGGGTCAATTGTGCATTTCTTGGTTTCCAAAAATGTAGATATTTCATTATAAAGATATATGATTTCTCCATAAATTTGTAAGGAGTCATGACATACATGTTACCTTTTAAATGGAGTGAAAAATAGAATGGTCTTAGTTTGTCATGATTCAAAAAGTATACTTAGAATAATTAAGATTTCATTAGTTTTCTTTTAGTTTCAACCCTATCTAGTTTGTAAAATGAAAAGATTATATATGCATCTATATAAACAATTAACATAAGCAAACGTTGTCATTCTATAAAAAAAAAATTATGCGGCTTCACCCAGACTATTTTATCAAGAAATTGTAATATGAGAGTCTCTACCTTAGCAAAGGTTGCCTTGACATAAGTCATTAACACCACTCGTTCAAAAAATATTCTATGATTTATTAGAAGAATTAGTTATCATATAATATATGTATATAGTTGATATTGACCTAATAAAACGATCATCATCTTTAAGAACTTAATTAAAGATTTTATATAAGTGTCGAATCTTTTACAATAGTTCGATTTGAATGGTTCATTTAGAGAAACATGTGTAGAGATATATATTATATATGCAATGGGTTTACAAAAGACTAAACTTCAGCATATTTATTCTATATTATTAAGTTAAATAATTTATTGGATGTAAAATGTCCTTTTAGTAATTTGGAAATTCTAAAATCACATTTGAAACCAAACATAATGTTTCAAAATCACTTTTAAATACATGAAAATCACTATTTAAAGTTTGAAACCAAACATAAATAAGATTGTATGAAAATCAATTTCATAAAATCAATTTCATAAAATCTCTTCTTCCTAAATCAATAATTCAATCATCACTCCCAAACATAGCCTAAGAAAATAAGTATTTTCTTTTCGAGAAACTGAAATTCCTTAATTTGCGGTAGCAGAGCATGGCCGCTACAGTAGGGAAGCTGTAGACAACTCAACACAATTCTAAATGCAATATCTCAAACCATTTGGATATGACTAGTTTTCAACGCAAAATTGTTGGCATTAATAGGTGCATAGACTATCCCAGACTACTAATCAGGAAAGACAAGTTGGAAATAATCTCGAACAGGCTTCTATTTAACTTGTGGATTTGGAATTGATTCAGTTTTTTTTTTCTCCTTCCTGTTCTTTTTGCAAGTTTTCTCAATTTCAGAACCAGAAGGGACTAAAAGTGTGTCTTTGTTCTTTCGCATACAAAATCAACACCATAAAATTAAAAATAAAACAAAAACAGCAAAAATAAAACAAGAGAAAAAGAATAAATGAAAACAAAATACAATACACTCTACAGTAAGACCAAACAAATTCTCCACAAGTGAAACTAAATAATTGCAATCCCCAACAACGACACCAAAAACTTGTTGCGCAAATTGCTCACCACAAGTTTGTAGGTCAAGTCTTAATATAGTGAAGAGAGAATGTCGTCCTTTGGATTGGTTTTCTAGTTTACTTAATTACCACAAATATCTTTGCCCAATTTTATTTAGAGAAAATGTTCTATCAAGATGAAAACGAGTCTAAATTAACGAAAGCAAATAAAGGTAGGGAAAAATCAATGGAGAAAAGCCGTAGGAAAATTGATTTCACCCATTAGACATATGAATTAATTCATTAATTAACTAAGATTGAGCATGTAATTATTCCATAAACCAAGAATTCACAATTATCAAATGTCTCTCTCGAGCACAATTAAATCTCTATGCTAAATCAGTTTTTCATTTTTCTGATGTCAAACGTATCTTGTGTTATCTCTTTGGATCTAACTAACTTGACATTATCTTTTGTTGTGCAAATTTGTCTCTCACTGCCTTTTGTGACTCTAATTGGGCCGGTGACACTTCTGATCAACGAACCAGATTAGGATTCATTGCTTCCCTTGGCTCCAATCCAATATCTTGGTAATCCAAAAAGCAACCTACAGTCTCACGTTCTTCTACCAAAGCTAAATACCACTCTCTTGCAACTACAACAGTAGATCTTTATTGGCTATGACAGCTTCTTTGTGATTTTTTGTCACCTTATCGGTTCTTCCTACATTATTGTGTGACAAAATTTCAGCTATTTCACTTGCAAATAATCCAGTTTTCCATGCTCGCATGAAAATACATTGGGATTGACTATCATTTCGTTCGTGAAAAAATTGCTTGTAAAGATATCTCTGTTCAGTTCATATCTTCAAAAGATTAGTTGGCTGACTTATTCACAAAACTATTGTCATCTCCAATATTCTTGACATTTTGAGACAAAGTTCTAACTTCGTTACAGTCACCAGTTTGAGGGGGCATGTTAGAGAATATTTCTCCATAATGTTGCCTCAAATTATGCCTTGATTGTAACCTCTTTGCTATAAATTTGTTGTATATGTTTTTTTTTTCTATCTCTTCTCTTGTGTATAAAGATCTTATTCTACAGTAATGAAAATACTAAGTCCCCGTTTGATAACCATTTGGTTTTTGAAAATTAAGCTTAAAAACATTACTTCTACCAATGAGTTTATTGGTTTTGTTTCCTACATTCTTTCCATGTTTTCAAAAACCAGGTCAAGTTTTGAAAACTAAAAAAAAAAGTCGTTTTCAAAAGCTTGTTTTTGTTTTTGGAATTTGGCTAGGAATTCAAATATGTCATTAACAAAGATGAAAACCACGATATGGAAATTGAGAGAAAACAAGCATAATTTTCAAAAACAAAAAACTAAAAACCAAATGGTTATCAAATGGGGCCTAAAAGATTCATTCCTATATCTTGTGTGCTCCTTTATATTTTACATAAGAGTGTATATGCATATAGTTAAATACAGTAACTCAACATTACTCGGTTCTCACCATCTAGTTCTTTGACAATGGATGTTTCATCATTCTTCGCATTCTCTTTTTGTTTGCTCAACAGAGACTCGAAGTTGATGATGATTATTGATGAAATTTACTTTTTGTCTCGACACTTTTATGAAATCCAAAACTCCCTTGTAAAATGCTTTAAAACCTCGTCTTTCATATTTGAGGACCCTATTGACACAATAAAAAATTCCCTTGTAAGGACTATTACTCAGCTACATCCTGTGTTTAACCATATTTGTTGTGTGAAGACAATATCACTTACCACATTGTCACATAGACACTAGAAGCAACTAAATTATTAGGATTCCCAAAGAGGAAATTTTCCTTTTAGAGCTAGGGTATGAATTCTCTTATAAAAACTATTACTCAGCTACATCGTGTGTTTAACCATATCTATGGTCAATTTTCGTGAGAACGTGTGATGAAACCCTAATGGGTGGTCCGGTTCGTGCGGTTAGGGTTGAGCTGGGACTGGTTTAGTCCGGTTCAACCCGGTTTTTGGGTGGTTCGAGATTTTCAAGGCCGGTTCGAAGCGGTTCGGGTCGGTTCATGGATTCTAAACAAATTATGGAGCAGTACATTATGTAATAGGATAGTTTTAAAGCTTTAATTAGAGTAATTTTTGCTTTAATTATCCTAGGGATCAATTAAACTGGTTTATTCGCTATTTAAATGCTTTGTGGATGTCATTTAAATTTTAATCCCACCTTAGGATATAAAACATGCTCATGCATTATGTATGTTATAATATGATTATGATGTATGGTATAATGCATGGATTTTTATGATTGATTTAATATATAGTTGAGTTATATTAAATTGATGAAAATGGAAAAGTATGATGCATGCAATTACATAGTTTTAATTAAAGAGTTATATTAAAAATGAATTGTTTGCAGCATGCTAATTTGATTTACCATTTTTGGCAATAATAAAATTGTTTATTTATTAAAAATGGAAATCAAGTTGCATTGAGCATGAAACATCCATAGGTTGATATAATAGTTATATTAATTTTCATGCAATGCAAAGTAGTATAGTTTAAATTTGATTAATTTGAATATGATTGCTAATTGATTTAAACTATAGTATGCATGATTATAGGGCTAATCATTAAAATTTTGAAATAGTTTAAAATTTATGATTAGAAATCGTCAATCTATAATCAAGATATGCATGCTCACATAGGATCTTAGGTTAAAATGAATTAATTTTAATGAGTTAAAATTAATTAGACCTAAGATCATTTTCTAAAAGGAGTAGAAATTCTTATTTAGTTTTAAAATAGTTTTAATGAACTAAGTAGGACAAACATTCTTGAAATTATAAGGGAACTCTACCAGTGAAGTTCTGTCTAAGGATTGGAGGTATTTAAGTTGACGGTATACGGAACACCTCCTACCTGGGAACTGATCTAGAACACCGGAGTTGAATTAATCACAGGTTAATGTTAGAATAATGTCGTAGGTAAATTAATTTTTTTTAATACACCTAGACATTAGGTCTTATTATAATAGTTATAATAGGACTAGACTTAGATAAATGACTTAGCCGGATTTATCTAGGTCTAATCAAACCCTAAAATACTTGATAAGTTACTTTAGTGGGAGGAAAATTACAAAACTTGATTTAAATTGAGTTTTGCTCCTACGTCCCCGTGAAGTTCACACCGTGAGATCCATGCTCGGCTTCATGTCGTTTTAGCGCGGCCTCCCTTCGGAAAGTGTTTGCATGGATCAATACCAAGGTGAATGGGGAAAGTGACTATAGTAAGTGGGAGCGGGACGCGTGTCAACGTATCCTTCGGTCTCCACCCCTAGGTCACAACGTGAGATTCCTATGATCCGCCTGCGTGTTGTCTCGGCGCAACCATCCCTTCGGAGGGCCTGATCATAGGATTCAGAACACCGTGAACTCCTGAATAGGATAGGATCGCTTAGGCTAATTACCAACAGTTTTCTTTCCTAATGGTAGCCTTTTGGTCCGTGCCTCTGAGATTTGAAAGTGGGAGGGTTACACTTACGGGGAGGAGTTAATTGGTTAACAAATCCTTGATCGTACAAAGGTGGTTAATGTCTAATGGAATATGAGTTATTCTAGTATTAGAAATTGACTGAGAAGAGTCTCATTTTAGAGGAGGAACAACTGATCACCCTTCGGTGGCTGTTCTTTTAAACCTCTAAAGCATCGTTGTGAAACACAATCATAGTTTTATTAGGGTTCTTTGATTGCTTGTTTGCAAAATTGATTGGATGTATGCAATTGTTTGTATTGCTTGTGTGATGGGTTAAGGCAAAGATAACTAATACGGTCAATTGTTTGTTTTTCAGCAATGTCTTCCTCTATTATCTCCGTGCTTAAAAACGAACAACTAACGGGCAAAAATTTTCCTCAATGGAAATCGAATCTAAATACCATTCTCGTGGTAGAGGATCTAAGGTTCGTCTTAACGGAGGAGTGTCCTCCCGTTCCCCCTCGCACTGCCGCTCAGGCAGTAAAGGATGCCCACGAACGCTGGATTAAGGCCAATGAAAAGGTCAAAGTCTATATTGGTTAGCTTGTCTGAAATCTTGGCCAAGCATTACGAAAACGTGGAAACTTCCAGGGAGATTATGAATTCCATGCAGGAGATGTTTGGACTCCCGTCCTATCAGCTCCACCACGATGCCTTGAAGAACGTCTTCAATGCCAAGATGCAAGAGGGTCAGTCTGTTCAGGAACATGTCCTGGACAATGATTAACCAGTTCAATATTGTTGAGGCAAATGGCAGAGTAGTCTGTGAGCGCAGTCAGGTTGCGTTCATCCTTCACTCGCTTCCAGCGAGCTATTTGTCTTTCAGGACGAACGCGAGCATGAATAAGATTCAGTTCAACCTGACTACCCTCCTCACGGAGTTACAGGTTTATGAGTCCTTGCAGAAAAGCTGCAGGGATTAAAGCCCTAGCGCAGCGGAAACGTTCAAAGACCTTATCGGTATAAATATCGATTGGGATACTAATGCGACGACAACAAAAATATAAATTTTACAACAAGAAAAATATTCTAAAACTTGCTATAAAACGGATATAAAACATGCTGGAAAACATAAATGAAGTTTAGATCTAATCTAAGAAAATGATCCTATTGATCCTAGGGTTCAAGAATGACTTACCCTTGAAGATGTTCTTGATTCGCTTCGCCAAAACCTTTGATAGACAGAAAAATACAGCAATCAACACCCAACTTTTGATCTTGATCTTGCTGCAAAAATCACGAACACCGCCACCAAGATTGCACTGGTATCCTCCAAGGTATGTGTGTTGAGTGGTTTTGTGGGAACCCCAATAATCTAAGGTTTTTCTCTGGAGAATTCTCTGTATCACAGAGGGAGAGGAAAAACGAGAGAGAGATCGGGCGAGAGAGAGGGAGAGACGCGTGAGACTGGGAGAGGGTTGTGGAAACTGTATCTGACCACCTCAATTAACCCTCCTTCACGCATAATATCAGGTAACTGAAATATCAGTTACCTGATATTTTTAATTAATTATAATTTTAAAATCATAATTTTAAAATATAATTAATTAAAATTTTTATTAATCAATATTAATAAAATAAACATTAATTTAAATCTAATTTAAATTAATATCCCTCTTATCTTATAGTTTAATTAAATCAAATTTAATTAAACTAAAAATAATTAACTAATTCAAAAAAAATAATTAATTTTAAAATAATATAATTGAACATCATATATTCAATTATTATTATTATTCTCTCTCATAAAACTATAGTATTAATATACATCCAATGCACATTAATTATAACCTATAGTTTTAATATGAATCAAATTCATATTTTAATTTGATACTCGAACTCCTTCGAATACTTATTTCAACCTTAGAAATTTACCTCAACGCCCTTATAGAGCTACCGACGGGACCTGATGGACCTACAGATCAGAAGCTCCAACGATACGAGATTAGTTGGCTAAACTCATTAACCAAGTTAATCAATATTTGTTAACTGTGGTTCACTCCACTAAAGAACCACAGCTGCACTCTTCTCACTGCAGATATATTTCTGTGTCCACGGATATCGACCGTCAACAGCAAGTTAGCCCTTCACGTGTGTTCGTACCCCAGCTAGGTCAAATTACCGTTTTACCCCTGGGCTACCTCTTGGTCCTTAAGTACCAGTGCTCCTCTAATGAACAACCTGTTTGAGGTCCAACCAACAAACAGAAGTCCCTCTCGTGCCATAAAGAGGGTAGGGCCCATTGTTCAAGACCCGGAGACACCACTTAAGGGAACACACCTCTACTTACGCTAATATCGGGAAGGAGTGAATTCCATCTTGTAAGACTACGTTCCCAGCTCCCCACTCGGTCTTGTCCCCAAAATGGTAGGCTTATTGAGTAGGCGAACAGGCCACTCTCACCCGTACAAATCAAAGGACAATCCCTCATGGACAGGAGTCCATAATCCACTCAGGATTAAGGCCAAGTTGCCTAGGTCATCCTAGTGAAATAGAAACCGAGCTAACTAACGGTGTTACAGTTAGTGGTTAACTATTTCGCGGTCCGGTCTTTGTGCAAACTCATTGCACAAGATACCCCCACTCGCATGTCAACCACATGAACGCGTTGGATTACTACGTTTGTATCAATATACAAAGTGGGCCGTATCCATAGTGTCACCAGGACAAGGTACCCAGCCTTATCCCTATACTACAGACCCTTTAGGCTAAAACTTGAACATGGATCCCCATATGTCCCTACATACTAGTTCAAGCCTCATTCTATTAGCCTTGGATGTTTAGTTTATTGGATTAGGGTTAATAAGACAAGATATAATACAAACATTGAATAATACATCATTTTTATTAATGTTCGGTCAAATGTACATTTACTATCTACGAGTTTTAGGGCATAAAACCCAACAAACTCCCACTTGAACTAAAACTCAAGTTACAGGGAAAGTATATACAATATAATCCAAAGCTGGAAATGGTACATGTATGTTGTACATTACATAAAAGGTAAATATACAAAATACAATAAACTAAGGCATCCTTAGACCCATTACACATCTCCCACTTGCCCTAGATTACGCTATATACATGTCTCGCAAACCTAGACTTTCTAGACGACCCTCGAACACTTTAGCCGAGAGGGCCTTCGTAAACGGATCAGCAATGTTGTGCTTGGAAGCGATCTTGGTCACGACCACATCTCCTCTTTGCACAATCTCACGAATTAGATGAAACTTCCTCTCTATGTGATTACCTCTTTTGTGGCTGCGAGGTTCCATTGAATTGGCTACAGCCCCACTGTTGTCACAGTATAACATAATGGGCAAGTTCATATTTGGAACAACTTCCAAATCTGTCAAGGACTTCCTTAGCCAAACAGCTTCCTTAGCTGCTTCACAAGCAGCTACATACTCAGCCTCCATCGTGGAGTCTGCGATGCATCCTTGCTTTATACTTCTCCAAACTACAGCTCCCCCGTTATGGGTGAAAACTGACCCTGACGTAGATTTCCTAGAATCCTTGTCAGTTTGGAAGTCAGAGTCGGTGTAACCAGTGAGAACTAACTCTTTAGCCCCAAACACCAACATGTAATCCCTCGTTCTCCTAAGATACTTGAGGATTCCTTTAACGGCGGTCCAGTGGTCCAACCCTGGATTCGACTGATATCTGCTGACAATCCCTACAACATAACAAATGTCAGGCCTCGTGCATAGCATGACATACATTAAGCTACCCACTGCCGAGGCGTAGGGAATCCGTCTCATATCCTCAACTTCTTGAGGTGTCTTAGGAGACTGTTCCTTAGACAAATGAACCCCATGCCTGAAAGGCAACAAGCCCTTCTTGGAGTTCTGCATCGAATATCGAGCCAACATCTTGTCGATATACATTGCTTGAGACAGAGCTAGCGATTTGTTCTTTCTATCCCGAATAATCTGACGTAAAAGAATGGCTAGCAGCTCAATTCCAAATGAAAGATTTGGGTGAGGCCCAGTATGTTCTTGGCATCCAGATTATTCGGGATAGAAAAAACAAAACGCTAGCTCTGTCTCAAGCAACGAATATCGATAAGATTTTGGCCCGATATTCGATGCAGAACTCCAATAAGGGCTTATTGCCTTTCAGGCATGGGGTTCACCTGTCTAAGGAACAGTCTCCTAAGACACCTCAAGAAGTTGAGGATATGAGACAGATTCCCTACGCCTCTGCAGTGGGTAGCTTAATGTATGTCATGCTATGCACGAGGCCTGACATCTGTTATGCTGTAGGGATTGTCAGCAGATATCAGTCAAATCCAGGGTTAGACCACTGGACCGCCGTTAAAGGAATCCTCAAGTATCTTAGGAGAACGAGGGACTACATGCTGGTGTTTGGGGCTAAAGAGTTAGTTCTTACTAGATACACCGACTCTGACTTCAAAACTGACAAGGATTCTAGGAAATCCACGTCAGGGTTAGTTTTCACCCTTAATGGGGGACCTGTAGTTTGGAGAAGTATAAAGCAAGGATGCATAACAGACTCCACGATGGAGGCTGAGTATGTAGCTGTGTTGCCTTGTGCAAAGTGATTCTGAATATGCAAGAAAAGCTCACAAACACACGTGCAAGTGCACACGATCAGCAGCAAGTGATAAGTATTTTTATATCGTTCTCCACAGGGATTGATGCACGAAAATCACTATTCTTAAGCCTATTTCCAATGAAATTCAAAGTAACCAAGAACCAAATATTTTTCCTTAACTAAATGCAAGAGATTAAAATGGTAAACAAGCTTAAATTGACAAGAACTTAAGTAAATTCAATAAGAACATCGAATTAGCACAGAGAAGGCACGGTTCAGATTAGGGGTTGTCTACTCTCACAAGTTGTTTTCTGCAGCAGAACTCTAAATTTACAACTCACCCAGTATTTTCTACGGAAATTTTCCAATTCTCCTATAGGTAAGGTGATTAAACTCCCATTTAACCCATTCTTTTTAGCTCAACTGATTTAGTGCCTTAGGTGGTTATTTATCCCTAAATACCCACTCATTTTCATGATCATTAAAGACTAAGGTAAAACAAAGTAGTCGGTTATCTATTGTTTTCCCAAACACTAAATAACAATGCTAGATAATGGTTGGCCAAACGAAATTCCAGCTTAAATCATGAAGAACACTTTACTTTAAGTTGCAATATATAAAATTCCACTAAAACAAACAACAAGTTCAAGTTTAAGCACCCTAATCCTCACCTAAGAGGATTTAGCTCATGTTCAAGGTGAAAATAATGAAAATACAGCAGTGAACTACCATACCATTCATAATTACAACCTTAAGTACAAACTAAACACTAGAAGAATGAAGAATATGAGAGAAAGGATAAAGAAAAGAAGCTTCCAAGGTAGATTCCAACTTTCCCAAGCTGGAAATCCTCCTTTAGCAGCAGCCTCCTTGTCTTTTTTTCCTCTCAATGATAGTAGCAGCTTCTAGGTTTAATTCTCTGCTCCTTCTTCATTCTTTGGGCAAAAGAAGCATTTATACCATCTCTTTGCATTGATTTCAGGGCTGATTAGACACATAAATCCACATGGACCTTCCCTAATTGGCTGAGATGGGACAAATCAGCTCACATGGCTGCCAACTCAATTAATGAAAGCTTTCACGGATTTAGCACGTGCAGAATTTTACTTCCCAGACTTTCTACCTTCTGCTTGTGAAATTAGTTGCTGTAGCACAACCTGAGTGACCATACACCAGAAAAATCAGCTAGAAATAAAAGAAATCTGCACTCAATTAAATTCAAGCTTGGCCTACTGATATATAAAAATGTTCATCAAAGAATACTCATTTTCATGCACAAACCAAAGCTCAAACACATCAAAGGGTAGAGTTTTTAAGCCTAAAAGAAAGCCAATAGCTCTTATTTCTAAGAGCTATCAAGCTGCTTGTGAAGCAGCTAAGGAAGTTGTTTGGCTAAGGAAGTTCTTGACAGATTTGGAAGTTGTTCCAAATATGAACTTGCCCATTACGTTATACTGTGACAACAATGGGGTTGTAGCCAATTCAAAGGAACCTCGTAGCCACAAATGAGGTAAACACATTGAGAGGAAGTATCATCTGATTCGAGAGATTGTGCAAAGAGGAGATGTGGTCGTGACCAAGATCGCTTCCGAGCACAACATTGCTGATCCGTTTACGAAGGCCCTCTCGGCTAAAGTGTTCGAGGGTCATCTAGAAAGCCTAGGTCTACGAGACATGTATATAGCGTAATCTAGGGCAAGTGGGAGATGTGTAATGGGTGTAAGGATGCCCTAGTTTATTGTATTTGGTATATTTACCTTTCATGTAATGTACAACATACATGTACCATTTTGCAGCTTTGGATTATATTGTATATATTTTCCCTTAAACTTGAGTTTTAGTTCAAGTGGGAGTTTGTTGGGTTTTATGCCCTAAAACTCATAGATAGTAAATGTACATTTGACCGAACATTAAGATCAAATATGAATTTGATTCATATTATAAAACTATAAGTTATAATTAATGCACATTTGATGTACATTGATACTATAGTTTATGTAAGAGAAAAATAATTAAATATATGATATTTAATTATAATATTAATTAATTATTGAATTAATTAATATTTTGTTTTAATTTGGTTTAATTAAATTGCATTAAAACTATAGGGTATGTGGTATAATTATATAAACGGGTTTATATTATTAATAATTAGATTAATGGTTAATTTAATTATATAATTAATAATTTGGAATTATTAATTATTCTCATTCAGTTGTTAACTGAAGAGTTTTTATCGTTCCACTTCCCTAGAATTGCTCCACGCAATTGAGAGGCTATTTAGGGTTTAGTTATCCTTTGACTAACCAACCCTCATTCTTGCGTTTTCCACAATTGAAAAAGAAGCCTCTCTCACGAAAAATCTCTCTCTCTCACTCCAAGGATTCTCTCCAATTTTTCTCTCAAGAAAACAGAGACAAAAATCTTCTCCTAACCCTTAGAAATCACGCTCCCACAAGCTCCCAACGCATATCTTTCAAGAGGATACTGGTGCAACCCTTTGGTGGTGTTCGTGATAAATTTCCACCAAGAAAAGAAGCCCTTTTGCTGCTGTTTTCCTTTGTTATTCTTCTCTTTATTTTATTTTTGTTGTGTTTTTAGTTTAGTTTTTGTTTTTTTAGGTTGTGATTTTGTATGCGAAAAGATAAGGACGCTAGTGGACAGAGGTTTGTCATCGCCTTCTGTGCTCGTCGGAGAAGAATCCCAAAGAATAGCTGGTTGGTCGTTGGTTCACGTGAGAGAGAGGAGGAAGAGAGAGGAAGAGAGGCCGAAAGGTGGGCCTAGGGTTTCTCTATTTTATAGTAAGTTAGGATAAAAGAGGATGTTTTTAAGATGTCAACAAGTAAATTAATCCAATTCCTTATGTTTAAAAAATGTTAAGTCCCTTGTAGCGTGAAAAAAATCCAAAAATTTCCATCAAACTCTGTGTTTTTTTGTAATTATCTTGACATTTTTTTTTTGTTTAAAACACATCGTTCTTGACAATTTTATGACAAAAATGTCAACTAATAAAAATTCTGAAATGTCAAGTAAGATTGCTTTTCTAATAGTGCCTGAGTATGGGTTAGCAGAAGATGTGGAAAATGCATTCGAGATGCACTCGCAAATTGATAAGGAAAGAAGCCCCATGCTTAAGGCATAATGCGTTTAAGCAAGCACACGAGGAAATGCGCTGCATTTGCGGTCGCAACTGGACTTTCCAACAGAATTCCGAGATTAGTGGGATTAGCACAGAATCTTTTGAGGATCAAATATTCCGAACAAAATCTCCAAGGATCGTGGGATTACACTTTGAATGGATTTCTCACATTGATCTCAGCAGCCAACCTTACCTTCCAAGGTCTATAAAAGGCGTGAAAGAGCAAGGAGCAAAGAGAGCTCAAATTTAGTCTACGATTGTCTCTATGTTGTTTTTCTTTCTCTTCATCTTCTAGCCAATTCGAATTTCGGTTCTTCTAGCCTCTGTCGGTTCCTCCATTTGAAAAAAGTAGAGGAGAAAGATTTGTCTCACCTTGAAAAAGGCAAGAGCAAGTTAGATAGAAAGGAGAAAGAACCTTAGTTTTAGTCCTAAAATCATTCCTCAATAACGACAACAAAAGCGCGAACAGACCATGGTGCAAAGTATGCACTGCCTTCCCAAGTAGTAAATGGAGAGTACTCAAGTATTCAATCCCAAGAAAATGAGTTTGCAAAAACTCAGTAAACAAGGTCCTCCTCAAAGTTTGGAACCAAGGGTAACAAAAAATAATATAAGATGATTGAGGAGGTTTTGATACTGAAATGACTAAAAAAAAGGAAAATAAACTAGAAAATCAATAAGAGAAGATGAGGATCCTAATTTGTTTCAACCATAGAAAGAATATGTGCCAATCTTTGTATCCGCAAACTACTCACTAGGTTCGGCACAGTAAGTGATTGCTACCCATTTGTGCCCACATCACACTCTTTCAAGTTATGTACGACTCAAGCAAAATGCACCTAACTTGTGCCTACAACCTACCCTTTCAACACTTAGTCCATGAGTTGAGTTCACTTCCTATTTAGCTTCATTTTTTGTGCCTTTAACTAAGCAATTAAAACTCCTATATCTAGGCTAATTTTAACTTAGATAATTAAAAACACAACTTTAGCAACCCCTAATGGTCCTTGTCCTATATCTAGGTACAAGAAACAAAGCCTTATTTCTAAGATCTTTTCCAAGATTGCTTTGTGAAAACACGTGTTCAACCCAAATTTTTCAGTATTGAGTTTCACACAGGTTATGCTAACTTAATTGATCAGTTTAAGCTAACAATGAAACTTAAACTCAACAAAAGCAAACAATGCTAAATGTGAGTAAGATTTTATTTTTTTATTTTTTTTTATTTATTTATTTATTTATTTTTTTTGCAAAGGAATGTGAGTAAGATTACTTCTACAAAAGGTAGAACTCTCTTCCTACTTAGAGTATCCACATACTTTGAATCCCCAAACAAGAGTTTAGCTGATAACTTAAAAACAAGAACAAAACTTAAAGCTAAAAGCAAAGCTTGATAAAATGAGAACTTGAATTGTATTAATTGTATGAAAGAATAAAATAAGAGTTTTGAATAAATGAAAGTATATCAGCCGAATGTAAAGATGGAAAATATAGCATAAACTAAATTATTACAAGAATGAATGAAAAAGAAAGAGAAACATAATCTATTCCTCTCTATTTAACTTGCTCGACCTTTTTTCAAAGAGTGACAGGTCTTTTCACTCATCGTCTTTGAATGGAGTGACCAACAAAGGTTGAATGGGAGCTAGGAAACTTGGAGTGATGACTGGAAAAGTAAACAACTGAGTAGTGATCAGACGTCCAAAGTTCATAGAAATATGGAGCTTAAGTTAATTGCAAAACACAAAGCAGAGAGAACACAAGATGGATAAAATGGTTTGCGATGTTGTTTTCAACCTTGGATACAACAGATGAGTTATATACAACCAAAGAACCAGCCTTGAGTACAAAGAATTGAATAAATGATAAGACAAGAGAGAAGAAGGTCAACACCTATAACCTGCTAACATAATTACAGCTACTTAGCCTCAACTGTAGCAGCGACTGCACACTAACCAATGACAGAAAGTACTTATGCTGTAACATCCCCCGTCAAACGAGTGCTAGAGGGAAGCAAGTCGAGTTTGTCGCGTAAATAATAGAATCTAGTAACATGAAGAGGTTTGGTGAGGCAGTAAGCAAGTTGATCGACTGAGGGCACATATCTGATATCAAGTTGATGATTTAGGACACGATCACGAACAAAATGTATGTCTAACTCAATATGTTTAGTGCGGGCATGAACAATGGGATTGCGAGCAAGGGCAGCGGCACTTGTATTATCACACCATGTGATAGGCGCTTTCTGCCAAGCTGGTACAGTAATAGCATTTGTATATGATGTTGGTTCCATACAAGACCAATCCATAGAAATTTGAGCCTGAGAATAACAACCAAAAAATTTCTTTGGTTTGATTACACCACTCTTCCCACGAGTCACCATGGAGTGAATATTATTAGTTGGTCTGGTGGTTGGAGGATTGATGTCAGACCTTTCTTCATTAACTTCAAATGCACTTGTAGATGGTGAATATTCAAGGAGCCTTGGTGTCAATGTTGGAGATTCTCTTGGTCTGTCACTAGTGGATGAAGGAGTACTAGGACTAGCTGAAGCATTAATTGAGGAAGAAGTTATGGTGCCTTGGTTCACAGGTGAATGATTTACATCTTTTTCAGTCCTCAAGGTGCTGTCAAGAGTATAGCTGATTGGTAGCCAAGAGAGTATTGAATTTTGATGTGAACTGTCATTGGTCTCGGGTTGATTGAACAATTCAGAGTATGGAAAGTCTTTTTCATTAAAGCACACATGTCTTGAAGTATACACACGACCGGTAGGACTTAAGCATCGATACCCTTTATGATTGCTGCTATAACCAACAAACACACACTTACTAGTATGAAAATCAAATTTCTGATGTTGATACTGTCTGAGGCATGGATAACAGGCTGCTCCGAATATTCGTAGGCTATTGTAGTCAGGTTCCTCTCTATTTAGAATTGTAAAAGGTACATTTCCTTCAACTGTATCTGTTGGCATACGGTTTATTAAGTACATAGATGTATGGAAAGCTTCCCACCAGAAATGTAATGGCATTCTAGCATGTGCTAATAAAGCAAGTCCGGTTTCTACAATGTGTTTGTGTTTTCTTTCCACTCGACCATTTTGAGCTGAGGTGTAAGGACAAGCCAATTGCACTTGAATTCCACACTGTGAACCTATTTGAATTATAGGTTTGTATTCTCCTTCTTCATCACATCGAATAACTTTAATTTTGCTACTATAAATGTTCTCAACTAAATTCTTAAACTGCTCAAATATGGTGACTGCCTCACTTTTCAATTTTAAAGGGTAGATCCAAGAGTATCTGCTATAATCATCTACAAAGCTAATGTAGTAAAGGTAGCCATCTGTGGACTTGACTGGTGCTGGACCCCATAAATCAGTGTGTATTAATTCAAGTGGTTGAGAAGCTCTAGACATGGAGTTAGAAAAGGGCAGCTTGTGTGATTTCCCATACTGACACGCCTCACAAAATCCCATATTTTCATTACTTTTGCTTTTAATGTTACAAGAAGCTAGCATTCGATTCAAAACTCTGAAGGATGGATGTCCTAAACAATGGTGCCACACATCCTTAGAGCAGTACAAAATATGATGACTTCCTGGGGTTGATACAAACATAGGTTCACCCCTTTTTCTTCTACATTTAGACAAGACAGATACAAAAGCAACAAAAACAAACTTCTTCTTCTTCACATTTCCTTGTAACTCTTGGCATGAGGCAGATTTAGTACTTGGTATTTGATAGAGGCCATCCTTAAGCGTCCCTTCCAGAAGAATTTTCCCCGTTTCCTTGTCCTTGACAGCACAATAAGAATCACAAAACTCAACAATCACAGAGTTATCAATAGTTAGTCTCGAAATACTAATCAGATTCTTACTTATTTGAGGAACATGCATAAGATCTTTAAAAATGAGACTTTTAACACTTGAGTTGATATACGAACTTCCTATATAATGAATAGGCAATTGATTACCATCTCCTACCGTGATCATCTCATTACCTGTGTAGTCAGATTTCAAGGACAAATTGGATAGATCTGAGGTCAAATGATTGCTTGCTCCACTATCCAAATACCAAGCTGTATCACGCAAATGTTCTGGTGTAGCTATCATTGCTGTCGGGTTACTTCCTTTGATTTGGTTGATACCACTTGAAGGTGATCCTCCAGAGGAATTGGAGTTGTTGTAATGTTTTTCAAACCGGTGATAACACACTGCTGCAGTATGTCCTGTTTTTCCACAGACTTGACATATTGGTTTTGATCCAGAGGTCTTGCCTCTTCCTCTTCCACGATAGTTTCTTTGATAACTCTGATTTGTATACCTTGATTGATGCTCATATGTGTTGGTTTGCTGAACATGAGTGGATGCCAAGTTGGCTGATGGCTGGACAATGAAGATAGAACTTTTCAAGGCCTGTAGTTGTTCAAGTCTTTTTTTTAAAAAATAAGCAGTTGGGACTGAGCTTCATTCCATGTCATGACCTTGTTCTGAATAACAACTACAATGGGTGTGTATTCTTCATCCAAACCAGCGGCTACATATGAAATTAAGTCCTTGGTTTCCACACGAGCACCTGCCATATTAAGGTTATCAGCAAAACTTTTCATCAAAGCCAAGTATTCAGTCATTTTAGAGTTTCCTTTGCGAGTTTGTTGGATCATCCTCTTTAAATAGTCTTGCTAAGATGAAGCTTGAACACCATAGAAATCCTGTAGTGCGTCCCACAGTTCCTTTGCCGTTTCTGATAGCGAGCATAGCTAGCTATTTTTCTCTGATTAATTAAGCTAGTCTTTTATAATTATTTGCCCAAATTTATGCATTTTTATGTTTTATTTGTAGGAAGTACGTGTTTGAAGCTTAATTCAGCAATTGGAGTCAAATGGAGTTTTCTAAAATAAAATATAAAAAAAAAATTGCGTCGCGACGCTATAGAAAAATTTTCCAAAATTGCGGATCGCGACAGCGTCTCGACGCTACGACGAAATTTTGCTATTTAAGCATCCTTTCGGCTAGGTTTTTGGGGGATTCAATTTTGGGGACTTCTTGGGGTCGTAAACAGAGTTAAAACAGAGGATTTGAAGGCTGAAGCTAAGGGAGAAAATCGGAAATCAACCCATTGTTCGTGGGGATCGTGACGGGGACGTCGGACTCGGCCTACATTGAGTTTTCTTTTCCCTTTCCTTTTCTTTAGCTAGTCTTTATGGCTTTATTATGTTTAGTTGAGTTTGTAATTACATTCATGAGTAGCTAAACTCATAGCTTAGGGATTGATGTAGTTGATTAAGTTTATGGATTGAATTTATGGTTTAAGTTATGCAATGTTTATTATGTTTGTCATCTTGATTTAATGCTTTCAATTAATTGGCCATTAGTTGGATGATTTAAGTTTTGAATCTAGCTCGGGAGAGAGGATTTAGTATAGACTTACTCAAGATTGCATGAGTTATTTTCTAATTCGTGACGGTTTTAGATTAACTTTGGAATTAGTCAAAAGATCTTATTGCCTTGCATGTTAATAAACTTAGATAGGGATATCAAGTAGATTAATTTGCATGAGAATCAATTATACTCGGGAGAGGTAGTTGTGATTAAAGGGTCTTTGGCTCATAATTTCATTGTGCATAATAACTTACTCCTTAAAATCAATCCTAGATTAAATCGGCGAAATCAATTCCCTAAGTATTTTTCCCAATTGAATTTCCACACTTTTTACTTGTTTTGATTTAGTTTTCATATCATTCAAACATCACATTGTGTTCCCTAAATAAAATTGAGCAAGATAATTCACAATACTTGATTTGCTTAAAAATCCAATCCAGAGGACGACGCTCGTTTATACGAACACTTTATTATTACTTGACCCGTGCGCTTGCGGTAAGGAAAAGTCCACATCAAGTTTTTGGCGCCGTTGTCGGGGATTGGTATATTTAGTTAAATTAATATTGTGGAAAAATTATTCGGTCTTAATTTAGGGTGTATTTTTATTTTGTAGATAGTTTGCATTTTGTTTTTCCTTATTTGTTTTCCTTCCATATTTCTTAGTTTCCTATTTTAGTTCTTTCCTTTTTTGTTTTTGTTTTCCTTTTCTATTTAGTTTTCTTTGTTTTTTTCTTTCCTTTTTTGTTTGAGTCTTTGTCATTTGTTCTTGTTGGGTTATTATTTGATTGAAAGCCTAATTATCATTGTTGCTTTAATTGATTTGAATGGCTTTTTATTCAACACCATATTCCAATTTTTCATCTTCAAGTTATACCCATTTAAATGAAAATTCTTCCATGGAAAACATAGTTCAAAATTATATTGAGGAGTCTAGAGCGAGGAGTCTAAAAATTGATGAAATCATAAGAGGACTTCAAGCTCCACAGGAAGTTAGTGAGGTGGGATCCACTTCCATAAGTTGTCTAGTGAGTCATGTGGCCGATGATTCATTGGCACCCATTCATGAGCGTAGTTCTTTCGATCTTGATGATGATGAGAAGTTAGGGGTGAGTTGCATGAATAGTGGGGATGAATTGGAGAGTTGGAGCACCTATCAAGAACATGGTTGTGAGGAAGAAAAAGAAAATGTGCTTGTAGTGTCAGAGGAAGTTCAGGAGGTAGAGTTTGAGGTTGAAAAGCCTTCGTCTGTTTTATCTTCTTCATCCTTTGTATATTTTGATTATTCCTTTTTCTATTCTCACGAGTCAGTTTTAGAGTCAGAGTCTCTTTATTTTGATCTTTCTCCTTTTATGTTTATTTTAGTCAAAAATACCAAAAATAATTTTATTTCAAGGGCCCATGAGAAGCTGGTAAGCTTGCTAGCAATAGTGAGTTTTATTGATTCAAGAAAGAAGGTTCCAAAGAAATACGAGAATTTTTATGTGCCTTGACAGACTACACGAGCACGTCGAGCTAATGACGTTAAACAAGCGCTTTTGGGAGGCAACCCAAGTTAGTTTAGTGTGTTTTCTTTTTGTTTTTGATTTATTATTTTGTTTTTGTTTTGTAGGTCTTGTTTTCTTTCTCTCCTTTGCTTTCAAGCTTTCAAGATTCCAAGCTTTCAGTCAAGAAGTCATCATTATTCCACGCCAGTATTGTTCACTCCCTTCATTCTTTTATTGTTCTCATGCTTGTTTATGCCTTATTTTCTTTATACATTGAGGATAATGCATGTTTTAAGTTTGGGGGTGTGAATACCTCTCTCTAGTTTCAGCGATGATTTAGAGAGTGTGTGACAATTAACCACACTACGATCATTGTGTATTGGTGAACGCCAGTGACTGAGCTAGGGATAGCCAGTTGCCTAGTGCTTGATCGGTCGTACTTCATTGGGGTTGAAATACATTCCAAAAAATCTGGAGTTCCGGGAGGAATCCGCTAATAATACTGCAAGAGTTTGCATGATCAATAATATTGCTAGAGCATCTTTAAAACAATTACTAAAACCTGACCAGCGCCTGTTTCTAATCTGCTTGCTTATTCGTTTATTCTTTGCTTTGTCATTTATTTTGCTTCAGCATTATTTTTATAAAAACCAATCATTTTTACCTTCTTTGAAACCATTAGAGAGTTACACAAAAAAGATAAAGTGGAAGCTAGTTCAGGCCTCGGATTGATAATACTTATTACTTGCTGCAGACTGTGTATACTTGCACAGAGTTCTAGGGTACTTTTTGATCATAATTTTACTCACTCTAGGAATGCAACAGTTATATACAACTAGAGAACCAGCCTTGAGTACAAAGAATTGAATAAATGATAAGACAAGAGAGAAGAAGGTCAACACCTATAACCTGCTAACATAATTACAGCAACTTAACCTCAACTGTAGCAGGGGCTGCACACTAACCAATGACAGAAAGTACTTATGTTGTAACAGAGTTGTCTTTTATAAACCTTCAAAGGTAGGGCTTTTGTCAAATTCAGTGTGAGAAGCCATTTACGAATGTGATTCCTTGACTTGAGGAGATTTGCTGGAAGATCTGGGAGAATCCTATCAAATGATCTGAGATTCTGGAAGATTTTATTGATCTGGTCCAGTTACGGCCGCATCCTCGATGCATTTCTCAATTATCTGGGAGAACTGCGATCACAAGTGTTGCACATTTGCTGACTGCTCTGCACTTAGCCTTTTTCTAGCTTCCTTCTTCAAATGTAGACACATTTGGCTCCTTATATGACTTCAACACAAAACCATTAAAAATTAACATTTTTCTGACCAAAATGGCTCTATTTACCCTTCTTTATTAAAGTTTACAAATTTAAGGATTTCAATACACATACTTTTCTTGTTTTTGCATAAATTCACTCAAAATGATAAAAAAATATAACATAAAATACTTGTTTTCCACTCAATAATCTCAGTTTTTGGGACTTAATAACCTTCATAAATGAGTGTTATCACATCACCATCAACCATTTTTAGCTATCTTAAGTTGCTAGTACTACCACCTAGTAGTTATGAATATTACAACACATGGCTTAACCTAACATGTAATGTAAGGGTAGTTTGGCATAAGTAGGATCATGAAGGTGATCTAGCTCAAATACCTAAAACAAGTTCTTAGAGTCTCGAAGTGACAATAAACAACGGTCAATCATCTTGTATATTATCGAACAAACCCTATACCAAAATTGATCAATGCCAAGAAGATGCACTTAGGCATGTTGTTGTACTTTATGCTATCATAAAATGTCGATATCTAACATAATACAAAGAAAGTTATATATAACTAATATGGCTTGTATCATATCATTAGTCATCCTAGTCAGTCACACATTCACTTGAATAGTTGTGATTGGTATCAAGTAGTATGTTTGATCTAATCCTACTACATTATTACCTATAAGTACGATAGATAAATATTACACTTCACTCCTATATATGTAGGGGGAAGGAAAAAGAACTAAGGTACACAACAACCTACAAAACTTTACCAGACTCAAAATTAATTGCGTATTGAACCCCTCTCACACTTACAATAGTCCATGATCACACACTCACTACCCCAAACTACGATAATATGCCCTTATCATTCAAATCACCTATTCGACCAAAATCTTGCAACATCAAAAAAATCATTTTAGTCCAACACATTTTTCAATCTTTGAAGTATTGCACACTTGATCTTCGATCTTCATGCATTCCAACTTCAAATTAAATACTCTTGGAGGATTAGATTCATGCATCACATAAATTCGCCATGCCAAACATCACTTGTCTACCTCAAAATAATTAAACAGTGCATGCAAATGTGAGTATTGGCAAGAGGTAACTCTGATTGAGAAAGACCCACATCGGCTAAGCAGGTGGCAGGGGAACCTGAGATTGTACTATAAATAGAATAGGATGGCGGACGTTTAAACATACTTACCTGGACGGGGTCAATGGGCGATCAAAAAGGCCCATGGCCTAGGTTGGTGACCTCCATTGCACTTCAAGGAGGGGTGCCCGCCTAAGGTCTGCCCAAAGTGGCAGAGCCTATGTCATTATTTGTGGTAGTGGGGGCCTGCGTTCGCGCGGCCCCTTCCAAATTCCCCAGTTTCAACCGTTTTGCTCTGCGCCTTTCTTTATTGATGATGATGATGATGATGAAGAACGTCTTTTCAGGTATTTCATCTCTCTAGTTTTTTATTTGTTTGTTTATTTATTTCTTATTATTATTTAGGTTTTTTTAATAGCCGCTGAAGATTTGAAGTTGTGTGGATATTGAATCAGAAACAATAGAATTGTGTTAAAATTCGTTTGCAAGTTTGGAATGTGTTTTGTATGATTTAACGACCCGGCCTTTGGTTATGTTGACTGTGAGGAATTGGTTTAATGTATTGAAACTCTGAATCGTGATAGTTGCGAAGAAGTGAGCAATTCAGCGTTCAAGGTTCGGGTTTCTTTTGTTTTTCTTTAGTTTCATTTCCTAGAGACGGAAATAAAGAAAATCGAGGGAACCCCAGTAATGGGCCACCGCCTGGTTTTATGGAGGTTGGGAGGTACAAGGGAAGGAATTATGCCTGAAATAGTTTGTGTTCATCATCTTTCTGAAACTGAAAGCAAAAGAGGATATAGGTCGCTTTGAACTTTTAAGGATTGGAAAGTAAATAGATGAAATTAGGTTTTCATCTTCATATGCTTCTATATAAGCTCTGCCAAATTCCTCATGAAATAAGAGTCAATGGTGATGGAAGCAAGACCATGATCAAGAAGTAGGTTTCCAAATCTTTTACTTTCCAATTTCCCCTTGAGATATATAATCCTTTATGGGGAAGTTGAGATTATTGGTTTTGAATGTGTTCTTCAGATTTCTCGTAATGTACAGGATCATCCGTCTCTTGTATCTGCAGATGTAATGGATGGCACCAGAAATTCTCCACAATGAGCCCTCAAATGTTAAGCAAGTTTTTATATCTTCAATGTTATGAGCCTTCTTTTGTGGCACCAAATCTTATTCCATGTATGCTTAGTCGAGAGATGGAATCTATATTTTCCATCATGACGATATAGCAAAGGAAGTAGAAAGCAAGATAGAACATGGAAGAATTGATATTAGTAGTTTCGCAAGCTTTATATTCTGACACTTTATGTCATAGTTATTCATAAAAGGATTGCTACCGTTAATCGAAGAGTGGTTCCTGAGACATGAAGATTTGCAGATTTGGTTGAACGTAGTGTGTGATGTTTTTCTCTTTTGTAGGGATAAAGATCAAATGAAAGAATTCTTTAAATTTAGAACAATGTAGAACAGAAGATCAAGTGGGGGAGGAAAATTTGCTTTCAAGAAAGGCATTGACAAAATTAGAGAAAGAATTATTGTATTTTTGGGATGTTTTTTAGAGTAATGATTATGAATGAAATATTTACTATCATGTTTTGCAAAAATGATAATTATGAAAAAAAACGTTTCTTTCGGAGGAGGTTGAAATTTTTTAAAGCACTCATCTGTTCTCTTACTTTCTCTTTTTGCCCATGTGTTAGGTTATCTGAATACTTGTCATAAACCTTCAAATGAGATGGGATGTCAGATGATGCTGCAATTTCATTGTTGTTATGTTTTAGGACTTTTGTATAAGCTTTTTAGCATTTTGTCGGATTTATAGTCCCAAAGGAATTGTATTTAAGAAGGGGCTAGCTTGAAAATCAGAATAAGAATTCAGGATCAGGAAAAGGTTTGCAGTAAAAGTTCATTAAAAGTCATAGGGGTGTTTGGATGAGGTGGAGTTGAGTGAAGCTAATAACTCTCATCTAACTCCTTGTTTGGTCGAAGGACGTATAATATTCAATTGTGGAGTCCACAAACTTATTAACTTCTATTTCAACACTTTGTCGTGGGTCTCATAAGCTTATTTATTCATAATCCAACACTTTATTATGAATCTCAAAAACTTATTAACTACTCCAACTCCTCATTAGAGATTTCTTGGAAAATTGGAAATAGGTTGCTCTTACTTGTTTATTCTTTGGGAGGCTCGAGAATAGGGAACTTAAGAAACAAGAATGCTACCTGAGAAGGGCTATAGTGGATTTTCTCTGAGGAAAGTGCCATCAGATATTACTAGGAGAACGTATATTGAGATTCAAGGACCCTTTTTGACAAAGAAATTGAGAAAAGCTGGAGACAGTTGTTGCAGAAGAAGTTTGGGTAGTCAATATCAAACTTCCAACTCTATCAATGTAAGTAAGATGGAAAGATCTCTTATGTTTGAAGTTTTGGAATCAGTTTCTTCATGAATTTTGCTACTTTGAGATTACCATAGGATCTAAATTCTGAATTGTGAATGAGACTTTTTTTGGCCTCTTTGAGTGAGGAAAGGAGGTTATATATAATTTTCAAATGTAAAAAACACGAATTCATAAGGAAATAAACACAAAGAAATACAATGTTGTGTTGAGATTGAGATTGACTTGGACTATGAATAAACTCGAACTCATATTATCAGACTTTAGGGCAATTGAAATAGCCATTTGACTATGAATTGAGTTCACTCTTCTTTCCAAGCTAGCAACCACGCTTGTAGAAGAGTTATTGGTGTTGTTTCTGAATTACCTTGTATCTTTATGTGTTAGCTTAAGAACAAAATGTAGTTCTTCGAACATTACCATAATACTCATTAACCTGACACTTAAACCCACGAAATGTAGCTCTAGGATTCACAAAGCCCTTCTCTTAAATGGTCATTTGCCTGTACGAAGGAACCATAATCAGAATCTTATTCATTGCTACAATCGTGGAATCAGAAACTCATTAATACAACTATTTGGAAGCAAAATAGAATCGGGTAAAATACCTTTTTGGTCCATCATGTTTCGGGTTCGTTTCCTATAGGTCCCTAGGTTTCAAAATCGGACAATCAAGTCCCTACTGTTTTGGAAATATTTCTATTGAGTCCCTCCACCGTTAATTTTCTTAATGGCGCTGATGTGGGCAGTTAATGGTGCTGACGTGGCAACTTTTTAAAAATAAAATAATGTTTTTAAATTAAAATAAATAATAAAATGATAAAATTTAAAATTTAAAATAAAAAAAAAAAGAAAAAAAAACTCTCTCTGCTCTCTCCCCCTCCCCTATGTAGGGATAAAAGCTTTAGGCAGCGGAAGATTTCAGAGACCAAACTCAAACAAAACAATGATCGGAATATCGATACGTTGGCAAAAACATTCACAACAGAAAATAACAAATTATAAATGTTGTAAAGATTATAAAACATGCATAAATCTCAATATGAAACACCCTAGATCAACATACTAATTGATCCTAATGATCAAGTATCGAAGGGACATACTTTGATGGAAGATCTAGACCGTTTCACCAATTCCTTCGCTGGAAACATCCCAAAAAACAGCAGCAAAGAAGCCTTTCTTTTGCAAATCTCTCCACGAACACCACTACAAAGTTACACCAACGATCTCTAAAGGTTGTGATGAGTAGGTTTGTGGGAACACTGACTTCTCTAAGGCAATGTTGAGAGAGCAAAAGGTTTTTGGGATTTTTCTCTGAAGTTTCTCGTGGGTGAGTAAAGCCACAATAACCAACGTACCGTAAAAACTCAGAGATTCTCCCCTTATTAGGCATGAAGGTGAGGAAAAATAGGTCAAAATCCACGACCTAATAACTAATCAAATATCAGTTATGAATTAAATAATTTAAATTAAATTAAAAGGTTAGTTAATTCATAATTAAATAACAAACTCATTTAAACTATATTTAATTTATTATCCTTCACATAACCTATAGTTTTAATGCAATTTAATTAAATTAAAACTTACGATTAATTAATTCATTAATTAATTAATATAATTAAATATCATATATTTAATCATATTTCTCTCAACTTGAAAGTGTTAATATCTAAAAGGCAGAAGCAATTTTGGATCTTAGACACATAATTTGTTCAATTTGATCAAACATTGCATGTTGTTCATTTAAAGAAAAACAGAGTATGTTTACCAACCTTGAATCAATGGAGAAATTGGTTGGATTCTTTGTTGTTTTTCTTCACCAACGAGTCACGAACTACCAAAGGATCTTCCTTGCCATCCTCAAGCCTTTAGAACGGATTGTGGGATCCTCAAGTGATGGAATTTGAGAGAGAAAGTTTGAAGAATAAGCTTGCAAGGTGGGTTTTGGTGAGTTTTCAATTTGGCAGCATTTCCTTATGTTTCAAGCTTAATTTCTTCAGCCATCTCCTTTATTTCTTCAGCCATCTCCTTGCCTTTTATAGAGGGTTAAAGATGAAGGAATGCTTCAACAATTGACACTCAATCAACCAAAGATTAGTGGGAATTTTGATGCCCAACATGAGGTGAGTGCATGGGTTTAGTCACAATGCACTCGACCTCCAAAAATTCAATCCTTTTTTAATTTAATTAAATCCATAATTATCCTTCACTAGTTGGATAATTATTTGAACTTTAATAATCTGAAAAATTAAAATCCAATTTCAATTTTTCAATTTTAAATTAATTCAAAATTAATTTAAAATAATTATTAAATAATAATCAATTATTAATTTAATATTAAATATTATACTAATATTTTTCCACCAATCCCAAACATTTCGTAAATGTCATTTTCAATCATGAATCCCTATTCATGTTATCGGTATTTAAATCATATTTAAATATTAAATACTCACCTATATGGTTTTCACAAAAACCCGACGTATCGACAACGCATATCACCTCTACTCATGTTTCTCAACATGAACTAAATCAATCATACTTTATCCATCATATTGTTCTAAAGGTCAGTCTCGAGCTAGCAAGGGGATCTAATGGACCTACAGATCATGGGCTCCAACGGTACGAGGTTAAACTAGTCAAACTCTTTTAACCTAGTCAACCAACACCCGTTAACTACCAGGACACTCCACTATAGCCTAGTAGTTGAACTCCCCTCACTGTAGATATATTTGTGTCCACTTGATGTAACCATGATTAGTAAGTCAATCCTTCACCGGTCGTTCGTTACTATAGATAGGTCAAAAGTCCGTTTTACCCCTATAACACATCTTAGTTCCTTAAGTCCACTGGTCCTCTAATGAACAATTTTGTTCATGGTCCAACCATTAAACAAGATCCCTCTCGGGCCAATGAGAGAGTGGGGCCCCTTGTTCAAGTCTTGGATTCAACACTTAAGGGAACAACCTTTCTATTATCCCTGAATAGGGTAAGAGTGAATTCCATATTGCATTACCATGTCCCCAGCCATCCATCTAGAGTTATCCCCAAAACGGGAGGTTTATTGAATGAAAATTTATGACCACTCTCACCTATGCAGATCAAAAGATAACCCTAAAGAAACAGGAGTTCATAGTAAGCTCATGATTAAGATCGAGTTATCTAAGTCATCGTATGAAATAATCAGTCTTAACAGTAAACGATGTTATAAAGTAAGAGTGACTTATTTCTCGGTCCAGTCTTGTGTATACATCTTTTACGCAGGATGCCCCTACTCGCATGTCTTTACATGAACGATCCAAGATCACGTCGTTTTCCTTATTTGCAAAGTAGGCCGCATCCATAGTGTTACCAGAACAAGGTACCCAACCTTATTCATTTACTATAGACCATTTAGGTTATATACTCGAACTTGATCCCTGTCCATATTCACTATATAGTTCGAGTATCTCATGTTATAACCATGGATGTTTCTATTGGATTATAAGTTATAAATAAACAATTTCACTGAATAACATCTTTATTTATATAAAGGATAACAAAACGTGAGTTCTAGGACATAAACCCCAACACAACTAAACTATTGTATTAATGAACATCTTATGCACATGAATTATATCCTATAGTTTTAATATGAATCAAATTCATATTTTAATTTAATATTCGAACCCCTTCGAATATTCAATTCTCCCATAGAAATTAACCTCAACACCCTTATTAGAGTCATCGGTGGGACCTGATGGACTTATAGATCAGAAGCTCCAACGATATGAGATTAATTGGTTAAACTCATTAACCAAGTTAATCAATGTTCGTTAACTGTGGTTCACTCCACTATTGAACCACATCTGCACTCTTCTCACTGCAGATAAATTTCTGTGTCCACGGATATTGACCAATAACAGCAAGTTAGCCCTTCATGTGTGTTTGTACCCCAGCCAGGTCAAATTACCATTTTACCCCTGGACTACCTCTTTATCCTTAAGTACCAGGACTCCTCTAATGAACAACTTGTTTGAGGTCCAACCAACAAACAAAAGTCCCTCTTGTGCCATAGAGAGAGCAGGACCCATTGTTCAAGACCCGGAGACACCACTTAAGGGAACACACCTCTACTTGCCCTAGAGTCGGGAATGAGTGAATTCCATCTTGTGTGACTATGTTCCTGTTGGGTTTTATGCCCTAAAACTCGTATATAGTAAATGTAACATCTGACTTGCTTCAGTGAAGTATTATTTCTATATATTTGTTTTGCCTAAATATAACCACAAATCCAATGAACTAAGAATCCATGACTATATTATGTATACTTGAAGTTTATGTGTGACATAAGTATGGATCAAGTTCAAGTAAATAATCTAAACAATCTAATAGTATATGGATAAGGTTGGGTACCTTAATCCTGGGGACACTATTGGCGTGGCTCGTTTTGTTCTTTTAAAGACTGACGATGTAATCCTAATCGTTCATGTATAGGACATGCGAGTGAGGGTGTCCTATGCAAAGAGTTTGCATAGAGATCGGACCAGGAGATAAGTCACTTTCACTTTACAACACCGTTTACTGTTGAAACTGAACATCTCAAACATATAACCTAGGTAACTCGATCTTAATCTTGAGCTAACTATGAACTCCTGTTTATTTAGGATTATCCTTTGATTTGCATGGGTGAGAGTGACCAAACATCGCCGACTCAATAAGCCTACCATTTTGGAGATAAGACTAAATGGATAGCTGGGGACATAGTTTTGCAAGATGAAATTCACTACTACCTGTTTCAGGGTTAGTAAAGGTTGTTCTCTTAAGTGTTGACTCTGAGTCTTGAACAAAGGGGCCTCGCCCTCTCATAATCTTTAGAGGGACTTGGTTCAGTGATTGTATTGCGAACTAGTTGTTCATTAGAAGATCAGTGGAACTTAAGGAACAAGATGTAACTATAGGGGTAAAACAGACATTTGACCTAGCTCTAGTTACGAACAACCGGTGAAGGGTCAACTTACTAATCATGGTTATCTAAAGTGGACAAGAAATATATCTACAGTGAGGGGAGTGCAGGTACGGGCTATAGTGGAGTGTCCCGGAAGCTAACGAACGATGAATGACTAGGTTAATGAGATTAATCGGTTATCATCATTTCGTTGGAGCCCATGATCTGTAGGTCCATTAGGTCCCTCTACTAGCTCAATAGGAATAAAACTTGGAACAATATGAGAAGATAAATTTTGAAACGTTCAAATTCGGATAAGGATACAAAAGTCGGTTATATACGATATTTAACGACTTATTAGTTTAATTATGAATTAAAAAATGATAGTTGGATATATTTAAATATGATTTAAATATTAAACATGTGAATAAAGATTCATGTTTGAGAAATTTCGTTGGGAGAAAAACCCAGATTGCACAAGTGGTATGAATTTAATATAAGATATTAAATTAAATGATTTTATTTTCAATTAAATAAGTTTTATTTAAATTAAAATAAAATTATAATTGAGTGGGATTATTCATATTTTATATTTAAAATTACAAATTTTGAATTTAAAAGAAATTCAAAAAGTTGGTAATTTTTGGAGGTGGTGATTAATCGGTTATCATCATTGAAGGTGTACATATTACACATGCGGAAGCAATTGAAGATCGAAAGCACTTAAGACATTCAATTTTACTCCTAAAGCATGCATGTTCTAGAAAAGACAGAATAGAGAGTTTAGAAAACACCAACCTTTGTAGCTCACTTATGTTGAACTCCTTGTGGTGTTTGCCTCTCCTATGCTCCTTGGACAACCTCTAGAGTCTTTCCCACTATACTCCGGGCCAAGAACGACTTGTGGGAGTCTATATAAGATAGGGAATGGGAATGGAATGCTTGAAGCATCAAACAATGGAGAAGAATGAGAGATGAGAGAACTTTGAGTCCAAATTCCAGCAGCATAACATTAAGGAAATGGCTCTCTTGTGTTTGAATATGATTCAAACTCCTTTTAAAGACATTCTCCATGCAAAGCCAAGCCTCAAGACACAAGACACATGGTGTATTTGCAAGCTCAAGTGGATTCTAGGTGTACATTACACAAGACATGCAACAATGCATGAGTGAGTTGTCTTTCCACTTTGAATGATCATGCATTAAGTGGATT
Source organism: Luffa aegyptiaca (assembly GCA_017139565.1). Taxonomy (NCBI): domain Eukaryota; kingdom Viridiplantae; phylum Streptophyta; class Magnoliopsida; order Cucurbitales; family Cucurbitaceae; genus Luffa; species Luffa aegyptiaca. The sequence continues at coordinate 23,987,824 of CM029397.1, forward strand.
TCCAACTAAATCCACTAAATTCAAATTGAAATCAAATTTCAAGCTTGCAAATTACCCCCAATTTCAATTCTAAATTGAAATTGATTGCTTGGTAATTAATTTGAAAATTTTCAAATTAATTTTGATATGATTAATCTAATTAATCTTTGTTATCTTGTGCAATTCCATATATATGATTCCTAATACATATATATAGTATTCAAAACACTTTTAAATACTTCATCTCTCATTTTCTAATTTAATTCATAATTAAATTATTGTGTCAAACACAATTTACGATAATACCCTTTTTCCCGATTTTGAACGATTCAAAGCTTCCTATCTTTTTTTCTAGGCTTAATTCCGATATGAGCTAGTAGGGGGACCTAATGGACCTATAGATCATGGGCTCCAACGATTCGAGGCTAACCGACTAATCTCATTGTCCAAGCTAGCCAACATTCGTTAACTATCGGGACACTCCACTATAGCCCGATAGTTGCACTCCCCTCACTATAGATATATTTCCGTCCACTTGATTTAACCATGATTAGTAAGTCGATCCTTCACAGGTTGTTCGTAGCTATAGTTAGGTCAATAAGCCGTTTTACCCCTATAGTACTTCTAGTTCCTTAAGTCCCACTGATCCTCTAATGAACAATTGGTTTATGGTCCAACCAATAAACCGAGTCCCTCTCGGGCCAATGAGAGGGCGGGATCCCTTTGTTCAAGCCCCGGAGTCAGCACTTAAGGGAACAACCTCTCTACTATCCCTTATTCGGGTAGGAGAGAATTCCTTCTTGCACGACTATGTCCCCAGCTAGATCTACCCGTTCCTATCCCTGAAATGGGAGGCTTATTGAGTCGGCGATACTGAGCCACTCTCACCTATGCAGATCTAAGGATAAGCCCGAATAAACAGGAGTTCATAGTTAGCTCAGGCTTAAGATCGAGTTACCTAGGTCATCACATGAAATAGTCAGTCTCGTCAGTAAACGGTGTTATAAAGCGAGAGCGACTTATTTCTCGATCCTGGTCTTATGCAAACTCATTGCATAGGATGTCCCCACTCGCATGTCTCTACATGGACGATTTAGGATCACATCGTCTATACCATCTATAAAGTGGGCCGCGTCTCATAGTGTCTCCAAAATAAGGTACCCAACCCTATTCCTATACTATAGACCGTTTTGGCTATTACTCAAGCTTGATCCACTTTTATGTCTCTACATAAAGCTCAAGTGTTCATCCTATAGCCATGGATCTTAGTTTATTGGATTTGGGTTATTATATGTGCAATTTAATTTATTCAGTAATGACTTTTACTGAATCAATCTCGATAACACCTTTATCGAATAAGTATATAATTCGTTTAACATCATTATCTACGAGTTTTAGGACACCAATCCCAACAATCATTTCGTTGGAGCCCATGATCCGTAGGTCCATTAGGTCCCTCTACAAGCTCAATAGGAATAAAACTTGGAAAAATATGATAAGATAAAATTTGAAACGTTCAAATTTGGATAATGATACAAAAGTCGGTTATATACGATATTTAACGACTTATTAGTTTAATTATGAATTAAAAATGAGAGTTGAATATATTTAAATATGGTTTAAATATTAAACACGTGAATAAAGATTCATGTTCGAGAAATTTCGTTGGGAGAAAAACCAAGATTGCACAAGTGGTATTAATTTAATATAAGATATTAAATTAAATGATTTTATTTTAAATTAAATAAGTTTTATTTAAATTAAAATAAAAGTATAATTGAGTGGGATTATTCATATTTTATATTTAAAATTACAAATTTTGAATTTAAAAGAAATTCAAAAGGTTGGTAATTTTTGGAGGTGATGCTTAATGACTAATCACCTTAGATTAGCCTTCTTGCACCACCTAATCCATGACTCAAATCACTCCCAAATTGTTGTCAATTTTTTGGTGCAATTCTTGTGCATGATTTTCCTCTCTCTCTCTCTCTCTCTATATATATATATATATATATATATATATATAGGATGAACTGATAAAAATTAGTGGAATTCTTCAACCTAAAATGCTGCCAAAATTCTCCCAAGAATTTCTATGTTCATACTTTCAAGCTTGCTTATACCGATAAGCTTTCCTTTCCATTTCCTATCAATTGAGGATCCCACAATCCGTTCGAATGTCTGAGGATAGTAGAGAGAAGATCCAAGTGGTCGTCCAAAAGCCGTTCGTGTGAATTATAAATCATCGGATTATACGAATTGGGAGCTACAAGAGGTAGGTACCTTATTACTCTATTTTTTGTTCTTATCGACAACATGTCTTCTAAGATTAAATTGATCAAATTGTGTGCCTAAGATCCAAAATTGCTTCCACATGTGTGATATTAGCACCTACAATTGGTATCAGAGCATGGTTTGGGCACCCAATTTGCATTAATTTGATCTTGGTGGGTAGCATTTGCATATTGTATGTACGATTTTGGCAATTTAATTCTCTCAAATTTGTTGAAATAATTTGTAATTGCCTACATGTTTATGGGCATAAATGAGTTAGTATAGAGTCGGTAAAATTTGAGAGTCATTATAGTCCATTTATTACTGTAATTGCTCGAAAGAAGAAGAACAGAGGGGCTGACCATTCGGGCTGACAGATGGTTGAATGGCTGACTGGCTGACCATTCAGGCTGACAGATGGTTGACTGACTGACTGGCTGATCATTCGGGCTGACAGATTGTTGACTGGCTGACTGGCTGACCATTCGGGCTGACAGATGGTTGTCGGGCTGACAGATGGTTGACTGGCTGACCATTCGGGTTGACCAGACAGGGATATTTTAAGCAGTTTTTTTAATTATTAAATGCAATAATTTAGTTGTTGCTTGCTAGAAATTGCCAAAACCGGTCCATTTTAGTATGATTTAGTTAATTATGCATGGATGGATGTATGTTTTAATTAAATAGCCAATAATATGCATAAAGCATGTCATATAGATTTAAAATCTCACCATAGGAAGCATGTTACATGCATTAAGTATGTTATAATTAAGTCATAATATTAAAATGCATGTTTAGGTTTCATGGTAGATGCATGTTGAATGAAGTAATTACGTTATCGTTTGATTATATAATCGTTATATTAGCTAAGCGAAAACGAACAAAGCATCCTGCATGAAACTTCCTTAGCTCGATTTAAAGCGTTTCGATCGAATAAATGCATGTTATGGGTTAATGTCGTTTTATTTGTAATAAAAGCGACATAGACATTTAAAATCTATAACAAATATAAAAGCATGCTCACTTAGGGTTAAAAGGAACTCAAAGATCAATCGATTCAAAATAGTTTTAGGTCGATAACTTGTAAAACTAAGGTTACAAGCGAACTCACCCGGTTAGATGCTGTCTAAGGCTGGAGGTATGTAAGTTGACGGTTTACGGAACACCTCCTACTTGGGCATCAAGCTGGTACTTGAGTTAAGTTAACTTGGTTTTATGAGCATGCGTGAGCGATGTGAGGTTATAATATGATTTTTCCACCTAGACATCGTAGGATAAGTCCGTTTATGGACATATCACCTAGACTTAGGTAAAATTTATTAGCCGAATTCTATCTAAGTCAAAATTAAAACTCTAAAATCATAATAGGACACTTCAATGGGAGGAAAAGTAATAAAAACAAGATATTTAAAATCAAGTTTTTACTCCCACATCCCTCTGTGTTCACACCGTGAGATACATGCTCGACTTCGTATCACCCTGGAAGTGGCCTCCCTACGGAAAGTGTTTAGCATGCATCAATATCAAGGTGAATGGGGAAAATGTTCATAGTAGAAGGACGCGTGACAATGTATCCTACGGTCTCCACCCCTAGGTTGCACCATGAGATTCCTATGATCCGCCTGCGCTTCGCTCTGGAAGCGACCACCCCTACGGAGGGCTTGATCATAGGATTCGGAACACTGCGAACTCCAAAAATGGATAGGGTCTCTTAGGTCAGTCACCAACAGTTGTCTTTTCCTAACGGTAGCCTGTTGGTGCATACTTCTGGGATCTAAAAGTGGGAGGGTCACACTTACAAGAATGAGTTCTTGACCAAAACAAACGGTAGCTAGTAACTAAAAGAATATGAGTTGTTCTGGTTTTAGATATTGGCTGAGATTAGTCTCAATTCAGTGGAGGAGTAGCTGATCACCCTACGATGGCTGTTATTCTAAACCTCTGAAGTATCGTTGCAAAACTATATCAATAGTTTATTAGGGTTACTTTGATTAAATAGTTTTGCTAAAATTGATTGGATTGTTCAAATGGTTTAAGGCAAAAACTAATATAGTCAATTGTTTATTATTTTCAGCATGTCTTCCTCAATATTACAACTGCTTAAAAACGATAAGTTAAACGACGCAAATTATGCAACGTGGAAATCTAACCTGAACACGATTCTGGTTATTGATGATCTGCGGTTTGTCCTGACAGAGGAATGTCCTTTAGTCCCTATTCGTACTGCATCTCAATCTGTTAAAGATGCATATGATCGCTGGATGAAGGCTAACGAAAAGGCCCGAGTCCATATTCTGGCTAGTTTATCTGAAATTTTAGCTAAGAAACATGAGGGAATGGTCTCAGCAAGAGAGATCATGAATTCACTTCAGGAAATGTTTGGACAACCGTCCTTTCAACTCCATCATGAAGCCCTCAAATACATTTACAATTGTCGCATGAAAGAAGGCCAACCTGTTCGAGAACATGTTCTTGATATGATGGTCCATTTCAATGTTCCTGAAGTAAATGAAGCGGTCATCGACGAACGTAGTCAAGTAGCATTTATAATGGAGTCACTTCCAAAAAGTTTCCTACAATTCCGAAGCAACGCTGTAACGAATAAGATTCAATACAATTTGACTATGCCCCTGAATGAGTTACAGACATTTCAACCACTTATAAAAGGTAAGAAATTGAAAGAAGGAGAGGAAAATATAGCCCATTCCAAAAGAAAATTCTTGAAGGGTTCATCCTCAGGAACAAAGTCTGCACCTCAGAATTCTAGCTCTAAGAATATCCAGAAAAAGGAAGGAGTAAAGGGAAAGGCTCCCGCTACTGCTAATCGAGGAAAGAAGAAAACAAAGAAAGCTGATAAAGGCAAATGCTTCCATTGCAACGTTCAGGGGATTGAAAGAGAAATTGCCCCAAATACCTCGCTGAAAAGAAGAAGGAAAAAGAAGGTAAATTCAATTTATTCGTTTTAGAAACTTGTCTCTTAGAACATGATCAAGATGCCTGGATACTTGATTCCAGAGCTACTAATCATGTCTATTCTTCTTTGCAGGACAATAGTTCATTTCGGCAATTAAAGAAAGATGAAATGACGCTCAAGATTGGAACAGGAGACATCATTTCAGCTTCTGCAGTGGGAGATGTCAAGTTGTTTATGGTAGATAGGTTTTTGTTTTTAAAAAATCTGTATATAGTTCCTAAAATACGTAGGAATCTTATATCTATCTCCTGTCTAGTTGAACAAGGATATTCTGTAAATTTTGAAGTTAATGAAGCGTTCATCTCTCGAAAAGGAATGTTCGTCTATTCAGCAAAATTAGAAAACAACTTGTATGTCATAAGACCAACAGTAACAAAAACAGTTTTAAATCATGAGTTATTTAGAACTGTTGATACTCAAAGAAAAAGCAACACATTTCTCCAAATAGTAACGCTTATCTTTGACATCAAGGCTAGGCCACATTAATCTTGATAGGATCAAAAGATTGGTAAAGAATGAACTTCTAAATGAGTTAGAAGATGATTCATTACCTTCATGTGAATCCTGCCTAGAAGGAAAAATGACTAAAAGACCGTTTACGACAAAAGGTTATAGAGCCAAAGAACCTCTAGAACTTATACATTCAGACCTCTGTGGTCCAATGAAGGTAAAAGCTCGAGGAGGATACAAATATTTCATCTCTTTCATAGATGATTATTCAAGATATGGTTACTTGTACCTAATGGCGCACAAATTTGAAGCACTTGAAAAGTTCAAAGAATATAAAGATGAAGTTGAAAACCTATTAGGAAAAACAATCAAAACTCTTCGATCCGATCGAGGAGGAGAGTATATGGAGTTACAATTTCGAGACTATATGATAGAACATGGAATCAAATCACAACTCTTAGCATCAGGATCACCACAACAGAATGGTGTATCTGAAGGAGAAATAGAACATTGATGGAAATGGTTCGATCAATGATGAGCTATGCTCAATTGTCCAACTCGTTTTGGGGGCATGCAGTGATGACTGCAATCGACGTATTGAACGATGTTCCTTCGAAAAGTATATCTAAAACACCTTTTGAATTATGGTATGGTCGTAAACCTAGTTTGTGCCATTTTTGGATCTGGGGATGTCCTGCCTATGTGTTAGTGACGAATCCTAAGAAATTGGAACCACGTTCAACATTATGCCAATTTGTTGGATATCCAAAAGAAACGAGAGGTGGTCTCTTCTACGACCCACAAGATAATAGTGTTTGTTTCTACAAACGCTACTTTCTTAGAAGAAGACTATTTGAGAGATCATAAACCACAAAGCAAATTAGTCACTACAAGAAAAATTGACTTACTTGACGCTTTTGGAATGTCAATTGTTAATACTCTTGACGCTTTTAAAAGCGTCGAGAGAACTACTATCAAGAATAAGATATCGAAAATGTGACAAACGAGAAGCGTCAAGACATCTTTTACTTGATATATATGAAACGTCAAGAATATTAAATTTTTGACACTTATAAAGCGTCATGTATATAGATTTCTTGACAGTTATTAAATATCATATTTGTTAAAACTTGACAGCTCTAACATGTCAAATGGTACTTTATCTTGACATTTCAGAAATGTCAATTTAAAAAGTTGTTGACACATTTTACATGTCAAGTTTGTTGGTATTTTTTTTTTCAATTATAATAGTTGTTCCCTATTATTGTGAATCTCCTGCATTGCATTCCAACAATTTGATATATTGATCAACCAAATAAACAAATACACATTCAAGATCCATCAACCATATTTCTTCCAATAACTTCAATAAAATTCATATCTTCAACATTACAAAAGTATCCAACCTCCATATGAGCAATTCCAAAATTACAACTATCAACCCATATGAACAATTCCAAAAATTACAAGACCTATCGACCCACATGAACAATTACAAAATTACAGGGCCTATCAACTCCATTTGGACAATTCCAAAATGAAGAACTTACTACTACAAATTTGACTTTTTATGACATTGAAAAAATGTCAAAAACGTATTTCTTGACATTTTTTTGGAGTCATTGAATCGACCCTCAAGAAAGTTCAATACATGAATTAATGACAGTTCACAGTTGTCAATAAAAAATTAATAATGACAACATATTACTATCATGAAAACGTTAACAACGTCAATGTTCTACTATCGTTAATATCTTAATCATGACATCGTTTTGTGTCATAGAAATATTTTGGATGACGGTTTCTTATTGTCAAGAAAAGTATGCACAATGACATTTTTCAACGTCACAACAATGTTTTTAATGACAGTATTTTATTGTTACAAAAATATTTTCCTTGATGATTATTGTTGTCAACAATAACATATTCCTAACAATTTCCAACATCACAAAAATGCTTATAATGCTGATAAATAATTATCTTCCATATATAACAACTATTATATATCCTTGGACCAAAGAAGGTCAAACATTTATATACACATACAAATTAAGTAGGATCAAATTTGTACATTACATCAAATTTTACATAAACTATAACTAACGTGAGAGAACATGTCATATTACTTGCTTTTTGATTCCTCTAAGTTCTTTCAAACATTACTTCGAGTAACACCACTTGATAGCTTTTGTCTCTTAGTTGCAATCATCCGGTACCTGCAAGGAAATGAAAGATAAAGATACAAACACATTCAACCATAGAAAAATCATCATTAGAGTCAAAGTTGAATTGAGGGTGACAATGTAAATAAAAACACAATGTAATTACTCTAAATCCCACGAACACACCCAAACATGTCTTAAACTCATTCAAACTTGCCATGAACATTTACCTTTGCAAATCATCATCGAATCAAAGTTGTCCTGCATAGTGCTTAAATCACCAAAGAACAACCACATTAATAGATAATTATTTAGTTAAAGCACTAATTGAGAAGAAATTGAACTCGAAGTCAGGAACCGGAAACAACACATTCTGCACGATAATAAACTCAGATTAGGTTGCTCAAGTTAGAAAGAACATACAACTCCAACAACTACGATGGATTTATGTATGTTTAAAATGCTTAACTTACATAGGCAAAGAGAAGAAATGTGCATCAGCCAAAACTTTGGTAATAATGTCTGCGAATTACGGTTGGGATCCAATAGGCATGAGCTTATGAATGCAACAACCACCTATCTCTAGAAAAATGACAATTGAGTTCGATATGTTTGGTTTGTTCACGAAACGTGGGATTGGAGGCAATGTGCACAACAACTTGATTGTCACAAAAAGAAAAAAAAACAAGAGCTGGTTGTAGAAAAGCACCTGCAAATCAACCAAAACATGAGTGTTCCAAACAAGCTGAAGAGCGAGAAATCATCTTGGCATTCCACGAAATTAAGAAGTCATCCAATAATATACAAAAGCTAATTAGTGGGCCTCCTAGTACCAAAGACAAGATCTAACTACATTGTTACTTCTAATCCACAACCCAACAACTAGGAAGATATAACTACATTGTTACTTCTAATCTAGGTATTCAAAAGATCATCATTTGGAAATAAAGTCCAAGCTCTTCATGGATAATGCAATCGTCATAGAACGACTCCGTGAAGTGTAATTATCACGAGTTAATAGATTGGAGACCAAAACAAAATTGGTATTATCATTGTGATGAGGAAAATAAGAGTTTAAATAATGACTAGTAGTAGATTGACTAACAACCAAAAAAGAACTATTTTCAAGGACATGGTGCCGTGAACGTAACAAGCAACCAAATAAGAAAACCCAAAAAGAAACGATCGGGTTCAACAACGAAAGAAAGCAATCTAACAAGAAAAAAGGCGAAAAGCAAAATGATCTAATGCCATATCAGAATGTGAGAGTGTAGTAAAATATTTCCTTCACTAAATCATGCACCATTTTAGGTATAAATACACATGGATAAAACAAGCTCAAACAAAATCTATTCCTCTCTTGACTATCCCCAATGGTTGTAGCAAATACTAAAAAGATCTTGGTCAATCCTCCAAATAAGATTTTCAATTGGAAAACAAAGTAATATTTACAAGTTCAACCACAACCACAATGTAATTATCATTTAAGAATGTTGTTTCAAGTAGATTCTCATTATTATTATGTGCTTCAAGGAGATTGACAAATACTCTTCAAACACATTTTGATTTGAGAACACGAACTCAAAAATTTACCACAACAACAAACTAAAACACATATTCTCAACCCAAAACACACAATTTCAAAACATAACTCAAGTATTTATCAACTTACTACTAAACTCAACTAAAACAAAAACTAACACAAACATATATTTTTCCTTCCAAGCCTAAAACATAATCAAGCAACATGTGAATTGAAAGCACACTCACATTGCCACCATATTATAGAAAGGCTTTGGAGGTTTAGTGTTTTTTCTCGCTTTTCTAGTTGACTATTAGGTGAACCTTTATGCTACTGTCATAAAAGGATGTTAAGGGTGAAACTTTCTGTTGCAGGAAGATGAAATAAGAAAATATTCTTTAAAACAAATTATTGTCTAACTAGCCAGAATCCTTAAACAAAGGAGCATTAAGAAATGAAAATGTATGCTAGGTAATTAAAGCACAAGAGGAATATAGACATAGTCGACTATTAGGTGCTGACATAAAAGGATATTAAGGGATGGAACTTAATGTTGCAGGAAAATGGAATGAAAATATGATCCTTGAAATCAATTCTTGGCCTAACTAGCAAATAATTTGATCTCAATGAACTAAACTTCATTTCTTTCCTAAGAAACAGAGGACTTTTCATTAAGAAACTAAAATGACCTGTGAGTGAATAAAAACTAATTCAAGTACTTAAACAAAATTATAATCAAATGTTATTCAAAAGATTTATTTGATACTTTAAATTAGAGCAACTAAGGTGAATTTAAAGTATCCAATAAAATAGAAGAAAGTTATTTGAATTAGAACTGAGAGCTCGGAACCCAAAGTTCGTCCCAATGAGAGTTTTTAATCTAGTTTGGACGAAGTTGGTCCAAACTTTTGCTCCGTTGGAGTTTTGGAGAGTTTAGAACTCAAAGTTCGGCCCAATGAGAGTTCTTTAGGTGGTTTGGACGACAGATGGTCCAAACTTTACTCCGTTTAAGGTTTTGAGAGCTCGGAACCCAAAGTTCGTCCCAATGAGAGGTTTTCATCTAGTTTGGACGAAGTTGGTCCAAACTTTGCTCTGTTTGAGTTTTGAGAGTGTTTGGAACTTAAAGTTCATCCCAATGAGAGTTCTTTAGTTGGTTTGGATGACAGATGGTCCAAACTTTACTCCGTTTAAGTTTTTGAGAGCTCGGAACCCAAAGTTCGTCCCAATGAGAGTTTTTTCATCTAGTTTGGACGAAGTTGGATCAAACTTTGCTCCGTGTGAGTTTTGAGAAAGTTTGGAACTCAAAGTTCGTCCCAATGAGATTTCTTTAGGTTGTTTGGACGACACATGGTCCAAACTTTACTCCGTTTAAGTTTTTGAGATCTCGGAAACCCAAAGTTCGTCCCAATGAGAGTTTTTCATCTAGTTTCGACGAAGTTTGTCCAAACTTGTCTCTGTTGGAGTTTCGGAGAGTTTGGAACTCAAAGTTCGGCCCAATGAGAATTCTTTAAGTGGTATGGACGACAGATGGTCCAAACTTTACGCCGTTTAAGTTTTTGAGAGCTCGGAACCAAAAGTTCGTCCCAATTAGAGTTTTTCATCTAGTTTGGACGAAGTTGGTCCAAACTTTGCTCCATTTGAGTTTAGAGAGAGTTTGGAACTAAAAGTTCGTCTGAATGAGAGTTCTTTAGGTGGTTTGGACGACACATGGTCCAAACTTTACTTCCTTGAAGTTTTTGAGAGCTCGGAACCCAAAGTTCGTCCCAATGAGAGTTTTTCATCTAGTTTGGACGAAGTTGGTCCAAACTTTGCTCCATTTGAGTTTCGAGAGAGTTTGGAAGTCAGAGTTCGTCCCAATGAGAGTTCTTTAGGTGGTTTGGACGACACATGGTCCAAACCTTACTCCGTTTAAGTTTTTGAGAGCTCGAAACCCAAAGTTCGTCCAATGAGAGGTTTTCATCTAGTTTGGACGAAGTTGGTCCAAACTTTGCTCCGTTTGAGTTTCGAGAGAGTTTGGAACTCAAAGTTCGTCCCAATGAGAGTTCTTTAGGTGGTTTGGACGACAACCTTGAAGTCATGCCAATTTATTTTGTACGTAACATGAATTTCACGTTCAAATTCAACTTGTAACTAATAAACCACCTACCCAACCTAATTTGTTTCGACTCTAGAAATTTTGTAGAAATTAACGATTTTATTTTTTAGAGTTTGCTAAAATCACAAGATTTTTGCAAAAGAGCATATAAGAGGGTAAATTAATTGTTTCCAACTATGAAGACTAGGGAGAATTTGTCAATCATGAGCGAAAATTACAATGTTGTTTACCCATTTTACTCAAATCAAAAGATCGATATACATGGAAACACAAGCTTTAATCCCATTGAAAAATCCTCCCCCGTAACCATAAACACAAATTTCCTTGGGTAAACAAGCTTTTTCAATAAACCCAAACATCATCAATCAAAGAAAAAAAAACCCATAGAATCCAAATAAGAAATCGAATCGAAAGAGGGTGAGAGAGACTGACTAGCTGCGAAAGGAGGGAGGCGGTGGTGCCCGTCGACTGGGTCGGAGGCGGAGGTTGCAGGCAGCGGCAGCGACGTGATTGGAGAGGAGAGGGCGGTGGCGGCACTTCCTGTTCGTGACCGAGAGGGAGAAGGAGACGGGAGAGAGGGTATCGAGAGAGGGAAACTGTGAGAGAAGAAGGAACGTGTGAGAGAGATTTGAGGGTTTTCAAAAAATTGATTTTCCTTTTGTTTTTTAATTGCATACATAATTACTTAAATACCCACTTTCACTTATTTTTAATTAATGACAGTTAATTAAAGTCATAGATTTATGACGTTGAAAAAATGTCATAAATTTCCGAAAATACGAAAATCTCCGTTTTTTCCCGCCAAAAACGCGCCTCTTACATTTTATGACATTTTTTCCCTCCCTTAACTTTATTTTCTTTTCCCTTGGTGTCATAGATTCTCAATTTTGTAGTAGTGACTTTACACTCATTTCCACCGAATATTCAAAATTACATAATACCTATCTCCACCATATATTCAAAATCACAAATTACCTATTAAATAATTAATGTGCTTCTGTGCCTTAAAATCAACCTGAACTTGGAATCCTTGTCTTTCCTGTTTCCCTCCAAATGCTTTTGGATTGAAACTGCTTCTTTCATGAGATGGTAAAGATCCTCCGAGATTTCAGGAGCTAGTCTTGAGCCAAAAAAGAAAACATGTTAAAAAGAATAACATAATAATTCTGATTGATGTATAAAATAGAAGTTCAGTGGAGGAAGGGTAGATGAGGCTCACCAATAACATTAACAAAGTTCATGTGTTCTGATAGCGAGCATAGCTAGCTATCCTTACTTATTTAATTTAGCTAGTCTTTTATGTTTTTTGGGCCATTTTATTGGGCTTTAATGTTTATTTTGTAGGAAATGGTTGATTGGAGCTATAGCGCAATATTAGAGTTAATCGGGTGCCCGGGACATAAAAAGATGCAAAGGAATGAAAAGAGTAAAAGAGAAAAAAAGTCAAATTTCAGTCAACAGCAGGCTAGCGTCTCGATGCTAGCTCTTGAGCGTCTCGACGCTCACATTCCATATCTGATTAGGCGCGTAAAGGTCACAGCGTCTCGACGCTGCGACCTTGGCGTCTCGACGCTGTGTTATTTCGCTTACTGAAACGCGCGTTTTGAAGGCAGCGTCGAGACGCTGACAAAAACCACAGAATAATGTCTTTTGTGGCTAGGTTTTGAGGAGGAAGCTTTTGGGACGTTTGGGAGCCGTAAAACAGGGCAGAACAGATCATCTTGGAGCAAAAGCAAAGGGAGCAAGTTGGAAATCAACCCATCGTTCGTGGGGATCGTGACGGGGACGTTCGATCTCGGCCTACATTGAGTTTTCTTTTCCCTTTTCCTTTCTTTAGCTAGACTTTATGGCTTTTACATGTTTAGTTGAGCTTGTAATTCTATTCATGAGTAGCTAAACTCATAGCTTAGGGATTGATGTAGTTGATTAAGTGTATGGATTGAATTTATGGTTTAAGTTGTGCAATGGTTATTATGTTTGTAATCTTGATTTAATGCTTTCAATTAATTGGCCATTAGTTGGATGATTTAAGTTTTGAATCTAGCTCGGGAGAGGAGATTTAATATAGACTTACTCAAGATTGCATGACTAAGGTTTATTCTCTAATTCATGACGGTTTTAGATTAACCTTGGAATTGGTCAAAAGATCTCATTCCCTTACATGTTAATAAACTTAGATAGGGATATCAAGTAGATTAATTTGCATGAGAATCAATTATACTCGGGAGAGGTAGTTGTGATTAAAGGGTCTTTGGCTCATAATTCCATTGTGCATAATAACTTATTCCTTAAAATCAATCCTAAAATAAATCGGCGAAATCAATTCCCTAAGTAGTTTTCCCAATTGAAATTCCACACTTTTTACTTGCTTTGATTTGGTTTTCTTATCATTCATTCATCACTTTTTGATCCCTAAATAAAATTGGGCAAGATAATTCACAATACTTGATTTGCTTAAAAATCCAATCTAGAGGACGACACTCGTTTATACGAACTCTTTATTATTACTTGACCCGTGCGCTTGCGGTTAGGAAAAGTCCACATTACATGTGTTCAACATCACCAAACTATCACAATCTTATAAACAATTCCAAAATTTCAAGAATTATCAACCCAACATGAACAATTCTAAAATTCCAACACCTATTAACACCATAAAGTAAGTGTAAAATGGTCACATATAATTTCCATAACATTATGGCATTTGTCGAGTGCAATAATTTCACTTGCAAAAATAAAAGCAAATGAAAAAAAAAAAGTCTCACATAACTATTTGAAGGTTGATCGAATATGATGTAATTTGTACTTGAAGCCATTGATCAACATGATCAAATTTGATACATAAGAAGAAATGAAAATAATTTAATCAAGATAATTAAGATTAGAAGTATGAATAACATATACTCAAATGAACATAAACAACCATACTCATCAATTTAACTCATAAACCACTAAAGTTATCAAATTTTATTGAACATAAATACAAAACTTAAACAACTTATCAAATTTGAATACCTTCAAAAAACAATAGATATCTAAAGTAATTCATTCTTAACAACCAGTAGAATCTTTGGAACATCATACATTTAGCATCAACAATTTTTTGGGTCAAACAAGATTTAAGAATCTAAAAAAAAAAAATCAACCTTATAGACTTACCTTTTTGTTTGAGAGCATGATAGATACCTCCTCGCATTTTCCTATATAATTCCTAGCTTCCATTGTCAATTGGAAGTTGACACCAAACACGAAGTTTCTAAGGGAGGGAAAGGTAAGAGCGGGATGAAAAACACGTGCACAAGATCTAGAAAGCTAGATTTACACCAATAATGAAATAACAGAGTGGAAAATTTGAATACAAAGAAACCAAAAACTTTTCAATAAGATGAATCCAATGGTAAATCTAAATCCTAGAGTTCGGTAATAAATCAAACAAGGGATAAATTTTAACTATTAACCTACTATATTACACTAATGGAGATATGCGAATCCATGCCCAAAGATACCATAGAATGCCTATTATGAAAATCATAAAGCTTAATGGTTTGTAAAAATCATTTTAGCATACATCGCACCCAATGTACCATCTGAGAGACACATCAATAGCTACAAAAGCTGGTGAAATGCAGGAAACATATGCTTGAAGATATCATAGATTTCATACTAGCTAGTATTTACAATGTAGAAGGTAGGGAACGTCACTACTGCCTATTAGGAAATCATCAAAGGAAGTCTAATAATTGCCTTTAATTTTCATTTCGAAATTCTAACACTCCACTGAGTATGCAGAAGACAATATGCCAGTAGACTACCACGCAGTCAACACAAGAAAATACCTACAAAGACAGGTGGCGCATCTCCTTCTTCGTCTTCCTTCCAGAATTTCACTTTTCGGAAAAAGATCTCAGCACTTCCCTTCGGTACTTCACCACGATCTGCATGCATTTAACAATAACCACGACATATTGAAGAAATTTTATTTTTCGTATCAAATTGCAAACAAATTTCATACTCATAAGCTGAAGTAGCGCTAATTTGCGATTGGTACGACAGTTCAAAACAACAAAAATATCATCCTCGAAACAGACATATTACAAGGTTTCAGGTTTTCTAAGTATGTCACGCTACTCAGATTCAGACTAGATTACGTGAAAGAAAACAGTAAGAAAAAATTAAACCAGAACCGATGCAATTCAAATAACGGAATGAGAAAAAACTAAAACACATCAGATCTGGAAAGAAACTTACAATATGGCAATACAATGTTGTCGCCTCTCTGCGAGAGCACGAAGAACTGCGAAATCATTGCCAATAACTGAGCAACCGTGTGGAGTTAATAAAAAATTAGCATCGTCTCCGATTCGGAGAGACAACGGGAGCGAAGGAACTCAACCGGATGGGAGACTGCCCGAGCACTCCCTCAGAAAGAAGGTAGACTCGGACTTGCTTGTTGTTTGCCACGAACTGGAGAACGACGGAGAGAGAGAGTGAGCGTGCGAGAAGGCGGGGCGGCGCGACGAACTGGCGACGGCGGTGACGAATCGGCGGCGAGGCTGGGCGGCTGAAGGCTGGAAATCGGGGGGGGGCTCTGTGGCTAAAGAAAACACGGGGGCTTCGTGCGTGAAGGTTGAAGGAGGAGAGAAATATTTTTTTTTTCTTTTTCTTTGATAGAATAAAAATCCATTTTCTTTTCTTTAAATAAACCCTAGACAAGTAATACTTAACATTTAAAATGTAGCAAGTAAATTGAGATAAAACTTGATATTTTTTAAATGTCAAGTAAATTATTATAGTTATTGACATTTTAAAAGTGTCAAGTATTCTGTGGCGTGCAACAAAATCCGAAAAAACTCCGTCAAACTCCGTGTTCTTACATTTTTCTTGACGTTTGTTTGGTTAAAAATGAAAATTCTTGACATTTTTTTTAGAAGATGTCAACTTATATAAAATCTGAAGTGTCAAGTAATGCAGTTTTTCTTGTAGTGAGTATTTGATGTGGACTTTTCCTACCGCAAGCGCACGGGTCAAGTAATAATATAGTGAATGTAATTCGAATGTCGTCCTCTGGATTGGATTTTTAAGCAAATCGAGTATTGTGAATTATCTCGCTCAATTGTATTTAGGGATCAATAAGTGATGAATGAATGGTATCAAAAATAAATCAAAACAAGTAAAAAGTGTGGAAATTCAATTGGAAAAAATACTTAGGGAATTGATTTCGCCGATTTAGTCTAAGATTGATTTTAAGGAGTAAGTTATTATGCACAATGAAATTATGAGCCTAAGACCCTTTAATCACAACTACCTCTCCCGAGTATAATTGATTCTCATGCAAAATAACCAACTTGATATCCCTATCTAAGTTTATTAACATACAAGGCAATGAGATCTTTGGACCAATTCTAAAGTTAATCTAAAACCGTCACGAATTAGAAAGTAAACTTTAGTCATGCAATCTTGAGCAAGTCTATATTAAATCCCCTCTCCCGAGCTAGATTCAAAACTTAAATCATTCAACTAATGGCCAATTAATTGAAAGCATTAAATCAAGATTACAAACATAAATAACATTGCACAACTTAAACCATAAATCAATCCATACACAAAATCAACTACATCAATCCCTAAGCTATGAGTTTAGCTACTCATCAATCTAATTACAAGCTCAACTAAACATAATAAAGCCATAAACTTTAGCTAAAGAAAAGGAAAGGGAAAAGAAAACTCAATGTCGGCCGAGACCGAACGTCCCCGTCACAATCCCCACGAACGATGGGTTGATTTCCAAATTTCTCCCTTTGCTTAAGCTCCTCAATCCTCTGTTTTTGCTCTGTTTACGGCTCCAAGAAGTCCCAAAATTGATTCTCCCAAAACCTAGCCGCAAAAGACTATATTATGTTTTTTCGTCATAGCGTCGAGACGCTGTCAAGACAGTGTCTCGACGCTACCTTCAAAACGCGCATTTCAGTAAGCGAAACAACACAGCGTCGAGACGCTAAGGTCGCAGCGTCTCGACGCTGTGACCTTTACGCGCCTATACAGATATGGTATGTGAGCGTCGAGACGCTCAAGAGCTAGCGTCTCGACGCTAGCCTGCTGTTGACCGAATTTTGACTTTTTTTCCTTTTGATTCTTTTTATTCCTTTGCATCTTTCCGCGTCCCGAGCACCCGATTAACTCCATTATTGCGCTGTAGCTCCAATCAACCATTTTCTACAAAATAAACAATTAAGTGCAATAAAATGGCCAATAATCATCAAAGACTAGCTAAATTAAATAAGTAAAGATAGCTAGCTATGCTCGCTATCAAATACCCCAAAACTTAAGCTTTTGCTAGTCCTCGAGCAAACTTCAAATCAAACATACAGTAGAAGAATGGATGCAATAATCATGACTCAATCCTCAAGGCTCACAAGTCAATAGTCAAGTAAGCAAGAGACATGCACACAAGAACCAATGAGGGAGACAAATTAAAATTTTTCCAAAATTAACTTGCACAAGCGAGATCTATCTCAACAAGATCAGACTCTACTAGCCTGGGATTGAATTATTAAACTCTCAGCTCATCTTCCCTCTACACTGGCACTAAGGTTTCGCTAATGAGTTAATGGAACAAATTAGTTTGTTTATCTCCATACTTAGGTGCTTTTAATTAACAAATGAATTAAGCATTTATATGTGGCACTAGCTTTCACACACCCATTGTAGGGACCCTTAACCTGAGTTTTCTCTGAGTGGCCTAACTGATCACAACAGGGGTAGCTCTTTTTGCCTTAATCTTTATTAACCATTGCATATTGCGCGCATAAGTCATGACTATTTTCTTTTTCAACAATAACACAAGAATGATTTTTCGTTATGAACATGATAAGCAGATATTCTTTTCTTTTCTCCTAAGCAAGATCAAACATGCTAATTTGCAAAAAAATTAACTCTTTAGCTCTACCCTACACCTATCGAGGTGACAACAAGCATATGAACCCAATAATTCGCTCCTAAGCATTCAAATCCAAATCTAGCCAAGACAAATACTCTACTCATGCAAGCTATCTCCTAGAAAAATTTTAAAAAGTCTCCCTTTTTGGGCACTCATGCTTACAACTCATCGAAAGCTTGAAAATTGACAAGAAAGCCTATCCTAGGACATCTTAGCCATGCAAAAATAGCATCCAGAAAACAACCATATGCTCAATTCAAAGAAAGCTCAAAACTATAGCCCGAACTCAGATGCTCAAGGGCTCCACAAACATGATAATCCACCCCCAAACTTAAAGCATGCATCGTCCTCAATGTATAAAGAAAATAAAGCATAATCAATCATGAGAACAATAAAATAATGAAGGGAGTGAACAATAATGGCCTGGAATAATGATGACTTCTTGACTGAAAGCTTGGAATCTTGAAAGCTTGAAAGCAAAGGAGAGAAAGAAAACAAGACCTACAAAACAAAAACAAAAAATAAATCAAAAACCAAAAAGAAAACACACTAAACTTACTTGGGTTGCCTCCCATAAGCGCTTGTTTAACGTCATTAGCTCGACGTGTTGACCGTGCTTCAAGGAGGCTTCTTTTCTGTGAATCCAACAGAGGTGCTCTTTCTTGCACCTTTCCTGTAGCCCATAAAAAGCACTTCATCTTTAGAGTCTTCAACTGCTTTAAAAATTTCTTTTTCGTTCCTGACTCTAATAGTGAGCTCCCTGCGCTCAATATCAATAATCACTCGCCCAGTAGCGAGGAATGGTCTTCCTAATATGACAGGCATCGAAGGATTTTCTATCATGTCCATAACATACAAGTCAATAGGGAGGAAAAATTTACCTACTCTGATTAAAACATTTTCTACAATGCCAACTGGTCTAACCACAGATTGATCAGCCAATTGGAGCTTTACAGGAGTAGATTTAATCTCACCTATGTCTAACTTTTTGCACAGAGATAGAGGAATGATATTGATGCTAGCACCTAAATCACATAATGCTCTAAAGGAGTAAGTACCAAAACTACAAGGAACAGAAAAACTCCCTGGATCTGCTACTTTTTCATGTACCTTCTGTTGTACTCTGGTGCTGCATGTGGAAGCAAGATATACAGTGTCAACCTTATTTTCCTTTCGCTTCTTTCCTAACCGCTCCTTCATGAACCTGTTGTATTGGGGCATCTCTAATGCCTCTGCAAAAGGAATATTAATGTTCAGATTCATAAAAGCATTCATAAATTTATCAAACTGAACTTGATTGTTCTTTTTCTTCTTTTTCTTTTTCTTTTCCTTGGGAACCAACAGTGTGGGAGAAGGAATAAGAGGCTCAGGGTTAGGCTTTTCAGCCTCATCTGATGATGTGTCCTCCTCAGCTTCCCCTGTAGGCGTTTCATAGTCCTCAGATTCAGGCTCCTCGTCAGATTCCTCCTAGTGCACAGTGATTGCCTTACAGTACTCCATCTGGGTTTTCTCTTGCTCAGCTGGGGCCTTACCTTTATTCATAGTGCTCACAACACTTACCAATTGTCCCAGCTGAGTCTCAATGTTCTTGATGGCAGCACTGTGGCCATTCATTGTTGAGTTGATGGCAATGACTGCTTCCTCCAATTTAGTTGTCCTGTTACTAGACTCTACAATGAAAGCTCCAACATGATCTTCTAACTTTTTATTTTCTTGAGTTTGAAGGGCAAACCCAGGAGGATTAAGAACATTCTTAGTATTAGCATAAGAGAAATTTTCATGGTTCCTATTGTTAGGGTGATAATGTGTAGGTGTAGAATTATTATTATATCCCCTAAAATTAGAATTTGATACATACTAAACCTGTTCAATGGTCTCCTCTTGAGGTCTGGATGCTAAAGCAGCAGCTGATTCAATTGATTGAGCACACCCTGTACCTGAAAATTTCATAAAAGCATTAGCAAGGGAGGTCATCTGGGCCTGGAGTGCACTTATCTTGTCAACCTCAAACACTCCAACAGCAATCTTTTTAGGTGTAGACCGCTCAGATGGCCACTGATAGCTGTTGGTGGCCATATCCTCTAGAAGTGTGCGAGCATTTTCCACGATTTTGGACAACAGAGTCCCACCTGCAGCTGCATCAACAATCGTTTTTGTACTAGGAGTTAAACCATTATAAAACAATTGAACCTGAAGCCAGTCGGGATATCCATGCTGAGGGCACTTGCTCAGCAACTCTTTAAATCGCTCCTAGGCCTCGAATAGCTGCTCATCATATTGTTGTTGGAATGTCCCAATCTCGGTCCTCAGCTTGACCGTCTTTGCAGGAGGGAAAATTTTCTTTAAAAAGGCCTGGACCAAAGCGTCCCAGGTGGTGATGCTCCCAGGGGTAATAGATTGCAACCAATCTCGAGCTTTATCCTGCAAAGAAAAAGGAAATAAGCATAAGCGAATAGCATCCTCAGAGACTCCATTAATCTTAACTGTCCCACAAATATCCAAAAATGATTTTAGATGAGAATTTGGGTCTTCGGTGGGCGATCCTCTATATGCACAATCTCGAGCCATCTGAATGAGACCGGTTTTTCAACTCAAAGTTGTTGGCATTGATCGGGGCATAGACAATCCCCGATTGTTGCCCCTGAAACACGGGCTGAAAGTAGTCTCTAATAGGCCTAGGCTCCTCAGGAGGATTTTGGTCAGCCATTTGAATAATTTCTCTATTTTCTCTTCGAAGCCTATGAATTGTTCTTTCTATCTCGGGATCAAATGGTGCTAAAATTAAATCTTTACTACTATGCATACAAAACTAAACTACCCTAAAAAGGAAAGAAAAACAATTATGGAAAGAAATAAATAAAAGAAAACAACTAATCTAAATATGGAAAATATAATCTAGAAAAGGAAACAAAATAACCTAATATGGAATACCAAAATAAATATGCAAAACACAAATATGGAAACTAACAAATAAGGAAAAACTAATATAAAAAGGAATAACAAGAAACAAATAAGGCAAAGATTACACAACTAAAAGAAAAACTAAAAAAACGAATATGGAAAGAAAAACAAATAAGGAAAAAATGCAATCAACCTAAAAAAGTAAAAGTACACCCTAAATTATGATCAAACAATTTTTTCACAATATCAATCTAGCTAAATGTGCCAATCCCCGACAACGGCGCCAAAAACTTGATGTGAACTTTTCCTACCGCAAGCGCACGGGTCAAGTAATAATATAGTGAATGTAATTCGAATGTCATCCTCTGGATTGGATTTTTAAGCAAATCGAGTATTGTGAATTATCTCGCTCAATTTTATTTAGGGATCAATAAGTGATGAATGAATGGTATCAAAAATAAATCAAAACAAGTAAAAAGTGTGGAAATTCAATTGGAAAAAATACTTAGGGAATTGATTTCGCCGATTTAGTCTAAGATTGATTTTAAGGAGTAAGTTATTATGCACAATGAAATTATGAGCCTAAGACCCTTTAATCACAACTACCTCTCCCGAGTATAATTGATTCTCATGCAAAATAACCAACTTGATATCCCTATCTAAGTTTATTAACATGCAAGACAATGAGATCTTTGGACCAATTCTAAAGTTAATCTAAAACCGTCACGAATTAGAAAGTAAACTTTAGTCATGCAATCTTGAGCAAGTCTATATTAAATCCCCTCTCCCGAGCTAGATTCAAAACTTAAATCATTCAACTAATGGCCAATTAATTGAAAGCATTAAATCAAGATTACAAACATAAATAACATTGCACAACTTAAACCATAAATCAATCCATACACAAAATCAACTACATCAATCCCTAAGCTATGAGTTTAGCTACTCATCAATCTAATTACAAGCTCAACTAAACATAATAAAGCCATAAACTTTAGTTAAAGAAAAGGAAAGGGAAAAGAAAACTCAATGTAGGCCAAGACCAAACGTCCCCGTCACGATCCCCACGAACGATGGGTTGATTTCCGAATTTCTCCCTTTGCTTCAGCTCCTCAATCATCTGTTTTTGCTCTGTTTACGACTCCAAGAAGTCCCAAAATTGATTCACCCAAAACCTAGCCGCAAAAAACATTATATTCTGTTTTTTCGTCATAGCGTCTCGACGCTGCCTTCAAAACGCGCGTTTCAGTAAGCGAAACAACACAGCGTCGAGACGCTGTGACCTTTACGCGCCTATACATATATGGAATGTGAGCGTCGAGACGCTCAAGAGCTAGCGTCTCGACGCTAGCCTGCTGTTGACCAAATTTTGACTTTTTTTCCTTTTGATTCTTTTTATTCATTTGCATCTTTTCGCGTCCCGAGCACCCGATTAACTCCATTATTGCGCTATAGCTCCAATCAACCATTTTCTACAAAATAAACAATTAAGTGCAATAAAATGGCCAATAATCATCAAAGACTAGCTAAATTAAATAAGTAAAGATAGCTAGCTATGCTCGCTACCAGTATTAAAAGAAACTACTGAAGAAACGACAAAAGTTGTTGATCAAACTGGTTCACCTACTTTCAATAGTGTTGGAGCTAGTTCTTCTGGTCAATCTCGTCCTGCTCAAACGTTGAGTATGTCTCGACGCAGTGGGAGGGTTATAATACAACCTAACCGTACCTAGGTTTAACTGAAAGACATGTCATCATATCGGATGACGACATCAAGGATCCATTGACTTTTGAACAGGCAATGAATGACGTTGATAAAGACCAATGGGTCAAAGCAATGGACCTTGAAATGGATTCAATGTACTTCAATTCAGTATGGGATCTTGTGGATCCACTTAACGTGATAAAACCCATAGGGTGCAAGTGGGTCTATAAGAGAAAGAGAGACGCAGCTGGAAACGTGCAAACGTTCAAAGCTAGGCTCGTAGCAAAAGGTTTTATCCAAAGGGAAGGAATTGAGTATGAAGAAACTTTTTCCCCTGTTGCTAAGCTTAAGTCCAGTAGAATTCTCCTGTCCATAGCCGCATATTATGACCATGAAATATGGCAAATGGACGTCAAAACTGCCTTTCTGAATGGCAACCTTGACGACAATATCTCTATGTCTTAATCTGAAGGGTTCATTTCCAAGAATGAAGAACAAAAGGTTTGTAAACTAAAACGATCCATTTATGGATTAAAACAAGCTTCAAGGTCTTGGAATCTTCGATTTGATACAACGATCAAATCATTTGGCTTTGACAAAAATCCTGGTGAACCTTGTGTTTACAAGAAAATCATCAAGAATAAATTAGCTTTCTTAATACTATACGTAGATGATATTCTACTTATTGGGAATAATGTAGGATATCTTACCGATGTTAAAAACTGGCAAAAACCTTGCACAAATTGTTCTTGGCATCCAGATCATCAGGGATCGTAGGAACTGATGACATGCAAAAATGTCATCATTTTCCTATTAATTTTAGCTAGTTTTATGCTTGAATTGTGTACTTTAATGCTATTTTCTGTTTAAATTTCAGAAAACCGAGTCAAAGAAGAAAAATCGGAATTTTGAGAGATTTTGGATGATTTTGGAGACTTTTTGAGCAATTTGGAGAATTACATTGAAGATTCGAGTCCAAAAAGCCAAGAAGAATGAATAGAAGCCCAAATTCATGAATTTCAAGTCTTAAAGTATCAAGTTGGGTCAAGAAAAAAGTCCAAAATCAATTACAAAAAGTATTTGGGCCAAAAGAAAGTTGGAGGCCCAAAAATGGAGTCAAAATCGGGCCATTATTGAAGATTTAGGGCCTAGCGTCTCGACGCTAAGCCTGGAAGCGTCCCGACGCTAGGCAGCTGCGTGGAAAAATCTGGAATCGCGAGAGCGTCGCGACGCTGTCCAAGTAGCGTCTCGACGCTGCGACGTCTTGGAGCCCAAGAAAAGATGACGTCAGAGCGTCTCGACGCTGTCCTTGTAGCGTCTCGACGCTGCGCCTGCTGGGAGCCTATAAAAGGAGCCTTTTGCATCCATATTTTGTGTGCCAATTTGTGGGTTTTCACCCCATTCTAGAGTTTACACTAAAATTTGGGATTTTTGGGAGAGTTTTGGAGCTTTGTTGAAGATCTTTGGAGCTCGGGATCGAAGGAGGTCGGCGCGGGATCGAGGAGATCGACACTTTTATGAGCATTTCTCTTCCCTTTTCCTTTATGTTTTAGTTTCTAGAATTGTTGTGATTAGGAATTATTGAATTTTAGTGATTATGAGTAGTTAATTCCTAAATTCTATGAGTTTGATTTAATATGTTGAACCTTTGCTCGATTAATGAATTGATTTGGTTTAATTGTCATTATTGTTCATTTGTGCATTTTGTCCGTAATGCTTTTAATCAACTGATCACTGATTAAATGAATCGTTACTAAGTGGAAACTCGACGGAGAGAAGCTTAGACTAGAACTAAATGCATGACTAACGGTTATTTACCCGGGTGACACGGGACAAAATAAATAACGTTAGAGGTTGTACTGAAGGGTCGTAATGCCGTGCTAAGTAAATAAAGATGAGACTGAAAGGAGATTCTTTATTGAACGGTATGAGATAGGAGGAGACCGACAGGAGAGTCCTTGAAATTAGGCTTCTAGACTTATGAATCAAATGATTTGTTAATCCATATTGGTTAATTGATTACGCATTAAAGGTCCAATTGTTGAAATCAACTCTCTTAGAATTATCCCTCCAAATTGTGTCACCATTTATCTTTTGCTTTCTAGATTAGCTTTTTGTTATTATTTCCGGAATTAGATTTTGTTCTCTAAATAAAGCTAAGCAAGATTATTCGCGGTACTTAATTGAATAAATCCAATCCCTGTGGAGACGATACTCTATACTCAAAATCACTATATTACTTGTCACGACCCGTACGCTTGCGGAATTTAAAATCGTGCAACAAGTTTTTGGTGCCGTTGCCGGGGATTGGCTAATTTCATTCAATTAATATTGTGAAGAAATTGCTTGCTTTAGATTAGAGATTTTATTTTGCTTTCTTTGTTTTATTTTTATCTTGGTCCATTGTTCTTGTTGTGCATTTAATTGGTGTTTGCATCTGACTGAAAGCCTGATTATTGTTGATTTATTGTTTTTAAATGGCTTTTAATAGTTTTGGGTGGCCCTTTAGGGAATCTGAGCCCGAAGAACCAACACCATCATCCAATTTTTTTTATTCAAATTATTTCCCTTTAGAAGAAAAATCTCCCCTAGAAAGTTTGCTTCAAGATTATATCGAGGATACTAGAGCCACTCAATTAGCTCTAGAAAAATCCCTAGGGAGATTGCATCCCCAAGAGGATGAGAGTGAAGTGCAATCCGCTTCCATAGAAGAAAAATCTTCCTTAGAGAGCTTGCTTGAAAATTTTATCCAAGAGTCAAGAGCCATGAATTCAGAATTAGAAAAATCTATGGAGAGACTCAATACCCAAAAGGAAGATAGGGAAGTAGGATCCACTTCCATAGAGTGTCTAGTGAGTCATGTGGCCGGTGATTTATTAGCACCCATTCAAGAGCCAAATTCTTTCGATTTTGCTAAGTTTGAGCACATAGGGGTGAGTTGTTTAGACAGTGAGGAAGAATTGGATAGTTCTAGCACCCACCAAGAACAAGTTTGTGAGGAAGAAAAAGAAAATGAGCCTATAGTATTTGAGGAGTTTCAAGATATAGAGTTTAAGGTTGGAAGGCCTTTGTCTGTTCTATCATCTCCATCCTCTCTTGATAATGAGTGTTCTTTTTCTTGTTCTCACGAGTCAGTGTCAGAGTCTGAGTCTTTTTATTTTGATCTTTCTCCTTTTATGCTTCTATTAAAAGAAAATCCCAAAAGTATTTCTGCTTCAGGGGCCCATGAAAAGCTAGTAAGCTTACTAGCGATAGAATGCTTCATTGATTCAAGGAAGAAGGGCCCGAAGAAATACGAGAATTTTTACGTGCCTTGAAAGTCCGCACAAACTCGTCTAGCTAAGAGACGTTAAACAAGCGCTTCTTGGGAGGCAACCCAAGTTTATTTTTCCGTTAATTTTCTTTTCTTTGTTTTTCAGTTTTTTGTAGTTAGAGCATGTTGATCTTTCGTTCCGGTTGATCAATTTTTGAAGGAGCTCGAGACCACATTTTCTTCCGAAAACAACCCCAATGAATGTTGAAGGCTAACGTCCATGGTTTCTCTCGCACTTCAGGGCAGTATTGTTCTCCCTTTATCTTTTTAATTGTCCTTAAGCATGCTTAATTAGTCTGAATAATTGATACATTGAGGACAATGTATGATTTAAGTTTGGGGGGGAGGCTTTGCTGTTCTGATCTGAGCTGATTGAAATTTTTTTTTCATGATGATTCTATTACATCTGTTTTGATGAGGACGGTCTATGATATGATCTAGATAATGAATTTTGTTCAATTTTTGTGAAATATGAAAGCATGTTCAAGATTCATGTAAATTTAAATTTTTACTTTGATTTCCTTGCACATGTTGAGCACTTAGCCTACTTATATGGTTTTGAATGCTTAGAACTGGATTATATTATCTAGATGTTTGTTGTCACTCCGATAGGCTTAAGATCTAATTTGAAAGATGAACGACATGAGAGTCTGTAATGTTTTACTTGGGAGAAAAATCATGTTTATTAGCCTGCAAAGAAAAGAAAAGTGTGAAAAAAAAAGAGAAAAAAAAAAAAGAGAATGCTCAACTTTCTTGAAAGCGTTAGTAACCAGGGGCATTCATGACACCCATCGTTTGCCTTTGCATGAAAGCGCTGGAAAGAAATGAGCATGCTTCGGCATCCTGAAAGATGAAACGCTCGTAGTTGGATGCTTTCATCACCAATGTTGGCAAGCCAGAACGAAGGCGCTACATCTAAAAGGATTCTCAATGAAAAAAAAAATGCAAGTTTGGGGGAGGCATACCCCGTTGTTTCAGGCACCTTAGTGGGATATTGCTTTCTTGATTGTTGGGAAGCTGGATAATTAGAGCTTAGGGCCAGTGTAGGGAGAAGATGAACTGAGGATTTTATAAACCTTTTCTACGCTTGTAAAGACCTAATAAGGAGGCTCGCACACACACACGCAAGGGATGAAAAGTTTAGATTTAAATTTAGTGATGAAAGAATATGGTTTAATATTTCCTTTAATTGTTAGAATTCATTATTTTGATCATTGAGCTTAGAGTTATGCATTTGCAATAGTTGATTCATATATATGGTTTTAGCTTTGCTCGGGACTAGCAAAGATTTAAGTTTGGGGGTGTGATGACATGCAAAAATGTCATCATTTTCCTATTAATTTTAGCTAGTTTTATGCTTGAATTGTGTACTTTAATGCTATTTTCTGTTTAAATTTCAGAAAACCGAGTCAAAGAAGAAAAATCGGAATTTTGAGAGATTTTGGATGATTTTGGAGACTTTTTGAGCAATTTGTAGAATTACATTGAAGATTCGAGTCCAAAAAGCCAAGAAGAATGAATAGAAGCCCAAATTCATGAATTTCAAGTCTTAAAGTATCAAGTTGGGTCAAGAAAAAAGTCCAAAATCAATTACAAAAAGTATTTGGGCCAAAAGAAAGTTGGAGGCCCAAAAATGGAGTCAAAATCGGGCCATTATTGAAGATTTAGGGCCTAGCGTCTCGACGCTAAGCCTGGAAGCGTCCCGACGCTAGGCAGCTGCGTGGAAAAATCTGGAATCGCGAGAGCGTCGCGACGCTGTCCAAGTAGCGTCTCGACGCTGCGACATCTTGGAGCCCAAGAAAAGATGACGTCAGAGCGTCTCGACGCTGTCCTTGTAGCGTCTCGACGCTGCGCCTGCTTGGAGCCTATAAAAGGAGCCTTTTGCATCCATATTTTGTGTGCCAATTTGTGGGTTTTCACCCCATTCTAGAGTTTACACTAAAATTTGGGATTTTTGGGAGAGTTTTGGAGCTTTGTTGAAGATCTTTGGAGCTCGGGATCGAAGGAGGTCGGCGCGGGATCGAGGAGATCGACACTTTTATGAGCATTTCTCTTCCCTTTTCCTTTATGTTTTAGTTTCTAGAATTGTTGTGATTAGGAATTATTGAATTTTAGTGATTATGAGTAGTTAATTCCTAAATTCTATGAGTTTGATTTAATATGTTGAACCTTTTCTCGATTAATGAATTGATTTGGTTTAATTGTCATTATTGTTCATTTGTGCATTTTGTCCGTAATGCTTTTAATCAACTGATCACTGATTAAATGAATCGTTACTAAGTGGAAACTCGACGGAGAGAAGCTTAGACTAGAACTAAATGCATGACTAACGGTTATTTACCCGGGTGACACGGGACAAAATAAATAACGTTAGAGGTTGTACTGAAGGGTCGTAATGCCGTGCTAAGTAAATAAAGATGAGACTGAAAGGAGATTCTTTATTGAACGGTATGAGATAGGAGGAGACCGACAGGAGAGTCCTTGAAATTAGGCTTCTAGACTTATGAATCAAATGATTTGTTAATCCATATTGGTTAATTGATTACGCATTAAAGGTCCAATTGTTGAAATCAACTCTCTTAGAATTATCCCTCCAAATTGTGTCACCATTTATCTTTTGCTTTCTAGATTAGCTTTTTGTTATTATTTCCGGCATTAGATTTTGTTCTCTAAATAAAGCTAAGCAAGATTATTCGCGGTACTTAATTGAATAAATCCAATCCCTGTGGAGACGATACTCTATACTCAAAATCACTATATTACTTGTCACGACCCGTACGCTTGCGGAATTTAAAATCGTGCAACAGGAACAAAACCTTAGCCATGTCTCAGGCAGCGTATATCGACAAAACGTTAGCTCGATAATCGATACAGAACTCCAATAAAGGATTATTACCTTTAAGGCACATAGTTCATCTGTCTAAAGAACAATGTCCTAAGACACCTCAAGAAATTGAGGATATGAGACATATTCCCTACGCCTCAGCTGTCGGCAACCTAATGTATGTTATGCTCTGCACTAGGCCAGACATTTGTTTTGCAGTGGGAATAGTTAATCGGTACCAATCTAATCCAGGGTATGACCACTGGACTGTCGTTAAAAATGTCCTCAAGTATCTCCGAAGAACGAGGAATTATATGTTGGTGTATGGTTCAAAGGATCTGATCCTTACTGGTTACACCGACTCTTACTTTCAAACTAACATAGATTCACGAAAATCTACATCAGGGTCAGTGTTTACTATGAATGGAGGAGCAGTAGTATGACGAAACATTAAACAAGGATGCATCGCTGACTCCACCATGGAAGCAGAGTATGTTGCTGCATGTGAAGCAGCCAAAGAAGCAGTGTGGCTACGAAAGTTCCTGACAGACTTAGAAGTTGTTCCAAACATGAACTTGCTCATCACTTTATATTGTGATAACAGTGGGGCAGTAGCCAATTCTAAAGAGCCTCGCAGTCACAAATGAGGCAAACACATCGAGAGGAAGTATCACCTAATTCGGGAGATAGTGCAGCGTGGAGATGTGATAGTCACGAAGATCGCTTCAAAACACAACATCGCTGATCCATTTACAAAAACTCTCTCGGCTAAAGTGTTTGAGGTTCATCTACAGAACTTAGGTCTACGAGATATGTATATAGCATAACCTAGGGCAAGTGGGAGATGTACAGGGTATAGAAGTGCCCTAGTTTATTGTATTTGTAACATTTCCTTGCTTTGGTATTATTAAATGCGTATACATTTCCACTCACTAGAGTTATAGTGCAAGTGGGAGTTTGTTGGGTTTTATGCCCTAAAACTCGTAGATAGTAAATGTAACATCTGACTTGCTTCAGTGAAATATTATTTCTATATATTTGTTTTGCCTAAATATAACCACAAATCCAATAAACTAAGAACCCATGACTATATTATGTATACTTGAAGTTTATGTGTGACATAGATATGGATCAAGTTCAAGTAAATAGTCTAAACGATCTATAGTATATGGATAAGGTTGGGTACCTAAATCCTGGGGACACTATTGGCGTGGCTCGTTTTGTTCTTTTAAAGACTGACGATGTGATCCTAATCGTTCATGTATAAGACATGTGAGTGAGGGCGTCCTATGCAAAGAGTTTGCATAGAGATCGAACCAGGAGATAAGTCACTTTCACTTTACAACACCGTTTACTATTGAAACTGAACATCTCATACATATAACCTAGGTAACTCAATCTTAATCTTGAGCTAACTATGAACTCCTGTTTATTTAGGATTATCCTTTGATTTGCATGGGTGAGAGTGGTCAAACATCACCGACTCAATAAGCCTACCATTTTGGGGATAAGACTAAATGGATAGCTGGGGACATAGCTTTGCAAGATGGAATTCACTACTACCCGTTTTAGGGTTAGTAAAGGTTGTTCTCTTAAGTGCTGACTCTGAGTCTTGAACAAAGGGGCCCCGCCCTCTCATAACCTTGAGAGGGACTTGGTTCAGTGATTGTATCGCGAACTAGTTGTTCATTAAATACCCAGTATGGATTTCTAAATACCAGGTATGAATTTTTAAATACCCGGTATGGATTTTGAAATTAGCAATTTTTTTTTTTTGGGTATAGATCTGAGTTTTTTTTTGTCGTATAGATCTGAGTTTTTTTGCATCTTCTATGATTCCTTGTTAAATATCCTGTATGAATTTTTAAATACCCGGTATGAATCAACCAAATATCGAGAAGCAGACGACAAAAAACTGAAAAGGAATTTAAGAATTCCAAACTGTGGGAATAAATTTGAAAATAATTATATATATTTGTTACATAAAAGGAATGAATTTGAGATAGATATTTAAAAGAATATCTATAATTAAATTAAAAAAATACATTATATTAATTGTACTTGAAATAATTAACTTGATTCCCAAAATTGAATTTGAACTATTCAAATTCTTTCAAGATAAATTGTTCCCAATTACTCTTTACGAGATAGCAGGGGGAGCTAATGGACCTACAGATCAGAAGCTCCAATGATATGAGGATTAAAATAGTTTTAATGCACTAAGTAGGAAAAACATTACTTTGGTTATAAGGGAACTCTCCCGGTGAAGTTCTGTCTAGGCTGGGGGTACTTAAGTTGACGGTTACGGAACACCTCCTACCTGGGAACTGACTCAGAACCTGAGTTGAATTAATCATAGTTTAATGTTAGCGTGCAATGTCACTAGGTAATTAAATGGGTTTAATTCACCTAGACATTAGAATAAAGTCCTATTTATAAGAGTTATAATAGGCATAGACTTAGATAGATTGACTTAGCCGAGTTTATCTATGTTTAATAACCCTAAAATTCAGTAGGACATTTCAGTGGGAGGAAAAATATAAAAACAAGATTTTCATATCGAGTTTTTACTCTCACGTCCCCCTGTGTTCACACCATGAGATCCATGCTCGACTTCGTGTCGTTTTAGCGCGGCCTCCCTTCGGAAAGTGTTTGCATGGGTCAATACCAAGGTGAATGGGGAGAATGTCTATAGTAAGTGGGAGCGGGACGCGTGTCAACGTATCCTTCGGTCTTCACCCCTAGGTCACAACGTGAGATTCCTATGATCCGCCTGCGTGTTGTCTCGGCGCAACCATCCCTTCGGAGGGCCTGATCATGGGATTCAGAACACCGTGAACTCCTGAATAGGATATGATCGCTTAGGCTAATTACCAACAGTTGTCTTTCCTAACAGTAGCCTGTTGGTCCGTGCCTCTGAGATCTGAAAGTGAGAGGGTTACACTTACGGGGATGAGTTAAATGTGTTAACTAATCCTTGACCAAACAACGGTAACTAAATGCTAACGGAATATGAGTTATTCTGGTGTTAGAATTTGGTTGAGATTGTCTCAATTCAGAGGAGGAGTAGCTGGCCACCCTTCGGTGGCTGTTGTTCTAAACCTCTGAAGTATCGTTGCAAAAACTAAATCAATAGTTTTATAGTGTTTCTTTGATTGCTTGTTTGTTTTTGCAGAATTTGATTGGATTATTTGTAATGGGTTAGTGCGATTAATAATACAAGTAATTTGTTACTTCAGCAATTATATAAAACTTTATGTGCATTGTCTTACACCATTTTATTAATAACGGTTTAAGATACAACTAGCTTAAACGAAACTTGTGGTAAGTGATTTAAGTTTAGTCTTTTGTGAGGAATGTCCTCAGACCCAAATGTCTAGTTCATCTTAAATCGTTCATGATGATTATGACATTAACTGCCTAGCCAATATCAATGACAATAATATGATTTATTGATCATTGAAACGTGCATTGTGGAAAATGAGGATACAGCCTGAATTTTTAATTCAGGTGCCACTTGTCACGTTTGCTTTTCCTTTTAAGGAATAAGCTCATGGCAACTGTTGCAAATAGATGAGATGATTCTCATATTTTGATCTGGAGAATATATCTCGGTTTTGGCAGAGGGAACATTAAGTTATTTTATCTAGTGGGAGAAAATACACATTATTAGATAATTTGTATGAATTTCCTAAAGATTAACAGAAATTTGATTTCTATAACGTATATGTTGGAACAATGTTACTATACCTTTCTCTGCTAACGCAGTTTTATTTTAAGAAAGGGAGTTGACATTAGTTCAACATTACTGAAAATAACTTATGTGTTTTAAGACTAATCGAAAGTAAAGCAAGTCATGAGCACTGAGTTGTTTAAGATTGCTTATACTTGTAGAAATAAAGGCAAAGGATATCTCCTAAAGGAAATACCTTTCTTTGGTTCTTAAGGTTATGCTAATTTTGATCTCAATATGATTGGGAGCTTAGTCTATGAGTATACTTCTAAGCTAGTTAGAAGAAAACTCTTTAATACCAATTAAGTCATGCCTTATGGGCGACATGACTGATAGATCTTTTACTGGAAAAGAGCTAAAAGAGCCAAAGAACCCTTGAAGCTTATACATTTGGATCCTTGTGGTCTAGTATGTTAAAGCAGTGGGGGGGTAAGAATAATTAATCTTTGTTAACGATAATTATTCATAGGTATGAACATCTCAACCTAATGCAACTTAAGTCTGAATCTCTTGAGATATTCGAAGGGGCTTAAGACTGAAGTTGAAAACTTGTTAGGTGAGATAATAAAAACACTTTGATCTGATCAATGTGTTGAGTATAGGGACTTGAGATTCTAGGGCTATTTGATAGTTCATGGAATCACATCCCAAATTTCAGTTAGGAGTAACAGAACCCTATTGGATATGGTTCAATCCATGTTGAGCTATGCTCAATTGCCTGACTCGTTTTGGGGTCATGCAGTGTGACTGCAGTGGGTATTTTGAACAACGTTCCATCAAAAGTGTTTCTGAAACACCTTTTATGTTGTGGATAGGACGTAAAGATTGTTTACGTTCCTTTAAATTTTGGGGTGTCCAAGACTTGTGCTTGTGACTAGCCCAAAATAAATTGGAATATCGTTCAAAATAATTGTAGGCAATCCCAAAGGAAATGAGGAGAATATACTTCTTCAACCCATAAGAGAATAAAGAATTTGTATCGACAAATGCTTCATTCTCAAAAGAAGAACATATGAGAAATCATAAGCCATAAAATAAGGTCGGTTTAAGTGAATTAACTAATAAAGCTACAGAAACATTAACAAGAGTTGTTGATGAATCAACAAAAGTTGTTGATAAGACTGGTTATTCAACAAGAGTTGTTGATAAGGCCAGTGCTTTTGGTCAGTCACATCCATCTCAAGAGTTGAGAATGCCTTGATGTAGTGGGAGGGTTGTTTTTATAACCTAACCATTACATGGGCTTATTTGAAGCTCAAGTCGTCATTCTTGATGATGACATAGAGGATTCATTATCTTTTAGAAAGAAAATGAATGATGTTGACAAAGACAAATGGTTTAAAGCCATGGACTTGGAAATGAAGTCTTTGCATTTCAATTCCATTTGGGATCTTGTAAATTTGCTTGATGGGGTAACACCTATAGGTTACAAGTGGATTTACAAGAGGAAACGAAACGTTTAAGGTCTCAACCAGAAGGGTC
Organism: Luffa aegyptiaca; assembly: GCA_017139565.1. NCBI lineage: Eukaryota > Viridiplantae > Streptophyta > Magnoliopsida > Cucurbitales > Cucurbitaceae > Luffa > Luffa aegyptiaca. The sequence continues at coordinate 24,022,175 of CM029397.1, forward strand.
CATTGAGCAAGATCAAAAGCAAAAGAGTTTGCAAGCTTAAATGATCCATTCGTGGATTGACATAAGCATTTCGATCTTGGAATTTAAGATTTGATACAGTGATCAAATTTTTGGCTTAAATCAGAACATTGATGAGTCTTGTGTTTACAAGTAATCATCAATAATTCTGTAGCTCACTTAGTGTTGTATATGATTGATATCCTAATCATTGGGAATGATGTAGGTTATCTTACTGACATTAAAAGAGGCTAGCAGCTTAGACATACAAGAAGCGCAACCCTGACATAACTCACTTTGGAAAATAAACTTGATAGAGACATTACAACCAAAAACATATCCAACTAGGGTTTACACAACCACAACATCTAGAGCTTGCATAAACTGTAAACTATCCAATCCATACAAGGACATTTACAATATAAACAGACTCGATGTACAACTCCACCCACGTACTGGAAGTCAATCTGGAGCTCTTAGCAGACTATGGCAGTTTATCAGGGACCGGGAGCTCGATCTCTACCTGGATAGTGGGAAAGTATTTTGAAAGGGTGAGTTATGAAGCCAAATGAGTGACTAAATTTAAAACTGTTAATCCTCAAATCAAAACACTTGATAAACCTTAAACATATAAATATGTTTAATCAAAGCGTTAAATATAAACGTGTAATGATAACAACTTTCTCAAATCCTCAGCATGTATGTCATTAAAATCTAGTAAGGCATATCAAGTATAGTAAACATTTTAACTAACATGACAAATCTACGTTGTGTAGGGCACGCCCAATACAACAACCGTTTGCTAGCTCTACGATGTAGTGGGGCCCGCCCAACACTCCCATCGTTTTTGTCATAGTGGGGCCCGCCCAACACTCACGACAGCATCGTTGTCACAGAGTACACTCAACATCAACAACAGAATATAACTTGGGTGCATGATCAGTCTAATTTGTTATACACTTAGAATCTCTAAATTTGCTTATCTTAGTTGAATTCCTTGCGAAAAATGCTTTAAAATGAGTATAATATGTCTATTGTGCAGGGATAAAAGCCCTTGCGCAGCGAAAACTTACAGAACCTTTACTCAGTTTTTAATTTGGAATAAAATACCAATACGTTTGGCAAAATAATAAAAAATTACAGCAGTAAAATCAAAATAAAACTACTGAATTTTTAATAATAAAACATGCTTGACCTTATTTAGATCTAATCTAAATTGGATCCTAATGATCCTAGAATTCAAGAATAACTTACCCTTGAAGATTTCTTGAATTGCTTCACCAAAATTCCTTGGTTCTCCGCTGGAAAAAATTGTCACGAACACCACCACGAGGTTTCACCAGTATACTCAAAGGGATACCCGTCAAGAGCTTGTGGGAACTTGAAAATTCTAAGGATTTTCTTCTTCTCTGGAGACACACACTGATTTCCCAGAAAAACCAAAAACCACTGAGAGAGCGAGAGAGAGGGAGAGAGGCGTGAGATTGGGAGAGATATCTGCAACCACCCACTGACCACGTCTCTTTATTTAAAAAAAGAAAAAAGATAATTTCAGATAACTGAAATATCAGTTATCTGATAACTTAATTAATTATAATTTTTAAAATCATAATTTTAAATTATAATTAATTATATTTTAATTAATCTAAATTAATTAAAATAACATTAATTTAAATCCAATTTAAATTAATATCCCTCTTATCTTATAGTTTAATTAAATCAAATTTAATTAAACTAAATCAATTAATTAATTCGAAATTAATTAATAAAAATAAAATTGAACATCACATATTCAATTACTATTTTCTCTCTCAAAACTATAGTATTAATATACATCCAATGCATATTAATTATAACCTATAGTTTTAATATAAATCAAATTCATATTTTAGTATAATATTCGAACACCTTCGAATATTCAATCCATCCTTAGAATTTTACCTCAACGCCCTAAATGAGCTACCGGTGGGACCTAATGGACCTACAGATCAGAAGCTCCAACGATATGAGATTAGTTGGTTAAACTCATTATCCAAGTTAATCAATGTTCGTTAACTGTGGTTCACTCCACTAAAGAACCACAGCTGCACTCTTCTCACTGCAGACATATTTCTGTGTCCACGGATATTGACCGTCAACAGCAAGTTAGCCCTTCACGTGTGTTCGTACCCCAGCTAGGTCAAATTACCGTTTTACCCCTGGGCTACCTCTTGGTCCTTAAGTACCAGTGCTCCTCTAATGAACAACCTGTTTGTGGTCCAACCAACAAATAGAAATCCCTCTCGTGCCATGAAGAGGGTAGGGCCCATTGTTCAAGACCCGGAGACACCACTTAAGGGAACACACCTCTACTTACCCTAGTATCGGGAAGGAGTGAATTCCATCTTGTAAGACTACGTTCCCAGCTCCCCACTCGGTCTTGTCCCCAAAATGGTAGGCTTATTGAGTCGGCGAACAGGCCACTCTCACCCGTACAAATCAAAGGACAATCCCTCATGGACAGGAGTCCATAATCCACTCAGGATTAAGGCCAAGTTGCCTAGGTCATCCTAGTGAAATAGAAACCAAACTAACTAACGGTGTTACAGTTAGTGGTTAACTATTTCGCGGTCCGGTCTTTGTGCAAACTCATTACACAGGATACCCCCACTCACATGTCAACCACATGAACGCGTTGGATCATTACGTTTGTATCAGTATACAAAGCGGGCCGTATCCATAGTGTCACCAGGATAAGGTACCCAGCCTTATCCCTATACTACAGACCCTTTAGGCTAAAACTTGAACATTGATCCCCGTATGTCCCTACATACTAGTTCAAGCCTCATTCTATTAGCCATGGATGTTTAGTTTATTGGATTAGGGTTAACAAGACAAGATATAATACAAACATTGAATAATACATCACTTTATTAATGTTCGGTCAAAAGTACATTTACTATCTACGAGTTTTAGGGCATAAAACCCAACATATTGGTCCTCACCAGAGCTTTGGAAGCAATTCGGGGCTTAAACGAGCGAAACCAAAGCGTAAAATGATCATTCTATCCTTGGAGCCTCATCAGCATCGAGACGCTAATCAACTAAGGAAACTACTTGGAGATCAAGCTGTTGACTAGCGTCGTGACACTAGGGCAATCAGAGAGCAAGTTTCCAAAATTGAAGGGACAACGTCATGACACTATCCACAGCGTCGCGATGCTAGGCAGTTTTCTAAAATTGATCTTTTCCATATTTGGCTGGAGATTTTCTCCAAATTTGAGGCCATCTTCAGCACCAAGTTACCATGAATTGAAGGCCAAGAACTCCTATAAATAGAGACCTTTAATGTAGGTTTAGAATCATCCCATCATCCCACAATTCATCCATCACTACAATTTTGTAGCCACTTTTCTCTCTAGTTTCAAAAGTTCTTTTTAGTTTTCTTAGTCTAAGGGTCGGTTGATTGAGCCTCGAGCTTGTAGGTGCTTGTCTCTGGCCAACTAAGCTCGGATCGTTGAAATTGGTAACCAACAAATTGGCATATTCTCGTACGTGGTTCCAATTTCTTAGGATTTGTCACTAACACATGTGCAGGACAACCCCAGATTCGAAAGTAACGTAAACTAGGTTTACGCCCCCTCCATAACTCAAAAGGAGTTTCAGAAACACTTTTTGAGGGAACACTGTTAAGAATATGTACTGCAGTCTCTACTGCATACCCCCAAAACGAGCTAGGCAACTGAGCATAGCTCATCATAGATCGAACCATGTCTAACAAGGTTCTGTTTCTCCTTTCTGATACACCATTCTGCTGAGGTGTACCAGGTGCTGAGAGTTGTGATTGAATTCCATGTTCTATCATATAGTCCTGGAATCGCTGATCTAAATACTCTCCACCTCGATCTGATCGAAGTGTTTTAATCGTTTTACCTAACAGGTTTTCTACCTCAGCCTTAAACTCTTTGAACCTTTCAAGAGCCTCAGACTTATGGCCCATTAGGTACAAGTAACCGTATCGTGAATAATCATCTATAAAAGAGATGAAGTATTCAAAACCACCTCGAGCCTTTACATTCATTGGACCACAAAGATCCGAATGTATTAGTTCAAGTGGTTCTTTGGCCCTATAACCTTTTCCGGTAAAAGGCCTCTTGGTCATTTTACCCTCGAGACACGATTCACAGGGTGGTAAAGATGTATCTTCTATGTCACTTAGAAGTCCATTTTTAACCAAACGATCGATCCGATCGATGTTAATATGACCAAGACGAAGATGCCAAAGATACGTGTTGTTACTTAAAAGAGAAACTTTTTGCCTTTTGTTTTGCGTTTCGGCCGTTTTAAACATTTCATGACTTAAAATAGCCTTAACATCATTGGGTCTTAACACAAATAAATTATTCTCACGCTTAGCTGAACAAATGTAAACTCCATTCTTTGAAATTAAAGCTTCATTAAGCAAGAAGGAAATTGAATAACATTGTTCTAACAAAGCTGAAACAGAAATAAGGTTCCTTTTAATTCTAGGAACCAAGTACAAGTCCTCTAAAATTAAAAACCTATTTCTAAAGAATAATTTTGCAGCTCCCACTGCACGAGCTGAAACGACGTCTCCCGTTCCGACCTTGAGCGTCATTTCACCCTCTGCCAGCTGCTGGAAATTATTTCCCTGAAAAGAAGAACAAACATGATTAGTGGCTCCCGAATCTAGTATCCAGGCAAACTCATCATGTTCAACGAGACAAGTCTCTAACACAAGTAAATCAAATTTACCTTCTTTTTCTCTTCTCTTCTCAGCAAGGTAGCGGGGACAGTTGCGCTTCCAGTGACCATCTGCATTGCAGTGGAAGCATCTACCTTTGTCGGCCACGACCTTGGCCTTCCCCTTCCCTTGCACAGCCTGTGCAGGAGCCTTCCCCTTGTCTCCCTTCCTCTTTTGGATCTGCTTCGATGAAGAAGCCTGAGGTACAGATTTAGTCCCTGAGGATGAACCCTTCAGGAACTTCTTCTTGGAATGGGCCACATTGGCCTCTCCTTTAACCACATTTTTGCCCTTGCTCTTTTGCAAGGACTCATAAATCTGTAACTCCGAGATGAGGGTAGTCAGGTTGAACTGAATCTTATTCATGCTCGCGTTCGTCCTGAAAGACAGATAGCTCGCTGGGAGCGAGTGAAGGATGAACGCAACCTGACTGCGCTCGCAGACAACCCCGCCATTTGCCTCAGCTATGTTGAACTGGTTAATCATGTCCAGGACATGTTCCCGAACAGATTGACCTTCCAGCATCTTGGCATTGAAGACGTTCTTCAAGGCGTCGTGGTGGAGCTGGTAGGACGGAAGTCCAAACATCTCCTGCAGGGAATTCATAATTTCCCTGGCAGTTGCCACGTTTTCGTAACGCTTGGCCAACACTTCAGACAAGCTGACCAGAATATAGACTTTGACCTTTTCATTGGCCTTGGTCCAGCGTTCGTAGGTGTCCTTAACTGCCTGAGAGGCAGTGCGAGGGGGAACGGGAGGACATTCCTCCGTTAAGACGAATCTTAAGTCCTCAACCACGAGTATTGTATTGAGGTTTGATTTCCATTGTGGAAAATTCTCGCCGGTAAGTTGTTCATTTTTAAGCAGGGATATTATAGAGGAAGACATTGCTGAAAAACAAACAAGTGACCGTATTAGTTATCTATGCCTTAACCCATCACACAAGCAATACAAACAATTGCATACATCCAATCAATTTTGCAAACAAACAATCAAAGAACCCTAATAAAACTATGATTGTGTTTCGCAACGATGCTTTAGAGGTTTAGAAGAACAGCCACCGAAGGATGATCAGTTGTTCCTCCTCTAAAATGAGACTCTTCTCAGTCAATTTCTAATACCAGAATAACTCATATTCCATTAGATATTAACCACCGTTGTTCGGTCAAGGATTTGTTAACAAATTAACTCCTCCCCGTAAGTGTAACCCTCCCACTTTTAGATCCCAGAGGCACGCACCAACAGGCTACCGTTAGGAAAGACAACTGTTGGTAATTAGCCTAAGTGACCCTATCCTATTCAGGAGTTCACGGTGTTCCGAATCCTATGATCAGGCCCTCCGAAGGGATGGTTGCGCCGAGACAACACGCAGGCGGATCATAGGAATCTCACGTTGTGACCTAGGGGCGGAGACCGAAGGATACGTTGACATGTGTCCTGCTCCCACTTACTATAGTCACTTTCCCCATTCACCTTGGTATTGACCCATGCAAACACTCTCCGAAGGGAGGCCGCGCTAAAACGACACAAAGCCGAGCATGGATCTCACGGTGTGAACATCACAGGGACGCAGGAGCAAAACTCGATTTAAATCAAGTTTTGTAATTTTTCCTCCCACTAAAGTAACCTATTATTAATTTTAGGGTTTGATTAAACCTAGATAAATCCGGCTAAGTCATTTATCTAAGTCTAGTCCTATTATAACTATTATAATAAGACCTAATGTCTAGGTGTATTAAACCAATTTAATTAACCTAGCGACATTATTCTAACATTAACCTGAGATTAATTCAACTCCGGTGTTCCAGATCCGTTCCCAGGTAGGAGGTGTTCCGTTTACCGTCAACTTAAATACCTCCAATCCTTAGACAGAACTTCACTGGTAGAGTTCCCTTATAATCTTAGGAATGTTCGTCCTACTTAGTTCATTAAAACTATTTTAAAACTAAGTAAGATATTCTAATCCTATTAGAGAATGATCTTAGGTCTAATTAATTTTAACCCATTAAAATTAATTCAATTTAACCTAAGATCCTATGTGAACATGCATATCTTGATTATAGATTGACGGTTTCTAATCATAAAATTTTAAACTATTTCAAAATTTTAATGATTAGCCCTATAATCATGCATACTATAGTTTTTAAAACAATTAACAATCATATTCAAGTTAATGAAATTCAAACTATAGTATTTTGCATTGCATGAAAATTAATATAACCTTTATATTAACCTATGGATGTATCATGCTCAATGCAACTTGATTTCCATTTTAAATAATAAACAATTTTATTATAGCCAAAAGATGGAAAATCAACTTAGCATGCTGCAAACAAATTATTTTTAATATAACTCTTATATTAAAACTATGTAATTGCATGCATCATACTTTTCCATTTTCATGAATTTAATATAACTCAATTATATATTAATAACTCATGAAAATCAAACCATGCATTTCAATCATATATTATAATCTAATTATAACATACATAAATGCATGAGCATGCTTTATAACCTAAGGTGGGATTTCTAATTTTTATATGACATCCATAAAGCATATAAAATAGCATATGAACCGATTAATTGGCCTCTAGGACAAAATTAAAGCTAAATTACAATAATAAAGCAAAATTCTATCCTATTACAGCCTGCTGCAGCCCCGAACCGGACCAAAACCGCTTTAAAATCGCCAAAACCGCTCGAACCAGCTCAAAACCGCTCGAACCGGACAGGAAAAACACGAAACCAGCGTAAAAAACCGCCCAGTCAACGAACCAGGCGAACCAGTCAACGAACCACGCGGACCAGTCAACGAACCGGACGCCAGTCAACGAACCAAGCGCGAACCGCACGAATCCGAAGAACCGGGCGACGCAAACTGGACCGCTCCCTGGATCGCGCCTCATGACGTCAGCGTCCTCCATGCTGACGTCAGCCCTCGTCCGAATTTCGATTTTTTTTTTTTTTTTTTCCGAAATTTCTGGAAAATCCTGCACTGTTCCAGCCGCAATTCCTCGCCGTTTTCCGCCGTTTTTGGCCAATTTTGGTCCCGATCTTCATCGTTCTTCAGCCTAAACTAGACTTGGACTTACAGAGACTCGATTTACAATTTAATTGCCCAAAAACGCAGGGGCCTTTACATTTGATCACATCAAAAAAATTGTAAATCTAAGGCCAATTAATCTCCAGTTCACAGCAAATTAACATTCATAATGCAATTAAATCCCACCTATAACCAACGCAAATTTTAATTCACAAATTAAAATACAGAGAAGGCTCCGATACCAATTGCAGGGATAAAAGCCCTTGCGCAGCGAAAACTTACAGAACCTTTACTCAGTTTTTAATTTGGAATAAAATACCAATACGTTTGGCAAAATAATAAAAAATTACAGCAGTAAAATCAAAATAAAACTACTGAATTTTTAATAATAAAACATGCTTGACCTTATTTAGATATAATCTAAATTGGATCCTAATGATCCTAGAATTCAAGAATAACTTACCCTTGAAGATTTCTTGAATTGCTTCACCAAAATTCCTTGGTTCTCCGCTGGAAAAAATTGTCACGAACACCACCACGAGGTTTCACCAGTATACTCAAAGGGATACCCGTCAAGAGCTTGTGGGAACTTGAAAATTCTAAGGATTTTCTTCTTCTCTGGAGACACACACTGATTTCCCAGAAAAACCAAAAACCACTGAGAGAGCAAGAGAGAGGGAGAGAGGCGTGAGATTGGGAGAGATATCTGCAACCACCCACTGACCACGTCTCTTTATTTAAAAAAAGAAAAAAGATAATTTCAGATAACTGAAATATCAGTTATCTGATAACTTAATTAATTATAATTTTTAAAATCATAATTTTAAATTATAATTAATTATATTTTAATTAATCTAAATTAATTAAAATAACATTAATTTAAATCCAATTTAAATTAATATCCCTCTTATCTTATAGTTTAATTAAATCAAATTTAATTAAACTAAATCAATTAATTAATTCGAAATTAATTAATAAAAATAAAATTGAACATCACATATTCAATTACTATTTTCTCTCTCAAAACTATAGTATTAATATACATCCAATGCATATTAATTATAACCTATAGTTTTAATATAAATCAAATTCATATTTTAGTATAATATTCGAACACCTTCGAATATTCAATCCATCCTTAGAATTTTACCTCAACGCCCTAAATGAGCTACCGGTGGGACCTAATGGACCTACAGATCAGAAGCTCCAACGATATGAGATTAGTTGGTTAAACTCATTATCCAAGTTAATCAATGTTCGTTAACTGTGGTTCACTCCACTAAAGAACCACAGCTGCACTCTTCTCACTGCAGACATATTTCTGTGTCCACGGATATTGACCGTCAACAGCAAGTTAGCCCTTCACGTGTGTTCGTACCCCAGCTAGGTCAAATTACCGTTTTACCCCTGGGCTACCTCTTGGTCCTTAAGTACCAGTGCTCCTCTAATGAACAATCTGTTTGTGGTCCAACCAACAAACAGAAATCCCTCTCGTGCCATGAAGAGGGTAGGGCCCATTGTTCAAGACCCGGAGACACCACTTAAGGGAACACACCTCTACTTACCCTAGTATCGGGAAGGAGTGAATTCCATCTTGTAAGACTACGTTCCCAGCTCCCCACTCGGTCTTGTCCCCAAAATGGTAGGCTTATTGAGTCGGCGAACAGGCCACTCTCACCCGTACAAATCAAAGGACAATCCCTCATGGACAGGAGTCCATAATCCACTCAGGATTAAGGCCAAGTTGCCTAGGTCATCCTAGTGAAATAGAAACCAAACTAACTAACGGTGTTACAGTTAGTGGTTAACTATTTCGCGGTCCGGTCTTTGTGCAAACTCATTACACAGGATACCCCCACTCACATGTCAACCACATGAACGCGTTGGATCATTACGTTTGTATCAGTATACAAAGCGGGCCGTATCCATAGTGTCACCAGGATAAGGTACCCAGCCTTATCCCTATACTACAGACCCTTTAGGCTAAAACTTGAACATTGATCCCCGTATGTCCCTACATACTAGTTCAAGCCTCATTCTATTAGCCATGGATGTTTAGTTTATTGGATTAGGGTTAACAAGACAAGATATAATACAAACATTGAATAATACATCACTTTATTAATGTTCGGTCAAAAGTACATTTACTATCTACGAGTTTTAGGGCATAAAACCCAACATATTGGTCCTCACCAGAGCTTTGGAAGCAATTCGGGGCTTAAACGAGCGAAACCAAAGCGTAAAATGATCATTCTATCCTTGGAGCCTCATCAGCATCGAGACGCTAATCAACTAAGGAAACTACTTGGAGATCAAGCTGTTGACTAGCGTCGTGACACTAGGGCAATCAGAGAGCAAGTTTCCAAAATTGAAGGGACAACGTCATGACACTATCCACAGCGTCGCGATGCTAGGCAGTTTTCTAAAATTGATCTTTTCCATATTTGGCTGGAGATTTTCTCCAAATTTGAGGCCATCTTCAGCACCAAGTTACCATGAATTGAAGGCCAAGAACTCCTATAAATAGAGACCTTTAATGTAGGTTTAGAATCATCCCATCATCCCACAATTCATCCATCACTACAATTTTGTAGCCACTTTTCTCTCTAGTTTCAAAAGTTCTTTTTAGTTTTCTTAGTCTAAGGGTCGGTTGATTGAGCCTCGAGCTTGTAGGTGCTTGTCTCTGGCCAACTAAGCTCGGATCGTTGAAATTGGGACCTCGCTTTGTAACTTTGATTCAATTTTATTAGATTTCGATTCTTAATTACTTAGGTCTCGTTTGGTAACTATTTGGTTTTTTGTTTTTGGTTTTTGAAATTTAAACTTATAAACAATACTTCCACCTACAAGTTTCTTTGTTTTTCTAATACATTCTTTCCATGTTTTCAAAAACCAAGCCAAATTTTGAAAACTAAAAAAAAGTAGTTTTCAAAAACTTTTTTTTGTTTTTGGAATTTGGCTAGGAATTCAAATGTATCATTGACAAAGATGAAAATCATGGTAGAGAAATTGGAGAAAAACAAACATAATTTTCAAAAACTAAATGATTATCAAACGGGACCTTAGATAATTGTCTTTGTGATTTTAGTCGTTCTTTACATACAAGTTTAGATTGTGGTAGGAAAGATTGACAACCTTGACCGCGCCCTGTCTAAACTTACTTGCTAAATCGAAGTAGTAAATAGGTTAACGTTAAGATATTTCGCATGTGTCCCTAGAACTAAATGATTTAATCAATTGTAATTGTGGTTTGTTGCTCGTTGCATGTGAATTAATTCGGCTAGATCCCAATGCGGTTTAGATTAGTTAGTCGGCCAATTAATTAATTTAAACTAGAATCAAACTTAGCGTTTGCATGTTTGTGATAGTTTGATCATGGCTCTCGGTTTGTTGCCGACAGCGGCGGAGGTAGCATGGGCCCGAGGGAGGGTTCGAGCTCCCCAACTTTTTAAAATACTATATTTATAATACAAATTGGAATAAAGCATTATATTATTGAAATGCTATAGTGGTGAAGCCCCTCCTGGATTCTTCTCAAACTTGTGTTCAAGCCCCACACATGCATTGTTGTCCCTTCTTTTTCTTTTACATTTTTTTTTCCTTTTTTTTTTCGCATCTTTTTGTTTTTGTTTTATTTTTTCTGTTTTATTTTTCTCCCCGTTTCTTTTTAGTTTTTTGTTTCTTTTTTTTTTTGTTTTTTTTTCATTTTTTTCCATATTATTTTTTCGTTTTTTTCTCCCATTTTTTTTTCTCAGTTTTTTTATATGTTTAAAATAGTTTAAATTAAATTTTAATTTTTGTATTTAAAATTTTAAATTAATTAGAGTTCTTTCTCAACTTTATTTTTAAATTTTCTTTATATTTTTTAGTCAAATAAATATGGAACAATACAAATATTTTAAAATTTTAGTAATAGTCTTTTGGATTATAAAAAATAAATAAATAAATAAAAAAGCTTGCAATTGTTCTCTAAACTTACAATTTGTATCTAGTAGGTTTCCAAGTTTTCAATTTAATGTTTAATAGATATGTGACCTAATAAACTAATAAACTGTGTGCCTTTTTAGTTCAAAATTCTATTAGATACAAAATTAAAAATTCAAAAACCTATTAGATAGAAAAGTGAAAGTTTAGGGACTTGGTATAAAATTTTTAAAGTCAATGATTTATTAAGCATAATCTTGAAAACTAAGGTCCCGTTTGATAACCATTTCAGTTTTTGGTTTTTGGTTTTTCTGTTTTTTGTTTTTTGTTTTTTGTTTTCTGTTTTTTAAAAACAAAAACCATATATGTTTGATAACTGTTTTTTGTTTTCTGTTTTTAAAAAACAGAAAACCAACATTGTTTGATAATTGTTTTTGGTTTTCAATTTTTTAAAAATTAGAAAGATGAAAAGATGTTTTAGAGAAAGAAAAATGTGTAGAGGCGTTGAAATAAAAATTTAGAGACACAAATATAAATGTTTTCAAGATAAGTTTTTTTTTTTTTTGAAAGACTTGAAAAGTTAAACATAGAAAATTTAGAGAGATGAAAGAAAATATTTAGAGAAAGAATATTAGTTAGACTCGAGAAAATATATTAGTTAGAAAAAAAATAGAAAACAAGTAAGAGTAAAAGCGATAAATTTTATATTAAAAAATTAATTTAAAAAAAAAAGAAGAAAATTTAGAGAGATAATAAGGTGAAGAGTAAAAGATATATTAAAGAAATAACGATAAATTAGAAAAATAAAGAAAAGTTGTAGCGATAGAAAAATTTGGTGACATTTTTTTTTTTAAAAGAAAAATTAGAACATGTTAATTAAGGAGAAAAAAGTTATTGATAAGTTTTTAGAAATATACAAGATATAGAGAAAAAAAAAGTTTTGAGAGAACATTTTAGAGAGGAAAATAAATTTTCTAGAGTAAAAAACGTTTTAGAAAAAAAAAATAGAGAAAGGAATTTGTTGGAGAAAGATAGGTAAAAGAGAAAAAAAGTAAGCATTAGAAGAAAAATTAGTTTTTGATAAACAGAACTGTTTTTAAAAACTACTTTTTTTTGTTTTTGATATTTACTTATAATTTCAAAAACGTTTTTAAAAAACAGAAAACAAAAAACAGAAATGGTTATCAAAAACCCCTGTTTTTAAAAAATGACAAACAAAAACAGAAAAGGAAATGGTTATCAAACAGCCCCCTAATAACTAAATTTATAATTTTAAAAATTTAATATCAAAACATACGAATTGATATTAACATATCATTTTGGTTGTTGTACTATGGGTTTTGTTTCATTTTAGTCATTGTACTTTGAAATATCCAATTTTAGCCTAAGTATTTTCAATAAAATTTAAAATTGGTCTCTATAGTGAGTTTATTGTTAATTTTTCTAAAAATATTGGTCTCTATAAGTATTTTTTCTATAAAGTTTAGAAATATACTCACGTTGTGTCTCTTATTGTATGAAAATCATTATTTAACAAATTTTGATTAAAATTAACTTAAACTTAAGGTATGGACCAATTTTAAGCATAGACTAAAATTATTTCTATATAGCCCCCCCACACATAAAGTTCAGGATCCGCCACTGGTTGCCGGAGTACGCCGAACTTAGATAGTTAATTAAATGTCAATTGATAATCGATAAATAAAATTAATCAAACTTAACACCGAGTCTAACCCCGATTACAGTGATCCTCGTGGTAAGATCAACTAACCCCACCTTTACTTTCCTTGCATTTAATTGTCCTTATTTATTTTCCCTCCTTTACTTTATTTCTTAATCTTTTATCCATAAACCCCCCTTTTGGTTACCTCAAAAACACAAAAGAATTTAGAAATAAACTGATTGTTCCCTGTGATCGACCCCAACCACTACTGCTACAAGTTAGCTTTAGGAATCGTGGATTATAAATTTATTTGACAAGAGACCGCGACAATCTCTTCCGTCAGTGCACACGGTACCATACAACCTTGGGCTCAATATCTCAATCATGTAGTCAATAGAAGTCTCAGAAAATCACATGAAAACATTAATACATGTCTGCTTATCTTTATCTTTCGTAGAACTCAAGCTTACTCAGCTTGCTCGTGAAAAACTGAAAATCTTTAAACAATACTCGCTAATACATACTTTGCTTAAAATGATATCGTTTCAACTACTTTTCAGAAAGTCAATAATCACGTGCTCACATATAAATTTCATTAGAAAATCTACGCTCAAAACTTATGCTTGACCATTGATAGAAATCATGTATCATTCATAAGTTCAGATTCAAACATGTAAACCATTTACTCATAAATAACAGTTTAGAAATCATTTTCGAAATTTGTTTTGTCACTCACAGCCTTGGGCTAGTTCCCTGGCCGGTAGACTCGGCCTATTTCCTCTTGGCTTGTCAAACAAACCAAAACCGAGCATCAGAACCTTAAATAGTCTTGTCTTTCTACGCTCATGAATTCTAAACTTTAGAAATACTATCACATTTCACACTTTTCCCAGAATTTTCCAGATTCAATACCCTAACTTCAAACACTCATAACTTACTCAATACTTGACCAAAAGTAATGTACTTTATATAAAACTCTTCATTTTGGAACCCTCTACAACTTACTTGAAGGAATGAAAATAAGATTCCCAACGGATTTGTCCAGAAATCCCCCAAACACAGATATTCCAAATTCGTGTTTATCTACTACCCTCTACTTTTCTCCTGAAATTAAAACTACTTCCAGTAATTTTTGGCTCACAGGTTCTTCTTTACAGTTATTGGAAATTGAATAAGCTTTCCAACCATATCAAATTGAGCTTCTAATTCAACCTGTACACTCCGGAACATTCGAAAAACCAGAGAAAATCAGAGACCCTTCAGATTTGCGTGAAATTTTTGTGCTTTGTTTTCCTCTTCAAAATTCAGTAACTTAACATCAGACTTAGCTCAAGATTTCTTCGTAAAATTTGTTAGAAAATGAATTAACTTTCAAGAAAGTCAAGTCTCACCTCTTAATTCGTCTTGTGTATCTCAAACCGAATTAAAAACCAGAGATGGGCAGATTGAACCAAGATTCTGCCATGGTTGCACTTGCATGAGCTTTCCCCTCTCTTCTTCAACCTCAAAACTCCAGCAAGCTCCCTCTTCTTCTTTCTTCACTCTCTCTCTCGAAGGAGTCTGAAATTTGATGGGAAATGATGAAGAAAATGGGCTGAAATGACTTTAAACGGTGGATTCGTTTCCTTTAAAACCACTAGCACCGACAACTTCATTTTCCATTTCCTTTTTCTTTTGTTTTTTTTCCTTTTCTTTTCTTTTCTTTTTATTTATTTCCTTTCTTTTATTTTTTTTTAAATAAACTCCAAAATTATCAAAAACAACTTTAATCCAACTTCCTACAATATGTGACAAGAGCAAATAATCCAAGGAAGGTCTCGGGTTTACAAAAATAGTAACCACTAGTTGTAACATTGTTGACTAGTTAGGTTTCTATTTCACTAGGATGACCTAGGCAACTTAGTCTCAATCCTGAGTGGGTTATGGACTCCTTTTCACGAGAGATTGTCATTTGATCTGTATGGGTGAGAGTGGCATCCACGTCGACTCAATAAGCCTACCATTTTGGAGACAAAACCGAGTGGGGAGCTGGAAACATAATCACACAAGATGGAATTCACTCCTTCCCGACTTTAGGGTAAGTAGATGAGTGTTCCCTTAAGTGGTGTCTCTGGGTCTTGAACAAAGGGTCCTTCCCTCTCTATGGCACGAGAGGGATTTCTGTTTGTTGGTTGGACCTCAAATAGGTTGTTCATTATGGGAGAGAGGTAACCTAGGGGTAAAAGGGTAATTTGACCAAGCTGGTGTTACGAACACTCGTGAAGGACTGAATTTCTGTTATTGGTCAATATCCGTGGACATGAAAATATATCTGCAGTGAGAAGAGTGCAACTGTGGGTCTATAGTGGAATGTACCCACAATTATCGAATATTGATTAACTTGGTTAATGAGTTCAGCCAATTAATCTCATATCGTTGAAGCTTCTGATCTGTAGGTCCATTAGGTCCCACCTGTAGCTCATAAAGAGTATTGAGGTAAATTTACTAAGGGAAATAATATAATGTATGTAGATACATTCTAATATAAAGTTTATATTTTATTAAATTTATAATATAAATTTATTTTGAATATTGATTCACAATGAATTTATGGGAGCATTAAATATTTGAAGGAGATCAAATATTAAATTTAATATGAATTGAATTCATATTAAAACTATAAATTAAAATTAATGCACATTAGATGCTCATTAAAACTATATGTTATATGGGATATATAGAATTGAAAATGATTCAATTTATTAATTAAATTAAACATGTGATATTTAATTTAGTGATTAATTAATTGGTGAATTCATTAATTGTTTGATTTAATTAAATATGATTTAATTAAATTAAATCAAAACTATAGGTTATGTGAGAGACATAAATTTATATATATGATATAAATGATATAATCAATTAAAATTAGTTTTAATTGAATATTGATTTAATTAGTTAAATGATTTTTATTTAAATTAATTAAATAAATATATTTTAAATTTAAATTAAATTAAAATACAATTTAACTGATCAGATCAGTTAAATGAACGTGGAAGCCTTTCACGTTCTCTCCCTTCTCTCACGCTAACCAATAGGCTTTTGACCAGAGAATACGTTGGGAGTTAGACCGAACTTCTATTCTGGCGTGAGATCTAACTTTCTTTCTCTCTCAGAACTCTCTTAAAAAAAAAACGATCTCTCTCTCAATTCTCTCTCACAAAAGATTTCCCTTCAGAGAAAAATCAAAGGTTCCCACAAGCCATCTCAGTACATTCCCTAGGAGATTTTTCCAACGAAGGGGCTGCTGCAAAATTCAGAATTCATCCCAAGGCGTTGGCGAAATACGATCAAGTCGTCCACGAGAGTATGTATTCTTGAGTCTTTGATTTTGTTGTAGAAAACATGATTAAATAGGATTTAATTATGATATTTTCAGCATGTTTATGTCCTCTGTTACAAAAGTATATTTTGAATATAAATGTTTTATTTTTTGTCATCGTAACGGTATTTCGATTGGGTTAAAATACATTGTATTCTTATGTGAAATTTTTCCGCTGCGTTAGGGATTTCAATCCTTCTATTGGCATCAGAGACATCTCTGTCACTTTTAATTGAAATTGAAATTTGCGATTGGCTAATTAGGTGGGATGAATTGCATTGTGAATGTTAATTTTGTTATGAACGAGAGGTTAGTTTTGGCCTTAGATTTACAATTTTTATGTGATTTGATCATGTAAGGGCCCCTGCGTTTTGGGCATTTTAATGGAAATCGAATTTCTATAAGTTTGGGTCTAGTTTAGACTGAAGAACGATGAAGATCGGGGCCAAATTTGGTCAAAAACGATGGAAAACAACGACTGGAATTGGAAGAAAGTGGTTGGAATCGAGAAAAAAAAAGGAAAATTGCACGTACAGACGAGGGCTGACGTCAGCAGGCGCGGTTCGGGCTGTTGGTTCACGTGGGCAGTCCGGTTCGGCCACATAGAGGCGCAGTTCAGCATTTAGTTGACCGGTACGTTGACTGGTTCAATGTTTTGGCACGGTTCAGTGTTTTCTAGTCAAATTCGAGTGGTTTTGACCCAATTTGAGCAGTTTTGGCACGGTTCGTGTGATTTTGGTCTAGTTTGGAGCTACAGAAGGTTGTAATAGGATAGAATTTTGCTTTATTATTGTAATTTAAGCTTTAATTTTATCCAAGAGGCCAATTAACAGTTCATTAGGGATTGTAAGAAAAAAACGCTAGCGCTGTCTCAAGCAACGTATATCGACAAGATGTTGTCTCAATATTTCAAGTGGAACTTCAAGAAGTTACTACCTTTCAGGCATGAGGTTCATTTTTCTAAGGAGCAGTGTCCTAAGACACCTTAAGAAGTTGAGGACATGAGACGCATTCCCTATGCCTCAGCTGTGGGCAGCTTAATGTATGTTATGCTTTGCATTAGGCTTGACATTTGTTATGCAGTAGGGATAGTCAGCAGGTATTAGTCTAATTCAGGATTAGACCATTGGACCGCTGTTAAGAATATCCTCAAGTATCTTTGGAGAACGAGGGACTACATGTTGGTGTATGGGGATAAGGATTTGATCCTTACAGAATACACCGACTCTAACTTCCACTCTGATAAGGATTTTAGGAAATCCACGTCAGGGTCTGTTCACCCTTAACGGGTGAGCTGTAGTCTGGAGAAGCATCAAACAAGAGTGCATAGTAGACTCCAATATGGAGACTGAGTATGTAGCTGCTTGTGAAGAAGCTAAGGAAGCAGTTTGACTTAGGAAGTTCCTGACAGATTTGGAAGTGGTTCCAAATATGGACTTACCCATTATATTATACTGTGATAACAATGGGGCTGTAGCCAACTTGAAAGAACCTCGCACCCACAAACGAGGAAAGCATATAGAGAGGAAGTATCACCTGATACGGGAGATTGTGCAACGAGAAGATGTGATCGTAACCAAGATCGCTTCAAAGCACAACATCGTTGATCCATTTACGAAGGCTCTCTCTGCTAAAGTGTTCGAGGGTCATCTAGAGAGTCTAGGTTTGCGAGACATGTATATTGTATAATCTAGGGCAAGTGGGAGATGTGTAATGGGTATAAGGATGCCCTAGTTTATTGTATTTGTATATTTACTTTTATGTAATGTACAGTATACATTTAACATTTCCAGCTTTGGATTATTTATTGTATATACATCCCACTAACTAGAGTTTTAGTTCAAGTGGGAGTTTGTTGGGTTTTATGCCCTAAAACTCGTAGATAGTAAATGTAACAAATGACCGAACATTAATAAAATGATATTGATGTATTATTCAATAAATTATTGTTGTTTGTATTATGTTTGTCTTGCCTAAATAATCCTAACCCAATAACATCCTAGGTTGTTTATATGAGTCTTGAACTATATGTGGGGACATACGTGGATCACTGTTCAAGATATAGCCTAAAGGGTAGTATAAGGATATATTTCAAAAGAAAGGGTAGTATAAGGATAAGGTTAGGTACCTTATCTTGGTGACACTATGGATACGACCCGCTTTGTATTTGATACAAACGCAATGATCCAACGCGTTCGTGTAAGGGACATGTGAGTGGGGTATCCTTTGCAATGAGTTTACATAAGATCAGATAGCGAAATAGTAACCACTAGTTGTAACACCGTTGACTAGTTAGGTTTCTATTTCACTAGGATGACCTAGGCAACTTAGTCTCAATCCTAAGTGGGTTATGGACTCTTGTTCACGAGGGATTGTCTTTTGATTTGTATGGGTGAGAGTGGCCTGCACGTTGACTCAATAAGCCTACCACTTTGGGCACAAGACCGAGTGGGGAGCTAGGAACATAATCACACAAGATGAAATTCACTCATTCCCGGCTTTAGGGTAGTGTAACGACCACAAAATTCGATTTGAACTAGGAGACATTACTAAACATTTACCCTAATGCCAACTTAATGCCCCGAAAATTTCGGCAGCATAACAACGTAACTATAGTTAACAAGAAATTTTAGACACCTAGAAAACAAGAATATACACTTCTAATTCCAGATCACAACTCTACTTCACTTGACAACATCCCGACATACCCACTGAATTAAGATTTAACTTCAAATCTCAAGCAGATATAACACGAGTCAGATCTCGTAACAAGTACCAATTAATAAAACTACTACATCCTAGATAAAAGAGACTACAAGATTAAGTCTATTACATATTGAGCAAATTAACCACAACTGTTAAACAAGTTAGTCAATGACTAAATCCGTTTAACTAACTCCAATAAGAATCCGAACACAATAGAAGATAGAAACAACTATTATCTAATGGTCTTCTCTTTCAAGCCTCCTCTTCATCACCAAGTTCGGATATGGTCTCATAACCTGCAAAACCTGGTGGTAGGTCAGTACAAAACCACGGTACTGAGTAAGTGGCTCACACCTATAGAGCCATCAAACAACATACTTATACCAGGCAAGTATCATGTTTTTCAACTACATTATTATGCCTCATAACCAAGAAAAACAATCAACACATAAAAGCATACTTAATCAATGCAATCGTGCAATAACCATGCACCTAACACATGAATTTCCGCACCATGCCATGCATACTCTGTTTTCTCTCAAGCTCCACGAGCTCGCTTAACACTATGGCCCTCACAAAGCCCTCTGAGACTGACTCCTTCGAGTCACGCCGATCCCTGACCATATTACCCAGGGCCTCAACGTTTCTCTACGGCGCTCAACATTCGACCCTTGACCATATTACCCAAGGCCTCGAACTGTGTATCGCCCCTTGGCCATATTACCCAAGGCACTCGATGACTTCACAATCAAATTGTACATCGCCCCTTGGCCATATTACCCAAGGCACCCGATGACTTTCACAACGTATAGACTCATCACATCGCCTCTTGGCCATATTACCCAAGGCACCCGATGCTCCTCTTAATCCATTGGTGACATACCACCCCTCGACCATTTTTACCCGAGGCACCTGGTATTCACCTAACTTTCCTTTCCAAAACACAAGGTTCTCTGACCTCACAATCACACTAAAATGCACGAATCCTACTCATCATGCTTCTAGACCATGTTTATGCCAATGACATGCACACAACCCAAAATGCTCATTCCAACCATGCTTTTCTATCTCACGTCGGACTTTCAGTCTATGCAACAAACAAAAGCACAGTGCACACTCACAACATTAAAATCATGCGCTGCAACCAATCACAACTTATCACATCAAGTTCACATCACAACATCTCAGCATAGATCATATGACAGTTCAACACATCAGTTCAACAAGTTCAGACTTTGTCAATAACATAACAACAACCACATATTTACCAAATATACTAAACTAACAAATAAAGCACACAACATGCTAGCATACAAGCAAACAGACCCAATAGGTAGAATTCCCCTTACTTAAGACGCTCCTAAGCGATCCTAACAACCTCCCAACAAGAGGCTTAAGCTAGGATTTGAACACTTTGAAATCAAACAAAAAGACCTTGGATTTAAGCTACAAGTGATCAAATGAGTCCAAACCTACAAACGGGGAACTTCCAAGCATTAGGGATCAATATATCAAACCTTAAAATACTTTCAATGAGTTCGAAAGGATATAAAGTAGGTGAAACTTACTGAACTACCCAAAAAAAGCTTGAATTCATGATGGTTGATGCTTGACGGAGTCAGAAATCTCCAACAGGATTTATTAGGCTATGGGCAATCTAACTCAAGGCCTTTCGACTTATGGGTAATCGCCAAAAACCAACTACGAGTTCAATACCTTGTTGTTTGATGTTCAATGTAGCCAAATCCTGCATATTTGGAGTTGTTAAGGAGTGAGTAATAGCTTAATCTTACCTAAACAATCGCGCTGGAACTCACATGTTAAATCCAAACGGAGGGCTAGAACGATGCCAAACACGCGTAGTGTTGGGTTTTATGCCTTAAAACTCGTAGATAGTGAATGTAAACAAATTGTAGACTTGTTTCAATAAAGTGTAATTGAGTTTCTACAATAAAGTGTTATTGTTAAATATTGCACAATTTGACCCAAATCCAATAAACTAAGATCCAAGGTTGTTTACATGTGACTTGAACTAGTATGTGGGGACATACGGGGATTGGTGTTCAAGTAACAACCTAAAAGGTCTATAGTACAAGGATAAGGTTGGGTACCTTATCCTGATAACACTATGTGATACGACCCGCTTTGTATTCGATATAGACGTATTAATCCAAGGCGTCCATGTAGGAGACATGCGAGCGGGGGTATCCTATGCAATGAGTTTGCATAAGACCGGACCACGAAATAGTAAACCACTAGATGTAACATCGTTAACTAGTTAGGTTACTGTTTCAATAGGATGAACTAGGTAACTCAGTCTTAATCCTGAGTGTGTCATGAACTCCTTCTCACGAGGGGTTGTCCTTTGATTAGTATGGGTGAGAGTGGCCTGCACGCCGACTCAATAAGCCTACCTTCTTGGGGACAAGACCGAGTGTGGGGCTGGGGACATGACAACACAAGATGGAATTCACTCATTCCCACTTCTAGGAGAAGTAGATGAGTGTTCCCTTAAGTGGCGACTCCAGGACTTGAACAAAGGGATCCCGCCCTCTCACTAGCCCGAGAGGGACTTTTTGTTTAATGGTTGGACCATAAACAGGTTGTTCATTAGAGGAGCGCTGGTACTTAAGGAGACAGATGTAACACAGGGGTAAAACGGTAATTTGACCCAGCTGTGGTTACGAACACTCGTGAAGGATTGACTTACCGACATAGGTCTACATCCATGGACACATAAATGTTCTACAGTGAGAAGAGTTCAACTGTGGGTCTTTAGTGGAATGACCCACAGTTAATGAATTAGTTAACTTGATTAATGAGTTTAATCAGTTAACCTCATATCATTGGAGCTTCTGATCTGTAGGTCCATTAGGTCCCCCTACTAGCTCGTAAAGAGTAATTAGGAACAAATATATCTTGAGAGAATTTGAATAGTTCAAATTCATATTGGGAATTAAGTTAATTGTATGAGATACAAATTAATATAATGTATAGTGATGCATTAAGATATAAAGTCTAATTTGAGATTAAACTTTATTATATTGAGAGATTGAATATATTTTAAAGAGTTCAAATATATGTCTAATTAAATGGTATTTAATTAGAAGATGAATTAATTAATTATTCAATTTAGTTTAAACTAAACGAGATTTAATTAAACTATAGTCTATGAGAGAAATAAATATTTGAAGAAATTCAAATATTAATATGAATTTGATTCATATTATGGAATTAATTAATTGAAAGCCTGAAATTAAATATATGATATTTAATTGGGTAATTAATTAATTAACTAATAGAAGGTCTGAAATTAAATATATGATATTTAATTGGTGATTAATTAATTAAAGAATTAATTAATTGGTAATTAATCAATTATGGAAATGATTAATCACTTATGGAAGTGATCAATCATTTATGGAAAAGATTAATCAATTATGAAATTGATTGGTTATGGAATTGATTGATTATGGAAAAAATTAAATCAGTTATGGAAATAATTGATTTTAAATGAATATTTTATTCATGACCTTTCTCCTATAAATAGAACACTAACCCTAGGGTTTAGGGACAACAACATATGGCCACCATAAAGCCCTCTCATATTCTCTCAACTCAAAAACTCTAGGGAGAATTTCTCTCTAGAGTTTTTCCCATTCAAGATTAGATAGTCCCACAGCTACGTTCCTAATCTCAGAGTTATAGCGGGGAAGATCAAATGTTGGTGTTCTTCGTTGTTGCAGAGCAATCAAGAATCATCCGTTGAAGTAATCAGAGTCGTCAACGGAGGTATGCTTCTCACTGCTTAACCTTTTGCCAATGTATTGATATTTTGAAGAACAAAATTAATTTACGAACGGTCCAATTGTTTCCGCTGTAACGGAATTTGGGAATTCCAATCCTTCACGTAGCCGCTGCTGCCAACGCGTGGGCATCATTGTTGGAGGGGAAATCACACAAAAGAAGAAGCCCTGCCTTGTGGGTTTCATGGATTCGCGTTGTGGGAGAGAACAATGGTTCTCAAATACTCCCTCTCGCATATTTTGTGTGGCGGGGTTGCTGCACGCGCGAACAAGGCAATACCAGAGAAAACAACCTAGCAGCTGCCTCTTGCTCAAGTCGGACGAGACGGGTATAGGGGAGAGGAAGATAACGTACGGTGCTGGATGCTCGAGGAATCACTCTAGAGAAGAACGAGCCTTGCTCCATGAACCGTTCGGATTTGTTGCACGTCTGATGCCTGAAACCGTAGCTCACTGGCCCTGAGTGCTCGTTGGAGGTGAAGAGGAAGACGAAGCAAAAAGAGACTGAAGGAATGGGTTTTCCACGCTGTTGAAGAAGAGATCGAGGGAGAGAAAGTGCAGCGTGTGGCGTGGGTGTATGCTCCAATCGACGCTGCGAGGAAGAAGACAAGTAGGCTGAGGGACTCGGCGGCTTGCGGGATGCTCACTCCAAAAAAAATGCCATTGTGGCTGCTGGCGAGAGGAGTAACAAGGGACCTATCCACGCGTGAAGAGAAAGAGATTTCGGGGGAGGGGGGTGTTCACGGCTGAAGAGAAAGAGAGGGAAGAGAGAGAGACTAGGTTTTTCTTCTTTCATTTCTTTTGTTTTTTTTTTTTTCTTTTCCTTAAAAAAAGACTCATTTTTCCCTCTAAATTCAAAATTTTAAAAGCTTAATTTCCCTCCAAGATGAGAAAATTTGTGGGTAACTTTAATATCCATAATCATGAAATTTTATTTCTTAAACCAAAAATCTCAACTCTAAAATACTTTCCTTCCACCAACTTAATTCCAATTTAAACAGATACTTGATCCAAAATATCATAATTTCAAAATGCGGGGCGTCACAGGTAGGTTGATGAGTGTTCTCTTAAGTGGTGTCTCCAAGTCTTGAACAAAGGGCCCTTCCCTTTCTATGTCACGAGATGGATTTCTGTTTGTTAGTTGGACCTCAAACAAGTTGTTCATTAGAGGAGCACTGGTACTTAAGGATGGAAAGGTAATCCCGAGGTAAAATGGTAATTTGACCTAGCTAGTGTTACGAACACACGTGAAAGACTGACTTCTTATTGGTCAATATCCGTGGATACAAAAATATATCTGCAGTGAGAAGAGTGCAACTGTGGGTCGTCTATGGTGGAATGTACCCACAGTTAACGAATATTGATTAACTTGGTTAATGAGTTTAGCCAATTAATCTCATATCGTTGGAGCTTCTAATCTGCAGGTCCATTAGGTCCCACCCGTAGCTCATAAAGGATATTGAGGTAAATTTACTAAGGAAAATAATATAATGTATGTAGATACATTATAATATAAAGTTTATATTTTATTAAACTTTATAATATAAATTTATTTTGAATATCGATTCAAAATGAATTTATGGGAGAATTAAATATTTGAATGAGTTCAAATATAAAATTTAATATGAATTGGATTCATATTAAAACTATAGGTTAAAACTAATGTGCATTAGATACACATTAAAACTATAGGT
The DNA here is from genome assembly GCA_017139565.1 of Luffa aegyptiaca. Classification (NCBI taxonomy): domain Eukaryota; kingdom Viridiplantae; phylum Streptophyta; class Magnoliopsida; order Cucurbitales; family Cucurbitaceae; genus Luffa; species Luffa aegyptiaca. The sequence goes on from CM029397.1 coordinate 24,047,116, forward strand.
TATATGGGAGATATACAATTGAATATAATTCAATTTATTAATTAAATTAAATATGTGATATTTAATTTAGTGATTAATTAATTGGTGAATTAATTAATTGTTTGATTTAATTAAATATGATTTAATTAAATTAAATCAAAACTATAGGTTATGTGGGAAACATATATATAAATGATATAATCAATTAAAATTAGTTTTAATTGAATATTAATTTAATTAGTTAATTAGTTGTTATTTAAATTAATTAAATAAATATATTTTAATTTAAATTAAATTAAAATACAATTTAACGGACCAGATCAGTTAAATGAACGTGGAAGCCTTTCACGTTCTCTCCCTTCTGTCACACTAACCAATAGGCTTTTGACCAGAGAATACGTTCGGAGTTAGACCGAACTTCTATTTTGGCATGAGATCAAACTTTCATTCTCTCTCAAAACTGTATGAGAAAAAAAGATCTCTCTCAATTCTCCCTCACAAGCGATTTTCCTTTCGAGAAAAATCAAAGGTTCCCACAAGACATCTCAGTACATGGAGGTTTTTTTACAAAAATTGTACTTTTTAAAATTTATTACAATAATAAGTTTATTTGTAAACTTATTATTATAATATTGTAGTTTTTTTTTTTCCACATCAATATGTCGTCTCTTGAAGAGACGATCTACTGATGTGGCACGTCGTCTTTACAAAAAAATTAAAAAAAAAAATTAGTATGTCTTACATTAATTATTTTTTCAAAAAAAAAGTGCGTCGAAAACAGGTCGACAACCTACACGCTCATATACCAACTTATGATATGTGGTAAGTTGGTGAGCTAACCACCCAGTTATGTGACAGGTCCTTCATTTGAGCTTGCTGACCGTTTTTTTGTTTTTTTATCTTCTTCTTTTCTTTTCAATCGTATTTTGTTTTTTTTTTCTTCGTTTTTCTCACTTTTTTTCCCTTCCCCTTTCAATTTTTTTCAAAAAATAAAATAAACTTCCATCTTTTTCTTTTATTTGTTTTTTTTTAAAAAAACCTAATAAATTAGTTACATTTTTTGTTTGATATTTTAAACACATTGAATATTATTGTTGAAGGGGAAATTTTGACCAACCGCAAATTGTCATGTCATTATTTAAAATTAATGACAAAATTATAAGTAATTAAATTTGGGACCAATTATAAATTGTCATGTGTCCCAAATTTAATTTGAAGACAAAGTTGACCAATTATAAATTTGTTAGAGTAAAATTTCCATTTGATCAATTAATTAAAAAATAAATTATTTTGATCAAATTAATTAATTTGAGCAATTAATTAAACAAATAATAATTGATTGTATCAAATTTGGTCTTTTAAATATTTGGGTCATGTGGTTTTTTGGTTAAATATAAACTAGACCCAAAACCAAATAGTTTAACCGAAGACCAATAAAGTCCAAGTCCAAGTTGTTAGGCCCAAAAGTCACCAGGACCCATCTAGGGAGAACTCTAAAAATAGAGGGGTTCTCCTGATGAGATCGTCTCCAAGTTTGGTTGGAGTGGTACTAGCTTGTTAGTTGACGGCCTGAATCAGAATGAACAGACTTAGGCGCATTAGTGTCGAGGGGCTCGCGTCAAAACAAATTTATAATCCACGGTCACCAAGCTACCTTGCAGTAGTAGTGGTCGGGGTCGATCACAGGGAACAGCCGGTTCACTTCTAATCTCTTTTGTGTTTTGGGGTGGTAAAGAAAAGGGGGTTTGAGACAGATGGTGAAAATTGTGGGCGAAAGACGGGCATAAGAAGGTAAACTGACAGAAAGCTAGGGATAAAAAGATAAACTGACAGAAAATTAAATGACAGAAAAGTAAATAACGGAAAAGTAAATGGGGAGGTTGGTCAATCTCACCTTGCCGCTTGTTGAAGTTGAAGACACTCGGGATCAGTACGTTTACTTTTTACTCATTGATTAGCAGATAATGATAATATGCATGTTGTCTATAGGTACTCTAAATCAATTGATTTGATCCCAACGACCATCGATTCAATTACTAACCATTAATTAATTAACCCCAATGAACCCGTTAAAATCAATTAATCAAATTATTGCATTAAGAACTAGATACCCCTAGAACGTTAACTCATCGAACCCGCATGAGCTAACATGCAATTAATCAATAAACTAACCTGACCACAGTCAATAAATCAATCAATTGTTGCTCTAGACTAGAACACTCATAATCAACTAGAGAGACATCTAATTAATCACAAGCATCGATTTAGACTCCTAGATCTATCGTGTCGACAACAAAGTCAGAGTCTTCTCTTGGGACCCGTGCTCACGAATCAATCTAACGCTAACTATTGAACTAACCCTCCATTAGCTACTTGGCGATTAATTCTTTAGCAAGTTATTAACATACGAGCTGCGAGTTAGGGCGTCAATTTAACCTACTGTGCATGTTAATTATTAAAGCGGGAATCTAAAGTCACAAATAACCAATAAATCATGCATAAAGCTCAAGAATCTCAAGATAATCAAAGAATAAAATCAGAATGCTCATAGATCTCATAAAAATACAAATGTACTTACAATCCCAAGGTCCCAACTACAACGAATGGTGCATAGACGGCCATAGACAAGCCTAATCTAAGCCCAAGGCTCGAGAAACCAACCTAATCTACCTAGAAAATGTAAAATACAATAGAAAAATGGAGAAAACCAAGAGTAGACGGCTGCTAAACACCTCAATCGGTGTTTCCCCCTCTCTAAGCTGCTGAGAATACTTCCTAAAACCCTTCACGCTGCTGCCCTAATCGCAGCCGCGATATTTAAAAAGACGAACTGGCATTGAGACGCCAACGCTGATTTTTGTGGTCCCCCATACTGAGCATCGAGACGTTTGGAGATGGCGTCTCGACGCCATCTCTTGGGTCTCGAAGAGTAGGTTACTTCAAAACTTGATCTGTTTGGCGCTGATTTCGAGTCCTGAGCGCTCCACTAAGGTCTTTTCACCGCCTCGGCATCCCATGTCTCAAGATGGAAGGAAACCGCGCTAAAACCTTCGAGTTAACACCAAAATTGAATATGGACTCCATTGAAGCTCTTGGCACTAAATTCCTACAAAACATAACTTTAAGCAAAACAATTATTGTAAAACTAACAAGATTAGGTACAAATAATCATAGGCAATCAGGTCCCATCATCTCCCCCATTTCAAAGGGTCGGAATTTGGAAGCTCTCAACCAGAGTTAGAGAATTCAGAGAAACACTCTTCAAGACTTGAAGAATCCTTAAAGACCAAACACTCTTCAAGACTTCAACACTCCTTGAAGACCAAACACTCTTCAAGATCTAAACATTTCTTGAAGACCAAAGACTCTTCAAGATTTCAAAACTCCAAGGCTTCTTGAAGATTGAAGACCCTTCAAGACTAAAAGACATCAACAATCCTTGAAGACCAAAGACTCTTCAAGATTTCAAGACCCCAAGACTTCTTGAAGACTGAAGACCCTTCAAGACTAGAAGACTTCGACAATCCTTGAAGACCAAAGACTCTTTAAGATTTCAAGACTACAAGGCTTCAAGACTTCAAGACCCCAAGACTTCCTGAAGACTCAAAACCCTTCAAAACTAGAAGACTTCAGAAATCCTTGAAAACCAAAGACTCTTCAAGATTTCAAGACTCCAAGGCTTCAAGACTTCAAGACCCCAAGACTTCTTAAAGACTGAAGACCCTTCAAGATTAGAAGACTTCAACAATCCTTGAAAACCAAAGACTCTTCAACAATCCTTGAAGACCAAAGACACTTCAAGGACTCTTAGACTTCAAAAGCTCCAAGAATCAATTGAAGCTTTAGACTCAAGAACAAGCGCTACAGCCCTCGAGTGAAACAAATTCACACACAAGATAGAGAATCAGAGATTGAAGTTAGGGATTGTACACCCACACACAAATTACATCAATACAAATATATATTTTATTCCACGTGTCTCTATCTTTGAAGTTACGTGTGAACAATTATATTGCAATTTATTCTTTTTTCTTAAAGAATTTGAAATTTAATTAAGTATTAATTGTTTTAAACAAACCACAAGTAACGTCAAATTGAAAAAAGAAACTAACAATGAAAACAATTAATACTTAATTAAGTTTCAATTTCTTTAAGAAAAAAAATAAATTATAATATATATTTTTATTATTTCTTTTCTTCCTTCTTCCTCAAGTCCAGCCAGCAATCGTCGTCCGTCGATTAAGTATAAATTTAAGCAAACCACAAGTAACGTCAAATTGAAAAAAGAAACAAAAAAAAAAAATAAAAACATTTAAAAAACAAACAAAAGAAAACGATGGAAGTTTATTTTATTTTTTGAAAAACAGTTGAAAGGGGAAGGGGAAAAAAAGAAAAGAAGAAAAAAAAGTGAGAGCAAAACGAAGAAGAAAAAATACGATGGAAAAAAAAGAAAAGAAAAAAAAAGTGAGTGAAAAACGAAGAAAAAAACCAAATACTTCTGTGCTTCAGCGAGCTACTGCCTTAAATTAGGGACCACTGACAGTTGAGCCAATAAAGCTGAAACATCTGCCACTGGTAGCTCGATCTCTGCCCGATCCAACTCTGCTAACAAAGGACTCTGAGTCGAAATCAACGATGCCACACTTGCTTCTCTCCTGCTAAGAGCATCTGCCCAACATTAGCTTTGCTGGGGTGATAATTGATTTCACAGTCATAGTCCTTCACCAACTCAAACCATCTCCTTTGCCTTAGGTTGAGCTCCTTCTGGATGAAGAAGTACTTCAGGCTTTTATGATCCATGAATATCTGAATATTTTCCCTGTACAGGTAGTGCTGTCAATTCTTTAATGCAAACACTACAGCTACAAATTCCAGGTCGTGGGTAAGATAATTAGGCTCATGCCCTTTAAGCTGACACGAGGCATAAGCAATTACCTTACCTTGTTGCATAAGCACACAACCTAAACCTTTCCTCGAGGCATCACTATAAACCACCAGACCTCCTCACTCATCAGGAATGGTCAACATTGGAGCAGTGGTCAACTATTCCTTCAACTCCTGGAAGCTCTTCTCGTAGCCTTTGCACCACGCAAAAGTTACATTCTTACAGGTCAATTGCGTCAATGGTGCTGCCCGACCGGAGAAATCCTAGACAAACTTCCTATAGTAACCTGCTAACCCGAGGAAACTACGAATTTCAGTCACTGAGCTGGATCGAGGCCAACTACGAATTGTTGTCACCTTCGCATGGTCCACTGCAATGCCTTCACAAGTAACCACATGACCCAGAAATGTCACTTCTTCCAACAAGAACTCGCACTTCGAAAACTTGGCGTAAAGCTCATTGCTTCTCAAAGCTTCCAACACTTGGCTAAGGTGTTGCTCGTGCTGTTTCTACTCTTGGAATAAATCACGATGTCATCAATAAACACGATGACGAATGAGTCCAAGAAACCCTTAAACACCTAATTCATAAGGTCCATAAAAGTTGCAGGAGCATTAGTGAGTCCAAAAGACATCACTATGAACTCATAGTGCCCGTACCTCGTCCTGAAAGTGGTTTTCGTGATATTGGACTCCTTGATCCTCAACTAATGATAGTCAGATTGCAGGTCAGTCTCCTAGAAAACTTTGGCTCCTTGAAGCTTATCGAAAAGGTCGTCGATGTGAGGGAGGGGGTATTTGTTCTTCACAGTTACCTTGTTCAACTCTCGATGATCGATGCAGAGCCTCATCGACCCATCCTTCTTCTTAACGAACAAAACTGGTGCACCCCAGGGAGAAACGTTGGGCCGAATGAATCCTTTCTCGAGTAGTTCCTCCAATTGCACCTTGAGCTCCTTCAACACGGCTGGAGCCATTCGGTAGGGAGCCTTGGACGGGGGGTTGTCCCAGGTAGCAGATCAATGCAAAAATCTATTCCCCTTGCTGTAGGTAAACCAAGGAGGTCCTCTGGGGAAACGTCTGCATAATCCCTTACTATAGGTACCGAGTCCAACTTAGGGGCTTCCTTGTTGGTATCTACCACAGTCGCTAGATAAGCCCAAACACCATGCTGCACCAGGTGTTTAGCTTTCAACGCAGAGATAACTTTAGGACTCCCACCATTTGAGCCTTTGAATCTGAACTCTTGCCTAGAGGGCAGCTTGAGACGTACTTCCTTCTTGGCACAATCGATGGTAGCTCCATTACTTGCCAACCAATCCATACCAAGAATTATGTCAAAATTTTACATATCCAGCTTAATCAATCAAGCTCTGAGAGTTTGGCCCGCGATTGAAACTTCACCCAATTCCACCACATGCTAAGCAAGCATTACGGATCCAGAGGGGGTGGACACTGATAGAACAAACCCTAGCGGCTCTAACTTCAGATCAGCTTGATTGACAAATGTGGATGAGATAAAAGAGCGACTCAACCCTGAGTCAAATAACACAAACGCAGGGACATTCAGAATAAGAATAGTTCCTGAATCAAGATGCCACAATTAAGAGACAGAAAACAAGAACCACAAAAATACATCGTTATAAGAAACATACCTATTACTACAACATCATCCTCTACAATTTCATCCTTAAGGCGAAAACACGAGCTTTTTGCTTACCACCTTGATAAGGAGCCTGGGCGACCTTCAACACCAATCTTTTTTCCTTTGCCTAACATCTGGTGGGACACCACTTGACATAGTGTTCTTTTTGGCCACATCGAAAATAGACCTTCTCTCCCAACTCGCATTGACCCATATGGTGCCTACTGCACACATTGCAATGGAGGATGGCTGGAGCCTGCTTTTGAGGCTGCTGGCGAGGTGCCTTCAGCGGTGGTCTCGGTTGAGTTGGTGGGGGCTTTCTTTTAACCCCAGAAGGTGAACCGACCTCCCAACGAGATTGCACCGTCTTGGCCAAATTTTTATCCATGACCAACGCTTCATGGAGGGTTGCAGCAAAGGTCGTAGGTGCATTCAGGACAATTGTACCCCGAATTTCTTCCCGGAGACCCTTGTTGAACCTCTTAATCTTCTGCTTCGGTGTGCTAAGTCACGAGCAAAACGTGACAGCTCAGTGAACTTCCGCTCATACTGAATCACGGACATGGTTCCCTGAGTCAAATGCAAGAACTCTATCTCTTTGTCATCTTTGACAATCTCGAGGAAGTAATAATCGTAAAGAAGATCTTTGAACCTCTCCCACGAAACTGGTTCATTAGCATGATCCTTGACGGTTGTTACTGACTTCAACCAATTACGGGCTTCGTTCCTTAACATGAAGACTGCGCCTCGTATTTTCAAGCAGTCATCGTAGTTCATGTAGTCAAACATAGCTTCGAGGTTGCCGATCCAACGCTCGACTGCCAACGGGTTATCTGAACGTCCATCGAAAGAGGGAGGACCATACCGCTTGAAGTCGCGAATGAATTGGGACACTATCGGGTCCTCGGCTGTCCAATTTGGCTGGTGGGGCTGCCAAACATTCTGTTGGGCCACATTTTCGAACATGGTCTACTAGACTTCAGCAGAAATTAACATATGCGGGGCTGCAGGCGGCATTGGAGGAACAACCTCCTGCTGCCTAGGAGGGGGGAGGGTCAACTCCGTTCTGATCAGGAGGAATCAGCGAGTTAATCTCCTGCTGAGCATGGACATCATCGACATGATCCTCCTACCTATTAGCTGGGATTCTGGGTCCATGACCACTACCCCATCCACAACCACAACCACGAGCCATTGACTGAGAAGATGGGGTACTAAGGTCAAAGAATGGATTACAAACTAGGATACAAGCTCTAACCTAAGTCTAGGCAACAAACTAATCCTACTCCCACTCAACAACCATGCAATCAATACAAGCTATCTAGCCACCAAAAGGGAACATCCTAGGCCAAACTTCAACGAGATAAAGCAACCAAGAAAACATTCATGCTTGAACAAGACATGTAAAACACGTAACAAGCAAGCTAATATTAGGCAAACAGACCACTCAAACATCCAATAATATATCAATAAACAATTAAATATTGATGCTTCCATATCTGGTGATGGAGAGGAGAACGAGGAAAACCTCAAACACACATAACTCAACAACCTATGCTACCTAGGTCAGTCTACAGGAACAACTCTGCTCTGATACCAACTGTAACGCCCCAAGTTTTTCAACCACTAGCCTAGTGACGCTACTTCAAACTTTTAAACCCTTAACAACGAAACTGAACTATTTTAAACTGAATGCACCAAAAATTTCGGCAGCATAAAGACGTAAAACTGGTTAACCCAAAATTTTTAACATTTGATAAATAAATCCAACCCTCCCAAACATTCACAAACCAAACTCCACCAAACTACCAGCCGTTTTCACAACTTAACTTCACTATACGAGTCAGGTCTCATAGCATCAAACACACAAGATTATTAAACCAAACCAAGCAACAGGTCGAGTTATCAATTCTTTATTAAGTCTAGCAACTCAATTAACAACCTTCTAGCTAATCCAAATTATATTATTCCACCAAGCTAACAACAGCAATAACCACAATATCCTAAAATAGGAAATCAAATCATCTAGGTGAATCTCTCACCAGGACAAACAATGTTTCAACCAAACCAACACTAAACTAGCCTATCCAAGCATAAAAAGAAAAAAAAACTAACATCGTAGGAATCTTCCTCATAGTTTTCCTCCTCGCAACCAAGGCCCGGATCATCTTCCATTCTTGCAACATCTAAAATGTTGGGGGAGATGGTGAAGGGCCAGTACAACCGTGGTACTGGTAAGTAGCTCACACATGTTAGGTCACAAGCAACAACAAATACCAAACAACATGCTTCTCACACGCAAACAACATGCTTAAAAAGCAATAAAAACCCAACATGCTCACAAAGCAATAAATATCCACCATGCACATGCTTCCCACACTATGCACTCACTGTTGGGTTTTATGCCCTAAAACTCGTAGATAGTGAATGTAACCGTTGACCGGATATTAATGAAATAATATTGATATATTTTTCCATTAATTGTTATTAGTTATTTTATATTTTTCTTTGCCTAATAATAACCCTAATCGAATAAACTAGACATCCAAGGTTGTAATATGAGTCTTGAACTATATGTAGCGACATATGAGATCATTGTTCAAGAAACAGCCTAAAGGGTCTATATTATAGGGATAAGACTGGGTGCCTTATCCTGGTGACACTATGGATACGGCCCACTTTGTATTTGATACAAACGTCGCGATCCAACGCGTTCGTGTAGGAGACATGCGAGTGGGGGTATCCTATGCAATGAGTTTGCATAAGACCGGACCGCGAAATAGTAACCACTGGTTATAACACCGTTAACTAGTTGGTTTTCTATTTCACTAGGACGACCTAGACAACTTAGTCTTAATCCTTAGTTGATTATGGACTCCTGCTCATGAGAGATTGTCCTTTGATTTGTATGGGTGAGAGTGGCCAATACGCCGACCCAATAAGTCTACCACTTTGGGGACAAGACCGAATGGGGAGCAGGGAACATAATCGTACAAGATGGAATTCACTCCTTCCCGACTTTAGGGAAGCAGATGAGTGTTCCCTTAAGTGGTTACTCCGAGTCTTGAACAAAAGGCCCTACCCTCTCAATGGCACGAGAGGGTTTTCTGTTTGATGGTTGGACCACAAACAGGTTGTTCATTAGAGGAGAATTGGTACTTAAGGAAATAGAGGTAACCCAGGGGTAAAACGGTAATTTGACCCAGCTGGTGTTACGGACACTCGTGAAGGACTAACTAGTCGATATTGGTCTAGATCCGTGGACACAGAAAATATGTCTGCAGTGAGAAGAGTGCAACTGTGAGTCTATAGTGGAATGTACACACAGTTAACGAATATTGATTAATGTGGTTAATGAGTTTGACCAATTAATCTCACATCGTTGGAGCTTCTGATCTGCAGGTCCATTAGGTCCCACTGGTAGCTCGTAAAGTAATTTGAGGCAACTAAGTAATAAAAGTAAATTGAAAAATGTTCAATTTATTAAGGGAAACAAATATAATATATATTGATATATTATTATGAGAGAAATTAATATTTGAAAAGTTCAAATATAAATTTATGGAAGTTTGAAAGAGTTCAAAATAATGAATTAATTAATTTAAGGCCTAAAATGTGTTTGGGCAAATTAATTAATTCTAGGCCGGGAATTAAATATGTGATATTTAATTGGTGGTTAATTAATTAAAGAATTCATTAACCGAGAATTAATCAATTATGGAAATAATTAATCACTTAAGGAAGTGATTAATCATTCAAGGAAATGATCTAATCACTTATGGAAGTAATTAGTCATTTGTGGAAAAGATTAATCAATTATGGAATTGATTAATCATGATTGATTAATTAAAGAATAAAGATTGAATCAATTATGGAAAAGATTGATTTAATTGAATATTTTATTCATGGCCTCTCTTTTGTAAATAGAACACTAGACCTAATTGGTCATGACACTTGACACTCTTGAAAGACAAGACCTAGAATTCTCTCTAGCCTCCCTCTTAGAGAAAGACTCCCACAAGTCTTTTGCCTCCTAGACTTAGAGACATACCGGTGTAACCTCTGTGGTGATTGTGTCAATCAAAGAAGAAATTTCCAGCGAAGAAAAACAAAGGCGACTGCTGCGTTTTCGTTCGTGGAGCGTCGTTGGCGAAGAACGGTCAAGTCTTCAACGAAGGTTTGTAACGGTTCTTCCTCTTTTCTTTAGAAAAGTTTTAAGAATAAATTTAGATTTATTTTAGCATGTTTAAACCAATTTTACAGCGGCTTTAAAGGTTGTTTAAAGTTTTGTTTGAGTTATCGTAACGGTATTTTAATGTTAATTAATATACGGCGTAAGGTCCAATCGATGCGCTTCCGCTGCGTGGGTACTTTTATTCCCTTCAATTGGTATCAGAGCCATCGCTGTCCCTATTAATTAATTTTAAAAGTTGTGATAGGCTCTAATAGGTGGGATTTATGCATAATGTATGTTCGGTTTGCATTGAACTGTTTGGGTTAATTTTATGGCCATAGATTTTATTTTTATGTGATTTTGATCATGTAAGGCCCGGTGTTTCGGATATTTTATGTAAAATCGAGTCCTATGTAAGTCCGGGTCTAGAATAGGTTTTTATGAGATGAAAATCGGAGCAATCGCCGCTGAAATCGGGGCCAAAATCGGAGAATCAATGCTGCTGCTGCCCAGATTCTGCCTCCAGACGCAACAGCATCGGGACGCTACTTCAACAGCGTCTCGACGCTGTCTCGATACCGAAGGCGCTCGGTAAGGAAAGCACACAGCGTCGGGACGCTACCTCAACAGCGTCTCGACGCTGTCTCGATTACACAGGCGCCAGATAAGGAAAACGCACAGCGTCGGGACGCTATCTACACAGCGTCTCGACGCTGTCACGATGGAGGCGCGCCCTAGGGTTTCAAAAGGCGCGGTTCGAGGCATGATCGGTCCGGTTTGGCTGGGCTGGGACCTATTTGGTCCGGTTCAGCCAATTTTTGGCATGGTTTGTGATTTTGGAGGGCGGTTCGAGGTGGTTCGGGGCGGTTCGTGCTGTCTAGACCAATTCTGGAGCTGTACATGGATTTTTAGGATAGAATTTAGCTAAATTAATGTAATTTAATGCTTTATTTTATCCTAGGGGCCAAAATTAACCGGTTCAATTGCTATTTATATGCTTTATGGATGTCATATAGAATATTTAATCCCACCTTAGGTTATAAACATGCTCATGCATTTTTATATATTATAAATTGTTATAATGTATGTTTAAATGCATGGTTTTGTTTTCATATTTTTAATATAAGTGTATATTAATTATATGAAAAATTGGAAAGCATGAAGCATGTCATTACTTAAATTAAATATAAATAGTTATGTTTAATGTGATGAATGAAGCATGCTTGATTGATTTTCTTGATTGGCTTATAATTGTTATAATAAAAGAAAATCAAAAATTGCATGAAGCATGAAACATCCATAGTTAATAATATAATTATTATATTATTCATGCAATTAGTGTGGTTTAATTATTTAATTTGAATGAGATTGTTGAATGAATTAAACCCTAGATTCTTGATTATAGGATTAATCATTAAAATTTGAAATAGTTCTTTATTATTAATGATTAGAAACCGTCAATCTATAATCAAGATTTGCATGCAAACATAAGATCATAGGATAAATTGGATTAATTTTAAATTGTTTAAAATTAATTAGACCTAGATCAGTTTCTAATAGGATTAGAATCTTTTCTTAGTATTTAAAAATAGTTTTAGTTGACTAAGTAGGAAAAACATTGCTATGATTATAAGGGAACTCCACCGGTAATGTTCTGTCTAAGGCTGGGGGTATTTAAGTTGACGGTTTACGGAGCATCTCCTACCTGGGAACTGACCTGGAATACCGGAGTTGAATTAATCATAGTTAAATGTTAGCATGCAATGTCACTAGGTTTATTAAAAGTGTTTAATGCACCTAGATCTTTAGAGTAAAGACCTTACATTACTGAGGTTATAAGGAAACTCTCTCGGTAAAGTTTTGTCTAAGGCTGGGGGTATTTAAGTTGACGGTTTACAGAACACCTCCTACCTGGGAACTGACCCGAACATTGAGTTGAATTAACCATAGTAATGTTGACTTGCAATGTTGGGTTTATTAAAAGAAGTTTAATTCACCCAAAAGATTGCAGTTGAATCCTTTCCATAATTGTTATAATAGGATCAGACTTTGATAGATTGACTTAGCCGAATACTATCTAAGTTAAACAACCCTATACTAACCTTAGGACATTTTCAGTAGGAGGAAAATTACAAAACGAGATTTAAATCAAGTTTTGCTCCTACGTCCCTATATTCACAACGTGAGATTCATGCTCGGCTTCGAGTCGCCTTAGGAGCAGCCTCCCTTCGGAAAGTGTTTGCATGGATCAATATCAAGGTGAATGGGAAAAATGTCTAGAGTAAGTGGGAGCGGGACACGTGTCAACGTATCCCTCGGTCTCCACCCATAGTTCACACCGTGAGAGTCCTATGATCCGCCTGCAGGTTGTCCTGGCGCAACCATCCCTTCGGAGGGCCTGGTCATAGGAGTCGAAACATCGTGAACTATTGAAAATGATAGGAGCTCTTAGGCTAATCACCAACAGTTGTCTTTCCCTTCGGTAGCCTGTTGGTGCGTGCCTCTGAGATCTGAAAGTGGGAGGGTTACACTTACGAGGATGAGTTAAAAGTGTTAACAAATCCTTGACCGAACAACGGTGGCTAATGTCTTTAGGAATATGAGTTATTCTGGAATTAGAATTAGCTGAGAGGTGTCTCATTTCAAAGGAGGAGTGCCTGATCACCCTTCGGTGGCTGACATTCTAAACCTCTGAAACGTCGTTGCAAAACTAAATCGATAGTTTTAGGGTTATGTGATTGTCTGTTTTGCTAAATTGATTGGATTGTGTGCAATTGTTTGCTTGTATGATGGGTTAAGGCAAAGATAACTAATACGGTCATTGTTTGTTTAAATTTCAGCAATGTCTTCCTCAATTGTCTCTCTGCTTAAAAATGAGAAATTAACCGGCGAAAATTATGCTACGTGGAAGTCGAACCTGAATACGATTCTTGTTGTCGATGATCTGCGGTTCGTCTTAACGGAGGATTGTCCTCCAGCCCCTGCTCGTAATGCATCCCAAGCAGTTAAAGATGTTTATGACCGCTGGACAAAGGCCAATGATAAGACTCGCGTCTATATCCTAGCCAGCTTATCTGAAGTTTTGGCTATAAGACATGAGAGCATGGTAACAGCGAGGGAGATTATGAACTCTCTCCAGGAGATGTTTGGACAACCGTCCTACCAACTCCACCATGACGCTCTCAAATACGTTTATAGCTGTTGCATGAAAGAGGGCACGTCTGTTCGGGAGCATGTCCTGGATATGATGGTCCAATTCAACGTGGCAGAGGCAAACGGGGCGGTCATAGATGAGCGTAGTCAGGTTGCATTCATCTTAGAATCTCTTCCGAAGAGTTTTCTACAGTTTAGAAGCAATGCAATGATGAATAAAATAACATTCAACCTGACTAGCCTCCTGAATGAGCTACAACTCTATCAGTCTCTTCTTAAGAACAAGGGACAGATAGAAGGAGAGGCAAACGTTGTCCACTCTAAAAGAAAGTTCGAGAAGGGTTCATCCTCTGGAACTAAATCTGTAGCCACTTCTTCAAAGAAAACTCAGAAGAAGAAAGGAAACATGGGGAAAGCTCCCAGTAATGCTGCTAAAAGCAAGGGAAAAGTCAAAGCTATGGCAGATAAGGACAAGTGTTTTCACTACAATGTAGATGGACATTGGAAGAGAAACTGTCCAAAGTACCTTGCTGAGAAAAAGAAGGAAAAGGAAGGTAAATTTGATTTACTTGTTTTAGAAACATGCCTGGTAGAACATGATGAGTTTACCTGGATACTTGATTCAGGGGCAACTAATCATGTTTTCTCTTCTTTTCAGGAAAATAGTTCCTTTCGACAGTTGAACGATGGGGAAATGACACTCAGGGTCGGAACTGGAGAAATCATTTCAGCTAAAGCAGTGGGAGCTGCGAAGTTATTTTTTAGAAATAGATTCTTACTTTTAGAAAGTTTGTTAATCGTTCCCAAGATTAAGAGGAACTTAATTTCTATTTCATGTTTGATTGAACAATCGTATACAGTTACTTTTGATATGAATGAAGCGTTCATTTATAAAAATGGTGTACTTATTTGTTCAGCCAAATTGGAAAATAACTTGTACGTTTTAAGACCAACCGAAAATAAAGCTCTTTTAAATCACGAATTATTTAAAACTGTTGAAACTCAAAGTAAAAGGCAAAAGACTTCTCCATCAAGTAACAATACTAATCTTTGGCATCTAAGACTTGGTCATATAAACATCGATAGGATCGGTCGTTTGGTAAAGAATGGACTTCTAAGCAAGTTAGAAGATGATTCACTACCACCTTGTGAGTCTTGTCTCGAGGGAAAAATGACCAAGAGACCCTTTACTGGAAAAGGTTACAGAGCCAAAGAACCCTTAGAGTTAATACATTCGGATCTATGTGGTCCAATGAATGTAAAAGCTCGAGGAGGGTACGAATATTTCATCTCTTTTATAGATGATTATTCAAGATATGGTTACTTGTACCTAATGGGACATAAGTCTGAAGCCCTTGAAAAGTTTAAGGAGTTTAAGACTGAAGTTGAAAACCTATTAGGTAAATCTATTAAAATACTTCGATCTGATCGAGGAGGGGAGTATATGGATCAAAGATTCCAGGATTATATGATAGAACATGGAATCCAATCTCAACTCTCAGCCCCTGGTACACCTCAACAGAATGGTGTGTCAGAAAGGAGAAATAGAACCTTGTTGGACATGGTTCGATCAATGATGAGCTATGCTCAATTGCCTAGCTCGTTTTGGGGGTATGCAGTAGAGACTGCAGTATACATCTTGAACAATGTTCCCTCAAAAAGTGTTTCTGAAACACCTTTCGAATTATGGAAGGGGCGTAAACCTAGTTTGCATCACTTTCACATCTGGGGTTGTCCAGCACACGTGTTTGTGACAAATCCTATGAAACTGGAACCTCGTTCAAAACTGTGCCAATTTGTTGGTTACCCTAAAGAAACGAGAGGTGGTTATTTCTACGATCCACAAGAAAATAAGGTGATTGTATCGACAAACGCCACTTTCTTAGAAGAAGACCACATGAGAGATCATAAACCACGCAGCAAAATAATATTAGGAGAAGCTACTGAAGAATCATCAAGAGTTGTTGATGAAGTTGGACCTTCAACAAGGGTTGATGAAGGAACTAGTTCTTCAAATCCATCCCGTCCATCTCAAATGTTGGGAATGCCTCGACACAGTGGGAGGGTTGTATTACAACCTGACCGCTACTTGGGTTTAACTGAAACTCAGGTTGTCATACCTAATGATGGCATTGAGGATCCATTGTCCTATCGACAGGCAATGAATGACGAAGATAAGGATGAATGGGTCAAAGTCATGAACTTGGAAATGGAGTCAATGTACTCCAATTCTGTATGGGAACTTACAGATCTACCAAATGGGGTAAAACCCATAGGGTGCAAATGGATCTATAAGAGAAAAAGAGATGCAGCTGGAAAGGTACAGACCTTCAAGGCTAGACTAGTGGCAAAGGGTTATACCCAAAAGGAAGGGGTTGACTATGAAGAAACCTTTTCTCCTGTAGCCATGTTAAAGTCCATAAGAATTCTCTTATCCATAGCCACATATTATGACTATGAAATATGGCAAATGGACGTCAAGACTGCCTTTCTGAATGGTAATCTTGAAGAGAATATCTTCATGTCTCAACCCGAAGGGTTCATAGCCCAAGGTCAGGAACAAAAGATTTGTAAGCTCAATCGATCCATTTATGGATTGAAACAAGCGTCCAGATCATGGAACATTAGATTTGATACTGCAATCAAATCTTTTGGCTTTGACCAAAACGTTGATGAGCCTTGTGTGTACAAGAAAATCAACAAAAGGAAAGTAGCTTTTCTAATACTTTATGTAGACGATATCCTACTCATTGGGAATGATGTAGGATACCTCACTGACATTAAGAAATGGCTAGCAGCCCAATTCCAAATGAAAGATCTGGGAGAGGCTCAATATGTTCTGGGAATCCAAATCATTAGGGATCGTAAGAACAAAACGCTAGCCCTGTCTCAAGCAACGTATATTGACAAGATGTTGTCTCGATATTCGATGCAAAACTCCAAGAAGGGACTACTACCCTTCAGACATGGGGTACACCTGTCTAAGGAACAGTCTCCTAAGACACCTCAAGAAATTGAGAACATGAGACACATTCCCTACGCCTCAGCTGTGGGCAGCTTAATGTATGTTATGCTCTGCACTAGGCCTGACATATGTTATGCAGTGGGAGTAGTCAGTAGGTATCAGTCTAATCCAGGGTTGGACCACTGGGGAGCGGTTAAGAATATCCTCAAGTATCTTCGGAGAACGAGGGACTACATGTTTGTGTATGGAGCTAAGGATTTGATTCTTACTGGATACACTGACTCTGACTTTCAAGCTGATAAGGATTCAAGGAAATCCACATCAGAGTCAGTATTCACCCTCAATGGAGGAGCAGTAGTATGGAGAAGCATCAAACAAGGATGCATAGCAGACTAAACCATGGAGGCTGAGTATGTAGCAGCTTGCGAAGCAGCTAAGGAGGCAGTATGGCTCAGAAAGTTCTTGACTGATTTGGAAGTGGTTCCGAATATGAACGTGCCCATAACACTATACGATGACAACAGTGGGGCTGTAGCCAACTCAAAAGAACCTCGAAGCCACAAACGAGGTAAACACATCGAGAGGAAGTATCACCTGATACGGGAGATTGTGCAAAGAGGAGATGTGATCGTCACTAAGATCGCCTCAGAACACAACATCGCTGATCCATTTACGAAGGCTCTCACGGCTAAAGTGTTTGAGGGTCATCTAGAGGGTCTAGGTCTACGAGATATGTATGCCATCTAATCTAGGGCAAGTGGGAGAAATGTATAATGGGTATAAGGATGCCCTAGTTCATTGTATTAATATACATGACATTTCCAGCTTTAGATTATTGCATTTACATCCCACTAACTAGTGTTTTAGTTCAAGTGGGAGTTTGTTGGGTTTTATGCCCTAAAACTCGTAGATAGTGAATGTAACCATTGACCGGATATTAATGAAATAATATTGATATATTTTTCCATTAATTGTTATTAGTTATTTTATATATGTCTTTGCCTAATAATAACCCTAATCCAATAAACTAGACATCCAAGGCTGTAATATGAGTCTTGAATTATATGTAGCGACATATGGGATCATTGTTCAAGAAATAGCCTAAAGGGTCTATAGTATAGGGATAAGACTGGGTGCCTTATCCTGGTGACACTATGGATACGGCCCACTTTGTATTTGATACAAACGCCGCGATCCAACGCGTTCGTGTAGGAGACATACGAGTGGGGGTATCCTATGCAATGAGTTTGCATAAGACCGGACCGCGAAATAGTAACCACTGGTTATAACACCGTTAACTAGTTGGTTTTCTATTTCACTAGGACGACCTAGACAACTTAGTCTTAATCCTGAGTTGATTATGGACTCCTGCTCATGAGAGATTGTCCTTTGATTTGTATGGGTGAGAGTGTGGCCAATACGCCGACTCAATAAGCCTACCACTTTGGGGACAAGACCGAATGGGGAGCTGGGAACATAATCGTACAAGATGGAATTCACTCCTTCCCGACTTTAGGGAAGCAGATGAGTGTTCCCTTAAGTGGTTACTCCGAGTCTTGAACAAAGGGCCTACCCTCTCAATGGCACGAGAGGGTTTTCTGTTTGATGGTTGGACCACAAACAAGTTGTTCATTAGAGGAAAATTGGTACTTAAGGAAATAGAGGTAACCCAGGGGTAAAACGGTAATTTGACCCAGCTGGTGTTACGGACACTCGTGAAGGACTAACTAGTCGATATTGGTCTAAATCCGTGGACACAGAAAATATGTCTGCAGTGAGAAGAGTGCAACTGTGAGTCTATAGTGGAATGTACACACAGTTAACGAATATTGATTAATGTGGTTAATGAGTTTGACCAATTAATCTCACATCGTTGGAGCTTCTGATCTGCAGGTCCATTAGGTCCCACTGGTAGCTCGTAAAGTAATTTGAGGCAACTAAGTAATAAAAGTAAATTGAAAAATGTTCAATTTATTAAGGGAAACAAATATAATATATATTGATATATTATTATGAGAGAAATTAATATTTGAAAAGTTCAAATATAAATTTATGGAAGTTTGAAAGAGTTCAAAATAATGAATTAATTAATTTAAGGCCTAAAATGTGTTTGGGCAAATTAATTAATTCTAGGCCGGGAATTAAATATGTGATATTTAATTGGTGGTTAATTAATTAAAGAATTCATTAACCGAGAATTAATCAATTATGGAAATAATTAATCACTTAAGGAAGTGATTAATCATTCAAGGAAATGATCTAATCACTTATGGAAGTAATTAGTCATTTGTGGAAAAGATTAATCAATTATGGAATTGATTAATCATGATTGATTAATTAAAGAATAAAGATTGAATCAATTATGGAAAAGATTGATTTAATTGAATATTTTATTCATGGCCTCTCTTCTGTAAATAGAACACTAGACCTAATTAGTCATGACACTTGACACTCTTGAAAGACAAGACCTAGAATTCTCTCTAGCCTCCCTCTTAGAGAAAGACTCCCACAAGTCTTTTGCCTCCTAGACTTAGAGACATACCGGTGTAACCTCTGTGGTGATTGTGTCAATCAAAGAAGAAATTTCCAGCGAAGAAAAACAAAGGCGACTGCTGCGTTTTCGTTCGTGGAGCGTCGTTGGCGAAGAACGGTCAAGTCTTCAACGAAGGTTTGTAACGGTTCTTCCTCTTTTCTTTAGAAAAGTTTTAAGAATAAATTTAGATTTATTTTAGCATGTTTAAACCAATTTTACAGCGGCTTTAAAGGTTGTTTAAAGTTTTGTTTGAGTTATCGTAACGGTATTTTAATGTTAATTAATATACGGCATAAGGTCCAATCGATGCGCTTCCGCTGCGTGGGGACTTTTATTCCCTTCACCCACACCCTACTAGACATCACATGATTTACGCGTCATGCTCTGCACCTAACGTATGAATTACGAGTCATGTTGCGTAAACCAACACGTGAATTACGCGCCATGCTGTACACCTAGGCCACATGATTTTCGCGTCATGCTACGCTAAACAAACGCATGCATTACGCGTCATGCTACGCAAAACCAAACATGTGAATTACGTGCCACGATGCGCACCGACACATGAATTAAGCGCCATGTAACACAACCGCTAGACTCATGCTACACATCCCGTGACAACATGCTAGCCTAACTAAACATGCTTAACACGACATCCCATCATGCTAAAATGCAACACCTCCTCATGCTAAACACAACAGAACATGCTTATCCCAAGCAATACAACATAACATGGTCATCTCAAGCAAAACAGCGATAATCAACATAGCAAAGCATGCTTCGCACAAGTATATAAGTAAGGCAAGTAACCACACAAACATGCTACAGGCAATCAAACAAAACCCAGCAAGTGGAAACTACTTACAATACATAGCAATGCTCTAGAGAACTTTGAAGGCTCTTATAGCACCCTTAATCAACTCTAAATGATCCAAATAAACTCCTAAGCAATTAGGAAAACATTTAGAGGTGGTTAACACTAGCCCAATATCTTGAAGCTACTAAACAAGTGTCTAAGGGAGAAAACTTATTCAAGATCAACCTTAGGTCCTTGGTAAATGGCTTAATGTGCTCGAGAATGCTCTAAAATGATTCCAGCTACTATAAAACTTATCTACTATAAGGAATAAATTTTTAACATTAAGAAGGGTATTTAAAAGGCTTAAAGGCATTGGAAACCTTACCGGATTGCATAAACGAGCCAACCTGCTTGCTGGAATTTGTCGCCCAGCACCAAAATCCTTGATTAAGCGCTGCCCGAAATCTAAATTGACTCAAAACTAAAACTAAAGGACACCCAATGGTTAAAAGCTACTTTAAAGCTGACTACGACTATTACCAAAGGTTTTAGGGCACAAAAACTTAACGATCAACACCAAACAGCCTCGTTTAAGCATTGTACAATGACTGCAAATGGCCCAAAACCTGCAATTTAGAAGTCGTTGTGGCTTGGATAACCAAGATTTGAAGCGAACACTCAATGGGTCGAGCTACAGTACTGGAGTTTCGAAAAGACACCGAATGAATGCTGCAATCTCACCAAACTAGAGAGATTCAAGGCCAAATGCTTCCTAGATGGCGTTGCAGATCAGAACCTTAGACCCAAATACTTGAATCTTAACCAAGCGAAATCAAAAAAGGGAAACTTACGCTGATTCCTCAAGGAGATTGCGGCACCGGGATGGAGAAGAGAAATGGTGGCGACACAAACACAAGGGGAGAGAAAAATTACCGCAGACAGGCCTACAGAGGGAGAAAAACGCACGAACGAAGCGAGAGAGAGAGAGCAACGTGCAACGGCGACGGCTCGAGCAGGCTACAGCGACGATGACGCTGGGCTGGCGACGATGGGAGTTGGGCAGCTTCACAACTTGGCGACTCCACGTGAGAAACTGAGAGAGGGAGATCGCACGATGCGTTGCAGCGTGCTCGGGCTGTGACGAACGGCTGGTGGGAGTAGTGGCGCGACGGCAACGGAAGCTCCTGTAGACGGCAGCTGGTGGGCAGCGACGGCGATGGAAACTCCTACAGATGGTGGCTGGTGGGCTTTCGACAAGATGAAATCGAGAGGGGGCTTGGTGGCTTCCATGAAAGAAAGAAGGGAAGACAGAGGTTTTGGCCTTTTTCCTTTTCCTTAATTCTTCTCTTTTCTTTATTTCCCTTCTTTTTCTTAATAGAAAAACTCTAAGAAAAGGCTTTCCAAGAATAGACTTCCAACTTACTTCCCCCATCCAACTTACTTCAAAGAATGGGTATGTGTACATATTTTATGTTACAGAGATTTTGAATGTTAAAGAGTCCACAATAACAACTATTAACATTATCTAAGCTAACTCATCACTCAAAAAAATGAATATAAAAAACTTTCATTTATAAACATTACTCTCAAAATTATCCTCACCACCACTGAATCCTTCCAAGGAGACGATTTTGGGAAAATACTTGCATAGGATCATCACCAAGTTCACATAGAATTATCCTCAAACTTTAAACATCACACTCTGCATTTTAATATGTCAATTGCATGAGTACACCATTGCCGACCAGAGAGGAACTACAATTAATCATTCTACCAACTTCAAAATAACACAAATTAAAATTGTTATCATTCCGGTACATAGAAAATAGATTAAAATCATTCCTTCGATTTGTTTCTTTTTCTCATTATTTCAATGCTCAATTACAACAGCTAAACCTGCCTCTATGCAATTCATATATACTATCAAGTTTGCACGTCCCTTTTCCAGTAGACTCTCGTGGCTGATAATGTTACGTCAGAAGGATTCATGATTGATAATGTTATATCAGAAGGATAGAAGGATCCATGATAATGAAGGATTAGGAGTTAGAAAAATTATTTCAGTACTTGCACGGAGGAAGGAAAATTTTATTGGAAAGCTGGAGATGAAGTCTTTCCTAGTCTCTTTTTCAGCATTTAGATAGAGTTCTCAGGCCAAGAGTTTATAATTCTTCTTCTTCTTTTTGCAATCTTAGAATTTGAATCTGGTTTTTCTGCATGGTTCCAGATTTAAGAATTGTTTCTTATGTTCTAATCCCTACCAAAAGAGAAACGAATATCCTATTGCATGCAACGAAATCTGCAAATCTAGATGAACTACTTTTTTCAGTTACTAGCATCAATCCTTTTGGGAGTTAAAAAAACCCCCACAAAATGTCAATATAAAGCTTACACAGCTATCTTTCATGTTTTCCACTTTTTTTTTTTTAAAGAAAATAGATCCCATCTCTCAATTAAGGAACAACCTGTAATGAGATTTGATATCCACAAAAGAAGCATCTGACAGTAATTTCACTCAAACACGTACTATGGTGTCAAGGTACATGGAGCATGTTATGCATAGTGAAGGATTTGGGCAGCTTGGGTATGGAGCACATGAAAATGAAAACCTGTTTTTTTCTTCTTTTTACTTTCCACTTCTTATTCTCTCTCCCTTTGTATGTCGTAATAAAAACCTCAGCAAAGTCTACTATTCCTGAAGCTTTTGCAAAAGTTCGAGGGGAGAAAGTTTAAGAAAGCTAATACTCGGTTCATCCACACTAACACCAGAATCAAAGTTGGGACTACTCCACTCTTGCAACTAAAGATCTAAATTTCTGCCATACTAAAAGTGACAAAGAAAAGATAAACTTTTTTGTGAACCCTGAAAGAAGACTAGACACACTTAAAGACTTCTGCTGGGAAAGGGAAGGCATCTCGAGTTCAAACAGAGAGAAGATATCGAGCAAATCAAATGTGGCTCAAAAAGGTAACATTCAAGCTCTTACTAGAAAAAAATAAAAATTATCATACTTTGAACCCCTTGGAGCGATCACACAAATGGAAATACATCAAACGAAAACATTCATAATATATATCAGTAATTTCAGCTTCAGTTGATTTCAATGACAAGAATATGTGCAGGCGTTACACACAACCTAGAATCAGATACCTACAAAATGCAGAAAGAAGCCTAAAAAAAATTGGTTCTAGAAAGTTGTTATTACTAGAAATGTTCTTTTACTATTGTTAACCATCAAAGGTTACCCTCAAATAACATAAATCAAACAGCCCATAATCAATTCACTTCCAACTCATCTTATGAATATTTTGATTTGTTTACTTCCCAATTCTAATTCTTTATCCTGTTTTTCTCCAAAGCAACTTGTTTGGTCCTTGTTCAAAGCGATTTCTATTCTCTTAAGTTGAAAACCCTACATTTGCTACAATCATTCAGAAAAATCTCTCAATTTTAAAAGGACAAAGAACATGAAGAACCCCTTCCATTCTCCCTCCCTCTCTGATAATAAACCCGTTTACGGTTTACACAGAAACTATGCAACTACGTCCTGACCCCTTTATAGCCGAGAACATCATGATAAAGTTCTCTTGTTATACCTTTATTTCCTTCTCTTGAACCATAAAGTCAAACAATAAGAGAATAAACCACTTGAACCTCCAATAATGTTATTTACTTAGTTTTTCTGCAGTATCCGAGACGAACGCATCTCAAATTGGAGTTGCACAACAAACTAATTTCCCTCAATTCAATTAGTAGCACAAATACCCCGATTATACAAATTTCAAATCATCTGGCAGCGATAAAAGAAACAAGGATAGTAAGAGCGAAGAAGTATAGATACCTCGGAATGAAACTGTTGAAACTGGTGCATTGGTAGGGGCCGCGCGAACGCAGGCCCCCACTACCACAAATAATGACGTAGGCTCTGCCACTTTGGGCAGACCTTAGGCGGGCACCCCTCCTTAATGTGCAATGGAGGTCACCAACCTAGGCCATGAGCCTTTCTGATCGCCCATTGACCCCGTCCAGGTAAGTATGTTCAAATGTTCGCCATCCTTTGTATTTATAGCAGATTGTGAGGTCCATGCCGCGTGCTTGCCCGATGTGGGACTTTTCAATTATCTCCTCCTTATACTTCGCCTTTCGACTTCGAAGGATGTTCATCCACTTCTTTGTCTATTATATTATTGAGTTGAAATGTTGTTTAGGTAAATAACATTTGGCAGAAATCATTTTTGTGATCAATCAAATCTATTTCTCCAAAGTATTTTAATTTAAAGCTCTAGTGTATGCAAATTGAAAAAAAAAATTAAGCTTTCGTATTAATTTGGTAAAATAGTTGATTAGGTTGATCCACTACATATCAACATGGTCGAAAATTCCTGACATGAGAGTTAAGCCTTTTTTTGGGTTTTATGCAGGTTTTTTCAGTTACGGTCGTGTGGTTGACGGTTTCCTCATGGATGAACTCACTGAACAGTGCCTGAATATGACGTTGACAGAGGAGGAAGCGGCAACGATCCCCATGCCGGCGAATATTCCCTTGCTTGACGACTCAACCATCCAAGTTTGCACCATTGGAAAGGTCCTTTCGAGCTGGTTAGTGAATTCATGTCTTTTGCAATGTGATGTTGTCAATTTGGAATGCCGGTGCTCTTTGTTCTCGCCTCTAGGTTCGAATAGTCCTCTTCTTGATTTTTCTCAATGTGCATTTTGGGTCCAGATAAACAATGTCTCGTTGAATTTTCTCATTCTTGTTATGGCCCATGAACTTGGCAGTGTGCTTAGTACTATTGAGGAAGTGTTTGGGGAAGGTTGTGGGGACTGGATAGGTTCAGTTATTCGAATTCGAGTTATTCTTGATGTGACTAAGCCCCTTTGTCGTGTAGTTCGTTGGCAGGTTAGCAATGATTTTTTTTTTGTGCCTAATTAAGTATGAACGGTGGCCAGAATTCTGTTATAGGTGTGGTTGTATTGGACATTCCCATTGTGAATGTTTTGAATTGGGTTCCGTACTACTGCAAATGGTCTCTTCTTATATGGTCATTGGCTTCATGTTGCTCCTTTTAGACGTATGAGACTAAGTGGGTTAGGGGAAGATGGCCAGGGTCTTGGTAGTCGTAGAGGGTGAGAACATGGTGGGCTTGGTAGAGGTAAGAGGCAGGGTCGTGGTCGAATGGGTCTCTGCAAGACGGGTGAGGATTTTGGGCAGTGATTTAGTTCAAACTTCTATGGTTGCACTTGTTGTGATTTCTCTGCCTTCTACCACAACCATCCCCCCTCTTGATAAAGGGAAGACAATGGTTGGGGAGGTCTCTTCGACACTTGTGAAAGAGGATGGTTGTGGGGAGGTCTCTTCGAGGTTTGGGGTCCCCTCGGGCTCTCCGACGCTTGACTAAGTTGGTTCAAGCAAAATGACCTTTGGTGCTCTTCTTATCTGAAACAAAGGTCTCTTCAAGCAGGATGGATTCTGTGAAACGAATTATGGGCTATGATTAATGTTTTAGTGTTGATTGTACTGGTCGAAGTAGTGGTTTGGCTCTTCTTTGGGACTTTGCTATTTCCTTTAGCCTCTTATCTTTCTCAAGCAATCATATAGATGGTTTGGTGTTATAGAATGATTGCAGATGACACATTTATAGGATCTATGGTTTCCCAACTGCTGAATTGTGTCCTCGAACATGGTCCCTTCTCATTAAGTTGCGGGCTTGTTGGAGGGGATTTTACTTGAAGGAGTGTACAACCTCTAGCAGAAGCGATTTGGATCGAAAGCACATCAATTCTATTAAATTTATAATCAAAAGAATGTTGAAAAACTAAACGAAAATAGGACAGCGTTTTAACCAACCTTTGGTGTCGAAATTGAACTACTTCGTTGATGAATTCTAAACTCGATCGATGTGTGGACAACCACCAAAGCCTTCTCCCGCTATCCTCCAGCCTTAGAACGAGTTGTGGGACTCAATCTTGTGATGAATTTTTAAAAGAAAAATACAAGGGGTTTGAGAGAGTTTCTTCTCTTGTGATTTTGAGAGCTTAGGATGTTTAGCACCATCCCTTCATCTTCTCTTGAAATTCAAGTTTTTAAACAACCAAAACATGCAATCCAATACCTCACAAGATGACAACAAAATTTGAGATGGATTAGTCATTTGGTTTGGTGGCAACTCATGGGAATTTGCCTCCTGAGTTATTAAAAGAAAAAATTGAAATTATAAATTAATCTCTCAATTTTCATTTAATTAACTTTAAAATAAAATTAATTCAAATAACTAATTTTAAATAAAATTAATTTTAATTTTAAATAAATAATTATTTAAAAATTTTAATTAATTAATTAATTTATTTAATTTAATATCAAATATTAAATAGTTCCACCAATCCTGACTTCTCTAAAAAAAAACTCAGTCTCTTGAATATGAATCCTTATTCATGTGTATAATATTTAAATCATTTTTAAATATATTTAACTCTCTCTAATATATTTTAATTTACAACTAAACTATAACACGTTAAGTATATTGTATATAATTAACGTTTACTCCCTTTATTGAATTTGAACAATTTCAAATTCTCTCAACACACTGTTCTAAGGTTTAGTTTGTATGAGATAGCAAGGGGACCTAATGAACCTACAGATCATAGGCTCCAACAATCCGAGATTAACCAGTTTGACTCATTAACCTAGTTAACCAACATTCGTTAACTACCGAGACACTCTACTATAGCTCAGTAGTTGCACTCCCCTCACTGTAGATATATTTCTGTCCACCTGATATAACCATGATTAGTAAGTTGATCCTTCACAGGTTATTCGTAACTACATATGGATCAAATGTCCGTTTTACCCCTAAAGTTCCCTTTTGTTCCTTAAGTCTCACTGATCCTCTAATGAACAATTGGTTTGTGGTCCAACCACCAAACCGAGTCCCTCTAGGGCCAATGAGAGGGTGGGGATCTTTGTTCAAGACCTGGAGTCAGCACTTAAGGGAACAACCTCTCTACTATCCCTAAAGTCGGGTAGGAGCGAATTTCATCTCGTAGGACTATGTCTCCAACTATCTACTCAGTCTTATCCTTGAAATGGGGGGTTTGCTGAGTCGGCGAACTTAGGCCACTCTCACCCATGCAGATCTAAGGATAAGCTCGAATAAACAGGAGTTCATAGTTAGCTCGGGATTAAGATCGAGTTACCTAAGTCATACCATGAAATAGTCAGTCTCAATAGTAAATGGTGTTATACAGTGAGAGTGACTTATTTCTCGGTCTTGGTCTTATGCAAACTCATTGCATAGGATGCTCCCACTCACATCTCCACATGAAAGACTCAGGATCATATCGTCTATACTAACTACAAAGCGGGTTGTTGGTTGGTTTTCAGAAAGTTGATTAATTTGATACTAAAAATATCACTAATATGCATTAATCCAAGTATAAGTTAAGCATAACCAAGTAGTACCTAAAGTATTCCAGGGTCAAATCCACAGGGAAGGGGCAGTAAGAATTTTAATAAACTAACTAATGAACACTCAGACACATGGTACTGAGTGTGAAATTAAATAAATGAAGGCTGTGATATTAAAGGATGCTGTAAAACAAGCTATGCGACAGAAGTACGTAAAGGGTGATTAGATGATAAATGTTATCAAGGCTTTTGTTGTGGCAACCACATGCTTTGATAAGTTATCTAGTAGCACACATTCTATTTAATTCCAATTAATGCTTAAGTGAGAAATAAACATGTGATTCTCTTCCAGTACTACACATGCGTTTGGCGAAGAACTAACAACATTCTGTTCAATTAGTTCATGCGTTGATGTTGTTCTCTAATGACTTGCAAGTGATTGCATTATTCCTAAAACAACCTAAGCACATTCATGAAATATCTCTTGCGGCAGTATTAAACCTAATACAACTTAGACTACATGTCATGCGCTAACTTGCTCTACCCAGATATTTCCACATGTATTACCTGTCAGGGATTTATCATGCTGCTACCGCATCCGACTGGCTAGGCAGGAGTTAGTAATGGAAATATTATTGTCTCTAAGCAAAAAGCATTAATGTTTCATTCATTCAAAATGTGACGCATACATAGTAATGTTATCACCACATGGGTGCCTAAGCTAAGCCTTGATAAAGATAGTTTAGCTCATGTTATAAAAGAAAGACATAATGTGGTACATCACAAAATAAATGTGTTGGGACTCTATGTATTCTTCTCTGTTCTTCTTTCTCTCTCTCTTTTTGCTATCTTCCTCTCTGTCGTGTCCCTTCTTCATGGCAGCTGGGCGATTTTTATAGGCTGAGGACGCTGACTTCTCCAAGAAATTGGCTTGTGTGCCCAAATAATCTTTTGTCAACTTGCACATCAGTCACACGACAGGGCGACCATCCATCTGGTTGTCATCGTACGATTCACACTCTAGGATCTGCACCTGCGCTGAAGATAACTTGTGCAAGGGAATAACTATAGAAATCATGTGTTAGTGGGCTCATATATGTGGTTTTCTACAGCATTAAAGAATACTCATCTAAGGTTTTAATTACCGCAATTCTTTATTATCATGCGTAACAATTAGTGCATCTATGATCTTTTCCAACCTTATTTAATTTAAATTTAGGAGAGAAATAACTTGCTTTTTGCAAGTTATCAGTTGCGACTCATAGTGTCCCCAGGATAAGGTACCCAACCCTATCCGTATACTATAGACCGTTTTGACTATTTACTCGAGTTTGATCCACTCTTATGCCTCCACATAAAGCTCAAGTATACATACAATAGCCAGAGATCTTAGTTTATTGGGTTTTGGGTTATTTAACGTGCAATTCACTTATTTAACAACTTAAGTGAACAAATCTCAATAACGATTTTATTGAACAAGTATATATATAATTCGTTTACATTCACTATCTATGAGTTTTAGGGCACCAACCCCAACATTAATGCTATCTTATGTCATGATGAGAAGGATGAGGGATGAGACAAGTCGTTGGTTGAGTTTGTTGTGTTTCAGAATATAGTTGACTATTGTGGCTGATAACTGCCCAAAAGGTAGTTATTTAGGCCTCAATTATATAGGGATTTGTGTGTCCTTTATGCTTATTAGGGTTGGTTTTGGATAGATATTACATATTTTAACCCATTTGGAAGAATGGAAGCTTTGGAAATCATTTTGTGCATATTATGCTACTGAGCGACTAGAGGGAGCAAATTCTGTGCTGTAGCAAAACTGGGAATAGAACTGCCACATCACAGCTCGTTAGCCAACTTCATGAACCGACTTCTGTTGAGTTATTTTCGGGACAAAGGAGCAAGGAGAGCCCTACACGTGTCCAAGTTGACCTAATTCAAGTCTCCTATCCTTCTATAAAAGGAAGTAGTCGTCCAAGTCAAAAGGGATTCCATGTTTTCCCTTGGAAGCCGAATATTTTAGAGAGATTGAAGATTAACAAAAACACCATCTTCCGCAAGCTGATTAGGGAGTTTATTTTCTTTATTAACTTGTGGTTATGGACGTGCCTACTCAGATTGTAATTCGTATTCCTATGCCTATTATGAACTAAGTAGCTTAAGGTGTTGGTTAGGAATAATGTGATTACTGTGCTTCATCTCTAGTAATATATTGACTATCGCATTTTGGTTAATTGTTGTGCTTATTCTCATTTTATGCCCGCTTGGCCAGCCGGTATGGATAGCTCTCTCTAGTTTCAGGGATGATTTAGAGAGTGTGTGGCAATTATCCACACTACGATCATTGTGTATTGGTGAACGCCAGTGACTGAGTTAGGGATAGCCAGTTGCCTAGTGCTTGATCGGTCACACTTCATTGGGTTTGAAACATGTCCCAAAAGATCCGGAGTTCCGGGAGGAATCCGCTAATAATACTGCGAGAAATGCATTATCAATAATATTGCTAGAGCATATCTTAGAACAATCACTAAATCCTAACCAGCGCCTGTTTTGAATCTGTCTATCTATTTGTTTACTTATTGTTCTGTCATTTACTTTGCTTCAGCATAATTCCGATAAAACCAAATCATTTTACTATTCGTGAAACCATTGGAAAGTTACACAAAAATAGGTAGAGTGGAAACTAATTCAGGGCTCGGATTGATAATATTACTTGCTGCAGACTGTGTATACTTGCACAGGAATTCTAGAGTATTTTATATCATATTTTTACTCACTCTAGGAACCCAACAGTGGCCTTATTGACTTGGGTTTTGTTGGTGATTGTTTTACCTGGTGCAATAGGAGGCCAGGGGGTGAAACAATTTTTTAGCGCCTGGATCGATGTTTTAGTACCTCTTCTTGGCAAGACCTCTAGTCGAAGTATATGGTACACCACCTGGATTATTGCAAGTCTGATCATCGCCCTTCAGAACTGGTTCTTAACCCTCTTCCTTGTTGTTGGTCCAACCACCAACGAATTAACAGGTTTGATGAGACTTGGCTTCGACATTCGAAACCTCAGGATTTGATTCACCACTCGTGGGTTTCGACTTCCTCAAAATTCACCCCTACGACTCTAGTGAATCTTGCTAGTATGGCTAAACGTTGTTTGTGATCTATGGCAGGATGGGGGAGATCAAAATTTAGGGATTATTGATAACTCTCCAAAAGGAAGTTATTTAGACCGTATTTCTATATTAATTTGTGTGTCTTTTGTGCTAAATAGGGTCTCTTTTAGATATATATTATATGTTTTAACCCATTTGGAAGAATGGATGCTTTTGAAGTTATTTTGTGCAGAATATATTGTTGAGCGACATGAGGGAGCAAATTCTGTGTTGTAGCAAAGCTGGGAGCAAAACTTCCACGTCACAGCTCTTTAGCCAATTTAATGAACTGAATTCTGTTAAGCTATTCTTAGGATAAAGGAGCAAGGAGAGCCATCCACGTGTCTAGGTCAACCTAATTAGCGCTTGCTATCACTCTATAAAAGGAGAAGCCGTCTCAAGTCAAATTCATTCCATCCTTGGGAGGAACATTCCACTCTTGGAAAGTTTACTTCCACCTTTGGGAGCCGAATAGAGGAGGAAAGATTGGAGACTCAAGAAGACCATCAACTACGGGTTACTTCAAGCGAATTTACTTTTTCTTGTGTTTTCTTGTAGTTATGGATGCATTTACTTATATTGTAATGTGTCTCTATGCACTTTATGAACTAAGTAATTTTAGGTGTTGGTTAGGAAATATGTAATTGTCGTGTTTAATTCTATGCAATATATGTTGGTTTGATGCATCTTGATTATTTGTTGTGCTTATTTATATTTTGTGCTCGTCTGGCCAGTCGGTATGAATATCACTTCCTAATTTCAGGGATGATTTGGGAAGTGTGTGGCAATTAATCACACTAGATCATTGTGTATTGGTGAACGCCAGTGACTGAGCTAGGGATAGCCAGTTGCCTAGTGCTTGATCGGTAGTGCTTCATTGGAGTTGAAACACATTCTAAAAAATCCAAAGTTCCAGGAGGAATATGCTAATAAGACTGCAAGAGTTTTGCCTGATCAATAATATTGCTAGAGCATCTTTTAAAACAATTTCTAAATCCTGACCAACGCCTGTTTCTAATTTGTCTGCTTTATTTGTTTACTTTATGTTCTGTCCTTTCTTTTGCTTCAACATTCTATAAAAACCAATCATTTTAACCACCTTTGAAACCATTGAAAAGCTAAACAAAATAGATAAAGTGAGAGCTAATTCAGACCTTGGATTCGATAAATACTTATTACTTGTTGCGGATTGTGTATACTTGCACTGAGTTCTAGAGTTTATTTCTTACTACATTTTCACCCACTCTAGAAACCCAACAATTATGCCTGTCGTGTCAGTCTTGCTAACCAGTGGGTCCAAACTGTCATTGCTGAGTTGAGGAAACCTAGATCTCGAGAGATGCTTAATCAAGTTGAGGCTCAATAAGAGGAGGTGTTACAAGAAGATGAGTTGTATTGGAAACAGCGTTCTCGGGAACTTTGGCTATGAGAATGGGTCCGTAACACTCATTGGTTTCATCGACGGGCTTCCTATAGAAGGAAGATTAACCATATAGTGGGTCTCATAGATGATCAGGGGTGTGGCATCAGGATAAGAGTATAGTCTTACAGATGGTGACAGATTACTTTCAACGACTTTTCTCTTCCTCAAACCCAATTAACCAGCATTTTGAGTTAGTTTTGCAGGATGTTAGTCCCTGTGTTGATGAGGTTATGAACTAAGAGCTCTTGCAACCTTTTACTATAGAAGAGATTCTTCTGGCACTAAAACAAACTCATCCCTATAAGGCTTCAGGCCCTGATGGTCTGTCTAGTAGTTTCTATAGAAACCATTAGCAATTTGTGGGATCTGATATGATTCAAAGTTTTTTGGCTTTTCTAAATCATGGTTGTTCACCAAGGTCACTGAATGATATGATGATTGTTTTCATTTCCAAGATTAAGTCGCCCCATTGGGTCTCTGACTTCAGGTCTATTTCCCTTTGTAAAGTTAATTATAAATTTATTTCATAGGTGTTGGTTAATTGAATGAAACATATCTTGACTAAGATTATCTCCCCGAATTAGAGTTCCTTCATATCAGGTCTTTGTGTAGTGGATAATGCCATTTTGGGGTTTAAGTGTATCCATGAGTTAAAGGCGTCGATCAGTTGGTAATTCTAAATGGGCAGTGCTCAAACTAAACATGAGTAAGGCTTATGACAGGGTGGAATGGTCTTTTCTTTAGCAAATAATGCTCCACATGGGTTTTGCAAGACCATGGGTTGATCTAATCCACCGATGTGTCAGTTCGGTCACTTTTTTCTATTAATTTGAATGGTGAGAAACTAGGTCATGTGGTTCCAACTAGTGTTATTAAAATCGTATGATTCACGATTTGAATTGTATAATTCAAATCAAATGGGAGGAAGATGATTCAGAACGTTGTTTTGTATCAGAAATTTTATGTCTCGTACAATTCACGTTTCTGAATCGTGAGAATTATGGTTGAATTGAAACTTTTCGATTAAAAAACACTACTACAAAAACAGCCTTTAATGACAGACAGAAAAAAAGGGGCGGGACCTTTAATGACGGACGGAAAAACGCGCACCACTTTTAATGTCGGACGCGCGTTTTTCTGGAAAAACGGGCTTTTAATGACGGGCAATGCCCGTCATTAAAAATACCCTTTAAGGGCGGGCATAGCCCGCCATTAAAAGTCCCTTTTAATTTTTTTTTTAATTTTTGAAAACTGTAAAAAGTAACTTTACCTTTCTCTCTCCCTGAAGGCCCATCAAACCCTAGCTCCCTTCGAAACCTTCAGCCGCCGCACCCTCTTCTTCATCTTCTTCTTCAACGACATTCGACCGGCGAAACTTTTCTCTCTTCCCCTTGTCTTCAACCCACGACGGCAGTAAGATCTTCATCAGCGGCGACTGGACGGAGACCAAAAGCATCTTCTTCGTGTGCGTTTCGACCGACTGGACGACGACTGGTAGCAATGGTTTCATCATCTTCTTCTTCGTGTGCGTTTCGATCGACTGGCAGCGTGGGTTTCATCATTTTCTTCTTCGCGTGCGTTTCGACCGACTAGAAGGGGACTGGCATCGACTGGCAGCGTGGGTTTCATCATCTTCTTCTTCGCGGATGTTTCGACTGGACGGCGACTGGCAGCATGGTCGACTTCTTTCTCCTTCTTTGTGGGTGTTTCACCTTCTTTGTGGCGTTTTGACCATAGGTTTCTAGACGACGACCGAAGGCGTTTCGACCAAGCATTTCGTCGACTTCTTTCTTGGGTTCTAACAGGTTAGTTCTTGTGGTTATGTTTATTTCTTATTTGCATTTGTGGCATTGGTTTTGATACCCCTTTTCCATTTTTCTTGGTATGTCTCTTTGTTTTTTTGAGTTTGTTTACTTTATCAAATTTGACCCAACTCAATGTCAAAGTTTAAGTTAAAATTGATTAGGTGGATCAATCTTGATATCGATATATCTATTAACAAAAGTGGTTGAAAAGGGATAGTTAGATAAACAAAATGTTACCGTTACATTACAACTCAACTGGAACTCAAAGTCCAAGTACTGAACAAATACAATTTCTACAATATTCGAAATTAAGACAAAATCTATAATTGAATCAAAATCAAAATATCATTTTCCTTCTAGTCAAAGAGGATCCTTCCACAAAGTTTCATGTTCCCCAAATTTAACTAAAATCTTAAAATCAAACAAACAAACACATGAAAAAGTTACAATAATGACATTGGAAAGCACAACAAAAAAAAAGTTGGTTTGGTATACTAATAATCCAAAGTAGTGAAGTTAGTAATACAAAACTATGCTATACATATTCTTTTATCAATCATCATATAATACAAGCTTTTTTTTTTTTTTAAAAAAAAATAATATTTAGTATAAGGAGGTGGGTCAACTTTTAATTAAGAAATTAATAGTGATAATTGATAACTGCCCAAAAGGTAGTTATTTAGGCCTCATTTATATAGGGATTTGTGTGTCCTTTGTGCTTAATAGGGTTGGTTTTAGATAGATATTACATGTTTTAACCCATTTGGTAGAATGGAAGCTTTGGAAATCATTTTGTGCAGATTATGCTGCTGGGCGACTGGAGGTTGCAAATTCTGTGCTGCAGCAAAACTGGGAGCAGAATTGCCACATCACAGCTCGTTAGCCAACTTCATGAACCGACTTCTGTTGAGTTATTATCGGGATAAAGGAGCAAGGAGAGCCCTACACGTGTCCAAGTTGACCTAATTCAAGCCTCCTATCCTTCTATAAAAGGAAGTAGTCGTCCAAGTCAAAACCATTCCATTTTCCTTGGAAGCCGAATAGTATAGAGAGATTGGAGATTACTAGAAGACCATCATCTGCAAGCTGATTAAGGAGATTATTATTTTCTTTATTATCTTGTGATTATGGACATGCATACTCAGATTGTAATTCATGTCTCCATCTTTATTATGAACTAAGTAGCTGTAGGCGTTGGTTAAGGACTATGTAGTTGTCGTGCTTCATCTCTAATAATATTTACTGATTATTGCATCTTGGTTAATTGTTGTGCCTATTTCCATTTTATGCCCACCTGGCCAGCCAGTATGAATACCTCTATCTAGTTTCAGGGATGATTTAGAGAGTGTGTGACAATTATCCACACTACGATCATTGTGTATTGGTGAACGCCAGTGACTGAGCTAGGGATAGCCAGTTGCCTAGTGCTTGATCGGTCGCGCTTCATTGGGGTTGAAACACATTCCAAAAGATTCGGAGTTCCGGGAGGAATCTGCTAATAATATTGCGAGAGTTTGCATGATCAATAATATTGCTAGAGCATCTTTTAAAACAACTACTGAATCCTGACCAGCGCCTGTCTTTAATCTGTCTGCCTATTTGTTTACTTGTTGTTCTGTCATTTACTTTGCTTCAGCATAATTCTTAGAAAACACAATCATTTTTTACCTTGAAACCATAAAAAGATTCATACAAAATAGATAGAGTGGAAGCTAGTCCAGGCCTTGGATTGACAAATACTTATTACTTGTTGCGGACTGTGTATACTTGCACAGGAATTCTAGAGTCTTTTCAGATCATAATTTTACTCACTCTAGGAACCCAACAATAATCAAATTTGATTTAGTTTATGGGGTATAGTATAATGCTTATCTTTTGAGAAGGACCAGTCTTTACCAGCTCGCACTACTTGACCAAATTTTGCAATGGCAATGCCTTGATTCTCTGCTTAAGAAAAATGACAAACACAAGAAAATTGTATTTCTTGAGTTTGGGGATCCCAATGAATAATTTTTATTCTTTTTTTTTAATGGGGTTTGAATTTGCTTTTGGGGATTTAATTGGGGATAATCTACTTTAATTTCCTTTCGGAATTACTTAAGCACGTTGGGATTAATTAATTAATTAGTATTAGAAAGCTAGCTAGCTTGTTGGGTTTTTTTTCCCTTTTTTTTAATTTTTTTTTAAATATTAGGTTTAGTAAAAGTCAGAATTAAATGTCAATGAGGGACCCTTTTTTCCCTTTGGTTTGGCTTGATTTGCGGGGTAATTAAGATAAATTTAACCAATTATATGTAGTTCAACAATAGAAAAATACACTAAGGTGAAAAACTTTTTTCAACAGGGATTCTGACTTTTTGGTCAAAGGTTATAGTTCCGCTGTCGGCATGTAGTAGGAAATTCAAATTTAAGGTTATAGTTTGTTATTTTGCTTGAGTTTAGTGGGAGAGGGGTTGAGGAATGCTTTAAGTATGATTTTAAATTTGGCTTGAATTTGTGTTGTTTTAATAAGTTTAGTTGAGTTTGTTAGGGGGGTGTACTTGTGAGTTTATGTTTTTGGTTTGATTTATTGGGAAGAAATACTTAAGTCTTGTTTTGAAATGATTTGTTTGAGTTTGTTTTTTTGTGGGAAGTTGGTGGACACTTAAGTTCTCTTGAAATGATTTGTTATAGTTGGTTATTTTGCTTGAGTTTAGTGGGAGAGGGGTTGAGGAATGCTTTAAGTATGATTTCGAAATTTGGTTGTTTTAGTTTATGTTTTTAGTTGAGTTTAGGTGGAAATTGAGAAATGATGTGGTTGGACATGAATTTACATGTCAAAATTTCACGACGTTGAGTTTTGTCTCAACATCATGAATTTGAGGGAAATTGAATGAACAATTAAGTATTTAATTGTTCTAACTTTTCCTTAAGGATCTAATAAGCACAAATTTTTATGGAATAATTATTTTTCTTTGTAGATTGAAATTTCAAGCAAACAATTTTATAGTAATGGATAAGTCGTGGATGACAAAGAATCGAATGTCACCATAATATGGTCTAGGGGTTGAGATGTTCATTGAAAATGCACTACGACAGTCAAGTTGGTCAAATGTCATTTGTTGTCCATGTTTGCGGTGTGTAAATGCAAAGTCTCAAGATGCAAATACAGTAAGAGATCACTTATTCATGTAGGGGCCGTTTGGCCCACTGTGTTGGTTATAATAGTGGGGGCTATTATAACCAACCCAATGTTTGGGGCACCAACAAAAATAAGGGGTGGAGTTGGTTATTTTTCCCTTCCGTGTTGCTACAGTAACACTATTCAACCCACCCCAATTATTCTATCAATTCTCTACAGTAACTATTTTCTCCCTTCTTCCATGTGACTCATTGACTTTCCTACCGACAACCGGCCGACGACTTTTCCGACGACCACCGACAACCTTTCCGGCGACCGACGTCGACTTTCCGATCACTTTTCCGACGATCACCGACTACTTTTTTTCTTTTTTTTTTTAAATATTCTCTTCTTGTTTTCATTTCGAAAAATATAAAAAACGAAAATAAATAAAATAAAAAATAATTAAAAAACAGTAGAAGAAATTAAAGGAAAAAAAGGAAAAAAAATTTTCAATCGTCGCAAAGATTTGTTGGTGGTCGTTTGAAAAATCGAAAAAATTATAGAGAGTTAGATACTAGGCTGTCTTTGTATAAATATGGAGTTTTATTACATAATTACTTTTGATAATGAAGTATATGAATGTTTACCTTCATCGTACCATATTTTTCATTCCAAATTATACTTATCGTATTTAAGTTTACCGTGATAATAATAATTTTTTTAAAAAATACTACTCAAGCTTTTATTTCATGTGATTTCTATTTTATTTGATTCTTTTGATAATGAAGGTAAAATGAGTTTTGAATAAGCCTTTACCATTTTTATGTTGGAAATACAGAAATGAAACAAATATGGTTTTTCTATATGAAATCATAAAATTACTTATTTTGTGAAAAAAAAACCATGACTCTGAAACAAAGAAAATTAACCTTTATCTTAAGTTATTCTTGTTTCCTTTTAAGTTAAGGACATAATTTAACCCTATACCTATAACTTTATTATTATTATTTTTTTACCGCTAAACTCAAACATTTTTCTTATTAATATTTGCAAAATATGGTATTTGACGTACAAAGTTGCATGAGGAAAATAAACAAAAAATTCAGGAAAAAAAATAATTAGCTTGAACCTTTGATTCAGAACCTAATGTTAAACATATCAACATTGCAAACACAGACTATTTTAACCCATACTAAAATAATCTGCATCCCAAACACAGACTATTTTATCCCAGACTATAATAATCAGCACCCCAAACACAGACTATTTTATCCCAGACTATAATAATCTGCACCTGATAACTGCCCAAAAGGTAGTTATTTAGGCCTCAATTATATAGGGATTTGTGTGTCCTTTATGCTTATTAGGGTTGGTATTGGATAGATATTACATGTTTTAACCCATTTGGAAGAATGGAAACATTGGAAATTATTTTGTGTAGATTATGCTGCTGGGCGACTGGAGAGAGCAAATTCTGTGTTGCAGCAAAACTGGGAGCAGAAACTGCCACATCATAGTTCGTTAGCCAACTTCATGAACCGACTTCTGTTGAGTTATTTTCG
This sequence comes from Luffa aegyptiaca, assembly GCA_017139565.1. Taxonomy (NCBI): domain Eukaryota; kingdom Viridiplantae; phylum Streptophyta; class Magnoliopsida; order Cucurbitales; family Cucurbitaceae; genus Luffa; species Luffa aegyptiaca. The sequence goes on from CM029397.1 coordinate 24,085,705, forward strand.
TGATAAAGGATCAAGGAGAGCTTTACACGTGTCTTAGTTGACCTAATTCAAGCCTCCCATCCTTCTATAAAAGGAAGTAGCCGTCAAAGTCAAAAGCATTCTATGTTCTCCCTTGGAAGCCGAATAGTATAGAGAGATTGCAGATCATCAAGAACACCATCATTTGCAAGCTGATTAAGGAGTTTATTTTCTTTATTAACTTGTGATTATGGACATGCCTACTCAGATTGTGATTTGTATTTTCATGCCTATTATGAACTAAGTAGCTTAGGTGTTGGTTAGGAATAATGTGATTGGCGTGCTTCATATTTAGTAATATATTGACTATCGCATTTTGGTTAGTTGTTATACTTATTTCCATTTTATGCCCGCCTGGCCAGCCGGTGTGAATAGCTCTCTCTAGTTTCAGGGATGATTTAGAGAGTGTGTGACAATTATCCACACTACGATCATTGTGTATTGGTGAACGCCAGTGACTGAGCTAGGGATAGCCAGTTGTCTAGTGCTTGATCGGTCGTACTTCATTGGGGTTGAAACACATCCCAAAAGATTCGGAGTTCTGGGAGGAATCCGCTAATAATACTGCGAGAAATGCATGATCAATAATATTGCTAGAGCATCTTTTAGAACAATCACTAAATCCTAACCAGTGCCTGTCTTTAATCTGTCTTTCTATTTGTTTACTCGTTGTTCTGTCATTTATTTTTCCTCCTTATAAAACCAAATCATTTTACCATCTTTGAAACCATTAGAAAGTTACACAAAATAGGTAGAGTGGAAACTAATTCAGGACTCGGATTGATAATATTACTTGCTGCAGACTGTGTATACTTGCACATGAATTCTAGAGTCTTTTATACCATATTTTTACTCACTCTAGGAGTCCCAACAAGTTTTTGGGGCCGTTGCGGGGGAGTTGGATAAGTTTTTATCTTATCTATTTGTGTATGTGTTTTAGTGGTTTGGTGCTAGAACTTTTTGATTGTTTCTTTTATTTTTGCAGGTGTGATTTTGGTGCATGAGCGATCCGCCTGGGGTAAGGTTTGAGTTTGATCCAGAAATTGAAAGGACATTTAGGAACAGAAGGAGGGAGCAGCGCAGAAACCAGATGGAGAACGTGTCGCGTCTTGAGCAAAATGAGCAGCAAAATAATCAGGCTGAAAATCCTATCTTGATAGCAAACGATAGGACAAGAGCCATTCGAGCGTATGCTGTCCCAATGTTTAATGAGTTGAATCCAGGGATTGCACATCCCCAAATCCAAGCGGCAAATTTTGAGATGAAACCGGTAATGTTTCAAATGTTGCAAACCATGGGGCAATTCCATGGTTTGTCATCTGAAGACCCTCATTTACATCTTAAGTCTTTTCTAGGAGTGCCTAGGGATGCTCTTAGATTAACTTTGTTTCCGTATTCTCTTAGAGATGGAGCAAAGGCATGGTTAAACTCTTTTGCTCCAGGATCAATTAGGACATGGGATGAGTTAGCTGAAAATTTTTTGAGTAAATATTTCCCACCTAATAGAAATGCTAAATTAAGGAGTGAAATAGTAGGGTTTAGGCAACTTGAAGATGAGACTTTTAGTGAGGCTTGGGAGAGATTTAAGGAGCTTTTGCGAAAGTGTCCCCACCATGGTTTACCTCATTTTATTCAAATGGAAACATTTTATAATGGTTTAAATAGAGTAACCCAAGGTATGGTCGATGCTTCGGCTGGAGGGACCCTTTTGGCTAAAACTTTTGATGTAGCCTATGAAATTTTAGAAAGAATATCTATTAATAGTTGTCAGTGGTCGGATGTTTGAGGCACAAATAAAAAGATTAAGAGTGTATTAGAAGTTGATGGTGTGTCCACCATTAGGGCTGATCTTGCTATTATTGCTAATGCTCTTAAGAATGTGACAGTGATTAGTCATCAGTAGCCACCAGCTATGGAGCCTACTGCAGTGGTGAACTAGGTGGCAGAAGAAGCATGTGTCTATTGTGGTGAAAATCACAACTACGAGTTTTGTCCCAGCAATCCAGCTTCTGTGTTTTTTGTAGGTAATCAGAGGAATAACCCTTATTCTAACTTTTACAATCCAGGTTGGCGCAACCACCCCAACTTCTCATGGGGAGGACAAGGAAGTAATGTGCAAACACAACAAAAGGTGAACCAGCCAGGATTTGCTAAAGCGTAGGTAATGCCCCAGCAAAATAAGCAGGTTTTACCCCAACAAAATTCGGGAAGTTCTCTCGAGGCGATGATGAAAGAATTTATGGCTTGTACATATGCCACAATTCAAAGTAATCAAGCTTCTATGAGAGCCCTGGAATTGCAAGTGGGTCAGCTAGCTAGTGAGCTAAAGGCAAGGCCTCAAGGGAAACTTCCTTCGGATACTGAACACCCTCGAAGGGAAGGTAAGGAGCAGGTAAAGGCAGTAACTCTTAGGAGTGGTAAGCCATTAGATGAGCCTAGTAAGACCCAGGAGGTAAATAGAAATAGTGATAAAAATGTTGTTGTTGAGAAAGAATTGGAGTTTGGTCAAGGTGCTGGAGGCAGCAATAAAAATGCTGGAGCATCTGGTTCTATTCCAGATGTGGAACCACCTTATGTGTCGCCCCCACCTTATCTACCACCTCTACCTTTTCCACAAAGGCAAAAGCCTAAGAATCAGGATGGTCAATTTAAAAAGTTTTTAGAGATTCTTAAGCAATTGCATATAAATATCCCTTTAGTAGAAGCTATTGAGCAAATGCCTAATTATGCTAAATTTCTTAAGGATATTTTAACTAAAAAGAAGAGGTTAGGTGAGTTTGAAACTGCATCTCTTACTGAGGAATGTAGTGCTATTCTTAAGAATGGGCTACCACCCAAGGCTAAGGATCCAGGATCATTTACTATACCTGTGTCTATAGGTGGAAAAGAGTCAGGTAGAGCACTCTGTGATTTAGGCGCGAGCATTAACCTAATGCCTCTTTCGGTCTATCGAAAGTTAGGTATTGGTGAAGCTAGGCCTACCACAGTCACACTCCAACTAGCTGATAGGTCTATTACATATCCAGAGGGTAAAATTGAGGATGTCTTAGTAAAAGTGGATAAATTCACATTTCCTGTTGATTTTATTATTTTAGACTATGAGGCTGATAAAGATGTCCCAATTATTGTAGGTCGTCCATTTTTGGCTACTGGTAGGGCATTAATAGATGTTCAAAAAGGGGAATTAACAATGAGAGTCTGTAATGAGGAAGTGAAATTTAATGTGTTTAAAGCCATGAAGTAAAATGAGGTAATTAAATGGTTGGATGCTGGGATAATTTATCCAATTGCCGATAGCAATTGGGTGAGCCCTGTCCAATGTGTTCCTAAGAAAGGAGGTGTCACTGTGGTGAGCAATAAGGACAATGAGTTGATCCCAACCAGGACAGTAACTGGCTGGAGGGTTTGCATGGACTACAGAGGCTTAATAAAGCCACCTGTAAGGACCATTTCCCTCTACTATTTATTGACCAGATGTTGGATAGATTGGCTAGTCAGGCCTATTACTGTTTCTTAGATGGTTATTCTAGGTATAACCAGATTACTATTGCTCCTGAGGATCAGGAGAAAACCACTTTCACCTGTCCTTATGGGACGTTTGCTTTTAGGAGAATGCCTTTTGGCCTCTGCAATGCTCCAGCAACATTTCAGCGGTGTATGTTAGCAATTTTTTCTGATATGATTGAGTCCACTGTTGAGGTATTTATGGACGATTTTTCAGTGTTTGGAGGGTCTTTTGAGAATTGTTTAGAAAATTTAGGTAAGGTATTAAAGAGATGTGAGGATACCCATCTAGTTCTTAATTGGGAGAAAGGCCACTTCATGGTGAAGGAGGGCATGGTGCTAGGTCATAGGATTTCTAAGAATGGTCTAGAGGTCGATAGAGCAAAAATAGAGGTTATTGAAAGACTTGAACCACCGAATTCAATGAAGGGAATTCAGAGTTTTTTTAGGACATGTTGGATTTTATAGGAGGTTCATAAAGGATTTTTCCAAAATCAGTAAACCTTTTTGTAACTTATTGTGTACTGATCATGTTTTTGACTTTAATGCAGATTGTAGGAAGGCTTTTGAGACTTTAAAGGCTGCTTTAATCTCAACACCCATTCTTTGCGCACCTAATTGGAATTTACCATTCGAGGTAATGTGTGATGCGAGTGATGCTGCGGTAGGTGCGATGCTGGGGAAAAAGCAGGGAAAATTTATCCATCATGTATATTATGCAAGCAAGGTTTTAAATGAAGCACAAGTCAACTATACAACTACTGAAAAGGAGTTGCTAGCTGTGGTGTTCGCTTTTGAGAAGTTCCGACCATATTTGGTTGGATCCAAAGTCACGGTGTTCACGGATCATGCAGCAATAAGGTATTTAATGACTAAGAAGGATGCAAAGCCTAGACTAATTCGTTGGATCTTATTATTACAGGAATTCGACTTGGAAATAAAGGATAAGAAGGGATCATAAAATGTCATTGAAGATCATTTATCTCGTCTTGATCCGTCATCATCTTTGCTGGAGCAATCTGCCATTTTCGATTCTTTTCCAGATGAACAACTCTTTGCTGTTGAGGTAAAGGTAGTTAGGGATGTCCCTTGGTATGCTGATATTGCCAACTTTTTGGTAAAGGGAGTCACTCCTATTGACATGGATTGGAGGCAGAAGAAAAAGTTTAAGCATGATGCAAAATTTTTCTATTGGGATGAGTCATTTATGTATAAGCAATGCTCTGACGGTATTATTCGTAGGTGTGTTTCAGGTGCTGAAGCAAAGGAAATCCTGGAGCAATGTCACTCTTCGCCGTATGGAGGTCATTTCAGCTGTCAAAGGACATCTATGAGGATTTTGCATTGTGGATTCTTCTGGCCCACCTTATTCAAAGATGCCCATTGGTTCTACAAGCAATGTGATGCTTGCCAAAGGAGAGGAATTTTAGGGCCTAGAGATGAAATGCCTCTTACTTACATTTTAGAAGTTGAATTATTCGATGTATGGGGTATTTGACTTTATGGGGCAATTTCCCCCTTCTAATGGCAATGTTTTTATCATATTGACAGTTGATTATGTGTCCAAGTGGGTGGAGGCCATTGCATGCCATCAGAGTGATGCCAAGACAGTTGCAAGGTTTCTTCAATCGCACATCTTTGCGCGGTTTGGGACACCTAGAGCTTTAGTGAGTGATGAGGGTACACATTTTGTTAATAATATCTTAACTAAGCTGTTAGCTAAGTATGAGATTAAGCATAGGATAGCTACCCCTTATCACCCACATGCGAATGGTCAAGCTGAAATTAGTAATAGGGAAATTAAATCGATTTTAGAGAAAGTAGTCCATCCATCTAAAAAGGATTGGTCTTTTAGGTTGGATGAGGCTCTTTGGGCTTATAGGACAGCCTATAAGACTCCTCTAGGTATGTCTCCCTATAGGTTAGTATATGGGAATGCTTGCCATTTACCATTGGAGCTAGAGCATAAAACGTTTTGGGCTTTGAAAAAGTTAAATTTTGATCTGAGTCGTGCAGGAGCAATCAGAATGCTGCAGCTTAATGAATTAGAGGAATTTCGCCAATTTTCTTATGAGAATGCGAAAATGTATAAAGAAAAGACTAAGCTATGGCATGACAAGAAAATAAAATCTAAAGAGTTTGTCAAGGGTCAAAAAGTCTTGCTTTATAATTCTAGATTAAAATTATTTCTTGGGAAACTAAAATCTAAATGGTCAGGACCATTTACTGTGGTTGAGGTTTTTTTCCATGGAGCAATTACTTTGCAGGATGAAAAAGATGGAAGAGTGTTCAAAGTGAATGGACAGCGTGTGAAAAATTATTGGGGAGAGGAATTTCAGGCGAAATATCCTTTCCTAAGGTTGATCGACGATTGAGAGAGCAGGATTTTTGCGGGAGCATTTCACAAAGCAAAATTTTGAGCTCCCAGTGATTGTATTAATTTTATGTTTCACTGATTTGTTTTTAATTTCGATTAGGTTAGATTTGATTTTGCATGGTTTATTAGATTTTTATCTTTAAGTATTTGTTTATTTCTGTTAAATTAGATTTTATCTATTTCGTTTTGAATTTGATTTGATTTTATTTTCAGGTTATTTATTTAAATTATCTTTGGATTATCTTTTCATTAGTTAGATTTTGTTTTATTTGGATTTTATCTTCAGTTATTTGAATTTTGTTTAGTTAATAAAGCTTGTCTCTAAATTAATTTGGTTTCAAAAATAAAGGGTTAGATTTGATTTGTTCGGAAAAATTTAAAATTTGAATTTGAAAGATCTGATTTTCCTGATTTGAAATTTAAAATTCTGTATCCAAGATTTTTTTTAGGAGGTTGTTGCAGCAAAAGTTGTGGCTGAAGCAAATATCGTCTGAGTAAGAAGGGATTTCGTTAGAAATTTGTTATTTTTACCGTTGGGATTTTCTTTGAATTTACGCAGGTAAATTTGCATGTATCATCTAATGAGGCCACGTGTCCCACACCAATCATCCAAAGGCTTTGATGGTAGACAGCGCATAGGGATTTACCGTGGGCGATTGGACTCCACAATTTTTACCGTTGCTGGTTTCAAGTTTTTAAGTTGCATGCGTTTAAACAGTAATATAATTAATGTGGCAAATCTTTTCAGTTAGGATTTGAATTTGCTGGAGCCTTATTTATTCACAAACTCTGGTACGTTCCTTCTTACTTCGTCTTTTTGTTTCAATCTTGCCATCTGCAATTTTCTTTCTTTCTCCCTTTCATTCTCTGTAAACCCCTTTGAGTTATCTATGGCCAAAACAAGAGCTAGAAAAGAGAGGGAGAGTGAAGAGGAGGAGGTACCGGTCACGCCGGAAGTGCAAAAAGGGAAAACCAAGAAGAAAAGAACGCCGGAGGAAAAGGAAGCAAAGAAAAGGAGAAGGCAGTAAAGGGCTGCAGAACAGGAGGAAGTTCAGGAGGTGGCAGAAGTTGTTGCCACTACTGCGGAGGAAGAAAGTACTCAAGAACCTGAAGTGCAAAACCCAGATACGGTTCAAGAAAAGATTGCTGAGAAAAATCAAGAAACAGAGGTTGGGGAGCAGGCCGCAGGTATGCCTGAAAAAGAGAAAACACCAGAGCCGGAGGCTCATGTTGAAGTCATAATGCCTGAACCGCCCAAGCGCCGCCGCATCAAAAGGAAGGCGGGTCGCGTGAGGGTGATTCGGAACACTCCATCGCCTCCGACGTCGGACTCTGAGGAAGAAAAGAGGGAAGCTGAAAATAAGGCAAAGGAAGAAGAGGCAAGGAAGGTAGAAGAAGAGATTTTGCACGTGCAAAGAGAAGACAAGGGCAAAGGAATTGCCGAAGCATCGGGTGAGATTGAGGAACCAACAGTACCGTTCATTCGCTTTGTCAACGAGCTTGCGAGAGCAAAATACCAAGAGGTGCTGAAGCGTGATTTCTTGTTCGAGTGGGGATTTGGCAGTGATTTGCCAAGGTTCTTAGAGTCTGGAATAGTGAACCTTGGGTGGAGGCAGTTTTGTGCGAAGCCTGAACCTGTCAATGCAAACATTGTTCGAGAATTCTACGCTAATCTTAACGTTAAGGATGACTTTGAAGTTATAGTTCGAGGAGTGCTTGTACAGTGGAGCCCAGAAGCCATTAATAATTTGTTTGATCTCCAGGATTTTCCGCATGCAGTTTTCAATGAGATGATGGTTGCGCCATCGAGCGACCAATTAAGTGCGGCGGTCCGAGAGGTCGGTGTTGAGGGGGCTCAATGGAGGGTGTCGTAGACGCGCAAGCACACATTTCAAGCTGTCTATTTGAAGAGTGAAGCCAACACTTGGATGGGTTTCATTAGGCTACGCTTACTGCCGACAACCCACGACTCCACTGTATCTCGGGACAGGGTATTGCTTGCCTTTGCCATCCTTCGCTCAATGAGTATAGATGTTGGAAAAATAATTTCTACTGAGATTGCTGACTGTTGGCGCAAAAAGGTGGGGAAGCTGTTTTTTCCAAACACGATTACGATGTTATGCTGCAGGGCAGGAGTGCCCACGGTTCCAGAGGATATGATTATGCTTGATAAGGGAATCATTGGCACACCTAATCTGGCGCGGCTTCAGCGTACGCAGGAGGCTCGCTAGGGTGGGCTTGTGTATGGAGTTCATCAGATCCTAGAGCAACTGGCACTGTTGGCCAGTAGGTTAGAATTTGCTGAAAGGCAAGCTCAAACCTATTGGACTTATGCTAAAAGGAGAGATGATGCGCTCAGGAGGGCCTTGGAAACCAATTTCTCAAAACCATATCAGGCCTTCCCAGTGTTTCCTGAGGACTTATTTAATCTGTGGATACCACCCCCACCTGTTGAACGAGAAGAGGATGTTGATGAGGAGTAGGGTCAGGAAGATTGACTGATGGGATGACCTGGAGCGAGCATTACTTTTGTTTTTCCATTTTTGTTTGCTCACGCATATTGACCCTGTTCGCTGTTATAATTGCTTGTCTGTTTCTTTTTAATTTTTCTGTTTTAACAAAAATATATCTCTGCTATGTAATTTTTCTTTGAATATTTTTAATGAAATTTCTGAATGTTTCCGTTCTATGAGCACTGAGTAATGCCTAACTTAACTATTTTCTTCTGAATTTTTGAAGCTTGGACTGATTACGCTAAATTAGACCAAGGTATTCTGATCTCCAGAAACCTTTTGCTTGAGCATTTCTTCTAGCCTGGACTGTTGCTGCGGCACTGAGTATTGACTTATATGATCCACTTTAAGCTTAACCTGAGTCCCATGTTTAGTTTAAAAATTCAGATAGAAAAATTTAAGTTTGCGGGTATACTTGCTTATATAATGATTCATTGGGGACAATGAATAATTCAAGTTTGGGGGACTTTTTGCTATTCCAATTGTTTTGCTCGAGCATTCCTCTACTTCAAGAAAATATTTGCTAGGTTATTGAGTAACCGGGGACATTTGTGATACCCACAGTTTGTCTTCGCGTCAAAAGATGACCTAGGAAATGTGAAAAAAAATGATGAATGAAAAAATTATTTGCTGAAAAAATTATTTGTTGAAGATTTTGCTGAAAAAATTGATGAAGCAAAAGTTCTGGAGGATGAATGATGATCCAACAGTTTTTCTGTCTCCAAGAACTTAGGTGAGCTTCATCATAAAATGTTGCCATTCTGAGGGGCAAGAGATGGAATAACTAAGGATTTTTTAGATTTATAAAGAGTATTGAGCCTAGTTGGTGATGAGTTTGAGGCAAGGGTATACTGCACCATAAAGTGGGTCATCCCATGCTTGAGAACTTATGACTGTAAGGCTGCTTTAAAGTCTTAAAATGAAAACATAAACTCCTTGAAAATATGTTTTAAGATTTCTGATAATAGAGCTAAGCTGTGGAGAGTTCTTAGAATTGAATTGAAAGTGGTGATTATTTGTCCCTGCTGAAGGAATCATTTTGCTGCAGCAGAGCTCGGTGTTGCAGAGTGCTCAGGTAAAGGTTAAAGGTAGTATTGGATTGTCTGATTTGATTAAGCTAATTCTTTGTCTAATGTTTTTAAATTCTTAAGGGAAGGTGAGTTAGTATTGCTCGGGACACGCAATAGTTCAAGTTTGGGGGTATGATAACTGCCCAAAAGGTAGTTATTTAGGCCTAAATTATATAGGGATTTGTGTGTCCTTTATGCTTATTAGGGTTGGTTTTGGATAGATATTACATGTTTTAACCCATTTGGAAGAATGGAAGCATTGGAAATTATTTTGTGTAGATTATGCTGCTGGGCGACTGGAGAGAGCAAATTCTGTGCTGCAGCAAAACTGGGAGTAGAAACTGCCACATCATAGTTCGTTAGCCAACTTCATGAACCGACTTCTGTTGAGTTATTTTCGTGATAAAGGATCAATGAGAGCTTTACACGTGTCCTAGTTGACCTAATTCAAGCCTCTCATCTTTCTATAAAAGGAAGTAGTCGTCAAAGTCAAAAGCATTCCATGTTCTCCCTTGGAAGCCGAATAGTATAGAGAGATTGCAGATCATCAAGAACACCATCATTTGCAAGCTGATTAAGGAGTTTATTTTCTTTATTAACTTGTGATTATGGACATGCCTACTCAGATTTTGATTTGTATTTTCATGCCTATTATGAACTAAGTAGCTTAGGTGTTGGTTAGGAATAATGTGATTGTCGTGCTTCATATTTAGTAATATATTGACTATCGCATTTTGGTTAGTTGTTATACTTATTTCCATTTTATGCCCGCCTGGCCAGCCGATGTGAATAGCTCTCTCTAGTTTCAGGGATGATTTAGAGAGTGTGTGGCAATTATCCACACTATGATCATTGTGTATTGGTGAACGCTAGTGACTGAGCTAGGGATAGCCAGTTGCCTAGTGCTTGATCGGTCGTACTTCATTGGGGTTTAAACACATCCCAAAAGATCCGGAGTTCCGGGAGGAATCCGCTAATAATACTGCGAGAAATGCATGATCAATAATATTGCTAGAGCATCTTTTAGAACAATCACTAAATCCTAACCAGCGCCTGTCTTTAATCTGTCTATCTATTTGTTTACTCGTTGTTCTGTCATTTATTTTGTCTCAGCATAATTCTTATAAAACCAAATCATTTTACCATCTTTGAAACCATTAGAAAGTTACACAAAATAGGTAGAGTGGAAACTAATTCAAGACTTGGATTGATAATATTACTTGCTGCAGATTGTGTATACTTGCACAGGAATTCTAGAGTCTTTTATACCATATTTTTTTTCACTCTAGGAGTCCCAACAGCACCCCAAACACAAACTATTATAACCCCCAGACTATTATAATCCCCCAGCTATTATAACCCCCAATAACCAACCCAGCGCCCCAAACAGCCCTTTACGGTACTAATGAGAGCTATAAAACATGGATTTGGCATGGTGAATCACTACCGGTTAAGAGAAATAATACAAACGTCTCTTCTAGTGGAAAAGAAGGAGATTATGAAGATGAAGATCTTGATGACGTAATAGGAATGTTTAACACTGCACATGATTACGTTAACGATGAATCCCACGTTTTTGAGGAAGTACTAGATGATGCCAAGAAACCATTGTACTCAAATTGTAAGAACTTTTCCAAAATATCTGCATTGGTAAAGTTATATAATTTAAAAGCAAAGTTTGGATGGAGCGATGTAAGTTTTACTGAATTGTTGACATTAGTCAAAGATATTTTACCAAGTCCAAATGAAATTCCGACTTCTACGTATCAAGCAAAGAAGGTTTTGTGTACTCTTGGAATGTCTGTAGAAAAGATTCATGCATGTAGCAACGATTGTTGTTTGTTTAGAAAAGACCTCTCCGATGTAGAAGTATACCCAATTTGTGGAACATCAAGATGGAAACTTCGTAAAAATTCAAAAGAAGTGATGAAAAATATTCCTGCAAAAGTGATGTGGTACTTCTCTCCTATACCAAGATTTCAACGAATGTTTCGAAGTAAAGAAACATCGAGTTTGTTGACTTGGCATGCCAAAAAACGACAAAATGATGGATACTTACGACACCCTCGAGACACACTATCGTGGAAAAAAGTAGATGATCAGTGGCCAGAATTTGGATCAGAACCTAGAAATCTTCGTCTTGCTCTTTCAACAGATGGAGTCAATCCGCATGGTGATCTTAGGAGTCGATACAGTTGTTGGCCAGTTATGTTGGTGACATACAACCTACCCCCTTGGTTGTGCATGAAGCAAAAATATTTGATGTTAACCGCATTAATATCTGGCCCTAAACAACCAGGAAATGACGTAGATATTTATTTGGCTCCATTAGTTGATGACTTGAAAAAACTTTGGAATGATGAAGTTGAATGTTATGATGTAAATATAAAGGACAATGTTTCACACTTAGAGTTATTTTATTGTGGACTATTAATGACTTTCCTGCGTATAGCAATTTGTGTGGTTGTACAATAAAAGGATATCATGCATGTCCGATTTGTGCAGAGAAAACGTCAGCTATTTATTTGCCAAGAGGAAAGAAGATGGTGTATCTTGGGCATCGAAAATTTATACCTCATGATCATCCATATAGAAAGCAGAAAAAAGCTTTTAATGGTGAACAAGAATTGGAAACCGCTCCTGAACCATTGAGTGGAGAGGAAATTCTTGAAAAAACAAGTCGACTTCAATGTTCATTTGGTAAGAAAGTCAATAACGAAAAGAATAATAGAGATCTTTTAAGCGTTTATTGGAAGAAGTCTATTTTCTTTGAGTTAGAGTACTGGAAATGTTTTCACGTGCGACATTGTTTAAAAAGAATGTTTGTGCAAATCTTATTGGCACGCTACTTGATATTCCAGGTAAAACAAAAGATGGATTGAAAACTCGTTTAGATTTGGTTGAACTGAACATTAAAGCAGAGTTGGCCCCTCAATTGGGAGAGAAGAGGACATTGTTACCTCCAGCGTGTACACACTATCGAAGATTGAGAAATTGAATCTGTGTAAGACACTATCTGAAATTAAAGTGCCTGAAGGTTATTCATCCAACATACAAAGCTTAGTGTCGCTTAAAGATTTGAAACTTTACGGGCTTAAATCGCACGACCATCACGTTCTAATGCAACAGTTATTACCTATTGCAATTCGTGGTATTTTGCCCAAACATGTTAGATATGCGATTATTCGTTTATGCTTGTTCTTCAATGCTATATGTAGTAAAACGATTGATTCGTCTAAGCTAAAAGGCTTGCAAGAGGATGTAGTAGTCGCTTTATGTTTGTTAGAAAAGTATTTTCCACCAGCATTCTTCACAATAATGGTACACCTTGTCGTGCATCTTGTAAGAGAGATTGAATTTTGTGGACCGATTTATTTGAGGTGGATGTATCCTTTTGAACGATATATGAAAGTACTCAAAGTTTATGTACGAAATAGACATCGACTAGAAGGATGCATTGGAGAAAATTATATTGTGGAGGAGGCTGTAGAGTTTTGTTCTGAATTTCTCTCTGGAGTTGATTCTATTGGATTACGCTCATCCACAAGGAAAGACAACTCAGAAAGTGATAGACCGCTGTCTGTTGCTTCTTATATCAAACCAAGGAAGGATCAGTTAAATCAAGCTCATCTTTATGTCCTTCAAAACGTAAATGATGTGCTTCCATATGTAGGGTACGTAAATCTCAATCCTTTCACATAACTTTTATGATTGTGTGATAATGAAATAACTATGTCATTTTAATATGAATCCAACAGGCAACACATGGAAACTTTGTCAAAACTCAATCCCAGTAGATCTAAAAACAAAAAGTGGCTTCAAAATGAGCATAATCGCACATTTAGTGGTTGGTTGCGCGATCGGGTAATCTAATAAGTCATTCTCTTAAAGATATGATTTCATGCTTAACAACTAATTAATTTAGGAATGAATCTCAGGTTGCACTTGCTCTTGAGGTGTCGAACAACACCATATCATCTTCTTTGAGATGGGTTGCTCACGGGTCTCGTCCAGATGTAGCCACATATTCTGGTTATGTGGTTAATGGTATTCGCTATCATACAAAGAAGCGTGATAATATTAGGAATGTAAAAAACAGTGGTGTTATGTTAATTGCGAGTACTATGCAAGTTTCTAGTGCCAAAGACAAAAATCTCATTATGTCAGACATGACCTTTTACGGTGTCATACAAGAAATATGGAAACTTGATTATCATGATTTAACCGTTGTTTTATTCAAATGTGATTGGGTTGAGAACAATAATGGTCTTAAAATAAATGACCTTGGGTTTACAACTGTGGACCTCAATCGTATTGGACATAAATCAGACTCGTTTATTTTAGCCTCTCAAGCTAGACAAGTATTCTACGTACGAGATCCTCTTAATCCTCGTTGGTCAGTTGTATTAACACATTCACAAAGAATAATAGAAGAATATTTCTATGAAGACGAAATAGTAGATATTATCCAAGATTGTGGGTATGGTGTGGTCGATAGAATGCCTAATATTGATGTATTTCATAAAAACGACGAAATTTCATCTACATATGTGAGAAATGATTATGAGGGCACATGGATTGATAACTAATGTATTGAATACGGTATGTCATTTGGTTGTTTATTTACACAATTTTATTGTGTTAAATATCATATAAATTAAATATATCTTATGCTGTATACTTTTTGTTTTTCTTGTAGATTGTTAATATGAGTGGTTCAAGTAGTAACAGTGATGGCGAAGGTCACGTTACTATTCATATGGAGGTTAGACCGCTTGCTGGACGAGGTGTCACTACTATGCGTGAGTTTGCAGGCGTACGAAATTCTGGACAACGCTTGGTTGTTGAATACAACAGTCAAGGTCAGGCTGTTGGTAAAAATGCAAACAAAATGCAAAGTTTCATCGGAGTTTGTGTCAGACAACAAATTCCATTGACTTATGACAATTGGAACAAAATTCCAAAAGAGTTAAAAGAAAAATATTTGATTGTGTAGAGGTAAGAGTTTAATGTTTATTATGGCATTAGGTTTATGTATTTTATTCAATTTCTAACTATGTTGTGTATTTTATTTCATGCAAAAGTCATTCGTCGTGGACTCCAGGTCCAAACATGCTATCATTCAATCAGCATCGTCGAAGTTTCAAAGTTTTCGATACTATTTGACTCAGAAGTATATACTTTCATTCATGAATACACCAAAATTGTTGCAAAGACCTCCAGAGAGATATTCACATATTGATCAAGATCAGTGGATTCAATTTGTTAATTCGAGATTATCTGAGGAGTGGAAAGTAAATATATTATACTTATTACTTTTAAATTTAGTACAATTATTTTAGTTATTTTATTTAAGTATCTTTTGTTGTGTAGGCACTTAGTGATATTCAAAAAGAAAGAAGGGAGAAACTTAAATACAATCATCATATATCTCGTAAGGGATATGCTAACCTGGCCAAAGAACTAGTAAGTAATGTTGTTTAGGTTACATTGTGTATGAAGACAATATGTTTATGCTAATTAATAATGCATATTTTAAAATAGGAATTGTCAGATGATCCTAGCAATCGAGCCACTTTATGGAAGGAAGCAAGAAAAGGAAAAAATAAGGAATATTTTGATGACGACACTAAAGAACGTGCTAATCGCATTGTAAGTATATTAAGAAGGATATGGTGTGAACTTTAAATTACATGTTTTCTAATCATGTGATACTTGGAAATGTTTTCGACAGGATGAGCTAGCTGCAACAAATCAAGGTCAAGATATACTTACTGAAGCATTAGGCACGCCAGAACATAGAGGGCGTGTTAGAGGAGTGGGTGAGTTTGTTTCACCATCTGTCTACTTCAATATTCCTAAAAGGACATCAAACTTGGGTACACAATCCCAAAGCAAGGGTAAAACGGAAGGCAGTGGTTCGAGAAAGTCAACAGAGGTAGAAAGTAAAACTTCCAGGACAAAAAAAAAAAAGGAAAGGAGATTGTTGAAGAGCCAGAAGAGGTGTTCGAGTCAGAAGAAGTGTTAGAGGTAATGAACTAGTAATCAGTGTCACCTACTTGCTTTGGTTATGGAATGATATAATCTTTTACATTATGATTAAAATTTAGAGTTTTTGTTAATTGATGCTATGAGACCTGACTCGTATAGTGCATAGGTTGTGAAATCTGAATTGAAGTTTGGAGGAATTGGTTTGAGGATATAGAAGTGTTATTTTGTATTTGGCAGGTGAGAAATTTTTGGGATAGTCAGTTTTACGTCGTTATGCTGCCGAAATTTTTGGTGCACTCGGTTGTAACTCTACATTCTTGTGTAGTTAACCATAAAATGTGACACTTAACACTTTTTTCATTTAATAATGTTTGAAGGGTACACCATGTCGCTTGGTTGTAAATTCAGTGGATAACATTGTTGCCATAGGCACAATGTATGAATCTAGTGTCGGATGTCCAACGATTCATGGAGTACCACTAGGAGCCAATAATGTTCGAGTGGTGGTGGATATGATCACAGGCGAAGATGTTCTCATACCAATTCCTGTGGTTGGAGAAATAGAGACGCTTAGTCAAGAAAAGGGTAGCTTTGTGGCATGGCCTCGCGAGCTTGTGATTTTGAATAACAAGAAAAAGGTATGTATGTCTTCTTCAACTTAAATATACATGTTTTGTTTTCCTTATTTACATATTGTAATTATATTTGTGTTAGGTATGTTCTCCCGCAAAACCTAAACGGAATGTGTCTATTGCACAATCTTCCGAACATACAGATATCCACGTTACCATCAAGTTGCTGAATCGATATGCCGCTCTTTCCATGGGAGGGGATGCCACAATTCCTATCAAATTGAGTGATACCATTTTTGGAGAGGATAAAATAATTTACGTACATCGTGATGACATCATGCAGTATTGCGGGATGGTTGAAATAGGTTACTCATGTATACTGGTGTACATTGCGTAAGTATAAAACCTATGACATATGTTATTTATTTACTATGATTTTCAATGTTTTATAATATTGTTTATTTTCTTTAGGTATCTTTGAACTGTATGTGACAATGAAATAACCAACAATTTTCTGATAGTTGATCAAGGAACTATTTCTTCATTTGTAAAGTGTCAAGAAACTCATTGCAGAAATCTAGCCAACCGACTAGACATGGTTAATTTGAATCAACTAGTCATCATCCCGTATAATACTGGGTAAGTAATGTCAATTCAAATTAGTTTTACTTAATTATAGGTGTAATTTGTGATAAACTACTAAAAAGAATGTTCATTTTTAATAGGTGTCATTGGATGTTGATTGTGATCAATCCTGGAGAGAATACCGTTTATGTGTTGAACTCATTACGTAGTAAGATTGAAGAAAGTTTTCAAGGAATTATCAATACGTAAGTATCTATAAACTTTTATTCTGGTTGATTCTCATTTCTATATCACTCTAATGTTCAAATTATTTAGATCATTGAGAATGTGGCAAGCAAAGAACTCACTCCCACAATATCGCTCGAACATAATTTGGAAACTTATAAAGGTAAATTTATATTGACTATATTCTCAACGTTATCAAATTTGTCAACTCAAGTATAATGTTTTTCACAACTTTTTTTACATGTAGTGCCCCCGTCAATTGGGTTCTGTAGAGTGTGAATATTATGTGCAAAAGTATATTCGAGAAATAATACACAACTCATCTACGTCTATAAGTAATCTTGTACGTAATCGTATTCAACTCCACTACTTATATAAGTATCTTTTAATTATTTATAATTCAATTTTCTAAAGGATTCTTATATTTTGTTTATGGTTTTTCTTATGTTTAGTTTAACACGAAAACAACATATACGCAAGAAGAAATTGACGAGGTTCAAATAGAATGGGCAGGGTTCGTGGGAACATTTGTGTAGGGTTCGATCTAGATGATGTTAGTGATGTAAATGTGATGTGTAAGTACTTGATTTTCTATCTGTTGTAGATTTGTGTAGGATTATTTTTGGATGACCTGTGGAGGGACGGATGGTCCCATTGTATGTTGTGTAAACTTCTGCTGGATGTTGTTTATGGAGGGACGGGTGGTCCCATATGTATGATGTATATGAGATAAAAGTGATTATATGTTGTATTATTTCAGGTTAGTTTTGGATTGTTTAGTAGAGGTCATGCCGAAATTTTCAAAGTTTGATTCCAATTCTATTACATGTGTGTGTTCAAAGTGTAATTCCAAGCATATTTATATCATTTGAAGGTTTTTTATGTAGTTAAACGTTGACTTCAAGCTTGTTATGTGAAAATTTGTTTTTAAGCCTATTACATGTTCTTATATAGTGATTCCAAGTCGATGTGTGTTCAAAGTGTGATTTAAAGCATACTTGGATCATTTGAAAGCTTTTCATATAACACAATTAAGATTACTTTCTTTACAGGTTGCCAAATGAAGAAAATATTGTCGGTTTGCCACCGGGCAACCAACAAATTTTTTTATTAAATTATGAACAAAATAATGACGGGCAATGCCTGTCATAAAAAATGACATTTAATGACGGACATTTAAAAAGAACATTTAATGACAGACACCTTTAATGACGGACCTTTAATGACGGACATTTGGTTTGCAAACACACCTTTAATGACAGACTTTTCATGACGGGCGGCTTTTAATGACGGGCATCGCCTGTCATTAAAGATCTAGTCGGTTGCAAAATACCATTCAATGACGGACTTTTCATGACGGATGGCTTTTAATGACGAGCAACGCCCGTCATTAAAGATGTGGTTGGTTGGAAAATACTCTTTAATGGCGGACTTTTGTTGACGGACGACTTTTAATGACGAGCAATGCCTGTCATGAAAAACGTTTGTCATTGTACCTTGTTATGATGAACAACTTTTAATGACGGGCATTGCCCGTCATTAAAAGTCGCCCGTCATAACAAGTTACGACGACACTCGTATAGATCACGGACGCCGCTCGTCATGAAAAGTCTTTAATGACGGGCATTGCTCGTCATTAAAAGTAATTTTTGTAGTAGTGAAATCAATAAACCTAAAAAAATGCATGTTGCTCACTTTGTTGAGACATGCGAGAATGTTGGGACTCATGGGGATCTCCTAGTTAAACAATTTGTCCAAACCCTAAAGGGAAATGCTTTTGATTGGTATACTGACTTAGAGCTAGAGATGATCGATAGTTGGGAATAGTTTGAAAGGGAGTTCCTAAATCACTTTTATAGCACCATGCAAACTATCAGCATGATGGAGCTCACAAATACAAAACAACAGAAGGGTGAGCCTGTCATTGATTACATTAATCAGTAGAAGCTATACTCCCACTAGAAAGGGAGATTCCATCACTAAGGATGGTCGTACAAGAAGGGTTGACAACTAAGGATAATGCAAGGTTGCGCCTTCAATAATTGAAAGGACTTGATGAGAGAAGATTAGAGGTCCAACAAGCGCTAGAATGCTATCAAGCGCAGATGTCTAAAGCCTTCGATAAGAATGTGAAGCTTCGATCATTTCAAGTTGGTGATCTAGTACTCGTTGTTCGAAGACCCATCATCACGACACGACACACAAGGAACAAATTCACACCTAAATGGAATGGACCCTATGTTGTCAAAGAGGTCTACACAAATGGAGCATATAAGATCGTTGACAAAGATGGATTGAGGATCGACCCAATTAATGGAAAGTTTCTTAAAAATTTCTGTGTGAAATGTAAAAACTTCTTATTGTAAGAGTCTAAACTACATGATGTTCCTGGCCCGCATGAGCTTAAAAAGTGAACGACCCAAAAAAAAGATAAAGTCTTTTTTTTTTACTTGAACTACGTTATGGCTTGATCCCTTTTCATTCAAAGGGTATGTAGGCAACTTAAGAAAAAAAAACTTAAGTTCAGTCAAAGCAATAAAAAAAAAAACTTGCGTGCGAGAAATAGAATTCTAGAACTTCATTATACCATAAATAAAAAAATATAGAGATGCCAAGTACAATGAATAGAAAAAATATGTCTATAAAAAAATTCTTTTACATGAGATAAGTTGCAAGATAAACAAGGAAGATTTCAAATTAAGGATTCCACTGAAGCCCTTTTAGCTCATCGCGAGTGCCCTTCAAAAGTCCACGGAGTGTCGTTAGAGTTTGAACATTTGAAGCGCTGATAGTGGGAGCACACTCGACACTACCAATCTCCTCGCGTATTTGCGAAACCATAAGCCTTTCTCGATCTAGGTCCTTTTCCTTCTCAGAGACTGAATTGGAAAGTTGTTATAACTCAACCTCTGAAGTTTTCAATTTGGCCTATAATTCTGCAACCTTGGTCTTTAATTCTGCAACCTTTGAAATAGAGCAAGTAAGTCGCTTCTGAAGTGCATCCTTCTCCTCAACAGTACGACTTTCAACGGACAAGGCCTTCTCTAAGTGGAGCTTCTTTTCCACCAATTGACAATCTCTAATCTGTGGAGTTAGGTGAGTAGAGAGTGAAAATTGCATCTCGATGTATTCTCTCACCTTCTGGAAATATCCACCGACAAATTCTTGCAGAGGCGCCAAGTTATTTGTAGTGGTTTCGGCTATTGCACCAAATATTTTCAACATCTCCTGCTTAAGGTCACCAACGTGTTCAAGAGAGGTACGTGTGATATTCTCTTGAATGCTTTTCCACATGGACAAAGCAGCCTGTCGCCAGAAATTGGAGATTATGTTGTCAGCACAAAAATAAGAAACTTTGGGTGCTGGGATAGCTTTTTTCCCTCGAGTTTGTTGAGGATTCTCTCTAGTGGGGAGATGATGCGAAATTATGACTTCTTTTCTTTTTCACACAGGAGAGTTGCCAATATTCTTCGAGGCAGAAGCAAAAGCATTAGGACTTGTTAATGATTGGTCCTCCAAAGGTACCTGCAAAGTAAGAAGGGATACATAAGTAGGTAAACAAAATCACAACATGTATGCATAAAAGAAAAGGATGGGTTACCAACCAAAGATTGATCGTTGGATGATTTCCTTACCTTTTTTGGCCTTTTCCAGTGACAATCGTCATTGCTACTATTACTTTCTTCTTCATCACGAAGGTTGTTCATCGGATGAGTTGATGCCTCAATCACCCTTTTACCAATTTTGTTGGCATTCAGGTCTCTATTTGGTTTGGGTTTAGTTGGAGGAATAGTAAAACTATTCATTAAAAGTTGTATGCCTTCTTCCAAGTAACACCCATGTTTCTGTGACCTCCATTTATCATAAGATCGAGCGGTTTGATCACGAGGATCTAGTAGGCAAGCTGGGAGGTATACCTTCGACAAAGTCAAAGTTGTAGTACATATCTTCCATGAATGAAAAACATTGTCAAGGCTAATAGGGGAGGATCATTATGTAACTCATTTGGTACATCCTGGTGAAAGGCAAATTGATGACTGAATCGACAGGGACTATAAGCTTCAATAGTCATTAATTTTCCGAGGCAAGGATACAAATAGCAAGATCGAAGGCTTATAAAGTATGAAGAGGATGAAAATGATAAACCATTAATGTCTTCCAAAATTTTAGCTTTATCATTCCTGGAGGGAAGACTGACATGCCACATTATAGAGGTGCCTTGATGAATTAGCCTGCTAGCATCAAGTTTGTTGAAATATTTAGCACCACCTTCACTAGAATAGTAAACCATCAGTGGACCCTTTATTGGTGTATGCAGTTTAAAATGGGGTGCCAAAATAATGTGCTAGCCAACCGTGAACATAAATGTATGGGAAAGCAAATATCAAGACGTTCAGTTGAATGGGGCGTGTTGTAAATTTGGTCGAGTCCATGATAAATGTTCGATAAAACTGGAACCGCAAGATTGAAAATAACACCTTCGGTCATTATGCTTGCAACTTTAAATATACTAGGGCGAAGAAGATTCACGTTCTTGTTGAAGGAGTTTACATAACTCGTGCGGAAGCAATTAACGATCTTGGGCGTTTAATTTCATTAATTTCTCTAATTAAAAGCATGTAAATAAACCAAAAACAGAGGAATGAATAAACACCTCTTGGAGCTCGAATTCCTTGCAATCTATTGGTCGTTTCTCATCATGAACAAGTTGTAGACAACCACCAAGATCTTCCCCGCTATTCTCCTGCCTTAGAACAGGCTTGTGGGAACCCGAGCATGATGAAATTGAGGGAGAAAGATATGGGTTTGAGAGCTTGAATACCATGGCTTTTAGAGAGAATTTTCTTTTATTCTTTTGCATGTGATATTTTGTAAAAATCCATCATCCTTGTAAGAATGAAAATTTCAAGCTTTTAAAGCAAATGAACATGCACTAGAAATTCATGAATAGTTCTAAGATTATTGCCAATGTATTGGTATTTTAGATTAAACAAAATTAATTACGAATCGGTCCCAATCACGCTTCTGCTTTACGGAATTACGGAATTCCAATCCTTCATTGACCATATAGGCCGATAACCAGTTGCTTATGAAGCAACGATAGAGACTGTATGACTTAGGAAGTTCAAGCCTAATTTGGAAGGTGTTCCAAATATGAACTTGTCTATTGCAAGACAAACATGCACATTGAATCTAAAAGATATATTGCTGATTCATTCACGAAGGCTCTCTCGGCTAAAGTGTATGAGGGCATCTAGAAGGTCTAGGTCTACGAGTTATGTACAAAGATGTAATCTAGGGCAAGTGGGAAAAGTGTAATGAGTATAGTGATACCATTATGTAATGGGCATAGTGATGCCCTAGTTTATTTATTTGTACATTGTAAATACGTTTTATGTATTATACATGTATTTATACATCCACTACCGGGATAGATTATTGTACATCCCACTAAACTAGATTTTAGTCCAAGTGGGAGTTTGTTGGGTTTTATGTCCTAAAACTCGTAGATAGTGAATCTTAACGAATTATACACTTGTATCAATAAAGTGTTATTGAGGTTTATGCAATAAAGTGTTATTGTCATTTTAAGTCTAAAATTGCACAATATAACCCAAATCCAATAAACTAAGATCGAAGGTTGTTGATATGTAACTTGAACTAGTATGTGGGGACATACGGGGATCAGTGTTCAAGTAACAACCTAAAAGGTCTATAGTACAGGGATAAGGCTGGGTACCTTATCCTGGTAACTGATAGCGAGCATAGCTAGCTACTTTTACTGATTTAATTTAGCTAGTCTTTTATGATGTTTGGGCCATTTTATTGTGCTTTATTGTTTATTCTGTAGGAAATGGTTAATTGGAGCTATAATGCAATATCGGAGTTAATCGGGTGCTCGGGGCGTAAAAAGATGCAAAGGAATGAAAAGAGTAAAAGTGGAGAAAAGTCAAATCTCGGTCAACAGCAGGCTAGCGTCGAGACGCTAGCTCTTGAGCGTCTCGACGCTCACATTCCATATCAGATTAGGCGCGTAAAGCTCACAGCGTCGAGACGCTATGATAGGAAGCGTCCCGACGCTACCGTTTTTCCTTATTCAGAACGCGCGTATAAGAGGCAGCGTCGCGACGCTGTCTTGAGAGCGTCTCGACGCTAAGACGAAAAATCAGAATAAAAGCTTATTTTCAGCTAGGTTTTTGGGGAGATCAATTTGGGACCTTTTGGAGCGGTAAAGAGGACAGAATAGAGCATTTGGAGGCAGAAAACAAAGGGAGAGAATTGGAAATCAACCCATTGTTCGTGGGGATCGTGACGGGGACGTCGGGACTCGGCCTACATTGAGTTTTCTTTTCCCTTTTCTTCCTTTAGTTAGATTTATGGCTTTCACATGTTTAGTTGAGCTTGTACTTACATTCATGAGTAGCTAAACTTGTAGCTTAGGGGTTGATGTAGTTGATTAAGTTTATGGATTGATTTATGGTTTAAGTTGTGCAATGTTATTGTGTTTGTAATCTTGATTTAATGCTTTCAATTAATTGGCCATTAGTTGGATGATTTAAGTTTCGAATCTAGCTCGGGAGAGGGGATTTGATATAGACTTACTCAAGATTGCATGAATAAAGTATTTTCTAATTCTTGACGGTTTTAGATTAACTTTAGAATTGGTTAAAAGATCTCATTGCCTTGCTTATTAATAAACTTAGATAGGGATATCAAGTTGGTTAATTTGCATGAGAATCAATTATACTCGGGAGAGGTAGTTGTGATTAAAGGGTCTTTGGCTCATAATTTCATTGTGCATAATAACTTATTCCTTAGAATCAATCCTAAACGAAATCGGCGAAATCAATTCCCTAAGTAGTTTTCCCAATTGAATTTCCATTCTTTTTATTTGCTTTGATTTGTTTTTATCATCACCTATTCATCACTTTTTGATCCCTAAATAAAATTGGGCAAGATAATTCACAATACTCGATTTGCTTAAAAATCCAATCCAGAGGACGACATTCGAATTTACTATTCACTATATTATTACTTGACCCGTGCGCTTGCGGTAGGAAAAGCCCACATCAAGTTTTTGGCGCCGTTGCCGGGGATTGGCACATTTAGCTAGATTGATATTGTGAAAAAAATTGCTTGATCTTAATTTAGGGTGTATTTTTATTTTTTTAGTTGATTGCATTTTTTTTCCTTATTTGTTTTGCTTTCCATATTTGATTTTCTAGGTTAGTTTTATTATTTGTGTTTTTCCATATTTATTTTTGCATTCCATATTAGGTTTTTTTTTGTTTCCTTTTCTAGATTATTCTTTCCATTCTTAAATTAGTTGTTTTCTTTCCTTTATTTATTTCCATATTTGTTTTTCTTTTCCTTTTAGGGTAGTTTTGATTTTTGCATGCGTAGGGATAAAGATCTAATTTTAGCACCATTTGATCCCGAGATAGAAAGAACACTTCTTAGGCTTCGAAGGGAAAATAGAGAAATTGTTCAAATGGCAGACCAAAATCCACATGAGGAGCCTAGGCCTATTAGAGATTATTTTCAACCTGTATTTCAGGGACAGCAGTCGGGGATTGTCTATGCACCGATTAATGCCAACAACTTTGAGCTGAAAACCGGTCTTATTCAGATGGCTCGAGACTGTGCATACAGAGGATCGCCCACTGAGGATCCAAATTCTCATCTTAAATCATTCTTGGACATTTGTGGGACGGTAAAGATTAATGGTGTCTCTGAGGATGCTATTCGCTTACGTTTATTTCCCTTTTCTTTGCAGGATAAAGCACGAGATTGGTTGCAGTCTATTACTCCTGGGAGTATCACCACTTGGGATGCTTTGGTCCAGGCCTTTTTAAAGAAATTTTTCCCTCCTGCAAAGACGGTCAAGCTGAGGACCGAGATTGGGACATTCCAACAACAATATGATGAGCAGTTGTTCGAAGCTTGGGAGCGATTCAAAGAGCTACTGAGGAAGTGTCCTCAGCATGGTTACCCCGATTGGCTTCAGGTACAGTTGTTTTATAATGGTTTAACTCCTAGTACAAAAACGATTGTTGATGCAGCTGCAGGTGGGACTCTGTTGTCCAAGACCGTGGAAAACGCTCGCACACTTCTAGAGGATATGGCCACCAACAGCTATCAGTGGCCATCTGAGCGGTCTACACCTAAAAAGATTGCTGCTGGAGTGTTTGAGGTTGATAAAGTAAGTGCACTCCAGGCCCAGATGACCTCCCTTGCCAATGCTTTTATGAAATTTTCAGGTACAGGGAGTGCACAGTCAATTGAATCATCTGCTGCTTTAGCATCTAGACTTCAGGAGGAGACCATCGAGCAGGTTCAGTATGTATCAAATTTTAATTCTAGGGGATATAATAATAGTTCTACACCTACACATTATCACCCTAACAATAGGAACCATGAAAATTTCTCTTATGCAAACACCAAGAATGTTCTTAATCCTCCTGGTTTTGCCCCTCAAACTCAAGATAATAAAAAGTTAGAAGATCTTGTTGGAGCTTTCATTGCAGAGTCTAGTAACAGGACAACCAAGTTAGAGGAGGCAGTCATTGCCATCAATTCAACAGTGAATGGCCACAGTGCAGCCATCAAGAATATTGAGACTCAGCTAGGACAGTTGGTGAATGTTGTAAGCACTATGAATAAAGGTAAAGCCCCAGCTGAACAAGAGAAACCCCAGATGGAGTATTGTAAGGCAATCACTGTGCACCAGGAAGAATCTGAAGAGGAACCTGAATCTGAGGACTATGAAACGCCTACAGGGGAAGCTGAGGAGGACACATCAGCAGATGAGGCTGAACAGCCTAACCTTGAGCCTCCTATTCCTTCTCCCACACTGATGGTCCCCAAGGAAAAGAAAAAGAAAAAGAAGAAAAAGAACAATCAGGTTCAGTTTGATAAATTTATGAATGCTTTTATGAATCTGAATATTAATATTCCTTTTGCAGAGGCATTAGAGATGCCCCAATACAACAGGTTCATGAAGGAGTGGTTAGCAAAGAAGCGAAAAGAAAAGAAGGTTGACACTGTTTATTTTGCTTCCACATGCAGCACCAGAGTACAACAAAAAGTACCTGAAAAAGTAGCAGATCCAGGGAGTTTTTCTGTTCCTTGTAGTTTTGGTACTTATTCTTTCAGAGCATTATGTGATTTAGGTGCTAGCATTAATATTATCCCATTGTCCTTGTGTAAAAAGTTAGATATAGGTGAGATTAAGTCTACTCCTGTAAAGCTCCAATTGGCTGATCAATCTGTGGTGAGACCAGTTGGTATTGTAGAAAATGTGTTAATCAGAGTAGGTAGATTTTTCCTCCCTATTGACTTGTATGTTATGGACATGATAGAAAATCCTTCAATGCCTGTCATATTAGGACGACCATTCCTCGCTACTGGGCGAGCGATCATAGATATTGAGCGCAGGGAGCTCACTATTAGAGTCAAGAACGAAAAAGAAATCTTTTTAGCAGTTGAAGACTCTAAAGATGAAGTGCTTTACATGGGCTACAGGAAAGGTGCAAGAAAGAGCACCTCTGTTGGATTCACAGAACAAAAGCCTCCTTGAAGCACGTACAACACGTCGAGCTAATGACGTTAAACAAGCGCTTATGGGAGGCAACCCAAGTAAGTTTAGTGTGTTTTTCCCTTTTGTTTTTGATTTATTGTTTGTTTTTGTTTTGTAAGTCTTGTTTTCTTCCTCTCCTTTGTTTTCAAGCTTTCAAGATTCAAAGCTCTCAAGCAAGAAGTCATCATCATTCCAGGCCAGTATTATTCACTCCTGTCATTCTTTTATTGTTCTCATGCTTGTTTATGCTTTATTTTCTTTATACATTGAGGACAATGCATGTTTTAAGTTTGGGGGTGGATTAACATGTTTGTGGAGCCCTTGATCATCTGAGTTCGGGCTATAGTTTTGAGCTTTCTTTGAATGATGCATATGGTTGTTTTCTGGATGCTACTTTTGCATGATTATGATGTCCTAGGATAGGCTTTCTTGTCAATTTTCAAGCTTGTGATGAGATGTAAGCATAAGTGCCCAAAAAGGGAGACTTTTTAAAATTTTTCTAGGAGATGGCTTGCATGAGTAGAGTATCTGTCTTGGCTAGATTTGGATTTGAATGCTTAGGAGCGAATTATTGGGTTCATATGCTTGTTGTCACCTCGATAGGTGTAGGGTAGAGCTAAAGAGTTAATTTTTTGCAAATTAGCATGTTTGATCTTGCTTAGGAGAAAAGAAAAGAATATCTGCTATTATGTTCATAACGAAAAATCATTCTTGTTGTTACTGTTGAAAAGAAAATTATTATGCCATGGCCTGTGCACAGTTTGCAATGTTTAATAAAGATTAAGGCAAAAAGAGCTACCCCTGTTGTGATCAGTTAGGCCAACCAGAGAAATCTCAGGTTAAGGGTCCCTGCAATGGGTGTGTGAAAGCTAGTGCCACATATACATGCTTTATTTGATTGTTAATTAAAAGCACCTAAGTATGGAGATAAACAAACTAATTTGTTGCATTAACTCATTAGTGAAGCCTTAGTGCCAGTGTAGAGGGAAGATGAGCTGAGAGTTTAATAATCCAATCCCGGGCTAGTAGAGTCTGATCTTGTTGAGTTAGATCTCGCTTGTGCAAGTTAATTTTGGAAAAATTTTAATTTGTCTCCCTCATTGGTCCTTGTGTGCATGTCTCTTGCTTGCTTGGTTATTGACTTTTGAGCCTTGAGGATTGAGTTATGACTGTTGCATCCATTCTTCCATTGTATGTCTGATTTAGAGTTTGCTCGAGGACTAGCAAAAGCTTAAGTTTGGGGGTATTTGATAGCGAGCATAACTAGCTACTTTTACTGATTTAATTTAGCTAGTCTTTTATGATGTTTGGGTCATTTTATTGTGCTTTATTGTTTATTCTGTAGGAAATGGTTAATTGGAGCTATAATGCAATATCGGAGTTAATCGGGTGCTCGGGGCGTAAAAAGATGCAAAGGAATGAAAAGAGTAAAAGTGGAGAAAAGTCAAATCTCGGTCAACAGCAGGCTAGCGTCGAGACGCTAGCTCTTGAGCGTCTCGACGCTCACATTCCATATCAGATTAGGCGCGTAAAGCTCACAGCGTCGAGACGCTATGATAGGAAGCGTCCCGACGCTACCGTTTTTCCTTATTCAGAACGCGCGTATAAGAGGCAGCGTCGCGACGCTGTCTTGAGAGCGTCTCGACGCTAAGACGAAAAATCAGAATAAAAGCTTATTTTCGGCTAGGTTTTTGGGGAGATCAATTTGGGACCTTTTGGAGCGGTAAAGAGGACAGAATAGAGCATTTGGAGGCAGAAAACAAAGGGAGAGAATTGGAAATCAACCCATTGTTCGTGGGGATCGTGACGGGGACGTCGGGACTCGGCCTACATTGAGTTTTCTTTTCCCTTTTCTTCCTTTAGTTAGATTTATGGCTTTCACATGTTTAGTTGAGCTTGTACTTACATTCATGAGTAGCTAAACTTGTAGCTTAGGGGTTGATGTAGTTGATTAAGTTTATTGATTGATTTATGGTTTAAGTTGTGCAATGTTATTGTGTTTGTAATCTTGATTTAATGCTTTCAATTAATTGGCCATTAGTTGGATGATTTAAGTTTCGAATCTAGCTCGGGAGAGGGGATTTGATATAGACTTACTCAAGATTGCATGAATAAAGTATTTTCTAATTCTTGACGGTTTTAGATTAACTTTAGAATTGGTTAAAAGATCTCATTGCCTTGCTTATTAATAAACTTAGATAGGGATATCAAGTTGGTTAATTTGCATGAGAATCAATTATACTCAGGAGAGGTAGTTGTGATTAAAGGGTCTTTGGCTCATAATTTCATTGTGCATAATAACTTATTCCTTAGAATCAATCCTAAACGAAATCGGCGAAATCAATTCCCTAAGTAGTTTTCCCAATTGAATTTCCATTCTTTTTATTTGCTTTGATTTGTTTTTATCATCACCTATCCATCACTTTTTGATCCCTAAATAAAATTGGGCAAGATAATTCACAATACTCGATTTGCTTAAAAATCCAATCCAGAGGACGACATTCGAATTTACTATTCACTATATTATTACTTGACCCGTGCGCTTGCGGTAGGAAAAGTCCACATCAGTAACACTATGAGATACGCTCCGCTTTGTATTCGATACAGACGTATTGATCCAAGGCGTCCATGTAGGAGACATGCGAGCGGGAGTATCCTATGCAATGAGTTTGCATAAGACCGGACCACGAAATAGTAAACCACTAGATGTAACACAGTTAACTAGTTAGGTTACTGTTTCAATAGGATGACCTAACTTAGTTTTAATCCTGAGTGTGTCATGAACTCCTTCTCACGAGGGATTGTCATTTGATTAGTATGGGTGAGAGTGTCTTGCACGCCGACTCAATAAGCCTACCTTCTTGGGGACGAGACCGAGTGGGGGGGCTGGGGACATGACAACACAAGATGGATGTAACGCCCCAGGTTTTTAAAACTTATTAACCTAGCGACACTACTAACTACCACTTACAAACTAACCGGGTGCTCCTAAAATTTCGGTAGCATAACGACATACAACAGACTATCCAAAAATTTTAAACACCTGCTAGAACAAAAAAACTACACTTCTATACAACATATTCAACTGCACCACCATACTACAACACAACAAAACTCCACAGAACAAGCTGCGAGTCAGGTCTCGCATTATCAATTACTATCTAACCAGGAACACGAGTTTAACAAAGCTTATAACATTAGCTCATTCGAAACAAAATTAATTATTATTAACTAAATGAATAGATAGAGTTCTTTAAATCAAACACAACTAGACCTAGAGTTTAACAAGAATAATCAGAACTGAACCTAACAGGACAACAACTGTCCAACCAAGTTAAGCAACAAGCTATCCAACATGAAAATAAAATGGAAAACAGTGCAGACTAGCTAAGGTCCTTCCTCATATGCCTCCTCTGCATCACCATGGTCCACGCAGTCCTCATAACCTGCAAAATCTGGTAGTATGAGGGAGAGAGAGGGGAGGGGGTCAGTACACTAAGGTACTGGTAAGTAGCCCCTATCTGATAAGCCATCAAACAACAACCAAGCAAACAACATGCTTTTCATGCGCAAACAACATGCTTTTCATGCGCAAACAACATGCTTCTTAAAGCGGTAAACACAACGACATGCTCAAAAGCTAGTAAAGTGAATGACTCTCCTAAGCCATAACTCATGCATCTCTTTATGCCACTAGCTAACCACTCAAGCTCCACGAGCTCACACCACGCTCATTTTTAGCCCTCACTGTTGGGTTTTATGCCCTAAAACTCGTAGATAGTAAATGTAACATTTGACGACTGTTTATAATAAAGAGTTATTTCCATTCAATAAAAGTGTTATTGATTTTAAATGATTAGTATTGCCTAAATATAACCACAAATCCAATAAACTAAAGAACCCATGACTATATTGTGTATACTTGAAGTTTATGTGTGACATAAGTATGGACCAAGTTAAAGTAAATAGTCTAAACGATCTATAGTATATGGATAAGGTTGGGTACCTTAATCCTGGGGACACTATTGGGTACCTTAAAGACAGACGATGTGATCCTAATCATTCATGTATAATACATGTGAGTGAGGGCGTCCTATGCAAAGAGTTTGCATAGAGATCGGACCAGGAGATAAGTCACTTTCACTTTACAACACCGTTTACTGTTGAAACTGAACATCTCATACATATAACCTAGGTAACTCGATCTTAATCCTAAGCTAACTATGAACTCCTGTTTATTTAGGATTATCCTTTGATTTGCATGGGTTAGAGTGGCCAAACATCGGCGACTCAATAAGCCTACCATTTTGGGGATAAGACTAAATGGATAGCTGGGGACATAACTTTGCAAGATGGAATTCATTGCTACTCGTTTTAGGGTTAGTAAAGGTTGTTCTTTTAAGTGCTGACTCCGAGTCTTGAACAAAGGGGCCCCACCCTCTCATAACCTGAGAGGGACTTGGTTCAGTGATTGTATCACGAACTAGTTGTTCATTAGAGGATTAGTGGAACTTAAGGAACAAGATGTAACTATAGGGGTAAAACGGACATTTGACCTAGCTCTAGTTTCGAACAACCGGTGAAGGGTCGACTTACTAATCATGGTTATCTAAATTGGACAAGAAATATATCTACAATGAGTGGAGTTCAGCTACGGGCTATAGTGGAGTGTCCCGGAAGCTAACGAACGATGAATGACTGGATTAATGAGTTTAACCGGTTATCATCATTTCATTGGAGCCCATGATCTGTAGGTCCATTAGGTCCCTCTACTAGCTCAATAGGAATAAAACTTGGAACAATATGATAGGTTAATATTTGAAACGTTCAAATTCAGAAAAGGATACTAAAGTCGCTTATATACGATATTTAACGACATATTAGTTTAATTACAAATTAAACTTAAAATGAGAGTTGGATATATTTAAATATGATTTAAATATTAAACACGTGAATAAAGATTAATATTTGAGAAATTTCATTGGGAGAAAAAAATCAAGATTGCACAAGTGGTATTAATTTAATATAAGATATTAAATTAAATGATTTTATTTTAAATTAAATAAGTTTTATTTAAATTAAAATAAAATTATAATTAAGTGGGATTATTCAGATTTATGGTTTAAATTACAAATTTTGAATTTAAAAGAAATTAAAAAAGGTTGGTAATTTTTGGAGGTGGTGCTTAGTGACTAATCACCTTAGATTAGCCTTCTTGCACCACCTAATCCATGACTCAAATCACTCTCAAATAGTTGTCAATTTTTGGTGCAATTCTTGTGCATGATTTTCCTCTATATATAGAGGATGAGCTAATGAGAATTAGTGGAATTCTTCAACCAAAAATGCTGTCAAAATTCTCCCAAGAACTTCAATATTCATACTTTCAAGTTTGCTTATACCCATAGGTTTTCCTTTCCAATTTCTATCAATTGAGGATCCCACAATCTGTTCCAAGGCCTGAGAATAGTAGAGAAGATCCAAGTGGTTGTCCAAAAGCTGTTCGTGTGAATTATAAAGCATCGAATTATACAAATTGGGAGCTTCAAGAGGTAGGTACCTTATTACTCTGTTTTTGGTTCTTATGAACAACATGTCTTCTAGGATTAAATTGATCAAATTGTGTGCCTAAGACCTTAAATTGCTTCCACATGTTAGATACAAAAACCTACACTCACATGGCTCTCCAAGACTGATCCTTTGAGTCGCACTTTCCCCTGACCATTTGTACTCAAGGCCACAATGCTCTCTACAGAGCTTGGCGTTCAACCCTTGACCATTTGTACCCAAGGCCTCAAACTGTGCATCGCCCCTTGACCATTTGTACCCAAGGAGCACCGATGACTTAGCAAAGGATTGGCTCTTCCCCAGGCGCCCAACACTTTCTTTCTAGACTCATCACACCGACCCTTGACCATTTGTACCCAAGGCCTTGATGCTCCTCTTAAAACCAATGGTGACATGCCACCCCTCGACCATTTGTACCCGAGGTGCACTGGCACTCACCCAACTTTCCTTTCTTTCACATTTAGGTCTCTGACCTCTATCTCACATCTATCTAGAATGCATATGCCCTGCAACATGCTTCTAGACTCATGTACTATGCCCACCAAGCATATACATACGACAACATGCTCTCGACTCATGCTTAACTCTTGAATGCATAGCAGAACCAACATGTTTTACAACCAATCATCACGTAACAACAGTTCATGCTTTTCAAAGATTTCATATATATACATATATATTCAGAGAAACAAGAAACAAGAGAATAGTTATAAAGCGAGTAAACAATCAGCATGCATCATGCAGTCAAACAGACTTCATTAGATAAGAACTACTTACCTATAAAGCGCTCCTAAGCAAACCTAAAAACCAATAGGACAAACCGGAAGAGCCTAAGGAGCTCGAACTACAACCAACAATTTCTAAGGGTTAGGAAATATTTTAAAGCACCTAGAAGACTTACTAAAGGAACTAGAGGTGCTGGAATTTACCGTTCAGCGTTTGAATAACCTCGAACACGTGCTATCAAGCAACCAAAGAGACTTAAAACCACCTATTTAGAGTCCCTAGAAACTGGGTGTTCGAGTTTAAGGCTCAACGGACGATGGGTCACAAGACAAGGATGATTTTGAACCCAAGACGACTCTGTGCAGCGCTGGAAAAACAAGAAATCAACCACGAAACCCAATTTAAACACCGAACAAGAGTGGGTAAACTTATTTCGAGCTTAATAAATCATGGGTAACGTTGAGAGCTTACTGAAAGAGCCTAAACACGCCGAAGCGATCCTTAAATCAGCCCGAACGCTCATAGAACGCAAGAACAACGAAGATTCAAGCTTCTACTCTCTAGTCTAGTCGAAAACAAGAGGGAGAAGAGGGGATTAACACGTTGCTCGCTATATTCGAAAGAAATAAGAGAAAAGAAAATCGAGGCTCACCCACAAAGGCTGACGAAAACACGAGGGGAAAATAACTGCTAGCGAGTGCAAGGGAGAACAAACCGACACCGGAGGAGGAATAGTTCTGACGAAGACCCACGGTCGCGACACCTACCCACACGAAGAGAGAACGAAAATTAGAGTGACGACGTGTGGGAGACGAGCTTCACGAGCTTCTTACTGTCGACGAAACAAGCGAACAAGGGAGGATGAGAAGATGAAGACCACGAGTGGCTGGCGGCGCGAGAAGAAGAAGCTGAAGGAGGGGGGCTGGCGCTTCACAAAAAGGAGGGAGAAAGAGATTTATTTTTGTTTTAGGGTTTACCTTCTTTTAATTTTCCTTTTCTTAAATCAAAATAAATGACCTAAGCCTCATATTTAAAGACTCAATTAAGGTCTCTAAAACCCAAATCAAATCTTAGATTATCTATAAGGATTTAGGCCAAATTTTAAATTTAATTCTCAAAGGAAAAAGAATTTCTTGACTCAAATAAAATTAACCCACTCTAAGCAACCACAAAAAATAAATAACTTAAAGCAACCAAACAGAAACTAAAACTCTGAATTAAATTATAATTTAACAGAGTTATTTGTACCTGAAAATGCGGGGCGTTACAATGGAATTCACTCCTTCCCACTTCTAGGAGAAGTAGATGAGTGTTCCCTTAAGTGGTGACTCTCGGTCTTGAACAAAGGGATCCCACCCTCTCACTGGCCCAAGAAGGACTTTCTGTTTACTGGTTGGACCATAAACAGGTTGTTCATTAGAGGAGCACTGGTACTTAAGGAACCAGAGGTAACACAGGGGTAAAACGGTAATTTGACCCAGCTGTAGTTACGAACACTCATGAAGGATTGACTTACCGTTATTGGTCAATATTCGTGGACACATAAATATTCTACAGTGAGAAGAGTGCAACTGTGAGTCTTTAGTGGAGTGATCCACAGTTAATGAATATTGGTTAACTCGATTAATGAGTTTAGTCAGTTAACCTCATATCATTGGAGCTTGTAAAGAGTAATTGAGAACAATTTTGTCTTGAAAGAATTTGAATAGTTCAAATTTATCTTGGGAATCAAGTTAATTGTATGAGATACAATTAATATAATGTATGGTGATACATTATAATATAAAGTTTAATTTGTGATTAAACTTTATTAAATGAGAGAATAATATATTTGAAAGAGTTCCAATATACATATTTAATTAAATATATGATATTTAATTAATAAATTAATTAATTAATTATGAATTAATTAATTATTAAATTTAGTTTAAATTAAATGTGATTTAATTAAACTATATATTATATGAGAGATATATTAGAATATGTTTCTAATATGTAATTAATTAAATATTGTTGATATTTAATTAATTATAAAATTAATTAATTTTGAATTAATTAATTGTTTCAATTTAATTTAGTTAAATGTGATTTTTTTTTTGACAATATGTGGGGTGGGGGGAATCGAACCACAGATCTCGTGGTCACTAGTACATCTTTATGCCGATTGAGCTATGCTCTTGTTGGCTAGTTAAATGTGATTTAATTAAATTAATATCTATAGATTAATTTTAATGTGAATATGATTCATATTAAAACTATAGGTTATGTGAGAGATGTACATTTGAATATAATTCAAATGTTTGATTAATTAAATATGTGATATTTAATTGATCAAAGAATTAATTAATTATGTAGTTCAATTAATTTAATTAAATGTGATTTAATTACTTTTAATTGAAACCATGTATTATGTGAGGACAATGCATTTAAATATGATTTAAATGAAGGTGTACATATTACACATGCGGAAGCAATTGAAGATCAAAAGCACTTAAGACATTCAATTTTGTACTTAAAGCATGCATGTTCTAGAAGAACAGAACAAAAAGTAAAGGAGTACCAACCTCTTTGTAGCTAACTTGAGAGGGACTCCTTGTGATGTTTTCCTTCTCCAACTTCTCTTGGACTACCTTTAGTGTCTTCCCTACTATTCTCTTGGGCCTAGAAAGACTTGTGGGAGTCTATAGAAGTAAAAAATAGGAAGGGAATGCTTGAAGGTACAAGCTTTAGGAAGAAATGAGATGAGAGAATGCTTGAGGAAGAAATTTTGCAGCATAACATTAAGATGAAAGCTTGCTCCTTCTTGAATCTGATTCAAGCTCCTTTTATAGACCTCTCCCATGCAAAGACAAGCTCCTTTTATAGACCTCTCCCTTTTATAGCCACATGGTCAAAATGCAACTCAAAGTGGATTCTAGGTGTTTAACTCACAACACATGCATCTAGTGCATGGTTGTGTTGTTTTCCACTATGCATCATGATGCAAAAGTGGGAATGCCACTAAATCCACCATGTCTTGAATGTTAATTCTGAATTTTCAGCTTGCAATCCATTTCAATTTCAATTCAAAATTGAAATTGATTTTCTAGGCAATTAATTGGGACATTTCCAAGTAATTTTGATATGATTAATCCAATTAATCTTGGGAAAAATACACTTTTGGTCCCTGAGGTTAGTTTGGTCCCTGAGTTTTCAAACTCAACAAAAATACCCCTGAGTTTTCAAACTCAACAAAAATACTCCTGAGTTTTGAGATAAGGAGCACTTTGGTCACTGCCGTCTATTTTTCTGTTAAATACTAACGGTAGCTGACGTGGCACTATTATTTTAATTTAAAAAATTGTTTTTTTTTTTTTAATTTTAAAATTAAAAAAAAAATAAAAAATATTATTATTTTAATTATTCTTAAAACTAAACCCTCAATCTCATCTTCTTCATCCTTTTCCCTCAATCCCTCTATCTTCTTCTTCAAACCTCCGATGGTCGCACCGCCCACATGCCGTTGCCGGCAGCCGCCGGCGGCGAAAGTTTTTTTTTTTTCTTTTTCTTTCTTTCTTTCTTCCTTCTTCTTCTCCTTCCTCAAAGTTTTAGCAGCTTTTTTTTTTAAATGAAAGAGAAAGCCTCTGTTTTCCAGCGTCGGAACGGAGGATCTGTAACGGGGAGGTTGGGAGGGACCTCCTCCCTCTGTTTTTCGGAAAACAGACCATACCAGCCAACGAGTACTCCTGCAATAATTTCATTAATTACGTTTCGATTTTGATTCAAATCCTATCGGTTTCTCAATCTGTCCTGAATCTCCACCACTCTTCAATCTTTTCTTCCAGTTTCTTTTCGCTTGTTTTTCTTCGTATTTCCATACGATTGTAAATGGGTTGCACCGTGAGGGATAATCACGTTCGTTCGAATCGGAGGCCTCGATCAGTAAAACCTGAATTCGATCCGTGTTGTCACCAAGAACGAGCTTCACTTCACAAATCTTTGCTCGAATCGAGTTCCAAGCCGTTGGATTATCACATAGGGCTTGACGATTCCAACCAAAATAACGTTGTTACCTCGAACTCCAATTCCGGTCCCAACTTGGATGATGGTGGATTGGGGTTATTGTACGGAGGAGCAATTAGAGGAAATTTTGATGAAGAATTTACAATTTGTTTATACTGAAGCTATTTCTAAACTTGTGGCATTGGGTTATGATGAGGATGCTGCGATGAGAGCGATTTTGCAAAATGGTCATTGCTATGGTACCATGGATGTTCTAACAAATGTACTGTATAATTCGCTGTCGTTTTTGAATGGTAACAACAACTTTGATAATGCCAATAGCGAGGCTGTTGCAGATGCTGCAGATTCTGGAGATGGTATTGTTAATGGTATTAGTAATGGCAATGGTATTGCTAATGCTAATTCTAATGCTAATTTGGTTGTGGATGATCCTGAGCCCGTGTTCTCTGATTTAAGGCAATTGCTGGAAAACAGAGGAGGGACTCCTCCCTCCTCCTTTCTCTTTCATTTTTTTTAAAAAAGCTGCTAAAACTTTGAGGAAGGAGAGGAAGAAGAGAAGAAGAAGGAAGAAAGAAAGAAAGAAAAAAAAAAACTTTCGCCGCCGGCGACGGCATGTGGGCGTCGCAACCATCGGAGGTTTGAAGAAGAAGATGGAGGGGTTGAGGGAAAAGGATGAAGAAGATGAGATTGAGGGTTTAGTTTTAAGAATAATTAAAATAATAATATTTTTATTATTTTTTATTTGTTTTTATTTTAAAATAAAAAAAAAAACAATTTTTTTATTAAAATAATAGTGCCACGTCAGCTACCGTTATTATTTAACAGAAAAATAGACAGCAGGGACCAAAGTGCTCCTTATCTCAAAACTCAGGGGTATTTTTGTTGAGTTTGAAAACTCAGGGACCAAACTATCACTTGACCCAAACCTCAGGGACCAAAAGTGTATTTTTCCCATTAATCTTTATCACCTAATGCCATGATACCTAGTTCATATATATGATATTTAAAACACTTTTAAATATCTTATCTCTCAATTCCTAATTTAATTCATAATTAAATCATTGTGTCGAACACGTTTTACGATAAAACCCTATTTCCCATTTTTGAACGATTCAAAGATTCCTATCAAAATATTCTAGGCTTTAATCCGATATGAGCTAGTAGAGGGACCTAATGGACCTATAGACCATTGGCTCCAATGATTCGAGGCTAGCCGACTAATCTCATTATCTAAACTAGCCAACATTCGTTAACTACCGGGACACTCCACTATAGCCCGATAGTTGCACTCCCCTCACTAGATATATTTCCGTCCACTTGATTTAACCATGTTTAGTAAGTCGTTCCTTCACAGGTTGTTCGTAGCTATAGCTAAGTCAAATAACCATTTCACCCCTATAGTACTTCTTGTTCCTTAAGTTCCACTAATCCTCTAATGAACAATCGGTTTGTGGTCCAACCATCAAACTTAAGTCCCTCACGATCCAACGAGAGGGTGGGGCCCCTTGTTCAAGTCTTGGAGTTAGTACTTAAGAGAACAACCTCTCTACTATCCCTGAAATGGGTAGGAGTGAATTTCGTCTAGCAAAACCATGTCTCCAGCTATTTATTCGATCTTATCCCCAAAATGGTAGGCTTGTTGAGTCGGCGATGCTGGCCACTCTCACCCATGCAGATCAAAGGATAATCTCGCATAAATAGGAGTTCATAGATAGCTCAGGATTAAGAACGAGTTACCTAGGTCATCTATGAGAAATAGTCAGTTTCTTCAATAAACGGCGTTATAAAGAGAAAGTGACTTATTTCGTGGTCCAGTCTTATGCAAACTCATTGCATAGGACGCCCCCACTCGCATGTCACCACATGAACGATTTAGGATCTCATCGTTTGACTTAATACAAAGTGGGCCGCGTCCATAGTGTCTCCAGGATAAGGTACCCAACCGTATCCTTATACTATAGACTATTTTGACTATAAACTTGAACTTGATCCTACGATATGTCCCTACATATAGTTCGAGTATTCATTTTATAGTCAAGGATCTTAGTTTATTGGATTTAGGTTAATCATTCGCAATTTACATATTCAATAACATCTTTTACGGAATAACCTCAATAACGTCTTTATTGAAAATAGAATATGTTTAATGATTTACAAACTACGAGTTTATAGGACATTAAACCCAACATTAAATGCATATATGCTTGATTTATTAATATGATTAATTGATTAGCATTTATTTAATTAATTGAATTAAATAATTTTTTATTTTATTTAATTGGTTATTGTGTAACCAATTAAATCACTCTCACACAATATACAGGGGTCTAGGGAGATCTCATGAATCCTGCAAAATACGAAAAAAAAAAAAAAACAGAATCAAATCTCTCACTCTCATCCTCTCATATTGTCTCATCTCAGAAAACACAGAGGATTCATTTTTTCTCTTTGTTTTCTCTCCCAAATTCAAGGAAGACGGAGTCCCACCACTTCGTTCCCAATCTCAGAGATATAGCGAGGTAACCAAATGGTGGTGTCCGTTGAAGTATTCAGAGTTGTCAACGGAGGTATGTTTCTCATTGCTTAATTATTTGCCAATGTATTAGTATTTTGTAGAACGAAATTAATTTACGAACGATCCAATTGCTTCCGCTGTATCGGAATTGAGAATTCCAATCCTTCATGAAGGACACGAGGCTTCACAAAAAGTCCAAACTATGTCAATACTGCGATCATAAGAGTATAAAAGAAGCTATCACAACTACATATAAA
Source organism: Luffa aegyptiaca (assembly GCA_017139565.1). Taxonomy (NCBI): domain Eukaryota; kingdom Viridiplantae; phylum Streptophyta; class Magnoliopsida; order Cucurbitales; family Cucurbitaceae; genus Luffa; species Luffa aegyptiaca. Next base: position 24,125,208 of record CM029397.1, read on the forward strand.
CCAGAGCCTTGTAGCAGTTTTGTAACACCCGTAATTTAATGAGAATTCGAATTTATTTAGTTTGGGTGTTAATTTGGAATTAAAAGGGAATTCGAAAATTTGAAATTTGGGTGCAATATTTAAAAAATTATGGCTGAATGGCATTTTTGTAATTATGTCGAAACTAGAGTCAAGCCCAAGCCCATTAGGTTTTAATTAGCCAGCACGTAGTCCTAGGGGGTAAAAAATCAGCCATCTTCTTCTCTTTCTCTCAAGTTCAGCCACCTAGGAGGTCTTCACCCACGATTTGCAGCTGCCAGTCACGAGCTCTGGCGTCACCTACGTTCTCCGGCCAGCAGCAGACCTCACGGCGAGCTCCACGACGGCGTGTGTTCCCTCCTGCGAGTCTTGGCGGTGCAGCAACATTCGCAGTTGGTGTGTTGGTCCGAGTTCTAGCGCAGTAGCAACGTGCTCGTCGTGGAGGCAGCTTCGTCTTCACGGTGGGTGTTGGCAACAGCTACTCCGGCGAACCCACGACGGCGCAACTACAGTTCAGCAACGGTGGCATCTTTCCCAGCGAGTCCATGAGCTTCAACATGCGGCTGCAACAAGTGGGGTCCTTGACTTCCAGCGATTTCTTCTCTCCTCGGTTCAGCAGCTCGTGGCGACGTTCAAGTGCGGTTTTGGTGAGTTCTCGAATCAACAGCAGCGTGTTTCCAGCAACTTCTCCAGCGAGCGGTGGTGCAAATAGTAGTGTTTTGGGTCATTTTTTTGCGTTTTCGATGTGTTTGAGCAGTGGGTCTTTTAGTTCCTTAATTTCCTGCAATTTGGCAATTGGGTAAGTGATTTTCTGCAAGGTTGAGGTTGATTTTGAAGTTTATTTGATTACCCATTAGTTTGGTTATTGATTTCAAGGTACCCATATGATTAAGGGTCGAATTAGGAAGTAAGAGTGAATTTGGAACTCCATTCAACAAGCATTGTTCAACCTTGACTTGGTTAAAGGTCTTGAAGCTAAGGAATTTATTTAGATTTTGTAAGATCATTAAGTCGAGGTAATTGAACTTACTGTTGACCTTTTAAATTGGGTGCGCATGTTTAATTTTCTAAAATTTTCGTGCTTATGAGTTGTTCATGAAAATTTATTATTATTGTTAAAGGCATGAAAATTGTGCATGAAAATTTATCATTTTAATTATGTATGAGTTTATGGCATGAAATTATTGTTATTGATTGCAATAGTTGAAGTTTAAAATAACTGAGTTGGTGGTCTCTCAAAATCCCATTAAAGGAATGAGTTTAAAATTCCATTAAAGGAATTATTTATGAGTTATATAAGTGTATGATGTGGACTTTTCCTACCGCAAGCGCACGGGTCAAGTAATAATATAGTGAATGTAATTCGAACGTCGTCCTCTGGATTGGATTTTTAAGCAAATCAAGTATTGTGAATTATCTCGCTCAATTTTATTTAGGGATCAAAAAGTGATGAATGAATGGTATGAAAACTAAATCAAAGCAAGTAAAAAAAGAGTGGAAATTCAATTGGGAAAAATACTTAGGGAATTGATTTCGCCGATTAGTCTAGGATTGATTTTAAGGAGTAAGTTATTATGCACAATGGAATTATGAGCCAAAGACCCTTTAATCACAACTACCTCTCCCGAGTATAATTGATTCTCATGCAAATTAACCAACTTGATATCCCTATCTAAGTCTATTAATATGCAAGGCAATGAGATCTTTTGACCAATTCTAAAGTTAATCTAAAACCGTCATGAATTAGAAAGTAAACTTTAGTCATGCAATCTTGAGTAAGTCTATATTAAATCCCCTCTCCCGAGCTAGATTCAAAACTTAAATCAATCAACTAATGGCCAATTAATTGAAAGCATTAAATCAAGATCACAAACATAATAAACATTGCACAACTTAAACCATAAATCAATCCATAAACAAAATCAACTACATCAATCCCTAAGCTATGAGTTTAGCTACTCATGAATGTAATTACAAGCTCAACTAAACATAATAAAGCCATAAATCTAACTAGAGAAAAGGAAAGGGAAAAGAAAACTCAATGTAGGTCGAGACCGAACGTCCCCGTCACGATCCCCACGAACGATGGGTTGATTTCTGCTTTTCTCCCTCTTGTTCAGCCTCAATCCTCTATTTTCTCCTCTGTTTTACGGCTACAAAAGGTCCCAAAATTGAATACCCCAAAAACCTAGCCGAAAGGAAGCTTATATTATGATTTTTCGTCGTAGCGTCAAGACGCTATCAAGACAGCGTCTCGACGCTGCCTCTAAAACACGCGCGTCTGGAATGGAAATAACGGTAGCGTCGAGACGCTATTGTCACAGCGTCTCGACGCTGTAACGCTGCCGCCTCTTCTAATTAAGGAAAACCAGCGTCGAGACCCTCCAAGAGTGGTGTCTCGACGCTGATGGGCAGAATGCCCTCTCTTGGCTCCTTGTTGCTTGAACTTTCCGGTTCTTTGGCATATTTTCACGTCCCGAACACCCGATTAACTCCAATTCCACGTTTTAGCTCTAATCATCGCTTTCGTACAAAATAAACAATAAAGCACAATAAAATGGCCCACAAATCATAAAAGACTAGCTAAATTAAATAAGTAAAGATAGCTAGCTATGCTCGCTATCAAATACCCCCAAACTTAAGCTTTTGTTAGTCCTCGAGCAAACTACAAATCAAACACACAGTAGAAGAATGGATGCAATAATCATAACTCAATCCTCAAGGCTCAAAAGTCAATAGTCAAGCAAGCAAGAGTCATGCACACAAGGACCAATGAGGGTGACAAATTAAAATTTTTCCAAAATTAGCTTGCACAAGCGAGATCTAACTCAACAAGATCAGACTTTACTAGCCTGGGATTGGATTATTAAACTCTCAGCTCATCTTCCCTCTACACTGGCACTAAGGTTTCACTAATGAGTTAATGAAACAAATTAGTTTGTTTTTCTCCATACTCAGGTGCTTTTAATTAACAATTGAATTAAACATGTATATGTGGCACTAGCTTTCACACACCCATTGCAGGGACCCTTAACCTGAGTTTTCTCTGGTTGGCCTAACTGATCACAACAGGGGTAGCTCTTTTTGCCTTAATCTTTATTAACCATTGCATATTGCGCGCATAAGTCATGACTTTTTTCTTTTTCAACAATAACAACACGAATGATTTTTCGTTATGAACATGATAAGCAGATATTCTTTTCTTTTCTCCTAAGCAAGATCAAACATGCTAATTTGCAAAAAATTAACTCTTTAGCTCTACCCTACACCTATCGAGGTGACAACAAGCATATGAACCCAATAATTCACTCTTAAGCATTCAAATCCAAATCTAGCCAAGACAAATACTTTACTCATGCAAGCTGTTGGGTTCCTAGAGTGAGTAAAAATATAGTATAAAATACTCTAGAATTCCTGTGCAAGTATACACAGTCTGCAGCAAGTAATATTATCAATCCAAGGTCTGAATGAGCTTCCACTTTATCTATTTTGCGTAACTTCCTAATGGTTTCGAAGATAATAAAAATGTTGGGTTTTATAAGAATTATGCTGAAGCAAAATAAATGACAGAACAACGAGTAAACAAATAGATAGACAAATTAAAGACAGGCGTTGGTTAGGTTTTAGTGATTGTTCTAAGATATGCTCTAGCAATATTATTGATCATGCATTTCTCGCAGTATTATTAGCGGATTCCTCCCGGAACTCCGGATCTTTTGGGATGTGTTTCAACCCCAATGAAGTGCGACCGATCAAGCACTAGGCAACTGGCTATCCCTAGCTCAGTCACTGGCGTTCACCAATACACAATGATCGTAGTGTGGATAATTGCCACACACTCTCTAAATCATCCCTGAAACTAGAGCGAGCTATCCATACCGGCTGGCCAGGCGGGCATAAAATAAGAATAAGCACAACAATTAACCAAAATGCGATAGTCAATTTATTACTAGAGATGAAGCACAGTAATCACATTATTCCTAACCAACACCTAAAGCTACTTAGTTCATAATAGGCATAGGAATACGAATTACAATCTGAGTATGCATGTCCATAACCACAAGTTAATGAAGAAAATAAACTCCCTAATCAGCTTGCGGTAGATGGTGTTCTTGATGATCTTCAATCTCCCTATACTATTCGGCTTCCAAGGGAAAAACATGGAATGAATTTGACTTTGACAGCTACTTCCTTTTATAGAAGGACAGGAGACTTGAATTAGGTCAACTTGGACACGTGTAGGGCTCTCCTTGCTCCTTTATCCCGAAAATAACTCAACAGAAGTCGGTTCATGAAGTTGGCTAACGAGCTGTGATGTGGCAGTTTCTGCTCCCAGTTTTGCTGCAGCATAGAATTTGCTCCCTCCAGTCGCTCAGCAGCATAATTTGCACAAAATAATTTCCAATGCTTCCATTCTTCCAAATGGGTTAAATCATGTAATATCTCTCTAAAACCAACCCTATTAAGCATTAAAGACACACAAATCCTTATATAAATGAGGCCTAAATCTACCTTTTGGGCAGTTATCATACCCCCAAACTTGAACTATTACGCGTCCCGAGCAATACTAACCAACCTTCCTTCAAGAATTTCAAAACATTAGACAAAGAATTAGCTTAATCAAACCAGACAGTCCAACACTACCTTTAACCTTTACCTGAGCACTCTGCAAAACCAAGCTCTGCTGCAGCAAAATGATTCCTTCAGCAGGGACAAATAATCACCACTTTTAAACTTAATTCTAAGAACTCACCACAGCTTAGCTCTATTATCAGACATTTCAAAACATATTTTTTAAAGGGGTTTATATCATTATTTATCAGACTCAAAGCAACCTTACAGTCATAAGCTCTTAAGCATGGGATGACTCACTTTATGGTGCAGTATACCCTTGCCTCAAGCTCATCACCAACTAGGCTCAATACTCATTATAAAGCTAAAAAATCCTTAGTTATTCCATCTCTTGCCCCTCAGAATGGCGACATTTTGTGATGAAGCTCACCTAAGTTCTGGGAGACAGAAAAACTGCTGGATCATCATTCCTTCAAAACTTTTGCTCTGTCAATGTTTTCAGTAAAATTTTCAACAAATAATTTTTCAGCAAATAATTTTTTCTCATATTCCTCATTTTTTCACATTTCCTAGGTCATCTTTTGACGCGAAGACAAACTGTGGGTATCACAAATGTCCCCGGTTACTCAATAACCTAGCAAATTTTAATTTTGAAGGAGAGGAATGCTCGAGCAAAATAATTGGAGTAGCAAAAAGTCCCCCAAACTTGAATTATTCATTGTCCCCAATGAATCATTAATTTTGCAAATTATACCCTCAAACTTAAATTTTTCTAACTGAATTTTTTAAACTAAACATGGGACTAGGATTAAGCTTAAAGTGGATCATATAAGTCAATACTACCGTCAAAATCTTCTTTGCCGCAGCAATAGTCCAGGCTAGAAGAAATGCTCAAGCAAAAGGTTTCTGGAGATCAGAATACCTTAATCTAATTAAGCGTAGTCAGTCCAAGCTTCAAAAATTCAGAAGAAAATTAGTTAAGTTAGAGTTACTCAGTGCTCATGGAATAGAAACATCTAGAAATTTCATTTAAAAACATAAGAAAAGAAATTACATAGCAGAGATATATTTTTAAAGCAGAAAAGTTAAAAAGGAACAAGCAAACATATTTAGCAAACGGGGTCAGATATGCGCGAGCAAACAAAATGATAAGAACAAAAATAATGCTCGTTGAAGATCATTCCATCCATCAATCTTCCTGACCCTGCTCTTCATCAACATCCTCTTCTCGTTCAACAGGCGGGGGTGGTATCCAAAGATTAAACAAATCATCGGGAAACACTGGAAAGGCCTGATATGGTCTTGAAAAATTGGTTTGCAAGGCCCCCCTGAGCGCATCATCTCTCCTTTTAGCATAAGTCCAATAGGTCTGAGCTTGCCTTTCAGCAAATTCTAACCTACTGGTCAACACTGTCAGATGCTCTAGGATCTGATTAACGCCATACACCAGCCCTCCCTGGCGAGCCTCTTGCGTACGCTGAAGCCGCGCCAGATTAGGTGTGTCAATGATTCCCTTATCAGTCATGATCATATCTTCTGGAACCGTGGGCACTCCTGCCCTGCTGCATAACATTGTGATAGTGTTTGGAAAGAACAACTTCCCCACCTTCTTTTTCCAGCAATCAACAATCTCAGAAGAAATAATTTTTCCTACATCAATACTCATCGAGCGAAGAATGGCAAAGGCAAGCAATACCCTGTCCCGAGATACTGTGGAGTCGTGTGTTGTCGGCAGCAAGCGTAACCTGATGAAACCCATCCAAGTGTTGGCTTCACTCTTCAAATAAGCAGCTTGAAACGTATGCTTCCGCGTCTGCGACACCCTCCATTGAGCCCCCTCAATGCCTACCTCCCGGACAGCCGCACTCAGTTGATCACTAGATGGTGCAACCACCATCTCATTAAAAACGGCATGCGGAAAATCCTGGAGATCGAACAATTCATTAATGGCCTCAGGACTCCACTGTACAGGCACTCCTCGAACGATAACCTCAAAATCATTCTTAACGTCAAGATTGGCATAAAACTCTCGAACAATGTTGGAATTGACAGGTTCTGGTTTCGCACAAAATTGCCTCCATCCGAGGTTCACTATTCCAGACTCCAAGAACCTGGGCAAATCACTGCCAAATCCTCGTTCGAACAAGAAGTCCTGTTTCAGCACCTCCTGGTATTTTGCTCGAGCAAGATCGTTGACGAAGCGAATGAATGGTGCCCTCGGCTCCTCAATTTCTCCCGATGCTTCAGCAATTCCTTTGCCCTTGCCTTCTCTCTGTTCGCGCAAACGCTCTTCTTCTGCCTTTCTTGCCTCTTCTTCTTTTTCCTTATTCTCAGCTTCCCTTTTTTCTTCCTCAGAGTCCGACGTCGGAGGTGATGGAGTGTTTCGAATCACCCTCACGCGACCCGCCTTCCTCTTGATGCGGCGGCGCTTGGGCGGTTCAGTCATAATGATTTCAACATGAGCCTCCTGCACCGGCTCTGGTGTTTTCTCTTTTTCAGGCATACCTGCGACTTGTCTTTCGACCTCTGTCTCATGTTCCTTCTCAGTATTCCCTTCCTGAACCGTAGCAGAAACTATCGGTTCTGTCTCAAGATTCTGAACAGCCTCTATTTCTTGGATGACTTTTTGTTCCGCAGCCCTCTGCTGCCTCTGTCTTCGCTTCGCCTCCTTCTCTTATGGCGTTCTTTTCCTCTTAGTTTTCCCTTTTTGCACTTCTGGTGTGACCGGTACCTCCTCCTCTTCACTCTCCCTCTCTTTCCTAGCTCTAGTCTTAGCCATAGAGGTATGAACGGTTTTGACAGAGAAAAAAGAATGCAGATGGCAAAAAATGGGATTAAGAAGACGAAGTGGGAGAAGCTTACCAGCGTTTGTGAATAAATAAGGCTCCAGCAAATTCAAATCCTAACGAAAAAGATTTTCCACATTAATTATATTACCGTTTAAATTTTAAAATGCAAACCTGAAATTCAAAGATTATCAACGGTAAATTCGTGGATTCCAAACGCCCATGGTAAAAATCAATGTGCTATCATCATTGAAGCCTTCGGATAATTGCTCTGCGACACGTGGCCTCATCAAATGATGCACGCACATTTACCTGCGAGAATTCAAAACCAAATCCAACGGTAAAAATAATAAATTCCAACGGAAACCCTTTTAATTCGGAATATTTTTGCTTCAGCCATAATCTTGCTGCAACAACCTAAAGAATCTTGGATATGTTATTTGAATTTCAAAATTAAAATTTTCAAATTTATTCGATCAAATCAAATTTAATCTTTTATTCTCAAAAGAAGCCGAATAAATTAGAGAAAATCTCTATTAATTAAAACTAGAATTCAAATAACTGAAAATAAAATCTAGATAAAATCTAATTAAATCTAACTAATTAAAAGATAATTGAAAGATAATTTAAATAAATAACCCGAAAATCAAATCAAATTCAAAAATAGATAAGATCTAATCAATTATTTAAAGACAAAATCTAATAAATCTCGCAAAACCAAATCTAACCTAACCGCAATTAAAATCAAATCAACGAAAAATAAAATCACTACAAATCCTGGGAGCTCAAAATTTTGCTCTGTGAAATGCTCCCACAAAAATCCTGCTCTCTCAAACATCGACCAGCCTTAGGGAAGGATATTTCGCCTGAAATTCCTCACCCCAATAATTTTTCACACGCTGTCCATTCACCTTGAACACTCTCCCATCTTTTTCATCCTGCAAAGTAATTGCTCCATTGGAAAAAACCTCAATCACAATAAACGGTCCTGACCATTTAGATTTTAATTTTCCAGGAAATAATTTTAATCTAGAATTATAAAGCAAAACTTTTTGACCCTTGACAAACTCCTTAGATTTAATTTTTTTGTCATGCCACAGCTTAGTCTTTTCCTTATACATTTTCGCATTTTCGTAAGAAAATTGACGAAATTCTTCTAACTCATTAAGCTGCAGCATTCTTATTGCTCCTGCGCGACTCAGATCAAAATTTAACTTTTTCAAAGCCCAAAACGTCTTATGCTCTAGCTCTAGTGGTAAATGACAAGCTTTCCCATATACTAACCTATAGGGAGACATACCTAGAGGAGTCTTATAAGCTGTCCTATAAGCCCAAAGAGCCTCATCCAACCTAAAGGACCAATCCTTTCTAGATGGATAGACTACTTTCTCTAAAATACCTTTAATTTCCCTATTACTAATTTCAGCTTGACCATTTGCTTGTGGGTGATAAGGGGTAGCTATCCTATGCTTAATCCCATACTTAGCTAAAAGCTTAGTTAAGATATTATTAACAAAATGTGTACCCTCATCACTCACTAGAGCTCTAGGTGTCCCAAACCGTGCAAAGATGTGCGATTGAAGAAACCTTGCAACTGTCTTGGCATCACTCTGATGGCATGCGATGGCCTCCACCCACTTGGACACATAATCAACTGCCAATAAGATAAAAACATTGCCATTAGAAGGGGGAAATGGCCCCATAAAGTCAATACCCCATACATCAAATAATTCAACTTCTAAAATGTAAGTAAGAGGCATTTCATCTCTAGGCCCCAAGTTTCCTCTCCTTTGACAAGCGTCACATTGCTTGTAGAACCAGTGGGCATCCTTGAATAACGTAGGCCAGAAAAATCCGCAATGCAAAATCCTCATAGCCGTCCTCTGACCGCTGAAATGACCTCCATACGGCGAAGAGTGACATTGCTCTAGGATTTCCTTTGCTTCAGCACCTGAAACACACCTACGAATAATACCATCAGAGCATTGCTTATACATAAATGGCTCATCCCAAAAGAAAAATTTCGCATCATGCTTAAACTTTTTCTTCTGCCTCCAATCCATGTCAATAGGAGTGACTCCCTTTACTAAAAAGTTGGCAATATCAGCATACCAAGGGACATCCCTGACTACCTTTACCTGAACAGCAAAAAGCTATTCATCTGGAAAAGAATCGGAAATGGCAGATTGCTCCAGCAAAGATGATGATGGATCAAGACGAGACAAATGATCTGCAATGACATTCTCTGATCCCTTCTTGTCCTTAATTTCCAAGTCGAATTCCTGCAGTAATAAAATCCAACGAATCAGTCTAGGCTTTGCATCTTTCTTTGACATTAAATACCTTATTGTTGCATGATCCGTGAACACCGTGACTTTGGATCCAACCAAATATGGCCGGAATTTCTCAAAAGCAAACACAACAGCTAACAACTCCTTTTCAGTAGTTGTGTAGTTGACCTGTGCCTCATTTAAAACCTTGCTTGCATAATATATAGGATGAATAAATTTACCCTGCTTCTGCCCAGCATTGCACCTACTGCAGCATCACTCGCATCACACATTACCTCGAATGGTAAATTCCAATTAGGTGCGCAGAGAATGGGTGCTGAGATTAAAGCAACCTTCAACGTTTCAAAAGCCTTCCTACAATCTGCATTAAAGTCAAAAACATGATCAGTGCACAATAAGTTACAAAGAGGTTTACTGATTTTGGAAAAATCCTTTATGAACCTCCTGTAAAATCCAGCATGCCCTAAGAAGCTCCGAATTCCCTTCACTGAATTCGGTGGCTCTAGCCTTTCAATAACCTCAACTTTTGCTCTATCAACTTCTAGACCATTCTTAGAAATCCTATGACCTAACACTATGCCCTCCTTCACCATGAAGTGGCACTTCTCCCAATTAAGAACTAGATGGGTATCCTCACATCTTTTTAATACCTTACCTAAATTATCTAAACAACTCTAAAAAGACCCTCCCAAAACTGAAAAATCGTCCATAAAGACCTCAACAGTGGACTCAATCATATCAGAAAAAATTGCTAACATACACCGCTGAAATGTTGCTGGAGCATTGCAAAGGCCAAAAGGCATTCTCCTAAAAGCGAATGTCCCATAAGGGCAGGTGAAAGTGGTTTTTTCCTGATCTTCAGGAGCAATAGTAATCTGGTTATACCCAAAATAACCATCCAAGAAACAGTAATAGGCCTGACCAGCCAATCGATCCAACATATGGTCGATAAATGGTAGAGGGAAATGATCCTTTCGGGTGGCTTTATTAAGCCTTCTGTAATCCATACAAACCCTCCAGCCAGTTACTGTCCTTGTGGGGATCAACTCATTATCTTTATTGCTCACCACAGTGACACCTCCTTTCTTAGGAACACATTGGACAGGGCTTACCCAATTGCTATCGGCAATTGGATAAATGATGCCAGCATCCAACCATTTAATTACCTCCTTTTTAACAACCTCTTTCATTGCAGGGTTAACCCTTATTTGTTGCTCAATACTCCTAAAGGATCCCTCTTCTAGAGTGATTTTGTGCATACAAAAAGATGGGCTAATTCCCTGAATATCAGCCAATGTCCAACCAATAGCCTTGCGGTATTGCTGCAGCAACTTTATTAAGGCCTCCTCATGCTCCGGCATTAAATCTGATGCAACAATAATGGGCAACGTCTCACTTTCCCCAAGATACACATACTTTAGATGATCTGGTAAAGGCTTCAAATCTAGAGTAGGTGCCTCAATCAGGGATGGTTTAATTGGGGGAGCCTTTCTTTGATCTAAATCTAAAGACTCAAAAACATCCTCACACCTAAACAATTCTTTTTCATTTTTTCTATCTAAAGAACAAAATTCAAAATCTTCTACACTAACCTCTCCATGCTTTTCTGAATGCTTATCAGCTGAATCCTGTATTGTTGTCTCAATAACTGTGCTCTCCAGAATCCTAATGAAGGAGCAATCCTCCATTTCGTCTGGATATTTCATGGCTTTAAAGACATTAAATTTCACTTCCTTATTACAGACTCTCATTGTTAATTCTCCTTTTTGAACATCTATTAATGCCCTACCAGTAGCCAAAAATGGACGACCTAGAATAATTGGGACATCTCTATCAGCCTCATAATCTAAAATAATGAAATCAACAGGAAATATGAATTTATCAACTTTTACTAAGACGTCCTCAATTTTACCCTCTGGATATGTGATAGACCTATCAGCTAGTTGGAGTGTAACTGTGGTAGGTCTAGCTTCACCAATACCTAACTTCCGATAGACCGAAAGAGGCATAAGGTTAATGCTTGCACCTAAATCACAGAGTGCTCTACCTAATTCCTTTCCACCTATAGACACAGGTATGGTAAATGACCCTGGATCCTTAGCCTTGGGGGGTAGCCCATTCTTAAGAATAGCACAACACTCCTCAGTAAGAGATACAGTTTCAAATTCACCTAACCTTTTCTTTTTAGTCAAAATATCCTTAAGAAATTTAGCATAATTAGGCATTTGCTCAATAGCTTCTACTAAAGGGATATTTATATGCAACTGCTTAAGAATCTCTAAAAACTTTTTAAATTGACCATCCTGATTCTTAGGTTTTTGCCTTTGTGGAAAAGGTAGAGGTGGTACATAAGGTGGGGGCGGCACATATGGTGGTTCTACATCTGGCACAGAACCAGATGCTCCAGCATTTTTATTACTACCTCCAGCACCCTGACCAGACTCCAACTCTTCCTCGACAACAACATTATTTCTATCACCACTTTTATCTATAACCTGGGTTTTACTGGGCTCAATTCTTTCTTCTAATGGCTTACCACTCCTAAGAGTAACTGCCTTTACCTGCTCCTTACCTTCCCTTCTAGGGTGTTCAGTATCTGATGGAAGTTTCCCTTGAGGCCTCGCCTTGAGCTCATTAGCTAGCTGACCCACTTGCAATTCCAAGGCTCTCATCGAAGCTTGATTACTTTGAATTGCAACATCTATGCGAGCCATAAATTCTTTCATCATCGCCTCGAGAGAATTTCCAAAATTTTGCTGGGGCAAAGCCTGCTTATTTTGCTGGGGCATTACCTGTGCTTTAGCAAATCCCGGCTGGTTCATCTTTTGTTGCGTTTGTACGTTATTTCCTTGACCTCCCCATGAGAAGTTGGGGTGGTTGCGCCAACCTGGATTATAGAAGTTAGAATAAGGGTTGTTCCTCTGATTACCTACAAAAAACACAGAAGCTGGATTGCTGGGGCAAAACTCGTAGTTGTGGTCTTCACCGCAATAGACACATGCTTCGTCCGTGACTTGGTTCACCACTACTGCAAGCTCCATAGCTGGTGGATGCTGATGACTAATCACTGTCACATTCTTAAGAGCGTTAGCAATCATTGCAAGATCAGCCCTAATGGTGGACACACCATCAACCTCTAATACACTCTTAACCTTTTTATTCGTGCCTCTAACATCCGACCACTGACAACTATTAATAGATATTCTTTCTAAAATTTCATAGGCTTCATCAAAAGTTTTTGCCAAAAGGGCCCCTCCAGCCGAAGCATCGACCATACCTTGAGTTACTCCATTTAAACCATTGTAAAATGTTTCCATTTGAATACAATGAGGTAACCCATGGTGGGGACACTTTCGTAAAAGCTCCTTAAACCTCTCCCAAGCCTCACTAAAAGTCTCATCTTCAAGTTGCCTAAACCCTACTATTTCACTCCTTAATTTAGCATTTCTATTAGGTGGGAAATATTTACTCAAAAATTTTTCAGCTAACTCATCCCACGTCCTAATTGATCCTGGAGCAAAAGAGTTTAACCATGACTTTGCTCCATCTCTAAGAGAATACGGGAACAAAGTTAATCTAAGAGCATCTCTAGGCACTCCTTGAATTATAAAAGAATCACTAACTCCTAGAAAAGACTTAAGATGTAAATGAGGGTCTTCAGATGACAAACCATGGAATTGCCCCACGGTTTGCAACATCTGAAACATTACCGGTTTCATTTCAAAATTCGCCGCTTGGATTTGGGGACGTGCAATCTCTGGATTCAACTCATTAAACATCGGGACAGCATACGCTCGAATGGCTCTGGTCCTATCGTTCGCTATCAAGATAGGATTCTCAGCCTGATTATTTCGCTGCTCATTTTGCTCAAACAGTGGGTTTTGCTGCAGCAATGGATTCTGTTGGGGGTTCACTGCTACTGGACCTTCAGGAACCTGCGGAAGTTGCGGCACGTTCTCCATCTGGTTTATGCGCTGCTCCCTCCTTCTGTTCCTAAATGTCCTTTCAATTTCTGGATCAAGCTCAAACCGTACCCTAGGCGGATCGCTCATACACCAAAATCACACCTGCAAAAACAAAAGAAACAATCAAAAAGTTCTAGCACCAAACCACTAAAACACATACACAAAACAGATCAGATAAAAACTTATTCAAGTCCCCGGCAACGGCGCCAAAAACTTGTTGGGTTCCTAGAGTGAGTAAAAATATAGTATAAAATACTCTAGAATTCCTGTGCAAGTATACACGGTCTGCAGCAAGTAATATTATCAATCCAAGGTCTGAATGAGCTTCCACTTTATCTATTTTGCGTAACTTCCTAATGGTTTCGAAGATAATAAAAATGTTGGGTTTTATAAGAATTATGCTGAAGCAAAATAAATGACAGAACAACGAGTAAACAAATAGATAGACAGATTAAAGTCAGGCGCTGGTTAGGTTTTAGTGATTGTTCTAAGATATGCTCTAGCAATATTATTGATCATGCATTTCTCGCAGTATTATTAGCGGATTCCTCCCGGAACTCCGGATCTTTTGGGATGTGTTTCAACCCCAATGAAGTGCGACCGATCAAGCACTAGGCAACTGGCTATCCCTAGCTCAGTCACTGGCCAATACACAATGTTCGTAGTGTGGATAATTGCCACACACTCTCTAAATCATCCCTGAAACTAGAGCGAGCTATCCATACCGGCTGGCCAGGCGGGCATAAAATAAGAATAAGCACAACAATTAACCAAAATGCGATAGTCAATTTATTACTAGAGATGAAGCACAGTAATCACATTATTCCTAACCAACACCTAAAGCTACTTAGTTCATAATAAGCATAGGAATACGAATTACAATCTGAGTATGCATGTCCATAACCACAAGTTAATGAAGAAAATAAACTCCCTAATCAGCTTGCGGTAGATGGTGTTCTTGATGATCTTCAATCTCCCTATACTATTCGGCTTCCAAGGGAAAAACATGGAATGAATTTGACTTTGACAGCTACTTCCTTTTATAGAAGGACAGGAGACTTGAATTAGGTCAACTTGGACACGTGTAGGGCTCTCCTTGCTCCTTTATCCCGAAAATAACTCAACAGAAGTCGGTTCATGAAGTTGGCTAACGAGCTGTGATGTGGCAGTTTCTGCTCCCAGTTTTGCTGCAGCATAGAATTTGCTCCCTCCAGTCGCTCAGCAGCATAATCTGCACAAAATAATTTCCAATGCTTCCATTCTGTCAAATGGGTTAAATCATGTAATATCTCTCTAAAACCAACCCTATTAAGCATTAAAGACACACAAATCCTTATATAAATGAGGCCTAAATAACTACCTTTTGGGCAGTTATCACAAGCCATCTCCTAGAAAAATTTTAAAAAGTCTCCCTTTTTTGGGCACTCATGCTTACAACTCATCACAAGCTTGAAAATTGACAAGAAAGCCTATCCTAGGACATCATAATCATGCAAAAATACATCCAGACAACAACCATATGCATAATTCAAAGAAAGCTCAAAACTATAGCCCGAACTCAGATGCTCAAGGGCTCCACAAACATGCTAATCCACCCCCAAACTTAAAACATGCATTGTCCTCAATGTATAAAGAAAATAAGGCATAAACAAGCATGAGAACAATAAAAGAATGAAAGGAGTGAACAATACTGGCCTGGAATAATGATGACTTTATTGACTGAAAGCTTGGAATCTTGAAAGCTTGGAATCTTGAAAGCTTGAAAGCAAAGGAGAGAAAGAAAACAAGACCTACAAAACAAAAACAAACAATAAATCAAAAACAAAAAGAAAACAAACTAAACTTACTTGGGTTGCCTCTCAAAAGCGTTTGTTTAACGTCATTAGCTCGACGTGTTGACCGTGCTTCAAGGAGGCTTCTTTTTTGTGAATCCAACAGTGGTGCTCTTTCTTGCACCTTTCTTGTAGCCCATAAAAAGCACGTCCGAGTGTCCCTTAGAGTCTTCAACTGCTTTAAATATTTCTTTGTCATTCCTGACTCTTACAGTGAGCTCCCTGTGCTCAATATCAATAATCACTCGCCCAGTAGCGAGGAATGGTCTTCCTAATATGACAGACATTGAAGGATTTTCTATCATATCCATAACATATAAATCAATAGGGAGGAAAAATCTACCTACTCTGATTAAAACATTTTCTACAATGCCAACTGGTCTAACCACAGATTGATCAGCCAATTGGAGCTTTATAGGAGTAGATTTAATCTCACCTATGTCTAACTTTTTGCACAGAGATAGAGGAATGATATTGATGCTAGCACCTAAATCACATAATGCTCTGAAAGAATAAGTACCAAAACTACAAGGAACAGAAAAACTCCCTGGATCTGCTACTTTTTCAGGTACGTTCTGTTGGACTCTAGTGTTGCATGTGGAAGCATGATATACAGTGTCAACCTTCTTTTCCTTTCGCTTCTTTGCTAACCACTCCTTCATGAACCTGTTATACTAGGGCATCTCTAACGCCTCTGCAAAAGGAATATTAATGTTCAGATTCATAAAAGCATTCATAAACTTATCAAACTGAACCTGATTGTTCTTTTTCTTCTTTTTCTTTTTCTTTTCTTTGGGAACCATCAATGTGGGAGAAGGAATAAGAGGCTCAGGTTCAGGCTTTTCAGCCTCATCTGATGATGTGTCCTCCTCAGCTTCCCCTGTAGGCGTGTCATAATCCTCAGACTCAGGCTCCTCTTCAGCTTCCTCCTGGTGCACAGTGATTGCTTTACAGTACTCCATCTGTGTTTTCTCTTGCTCAGCTGGGGACTTACCTTTATTCATGGTGCTTACAACACTTACCAACTGTCCCAGCTGAGTCTCAATGTTCTTGATGGCAGCACTGTGGCCATTCACTGTTGAGTTGATGGCAATAACTGCCTCCTCCAATTTGGTTGTCCTGTTACTTGACTCTGCAATGAAAGCTCCAACAAGATCTTATAACTTTTTATTTTCTTGAGTTTGAGGGGCAAACCCAGGAGGGTTAAGAACATTCTTAGTATTGGCATAAGAGAAATTTTCATGGTTCCTATTGTTAGGGTGATAATGTGTAGGTGTAGAATTATTATTATATCCCCTAAAATTAGAATTTGATACATACTGAACCTGTTCCATGGTCTCCTCCTGAGGTCTAGATGCTAAAGCAGCAGCTGATTCAATTGATTGTGCACTCCCTGTACCTGAAAATTTCATAAAAGCATTAGCAAGAGAGGTCATCTGGCCTAGAGTGCACTTACTTTATCAACCTCAAACACTCCAACAGCAATCTTTTTGGGTGTAGACCGCTCAGATGGCCACTGATAGTTGTTGGTGGCCATATCCTCTAGAAGTATGCGATCATTTTCCACGGTCTTGGACAACAGAGTCCCACCTGCAGCTGCATCAACAATCGTTTTTGTACTAGGAGTTAAACCATTATAAAACAATTGAACTTGAAGCCAGTCGGGGTATCCATGCTGAGGACACTTCCTCAACAACTCTTTAAATCGCTCCCAAGCTTCGAACAACTGCTCATCATATTGTTGTTGGAATGTCCCAATCTCGGTCCTCAGCTTGACCGTCTTTGCAGGAGGGAAAAATTTCTTCAAAAAGGCGTGGACCAAAGCATCCCAAGTGGTGATGCTCCCAGGGGTAATAGACTGCAACCAATCTCGTGCTTTATCCTACAAAGAAAAATGGAATAAACGTAAGCGAATAGCATCCCCACAAATATCCAAAAATGATTTAAGATGAGAATTTGGATCCTCGGTGGGCGATCCTCTATATGCACAGTCTCGAGCCATCTGAATGAGACCAGTCTTCAGCTCAAAGTTGTTGGCATTAATCGGCGCATAGACAATCCCCGACTGTTGCCCCTGAAACACAGGTTGAAAGTAGTCTCTAATAGGTCTAGGCTCCTTAGGTGGAATTTGGTCAGCCATTTGAATAATTTCTCTGTTTTCTCTTAGAATCCTATGAATTGTTCTTTCGATCTCGAGATCCAACGGTATTAATTCTCTACTACTACGCATACAAAAGCAAAACTACCCTAAAAAGGAAAGAAAACAATTATGGAAAGAAATAATGAAAAGAAAAACAACTAATCTAAATATGGAAAATATAATCTAGAAAAGGAAACAAAATAACCTAATATGGAATGCAAAAATAAATAAGGCAAAACACAAATAAGGAAACTAACAAAAAAGGAAAAACTAATCTAAAAAAAAAACAAATAAGGAAAAGATTACTAAAAGAAAAACTAAAGGGGCAACAAGAAAAATGGCTATAAATAAATAGGTGGCTTGAAAAATGGCTACGAACGTTTATAAATTAAATAGATGGCTAAACAATTTACTGATTAATAAATCCCTATTTGTACAAGACAAAAATGCCCTCCCAACAAACTTCCTAACGTGTTCTTAACGTTTAAAACCAAAATCAGGGATTAAGAAAGATAAAATACACCCCTAAAAAATAAGTTGGAGACATTTTAGGAGCTTTGAAATTTAAAAAATCCCTAAAAATAAGTTGGAGACATTTTAGGAGGTTTGAAATTAAAAAAATCCCTAAAAATAAGTTGGAGACATTTTAGGAGGTTTGAAATTAAAAAATCCAAGAACACAAAATTATTTTGAAAATCAGACGATGTATCATATTGTTACTACACGAAAGAGTTGTTTCCCGTAAAAAGGAGTAAATACCTTTATTGGGGAAGGAGTACAAAGTTCAACCCCCTTCAGTAGAGAGAAACACCTTCGAACTCCATTAATCGGAAACAACAGTCCTGTCAATATGAAGATTTACTACCTGCAACTAAGAATACTTGAAATTTTTAAAAACAAATAAGAACACAGTAATTATGATACCTTAGCTGCTGCAATTATGAGTTGTCATAACACCGCCCACCCTCCCACCAGAACCACCTCCATGCACCAGCCCGTCCGTCCATCTTCATCTTCCACAACCCTCCATTCCCACCATTTCCCCCCTTGAAAGACTTAATCCTCCATTTCCCACCATTTTCCACCCCCCCAACACAGAGTGTATCCCAATCCTACCTCTCCCATCGCGCCGACGACCCACATCCGCCGTGCCGACGACCTTCTTCCGTCGTGCCGTCGAGACTCTTGCTTGCCCCACATCCTCCATCGATTCTCCTTCTACGTGAGGACTGTACAATTTCTCAAAAATTCAAACCAAGGTAACAGCTTCATTCTCATTCCCTTATATTAGCAACAAACTGATACATTCCTCCAAGATTTTAGGGATTTCGTTATTACATTCCCCCGAGTGGTATGTACTGATAAATACCATTTCTATTAGACATGAACAACTTCATTCCCATTCCCTTATATTAGCAACAAACTGATACATTCCCCCGAGATTTTAGGATTTCGTTATTACATTCCCCCGAGTGGTATGTACTGATAAATACCATTTCATCGTTATTACAACTTCTCTGGAAAAAGTGTGCTTGTGGTATACTCATATGTATGTGTGCGTACACATTGACACGTCTAATAGAAAAAATGCTTCAATTTGTCTGTACTATTATATACATCCATGGAATGGTCTAATGTGTCTACTTGTGTGTGTATACACTTAATCCCCCTGTATTTGAGTTAATCACCCTTGTATCGTGTATGTCTGGAATGCCCAATAAAAATACACTTTGTCTTTGTCTGTGTTGCTATATGCAACCATAATAACCCCGTACTATGTTCACCTGAATGCAAATACCTGATGAAATGTCATAAATGATATCTGTCTATAGTATTACATACATACGTGTTCCGCATGCATCCTGTGTGTATGCATACTTACCCCAGTCCCACCCCCCATATGAGTTATATATACGCTATAGTTTATATGTACTGTCATCTGTCTGTATGTACTGCTACTTACGACTTTTATTGTTGTTCTTTTGTAACATGGATAATGAGGGGCAAAATGTGAGGGATAAAATATTTTTTTACCGTTGGAAACGCTGAACCTAAGCCTAAAAAATAGGTAGATCTTTTTATACACTTGAACACAAACCGCCAACTGAACTCCTATAAATCGGGATTCATCCATCCCGAAAAAAGGGGGGAGAAACTGAATGAAAACGAAAAAAAAATCTGTTAACGGCGTTTGTCTATAGTCGTATATACTAGGGGTAAAAATGTCAAAAAAAACATAGAAAACAGTTCCTAAAAATGCGATAGCCACCCCTGCAAATTCTAAACATTTGTAGCCAAAAAACAAGAAGACTTTTTTTTCTAGCTATTTAGCACAATTCCCCAAAACTAAACTAGAAAAACAAATATGGAAAGAAAAACAAATAAGGAAAAAATGCAATCAACCAAGAAAAGTAAAAATACACCCTAAATTAAGACCGAACAATTTTTTCACAATATCAATCTAGCTAAATGTGTCAATCCCCGGCAACAGCGCCAAAAACTTGATGTGCACTTTTCCTACCGCGAGCGCACGGGTCAAGTAATAATATAGTGAATGTAATTCAAATGTCGTCCTCTAGATTGGATTTTTAAGAAAATCAAGTATTGTGAATTATCTCGCTCAATTTTATTTAGGGATCAAAAAGTGATGAATGAATGGTATGAAAACTAAATCAAAGAAAGTAAAAAAGAGTGGAAATTCAATTGGGAAAAATACTTAGGGAATTGATTTCGCCGATTAGTCTAGGATTGATTTTAAGGAGTAAGTTATTATGCACAATGGAATTATGAGCCAAAGACCCTTTAATCACAACTACCTCTCCTGAGTATAATTGATTCTCATGCAAATTAACCAACTTGATATCCCTATCTAAGTCTATTAATATGCAAGGCAATGAGATCTTTTGACCAATTCTAAAGTTAATCTAAAACCGTCATGAATTAGAAAGTAAACTTTAGTCATGCAATCTTGAGTAAGTCTATATTAAATCCCCTCTCCCGAGCTAGATTCAAAACTTAAATCAATCAACTAATGACCAATTAATTGAAAGCATTAAATCAAGATCACAAACATAATAAACATTGCACAACTTAAACCATAAATCAATCCATAAACAAAATCAACTACATCAATCCCTAAGCTATGAGTTTAGCTACTCATGAATGTAATTACAAGCTCAATTAAACATAATAAAGCCATAAATCTAACTAGAGAAAAGGAAAGGGAAAAGAAAACTCAATGTAGGCCGAGACCGAACGTCCCCGTCACGATCCCCACGAACGATGGGTTGATTTCCGCTTTTCTCCCTCTTGTTCAGCCTCAATCCTCTGTTTTCTCCTCTATTTTACGGCTACAAAAGGTCCCAAAATTGAATCCCCCAAAAACCTAGCCGAAAGGAAGCTTATATTATGATTTTTCGTCGTAGCGTCGAGACGCTATCAAGACAGCGTCTCGACACTGCCTCTAAAACACGCGCGTCTGGAATGGAAATAACGGTAGCGTCGAGACGCTATTGTCACAGCGTCTCGATGCTGTAACGCTGCCGCCTCTTCTAATTAAGGAAAACCAGTGTCGAGACCCTCCAAGAGTGGTATCTCGACGTTGATGGGCAGAATGCCCTCTCTTGGCTCCTTGTTGCTTGAACTTTCCGGTACTTTGGCATATTTTCACGTCCCGAACACCCGATTAACTCCAATTCCACGTTTTAGCTCTAATCATCGCTTTCCTACAAAATAAACAATAAAGCACAATAAAATGGACCAAAATCATAAAAGACTAGCTAAATTAAATAAGTAAAGATAGCTAGCTATGCTCGCTATCAGCGTACATGAAATTGATGTACATTCAGAGATGCTTACATAGGACTTAGAGACATGAAATTGATGTACCTAAGTCAAGGTTCGTGAAATTGACGGTCTCCATAGGAGACACATGAAATTGATGTGTATAGGATATGCATGAAATTGATGTATATCATCTTTCATTAGAAAGTTAAAATAAAGTTTAGAGCCACCAAAAACATATTTGTTGTTGATTTTTAAAATGTTTTTAAAGCGTGACCCAACCTCAACAGTAGGGTCACTTACTGAGTATTTAAAATACTCATTCTTTTCAAAAATATTTTTTTTCAGGTAAAGGCAAGGGCATATGAAAGGCGATTGATGAGAATCCGATAGACAGCCATGAGAGGACCGGAGTTTCATATTTTTCTTCCGCTTTAAGAACTTTGCTTTACTTTTTTATTTATAAATCTATTTGAGAAATTTTCTAGAGGCTATGTATATTTATATTTTAGCAATTGTTTAAGAATATTTACAACCCTTAAAATTTAGGGATCCAGAATAAAAGTTTTGTTTTAAAGTTTTTGTTTAAATTAATGTTTATGTTTCAAATTATTTCTTTTTTAAAAAATGCCTCCAAAGCATGCATTGTCATAACAGTCCCTTAAAGGCTTATTAAGAAGTCGGGTTGTTACAAATTTCTTGTTCCGAGTAATGACAAATTCCAGCCATTCCCAGTAATAAGCACTGTGAGTGAATTCTTCGTTGAATTTTAGCACGAGCCCCCAACGAATCTGATTTTTAATGATGCAATGCCCCAACGTCAATTCTGGATTAACATTTGGCTTTTTGTCGTGTAGAGAAGATTGTAGAATCTAAACCTTAGTGGAAGAGTGTTGGCCTTGAGCCTTTTCTACAAACCGTTCAGGAAGAAAATGTGATTTGTCCAATTTGAGGTTTGACTCTGTAATTGAAGTCTCTATTGGAAGAATGGTCCCACTTTTGATAGGTTGATCTTTGTCCAGTAGAACAACTAGACTTTTCTTCCCATTATCTGAAAGCTCTGCGAAATACATCATGTTCCTACAAAAAAGAAAAGGAAATTAAAATAAAAGATATGACATTGGTCAAAGCAATGACGATGATATTATTAAATCGCAAAGTATCAAGTGATCAGCCTGAATTCTGCCTAAATCAGGGGATGATCACTTCCCGAGACAGGATGTGATGGACAAGTGATCAGTCTGAATTTCGCCTAAATTAGGAAATGATCACTTCCAGAGGCAAGATATGGGGGACAACTGATAAGCCTGAATTCCGCCTGAATCAGGGGATGATCACTTCCTGAGGCAGAATGTGAGGGGCAAGTGATCAGCCTGCATTCCGCCTAAATCTGGGGATGATCACTTCCCGAGACAGAATGTGAGGGTCAAGTGAACAGCCTGCATTCCGTCTAAATTAGGGGATGATCACTTCACAAGGAAACAAAAGTGAAAGGGTGACCAGCCTGCATTCCGCCTGAACCAGGGGTTGATCACTTCTCATCAAAGAAAATTGTGTTTACAAAAAGGAAACAGAAGATTTTTTTTAAGAAAAAAAAAATCCATGGAATCAATCAGCTTATAAATATTATGTAGTGCAAATAAAAAATGGTGTACTTACTGTTAGATCACAAACAAATATTGATTGTGCAATGGAAGCGATTATCAAACACGATTGTTTCCTAAGATGGAAAAGGAAAAGATAGCTAGCAAAAAAAAAAAAAAGTTTGCATAGAAAAAATATATTCATCAAACTACCAATAAGAAGATGTAGAAAAAAATGGAGTTATGACCTAAGAAAGAAAAAAAAAGAATGGCAAAAAAAACCCAAAAAAAAAGGAAAAGTGTGAAATTGAAAAACAAAATTAAAGAAAGCAATAAGTAAAAGTATACGGTTTTCCACCAAAAGAAAAAGGAAATTGAAAAAAAAAATCAAAAATAGAAAACAAAGGAAGAAAAAGAAAATAAAAAAAAAAAAGATAAAAAGATAAAACTAGAAAGTTTTGAAAGAAAAAAAAAAGGAAATTTAAAAAAATGAAAAAAAAAAATACACGTTTTTCAGATAAAAAAAAAAGAAATTAAAAAAAGAACAAACAAACAAAATTCAACTAAAGAAAGTTTTAAAAAACGAGAATAGAAAGAAAAAAAAGAAAAGAGAGAAAAAGAATTACACGTTTCCAAAAAAAAAAAACTAAGAAAATCCTTATAAAAAAAAAAAAGAAAGGAAAAAAGGTATCTTGTGTTTTCAAACAAAGAAAAAAAATTTTAAAAAAAAAATCAAAGAAAACTATAAAAAGGGATATACGATTTTGCCCACCAAAAGAAAAAAAAAAACAGAAATTATGGGAATTGGACCATTTTGGAATCGATATTTCACAAATGTCTAGTGTTAAAAATTTATCGGCTTTGTCTTGGCTCAAGATTTTCTAGTTAAATCATTCCTATTTTACCCTTTGAAATTTCTGTATATTAAATATTGTCTTTGTGTGATTTTTACCATAATGAAATTCAAAATTAAGGCAAATTAATTACATTAAACCCTAAACACATTTCACAAATTTTCACTAAACTTAGTTGCCGTCAACCCCTGTTCACGTTAATCATTTTTTTTCTAAATAATGAGTTCGTTCTTTTTTATACACAAATTTCTTAATTTTGTTTATATTGCACAATATTTCTCAAGTGGTTTGTTTTTTTAAATTTTGCCAAACAAGAGGTGTAAGTGTATGCTTTTTACATTTTCATTTTCTCTACTCTTGCAACTGTATTATGGTGTATTTTTTTTTTTTTGGTATTTTTGTATTCTTTTGTTTACTAAAGACAAAATGATGGTATTTTTTTTTGTTTAAATTAATTCTTATTTCAATCTAATCTCACAAATAAATATATAATTTGGTTTATACTATATATATACGTCATTAAAATTACACAATGATTAATATATACCATGCAACATATTGTACCCATAAATATATATACTCAAATATACTCAAATATATATTATATAAACGATACTATATAATTTTCATATATTTTGTATAAGTAATAATCTCATTCACATATGGATGGGTGTACGACGATCATTGGAATGTGATAGAATAATTACATTGGTCACCAAGTTTTTGAGATTATTATTTATGAAAGAATTCCGTTTGGTAATTTGATCAAAGAAGCTATAATGCAAAAGTTGGGCAACGTCGTGTTTAATTTTTATTTGGAGTACCTGTAACTTTTCACTATTGTCTAGTATGACGACTATGCATGAAAAAAAAAACTATGTTTGGTGTATTGGATGAATTTGTTTTATTCATTAAGTCATACCTAATTTTTTTTTTTTTTTTTGAGTTCCATACCTAAAATATAAACATCTGATATATTATATACATAACAATTTCATCCTTTGATGTATATATCCTTATATTATATAATATATACCATAAGACACATGATATTAATTACATAACTGGCCAACAAAGTTTATATACCACCTGTTTATCCAATATAAATCAATACAATATACATACAAAACCCATAGTGCAGCCTGTTTATATAGTCATATAACAAAATATATATACTACCCTATTTATTCTCATAAACCATATATATATTAACCTTTTTTTTTAGAAGATATATATATTAACCTATATATATATATATATATATATATATATATATATATATATATATATATATATATCCTATTCATAAACCATATTCTTGAAAAATAAACCCTATAGAGGAATAATATATTGAAATTAATAAACCTGGTATATATTTTACCTTCAATTCACTTTTTTGATTTTGGAGATATTCATTAAAAGAAAAGAAAAAAAAAACCTGAAAAACCAAAAAAAATTGGATTGTCGTCAAATGAACATGGAAATCAGTCGATGAAATCGGAAAAACGCCTAAAATCTCGAATCGCCTTTAACCGTCTGTTGGAATATAATCTTTGTTAATGTTGTGGTCGATGGTCGAAAATCATGTCTCAATTGCGTACAAACTCGAAACAGAGGGCGTAAACGATGGTAAAAAATCTTCTCCTGTGCTCGCTACTTGACGGTCAGAAGTTTGGTCATTGGTGGGATGCTAGGGAAGTCGTTTACTCAAGTTATGGCTGAAAAGGATTATGATGTATACAAATCCTTGATTTTATGGAGGATATTTAGGAAATGGAGAGTTTTGGGGATATAAATGGAGGAAATATATGGAAATGAGAGATTTTGGGGATATTTTGAAATCCGAAAATACACCTTTTTATTTTATCATTTTTTAAATCTAAATTACATTCCATGGGCATTTTTGTAAAATCATTCTTCTATTTGGCTCAAATTGGCTAGGCTTAGGACAAAGCTGAAAATTTTCTTGAAATTTGACATTTGTGTAATTTGAGGCTCAAAATGGTCTATCTATGTAGTTAACCCAAAACAAAATTAAAAAAAAAAGGAAAAAATACACTTTTAGTCCCTGAAGTTTGAGTTAAGTTACACTTTGATCCATGAGTTTTCAAACTCAACAAAAATACCCCTGAGGTTTGGATTTCGTAACACTTTTGGTCATTCTGTCTATTTTTCTGCTAAACCCTAACAATTTGCTGACGTGACACCATTATTTTAATAAAAAAATTGTTTTTTTAATATTTCTAAATAAAAATATATTAAAACAATATAAATATTATTATTTTATTTTTTTTTTTATTCTTTCTCCTTCTCTCTTATTTTTCTTCTTCCCCATCCTCTTCTTCTTTCATCCTCTTCTTTCTTCTTCTTGACATTTTTTTTCCATTTCTTTTTCTTCTTCTTCTCTTCCTTTTTCTTCTTTCTCATTTCCTACTTTTTTTTCTTATTCCTTCCCTCTTTTCACTGTTTTTTTTTTAAATAGAACACGAAGGGGAAACCCCCTTCGATTCCGACGTCGGAGAACGGTGGTGGGGGCTCGACGTGACGCTCTAGTTCGCTTCTTGGTGGTGACTTTGGGATGTAAAACTCTCGATGGTGGGGTCGAACGGTTTTGGTTCTGGGTAGATCCCTCGGAGGTAGGTGGGTTTTTGAAGTCGGTGGGTTCAGATCTTAACGACATGGGATTAGGTCGTATGCCCTCGAGATTCAAGAAGGAATTGAAATAATCGGGGTTGAAATTTGTGGGTTGTAAATTGAAAGTAAAAGGAAAGTCGTAGAAACTAGTGGGTTGAAGGTTTTGGTAGTTATGGTGGGAAAGATTGAAAAGGCAATTATTGTTGGTGATGAGGGATTGACGAAGAAGAAGCTTGAAAGGGCCTTTTAAGGGAGGTAGTGTATGGAACAAATAAGTAAGAGAGGGAATCTGGTAGTGTAGAAAAGAATGAATGGAAAAAGAGATATAATTGAAATCAGCTTTTCAAGGGAATAAAAATCTTGGAAGAGTGAAGAAGAAGGAAAAAAAAAAGCGTAACTTTCCGGCGGCGGCGACCGCCGGAGTTGAGAGGAAGGAGATGAAGAAGAAGATGAAGAAGAAGGAGGGAGTGGAAGAGAGAGGGAAAGAAAGAAAAGGGAGGGAGAAATTAAAAAAAAAATTAATAATACTATTTTATTATTTTAATATTTTTTATTTAAAAAAAATTAAAAATAAATTTTTTTTTATTAAAAGTCACGTCAACTACCGTTAGTATTTAACAGAAAAATAGACGACAGAGACCAAAGTGCTCCTTATCTCAAACCTCACCGTATTTTTGTTGAGTTTGAAAACTCAGGACCAAAGTGTAACTTAAGTTAAACCTCACGGACCAAAAGTGTATTTTTCTCTTAAAAAAACACATGTTTTTTCTCCCCATTCTTTTCTCTCTCCTCTCTCTCCATTTTCTCTCCACTCTTTCCCTCTCACCATTTTTTCCTCAACCACTTTTCTCTCACTCACAGTCTCCCTCTCTCTAACTTTCTTCTTCCTTTGGCTCGCACCCTCTCTTCCATCGTTTCCTTTTCTCACCGATCGCCAACAGCGGCCTGACGAATAGAAAAAAAAAAAACTCTCTTTCTCCCAGTCTCTAGCTTTCTCTTCCCTCTTGTCTCTCTTTCTCCCAGTCTCTAGCTTTCTCTTCCCTCTCGTCGTCACACCTCAACCACCCGCACGCTGCAAGAAACGTCGGCGTCGCTGTCCCATTGGTGTATTTTCCCACTCTCACAGACTCATGACTCTCTCTCGGTGTCTACAACTCATGAACACAGCCCGAACGATTAAAAAATGAAAAAAATCACATAAAAGTAAAATAATATAAGATTATTTATTTATTATAAAGAAATCCAAAAAATAATTAATTGATTATAAATGATCAATAAGTAATTAATCATAATTATTGAAAATGAATTTATATACTAAATTCATTTAAATAATTTCAATTCAATAATTAAATATATTTTCGATAATGTTAACTAATTAATTATAATTTTAGTAAATATGTAATTGCAACCATTTAATAATTTTGTACTAAGTATTTGTTTATATAAAAAAGTTGGAACTCTTGACAAATTATTATTTATTTAATCTAATTAAATAATTTATTAGATTATTTTTTTTAATTTAGTATCAATCAGTTAATTAATTAACTATGTTCAAAATAAAATTGCATATAAAAATAAAAATAAAAAAAAGAAGGATTTATGGGCATAAATGATGCTTGAGAATGATTTATTCCCAAGGCCCACTACATAAACTTTAAAACAAACAAGGGTATTAGAAACTCTTGCCCTCCCCCATTTTCAAAACCCTATACCAAATGGTCCCATCTCCAACAATTTGAGGTCTACTGGTTTCAGCCTTAATTTATAGGTAAAATTGTGCTTGCAGAATCTAGTTGTTATTTTGAATTCTAGGATTTGTTGGACTCAAATCGTTGAACATCTGAAATTGACGGTTCGTTTCGATTTGGTGAAGCACGGTTGGTTTTAAATATTTTTATAAATTAAAAAAAAAAGAACCATTTCTTAAATTATTTTATCTAGATTTTGGCGTTTAAAATTTAATTTCTGGTTAAAATTCTAAATTTTACGCCGAGGTTAAAATTCAAACACATCCCAAATTCTATGCCAAATTAAAGCTTGAAAGGGTGTTCAAGTCCAATTCCAAATTCAATTTGAATAAAAATTAATTCAAAGTTAAATTCATAATGGATTTTAATTGTCTCAAATCCAAATTTGGATACATTCCAAAATCCGTATCATATCAAAATTAGACCAAACAAAATTAAGTTCAAAACTCACCAAAATTCAAGTCAAGATTTGGATGGAGTGGTTGAATTTAAGTTCCTCCAAATAAAAATTTGGTATAATCCAAAATTTTATCCCAAATCAAGGTTGGACTTAAATCCCAATTCAAGTTATATTTCAAATTCAAGCTCATAATTTGGGATTTTACATCAAATCAAAATTTGGACATACCCAAATTTAATTCCAAATCAAAATTCAACCAAAATTCAAACTTTGAATTCTATTCCAAATTTAAAAAAAAAGAAAAAAAAAAAATCAAGTTTCTTGTGAAGCCAATTTGTGGTAAATTTCAAATTTTTACCTCGAATCCAAATTTCCTCACTCCAAATCTTACCCAAAACAAGATTGAACTAGCAATCAAATTTTATTCTAAGTTAAAACTCAATCTAAAAATGGCCTCAAATCCTACTCCCAGTTCAAGTAAAAATTGGGGTAGTCAAAATTATGAAGAAAAAAATTAGGGAAAAATACACTTTTAGTCCCTGAGGTTTGGGTTAAGTTACACTTTGGTCCCTGAGTTTTAAAACTCAACAAAATTACCCCTGAGGTTTGAGATAAGGAGCAATTTGGTCCCTCCATCCATTTTTCTGTTAAAGGTTAACGAAATTATGACGTGGCATTATTTTTTTTTAATAAAAAAATTGTTTTTTAGTTTTTTAAATAAAATAATATTAAAATAATAAAAATATATTGTTATATTTTTCTTTTTTCATTTCTATTTTTTTCCTTTTTTTCTTTTATGTTTCTTCTCCTCTTTCTTCTTTTCTCCAGGTCGCCGGCTAGTGCTTCATCCTTTCTCCAACCGCCGGCAAGTGCTTCTTATTTTCTCCAATCGCCGACAAGTTCATCTTTTTTTCTCCAACCGCCGGCAACTTCTTTTTTAGACCACCAGCGACCACCTACGCCGGAGCCGTCGTTCGCCATCTCCGATCTTCTTCTCCGGCGGGTTCTCCATCTTCGATCGTCTTCTTCAGTTCTCCATTTCGGCAGTTCGAGACCAACAATGAAGATGCAATTACGACCCAGCCCACGCAACAAACACGAACACTCTTTCCCATGATTTTGACCCAGCCCACGAACACTCCCTTCCATTCCCTCTCCGAACGTGAGACCCACGAATCCGCCCGCGCTGTTTCAGATCTGAACGCGAGACCATGAATCCGCTAGCCGCCTGAGTCTTACCGAATAGATCTGAATGGCATGGGTTTTCTTCTTCGTCGAACAGCCGCGAAGGCGTCTTCTTCTTCCTCAAACAGCCGTGAGCCACCATCAAGCTTCCACCAAATAGATCTGAACAGTCGCGAGCCGTCGCCTGGGTTTTCTTCTTCCTCGAACAGCAAACCCCCTTGGTCGATCGCTTGGAATCCCAGATCCAATTTCTTCTCTCTCTCGGTTGGTCGCATGGGTTTCTCTCCCTTGGTCGTCTCTCTCTCCCTCGCCGGCAAGGAGTTTCTGCCCTTTCGAGTTTTGGTTCTGTTGTTGTGATGATGGAGTTCAAACAGGGGAATGGAAAAAAAAGAAAAGGAGAATAAAGAAAGGGAGTGGAAGGAATTAAATAAAAAATAAAAAATTCCGCCGTCGACCACCGTCAACAACGGACGGCAGCGGTGGCCGGTGATGCCGTGGTAGTTACAGATCTGGACGGGGAGGGAGGAGGGACCTTTTTCTATTTTTTTTTAAAAAAAAACATTGAAGAAAAAAAAGAGAAGAAGAAAGAAGGAAAGATTGAAGAAGAAGAAAGAAGGAAAGATTGAAGAAGAAGAAAGAAGGAAAGATTGAAGAAGAAGAAAGAAGAAAAAAGAAAGAAGAAAAAAAAAAAAAAATTCAGTCGCCGGCGGCCGGCGGCCGGCTGCGGCATGTGGTGGCCGCTGGTCGCCGGACTTAGGAAGAAGAAGGAGGAGGGAGAAGATGGAGAAGAAGGAAGATGGAGAAGAAGAAGATGAGAGAGAAAGAGAGAAAGAATAAAAAAATAATTAAATATTAATTTTTTAATTTTTTAATATTTTTTATTTAAAAAATAAAAAAAAATAATAATTTTTTATATTAAAATAATAGTGCCACGTCAGCAACCGTTAAAAGTTAATAGAAAATTTGACGGCAGGGACCAAAATGCTCATTATCTCAAACCCCAGGGGTATTTTTGTTGAGTTTGAAAACTCAGGGACCCAAGTGTCACTTAACCCAAACCTCAGGGACCAAAAGTGTATTTTTCCCAAAAAATTATTGTCAAATCATCTTTTTTTAGATTAACCCACACCTATTTGTGCATAAATCTCGAAAAGGGGACATTTGTTGGCATATAAATTTTTTTTTCAAATAATTGTCTAAGTTCATGAAATGAAAATATGCTAATTTCATCGATTCAGTTGGGTTCAACTTGTTGGAAAATTTAAGATTATCTTGTATTTAGTTTATTTATTTTATTAAATAATTTTTTTTTATTAATTTATTAATTATAAATTTTAAATTAAAATGGGAATAGTCAGATGGTGGTTACTCAGAGAAGTTAGCGTGTAAGGTGGATCTGGCCAACTGGGGAGTTGTATCCTAGGAGTGCAGTGTCGAATAACTCAGTGAAAGTGGGGGCACACCTTCTCTAAGGAAAGCGTTCTGCAACGCGCCTCGATCCAAAACAACAGGCTTTCTTAAACTCTATCTTCTCTGAGTAATATATTTGATCGGTTGGTTGTTATTATTTGTTTTGTATTCCTGCCTTGTCTTTTTGGTTAGAATATAATTTTTTTTCAACAATCTTAGAGAAGACGTGGTTAGGAATTCTGTGTATGCCTTATTTTCTATGGCTTCTAGTTTTGAGTCCAAATACCATTCTTGCAAGCTTGAAAAATTTACTGGACAAAATTTCAAATGTTGGCACAACATTTGAAATTTTGGCTCACTACCCTAGGCCTATATTCTGTAATTTCTGTTAATGAGAAAGAAAAAGAAAAGGTCTCTGAACCCTCTAAAACTAGTGATACTGATCAAAGCATAGTCCTTAAGACCACTGTTGATAAAAAAATATTGAAGAAAATGATATTTTATGCCATGGAAATATTCTAAGTGCTCTGTCTGATAGTATCTATAAAATCTTCTGTTTGACCAAAAATTCTATAGAGTTATGGGGAGCTTTAGAAAAGAAATCTTGGTCAGAAGAATTAAGTTTTAAGAGGTATGCTGTGGAAAAATTGATTGATTTCAAAATGGTTGATGAGAAGTCTGTGTGTGACCAAATTCATGAATTTGAGAATATTATTTTCGATTTGAAAATGAAGGGAGTTGTGCTTGATGATGTTGTCTTGGTTGCTTCTCTGATTAAAAAATTACCCCCTTCTTGGTTAGATTTTCAAAGGATTTTAAAACAAAAACCTGAAAAATTTCTCTTATGATGAATTGGTAGTTTCTTTGAGGATTGAGGATAGACATTGTGAGAATTTGAAATAAATTTCCCTTTCTAGTAGTCAAGCAAAAGCTTTAGTGGTTAATAAAGCCTATAAACCCAAGTCTAAGAATTTCAAGAAAAATGGCCCTAACAGAATCACCATAATAATAATAAGCCAAGAGATAAATCTATTAGTCAGAAGAATATGGGTCCTCCCTGTTGGGTTTGTGGCAAGACGAATCATTTGGCAAGAGATTGTTTCCAGTGTAAAGGTGGAACTTCCAAGCCACATGCACCGTCAAATACAAAACCACAGGCCACTGTGGTTTCTGCAGACCAGGCCGACTCCATTCTCCCATCGAGCGGGTATTATATCATAATCCCGAGTTAAATTTAGTTGTTAACTCAAATGATTGGTGGTTTGATTCTGGTGCGAGTGTTCATGTGTGTTATAATAAAAAATTATTTTCTTCGTACTAGGAATCAAGTACCAGATCTGTAAAGATGGGAAATGGGAATGAGACCGTTGTAAAGGGAGAAGGAGAAGTTTTATTAAAATTATCTTCTGGCAAAGATCTTCTGTTGAGCAATGTTCTGCATGTTCCAGAAATCTTTAAAAATTTAGTTAGTGTTTTCTTATTAGTAGAACAAGGCTTTAAAGTTGTCTTTGAATCTAATAGGGCAGTAATTAGCAGACATGGTATTTTTATTGGTAAAGGTTATTTGGTAGATGGTTTATTTAAGTTGAATGTTGTGAATGTTGAATTTCCATGTTCTTACTCTGTTGTGGTCAATGTTGAATGTTCTGATATTTGGCATGGACGACTTGGACATGTGAATTTTAGTTCAATAAAAAGAATGATGAATATAGAATTAATTCCTAAATGTGCTTTAGATAGTAAAGATAAATGTGAAATTTGTGTGCAAGCCAAATATCAGAGCCCAGTTAATGGTTCTGTAGACTGCTTACATCGTAAGCTTATGTGTCCTCATGACTAAATAACAAGATTCTCATCATCGCCAGGTATGCCCTTGTAATAAACTATGTTTTTAAAATTTTAAGTTTATGTAATTGTTATTCCATGCATGATTTTCTCTTGTCGTTTAGTTTTCGGTTAAGAGATTTAATAGGCTTAGTGAGGGTGTAGAAACTTGAAGTATGCCTCCCCGTGGACAAGATCGTGGACGCGGACGTGGTCGTGGTAGGGGTGGCAGAGGCCTGACATTCCCAGAGCAAGTAGATCTTCCTATGGATCAGTATGATGAAAATTTCCCTAATGAGCAAGCTCCTACACCTCCAGTACCGGCGCAGACTGTCACTCTGACTTTAGAGGCTCTTCAGGCGCTTATAAATAATGTCGTTGCCAATCAGGCGCCCCAAGTGAACCAAAATGAGAACCAGGGTTAGGTATGTTCAACTGCGGGAGCTCGGTGTTTTAAGGATTTTAAGAAGTATGACCCACCGACGTTTAGCAAAAAGACTGTGGATCCCACAGAGGCTGAAGTTTGGATTGCCACAATTGAAGAGATTTTTCGCTATATGGGATGCCCTGAGGCACAACAGGTGTCGTGCACGATTTTTATGCTAAGCGATGATGCCCTGTTGTGGTGGAGATCGGCTGAGAGATCCATCGATGTGAGTTTTGGTCCGGTCACTTAGTTGCAGTTCAAGGAGGTGTTCTTCCAGAAATATTACTCTGCCATTATCAGTTACAGAAAGGAGAAGGAGTTCCTTGCCTTGACGCAAGGAGAAAAGTCAGTAGAAGAGTACGAACTGGAATTCACCCGACTGTCCCGATTCGCCCCTGAAGCGGTGGATACAGAGGCAAAGAAGACAAAGAGGTTTATCTTGGGCCACAGAGTTGACGTCCAGAGGGTTGTTGGAGCCCTTGGCCCAGCGAACTACGCATCGACCCTTCGAGCGGCCACCTTTATGGGCATGCCAACCATCAATGCAACTCCAGTAGCCAAAGAGTCAGAACCCAACGCAGGATAGAAAAGGAAGCACGAGCTGACCACTACTAACTCCCATCGATCTTAACACTCTTCTGATAGTTCTAGATAGAAAACTCAGCATGGCAACCAAGAGGGTAATGGAAATGATAAACCAAAGTGCAACTCTTGTGGAAGACAACATTGGGGTCAGTGCATGGCGGGGAAAAGTGTGTGTTTCAAATGTCACCCGGAAGGGCATATGGCAAATAACTGCCCTCAGAAGAAAGCAAGAGGCTCGTGAAGAAAGACCTTAGTAGTTACTTTTGTTTTAATTGCTTTGTTTATCAAGATGAGACTTTAGTTATTTGTTTTGTTCTTGTAGTTAGTTTGCCTTTGTTTTTCATTCCTTTAGCTTGTTTTGACTTTGTTGTTTAAGTATTAAGTTGAACCGGAGGCAGCGGATCATTACCCTACTTTCCATTGCATTTGATTTAATAGTATTGAGGAGATTAAAGTATGCTTGAATTGATGTTCCTTTTTCTTCTTCTAGCAGTAGCTAGTGATTTATGTCATTATGCTTCCAAAATTTCGGAGCATTCAGCTAATATCAAGATAAAAGTTTAAGTAATGTCGCTGAGTTAGGTATAGGACTTGGACATTTACATTTACACAGTTTAACACATTCCTTTTTGTTATGCATGCTTACTTTTCAAATAAGTGGGCTTAGTTTGAATGAAGGAGATAAGAATCAAGTATCTAGAACTCTTCCAAGATCAACAACTTTCAAGGACGAAAGTTCTTTAAGCAGGGAAGATTGTAACGCTCGTAATCTAAGAGAAATTTCCAATTTCCTAAGTTTGGAGTTAATTTGGAGTTAAGAGGGAATTTGAGAATTTGAATATTGGTGAAAGTTTTAAAAATTTAAGTTGAAGTGGCATTTTCGTAGTTATTGAGAATTTGGAGTCAAGCCCAAGCCCATTATTTTTTAATTAAAACCCACGCAGCCCTAGGTGACTAAACTTCATCATTTCCCTTCTTCTCCACAAAGAGCAACCAACCAACAACCCCTTCTTCTTCCTTGCTGCAGTCCGACCACCCGTCACCGGCGGCATCTCCCTTTCGTTTCCGACAGCGAGTCTTCAGTGGGTGGCGCTCTGGTCGTCTCTTCCGACAGTACAGCGACGACACGGCAGTTCTGGCGGCAGGCAGCTTTGCGTTTCTTCTTCTCGCGGTTCAGGCGACACGGCGGCGGTGATTCGAGCAAGCCTCGTCGACGGCCAGCAGGATACTCACGAATTAGGCAGCGTGGTGGGCGACAGTGTGGGTATCTTTCCCTTTTACCTCTCGATTTTTAGTCCTCTAGGCCCGATCTCTCACACTCTCAATCTCTTTGTTGTCTGCGGTTTTCGACGAGGTTAGGTCGATTTCCGGCGAGCAGCGGTCTGAGCATCAAACAGTAGCGGTTTGGGTGTTGGGAGCATTTTTTTCTAGCTTTTTCAATCTTGGGTAAGTTGTTTTAAGGGTTTAATTGGTTGATTTTAGCAATTGATTGGTTACCCATTGAGGTTTAGCCTTTGAATCAAGGTTTTTCATATTGTGGGAGTCGAAACTATCGAATTTGGATTGATTTTGTTACACAACCAGCAGCGTCAGGAGACGGTTTTGGGTAAGTTTCTTCTTGATTTAGCCTCCATTAGAGTTTAATCTAGTTCTTGGGAATTACCCATTCTTTTTGGGACTTGTTTCAATGTTGCCCATCCAAACTCGAGTTCGTAATTGCTAATTTTCGTTCAATTAAAGTTCGCTTCAGCAAGCGACCTTCTGTTTGGTGTGGTTAAGGATCTTGGAGTTAAAAGGATTAATTTAGTTTTGTTTAGAATATTTGAGCCGAGGTAAGTGAACTTACTATTGAACCTTTTAATTGGGTGCGCGTGTTTGATTTTTCGAAATTCTCGTGCTTTATGATTTGTTTGATTATATTTTCGTTTATGAAAATTATTGAAAGCATGAAATTTATTATTAATGCTTTTAATCGTTAATATTGAAATAATTGAGTTGGTGGTCTCTTGAAATTCCATTAAAGGAATTAGTTTAAATTATTTATGAGTTTTATAAGTGTACATGAAATTGATGTACATTCAGAGATAGGACTTAGAGACATGAAATTGATGTACCTAAGTCGAGGTTCGTGAAATTGACGACCTCCATAGAAGACACTTGAAATTGATGTGTCTAGAATATACATGAAATTGATGTATATCCTTTTTAAGTTTAAAAATAAAGTTTAGAGCCACCAAAAATTGTATTTGTTGTTGATTTTTTTTAAATGTTTTTAAGGCGTGACCCAACCTCAATAGTAGGGTCACTTACTGAGTATTTAAAATACTCATTCTTTTCAAAAATAATTTTCAGGTAAAGGCAAGGGCAGGTGTATGGTGACTGATGAGAATCCATTAGGCAGCCATGAGGGAACCAAAAAGTTCATATTTTACTTTTCTTCCGCTTTAAGAACTTTGTTTTACTTTATTGTAAATTTGATTTGAGAAGTTTTCTAGAGGTCATGTACATTTATCTTCTTAGAAAGTATTTAAGAATATTTAAAAACCTTTAAAATTAGGGATCCCGAATAAAAGTTTCGTTTTGGAAGTTTTTACTTAAAGCATGTGTTTATGTTTTAAAAATATTTATATTTGAAAAGGCCTCAAAAGCATGCATTGACTTAACGATCCCAAAAATATTATTTAAGAAGTCGGGTCGTTACACCAAACAACCCAGAAAACCTTTTAAATCAATAGAGAGAAATTCATCACTATTGGAATTAATTCATAGCGATGTTTGTGATTGCAATAATACTCTAAATCGTAGAGGAAAAAGGTATTTTGTAACCTTTGTGGATGATTGTTATAAATACTGTTATGTTTACTTACTCTCCACTAAAGATGAAGTGTTTAATACATTTAAAATCTTTAAAGTTGAGGTAGAAAACCAATTAGAAAAAAAAATTAAAGTTCTAAGATCTGATAGGGGAGGTGAGTTTTGTTCAGATGAAATGAATGATTTTTGTAGACTGCATAGTTTAATTCATCAAGTTACTCCTCCCTATGCACCCCAGTCCAATGGTGTTGCAGAAAGGAAAAATAGAACTTTGTTAGATATGGTTAATGTTATGTTGTTAAGTTCTGGCCTTCCTAACAATTTTTGGGGTGAAGCTTTGTATTCTGTTTGTTTAATTTTAAATAGAGTTATGTATAAAAATTCTGATAAAACTCCGTATGAAATATGGAAAAATAAAATTCCTAACTTGAATTTTCTTAAAGTGTGGGGGTGTTTAGCTAAAGTTAATATTTCTTTGAATAAAAAAAGGAAACTAGGCCTTAAAACTATTGATTGTGCATTTGTTGGATATTCTTTGAATAACACTACTTACAGGTTCTTAGTTTTGAATTCAGATGTTTTTGGGTATACCAAAAATACCATTATTGAATCTCGTGATGCTAGCTTTTTTGAAAATATTTTTCCTTTGAAAAATAATTTGAATAAGCAAATTGGTGAAAATTCAGGTTCTAAGGACGTGTCTCCTAATTTAGAACAATTAGAACCAAGAACTAGTAAAAGAAAGAGAGTCAGTAAAAGTTTTGGGGACGATTTTTACCTTTATTTAGTTGAAAATGATCCCAAAACATATTCAGAAGCAATGAAATTGATTCACATTTTTGGAAAGAAGCTATTAATAGTAAAATGGAATCAATCCTGTCTAATAACACTTGGATTTTAACTGAACTTCCACAAGGTTGCAAAGCAATGGGGTGTAAGTGGATTTTCAGGAAAAAAACCTAGACCTGATGGTTCCATAGATAAATTTAAAGCTAGATTAGTAGCAAAGAGGTTCAGTCAAAAAGAAGGCGTTGACTTTTTTGACACATATTCCCCTATTGCTAGAATGACTACTATTAGGATTTTAATAGTCATTTCTTCTATTCTTAAGTTAGAAATTCACCAAATGGATGTTAAAACAGCTTTTTTAAATGGTGAATTAGAAGAGAGAAGATTTATATGGAACAACCTAAAGGTTTTATAAAACCAGGCCAGGAAAATAAAGTCTGTAAATTGGTTAAGTCCGTCTATGGTCTAAAACAAGCCCCTAAACAATGGCATGAAAAATTTGATAGTGTGATTATTTCTTATGGTTTTGTCATTAATGACTTTGATAAATGTTTATACATTAAAATGTTAGATAATGCATGTGTTATCTTATGTTTATATGTTGATGACATTCTTATTTTTAGTACCAATATGAAAGTCATTAATGAAACCAAAGAATTTTTATCAAATAATTTTGATATGAAAGATTTGGGTTCTGCTAATGTTATTTTGAGTATAAAATTAATTAAAAGGGACAAAGATTTTATGTTGACTCAATCTCATTATGTAGAATAATTGTTGAGAAAATTTGGTTATTTTGATTTAAGTCTTGATATTCCTTTATTTTCAATTGGCAATCCAAAGCTATCCCTTTACATTGTGACAGTCAAGCTATTTTAGCTAGTGCTAATAATAAAATATATAATGGGAAAAGCAGGCATATCAGAATTAGACATAATTCTATTAGACAATTATTGTCTCATGGTGTGATTTCTCTTGATTTTGTCAGGTCTGAAGAGAACCTAGCGGATTCGTTTACAAAAGGCTTAGCGCACAAACGAGTTTCTGAATCATCGAGGGGAATGAGACTAAAGCCTATAAGGTAGTCACCACAATAGACACCCAACCTCAAAGATTGGAGATCCCATGAAAGAGGTTCAATGGGTAATAATGAAATTGGAGTGTGACTATGGGAGCACTAATTAATTAAAATCTCTCTGTCCCATTTCTAAGGTGGTAGTGCTCTTAATGTGATGGTTAGGAAGAGTTAATCTCTGAATGAAACCAAGGCATGCACTATGCAGGGTGTTGATCACAAACAACCATTGGAGGTTTCACCTATGTGGGTGTTGTAGTGAGGTCGCTACAATAGGGGTTTAGGCTACTCCCTTAAAATACTCTTGAAAACGGGATATGTGCGTATGACCGTCTAAAGCGCAAAACATACCAGAATCCCTAAATTGGCTTGTACTATGGGTGGGGTAAGTGGAAATTTGAATAAAAGGACCTAGTTCAAGACTATGTTCACTATGACTCCTTGAGATGTACACTTATCTTCACTAATTGGAGGTTCAAACCCGGAAGGTACCTACACCTATTACATAGTAAAGATGCTCATCTTATTGCTTTCTTTAAAAGAGAATTTTACTTCCCATTTTATTAAGAAAATCTTAAATTATGTGAGGGATTGTTGGAAAATTTAAGATTATCTTGTATTTAGTTTATTTATTTTATTAAATAATTTTCTTTTTATTAATTTATTAATTATAATTTTTAAATTAAAATGGGAATAGTCAGATGGTGGTTCCTTCTTTTAAGGAGAGAAGTTAGCGTGTAAGGTGGATCTAGCCAACTGTTTTCTTCTTCTAGAAAAAGATCACTTTTTTACCTAGACCAGGCTAGAACATCTGACATACGTTTTCCTACAAATAGATTACAAATCTTTTTATTTTTCTAAGCATACAAGCCAACGGTGATTTGTAAGAAGACTTAGCTGCACACAAGCTTTCTTGAAGGGAGTTGTATCCTCGAAGTGGGCTGCCGAATAACTCAGTGCAAGTGGGGGCACGTCTTCTCTAAGGACATCGTTCTGCAACGCGCCTCGACCCAAAACAATAGGCTTTCTTAAAATCTATCTTCTCTTATTAATATATTTGATTTGTTGGTTGTTATTATTTGTTCTGTATTCTTGCCCTGTCTTTTTTGTTAGAATATGATTTTTTTTCAACACAACTTAAACCCAAATTCAGGTAGGTAATTGGGCCAGAAGCCCAAACTTTCTAGCCTAACCCATGAATGGACCCAAATGCAATCAAGCTCAAGCCCATGAAGGTCTTTTGAAACTCTATAAATAGGAAGTCTCTGCTCACATTTGAGAGAATGCAGAAAGAAAGGAAAAAAGAGGAAGCTCTTAGAAGACTCTGAAGATTGAAGCTCTTCCTGCAAAATCAAAGATCAAAGCTTAGATCCTCCTCAAATCCAGCTGCAGAACTAAAGAACGAGGCTCAGATCATCTACAAATCCCACCACAGAACTAAAGAACGAAGCTCAGGTTCTCTTCAAATCCCATTGCATAATGGAAGATCGAAGCTCAAATGCTCTTCAAACCCTACTGCAGAATCGAAGACTGAAACTCAGGTCCTCTTCAAATCCCGCTGCAGAACCAAAGATCGAGACTCATATCCTCTTCAAATCCCGCTATAGATCGAAGCTCAGATCCTCTAGAAATTCTCCTGCAAAACCGAAGACTAAAGCTCATAACCTCCTGCGTGTAGGGATAAAAGCCCCAGCGCAACAAAAGCGCATCGAGAGGATCTCACACCGGATATTAATTAACATTAAAATACCAATACGAAAAGGCAAAACGCTACTTTAATCATGCATTAAAGTTGTTGTAAAACTATTATAAACATGTTGAAAATACAGAAAAATAAGACTACTTTATTTTTCATGCTTTTCTAAAGGAAGAGAGTAATCATTACAAACCTTTGTTTTGAACTTGACCGATTCTCGCCAACCTCGTTCTTACGTAGAAAACGCAGCAATCTCCAAGGAACCTTCGCTGGAATTTTCCTCTCCAAAACACACTACCAATGAGGTTACACCGGTATGTCTCTAAGTTAAGGAGCCAATGGACTGGTGGGAGTCTTTCTCTAAGATGGAGGCTTGAGAGAATACAAGACAACCTTTCGGTCTTGTATTGTGAATCTAAGAGTACCCTAAACCCTTGGTCTAGTGTTCTATTTATAAGAGAAAAGACCATGAATATAATATTCACAAATAACCAATTATTTCTTTAATTGATTAATATTTTCCATAATTAATCATTTTCATAAATGATTAATTACTTCCATAAGTGATTAAATCATTTCCATAAATGATTAATTACTTCCATAAGTGATTAATCATTTCCATAAATGATTAATTACTTCCATAAGTGATTAATCATTTCCATAATTGATTAATTTCCTAATTAATTAATTATTTAATTAATTAATCACCAATTAAATATCATATATTTAATTTTCGACCTTGAATTAATTAATTGTCCAATTAAATATCGTATATTTAATTTTAGACCTTTAATTAATTAATTCATATTAAAATTTGAACTCCTTCAAATTCTCTTATATTCTATAAATTTAATATGAATCAAATTCATATTAATATTTGAACTTCTTCAAATATTTATTTCTCTCAAAATGCATCATCATACATTATGTTGTTTCCCTTAGTAAATTGAACATCTTCAATTTACATATATGACTTAGTTGCCTCAAATTACTTTACGAGCTAC
Source organism: Luffa aegyptiaca (assembly GCA_017139565.1). Classification (NCBI taxonomy): domain Eukaryota; kingdom Viridiplantae; phylum Streptophyta; class Magnoliopsida; order Cucurbitales; family Cucurbitaceae; genus Luffa; species Luffa aegyptiaca. The sequence goes on from CM029397.1 coordinate 24,166,623, forward strand.
GAGTGGGACCTAATGGACCTGCAGATTAGAAGCTCCAACGATATGAGATTAATTGGTTAAACTCATTAACCAAATTAATCATTATTCGTTAACTGTGGGTACATTCCACTATAGACCCACAGTTACACTCTTCTCATTGCAGACATATTTCTGTGCCCACGGATATAGACCAATAACAACAAGTTAGTCTTTCATGAGTAACTAGGTCAAATTACCATTTTACCTTTAGGTTACTTCTATGTCCTTAAGTATCAATTCTCCTCTAATGAACAACTTGTTTGTGGTTCAACCATCAAACAGAAAACCCTCTCGTGCCATTGAGAGAGTAGGGTCCTTTGTTCAAGACTCGAAGACACCACTTAAGGGAACACTCATCTGCTTCCCTAAAGGAGTGAATTCCATCTTGCGTGATTATGTTCCCAACTCCCCACTCGATCTTGTCCCAAAATGATAGGCTTATTGAGTCGGTGTATTGGCCACTCTCACCCATACAAATCAAAGGATAATCCCTCATGAACAGAAGTCCATAACCAACTCAGGATTAAGACTAAGTTGTCTAGGTCGTCCTAGTGAAATAGAAAGCTAACTAGTTAACGATGTTATAACTAGTGGTTACTATTTCGCAGTTCGGTCTTATGCAAACTCATTGCATAGGATACCCCCACTCGCATGTCTCCTACACGAACGCGTTGGATCATAGCGCTTGTATCAAATACAAAGTGGGTCGTATCACATAGTGTTACCAGGATAAGGAACTCAACCTTATCCTTGTACTATAGACCTTTTAGGTTGTTACTTGAACATTGATCCCCGTATGTCCCCACATACTAGTTCAAGTTACATACAAACAACCTTGGATCTTAGTTTATTGGATTTGGGTCAAACTGTGTAATATTATTTAACAGTAGCACTTTATTGTAGAAACTCAATAACACTTTATTGAAACAAGTATACAATTTGTTTACATTCACTATCTAAGAGTTTTAGGCCATAAAACCCAACATTGTGGAACTGAATACTAAAGTCTACCAGAAGAACTCAAATCCTTCTGAAGAACAAACCTTCAGGACTTTGAAGACTAAAGCTTCTTGAAGACTCTATAGATCAAGCTACCTCGAGTTTGTGAGAGAAAGCATCAAATGGTTGTAATTAGAGATTGTACTCCACTACACTTATACATAAATCAATACATACAAGAAGTCGTTTCATGGATCAAATTTCTCTCCATAAATCTCGTGTGAACCAACATATTTAAAAAAAAAAGTTAATAATAAAATAATCCAAATAAAAACAATAGTGAAGGAAAAATAAACATACCTCTCACTAAAAACTTCACATACTAGTACTCTAATATATTAATTATAGAAACCACACTAAAGATAAAATATAAAGAGAGAGAAAAGTAAAAAGAAAAAAAAAAGCAACTCAAATTGTTTAGATCACGTACGTGGAAGATATAATTTCATAATCGTAGGGGATGAAGGATGTTGATGCCAAAATTTGGCCAAGGGACTCACCTGACCTCCACGTGCCATCAACGGTAAATTTGTAGATGAAGGGGAAGACGTGGCCTGCAAGACAGTAAACCTGCGCACCGGTGTGGTGCTCGCCACACTGGCTCCGATGCTTAAGTCAGCAAGTAGAACGGTAGGGAGTGGAAAAGTAAGAGCAAGAGGAAAGAGAGTAGAGAATGTAAAATAGCGTTTAGGGATAGAATCTCCGCCCCTTCTTCAGTGGTGAAGAGGGGTATAAATACCTGTTCATCCTCCTAGCGTTTTTAGGGTTTCGGAGGCATTTTCGGTCCAAGCAGGCAACCCCGGGGCAGATGGAAGCAGTGGGGACCTAACGGCACCAGACGGGCTCGGCCTCGGCCACGGGCCGAGGCCGAGCACGGGGTCGGGCCAAAAACCCGACCCCTTCGGTCTTGGCCCGTCCCACTTACCGGTTTTGCTCATTGGTCCATCTCTCAGCCTGATTTCTCCTCGGTTGCCCTCGTCAGCTCCTTGTATATCGGGGTGGTCCAAAATTGCCTATAACAAAGGACTTGTATAGTTTTGATACTCTATAATTAAAAATGATTAGTGTTAATAGTTCTTGTGTTGATTTTTTGTAAATAAAGGAAAAACACAAAATCGGAAATTTGGAAAATTATTAGATAAAAAATCGAAATTTTAGAGATTTATTAGACACTTTTTAAAGTTCAGAGTCCTATTAAACAGTTCAGAAACCTACTTAATATTAACTAGGTTTAGAAACCAAATTTGTAATAAGTTGATACAAATTTTAGGGATATAAATTTATTTTTGCCAAATTTTTTAAGAAAATGTAACCTATAATTTAAATTTATAAAATAAAAAAAAATTATTTTAAGAATTATAATATTCATTTTTCTTTTTTTTTTTGAAAAGAAATATTCATTTTTCTTTTTTGAAATTAGGTTTTGTGTATATTTTTAAATGAATAAATAAATAAGCACCCTTTTTGTCTCCTTTTCAATAAATAAATATACATACATATATATTATAATAGTGACAAAATGATTAAAATGGAAGAAAGAGTGATGAAAGATTTGAACAAGAGGCGCACGCAAGGGTTGAGAGTTTTTTATTTAATTATTATTATTACTTTTTTGACAACGTGTACGGATAGGAAACTGAACCTCTGACATCTTGATCGGAGTACAAGCTTTATATATATAGTCAATGCAACTAGTGTTCCTTTCTAGTAATTTCAATTTCAATGAAATTGTGTATATAAATATAATATATTTTATAGTTGAAGGGGCTCGATGTTGGGAGAAAAAATGTGATGATGCGAAATACACAAATAACAATGTAATATTATGACAACAATCAGTAATATTATAGCAATCTCCCCTTCCACAGGTTAAGCCAAACAGTCGATAATAATAGTCACGAAAATAATAAAAAGATAGGGAAAAAGAAACTAACACCGAAAGTTATACTGGTTCTCCCCAAGCTCGGGACTAAGTCCAGTCTTCTACAACTGCAGGTTCTACTGGAAATTGGGAGATTACAAGAAGCCTTCAAAATAGCGTCACAAACTGACCCTCAATAGCCAAACAATAGCTATTGATTTCCAAGTACCACAATCTGATAGCTTGGGATAAACAACAAAGAAAAGACCCTAAATCCGATAAGAGAAACACACTTTTCTCTCTCTCTCTCTTCACTACCACACTTGGTAGAAAAAGCCTCACTCTCTCTTTTTCTTGCTTTCTTCAAGAGACAAACACACATATATATAGGTAATGAGCCTTAATGTCCAAGGCTCCACTCCTTGTGCATCAAGGTGTTAGGGTCATCCTTGCACACCAAGTTTGGCTTCTTCCTTGCACACCAGGTGAAATTCTTCAATTTTGTCTCCACACAAGACAAAAACTTAACACTCGAGCCCTCCCTAAAACTATGGTAGGTCCACCATTGTTACTAATTTATATTAGTATGAGAAGTATTTGGCAAATGCCTCTTGTTTTTCTTTTTCTTTTTCTTTTTTGTTTTTTGTTTTTTTTTTTTTTAATTCTATATCTCCAACTATGCTGGTCGAATCAAAATCTCACAAGTCACAACAACGAGGACTAGGACAATCATTTTTCTCCTTTTTTTTTTTTTTTAAAAGAAAATCATTTTTCTCCAACGGGGAACACTTATTTTCAAATTTTCCATGCACTTGAACTACATATTAAACATACTTCTGGAGAACTAAAGATATTCTTCAAAGTATTTCAAATTAAGTCAATAAATTTGTTATTTTCAAAATTCAAGTCAACCAAAATATATCCCCAAACGAGACAATGAAAAAAAAAAAGGGAGTTTTAAGCGTAGAAACTTATCTTTTAAAAAATTAATTGTTTTTTTTTAAAAAAGCTGTAAACTTATTTAGAAAAAACCGTGTTGCAACCACGTATGCACCTCGTGTCTCTCCAGGAGACGGGACAACTGCTTTTTTTTTCCCTTCCTTCAGAGTTTTTTAATAAATTAAATTAAATTTATTATTTACAATATACAATTTGTTTTTATATTTCTTCTCTCTTTTTCAAACCTATTTTTGGGTTATTGTTTTTAGATTTTTTTAACATTTAAAAAAATATATATATATATATATATTTGAAAGCTTATTTATTGTTTAAATATTTGATTATAAGTATATTAATTTTTTTTAATAGCTCACTTATTTGTTTTTAAACTCTTTAAGTTTTCTTTTTAAAACAATTTAGAGATCACTAAGAAAGATTTGAACAAAATTTATCATTTTAACAAATAAGCGCAAATCTATATTGGTTTACCTATCTAATTATTAGCACAATTAATCATGTTTATGTTTGTTTTTGGACATTCTTCTTTCTCTATTATTATTTAATCTTTCAGTCGTTCTTTATCCGATTATGTAAAGACACGCGACCTTCTTGCTGTCACTAATTTAGTACCTAAATGTTAAAAATGAAAACAAATACTCTCTACAATAAAATCAGTTGTAACTCTCCATGAACAGAACCCCAACAAACTCCCTAACAAACTATGTTTTATAAAGCAAGAGAAATGGGAAAATGTTCATGTGATTTTTGAGATGAGAGTACAGAGGAGAGTGTGCACCTTTTCAATATTCTGCTGATCAATAAAATTTTACCTGTTATCTTCAAAATTGGATGTAGGCTCACAACGTTGAACCACTATAAACTCACTTGTTCATCTTCTTCTTTCTCTACCCATTTTATTTCTTGATTTTGATCTCTGATAGCCAAGTAGTTTTTTGTTGCATTTCTTCTCAAGAGCTTCTTCTGCTTCTTTCGTTTGCATGGTGGAAATGAAGTCTGAAAGGTAAATTGAAATTTTATTTATACTTGTGTCATATGCTGCCAAAACATGAAACAAAAGCAAACTGTGTGGGATTTGACAACACAATACCCACTGACAATTGGTATCAAAGCCTACAAGATTCAAGAACAGATAAAGAAAGATAGAGGAGTTGATTGAGAGAATGACTACTACAAAGTATGAGATCGAGAAATTCAATGGAAATAATGATTTTAGCCTATGGAGAAAAATGATTCAGGTAATTCTTTTACAACAATTTGCACTTAAAGCCTTGGAAGATCCAAAGACTTTGCCGAATTCAGTTACAGATGACGAGAAAAAGAAGATGGAAGAAATAGCCTATGCTACCCTTATTTTGAATGTTACTGATAATGTTCTTAGACAAATCATTGATGAAACCACAATGTTTGGTATTTGGGGGAAAACTACAGACACTTTATGTTAAAAAAGATGTATCAAGCAAGATTTATCTTAGTGAAAGGTTGTTCACTTTCAAGATGAATGGTTCTAAAACGCTTGAAGAGAATTTTGGTGAGTTCAAGAAACTCACTACTGAATTTACAGTTTCTGGAGAAAAATTGGGAAGTGAGAGTGAAACCACAATCTTAATAAACTCTCTACCTGAGGCCTATAAAGATGTAAAGAATGCACTGGAATATGGTAGCGATTTTATTTCTCTAGATTCGGTTACCTCAGCAATTAAGTGTAAAGAACTTGAGTTGAAATCAGAAAATAAAGGAAATGGAGGAGTCGAGTCTCTTTTAACAAAAGTTAAGAATCCTTCTAAGAAAAGCAGGGTCACAAGAATTTTAAAGGCAAGACTGTTTTGAAATGTTTCATCTGTCACAAAGGACATTTCAAACGCTATTGTCCTCAAAGAAGGAAGGGAGATTTTAGAAGAGTAAGGAACATGGAAAAGAAGTTGTCTTTATTGGGGAAAACACATTTGAATATTCAGAAGTGCTTGCAACCACCGAGGGGAAGGCCATAAAACAGGGAGTGGGAAAATTGAAGAAAGTGAAAGAATTGGAATTTCATAATTCCGTAAAGCGGAAGCGTAATTGGGACCGATTCGTAGTTAATTTTGTTTATCCAAAAAATATCATTACATTGGCAAAAATCATAGAACAAATTCTATAGAAACTTAAGGCTAAGCATACAAAATTTAGATCTAGCCAAAATAACCTCTCTAATTCTAACTTTGAGAGTTATTATACAAGCAACAAGCTCTTGCCAGGAACTTATTCCTTTAAAAGAAGAACACACGTGATTTGTGGCCCCTGAATCAAGTATTCAGGGAGAATCACTATTCTTCACTAATCACGTTTTCAAGAAAGGTAAATGAAAATTACGGTCTTGAACAAGTTCTCTTTTTGCTAAGTAGGGTTCTATGTCATATTCACCAAGAACAATTCTTAATGAAATAACCCTATAACATGCTACTATGGTGAATAAATTAACAATCAAATTCTAATTAATTTATAAAAACATACATTAGCATAACATACCAAAAATATAACAATTATATTAATCTAAGGTAATGTCATGCTCAATGCAATTTAATTTCTTTTTAATTAACCTAACTCTTAAATTAATTATACAAGAAAATTAAAATAACATAACATTTATATTAATATATCATGAAAATTAATTAAGCATGTTAGTTTTAAAAAAAAAAAATAATAATAATAATTAAGCATGTTAATTACTTATATAAATATAACTCTTATATTTTTTAAATTAAAGTAATTTCATGCTCAATTCAAATTAATTTTCTTCAATTAAACTAACTTTTAAATTAATTACCTATGAAAATTAAAATGAGCATTCACATTTTCATACATTAACATAACACTTTATATTAATTGCTCATGAAAATAAATAAGCAAATAAATTACTTTCATAAATATAACTCTTTATATTCTTTACTAAAGTAATTTCATGCTCAATGCAAATTAATTTTCTTCAATTAATCTAACTCTTAAATTAATTACCCAAGAAAATTAAAATAAGCATTCACATTTTCATACATTAATATAACACTTTATATTAATTGCTCATGAAAATAAATAAGCATATAAATTACTTTCATAAATATAACTCTTTATATTCTTTGCTAAAGTAATTTCATGCTCAATAATGCTTCTGAATTTTCATCCATTTAATCATAATAATTTATATTAAATACTCATGAAAATAAAATTCATACATATTTCATATATTATAACATTTACAATAATAAATATGTATGGATTTGCTTAACCTATGGTGGGATTTTAAGCTAAATGACATACTTTATGCAACAATCAATTAATTTAATACATACATCACATGCATAATTAAATTAAAACTACCAAAATTGACCGACATATTTGGCATATCCTAAGAAATTGAAAGCAATTTAAATTACAATAATTTAAATCCAAGACATATCTTGGTCTTAAAATCTTTTCCTTTTTGACATTTACAATTGATCTAATCAAAAGTATAAATCTAATGCCAACAAATATGCCTAAATAATCAATTTTGTAAATTAAACCACATATCACATATATGAAATTAAGATACCCACCATTGAACCAATGCTAATTTTAGAGAAACAAAATTAAATCTACGATCGGCTCTAATACCAATTGAAAGGATTGGAATTCCATAATTCCGTAAAGCGGAAGCGTAATTGGGACCGATTCGTAGTTAATTTTGTTTATCCAAAAAATATCATTATATTGGCAAAAATCATGGAACAAATTCTATAGAAACTTAAGGTTAAGCATACAAAATTTAGATCTAAATCTATAATAAAGAAAAGATAAGCAAATCTCCGTTGACGTCTCTGAAAATCAAGAATGATTCTTGATTGCTCTACAACAACGAAGAACACCGCCATTTGATCTTCCCCGCTATAACTCTGAGATTAGGAACGTAGTTGTGAGACTACCTAATCTTGAATGAGAAAAACTCTAGAGAGAAAATTCTCCCTAGAGTTCTTGAGTTGAGAGAATATGAGATGACCTTTATGATGGCCATATGTTGTAGTCCCTAAACCCTAGGGTTAGTGTTCTATTTATAGGAGAAAAACCATGAATAAAATATTCATTTAAAATCAATTATTTCCATAACTGATTTAATCTTTTCCATAATTAATCAATTCCATAATTGATTAATCTTTTCCATAAATGATTGATCACTTCCATAAGTGATTAAATCATTTCCATAAATGATTAATTACTTCCATAAGTGATTAATCATTTCAATAATTGATTAATTTTCAATTAATTAATTCTTTAAATTAATTAATCACCAATTAAATATCATATATTTAATTTTAGACCTTCTATTAGTAAATTAATTAATTACCCAATTAAAAATAATTCAAGACTTCAATTAATTAATTCTATAATATTAATCAAATTCATATTAAAATTGGAACTCCTTCCGATTCTCTTATATCCCATTGATAACTTGAAATATCAAGTTATTCGGCGTCTAATTTAAGCTTATTGTGAGCCTCAAGAGAGTGAAAATACCCAAGTTTTAACTAATTTATATGCTAGATGCAGTAATATTGATTTATTTGTATTAACGTGCTCATATTGATTATTATCATTGAAATTCATATAAAACTGCACTAATTATAATTTATTGTTGCATCAGGAAAAAGTTGATCATTTATGCGCCAGAGCATGACAAGCTTGAAAGCTTGTTGCTGTAGCAATGGAAGCTTGATTTTGTAGTAGCTGGCGCATGGAAAGCTTGTTGCTGTAGCAAGGGAAGCTTGATGCTGTAGCAATGGAGAGTTTGTTGCTGTAGCAAGGGATGCTTGTTGATGCTACAACAAGTTTCTAAGTAACATGCTTTGGCTCAAAGTAAGACATGCTTTGGCTCCAAGCAAAGAAAAGTTTATAAATAGAGATGAAGAATCAAAACATCGAGGGATCCAAGGATCCATAAGTCATTCTTAGAGTCTTTTGTTTTATTATATGCTGTAGCATGAACTAATTTAGAGTTTTATGTTTTATTGTATGTTGTAGCATGATCTAATTTCTTTTTATCAAGGCTTAGCCTAGGCGCCCATGAGGCATTAAGATTATTTTTTTTGTATGCAATGCAATGAGTCAATGATATTGATGCTTTCTACTTAGATGTGATAATTCTTTCATTACTAATATCCGTCTGATCAACCGATAGAGGTAGTAGCATGATAAATCCCGGAAGGGTAATGCATGTGGAAATATCTAAGTAGATCAAGATAATGCATTACATGTAGTCTGGTTGTGTTACGAATAGCTCAGCCGCTTAGGATATTTCATGAATGTGTTTGGGTTGCTATAGGGATAATTCAACCACTTGCAAGCATATAGAGAACTGATTAAACGCATGAATTAAGCAATAGGAATATTCTTAGTTCATCGCATGTGTAATATCAGAAGGGAATCACATGTTTATTTCTCGCTTAGGCATCAATATTCTGTCGATTCATTGTTATGTGCTACATTAATATCTTATCTGTCGCATATGGTTGCTGTGGCAAAAGTCTTGATAGCTCACCATCCATCGTATCTTTTTATCGCATTTTTATTGCTTTTCTTTATCGCATATTCAACCTGTCGCATCCATATTTTATTACACCAGCACAACATCATTAGAATAGGATTTAATTTGAGATATTTTCTCTACTCGCCCCTTCCCTGTGGATTCGACCCTGGAATACTCCAGGTATTACTTGGTAGTGCATAATTTATACTTGGATTAATGCACAACAACGATATATTCTTTAGTTAATTCAATATAAATTAGAAACGATTAAACTCCCTATCACCTATAAATTTAATATGAATCAAATTCATATTAATATTTGAACTTATTCAAATATTTATTTCTCTCATAATAATAAAGTTTAATTTCAAATTAGACTTTACATTTGAATGTATCATTATACATTATATTAATTTGTATCTCATACAATTAACTTAATTCCCAATATGAATTTGAACTATTCAAATTCTCTCAAGATATAATTGTTCCTAATTACTCTTTACGAGCTAGCAGGGGACCTAATGGACCTACAGATCAGAAGCTCCAATGATATGAGGTTAACCGATTAAACTCATTAATCAAGTTAACCAATATTCTGTTGGGTTTTATGCCCTAAAACTCGTAGATAGTAAATGAAACAAATTAATCGATCTCAATAAGTCGTTATTTGAGTGATTCAGTAATTTGGTTATTGAATAAATCGAGTTTGTATTAATAAACCCTAAATCCAATAAACTAAGATCCGAGGTTGTTTAAATAAAACTTGGACTAGTATGTAGGGACATACGGGGATCAGTGTCCAAGTAACAACCTAAATGGTCTATAGTATAGGAATAAGGCTGGGTACCTTATCCTGGTGACACTATGTGATACGGCCCACCTTGTATCCGATACAGATGCAATGATCCAAAGCATCCATGTAGGAGACATGCGGGTGGGGGTATCCTATGCAATGAGTTTGCATAAGACCGGACCGCGAAATAGTAACCACTAGATGTAACGTCGTTAACTAGTTTAGGTTTCTATTTCAATAGGATGACCTAGGTAACTCAATCTCAATCCTGAGTCTGTTATGAACTCCTTTTCAGGAGGGATTGTCCTTAGATTTGTATGGGTGAGAGTGGCCTGCTCGCCGACTCAATATTCCTACCATTTCAGGGGCAAGACCGAATGGGGGCTGGGAACATAACAGTACAAAATGGAATTCATTCCTTCCCCTATTGGGGCAAGTAGATGTGTGTTCCCTTAAGGGCTGATTCCGGGGCTTGAACAAAAGCGCGCTGTCCTCTCTTGGCCCGAGAGGAATTTATGTTTAGTGCACTACTACAAAAATGGCTTTTAATGACGGACGGAAAAAAATTCACGGGCCTTTTAATGACGGACGAAAAACGCGCGGCCTTTTAATGTCAGACGCGTGTTTTCAAAAAATTTCGGACTTTTAATGACGGGCATTGCCCGTCAATAAAAGTAAACTTTTAATGACATGCAATGCCCGTCATTAAAAGTCCGAAATTTTTTAGGTTTACTCAAAGACCGCCATTAAAAGTTCTGTACTACAACAAAAATTAAAGCTATGGAAAAAAAAAGAAAAAGAAGCGGGAAATTAGAAAAGCTAAAAAATAAACGCACAAGGTTGTAAAAAACCCTCAGACCCTTTTCTCTTTTGCGTCTCTCTCCCTTTCCTCTCTTGCATCTCTCTCTTTCTCTCTTGTCTTCTCCTAAATCGACCGCACCAGAACCACGCTGTCGCCGGAGAACGCGTCCAATCTTCGCCATGCCTCAACCACCCGCACACGCCGAGAGAAATGCCAACGTCGCCGCCTCTCTCGGTGAGTTCTCCTCCTGTTTCGATCTCTCTTGGCACTCTTTCCCTCTCTTTAATTAATACTCCCACCAACTGCAAGGGACTTGCGGTTATCATCATCCACGAGGGGCTCGACAAAGCTCTCGCTCAAAAACTTTTATTTTCTCCTTTCAAGGTATTTCGGTCTCCCTTCCCTTCCAGCAAAAGTCCCTTTTTTTTTTTTTAATTGTCTCACGATTTCAACCAGTCAAGAGATGGCCCTTTCTTTCCTTTTAACCATGGATTTCAAAACACAATACTTGCCTCCCCTTTCGTAGTTGACTTCTTCTTTTTGTAATGCCCACAACACGTTTGATAAAATGCCTCAACGATGATCTCACTTTTTTTTGGCCCATTGGCAATTGTTGTTGTTATTGTTGACACCACAAAATCAAAATGCTTGAAAATTTAGTTTGTTGGTTGGTTCAAAGTTTCAAACGGGATAGTTCTCAAAAAGTAGTTTGTTGGTTGGTTTAAAGTTTCAAATGTGATGTTGTGTTTCGTTTCATGGTCTTCGACTCTTGGGTATCTCTTGGGTATGGAAGCTGGTATTCGAGAGGTTTTTTTGCTGATTGAATTATGTAAATTGTTCCTATATTCAAGTCTATTTGCTTTTAAAAATAAACTATAGGAAAACATTTGTTGTTCATGCCATGATGTTCATATGTTCTGTTAGCCTCTTGTTGTTTTGAATGCTTGGATTGTCTGGTTTAATATCTTCTCAACTATGGTTTTGTACTCTCTTTATTCAACTAATTTATATCATTACAGGTGGTGTTTATCATTACAGGTGCTTTTTATTTTTAAGTATAGGTGTAGGCTTTTAATCATTTGTGCTTTGTTATGTTTTACCAAGCCTCAGGCATTTTGAACTTTAGGGGGAAAATAGAAAAGAAAAGAAGTCCCAGTTTCTCTGTCTTGGATTAGGTGGATGCATTTGCCTTTGTTCTACAGATTGTCTGACATATGTTTAAGAAAAGTGTTAATTCTACTTACAACAATATAAAAAACCTATGTTTAAGAAAAGTGTTAATTGTACTTACAACAATATCAAAAACCTGTGACATGAAATCCTGTTTTAACTTTACAAATAAAGTGTGAGAACAAAAGTTGTGTAAATAAAGTCTACACAAGTGCACTAAAACTTCACTCCAAGTAATATAGGCTAATAGCAAGGAAAGCAACTATCATATTATTGGATAAATTTAGGCATTAGATTGGTGATTGATCTCATATCAGCCAATGATTTCGCTGTCTTCCTCTCTGAAATTAAGTAGCATCAAAGTTTTTAATATCCATTGGAATGTTCATTCATTTTCTCTCTACTACTTGCCACAATGGTATTATGACTCTTTGAATGTTGGGCAGCAGATTATATCACGCCTTTGCATATTGATGGTGACTTGATGACTGCTGTTTGATAATGCCCTTGAAAATTGACTTTCCAAAGGGTCATAGGTACGTAGTACTTGAACAATTGGGTTTTTAACATTGAATCTCTATGGCAATCTTGTTTTAGTAGTACGATGGAATCTTGCTTTATCATTGAAGTTATCCGTGAGTAATTGCACAAAAGGGAGAAGAAAGAAAATTTATTCCTCGAAGTTAAAAGAAAAGTGCATAAATAACTATTGAACTAATTCATTTTCTAGCTTGTTCATCATGGTTCCATTGTTAATTTCCTTGTTTTCAATCCCCATTTTTCTTCACTTTACATTATTCTATTTCTTTTTTCTAATACAGATTATGAATGAGAGGATTTCGTGCAGTACAGAACACCAAAGTTGTATTCAGCAATAGAAATATGGTTATATCTATGGCGATTTCTTTGCCTTCTGTTTTCTAGAGCTCTACATTTCATATATTGTGTGTTCTGTTTTGTAGGGTGATTGTATATGCATTGTAACTGGCTACTGTGAAGGAGGAGACATGTAAGTGATAACTATTTAATTTTACTCTCTTTGGAGTTTGCTTCATTTACAACCTTCAATGTAGTAGTTTAGTTTTTTGGTGTAGGCCATGAATTTTAGTTGTTTTGTTGTCGATTGTTAGCTCAAACACACTTACTGTAGTTGTTTATAATCAAAGCTAGGTGGTTTGGGTAGATGTTTAATAAAGGAAAATACATTTTAGTTAGCTCAAACACACTTATTAGTTTTTCATGTGCTTAGTTTTAAGGATATTTGGGGTCTTGTTGTGAACCTAAAGTGTTGTGAGGCTATAGTTGGGTGGTTTTTTTTCATATAGAAGTGTGTTTCTCTTGTTTAACAGGTTTAAAAATTTTTGGGTTAGTCATATGTATGTCGTTATGCTGTCGAAATTTCTAGAACAACCGGTTAGAATTAGGATAGATGTTTTAGTAATATCTCTAAGTTAAGTATAGAAACCTAGAGCATTACAGGTTCTCTGAAGGGGTTAAAAACTTGATATCTTGAAGTTTGTAAGCTTTTGGAGTTTATTGGGTTTTCTAACAATTTTTTTCCGATACTCATTGAGATTGTTTTTTTTTTTTTTTGTATTTTATTGTTAACTAAATTTGTTTTTCTTAGGTTCTTCGAGCTGTTGGACATATGTTTGTTATGTGAGTTCATGTTTTGGCGTTGTATCGAACCTAATTACAATTTGTTTTTCTTAGGTTCTTCAAGTTTGATGTACGAGCAAGATTATGGTGACAGGAATGAAAGCGACATGTACGAGAATTTTTGTTTTTTAGTGTAGGTGTAGACTTTAAATCATAGGTGCTTAGTAATCTTGAGGCTTTTAAGTGTAAGTGTTTGTAATTTTATTTTTATATCAAACTTATATGAATAAAAATTGTATGAACAAATTTGGTTCATTGGCTTATTGGAATGAAATTTGACAAAGATTTGATTTCTATACAATTTAGCACATTTAAAATTAAGATTACTTTCTTTACAGATTGACAAATGAAAAAAATATTGTTCGTATGCCCACCGGGCAACCAACAATTTTTTTTTATTAAATTATGAACGAAATGATGACTGGCAATGCCTGTCATTAAAAATATATATTTAATGACGGACATTTAATGACGGACACCTTTAATGACGGACATTTGGTTGGAAAATACACTTTTGATGACGGACTTTTAATGACAGACGCCTTTTAATGAGGGGCAATGCCCGTCAGTAAAACTGTCCGTCATTGTAACTTTTCATGACGGACGGCTTTTAATGACGGGCATTGCCCGTCATTAAAAGTCGCCCGTCATTATAAGTTACGACGACGCTCGTATAGTCGACGGACGCCGCCCGTCATTAAAAGTCTTTAATGACGGGCATTGCCCGTCATTAAAAGTGAATTTTGTAGTAGTGGTGGTTGGACCCTAAACAGGTTGTTCATTAGAGGGATCAGTGGTACTTAAGGATCCAGAGGTAACCCAGGGGTAAAACGGTAATTTGACCCAGCTGGTGTTACGAACACACGTGAAGGATTGACTTACTGCTATTGGTCAATATCCATGGACACAGAAATATTCTACAGTGAGAAGAGTGCAGCTGTGGGTTTTTAGTGGAGTGACCCACAGTTAACGAATGTTGATTGACTCGGTTAATGAGTTTAGCTGATCAATCTCGTATCGTTGGAGCTTCTGATCTGTAGGTCCATTAGGTCCACCTGCTAGCTCATAACGGGTTCTGAGATGATTTAGTCTTGATATTAAAGGGAATTAATATAATGTATGGAGATGCATTATAGTATAAAGTTTAATTAAAGAATTAAACTTTATAATTAATTTTGGATATGATTCGAAATTAATTATTGAGAGAATAATGAATTTAATTAAATATGTGATATTTGATTAATTCATGAATTAATTAATTGAGGAATTAATTAATTTAATTTGGTTAAATGTGATTTAATCAAATTAATACTATAGTTTATATTAATGTACATTTTGATGCACATTAAAACTATAGGTTAAATGAGAGATAAAATTGAATGTGATTCAATTATAAAATTAATTAAATATTTGATATTTAATTAATGTGGATTCAATTGATGAGATTAATTAAATGGCCAATTTAATTCAATTGAATATGATTCAAATTGAACTAAATACCTTAGGTTATAATTAGTTTAATTAATATTGATTTAATTAAATTAATTATAATTATTTAATTAATTAAATGATAATTATTATTTAATTAATTAAATGATAATTATTATTTAATTAATAGACGGCCTGGATCGCGTTGATTATGATCAACGATAGAGATCAAGTAGGGAATAACTCCCTCCCCACTTATCGTAAAGTTGGGAGGGAGTTTCCCCAACAGAAGCTCACTCTCTTATTTTCACGAAAAAACAGAGAAAAGAACTTTCAAAATTCTCTCAAAAAATTCCAGCACTTCCTTGCTGTAATTTTCCCTTCCAAGACGATCTTTGGGTTCCCACAAGCCAATCTTGAGTCCCAAGAGTCATAGCGGGTGAATGATGTGGACTTTTCCTAACCGCAAGCGCACGGGTCAAGTAATAATATAGTGAATAGTAAATTCGAATGTCGTCCTCTGGATTGGATTTTTAAGCAAATCAAGTATTGTGAATAATCTTGCCCAATTTTATTTAGGGATCAAAAAGTGATGAAAAGATGATAATAAAACCAAATCAAAGCAAGTAAAAAGAATGGAAATTCAATTGGGAAAACTACTTAGGGAATTGATTTCGCCGATTTAGTTTAGGATTGATTTTAAAGAATAAGTTATTATGCACAATGAAATTATGAGCCAAAGACCCTTTAATCACAACTACCTCTCCCGAGTATAATTGATTCTCATGCAAATTAACCAACTTGATATCCCTATCTAAGTTTATTAATATGCAAGGCAATGAGATCTTTTAACCAATTCTAAAGTTAATCTAAAACCGTCATGAATTAGAAAGTAAACTTTATTCATACAATCTTGAGCAAGTCTAGATCAAATCCCCTCTCCCGAGCTAGATTCGAAACTTAAATCATCCAACTAATGGCCAATTAATTGAAAGCATTAAATCAAGATTACAAACACAATAACATTGCACAACTTAAACCATAAATCAATCCATAAACTTAATCAACTACATCAATCCCTAAGCTACAAGTTTAGCTACTCATGAATGTAAATACAAGCTCAACTAAACATGTGAAAGCCATAAATCTAACTAAAGGAAGAAAAGGGAAAAGAAAACTCAATGTAGGCCGAGTCCCGACGTCCCCGTCACGATCCCCACGAACAATGGGTTGATTTCCAAGCCTCTCCCTTTGTTTTCAGCCTCCAAATGCTCTGTTTTGTCCTCTTTACGGCTATCCAAGGTCCCCAATCGAACTCCCCTCAAACCTAGCCGAAAATAAGCTTTTATTCTGATTTTTCGTCTTAGCGTCGAGACGCTGTCAAGACAGCGTCGCGACGCTGCCTCTTATACGCGCGTTCTGAATAAGGAAAAACGGTAGCGTCGGGACGCTTCCTATCATAGCGTCTCGACGCTGTGAGCTTTACGTGCCTAATCTGATATGGAATGTGAGCGTCGAGACGCTCAAGAGCTAGCGTCGAGACGCTATCCTGCTGTTGACCGAGATTTGACTTTTTTCCACTTTTACTCTTTTCATTCCTTTGCATCTTTTCATGCCCCGAGCACCCGATTAACTCTAATATGGCATTATAGCTCCAATCAACCATTTCCTACAAAATAAACAATAAAGCACAATAAAACGGCCCAAACATCATAAAAGACTAGCTAAATTAAATAAGTAAAAGTAGCTAGCTATGCTCGCTATCAGTGAATCGATTTGGTAGTGTGCTGAGGAGTTTGGCCATTAAAATTCACGTAAGTTTCTTCAACTCTAAAGTGGTTTAGAGTAATTTTTTCAGCATGCTTAACATAGATCTAAATAGAAATCGTTTCTGTTTTTATTTTTGCCCAACGTATCGGTATTCTAATTAGAAATTAAATCACAAACGGTGAAAACTGCTTCCGTTAGAGGATTCAATTCCTTCAAATGGTATCAGAGCCATTTCGTGATTTTAATTTCGTTTTTAGAATTTGCGTTGTGGCTGTTGGTGGGATTTATTCTGCATTTTGAATGAGAATTTTGCTGATAAACTGTTTAGGTATTTGGTCTTAGATTTACAAATTCTTCTTGATTTGATCATGTAAGGGCCCATGTTTTTGGGGCAAAATATTGTAAATCAAGTCTTGTAAGTCCGTGTCTAGATATTAGGGATCAATTTGTTGATCGGTGTTCGAATCGAGATCGAATTTGGTGAAAAATGACGCTGTGTTTTTGCTGCTGGAACGAAGAACTGAACAGAAACTGCCCAGAAAATTCGAAAAAAAAAAACAAAAACAAAAAAAAAACAAAATGAAAATCGAAATAACATTTTTTCGCGTCTGGTGAAGTTCGAACCCAAGACGTGGCTCCAGCGGTTATGCTTGCGGTTATTGTCATCGTGGGCGTGGGTTCGAGCCTGCGTGCGTGGAATTGTTGGTCGATTTTCCGCAAGCGCACGGGTCGTCACAAGTAATATAAAACGGTAGGTAATACCGAGTGTCGAATCCTCAGGGAAACTTAAGGGAACTTGACCTAGGGTATTATCTAGCTTTCTTGGATTTGTAGCTCAATTACATGGATGTATGTAACTAATAATCTTCAATTCCATAAATCTAGAAGTAATTTTAAGCGGATTTCTCTTTCAAGCTCCTCCACATCTCATACTAACATAACTAATTTATGTGTCCATCTCCTTAGTTAATCATAGTATGACATTAAGCAACTTCATAATCAATTTCTAACAATTCTCTTTCACTCTCGTGTTCCAAGCAATCGTTAGCCATGCAATTAGGATCTAATCTAATTTCTCTCTGTCGAGTATCAATTTAGACCATCATAACAATTAATCCGTGATCAAGAGATTAAAAGCATTAAGCAAGAATTGCATAGATGAAATATGGAGAATTTCATTACATAATCCAAGTAATTGCGCTACAATATCCAATTAACTAGAATAACGGCCCTAGGTCTCAAGATCTACTCACGAATGGAAATAATTTTGCCAAAATGATCTTGATCCATAGGCCTAACTCAAATTACAACAAGGAATTATAAAGAAGTAAGGAGGAAATAACCGATAAGTCGATCCCAAGCTCCGGCTAGGATCATCTCGAATCTTGAGCCTTAGAATCTCGCTCAATTCCCACTTTTTCTTCACAATTCTTCTCACTTTCTCTCTATTGAGCTAGGGGAGAGCTCCCCCAAATTTTGGATGATTTGAACCAAAGGGAAGGGGCCTTTTTATAGTGGAAGGGGCTGGAAATTTCTTGTTGAACAAGTCGACAGCGTCGAGACG
Source organism: Luffa aegyptiaca (assembly GCA_017139565.1). Lineage (NCBI taxonomy): Eukaryota > Viridiplantae > Streptophyta > Magnoliopsida > Cucurbitales > Cucurbitaceae > Luffa > Luffa aegyptiaca. The sequence goes on from CM029397.1 coordinate 24,185,180, forward strand.
CTGTGACATCATGTTGTCTTGGGGCAGAAGTCGTCGCAGCGTCGCGACGCTACGCAGACAGCGTCGCGACGCTGTCGCGATTTTGGCACGCGCTATGCTGACCACCTAGCGTTGAGACGCTACGGTCCTAGCGTCTCGACGCTAGGCCTTCTAGAAGCCCTAATTGCGGATTTTTGCCTCTTTTCTTCAAACTTTTGGGCTTTTTGGGCCTCCCACTTCAATTGTCTTCTTTTCTTGGACCTTAGGGCTTTGATCTTCAATGATTATTCTTCAAATTGCCCATAAAGTCTCCAAATTCACCCAAATTCTCTTAAAATCTCAGTTTTGCTGTCCGAACTCGGTTTTCTGTAAAATCAACATAAAAATACATTAAAACTCACAATTCATGCACAAAACTAGCTAAAATTAATAGGAAAATGATGACAATTTTGCATGTCATCAGGAATAAGGGCATTTTTTTTCGTGCGGCGTGGGTTCTTGCGGTTGAAGCAATTACGAAATAAAAATTAATTGCGTTGCTTAAGTCTCGAACGTTGATGCTGGAGCAGTTGGCGTGCGCGCATGTCTAGCATCCTGGTGGTCGCGAGTTCGAGCTGGTCCGTGGGAGATTTATTTTTTCCGTGCGGATTAGATCGTGGGCGGTCCGGTTTACACTGGCTAGGTCCGGTTCAATGAAATCCGGTCTGGTTCATGTAATTCTGGTCCGATTCGAGTGGTTTGGGCCTAGTTTGAAGCGGTTCAAGCTGCTTCGGGTCGGTTCTAGAGCGGGATAATTAAATTGAAATTATTGTAATTTTTGTTTATTTTAATTATCCTAGGGGCCAATATACCGGTTTTTCAGCTATTTATTGCTTTATGAATGTCATTTAGCTAGATCCCACCATAGGTTAAGCATGTTTCATGCATTTTTTATGTTATAAATGTTATAATATAGGATAATTATGCATGTATTTAAATTTCATGAGTTATTTAGTATAATTGTTATATTAAATATATGAAATTGGAAAAGCATGATGCATGACATTAATTAGATAAATATAAGATGTTATATTTTATTAATGTAGCATGCATGCTTAGATTTATTTTCATGAGTGTTAATATAATAGTTATATTATGAATGAAAATAAATTTCAATGCTTATTTTCATGTATGATTTAATGTAAAATGTTATATTAATTATATGAAAATGAAAAAGCATTGAGCATGACACCACTTTAGTATAATCGTTATATTATCGTTATCGGCGTCATGGGCTATATGGTGTTTAATAATTCAAACATGGTTGCTTTTATTCCCAACACCATAGAAGCATGTTATAGGGCTAATTATTAAAATTTTATAACTTAGTTATAAAATTGATTAGAAACCGTCAACCTATAACAAAGAGTTGCATGCAAACATAGGACCTTAGGTTAAAATTGAATTAATTTTAAAATGTTTAAAATTAATTAGACCTAAGCTCATTTTAATTCTAATAGGATTAGAATTATATTCTTACTTAGGATTAAAATAGTTTTAATTTACTAAGTAGGAATAGCATTACTATGATTATAAGGGAACTCTCCCGGTGAGGTTCTGTCTAGGTTGGGGGTACTTAAGTTGACGGTTTACGGAACACCTCCTACCTGGGAACTGACCCAGAACCTGAGTTGAATTAATCATAGTTTAATGTTAGCATGCAATGTCACTAGGTAATTAAAAGGGTTTAATTCACCTAGACATTAGTGTAAAGACCTTTATATAAGAGTTATATACAGGCATAGACTTAGATAGATTCACTTAGCCGGAATTTACCTAAGTAATAGACCCTTTAATTATAAAAATACTTAGTGGGAGGAAATATATCAAAACAAGATTTTCATAAATCAATGTTTTGCTCTCATGTCCTTAAGAGTTCACAACGTGAGGTCCATGCTTGGCCTCGAGTCACCCTGGGAGTGACCCCCTACGGATGGTGTTTGCATGGATCAATATCAAGGTGAATGAGGGAGTATTTTGTAGTAAGTGGGAGCAGGACACGTGTCAACGTATCCTACGGTCTCCTTCATTAGGTTGCACCGTGAGATCCCCATGATCTGCCTGCGAGTCGCCCTGGGAGCGATCACCCACGGAGGGCTTGATCATGGGAGTTGGAACAAAGCAAACTCCAGAAATGGATAGAGTTTCTTAGGTTCATTTCCAACTTTGACTTTCCCTACGGTAGCATTGTTGGGACCGACCTCTGAAATCTGAAAATGGAGGGTTACACTTACGGGGAATTGTTAAGGTGTTAATAATTTCCTGACCGAAAAAAACGGTAGCTAAGAACTATTGGAATATGAGTTATTCTGGTAATAGGGATTGGCTGAGATTGTCTCAATTCAGGGGAGGAGTAGCTGACTGTCCTACGGTAGCTGTTGCTCTAAACCTTTGAAGTATCGTTGCAAAATGAATGTTTATTCTATGGGTCGATCATTACTTTTGCTAAATTGATTGGATTAAAATAATAATAATATTATTTTGTGTAATGGGTTAATGCATCATCACTAATTAAATTAATTTGTTTGTTTCAGCATGAATCGTTCTTTGTATGCCTCTAATTACGCCGTGTGTAATAAAACTGGTATCGCCAATACAACTAAGGAGATGCACTCAAACACTAATTGCGTGGATTTGGTCTTAACTGAGGACTGTCCTCAGGCCCACATGTCTAATTCATCTGAAATTGTTCATGATGAATATGACATAGACTGCTTAGCAAAACTCAATGAAAATAAATGTGATTTATTGGTCATTGAAACGTGTATAGTGGAAAATGATGATACAGCCTGGATCCTTGATTCAGGTGCCACTCATCACGTATGCTCTTCCTTTGAGGGAATGAGCTCCTGGCAACAATTAGATGCTGGGGAAATGACTCTCAGAGTTGGGTCTGGGGAGTTCATTTCAGCTAAAGCAGTGGGAGACATTAAAATGTTCTTCTCCAGGGAACGTTATATGTTATTAAATAATGTATATATAGTTCCTAAAATAAAAAGAAATTTGATTTCTGTATCTTGTTTGCTTGAACAAGGATATTCAGTGTCCTTTTCTGTAAATGAAGCTCTCATTACTAAAAGGGGTGCTGATATTTGTTCTGCAAACTTGGAGAACAATTTATATGTTTTAAGACCAATAGAGTCTAGGGCTATTTTGAACAATGAGATGTTTAAAACAGCTGAGACTCAACCTAAAAGGCAAAAGGTTTCTCAAAGTACCTATCTTTGGCACTTGAGACTTGGCCACATAAATCTCAATAGGATTGGGAGATTGGTTAAGAACGGACTTCTAAGCCAGTTAGAATATGGTACTTTACCTCCGTGTGAGTCTTGTCTCGAAGGTAAGATGACCAAACGACCTTTTACTGGAAAAGGTTATCGTGCCAAGGAGCCCTTAGAGCTCGTACATACGGATCTCTGTGGTCCAATGAATGTTAGGGCTCGAGGAGGGTATGAATATTTCATCTCTTTCATAGATGATTATTCAAGGTATGGTTATTTATACCTAATGAGTCATAAGTCTGAAGCCCTTGAAAAGTTCAAGGAGTATAAGGCTGAAGTTGAGAACTCATTAGGTAAGACCATTAAAACTCTTCGATCTGATCGAGGTGGAGAGTATTTGGACTTAGAATTCCAGAACTATTTGATAGAACATGGAATCACGTCCCAACTCTCAGCACCAGGTACACCTCAGCAGAATGGTGTATCTGAAAGGAGGAACAGAACCTTGTTAGACATGGTTCGATCTATGATGAGCTATGCTCAGTTGCCTAATTCTTTTTGGGGTTATGCAGTAGAGACTGCAGTTTATATTTTGAATGTTGTTCCCTCAAAGAGTGTTTCTGAAACACCATAAAGAGTGTTACTGTCTCGACATCACTTTGATGGCATCACTTTGATGGCATGCGATGGCCTTCACCCATTTGGACACATAATCAACTGCCAATAAGATAAAAACATTGCCATTAGAAGGGGGAAATGGCCCCATAAAGTCAATACCCCATACATCGAATAATTCAACTTCTAAAATGTAAGTAAGAGGCATTTCATCTCTAGGCCCTAGATTTTCTCTCCTTTGGCAAGCATCACATTGCTTGTAGAACCAATGGGCATCCTTAAATAACGTAGGCCAAAAGAATCCGCAATGCAAAATCCTCATAGCTGTCCTCTGACCGCTGAAATGACCTCCATACGGCGAAGAGTGACATTGCTCCAGGATTTCCTTTGCTTCAGCACCTGAAACACACCTACGAATAATACCGTCAGAGCATTGCTTATACATAAATGGCTCATCCCAATAGAAAAATTTCACATCGTGCTTAAACTTTTTCTTCTGCCTCCAATCCATGTCAATAGGAGTGACTCCCTTTACCAAAAAGTTGGCAATATCAGCATACCAAGGGACATCCCTAACTACCCTTACCTCAACAGCAAAGAGCTGTTCATCTGGAAAAGAATCGGAAATGGCTGATTGCTCCAGCAAAGATGATGACGGATCAAGACGAGATAAATGATCTGCAATGACGTTTTCTGATCCTTTCTTGTCCTTTATCTCCAAGTCGAATTCCTGCAACAGTAAAATCCAACGAATTAGTCTAGGCTTTGCATCTTTCTTAGACATTAGATACCTTATTGCTGCATAATCCGTAAAAACCGTGACTTTGTATCCAACCAAATATGGTCGGAACTTCTCAAAAGCGAACAACACAGCTAACAACTCCTTTTCAGTAGTTGTATAGTTGACTTGTGCTTCATTTAAAACCTTGCTTGCATAATATATAGGATGGATAAATTTGCCCTGCTCTTGCCCCAGCATCGCACCTACCGCAGCATCACTCGCATCACACATTACCTCGAATGGTAAATTCCAATTAGGTGCGCAAAGAATGGGTGCTGAGATTAAAGCAGCCTTTAAAGTCTCAAAAGCCTTCCTACAATCTGCATTAAAGTCAAAAACATGATCAGTGCACAACAAGTTACAAAGAGGTTTACTGATTTTGGAAAAATCCTTTATGAACCTCCTATAAAATCCAGCATGTCCTAAAAACTCCGAATTCCCTTCACTGAATTCGGTGGCTCTAGTCTTAATAACCTCTACTTTTGCTCTATCAACCTCTAGACCATTTTTAGAAATTTTATGTCCTAACACTATGCCCTCTTTCACCATGAAGTGGCATTTTTCCCAATTAAGAACTAGATGGGTATCCTCACATCTTTTTAACACCTTACCTAAATTATCTAAAAAACTCTGAAAAGACCCTCCAAACACTGAAAAATCGTCCATAAAGACCTCAACAGTGGACTCAATCATATCAGAAAAAATTGTCAACATACACCGCTGAAATGTTGCTGGAGCATTGCAGAGGTCGAAAGACATTCTCTCAAAAGCGAATGTCCCATAAGGACAGGTGAAAGTGGTTTTCTCCTGATCCTCAGGAGGAATAGTAATCTGATTATACCCAGAATAACCATCCAAGAAACAGTAGTAGGTCTGACCAGCCAATCGATCCAACATCTGGTCGATAAATGGTAGAGGGAAATGGTCCTTACGGGTAGCTTTATTAAGCCTCATGTAATCCATGCAAACCCTCCAGCCAGTTACTGTCTTGGTTGGGATCAACTCATTGTCTTTATTGCTCACCACAGTGACACCTCCCTTCTTAGGAACACATTGGACAGGGCTTACCCAATTGCTATCGGCAATTGGATAAATGATCCAAACATCCAACCATTTAATTACCTCCTTTTTAACAACCTCTTTCATTGCAGGGTTAAGCCTTCTTCGTTGCTCAATACTCCTAAAGGATCCCTCCTCTAGAGTGATTTTGTGCATACAAAAAGATGGGCTAATTCCCTGAATATCAGCCAATGTCAAACCTATAGCCTTGCGGTATTGCTGCAACAATTTTATTAAGGCCTCTTCATGCTCTGGCATTAAATCTGATGCAACAATAATGGGAAACGTCTCACTTTCCCCAAGATACACATACTTTAGATGATCTGGCAAGGGCTTCAAATCTAAAATAGGTGCCTCAATCAGGGATGGCTTAATGGGAGGAGCCTTCATTTGGTTTAAATCTAAAGACTCAAAAACATCCTCACATCTAAACAATTCTTTTTCATTTTTTCTATCTAAAGAACAAATTTCAAAATCCTCTACACTAACCTCTCCATGCTTTTCCGAATGCTTATCAGTCGAATCCTGTATTGCTGTCTTAATAATTGTGCTCTCCAAAATCCTTATGAAGGAGCAATCCTCCATTTCGTCTGGATATTTCATGGCTTTAAACACATTAAATTTCATTTCCTCATTACAGACTCTCATTGTTAATTCCCCTTTTTGAACATCTATTAATGCCCTACCAGTAGCCAAAAATGGATGACCTAGAATAATTGGGACATCTTTATCAGCCTCATAGTCTAAAATAATAAAATCAACAGGAAATATGAATTTATCTACCTTCACTAAGACATCCTCAATTTTACCCTCTGGATATGTGATAGACCTATCAGCTAATTGGAGTGTAACTGTGGTAGGCCTAGCTTCACCAATACCTAACTTCCGATAGACTGAAAGTGGCATAAGGTTAATGTTTGTGCCTAAATCACAAAGTGCTCTACCTAATTATTTTCCACCTATAGACACGGGTATGGTAAATGACCCTGAATCCTTAGCCTTGGGGGGTAGCCCATTCTTAAGAATAGCACTACACTCCTCAGTAAGAGATACAGTTTCAAACTCACCTAATCTCTTCTTTTTAGTCAAAATATCCTTAAGAAATTTAGCATAATTAGGCATTTGCTCAATAGCTTCAACTAAAGGGATATTTATATGCAATTGCTTAAGAATCTCTAAAAACTTCCTAAATTGACCATCCTGATTCTTAGGCTTTTGCCTTTGTGGAAAAGGTAGAGGTGGTACATAAGGTGGGGGCGGCACATAAGGTGGTTCCACATCTGGAACAGAACCAGATGCTCCAACATCTTTATTGCTGCCTCCAGCACCCTGACTAGACTCCAACTCTTTTTCGACAACAACATTTTTATCACCATTTTTATCTATAACCTGGGTTTTACTAGGCTCAATTATTTCTTCTAATGGCTTACCACTCCTAAGAGTTACTGCCTTTACCTGCTCCTTACCTTCCCTTCTAAGGTGTTCAGTATCTGATGGAAGTTTCCCTTGAGGCCTTGCCTTCAGCTCATTAGCTAGCTGACCCACTTGCAATTCCAGGGCTCTCATCGAAGCTTGATTACTTTGAATTGTGGCATCTCTACGAGCCATAAATTCTTTCATCATCGCCTCGAGAGAACTTCCCGAATTTTGCTGGGGCAAAGCCTGCTTATTTTGCTGGGGCAATACCTGCGTTTTAGCAAATCCCGGCTGGTTCATCTTTTGTTGTGTCTGCATGTTATTTCCTTGACCTCCTCATGAGAAGTTGGGGTGGTTGCGCCAACCTGGATTATAAAAGTTAGAGTAAGGGTTGTTCCTCTAATTACCTACAAAAAACACAGAAGCTTGATTACTAGGGCAAAACTCGTAGTTGTGGTCTTCACCACAATAGACACATGCTTCTTCTGTGACTTGGTTCACCACTGTTGCAGGCTCCATAGCTGGTGGCTACTGATGACTAATCACTGTCACATTCTTAAGAGCATTAGCAATCATAGCAAGATTAGCCCTAATGGTGGACACACCATCAACTTCTAATACACTCTTAACTTTCTTATTTGTGCCTCTAACATCCGACCACTGACAACTATTAGTAGATATCCTCTCTAAAATCTCATAGGCTTCATTAAAAGTTTTTGCTAAAAGGGCCCCTCCAGCCGAAGCATCAACCATACCTTGGGTTACTCCATTTAAACCATTGTAAAATGTTTCCATTTGAATACAATGAGGTAAACCATGGTGGGGACACTTCCGTAAGAGTTCCATAAACCTTTCCCAAGCCTCACTAAAAGTCTCATCTTCAAGTTGCCTAAACCCTACTATTTCACTCCTTAATTTAGCATTTCTATTAGGCGGGAAATATTTACTCAAAAACTTTTCAGCTAACTCATCCCACGTCCTAATTGTTCGTGGAGCAAAAGAATTTAACCATGCCTTTGCTCCATCTCTAAGAGAATAAGGGAACAAAGTTAATCTCAGGGCATCCCTAGGCATTCCTTGAATTACAAAAGAATCACTAACTCCTAGAAAAGACTTAAGATGTAAATGAGGGTCTTCAGATGTCATACCATGGAAATGTCCCACGTTTTGCAACATCTGAAACATTACCAGTTTCATTTCAAAATTTGCCGCTTGGATTTGGGGACGTGCAATCCCTGGATTCAACTCATTAAACATCGGGACAGCATACGCTCGAATGGCTCTGGTCCTATCGTTTGCTATCAAGATAGGATTCTCAGCCTGATTATTTTGCTGCTCATTTTGTTCAAACAGTGGGTTTTGCTGCAGCACACGATTTTGGGGGTCTGCGTTTGCTGGACCTTCAGGAACCTGCGGAAGTTGCGGCACGTTCTCCATCTGGTTTCTGCGATGCTCCCTCCTTCTGTTCCTAAATGTCCTTTCAATTTCTGGATCAAGCTCAAACTGTACGCCAGGTGGATCGCTCATGCACCAAACTCACACTTGCAAAAACAAAAGAAACAATAAAAAAGTTCTAGCACCAAACCACTAAAACACATACACAAAAATAGATCAGATAAAAACTTATCCAAGTCCCCGGCAACGGCGCCAAAAACTTGTTGGGTTCCTAGAGTGAGTAAAAATATGGTATAAAAGACTCTAGAATTCCTGTGCAAGTATACACAGTCTGCAACAAGTAATATTATCAATCTGAGTCCTGAATTAGTTTCCACTCTACCTATTTTGTGTAACTTTCTAATGGTTTCCAAGATGGTAAAATGATTTGGTTTTATAAGAATTGTGCTGAAGTAAAATAAATGACAGAACAACGAGTAAACAAATAGATAGACAGATTAAAGACAGGCGCTGGTTAGGATTTAGTGATTGTTCTAAAAGATGCTCTAGCAATATTATTGATCATGCATTTCTCGTAGTATTATTAGTGGATTCCTCCCAGAACTCCAGATCTTTTGGGATGTGTTTCGACCCCAATGAAGTACGACCGATCAAGCACTAGGCAACTGGCTATCCCTAGCTCAGTCACCGACGTTCACCAATACACAATGATCGTAGTGTGGATAATTGCCACACACTCTCTAAATCATCCCTAAAACTAGAGAGAGCTATTCACACCGCCTGGCCAGGTGGGCATTGATAGCAAGCATAGCTAGCTATCTTTAATTATATAACTTAGCTAGTCTTTTATGATTTTTGGGCCATTTTATTGTGCTTTAATGTTTATTTTGTAGGAAAAGGTTGATTGGAGCTAAAATGCAATAGTGGAGTTAATCGGGTGCTCGGGACGCGAAAAGATGCAAAGGAAGGAAATGAATCAAAAGGGAAAAAAGTCAAAATTCGGTCAAAAGGTGACTAGCGTCGAGACGCTAGCATTCCTTATTCGGATAGGCGCGAAATCGTCACAGTGTCGAGACGCTGTGACCTTAGCGTCTCGACGCTACTGTGATTTCCTTTCCAGAATGCGCGTGTTTAGCGACAGCGTCTCGACGCTACGATGAAATTTCAGAATAAATAGTTCTTTTCGGCTAGGTTTTTGGGGGAACCAATTTTGGGACTTCTTGGAGCCATAAACAGAGCAAAATCAGAGGAATTCAAGGCTGAAGCAAAGGGGAAAAGGCGGAAATCAACCCATTGTTCGTGGGGATCGTGACGGGGACGTTCGGTTTCGGCCTACAATGAGTTTTATTCTTCTTTCCCTCACTTTAGTTAGATTTTTATGGCTTTTACATGTTTAGTTGAGCTTGTAATTTTAATCATGAGTAGCTAAACTTGTAAGCTTAGAGATTGATGTAGTTGATTGTGTTTATGGATTGATTTATGGTTTAAGTTGTGCAATGTTATTATGTTTGTAATCTTGATTTAATGCTTTCAATTAATTGGCCATTAGTTGGATGATTTAAGTTTCGAATCTAGCTCGGGAGAGGGGATTTGATTTAGACTTACTCAAGATTGCATGACTAAAGTTTAGTTTCTATTTCGTGACGGTTTTAGATTAACTTTAGAATTGGTTAAAAGAACTCATTGCCTTGCATGATTAATAAACTTAGATAGGGATATCAAGTTGGTTAATTTGCATGAGAATCAATTATACTCGGGAGAGGTAGTTGTGATTAAAGGGTCTTTGGCTCATAATTTCATTGTGCATAATAACTTACTCCTTAAAATCAATCCTAAACTAAATCGGCGAAATCAATTCCCTAAGTAGTTTTCCCAATTGAAATTCCACACTTTTTGTTCTTGCTTTAATTTAGTTTTCCATTAATCACTCATCACTTTTTGATGATTCACAATACTTGATTTGCTTAAAAATCCAATCCAGAGGACGACACTCGTTTTTACGAACACTTTATTATTACATGACCCGTGCGCTTGCGGTAAGGAAAAGTCCACATCAAGTTTTTGGCGCCGTTGCCGGGGATTGGCACATTTAGCTAGATTGATATTGTGAAAAAATTGTTTGATATTAATTTAGGGTGTATTTTTACTTTTTTAGGTTGATTGCATTTTTTTCCTGATTTGTTTTTCTTTCCATATTTGTTTTTCTAGCTTAGTTTTTCTTTTAATTGTGTAATTTTTTCCTTATTTGTTTCTTGTTATTCCTTTTTAGATTAGTTTTTCCTTATTTGTTAGTTTCCTTATTTGTGTTTTGCCGTATTTTTTTTTTTTTGCATTCCATATTAGGTTATTTTATTTCCTTTTCTAGATTATATTTTCCATATTTAGATTAGTTGTTTTCTTTTCTTTGTTGCTCTCCATAATTGTTTTCTTTCCTTTTTAGGGTAGATTTGTTTTTGTATGTGTAGTAGTAGAGAAGTGATACTGTTGGATCCCGAGATTGAAAGAACAATTCATAGGCTTTGAAGGGAAAATAGAGAAATTATTCAAATGGCTGACCAAAATCCACCTGAGGAGCCTAGGCCTATAAGAGATTACTTTCAGCCCGTGTTTCAGGGGCAACAATCGAGGATTGTCTATGCCCCGATTAATGCCAACAACTTTGAGCTGAAGACCGATCTCATTCAGATGGCTCGAGACTGTGCATATAGAGGATCGCCCACTGAGGATCCAAATTCTCATCTTAAATCATTTTTGGACATTTGTAGGACGGTAAAAATAAATGGAGTTTCTGAGGATGCTATTCGCTTACGCTTATTTCCTTTTTCTTTGCAGGATAAAGCACGAGATTGGTTGCAATCTATTACCCCTGGGAGCATCACCACCTGGGATGCTTTGGTCTAGGCCTTTTTAAAGAAAATTTTCCCTCCTGCAAAGACGGGCAAGCTGAGGACCGAGATTGGGACATTCCAACAACAATATGATGAGCAACTGTTCGAAGCTTGGGAGCGATTCAAAGAGCTACTGAGGAAGTGTCCTCAGCATTGTTACCCCGATTGGCTTCAGGTACAGTTGTTTTATAATGGTTTAACTCCTAGTACAAAAACGATTGTTGATGCAGCTGCAAGTGGGACTCTGTTGTCCAAGACCGTGGAAAACGCTCGCACACTTTTAGAGGATATGGACACTGATAACTGCCCAAAAGGTAGTTATTTAGGCCTCAATTATATAGGGATTTGTGTGTCCTTTATGCTTATTAGGGTTGGTTTTAGAGAGATATTACATGATTTAACCCATTTGGAAGAATGGAAGCTTTGGAAATCACTTTGTGCAGATTATGCTGCTGAGCGACTGGAAGGAGCAAATTTTTTGCTGTAGCAAAACTGGGAGCAGAAACTGCCACATCACAGCTCGTTAGCCAACTTCATGAACCGACTTCTGTTGAGTTATTTTCGGGATAAAGGAGCAAGGAGAGCCCTACACGTGTCCAAGTTGACCTAATTCAAGTCTCATTTCCTTCTATAAAAGGAAGTAGTCGTCCAAGTCAAACTCATTCCATGTTTTCCCTTGGAAGCTGAATAGTTAGGGAGATTGAAGACTATCAAGAACACCATCAACCGCAAGCTGATTAGGGAGTTTACCTTCTTTATTAACTTGTAGTTATGGACATGCAAACTCAGATTGTAATTCGTATTCCTATGCCTATTATGAACTAAGTAGCTTAAGGTGTTGGTTAGGAATAATGTGATTACTGTGCTTCATCTCTAGTAATAAATTGACTATTGCATTTTGGTTAATTGTTGTGCTTATTCTTATTTTATGCCCGCCTGGCCAGCCGGTATGGATATCTCTCTCTAGTTTCAGGGATGATTTAGAGAGTGTGTGGCAATTCTCCACACTACGATCATTGTGTATTGGTGAACGCCAGTGACTGAGCTAGGGATAGCCAATTGCCTAGTGCTTGATCGGTCGCTCTTCATTGGGTTTGAAACATATCCCAAAAGATCTGGAGTTCCGGGAGGAATCCACTAATAATACTGCGAGAAATGCATGATCAATAATATTGCTAGAGCATATCTTAGAATAATCACTAAAACCTAACCAGCGCCTGTCTTTAATCTGTCTATCTATTTGTTTACTCGTTGTTCTGTCATTTATTTTGCTTCAACATAATTCTTATAAAACCTAACATTTTTATTATCTTCGAAACCATTAGAAAGTTATACAAAATAGATAAAGTGGAAACTCATTCAGACCTTGGATTGATAATATTACTTGTTGCAGACTGTGTATACTTGCACAGGAATTCTAGGTATTTCATATCATATTTTTACTCACTCTAGGAACCCAACAAGTTTTTGGCGTCGTTGCCGGGGACTTGAATAAGTTTTTATCTGATCTGTTTTGTGTATGTGTTTTAGTGGTTTGGTGCTAGAACTTTTTGATTGTTTCTTTTGTTTTTGCAGGTGTGATTTTGGTGCATGAGCGATCCGCATGGGGTACGGTTTGAGTTTGATCCAGAAATTGAAAGGACATTTAGGAACAGAAGGAGGGAGCAGCGCAGGAACCAGATGGAGAACGTGCCGCAACTCCCGCAGGTTCCTGAAGGTCCAGTAGCAGCAAACCCCCAACAGAATCCGTTGCTGCAGCAAAACCCACTGTTTGAGCAAAATGAGCAGCGAAATAATCAGGCTGAGAATCCTATCTTGATAGCGAACGATAGGACCAGAGCCATTCGAGCATATGATGTCCCGATGTTTAATGAGTTGAATCCAGGGATTGCACGTCCCCAAATCCAAGCAGCGAATTTTGAAATGAAACCGGTAATGTTTCAGATGTTACAAACCGTGGGGCAATTCCATGGTTTGTCATCTGAAGACCCTCATTTACATCTTAAGTCTTTTCTAGGAGTTAGTGATTCTTTTGTAATTCAAGGAGTGCCTAGAGATGCTCTTAGATTAACTTTGTTCCCGTATTCTCTTAGAGATGGAGCAAAGTCATGGTTAAACTCTTTTGTTCCAGGATCAATTAGGACGTGGAATGAGTTAGCTGAAAAATTTTTGAGTAAATATTTCCCACCTAATAGAAATGCTAAATTAAGGAGTGAAATAGTAGGGTTTAGGCAACTTGAGGATGAGACTTTTAGCGAGGCTTGGGAGAGGTTTAAGGAGCTTTTACGAAAGTGTCCCCACCATGGGTTACCTCATTGTATTCAAATGGAAACATTTTACAATGGTTTAAATGGAGTAACCCAAGGTATGGTCGATGCTTCGGCTGGAGGGGCCCTTTTGGCAAAAACTTTTGATGAAGCCTATGAAATTTTAGAAAGAATATCTATTAATAGTTGTCAGTGGTCGGATGTTAGAGGAACAAATAAAAAGGTTAAGAGTGTGTTAGAGGTTGATGGTGTGTCCACCATTAGGGTTGATCTTGCTATGATTGCTAACGCGCTTAAGAATGTGACAGTGATTAGTCATCAGCAGCCACCAGCTATGGAGCCTGCAGCAGTGGTGAACCAAGTCACGGACGAAGCATGTGTCTATTGCGGTGAAGACCACAACTACGAGTTTTGCCCCTACAATCCAGCTTCGGTGTTTTTTGTAGGTAATCAGAGGAACAACCCTTATTCTAACTTCTATAATCCAGGTTGGCGCAACCACCCCAACTTCTCATGGGGAGGTCAAGGAAATAACGTACAAGCGCAACAGAAGATGAACCTGCCGGGATTTGCTAAATCGCAGGTAATGCCCCAGCAAAATAAGTAGGCTTTGCCCCAGCAACATTCGGGAAATTCTCTTGAGGCGATGATGAAAGAATTTATGGCTCGCACAAATGCCGCAATTCAAAGTAATCAAGCCTCGATGAGAGCCCTGGAATTGCAAGTGGGTCAGCTAGCTAATGAGCTCAAGGCAAGGCATCAAGGGAAACTTCCATCAGATACTGAACACCCTCGAAGGGAAGGTAAGGAGCAGGTAAAGGCAGTAACCCTTAGGAGTGGTAAGCCACTAGAAGAGTCTAGAAAGACCCAGGATTTAAATGGTGATAGAAATAATAATGTTGTTGTCGAGAAAGAGTTGGAGTCTGGTCAGGGTGCTGGAGGCAGCAAAGAAAATGCTGGAGCATCTGGTTCTGTGCCAGATGTAGAACCACCATATGTGCCGCCCCCACCTTATGTACCACCTCTACCTTTTCCACAAAGGCAAAAGCCTAAGAATCAGGATGATCAATTTAAAAAGTTTTTAGAGATTCTTAAGCAATTGCATATAAATATCCCTTTAGTAGAAGCTATTGAGCAAATGCTTAATTATGCTCAATTTCTTAAGGATATTTTGACTAAAAAGAAAAGGTTAGGTGAGTTTGAAACTGTATCTCTTACTGAGGAGTGTAGTTCTATTCTCAAGAATGGTCTACCCCCCAAGGCTAAGGATCCAGGGTCATTTACCATACCTGTGTCTATAGGTGGAAAGGAATTAGGTAGAGCACTCTTTGATTTAGGTGCAAGCATTAACCTTATGCCTCTTTCGGTCTATCGGAAGTTAGGTATTGGTGAAGCTAGACCTACCACAGTTACACTCCAACTAGCTGATAGGTCTATCACATATCCAGAGGGTAAAATTGAGGATGTCTTAGTAAAAGTGGATAAGTTCATATTTCCTGTTGATTTTATTATTTTAGACTATGAGGCTGATAAAGATGTCCCAATTATTCTAGGTCGTCCATTTTTTGCTACTGGTAGGGCATTAATAGATGTTCAAAAAGGAGAATTAACAATGAGAGTCTGTAATGAGGAAGTGAAATTTAATGTGTTTAAAGCCAAGAAATATCCAAACGAGATGGAGGATTGCTCCTTCATCAGGATTCTGGAGAGCACAGTTATTGAGACAGCAATACAGGATTCGGCTGATAAGCATTCAGAAAAGCATGGAGAGGTTAGTGTAGAAGATTTTGAATTTTGTTCTTTAGTTAGAAAAAATGAAAAAGAATTGTTTAGGTGTGAGGATGTTTTTGAGTCTTTAGATTTAGATCAAAGAAAGGCTCCCCCAATTAAACCATCCCTGATTGAGGCACCTACTTTAGATTTGAAGCCTTTACCAGATCATCTAAAGTATGTGTATCTTGGGGAAAGTGAGACGTTGCCCATTATTGTTGCATCAGATTTAATGTCGGAGCATGAGGAGGCCTTAATAAAATTGCTGCAGCAATACCGCAAAGCTATAGGTTGGACATTGGCTGATATTCAGGGGATTAGCCCATCTTTTTGTATGCACAAAATCACTCTAGAGGAGGGATCCTTTAGGAGTATTGAGCAACGACAAAGAAGGCTTAACCCTGCAATGAAAGAGGTTGTTAAGAAGGAGGTGATTAAATGGTTGGATGCTGAGATCATTTATCTAATTGCCGATAGCAATTGGGTAAGCCCTGTCCAATGTGTTCCTAAGAAAGGAGATGTCACTGTGGTGAGCAATAAAGATAATGAGTTGATCCCCACAAGGACAGTAACTGGCTGGAGGGTTTGTATGGATTACAGAAGGCTTAATAAAGCCACCCGAAAGGATCATTTCCCTCTACCATTTATCGACCAGATGTTGGATCGATTGGCTGGTCAGGCCTGTTACTGTTTCTTGGATGGTTATTCTGGGTATAACCAGATTACTATTGCTCCTGAAGATCAGGAAAAAACCACTTTCACCTGCCCTTATGGGACATTCGCTTTTAGGAGAATGCCTTTTGGCCTTTGCAATGCTCCAGCTACATTTCAGCGGTGTATGTTAGCAATTTTTTCTGATATGATTGAGTCCACTGTTGAAGTCTTTATGGAAGATTTTTCAGTTTTTGGAGGGTCTTTTCAGAGTTGTTTAGATAATTTAGGAAAGGTATTAAAAAGATGTGAGGATACCCATCTAGTTCTTAATTGGGAGAAGTGCCACTTCATGGTGAAGGAGGGCATAGTGTTAGGTCATAGGATTTCTAAAAATGGTCTAGAAGTTGATAGAGCAAAAGTTGAGGTTATCGAAAGACTAGAGCCACCGAATTCAGTGAAGGGAATTCGAAGTTTTTTAGGACATGCTGGATTTTATAGGAGGTTCATAAAGGATTTTTCCAAAGTCAGTAAACCTCTTTGTAACTTATTGTGCACTAATCATGTTTTTGACTTTAATGTAGATTGTAGGAAGGCTTTTGAAACGTTGAAGGCTGCTTTAATCTCAGCACCCATTCTCTGCGTGCCCAATTGGAATTTGCCATTCGAGGTAATGTGTGATGCGAGCGATGCTGCGGTGGGAGCGATGCTGGGGCAAAAGCAGGGCAAATTTATTCATCCTATATATTATGCAAGCAAGGTTTTAAATGAAGCACAGGTCAACTACACAACTACTGAAAAGGAGTTGTTAGCTGTTGTGTTTGCTTTTGAGAAATTCCGGCCATATTTGGTTGGATCCAAAGTCACGGTGTTCACGGATCATGCAACAATAAGGTATTTAATGACTAAGAAGGATGCAAAGCCTAGACTAATTCGTTGGATTTTATTACTGCAGGAATTTGACTTGGAGATAAAGGACAAGAAGGGATCAGAGAATGTCATTGCAGATCATTTATCTCGTCTTGATCCATCATCATCTTTGCTGGAGCAATCTGCCATTTACGATTCTTTTCCAGATGAGCAGCTTTTTGCTGTTCAGGTAAAGGTAGTCAGGGATGTCCCTTGGTATGCTGATATTGCCAACTTTTTAGTAAAGGGAGTCACTCCTATTGACATGGATTGGAGGCAGAAGTTTAAGCATGATGCGAAATTTTTCTTTTGGGATGAGCCATTTATGTATAAGCAATGCTCTGATGGTATTATTCGTAGGTGCGTTTCAGGTGCTGAAGCAAAGGAAATCCTAGAGCAATGTCACTCTTCGCCGTATGGAGGTCATTTCAGCGGTCAGAGGACGGCTATGAGGATTTTGCATTGCTGATTTTTCTGGCCTACGTTATTCAAGGATGCCCATTGGTTCTACAAGCAATGTGATGCTTACCAAAGGAGAGGAAATTTGGGGCCAAGAGATGAAATGCCTCTTACTTACATTTTAGAAGTTGAATTATTTGATGTATGGGGTATTGACTTTATGGGGCCATTTCCCCCTTCTAATGGAAATGTTTTTATCTTATTGGCAGTTGATTATGTGTCCAAGTGGGTGGAGGCCATTGCATGCCATCAGAGTGATGCCAAGACAGTTGCAAGGTTTCTTCAATCGCACATCTTTGCGCGGTTTGGGACACCTAGGGCTCTAGTGAGTGATGAGGGTACACATTTTGTTAATAATATCTTAACTAAGCTTTTAGCTAAGTATGGGATTAAGCATAGAATAGCTACCCCTTATCACCCACAAGCAAATGGTCAAGCTGAAATTAGTAATAGGGAAATTAAATCGATTTTAGAAAAAGTAGTCCATCCATCTAGAAAGGATTGGTCCTTTAGGTTAGATGAGGCTCTTTGGGCCTATAGGACAGCTTATAAGACTCCTCTAGGTATGTCTCCCTATAGGTTAGTATATGGGAAAGCTTGCCATTTACCATTAGAGCTAGAGCATAAGACGTTTTGGGCTTTGAAAAAGTTAAATTTTGATCTGAGTCGTGCAGGAGCAATCAGAATGCTGCAGCTTAATGAGTTAGAAGAATTTCGCCAATTCTCTTATGAGAATGCGAAGATGTATAAGGAAAAGACTAAGTTGTGGCATGACAAAAAAAATTAAATCTAAGGAGTTTGTCAAGGGTAAAAAAGTTTTGCTTTATAATTCTAGATTAAAATTATTTCCTGGAAAATTAAAATCTAAATGCTCAGGACCGTTTATTGTGGTTGAGGTTTTTCCCAATGGAGCAATTACTTTGCAGGATGAAAAAGATGGGAGAGTATTCGAGGTGAATGGACAGCGTGTGAAAAATTATTGGGGTGAGGAATTTCAGGCGAAATATCCTTCCCTACGGTTGGTTGATGATTGAGAGAGCAGGACTTTTGCGGGAGCATTTCACAAAGCAAAATTTTGAGCTCCCAGGATTTGAATTGATTTTATTTTTCGGTTAGGTTAGATTTAATTTTGCATGATTTATTAGATTTTATCTTTTAAGTATTTTTATTATTTTTGGTAGGTTAGATTTGATCTATTTTTTATTTGATTTGATTTTCGGGTTATTTATTTAAATTATCTTGCAATTATCTTTTAGATAGTTAGATTTTATTTTATCTATATTTTATTTTTTCTAATTTATTCGGCTTCTTTTGAAAATAAAAGATTGGGATGATTGGTTTAAGTTGAATCTTTGATTTTTCTTGTTTTGAAATTTGAATTCCGTATCTAAGATTCTTCAGGTTCAGCAGATTGTTGCGGCAAAGATATTGTTGGAGCAAAGTATTCTGAGTTAGAAGGGTTTCCGTTGGAATTTATTACTGTTACCGTTAGATTTAGCTTTGAATTCTCGCAGGTAAATGTACGTGCATCATCTGATGAGGCCACGTGTCGCAGAGCAATTATCCGAAGGCTGCAATGATGACAGCACATTAATTTTTACCATGGGCGTTTGGAGTCCGCAATTTTACCATTGGTAATTTTTGAATTTCAGGTTTGCAATTTTAATTTACAACGGTAATATTAGTTATGGCAGGGCAAATCTTTTAGGTTAGGATTCTTGTTTGCTGCACCCCTATTTATTCGCAATCTCTGGTAAGCACGTTTCACTTCGTCTTCTTGATCAAATCTTTGTGCGTGTATTATTCCTTCTTTCTTTACATTCTCTGTCAAAACCCTAGTACACCTTAAATGGCTAAAACAAGAGCTCGAAAAGAGAGGGAGAGTGAGGAAGAAGAGATACCCGTAACCCCCAAAGTTCAGAAAGGGAAAACTAAGAAAAAAAGAACGCCAGAAGAGAAGGAGGCGAAGCGAAGACGGAGGCAGTAGAGGGCTGCGGAACAAGAAGCCATCCAAGAAACAGAGGTTGTTCAGAATCTTGAGACAGAATCGGTAGTTTCTGCTACGGTTCAGGAAGGGAATACTGAGAAAGAACATGAGACAGAGGTCGAAAGACAAGTCAGAGGTATGCCTGAAAAAGAGAAAACACCAGAGCCGGTGCAGGAGGCTCATGTTGAAATCATTATGCCTGAACCGCCCAAGCGCCGCGACATCAAGAGGAAGGCGGGTCGCGTGAGGGTGGTTCGGAAAACTCCATCACCTCCGACGTCGGACTCTGACGAAGAAAGAAGGGAAGCTGAGAATAAGGAAAAAGAAGAAGAGGCAAGAAAGGCAGAAGAAGAGCGTTTGCGTGAACAGAGAGAAAGCAAGGGCAAAGGAATTGCCAAAGCATCGGGAGAAATTGAGGAGCCGAGGGCACCATTCATTCGCTTCGTCAACGATCTTGCTCGAGCAAAATACCAGGAGGTGCTGAAACGGGACTTCTTGTTCGAACGAGGATTTGGCAGTGATTTGCCCAGGTTCTTGGAGTCTGGAATAGTGAACCTCGGATGGAGGCAATTTTGTGCGAAACCAGAACCTGTCAATGCCAACATTGTTCGAGAATTTTATGCCAATCTTGACGTTAAGAATGATTTTGAGGTTATCGTTCGAGGAGTGCCTATACAGTGGAGTCCTGAGGCCATTAATGAATTGTTCGATCTCCAGGATTTTCCGCATGCCGTTTTTAATGAGATGGTGGCTGCACCATCTAGTGATCAACTGAGTGCGGCTGTCCGGGAGGTAGGCATTGAGGGGGCTCAATGGAGGGTGTCGCAGACGCGGAAGCATACGTTTCAAGCTGCTTATTTGAAGAGTGAAGCCAACACTTGGATGGGTTTCATCAGGCTACGCTTGCTGCCGACAACACACGACTCCACAGTATCTCGGGAAAGGGTATTGCTTGCTTTTGCCATTCTTCGCTCAATGAGTATTGATGTAGGAAAAATTATTTCTTCTGAGATTGTTGATTGTTGGAAAAAGAAGGTGGGGAAGCTGTTCTTTCCGAACACGATTACGATGTTATGCAGCAGGGCAGGAGTGCCCACGGTTCCAGAAGATATGATCATGACTGATAAGGAAATCATTGACACACCTAATCTGGCGCGACTTCAGCGTATGCAAGAGGTTCGCCAGGGTGGGCTTGTGTATGGCGTTAATCAGATCCTAGAGCAACTGTCAGTGTTGGCCAGTAGGTTAGAATTTGCTGAAAGGCAAGCTCAGACCTACTGGACTTATGCTAAAAGGAGAGATGATGCGCTCAGGGGGGCCTTGCAAACCAATTTCTCAACACCATATCCGGCCTTTCCAGTGTTTCCCGATGATTTGTTTAATATTTGGATACCACCCCCGCCTGTTGAACGAGAAGAGGATGTTGATGAGGAGCAGGGTCAGGAAGACTGACTGATGGGATGACCTGGAGCGAGCATTACTTTTGTTTCTCCATTTTTGTTGCTCGCGCATATTGACCCTGCTCACTGTTCTAACTGCTTGTCTTGTTTCTTTTTAATTTTTTATTGCGAAAAAAATATATCTACTTTGTACTGTTTTTTCTATGATTTTAATGAAATTTCTGAATGTTTCTATTCCATGAGCACTGAGTAACTCTAACATAACTAATTTTCTTCTGAATTTTTGAAGCTTGGACTGATTACGCTTAATTAGATCAAGGTATTCTGATCTCCAGAAACCTTTTGCTTGAGCATTTCTTCTAGCCTGGACTGTTGCTGCGGCAAGAAGATTTTGACGGTAGTATTATGATCCACTTTAAGCTTAATCCTAGTCCCATGTTTAGTTTAAAAATTCAGTTAGAAAAATTTAAGTTTGGGGGTATAATTTGCAAAATTAATGATTCATTGGGGACAATGAATAATTCAAGTTTGGGGGACTTTTTGCTACTCCAATTATTTTGCTCGAGCATTCCTCTCCTTCAAAATTAAAATTTGCTAGGTTATTGAGTAACCGGGGACATTTGTGATACCCACAGTTTGTCTTCGCGTCAAAAGATGATCTAGGAAATGTAAAAAAATGATGAGAAAAATTATTTGCTGAAAAATTATTTGTTGAAGATTTTGCTGAAAAAATTGACGGAGCAAAGGTTTTGAAGGATGAATGATGATCCAGCAGTTTTTCTGTCTCCCAGAACTTAGGTGAGCTTCATCACAAAATGTCGCCATTCTGAGGGGCAAGAGATGGAATAACTAAGGATTTTTTAGCTTTATAATGAGTATTGAGCCTAGTTGGTGATGAGCTTGAGGCAAAGGTATACTGCACCATAAAGTGGGTCATCCCATACTTAAGAGCTTATGACCGTAAGGCTGCTTTAAGTCTGATAAACAAGGATATAAACCCCTTTAAAAATATGTTTTGAAATGTCTGATAATAGAGCTAGGCTGTGGTGAGTTCTTAGAATTAAGTTGAAAAGTGGTGATTATTTGTCCCTGCTGAAGGAATCATTTTGCTGCAGCAGAGCTTGGTTTTGCAGAGTGCTCAGGTAAAGGTTAAAGGTAGTGTTGGACTGTCTGGTTTGATTAAGCTAATTCTTTGTCTAATGTTTTGAGATTCTTGAATGAAGGTTGGTTAGTATTGCTCGGGATGCGCAATAGTTCAAGTTTGGGGGTATGATAATTGCCCAAAAGGTAGTTATTTAGGCCTCAATTATATAGGGATTTGTGTGTCCTTTATGCTTATTAGGGTTGGTTTTAGAGAGATATTACATGATTTAACCCATTTGGAAGAATGGAAGCTTTGGAAATCACTTTGTGCAGATTATGCTGCTGAGCGACTGGAATGAGCAAATTTTATGCTGCAGTAAAACTGGGAGCAGAAACTGCCACATCACAACTCGTTAGCCAACTTCATGAACCGACTTCTGTTGAGTTATTTTCGGGATAAAGGAGCAAGGAGAGTCCTACACGTGTCCAAGTTGACCTAATTCAAGTCTCCTTTCCTTCTATAAAAGGAAGTAGCCGTCCAAGTCAAACTCATTCCATGTTTTCCCTTGGAAGCCGAATAGTTAGGGAGATTGAAGACTATCAAGAACACCATCAACTGCAAGCTGATTAGGGAGTTTACCTTCTTTATTAACTTGTAGTTATGGACATGCAAACTCAGATTGTAATTCGTATTCCTATGCCTATTATGAACTAAGTAGCTTAAGGTGTTGGTTAGGAATAATGTGATTACTGTGCTTCATCTCTAGTAATAAATTGACTATTGCATTTTGGTTAATTGTTGTGCTTATTCTTATTTTATGCCCGCCTGGCCAGCCGGTATGGATAGCTCTATCTAGTTTCAGGGATGATTTAGAGAGTGTGTGGCAATTCTCCACACTACGATCATTGTGTATTGGTGAACGCCAGTGACTGAGCTAGGGATAGCCAGTTGCCTAGTGCTTGATCGGTCGCTCTTCATTGGGTTTGAAACATATCCCAAAAGATCCGGAGTTCCGGGAGGAATCCGCTAATAATACTGCGAGAAATGCATGATCAATAATATTGCTAGAGCATATCTTAGAATAATCACTAAAACCTAACCAACGCCTGTCTTTAATCTGTCTATCTATTTGTTTACTCGTTGTTCTGTCATTTATTTTGCTTTAGCATAATTCTTATAAACCCCAACATTTTTATTATCTTCGAAACCATTAGAAAGTTATACAAAATAGATAAAGTGGAAACTCATTCAGACCTTGGATTGATAATATTACTTGCTGCAGACTGTGTATACTTGCACAGGAATTCTAGAGTATTTCATATCATATTTTTACTCACTCTAGGAACCCAACAGCCACCAACAGCTATCAGTGGCCATCTGAGCGGTCTACACCTAAAAAGATTGCTGCTGGAGTATTTGAGGTTGATAAAGTAAGTGCACTCCAGGCCCAAATGACCTCCCTTGCTAATGCTTTTATGAAATTTTCAGGTACAGGGAGTGCACAGTCAATTGAATCAGCTGCTGCTTTAGCATTCAGACCTCAGGTGGAGACCATTGAACAGGTTCAGTATGTATCAAATTCTAATTTTAGGGGATATAATAATAATGTTACACCTACACATTATCACCCTAACAATAGGAACCATGAAAATTTCTCTTATGCAAACACTAAGAATGTTCTTAACCCCCCTGGTTTTGCCCCTCAAACTCAAGAAAATAAAAAGTTAGAAGATCTTGTTGGAGCTTTCATTGCAGAGTCAAGCAACAGGACAACCAAACTAGATGAGGCAGTCATTGCTATCAACACCACGGTGAATGGCCACAGTGCAGCCATAAAGAACATTGAGACTCAACTGGGACAGTTGGTAAATGTTGTAAGTACCATGAATAAAGGTAAGGCCCCAGCTAAACAGGAGAAAACACAGATGGAGTACTGTAAGGCAATCACTGTGCACCAGGAGGAAGCTGACGAGGAGCCTGAGTCTGAGGATTATGAAACGCCTACAGGGGAAGCTGAGGAGGACACATCAGCAGATGAGGCTGAAAATCCTAACCTTGAACCTCCTATTCTTTCTCCCACACTGTTGGTTCCCAAGGAAAAGAAAAAAAAAAAGAACAATCAGGTTCAGTTTGATAAATTTATGAATGCTTTTATGAATCTGAATATTAATATTCCTTTTGCAGAGGCATTAGAGATGCCCCAATACAACAGGTTCATGAAGGAGTGGTTAGCAAAGAAGCGAAAAGAAAAGAAGGTTGACACTGTATATCTTGCTTCCACATGCAGCACTAGAGTCCAAAAGAAGGTACCTGAAAAAGTAGCAGATCCAGGGAGTTTTTCTGTTCCTTGTAGTTTTAGTACTTACTCTTTTAGAGCATTATGTGACTTAGGTGCTAGCATTAATATCATTCCTCTATCATTGTGTAAAAAGTTAGATATAGGTGAGATTAAGTCTACTCCTGTAAAGCTCCAATTGGCTGATCAATCTGTGGTGAGACCAGTTGGTATTGTAGAAAATGTGTTAATCAGAGTAGATAGATTTTTCCTCCCTATTGATTTATATGTTATGGACATGATAGAAAATCCTTCAATGCCTGTCATATTAGGAAGACCATTCCTCGCTACTAGGCGAGTGATTATTGATATTGAGCGTAGGGAGCTCACTATTAGAGTCAAGAACGAAAAAGAAATCTTTAAAGCAGTTGAAGACTCTAAAGATGAAGTGCTTTTCATGGGATATAGGAAAGGTGCAAGAAAGAGCACCTCTGTTGGATTCACAGAACAAAAGCCCCCTTGAAGCACGATCAACACGTCGAGCTAATGACGTTAAAAAGGCGCTTATGGGAGGCAACCCAAGTAAGTTTAGTGTGTTTTCTTTTTTTGTTTTTAATTTATTGTTTGTTTTTGTTTTGTAGGTCTTGTTTTCTTTCTCTCCTTTGCTTTCAAGCTTTCAAGATTCCAAGCTTTCAGTCAAGAAGTCATCATCATTCCAGGCCAGTATTGTTCACTCCTTTCATTCTTTTATTGTTCCCATGCTTGTTTATGCCTTATTTTCTGTATACATTGAGGACAATGCATGTTTTAAGTTTGGGGGTGGATTAGCATGTTTGTGGAGCCCTTGAACATCTGAGTTCGGGCTATAGTTTTGAGCTTTCTTTGAATTATGCATATGGTTGTTTTCTGGATGCTACTTTTGCATGATTATGATGTCCTAGGATAGGCTTTCTTGTCAATTTTCAAGCTTGTGATGAGTTGTAAGCATAAGTGCCCAAAAAGGGAGACTTTTTAAAATTTTTCTAGGAGATGGCTTGCATGAGTAGAGTATTTGTCTTGGCTAGATTTGGATTTGAATGCTTAGGAGCGAATTATTGGGTTCATATGCTTGTTGTCACCTTGATAGGTGTAGCGTAGAGCTAAAAAGTTAATGTTGTGCAAATTAGCATATTTGATCTTGCTTAGGAGGAAAGAAAAGAATATATGCTATTTATGCTCATAAAGAAAAATCATTCTTGTTGTTACTATTGAAAAAAAAAATTATTATGCCATGGCCTGTGCAGAGTCTGCAATGTTTAATAAAGTTTAGGCAAAAAGAGCTACCCCTGTTGTGATCAGTTAGGCCAACCAGAGAAAACTCAGGTTAAGGGTCCCTGCAATGGGTGTGTGAAAGCTAGTGCCACATATATATGCTTAATTTAATTGTTAATTATAAACACCTAAGTTTGGAGGAAAACAAACTAATTTGTTTCATTAACTCATTGGTGAAACCTTAGTGCCAGTGTAGAGGGAAGATGAGCTGAGAGTTTAATAATCCAATCCCGGGCTAGTAGAGTCTGATCTTGTTGAGTTAGATCTCGCTTGTGCAAGTTAATTTTGGAAAAATTTTAATTTGTCTCCCTCATTGGTCCTTATGTGCATGTCTTTTGCTTGCTTGGTTATTGACTTTTGAGCCTTGAGGATTGAGTTATGATTGTTGCATCCATTTTTCTACTGTATGTTTGATTTGTAGTTTGCTCGAGGACTAGCAAAAGCTTAAGTTTGGGGGTATTTGATAGCGAGCATAGCTAGCTATCTTTAATTATTTAATTTAGCTAGTCTTTTATGATTTTTGGGCCATTTTATTGTGCTTTAATGTTTATTTTGTAGGAAAAGGTTGATTGGAGCTAAAATGCAATAGTGGAGTTAATCGGGTGCTCGGGACGTGATAACTGCCCAAAAGGTAGTTATTTAGGCCTCATTTATATAAGGATTTGCGTGTCTTTTATGCTTAATAGAGTTGGTTTTAGAGAGATATTACATGATTTAACCCATTTGGAAGAATGGAAGCTTTGGAAATTACTTTGTGCAGATTATGCTGCTGAGCGACTGGAGGGAGCAAATTCTGTGCTGCAGCAAAACTGGGAATAGAACTGCCACATCACAGCTCGTTAGCCAACTTCATGAACCGACTTTTGTTGAGTAATTTTCGTGATAAAGGAGCAATGAGAGCCCTACACGTGTCCAAGTTGACCTAATTCAAGACTCCTCTCCTTGTATAAAAGGAAGTAGCCGTCCAAGTCAAAGGCATTCCATGTTTTCCCATGGAAGCCGAATAGTATAGGGAGATTGAAGATCATCAAGAACACCATCTTCCGCAAGCTGATTAGGGAGTTTACTTTCTTTATTAACTTGTGGTTGTGGACATGCATACTCAGATTGTAATTCGTATTCCTATGCCTATTATGAACTAAGTAGCTTAGGGTGTTGGTTAAGAATAATGTGATTACTGTGCTTCATCTCTAGTAATAAATTGACTATCGCATTTTGGTTAATTGTTGTGCTTATTCTCATTTTATGCCCGCCTGGCCAGCCGGTATGGATAGCTCTCTCTAGTTTCAGGGATGATTTAGAGAGTGTGTGGCAATTATCCACACTACGATCATTGTGTATTGGTGAACGCAGTGACTGAGCTAGGGATAGCCAGTTGCCTAGTGCTTGATCGGTCGTACTTCATTGGGGTTGAAACACATCCCAAAAGATCCGGAGTTCCGGGAGGAATCCGCTAATAATACTGCGAGAAATGCATGATCAATAATATTGCTAGAGCATATCTTAGAACAATCACTAAAACCTAACCAGCGTCTGTCTTTTATCTGATCTGTTTTGTGTATGTGTTTTAGTGGTTTGGTGCTAGAACTTTTTGATTGTTTCTTTTGTTTTTGCAGGTGTGATTTTGGTGCATGAGCGATCCGCCTGGGGTACGGTTTGAGCTTGATCCAGAAATTGAAAGGACATTTAGGAACAGAAGGAGGGAGTAGCGCAGAAACCAGATGGAGAACGTGCCGCAACTCCCGCAGGTTCATGAAGGTCCAGTAGCAGCAAACCCCCAACAGAATCTGTTGCTGCAGCAAAACCCACTGTTTGAGCAAAATGAGCAGCGAAATAATCAGGCTGACAATCCTATCTTGATAGCGAACGATAGGACCAGAGCCATTCGAGCGTATGTTGTCCCGATGTTTAATAAGTTGAATCTAGGGATTGCACGTCCCCAAATCCAAGCGACAAATTTTGAAATGAGACCGGTAATGTTTTAGATGTTGCAAACTGTGGGGCAGTTCCATGATTTGTCATCTGAAGACCCTCATTTACATCTTAAGTCTTTTCTAGGAGTTGGTGATTCTTTTGTAATTCAAGGAGTGCCTAGAGATGCTCTTAGATTAACTTTGTTCCCGTATTCTCTTAGAGATGGAGCAAAGTCATGGTTAAACTCTTTTGCTCCAGGATCAATTAGGACGTGGGATGAGTTAGCTGAAAAATTTTTGAGTAAATATTTCCCCCCTAATAGAAATGCTAAATTAAGGAGTGAAATAGTAGAGTTTAGGCAACTTGAGGATGAGACTTTTAGTGAGGCTTGGGAAAGGTTCAAGGAGCTTTTGCGAAAGTGTCCCCACCATGGTTTACCTCATTGTATTCAAATGGAAACATTTTACAATGGTTTAAATGGAGTAACCCAAGGTATGGTCGATGCTTCGGCTGGAGGGGCCCTTTTGACAAAAACTTTTGATGAAGCTTATGAAATTTTAGAAAGAATATCTATTAATAGTTGTCAGTCGTCGGATGTTAGAGGCACAAATAAGAAAGTTAAGAGTGTGTTAGAGGTTGATGGTGTGTCCACCATTAGGGCTGATCTTGCTATGATTGCTAATGCTCTTAAGAATTTGACAATGATTAGTCATCAGCAGCCACCAACTATGGAGCCTACTGCAGTGGTGAACCAAGTCACGGACGAAGCATGTGTCTATTGTGGTGAAGACCACAACTACGAGTTTTGCCCCAGCAATCCAGCTTCTATGTTTTTTGTAGGTAATCAGAGGAACAACCCTTATTCTAACTTTTATAATCCAGGTTGGCGCAACAACCCCAACTTCTCATGGGGAGGTCAGGGAAATAACGTACAAGCGCAACAGAAGATGGACCAGCCGGGATTTGCTAAAGCGCAGGTAATGCCCCAGCAAAATAAGCAGGCTTTGCCCCAGCAAAATTCGGGAAATTCTCTTGAAGCGATGATGAAAGAATTTATGGCTCGTACAGATGCCGCAATTCAAAGTAATCAAGCTTCGATGAGGGCCCTGGAATTGCAAGTGGGACAGCTGGCTAACGAGCTAAAGGCAAGACCTCAAGGGAAACTTCCCTCGGATACTGAACACCCTCGAAGGGAAGGTAAGGAGCAGGTAAAGGCAGTAACCCTTAGGAGTGGTAAGCCACTAGAAGAGTCTAGAAAGACCCAGGATTTAAATAATAATAGTGATAATAATGTTGTTGTCGAGAAAGAGTTGGAGTCTGGTTAGGGTGCTGGAGGCAGCAAAGAGAATGCTGGAGCATCTGGTTCTGTGTCAGATGTAGAACCACCATATGTGCCGCCCCCACCTTATGTACCACCTCTACCTTTTCCACAAAGGCAAAAGCCTAAGAATCAGGATGGTCAATTTTAAAAGTTTTTAGAGATTCTTAAGTAGTTGCATATAAATATCCCTTTAGTAGAAGCTATTGAGCAAATGCCTAATTATGCTAAATTTCTTAAGGATATTTTAACTAAAAAGAAAAGATTAGGTGAGTTTGAAACTGTATCTCTTACTGAGGAGTGTAGTGTTATTCTTAAGAATGGGCTACCCCCCAAGGCTAAGGATCCAGGATCATTTACCATACATGTGTCTATAGGTGGAAAAGAATTAGGTAGAGCACTCTGTGATTTAGGCGCAAGCATTAACCTTATGCCTCTTTCGGTCTATCGAAAGTTAGGTATTGGTGAAGCTAGGCCTACCACAGTTACACTCCAATTAGCTGATAGGTCTATCACATATCCAGAGGGTAAAATTGAGGACGTCTTAGTAAAAGTTGATAAGTTCATATTTCCTGTTGATTTTATTATTTTAGACTATGAGGCTGATAAAGATGTCCCAATTATTCTAGGTCGTCCATTTTTGGCTACTGGTAGGGCATTAATAGATGTTCAAAAAGGAGAATTAACAATGAGAGTCTGTAATGAGGAAGTAAAATTTAATGTGTTTAAAGCCATGAAATATCCAGACGAGATGGAGGATTGCTCCTTCATCAGGATTCTGGAGGGCACAGTTATTGAGACAGCAATGCAGGATTCGGCTGATAAGCATTCAGAAAAGCATGGAGAGGTTAGTGTAGAAGATTTTGAATTATGTTCTTTAGATAGAAAAAGAAAAAGAAAAAGAGTTGTTTAGATGTGAGAATGTTTTTTAGTCTTTAGATTTAGATCAAAGGAAGGCTCCCCCAATTAAACCATCCCTGATTGAGGCACCCACGTTAGCTTTGAAACCCTTGCCGGATCATCTAAAGTATGTGTATCTTGGGGAAACTGAGACGTTGCCTATTATTGTTGCATCAGATTTAATGCCAGAGCATGAAGAGGCCTTAATAAAATTGCTGCAGCAATACCACAAAGCTATAGGTTGGACATTGGCTGGTATTCAGGGAATTAGCCCATCTTTTTGTATGCACAAAATCACTGTAGAGGAGGGATCCTTTAGGAGTATTGAGCAACAAAGAAGGCTTAACCCTGCAATGAAAGAGGTTATTAAAAGGAGGTGATTAAATGGTTGGATGTTGGGATCATCTATCCAATTGCCGATAGCAATTGGGTAAGCCCTGTCCAATGTGTTCCTAAGAAAGGAGGTGTCACTGTGGTGAGCAATAAAGATAATGAGTTGATCCCCACAAGGACAGTAACTGGCTGGAGGGTTTGCATGGATTACAGAAGGCTTAATAAAGCTACTCGAAAGGATCATTTCCCTCTGCCATTTATCGACCAGATGTTGGATCGATTGACTGGTCAGACCTACTACTGTTTCTTGGATGGTTATTCTGGGTATAACCAGATTACTATTGCTCCTAAGGATCAGGAGAAAATCACTTTCACCTGTCCTTATGGGACATTCGCTTTTAGGAGAATGCCATTCGGCCTCTACAATGCTCCAGCAACATTTCAGCGGTGTATGTTAGCATTTTTTTTCTGATATGATTGAGTCAACTGTTGAGGTATTTATGGACGATTTTTCAATGTTTGGAGGGTCTTTTCAGAATTGCTTAGATAATTTAGGAAAGGTATTAAAAAGATGTGAGGATACCCATCTAGTTCTTAATTGGGAGAAATGCCACTTCATGGTGAAGGAGGGCATAGTGTTAGGACATAGAATTTCTAAAAATGGTCTACAAGTTGATAGAGCAAAAGTTGAGGTTATTAAAAGACTAGAGCCACCGAATCCAGTGAAGGGAATTCGAAGTTTTATAGGACATGCTGGTTTTTATAGGAGGTTCATAAAGGATTTTTCCAAAATCAGTAAACCTCTTTGTAACTTATTGTGCACTGATCATGTTTTGACTTTATTGCAGATTGTAGGAAGGCTTTTGAGACTTTAAGGCTGTTTTAACCTCAGCACCCATTCTTTGCGCACCTAATTGGAATTTACCATTTGAGGCAATGTGTGATGCGAGTGATGCTGCGGTAGGTGCGATGCTGGGACAAAAACAGGGCAAATTTATCCATCCTATATATTATGCAAGCAAGGTTTTAAATGAAGCACAAGTCAAATATACAACTACTGAAAAGGAGTTGTTAGCTGTGGTGTTCGCTTCTGAGAAGTTCCGGCCATATTTGGTTGGATCGAAAGTCATGGTTTTCACGGATCATGCAGCAATAAGGTATTTAATGACTAAGAAAGATGCAAAGCCTAGACTAATTCGTTGGATTCTATTATTGCAGGAGTTCGACTTGGAGATAAAGGACAAGAAAGGGTCAGAGAATGTCATTGCAGATCATTTATCTCGTCTTGATCCGTCATCATCTTTGCTGGAGCAATCTGCCATTTCCGATTCGTTTCCAGATGAACAGCTCTTTGCTGTTGAAGTAAAGGTAGTTAGGGATGTCCCTTGGTATGCTGATATTGCAAACTTCTTGGTAAAGGGAGTAACCCCTATTGACATGGATTGGAGGCAGAAGAAAAAGTTTAAGCATGATGCAAAATTTTTCTTTTGGGATGAGCCATTTATGTATAAGCAATGCTCTGATGGTATTATTCGTAGGTGTGTTTCAGGTGCTGAAGCAAAGGAAATCCTAGAGCAATGTCACTCTTCGCCGTATGGAGGGCATTTCAGCGGTCAGAGGACAGCTATGAGGATTTTGCATTGCGGATTTTTCTGGCCTACATTATTCAAGGATGCCCATTGGTTCTACAGGCAATGTGATGCTTGCCAAAGGAGAGGAAATTTGGGGCCTAGAGATGAAATGCCTCTTACTTATATTTTAGAAGTTGAATTATTTGATGTATGGGGTATTGACTTTATGGGACCATTTCCCCCTTCTAATGGCAATGTTTTTATCTTATTGGCAGTTGATTATGTGTCCAAGTGGGTGGAGGCCATGCATGCCATCAGAGTGATGTCAAGACAGTTGCAAGGTTTCTTCAATCGCACATCTTTGCGCGGTTTGGGACACCTAGGGCTCTAGTGAGTGATGAGGGTACACATTTTGTTAATAATATCTTAACTAAGCTTTTAGCTAAGTATGGGATTAAGCATAGGATAGCTACCCCTTATCACCCACAGGCAAATGGTCAAGTTGAAATCAGTAATAGGGAAATTAAATCGATTTTAGAGAAAGTAGTTCATCCATCTAGAAAGGATTGGTCCTTTAGGTTGGATGAGGCTCTTTGGACGTATAGTACAACTTATAAGACTCCTCTAGGTATGTCTCCCTATAGGTTAGTATATGGAAAAGCTTGCCATTTACCATTAGAGCTTGAGCATAAAACGTTTTGGGCTTTGAAAAAGTTAAATTTTGATCTGAGTCGTGCAGGAGCAATAAGAATGCTGCAGCTTAATGAGTTAGAAGAATTTCGTCAATTTTGTTACGAAAATGCGAAAGTGTATAAAGAAAATACTAAGCTGTGGCATGACAAGAAAATTAAATCTAAGGAGTTTGTCAAGGGTCAAAAAGTTTTGCTTTATAACTCTAGATTAAAATTATTTCCTGGAAAATTAAAATCTAAATGGTCAGGACCGTTTATTGTGATTGAGGTTTTTTTCCAATGGAGCAATTACTTTACATGATGAGAAAGATGAGAGAGTGTTCAAAGTGAATTAACAGCGTGTGAAGCATTATTGGGGTGAGGAATTTCAGTCGAAATGTCCTTCCTTAAGGTTGGTTGATGATTGAGAGAGCAGGACTTTTGCGGGAGCATTTCACATAGCAAAATTTTGAGCTCCCAGACTTTGTATTGATTTTGTTTTTCGCTGATTTGATTTTAATTTCGGTTGGGTTAGATTTGATTTTGCATGATTTATTAGATTTTATCTTAAAAAAAAAAAGAAAAGAAAAAAATATATATTTTCTTGTATTTTTGGTATTTTAGATTTTATCTATTTTTAAATTTAGTTTGATTTTATTTTCGGGTTATTTATTTAGAGTATCTTTATATTATCTTTTTATTAGTTTAATTTTATTAGATTTTACTTTCAGTTATTTGAATTCAGTTTAATTTGAATTAATAAAGATTTTCCATAGTTTATTCGGCTTCTTTTGAGAATAAAAGATTAAGTTTGATTTGATCGGTTAAGTTCAATTTGAATTTAAAAGATTTGATTTTCCTATTTTGAGATTTAAATTCCGTATCTAAGATTCGACAGGTTCAGAAGATTGTTGCAGCAAAGATAATGCTGGAGCAAAATTTTCGCACGAATAGGAAGGATTTTAATGTGAGTAATTATTTTTACCGTTGGGATTTTTGAATTTCTATGGAAGGTGAATTGCAGGGATGCTGCCACATGTCGTGTAGGGACAATCCAATGGTTTAGCCATTGACAGCATGCCATTATTTCCCATAAGATGATTGGAGTTCTACAATTTTACCGTTAGGGATTTGAATTGCAACTTAATTGCGAATGGTAAAACCATTTATTACGGAGCAAATCCTTTCGGTTAGGACTTCAAATTGCTGGAGCCTTATTTATTTGCAGACATTGGTAAGTCTTCTTTCTACTTCGCCTTCTTGTTTCAATCTTGCCATCTACATTCTTTTTTTCTCCTTTACATTCTCTGCAAAACCCTTTGAGATATCTATGGCCAAAACAAGAGCTAGGAAAGAGAGGGAGAGTCAAGAGGAGGAGGTACCGGTCACGCCGGAAGTGCAAAAAGGAAAAACCAAAAAGAAAAGAACGCCGGAGGAAAAGGAAGCAAAGAAAAGGAGAAGGCAGCAAAGGGCTGCAGAACATGAGGAAGTTCAGGAGGTGGCAGACGTTGTTGCCACTACTGCGGAAGAAGGAATTATTCAAAAACCTGAAGCACAAAACCCAGATACGGTTCAAGAAAAGATTGCTGAGAAAAATCAAGAAACAGAGGTTGAAGAGCAGGCTGAAGGTGAGCCTAGCAAGGAGAAAACATCGGAGCTGGCGCAGGAGGCTCATGTTGAAGTCATTATACCTGAACCGCCCAGACGCCGCCGCATTAAGAGGAAGGCGGGTCGCGTGAGGGTGATTCGGAACACTTCATCACCTCCGACGTCGGACTTTGAGGAAGAAAAAAGAGAAGCTGAGAATAAGGAAAAAGAAGAAGAGGCAAGAAAGGCAGAAGAAGAGCGTTTGCGCGAACAGAGAGAAAGCAAGGGCAAAGGAATTGCCGATGCATTGGGAGAAATTGAGGAGCCAAGGGCACCATTCATTCGCTTTGTCAACGATCTTGCTCTAGCAAAATACCAGGAGGTGTTGAAACGGGACTTCTTGTTCGAACGAGGATTTGGCAGTGATTTGCCCAGGTTCTTGGAGTCTGGAATAGTGAACCTCGGATGGAGGCAATATTGTGCGAAACCAGAACCTGTCAATTCCAACATTGTTCGAGAATTTTACGCCAACCTTGACGTTAAGAATGATTTTGAGGTTATCGTTCGAGGAGTGCCTGTACAGTGGAGTCCTGAGGCCATTAATGAATTGTTAGATCTCCAGGATTTTCCGCACGCAGTTTTCAATGAAATGGTGGTTTCCCCATCGAGCGACCAATTAAGTGCGGCGGTCCGAGAGGTAGGTGTTGAGGGGGCTCAATGGAGGGTGTCGCAGACGCGGAAGCATACGTTTCAAGCTGCTTATTTGAAGAGTGAAGCCAACACTTGGATGGGTTTCATCAGGCTACGCTTGCTGCCGACAACACACGACTCCACAGTATCTCGGGACAGGGTATTGCTTGCCTTTGCCATTCTTCGCTCGATGAGTATTGATGTAGGAAAAATTATTTCTTCTGAGATTGTTGATTGCTGGAAAAAGAAGGTGGGGAAGCTGTTCTTTCCAAACACTATCACAATGTTATGCAACAGGGCAGGAGTGCCCACGGTTCCAGAAGATATGATCATGACTGATAAGGGAATCATTGACACACCTAATCTTGCGCGGCTTCAGCGTACGCAAGAGGCTCGCCAGGGAGGGCTGGTGTATGGCGTTAATCAGATCCTAGAGCAACTGACAGTGTTGACCAGTAAGTTAGAATTTGCTGAAAGGCAAGCTCAGACCTATTGGACTTATGCTAAAAGGAGAGATGATGCGCTCAGGGGGGCCTTGCAAACCAATTTCTCAAGACCGTATCAGGCCTTTCTAGTGTTTCCCGATGATTTGTTTAATCTTTGGATTCCGCCCCCACCTGTTGAAAGAGGAGAAGAGGATGATGAAAATGAACCGGGCCAAGAGGATTGAAGGATGAAGTGGCCCTGGGCGAGCATAATTTTTGTTCTTAAATTTTTTATTGCTCGTGCATTTTCTAACCTCCTTTTCTATTACTGTTATGTTTGCTTTTCTTTTTACTTTTCTGCTGCTTGAAAAAAATATATCTGATGTGTAATTTCTTTTCTTATGTTTAATGAAATTTCTTGATGTTTCTATTCTATGAGCACTGACTAACTCTAACTTAACTATTTTCTTCTGAATTTTTGAAGATTGGACTGATTATGCTTAATTAGATCAAGGTATTCTGATCTCTAGAAACCTTTTGCTTGAGCATTTCTTCTAGCCTGGATTGTTGCTGCGGCAAAGAAGATTTTGACGGTAGTATTGACTTATATGATCCACTTTAAGCTTAATCTGAGTCCCATGTTTAGTTTAAAAATTCAGATAGAAAAATTTAAGTTTGAGGGTATAGTTGCTTAATTAATGATTCATTGGGGACAATGAATAATTCAAGTTTGGGGGACTTTTTGCTACTTCAATTATTTTGCTCGAGCATTCCTCTCCTTCAAATTAAAATTTGTTATGCTATTGAGTAACCGTGGACATTTGTGATACCCACAGTTTGTCTTCGCGTCAAAAGATGACCTAGGAAATATGGAAAAATGAGAAATATGAGAAAAAAATTATTATTATTATTTGTGGAAAAAAATTATTTGTTGAAGATTTTGCTGAAAATATTGACGGAGAAAAAATTTTGAGGGATGAATGATGATCCAGCAGTTTTTCTGTCTCCCAGAACTTAGGTGAGCTTCATCATAAAATGTCGCCATTTTGAGGGGCAAGAGATAGAATAACTAAGGATCTTTTAGCTTTATAATGGGTATTGAGCCTAGTTGGTGATGAGCTTGAGGCAAGGGTATACTGCACCATAAAGTGGGTCATCCCATGCTTAAGAGCTTATGACTGTAAGGCTGCTCTAAGTCTGATAAATAAGAAAATAAACCCCTGTAAAAATATGTTTTGAAATGTCTGATAATAGAGCTAGGCTATGGTGAGTTCTTAGAATTAAGTTGAAAAGTGGTGATTATTTGTCCGTGCTGGAGGAATCATTTTGCTGCAGCAGAGCTTGGTTTTGCAGAGTGCTCAGGTAAAGGTTAAAGGTAGTGTTGCACTGTCTGGTTTGATTAAGCTAATTCTTTGTCTAAATGTTTTGAAACTCTTGAAGGAAGGTTGGTTAGTATTGCTCGAGATGCGCAATAGTTCAAAAGGTAGTTATTTAGGCCTCATTTATATAAGGATTTGCGTGTCTTTTATGCTTAATAGAGTTGGTTTTAGAGAGATATTACATGATTTAACCCATTTGGAAGAATGGAAGCTTTGGAAATTACTTTGTGCAGATTATGCTGCTGAGTGACTGGAGGGAGCAAATTCTGTGCTGTAGCAAAACTAGGAACAGAACTGCCACATCACAGCTCGTTAGCCAACTCCATGAACCGACTTTTGTTGATTAATTTTCGTGATAAAGGAGCAAGGAGAGCCCTACACGTGTCCAAGTTGACCTAGTTCAAGTCTCCTCTCCTTCTATAAAAGGAAGTAGCCGTCCAAGTCAAAGGCATTCCAAGTTTTCCCTTGGAAGTCGAATAGTATAGGGAGATTGAAGATCATCAAGAACACCATCTTCCGCAAGCTGATTAGGGAGTTTACTTTCTTTATTAACTTGTGGTTATGGACATGCATACTCAGATTGTAATTTGTATTCCTATGCCTATTATGAACTAAGTAGCTTAGGGTGTTGGTTAGGAATAATGTGATTACTGTGCTTCATCTCTAGTAATAAATTGACTATCGTATTTTGGTTAATTGTTGTGCTTATTCTCATTTTATGCCCGCCTGACCAGCCGGTATGGATAGCTCTCTCTAGTTTTAGGGATGATTTAGAGAGTGTGTGGCAATTATCCACACTACGATCATTGTGTATTGGTGAACGCCAGTGACTGAGCTAGGGATAGCCAGCTGCCTAGTGCTTGATCGGTCGTATTTCATTGGGGTTGAAACACATCCCAAAAGATCCGGAGTTCCGGGAGGAATCCGCTAATAATACTGCGAGAAATGCATGATCAATAATATTGCTAGAGCATATCTTAGAACAATCACTAAAACCTAACCAGCGCCTGTCTTTAATCTGTCTATCTATTTGTTTACTCGTTGTTCTGTCATTTATTTTGCTTCAGCATAATTCTTATAAAACCCAACATTTTTATTATCTTCGAAACCATTAGGAAGTTACGCAAAATAGATAAAGTGGAAGCTCATTCAGACCTTGGATTGATAATATTACTTACTGCAGACTGTGTATACTTGCATAGGAATTCTAAAGTATTTTATATCATATTTTTACTCACTCTAGGAGCCCAATAGGACGCGAAAAGATGCAAAGGAAGGAAAAGAATCAAAAGGGAAAAAAGTCAAAATTCGGTCAAAAGGTGACTAGAGTCGAGACGCTAGCCCTTAGGCGTCTCGACGCTAGCATTCCTTATTCGGATAGGCGCGAAATCGTCGCAGCGTCGAGACACTACGACCTTAGCCTCTCGACGCTACCGTAATTTCCTTTCCAGAATGCGCGTGTTTAGCGACAGCGTCGCGACGCTGTTTTGCAGCGTCTCGACGCTACGATGAAATTTCAAAATAAATAGTTCTTTTCGGCTAGGTTTTTGGGGAAACCAATTTTGGGACTTCTTGGAGCCGTAAACAGAGCAAAATCAGAGGAATTCAAGGCTAAAGCAAAGGGGAAAAGGCGGAAATCAACCCATTGTTCGTGGGGATCGTGACGGGGACGTTCGGTTTCGGCCTATAACGAGTTTTATTCTTCTTTATTACTAAAGATGAAGCACGACAATCACATTATTCCTAACCAACACCTAAGCTACTTAGTTCATAATAGGCATGGAAATACAAATCACAATCTGAGTAGACATGTCCATAATCACAAGTTAATAAAGAAAATAAACTCCTTAATCAACTTGCGGATGATGGTGTTCTTGATGATCTTCAATCTCTCTATACTATTCGGCTTCCAAGGGGAAACATGGAATCCCTTTGACTTGGGCGGCTACTTCCTTTTATAGAAGGATAGGAGGCTTGAATTAGGTCAACTTGGACACGTGTAGGGCTCTCCTTGCTCCTTTATCACGAAAATTACTCAACAGAAGTCGGTTCATGAAGTTGGCTAACGAGCTGTGACGTGGCAGTTTTTGCTTCCAGTTTTGCTGCAGCACAGAATTTGCTCTCTCTAGTCGCCCAGCAGCATAATCTACACAAAATAATTTCCAATGCTTCCATTCTTCCAAATGGGTTAAAACATGTAATATCTATCCAAAACTAACCCTAATAAGCATTAAGGACACACAAATCCCTATATAATTGAGGACTAAATAACTACCTTTTGGGCAGTTATCAGTTATGTTCATGAAGATCTATGGGGGCCAACAAGGACTCCTTCATGGAGTGGTTCTAGGTATTTCTTGTCTATTATTGATGACTATTCTAGGAAGACATGGACTTTTATCTTAAAGACTAAAGATCAAACACTAGAGAAATTTAAAGAATCGAAGACTAAAGTTGAAAAATCAAACTGATTGCAAAGTAAAATACTTGCGAACTGATAATGGAATGGAGTTCTTAGGGGGTTTGTTTACTGATTATTGTATTAAAAATGACATAACACGACATAAAACAGTTAGCTATACACCACAACATATAATGGTATTGCTGAAAGGATGAATAGAACAATTATGGAGAGGGTTAGATGTATGATATCTGAGACTAATCTTCCTAGTAATTTTTGGGTTGAGGTTGTTGCTACTGCAACTTATACCAATAATAGAAGTCCTTGTGCTTCAATTGATTTTAAAACCCCAGAAGAAATGTGGTCTGGTACTCCACCATATTTAAATCTTAAAACCTTTAGTTGCATTATATTATGTTCACTTGAAGTAAGGCAAATTGGAACCTAAGGCAATTAAATGTATGGTCCTAGGTTATCTTGAAGGTACTAAAGGTTACAAGTTGTGGAATTTTGAATCAAAGAAGAGTATTATCAGTAGAGACGTAACTTTCAGGGAAATTGAATTTTATATTAGTTCAGATAATGAAAAACAACCAAGAGAGGAGCTTGAGACTACTAAAAATATAACCTTCACTACAACAAATTTGGGCTTAGATGACAGTTCTGCACCGTTATCAAACCCCTATGATCACGGATTTGAATCCGTTGTTGTTCTGGGTGTGATCTAACCCCTACGATCACGGATTACAACAATCACGGTTTAAAACCGTCATCAAACGCATCCGTGATCTTTCATGTATAATCACGGATTACAACAATCACGGTTTAAAACTGTGGTTGTTCTGGGTGTAATCTAACCCCTACGATCACGGATTACAACAATAACGGTTTAAAACCGTGGTTGTTTTGGGTGTGATTAAAACCCTACGATCACGGATTACAACAATCACGGTTTAAAACCATCATCAAACACCGTTTGATCTTTCATGTACGATCACAGATTACAACAATAACGGTTTGAAACCGTCATCACACACCTCCGAGATCTTTCATGTACGATCACGGATGACAACAATGACAGCTTAAAACCGACATCTTACCCAGACCCCTACGATCACGGATTACAACAATGATAGTTTACAACCAACATATATGACTATATTAATGAAGGTTTTAAAATGACATCTTTCCTCATATACCACCTGCAACATATTTATTGCCATAATTCAAATCCCACATCCTGAATACCTATTATTGCAATGCAAAATATTTTAATTGATCCAATAATATACAGATATTTAAAACGAACATTGGAGAATAATATTCAATTCAACCACAACAATTGAGAAAACATCAAATACTTTATTTCATTCGATCCAAAAAACTCCAAACGTCACAATACAATATCCAAAACCACTAAATTGTTCTAAACTATATAGTAAACTAAGAGATCTACAAAAAGAATAAAATGTAAGCACAATCACCTTGATGTCCATTCAAACTACCACATATATATA
Source organism: Luffa aegyptiaca (assembly GCA_017139565.1). Lineage (NCBI taxonomy): Eukaryota > Viridiplantae > Streptophyta > Magnoliopsida > Cucurbitales > Cucurbitaceae > Luffa > Luffa aegyptiaca. The sequence goes on from CM029397.1 coordinate 24,225,392, forward strand.
TGTCTTGAAAACTCTATCCATATCCTATATCGTCTAAAAGGAAACAACTAGCTACCACAATGATGAATACACTTCACGTGAAGTTTGACACATGTCCCACCCATTCAACTCGTACCTCGTCCGGTTGTTCTTGTGTGAACGGATTCTTAGTATTAAACTGCAAAAAAAAAAAAAAAAAAAAAAAAGCTAGCTCCCTTCAGACTTGTGAATAATTCAAACTTGAAATAATGCAAGGAAAAAAGTTACCATGGCAAATAAAAAGCAAGCTCAAGAAAGTTCATGAAATCTAAGCAGGAACTCCTATGCAATTTGTGTTGTTTCCCAGTCAATTAACAGTAATGGTTCCACAATATCCACCACAAAGTAACTGAGTGGTCCCATCATGTAAACAAGGACCCTTGTGCAAATTGCAGAAATAACAGAGTAACAATTTAATGGTAAAATTTTTCCACATCGTCAGACAAATTAATGAAATTAAAACGAACTATACAACTTGTCCAAATTTGAGATAATTGCTTTTGCTTGTGACTAGGTTGCTAATACATACTTGATCTTTATATTTTATGTGAGAAATTAGTGCTTGGACGACAAAGTTTCCACAGGGATGAGATGCCAGCTCGAGCAATGAATTCTTGAAAACTTTGGTGAAGAGTTCATTGAACAGATTTTCTGGAGCCACTTCCAAAATCACCTGCAAACCCACGCTACCAAAGTCAATACATTTAATTCTAACAAATTATTATTACTTTTCATGAGATTGGAGTATGGACAAAAATATTGTTGATGAAAACCATCTCACGAATGAACCAGAAATGCAAATTAATTTTACAGAGTAAATACATTTCAAGTGCAAGAGATGGAACTTGGCCCTACACGCAAGCATTTCTTCTGCGTGTTCTCAAGCCTCCTTTTTTTCTTCTCTCTCTATTATTCAATTGCATCAAGTCTATTTACCGTAGCAATCACACAAAACTAACATTTGCATTAATAAATAATCAAACTTCGATAATATAGATTGAATTTAGTAATTTGTTCCCATTTTTCATTTGTTAAATTCCCTTTAGAGACAACATAGACGTTTGCACAAACATATTGGTGAACAACAAAAAGATCTATTCTGGCAGGCATGTAAAACCTGACTGCTAATTTCAAAAAGGTCAAATAACATCCCACCAATTCAATTTTATGAGTATAAAGAAAATATAAGAGATTATTGGATATTGGAAAAAACTGATCAAAATATCATAGAATTATTGGGTACTGAAGAAATCTGACCGAGTGAACAAATTATATAGCAAGTTAGTTTACTCCCAAAGTATCAAAAGTAACTCCAACTAAGATTGTACATCTCACCTCCATTAAATGGCTAAATGCAGTCTCTTTCATCAGATCTACAACATTTGGAACAACAGACATTTGTACATAATTCCCTTCCACAACTTCTTTCTCGCTACAGCCAAGGAGGATGGGAATTATATGCCTGAGCTCATCATCTTCCCCCACCAACAACTTAAGAATGGTCTGTAAGATAGGGAACAATCAATTACTTCAGTATCTCCATATTTTTAAATATATACACACACATATAGCATCAGGTGGCTACAGTAGAATAAGTAGCCATTTTATTCATAATGCAACATCAATATGAAGCAAAGGATATAGGTAATGATTAATTTCATATCATAATAGAAAGGGGACAACATTTAGCCACCACCATTTTTAAGTGCACATCAATGAAAAGCTTTTTGTTCCTATCTCCAAAACCAACTAAAAGGAAAACCTATGGATTTGATGATAGACAGTCTCGAGTCTTAAATACAGAAAAAAGGCACAGACAAGTGGTTAGTCTAAAAGCAACCAAAGATGATTGGTTATAAAGTTGCAGAAATAGAAGAAAATGAGGATAAATGGGTAAATTTTTGTCCATCAATCTGGAAGCTGTTGGGATAGAGAATATGTGAAAAGCAATTTGTGCGATTGAAATAAAGAAGAGATGACCAATTTAAGAAAGAAAAGAGATTATAGGTTAAAAATGAAAGGGACAGGGTTAGAGTTGGGAGGATAGGAGAAAAGTAGAAGAAATAGGGTTTTGGAGTAAATTAAGAGTGAATTAGTACAAGTGGAAGGGGTGGACGAGTGGGTAGAGTATGAGTTTGGGGGTGGATTGAAAAATCGAAAGAGGACAAAGAAACCTCGGTAACAGCACTTGCGGAGAAGGGCAGTCATAATTTGTCAGGTGGAATCGTCGGCTTCGACGAGCAAGACCCTGAGCATCATCTTGGGCAAAAAGCGCTCCCACTTAATCCCGAAGCCAACCCCACTTGAACTGCCATCTTTGCTGGGTTTGTGAGTACCCATACTCTCTGCCTCCGCCATACACACTTCTCAGTCTCCTGTCGCCGCCGTTAGAAACACAGAGTCGTAGCACACCTTTAACACCCAGACCGTCGTGTTTAACAACTCTTATCGTTGTTACACACGCAGAGGCGTCAGCGTTGAACACCCCCGAGAATCACCACCGTTCAACACCCGAGCAGCTTGCTGTCGTTAGCCGTTCAAGGTCAATCGTGCGAAGAAGGAAATACGAAAAGGAAAAATATCAAACCATATACTTGGAGCCAAAATTGTAGAGAAGGAAATCGTTTCGTGGAGAAGAAGACAAAAAATTAGGGCCCAAACTGTTATTAAAGGAAAAAGAAATTAAAAGAAATAGGACCCAAACCGTTATTAAAGCACATTGTTTGCTTTACCGTTACCATGAATTAAACAGAATAAACACGACGTGTTTAAAGGATCGAAACCATTATTAAAGCCTAGCATACAATAACAGGTCGTAACCGTTATTAAAGCCTATGTTAGATGATGGGCCAAAACCGTCATTGAAGTTATCATTTAATGACAGTTTAAATCCGTCATCTATAGATTGACCCAATACTTTGATGAAATAGGACCAAAACCAACATAGAAACCCATCATATGATAACGACCCTGAACCGTTATTGAAGCCCACCATGGATGACACGTTAGATGACTGACGACAACCGACATCGAAGGTCAACCTTTGATGACGGTTTTAAACTGACATCGTTGAGAAATTTTTACGAAAATTTTCATCTTTCTCCGAAAAACGCGGCCCCTTTTTATATACATCTTTAATGACGAGCGATAACCGACATCGAAGGTCTCCCTTTGATGACGGTTTCAAACTGACATCGTTGAGAAATTTTTACGAAAATTTTCGTCTTTCTCCGAAAAATGCGGCGCCTTTTTTATACACATCTTTAATGACGGGCGATAACCGACATCGAAGGTCTCCCTTTGATGACGGTTTTAAACCGACATCGATGAGTAATCTTTTTGTGCCCTTTTTAAATTACATATAATAACGGTTTAAAACCGTCATCGTAGGTTTCCATTTTTGTACAAATAGAAGATGACGGGTAAAAACCGTCATGGAAGGGTCTTCTTTAATTACGGTTAGACACCGTCATTGTACCCCGAATTTTCGAAAGTTGACATTTTTTTTTCTGAAAATAGTGGCGTTTTTTTCACAATCCGTCATCTTAGAGTCAATCCGTCATTGTTGTAAAAATACAATCCGTCATCGTAGCCCCAAATTGTTGTAGTGCTTTGAGGTATAATTTTTTAACAAGCCAAATATTCTATCACTGAACAACAAATAGCTACAGATGCTTCGCATGAAGTGACTAAGGAAGTTTTGGAAGAAGCTAATGATCAGTCTCTTGATCATGAACAACAACCAGAAGAAATTCAAGAAGATCTAACAAACTACACTCTTTCTAGAGATAGACAGAGAAGAACTGTGAGACTTCCAGCTAGATTTACACAATCTGGTTTTGTAGCCTATGTCTCAAGTATAGCAGATGTTTTGAATGAGGAAGAACCAAAGACTTTTGAAGATGCTATCAGTGGGACAGAAAGTTTGCAGTGGAAAAAGGCAATGGACGATGAAATTGAATCCCTATATAAAAATGAGACATGGGAATTGGCCTCTCCTCCTCCCAAACAGAAAATTATACCTTGCAAATGGGTATATAAAAGAAAGCCAGGGAAATTTGAAGAATAAGGTACTAAATATAAATCTAGACTTGTAACGAAGGGCTTTATTCAAAAGGAGGGAGTTGACTACAATGAAATTTTTTCACCTGTAGCCAAACACACATCCATTCGAATATTATTAACAATTGTAGCTTGTTTTGATATGGAATTGGAACAAATGGATGTGAGAACTGCTTTCCTACATGGAAAGCTAGAAGAAAAGTTTTATATGGAGCAACCAAAGGGATATGAAGCAAATAGAGAGAGGAAGTTAGTTTGCAAACTAAATAAGTCATTATATGGCTTGAAACAGTCACCAAGGTGCTGGTACAAGAGGTTCAATGACTACATTACTAGTATTCAGTTCAAATGAAGCAAATATGATCCTTGTGTATACTACAAAAGGGAAGAACATGGTGGAAATATATATCTTCTACTCTATGTGGATGATATGTTACTGACAGAAAAGTCTATCTCAAAACTCTTAAAAATTAAGAAACTCTTCAACCAAGAATTCGATATGAAAGACCTAGGGCTAGCTAAAAGAATCCTTGAGATGGAAATTTCTAGAAATCGCTCAAATTTTGAGCTTTATGTCTGCCAAAGTGACTACACAAAGAAAGTTTTAAAGAGGTTCAATATGGCCTCTGCAAAGTCAGTTTCTATACCCCTAGCTCAACATTTCAAGTTGTCCAAGGAGGATTCTCCTAAAGATGAAGAAGAAAAAAATCATATGGAAAAAGTTCCATATTTTAATGCTACGGGCAATTTAATGTACTTGATGATCTGTACCAGACCTAATTTGGCATTTTTCATCTAGCTTAATCAGTAGATATATGAGAGATCCAGGGAGGAAACATTGGGAAGCGACTAAATGGGTGATGAGATATTTAGTTGGATCAACTAATTGTGGCCTTACTCTATAAAAAGCCAGAAAAACAAGATCTTAAACTTTATGGGCTACGTGGATTCAGATTTTGCAGTGGACCTAGATAGGAGGAGGTCACTTACCGATACACCTTTTTACTTGGAAACAATGTAATTAGTTGGAAATCAAATTTACAGTCAGTGGTTGCCCTATCTACGACAGAGGTTGAGTTCATTGTAGCCACATAAGCAATAAAGAAGGCTACATGGTTGCAAGGCTTAATTTCTGAATTAGGCTTTAAACAAAGTATAGTAGACATATATTGCGATAATCAAAGTGCAATATGCCTCACAAAAAAACTTGTTGATATCGGGTTTCATTTTATTAGAGAGGCAATTGAGAAAGGAGTGGTGAATGTATGGAAAATAAAAACAGAAGATAATACAGCAGACAAGATGACTAAGATTGTTACTTGAACCAAGTTTGAGCACTGTTTGAAGTTGCTCAACTTGGCAGACACTCCAAATGAGTAAAATGCTAAGAAAAAGACAGCAGCCAATAGAGTATTTGGTTCAAGGGGAAGATTTGTTAAAAATGAAAATAAATACTCTACAATAAAATCAGTTGTAACTCTCAATGAACAGAATCCCAACAAACTCCCTAACAAACTCTGTTTTATAAAGCAAGATAAATGAGAAATTGTTCATGTGATTTTTCAAATGAGAGTATAGGGGAGAGTGTGTACCTTATCAATATTCTGCTGATCAATAAAATTTTACCTGCTGTCTTCAAAAGTGGATGTAGGCGCTCAACGCTGAACCACTATAAACTCACTTGTTCATCTTCTTCTTTCTCTACCCATTTTATTTCTTGATTTTGATCTCTAATAGCAAAGTAGTTTCTTGTTGCATTTCTTCTCAAGAGCTTCTTCTGCTTCTTTCGTTTGCATGGTGGAAATGAAGTCTGAAATGTAAAGTGAAATTTCATTTACACTTGTGTCATGTGCTGCCAAAATGTGTAACAAAAGCACACTGAGTGGGATTTGACAACACAATACCCACTGACACTGAGCTCAGCACCAAATGCTGAGAAATTCCATCTTCCAAATTCTCTCTGTGTACAATTTTCACTAATACATTAATATATTTATTTTTCTTAATATTTAATATATCAAATACAATAAATATATTTTCCCTTATCAATACCATCAAATTTACTAAATTTTAATTTAAACATTTCAAGTGAAGTTGATCCTCTAATGTTCTTATGAGCTAGCAAAGTGACCTTATGGGCCTATATATTATAAGTTCCAATGATACAAAATTAATTAATTAAACTCTTTAATCAATTAATTTTCTTTCATTATCTCTAGGTCGCTTCACTATAGGGCCTAGAGTTTGCACTCTTATTGTGACGAAATCAATAACACATAAACCAGAAAATTATAGCAAAATAAAAAGAGAGAGTAAAGAGAAGCAAGAAGTAGACACTAATGTTTATAGCGGTTCAACCATTAAAATGGTCTACATCCACTTTCTTAAGGTAGGGCATCTCAATCTCATTTCACCAAACGAATGTAGCTGGAGATTACAAGCTTTGGAGATAAACTCCTCACACACAGAGACCTTTCTTCCCTTAATTGCTTCCAAAACTCACAGCCGCTCAAACTCTCCCCATTCACTCTGCCCTAAAATGAAAGCAGAAGGGAGCATTTATACACATTCTGAAATTGACACATAATGGGCTTTTTCATGAGGGTCAGGCCCATCCATTTACATGAATAAGAATGGGAAAAATAGTTGTCTGAGTCAGCAACTTAAAACTTCCAGCTTAGCATCCACTGTGTACATATGTATGTGGGTCAATACTTCACAAATCACCCTCTTGACCCATATATATATGTATGAAACTCAGATCAATCAAGCAACTGCCCTGTAGAATCTAAAACACACAGAAACAATCAACCAACACCTACTTTAAGTAAGTTCATCAAATAAGCTGTTCTCAAACTTGTTAGGGACTTTGTAAGCATATCTGCAGGATTTTCAGAAGATGGAATCTTTTCTAAACTGATTTCATTTGCAAGCATTTTTTCTCTAAGATAATGAAAACGAATATTGATATGCTTTGATCTATCATGATAAAGAGGATTCTTTGACAATGCAATGGCACTTTGACTATCACTATAAACAGTAAATATATCATCACACCCAATCAGTTCGTTTACCAAACCTTTTAACCATATTCCTTCCTTGACAGCCTCAACTAAAGATATGTATTCAGATTCTGTAGTAGAAAGTGCAACTACTGATTGAAGTGATGATTTCCAGCTTATAGTATTCTGAAATAAGGTAAAAACATACTCGGATGTCGATCTTCTCTTATCCAAATCAGCTGCAAAATCTGCACCAGCATACCCTACCAAACAATTATCATTCGAATCCCCTTTCAAATAAATCGCCCCTGTATTTAGACTGCTTTTCACATACCGAATTACCCATTTTACTGCCTCCCAATGTGGTTTACCTGGATTACTCATATATCGGCTCACTAAACTCATAGCAAAAGCAAGATCAGGTCGAGTACAAGTCATTATTGCATACATAAGGCTACCCACTGCATTCGAATAAGGGATCTTTAGCATTTCAACTTTCTCTTCCTCTGTTTTTGGTGAATTAGCCTTAGATAATCGAAAGTGTTGAGCTAAAGGGATTGATACACATTTGGCAGCTTCTAGGTTGTATTTTTTTACAAGTTTTTCAAGGTATTCTGATTGAGATAGAGTTAACACTCCCTCTTTACGATTTCTAGTGATTTTCATAACTAGAATTTTAGTGGCTGCCTCTATATCTTTCATTTCAAACTCAGCTTTCAATTGCAACTTTAACTCCTCAATTTTACTAACTTCTTGTGATGCTAAAAGCATATCATCTACATAGAGTAATAAGAAAACCGAAGCAACACCCTTTTCTTGCTTATGTATACACAATTATCATACATGCTCCTTTGAAAACCACAACCTTGGATGAAAGCATCAAAATGTTTATACCACTGACGTGGTGATTGTTTTAATCCATATAGTGATTTTAAAAGTTTACATACCAAATGTTTACCATTTTCATTTTCAAAACCGGGTGGTTGTTTCATGTATATATCTTCTTCTAACTCTCCATGTAGGAAAGCTGTGGTTACATCCATTTGCTCTAACTCTAAGTTAAAGTGAGCTACTATGGATAACATTACACGAATTGAGGAGTATCTAACCACAGGAGAGAAAATTTCATTATAATCTACTCCATATTCTTGTGTGAACCCTTTAGCTACGAGCCTAGCTTTATATCTAGGTTTGTCATCACCTTTTAAGCTTGGTTTAATTTTATACAACCATTTACAGTCAATTAATTTCTGGCCTTCATGTTTTTCCACTAATATCCATGTCTTATTTTTCTCAAGAGAGCTCATTTCATCAACCATTGCTTCATACCATTGACTCTTATTTTAAGATTTTATGGCTTGATTATAAGAGATGGGTTCTAAATTATCATATGACTCATCACATAACAAAGCATAAGCTGCAAAATCAGTCATTTCAATAGTACAATCAGAATGATCAAATCTAGCAGGAGGTCTTATAACACGTTTCTGTCTATCTCTTGTTAACTGGTAATTAGTTAAGTTTTCATCCACATGTGGGGCTTGATTTTCTGGATTAACTTCCTCTGATTCATGTGTTTCTTCTGAATTTTCAAAGTCTTGTGCTGATTTTTGAGTTAACTCTCTGTTTTGCTGATTTAAAACTGAAGTTTCATGGCCACTGTTCTGATTTTCAGTTTCTAATTCAATATCAAAAGTGGCTTCAGCTTCTGTTTTATTTTTCTGGTAATTTAGACTTCCCTCATTTTCCCATGGCATTTCATTTTCACTGAACTTTACATCTCTACTTATAATGCACCTAGATTCTCCATGGTTTAAGACCCATAATTTGTATCCTTTCACACCCTTTGGATATCCTAAGAAGATGCATTTTTTTGATCTTGGAGCTAGTTTATCTTGTTTAATGTGGGCGTAAGAAGAGCATCCAAACACTTTTAGGTCACTTAAATTTGGAGGTATACCGGTCCAAACTTCCTGTGGTGTTTTCAAATTTAGAGCCAAGGAAGGACTTCTATTAATAAGGTATGTTGTTGTATCAACGACTTCACCCCAAAATATTTTAGGTAACTTGGCATTAGCAAGCATGCATCGAACTCTCTCTAAAATGGTCCTATTATATCTTTCAACTAGACCATTTTGTTGAGGAGTATTATGGACTGTTAAGTGTCTTTGGATGCCAGACTTTATACACATGTTCTTAAAGTTTTCATTGAGGTATTCTAAACCATTATCGATTCTAATCACTTTAATCTTCCAATTTGTTTGATTTTCAACATAAGTCTTCCATTGCAAGAAAGTTTCAAATACCTCATTCTTACTTTTCAACAAATACACCCACAATTTCCGAGAGTAATCATCTATAATACTAAAAAAATATCTAGCTCCTCCTAAAGTTGAGACTCTTGCTGGCCCCCATAAATCTGAGTGAACATAGTCTAAGAGTCCTTTAGTTTTTTGTAGAGATCTATTAAATTGAACTCTAGTAGATTTTCCTAGAGTACATTCTTCACAAAATGGTAAGTTCACTGATTTTACATTACGAAGCAAGCCTTGTTTATTCAGTTCAATTAAGCCTCTTTCACTAACATGAGCTAGCCTTTTATGCCATAGGATTGCATCATTATTTATTTCTGTTGAAGCTACACTGACTTTACCCACATGTGTTGAGCCATTCAAAGTATATAAACCATTTTTAGAAATTCCAGTCATTTTCAGCAAAGACCCCTTAAAAATCTTCATTACACCACCCTCTGATTTGTATTTATACCATGCTTTATCTAAAGTTCCAAGGGAAATCAGTTTGCGTTTAAGATCAGGGACATATCTTACTTCAGACAAAATTTTATACGTGCCATTTGTTAAACTCAATCTAACTGAACCAATACCTTTAATCAAACATTGCTGGTTATTTCCCATTAGAACTTTTCCTCCATCTAAGTCTTTTAGTTCCAAAAAATAGTGTTTATAAGGGGTCATGTGGTAAGAGCAGCCAGAATCTTATATCCATTCTTCATTAGGATCAATTTCAGTTACTGCTAAGACTTCAGCTGACTCATAACTCTCATGAACATTTGCAGAAGTTTGACCCTCCTTTTTATTCTGAAATTTATTCTTATATTGAAGTTTTCTGCAGTCTTTTATAAGGTGCCCTGATTTATGACAATAGAAGCATTCTCGAGTTTCTTTGCCTTTAGATTTCGATTTGTGTTTACTGTGATCTTTCTTATTATTCTTGGACTGATTTGAACTTGTTTCAGGTCTTCCCCTAACTGTTAAGGCCTCTGTTTCCTTTTTCTGTGGTCTAGACTCTATTTCTTTCGATCTAAGGGCATTCAACACTAAACTCATTGACAATGAATCCCTCCCATATTTAATGGCTGCCCTAATCTCTTTATAACTTTCAGGAAGAGAATTTAAAAGTATGATCGCTTGATTTTCGTCATCTATCTTTTCTCCAATATTGGTAACATCTAGGCATATTTTAATATATTCATCCAGATTATCTTCAAGAGATTTTGAGGGATCCATTCGATAACCAAAGAGTCGTTCCTTTAACAAGATCTTATTAGACAAAGATTTATTCAAATACATATCATCTAATTTCTTCCACAGATCTACTGCTTTTGTAATTTCATTAACTTGTCTAAGCACTGTATCAGAGAGGTACAGAATCATGGTACTGAAAGCTATTTCATCCATCTCTTGTTTCTTTTCTTCTGTTAAGGTTTGGGGTATATCTTCAGGCTTATCTAAAATTTTGGCAACTTTTAACTGAAATAACAGAGCTTTTAATTTTTTCTTCCATAAGCTGAAATCCTCTTTCCCATCAAATTTCTCTAACTCGAATTTAGCAGACATTATCGATAAGCAGAACAACCAGAAGAAGCAGAGACAACACAACAGATGGACCCTTATACAGAATACTTGATTTTACTCGAAGAAGTTACTTACCTTTAATCGTGATTTAATCACAGTGGAGACAAGATGGATTAATTGCTCTGAATTTCCAGCCGCATCAGAAGAAACCCGCTGCCATCGATTTCATCACCGAATCTCGCTCTGATACCATTTGTGACGAAATCAATAACACATAAACCAGAAAATTACAGCAAAATAAAGAGAGAGAGTAAAGAGAAGGGAGAAGTAGACACTAATGTTTATAGTGGTTCAACCATTAAAATGGTCTACATCCACTTTCTTAAGGCAGGGTATCTCAATCTCATTTCACCAAACGAATGTAGTTGGAGATTACAAGCTTTGGAGATAAACTCCTCACACACAAAGACCTTTCTTCCCTTAATTGCTTCCAAAACTCACAGCCGCTCAAACTCTCCTCATTCACTCTACCCTAAAATGAAAGCAGAAGGGAGCATTTATACACATTCTGAAATTGACACATAATGGGCTTTTTCATGAGGGTCAGGCCCATCCATTTACACGAATAAGAAAGGGAAAAATAGTAGTCTGAGTCAGCAACTTAAAACTTCCAGCTTAGCATCCACTGTGTACATATATATGTGGGTCAATACTTCACACTTATGCATTGTAAGGACAAGCTGTATTCATGAATATAATCATTACATATAACCATTACATGGAAGTTATTCATGCACTAAATGACTTTTGTGGGTACACAATTAATCTAATAGATATGGCCTAAGTGAGTATAGTTCAACCGTAATTGGCATGTATCTTCGACGAAAAGGTTAGAGGCTCAAATCCCCTACCTCCGAATGTTGTTGAACTTAAAATAAAAATCTAATAGATAATGACGTAGGAATTTTTCAGAGTTGTGTCAACATGTCACAAACAATGATTTTTTTTTTTTTTGGAGTAAAACTTCAAATTAAATAAAACTATAGAAAATTTTTATATTTTAGCAATCCAATATTATATATAAGCAAAAATAAGTTTACACAAATCTCATTATTATTCGAAATATTAGTCAATAGACTTTGCAAATCCAAAGCCCATAATAATAAATATAAATAATAAAAAATTAAAAAGCTCACGAAAATCTAATGCTGAAAACTCAAACAAATCATATCATGAGAGCAAAGGAAGAGCAATGACACAAAGTAGAGGAGATTGAGAAGTCCCACATCGCCAAAGCACGCAATATTGGACGTCAGAACCTGCTATAAATATAAGACAACGCCCCACAACCAAACATACTTACCTGGACGGGGTCAATGGGCGATCAAGAAAACCCATGGCCTAGATTGGTGACCTCCATTGCACTTTAAGGAGGGGTGCCCATCTAAAGTCTGCCCAAAGCGGCAGAGCCTACGTCATTATTTGTGGCAGTGGGGGCCTGCGTTCGCGCGGCCCCTTCTAAATGCATTAGTTTCAAGAATTTTGCCTCGCCTTGCGAATCATGTATTTTCTTAGTCTGATTTCCGAGTTTACTCATGAAATATTTACTATTATGTTTTTGCAAAAATGATAATTAAAAAAAATGTGTTTCCTTCGGAGAAGGATGAAATTGTTTTAAAGCAATCTTTTTTCTAAATACTGGTTAGTATCAGAACTTATATTCCAAAATTGTATTCAGAGGCTAGCTTGAAAATTGGAATAAAAATTCTGGATCTAGGAAAAGGTTTGCAGCAAAAGTCATTCTTGAGAAGGGCTATAGCGGATTTTCTCAGAAGAAAGTTCTTGACAGAGAAATTGAGAAAAGCTGGAGAAACTTTGTTCAAGAGCAAGAAGCAGAAGAAGTTTGCTGAGTCAATATCAAACTTCCAACTCATATCAATGTTAATGTAAGCAAGATGGAAAGATCATTTGTGTTTAAAGTTTCGAATAATCATTTTCTTCAATGAATTCTTCTACTTTAAGATTACCATAGGATGGATGCAAGAAGAGACTTTTGTGAATTCTCAATTCTGAATGAGAAACTCTTTTTGGACCTTTAAGGTGAGGAGGTTGTACATAATTTTGAGATGTAAAAAACACTAATTTAAAGAAAGAAAACAAAGAAATGCTTCTACACAGAAATAATATGGTCGAGATTGAATTGGACTCGAATTCATAACTTTATATCTTTTTGTGTTGGCTTAAGAACAAAATTTAGCTCTTGCTTCTCAATATATATAAAAATAAATAAATTAATTAATTAATAAGCTCTTGCAACATTACCTTACCTATATATATAGTCTCACAAATCAAAAGCATCACATTTAAAACCCACTTTAGGTGATTTGTCACGTCACATTTCAAACATATATACTTTTCGCGTAGGATTCGCAAAACCTTTCTCTTAGATGCCTAAATTACTTGCAAGAAATTCCACACGTGAAGGATTCGGGTGAGAATGTTATTTCATTGATACTATTTACTAGGATTTGTTCAGAACAAGGAACTCATTGATACTTTTTGGTAGGAACTATTCGGAATTGGGATGTTTTAAGTCTTGGAATACCTTTTTGTATTTTTAACTAATTAAAATTCATCATTAATACAATTTTTAATTAAAATAATAATAATTAACAATAACTTTTATTTTATATAATTACTAGTTTTATTTCATAGTAATATTTTTTTAACCATTTTGACAAATAATAATCAATTAAAACAAAATTACGCTAATAAAAAAGTATTGGTATAATTTTTATTATAAAAAAAAAATCATTTTTAACCCTAAACTATGGAGGTTGTATCTATTTTAACCCTGAACTTTCAATTTCATCGAATTGAACCCTAAACTTAACAAGTTGTATCAATTTTAATCCTGAACTTCCAATTTCATCAAATTGAATCTCAAACTTATCAGATTGTATCAATTTTAACGTCAAGCAGTGTTACAATGTATACCTTTGATTAACTTTCCATTTGAACCACCGTACACAATTTATTATTTCTTATTTTTTTTCCTTAATTCACATTGTACCTAAATTGGTTAAAATAAAATATTGGAGAAACTTTATTTTAGATGACTTTTTCTTATTGTTGAGAATTTTAATTGTAAAGACTTTTTTGCTGCTATTTAAGATTACGAAAGCAAAGAGATTTTGGACTTCAAATATTTGCTGGTTTTTTCTATTGTTTCTAAGAACTTTGTGGATTTTTTTTACTTCTTTTACCGTTTCTTTTTCTTGCGTATTAGAAGAATATACAAATGTAGAAAACGAAAATAAAGAAATTTAGAGTTCTTATTTATCATATTTGCTAGATTTTTCTTGTTGTGAATAACTTTGTGATTCTTTTTTGAATAATAATGAGAAGAATAGTTTGAGATATTTGATTTCTTATGGTTTTTCCAAAAAAAATTCTTACAAAACACTAAGTCATGTGCAATGTGAATTAAAAAAGGAAAAGGAAATTGTCAATTACATGTTTTAATAGTAATTCAAATGAAAAGTTGACCAGAGGTCTACGTTGCAACATTTATGCAAGTTTGAGGTTTAAATAGATACAATTTGTTAAGTTTAGATTTCAATTTGATGAAAGTGAAAGTTTAGGGTTAAAATTGATACAACCTCCAAAGTTCAAGGGTCAAAATTGATTCTTTTCCCAAAAATCATTCATATAAAATATTATTAAATTTTATTGGTACAATATTTAACGGATAATTGTAATGAGTGGCAAAATTAGGGTGCTTAATGGCAAAATTAACAACTCTTTAAAATAATTGCAAATATGGCAAAGTTTTTAAATCAAACTTTTATATTTTCGATTTGCCCTTCCGTTGGTTTTCTTTTCTTTTTCTTCTTTTTATTTTTCTTTCCACCTCCCCACTTAAAAACCCATTTCCCTTTCTCTTGTTTGCAACTTTCTCCCGTAAAAGAAGCTGAAACAGGGCAACAACGACAATAATACCCCCAAATTAAATAACATTAAGACCAAAAATGTAGAAATTCAAGTTTCAGTTTCCAATGTTGGGCTTTATTCTATCAGTGATAGAAACTTTCTATCACTGATAGAAAAGTTTTCTACCACTGATAGAATCTATTAGTGATAGAAAAACTTTCTATCAGTGATAGAAACTTTATTCTATCAGTGATAGAAACTTTCTATCACTGATAAAAAAAATTTCTACAACTGATAGAATCTATCAGTGATAGAAAAACTTTCTATCATAGAAGATTTTTATCAATATACACACACATATATATATATATATAAAATTAACGAGAAAGAAGAAGATGCGTGTCAATCAGTTTTTCTATCACTGATAGATTCTATCTGTGATAGAAAAAGTTTCTATCAGTGATAGAAATCTTCTATCACTGATAGAAAGCTTTTCTATCAGTGATAGAAACTCTCTATCACTGATAGAAATTTTTTCTACCACTGATAGAATCTATCAGTGATAAAAAATTTTCTACCACTGATAAAATGTTTCTACCACGGAAACGAGAAATCAATTCAGAATCAAACGAGAGGCGCGCACAAAACGGAAACCAATTCAGTGATAGAAGATTTCTATCATTGATAGATAGAAAGACTTTCTATTTGTGATAGAAAGTTTTTTCTATCTGTGATAGAAATAGGATATAACGACCAAACACTGATAGAAATATGATAGAATGATAGAATCTATCTTTATTAGTGATAGAAAGCTTCTATTTCTATCAGATAGAAAGTCTTTCTATCACTGATAGATTCTATCAATGATAGAAAATATGAGAAACGAAACAACACCAACCAAACACCTTATAAAAAAGAACACACTGATAAAAAGTCTTTCTATCTGATAGAATCTATCTCTATTAGTGATAGAAAGCTTTTATCACTGATAGAAAGTCTTTCTATCAGAATGAAAGGGCATTTTAGTAAATACACATTCCAGAACTTAAAATTTTGCCATTTTTGCAAAATTTTCTGCGGGCTGCTAAATCCGTAAATATTTTGAGCCGATTTGCTATATTTGCAACGGGCCCATATTTAACAGTAAGGAATTCTATTTGTATATTTATTTAATATTATCCAATCACAATAACTAAGTAAAATAAAACTACAATAATTAAAAAAGATAAAAATAATTTTTTTTACTAGAAGAATAAAACTATTTTGTTTCAAAAAATTATTAAATTTAATCTTCATCAAATTAAATTGAATATTTTTATTTTATCAAAATATTTACATGGAATGAAAGAATATAGTTTAGTATTGTTTTTTTTTATTAGAAGAAATAGTATTAGTAGTTTAAATAAAAGAGAATACAAGTGTGAGTCTCGTTGATGGGACAATTTTTATTAATATTATAATTTTTAAAACTTATTATTAAAATATAGTAGTTTTTAAACTTATTATTTAAATATTGTTGTTTTAATTTTTCAGGTGTAGGTCGTCTCTTCAAGAGATGACCATGACCCGCGTGTTTGCATGTTATCCATGCAGATGTGACAATAATTTTAAAAAAAAAATTCGTGAGAGACGACCTCCACGTATGTATTACACAATATGAATTGTTGGTAGGGTGGTCAAGGATATGGTTTCCTTTCTTGCATGCTAGAGTTTGATCCCTAACGGCGCTATTTTGATTATTATTTTTTTTTTTTGGCATTTTGAAAAATGCTAGCATTTTTTTTTTCTTTTTTTCACTAAAATCGAAATCTATATACCAGAAATTTAATTTAATATAGAAATTGAACTTTTTTTAGTATATTTTTTTTAAAAAATTTATTTAATTTAGAAATTGCAAATTTTTTATTGTATATTTTTATCCTTGAAATTTAATTTAAAGTAGAAATTGCACAATTTTTTTTGTATATTTTTATTTTTGAAATTTAATTTAATGTAGAAATTGCATATTTTTTTTGTATATTTTTATTTTTGAAATTTAATTTAAGGTAGAAATTGCACATTTCTTTTGTATATTTTTATTTTTGAAATTTAATTTAATGTAGAAATTGCACATTATTTTTGTATATTTTTATTTTTGAAATTTAATTTAATGTAGAAATTGCACAGTTTTTTTTATATTAAAATTTTGGTATATAAATTTCGATTTTAGTGAAAAAAGAAAAAAAAAATAATCAAAATGTAGCTACTAAAGATCAAACTCTGGTACGCATGAAGGAAAATTGCATCTCTGACCACCCTACCAACCTTACATATTGCATTTTGCATACGTGGAGGTCGTCACTTGAAGAGACAACCTTCATGAATATTTTTTTTTTTAAATTATTGCCACATCTGCATGTCGTCTCTTCAAGATACGACATGCAGACACGCGGGTCATGGTCGTCTTCTCACCTACATCTGAAAAATTAAAACAACAATATTTAAATAATAAGTTTGAAAACTGCTATATTTTAATAATAAGTTTTAAAAATTATAATATTAATAAAAATTGTCCCTCGTTGATGCGAGAAAAATGATAAAGGTCTAAAGTAACCAATAAAAAGATTGTGAAGTTTACCGATTGAAGGAATGAGATTAATAGTAGGTTTGAAGAGGAATGAGATAACAAGATTAATAGTAGGTTTGAAGAGGAATGAGATAACAAGATTAATAGTAGGTTTGAAGAGGAATGAGATAACTATTTTTATAAGACAGTGATTCTCAAATTGGTGATAGCTCTACCAATTGATTTCATTCATGTATTTTAGTAAGCACCGTCAAAGGGAATGAAAATTTTGATTTTGAATCTCATGTAATATATTAGACCTAATAATAAAACATTATAATTTTATATTAATTTTATTATTTCTTTTCCCCTCCCTTTCTCCTTCTTCTTCTTCACCTTTCCCTCCTTCTCCAAGCTCCATCACCACCATTATACTCCCACGGCGGCTGACAGCCGGCGACCGCCACTCGCCGACGATGGCAACCTGTTTTTTTTTTCCTTCTTCCTCCTTTCCTCTTCTTTCTCTCCATTGCCTTCCTCCTTTCCTCTTCTTTTTTTTCCCTTTTTTTTTTTACAATTAAGGATCGGTTTGGAATATCTTTTAGTTTAAATGTTTTTCAAGAATGCATTTTTTAAAAACATTTTGTTTAGAAATTGTTTAGAATTTAAACACTCATATGTTTGGTTACATTTCCTCATAATTGTTTTTATACACAAGTTATTATATACTTAAAAACTCTTTTTAAAAAAATTGTTTTTAAATGTTTCTCTCAAAATGGTTTATTTCTTAATCTCATTTTTTAATAAGTTATTTTTAGTGATTGTCAAACACTAGAGTTTTTTTCAAAATGATTTTTTTTTTCAAAATTAAACAATTGAAAAGTTAAACCAAACATACCTTAATTTCTAGTATTACCGTAGTAATATGCTCCCTTTATTCACACTATAATTTTGCCTTCATAAATATATCTTTAATGTTGGTGGATCCCACAACATTCAAAGGAGGATGACGTGAAAATGATAAATGGAAGAAGTATTCATAATGATAGGACCCGAATAGTATATCAACAACCCACTAGGATCACCTCCAAGACAATCAACGAAACAATAGTACTCCAATACACCACAAATTATTCATCAAATAATCACCATGCAATCAACCAATGATAAAGAACAATAAACAATCAAATGTAGAAAACTAAAATGCTAGCAACACACACAAAATTATAAAACCCCTTCGATGTGAAAATCAGTAGAAATCACGAGACTTGTGAGAAGTCCACTCTTATCGCCTTTTATTATGATGAAAAATATCACCAATCTACGGTAGTACTGGAAGTTTTCCCCCACAATCTACTACATTTTCATTTCAACCTTAACTTACACAAGCAGTGACATAAAAGCGTGGGAAAGTGTGTTGGACACTACATTGGTGCTTATTTTTCCAACTTTGTTGGTTTTAGGTCCTCTCCTCCCCTTCTTCCTTTGCTTGACTTCTCGTCTACTTGAAAGTTAGTTGCGCGCCTGCATCAACAAAGTGCCAACCTCGTGTGTCCATGTCGAGAAAAGCATAACTTCCAAGGAAATGTAAGCTAACTTCAACATGGCTAGCATGCCACAAATCAACATCAACAAATCTCATATTAATATTATCTACTGTTGTGGGTGATTCTGGACCACCCCAGAATCCAAGGATTAAGCAGGACAACGCAACACCAACACAAAAGCTTGACCGGGAAGCGGACCCCGGAGGAAAGCTAGCCGAAGGGATTGGGCCGTCTCAGCCCAATCCCATGCTCTGCCCACTCGTGTGGGTCGAGTTCCTTTCACCTATGTTCGGTCCCTGCTTCCCCGATCCGCCCCATTTCCATTCGGTTCAACCCAATGATAAGTGCCAAAAATATACCTATTTTGTCCCTTATTCTTAGCTTATTTCTTGTGAAACTTGTATGTTGTTGGTCAAAATTACTATTCCCGAGCCTAAAAAGTGTAAAAGTTGGTAAGCTAGGTCTTTGAGAGTCATGTGTGTCAAATTATACATATTTGTGCTTAAAAGAACTCATTTTGGTGTGAACTTGACTTAGTTTTGGTGTTTTGCAGAAAACAGAGAAATGTTGTTGAAATGCTATTGAAATGCGACCGCATTTCTGGGCAGAAATAGAAAAGTCCGAGTTTGTCACGGGTCGTTTTAAACTAGCTTTTCACGTAACTAACCGGCTGTTTTGACTCCGAAACTGACTAGGCTACCTACCAACACCATTTTCGTGACTCCTCAACCACTCCTTACACTATAAAAGGCCTCGATTCGAAGGGAAATTCAAGCAGAACTCATTGGGAAGAAGAAGAGGGTGGTGACAGAATCCTAGTAGACGCCCATTAGTAGGGATGCCCGTGGTCCTTCTTAAATGACTGAATTCTAACCTTTAGTTAGGCATCAAACTCGAGTGTTTGTAGATATTTTCACCCTATTCCCACTTGTAAAGGAGAGTAGAGTGTCGAGTGAACTCTAGAAGGATTTGATAAAAGAAAAAAAAAATCCTAGTTTTAGCTACTGCACCTTATTTCCAGCAATTGTTCTTTTCATTATTTTTGTATTCTTACATTCATTATGTCAATGAAAAGTTATTCTTTTGCATCTTATTCCATCATGCGAAGCTAAATCCCATTGAGGGGTTCAATATAGTGAATTCCCTTTATGGTTTAAAATAGCTTGAAAATGTTTGTTTGCTTAAGTTCTATTCATTGCTTGTCACTCTTTATTGAATATCGTTCTGAATCTTGCTAATTTTAAATTGATCACTTAGACTTTGCATGCTATGTGAGTTTGATCTTGAAAGGGACAAACAATACCGGTTTTCATAAAGGTGATATAGGAGAAATGACTCGAAAGAGTGTATTCGGTGTTATAGGACGAGACTGCCTAAGTCACCCTATAACAACTATAGGGTTATAGATTGCATGCTTGAATAATCTATGTCGGAGTCGAGTCATAGATATGTGCATAACGATACTCGCTTAGCCTTCTAACGATTCTTGGGAGCAAGGCCAAATAAAAGTTAAATCTGACCCAATGCATGAATAGACTTAGGTTTAATAAGCAATTATTAGAGTTATTTTACCTTAGGGTTGAAACTATATTGAGCACGTCGCTTATTTATCATTATTTTTCTTTACTTGTTTATTTTATTTATTTTCCAAAAACCATCATCGACTATTTCTTTGGTTACCTTATCTAAGCAATCTTTGGATAGTTTCTTCTTCAAATCTTTGTTTCCAATTTAGTCCTCGTGGGATCGATACCCTTGGAATACTTCTATGGTTTTTATTACTGCATGCGATAGTGTATACTTGCACTAGGTTGGCTGAATCTATCTTAATCTTCATCTACCATCTTTTCTTACATCCATCATTCAGACCGACACACATCACCCAGGATCGCCTTCAAGCACCTAGAAATCCCTAATTGAAGACACAGGTATAAATGGGGTCTCCCACACCCGAAAAGAGGTTCGAAAAATTAGCTACCAAAACACTCTTACTGTTTGATCTGACTTAGGCATCGGAGTGAATGTGACCTACACAACATCGGTGTGCAGCGACTCTGACTGGTCTTGTAGGTCACGTCTGAAGGATTTGGAATTCCCCAATTCCGTTAAAGTGGAAGCGTAATTGGGACCGATTCATAGTTAATTTTGTTTATCCAAAAATACTATTCAATTGGTTAAAACATAGAACAAATTCTGTACAAACTTAAGACTAAGCATACAAAATTTATTAGATCTGAATCTAAAGGGGAGAAGCAAACATACCGTCGTTGACGACTCTAAATACTTCAACGGACACCTTTCTTGATTTTGGACCAAGCGTCAACAATTGGGACACCACCAATTGATCTTCCCCGCTATGACTCTAAGATTAGGAACGTAGTTGTGGAACTACCTAATCTTGAATGAGAAAAACTCTAGAGAGAAAATTCTCCCTAGAGTTCTTGGGTTGAGAGAATATGAGAGGGAGGCTAGAGACAATGCAAGAATGCATTCTTGTGGCCTTATGTTGTAGTACCTAAACCCTAGGTTTAGTGTTCTATTTATAGGAGAAAGGCCATGAAAAAAATATTCATTTAAAATCAATTATTTCCATAACTGATTTAATCTTTTTCATAATTAATCAATTCCATGACCAACCAATTCCATGATCAATCAATTCCATAATTGATTAATCTTTTCTATAAATGATTGATCACTTCCATAAGTGATTAAATCATTTCCATAAATGATTAATCACTTCCATAAGTGATTAATCATTTCCATAATTGATTAATTTCCGATTAATTAATTCTTTAATTAATTAATCACCAATTAAATATCATATATTTAATTTCATACCTTCTATTAGTTAATTAATTAATCACCCAATTAAATAACATATATTTAATCTCATGCCTTCAATTAATTAATTCTATAATATGAATCAAATTCATATTAAAATTTGAACTCCTTCAAATTCTCTTATATCCTATAAATTTAATATGAATCAAATTCATATTAATATTTGAACTTCTTCAAATATTTATTTCTCTCATAGACTATAGTTTAATTAAATCTTATTTAATTTAAACTAAATTGAATAATTAATTAATTCATAATTAATTAATTCATAATTAATTAATTCATCTTCTAATTAAATTCTCTCAAGATATATTTGTTCCTAATTACTCTTTACGAGCTAGCAGGGGGACCTAATGGACCTACAGATCAGAAGCTCCAATGATATGAGGTTAATAGATTAAACTCATAAATCAGGTTAACCAATATTCATTAACTGTGGGTCATTCCACTAAAGACCCACAGCTGAACTCTTCTCACTGTAGAACATTTCTGTGTCCACGGATATAAACCTATACCGGTAAGTCAATCCTTCACGAGTGTTCATAACTACATTTGGGTCAAATTACCGTTTTACCCCTGTGTTACCTCTGGCTCCTTAAGTACCAGTGCTCCTCTAATGAACAACCTATTTATGGTCCAACCAGTAAACAGAAAGTCCCTCTCGGGCTAGTGAGAGGACGGGATCCCTTTGTTCCAGACCCGGAGTAACCACTTAAGGGAACACTCATCTACTTCTCTTAGAAGCGGGAAGGAGTGAATTCTATCTTATGTCGTCATGTCCCCAACCCCTCACTCGGTCTTGTCCCCAAGAAGGTAGGCTTATTAAGTCGGCGTGTAGGCCACTCTCACCCATACTAATCAAAGGACAATCCCTCGTGAGAAGGAGTTCATGACACACTCAGGATTTAGACTGAGTTACCTAGTCATCCTATTGAAACAGTAACCTAACTAGCTAGTTAACAGTGTTACATCTAGTGGTTTACTATTTCGTGGTCCGGTCTTTTGCAAACTCATTGCATAGGATACCCCTGCTCGCATGTCTCCTACATGGACGCCTTGGATCAATACGTCTGTATCGAATACAAAGCGGGTCGTATCACATAGTGTTACCAGGATAAGGTACCCAGCCTTATCCCTGTACTATAGACCTTAACGGTTTTCCAATGGTTAAATCTTGGATTAGATTGATACTTACTGACAATCCGTATTGCATAGGGCATTCATCTCATCTATACGGTCAAGATTGTAACTATGCCATACTATAGCTCCATCGTAAAGAGTGACCACAGATACTGATGTAGATTTCCTCAAATCCTTATTTGTCTTAAAATCTGTGTCAGTGTATCCTGTAAGGATCAAATCCTTAGTCCCATACACGAGCATATAGTTCCTCGTTCTCCTCGAATGCTTGAGGATATTCTTAACAGTTTTCCAATGGTTAAATCTTGGATTAGATTGATACTTATTGACAATCCGTATTGCATAGGGCATTCGTCTCATCTCCTCAACTTCTTGAGGTGTCTTAGGAAACAGTTTCTTAGACAGAAAAGAATTCCACGCCTGAAAGGTAGTGAACCCTTCTTGGAATTCTGTATCTTATATCTAACTGACATCTTGTAGATATAAGTCACTTGAGACAAGGCTAGCTTTTTGTTCTAACGATTCCTAACGATTTGGATCCCAAGAACAAACTCGGCTTCTCCCAAATTTCCATTTGGAAATGAGCTGCTTGCTCCTTTAATGTCAGTAAGATAACCTACATCATTCCCAATGATTAGGATATCAATCATATACAACACTAAGTAAGCTACTGAACTATTGATGATTACTTGTAAACACAAGACTCATTAATGTTCTGATTAAAGCCAAAAGATTTGGTCACTATATCAAATCTTATATTTCAAGATCGAAATTCTTAGGTCAATCCATGAATGGATCACTTAAGCTTGTAAACCCTTTTGCTTTCGATCTCGCTGTATGAACCCTTCTGGTTAAGACTTTTAATTTCTCATTTTCTCTTGTAAATCCACTTGTAACTAATAGGTGTTACCCATCAAGCAGATCTACAAGATCCCAGATGGAAGTGAAATACAAAAGACTTCATTTCTAGGTCCATGACTTTATTCCATTGGTCCTTGTCAACATCATTCATTTTCTTTCTAAAAGATAATGAACCCACTATGCCATCATCAGGTATGATGACCTAGGCTTCAAACAAGCCCGTGTAACGTTCAGGTTATCAAACAACCCTCCCACTACATTGAGGCAATCTCAATTATTAAGATGGCTGTGACTGACTAGATACATTGATCCATCAACAACTCTTGTTGAATAGTCAGCCTCATCAACAACTCTTGTGGATGTTACTGTAGCTTCATTAGTTAACTTACTTAAACTGACTTTACTCTTGTTGTTTATGATTTTTGATGTGGACTTCTTCTGAGAATTTAGCATTTGTCGATACAAATTTTTTATTCTCTTGTGAATTGAAGAAGTATCCACTTCTCGTTTCCTTTGGGGTTGCCTATTACAATATGCAATGCAGTCAATGTTGCATGACCCCAAAACGAGCCAGACAATTGAGCATTGCTCAACATGGAATGAACCATATCCAATAGGGTTCTATTTCTCCTAAATGAGATTTAGGGTGTGATCCCATGTACTATCAAATAGTCCTGGAATCTCAAATCCCTATACTCAACACTTTGATTAGATCGAAGTGTTTTTATCATCTCACCTAACAAGTTTTCAACTTCAGTCCTAAGCACCTTCGAATATCTCAAGAGATTCAGACTTAAGTTGCATTAGGTAAAGATACTCATACCTTTGAATAATCATCCAAAAGAGATGAATTATTCATGCCCTCCCACTGCTTTAACATATTGAACCACAAGGATCCAAATGTACAAGCTCCAAGGGCTCTTGGCTCTTAGATCTTTTCCAGTAAAAGATCTATCAGTCATATTACCCACAAGGCATGACTTACAAGGTAGTAGAGAGTCATCTTCTAACTCGCTTAGAAGTTCACTCTTGACCAATCTCCCAATCAAATTGAGATTAATATGGTCTACCTTAGAACCAAAGAAAGATATTTTTCTTTAGGAGAAATCCTTTGCCTCTTTTCACATTGAGTAGTAGCAACTTTAAACAACCCAGTGTTCATGATTGCTTTACTCTTGATTAGTCTTAAAACATTTAGGTTACTTTCCAATAAAGCTAAACAAATGTCAACTCCCTTTCTTGAAACAAAATTGTGTTAGCAGAGAAAGGTAAAGAGTAACATTGTTCCAGCAAATAAGACACAGAAATCAAATTTCTTTTGATCTTAGGAATTACATACACATTATCTAAAAATATGTATTTTCTCCCACTGAGAAAAATAACTTAATGTTCCCCACTGCTATAGCCAAAATAACCTCTCTAATTCTAACTTTGAGAGTCATTACACAAGCAGCATGCTGTTGCCAGGAACTTATTCCTTTAAAAGAAGAACACACATGATTTGTGGCCCCTGAATCAAGTATTCGGGGAGAATCATTATTCTTCATTAATCACGTTTTCAAGACAAGTAAATGAAAATTACGGTTTTGAACAAGTTCTCTTTTGCTAAGCAGGGTTCTATTTCATATTCACCAAGAACAGTTCTTAATGAATTAAACGTATGGGGCATGAGGGCATTCCTCAGTTAAGAATAATCCTAGACTTATTTACCACAATTTTTCGTTTAAGCTTGTTGTATTGCCGTTATTTATAAAATGACGTAAGACAATTCACATAAAATTATTATATAACTGCTGAAGTAACAAATTACTTGCATTATTATTTGCACTAACCCATCACAAATAATCCAATCAAATTCTGCAAAAACAAATAAGCAATCAAAGAAACCCTATAAAACTATTGATTTAGTTTTTGCAACGATACTTCAAAGGTTTAGAACAACAGCCACCGAAGGGTGGTCAGCTACTCCTCCTCTGAATTGAGACAATCTCAACCAAACTCTAACATCAGAATAACTCATATTTCGTTAGCGTTTAGTTACCGTTGTTCGATCAAGGGTTAGTTAACACATTTAACTCATCCCCGTAAGTGTAACCGTCCTACTTTCAGATCTCAGAGGCACGTACCAACAGGCTACCGAAGGGAAAGACAACTGTTGGTGATTAGCCTAAGTGACCCTATCCTATTAAGGAGTTCACGGTGTTCCGAATCCTATGATCAGGCCCTCCGAAGGGATGGTTGCGCCAGGACAACCTGCAGGCGGATCATAGGACTTTCACGGTGCGAACTAGGGGCGGAGACCGAAGGATACGTTGACACGTGTCCCGCTCTCACTTACTCTAGACATTTTTCCCATTCACCTTGTTATTGATTCATACAAACACTTTCCGAAGGGAGGCCGCTCCTAAGGCGACTCGAAGCCGAGCATGAACCTCACGTTGTGAATATAGGGACGTAGGAGCAAAACTTGATTTAAATCTCGTTTTATAATTTTTCTCCCACTGAAAATGTCCTAAGGTTAATTTAGGGTTGTTTAACTTAGATAAAATTCGGCTAAGTCAATCTATCTAAGTCTGATCCTATTATAACTATTATGGAAAGGATTCAACCGCAATGTTTTAGGTGAATTAAACTTCTTTTAATAAACCCAACTTTGCAAGTCAACAAAGTGTATATTAAGTTTAATATACGTTCAGTTGTAAATTTGTTAATATTCTGTTTTATCAGTTATTCTCTCTTAAGTGTATAAATACACTTCTGATATTCATTAATGAAATGAGGGAGAATATTTTACAATTACTGATATTCTTTATGGTATCAGAGCAGGCGTAGTCCTCTCCACGCGTTGAGTTCAGCAAGTTCTTGATTTTTTTTCTCTTCATCTTCACTCCACGAAGACGATGACCACTATTGATGTTCAATCGTCCTCTGAAAATCGGACTGCTGAGAATTCTGCCCTAATTTCCAATTCGAGTTTTGCCTCGAATGCTTCTGTTTCTCTCCTCAACAATATCTACAACCTGGTTTCCGTTCGTCTCGATTCGACGAATTATGTCCTATGGAAGTTCCAAATCTCACCGCTATTGAAATCGCACAAGCTCTTCAAGTATGTCGATGGCACGGTTACTGCTCCTGAAGCCATCATCAGATCTGAAGGACAGCCACCGCGAGTCAATCCTGAACATGAAGCGTGGTATGAACGCGATCAGGCGTTAATCACTCTGATTAACGCTACATTGACTCAGACAGCCCTATCATATGTCATTGGGTGCAAGACTTCTAAGGAGGTATGGGACACTCTGGGAAAACACTTCTCCTCCACTCGCACCAATATCGTTGGTCTTAAGTCTGAATTGCAGAGCATTTCAAAACAGTCAGGAGAATCTATTGATACATATGGTCGTCGAGTCAAGGAGATATTCAACAAATTAGCTGTTGTTTCTGTGATAATCGATGCGGAAGATTTAATAATCTACACGGTCAATGGCTTACCATCCACCTACAATGTCTTCAAAACGTCTCTACGTACTCGGTCTCAGAGTCTTACATTTGATGAGTTACACATTTTAATGAAAATCGAGGAATCTGCCCTTGAAAAATAGACTAAGGTTGAGGATGCCTCTGTTACGCATCTTGCTATGACTGCGAATGTTGATTCTCAGGGCAGAGGTGGATGGCGACATCAAGGAAATCGTGGTAGAGGCTTTACTGGAGGTCGTTTTGATGGAAATCGTGGTCGTGGCCGAGGTAGTTCCTTTTCTTCGCCCAATAATTTTGGTTCAAATCAAGGTCAGTCTACTCCTCCTTTCTCTAGTCTAAATTCGAGCAAGGTCTACTGTCAAATCTGCCATAAGTACGGTCATAATTCTCTTGACTGTTTTAATCGAATGAACTACTCATTCCAAGGGAGGCACCCTCCAGCTAAACTTGCGGCTATGGCAGCATCTGCGAACTCGAACCCTACCGGTACTACTTCTACCTCCAGTTCTTTTCCTCAAGATTCTCATGTCTGGCTATCTGATTCAGGATGCAATGCTCATCTGACGAGTGACCTTGCGAACTTGAGTGTGTCAAATGCCTACAACGGTGATGAGAGCATAACAGTAGGTAATGGTCAGTCCCTCTCCATTACTCATGCTGGTTCTGGAAACCTTTCTTTATCTGATAAATCTTTTCAACTCAATAACCTCTTTTGTGTACCAAACATCACCACTAATCTCCTTTCGGTTCATCAGTTTTGTACTGACAATAATTGCTTGTTTATTTTTTATTCCACTTCATTCAAAATTCAGGACAAAACATCGGGCCTAACTCTGTTCCAAGGACCCAGTATTAATGGTCTATACCCTATCTCTGCTTCGTCTCTTTCATCAGCACAAGTAAGTCTCCATGCTCAAGTTGGTGTCAAGAACTCTTCTACTGTGTGGCACGATAGGTTAGGTCACCCCTGCTTTTCTATACTTCATACTGCTCTAAAGTCCATTGGCTTGTCTGTTGATCGTTTTCCTCATGTTTGTAAACACTGCTTAGATGGTAAAATGTCTAAGCAACCATTTCCTTTATTTGTAACTACTACATATTCTCCTCTTGAGATTTTACACAGTGATGTATGGGGCCCTGCCCCTGAAAAATCAATAAATGGACAGCGATATTATGTTTCCTTTATAGATGATTTTTCTCGTTACACTTGGTTGTTTCCACTATGCTTTAAATCTGAGGTGCTGTCTGTGTTTACCAACTTTCTACCCTTTGCTGAAAACCTTTTATCCACAAAACTTAAAACTCTTAGAAGTGATGGTGGGGGTGAGTATACAAGCCATTTATTTCAAGACTTCCTTACCAATCGTGGCATCCTACACCAAAAATCATGTCCTTACACACCCGAGCAAAATGGGGTAGCCGAGAGAAAACACCGCCACATTGTTGAAATGGCCATTTCCCTTCTATCCAAGTCCTCGGTTCCCCAACGGTTTTGGCCTTTTGCCTTTGCCACTGCCACCTACTTAATCAACAGACTTCCTTTACCGTCTTTAAACAACAAATCTCCTTATGAACTTTTGTTCAAAAAGCCTCTTGATTACTCCACCATTCGGGTGTTTGGTTGTGCCTGTTACCCTCTCTTGCGACCATACAACCGTTCTAAATTGCAACCACGTACTTCACAGTGTGTGTTTCTTGGTTATCCACTAGGGTATAAAGGCTACTTGTGCTATGATTCCTCTCTAAATAAATTCTATGTTTCTCGTCACGTTTTGTTTGATGAAACTGTATTCCCTTTTGCCTCCAGTATGTCTTCCACAATCATCCCTTCTGAGTCCTCACCTCTGCCTTTTGTTCCCTCAGACTCCTCGTTTGCTTCGTGCAACCTACCCAACTCCTCTCCCTTTTCTACCACTGTTGCTCCTCAGACTCCAGCCAATATTGAATCATCTTTGCCTCCTCCTGAGTCTCAACCTCCAATCATTAGTCCTCAGCCAAATCCTGAACCCTCCATTCAGACTAGTTCTGAACTTGTAGCCCCTATACCACCCGTTCCTGTTTCCATTGAACCATCTGCAAGTGTTGGGACTGACCATCCTTCTGTAAGTAATAGCCATTCTATGCAAACACGGTCCAAATCCGGCATTTCTAAAAAGAAAGTGTTTGCTGCTGCAGTTCAGAAGGTCTTACCCGAGGAGCCTAGCTCTTTTACTCAAGCATCTAAGGACTCACATTGGCAAGCTGCTATGATTGATGAGTTTGCTGCTTTAGTAAAACAAAATACTTGGGTTCTCACTTCATTACCTCCCCATAAACAAGCTATTGGGTGCAAATGGGTGTATAGAATTAAAAGAAACCCTGATGGCTCAATTGCTCGTTATAAAGCTAGGCTAGTTGCCAAGGGGTATCATCAAGAAGAAGGTGTAGATTACTTTGAGACTTTTAGTCCCGTGGTAAAAAAGCCTACTGTCCGTATTGTCTTGTCTTTGGCTGCTACGTTTGGTTGGTCCTTAAGACAAATGGACGTTAAGAACGCTTTCTTACATGGTGAGTTAGAGGAAGAAGTATACATGCAACAACCTCAAGGGTTTGTAAATAAAGACTATCCTACTCATGTGTGTAAACTCAAAAAGTCTCTGTACGGACTGAAGCAAGCTCCGCGTGCGTGGTTTAAATGTTTTACTACTCATTTACTTACATATGGTTTTGTTGCCTCGCATGCCGATCCATCATTATTTGTTAGAAATGTCTCTGGATCTATTACATATTTGTTGTTGTACGTGGATGACATCATTATCACTGGAAATGATCCCACTTATGTTGATACTATTGTCTCTCGGTTGAAAGGAGTGTTTGATATGACTGATTTAGGTGCCTTGACTTACTTTCTTGGCCTTGAAATCAAGTATTTGCCTACTGGCCTCTTAGTTACTCAGTCCAAATATGCTATTGATGTCTTGTCTCGATTTGGCATGAATGCCTCTAAGCCCTGTGCAACTCCATGTTCGGTCGATTCATTAGATGTGGATTATGCTAAATGTAACATTGATGATGATAAACTGTATCGTAGCATGGTGGGTGCTCTTCATTATCTCACATTTACACGTCCCGATATATCCTAAGCTGTGAGTCGGGTCTCCCAATATATGCATCTTCCTACTTATGCTCAGTTTGCAGCTGTTAAAAGAATATTTCGATACGTACGTGGTACTCTGTCTGCTGGTTTAATGTTCAAAAAGACTCTGTTGGCCTTTTCGGATTCGGATTGGGCAAGCAGTCAATGTGATAGATGATCTACAACGGGCTTTGTCATCTATCTTGGAGATAATCCTATCTCATGGGTATCGAAGAAGCAAACAACAGTCTCAAGGAGTTCCACTGAAGCCGAGTATAGGGCTCTTGCTGCTGCTACTACCGAGTTATCTTGGCTAAGGAAAATACTTTGTGATCTGTTCGTTTTTCTTCCACAGGCTCCTCTGCTGTTTTGTGACAACCAATCTGCCTTACAACTGGCTCGAAATCCTATTTTCCATGGACGAACAAAGCACGTGGAAGTTGACTTTCACTTCGTTCGTGAAAAGGTTGCTGCTAAAGACCTATCTCTACGATTCATCTCTACTCATCATCAACTAGCAGATCTCTTCACCAAGCCTGTCACTACCGAGCGCCTCTCTCTGCTGCGTTGCAAACTCATGCCCTCTGTGGCCTTCGTTTGAGGGGGGATAAAATGTATATTAAGTTTAATATACGTTCAGTTGTAAATTTGTTAATATTCTGTTTTATCAGTTATTCTCTCTTAAGTGTATAAATACACTTCTGATATTCATTAATGAAATGAGGGAGAATATTTTACAATTACTGATATTCTTTAAACATTACTATGGTTAATTCAACTCAAGGTTCAGATCAGTTCCCAGGTAGGATGTGTTCCGTAAATCGTCATCTTAAGTACCCCCAGCCTTAAACAGAACTTTACCGAGAGAATTCCCTTATAACCACAGTAATGTAAGGTATTTACTCTAAAGATCTAGGTGTATTAAACTCTTTTAATAAACCTAATGACATTGCATGCTAACATTTAGCTATGATTAATTCAACTCCGGTATTCCGGGTCAGTTCCCAAGTAGGAGGTGTTCCGTAAACCGTCAACTTAAATACCCCCAACCTTAGACAGAACTTTACCGGTGGAGTTCCCTTATAATCATAGCAATGTTTTTCCTACTTAGTCAATTAAAACTAATTTTAATTCTAAGTAAGAATAATTCTAATCCTATTAGAAATGTGATCTTAGATCTAATTAATTTTAAACATTTTAAAATTAATTCATTTATCCTAAGATCCTATGTTTGCATGCAATTCTTTGTTATAGGTTAACGGTTTCTATTCATTAATTTTATAACTATTATAAATTTTAATGAATTAACCCTATAACATGCTACTATGGTGAATAAATTAACAATCAAATTCTAATTAATTTATAAAACCATACATTAGCATACATGACATACCAAAAATATAATATTTATATTAATCTAAGGTAATGTCATGCTCAATGCATTTTAATTTACTTTTAATTAATCTAATTCTTAAATTAATCATACAAGAAAATTAAAATTAAACATTGACTATTTTCATACATTAAGATAATATTTATATTAATATATCATGAAAATTAATTAAGCATGTTAATTACTTATATAAATATAACTCTTATATTTTTTAAACTAAAGTAATTTCATGCTCAATTCAAATTAATTTTCTTCAATTAATCTAACTCTTAGATTAACTACCCAAGAAAATTAAAATTAAACATTCACATTTTCATACATTAACATAACATTTATATTAATAGCTCATGAAAACTAATTAAGCATGTCAATTACTAATATAAATATAACTCTTATATTTTTTAAACTAAAGTAATTTCATGCTCAATGCAAATTAATTTTCTTTAATTAATCTAACTCTTAAATTAATTACTCAAGAAAATGAAAATAAGCATTCACATTTTCATACATTAACACAACACTTTATATTAATTGCTCA
Source organism: Luffa aegyptiaca (assembly GCA_017139565.1). NCBI lineage: Eukaryota > Viridiplantae > Streptophyta > Magnoliopsida > Cucurbitales > Cucurbitaceae > Luffa > Luffa aegyptiaca. The sequence goes on from CM029397.1 coordinate 24,257,682, forward strand.
TGAAAATAAATAAGCATATAAATTACTTTCATAAATATAACTCTTATATTCTTTGCTAAAGTAACTTCATGCTCAATGCTTCTCAATTTTCATCCATTTAATCATAACAATTTACATTAAAACTCACGAAAAAAAAATTTATACATATTTCATACATTATAACATTTATAATGATAAATATGCATGAATATGCTTAACCTATGGTGGGATTTTAAGCTAAATGACATACTTTATGCAACAATCAATTAACTTAATACATACATCACATGCATAATTAAATTAAAACTATCAAAATTGACCGAAATATTTGGCATATCCTAAGGAATTAAAAGCAATTTAAATTACAATAATTTAAATCCATGACATGTCTTGGTTTCCAATATTTTCCTTTTTGGAATTTACAATTGATCTAATCAAAAGTATAAATCTAATATCAACAAATATGCCAAAATAATATATTTTGTAAATTAAACCACATATCACATATATGAAATTAAAATACTCACCATTGAACCAATGCTAATTTTAGAGAAACGAAATTAAATCTACGATCGGCTCTGATACCAATTGAAGGATTTGGAATTCTCCAATTCCGTCGTTAAAGCGGAAGCATAATTGGGACCGATTCGTAGTTAATTTTGTTTATCCAAAAATACTATTGCATTGGTTAAAACATAGAACAAATTCTATACAAACTTAAGGCTAAGCATACAAAATTTATTAGATTTAAATCTAAAGGGGAGAAGCAAACATACCGTCGTTGACGACTCTGAATACTTCAACGGACACCTTTCTTGATTTTGGACCAAACGTCAACAATTGGGACAACACCAATTGATCTTCCCCGCTATGAGTCTAAGATTAGGAACGTAGTTGTGGGACTACCTAATCTTGCCTGGGAAAAACTCTAGAGAGAAAATTCTCTCTAGAGTTCTTGGGTTGAGAGAATATGAGAGGGATGCTAGAGAGAATGCAAAAATGCATTCTTGTGACCTTATGTTGTTGTCCCTAAACCCTAGGTTTAGTGTTTTATTTATAGGAGAAAGGCCATGAATAAAATATTCATTTAAAATCAATTATTTCCATAACTGGTTTAATCTTTTCCATAATTAATCAATTCCATGACCAACCAATTCCATGACCAATCAATTCCATAATTGATTAATCTTTTCCATAAATGATTGATCACTTCCATAAGTGATTAAATCATTTCCATAAATGATTAATTACTTCCATAAGTGATTAATCATTTCCATAATTGATTAATTTTCAATTAATTAATTCTTTAATTATTTAATCACCAATTAAATATCATATATTTAATTTCAGACCTTCTATTAGTTAATTAATTAATCACCCAATTAAATATCATATATTTAATCTCAGACCTTCAATTAATTAATTCTATAATATGAATCAAATTCATATTAAAATTTGAACTCCTTCAAATTCTTTTATATCCTATAAATTTAATATGAATCAAATTCATATTAATATTTGAACTTCTTCAAATATTTATTTCTCTCATAGACTATAGTTTAATTAAATCTCATTTAATTTAAACTAAATTGAATAATTAATTAATTCATAATTAATTAATTCATTTTCTAATTAAATACAATATATTTAATTAGACATATATTTGAACTCTTTCAAATATATCAATCTCTCAATATAATAAAGTTTAATCTCAAATTAGACTTCATAATTTAATGCATCACTATACATTATTTTAATTTGTATCTCATACGATTAACTTAATTCCCAATATGAATTTGAACTATTCAAATTCTCTCAAGATATATTTGTCCCTAATTACTCTTTACGAGCTAGCAGGGGGACCTAATGGACCTACAGATCAGAAGCTCCAATGATATGAGGTTAATAAATTAAACTCATCAATCAGGTTAACCAATATTCATTAACTGTGGGTCATTCCACTAAAGACCCACAACTGAACTCTTCTCACCGTAGAACATTTCTGTGTCCACGAATATAGACCTATACTGGTAAGTCAATCCTTCACGAGTGTTCGTAACTACATTTGGGTCAAATTACCATTTTACCCCTGTGTTACCTCTGGCTCATTAAGTACCAGTGCTCCTCTAATGAACAACCTATTTATGGTCCAACCAGTAAACAGAAAGTCCCTCTCGGGCCAGTGAGAGGACGGGATCCCTTTGTTCATGACCCGGAGTCACCACTTAAGGGAACACTCATCTACTTCTCCTAGAAGCGGGAAGGAGTGAATTCCATCTTATGTTGTCATGTCTCCAGCCCCTCACTCGGTCTTGTCCCCAAGAAGGTAGACTTATTGAGTCGGCGTTCAGGCCACTCTCACCCATACTAATCAAAGGACAATCCCTCGTGAGAAGGAGTTCATGACACACTCAGGATTAAGACTGAGTTACCTAGTCATCCTATTGAAACAGTAACCTAACTAGCTAGTTAACGGTGTTACATCTAGTGGTTTCCTATTTCGTGGTCCTGTCTTATGCAAACTCATTGCATAGGATACCCCCGCTCGCATGTCTCCTACATGAACGCCTTGGATCAATACATCTGTATCGAATACAAAGTGGGCCGTATCACATAGTGTTACCAGGATAAGGTACCCAGCCTTATCCCTGTACTATAGACCTTTTTTGTTGTTACTTGAACACCGATCCTCGTATGTCCCCACATATTAGTTCAAGTCACATGTAAACAACTTCTGATCTTAGTTTATTGGATTTGGGTCAAATTGTGCAATATTTAACAATAACACTTTATTGTAGAAACTCAATAACACTTTATTAAAACAAGTATACAATTTGTTCATTCACTATCTATGAGTTTTAGGGCATAAAACCCACCAACGTCTTCCCCGTCTTCAAAAAATTCACTGCTGGTGTCACATGAAGGTCAGGTGAGTGACTTAGCTGGATTTTGGGATCAATAGTTGGCGCCGTCTGTGGGGAAGAATGCTTGCCAATACAGATCGCGTTTCGGTGGTGGTTCACAGGATGGAGCATGTTCAGGAACCAGTAGGAAACTTCGAGTATGAGCAAAAAGCATCGAGTCTGACTGAGGCCGACCCCAGTAGGGAAGAGGTCGACCCTAACCTCGGAGACTGTTGTAAGGTTCTGCGTGTCGACGAGGTCGTTGGAATTGACCCAAGGGGACAACCAGAGTAAGAGTTGGAGTCGGTGCCACTAACGTCTGAGGAGAGGAGAGTGAGCATCGGCACCAAACTAGGGGCTGAGCAGAGAGACAAATTGATTGGTTTCTTGAGGACTAATGCAGAATTGTTCGCATGGTCACACGAAGATATGTCGGGAATTGACCTAGAAGTGATGGTTCACCGATTAAACGTGGACATGGATTTCAAGTCGGTAAAGTTGAAGCGACGGACATTCAATTCGGAAAGGAATGAGGTTGTTGCCAGCCAAGTGGATGAGTTGCTTAAACCGGGATTCATCAGGGAATTCCACTATCCCCAATGGTTGTCCAATGGTGTACTGGTAAAGTAGGCCAACGAAAAGTAGCAGATGTGCATCGACTTCACGAACCTAAATAAAGCATGCCCAAAGGACAATTATCCTTTACCCATGATCGATCAGTTGGTTAATGCAACAACAGGACATGAGATGTTTAGTTTTATGGGTGCGTACTCAGGATACAACCAGATTAAAATGCACGAGCCTGATCAGGAAAAGACTTCATTCATCACCAGTCTAGGGTTGTACTGCTACAAGGTCATGCCGTTCGGTTTGAAGAACGTCGGGGCAACGTACAAACAAATGGTAAACCACATGTTCGCTCATTTATTGGGAAAGAACATGGAGGTGTACGTGGATGATATGCTGGTTAAAAGTCTCGATGCCATGAGTCCGACCTCAACGAGGCTTTCCAGATACTCCGGAAGTACCAGATGAAACTAAATCCAAGTAAGTGCGCTTTTGGGGTTGTAGGTGTTAATATCACACATGCGGAAGCAATTTTGGATCTTAGGCACACAATTTGATCAATTTAGTCCAAGAAGACATGTTGTCCATAAGAACAAAAATAGAGTAATAAGGTACCTACCTTTTGTAGCTCCCAATTCGTATAATCCGATGCTTTATAATTCACACGAACAGCTTTTGGACAACCACTTGGATCTTCTCTCCTATCCTCAAGCCTTGGAACGGATTGTGGGATCCTTAATTGATAGAAATTGGAAAGGAAAGCTTATGGGTATAAGCAAGCTTGAAAGTATGAATATAGAAGTTCTTGGGAGAATTTTGGCAGCATTTTAAGTTGAAAAATCACCCTCATTCTCATCAGCTCATCCTCTATATATAGAGGAAAATCATGCTCAAGAATTGCACCAAAAATTGACAACTATTTGGGAGTGATTTGAGTCATGGATCAGGTGGTGCAAGAAGGCTAATCTAAGGTGAATCTACTAAGCACCACCTCCAAAAATTACCAACCTTTTTGAATTTCTTTTAAAATTCAAAATTTGTAATTTAAACCACAAATCTGAATTATCCCACTTAATTATAATTTTATTTAAATTTAAATAAAACTTATTTAATTTAAAATAAAATCATTTAATTTAATATCTTATATTAAATTAATACCACTTGTGCAATCTTGGTTTTTCTCCCAACGAAATTTCTCGAACATGAATCTTTATTCACGTGTTTAATATTTAAATCATATTTAAATATATCCAACACTCATTTTAAGTTTAATTCGTAATTAAACTAATATGTCGTTAAATATCGTATATAAGCGACTTTAGTATCCTTTTCCGAATTTGAACGTTTCAAATATTAACCTATCATATTGTTCTAAGTTTTATTCCTATTGAGCTAGTAGAGGGACCTAATGGACCTACAGATTATGGGCTCCAACGAAATGATGATAACCGGTTAAACTCATTAATTTAGTCATTCATCGTTCATTAGCTTCCGAGACACTCCACTATAACCCGTAGCTGAACTCCCCTCACTGTAGATATATTTCTTGTCCACTTTAGTTAACCATGATTAGTAAGTCGGCCCTTCACCGGTTGTTCGTAACTACAGCTAGGTCAAATGTTCGTTTTACCCCTATAGTTACATCTTGTTCCTTAAATTCCACTGATCCTCTAATGAACAACTAGTTCGCGATACAATCACTGAACCAAGTCCCTCTCAAGTTTATGAGAGGGCGGGACCCCTTTGTTTAAGACTCGGAGTCAGCACTTAAGAAAACAACCTTTACTAACCCTAAAACGGGTAGGAGTGAATTCCATCTTGCAAAGCTATGTCCCCAGCTATCCATTTAGTCTTATCCCCAAAATGGTAGGCTTATTGAGTCGGTGATGTTTGGCCACTCTCACCCATGTAAATCAAAGGATAATCCTAAATAAACAGGAGTTCATAGTTAGCTCAGGATTAAGATCGAGTTACCTAGGTTATATGTATGAGATGTTCAATTTCAACAGTAACCGGTGTTGTAAAGTGAAAGTGACTTATCTCCTGGTCCGATCTCTATGCAAACTCTTTTCATAGGACGCCCTCACTCACATGTCTTATACATGAGCGATTAGGATCACATCATTTGTCTTTAAGGAACAGAGCGAACCACGCCAATAGTGTCCCCAAGATTAAGGTACCCTACCTTATCCATATACTAGAGATCATTTTAGACTATTTTCTTGAACTTGATCCATACTTATGTCACACATAAACTTCAAGTATGCATAATATAGTCATGGGTTCTTAGTTTATTGGATTTGTGGTTATATTTAGGCAAAACAAATATATATAAATAATACTTCATTGAAGCAAGTCAAATGTTACATTTACTATCTACGAGTTTTAGGGCATAAAACCCAACAGGGGTAACGTCAGGAAAGTTCCTAGGATTCATGGTGCATCAGAGGGGGATAGAGGCAAACCCAGACAATATCAGAGCCATTATGCAAATGTCTTCCCCGTCCAATCTTAAGCAACTTCAAAGCTTGAACGAGAGGATCGCAGCGTTGAACAAGTTTGTTAGCAGATCTACTGACAGGTGCTTACCCATTCTTTAAAATTTTGAGACAGGGATCGCGTTTTGAATGGACTGAAGAGTGCGATAAAACTTTTCGGGAACTGAAATACTATTTGAGTTCGGCCCCGCTCTTGGCCAAGCAGCTCCCTGGCGACGAGCTACTACTCTATGTGGTAGCCTCAGATACGACCGTAAGTTTTGTACTGATCAAAGAAGGAAAACTCCAGAGACCCGTGTACTATACCGGTAAGTGGATGGTTGGAGCAGAAACCAAATACCCCCAAGTGGAGAATCTCGCTCTGGCCTTGGTTACGTCGGCCAAAAGATTGCGACCAAACTTCCAAGCCCATAAGGTAACAGTCTTGACAAATTTCCTCTAAAACAGGTGTTGCAGAAACCAGATGCCTCGGGTCGCCTCATGAAGTGGGATGTGGAGTTGAGTGAGTATGACATCCACTACAAACCTCGAACCGCAATGAAAGGGCAAGCTGTGATAGATTTTGTGGCATATTTTCTCAACCTCCCTATTCCCCGACCTAGTGTACGCACGATCGGGATGATGCTAATTCTTGCAGGGGTTGACATATTTTCTCAACCTCTCCAAGTCCTCGACGGAGTGCACGCACGATCAAGATGAGATTCAAGATTATGTGAGCCTGGGCCACGGGCCTACCTCATCTCATCCAGATTCAAGATTATGTGAGCCTGGGCCACGGGTCAACCTCACCTCATCTGGCTTGAGCTCATCACGCGAGCCTGGACTACCGAGTCTACCTCGCCTTATCCAGATATGGGATCACGAGAGCCTGGACCACCAAGTCTACCTCATCTCATCTGGCTGGAGCTCGGACACTTCATCTGAGTCAAGCTCACATGGCTGAGGCCGAGGTCGAGCACATCTTGTCGAGGCCGAGCACAAACTTTAAAAGGTATTCTTCTCTTTACTCAATTATATTTTATGTTTTAAATAAAGCTAAATTAGAAAAATGTCATGCTCGGCCTCAGCCCGAGGTTGGGTCAGGTACGAGGCCCTCCAGCCATTTTTGTAATCTCTCACCTTTCTCATTTCCATTTCACCTAACCCCCATTCAGGGAGCTTCTACTTTGTCTATTTCTATCCTATCTTGCAGGATGACAATAAATTTGCACATAGGTCAGCGCAAGGCAAATATCGTTACTCTTAAATCGGGCTTAAGGAACTCGACCTATAGCAATAAGTCACACCCGAATCCCAATTCAAGAGTGGGGGCTTAATGTTGTGGGTGATTCTAGACCACCCCAGAATCCAAGGACTAAGCAAGACAACGCAACACCAACACAAAAGCTTGACCGGGAAGTGAACCCCGGAGGAGAGCGATCCGAAGGGATTGGGTCGTCTCGGCCCAATCTCATGCTCGGCCCACTCGTGTGGCCCAAGTTCTTTCGCCTCTGTTCGATCCTTGCTTCCCCAGTTCGCCTCATTTCCATTCGGTTCAGCCCAGGATCGCCTCCGAGGGCCTAGAAAGCCCTGATTGAAGACACATGTATAAATGGGGTCTCCCACACTCGGAAAGGGGTTCAAAAAATTAGCTACCAAAACACTCTTACTGTTTGATCTGACTTAGGCAAAGGAGTGCAAGTGGCCTACACCACACCGGTGTGCAGTGGTTCTGACTGGTCTTGCAGGTCACGTCTTTCCCGTCTTCAACAAATTCACTGCTGGTGTCACATGAAGGTCAGGTGAGTGGCTTAGTCGGGTTTTGGCATGAACATCTACAATATTGGATATCATCATTAAAAATGAAGAATTATAACTTAGTTAACCAATCATTGAACTTTCATAAATAATAATAATAATAATTGAACTTTCATTTATTAATTTATAATGTTCATGTGTTTCTATGAATAAAATCATCATTTTTTATTTCAAAAAAAAAATCAACATTTTCATATAAATATTACTTAGATTAAACAAGGATTAAAAATAATAAACTATAGTCTTTTCAAAAAAAAAAATAATAAACTATAGTCTAATTAATCCACAATATATTCTCATTTATTTATTCAAACAATTTTTAGGATTTCTAGATTTTTCTCCAAAATTTTCATTAAAATTTACATTTTTATAAAATTGAGATCTTAACCTTTCTTTTGACTTCAACATTTCGAACAATACTTACAATTAGTGTTAATTTTACCATTCTTGTATAGGAAAGAAAAATATTAAAATACACTCACTACATACCAAAATTCTACCTGTTCACACGAGATTTCAACAAAGGAAATTTAATTGGTGGAAATGAACTTGATTTTATTGATTTTGTATGTAGAAGTGTTACAATCTCTAATATTTATCCTCTGATGCTTTCTCTCAAAATGTAGAGTCTGATCTAAGGGCTGGCGAGCTTGATCTCAGACGGAGGAAGTTTGAATCTTCAACTTGTATCTTGATGAAGAAACGGTTGATTCTTTGGAGTCTTCCAGTCGTTGGATCTTCTGAGTCTTGAGATGACCAAATTCTTAATCTTGGATCTTCTAAATTCTCTGGACTCTCTAACTTCTGAAGACTCTGGACCTTGGGAGAATGCTCTAGACTCTAGCTTCTCTGACTCTGTCTGAATACCCAAAATGAATGGTGGTCTTCTCTATTTATAGAATTTGATGGACCTCACATGGGCTTGGGCTTGGGCCCAACCTTTGGGCTTAGGCTATATTTGGGCTTTAATCCAACTCATTTTTAATAAGATTGGATTATTTTAATTTAGCCCAATTTCTTCAATGATCTCGGGTCACATTAGTCTCGGTCCAATTGCCACCTGACATAATTTGATTGGACTCGGCTTATGTCATCCGATGGATCAATAATAGACAAGTGGCACCGTTTGATTTGCCGAATTTTTAATGTCTATTAATTTAATTTAGAGACACATGTAAATTTGTAATCGGTCCCAAATTTATTTTATCATTAATTCAAATTAATGACGTGACAATTTGTGATTGGCCGAAATTTCTCACTCAACAAATGTCCCCCTTTTCGAAATTTATGCACCAATATGCGTGCATGGATTTTGAAAAGCATGATTTGTGAGAAAAATATATGACGTTTAGTCATAACTTTGACTTGTGTCGATAGGCGAAATTAATCAGAATATTAACTTATAATTCCAAATAATTTCGATTTTCGCCACCAACATTAATTTTGGCCAAATTTTGAATTTTGATTTCCAATATTTTTTTTTTGAAATTGGAAAATTAATTTTAGTCAAAATTGTGACAAAATTTTTTTTTCTCTCTACCTTGGACATGAATTTGGAGGTAGATAGACACTTTGAACAAAAAATTGGAGGCCTCTTGGCTTTCCAATTTTATTAGGCCAGGATTTATTTCTTGATCCATATAACTTGGAGGCAAAATTTTTTTACCTTAATGGCAATTGTAGGAAATTTCTTTCCATATTTGATTAGGCAAAAAATTTCCTTGGCCAAGAATAAATTTTTCCTTATGTGTTTGACCTAATATTTCCCTTATAAATTGAATAAGTTGGATAGGTCAAGACACAAAGTCATTCAAGCAAGAAGTCTAGGTAAGAAAAATTCTTTCCTCTTTAATTTTTCTTTTCTTTCTTTCATTTGACTTCAAATGCTCATATATTTTCTTCTTTGTGTAGGCCTTGAATTCGAGCGAACATCTCCCTTGGTGCCTCTTTGTCGCCTCATCGGTAAGTAAAAAAAAAAAATCTCTTGAAAACCCTTTTTTTTTTTGTTCGTCGCCACACTGCCGCAAGATTCACAATTTTTTTTTTTTTAATAATGTTGCTTCCGCTTCATGTCGTTTGCGTGCACACATATAATTTTTTTTTAGTTGAATCTGTGTCTATGTAGTTTGGCTAATTGAAAAGAAGAGCATGACTATTTTTATTTTTATATTTTTTTTACTTCAAATCCCATGTAATTGTTTAACAAAGCTTGCAAAAATTTGACTATTCAACCCCAAATATGTATCTGCACAGTGCACACTTTTTTTCTTTTTATTATATATATTTTTTATGCATAAAACATGGCCGCCGCACTTAAAAACATATGAGTGGTTTTGTTTTTTTTAGGTCTAAGTGCCATGCACAGCCGCAAAATTTTTTAACGTTCAGTTGCATCCCATATACATATTTCAAGATTTTCACTTTTCATTTTATTTTAAATATATATGATTGAGTGCACATCCGAGAGAACAAAAATTTTCTTACAAAAATTGTTTTACTCTTCAAATGCCATGAATCTGGGAGTTTTTTTATTTTTATTATTATTATTTTTTTTTATTTTAACTTTGCCGCCACTGAAGTTTCGCATCCCACACCCACATACATGTGTATTAGGTTAAAGCTCAACCACACTTACTTTTTTTTTTTTTTTAAACATGTTGTATACATGCATTGTACAACAATTCCCTTCTTTTTTTCATTTTTAAAATCTTTACTTTGCGGTAATTGACCCTTTTTTTATTTTACGTCTTTCCCTTTTTCTTTTTTTCTTTTCTTTTTTTTTTTTGTTTTGTTTTGTAAAACACCTTTTGGCTTCTCTTTTTTTCTTTTAATTGGTAACTTGATAAACTTTCACTTTTTTTTTTTTTTTTTTTTTGCTAATTACTCCTTTCTTTCTTTATAGGTCTTGGAATTAACAAACTTATTTGAGAGTCTCCTTGGACACAACATCAATCTTCGTCCACCACTTGAAAGGTATATACATATTCAATTTTTTTGCCAGTTTTTTTTCTTTTTTTTTTTGAATATGCATATATATTCCATGTGTGTCCTTATTGGATGTCGCGCATATGAACTGCTTTGATTGTATCATAGATTTTCATTTATCTCCCTCTTTTTTTTTTTATTTTTTTTTTGCACATATATTATTGCAATTTGTTTCTTTCCTGCTTGAATGTGTAAACATCGTGCAACAGTCGTCACCAAATTCACTTGCAGTGATTTCACTCATGGTAGACCAGTCCCCTATTTCATTGGGTGATCTGAGTAGCCTGCAGGGGTAGTCACCAGATTTGCCTTCAGAGATGCATTCCTGCTAGACCAGTCCCCATTTTATTGGGTGATCTGAGTATCCTGCAGGGGTAGTCACCAAATTTGCCTACAGTGATGCACTCCTGCTAGACCAGTCCCTATTTTATTGGGTGATCTGAGTGCCTGCAGGGGTAGTCACCAGATTCGCCTTCAGTGATGCACTCCTGCTAGACCAGTCCCCATTTTATTGGGTGATCTGAGTAACCTGTAGGGGTAGTCACCAGATTTGCCTACAGTGATGCACTCCTGCTAGACCAGTCCTTATTTTATTGGGTGATCAGAGTAGCATGCAGGGGTAGTCACCAGATTCGCCTTCAGTGATGCACTTCTATTAGACCAGTCCCTATTTTATTGGGTGATCTGAGTAACCTGCAGGGGTAGTCACAAGATTCACCTACAGTGATGCACTCCTGCTAGACCAGTCCCCATTTTATTGGGTGATCTGAGTAACCTGCAGGGGTAGTCACCAGATTTGCCTACAGTGATACACTCCTGCTAGACCAGTCCCCATTTTATTGGATGATCTGAGTAACCTGCAGGGGTAGTCACCAGATTTGCCTACAGTGATGCACTCCTACTAGACCAGTCCCTATTTTATTGGGTGATCTGAGTAACCTGCAGGGGTAGTCACCAGATTCGCCTTCAGTGATGCACTCCTGCTAGACCAGTCCCCATTTTATTGGGTGATCTGAGTAACCTGAAGGGGTGGTCACCAGACTCACCTAAAGTGATTCCACTCTGTCTAGACCAGTCGTTTTGATGACTATAGTGTCTTATAGAGTTGATTATATATATATATATATATATATATATTTGTATGATTGATTATTTATGCATCACTTTCTTGCCTTCATAACTTCTTGGATAAGATTGACATTTTTTTTGTGTAGAGAAACTTATCTCCATCATGGTATATTTCACTGAGCACCCTGATCCTTAGAAAAACTGCTTAGTCATCTTGAAGGATAGAGATCAACCTGTTGAAAATAACTTTATTCTTCCTGTAGGAGAGACAATATGCGGTAATTTTAGGGGATCACAACATTGCTTGGATAATTTAACCTCTTTGTCTAGATGGTCAGAAGAAAAACTTTTGAGTCACGACTCTTCATTGAAGGCGTGGTTTTTAGAGTCTCCAATACATAGTAAGGTGCCGGGTGAAAGTCCATAATCAACTTTAGGTCGTCAAATTATTGGAGACGAACAAGTTCGTTGGGGTAATTCAATAAGAATTCATGGAGAATTCTTTTATATACCTGATTATTGGGAATGGTTAGAGGTCGTAATTTCTTTAAATACGCCGATACTGAAGAAGGCTCGTTTGTTTGATACTGTAATGGCTTCCCTATACACTTATGACCACAATAATGATATAGTTCGAGCTTTTTATGAAGCATGGTGTCCATCCACAAATACACTTCATACAACATCAGGAGAGTTGTCTATCTCTCTATAGGATATGTGGAGATTAGGAGGTCTTTCCATCAAGGGTAGGTTTTATGATGAAGTTGTTCCTAACTGTAAGGAATTATTAGGTTTGCCTGACCGAGAGGATGAAGATTGCCCAAAAGTTTGTGAGTACCTTTTTGCTGCGTACTATCACATTGCATCTCAACAACGCGATTGCCTTCAAATTCCTATCAAATCGTGGATTTCTTTCTGGTTTAAAGGAGATTCGAAATATGAAAAACCTCCTTCCCGAAAGTCGAAGAAGACTTCTCGTCCACGTCAGACCCATAATCCGAATGGGGCTCCTATCAAGCGTCACAATTGGTCCGAAAAAGAAATGGATTTATTTTGCATGTTGGGCGTAGAAGATGAATTGAAAGATAAGGCATACTTGGCTGCCTTTCTTTCTTGTTGGTTGTGCACATTTGTATTTCCCGACCAACGTGCTTCTCTTCGTCCAGAAGTTTTTAAAGTCGCCAATCTTATGGCTGAGGGTTACATTTTCAGTCTTGTTGTTCCTGTTTTGGCCAATATTTATCATGGACTCGGGCAGATTCACAGTGCATCTCCTTCTGCTGGATTTTCGAAGGCTTGTTTCCCTTTGCACTATGTCCATGCTTGGCTGGCTTATTATTTTAACACACATTACAAAGTCCCAACACCTGTCATTGGCCCGATGATGGTTGAGTTTTCTGGCGAGGGTGGGGCTAAGTATTTTAACGATTTTGAAGCCCGTGTACATATTCACAAAGGTAAATATTGAAGGGATAAAAGCCCTTTGCGCAGCGGAAACGCACAGAAAACCACACTGATTTTAACAAAGACTGAAATACCAATACGGATCACAAACTTAATTATTTACAGCAGAAAATAAAATATAATCATGCTGTAAAACTCATTATAGCATGCTATAAAAAAAGAGAAAAATTCTAGATCTAATCTAGAATTGGGTCCTAATGAACCTAGTTCAAGAAAATCCTTACCCTTGAAGAAATCCTTGAACGTTTCGCCAAAATTCTTCGATTTTCTCCCAAAAACAGCAGCAGTCACACCTTGATCTTGCTGGAAAATCACCACGAACACCACCACGAAGATTCACCGGTATTCTCGAATAGGATGTTGCGTTGGGAGCTTGTGGGAGCCAAAGACCTAAGGATATTTCCTGGATCAAGCACTCTGTATTCTCAGAGAGAGAGAGCAAAACCAGAGAGAGAGCGAGAGAGAGGGAGAGAGGTGTGAGACTCAGAGATTTTTTTCTGCAACTGCACACTAACCACGATAAAAAAAGCCAGTTTTAAGCCACCTCACGCATCATCAGGTAACTGAATATTCAGTTACCTGATAATAATTAATCACAAATTAAAATTAAATTGTAATTAATTAAATTTAATTAATCAATATTAATTTAAATCATATTTAAACTAATATCCCTCTTTAACCTATAGTTTAATTAAATCAAATTTAATTAAACTAAATCAATTAATTAATTCAAAATGAATTAATAAAATTAATAAAATTGAACATCACATATTCAATTATTATTTTCTCTCTCAAGACTATAGTATTAATATACATCCAATGCATATTAATTATAACCTATAGTTTTAATATGAACCAAATTCATATTTTAGTTAAATATTCGAACACCTTCGAACATTCAATCCATCTTTAGAATTTTACCTCAACGCCCTGAATGAGCTACCGGTGGGACCTAATGGACCTACAGATCAGAAGCTCCAACGATATGAGATTAGTTGGTTAAACTCATTAACCAAGTTAATCAATATTCGTTAACTGTGGTTCACTCCACTAAAGAACCACAACTGCACTCTTCTCACTGCAGATATATTTCTGTGTCCACGGATATTGACCGTCAACAGCAAGTTGGCCCTTCACGTGTGTCCGTACCCCAGCTAGGTCAAATTACCGTTTTACCCCTGGGCTACCTCTTGATCCTTAAGTACCAGTGCTCCTCTAATGAACAACCTGTTTGTGGTCCAACCAACAAACAGAAATCCCTCTCGTGCCATAAAGAGGGTAGGGCCCATTGCTCAAGACCCGGAGACACCACTTAAGGGAACACACCTCTACTTACCCTTATATCAGGAATGAGTGAATTCCATCTTGTAAGACTACGTTCCCAGCTCCCCACTCGGTCTTGTCCCCAAAATGGTAGGCTTATTGAGTCGGCGAACAGGCCACTCTCACCCGTACAAATCAAAGGACAATCCCTCATGGACAGGAGCCCATAATCCACTCAGGATTAAGGCCAAGTTGCCTAGGTCATCCTAGTGAAATAGAAACCAAAACTAACTAACGGTGTTACAGTTAGTGGTTAACTATTTCGCGGTCCGGTCTTTGTGCAAACTCATTGCACAGGATACCCCCACTCGCATGTCAACCACATGAAAGCGTTGGATCATTACGTTTGTATCAATATACAAAGCGGGCCGTATCCATAGTGTCACCAGGATAAGGTACCCAGCCTTATCCCTATACTACAGACCCTTTTAGGCTAAAACTTGAACATTGATCCCCGTATGTCCCTACATACTAGTTCAAGCCTCATTCTATTAGCCATGGATGTTTAGTTTATTGGATTCGGGTTAACAAGACAAGATATAATACAAACATTGAATAATACATCACTTTATTAATGTTCGGTCAAATGTACATTTACTATCTACGAGTTTTAGGGCATAAAACCCAACAAACTCCCACTTGAACTAAAACTCAAGTTACAGGGAAAGTATATACAATATAATCCAAAGCTGGAAACGGTACATGTATGTTGTACATTACATAAAAGGTAAATATACAAAATACAATAAACTAGGGCATCCTTACACCCATTACACATCTCCCACTTGCCCTAGATTACGCTATATACATATCTCGCAGACCTAGACTTTCTAGATGACCCTCAAACACTTTAGCTGAGAGGGCCTTCGTAAACGGATCAGCAATGTTGTGCTCGGAAGCGATCTTGGTCACGACCACATCTCCTCTTTGCACAATCTCACGAATCAGATGATACTTCCTCTCTATGTGTTTACCTCTTTTGTGGCTACGAGGTTCCTTTGAATTGGCTACAGCCCCACTGTTGTCACAGTATAACGTAATGGGCAAGTTCATATTTGGAACAACTTCCAAATCTGTCAAGAACTTCCTTAGCCAAACAGCTTCCTTAGCTGCTTCACAAGCAGCTACATACTCAGCCTCCATCGTGGAGTCTGCTATGCACCCCTGCTTTATACTCCTCCAAACTACAGCTCCCCCGTTAAGGGTGAAAACTGACCCTGACGTAGATTTCCTAGAATCCTTGTCAGTTTGGAAATCAGAGTTGGTGTAACCCGTGAGAACTAACTCCTTAGCCCCAAACACCAACATGTAATCTCTCGTTCTCCTAAGATACTTGAGGATTCCTTTAACGGCGGTCCAATGGTCTAACCCTGGATTTGACTGATATCTGCTTACAATCCCTACAGCATAACAAATGTCAGGCCTCGTGCATAGCATGGCATACATTAAGCTACCCACGGCGGAGGCGTAGGGAATCCGTCTCATATCCTCAACCTCTTGAGGTGTCTTAGGAGACTGTTCCTTAGACAAGTGTACCCCATGCCTGAAAGACAACAAGCCCTTCTTGGAGTTCTGCATCGAATATCGAGCCAACATCTTGTCGATATACGTTTCCTGAGACAGAGCTAGCGATTTGTTCTTTCTATCCCGAATAATCTGGATGCCAAGAACATACTGGGCCTCACCCAAATCTTTCATTTGGAATTGAGCTGCTAGCCATTCTTTTACGTCAGTCAGATACCCTACATCATTCCCAATGAGTAGGATGTCATCTACATAGAGTACGAGGAAAGCTACTTTATTCTTGTTGATCTTCTTGTATACACAAGGCTCATCAACATTCTGGTCAAAACCAAAAGATTTGATTGCAGTATCAAATCTAATATTCCAAGATCGAGAAGCCTGTTTCAACCCATAAATGAATCGATTCAGTTTGCAAACCTTTTGCTCATGACCTTGGGATATGAACCCTTCGGGCTGAGACATAAAAATACTCTCGTCAAGATTGCCATTCAGAAAAGCTGTCTTGACATCCATTTGCCAAATTTCATAATCATAAAATGTGGCAATGGATAAGAGGATTCTTATGGACTTTAGCATAGCAACTGGAGAAAAAGTTTCTTCATAGTCCACTCTTTCTCGTTGGGTATAACCCTTTGCTACAAGTCTTGCTTTGAAAGTTTGTACTTTCCCCTTTTCTCTTATAGATCCATTTACACCCAATGGGTTTGACCCCTTCAGGTAGATCTACAAGTTCCCGAACTTGATTGAAGTACATTGACTCCATCTCAAGGTCCATGGCTTTGGCCCACTCGTCCTTATCTACATCATTCATTGCCTGACGATAAGACAATGGATCTTCTACGCCGTCATCAGGTATGACTACTTGTGTTTCTGTTAAACCCAAGTAGCGGTTAGGTTGTGTCACAACCCTCCCACTGCGTCGAAGCTCTCCCACTACGTGAGGAGGACTAGATTGACGAGAAGAACTGCATTCTCCAACAACCCTTGTTGAAGGACCAGGTTCATCAACAACCCTTGTTGATCCTTCTGTAGCTTCTCCTAATACTAACTTACTTCATGGTCGATGATCTCGTATGTGGTCTTCCTCCAAGAAAGTTGCATTTGTCGATACAAATACTTTATTATCTTGAGGGTCATAGAAAAGACCACCTCTCGTTTCTTTCGGGTACCCAACAAACTGGCATATTCTCGTACGTGGTTCCAATTTCTTAGGATTTGTCACTAACACATGTGCAGGACAACCCCAGATACGAAAGTAACGCAAACTAGGTTTACGCCCCCTCCATAACTCAAAAGGAGTTTCAGAAACACTTTTTGAGGGAACACTGTTAAGAATATGTACTGCAGTCTCTACTACATACCCCCAAAACGAGCTAGGCAACTGAGCATAGCTCATCATTGATCGAACCATGTCTAACAAGGTTCTGTTTCTCCTTTCTGATACACCATTTTGTTGAGGTGTACCAGGTGCTGAGAGTTGTGATTGGATTTCATGTTCTATCATATAGTCTTGGAATCTTTGATCCAAATACTCTCCACCTCGATCTAATCGAAGCATCTTAATTGTTTTACCTAATAGGTTTTCTACCTCAGCCTTAAACTCCTTGAACTTTTCAAGAGCCTCAGACTTATGGCCCATTAGGTACAAGTAACCGTATCGTGAATAATCATCTATGAAAGAGATGAAGTATTCAAAACCACCTCGAGCCTTTACATTCATAGGACCACAAAGATCTGAATGTATTAGTTCAAGTGGTTCTTTGGCCCTATAACCTTTTCCAGTAAAAGGCCTCTTGGTCATTTTACCCTCGAGACACGATTCACAGGGTGGTAAAGATGTATCTTCTATGTCACTTAGAAGCCCATTCTTAACCAAACGATCGATCCGATCGATGTTAATATGACCAAGACGAAGATGCCAAAGATACGTGTTGTTACTTAAAAGAGAAACTTTTTGCCTTTTGTTTTGCGTTTCGGCCGTTTTAAACATTTCATGACTTAAAATAGCCTTAGCATCATTTGGTCTTAACACAAATAAATTATTCTCACGCTTAGCAGAACAAATGTACACTCCATTCTTTGAAATTAAAGCTTCATTAAGCAAGAAGGAAACAGTATAACATTGTTCTAACAAAGCTGAAACAGAAATAAGGTTCCTTTTAATTCTAGGAACCAAGTACAAGTCCTCTAAAATTAAAAACCTATTTCTAAAGAATAATTTTGCAGCTCCCATTGCACGAGCTGAAACGACGTCTCCCGTTCCGACCTTGAGCGTCATTTCACCCTCTGCCAGCTGCTGGAAATTATTTCCCTGAAAAGAAGAACAAACATGATTAGTGGCTCCCGAATCCAGTATCCAGGCAAACTCATCATGTTCAACGAGACAAGTCTCTAACACAAGTAAATCGAATTTACCTTCTTTTTCTCTTCTCTTCTCAGCAAGGTAGCGGGGACAGTTGCGCTTCCAGTGACCATCTGCATTACAGTGGAAGCATCTGCCTTTGTCGGCCACGACTTTGGCCTTCCCCTTCCCTTGCACAGCCTGTGCAGGAGCCTTCCCCTTGTCTCCCTTCCTCTTTTGGATCTGCTTCGATGAAGAAGCCTGGGGTACAGATTTAGTCCCTGAGGATGAACCCTTCAGGAACTTCTTTTTGGAATGGGCCACATTGGCCTCTCCTTTAACCACACTCTTTCCCTTGCTCTTTTGTAGGGACTCATAAATCTGTAACTCCGAGAAGAGGGTAGTCAGGTTGAACTGAATCTTATTCATGCTCGCGTTCGTCCTGAAAGACAGATAGCTCGCTGGGAGCGAGTGAAGGATGAATGCAACCTGACTGCGCTCGCAGACAACCCCGCCATTTGCCTCAGCTATGTTGAACTGGTTAATCATGTCCAGGACATGTTCCCGAACAGATTGACCTTCCAGCATCTTGGCATTGAAGACGTTCTTCAAGGCGTCGTGGTGGAGCTGGTAGGACGGAAGTCCAAACATCTCCTGCAGGGAATTCATAATTTCCCTGGCAGTTGCCACGTTCTCGTAACGCTTGGCCAACACTTCAGACAAGCTGACCAAAATATAGACTTTGACCTTTTCATTGGCCTTGGTCCAGCGTTCGTAGGTGTCCTTAACTGCCTGAGCGGCAGTGCGAGGGGGAACGTGAGGACATTCCTCCGTTAAGACGAACCTTAAGTCCTCAACCACGAGTATTGTATTGAGGTTAGATTTCCATTGAGGAAAATTCTCGCCGGTAAGTTGTTCATTTTTAAGCAGGGAAATTATAGAGGAAGACATTGCTGAAAAACAAACAAGTGACCGTATTAGTTATCTTTGCCTTAACCCATCACACAAGCAATACAAACAATTGCATACATCCAATCAATTTTGCAAACAAACAATCAAAGAACCCTAATAAAACTATGATTGTGTTTCGCAACGATGCTTTAGAGGTTTAGAAGAACAGACACCGAAGGGTGATCAGTTTTTCCTCCTCTAAAATGAGACTCATCTCAGTCAATTTCTAATACCAGAATAACTCATATTCCATTAGATATTAACCACCGTTGTTCGGTCAAGGATATGTTAACAAATTAACTCCTCCCCGTAAGTGTAACCCTCCCACTTTCAGATCCCAGAGGCACGCACCAACAGGCTACCGTTAGGAAAGACAACTGTTGGTAATTAGCCTAAGTGACCCTATCCTATTCAGGAGTTCACGGTGTTCTGAATCCTATGCCCAGGCCCTCCGAAGGGGTGGTTGCGCCGAGACAACACGCAGGCGGATCATAGGAATCTCACGTTGTGACCTAGGGGCGGAGATCGAAGGATACGTTGACACATGTCCCACTCCCACTTACTATAGTCACTTTCCCCATTCACCTTGGTATTGACCCATGCAAACACTCTCCGAAGGGAGGCCGCGCTAAAACGACACAAAGCCGAGCATGGATCTCACGGTGTGAACATCACAGGGACGCAGGAGCAAAACTCGATTTAAATCAAGTTTTGTAATTTTCCTCCCACTAAAGTAACCTATTATTAATATTAGGGTTTGATTAAACCTAGATAAATCCGGCTAAGTCATTTATCTAAGTCTAGTCCTATTATAACTATTATAATAAGACTTAATGTCTAGGTGTATTAAACCAATTTAATTAACCTAGCGACATTATTCTAACATTAACCTGAGATTAATTCAACTCCGGTGTTCCAGATCCGTTCCCAGGTAGGAGGTGTTCCGTTTACCGTCAACTTAAATACCTCCAATCCTTAGACAGAACTTCACTGGTAGAGTTCCCTTATAATCTTAGGAATGTTTGTCCTACTTAGTACATTAAAACTATTTTAAAACTAAGTAAGATATTCTAATCCTATTAGAAAATGATCTTAGGTCTAATTAATTTTAACCCATTAAAATTAATTCAATTTAACCTAAGATCCTATGTGAACATGCATATCTTGATTATAGATTGACGGTTTCTAATCATAAAATTTTAAACTATTTCAAAATTTTAATGATTAGCCCTATAATCATGCATACTATAGTTTTTAAAACAATTAACAATCATATTCAAGTTAATGAAATTTAAACTATAGTACTTTGCATTGCATGATAATTAATATAACCCTTATATTAACCTATGGATGTATCATGCTCAATGCAATTTGATTTCCATTTAAATAATAAACAACTTTATTATAGCCAAAAATGGAAAATCAACTTAGCATGCTGCAAACAAATAATTTTTAATATAACTCTTATATTAAAACTATGTAATTGCATGCATCATACTTTTCCATTTTCATGAATTTAATATAACTCTACTATATATTAAATAAATCATGAAAATCAAACCATGCATTTCAAACATATATTATAATCTAATTATAACATACATAAATGCATGAGCATGCTTTATATCCTAAGGTGGGATTAAAATTTAAATGACATCCATAAAGCATTTAAATAGCGAATAAACCGATTTAATTGGCCCCTAGGATAGATTAAAGCAAAATTACACTAATAAAGCAATAAATCTATCCTATTACAAAATTCTGCAGCTCCAAATCCGGTCTACAAGCCTTGAACCGACCCGAACCACTTCGAACTGGACTTGAAAAACTCGAACCGCACCCAAAACGGGTCAAACCGGACCAAACCGGTCCCAGCTGACCCAAAACGCACGAACCGGACCGGCCAATTAGGGCACCTCTCACGTTTTCACGAAAAACCTGGCGCCGCACGAAATCGTGACAGCGTCGAACGCTGTGAAGAAAGCGTCCCGACGCTGGCGCGATTTCAACCGTCTGGAGCGTGGAATCGCGACAGCGTCGAGACGCACAAGGCTAAGCGTCCCGACGCTGTTGCGTCTGGAGTTGTTTTCTGGGCAGAACCGCGACTGTTCTTCACGATTTTCATCGATTTCTTCCACGATCTTCATCGATTTTCAAGCCTAAACATGACCCGGACTAGTACAGACTCGATTTTACAGAATTTTGCCAAAAAAACGCAGGGGCCTTACATGATCAAATCAATAAAATTACTGTAAATCTATGACCAAATTAAATGAAAACAGTTTATCGCAAACCAACATTCACAATGCAAATTAATCCCACCAAAAAGTGAATCCGCAAATTTCAATTAATGGAAAAAAATTCAAAGATGGCTCTGATACCAATTGAAGGGATAAAAGCCCTTTGCGCAGCGGAAACGCACAGAAAACCACACTGATTTTAACAAAGACTGAAATACCAATACAGATCACAAACTTAATTATTTACAGCAGAAAATAAAATATAATCATGCTGTAAAACTCATTATAGCATGCTGTAAAAAAAGAGAAAAATTCTAGATCTAATCTAGAATTGGGTCCTAATGAACCTAGTTCAAGAAAATCCTTACCCTTGAAGAAATCCTTGAACGTTTCGCCAAAATTCTTCGATTTTCTCCCAAAAACAGCAGCAGTCACACCTTGATCTTGCTGGAAAATCACCACGAACACCACCACGAAGATTCACCGGTATTCTCGAATAGGATGTTGCGTTGGGAGCTTGTGGGAGCCAAAGACCTAAGGATATTTCCTGGATCAAGCACTCTGTATTCTCAGAGAGAGAGAGAGCAAAACCAGAGAGAGAGCGAGAGAGAGGGAGAGAGGCGTGAGACTCAGAGATTTTTTTCTGCAACTGCACACTAACCACGATAAAAAAAGCCAGTTTTAAGCCACCTCACGCATCATCAGGTAACTGAATATTCAGTTACCTGATAATAATTAATCACAAATTAAAATTAAATTGTAATTAATTAAATTTAATTAATCAATATTAATTTAAATCATATTTAAACTAATATCCCTCTTTAACCTATAGTTTAATTAAATCAAATTTAATTAAACTAAATCAATTAATTAATTCAAAATGAATTAATAAAATTAATAAAATTGAACATCACATATTCAATTATTATTTTCTCTCTCAAGACTATAGTATTAATATACATCCAATGCATATTAATTATAACCTATAGTTTTAATATGAACCAAATTCATATTTTAGTTAAATATTCGAACACCTTCGAACATTCAATCCATCCTTAGAATTTTACCTCAACGCCCTGAATGAGCTACCGGTGGGACCTAATGGACCTACAGATCAGAAGCTCCAACGATATGAGATTAGTTGGTTAAACTCATTAACCAAGTTAATCAATATTCGTTAACTGTGGTTCACTCCACTAAAGAACCACAGCTGCACTCTTCTCACTGCAGATATATTTCTGTGTCCACGGATATTGACCGTCAACAGCAAGTTGGCCCTTCACGTGTGTCCGTACCCCAGCTAGGTCAAATTACCGTTTTACCCCTGGGCTACCTCTTGATCCTTAAGTACCAGTGCTCCTCTAATGAACAACCTGTTTGTGGTCCAACCAACAAACAGAAATCCCTCTCGTGCCATAAAGAGGGTAGGGCCCATTGCTCAAGACCCGGAGACACCACTTAAGGGAACACACCTCTACTTACCCTCATATCAGGAAGGAGTGAATTCCATCTTGTAAGACTACATTCCCAGCTCCCCACTCGGTCTTGTCCCCAAAATGGTAGGCTTATTGAGTCGGCGAACAGGCCACTCTCACCCGTACAAATCAAAGGACAATCCCTCATGGACAGGAGTCCATAATCCACTCAGGATTAAGGCCAAGTTGCCTAGGTCATCCTAGTGAAATAGAAACCAAAACTAACTAACGGTGTTACAGTTAGTGGTTAACTATTTCGCGGTCCGGTCTTTGTGCAAACTCATTGCACAGGATACCCACACTCGCATGTCAACCACATGAACGCGTTGGATCATTACGTTTGTATCAATATACAAAGCGGGTCGTATCCATAGTGTCACCAGGATAAGGTACCCAGCCTTATCCCTATACTACAGACCCTTTTAGGCTAAAACTTGAACATTGATCCCCGTATGTCCCTACATACTAGTTCAAGCCTCATTCTATTAGCCATGGATGTTTAGTTTATTGGATTAGGGTTAACAAGACAAGATATAATACAAACATCGAATAATACATCACTTTATTAATGTTCGGTCAAATGTACATTTACTATCTACGAGTTTTAGGGCATAAAACCCAACAAATATGTGTCATGGTATGCGAGTCTTCAAGCCAGAAATACAGGCGAGCTTTTAAAAGATGATGGGAAATTATCGTTTTGGCTTTCTTCATTCTTCATAAGCATTCGGTCGTGTTTCTTGTCTTCACGTTGTGGATCGTTGATGGTTATTGAAGCTCATAGTCCTTGTCGATTTAGTCGACAATTTGGATTCTATTAAGACATACCGAATGACTTGAGTAAAGAAATTCCTGAGGCAAATTTAGCGAATGTGTTACGTCTTTGGAGGATATGCACTCAAAGAGAAACATTATCCCAAGTATACCTTCCTGCTCGTGCAACGAAACCACACACTCAAGTTACTCAACGCTACAGAAGTTGGTGGTTAGCCAAGCATGGGAATTATCTTGAAGAAGGCATACAAAAGTTGGCGGACAGCGGTTCTCCTCTTCCCTCTAAGCCAAAATTTCCTAAAAAGGTTGGTAATGACAACGGAGGCAAAAGGATTCGCATATTTGAACCTGGTGAATTTTGCTCTAAGGATAATGATGGTAATTAGAGCAATAGCGACAATCATCACTGGAAAAGGTATAAAAAGTCCAAACAACCATCAACATGTGAAGATGAATATTTTGATGCAGTTCCTAGTTCATCACAATTTCCTGAACTCCCTGCACCACTGGTAAGCGTTTTCATTCCCTTTCATCATAATATTTTACCATCATTATTATCACTATTACTTACTTTTTTTTTTTTTTGAAGTCACCTTTAAATGATCTCTTTTGTGAGTCCAGACGTTTTTTACTCTGTAGCTGCGCGTGTGGGCCATTCCAAAGTGCCAACGGATAGAGTTGTAATTCAATCTTGTTATCCTGTAATTGATGAAATTCCTGAACAAAAGAAGACAACAACCCATATAGCTGCGTCTGAGATCTCTGATTATTGTGCTGACGATGTTATTTCCAACTATAGGAAACAATCTGCCCTTGCCTTGTGGGAGAGCATACACCAGAAGATCATACGCACTCCGTTCGACAAAATACCTAGCCTTAAACAAGAGGCAGTCAAAATACTTCATACAATTTCTGAGATTCGTGTACCTGGCTTGGATTCTCTTAAAGAAATTGTAAGTGCGTATTTCTAGAAGGTAGAGATGTATAACCAGCTGCAGTCGTCATTTTCTTCTCAATTAACTTTGGAGAGTAAGAATCACCAACTGGAAGAGACTAGGTTTAGCTTGGAGAAGATACTATACAGTGAAAGTGAACTACTCACTGCGAAAGGTTCACTTCAGCAACATCTGCAAGCATTGCGAGAAGAAGAAGAATTGGAAGCTAGGCTTGAAACTGTGAAAGCTAAGCGAGTTGAGATTTCTAAGTCGATTATCGAGAAGGATGATCTTTTAAAACAAAATCAACTCGAGGCTTCCAAACTGCGAGGAACTATAAGTAGTATTGAAGATGCCCCTGTTCTTACTGATGCTGATGCTAAAACTTTGATGATACTTCGTGGAATGTTGGAAGATGCACAAGAAGAGCTGAAGAACTACAAGTAGATGCCGTGATCAGACTTCAATTTCTTTTGTAGCAATTTTTTTTTTTATATCGAAGATGTATCCCTTTATTTTTTGGTAATAGGAAAACTTTGTCATTCAATATCAGACTTGTTTCTCATCATAATTCACTTACCATTTTTTGTATTATTCAAGAATGAATTTTCTTTTTTACCAACATGGGATAATGATTTTTTTTTTTTATGGACTGAGCTTAAAGTTTCCTTTAAGTTGCCTACGTACCCATTAATATATGAGATCAAGTCATAACGTAGTTCAGAGTACAAATTTGATTTTTTTTTTGGGTCGTTCACCTTTTTAACTCATGCGGGCCAGGAGTATCATGTAGTTTATACTCTTACGATAAGGAGTATTACATTTTAAGCATAATATTTCTTGAGAAACTTGCCGTTGATTGGGCCAATTTTGAGTCCGTCTTTGTCAACTATCTTGTATGCTCCATTTGTGTAGACTTCTTTCACAACGTAGGGTCCGTCCCATTTAGGTGTAAACTTGTGTCCTGTATGCCGAGTTGTGATGATAGGTCTTCGAATTGCGAGTACAAGCTCACCAACTTGAAATGAATGAGGTCGTACCTTTTTGTTAAAAGCTTTAGACATGCGCGCTTGATAGCATTCCAAAGCTTGTTGAGCATCCAATCTTTTCTCATCTAATGCTTCTAACTCTTGAAGACGTAACTTAGCATTGTCTTCTACAGTCAAACCTTCTTGCACCGCCATTCGCAACGATGGGATCTCTCTTTCTAGGGGGAGAACAACTTCTATTCCGTAGACAAGAGAGTAGGGTGTGGCTCTTGTTGGAGTACGATAAGTGGTCTGGTACGCCCATAACGCTTCACCAATTCTTTCTTGCCAGTCTCTCTTCGTCTTGGAGACTACTTTCTTCAACAAGTTGCATAACGTCTTGTTGAATGCTTCAGCCAAACCATTCGCAGTAGCATTATACATAGACGAATTATATTGTTTGAAGCCAAACTTTTCACATAACCTGTCCATCAAACTATTAGAGAATTGTCTTCAATTATCTGTCACGATGCGTTAGGGAATGCCATATCGATAAATGAGATGATTACGAACAAAATCTGCTACATTTTCTTTCTTTGCCTCTTTTAATGCAACAGCTTCAGCCCATCTTGAGAAATAATCAGTTCCTGCAAGGATATAAGAGTGTCATGTCGATGATTTGAGTGTTATAGGACCAACAAGGTCAAGTCCCCAAGCTTCAAATGACCATGAAGCTACAGTTGGGTGAAGCGGCTCTGGCGACTGATGTATGAAGTTGGCGTGAATTTGACAAGCTTCACACCTCTTTGCATATTGCATCGAATCTTGAACCATCGTAGGCCAGTAATAGCCCATTCTCTTTAGTTGAAAATGAAGCTTTGGCCCGGATTGATGAGCTCCACAAACACCTGAATGTGCTTCCTCTAATGCTTGCACTGATTCATCTTTTCCCAAACATCGAAGATAAAGACCTTCATATGAGCGACAGGAAGCTTTCCATGTTGTAGGTAATCTATAATCGGTTGTCGCCAATCTTCTTCTTCAATCACATAGACAGATATTGCATTCGTTTCTTGACTATCCTTTTCAGTTGGAGGCACGACCCATCTTTGACAGAGTGGAATGTTTAGAATCTCACCTTCTGAAATCGTCAGAGTAGTGGCTAAATTTGCCTATGCATCAGCCTTTGTATTTTCAGATCTTGGAACATGTTCTATCGTCACACTCTCGAAGTTTTCCAATAATTGTCTGGCATAATTGAAGTAAGGTATCAAATCTTCATGTTTGGCCTCATATTGGAGCAACAATTGATTGACTATCAATTTTGAATCTCCAAAAATTTCAATGTACGTCACTCCGATCTCTTTGGCTATTTGAAGACCAATGATGAGCGCTTGATATTCAGCGACGTTGTTCGAGCACACTTCTCCAAATGTGAAGCTATATGGTAACATATGTTTTTCGGGCGAAATGAATACTACTGCTACCCATGTGCCATTCCTTCGAGATGCTCCGTCAAAATACATAGTCCAAGGCTCGGCCAATTCAATGTAGAATATCTCCTCGTCAGGTAAGGCTTCAGATAATTTCCAGTCTGACGGTACCGGATGGTCGGCTAAGAAGTCAGCCAAGGCTTGCCCCTTCACCGCCTTTTGCGGAACATAGACAATGTCGTATTGCTGAAGTAAGATTGCCCACTTAGCCAACATCCCTGAGATAATTGGTCTAGACAAGACATACTTGATTGGATCAGCCTTTGCCACCAAGCGCACCGTGAAGGCTTGCATGTAATGTCTCAGTTTGTCAATGGCAAAGAAAAGTGAAAGACACATCTTCTCAATGGGTGAATAATTTAGCTCTGCCCCATTCAAAGTTCTACTTAGATAATACAGAGCACGTTCTTTGCCTTTCTCTCCCTCTTGAGCAAGCAATGCCCCAAGTGATCTTTCTTGTGCAGCAATGTACAATATCAACGGTTTTCCTGCAATTGGAGCGCTTAAGACAGGAGGATTAAGCAAATACTTTTTAATGCTATCAAAAGCATTTTGACAAGCTTTATCCCATTCAAAGGTTGTGTTTTTTCTCATCAGTCTTTGAAATGGCTGACATCGACCTGCTAGATTGGAGATGAACCTTCTGATATAGGTCAGGCGTCCTTGGAGACTTCTTAATTCTCGCAAGTTTCGTGGTTCTGGCATTTTTTGAATGGCGTCAATCTTTGATTGGTCGATTTCAATTCCTCGATGCCTTACTACAAAACCAAGAAACTTTCTTGATGTCACACCGAAGGCGCATTTAAGAGGATTCATTTTCAACTGGTACTTTCTCAAACGGTCAAAAACTATCTTCAAATCTTGCAAGTGGTCCTCTCGTTTCTTGGATTTGACCACGAGATCATCAACATAGCACTCAACACGTTTGTGGAGCATATCATCAAAAATCTTCTGCATGGCTCGTTGGTAAGTTGCCCCGGCTTTCTTTAATCCAAAAGGCATCACCTTGTAACAATATATTCCTTTTGGAGTTCGAAATGCTGTCATCTCTTCATCTTCAAGGGCCATTCGAATTTGATTATACCCTGATGATCCATCCATGAAAGATAAGGCTTCATGTCATGTAGTGGCATCAACCATAAGTTCAGTGATGGGCAATGGAAAATCATCTTTGGGACATGCATTATTCAAGTCACGGAAATCCACACATACACGCAGTTGTCCGTTCTTCTTTTTGACTGGCACAATGTTTGCGATCCATGTTGGATATTTCACTTCTCGAATGAACCCCGCCTCTATCAACTTGTTGACTTCAATTTCAATTTGAGGAACGAGCTCCGGTCGAAAACACCTTTGGGCCTGCTTAATAGGTCAATATCCTTGTTTAATCGCAAGATGGTGGACTGCTATTTTTGGATCGAGTCCTGACATCTCTTTGTACGACCAAGAGAAGACATCTTTATATGTAACGAGCAAATTCAAGTATTCACGTTCATCTTCAGCGCTAAGTGACGCACTGATGAATGTCGGGCGCAGTTCTTCTGTCGTACCCAAGTTTACCTCTTTGAGTTCATCAATCGTTGATTGACTGCCATCTTCTAACGATGCGGGTGCTTCTTCAACATCATCTTCAGAAATTTCAGTATCTGGCATTTCTTCGAAAGAAATATGGCAACAATTGACATGTTCTTCTTCAAGCTCTTGGTTCACCTTCGAAGGGTTAGTTAGAATTACTAACTGTCGCTTTACTTTTAAAGCACATTCTGTATTTATGAGAACAAAAGGTTTTCTCTTCATCTGTGAAGGAACAGTACTGGAAAATCCATTGTTGTCATTCATCTCGTCGGATTCATCTGTTTCAAGACTTTTCAACTTTCCCTTGCATTGGCCATATGTTGCTTGAAGGCGATCGAACACGGATCTCGGCGGTTCATCTACTTTCTTCGATGTAGACACACTCAAACGATGAAACACTTAACGTCGGGTAGGAGTAGAAGTTTTGCTCTGACCTTCCTTTTCTGAAGATGAATATTTTAGTCGTTGATGAACTGAAAGACGAGTAGTCGGCGCTCTAATGCGATCGAAGACAGAGATTTTCTGGCCATCATCATTGTTTTTATCTTCTGGATCGTTCATCTCTTCTATCGTTATGTGATGCGCATCTACAACTTTCCATTTTCTGGTTATACGAACTGGCTCTGGGGGATTGTACCCTAGTCCGGCTCTCGAGGATGGTATGGCATAACCTTCTTTTTGGAGCTTCTTCTGTGTCGGAGAAGGCTCAGATCTCCCATCGAAGATTTTTAGACTTTTAAACTCAGTATGAGTTGTAAAGTCGTATCCTGCCTTTTCTAGGAGTTTGTACGCATTTGGGTTAAATCCATCCTTTGTTCGTCTTTCCGGCAAAGTCACTTTGGTATGATCAGTCTTTGATTCCTGAATTTCTTGCTTGGTAATTGCTGTCAGAGGCGTGGTAAAATTTTCTTTTAGAATCTCCACATCACCAACCTTCAAAATTCCTAAACATTCTGTGAATGGTGATTCCCCTTTCTTGCGTCGAGATAAAGGAACGTAGCGCAATATAGGGACGTTTGACGATGCCTCCTCCTTTGGAGCTTTCGATTTTGCAGGGTGAGTGGATGTTTCCTTTGATTGAACTTCACAAGCATTTACTTCTTTGATCGACTCCTTCTTCGCATTCTTTGGATGCTCTATTTTCTGACTTTCAATCAGAGGAATCTCACCTGGGATGATCTCTCCTGCTTTATCATTCTGCATATAAAAATTTGCATCTGCAAAGTGGGATTCTGCCTCTGAGAATGGATTAGTATCGGCTTCAACTTTCTTGACACCGTCTTGATAGAACTTGAAACATTGATGAAGTGTAGAAGATATTACTCCATTTCCATGAATCCAAGGACGACCTAACAATAACTTGTTAGTGGTCTTAGAATCTATGATATGGAATAAAGTGTTGGCCTTCAAGTCTCCAATAACAAGCTCCAAACGGATCATACCGATTGCTCGTTGGCCGTCTTGGTTGAAACCTTGAATAACCAACCTACTATTCGATAGTTCGTCCATTGAAATTCCTATCTGTGTCATGGTTGACTTAGGCATTATATTCACTGCAGATCCATCGTCGATAAGCATTCGGCCAACTTTTTGCTCTCGAATATATCCAGAGACGAATAAGGGCCTATTATGAGGCTTCGATCCCAACATCAAGTCTTCATCTGTGAAGCTAATGGACATATAACATGAGGCACATTTGTGTTCTTGCAAGTCTGGAACGTCTGTAACGTTAGAACTTGTCAATATTTCAACAATAGCATCTTTAGTTGCTTGAGGAAGTGACAACAAATCATCTATTGTAAATGAAGGTGAATCTTCTGGCCTTGTCATCACTTGAGATGGACTTGAGGAAGAATCACCCTCTTCGAATGCATTGACAGCATGACATGCGACTATCTCAGGGATGTCCTCATGATCGTCATTAAAAAAGTTCTTTGGGAGGAAATCTTTAAGGGTTATCAGATGTCGAGACAGAACAAAATCTTGATTCTCTTCAACAACTAGTTTAGGCTTTCTCGAGCCTTTTATCATTCTCTTCTGCTTTTGCGACATGTTCTTTCTTCTGTAGTTTCGGAACATGTGAGGCTCATTTTGAACGAAATGTTTCTTTTGCTTCATTCGACAAGTTACCAAAGTCCATCCTTCGTCTTCATTTTCAACAGACTCAAGTTGGTCTTGGCAGACGTCTCTTGCAGATTCTTGCTGAAGCCAAATAACAATCGGCTCTAATGTCCCGAACTGGATCAAACTTGCTACTGAATCATGAACCGGGCTTGGAGCTACTCAGTTGTTCAGATTCGTTGCTATCGTCGCATGATTTGATTGAGCTACCTCATCAAGATCTAACTCAATCTTCTTTTCTTTAGCTAATTTCAAGATTAGCTCCTTCAGGACGAAGCACTTTTCCATCGGGTGGCTGATGACTCGGTGTTATTTGTAGTAGTTGGGATCATTAACTCTCCCCATCTCTTCTGGTCGTTTGCATTCTGGTAGCTCAATAAGTTGTTTTTCCAGGAGTTGTTCTAACATATCTGAAATGTCAGAATCTGGAAAATGGTAAACTTTCTCTTGCCTTTCTTTCAAGGTCAGACGACGTCTCTCACCTCCCTCTTGTTGTTTCTCTATCTTCTTTTCTTTTCCTTTTGACGAAAACTTGAAAGGAGCTGCATTGACTACCATTGACTTTTTCGTAGTGCTTTTGGTAGTTTTCTCAGTATTTTTAACTTTTTTCTTTTCTTTCCTACCATCGGGGACAATAGAATCTTTGTTCCCTCTAGTAGCAATGCTCAATTCCATGTCATGAGCGCGGGTTGCCAACTCCTCGAAAATGCGGGGTTTTATTCCTTGCAGGATATAGAGGAGTCTCCAATGCATGCCTTGGGTGCACATTTCAACAGCAGACAATTTGGTGAGTTTGTCCTTGCAATCTAAGCTCAAAGCTCTCCAACGGTTGATGTAGTCAAGAACCGGTTCACCTTTCCGTTGATTAGTGTTAGTGAGCTCCGTCATACTAATGGTTCGTCTTGTGCTGTAGAAGCGGTTGAGGAACTCCTTCTCAAGTTGTTCCCAACTATCGATAGTCTCAGGCTCAAGGTCGGTATACCAATCGAAAGCATTCCCCTTCAGTGTTCGTACGAACTGCCTGACTAGTTGGTCTCCTCTAGTACCAGCGTTTTCACATGTCTCGATGAAATGAGCAACGTGTTGCTTGGGATTGCCCTTCCCGTCGAATTGTTGAAACTTTGGTGGCTGGTATCCATGAGGCATTCTCAGATTGTCGATTCTCTTGGTATACGGCTTGGAATACAAGAGAGAGTTTTGAGTCGGTCCACCATATTGAGCTCTGATGAAATTCATGATCATATCCTGAAGCTACTGAACGGACAGTGAAGCAATAGAAGCAGAATGTTGTGACTGATCTTGTGCAATGATTTTTCCCTTGTCTTTGATGGCAGGGGTCTGACTCGATTCAGCAACATCCCGACTTTCCATCTGGTTCCTGAGAGAGGCGATTTCTTGGTCTTTCTCTTCGACCATCTTCAGTAGCATGCTGATTTTCTTCTCAACCTCAACCATTCGTTCTTCACTAGTTCCAGCATCAATCATCATAACAGACATCACATCAGGACTAGATGTTTCGTTTGGTTGCTGAGAATAAGAGATGAATTTGCCAAGCATCAGATTTTCTACAGTGGCGATTTCAAGTTGAGCAGATTCTGTCATGCGTCTCAGCATCTTGTTTGCAATGACAGGAGTTTGGCTGTCTTCGTGTTGGGTTTCCTTGGAGCGACTACGAGTAATTGGCCCCACATAGGAGTTGCTTGAAGCAGCGATCTTTGAAGAAGCTTCTTCGGAAGTCATGATTTCTTTGCGAGAAAAAGAGATGAGAGGTAGAGACTGTCCCACTGGGCGTGTCAATTTGTTCACACGAGATTTCGACAAAGGAAATTTAATTCGTGGAAATGAACTTGATTTTATTGATTTTGTATGTAGAAGTGTTACAATCTCTAATATTTATCCTTTGATGCTTTCTCTCAAAATGTAGAGTCTGATCTGAAGGCTGGCGAGCTTGATCTCAGACGGAGGAAGGTTGAATCTTCAACTTGTATCTTGATGAAGAAACGGTTGATTCTTTGGAGTCTTCCAGTCGTTGGATCTTTTGAGTCTTGAGATGGTCGAATTCTGAATCTTGGATCTTCTGAATTCTTTGGACCTTGGAAGAATGCTCTGGACTCTGGCTTCTCTGACTCTGTCTGAATGCCGAAAATGAATGGTGGTCTTCTCTATTTATAGAGTTTGATGGACCTCACATGGGCTTGGGCTTGGGCCCAACCTTTGGGCTTAGGCTATATTTGGGCTTTAATCCAACTCATTTTTAATAAGATTGGATTATTTTAATTTAGCCCAATTTCTTCAATGATCTCGGGTCACATTAGTTTCGGGTCCAATTGCCACTTGGCATAATTTGATTGGACTCGACTTATGTCATCCGATGGATCAATAATAGACAAGTGGCATCGTTTGATTTGCCAAATTTTTTATGTCTATTAATTTAATTTAGAGACACATGTAAATTTGTAATCGGTCCCAAATTTATTTTATCATTAATTCAAATTAATGACGTGGCAATTTGTGATTGGCCGAAATTTCTCACTCAACACTACCAAATTCAAAAGTACTGATTTTTAGTATTAGAGGTATTTGACAAACACCTATCTCCAACTGTGTTGGTCCAATCAACTATCCAATTGAAATCTCGCAACAACAAGAACTACAATAATCATTTTGCTCCAATATGAATACTTAAGCCCGTTTGATAACCACTTGGTTTTTAGTTTTTGAAAATTATACTTGTTTTCTCCCAATATCTTTATATGGTTTTAATCTTTGTTAAAAAAAAACATATTTGAATTCTTAACCAAATTCTAAAAACAAAAACAAAATTTTGAAAACTATTTTTTTTACTTTTCAAAACTTGACTTGATTTTTGAAAATATGGGAAGAATGTAGATAAAAAAAAGAAAAAAAACTTTCAGGTGGAAATAGTGATTATAAACTTAAAAACCTCGTTAAAAAAAAACTTGAAAACCAAATGATTATCAAACATGGTCTAAGCTTGTAAACAATTTTTCCACCTATATTTCTTTGTTTTATTATCCAGTTTCTCCCAGGGTTTCAAAATTTTGTTTTTTTTTTTTTTGGTAATTGAACTGTTCTTAATTTTCAAAATTTTCATGGAGTTGAAGTCCATAGAAAATATACGTCCGGAGAAAAAAAAAAGATATTCTTCTAAATAAGTAAATATTCCAAATTAAATCAATAAATTTGTTATTTTCTAAATGTCAAGTCGTTTAAAAAAAATGTCAAGTCCAACAAAATGTGTTTTCAAAAAGAAAAAAAAAAAAACAAAACAAAAGTCCAACAAAAATGTATCCACAGACGCTCCAATGAAGAAAGTGGGACAAAGCGATGGAGAGAGCTGATTGAGGAAGACCCACATCGGCTAAGCAAGCGCAAGGGAACCTCACAATCGGCTATAAATAGAAGACAAAGGCCAACGTTTAAACATACTTACCTGGACAGGGTGGATGGACGATCAAGAAGATCCATGGCCTAGATTGGTGACTTCCATTGCACTCAAAGGAGGGCTGCCCGTCTAAGGTCTGCCCAAAGCGGCAGAGCCTACGTCATTATTTGTGGCAGTGGGGGCCTGCGTTCGCGCGGCCCCTTCCAATGCGCTAGTCTCAAGAATTTTGACTTGCGAGCCAGGTATTTCCTTAAATCTTACCTGCTTTGTGTATTGGGTGTAAAATTGAAGTAACGGTGAGAAGCTGAGATTGCTGTTTACAATTTTTTTATGTTTTCTTTTTTGACTTTCATATCCTTGTTTTGTGGACTCATTCCAGGTTGAGAGATGGGATCAATCTTCGCAATGAAAACCATGGTACGTTTTAAAAAAAACAGAAAACAAAAAACATAACATAAGGCCCCGTTTGATAATCATTTGGTTTTTGGTTTTTAAACACTACTTCTACCTACAAATTTCTTTGTTGTCCTAATACATTCTTTCCATGTTTTCAAAAACCAAGCCAGAAAACTAAAAAAAGTAGTTTTCAAAAACTTGTTTTTTTTTTTTAGAATTTGGCTAGACATTCAAATGTACCATTGACAAAGATGAAAACCATGGTACGAAAATTGAGGGAAAACAAACATAATTTTAAAAAACCGAAAACCAAAAACCAAATGATTATCAAACAGGGCCTAAATGTTTATCAAACGACCTGTTTTTTAAAAATGAAAAACAAAAATAGAAAACAGAAAATGAAATGGTTATCAAACGACTCATTAGTTTTTCATTTTTGGTTTTTAAAAATCAATGTTTATATATATACTTCCACCTATTAGTTTTTTTGTTTTCAATCTATTTTCTAAAAATATTTTCAAAATTCAAGTCAAGTTTTAACAAGTAAAAAAAATTAAAAATTTAATTTGTGTTTAGAATTTGACTAAAAATTCAAGTATTTCTTTAAGAGGGAGGAAAATCATAATAAAAGGAATTATCAAAAAAAAATAAATAAATAAATAAATACAAAATGGAAAACTATATAGCAATGGAACTGGAAAACATGAGAACATGAAAGAGAATTTATATCAGTAGCCGTGCAACCTTATATTCTAACATTTTGTGAGTTTTTTTTTATTTTCTCAGCTGATAAATTGTAAAGATGTTCATCTAGATTTACAGATCTGGTTGTAGTAGTGTGATGTTCTGTTTTATTTTTAGTATTTTGGTAGGGATAACTTCATAAAGAAACGGTTTTTTGACTCTAGAAACGTGTATGAGATCAAATGGAAAAGGAAAAAGTGGGCACAAATTCAAATGATAGGCACAAGCGGAGAATGTTTACTTCAAGGCCACAAAAGTAGTGGAAGAATTATAAAAACTCTTAGCCAGCAGAGAACTCATCTAACGGGCTTCTTTGGGATCCCGGCTTTCCAATTAGCGTGATGTTTTCTTCGTTGGACTAAAGTGCTTTATTAGATTGG
This sequence comes from Luffa aegyptiaca, assembly GCA_017139565.1. Lineage (NCBI taxonomy): Eukaryota > Viridiplantae > Streptophyta > Magnoliopsida > Cucurbitales > Cucurbitaceae > Luffa > Luffa aegyptiaca. Next base: position 24,293,589 of record CM029397.1, read on the forward strand.
ATGAGAATGTTTTTTTTTTTTTTTTGGAAACTGAAATTGCATTAATCAAACTAAAGAGCCCGCAGGCCTACAAGAGTCTTCATCACAAGCGGATAAAACGAAAGAAGGGAATACAGAGGACCAAAAAAGACCTCCTTCCAGTGTGGAAGGGAGCCTTTGACCCAAATTACACAAAATGGAGTGGCGGGTAAAGCCAACACCTTCACGCGCAATAGAGTGAGCAACGCAATTTTGCTCTCTAGGGCAATGTCTGAAACAAACTCCCCCCACAGAATTGGCCAGCCCTGAAATTGAATTCACAAAGATTTATCTTTCGAAAGATCCTCATCCTCATGATTCAGCAATTGAATGAGCTCAAGACAGTCGGAATTCACCACGATCCTCGACGGCTTCCCAGGTAAATTTTCGATGCATTTAAGCCCCGCCCAAATTGCTTTCGCTTCCAAAATCTTCACCGGCCATTTCTCTTGGATAGGAATCATCCCAGCATAGAGAGTCACGAACAATCTAGCCAAGGCCACCTCTATCTTCCGAAGAATTCCAAGAGGCATCGACATTGAGTTTCCAGCAACCTTGCGGCGGAATGATCCAACAATTCTGACTCGGGAGGGTCTCTCCTCTGGGATCTAAGAAGACGGACACAGACACGGACACGACAGGACACAGCGATACGTCAATTTCTAAAAAACTAAGATACGGACATGTTGAGGATACGTTGTTTTTTTTTTTTTTTTTTAATTTTTAGTATATATAATTTTTTAAAATTTTTTTAGTATATATATAATTTTTTTTTTAATTTCTAGTGTATATATAAATTTTGGATAATTGTAATGGGTGGCAACATGAAGGTAAATAATTACAAATATAGCAATTTTTAAAAATATTTGCAAATATGGCAAAATTTTTTAATTAATTTTTTATATTCCTAAATTGCCCCTGTGTGCCCATGTACTTCTTCCTCCTCAGTTTTTTTTTTTTTTTTTTTTTTTTTTTTTTTTTTTTTTTTTTTTTTTTTTCCTCTCTTCTGATAGAAAGTCTTTTTATTACTGATAGATTCTATCAGTGGTAGAAAAATTTTCTATCAGGGATAGAAAGTTTCTATCAATGATAGAAACTTTCTATCGCTAATAGAATAAAGTTTCTATCAGTGATATTTCTATCACTGATAGATTCTATCAGTGGTAGAAAAATTTTCTATCGGCGATAGAAAAGTTTCTATCACTAATATTTCTATGACTGATAGATTCTATCAGTGGTAGAAAAATTTTCTATCAGTGATAGAAAGTTTCTATCACTGATAGAATAGAAGATTTCTATGACTAATAGAAACTTTTTCTATCAGTGATAAAAGATTTCTATCACTGATAGGTTCTATCAGTGATAAAAAAACTTTTTATAGAAAATCATAGAAAAACTTTTGATAAAAAATCTTTCAATCTCTTATCACCCATAAAAATCTTTCTATCTCCGATAGAAATCTTTCTATCACCGATATAATCTATAAGTGATAGAAAAACTTTCTATCACCGATAGAAAAGCTTTCTATCAGTGATAAAAGATTTCTATCACTTATAGAAATTTTTACTATTCTATCAGTGATAGAAAAATATTCTATCAATGATAGAAAACTCTTGATAGAAAATCTTTCAATCCCTGATAGAACCTATCAGTGATAGAAATCTTCTATCACTTATAGAATTTTTTTCTATGAGTGATAGAAAAAATTTCTATCATTCATAGAAAGATTTTCTATGAGTGATAGAAAAACTTTCTATCTCTATCACTGATAGAAAAACTTTTCGTGAGTTATAGAAAATCTTTCTATCACTAATACTTTTCTATCAGTGATATAAGATATTTTGTTTCTATCAGCGATGGTGATACATGGTGAAATCGAGCATTGAAAAATAAAGCAAAAACGAACGATTATAGAAATCAAACACTAAAAAGCAAAAACCAAACACTGATAGAAAACCAAATAACAACAACCAAACACTGATAGAACACCGAACAAGTGATAGAAAAATATCTATCGCCGATAGAATCTATCAGTAGTAGAAAAATTTTCTATCATATGATAGAATCTATCAGTGATAGAAATTTTCTAGAAAAACTTTCTATCACTGATAGAATCTATCAGTGATAGAAAAACTTTCTATCAGTGAAAGAAAATCTGGAGGGGTATTTTAGTAAATGCAACACACAAACTATTAGATTTTGCCATTTTTGCAATTTTTTTTGTGGGTTGCTAGATTTGCAATTATTTTGGCCCATATTGCTATCCTTGCAACCGGCCCATAAATTTTTGTAGTTTAATTTCATTTTTTTTAATTTAAAAATAGTTGTTGGGCTGGGCTTTGTTTATTTGTCTAGGTTTTGAGGTTTAAGAATATAAAAGGAAATAAAAACTTAAACGTTAAACCTAGCTACAGTATGAAGAAAACAAAGTGGCTGCGACTTCTGGAGTTTTTGAGGTAACTCCCGACGGCCTCTTCTGAAGCGGACGGCGGCCTCTTCTGAAGCAGACGGCGGCCTCTTCTGAAGCAGACGACGACGACGACTGGTGCGAGGAGGGGTATGTATTAGGGTTTTCTTTTTAAAATTTTTTTAGTTAAACAGAACTTTTGGGTCTGTAGATTTGGGCCAGACGTGTCTAATACTATGTCCCAACGTGTCCAAGCGTGTCCGTTTTAAAAAAATAATAATAAAAAAATAAGACACGTAAAATTGCGTGTCTGACACGTGTCCGACGCGTGTCCGGACGTGTCCGTTGTCCGACACAGATTCTTCGCCAAATATGAAGTGTCCGTGCTTCCTAGTCTGGGATCGAAAGAGGGCATCAAGTACGCTTTCCTTCCTTTAGAAGATTCATTTAATCTCCTGAAAATCTGGTTGATCAAATGATCATTTATTGTCTGCGAGTTGATCGATTTGTTTAAGCTGTTGTTCCTATGATTCCATATGCACCACATCAAAATCACCGAGACCTCCAACTCCTTAGCATTCAGGTTTCGACCAAGCCAATCCCAATAATCTAGTGTCGACCAGTGCTCCCTGTTACACATAAATAAGCCAACTGAGGAAGGGATAAAATTAAGTCATAGATCCTTAATTACCTTGCACACCCAAATTTAGTGGACAGAGGATTCAAAACGCTTCCTACACAAGAAACAAATAGGGTTAACAGATAAGCCTTTCTTGTAGAGATTATAACAAGTAGGGATGATGTCGTTGGGGATCTTCCACACACAAAATTTTGCCCTCGGGATGGAATTGATGCTCCAAAGCATTTTCCAACACTCTTTGAGTTTGCTGTTATCCGAGGATGAGGCTTCCATTTCCTCTGCTGTAAACACCGCCAAATGATAGGCACTTTTCACCATGAACCTTCCTTTTTTGTCCCGACTCCATATGACTTCGTCTTTAGGATTAGAGTCTCCAAGGGGAATGCTAAGGATTGAATTGGCATCTTGGACATTGAAGTTATCCCTCACTTTGCCTTTTAACCACATGTTGTTCTCATCAATGAGGCAATTCACCTTCCTTCCTCTTAGCGAATCATGGACAAAAGATGGGACTTTGGTGCCTTCTCTATTCAACCAAGGATCTTTGTCGATGTCAATGTACCTCCCATTACCGACTCTCCACCTATAACCCTTGAGAAATAATTCCCTCCCCCATGAAATGCTTCTCCACGTAAGAGAGGGGTTATTCCCAAAAGGGGCTTCGAGGAAAGGTTTGTCCTTAAAGTAACGCCCTTTAAGGACCCTAGCGAGGAGGCTTGTCGGAACTTTGATGATTCTCCAACACATTTTAGCGAGCATCACTGGATTGAAATCGATAATGTCTCTAAAACCAAGGCCACCCAACACTTTGCTTTTGCATAGAGAGCTCCACTTTTTCCAATGAATTTTCTTTTTGCTCCCCGAGGACCCCCACCAAAATTTAGCACAAATATTGTTAATATCTTTGCAAATGGTATTAGGGATCCTAAAGCAACTCTTCGTGTACACCAGGATAGATTGAGCTACCGCCTTGATGAGAGTTTCTTTCCTCGCGATAGAAAAAAACCTATCTTTCTAGGATTGAAGAGCTTTCCACACCTTATCCTTGATCTTAGAAAACAAGTGGCTTTTGTTCCTACTATTTGATGATGGCATTCCTAGATAATTCCCTAAAGATTTGGTATAGGGAACTCCAAGGATCTCTCCACATTTGATCTCAAGAGCTTTCCCCACATTTTTACTGACCATGAACCCCGATTTGTCGAAATTCACCAACTGGCCGGAAGCTTTCCCATAAGTAGAGATCACCCTTTTGATAGTGCTACATTCCTTCTTAGAGGCCCTAAAAAAAAGAAGGCTATCATCAGTGAAAAAATAAGTGAGATAAAGAGGGACAATGGTGATTAATCTTAAAACCATCAAGGTTAGAGATAGATTATTCCCTGTTTAGAAGGACAGAGAAACCTTCAGCACACAGGAGAAAGAGGTATGGGGACAGAGGATCCCCTTGCCTAATCCCTCTGTTCGGCTTAAACTCCTCGATTGGGCTGCCGTTAATGAGCACAGAGAAAGAAAAGAAGGAAATGCAACTCGTGATTCTTTTCCTCCATGAGCTGCTGAACCCCATTTTGCTCATAATTTTGTCGAGATAGTCCCATTCCACTCTATCGTAGGCTTTGCTCATGTCGAGCCCCATTCCACTCTATCGTAGGCTTTGCTCATGTCGAGCTTCATGGCTATATAACCTGCCTTCCCCTTCCTTCTATTATTGATGGCGTGAATGCATTCAAAACCCAAAACCACGTTATCAGTAATAAGTCTCCTCGGAATATAAATGGCAACTGGTTAGGGGAGATGACTGATTTTAGGACCTCTTTGAGTCTATTGGCAATGGCCTTGGTGAAAATCATGTAGACCACATTACAAAGGCTAATTGGTCTCATGTCTTTCATATGTTTGGGGTTTTTGCACTTGGGGATAAGGGAGATGTAAGTTTTGTTTATCTCTGACATGTCTTCCCCTTTGTTGAGAACCCCTAGGCAGACCGAAGAAACATCTTTACTCACCTCATCCCAATATTTTTGAAAAAATAGGGCATGCACAGCGTCAGGACCCGACGCTTTAACATGACTCATTCCTTTTAAAGCTTTATAGATCTCCTCTTCGGTGAACTCTCTGTCCAGCCAATCTGAATCCTCTTTACTAATTTTACAATCCGTGGCCTCCAGAACTTTGTCTATCTCACTCCTGTCTTGCCTACTTGATGTGAAGATGTTCCTAAAGTACTTTGTAGCTGTGGACTTAATTTCCTCTTCATCATCAATCCAACTATTTATTTCGTTATAAATTCCCTCGATTCTATTGGATCTTCTACGTTGAGAGGCCTTAGAGTGGAATCACTTGGTATTCTTGTCGCTCCAAGCAAGCCACTCTTCCCTAGATCTTATTCTCCAATAGATTTCCTCTTCTTCGAGCAGCTTATTGATGTGGAATTTTCCTACCGCAAGCACACGGGTCAAGTAATAATAAAGTGATTTTGCAATCAAGTATCGTCCTTTAGATTGGATTTTTAATCAAGTTTAATTACCGAAAATACTCTTGCCCAATTTTATTTAGGGAACCAATCAAAGTGAGAATGAATGTAATCAAACACAAAACAATGAAAAGTATGACAATCTAATGGAGACAACGGTCTTAGGGATTTGATTTCACCAATTGGAATTATGGATTAATTCATGGTTTAATGACATGCTATGATTCATAAATCTTGGGAAACTAAAATCACACGTATCTCTCCCGAGCATACATGATTCTCCCACATGCAATGAACCCGATATCCCTATCTAAGTTCATTAAACATGCAAGGCATTAAGGTTAACCTTTTTAACGATTTCTAGAATTAACTATTATCTCCCGATTTTTAGCTAAATCCTAGTTATGCGTAATGATTTCTAAGCTAAATCCTCTCTCCCGAGTTAGATTCAAGCACAAACAACAATCAATTTAAGGCAGGTAAATTGTAAGCATTAAGAACACAATTATGCATAAATGACATCAGTAGCAATAAAACCATTAAATCAATCCATAAAGTGCCCAACGACTACATCAATCCCTAAGAATTAAACTTAGCTACAGATAATCCAAATTACAATATAAACTAAGTCTAAATAAGCCATAAAAACTACAAAAGAAAAGGGTAAAAAGTATTAAACGCTAGGTAGGCCGAGGCCGCACGTCCCTGTTACGATCCCCACGAACAATGGTTTGATTCCTGCTTTTCCTCCACTTGTTACAGCTTCAAAAGCCTTTTTTCTCTGTTTTACGGCTCCAAATCGTCCAAGAGAAGTCTCCCAAAAAGCCCTAATCACAAAATACTTATAGGGAAAACTTTGGTCGTACTGTCTCGACGCTACCACGATTTTTCAGCTTCTGAGATTTTCAACCGAGAGCGTCGCGACGCTATGATTTTTTTTTTAAAAAAAAAACTCCAAATATAGAATGTCAGCGTCGAGATGCCTAGAGAGCAACGTCTCGACGTTGGTCTGTGGATGAGCCTATCTTCAATCTTTCAACTTTGATTTTTTTTCATTCTTCGGCTTCTTTTCGCATCCCGAACATCCAATTGGCTCAAAACTATATTTTCTAGAAATACAACACATAAATGCATAATTTTGGCCAATAAATTATAAAAGACTAGCTAAATTAATTAGGGAAAACTAGCTAGCTATGCTCGCTATCACTTACCCAGCTCACTCTCCTTCTCCAGCAACTCTTCATTCCTACCAACATGGTAATTCGATTAAACCCGAAGAATACCTTGCTTAAGTCTACTAATCGCCCCTTTAAGAGACCCTTTCAACCTTCTTCTGTTCCAACAAGTCATTTCCTTTATGCAAGCTTGAACCTTTGAGTTGAGGTTAAGAACTGTCGTTTGGCCTGCTTTCCCCCAAAAATCTTTAAGAATTCTCCTACAATCATCCGATCTATCCCAAGCTTCTTCGAATTTGGTGGACTTGTTGGAGTTACCTCTAATTCTCACCCTTACTTCCGTTTTGAATTCAAAAAGCAAAGGCCTGTGATCAGATTGATGCAAATTAAGGTGGCTGACCACAATTTTAAACACATTCAGGCTATCAAGATCAGTTGTAAAAAATCTGTCCAGTCGCTCCTTAACCGAATTCTTTCTTTCGAGGCTTCTGTACCACGTGAACGGGTCTCCCACCGCATCCACCAATTCTAATCCACACTGATTAATATCTGACTTGAAAGCTTCCATTTGACTAGAAGCTCAACTAGCCCCCTTTTTTTTTATCTTCAACAAATAGAATCTCATTGAAGTCCCCTCCCACACCCCACGGGTAGCTGTATAGGGACTTGAGTCTGCTGACGAGAGTCCACGATAATGGTCTCTCCTCCACCTTTGGGTTTCCATAAAAACCGGTGAACCGCCACTTGCCTATCTTGACATTACTAAGAGCATCAATATGCCCTTTGGAGAAAGAAACTATGTTAATATCATTAGTCGAATTCCAAAACAAAACAAGCCCACCACCTTTTCCAACACTGCTAACACAAAAACAGCAATCATAACCCAACAACACTTTGATTCTCTGCGCTCTATCATCTCCAATCTTAGACTCAGAAATGAAAACAATTTGAGGTCTGAACCTTTGCACCTCATGGAGCAAAGCTCGGAACGCTCGGGGATTCCCCAAACCCCGAACGTTCCAGCTGAGGATTTTCATGGCGTCCGACGAGGCTGTTCCACAGCCTCTGTCGATATCCCTCCTTCATAATTGGAGTAAGTTGTGCACTGCCTCTTGGTTCCCTGATATTCATCCTCCTCCTGTCTGACGTGTTTTCTGAAAGTACTTACCCATTCCATATCCGAATCTTCCTTAACTCTTCTATCAACTCTCGCCCTTCTTTTCCACGCCTTAACCCCTTTTGTTTTGACCTCTATGCTTTTGCTCTTCACATTCTGACTCCTGGCCTCTTCTTCTGTTTTGTCTTTTATTTTGTCTGAGGGAGGGAGAGTTGATGCCAGATTTTCGTGGGCCTTTTTTATTTCATTCTTATTCTGGGTTATCAAACTCTTTTTCTCTTTGGTGGGCCCGTTGTTTGATTCCTCTGCTTTTCCAGCCCATTTTGGAATATTTTTCTCTTCTCTGAAAGAGGTTTGCTTTTCTAGGGGCACGTGTTTGCTGATATGAATATTTTGAGAGTTAGTATTTATGAATAGAATATTTTCCTCCTGGATCTTTTGCTGAAAGGAAAACTTTGTGTTCCTTTCTGGAATGAGATTGAAATGTTTTCAAAGCACTATTATGGAAAGTATTAGGTCGAGTTGATAGTACCAGAAGTTCTCCATAATGACTCTTCATATCATATGAGAAGTTCATTGTTGGAAATTTAGTGCTATTATGGTTTAAGTTCTGGACTTCAGAATTGACCCTTGAAAGCCTGCCATCAAATTCAACTGTGCTATTGTCAGATTCATCATTTATGGCGTCAAATCTAGTTTAAGACTGCGACGTAGTGGGAGGAATCCTCTGCAAATTGTTGGCTTGTCCTATTTCTTCACACACAGTGCAGGCCAGACAAGTATGCCAGTGCTGCTGGTAGAGTAGAGGCTTGTGTGAATAATGTTACAACATAAGTACTTTCTGTCATTGTTTAGTGTGCAGCCGCTGCTACAGTTGAGGTTAAGTAGTTGTAATTATGTTAGCAGGTTATAGGTGTTGACCTTATTCTCTCTTGTCTTATCATTTATTCAATTCTTTGTACTCCAGGCTGGTTCTCTGTGAAGGGAATAAAAGTCCCCACAGCGGAAGCGCATCGATTGGACCTTACGTCGTATATTAATTAACATTAAAATACCGTTACGAAAACTCAAACAAACTTTAAACATACTTTAAAGTTGCTGGAAAAATCAGTTTAAACATGCTGAAAAAATAAATCTAAATTTATTTTCATGCTTTTCTAAAGAAAATGGGAAGAACCGTTACAAACCTTCGTTGTAGACTTGACCGTTCTTCGCCAACGACGCTCCAACGAACAAAACGCAACAACCCTCTTGTCTTGTGATCGCAGGAATTTTCTCCTTGATTGACACAATAACCACAGAGGTTACACCAGTATGTCTCTAAGTCTATGAGGCAAAAGACTTGTGGGAGTCTTTCTCTAAGAGGGAGACTAGAGAGAATTTTAGGTCTTGTCTTGAGAGTCTAAGAGCAAGAGAAAAGTAAATTATAGACCAATTAGGTCTAGTGTTCTATTTATAGAAGAGAGGCCATGAATAAAATATTCAATTAAATCAATCTTTTCCAGAATTGATTCAATCTTATTCCTTATTTAATCAATCATGATCAATCAATTCCATAATTGATTAATCTTTTCCACAAATGACTAATTACTTCCATAAGTGATTAAATCCTTTCCATAAATGATTAATCACTTCCTTAAGTGATTAATTATTTCCATAATTGATTAATTCCCGATTAATGAATTCTTAAATTAATTAACCACCAATTAAATATCACATATTCAATTTCTGGCCTTGAATTAATTAATTCGCCCAAATAGATTTTAGGCCTTAAATTAATTAATTCATTATTTGAACTCTTTCAAACTTCCATAAATTTATATTTGAATTTCTTCAAATATTAATTTCTCTCACAATAATATATGATATATTATGTTTGTTTCCCTTAGTAAATTGAACATTTTCAATTTACATTTATTACTTAGTTGCCTCAAATTACTTTATGAGCTACCAGTGGGACCTAATGGACCTGTAGATCAGAAGCTCCAACGATGTGAGATTAATTAGTTGGAATGAAGCTCAGTCCCAACTGCTTATTTTTGAAAAAAGACTTGAATAGCTACAGGCCTTGAAGAGTTCTATCTCCATTGTCCAGCCATCAGCCAACTTGGCATCCACTGATGTTCAGCAAACCAGCACATATCAGCATCAATCAAGGTATACAAATCAGTTATCAAAGAAACTATCGTGGAAGAGGAAGAGGCAAGACCTCTGGATCAAAACCAATATGTCAAGTCTGTGGAAAAACAAGACATACTGCAGTAGTGCGTTATCACCGGTTTGAAAAACATTACAACAACTCTAATTCCTCTGGAGAATCATCTTCAAGTGGTATCAACCAAAGCAAAGGAAGTAACCCGACAACAATGATAGCTACACCAGAACATTTGCGTGATACAGCTTGGTATTTGGATAGTGGAACAAGCAATCATTTGACCTCAGATCTATCCAATTTGTCCTTGAAATCTGACTACACAGGTAATGAGATGATCACAGTAGGAGATGGTAATCAATTGCCAATTCATTATATAGGAAGTTCTTATATTAACTCTAGTGTTAAAAGTCTCATTCTGAAAGATCTTATGCATGTTCCTCAAATAAGTAAGAATCTGATTAGTATTTCGAGACTAACTATGGATAACTCTGTGATTGTTGAGTTTTGTGATTCTTATTGTGCTGTCAAGGACAAGGAAACAGGAAAAATTCTTCTGGAAGGGACGCTTAAGGATGGCCTCTATCAAATACCAAGTACTAAATCTGCCTCATGCCAAGAGTTACAAGAAAATGTGAAGAAGAAGAAGTTTGTTTTCGTTGCTTTTGTATTTGTCTTATCTAAATGTAGAAGAAAAAGGGGTGAACCTATGTTTGTATCAACCCCTGGAAGTCATCATATTTTGTACTGCTCTAAGGATGTGTGCCACCATCGTTTAGGACATCCATCCTTCAGAGTTTTGAATCGAATGCTAGCTTCTTGTAACATTGAAAGCAAAAGTAATGAAAAGATGAGATTTTGTGAGGCATGTCAGCTTGGGAAATCACACAAGCTGCCCTTTTCTAACTCCATGTCTAGAGTTTCTCAACCACTTGAATTAATACACATTGATTTATGGGGTCCAGCACCAGTCAAGTCCACAGATGGCTACCTTTATTACATTAGCTTTGTAGATGATTATAGCAGATACTCTTGGATCTACCCTTTAAAATTGAAAAGTGAGGCAGTCACCATATTGGAGCAGTTTAAGAATTTAGTTGAGAACATTTATGGTAGGAAAATTAAAGTTATTCGATGTGATGAAGGAGGAGAATACAAACCTATAATTCAAATAGCTTCACAGTGTGGAATTCAAGTGCAATTGGCTTGTCCTTACACCTCAGCTCAAAATGGTCGAGTGGAAAGAAAACATAGACACATTGTAGAAACTGGACTTGCTTTAATAGCACATGCTAGAATGTCATTACATTTCTAGAGGGAAGCTTTCCATACATCTGTGTACTTAATAAACCGTATGCCAACAGATACAATTGAAGGAAATTTACCTTTTACAATTCTAAATAGAGAGGAACCTGACTACAATAGCCTAAGGATATTTGGAGCAGCCTGTTATCCATGCCTCAGACAGTATAAACATCAGAAATTTGATTTTCATACTACTAAGTGTGTGTTTGTTGGTTATAAAGGGTATTGATGCTTAAGTCCTACTGGTCGTTTGTATATTTCAAGACATGTGTGCTTTAATGAAAAAGACTTTCCATACTCTGAATTGTTCAATCAACCCGAGACCAATGACAGTTCACATCAAAATTCAATACTCTCTTGGTTACCAATCAGCTATACTCTTGACAACACCTTGAGGACTGAAAAAGATGTAAATCATTCACCTGTGAACCAAGGCACCATAACTTCTTCCTCAATTAATGCTTCAGCTAGTCCCAGTACTCCTTCATCCACTAATGACAGACCAAGAGAATCTCCAACATTGACACCAAGGCTCCTTGAATATTCACCATCTACAAGGGCATTTGAAATTAATGAAGAAAGGTCTGACATCAATCCACCAAGGCTCCTTGAATATTCACCATCTACAAGTGCATTTGAAATTAATGAAGAAAGGTCTGACATCAATCCTCCAACCACCAGACCAACTAATAATATTCACTCCATGGTGACTCGTGGGAAGAGAGTGGTGTAATCAAACCAAAGAAATTTTTTGGTTGTTATTCTCAGGATCAAATTTCTATGGAATGGTCTTGTATTGAACCAACATCATATACAAATGCTATTACTGTACCAGTTTGGCAGAAAGCAATGAAGGAAGAATTTGCTGCCTTAACAAAGAATAATACGTGGGATTTAGTCCCACCATCACCTCACTATCATCTTGTGGGAAACAAGTGGATATTTAAACTCAAACGAGATGAAAATGGCAATATTGTGCGTTACAAAGCAAGGTTGGTAGCTCAAGGCTTCTCTCAAACACCGGGGATTGACTTTCATGAAACATATAGTCTAGTCATAAAGCCCGTGACAATTAGAATCATACTTACTCTTGCTGCTACGTGGAATTGGTCTGTAAGGCAGTTGGACGTAAGTAATGCATTCCTTAATGGGCCTCTTCGCGAAACTGTTTTTATGCCACAACCGAAAGGTTTTGAAGATCCTCAGAGACCTCACTATATTTGTCGTCTTCGTAAAGCTCTCTATGGTCTCAAGCAAGCTCCCCGTGCATGGTATGATAAGCTTCAATAACCTTGCTGAACTGGGAATTCACTCAATCAAAAGCTGATTCATCCTTGTTTATTTTCTGTAAAAACAAAGAAATTCTTGTCTTGCTGGTATACGTGGATGATATGCTCCTTACAGGTTCATCTCAGCAACTTCTTGATCAGTTTGTTAAGAAGCTTCACACACAGTTTGCTCTAAGAGATCTTGGTTCAGTTCACTACTTCCTCGGTATTCAGATCACAAGGTCAAGTCATGGATTTCACTTGTCATAAGCAACCTATGTGCAAGACTTATTATCCCGCCTCCAGCTACAACACCTCAAAGTTGCTCCCACTCCCATGACATCCACATCTTCTCGCATAGCTTCATCTCCAGTGCCATTCTCTGATCCCTCATTATATCGCAACACTATAGGATCACTCCATTATGTTGTTCTTACTCGGTCGAACATTGCATATGTGGTGAATTATCTAAGTCAATTTGCTCAAGCCCCTCAGGAAGTTCATTGGCTCTCTCTCAAACGAATATTGTGCTATCTTCAGGGAACCATTAATCTTGGTCTATCTCTTCAACCCGTCGCATCCCTTTCTCTCACTGGATATTCGGATGTCGATTGGGCTGCTTGCCCCATTGATCGTAAGTAAGTTGGAGGGTATTGTGTATTCTTTGGCTCCTCACTTATTTCCTGGTCATCCAAAAAGCAGCAAGTTGTCGCTCGATCTAGTACTGAGTCCGAGTATCGTGCTCTCGCTCATGTTGCTTGTGAGCTTGCTTGGATCCAATCCCTACTCTTTGAACTCTGTGTGTATCTTCCTCAAGCACCTATCACATGGTGTGATAATACAAGTGTCGCTGCCCTTGCTCGCAATCCCATTGTTCATACCCACACTAAACATATTGAGTTAGACATACATTTTGTTCGTGATTGCGTCTGTTGGGTTCCTAAAGTGAGTAAAAATATGATATAAAATACTCTAGAATTCCTGTGCAAGTATACACAGTCTGCAGCAAGTAATATTATCAATCCGAGCCCTGAATTAGTTTCCACTCTACCTATTTTTGTGTAACTTTCCAATGGTTTCAAGAATAGTAAAATGATTGGGTTTTATCGGAATTATGCTGAAGCAAAATAGATGGCAGAACAATAAGTAAACAAATAGATAGACAGATTAAAGACAGACGTTGGTTAGGTTTTAGTGATTGTTCTAAGATATGCTCTAGCAATATTATTGATCATGCATTTCTCGCAGTATTATTAGCGGATTCCTCCCGGAACTCCGGAGATTTTGGGATATGTTTCAAACCCAATGAAGAGCGACCGATCAAGCACTAGGCAACTGGCTATCCCTAGCTCAGTCACTGGCGTTCACCAATACACAATGATCGTAGTGTGGATAATTGCCACACACCCTCTAAATCATCCCTGAAACTAGAGAGAGCTATTCACACCAGCTGGCCAGGCGGACATAAAATGGAAATAAGCACAACAATTAACCGAAATGCGATAGTCAATTTATTACTAGAGATGAAGCACGGTAATCACATTATTCCTAACCAACACCTTAAGCTACTTAGTTCATAATAGGCATAGGAATACGAATTACAATCTGAGTATGCATGTCCATAACCACAAGTTAATAAAGAAAATAAACTCCCTAATCAACTTGCGGAAGATGGTGTTCTTGATGATCTTCAATCTCTCTAAAATATTCGGCTTCCAAGGGAGAACATGGAATGAATTTGACTTGGACGGCTACTTCCTTTTATAGAAGGATAGGAGACTTGAATTAGGTTAACTTGGACACGTGTAGGGCTCTCCTTGCTCCTTTATCCCGAAAATAACTCAACAAAAGTCGGTTCATGAAGTTGGCTAACGAGCTGTGATGTGGCAGTTTCTGCTCCCAGTTTTGCTGCAGCACAGAATTTGCTCCCTCCAGTCGCCCAACATCATAATCTACACAAAATAATTTCCAATGCTTCCATTCTTCCAAATGGGTTAAAACATGTAATATCTATCCAAAACCAACCTTAATAAGCATAAAGGACACACAAATTCCTATATAATTGAGGCCTAAATAACTACCTTTTGGGCAGTTATCATACCCCCAAACTTGAACTATTGCGCGTCCCGGGCAATACTAACTCACCTTCCCTTAAGAATTCAGAACATTAGACAAAGAATAGCTTAATCAAACCAAACAGTCCAACACTACCTTTAACCTTTACCTGAGCACTCTGCAAAACCAAGCTCTGCTGCAGCAAAATGATTCCTCCGGCACGGACAAATAATCACCACTTTTCAACTTAATTCTAAGAACTCACTACAGCCTAGCTCTATTATCAGACATTTCAAAACATATTTTTAAAGGGGTTTATATCATTGTTCATCAGACTTAAAGCAGCCTTACAGTCATAAGCTCTTAATCATAGGATAACCTACTTTATGGTGCAGTATACCCTTGCCTCAAGCTCATCACCAACTAGGCTCAATACTCATTATAAAGCTAAAAAATCCTTAGTTATTCTATCTCTTGCCCCTCAGAATGGCGACATTTTATGATGAAGCTCACCTAAGTTATGGGAGACAGAAAAACTGTCGGATCATCATTCATCCTTCAAAACTTTTGCTCCATCAATTTTTTTCCAGAAAAATTTTCAACAAATAATTTTTCAGCAAATAATTTTTTCTCATATTTCTCATTTTTTTCACATTTCCTAGGTCATCTTTTGATGCGAAGACAACCTGTGGGTATCACAAATGTCCCCGGTTACTCAATAACCTAACAAATTTTAATTTGAAGGAGAAGAATGCTCGAGCAAAATAATTGGAGTAGCAAAAAGTCCCCCAAACTTGAATTATTCATTGTCCCCAATGAATCATTAAATAAGCAAGTACACCCCCAAACTTAAATTTTTCTATCTGAATTTTGAAACTAACATGGGACTCAGATTAAGCTTAAAGTGGATCATATAAGTCAATACTACCTTCAAAATCTTCTTGCCGCAGCAACAGTCCGTGCTAGAAGAAATGCTCAAGCAAAAGGTTTCTGGAGATCAGAATACCTTGATCTAATTAAGCGTAATCAGTCCAAGCTTCAAAAATTCAGAGGAAAAGTAGTTAAGTTAGGCATTACTCAGTGCTCATGGAACAGAAATATTCGGAAATTCATTAAAAATATTCAAAAATATTACAAAAGTAGAGATATATTTTTTAAAACAGTAAAATTAAAAAGAAACAAGACAAGCAATCATAGATGGGGTCAGGAATGCGCCAGCAAACAAAATATTTCCTCAAAAAGATTGTGCGTTCAAATCCCTCTTCAATCTTCCTGACCCAGATCTTTCTCTTCATCTTCTTTCTCAGCAGGCGGCGGTGGAATCCAGGGGTTCAGCAAGTCTTCGGGGAATGTAGGGAGGGCTGGATAAGGTTTTGAAAAATTTTCTTGCAGCGCCCTCTTCAAACCAGCATCACGATTCTTAACGTAAGTCCAGAAGGTTAAAGTTTGCCTCTCAGCAAACTCCTGCCTACTGGCCAACAATGCCAGTTGTTCTAGAATCGTATTCATGTCGTAGATTAGCCCTCCTTGTCGTATCTCCTGCGTGCGCTGGAGCCGCGCCAAATTGGGCGTATCAATGATCCCCTTATCGAATAGAATTATATCACTCCCATCCACTGGAACCCCTGCTTGTCTGCATAGCATAGTAATTGTGCTCGAGAAGAACAACTTCCCCACCTTTTTCTTCCAGCAGCCAGCAATTTCATTACAAACAATTTTTCCGACGTCAATACTGAGAGACCTTAAGATAGCAAAAGCTAAAAGAATTCGTTCCCTGGATACTGTCGAGTTGTGCGTTGTTGGAAGCAACCTCTGCCTGATGAAACCCATCCATGTGTTCGCTTCCTTTTTCAAATAAGCCGACTGGAATGTCCTTTTCTGAGTCTTAGATAGTTGCCACTGCGCCCCCTCGATTCCTACCTCCCTCACAGCATTACTTAACTGCTCCTCAGATGGCGCGACTGCCATCTCATTGAATGCCGCATGGGGGAAGTTTTGAAGATGGTACAGTGCGTTGATCGCACTTGGACTCCAATCTATGTCGACTCCTCTGACAATTACCAGGAAACTCTCTTCTTTATCAATGTTGGCATAGAATTCACGCAGACCACCTGTGCGTTCACAGCCTCCGGCTTAGCACAAAACAGCTCCCAGTCGTGGTCAGCTATTCCGGTCCTCAGAAATGGCGGAAGATCACCGCTAAAACCTCTTTCGAACAGAAAATCCCTTCTCAGGAGCTCAGTGTATTTTGCTCTAGCAAAATTATTGACGAAGCGCTCGTATGGCACCTGTCGCTCTGCTATTTCATCGTGTTCCTCCGATGCTTCAGCAATATTTTTGCCCTTCTCTTCTCTCTGCTTCAGCAACTGTTCCTCCTCTGCCTGTTTCTCTGCTTCTTCTCGCCTTCTTTCCTCAGCCTCTTTTTTCTCTCGTTCCTCTCGCTCTGCCTTTTCTCTCTCGGAATCTGATGATGGAGGCAATGGGGTATCAGTCCTGATCACTAGAATGTGCCCAGCCTTCCGCTTAATGCGGCGACGTTTTGGAGGTTCAGGTATGATAACCTCCACACGAGCCTCCTGAACTGGCTCTCTGCCTTCTTCCTCTACAGCCTCCGTCTGCACATCCTCACTCTGTTTCTTCTGAATTTCCTCTCGAGCTTCTTCTGTAGTCGCCATTTCTTGCTCATCCTCTTCTTGATTCTGTTTGTCAGATTCTTTTGGGTCTCCTTCTTCTTCTGCAACAACCTCATCCTCTCTCACTTTTTCTTGTTCTTCAACTCTCTGTTGTCGTCTTCTTCTCTTTGCTTCTTTCTCCTCCGGTGTCCTTTTCTTCTTGGTTTTTACTTTCTAAACTTCGGGGGTCACGGGTACCTCTTCCTCCTCACTCTCCCTCTCTTTTCTAGCTCTTGTTTTAGCCATTGAAGGTGTAATGGGGTTTTGACAGAGAATGCAAAGAAAGAAAGAATAATACACGCACAAAGATTTGATCAAGAAGACGAAGTGAAACGTGCTTACTAGAGATTGCGAATAAATAGGGCTTCAACAATTTGAAATCTCAACCGAAAAGATTTGCTCCTATTAAATCATTTTACCGTTTAATTTAATTGCATGCCAATTCGGGAGTTCCAAACCATCAACGGTAATTTCCTGATTTCAAATTGCCCGCAGTAATTAATTATGTGTTGTCATCGAATGAGACCGTTGGATGCTTGCCGTGTGACACATGGCCTCAGCAGATGACTCATGCATAATTTTACCTGCAAGAATTCATAGAAAAATCCCCACGGTAAAATAATAATTACCCCAACGAAATCCCTTCTATTCGGATGATTTTGCTCCAGCCATAACTTTGTCGCAACAACCTCCTAACCCTGCAGAATCTAAGATACGGAAATTCAAATTCAAATTTTAACCGACCAATCTTATCTTTTATTTTCACGAAAAACCGAATACATTAGAGAAAATCTTAATTTATTTAAACAGAATTTCAAATAACTAAAGATAAGATCTAAATAAAATAAAATCAAACCAATAAAAAGATAATTCAAAGATAATTTAAATAAATAACCCGAAAATCAAATCAAACTAAATTTACAATAGATCAAATCTAACTACCAACAATAATAAAAGTACCTAAAAATAAAATCATGCCAAATCAAATCTAACCTAACCGAAATTAAAATCAAATCAACGAAAAAATAAAATTAATACAAACTCTGGGAGCTCAAAATTTTGCTCGGTGAAATGCTCCCACAAAAGTCCTGCTCTTTCAATCATCAACCAACCTTAGGGAAGGATATTTCAACCGAAACTCCTCACCCCAATAATGCTTCACACGTTGTCCATTCACCTTAAACACTCTCCCATCTTTTTCATCCTGCAAAGTAATTGCTCCATTGGGGAAAACCTCAACCACAATAAATGGTCCTGACCATTTAGATTTTAATTTTCCAGGAAATAATTTTAATCTAGAATTATAAAGCAAAACTTTTTGACCCTTTATAAACTCCTTGGATTTAATTTTCTTGTCATGCCACAACTTAGTCTTTTCCTTATACATTTTCGCATTTTCGTAAGAAAATTGACGAAATTCTTCTAACTCATTAAGCTGCAGCATTCTTATTGCTCCTGCACGACTCAGATCAAAATTTAACTTTTTCAAAGCCCAAAATGTTTTATGCTCAAGCTCTAATGGTAAATGGCAAGCTTTCCCATATACTAACCTATAGGGAGACATACCCAGAGGAGTCTTATAAGCTGTCCTATAAGCCCAAAGAGCCTCATCCAACCTAAAGGACCAATCCTTTCGAGATGGATGGACTACTTTCTCTAAAATAACTTTAATTTCCCTATTACTAATTTCAGCTTGGCCATTTGCTTGTGGGTGATAAGGGGTAGTTATCCTATGCTTAATCTCATACTTAGCTAAAAGCTTAGTTAAGATATTATTAACAAAATGTGTACCCTCATCACTCACTAGAGCCCTAGGTGTCCCAAACCGCGCAAAGATGTGCGATTGAAGAAACCTTGCTACTGTCTTAGCATCACTCTGATGGCATGCAATGGCCTCCACCCACTTGGACACATAATCAACTGCCAATAAGATAAAAACATTGCCATTAGAAAGGGGAAATGGCCCCATAAAGTCAATACCCCATACGTCGAATAATTCAACTTCTAAAATGTAAGTAAGAGGCATTTCATCTCTAGGCCCTAAATTTCCTCTTCTTTGGCAGGCATCACATTGCTTGTAAAACCAATGGGCATCCTTAAATAACGTAGGCCAGAAAAATCCGCAATGCAAAATTCTCATAGTTGTCCTCTGACCGCTGAAATGACCTCCATAAGGCGAAGAGTGACATTGCTCCAGGATTTCCTTTGCTTCAGTACCTGAAACACACCTACGAATAATACCGTCAGAGCATTGCTTATACATAAAAGGCTCATCCCAATAGAAAAATTTTGCATCGTGCTTAAACTTTTTCTTCTGCCTCCAATCCATGTCAATAGGGGTGACTCCTTTTACCAAAAAGTTGGCAATATCAGCATACCAAGGGACATCCCTAACTACCTTTACCTCAACAGAAAATAGTTGTTCATCTAGAAAAGAATCGGAAATGGCAGATTGCTCCAACAAAGATGATGATGGATCAAGACGGGATAAATGATCTGCAATGACATTTTCTGATCCCTTCTTGTCCTTTATCTCCAAGTCGAACTCCTGCAATAATAAAATCCAACGAATTAGTCTAGGCTTTGCATCTTTCTTAGACATTAGATACCTTATTGCTGCATGATCCGTGAAAACCGTGACTTTGGACCCAACCAAATATGGCCGGAACTTCTCAAAAGCGAACACCACAGCTAACAACCCATTTTCAGTAGTTGTATAGTTCACTTGTGCTTCATTTAAAACCTTGCTTGCATAATATATAGGATGGATTAATTTGCACTGCTTTTGCCCTAGCATCGCACCTACTGCAGCATCACTCGTATCACACATTACCTCAAATGGCAAATTCCAATTAGGTGCGCAAAGAATGGGTGCTGAGATTAAAGCAGCTTTTAAAGTCTCAAAAGCCTTCCTACAATCTGCATCAAAGTCAAAAACATGATCAGTGCACAATAAGTTACAAAGAGGTTTACTGATTTTGGAAAAATCCTTTATGAACCTCCTATAAAATCCAACATGTCCTAAAAAACTCTGAATTCCCTTCACTGAATTCAGTGGCTCTAGCCTTTCAATAACCTCAACTTTTGCTCTATCAACTTCTAGACCTTTCTTAGAAATTCTATGTCCTAACACTATGCCCTCCTTCACCATGAAGTGGCATTTCTCCCAATTAAGAACTAGATGGGTATCCTCACATCTTTTTAACACCTTTCCTAAATTTTCTAAACAACTCTGAAAAGACCCTCCAAACACTGAAAAATCGTCCATAAACACCTCAATAGTGGACTCAATCATATCAGAAAAAATTGCCAACATACACCGCTGAAATGTTGCTGGAGCATTGCAGAGGCCGAAAGACATTCTCCTAAAAGCGAATGTCCCATAAGGACAGGTGAAAGTGGTTTTCTCCTGATCCTCAGGAGCAATAGTAATCTGGTTATACCCAGAATAACCATCCAAGAAACAGTAGTAGGCCTGACCAGCCAATCGATCCAACATCTGGTCGATAAATGGTAGAAGGAAATGATCCTTTCGGGTGGCTTTATTAAGCCTTCTGTAATCCATACAAACCCTCCAGCCAGTTACTGTCCTGGTTGGAATCAACTCATTATCTTTATTGCTCATCACAGTGACACCTCCTTTCTTAGGAACACATTGGACAGGGCTTACCCAAATGCTATCGGCAATTGGATAGATGATCCCAACATCCAACCATTTAATTACCTCCTTCTTAACAACCTCTTTCATTGCAGGGTTAAGCCTTCTTTGTTGCTCAATACTCCTAAAGGATCCCTCCTCTAGAGTGATTTTATGCATGCAAAAAGATGGGCTAATTCCCTGAATGTCAGCCAATGTCCAACCTATAGCCTTGCGGTATTGCTGCAGCAATTTTATTAAGGCCTCTTCATGCTCTGGCATTAAATCTGATGCAACAATAATGGGCAACGTCTCACTTTCCCCAAGATACACGTACTTTAGATGATCCGGTAAGGGTTTCAAATCTAAAGTAGGTGCCTCAATCAGGGATGGCTTAATGGGAGGAGCTTTCCTTTGATCTAAATCTAAAGACTCAAAAACATCCTCACACCTAAACAATTCTTTTTCATTTTTTCTATCTAAAGAACAAATTTCAAAATCCTCTAAACTAACCTCTCCATGCTTTTCCGAGTGCTTATCAGCCGAATCCTGTATTTTTGTCTCAAGAACTGTGCTCTCCAGAATCCTGATGAAGGAGCAATCCTCCATTTCATCTGGATATTTCATGGCTTTAAACACATTAAATTTTACTTCCTCATTACAGACTCTCATTGTTAATTCCCCTTTTTGAACATCTATTAATGCCCTACCAGTAGCCAAAAATGGACGACCTAGAATAATTGGGACATCTTTATCAGCCTCATAGTCTAAAATAATAAAATCAACAGGAAATATGAATTTATCCACTTTTACTAAGACATCCTCAATTTTACCCTCTGGATATGTGATAGACCTATCAGCTAATTGGAGTGTAACTGTGGTAGGCCTAGCTTCACCAATACCCAACTTCCGATAGACCGAAAGAGGCATAAGGTTAATGTTTGCGCCTAAATCACAGAGTGCTCTACCTAATTCTTTTCCACCTATGGACACCGGTATGGTAAATGACCCTAGATCCTTAGCCTTGAGGGGTAGCCCATTCTTAAGAATAGCACTACACTCCTCACTAAGAGATACAATTTCAAACTCACCTAATCTTTTCTTTTTAGTCAAAATATCCTTAAGAAATTTAGCATAATTAGGCATTTGCTCAATAGCTTCTACTAAAGGGATATTTATGTGCAATTGCTTAAGAATCTCTAAAAACTTTTTAAATTGACCATCCTGATTCTTAGGCTTTTGCCTTTGTGGAAAAGGTAGAGGTGGTACATAAGGTGGGGGCGGCACATAAGGTGGCTCCACATCTGGAACAGAACCAGATGCTCCAGCATCTTTATTGTTGCCTCCAGCACCCTGACCAGACTCCAACTCTTTCTTGACAACAACATTATTATTTCTATCACCATTTTTCTCTATAACCTGGGTTTTACTAGGCTCATTTTTTTCTTCTAATGGCTTAGCACTCCTAAGAGTTACTGCCTTTACCTGCTCCTTACCTTCCCTTCTAGGGTGTTCAGTATCTGATGGAAGTTTCCCTTGAGGCCTTGCCTTTAGCTCATTAGCTAGCTGACCCACTTGCAATTCCAGGGCTCTCATCGAAGCTTGATTACTTTGAATTGCGGCATCTGTGCGAGCCATAAATTCTTTCATCATCGCCTCGAGAGAGTTCCCCGAATTTTGTTGGGGCAAAGCCTGCTTACTTTGCTGGGGCAATACCTGCACTTTAGCAAATCCTGGCTGGTTCATGTTTTGTTGTGCTTGTACGTTATTTCCTTGACCTCCCCATGAGAAATTGGGGTGGTTGCGCCAACCTGGATTATAGAAGTTAGAATAAGGGTTGTTCCTCTGATTACCTACAAAAAACGCAGAAGCTGGATTGCTGGGGCAAAACTCGTAGTTGTGGTCTTCACCACAATAGACACATGCTTCGTCCGTGACTTGGTTCACCACTGCAATAGGCTCCATAGCTGGTGGCTGCTGATGACTAATCACTGTCACATTCTTAAGAGCGTTAGCAATCATAGCAAGATCAGCCCTGATGGTGGACACACCATCAACTTCTAATACACTCTTAACCTTTTTGTTCATGCCTCTAACATCCGACCACTGACAACTATTAATAGATATTCTCTCTAAAATTTCATAAGCCTCATCAAAAGTTTTTGCCAAAAGAGCCCCTCCAGCCGAAGCATCGACCATACCTTGGGTTACTCCATTTAAACCATTGTAAAATGTTTTCATTTGAATACAATGAGGTAAACCATGGTGGGGACACTTTTGCAAAAGCTCCTTAAACCTCTCCCAAGCCTCACTAAAAGTCTCATCTTCAAATTGCCTAAACCCTACTATTTCACTCCTTAATTTAGCATTTCTATTAGGTGGGAAATATTTACGCAAAAAATTTTCAGCTAACTCATCCCACGTCCTAATTGATCCTGGAGCAAAAGAGTTTAACCATGACTTTGCTCCATCTCTAAGAGAATACGGGAACAAAGTTAATCTAAGAGCATCTCTAGGCACTCCTTGAATTACAAAAGAATCACTAACTCCTAGAAAAGACTTAAGATGTAAATGAGGGTCTTCAGATGTCAAACCATGGAATTGGCCCACGGTTTGCAACATCTGAAACATTACCGGTTTCATTTCAAAATTTGCCGCTTGGATTTGGGGACGTGCAATCCCTGGATTCAACTCATTAAACATCGGAACAACATATGCTCGAATGGCTCTGGTCCTATCGTTCGCTATCAAGATAGGATTCTCAGCCTGATTATTTTGCTGCTCATTTTGCTCAAACAGCAGGTTTTGCTGCAGCAACGGATTCTGCTGGGGGTTTACTGCTGCTGGACCTTTAGGATCCACCGGAAGTCGCGGCACGTTCTCCATCTGGTTTCTGCGCTGCTCCCTCCTTCTGTTCCTAAATGTCCTTTCAATTTCTGGATCAAGCTCAAACCGTACCCCAGGCGGATCGCTCATGCACCAAAATCACACCTGCAAAAACAAAAGAAACAATCAAAAAGTTCTAGCACCAAACCACTAAAATACATACACAAAAATAAATCAAATAAAAACTTATTCAAGTCCCCGACAACGGCGCCAAAAACTTGTTGGGTTCCTAGAGTGAGTAAAAATATGATATAAAATACTCTAGAATTCCTGTGCAAGTATACACAGTCTGCAGCAAGTAGTATTATCAATCCGAGCCCTGAATTAGTTTCCACTCTACCTATTTTTGTGTAACTTTCCAATGGTTTCAAGAATAGTAAAATGATTTGGTTTTATCGGAATTATGCTGAAGCAAAATACATGACAGAACAATGAGTAAACAAATAGATAGACAGATTAAAGACAAGCGCTGGTTAGGCTTTAGTGATTGTTCTAAGATATGCTCTAGCAATATTATTAATCATGCATTTCTCGCAGTATTATTAGTGGATTCCTCATGGAACTCCGGAGCTTTTGGGATATGTTTCAAACCCAATGAAGTACGACCGATCAAGCACTAGGCAACTGGCTATCCCTAGCTCAGTCACTGGCGTTCACCAATACACAATGATCGCAGTGTGGATAATTGCCACACACTCTCTAAATCATCCCTGAAACTAGAGAGAGCTATTCACACCGGCTGGCCAGGCGGGCATAAAATGGAAATAAGCACAACAATTAACCAAAATGCGATAGTCAATTTATTACTAGAGATGAAGCACAGTAATCACATTATTCCTAACCAACACCTTAAGCTACTTAGTTCATAATAGGCATAGGAATACGAATTACAATCTGAGTATGCATGTCCATAACCACAAGTTAATAAAGAAAATAAACTCCCTAATCAGCTCGCGGAAGATGGTGTTCTTGATGATCTTCAATCTCTCTAAAATATTCGGCTTCCAAGGGAAAACATGGAATGAGTTTGACTTGGACGGCTACTTCCTTTTATAGAAGGAGAGGAGACTTGAATTAGGTCAACTTGGACATGTGTAGGGCTCTCCTTGCTCCTTTATCACGAAAATTACTCAATAGAAGTCGGTTCATGAAGTTAGCTAACGAGCTGTGATGTGGCAGTTCTGTTCCCAGTTTTGCTGCAGCATAGAATTTGCTCCCTCCAGTCGCTCAGCAGCATAATCTGCACAAAATGATTTCCAAAGCTTCCATTCTTCCAAATGGGTTAAAACATGTAATATCTATCCAAAACCAACCCTAATAAGCATAAAGGACACACAAATCCCTATATAATTGAGGCCTAAATAACTACCTTTTGGGCAGTTATCAATGAGCAATGTGATTGTAATCAAGATTGGTATGTATGAATCGAACAGATCGAAAACTTTCCTTGATAACTTCTGTCACACCCCCTCTCGAACTACTTGCTAGCTTAGTCCGAAAGACGACGTGAAGCCTGCGGGCATCGTCCTCCTCTAACAATATCTGCTGACTCTGTTGAACCCTTGAACCTGATAAGCATGTTAATCTTAGATGTGGAATACTTTACATGCAACACAAACACGACAAAACCCTGATAACCTTTAGACATACATGAAGTGTAACCCTAACTCAACTTACTTCGTAAATGAACTTGATAGAGACATCACAACCAAAAACATATCCAACTAGGGTTTACACAACCAAAACATCTAGAGCTTACACAAACCGGAAAACTATTCAATCCTTACAAAGACACTTACAATATAAACAGACTCGATGTACAACTCCACCCACGTACTGGAACTTGATTTGGGAGCTTTTAGCAGACTATGGCAGTTTATCAGGCACCGGGAGCTCGATCTCTACCTGAAAAGTGGGAAAACATTTTGAAAGAGTGAGCTATGAAGCCCAGTGAATGACTAAATTTAAAACTGTTAATCCACAAATCAGAACATATGGTAAACCTAAAACATATAAATCTGTTTAATCAAAGCGTTAAACATAAATGTGTAATGATAAAAGCTTTCTCAAATACTCCACAAGTACGTCATTAAAATCTAGCAAGGGCAGTATATCATGAAGGTGTACATATTACACATGCGGAAGCAATTGAAGATCGAAAGCACTTAAGACATTCAATTTTACTCCTAAAGCATGCATGTTCTAGAAAAGACAGAATAGAGAGTTTAGAAAGACAGAATAGAGAGTTTAGAAAACACCAACCTTTGTAGCTCACTTATGTTGAACTCCTTGTGGTGTTTGCCTCTCCTATGCTCCTTGGACAACCTCTAGAGTCTTCCCTACTATACTCCGGGCCAAGAACGACTTGTGGGAGTCTATATAAGATAGGGAATGGGAAGGGAATGCTTGAAGCATCAAACAATGGAGAAGAATGAGAGATGAGAGAACTTTGAGTCCAAATTCCAGCAGCATAACATTAAGGAAATGGCTCTCTTATGTTTGAATATGATTCAAACTCCTTTTAAAGACATTCTCCATGCAAAGCCAAGCCTCAAGACACAAGACACATGGTGTATTTGCAAGCTCAAGTGGATTCTAGGTGTACATTACACAAGACATGCAACAATGCATGAGTGAGTTGTCTTTCCACTTTGAATGATCATGCATTAAGTGGATTTCCAACTAAATCCACTAAATTCAAATTGAAATCAAATTTCAAGTTTGCAAATTATCCCCAATTTCAAGTCTAAATTGAAATTGATTGCTTGGTAATTAATTTGAAAATTTTCAAATTAATTTTGATATGATTAATCTAATTAATCTTTGATATCTTGTGCAATTCCATATATATGATTCCTAATATATATATATAGTATTCAAAACACTTTTAAATACTTCATCTCTCATTTTCTAATTTAATTCATAATTAAATTTATTGTGTCAAACACAATTTACGATAATACCCTTTTTCCCGATTTTGAACGATTCAAAGCTTCCTATCTTTTGTTCTAGGCTTAATTCCGATATGAGCTAGTAGGGGGACCTAATGGACCTATAGATCATGGGCTCCAACGATTCGAGGCTAACCGACTAATCTCATTATCCAAATTAGCCAACATTCGTTAACTATTGGGACACTCCACTATAGCCCGATAGTTGCACTCCCCTCACTATAGATATATTTCCGTCCACTTGATTTAACCATGATTAGTAAGTCGATCCTTCACAGGTTGTTCGTAGCTATAGCTAGGTCAATAAGCCGTTTTACCCCTATAGTACTTCTAGTTCCTTAAGTCCCACTGATCCTCTAATGAACAATTGGTTTATGGTCCAACCAATAAACCGAGTCCCTCTCGGGCCAATGAGAGGGTGGGATCCCTTTGTTCAAGCCCCAGAGTCAGCACTTAAGGGAACAACCTCTCTACTATCCCTTATTCGGGTAGGAGTGAATTCCTTCTTGCACGACTATGTCCCCAGCTATCTACCCGTTCCTATCCATGAAATGGGAGGCTTATTGAGTCGGCGATACTAAGCCACTCTCACCTATGCAGATCTAAGGATAAGCCCGAATAAACAGGAGTTCATAGTTAGCTCAGGATTAAGATCGAGTTACCTAGGTCATCACATGAAATAGTCAGTCTTGTCAGTAAACGGTGTTATAAAGCGAGAGCGACTTATTTCTCGGTCCTGGTCTTATGCAAACTCATTGCATAGGACGCCCCCACTCGCATGTCTCTACATGGACGATTTAGGATCACATCGTCTATACCATCTATAAAGTGGGTCGCGTCTCATAGTGTCTCCAGAATAAGGTACCCAACCCTATTCCTATACTATAGACCGTTTTGGCTATTACTCAAGCTTGATCCACTTTTATGTCTCTACATAAAGCTCAAGTGTTCATCCTATAGCCATGGATCTTAGTTTATTGGATTTGGGTTATTATATGTGCAATTTAATTTATTCAGTAATGACTTTTACTGAATCAATCTCGATAACACCTTTATCGAATAAGTATATAATTCGTTTAACATTCACTATCTACGAGTTTTAGGGCACCAATCCCAACATATCAAACATTTTAACTAACATGACAGATCTACGTTGTGTAGGGCACGCCCAGTACACAACCAACGTTTACTAGCTCTACGATGTAGTGGGGCCCACCCAGCACACCCATCGTCTTTGTCGTAGTGGGACCCGCCCAACACTCACGACAGCGTCGTTGTCACGGAGTACACTCAACGTCAACAACGAAATATAACCTGTGTGCACACGGTACCATACAACCTCGGGCTCAATATCTCAGTCATGTAGTCAATAGAAGTCTTAGAAAATCACATGAAAACATTAAAACATGCCTGCTTATCTTTATCTTTCGTAAAACTCAAGCTTACCCATAGGGGTGAAGAAAACCGAACCGAACCGAACCGAACCGCCAAACCAAACCGAACCGCTACGTTTCGATTTGGTTCGGTTTTCAAGTTTATTTGTGACCAAACTGAACCGAACCGAGGTTCGGTTCGGTCCTTGCATATTACTGGCCCGAACCGACTTACGCACGTGCAGAGTTAGGTCGCAGAATTAGGGTTCCAATTTGCCGCATCTTCTTCTTTGCTCGTAGTCGCTCGCAGCCGCATCCTTCTTCTTTGCTCGTAGTTGCTCGCAGCCACATCTTCTTCTTTGCTCGTAATCGCTCGCAGCTGCAACTTCTTTGCTCGTAGTCGCGATCGCAGCTTCTTTGCTCGTGCTTCGCATCTTCTTCGCCCAGATTCTCGCCGCCTCTGATATCGACGAGCGAACTTTTCTTCCGCCTCTACTCTCCGATCCTTCTCGACGACGGTAGAAAGGTAAATTAATTAATTCCAAAAACCCATCTTCCTTCTTCGCTCCTCTTCCCTGCAGTTTCTCCTCACCAAAGACCAAGCCGAGGGCCTCTCACTTCAAACTCCTTGCAAATTTAGGTAAAAGGGCTCTTACTTTTGCTTGGATATGCAACTCACTCTTGCTTTTTTTGGGTTCTTTTTCCTTTTGGGTGAAATGGGACACTGTTTATATATACACTGATGAGTTTTGGAAAGGTGGTGATGCTATTTTCCAGGTGGTGGAGATGCAGAAGTCAAGAATGGAGGGAAGAAGAAGTTTATAACCAAAGAAGAAGAGCCAGAGCAGTAAGTTGTAATTGTTCAAAAACATAGAATTTCATTCCTCTATTCCTTAGCTATTTGTTGTTAAATGTAATTTGGATATTGCCAACATAATCAATCATAATCTGGCCTTTATTTTAAAATGGTCACAAAGATAAACTAAATAAACTAAATTCTTTCTATGACAAGATCATTTATACTAAATATGATGTTCAAACGAATGGATGGTCTCTCCTTGATTGATAAAATTTCCATCACCAGCTGCCCAGGGAATTTTATAAAGAGTCAAGAATGGACTTACTAAAAAGAAATTGTTCCTGATATAGAAAGATTTAGGAGTTATGGAATTTGATGAAAGTTAGTTTGGCATAGTAACAATACAAAAGAAAAGATGAAGAAGATATGTTATTTGTGGTTAGATTTAGATAAGAAGAAAGAAATAAGTGTTTTTGATCTTCCAATTAGGAAAGGATTTGCTAGTTCTAGCTATAAGGTACAACAAGGTTTTTTTGTTCTTTGTTGGGTGAGGGACTTAGGTCACTCAGTCAAACTGATGAACAAGGGTGGATGGAAAAAAAAAAGGTGTATTATCCACCTCTTTTGTGTCAATAAAAAAAATTATAGATTCTAAAAAAAGCCATGTGCATTGGGGCCTTGGGCACTTTTTTTGGGACTCTCACAAGTCCACCATCCCCATTTACTGTATGCATAACAACACATTTCAATAAGATTGATTAATAACCATTTGCAAATTGCAATATACTCTTATTTTGTCTTAATTGTTTTCATCATCTAAGCATTGATGTGTTGGCGATATTCTTCTTCAAGTGGTTCAAGGAGTTCAGGTTGACTACAATTCGTTTGAAAATGATGGATTTAGAATAATGTTTTAATTAGAGTTTAATTGAAATTTATTGAATAATAATTGCGTAATTGGATAACTAGAAGGACAGGGAGAGAATAATACTTTGCTTAAGAGACAATAATTGGATAGCTACTTCTCAACCATTCCTCATTAGGTAATACCGTAACTATATTCAATAGTTTGGTCTTTATATCTATAATGTTTGTTGCATTCCCTGATGATAGTTTATTGGTTTTGCAATAGCTTGGTCTTGTTTTGTGAATTTTGGTTTGATTTTTATTCCAGGATGACTTCGTCTTTTACAAATGAGACTTCTGAACAAAGTCATACCCCTAATCTAGGTACAAGTAGTAAAGTAGGATTGTTAGGAAAAAGGAAACCTACTAAACCAGCTTCAGATGCTTGGGAGCATTTTATTAGAGTAGAGGGATGTGATCTTGAATATCCTAGAGTTGCTTGTAAATATTGTACAGCTACATATGCATGTGACTCTAAGAGAAATGGGACAACAAATATGAAAAGACACTTAGAGAAATATAAGATGTATACAAGTAAGTCAGATGATTATGTTGAAGGAGAGGGGGATTCTGAAAGTAACTTGATAGCTGCATCATTCACTCAAGAGAATTGTAGAATGATGCTTGCTTACATGGTCATATTAGATGAATTACCCTTTAAGTTTGTAGAAAGCGAAAGATTTCATAAATTTTGCAAGGCATTAAATCCTAAGTTTGTGTAATTCCATCACGAGTCACTGTTGCAAAAGATTGTTTTCAATTGTACATGAGGGAGAAATAGAGGTTGAAAAGTGTCTTGACTCGAAATGGCCAAAGAGTTTGTTTAACGACTGATACATGGACTTCTGTTCAAAATATTAATTACATGGTGATAACTGCTCATTTCATTGATAGTGAGTGGAACTTGCACAAAAGAATTCTAACTTTTTGTCAAATTGCTAATCATAAAGGAGACACAATAGGGAGAGCAATTGAAAAATGTTTGCAAAGTTGGGGGATTGATAGAGTTTTTACCATCATCGTCGATAATGCTAGCTCAAATGATGTAGCATTGACATATTTGGTTAGAAAGTTTAAAGGAAGAAATGAGTTAGTGTTGGATGGTGAATTTCTCCATGTGCGATGTTTTGCTCATATTCTTAATTTGATTGTTAGTGATGCTTTAAAAGATTTACATGTGTCTATAATTCGCATTAGAAATGTTGTGAAATATGTTAGATCATCTCCTGCAAGATTACAAGCATTTTTAAGATTTTGCTAAAGAAGATAAAATTTCGACCAAAAGTTGTTTTAGTATGGATCTTCCAACACGATGGAATTCAACTTTCACTATGTTGGATGGAACAATTAAATTTCAAAAGACTTTTGAAAGATTAGAGGAACATGACCCAAGATATTTGCCAAAAGGTGAGATACCTATTATTGAAGATTGGGATAATGCTAAAGTGTATGTGGAGTTCTTGAAGACTTTTTTAGATGTTACTTTAAAGTTGTCAGCATCTATGTCTGTAACTTCAAACATTTTCTTTCATGAAATTTTGTTGGTTGAACAAATAATTCGTGAATACTCGATGTACAAGAATGAGTTGTTAAGTCAGATGACATCAAGCGTGCAACCAAAATTCAACAAATATTGGAGTATAACTACAAGTGAGAAAACTAATTTGTTGTTGTATGTTGCTGTTGTTCTTGACCCTAGATATAAGTTGAATTATGTGAGTTATTGCTTTCATGATTTTTTAGATGAAGAAAGTGCAAAAAAATGGACAAATAAGGTCGAAGAAACATTGCATCGACTATGTGATGACTATTATTTAAGAATACCAGTGCAAAAGGAACAACATCCACAAGCACAATCATCTACATCTATAGAAGCATCAAGTTGTCCAAGTCAGAGTGAAATACCATCTATCTCTTCTAATGCATCGAGTGGAACTGGATCTTATAAGGTATGTGTTGCTGTCCATGATAGATATGTGTTTTTAAGTAAGAAAAAAGATGCAGATGATGGTAAAACAGAGGTGGTTCGTTATTTAGATGAAGCTTGTGTAGAAGATGAAAATTTTGATATATTATATTGGTGGAAGTTAAATTCTGCTCGATTCAAGATTATCAGCCAAGTAGCTAGAGACATTTATAGCATTCCTATATCTACTGTGCCATCTGAATCGACTTTTAGCACTAGAGGACGAGTATTGGATTGTTTTCGGAGTTCACTAACTCCTCAAACTACAGAGGCCCTCATTTGTGCTCAAAATTGGATTCAATCTAAACCTCTTGATGACATGAGTGAAGAAATTGATGGAGCTGAAGAAATTGATGAAGGTAAGATTAATGAATGACATGTCTTCAAAAATTGTTTGTCACATTGTTTGCATTTTATCAAGTTAATTGTTTTTTTTTTCTTGTGTCTAGAACTCACATACATACGCAAGGAGATGGAAGTTGCCTTTGAAAACTTGAGTGGTTCTAAATTTCTACTCTCACATTTCATTTCTCTAGTTTATTTATATGAATTTAATTTTATGTTGAATTTCAAGTGACAATTCTTTTTTTGTTTTAGCTTGTTGAAGTCTAACTCAGACCTCAGGGACTAAAAGTGTAATTCATCAAAAAGAATTATGTGACAATTTTTCTATACTTGTTAGGAAGAATTTGGTGATAATTTTTCTTGTTAATTTGGTAGAACTTTTGGAGAATGATTTTGAGTTGATTTTAAATGGAATCAAGTGAAAAATAGTTTATAAATCACTAATGAATAGCCAAAAATTGATTTAAATATGGAAGTTTAAGGTTTAAATTAATATAATTACTAGTTTGAGGTTTTAATCAATACAATCCAAAATTTAGAGATATTAGTTGATTTTTTAAAAAATTATAGTATTATATATTTGTTATTGTTGATATTTTAGACATTTATATTTATATACTTTTCTTAAAGAAAATAAGATTTAAAAGAAGACAAAATTCTCTTTTCAAAAAAAAAGAAGACAAAATTCTCTTTTCAAAAAAAAAAGAAGACAAAATTTTAAAATTTAAACTTTAATTAAAAACTTGATTTTTAAAAAAATTATAGTATTATATATTTGTTATTGTTGATATTTTAGACATTATATATATATACACTTTTCTGACAAAATTCTCTTTTCAAAAAAAAAAGAAGACAAAATTCTAAAATTTTAACTTTAATTCAAACCCAAGCAGTCACTCAAGGCGTGAGAGGGGGCTTCTGCAAATAACCACTTGACCGACTGATACTTTTGTTACATAAGATTAATTATTTTATATATAATAGTTAATGTCTGAAAGTTGAGGGGGGCTGGGCCTACAGTAAATCTGTCGCTGACGATGGAGTTGGAGTTGTATCGAGAATCAGGAATTAAGCAAGAGACAACTGTTTTTGTTGGAGTAGTCTAATTGTTTTTGTTTTTCTCTTTTAGATATATAGTTTAAATTCTACTAACTAAATTCCTTAAAGATGAAAATGAATTGCAAATTATTTGGCTATTCCTTGATTGAGTGATCCTTGTGATGTTGGAGGTCAGGTTCTTGGATATTTTCATTTGATATCCTCTTTGTTTTCTTATTTTCATTTTGCATTGGGATCTTATGGCTTAGTTTTCTTATTTGTGGCCTTTTGGTTTTGTTGTATCAAATGGTGTATTGTATTCTTTAATCATATAATTGTCCTCTTTTTCAAAGGTGCATTTTACAAGTTTTGAAGTCATGCACCTTCCATATTGTTGATATTTATAATAAATTGGAGAATGTGTAATATTTCATAAGTATTGGCTGAATTGGATTTTTCTATTGGGTTGAAAGCAAAGCAGCAAGCAAGCAAGCAAGAGAGAGAGAAAAAAAAAACAAAAACAAAAACAAAAAAAAATAACTGCAGGTGACACGACCCGACCCAGTTCGGGTCCAACTAAACCGGATCGTGTCGGGTCAGACCGGGTTGTCCGTACAACTGACCTGACCCGGGAGTTTTACCCCCGTACTTACTCAGCTTGCTCGTGGAAAACTAAAAATCTTTAAACAATACTTGCTAATACATACTTTGCTTAAAATGATATCGTTTTAACTACTTTTCAGAAAGTCAATAATCAATCACGTGCTCACATATAAATTTCATTGGAAAATCTAAGCTCAAAACTTATGCTTGAAACCATTCATAGAAATCATGTATCATTCATAAGTTCAGATTCAAGCATGTAAACCATTTAATCATAAATAACAGTTCAGAAATCATTTCTGAAATTTGTTTTGTCACTCACAGCCTTGGCTAGTTCCCTGGCCTGTAGACTCGGTCTATTTCCTCTTGGCCTGTCAAACAAACCAAAATCGAGCATCAGAACTATAAATGGTCTTATCTTTCTATGTTCATGAATTCTAAACTCTAGAAATAAAGTCACATTCCACTCTGTTTCCAAATTCAATACTCTAAATTCAAACACTCATAACTTTCTCAATACTTGACCAAATTTAATGTACTTTCTATCAAACTCTTTATTTGAACCCTCTACAACTTACTTGAAGGAATGAAAATGAGATTCCCAATGGATTTTTCCAGAAATCTCCCAAACACAGCTATTCAAAATTCGTGCTTCTCTACTACCCTCTACTTTCTCCTGAAATTAATCCTACTTCCAGTCATTTTTGGCTCACTGGTTCTTCATGAAAGTCATAGGAAATTGAATAATCTTTCCAACCATACCAAATTGAGCTTCTTAGTCAACCTTTACACTCCGGAACGTTAAAAAAATCAGAGAAAACCAGAGACCCTTCAGATTTGCATGAAAATTCTGTGCTCTGCTTTTCTCTTAAAATATCATTAACTTAACATAAGATTTAGCTCAAGCATTCTTCATGAAAGTTGTTAGAAAATGAATTAACTTTCAAGAAAGTCAAGCCTCACCTTTTAATTCGTCTTGTGTAGCTCAAACCGAATTAAAAACCAGAGATGGGCAGATTGAACCAAGATTCTGCCTTGGTTGCACTTGCATGAGCTTTCCCCTCTCTTCTTCAACCTCAAAACTCCAGCAAGCTCCCTCTTCTTCTTCCTTCACTCTCTCTCTCGAAAGGTTCTGAAATTTGATGGAAAATGATGTAACGACCCGACTTCTTAAATAATCTTTTAGGGACCGTTACGACAATACATGCTTTGGAGGCTTTTTTAAATAAAAGTATTTTAAAACATAAACAATTAATTTAAGTAAAAACTTCAAAACAAAAATTTTATTCGGGATCCCTAATTTTAAAAGTTTTATATATTCTTAAATAATTTCTAAAAATGTAAATGTACATGGCCCCTATAAAATTTCTCAAACAAATTTACAAATAAAGTAAAACAAAGTTCTTGAAGCGGAAGAAAAATAAAAGGGAAAAATACACTTTTAGTCCCTAAGGTTTGGGTTAAGTGACAGTTTGGTCCCTGAGTTTTCAAACTCAACAAAAATACCCCTCAGGTTTGAGATAAGGAGCACTTTGGTCTCTGCCATCTATTTTTCTGTTAAATATTAACGGTGGCTGACGTGGCACTATTATTTTAATAAAAAAAATTATTTTTTTTTATTTTAAAATAAAAACAAATAAAAATAAATAAAAATATTATTATTTTAATTATTCTTAAAACTCAACCCTCAATCTCATCTTCTTCATCCTCTTCTCTCATCCCCCCAATCTCATCTTCTTCATCCTCTTCTCTCATCCCCTCAATCTCATCTTCTTCATCCTCTTCTCTCATCCATCTCATCTTCTTCATCCTCTTCTCTCATCCCCTCAATCTCATCTTCTTCATCCTCTTCTCTCATCCCCTCCATCTTCTTCTTCAAACCTCTGATGGTCACGCCGCCCACATGCCGTCGCCGGCAGCCGCCGGCCGCCGCTCTCCGGCGGCGAAAGTTTTTTTTTTTCTTTCTTCTTCTTCTCTTCTTCCTCTCTTTCCTCAAAATTTCAACAACTTTTTTTTAAAAAAAAAATGAAAGAGAAAGGAGGGAGGACTCCCTCCTCCGTTTTCCAGCGTCGGAACGGAGGGAGGAGGCCCCTCCCTCCCTCAAGGAAGAAGAGAAGAAGAAGAAAGAAAGAAAGAAAAAAAAAACTTTCGCCTCCGGCGAGCGGCGGCTGCCGGCGACGGCATGTGGGCGGCGCGACCATCGGAGGTTTGAAGAAGAAGATGGAGGGGATGAGGGAAGAGGATGAAGAAGATGAGATTGAGGGTTGAGTTTTAAGAATAATTAAAATAATAATATTTTTATTTATTTTTATTTTAAAATTAAAAAAAATAATTATTTTTTATTAAAATAATAGTGTCACATCAGCCACCGTTAATATTTAACAGAAAAATAGACGGCAGGGACCAAAGTGTTCCTTATCTTAAACCTGAGGGGTATTTTTGTTGAGTTTGAAAACTCAGGGACCAAACTGTCACTTAATCCAAACCTCAGGGACCAAAAGTGTATTTTTCCCAAAATAAAATATGAAATTCAGGTCCCCTCACGGCTGCCTAACAGATTCTCATCAATCGCCTTTCACCTGCCCTTGCCTTTACCTGAAAAAAAATTATTTTTGAAAAGAATGAGTATTTTAAATACTCAGTAAGTGACCCTACTATTGAGGTTGGGTCACGCTTTAAAAACATTTTAAAAACCAACAACAAATATCTTTTTGGTGGCTCTAAACTTTATCTTAACTTACTAATGAGAGATGATATACATCAATTTCATGCATATCCTATACACATCAATTTCATGTGTCTCTTACGGAGGCCGTCAATTTCACGAAACATTGAGGTTGTCAATGTCACAAACCTCGACTTATGAACATCAATTTCATGTCTCTAAGTCCTATGTAGGCAACTCTGAATGTACATCAATTTCATGTACACTTATAAAACTCATAAATAATTTAAACTCATTCCTTTAATGGAATTTTGAAAGACCACCAACTCAATATTACAACCATTAACAATTGCAAACAATAATAATAAATTTCATGCTTTCAATAATTTTCATAAACGGAAACATAATCAAACAATTCATAAAGCACCGAATTTTGGAATAAAATCAAACACGTGCACACAATTAAAAAATTTCAACAGTATAGCCACTTACCTCGGCCTAATTGTCTTTATTTTAAGCCGCCAAATCAACTCAAAAAAGGGGTCAAACTCAACCTTAATTAAATGATCGGTCCTAAAAACAAGTTTCCAAAATTAGGAGAAATTATTCTACTAATTTCTCTTATCAACACAATCACTAACGAAACTCATTCGTGGACCTGAATTCTTAAATAGCCTTTTAGGGACTGTTACGACAATGCATGCTTTGGAGGTCTTTTTAAATAAAAACATTTTAAAACATAAACACTTAATTTAAGTAAAAATTTTAAAACAAAACTTTTATTTGGGATCCCTAATTTTAAAAGTTTTAAATATTCTTAAATAATTTCTAAAATATAAATGTACATGACCTCTAGAAAATTTCTCAAGCAAATTTACAAATAAAGTAAAACATAGTTCTTAAAGTGGAAGAAAAATAAAATATGAAGTTCCTGGTTCCCTCATGGCTGCCTAACGGATTCTCATCAGTCGCCTTGCACCTGCTCTTGCCTTTACCTAAAAATATTATTTTTGAAAAGAATAGGTATTTTAAAATACTAAGTAAGTGACCCTACTATTGAGGTTCGAGGTCGTCAATTTCACAAACCTAGACTTAGGTACATCAATTTCATGTCTCTAAGTCCTATGTTGACATCTCTGAATGTACATCAATTTCATGTACACTTATAAAACTCATAAATAATTTAAACTCATTCCTTTAATGGAATTTTGAGAGACCACCAACTCAATATTACAACCATTAACAATTGCAAACAATAATAATAAATTTCATGCTTTCAATATTTTTCATAAACGGAAACATAATCAAACAATTCATAAAGCACAGGCCAACCTCTTAACAATTTCAACAGTAAAGTCACTTACCTTATCTTATAACTCTTAACAATTCCAGCAAAGGCCAACCTCGACCTTAATTAATTAATCGGATTGCTAAGGCTTGTTGGTCAGGGTCTCAAATCCACCAATTGAATCACCAATCATGCTATCGGCCTTGAAACCATGAAGCAAAAACAATGGGTTTTACCGTCGCGGACTAGTGGTAAGAGAGACCCATCTCCGCCGGTTTTTCCAGTTGCTCACCGGAGAGGTCGTCGCCACTGGAAAAACCGCCGGAGATGGGTCTTGGAGGCTTGCACGATCGGGTTGGGGAAGAAGTGGAAAGATGGAGAAGAAGACAATGCTTAGGGTTGCATGCTGATTTTTTTTTCTTTTTTTTTTTTTAAAAAAAAAAACCAATGGGCTTGAGCTTGGCTTTAAAGACCAACTATTTACGAAATTGGCATTCCAGCTCAAATTTTAAATTTTTACCAATTTTTCAAATCTTTTAATTTCCCTCCAACTCCAAATTAACACAACTTAAACCAAATTAACTCCAAAACTAATGTAATTTGAATTTTCCTTAAATTACGCGTGTTACAAATGATGAAAAAAATGGGTTGAGGCGGTGAATGGGAAATGATGAATGTTGATGGTTAAATTTGGTCAGAGGAACTCACCTGACCTTCACGTGCCACCAACGGTAAAATTTGTAGAAGAGGGGGAAGACGTGGCCTGCAAGATAGTAAATCTGCACACCGGTGTGGTGTTCGCCACACCGGCTCCGATGCTTAAGTCAGCAAGCAGAACGGTGGGGAGTGGAAAAGTAAGAGCAAGAGGAGAGAGTAGAGAATATAGAATGAGTTTCGGGATTAGAGTTTGAGTCTCCTTCTTCGGTGGCGAAGAGGGATATAAATACCTGCTCATCCTCCTAGGGTTTTTAGGGATTCGGCGGCGTTTCGGGACAAACCAGGCTGAACCGAGGCGGCCAGAGGCGATGGGGACCAAGCGGAGCTGGACAAGCCCGGCCTGCGCAAGCGGGCCGAGCAGGGGGTCGGGCCAAAAGCCCGACCCCTTCAGTCTTGGCCCGTCCCACTTGCCGGTTTTGCCCCTTGGATCCATTCCTCAGCTCTTTTTCTGCCCGGTTGTCCTCGTCAGCTTCTTGTACGCCATGGTGGTCCAAAATTACCTATAACAATGAAGAAAATGGGTATCCTTAGGCGATGGAGTGGATTGGAACCGAAAGCTTTCTTTTTTATTTTATTTTTTTTCCTTTTCCTCATTTCTTTTCTTTTCTTTTTCCTTATTTCCTTTCTTTTCTTTATTTTTTTAATTAATAAATTCCAAAATTATCAAAAACAACTTCAACCGTAAGCTTTGACATCTTCTTCTACAATGAAACAACAACAACTTTAATCCAACTTCCCACAATTCGTGACAAGAGCAAATAATCCAAAGAAAGTCTTGGGTTTACAACTTCGATATCCCATAGAAGTAAGTATGCTTTTGTAACACGATCTGTCTCCCCCCTTAACATTACTATCAAGCTAAGGGAGTTTGATATTAGAGTGATTTCCTCAAACTCTCTTCGTTTGGCTAGTCTTAGACTTTCCAAAATTGCTCGGGATTCCGCGCACAAAGACGAGGGATAGTGCCCATGCATTGCTGCAACGACATCTCCATGAACATTCCGAGAATCAACACTCCAAAACCAAAAACACCTCTGCTTATATCCCACCCTGCATCCACATGGATTGCGGTAATTTCATTTGTAACTTGTCTACCAATAGCGGATGTAGTCTCCCGAACAACTTCCTCCTGATCGCTAAAATAGGCCTTTTGAAATTCCTAGATATACCGATGCACCCATTCACATTTTCCAACTAAAGTTTGGAATTGGTTTGACGTGCACCGCATTATTCCGATCATTCCAAACAACCCACACCTCTACACAAATCCTCTATAACATACTACCTTGATTCGACTCACTTCATTCTAGAAAATAGTCCTGAATAGATGAGTGATTATATTCCCTAATCTTAGTTTGATTGTGCAATTGTCTCCACAGCTTCTTTGCCCTTGAGCATCAAAACGACACATGGTCGATCGTTTTCAAATACTTTCTACAAATGGGACACAGATCGACTGTATCCACATGACATCTAAGAAGATTCACCTAGGTTGGAATACAACCATGGAAAGCTCGCCAAGTAAAATGTTTAACTTTGGAGGGAATTTTAAGAGACCAAAGTTTCTTCCACCACCTCCTCAACTGATTCGATCCAGACGAGGATGCAACATTCTTCGATAGCATATGGACTTCTTCGATAGCATATGGACTTTATATCCACTTCAAATCGAATATGAGGCATATTCTACAGTAATAATTTTAGAGAAAGAAAATTAAGTATTCTATTTGAGAGTGCTGGTGAAAGAAACTTTAGAAGTAATCTTTGATACGTCTAAATATGAATTTTTTTATGACAAATCATTGAACTAACACTTTAGAGCGTATTATTAAATAGTATATTTTAATCCTATGTAGAATAGTAGAAGAATGTTTTATTAAAAAAAAAATGGAAGTCACATTTATTCTGGAAGGAGTTTCTCGTAAAACTCAATTAAAAAGAAATGAAAGTGAAAAATATAGAAGATGTTGTATATTAAAGATCTAAAAAATTAGTTTGATTGATAAAGGCTAACAAAGAGCCTATCAATTTAATTGATTCAAAATGCAAATAGTTTAGTAGTGTATCTTTTCTTTTTTAAATAATAATATAAAAAACCATGTTGTGTGACTCTATTCCAAAAGGGGAAAAAAAATGGCAAGCATGAATGACTTTATAGAAGTGATTTATAATGCGTTTTATTAGATACATTTTATTCCAACTAAATAGATAGGTTGCCAAAGCGAGCATAGCTCAGTGGTAATTGGCAAAAATTCTCGACCAAAGAGGTCAGAGGTTCGCCCATCCCAAATGTTGATGTACTCAAAAAAAAAAAAAAAAAAACCTAAATAGATAGGCTGATCACACCTCTCTCCCAACCTCATACAAACAATTTCATCAACATATGAAATTTACAGAAAAGGAAAAATAGTCTCAATTCAAGAGAGTTGCAAGAGACTTCTCCCATTCGACAAAAGAGAATCAAAACTATGATGATGATGAAAATACTTGGACAATTTACACCAGGAAATAACAATAAAAATAACATAGTCGAAAAAAGTTTCAAATGCTTGAGATTTTCCTTTGAAAATACAAGCATTTCTCTCAATCCACATTGAAAGTGCTTGAGCCTTTCTTCGTGGCATAACTTTAGCATGACACTGTGAAAGATATGTATGTTTGAGGGTGATTTTGACACAATCAAAACCATCTTTTTTATGCCATTTTTAGTAAAAATAACATGACAAAAGTGATTTTGTACCTTTTAAAATCATTCACAAACATGTCCATAACTAATAGCGTGATATTGTACCTTCAGTCATATTAGCAAGTCACATCCATTTAAATAATTGTGACTCATTTTTTAGTAGTGTGTCTGGATTTATCCTACTAGATTACCTTCGACCAATTTAAATTATCACATTTCTTTTTTCTTCTAGATGGGAGGAAAGAAAATAAATCACTACTATGTTTTGACAAACGCTATCATAGTATCATCTTTTTATTCAACCATGTTGATATGCACAAGATCAACCTAATCAACTATTTCATTAATGCCAAAGTGAGTCTAGTTCAACGGTAATTGACATGTACTCTCGACCATGAGGTCAGAGGTTCGAATCCCTTCACTCTCAAATGTTGATGTACTAAAAAAAACTATTTCATTAATTTTGGTCTTTAAACTTTCATGAAAGTAACAATTTGGTTCTTGAACTTTGATTTGTAACGTTTTAGTCCCTATACTTTCAATTTTGTAATAATTTAGTTCATAAACTTTAATAAGTAACAATTTAGTCCCTATACTTTCAAATTTATAACAATTTAATCATTGTTGCAAAAACAAATCATCAAAATTAAATGTCGATTTTTATTATTTAATGATTAAACTTTGTAGCTTATAAACATGTTGGGTCCCAAATCAGTTTATTAATCTATCTAGGTAAAAAATTTCATTAAATCTTTACTTTAATTTTTCACGATAAGGACTAAATTGTTACAAAATTGAAAGTAAAGGACTAAATTGTTACAAAATTGAAAGTACATGAACTAAATCGTTACTAATCATAGTTTAAAGACTAAATTTTTAGAAAGTTTAGAGATCAAAAGTGATTTTAACCCATTTTTTTTCAAATTTCATACACATTTGTGTCAATGCCAAATGTTATTTACGTAAACAACATTTCAACTCAATAATATAATAGACAAAGAAGTGGATGAACATAAGGAGGAGATAATTGAGAAGTCCCACATCGGGCAAGCACGCGGCATGGACCTCACAATCTGCTATAAATACAAAGGGTGGCGAACATTTGAACATACTTACCTGGACGGGGTCAATGGGCGATCAGAAAGGCTCATGGCCTAGGTTGGTGACCTCCATTGCACATTAAGGAGGGGTGCCCGCCTAAGGTCTGCCCAAAGTGGCAGAGCCTACGTCATAATTTGTGGTAGTGGGGGCCTGCGTTCGCGCGGCCCCTACCAATGCACCAGTTTCAACAGTTTCATTCCGAGGTATCTATACTTCTTCGCTCTTACTATCCTTCTTTCTTTTATCGCTGCCAGATGATTTGAAATTTGTATAATCTGGGTATTTGTGCTACTAATTGAATTGAGGGAAATTAGTTTGTTGTGCAACTCCAATTTGAGATGCGTTCGTCTCGGATACTGCAGAAAAACTAAGTAAATAACATTATTGGAGGTTCAAGTGGTTTATTCTCTTATTGTTTGACTTTATGGTTCAAGAGAAGGAAATAAAGGTATAACAAGAGAACTTTATCATGATGTTCTCGGCTATAAAGGGGTCAGGACGTAGTTGCATAGTTTCTGTGTAAACCGTAAACGGGTTTATTATCAGAGAGGGAGGGAGAATGGAAGGGGTTCTTCATGTTCTTTGTCCTTTTAAAATTGAGAGATTTTTCTGAATGATTGTAGCAAATGTAGGGTTTTCAACTTAAGAGAATAGAAATCGCTTTGAACAAGGACCAAACAAGTTGCTTTGGAGAAAAACAGGATAAAGAATTAGAATTGGGAAGTAAACAGATCAAAACATTCATAAGATGAGTTGGAAGTGAATTGATTATGGGCTGTTTGATTTATGTTATTTGAGGGTAACCTTTGATGGTTAACACTAGTAAAAGAACATTTCTAGTAATAACAACTTTCTAGAACCAATTTTTTTTAGGCTTCTTTCTGCATTTTGTAGGTATCTGATTCTAGGTTGTGTGTAACGCCTGCAAATATTCTTGTCATTGAAATCAACTGAAGCTGAAATTACTGATATATATTTTGAATGTTTTCGTTTGATGTATTTCCATTTGTGTGATCGCTCCAAGGGTTCAAAGTATGATAATTTTTATTTTTTCTAGTAAGAGCTTGAATGTTACCTTTTTGAGCCACATTTGATTTGCTCGATATCTTCTCTCTTTAAACCAATGGAATCAGTTGAAGGGTTGTCTCCTGGTAGTGATTCATCTTTGCTTGACAATTCTGTTGCATCTGTTATTGCTACTGATATTGCTACTGATGTACATAATAATGAGCTTGCTACTGCCACACATATGCCTACTGCTGATATTCCTTTGAATAATGCTGATAATATGCCTTATGTTCCATCTGGTGATGATACAAATGGTGCTAGTACTGAAACTATGCACACTGCCTCTATTAATGCCGTGGATAGCCATACTGCTCCTCTTACTACTGTATCTTCTGCTGGAAATTCTCATGCTATGCGGTCTAAGTCCGGTATTAGTAAGAGGAAGGTATTTTTGGCCAAGCTTGATTCTGTTGATTCTAATGTTGTTTGTGAGCCCACTTCTTATACACAAGCTGGGAAAGTTTCTGAGTGGCAGGATGCTATGCGTGATGAACATAACGCTCTTATGCAGCAACAAACTTGGACATTAGTGGTTGCAAATGGGTTTATTGCGTTAAGCGTAATCCGGATGGTAGTGTGGTTCGTTATAAAGCTCGCTTGGTTGTCAAAGGGTATCATCAACGAGAGGGTGTAGATTATGATGAAACGTTTAGCCCTGTTGTTCGTGTTATTTTGTCTTTGGCAGCTCATTACGGTTGGGAGCTTCGTCAGCTTGATGTGAAGAATGCATTTCTTCATGGTCACTTGAAGGAAGAGGTTGTTATGCAACAACCTCAAGGCTTCATTAGTAAG
This sequence comes from Luffa aegyptiaca, assembly GCA_017139565.1. NCBI lineage: Eukaryota > Viridiplantae > Streptophyta > Magnoliopsida > Cucurbitales > Cucurbitaceae > Luffa > Luffa aegyptiaca. The sequence continues at coordinate 24,337,692 of CM029397.1, forward strand.
CAATTTCCTTCCTTTGTTTGCAAGTTGAATAAGTCGCTCTACGGCTTCAAACAAGCTCCTCGTGCTTGGTTTGAGTGCTTCACAAGCTCCTTATTATCTTGTGGTTTTCGAGCCTCTTTGTCTGATCCAACTTTGTTTGTTCGGAATGCTTGTGGATCCATTACTTACCTATTATTATATGTGGATGATATTGTTTTGACTGGGAATGACCCTGTATATATTGCCTCTCTTATTGAGCAACTCAAGGCCCGCTTTGTCTTGACTGACTTGGGAAGTCTATCCTACTTTCTTGGGCTTGAAATTAAGAGGCAATCCTCTGGTATTCTTGTTACTCAACAGAAATATGCAAGGGACTTACTCACAAAATTTGGTATGGCTGGAGCTAAGGTCACCTTGCTCTACTACTTCATCATCTTGTTCGTCTTCCCCTTGTTCTCCGGAAGATGCTACTGCTTATAGGAGTATTGTGGGTGCCTTGCATTACTTAACATTCACTCGTCCGGACATTTCGTTTGCTGTGAGTAAAGCTTCTCAATTTATGCACAGTCCTTCTTATGATCATCTTGCAGCTGTTAAGCGTATTTTACGCTATCTACGTGGATCTTTGTCATTGGGACTTCATTTTCGAGCTGGCTCTCTATCTTTGAGTGCTTTTTCTGACTCGGATTGGGCTGGAAATCCCGTTGATAGGCGTTCCACAAGTGGTTTTGTTATATTTTTGGGTGCTAATCCCATCTCTTGGGTTGCCAAGAAGCAAACAACTGTGTCTCGGAATTCCACGGAAGCAGAGTATCGTGCGCTCGCTGCCACAACTGCTGAATTATCTTGGATCCAGCAACTTCTTCGTGAGCTTTTCGTTACTCTGCCTTCTTCTCCTACACTGTATTGTGACAATCAATCTGCCATACAATTGGCTCGTAATCCAGTTTTTCATGGTTGTACGAAGCACGTCGAGGTTGATCTTCATTTTGTGCGTGAACGGGTTGCTTCCAAGTCCCTTTTCCTACAGTTTCTGCCTACTGAACATCAATCGGCTGATTTGTTTACGAAATCTTTATCTACAGATCGTCTCACTTGTCTTCGATCCAAACTCATGATTTCTCCATCATTCGTTTGAGGCGGCATATAGAACTTATTCTTGGAAATTTGTATTTATTATTATTTTCCAGTTTAGCCGTATTTTTTGGCTTTCTCACCTCTTGTATAAATACTCTGGTTGTTATTCAATAAAGTTGAGGTGGTTTATTTACATGTCAGTGTGAAAATCTTCATCTTTCCCAGCAGAAGTCTTTTAAGTGTGTCTAGTCTTCTTGCAGGGATCACAAAAAAGTTTATCTTTTCTTTGTCACTTTTAGTATGGCAGAAATTTAGATCTTTAGTTGCAAGAGTGGAGTAGTCCCAACTTTGATTCTGGTGTTAGTGTCGCTGAACCGAGCATTAGCTTTCTTAAACTTTCTCTCCTCGAACTTTTGCAAAAGCTTCACGAATAGTAGACTTTGCTGAGGTTTTTATTATGACATTCAAAGGGAGAAAGTATAAGAAGTGGAAAGTAAAAAGAAGAAAAAAACAGGTTTTCATTTTCATGTGCTCCATACCCAAGCTGCCCAAACTCTTCACTATGCATAACATGCTCCATGTACCTTGACGCCATAGTACGTGTAGATGCTTAATTAAGTTGAGTGAAATTACTGTCAGATGCTTCTTTTATGGATATCAAATCTCATTCCAGGTTGTTCCTTAATTGAGAGATGATATCTATTTTCTTAAAAAAAAGTGGAAAACATGAAAGATAGTTGTGTAAAAGAGGGAAGGCCACGTTACTGTTGATGTCATGGACTGCATGACACGGGAAGTATCTAGCTAATGTACTGCTGGCAAGCAACCCTGGTGTTCAGACTAAAAGTAACAACAAATTTTTCATAATTGATGGTTTGGCCCGAAGCTCGTTCATAAAGCAACAACAGATTTCTCATAATTGATGGTTTGGTTTGAAGGTCGTTCATAAAGCAACAACAAATTTCGAATTATCATACCCTCAACAGCTTTGGTTTGAAAAAACAGAAAATTGTCATCAGTAAAGAAAAGATGAGAAACTGACGAATTTGTACAAGCCCGAAATAAGAGACTGTTATTCAGCACCATGCAACAAGATAAGCCCTCAGCACAAAGAAAAAAAATGTATGGAGACAAAGGATCGCCCTATCTAAAACCCCTAGTTGGGACGAAGGTTGTTAACTCGTGAAACGGAATACGTATCTTAATCAAATTTTAGTGTATTGTGTATGGTACTGTATCATATATCGTAAGTTTCAATTTGATAAGTAATATTTAAATATAAATAAAAGCCAAACATTAAATAAGTCCAGAATAAATATAAAAACATAAACTAACTTCAAAGTTTAAAATCTTAAAAAAAAAAAAACATCAACTAACTTCAAAATAAGTACGGAAAAGTATGAGAAATAATAGAACTTCCTTGTTCCTAAGTTTCAACATTCAATCTTCTCAAAAAAAAAAAAAAAAAAAAAAAAAAAAAAAAAAAGTTTCAACATTCAACTATGGACTTTAATATCTTCAAAATCATTATCAGCTAATAGATCATCACTGTCTTGTTCATGTGCTTCTTCCCCATTGCTTTCTTCATCGACTAATTTATAACTTCGTTCCCTTTGTCACTTTTATAATTTGTAGATAGATCTCTAGGTTCTAAACCAAAAAATAAATAGCAAATGTTACTTATGAAAGTATACATATATTATATTTGATAGATATAGTAAAATCAGTACCTCTTTTCCTCTTTTTGCTAATCTCTATTTTTTGATCGTCAAAACACTCATTTACATTCATCCACCAGGTGTCATTTGGTAACATTGAATCTTCTTTCTCTGTAATCCATTCATCATCAGATTCCAAATCCGATAGACAAATAGAATCATATGATTTCACCTTATAAAATTCTCTTCTTATGTCTTACTTCTAATGGAAAATTATATTTTACAAATATAAGTGCACACAACCTTTGTTGTTCCAAATGATTCTTCTCTTTGAATGCACCTAAAAATAATTAAGGTTAATATTTTGATATTAATTTTTTTTAAAAAAAATATTTTGATATTAATTATAACATATATGAAATTGATTTTTCATACTATCATACCTGATTTTGGAGCTCTTTGCAATCTCTTCCAAGAGATTTCCACCAAAATGCTTGAATACAATAAACGTACGTTTTAGTCATAAAATCTAATAAGTCTTAGAAAACTGCAACTAATATCTTTCTTTAGGCTTTAAGTTAGTACCTGGTTGTTTCTTGTGGCGCATTTGTACTGCCATATCAATTCCACACATACTCTCTACATTATGGAATAGATCTAGTTGATTGTCAATTTTTTCTTTGACTATTTTTGAAGGCCACATCTTCTGAATAGTTTGATAAAGTCCCATCTTGACCTCATAGTCAACATTGAATTTAGGTGCATAATAAAAACCTATATATTAATTTTTATAACTTGATTAGTAATTTTAAATAAAAAATTATAAATTGGAAATATTAATGATGAAATTTGGGAATGAAACTTAACCTTGGGTTAAGATGATATGTTGCTGCAAGAAGAGACCTGTGAAGTTGAATTGCTCATCCTTTATCAATAATATCCCAGATATGCTTATAATGTTTCTTAATTCTGTTGAAATTTTTCTGGATTTGTTCCTTTGCCCTATCCATTGCTTCATATATGTATCCTATTGCAGGTCTCACATCACCATCAACAAGTCTTAAAACTTTTACTAAAGGGATAACACATTTTAAACAATACTTTATTGATAACCAAAAGCTTGACTCAACAAGAATAATTTTCATTACAGTAGCTTCATCAGACTTCTTCACATAGTTACTTCTTTGTTGATCTTCAGACCTAAATATCACTCTCAAACCTATTTTATTTTCTGCTAAGCTTCGCAAAGTCGAGTAGGAAGTTGCAAATCAAGTCACACCATCCCTTATTAATTCTTTCCCTTTAGTATTTGTTTAGAACCCAAGAGTGTTGATAAATATAAATAGTAATTTTCCTTGCTTTAGACATTGTATCATTATGTAAGGGCATATCTCCAATATCAGATAAAATCAAGTCTAGGCAATGTGCAACACAAGGAGACCAAAATAGTTGTTTACGTTTATCCATTAACATTTCTCCAGCTTTGACATAAGCAAATGCTTATCTGTTACCGTTTGAACTACATTATGTTCACCAATTTCATCTATAATTGAATCTAGGAGTTCAAACAAATTATCTGTAGTTTTGTAGATTCCAGATGTATCCACACTTTTTAGAAATACAGTGCCTCTAGGACATACCAAAAAGTTTGTAATGGATTGATTCTTCCCATTCATCCAACCATCAAATATCAACGTGCATCGTGTTTTTTTTTCCCACTCAATTCTATACTTCTCTAACAACTCGGTATTGATTGTTTCAACCTCCTTTAAAAAAGTACATCTAACCCCGATATGATGGAGGTTTTAGTCCAAGACCAAATGATGCAACTGAGTCTAACATAATTTTGAAATGGGGATCTTTGACTAAAAGTGCATTTGAATACAAAAATCTAGAAATATCTCTACAAACGATTTTTCTATGACCTTTCTTTCACTTATTATTTAGAGTAATAGAACTAGATTTTTGTACGCCTTTACCAAATGCACCCATCATAAGTTTCTTCTTGCTCTCAACATCATCTTCATCATTAAAATCATCTCCATCTTTATTTCTTTTATTTTTCTCCAAAAAGTTCTTAAAAACATCTTGAATCTCATTCGAAACTTTACTACATGGAGTGACATCTTTTCTAGTATGTGCTAGATGATGTTTAATCCTATAAATACCAACCCAATAAGAATTTTCACAATGACTGCATTTTAATTTGAGTCTTCTATTGTTCCTTTTAACTTTAACACAATGGTATTAGAGAATATTTTCCCATTATTATTTGGCTTGATTCTCGCTCTAAATTGCTGTAATTTTTGTGTAAATGTTTTTTCCATTTATGTACATTCTCTTGTGTATAAAGTTCTATACCATTCTAATGAAGAATTAATTCCCTCATATTCTCTTATTTATTATGGTATCAGAGCAAAAATAAAATTCTTACCATTTTTTTCCAGCAAGTTCTACTTCTGCTAATTTCAGTTGCAAGTATTCTGTTCTCCAGCAAGTGCTTACTCTGTTTTGCACTTTTCTTCTTCGGTTCTATTCTTCTGTTTCACTTCAATGGCTCACACATCAGCGTCGTCCTCCTCAGCATCTCTTCCTGCCACTACCTCTACTACTTCACCTCTATTTCTCCTATCCAACATTTGTAATCTCGTGTCGATTCGTCTGGATTCATCAAATTATGTGCTGTGGAAATACCAAGTCTCATCCATCTTGAAGGCCCACTCTCTATTTGGGCATATTGATGACTCTCTACCACAACCAAATCAATATGTTTCTTCTTCTACAGGAACAACAACAACAGAGGTTAGTTCTGAGTATATTCAATGGTTATCTCGTGATCAAGCCTTAATCACCTTAATCAACGCAACCTTATCTCCCTCTGCTCTTGCACATGTGGTCGGCTCTGTTTCATCCAAAGATTTATGGTTTTCTTTGGAAAAACGTTATGCTTCAAACACTAGATCCAGTATTCTTGATTTACGTTCTGCTCTCTACACAATCAAGAAACTTTCTTCTAAATCGATTGAGAAACACACCTGTCGGATTAAGGAAATCGTGGACAAACTTGTTGTCGTTGCCGTTAAGATTGAAGATGAAGAGATACTCGTACATACCTTGAACGGTCTTCCCTCGGATTTCAACGCCTTTCACACGTCGATTCGAACACGCAGTGGTACCTTGTCTTTAGCCGAGCTTCACGTCTTATTAGATGCTGAAGAGAAAACCATTTTTAAACATCAGGCAGCTGAACCAGTACCCAAGGCCATGGCAGCAGTGAAAGGAAATTTTTCGAGCCCTAATTTTCGAGGCAAAGGGCGGCGAGGATCTTACAAGTCACGAGGGGCACGAGGGTTTCAACGTTCCAGTGGTCAATATTCATCTGGCGGCCCAACAAATTTTGAGGCCCAACATTACTACAATTCTGGGCCTTTTAATTCATTTGGTGGAAACGACCCAACAAATTTTTCTTCTGGCAGCCAATTTTCGCGTGGTGTGCTGGGTCACGCCCCTCGCATGGGTCAATAATCGGGTAGTGGATCCGGATTCGGGTCTGGAGCATTTTTTCAAACTAGATCTGCCAGCAAAATTATTTCTGATTCGGGTCATGGATCTGGGCGCATATTTTGTCAAATTTGTTCTAAATCTGGACATAGTGCACTTGACTGTTATAATAGGATGAATTTTTCCTATCATGGTCGTCATCCACCGGCTCAATTAGCTGCTATGGCGGTAAATTCTATGAACTCACAATCTCCGAATGATAATTCTAATGCTTTTTGGTTATCTGACAGTGGCTGCAATGTTCACATGACAAACGACCTGGCAAATCTCAATCTCTCCAACAATTATAATGGGGAAGAATCTGTCACAGTGGGTAATGGCCAACCTCTAAATATCCAAAACACAGACAGTGGTACACTCTCTACCTCTTCTCATACCTTTAATCTCTCCAAAATTCTTCATGCTCCTGAACTTGCTGCAAACCTTTTATCAGTTCATAAATTTTGCCTTGATAATAACTGCATCTTTGTCTTTGATACTGACTGGTTCCTAATTCAGGATAAAGTCTCTGTCAAAATATTATACACTGGTGAAAGCGTCAATGGCCTTTACCCCATCCCAAGTCCATCTACGCTATCTTCTGATCTGCACCCCCAAAAACTTTAATTTTATGGCAAAACAGGAGTGTTCTCTGTGGCATCATCGGTTTGGTCATCCTGCTCCCAAAATATTACGCTCTAGTTTATCTCGTCTTGGTCTTTCTTTATCTAGTTCTATTTCTACGTGCAAATGCATTAGTTGTTTGAAAGCTAAAATATCAAAACTTTCATTTCCTATGTCCCTTTCCTTTTCCATGTTACCTTTAGAACTTATTCATAGTGATGCATGAGGACCTTCTCCTATTACTTCTATTAATGGATATCATTATTATGTTAGTTTCATAGATGATTTTAGCAAATTTACTTGGCTCTTTCCTCTTTCTTCTAAATCTGATGTTCATGCTATTATCATAAAATTTGTTCCCTTTGTAGAAAATTTATTATCTACCAAATTAAAAAATTTTCGTTCTAATGGAGGTGGAGAATTTTGCAATTCTTCTACATTGTCTTTCTTTCAATCTAAAGGTGTTTTACATAAAAAATCATGTCCCTACACACCTGAACAAAATAGGGTAGCTGAGCGCAAACATCGTCATATAGTTGAAACTGCAATGTCTCTTCTTTTCATTCTTTTGTTCCCTTAGAATTTTGGCCTTATGCTTTTTCAACTGCAGTTTTTCTAATCAATCGTATGCCAACTTCTTCTCTTAACATGTCATCTCCTTTTGAGAAACTTTACGGTTACACTCCTGATTTACATCATTTAAAAGTTTTTGGGTGTGCATGTTATCCCTTATTGAAACCTTATACCAAGTATAAACTTGAGCCAAAAAACTCCCAACATATTTTCCTTGGTTATACTCTAGAATATAAAGGTTATATATGTTACAATCCTCTCACCAAAAAATCAATTGTTTCCCGTCATGTTATTTTTCATGAAACAACCTTTCCTTTTGCGAAACCTTTAGATTCTCCCCACCCTGTCACATCCTCACATCTTGACATAACACCCTTACTCACCCTTCTACATACATCCTCACCTTCCCCACCTACCCAATTATCCACTGTTGACACTAATTCTTCTCCTCGAAAGATTTTGCATGTTTCCTCTTCTGATATTTCAGATTTACCGACAGTTGAGTCATCTCATGAGCATTCAGTATCTCAAAATGTTCACATTCCTGCAAGCACTGTCAATAATCATTCGATGCAAACAAGAGCTAAGTCAGGGATTTTCAAACCAAAGGCGTTTGTCTCCACCATGACTACTTCAGTTCTAACAGATCCCACTTCGTATTCTGTTGCTTCAAAGTATTCTGAATGGAGATCTGCCATGTGTGAAGAATTTAATGCTCTTCAGAATCAAGGTACGTGGTCCTTAGTACCTCGTTTACCGTCCATGAATGTTGTGGGTTGCAAATGGGTCTTTCGAACCAAATATAACACTGATGGCACTATTGCACGATATAAAGCACAATTAGTTGCAAAAGGATATCATCAGGTCAAATGATTTTACTTTACTGAAACCTTCAGTCCAGTTGTTAAAAAGCCCACAATCAGAGTTATCCTTACTCTGGCTGCTCATTATCAGTGGTCCTTAACTCAACTAGATGTAAAGAATGCCTTTCTACAAGGTCACTTAAAGGAGGAAGTTTATATGTCTCAACCTCCTGGCTTTCTTGACCAATCCAGTCCACATCATGTTTGTCGCCTCCATAAGAGTCTATATGGTCTAAACCAAGCTCCTCGAGCTTGGTTTGATCGTTTTACATCATATCTATCCACCTTGGGATTTACCGCTTCTGCTGCTGATTCATCCTTATTTGTACGGTCTGTTGGATCTTCCTTGACATATCTGTTGCTTTACGTTGATGATATAATTATCACTGGACCAGACTCTTCATATATATCAGTCTTAAAGAAGCAGTTGGCAACAGAGTTTCAAATATCGGATCTTGGTGCATTGAAATACTTTCTTGGCCTGGAAGTCCACACCACCACTTATGGCATTTTTGTAAATCAAGCTAAGTATCTCACTGACTTACTTCATACTGCAGGAATGTCCTCTGCCAAGACATGTTTGACACCCATGTCCACTACAGTTGATCTTCACATCTCTGCACTGTTATTTCACGATGCCACGCTTTATCGTCAATTGGTTGGCTCTCTTCAGTACCTTACTTTTACACGACCTGACATTTCATTTGCAGTGAATCGTGTAAGCCAATTCATGCATCGACCTACAGTTGTTCATTTCTCTGTTGTCAAGCGTATCTTACGTTATCTCTCAGGCTCCAAACCACTTGGCATTTTGTTTCGTCGTGCCAATTTGTCTCTCACTGCCTTTTGTGACTCTGATTGGGCTGGTGACACTTCTGACCGTCAATCCACATCTGGGTTCATTGCTTTTCTTGGCTCCAGTCCGATATCCTGGTCAGCCAAAAAGCAACCTACAGTCTCACGTTCTTCCACTGAGGCTGAATACCGCTCTCTTGCGACTACAACGACAGATCTTTATTGTCTACGACAGCTTCTTCGGGATCTCCACGTCCACTTATCCAGTCCGCCTACATTATTGTGTGATAACATTTCCGCTATTTCTCTTGCCAATAATCCAGTTTTTCATGCTCGCACGAAACACATTGAGATTGACTATCATTTTGTTCGTGAAAAGGTTGCTCGAAAGGATATTTCAGTTCAGTTCATATCTTCAAAGGATCAATTGGCTGACTTATTCACCAAACCATTATCATCTTCAGTGTTCTTAACTTTTCGAGACTAACTTCTGACTTCTCTTCCGTCATCAGTTTGAGGGGGCATATTAGAGAATATTTTCCCATTATTATTTGGCTTGATTCTTGCTCTAAATTGCTGTAATTTTAGTGTAAATGTTTTTTCTATTTATGTACATTCTCTTGTGTATAAAGTTCTATACCATTCTAATGAAAAATTAATTCCCTCATATTCTCTGATTTATTAAATGGTCCTATGTTGAATCACTATTTTTCTCGTTATTTCCTTCTACCATTTTTTTACTATAAAATGAAATAGTAAAACAATAAAATAAAATGATTTTCTAACCTAAATTGAAACTCCAAAATTTGCAACTTGCAAGTAGTTTTCCAATTTCCAACCTTTCCCAAGCTAGCTTTAGAATAAAAAGAATGGAACTGTTATGTTTGTTGTTTCTTATCTTTAAAAAAAAAGAGGTGCTCTTCACTTATGGAGGGAATATTAACCATTTGAAAAAAGAAAGAAAATGGAAGGGCACACGTATGAGGAAAAATAATTAAATTCGGTAGTTTGTTAATTTAAAATTTGCTCTAGAATCGAAGAGACTTGATCCATATTTGATATCAAAGAAAAATCCTTTCACATTTCCTCAGTTTTTTTATTTAATTTCTCTTTTTTTCCCACTAAATTTCCTTTCAATTCTTTCACGCTTTTCCAATTTCCTAATTTCTTTAACTCTCTCTCTTGTCTGATATCTCTTCTGTCTTCTTCAATCAAAGACACCGCATGCAAGCGCTCTAGCCTTTTACATTCTCCCTTTCTTTCAAGTTCTAGAATCTCTAGCCTTCAAGTTCGTTGGGTTCCAGCCTTTTACACTCTCTCTCGCCTAATGCAAGCTCCAATGTTTTCTGTTTCTCTCTCTCTTCAGCTTCTTCAAGTTCTAGAATCTAATGAACTTCTTCACGAGGGATTTCTTCTCCGCTGCTCCATGCCGATGAACTTCTTCACGAGGGTTTGCTATTTGGTGCTATCAAGTAATCGTAGACCCAAAATTGCAAGTATTTCCACTACAAGATATTATGTCTCTTCCGACACGCATATGCGTTGGGAGAATTTGGAAAACGCACGGAAAACTTCTCTTGATGCTCTTTAAAGTGTCGGGAGAAGGTCGAAACAAAGTAGTCAAGAGATCCTCTGTCGATGCGTTCTCTATACATATCGGCAGAAAGGTCTCTGCCGATGCCCGCACGTCGGCATCGACAGGGTATTTGTCTCTGCCGATGCGATTTTCTTCTGCGTCGGTAGAGACCCACCAAAATCCCTCTATCGACGGCTTGTGTTTGGCGTCGACATAAATATTTATTTATGTTTTTTCTATTTTTCTATTTTGAATAGAAAAACTAAAATAAAAGCTAAATTAGATATATATGTACAACATATGAAAAACAAAAATGTGTTCAATTTTATTTCACGAAAGAAATCCATATTAAATAAAAGTTTAGAACATTTAAATTAAACAAAAGTTAAGCGTACATATAAATTAAACAGAACTTTGATACACAAAATTAAAGTTCAGTAGTGCACATAATTATAAGTTCTTGAAAAGAAGAAGAAAAAGTAGCGGCCTTCCTTGTCATGTAACAAGCTCGTGGACTTGAAACGACATATGTGTCCTTCCATCAACGTTGACTCGAATCATCTATAAAATAGAAATGTTTATGTTAATAGAATACAAGTACTAACTATAAATAATTTTAAAATCACATGTACTAAATTGAAACTAAGTCCAAGATGAACATACTAAAATTGAAACTAAGTCCAAGTTATAGGTACTAAAAACACACTTAGCAAAACCAACCAAAAAAAAAAAGAGAAAAAGAAAAGGAAAAAAATCAATCTTTTGAACATACACTCAATGTCCATTTCTTACTTACAAGTTCTTACACTAAAACCAACCTCAAACTAAGTTTTTACACTAAAACCAACCTGAAACTAAGTCCAAGTTATTAACTGAATGCTCCAAAAATTTTGGCAACATAGCGACATAAATAAGACTAACCCATCTTTTTTTAGACCAACTAAACAAAGAGAAATGCATTTCAATAGCCAGAAACACCCAACTACAACCCTCATAATACCTGGGCAACACTACAATCTTCAAACCTCCCACATATACATGCGAGTCATATCTCGTATAAGACACTAATCTAAATTTAAAATTGTATGACGTTGAATTTATAAATGTGTAAGTTACAAAGGTATTAAAATTCTGCATACCTAAGTTTGGTGTATCCATGCGATGTGAGTCCATAAACTGTCGGACCATGTCTTTCACGATGTTCATCTCAGTCCTTGTCTGCTGCGTACTTGCCTGGAACTTTTCCTGCATATTTGCCATGGTAGCCTTCAAGGTCATTATCTCTTGTTGTTGTTCAAGTTCTCTCTGTGTAGGTCCTGAACTGGACGATGTGTCACTGGTGGTTGATCTCAACGACTTAGGTCTGCATCCCATGCCTCTAATGTGGCCAGACCGTCTACCCAAAACCGTCTCACATATGACAAATCTAGAGAGTGGTTGAGACAATTCTGGAGTGGGAGCATCTAGCTGTTGGGAGAAAAATGCAGAATACAAATAACAATAATATTATGACGACACTCAATAATATTATAACTATCTCCCCTTCCACAGGTTAAGCCAACACAAGTCAAAAATAATAGTCATGAAAATAATAAAAGAGATAGGGAAAAAAGAAACGACACCGAAAAATATACTGGTTCGCCCCAAGCTCGGGACTACGTCCAGTCTTCTGCAACTGCAGGTTCTACTAGAATTTGGGAAATTACAGGAAGTCTTCAATAACGCTACAAACCAACCCTCAATAGCCCAACAAAAGCTATTGACTTCCAAGTATCACAACCCGATAGCTTGGGATCAACAAAGATACAAAACCCTCAATCCCACAAGAGAATAAATCTCAATCTCTTATAAAACCTGACTGTCGTACTCAAAAAGCTCCCAGCCGAAAAACCACTGTCAGTCACTTCTGTGTTTTTTTTCAACCCACGGCAACAACATATATATATATATAAGCTGAAAACCTAAATTAACTTAATGTAAATGGGCCTTGGCCCATTTGCTTCCTTTTTATTTTCACGCACGACAAATGAGGATAGTGGTTTTGCCTCCACATCAATCCTGACAATTCTAGCAGCTTTACCATTTTCCCCTACATTTATAAAAGAAACAATTAAATCCTTGTAAACTTCACAAACTAGTTAAAGTTTAGATCTTTACATGTGCATCCTCCGCTCCCTGGTTCACCCACTTTTCATCTTGTGCATGGGTTCGTTCAAACAGTTTAATGAGATCTATATCTTTCTGCAACTCAGATACCAGTCAAATTTAAGAAAACCACTTATTGATAATGTACATGTAACTTAATTAGTTTATTCACATCTTATCGCTTCATATTGGATATTTATAAAAGACTTCGACTCAGCCCTGTGGTTAAATGACATCATGAATCTGGCTCCTTTTATTCGATTCCACAATTTTCTATAAAAAATCTTATTAAAACAAGTTCATTGGACAATGTTCGAAATTACTTGAACTTGAATATCTAACACTAAGACAAAGTCGGTACTTCAAATCTGTGTCGATATATTGGGTCACGGGTGTTATGGATTAAGTGTAAAAAATGAACTCTAAGATTGAACTCGACAAAAATTTACATTGAAGTAGATTGTCACACATAGAAAAAAAAGGCTAAATTATAAAAAAAAAAAAAAAAAAAAAAAAAAAAAAAAAAAAAAGCCCCTAAACTATGGGGTTTGTTTCAAAATTGCCCCTGAACTTTGAAAAGTTTCAAAAATACCCCTGAACTTTGAAAAATATTTCAAAAATACCCTTACCATTAATTTTTGGATGGAAACCATTACAGTTTCAGTTTCAAAAATACCCTTGAACATAAAAAAAAAATTAGAAAATACCCTTATTGAAAAATGTTTCTTCTTTTTTCCTCCTCTTACCGTAAAATCTAATGGTTTCCATCCAAAAATTAACGACAAGGGCATTTTTGAAAATTATTCAAAGTTCAGGGGTATTTTGGAAACTTTTCAAAGTTCAGGGGCATTTTTTAAACAAATCCCATAGTTTATGGGTATTTTTTATAATTTAGCCAAAAAAAAAAAAAAGAAGAAGACAGGTACGAATAAAAGAAAATTTGAATTTGCCCTTTCAAATTCGACAAACAACCCTTACAAAAACGAAAAACAATACTAACATACTTAGATCGTCGGTCGATACAGAGATGACGGATAACAGCTATCACGACGGAGGCGAATGGACGATCAACGATGGAAAGAAGAAGGCAGACAACGGGGTTTCGAATGACGGAGAGAAAAACACATGTGTAGAGGGGGGTCGTTTGAATGGGAGGAAAAAGAAGGCGTTTGGCGATGTAAATTAGGGATTTAAATGATCTCTGACGAAGCCGTTTATAATGGCGTCGACAGAGCTACGTCTCTCTTGACGCGATTACTGATTGCATCGGGATAGAGCGTCTCTCTCGACCCATTTACAAACGATGTCGAGAGATATCTTCTATTTCGTATCCTCTGAATAGGGGGTGTATAATTGCCGACGCAGTGTACAACGACATCGATAGTTAACGAGGGTTTCTCCCGACACGATTACTAACTGCGTCGGAAGTGAGGTCTCTCTTGACGCATTTATAAACATAGTCGAGAGAGACTATCACTGCCGATTCCATTACTCACGATGTCGACAGAGACATAGGAAAAGGTTTTCTCCCCACGTCGCTTACACTGCGTCGGTAGAGACCACCTCTATCGACGTGTTTTTGTGCGTTGGGAGAAATTTCATCGGGAGAATTCTTTTGTTTTTGTAGTGTTTGCATTTTTTTAGGTTGATTGATTTTTTAATCGAAATGTTTTGATTAAACCATAATTCTCACGATTCAAAAACGTGAATTGTACGAGACATGAAATTTCTTATTCAAAACAACGTTTTGAATCGTTTCCTCTTGTTTCTATTTGAATTGTATTATTCAAATTGTGAATCACACAATTTTAATAACACTAGTTGGAACCACATGACCTAATTTCTCACCATTCAAATTAAAAGAAAAAATGACCGAACTGACATATTAGGGGATTAGATCAACCCACGATCTCGCAAAACCCATGTGGAGCATTATTTGCTAAAGAAAAGATCATTCCACCCTGTCATAAGCCTTACTCATGTCTAATTTGAGCACTGCCCATTTAGAATTACCAACTGATTGACACCTTTAACTGATGGATACACTCAAGCCCCATAATGACATTATATCCACTACACAACGACCTGGTATAAAGGAACTCTAATTCAGGGAGATAATCTTAGTCAAGATATATCTCATTCAATTAACCAACACCTTCGAAATCAGTTTATAATTAACATTACAAAAGGAAATAGACCTAAAGTCAGAAACTCGATAGGGTGACTTAATCTTGGAAATGAGAAAATCATCATATCATTCAATGACCTTGGTGAACAACCATGATTTAGAACAACCAAACAACTCTGAATCATATTAGACAAATTCCACAAATTGTCAATGGTTTCTATAGGAACTACCAGACAGACCATTAGGGCTTGGAGCCTTATAGGGATAAGTCTGTTTTAGTGCCAGAAGAATCTCTTATGTAGTAAGTGATAAGTGCCAAAAATATACATATTTTGTTCCTTATTCTTAGCTTATTTCTTGTGAAACTTGTATGTTTTTTGTCAAAATTACTCTTCCCGAGCCTAAAAAGTGTAAAGGTTGGTAAGTTAGGTCTTTGAGAGTCATGTGTGTCAAAATATACATATTTGTGCTTAAAAAAACTCATTTTGGTATGAATTTGACTTAGTTTTAGTGTTTTTGCAGAAAACAGAGAAATGTTGTTGAAATGCTATCCAAATGCAACCGCATTTTGCCAAGGCAAATGAAATACGACCGCATTTCTGTCGAGGCAAAATGAAATGCGACCGCATTTCTGGGCAGAAACAGAAAAGTCCAAGTCCATCGTGGGTCGTTTTAAACGAGCTTTTCACACAACTAACCGGCTGTTTTAACTCTGAAACTGATTGGGCTACCTACCAACACCATTTTCGTGACTCCTCAACCACTTTCCACACTATAAAAGGCCTCGATTCGAAGGGAAACTCAAGCAGAACTCATTTGGAAGAAGAGGGTGGTGACAGAACCCTAGTTGACGCCTATGAGTAGGGATGCTCGAGGTCCTTCTTAGATGACTAATTTCTAACCTGAGTTAGACATCAAATCTTAGGGTTTGTAGGGATTTTCACCCATTCCTACTTGTAAAAGTGAGAGAGTGGAGTGTTTAAGCGAACTCTAGAAGGATTGAGTAAATAGAAAACCCATAATATTTAGCTATCTCCATTATTTCTAGCTCTTGATACTTTTCATTATTCTGTATTATTTACATTCTTATTTCAATGAAAATGTATTCATTTGCTCTTTATCTCACCATGAGTAGCTAAATTCCGTTGAGGGGTTCAATATGGTGAATTCCCTTATGGTTCAATAGCTTGAAAGTGTTTTATTTGCTTAAGTTTTGTTCAATGCATGTCATTCTTTATTGATTATCACTCTAATCTTGTTGAATTTAACTTGATCACTTAGACTTTGCATGCTATGTGAGTTTGATCTCAAAAGGGATAGACGATATCGGTTCTCATAAAGGTGATATAGGAGAAAAAGCTCGAAAGAATTGTTCGACGGTATAGGGCAAGTTGCCTAAGGCACCCTATATCGACTATAGGGTTATGGATTGCATTCATGAATTATCAATGTCGGAGTCGAGTCACAGAAATGTGCATAACGATACTCGCTTAGCCTTATAACGGTTCTTGGGAGCAAGGGCCAAATAGAAGTTAAATCCAATCCAATGCATTGAATAGGCTTAAGTTAAATACTTCATGATTAAGGTTATTGCCTTAGGGATGAATCCATGTTGAATACCTCATTTATTTCTTATTGTTATTCTTTTGTTTATTTGCTTGTTTTATTTATTTCTTTAAAAACCAATCATCAAACTTATTTCTTTGGTTACCTTTTCAAAAACAATCATTTGAGCAGTTTCTTCTTCAAATCTGAATTTCCAGTCAGTCCTCGTGGGATCGATACCCTTGGAATGCTTCTAAGGTTTTTTTATTACTACGTGCGACAATGTATACTTGCATTAGGGTTAGCTGAGTTTATCTTTATTAACATTTACCATCTTATCTCACATCCATCCATTCAACTGACGACACACCAGTAAGTTGCAAGAGCTCTTAGTTCATAGCCTCATTAACACAGGGACTAACATCTTGCAAAGCTAACTCAAAATCATGATTACTCGGGTTTGAGGAAGAGAAAATTCGTTGAAAGTAATCTGTCACCACTCTCTTATCCTGTTGCCACACACCCTAATCATCTATGAGACCCACAATTCTGTTAATCTTCCTTCTATAGGAAGCCCGACGATGAAACCAATGAGTGTTACGGTCCCATTCTCGTAGCCAAAGTTCTCGAGAATGTTGTTTCCAATACAACTCTTCTTCTTGTAACACCTCTTCTTCTTGTAACACCTCCTCTTATTGAGCCTCAACTTGATTAAGCATCTCTCGAGATCCAGATTTCCTCAACTCAGCAATGGCAATATTTGGACCAACTGGTTAGCAAGACTGATACGATGGGGATAATCCCCAAATTTTGATCTCCCACATCCTGCCATAGATCGCATATAATGTTTGGCCATACTAGCAAGATTCACTGGAATCGTAAGGGTGGATTTTGAAGAAGTTGAAACCCACGAGTGCGAATCAAATCCTAATGTTCCGGATGTCGAAAGATAAGACCTACCATCTCTATGATTGCTTGAGAAAGATAAGAGGCTAAAGGAAATAGCAGAGTCACAAAGAAGAGCAAAACCACCACTTCGACCAGTACAATCAACACTAAAATGATAATTATAGCCCATAATTCGTTTCATAGAATCCATTCTGCTTGAAGAGACCTTTGTTTCAGGTAAAAAGAGCACCAATGGTCATTTTGGTTGAACCAACTTAGTCAAGCGTCGGAGCGCTTGACGGGACCCTGAACATCGAGCGTTCTAAAATATCAGACTCATAATCCTCGACAGGGTTGACAACTAGACATCGCCAAATTATGATCAACAGACACATTCAACATATCATCCATTTCCATCAGCTTCAATCATTTCGCTTCCCTCCTCATTGGTTGGAAGAGCTTCCATCTTGGCAAGACCATTGTGCTTGGGAGATGAAGGTACAAAGATCACATTTGTAACATCTTTCAAAGTCCCCTTGGCCCATCTCTTCCAACCTTTCTTACCAGAACTTGAGCCATCCTCTTTCATGGGTGTCGAAGAGACCTCCCAACCACTGTCTTCCCTTTATCATGAGGGGGGTAGTTGTGGCATAAGGCCGAGAAATCACAGCAATCCTGCCTCTACCAACCCCACCATGTCTCGCCCTCCATGACTATCAAGACGCTGGCCATCTTCTCCTGACCCACTCAGTCTCATACGTCTAAAAGGAGCAGCACGAAGCAAATCACCATATGAAAAAGAGACCATTTGCCACAATACTGGAACCCAATTCAAAACATTCACGATGGGAGTGTCCAATACAACCACACCTATAGCATAAATCTGGCTACCGTTCATACTGAATTAGGCACAACAAAAAAAATTCATTGCTAACCTACAAATGGACTATACGATGAAGGGGCTTAGTCACATCAAGAATAACTCAAATTCGAATAACTGAACCTATCTAGTCCCCATAACCTTCCCAAAACACTTCCTCAACAATACCAAGCACACTGTCAAGTTCATGGGCCATAACAGGAGTAAGAAATTAATTCAATGGGACCTTGTTTATCTGGACCCAAAATGCACATTGAGCAAAATCAAGAAGAGAAGGACTATTCGAACCTAGAGGAGAAACGAGAACAAAGAGCGTCTTATCAAATGTCTACAGACCAAAGTTCATTACTTGAAGTTTCTCACTTTTGGAATAAAATTGAATAACGAAAATTTTGTCACCCAAAGGCTCAATCCGAGTAGAGCGATAGACATTCCAAATAGACAACATCACATTGCAAGAATCATCTGAATTCACTAACCGACTCGAGAGGACTTTTCCAACGGCGCAAACTTGGATGGTTGAGTCGTCAAGCAAGGGAATTCTCGCCCACACGGGGATCGTCCCCCACACAACCGTAACTGAAAAAACCTGCAGAATACCCAAAAAAAAAAGACCTTAACTCTCATGTCGAGAGAGAAACCTGTACATGACAGGATTTTTCGACCATGTTGATATGTAGTGGATCAACCTAATCAACTATTTCACCAAATTAATATGAAAACTTATTCTTTTTTTAATTTGCATACACTAGAGCTTTAAATTAAAATACTTTTGGAGAAATCACAAAAATCATTTCTACCAGATGTTATTTACTGAACAACATTCAACTCAATATATAAACAAAGAAGTGTATGAATATATCCATCGAAATCCAAAGATGAAATATAAGGAGGAGATAATTGAGAAGTCCCACATCGGGCAAGCACGCAGCAAGGACCACACACAATCTGCTATAAATACAAACGATGGCAACGATTTGAACATACTTACCTGGACGGGGTCAATGGGCGATCAAAAAGGCTCATGGCCTAGATTGGTGACCTCCATTGCACATTCGGAAGGGTGCAGTCTAAGGTCTGTCCAAAGTGGCAGAGCCTACGTCATAATTTGTGGTAGTGGGGGCCTGCGTTCGCGCGGCCCCTCTCAATGCACCAGTTTCAAGAGTTCCATTTCAAGGTAGTTTCTACCCTTACTGCTACCAGATTATTTGAAATTGTGTAAGGAATGATTTGGGCTACAAATTGATTTAGGGAAATTAGTGTCGTTTTGGTCCAAATTGAGATGCGTTCGTCTCAGATACTGCAGAAGAAACAAAGTAATTAACATTGAAGGTTCAAGTGGTTTTATTCTCTTTTTGTTTGTCTCGACGTTATGGTTTAAGAGAAGGAAGCAAGGGTATAACGGGAGAACTTTATTATGTTGTTCTCAGCTAAAAATGGGTCAGGTTGTAGTTCCATATTTTCTATGTGAACGGGTGAAGTATCAGAAAGGGAGGAAGAATGAAAGGGGTTCTTCATGTTCGGTTACCTTTTTGAAATTGAGCGATATTTCTGAATGATAGTGACAAATGTAGGGTTTTCAAATTTAGGAGAATGGAAGTCGCTTTGAACAATAAGAACCAAACAGGATAAAGAACTTGAATTGGAAAGTAAACAGATGAAAGCATTCATAAGATGAGTTGCGAGTGAATTGATTATGGGCTATTTGACTTATGGTATCTGTGGAGACCCTTGATGGTTAACGATAGTAAAAAAAAAACATTTCTAGTGATAACAACTTTCTAGAACCAATTTTTTGAGGCTGCTTTCTGCATTTTGTAGTCATCTGATTCTAGGTTGTGTGTGACGCCTGCAAATATTCTTGTCATTGAAATCAATGTTTTCGTTTGATGTATTTCTATTTGTGTGATCGCTCCAAGGGGTTCAAAGTATGAAAATTTTTATTTTTTCTAGTAAGAGCTTGAATGTTACCTTTTTGAGCATTTGATTTGCTCAATATCTTCTCTCTGTTTGAACTCGAGATGCGTTCCATTTCCCAGCAGAAGTCTTTAAGGGGTTGTTTGGCCCAATGGTTTGGAATGAGTTGGAATGGATTGGAAAGGGATGCCCATGTGTTGGTTGGCCTAGAATGGTGTGGGTTTGGAATCAAATAGTGGGAATGTGGATTCCAACCCATTTCCACATTTTGGTGGGTCTCACTATTTATATCTCCATTTTTCTTAATAATTTTGATGGGACCCACCATTTCTCTTTCTATTTCAACCACATTTTGGTGGGTCCCACTATTCTCTTTCCATTTTTCTTCATAATTTTGATGGGACCCACCATTTCTTTTTCTATTTTCCTTATAATTTTGGTGGGTCCCACTATTCTCTCTTCATTAATTCCAACTCAAATCTAAAGCAACAAACACAGGCATGAGAATCATGATTCCAGCAAAATATTTCCATGGGAATCACATTCCATTCCAATCAAATTCTGACGCACTAAACGACCCCTAAGTGTGTCTAGTCTTCTTGCAGGGTTCACAAAAAAGTTTCCTTTTCTTTGTCATTTTTAGTATGGCAGAAATTTAGATCTTTAGTTGCAAGAGTGGAGTAGTCCCAACTTTGATTCTGGTGTTAGTGTGGATGAATCGAGCATTAGCTTTCTTAAACTTTCTCCCCTCAAACTTTTGCAAGAGCTTCACGAATAGTAGACTTTGCTGAGGTTTTTATTACGACAGACAAAAGGAAAAAGAATAAGGAAAATTGTCGTGGGTGGCAAATTAGACCAAATTAATAGCAAATATAGCATCATGTAAAAAAAAATTGCAAATATAACAAAATCTATCTGATAGACTTCGATTATCAGAGTTTATCAGCGATAGACTCTGATTAATCAGATCTATCAGTCTACTGATAGACTCCGATTATTCAGAGTCTATCAGTGTCTATCGCTGATAAACTTTGGTTAATCAAAATCTATCAGTGACTATCACTGATAGGTTATGATTAATCAAAGCCTATCAGTGATAGTCACTTATAGATTTTGATTAATTGAAGTCTATCAGCGATAGACACTGATATACTTTGAATAATCAGAGTCTATCAGTGATAGACACATATAGAATCTGACAACAACTTTTTGGTCTTGTACAATTAATTTTGCTTAGTTTGCAAATGTGCTATATTTGCTAATAATTTGGTCCAATTTGCCATCTATACAACTGCCCAAAAATAAAAGATTGGAAAGTAAAAATAAGAAAACAAAAAAATACAGATTTTAGTTTTCATGTGCTCCATGCCCAAGCTACCCAAATCCTCAACGATGCATAACTTGCTCCATGTACCTTGATACCATAGTAAGTCTTTATGGCTTAATGTAGTGGAGTGAAATTACTGTCAAATGCTTCTTTTGTGGATATCAAATCTCATTCCAGGTTGTTCCTTAATTGAGAGATGAGATCTATTTTCGTTAAAAAAAAAAAAAAAAAACATGAAAGATAGCTGTGTAAATGAGGGAAGGCCAAGTTACTCTTGATGGCATGGACTACATGACACGGAAAGTATCTAGCTAATGTACTGTTGGCAATCAACCCCAGTGTTTAGACTAAAAGCAACAACAAATTTCTCATAATTGATGGTTTGACCCGAAGTTCGTTCATAAAGCGACAACAGATTTTGAATTACCATACCCTCAGTAGCTTTGGCTCAAAAAAACAGGAAAATGTCATCAACAAAGAAAAATGAGAAACTGACGGACTTGTACGAGCCAGCCGAAATCCCGAAATAAGAGACTGTTAATTAGCTCCATGCAACAAACTAGATAAGCCCTCAGCACAAAGAAGAAAAATGTATGAAGACAAGTGTTCGCTCTA
The DNA here is from genome assembly GCA_017139565.1 of Luffa aegyptiaca. Taxonomy (NCBI): domain Eukaryota; kingdom Viridiplantae; phylum Streptophyta; class Magnoliopsida; order Cucurbitales; family Cucurbitaceae; genus Luffa; species Luffa aegyptiaca. The sequence continues at coordinate 24,359,822 of CM029397.1, forward strand.
TCTGAGACCCCTAGTTGGGACGAAGGTTGTTAACTCGTGAAACAGAATACATATTGAAATCAAATTTTAGTGTATCGTGTATTGTAATGTATCGTATATCGTAAGTTTCAATTTGATAAGTAATATTTAAATATAAATAAAAATAACAAAGCTTAAAATAGAGAAATAAATAGTTAAACATTAAATAAGTCCAAAATAAATATAAAAACATAAACCAACTTCAAGTTCAAAAAGTTTAAAAAAAAACATACAAACAAACATCAACTAACTTCAAAATAAGTATGAAAAAAATATGAGAAACAATAGAACTCCTATGTTTCTAAGTTTCAACATTCAACTATTGACTTTAATATCTTCAAAATCATTATCAGCTAATAGATCATCACTATCTTGTTCATGTGCTTCTTCCTCATTGCTTTATTCATCTACTAATTTATAACTTCCTCCCCTTTGTCACTTTTATAATTTGTAGATAGATCTCTAGGTTCTAAACCAAAAAATAAATAGCAAATGTTACTTATGAAAATATACATATATTATATTTGATAGATATAGTATAATCAGTATCTCTTTTCCTCTTTTTGCTACTCTCTATTTCTTGAACGTTGAAACACTCATTTACATTCATCCACGAGGTGTCATTTGGTAACGTTGGATCTTCCTTCTTTATAATCCATTCATCATCAGATTCTAAATTCGATAGAGAAATAGAACCATATGATTTTACCTTATAAAATTCTCTTCTTATGTCTTGCTTCAAATTGAAAATTATATTTTACAAACATAAGTGCACACAACCTTTGTTGTTCCAAATGATTCATTCTCTTTGAATGCACCTAAAAATAATTAAGGTTAATATTTTGATATTAATTATAACATATATGAAATTGATTTTTCATAATATCATACCTGATCAAATGTACTCCAATTTCTCTCACATCTTGTTGCACTACAAGTCAAACTAAGAACTCAGCAAGATTTTGGAGCTCTTTGCAATCTCCTCCAAAAGATTTCCACCATAATACTTGAATACAATAAACATACGTTTTAGTCATAAATTCTAATAAGTTTTAGAAAACTGTAACTAATATATTTCTTTAGGCTTTAAGTTAGTACCTGGTTGTTTCTTGTGGCACATTTGTACTGTCATATTAATTCCAAACATACTCTCTCCATTATGGAATAGATGTAGTTGATTGTCAACTTTTTCTCTGACTATTTATGAAGGCCACACCCTCTGAATAGTTTGATAAAGCCCCATCTTGATCTCATGATCAACATTAAATTCAAGTGCATAATAAAAACCTATATATTAATTTTTATAACTTGATTAGTAATTTTCAATAAAAAAATTATAAATTGGAAATATTAATGATGAAAATTAGGAATGAAACTTAACCTTGGGTTAAGATAATATGTTGCTGCATGAAGAAGCCTGTGAAGTTGCATTGCTCATCTTTTATCAATAATATCCCAGACAGGCTTATAATGTTTCTGAATTATGTTGAAATTTTTCTGAATTTGTTACTTTGCCTTATCCATTGCTTCATATATGTATTCCATTGCAGGTCCCACATCACCATCAACAAGTCTTAAAACGTTTACTAAATGGATAACACATTTTAAACAATACTTTATTGATGACCAAAAAAACTTGACTCAATGAGAATAATTTTCATTACAATAGTCTCATCAGACTTCTTTGCATATTTACTTCTTTGTTGATCTTCAGAACCAAATATCACTTTCAAACCTATTTTATTTTCTGCTAAGCTTCGCAAAGTCAAGTAGGGAGTTGCAAATCAAGTCACATCAACCCTTATTAATTCTCCCCCTTTAGTATTCTTCCTCATCAGGTTTAGAACCCAAGAGTGTCGATAAATATAAATAGTTATTTTCCTTGCTTTAGACATTGTATCATTATGTAAGGGGATATCTCCAATATCATATAAAATCAAGTCTAGGCAATGTGCAGCACAAGGAGACCAAAATAGTTGTTTACGCTTATCCATTAACATTTCTCCAGCTTTGACATAAGCAAATGCATTATCTGTTACCACTTGAACTACATTATTTTCACCAATTTCATTTAGGAGTTCAAACAAATTATTTGTAGTTTTGTAGATTCTAGATGTATCCATACTTTTTAGAAATTAAGTGCCTCTAGGACTATTTACCAAAAAGTTTGTAATGGATCGATTCTTCCAATTCGCCCAACCATCAAACATCAACGTGCATCGTTTTTTTCCCACTCAATTCTATACTTCTCTAACAACTCTGTATTGATTGTTTCAACCTCCTTTTTAAAAAAAGTACATCTAACCCCATGATATGGTGGAGGTTTTAGTCCAGGACCAAATGAAGCAACTGAGTCTAACATAATTTTGAAATAGGGATCTTTGACTAAATTAATAGAAAGTGCATTTGAATACAAAAATCTAGAAATATCTCTACAAACGCTTTCTCTATCACCTTTCTTCCACATAATATGTAGGGTAGTAGAACTAGAATTTTTTACGTCTTTACCAAATGCACCCATCATAAGTTTCTTCTTGCTCTCAACATCATCTTCATCACTAAAATCATCTCCATCTTTATTTCTTTTATTTCCATCCAATAAGTTCTTAAAAACATCTTGAACCTCATTCAAAACTGTACTACATGGAGCGACATATTTTCTAGTATGTGCTAGATGATGTTTAATCTTATAAATACCAACCCAATAGCAATTTTCACAATGACAATATTTTAATTTGAGTCTTCTATTTTTTCCTTCTTCAACTTTAACACAATGGTCCCATGTTGAATCACTATTTTTCTCCTTACTTCCTTCTACCATTTTTTACTATAAAATAGTAAAACAATAAACTAAAATGATTTTCTAACCTGGATTGAAACTCCAAAATTTGCATCTTGCAAGTAGTTTTCCAATTTCCAACTCTTTACCTAAGCTAGCTTTAGAGTAAAAAGAATGGAGGATTGTGGTGCTGTTATGTTTGTTGTTTCTTATCTTTAATAAAAAGAGGAGCTTCACCTATGGGGGGAATATTAGCCATTTGAAAAAAGAAAGAAAATGAAAGGGCACACGTATAAGGAAAAATAATTAAATTCAGTAGTTTGTTAATTTAAAATTTGCTCTAGAATCAAGGACACTTATCCATATTTGATATCAAAGAAAAATCCTTTCACATTTCCTCTGTTTTTTATTTAATTTCTCTTTCTTCTCACTAAATTTCCTTTCAATTCTTTCATGCTTTTCCAGTTTTCTAATTTCTTTAACTCTCCCTCTTGTCTGATGTCTCTTGTCTTCTTCAATCAAAGACACCGCATGCAAACACTCCAGTCTTTTACATTCTCCCTCTCTTTCAAGTTCTAGAATCTCTACCCTTCAAGTTCGTTGGGTTCAAACCTTTTACACTCTTCCTCGCCTCACGCTTGATGTTTATCTCTCTCTTCATCTTCTTCAAGTTCTAGAATCTAATGAACTTCTTTACGAGGGGTTTCTTCTCTGCCGCTCCATGCCGGCGAACTTCTTCACGAGGGTTTGCTATTTGGTGCTATCAAGTAATCATAGACCTAAAATTGCAGGTATTTCCACTACAAGATATTACGTCTCTTCCGACAAGCATATGCATCGGGAGAATTTGAAAAAACGCAAGGAAAAACTTCTCTCCCATGCGCTTTAAAGCGTCGGGAGGAATCGAAACAAAGTAGTCAAGAGACCCTATGCCGACGTGTTCTCTATACATATCGACAGAAAGGTCTTTGCCGACGCACGCACGTCGGCATCGATAGGGTCTTTGTCTCTCTGCCAATGCAACATATTTGTGTCGACAGAGACGATTTCTACCGATGCGATTTCCTTCTGCGTCGGCAGAGACCCACCAGAATCCCTCTATTGATGCCTTGTGTTTGGTGTCGCATAAATATTTATTTATTTATTTATTTTTGCTATTTTGAAATTTTGAATAAAAAACTAAAATAAAAACTAAATTAGATATATATGTACAACATATGAAAAACAAAAATGCATTATGTTATGGGTAATTTTGGACCACCCCGATGCACAAGGAGCTGACGAGGACATTCGGGCAGAAACAGGACTAGGAGACCGACCCGGAGGAAGAACCGACGAAAGGGTCGGGCCGAGCTCGGTCACCTCCTCTTGGTCCTTGATGCCTCTAGCCGCCTCGGTTTCGCCTGGTTCGTCCCGAAACGCCTCCAAATTCCTAAAAACCCTAGGAGTATGAGCAGGTATTTATACCCCTCTTCGCCACTGAAGAAGGGGATTCGAACTCTAATCCCGAACTCTATTCTCTATTTTCTCCTCTTGCTCTTATTTCCTTGCTTCCCATCGTTCTGCTTGCTGACTTAAGCATCGAAGACGGTGTGGCTAGCACCACACCGGTGTGCAGGTTTACTATCTTGCAAGTCACGTCTTCCCCCCTCTCAAACAAATTTACCGTTGGTGGCACGTGAAGGTCAGGTGAGTTCCTCTCACCAGATTTGACCATCAACAGTTGGTGCCGTCTGTGGGGAAGAAAGCTTGCCAAATCTGCATATCGGTCATTCCATGAGTAAGAGGATGGAGAAGAGAAATCAAGACATAAACACAGAGAATTCAGATGGTGACCGCCACCAGGGGAAGTCACGGGAAGAAGGCTGAGATTGGCCTCGGATCGAATCTCCTCGTCCTCGATCTCCACAACCCTCATCCCGAAAGAAGCAAGCTGATTTCAAAATTGCTGCTCTCGAAAACAAAGTAAGTGCGGTGGATCATAACTTGTCCAGGATACTTCGTATCTTGGATAAACTTGGTCCTAGCACTAAAACCCTTGATGAGAGGTTGGTTAAGGATCAGAAGAAGGGGAAGGAGCCCATGGAGCACACTGCGGAATTAAAGACGAGATCGAAGGGAAAGAAGACTAACAACATGACCAGCAAGATCAGGGGGCTCAAACCTACTGATCGTACAATTTTGAGGAGCCCAGAGTCAAGCACACTTAAGGGACGAGACTACACAGTTTCTACCCCAAGCTACAATCATACTAAGACAGACCTGAGGAATCTGATCGAGAAGAAGCGCAAGAGTGCCAAAACTGTCGAATCCGAGGTTAGAGTTGTCGAAGCTGAAGCCAGGGCTGCCGAGGCCGAGGCCAAGAAGGACAACCTCCCTTGGAAGACTGAGCTTTTAAACGCACTAAAGGAGCTCAGAAATCCTCAGGGAGACTTGCAGAAGTCAAAGGACCTTGGAGATCAAGACTTGGAAGAACTAGTTGACCAAGTCGACCCGCCCTTCACAGAAGAAGTCATGAAAGCCGAGGTGCCCCAAAAGTTCAAGGTACCCCATTCAAACCGTACGATGGCAAGAAAGACCCCGTGCAGCATCTAAACGCCTACAAAAACTGGATGGACTTCCATGATGTCTCGGACGCAATCAGGTGCTGCGCATTCTTTTTCACTCTGACAGGATCAACAAAGCACTAGTTTGAAAGATTGAAGAGAAGATCCATCAGCTCTTTCAAGGAATTAGCCCGAGCGTTCCTGGCACAGTTTATGGGAGCCAGAGAACAACGCAAGTCTCACATCAACCTCTTAACAGTCAAATAACAGCCAGGTGAGAGCTTGCGTGAGTATATAACACGTTTTTATGACAAAGCACTACAGGTTGATGGGTACAGCGAGGGAGCAGCCCTAGTAGCCACAACAGCCGGACTAGAAGACGAGAGACTACTCAATTCAATAGGTAAGAGCCAACCTCGAACCTATGCAGAGTTTGTCTCCCGGGCACAGAAATACATGAGCGCCTAGTTGCTCAAGTCAAAGAAGTCGAAACGAGAGCACAAAAAGACATTCTTCATCTGACCACGACAGTAAAAAGGACAAGAGGCAACGGCCAGACGAAAAAGGTCGAGGTCGACTAGACAATGGCCGAGGCCGACCAGACCAAGGGGACTACTTGAAGAAGTTTGAAAAATACACCCCTACTTCAGTCCCACAGGAGCGGATCTTGGTGGATATACGGAATACAAACCTGCTCAACGCGCCTAGGAAGCTGAAGTCAAATCCTGACAATAGAGACAAAAGCCAGTATTGTCTCTTCCATCGAGATCATGGACATTCAACTAGGAACTGCATTCAGCTAAAGGACGAGATTGCAGCGCTGATCCGGAACGGATACCTGAAGGAGTTCACCATAAAGGCCGAGGTCGACCAGAGATGACCCAGGCAAAGATGGTGGTGGACCTCCTCTGGAAATCTGTTGAGGACCAGGAAAGACTCTCCTATGGCCGAGGCCGAGCTCTACCACACCCCATGCCAGGACCAAGGGCAACATTTTGGAGAACACACTAAGCCTTAGTTTAGGGAATTCTAGCTTTCTTTTATTTATTGAACATTTATCATGTAATCAGAGCACTGTCGCTCATTTTACTTTCGGTAGGTAGGAGTAGACTTTTCCCTTTTGCTTTGCCATTAAATGCAAAAATTCTCATTAATGCTAGGACCTAGATGTTCCCTTGTCAAGGCTTAGAGTGTGTTTCAAGGAATGTATGAAGACGTCATGCGAGCCTAAGCTTTTCAGCTTAGTGCCCACACTCAAACATGCGAGCCTAAGTTTTCAGCTTAGTGCCCATGCTCAAAATGCGAGCCTAGGCCTTTCAGCTTAGTGCTCACGCTTACATTCGAGCCTATAGAGCCCACGCATGCATGCGAGCCTATAGTGCCCACGCTTCATGCAAGCCTATAGCGCCCACGCCTACCTTGCGAGCCTAAGTCCTCGAGCTTAGTGCCCACGCTTACTTGTGAGCCTAGACTTTTCAGCTTAGTGCCCACGCCTACCTTGCGAGCCCAAGCTTACTGCTTAGTGCCCACGCCTACATGCGAGCCTAGGCTTCCACGCTTAGAACCCACGCTAATGCACACAAGTTTGGACTACCAAGTCTACCTCACCTCAAAGCTCGGACACTTCATGTAAGTCAAGCTCACATGGCGGAGGCTGAAACTGAGCACCTCTTGCCGAGATCGAGCACCTCTTCCCGAGGCCGAGGCCGACCAGATAAGCTAGAATGGGAAACTGCTGTGCTTGGCCCCTTTCCCGAGGTTGAGGCTGACCAGACAAGCTAAAGTGGGAAATTGTTGTGCTCGGCCTTTTCCCGAGGCTGAGGCCAACTAGATAAGCTAAAATGAGAATTGTTGTGCTTTGCCTCTTCCCGAGGCCGAGGCCGACCAGAGAGGCTCTCTAGCCATTTCTGTAATCTCTCACTTTTCTCATTTTCATTTCACCTAACCCCTATTCGGGGAGTTTCTGCTTTGTCTAGTTTGATTTACCTTTCAGGATGACAATAAAGCTACACATAGGTCAGCACAAGGCAAAAATTAGTACTCTTAAATCGAGCTCAAGGAGCTCGACCTATTTGTAAGTCGCACCTGAATCCCAATTCAAGAGTGGGGGCTTAATGTTATGGGTAATTTTGGACCACCCCGATGCACAAGGAGATGACGAGGACATTCAGGCAGAAATAGGACTAGGAGACCGACTTGGAGGAAGAACCGACCAAAGGGCTAGGCCAACTTGGCCCGACTCATATGGTCGGCCTCGACCTAAGGTTGAGCTTGGTCACCTCCTCTCGGTCCCTGATGCCTCTAGCCGCCTCGGTTTCGCCCGGTTCGTCCCGAAATGCCTCCGAATTCCTAAAAACCCTAGGAGTATGAGCAGGTATTTATACCCCTCTTTGCCACTGAAGAAGGGGATCCGAACTCTAATCTCGAACTCTATTCTCTATTTTCTCCTCTTGCTTTTATTTCCTTGCTTCCCATCGTTTTGCTTGTTGACTTAAGCATCGGAGACGATGTGGCTAGCACCACATCGGTGTGCATGTTTACTATCTTGCAGACCACGTCTTCCCCCCTCTCAAACAAATTTACCGTTGGTGGCATGTGAAGGTCAGGTGAGTTCCTCTGACCAAAATTGACCATCAACACATTCAATTTTATTTGAGGAAAGAAATCAATATTAAATGAAAGTTTAGTACATATAAATTAAACAAAAGTTAAGTACATATACATTAAACAAACTTTGATACCCAAAATTAAAGTTCAATAGTGCACATAATTAAAAGTTCATGGAAAGAAGAAGAAAAAGTAGCGGCCTTCCTTGTCATGTAACAAGCTCATGGACTCGAAACGACATATGTGTCCTTCCATCAACGTTGACTCGAATCATCTATAAAATAGAAATGTTTATGTTAATAGAATACAAGTACTAACTCTAAATAATTCTAAAATCACATGAACTAAATTGAAACCAAGTCCAAGATGAACGTACTAAAATTGAAACTAAGTCCAAGTTGTAGGTACTAAAAGCACACTTTGCAAAACCAGCCAAAAAAAGAAAAGGAAAAAAAATCAATCTTTTGAACATACTCAATGTCCATTTCTTACTTACAAGTTCTTACACCAAAACCAACCAGAAACTAAGTTTTTACACTAAAACCAACTTGAATCTAAGTCCAAGTTATTAATCGGATGCTCCAAAAATTTTGGCAACATAACGACATAGATAAGACTAACCCATCTTTTTTTAGACCGGCTAAACAAGAGAAATGCACTTTAATAACCAGAAACACCCAACTACAACCCTCATAACACCTAGGCAACACCACAATCTCCAAACCTCCCACATATACATGTGAGTCAGATCTCGTATAAGATACTAAATTTAAAATTGCATGATGTTGAACTTATAAACGTGTAAGTTACAAAGGTATTAAAATTCTCCATACCTAAGTTTTGGATATCCATGCGATGTGATTCCATAAACTGTCGAACCATGTCTTTCAGGACGTTCATCTCAACCCTTGTCTACTACGTACTTGCCTGGAACTCTGCCTGCATATTTGCCATTGTAGCCATTAGGCCCATTATCTCTTGCTGTTGTTCAAGTTCTCTTTGTGTAGGTCCTGAACTGGATGATGTGCCACTCGTGGTCGATCTCAACGGCTTAGGTTCGCATCACATGCCTCTAACGTGACCAGGCCGTCTACCCAAAACCGTCTCACATATGACAGGTCTAGGGAGTGGTTGTGACCCTTCTAGAGTGGGAGCATCTCGCAACTCTAGCATTTTCCCCTACATTTATAAAAGAAACAATTAAATCCTTATAAACTTCACAAACTAGTTAAAGTTTAGATCCTTACATGTGCATCTTCCGCTGCCTAGTTCACCCACTTTTCATCTCATGCTTGGGTTCGTTCAAACAGTTCAATGAGATCTATATCTCGACCCTCCTTCTGTTTTTGCAACTCAGATACCAGTCAAATTTAAGAAAACCAGTTATTGATAATGTACATGTAACTTAATTAGTCTATTCACATCTCATTGCTTCATGTTGGATATTTATAAATGACTTCGACCCAACCCTGTGGTTAAATGACATCATGAATCAACTCCTTTTATTCGATTCTGCAGTTTTCTATAAAAAATCTTACTAAAAGAAGTTCATTGGACAATGTTCGAAATTACTTGAACTTGAATATTTAACACTAAGACAAAGTCGGTACTTCAAATTTGAGTCGATATATTGGGTCGCACGGGTGTTGTGGATTAAACGTAAAAAATGAACTTTGTAAGATTTAACTATACAAAAATTTACATTGAACTCTGCAAGATTGTCACACACAGAAAAAAAAAAAAAAAAAAAGAAGACAGGTACGAAAAGAACACAATTCGAATTTACCCTTTCAAATTCAACAAACAACCCTTACAAAAACCAAAAAAAAATACTAACATACCTAGATCGCCGACCAATACAGTGACAACGGATAGCAGCTATCATGGCGGAGGCGAATGGACGGTCAACGACAGAAAGAAGAAGGCAGACAACGGGGTTTCAAACGACGAAGAGAAAAACGCATGTGCAGAGGAGGGTGTTGGGTTCCTAGAGTGAGTAAAAATATGATATAAAATACTCTAGAATTCCTGTGCAAGTATACACAATCTGCAGCAAGTAATATTATCAATCTGAGCCCTGAATTAGTTTCCACTCTACCTATTTTTGTGTAACTTTCCAATGGTTTCAAGAATAGTAAAAGGATTTGGTTTTATCGGAATTATGCTGAAGCAAAATAAATGACAGAACAACGAGTAAACAAATAGATAGACAGATTGAAGACAGACGCTGGTTAAGTTTTAGTGATTGTTCTAAGATATGCTCTAGCAATATTATTGATCATGCATTTCTCGCAATATTATTAGCGAATTCCTCCCGGAACTCCGGATCTTTTGGGATATGTTTCAAACCCAATGAAGAGCGACCGATCAAGCACTAGGCAACTGGCTATCCCTAGCTCAGTCACTGGCGTTCACCAATACACAATGATCGTAGTGTGGATAATTGCCACACACTCTCTAAATCATCCCTGAAACTAGAGAGAGCTATTCACACCGGCTGGCCAGGCGGGCATAAAATGGAAATAAGCACAACAATTAACCAAAATGCGATAGTCAATTTATTACTAGAGATGAAGCACAATAATCACATTATTCCTAACCAACACCTTAAGCTACTTAGTTCATAATAGACATAGGAATACGAGTTACAATCTGAGTATGCATGTCCATAACCACAAGTTAATAAAGAAAATAAACTCCCTAATCAGCTTGCGGAAGATGGTGTTCTTAATGATCTTCAATCTCTCTAAAATATTCGGCTTCCAAGGGAAAACATGGAATATCTTTGACTTGGACGGCTTCTTCCTTTTATAGAAGGAGAGGAGACTTGAATTAGGTCAACTTGGACACGTGTAGGGCTCTCCTTGCTCCTTTATCACGAAAATCACTCAACAGAAGTCGGTTCATGAAGTTGGCTAACGAGCTGTGATGTGGCAGTTTCTGCTCCCAGTTTTGCTGCAGCACAGAATTTGCTCCCTCCAGTCGCTCAGTAGCATAATCTGCACAAAATAATTTTCAATTCTTCCATTCTTCCGAATGGGTTAAAACATGTAATATCTATCCAAAACCAACCCTAATAAACATAAAGGACACACAAATCCCTATATAATTGAGGCCTAAATAACTACCTTTTGGGCAGTTATCAGGGGGTCATTTGAATGGGAGGAAAAAGAAGGTGTTTGGCGATGTAAAATAGGGATTTCAATGATCTCTACCGACATCGTTTATAATGGCGTCGACAGAGCTACGTCTCTCTCGACGCGGTTACTGACCGTGTCTGGATAGAGTGTCTCTCTCGACGCATTTACAAACGACGTTGAGAGAGATCTTCTATTTCGTATCCTTTGAATAGGGGTGTAGAACTGTCGATGCAGTGTACGACGACATCGATAGTTAACGAGGGTTGCTCCCGACACAATTACTAACTGCGTCGGAAGTGGGAATCTCTCTTGACACATTTATAAACAACGTCGAGAGAGACTATTTCTGTCGATGTTGTTACTCACGGCGTCGACATAGATATAGGAAAAGGTTTTCTCTCCATGTCGCTTACATTACATCAATGGAGACCACCTCTGTCTACGTGTTTTTGTGCGTTGGAAGAAATTTCGTCGGGAGAATTGTTTTTTCTTGTAGTGTTTGCAATTTTTTTTAGGTTTATTGATGTTTGAATCTAAGTGTTTTGATTCAACCATAATTCTCACGAATCAGAAACGTGAATTGTACGAGACATGAAATTTTTTATTCAAAACAACGTTCTGAATCGTTTTCCTCCCGTTTTGATTTGAATTGTGCGATTCAAATCGTGAATTATACGATTTTAATAACACTAGTTGGGACCACATTGTTGAGTTTTATGCCCTAAAACTCGTAGATAGTAAATGTAACACTTGACTTGCTTTAATAAAGCGTTATTAATTCTGTATAATTTATTTTGCCTAAAATAAACCATAAATCCAATAAACTAAGAACCCCTAGCTATATTATGTATACTTGAACTTTGTGTATGACATAAATATGGATCAAGTTCAAGTAAATAGCCTAAATGGTCTATAGTATAAGGATAAGGCTGGATACCTTAATCCAGGAGACACTATTGGCGCGACTCACTTTGTATCTAGGACAAACGATGTGATCCTAATTGTTCATGTATAGACATGTGAGTGAGGGTGTCCTATGCAATGAGTTTGCATAGGGATCAGACCAAGAGATATTCACTTTCGCTTTATAACGTCGTTTACTGTTGAAACTAAATATCTCATGCGATGGCCTAGTTAACTCGATCTTAATCCTGAGCTAACTATGAAATCTTGTTTATTTAGGATTGTCCTTTGATTTGCATTGGTGAGAGTGGTCTATCATCGCTGACTCAATAAGCCTACCATTTTGGGGATGAAACTAAATAGATAGCTGGGGACATAGTCTCGCAAGACGAAATTCACTACTACCCAATTTATGGTTAGTAAGAAGGTTGTTCCCTTAAGTACTGACTCCAAGTCTTGGACAAGGGGCCGCACACTCTAATTATCTTGAAAGGGACTTGGTTTAGTGATTGTATCACGAACCAATTGTTCATTAGAGGATCAGTGGAACTTAATGAACAAGATGTAACTATAGGGGTAAAACAAACATTTGACCCAACTCTAGTTACGAACAACCGATGAAGGGTCGACTTGTTAATCATGGTTATATCGAGTGGACAAAAATATATCTACAGTGAGGAGAGTGCAGCTACGGGCTATCGTGGAGTGTCCTAGAAGCTAACGAACGTCAAATAACTAGGTTAATGAGTTTAACCAGTTATTCTCGTATCGTTGGAGCCCATGATCTGTAGGTCTATTAGGTCCCTCTACTTGCTCAATAGGAATAAAACTTGGAATAATATGATAGGTTAATATTTGAAACGTTCAAATTCAGAATATGATGGAAAAGTCGGTTATATGTGATATTTAACGACATATTGGTTTAATTTCGAATTAAACTAAGAATGAGAGTTGGTTGTATTTAAATATAATTTAAATATTAAACACATGAATACAGATTCATGTTCGAGGTGTCGGATTCAAAGAGGTCAGGATTGAGGTGTAAAATATCAATTTAATATTTGATATTAAATTAATATATTTAATTAAAATTGTTTAATTAATATTTGAATTTAATTTTATTTAATATTAATTTTTGGAATTAATATTATTTAAAAATTAGAAAATGAAAATCATTTTTTAAATTGAAAATTAAATTTAGAATTTAATTTTGATTTTAAATCATTGAATTTTAGGAGGTGGTGGAGTTCACCACCTTCATGCACTAATTCCTTGTAAGCCACCTCTCTAATCCAAGCTTAATGACCTCCTTAAGGTGTCAATTTTTTGTGCATTCTTGATGCAAAAAGTTCTTCTATAAATAGAGGATTCAAAGAAGGGAATTGCATGGATTTTTCATTCTGAAATGCGGGATAAATTTACCCTCAAAGACATCTTGTTCAAACTCTCAATACTTGAGCTTTCAAGCTCTTCCCTTCCATAATTCCTATCAATTAAGGATCCCACAATCCGTTCCAAGGCTTGAGGATAGTAGAGAAGATCCAAGTGGTTGCCCAAGATCCATTGGTGTGAAGAAGAAACTCATGAATTGCATCAATTGGGAGCTTCAAGAGGTAGGTGCTTCAAAACTCTATTTTTTGAACTATGGACAACATGTCTTCTTGAGTCAAATTGATTAAATTGTGTGCCTAAGATCCCAAATTGCTTCTACATGTTTAATATTAACACTTTCACACATGACCTAGTTTCTCACCATTTGAATTAATTAAAAGAAAAAGTGACCAAACTGACACATTAGAGGATTAAATCAACCCACAGTCTTGCAAAATCCATGTGGAACATTATTTGCTGAAGAAAATACCATTCCACCCTGTCATAAGTCTTATTCATGTCTAGTTTGAGCACTGTCCATTTAGAATTACCAACTGATCAACAACTTTAACTCATGGATACACTCAAACCCCAGAATGACATTATCCACTATGCAACGACCTGGTATGAAGGAACTCTAATTCAAGGAGATAATCTTAGTCAAGATATGTTTCATTTAATTAACCAGCACATTTGAAATCAGTTTATAATTAACATTACAAAGGGAAGTAGACCTGAAGTTAAAGACCCGACAAGGCGACATAATCTTGGAAATGAGAACAATCATCATATCATTTAGTGACCTTGGTGAACAACCATGATTTAGAACAGCCAAACAACTCTGAATCATATCAGATCCCACAAACTGCCAATGGTTTCTATAGAAACTACCAGACAGACCATCAGGGCCAGAAACCTTATAGGGATGAGTCTGTTTTAGTGCCAGAAGAATCTCTTCTATAGTAAAAGGTTGCAAGAGCTCTTAGTTCATAACCTCATCAACACAGGGACTAACATCCTGCAAAGCTAACTCAAAATCCTGGTTACTCGGGGTTGAGGAAGAGAAAAGTCATTGAAAGTAATCTGTCACCATTTGTAAGACTCTACTTTTATCCTGATCCCACTCCCCCTGATCATCCATAAGACCCACTATCTGGTTAATCTTCCTTCTATAGGAAGCCCGACGATGAAACCAATGAGTGTTACGGTCCCCTTCTCGTAGCCAAAGTTCCCGAGAACGTTGTTTCCAATACAACTCTTCTTCCTGTAACACCTCCTCTAATTGAGCCTCAACTTGATTTAAGCATCTCCCGAGATCCAGATTTCTTCAACTCAACAATGGCAGTTTGGACTCACTGGTTAGAAAGACTGATACGACGAGGATAATCCCCAAATTTTGATCTCCCCCATCCTGCCATAGATCGCATACAACGTTTGGCCATACTAGCAAGATTCACTAGAGTCGTAGGGGTGGATTCTGAGGAAGTCGAAATCCACGAGTTGCGAATCAAATCCCGAGGTTCCGAATGTCGAAGCCAAGTCTCATCAAACGTGTTAATTCGCTGGTGGCTGGACCAACAACAAGGCAGAGGGTTAAGAACCTATTCTGAAGGGTGAAGATCAGACTTGCAATAATCCAGGTGGTGTACCATATAATTCGAGTAGAGGTTTTGCCAAGAAGAGGTACTAAAACATCAATCCAGGCGCTCAAAAATCATTTTACCCCCTGGCCTCCTATTGCACCAGGTAAAACGATCACCAACAAAACCCAAGTCAATAAGGCCACAATAATCAACCGTATTCTGAAACACAGCAAGCTCAACCAACGACTTGTCTCATCCCTCATCCTTCTCATCATGAAATAAGATAGCATTAAAATCTCCTCCAATAAACCACGGAGTATCAGAGCAACCCTACAATTTAATGAGAAGGGATCATGTCCAAGGACGCAATTCAACAGTTGGGAAACCATAAATCCCAAAAAGGTGCCATCTACGATCATTCTATAACACCCTACCATCTATATGATTGCTTGAGAAAGATAAGAGACTAAAGGAAATAGTAGAATCCTAAAGAAGATCCAAACCACCACTTCGACCAGTACAATCAACAATAAAACAATAATCATAGCCCATTATTCGTTTCACAGAATCCATCCTGCTTGAAGAGACATTTGTTTCAGATAAGAAGAGCACCAATGGTCATTTTGGTTGAACCAACTTAGTCAAGCATCGGAGCCCCCGAGGAGACCCCAAACCTCGAACGTTCCAAAATATCATACTCATAATTCTCGGTAGGGCTGGCAACCAGACATCGCGAAATTATGATCAACAGACACATTCAACATATCATCCATTTCCATCGGCTACAAATCGTTTCGCTTCCCCCTCATTGGTTGGAAGAGCATCCATCTGGGAAAGACGATTGTGCTTGGGAGATGAAGGTACAAAGATCACATTTGTAACATCTTTTAAAGTCCCCATGGCCCATCTTTTCCAATCTTTCTTACCAGAACTTGAGCCATCCTCTTTCACAGGTGTCGAAGAGACCTCCCCAACCATTATCTTCCCTTTATCAAAAGGAGGGATGGTTGTGGCAGAAGGAAAAGAAGTCACAGCAGGTGTAACCTCAGAAGTTTGAACTAAATCACTGCCCAAATCCTCACTCGTCTTGTAGAGACTCATTTGACCATGACCCAACCTCTTGCCTTACCAAGCCCACCATGTTCTTGCCCTCCATGACTATCAAGACCATGTCAATCTTCCCCTGACCCACTCAGTCTCATACGTCTAAAAGGAGCAGCACGAAACGAGACCATTTGTAGCAGTACTAGAACCCAATTTAGAACATTCACAATGGGAGTGTCCAATACAACAACACCTATAGCAGAAATCTGGCAACCGTTCATATTGAATTAGGCACAACAAAAAAATTTCATAGCTACCCTCCCAATGGAATACACGACTAAGGGCTTAGTCACATCAAGAATAACTCGAATTTTAATAACAGAACCTATCCAATCCCCACAACCTTCCTCAAACACTTCCTCAATAGTACCAAGCACACTACCAAGTTCATGGGCCATAGTAGGAGTAAGAAAATTCAATGGGACCTTGTTTATTTGGATCCAAAATGCACATTGAGAAAAATCAAGAAGAGAAGGACTATTCGAACCTAGAGGAGAAACGAGCACAAAGAGCACCTTATAAAAAATGTCCATGGACCAGAGTTCATTACTCGAAGCTTCTCACTTTTGGAATAAAATCGAATAACGAAAATGTTGTCACCCAAAGGCTCAATCCGAGTAGAGCGATGAACATTCCAAATCGACAACATCACATTGCAAAAGACATCTGAATGCACTAACTGGCTTGAGAGGACCTTTCCAACGGCGCAAACATGGATGGTTGAGTCGTGAAACAAGGGAATATTCGTTGGCACAGGGATCACCGCCACTTCCTCCTCCGTCAACATTTCTACCACTGTTCAATGAGTTCATACATGAGAAAATTATCAGCCACTCGACCGTAACTGACAAAACCTGCAGAAATCCCAAAAAAACCCTAACTCTCATGTCGAGAGAGAAACTTGTACATGACAGGAATTTTCGACCATGTTGATATGTAGTGGATCAACCTAATCAACTATTTTACCAAATTAATATGAAAGCTTAATTTTTTTTTTTTTTTTTTCAATTTGCATACACTAGAGCTTTAAATTAAAATACTTTTGGAGAAATAGATTTGATCGATCACAAAAATTATTTATGTCAAATGTTATTTACCTGAACAACATTTCAACTCAATAATATAATAGACAAAGAAGTGGATGAACATATCCTTCGAAGTCGAAAGGCGAAATATAAGGTGGAGATAATTGAGAAATCCCACATCGCGCAAGCACGCGGCAAGGACCTCACAGTCTGCTATAAATACAAAGGATGTCGAACATTTTAACATACTTACCTGGACGGGGTCAATGGGTGATCAATAAGGCTCATGGCCTAGGTTGGTGACCTCCATTGCACATTAAGGAGGGGTGCCCGCCTAAGGTCTGCCCAAAGTGGCAGAGCCTACGTCATAATTTGTGGTAGCGGGGGCCTGCGTTCGCGCGGCCCCTACTAATTCACCAGTTTCAAGGGTTTTATTTGCAGGTAATTTCTTCACTCTTACTATCCTTCTGTCTCTGACTTCTACCGGATGATTAGAAGTTGTGTAAGGAATGATTAGGGCTACAAATTGATTGAGAAAATTCGTTTATTTTGGTCCAAATTGAATGCGTTCGTTTCAGATACTGTGGAAAAAACTAAGTAATTAATGTTGAAGGTGAAAGTGGTTTTGTTCTCTGTTTGTTTGTCTTGACTTTAAGGTTTAAGAGAAGGAAGCAAGGGGTATAACGGGAAAACTTATTATGTCGTTCTCAGCTAAAAATTGGGTGAGGGAGTAGTTGCATATTTTCTATGTAAATGGGTGAAGTATCAGAGAGGGAGGAAGAATGAAAGGGGTTCTTCATGTTCCGTTATCTTTCTGAAATTGAGCGATCTTTCTGAACGATAGTGACAAATGTAGGATTTTCAATTTAGGAGAATGGAAATCGCTTTGAACTAAGGACCAAACAAGTTGCTTTGGAGAAAAACAGGATAAAGAATTAGAATTGGAAAATAAACAGATGAAAGCATTCATAAGATGAGTTGGGAGTGAATTGATTATGGGCTGTTTGATTTATGGTATCTGTGGATGACCCTTGATGGTTAATCATAGTAAAAAAATATT
This sequence comes from Luffa aegyptiaca, assembly GCA_017139565.1. Taxonomy (NCBI): domain Eukaryota; kingdom Viridiplantae; phylum Streptophyta; class Magnoliopsida; order Cucurbitales; family Cucurbitaceae; genus Luffa; species Luffa aegyptiaca. Next base: position 24,377,958 of record CM029397.1, read on the forward strand.
TCTAGTGATAACAACTTTCTAGAACCAATTTTTTGAGGCTGCTTTCTGCATTTTCTAGGTATCTGATTCTAGGTTGTGTATGATGCCTGCAAATATTCTTGTCATTGAAATCAACTGAAGCTGAAATTACTGGTTGTATTTTGAATGTTTTCGTTTGATGTATTTCCATTTGTGTGATCTGAAGCTCCAAGGGTTTATGATGATTTTTATATTTTCTAGTTAGAGCTTGAAGGTAGTTTCCTTTTTTAGCTACATTTGATTTGCTCGATATCTTTTCTCTGTTTGAACTCGAGATGCCTTCCCCTTCTCAGCATGAGTCTTTAGTATGTCTAGGTCTTCTTGCAAGCTTCACAAAAAAGTTTACCTTTTCTTTGTCATTGTTAGTGTGGCTGAAATTTAGATCTTTAGTTGCAAGAGTGGAGTAGTCCAACTTTGATTCTGGTGTTAGTGAGGACGAACCGAGCATTGGCTTTCTTAACCTTTCTCCTCTTGAACTTTTGCAAAAGCTTCACGAATAGTAGACTTTGCTGAGGTTTTTATTACGACATACAAAGGGAGAAAGAATAAGAAGTGGAAAGTAAAAAAGAAGAAAAAAACAGGTTTTCATTTTCATGTACTCCATACCCAAGCTGCCCAAATCCTCCACTATGCAACATGCTCCATGTACCTTGACACCATAGTAGGTCTAGATGCTTAATCAAGTTGAGTGAAATTACTGAAATCTCATTCCAGGTTGTTCCTTAATTGAGAGATGGGATCTATTTTCGTTAAAAAAAAAAAAAAAAAAAAAAAAAAAAGTGAAAAACATGAAAGATAGCTGTGTAAGCTTTATATTGACATTTTGTGGGGGGTTTTTTATTCCCAAATTGGTTGATGCTAGTAACTGAAAAGTAGTTCATCTAGATTTGCAGATTTTGTTGCATGCAATATGATATTCGTTTCTCTTTGGGTAGGGATTAGAACATAAGAAACAGTTCTTTAAATCTAGAACCATGTAGAAAAACCAGATTCAAATTCTATGAAGGACTACAAGAGATTGCAAAAAGAAGAAGAAGAATTATAAACTCTTGGACTGAGAACTCTATCTAAATGCTCAAAAAGAGACTAGAAAGATTTCATCTCCACTTTCAAATGAAATCATTTTCCTTTCTCTAGCCACAGCTCTGTGCAAGTAATGAAGTAATTTTTCTAACTCTCAATCCTTCATTCATGTATCCTTCTATCCTTCTGATATAACATTATCAATCATGAATCCTTCTGACGTAACATTATCAGCCACAAGAGTCTATTGGAAAAGGGACGTGCAAACTTGATAGTATATATGAATAGCATAGAGGCAGGCTTAGCTGTTGTAATCGAGCATTGAAATAATGAGAAAAAGAAGCAAATCTAAGGAATGATTTTCATTTATTTTCTATGTACCAGAATGATAACGATTTTAATTTGTGTTATTTTGAAGTTGGTAGAATGATTAATTGTAGTTCCTCTCTGGTCGGCAATGGTGTACTCATGCAATTGACATATTAAAATGCAGAGTGTGATGTTTAAAGCTTGAGGATAATTCTATGTGAACTTGGAGATGATCCTATGCAAGTATTTTCCCAAAATCGTCTACTTGGAAGGATTCAGTGAGAGTAATGTTTATAAATGAAAGTTTTTTCTATTCAATTTTTTGAGTGATCAGTTAGCTTATTAGATAATGTTAATAGTTGTTATTGTGGACTCTTTAACATTCAAAATCTCTGTAACATAAAATATATTCACATACCCATTCTTTGAAGTCTATAAACATGGTTTCCACCTGTGCTTTATTATCCATCTTTAAAAAACTTTTTAAAAATCCAAGCCAAAATTTTAAAGCTAAAAAAAAAAAAAAAAAAAAAAAAAAAAGCTGAGGGACTTGTTAATTGTTTTCGAGATTTAGGTAAGAACTCAAATACCTTTCTAATATACCGAAAAAAAAAAAATTGTGAGGAAGGAAACAGCTTCTAAAAATGTAAAACTAAAAATGAAATTCTAATAAAATAGAGTGAATATTGTAATTGTAATTTTCAAGGTATGGAAAAAAAAAAAAAAATCATTGTTGCCCTCTACTTAATTTATTGGATCAATTTTAAACTTAAACGTTTAATTACATCAGATTAAACCTAAATAAACAAACTGTTGCATTAGTACCTCAAATCAAACTTTCCATCAAATATAATCATAGAGAACATATAATATTTTTTCTGTCTGCACAAAATACTAATTCAAAGGAGAGAAAATGTTGTATTGAAAGTTGAAAATTTAGGAATACAAACAATTATTCCATTTGATCTAAAGCCTGCTGTAAAGCCACCCGGTATATGAACTTCAGATCAAATGTAGTTATGTTCATAATTGGAAAGACCAAGTAGACAGAACTAAAAGGAAATAGTAAAAAACATTGGTCCAAATCAAAAGAACAGAACATATCTTCGTCATCTTTCAAAAGTTGAAAGTCTTCCCTAAATAGTACTCAACATATTTACAAGAGAGCTACTACAGCCTAGTTCCACTTGATTTTTTTTTTCCCTTTTTGGCTAAAGTCAATATTGAAGATTTAATTATATATATATTTTTCTCAGAAAATCAAATCGACCAAACTAATTCAATTCAGTTGATTTGAACAATTATTTCGAGGAAAGAAGAAACAGAAATTGTTTTGAACCATGAAGAATATTACTTCAAAAGCAGAATTTTATCTTCCTTCGTTTCACGTCTAAGCTGTTCATAAACAGCTCTAAACCTACCAAACCGATCAGTTCAAACTAGAATTAGAGTCTAATGAAGCCCTTCATTACTTAATTTGAACAATTTATTTCACAAACTTCTGTTCACATAGATGCTTGGATAGACAATCTTTGTACACAAACATCCTTGATGAAAATCAAAGCATCGACCTCGGAAGTGAAACTTTGTGATTCTGACCTGAAACCATCAGAAAAATCATTGGTCAACTTGAAACAGACAGCAGAGAGTGATTGATGGAATGAAAACAAACCCAAAAGCTGATCATAAACCAAAGCAAAACCACTGGAATCATCATCATCCAGTTTCTTTGACATCAGAGGACAAAATGCTATAAACAATCAAATCCTTGATCTCCCCCTTGATGTAGCAATATTTCCTCAAAGTCCCCTCCTTCTGAAACCCAGCTTTCTCAACAACTCTCTGAGACGCCCTATTCTCCACAGACACAAAGGCCTGCAATCTCACCACATCGGGGAAGCTTTGGAACACCTGAGGAATGGCAATTCTCAACGCCTTGGTTGCAATTCCTTTACCCCATTGATCTCTAGCCACGGCATATCCGACATCCGCCTTGCACCGGTCGGCATCCGACCACGGGTAAACCGAGACGAATCCGACAGATCGGTCGTCGATGCAGATGGAGCGGCGCCAAGGATGGGGAATACAAACATCTCTAATGAAAGCCAGGGCCTGTTCCTTGGAAGTGAGAGTGTTCCATCTAATGAACTTCATGACTTGATCGTCTCCAGCCCAGAGCATGAGATCATTAACATCGGAGAGTTGAAATGGGCGGAGAGTGAGTTGACCGAGTTCCATATTTGAAGAGAAGGTGCTCGACGAAATGCTAAAGAGAAATGTAATGGTTTTAGGAGTGTAGAATTGGGGAGGGGCTGCGCGTTGACGCAAGCCCCCACTACCACAAATTATGACGTAGGAGCTGCCGCAAGGGCAGACCTTAGACGCGCACCCTTCCCAAGTGCAATGGAAGTCACAAGTCTAGGCCATGGCTCTTCCTGATCGGCCATTGACCCCGTCCAGGTATGTACCTTTCTGTGTTCCACCTCACTTCCTTTTTATACTGCGCTTTCTCCTTCCCGCTTTCGTGATTTTCCGATGTGGGATTTAAATAACTTACCCAACCAGCCCTCGCCAACCCCGATTCCTTTTTCTAATTATTGGGGATTTTTTTTTTTGGATAAATATTCTTTCCAATGAACAGTGTTCTTATTTCTAAATCGTTGTTAATTTTCCCTCTAATTTTGTGTGTTTTTTTTTTTTTTGAAGAACCCTCTAATTTTGTGTTTATAACTTTCAATTTGATCCCTAATTAATTCCTATGGTTGGGTTAAATCTCATAAATCTTTTATGAATTTCTTCTTAAACTGCAAATTTAAGGTCAATTTTTTAAATTGATTATTCATTATTTTATCTAAAATTAATTGTTAGTTTCCTCTCTCATGCAAAACCAACTACTGAGCAACTTTGTAAATCATCTTTCCTAGATATCTTATCTTGTTTGACAAAATTTTAAAAATTTCAATCATATCCTTATGCATATCTTTTTTTTTTCTTTTTATACTTCTATTTCATCCCATATGAATTGAATTTTGATTTATTTCATTTTTTATGACAATTATTTTTTTTCTAAACTTTTATCAAATAATTTAGATTAAATAAAATAACTTGTCATTTAAATCATACTAGTTTTTCACCACGTGAGATGCACGTTTATGCTTTTTTATTTACTAGTGACTTACCACGTGCTATGCACGTGTTATGTTTCGTTTTATATTGATTTAATCCATTTAGAATTTTGTATTTGTATATTTCATACATGAGAACTCAAATAAAGGCATGTGTGTTTTGCATAATGTCATTTCATCTCTCTTGATTCGCTTGCAAAATAATAATAATAAATAAATAAATAAATAAAAGAAACGAAAAGAATTCTTCATAGATAATTTGAGAATTTGCTAACTTGAGTGTACATGAACTAATGTAACTTTTTCATGTGTTTTGCATACACCTTGATCAAAATCTCTCATAAAGGTTGAATTGAGTGGGATTGATGGATAAATGTAAGATTGAAAAACGTTATAATCTCATACAAAGTTGATAATTTGTTTGATTGCACGATCCATAAGAATTATTGATATATTTTTTTTTACATACCTTCCGAACGATCCATAAGAACCATTGATGTTTTTCTTTCTTTACATACCTCTCCAACGATTGAAAGTTACACCTTTTGTCTTTCTTAGAATAGTTTCAATAGTGTCCTTAAACTATCTTTGGATTTGATGGTTTATTAGAATTGGTTATTGTTGTATTTATATTATTAATGATGAAGAATTGAAACGGTTAAAACTAAAATGTTTTTATATATTAATTAGAAATATTATTAAGATTATAGTATTAAAATTAGAAAGATTAATTAAAATATATATTAAATATTAACATAATATTGTAACATTTATAAATTTATTAATAATTAAAATTAATTTATGTAATTTTTATTTCACACCATGGCTAATTTTTTTTTTTTTATATTAATATACATCTTATTTTGTTAGTGAAAAAAAATCAGAATTACATTTTAGAATTGCAAACTGAAAATTTTAAACCTTTCATTAGAACCTTTTATATTGAAAATCATAAACTTATGGTGATTCGTTACAATTTCTAATGAACTCACTATGAAAAAAAAAATTGAATATTTGATTTTGAGCAAAAAAAAATTTGTCTAATATTTACTTCCATGTTACTTTTAAAAACACAAATAATTAAGACAATACATTTAAATAAACACACACAAACATTTTAAAAACTAAAAACACATTAAAGTATAACAATTATAAAAAAAAATATTTACAAAAACAAAACACAATAATACACAGTAACTATAAAACTAAAAAAATGATAACAAAATAAAAAATAAAATCAATGATAACAAACAAAAATCAAAATTTAATCTATATAAATATACATATTCTTAAAAATATATTTGTCCCACCCACTTTTTCAAAAAAAAAAAAAAAAAAAAATTGTCTCACCCTAGCCAAACCAACATCATTATTCAACTTAATCAAAGTATGATTGTAAACTTCCAAACTTACAAATTAGATAGAATTGATACATAAATCTTGTGGGACGTTGGATGTATCTCGTATGTCTTGAGCTATCCATATCAAAGAAACTTTGAGAGCAAAAGAGGCGAGAGATCAATAGATCAATAGAGAGCTTAAAGTGGTGATGAAAAAATGGTAGAAGGAAACCCTTTTTATAATAGTAGAAGATGAAAAGTTATAAATCTCTTGGCCTTCCACAACTTTTGAGATCTTAATATTAGTAAAAATCATTTAATTATTGATAAATTAAATACAACATTGTTTCATATTCCAACTTTTTAGATTCCACGTATTTACTATGGTTGATAACTAATTAATTATGATTTATAAATGCCAAATAAAATAATTATTAAGTAGAATATAACATTACATTAGAATAATTTTACTTATTTTTATTTTTATTTTTAGTTCACTTAGAATTTTTATGTAACTTCCGTCAACTTTATTGATTTATAATAAATTTCATTTTTGTGTGTTAATTAATAATTTATTATTAATTAATTATTGATAATTAATTGTAGTGGCAAAATATGTATTATTCAAAATTATTAGTAATTAATGGTTGATGGTATGGTTTGTAATTATAAAATTTGACAGAGGGTAATATGGTCCAAAAAAGTTTTTCAAAGATTGTGACTTTTTATTAGATTATAGATTAAATTTTATCTTAATCTTTACAAAATTTTAATTTAGTCTCTCATTTTTGTTCACTAATAGTTTTCAAATTTATGTAGTACAAACGATTAATTTATTTTGTGGTAGTTAAAATTTTTACCATGATTTGAATAACTTCTATATAAATATAAAATATGGATCACATTAATCATTAATTAATACGATGTAAATTATATTTTATTCAAATAAATATTAATTGATGTATTTTTTGTTTGAAATAAAATATTTATGTTCTGTCAAAAATTAAATGTGTATAATTGTTGTAGATTAAAAAAATGGTCAATTGCAAGGATAGCAATATGGGCCAAAATAATTGCAAATCTAGCAATCCATAAAAAAAATTGCAAAAATGGCAAAATCTGATGTTCTGCATGTTGCATTTACTAAAATACCCCTCCAGATTTTCTATCTGATGGAAAGTTTTTCTATCACTGATAGATTCTATCAGTGATACAAATTTTCTATCACCGATAGATTCTATCAGTGACAGAAAAGATTTCTATCAATGATAGGTATTTTTCTATCAATGATAGAAAAATTTTCTACACTGATAGAAGATTTCTATCAATGATAGAAAGATTTTCTATCACTTCTATCAGTGATAGAAATCTTCTATCAATGATAGAAAAGTTTCTATCAATAATAGAATGTTCTATCACTGATAGAAAGTTTCCTATATATAAAATCTTTCTATCACTAATAGAAACAGAAGTTTTAGAAAGTTTCTATCACTGATAGAAAAACTTTCTATAAGTGATAGAAAGAAAAGTGATAGAAAATCTTTCTATCACTAATAGAATGTTCTATCACTGATAGAATCTATTAGTGATAGAAAGACTTTCTATCATAGAAGATTTCTGTCAATATATATATATAAAAATGATGAGGAAGAAGAAGATACACGCGCCAATCAGTTTTTCTATCAGATTCTATCAGTGATAGAAAAAGTTTAACTTTATTCTAGATAGAAACTTTCTATCACTGATAGAAAATGTTTCTACCACTGATATAATCTATCAGTGATAGAAATACCAGTGATAGAAACTTTATTCTATTGGTGATAGAAACTGATAGAAATTTTTTCTGCCACTGATAGAATCTATCAGTGATAGAAAGACTTTCTATCATAGAAGATTTCTATCAAAATATATATATATATATATATATATATATATATATATATATAATTGACGAGGAAGAATAAGATGCGTGCGCCAATCAGTTTTTCTATCACTGATAGAAAGTAGTTATAGAAACTTTATTCTATTAGTGATAGAAATTTTCTATCGCTGATAGAAAATGTTTCTACCACTGATAGAATCTATCAGTGATAGAAACTTTATTCTATCAGTGATAGAAAATTTTTCTTCCACTGATAGAATCTATCAGTAGTAGAAAAACTTTCTATCAATAAAAAAAAAAACTGACGAGGAAGAAGAAGATGCGTGCCAAGGGCAATTCGGGAATATAAAAAATTAATTCAAAAATTTTGCCATATTTGCAAATATTTTTAAAAATTGCTATATTTGCTATTATTTACCTTCATGTTGCCACCCATTACAATTATCCTTATAAAAAATACATGATCTACCAAAAAAATAATAATAATAAAAGTTGAATTGAGAAAATTTTAAAATAAAATATAAAATTTTAAGTAGCATGCACAAATATTTGAATTACAAAAAAAATAGCAACCTAAAAATTAATAATAAAATAATTCAAATAATAACAATAGTAAAGGAAAAATATATATACCTCTTACTAGAAACTACAAATGCCAGGATTTTAGTGGATGAACTTTTGAAACTTCACTAAAGCTAAAATGTAAAGAGAGAAGCAAAAAAGTAAAATACAACCCAAAAGTTTTTTTTTTTTTTTTTTTGACAATATTTGAGGGTGGAAGATTCGAAACCTCTACAACTTTATGCCAGTTGAGCTATGCTCTTGTTGGCCAACTCAAATGCTTTAAATCATGCGAGTGAAAGATATAATTTCGTAATTATAGGAATGAAGGAATTGTGTAAGAGTTTGATAGCGAGCATAGCTAGCTATTTTTCTCTGATTAATTAAGCTAGTCTTTTACAATTATTTGCCCAAATTTATGCATTTTTATGTTTTATTTGTAGGAAATATGTGCTTGAAGCTTAATTCAGCAATTGGAGTCAAATGAAGCTTCCAATCTAAAAAAAAAAAAAAAAAATCATAGCATCGCGACGCTAGGAACAACATCGCGACGCTATAGAAAATTTTCCAAATTTGCGGATCGCGACAGCGTCTCGACGCTACAACGAAATTTTGCTATTTAAGCATCTTTTCGGCTAGGTTTTTGGGGACTTCGATTTGGGGACTTTTGGAGCCGACATTAGAGCAGAAAGAGGACAGAATTGAGCTGAAGCAAAGGGGACTAGTTGGAAATCAACCCATTGTTCGTGGGGATCGTGACGGGGACGTTCGGTCTCGGCCTACAACGAGTCTATTTCTCTTTTCCCTTACTTTAGACACTTTTTATGGCTTATTTAGACTTAGTTTATATTGTAACGAGGATTATGTTTAGCTAAGTTTAATTCTTAGGGATTGATGTAGCCGTTGGGCAAGTTTTGGATTGATTTACGGTATTTATGCTATTGATGTCATTTATGCATATGTTGTATGCTTAATGCTTTCGATTTACTGGCCATAAATTGATTGATGTTTATATTTGAATCTAACTCGGGAGAGAGGATTTAAATTAGTAATCAATATGCATAACTAGAATTTAGCTAAAAATCGGGAGATTAAGGTTAATTCTAGAAATTGTCATAAAGGTTAGCCTTATTGCCTTGTATGTTTATTGGATTTAGATAGGGATATCGGGTTCAATTGCATATGGGAGAATCATGTATGCTCGGGAGAGATATGTGTGATTTTAGTTGCCAAGATTTATGAATCATAGCATGTAGCAACCGGCGTTTTTAAAAAAAAAAAAAAAAAAAAAAAAAGAAATGGAGAAAAAGGGGAGTGGGCAGCCGGTCAAGGGGGGAAAGGAAAAAAGGGGGGGGAAACTTTCCCCCCAATTTTCGGTCAAAGTGACCGTTTGTAAAAAAAAAAAAAAAAAAAAGAATCAGTTTTTCCCCTCTCTCCCCGACTCTCTTTCTCTCCCTCGAGTTCTCTCTCTCTCGTTCGGTCTCTCCCTCGCACGCCCTCAGTCCCACGCCGTCGTCTACCTCCGCCGCGCGCCTCGCCGCCGCCTCACGTCGCCGTCTTCAGCCGCACGCTCCGCCGCCGCCGGTAACGTTCTTCTTTTCTCTCTCTCTCTCTCCTTCGAGTTCTCTCTCTTTCTCCCTCGAATTCTCTCTCTCTAACTCGTCTCTCCCTCGCAGCCTCTCTCTCCGTCTGCACCGTCTCTCTCACCTCCGCGCCGCACGCCATTGTCTTCAGCCGTGAGCCGCCGCCGTTGTTCGCAGATCGCCGCCGCCGCTGCCGTCTTCATCTAGTGGGTAAGGAGTTTATAAGTGTGGGTTATTGGTCGATTTAATGTTAAATTAAGGATACCCACTGGTTTTAGTTTTCGATTTCAAGGTGCCCGTGGCGTTGGAGGCCGAGTTGTCGAATCGGAGCGAAACTTGGAAGTTGGACAGCAAGTAGTGTTACTGTTTTAGGTGAGTTTCCGACTTTGGGTAAGTGAACTAAGTTAAGTTTTGAATGATTTAATTATGTTAAAAGAGTACCCATTAATATTAGCTATTGATTTCTAGTTACCCACGACGTTTGAAGGCCGAATTGTTGAATTGGAGCGAAGTTGGAAATTGGACAGCAAGCAGTAGCTTCATTTGGGTGAGTTTTCGGCCCTCTCAAGTCTAGTGCTTTAGGAAATTTGTTAAGTTTGGTGTGCCAATGGTGTGTGAATATATATTTATGTATGTTTTATGTGTTAATAGACGAGTATTTCGCATCACGTGGTTGGTGTTGTATCGAGGCGTTGGAGGATTTTCGATCAAGCGTAGTATCTCAAGTAAGTAGCCGTTGGAATAGATTCTCTGCTTTAAACTCATTTAAATTGAGTATGGTTGCTATAGCGTGAGTTGAACTTAAACCTTAAGTTGTCCCTTGGAATGTAAGTAGCCATTTGGATTTAAGCTCTAAGTGTCGTCGTTGGGTTAAATCAAGCATGGTTGGTCCTTTATTTCTTGAAAGCATGGAACTAGTTAAGAATGTCTGAGTTAATGGTCGCATATTAACTTTTGTCGTTGTGTAAGTAGTTATTTGGGAATAAGGATTTTGATTATGTTATGTGGCGTGTTAGTGGATTGAGTGAGTAGCTTTTTGGGCATGAAGTTGTTGTTTTGGAATCATTGTATGCTTGTTTGAATATGGTTTAAGTGTCGTTTACTTGGACATGCATTAAGTGTTGCTATGCTTGTAGGACTAAGTAAGTATGTTTGGAATGTTTGATTTATGATTGTTCTGGATTGTGTTCATGTTATGGAGGATGGGTTAAATGTTCGATGGAGTTGTGATTGGAGCTGGATTGTGATTCTGACTTGATTGTGTTCATAGAAGTGTATATTCTTACTTCCAGGTGCAAGGGAAAATTTTGGGTTACCTCTGCGTACGTCGTTATGCTGCCGAATTTTCGGTAGCCTCATGACGACTTAGGAATTTTATTTACCTTGAGGGAAAGGATTAGAAAAGTGAAGGGAATAGGCTAGTGCCTTAGACGAGGGTCGTGTCAATTAAACACCTAGGATTGAGATGTATTAGACTGAAATGAGGGGCTTAATGGGCGGGACTTGGCTTCGCAGTCTAGGTGCCATTTACTAACTGTGGAAGTAAATTCCTGACTTAAACCCATGAACGCTCCACCAGTGAAATGGTAGCTTAGAGCGCTACGCGCCTATTAGTGCCTTGAGGGACGAGACTTAGCTCCACTGATTGGGTGCCATCTACCATCAGTAGGAGTAGAGACCTCCCAAAACTCCCACTTGTGCACTATCAGTGAGTTGGCAAACTTATATATTTATAGGTGTACTAATTGAACCCGAGACCCGAACTGCAACTGAAATGAAATGAAATGAAATGAAATGAAATGAAAAGAAATGAAATGATATAAAATGAGATGACCTAACCCTGAGGCTTTTAACTCGAATAAGATGTTAAAACTTTTATTGCTACTTACTGAGTATTTTCTTAAATACTCATTCTTTTCCCTTACACACAACTGCAGGTAGAGGTAAGGGTGTACGGAACGCGTGACGGAGAGCTGCTGGGCCATGGATCTCCTTTAGTTAAAGTCTTCCGCATTTTTCGTTTTGAAATTTCCCCTTTGAACTTGTATTGAATGACTTACGTTTTTCCGTTTTTAGTTTGTTGATTTACTAAAGGTTTTGTTGTTCTGTTTTAAACTGGGATCCCAGATTTAAATGTTTCGCAAATTTCTAAGTACGATTTCTTTATATGGAAGTTTTCCGCCGTTCTTAGAAGTAGAATGAAATGCATGTAGTAACGGCCTTAGGATCTAGGCATGAAAAGTAGGGTCGTTACAGTTGGTATCAGAGCTCTAGGTTATAGGTTCTGTAGACTGGTTTACATCGTAAACCTTAGGTATGTCCATGGCTTATCAGCAAGCATCCGGTCACGCCAGGTACACGTTTGATTACTTTGTAGTTTGGAAATGTTATATGTTATACATGTTCTTAAAAGATCCATGTTGTGGGAAAGATATGCATAGGGTTTAGTACCTATGATTTGTTTAAAGGATTCAAGCCTGTTAGTAAGATGATAAAATTTTTGTGAAATAGATCATGCCTCCCCGAGCACAAGGACGTGGAAGAGGTCGAGGAAGAGGACGTGGCAGGGGTCGTACAGCCCCTGAGCAAGTCGTGCCACCAGTAGAGCAGGAAGGAAATCTACCAGAAAACCCACAAGTGGAACAGCCGGGGCCTGCGGTAGGACCTGTCCCGGTGGATATTCAGGCAATAGTTCAGACCGCAGTGCAGGCTGCAGTTGCAGGCGTGCTTGCAGGGCGACAGGCCCAAGCGCCTCAGAACAACGAAGCCGCCTTATCACGGGAGGCTAGGTGCTTAAGAGATTTCAGGAAGTGGGACCCATGTCCGTTCGATGGAGCTTCAAGGGACCCCACGGTAGCAGAGTTGTGGCTGTCCTCCATCAAGACTGTTTTTCGCCACATGAACTGCCCGGAGGACCAGAAAGTGTACTGCGCCGTGTTCTTGTTACGAGATAACGCCCTGATTTGGTGGCAATCGATTGAAAGGACCTTAGACGTCAGCAACGGACCTGTCACATGGACTCAGTTCAGGGGGGAGTTTTTCAGGAAGTATTACCCTGCCGCCTCCCGATTCAAGAAGCAATCAGAGTTCGTGGCTCTTACGCAGGGAAACCGAACGGTAGAGGAGTACGAGACTGAATTTGCCAGACTGTCACGGTTTGCCCCTGCCCTGGTAGCTGTAGAGGCTGATAAGGTGGAACGTTTCATCACAGGCTTAAGGGAAGAGATTCAGGGCAATGTGGCAGCCCATGAACCCCAAGACTATGCCACGGCAGTTAGGGTGGCACAGCTGGTTGATCGACGACCGTCAGCTGTCTCTTCAGAACATTCCTCAGGTCATAAGCGAAGGTACGATCAGATGAGCTCGAACACACAGAGGGGTCATCGTTACCCTAGACGAGGTCTGCCCCAGGACCGTCGACAGAGAGCACAGAATCAGCCAGGGCCTAATCAGGATAGGCCATTATGTCAGACCTGTAGGAAGTACCACTGGGGTCGTTGCTTGGCAGGGACCCGTGTTTGCTTCAAGTGTGGTCGGGAGGGGCATATTGCTCCGAATTGTAATCAGAAGAGAGCTAATTATGCCGACCAGCCGTCCAGTTCAAATCAGGCATCTGGGGCGAGACCAGCACAACATCAGGGCAAGATATTTGCCACCACCCGACAAGAGGCCGAGGACCTTAATGCAGTAGTGACAGGTACCATCCCTATCCTCGGCCACTATGCTTTTGTGTTGTTTGATTCGGGTTCTACGCATTCCTTTATTTCTGCATCATTTGTAAGTCAAGCCAACCTAGAACTAGAGCCGCTAGGCTATGTCTTGTCAGTCTCAACCCCTGCGGGGGTAACACTACTAGCTAGTGAAGCGGTGAAAGCCTGCCAAATGTTAGTGTCTGATCGATCGATGGATGTGACATTGATCGCCCTGGATATGAGTGATTTTGATGTTATTTTGGGAATGGAATGGTTGGCTTCTAATTATGCCAACATAGACTGTCATCGTAAGGAGGTGATCTTTAACCCTCCGTCAGAGGCAAGCTTCAAGTTTAAAGGATCGATGATCAAAGGTGCTCCTAAAGTGGTCTCTGCAATAAAGGCGAGAAAATTGATTAGCCAAGGAGCCTGGGGCTTATTGGCTAGCGTGGTTGACACAAGGAAAACCGAGGCATCAATGACCTCAATTCCGGTAGTAAGGGAGTTCACAGATGTGTTCCCTGAAGATCTGACAGGACTACCACCAGCACGAGAGGTTGACTTCTGCATTGAGCTTGAGCCAGGTACTAATCCAATTTCTAAAGCTCCATACAGGATGGCTCCAGCGGAATTGAAAGAGCTTAAGGTCCAGATTCAGGAGCTGCTGGACAAAGGTTATATACGCCCCAGCGTTTCGCCGTGGGGTGCTCCAGTTTTATTCGTGAAAAAGAAGGATGGGGCAATGCGTTTGTGCATCGACTACCGGGAGCTGAACAAGGTAACAATAAAGAACAGATATCCTCTACCCAGGATTGAAGACCTTTTTGATCAGCTTCAAGGTGCAGCAGTATTCTCTAAAATAGATCTACGGTCAGGTTATCATCAGTTGAGGATTAGAGAGGACGATGTACCCAAGACAGCTTTCCGAACCAGGTATGGGCATTACGAATTCACCGTGATGTCCTTTGGGCTTACTAATGCTCCTGCAGTTTTCATGGACTTGATGAACAGGGTATTCAAGGAATTCTTGGATTCATTTGTGATTGTTTTTATCGACGACATTCTTATCTACTCCAAGACAGAAGAGGAACATGAGGATCATCTCAGGAGAGTTCTAATTACCTTAAGAACGAACAAGTTGTATGCCAAATTCTCTAAATGTGAGTTCTGGCTACAACGGGTTTCCTTCTTAGGGCACGTGGTTTCGAAGGAAGGTGTTACAGTAGATCCAGCCAAAATAGAGGCAGTGACCAATTGGTCTCGACCCACTTCAGTCAGCGAGATTCGGAGTTTCTTGGGGTTAGCAGGCTATTACCGTCGCTTCGTGCAAGGTTTTTCCAGTATAGCCGCACCTCTAACTCAGTTGACTCGAAAGGGTATTCCCTTCGCGTGGAATGAAGCTTGTGAGGCAAGCTTCCAAGAGCTTAAGCAGAGACTAGTGTCAGCACCAGTACTTACAGTACCTGATGGTTCAGGAGAATTTGTTATTTACAGTGATGCTTCAAAGAAGGGACTGGGTTGTGTGTTAATGCAGCATGGTAAGGTCATTGCTTATGCGTCTCGTCAGCTGAAAGATTATGAGAAGAACTACCCGACCCATGACTTGGAATTGGCAGCAGTGGTCTTTGCGTTGAAGATTTGGAGGCACTATTTATATGGAGAGAAAATCCAAATCTTCACGGACCACAAAAGTTTGAAATACCTCTTCACCCAGAAAGAGTTGAATATGAGACAGCGAAGATGGTTAGAGTTAGTAAAAGATTATGATTGTGACATCCAGTACCACCCGGGTAAGGCAAATGTGGTTGCAGATGCCCTCAGTAGGAAGACCGCTCATGCGTCTGCTTTGATTACTACTCAGGCTCATATATTGGATGACTTGGAACGTGCAGAGATTATGATTGCAGTGGGCGAAGTTGCAGCACGCCTAGCTCAGTTGACAGTTAAGTCGAGCTTGAGACAGAGGATCATAGATGAACAACCAAGTGACCCTGACCTTGTTGTTAAACGCAGTCAAGTAGAGGCGGGACAGGGGAACGAGTTTTCCTTATCTTCAGACCTCGGCTTGTGTTACCAGGGTCGCTTATGCGTACCTGGGAATGCCGATCTCAAGCAGGAATTATTAGCAGAGGCACATAATTCACCTTTTTCAATCCATCCAGGAAGTACGAAGATGTACCATGATTTGAAACAGTATTACTGGTGGCAGGGCATGAAAAGAGAGATAGCGGATTTTGTCAGTAAATGCCTTGTTTGCCAACAGGTGAAAGCCCCGAGACAGAAACCAGCAGGCTTGTTGCAGCCGCTGAGTGTCCCAGAATGGAAGTGGGAGCATATATCTATGGACTTCATTACAGGATTGCCTAGAACGGCCAAGGGTTACACCGTGATTTGGGTCATTATCGACAGACTCACCAAGTCAGCGCATTTTCTCCCTGGAAAGCCTACTTACACTGTTGAAAAGTGGGCACAGTTATACATGACGGAGATAGTCAAGCTTCATGGGGTGCCGGTATCAATCGTGTCAGATAGAGACCCTCGGTTCACATCAAATTTCTGGGGGAGTTTGCAAAGAGCCTTAGGTACGCAGTTGCATTTCAGTACTGCTTTTCACCCTCAGACAGATGGTCAAACCGAACGATTGAACCAAACTCTAGAAGACATGTTGCGAGCATGTGTCTTGGATTTCTCAGGTAGTTGGGATGCACACCTGCACTTAATGGAATTTGCTTATAACAATAGTTATCAAGCAACCATCGGTATGTCACCGTTTGAGGCCCTTTATGGGAAGAGATGCAGGTCCCCTGTTTATTGGGATGAGGTCGGAGAACGTCAGTTGTTGGGACCTGAATTGATCCAAGCCTCCAGCGAGGCTATTCGCACAATCAGGTCGAGGATGTTAACAGCTCAAAGCCGACAGAAGAGCTATGCTGATACAAGGAGAAGAGATTTAGAGTTTGACGTGGGTGATCATGTTTTCTTGAAGGTAGCTCCGATGAAAGGAGTATTGAGGTTTGGAAGGAAGGGCAAGCTCAGCCCGCGTTTCATTGGTCCGTTTGAGATTTTAGAACGGATTGGTCCGGTAGCCTACCGTTTGGCCTTGCCGCCTTCTCTTTCGGCGGTACACAACGTTTTCCATGTCTCCATGCTGCGAAAGTATTTGACAAATCCAACCCACAGAGTGGACTTCGAACCTTTACATTTGAGCGAGAACTTGTCTTATGAGGAGGAACCTGTGCTAATCCTTGACAGAGAGGTGAAGGTCCTTCGCAATCGCGAGATAGCTCTCGTGAAGGTCCTTTGGCGAAACCATTTGTCTGAAGAGGCAACGTGGGAGAGAGAAGACGAGATGATGACCAAGTATCCAGAGTTGTTCCAGTACTAGCAACTTTCGAGGACGAAAGTTCTTTTAAGGTTAGTATGATGTAGCAACCGGCGTTTTTAAAAAAAAAAAAAAAAAAAAAAAAGAAATGGAGAAAAAGGGGAGTGGGCAGCCGGTCAAGGGGGGAAAGGAAAAAAGGGGGGGGAAACTTTCCCCCCAATTTTCGGTCAAAGTGACCGTTTGTAAAAAAAAAAAAAAAAAAAAGAATCAGTTTTTCCCCTCTCTCCCCGACTCTCTTTCTCTCCCTCGAGTTCTCTCTCTCTCGTTCGGTCTCTCCCTCGCACGCCCTCAGTCCCACGCCGTCGTCTACCTCCGCCGCGCGCCTCGCCGCCGCCTCACGTCGCCGTCTTCAGCCGCACGCTCCGCCGCCGCCGGTAACGTTCTTCTTTTCTCTCTCTCTCTCTCCTTCGAGTTCTCTCTCTTTCTCCCTCGAATTCTCTCTCTCTAACTCGTCTCTCCCTCGCAGCCTCTCTCTCCGTCTGCACCGTCTCTCTCACCTCCGCGCCGCACGCCATTGTCTTCAGCCGTGAGCCGCCGCCGTTGTTCGCAGATCGCCGCCGCCGCTGCCGTCTTCATCTAGTGGGTAAGGAGTTTATAAGTGTGGGTTATTGGTCGATTTAATGTTAAATTAAGGATACCCACTGGTTTTAGTTTTCGATTTCAAGGTGCCCGTGGCGTTGGAGGCCGAGTTGTCGAATCGGAGCGAAACTTGGAAGTTGGACAGCAAGTAGTGTTACTGTTTTAGGTGAGTTTCCGACTTTGGGTAAGTGAACTAAGTTAAGTTTTGAATGATTTAATTATGTTAAAAGAGTACCCATTAATATTAGCTATTGATTTCTAGTTACCCACGACGTTTGAAGGCCGAATTGTTGAATTGGAGCGAAGTTGGAAATTGGACAGCAAGCAGTAGCTTCATTTGGGTGAGTTTTCGGCCCTCTCAAGTCTAGTGCTTTAGGAAATTTGTTAAGTTTGGTGTGCCAATGGTGTGTGAATATATATTTATGTATGTTTTATGTGTTAATAGACGAGTATTTCGCATCACGTGGTTGGTGTTGTATCGAGGCGTTGGAGGATTTTCGATCAAGCGTAGTATCTCAAGTAAGTAGCCGTTGGAATAGATTCTCTGCTTTAAACTCATTTAAATTGAGTATGGTTGCTATAGCGTGAGTTGAACTTAAACCTTAAGTTGTCCCTTGGAATGTAAGTAGCCATTTGGATTTAAGCTCTAAGTGTCGTCGTTGGGTTAAATCAAGCATGGTTGGTCCTTTATTTCTTGAAAGCATGGAACTAGTTAAGAATGTCTGAGTTAATGGTCGCATATTAACTTTTGTCGTTGTGTAAGTAGTTATTTGGGAATAAGGATTTTGATTATGTTATGTGGCGTGTTAGTGGATTGAGTGAGTAGCTTTTTGGGCATGAAGTTGTTGTTTTGGAATCATTGTATGCTTGTTTGAATATGGTTTAAGTGTCGTTTACTTGGACATGCATTAAGTGTTGCTATGCTTGTAGGACTAAGTAAGTATGTTTGGAATGTTTGATTTATGATTGTTCTGGATTGTGTTCATGTTATGGAGGATGGGTTAAATGTTCGATGGAGTTGTGATTGGAGCTGGATTGTGATTCTGACTTGATTGTGTTCATAGAAGTGTATATTCTTACTTCCAGGTGCAAGGGAAAATTTTGGGTTACCTCTGCGTACGTCGTTATGCTGCCGAATTTTCGGTAGCCTCATGACGACTTAGGAATTTTATTTACCTTGAGGGAAAGGATTAGAAAAGTGAAGGGAATAGGCTAGTGCCTTAGACGAGGGTCGTGTCAATTAAACACCTAGGATTGAGATGTATTAGACTGAAATGAGGGGCTTAATGGGCGGGACTTGGCTTCGCAGTCTAGGTGCCATTTACTAACTGTGGAAGTAAATTCCTGACTTAAACCCATGAACGCTCCACCAGTGAAATGGTAGCTTAGAGCGCTACGCGCCTATTAGTGCCTTGAGGGACGAGACTTAGCTCCACTGATTGGGTGCCATCTACCATCAGTAGGAGTAGAGACCTCCCAAAACTCCCACTTGTGCACTATCAGTGAGTTGGCAAACTTATATATTTATAGGTGTACTAATTGAACCCGAGACCCGAACTGCAACTGAAATGAAATGAAATGAAATGAAATGAAAAGAAATGAAATGATATAAAATGAGATGACCTAACCCTGAGGCTTTTAACTCGAATAAGATGTTAAAACTTTTATTGCTACTTACTGAGTATTTTCTTAAATACTCATTCTTTTCCCTTACACACAACTGCAGGTAGAGGTAAGGGTGTACGGAACGCGTGACGGAGAGCTGCTGGGCCATGGATCTCCTTTAGTTAAAGTCTTCCGCATTTTTCGTTTTGAAATTTCCCCTTTGAACTTGTATTGAATGACTTACGTTTTTCCGTTTTTAGTTTGTTGATTTACTAAAGGTTTTGTTGTTCTGTTTTAAACTGGGATCCCAGATTTAAATGTTTCGCAAATTTCTAAGTACGATTTCTTTATATGGAAGTTTTCCGCCGTTCTTAGAAGTAGAATGAAATGCATGTAGTAACGGCCTTAGGATCTAGGCATGAAAAGTAGGGTCGTTACATAGCATGTGTTAATCCGTTTATTAATCCATAACTCCAATTGGTGAAATCAATTCCCTAAGACCAATTATTCCCATTTGATTGTCACTTTTTACTTTAGTTTTGTGTTGATTAATTCATATTCTCATTCTATTTGATTCCTTAAATAAAATTGGCCAAGAGTATTTTCGATAATTAAAACTTGGCTAGACACCAATCCAGAGGACGACATTCGATTGCATAATCACTATATTATTACTTGACCCGTACACTTGCTGTTAGCAATTTGCACATCAGAGTTCTGATTCTCTATAATTAAAAGTAATTAGTGTAATAGTTTTTGTGTTCTTTTAAAAAAAAAATAATAATAATAATAATAGTTTTTGTGTTGATTTTTTTTTTTTTTTGTAAATAAAAGTAAAAATTTCATATTCTATCCTTTTACATTCTCATTATTTATCAACTTTATCAAGACATTTAATTTTCATTCTCTCAAACCCAACATATTCTAACAAAATTATTTTTTTCTAACTTTAATTAAAAGTAAAATTATAAAATGTAAAGACAGTAAGTATATGCAAAATTTAGTAATTAACAACCTTAACTTTTAGAATTAATTTGTAATATTGAAGGCAAATTTTTCAGATTTTCTTCATTTATCAACTTTGTGGTACGGTGTATTGATACTTTTCATTTATCTAAATTAATTTTTCAATATGTCTATTTTTTTTTATTTTAACATCTCAAATGAAGTCTAGTATATTCGTTACATGCACTCTTTACAATTTGAATGTATCAAAATAACATATCATGAGTTGGTTTCAAGACTAAAGAAAAATGTTTTGAGAGGAATGAATTAAGAGAGCTAAAATTTAGAAGGAATGAAGTTTTTTATTTTTTATTTTTTTGACTACATCTCATAAGCAAAATAAAAAAAACATGAAAAAGATAAATTAGAAACATAAAAGAAAAAAAGAAAAGACGCTTCAAGTGGGTTGTTCAACCAACTCTCTGGACATTGCACAGCCGATTTCATCATGCTATTCTTCCATCCAAATAGCTTGATTTCATCATGTTATTCTTCCATCCAAACAGCTTCTTTCGCCAAGGTAAATGCGAATTTAGCTAATTACAAATAAGCAACTTGGTTTTCCATTTCTTTTGATGAAACTAAATTTTAGAAAATCTCTATGAAAACTTGTTCATGAAAAATGGGAGAAGAAAACATCTTTATATAGTGGTAATTAAGAATTCAAAGTTACAAAATTTTTAGTATTCCAAAATCATTTTAAATTCTATTATTAATTATAATTAAATAAAAGGAACTCTAATTAATGGAAAAACCTTTTGTATTCTAACTTGTCATATTCCATACCATTATTATTAATAATTAATTAACAATTTATTCTCAATAGCTAAACTAATTAATTAATTAATTATTTATTTGATTAAAAAATTAATAATTTACTACTTATAATCAATGGTCACATATTTTGCAATTAAAAAGATTAAAGCATCATGTTTACTTTCTAAACATTTCAAATTACCCAATGATATTTTTTTATGAAATTAAAAAATAATTATAATACACTATACTATTAATTAAATAATAAAAAATAACAAAAAATAACAATTCACTTAAATTTAATTTGATTATTCCGTAAAGAAATAAAATCTATTTTTTTTATAACAATATTTTAATTAAATTCATCCCATCAATTATAATATTTAAATATAATTGTAGGAATAACAATTATAACATTTAAATATAATTGTAGGAATAACTCATTTATTATTAGTAATCAATGATAAATTACATGTTTGTAAATTTAGAAATTGAATAGGGGCATGATAGTCCAAAAAAGTTTTTTCAAGATCCTCCATTTTTAATATAAAATAATATAATAATTATAGAATATTATAGATAAGTTTTTAAACAATTAACTTATAAAAAATAGATATTAAATATCAATATAATAAGTCTATTTTGATCATTATAGCTAAATAACAACGATTTAAATTCTTTTACTTCTTTTAGGTTTAAAATTGAAATTTACCAAATACTAATTTACTTCATCTTACAACCGATTTTTTTTTTTTTTTAAAAGCACGATTGCCAGCAATTATTTTAAAAACAACAACAACCAAACTAAGCCTTGGTCCTTCAACTTTGGGTTGGTGTCTTGATAAGTCTAATTTGTTATAAATTTCAAATCTCCCAATTTGCTTATGTTCATTGAATTTCTTGCGAAAAATGATTTAAAATGAGTATAATATGTGTATAGGTCCTTGACGGAGCTTTAGAAGCAATTCGGGGCTAAAACGAGCAAAACCGAAGCGTAAAATGACCAAATTGCCCTTGGAGTCGAAGCCCAACGTCTCAATACTACAAAACAACGTCTCAACGCCATGTTTGCAGCAAAACCAAGCCAAAAACCCGAGAGGATAGTGTCTCAACGCCAGAAAGAAACATCTCAACGCTAAGGCGAAAATCAACCTAGCGTCGCGATGCTAGGCAGTTTTTCAAAAGGAAAATTTTCCTTATTTGCTTGGCGATCTTTCTTATTTTGAGCCCTCGTTTCAGCACCAAATTTGGATGATTTCATGGCCAAAAACTCCTATAAATAAGTAGCTTGGATTTAGGGTTGTATCATCTTTCATTCTTGCAATTGTAGCCACTTTTCTTCTTTAGTTTTCAAGTGTTCTTTCAAGTTTTCTTAGTCTAAGGGTCGGTTGATCAAGCCTCGAGCTTGGAGTGTGCTTGTCTATGGCCAACTAAGCTTGGATTGCTGTAATCGGGACTCGGTAAATGTAAGTTTTGGTATTCTTGAGACCTCATATTTTAGTTTATTGAATTATTGCCGGTTGTGTTCTAAATTTCCATTAATTTTAATTACAATGAGATCGATAGAATAGATTGACGACCTATTTGCTTGACTTGGTTTAATTGTTATGCTAAATTGGTTAGTAATAGTGTGTTGTGTTAATTGTGTTGAAAGACGTGTTATCCCAATTAACTCAATTGCATGATAAATCTAGGAATTTAGACTTAGAATTGTATAAACTCAGGTTGTTCCTAGCTTATACGAGTCTTATCGCCACGTGCCTGCGACACGGAGCGGCCGACATCCTCGAAAAGGGATAAAAATAAAGGAGTCGTCACCAATCTTTTTTATGGTGTGATTGGACACCAAAATACAATAAAATTATCATTTTAAGAAAAATAATAAAACATAATGGTTTGCGAAAACTAGATTTGGGTTCGGGAGTTGTTTGTGTATGAGAAAGGTGTTAGCACCTCACAACACCCGTTAAAAACGGTGGCCAAAATTTTATCTTGAATTGAAATATAATTTGGAATAAAAGATGTTATTTAGGAAAAATGACATTTTAAAAGATGTTATTTAGGAAAAATGACATTTTAAAACAGTGTCTTATTTTATCCCTCATTACTTCAATATTTGAAGTAATGATCCCATAAAATAAGTGGAAAAATATCCTTTAGTTTTGCTATTTTAGAATTTAAATTCTTCACCTCAAGAATATTAGAGAATTTTACCGTTCCCTAATTCCGTCATAGGATAGCATTCCAAAAGGGAAAGTTTTTTTTTTTAAAAAACATTTTTTTAATTAAATTCGTTTTTTCTTGGGATCAAAATCTCGGACTCCCAAAGATTAAGATCTCTCACCTTAAGAATTCTAGAAAATCATACTCCCAAATGTTTCTAGATTCCATCATAGGATTTTTTTAGGAAAAACGGTCTTAAAAATCAATTTTAAGAAAATATTATAAGAACCTTTTGAAAATAACACATTTTTTAGATAAAGCTTTTTAATAAGATGAAATGAGCAAAAATTAAGAGATTTGAAAATATTTTTTTGAAATAAATAAGAGAAATATTTTTTAAAAAAATTAAAAGCATCTAACAAAAATGTATAATATGCATGTTTATATGCAGTCATAATAAACAATAAATTGCAATTGTGATAAAGTAAAATGACATAATAATGAATGCAATAAATACATAAATACAATACATCAAGCATGCTAAAAGATTTAATAAAACATATTGGAATCGATCTCGGGCTCCTAAAGAATCGACTCCTCACCTCAAGAAAACTAGAAAATCAGACTTCCAAATATTTTGAGATTCCATCGTCGGATATTTTTTTAAAAAAAATAAAAACCAACACCAATCAATAAAAAACACAAGTTATTTTGCAACACAACATAAATATATATCAATTCAGAAATATAGTAAATATGAGAAAAGTTGCATTTAAACATATAATTATAACAGATAATAATTAAATGAAATGTCCAAGTAATTATAGCTAAAAATATACCGGAACAGAAATTAAATTCTGACAAAACACAATGAAGTAAAAATAAATAAATTAAACCAAAAAGGACAACAAAAATTCAACAGAAAAGGAGAGATACGGAAACATAAATAATAAAAAAAACAAAGAAAAAGAAAACAATTAAAAATAAATAAATAAAAAAAAGGGGAATGGGCGGCAAAGTTGCCGCCCATTTTAAGGCTAACGTCACAATTTAAAAAAAAAGGGGAAAAATACACTTTTGGTCCCTGAGGTTTGGGTTAAGTGACACTTAGGTCCTTGAGTTTTCAAACTCAACAAAAATACCCCTGAGTTTTGAGATAAGTAGCACTTTGGTCCCTGCTGTCAATTTTTCTGTTAAATCTTAACCGCTGCTGACGTGGCACTATTATTTTAATAAACAAAATTATTTTTTAATTTTTTTAAATACAAAATATTAAAATAATAAAATATTATTATTTTATCTTTTTTTTAATACTTTTCTCCTCTTTCTCTTTCTTCCTCTTCCCCACTTCCTTCTCCTAACTTCTTCTTCCCAACTTCATCTTCTTCAACTCCAGCGGCCGGCCGTCGCCGGCCGCCGGCGAGTTTTTTTTTTTTTTTTTTTTTTAATTTCTTTCTTTCCCTCTCCTCTCTTCTCTCTTCTCTTCCCTTTCTTCACCTTTTCTTTTCTTTTTTTTTTTTAATATAGAAGAGGGAGAAGGAGGAGGCTCATCCCTCCCTTTCCAGCGCCGGCGACGGGAGGAGGGTCCTCCCTCCTCCCGTTTCTGGCGCAAAACGGCCCTCCCTCCTCCCGTTTTGCGCCAGAAACGGGAGGAGGGACCCTCCTCCCTCCTCCCGTCGCCAGCGCGAAACGAGAGGAGGGAGGGTCCTCCTCCCAGAAACGGGAGGAGGGAGGACCCTCCTCCCTGGTTTCAGATCTGAAACCGTGAGGGAGGAGGGTCCTCCCTCCTCCCGTCGTCGGCCCGAAACGGGAGGAGGGAGGAGGGCCCTCCCTCCTCCCGTCGCCAGCGCCGAAAAGGGAGGGAGGAGCCTCCTCCCTCTCCCTCTCCCTCTTCTATATTTTAAAAAAAAAATGTGAAGAAAGGGAAGAGAAGAGAGAAGAGAGGAGAGGGAAAGAAAGAAATTAAAAAAAAAAACTCGCCAGCGGCCAGCGGCTGCCGGCCGGCCGCCGGAGTTGAAGAAGATGAAGTTGGGAAGAAGAAGTTAGGAGAAGGAAGTGGAGAAGAGGAAGAAAGAGAAAGAGGAGAAAAGTATTAAAAAAAAGATAAAATAATAATATTTTATTATTTTAATATTTTGTATTTAAAAAAATTAATTTTTTTTTAATTAAAATAATAGTGCCACGTCAGCAGCTGTTAAGATTTAACAGAAAAATTGACTGCAGGGACCAAAGTGCTACTTATCTCAAAACTCAGGGGTATTTTTGTTGAGTTTGAAAACTCAGGGACCTAAGTGTCACTTAACCCAAACCTCAGGGACCAAAAGTTTATTTTTCCCAAAAAAAAAATTGAAACAACTCAAAAAACGTACACGCACTGATACACATGCAATATATATGATAATTATAATAATAATAATGATAATAATAATAATAATAACAATAAAAAGAAAAAAAACAAAAGTCTTTGTATAATAATAACAATAATAAAAAGAAAAAAACAAAGTCTTTCTTTTTTCTCTTCTCACAAAAATAAAAAGAAAAACAAAGTCTTTGTTCTTTCTCTTCTCAACCTCACTAACTTCCCCTTTTTTTAGCCTCTTCTTCCTCTCATCTTTCTAAGTTCTTTTATTTTTTTTCGCATTTACCATTGCATTGTTGCTAGTTTTTTTCAAGAACAAAGTCAAAACTCCTCTCCAACCAAGGTATGAACACTATTTTTTTTTCTCTCTTTTCTTTTTTGATACACACATCTTCCCTTTCTACTCCTTTTTTCAGTAAATAGAGAAACAAGAAAGAGAGAAAAAAAAACGATAAAGGGAGGGGAACAATATAAACAACAATAGAGAAGAAAGAAAACCAAGAAGGAAGTAAGAACTCACATCATAATGTAAAATATATATATATATATATATATATGTAGTAAGAAACAATAATAAACGAGCTTCTAATACCCTTACTCAACTATAGTTTTTCAGGATGCTCGAGAAAAGGAAAAGAGAAGATCGATGGAGGTTTTAGCACGAGATTAACACTAAATCGGCTTGTTGTTTGAGGTGCGGATCCTTGGGACAAAGGCCTACCAAAGTGCAACCTCCAACTAAGCTACTTGGTTTTCATTGTGTAATTTTGCCTTGTGTGTTGTTTTCTTTCTTTTTTTTTTTTTTTTGATGAGGAATCTCGTTTTTGGTGGCTGTTGTGGCTGGTTGTATGTAGCGGTTGATGCTTTTTTTTTTTTTCTCTAGGGTTTTTCTTTTTTTCTTGTGGCTGAATGAACTACTCCTCTCTAGGGTTTTTTTTGGGTGGCTGATTCCTCTCTCCTTCTCTCTAGGTTTTTTTTTTTTGTGGTGAAAAGTGGATCCTCCCTCCTACAAAATAAGGGTTTATAAAAGCTCAAACCATTTCCATTTTTGGTGTATGAAATTTGGTCATCTTTTCAAATTTGAAATCCATGCCAAGAAAAGAAGCTAACACCAAAAAGCATTAGACATTTTACCAACAAACCCAAGATTTCAAAATTATGCCCTTTTGGGGGGTTTCTAAATTTTATTTCAACTAAACTAGCAAATATGAAGTTTTAAAATTTTAATGGAGATTAAAAATAATCAATTAAAATCAAACCAATTTGGCAAACATAATTATACATTTTAATGATTAAATTAACAATTAATTAATAATTCGGGCAAAAATAGGTGGTTACAAGTCTATCTAACGATCTAGTTTTACTTAATGCAATTAGATTCTTATTAATGAGACATCATTGGTTAGAAATCTAATTAGGCTTCCGCTTCGATGCATTGGTCGGGTTGGAAATATTAGGGATCTTTAATCACTAGTTCCAATAACGGTTAGACAATTTGTTAAATAATTCAATTAATTAGAGAGTCAATGATTGATTTACCAAACTTATGTTGGGTTTTATGCCCTAAAACTCGTGGATAATAAATGTAATAACATTTGACCAAACATTAATAAAATGATATTTGATGTATTGTTCACTTATTATTGTTAATATTGTGTTTATCTTGTCTAAATAACCTCAATTCAATAAACTAAACATTTTAGGTTGTTAGTATGAGACTTGAACTGTATGTGGGGACATACGAGGATCATTGTTCAAGTTACAACCTAAAGGCTCTATAGTATAGGGATAAGGTTGGGTACTTATCCTGGTGACACTATGGATACGACCCGCTTTGTATTTTGATACAAACGCAATGATCTAATGCGTTCGTGTAGGGGACATGCGAGTGGGGGTATCCTACGCAATGAGTTTGCATAAGACCGGACCGCAGAATAGTAACCACTAGCTGTAACACTGTTGACTAGTTAGGTTTCTATTTCACTAGGATGACTTAGGCAACTTAGTTTCAATCCTGAGTGGGTTATGGACTCCTGTTCACGAGAGATTGTCCTTTGATTTGTATGGGTGAGAGTGGCATGCACGCCTACTCAATAAGCCTACCATTTTGGGGACAAGACCGAGTGGGGAGCTGGGAACATAATCACACAAGAAGGAATTCACTCATTCCCGACTTTAGGGTAAATAGATGAGTGTTCCCTTAAGTGGTGTCTCTAGGTCTTGAACAAAAGGGCCCTGCCCTCTCTATGGCACGAGAGGGATATCTGTTTGATGGTTGGACCTCAAACAAGTTGTTCATTAGAGGAGCGCTGACACTTAAGGATGTAGAGGTAACCTAGGGGTAAAACGGTAATTTGACTCAGCTAGTGTTACGAACACTTGTGAAGGACTGACTTGCTGTTATTGATCCGTGGACACAGTTAACGAACATTGATTAACTTGGTTAATGAGTGGAGTGAACCACAGTTAACAAACATTGATTAAATTGGTTAATGAGTTTAGCCAATTAATCTCATATCGTTGGAGCTTCTGATCTGTAGGTCCATTAGGTCCCACCGGTAGCTCATAAAGGGTATTGAGGTAAATTTACTGAGGGAAATAATATAATGTATAAAGATACATTATAATATAAATTTATTTTGCATATTGATTCAAAATTAATTAAGGGAGAATTGAATATTTGAAGGAGTTTGAATATTAAATTTAAATATAAACTAGATTCATATTAAAACTATAGGTTAAAATTAATGCGCATTAGATGCACATTAATTCTATAGGTTATACGAGAGAAAATATAATTGAATATGTGATATTCAATTTAATAATTAATTAGTTTGAGTATTAATTAATTAATTTTTTAATTTAATTTAATTAAAATTGGATTTAATTAAATTATTTTAAAATTTTAGGTTACGTGGGAATAGTCATATAAATATGATTTGATTTAATTAATTAAATCAATTGATTGGTTTAATTAGTTATTATTAATTAATGGATTTTATTTAATTAATTTGATTAATTAAATAAAAGATTTTTTTATTTAAATTTAATTAAATAAAAAATATCCACAATCAGTTGTTGAACTGATGTGCAACGTGGAAGTGTATCCACGATCTTCTACCCCATAACTGAACGCCAACGAGAGTTGGGAGTTATTCCTAATTACTCCACTTTAGGCGTAGAGGGAGTTAAGGTTTTCATTCTCTCTTAGATCTCTAAAAAAAAAAAAAAATCTGAAGATTTTCTCTCAATATTCTCTCCATCTTTTAGAGAAAAATCTAGGATCCCACAATCCCTTCTCAAAAGACCTTGTGAGAATACCAGCTGAATCTTGTGGTGGTGTCGCTTGGAATTTCAAGAAGCCAAATTGCAGAGAAGATCTTCCTCCCAAAGGCGTTGGTGAAGCCCTCCAGAGTCAACAACGAAGGTTTGGGATTTCGACTTTTCTGTTTAGACTTGAATCTAGGTTTAGATCTTAGATTTTAATTAACTCAAAGCATGCTTAGCCTAATTTTTGTAGCAGTCAATTAAATTGTTTGTTTACTGTGAATTGCCAACGTATGGGTATTTTATTCATAATAAAAAATTGAGTTAGTGATCTGATAAATTTTCGCTGCGCAAGGGCTTTTATCCTTTCAACTTACATCCCGAGAACCGATTACATAATCCTCGTGGTAAGATCAACTAACCCCGCCTTTTACCTTTCTTGCATTTAATTTTCTTCATTTAATTTCCTGTCTTGATGTTTTAGGGGTATCTACATGAATGGGCCAAAAGAAGCCCATATATTTCAAATTTGTCCATATTCTTTAAAAATTTCATTGTTGTCCAGTCCGAAATCAATTAAAGACCGCCCAATGACTGATTTGACCCTCTGCATTACCAGATAAAAAAAAACAAAAAAATGAAAATATAAAATAACATAAAAGCCAAAAAAGGAAAGAAAAAAATGAATTTCTTGTTATAATCGTGTAAATCTTCTGCTCCATCTTCCCGATTTTTTTCCCATTTCCAGTTTCTCTCTTCAGAAACGTTGGTTTATCTTCTCGATTTTTTTTTCTAGATTCTTCCACCATTGTTGGGTAAGGTTTTCTAGATTCTTCAACCATTCCAAATTCTTACCCCCTTTTTTGTTCACACTACTGGTTTATCTTCCTAAAAAAAATCCATTTGCTTTTGGTGAGTTTTTTTTTTTTTTTTTAAATCTTTTCCGTTTCGTACCTGTGATTAAAAACATGTTAGGTTTTTTTGCTTTTGCGATTTTTTTTTTCAACTTCTCCGTTGCCTACCGAAGATTAAAAATACTCATTTTCTTTTGTGATTGCTATTGGTAAAATACTCATTGTTGCATTGGATTAGTTTCATCTTCCCCATTTTTGTTTTTTTTCATCTTCTCCGTTTGCTGGTTCATCTCTCCCCCCCCCCCCATTTTTTTTTTTACCATTTCCCCATTTTGTTTACCCACTACTGATTTTTTTTTTAAGTTTCTACTGGTAAAATACCCATTGTTGATTCATCTTCCCCCTTTTTTTTTTTTTTTTCGTTTCCCCATTTCTTTTACCCGTTGCTGGTTTTTTTTTTTGTTTCCTACTGGTAAAATACCCATTGTTGGTTCATCTTCCCCCCTTTTTTTCATTTCCCCATCTCCCCCCCCTTTTTTTTCATCTTCCCCATTTTTTTCGCCTTTCCGTGTTCCCGGTTTCATCTTACTCGCTGCTGGTTGCATTGAGAGAAAATGTTATTAAATGAAAACATTTTTTCATCTTTTTTCGTTTGTTGATTGTACACAGTACACAGTTCCTATGTTTGCTTTTTTTTTTTTTTCCTTTCATCGTACCCTGTATTTTTCTATTTGTTTTGTTCGTTGAATGTACACAGTACACAACTTCCTCTATTTTTTTCGTTTCCCCCAATTGTTGATTGTACTCACTATATTCTTCTATGAAATATGAAATTGGTGATAGATTAAATGGCCTTGATTGAATAAATACTACCTTCTTTGAAATTTATACCCTTGTTTGAGATTTATACCCCTAACTGTATAAATACTACCTTCTATTTTGTTCAGATGGAAATGTGCTAGATATAAAATAAATACTACATTTCTTTGAAATTTATACCTCTGTTTGAGATTTATACCCACGATTGAATAAATACTACCTTCTATGTCCTCCAGTTGGAAATGTGCTAGATATAGAATAAATACTACATAATGTTCAGATATAGAAAAAATACTGTTGTTTGGAAATATATATATACTACCTTCTATGTTCTTCAGTTGAAGATGTGCTAGATATAGAATAAATACTACATTCTTTGGAATTTATACTCATGATTGAATAAATACTACCTTCTATGTTCTTCGGTTGGAAATGTGCTAGATATAGAATAAATACTACATAATGTTCGGATATATAAAAAATACGAGTTGTTGGTATATATATATATACATCCAATTGTTTGTGATGGCCAATTAATAAACATCAAGCTGGTAAATATATGAATAACTATATAATTAACGACCTATCCAAAAATATATATAATATACCATTGAACAAATTGAAAATGTAATGGAATTCTATATAATACAGAGCTCGATAACTTAGTCAAAAATGTGGTGTCAAAATTGAAAAATGAAACGGTACTCATTTGTGAAATTGAAGATATACAAAAAAAAAAAAAAAAAAAAAAAAAAAAAAGACATAAATGGAGGTTGTGGCATGAGTTTACCCATGCAAGAGAAATGGAGGTTGCCGCAAAATAATGAAAATTAATGAGGAAATGGAGGCTGCGACAAAAGAGAATAAAATGGAGAACAACTTATATATTATCTAATGAAAAATATAATATTGCTAAGAATATTGGGTTAATGGAATTAATGAGAAATGAAAGCCGATATTGAAAAGAAAACGGAACATTATAAGAATTAAAAACATTTGAAAAAGTAAAAAAAAAAATGAAGAAGAACATACCCATACTGGATGATGCGGCCATAAGAAGAAAATGAGAATGCAAATGAAATATGGCCAAAGGTGCAGACTTTATTCGGCTCAAAGGAAATGGGAAGACACGAAATCTTGGTTGAAAATAGTAGCAAACGGCAAAAACAGAATGATTTTTTATAAGGAAATTGATAAAAATCGTATTTTTTAGAAGATACAAGCATACGACAAAAACCAAAATAGAAGGTGAATAATATGGTAGACGTGGGACACTAAAATTGAAAAGCAATTACCTTGATTTGCTACAATAAAGGAATAAAATGAGAATGATATTTATAAAAATATCTATAATTAAATTAAAAAAAAAACTTACCATTTTTCATAGTCGGCTGCCTTATGAAAAAAAATTAATATTTATTATAATTAGATAATGAAATAAAGGCAATTGGGGAAGAAAGAAATTGAAATAAATGCATGAAATCTTACAAATGAGAAAATCGAAAGATTATGACAAAATTGTAATTAATAGGTTAAATGAACCCATCTGCTATAATTTCTATATTTTTTATGTTCTTATTTTTATCCATAAACCCTCGTTTCGGTTACCTCAAAACACAAAAGAATTTAGAAATAAACCGATTGTTCCATGTGATCAATCTCGACCACTACTGCTACAAGTTAGCTTTAGGAATCGTGGATTATAAATTTTAGGGTAAAATACCTTTTTGGCCCTCATGTTTCAGGTTCGTTTCCAATAGGTCCCTAGGTTTCAAAATTTTACAATCAAGTCCCTACTATTTCGAAAAGGCTTCTATTAAGTCTCTCCACCGTTAATTTTTTAACGGTACTGACATGGCAATTAACAGTGTTGACATGACAGTTAAAAATAATAAAATAATAATTTTTAAATTAAAACAATAATAAATTAAAATTAAATAATAAATAATTTTTAAAAAAAGAAAAAGAAATTTCACTCTCTCTCCTTCTCTACCCCATCCACGAAAACCCCTCTCTCTCTTCCTTTCCTTTCCCTTCTTTCTCTTTCTCCTTCCTCTCTCTCTCTCTTTTTTGTTCCTTTCGCTGGTTGCTATCGGCGCCGCTACGTAGCCCACGTCGCCGCTACCACCAGCTTCCACCCCATATACGCTCCACGCTGCCACTCCCGAAACCCTCTTCTCTCCCTCACATTCTCTCTTCTTCTTCCCACACGGTGCCTCTCGCTCTTCTTTCCCACCCCTTCCCCTTCCTCCCTCATCCCCACCCTCTCCCTCACCCTCATCCTCCCGGTGCCTCCACATCTTTCATTTTTCTTCTTCTATTTTCTTTTTGTTTGTCGCCTTTCTTCTTCTTTCTTTTCTATCGTGGGTGAGCTCGTGGGTTTGAGGTTGCTGCTTTTGTATATATATATATATTTTAAGTTTTTAGATCTAAAATGTTGTGGAGAGATGAGATTTTTTGAAGAAGAAACAGGGGATGGTGGGTTTTTATGTTCAGATGAAAGAAAAGATTAGGATGGGGGAGGGGTTTTAGGAAAAAAATGAGGAAAATGGTGGGTTTGTTGAGGGTTTGTGGAAGAAGATTAGGGTTTCTTTTTAGATTGAAGAAGAAGAGGTGGGTGGGTTATTTAGTTTGAAGAAAAAAGGTGGGTTTGTTGAGGAAGATGGTTTGATGATGAAGAAGATGGGGGGGGGGGGGGGGGGGTTTGAGGAATAAGAAGAGATGGGGAGGGGCTGGTTTGTACCTTTGCCGAGACCGCTATGTTGGATTCGCGGTTGGAGATGGGGTGGAGGCTAGTGGTAGTGGTGGCGTGGGCTGCGTGGCGACGGCGGTAGCGGTGACGACAACCGACGAAAGGAAGGAAAAAGAGAGAGAGAGGAAGGAGAAAGAGAAAGAAGGGAAAGGAAAGGAAGAAAGAGGGGGTTTTCGTGGATGGGACAGAGAGGAGAGAAAGTGAGATTTATTTTTCTTTTTCTTTTTTAATTATTTATTATTTAATTTTAATTGAAAAATTATTATTTCATTATTTTTAACTGCCACGTCAGCACCATTAAAAAAATTAATGGTGGAGGGACTTAATAGAAGCATTTTCGAAACAGTAGGGACTTGATTGTAAAATTTTGAAACCTAGGGACCTATTGGAAACGAACCTGAAACATGAGGAACCAAAAAGGTATCTTACCCTAAATTTTATTTGACAAGTGACTGCGACAATCTCTTTCTATCATGTTTAATAGACTTGAACTTTCAATTGTCTAATAAGTTTTAAAGTTTACAAAGTGTCTTTGAACTTTCAATTTTTTGTTTAATAAATTATTATATAAAATTTGAAGGTCATGATTTTGTAAGACATAAAATCTAATTTTAGGCCTAATATGATAGGATTTATCAAGTATAAAATTTAAAGTTTTAAAACCTATCAGACATTTTTTTTTAAATTCTTATATAAAATTTGAAGGTCATAATCCTGTAACACATCAAATCCAATTTTAGGCCTAATATGATAAGGTTTACTAAGGATATAAAATTTAAAGTTTTAAAACCTACTAGACATTTTTTTTTTAACTTCAGGAACTCATTAGACACAATCTAAGAAGTTCATAGGATAAACTTGTAATTTAACCAAATTATTTTTATTTTATTTTTTACTTAGCATTAAAATCTAATATCAACAATTAACATTTGTCAATCAAATATACTTGTTGGGTTTTATGCCCTAAAACTCGTAGATAGTGAATGCAAACAAATTGTATACTTGTTTCAATAAAGTGTTATTGAGTTTCTACAATACAATGTTGTTGTTAAGTATTGCACAATATAACCAAAATCCAATAAACTAAGATCCAAGGTTGTTTGTATGTAACTTGAACTAGTATGTGGGGACATACGAGGATCATTGTTCAAGTAACAACCTAAAAGGTCTATAGTATAAGGATAATGTTGGGTACCTTATCCTGGTGACACTATGGATACGTCCCACTTTGTATTTGATACAAACACAATGATTCAATGCGTTCGTGTAGGGGACATGTGAGTGGGGGTATCCTATGCAATGAGTTTGCATAAGACTGGACTGCGAAATAGTAACCGCTAATTGTAACTCCGCTAACTAGTTAGATTTCTATTTCACTAGGATGAACTAGACAACTTAGTCTGAATCCTGAGTGGATTATGGACTCCTGTTCACGAGGGATTGTCCTTTGATTTGTATGGGTGAGAGTGGCCAGTACGCCGACTCAATAAGCCTACCATTTTGGGGACAAGACCGAGTGGGGAGCTGGGAACATAATCACACAAGATGGAATTCACTCTTTCTCGACTTCTAAGGAAGTAGATAAGTATTCCCTTAAGTGGTGTCTCCAGGTCTTGAACAAAGGCCCAACCCTCTCACTGGCCCGAGAGGGGTTTCTGTTTGATGGTTGGACCACAAACAGGTTGTTCATTAGGGGAGCACTGATACTTAAGGAGGTAGAGGTAACTCAGGGGTAAAACGATAATTTGACCCAGCTGGAGTTACGAACACTCGTGAAGGACTAACTTGCTGTTATTAGTCTATATCCGTGGACATATAATTATGTCCACAATGAGAAGAATGCAACTGCGGGTCTTTAGTGGAGTGAACCCACATTTAACGAAAATTGATTAATTGGTTAATGAGTTTAGTCGATTAATCTCATATCATTGGAGCTTCTAATCTGTAGGTCCATTAGGTCCCACTGGTAGCTCGTAAAGAGACTTGAGGCAATTAAGTATTAATTGTAAACTGAAAGTGTTCAATTTAGGGGAATCATCATGCATTATAATATAAAGTTTATGAAACTTTATAATATAATTTTGAATTAATTTCAACATTAAATTTTTGTGAGAAAATATTTGAAAGAGTTCAAATAATTAATATGAATTGGATCCATATTTATAATTAAATAAAATCTCTAAAATTAAATATACGATATTTAATTGGGTAATTAATTAATTATGGAGTTAATTAATTATTTATTAAAATTAGATATGAATAAGATAATAGATTTGATTAGATCTTATTCATGACCTTTTCCTATAAGGATTAGATCTTATGACCTTTTCCTATAAATAGGACCCCTAGGGTGGGGTGAAAGACATCTCATTCATTCTCCTATTCTCAGAAAATTCTCCTGAAGGCTCCCACCAGTCTCCTGCCTCTAGAAGTCTCAGAGTCATACCGGTGTAGTCATAGTGGTAGTATTCACAGTAGTTCGTGATTATTTCACAAGCAGTTGGTGAATTTAATTTGAGTCGTCAACGAGAGTAAATAACTTGTTACTATATAAATTAGAATTAGATTCTATAGATTTTTAGCATGCTTAATCTAGATATTCATTAGATTATGAATGTATGTATGTTGCTAGTGTATTAGTATTTCATATTTCTAAATTAATTATGAATTGTTCCTGAAACCGTTTCCGTTGCATCAGGATTATCTAGAATTTTCTGAGAGCAAATTGGTATGAGAGCAAATCGTTAAATTATCTAGAATTTTCAAAATTTGCACTGGCTTGGTGGGATTGATTGCATTATAGATGTAATTATGCGAATGAATCTTTATGGTAATTTTGGCCTTAGAATTTACTACTTTGATATGATCAAAATTGTAAGGGCCCTTGTGTTTTTGGGAAATTATTTGTAAATTTGAGTCTTATGTAAGTCCGGGTCTAGATTAAGCTCAAAGTTCGATGAAGATCGAGATCAATTTTGGCCAAAAAATGGAAGAACAACTGCGGATTTGCCTAGAAATTCATCTCAAACGCAACAGCGTCGAGACGCTATGTCAATTCCCAACCACACGTGGAAAACCAACAGCGTCGAGACTCTGTGTCGAGTTTTTAGCAAGGCCGCTAGGGTTTCAGCAGCCCCGGTTCGTGATGTAGACGGTTCGGTTCGATCGGTTCAGCTCCAGTTCGTGATAGATTGGCTTGGTTCAAGGTTTTGGAGGTCGGTTCGAGCTGGTTCGGATCACGTTGATTCGGTTCGTGAGCGGTAGAAGACATATTAGGATAAAATTATGCAAAATTAATGTAATTTATCACTTTATTTTATCATGGGGTCCAAATTATCGGTTCATTTGCTATTTAAATGTTTTATGGATGTCATTTAGATTAAATCCCACCTTGGGTTATAAGCATGCACATGCATTTTATTATATTATAATTGTTATAATGTATGGAGATTTTTCATGAGTGATTTAATATAGGTGTATATTAAATATATGAAAATGAATTAAGCATGAAACATGTCATTACTTAGATTAAATATAAAGATTTTATGTTTAAAGTGATGGATGCAGCATGCTTGGGTGATTTTCTGGTTTGACGATTATATAATTGTTTTATTAAGAAAATCAACAATGCATGGAGCATGAAACATCCATAGTTATTAATATAATGGTTATATTAAATCATGCGATGCATAATATATAGTTTGATAATTTAATTTGAATTTGATTGTTAAATGTATTAAACCATAGAATCATGATTATAGGACTAATCATTAAAATTTGAAATTTGGTTTTAAAATTAATGGTTAGCAACCATCAATCTATAATCAAGAATTGCATGCAAACATAGGATCATAGGTTTAATTAATTAATTTTAAATTGGTTAAAATTAATTAGACCTAAGATCATGTTCTAATAGGATTAGAATTTATTTCTTACTTAGTATTAAATAGTTTAATTGAACTAAGTAAGAAAAACATTACTATGATTATAAGGGAACTCTGTCGGTTAAGTTCTGTCTAAGACTGAGGTACTTAAGATGAAAGTTTACGGAACACCTCCTACTTGGGAACTGACCCGGGATACCTGAGTTGAATTAATCTTAGTTTAATGTTAGCATGCAATGCCACTAGGTCAATTAAAAGTGTTTAATTCACCTAGAAGTTACTAATATAATGGTTATATTAAAATTCATGCAATGCATGTAATATATGGTTTGATAATTTAATTTAAATTTGATTGTTAAAGTATTGAACCATAGAAGCATGATTATAGGTCTAATCATTAAAATTTGAAAAGTAGTTTTAAAATTAATGATTAGTAATCGTAAATGTATAATCAAGAATTGCATGCAAACATGGGATCATAGGTTTAATTAATTAGTTTTAAATTGGTTAAAATTAATTAGACCTAAGATCATGTTTTAATAGGATTAGAATTTATTCTTACTTCGTATTAAATAGTTTAATTGAACTAAGTAGGAAAAACATTACTATGATTATAAGGGAACTCTGTTGGTTAAGTTCTGTCTAAGGCTGGATTTGGAGAGGATCTCAGCTTCGTTCTTCAGTTCTGTAGGTGGATTTGAAGAAGATCTGAGCTTCGAACTTCGATTTTGCAGGGGGAGCTTCAATATTCAAAGTCTTCTGAGAGCTTCCTAATCTTCATATTCTTCCTTTCTTTCTGCCCCCTCCAAATGAGAGTCAAGACCTCCTATTTATAGAGTTTTCAAAAGGCCTTTGTGGGCTTGGGCTAGATTGCATCTGGGCCCATCCACGGACTTGGGCTTGATTGCATTTGGGCCCATTCATAGGCTTGTGCTTGAAATTTTGGGCTTCAGGCCCAATTACCTTAATGACTTTGGATTTAAATTGAACCCAATTTAATCTAATTTCATGAACTTAACACATTTTAATTTCATGAACTTAGAAAATTATTCAAAAAATTTCTATGCCAACAAATGCCCCCTTTTCGAGATTTATCACCAAATAGGTGTGGGTGAATCTCGAAAAAGATGACTTGGCAATGATGGCATAAGAATTTTTTCTTCATAATTTTGACTACCCTAATTTTTATTTGAATTGGAAGTAGGATTTGAGGCTATTTTCAGGTTTAATTTGAACTTAGAATAAAATTTGAATTCTAGTTCACTCCTATTTGGGGAAAAACTTGGGTTTGAGGTAAGAATATGAAAGTTACATGAACTGGTTTCAAAAGAAACTTTAATTCTACCAACATTTTTTTTTTCCTGAATTTGGAATAGAATTCGAGGTTTGAATTTTGGTCAAATTTTGATATGGAATTAAATTTGGAGTATGCAAAAATTTTGATTTGATATAAAATTTCAAATTATGAATTTGAATTTGAAAGATAATTTGAATTAGGACTTAAATCAACCTTGATTTGGGATAAAATGGATTATACCCAAATTTTGATTTGAGGTAAAAATTATACTCAATTTTAGCTCGGTAGAATTTTAGTTTGGACTTTGGTCAAATTTGATTTGGGACAAAATTTGGATTATGCCCAAAATTTTCTTTTTCGAGGCAAAATTCTACCCCATTTTAACTTGCATTTGGAATAGAATTTGAGTTTGTACTTTGGTCAAATTTGATATGAGACAAAAGTTGGATTATGCCAAAATTTTGATTTGAGGCAAAATTCTACCCAATTTTAACTTGCATTTGGAATAGATTTTGAGTTTGTACTTTGGTCAAATTTGATTTGGAACAAGATTTGGATTATGCCCAAATTTTGATTTGAGAAAAAAAATCAAATTATGTCTTGGATTGTGAATAGAATCTGTCTCAAATCAAATTTGAGATAGAATTGAATCTAAATTCTTCCATGATTTTGACTCCAAATTTGTTATATAAGTATTTTGCTGAATTTGAAATCAAACTTGAATGCAACTTAAATTGGATTCTTACTCGCTTGAATTTGTGATAGAAGTTTAATTTGGGAGAGAATTTGAGTGTATCCAACTTTGAAGCTGAATAATCCCGATGTTGAATTCCTTTTTTTTTTTGTCTAGATTTAAGTTAAAAGTAAAATATCCTTGAATTTTACCCAAATTTTACCATGAAGTAAAAATTAGAAATTCAACAACAAAAATTGTGAATGTCACCAAATTTTATAATGGGATAAAATCCAATTTGAAATAAGTTAATGAAATCTTCTCTTCCACTATAAATCGAGGGGTGGTCTCCTTACAATTGCATTGATCCTCATAAGGAAAAGAGAGGAGCAAAGAAAAACTTGCAGTTCATGTTAATGCTGGAAGGTTTGTTTGTTTTTTATTTTTATTTTTATTTTTGTTACAACAAGGTTGTAGTAGGAATGTGGGATGGATGTGCCATTTTTTTCTTCTAATTTTATTTTATTTTATTCACGCTTTTTTAGTGTTTTTTCAACACTTTTTTTTTTCTATTTTCATTCATTCTTTTTTTCTTTACTTTTTTTTTTTGCAACAAGATGCTTCAACCACCAACTTTGAAGATGAAGAGAGACCGTCAACTGTCGCCAACTTTGAAGATGAAGCTAGGTCGTCAATTGTCGCCAACTTTGAAGATGAAGCGAGGCCGTCAACCACTACCAAGTTTGAAGATGAAACGAGCCCTTCAATCACCGTCAACTTTGAAGATGAAGCAATGCCTTCAATCGCTGCCAACTTTTAAGATGAAGTGAGCCCTTCAACCGCCACCAACTTTGAAGATGAAACGAGGCTTCCAACTATTGCCAACTTTGAAGATGAAGCGAGACATTCAATCGCCGCCAACTTTGAAGATGAAACGATGCTTTCAATCGCTGCCAACTTTGAAGATGAAGTGAGACCTTCAACTGTCATGAGCTTTGAAGATGAAGTGAGACCATCAACTGCCACCGTCAACCGCCACCAACATTGAAGATGAAGCGAGCGTCAACTGTCGTCAACTTTGAAGATGAAGTAAGGTCGTCAATCGCCGCCAACTTTGAAGATAAAACAAGGTCGTCAACCGTCGCCAATTTGAAGATGAAGCGATGGTGCATGGTCAGCTGAATAGATGGATGTGAGATAAGATGATCAATGAAATAATAAAGATTAATTCAGCTAACACTTAAGTGCAAGTATACACTGTCGCACGTAGTAATAAAAAACCTTAGAAGTATTCCAAGGGTATTGATCCCATGAGGACTAAACTGGAAATTCAGATTTGAATAAGAAACTGCTCAAATGATTGCTTTTGAACAGGGCAACCAAAGAAAATAATAAGTTGATTGATTGGGTTTTTGAAAAGATAGATAAAACAAGCAAGTAGATACTAAAAGAATAACAATAATAAACAAACGAGGTATTCAACATGGATTCATCCCTAAGGTAACAACCATACTCATGCAATATCTAACTTAAGCGTATTTAATGCATTGGGTCAAATTTAACTTCCATTTGGCACTTGTTCCCAAGAACCGTTAGAAGGCTAAGCGAGTACCGTTATGCACATTTTTGTGACTCGACTCCGACATAGATAATTCACGAATGCAACCTATAACCCTATAGTCAATATAGGGTGTATACCGCCGAATAATCTCTTTCGAGCTTTTTCTCCTATATCACCTTTATGAGAATCGATATCGTTTGTCCATTTCGAGATCAAACTCACATAGCATGAAAAGTCTAAGTGATCAAATTAAACTCAGCAAGGTTAGAGTGATAATCAATAAAGAATGACATGCATTAAACCTTACTTAAGCAAATAAAACACTTTCAAGCCATTAAACCCTAAGGGAATTCACCACATTGAACCCCTCAACGGGATTTAGCTACTCATGATGGGATAAAAAGCAAATGAACACATTTTCATTGAAATGATGATGTAAAGAATACAAAATAATGAAAAGATTCAAGAGCTGGCAATAAAGGAGATAGCTAAATATTATGGGTTTTTTTTGTTTACACAATCCTTCTAGAGTTCGCTAAGACACTCCACTCTCTCACTTTTACAAGATGGTAATGGGTGAAACTCTCTACAAACCACAAGGTTTGATGTCTAACTCTCTCTCGGGTTAGAATTTGGTCATCTAAGAAGGACCTCGGGCATCCCTACTCATTGGCGTCGAGCCAGGGTTCTGTCACCACCCTTTTCTTCCAAGTGAGTTCTACTTGAATTTGACTTCGAATCTCGAGCTTATTTAGTGTAGAAATTGGCTGAGGAGCTGCGAAATAGGTGTTGGAAGGTTGCCCAGTTAGTTTCGGGGTCAAAACAACCAGTTAGGTACAAAGAAGACTCGTCAACAACGACCCGCGCACAACTCGGAATGGCTTCTGTTTTTCCAGAAATGCTGTCGCATTTCAATTTTGCCTTCCCAGAATTGCGGTCGCATTTCTGTGGAATTCTAGCTTCTCCTCTGTTTTTCTGCACAACAGCAAGCCTTTGCTTCAAATCAAGTCTTTTAAAGCACAAATAAGCATAATTCAACAAAAGTAACTCTCAACACCCTAACTTATCAAATTAACATATTTTGAGCTCGGAAATAGTAAAATTGACCTAAACACTCAATATTTGACCAAGAAATGAGCTAAATATAAGGGTAAAATAGGTATATTTTTTACCCTTATCAAGCGACGTTGTCAATCGCCGCCAACTTTGAAGATGAAGCGAAACCTTCAACCGCCGCCAACTTTCAAGATGACGAGAGGTCATCAACCGTTGCTAACTTTGAAGATGAAGTGAGGTCGTCAACCACCGCCTACTTTGAAGATGTAGCGTGGCCGAAGCCGTCAACTGCCAACCTTTGAAGATGAAGCGAGGCCGTCAACTGCCGACAACATTGAAGATGAAGTGAGGCCGTCAATTGTCGCCTAC
Organism: Luffa aegyptiaca; assembly: GCA_017139565.1. NCBI lineage: Eukaryota > Viridiplantae > Streptophyta > Magnoliopsida > Cucurbitales > Cucurbitaceae > Luffa > Luffa aegyptiaca. The sequence continues at coordinate 24,419,872 of CM029397.1, forward strand.
TTTGAAGATGAAGTCGGCTCAAGCCGGCTAGTCATTTGTTATCTTACCTTGGGAAGTGACCATCCTCTAATCCAGGCAAAATTTTGGTTGATCACTTGCCTTCTGACATCTTACCTTGGGAGGTGACCATCCCTTGATTCAGGCATAATGCAGGTTGGTCACTTGCCCACTTGCATTTTACCTTAGAAAGTGATCATCCTCTGATTCAGGCGGAATGTAGGTTGGTCACTTGCCCTCATGCATCTTACCTTTGGAAGTGATCATCTCCTGATTCAGGAGGAATGCATGCTGGTCACTTGGGCTCCTCGCATCGTTTTATGGGAAGTGATCATCCCCTGATTCAGAAGGAATGCAAGCTGGTCACTTGCCCCTTTGCATCCTTCCTTGGGAAGTGATCATCCTCTGATGCTGGTGGAATTCATCACAAATCCTTTCAACTTGAAAAAGAAACGACAACGGTGGAGAACCTTCGAACTTTGAGGAAGGAACAATGGCAGAAAAGGACCTTCAAACTTGAGGAAGGAGAACCACAATAGAGAACCTTCAAACTTGGAGAGGGAGTAGCAGAGAGAACCACCTTCAAAATTGGAAGAAGCAGAACCACAACGAAGAACCTTCGAACTTGGAGAAGGAGAACCATAGTGGAGAACCCTCGAACATGGAAAAGAAGAACCACAGCGGAGAACCTTTGAACTTCGAGAAGGAGAACCACAATAGAGATAACCACTTTCGAACTTGGAGAAGCAGAACCTCGGCGGAGAGAACCACCTTCGAACTTGAAGAAGGAGAACCTTAGCGGAGTAGCAACAGAGAGAACTGTAGGGACGGAGGTCTCGACGCAGCGAAAGCGGTTCAGGAACAATTTGCAATTAATTTAGAATCATGAAATACCAATTGATAGCACCTGATTCATGCTAGTTTATTACCTCTAATCTTAGCTTGTTAGAGGGATTTTATGCTTTAATTGTCTTATTGGCAGGTACTTCGAGCAGAGGTGATATAGGGAGCCAACCACACACATTGGTGTTAATTCGGGCCAATTAAGGAGTTTTGGAGCCATCTCGATGTTCTTGGACGACGAGAAGGTGAAAAGACCCAGGTGGATTGAAGCGGGCCTAAAGAACTACACCAAAAATCGAAGGTCAAAGCCCCATACCGAGAAAGACCGAGAAAAAAAGGCAGCAATGCTGGGATAGGGGTCAGCATTGAGACGCTGCCCCTAACGTCTCGACGTCGATGCGAATGATAGCTGAAGGGAATAAAAGTCCCCACGCAGCGGAAGCGCAACGATTGGACCTTACGCCGTATATTAATTAACATTAAAATACCGTTACGAAAACTCAAACAAACTTTAAACAAACTTTAAAGCTGCTGTAAAATTTGTTTAAACATGCTTAAAAATAAATCTAAATTTATTTTCATGCTTTTCTAAAGAAAAAGGGAAGAACCGTTACAAACCTCCGTTGAAGACTTGACCGTTCTTCGCCAACGACGCTCCACGAATGAAAACGCAGCAGCCGCCTTTGATTTTCTTGGCTGGAAATTCCTTCTTTGAATGACACAATAACCACAGAGGTTACACCGGTATGTCTCTAAGTCTAGGAGGCAAAAGACTTGTGGGAGTCTTTCTCTAAGAGGGAGGCTAGAGAGAATTCTAGGTCTTGTCTTTCAAGAGTGTCAAGTGTCATGACCAATTAGGTCTAGTGTTCTATTTATAGAAGAGAGGCCATGAATAAAATATTCAATTAAATCAATCTTTTCCAAAATTGATTCAATCTTATTCCTTAATTAATCAATCATGATCAATCAATTCCATAATTGATTAATCTTTTCCACAAATGACTAATTACTTCCATAAGTGATTAGATTATTTCCATAAATGATTAATCACTTCCTTAAGTGATTAATTATTTCCATAATTGATTAATTCCCGGTTAATGAATTCTGTAATTAATTAACCACCAATTAAATATCACATATTTAATTCCCGGCCTAGAATTAATTAATTTGCCCAAACACATTTTAGACCTTAAATTAATTAATTCATAATTTGAACTCTTTCAAATCTTCCATAAATTTATATTTGAACTTTTCAAATATTAATTTCTCTCGTAATAATATATCAATATATATTATATTTGTTTCCCTTAATAAATTGAACATTTTCAATTTACTTTTATTACTTAGGTGCCTCAAATTACTTTACGAGCTACCAGTGGGACCTAATGGACCTGCAGATCAGAAGCTCCAACGATGTGAGATTAATTGGTCAAACTCATTAACCACATTAATCAATATTCGTTAACTGTGTGTCCATTCCACTATAGACTCACAGTTGCACTCTTCTCACTGCAGACATATTTTCTGTGTCCACGGATCTAGACCAATATCGACTAGTTAGTCCTTCACGAGTGTCCGTTGTTGGGTTTTATGCCCTAAAACTCGTAGATAGTGAATGTAACCGTTGACCGGATATTAATGAAATAATATTGATATATTTTTCCATTAATTGTTATTAGTTATTTTATATTTGTCTTTGCCTAATAATAACCTTAATCCAATAAACTAGACATCCAAGATTGTAATATGAGTCTTTAACTATATGTAGCGACATATGGGATCATTGTTCAAGAAACAACCTAAATGGTCTATAGTATAGGGATAAGACTGGGTGCCTTATCCTGGTGACACTATGGATACGACCCACTTTGTATTTGATACAAACGCTGCGATCCAACGCGTTCGTGTAGGAGACATGCGAGTGGGGGTATCCTATGCAATGAGTTTGCATAAGACCGGACCGCGAAATAGTAACCAATGGTTATAACACCGTTAACTAGTTGGTTTTCTATTTCACTAGGACGACCTAGACAACTTAGTCTTAATCCTGAGTTGATTATGGACTCCTGCTCATGAGAGATTGTCCTTTGATTTGTATGGGTGAGAGTGGCCAATACGCCGACTCAATAAGCCTACCACTTTGGGGACAAGACCGAATGGGGAGCTGGGAACATAATCGTACAAGATGGAATTCACTCCTTCCCGACTTTAGGGAAGTAGATGAGTGTTCCCTTAAGTGGTTACTCCGAGTCTTGAACAAAGGGCCCTACCCTCTCAATGGCACGAGAGGGTTTTCTGTTTGATGGTTGGACCACAAACAGGTTGTTCATTAGAGGAGAATTGGTACTTAAGGAAATAGAGGTAACCCAGGGGTAAAACGGTAATTTGACCCAGCTGGTGTTACGGACACTCGTGAAGGACTAACTAGTCGATATTGGTCTAGATCCGTGGACACAGAAAATATGTCTGCAGTGAGAAGAGTGCAACTGTGAGTCTATAGTGGAATGTACACACAGTTAACGAATATTGATTAATGTGGTTAATGAGTTTGACCAATTAATCTCACATCGTTGGAGCTTCTGATCTGCAGGTCCATTAGGTCCCACTGGTAGCTCGTAAAGTAATTTGAGGCAACTAAGTAATAAAAGTAAATTGAAAATGTTCAATTTATTAAGGGAAACAAATATAATATATATTGATATATTATTATGAGAGAAATTAATATTTGAAAAGTTCAAATATAAATTTATGGAAGTTTGAAAGAGTTCAAAATAATGAATTAATTAATTTAAGGCCTAAAATGTGTTTGGGCAAATTAATTAATTCTAGGCCGGGAATTAAATATGTGATATTTAATTGGTGGTTAATTAATTAAAGAATTCATTAACCGGGAATTAATCAATTATGGAAGTAATTAATCACTTAAGGAAGTGATTAATCATTTATGGAAATGATCTAATCACTTATGGAAGTAATTAGTCATTTGTGGAAAAGATTAATCAATTATGGAATTGATTGATCATGATTGATTAATTAAGGAATAAGATTGAATCAATTATGGAAAAGATTGATTTAATTGAATATTTTATTCATGGCCTCTCTTCTATAAATAGAACACTAGACCTAATTGGTCATGACACTTGACACTCTTGAAAGACAAGACCTAGAATTCTCTCTAGCCTTCCTCTTAGAGAAAGACTCCCGCAAGTCTTTTGCCTCCTAGACTCAGAGACATACCGGTGTAACCTCTGTGGTGATTGTGTCAATCAAAGAAGAATTTCCAGCGAAGAAAACCTTAAAGCGGCTGCTGTGTTTTCGTTCGTGGAGCGTCGTTGGCGAAGAACGATCAAGTCTACAACGGAGGTTTGTAACGGTTCTTCCTCTTTTCTTTAGAAAAGTTTTTTAAAAATAAATTTAGATTTATTTTAGCATGTTTAAACCAATTTTACAGCGGCTTTAAAGGTTGTTTAAAGTTTTGTATGAGTTATCGTAACGATATTTTAATGTTAATTAATATACGGCGTAAGGTCCAATCGATGCGCTTCCGCTGCGTGGGGACTTTTATTCCCTTTAATCGGCATCAGAGCCATCGCTGTCCCTATTAATTAATATTAAAAGTTGCGATAGGCTCTAAAAGGTGGGATTTATGCATAATGTATGTTCGGTTTGCGTGGAACTGTTTGGGTTAATTTTATGGCCATAGATTTTTTTTTGTGATTTTGATCATGTAAGGCCCGGTGTTTCGGGTAATTTTTATGTAAATCGAGTCCTTGTAAGTCCGTGTCTAGATTTAGGGCTGTTATCGATGGAGATCGAGATGATTTTGGGCGAAAATCATGAAGAACGGCGCTGGAATTCGGAAAAACAGAGTGCAGAACAGTGGAATCGACATTTTAGGGCATACTGGAAAATTTCCCGGTCGGGACCGGGATCCAGACCGGGATCCCGACCGGGATCGAGACCGAGATCCCGACCGAGATCGGGATCCCGACCGGGACCGGGATCCCGACCAGGACCGGGATCCCGACCAGGATCCGGACCGGGATCCAGACCGGGATCCAGATCGGGATCCGGACCGGGATCCGGACCAGGAAATCGGTCTTGTTCGTTTTTTTTGGATCAGCCCGATTTTCTGTGTTATTGGCTCGGTTCAGCCAATTTTTGGCATGGTTCGTGATTTTGGAGGCCGGTTCGAGGTGGTTCGGGGCGGTTCGTGATGTCTAGACAAAATTCCGGAGCTGTACAAGGATTTTTAGGATAGAATTTAGCTAAATTAATGTAATTTAATGCTTTATTTTATCCTAGGGGCCAAAATTAACCTGTTCAATTGCTATTTATATGCTTTATGGATGTCATATAGAATATTTAATCCCACCTTAGGTTATAAACATGCTCATGCATTTTTTATATATTATAAATTGTTATAATGTATGTTTAAATGCATGGAATTGTTTTCATATTTTTTAATATAAGTGTATATTAATTATATGAAAAATTGGAAAGCATGAAGCATGTCATTACTTAAATTAAATATAAATAGTTATGTTTAATGTGATGAATGAAGCATGCTTGATTGATTTTCTTGATTGGCTTATAATTGTTATAATAAAAGAAAATCAAAATTGCATGAAGCATGAAACATCCATAGTTAATAATATAATTGTTATATTATTCATGCAATTAGTGTGGTTTAATTATTTAATTTGAATGAGATTGTTGAATGAATTAAACCCTAGATTCTTGATTATAGGATTAATCATTAAAATTTGAAATAGTTCTTTTTTATTAATGATTAGAAACCGTCAATCTATAATCAAGATTTGCATGCAAACATAAGATCATAGGATAAATTGGATTAATTTTAAATTGTTTAAAATTAATTAGACCTAGATCAATTTCTAATAGGATTAGAATCTTTTCTTACTTATGATTAAAAATAGTTTTAATTGACTAAGTAGGAAAAACATTGCTATGATTATAAGGGAACTCCACCGGTAATGTTCTGTCTAAGGCTGAGGGTATTTAAGTTGACGGTTTACGGAACACCTCCTACCTGGGAACTGACCTGGAATACCGGAGTTGAATTAATCATAGTTAAATGTTAGCATGCAATATCACTAGGTTTATTAAAAGTGTTTAATACACCTAGATCTTTAGAGTAAAGACCTTACATTACTAAGGTTATAAGGGAACTCTCTCGGTAAAGTTCTGTCTAAGGCTGGGGGTATTTAAGTTGACGGTTTACGGAACACCTCCTACATGGGAACTGACCCGAACATTGAGTTGAATTAACCATAGTAATGTTGACTTGCAATGTTGGGTTTATTAAAAGAAGTTTAATTCACCCAAAAGATTGCAGTTGAATCCTTTCCATAATTGTTATAATAGGATCAGACTTAGATAGATTGACTTAGCCGAATACTATCTAAGTTAAATAACCCTATATTAACCATAGGACATTTTCAGTGGGAGGAAAGTTACAAAACGAGATTTAAATCAAGTTTTGCTCCTATGTCCCTATATTCACAACGTGAGATTCATGCTCGGCTTCGAGTCGCCTTAGGAGCGGCCTCCCTTCGGAAAGTGTTTGCATGAATCAATATCAAGGTGAATGGGAAAAATGTCTAGAGTAAGTGGGAGCGGGACACGTGTCAACGTATCCCTCGGTCTCCGCCCATAGTTCACACCGTGAGAGTCCTATGATCCGCCTGCAGGTTGTCCTGGCGCAACCATCCCTTCGGAGGGCCTGGTCATAGGATTCGGAACATCGTGAACTCCTGAAAAGGATAGGAGCTCTTAGGCTAATCACCAACAGTTGTCTTTCCCTTCGGTAGCCTGTTGGTGCGTGCCTCTGAGATCTGAAAGTGGGAGGGTTACACTTACGAGGATGAGTTAAAAGTGTTAACAAATCCTTGACCGAACAACGGTGGCTAATATCTATAGGAATATGAGTTATTCTGGAATTAGAATTAGCTGAGAGGTGTCTCATTTCAAAGGAGGAGTGCCTGATCACCCTTCGGTGGCTGACATTCTAAACCTCTGAAACATCGTTGCAAAACTGAATCGATAGTTTTAGGGTTCTGTGATTGTCTGTTTTGCTAAATTGATTGGATTGTGTGCAATTGTTTGCTTGTATGATGGGTTAAGGCAAAGATAACTAATACGGTCATTGTTTGTTTAAATTTCAGCAATGTCTTCCTCAATTGTCTCTCTGCTTAAAAATGAGAAATTAACCGGCGAAAATTATGCTACGTGGAAATCGAACCTGAATACGATTCTTGTTGTCGATGATCTGCGGTTCGTCTTAACGGAGGATTGTCCTCCAGCCCCTGCTCGTAATGCATCCCAGGCAGTTAAGGATGCTTATGACCGCTGGACAAAGGCCAATGATAAGACTCGCGTCTATATCTTAGCCAGCTTATCTGAAGTTTTGGCTAAAAGGCATGAGAGCATGGTAACAGCGAGGGAGATTATGAACTCTCTCCAGGAGATGTTTGGACAACCGTCCTACCAACTCCACCATGACGCTCTCAAATACGTTTATAGCTGTCGCATGAAAGAGGGCACGTCTGTTCGGGAGCATGTCCTGGATATGATGGTCCAATTCAACGTGGCAGAGGCAAACGGGGCGGTCATAGATGAGCGTAGTCAGGTTACATTCATCTTAGAATCTCTTCCGAAGAGTTTTCTACAGTTTCGAAGCAATGCAATGATGAATAAAATAACATTCAATCTGACTAGCCTCCTGAATGAGCTACAGCTCTATCAGTCTCTTCTTAAGAACAAGGGATAGATAGAAGGAGAGGCAAACGTTGTTCACTCTAAAAGAAAGTTCGAGAAGGGTTCATCCTCTGGAACTAAATCTGTAGCCACTTCTTCAAAGAAACCTCAGAAGAAGAAAGGAAACAAGGGGAAAGCTCCCAGTACTGCTGCTAAAAGCAAGGGAAAAGCCAAAGCTGTGGCAGATAAGGGAAAGTGTTTTCACTGCAATGTAGATGGACATTGGAAGAGAAACTGCCCAAAGTACCTTGCTGAGAAAAAGAAGGAAAAGGAAGGTAAATTTGATTTACTTGTTTTAGAAACATGCCTGGTAGAACATGATGAGTTTACCTGGATACTTGATTCAGGAGCAACTAATCATGTTTGCTCTTCTTTTCAGGAAAATAGTTCCTTTCGGCAGTTGAACGATGGGGAAATGACACTCAGGGTCGGAACTGGAGAAGTCATTTCAGCTAAAGCAGTGGGAGCTGTGAAGTTATTTTTTAGAAATAGATTCTTACTTTTAGAAAGTTTGTTAATCGTTCCCAAGATTAAGAGGAACTTAATTTCTATTTCATGTTTGATTGAACAATCGTATACAGTTACTTTTGATATGAATGAAGCGTTCATTTATAAAAATGGTGTACTTATTTGTTCAGCCAAATTGGAAAATAACTTGTATGTTTTAAGACCAACAAAAAACAAAGCACTTTTAAATCACGAATTATTTAAAACTGCTGAAACTCAAAGTAAAAGGCAAAAGATTTCTCCATCAAGTAACAATACTCATCTTTGGCATCTCAGACTTGGTCATATAAACATTGATAGGATCGGCCGTTTGGTAAAGAATGGACTTCTAAGCAAGTTAGAAGATGATTCACTACCACCTTGTGAATCTTGTCTCGAGGGAAAAATGACCAAGAGACCCTTTACTGGAAAAGGTTACAGAGCCAAAGAACCCTTAGAGTTAATACATTCGGATCTATGTGGTCCAATGAATGTAAAAGCTCGAGGAGGGTATGAATATTTCATCTCATTTATAGATGATTATTCAAGATATGGTTACTTGTACCTAATGGGACATAAGTCTGAAGCCCTTGAAAAGTTCAAGGAGTTTAAGGCTGAAGTTGAAAACCTATTAGGTAAATCTATTAAAGTACTTCGATCTGATCGAGGAGGGGAGTATATGGATCAAAGATTCCAGGATTATATGATAGAACATGGAATCCAATCTCAACTCTCAGCCCCTGGTACACCTCAACAGAATGGTGTGTCGGAAAGGAGAAATAGAACCTTGATGGACATGGTTCGATCAATGATGAGCTATGCTCAATTGCCTAGCTCGTTTTGGGGGTATGCAGTAGAGACTGCAGTATACATCTTGAACAATGTTCCCTCGAAAAGTGTTTCTGAAACACCTTTCAAATTATGGAAGGGGCGTAAACCTAGTTTGCATCACTTTCGCATCTGGGGTTGTCCAGCACACGTGCTTGTGACAAATCCTAAGAAACTGGAACCTCGTTCAAAACTGTGCCAATTTGTTGGTTACCCTAAAGAAACGAGAGGTGGTTATTTCTACGACCCACAAGAAAATAAGGTGATTGTATCGACAAACGCCACTTTCTTAGAGGAAGACCACATGAGAGATCATAAACCACGCAGCAAAATAATATTAGGAGAAGCTACTGAAGAATCATCAAGAGTTGTTGATGAAGTTGGACCTTCAACAAGGGTTGATGAAGGAACTAGTTCTTCAGATCCATCCCGTCCATCTCAAACGTTGGGAATGCCTCGACGCAGTGGGAGGGTTGTATTACAACCTGACCGCTACTTGGGTTTAACTGAAACTCAGGTTGTCATACCTAATGATGGCATTGAGGATCCATTGTCCTATCGACAGGCAATGAATGACGAAGATAAGGATGAATGGGTCAAAGCCATGAACCTGGAAATGGAGTCAATGTACTCCAATTCTGTATGGGAACTTACAGATCTACCAAATGGGGTAAAACCCATAGGGTGCAAATGGATCTATAAGAGAAAAAGAGATGCAGCTGGAAAGGTACAAACCTTCAAAGCTAGACTGGTGGCAAAGGGTTATACCCAAAAGGAAGGGGTTGACTATGAGGAAACCTTTTCTCCTGTAGCCATGTTAAAGTCCATAAGAATTCTCTTATCCATAGCCACATATTATGACTATGAAATATGGCAAATGGACGTCAAGACTGCCTTTCTGAATGGTAATCTTGAAGAGAATATCTTTATGTCTCAACCCGAAGGGTTCATAGCCCAAGGTCAGGAACAAAAGGTTTGTAAGCTCAATCGATCCATTTATGGATTGAAACAAGCGTCCAGATCATGGAACATTAGATTTGATACTGCAATCAAATCTTTTGGCTTTGACCAAAACGTTGATGAGCCTTGTGTATACAAGAAAGTCAACAAAAGGAAAGTAGTTTTTCTAATACTTTACGTAGACGATATCCTACTCATTGGGAATGATGTAGGATACCTCACTGACATTAAGAAATGGCTAGCAGCCCAATTCCAAATGAAAGATCTGGGAGAGGCTCAATATGTTCTTGGAATCCAAATCATTAGGGATCGTAAGAACAAAACGCTAGCTCTGTCTCAAGCAACGTATATTGACAAGATGTTGTCTCGATATTCGATGCAAAACTCCAAGAAGGGACTACTACCCTTCAGACATGGGGTACACCTGTCTAAGGAACAGTCTCCTAAGACACCTCAAGAAATTGAGAACATGAGACACATTCCCTACGCCTCAGCTGTAGGCAGCTTAATGTATGCTATGCTCTGCACTAGGCCTGACATATGTTATGCAGTGGGAGTAGTCAGTAGGTATCAATCTAATCCAGGGTTGGACCACTGGGGAGTGGTTAAGAATATCCTCAAGTATCTTCGGAGAACGAGGGACTACATGCTTGTGTATGGAGCTAAGGATTTGATTCTTACTGGATACACTGACTCTGACTTTCAAGCTGATAAGGATTCAAGGAAATCCACATCAGGGTCAGTATTCACCCTCAATGGAGGAGCAGTAGTGTGGAGAAGCATCAAACAAGGATGCATAGCAGACTCAACCATGGAGGCTGAGTATGTAGCAGCTTGCGAAGCAGCTAAGGAGGCAGTATGGCTCAGAAAGTTCTTGACTGATTTGGAAGTGGTTCCGAACATGAACGTGCCCATAACACTATATTGTGACAATAGTGGAGCTGTAGCCAACTCAAAAGAACCTCGAAGCCACAAACGAGGTAAACACATCGAGAGGAAGTATCACCTGATACGGGAGATTGTGCAACGAGGAGATGTGATCGTCACTAAGATCGCCTCGGAGCACAACATCGCTGATCCATTTACGAAGGCTCTCACGGCTGAAGTGTTTGAGGGTCATCTAGAGGGTCTAGGTCTATGAGATATGTATGCCATCTAATCTAGGGCAAGTGGGAGAAATGTATAATGGGTATAAGGATGCCCTAGTTCATTGTATTAATATACATGACATTTCTAGCTTTAGATTATTGCATTTACATCCCACTAACTAGTGTTTTAGTTCAAGTGGGAGTTTGTTGGGTTTTATGCCCTAAAACTCGTAGATAGTGAATGTAACCATTGACTGGATATTAATGAAATAATATTGATATATTTTTCCATTAATTGTTATTAGTTATTTTATATTTGTCTTTGCCTAATAACAACCTTAATCCAATAAACTAGACATCCAAGATTGTAATATGAGTCTTGAACTATATGTAGCGACATATGGGATCATTGTTCAAGAAACAACCTAAAGGGTCTATAGTATAGGGATAAGACTGGGTGCCTTATCCTGGTGACACTATGGATACGGCCCATTTTGTATTTGATACAAACGCTGCGATCCAACGCGTTCGTGTAGGAGACATGCGAGTGGGGGTATCCTATGCAATGAGTTTGCATAAGACCGGACCGCGAAATAGTAACCAATGGTTATAACACCGTTAACTAGTTGGTTTTCTATTTCACTAGGACGACCTAGACAACTTAGTCTTAATCCTGAGTTGATTATGGACTCCTGCTCATGAGAGATTGTCCTTTGATTTGTATGGGTGAGAGTGGCCAATACGCCGACTCAATAAGCCTACCACTTTGGGGACAAGACCGAATTGGGAGCTGGGAACATAATCGTACAAGATGGAATTCACTCTTTCCCGACTTTAGGGAAGCAGATGAGTGTTCCCTTAAGTGGTTACTCCGAGTCTTGAACAAAGGGCCCTACCCTCTCAATGACACGAGAGGGTTTTCTGTTTGATGGTTGGACCACAAACAGGTTGTTCATTAGAGGAGAATTGGTACTTAAGGAAATAGAGGTAACCCAGGGGTAAAACGGTAATTTGACCCAGCTGGTGTTACGGACACTCGTGAAGGACTAACTAGTCGATATTGGTCTAGATCCGTGGACACAGAAAATATGTCTGCAGTGAGAAGAGTGCAACTGTGAGTCTATAGTGGAATGTACACACAGTTAACGAATATTGATTAATGTGGTTAATGAGTTTGACCAATTAATCTCACATCGTTGGAGCTTCTGATCTGCAGGTCCATTAGGTCCCACTGGTAGCTCGTAAAGTAATTTGAGGCAACTAAGTAATAAAAGTAAATTGAAAATGTTCAATTTATTAAGGGAAACAAATATAATATATATTGATATATTATTATGAGAGAAATTAATATTTGAAAAGTTCAAATATAAATTTATGGAAGTTTGAAAGAGTTCAAAATAATGAATTAATTAATTTAAGGCCTAAAATGTGTTTGGGCAAATTAATTAATTCTAGGCCGGGAATTAAATATGTGATATTTAATTGGTGGTTAATTAATTAAAGAATTCATTAACCGGGAATTAATCAATTATGGAAGTAATTAATCACTTAAGGAAGTGATTAATCATTTATGGAAATGATCTAATCACTTATGGAAGTAATTAGTCATTTGTGGAAAAGATTAATCAATTATGGAATTGATTGATCATGATTGATTAATTAAGGAATAAGATTGAATCAATTATGGAAAAGATTGATTTAATTGAATATTTTATTCATGGCCTCTCTTCTATAAATAGAACACTAGACCTAATTGGTCATGACACTTGACACTCTTGAAAGACAAGACCTAGAATTCTCTCTAGCCTTCCTCTTAGAGAAAGACTCCCGCAAGTCTTTTGCCTCCTAGACTCAGAGACATACCGGTGTAACCTCTGTGGTGATTGTGTCAATCAAAGAAGAATTTCCAGCGAAGGAAACCTTAAAGCGGCTGCTGCGTTTTCGTTCGTGGAGCGTCGTTGGCGAAGAACGGTCAAGTCTACAACGGAGGTTTGTAACGGTTCTTCCTCTTTTCTTTAGAAAAGTTTTTTAAAAATAAATCTAGATTTATTTTAGCATGTTTAAACCAATTTTACAGCGGCTTTAAAGGTTGTTTAAAGTTTTGTATGAGTTATCGTAACGGTATTTTAATGTTAATTAATATACGACGTAAGGTCGAATCGATGCGCTTCCGCTGCGTGGGGACTTTTATTCCCTTCATCCGTAACACCAGCTGGGTCAAATTATCGTTTACCCCTGGGTTACCTCTATTTCCTTAAGTACCAATTCTCCTCTAATGAACAACCTGTTTGTGGTCCAACCATCAAACAGAAAACTCTCTCGTGCCATTGAGAGGGTAGGGTCCTTTGTTCAAGACTCGGAGTAACCACTTAAGGGAACACTCATCTGCTTCCCTAAAGTCGGGAAGGAGTGAATTCCATCTTGTACGATTATGTTCCCAGCTCCCCATTCGGTCTTGTCCCCAAAGTGGTAGGCTTATTGAGTCGGCGTATTGGCCACTCTCACCCATACAAATCAAAGGACAATCTCTCATGAGCAGGAGTCCATAATCAACTCAGGATTAAGACTAAGTTGTCTAGGTCGTCCTAGTAAAATAGAAAACCAACTAGTTAACGGTGTTATAACCAGTGGTTACTATTTCGCGGTCTGGTCTTATGCAAACTCATTGCATAGGATACCCCCACTCGCATGTCTCCTACACGAACGCGTTGGATCGCAACGTTTGTATCAAATACAAAGTGGGTCGTATCCATAGTGTCACCAGGATAAGGCACCCAGTCTTATCCCTATACTGTAGACTCTTTAGGTTGTTTCTTAAACAATGATCCCATATGTCGCTACATATAGTTCAAGACTCATATTACAACCTTGGATGTCTAGTTTATTGGATTAGGGTTATTATTAGGCAAAGACAAATATAAAATAACTAATAACAATTAATGGAAAAATATATCAATATTATTTCATTAATATCCGGTCAACGGTTACATTCACTATCTACGAGTTTTAGGGCATAAAACCCAACAATAGCGTACATAGCGAGATATTTTTCTCGGTTTTTTAGTTAGTCCTTGAGTATTATTTGGTCGTTTTTATGCACTTTAATGTTTATTTTGTAGGAAATAAATTCTTGGTGGAAATGTTGAATTAGGAAGTTGATCGGGTGCTCAAGACCAAAAGAATCAAAGTTAGAGGCAAACCCGAGAGCTAGCGTATCGACGTTGTTTTCTGGACGTCTCGACGCGGGTTTTCCTTTTATGTTTTTGGTAGTAGCAGAGACAGCGTCGCGACACTATCCACAGCATCGCGACGCTACCAATAATTTTCCTATAAATACATCCTTAATTGCTACGGCCAAGGGGAGTCTATTTGGTTAAATTTTAGTCCTAATTTTGACTAGAGACCTTTGGTGGGAGCTGAAGCAAGGCCATGGAGTGGGAACCCAGCTTGAAGAAGTGGAGTTCATGACGGGGACGTGCGGTTTCAATGGATTCAAGTTTATCCCTTTTCTTTTCCTTACCTCTTGTTGTTTTTATGGCTTTTCTTTCAAGTTTTATTTGTAGTTCTTTGACTATGAGTAGCTGTCTTAGGAATTGATGTAGCCCTTTGGGCGTTGATGAATTATTTCTTGGTTATGTATTGCTTTGAATTCATTTATGCATACTCTACTCTTAATGATTTTGATTCATTGACCATGAATTGAATGATTTTTTTCTCTAAGTCTTGCTCGGAAGAGGGGATTTAGTTTAGATTGTGTTGTGCATAACTAAGATAATCTTGAGATCGAGAGATGAGAGATAGTCTTAGAAATCGTTAAAGGATTAGACTTAAGGCTTTGCATGTTAATGAACTTAGATAGGGATATTGGGTTTATTACATGTATGAGAATTAGTTATGCTCGGGAGAGATAGCTATGATAATAGTTTATCCTAGATTTATGAATTTTTGCATGTTCACATAGTCTAGCGTTTAATCCACAACTCCAATAGGTGAAATCAATTCCCTAAGAGTCTTTCCATTTGAGTCTCCCCTTTTATTTTATGCTTTTTGTCTTTAGATTTATCTTTTGCATTAAGTTTAGCTCCCTAAATAAAATTGAACAAAAGTATTCATGGTACTTATTTTAACAAAAAAGCTGATAGAACCTAAATAGTCCTATTTTATCGCCTCTAATCTAAGCTTGTTAGAGTCATTTTATGTTTTACTTGTCTTATTTACAGGTTAATTGAGCTTGGGCTATGTCGGGAGTCGATCACGCTAATCGGTGTTAACTCGGGCCAATTACAGAGTTTTGGAGCCATCTCGATGTCTTGGACGGCGAGGAGGTGAACAGACCCAATTGTGTTGAAGCGGGCCTGAAACAATGACACCAAAAGTTGAAGATTGAAGCCCCGAACCGAGAAGAAGCGAGACAAGACCGAGAATCAAAGTAGCAAGTTGAGATTTGAGGCTGACGTCTCGAAGCCAACGCGAATTTTGGCCGGAGTGTAATGTTTGCAGCGTCTCGACGCTGCCTTTGGCGTCTCGACTCCGCCGTATTTTCTATATATATGTAGCCTCGGTTTTAGTCCACCGTTAGGTTAGAACTTTGGTCCTTTTTATGATTTTTTTGCCTCTTTTACATTCCAGCACTATTGTAGACCATTCTTGGTCATATTTTATGGTTTCTTTCATGTTTATTGTTGCTTTTATTCATCTGTGCGTAGGTAATCTCGTTTAGATCGTTGGATTGGGTTTATGTCTTGATTCTTAATAAGATTGGCTGAGTTTTCTGAGTTATACTTGTTGATCTTGCTGTATTTTTATTAAGTTTTGCATGTTATCCCGTTTAAACCAATACATGAGGCTAGTCTATTAGGATTGACGTCCTATGCGATTACCGCTTGTGTATTCTATCAGTTATTTTTAGATAGCCACTAGGTTGTGGCAAGCCACTCTCTACGCGAGACGACCCTTGATAGGCCTAAGATGCATGTTAAAGGTTGTAGGAATTGGATTTAAATTGCATTTGAATTTGGTTCTTACGATTTCAGACTCACGATCCCAAAACGACTAGTTTTAATAGGTAGTTGCGAAATTGCTTGTTAATTAACTAGTTAGATATAATTAGTAACCGTTGCAGAGGTCTCATATGGTTGCTAAATTATGTATAAGGGGTGGCGAGCGATAGAGTCTATATTAATTAATCTTGTTAATTGCAGAATTCACGGTTAGCAAGATAATTAACACAAGTTAGTGTAGGGAGTCCTCCGAGTAACCCAGAAGCCGACCGAACTAATAAAATCAGTTTAGAATAATTATTAGAGAAAACTAGGAAGCCAAGGAATTAGAATCAAGCATAATAAATCTCAATCCAACAATCCATTTTCATGTTATTGTTTCCGTCTAATTTCTCTTCTGCATGTTTATTTAGTGCCATTTAAATTCAGTACTTTACTATTATTTTTGCTTGTCCTTCTTTACAAAAATCCCCCCATCTTTACAAGTACGAAATTCTACACTTGCTAGATCCCCCTTCCTTGTGTCCGACCCTAGCAGCTATTGCTACAAAATAGTGATAGTGTCGTGGATTATAAATTTTATTTGACGACTTCGGGAGAATTCGACACCCTCCTGCAGTCCCGTCAAAAACCAATCTAGAGAACGACACTCGGTTTACACGAAAACACTATATTATTACTTGACTCGTACACTTGCGGTAAGCAAATCGCGCATCAGGGAATTCGACACGGACTAAAATATCTGTGGCATCGAGACGTCGAGCCTGGTGTCTCGACGCTGTGACGTTTTGTATAAATATAGGGCTTCGGTTTAGTCCGTCGTTAGGTTAGAATTTTCGAGCTTTTACGATTCCTTTTGCCCTTTTTCGTTTCTCTCTGTTGTGTAGACCTTTTAGGGTCAATTCTTATGCATTCCTTTGGATTTATTTGTTGTTTTTCATTCTCTACGAGTAGCTAAATCTCTTGGATTTGTTGGATTGGGATTATGCTTTGAATATATTGTTGCTTGGCTGAGTTTTCTGGTTTATACTTGTCGTTCCTTTCTGTTTTGATGAGCTTTTCATGTAATCTCGTTTAAACCAATGCATGAGATTAATATCTTAGAATTGACGACTCTAGGAAATTAGTTTTGTGTATTCTATCAGTTATTTGAGATAGCCACTAGGCCGAGGCTGGCCCATCACTATTTAGTGTAGCTTCTTGATAAGCCTAAGATGAATGATAAAGGCTATGTTAATTGAATCTAAATTTCGTTTATATTTAATTAATGCAATTCCAGACCCATGAGTTTAAAGCGACTAATGTATGTAAGCAATCGTGAGGTCTCGGGTTGTTTATTTTAGATTAGTTAGATATAGCTTGGTGGTCATTGGACTATGGATGTAGGGTAGCGGGCTATCAATTAAATTAATTAATTATATTGGTTGAAGGGTTCTGGGTTGATTAATTAATTAAACATAGGTTAGTGTAGGGGGTTTTTGAGTAACCGAGAAGCTATACCAAGTTCACATTAATCGCGTGGAATAATTTTTAGAGAAAACTAGGAAGCCAATTAATAAAATATTCAAGCATAACATTCCCAATCCACCCTTCCTTGTCTAAACTGAATTTTATTCCTTTTTTTTTGTTGCATGTTTGTCCTATTTAGTTTTTATCTACATTCGACATTTTATGTACTTCTTTGACTTGTCTGTTTTAAAACCCCCATGTTGTGTCAAATGCAAAAGCCTGCACTCAATAGATTCTCGTTTCCTGTGTTCGACTCCGGCCACTATTTCTACAAAAATAGTTGTAGTGCCGTGGAATATAAATTTATTTGACACGAGTCCCGACAGCTCGTCCTGTCACCAATACACTAGCGCAACATACATACATTCATAATCTATTGTATATCTAGATTAAGCATTCTGAAAAGCTATAGAATCTAATTCTAATTTACATAGAGTAACAAGTTACTTACTTTCGTTGACGACTCAGATTAATTTCACCAACTGCTTGATAAAAAATCACGAACAACTTGGATCACTACCATAGGAAAACACTGGTATTCTCTGGGAAATTTGAAGCCAAGGCAGTGGGAACCTTCTTCTTGATTTTAGGGAGAATTGAGTGAAGTGTGTATTCAACTGAGAGGAATTCTAGGGTTTATATAGAATTCTATATCTCTTTCCTATTCGTAATAGGTTTGGGATATATTTAATTAAATAATAATAATTAATTACTCTTCCCAATTGTAATTGGATTGAGATTTAATTAATTAATTAATTAAATCAACAATTAATTAAATCAATTTTAATTATTTCATTTAAATCATATTTAAATGAACATCTCTCACATAACATATAGTTTTAACATGAATTCAATTCGTATTAAAATTAATATTTGAAATACTTCAAATATTTAATTAATTTTGAATCATATCCAAAATTAAATGTATCACCATTTATTATATTATTTCCCTTATTAAATTTGAACACTTCAATTTACAATCAAAACTTAATTTCCTCAATTACCCTTTATGAGCTACCAGTGGGACCTAATAAAACTACAGATTAGAAGCTCCAACGATATGAGATTAATTGACTAAACTCTTTAACCAAATTAATCAATATTCGTTAACTGTGGGACACTCCACCATAGACCCGCAACTGCACTCTTCTCATTACAGAATATTTATGTGTCCACGGATATAGACCAATAACAGTAAGTTAGTCCTTCACGAGTGTTCGTAACACCAGTTGGGTCAAATTATCGTTTTACCCTTGGGTTACCTCTATATCCTTAAGTACCAGTGCTCCTCTAATGAACAACTTGTTTATGGTCCAACCAATAAATAGAAATTCCTCTCGTGTCGGTGAGAGGGTAGGGCCCTTTGTTCAAGACCTGGAGACACCACTTAAGGGAATACTCATCTACTTACCTTGAAGTCGAGAAGGAGTGAATTTCATCTTGTGTGATTATGTTCCCAGCCACCCACTTGGTCTTGTCCCCAAAATGGTAAGCTTATTGTACCGACGATCTGACCACTCTCACCCATACAAATCAAACTACAATTCCTCACGAACAGGAGTTCATAATACACTCAAAATTTAGACTAAGTTGCCTAGGTCATCCTAGTGAAATAGAAACCTTACTAGTCAACGGAGTTACAACTAAGGCTTACTATTTCGCAGTTCAATCTTATGCAAACTCATTGCATTTGACACCCCCACTCACGTGTCCCCTACACGAATGCATTGGATTATTGCGTTTGTATCAATTACTAAGTGGGTCGTCTCCATAGTGTTACCAAGATGAGGTACCCAACCTTATCCCTATATTATAGACCCTTTAAGTTGCATCTTGAACACTGATCCCCACATATCTTCACATACAGTTCAAGACTCATACAACAACCTATGATGTTAGTTTATTGGATTTAGAGTTATTTAAGACAAAACAACTAATAATTCTACAACTGTTTATAGAATAACAATAAATGGCGTTTTATTGAGAACAGTCAATTGTTTACATTTACTATCTACGAGTTTTAGGGCATAAAACCCAACAAGAACAACCTTCGAAACTTGAAGAAGGAAAACCTCAGCGGAGCAGTAGCCAAGAGAGCTATCTTCGAAAGTTGAGGAAAAACAACCTTCACGGAGCAGCAGAGGACCCTCAAAACTTGAGAGAGGAAGGAGAACCTTAACTGAGCAATTGAGGAAGGAGAACCACAACAGAGGAGAACCTTTGAACTTGGAGAAGGAGAACCTCAGCAGAGAAAACCATCTTTGAACTTGGAGAAGGGGAACTACAACGGAGAACCTTCGAACTTGAAGAAGGAGAACCTCAGCAGAGTAGTAGCGGAACACCCTCAAAACTTGAAGGAGAAACAACAAATTTGAGGTGAACTGAACACCAAACTTGAGACGAGCAAGACATCAAACTTGGAGGGATGATGCTTTTGTTTTTTTACTCATCCAACTTGTAGCTTCCCATTCATAGCGGTGCACATCTTCAATTTTCTATGTTGCTCCCAGTGCTGATGAATTTATTCAATTTGTATTGTCGCGTTTCAATATTTTT
The DNA here is from genome assembly GCA_017139565.1 of Luffa aegyptiaca. Taxonomy (NCBI): domain Eukaryota; kingdom Viridiplantae; phylum Streptophyta; class Magnoliopsida; order Cucurbitales; family Cucurbitaceae; genus Luffa; species Luffa aegyptiaca. The sequence continues at coordinate 24,439,919 of CM029397.1, forward strand.
GGGACTATTTTTTTGTCTGCAAGGACTAAACTTAAAGTTTTCTTTAAGTTGCCTACGTACCCTTGAAGAAAAGGGATCAAGTCATAATGTAGTTCAAGTATTTTTTTTCCTGCCGTTCATAAGCTCATCAGGGTTAGAAGCATCATACAGTTTAGGCTCTTGTGATAAGAAACTTTTACATTTTAAAAGCCCTATCTTCATCATGGTCTTGATCAGATCCTTCACTTGAAGGATTGATCAAGATAATGAGATTTGGTTTTACTTTCAAGGAATTTATGAGAATATAGAACTTCCTCTTCATACGTGACGGGATGCTACTATGCAACTTCTTCTTGTTGTTTACTTCATTGAACAGTTCTCCTAAAGTTTTCCATCTTTCTTTCAAGTTGATCGCTTGTTACTTTGAGGCAATAAAAAACAGATGTTGAAGATCGAATTTTCTTCGATGTGGAGACACTGAGCCTTGGAAAACTGAAGGTCGAGTTGAGGTAGACACCGAACAATGGGTTTCTTCTTCTATTTCGACCATACTCATTCTTATGATTACCAAAGGACGTGTAGTTCTTGATGTGATTGAAGACGGAAGTCCTCTGTTCACCCTTCTTAGAATTGTCAACTTCTTCTACGTTGATGCAGTAGGAAGTTGCAAAGCTTACTTTTTCATTTTTTTGTGGAAAGTTTTGGAGAAGGTTTCATTCAACATCACCAGTTGTTGAGGTTGAGAAAACTTTTTACTTCTCTTCCTCTTGGGTTGAAGTTTCTTAGGATCCTTCTTTCTTTGATGTTTGCTCTTTCCTTTGATTGAGCTACTTCATCAAGGTCAAGCTCAAATTTTCCCTTCTTAGCTAGCTTTAGAATTAAGTCCTTTAGAACGAAGCATTTTTCACTAGATGATCAATAACTCGATGATACTTGCAATACTTGGGATCATCGACTTTCTTCATATCTTCCGTTCGTTTACACTCAGGAAACTCTATCAATTGCCTTTCCAGTAGTTGTTCCAACATGTTAGGGATGTCAGAATCAGGGAAAGGATAGATTTTCTTATCTTTCCTAAAAAGTTAAGTGTTGGATTGCTAGAGTGAGTAAAAATAAGATGTAAATAGACTCTAGAACTCTGTGCAAGTATACACAATCCGCAGCAAGTAATAAGTATTTATCGAATCCAGGTCTGAATTAGCTTTCACTTTATCTATTTTGTTTAGCTTTTCAATGGTTTCAAAGGTGGTTAAAATGATTGATTTTTATAGAATGTTGAAGCAAAAGAAATGACAGAACATAAAGTAAACAAATAAGCAGACAAATTAGAAACAGGCGCTTGTCAGGATTTAGTGATTGTTTTAAAAGATGCTCTAGCAATATTATTGATCAGGCAAAACTCTTGCAGTCTTATTAGCAGATTCCTCCCGAAACTCTGGATTTTTTAGAATGTGCTTCAACTCCAATGATGCACTACTGATCAAGCACTAGGCAACTGGCTATCCATAGCTCAGTCACTGGTGTTCACCAATACACAATGATCTAGTGTGATTAAATGCCACACACTTCCCAAATCATCCCTGAAACTAGGAAGTGATATTCATACCGGCTGGCCAAGCGGGCACAAAATATAAATGAGCACAACAAATAATCAAGATGCATCAAATTAACATATATTGCATAGAGATTAAGCACAACAATTACATATACCAACACCTAAAGTTACTTAGTTCATAGAGCACATGGCAACACACGTTACAATGTGAGTAAGTGCATCCATAATTACAAAATAATACAAGAAAATACTAATTCCCTTGATCAACTTCGTAATTGATGGTCTTCTTGTAGTCCCTAATCTTTCTCCTCTATTCGGCTCTCAATGATGGAAATGAGAAATGATCTCTTCTCCAAAAGTGGAATGAATTTGACTTGGGCGGTTTTTCCCTTTTATAGAGTGAAGACAAGCCTGAATTAGGTTGGCCTAGACACGTGGATGGCTCTCCTTACTCCTTAAATTCGAGAATAGCTTAACTGAATTCAGTTCATTAAATTGGCTAACGAGTTGTGATGTGGCAATTTTACTCCCTGCTTTGCTGCAGCGCAGATTTTGCTCCCTCAAGTCGCTCAATAATATATTCTGCACAAAGTAGTTTCCAAAGCATCCATTCTTCCAAATGGGTTAAAACATGTAATATATATCTAAAAGCAACCCTATTTAACACAAAAGACACACAAATGCCTATAGAAATAAGGCCTAAATAACTCCCTTTTGGAGAGTTATCATTAAGCGACATCTTCCATTTTCTTGTCGCTTTTCTTTTGAAGATGACTTGAGAAGACTTGTGTTTACAACCATAGATTCTTCTGTAGTTGCTTCTGTTGGGGTTTATGCCCTAAAACTCGTGGATAGTAAATGTAACATTTAACCGAACATTAATAAAATGATATTTGATGTATTGTTCATTTATTACTGTTAGTATTGTTTATATCTTGCCTAAATAACCCTAATCCAATAAACTAAACATCCTAGGCTGTTAGTATGAGACTTGAACTAGTATATGGGGACATAAGGGGATTGTTGTTCAAGTTACAGCCTAAAGAGTTTATAGTATAGGGATAAAGCTGGATACCTTATCCTGGTGACAATATGGATACGACCCGCTTTGTATTTTGAAACAAACACAATGATCCAACGTGTTTTTGTTAGGGACATGCGAGTGAGGGTATCCTATGCAATGAGTTTGCATAAGACTTGACCGCGAAATAGTAAACCACTAGCTGTAACACCGTTGACTAGTTAGGTTTCTATTTCACTAAGATGACCTAGGCAACTTAGTCTCAATCTTGAGTGGATTATGGACTCTTGTTCATGAGGGATTGTCCTTGATTTGTATGGGTGAGAGTGACCTGCACGCTGACTCAATAAGCCTACCATTTTGGGGACAAGACCAAGTGTGGAGCTGGAAACATAATAATATTAGATGAAATTCACTCCTTCCCTACTTTAGGGTAAGTAGATGTGTGTTCCCTTAAGTGGTGTCTTCGGGTCTTGAACAAAGGGTCATGCCCTCTCTATGGCACGAGAGGGACTTTTGTTTGTTGGTTGGTCCTCAAACACGTTGTTCATTAGTGGAGCACTAGGGACTTAAGGGTATAGATGTAACCTAGAGGTAAAACGGTAATTTGACCTAGCTGGGGTTACGAACACACGTGAAGGACTAACTTGCTGTTATTGGTCAATATCCGTGGACAAAGAAATATATCTACAGTGAGAAGAGTGCAGTTGTGGTTCTATAGTGGAGTGAACCACAGTTAACGAATATTGATTAACTTGGTTAATGAGTTTAACCAATTAATCTCATATCGTTGGAGCTTCTGATCTGTAGGTCCATTAGGTCCCATTGGTAACTCATTTAATGTATTGAGGTAAAATTTCTAAGGGAAGTAATATAATGTATGAAGATACATTATAATATAAAGTTTATAATTTTATTAAACTTTATAATATAAATTTATTTTGAATATTGATTCAAAATTAATTTAAGAGAGAATTGAATATTTGAAGGGGTTCGAATATTAAAATTTAAATATGAATTGGATTCATATTAAAACTATAGGTTAAAATTAATACGCATTAGATGCACATTAAAACTATAGGTTATATGAGAGAAATATAATTGAATATGTGATATTCAATTGAATGATTGATTAATTAAAGAATTAATTAATTATATGTTTTAATTTATTTTAATTAAATTTGATTTAATTAAAGCCCATTAAAACTATAGGATAAATGAGGGTTGTTCATTTAATTAAATATGATTTAATTAGTTGTTATGGCTCACCAGCGATTTATGTAGTTAACAATGAGTTCACCTTTTCGTTGTTTCGTATTTGTGAGCTCGAACATGCTAACTATTCGTCTGGTGCTGTAGAAGCGATTTAAGAACTCTCTTTCGAATTGCTCCCAACTGTCTATCAAATCAAGTTCTAGATCAGTGTACCAGTCGAAGGCATTTCCTTTAAGTGTTCGAACAAAATGCTTGACTAGTAGATCTCCTCGAGTACCAGCGTTCTTGCATGTTGTTGGGTTTTCAGAGTAAGTAAAAAATAGTAAAAATAGACTCTAGAGCACTATGCAAGCATACAAAATCGGCAGCAAGTAATAAGTATTTATCGAATCCACGGGGCTGAATAGCTCTCACTTTATCTATTTTATATATTCTTTTAATGGTTTAAAAAATGGTTAAAATGATTGGTTTTGATATAATGTTGAAGCAAAAGAAATGACAGAACAGAAAGTAAACAAATAAAGCAAACATATTAGAAACAGGCGTTGGTCAGGATTTAGTAATTGTTTTAAAAGATGCTCTAGCAATATTATTGATTAGGCAAAACTCTTGCAATCTTATCAACAGGATCCTTCCAAAACTCTGGATTTTTTGGAATGTGTTTCAACTCCAATGACGTGCTATCGATCAAGCACTAGGCAACTGGCTATCCCTAACTCAGTCACTAGCGTTCACCAATACACAATGGTCTAGTGTGATTAAATGCCACACACTTCTCAAATCATCCCTGAAACTAAGAAGTGGTATTCATACCGCCTGGCCAGGCGGGCACAAAATATAAATATGCACAACAAATAATCAAGTTGCATCAAATCAACATGTATTGCATAGAGAATAAGGCACGACAATTACATGACTCCTAACCAACACCTAAGCAAATTTAGTTCATAAAGCTCATGATAACACACGCTACAATCTGAGTGTGTGCATCCATAACTACAAGAAATTACAAGAAAATACTAATTCCCTTGGTCAAATTCGTAGTTGATGGTCTTCTTGAAGTCTCCAATCTTTCCTCCTCTATTCGGTTCCCAAAGATGGGAAGTAAGCCTCCACGAATGGAATAGGACTTCATTCACCAAGAATGGAATGATCTTGACTTGAGACTACTCTTCCTTTTATAGAGTGATAGCAAGCCCTAATTAAGTCAAATTGGACATGTGGCAGGCTTTCCAAGCTTCTTAAATCCGAAAATAGCTCAACAAACTTCAGCTCATTAAAATGGATAACGAGCTGTGATGTGGCAGTTTTGCTCCTTGCTTTGCTGGATCATAGATTTTGCTCCCTCAAGTGGCTCAACAATATATTCTGCACAAAATAACTTCCAAAGCATCAATTTTTCCAAATGGGTTAAAACATATAATATTCATCTAAAAGCAACCCTATGTGTTGTTTATGATTGCCCTTACCGTCAAACTGCTGAAACTTTGGCAGCTGATACCCGATAGACATTCTGAAATTATCAATCCTCTTAGTATAAGGTTTGGAATACAAGAGAGAGTCTTGAGTAGGTCCACCGTACTGAGCTCTGATACAGTTTGTGATCATATCTTGAAGTTGTTGGATGGATAGTGAAGCAATCGAAGTAAAACATTGTGTTTGATCATCTTGCACCATAGTCTTTCATTTGTCGTTATTTTTAACAACAGGGGTTTGACTTGTTATAGCGATATTTTGGTTCTCAATCTGGCTCTTTAGGTGCACGATTTGAGAATCTCTTTGTTCAATCGCCCGATTCTTTCTTCCATAGTTCTTGTCTCAACCATCATGACAGTCACTACGTCACAATTAGGTTCAAACAAAGGGTTATACTAATTTACAAGAAACTTGTCATTAGTACATGCCCCTGACAACATTGTTTATTCAATTATGATGGTAGGAGTTTTATCTTCTTCCAACTTGAGTTCATTCGAGCAACTATGGGTAGTAGAACCCGTGTAAAAGCTACTCATGATGAAAATCATTGAAGAAGTCTTGAACGACATGTTTTCACTTATGTTTTGAGATAAGAGAAAGAGATGAGAGTTAGAGATGGTCCCACTGGACGTGCCAATTTGTTCACACATAACTTCAAAGATGAGACACGTGGAATAATCTCGATTTGTATTTATGTTGTATGTGTGTGAGTGTATAATCTCTAATACATAATCTCTGATTCTCTCTCTTGTGTGTGTGTGTTTCACTCAAGGGCTGGAACGCTTGTTCTCGAATTTGAAGTCGTCTCAAGGGCTTTGCAACTTGTTCTTGAGATTGAAGTTGTCTCCAGGGTTTTTCAGCTTATTCTTGAGATTGAAGTTGTATCAAGAGGCTTCGTGAGCTTCAAGGAGTCTTTTGATCTTCTGAAAGTCTTCAAGAAGCTTTAGTCTTCAAAGTCTTGAAGGTCTGTTTGTTCTTCAGAAAGATTTGAGTTCTTCTCGATGGCTTGAGGTAGACTTCAATCTTCAGGTTTGTAGGAGGCCTTGAGGTTCAATCAATTTTGCAGAAAGCTTTGAAAAGGATTTGAGCTTCGATCTTCAGTTTTGCAGTAGAACTTGAAGAGGATTTAAGCTTCGATAATCGGTTCTGTAGTGGGATTTGAAGAGAATCTGAGCTTTGTTCTTCAGATCTACAGTTGGATTTGAAGAGGATCTGAGCTTCGATCTTCAGTTATGCAACGAGACTTGAAGAGGATATGAGCTTTTTTCTTCAGTTATGCAGCTGGATTTGAAGAGGATCTGAGCTTCAATCTCCGATTTTGCAGGGGGAGCTTTCATCTTCAGAGTCTTGTGAGAGCTTCCTAATCTTCCTCTTCTTCCTTTCTTTCTGCCCCCTCCAAATTAAATGAGAGGAAAGACCTCCTATTTATAGAGTTTTCAAAAGGCCTTTGTGGGCTTAGGCTTGATTGCATTTGGCCCCATCCACGGACTTGGGCTTGAAATTTTGAGCTTCAGGCCCAGTTACTGTTGCCTTCTAGAGTGAGTTAAAAATATGATAAAAATAAGTTCTAGAATACTGTGCAAGTATACACAATCTGCAGCAAGTGATAAGTAATTTATCATCTCCACAAGGTTTTGAATAGCTTTCACTCTACCTATCTTGTGTAACTTTTTAATGGTTTCAAGGTTGTTAAATTGATTGATTTTGAAATAATGCGGAAGCAAAAGGATTAACAGAGCAGAATGTAAACGGATAAATTAGCAGACAGATTGGAAACAAGTGTTGGTTAAGATTTTTGTAATTGTTTAAAAGATGCTCTAGCAATAATATTGATTAGGCAATTCTCTTGTAGTCTTATCAGTAGGATCCTCCTGGAACTCTGGATTTTTTGGAATGTGTTTCAACTCCAATGACGCTCTACCGATTAAGCACTAGGCGGTTGGTTATCCCTAACTCAGTCACTGGCGTCCACCAACACATAATGGTCTAGTGTGATTAAATGCCACACACCTCTCAAATCATCCCTGAAACTAAGAGGTGATATTCATACCGGTTGGCCTGGCGGGCACAAAATAGTAATATGCACAACAAATAATCAAGATGCTCAAATCAATATAAATTGCATAGAGAATGAAGTACAACAATTACGTATATCCTAACCGACACCTAAGTAAATTTAGTTCATGGAGTACAAGGTAACACACGCTACAATCTGAGTATGTGCATCCATAACTACAAGAACTTTACAAGAAAAAATTAATTCCCTTGAAGAAATTCGTAGCTAATGGTCTTCTTGAAATCTCCAATCGTTCCTCTCTTTAAACGGCTTCCAAAGATGGAAAGTAAGTCTCCAAAATGGAATTAGACTTTCCTCTCTCGAATGATTTGACTTAAGACGCTACTTCCTTTTATAGAGTGAAGTCAACCCTAATTATGTCAAAGATTACACGTCGAAGGCTCTCCAAGCATCCTAGATCCGAGATTGGTTCAGAAAACGTCACCTCATTAATGAATCATGTGCGGCTCACGTGGCAGTTTTGCTCCTAGCTTTGCTGGATCACGGATTTTGCTACCTCAAGTCGCTCAACATTATTTTCTCTGCAAAATAACTTCCAAAGCATCCATTCTTCTAAATAGTTTAAAACATATAATATTCATCTAATAATAACCCTATTTGGCACAAAAGACACACAAAGCACTATAGAAATAATGCCTAAATAACTCCCTTTTGGAGAGTTATCAGTTACCTTAATGAATTTGGAGTTAAATTGAACCCAATTTAATCTAATTTCATAAACTTAACACATTTTAATTTCATGAACTTAGAAAATTACTTACAAAATTTCTATGTCAACAATAGTTTTTTATGGAAAGAATAATTATTGGAATGAAATATTATTAAATTTTATTATTATGATATTTAAATACAAGCTTATTACTATATTAAAATCAGACCAAGTAAAAAAAGTTAATATTGTTTTCATTAAAAGAAAATTATTAATGAAAAATATAGAATAATTTTATTTATATAGGTTATCTAAAAAAAATTAAATAGTAAATTATGAATAACTAAAATTAAATATTTAACAAATTAAACATAAATTATAATTTTATAAAAAAAAAATACACGTACTAAAATAGAACCGATTGATTTTAGGAAAAAAATACTTTTTTGGTCCCTGAGTTTTGAGGAATAAATGTGTTTGGTCCCAAAGTTTTCAAAATGGATCTTTTTAGTTCTTGAGTTTTGAGAAATAGGTTTAAAAGGTCCCTAAGTTTTCAAAATGGACATTTTTAGTCCCTAAGTTTTGACAAATTGGTTTAAAAGGCCCCTCATGTTTACTTTTTTAATTTAAAGAACCATTCAATATTAAAAAAATAATTAAAAGATCTTAATTTTATAAAGTTGAAAAAAATAATATGAGGGATCTTTTAAACCTATTTCTCAAAACTCAAGGACTAAAAATGTCCATTTTGAAAACTCAAGGACTAAACATATCTATTCCTTAAAACTCAAGGATCGAAAAGGTATTTTTCTCTTGATTTTATCATTAAAAGAAAAATTATTGGTAGTATAAATTAGAGTGAGTAAAATTTTAAAAAGAAAAAATTAGTGAACAGATTGTAGATCTTAAGTTTTTATTTATTTATTTATTATTATTATTATTTGAGTTCGATCATAGATCCCTAAGTTAAACAAGGATATTCAAAAAAAAAAAAAAAAAAAAAAAAGTTAAACAAGGATAAAAATGGTAAAGTATGAATGAAAAATATTGTGGGAGCTACCGCATAAAAAGATGAAAATAGGGTTCATGAGTTTTTTTTTTTTTTAAAAAAATTAAGGCAGTGATTCAAAATTTAAGTTAAATTATCAAAAATACCTTTGAACTATGAGATTGATTTCAATTATACTTGAAACTAAAGTTTCATTTTAGCCCTAGAAGTTTGAAACTTGTTTCAAAATGACCCCTGCATGTTTTTTTCGTTAAATTCATGGATGGAAAATGACGTGTTTGCATATACATTGTTGCTTACGTGAATATATTTGAGTACATATGTATGGAAAAAAAACACACATACAAACACATCACTTTTTGTCCATAAATTGTCTCTAAGGATAGTTTTGAAACAAATTTCAAACTTCAAAAGTTAAAATGAAACTTTTGAAAGTTTAGGAATATAATTAAAACTAACTCAAATTCAGGGTTATTTTTTATAATTTAACTCAAAATTGATGTAACAACCCAGTTTTTCTTTAAAAAAAGGGGGGGGGGGGAAGAGCGAATGGGCTTATGCCCGGTCAAAGAGGGGAGTGGGGGGAATTTTTCACCCCACATTTTCGGTCATGACCGATTAAAAATAAATAAATAAATCTGAAATTCTTCTTCTCCCTCACACTCTCTCTCTCCCTTTTGGCTCTCTCTCCCCGATACTCTCTCTCTCTCGTACTCTCTCAGCAACCCGCCGCACGCCTCCGCCTCCACCATCGCTCACCGCCGCACGCTGTCGCCCGCCGTTCCACACGCCGTCGTTCGTCGTCGGTGAGCACTCAACTCTCTCTCTCCCTCGTTTCTTTCTCTCTCTAACTAAGCTTTCTCTCTCCGTTTGCAACTCAGTCCGTCGGTCTCTGCCCGCCAGCGTCGCCCTCAGCCCTCTCTCGCAGCCGTGAACCACCGCTCGTTGGGACGCCGCCCCGCGCCGCTCCGTGTCGTCGCCGCCTCCCCAGTAGCAGACTGTCGCCGCCGTCTGATTCGCACGTCGCTCGCAGCCTCCTCGCACCGCCGGCCTCTGCGATAGATCACCAAGCGACCGTCGCCGCTTACCTCACATTGTCGTCGCCGTGAGTTCCTTTGCAACCAAATAGCCACACGTCGCTGCTGTCTTCATCCAAATAGTTGTACGCTGCCTTGAGTCGCTCTAGATCTTGAGCGTTCGATGATTTGATTAATCAAACAGTTGGTAAGGAGGGTGTAAGTTTCAGATCTAATTAGTCTTTTACCCTTTAATGGAATACCCAATAATGTTGAGGCTTAATCCAAGGTGTTCGTAGTGAGTGGTGGTCGAATTCGTAAAGGCGGAGCGAAATTGGAAATTGGACAGCGAGCACTAGTTTCACTTGGGTGAGTTTTCGACCCTCTCAAGTCTTGTGTTTTAGGAAATTATTGAGATCGTTATGCCTCTGATGTGTGAATATATTTTATGTGTTAATAGACTATTATCTCGCACCACGTGGTTGGCGTTATATCAAGTTGTTTGGGTGTTTTCAATCAAGCTTAGTTTCCTCAAAGTAAGTAACTTGCTGCATTGGAATGAAATGTTTATGCATTGAAATGACTGTTTACTTCCGGCATGAGTTAGTATCAAATATTTTGGATTGAGATTGAGATGATATGATTGCGTTTGTCTTCAAGAATTTGGGTTGTTGTGTACTTGTGCTACGTGATAGGTGAAAGTGCTTGACTGTTTTATATTATAAGTTGACTGGCATTGTTTGTGGACAACGAGAAGTTTGTGGTTTCTCTGTTTAGGAGTGTTGGTTGTCACCTCCATTTCTTGTTCTTGAGATGTGACTGAGTTGGGATGATACATATCAGTTAGCCTGTCAGTAATCTATGAAAAGAAACCGATTGTATTAAATAGGTTGAAGTTAAAAATTAGTAGGTGATAAGGGGACCTAAAGGGTAAAGGATTAAGAAAGGGAAAGGAATAGGCTAGTTGCCTCGGTTGAGGGTCGTGTCAATGAAACACCTAGGACTGAGATGTATTAGACTGAAATGAGGGGCTTAATGGGCGGGACTTGGCTTCGCAGACTATGTGTCATTTACTAACTGTGGAAGTTCATTTCTGACTTAAACCCGTGAACGCCCCACCAGTGAAATGGTAGTTTAGAGCGCTACGCGCACATTAGTGCCTTGAGGGGTGAGACTCAGCTCCACTGACTGGGTGCCTTCTACCATCAGTAGGGGTAAAGATCTCCCAAAACACCCACATATGCACTACCACTGAGTTGGCAAACTTATATATAGGTGAGTTAATTGATCACGAGACCCGAACTACAGATAAATGAAATGAAATGAATGAGAATGAGATGACCTAACCCTTAGGCCCTTAGTTTGAATAAAATGTTGAAATTTTGGTTGTTGCAAGTGTTTAGAAGTATTGTTACTTACTGAGTATTTTCTTAAATACTCATTCTTTTCCCTAACATATAACTGCAGGTAGAGGTAAAGGTGTACAGAATGCGTGACGGAGTGCTGTTGAGCGAGCCATGGATTTCCTTAGAATAGTCTTCCGCATTTTATGTTTTCTTCAAAATTCTTCTTTTTGAACTTGTATTGTGATTGCTTTAAGGTTTATTCCGCTTTAAGTTTTGCTTGAATAGCTAAAGGTTTCTTTTGTTCTATTTTTAACTGGGATCCCAGGTTGAAAAGTTTCACGTATTTTCTAAAGCGTGTTTCACTCCAATGCTGTTTCTTATTCACTATTTGAAAGTATAATGAAATGCACGTAGTAGTGGCCCTAGGATATAGACATGAAAAGTAGGGTCGTTACAGTTGGTATCAGAGCTCTAGGTTATAGGTTCTGTAGACTGGTTTACATCGTAAACCTTAGGTATGTCCATGGCTTATCAGCAAGTACCCGGTCACGCCAGGTACACGTTTGTTTACTTTGTAGCCTGTAAATGTTATATATATTGGAAAAGGTTCATGTTGTGGAAAAGTATGAATAAGGTTTTGTAGTTGTGAATTGTTTAAAGGATTCAAGCCTGTTTTGTAAGATGATACAATTTTTGTAATAGATCATGTCTCCCCGTGCACGAGGTCATGGAAGAGGTCGTGGTAGGGGTCGTACAACATGAACAAGTTGTGCCACCTGTGGGGTGTTGGGCTCCTAAAGTGAGTAAAAATATGGTATAAAAGACTCTAGAATTCTTGTGCAAGTATACACAGTCTGCAACAAGTAATATTATCAATCCGAGTCCTGAATTAGTTTCCACTCTACCTATTTTGTGTAACTTTCTAATGGTTTCAAAGATGGTAAAATGATTTGGTTTTATAAGAATTGTGCTGAAGCAAAATAAATGACAGAACAACGAGTAAACAAATAGATAGATAGATTAAAGACAGGCGCTGGTTAGGATTTAGTGATTGTTCTAAAAGATGCTCTAGCAATATTATTGATCATTCATTTCTCGTAGTATGATTAGCGGATTCCTCCCGGAACTCCGGATCTTTTGGGATGTGTTTCAACCCCAATGAAGTTCGACCGATCAAGCACTAGGCAACTGGCTATCCCTAGCTCAGTCACTGGGCGTTCACCAATACACAATGATCGTAGTGTGGATAATTGCCACACACTCTCTAAATCATCCCTGAAACTAGAGAGAACTATTCACACCGGCTGGCCAGGCGGGCATAAAATGGAAATAAGTACAACAATTAACCAAAATGCGATAGTCAATATATTACTAAAGATGAAGCACGACAATCACATTATTCCTAACCAACACCTAAGCTACTTAGTTCATAATAGACATGGAAATACAAATCACAATCTGAGTAGGCATGTCCATAATCACAAGTTAATAAAGAAAATAAACTCCTTAATCAGCTTGCGGATGATGGTGTTCTTGATGATCTTCAATCTCTCTATACTATTCAGCTTCCAAGGGGAAACATGGAATGCTTTTGACTTTGACGGCTACTTCCTTTTATAGAAGGATAGGAGGCTTGAATTAGGTCAACTTGGACACGTGTAGGGCTCTCCTTGCTCCTTTATCCCGAAAATAACTCAACAGAAGTCGGTTCATGAAGTTGGCTAACGAGCTGTGATGTGGCAGTCATGTTCCCAGTTTTGCTGCAGCATAGAATTTGCTCCCTTCAGTCGCTCAGCAGCATAATCTGTACAAAATAATTTCCAATGCTTCCATTATTCCAAATGGGTTCAAACATGTAATATCTTTCCAAAACCAACCCTAATAAGCATAAAGGACACACAAATCCCTATATAATTGAGGCCTAAATAACTACCTTTTGGGCAGTTATCATACCCCTAAACTTGAACTATTGCGCGTCCCGAGCAATACTAACCAACCTTCCTTCAAGAACTCAAAACATCAGACAAAGAATAGCTTAATCAAACCAGACAGTCCAACACTACCTTTAACCTTTACCTGAGCACTCTGCGAAACCAAGCTCTGCTGCAGCAAAATGATTCCTCCGGCATGGACAAATAATCACCACTTTTCAACTTAATTCTAAGAACTCACCACAGCCTAGCTCTATTATCAGACATTTCAAAACAAATTTTTAAAGGGGTTTATATCCTTGTTTATCAGACTTAAAGCAGCCCTACAGTCATAAGCTCTTAAGCATGGGATGACCCACTTTATGGTGCAGTATACCCTTGCATCAAGCTCATCACCAACTAGGCTCAATATTCATTATAAAGCTCAAAAATCCTTAGTTATTCCATCTCTTGCCCCTCAGAATGGCTACATTTTGTGATGAAGCTCACCTAAGTTCTGGGAGACAGAAAAACTGCTGGATCATCATTCATCCTTCAAAACTTTTGCTCCATCAATTTTTTCAGCAAAATCTTCAACAAATAATTTCTTCAGCAAATAATTTTTCTCATTTTTTCACATTTCCTAGGTCATCTTTTGACGCGAAGACAAACTGTGGGTATCACAAATGTCCCCGGTTACTCAACAACCTAGCAAATTTTTACTTGAAGGAGAGGAATGCTCGAGCAAAACAATTGGAGTATCAAAAAGTCCCCCAAACTTAAATTATTCATTGTCCCCAATGAATCATTAATTAAGCAATTATACCCCCAAAATTAAAATTTTCTATCTGAATTTTAAACTAAGCGTGGGACTAAAACTAAGCTTAAAGTGGATCATATAAGTCAATACTACCTTCAAAATCTTCTTTGCCGCAACAACAGTCCAGGCTAGAAGCAATGCTCAAGCAAAAGGTTTCTGGAGATCAGAATACCTTGATCCAATTAAGCGTAATCAGTCCAAGCTTCAAAAATTCAGAAGAAAATTAGTTAAGTTAGACATTACTCAGTGCTCATGGAATAGAAACATTCAGAAATTTCATTAAAAATATTCAAAGAAAAATTACATAGCAGAGATAGATTTTTATCAAAGCAGAAAAATTAAAAAGAAACAGACAAGCAGTTATAACAGCGAGCAGGGTCAATATGCGCGAGCAAACAAAAATTGAAAAACAAAAGTAATGCTCGCTCCAGGCCATCCCATCAGTCAGTCTTCCTGACCCTGCTCCTTATCAACATCCTCTTCTCGCTCAACAGGTGGGGGTGGTATCCACAGATTAAATAAGTCATCGGGAAACACGGGGAAGGCCTGATATGGTTTTGAGAAATTGGTTTGCAAGGCCCTCCTGAGCGCATCATCTCTCCTTTTAGCATAAGTCCAATAGGTCTGAGCTTGTCGTTCAGCAAACTCTAACCTACTGGCCAACAGTGTCAGTTGCTCTTAGATCTGATGAACTCCATACACAAATCCACCCTGGCGAGCCTCTTGCGTACGCTGAAGCCGCGCCAGATTAGGTGTGTCAATGATTCCCTTATCAAGCATAATCATATCCTTTGGAACCGTGGGCACTCATGCCCTGCTGCATAACATCGTAATCGTGTTTGGAAAAAACAGCTTCCCCACCTTTTTGCGCCAACAGTCAGCAATCTCAGTAGAAATTATTTTTCCAACATCTATACTCATTGAGCAAAGGATGGCAAAGGCAAGCAATACTCTGTCCCGAGATATAGTGGAGTCGTGTGTTGTCGGCAGTAAGCGTAGCCTAATGAAACCCATCAAAGTGTTGGCTTCACTCTTCAAATAGGCAGCTTGAAATGTGTGCTTGCGCGTCTGCGACACCCTCCATTGAGCCCCCTCAACACCTACCTCTCGGACCGCCGCACTTAATTGGTCGCTCGATGGCGCAACCATCATCTCATTAAAAACTGCATGCGGAAAATCCTGGAGATCAAACAAACTATTAATGGCTTTTGGGCTCCATTGTACAAGCACTCCTCGCACTATAACTTCAAAGTCATCCTTAACATCAAGATTAGCGTAGAATTCTCGAACAATGTTGGCATTGACAGGTTCAGGCTTCACACAAAACTGCCTCCACCCAAGGTTCGCTATTCCAGACTCTAAGAACCTTGGCAAATCACTGCCAAATCCCCGCTCGAACAAGAAATCACACTTCAGCACCTATTGGTATTTTGCTCTCGCAAGCTCATTGACAAAGCGAATGAACGGTACCCTTGGTTCCTCAATCTCACCCGATGCTTCGGCAATTCCTTTGCCCTTGTCTTCTCTTTGTTCGCGCAAAATCTCTTCTTCTGCCTTCCTTGCCTCTTCTTCCTTTGCCTTATTTTCAGCTTCCCTCTTCTCTTCCTCAGAGTCCGACGTCGGCGGCGATGGAGTGTTCCGAATCACCCTCACGCGACCCGCCTTCTGTTTGATGCAGCGGCGCTTTGGTGGTTCAGGCATTACGACTTCAACATGAGCCTCTTGCACCGGCGCTTTGGTGGTTCAGGCATTACGACTTCAACATGAGCCTCCTGCACCGGCTCCGGTGTTTTCTCTTTTTCAGGCATACATGCGGCCTGCTCCTCAGCCTCTGTTTCTTGATTCTTCTCAGCATTCTCTTTGTGAACCGTATCAGAAATTATCGGTTCTTCCTCAGGATTTTGAGTTCCCTCCATATCCACGACATTCACTGTTTCTTCTTGAATGACTTCTTGCTCCTCAGCCCTCTGCTGCCTCCTTCTTCTTTTAGCCTTTTTTCTTCTGGCGTTCTCTTTTTCTTAGTTTTCCCTTTTTGTACCTCCGGACTAACTGGTGTTTCCTCCTCTTCACTCTCTCTTTCTTTCCTAGCTCTAGTC
This sequence comes from Luffa aegyptiaca, assembly GCA_017139565.1. Lineage (NCBI taxonomy): Eukaryota > Viridiplantae > Streptophyta > Magnoliopsida > Cucurbitales > Cucurbitaceae > Luffa > Luffa aegyptiaca. The sequence continues at coordinate 24,456,088 of CM029397.1, forward strand.
GTTGCCATGGAGGACTCAACAGTTTTACAGAGAATGGAAGGGAAAAAGAAAGAATGCAGACGACAAAATTGGATCAAGAAGACGAAGTGGAAAGAAACTTACCAGCGGTTGTGAATAAATAAGGCTCCAGCAAAATGCAATCCTAACCGAAATGATATTACCATTTAATTTGAAGTGAATGTAACCTGAAAATTTGAAACCAGCAACGGTAAAATCGTGGATTCCAAACGCCCATGGTAAAAATTGATGTGTTGTCCATCATTGAAGCCTTCAGATGATTGCTCTGCGACACGTGGCTTCATCAGATGATGCATGCAAATTTACCTTCAAATATCAAAGCCAAAATCCAACGGAAACCCTTTTAATTCGGATTATTTTGCTCCAGCCATAATCTTGCTGCAACAACCTGAAGAATCTTGCATACGAAATTTGAATTTCAAAATATGAAAATCAAATCTTTCAAATTTAAATTTAACCGATCAAATCAAATTTAATCTTTTATTCTCAAGAGAAGCCGAATAAATTATAGAAAATCTTTATTAATTCAAATTAAACAGAATTAAATAACCAGAAATAGATTCTAATCCTAAAACTCTGATTAATTAAAAGATAATTCAAAGATAATCTAAATAACCCGAAAATAAAATCAAACTAAATTAAAAAATAGATAAAATCTAAACTACCAAAAATACCAATATTTTAAAGATAAAATCTAATAAATCATGCAAAATCAAATCTAACCTAACTGAAATTAAAATCAAATTAGCGAAAAATACAATTAATACAAATTCTGGGAGCTCAAAATTTTGCTCTGTGAAATGCTACCGCAAAAATCCTGCTCCCTCAATCAACCAACCTTAGGGAAGGATATTTCGACTGAAACTCCTCACCCCAGTAATGCTTCACACGCTGTCCATTCACCTTGAACACTCTCCCATCTTTTTCATCTTGCAAAGTAATTGCTCCATTGGGGAAAACCTCAATCACAATAAATGGTCCTGACCATTTAGATTTTAATTTTCCAGGAAATAATTTTAATCTAGAGTTATAAAGCAAAACTTTTTGACCCTTGACAAACTCCTTAGATTTAATTTTCTTGTCATGCCACAGCTTAGTCTTTTCTTTATAAATTTTTGCATTTTCATAAGAAAATTGACGAAATTCTTCTAACTCATTAAGTTGCAGCATTCTTATTGCTCATGCACGACTTAGATCAAAATTTAACTTTTTCAAAGCCCAAAACGTTTTATGCTCAAGCTCTAATGATAAATGGCAAGCTTTCCCATATACTAACCTATAGGGAGACATACCTAGAGGAGTCTTATAAGCTGTTCTATAAGCCCAAAGAGCCTCATCCAACCTAAAGGACCAATCATTTCTAGATGGATGGACTACTTTCTCTAAAATAGCTTTAATTTCCCGATTACTAATTTCAGCTTGACCATTTGCTTGTGGGTGATAAGGGGTAGCTATCCTATGCTTAATCCCATACTTAGCTAAAAGCTTAGTTAAGATATTATTAACAAAATGTGTACCCTCATCACTCACTAGAGCCCTAGGTGTCCCAAACCGCTCAAAGATGTGCGATTGAAGAAACCTCGCGACTGTCTTGGCATTACTCTGATGGCATGCGATGGCCTCCACCCATTTGGACACATAATCAACTGCCAATAAGATAAAAACATTGCCATTAGAAGGGGGAAATGGCCCCATAAAATCAATACCCCATACATCAAATAACTCAACTTCTAAAATGTAAGTTAGAGGCATTTCATCTCTAGGCCCCAAGTTTCCTCTCCTTTGGCAAGCATCACATTGCTTGTAGAACCAATGGGCATCCTTAAATAATGTAGGCCAGAAAAATCCGCAATGCAAAATCCTCATAGCTGTCCTCTGACCGCTGAAATGACCTCCATACGGCGAAGAGTGACATTGCTCCAGGATTTCCTTTGCTTCAGCACCTGAAACACACCTACGAATAATACCATCAGAGCATTGCTTATACATAAATGGCTCATCCCAATAAAAAAATTTCGCATCGTGCTTAAACTTTTTCTTCTGCCTCCAATCCATGTCAATAGGAGTGACTACCTTTACCAAAAAGTTGGCAATATCAGCATACTAAGGGACATCCTTAACTACCTTTACCTCAACAGCAAAGAGCTGTTCATCTGGAAAAGAATCGGAAATGGCAGATTGCTCCAGCAAAGATGATGACGAATCAAGACGAGATAAATGATCTGCAATGACGTTTTCTGATCCCTTTTTATCCTTTATCTCCAAGTCGAACTCCTGCAATAATAAAATCCAACGAATTAGTCTAGGCTTTGCATCCTTCTTAGTCATTAAATACCTTATTGCTGCATGATCCGTGAACACCGTGACTTTGGATCCAACCAAATATGGCCGAAACTTCTCAAAAGCGAACACCACAGCTAACAACTCCTTTTCAGTAGTTGTATAGTTGACTTGTGCTTCATTTAAAACCTTGCTTGCATAATATATAGGATGGATAAATTTGCGATGTTTTTGCCCCAGCATCGCACCTACCGCAGCATCACTCACATCACACATTACCTCGAATGGTAAATTCCAATTAGGTGCATAAAGAATAGGTGCTGAGATTAAAGCAGTCTTTCGAGTCTCAAAAGCCTTCCTACAATCTGCATTAAAGTCAAAAACATGATCAGTACACAATAAGTTACAAAGAGGTTTACTGATTTTGGAAAAATCCTTTATGAACCTCCTATAAAATTCAGCATGTCCTAAAAAACTCTGAATTCCCTTCACTGAATTCGGTGGTTCTAGTCTCTCAATAACCTCTATTTTTGCTCTATCAACTTCTAGACCATTTTTAGAAATTTTATATCCTAACACTATACCCTCCTTCACCATGAAGTGACATTTTTCCCAATTAAGAACTAGATGGGTATCCTCACATCTTTTTAACACCTTACCTAAATTATCTAAACAACTCTGAAAAGACCCACCAAACACTGAAAAATCGTCCATAAATACATAAACAGTGGACTCAATCATATCAGAAAAAATTGCCAACATACACCGCTGAAATGTTGCTGGAGCATTGTAGAGGCCGAAAGGCATTCTCCTAAAAGCAAATGTCCCATAAGGACAGGTGAAAGTGGTTTTCTCCTGATCCTCAGGAGCAATAGTAATCTGATTATACCCAGAATAACCATCCAAGAAACAGTAGTAGGCCTGACCAGCCAATCGATCCAACATCTGGTCGATAAATGGTAGAGGGAAATGGTCCTTACGGGTAGCTTTATTAAGCCTCATGTAATCCATGCAAACCCTCCAGCCAGTTACTGTCCTTGTTGGGATCAACTCATTGTCTTTATTGCTCACCACAGTGACACCTCCCTTCTTAGGAACACATTGGACAGGGCTTACCCAATTGCTATCGGCAATTGGATAAATGATCCCAGCATCCAACCATTTAATTACCTCATTCTTAACAACCTCTTTCATTGCAGGGTTTAGCCTTCTTTGTTGCTCAATACTCCTAAAGGATCCCTCCTCTAGAGTGATTTTGTGCATACAAAAAGATGGGCTAATTCCCTGAATATCAGCCAATGTCCAACCTATAGCCTTGCGGTATTGCTGCAGCAATTTTATTAAGGCCTCTTCATGCTCTGGCATTAAATCTGATGCAACAATAATGGGCAACGTCTCACCTTCCCCAAGATACACATATTGTAGATGATCCGGTAAGGGCTTCAAATCTAAAGTAGGTGCCTCAATCAGGGATGGCTTAATGGGAGGAGCCTTCCTCTGATCTAAATCTAAAGACTCAAAAACATCCTCACATCTAAACAATTCTTTTTCATTTTTTCTATCTAAAGAACAAATTTCAAAATCCTCTACACTAACCTCTCCATGCTTTTCTGAATGCTTACTAGTCGAATCCTGTATTGTTGTCTCAATAACTGTGCTCTCCAGAATCCTAATGAAGGAGCAATCCTCCATTTCGTCTGGATATTTCATGGCTTTAAACACATTAAATTTCACTTCCTCATTACAGACTCTCATTGTTAATTCCCCTTTTTGAACATCTATTAACGCCCTACCAGTAGCCAAAAATGGACGACCTAAAATAATTGGGACATCTTTATCAACCTCATAGTCTAAAATAATAAAATCAACAGGAAATATGAATTTATCCACCTTCACTAAGACATCCACAATTTTACCCTCTGGATATGTGATAGACCTATCAGCTAATTGGAGTGTAACTGTGGTAGGCCTAGCTTCACCAATACCTAACTTTCGATAGACCGAAAGAGGCATAAGGTTAATGCTTGCGCCTAAATCACAGACTGCTCTACCTAATTCTTTTCCACCTATAGACACGGGTATGGTAAATGACCCTGGATCCTTAGCCTTAGGGGGTAGCCCATTCTTAAGAATAACACTACACTCCTCAGTAAGAGATACAGTTTCAAATTCACCTAACCTCTTCTTTTTAGTCAAAATATCCTTAAGAAATTTAGCATAATTAGGCATTTGCTCAATAGCTTCTACTAAAGGGATATTTATATGCAATTGCTTAAGAATCTCTAAAAACTTCCTAAATTGACCATCCTGATTCTTAGGCTTTTGCCTTTGTGGAAAAGGTAGAGGTGGTACATAAGATGGGGGCGGCACATAAGGTGGTTCCACATCTGGAACAGAACCAGATGCTCCAGCATTTTTATTGCTGCCTCCAGCACCCTGACCAGACTCCAACTCTTTTTCTACAACAACATTTTTATCACCATTTTTATCTATAACCTGGTTTTTACTAGGCTCAATTCTTTCTTCTAATGGCTTACCACTCCTAAGAGTCACTGCCTTTACCTGCTCCTTACCTTCCCTTCTAGGGTGTTCAGTATCTGATGGAAGTTTCCCTTGAGGCCTTGCCTTCAGCTCATTAGCTAGCTGACCCACTTGCAATTCCAGGGCTCTCATCGAAGCTTGATTACTTTGAATTGTGGCATCTGTGCGAGCCATAAATTCTTTCATCATCACCTCAAGAGAACTTCCCGAATTTTGCTGGGGCCAACCCTGCTTATTTTGCTGGGGCAATACCTGCGATTTAGCAAATCCCGGCTGGTTCATCTTTTGTTGTGTCTGCATGTTATTTCCTTGACCTCCCCATGAGAAGTTGGGGTGGTTGCGCCAACCTGGATTATAAAAGTTAGAGTAAGGGTTGTTCCTCTGATTACCTACAAAAAAACACAGAAGCTGGATTGCTGGGGCAAAACTCGTAGTTGTGATTTTCACCACAATAGACACATGCTTCTTCTGTGATTGGTTCACCACTGCTACAGGCTCCATAGCTGGTGGCTGTTGATGACTAATCATTGTCACATTCTTAAGAGCGTTAGCAATCATAGCAAGATCAGCCTTAATGGTGGACACACCATCAACTTCTAATACACTCTTAACTTTCTTATTTGTGCATCTAACATCCGACCACTGACAGCTATTAATAGATATCCTCTCTAAAATCTCATAAGCTTCATCAAAAGTTTTTGCCAAAAGGGCCCCTCCAGCCGAAGCATCAATCATACCTTGGGTTACTCCATTTAAACCATTGTAGAATGTTTTCATTTGAATACAATGAGGTAAACCATGGTGGGGACACTTTCGCAAAAGCTCCTTAAATCTTTCCCAAGCCTCACTAAAAGTCTCATCTTCAAGTTGCCTAAATCCTACTATTTCACTCCTTAATTTAGCATTTCTATTAGGTGGGAAATATTTACTCAAAAAAATTTCAGCTAACTCATCCCATGTCCTAATTGATCTTGGAGCAAAAGAGTTCAACCATGACTTTGCCCCATCTCTAAGAGAATACGGGAACAAAGTTAATCTAAGAGCATCCCTAGGCACTCCTTGAATTACAAAAGAATCACTAACTCCTAGAAAAGACTTAAGATGTAAATGAGGGTCTTCAGATGACAAACCATGGAATTGCCCCACGGTTTGCAACATCTAAAACATTACCAGTTTCATTTCAAAATTTGCCGCTTGGATTTGGGGACGTGCAATCCCTGGATTCAACTCATTAAACATCGGGACAGCATACGCTCGAATGGCTCTGGTCCTATCGTTTGCTATCAAGATAGGATTCTCAGCCTGATTATTTTGCTGCTCATTTTGTTCAAACAGCGGGTTTTGCTGCAGCAAACGATTCTGGGGTCTGTTGGACCTTCAGGACCCTCCGGAAGGCGCGGCACGTTCTCCATCTGGTTTCTGCACTGCTCCCTCCTTCTGTTCCTAAATGTCCTTTCAATTTCTGGATCAAGCTCGAACCTTACCCCAGGCGGATTGTTCATGCACAAAACTCACACCTGAAAAAAAAAAAAAAAAAAAGAAACAATCAAAAAGTTCTAGCACCAAACCACTAAAACACATACACAAAACAAATCAGATAAAAACTTATTCAGTTCCCCGGCAACGGCACCAAAAACTTGTTGGGCTCCTAGATTGAGTAAAAATATGGTATAAAAGACTCTAGAATTCCTGTGCAAGTATACACAGTCTGCAACAAGTAATATTATCAATCCGAGTCCTGAATTAGTTTCCACTCTACCTATTTTGTGTAACTTTCTAATGGTTTCAAAGATGGTAAAATGATTTGGTTTTATAAGAATTGTGCTGAAGCAAAATAAATGACAGAACAACGAGTAAACAAATAGATAGATAGATTAAAGACAGGCGCTGGTTAGGATTTAGTGATTGTTCTAAAAGATGCTCTAGCAATATTATTGATCATGCATTTCTCGCAGTATTATTAGAGGGTTCCTCCCGGAACTCCGGATCTTTTGGGATGTGTTTCAACCCCAATGAAGTTCGACCGATCAAGCACTAGGCAACTGGCTATCCCTAGCTCAGTCACTGGGCATTCACCAATACACAATGATCGTAGTGTGGATAATTGCCACACACTCTCTAAATCATCCCTGAAACTAGAGAGAACTATTCACACCGGCTGGCCAGGCGGGCATAAAATGGAAATAAGTACAACAATTAACCAAAATGCGATAGTCAATATATTACTAAAGATGAAGCACGACAATCACATTATTCCTAACCAACACCTAAGCTACTTAGTTCATAATAGACATGGAAATACAAATCACAATCTGAGTAGGCATGTCCATAATCACAAGTTAATAAAGAAAATAAACTCCTTAATCAGCTTGCGGATGATGGTGTTCTTGATGATCTTCAATCTCTCTATACTATTCAGCTTCCAAGGGGAAACATGGAATGCTTTTGACTTTGACGGCTACTTCCTTTTATAGAAGGATAGGAGGCTTGAATTAGGTCAACTTGGACACGTGTAGGGCTCTCCTTGCTCCTTTATCCCGAAAATAACTCAACAGAAGTCGGTTCATGAAGTTGGCTAACGAGCTGTGATGTGGCAGTCATGTTCCCAGTTTTGCTGCAGCATAGAATTTGCTCCCTTCAGTCGCTCAGCAGCATAATCTGTACAAAATAATTTCCAATGCTTCCATTATTCCAAATGGGTTCAAACATGTAATATCTTTCCAAAACCAACCCTAATAAGCATAAAGGACACACAAATCCCTATATAATTGAGGCCTAAATAACTACCTTTTGGGCAGTTATCATGGGGCAAGAAGGAAATCTACCGAAAAACCCACAAGTGGAACAGTCGGGGCCTACGGTAGGACTTGTCACAGTGGATATCCAGGCAATAGTTCAGATCGCAGTTCAGGCTGCAGTTGCGGGCGTGCTTGCGGGACGACAGGCCCAAGCGCCTCAGAACAATGAAGCCCTATCGTGGGAGGCAAGGGACCCCACGGTGGTAGAGTTGTGGCTGTCCTCCATCGAGACTGTCTTTTGCCACATGAACTGCCCGGAGGACCAGAAAGTGTACTGCGTCGTGTTCTTGTTACGAGATAACGCCTTGATTTGGTGGCAATCGATCGAAAGGACTATAGACGTCAGCAACGGACCTGTCACATGGACTCAGTTTAGGGGGGAGTTCTTCAGGAAGTATTACCCTGCAGCCTCCCAATTCAAGAAGCAAGCAGAGTTTGTGGCTCTTACGCAGGGAAACCGAACCGTAGAGGAATACGAGACAGAGTTCGCCAGACTGTCTCAGTTCGCTCCTGCCCTGGTAGCTGTAGAGGCTAATAAGGTAGAACGTTTCATCACAGGCTTAAAGGAAGAGATTCAGGGCAGTGTGGCAGCCCATGAACCCCAAGACTATGCCACAGCAGTCAGGGTGGCAGAACTGATTGATCGACGACCGTCAATTGTCTCCTCAGAACCTTTCTCAGGTCATAAGTGAAGGTACGATCAGATGAGCTCGAACACACAGCGGGGCCACCGTTACCCTAGACGAGGTCCGCCCCAGGACCGTTGACAGAAAGCACAGAATCAGCCAGGGCCTAATCAGGATAGGTCGTTATGTCAGACGTGTAGGAAGTACCACTGGGGTAATTGCTTGGCAGGGACCCATGTTTGTTTCAAGTGTGGCCGAGAAGGGCATATTGCTCCGAATTGTAATCAGAAGAAAACTAATTATGCCGACCAGTCGTCCAGTTCAAATCAGGCATCCGGGGTAAGACCAGCACAACATCAGGGCAAGATATTTGCCACCACCCGACAAGAGGCAGAGGACCTTGACGCAGTAGTGACAGGTACCATCCCTATTCTCGGCCATTATGCTTTTGTGTTGTCTGATTCGGGTTCAACGCATTCTTTTATTTCTGCATCATTTGTAAGTCAAGCCAACCTAGAACTAGAGCCGCTGAGCTATGTTTTGTCAGTCTCAACCCCTGCGGGGGTAACGTTACTAGCTAGTGAAGCGGTGAAGGCCTGCCAAATGTTAGTGTCTGATCGATCGATGGACGTGACATTGATCGCCCTTGATATGAGTGATTTTGATGTTATCTTGGGAATGGAATGGTTGGCTTCTAATTATGCCAACATAGATTGTTATCGTAAGGATCTTTAACCCTCCGTCAGAGGCAAGCTTCAAGTTTAAAGGATCGATGATGAAAGGTGCTCCTAAGGTAGTCTCTGCGATGAAGGCGAGGAAATTGATTAACAAAGGAGCTTGGGGCTTGCTGGCTAGCGTGATTGACACAAGGAACACCGAGGTATCGATGACCTCAATACCGGTAGTGAGGGAGTTTGTAGATGTTTTTCCGGAGGATCTAGCAGGACTACTGCCAGAACGAGAGGTTGATTTTTGCATTGAGCTAGAGCCAGGGACTAATCCCATTTCTAAAGCTCCATATAGGATGGCCCAGTGGAATTGAAAGAGCTTAAGGTACAGATCCAGGAGCTGTTAGACAAAGGTTATATATGCCCCAGTGTTTCGTCGTGGGGTGCTCCAGTTATATTTGTGAAAAAGAAGGATGAGACAATGCGTTTGTGCATCGACTATCGGGAGCTGAACAAAGTCACAATAAAGAACAGATACCCTCTACCCAGGATTGATGACCTCTTTGATCAGCTTCAAGGTGCAGCAGTATTTTCTAAAATAGATCTACGGTCAGGTTATCATCAGTTGAGGATTAGAGGGGAAGATATACCTAAGACAGCTTTCTGGACCAGGTATGGGCATTACGAATTTACCGTGATGTCCTTTGGGCTTACTAATGCTCCTGTAGTTTTCATGGACTTGATGAACAGGGTATTTAAGGAATTCCTTGATTCGTTCGTGATTGTTTTTATCGACGACATTCTTATCTACTCCAAGACAGAAGAGGAGCATGAGGATCATCTCAGAAGAGTTCTAATCACCTTAAGAACGAACAAGTTGTACGCCAAATTCTCTAAATGTGAGTTTTGGCTACAAGTTTCCTTCTTGGGACACGTGGTGTCAAAGGAAGGTGTCACAGTAGATCCAGCCAAAATAGAGGCAGTGACCAATTGGTCTCGACCCACATCAGTCAGCGAGATTCGGAGTTTCTTGGGGTTAGCAAGCTATTATCGTCGTTTTGTGCAAGATTTTTCCAGTATAGCCGCACCTCTAACTCAGTTGACTCGAAAGGGTACTCCGTTTTTGTGGAACGAAGCTTGTGAGGCAAGCTTCCAAGAGCTTAAGCAAAGACTTGTTTCAGCACCAGTACTTACAGTACCTGATGGTTCAGGAGAATTTGTTATTAACAGTGATGCTTCAAAGAAGGGATTGGGTTGTGTGTTAATGCAGCATGGTAAGGTCATTGCTTATGCGTCTCGTCAGCTGAAAGATTATGAGAAGAACTACCCGACCCATGACTTGGGGTTAGTAGCAGTAGTCTTCACCTTGAAGATATGAACGGTGAGAAGATCCAAATCTTAACGGACCACAAAGGCTTGAAATATCTCTTCACCCAAAAGGAGTTAAATATGAGGCAGCGGAGATGGTTAGAGTTAGTGAAAGATTATGATTGTGACATCCAGTATCACACAGGCAAGGCAAATGTGGTTGCAGACGCCCTCAGTAGGAAGACTGCTCATACGTCTGCTTTGATTACTACTCAGGCTCATATATTGGATGACTTGGAACGTGCAGAGATTGTGGTTGCAGTGGGCGAAGTTACGGCACGCCTAGCTCAGTTGACAGTTAAGTCGAGCTTGAGACAGAGGATCATAGATGCCCAACCAAGTGACCCTGACATTGTTGTTAAACGCAGTCAAGTAGAGGTGGGGCAGGTGAACGGGTTCTCCCTATCTTCGGACCTCGGCTTGTGTCACCAGGGTCACTTATGCGTACCTGGGAATGCCGATCTCAAACAGGAGTTATTAGCGGAGGCACATAGTTCACCTTTTTCAATCCATCCAGGAAGTACGAAGATGTACCATGATTTTGAAGGGATGAAAGCCCTTGCGCAGCGGAAAATCATACAGAACCTTTAAACCCGGATTAATTTAGGAACAAAAATACCAATACGTTGAAAAAAAACATGAAATTTACAGCAGCAATAATAGATAATAATATGCTGTAAATTAGATACAAGCATGCATAAAATAAGATGGAAAAATTCTAGATCTAATCTAGAATTGGGTCCTATTGACCCTAGTTCAAAAACCATTTACCTTTGAAGAAGCCCTTGAGTATTTCGCCAATTCTCTTTGAATTTCTCCCAAAAACAGCAACGATCGCTCCTTGATTTTGCTGGAAAAAGTTGCTTGAACACCACCACAAGGATACACCGGTATTCTCTAATGGGATATGCGTTGGGAGCTTGTGGGAACTCAACCGACTCTAAGGATTTTCTCTGGATTTTTTTTCTCTCTGAGAATTCTCTGCAGATTGAGAGAGAAGGAGAGAGTGATCAAAAAATGGGATGGTCAGGCGTGAGACTAGGGAGTTAAGATAACCACTCCCCTGACCACGTCTGATCATTTAAAATATCAGATAACTGATATTTCAGTTATCTGATATTTTAAATAATTATAATTTGAAAAAAAACATAAATTCAAATTATAATTAATTATCTTTTAATTAATCAAAATTAATTAAAATAACTTTAATTTAAATCCCATTTAAATTAACATCCCTTTTATCTTATAGTTTAATTAAATCAAATTTAATTAAACTAGATCAATTAATTAATAAGAAATTAATTAATTAATAAAATAAAATTGAACATCACATATTCAATTACTATTTTCTCTCTCATAACTATAGTATTAATATACATCCAATGCATATTAATTTTAACCTATAGTTTTTAATATGAACCAAATTCATATTTTAGTATAATATTCGAACACCTTCGAATATTCAATCCATCCTTAGAATTTTACCTCAACGCCCCAAATGAGCTACCGGTGGGACCTAATGGACCTACAGATCAGAAGCTCCAACGATGTGAGATTAGTTGGTTAAACTCATTAACCAAGTTAATCAATATTCGTTAACTGTGGTTCACTCCACTAAAGAACCACAGCTGCACTCTTCTCACTGCAGATATATTTCTGTGTCCACGGATATTGACCGTCAGCAGCAAGTTAGCCCTTCACGTGTGTTCGTACCCCAGCTAGGTCAAATTACCGTTTTACCCCTGGGCTACCTCTTGATCCTTAAGTACCAGTGCTCCTCTAATGAACAACCTGTTTGTGGTCCAACCATCAAACAGAAAACCCTCTCGTGCCATAAAGAGGGTAGGGCCCTTTGTTCAAGACCCGGAGACACCACTTAAGGGAACACACCTCTACTTACCCTCATATCAGGAAGGAGTGAATTCCATCTTGTAAGACTACGTTCCCAGCTCCCCATTCGGTCTTGTCCCCAAAATGGTAGGCTTATTGAGTCGGCGAACTGGCCACTCTCACCCGTACAAATCAAAGGACAATCCCTCATGGACAGGAGTCCATAATCCACTCAGGATTAAGGCCAAGTTGCCTAGGTCATCCTAGTGAAATAGAAACCGAGCTAACCAACGGTGTTATAGTTAGTGGTTAACTATTTCGCGGTCCGGTCTTTGTGCAAACTCATTGCACAGGATACCCCCACTCGCATGTCAACCACATGAACGTGTTGGATCACTACGTTTGTATCCATATACAAAGCGGGCCGTATCCATAGTGTCACCAGGATAAGGTACCCAGCCTTATCCCTATACTACAGACCCTTTAGGCTAAAACTTGAACATTGATCCCCGCATGTCCCTACATACTAGTTCAAGTCTCATTCTATTAGCCATGGATGTTTAGTTTATTGGATTAGGGTTAGCAAGACAAGATATAATACAAACATTGAATAATACATCACTTTATTAATGTTCGGTCAAATGTACATTTACTATCTACGAGTTTTAGGGCATAAAACCCAACAAACTCCCACTTGAACTAAAACTCAAGTTACAGGGAAAGTATATACAAAATAATCCAAAGCTGGAAATGGTACATGTATATTTGTACATTACATAAAAGGTAAATATACAAAATACAATAAACTAGGGCATCCTTACACCCATTACACATCTCCCACTTGCCCTAGATTACGCTATATACATATCTCGCAGACCTAGACTGTCTAGATGACCCTCGAACACTTTAGCCGAGAGGGCCTTCGTAAACGGATCAGCAATGTTATGCTCAGAAGCGATCTGGGTCACGACCACATCTCCTCTTTGCACAATCTCTCGAATTAGATGGTACTTCCTCTCTATATGTTTACCTCTTTTGTGGCTGCGAGGTTCCTTTGAATTGGCTACTGCCCCACTGTTGTCACAGTATAACGTAATGGGCAAGTTCATATTTGGAACAACTTCCAAATCTGTCAAGAACTTCCTTAGCCAAACAGCTTCCTTAGCTGCTTCACAAGCAGCTACATACTCAGCCTCCATCGTGGAGTCTGCTATACATCCCTGCTTTATACTCCTCCAAACTACAGCTCCCCCGTTAAGGGTGAAAACTGACCCTGACGTAGATTTCCTAGAATCCTTGTCAGTTTGGAAGTCAGAGTCGGTGTATCCAGTGAGAACTAACTCCTTAGCCCCAAACACCAACATATAATCTCTCGTTCTCCTAAGATACTTGAGGATTCCTTTAACGGCGGTCCAATGGTCAAACCCTGGATTTGACTGATATCTGCTGACAATCCCTACAGCATAACAAATGTCAGGCCTCGTGCATAGCATGGCATACATTAAGCTACCCACGGCTGAGGCGTAGGGAATCCGTCTCATATCCTCAACCTCTTGAGGTGTCTTAGGAGACTGTTCCTTAGACAAGTGAACCCCATGCCTGAAAGGCAACAAGCCCTTCTTAGAGTTCTGCATCGAATATCGGGCCAACATCTTGTCGATATACGTTGCCTGAGACAGCGCTAGCGATTTGTTCTTTCTATCCCGAATAATCTGGATCCCAAGAACATACTGGGCCTCACCCAAATCTTTCATTTGGAATTGAGCTGCTAGCCATTCTTTTACATCAGACAGATACCCTACATCATTCCCAATGAGTAGGATGTCGTCTACATAAAGTACGAGGAAAGCTACTTTATTCTTGTTGATCTTCTTGTATACACAAGGCTCATCAACATTCTGGTCAAAACCATAAGATTTGATCGCAGTATCAAACCTAATATTCCAAGATCTAGAAGCCTGTTTCAACCCATAAATGGATCGATTCAGTTTGCAAACCTTTTGCTCATCACCTTGGGATATGAACCCTTCGGGTTGAGACATAAAAATACTCTCGTCAAGATTGCCATTCAGAAAAGCTGTCTTGACATCCATTTGCCAAATTTCATAATCATAAAATGTGGCAATGGATAAGAGGATTCTTATGGACTTTAGCATAGCAACTGGAGAAAAAGTTTCTTCATAGTCCACTCCTTCTCGTTGGGTATAACCCTTTGCTACAAGTCTTGCTTTGAAAGTCTGTACTTTCCCAGCAGCATCTCTTTTTCTCTTATAGATCCATTTACACCCAATGGGTTTGACCCCTTCAGGTAGATCTACAAGTTCCCAAACTTGATTGAAGTACATCGACTCCATCTCAAGGTCCATGGCTTTGGCCCACTCGTCCTTATCTACATCATTCATTGCCTGACGATAAGACAATGGATCTTCTACGCCGTCATCAGGTATGACTACTTGTGTTTCTGTTAAACCCAAGTAGCGGTTAGGTTGTATCACAACCCTCCCACTGCGTCGAAGCTCTCCCACTACGTGAGGAGGACTAGATTGACGAGAAGAACTGCATTCTCCAACAACTCTTGTTGAAGGACCAGGTTCATCAACAACCCTTGTTGATCCTTCTGTAGCTTCTCCTAATACTAACTTACTTCGTGGTTGATGATTTCGTATGTGGTCTTCCTCCAAGAAAGTTGCATTTGTCGAAACAAATACTTTATTATCTTGAGGGTCATAGAAAAGACCACCTCTCGTTTCTTTCGGGTACCCAACAAATTGGCATAATCTCGTACGTGGTTCCAATTTCTTAGGATTTGTCACTAACACATGTGCAGGACAACCCCAGATTCGAAAGTAACGCAAACTAGGTTTACGCCCCCTCCATAACTCAAAAGGAGTTTCAGAAACACTTTTTGAGGGAACACTATTAAGAATATGTACTGCAGTCTCTACTGCATACCCCCAAAACGAGCTAGGCAACTGAGCATAGCTCATCATAGATCGAACCATGTCTAACAAGGTTCTGTTTCTCCTTTCTGATACACCATTTTGCTGAGGTGTACCAGGTGCTGAGAGTTGTGATTGGATTCCATGTTCTATCATATAGTCCTGGAATCGCTGATCTAAATACTCTCCACCTCGATCTGATCGAAGTGTTTTAATTGTTTTACCCAATAAGTTTTCTACCTCAGCCTTAAACTCCTTGAACTTTTCAAGAGCTTCAGACTTATGGCCCATTAGGTACAAGTAACCGTATCGTGAATAATCATCTATGAAAGAGATGAAATATTCAAAACCACCTCGAGCCTTTACATTCATAGGACCACAAAGATCCGAATGTATTAGTTCAAGTGGTTCTTTGGCCCTGTAACCTTTTCCAGTAAAAGGCCTCTTGGTCATTTTACCCTCGAGACACGATTCACAGGGTGGTAAAGATGTATCTTCTATGTCACTTAGAAGCCCATTTTTAACCAAACGATCGATCCGATCGATGTTAATATGACCAAGACGAAGATGCCAAAGATACGTGTTGTTACTTGAAGGAGAAACTTTTTGCCTTTTGTTTTGCGTTTCGGCCGTTTTAAACATTTCATGACTTAAAATGGCCTTAGCATCATTTGGTCTTAACACAAACAAATTATTCTCACGCTTAGCTGAACAAATGTAAATTCCATTCTTTGAAATTAAAGCTTCATTAAGCAAGAAGGAAATAGTATAACATTGTTCTAACAAAGCTGAAACAGAAATTAGGTTCCTTTTAATTCTAGGAACCAAATACAAGTCCTCTAAAATTAAAAACCTATTTCTAAAGAATAATTTTGCAGCTCCCACTGCACGAGCTGAAACGACGTCTCCCGTTCCGACCTTGAGCGTCATTTCACCCTCTGCCAGCTGCTGGAAATTATTTCCCTGAAAAGAAGAACAAACATGATTAGTGGCTCCCGAATCCAGTATCCAGGCAAACTCATCATGTTCAACGAGACAAGTCTCTAACACAAGTAAATCGAATTTACCTTCTTTTTCTCTTCTCTTCTCAGCAAGGTAGCGGGGACAGTTGCGCTTCCAGTGACCATCTGCATTGCAGTGGAAGCATCTGCCTTTGTCGGCCACGACCTTGGCCTTCCCCTTCCCTTGCACAGCCTGTGCAGGAGCCTTCCCCTTGTCTCCCTTCCTCTTCTGGATCTGCTTCGATGAAGAAGCCTGGGGTACAGATTTAGTCCCTGAGGATGAACCCTTCAGGAACTTTTCTTGGAATGGGCCACATTGGCCTCTCCTTTCACCACATTCTTTCCCTTGCTCTTTTGCAGGGACTCGTAAATCTGTAACTCCGAGAGGAGGGTAGTCAGGTTGAACTGAATCTTATTCATGCTCGCGTTCGTCCTGAAAGACAGATAGCTCGCCGGGAGCGAGTGAAGGATGAACGCAACCTGACTGCGCTCGCAGACAACCCCGCCATTTGCCTCAGCTATGTTGAACTTGGTTAATCATGTCCAGGACATGTTCCCGAACAGATTGACCTTCCAGCATCTTGGCATTGAAGACGTTCTTCAAGGCGTCGTGGTGGAGCTGGTAGGACGGGAGTCCAAACATCTCCTGCAGGGAATTCATAATTTCCCTGGCAGTTTCCACGTTCTCATAACGCTTGGCCAAAACTTCAGACAAGCTGACCAATATATAGACCTTGACCTTTTCATTGGCCTTGGTCCAGCGTTCATAGGCGTCTTTAACTGCCTGAGAGGCAGTGCGAGGGGGAACGGGAGGACACTCCTCCGTTAAGACGAATCTTAAGTCCTCAACCACGAGTATTGTATTGAGGTTTGATTTCCATTGTGGAAAATTCTCGCCGGTTAGTTGTTCATTTTTAAGCAGAGATATGATAGAGGAAGACATTGCTGAAAAAACAAACAAGTGACCGTATTAGTTATCTTTGCCTTAACCCATCACACAAGCAATACAAACAATTGCATACATCCAATCAATTTTGCAAACAAACAATCAAAGAACCCTAATAAAACTATGATTGTGTTTTGCAACGATGCTTTAGAGGTTTAGAAGAACAGCCACCGAAGGGTGATCAGTTGTTCCTCCTCTAAAATGAGACTCTTCTCAGTCAATTTCTAATACCAGAATAACTCATATTCCATTAGACATTAACCACCGTTGTTCGGTCAAGGATTTGTTAACAAATTAACTCCTCCCCGTAAGTGTAACCCTCCCACTTTCAGATCCCAGAGGCACGCACCAACAGGCTACCGTTAGGAAAGACAACTGTTGGTAATTAGCCTAAGTGATCCTATCCTGTTAAGGAGTTCACGGTGTTCCGAATCCTATGATCAGGCCCTCCGAAGGGATGGTTGCGCCGAGACAACACGCAGGCGGATCATAGGAATCTCACGTTGTGACCTAGGGGTGGAGACCGAAGGATGCGTTGACACGTGTCCCGCTCCCACTTACTATAGTCACTTTCCCCATTCACCTTGGTATTGACCCATGCAAACACTCTCCGAAGGGAGGCCGCGCTAAAACGACACAAAGCCGAGCATGGATCTCACGGTGTGAACGTCACGGGGACGTAGGAGCAAAACTCAATTTAAATTAAGTTTTGTAATTTTCCTCCCACTAAAGTAACTGATTAATTTTAGGGTTTGATTAAACCTAGATAAATCCGGCTAAGTCATTTATCTAAGTCTAGTCCTATTATAACTATTATAATAAGACCTAATGTCTAGGTGTATTAAACCAATTTAATTAACCTAGTGACATTATTCTAACATTAACCTGAGATTAATTCAACTCCGGTATTCCAGATCAGTTCCCAGGTAGGAGGTGTTCCGTTTACCGTCAACTTAAATACCTCCAATCCTTAGACAGAACTTCACTGGTAGAGTTCCCTTATAATCTTAGGAATGTTCGTCCTACTTAGTTCATTAAAACTATTTTAAAACTAAGTAAGATCTTCTAATCCTATTAGAAAATGATCTTAGGTCTAATTAATTTTAACCCATTAAAATTAATACAATTTTAACCTAAGATCCTATGTGAACATGCATATCTTGATTATAGATTGACGGTTTCTAATCATAAAATTTTAAACTATTTCAAAATTTTATAATGATTAGCCCTATAATCATGCATACTATAGTTTTTAAAACAATTAACAATCATATTCAAGTTAATGAAATTTTAAACTATAGTACTATGCATTGCATGATAATTAATATAACCCTTATATTAATCTATGGATGTATCATGCTCAATGCAATTTGATTTCCATTTAAAAAATAAACAATTTTATTATAGCCAATAATGGAAAATCAACTTAGCATGCTGCAAACAAATAATTTTTAATATAACTCTTATATTAAAACTATGTAATTGCATGCATCATACTATTCCATTTTCATGAATTTAATATAACTCTACTATATATTAAATAAATCATGAAAATCACACCATGCATTTCAAACATATATTATAATCTCATTATAACATTCACAAATGCATGAGCATGCTTTATATCCTAAGGTGGGATTAAATTTAAATGACATCCATAAAGCATTTAAATAGCGAATAAATCGATTTAATTGGCCCCTAGGATAGATTAAAGCAAAATTACATTAATAAAGCAATAAATCTATCCTATTACATAATTCTGCAGCTCCAAAACCGGTCTACATGCCTTGAACCGACCCGAACCACTTCGAACCGGACTTGAAAAACTCGAACCGCACCCAAAACGGGTCAAACCGGACCGAACCGGTCCCAGCTGACCCAAAACGCTCGAACCGAACCGGCATTTTTAGGGCACCATCACGTTCTCGCGAAAATCCTGGCGCCGCATGAAATCGTGACAGCGTCGAGACGCTGCGAAGAAAGCGTCCCGACGCTGGCGCGATTTCAACCGTCTGGAGCGTGGAATCGCGACAGCGTCGAGACGCACAATGCCTAGCGTCCCGACGCTGTTGCGTCTGGAGCTGTTTCCTGGGCAGAACAGCGACTGTTCTTGGCGAAATTCACCAATTTCTTCTGCGATCTTCATCAATTTTCAAGCCGAAACATGACCCGGACTGTACAGACTCGATATTTATGATTTAATGCCCAAAAACGCAGGGGCCTTTACATTTGATCGCATCAAAAATCATAAATTCTAAGGCCAATTAAACCTAAACAGTTTATCGCAAAATTAAACATTCACAATGCAAATCCCACCTAAAAACAACGCAAATTTTAATTCCTAAATTAAAAACCAGAGTTGGCTCTGATACCAATTGAAGGGATGAAAGCCCTTGCGCAGCGGAAAATCATACAGAACCTTTAAACCCGGATTAATTTAGGAACAAAAATACCAATACGTTGAAAAAAAACATGAAATTTACAGCAGCAATAATAGATAATAATATGCTGTAAATTAGATACAAGCATGCATAAAATAAGATGGAAAAATTCTAGATCTAATCTAGAATTGGGTCCTATTGACCCTAGTTCAAAAACCATTTACCTTTGAAGAAGCCCTTGAGTATTTCGCCAATTCTCTTTGAATTTCTCCCAAAAACAGCAACGATCGCTCCTTGATTTTGCTGGAAAAAGTTGCTTGAACACCACCACAAGGATACACCGGTATTCTCTAATGGGATATGCGTTGGGAGCTTGTGGGAACTCAACCGACTCTAAGGATTTTCTCTGGATTTTTTTTCTCTCTGAGAATTCTCTGCAGATTGAGAGAGAAGGAGAGAGTGATCAAAAAATGGGATGGTCAGGCGTGAGACTAGGGAGTTAAGATAACCACTCCCCTGACCACGTCTGATCATTTAAAATATCAGATAACTGATATTTCAGTTATCTGATATTTTAAATAATTATAATTTGAAAAAAAACATAAATTCAAATTATAATTAATTATCTTTTAATTAATCAAAATTAATTAAAATAACTTTAATTTAAATCCCATTTAAATTAACATCCCTTTTATCTTATAGTTTAATTAAATCAAATTTAATTAAACTAGATCAATTAATTAATAAGAAATTAATTAATTAATAAAATAAAATTGAACATCACATATTCAATTACTATTTTCTCTCTCATAACTATAGTATTAATATACATCCAATGCATATTAATTTTAACCTATAGTTTTTAATATGAACCAAATTCATATTTTAGTATAATATTCGAACACCTTCGAATATTCAATCCATCCTTAGAATTTTACCTCAACGCCCCAAATGAGCTACCGGTGGGACCTAATGGACCTACAGATCAGAAGCTCCAACGATGTGAGATTAGTTGGTTAAACTCATTAACCAAGTTAATCAATATTCGTTAACTGTGGTTCACTCCACTAAAGAACCACAGCTGCACTCTTCTCACTGCAGATATATTTCTGTGTCCACGGATATTGACCGTCAGCAGCAAGTTAGCCCTTCACGTGTGTTCGTACCCCAGCTAGGTCAAATTACCGTTTTACCCCTGGGCTACCTCTTGATCCTTAAGTACCAGTGCTCCTCTAATGAACAACCTGTTTGTGGTCCAACCATCAAACAGAAAACCCTCTCGTGCCATAAAGAGGGTAGGGCCCTTTGTTCAAGACCCGGAGACACCACTTAAGGGAACACACCTCTACTTACCCTCATATCAGGAAGGAGTGAATTCCATCTTGTAAGACTACGTTCCCAGCTCCCCATTCGGTCTTGTCCCCAAAATGGTAGGCTTATTGAGTCGGCGAACTGGCCACTCTCACCCGTACAAATCAAAGGACAATCCCTCATGGACAGGAGTCCATAATCCACTCAGGATTAAGGCCAAGTTGCCTAGGTCATCCTAGTGAAATAGAAACCGAGCTAACCAACGGTGTTATAGTTAGTGGTTAACTATTTCGCGGTCCGGTCTTTGTGCAAACTCATTGCACAGGATACCCCCACTCGCATGTCAACCACATGAACGTGTTGGATCACTACGTTTGTATCCATATACAAAGCGGGCCGTATCCATAGTGTCACCAGGATAAGGTACCCAGCCTTATCCCTATACTACAGACCCTTTAGGCTAAAACTTGAACATTGATCCCCGCATGTCCCTACATACTAGTTCAAGTCTCATTCTATTAGCCATGGATGTTTAGTTTATTGGATTAGGGTTAGCAAGACAAGATATAATACAAACATTGAATAATACATCACTTTATTAATGTTCGGTCAAATGTACATTTACTATCTACGAGTTTTAGGGCATAAAACCCAACAGATTTAAAACAGTATTACTGGTGGCAGGGCATGGAAAGAGAGATAGCGGATTTTGTCAGTAAATGCCTTGTTTGCCAACAAGTGAAAGTCCCGAGACAGAAACCAGTGGGTTTGTTACAGCCGTTGAGTGTCCCGGAGTGGAAGTGGGAGCATATATCCATGGACTTCATTACAGGATTTCTTAGAACGGCCAAGGGTTACACCGTGATTTGGGTCATTATCGACAGACTCACCAAGTCAGCGCATATTCTCCCTAGGAAGCCTACTTACACTATTGAAAAGTGGGCACAGTTATATATGACGGAGATAGTCAAGCTTCATGGGGTGCCGGTATCGATCGTGTCAGATAGAGATCCTCGATTCACATCTAATTTCTGGAGGAGTTTGCAAAGAGCCTTAGGTACTCAGTTGCATCTCAGTACTGCATTTCACCCTCAGACAGATGGTCAAACTGAGCGATTGAATCAAACTCTAGAGGATATGTTGCGAGCATGTGTTTTGGATTTCTCAGGTAGTTGGGATGCACACCTGTACTTAATGGAATTTGCTTATAACAATAGTTATCAAGCAACCATCGGTATGTCACCGTTTGAGGCCCTCTATGGGAAAAGATGCAGGTCCCCTGTTTATTGGGATGAGGTCGGAGAACGTCAGTCGTTGGGACCTGAATTGATTCAAGCCTCCAGCGAGGCTATTCGCACAATCAGATCGAAGATGCTAACGGCTCAAAGTCGACAAAAGAGTTATGCAGATACAAGGATAAGGGATTTAGAGTTTGACGTGGGCGAGCATGTTTTCTTGAAGGTAGCTCCAATGAAAGGAGTTTTAAGGTTTGGAAGGAAAGGCAAGCTCAGTCCACGCTTCATCGGTCCGTTTGAGATTTTAGAACGGATTGGTCCGGTAGCCTACCATTTAGCCTTGTCGCCTTCTCTTTCAGCGGTTCACAACGTTTTCCATGTCTCCATGCTGCGAAAGTATTTGGCAAATACGGCCCACAGAGTGGACTTCGAACCTTTGCAGCTTAGCGAGAACTTGTCATATGAGGAGAAGCCTATGCTAATTCTTGATAGAGAGGTGAAGGTCCTTCCTAATCGCGAGATAGCTCTCGTAAAGGTCCTTTGGCGAAATCATCTATTTGAAGAAGCAACATGGGAGAGAGAAGACGAAATGATGTCCAAGTATCCAGAGTTGTTCCAGTACTAGAAACTTTTGAGGACGAAAGTTCTTTTAAGGTTCGTATGATGTAACAACCCATTTTTTCTTTTATTTAAAAAAAAAAAAAGAGGGAAAGAGGGAATGGGCTAATGCCCGGTCAAAGGGGGGAGTGGGGGGAATTTTTCCCCCCCACATTTTCGGTCATGACCGATTAAAAAAAAAAGAAATCTGAAATTCTTCTTCTCCCTCACTCTCTCTCTCTCCCTCTCGGCTTTCTCTCCCCGATACTCTCTCTCTCTCTCTTGTACTCTCTCAACAACCCGCCGCACGCCTCCGCCTCCACCGTCGCTCGCCACCGCACGTTGTCGCCTGCCGTTCCACACGCCGCCTCTCTTCGTCGGTGAGCACTCAACTCTCTCTCTCCCTCGTTTCTTTCTCTTTCTAACTAAGCTTTCTCTCTCCGTTTGCAACTCAGTCCGTCGGTCTCTGCCTGCCAGTGTCGCCCTCAGCCCTCTCTCGAAGCCGTGAACCACCGCTCATCTGGACGCCGCCCTGTGTCGTTGTCGCCTCCCCCGTAGCAGACCGCCGTCGTCGTCTAATTCGCACGTCGCTCGCAGCCTCCGTGCGCCGCCGCCCTCTACGGCAGATCGCCACGCGGCTGTCGCCGCTTACCTCACATTGTCGCCGTCGTGAGTTCCTTTGCAACCAAACAGCCACACGTCGTTGTTGTCTTCAGCCAAACAGTTGTACCCTCGAGTCGCTTTAGATCTTGAGCTTTCGAAGATTTGATTAATCAAACAGTTGGTAAGGAGGGTGTAAGTTTCAGATCTAATTAGTTTTTTACCCTTTAATGGAATAACCAATAATGTTGAGGCTTAATCCAAGGTGTTCGTAGTGAGTGGTGGTCGAATTTGTAAAGGCAAAGCGAAATTGGAAATTGGACAGCGAGCAGTAGTTTCACTTGGGTGAGTTTTCGACCCTCTCAAGTCTTGTGTTTTAGGAAATTATTGAGATCGTTATGCCTCTGATGTGTGAATATATTTTATGTGTTAGTAGACTATTATCTCGCACCACGTGGTTGGCGTTATATCAAGTTGTTTGGGTGTTTTCAATCAAGCTTAGTTTCCTCAAAGTAAGTAACTTGTTTCCTCAAAGTAAGTAACTTGCTGCATTGGAATAAAATGTTTATACATTTTAATGACTGTTTACTCCTGGCATGAGTTAGTATCAAATATTTTGGATTGAGATTGAGATGATATGAATGCGTTTGTCTTCAAGAATTTGGGTTGCTGTGTACTTGTGCTACGTGATAGGTGAAAGTGCTTGACTGTTTTATATTATAAGTTGACTGGCATTGTTTGTGGACAACGAGAAGTTTGTGGTTTCTCTGTTTAGGAGTGTTGGCTGTCACCTCCATTTCTTGTTCTTGAGATGTGACTGAGTTGGGATGGTACATATCAGTTAGCCTGTCAGTAATCTATGAAAAGAAACCGATTGTATTAAATAGGTTGCAGTTAAAAATTAGTAGGTGATAAGGGGACCTAAAGGGTAAAGGATTAAGAAAGGGAAAGGAATAGGCTAGTTGCCTCGGTTGAAGGTCGTGTCAATTAAACACCTAGGACTGAGATGTATTAGACTGAAATGAGGGTCTTAATGGGCGGGACTTGGCTTCGCAGACTAGGTGCCATTTACTAACTGTGGAAGTTAATTTCTGACTTAAACCCGTGAACGTTCCACCAGTGAAATGGTAGTTTAGAGCGCTACGCGCACATTAGTGCCTTGAGGGGTGAGACTCAGCTCCACTGACTGGGTGCCTTCTACCATCAGTAGAGGTAGAGATCTCCCAAAACACCCACCTGTGCACTACCAGTGAGTTGGCAAACTTATATATAGGTGAGTTAATTGATCACGAGACCCGAACTACAGATAAATGAAATGAAATGAATGAGAATGAGATGACCTGACCCTTAGGCCCTTAGTTTGAATAAAATGTTGAAACCTTGGTTGTTGCAAGTGTTTAGAAGTATTGTTACTTACTGAGTATTTTCTTAAATACTCATTCTTTTCCCTAACATATAACTGCAGGTAGAGGTAAAGGTGTACAGAACGCGTGACGGAGTGCTGCTGAGCGAGCCATGGATTTCCTTAGAATAGTCTTCCGCATTTTATGTTTTCTTCGAAATTCTTCTTTTTGAACTTGTATTGCGATTGCTTTAAGGTTTATTCCGCTTTAAGTTTTGCTTGAATAGCTAAAGATTTCTTTTGTTCTGTTTTTAATTGGGATCCCAGGTTGAAAAGTTTCACGTATTTTCTAAAGCGTGTTTCACTCCAATGTTGTTTCTTATTCACTATTTGAAAGTATAATGAAATGCACGTAGTAGTGGCCCTAGGATCTAGGCATGAAAAGTAGGGTCGTTACAGTT
Source organism: Luffa aegyptiaca (assembly GCA_017139565.1). Classification (NCBI taxonomy): domain Eukaryota; kingdom Viridiplantae; phylum Streptophyta; class Magnoliopsida; order Cucurbitales; family Cucurbitaceae; genus Luffa; species Luffa aegyptiaca. The sequence continues at coordinate 24,481,030 of CM029397.1, forward strand.
GATGTTGTCTCAATTTCAAAATTTTATTGCCAACAAGAGCTTAGCTCAATTAGCATAAAGTTGTATTGATAACCACAAGATATGTGGTTTTCACCAAATCCCCTAAATTAAGGAATGTTCTCATAATCATGGTTTACTCTCCTTCATTCTTCGTCTGTCCTTCGTTTTGGTTTTATTTCCGGCCTCTTCTCATTTATTTTCTTCTTTTTTTCGACAGCATTTTCTCTCACTTTCTGTTGCCCATTGTCGGTGGTTTTCATATTTTTTTCCCTCCTTTGTTTCTGTGGTTTTGGACTGCAAACAACAGCCCATAGGAACTTTGCTTGTTCGTGGTATTTTTTCCAGTGGTTTCCCTACTGTATTTAGGTTTTTTCTGTAGGTTTCCGGCAATCTATGTTTAGTTTTTACGTTCCGTTTTCCGGTCGTTTGAACATGGGTACGTTTTCAGTTTTTATATTTTATATATTCCAAGAGACATATCGTTTTAGTCAATGTAAGTTTTGTATACTATACACATTATAAACACGTTTTTATATGGCTACGTTTTAAGTTTTTATATTTTATATATTAAGTGGGATATATCGTTTTAGTCAATGTAAGTTTCGTATATATTTCGTACACATTATAAACATTTTTTATGGCTACATTTTCAATTTTAATATTTAATATATTCTAAGGGATATCTCATTTCAGTCAATATAATAATTATAAAAAAAAGTAAATAAGGAAACGTTTCCTTCCAAATATGATTTTCAAGGATGGATTTTTTAAATTAAAAAAAAAATTCTCTCTCTCCTCATAACCACACCTCAAAAAAAAGGAAACTCTCTAACTTTTACCCAAAAAGAAATCGTGCGTGATGATATTTTTTAAAAAAAAAATACTTCATCACTTCTCATAACCGCACCTCAAAAGGAAAACATATCTCCTTCTAATCGTGCAAATCACAACGCATACATGAACGAGATTATTTTCTATAAAAAATATAGAATAATTATATAATACATGGTTTATAATATATATATATATATATATATGAACTGGTATATATATGTACCAGCCATTATACAGTATATTTCTATTCATTATTAACTATCCCTAAATATATATATATAATATATTTAGAAATGATATAAATATACAGTAGAACTATCACTAATTGATTGTAGAATGTGATAATTCTCCAAATAATAAAATTATATCATGCATTATAATATATAATCAATATACATAATCTATTATATATTATATTCATCATTGTGTATTCAATTCATAAGTAAAACGCCCAAATGATAAATACATACCAGACTATATATTGTATCATAAATATATACTTATAATTATATTATATAAACCTTATTATTTTTTTATAGGTAATAAATCGTGGGTTTTTTTCGTTCACTCTCTCTCATGCCAAAAATCATGGGTTTTTTCCCCAATTGCACACCCTTTCCTTTTCCGTTCACTCTCTCCCACCCACGATCTGAAAAATGCAATTTGAAAGGAAACAGTTTGTTTCCTTTTTTGGTTTTTTTTTTAAATAGTCAGTAGTGTATAAGAGAGCTTAATCGTAAAAGGGCTATGATTTTTATGAAAAAAATTGAGCCATTAGGCCTTTTATGTAAAAAACAATGGAAAATTTGGACATTTATGAAATATAGGGTCCATATTTGGGTTATCTATGTACTTTTCCCTTCTTAAAAACGCACTCAATTGGATGCAAAGTCTATAAAATAAAATCACGAAATATTTATTATTTGTTAATTTTATTAGGGTAAAATACCTTTTTGGTCCCTCATGTTTCAGGTTCGTTTTCAATAAGTCCCTAGGTTTCAAAATTGAACAATCAAATCCCCACTGTTTAGGAAATGTTTCTATTGAGTCCCTAGACCGTTAATTTTTTTAACGGTGCTGACGTGGCAGTAACGGATGATGACGTGGCAAGTTTTTTTTTAAAAAAATATTTGTTAATTAAAATAAATAATATAAAATAATAATAATATTTTTAAAAAAAAAAAAAAAGGTAAAATCTCTTCTCTCTCCCCCGATTCCAGTTTTCTTTCTTCTCCTCCTCGATTCCCCCTTTTCCTCCCTCTTTTCTCTCTCTGTCCTCTTTTCTCCCTCTCCTTCATCTTCTCGGCAACCATGGCCGTCGCCGCCCTCCAACACCTCTCTCTCCTCTCTCCCCCACTTCACTCTCTATCCTCACTCCTTCCCTTCTCTTCGTCGATGAAATCGTCCGCCGCGGAGGAGCAACCAGAGAACGACGTTTATGTTTCGCACCGGAGCCCTGTTTCAAGACGCTCGTTCCGGTCATGGCTCGAAGCAAATGGACGAGAACCGGCGGCTGAGTTTGGTGCCTCATTTCACCGTCGTTGTCCAAGTCTTCCTCCAGTTCCACAACGTCCCCCTCTTCCTCGTCGTCGGCGGGTCCTTGGCTTATAATTTCTGACCGATTCGAACCGAAAATTTTGGTAACCAAGAAAACAGTATTGTCATCGTCGTCGAAGCGGCGGCGACGGCGACGGGAAGGGTGGCAGCGACAAGGGAAAGAATGGAGAAAGAAAGGGAAAGAAAGAGAAAGGGTATCGTGGGGTGGGGGAAAGGAGAGAGAGAGGATTTTTTGGGTGGGTAAGAAGAAGAGGAGAGGTGGAGGGCGGCGGCGTGGGCTATCGTTGGACGCCGGCGAGAAGGGGAAGGGTGGGGGAGAGAGAAGAGAGAAAGAGAAGAGGAGAGAGAGAGGAGAAGCAAATTACAGAAGAGAGAGAGGAAGATGGGGGAGAGAGAAAGAGGGATGAAGATGGGGAATCGAGGAGGAGAAGAGAGAAGAGGGGAATTGGGGGAGAGAGAAGATATTTTACTTTTTTTTTTTTTTAAATTATTATTATTTTATATTATTTTATTTTTTAATTATTTATTTAAATTAACAAATATTATTTTATTTTTAAAAACGTGCCACGTCATCATCCGTTATTGCCACGTCAGCACCGTTAAAAAAATTAACGGTCCAGGGACTCAATAGAAATATTTCCTAAACAATGGGGACTTGATTGTTCAATTTTGAAACCTAGGGACCTATTGGAAACCAACCCGAAACATGAGGGACCAAAAAGGTATTTTACCCATTTTATTAATATAAATTAGGGCAAAATGCATCTTAGTCCCTCAAGTTTGAGCTTGATGTCTATTTAGTCCCTAACGTTTCAAAAGGAACACTTTAGTCCTCAGATTTGAAAAATAATTTTAAATGGTCCCTAAGTTAAGTTGACCGTTAGTTGATGAACAGAAAAATGAAAAGTGTCATTTTTCTTTTTATTAATCTAAAATTAATTTAAATTTAGGTGGCATTTCTTTTATTTCTCTCTTTTCTATTCTGAATTCTCCTTCCCGTTCAATTTTCTTCTTCTTCATTGACAATCACATTTTTCTCTCCCGTTTCAGAACGCATGGACCACTAGTCCACGTCAATGAGTTTCAGGTAATTTACGTCAATTTTCACTTGGTTGCTCTCGAAATGCCTCAGAAAATAATTTTTGTATTTCCTGGTATTAAAAAATAAAATTTGTGGTGAAATCTCACTATCATATGGAAACCAATTCCTTTTATGGTTCTAAATGATCAGTTTGAATCATTTGAATTAAGCGGTGTGGATAAGGGTTTTGGGTGTTCCCTCTATTTTGATATTGATTTTGGGATTTAATAATTTGAGTGGTGAAATTCTAAATTATTTTGTGAAAATGAGGAATAGTTTAGAATTATTCATGCAAATTAATAAGATTTGTGGTGTGTTGCTGTTGTAATTTCTGAAACACCCAATTTGGGTAAATTCGATCTCAGTAATTATCAATTGTTTGGTCCAATGCCTTAGAAAATTTGCAATCTCCATAGGCTAAATTTGTTGTTTTTGCATACCTAGTTCAATTTCACACATTAAATCTTTCAGGTCTCTTTGATAACCATTTGATTTTTTTTTTTTTTTTTTTTTTTAAATTATGCTTGTTTTCTTCTAAATTCCCTACCATGACTTTCATCCTTGTTAAGAATTCATTTGAATTCCTAACCAAATTCTAAAAACAAAAACAAGTTTTTGAAAACTAATTTTTTTGTTTTCAAAATTGGACTTGGTTTTTTAAAACAAGGAAGAAGATTGATACTAAAACAAAAAAACTTATAGGTGGAAGTAGGTGTGTAGAAGCTTAATTTTCAAAAACCAAAAACAAAAAACTAAGGGGCCGTTTGATAACCATTTCGTTTTCTGTTTTCTGTTTTTGTTTTTAATTTTTAAAAAACAGAGGTGTTTGATAACCATTTCTGTTTTTTGTTTTCTCTTTTTTAAAAACGTTTTTGAAATTATAAGCAAATTTCAAAAACCAAAAAAAATAGTTTTTAAAAACAGATTTCTGTTTTTAAAAATCTCATTTTTCTTTTAAGGCTTATTTTCCTCCTCTTTTACTTATCTCTCTCCAACAAATTCCTTTTTTCTATTTTTTTTTTCTCTAAAACGTTTTTCTCTCTATAAAATTTATTTTTCTCTCTCTAAACTTTTTTTTTTCTATATAACTTATCTATTTCTAAAAACTTCTCAATAACTTTTCTCTCATTAATAAACATATTCTAATTTTTCTTTTGAAAAAATAAACTCTCCAAAATTTTATATCGCTACAATTTTTCTTTATTTTTCTAATTTATCGTTATTTCTTTAGCATATCTTTTACTCTTAACGTTACTATCTGTCTAAATTTTCTCTTTTTATTTAATTTTTTTATCTAAAATTTATCGCTTTTACTCTAACTTTTTTTCTATTTTTCTCTATTTAAAATCTTTTCTCGAGTCTAACTAATATTCTCTCTCTAAACATTTTCTTTCACATCTCTAAATTTTCTATGTTTAACTTTTCTCTCGTCTTTTAAAAAAAAATATCTCGAAAACATTTATATTTTTGTCTCTAAATTTTTGTTTCAACGTCTCTACACATTTTTCTCTTTCTAAAACATCTTTTCATCTTTCTAATTTTTAAAAAACTGAAAACCAAAAACAGTTATCAAACAAGGTTGGTTTTCTGTTTTTTAAAAACAAAAAAAAACAGTTATCAAACATATATGGTTTTTGTTTTTAAAAAACAAAAAACCAAAAACAGAAAAACCAAAAACTGAAATGGTTATCAAACGGGGCCTAAATGGTTATCAAACTCGGCCTCAGTGTTCTAGATCTTTCTGATGAATATACTCAATATGAAATATATCAAAAATCTTTGTGCCCAAATTTGATTAATTTCCCAAGCAATCTTCTCTCTAGTCCAATTCCTCTATCTCAAATGTGGGTTTTAGTGGAAATATTTTATGGAAAAGAAGAAGAATTAGAGAGAGAAGAGAGAAGGGAAAAAGAAGAAAGAAGGTATAAAAAAGGATGAGCATAAAAGAGGGAGAAAACTTGTCGAAGTAGAGCAATGAGCAGTACATTGGCAGCGAGCAGAGGTAGTCGTGGTCGATGTCGATGTCGGTGTTCGTGAGCTTTTGTCGTTGAAGAAGACGAGAAGATAGAGTATAGAAAAGGGGAAAAACCACATAACGAAGAGAGATGTTCATAAGATTAAAATATTTTTAGATTAATAAAAAAAATGGACACTCATTGAAAAAATCTGACACGTCAGCAATGTAATTTCATTTTTCCGTTAGTCAGCTAATGGTCCACTTAACTCAGGGACCATTTAGAATTGTTTTCCAAACCTGAGGGACTTAAGTGTTCCTTTTGAAACGTCATGGACCAAATAGACATCAAGCTCAAACTCGAATGACTAAAAGTGCATTTTGTCCAATAAATTATAAAATTATGTTAATTTTCGCAATTGATTCCACTAAACTTGCTTCTAAAATAGGTAAAACGTAACATAATCTCATAATATTTCCAAATATGTTTTGTTTCAGCTTTTAAATACGTTAAATGAGCTAATTAACATAATTTTATAAATTATTATACTAATTTTTTTTTCAGCTTTTAAATCTAGCACCGTTAATTTGAGCAATTAACATAATTTTCTAAATTATTCTATTTTTTTTTAGAGGTTTGAATCTTCCAGTCTTATCCATTGAAATAATTGAAAAAAATGGATCCTTGTAGTTTTATGTTTGTAAAAATGACCCATCTTTAAAAAACTAGCATTTTGGGACCCCTGCTGACTTAAATGATTCCATCAATTAACTTCTTCTTTGTAAAATGTCTATTATAGTCCCATTTAGTTTTCATCAACCAAAATTTAATGCTCAACCAAAAATGTGAATTCCCCTACATTAACTCAACAAGAATAAGGAATAATTGAAAAAAAAAATCCAACCAAACATTCTTATTCTTTTGGTCCTTTGGTCCCCACACAATTTTCTTTGGTTCTCACACGATTTTGACACGTTAACGTTTGGAATTACCTCAAACACTTTCAACATTCAATACTCTAAAGGTAGTATGTAAATACTACACATTCAAGTTTTGACCATTAATTTATTTACGTTAGATAGTACGTTTGAAATTTTTCATGTTTATCAACATTCCGTTTTTGCCTTATTTCCCGGCTGAAACCCATATCTCCCCCCTTGGGAGTCATAAATTTTTGCATCCTGATCGGGAATTCCACCAAGAAATATGCGCGACAATTGGGAAATTTGATAGTGGATTATTAACTGTTGTTTTTTTAGTTCGTTCGTACAGAAAATGTCTTGTGTGTGGGTTTGTTATGGTGGTTTATGGAATGAGAGTGAAAAAGACTACAAAAAGGTGGAGAATTGAGTTGAGGGGGTTCGAAGTAGATATTGGTATTACATGCAATGACTTCTTAAGTTGAGTATATAGATTAACTAGTATAAATTCCAACGAATTTGACCTTCAAGTAAGATGTTTACTCCAAGTGAAGTCGAAGACACCCGTGTTTGTTATTAGAAACAATGGATACCTTCACACCTTCTTGACATGGGAGTCAGTCTCCAAAGTACTCATCAACATATCCATGATCTCAAAGTTTCCAAATAACCAAGCCTTTTCGGTCATTTCTCATCCCATGAACCATGCCAAATAATCTGTATATGGGGCAGCAGAATTTCTCAGTACCACTGATATCCACATCAGTCTCACACAATATAGGACTAGAAATATCGACATCTACATCCGTCCCATACGATGAAACAAGAAATATTCCTACGTATAACTTGGAGGATGATGAAGAACATGATAGTGAATTTTATGATGGCCAGGATTGGTCATTTTTACAACCCTAAGCCCATTTTTTTTTCAATAATACCCATTGCTAAAATAAAAAAAAAAAAAAAACAAAAAATAAAAAATAAAACTCAAATTGCTCAAATTAAATTAGCACCATGTTGGACTTCCATATAGTCAATGAAAAATTGTTTCTCCAGAAATTGCCTTTCAACATTTAATTTCAATAAATTGAGGGGTGAAGCAAACACGCAATAGTGAATTGAAACTAATGTGAAATTTGTAAGAAAAAGATGCAGCTGCAATCATATTAGTTATTGGGATTTAAATATGGAGAAAAATCATAATTATAAAAATAAACAAAAATGGAATATCTAAATTCATGATATAATAGTAGTCAGAATCTGAAACAAAAATTATGGAAAGTTGTTCCTGTGAGGATATATTTACAAGGACTATGAAAAAGAAAAAGAATTTCCAACCCACCTTCAAAATTTTCTATTTTCTTTGTTAAATTTATAAACTATGATAATTCCTTTAAAATAAGCAACTAAAAAGGCATTAAAAAGAACCCAAATACTTCTAAAAAAAAATTTAAAAAAAATAATCAATTTTGAACCCTGAACTTAGTAGATTGTATCAATTTTAACCCTAAACTTTTAATTTCATCAAATTGAACCCTAAACTTAACAAATTTTATCAATTTGAACCTCAAACTTGCATAAATGTTGCAATGTAGACCTTTGGTCAACTTTTCATTTGAATTGCTATAAAAACATGTAATTGACAATTTCTTTTTCCTGTTTTTTGATTCACATTGCACTTGAGTTTGTGTTTTGTAAGAATTTTTTTGGAAAAACCAAAAGAAATCAAATATCACATATTATTCTTCTCATTATTATTCAAAAAAGAATAACAAAGTTATTGTCAACAAGAGAAGTCCAGCAAATATGATAAATAAAAAATTCAAAATTTCTTTATTTTCATTTTTTACATTTGTACGTACTTCTAATTAGCAAGAAAAAACCCATAAAAGAAGAAAAAAAAATCCCACAAAATTCTTAGAAACAATAAAAAAAAAAATTTAAAAAAACCAATAAATATTTGAAGCCCAAAATTTCTTTGCTTTCGTAATATTAAATAGCAACAAAAAAGCATTCACAATTAAAACTCTCAACAATAAGAAAATGTCATCAAAAATAAAGTTTCTCCAATATTTTATTTAAAAGAAACCAATTCTGTAAATTAAAAAGAAAAAAATAGAAATAATAAATTGTGTACGATGGTTCAAATGGAAAGTTCATCAAAGGTATACATTATAACACTTATGCAAGTTTGAAGTTATAATCAATACGATCTAATAAGTTTGAAGTTCAATTTGATGAAATTGAAAGTTCAAGATTAAAATTGATACAACTTGTTAAGTTTAGGGTGATATGATGAAATTGAGAGTTTAGGGTTAAAATTGACACAACCTCAAAGTTTAGGGTTAAGAATGATTTTTTCCCAATATATATATATATAAATATAAATTTTAAAGTTGGGCCTATTGCCTAGATAAGAGAGATCAAATATTCAATTTACATTTTTTTGTACAACCTTCTCTTCCATACACAAATTAGAACCTGCTAGTACCAATTCTCTTCTCATAAAAAAAAAAAAAAAAAAAAAAAAAAAAAAAATCGCAGTCATTTCAAATGCAATATTATGCTATAGAAAAACAAACCCACCAATCCAAAATTTACGAGAATAAATAAAAACCCAACACTAAAAGAAATGCAATATAATACAAACAATTAAATATCCTCGTTTAAAGATGTTTAATTTCGTCAGAATAGTAAAGAAACCTACGAACTTGTGTTTGTCACATATCTGTGTATTGTGAATATCATAGGTCTGCTCGTCCTGGATATCTGGGGAAGGGGATAACATCTCTGATGTTGTCAATGCCAGTGGCAAAAAGAAGCATTCGCTCGAACCCGAGACCAAAACCGCTGTGCTTCACTGTCCCGTATCGTCTCAGATCAAGATACCATTCGTATGGTTCAAGTGGCAGACCCATCTCCTTGATCCTGCACAGGAAATGAGAATTCAAACTTCATAGTTCACAAAAGAAATGAGAACCAACAAGAAAACTATGGATTGTTCATCTACCTGTCACGAATAACCTCGTATCGCTCCTCCCTCTGACTTCCACCAATCAACTCCCCAACCTTCAATACGAGGAAAGATTTCGATTTTCACAAACAAAAGCGTCAAAATGGTGAAATGAATCACAGTTATTGAAGAAACATTAGAACAAAATAAACTACCTTAGGTACAAGAACATCCATTGCAGCTACAGTCTTTGAGTCATCATTGAGCCTCATATAAAATGCTTTGATTCCTTTTGGATAGTTGTAGACAATAACAGGCTTTTTAAATACCACTTCAGTCAAGTATCTGAGCAAGCAAAGCAGAAAAAAAAAATGAGATTAAACAACATTGTTCAAGTGGAATGAAAATGAAAAGGATAGGAGTTCACAAACCTTTCATGCTCAGAAGCCAAATCAATTCCCCATTCCACTTTGTTCTCAAACTGCTTACCCTTCTTAACGGCTTCCTCGAGTATTTCAACAGCTTCCGTATAGGAAGTTCTTACGAAAGGGGTTGAAGAGACCATTTTGAGACGATCAATACAACTTCGGTCGTATTTGTCAGCCATAAATTTCATATCATCTAAGCAGTTGTCAAGCAACCACTGACACAGAAATCTCACATATGCTTCCGCACAATTCATATCATCCTTCAACCAATTAAAGAAAACAATGTTACATATGGCTAAATCAATTAAAACTCTAGAAGAAGAGCATCCGATCAACAAAAGAGAACTAAACCCTATATTGCAGAGTTCCATGGTTTTTTATTATTCCTAAAAGAATTTCCAAACATAGCTCTCTTTTGAATATGGTTGTTTGCCATATTGCTTAGTAGCATAGAGAATACAGCCATTACAGCTCTTGCGGAAAATACATTAAGAACAAGGGCCATACCTAATATCTTATACAAGACTTTTTCTTTTTACATCCATGAGTGCAACTTGACTAACATTTAGCTGACAAGGAAACTCTGAGGATATTAAATCCCAAGTAGCCACACCAAAGCTTGAATTCATTTCCTCCAAGCACTTTATTATTCACATGGGTCCTTATTAACTACTAGGCCAACCCAGAGTGGTTTTCTTATAGAAGATAATTCCAAGACTAAAGCGAGATAAGCTCATCCTAGAACATAAAAATTCAACTATAAGATAAGCGTCAAAGGTATTGTGTCTTGAGATGGTTAAACATGACTACTCTTCTGAGACAGAGCCACGAATCCAATTTCAACTGAGTACGCAGAAAAAGATACAACTTAGAATACAATTTCAGCATAGTAACAAACCTGCAAATCTGCAAATGCAATTTCAGGCTCAACCATCCAAAACTCTGCAAGATGTCTTGAAGTGTGAGAGTTTTCGGCACGGAAGGTCGGTCCAAATGTGTATACACTGCTAAGAGCACAGGCATAAGTTTCAACTTGCAGCTGGCCAGAAACAGTCAAAAACGCTTGCCGAGCAAAGAAATCCCGTCCATAATCAACTTTCCCATCTTTCTCCGGAATGCCTGGTTTAAGCTTTGCTCTCTCTTCCAACCTAGCAACATTCTCCTTTGCTTTCTTCAGTTCCAAAACAGAGGCACCAATTTCCTCCTTGCTTGCCTTAGAAGCCTTCAGCTTTGCAACAGCTTCTCCTTTCTCCTTGACAATTTTCCTTGCTTCATCTACTTCTGCTTCTGATGGAGGTGGGTTTTTAATCAACTCCTTCTCTAATCTTTCAGCCTCACTCAATAGAGTGGTAACTTGAAACATTTCACCCGCACCCTCACAATCGCTTGTGGTGACAATTGGCGTGTGAATATACAGAAATCCATGTTTATTAAAAAAGGTATGAGTGGCATATGCAAGTGCATTTCGAATTCTAGCAACCACAGATATCTGTAATCGTAGAAAAACACAAACTCATCAATAGAAATGTATTTGTTTTATAAATTGGACCTTTCTAACAGCATCAGAGAAGAACAACACCATTGAAATGCTAAGTTACAGAACAATATAAGAAATGAAATGCGGAAATAAACAGATTTGATCCAATTAATGAATTCAAATTCGAGAGACGGTTTCATTCTTATACCGTGTTGGTTCTAGGGCGGAGATGAACGACATCTCTGAGAAACTCGAGAGTGAGTTTCGTCTTTGGCAAAGGATACCGCGCAGGATCAACGGGACCGACATGGACGACAGCCTCAGCCCGAAGCTCGACTTTCTGGTGCTTATCCGGTGGAGGAAGCTTGAAAACGCCGTCAACAACAACGCAGGTTCCAGTCGGAACAATCTGGCCAAGATCCGCCACAGCCGCTTCGATGATCACTTGGAGATTCTGAGGGCAAGAGCCATCGTTCAACTCGAGAAAGGCAAAAGCGTCCTTGTCGGCCTTCCTTCCAGTTTTGACCCAGCCGCCGACGCGAACCTTCTGGCCGGCGAGTCCAGCGCCGCCGTCAGGCCGGCAGACGATTGAACGGATCGGAACGCGATCGGAGAATTCAGCTTTGAGAGATTTGTAAGTGGAAGCATCGTCGTTCAAGGCGACGGCGGCGAGTTGGTCGGCGGGTGGCGCGGAATGCTCTGCCATTGGTCCGTTCCCGGTGTATCTTCTCGCCCACTGAAGTTGAATTCAAAAACCCTAATCCTCATTTCGTATTTAAAGTGTACGTACAGTTTGACATTGATCGGTCTTTTCAGTTTGGTCCGGTTCGATTTGGTTTTTCCTTTTTTTTCTTTTATTTTGTTATTATTATTTTTTTGGTTAAATTATAAAAAATACCTAAGAATTATGGATTTTTTTTTAGAGAACTATGGTGTTGGTTTCAATTATACTTTTGAAATTTTCAAAAAATACACTTTTGGTCAGGTTTGGATTTCGTTACGGTCCCTCCGTCAAATTTTTTGTTAAACCCACGAAATAGTGACGTGACACATTTTTATTAAAACAAATATTTTCTGATTTTTTAAAATAAAAATATATTAACATAATTAAAATATATTATTTTTAATATTTTTAATTCATTCCCCTTTTTTCAACCCAACCCTCCATCTTCTTCCACCCACCCCTTCATCTTCTTCCAACCAACACCACATACCACTGCTCGTCGTCGCCTGGTGATAATTTTTTTTCTCCCTCTTCTTCTCCTTTCTTTTCTCCCTGCTATTTTTTTTTAAAAAAAAGAGAGAATCGGGGAGAAGGAGCTCCTCCTCCCCGATTCTCCCGAAGAAGAAGAGGGAGGAAAACAATTTATTGTCGCGAAAAAAAATTATTGTCGCCCGCTAGTAGATGGCGATATGTGGTGGTGGTTGGAAGAAGATGAAGGGTTGGATTGACGAAGGAGTGAGAGAAATTTAAAATATTGAAAAAGTAATATATTTTAATTATTTTAATATATTTTGATTTTAAAAAATCATAAAATAATTTTTTTTAATAAAAAATATGTGCCACGTCAGTCTTGTTTAACATAAAATTTGACCGAAGGACCAAAAGTGTAACGAAATTCAAACCTTAGATAAAATTGGAGTTTGAAAACTCGGACCAAAATAAAACCTAACCCAAACCTTATTTTTCCGGATGTTTAACTGTCATATACCAATTATATTATATATCCAAATACATATATTGAATTTTGAAATCCTTACATTTAATTAAGAGATATTTAAGTTCTCAAAAAAAAAAAGAAAATTAAGAGATATTTAATATCTATATTCATCAAATAACATCTGCAATCTAAACGGACACAATAATAAATTTTATAAAATTAAATTTAATGGTCAATTTAATGGTCTGTTGAACCCTCAAAGTCAACTGACAAAATGCTGGTAAATTTAGAAATACATCGTCTGTTTTGACACTTTCGGAACGAATTGGAAATTTGATCAATAAGAAAAAAAAAATTAAAACAAAATGAAAACTATATATCTATATCTATACTATATAAAAGGAGCCAAGAGGGGAGAATTTTTCATTTCCTCTTATGTCCTTACTTTTTAAGTAAATTCATATTTTGTCCTTTGCTATGAGACACTGCCCTTCAAGTATAAGTGTCCATTCAATCCAATAGGTACAATTGATGTTGACGGGATGCGACTGTTCATATGGAGAGGGTTACACATTGAATTGATGTATCTATTCATGTATAGGTGCGATCCATGTATAAGAAGAAAATATATAATTGAAAAAATGTCAAACTATTGGAAATTTTCTTATTTTATAAGAGAACTCAAGATTTTCAAAAAGAAATGAAAAATTACACATTTGTGTTATCGTGAGGGAAACACTATTGAATCGTGTCACAATAAGGTGTTATTTTGGTTGTGTCCAATAGGTACAATTGATGTCGACGTGCAACTGTTCATATGAAGATGGTTATTCGTGCAACTGTTCATATATTTATTTGTGTATAGGTGTGATCCATGTATAAAAAGAAAATATAAAATTGACAAAACCTTGAAATATATAATTGATGTATTTTGGTCGTGAACCGTGTCACAATAAAACCTTGAGAATATATTTTGATCGTGAACCGTGTCACAATAAAACCTTGAGAATTCAAAATTTTATATTTGTCGATAAAGAAGTATTGTTATCTATCATTTTTTATATTTATAATGTAATCAAATGTTATTTACATCCACATCAATTCTTTGAAATAAATACAATTTTGGATAAATCATAAATTCTCTTAAGTAAATATAATTTTTTAAAGATTGCAATACACATTTTAAGATCTCAACATTTTAAATTTTGTATTTAATAAAATTTAATTATATTCCCAACAAAATTAGTTGTTTAAAATTATAGTATCGAATTTCAATGTGCCTCAAAGATTACTTTTGTTTGTTGTATTTTGAATTTAGAATGCTTAATTATTGCGTAAATGATTTTTCAAGAGTTTTAAACATTGGAGTTTATGATTTCTTTAGTACTAGAACCAAGTTGTTTATTTTAGGGAAAAATACACTTTTGGTCCTTGAGGTTTGGGTTAGGTTTCATTTTGGTCCACGAGTTTTCAAACTCAACAATTTAGCTCATGAGGTTTGATTCTCGTTACGTTTTTAGTCCCTCCGTCAAATTTTCTACTCACATTAGTTTTTATTATATATATATATATATATATATATATATATATATATATATATATATATATATATTGTTTTTTAAAATAAAATAATATATTAAATATTTTTTTATTATTTTATTATTTTTCTTTTCTTCATTCATCTCCTTCTTCCCCAAACATCAAACCCTAATAAAAAATTGCACAAAAAATGAAACTAAAACCAAACCTCACGGACTAAACGGTTGAGTTTGAAAACTCAGGGAACAAAATGAAACCTAACCAACCCTAGGGACTAAAAGTGTATTTTCCCCTTTTATTTTTATTTTTATTTTTTATAAGAGTGTGTATACATACTATATAATAAGCAGGGTGTAAAATTTCGGTCGACATTTCGAGGGGGGAAAAAATCGTTTTTCCCCCAATATCGACGAAATGTCGTCGACATCTCGAAATTTCGAACATGTCGACGACATATCGGTTTGTGTCGATTTTTTTTAATTATTTTTAATCACATTTTAGTTTATAATTTTATTTTAAGCTTTAGGAATAAATGCTATCGCTTGTCCTAGTGGTTATTGGTGTGCACGTGAGTTAGCTGCTAGCTGGGGGTCTTGTGTTCGACTCTAGCTTTATGCGTTTTTTTAACCTTTTTGCCTTTTTCGTTTCTCAATTATCTTAAATTCTTCCAAAATATTTTCTAATTTCTTTTTTAGATTAGGAGTTATAGGCTTTTAGCTCTAGTTATCTATCTTCACTTGTCAAGTAATGTTTAAAGGTTATCATGTTTCTTTACATTACTAGTTAATTTTTGTTTTATTAATTATATATTTTCAATTATCAATGGTTAACGGTATATACTTCTCATTTGTAAATAAAGTCTCATTTTATAATTCAAATAATTTATATCAATTGGCATAATTTTAATTAACAACAACAATATTTAATTATTATAAATAATTTTCATCAACTATGCATATTGTATTTAATATAATCAAGTCACAGTTAAATTTGCATTTAATAATTCAAATAATTTTCATCAATTTTCATATTTATTTTTTTCAAAATTCTTGCACATATCGACATTTGAATGGACAATTCCATCTAAATATTATCGTACTTTGACGATAAAAAATGGTCTATTATATTCTAATTAAGCCACAATTAAAGTTTCATTGATTAATTCGTAAATTTTCCCGGAATGTCTCTCGACATTTCCATCGACATCGACATTTCCATAAAATTTTTCCATAAAATTTGGACCTCGACATTGATATTTTAAACACTTGCTAATAAGAAAGGGAAAAATCAAATAGAACCTTCGTGCAGAGCCCTAATTTTTCAGAAAATAAAACCTTGCAAGCAAGTCCGTAAACACTTAAAACAGAGGCATTGGAAGGGGCCGCGCGAACGCAGGCCCCCACTACCACAAATAATGACGTAGGCTCTGACACTTTGGACAGACCTTAGACGGGCACCCTTCCGAATGTGCAATGGAGGTCACCAATCTAGGTCATGAGCCTTTTTGATCGCCCATTGACCCCGTCCAGGTAAGTATGTTCAACGTACAGCCATTGCCTTGTATTTATAGCAGATCTTGACGTCCGCTACTGCGTGCTTTGCCGATGTGGGACTTCTTAATTTCCTCTGCTTTGCGCCACGCATTTCCCTTGCTTATCACATGACGCATTTGGGTTTCCAACATCACATTCGTGGGGTTTGTGTAGTCTTGTTTTGGATTGTTTTCATATTCATGAGTTTTATTGATTTAGAAGTGAGGTGGATCATTAAAAAAAAAAAAAAAAAAAAAAAAAAAATCATATTCTTGGAATTAAAGTTTTAAAATTTGCGGAAACATAATTTTTTTTTTAAAAAAAATATTGGAATCTAATCCTGATGGCAAACAACACCCAAAAAACGGGTGAATTGATTTTGCTTATTTTAACCTAAGTTGATAATTTAAAGGAAATTGTAACATACACATAAAATAATATAACATAAATTCACAAATTTACCATTGACTAGTTTGAAACTACGTGCGTTGCACGTGTTAGAAATGTGACTTGATAATGTACCAAAATCTTCTAAGGATACATTAGTCTACTTGAAAAAAAAATAAGAATGAATTATATATATTTACACTAAATGAAAAGGTGAATGAGTCTCTCCCGTTGAGTAGGAATTTCTCCCACTTACGTTGAGTAGGAATAACTTTTTTTAATTCTTCATGCATTACAAAAGCTCCACCCTATCTCTTTTCGTGGTGGTTTAGACCACTATTTATAAGGGTTCAAGTGAATCGGGTGGTTATGATAAATCTTTGGGAAAAATACACTTTTGGTCCCTGAGGTTTGGGTTAAGTGACACTTTGGTCCCTAAGTTTTCAAACTCAACAAAAATACCCCGAGGTTTGAGATAAGGAGCACTTTGGTCCCTGCCGTCAATTTTTCTGTTAACTTTTAACGGGTGCTGACGTGACACTATTATTTTAATATAAAAAATTATTTATTTTATTTTTTAAAATAAAAACTATTTAAAAGATATAAAATATTAATATTTTAATATTTTTTTTTCTTTCTCCCTTTCTCTTTCATCATCTTCTTCTTCTTTTCCATCTTCCCACCTTCTCCTTCCTCCTTCTTCTTCTTCCTATGTCCGGCGACCAGCGGCCACCGCTCGCCGCCGCCGGCGACTGGTTTTTTTTTTCTTTCCTCTTTTTCTCTTCTTTCTTCTTCTCTACATTTTCTTCACCGATTTTTTTTTTAAAAAGAAAAAAAAGAAAGGGGAGGGAGGTCCCTCCCCCGTTCCAGTTTTAAAAAATCAATGAAGAAAATGTAGAGAAGAATAAAGAAGAGAAAAAGAGGAAAGAAGAGAAAAGGAAAAAAAAAAAAAAAAAGAGTTGCCGGCGGCCGGCGGCCGGCAGCGGCGACGAGCGGTGGCCGCCGGTCGCCGGACATAGGAATAAGAAGGAGGAAGGAGAAGGTGGAGAAGATGGAAAAGAAGAAAAGATGATGAGAGAGAAAGGGGGAAAGAATAAAAAAATATAATAAAATATTAATATTTTATATTTTTTAAATATTTTTTATTTAAAAAATAAAATAAATAATTTTTTATATTAAAATAATAGTGCCACGTCAGTAACCTTTAAAAGTTAACCGAAAAATTGACGGCAAGGACCAAAGTGCTCCTTATCTCAAACCTCGGGGGTATTTTTGTTGAGTTTGAAAACTCAGGGACCAAAGTGTCACTTAACCCAAACCTCACGGACCAAAAGTGTATTTTTCCCTAAATCTTTTTAAATTAGAAATTTTGAAAATTAAAAACAATTAATTTGAATTTTAGTTATAAATAAAAAATTAAACTCAATTATCTTTTTATTTTTGAAAAATCAAAACAATTCAAAACAATGGATCTAAATTTAGATTTCACAAAATTTAATTTAAAAAATTTTATTAATTATAACCACCGAAAACCAAATAGAATTAATAATTAAAAGTGAGGATGAAGATGATTTTTTTTTTAAAAAAAAAACAATTCTTAATCTTACCAAGGATGAGATGAGATTTGTTTTTTAAATCAATTAAAAAATATTCTAATTTTCACCATTGAAAATTAATTAGAATTTGAAATAAAGATGAGATTTTTTTAAAAACAAATTCTTAATTTTATCAAATATGAATTTTTTTAAAAAACAACAACTAAATGTGGGAATCAAGATTTTTTTTCAAACCAATTCTTAATCTTATTACAGATGGTTTTTTTTATTTAAAAAAAAAAAAAACCTAAACGTGGGAATGAAGATGGGTTTTTTTTTTTTTTTTAAAAAAAAACAATCTAAATGTGAGAATGAAGATTTTTTTTAAACAAATTCATAATTTTATGGGATATGAGATTTTTTTTAAAAACAACAACCTAAAGGTGGGAATCAACATTTCTTTTTAAACCAATCCATAATTTTATAAAATATGAGATTTTTAAAAAAAACAACAACTAAAGGTGGGAATCAAGATTTCTTTTTAAGCCAATTTGTTGACCTTATATTACCATTGGTTATAATATAAGTCTTATCTTTTTTTAAGCACGTGACCTAATTTTTCAATGGTATTGTTGAACAATACTGCTTGGATCTTTGTACCCTGAAAAGTTAGAAAGAAGAAAATGATTATTATGAATAAAATTGGTATATGAAAAAATAAATAAATAATTACCTGTTCATTCAATAGGATGATCTTTAGAATGTGTAGGTCATCACCGCCACGTTTCTAGAATGGACTTTAATCGTCCATTCTCTTTGACCAAGTTGAAGATTGTTATCGGGATGACTTTGAAAGACATTATTTCAAGATTTCAAGAGTGATGAAAATGGTTTAGAGAGAAGTATTGGAGTATGGAAAAAAAATTGTATGAGGACTATATATAGACCGATTATGTGAACAAAAAGGTGGGAATCATGATTTTTTTAAAAAAAATTAATTCTCTTATTAAAGATAACATTCTTTTTAAAGAACGTGATAATGAACTTTTTTTTTTAAACCAATATATATTTTTTTTTAAAAAAAAGAACAATATCTAACCGTAAATGAGATTTAACCCATTCTTTTTTTTTTTTTTTGAAAATGAGATTTAACCAATTCTTAATCCTGAGTTTTTTTTTTTTTTTTTTTTTAAATATCTAAACGTGATAATGAACTTTTTTTTTAATAAAAACGTGATAATGAACTTTTTTTTTAAAACCAATATAGTTTTTTTATTTAAATAAAAACGTGATAATTAACTTTTTTTTAAAACCAATAGATATATTTAAAAAAAAAACAATATCTAAACGTAAATGAGATTTAACCAATTTTGTAACCAATTTTTTTTTTTTTTAAAAAAATAGACAAATAAGGAATTTGAAGATTAAAAATGGGCTTAAAAGTAAATCAAAACTTTTGATTTCCTTATTTTTTTTAAAAAATTAATTCTCTTATTAAAGATAAGATTCTTTTTAAAGAACGTGATAATGAATTTTTTTAAAAACCAATATATATATTTTTTTTAAAAAAAAGAACAATATCTAACCGTAAATGAGATTTAACCAATTCTTTTTTTTTTTTAAAATGAGATTTAACCAATTCTTAATCCTGAGTTTTTTTTTTTTTTTTAAAATATCTAAACGTGATAATGAACTTTTTTTTAATAAAAACGTGATAATGAACTTTTTTTTAAACCAATATAGATTTTTTATTTAAATAAAAACGTGATAATGAACTTTTTTTAAACCAATATATATATTTTTTTAATAAAAACGTGATAATGAACTTTTTTTTTAAAAACCAATATAGATTTTTTTAAGAAAAACGTGATAATTAACTTTTTTTTTAACCAATAGATATATATATTTTTTTTAAAAAAAAACAATATCTAAACGTAAATGAGATTTAACCAATTTTGTAACCAATTTTTTTTATTTTTAAAAAAACAATACGATAATGAACTTTTTTTTTTTTACAATTCTAATAAAATATTGAATAATTAAATAGGAAGGACAAATAAGGAATTTGAAGATTAAAAAGGGGCTTAAAAGGAAATCAAAAGTTTCTCCCCTTAAGCGCCTTTTAATATAGTAAGTATAAGTATAAGTATAAGTATAAGTATAAGTATATAGATGAGAACAAATCTTTATTAATTAAATTTTAAAAAAAAATATTGGGTAAAATACCTTTTTAGTCCCTCATGTTTTTGGGTCGTTTCCAATAGGTCCTTAGGTTTGAAAATTGAACAATCAAGTCCCCACTGTTTAAAAAATGATTCTATTGAGTCCCTGAACCGTTAATCTTTTTAACGGTGCTGATGTGGCAGTTATGGTGCTGACATCGCATATTTTTAAAAATTAAAATATTTAATTTTTGAATTAAAATAATAATATAATAATATATTAAAATAATAATAATAAGTTTTTTTTTAAAAAAGAAAATAATCTTTCTCTCTCCCCCACCCACCCACCCGAACCCCCTTCTTCCCCTTTCCCTTTCTTTCTCTCTCCTTTCCCCTCCCTTCCCTTGCCGGCGATAGATGCGACGGCGACGGCGACGACACTTCTCCATCTATTTCTTTCTCTCTCCTCAATTCCCTTTCCTTCTTCTTCTCTCTCCCCCTCCTCTACTCTCCCTCTCCTCCTTATCGCCGGCGACACCTTCACTCTTCCCCTCTACTCTCCCTCACCTTCTTTCCATCTTTTCTCTCCATCACCCTTCCCGTCGCCGGCGATAGCCCCTACCGCCAATAAAATCAGCCCCCAAACCCATTTTTCTTCTTTCTTAAACAAACCCACCTCAAACCCATTTTTCTTCTTTCTCAAATCAGCCTCCAAGTTCCGTTTTCATCTTCAAGAAACAAAGCACCCGGCGGAGCTGAACGAGAAGAAAACAGAGTTTTGAGGGTTGAGAGAGAGAAGAGAAGACGAAGGAGAGGGAAAGAATAAAAGATGAAGGAGAGGAAGGCAACAGCACGACAGCGGGAATTCGGTTGGTCTGTAGCATCTGGGTAAGAGGAAATCGGCGTCGGCGGCGGTGGCGGTGGCGCCACCTTTGAACTGGAGATATGATGAAGGTGTCGCCCCCATAAGAAGGAGGAGAGGGAGAGTAGAGGAGGGTAGGGGTGTAAAAATTTCGGGTCGTGTCGGTTGAACGGACAACCCGACTCGACAAGACCCGACCCGGTTCGGGTTGGGTCGATTTTTTTTTCTTTACAATTCCATACTTAACCCCCTTTCCAATACAACAACCCTTTTAAAATAGAAAAAAAGGATTAAGTCAAAATAGTTGCATACTGCTTAAACTAAAAGATCAACTCAAAAAGAAAAAGAAAACACAAATTCCTCAGTAAAAAAACCAAAAGCAACAACTAGAAGCAGACGAAACCTAGAAAACAAAAAGCCCCAAAAATCATATCAAAGCAGATTTCAGAGAAACTGAAGTAAAAGAAAGCACAAAGAAGCTAGAGAAGAAAGGAACAAAAATCGAAAGGGGTAAAAACTAAAAAGCATAAATTAGAGCTTCCCAACAAAACAATCCAGGCCATGCCTTTCAAAACTCAAACAAAATCCAAAAAAAACAAAAACCCACCAACAATTATTGTAACAAAATCGTACCAAGGATCAAGATCCACAAGCATTCACCTAGTAAAATATGAAAATCCTCATCTTCACACTAACCTTGCTGAGCAGAGCAAAGCAGTACAGAAAAACTAAAAAATGCACCAAC
The DNA here is from genome assembly GCA_017139565.1 of Luffa aegyptiaca. Classification (NCBI taxonomy): domain Eukaryota; kingdom Viridiplantae; phylum Streptophyta; class Magnoliopsida; order Cucurbitales; family Cucurbitaceae; genus Luffa; species Luffa aegyptiaca. The sequence goes on from CM029397.1 coordinate 24,502,658, forward strand.
CTTGCTGAGTACAAAGGATAGCTCGAGATTAACACTAATACACAAATCCCTCATCTTCACACAAATACACTAGTACACGAATCGAAAAAAAGCCCAACAGAGGCAAATTGCTGATAGACTGTTGGTGGGATGGCGGCTTGCGTGGTCGAAGAGCTGGTGGAGGCGGAGGATCCGACGGTGGTCCGTGGAAACGAAGGAGAAGATTGTCAAAGAAATCTATCGATACGAAGAAGAAGCTTGCTGAAGAAATCTGTGGAAACGAAGGAGAAGATCGCCCAAGAAGATCCGTGGAAAGAAGGAGAAGATCGCCCAAGAAGATCGAAGGAGAGGATCACCCAAGAAGATCAAGGAGAAATCGCCGAAGAAATCGCTGAAGAAGACGAGAGAATCGATGGGAAGTTGGGAACCCTAACTCACTCCCTAAAAATGAAGGTGTACATATTACACATGCAGAAGCAATTGAAGATCGAAAGCACTTAAGACATTCAATTTTACTCCTAAAGCATGCATGTTCTAGAAAAGACAGAATAGAGAGTTTAGAAAACACCAACCTTTGTAGCTCACTTATGTTGAACTCCTTGTGATGTTTGCCTCTCCTATGCTCCTTGGACAACCTCTAGAGTCTTCCCTACTATACTCCGGGCCAAGAACGACTTGTGGGAGTCTATATAAGATAGGGAATGGGAAGGGAATGCTTGAAGCATCAAGCAATGGAGAAGAATGAGAGATGAGAGAACTTTGAGTCCAAATTCCAGCAGCATAACATTAAGGAAATGGCTCTCTCATGTTTGAATCTTATTCAAACTCCTTTTAAAGACATTCTCCATGCAAAGCCAAGCCTCAAGACACAAGACACATGGTGTATTTGCAAGCTCAAGTGGATTCTAGGTGTACATTACACAAGACATGCAACAATGCATGAATGAGTTGTCTTTCCACTTTGAATGATCATGCATTAAATGGATTTCCAACTAAATCCACTAAATTCAAATTGAAATCAAATTTCAAGCTTGCAAATTATCCCCAATTTCAATTCTAAATTGAAATTGATTGTTTGGTAATTAATTTGAAAATTTTCAAATTAATTTTGATATGATTAATCTAATTAATCTTTGTTATCTTGTGCAATTCCATATATATGATTCCGAATACATATATATAGTATTCAAAACACTTTTAAATACTTCATCTCTCATTTTCTAATTTAATTCATAATTAAATTATTGTGTCAAACACAATTTACGATAATACCCTTTTTCCCGATTTTGAATGATTCAAAGCTTCCTATCTTTTGTTCTAGGCTTAATTCCGATATGAGCTAGTAGGGGGACCTAATGGACCTATAGATCATGGGCTCCAACGATTCGAGGCTAACCGACTAATCTCATTGTCTAAGCTAGCCAACATTCGTTAACTATCGAGACACTCCACTATAGCCCGATAGTTGCACTCCCCTCACTATAGATATATTTCCGTCCACTTGATTTAACCATTATTAGTAAATCGATCCTTCACAGGTTGTTCGTAGCTATAGCTAGGTCAATAAGCCGTTTTACCCCTATAGTACTTCTAGTTCCTTAAGTCCCACTGATCCTCTAATGAACAATTGGTTTATGGTCCAACCAATAAACCGAGTCCCTCTCGGGCCAATGAGAGGGCGAGATCCCTTTGTTCAAGCCCCGGAGTCAGCACTTAAGGGAACAACCTCTCTACTATCCCTAATTCGGGTAGGAGTGAATTCCTTCTTGCACGACTATGTCCCCAGCTATCTACCCGTTCCTATCCCTGAAATGGGAGGCTTATTGAGTCGGCGATACTGAGCCACTCTCACCTATGCAGATCTAAGGATAAGCCCGAATAAACAGGAGTTCATAGTTAGCTCAGGATTAAGATCGAGTTACCTAGGTCATCACATGAAACAGTCAGTCTCGTCAGTAAACGGTGTTATAAAGCGAGAGCGACTTATTTCTCGGTCCTGGTCTTATGCAAACTCATTGCATAGGACGCCCCCACTCGCATGTCTCTACATGGACTATTTAGGGTCACATCGTCTATACCATCTATAAAGTGGGCCGCTCTCATAGTGTCTCCAGAATAAGGTACCCAACCCTATTCCTATACTATAGACCGTTTTGGCTATTACTCAAGCTTGATCTACTTTTATGTCTCTACATAAAGCTCAAGTGTTCATCCTATAACCATGGATCTTAGTTTATTGGATTTGGGTTATTATAAGTGCAATTTACTTTATTCAGTAATGACTTTTACTGAATCAATCTCGATAACACCTTTATCGAATAAGTATATAATTCGTTTAACATTCACTATCTACGAGTTTTAGGATACCAATCCCAACAATCTCCCACTTGAACTAAAACTCTAGTTTAGTGGGATGTACTATAATCTATAACAGCAGTGGATGAATAAATACTTGTATTAATAACAGAGTGAAAATACAATAAACTAGGGCATCTAAATACCCAGTATACTGAGGTATCGATATACCGGTTACAATTCTCCCACTTGACCTAGATTATTTCTCGTACATATCTCGCAGACCTAGACCTTCTAGATGACTCTCGAACACTTTAGCCGTCAGAGCCTTCGTGAATGGATCGGCAATGTTGTGCTCCGACGCTATCTTCGTGACGATCACGTCTCCTCGGTGCACAATCTCCCTAATGAGATGGTATTTCCTTTCGATGTGCTTGCCTCTCTTATGGCTGCGAGGTTCCTTTGAGTTTGTAACTGCGCCGCTATTATCACAATACAAGGTGATAGGCAGATGCATATTTGGAACGACTTCCAAGTCAGTTAGGAACTTCCTGAGCCATACTGCCTCTTTTGCTGCCTCCATGGTCGAGTCTGCAATGCATCCTTGCTTGATGTTGCACCATACTATTGCTCCTCCATTTAGAGTGAATACAGACCCCGATGTAGATTTCCTCGAATCTTTATCGGTTTGAAAGTCAGAATCAGTGTATCCTGTAAGGATCAAATCCTTTGAACCATACACGAGCATATAGTCCCTCGTTCTCCTTAGATATTTGAGGATACTTTTAACGGCTGTCCAATGATCAAATCCTGGATTGGATTGATATATACTGACAATCCCTACTGCATAACAAATGTCAGGCCTTGTACACAACATGGCATACATTAGGCTACCTACTGCAGAGTAAAAATATGATGTAAAATACTCTAGAATTCCTGTGCAAGTATACACAGTCTGCAACAACTAATATTATCAATCCGAGCCCTGAATTAGTTTCCACTCTACCTATTTTTGTGTAACTTTCCAATGGTTTCAAGAATAGTAAATGATTTGGTTTTATCGGAATTATGCTGAAGCAAAATAAATGACAGAACAATAAGTAAACAAATAGATAGACAAATTAAAGACAGGCGCTGGTTAGGTTTTAGTGATTGTTCTAAGATATGCTCTAGCAATATTATTGATCATGCATTTCTCGCAGTATTATTAGTGGATTCCTCCCGGAACTCCGGATCTTTTGGGATATGTTTCAAACCCAATGAAGAGCGACCGATCAAGCACTAGACAACTGGCTATCCTTAGCTCAGTCACTGGCGTTCACCAATACACAATGATCGTAGTGTGGATAATTGCCACACACTCTCTAAATCATCCCTGAAACTAGAGAGAGCTATCCATACCGGCTGGCCAGGCGGGCACAAAATGGAAATAAGCACAACAATTAACCAAAATACGATAGTCAATTTATTACTAGAGATGAAGCACAGTAATCACATTATTCCTAACCAACACCCTAAGCTACTTAGTTCATAATAGGCATAGGAATACGAATTACAATCTGAGTATGCATGTCCATAACCACAAGTTAATACAGGAAATAAACTTTCTAATCAGCTTGCAGAAGATGGTGTTCTTGATGATCTTCAATCTCTCTAAAATATTCGGCTTCCAAGGGAAAACATGGAATGACTTTGACTTGGACGGCTTCTTCCTTTTATAGAAGGAGAGGAGACTTGAATTAGGTCATCTTTGACACGTGTAGGGCTCTCCTTGCTCCTTTATCACGAAAATCACTCAACAGAAGTCGGTTCATGAAGTTGGCTAACGAGCTGTGATGTGGCAGTTTCTGCTCCCAGTTTTGCTGCAGCACAGAATTTGCTCCCTCCAGTCGCTCAGCAGCATAATCTGCACAAAATAATTTGCAATGCTTTCATTCTTCCAAATAGGTTAAAACATGTAATATCTATCCAAAACCAACCCTCATAAGCATAAAGGACACACAAATCTCTATATAATTGAGGCCTAAATAACTACCTTTTGGGCAGTTATCATACCCCCCAACTTGAACTATTGCGTGTCCCGAGCAATACTAACTCACCTTCCTTCAAGAATTCAAAAACATTAGACAAAGAATAGCTTAATCAAACCAGATAGTCCAACACTACCTTCAACCTTTACCTGAGCACTCTGCAAAACCAAGCTCTGCTGCAGCAAAATGATTCCTTCAGCAGGGACAAATAATCACCACTTTTCAACTTAATTCTAAGAACTCACCACAGCCTAGCTCTATTATCAGACATTTCGAAACATATTTTTAAAGGGGTTTTATATCCTGTTTATCAGACTTAAAGCAGCCCTACAGTCATAAGCTCTTAAGCATGGAATGACCCACTTTATGGTGCAGTATAGCCCTGCCTCAAGCTTATCACCAACTAGGCTCAATACTCATTATTAAGCTAAAAAATCCTTAGTTATTCTATCTCTTGCCCCTCAGAATGGCGACATTTTATGATGAAGCTCACCTAAGTTCTAGGAGACAGAAAAACTTCTGGATCATCATTCATCCCTCAAAACTTTTGTTCCATCAATTTTTTCAGCAAAATCTTCAACAAATAATTTTTTTTCAGCAAATAATTTTTTTCTCATATTTCTCATTTTTTCACATCTCCTAGGTCATCTTTTGACGCGAAGACAAACTGTGGGTATCACAAATGTCCCCGGTTACTCAATAACCTAACAAATTTTAATTTTGAAGGAGAGGAATGCTCGAGCAAAACAATTGGAGTAGAAAAAAGTCCCCCAAACTTGATTTATTCATTGTCCCCAATGAATCATTATATAAGCAAGTATACCCCCAAACTTAAATTTTTCCATCTGAATTTTTAAACTAAACATGGGACTCAGATTAAGCTTAAAGTGGATCATATAAGTCAATATTTTTTTTACCGTAAAATATTAAAATGATTAATGTATATTAGAGACATTAAAGAAAAAATATATTTGATATTTGAATGAGGTTTAAATAGGTTAAATATATATTGTAGGATATTTGAATAAGATTTAAGTAAATATAATATATATTTTGTTATAGGCAATTTTGGACAACCCCGATGTACAAGGAGCTGACGAGGACAACCAGAAAGAAATAATGTTGGAGGATGGACCCCAGAGGCGAAACGGGCCAATGGGTCAGGCCAAGACCGAAGGGGTCAAGCTTTTGGCCCGACCCCCTGCTCGGCCTCGGGCCGAGGCCGAGCTCGTCCAGCTCCGTTTGGTTCATGCTGCCTCTGGCCGCCCCGGCTCCACCTGGTTCAACCCGAAACAACTCCGAATTCCTAAAAACCCTAGGAGCATGAGCAGGTATTTAAACACCTCTTCATCATTGAAGAAGGGGATCTGGAACTTATTCTCTATTCTCTTCTCTTGCTCTCTTGCTCTCCTCCTTCCGTTTACTGACTTAAGCATCGGAGGCGGTGTGGCAAGCACCACATCGGTGTGCAGGTTTTCTGTCTTGTAGGCCACGTCTTCCTCCTTCACAAACAAATTTACCGTTGGTGGCACGTGAAGGTCAAGTGAGTTCCTCCCAATCAAATTTGACCATCAACATATTTTAATACAATAGATATTAAAATATAGTATCTTAATTATGGTAAAGATTTGCCTTAGGTCTAATAGGACCCTTCAGTTGAGCCATGAACTACAACATCTCCTCAATTGAGAATTAGAGAATTCTCCCAAAAACGTCTTTCCTCTCCAATCCTATGGATTTTCTTTCAAATGGCCCCCACAAGTCTTGGTCCTGTGTTCAAGTCATAGCAAGGAAGACTTTGTGGAAGCCAACCTAATTCAACCTCGTTGAAGTTGGAGGAAGAAGATTAAAGATCTGCCAAAAATATCTTATTGTTTTGAGGTATAAATATTTATTTCTTTAAACTATTTTAATTTAATTCTAAAGAAGATTAAAGATTTGCCAATTTTAATGCTTCCGTTGTGAAGTGAAGAGTTCATTCCTATCAAAATTGACATATCATTTAAAAAAGGTCTTTAAGGTGGATGTGTCTCTCAAAGAGAAACCTTCTCTCTACGAAGTGCTTTTGGAGAGTTCGAATGTATTCACTTTTAAAGAGAAACCTTCTAGCTAAAGCTCAAAATGAGCTAGAAGTGCTTTTGGAAGAGGAAGAGAAATACTGGAAACTCAAATCTCGCGAGGACCGGCTAAATTGGGGTGATACGAACACCAAATGGTTTAACTCGAAAGCTAGCCACAGGAAGAAAAAAAAATTGAGGGCATCTTTGATGAATCAGGAAAGTGGGTTGACAAGTCAGAGGAGATTGGAAAGGTGGCTTCCAATTATTTCAAAGCTATGTTCCAAATGTCAAATCCTCAGGAAGAGGCCATTAAGCGGACGGTTGAAGGCATAGATAAGAACATCACTGAGGTTCAGAATAGAGACCTTGTTAAAGACTTCAATAAGGGTGAGATCGACTTTGCTATTAATAGTATGAATCCAAGCAAAGCGTTGGGTCCAGATGGAGCCCATGCTATGTTCTTCCAAAAGTATTGGAACATAGTTGGGGATGAAACCACGAGGATTTGTCTGGAAGTCCTGAATGGTGGGAAGGATTTGTTTCCGTTGAATAAGACCTTCATTACACTTATCCCCAAATCAAATAGGTCGGTGAGGATGGAGAGCTTCAGACCTATAAGTCTCTGCAACGTCATATATAAAATCATTGCCAAGGCAATGGCGAATAGGCTCAAGAAGGTGCTGGATAAGATCATTTCTCCCACCCAATCTGCTTTTGTTCCAGGAAGGCTGATTACAGATAACGTGTTAATTGGGTTCGAATGTATTCACTCTATTAACAATAGGAGTAGAGGTGGAGTGGGGTTGACGACTCTTAAACCAGATATGAGTAAGGCATATGACGACAAAGTCGAATGACCTTTTCTGAGGCGCATCATGGAAGCCATGGGCTTTGCGGGGAGAGGATTGATAGGATCATGAGCTTCGTGGAGTCGGTCTCTTACTCGGTTCTTCTTAATGGGATCTCCTAGGAGGTCTTCAGATCTATGAAGGGGCTAAGACAAGGAGATCCACTATCGACGTACCTGTTCTTGCTTTGCTCAGAAGGCCTCTCCACTTTAATTAAAAGGGAATAATCTTTATCTCTTATATCTAGTATCCGTGTGAGTAAGCTTAGACCGCCTATAACTCATCTCTTTTTTGCATATGACACAACCTGGTGTTCTTTAAAGCTAGCTTGAATGGGGGGATGAGTGTATTCCCCCTGGTTTGGTTCTACTTTATTTGTAAAAGACAGTTGTGGTTATTTGCTTTAATGAATTCCTTTCTAAAAAAAAAAAATCTCTCGAGAATCTAAACAAAAGATTAATTAAAAATTTTCAAAAGTGATATATTTTAATAAAAAGTTCTAAAATTAGTACATGCCAATTACCTTGAGTAAAAAGTACATGCAAAATATCATACAAAAAAGTACCTGCAAAATATCATAATGTATATATTGAAGTTCCATACTCTAGGTATATATTTTCTTTTTAATTATTCCTTGTGATCTCTATATTTTAAAAAGAATATAAAACAAATTTCAAAATAATAATTATATGAAATTATTTGTTAATACACCTAAATTTTAATAGGTCAAATTTTTAGAAATTCAAGTCTTATAACACTTCTTTAAATACCATTAACTTGTTATCGATTTAATTATCAATTAGCTATAACAACTCATGAACTATGACTGATTTTAATCTCTATTCCCTAAACTTGAAATTCAAGAACACATATTGTAACAACCGGCTAATAATAAAAAAAATTAATTTATTTTAATATTTTCCAAAAAAATCTTTTTGATTTGAATTTATTTCCTTTTTGGAATTAGGAGATATATTTGATTTATCCTTTTCATTTTTTTAAAAAAAGGAAATTGTAACGTCTCCAATTTAAGGTAAGCTCTTATTTCTCATATATTTGATTTATCCTTTTCCTTTTTCAATTAATTGGTTGAATTAAAAGTTCAATTAAAAGAGTTAATTGTCTTGGAAAAAAAGATTTGATAGGCTTGATGGCAATTTTGCAATTCAAGTTGGATGACAATTTTGTAAATAAGTTGGCTAGTAGTCAAACCAAGTGAAGCCAAACCTTAATACTCTTTCAAGCTCAATGCACGCAGCTCAAGGAGGTTAAAAAAAAAGTTTCATCTTCTTTCTCCATCTCCTTCTCCTTCAACCAAAAGACCCATCCTCCATAGCCTCCTTCTTCTTCTTTTGCCATAGCCATCGACCACACCGTTCTCTTTCATCTTCGATTGTCTTCTCTGGCAACAGCAAAGCAAAGGCAGCGGTGGTTTCCAAGCAGTCCTTCATGCGACCAACAACGACTTGTGCGTCGGTAAGTGTTTTCTTTCCTCGATTTTGGTTGTTTCTCAAGCCGATCTCTCTCCCTGTTCACTCTCTCTCACTTTCGACCTCTCCCTCTCTGTTTTCCAGAAAATTTTAGGCGTGGCAGGGACTAATTTCACGTTTTTCCGGCGGATATAGCGTAGGCACGCAAACAACAATAGTTTGGGGTGTTTTTCAGCGTTTTCGGCTTGCTTTCAGAGTGGGTAGGTGAGATTTAAAGTGTTTTTGGTCAATTTTATGTTAAATCAAGGATACTCATTGATGTTAGCTCTCAATTTCAAGGTACCCATAGCATTTGGTGATTTATTCGTCGATTTGGAGTGAAATTGAAATCCCAGACAATAAGCATTTGTTATGTTTTTAGGTAAGCTTTGGGTGTTAAATTATCTCCAAATTTAATTGGCTCCTAGTTGAATAATGCTTGAAGTTAATGAAGGATTGGAATTCCCAATTCCGTTACAGCGGAAGCAATTGGACCGTTCGTAAATCAATTTTGTTCTACAAAATACCAATACATTGGCAAAAGGTTAAGCGATGAGAAACATACCTCCGTTGACAACTCTGAATACTTCAACGCCTTTCTTGATTTTGGACCGAGCGTCAACAATTGGGACACCACCAATTGATCTTCTCCGCTATAACTCTGAGATTAGGAACGTAGTTGTGGGACTACCTAATCTTGAATGGGAAAAAACCCTAGAGAGAAAATTCTCCCTAGAGTTCTTGAGTTGAGAGAATTTGAGAGGGCCTTATGGTGGCCATAAGTTGTAGTACCTAAACCCTAGGTTTAGTGTTCTATTTATAGGAGAAAGACCATGAATAAAATATTCATTTAAAATAAATTATTTTCATAACTGATTTAATCTTTTCCATAATTAATCAATTCCATGACAAACCAATTCCATGATCAATCAATTCCATAATTGATTAATCTTTTCCATAAATGATTGATCACTTCCATAAGTGATTAAATCATTTCCATAAATGATTAATTACTTCCATAAGTGATTAATCATTTTCATAATTGATTAATTTCCAATTAATTAATTCTTTAATTAATTAATCACTAATTACTCTTTACGAGCTAGCAGGGGGACCTAATGGACCTACAGATCAGAAGCTCCAATGATATGAGGTTAATAGATTAAACTCATTAATCAGGTTAACCAATATTCATTAACTGTGGGTCATTCCACTAAAGACCCACAACTGAACTCTTCTCACTGTAGAACATTTTTGTGTCCATGGATGTAGACCTATGCCGGTAAGTCAATCCTTCACGAGTGTCCGAAATCACAGCTGAGTCAAATTACCGTTTTACCCCTGTGTTACATTTGTCTCCTTAAGTACCAGCGCTCCTCTAATGAACAACCTGTTTATGGTCCAACCATTAAACAAAAAGTCCTTCTCGGGCCAGTGAGAGGGCGGGATCCCTTTGTTCAAGTCCCGGAGTCACCACTTAAGGGAACACTCATCTACTTCACCTAGAAGCGGGAAGGAGTGAATTCCTTCTTGTGTTGTCATGTCCCCAGCCTCCCACTCGGTCTTGTCCTAAAAAAGGAAGGCATATTGAGTTGGCGTATTGGCCACTCTCACCCATGCTAATCAAAGGACAATCCCTCATGAGAAGGAGTTCATGATACAGTCAGGATTAAGACTGAGTTACCTAGGTCATTGTTGGGTTCCTAGAGTGAGTAAAAATATGATATAAAATACTCTAGAATTCCTGTGCAAGTATACACAGTCTGCAGCAAGTAATATTATCAATCCGAGCCCTGAATTAGTTTCCACTCTACCTATTTTTGTGTAACTTTCCAATGGTTTCAAGAATAGTAAAATGATTGGGTTTTATCGGAATTATGCTGAAGCAAAATAAATGACAGAACAATAAGTAAACAAATAGATAGACATATTAAAGACAGACACTGGTTAGGATTTAGTGATTGCTCTAAAAGATGCTCTAGCAATATTATTGATCATGCATTTCTCGCAGTATTATTAGCGGATTCCTCCCGGAACTCCGGATCTTTTGGGATGTGTTTCAACCCCAATGAAGTTCGACCGATCAAGCACTAGGCAATTGGCTATCCCTAGCTCAGTCACTGGCGTTCACCAATACACAATGATCGTAGTGTGGATAATTGCCACACACCCTCTAAATCATCCCTGAAACTAGAGAGAGCTATTCACACCGGCTGGCCAGACGGGCATAAAATGGTAATAAGCACAACAATTAACCAAAATGCGATAGTCAATATATTACTAAAGATGAAGCACGACAATCACATTATTCCTAACCAACACCTAAGCTACTTAGTTCATAATAGGCATGAAAATACAAATCACAATCTGAGTAGGCATATCCATAACCACAAGTTAATAAAGAAAATAAACTCCTTAATCAGCTTGCGGATGATGGTGTTCTTGATGATCTTTAATTTCTCTATACTATTCGGCTTCCAAGGGAAAACATGGAATGAATTTGACTTGGACGGCTACTTCCTTTTATAGAAGGAAAGGAGACTTGAATTAGGTCAACTTGGACACGTGTAGGGCTCTCCTTGCTCCTTTATCACGAAAATGACTCAACAGAAGTCGGTTCATGAAGTTGGCTAACGAGCTGTGACGAGGCAGTTTCTGCTCCCAGTTTTGCTGCAGCACAGAATTTGCTCCCTCCAGTCGCCCAACAGCATAATCTACACAAAATAATTTCCAATGCGTCCATTCTTCCAAATGGGTTAAAACATGTAATATCTATCCAAAACCAACCCTAATAAGCATAAAGGACACACAAATCCCTATATAATTGAGGCCTAAATAACTACCTTTTGGGCATTTATCATACCCCCAAACTTGAACTATTGCGCGTCCCGAGCAATACTAACCAACCTTCCTTCAAGAATTCAAAACATTAGACAAAGAATAGCTTAATCAAACCAGACAGTCCAACACTACCTTTAACCTTTACCTGAGCACTCTGCAAAACCAAGCTCTGCTGCAGCAAAGTGATTCCTCCGGCATGGACAAATAATCACCCCTTTTCAACTTAATTCTAAGAACTCACCACAACCTAGCTCTATTATCAGACATCTCAAAACATATTTTTAAAGGGGTTCATATCATTGTTTATCAGACTTAAAGCAGCCTTACAGTCATAAGCTCTTAAGCATGGAATGACCCACTTTGTGGTGCAGTATACCCTGCCTCAAGCTTATCACCAACTAGGCTCAATACTCATTACAAAGCTAAAAAATCCTTAGTTATTCTATCTTTTGCTCCTCAGAATGGCGACATTTTATGATGAAGCTCACCTAAGTTCTGGGAGACAGAAAAACTGCTGGATCATCATTCATCCCTCAAAACTTTTGCTCCGTCAAAATTTTCAGCAAAATTTTCAACAATCAATTCTTTTCAGCAAATCATTTCATTATTTTTTCCATATTTCCTAGGTCATCTTTTGACACGAAGACAAACTGTGGGTATCACAAATGTCCCCGGTTACTCAATAACCTAACAAATTTTAATTTGAAGGAGAGGAATGCTCGAGCAAAATAATTGGAGTAAAAAGTCCCCCAAACTTGAATTATTCATTGTCCCCAATGAATCATTATATAAGCAAGTATACCCCCAAACTTAAATTTTTCTATCTGAATTTTTAAACTAAACATGGGACTCAGATTAAGCTTAAAGTGGATCATATAAGTCAATACTACCGTCAAAATCTTCTTTGCCGCAGCAACAGTCCCGGCTAGAAGAAATGCTCAAACAAAAAGTTTCTGGAGATCAGAATACCTTGATCTAATTAAGTGTAATCAGTCCAATCTTCAAAAATTCAGAAGAAAATTAGTTAAGTTAGGCATTACTCAGTGCATATAGAATGAAAAACATCCGAAAATTTCATTAAAAACCGAAAAAAAATATTACTAAAGCAAAGATATATTTTTTTTTTCCAAGAAGCAGAAAAATTAAAAGAAACAAGCAAACATATTTCGCAAGCGGGGTCAGATATGCGCAAGCAAACAAAATGATAAGAACAAAAATAATGCTCGCTGAAGATCATCTCATCCATCAATCTTCCCGACCCTGCTCTTCATCATCATTCTCTACTTCTCTTTCAACAGGTGGGGACGGAATCCAGGGATTAAAAAAATCATCGGGAAACACTGGAAAGGCCTGATATGGTTTTGAGAAATTGGTTTGCAAGGCCCCTGAGCGCATCATCTCTCATTTTAGCATAAGTCCAATAGGTCTGAGCTTGCGTTTCAGCAAATTCTAACCTACTGGCCAACACTGTCAGTTGCTCTAGGATCTGATTAATGCCATACACAAGCCCACCCTGGCGAGCCTCTTGCGTACGCTGAAGCCGCGCCAGATTAGGTGTGTCAATGATTCCCTTATCAAGCATGATCATATCTTCTGGAACCGTGGGCACTCCTGCCCTGCTGCATAACATTGTAATCGTGTTTGGAAAGAGCAGCTTCCCCACCTTCTTGCGCCAACAGTCCGCAATCTCAGTAGCAATTATTTTTCCAACATCTATGCTCATTGATCGAAGGATGGCAAAAGCAAGCAACACTCTGTCCCGAGATATAGTGGAGTCATGCGTTGTCGGCAGTAAGCGGAGCCTAATGAAGCCCATCCAAGCGTTGGATTCACTCTTTAAATAGGCAGCTTAAAATGTGTGCTTCCGCGTCTGCGCACCCTCCATTGAGCCCCCTCAACACCTACCTCTCGGACTGTCGCACTTAATTGGTCGCTCGATGGGGCAACCATCATCTCATTGAAAACTGCGTGTGGAAAGTCCTGGAGATCAAACAAATTATTAATAGCCTCTGGGCTCCATTGGACAGGCACTCCTCGCACTATGACTTCGAAATCATCCTTAACGTCAAGATTGGCGTAGAATTCCCGAACGATGTTGGCATTGACAGGATCAGGCTTCGCACAAAACTGCCTCCACCCAAGGCTCGCTATTCCAGACTCCAAAAACCTGGGCAAATCACTGCCAAATCCCCACTCGAACAAGAAATAACGCTTCAGTACTTCATGATATTTTGCTCTGGCAAGTTCGTTGACGAAGCGAATGAATGGTTCCCTCGGCTCCTCAATCTCACCCGATGCTTCAGTAATTCCTTTGCCCCTGTTTTCTCTTTGTTCATGCAAACGCTCTTCTTCTGCCTTCCTTGCCTCCTCTTCTTTTACCTTATTTTCAGTTTCCCTCTTTTCTTCCTCAGAGTCCGACGTAGGAGGCGATGGAGTGTTCTGAACCACCCTCACGCGACCCGCCTTCCTTTTGATGCGGCGGTGCTTTGGTGGTTCAGGCATTACGACTTCAACATGAGCCTCCGGCTCCGATGTTTTCTCCTTGCCAGGCTCACCTGCGACTTGCTCTTCAGCCTCCGTTTCCTGATTTTTCACAGCATCCCCTTCTTAAACCGTAGCAGAAATTGTCGGTTCTGTCTCAAGATTCTTAACATTCTCCGTTTCTTGAACATCTTCTTACTCCGCAGCCCTCTGCTGCCTCCTTCTTCGCTTAGCCTCCTTCTCTTCTAGCGTTCTTTTTTTCTTAGTTTTTCCTTTCTGCACTTCCGGCGTGACCGGCACCTCTTCCTCTTCACTCTCTCTTTCTTTCCTAGCTCTCTAGTCTTAGCCATGGAGGACTCAACGGTTTGACAGAGAATGGAAGGGAAAAAGAAAGAATGCAGACGGCAAAAATGAGATCAAGAAGACGAAGTGGAAAAAAACTTACCAGCGGTTGTAAATAAATAAGGCTCCAGCAAAATGCAACCCTAACCGAAAAGATTTGCCCTGCAATAACTAATATTATCGTTTTGATTTCAAAATGCAAACCTGAAATTCAAAGATCATCAACGATAAAATCGTGGATTCCAAACGCCCATGGTAAAAATTGATGTGTTGTCATCATTGAAGCCTTCGGATAATTGCTCTGCGACACGTGGCCTCATCAGATGATGCATGCAAATTTACCTGCGAAAATTCAAAGCCAAATCCCAACGGTAAAAATAATAAATTTCCAACGGTAACCCTTTTCCTTCGGATTATTTTGCTCCAGCCATAATCTTGCTGCAACAACCTTCTGACCCTACAAAATCTTTAATACGGAAATCAAATTTCAAAAATGGGAAAATCTCTTCTTTCAAATTTAAATTGAAATTTAACCGACCAAATCAAATTTAATCTTATCTTTTATTTCTAATTGACGCCAAATAAATAAGAGAGAATTTAAATTAAACAGAATTCAAATAACTGAAGATAAGATCTAGATAAAATCAAACCAATTAAAAGATAATTCAAAGATAATTTAAATAAATAACCCGAAAGTAAAATCAAATCAAATTCTAAACTACCAATAATAAAATACTGAAGGATAAAATCTACTAAACCATGCAAAATCAAATCTAACCTAACCACAATTAAAATCAAATCAGCGAAAAATAAAATTAATACAAAGTTTGGGAGCTCAAAATTTTGCTCTGTGAAATGCTCCCGCAAAAGTCCTGCTCTCTCAATCACTAACCAACCTGAGGGAAGGATATTTCAACCGAAAATCCTCACCCCAATAATGCTTCACACGCTGTCCATTCACCTTGAACACTCTCCCATCTTTTTTCATCCTGCAAAGTAATTGCTCAATTGGGGAAAACCTCAATCACAATAAATGGTCCTGACCATTTAGATTTTAATTTTCCAGGAAATAATTTTAATCTAGAGTTATAAAGCAAAATTTTTGACCCTTGACAAACTCCTTAGATTTAATTTTCTTGTCATGCCACAGCTTAGTCTTTTCTTTATACATTTTCGCATTTTCATAAGAAAATTGACGAAATTCTTCTAACTCATTAAGCTGCAGCATTCTTATTGCTCCTGCACGACTTAGATCAAAATTTAACTTTTTCAAAGCCCAAAATGTTTTATGCTCAAGCTCTAATAGTAAATGGCAAGCTTTCCCATACACTAACCTATAGGGAGACATACCTATAGGAGTCTTATAAGCTGTCCTATACGCCCAAAGAGCCTCATCCAACCTAAAGGACCAATCCTTTCGAGATGGATGGACTACTTTCTCTAAGATAGCTTTAATTTCCCTATTACTAATTTCAGCTTGGCCATTTGCTTCTGGGTGATAAGGGGTAGCTATCCTATGCTTAATCCCGTACTTAGCTAAAAGCTTAGTTAAGATATTATTAACAAAATGTGTACCCTCATCACTCACTAGAGCCCTAGGTGTCCCAAACCGTGCAAAGATGTGCGATTGAAGAAACCTTGCTACTGTCTTGGCATCACTCTGATGGCATGCAATGGCGTCCACCCACTTGGACACGTAATCAGCTGCCAATAAGATAAAAACTTTGCCATTAGAAGGGGGAAATGGCCCCATAAAGTCAATACCCCATACATCGAATAATTCAACTTCTAAAATGTAAGTAAGAGGCTTTTCATCTCTAGGCCCTAAATTTCCTCTCCTTTGGCAAGCATCACATTGCTTGTAGAACCAATGGGCATCCTTGAATAATGTAGACCAGAAAAATCCGCAATGCAAAATCCTCATAGCTGTCCTCTGACCGCTGAAATGACCTCCATACGGTGAAGAGTGACATTGCTCCAGGATTTCCTTTGCTTCAGCACCTGAAACACACCTACGAATTATACCGTCAGAGCATTGCTTATACATAAATGGCTCATCCAAATAGAAAAACTTCGCATCATGCTTAAACTTTTTCTTCTGCCTCCAATCCATGTCAATAGGGGTGACTCCCTTTACCAAAAAGTTTGCAATATCAACATACCAAAGGACATCCCTAACTACCTTTATTTCAACAGCAAAGAGCTGTTCATCTGGAAAAGAATCGGAAATGGCAGATTGCTCCAGCAAAGATGATGACGGATCAAGACGAGATAAATGATCTGCAATGACATTTTCTAATCCTTTCTTGTCCTTTATTTCCAAGTCGAATTCCTGCAACAGTAAAATCCAACGAATTAGTCTAGGCTTTGAATCTTTCTTAGACATTAAGTACCTTATTGCTGCATGATCCGTAAAAACCGTGACTTTGGACCCAACCAAATATGGCCGAAACTTCTCAAAAGCGAACACCACAACTAACAACTCCTTTTCAGTCGTTGTATATAGTTGACCTGTGCCTCATTTAAAACCTTGCTTGCATAGTATATAGGATGGATAAATTTGCCCTGCTTTTGCCCCAGCATCGCACCTACCGCAGCATCACTCGCATCACACATTACCTCAAATGGTAAATTCCAATTAGGTGCACATAGAATGGGTGCTGAGACTAAAGCAGCCTTTAAAGTTTCAAAAGCCTTCCTACAATCTGCATTAAAGTAAAAAACGTGATCAGTGCACAATAAGTTACAAAGAGGTTTACTGATTTTGGAAAAATCCTTTATGAACCTCCTATAAAATCCAGCATGTCCTATAAAACTCCGAATTCCCTTCACTGAATTCGGTGGCTCTAGCCTTTCAATAACCTCAACTTTTGCTCTATCAACTTCTAGACCATTTTAAGAAATTTTATGTCCTAACACTATGCCCTCCTTCACCATGAAGTGGCATTTCTCCCAATTAAGAACTAGATGGGTATCCTCACATCTTTTTAACACCTTTCCTAAATTATCTAAACAATTCTGAAAAGACCCTCCAAACACTGAAAAATCATCCATAAATACCTCAACAGTGGACTCAATTATATCAGAAAAATTGCTAACATACACCGCTGAAATGTTGCTGGAGCATTGCAGAGGCCGAAAGGCATTCTCCTAAAAGAAAATGTCCCATAAGGACAGGTGAAAGTGGTTTTCTCCTGATCCTCAGGAGCAATAGTAATCTGGTTATACCCAGAATAACCATCCAAGAAACAGTAGTAGGCCTGACCAGCCAATCGATCCAACATCTGGTCAATAAATGGTAGAGGGAAATGATCCTTTCGGGTAGCTTGATTAAGCCTTCTGTAATCCATGCAAACCCTCCAGCCAGTTACTGTCCTTGTGGGGATCAACTCATTATCTTTATTGCTCACCGCAGTGACACCTCCTTTCTTAGGAACACATTGGACAAGGCTTACCCAATTGCTATCGGCAATTGGATAAATGATCCCAGCATCCAACCATTTAATTACCTCATTCTTAACAACCTCTTTCATTGCAGGGTTAAGCCTTCTTTGTTGCTCAATACTCCTAAAGGATCCCTCTTCTAGAGTGATTTTGTGCATACAAAAAGATGGGCTAATTCCCTGAATGTCAGCCAATGTCCAACCTATAGCCTTGCAGTATTGCTGCAGCAATTTTATTAAGGCCTCTTCATGCTCTGGCATTAAATCTGATGCAACAATAATGGGCAACGTCTCACTTTCCCCAAGATACATGTACTTTAGATGATCTGGCAAGGGCTTCAAATCTAAAGTAGGTGCCTCAATCAGGGATGGCTTAATAGGAGGAGCTTTCCTCTGATCTAAATCTAAAGACTCAAAAACATCCTCACACCTAAACAATTCTTTTTCATTTTTTCTATCTAAAGAAATATTTTCTAAATCCTCTAAACTAACCTCTCCATGCTTTTCCGAATGCTTACTAGCCGAATCCTGTATTGCTGTCTCAATAACTGTGCTCTCCAGAATCCTAATGAAAGAGCAATCCTCCATCTCGTATGGATACTTCATGGCTTTAAACACATTAAATTTCACTTCCTCATTACAGACTCTCATTGTTAATTCCCCTTTTTGAACATTTATTAACGCCCTACCAGTAGCAAAAAATTGACGACCTAGAATAATTGGGACATCTTTATCAGCCTCGTAGTCTAAAATAATGAAATCAACAGGAAATATGAATTTATCTACCTTCACTAAGACATCCTCAATTTTACCCTCTGGATATGTGATAGACCTATCAGCTAATTGGAGTGTAACTGTGGTAGGCCTAGCTTCACCAATACCTAACTTTCGATATACCGAAAGAGGCATAAGGTTAATGCTTGCACCTAAATCACAGAGTGCTCTACCTAATTCTTTTCCACCTATAGACACGGGTATGGTAAATGACCCTGGATCCTTAGCCTTGGGGGGTAGCCCATTCTTAAGAATAGCACTACACTCCTCAGTAAGAGATACAATTTCAAACTCACCTAACCTCTTCTTTTTAGTTAAAATATCCTTAAAAAATTTAGCATAATTAGGCATTTGCTCAATAGCTTCTACTAAAGGGATATTTATATGCAATTGCTTAAGAATCTCTAAAAACTTTTTAAATTGACCATCTTGATTCTTAGGCTTTTGCCTTTGTGGAAAAGGTAGAGGTGGTACATAAGGTGGAGGCGGCACATAAGGTGGCTCCACATCTGGAACAGAACCAGTTGCTCCAACATTTTTATCGTTGCCTCCGGCACCCTAACCAGACTCCAACTCTTTCTCAACAACAACATTATTTTCACCATTTTTATCTATAACCTGGGTTTTACTAGGCTCTTTTAGTGGCTTACCACTCCTAAGAGTAACTGCCTTTACCTACTCCTTACCTTCCCTTCTAGGGTGTTCAGTATCTGATGGAAGTTTCCCTTGAGGCCTTGCCTTTAGCTCATTAGCTAGCTGACCCACTTGCAATTCCAGGGCCCTCATCGAAGCTTGGTTACTTTGAATTGCGGCATCTATGCGAGCCATAAATTCTTTCATCATCGCCTCGAGAGAATTCCCCGAATTTTCCTGGGGCAAAGCCTGCTTATTTTGCTGGGGCAATACCTGCGCTTTAGCAAATCCCGGCTGGTTCATCTTTTGTTGCGCTTGCACATTATTTCATTGACCCCCCCATGAGAAGTTGGGGTGGTTGCGCCAACCTGGATTATAGAAGTTAGAATAAGGGTTGTTCTTCTGATTACCTACAAAAAACACAGAAGCTGGATTGTTGGGGCAAAACTCGTAGTTGTGATCTTCACCACAATAGACACATGCTTCGTCTGTGACTTGATTCACCACTGCTGTAGGCTCCATAGCTGGTGGCTGTTGATGACTAATCACTGTCACATTCTTAAGAGCGTTAGCAATCATAGCAAGATCAGCCCTAATGGTGGACACACCATCAACTTCTAATACACTCTTAACTTTCTTATTTGTGCCTCTAACATCCGACCACTGACAACTATTAATAGATATTCTTTCTAAAATTTCATAAGCTTCATCAAAAGTTTTTGCCAAAAGGGCCCCTCCAGCCGAAGCATCGACCATACCTTGGGTTACTCCATTTAAACCATTGTAGAATGTTTCCATTTGAATACAATGAGGTAAACCATGGTGGGGACACTTTCGCAAAAGCTCCTTAAACCTTTCCCAAGCCTCACTGAAAGTCTCATCCTTAAGTTGCCTAAACCCTACTATTTCACTCCTTATTTTAGCATTTCTATTAGGTGGGAAATATTTACTCAAAAATTTTCCAGCTAACTCATCCCACGTCCTAATTGATCCTGGAGCAAAAGAATTTAACCATGCCTTTGCTCCATCTCTAAGAGAATACGAGAACAAAGTTAATCTAAGGGCATCCCTAGGCACTCCTTGAATTACAAAAGAATCACTAACTCCTAGAAAAGACTTAAGATGTAAATGAGGGTCTTCAGATGTCAAACCATGGAATTGTCCCACAGTTTGCAACATTTGAAATATTACCGGTTTCATTTCAAAATTTGCCGCTTGGATTTGGGGATGTGCAATTCCTGGATTCAACTCATTGAACATCGGGACAGCATACGCTCGAATGGCTCTGGTCCTATCGTTTGCTATCAAGATAGGATTCTCAGCCTGATTATTTTGCTGCTCATTTTGTTCAAACAGTGGGTTTGTTGGACCTTCAGGACCCTCGGAAGGCGCGACACGTTCTCCATCTGGTTTCTGCGCTGCTCCCTCCTTCTGTTCCTAAATGTCCTTTCAATTTCTAGATCAAGCTCAAACCATACCCCAGGTGGATCGCTCATGCACCAAACTCACACCTGCAAAAATAAAAGAAACAATCAAAAAGTTCTAGCACCAAACCACTAAAACACATACACAAAACAGATCAGATAAAAACTTATTCAAGTCCCCGACAATGGCGCCAAAAACTTGTTGGGTTCCTAGAGTGAGTAAAAATATGATATAAAATACTCTAGAATTCCTGTGCAAGTATACACAGTCTGCAACAAGTAATATTATCAATCTGAGCCCTGAATTAGTTTCCACTCTACCTATTTTTGTGTAACTTTCCAATGGTTTCAAGAATAGTAAAATGATTGGGTTTTATCGGAATTATGCTGAAGCAAAATAAATGACAGAACAATAAGTAAACAAATAGATAGACAGATTAAAGACAGGCGCTGGTTAGGATTTAGTGATTGCTCTAAAAGATGCTCTAGCAATATTATTGATCATGCATTTCTCGCAGTATTATTAGCGGATTCCTCCCGGAACTCCGAATCTTTTGGGATGTGTTTCAACCCCAATGAAGTTCGACCGATCAAGCACTAGGCAACTAGCTATCCCTAGCTCAGTCACTGGCGTTCACCAATACACAATGATCGTAGTGTGGATAATTGCCACACACCCTCTAAATCATCCCTGAAACTAGAGAGAGCTATTCACACCGGCTGGCCAGGCGGGCATAAAATGGTAATAAGCACAACAATTAACCAAAATGCGATAGTCAATATATTACTAAAGATGAAGCACGACAATCACATTATTCCTAACCAACACCTTAGCTACTTAGTTCATAATAGGCATGAAAATATGATGTGCAAATTGCTTACCGCAAGTGTACGGGTCAAGTAATAATATAGTGTTTTCGTATAAAACGAGTGTCGTCCTCTGGATTGGTTTTCTAGCAAATTAAGTATCGCAAATACTTTTGTTCAATTTTATTTAGGGAGCAAAACTCAATGATAAAGATAAATCTAAAGACAAAAAGCATAAAATAAAAGTGGAGACTCAATTGGAAAGATTCTTAGGGAATTGATTTCATTGATTAAGAATGAGGATTGATTAATAGGAATGAATTGACCGTGCAATTATTCTACAAGCCAAGGAAACTTTTATCACGATTACCTCTCCCGAGTATAATTGATTCTCATGCATATAAACCAACTTGATATCCCAATCTAAGTTCATTAACATGCAAGGCATTATTCGGTTCGGTCCTTGTTATGCTTCTAAAGATATTCCAAATCCCGTCACAAACTTAGAATTTCTACTCTAGTCATGCAATTAAACAAGGTAAGTCTTAGGCCAAATCCTCTCTCCCGAGTTAGATTCAACACTTAAATCATTCAATTAGTGATCAAGTAATTGAAAGCATTAAACACAAAATTGCATGCATAGAATAAAAGCACATTCATACCAAAAATTAATCCAACAAACTTAAACAATTACATCAATCCCTAAGACAAACAACTAGCAATTCATAGTCTTTAAACCATAAACACTAATTGAAAGAAAAACCATAAAAACTACAAGAGTTAAGGGAAAGAAAAGGGAAAACTCGAATCCGTCGAAACCGGCACGTCCCCGTCACGATCTCCACGTCTTCTCGCTTGATTCCCGCTCCTTGGCCTTGCCTTTAGCTCCCACAAAAGGTCTCTAGTCGAAATTAGGGCTAAAATCTAACCAATTGGCCTCCCCAAATCCGTAGCTGAAAAGAGGAATTTATAGAAAATCTGCGGGTAGCGTCGCGACGCTGTGTACATAGCGTCGCGACGCTGTCACAGCGTCTCGACGCTAAGGAGATAGCGTCTCGACGCTGTCTCTGTTGCCGCCCAATTCAGAAAAGGAAACGCAGCGTCGAGACGCTCCAAGAGCAGCGTCACGACGCTGGCCTACGGATGGCTCTCTTTTGACTTCTTCTTGGTTGAATCTTTTCCGTTCTTTAGCCAATTTTCATGTCCCGAACACGTATTTAGCTCCAATTTCTCGATTTAACTCCGAAACATGATTCCTACAAAAACAACATAAAATGCATAATTTTGGCCAATTAAATATAAAAGACTAGCTTAATTAATTAGGGAAACATAGCTAGCTATGCTCGCTATCAAAATACAAATCACAATCTGAGTAGGCATATCCATAACCACAAGTTAATAAAGAAAATAAACTCCTTAATCAGCTTGCGGATGATGGTGTTCTTGATGATATTTAATTTCTCTATACTATTCGGCTTCCAAGGGAAAACATGGAATGAATTTGACTTGGACGGCTACTTCCTTTTATAGAAGGAGATGAGACTTGAATTAGGTCAACTTGGACACATGTAGGGCTCTCCTTGCTCCTTTATCACGAAAATGACTCAACAGAAGTCGGTTCATGAAGTTGGCTAACGAGCTGTGACGAGGCAGTTTCTGCTCCCAGTTTTGCTGCAACATAGAATTTGCTCCCTCCAGTCGCCCAGCAGCATAATCTACACAAAATAATTTCCAATGCCTCCATTCTTCCAAATGGGTTAAAACATGTAATATCTATCCAAAACCAACCCTAATAAGCATAAAGGACACACAAATCCCTATATAATTGAGGCCTAAATAACTACCTTTTGGGCAGTTATCAGTCATCCTATTGAAACAGTAACCTAATTAGTTAACGGTGTTATAACTAATGGTTGACTATTTCGTGGTCCGGTCTTATGCAAACTCATTGCATAGGATACTCCCACTTGCATGTCTACTACATGGACGTTTTGGATCAATACGTCTGTATCAAATACAAAGCGGGTCGTATCTCATAGTGTTACCAGGATAAGGTACCCAACTTTATCCTTGTACTATAGACCTTTTAGGTTGTTACTTGAACATCGATCCTCGTATGTCCCCACATACTAGTTCAAGTTACATACAAACAACCTTGGATCTTAGTTTATTGGATTTGGGTCAAATTGTGCAATATTTAACAATAACACTTTATTGTAGAAACTCAATAACACTTTATTGAAACAAGTATACAATTTGTTGACATTTACTATCTACGAGTTTTATGGCATAAAACCCAACAGTTAAGCCCCTATTGATTTGATGATGTTTTTCCCTTTATTGTAGAAGTTTGAAGTACTGGGAGTGTTGTGGATGTTTGTAGTTGGCCAGTTTTAAATATAGAAGTGTATTATCTTGTTTCCAGATGATAAGAATTTTTGGAGTTGATTATATGTATGTCGTTATGCTACCAAATTTTTCGTAGCACTACAGTGATTATGGGGCTAAGCTTAGTAATATCCCTTGGTTATAATGTGCTAGAGAGCCATGTGTATGAAGGAGAACAGACTTAGAATAGGGACCTTAATCACGTTTAGGGCCTCAGGTAGACTTAAAGGATCCTTTAGTCTTATGTTAGCTAGAGTGATTTCCCTCCCCATCTCAGGGCTGATAGAACCCTGTTGGGTTTTATGTCCTAAAACTCATAGTTTGTAATCCTTTTACAATAAAGGTATTATCGTATTATTCAGTGAATTGCTTGTTTATATATAAACTAAATCCAATAAATAAAAATCCTTAGTTATAATATGAAAACTTGAACTATATGTGCAAATATAGACAAGGATCAAGTTCTAGTATATAACCAAAATGGTCTAAGGATAAGGTTGGGTACCTTATCTTGGGGACACTATGGATGCGACCTACTTTGCACAAAAGGCAAACGATGTGATCCTGGATCATTCATGCTACATGCGAGTAGGGGCATCTTGTTCAATGAGTTTACACAAAACCAAACCAAGAAATAAGTCACTCTTACTTTCTAACACCGTTTACTGATAAGACTAACTATTTCATACTATGACCTAGGTAACTCGATCTTAATCCTGAGCTAACTATGAACTCCTGTTTGTTCAAGATTATCCTTTGATTTGAACGGGTGAGAGTGACCCAACATCACCAACTCAATAAGCCTACCATTTTGGGGATAATACTGGATAGATAGCTGGTGACATAGTTTTGCAAGATAATGGAATTCACTCCTACCCGTATTAGGGATAACAAAAAGGTTGTTCCCTTAAGTGTTGATTTCAATACTTGAACAAGGGGTCCCACCCTTTCATTGGCCCAAGAGGGACTCTGTTTGATGGTTGGACCATAAATAAATTTTTCCTTAGAGGATCAATGACTTAAGGAATCAAGAAGTGATATAGGGGTAAAATGAACTTTTTAACCTACCTATAGTTACAAACGACCTGTGAATGGTCGACTTACTAATCATGGTTATATCAAGTGGACAGAAACATATCTACAGTGAGGGGAGTGCAACTACTAGGTTATAGTGGAGTGACCCGGTAGTTAACAAATGTTGGTTAACTAGGTTAAATGAGTTTAACCGGTTAAACCTCAAATCATTGGAGGCCAAGATCTGTAGGTCCATTAAGTCCCCTTGCTAGAATATGATGGAAAGAATTCGAATTGTTCAAATTCAATTTAGGAACGGTATTGGTCATTGTTGGGCTCCTAGAGTGAGTAAAAATATAGTATAAAATACTCTAGAATTCCTGTGCAAGTATACACAGTCTGCAGCAAGTAATATTATCAATCCAAGGTCTGAATGAGTTTCCACTTTACCTATTTTGTGTAACTTTCTAATGGTTTCAAGAATAATAAAATGATTTGGTTTTATCGGAATTATGCTGAAGCAAAATAAATGACAGAACAACGAGTAAACAAATAGATAGACAGATTAAAGACAGGCGCTGGTTAGGTTTTAGTGATTGTTATAAAATATGCTCTAGCAATATTATTGATCATGCATCTCTCGCAGTATTATTAGCGGATTCCTCCCGGAACTCCGGATCTTTTGGGATGTGTTTCAACCCCAATGAAGTGCGACCGATCAAGCACTAGGCAACTGGCTATCCCTAGCTCAGTCACTGGCGTTCACCAATACACAATGATCGTAGTGTGGATAATTGCCACACACTCTCTAAATCATCCCTGAAACTAGAGAGAACTATCCATACCGGCTGGCCAGGCGGGCATACAATGAGATTAAGCACAACAATTAACCAAAATGCGATAGTCAATATATTACTAGAGATGAAGCACAGTAATCACATTATTCCTAACCAACACCCTAAGCTACTTAGTTCATAATAGGCATAGGAATACGAATTACAATCTGAGTAAGCATGTCCATAACCACAATTTAAAAAGGAAAATAAACTCCCTAATCAGCTTGCGGATGATGGTGTTCTTGATAATCTTCAACCTCTACACTATTCGGCTTCCAAGGGGAAACATGGAATGACTTTGACTTTGACGGCTACTTCCTTTTATAGAAAGATGGGAGGCTTGAATTAGGTCAACTAGGACACGTGTAAGGCTCTCCTTGATCCTTTATCACGAAAATAACTCAACAGAAGTCGGTTCATGAAGTTGGCTAACGAGCTGTGATGTGGCAGTTTCTGCTCCCAGTTTTGCTGCAGCATAGAATTTGCTCCCTCCAGTCGCTCAGCAGCATAATCTGCACAAAATAATTTCCAATGCTTCCATTCTTCCAAATGGGTTAAATCATGTAATATCTCTCTAAAACCAACCCTAATAAGCATTAAAGACACACAAATCCCTATATAATTGAGGCCTAAATAACTACCTTTTGGGCAGTTATCAGTCATATTGGATATTACTGACACGTTGGTTTTTAGTTAAACCTAATTTTGAGATTAGACATATTTAAATATGATTTAAATATCGAGCACATGGATGGAGATTCATATTTGAGAAATTTCATTTCGAAAAAGGTCGGGATTGGTCACAAAATATTAATTTAATATTAGATATTTAATTAATATATAATAATATAATATAATTAATTAATTAATTATTATTTAAAATTAATTATGAATTAATTTAAAATTGAAATTCAAAATTAAATTAGAATTTCAGATTATTAATTTAATTTAATTAACTAAAATTGATTTTCAATTGAATTAAGAAATTCAAAAGAAAATCAATTTTAGGAGGTGGAGTGCATGGTGACTAAAACCCATGGATTCCTCAATTAACCACCATATCCCACTTAATTTGGGATTGTCTTGTTGTCTAATTTTGGGGTTTCAAGAGTGCATGGATTCCTCTTTAAATAGGGGAGGATTTGGTGAAGAAATGCACAAGAATTACATAGTGTTATGATGCCAAATTGACCTCTCAAACTCATGTGCTCAAACCTCTCAAAAGCTTGAACCCCAAGCACTTTCTCTTCCAATTTCCATCACTAGAGGATCCCACAATCCGTTCCAAAGGCCTAAGAATAGCAAGAAATATCTTGTGGTGGTTCGTGATCAATTGGTGATAACTTGCGAAAAGCAAGTTATTTATCCTCTAAACTCAGGCTAAAAGAAGGCTAAAAGAACCTCAGATGCGTTATCTTGGCGCATAAAGAAGAGAAAAAGTGTTTTGTTATAAGCGACAAGCTATATTTGTGTATGCTATAGGAAATTATAAAATACAGAGCACTAACGCAACTAATCTAGTTGTTTTAAGTATCTTTTCAGCGCAGACACACATTCCAAGATGATCAAGATATAGAAAAAGATAGATGAAAAGACAGCGCCGGCGCAATCAGAGCAAGTGGGCGAAAAAAGGGATTAAAAAGACGCAAGTTGCCTAATGATGATCAAACAAGTTGCTATTACTTGATGAAGTTATCTTCCTCGCCTATAAATAGAGGCATAAAGAGAGAAAAAAGGGGGAGGAGAAGAACGAAGAAGGAGATCACAAAGGAACTACAGGGATCTGCAAATGGGAGCAAACTTGGGTGTGATATTTTATTTCATAATGTCTTGTTTTGCTCACATGAGCTAACTCTCCTCTTCAAGGCTTAGCGCAAGCGCCTCATGCGGTGATAAGTACAACTTGTAAGTGCATATTTTGGTTTAAATGAAACATTGATTGCTTTCTGCTTAGTTGCGTTAATCTTTTCATTGCTAATTCCCGCTTGGCCAGCCGGATGCAGTAACAGTATGATAAATCCCTGACAGGGAATGCATATGGATCTCTCTAAGTAGAACAAGTTAGCGCATGTCATGTAGTCTTGGTAGCATTAAATTATTACCGCTAAAAGATATTGCTTGCTTGAGCTTTGATTGCGTTGTGACTAACTCAATCCCTTGTAAGTATTAAGAGAACTAAACTTCACGCATAAACTAGTCAAATATTCAACTGATAGTTTATTGCCTTTGAATGAGCTTTTGGCATCATCCCTTCCAATTTCCCCACAACCATAAATTAATTCTTACATTTATTTATTTCTCTCTCTCAATTTTATTTATGATTTTTTTTCCACATTCATTATTTGTGATTTTCATTTCAAACTTGGCTGCTTCAATTCAACATTCATACATATATAAATCAGTCACTTTGGTTTTCATTTCACTTATTTGGTTCCTTAATTAATACCCTATGTTCCTCACTTGTCAAATCAAAATCTACATATATAATTTCCCTTTTCTTTCCCCCCTCCCCTTTCTCTATTTCCTATTTTTGTCCAAAACTCAATCCCTTGTAAGTATTAAGAGAACTAAACTTCACGCATAAACTAGTCAAATATTCAACTGATAGTTTATTGCCAAACGCATAAGGAATACCGGAAGGGAAACTTAATGATTTTTTCTCACTTAGGCATTAATGGATCAATTAACCAAAGTTAGCACTACAAGACTCTTATAAACGCATGGGGTTGCAACCGCAAAAGCCTTGATTCATATTAATTTCAGAATTAAATATCGCTCATATTTAATTAATTACACATTAGAATCATATTCTAATAATTCCCTCGTAGACTATAGTTTAGTTAAATCTCATTTAATTTAAAACTAAATTGAATAATTAATTCATTCATAATTAATTAATTAACTTAATAGTTAAATATCATATATTTAATTAAATATATATTTGAACTCTTTAAAATATATTATTCTCTCATTAAAGTTTAATCACAAATTAAACTTTATATTATAATGTATCACTATACATTATATTAATTGTATCTCATATAATTAATTTGATTCCCAAGATGAATTTGAACTATTCAAATTCTTTCAAGATATAATTGTTCCTAATTACTCTTTACGAGTTAGTAAGGGGACCTAATGGACCTACAGATCAAAAGCTCCAATGATATGAGGTTAACTGATTAAACGACTCATTAATCAGGTTAACCAATATTCATTAACTGTGGGTCACTCCACTAAAGACCCACAACTGAACTCTTCTCACTATAGAACATTTCTGTGTGCACGCATATAAACCTATATTGGTAAGTCAATCATTCACGAGTGTTCGTAACTACAGTTAGATCAAATTACCGTTTTACCCCTGTGTTACCTCTGGCTCCTTAAGTACCAGTGTTCCTCTAATGAACAACCTGTTTATGGTCCAACTAGTAAACAAAAAGTCCCTCTCGGGCCAGTGAGAGGGCGGGATCCCTTTGTTCAAGACCCGGAGTCACCACTTAAGGGAACACTCATCTACTTCTCCTAGAAGTGGGAAGAAGTGAATTTCATCTTGTGTTGTCATGTCCCAGCCCCCCACTCGGTCTTGTCTCCAAGAAGGTAAGCTTATTGAGTCGGCGTGCAGGCCACTCTCACCCATACTAATCAAAGGACAATCCCTCGCGAGAAGGAGTTCATGACACACTCAGGATTAAGACTGAGTTACCTAGGTCATCCTATTGAAATAGTAACCTAACTAGTTAACGGTGTTACCATCTAGTGGTTTACTATTTCGTGGTCCGGTCTTATGCAAACTCATTGCATAGGATACCCCGCTCGCATGTCTGCTACATGGATGTTTTGGATCAATACGTCTGTATCAAATACAAAGCGGGTCGTATCTCATAGTGTTACCAGGATAAAATACCCAACCTTATCCTTGTACTATAGACCTTTTAGGTTGTTACTTGAACATCAATCCCTGTATGTCCCCACATACATGTTCGAGTTACATACATGTTCAAGTTACATACAAACAACCTTGGATCTTAGTTTATTGGATTTGGGTCAAATTGTGCAATATTTAACAATAACACTTTATTGTAGAAACTCAAATAACACTTTAATGAAACAAGTATACAATTTGTTTACATTCACTATCTACGAGTTTTAGGGCATAAAACCCAACACTAACTATATTCTTATATTGTAACGCCCCAGGTTTTAATATAAACTAACCTAGTGACATTACTAAGCTCCTATTCAAACCAACCGAGAGCTCCGAAAATTTCGGCAGCATAACGGCGTACATAGGACAAACCCAAAATTTTAGAACACCTGTTAAACTCAACAACACTTCTAAATTGATTCGTTCAACTCCACAACTCCACAGAACAACTACAAACAGGATACGAGTCAGATCTCGCATCTCCAACCAACAACAGAACCTAACTCTACCAGATCAAGCATAACCTTAACTTCTAAAACAGGTCGTCTTTATTAAATAACAACATATTTACAACCTAACGTGAAACAGGAAATCTAAACATGCTCATTAACAAAAAACAAAAACTACACCAATCTAGCTACAAGGCTAAACAAATCGACCTATCAACAATTAATGAACAAACGACCATCCTATCTATCAAAGGAATCCGAACAAGTAACTGGACCCATGTGGTCATCCCTCGTGAGCCTCCTCGTCTACATCACCGGGCACGTAATACTCATCACCTGCAAAGTCTGAAAATGTTGGGGGAAAAGTGAAGGGAATAAAAGTCCCCACACAGCGGAAGCGCATCGATTGGACCTTACGCCGTATATTAATTAACATTAAAATACCGTTACGAAAACTCAAACAAACTTTAAAGCTGCTGTAAAATTGGTTTAAACATGCTTAAAAATAAATCTAAATTTATTTTCATGCTTTTCTAAAGAAAAGGGAAAGAACCGTCACATACCTTCGTTGAAGACTTGACCGTTCTTCGCCAACGACGCTCCACGAACGAAAACGCAGCAGCCGCTTTTGTTTTTCTTCGCTGGAAATTCCTTCTTGATTGACACAATAACCACAGAGGTTACACCGGTATGTCTCTAAGTCTAGGAAGCAAAAGACTTGTGGGAGTCTTTCTCTAAGAGGGAGGCTAGAGAGAACTCTAGGTCTTGTCTTTCAAGAGTGTCAAGTGTCATGACCAATTAGGTCTAGTGTTCTATTTATAGAAGAGAGGCCATGAATAAAATATTCAATTAAATCAATCTTTTCCAAAATTGATTCAATCTTATTCCTTAATTAATCAATCATGATCAATCAATTCCATAATTGATTAATCTTTTCCACAAATGACTAATTATTCCATAAGTGATTAGATCATTTCCATAAATGATTAATCACTTCCTTAAGTGATTAATTATTTCCATAATTGATTAATTCCCGGTTAATGAATTCTTTAATTAATTAACCACGTATTAAATATCACATATTTAATTCCCGGCCTAGAATTAATTAATTTGCCCAAACACATTTTAGGCCTTAAATTAATTAATTCATTATTTGAACTCTTTCAAACTTCCATAAATTTATATTTGAACTTTTCAAATATTAATTTCTCTCATAATAATATATCAATATATATTATATTTGTTTCCCTTAATAAATTGAACATTTTCAATTTACTATTATTACTTAGTTTCCTCAAATTACTTTACGAGCTACCAGTGGGACCTAATGGACCTGCAGATCAGAAACTCCAACGATGTAAGATTAATTGGTCAAACTCATTAACCACATTAATCAATATTCGTTAACTGTGTGTACATTCCACTATAGACTCACAGTTGCACTCTTCTCACTGCAGACATATTTTCTGTGTCCACGGATCTAGACCAATATCGACTAGTTAGTCCTTCACGAGTGTCCGTAACACCAGCTGGGTCAAATTACCGTTTTACCCCTGGGTTACCTCTATTTCCTTAAGTACCAATTCTCCTCTAATGAACAACCTGTTCGTGGTCCAACCATCAAACAGAAAACCCTCTCGTGCCATTGAGAGGGTAGGGCCATTTGTTCAAGACTCGGAGTAACCACTTAAGGGAACACTCATCTACTTCCCTAAAGTCGGGAAGGAGTGAATTCCATCTTGTACGATTATGTTCCCAGCTCCCCATTCGGTCTTGTCCCCAAAGTGGTAGGCTTATTGAGTCGGCGTATTGGCCACTCTCACCCATACAAATCAAAGGACAATCTCTCATGAGCAGGAGTCCATAATCAACTCAGGATTAAGACTAAGTTGTCTAGGTCGTCCTAGTGAAATAGAAAACAAACTAGTTAACGGTGTTATAGCCAGTGGTTACTATTTCACGGTCCGGTCTTATGCAAACTAATTGCATAGGATACCCCCACTTGCATGTCTCGTACACGAACGCGTTGGATCACAGCGTTTGTATCAAATACAAAGTGGGCCGTATCCATAGTGTCACCAGGATAAGGCACCCAGTCTTATCCCTATACTATAGACCCTTTAGGCTGTTTCTTGAACAATGATCCCATATGTCGCTACATATTGTTCAAGACTCATATTACAACCTTGAATGTCTAGTCTATTGGATTAGGGTTATTATTAGGCAAAGACAAATATAAAATAACTAATAACAATTAATGGAAAAATATATCAATATTATTTCATTAATATCCGGTCAACGGTTACATTCAC
The DNA here is from genome assembly GCA_017139565.1 of Luffa aegyptiaca. Classification (NCBI taxonomy): domain Eukaryota; kingdom Viridiplantae; phylum Streptophyta; class Magnoliopsida; order Cucurbitales; family Cucurbitaceae; genus Luffa; species Luffa aegyptiaca. Next base: position 24,535,011 of record CM029397.1, read on the forward strand.
TATCTACGAGTTTTAGGGCATAAAACCCAACAAAAAGAAGGGGAGGGGTATCAGTACAACCACAGTACTAGTAAGTAGCTCACACCCGGTGAGCCACCAAACAACATACAACCACAACATCATGCTAACCACAAACACCACGCTTGGAAAGCGATAAACAACTCAACATGCTCTTAAACACGAAAACAACAATGCGACCACGTGCTCATGCAAAAATGGGATGACAACATGAATCCATGCATCATGCTATGCACCCCCACATGGTTTCCGTGCCATGCCCGCACACTCACATGTGATTTCCGCGTCACGCTCCGCACTCACAACCCACACGTGATTTCCGCGTCACGCTATGCACACACACCCAACACATGATTTTCGCGTCATGCTCCGCCTCTCCCCAATGACCACACACTTATGCAGACACGACTCTTATGTAGCTTAGATATCAACCACAGTATCTCATGCTCATGAATTAAACAAACGACATGCTTATGCGTCGTCAAAGCAACATGCTTAGGAATTTAACAAAACATCATGCTTGTTCACAAAGCGAGCTACAAACATATAAACACATTATGCAGTAGCAAAGCAAGAAAAGCAATAGCAAGCTCAAACAACAACAAGCACAACATATAGTAGCAAAGCAGGTAAAACGATAGCATGCTCAAACACACAAACAAGCCCGTCCAAGTAGAAACTACTTACCTATAACGCTTCCAAAGCAACCTTAGCGATCCAAAGCAGTCTAATAAGACCCTAAACAACAAGGATAAATCCTACTGAATTAGAATCAACTCATAGCTACTCTAAACATGCTTTTAATGATCAGAACCTATCGAGAAAGATCTAATTCCTTGCTGGACAGCCACTCAAAGTTCCCCAAATTAACAACCCAAAACCTCCCAACCATGGGCAACCACGTCTAAGGAACAACGGGAAATGGGTATCCACCGAATGGCTATATTCAAGGCTTTTCAGCCATTGGACAGCAAGTAATTAACACGAAAACAAAATTCTAATTAGGACTCCTAGCGATTGGGCAACCCTTCTAAGGTGTAGTTAATAAATGGGTATTAATTAGCATGCTCTTTAATCCTTAACAAGCTAGCAAAACCCATTTATTTAACATTTTAAGGACCTGTAAAGGTTGGGCAATGCTTTAAAAGCCTAAACAACTAATGGGTATCGATTAAAACATGATTTTAAGGCTTTAATCTCTAATGGGTATCAAACAGTTAAGTTATAAAACTAAAAACAACAATGATTCTTACCCAAACGGACCCGATTCCACGCTAGACGGGTTATATTAACCTCGAACAGTGTGTTAAATACTCCTTGGCTAGTGGGTATTCGAGTTTGAAGTGTATCGAACCCAATCGAACACTTAGACGGCGCTGCATAACAGAAAAGCAACACAATCTTAAATTTCCAGCACCTAAAACGAATGGGTATTTAAATTTAGGCTTTAACCAAGAATGGATAAGGCTTAAACTTACCCGACAAGGAGATTCGAGGCCAAATCACTTGCTGGACAGAAGAAAAATGGCACAAAAGCGAGGCTCAGACTGCTGGACGCGCGCGAATCTGGCTGAACAAAACGGAGGGAGTTAGATCGACCTTATCTCATCTAAGAATGAGAGGAACAAAAGCTTACCCACGATTTTAAGGCTGAAAAAACGTGGAGAAAGAGAGACCCACGAGATTTACCTTGTTGAAACGCAAGGAAAAGAGGGGGAAAAGAGCGGCGGCGTGGGTTCCGGCGAAACCGAGCGAGAGACGAGATGGACGGCGGCGCGAAGAGGAAAGGCGACAACGCTCTGGGAGCTCGGCACGACTGGGCGACGAAAGAAGGAAAGAGGCGGCTGGACGGCGCGACTGCGAGCGGTGGCGCGAGCGGCGACGGCTACTGTGTGGAGGAAGAAGAAGAAAAACTTAGGAGATGGGGATGAGGGGTCTGATACGCGTGAGGGAGGGAGAGAGAGAAAGATTTTCCTATTTCCTTCTTTTCTTTCTTTTTTTTTTAAAACCTAATTGAACTCCAAACTAACCATAACCAGGAGAAAAAAACGCTAACCACTCCCCACTCAGCCTGCACGAAAACTAAAAAAAAATCTTAATACACGAGGGGAAAAATATCTAAATCCACCCAACATAACGATAAATTTTAAAACGAATTTGGGTTACCTGGGATGCGGGGTGTTGGATTCCTAGAGTGAGTAAAAATATGGTATAAAAGACTCTAGAATTCCTGTGCAAGTATACACAGTCTGCAGCAAGTAATATTATCAATCCGAGTCCTGAATTAGTTTCCACTTTACCTATTTTGTGTAACTTTCTAATGGTTTCAAAGATGGTAAAATGATTTGGTTTTATAAGAATTATGCTGAAGCAAAATAAATGACAGAACAACGAGTAAACAAATATATTGACAGATTAAAGACAGGAGCTGGTTAGGATTTAGTGATTGTTCTAAAAGAGGCTCTAGAAATATTATTGATCATGCATTTCTCGCAGTATTATTAGCTGATTCCTCCCAGAACTCCGGATCTTTTGGGATGTGTTTCAACCCCAATAAAGTACGACCGATCAAGCACTAGGCAACGGGCTATCCCTAGCTCAGTCACTGGAGTTCACCAATACACAATGATCGTAGTGTGGATAATTGCCACACACTATCTAAATCATCCCTGAAACTAGAGAGAGCTATTCACACCGGCTGGCCAGGCGGGCATAAATGGAAATAAGCACAACAATTAACCAAAATGCGATAGTCAATATATTACTAAAGATGAAGCACGACAATCACATTATTCCTAACCAACACCTAAGCTACTTAGTTCATAATAGGCATGGAAATACAAATCACAATCTGAGTAGGCATGTCCATAATCACAAGTTAATAAAGAAAATATAAATCTCCTAAATTAGCTTGCGGATGATGGTGTTCTTGGTGGTCTCCAATCTCTCTATACTATTCGGCTTCCAAGGAAAGTTGGAATACTTTTGACTTCGACGGCTACTTCCTTTTATAGAAGGATAGGAGGCTTGAATTAGGTTAACTTGGACACGTGTAGGGCTCTCCTTGCTCCTTTATCCCGAAAATAACTCAACAGAAGTCGGTTCATGAAGTTGGCTAACGAGCTGTGATGTGGCAGTTCGGTTCCCAGTTTTGCTGCAGCACAGAATTTGCTCCCTCCAGTCCCTCAGCAGCATAATCTGCACAAAGATTTTGCTGAAAAAAATTGATGGAGCAAAAGTTTTGAAGGATGAATGATGATCCAGTAGTTTTTCTGTAGCCAAAAATGGACGACCTAGAATAATTGGGACATCTTTATCAGCCTCATAGTCTAAAATAATAAAATCAACAGGAAATATGAATTTATCTACCTTCACTAAGACATCCTCAATTTTACCCTTTGGATATGTGATAGACCTATCAGCTAATTGGAGTGTAATTGTGGTAGGCCTAGCTTCACCAATACCTAACTTCCGATAGACCGAAAGAGGCATAAGGTTAATGCTTGCGCCTAAATCACAAAGTGCTCTACCTAATTCTTTTCCACCTATAAACACAGGTATGGTAAATGACCCTGGATCCTTAGCCTTGGGGGGTAGCCCATTCTTAAGAATAGCACTACATTCCTCAGTAAGAGATACAGTTTCAAACTCACCTAGCCTCTTCTTTTTAGTTAAAATATCCTTAAGAAATTTAGCATAATTAGGCATTTGCTCAATAGCTTCTACTAAAGAGATATTTATATGCAATTGCTTAAGAATCTCTAAAAACTTTTTAAATTGACCATCTTGATTCTTAGGCTTTTGTCTTTGTGGAAAAGGTAGAGGTGGTACATAAGGTGGGGGCGGCACATAAGGTGGTTCCACATATGGAACAGAACCAGATGCTCCAGCATTTTTATTGCTGCCTCCAGCACCCTGACCAGACTCCAACTCTTTCTCAACAACAACCATTTTTATCTATAACCTGGGTTTTACTAGGCTCAATTCTTTCTTTTAATGGCTTACCACTCCTAAGAGTTACTGCCTTTACCTGCTCCATACCTTCCCTTTTAGGGTGTTCAGTATCTGATGGAAGTTTCCCTTGAGGCCTTGCCTTCAGCTCATTAGCTAGCTGACCCACTTGCAATTCCAGGGCTCTCATCGAAGCTTGATTACTTTGAATTGCGGCATCTGTGCAAGCCATAAATTCTTTCATCATCGCCTCGAGAGAACTTCCCGAATTTTGCTGGGGCAAAGCCTGCTTATTTTGCTGGGGCAATACCTGCGCTTTAGCAAATCCCGGCTTGTTCATCTTTTGTTGTGTCTGCATGTTATTTCCTTGACCTCCCCATGAGAAGTTGGGGTGGTTGCGCCAACCTGGATTATAAAAATTAGAATAAGGGTTATTCCTCTGATTACCTACAAAAAACACAGAAGCTGGATTGCTGGGGCAAAACTCGTAGTTGTGGTCTTCACCACAATAGACACATGCTTCCTCTGCCACATGGTTCACCACTGCAGTAGGCTCCATAGCTGGTGGCTGCTGATGACTAATCACTGTCACATTCTTAAGAGCGTTAGCAATCATAGCAAGATCAGCCCTAATGGTGGACACACCATCAACTTCTAATACACTCTTAACTTTTTTATTTGTGCCTCTAACATCTGACCACTGACAACTATTAATCGATATTCTTTCTAAAATTTCATAAGCTTCATCAAAAGTTTTAGCCAAAAGGGCCCCTCCAGCCGAAGCATCAACCATACCTTGGGTTACTCCATTTAAACCATTGTAAAATGTTTCCATTTGAATACAATGAGATAAACCATGGTGGGGACACTTTCGCAACAGCTCCTTAAATCTCTCCCAAGCCTCACTAAAAGTCTCATCTTCAAGTTGCCTAAACCCTACTATTTCACTCCTTAATTTAGCATTTCTATTAGGTGGGAAATATTTACTCAAAAATTTTTCAGCTAACTCATCCCATGTCCTAATTGATCCTGGAGCAAAAGAGTTTAACCATGCAATTGCTCCATCTCTAAGAGAATACTGAAACAAAGTTAATCTAAGAGCATCCCTAGGCACTCCTTGAATTACAAAAGAATCACTAACTCCTGGAAAAGAATTAAGATGTAAATGAGAGTCTTCAAATGACAAACCATGAAATTGCCCCACGGTTTGCAACATCTGAAACATTACCGGTTTCATTTCAAAATTTGCTGCTTGGATTTGGGGACGTGCAATCCCTGGATTCAACTCATTAAACATCGGGACAACATACGCTCGAATGGCTCTGGTCCTATCGTTTGCAATCAAGATAGGATTTTCAGCCTGATTATTTTGCTGCTCATTTTGCTCAAACAGCGGGTTTTGCTGCAGCAACGGATTCTGCTGGGGGTTCGCTGGACTGTCAGGAACCTGCAGAAGTTGCGGCACGTTCTCCATCTGGTTTCTGCGCTGCTCCCTCCTTCTTTTCCTGAATGTTCTTTCAATTTCTGGATCAAGCTCAAACCTTACCCCAGGCGGATCGCTTATGCACCAAAATCACACATGCAAAAACAAAAGAAACAATAAAAAAGTTCTAGCACCAAACCACTAAAACACATACACAAATAGATCAGATAAAAACTTATCCAAGTCCCCGGCAACGGCGCCAAAAACTTGTTGGGTTCCTAGAGTGAGTAAAAATATGGTATAAAAGACTCTAGAATTCCTGTGCAAGTATACACAGTCTGTAGCAAGTAATATTATCAATCCGAGTCCTGAATTAGTTTCCACTCTACCTATTTTGTGTAACTTTCTAATGGTTTCAAAGATGGTAAAATAATTTGGTTTTATAAGAATTATGTTGAAGCAAAATAAATGACAGAACAACGAGTAAACAAATAGATAGACAGATTAAAGACAGGCGCTGGTTAGGATTTAGTGATTGTTCTAAAAGATGCTCTAGCAATATTATTGATCATGTATTTCTCGCAGTATTATTAGCGGATTCCTCCCGGAACTCCGGATCTTTTGGGATGTGTTTCAACCCCAATGAAGTACGATCGATCAAGCACTAGGCAACTGGCTATCCCTAGCTCAGTCACTGGCGTTCACCAATACACAATGATCGTAGTGTGGATAATTGCCACACACTCTCTAAATCATCCCTGAAACTAGAGAGAGCTATTCACACCGACTGGCCAGGCGGGCATAAAATGGAAATAAGCACAACAATTAACCAAAATGCGATAGTCAATATATTACTAAAGATGAAGCACGGCAATCACATTATTCCTAACCAACACCTAAGCTACTTAGTTCATAATAGGCATGGAAATACAAATCACAATCTGAGTAGGCATGTCCATAATCACAAGTTAATAAAGAAAATATAAATCTCCTAAATTAGCTTGCGGATGATGGTGTTCTTGGTGGTCTCCAATCTCTCTATACTATTCGGCTTCCAAGGAAAGTTGGAATACTTTTGACTTCGACAGCTACTTCCTTTTATAGAAGGATAGGAGGCTTGAATTAGGTCAACTTGGACACGTGTAGGGCTCTCCTTGCTCCTTTATCCCGAAAATAACTCAACAGAAGTCGGTTCATGAAGTTGGCTAACGAGCTGTGATGTGGCAGTTCTGTTATTAGTTTTGCTGCAGCACAGAATTTGCTCCCTCCAGTCGCTCAGCAGCATAATCTCCACAAAATAATTTTCAATGCTTCCATTCTTCCAAATGGGTTAAAACATGTAATATCTATCCAAAATCAACCCTAATAAGCATAAAGGACACACAAATCCCTATATAATTGAGGCCTAAATAACTACCTTTTGGGCAGTTATCACGGGGCGTTACATATATACTCACTCATGATACATGACTTTCCTTTTTCAGGTGGTACTTGACAACATCAGGCGAGTGGCGAGGACAGTGACTTGGCTAGGCTATGGGATGCAACTGCAAATCATGTTTCTAGAAGTCTAGGATCGAGTTTCCTAGTTTCATGCTTTCAGATGTTATTAATTTTCAATTTTATGAAAATTTTCCTATCATGTTTTGACTATTCTGTTATTGTAAAATGACTTATGGTTTTGGGCCCAACTTATTAAATAAAAGATTTTTTTTTACTTATGGTCTCTTCCGCTTAAAGTTTCAAAGTTTTATGTTCTCATGCATGTAGTAACGATCCTTAGTATGTTTTTAATTCCTATTTTTTTCGAGTCATTTCAGAAATAATCTTTTAGGGACTGTTTGGCCCACAAGTATGGGCTGGAATGGAGTGTAATGACATTTGGACCCACATTTGGTGGGTCGGACTTGGGTGGGATTGGAATGGATCTGTGGTCCTTTTGGATTCCAATGGGTTTGGAATCAAAGATTCCAACCCAATTCCCTCATTTTCTCCTTCCTCATTTACGCCAATGTCATATCTCTTTCTCCCCCATTTTCCCTCATTTACGCCACTGTCAACTATCTCTCTCTCTCCCTCATTTCTTCATTCACCATCTTTGTTTCAGACTTCTTCTCTCTCCCTCATTTTTTCTGTTTTCTTAAATTTCCCAATATATTTTTTTTAAAAAAAAAATGGTTTTGGTAATTAAAGTTCAATAGGATTTAAATTATTTAATAACTTATCATAATTATTTCAGTCACTTTTTATACAAACGAACGATGATCTAATTAAAGTTTGGCAAATATGAATTCCGTCATTTGAGTGTTAAGTAATATGGTTGTAGGGAAATTGACTCAAGGGTGGTATTTTAGTAAAAAAGTCAAATAATGTTTGCTGGAAATTACTGCCTTATAAAAAATTTTCCAATATTTTGAATCAAAATCTTTGCTATCGTTTGAAACAAATGCAACCTTTTTTAATGTGGTTTTTACAAAATTCGAAACATGCCCTTCACTTATTAATTAAAATGGGTTTAGGAAATAGTTAACAAAAGTTGTATTTCAATTTTAATTAAAATGGGTTAGGAAACATACCCTTCACTTATTAATTAAATTCATAATTTAGTAAAAGTTTGTTTTCAACACAAGTGTTAGTCCAATTCCAACCCTGCACTCACATCAGGTTGATTCCAGCCCAAATCCAGTGCACCAAACACAGAAAAATATTTCCAAGGGAATCACATTCCCAGGCATCCACATTCCATTTCCATGCCCAAAATGGCCCCTTAGGATTTTAATTAGGGTTATTTTTAAGACCTTTTCTTTAGTCGTAATTTTTTTTACGCTCTGAATCAAAAAAGAGAAAAGAACACATTTTGCACTTTCCTTTCCAAAGAAAAAAACAGTAAGTTTTTCTTCCCTTTTATGCTTTTCTTTTGTTTTCTTTTCGATAAATTGTTTTTTTTTTTTTTTTTTTTTGTGAAAAGTTTTAATATGAAGTTTTATTTTTCTTAGTTGGGATGAAATTGGTTTTCAAACCTTTTGCCCTAAAAATTTCTAGGTTTTTGTTTTGACCTAAATTTTTATCAAAGTTTTTCCTCTTAGAGTTTTGTTTGAAAATCAAAGATTTGATGAAAATAAAATTTTCCATAATTTTCCAGCCTTGAATTTATTTAATTTTGGGGTTGTTTTTGTGTTTAAAGTGGATTCTTTTTGTTAAAAAAGTTTGCCATATGATTGCTAAACTGAAGTATGATTTATGGTTTTGATTTCTTCATTGGAATGTTTTTACTATTTTTGCCGCAGTTTTATTGGATTTTTCAGATCTAGTTTTTGTATTAAAAAGTAGCCAATATTGATTTGGTTTAGTGTTAAAAGATTGGAAAATCTTTATTTTTGTTGCATAAATTTTCTGCATTATTTATCCCAATTTTAAGATAGTTTTGAAGGTTTTAAAGATTGTGGAATTGAAATCTTGTTTTGTATTTAATTGGTTTTGAAAGGTATTTGTTTTACTAATTTTGGTATGAAAAAGTGAAATTTTTCAGATTTTCAATGTTGTTTTTGGCACCCAATGAACCTGTTTCCCGACTTTTTATGAAGAAAATTTGGTTTAAGTGGAGAAATTTGGTAGTATAAGTTGTTTGTCATTTGGGTTGTTCATTAGACCTTTAAGATGGATTTTGGTTTCTAATTAGAGAAGTATTGGATATGTTTAGAAAATCAGAAATTATGTCTAATGACCATCTTTAAGCCCCATCTTACAAAAATGTCCAAGATAGGAAAATTTTTCTGATTTAGAATTTTCGTTTTTTTTGTGTCAAATTCGCCCTTTCTGACTTCATCTCTCCTCAATAATTTTCCACCATATTATCTCTCTTCATTCAATTTGGCTTCATCTCTCCTCAATAATTTCCCACCATATTATCTCTCTTCATTCAATAATATCTCACCTAGATTTTCCTGATTTTGAGGCATTTAAGGAATTTTAATTAATATGTTTTATTTTTTCCTTTTTTTATTGTTCTGAAAAGTGTACCTATTAAAAACTTGTCGTTTTGCATTCCCTTAACCCTAAATCTATCTATTCTCCTCCCTCTCCTTCTTCCCCAAATTTCGACCATCTCTTTACCATCGCCTCTCACTCTCTGGCGACCAGCCACACCGTCGTCGTCGTCGTCGTCGTCGTCGTCGTCGTCCCATGTATTTGAAATAACCCAGGGGCCACACCGTTGTCGTGGCCATTTTCTGCGGTAAGAACGACAAACCCAGGGGCCAAACCGTCTGTTCATCGTCATCCCTATCTTCAAGTTCATAAATTCTGTTCTGGTTTTCGTCATCCCTATCTTCATCCGGCATTCAACCTTCAGTCGGCTAATGAGTATTTATGATATATATATATATACATATAATTTTATTATTTCCGTGTTCTTCAATATCTGATGTTATATTAGCATATTTTCCAGAACATAAAATATTTGTCGTTGGTTTACCCTTGCATATTCTTATATATATATATGACAAAATTACGTAGTATATATATGTTCACTTTAGGTTCTCATAATGTTGTCCCCAGTATGTTCATATATAGGATTCGTAATTTCACTATGTTTATAATATATTTAATTTGTCCCTTTGTATATCTATTTTTTTGAAAATGCACTATCGGTATTTATATGGAATATATCCGTGTATGACTTCGTTACATTCTCCAGTTTAGTCTATTATATTTCATTATATATTATTCATTCCATAGTATTTATCAAATTTCAGTATGTTCATAATATATTTAATTCGTCCCTTTGTATATATCTATTTGTTTAAAATGTAATCTCGGTATTTATATGGAATATATCCATGTATGAATTCGTTACATTCTCCAGTTTAGTCTATAATATTTCATTATATATTATTCATTCCGTCGTATTAATCAGTATAATAAAACTATACATCCGTATTTATCAGATATCAAATGTTTGCAATTTTTTTTACTCTAGCCATAACCTAATATATATAATTCATATACACCGGGATATAATATGCATACAGAACACTAAGCATATATTCATGGAAACAATCTCAGCAATCATATATATACATATCACCATACAATATATAATCAGTATAATAAAACTATACGTCCGTATTTATCAGATATCAAATGTTTGCAATTTTTTTACTCTAGCCATAACCTAATATATATAATTCATATACACCGGGATATAATATGCATACAAAACACTAAGACATATATTCATGGAAACAATCTCAGCAATCATATATATATATATATCAACATACAATATATAATCAGTATAATAAACTATACATCCGTATTTATCAGATATCAAATGTTTGCAATTTTTTTTACTCTAGTCATATCCTAATATATATAATTCATATACACCGGGATATAATATGCATACAGAACACTAAGCATATATTCATGGAAACAATCTCAACAATCATATCAGGAAAAAAAATGATAATGGGATAGAATGCAAAACGACAAAAAAGGAAGAAAAAAAATTACACAATTTTCCTAAAGCCTAAAAACAAAACAAAAAACAAAAAAAAAATGATGCAAAACGGCATAAAATTAGGAAAAAAAATTACCAATTTCACAAAAACGAAAAAAAAAAATATTGATGGGAGAGAGAGAAAATTTTCCATTATTGATGGGAGAGAGATGTTTGACCATTATTGATGGGAGAGAGAAAAAATGACCATTAATGATGGAAGAGAGGAAATGACCATTAATGAGGGAGAGAGAAAAGATATTTAGCCATTATTGAGGAGAGATGAAGTTGTAGATCTAACTAATGAGAGGAAATGAGAACAATGGGAAATGAGAACAATGGGAAAGTGTAATGATTTCATTCTAGAAAACTCCATATAAATACATAACTTGAATCTAAAAATAGATTCCACAACTAATCCCACTAACTCCACAAAATTAGCAACTTAGACTTGAATCAACTATTTCCTAGAAACTAGGAAGACTAGACCAACTCAAAACAAATTAGTAATTTTAGTTACTAACATTCTCCTCCTAACTCAAATACTACAAACACCTAACTTGCTCCTAAGAGCTTGAAAACGACCCACACAAAAAGACTTAGTGAAGATATCAGCCATTTGCTCTTCTGAGCTGCAATGTACCAGCTGCACTTCTCCTTCCTTCTGCATCTCTCTCAGAACATAATACTTGATCTTAAAATGTTTGGTCCTTCCCTGAAAAACTGGATTCAATGAAATGGCTAGAGTGGCTTGATTATCCACAAACACCTTCACACACTTTTCCTGCTTCAGATGCAAGTCATGCATCAATTTCTTCAACCAAACAGCTTGGTTGACTGCTGCCGTCGCTGCAATGAACTCAGCTTCTGCAGTTGACTGAGCCACTATATCTTGCTTTTTTGAACACCATGAGAAACACCCTGAGCCAAAAGTGAAACAATAGCCAGAGGTGCTCTTCATATCATCTAGTGACCCAGCCCAATCACTATCTGAGTAGCCTTGCAACTCAAAATTTTCAACTTTACTAAATTTGATCCCAAAAGACAGTGTTCCTTTTAGATATCTCAGAACCCTTTTTCCGACAACCATATGATTCTTGCTTGGACAGTGAAGAAATCTAGATAGGACACTTACAGTGTACATAATGTCAGGCCTAGTGGATGTGAGATACATGAGGCATCCAACTAGACTTCTGTACACATTCTCGTCGGCAGGTTCCTCTCCATCATCCTTTTGCAACTTCTCCTTCTGAATCATTGGAGTGTTCACACTTTTACACTCCTCCATATTGAATCTCTTCAATATCTCTCTTACATACTTCTTCTGACAAAGGAACATTTCATTCTGCTTTTGCTGAATCTCCATACCTAGGAAGTAATGCATCAGACCTAGATCAGTCATCTCAAACACCTTCATCATTTCTTGCTTGAATATCTCTATCTGAACATCATCACTTCCTGTCACTAGCAAGTCATCTACATAGAGAGATACAATCACAATAGTAGTACTTGATTTCTTCACATAGAGTGTGGATTCACTCAGACTCTTTACAAAACCCAGGTTCAGCAAGTGATCATCCATCTTGCTGTACCATGCCCTAGGAGCTTGCTTCAACCCATAGAGAGCCTTCTTCAACAAATAAACCTTCTGCTCTTGTCCTGGAATGATGAATCCGTCTGGTTGCTCAACATAGATCTCTTCTTCTAACACTCCATTTAGGAATGCTGACTTCACATCTAGCTGATACACCTTCCATCCATGTTGGGCCGACACAGCCAGTAGCAACCTGATTGTGTCCATTCTTGCAACTGGTGCAAAAGTCTCAGAAAAATCAATTCCACAGACTTGTGCATACCCTTTTACCACTAACCTGGCCTTGAGCTTGTTCACAGAGCCATCTGGGTTCAATTTGGTTTTGAAAACCCATTTGACTCCAATTACTTTTCTGTCTGCAGGCTTCTCCACCAGCTCCCATGTATTGTTTTTCTCTATCATACTCAACTCTTCCTTCATTGCTTCCATCCACTTTGTATCTCTTTTAGCTTCTTCATATCCTGTAGGCTCTAATGCAGCTACACTACTTCTTTCATACACTTCCTGCAATAGTCTAGTCCCTCTAACTGGTGCATCATCAACTAATTCATCAGGATCCAGAGAGACTTCTTGTTGCTTCACCTCTGCTTCTTTTGTCCAGTCCCACTCCTCATCTTCCAAAAACTGAACATCTCTGCTAATCACCATCTTCTCTGTGTGAGGTTGATAGATCTTGTAGGCTTTGGACACCATGCTATAGCCTACAAAGATTCCTGGTTCGGCCTTCTCACTCAACTTGTCTCTCTTCACCTGTGGAACATAGAAAAAACACAAGCAGCCAAACACCTTCAAATTTGTCAGTCTTGGTTTAGTATCAAACCAAGCTTCATAAGGTGTCTTCTTCTCCAATACCCTCGTGGGTAGTCTATTCAATAGAAAGACTGCTGTGTTTGCTGCTTCAGCCCAAAATTCTTTTGGCAAGTTCTTCTCATGCAATAAGCATCTTGTCATTTCCATAATACTTCTGTTCTTCCTCTCACTAACTCCATTTTGTTGTGGAGAATATGGAGCAATGAGCTGATGCTCTATCCCAGCTTCTTCACAGAAGGAATTGAACCTTTGCGATGTATATTCAGTCCCATTATCAGTTCTCACCACCTGAATCTTACAGCCACTTTGATTCTCAACCCATCTCTTAAACTTCAGAAACACTTCAGCTACTTCAGACTTATGCTTCATGAAATATATCCAACACATTCTGGTATAATCATCAATAAAGATAATGAAATACCTGCTACCATTTAGTGAGAGAGTTGGTTGAGGTCCACACAGGTCAGTGTGGATGAGCTGCAACTTCTCAGTTGCTTTCCATTGTGACTTCTTGAAAGGCAACCTTGTTTGCTTCTCTGTTAAACAAGCTCTGCAGTTTGTTTTCAGCTCCTCCAGAACTGGTACTCCTACTGCCATCTCATTCTTCTGCAGATACTGCAACCCTTTCTGATGAAAATGCCCCAACCTCTTGTGCCATAACTCAGTGTCATTCACTTGACACTTGAAAGCTATCTGCTCCTTCTCGAGTGGATCCAAGGAGAAGCTCTTGTGTTGCATCTTTATTTTGAACAACTCATTCCCATTGGAATCAGAAATGAGACACTTTCCTTCTTCAAACAACACTTTGAATCCCTTCTCTACTAATTGACCAACACTTAACAAGTTTTGATCAATTTCAGGGACAAACAACACTTCAGTAATCAACTTGGTTCCAGCACAACTCTCTATTGACACTGTGCCTTTCCCCTTTACTTCTAGATACTCACCGTTTCCTATCTTCACCCTTGACTTGAATGACTTGTCAAGGTCCTTGAACAACTCTTTGTCACTTGTCATGTGATTGGTACACCCACTATCAACCAACCAACCATCACATTGAGTGACTGATGAGAAACAAGTAGCCACAAAGAGTTGATCTGCTTCTTGTTGTACTACAACATGTGCTCCTCCTTGCTGTTGAGTTTTTGCTTCCTTACAGAACCGTTCAATGTGCCCCAATAAGTGGCATCTTCTACACTTCACATCTGGCCTTCTCCAACATCTGAAATGTGGATGATTCTGCTTCCCACAGTGCTTGCATGTACTACTAGTATCCTTTGCAACAAACTCTGAGCTACTGCTGCCACTTCCCTTCTTCCATTTCCCCTTCCTCTCTCTTCCACCTTCTCCCTGCTGCACTCTAGCTTTCAATGCCCCCTCAATGCTTCCTTCTTGTCTCATCAACCTCCTCTGCTCTTGTGCTTGCAAAACACTAACTACTTCTATCACCTTGAGTTTTGAGAGGTCTTTAGTATTTTCTAAAGAAGCAATGGTTGCTTCATATCTCTCAGGTACTGAAACTAGAATCTTCTGAACCAATCTATTGTCAGATAATTTGGTTCCCAATGCTCTTGCCTTGTTAGCAATCTCAATCAACTTATCTGAGTACTCTTTAATGGACTCAGAATCCTTCATTTGCATTCTCTCGAATTCTCGCACCAAGTTCAACACCTTCATGCCTTTAATCCTCTCATCACCTTCATACTCACTTTTGAGGAACTCCCAGATCTCCTTTGCTGACTTCAAGGCCATAATTCTGTTGAATATGGCGGGAGACACAGCTGCATATAGGCAAGCTCGACCTTTTGCCTTCCTGGTGACCCTCTCCTTGTGAGTCTTGATCTGATGTATTGTTGGGTTATCAGGAAGTGGAGCAATCTCATAGTCTTGCTCAATTGCTTCCCAATAATCACAACCCTCCATGTAGGCTTGTATTCTGATAGCCCATGCCTGATAGTTTTCACCATCAAACACAGGTGGAGCCAATGAAGAAAGACTGTTGGATTCCATCTCTAACAACTCTCACAGGTGTATCACTCAGTTTCTCTCGGAGATATTTCACTGATTCTCACTCACAGATCCCTTAAGAATAGAGGGCTCTGATACCAATGTAGATCTAACTAATGAGAGGAAATGAGAACAATGGGAAATGAGAACAATGGGAAAGTGTAATGATTTCATTCTAGAAAACTCCATATAAATACATAACTTGAATCTAAAAATAGATTCCACAACTAATCCCACTAACTCCACAAAATTAGCAACTTAGACTTGACTCAACTATTTCCTAGAAACTAGGAAGACTAGACCAACTCAAAACAAATTAGTAATTTTAGTTACTAACAGAAGTAAAGGACTCTTTGGTAAAATGACCATGACTTTCATGTAAAAAACGGAGGTCCAATGTCTATTCTTGAAAAAAATAGTGTAGTTGGACAGATTTGATAATAGGCCCTCCAATTTGGGCTATATGTGTGCTTATCTCTTAGAAAATTGTTGGATTCAAGGAACCGAATTTTGATTTGCTTTGGGCTTAAGATTTGTAGGTTCTGATCGAGGTAAGTCATTTCCACATCCCTTCCAAAATAGAAATTCTGATTAAAATTGTTTGTTTGAAATTAAAATTGATTTGATCGAAATTGATTTTGTTTCAATTGTTTTGTTAAATGAAACCATGTTTACTGTTTTGTATGTTTTGGAAAGAATTTTGAATTGAATCAAAAGTACTATCTGAATATGCCAAATTTTGTTTTGGGGATTGTATGCTTTGTAGATAGTCATATTGGAATTGATGGTTATATGTTTTGAATGAAACTTATTTGTGGGAAGGCACTTGTGTGGTTTGACGTTCTTTTGGAATGTAGATTTTGAAGGGATAAAAGCCTTATGGGAAGATTTTTCAGAGGACCAACTCATTTAATAAACAGTCAAAATACCAATACGATTAGCAAAAACAAATACAACAAGAATTAACATTTAACTTTCTGATTTTAAGGCTTAAGCATGCCATAAATTAGAATCCTATTCTAATTTATCAATTTTATAGAGAAAAGAGAATTGAAACAAACTTCTGTTGACGACTCAGACAACATCACCAAAAACTCATTTTTGGGAAGTTTTGTTCTTCTCTGCAAATCACGATCTCAACGTCAAGACACCACTAAAAAGGCCTTCACCGGTATACCTCCAAGGGATGATTTGAGGCTGTGAGAATGGTGGGATTCTCTCTAGGATAGGAAAGATCTAAGTGAACTTTACTCAATAGAGAGTTTCTTTTTTACATAGAATTCAGGAGAATGTCAAAAAGAGCTACTAGACGCCAGAGTGAGAGAAGATCACATAACCTCCCAAGCATGAAAAATCAATGGTTATGTGAGTGGGAGAATCAATCGTGGACCTCTTCCACATTTTAACTGATGTATCATTATTTTAAAAATAAAATAATCAAATTAAAATCATTTTTACTTAATTAATTAAATCATATTTAATTAATTATTACATTTTTTTAACATTTAATTTTTACATTTAAATCCTATTTAAATGTGTCTCTCCCACATAACCTATAGTTTAATTTAATTAATTTAATTAAATCAAGTTTAAAAAAATTAATTTATTAAATTAAATATCACATATTTAATTTGACCCTATAATTGAATCACATTCAACTATATTTCTCTCATATAACCTATAATTTTAAGGGCAAATTGCAAAAACCACCCCTAAACTATTATGATTGTTGCAATTTCACCCTTAAACTTATAATTTTAAAAATTAGACCCTCTAACTTTCATTTATGTAAAAATTAGGTCCTTTTGCTGACTAAGGTTACAAATTAGACCCTCTATTAACTATGGTTAAAAAAACCTAGGTAGGAGAGAACTTTTTTTAAAACTACATATTTCTTTGAGTTTGATCTTTCTCTCTCCGTTCGCATGAAGAACGCAGTGAGCATCTCTTCGGCTCCTCCTCAATCATCAGCGTCACCTTCCTCTTGACGCCAGACGTGTACTCGCCACCACCTCTAATTCACTCCTCTTCCTTCTTTTCTCCCTTCTTCTTATACCCTTTCTGTGTTGAACACCATTTGTCCTCTTTTTCAACCTCTTTAAGCTAATTCTTCTTCTTTATCATCACCTCCATTTTCTTCAATTTCTTCTTCTTTGGTTGTAATTTCTTGTTTTTTCTCTTCTTCCTCAAAATTAGAACCATCAATGACAGTCACAAGATGTTCAAACTGATCATCAATCTGAAAAATTAATGAAATCTTAGAAAATTGTTCAATAACAGAGCAATTAGTTAGAAGAAAGAGAAATTAAGAACGTGTACTTTCTATACATGACATTTGGCATCGTTGAGGAGAGAGATGAGGGAAGTGGAGAAATGGACACCGGAAACTTCATCATCCTTTTCAAACTAAGAACTTTGTTGCTGCAATTTGTTAGATCATCAAAAGTCCATCATCTTTATCATCAAGGTTTGAACCCAAATATTGGAAAAGTGGTTTTGATTTTCAGAGGAAGGAAAAACTGGTATGGAAGGGGAAATGGGTTTTCAAGATGGGTTTTGAACGATGACTGAAAATTGTTTGTAGTCGTCAAAAGATGAGTTTGGGAATTTTGGTTCAGACGACAACATTTTGAACGCAAGTTTCCAAGATGGAAGAGAGAGAACAGGGAGAGTGACGTTTAAAAGATTTTTTTATTACTATTCTCATCCAAAAATTAACCCTAGTTAACAAAAGGACCTAATTTTTACATAAATTAAAGTTAGAGGGTCTAATTTTTACAATTATAAGTTTAAGGGTGAAATTGCAACAATCATAATAGTTCAGGGGTGGTTTTTGCAATTTGCCCTAATTTTAATGTTCATCCAATGTGCATTCATTTTAACTTATAGTTTTAATATCAATTTAATTCATATTAAAATTAGGGAAAAATACACTTTTGGTCCTTGAGGTTTGGGTTAGGTTTCATTTTGGTCCCTGAGTTTTCAAACTCAACATTTTAGTCTCCGAGGTTTGGATTTTGTTTCATTTTGGTCCATCCATCCATTTTTCCGTTAGATTTTAACAGATTGCTGATGGCACCTATTTTTTTATTTAAAAAATAATTTTTTTTTTATCTTTAAAATAAAATAATATAAATTAATTAAAAAATATTATTTCTTCTTCTCTCTTATTCCTCTTCTTCTCCACCCTCATCTTCTTCTTCATCACTCCCACCACCACCACCTGTCGGACCGTCGTCGGACCTTCGCCGCCTATTTTTCTTCTTCCTTCTACTCCCCTTTTTCTTCTTCTTCCCTCTTCCTTCCTTCCCTTTCTTTTTTCACTTTTTTTTAAAACACAGAACCCACGAACACGTCGTTCCAGTTAACTATTAAAAAAAAAAAAACAATGCCCTGCTCACGCCGTTCCTATTTGAAACGAAGGGAAAATTTCGAGATCTACCACGTTTCAGATCTCATGCCCTGCTCACGCGGTTCACAACCCCTTCGTTTTAGATCTCATGCCCCGCTCACGCCGTTCACGACCCCTCGTTTTAGATCTCATGCCCTGCTCACACCGTTCACATCTCCTCGTTTCAGATCTACCACGACGAAGACGTCCATGGCGATGAAGTTTTTCAGGGAGAAAAGTCCGAGATCTACCACGTCTCGCTCACCGGAGAAATTTCGGTTCATTTTCAAGATCTAAAGCGTCGGATTGACTAGATCTTCCAGATCTAGTGTTCGGGCGTGCGGCTGGAACGAGCTTTCCAGATCTGGGCGCTTTGTTTTTAAAAAAAAATGAAAGAAGAAAGGGAATGAAGAAGAGGGAAAAAGAAGAATAAAAAGGGAGAAGAAGGAAGGAAAAAAAAAAGGAGAAAAAGTGGCGACGGTGATGGCTCGGCGGCGGCCGGTAGCTGGTGGTGGTGGGAGCGATGAAGAAGATAAGGTGAAGAATGAGAAGAATTAGAGAGAGAAAAGAAATAATAACTTTTTAATTAAAAATAATATTTTTTTAATTAATTTATATCATATTATTTTAAAAATTAAAAAAATAGGTGTCACGTCAGCGATCTGTTAAAATCTAACAAAAAAATGGATGGAGTGACCAAAATGAAACAAAATCCAAACCTCAAGGACTAAAATGTCGAGTTTGAAAACTCAGGGACCAAAATGAAACTTAACCCAAACCTCAGGGACCAAAAGTGTATTTTTCCCTTAAAATTAATATTTGAACTCCTTCAAATATTTAATTCTCTCTTAAATTAATTTTGAATCAAATTCAAAATAAATTTATATTATAAAGTTTAATTTAAATATAAAATTTATATTGTATTGTATCTCCATATATTATATTATTTCCCTTAGTAAATTTGAACATTTCAAATTATTTTATTTACCTCAATACCCTTTATGAGCTACCAGTGGGACCTAATGGACTTGCTGATCAGAAGCTCCAACGATATGAGATTAATTGGCTAAACTCATTCACCAAGTTAATCAATATTCGTTAACGGTGGGTCACTCCACTAAAGACCCACAACTGCACTCTTCTCACTGTAGAATATTTTTGTGTCCACGGATATCGACCAATACTGGTAAGTCAATCCTTCACGAGTGTTCGTAACGCCAGCTGGATCAAATTACCGTTTTACCCCTGGGTTACTTCTAGATCCTTAAGTGCCACTGATTCCTCTAATGAACAATTTGTTTATGGTCCAACCAATAAACAGCAGTTTCTCTCAAGCCAGGAGATGACGGGCGCCCTTGTTCAAGACTCGGAATCAGACCTTAAGGGAACACTCATCTACTTACCCCAATAGGGGAATGAGTGAATTCCATCTTGTAATGCTATGTTCCTAGCCCCCCACTCGGTGTTGCCCTTGAAATGGTAGACTTATTGATTCGACGAACTGGCCACTCTCACCCATACAAATCTAAGGGGTTCATAACACACTCAAGATTCAGATTGAGTTACCTAGGTCATGCTATTGAAATAGAAACATATCTAGTCAACGACGTTACATCTAGTGGTTACTATTTCGTGGTCCGATTTTATGCATTCATTGCATAGTATACCTCCACTCGCATGTCTCCCACATGGATGCTTTGAATTATTACTCTGTATCGAATACCTCGATTCGTATCACATAGTCTCACTAAGATAAGGTACCCATTCTTATCTTTATACTAGACCTTTTCAATTCCGTATGTCCCCACATACCAATCCAAGTTTCATTTAAACAATATTGGATCTTAGTTTATTGAATTTAGGATTAATTAATGCAAAACTTGATTATTTAAACAATATTGGATCTTAGTTTATTGAATTTAGGATTAATTAATGCAAAACTTGATTATTGTTCTACTAAAAGAATTATTTTTGATGAAATCTTGCAGCCTTATTTTTTTTTAATAATGTAAACAAGTTTTGATGTTTACACATATTTTCAGAAAAAAAAGATAACAAAAGCAGGAATAACATTTTTAGAATAAAGAACAACAAACAAGTTTGAAAAACTAAACTTAGGGAGGGGCTGCGCGCACGCAAGCCCCCACTGCCACAAATAATGATGTAGGCTCTGCCCATTTCAGACAGACCTTAGGCAAGCACCCTTCCCACGTGCAATGGAAGTCACGTGCCTAAACCATGGCCCTTCTTGATCGGCCATTGGCTCCATCCAGGTAAGTGAATTTTAAGTTCAGCCTCAAGCCCTTCTTAAACCTTGTCTAAGCCTCCGCACCTGTACGATCTTCCGATGTGGGACTAGGCAGAGTTTTTTTTCTTTCTTTTTCTTTTTGAAATAATCGTCCCAAAAGTTATTCTTCTATTAGCAAATTTTTTTAAAATTCTTATTTATTATTATTTTGTTCTTTGATACGGTTTGGAATCAATGTCATTGTGGTCACAGTGCTTTTAGAAAAAGAAGTAGTTGTAAAAATAAAATAGGTCCAATCGATTTCAATTCTTTTATTGATAAATTAATATCAAATTATTATGATTTAGCTATAATAATTAGATTACACGTTATTTCAATTTTTTTTAAACTAAAAATTTCATTAGAAATTAGGTACAACTATCTCAAAGGTCTGTTTGGAATACATTTTAATTTAAATATTTTTCAATAATGCATTTTTAGAAAAACATTTTGCATAAAAATTGTTTAGAATCTAAACATTCATATGTTTGCTTGCAATTCATCATATATGTTTTTATGCACAAGTTATTGTATACTAAAGACTTTTTTCTAAAGAGTTAGTTTCAAGTGTTTCTCTTAGAATGGTTTATTTATCAATCACATTTTCTCATAAGTTATTTTTAGTGGTTGTCAAACACTAGAAATTTTTTCAAATTTAAACACTTGAAAATTTAAACCAAACACACACTAAATTGGGTTAGCTTCCCCACAAAAGATCAAGGACACCATTTGATGAAGGAGACTCCTTTGATTCGCGCAAGAGTTCCTCGACCTCGTTCGTTATATTTTTCGCTTCCGAAAGGTCGCTACCTTCATGATTTACTTCATGATTTAGCATTTTGATCACCTCTAGCATCCTATTCAACTTAGAGGGACAACAACGAAGATTCATGTGAAGGTGATGTTAATTCCGAAATTTGTTATAGTATAATCTTTCTTTTCAATTTTTAAATGGTTTATGACGTAAATTATTTTGTATACTCCAAATCATTTGATAAAAATAATTGGAAGAAGTCGTTATAAAGAATTAATTCGATCAAAATTTTGTTCCAATTTGAATAAAAAAAATAATAGAAAAGTTAGACACAAAGCAAATAGATGTTAAAAAGAAGGGAAAATACACTTTTGGTCCCTGAATTTTGGGTTAGGTTTCATTTTAGCCCCTGAGTTTTCAAACTCGACAATTTAGTCCCTAAGGTTTGGATTTCGTTTCATTTTAGTCCCTCAATCCATTTTTCCGTTAGATTTTAACAGACCGCTGACGTGGCACCTATTTTTTATTTCAAAAATTATTTTTTTTTTCATTTTTTAAAATAAAAATAATAATTTTTAATATATTTTTTATTTCTTTTTTCTTTCTTCTTCTTCAACACCTTCACCACCAACCACCTTCTTCATCTTCAATACTTCCACCACCAACCTGTCGTTGGCGACAAATTTTTTTCTTCTTCTTTTCTTTCCCTATTTTTTCCTTTCTTTCTTTCTTTCTTCTCCTTCCTCCCCATTTCTCTCCATTTCCCTCCTCCCTGTTTCTTTCTCTCCCTCTCCATCTCTCTCCCTTCGACAGCAAGCTCTCGAGGAACCACGAAACCCAAGACCTCGAGCAGCCCCTTATTGTTTTCTTCTTGCAGCAGACCCCTGCTCCATTCCTTTCGTCGTCGCGACCTCACGACCACTATCCCCTCCTGTCGGCAGCAAGCTCTTGAGGAACCACGAAACCCATGAAACCCACCTATGTTCATTCCGTTTTCTTTTTCTCTTCGTTGCAAAACCCACCTGCGTCGCCGTCATACTTCTTCACCGTTGCACCCTCGCGCCACCACTGTCTCTCTCTCTCTCTTGCTCATCATTGTCGCCGACAATAAGAAACCCAACAAAAAATTGTGACCTCCATCTGAGATCTGGGTTTCTGATGTTGTTTCACATTGTTTGGGTGTGGTTTTCCGTGGAGAGAAGCGCTGCTTTGAGTGGGGTCTCGTTCCAAATCTGGAACTTGCCCAAATCTCATTTTTCGTTCCAACTGGATTTTCCCTTCTTTTTTTAAATGGTGAAAGAAGAGAAGAGAGAAAAGAGAAGAAAAGAGAGGAAAAAAATTCACCGGCGAGCGGTGGTCGTCGATCGCCGGCGACTGGTTTGGTGGTGGGTGGTTGAAGTTGAAGAAGAAAGAGGAGGAAGAAGGAGACAGAAGGAGGAAGAAGAAGGGAGAGAAGAAGAAATATATAAAAATAATAATATTTTCAAATACATTTAAAAAAATTAAAAATATTTTTTTAATAAAAAAATCAGCGTCACGTCAGCATTTGGTTAGTTATTAACAGGAAATTTGACGGAGGGACCAAAATGAAACAAAATTCAAACCTCAAGGACTAAATTGTCGAGTTTGAAAACTGAGGGACCAAAATGAAACCTAACTCAACCCTCAGGGACTAAAAATGTATTTTTTCCTAAAAAGAAAAATGCAAAGAAGGTACAAATGATTTTTTTTTTATTTTAGGGAAAAAAATCAATGTTGACCCAAACTTAGTAGGTTGTATCAATTTCAACCATTAATTTTCAATTTCATCAAATTAAACTCCGAAATTAGTAGATTGTATCAATTTTAACCCCAAGCTTCCACAAATTTTGCAATGTAGACCTTCACTTAACTTTCCATTTGAATCGTCAAAGCACGTGATTGACTATTTTTCCTTTTCTTTTTTGAGAAAAATACACTTTTGGTCCCAGAGGTTTGAGTTAGGTTTCATTTTGGTTCTTAAGTTTGAAAACTCAACATTTTAGTCCATGAGGTTTGAATTTCGTTTCATTTTGGTTCCTCCATCCAAATTTTCGTTAATTATTAACGCGTAGGCTAAAGTGGACACCATTTTTTTTATTAAAAATTTATTTTAAAAATAAAAATATATATTTTTTTCTTTTTCATTCTATCTATTCTTCTTCTTTTTTTCTTATTCTTCTTCTTTCACCGTGAAACAGCCACTGTCATACCCCTCCTTTTCATCTCCTTCGATTTCTTCTTCTTCTTTCACAGTGAAACAACCACCATCGGACCTCTCCCCCTAATCTCCTCCGATCAATTGTCGGTGCACATGCAACTCTTGATCGTGCAGTGTATCTATGGTAGTTGTCGACAACGAACTTCCAGCAACCTCGTGCAAAACAGATCGGCGGCGCAACTACTCTTCTTCGCGTTCTGACAAGCTCGTGACATCGAGGTATCATTTTCGACGACTTTCATCTCCTCTAGCGTGCAACAACTCTCCCAACGGTAGCGGGTGTAGCAAATCGCGAGCGGTCCAATGCCGCGAGCAGTGGGTTCTACTCGATTTTGACGACCTCAATGCGATTTCGACATCCTCCTTAGTGTGTGATAAAGGAACTACCTCAATTATGTTTGAGAACTCCCCTTTTTTCAGGTGAACCCCCACAACAATAATAAGAATAACCTCATTAACGAAATGATAAGACAACCCCAAGAAAGTTAAACAGATTTGACTTGGAAGGATGATCAAAGATCAAGAAGAAATGAGAACTCGTTCCTAACTTCAAGATTTCGAACTCTTCACAATCTAATTGATCAGACTAGATTGAAAGTCCATTCTAAACACAAGAACACAAAGAAAGCATAAAAGCTTGAGAGACTAATAAACTCAATCTGAAATTTCATTCAAATTGAACTTGTGTTCAAATGACAAATGACGTCCCTATTTATACTAATTGAAAAGACACCATGAAAGGACACAACCTTTCATCTATGTGGTCTAAATTCAACTCCTAACCTTTCAAATCCATGCATGAATCTTCATAAATACAAGTTCATGAATTCACAGGATACATAATGCATTAAATATGTGAATGAATCTAGATTTTTAGATTCATTGTGCCTCTTGGATGAAAAGATGCTTTTGTGAATCTTGAAATGATGCAACTTTTCACCGTAATAATTGGATTGAGCTGGTTGATCACATATTTCCTTATCAGTGTGGGTTCAACATCCTCCTCAAATCTGGCTGGAACGAACCCAGATTTGACTAGTTAAATGAATATTCTGACAACCAATTCTCCCAAATCAACACGCACTCTTCGAATCTCCATATCTAGCATCATCTCTGTGAATTTTTTTTTGTATATTCTGACTTCTTAGGGTTTTTTGTGTCTGTGATTTTGAATATGAGAAGAGTGGTTGGTGGAGGGGAATGAGTTTTGAAGAATTACAACATTGATTTCTTGGTTTTAATTTCTTTGTTTGTCCATCAATCTTGCGTAGTCTTTTCCTTTTCCCCTGGCCAGATCTGGGTTTTTGTGTCTATAATTTTTAATATAAAAAGAGTGGTTGGTGGAGGGGAAGGAGAGAAGAGAAGAAGAGAATAAGAAAATAAGAAAATAGAAGGAAAAGAGAAAAAAAAATTGGATCGGTGTCGGCGCTGACAATAGTGGGGTTTGGGGAGGGAGAAGAATAAAAGGGAAGAAAGGGAGAAGAAGAGGTACGGGAGGAAGATGGAGAAGAAAGAAGAAAAAAAGAAAACAAGAAATAATAATAATAATATTTTTATTAATTTAATATTATTTTATTTTAAGAAATAAAAAAAATTAATAAGAAATAGTGTCTACGTTAGCCTACTATCAGTAATTAACGAAAATTTGGATGGAGGGACCAAAATGAAACGAAATCCAAACCTGAGGACTAAAATGTTGAGTTTGTAAACTTAGGAATCAAAATGAGACCTAATTCAAATCTTAAGGACTAAAAATGTATTTTTTTTCTTTTTTTTTTCATAATTCACATTGCACCTAAATTGGTTCCTTATAAAAGAAAAATATTGGTGAAGCTTTGTAACTTCAAGAAACTTTTGTTGATGAGAAGTTGTACATGAGGTTTCTCTCATTTTCTTATTGTGTCGGTGGATTTTGTTGTCTTTGTTTTACCTACTTAGAAAAATATGCAACTCTAGGAAGATGGGAAAACAATTTTGGATTTTTTCTTTACATTTTAGATAACTTTTCTTTTTTTGTTATTAAGAACTTTGTGGATCTCCTTTTTGTCGTCATCTAAGATTAAGAAAGCAAAACAATTTTGGATGATTTTTGTTTTCTCAAATGTTTGCTAGTTTGTTAAGAACTTTGTAGGGTTTTTTTTTTTTTCTCCCTTCTTTTGTTGTTGTTTTTTCCCCTCCTAGTTAGAAGAAATATAGGAAACAAAAACAAAGCAATGTTGGTTTTTTTTCTCTCATTTTTGCTCGATTTTTCTTATTGTCAATAATTTTGTGAGTTTTTTTTTTTCTATGGGAGAAGGCTAATAACAATGAGAAGAATTAGTCCGAGTTATAATTTATACAACTTATGGGGTTCAATTTAATAAAATCAACAATTCATGATATTAAATTTGATACAACTTGCTAAATTTAGGGTAAAAAATGATATTTTTTTTTAAATGTAATTTGCCTATCATTCTAGATCAACAAGAGGAAATTATTAATTTTAACCTAAAATTTTTTTAGGTTTAAAAAATTGACCCACTTTTTTTTTCTAAAAAATATTATTTGATCTTGTTGACATTACAAAGGTATGTTATAATTCCATGACTGAAATATCTCTCATTCTTATATGAGACTTATACTAATGATTAAGAGGTCTATGGTTCGATCCTCTCACGCCAACATGCTGTCAAAAAAGGAAAAAAAAAATGGCGTGAGAAGATATAAAAAAGGGAAAATACACTTTTAGTCTCTGAGGTTTGTGTTAGCTTTCATTTTGGTCCCTAAGTTTTCAAACTCAATAATTTAGTCCCTGAGGTTTGAGATAAGGAGCAATTTGGTCCCACCGTTAAATCTAATTGGCTGCTGACGTGCAACTATTATTTTAATTAAAAAAATTAATTTTTAATTTTTTAAAATAAAAATATATTAAAATAATTAAAACATTATTATTTTTAATTTATTTTATTTATTTTCTCCCTCTCTCTTCTTCTTCTTCCTTCCACACAATCCCTTCTTCTTCTTCTTTCTCCCACCAACTCTTTCTTCTTCAACCTTCCTCTGGTGGCTATCAATACTGGCCAGTGGCCGGCCGCCGCCAGAGTTTTTTTTTTCCCTGTTTTTGTCTTTCTTCTCTCTCTTTCTTCTCAACTCTCTTTTCTTTTCTTTTTTTTATAAAAAAAACAGAGAAACGGGGGAGGGAGGAGGAGCTCCCTCCTCCCCGTTCCGGCGTCGAAACGGGGCCTCCCCCGTTTCTCTGTTTTTTTTATAAAAAAAAAAGAGTTGAAAAGAAAGACAAAAACAGGAAAAAAAAAAAACGCTGGCAGCCACTGTCGCCGGTCGGTGTTGACAACCACCGGAGGAAGGTTGAAGAAGAAAGAGTTGGTGGGAGAAAGAAGAAGAAGAAGGGATTGGGTGGAAGGAAGAAGAAAAAGGGAGAGAGGGAGGAAATAAATAAAATAAATTAAAAATAATAATATTTTAATATATTTTTATTTTAAAAAATTAAAAATTAATTTTTTTAATTAAAATAATAGTGCAACGTCAACAGCCAGTTAGATTTAACGGTAAAATGGATGGCAGGGACCAAATTGTTCCTTATCTCAAATCTCAGGGACTAAATTGTTGAGTTTGAAAACTCAGGGACCAAAATGAAACCTAATCCAAACCTCAGGGATTAAAAGTGTATTTTTTCCTATAGAAAATGATGAGACAAGTGGTTGAATATATTTTAAACCAAAACTATACTTTTGCTTGCTCACCAAATTTGTCCACTTAGCCTATTTTCTTCTATCATTTTTTTTTTCCAAATTATCACTTGGTAATTTAGTTGTTACATTAATATTTGTACCAATAGAGACTTATTAAAAATTAAAATCAAAAGTTAAAAAATTGAACTTATTTTCTTTTAAAAAAATTAAAATTCAAATAAACAACAATCAAAGTTAAAGGAAGATTATTCAATTCTTCCTCTAAACTGATGTTGAATGGTAAAACTACGATATAGAAAACCGTCGGTCACATTGTACGAACCTTCTCAAATAATTTCTCTAAAATTAGGAAAGTATTACATTTGTATTTAACCTTATTTGTATTACTAGCTATTAAATGCATCTATTATTGGATTTCTAACTCAATTCAGCATGTGGACAACTTCGTTGCTCAAAGAAAGTTCACCAAAATTCTTCTCCATGAGAACTTTTGAGTAAAAAAACACCCACAAAATTGAGGGCACCCTTTCCAAAAGTCTCAACAACAGTTAACTATCTTTTCTCAACACTATAACTTGACATAGACCATAACCCTTCTTAATTGGTCCAAATCAAATAAAGGTGAAAACATAAACAAGAGTTATAATGAAATCATGATACATAATAATTCAGCAAAGAAACAGAATAAATTCAAGTCTTTGAGAAAGTAAACATGAAAGGGAAAATAGTGGTAGAAATTGTCTAGGGAAGTATGTTTATCAGTGAAAGTGAAAGGTTCGGTATTCATAAGTTTGATTGATTAGGAATTGAAGCTCAAGTGAACAATGGGTACGTAAAATGTATCCTACATTAGGGATGGCAAAAAACCACACGGAGCAAGGAATTCCATTCAAACTGAGACAGAGAATGATTCTTTCCCAATTATTTTTGGAGGGCGAGAACACAATATATTTCTTTATGTATGTTATTAACTTTTTATAAACTATATATAAATTTAATATGTTCATAGATTTTTAATAAAAAATAAGACAAGAAGTCGTTGGCATTCGGTCATTTTATAGGAGACTTATTGAAGTTTAACACCTTCGGTTGGTTACTCAAGACTTGTACAGTCTGCTTTTGTACTTTCTTAGTTCTGCATCACCATCCAAAGCCAACAAGACAAAAATGCTTGAAACTATGAAATTTGGAAGGGGCCGCGCGAACGCAGGCCCCCACTGCCACAAATAATGACGTAGGCTCTGCCACTTTGGGCAGACCTTAGACGGGCACCCCTCCGTAAAGTGCAATGGAGGTCACCAATCTAGGCCATGGATCCTCTTGATCGTCCATCCACCCCGTCCAGGTAAGTATGTTTGCCAGTTAGGCGTTGCCTTATATTTATAGCAAATCCTGACGTCCACTGTTGCGGGCTTTGGCGATGTGGGACTTCTCAATCTCCTCTACTTTGCGTCATTGTTCTTCCTTTGCTCTCATGATACGATTTGTTTGAGTTTTCAGCATAATTAGATTTTCGTGAGCTTTTTAATTTTTTATTATTTATATTTATTATTATGGGCTTTGGATTTGCAAAGTCTATTCACTAATATTTCGAATAATAATGAGGTTTGTGTAAACTTATTTTTTCTAATATATAATATATAATATTGGATGGATCAAATAGAATTTTCTATATTTTTTTTTTTTTTAATTTGAAGTTTTAATGTGAAGAATCATTGATTGTGACATGTGGACACAACTCTACTCATGACAATGAAAATTCCCACGTAAATCTATTAGATTTTTTTAAAATTCAACAACATTATTTTGGAGGTGAATGATTCAAACTTCTGACCTCTTCGTCTAAGTTGCATACCAATTATTGTTAAGCTATTCTTGCTTTGGACATTATCTATTAGATTAATTGTAATAAACCCACAGAAGACGATCGTTTAGTGCATGAACAACTCCCATGTAATGGTAAATGTAAGGATTATACCTATGAACACAACTTATTTGCATAAAAGTGCAACTCTAAACCTTGAGTAGAGAAACTTAGAGTTAATCAAAGAAAATTAATTGATTAAACTTTGTATCATTAAAGTTTATAATCTAGTTCCTTAAGGCCACCTTACTAATTCACAACTACGTTAACGAATCAATTTCATTGAAAGAGAATTTGAAATGTTCAAATTAAAATTTAATATAGTTGATATATTAAATGAGGAAAAATATATTTGTTGTATTTGATATATTAAGTATTAAGGAGAATAAATATATTGTTCACACGTAACTTCGAAGATGGAGACACGTTGAATAAACAATATATTTGTATTTATATTTGTATGCGTGTGGGTGTACAATCTCTAATGTTAATCCTCTGATTCTCTCTCACAAATATATAAACTTTGGTCTCTAACTTGTTAATCTTCTTGGATCGGTTTGTTGATCTTCTTGGATGGCCGGCCTACTAGGTTGATGATCTCTAGGATCGACTTGTTGACTTGTTGATCTTCTTGGATGATCGGCCTACTGGCTTGATGATCACTTGGATCGGCCTGTTGGCTTGATGATCTCCCTGGATGATCGGCCTGCTAGCTTGATGATCTCTTGGATCGACTTGTTGGCTTGATGAATTGTTGGATCGGCTTGTTAGCTTGTTGATCTTCCTTGATGATCGGTCTGCTGACTTGGTGATCTTTTTGATCGGTCGATTGGCTTGTTGATCTGTTGGATCGACTTGTTGGCTTGTTGATCTTCTTGGATGATCGACCTGCTAGCTTGATGATCTCTTGGATCGGCCTGTTGGCTTAATGATCTCTTAGATCGGCTTGTTGGCTTGTCGATCTTTCTGGATGATCGGCCTACTGGCTTAATGTTCTTTTGGATCGTCCTGTTGGCTTGATGATCTGTTGGATCGGCTTGTTGGCTTGATGATTTGTTGGATTGGCTTGTTAGCTCGTTGATCCTCTTGGATGATCGGCCTGCTGACTTGGTGATCTTTTTGATCGGTCGATTGGCTTGTTGATTTGTTCACTACAACAAAGTATAGTTTTAATGTCGGACAGAAAAATAGGCGCAGAGGCTTTAATGTCGGACAAAAAAACGAGCAGACTTTTTAATATCGGATGCACGATTTTTAAACTTTTCGAACTTTTAATGTCGGGCATTGCCCGATATTAAAAGTTATTTTTTATTATTATTATTTTAATTTTTAAAAACAATAAAAATTAAATAGCTTTCTCTCTCCCCGGCAACAGCACGCGTCTTCTGCCCTAACTTTCTCTCTGCTCGAAAATGAAAACAAAAACCCACAAAATCTTCCCTCATCGACAGCAGCTTCCTCCCTCATCGACGACAAGTTTCCTCCCTCCTCGACGGCGAGCTAACGGACGACGACTGATTCTCTCCGACGGCGACCATTTATCGCGTGAGTGGGTTTTTTTTCTTCTACTTTTCTCGACCGATGGCGACCACTTCTTCCCTCATCGCCAGCAGATCCAACTTTTCTCGAACATTTCAGATCTATCAACTTTTCTCGAACTTCTTCCCTCATCGATGGCCAACATTTCAGATCTGTGGAGAGTTTCAGATCTGTGAGCTCAAACTCAAAGACCATCGACAAGTGGCATTTTTGTGAGCTCAAACTCATCTCCAACAAGTGGGTTTTCTCCAAACTTACAGACCGTCGGCCAACACTTCTTCGTGGGTTCCAGATCTCTGTTTTTGGGTGACAAATCAGTGGTGTTCGTCACTGTTCGTTGGTAGATCTGAGGTGGTCGTGGTCGTGGGTAGCAAATCCGACACCAAATTTTTAAGATTTGAGTGAGATTACTTGGTAAAATTTTTTGCTTCTTTTTAATTTTATAAAAATGTAGAGCTAAATTTAATTGATTAGTTGCTTAGGTTTATTTTTGTATTGGATTGGATGATGGATAGAAAAGATTGTTGGAAAAATAGTTGAGAAATTATCATGTTGATATTGTTGGTGTTAGTTTATAAATTTAGTTCCTTTTTGCTCTATAATGTTGATAGTTGCTATAATGTTGTTCCTTTTTACTAAAACTAAAGAAAGTAGTTTTCAAATACTTGTTTTTGTTTGGGAATGTAAACTTTGTACTAAAACTAAAGAAAGGTAGTTGCTATAATGTTGAATTTTTGTTAGGGAATCATGAAAGAAAAGTTGGACATTTTCTCTTTTTTATTTCTTTCTTTCCACAATCTTTTTTTTTTCCCTTAAGAATTCTTCCCACTTTCTATTACAAAATATAGCCCATAAGAAATCAATATCTAACTAGAAAAGTTTGGATAAACTAACTTACATCACAAACTTATATGTAAAGATCTTCTATAATGTATTTTGAACATAATGATAGGAAGGGCATACTCAATCACTCATGAAAATTTAATTTTATGATTACTTAAACAAAGATGTATATCGTTTGAAGGTGTTTGTGAGTTTATGTTTTAGTTGGATTTATTGAGAAGTTGATGGATACTTAAGTCATGCTTTGAAATGGTTTGTTTGAGTTTATGGTTTTTGTTTAGTTTTTTGGGAAGTTGATTGATACTTAGGATATCTCTTGAAATTGTTTGTTATCATTCGTTATTTTAATTGAGTTTAGTGGAGGAGAAGTTGAGAAATGCTTTAATTAGTATTTTAAAATTGGTTGTTTTAGTTGAGTTTAGGTGGAAGTTGATAAATACTTGAATTAAGTTTTGAAATTTTTGGTGTTAGTTTGTAAGTTTAGTTAAGTTGAGGGTTGGGAAATACTTAGTTATGGTTTGAAATTGTTTGTTTGTGTTGGTTTATAAGTTTAGTTGAGTTGGGAGGGGGGATGAGAAATACTTGTGTTATGGTTTGAAGGTGTTTGTGAGTTTATGTTTTAGTTGGATTTATTGGGAATTTGATGGATACTTAAGCCATGCTTTGAAATGATTTGTTTGAGTTTATGGTTTTTGTTTAGTTTTATGGGAAGTTGATTGATACTTAAGATATCTCTTTAAATTGCTTGTTATAATTCGTTATTTTAATTGAGTTTTAGTGGAGGAGAAGTTGAGAAATGCTTTAATTAGGATTTTAAAGTTGGTTGTTTTAGTTTATGTTTTTAGTTGAGTTTAGGTGGAAGTTGATAAATATTTGAGTTAAGTTTTGAAATTTTTGGTGTTAGTTTGTAAGTTTAGTTAAGTTGAGGGTTGGGAAATACTTAGTTATGGTTTGAAATTGTTTGTTTGTGTTGGTTTATAAGTTTAGTTGAGTTGGGAGGGGGGGTGAGAAATACTTGTGTTATGGTTTGAAGGTGTTTGTGAGTTTATGTTTTAGTTGGATTTATTGGGAATTTGATGGATACTTAAGTCATGCTTTGAAATGGTTTGTTTGAGTTTATGGTTTTCGTTTAGTTTTATGGGAAGTTGATTGATACTTAAGATATCTCTTTAAATTGTTTGTTATAATTCGTTATTTTACTTGAGTTTAGTGGAGGAGAAGTTGAGGAATGTTTTAATTAGGATTTTAAAGCTGGTTGTTTTAGTTTATGGTTTTAGTTGAGTTTAGGTGGAAGTTGATAAATACTTGAATTAAATTTTGAAATTGTTAGTGTTAGTTTGTAAGGAAAAAGTTGAGGGTTGAGAAATACTTATTTATGGTTTGAAATTGTTTGTTTGTGTTGGTTTATAAGTTTAGTTGAGTTTGTTGGGGGGGGGGGGGGGTGAGAAATACTTGTGTTATGGTTTGAAGGTGTTTGTGAGTTTATGTTTTAGTTGGATTTATTGGGAATTTGATGGATACTTAAGTCATGCTTTGACATGGTTTGTTGAGTTATCTCTTGCAATTGAGATGTTATATCATGATGTTGACTTTTATTGTCAAGATCGGACTTGAGTGAACAAGGAACTCGTTAGTAGTTCAAATTTCACTCATTTTCTTCTTAATGGCCTAAAAAGTACACAAGTTTAAGTAATAATTGTTCTTCTTTGTAGATTAACCTCTCAAGCAACAAAATTATAGTAATGGATAAGTCGTGGATGACAAAAAGTCGAATGTCAGAAGAATATAGCTTCGGAGTTGAGATGTTTATTGAAAATGGATTACGAGATTCGAATAGGCAGAATATCATTCGTTGTCCATGTTTGAAGTGTGTGAATGTAAAGTTTCAAAATGTGAATATAGTAAGACACCACTTGTTTGTTCATGGTATCGATCAAAGCTATAAGACATGGATTTGGCATGGTGAATCACCATCGAATAAGGAAGACAATGGAAATGCGTCTATTAGTGGAAAAGTTGAAGTTGAAGATGACGATGATGTTGAGGACACAATAGGAATGTTTGAGGCTGCACATGATTATTTTAATGACAAATCTAAGGTTTTTGAGGAGATATTAGAAGATGCAAAGAAACCATTATATCCGGATTGTAAGAATTTTACCAAGATATCTACTTTGGTAAAGTTTTATAATTTAAAGGCAAAATTTGGATGGAGCGATAAAAGTTTCACTGAGTTATTGACAATACTCCGTGCCATCTTACTAAGCCCTAATGAAATTCCAACTTCAACATATCAAGCAAAAAAAGACTTTGTGTACTCTTGGAATGAAGTATGAGAAGATACATGTGTGTATTAATGATTGTTGTTTGTTTAGAAAGGAACTATTTGATGCAGAAGTATGCCCTATATGCGGAACATCAAGATGGAAGCTTGAAAAAATTCGAACCATGTGATGAAAAATGTTCCAGCAAAAGTTATGTGGTATTTCTCACCTGTTCCAAGATTTCAACGAATGTTTCAAAGTAAAGAAATATCAAATTTATTGAAGTGTCATGCCAAAAAACGAGAAAGTGATGGACACTTACGACATCATGCGGATGCACTATCGTGGAAACAAGTAGACAATTTGTGGCCAGAGTTTGGTTCAGAACCTAGAAATTTTCATCTGGCTCTTTCTACGGATGGTGTCAATCCACATGGTGATCTTAGTAGTAGATATAGTTGTTGGTCAGTTATGTTGGTGATGTATAATCTACTTCTATGGTTGTGCATGAAACGAAAATTTTTTATGTTAACCGCATTAATATCTGGCCCCAAACAACCAGGAAATGACATTGATGTTTATTTAGCTCCACTAGTTGACGATTTGAAAATGTTTTGGAATGAGGGTGTAGAATGTTATGACATACATGAAGAAAAAATTTTTACTCTCAAAGCTATTTTATTGTGGACAATTAATGATTTTCCTATGTATGGCAATTTGAGTGGTTGTACAGTAAACGGATATCATGCATGTCCAATTTGTGGGGAGAAAACAATATCTACTTATTTGCCTAAAGGAAAAAAGATGGCGTATCTTGGGCATCGAAAATTTTTACCCCATAACCATCCATTTATAAAGCAAAAGAAACATTTCAATGGCGAACAAGAATTGGGTTTCGCTCCCGAACCATTAACTGATGAGGAAATTTTTGCAAAAACAAGCGAATTCAGATATTCATTTGGTAAGAAAGCAGGAAAGGAGAAAAATAATGGAAATCTTGCAAGTAGTTATTGGACGAAGAAGTCCATTTTCTTTGAGTTAGAATATTGGAAATATTTTCATGTGCGACATTGTTTAGATGTGATGCACATCGAAAAGAATGTTTGTGCAAATATTATTGGTACGCTACTTGATATTCCTGGCAAAACAAAAGATGGATTAAAAACTCGTTTGGATTTGGTTGAATTGAACATTAGATCAGAATTGGCTCCTCAGTTGGGAGAGAAAAAGATCTTCTTACCTCCAGCATGTTATACACTATTGTTGATGGAGAAATTGAACTTGTGTAAGACACTATCCGAAATTAAAGTACCTAAGGGCTATTCATCCAACATACAAAATCTAGTGTCGCTCACAGATTTAAAACTTTATGGACTCAAGTCGCACGATCATCACGTTCTTATGCAACAATTATTGCATGTGGCAATTCGTGGCATTTTACCAAAGCATGTTAGACTCGCAATTATTCGCCTATGTTTCTTCTTCAATGCTATATGTAGTAAGACAATTGATTCATCCAAGTTAAAAGGCTTGCAAGAGGATATAGTGGTCACATTATGCTTGTTAGAGAAATATTTTCCACCGGCATTCTTCACAATAATGATGCACCTTGTGGTGCATCTTGTAAGAGAGGTAGAATTTCGGGGACCAGTGTATTTGAGATGGATGTATCCTTTTGAACGATATATGAAAGTACAGAAAAGTTATGTACGAAATACAAATCGTCTTGAAGGATGCATTGGAGAAAATTATATCGTAGAAGAGGTCGTAGAATTTTGTTATGAATTTATCTCTGGAATTGAACGTATTAGATTGCGCTCATCGACAAGAAAAGAGAATCCAGAAATTGATAGACCATTGTCTGTTGCTTTCTATTTCAGACCGAGTAAGGATCAGTTAAATCAAGCTCATCTTTATGTTCTTCAAAATGTAAACGACGTGCTTCCATATGTAGGGTATGCACACTAATCTAAGTCCTTACACAATTTTCTGATTATGTGATGATCTACTAACTTTGTTATTTAAACGAATCCAATAGGCAACACATGAACACTTTGTCCAGACTCAATCCCAGTAAATCTAAAAACAAAAAATGCCTTCAAGACGAGCATAATCGCACATTTAGTAGTTGGTTGCGCACTCGGGTAATAACTAGAGTCATACTCTTTTAGTTACAATACAAAGTTAGTAACTAATCATTTAAATATAAAACTCAGGTTGCACTTGCCCTTGAGGTGCCAAGAAACTCCATACCATCATCTTTAAGATGGATAGCTCATGGGCCTCGTCCAGATGTCGCCACATATGCTGGTTACGTGATTAATGGTATTTGCTATCATGCAAAGAAACGTGATGACATTAGGAATGTCCAAAACAATGGAGTTATGGTAACAACAAATACAATGCAAGTTTCTAGTGCTAAAGACAAAAATCCTATCATGTCGGACATGACATTTTATGGTGTCATACAAGAAATATGGGAACTTGATTATCACGATTTAACTGTTTTTTTTATTCAAATGTGACTGGGTTGAGAACAATAATGGACTTAAAATAGACTAGTTCGGGTTTACCACTGTAGATCTTAATCGCATTGGGCATAAATCAGACTCATTTATTTTGGCCTCTCAAGTCAAGCAAGTATTCTACGTAAAAGATCCCTTAAATCCTCGTTGGTCAGTGGTTTTAACACCTCCTCAAAGAATAGTTGAAGAAGATTTCTATGAAGATGAAGTTGGAGATATTGTCCAAGATTGTGGTTATGGGGTCCTAGAAAGAATGCCTAATCTTGATGTATTTCAGGATGACGATGAAATGTCATCAACATATGCTAGAAATGATTGTGATGGTATATGGGCTGATAAGTAGTGTGTTGAATATGATACTATCTCAAATTCATTTATTTATTATATTTTTTATGAGTTAATAGATCTTCTAAGTTTATATATCTCATGAATGTATGTTTTGTGTCTTTCTTGCAGATTGTTACAATGAGTGAACAAAGTAGTAGTAGTGGAGATGAAGGAAATGTGTTTATCCAACCACGGGTGCCAAGACGAGGGCCTACTACGATGCATAGATTGGCACGCCTCAGAAATAATGGAGAACGCATGACGATTGTTTACAACAACCAAGGTCAAGCTGTTGGAGATAATGCTAACCAGATGCAAAGTTACATAGGGGTTTGTGTGAGACAACAAATCCCAATAACATACGAAAACTGGAAGGATGTGCTTAAGGAACTGAAGGATAAAATTTTGATTGTATAGAGGTAAAAAGTTTATTGATCTATAGGAGTGAAGAGCTTATTTAGTTTACTTGTTTTGCTAACTACTTTGGTATTTTTTTTATGCAGATGTTGTTCGTGGTGGACCCTAGGTCCAAGAGTAGTATACTTTAATATGCATCTAGAAAATTTCGAACATTCAAGACATACCTAACGCAGAAGTATGCCAATCCATTGAAAGATAAACCAGAGCGCTTGGCAACTCCTCCTTCCAAATATTCACACATTGAACAAAAGGATTGGGAGACATTTGTTAGTAGTAGACTAACATCAGAGTGGGAGGTAAATAAACTTTAGATTAGTGAAATTATTTTGTAAATTAAATATTCATGCATTCACTTAGTTGTTTTTGTCATTCAAATTAAATATACAAGCGTTAAGTAAGGCTTAGAAAGAAAGACGAGAGAGATGCTTGTATAATCATCATATCTCTCGTAAGGGATATGCAAATCTTGCCAAAGACTTAGTAAGTACGGCTATTTAAAGTAAATGACTTATGAAAATTTGTTCATACCTTTAATAATATGTATGTTTCTACAGGAACTGACCGACGATCCTTCCAATCGTGCAATTCTATGGAAGGAAGCACGAAAGGGAAAAAATAAAGACTATTGCGATGAGGTCATTGTAGCACGTGTCAATCAAATTGTAAGTTTATATATATATTTGAAAGAAGTTTGGGATTATGTGATACTTTAGTAATTGAAAAATTCTTATTGAAATGTTTATGATAGGACGAATTAGCTGCATTGAATGAAGGTAAGAGCATCTTAACTGAAGCGTTGGGCACGCCAGAACACATAGGGCATGTAAGGGGAGTGGGCGAGTTCGTAACGCCCTTTGTGTACTACAATGTTGCAAGAGAGAAGTCAAAATTGAGTCATCAACCACAAAGCGAAGCTTCGAGTGTCAAGACTCAAGCCTCTCGACGAAAGCAACCACAAAGCGGCGCTTCGAGTGCCACGCATAAAAAGTCAAAAGGAAAATATGTCGTTCGTGAGATACCTGAGAATAAAGAGGTAAATTATTATTATCCCTGTTGGAATTTTGTATATATATATATACTTAGCTTCGACGTTTTAAACTTTTGTAGGCTGGAACACCTTGTCACCTAGCGA
The DNA here is from genome assembly GCA_017139565.1 of Luffa aegyptiaca. Lineage (NCBI taxonomy): Eukaryota > Viridiplantae > Streptophyta > Magnoliopsida > Cucurbitales > Cucurbitaceae > Luffa > Luffa aegyptiaca. The sequence continues at coordinate 24,573,588 of CM029397.1, forward strand.
TGGGCTCAATGGATAACATTGTTGCCGTAGGCACAATGTATGAGTCGCCTTCACAAAATGCAACCATCCATGGAGTTCCATTAGGATTAAAAAATGTTCGAGTTGTGGTGGACATGGTCATAGGTGATGATTGTGCATTACCGATTCCTGTGAACGATGAACTACAAACGTTGTATCAAGCGGTCGGTAATTTTGTGGGATGGCCTCGCAGGCTTGTTATTATTGTAGATGACAAACAAGTATGTTTTATTTTCAATTGAAATAATTTTTTTAAAAGAAATATAGTGACTTGATATTTTTTATAGGAGCCTCATGCCAAAGCTAAGCCCATAGTACAATCAAGCAAACATACAGATGTCCATGTTACTATTAGGCTCCTAAATAGATACGCGATGTTTTCGATGCAACAAGAAGATACACTAACGATCAATATGCCCGAGCGTATCTTGGGAAAGGAAGCATAAGTATTTTTACATCGCGAAGACATCATGCAATATTGTGGGAATGTTGAGATGGGTTACTCATGCATACTCACGTACATTACATAAGTAAACAAAGTTATTACACATTTTGATTCATGAGTTTTCTATTTTCTTAGTAGAATGAGATTTTCTTAATATTTAAGACTTGAAGTTGTTTGTGTTAGTTTAGGGGGTGATAAATACTTGTATTATGTTTTGAAAGTGTTTGAGTTATGTTTTGGAAGTGGTTGAGTTGATGAATACTTGTATTATGCTTTGAAAAATGCTTGACTTAAGTTGTATTATTGGAGGTGTTGCTTTAAGAGTTTAGTTGAGTTTGGAGGGGGGTGATGTATTATGCTTTAAAAGTGTTTGAGTTGATGAATACTTGTATTATGCTCTTTGAAAAATGTTTGACTTAAGTTGTATTATTGGAGGTGTTGTTTTAAAAGTTTAGTTGAGTTTGGAGGGGGGTGATGTATAATGTTTGGAAGTGTTTGAGTTGACAAATACTTGTATTATTTTCTTTGAAAAATGCTTGACTTAAGTTGTAGTATTGTAGGTGTTGCTTTAAAAGTTTAATTGAGTTTGGGGGGGGGGGGAGGTATTATGCTTTGGAAGTGGTTGAGTTAATGAATACTTGTATTATGCTTTGAAAAATGTTTGACTTAAGTTTTAGTATTTGACGTGTTGGTTTACAAGTTTAGTTGAGTTTGGAGGGGGGGTGATGTATTATGCTTTGGAAGTGTTTGAGTTGATGAATACTTGTATTATTTTCTTTAGGTACCTCTAGACTGTACTTGATCCCGTGATAACAAACAAGTTTTTTTGTGGTTGATCAAGCAACAATCTCATCGTACGTGAAGTCTCAAGAACTTCGTTCTAGAAGTCTATCTAACAGACTAGATATGGTTGATTTGGATCAACTAGCTCTCATTCCCTTTAACACTGGGTAAGTAATTCTTACTAGCGACATTTACTTCATTGTAACTTTTCTTATTCATAAATAATAATATGATCAAAATTGTGATTCTACATAATCATCATTGGATGTTGATCGTGATCCAGCCTCGGGAAAACACTGTGTATATATTGAATTCTTTGCATAGTAAAGTTGAAGAAAAGTTTAGTGGAACTATAAATATGTAAGTGTGTCTCAAATTTTTGTAGTGTTTAAAAGGAAAAATAAAACTTGAATTGTTCTAATGTTTTAAATTATTTAGGGAGTTGAGAATGTGGCAAGCTAAGCACTCGCTTCCTCAATATCGATCTACTATTAGTTGGAAACTAGTGAAGGTAAATTCACATTCATGATATTATAGACATTGAAATCTTGTATGCATACTCAAGTATGTTCTTTTTCATTGTAGTGCCCTCGTCAATCAGGTTCGACAGAGTGTGGGTATTTTGTGCAAAAATATATAAGAGAAATAATGCACAACTCTACTACCCCTATAACTAAACTTGTAAGTATTATCACTATCCTTACATGTTATTATAATTTATGTTTCTTTTCATTCTTTTGTCATGTAATTGTTTTTGTTTTGTTGTAGTTTAACACAAAGAATGCATTTACACAAGACAAGATCGACGAGGTTCGTATAAAATGGGCAAATTTTGTTGGAGGATTTGTGTAAGCTAGGTGTACTTGAATATACATTAATTAGCTTGAAATGTGTCTATATATAGTGGAGGATTTGTTTAGGTGTACATACTTTTCAATAGTATACATATTTTTCAATAGTGAATGTTCATATGTGTTATCTCTTCTGAAAATGCTTGATTCTGGAATATTTGGTTGGATCTAATTTGTGGAGAGACGGGTGGTCCAAGTATTATATTGTAAATGATATATGGAAGTGTTTGTATTTCAAGTTGGTTTTTGTGACATAAAAAAATTGTGTTTGGATTGACCTATTTGTATTGGAAGTTATAAAGTCAAATTCTATTTTTGTTTAAGGAAGGAAGAAATAGTATTGTTGGTTAGCTACGTTTGCAACCAACAATTTTTTTTTTATTTAATACTGAATAAAAATGATGACAGGCATTGTCTGTCATTGAAACATACAAAAATGGATTTTTAATGTCAAACATATTATATGGGAAAATAAAAATTTGCAAACTTTTAATGTCACACATTTAATGTCGCACGCTTCTGATGTCGCCACTTTTCATGTCGGGCAAGACCGACATTATAAGTGTACTTTTAATGTCGGACAGAGCTTTTAATGTCGGGCAATGACCGACATTAAAAGCGACTGACATTAAAACCGTGCTATCTATGTCGGTCAACCAGACAACAAAACAGTCTTTTAATGTCGGGCAGTGACCGACATTAAACGGGTACTTTTAATGTCGAGCATTGACCGACATTAAAACATTTAATGTCTGTCAGTGACCGACATTAAAGACCTTTAATGTTGGGAAATGTCTGTCATTAAAAGCCAAATTTGTTCTAGTGGTTGGACCGACTTGTTAGTTTATTAATCCTCTTGGATGATCGGCCTGCTGACTTGGTGATCTTTTTGATCGGTTGATTGGCTTGTTGATCTCTTTTTGAAGTCTTCTCGTCTTCAAATCTTTTGAGTCTTGAATCTTTTGAATTCTGAATCTCGAATTCCTCTGAATTTTCTGGACTCTTTGGCTTCTGACTCTTCTGGATTCTCTAACTGAACTTGATTGCTTCTGGGTCCGAATGCCTCTGAACTCTGAATGATCTTTTGAGTGTGTCTGAATCTGAATGCCAAAAATGAATGGTGGCCTCCTCTATTTATAGAGTTTGATGGACCTCATATGGGCTTGGGCTTGGGTCCAATTGCCACGTGGCATAATTTGATTGAACTTGGCTTATGTTTAGGGATGTCCACGGGGCGGGGCGGGGCGGGGACGGGGATGGCTTCCTCGTCCCCATCCCCGCCTCCCATTTCAATCCCCATCCCCGCAAAATTTCCCGTTAAATTTCGCGGGGAATGGGGCGGGGATTCCCCACGGGGAATTTGCCGGGATTGGGTTCCCGCGGGGAATTATTCCCCATTTAATTTTTTTTCTTTTTTTTTGTCTTTATTAAATCAAATATTCTTTTGATAAATTTTCAAATAGTTAAATTTGCATGAAAAATGTTCATTAATTTTCTATTAGATAGTTAATTATTCACATAAATTCTTCATCTAGATAATTAATTTCTTTAAAAAATCTCTTTTTAAAGAAAAAAAAATTATTAAATCTCCTATTATAAACAAAATAATATTTCATATCAAACTATCTAATTATCTATACATATAATTTAAATATTTAAACCATATAATTCAAACCTATCCAATTTTCTAAATCATTAACAAAAAAAAAACTTTAAATTTATATATAGTGAGAAATAATAATACTAATTGTCGCAACGTCATCGCGACGCGGAGCGGCCGACATCCTTTCTTGGGTTTTTTAGAAGAAAATTGGAGTCGCCACCAATCATTGAGGGTGTGATTGGTCACCTTTAAAATAAAAAAACAAAACTAGTCTTAGAAAACCAGAAATTAGGTTCGGGAGTCGTTTGAGTGTAGGGAAGGTATTAGCACCCTACAACACCCGTTTAAGAAAACGATTACCACAGTATCTTAAATTGTCCAATTAAATGAATAAAAACAGTCCTTTATTTTATTTTTCTTAAAAAAATGATAGATATGAAAATAAAACTCAAAATGCAATACTGAACACAAGATGTCTCATTCGTTTTTACCTTAACTTTAGAAATAAAGCAAGGATTAAACATTATGAGTTGGATATCCAATTTAATATAAATCATGCCTAATCTCCCTTTTAATTAAAGGAACATGGGTGTACATGATTATGTTTACTAAAAATATTTTTTTTAAAATAAAAAGGATGTAAAAGAAGAAAAATTATTCAAAGAGTAAATTCTTTTAAAAGGGAAAATGAGAATTTTCATACGCCTACACGGGAGTTGGACTCCACGAAGGCACATTACTCAGTTCCCATAATCCCTTTCAAAAGAAAATCAAAACAATAACAATAATTGAAATTGACAAAGCAGAATTAAAGATTAGATTAAAGCAATTTGGAGAATGAAAGGAAAAAACAAATAAATTAGAAAGTATAAAAAAATGAAGTTGGCAAAGTGCAAAAAGTGAACTAAAACGAGAGAGAAATTAAAAATGATAATGATAATGATGATAATAATAATCATAATAATAATAATAACAATAATAACAAAACAAAAAAAAAACAAAAAACAAAAAAAAAAAAACAAAGGAAATAGAAAAACAAAACCCCACCCTTTTTACTTCTCTCTTTCTTCTTTTTTCCTTTTTTCTTACCCAATGTTTCCTCTCCCCGTATACTCCTTCCTCCCCCTCTTTTTTCCTCTTTTCCTCTTCCACTTTCTTTTCTCTCTTTTTCTATCACTCTCTAAGTTAAACTCTTGCTCAAATGCCTAAACTCTCTCAAGCTCACTTTTACCCTAAACTTCTTCTTTTTTTTTTCTCTCCTTTTCTATCACTCTCTAAGCTAAACTCTTGCTCAAATGCCTAAACTCTCTCAAATGCCTAAACTCTCTCAAGCTCACTTTTACTCTAAAATTCCACTCATTCCTCTTGTGTTTCCATCCTCCATCTCCCCCCTTTTTATACTTGAAGGGTTACTAATTTAGAGAGGAGATGGATGAGAAAATGGTGGGGAAAATAAAAAATAAAAAAAATAAAAAAAATACTAACCATGGAAAAAGCTTTAGAATAGGTAATGGGGGAGTTTTTCATGAAAACTTCCCATTGAATAGGAATGGGGAAGACCAAAAAAAAAAAAAAAAAAAAAAAGTGTGGGGAAGGGGATTTGAAACACATACCTCGTGATTATCAATACGACTTCATGCCAGTTGAGCTATGCTCTTGTTGGCATATCATAAAAACAAATTGACCACCAAATATTGGAAAACTTCAAACATTATTACTTAAAATCAAGCCGGACCAAATACGGTGTCTACACTAATAATTAAAAAAAAAAAATAAACAGGGCGGGGAATGGGGAACGGGAATGGGGAATACATTCTCCGTCCCCTTCCTCATTTAGCTTGCGGGGAATTTTTTCCCCCACCCCCTCCCCCATTCCCCGTTTAAACGCGGATTCCCCGCCCCATTAGGGACGGGCCCGCGGGGCAAATGGACATCCCTACTTATGTTATCTGATGGATCACTAATAGAGAAGTGACCTTCTTTGATTTGCCGAATTGTAATGTCTATTAATTTAATTTAGGGATACGTGTAAATTTGTAATTGGTCTCAAATTTATTATATCATTAATTTATATTAATGACGTGGCAATTTGTGATTGGTCGAAATTTCTCCTTCAACATATATTAATGTATTAGATACATTAAATATATATGAAATTTGAATGACTTTTGTATAAATTAATATATGTTGTAAGAGTGCGAACATGAGCATAGTTCAACTTGAATAAGACTGTATAAGAGATGGCAAGAGATTTGAATATGATTCAAATATATTAAATATATATTCTAATATATTTATTTTTGGCAAAGAGTTTGTCCAAGGTCCATATATACATAGGACTCTTGAGTTGAGTCAAAAGATAGACAATCAAGAAAGAAACTCTCTTAAATTTTCTTGAAGTTCCCTTTATCTTTCAATAGGTTTTCACAAGCCTTGGTCAAAACAACCGGAACTAATTAAGAACCGTTAAAGCAGAAATATCTCCATATTTTTCGATATTTATTTTCTTAACTTGTATTTTTGTTTGATTATAATAAAATCAATCCCAAACTTAATTTCTAAATTGAGAAATCATACTGCAGAGTTAAGTGTTTATTCCAATCAAATTCAACTAAGGGTCTGTTTGGAATACATTTTAATTTAAATGTTTTTTAAGAATGTATTTTTTAAAAAACATTTTGTATAAAAATTGTTTGTAATTTAAACACTCATGTGTTTGGTTTTATTTCTATCTAATAAGTCTTTTTTTAAAAGTTGGTTTCAAGTGTTTATCTCACAATGGTTTATTTATCAATTTCATTTTCTAATAAGTCATTTTTAGTGGTTGCCAAACACTAGAGATTTTTTCAAAATGATTTATTTTCAAAATTAAACACTTGAAAAGTTAAACCAAACACACCCTAACTGTATGTTTGGAAAGATTTTTTAAGTGATTAAAAACATTTTTTACACTTAAAAAATCATTCTAAATGAACTTTAAAAGTAGACAATAAAACACTCGAATTTTATAAGAATTATATTAATTTAAAATGTATAATATTAATCCACTAATTAATTGAGCATTAATACATTTGCATCCATTTACAATATGTTATGTTTAGGTTACTACGTTCACTTGAAAAATAAATCTGTCAATAAGAGTATAGTTCGACTAGCATAAGGGCTTACTAACATAAGACTTTATGATGTAGTTCGACTTTCGACTAGCATAAGGGCTTACTAACATTTATGATGCAGATGTTTGTGGTTTTAGACTAGCATAAGGGCTTAAGACTAGCATAAGGGCTTACTAACATTTATGATGCAGATGTTTGTGGTTTTAATCTACATGTGTTGTCAAAAAAAAAAAAAAAATGTCTAAGACAAGATTAATTAGAACTATTTTGCGTAGAAAACCTCAAAATAGTTTTTAAAATACAAAAGAAAAATATTAGTTGAAAATTAAAATTTAACACCAAAACCATTACCTAACAAGAAAAGAAAAGGGGAAAACATATATATTTCCATGTAGTTGAGAAGATTAATAAACCAACAAGGAAGTTCAATTATAAAAAATTAATTAGAAGTACTGTGTATAAAACCTCAAAATAGTTTTTAATTTCAAATTCATAAGAAGAGATAGGGAAAATTTTGATATTTCAATTTCAAATTAAAAAGTTACTTACATATTATTATTATTATTAAAAAAAACTTGATAAAATGTATTAGGGAGGGGCTGCGCGCACGCAAGCCCCCACTGCCACAAATAATGATGTAGGCTCTGCCCATTTCAGACAGACCTTAGGCAAGTACCCTTCCCACGTGCAATGGAAGTCACGTGCCTAAGCCATGGCCCTTCTTGATCGGCCATTGACTCCATCCAGGTAAGTGATTTTTTCGCCGAGCCTCAAGCCCCTCTTATAGCCTGTTCAAGCCTCCCAACTCGTACAATCTTCCGATGTGGGACTAAATGCAATTTTATGGTTCATTTTTTTTTTTTTTTTTTGAGAGAATTTTATGGTTCATTTACTCGAAACATTTCCAAGGGGAATCTCATCCCTCGCAAAGTTCTTCGTGATTGATTTTGCAGGCATAGAAGATTTTTTGGAGAATTTTAACCGAATTATTTTAAAACGAGAGATTTAGTATCGTAGTGATTATGAGATGACTAAAATCACTTTTGTTACTTTAGAAATCACTCAAAACATACGCTTATTTATTCAAAATCAATTTCATGTTTGATTTAACATTTTTAAACATGCGATTTTCATATCATCAAATTTGATTTTGAATTATTAAAGGCATGTTTTAGAGTAATTTTGAATATGACAAAAGTGATTTTAACAATTTGAAAATCACTCCTAAACAATATAATTAAATTATTACAAGTGATTCTCATATAATATTTAGTTCTGCACTTTTAATAGTAATTTTCATATTATCAAAAGTGATAGAAACAATGATTATCATAATAAGCTTGAATATGATGCCCCGAAAAGATGTGAATGGATCTCACACTATCAAAAGGAGTAGAGTGGCAATTTGAATGGGAAGTTAGGTTGTATGAAATTGGATTCAAATTGGATTCAAATTGGTCAAACAACTTTCTTTCTTCACACAATGGTTTATATATATGCAACAATGGCCAGTCATTCAAAAAGAGTATATGATCAAACTCCTTTTACAACGTTGGCAGTTGAAATTTAAGTTAGGGAGTTCGGTTGCTCCACAGACTTGAGCCAACGAATGGAAGGGTACATTCTTATTGAGATATTTTCTGATTAATGTAAATCTATTACATTTTAGTTAGTCAGTTTGTCCGCTATTCACAACGAATGGAGGTGTTCTTGAATGAGTATAGTCATCAAAAATCAACAATATCCATCTCCAAAAATAAAAGATTTTAAATTTTGAAAAATTTAGAAAATTATTTTCTAAATCAATTTTAAATTAAAACCAATTCTAATAATTAATTTTAATTAAAATCTATTTTAATTAAGTATATTTTATTTAATATCAAATATTAAATAAATCGTTTTGCACCAATCCTTATCTTTCTCAAAATCGGGTTTGAATACAAATCCCTATTCATATCCAAACCTAAATATATATCGTATACACACTATCAATATTTAAATCATATTTAAATATTTCTAACTTTCTCAAATTATCGTTTAATTCATAATTAAACTAAAGCATGTTAAGCACATCACATATAATTAACGTCAACTCCCTAATACAAATTCGAAAACTTCAAATCCTTTCATCACATTGTTCTAAGGTTTAGTCCGTATGAGCTAGCATGGGGACCTAATGGACCTACAGGTCATGTGATCCAACTATCCGAGATTAACCGGTTAAACTCATTTAACCTAGTTAACCAACATTCGTTTAACTAACGGAACACTCCACTATAGCCTGTAGCTGCACTCCCCTCACTGTAGATATATTTTTGTCCATCTGATATAACCATGATTAGTAAGTCAACCCTTCACAGGTTGTTTGTAACTACAGTTGGGTCAAATGTCCGTTTTACCCCTGAAGTTACTTCTTGTTTCTTATGTCCCCACGAAGTCCTTAATGAAAAATGTTGATGACAGAACACTGTTACCTCAAATGAGAATTTTGCATCCCTTCTAAGTCAGCATGATTTTTTATGTCCTTTGCGATTGAGATTGGAGATGACTTATACACTCTTGTAGGTCCAACCTGACTATTTGAGGTCCCAGAAGTCTTACCCTTGTCTTTTCTTTTATTCCTGAGGCGTATAAAGTATTTATCACATGCACTCCTATAAGCATTTACAATTGCAGAATTAACGGATGATGTGTCCAGCCAAAGATTAGCTCCCTTTTTCCGCCAAATTGAAAAAAAAAAGCCAATTATCATTGAAATAAAGGTGTGAACATTTACATGAGCAATAGAAAGCATTTTGATAGCTGCAACATTAAAAATTGTATTTGATAACCAAGGCACAAAGGGATATCTTCATTCACAATTCAAAACATGGAAAGATATCATATTTCATAAGTCATTCTTTTTCCATAACCCAAAGCATGCCATGATAGTGAAACTTGCTAATGAAAGTTTCTATATATTTCACGCTCAAATGTAAACTCTGATAGGTCCATGCTTAATTTAGTGTTGTTGCATCTTCCATATAGAAAATAAATAATTGTTTAAAATAATATAGAAAGCAATCCCCGTCCTAGAAAATACTAAGAGGAAAAGGTTTCAATCAATGTGACTTACTTTTCAATTTCAAAAACAATAGAACCATATGGTCTTAACTCGACTCCTGCACTTTTCAAGTGATCCATCACCTCTGATGTGACTTTAGAATTATCTACAAACAATTTTGCTCCATCAATCTCAAATATCAAGTATGCATGCATAATAGGTGAGTTTGGAACATCATTTCCTTTCTGCAAAGGAATATATAAGTTATATATAAAATGTTCTACTGAATACCAATCATAAGTAGTAACATAAAAGAAGTAGAATCACATTCTTCAAGTTCACTAGCTTGAAGATTAGAAGTTTTTTTTTTGCAAAGGAAAAATTGGGCGGTTAAATAAACAGTAAAGCTGCGTATATGCAGAATCGAACCCCCACCATGGAAAATTTGGGTGTTGAAATAAACAGTAAACTGCGTATATGCAGGATCGAACCCCCACCATGGAGCAGCCAAGGATAATACTCAACCACTAGCTTGAAGATTAGAAGTTCAAAGAAAAGTAATGGAAACAAGAGAGATAACATTGTAATTTGCCGCTAAAATTTTGAAAAACCCATAAAAAATTCACCTTTAGTTATTTTAAGGTTAAATTATCAAAAATACCCCTAAACTTTAGGGTTTGTTTCAATTATGCCCCTAGACTTTCAAAAGTTTCAATTATGCCCTTGAAGTTACAAAATTGTTTCAAAACTACCCTTGAAGGCTTTTTTTTGTTAAATTCATGGATGTAAAATGATGTGTTTGCATATATATTGTTGCTTATGTGAATAGATTTGAACACATACGTGGAAAAAACGATAAAAACACATGCAAACGCATCAATTTTTGTCGATAAATTTAACGGAAAATGTCTCCAAGGGTAGTTTTGAAACAAATTTGAAACTTCAAGGGCATAATTGAAACTTTTGAAAGTCCAGGGGTATAATTGAAACAAACCCTAAAGTCGAGGGGTATTTTTGATAATTTAACCTTATTTTAATAACAATAAGATAAATAAACCTTCAAATGAAAAGGTTAAGAACAAATAGAACTTTACCTTAGGAACTTTACCAAGTTCAACAACTAGGCAATTTCATCAAGCATAGATGTAATGATTGCAGATGAACCAGCTTCTTCAAGCTCAGACCTCAAAGAAGCCAACTTTGATGCAACATCTAAACCAGCAAATCTAAGATCACTTTCCATATTTCATCCACAAGATTGTAATCATATAGGTAAACCAACTTGTGATTCTTCCTAGAAATGGTCTCTTTCAAATCTTTTGTAGCATCGGCAGAAAATAGAAACTGCTCCCTTCATGAAAGCAATAGGTGGCATTAGGTAGAGGAAGGAGTAGACAAAACTAAAACATTCTATGGTCATAGAATTGAAAAGCAAAATTCAAAACCAAGTTAAATTTGGAAAGTAGGACAGGGGAAAACATCTTAAAAGAATGCAGAAGAAAAACTGCTCACATGATCAATTTCAACTACACCACCAGGAGCTATTGTTGGGTTTTATGCCCTAAAACTCGTAGGTAGTGAATGGTGACAAATTGTTCACTTGTATCAATACGTCGTTATTGAGGTTTGTACAATAAAGAGTTATTGTTACTAAAATTGCACAATTTGACCCAAATCCAATAAACTAAGATCCTATGTTGTTTAGATGAAACTTGAACTAGTATGTGGGGACATACGGGGATCAGTGTTCAAGTAACAACTTAAATGGTCTATAGTATAGGGATAAGGCTGGGTACCTTATCCTGGTAACACTATGTGATACGACCCACTTTGTATTCGATATAGATGAAATGATCCAAAGCATCCATGTAGGAGACATGCGAGTGGGGGTATCCTGTGCAATGAGTTTGCATAAGACCGGACCGCGAAATAGTAACCACTAGATGTAACACCGTTCACTAGTTTAGGTTTCTATTTCAATAGGATGACCTAGGTAACTCAATCTCAATCCTGAGTCTGTTATGAACTCCTTTTCAGGAGGGATTGTCCTTAGATCTGTATGGGTGAGAGTGGCCAGTTCGCCGACTCAATAATCCTACCATTTCAGGGGCAAGACCGAATGGGGGCTGGGAACATAACAGTACAAGATGGAATTCACTCCTTCCCCTATTGGGGTAAGTAGATGTGTGTTCCCTTAAGGGCTGATTCCGGGTCTTGAACAAGGGCCCCCATCCTCTCCTGGCCCGAGAGGAACTGCTGTTTATTGATTGGATCATAAACAGATTGTTCATTAGAGGAATCAGTGGTACTTAAGGATCCAGAGGTAACCTAGGGGTAAAACGATAATTTGACCCAGCTGGCGTTACGAACACTCGTGAAGGATTGACTTACTGTTATTGGTCGATATCCGTGGACACAGAAATATTCTACAGTGAGAAGAGTGCAGCTGTGGGTCTTTAGTGGAGTGACTCACAGTTAACGAATGTTGACTAACTTGGTTAATGAGTTTAGCCAATTAGTCTCGTATCGTTGGAGCTTCTGATCTGTAGGTCCATTAGGTCCATCTGCTAGCTCGTAAAGGGTTCTGAGGTTTAAATAGTCTTGAATAGAATTTGAAGGGTGTTCAAATTCGTTAAGGGAATTTTATTGTATTTGATACAATTAAAATAATGTATAAAGATACATTATAATATAAGTTTAATTGGTGAATTGAACTTTATATTATAAATTAATTTTGGATATGATTCAAAATTAATTAACGAGAGAATTAAATATTTGAAGGAGTTCAAATATTAAATATGAATTAGATTCATATTGAAACTATAGGTTAAATTCAATGTGAATGAGATTCATATTAAAACTATAGTATATGAGAGAATTATTTGAATAATGATTCAAATAGTAAATTAATTAAATATATGATATTTAATTAATGAATTAATTAATTGGAGAATTAATTAATTTAATTTAATTAAATGTGATTTGATTAAATTAATTCTATAGTTAATATTAATGTACATTATGATGCACATTAAAACTATAGGTTAAATGAGAGAGATTAAAATTGAATATGATTCAATTGTAATTAAATATTGGATATTTAATTAATGTGGATTCAATTAATGAGATTAATTGAATGGCCAATTTAATTCAATTTAATATGATTCAAATTGAATTAAATACCTTATGTTATAATTGATTTAATTAATATTGTTTTAATTAAATTAATTATAATTAATTAATTAATTAAATTATTATTATTATTATTTAATTAATAGACGGCCAAGATCGTTTGGATTAGATCCAACGATCGAGATCTAGTAGGGTAATAACTCCCTCCCCACTTATCGTACAGGGGAGAGGGAGTTCCCCAACTAATCGATCATTCTCTCAGTTTAATGAAAACACAGAGAGAGAATTCTCTAGGTTTTTCTCTCTACCTCTACTTGTGATTCCCTTCCAAGATGTTTTTGGATCCCACAATCCAAGTCTCAGTAATCCAAGAGACATAGCGGGTGTTCGCTATTGGTGGTGTTGATTGGAAGATCAAGAACGTGGATAGGAGCATTGTGCTGTTTTTCGCCTTCTATCACGTAAGTTTCTTGCATCTAAAATTGTTTTAGATCTGTAAATGCATGCTTAATCTAGTGTAGAAATTGTTTCTTATTTTGCCCAACGTACCAGTATTCGAATAATTGAAATTAAATCACGCTCGATTTAATTCGCTTCCGCTAGAGGATTCAATTCCTTCAGCTATAATATCAGCAAGCCATTCACCCTGTGATTTCCAGCTAGCATGAGAATCCAATTCGAGCTTAGCTACTTCTTGGCCTGATCATCAACAATAGGGAAATTATTCTCACTATCTATACATGGCAAAGAAACAAGAGAATGTGCAAATTTTATTCTTCAACCTAAAGAAAATACCGCCCATCTGTCCAAAGTGCTACTTTATCCTTCGTGGCAACAACAGAGGAACGAAAGGCACATCCGAGAATGTGCAAATTTTATTCTTCACAAATTTTATTTGCGACTTAATGCATCAACCACAACTAAGTACAAAGGTAAGAACTAAGGAACGAAAGGCACATCTGAGAAGTGCAAAAAAAAAAAAAAAAACCATAGCAAGAAAATTGTACCATAAGTATGATGAAATGGACTAAGTACCAATTTAAGAGCTGAAATGGTCTGATTAATATATAACATAAGCTTCAAATCACCTATAGAACTCAAACACACAAAATGAAAGACAATTTCATTTCATTTAGAAGTATGGCAGTACACAAATTTCTCCAATAATCAACACAAAGATGTCAGAATCAGCCAGTAAACAGACCTTCAGTAGAAGGTTCGATCAAACATGGAGAGGTGAAGACCGAATGAAAAATGGAGAGATGGGCATCATACACCAACCGAGAGAGCTCGAGAAAGAGAATTACAATGACGAAAGAAAGGACTTCCGGTTTGAACAGAGAACGAGAAAGCTCGAGAGAGAAAATTTCAGCGGCGACCTGAGCTTCGGCGACGACGTGCGACCTGAGACGCGAGCTTCGACGTAGGCGCAGAAGAGCGAAAAGGACGCTCACTTCGCTCACTTCGACCTGAGATGCGAGCTTTGGGAGACCGTCAAAATCGAGCGAGAGATGGAAAAGAGCACCGACTGAAAATAGAAGAGGGAAAAGGGGGAAAATGCAACCCTAACTTTTTTTTTAAAAAAAAACCCTAACTTATTTTAATGTTCTAACATTTAGTGACCCCAAACATATCCTTTAGCTATGTGATAAATATGTTGCTAAAAATAAAACTTTTTGTGACTCTAGTTTACGCGTCTCTGAAACTATTAGTGACATCTAATTTTATTGCGTCGCTGAAAATATGTAATTGCGACATCTGGTTTACGATGTCGCTGAAAGTCACTTTTAGCAACTTATTTTTGCTGCGTCACTAAAAACTTGTCGCTGAAAACATATTTTCTTGTAGTGTCTTGCAGTACTATGTCCCCAGCTATCTACCCGATCTTATCCCCAAAAATGTAGGTTTATTGAGTCAGCGATGTTGGGTCACTCTCACCGATGCAAATCAAAGGATAATCCCGAATAAACAGGAGTTCATACTTAGCTCAAGATTAAGATCGAGTTACCTAGGTCATCGCATGAAATAGTCAGTTTCACAGTAAACAACGTTATAAAGTGAAAGTGACTTATTTCGAGGTCCGATTTTATGCAAACTCATTTGCATAGGACGCCCCCACTCGCATGTCTCTACATGAACGACTCAGGATCACATCGTTTGTACTAAATACAAAGTGTGAAGGAATTGAATCCTCAACAGAAGCAGTTTTCATTGTGCGTGATCGAACTTTAATTATTTTGAATACCAATACGTTAGGCAAAATAACAAAAGGTATTTCTAAATTATAGATCAAGCATGCATTTTTTCATATCTAAACAATTTTAGATTAGAAAACTTACGTGAATTGAAGCAAAACACCAGCACTATACTCCTAATCAAGTTCTTGGAACTTCCAACGGACACCACCAAAAGCATACACCCACTATGACTCTTGGGCTATGAGATCCAGCTTGTGGAACCAAAAATGTTGTCTTGAATGGAACAATTTTCCAGCAGAATGTTGCTGGAAAAATTTGAGAGAATTCGTGAGAGAGCTTGAGAGAGATTTTTTCTTCCCTGTATTTTTGCGTGTGAGGGAGAATGAACCGATCAACGAAGCGTAACTCCCTCCCCTAACTGATACGTGGGAATAAGGAAGGTTAATTTCCTCACAAGATCTCCATCGTTGATCATAATCAACGTGATCCAGGCCGTTAAATTATTATTATCAAATAATAACTAATTATCTAATTAATTATAATTAATTTAAGGGCCATTTGCATCAATAGCAAAAAAAGAAATCATAATTGCAGGCGTGACTTTGATTTATTGGGTTTGCAGATATAGCAAAAAAAAGTTTGGCCCGGCCCAAACAGTAACGCAAAAAGACTAAAATAACCTCAGCTCGCCGTCCACTAATATACCAAATATCTAGTATATTAAACCCTAAAAATATACTAGATATTTGGTATATCAATCAACTGATATACTAAATATATAGTATATCAGATGTATATTTTCGTGAATATAATATACTTCATTTATGAAATATACACATGAGCTTTCATTAGTTTTAGATATCTTTGATATACTTTATCAATGAAGAATTAGATATATTAGCTTTATTTTGGAACAATATGTGTGGTAGAGGATTTAAACCTCTAACCTCTTGGTTGAATGTGTATATATCAATGATTTTTTAATAACAAATCTATCATTGATGTATTTAGCTACTCATAATCAGGTATATCAATGTTATTAATTAATTGAGTAGTATAAAAAATGAGGTAAGTTAAAAAAAAAAAAATACAAATGAGGTATATCAATGGTGTATCAACATTCATAACAGGTATAGAAGACACATTTATTTTATAAAAGACAAACATTTCATTTAAAATATGTAAGTAACACCACATAATTCAATAAAGAGAAAAAAAAAATATAACAAATATAAGTAAAGAAAGCAACATATCAAGTATATCATTGGTATATCAAATGTTATGCTTATCATCAAATCAAGTATATATTAGGTATATCATTGTATTCATTCGAGTATATCAAATTTGGTATACTTTATATTTCGTATATTAGTAAATATAAAATATATCAGATATACTACTAATATACCTATCGATATACCAACAAGGGTAAAATTGGAATAATAAAAAAACGGAAATCAAATTTTTAAAATTTTGCTATGTTTGCAAAACTAAAAAATCATAGCTAAATTTGCAAATATCCTAATATTTTTTGCTACCCATTGCAATTCCCCTTAATTTAATTAAACTAATTTTAATTAAATCAATTATAACATAAAGTTTTTAATTCAATTGAATTAAAAACTTTATGAATTAATTCTCAATTAATTGTTCCCACATTAATTAAGTATCAAATACTTAATTAATTTCACAATTGAATCATATTCAAATGTATCTCTCTCATTTAACCTATAGTTTTAATGTGCATCAAATGTATATTAATCATTAACTATAGAATTAATTTGATTAAATCATATTTAACCAAATTAAATTAAATTATTTAATTCTCCAATTAATTAATTCATGAATTAATTAAATATCACATATTTAATTAAATTCATGTTCTCTCATAAATTAATTTTGAATCATGTCTGTTGGCATAGAAATTTTCCAACAAATTAGAAATTATCAGGTCATTATTTAATTTTGGGGTGCACGAATTAATACATATCTCAAAATTAATTATGGCAAAATAAGAAAGGCCCCGTGTCCTTTTTGTGGTCGTCTAATTGTGTTAACGGTCTTGATTGAATCCAACGATGAGTAAACTCGAGATCAAATGATCATTTAGCCTAAAAATTCAATTTAGCCTAAAGTTCATGAAATTAAATTAAAGTATGATTAAGTTTAGGTTAAATTGGGTTCAATTTAAACCCAAAGACATTAGGATAATTGGGCCTGAAGCCCAAAAATTCATCCAGGCCCATGGATGGGCCCAAGCCCAATTTAAGCCTAAGCCCATCAAAGCCGTTGGGAAACTCTATAAATAGGAGGCCTTGGCTCATTTGAAAGGGGGCAACAGAAAGAAAGGGGCGGCAGAAGATTGAAGCTCTCAGAAGACTCTGAAGACTGAAGCTCTCAGAAGACTCTGAAGACTGAAGCTCTGATCCTCTTACAAGATTTGAAGACTGAAGCTCCATTCCTTCTACAAGATTTGAAGATTGAAGCTTCATTCCTCCTGCAAGAATCTTGAAGATTGAAGTCCAGATCCTGCTGCAAGACTCTGAAGATCGAAGCTTCTGCAAAATTCAAAAGCTTGAAGCTTCCTCCAAGACTCTAAAGACTGAAGCCTTTGCAAGGTTCAGATGATCAAAGCTCTATACAAGACCCTGAAGATTTAGAAGATTGAAGCTCTCTGCAAGATCCTGATGATTGAAGCTCCAATCCTCCCACAAGACTTTGAAGACCAAAATCCAGATTTTCCTGCAAGCTTGAAGATTGAAGTGAAGTCATCTAAAGACTGAAGACTTGAAGCCTGAAGTCTACTTCAATCATCCAGGAGAATCCTTCAAAGGTGAACAAACCTTCAAGACTCCGAAGATTAAAGTTTTTTTTTTTGAAGACTTTGTACGATCAAAGCTACCTTGAGAGAAAGCATCAAAGGAGTGTAACTAGAGACTGTATTCCACAATTACTTATACATAGAAATCAATATATACAAGAAGTCGTTTCACGAATTAAATTTTCTCTTCGAAAATCTCGTGTGAACAATATCCAAAATTAATTTAATTATAAAGTTTAATTCTCTAATTAAACTTATATAATAATGTATCTTCATACATTATATTAAATCCTTAATATTCAAGACTAAATAATCTCAGCACCCGTTACGATCTAGCAGGTGGACCTAATGGACCTACAGATCAAAACCTCCAACGATACGAGATTAACTGGTTAAACTCATTAACCAAGTTAATCAACATTTGTTAACTGTGGGTCACTCCACTAAAGACCCACAACTGCACTCTTCTCACTGTAGAATATTTTTGTGTCCACGGATATCGACCAATACAGTAAGCAATCCTTCACGAGTGTTCGTAACACTATCTAGGTCAAATTACCGTTTTACCCCTGGGTTACCTCTAGATCCTTAAGTACCATTGATTCCTCTAATGAACAAATTATTTAGGGTCCAACCACTAAACAAGAGTTCCTCTCAGGCTAGGAAAGGATGGTGCGCCTTTGTTCAAGCACCGAAATCAGCCCTTAAGGGAACACACATCTACTTACCCCAAATAGGAGGAGTGAATTCCATCTTGTATTGTTATGTTCCCAACCCCCACTCGGTTTTGCCCCTGAAATGGTAGGATTATTGAGTCGGCGAACAGGCCACTCTCACCCATACAAATCTAAGGACAATCCCTTCTAGAAGAGGTTCATAACAAGCTCAAGATTGAGATTGAGTTACGTAGGTCATCCTATTGAAATAGTTACCTAAACTAGTTAACGGTGTTACATCTAGTGGTTACTATTTCGCGGTCTGGTCTTATGCAAACTCATTGCATAGGATACTCCCACTCACATGTCCCCACGTACTAGTTCAAGTTTCATTTAAACAATATTGGATCTTAGTTTATTGGATTTAAGGTTTGTAGACACCGTATTTGGTCCGGCTTGATTTTAAGTAATAATGTTTGAAGTTTTCCAATATTTGGTGGTCAATTTGTTTTTATGATATGTCAACAAGAGCATAGCTCAAGTGGCATAAAGTTGTATTAACAATCATGAGGTCTATGTTTCAAATCTCCCTCCCTACATATTATATATATATATTTTATTATTATTATTATTTTTTTTGGTCTTCCCCATTCCTATTCAATGGGAAGTTTTCATGAAAAAACTCCCACATTACCTATTCTAAAGCTTTTTCCATGGTTAGTATTTTTTTTGTTTTTTGTTTTTATTTTTTATTTTTCCCACCATTTTCTCATCCATCTCCCCCCTAAATTAGTAACCCTTCAAGTATAAAAAGGGGGGAGATGGAAGATGAAAAGACAAGAAGAATGAGAGGAAGTTTAGAGTAAAAGTGAGCTTGAGAGAGTTTAGGCATTTGAGAGAGTTTAGGCATTTGAGCAAGAGTTTAGCTTAGAGAGTGATAGAAAAGAAGAAGAATGAGAGGAAGTTTAGAGTAAAAGTGAGCTTGAGAGAGTTTAGGCATTTGAGAGAGTTTAGGCATTTGAGCAAGAGTTTAGCTTAGAGAGTGATAGAAAAGGAGAGAAAAAAAGAGAAGAAGTTTAGAGTAAAAGTGAGCTTGAGAGAGTTTAGGCATTTGAGCAAGAGTTTAGCTTAGAGAGTGATAGAAAAAGAGAGAAAAGAAAGTGGAAGAGGAAAAGAGGAAAAAAGAGGGGGAGGAAGGAGTATACGGGGAGAGAAAACATTGGGTAAGAAAGAAGGAAAAAAGAAAAAAGAGAGAAGTAAAAAAGGTGGGGTTTTGTTTTTCTATTTCCTTTGTTTTTTTTGTTTTTTTTTTTTTTGTTATTATTGTTATTATTATTATTATTATTATCATTATCATTTTTAATTTCTCTCTCATTTTAGTTCACTTTTGCACTTTGCCAACTTCATTTTTTTAAACTTTCTAATTCAGTTGTTTTTTTCCTTTCATTCTCCAAATTGCTTTAATCTAATCTTTAATTCTGCTTGGTCAATTTCAATTATTGTTATTGTTTTGATTTTCTTTTGAAAGGGATTATGGGAACTGAGTAATGTGTCTTCGTGGAGTTCAACTCCCGTGTAGGCGTATGAAAATTCTCATTTTCCCTAAAAAGAATTCACTCTTTGAATGATTTTCTTCTTTTACATCTATTTGTTTTTTTTTTGTTTTTTTTTTATTTTTAATAAACACAATCATGTATCACCCATATTTCCTTTAATTAAAAGAGAAATTAGGCATGATTTATATTAAATTGGATATCCAACTCATAATGTTTAATCCTTACTTTATTTCTAAAGTTAAGGTAAAAACAAATGAGACATCTTGTGTTTATTATTGCATTTTGGGTTTATATTTTCATATTTATCATTCTTTTTAAGAAAAATAAAAATAAAGGACTGTTTTTATTCATTTAATTGGACAATTTAAGATACTGTGGTAATCGTTTTTTTAAATGGGTGTTGTAGGGTGCTAATACCTTCCCTACACTCAAACGACTCCCGAACCTAATTTCTGGTTTTCTAAGACTGGTTTTTTGTTTTAAAGGTGACCAATCACACCTTCAATGATTGGTGGCGACTCCAACTTTCTTCTTAAAAACCCAAGAAAGGATGTCGGCCGCTCCGCGTCGCGATGACGTTGCGACAGCTTGGCGACTCCACTGGGGACTTTTGAGGGTCAAGCCATGAATATCTTTATTGTCCTTTGAATTGAATTTTTCTTTAGGTCTTTTTGTTATTATTTTGTTATTTATTTATTTTGTTTTCCTTACTTTATAATATGATTTGTTTGGCATATTGTTATTCACTTGTCTATTACCATTTTTTTTTTTTTTGTAATTACTTTATCTTAGTTATGTCATTCATTTGCATGTCATCGTATTGTTACCATTTTTTTTTATGTTGTAATTGTTATGTCATTCATTTGTATGTCATCTTATTAATCATGCATTTCACACACTTTCACTAGCCTTCTACCCGGGCTCTACCTTAGGACTATACTCGGAGACCGAGTAGTGTGACCTTCGTGGAATTTCGATTCCCGTGCAGGCGCATGAAATTCTCCACTCAAGCCTACTAAATCGTTAAATCGGTGGGTAAGCTTGGGGACCTTTTCTAGGATGCCTTAGAGTTAAACTCCACTCATATAGTTCTAGGATTTGACTTATTACATGCATTATTGTCAAATTTTATTTATTTATTTATTTTTCCTCTTTCCCTTGTATCTTATGTCAATTTTGAATTTTCACTTATTGAAAATATCCTTTGAAATCTCTTTTAATGTAGTTAAGAAAATTGTGCAAATTAAATTAACAGAATTTTCGATTATTTACATTGGCAGAAACTAAAGTATGAGTAAAATAAAATCACCCCCTCTAATACAAGAAATGGGTATAGAAGATCAAGCAACAGTACGTCAATGGTCAGAAAATGTACAACAAATCCACGGAGATTCTTTAGTAGAAGATGTTATGTCTCAATTTAAGGATGTCAGTTTTCCAGAAAGTCAATTAGAAGCAGTGAAACAGGCTTGGGAAAAATTAACTGTAGATGGGAAGGCTAAATTTACAAGCAAATATGGTCATCTAGCTCAGCTCATGTATGTACAAGTTAATTATTCTGTATTAAAAGCTTTGATTCGACATTGGGATCCAGCCTACAGATGTTTCACATTTGGCTCAATTGACATGACTCCTACAATAGAGGACTATCAATCCCTTCTGCATATGCCAGTACGAACAAAGGTTGAAGCTTATTCTTACGATCAAGAGCTTACAATGAAAAGAGCATTATCTACTCTTTTGGGCAAGATTCGTACAAGCGACATTGAGAAA
This sequence comes from Luffa aegyptiaca, assembly GCA_017139565.1. Taxonomy (NCBI): domain Eukaryota; kingdom Viridiplantae; phylum Streptophyta; class Magnoliopsida; order Cucurbitales; family Cucurbitaceae; genus Luffa; species Luffa aegyptiaca. The sequence goes on from CM029397.1 coordinate 24,595,583, forward strand.
CAAGTAAAGATAAAAGGAGAGAACACATGCCTACCCCTGGACTACATCCTTACTCTTCAACAAAAATTTGCAAATGAAGACAAGGAGTTAACTTTGCTGGCATTGTGTATCTTTAATGTTGTTTTGTTTCCTAAAGTATGTGGATATGTTGAGGAACGCGTGGTCAAGTTGTTTGCTAAGATAGAAATAGGAGTTGATCCCATTATTCCTGTATTGGCAGAAACTTTTCGTTCATTAAATTATTGCAGAACAAAAGGAATAGGAAGATTTATAGGGTGTGCACCATTATTGTACATTTGGGTCCTTAGTCATGTGAAGTGTCCACCCGAATTCAAATGTCCAGAGATCAAATTTTCAAGTTTCTGGAATAAGCTGCAAAATCCCATTTCAGAGTTCGTGCAATCAGGTTGGAGTTCATCCTCCCCTGAAAGGAGCGCTTGGGAAGCCTTTTTCTCCGAACTAAAGATAGAAGATGTAATATGGAGAGCCCCTTGGATGTCAACTAGGCCAATGATCTATAAATGTGGTAAATTTCAAAGTTTACCTCTTTTGGGTCCTTGGGGATGTATAGCCTATGCTCCTTTATTGGTAGTACGCCAAATTTGGGTCCGACAATTCATCCCTGCTACGCATGAGTTAAAGGATTTCGAATTTGCTTATGATAAAAGCTTCTGTAAAGATAGAATTCAGAAAATTGTGAAAGCATGGAAAATGATCACTAAAATCCAGAGTGGTCAGTTTCATGATGATACCACAGAGGCGTACAAACACATGGCATGTGAACAGAGCTAAAACCGTGCTTGTGTCACAAAAAATGAAAACCAAGATAAAACTTAATGCAAAGGTGATACCAGATCAACAGATAGAAGAAGTCGCACGCGAAAAAGAATGTGATGAGTTGAGAAAAGCAAATTCATCATTGGTTCAAGAAAATGAAAGGCTGCAATTGGAGGTAAAGCAAGGTTTGTCGCGCAATGTTGAACTAGAAAAAGAGTTAAACCGATTAAAGGGCAGTGTCAGCAAACAAGAACAGTTAGAAAAAGAAATTTCAGCATTAGACACAGAGGCCCGCGACCTGAACAGAAGAATGCATCGATTAATAAGGGATAATGAAGTCTCCTAAGCAACTCTCAAGTCAAGGAATGACCAAGTTTTGAAGCAACAATCTGAGATTGCGTCACTTCATGAGTTGATGAAAGAGCTCGAAGATTGCATTAGTTTGAGGAACCAAACGATTACTGAGGTAGAAGAAAAGAATGGAACGCTATGTCGAACAATTGACGACCTACAATTAACGCTCAAGATTAGAGAAGATCAACTAGGGGAGCTCATCAACAACAACAAGGGTCTAAGAGAGTCCGTTCAGTCACTTAATGTTCGCCTCGGTAAGTATCAGGATGCCACTGATAGATTAATGAAAGACTATACCTATTTAAAGGAGCAATAAAAATTACAGCCTATATGGACTCTAATGACTCTATAAAAATTACAGACTATATTACACAGATTAACGCTCTTACATATCCGAGCAATTACAATTTCATGAAGGTTTGAATGCTCAAAAAATTGCCAAACCAGAACACTTCCATTTTAGCACACAGAAAATTCAATTTCAAAATGGTACCCACCAAAGCAAAATTAAAACGAATTAAGTGCTCTAATCATGCTCTGATACCAATTGAAGGTGTACATATTACACATGCGGAAGCAATTGAAGATCGAAAGCACTTAAGACATTCAATTTTACTCCTAAAGCATGCATGTTCTAGAAAAGACAGAATAGAGAGTTTAGAAAACACCAACCTTTGTAGCTCACTTATGTTGAACTCCTTGTGGTGTTTGCCTCTCCTATGCTCCTTGGACAACCTCTAGAGTCTTCCCTACTATACTCCGGGCCAAGAACGACTTGTGGGAGTCTATATAAGATAGGGAATGGGAAGGGAATGCTTGAAGCATCAAACAATGGAGAAGAATGAGAGATGAGAGAACTTTGAGTCCAAATTCCAGCAGCATAACATTAAGGAAATGGCTCTCTTGTGTTTGAATATGATTCAAACTCCTTTTAAAGACATTCTCCATGCAAAGCCAAGCCTCAAGACACAAGACACATGGTGTATTTGCAAGCTCAAGTGGATTCTAGGTGTACATTACACAAGACATGCAACAATGCATGAGTGAGTTGTCTTTCCACTTTGAATGATCATGCATTAAGTGGATTTCCAACTAAATCCACTAAATTCAAATTGAAATCAAATTTCAAGCTTGCAAATTACCCCCAATTTCAATTCTAAATTGAAATTGATTGCTTGGTAATTAATTTGAAAATTTTCAAATTAATTTTGATATGATTAATCTAATTAATCTTTGTTATCTTGTGCAATTCCATATATATGATTCCTAATACATATATATAGTATTCAAAACACTTTTAAATACTTCATCTCTCATTTTCTAATTTAATTCATAATTAAATTATTGTGTCAAACACAATTTACGATAATACCCTTTTTCCCGATTTTGAACGATTCAAAGCTTCCTATCTTTTGTTCTAGGCTTAATTCCGATATGAGCTAGTAGGGGGACCTAATGGACCTAATGGACCTATAGATCATGGGCTCCAACGATTCGAGGCTAACTGACTAATCTCATTGTCCAAGCTAGCCAACATTCGTTAACTATCGGGACACTCCACTATAGCCCGATAGTTGCACTCCCCTCACTATAGATATATTTCCGTCCACTTGATTTAACCATGATTAGTAAGTCGATCCTTCACAGGTTGTTCGTAGCTATAGCTAGGTCAATAAGCCGTTTTACCCCTATAGTACTTCTAGTTCCTTAAGTCCCACTGATCCTCTAATGAACAATTGGTTTATGGTCCAACCAATAAACCGAGTCCCTCTCGGGCCAATGAGAGGGCGGGATCCCTTTGTTCAAGCCCCGGAGTCAGCACTTAAGGGAACAACCTCTCTACTATCCCTTATTCGGGTAGGAGTGAATTCCTTCTTGCACGACTATGTCCCCAGCTATCTACCCGTTCCTATCCCTGAAATGGGAGGCTTATTGAGTCGGCGATACTGAGCCACTCTCACCTATGCAGATCTAAGGATAAGCCCGAATAAACAGGAGTTCATAGTTAGCTCAGGATTAAGATCGAGTTACCTAGGTCATCACATGAAATAGTCAGTCTCGTCAGTAAACGGTGTTATAAAGCGAGAGCGACTTATTTCTCGGTCCTGGCCTTATGCAAACTCATTGCATAGGACACCCACACTCGCATGTCTCTACATGGACGATTTAGGATCACATCGTCTATACCATCTATAAAGTGGGCCGCGTCTCATAGTGTCTCCAGAATAAGGTACCCAACCCTATTCCTATACTATAGACCGTTTTGGCTATTACTCAAGCTTGATCCACTTTTATGTCTCTACATAAAGCTCAAGTGTTCATCCTATAGACATGGATCTTAGTTTATTGGATTTGGGTTATATATGTGCAATTTAATTTATTCAGTAATGACTTTTACTGAATCAATCTCGATAACACCTTTATCGAATAAGTATATAATTCGTTTAACATTCATTATCTACGAGTTTTAGGGCACCAATCCCAACAAGTTTATGTTTTATTTAGATAGTTGAAATATCTTGTAATTCAATTCTGTACAAATTTTGCTGCTACATTGTTTTATCATTTTCCAATTTAATATCAAAGCCATTTTTTTTCCTTCTCTTCTATCACTTTTTTTTGTTGTTGTTTCGTTTTGTCTTTCTCTTTTCTTACACTAAAATCTCTTTTCATTAAAAATATAAACAGAATCATAAGATAGCTCGGTCACCTCGAATCCACCGCACCTACGTCACAAGATACAGGACAAGGATCATGGAAGAGCAGAGTACTGAGATGGAGAAAACAAAGAAAGATATTGAGGAGTTACGAGAAAAAATGGATGCCATTCTTGTCGCCCTGGAAAGAGGCAAAATAATACCTGATATTGCTCAGTCCAGCAATACAATGAACGACCCTCCAATCCGGCAATCAACAGAGGGTACTACTCCAAAATATCATCCATTGTACAATATTCCAGTAGAGCAGCACCCATTTCCATTTTTCAAGAATGAGCAAGTGCCTGTACACAATCAATCTGGATTTTCACTACCCACAGAGGTACCTCCCAAGGTGACCATTACAGTTCCCAATTTAGATGATCCTGAAATCAGAAAAGAGCTAACGGGAGGAGAGAAAGTTTCTTCTAGTGAAAAGCTTGAAGTCCTGGAGGAAAGATTAAGGGCAGTAGAAGGAACAGACGTCTTCGGAAATATAGATGCGACCAAGCTATGCTTGGTACCAGATGTAATCCTCCCTCCAAAATTCAAGGTGCCCGAGTTTGAAAAGTATGATGGAGCATCTTGTCCTCAGAACCATCTCATCATGTATTGTAGGAAGATGGCAGCATACGTCCAAAATGACAAGCTGTTAATTCACTGCTTCCAGGACAGTCTTACTGGTCCAACATCTCGATGGTATATGCAGTTAGACAACACTCATATATGTTCATGGAAGAATCTAGCCGATTCATTTTTAAAGCAATATAAGCACAACATAGATATGGCTCCTGACCGCCTAGACCTCCAGAGGATGGAAAAGAAGAGCACAGAAAGCTTTAAAGAGTATGCCCCCAAAGGTGGAGGGATACTGCTGCTCAGGTGCAACCACCTTTAGCTAATAAGGAGCTGTCGAACATGTTTATTAATACTCTCAAATCTCCTTTTTATGATAAGATGATTGTGAGTGCCTCTACCAATTTCTCTGACATAATGACAATTGGAGAGAGAATCGAGTACAGAATTAAACATGGAAAGATAATTGATACGGTTGGATCATCAACAACGAAAAAGGGGGTTCCATCGAAGAAAAAAAAGGGAGAAGTTCAGATGATTGGTTTCAATTCAAGACAACCATACCCTAATGCCGGAGTGCCACAATATCACTATCCACCTCCATATGTTTACCCTCAACCCTATATCAATAATACGTCAGCCCAATACTCATCCCCTTACGTCCAAAATCCTCGTCCTACTCAAGGCTACCAGCCTCGGAATCAACATAACACTCCTTATGTCCAAGGACACCAAAACAATAAAGGCGTCCGTAGACAGACTCATTTTGATCCGATTCCGATGACATATACCGAACTTCTACCCCAACTCTTCCAGAATAATCAGCTGGCACCCGTACCAATAGACCCAGTAAAGCCACCTTACCCAAAGTGGTAAGACCCAAATGGCCGCTGCGACTACCATGTAGGAGCAATTGGACATTCCACTGAAAACTGTATTGCACTCAAGCATAGGGTGCAAGCATTGATAAAGGCAGGATGGTTGAACTTTAAGAAAGAAAACGGTCCAGATGTCAACAACAATCCTCTGCCAAACCATCAGAATGCACAAGTAAATGCGATAGAGGTTCATGGAGCTGATTTGAGAAAGAATGCTGAGAGCATAGTGACTCCCATGGGAGAACTATTCGAAATATTATTGAGTAATGGATACATTGGAGTAGAACGCCTCCAATTAGATTTGGGTGTCAGAGCATACGATGACAGTTTGATGTGTTCTTATCACACTGGGGCAAAAGGGCATTCTATTGACCAATGTCCTCATTTTAGTCTGAAAGTCCAGGAGTTGTTAGATTCACATTTTTTAACAGTTTCTCAAAAGATGGTTAAGCTCCCTCAGTATGGGGAAGTTGATATTATAGAAGAATGCTCAAGGTTGTCTCTCAAGCCAAAACCGTTAACAATTTCTTATCGCGAGAAGCCCAGTACCCCAAATTCCAAGCCAAGACCGATTACCATCCAGATTCCGACTCCCTTTGAATATAAAAGTTCAAAAGCAGTACCTTGGAACTATGAATATAAGGTAACTGTTGGTTCTGAACCCCTCCCAATCCATAATATTAGTGGGATAGAAGGTCTAACACGAAGCGGGAAGTGTTATACACCAGAAGACCTATTGAAACCCAAGGGTAAAGAAAAAGGAAAAGCCAAGATCACTGAAGATATCAAGGAAAAAACAGAAGAGCCCATTGCAGTGAAAAACCTAGATGTTAAACAACCAGCATCTGAAGATGACATCCAAGAATTTTTGAAGTTGGTTAAACAAAGTGATTATAAAGTGGTTGAACAGTTAGGTCGAACCCCTGCAAAGATTTCCATACTGGCTTTGTTATTGGCTTCAAATACACATCGTAAGACTTTGTTGGACATATTGAATCAAACTTATGTTCCGCAGGATATTACGGTGGACAACTTAGATAACATCGTTGGAAACATAACTGCATCCAGTTCAGTAACTTTCACAGATGATGAGTTACCACCAGAAGGCACCGGACACACTAAAGCCTTGCACATTACAGTTAAGTGCAAAAATTTTGCTGTGGCAAAAGTTCTAGTTGATAATGGTTCCTCCTTGAACATAATGCCTAAATCCACGTTGGAGAAATTTCCTGTTGATATGTCTCATGTAAGGCCCAGCACTATGATCGTACGGGCTTTTGATGGGGCACGTAGTGAAGTTGTTGGAGACATAGAAGTGCCCATCCAGATAGGTCCATGCACCTTCAATATAACCTTTCAGGTCATGAACATTAATTCGGCCTACAGCTTCTTGTTAGGGCGTCCCTGGATTCACTCAGCTGGAGTGGTCCCATCATCATTACACCAAAAACTTAAATTTGTGGTCGACCGCAAACTAGTAATCATATCTGGGCAAGAGGATATCTTAGTGTCAAGACCCTCTTCAATGCCCTACATAGAAGCAGCAGAAGAGGTTTTTGAGTCATCATTTCAAGCTTTTGAGATTGCAAATGCCACAACTTTATACGGAGAGATAGGGAAAATGGAGCTGCAACTTTCAAAACTCTCCTTAACAGGAAGCAACCAAAGCCTCGAAAATTTGTTGAATATGTCGAAAAATATGAAGAGGTTTGGTTGGGATATAAACCAAGCAAAAAAGATATGATTAAAGCACACAGGCAGGAGAAAGAAAAACGACTGGCTAGATTGGAGAACCGTGAGCCGAAGTATCAAATGAATATCATTCCTCATCTTCATGATACCTTCATCTTTGCTGGAATAATTCATCCGAAATCTCAAGACCCTGCAGTCATGGCTATAATCGAACAGAAAAAAGAAGCTGGTCCCTTAGTTTATCTGTGCCTAGAAGACTTTGAACTCAATAATTGAATTGTAATGAAGCTACCATCATTTGTTAATGAGATATCAAAGTAATTTTTAAACTTTTTGTTTGTTTTTTGTTTTGATGATTTATGTGTTCTATGTCAATATTTCATTTGTTAATGAAGAAGCATTTTTTTTTCTTTCTTTCCTATCATCCAATGAATCTCTCTTGTGTCTACTTCTTTTAGCATTGATTTCATTTATTCCATTCCTTCATTTATCTTCTTTCATCACACTGAATAATCCCTCTCTTAAACAGCGAAATTGGGATTGAAAGCGTTAATGATCTTAAATACGAACTTGATTCTCCTACATACGATGTTGAGTCCGATGAGAGAACAAGTGGTAATGAGGAAGATCTAGAACTTACTCCTGAATTGTTGAGAATGATTGAAGAAGAGGAGAGGATATTGGGACCACATGAAGAGTTGATAGAGAGGATTAACTTGGGATCTCAAGTAGAGGTTAAAGAAGTTAAAATCGGGACCAACATGTCTGCTGAAAGCCGTCAAGGGTTAATAACATTGCTTCATGAATACATTGATGTTTTTGTCTGGTCTTATCAAGATATGCCTGGTTTAGACACAAGTATTGTGGTGCATCATTTGCCACTTAAGCCTGAATGCGAGCCAGTGAGACAGAAGTTACGCAAGATGAAGCCAGACATGTTAATCAAAATAAAAGAGGAAGTCATGAAACAAATTGATGCAGGATTCTTAACAGTTGCTAATTATCCAGAATGGGTAGCTAACATTGTGCCAGTACCTAAAAAAAATGGACAGGTCTGAATGTGTGTTGATTATAGAGATTTGAATCGAGCAAGCCCAAAGGATAACTTCCCACTTCCTCATATTGATGTACTGGTAGATAATACAGCTGGATTCTCAACTTTTTCCTTTATGGATGGATTCTCAGGTTACAATCAAATCAAAATGGCACCTGAAGATCAAGAGAAAACTACATTCATCACATTATGGGGAACCTTTTGTTATAAGGTCATGCCGTTCGGATTGAAAAATGCTGGGGCAACCTACCAACGGGCCATGGTTACTCTCTTCCATGACCTAATGCATAAGGAGATCGAAGTGTATGTTGATGACATGATTGCTAAGTCAAAACCAGGGGAAGAGCATGCAACCATTCTCCGAAAGTTATTCGAGCGATTGAGAAAATTCAAGTTGAAACTGAATCCGAGTAAATGCACATTTGGGGTCACTTCTGGCAAGTTGTTGGGTTTCGTCGTAAGCCATGAGGGAATTAGAGTTGACCCAGACAAAGTCAAAGCCATTCTAGAAATGCCACCACCACGTACTCAAAAAGAAGTCAGAGGTTTCGTGGGAAGATTGAATTATATTGCAAGATTCATATCACATCTTACAGCAACATGTGAACCAATCTTCAAGCTACTTCGTAAGAACAATACATGCATATGGAATGACGACTGTCAAAAAGCATTTGAAAAGATCAAGCAATACCTACAAAACCCTCCTGTTCTTGTACCTCCAACTCCAAATCGTCCACTTATCCTATATCTTACAGTGACGGAAAATTCAATGGGGTGTGTACTGGGACAACATGACAGTTCAGGCAGAAAAGAGCAAGCCATATATTATTTAAGCAAAAAGTTCACTGATTGCGAAACCAGATATTCTCTTTTAGAAAGAACTTGTTGTGCTCTAGCTTGGGCCGCTCGTCGTTTGAGACCATATATGTTGTACTACACAACATGGCTTATCTCAAAGATGGATCCTATCAAATACATCTTTGAAAAGCCGTCTTTGTCTGGTAGAATTGCTAGATGGCAAGTTCTTTTATCCGAGTATGATATTGTTTATGTTACTCGAAAGTCAATAAAAGGAAGTGCACTAGTCGATCATTTGGCCGAGCAACCTATAGACGATTATGAACCAATGAAATTTGATTTCCCTGATGAATTTGTCTCCACTATAATGGTGGAAAAAGAAATATCAGACTTGGAAACATGGACCATGTTGTTTGATGGGGCCTCTAATGAGTTAGGTCATGGGATAGGTGTTGTATTAATATCGCCTGAAGGAAAGTTGTTCCCTCTCACCGCCAAACTAAGTTTTGATTGTACTCATAATATGGCTGAATATGAAGCTTGTTCTATGGGTATCCAAACTGCATTGGATATGAAGATAAAGAAACTTCGAGTCTTGGGAGATTTTATGTTGGTGATTCACCAATTGAGAGGAGGATGGGAAACAAGAGACACTAAGCTACTGCCTTATAAAAAGCTTATATTAGATTTGTCTCATAAATTTGAAGAAATCACTTTTGACTATTTACCAAGGGAGAGTAATCAGATAGCAGACGCCTTGGCTACGCTTGCAGTCATGTTCAACATAGACCCCAATCATGAGGTACAACCTATTAAGATGGGAAGGGTAGATGTTTCAGCCTCTTGCATGAATATAGAAGAAGAGTTTGATGAAAAGCCGTGGTTTCAAGACATCAAACATTATTTGAAATGTGGAACCTATCCTCTGAATGCCTCAGAAAATGACAAGCGCACACTTAGAAAGTTAGCAAAGAAGTTCTTCCTAAATGGAGAAATACTTTACAAAAGAAATCATGATATGGTACTTCTAAGGTGTGTAGATACAAATGAAGCCAGCACGATTATGAAAGAAATTCATGAGGGAATTTGCGGCACCCATGCAAATGGACACATGATGGCCAGACAGGCATTAAGGGCTGGCTATTACTGGTTAACCATGGAAGCTGACTGTATCAAATATGCCTGAAAATGCCACAAATGTCAGATTTACGCAGATAAAGCTCATGCTCCAGCATCTCAGTTGCACGTTATGACGACACCATGGCCATTTTCCATGTGGGAAATGGACGTTATAGGCCCTATTGACCCAAAAGCCTCAAACGGACATCGATTCATCTTGGTGGCAATAGATTATTTTACCAAATGGGTAGAAGCAATGTCCTATCGAGAGGTGACGAAAGGAGTTGTGATCAAATTCATCAAGAAGGAGATTATATGTCGTTATGGTCTTCCTAAGACCATAGTATCTGATAATGCACGAAATCTGAACAATAAATTGATGACTGAGTTATGTGAGCAATTCAAGATCAAGCATGTCAACTCAACTCCGTATAGACCAAAGATGAATGGAGCAGTGGAAGCTGCCAATAAAAACATAAAAAGCATTGTGCAAAAAATGACGGTGACGTATAAAGATTGGCATGAAATGCTTCCTTTTGCATTACATGGATATCGCACATCGGTTCGCACTTCAACTGGGGAAACACCATTTTCATTAGTTTATGGTATGGAAGTTGTTCTTCCCATTGAAGTGGAAATTCCATCATTAAGGGTCCTCATGGAGATTAATTTAGAAGAGGCTGAATGGATCCAAAACCGCTATGAGCAGCTCAACTTTGTTGAAGAAAAGAGATTGACAGCATTGTGCAGAGGTCAACTTTACCAAAGACGAATGATGAAAGCCTATGATAAGAAAGTGCGTCCTAGAGTATTCAGAGAAGGGGATTTAGTCTTAAAACGAATTCTTCCTTTTCTAAAAGATCACCGAGGCAAGTGGACCCCAAACTATGAAGGACCATTCGTGGTGAAGAAAGCTTTCTCTGGAGGAGCTTTAGTCTTGACTAACATGGATGGTAATGAGCTGCCAAGTCCAGTTAATTCAGATCAAGTTCGAAGATATTACACATAGGCTACTTGTGTATCAAAGGATTCGGCAAAGTTGCGGGAATTCAACAAGTGTCTAGGAGAATTACGCTTCAATTTCTATATCATGTTTAAGAGGTTACTTTTGTCTCAAGTTCTAGAACCTTAACATTGACACATATGTCTATTGAATTTTAGTCATAAATCAAAGCTCCCTTCTCGAAGCATGGCATATCTTGTCCATTTTTCTCCCCCACTCTCCATAATATTTCCTCAACTATGAATGTTTGGCATGTTTACCTTTATTATCATTACAATTGAATAAACAAAAAGTTACATAAACTCGATATTTCAAATCAATGGTGGTAACTTAAACGATTCGATGTGAAATACATATGTCCAAACAAAGAATCCAAAGGCAATATTTTTCCAAGAGCACCGTGATCATGAAGGTTGATGGAATGTCATCATGGAGGACAAAACCGTCATTTCAACATGACAAAGTCTTGAGCTGGGGCAAAACGATTATTTTTGTCTTCTCAAACTGGGGCAAAACCATTATTATCACAGGAGCAAAGTTGTTATGGATACATTTTTGGTCATCAAACAAAGAACAAGTTGTTTAGCGAGTTCATGATCCAATTAAGGTCTATTACCAAGGGTGATGCGAATGGGGTGCCCGAGCTATCAAATATCTTTTAAAGAAATTTGTATCATAGTTTTCGGATAGTGCTAAATCCGCACCCAATGTATTCAAGCATTCAAGTTTAGCGTGCATTGCAAAGAAAATTTATTTTCGGTTAAATTGAACCCGACTATTCAGTCGAGGTCGAAGCCTGTGTCAATTCAGGTCCATTTCCAGTTATTTCGGTTAAATCGAACCCGACTATTCAGTCGAGGTCAAAGCCTGTGTCAATCTAGGTCCGTTTTAAGTTTTTTTTTTCGGTTAAATCGAACCCAACTATTCAGTCGAGGTCGAAGCCTGTGTCAATCCAAGTCCGTTTTCAGTTTTTCTCTCGGTTAAATCGAACCCGACTATTCAGTCGAGGTCAAAGCCTGTGTCAATCCAGGTCCGTTTTATGTTTTTTCTCTCGGTTAAATCGAACCCGACTATTCAGCCAAGGTCGAAGCCTGTGTCAATCCAGGTCCATTTCCAGTTTTTTCTTTCGGTTAAATCGAACCCGACTATTCAGTCGAGGTCAAAGCCTGTGTCAATCCAGGTCCGTTTTAAGTTTTTCTCTTAGTTAAATCGAACCCGACTATTCAGTCGAGGTCGAAGCATGTGTCAATCCAGGTCCGTTTTCAATTTTTCTCTCGGTTAAATCGAACCTGACTATTCAGTCGAGGTCAAAGCCTGTGTCAATCAAGGTCCGTTTTCAATTTTTCTCTCGGTTAAATTGAACCCGACTATTCACTATTCAGTCGAGGTCGAAGCCTGTGTCAATCCAGGTCCGTTTTCAATTTTTCTCTCGGTTAAATCGAACCCGACTACTCGATCGAGGTCGAAGCCTGTGTCAATCCAGGTCCGTTTTCAATTTTTCTCTCGGTTAAATCGAACCCGACTATTCAGTCGAGGTTGAAGCCTGTGTCAATCCAGGTCCGTTTTAAGTTTTTCTCTCGGTTAAATCGAACTCGACTATTCAGTCGAGGTCGAAGCCTGTGTCAATCCATGTTCGTTTTTAGTTTTTCTCACGGTTAAACCAAACCTGACTATTGAATTGTGGTTGAGACGTGATTAAGTCAAGTGCATTTTCCTTTCTAAATTCAAATTTTTACCGAACAAATCTTCGCCTCCCCAGTACTTAGTCTCTTTCCTTTGTCTACCCTTTCAATCCTTCAAGGAAACACAAAGGGGGGCAAACTGTAGACACCGTATTTGGTCCGACTTGATTTTAAGTAATAATGTTTGAAGTTTTCCAATATTTGATGGTCAATTTGTTTTTATGATATGTCAAGAAGAGCATAGCTCAAGTGGCATAAAGTTGTATTAACAATCACGAGGTCTATGTTTCAAATCCCCCTCCCCACATATTATATAATTTTTTATTATTATTATTTTTTTTTGGTCTTCCCCATTCCTATTCAATGGGAAGTTTTCATGAAAAAACTCCCCCATTACCTATTCTAAAGCTTTTTCCATGGTTAGTATTTTTTTTGTTTTTTTTTATTTTTTATTTTTCCCACCATTTTCTCATCCATCTCCCCCCTAAATTAGTAACCCTTCAAGTATAAAAAGGGGGAGATGGAAGATGAAAAGACAAGAAGAATGAGAGGAAGTTTAGAGTAAAAGTGAGCTTGAGAGAGTTTAGGCATTTGAGAGAGTTTAGGCATTTGAGCAAGAGTTTAGCTTAGAGAGTGATAGAAAAGAAGAAGAATGAGAGGAAGTTTAGAGTAAAAGTGAGCTTGAGAGAGTTTAGGCATTTGAGCAAGAGTTTAGCTTAGAGAGTGATAGAAAAGGAGAGAAAAAAAGAGAAGAAGTTTAGAGTAAAAGTGAGCTTGAGAGAGTTTAGGCATTTGAGCAAGAGTTTAGCTTAGAGAGTGATAGAAAAAGAGAGAAAAGAAAGTGGAAGAGGAAAAGAGGAAAAAAGAGGGGGAGGAAGGAGTATACGGAGAGAGAAAACATTGGGTAAGAAAGAAGGAAAAAAGAAGAAAGAGAGAAGTAAAAAAGGTGGGGTTTTTTTTTTTTCTATTTCCTTTGTTTTTTTTTTTTGTTTTGTTTTGTTATTATTGTTATTATTATTATTATGATTATTATTATCATCATTATCATTATCATTTTTAATTTCTCTCTCATTTTAGTTCACTTTTGCACTTTGCGAACTTCATTTTTTTAAACTTTCTAATTCAGTTGTTTTTTTCCTTTCATTCTCCAAATTGCTTTAATCTAATCTTTAATTCTGCTTGGTCAATTTCAATTATTGTTATTGTTTTGATTTTCTTTTGAAAGGGATTATGGGAACTGAGTAATGTGTCTTCGTGGAGTTCAACTCCCGTGTAGGCGTATGAAAATTCTCATTTTCCCTAAAAAGAATTCACTCTTCGAATGATTTTCTTCTTTTACATCTATTTGTTTTTTTTTTTTTTTGTTTTTTTTTCATAAACACAATCATGTATCGCCCATATTTCCTTTAATTAAAAGAGAAATTAGGCATGATTTATATTAAATTGGATATCCAACTCATAATGTTTAATCCTTACTTTATTTCTAAAGTTAAGGTAAAAACAAATGAGACATCTTGTGTTTATTATTGCATTTTGGGTTTATATTTTCATATTTATCATTCTTTTTAAGAAAAATAAAAATAAATGACTGTTTTTATTCATTTAATTGGACAATTTAAGATACTGTGGTAATCGTTTTCTTAAACGGGTGTTGTAGGGTGCTAATACCTTCCCTACACTCAAACGACTCCCGAACCTAATTTCTGGTTTTCTAAGACTGGTTTTTTGTTTTAAAGGTGACCAATCACACCTTCAATGATTGGTGGCGACTCCAACTTTCTTCTTAAAAACCCAAGAAAGGATGTCGGCCGTTCCGCGTCGCGATGACGTTGCGACAAGGTTTATTGATGTAAACTCGATTATTCAATAACCATATTACTGAATCACTCAAATAACGCTTTATTGAGATCGATTAATTTGTTTCATTTAATATCTACGAATTTTAGGACATAAAACCCAACAAAGTGGACCGCATCACATAGTGTCCCCAGGATAAGATACCCAGTCTTATCCCTATACTATAGATCGTTTTGGCTATTACTCGAACTGGATTCACTTTTATGTCTCCACATAAAGTTCAAGTATTCATACCATAGCCAGGAGTTCTAGTTTATTAGATTTGGGCTAATTAATTGATAGCGGGCATAGCTAGCTATTTTTTCCTATTTAATTCAGCTAGTCTTTTATGATTTATTGGCCATTTTATTACACTTAATTGTTTATTTTGTAGGAAAGCGTCGATTAGAGCTAAAACGTGGAATTGGAGTTAATCGGGTGTTCGGGACGCGAAAATTGCCAAAGAACCGAAAAGATTCAAGTTAGAAGAAGCCAAGAGAGGGCAATCTGCAAATCAGCGTCGAGACGCCACTCTTGGAGCGTCGAGACACTGCCTTTCCTTAATTAATTTGGGCGGCAGAGTCACAGCGTCTCGACGCTCTCGGTTTTTCCATAATCAAAACGTGCGGCAGGACATAACGTCGAGACGCTATATCGGTAGAATTTCATATATATATTTCTTTTCATGCTACGGATTGGAGGAAGCCAAATTGAGAGAATTGAACCCTAATTTCGACTAGAGACCTACTATGGGAGCTGAAGCAAGGACGAGGACCGGGAATCTCACTTGGTGGTGCGGATATCGAGACCTACTATGGGAGCTGAAGCAAGTTCGACAACACTTAGTGTTTCCTTTCTTTTTCCTTATCTCTAGCTAGATTTAATGGCTTTTTCATGTTTAGTTGAGCTTGTAACGCCATGTATGAGTAGCTAAACTTGTGGCTTAGGGATTGATGTAGTTGATTTAGTTTATGGATTGATTTATGGTATAAGTTGTGCAATGGTTATTATGTATGCAATCTTGATTTAATGCTTTCAATTAATTGGCCATTAGTTGAATGATTTAAGTGTTGATTCTTGCTCGGGAGAGGGGATTTAGCGTAGACTTATTCAAGATTGCATGACTAAAGTTTATTTTCTAATTCGTGACGGTTTTTAGATTAACTTTAGAATTGGTCAAAAGAACTCATTGCCTTGCATGTTAATAAACTTAGATAGGGATATCAAGTTGGTTAATTTGCATGAGAATCAATTATACTCGGGAGAGGTAATTGTGACTAAAGGTTCTTAGGCTCATAATTCCATTGTGCATAATAACTTATTCCTTAAAATCAATCCTAGACTAAATTGGCGAAATCAATTCCCTGAGTGTTCTCTCAATTGCATATCCATTGTTTACTTGTTTGATTTAGTTTTCGATCTATCACTCATCATTTTATGTTCTCTAAATAAAATTGAGCGAGATTATTCACAATACTTGATTTAGCTTAAAAATCCAATCCAGAGGACGACACTCGTTTATACGAACACTTTATTATTACTTGACCCGTGCGCTTGCGGTAGGAAAATTCCAATCATTAATGCATAATTAAAACAATCATTCAAAAATTACTTATTGAATAACCTCAATAATGCTTTATTGATTATAATTAACTTTGTTACATTTACTATCCACGAGTTTTAGGACATAAAACCCAACAAAGTTAGCAATCCGTTAGGGTTTAACGAAAAATTGGACAGAGGGACCAAAATGAAACGAAATCCAAACCTCAGGGGCTACATTGTCGAGTTTGAAAACCTAGGGACCAAAATGAAATCTAACTCAAACCTCAGGGACCAAAAGTGTATTTTTCCCAAAAAAAACTAATAATTTTTTAACTAAGCACTTACAATTTTTTAGGTCAAATTTCTTTCCTACTTTTGCAACATCGAAGGTTAATCAGGGTTAACAACTTTTTTTAAAAAAAATCAAACGAAATTGTATTTACCACACTCAAGTTTATTTCAAATGATTTTATTGATTTAAAAAAAAAAACTAATGTGGTTTTTTAACTAAGCACTTACCATTTTTTATTTTGGCAATACTGAAAGTTAACTAATATGATTTTTCTATACCAAATCCTAAACTTTTTGTTTTGTAAAAAAAAAAAAAACATAACCCTAAATCAAAGTGAATCGTATATCCTAGTTTTTTTTCTTTTTAAGTATCGAACACTTATTCTAACGGTGTTTATGTTTTTATTTTTAATTGATCACATCATTTAACCCCTACACCGAAAACTTTTTCTTTTTAAGAAATACTTACCACGAAAGTTTTTTTTTTTTTTTTTTTTTTTTTTTTTTTTTTACAGAAAAACGACATATATCCTAACCAGATTTTGTCATATTCAACGATATTCATATAGCAAAACAAGATCAGATTGTCAAAGAATAACATAACTTAAAACCCTCAGCTAATGGAACTGTTGGGTTTTATGCCCTAAAACTCGTAGATAGTGAACGGTGACAAATTGTTCACTTGTCTCAATACGTTGTTATTGAGGTTTGTACAATAAAGAGTTATTGTTACTAAAATTGCACAATTTGATCCAAATCCAATAAACTAAGATCCTAGGTTGTTTAGATGAAACTTGAACTAGTATGTGGGGACATACAGGGATCAATGTTCAAGTAACAACCTAAATGGTCTATAGTATAGGGATAAGGTTGGGTACCTTATCCTAGTGACACTATGAGATACGATCCACTTTATATTCGATACAGATGCAATGATCCAAAGCATCCATGTAGGAGACATGCGAGTGGGGGTATCCTGTGCAATGAGTTTGCATAAGACCGGACCACAAAATAGTAACCACTAGATGTAACACCATTAACTAGTTTAGGTTTCTATTTCAATAGGATAACCTAGGTAAATCAATCTCAATCCTGACTCTGTTATGAACCCCTTTTCAGGAGGGATTTGTTAGCTTTTAGGGCTTCAATCAAACCAAGTATTTTGATGAGAACAAACTCAGATTTTTTGTACTAACAATTTCAGTGTTTCAAAGTCACTATCTTGTAGAGCTCGGAAAGACGATTCCAACGCAATTTAAATCGCTCAAATCGGAGTTCAAACAAGAAAGTTATGAGCAAAAGAAGATTGATGGAGGAAATCCAACGTGGTGTTGGGTTTTATGTCCTAAAACTCGTAGATAGTGAATGATTAACGAATTATACACTTGTATCAATAAAGTGTTATTGAGGTTTATGCAATAAAGTGTTATTGTCATATTAAGTCTAGAATTGCACAATATGACCCAAATCCAATAAACTAAGATCCAAGATTGTTTACATGAGACATGGACTAGTATGTGGGAACATACGGGGATCAGTGTTCAAGTAACAACATAAAAGGTCTATAGTACAGGGATAAGGCTGGGTACCTTATCTTGGTAACACTATGTGATACGGCTCACTTTGTATTCGATACAGACGTATTGATCCAAGACGTCCATGTAGGAGACATGCGAGCAGAGGTATCCTATGCAATGAGTTTGCATAAGACCGGACCACGAAATAGTAAACCACTAGATGTAACACCGTTAACTAGTTAGGTTACTGTTTCAATAGGATGACCTAGGTAACTCAATCTTAATCCTGAGTATGTCATGAACTCCTTCTCACGAGGGATTGTCCTTTGATTAGTACGGGTGAGAGTGGCCAGCACGCCGACTCAATAAGCCTACCTTCTTGGGGACAAGACCGAGTGGGGGGCTGGGGACATGACAATACAAGATGGAATTCACTCCTTCCCCTATTGGGGCAAGTAGATGGGTGTTCCCTTAAAGGCTGATTTCGGGGCTTGAACAAAGGCGCGCCGTCCTCTCCTGGCCCGAGAGGAACTCTTGTTTAGAGGTTGAACCCTAAACAACTTGTTCATTAGAGGGATCGGTGGTACTTAAGGATCCAGAGGTAACCCAGGGGTAAAACGGTAATTTGACCCAGATGGTGTTACGAACACACGTGAAGGATTGACTTACTGCAGTGGTCGATATCCGTGGACACAGAAATATTCTACAGTGAGAAGAGTGCAGCTGTGGGTCTTTAGTGGAGTGACCCACAGTTAACGAATGTTGATTGACTCGGTTAATGAGTTTAGCTGATCAATTTCGTATCGTTGGAGCTTTTGATCTGTATGTCCATTAGGTCCACCTGCTAGCTCATAACGGGTTCTGAGATAATTTAGTCTTGATATTAAAGGGAATTAATATAATATATGGAGATACATTATAGTATAAAGTTTAATTAAAGAATTAAATTTTATAATTAATTTTGGATATGATTCGAAATTAATTATTGAGAGAATAATGAATTTAATTAAATATGTGATATTTGATTGATTAATTCATAAATTAATTAATTGGGGAATTAATTAATTTAATTTAGTTTGGTTAAATATGATTTAATCAAAATTAATACTATAGTTTATATTAATGTACATTATGATGCACATTAAAACTATAGGTTAAATGAGAGAGATTAAAATTGAATATGATTCAAATTGAATTAAATACCTTATGTTATAATTAATTTAATTAATATTGTTTTAATTAAATTAATTATAATTAATTAATTCATTAAATGATTATTATTATTTAATTAATAGACGGTCTGGATCGCGTTGATCAGATCAACGGTAGAGATTAAGTAGGGATAACTCCCTCCCCACTTATCGTTGAGGGGGGAGGGAATTTCCTCACGCTCTCTCATTCTCTCAACTTCACGTAAAAACACAGAGAAAGTTCTTCATTTTTCCTCTCTAGTTTTCTCTCAAGAACACCAAGTTTCTTTGCTGTAATTTTTCCCTTCAAGACAGCGAGGACCCCACAATCCTATTCTCATAGCCCAAGAGGCTAGCCGGTGTTCACTTGTGGTCGTGTCTTGATCAAAGGAGCATAATGCAGTATTTGTTCATCGAATCAAGTAAGTTTTTCTAGATCTAAATAGGTTTTAGATAATTTACAGCATGCTTAATCTGATCTAGTTTAATTTAGAAATTGTTTCTAATT
Organism: Luffa aegyptiaca; assembly: GCA_017139565.1. NCBI lineage: Eukaryota > Viridiplantae > Streptophyta > Magnoliopsida > Cucurbitales > Cucurbitaceae > Luffa > Luffa aegyptiaca. The sequence goes on from CM029397.1 coordinate 24,615,099, forward strand.
TTGATTTGCCAACGTACCGGTTTTTCTATAATTGAAATTTAATTCGAGAAAGGTCTTGATTGTTTCCTCTGCCAAAGGGATATTAACCCTTCACGTGGCACATTGCTGACGTGGCATCCAACGTGGCGGCTGACATGGCACATACGGGTCAGATTTTGATGACGTGGCAGCTGACGTGACGGATGACGTGGCACTTCAACGGTCAAATTTTGCTGACGTGGACCATCAGAATACTGACACGTGGCAAGCTGATTTTAAAAAAAAGAAGGAGAAATCATCGGACGCGTGGACAACTAGGATTGTGACACGTGTCGCATCCATGATTTTTCGGATCTGATTAATGTATTTATTAAAAAAGAAAAGAAAAGAAAAGAAAAATCTTGCGATCATCCTCCTTCACGCGCGAGCACGCGTGTGCGGCACACGCGCTTGAGCTTTCTTCATAAAATCCACGCGCGTGATTTGCAGTCGCCTCCTGTGCGCGTGGGCGTCGTTTCGTCTGACAATCCTTTTTAATTTTCTTTTTATTTTCTTATTTTCCTTTAATTTCCTAATCCATTTTTCTTAAATTTTCTCCTAAATCTTCACCGAAATTCCTCCAATTAAAATCTCAACTCTTTCCAAAATTTTATCCTTGAAATCCTTGATTTTATTCTCAAATCCCAAAATTCCAATCTTTCAAAATTCTCCCTTAATCTTGAAATCCTTTCCTTTTCCATTTTAAATTCAATCTTCACCATCGATCTTTAGTTTTATCTAACAGCCAATATTCAACCTTGCCTACAAATTCGACTTGATTTTACTCTTCATTCACACACCAAAAGCTATCAAGTCTTATTCTCTCAAGTCTCCCTACTCTCAAATTCTTGTCCTCCCTTGCTCCTAAATTGGCCTAGGTTTATTTTTGTGAGGTTTCCATTTGAGTGCTTGATAAGGGTAAAAAATATACCTATTTTACCCTTATATTTAGCTCATTTCTTGGTTAAATGTTGTACGTTGTGATCAATTTACTATTCCCGAGCTCAAAATATGCTTAATTTGATAAGTTAGGGTGTTGAGAATCACTTTTGTCAAATTTGACTCATTTGTGCTTAAAAAGACTTGATTTTAAGAGAATTTGACTTAGTTTGTTGCTGTGTAGAAAAACAGAGGAAAATCTGGAATTCCCCAGAAATGCGACCGCATTTCTGGGAAGGCAAAATTGAAATGCGACAGCATTTCTGGAAAAATCTGAAGTCGTCCGCGGTTGTTGTTGACGAGTCTTCTTCGCACCTAATTGGTTGTTTTGACCCTGAAACTGACTGGGCAACCTTCCAGCACCTATTTCGCAGCTCCTCAACCACTTTCTACACTATATAAGCTCAAGATTCGAAGTCAAATTCAAACAGAACTCACTTGGAAGTTATCATAGGGATGCTCGAGGTCCTTCTTAGATGACCAAATTCTAACCTAAGTTAGACATCAAATCTTGTGGTTTGTAGAGAGTTTCACTCATTCCCACTTGTAAAAGCGAGAGAGTGGAGTGTCTTAGCGAACTCTAGAAGGATTGAGTAAATAGAAAAACCTATAATATTTAGCTATCTCCTTTATTTCCAGCTCTTGAATCTTTTCATTATTCTGTATTATTTACATTCTTATTTCAATGAAAATGTGTTCATTTGCTTTTTATCTCATCATGAGTAGCTAAATCTCGTTGAGGGGTTCAATGTGGTGAATTCCCTTATGGTTTAATGGCTTGAAAGTGTTTTATTTGCTTAAGTTGTGTTTAATGTATGTCATTCTTTATTGATTATCACTCTAATCTTGCTAAGTTTAACTTGATCACTTAGACTTTGCATGCTATGTGAGTTTGATCTCGAAAGGGACAAACGATATCGGTTCTCATAAAGGTGATATAGGAGAAAAAGCTCGAAAGAGATTGTTCGGCGGTATAAGGCAAGCTGCCTAAGACACCCTATATCGACTATAGGGATATAGGTTGCATTCGTGAATTATCTATGTCGGAGTCGAGTCACAGAAATGTGCATAACGGTACTCGCTTAGCCTCCTAACAGTTCTTGGGAACAAGGGCCAAATAGGAGTTAAATCTGACTCAATGCATTGAATACACTTAAGTTAGATATTGCATGATTATGGTTATTGCCTTAGGGATGAATCCATGTTGAATACCTCATTGTTTATTATTGTTATTCTTTATTATTTATTTGCTTGTATTATTTATCTTTTCAAAAACTCAATCAATCAAACTTATTTTCTTTGGTTACCTTTACAAAAGCAATCATTTGAGCAGATTCTTCATCAAATCTGAATTTCCAATTTAGTCCTCGTGGGATCGATACCCTTGGAATACTTCTAAGGTTTTTTATTACTACGTGCGACAATGTATACTTGCACTAAGTGTTAGCTGAATTATTCTTTCTTTTTATTATTCATCTTATCTCACATTCCATCCATTCAGCTGACGACGCACCAGTGCTCAATTTGTATACTTAGCCTTCAATAGGTAATATTGTGAGGATTTCTTTTACTTTTTAGGAATTGTATTAAGGTGTGGGTACACCTTGGGTTGTGAGAAAAAGAAATTGGTTTGATCCTCAACCAGTAAAAATGATCTTGGGTTTCTCTTTAGCCTAGAAAAAATAGGGTAATGTCTCGGTTTGGTTCTCACCTGTAAGAGGATCACTTAGTGAAATACTCAAGTCTTGGGGAGTGGAGTAGGCAATTGGCCGAACCACTATAATTCCCAGTGTTTTCTCTTCCTCTCTCTCTTTTATTTCCTGTTGTCTATTTTTTTGCTTTCTTGTCTTAGCTAACTTTTAATCCTTCCTAATTGCATGATTTAATTTTTGGTGTGTTATTTAAATTTATCCTTGATTAAATTATTTTTAAATTTGAAGTTATCATAGCTTGCATGCTTTAGGTTCTATCTTGCATAAATTTTCTTTATTAAAATTGGTGTGTTAATTTTATTGAACATATTTTAAAGATTAAATTAATTTTAAAAATTGGTAGTCAACCCTATTCACCCTCCCTCTAATGTTGTCTTTAGATCCTACAAGATTGTCCTTAGATTTGTATGGGTGAAAGTGGCCTGTTTGTCGACTCAATAATCCTACAATTTCAAGGGCAAGACCGATTGGGGGCTGGGAACATAACAGTACAAGATGGAATTCACTCCTTCCCCTATTGGGGTAAGTAGATGTGTGTTCCCTTAAGGGCTGATTCTGGGGCTTGAACAAAGGCGCGCGTCGTCCTTTCGTGGCCCGAGAGGAACTCCTGTTTAGTGGTTGGACCCTAAACAACTTGTTCATTAGAGAGGTCAGTGGTACTTAAGGATTCTGAGGTAACCTAGGGATAAAACGGTAATTTGACCCAGATGGTGTTACGAACACTCGTGAAGGATTGAAGCAAGCAATCCCCAGCAACGACGCCAAAAACTTGTTGCACGATTTTACCGCAAGCGTACGGGTCGTCACAAGTAATATAGTGATTTTGAGTATCGAGTATCGTCTCCACAAGGATTAGATTTATTCAATTAATTACCATGAATACTCTTGCTTGGCTTTATTTAGAGAACAAAATCTAATGCCGAAAAGAATAAAAAAAGCTAATCTAGAAAGCAAAAGATAAATGGAGACACAATTTGGAGGGATAATTCTTAGAGGGTTAATTTCATCAATTGAACCTCTAATGCTTAATCAATTAACTAATATGGATTAACTAATCATTTGATTCTTAAGTCTAGAAGCCTAATGACAAGGACTCTCCCGTTGGTTTCCTCCTATCTCATACCTTTCAATAAAGAATCTCCTTTCAGTTTCCTCTTTATTTACTTAGCATGGCATTACGACCCTTCAATACAACCTCTAACGCTATTTATCTTATCCCGTGTCACTCGGGTAAATAAACGTCAGTCATGCATTCAGTTCTAGTCTAAGCTTCTCTCCGTCGAGTTTCCACTTAGTAACGATTCATTTAATCAGCGATCAGTTGATTAAAAGCATTAAGGACAAAATGCATAAATGAACAATAATGACAATTAAACCAAATCAATTCAGCAAAGGTTAAAAAACTAAATCAATCTCAAAGAATTTAGGAATTAACTACTCATAACCACTAAAATTCAATAATTCCTAATCACAACAATTCTAGAAACCAAAACATAAAGGAAAAAGGGAAGAGAAATGCTCATAAAAGTGTCGATCTCCTCGATCCCAAGGCGACCTCCTTCGATCCCGAGCTTCAAAGATCTTCAACAAAGCTCCAAAACTCTCCCAAAAAATCTCCAAATTTAGTGTGGACTCTAGAATGGGGTGAAAACCCACAAATTGGCTCCTCAAACTTGGATGCAAATGACCCGTTTTATAGTTGTTCAGTAGGTGCAGCGTCGCGACGCTCTGACGTCATCTTGTCTTGGGCTCCAAGTCGTCGCAGCGTCGCGACGCTACCCACTTTCTGGATCTTTCCGCATAGCTGCCTAGCGTTGGGACGCTCAAGGCTTAGCATCTCAACGCTAGACCTTGGATCTTGTAGAATGGCCCGATTTTGCATGGAATTTCGGGCCTCCTTCATTTCCTTTGGTCCAAATGCTTCATGTAATGGATCTTGGGCTCTTTTCTTGACCCAACTTGATAATTAAGGCTTTGGAATTCATGAATTGGGACTTCTAACTCATTCTTTTTGGGCTTTTGGACTTGGCTCTACAATGGACTTATCCAAATTGCTCAAAAAGTCTCCAAAATCATCCAAATTCTCTCAAAAATCCGAATTTTCTTTCTTGACTCGGTTTTCTAAAATTTAAACAGAAAATAGCATTAAAGCACACAATTCAAGCATAAAACTAACTAAAATTAATAGGAAAATGATAGCATTTCTGCATGCTATCAATTGACTTACTGTATTGGTTGATATCCGTGGACACAGAAATATTCTATAGTGAGAAGAGTGCAACTGTGGGTCTTTAGTGGAGTGACCCATAGTTAACGAATATTGATTAACTTGATTAATGAGTTTATCCAATTAATCTCATATCGTTGGAGTTTCTGATCTGTAGGTCAATTAGGTCCCACTGGCAGCTCGTAAAGGGTTTTGAGGTAAATATAATAATTTGAAATGTTCAAATTTACTAAGGAAAATAATATAATGTATGATGATAAATTATATTTTAATTAAACTTTGTAATATAAATTTATTTTGAATATAGATTCAAAATTAATTTATGGGAGAATTAAATATTAGAAGGAGTTCAAATATTAGATTTAATATGAATTAGATTCATATTAAAACCATGGGTTACAATTAATGCGCATATGATGCACATTAAAACTATAGGTTATATGAGAGAAAGATAATTGAATGGGATTCAATTATAGGGTTAAATTAAATATGTGATATTTAATTTAATGATTAATTAATTAGTGAATTAATCAATTATTTAATTATATTTAATTAAATTCGATTTAATTAAATTAATTAAATGAAAACTATAGGTTATGTGGGAGATGTACATTTAATTATATATGATATAAATGTTATAATAAATTAAAATTAGTTTTAATTGAATGTTATTTTTTTAATTAATTAAATAATTGTTATTTAAATTAAGGGAAAAATACACTTTTGGTCCCTGAGGTTTGGGTTAAGTGACAGTTGGGTCCCTGAGTTTTCAAACTCAACAAAAATACCCCTGAGGTTTGAGATAAGTGGCATTTTGGTCCCTGCCGTCAATTTTTCCGTTAAATTTTAACAGTTGCTGACGTGGTACTATTATTTTAATAAAAAAAATTATTTTTCTAATTTTTTAAATAAAATAGTAATAAATTAAATAAAAAAAATATTTTTAATTATTATTTTTATTTCTTTTTCCCTCCCTCTCTTCCTCCTCTTCTTCTTCCTCTTCTTCTTCCTCTTCTAATCCATCATCTTTCTCTCCTACTTCTTCTACCACCGGCCGCCGCCCGTCGCCAGTACCGGCGACATTTTTTTTTTTAATCTTTTCTTCTCTTTCTCTTCCCTTTCCCTTCTCTTCTTCCTTCCTTCTTCTATTTTTTTTTTTTTAACGGCGAGGGAGGGAGGGACTCCCTCCCTCACCGTTACATCCTCCGTTTATAAAAAAAAAACAGAAGAAGGAAGGAAGAAGAGAAGGGAAAGGGAAGAGAAAGAGAAGAAAAGATTAAAAAAAAAAAAAAAATGTCGCCTGTCGCCGGCGCCGGCCGGCTGTCTTCGGTGCCGGCGACGGGCGGCGGCCGGTGGTAGAAGAAGTATGAGAGGAAGATGATGGATTAGAAGAGGAAGAAGAAGAGGAGGAAGAGAGAGAGGGAAAAAGAAATATAAATAATAATTAAAAATATTTTTTTTATTTAATTTATTACTATTTTATTTAAAAAATTAGAAAAATAATTTTTTTATTAAAATAATAGTGCCACGTCAGCAACTGTTAAGATTTAACGGAAAAATTGACGGCAGGGACCAAAATGCTACTTATCTCAAACCTCAGGGGTATTTTTGTTGAGTTTGAAAACTCAGGGACCCAACTGTCACTTAACCTAAACCTCAGGGACCAAAAGTGTATTTTTCCCTTAAATTAATTAAATTAATATATTTAATTTTATTTAAAATTAAATATCTTTTAACTGATTTGATCTGTGATAGTGATCATAGCTAGCTATTTTTCCTTATTTAATTTAGCTAGTCTTTCATGATTTATTGGCCAAATTTTATGCATTTTCATGTTGTATTTGTAGGAAATTAATATTGGAGCCAATTGGATGTTCGAAGGGCGAAAAGAAGTTAAAGAATGAAAAAGAATCAAAGTTGGAAGATTGAAGATAGGCTCATCCGTTGACACCCTATATTTGGAGTTTTCAATCTAAAAAAAAAAAAAAAAAAAATCATAGCGTCGAGATGCTATGTGACTAGCGTCACGACGCTAGGCGAACTTCCAGAATCCGTAATTTCGCGGTAGCGTCGCGACGCTACGACCAATTTTTGCCTTATTTGAAGATTGCGATTAGGGCTTTTTGGGGACTTCTTTTGGACACTTTGGGGCCGTAAAATAGAGGAAAAGAGAGGATTTTGAAGCTGAAGCAAGGGGAGCAAAGTGGAAATCAACCCATTGTTCGTGGGGATCGTGACGGGGACGTTCGGTCTCGACCTACATAGAGTTTAATTCTTCTTTATCCCTTCTTTTAGTTAGTTTTTATGGCTAATTCATACTTAGTTTATGTTTTCATAAGGATTATGTGTAGCTAAGTTGAACTCTTAGGGATTGATGTAGCCGTTGGGCACGTTATGGATTGATTTTACGGTTTTATGTTATTGATTCATTTATGCATATTTGTATCCTTAACGCTTTCAATTTACCGGCCATAAATTGATTGATGTTGGTGCTTGAATCTAACTCGGGAGAGAGGATTTAGCTTAGAAATCATTATGCATAACTAGGATTTAGCTAGAAATCGGGAGATTATGGTTAATTCTAGAAATCGTTAAAAAGGTTATCCTTATTGCCTTGTATGTTTATTGAATTTAGATAGGGATATCGGGTTCAATTGCATGTGGGAGAATCATGTATACTCGGGAGAGATATGTGTGATATTAGTTTACCAAGATTTATGAATCATAGCATGTGTTAATCCGTTAATTAATCCATAATCCCAATTGGTGAAATCAAATCCCTAAGACCATTGTTTCCATTGGATTGTCATTATTGCACTATTTTATGTTTGATTCCATTGCATTCTCACTCTTTTCGGTTCCCTAAATAAAATTGGTCAAAAGTATTTTCGGTAATTAAAATTTGACTAGACACAAATCCAGAGGACGACATTCGAATTTCACATTCACTATATTATTACTTGACCCGTACACTTGCGGTTAGCAATTTGCACATCAATCAGTTAACAAGATATGTGGGAAGCATTTCACTTTCTTCCCCTCTCCCCCCTAACTGCATGCCTATGAAGAAAAAAATAGAGGTTCTGGCCTTTTGGAAAAAAGATACGCAGAACAGTTCAGGCCTCTCTGTTTTTCTGATAGGGAAAAATTCTCTTTGAAAAAAAAAAAGTTCTTCCCTTCCCTTCAACAGAAAAGATTCCCACAAAATCTTAAAGGCCTCAAGCAATCCCTAGGAGAATACTAGTGAAACCGTAGTGGTGGTGTCCCGATGTATTTGGGTAGAAAGATCTTGATCCAGAGAATAATCATTGAAGCCCTCCTGAGTCTACAACGAAGGTTTGGGTTAATTCCTTTTCTTCTCTGTTTATTTTTAGGGAAAAATACACTTTGTCCCTGAGGTTTGGGTTAAGTGACACTTTGGTCCCTGAGTTTTCAAACTCAACAAAAATACCCCTGAGGTTTGAGATAAGGAGCACTTTGGTCCCTGCTGTCAACTTTTCTGTTAAATTTTAACGGCTGCTGACGTGGCACTATTATTTTAATAAAAAAATTTATTTTTAAAAATTGTTAAATAAAAAATATTATTATTATTTATTTTTTTCTATTTCTCTCTCCTATTCTTCATCTTCAACCTTCTTCTCATCTTCCCTTCTTCTTCAACAGGTCACCGGCGGCTGGCGGTCGGCGACCACCGTTCGCCGGCGGCCAGCTGCCGCCGCATGACTTTTTTTTTTTCCATTTTCTTCTCCTAAACCACCATCACCACCAACTCTCTCCTGTCGACAAACTTTTTTTTTCCTCTTCTTCCTCCTTTCTTCTTCCCTCTTTTTTTTCCTCCTCATTCTTCTTCCCTCTTCTTCCCTTCCATTTCTTCTTTCACTAGTTTTATTAAAAAAAAAATAGAAAGAAAGGGAAACCCCTTGAATACGGCTGGAACGAAGGAGACCCTCACATTAGATCTGTGAGCAATGAACAAAGGAGACCCTCGCATCAGATCTGTGAGCAACGAACAAAGGAGACCCTCGCACCAGTCGCCGTACACCCAGATCCGCCAGTCAGTTGTCGTACACCCAAATCTGTCAGCAAAGGGCGAAAGGTGAAGGAGCACCTTCCAGATCCGCCATTCACCAGCGTGGGTCTCTTGATTTGCTGCTGAGAAACGAGTTCCGCCCAGATTTGCTGCTGAAAAACGAGTTTCGCCCAGATTTGCTGCTGTCTTGCTCCTCGCACCGCGATCGCCGGCGTAGTCGTAGCCCAGCCACTGGCGCGGTGTGAGAGGGAGAGGCGGCGACAAATGTCCGATCAAACATCGCTGACACAAGCTTTTCAGTCGAGGTCCAAACGGTGAGAGAGACGGTGGGAGAGAGGCACGGTGAGGGAGAGAAAGGTAGGCACAGTGAGAGAGATGGAGATGGTGAGGGAGAAAGGGAGAGAGAAAGAAAGAGGAAAAAAAAACGTCGTCGGCTCAGGCAGCCGGCCAGCCGCCGGCGATCGGCGGTCTATGGTGGCAGTACAACCGGTGAAAGTAGAGGCTTGGGTTAAAAGTAAAGAGGCTTAGGGTTTTGGTAGAGAAGAAGAAGGGAGGGTTTTTAATTAAATAATATTATTTTATTGTTTTTAATATATTTTTAATTAAAAAAATTAAAAATATTTTTTTAAATAAAAAAAAAATAGTGCCACGTCATACGTCTGTTAGTTTTTAACGGAAAAATGGATGGAAGGACTAAAATGAAACTTAAACAAAACCTTAGGGACTAAATTGTTGAGTTTGAAAACTCAGGGACCAAAGTGTCACTTAACCCAAACCTCAGGGACTAAAAGTGTATTTTCCCTTATTTTTATATCTAGGATTAGATCTTAGATAAAAACATGCTTAGCCTTAATTGTATTACAGTAGATTAATTTGGTTTACTGTGAATTGTCATCGTATGAGTATTTTAATTCTGAATTAAAATCTGGTTTAATGGTCTGGTAAATTTTCGATGCGCGAGGGCTTTTATCCCTTCAGGAACAAACATTTCTTATTGATATTTGCAAAATATGATGTTTGACGTGCAAAGTTGTATGAGGAAGAAAACAAAACAGTTAGCTTGAACTTTTGATTCATAACCTCATGTTAAACAGATCAACACCCCAAACATAGACTATTTTAACCCATAATAAAATAATTTGTACCCCAAACATAGACTATTTTATCCTAGACTAAAATAATTTGCACCCAAAACACAGACTATTTAACTCCACGGATTATTATAACCCCCAGACTAAAATAACCACTGATTATTATAACCAACTCAACACTCTAAACAACCCCTAAGAGTTTTCGTTTAGTCAATTATCAATGAAAAGACTCTCTTCCCTATTTACACGTATTATGGTATCAGTGAAGGGATAATAGCCCTTGGCAGCGGAAACGTTCAGAGAACCACACTGATTTTTTATCATAATTAAAATACCAATACAGATCACCAAAAATATATTTTACAGCAACCATACAGAGAATTATACTTGCTGAAAATGCATAAAGCATGTTGTGATCAAGATGAATAAAATTCCTAGATATAATCTAAGAAGGACCCTAATGATCCAAGGTCAAGAACCACTTACCCTTGAAGAGTTTCTTGATCGTTTCGCCAAGTTTTTCCCGAAGTACTCTGAAAAACAACAGCAAAAAGAACCTTGATTTTTCTGTAAAATAGCCACGAACACCACCACTTGATGACACCGATATCCTCGAAAGGGATTGTGCGTTGGGAGCTTGTGGGAGCTAAATCTCTAAAGGAATTAGGGAGATCTATTGATCTCTGTACTCTTAGGGAGAAGAATTGCAGAGAACTCTAGAGAAGAGAGAGGAAGTTTTATGTGGGTTTCACCGAGAGTGTGTAATTGAATGAATGAATCTGCGCAAAGAAACCAATTGCCCCTTAAACACCTCTCAACCCACGCATAAAAGGAGGAGGCCACGTTCCCATCAGTTAGGATAACTGATGAGAAAAATTAATTAATATTAATAAATATTAATTAATCTTTTGAATTAAATTAACCCTTAATTTAATATAAGTGTGATTTTTGTATAAACATATTTATACAAACCTTCCTTTTATCCTATGGTTTTAATTAAATTTAATTAAACAAAATTTAATTAAATTAAATTAAAACGAAAATATTAATTAATTCACCAATTAACTAATATTATAATTAAATATCATATATTCAATTATACTTCTCTCTTATAAACTATAGAATTAATATACATCATATGTGCATTAATTATAACCTATAGTTTTAAATATGAATCAAATTCATATTTAAGTTTAATATTCGAACACCTTCGAATATTCAATTCTCCCTTAGAATTTTACCTCAACGCCCCTAGTGAGCTCCCGGTGGAACCTAATGGACCTACAGATCAGAAGCTCCAACGATATGAGATTAATTGGCTAAACTCATTATCCAAGTTAATCAATATTCGTTAACTGTGGTTCACTCCACTATAGAACCACAACTACACTCTTCTCACTGCAGATAAATTTCTGTGTCCACGGATATCGACCGTCAACAGCAAGTTAGCCCTTCACGTGTGTTCGTACCCCAGCTAGGTCAAATTACCGTTTTACCCCTGGGGTACCTCTTGATCCTTAAGTACCAGTGCTCCTCTAATGAACAACCTGTTTGAGGTCCAACCAGCAAACAGAAATCCCTCTCGTGCCATAAAGAGGGTAGGGCCCATTGTTCAAGACCCGGAGACACCACTTAAGGGAACACACATCTACTTACCCAAATATCAGGAAGGAGTGAATTCCATCTTGTAAGACTACGTTCCCAGCTCCCCACTCGGTCTTGTCCCCAAAATGGTAGGCTTATTGAGTCGGCGAATAGGCCACTCTCACCCGTACAAATCAAAGGACAATCCCTCATGGACAGGAGTCCATAATCCACTCAGGATTAAGGCCAAGTTGCCTAGGTCATCCTAGTGAAATAGAAACCGAGTTAACTAAGGCGTTACAGTTAGTGGTTAACTAACGGCGTTACAGTTAGTGGCCACTCAGGATTAAGGCCAACTTTTGCTTAGAATTTCAATTGGATTGGCTTTGTTAACCTGAAAAGACTAAATATTTGAATAAGTATACATAGTTAGCATCAAATATTTTATTACAAAGTTGTATAATTAATATACGTTGTTAAATTGAATTATATATTAATATAATCATTAATTATACATAATTATAATTTTATTTTATTAAATTTAGTTTTTAAAAGGATAAGCCACATGCAATAAGAAAAACTAGTAAACATAAAAGTGAAAAAACTAAATACATAATTCAGAAAGAAAAAAAAAAGAAAATATTCTATAAAGTCTTTGAGAAAGTAAACATAAAAGGGAAAACAGTAAGCTTATAATGTCTAACATTTATAAGCACAAAAGCATTGTTTAGGGACAGAAGGTGCAGTGTACAAATCACATAGTCCCTTTCCATTGTGCTGATTTTTACAGTCTTCCCAACAGCTATTGTCTCCTTTACAAGTCCACACTCTATGACAGTTCTTTGCTTGTGCTATCAACAACATAAATTTGAACCAAATGTTTCATTGTTATATTCGCTTCAATAACTTTGTAAAATAACTAAGAAATTATTTCATTTCAGAGGATTTTTTTTAGTCGATATATATGATAGTCATACAACTCTCGTATATTTTTAATAACATTCCAGGTTTGTTTACTTGTTGTTTGAAAAATTGTCAATGAGATATGATAGTCCATAGTTTTTAATTACTACCAAAATAATCATGAATAATAACAATTTTTAACTACCAAACATCGAAAAATAATGACAATTTAAGTTGTCAAGAAATTATGAATAACAAATGTATTTCGATGTCAAAAGTTCATGAAAAATTACACTTAAATTTCTAACAGTCGAGGATAAGTTTTTCGTTATCGAATTTGACCCCTCAAATGATTTCTAAATACTTTTAAAAAAATTTATTAAATATTTTTATTGAAGGTCAACTTATGTTGTACAATAAACCTACTTATAAATTGTAAGTATTAGAAACCTTTCAAATTGTAAAAACATGATCTCATAATATAAGAACTTGAACTGAAATACAAAAAAAAAAAAAAAAAAAAAAATACCATTGATCAGAATGTTATAAAATAAGATTATTCTTGAAAAATTAGATATTCTCACTTTCCTAAGAGTCTAACTAGAACACAAATAAAGCCAACAAGAGCATAGCTCAATTGACATAAAGTTGTATTGATAATCACGGGGTATGTGGTTCGAATCCCCACCTCCATATATTGTAAAAAAAAAAAAAACTAGGAACAATTAAATGCATTACAATAGACAAAAAAAATAATAATAAATTAAAAAAAATTAAAAAAAAAATCTCAAGAAAAGTAGAATGAAGCAATTTACCATGGAAGAAGTAGGTCATGAGCAAGCAAAGGAAAGGAAGAAGTGTTGCCAGTTTTGATTGCCATGTCTTTGTTTGCAGCTCAACTCTATGCACTTTGAAGGCCATTTTGAAACCTCTAAACTCCATATATCCCTTTGCTTTAAATTAGGATACTGACTTTTTATTTAATTTTTTTTGGAAGACTTTTTATTTATTTATTTATTTTTGGAAGACTTTTTATTGCAATTAAAGGACATTTTTATTTAATTATTTCATGATGGTGTCACTAAGAAAAAGTGGTGGGTTCACCTTCCACTTAGTCTAATCCCACTTTGTCCCTTTAAAACAACCAAATATCAAGTGATTTTTTTTTTTTTTTTTTGCCCTTGAAATGGAAAAATCAGTGTAAAAAACCTTATAATTTCCTAATTGAATAGATTTTTTTTTTTAATCTTTTGCCAAAAACAAGTTTTTTTTTCCATTTTCTATGTTGTTATAGGTGATTTTGGACCACACAAGGAGCTGACGAGGACAAACGGGCAGAGGTAGGACCAAAAGACTGATCCAGAGGAAGACCGGGCCAAAGGGTCGGGCCAACATGGCCCGACCCATATGGTCGGCCTCGGCCCGACCATTCGGCCTAGTTGCGCGGGCCGAGTCCGGTGACTTCTTTTCGGTCCCTGATGCCCCGGATCGCCCCGGTTCCGCCTGGTTTGTCCCAAAACGCCTCCAAATACCTAAAAACCCTAGGAGGATGAGCAGGTATTTATACCCCTCTTCGCCACTGAAGAAGAGGACTCCGAATTCTTCCCTAAACACTATTCTATATTCTCTACTCTCTCCTCTTGCTCTTACTTTTCCACTCCCTACCGTTCTGTTTGCTGACTTAAGCATCGGAGCCGGTGTGGCGAACACCACACCGGTGTGCAGGTTTACTGTCTTGCAGGCCACGTCTTCCCCCCCTCATCTACAAATTTACCGTTGGTGGCATGTGAAGGTCAGGTGAGTTCCCTCTGACCAAAATCGACCATCAACAGTTGACGCCGTCTGTGGGGAAGAAAGCTTGCCAAATCTGCACATCGGTCACTCCATGAGTAAGAGGATGGAGAAGGGAAGCCGAAATCCAAACCCAAACCCTTCTGAAAATAACCATCAACCGCAGAAATCGAAAGAAGACTGACAGCATGAGCAACAAGGTCAGGGGGCTCAGACCTACAAGTCGAGCAATTCTGAGGAGCCCAACACCAAGCTACGGTCATACCAAGATAGACCAGAGGAATCTGATCGAGGATAAGCGCAGAAGTGCCAAAACTGTCGAAGCGGAAGCCAGGGCTGCTAAGCCCGTGGCCAGCGCAGCCGAGGCCGAGGCCAGAAAAGATGATCTCCCTATGAAGACCGAGCTTCTGGACACCCAAAAAGAACTCGCAAATCATCAAGGAGACCTGCAGAAGCTAAATGACTCCAAGCCAAACAGCGACTACCAGACGGACCATGCCGAGGCCGACCTTGCCGAGGCCAACCGAAGGTGTTCATCCAGACCGATTAGGAGGAAACCCCACAAGAGATCAGAACCACCTTTGGAGGACAAATCAACAACAAACAGAGACTTTGACAAGATTGAAGACACCAGGAAAAGAATGTCGTCATCCTGAACTACGGTCATCCTTTGGCCAAGGCCGAGGCCGACCCACAGCTATGGTCATCCCGAGGCCGAGGCCGACCCTAGGCCAAAGCTAACTCTAAGCTACGGTCATCCTTTGGCCGAGCCCGAGGCCGACCCACAGCTATGGTCATCCTTTGGCCGACCCCGAGGCCGACCCTAGGCCAAAGCCGAAGCCGAATATCCAATACCTCAAAAGTGACCCGAAGATCACATAATCAAGACAAATCAGATTGTCAATGCAGTTGAACAGAAGACAAGATCCAGATCGAAGCGAAGGAACCAGATACGAAAGACGACAGATTGTTCGAGGCTAAGGCCTAAGCCAACCCTAGATATGGATGAGGCCGAGGCCGACCCCAGATATGATCGAGGCCAAGACCGAGGCCGACCTAAGCCATGCCCGAGGCTGAGGCTAACCATAACCATGGTTGTGACCAAGGCTAACCCTCTTATTTCAAGCGAGATCGAACACATGCAAGCCTATAGTGCCCACGCTTCAGCGAGCCTATAGTACCCACGCCTACATGCGAGCCTATAGTGCCCACGCTTCAGCGAGCCTATAGTGCACACGTTTCATGCGAGCCTATAGTGCCCACGCTTCAGCTAGCCTATAGTGCCCACGCCTACATGCGAGCCTATAGAGCCCACGCCTAAATGCGAGCCTATAGTGCCCACACTTCAGCGAGTCTATAGTGCCCACTCATACATGCGAGCCTATAGTGCCCACGCTTCAGCGAGCCTATAGTGCCCACGCCTACACGCGAGCCTATAGTGCCCACGCCCACACGCGAGCCTATAGAGCCCACGCTTCAGCGAGCCTATAGTGCCCACGCCTACATGCGAGCCTGGACTACCGAGTCTACCTCGCCTCAGCCAGATTGAGATTACGTGAGCTTGGACCAACGAGTCTACCTCACCTCCTCTGGCCTGAGTATCTTCACATCAGGCGAGCCTGGACTACCGAGTCTACCTCGCCTCATCCAGAGTGAGACCATGTGAGCCTGGACCAACGAGTCTACCTCACCTCCTCTGGCTTGAGCATCTTTACACCAGGCGAGCCTGGACTACCGAGTCTACCTCGCCTCATCCAGAGTGAGACCATGTGATCCTGGACCAACGAGTCTACCTCACCTCCTCTGGCTTGAGCATCTTTACACCAGGCGAGCCTGGACTACCGAGTCTACCTCGCCTCATCCAGAGTGAGACCATGTGAGCCTGGACCAACGAGTCTACCTCACCTCCTCTGACTTGAGCATCTTTACATCAGGCGAGCCTGGACTGCCGAGTCTACCTCGCCTCATCCAGAGTGAGACCATGTGAGCCTGGACCAACGAGTCTACCTCACCTCACCTGGCATGAGTCCATACACTTCATATAAGTCAAGCTCACCCTACAGAAGTCGGGACCGAGCACCTCTTGCTAAGGCCGAGCACCTCTTGTCGAGGCCAAGCACAAACTTTAAAGGTATTCTCCTATTTACTCAACTATACTTTATGTTTCAGTGAAGTTCTACTTAAGATTGGGGGCTACAGAGGGGATATGCACTCCCTATTAAACAAAAAGCAAGTAACATGGGATATACACTCCCTATTAAACAAAAAGTACACTAGTTTGGCATGTCTAACCAATGATTACATGCTCTAGCCTATTCTTTCATTATTTTCCTACAAGGACTAACGTATGAATGCAGGGAGCTAGATTTTGAGCTAACAGAGGTCCGAGGCCGAGGCCGACCCTAGCCTCTTCCCTCATTCTTCTTTTGCAGAGATTAACTTTTCAATGCAAGATTGTGAAATCTTTTGCTTCTCCTATTTTTTACTTGTGGATAAGCCCTGGATCTGGAATGAAGCGTTCTGAATGACCAAGTACAGGGATCTAGCTGCTGTGCTCGGCCTTTTCCCAAGGCCGACCAGATAACCCAAAATGGGAAGCTGCTATGCTCGGCCTCTTCCCGAGGCCGAGGTCGACCAGATAAGCTAAAGTGGGAGACTGCTGTGCTCGGCCTCTTCCCGAGGCCGAGGCTGACCAGACAAGCTAAAACGGGAAACTACTGTGCTCGGCCTAGGCCGACCAGATAAGCTAAAGGGGGAGATTGCTGTGCTCGGCCTCTTCCCGAGGCCGACCAGAGCCATTGTTGTAATCTCTCAACTTTTCTCATTTCCATTTCACCTAACCCCTTTTCAGGGAGTGTCTACTTTGTCCAGTTTGTCCTATCTTGCAGGATAATAAGGAATCATACATAAGTCGGCATGGAAGGAGAGTTATACTCTTAAATCAGGCTTAAGGAGCTCAACCGATAGCACTAAAGTCGCACCTGAATCCTAATTCAAGAGTGGGGGCTTAATGTTATAGGTGATTTTGGACCACACAAGGAGCTGACGAGGACAAACGGGCAAAGGTAGGACCAAAAGACCGACCCAGAGGAAGACCGGGCCAAAGTGTTGGCCCGACCCATATGGTCGGCCTCGGCAAAAGGCCGAGGCCGACCATTCGGCCCGGTTGCGCGGGCCGAGTCCGGTGACTTCTTTTCGGTCCCTGATGCCCCGGATCGCCCCGGTTCCGCCTGGTTTGTCCCAAAACGCCTCCAAATACCTAAAAACCCTAGGAGGATGAGCAGGTATTTATACCCCTATTCGCCACTGAAGAAGGGGACTACGAATTCTTCCCTAAACACTATTCTATATTCTCTACTCTCTCCTCTTGCTCTTACTTTTCCACTCCCTACCGTTCTGTTTGCTGACTTAAGCATCGGAGCCGGTGTGGCGAACACCACACCGGTGTGCAGGTTTACTGTCTTGCAGGTCACGTCTTCCCCCCCTCATCTACAAATTTACCGTTGGTGGCACGTGAAGGTCAGGTGAGTTCCCTCTGACCAAAATCGACCATCAACATATGTCATATTCTTTTCAACTTTTTGTTGATGTTTAAAGAAAATAAAATATTTCTTTCTAATAATATAAATGTTGAACCCTTCTATTTTTTGAAATGTTGAAGGAAATTTCAATTCCATGAGATTAAAAAAAAAATCTATTTCAAAATTTAACTCATAATTAGATGCATGAATAATTTTTTAGTTTAAACAAATGTTTGTTACAAAAGCATTAAGAATCTCTCTAGTGAAGAGGGTGTAGATATGCACAACTTTAATGGATTAACCAAGAATTTATTAAAGTAGGTTAAGTGGAGATTAAACTATTTAGAAGCAGTTTGCTCTTATCCAAATCATAATTACAGTTGTATTAAATTAAATAAAAAAAAAGAAGGAAAATTATAATTGTATTGTCATTCCTTAGAAAATTGTAGTTGAAGCTTTATGCAATTGCTTTAGCTACATGGCATCCAATTCTAATTTTTATCAATCTCAATCTCTATAGGATATTTGCATCTAATTCCAAACAACACTACATATTACCATTAGTACCCTTCTTCTTCTTCTTCTTCTTTTTGAAATTACCATTAGTACCCTTCTAAATCATAATAATTGTTTTGTAATTTCAAAATTATGCGTATCCCAAAAAAATCAAGTGCAAATTTTCTTTACAGTTATTGATGAAAAAATTAAAATATTAAGGCCCCGTTTGATTCATGATCCGTTTTCGTTTTTATGTTTTCGAAAATAAAAAATACAAGGGAAACCATGAAAATGTGTTTGGTATACCTATTTTCAAAAACAATTTTCGAAAACAACTCAAAAAATGGTCTGTTTTCAAAAACGATAAAATGTTGTTTTCATTGTTTTCCAAATTTTTTTTTCAAAATAATGGAAACACGAGATACAACTTTAAAAACACAGGATACATCTTTCTTTCCATCAAGCAATGTTGCATTATCTACAAACAACATTTTTTATTTTTGATATCCAAAGTCTCTTGGACTCTAAAGAAAAAAAAAATACAAAATTACTGTTGTGTAAATAGTGTGTTTCATTGATTTATAATCTCTCTAAAAATGAATAAAAGTTAAGTAGAAAAATAATTATATTAAATTAAATTTTTCTTAAGAAAAAATAATTTTACCAAGCACATATTAATATTTTGATGCATTTTCAAATTCATAACCAAACACAGTTTTCAAATTTTGAATTAAAATTTAAAGTTTTTAAATTGGAACAAAAAATTTAAAGTGAGTATTAAGCAAAAAATATGTGATTTTTGCTCGCAGTTAGATACTTTCACTATAAAGTGTTAGTAAGCTGATACGAAGGTGAAAGAGACAACAAGGATTCTCTCTAAACAAAAGCAAGTAAAAGATAAAATAAGAAGAGGTCCAACAGTCAAACAAGTTTGGGGGAAAAGAAAAAAAGAAAAGAAAGAAGTTCTTTTTATGGTTATTGTATTAGGCTTAGTTTCTCAAAGTTGAAAGGAGTATCCTAGGTTCTATGAATAGGAGTTAAGTAGTTTAAACATATTGACTAGAGTGGATCATGGAGAGTTATGTTTTGAAAAATAAACATTGAAACTTAATAATGCCTATAAACTTAGAAGTTATGTTTGGCACCCGAGTAGAGACCTCTCTTGAAAGGCGAACTTTTAAGAAACTATTTTAAGATGCATGTTTATTTGATTTCAAACTTATTGTACCTAACATTCTGGTTTGCAAATGTTCGAGGATAAGCAATGGGTTAAGTTTGGAGGTGTGATAAGTGTCAAATATTTCATATACTTGTTCCTTAAGCTTAGCTTAGTTCTTGTTAATTTGAGGATATTCTGATCATATTTGTGAATTCTCGAGCATAAAAGGACAAAAGTGTATGAATCAAGTCTTGGAGAGTGAACGTATTCAATTTAAGTGTATTTGAGGTCAAAAGAGTCATATTTTTAAGAACTAATCAAATTTTGGTGTTATGCAGAAAACTAGTGAAGTAATAGGTTGTGGCTGCAATATGTCCTAGACTAAATGGAAATGTGGCCGCAATTTTTGGAAAAATTGTTTTTCCCATAATTTTGTGAGTTAGCAACTACCAAGCTATTTTCGTACCAAACTGCAGATTTTGACTCTGATTCTCTCTAGTCCACTTGAGGGCATAGATTTCGGAAACAACCCAACCATATGCAAGCTATAAAAGGACCTACAAATGCCATTTAAACAAGTTGAATTCGTGGGATGATTTGGTATCATGCTAGACCCTTGTTCAACCCTAGGTGTCGTGACGCCTCATTTTCTCTCAAGAAGTCAATCCTTTCATTGTGATTAGACCTAAACCGGAGAGTTTAGCCTATAATTCCCTTGAAAGAAAAGGAGTTGAGTGGAGCAAGAGCAAAACCCTAGATTTTGTTTTCACGTTCTACACTATTTATATTTTTGGCTTTGTAATTCTTTTGTAATCATGATTATATCTTTAATGTAATGTTATTTTGTCATTTCATTTGTCATTATGTGTAGCTAAATTACTTGGAGGGATTCAATTTGGTGAATGGCCTTAAGGATGAACTAGCATGAAAAGTTAACTCGTTTACATCAATCTTATGTGTTTCTCACTTTACTGATTTAATTGATGTGTCTTGTTGATTTAAACTGACCATTTAAATTTAACATGTAATATGAGTTCAATATCGAAAGGTTTGGACAATAACAATGTTCGTAAAGGTCATATAAGAGAAAAGACTAGAAATAGTAATTAATTCGACATTACAAGGAGTAATAACTATAAGGTCTTAAGGTTGCATGCTTATTTATCTAAGACTGAGATTAGCCATGGAAATATATGTCCAACTCGCTTGGTGACAGAAGACTTGTTGAAGGTCTTATCAAATTAGAATTTATAATCTCCCATACTGGCTACTTTACAGGAAGTGACCGAGTCGTCCACAGGGAATAAAATGGTTGAAATCTCTTTTTAATTTGAGTTAATTCGAAATCAGGGGGTTTGACAAAATAGTAAAGATGCAAGGATATAAGATTGCAGGAAATTAAATCAAACGAATAAAAGCAATCAAACTCATAACTCGCTTTTTCAAGAATTCATTGGACTAATTATTGCATTGAAATCATTGATCGAGCGTAAGGATCTATTTTGATACTTTGATTAACAAAATTGGAGCCTGATTTACTAAACCGAACAGGCTGGAATAGCTAATTAACTCAAGCAGCTAATCAAATACAACATCATACTTGGCCATCGTAATTAGCTAACTAACTAGTTGCATTAAGCACATGGGATTAGAATCGATTGAAACTTGTGGGTGAAAGTAGTGTTTATAAGCATAATTTTCAAAATTCAAAAACAAAAAACCAAATGGTTATCAAACCCGCCTAAATAAACACACCTAAAGTTTAACCACAAATTCTAATTTATTTATTAAAATAATAATAATAACAACAACGAAATGTTTGTTAAGCGTTTACCGTAACAACCCAAAATTAAAAATAAAAAAATAATAAAAAAAAAAGAGGGAAGTGGGTCATTTTGCCCGGTCAAGAGTGAAGAGTGGGGGAAATTCCCCCCCTCCCCCAACATTTTTGATCAAAGGACCGTTTAAAAAAAATCTGAGATTTTTCTTCTCCTTCACGCACGCTCTCTCTTTCCCCGATAACTCTCTCCCTCTCTGCTTCTCACACTCTCTCTCGTGTATCAAGCGACTGCCGCCCCTTCTCCGTCGTGGGTCGCTGCCGCCGCCGCCGCCCGCTGTTTCTCGTCTTCGGTCACCACGACGAATGTCACAAGCTTTCGATTAGTTTTCTTTCTTTTGCTCTCTCTCTCTCTTGTCTCTTTCTCCCTCAATCTCACTCTCTCTCAGCACTCTCTCTCTCTCTACTGTATCAGATCGCGTCACCTTCCTCCGTTCACGCTCGCTGCACGCCTCCGATTCTCTTCTCCGGTCGCCATCACGAACCGAACGGTCGCGCCGCCCAGTACCAGTCACACGCCGCCGCCATCTTCAGTTAAACAGTTGCACGCCGCCTCGAGCCGCTTTAGATCTTGATCGTTCGACGATTTCAACTAACCAATGAGTGGGTAAGGAGTTTGTAAGTTCAGATCTAGTTGGGTTTGTGTGCCTAAATGGGATACCAATCGATGTCTTATATTAATCTAAGGTACCCGATATAATTATTGGTCGTATCTTTAAAAGGCGGAGGGAAATTTCAACATTGGCAGCAAGTGTTAGTTTCGTTGGGTGAGTTTTCGACATACTTAAATCATGTGTCTTTAGGAAAATTATTGGAATTGGATGCCTCTAATGTGAGAATCTTGTTGGTGTGTTATTAGATTACCTTTTCGCATAACGTGGTCGGAACTATATCGAATTATTTGGTGTTATTCAAGCAAGCTGTAGTTACCACAAGGTAAGTAACTTACTGCTTTGAACTATATAGTTGTATATTGCTTGGGATGGTTGAGTTTCTAGCTTATGTATTACTACTTGTTGGTTGGGTTGAATTGTTTGAGGTTAAAGTAATTTGAATATCGTTTGGTTTTGCAAGTATGAGTGTGACTGCAATTAAGAAAATAATTGTATCATGTTAGGGTACCCAGTTAATGAGAATGCATGATTGTGATTTATTACAGTTGGCTAGCAACGTATGTAGACCACTAAAATTAGCCTATCACTAATCTATGAGAGAGAGAATTTCATTTGTTAGGTTGCAACTAAAATTAGCTTGCATGGTAAGAGGCCTTATAAGGAAAAAGAGTAAGAAAGAGAGAAGAATAGACTATTTAATCTAGTAGGGGTCGTGACAATTAATCACCTAGGACTGAGATGTTTTAGATTGAAATGAGGAGCTAAATGGGCAGAACTTGGCTTTGCAAACTAGGTGTCATTTACTAACTGTGGAAGTTGAACTCCGACTTAAAACTCATGGACGCCCCACTAGTGAAATGATAGATAGAGTGCTATGCGCACATTAGTGCTTTGATGGGTGAGACTTGACTCCACTGACTGAGTGTCTTCTTCCCACCTGTGCACTTACAGAGAGTTGGCAAACTTATGTAGGTAAAATAATTGATCATGTGACCCATACTACAGGATGAATGAAATGAGATGACATAACTTTTAGGCCCTTAGACCAAATAACCTCTTGAACCTTGGTTGTAGCATGTCTAGCAATATTGTTACTTACAGAGTATTTACTCATTCTTTTCCCTAACATATAAATGCAAGTAAAGGTAAGGGTATACAGAATGCATGACAGAACGTTGCTAGATGAGCCATGGAATCTCGTAGGATAGACTTCCACTTTTTCATGTATTTGAACCTGTTTTTATTTGCATTTTGTTATGTTTAGTTTTGGTACCAGTTCCGCTTTTGAGGTTTTCATTTGAAATGGTTAAAATTTTAGTTGTTTCCGTTTTAACTGGGATCTCAGGTTAAAAGTCCCGTGGAATTTTCCAAGATAGTTTTACTCTAAATGTCGTTTCATCGTTATTCTTAAAAGTAAAATGAAATGCATGTAGTAATGGCCCTAGGATCTAGACATGAAATGTAGTTTCGTTACATTTCCCTTCTTTTTCCTTCCAATTCAGAAAACAAAGCTTTTTCTAAAAAGCTATCCGAAACACACTACTGCCGGTTTACATAATCTTCAGCAGTAGTCAATACACAGATAAGCTAGGTCCAACTCATTTCAAATAGAATTTGATGTGGTTATTAATCATCCAGGCGCTGAAAGAAGAATCTCACCATCTCATCACTGAATGGTTTAACCAACCAGAAAATAAAATTGAATGTCCAATCTAACAGATTTCCCATGAACCGAAAATTATTCAGTCAAAAATACAGAAAGGCACATACAAGTTCTCTTCCTATACCGTTTGATCCTTCCCGCAGCACCTTCAAAACAACAAAAACAATTGCAGTAATAAAAAAATCCAAGCTAAACAAAAGTATTTACACATCTTCATGTTGGAAAAAACCTCAATTCTATCGCAGGAATAAGCAGAAAAATAACTGAGAAATTAAAATAAAGCAACAAAATAAGAAACACAAGAATTTATGTGGAAACTCCAAAGCGGAGAAAAAACCACAGCCCACAGGAAGAAATCCACTATGTGAAAAAATTTTACAATCACAGAATTCTCTCTCAACCCCAATTACAAGAAACACTCTCTCAAAGCTTTATACCACTCACACTACTAGAGTTAGTATACTCACACTACTAGAGTTACGTATACCAAACTTAAAGTGAATCTAAATGAGATGCTTTGAAACCAAAGTCATAGGCTCCTTTTATAGTACTTGGAGTCCATCACTTCCTTTAACTTTGGGACTTCACTTCTAATATTTTGCCAAAAAAAAAAAAAAAACCCAACACTTCAAAAATCAAAATCTGATTTGAGAAGGGAAAGACGAGCCAGGAGCCAAATCTTCATAGAAAATCATGGTGCCCGTTCCGCAACGAGTTGGGAAGGATAAAACTGGATGATTATGGAGTTACATTTCAAGCAAATATTTATCGAGCTTTCGGGAAGGGAACGGGAGAGTATCATTTTCGTTTTCATAAACACATGAAAATATCATTTCAATAATTAAGACTTTCAGTTAAACGAGATAATGCAGCCGCTCATTTTGGGAGTATGTGAGCTAATAAGATAGATGCCGGAGGAAAAATAATAATGGCAACATAAGGTGCTCATCAAGTATATAACATGAATATTTATATTTCCATATCAAATGCCAAAAACGAGAGAAATCTGAAGCTGAACATAACAGGAAAAGCTTTACAGTATCAAAATACTTGGTAGTTTGCTGTGCCAACTACCATCTACCAAGAGTATTATTGGGATATACGACTATAAACTTAGCCACTAATCTTATTGTGAATCAATCCAGATTCCAAAGAAGTTAAGAATGAGGAGACTGGAACAGAAAATATCTAAAGGTGTGGCTGTGGTGAAAGGTTTTGAGTGGCCAAGTAGAAGTTCAACGGACTTATAACAGTGATTTGGAACCATCAGTTAGGTTACAAAAATGATTGGCATTCCTAAGCTCAATTTCTGAACAGTTACATCATCAAACAACCGAAGTTCTATCCTAAACCAGCTAAAGCATAACTCTCGAGGTATATTGCATAATAACTAATAACTCACAAAAGATGATGAACTTGTTTCTGGTTTTGATTTTTTTTAAGCTATGATTTGAGGACTAATAGTTAGTTCAACAAAGAAACAATCTAGGTACTAATATAATTCAATTAACAATCAACGGAAAACTGGTAAATGGTTCTAAATTAAATACCGTTTATATCTCTTCTTGGAACCGCAAGGACACAGCGCATTCCGGCTGATCTGGCCACTCTTAGCCAAATTTGACCTAGCAAGATCCAATGGATTTGTGCCCACCAGTTTCTGGACCTAATAAACATAATTTGTAAAAGAGATAATTAGTTGAGCATTGACACAATTCTTTTAAAATTGAAACAAATATATTTATAGAAAGTATAAAAATATGCAGGAAGCAAGAAGCAGGAGCCAGGACAGAAGGAACTCCAAGCCGCTCTCCAGTCCTCCCAGGGGTACAAAAGCAGAAGAAACTGAGTGTCTTAGTAATTAAAAAAAATGCAATACATCCGTACGAATAACTACATTGTTTGGCTAGATAAAGTAATCTTGACAGTAAACTTTAGTTCTTTAGAACAGGGAAATACACATATAAAGTTCTACCTCAGAAATGCTCTTTGGCAAAGGTTTTCCTTCTTCCTTTAACTTCTCGATCTTCTTTTGTGCTTCTTTAGCCCAGATAAACTTCGCCAGCACATTCTCAACATCAGCAATCGTGCAGTTACAATTTTTTGCTGCTTCTTGCTTTTGGCTGGTTTGGATGTTCTAAAGATCAGGAAGCCTAAGATCACAATCAGAAAACTTATCCAGAAGCGCAAATTAATATAGTAACAGTTGGGAATAAATAAAGGTTAGAGAATGCAGAATGCAAAAAAAAACATTTCTTTCTTTTCTAAGAGAATGAAAGAATTCTAAAAAGAACCCAGCTAGTTGTTTTTCAAACTATTACCAGTGTTTTCAAGGCGCAAGGCGCACCTCGAGGCGACGAGCCCTTTGGTCGCCCGAAGGCGAGAGGCGATAAAAAGGCGACGCCCGAGTGAAGCGAGGCGCACCTTAATAAATAAATAAAAATTTATATATATAGTGCATAAATTTATATAGTAAACATAGTTTAAAAAATCAATATCAGAATAGTGTCATAGTAAATGTTAACAAGATATATAAATTTTTAATAAATATTTAAATAAAAAATTATATATATATATAGGTAAATAATTCTGTAAGTTTTTATTTTTAATTTCTAACGAAGGCCTTTCACCTTCCATTTTCTCTCTCATAGTATATAGAATTAATGCCAGTCCAACCTAATTTTCTCACTCCTAGTAAATAGAATTAATGCTAGCCCAACCTAATTAAACCCAATCCAACCTAATTTTCTCTCCTAATAAATAGAATTCTAAGTGAAGCCCTAATTTTTTGTTTACTTCTCATCAACATCCAACCCTAGCCGCTTCTACCTCTTCATCTTCTTCGTTTCTTTCTTCAACTTCTTTCTTCTTTTTCTTTATTTCTACTTTCTTCTTCTTCTTTGTTTCTTCTCCACTCTTATTCATTTTTTCGAATGGTTAGGGTTTTTTTGGCGAAGGAAAGGGTTAGGGTTTGAGAGAGGGTTTTGTTTTTTTTTAAGCTTTAAATGATTTTTTTTTTAAAAAAAAAAAGGGGACAGATCGCCTCACTTCAACGAGGCGATCGCCTTGCATCAGGCGACAGGCGCTCCTAAGCGCACAAAGGCGCGCCCAGGCGAGCGCCCGATTGAAGGCACTCGCCTGGACACTCAGTGAGGCGCACTCGGGCAAAATCACCTCGCCCGTCGCCTGAGGCGCGCGCCCGAGTGCGCCTCGAAAACACTGACTATTACTCTATTTGTTATTTATTTTTGCTGGCACAGATGATAAAAAACACAGATAGTGAGTTATCATAGACAGAAAATGAAGTTAATTCAACATCTACAAGGAGAACATTATAGGAGCATGGAAACAACCCTAAATCGTGCCTGCCTGTTAGTTGGCAGAAAATAGAATTAAGAATTTAATTGAAGAAAATAAATAGCAATAGAAGAGCTCAAAGACCAGATTACAGCGGCAAGCCCTTCCTGTTGAACCAAGTCATCATTAATCCCAAAGCTGGTCCCACCCATCTAGGATGTAAAGGCATTTCATAAGCTTCTTGGTTATCAAATGTCGTGGTATCAAACGTGAAACAACTATATCAATTTCAAACCCAGTATTTTAAAAAGTGCACCTTCCACAAAGTGAGGCATTGAAGCATGGTGCCCTCGCTGAAGCACATCAAGGAGCATGCCTCAACACCTCAAGTCCTTTCCTTTTATTTTTATATTTAAAAACATACTCTTTACAACACTCCTGCGTCCTGCCTCTCAGTCATATCTTACAAAATCTCTATTCTTAAATTTTTCTCTATTCTAAGCCCAAAAAGGCTATTAAGCTTTAGTTGGACTTTAAAAAAACTAGTTCAAACCATAAAACGCAGAAATGGTTGCTGAAGAGGCGCCAACAACTTTCCTTGCCCCCATTTTGGAAATTGCAATAAATTTTCATGCCTCCACTCTCAACAAGGGGTTTGGGTTTGCGCAACCTTTTCTCATAAAAACCAGGTTTTTCTTGCTAAAAGGAGCTAACACTATATTCTTGAAAAGAATGCCCTATGGAGAAAAGTAAATATAGCTAAGTTTGGCTTATCTCCGAAGATGGTGGCCGACTTATCACTCATAAAACAATCCAGGAAGGTTAAAAAAAACCTCATTACTTCCGGAATATCTTACCTATAACAGCAATGGCCTCAACGCCAGTCACCAACTTTTTGGGAAGACCTTTGGAGAGTACAACCCTTGCCCCCCACTTGCTGAATATGGTCTATCTTCAGATGCCCACAAATCCATAGCCCAAATATAGAAAAACGAGTTTCTATCTAGAATCACAACCTTAGGAGATATGTAAAGAAAAAGAAACATGTGGATTGGCTCTCTCTCTTGAATCGTATTGCAGGGATGGTTTCCCACTAATTCCACTGATGCTTGGACCTGACATTTGGGCCTATCAGGCTTTTTTATGTTCAGCTCTCTCTTTAGAGACCTTGGTATCAATAGGGACATCCTAAATCTGAAATTTGTAAAGTGGTTTGGAAAGACAACAAAAAAAATTCAAAATTATCATTTCAGAAATCACTTAGACAGCATTAACACCCAAAAAATTCAAGATATAAATTCTTGGCTAGCTCTCTCCCCAAATTGATGTGCTTTCTAAAGGAAAATTCAGAATCACAAGATCACATTATTGTACGTTGTCATTTTTCGACTGCTTTTTAGAACCTAATTCTAGCCTCTTTGATTGGCCCTACTACTTGATAACAGTACTACTTCCAACCTTCAGTCCCTTTTGTTTTTTTTTTTTTTTTTTGATAAGATACTTGAGTATATTAGACAAAAGAGAGACGATAACAGCCTAAGCACTAGGGAAGAGGGATCCTCTACCCAAGAGAAACTAAAGAAAGGCTTTCCAATCGTTCATAATCATGGAGAGGCTGCAATTACAAAAGGCTAAAATCCTTCGGCTCAACATCATCAGAAGTTTTTTATGGAACACTTGGATTGAGAGAAACCATCAAATTTTGAGTGGATTGGAAAGAAACTACCATTTTTTTTAGTTCAAAAGAAACTACCATTCATAATCATTTCTTTTCTGTGGCTTCTTGGTCTGTTTAACAATCAATTATTCTTTAACAGAGATTTTTGCTAGTTGGAGGTTTTTCTGGTTACATTAGTCTGGCTCAGTGAAAGCTTTCATTCCCTTTTCCTATATTTCAATGAATTAATGACATTTTGTTTCCTTTCAAAAATATATATGCATATTAGAAGTCAGTCACTTTTTTTTTAATCGGGAGTTTGAGAGAAGAAAAATAATAAATGCTAGAAAAATTGAAAAGAAAGACCTTATTCAGATGTTTTGAATCTGTGGAATGACAAAAGGTGGCAGATCAAATTATTCAGCAGTGAACACACAACTCTAAATTTGGCCTAAACTAAGTAATCTCATTGTCCATTTTTTTCTCTTGTTTTCTACTTTACCTGTGGCTCATATGAAGAAGATTAAAATTAATCCAAACATGGGCAGTACAAGGAGGATTACGTTATGGGCAGACAGAATGACTTAATTAGAAAGCAACTTGCTAAAAACCAACCTCTCCAGTGGGATCAAAACCTCCCAAATAGCGAATGATGGCTTCCTGCTTCTCAAATGCATCCGCAAAAGTAGCTTCACTACTTCTTCCCACTATATATTGCTTGAATGCGCCCACTCTACGAGCATTTTTCAACTCATCAGCAAAACCTGAGAAAAATAAATAGACAAACAATTAAATCTGACCATAAACTATGGATCTGTCGCATGTTTACGTACAAAATCGAGCAATTGAAGAAATGTAACCGTAAGTGATGGGATATGAGACGTACGGAGGAGAGTAAAGGACTCGGAGGTGACATCGGATCCTTCAGGAGGGCTCTTCTTCCCAGTGATGGCTCCCTTGATCTTGTCCATCCATGAGCCATGAAGCTGCGTCGTGGAGAAGATGGATCGGGACTGTAACAGAGTCGAATGACAGTTACGGGGAGTGTAATCGGAAGAAGCGCAGGGGAAGAACAAATTGGGATTCCAAGTGTTTTTCTTGGAAAGATTGATTAGGAATCGAGAGGACGAACGCATTGTGGGAAAATGAAAGAGTTCTGAATCAGCTTCTTCAGGTTGGAATTAGGGTTTTAGTCAGTCCAGAGATTTTTCACAACGAATGTTCAGGCGGGGCGGGCCACGAATACGAAAATGTTTTTTTATTTTTTATTTGGGTTAAAATGACCTAAACATTTATAAAAATTTCAATTAAGTTCCTAAACTTGTTGGTAACCATTTAGTCCTTAAACTTTCAATTTTATAATGATTTAGTCGCGGAATTTTAATAGGTAACAATTTAGTCTTTGTACTTTAACATTTTTAACGCTTTAGTCCATGTCGTGAAAATTTTTATCGAAATTAAGTGTCGGTTTTTATTATGTAATGACTTAATCTATGTAGTTTACAAATGTAACAATAATCTTCACGACAATGACTAAATCGTCAAAAATTTAAAAATTCAAGGACTAAATTATTACATATATAAAGTTTTAGGGACTAAATTGTTACCAAATTGAAAGTATATGGATTAAATTGTTTATCGTTTAAAATTAAAGTTCAAAGACTAAATTGTGACTTTTATAAAAGTTCAGGTCTCAAATCAGTTTTTAACCCATATTTTATTTATTTATATTTTTTTAATAGAAAAACTTCAATTTTTATTCTAAACTTGGCATTATCTCTCCAAACTAATATTTTAATTTTTAAATTCAAGGGTTAAAATGTTGGTGTCTATGGAAATGTCGATATTTCAATTTTATGAAAATATTGATGAAAATGTCGATAAAATATCAATATTGAAGAATATTTCTAGAAACAAAATACTTTTATTAATAAATAAATATGTTATTGTTTACATATAACTTCAGAGATGGAGACACGTGGAATAAATATGTAGTTGTATTTGTTGGGATTTATGTCCTAAAACTCGTAGATAGTAAATGTAACGATTGACCGAACATAAATAAAGTATTGTTTGATGTTTTTTCAATAAAGAGTTATTGTCTATATTATGTACATCTTGCCTAAATAACCCTAATCCAATAAACTAAACATCCTAGTTTGTGGGATGAGTCTTGAACTGTATGTGGAGACATACGGGGATCACTGTTTAAGAAACAACCTGAAGGGTCTATAGTATAGGGATGAGACTGGGTACCTTATCCTGGCGAGTTTTATCCTGGCGACACTATGAATACAACTCACTTTGTATTTGATACAAACGCAATGATCCAACGCGTTCGTGTAGGGGACATGAGAGTGGGGGTATCCTATGCAAGAAGTTTGCATAAGACCGGACCGTGAAATAATAACCGCTAGCACAACACCATTAACTAGTTAGGTTTCTATTTCACTAGGATGACCTAGGCAACTTAGTTTGAATCCTGAGTGGATTATAGATTCCTGTTCACGAAGGATTGTCGTTTGATCTGTATGGGTGAGAGTGATCAGTATGCCGACTCAATAAGCCTATCATTTTGGGGACAAGACCGAGTGAGGAGCTCGGTGTTGGGTTTTGTGCCCTAAGACTCGTAGATAGTGAATGTAACTGTTGACCGGATATTAATGAAATAATATTGATATATTTTTCCATTAATAGTTATTAGTTATTTTATATTTGTCTTTGCCTAATAATAACCCTAATCCAATAAACTAGACATCCAAGGCTGTAATATGAGTCTTGAACTATATGTAGCGACATATGGGATCATTGTTCAAGAAACAGCCTAAAGGGTCTATAGTATAGGGATAAGACTGGGTGTCTTATCCTGGCGACACTATGGATACGGCCCACTTTGTATTTGATACAAACACTATGATCCAACGCCTTCGTGTAGGAGACATGCGAGTGGGGGTATCCTATGCAATGAGTTTGCATAAGACCGGACCGCGAAATAGTAACCACTGGTTATAACACCGTTAACTAGTTGGTTTTCTATTTCACTAGGACGACCTAGACAACTTAGTCTTAATCCTGAGTTGATTATGGACTCCTGCTCATGAGGGACTGTCCTTTGATTTGTATGAGAGACTTAGAGACATACCGGTGTAACCTCTGTGGTTATTGTGTCTTTAAAGAAGAATTTTCCAGCGAAGAAACTTTAAGGAGGCTGCTGCGTTTTCGTTCGTAGGAGCGTCGTTGGCGAAGAAACTTTTAGATTTATTTTTCAGCATGTTTAAACAAATTTTCCAGCAACTTTAAAGTATGTTTAAAGTTTGTTTGAGTTTTTCGTAACGGTATTTTAATGTTAATTAATATACGGCGTAAGGTCCAATCGATGTGCTTCCGCTGCGTGGGGACTTTTATTCCCTTCACTGGGAACATAATCACACAAGATGAAATTCACTCCTTTCCAACTTTAGGGAAGTAGATGAGTGTTCCATTAAGTGGTGACTCCAGATCTTGAACAAAGGGCCCTACCCTCTCACTGACCCGAGAGGGGTTTCTGTTTGGTGGTTGGACCACAAACAGGTTGTTCATTACAGAAGTACTGATACTTAAGGAGGTAGAGGTAACTCAGGGGTAAAACGGTAATTTGACCCAACTGGAGTTACGAACACTCATGAAGGACTATCTTGTTGTTATTAGTCTATATCTGTGGACACAGAATTATGTCTGCAATGAGAAGAGTGCAAATGTGGGTCTTTAGTGGAGTGAACCCACAATTAACGAAAATTGATTAATTGGTTAATGAGCTTAGCTGATTAAATCTCATATCGTTGGAGCTTCTAATTTGCAGGTCCATTAGGTCCCACTAGTAGCTCATAAAGAGACTTGAGGCAATTAAGTATAAATTATAAATTGAAAGTGTTCAATTTATTTAGGGGAATCATATAATGTATGATGATACATTATAGTATAAAGTTTATGAAACTTTATAATATAATTTTGAATTAATTTCAAAAATTAATTTTGAGAGAAATATTTGAAAGAGTTCAAATAATTAATATGCATTGGATTCATATTAATAAAATAAAATTTTTAATAAAATCCCTAATATTTAATTTGGTAATTAATTAATTATTTATTAAAATTAGACATGAATAAGATAATAGATTTGATTAGATCTTATTCATGACATTTTCTTATAATGAAAAGGTATTGGCTTTTTTCTATAAATAGGACCTTTGGGGTGGGGTGAAAGGCATCTCATTCATTCTCATGCTCTTAGAGAATTCCCCTAAAGGCTTCCTCTAGACTCCCACTAGTATCCTGCCTCTAGAAGTCTCAGAGTCATACCGGTGTCGCCATAGTGGTGGTATTCGTAGTAGTTCATGATTATTTCACAAGCAGATGGTGAATTTAATCTGAGTCGTCAACGAGAGTAAGTAACTTGTTACTATATAAATTAGAATTAGATTCTATAGATTTTCAGCATGCTTAATCTAAATATTCATTAGATTATGAATGAATATATGTTACTAGTGTATTAGTATTTCATAATTCTAAATCAATTACAAATTGTTCCTGAAATCGCTTCCGCTACATCAGGACTGTTGGGTTTTATGCCATAAAACTCGTAGATAGTAAATGTAACATTTGACTTGCTTCAATGAAGTATTATTTCTATATATTTGTTTTGCCTAAATATAACCACATATCCAATAAACTAAGAACCCATGACTATATTATATATACTTGAAGTTTATGTGTGACATAAGTATGGATCAAGTTCAAGTAAATAGTCTAAACGATCTATAATATATGGATAAGGTTGGGTACCTTAATCCTGGGGACACTATTGGCGTGGCTCGCTTTGTTCTTTAAAGACAGACGATGTGATCCTGATCGTTCATGTATAGGACATGTGAGTGAGGGCGTCCTATGCAAAGAGTTTGCATAGAGATCGGACCAGGAGATAAGTCACTTTCACTTTACAACACCGTTTATTGTTGAAACTGAACATCTCATACATATAACCTAGGTAACTCGATCTTAATCCTGAGCTAACTATGAACTCTTGTTTATTAGGGTTACTTTGATTAAATAGTTTTGCTAAAATTGATTGGATTGTTTAAATGGTTAAAGGCAAAAACTAATATAGTCTATTGTTTATTTTCAGCATGTCTTCCTCAATATTAGAACTGCTTAAAAACGATAAATTAACTAGCGCAAATTATGCAACGTGGAAATCTAACCTGAACACGGTTCTGATTATTGATGATCTGCGGTTTGTCCTGACAGAGGAATATCCTCCGATCCCTATTCGTACTGCATCACAATCTGTTAAAGATGCAAATGATCGCTAGATGAAGGCCAACGAAAAGGCCCGAGTCTATATTCTGGCTAGTTTATCTGAAATTTTAGCCAAGAAACATGAGGGAATGGTCTCAGCAAGAGAGATCATGAATTCACTTCAGGAAATGTTTGGACAGTCGTCCTTTCAACTCCATCATGAAGCCCTCAAATACATTTACAGTTGTCGCATGAAAGAAGGCCAATCTGTTCGAGAACATGTTCTTGATATGATGGTCCATTTCAATGTTGCTGAAGTAAATGGAGCGGTCATTGACGAACGTAGTCAAGTAGCATTTATAATGGAGTCACTTCCAAAAAGCTTCCTACAATTCCGAAGCAACGCTGTAATGAATAAGATTCAATACAATTTGACTACGCTCCTGAATGAGTTACAAACATTTCAATCACTTATGAAATGTATGGAATTGAAAGAAGGAGAGGCAAATATAGCCCATTCCAAGAGAAAATTCCCGAAGGGTTCATCCTTAGGAACAAAATTTGCACCTCAAAATTCTGGATCTAAGAATATTCAGAAAAAGGAAGGAGTAAAGGGAAAGGCTCTCGCTACTGCTAATCGAGGAAAAAAGAAAGCAAAGAAGGCTGATAAAGGCAAATGCTTCCATTGCAACGTTCAGGGGCATTGGAAGAGAAATTGCCCCAAATACCTCGCTGAAAAGAAGAAAGAAAAAGGTAAATTTGATTTACTCGTTTTAGAAACTTGTCTCTTAGAACATGATCAAGATGCATGGATACTTGATTCCGAAGCTACTAAGCATGTCTGTTCTTCTTTGTAGGAAAATAATTCATTTCGGCAGTTAAAGAAAGATGAAATGATGCCCAAGGTTGGAATAGGAGACGTCATTTCAGCTTCTGCAGTGAGAGATGTCAAGTTATTTGTAGGAGATAGGTTTTTACTTTTGGAAAATCTGTATATAGTTCCTAAAATACGTAGGAATCTTATATCTATCTCCTGTCTAATCGAACAAGGATATTTTGTAAATTTTGAAGTTAATGAAGCGTTCATCTCTCGAAAAGGAATGTTCGTCTGTTCAGCAAAATTAGAAAACAACTTGTATGTCATAAGACCAACCGTAACAAAAATAGTTTTAAATCACGAGTTATTTAGAACTGCTGATACTCAAAGAAAAAGGCAACGCATTTCTCCAAATAGTAACGCTTATCTTTGGCATCTAAGGCTAGACCACATTAATCTTGATAGGATCAAAAGATTGGTAAAGAATGAACTTCTAAATGAGTTAAAAGATGATTCATTACCTCCATGTGAATCCTGCCTAGAATGGAAAATGACTAAAAGACCGTTTACGGCAAAAGGTTATAGAGCCAAAGAACCTTTAGAACTTATACATTTAGACCTTTGTGGTCCAATGAATGTAAAAGCTCGAGGAGCATACGAATATTTCATCTCTTTCATAGATGATTATTCAAGATATGATTACTTGTACCTAATGGCGCACAAATTTGAAGCACTTGAAAAGTTCAAAGAATATAAAGCTGAAGTTGAAAACCTATTAGGAAAAACAATCAAAACTCTTCGATCTGATCGAGGAAGAGAGTATATGGATTTACAATTCTAAGACTATATGATAGAACATGGAATCAAATCACAACTCTCAGCATCAGGAACACCACAACAGAACGATATATCCGAAAGGAGAAATAGAACATTGATGGAAATGGTTCGATCAATGATGAGCCACGCTCAATTGTCCAGCTCGTTTTGGGGGCATGCAGTGATGACTGCAGTGACATATTGAACGATGTTCCTTCGAAAAGTGTATCTAAAACACCTTTCGAATTATGGTATGATCGTAAACCTAGTTTGCGCCATTTTCGGATCTGGGGATGTCTTGCCTATGTGTTAGTGACAAATCCTAAGAAATTGGAACCACGTTCAACATTATGCTAATTTGTTGGATATCCAAAAGAAATGAGAGGTGGTCTCTTCTACGACCCACAAGATAATAGAGTGTTTGTTTCTACAAACGTTACTTTCTTAGAAGAAGACTATTTGAGAGATCATAAACCACGAAGCAAATAAGTATTAAAAGGAACTACTGAAGAAACGACAAAAGTTGTTGATCAAACTGGTTCATCTACTTTCGAAAGTGCTGGAGCTAGTTCTTCTGGTCAATCTCGTCCTGCTCAAACGTTGAGTATGCCTCGACGTAGTGGGAGGGTTATAATACAGTCTGACCGCTACCTAGGTTTAACTGAAACACAGGTCGTCATACCGGATGACGACATCGAGGATCTATTGACTTTTAAATAGGCAATGAATGACGTTGATAGAGACCAATGGGTCAAAGCAATGGACCTTGAAATGAAGTCAATGTACTTCAATTCAGTATGGGATCTTGTGGATCCACCTAACGGGATAAAACCCATAGAGTGCAAGTGGATCTATAAGAGAAAGAGAGTCGCAGCTGGAAACGTGCAAACGTTCAAAGCTAGGCTCGTAGCAAAAGGTTTTACCCAAAGGGAAGGAATTGACTATGAATAAACTTTTTCCCCTATTGTTATGCTTAAGTCCATTAGAGTTCTCCTGTCCATAGCCGCATATTATGACTATGAAATATGACAAGTGGACGTCAAAACTGCCTTTCTAAATGGCAACCTTGACGAGAATATCTATATGTCTCAACCTGAAGGGTTCATTTCCAAGAATGAAGAACAAAAAGTTCGTAAACTAAACGATCCATTTATGAATTAAAACAAGCTTCAAGGTCTTGGAATCTTCGATTTGATACAACGATCAAATCATTTGGCTTTGACCAAAATCCTAATGAACCTTGTGTTTACAAGAAAATAATCAAGAATAAAGTAGCTTTCTTAATACTACATGTAGATGATATTCTACTTATTGGGAATAATGTAGGATATCTTACCGACATTAAAAACTGGCTAGAATCACATTTTCAAATGAAGGATTTGGGAGAAGCACAATTTTTTCTTGGCATCCAAATCATTAGGGATCGCAGGAACAAAACCTTAGCCATGTCTCAGGCAACGTATATCGACAAAATGTTAGCTCGATATTTGATGCAGAACTCCAAGAAAGGATTATTACCTTCCAGACACGGAGTTCATCTGTCTAAAGAATAATGTCGTAAGACACCTCAAAAAATTGAGGATATGAGACATATTCCCTAGCCTCAGCTGTCGGCAGCCTAATGTACGCTATCCTCTGTGTAGACACCGTATTTGGTCCGGCTCGATTTTTAGTAATAATGTTTGAAGTTTTTCAATATTTGGTAGTCAATTTGTTTTTAGTATGCTAATAGAGCATAGCTCAATCGGCATAAAGTTGTATCAATGATCACGAGGTCCTTGGTTTGAATCCCTGCATATTATCAAAATTTTGTTTTTTTGTTTTCACGATTTATTTTTCATTTTCATTTTATTTTATTTTATTGTTTTTATTTAATTTATTTCTTTATTTTGTTTATTTATTTATATTTTATTATTATTATTATTATTATTATTATTATTATTATTATTATTATTATTATTATTATTTATTTATTTATTTATTTATTTTTATTATGTTTTTTCTTTTCTTTTTTCTCTTCTTCCCACGTTCTCCATTCCCCCTTCCTTCTCCCAACTTCCCATTCTTCCCCCCTTCTTCTCCATTCCCCCCTCCTTCTCCCAACCTCCCATTCTTTCTCTCTCTTTCTCAACTCACTCCCCCACTCTCTCAAACTTCCCCCCCTTTTTCTCAACCCCTTCCTCCAAGCTCTACTATATAATGAGAGCTTATGGAGGATGATGGACAAGAAAAAAATGAGAAGAAGAGTGAAAGAGCTTAGAGAGAGAAAGGAAATTGTAGAGAGAGAGTATTTGGAAGGGAAAAGTAGAGTTTGTAGAAAGATTTTCAAAGATTTAAGTTCACCACCGCCGCCGCCGCCACGCCGCCGCAGTCGAAGACCCACGCCGCCCCATCCCGAACGCCGACGACGACCACCCACGCATCCTAGTCGACTGCTCCTCTACAAATAAAAGAAAAAGACAAAAAAAAAAGAAGGGGAGGGCTCGACATTTTCGTGAAGAAGAAGAAGAAGGGAGAGTGGAAGAGATGGAAAAAGGTAAGTGGGTCCCTCCCCATTTAATTGTCTTCACATTTTTTTAAAAATTTTATTTTTTCTTTTAATTTTATTTTCGGTATATATTTTACTTTCATTTTTTTCCTCATTTACTTTATTCTCTTTTATTAGTTTTCAAAACCTTATTTGTCATTTCAATTGACTTGTAGTTGGGATTTCTAATTGAAGTTTTATCTCAAATTGGCTTTTACTTTGAAATTCTTAAATCATGTTCAAATTTGCTTTAAAATTGAACTTCTTATCTATTTCAATTAAATTCTAATTTGAAGGCCAATTTAATAATTGCTTATCGGATTTAATTTGAAATCTCCAATTAGATGTCAACTTCCCCTCAAATGGTTTTAATTTCAAGTTCAAATGAATTTTAAGGTGATTTTGGATTTTTCTTTCGAATGAATTTCAAGTTGTATCTATTTAGTTTGGATTTTTGAAGCAAAATTCAAAACGAGTTTTGTTTTAGAATTTAAAAATCAATGTCAATTTCGTGTTAAAGTGATATTCCAAACCAATGTCTTATGGTTTTAGATTAAAAAGTAATTTCAATTTTAATTTAATTGGAAGTTAATCAATGACTATGGATTTTTCCCCTTTTTAAATTAAATTGCAAATCATTTTCAATTCCTAAAAGATTAAGTCAAATTTCAAAAACCAAAAATCAAAATGATTTTTTTTAAATGAGGTTCAACCCATTTTTTTTATCATTATTTATTTTGGCTGCTTAATATCTTAAATTAAAAAGATGATTGATTATGGAAAGTTTTAGCTAATTTTGTTTAAAAAGGTGATAGCGAGCATAGCTAGCTATTTTTCTCTGATTAATTAAGCTAGTATTTTACAATTATTTGCCCAAATTTATGCATTTCTATGTTTTATTTGTAGGAAGTATGTGATTAAAGCTTTATTCAGCAATTGGAGTCAAATGGAGCTTCCAATCTAAAAAAAAAAAAAAAAAAAAAAAATCATAGCGTCGCGACGCTAGGAACAACGTCGCGACGCTCTAGAAAATTTTCCAAATTTGCGGATCCCGACAGCGTCTCGACGCTACGACGAAATTTTGCTATTTAAGCATCCTTTCGGCTAGGTTTTTGGGGACTTCGAATTGGGGACTTTTGGAGCCGACTTTAGAGCAGAAAGAGGACAAAATTGAGCTGAAGCAAAGGGGATTAGTTGGAAATCAACCCATTGTTCGTGGGGATCGTGACGGGGACGTTCGGTCTCGGCCTACAACGAGTCTATTTCTCTTTTCCCTTACTTTAGATAGTTTTTATGGCTTATTTAGACTTAGTTTATATTGTAATGAGGATTATGTGTAGCTAAGTTTAATTCTTAGGGATTGATGTAGCCGTTGGGCACGTTTTGGATTGATTTACGGTATTTATGCTATTGATGTCATTTATGCATATGTTGTTTCCTTAATGCTTTCGATTTACTGGCCATAAATTGATTGATGTTTATATTTGAATCTAACTCGGGAGAGAGGATTTAAATTAGTAATCAATATGCATAACTAGAATTTAGCTAAAAATCGGGAGATTAAGGTTAATTCTAGAAATTGTTATAAAGGTTAGCCTTATTGCCTTGTATGTTTATTGAATTTAGATAGGGATATCGGATTCAATTGCATATGAGAGAATCATGTATGCTCGGGAGAGATATGTGTGATTTTAGTTGCCAAGATTTATGAATCATAGCATGTGTTAATCCGTTTATTAATCCATAACTCCAATTGGTGAAATCAATTCCCTAAGACCAATTATTCCCATTTGATTGTCATTTTTTTTACTTTAGTTTTGTGTTGATTAATACATATTCTCATTCTACTCGATTCCTTAAATAAAATTGGCCAAGAGTATTTTCGATAATTAAAATTTGGCTAGACACCAATCCAGAGGACGACATTCGATTTCAAAATCACTATATTATTACTTGACCCGTACACTTGCGGTTAGCAATTTGCACATCAAAAGGTATTTAAAGAAAATAGCATAAGGTTTTGTTTTGAGACTAATTTCAATTTACTTTGGTTTGAAATTTTAGTTTGAATTTCAATTGTCTTTCAAAAGTGAATTTTGATTTGTAATGCTTAATTGAGTTTAACTTGAAAATTTGAATTGGATGT
Source organism: Luffa aegyptiaca (assembly GCA_017139565.1). NCBI lineage: Eukaryota > Viridiplantae > Streptophyta > Magnoliopsida > Cucurbitales > Cucurbitaceae > Luffa > Luffa aegyptiaca. Next base: position 24,655,220 of record CM029397.1, read on the forward strand.
CAATTTTGTCTTAATTTTAAATTAAAATTTCAAAATGCTTCCAAGTATTAAATCATGATTTTGAATGATTTTATCACTCGTAAGTTGTTAATTTACATTTCTGTCTTCAAAATGTGAATTAATAAGAGACAAAATAATTCATGTAAAGCCTATGACGGAGTTGAAATAATTTTTAAATTCTTGAGGTGAAAGATTTTCCTTAATTGGGAAATTTATACGTGATAATAAAGTTATGGGTTAACCTCACTCACAAAATTAAATCCTTACTTTATTTAAAGATGTGAAATTAGTGAGACATTTAATTTTCAATTTTCATTTTTTTTTCAAATTTTATTTGTTTATTTTTTTTTTGTTGTTAAGACATGGACCTTTGTTTAATGAATTCGAGCAATAAAATAAAATGTTTTCAAACGGATGTCGTAGGGTGCTAATACCTTCCCTACACACAACTGACCCCCGAACCTATTTTTGGTTTTTAAGACCACTTCATTTTTTTTGGGTGACCAATCACACCCCAAGATGATTGGTGGCGACTCCAAACCTTTAACCTCGAAAAAGACCCTTAGGAAAGGACGTCGGCCGCTCTGCGTCGCGAAGACGTTGCGACAGCTTGGTGACTCCACTGGGGACTTTTCTTAAGAGGGTCAAAACCGTTTTCATTTTTTTAATTATTCGATTCATTTTGTTATTTATTGATTTATTATGTGGTCCATCTTAATTTCTGCGTAGTTGTTGTTTGAATGACTTGTGTGAACAAATTTTGTGCTTTAATGAATGCATTGTTAACTCATATTATATTGTCATGCATATCACACACAATCACAGGTCTATACCCGGGCTATACCTTTAGGATTAAGATTGAGGATGTAGTAGTGTCGACCTTCGAAGGGACATAATTGTCCTCGTGCAGGCGCATGAAAAATCCTCACTCAAATTAGTTCATTTGTTATTTTATAACATTTGGATTAATTTGGGGACCTTTTTATCCATTAGGGTTAGAATTTTTCTACCTCACTTCATATTCATGTCATGATTTTGTATTGTTTGAATAAAAGGGTAAATCATGGAAAATAGGTTTCAAAGTCCACTCTTCTTAGTGTCACTTGTTTTTTCTTGTTTTTTTTTTTGTTCTTCATTTTCTTTAAAGCTTAAACTTTGTTTAAAAAAAAGTTTTATTTTCAAGGATTTAAGTTTTTGTCAAGGAAAAATTCTTTTAAAAAAAGGCTTAGACTTTGTAAAAAAAAGTTCTCTTTTAAAGGATTTAAGTTTTTGTCAAGGGAAAATTCTTCAAAGAAAAAAATCTTAGACTTTGTAAAAAAAGTTATCTTTTAAAGGATTTAAGTTTTTGTCAAGGAAAAATTCTTTAAAAAAAAGGCTTAGACTTTGTAAAAAAAGTTATCTTTTAAAGGATTTAAGTTTTTGTCAAGGGAAAATTCTTTAAAAAAAAAACTTAGACTTTGTAAAAAAAAAAAGTTTAGACTTTGTAAGAAAGTTCTTTTAAAGGATTTAAGTTTTGTCAAGAATAAAAATTCTTTGAAAACTAAAGTTTAGACTTTGTTTGAAAAGGTTTTCTTTTAAAGAGTTTAAGCTTTGTCAAGACACAAAAAAATCTTTGAAAAATAAAAGTTCAATTTTTGTTTAGAGGATTTTTTTTTTAATAAAGAGTTTAAGTTTTTGTTTATTTATTTATTTATTATTTTTTTTAGCTTAATTTTTGTTTTGAAAGAGAGTTTCTAATAAAGAGTTAAATTTTGCCAAGGCAAAGAGGTTTTTTTAAAAAAATTAAAGAGTTCACTTTTTTATTTTTTATTTTTATTTTATTAGTTTTTTTTTAATGGGCTCTTAAGGAATTTAAGTCTTGCCAAAACATGAAACTTTTTTTTAGAAAGGGAAAGCTTGTTTTTTTTTTAAAAGAGTCGTTCTATTTTGTTTGAGTGGAGAAGTTATCCCTACATTCTTTTCATTTTTTCCTCTTTTATCTTCTTTTCAATCTTTGTTTTTTTCATAAAAAGTAGTCTATCCCAAGAAGCTTTTTTTCCCTTTCCTTTTGTTGTTTTTTTTCCTTTCTTATTCCATTTGAAGTCGAATTTAGTATTTAGTTTAGCCATATCAGGTAGTTTGGGTCATACATTTGTTGGGTTTTATGTCCTAAAACTCGTAGATAGTGAATGATTAACGAATTATACACTTGTATCAATAAAGTGTTATTGAGGTTTATGCAATAAATTGTTATTGTCATTTTAAGTCTAAAATTGCACAATATAACCCAAATCCAATAAACTGAGATCCAAGGTTGTTGATATGTAACTTGAACTAGTATGTGGGGACATACGGGGATCAGTGTTCAAGTAATAACCTAAAAGGTCTATAGTACAGGGATAAAGCTGGGTACCTTATCTTGGTAACACTATGTGATACGACCCACTTTGTATTCGATACAAACGTATTGATCAAAGGCGTCCATGTAGGAGACATGTGAGCGGGGGTATCCTGTGCAATGAGTTTGCGTAAGACTGAACCACAAAATAGTAAACCACTAGATGTAACACCGTTAATGTGACGCCCCGCATTCAAGGTAACCTAAAGTTTTTATTAAGCGATATTTGTGTACGTTAGTCAGTTGAGATTTTTGCATTTTTCGTGTGTTAGTGGCTGGATATTTTTGTGGGTTGAGTTTTTCCAGGTTAGTGGGCATGTCAGTGGCGTTTTTTTCCTCTAGTGGGTGGGTGGTTTTAGAGTTGGTTAGGGTTTTTTTTTTTTTAAAAAAAAGAAAGAAAGAATCAATCTCTCTCTCTCTCCCTCTCTCGTCTGCGTGCGTGCCCCTCCCCCATCTCTCTTGTTTTTTTCCCTCTTCTTCCTTGTGTCGCCGCCATCTCTCCTTCCTTACGCTGTCGCCGTCCCTCTCGCCCAACCGCCGTCTTCGCCAGCCCCCACCGCCGTCGTTCCCGCCGTGCACAGCCGCCGCCGCCCATCTCCTCCACGCACAGCCGCCGCCGCCCATCTTCGCATTTCCGTCTCTCTCTCTCTCTCGATTTTTGGTTCGCGTGGAAGCTGCCCCCAACCGCTGTTGTCCTCGTCGTCGCCGCCAGCACCTCCCAGCTGTCGTCGCCGCCTTGTACGTCGTCGTCGCGCTGTAGTGCAGAGGCAGCCGTTAGCATCGTCGTCTTCTTCGCGGTCTCTCCCTCTCTTTTGCTTTTTTCAGCCTTAAACATGTGGGTAAGCTCTCTCTTCCTTCGATCTTAGTCGTTTAAGGCCCGATCTAAGTGTCTCTTAGTTCGATTCATTAGATCTCGCGTCCTAGCAGCTCTAAGCCTCAGTTTCGCGCGATTTCGCCTCTGTCCAGCGGTGTTTTGGCTCCGTTTTGGATCGTTACGACATCCCTTAACGTTTCCGGTAAGTTTTAACTCTTACCTATTCATGGTTAGAGCTTGAATTAGATTACCCAATGGATTAGGTGCTGGAAATTCTAAGATAGCATTGAAATTCTATTCTGCAGCGCCGTCTAAGTGTTCGATTGAGTTCGAAACACTTCAACTTGATCACCCACTACCCAAGGAGCGTTCTAACATGCTGTTCGAGGTTAGAATAACCCATCTAGCGTGAAAGCGGATCCGTTTGGATGAGTTTCATCGCTGTCCTTAAGCTTGTTAGTCTTAAGTTGAGTTGTCCGTTAGGTGTTAAGCTTTAAAATCATGTTTTTATCGATACCCATTAGTTATTTAGTCCTTAAAAGCTTAGCCCAACTCCTATAGGTTCTTAAAATGCATAAATATGTGTTATTTACTTACTGTCCAGCGGCTGAAAAGTTTTAAATATGGTCATTCAACGATTACCCATTGCCCGTTGTGCCTTAGACGTGGTTGCCCATGGTCTAAAGGTTTTGGGTTGTGGATTTGGGGAATTGTGAGTGGTTGTCCAGCAAGGAAATAACATTTCTCGATTGAATTTGGCCTTTCAAGCATGTTTATAGTAATTGTAAATTGGTTCTAACTTAGTGGAGGTTGTCTTGGTTATTTAGGAGCTTTCTTGGACTACCTTGGGTTGTTGAGTTGCTTTAGAAGCGCCTTATAGGTAAGTAGTTTCTACTTGGTTGAGCTTGTTTGATGTTTGAGCCTGTCGTTTGCCTTACTTGCTTTGTTACTATATGTTGTGTTTATTATGTTTGTAGCTCTCTTTGTGAACAAGCATGATGCTTTGTTGGATACTTAAGCATGTTGCTTTGATGATTCATAAGTATGCTGTTTGTTTAATTCATGAGCATGAGATATTGTTGTTATTGGTTATGCTGCATGAGTCGTGTCTGCATAGTGTGTTCATTGGGGTGAGGCGGAGCATGACGCGTAAATCATGTGTTGGGGTGTGTGTGCGGAACGTGACACGGAAATCACGTGTGGTGGGTTGTGGAGCGTGACGCGAAAATCACGTGTGAGTTGTGAGTGCGGAGCGTGACGCGGAAATCACGTGTGAGTGTGCGGGCATGACGCGAAAACCATGTGGGGGTGCATAGCATGATGCGTGGATTCATGTTGTTATCCCATTTTACATGAAGCATGTGTTCACATTATTGTTTTCGTGTTTAAGAGCATTTTGAGTTGTTTATCGCTTTCCAAGCATGGTGTGTGTGGATAGCATGTAGTTGTGGTTGTTTGTTGTTTGGTGGCTCATCGGGTGTGAGCTACTTACCAGTATTGTGGTTGTACTGATACCCCTCCCTTCTTTTCCCCCAACATTTTCAGATTATGCAGGTGACGAGTTTTATGTGCCCGGTGATGTAGACGAGGAGGTTCACGAGGGATGACCACATGGGTCCATTTACTCGTTTATTTTCTTTTTGATAGATAGGGTAGTCATTTGTTTATTGAAGATAGGCTGAACCTTCAATTTTGTAGTTAGGTTGGATTAACTTATAGTTGTTGAGCTCGTTTAGAATTTCATGTTTCCGTTAGGTTGTAAATATGTTAATGTTAATAAAGTTGAATTGTTTTTAGAAGTTAAAAGCATGTTGCACTAGAAGAATTTGTATTTGTTGTTGGTTAAAGATACGAGATCTAACTCGTAATCTGTGATGAAGTTGTTCTGTGGAGATGTGGGTATAATGGTATTGTATAGAAGTGGTTTGGTGTTTAACAGGTGTTAAAAATTTTGGTTTCATCCTATGTATGCCGTTATGCTGCCAAAATTTTCGGAGCTCTCGGTTAGTTTGAATAGGAGTTTAGTAATGTCACTAGGTTAGATGATAATAAAACCTGGGGCGTTACAATTAACTAGTTAGGTTACTGTTTCAATAGGATGACTTAGGTAACTCAGTTTTAATCCTGAGTGTGTCATGAACTCCTTCTCACGAGGGATTGTCCTTTGATTAGGTACGGGTGAGAGTGGCCTGCACGCAGACTCAATAAGTCTACCTTCTTGGGGACAAGACCGAGTGGGGGGCTGGGGACATGACAACACAAGATGGAATTCACTCCTTCCCGCTTCTAGGAGAAGTAGACGAGTGTTCCCTTAAGTGGTGACTTCGGGTCTTGAGCAAAGGGATCCCGCCCTCTCACTGGCCCGAGAGGGACTTTCTGTTTGCTGGTTGGACCATAAATAGGTTGTTCATTAGAGGAGCACTAGTACTTAAGGAGCTAGAGGTAACTCAGGAGTAAAACGGTAATTTGACCCAACTGTAGTTACGAACACTCGTGAAGGATTGACTTACCGTTATTGGTCAATATCCATGGACACAGAAATATTCTACAGTGAGAAGAGTGCAACTGTGGGTCTTTAGTGGAGTGACCCACAATTAATGAATATTGGTTAACTAGATTAATGAGTTTAGTCAGTTAACTTCATATCATTGGAGCTTCTGATCTGTAGGTCCATTAGGTCCCCCTGCTAGCTCGTAAAGAGTAATTGAGAACAATTTATCTTGAAAAGAATTTGAATTGTTCAAATTCAATTTGGGAATCAAGTTAATTGTATGAAGTACAATTAATATAATGTATGTTGATGCATTATAATATAAAGTTTAATTTGTGATTAGACTTTATTAAATTGAGAGAATTATATATTTGAAAGATTTTAAATTTATAACTAATTAAATATGTGATATTTAATTAGTGAATAAATAAATTAATTGTGAATTAAATAATTATTCAATTAGTCTAATTAAATGTGATTTAATTAAACTATAATGTATGAGAGATATATATTAGAATATGATTTTAATATGTAATTAATTAAATATAGTAGATGTTTAATTAATTATAAAATTAATTAATTGTTCTGTTTAATTTAATTAAATGTGATTTAATTAGATTAAAACTATAGATTAATTTTAATGTGAATATGATTCATATTAAAACTATAGGTTATAAGAGAGAGATGCACATTTGAATATGATTTGAATGTTTGATTAATTAAATATGTTTAATTGATCAAAGAATAATTAATTATGAATTAATTAATTGTATAGTTTAAATAACTTAATTAAATGTGATTTAATTAATTTTAATTAAAACTATGTATCAAGTGAAGAGACGTGTATTTAATATGATTTAATGCATAAGTAATTAAATATTAGATATTTAATTATATTATTAATGTATTTAATTAATTAAAATTTGTTTTAATTAATAAGTTTTTTTCTCACTTAAAAATAATGCAGGAGGGATCTATTGTAAGATCCATCATTCTGCATTTTTTTGTTCTCTCACAAACTCTCTCATTCTCTCAACAAGAAAAACAGAGAAGAAGATTTTTCTCTCTGTTACTTCCCAAATTCAAGAAGTATGAGATCCCACAATCTCGTTTCCAAACTCAGAGAATAGTGGGGTAATCTTGTGGTGGTGTCCCAAGATTTCACATTTGGTCCCTGGCATTCAAAAAGGCGTTCTTGAAGAATTCAGAGTCGTTAGACGACGGTATGTTTCTCAATTGCTTAATTTTTGCCAATGTTCCGATATTTTGTAGAAGCAAAATTAAATACGAACGGTCCAATTGCTTCCGCTGTAACGGAATTGGGAATTCCAATCCTTCAACATCATGTTTTGGAATTAGTAGTGTCGACCTTCGAGGGGATTGCGAATGCTCCCGTGTAGGCGCATGAAAGGTCCTCTCCCATTTTTCATAACATTAAAGTTGTTTTCTCCCACTTTTAAGTTCATTTCTCCATGGCATTATCTTACTTTTTTTAGATGAAGTACTGTCGACCTTTGAGGAGATTGTGAATGCTCCCGTGTAGGCGCATGAAAAATCTATTTTAATTTATAGCGGTAGTTAATTATTATTTCCTTACATTTTCTTTTTCTCTAAAAAGGGAACAAAATGAATGCAACGTACCCATAGAGTCGATACAGTCATCTTCCTCTGAATATGATGAGCTGAGTACTGTGCTACAATGGGCATAGCAGACACAACTAAAACATGGGGATAGTCTGCCTTATAAAAGCCTCGTGTCATCATCTTTCTCAGGTCAAGTTCAAGTCATTTCTAATGAGCTGGGGGAGTTGAAGGCCATTTGGAAAGGTTTGACGCCGGAAAGAAGATTTCTGTTCTCAAAGAGATACGGCCATATTGCAGACCTCATGTATATTCCAGTTAACCGATTCACCATCCAGGCTTTGTTAGAATTCTGGGACCCGACCTACAGGTGTTTCATATTCCAAGATTTTGACTTGGTACCAACCATTGAGGAGTACAACACGATGCTGAATATTGAAGAAAAAGGTGGAGAGATGATTTATTGTTTCAACCCACAGTTAACTGTGAAGAGAACTTTATCCAAATTTCTAGCTGTACACCTGAAGGAAGTGCAGAAAAATGTGAAAGTGAAAGGGGTTGAAGAGTCTATATCTGCAGATTATCTAACAGAACTCACTCGCAAACACATAAATGAAGAAAATGGTCTGGTTCTGTTAGCTTTGTGCATCTACGGGATGGTCTTGTATCCCAGAGTTAAAGGATATGTGGATGGTGATGTCTTGAAGTTATTCTTCAACATTGAGCAAGGGGTGGATCCAGCCATACCTCTTCTAGCGGAAACGATTCGGGCGCTCAATTATTGTAAGTCCAACAAAGGTAGGAAGTTGAGATGTTGTGTGCCCTTACTCTATATTTGGGTACATGGCCATTTTAAGTTCCCAGAAGATTTTGGCTATCCAAAAATCAACTTCAGCAGCACCTGGAATCTAACAAGGAGTACAATTGCAGAATTTGGCACGACACCATGGAACTCAAGTTTTCCAAGGAAAGAAGCATGGGTGTCCTTCTTTTCGAATTCCAAGTTGGAGCATGTGATTTGGAAGACACATTGGATGCCCCTAAAAGCCTTAATCTACAGATGCGAGGGCTTCCACACAGTCCCTCTAGTAGGCCCTTGGGGATGCATCCATTATGCTTCGTTGTTGGCCTTGCGACAAAGTTGGTTTAAACAGTTCATACCAGCAACTCATGGTCTGCATAAATTAGAATTTTCCTATAGTTGCGAGGATTCTAACGAAAAGAAGCGACAAGTGCTGACTTCCTAAAGAACAGTTAGAAGGATAAATGGCAATAGTCATTCTGAGGGAGTTACTCCAGAATATTTGCAATGACGCATTAAGAGGAGCAAGATCCAAATTACGACTCGTGACAATGTGGGAGAATCATCTAGTAGAGCAGTAGATAAGCCAAACCAGCTAGTGACAGAGCGGAAAGAGTTAGTGGGAAGAAATCAAACATTGAAACTAGAAAATGAAAAATCACAGTAAGAGGTCAAACGTTTGATGGACCAGGTAACTCAAGCTAGTGGCAAACTCGAAGAAGTAGAGAGAGTTTCAAAAAACCGAGCCAAGTGAGAAAGAGATTATGATATATTGGACGAGGAAAATAGAAGGTTGATTAAGGAGAATCATGCTCCGAGGAATGAAAATACTGCATTACGAAGGGCAACTAGTTCACAAGAGGACATGATCAAAGACCTTTCAAGAGGCAAAAAGACTCTATTAGAGTTGGTTGCAGAATTAAACGAAACCATCAACAAGTAGAAAACACAACTTATCGAGTTTGAAGAAGCCAATACTGTTCTAAGGCGAACGCTGGACAATCTACGCATGAATATGCACGCTCAATCAGAAGAGTCTGAAGCTTTTAAAAGTTATTCAAGCTCGTTGGAACGTCAGCTCCAAGCATTTCAAAGGGCAAGCGAACAGTTGTTACTAGAGAGAGGACAACTAGAGGAAAAATACTCCTCATTAAGGGGAGATTATGCCATTATGAGAGATGACATGCAAATAATTCTTGGGAAAGTAAATCGAACCATGAACACTATCAAGATCATGGCTAGGAGAGCCTGAGGATTTGAAGAATGGGCAAGGGATCTGCGAGAGAATACATCACCTATGGCCTCTAATGCAGAGGACTTGTTTGAGTTTTGAGGGATGATTCGTAGAGACCTTGGGTATTGTGGTCACTTTCATTAATGTTCCCAGTCTCCTTGTTTTTCAATTCCCCAATTGTTTATTTTGTAGATATATTCATTTTCCCCCTCAATAATAAAATTTCATTCATTCGTGCATCTCATACTGTTCTTTCTTCTATTTCCTTTTTTTTAACTTACTCTAAGAATTTTCTTTTTTAAAAATAAAAATAGAACAATAAAATAGCTCGTTCAACAAGAGTCTACCACGCTTACAACACTAGGCGTAGAACAAGGATTATGGAAGAAAAGGGTGAACAAGAGAAGACTAAGCGGGACATCGAGGAAATCAGGGAAAAGGTTGATGCAATCATTGCCGCTTTAGAAAATGGCAAAATGATTGTAGATACGACTACACCAGACACTCCGATTGGAAACCCTCAAGCTGGCTTACCATTTCCACCCACTTTAGCTTCACATGTTCGTACGACAGCAGAAGCATCCATGCCACAACATACTACCTATAATCCCTTATATGATATACTTGTTGGGCAATACCCTTTTCCACCATTTAAAGAAGGCCAAATCTCCCAAATCCCCATGGCTAGCCAAGCTGGTGCTTCTTATTTCAAGCCAGAATTTTCAAAAATACCTTTTGCGGTGCCTAACTTGGATGACCCAGAAGTAAAGAAGGAGTTAGTCGCGCCCTCTAATGAAAAACTTGAAGTTCTAGAGGAATGGTTGAGGGCGGTTCGAGGGTTAGTGTTTTTGGGAACATGGATGACACTCAATTATGCTTAGTTCCAGACATTGTGATCCCACCAAAATTCAAACTTCTTGAATTTGAAAAATATGACGGGACGACATGCCCTAAAAGTCACATTGTTATGTACTGTAGGAAGATGGCAGCACACGTTCATAATGATAAGCTGCTTATACATTGCTTTCAAGACAGCTTGAAAGGTCCAGCCGCCCGTTGGTATATGCAGTTGGATAGTTCACATGTTGTCACATGGAAGAACTTGGTTGATTCCTTTCTCAAACAGTACAAGCACAATATTGATTTGGCTCCCGACCGACTGGACTTACAGAGGTTGGAAAAAAAGAGTACTGAAGACTTCAAGGATTACACCCAAAGTCCCTAACTTGGTGGCGGGATACGGCAGCTCAGGTCCAACCCCCTTTAATGGATAAGGAGCTTTCTGCCATGTTCATCAATACCCTAAGATCCCCATTCTATGAACATATGGTTGGAAGCGCGTCAACCAATTTCTCCGATATCATGACAATTGGGGAAAGAATTGAGTACGGGATCAAACATGGTAGAATAGCCAAAATCGCTGAATCCTCAAGCACGAAGAAGGGCAATACTTCAAAGAAGAAGGAGGGAGAAGTACATATGATAGGAAAGGTGGATAAGTCCCATCGACAAATCCACCAACCCACCGCACAATATCCTTCGAATTATTTACCTACATACGGATACTATCCACACCAGGTGAATAATGCATCAACGCAGTACTCCCCATTTTATGGCCAAAATACCAGACCCCAAATGAATCAGAAGTTTCAGTCTCGTAGACAACAACAAACAATCACTCCAGGTCAGCAAAATAATCGAGCACCTTATAAGCAAGCTCAATTGATCTGATTCCAATGACATATACTGAGCTCTTGCCTCAGTTAATTCAGAACCATCAGTTGGCACCCAAGCCTGTTGCTCCACTGCAACCCCCTTATCCAAGATGGTATGACCCAAATGCAAGGTGTGATTACCGTGCAGGTGCTGTTGGGCATTTTACAGAAAATTGCACTGCTTTGAAGTATAGGGTGTAAGAGCTCATTAAGGCTGGATGGTTAAACTTTAAAAAGGAGGAGGGACCCAATGTTGATAATAATCCTTTACCAAATCACCAGGTGAATGCAATAGATCAGTGTCAGGATATTATCAAGAAGAGAAATGTTAAAGAGATCAAGACTACCATGGAGAAGCTTTTTGAGATTCTCCTCGTTAACGGATATGTATCGATCGAGTATGCACATCAGGACCTTGTTCATGAGGAGTATGATGATAATCTGACTTGCCTGTTTCATGCTGGGGCAAAGGGGCATTCTTTGGAACAATGTCGTCATTTTCATAATAGGGTCCAAGAACTGGTGGACTCAAAATTTCTTGTGGTTACCCAAACCCATCACCAGGATGATGAAATAGACGCTGTGGAAGAATTGCTGCCTAAAGAAAATTTGAATCAATCTTTGAAACTGAAGCCACTCACGATCTATTACTGTGAGAAGACTACTACTCATGATCCAAAGTCGATCACTATTCAGGTGCCGACTCCTTTCAAGTACAAGAGTTCCAAGGCAGTACCATGAAGTTATGAGTACAAAGTAACTATTAAATCAGAAATGCCACCACTTCCAGTTAACAACATTTTCGGAACGGGAGGCGTAACACAGAGTGGGAAATGCTACACTCCAGATCAATTATTGAAGTGCTCAAAGAATACAATAGAAGAGAAGAATGAGAAAGTTGAAAGTAATACAAATAGCAATGTTAAGCCCAAAGAAACAACAATGATGAAGAAACCAAGGGGCAAACAGACTGTGTCCGAAGAAGAAACTCAAAAATTTCTAAAGTTGGTTAAGCAAAGTGAATACAAAGTAGTGGATCAGCTAGCTCAGACGCCTGCTAAGATTTCCATATTATCTTTGTTGTTATCCTCTGATTCACATCGAGACACGATATTGGAAGCTTTGAATCAAGCATATGTTTTCAAGGACATCACTTCAGATGGTTTAGATAATATCGTGGGGAACATAACTGCTCACAACACCATAACTTTCACTGATGATGAGATACCGACCGAAGGCACAAGACGCACGAAGGCACTTCAAATTTCAGTAAAGTGCAAGAACTTTTTAGTAGCAAAAGTCCTGATGGATAATGGGTCTTCTTTGAACACAATGCCAAAATTAACGTTGGAAAGATTGCCAGTGGATATGTCCCATATGAGGCCAAGTACCGTAGTAGTAAGGGCCTTCGATGGGGCGTGCAGTCAAGTGGTTGGTGACATTGAGATTCCAATACAAATCGGCCCATGCACATTTAACATAACCTTCCAAGTTATGGATATCCCCTCTGCAAACAGTTTCTTATTAGGGCGGCCTTGGATACATTCTGCAGGAGCTGTCCCATCATCGTTGCACCAGAAACTCAAATTTTCAATTGGAAGGAGCCTAGTAATTGTATCTGGTCAAGAGGATATCTTGGTTTCTAGGCCAGCTTCAATGCCATATATTGATGCAGCAGAGGAAGCTTTTCAGTCATCATTTCAAACATTTGAGGTGGCAAGTGCCACGACGCTATATGGGGAAGGTAAGAAATCTAAATCTCGATCTTCAGTCATGACGTTCAAAGAAAGCAACAGTCGTTTAGATGACGTTTTAAGCCTATCGAAAAATAAAAAAAAATATTTGGGCTTGGGTATAAGCCGGATAAAGCGGATATGATCATGGTACAAAAGTGAGAAAAAGATAGGCGTTTGGCCAGATTTGAAAGTCGCGAACCAGAATATGGAGAAAAAGTCATTCCTTATCTCTACCACTCGTTTGAAAGTGCTGGTATAATTCGTCCAGGTGATTTTGCAGTTGTAGTAGTGACTAAAGAGGAAGAAATGGGTCCATGGATCTACCCGTGCCCAGAAAACTTCGAGCTCAACAATTGGAGTACTATTGAATTACCTTCATTTGCTGTTAAGATGTCAAAGTAATTGACCACTTTTTATTGTTTTTTTGCAATTTCCATTTTCATTTCAAGTTAGGTTAGTCATTTTACTCATTTCATTTTTCAGACTTCCTTCTATGTGTTTAAGTAAATTTCACCATTCAATGAAGATTTTAGTTCATTTCCCTTTGCTATTGCATATTACACTCTCCATGGTAAAATATTTACTCTTCTTTTCTTCTCTTTTCTCTCTATGTCAAATTATCAACATCTTAAGCAGTAATATTGAGATTGAATGTGCAAATGATTCTCAATACAAACTTGATATTCCTATACACAATGTTGAGTCTGACGAGGAAGAAGAAGATTTTGAACCTAATGCTGAGTTGTTAGAAATGATAGAGGAAGGGGAAAAAGTGTTAGGTCCCCATGAAGAGTTAACAGAGATAATTAACCTGGGATCACAAGCAGAAGTCAAGGAAGTTCAAATTGGCACTAATGTCTCTACAGAAACTCGCAAAAAGCTTATTGATTTGCTCACAGAATATGTTGATATTTTTGCTTGGTCCTATCTAGACATGCCTGGACTAGACACAAATATTGTAATGCGTCATTTACCACTCAAACCTGAGTGCAAACCAGTAAGGCAAAAAATGCGAAAGATGAAGTCGGATATGTTAATTAAAATAAAGGATGAAGTCAGGAAACAAATTGATGCTGGATTTTTTTACTGTGTCCAATTACCCTGAGTGGGTTGCAAACATTGTTCCTGTGCCAAAGAAGAATGGGCAAGTTAGGATGTGTGTGGATTATAGGGATTTAAACAAAGCAAGCCCTAAAAATAATTTTCCACTCCCTCACATTGATGTGTTGGTAGATAACATTGCTGATTTCTCTACCTTCTCTTTTATGGATGGTTCTTCAGGCTACAATCAAATAAAAATGGCACCTGAAGATCAGGAAAAAACAACATTTATTACATTGTGGGGAACATTCTGCTACAAAGTTATGCCATTTGGTTTGAAAAATGTTTGGGCCACCTACCAGCGAGCCATGGTTACTTTATTCCATGATTTGATGCACAAGAAGATTGAAGTGTATGTAGATGATATGATTTCCAAGTCGAAAGAGGAGGAAGAACATACAACCATTCTCCACAAGTTGTTCGATCAATTGAGAAAGTTTCAGCTCAAGCTCAATCCGAGCAAATGTATATTCAGGGCAACCTTTGGTAAATTGTTAGGATTTGTGGGTAGCCAAGAAGGTATCAAGGTCAACCTTGACAAAGTCAAAACAATTCTGGAAATGTCGCCTCCGTAAACACAGAAAGAAGCTAGAGGATTTTTGGGTCGGATAAATTATATTGCCAGGTTCATTGCGCAATTGACCACAACATGTGAGCCTATTGCTTCGCAAAAACAATGATGGCATATGGAATGAAGATTATCAAACAACATTTGATAAAGTTAAGCAGTATTTAAGAAATCCACCGATCCTCGTATCACCAGTGCCTGGACGTCCGCTCATTTTGTATCTCACAGTAACAGAAAGTGCAATGGGATGTGTACTGGGGCAGCATGATGACTCTGGTAGGAAAGAACGAGCTATATACTATTTGAGCAAAAAGTTCACCAGTTGTGAAACCAGGTACTCCTCGATGGAAAAAACTTGTTGTGCTCTAGCTTGGGCTGCACGTCGCTTAAGGCAATACATGTTGTATTACACGACATGGCTTATTTCGAAAATGGATCCCGTGAAATACATCTTCAAGAAGCCATCTTTATCGGGACAAATTGCAAGGTGGCAGGTTCTTTTATCCGAGTATGACATCACATATGTGAATCGAAAGTCAGTAAAGGGGAGTGCTCTAGCTGATTATCTGGCACAACAACCTATAGAGGTTTATGAGCCGATGAAGTTCAACTTCCCTGATGAGCATATCCTCACTGTAGCAACAGAGAAAGAAATATCGAATTCAGATATGTGGACCATGTTCTTTGATGGGGCTTCGAATGAATTGGGTCACGGAATAGGCTCAATATTAATATCACCTCGAGGAGAATTATTCCCTCTCACTGCTAAACTGTATTTTGATTGTACGCACAACATGGCTGAATACGAAGCTTGTTCAATGGGCATTCAAGCTGCTCTAGATATGAAGGTTGAAAGGCTCCAGGTCATGGGGGACTCTTTGCTAGTAATTCATCAGCTAAGAGGAGAATGGGAAACCAGAGATGCTAAATTATTGCCTTACAAGCAACTTATAACAAGATTATCTCAGCAGTTTGATCAAATTACTTTTGATTATTCCCCAAGAGAGAATAATTGGATAGTAGATGCATTGGCTACTCTAGCAGTCATGTTCAATTGGATTTCGATGAAGGGGTCCAACCAATTAAAATCGAAAAGCGAGATGTTCCCGCCTCCTGCATGAATATTGAGTATGAGTCAGATGACAAGTCGTGGTTTCAAGACATCAAATAGTATCTGAAATGTAAAACCTATCCTCCTAATGCATCAGAAAATGACAAGCGAACTCTGAGAAGATTGGCTGTGAAATTTTTCTTGAATGGGGAGATACTTTACAAAAGAAACTATGACATGGTACTGTTAAGATGTGTGGACGCCACAGAGGCTAATCAGATTATGAAAGAAATTCATGAGGAAATTTGTGGTACCCATGCAAATGGCCATATGATGGCTAGACAAGTTTTGAGAGTTGGTTATTATTGGCTGACTATGGAAACAGACTGCATCAAGTATGCAAGAGAATGTCATAAATGTCAAATTTATGCAGACAAGACTCATGCTCCTTCATCCGAGTTACACATTTTAACTGCTCATTGGCCTTTCTCTGTGTGGGGAATGGATGTGATTGGACCCATTGATCCTCAAGCTTCAAATGGACATTGGTTTATCTTGGTGGCCATAGATTACTTTACCAAATGGGTAGAGGCAGCCTCTTATCATGATGTGACAAAAGGGGTCATGATCAAATTCATCAAGAAGGAGATCATTTGTCGATACGGCCTCCCTGAGACCATCCTATCAGATAACGCTAGAAACTTGAACAATAAGATGATGAGTGAGCTATGCGAGCAATTCAAGATTAAACATCTCAATTCCACCCCCTACAGACCGAAAATGAATGGTGCTGTTGAGGCTGCAAACAAAAACATAAAAAATTGTTGAAAAGATGACTGTAACGTACAAAGATTGGCATGAAGTGCTTCCCTTCGCTCTACACGGTTATCGCACGTCAGTATGTACATCAACTGGGGCAACGCCTTTTTCCTTAGTATATGGTATGGAGGTTGTACTCCCAATTGAAGTGGAAATTCCATCACTAAGAGTTCTTATGGAAGCTAAATTGGAAGAGGCTGAATGGGTCAAGAATCGCTATGAACAGCTCAATTTCGTTAAAGAGAAGAGATTAACAGCATAGAGTAGAGGTCAACTCTACCAAAGAAGGATGATGAGAGCATACGATAAGAAAGTTCGCCCAAGAAGATTCAGAGAGGGAGATCTTGTACTGAAAAGGATCCTTCCATTTCAAAAGGATCATCGAGGAAAATGGACTCCAAATTATGAAGGACCATTTGTGGTGAAAAAGGCTTTCTCTGGAGGGGCATTAATCTTAACCAATATGGATGGTTGTGAATTATCAAGTCCAGTCAATTCAGACTATGTTCAGAAGTATTATGCATAGATCGTCTAACTATCTTTCCGAAGAAGGCTAGACAAAGTTGCAGAGTATTTCAATAGGTGTTTTGGAAAGTTTCATTTCAGTCTCAGTATTTTGTTTAAAAAGTTATTTTATCCCTCACCACCTCCACCCTTTAATTTGGAGATGTTTTCCATCGTGTACTTTATTGATTAATAAAGGATTTGTTTCCTCTATTTTGACTAGTATAGTTGTTATTTTTATGCCAATCACAAATGCAAATTATGCATGTTACATCTCAAGTTCGGGTATTTCATTGTCCAACCTCTCCACTCTCTTTCAAAAAAGAACAAAGAAAAAAGAAAAGAAAATGAGAAAAAGAAAAAGAAAGAAAATAGATGCTTTCACTATAATCGTTGAGGAAAATTGGTCAATTCTTGACTATTTTACCCTTCTCATGGAAAGTACGTTCGTTATTATCAGTTATACTCTCAATCAACTGCAACCTTTATTTTGACAGTCGTTCATGTGCAAAGTTTCATATTACCATTTCTCCCTAGACAAGGTTCCAATTATCACACTGGGGCAAAACATTACTTTGAAACCTTGAGCCTAGCCCACCACGCGTGATTTTTGTGGTAGGGCAGCATGAATTACTGGTTCACAATTGAACCCTTTGCTAAACTCATCGCGTATAGCTGCGTTGAATCTCCATATTTGTCTACCCACTTGAGAGCCTTTTGCTAAGCCTGTCACATCTAACCATGTGGCAAACATTTCAAAATATCCACCCAATATTACCAAGAGACCTTCAATAGTAATGAAATAGGGATTAAACTCTTACGATTTACTGCTTCATAATTAAGACTTGTAGTTCCCTGAGTATTCCTATATTTCAATTTTTTTTCAATCTACACTTTTCCTACCATTTCTATTGTTTGTCTTCTCTCCTTTTATTGGAAGGTGACTCCAAGACTAAGGATGATAATCTTGGGAACTTGGACTTAGTAACTCGACAAATTGTCTCGAAGTCTCAAATTCTTTCATTGAGTTTTGCTTGAGAAATAACCCTATCATAGTACCGAGTAGAGGTGAGCATAATACACCGAAAAACCGAGTCGACCGACCAAAACCGACCGAATCGACGTCGGTCGGTCGGTTTTATGTTGGGATCGGTCGGGGTCGGCTGTCGGTCGGTCGGCTCGCCTAAAATGCCGAAAACTGACCACACCGACCGATTCATGTTTAATACATTAAAAAAAAAGAAAAAGAAAAGATAGCTGAAAACGTGTGCAAGAAGTGTGAAAAGACAAAAGGTAGTGTGAAAAGACAAAAGGAAATGTGAAAAGACAAGATAGGTAATAATTACCTACTTAAAATTTTTTAAAAATTACTTTTTTATTAAAATTATTTTTTTAATCTTTCCCTCTTCCATCAATAATTCGATTTCTCTTTCCATCACTCCTCCATTTTCATTATCTTTTTTGTTTTCATCATTCTTTCTCTTCTCCTTACTCTCTCTCTCATCAAACTGAAGCAAGAAGCTTCGCCGGCGCCGGAATGCAGTTGCAGCGGTTGAACTTTTTTTTTCTCCTTTCTTCTTCTTTCTTCTCTCTTCTCCTATGCTCTTATCTCTCTCCATTCCTTCTTCTTCGCCGTAAGTTCTACATTCTTCTATACTTTTTTTCACCTTTTCCGTGCTCTAGTTCGCTGGAGTCACAAAATCATCCTTATTCGCTCTCGAGTTTGCCGGAGTCACAAAACCGACCAAAACCGACCAACCGTTGGTGTGGTCGGTCGGTCGATGTCACCAACTCATCAAAAACCGACAACCACCGACCGACTAAAACCAAATGGTCAGTTTTCGGCGCTGGTTTTGGCCAAAAACCGACCCCGATCGACCGTTGCACACCCCTAGTACCGAGGAACATTGACAAAGAAACAACATGGAGTGATTATTGAAGTCGCGAATGACGGCTTACAGGTGGTTGGTCTTCTACATGTGATTACATTATATTTTGCCAGTCATGAAAAAATATATTTGGCCTAAAAAAGAAAGTTATGAAAAAGAAAAGAAAAAGAAAAGAGGAAATGAAAAAAGAAAAAGAAAAAAGAAAAAGAAAAAAAGAAAAAGAAAAAGAAATGTACAAGGCCAAGATAATTCTTGAAATGCATGATTGGGACAATCAATGTAGATCAAGAGGTCACACCTCCAAACGATTTGAAGATTTTCTTTGTCAATTATCATTTGGAGCAAAAATCTTCATTGCTACACTGGGGCAAAGCTTTCATCGTTATACTGGGGCAAAACCGTCATTATTAAATTGGGATAAGGGCCTTCACCACTATACTGCAGTAAAGTCATTTTACCATTTATTTTACCATTTATGTAAACTGTTTTAGACTGGGGCAAAGGCCAAGTTAAGAGAATCACACTTCTCTTATGAAGAATCTTCCAATCTCGAGCAGTTCTCTACATTCAAGAATAGAAAGCTGAATCACATTTTCATAGAAGAATCACATTCAAGAAAAGGGCAATTACAGTAATAAGGGTTTTTCATTAAAGATCTCGAGCTGACTTAAAGAAAGAACAAGATATATGAGATGATCTTTTAAGAAAGCTACTCCTTGTTCTCATAGTGGTTGTCCAAAAAATGGGGTCACCTTAGCACATATTTTCATTTGAATCATATTCTGATTATGTGAATGTTCAAAATCATGTTCAATCTCTTATTGTTCAAGAGATTCTTTATAAAGGCATTTGGTCCATGTTTGCCTCCTTCATTCCTTTTTCTTCGAAAAAGAAACTTGGTTTCTTTCTTTGTTCGACTATCATCCTTGTTTGTCTCTAAGCCAAATTCATCTTTCTATATCCAATCTTTTTGTCCACTACAAGGCTAAGGTTATGAAGCAGTTGAATCAAGTAAGATGTTTAACGCTATGAATTACCATTGATAGTTCTCTAAACTAGCACATGAGATACTTCTAAAAAACCCACCATACTCGATATGATTGAGCAGTCTATGATTGACATATATGTTTCCTTTTAGATTGAGCAATCTCTGATTAACGTACATGATCTCTTTTAGGTTGGACAACTTTGATTGACACATATACAATCTCTCTCAAGTGTGAAAGCATAGAAAAAGAAAAGAAAAAGGAAAAGGAAAAACAAAAAAGAAAAAGGAAAAGAAAAGGAAAAGAAAGAGAAGGAGAGGCAATCAAGATCCGAAGATGTCTATTGTTATATACTTTGAAAGCTTCCTTGACTGATAAATCTTTATTTCCTCTCATTAGATTCATGGGTAGCTTAATGTCTTTTTTGTCAATTCAATACCAATTGAAAGTGTTTGATGTCTACGACATCTAAAGCAATGACGTTTATTCAATACACTTCGATAGAAGAGAATCTGAAGTGCAAAGGGTTTAGTGGGAAGAACATTGGAAAATTTCACTCACAAGAGGATTTGCTATGAGACGTTCGGAAGTCTTTAAACCAAGACCTCAAAGTGTTTTGGTTCATCGTCAGCAAAGCAGCCTAATTCACTTCTTCTGTGTGTCTCAATCTATAAAGGCGGAATGCAAGAAATGAGTTATTTTATACTTATGGTTTTCAAAACTCACTAATTTTGAAGTTTGTGTTTTTGAAACTTGTGCCCTACACATTTTCGTATTGCATAAATTTGCATCTCATGCATTTAAGCATACTCTACATTTTGAGATTTTGCAACTCTAAAGTAAAGTGTCGAAACAAATTTGGTTGATTTTTGATGGTTCATTTATTTGGTTGGTTAAATCGAATCTTGCTAGTCAGTAGAGGTCGAAGCCTGGTTGGAGTCAGGTCCATTTCATGTTTTAGTTTGGTTGGTTAAATCGAACCCTGCTAGCTAGTAGAGGTCGAAGCCTGGTCTGAGCCAGGTCCATTCCTTTTTTCTTTTGGTTAAATCGAACCCTATTCTTGTTTAGAGGTCGAAGCCTGGTCAGAGTCAGGTCCATTTCATGTTTTATTTTGGTTGGTTAAATCGAACCCTGCTAGTCAGTAGAGGTCGAAGCCTGGTTGGAGTTAGGTCCATTTCATGTTTTAGTTTGGTTGGTTAAATCGAACCCTGCTAGCTAGTAGAGGTCGAAGCCTGGTCTGAGCCAGGTCCATTCCCCTTTTCTTTTGGTTAAATCGAACCCTTTTCTTGTTTAGAGGTCGAAGCCTGGTCAGAGTCTGGTCCATTTCATGTTTTAGTTTGGTTGGTTAAATCGAACCCTGCTAGCTAGTAGAGGTCGAAGCCTGGTCTGAGCCAGGTCCATTCCCCTTTTCTTTTCGTTAAATCAAACCCTATTCTTGTTTAGAGGTCGAAGCCTGGTCGAATCAGGTCCATTTCCTTTCCTTTTGGTTAAATCGAACCTTATCTATGATTAGAGATGAAAGTCTGGTCAAAGTAAGGTCTATTTTTCTTTTCCAATTTTAGGCTATGCTTGGTTTAAGCATGGAGCCCTTTCCTTTTTTTTTTAAACGAAAAATTTTCACCTTCCCAATACTTTGTCTTTTTCCTTTGTTTACCCTTTCAATCCTTCAAAGATACACAACGGGGGGCAAACTGTAGACACCGTATTTCGTCTGGCTTGATTTTTAGTAATAATGTTTGAAGTTTTTCAATATCTGGTAGTCAATTTGTTTTTGGTATGCCAACAAGAGCATAGTTCAACTGACATAAAGTTGTATGAATGATCACAAGGGCCTTGGTTCGAATCCCTCTCCCCGCATGTCATGAAAATTTTGTTTTTTTGTTTTCATGATTTATTTTTCATTTTCATTTTATTTTATTTTTTTTGTTTTTATTTAATTTATTTCTTTTTTTGTTTATTTATTTATTTTATTTATATTTTTATTTTTATTTTTATTTTTTTATTCTTATTATTTTTTATTTATTTATTTTTATTTATTTATTATTATTTTTTCTTTTTTCTCTTAAACCCACGTTTTCCATTCCCCCCTCCTTCTCCCAACTTCCCATTCTTTCCCCCTTCTTCTCCATTCCCCCTCCTTTTCCCAACCTCCCATTCTTTTCCCCTCTTTCTCAACTCACTCCCCCACTCTCTCCAACTTCCCCCCCTTTTCTCAACCCTTTCCTCCAAGCTCTACTATATAATGGGAGCTTATGGAGGATGATGGACAAGAAAAAAAGGAGAAAAAGAGTTAAAGAGCTTATAGAGAGAAAAGAAATTGTAGAGAGAGAGTATTTGAAAGGGAAAAGTAGAGTTTGTAGAAAGATTTTCAAAGATCTAAGTTCACCACCGCCGCCGCCACCGTGCCACCACGCTGCCGCAGTCGAAAACCCACGCCGCCCCATCCCAAACGCTGACAACGACCACCCACGCATCCTAGTCGATTGCTCCTCTACAAATAAAAGAAAAAGACAAAAAAAAAAAGAAGGGGAGGGCTAGACATTTTCATGAAGAAGAAGAAAGGGAGAGTGGAAAAGAGAGAAAAGATAAGTGGGTCCCTCCCTTTAATTGTCTTCACATTTTTTTAAAAATTTTATTTTTTCTTTTAATTTTATTTTTGGTATATATTTTGCTTTCATTTTTTTCCTCCTTTTCTTTATTCTCTTTTATTAGTTTTCAAAACCTTATTTGTCATTTCAATTGACTTGTAGTTGAGATTTCTAATTGAAGTTTTATCTCAAATTGGCTTTTACTTTGAAATTCTTAAATCATGTTCAAATTTGCTTTAATATTGAACTTCTTATCTATTTCAATAAAATTCTAATTTGAAGGCCAATTTAATAATTGCTTACCGGATTTAATTTGAAATCTCAAATTAGATGTCAATTTCCCCTCAAACGGTTTTAATTTCAAGTTCAAATGAATTTCAAGGTGATTTTGGATTTTTCTTTCAAATGAATTTCAAGTTGTATCTATTTAGTTTGGATTTTTGAAGCAAAATTCAAAACGAGTTTTGTTTTAGAATTTAAAAATGTCAATTTCGTGTTAAAGTGAGATTCCAAACCAATGTCTTATGGTTTTAGATTAAAAAGTAATTTCAATTTTAATTTAATTGGAAGTTAATCAATGGCTATGGATTTTTTCCCCTTTTAAATTAAATTGCAAATCATTTTCAATTCCTAAAAGATTAAGTCAAATTTCAATAGCCAAAAATCTTTTTTTTTTTAATGAGGTTCAACCCTTTTTTTTATCATTATTTATTTTGGCTGCTTAATATCTTAAATTAAAAAGATGATTGATTATGGAAAGTTTTAGCTAATTTTTTTTAAGAAGGTATTTAAGGAAAATAGCCTAAGGTTTTGTTTTGAGACTAATTTCAATTTACTTTGGTTTGGAATTTTAGTTTGAATTTCAATTGTCTTTCAAAAGTGAATTTTGATTTGTAATGCTAAATTGAGTTTAACTTGAAAATTTGAATTGAAAGTCAATTTTTTCTTAATTTTAAATTAAAATTTCATAATGCTTCCAAGTATTAAATTATGATTTTGAATGATTTTATCACTCGTAAGTTGTTAATTTACATTTCTATCGTCAAAATGTGAATTAATAAGAGACAAAATAATTCATGTAAAGCCTATGACGGAGTTGAAATAATTTTCAAATTCTTGAGGTGAAAGATTTTCCTTAATTGGGAAATTTATACGTGATAATAAAGTTATGGGTTAACCCAACCCACAAAATTAAATTCTTACTTTATTTAAAGATAAGGTGAAATTAGTGAGACATTTAATTTTCAATTTTCATTTTTTTTCAAATTTTATTTGTTTATTTTTTTTTTGTTAAGACATGGACCTTTGTTTAATGAATTCGAGTAATAAAATAAAATGTTTTCAAACGGGTGTCGTAGGGTGCTAATAGCTTCCCTACACACAACTGACCCCCGAACCTATTTTTGGTTTTTAAGACCAGTTCATTTTTTTTGGGTGACCAACACACTCCAAGATGATTGGTGGCGACTCCAAACCTTTAACCTCGAAAGAGACCCTCAGGAAAGGACGTTGGCCGCTCTGCATCGTGATGACGTTGCGACACTCTACACTAGGCCAGACATTTGTTTTGCAGTGGGAATAGTTAGTCGGTACCAATCTAATCCAGGGTATGACCACTGGACTTCCGTTAAAAACATCCTCAAGTATCTCCAAAAAACGAGGAATTATATGTTGGTGTATGGTTCAAAGGATCTGATCCTTACTGGTTACACCGACTCTGACTTTCAAACTGACATAGATTCACAGAAATCTACATCAGGGTCAGTGTTTACTCTTAATGGAGGAGCAATAGTATGGCTAAGCATTAAACAAGGATGCATCGCTGACTCCACCATGGAAGCAGAGTATGTTGCTGCATGTGAAGCAGCCAAAGAAGCAGTGTGGCTACGAAAGTTCCTGACAGACCTAGAAGTTGTTTCCAACATGAACTTGCCCATCACTTTATATTGTGATAACAGTGGGGCAGTAGCCAATCTGAAGAGCCTCGCAGTCACAAACGAGGCAAACACATCGAGAGGAGATATCACCTGATTCGGGAGATAGTGCAGCGTGGAGATGTGATAGTCACAAAGATCGCTTCAGAGCACAACATAGCTGACCCATTTACAAAGACTCTCCAGACTAAAGTGTTTGAGGGTCATTTACAGAACTTAGGTCTACAAGATATGTATATAGCATAATCTAGGGCAAGTGGGAGATGTACAAGGTATAATAGTGCCCTAGTTTATTGTATTTGTAACATTTCCTTGCTTTGGTATTATTAAATACATATACATTTCCACTCACTAGAGTTTTAGTGCAAGTGTGAGTTTGTTGGGTTTTATGTCCTAAAATTCGTAGATAGTAAATGTAACATTTGACTTGCTTCAATGAAGTATTATTTCTATATATTTGTTTTGCCTAAATATAACCACAAATCCAATAAACTACATGACTACATTATATATACTTGAAGTTTATGTGTGACATAAGTATGGATCAAGTTCAAGTAAATAGTCTAAACGATCTATAGTATATGGATAAGGTTGGGTACCTTAATCCTGGGGACATTATTGGCGTGGCTCGCTTTGTTCTTTAAAGACAGACGATGTGATCCTGATCGTTCATGTATAGGACATGTGAGTGAGGGCGTCCTATGCAAAGAGTTTGCATAGAGATCGGACCAGGAGATAAGTCACTTTCACTTTACAACACCGTTTACTGTTGAAACTGAACATCTCATGCATATAACCTAGGTAACTCGATCTTAATCCTGAGCTAACTACGAACTCCTGTTTATTTAGGATTGTCCTTTGATTTGCATGGGTGAGAGTGACCAAACATCACAGACTCAATAAGCCTACCATTTTGGAGATAAGACTAAATGGATAGTTGGGGACATAGCTTTGCAAGATGGAATTCACAGCAACCCGTTTTAGGGTTAGTAAAGGGTTGTTCTCTTAAGTGCTGACTCCGAGTCTTGAACAAAGGGGCCCCGTCCTCTCATAACCTTGAGAGGGACTTGGTTCAATGATTGTATCGCGAACTAGTTGTTTATTAGAGGATCAGTGGAACTTAAGGAACAAGATGTAACTATAGGGGTAAAACGGACATTTTGACCTAGCTCTAGTTACGAACAATCGGTGAAGGGTCGACTTACTAATCATGGTTATCTAAAGTGGACAAGAAATATATCTACAGTGAGGGGAGTGCAGCTACGGGCTATAGTGGAGTGCTCTGGAAGCTAACGAATGATGAATGACTAGGTTAATGAGATTAATTGGTTATCATCATTTCGTTGGAGCCCATGATCTGTAGGTCCATTAGGTCCCTCTACTAGCTCAATAGGAATAAAACTTGGAACAATATGATAGGTTAATTTTTAAAACGTTCAAAATTCGGAAAAGGATACAAAAGTCGCTTATATACGATATTTAACGACATATTAGTTTAATTACGAATTAAACTTTAAAATGAGAGTTGGATGTATTTAAATATGATTTAAATATTAAACACGTGAATAAAGATTCATGTTCGAAAAATTTCGTTGGGAGAAAAGCCAAGATTGCACAAGTGGTATTAATTTAATATAAGATATTAAATTAAATGATTTTAATTTTAAATAAATAAATAAAGTTTTATTTATATTAAAATAAAATCATAACTGAGTGGGATTGTTCAGATTTTATATTTAAAATTATAATATTTTGAATTTAAAAGAAATTCAAAAAGTTGGTAATTTTTGGAGGTGGTGCTTAATGACTAATCACCTTAGATTAGCCTTCTTGCACCACCTAATCCATGACTCAAATCACTCCCAAATTGCTGTCAATTTTGGTGCAATTCTACTGCATGATTTTCCTCTATATATAGAGGATAAGCTGATGAAAATGAATGGATTTCTTCAACCTAAAATGCTGCCAAAATTCTTCCAAGAACTTCCATGTTCATACTCTCAAGCTTGCTTATACCCATAAGCTTTCCTTTCCAATTCCTATCAATTGAGGATCTCTGACACACCCCGCCCCAGCTCTCTCGTAACTATCTAGTGACGTGGTGTGCTGGCAATGAATCCTAACTAACTATAGGACTCAAGGCCTCTACATGCTCTTAACCACACTTAGGCTCTTAGGGGACCCAAAAATTTGGGCAGAGTTTCCCCTAAAACTTAGCTAAAACACACCTGAGAAGAAACGTCACATACACATATTTCACAAACTGTATCACAACCAGAAACCAGAATTAGAGACTCAAGCGTCTCAACCACAATATTCGGCCCAACACTTTGAGATTTGATAATTTACAACCAACTACGCTTTGCAACATACAACTTTTACATAATTTCCTTCCAAAATATCATATACATACAAAGGGTGTTCTAAACACGGACTCGAGTGGCAAGATCGGCTTCTGTAGGCTTGTCGAAACTCAGTCCGGGTGAGAGTGGCCTTAATCCTGAGTGGATTATGGACTCCTGTCCATGAGGGATTGTCCTTTGATTTGTACGGGTGAGAGTGGCCTGTTCGCCGACTCAATAAGCCTACCATTTTGGGGACAAGACCGAGTGGGGAGCTGGGAACGTAGTCCTACAAGATGGAATTCACTCCTTCCCGATATTAGGGCAAGTAGAGGTGTGTTCCCTTAAGTGGTGTCTTCGGGACTTGAACAATGAGCCCTACCCTCTTTATGGCACGAGAGGGATTTCTGTTTGCTGGTTGGACCACAAACAGGTTGTTCATTAGAGGAGCACTGGTACTTAAGGACCAAGAGGTAGCCCAGGGGTAAAACGGTAATTTGACCTAGCTGGGGTACGAACACACGTGAAGGGCTGACTTGCTGTTGACGGTCGATATCCGTCGACACAGAAATATATCTGCAGTGAGAAGAGTGCAGCTGTGGTTCTTTAGTGGAGTGAACCACAGTTAACGAATATTGATTAACTTGGTTAATGAGTTTAGCCAACTAGTCTCATATCGTTGGAGCTTCTGATCTGTAGGTCCATTAGATCCCATCGGTAGCTCATTTAGGACGTTGAGGTGAAATTCAAAGGAAGGATTGAATATTCGAAAGTGTTTGAATATTAAGCTAAAGTATGAATTTGATTCATATTAAAACTATAGGTTATGATTAATGTGCATGGGATGTATATTAATACTATAGTTTTGTGAGAGAGAATAATAATTGAATATGTGATGTTCAATTTTATTATTTTTAAAAATTAATTAATTTTGAATTAATTAATTGATTAGGTTTAATTAAATTTGATTTAATTAAACTATAGGTTAAAGAGGACTATTAATTTAAATAATATTTAAATTAATGATATTTTAATTAATATTGATTAATTGAAATTTAATTAATTATAATTTAAAATTTTGAATTTTAAATTAATAATTAATTATATCAGGTAACTGAACTTCAGTTACCTGAAGTAGTGCGTGCAGTTACCCTCCTGATCGATAGGTAAGGGGATGGGGCTTTCAGTTTTTTAAAGATAACTCTCAGTCTCACGCAACTCTCTCTCTCCCTCTCTCAAGCTCTCACGATTTTCTCCCTCTCTGTGATCGATAGAAAGAAAATCTTCCAATGAATCCTTAGAGATTTTTTGCTCCCACAAGCTCCCAACGTGCATTCCCTTTTGAGAATACCGGTGAAATCAAGTGGTGGTGTTTGAGGTGTTTTTCCAGCAGGTTTGAGGAGTTCTTCGCTGCTGTTTTTTCTGTGGAATCAAAGATTTTGGTGAAATTTCGTCAAGAAAACTTCAAGGGTAAGTGATCTTGAACCCTAGGATTAATAGGATCCTTCTCTAGATTAGATCTAGAATTTTATTTTCTGTTTTCACCATGCTTTATGAGTTTTACAGCATGTATTTTGTTTATATATTTGCTGTAAATTTGCTTCATTTGCTGTCGTATTGGTTTCCCAATCGACATTTAAACCGATAAGGTCTCTGATCGTTTCCGCTGCGCTAGGGCTTTAATCCCTGCAATTGGTATCAGAGCCAAATCGTGTTTTGAATGTTGATTTGGGATTTGCGATTGGCTGTTCGGTGGGATTATTTTGGATTATAAATGTTGGTTTGCGATAAACTATTTAGATTTGATTTGGCCTTAGATTTACAGAATTATCATTGATTTGATCATGTAAGGGCCCCTTTGTTTTGGGCATTTTACTATAAATTGAGTCTGTAAAGTCCGGGTCAAGATTAGGCTTGAAAATCGATGAAGATCGTGGAAGAAATCGCCGAATTTCGTGAAGAACAGCCGCGGTTCTGCCCAGAATTCAGCTCCAAACGCAACAGCGTCGGGACGCTAAGCAGTTAGCGTCTCGACGCTGTCGCGATTTCACGCTCCAGACGGCTGAAATCGCGCCAGCGTCGGGACGCTATCTGTTCAGCGTCTCGACGCTGTCACGATTTCGTGCGACGCCAATTTTTTTTGTAAAGACGTGGGTGGTGCCCTAATTATCCGGTCCGGTTCGTGCATTTTGGGTTAGCTGGGACCGGTTTGGTCCGGTTTAACCCAGTTTGGGCGCGATTCGAGTTTTTCAAGCCCGGTTCGAAGCGGTTCGGGTCGGTTCAAGACTTGTAGACCGGATTTAGAGCTGCAGATTTATGTAATAGGATAGATTTATTGCTTTATTAGTGTAATTTTGCATTAATCTATCCTAGGGGCCAATTAAATCAGTTTATTCGCTATTTAAATGCTTTATGGATGTCATTTAAATTTTAATCCCACCTTAGGATATAAAGCATGCTCATGCATTATGTATGTTATAATATGATTATAATATTTGGATGATAATGCATGGATTTTCATGATTTATTTAATATATAGTTGAGTTATATTAAATTCATGAAAATGGAATAGTATGATGCATGCAATTACATAGTTTTAATATAAGAGTTATATTAAAAATAAATTGTTTGCAGCATGCTAAGGTGATTTTCCATTTTTGGGAATAATAAAATTTTTTATTAATTAAAAATGGAAATCAAGTTGCATTGAGCATGTTACATCCATAGGCTAATATAAGAGTTATATTAATTTCATGCAATGCAAAGTTATATAGTTTAAATTTGATTAATTAGAATATGATTGTTAATTGATTTAAACTATAGTATGCATGATTATAGGGCTAATCATTAAAATTTTGAAATAGTTTAAAATTTATGATTAGAAACCGTCAATCTATAATCAAGATATGCATGCTCACATAGGATCTTAGGTTAAAATGAATTAATTTTAAATGAGTTAAAATTAATTAGACCTAAGATCATTTTCTAATAGGATTAGAAATTCTTACTTAGTTTTAAAATAGTTTTAATGAACTAAGTAGGACAAACATTCCTGAGATTATAAGGGAACTCTACCAGTGAAGTTCTGTCTAAGGATTGAAGGTATTTAAGTTGACGGTATACGAAACACCTCCTACCTGGGAACTGATCTGGAACACCGGAGTTGAATTAATCTCAGGTTAATGTTAGAATAATGTCGCTAGGTAAATTAAAATTGTTTAATACACCTAGACATTAGGTCTTATTATAATAGTTATAATAGGACTAGACTTAGATAAATGACTTAGCCGGATTTATCTAGGTTTAATCAAACCCTAAAATATCCGATAGGTTACTTTAGTGGGAGGAAAATTACAAAACTTGATTTAAATCAAGTTTTGCTCCTGCGTCCCTGTATAGTTCACATCGTGAGATCCATGCTCGGCTTCGTGTCGTCGTAGAGCGGCCTCCCTTCGGAGAGTGTTTGCATGGGTCAATACCAAGGTGAATGGGAAAAGTGACTATAGTAAGTGGAAGCGGGACACGTGTCAACGTATCCTTCGGTCTCCACCCCTAGGTCATAACGTGAGATTCCTATGATCCGCCTGCGTGATGCCCTGGAGCAACCACCCCTTCGGAGGGCCTGATCATAGGATTCGGAACACCGTGAACTCCTAAATAGGATAGGATCGCTTAGGCTAATTACCAACAGTTGTCTTTCCTAACGGTAGCCTGTTGGTCTGTGCCTCTGAGAGTGGGAGGGTTACACTTACGGGGAGGAGTTAATTGTTAACAAATCCTTGACCGAACAACGGTGGTTAATATCTAATGGAATATGAGTTATTCTTGTATTAGAATTGACTGAGAAGAGTCTCATTTTAGAGGAGGAACAACTGATCACCCTTCGGTGGCTGTTCTTCTAAACCTCTAAAGCATCGTTGCGAAACACAATCATAGTTTTATTAGGGTTCTTTGATTGTTTGTTTGAAAAATTGATTGGATGTATGCAATTGTTTGTATTGCTTGTGTGATGGGTTAAGGCAAAGATAACTAATACGGTCACTTGTTTGTTTTTTCAGCAATGTCTTCCTCTATTATTTCCTTGCTTAAAAACGAACAACTAACAGGCAAAAACTTTCCACAATGGAAATCCAATCTCAATACTATACTCGTGGTAGAAGATTTAAGGTTCGTCTTAACGGAGGAATGTCCTCCCATTCCCCCTCGCACTGCCGCTCAGGCAGTAAAAGACGCCCACGAACGCTGGACTAAGGCCAATGAAAAGGTCAAAGTCTACATACTGGTCAGCTTATCTGAAGTATTGGCCAAGCGTTACGAGAACATGGAAACTGCTAGGGAGATTATGAATTCCCTGCAGAAGATGTTTGGACTTCCGTCCTACCAGCTCCACCACGACGCCCTGAAGAACGTCTTCAATGCCAAGATGCAGGAAGGTCAATCTGTTCGGGAACACGTCCTGGACATGATTAACCAATTCAATATAGCTGAGGCAAATGGCGGGGTTGTCTGCGAGCGCAGTCAGATTGCGTTCATCCTTCACTCGCTCCCAACGAGCTATCTGTCATTCAGGACGAACGCGAGCATGAATAAGATTCAGTTCAACCTGACTACCCTCCTCTCGGAGTTACAGATTTATGAGTCCTTGCAAAAGAGCAAGGGAAAAAATGTGGTTAAAGAGAGGCCAATGTGGCCCATTC
This sequence comes from Luffa aegyptiaca, assembly GCA_017139565.1. NCBI lineage: Eukaryota > Viridiplantae > Streptophyta > Magnoliopsida > Cucurbitales > Cucurbitaceae > Luffa > Luffa aegyptiaca. The sequence continues at coordinate 24,686,449 of CM029397.1, forward strand.
CAAGAAGAAGTTCCTGAAGGGTTCATCCTCAGGGACTAAATCTGTACCTCAGGCTTCTTCATCGAAGCAGATACAGAAGAGGACAGGAGACAAGGGGAAGGCTCCGGCACAGGCTGTGCAAGGGAAGGGAAAGGCCAAGGTCGTGGCCGACAAAGGCAGGTGCTTCCACTGCAACGCAGATGGTCATTGGAAGTGGAACTGTCCCCGTTACCTTGCTGAAAAGAGAAGAGAAAAAGAAGGTAAATTCGATTTACTTATAGTAGAGACTTGTCTCGTAGAACATGATGAGTTCGCCTGGATATTGGATTCGGGAGCCACTAATCATGTTTGCTCTTCTTTTCAGGGAAATGATTTCCAGGAGCTAGCAGACGATGAAATGACGCTCAAGGTTGGAACAGGAGACGTTGTTTCAGCTCGTGCAGTGGGAGCTGCGAAATTATTCTTTAGAAATAAGTTTTTAATTTTGGAGAACTTGTTTTTGGTTCCTCGAATTAAAAGGAACCTTATTTCTGTTTCCGCTTTGTTAGAACAAGAATACTCTGTTTCCTTTCAGCTTAATGAAGCAATTATTTCAAGGAATGGTATTTATATATGTTCTGCTCGGCGTGAGAATAATTTATTTGTGTTAAGACCAACTGATGCTAAGGTTATTTTAAGTCATGAAATGTTTAAAACGGCCGAAACGCAAAACAAAAGGCAAAAAGTTTCTCCTTTAAGTAACAATACGTATCTTTGGCACCTTTGTCTTGGTCATATTAACATCGATCAGATCGATCGTTTGGTTAAAAATGGACTTCTAACTGAAGTAGAAGATACATCTTTACCACCCTGTGAATCGTGTCTCTAGGGTAAAATTGAAGGGAATAAAAGTCCCCACGCAGCGGAAGCGCATCGATTGGACCTTACGCCGTATATTAATTAACATTAAAATACCGTTACGAAAACTCAAACAAACTTTAAACAAACTTTAAAGCTGCTGTAAAATTGGTTTAAAAATGCTTAAAAATAAATCTAAATTTATTTTCATGCTTTTCTAAAGAAAAAAAAAGAAGAACCGTTACAAACCTCCGTTGTAGACTTGACCGTTCTTCGCCAACGACGCTCCACGAACGAAAACGCAGCAGCCGCCTTAGCCTCTTGATCGCTAGAATTTTCTTCTTGATCGACACAATAACCACAGAGGTTACACCGGTATGTCTCTAAGTCTAGGAAGCAAAAGACTTGCGGGAGTCTTTCTCTAAGAGGGAGGCTAGAGAGAATTCTAGGTCTTGTCTTTCAAGAGTGTCAAGTGTCATGACCAATTAGGTCTAGTGTTCTATTTATAGAAGAGAGACCATGAATAAAATATTCAATTAAATCAATCTTTTCCATAATTGATTCAATCTTATTCCTTAATTAATCAATCATGATCAATCAATTCCATAATTGATTAATCTTTTCCACAAATGACTAATTACTTCCATAAGTGATTAGATCATTTCCATAAATGATTAATCACTTCCTTAAGTGATTAATTATTTCCATAATTGATTAATTCCCGGTTAATGAATTATTTAATTAATTAACCACCAATTAAATATCACATATTTAATTCCCGGCCTAGAATTAATTAATTTGCCCAAACACATTTTAGGCCTTAAATTAATTAATTCATTATTTTGAACTCTTTCAAACTTCCATAAATTTATATTTGAACTTTTCAAATATTAATTTCTCTCATAATAATATATCAATATATATTATATTTGTTTCCCTTAATAAATTGAACATTTTCAATTTACTTTTATTACTTAGTTGCCTCAAATTACTTTACGAGCTACTAGTGGGACCTGATGGACGTGCAGATCAGAAGCTCCAACGATGTGAGATTAATTGGTCAAACTCATTAACCACATTAATCAATATTCGTTAACTGTGTGTACATTCCACTATAGACTCACAGTTGCACTCTTCTCACTGCAGACATATTTTCTGTGTCCACGGATCTAGACCAATATCGACTAGTTAGTCCTTCACGAGTGTCCGTAACACCAGCTGGGTCAAATTACCGTTTTACCACTGGGTTACCTCTATTTCCTTAAGTACCAATTCTCCTTTAATGAACAACCTGTTTGTGGTCCAACCATCAAACAGAAAACCCTCTCGTGCCATTGAGAGGGTAGGGTCTTTTGTTCAAGACTCGGAGTAACCACTTAAGGGAACACTCATCTGCTTCCCTAAAGTCGGGAAGGAGTGAATTCCATCTTGTACGATTATGTTCCCAGCTCCCCATTCGGTCTTGTCCCCAAAGTGGTAGGCTTATTGAGTCGGCGTATTGGCCACTCTCACCCATACAAATCAAAGGACAATCTCTCATGAGCAGGAGTCCATAATCAACTCAGGATTAAGACTAAGTTGTCTAGGTCGTCCTAGTGAAATAGAAAACCAACTAGTTAACGGTGTTATAACCAGTGTTTACTATTTCGCGGTTCGGTCTTATGCAAACTCATTGCATAGGATATCCCACTCGCATGTCTCCTACACGAACGAGAAGGGGTGGACTATGAAGAAACCTTTTCTCCAGTTACTATGCTTAAGTCCATAAGAATTCTCTTATCCATTGCCACGTTTTATGACTATGAAATATGGCAAATGGATGTCAAGACAACTTTTTTGAATGGCAACCTTGACGAGAGTATTTTTATGTCTCAACCTGAAGGGTTCATAACCCAAGGTCAGGAGCAAAAGGTTTGTAAATTGAATCGATCCATTTATGGGTTGAAACAGGCTTCCCGATCTTGGAATATTAGATTTGATACTGCGATCAAATCTTTTGGCTTTGACCAAAATGTTGATGAGCCTTGTGTATACAAGAAGATCAACAAGAATAAAGTAGCTTTCCTCGTACTTTATGTTGACGACATCCTACTCATTGGGAATGATGTAGGGTATCTGTCTGACGTAAAAGAATGGCTAGCAGCTCAATTTCAAATGAAAGATTTGGGTGAGGCCCAGTATGTTCTTGGCATCCAGATTATTTGGGATAGAAAGAACAAAACGCTAGCTCTGTCTCAAGCAACGTATATCGATAAGATGTTGGCTCGATATTCGATGCAGAACTCCAAGAAGGGCTTGTTGCCTTTCAGGCATGGGGTTTACTTGTCTAAGGAACAGTCTCCTAAGACACCTCAAGAAGTTGAGGATATGAGACGGATTCCCTACGCCTCTGTAGTGGATAGCTTAATGTATGCCATGCTATGCACGAGGCCAGACATTTGTTATGCTGTAGGGATTGTCAGCAGATATCAGTCAAATCCAGGGTTAGACCATTGGACCGCCGTTAAAGGAATCCTCAAGTATCTAAGGAGAACGAGGGATTACATGTTGGTGTTTGAGGCTAAAGAGTTAGTTCTCACTGGTTACACCGACTCTGACTTCCAAACTGACAAGGATTCTAGGAAATCTACGTCAGGGTCAGTTTTCACCCTTAACGGGGGAGATGTAGTTTGAAGGAGTATAAAGCAAGGATGCATAGCAGACTCCACTATGGAGGCTGAGTATGTAGCCGCTTGTGAAGCAGCTAAGGAAGCTGTTTGGCTAAGGAAGTTCTTGACAAATTTGGAAGTTGTTCCAAATATGAACTTGCCCATTACGTTATACTGTGACAACAGTGGGGCTGTAGCCAATTCAAAGGAACCTCGCAGCCACAAAAAAGGTAAACACATAGAGAGGAAGTATCATCTAATTCGTGAGATTGTGCAAAGAGGAGATGTGGTCGTGACCAAGATCGCTTCCGAGCACAACATTGCTGATCCGTTTACGAAGGCCCTCTCGGCTAAAGTGTTCGAGGGTCATCTAGAAAGTCTAGGTCTTCGAGACATGTATATAGCGTAATCTAGGGCAAGTGGGAGATGTGTAATGGGTGTAAGGATGCCCTAGTTTATTGTATTTTGTATATTTACCTTTTATGTAATGTACAACATACATGTACCATTTCCAGCTTTGGATTATATTGTATATACTTTCCCTGTAACTTGAGTTTTAGTTCAAGTGGGAGTTTATTGGGTTTTATGCCCTAAAACTTGTAGATAGTAAATGTACATTTGACCGAGCATCAATAAAGTGATGTATTATTCAATGTTTGTATTATATCTTGTCTTAATAACCCTAATCCAATAAACTAAACATCCAAGGCTAATAGAATGAGGCTTGATCTAGTATGTAGGGACATACGAGGATCAATGTTCAAGTTTTAGCCTAAAGGGTCTGTAGTATAGGGATAAGGCTAGGTACCTTGTCCTGGTGACACTATGGATACGGCCCGCTTTGTATATTGATACAAACGTAGTGATCCAACGCGTTCATGTAGTTGACATGCGAGTGGGGGTATCCTGTGCAATGAGTTTGCACAAAGACCGGACCGCGAAATAGTTAACCACTAACTGTAACACCGTTAGTTAGCTCGGTTTCTATTTCACTAGGATGACCTAGGCAACTTGGCCTTAATCCTGAGTGGATTATGGACTCCTGTCCATGAGGGATTGTCCTTTGATTTGTACGGGTGAGAGTGGCCTGTTCGCCGACTCAATAAGCCTACCATTTTGGGGACAAGACCGAGTGGGGAGCTGGGAACGTAGTCCTACAAGATGGAATTCGCTCCTTCCCGATATTAAGGTAAGTAGAGGTGTGTTCCCTTAAGTGGTGTCTCTGGGACTTGAACAATGGGCCCTACCCTCTTTATGGCACGAGAGGGATTTCTGTTTGCTGGTTGGACCACAAACAGGTTGTTCATTAGAGGAGCACTGGTACTTAAGGACCAAGAGGTAGCCCAGGGGTAAAACGGTAATTTGACCTAGCTGGGGTACGAACACACGTGAAGGGCTGACTTGCTGTTGACGGTCGATATCCGTGGACACATAAATATATCTGCAGTGAGAAGAGTGCAACTGTGGTTCTTTAGTAGAGTGAACCACAGTTAACGAATATTGATTAACTTGGTTAATGAGTTTAGCCAACTAATCTCATATCGTTGGAGCTTCTGATCTGTAGGTCCATTAGGTCCCATCGGTAGCTCATTTAGGACGTTGAGGTGAAATTCTAAGGAAGGATTGAATATTCGAAAGTGTTTGAATATTAAGCTAAAGTATGAATTTGATTCATATTAAAACTATAGGTTATGATTAATGTGCATGGGATGTATATTAATACTATAATTTTGTGAGAGAGAATAATAATTGAATATGTGATGTTCAATTTTATTATTTTTAAAAATTAATTAATTTTGAATTAATTAATTGATTAGGTTTAATTAAATTTTATTTAATTAAACTATAGGTTAAAGAGGGATATTAATTTAAATAAGATTTAAATTAATGATATTTTAATTAATATTGATTAATTGAAATTTAATTAATTATAATTTAAAATTTTGAATTTTAAATTAATAATTAATTATATCAAGTAACTGAACTTCAGTTACCTGAAGTAGTGCGTGCAGTTACCTTCTTGATCGATAGGTAAGGGGATGGGGCTTTTAGTTTTTTAAAGATAACTCTCAGTCTCACGCAACTCTCTCTCTCCCTCTCTCAAGCTCTCACGATTTTCTCCCTCTCTGTGATCGATAGAAAGAAAATCTTCCAATGAATCCTTAGAGATTTTTTGCTCCCACAAGCTCCCAACGTGCATTCCCTTTTGAGAATACCGGTGAAATCAAGTGGTGGTGTTCGAGGTGTTTTTCCAGCAGGTTTGAGAAGTTCTTCGCTGCTGTTTTTTCTGTGGAATCAAAGATTTTGGTGAAATTTCGTCAAGAAAACTTCAAGGGTAAGTGATCTTGAACCCTAGGATCAATAGGATCATTCTCTAGATTAGATCTAGAATTTTATTTTCTGTTTTCAGCATGCTTTATGAGTTTTACAGCATGTATTTTGTTTATATATTTGCTGTAAATTTGCTTCGTTTGTCGTCGTATTGGTTTCCCAATCGACATTTAAACCGATAAGGTCTCTGATCGTTTCCGTTGCGCTAGGGCTTTAATCCCTGTAATTCTCACTTTGGCTCATTTACTGTTTGCAACGTCTTTCAACATTAGTACAAGGATACATGATGTCTTTGAACTTTTGTTGTTGTGACGTTTCCTGGTCCAAAGACACATGATGTCATTCCCACTTGGACTCCTTTACTGTTGCTATGTCTTTCAACATTAGTAAAAGGACACATGATGTCTTTGGACTTTTGTTGCTATGACGTTCCCCGATCCAAGGACACATGATGTCATTTCCACTTGGACTTCTTTACTGCTGCAATGTCTTTCAACATTAGTACAAGGACACATGATGTCTTTCGGACTTTTGTTGCTATGAGCTTCTTCTGGGATTCTTACTTCTTGATTCACTGGGTATTTTGGGCCATCATACTCTAGTCTACTTCTCAAGGTGACTGCCCTGCACGACTCTTTTCCTTCTTTGTGAGGGATCTCAGTCTTGCTAGGCAACGTCCCTTGTGGTCTATTTTTTATTTCTTGAGCAATTCGTCCAATCTGTACTTCCAAATTTCTAACTGTAGCATCATTTCTTGCCATGTATTCCTTCATAAGAGTCTCTAGATTTGACTCTTGACTCTGCACTTGGACTGGTTGGAAGTTCTTTTACGGCTGCTGTTGTGTAGGAGGTTTCCCGAACTGATTTTTATTGGAATTACTTGAGCTAGCTTGTCCTCCCCAAGAGAAGTTTGGATGTTGTCTCCAACCTGGGTTGTATGTAGCCGAGTATGGATTCCATCTGTTCTGGTTCTGGTTTCCTTGTTGACCTACATAAAAGACAAACGCGGGATTTAGTGGACAGTTATCAACAGTATGTTCCTCACCACAGATTTCACAACAGGGAGAAGAAATAGCATTGGCAGGGGCTATGTTCGCTTGATTGTTCATAGTCATGCCCATCATCATGCTGTGGATATTCTTGATTTGAGCTTGCATGGTAGAATTAGCCTCTGTCTCTACTGCTTTAGCTGGATTCTTCAAGATTGTTGTTGGTTCAGTCTCTCCCCAATGTCTATTGTTTGTGGCTATAGTATCCAAGATAGCATGTGCCTCATTTGCAGACTTCTTCAAGAAGGATTCATTTGTAGATGCATTGACTAGTGCCTTCGAAGCTTGATCTAATGCGCTAAAAAAATGCTCTAAGATGATGCAAGCAGACAATCCGTGGTGTGGACACTTCCGAACCAGCCTTTGAAATCTTTCTTAAGCTGCATCCAGAGGTTCATTGTAAGATTGTCTAAATGCAATAATTTTAGCTCTATATTTGGCATTTTTATTAGAAGGAAAAAAACTTCTCTAAAAATTTCTCAGCCAAATCATTTTAAGAAGTGATGGAGTTTGGAGGGAATGAGTCCAACCAAGCTTCAGCATCTCCCTGCAAAGAAAATGGAAAAAGCTTTAGCTTCAAAGTATCTTCAGGCACTCCTGTAACTTTAAAAGAATTGCAAACTCTCAAAGATAGCTTTATGTGTTTATGTGGGTCTTCATTTGGAAGTCCAGAAAACTGGCCCATGGTATTCAACATTTGGAACATCACTGGTTTGAGTTCAAACTGTGGAGCATCTATTGGTGGCTCCAAAATTCCTAGATTTAAAGTCTGAAAAACAGGTAAAACATAGTCCCTTCTATTGTGGTCTTCAATAATATAAATTGGATTTTCTTGTTGTGGCACCTGTGGAACTGGAGGAATTGGTGGAATTCTCCCACCATTTTGCTCCCTTCCATTATTCTGTGGATCAACTTGACGACTCCAGGTGGTTCCATTGGAAACTCTTGAATGTAAGAAGCTTCTTCTAGAGGTTCCTATCCGCTCAACTCTTGTTGTTCCCTTCTCTTTTGTATTTGCTCTTTAATACGACGACGAAATGTTCTTTCTATCTCAGGATCAATGTGAAGGAGTGGACACCCCTTATTCATGCACTAACTCAACCTGCAAAGAAAACCAATTGCAAATCAAAGTCAAATTTCCTTTTGAGACAGAAATGCAGTCGCAATCCAATCACAATTTCAAATAAACAAAACTGGTTTCACTTTTGGTCCCCAGCAACGACGCCAAAAACTTGGTGCGACAGAGGCTGAATGATGGATGTGAGATAAGATGATAGATATTAATAAAGATAGATTCAGCCAACCTTAGTGCAAGTATACACTATCACACGTAGTAATAAAAAACCTTAGAAGTATTCCAAGGGTATCGATCCCACGAGGACTAAATTGGAAATTCAAATTTGAAGAAGAAACTGCTAAACTGATTGCTTAAAATAGGCAACCAAAGAAATAATTGATGATTGATTTTTGGAAAATAAATAACACAAATAAATAAATAAAGGAATAAAAACAAGAAACAAAACGAGGTATTCAATATAGTTTCGTTCCAAAGGTCAATAACTTTAATCATAGATTATTCAACTTAAGCCTAATCAATGCATTGGGTCAGATTTAATTTCTATTTGGCCTTGCTCCCAAGAATCGTTAGAAGGCTAAGCGAGTACTGTTATGCACATTTTTGTGACTCGACTCCGACGTAGATAATTCACGAATGCAATCTATAACCCTATAGTTGATATAGGGGGCCTTAGGCAGCTTCCCCTATACCACCGAACAATCTCTTTCGAGCTTTTTCTCCTATATCACCTTTATGAGAACCGATATCGTTTGTAGATCAAACTCACATAGCATGCAAAGTCTAAGTGATCAATTTAAACTCAGCAAGATCAGAATGACAATCAATAAAGAATGGCATGCATTGAATAGAAACTTAAACAAATAAACACTTTCAAGCTATTGAACCATAAGGGAATTCACCATATTGAACCCCTCAACAGAATTTAGCTACTCATGGTGGGATAAAGTGCAAATGAATAGATTTTCATTGAAATAAAGAATAAAGAATATAGATAAATGAAAAGATCAGAATGACAATCAATAAAGAATGACATGCATAGAATAGAAACTTAAGCAAATAAACACTTTCAAGCTATTGAACCATAAGGGAATTCACCATATTGAACCCCTCAACGGAATTTAGCTACTCATAGTGGGATAAAGTGCAAATGAATATCTTTTCATTGAAATAAAGAATAAAGAATACAGATAAATGAAAAGTAACAAAATCTGGAAGTAATGACAGTAGCTAAATACTAGGGTTTTTTCTCTTTTATCCAATCCTTTTAGAGTTCGCTCGACACTCCACTCTCTCGCTTTTACAAGTGTGAATGCACTACTACAAAAATGACTTTCTATGACACCACATCTAAACCAAATAAATAAAAGAGAGAAAAAAATGTCATAAATGGCTGGGGGAGCGTTTTTGGCGGGAAAAAGCGGAGTTTTACGTATTTTCGAAAATTTATGACATTTTTTAAATGTTGTAAAATTATGACATTTTTTAAATGTCATTAATGAAAATTAATTTGTTTTCATTTTTGAGTGATTGTTTTATCTTAAAAACCCATTTAAGAAACGTGAAAAAAGAAACGAAAGAAATAAAAATTTTAGGTTGGGAGCAAAAATCACTTTTAATAGCATGTAGAGATAGCTTTTTAAATAAAAAGCTATGGAAAAAAAACAAAAGAAAAAAAGCAGGAGATTAGAAAAGCTAAAAAATATGCGCGGAAGGTTGCAAAAAAAAAAAAAAAAACCTTAGACCCGTTTCTCTCTTGCGCCTCTCTCACATTCCTGTCGATCTCTCTCTTGTCTTCTCCCAAATCGACCGCACCAGCACCATGGTGCAGCCAGAGAACGCGTCCAATCGCCGCCATGCCTCAGCTACCTGCACACGCCGCGAGGAACACCAACGTCGCCGCCCCTCTCTGTGAGTTCTCTCTCCCATTTTGATCTCTCTCTCGACACTCTTTCCCTCTCTTTAATTAATAATCCCACCAACTGAAAGTGGGCTTGCGATTATCGTCATCAATGGGGGAGTCGACAAAGCCGTCGCACATAAACTTTTATTTTCTCCTTTCAAGGTATTTCGGTCTCCCTTCCCCCCGGGAGAAACTCCTTTTTCTTTTTTTCTTTTTAATTATCATTGTTATTCACGATTTCAACCAGTCAAGAGATGGGTTTTTCTTTCCCTTTAACAATGGATTTTAAAACACAATATTGTCTCCTCTTTTTCTTTTTAGAATGCCTACAGCATGTTTGATAAAATGCCTCAAAGATGATCTCACTTTTTTTCTTGGTGACTGCTGATGTTATTGTTAACACCAAAAAATCAAAATGCTTGAAATTCTAGTTTGTTCGTTGGTTCAAAGTTTAAAATGGGATAATTCTAAAAAAATAGTACAGGTTAGCTTTGAACACACATATGGTATGTTGTGTTTCAGTGAATGCTTAGAAAATGACACAAAATTCTTTTGGTTCTTTTAAGTTGTTGACTTCATAAGTCTTTGGGATTCTTTTCTCCACTTTTTATTTGTTAGTTGACTGATATCACTAGGGGTTAGTCTTCAAGTTATTAAGGGGATAGTTGACTCGATCTTCGTTAATCTAGATTTGTGAAATAGGAAATTTAAGTTGGTAGAGTCGCATTTGAATCGAATAGATGAATAAGTTATATATAAATTTAAGTCATATAACATGGATTTTGATATTTACAGAAGTATATATTGTATGATTTGAGTGGAATTTGAAAGTTTGAGCATGTGTTACTTGTGAGATTATGAAGCTTCATTGGTTTCCAATTTTAAGGTACCCATTGAGATTGGAGCTCAAACCGTCGAATTCAGACCAAATTAGAACCAAACCGACAAGATTAAAGTTTTGTTTTGGTGAGTTTCTTTCTCTGAATTTGCCTCGCTAGAAATTGTATGTTGAGGGAAAATTAGTATAGTATTTCTCCTAATTTTGAGAATGTTTTGTTGTAGAACCCATTGTTAATTAATGCCAAAATCATCTCGTCGATGTAAGTAACCTTGCTGTTTAGATAGCCTTGGCTAGGCTGGATTACTGATTTGTTGCATGCTCTAGATAAGATTATAGTTTGAAATATGGGATGTTGGATTATGTGTGTTTTGGAAATACTAAACCTCCTGGTTATGGTTCGTCTATTGATACTTTGAATAGTGTTGGTCTAAAAGTATTGAATGCACAAATTATGTGGGTATTCCATAAGTGTTGGATGCTCTTCTCCATGTTTGAAAGTATAGAATTTTTTGGTTAGATTTTATTCAAATCTTGTACTTAAAACTAGATTGTTGAAGTTGGTTGGGAACAATTTTCACATATTTCACTCACTTTTTATAGCTTTTCAATGTAGCCTTTGAAAAACTAAGCTACAATAGGAATGGGAAAAAAGTGAAAAAAATGTTAAAAAAGTTCTTGGGGTCGCGCTAAAGAATTTGAAAGTATCCATGTTCAAGTCCATTAGCGTCACCCCTTTTAATCGTCTCCCACACAGACAAAACCTTTCTCTTCTTTCCCATTTCTCTTCTCTCATTTCCTCGTCTATGCACACAAATCCTTCACCGCCTAAAACTCACTGCTGGTCACGTTGGTGGTCACACAACTTTCTCTTATGCTCTAAATTTTGACACCACCTATGAAGCAACTTGATTCGCATCTCATGCTAGTGGCGTTGGAGGCATCATCTAACTGGTGGGTCTTCGATGGAACCCTCTTTCTCTATCTAGAGGCAAGGTAAAGTAACAAAACTTCTTCCCTTTCTTTTTCTCTACTCCAATATGTCACTCTACATATTTCTAAAGAAGTTATTGATGTATTATTGTAGAGAAACCCATCACATACGACGTTATTTAAGGATTTTATTGCTGGTAGGTGAAATCCAGCAAGCATGTTGGATCGTTTGAAGTAGTTCGGTATGGTTTCCGAAGCCTTTAAGCCTTGTGAATGCCCTTTTAAGTGCTTAAATTCAAATTCTATCATTTGAAAGGTTGTTGTTGTAGTTTGGATTGATTTAGAGTTTTCTCGATCACTCTCAGGCACTTTGAGCAACATTCCCTCGAGGACTAAGGTGGTTCTTGGGTAAGTTTCTCTTCTTATGGTTTGCGTAAGAAGGTCTTAAGCTAGCCTTTAAGCTGGATTTCGAGTGAGATTGTTTAACTGTTTTATGTTGAGAAGTTAGGCTTAGCTATGAGTAATTTTATTTGAAGTTTGAACTCTTATTATTTAATAAAATTAAGTTGTCCCTAGCAAATGAGTTGTATGTTTTTACTAGTAAATTGTGAATGCGAGATCTGACTCACTTTGTTTATGGAGGTTAGGTTTTTGTTGTGAATTTGTGATGTTGTGGCATGCGACCACTAACCACAGTTTGTTCAGCTTCGATTTAGATTGCCCATAACATGATATATCATTTTTAGAAAAATTTATTATTTTTGTCATTTAAGCATTGTGTCTATATAGTATACTTAACAAGGGTTTGAAATGAACCTACAACTAGTGTTTGTCTCATATCAATTGTGCTAAAAAGTGTCCAATATGTGTCCAACAAGTGTCGGAGTGTCCAAGTGTTCGAAACGTGTCAGACACATACACGCTAGCCAAACTAAAGTGTATGTGCTTTTTAGCCCTCTAATGAATCCGAATGGCAGGAATAGGCTCCTTGAATCAAATTATATGTATGTTGTTATCCCATCAGCTGAGTTTTGAACATGTTGAATTGATGCATAGAAGAGTCATACTGAATTATGCTTGATGTTGTGATGTGAACTTATTCTGATAAGTATGTTGTTTTGTTGTGATTGATTGGAAAACATGAGTATAATGTTGTATGCTGCACTTTTAGTTTTTGCAGGGTTAGAAGCATGGCATGAGTTAGAAAGTATGTTTAGGATGTGCATTTTTGGGTTGTGAACCTCTTTAGTGAAAGAATTGTCAGAGGACATTGTGTGTTAGTGAGACTGTGAGGTCAAAGGACCTTATGTTTGATGATGAGACTGTGAGGTCAGAGGACCTTGTATATGATAGAGGAAAGTATGATTAAATTCTCAATTTAGTTCATTCTTAGGAGTACAAGTTATTGAACTTAATCATTTTTAGAACCATTCTTACTAGATACCACGCACCATTAACTTTTTTTTAAAGTACCCTCTTAATTAATTTCTTAATTTGCTTTTTTAATTTATTGTATTATCTCTCATAAGTAACTTCTTTCTCTTAATTTGTCAATTTTCAAAGGTAGACTTATTTTGATCGTACAGTGAAAAGCACACAAAAGGAACCCTTCTAACTAGGTATGTATGATTTCTTTAATGTTATAAAATCATTTTGAAACTTATTGGATTTATATGTTTGGTTGTATGTTGATATTGTTCCTTACATTATTAACTTGTATGTGTCTATAAGTTATTGTAGCCATAATTGGGTTTAGAACAATTTTTCCTCTAGTTTCATAGTTTACTTGGTTGTATGGCTATCCTGCAGTTATGGTAGCCATACAAATCGATGAGTTTGTGTGATTTGAAGATTGTTTGGATGAATTTGCGGAATGTGGGACTAAGTGAGTGAATTAGACACGTCTTTTGACTTCTAAATGCTAGTTTGAGTGAGTTTGTGTGATTCGAAGAGTGTTTGGATGAGTTTGAGGGATTTGAATTTCGTTTGGGTGGCTTGGGTGCGTGTTTGACTTTTAAGGGTTAGTTGAGGTGAGTTTGTAGGATTTGAAATGTGTTTTAGTGAGTTTATTGGATGTGGATTGAGTATGAGTAAATTAGGAACTTTTGGATGAGTATGTGGGATTTAAAATTTGTTTAGGTGAGTTAGACATGTGTTTGACTTTTAAGGGTGAATTTAGGTGGGATTGTTAGCTTTGAAGTGTGTTTAGGTGAGTTTGGGGTGAATTAAACACGTTAAAGCATGTTTGTGAAATTTGAAGTGTGTTTAATTAGGTGAATTTGTGGGATTTGAGAGTATGTTTGGATGAGTTTATTGAATTTATAGTGAGTTTGGGCACTTTTAGGCCACTTATAATGTTTAACTTGTTATAATGTGATATGATAGTGAACTTTAGGATGTAGTTTATCCCGCAATGAATTTGTAATGAAAAAAATTTGTGGTTGTTATAACTTAATATGTACTTAGAAGATATGTACTACATTGTCCCCATTTTAAAGATATAACTCATACATATTGTTAAAATGAATATTATTGTTCTTATCTTGATGTAAGAAATATTGCATTTAACTTTATAATGAATATTGTTTCGTTGGTTATGTTTTGCAGGAACTCAACAAAGTCCAGAAAAACCATATTATGGAAAATTGATGTATGATTTTTTTTTGTTTTGTTGGGTTAGTGACAAAAAAAAACATATATATAGTATATTTCCTCATGGTTGAAGTCTAGTGTAGGAATTGTTGTGATGTACAAAATCTATTACACTTAGTTTGTATATACATATATGACAAAATTTGACCAATTTGGGTTCAATGATATATAAAAGTTGTTATTTATGTATATATTTATTGTGTCAAGATTTGAGTGTTTTATTTTGAAAACATATGTTTATTCACAGGTATTAGATAAAATAATTTCTATGACTTTGATGGATTAATATAAATAAATAAATGGTGATGTATCAATACTTATTGCGGTTCATCAAAGTCATAGAAATTATTTGGGTGACATCTATTCAGTATCATTATAAGCATTTTTTTGACAATTTTATAACTGTCATAACATTTTTTTTTTTGTTGACAACAAAAAACTGTCAACGAACAGTTTTGTATGACAATAAAACATTGTCCTTGTTGAAAATTTTGTGACATTGACCGGTTGTCATCAATAACCTTTTCTTGATAGTAATTAACTGTCATTAGTATATATATCTTGACAGAAACATGATTTTCAGGAGATATTTATTGACAATGTTCAATTGTCATAAAAAAATTTACTGTGACAATTAGTAAATGTCATTAATATGTTTTTTTTTTTTTTTACAATTGTTAAGTGTCATGAAAAAAATAATTATGACAGTTTTTTTAATAGCGTCATGTATACACTTTCCTTGATGGGGGCTTCTAGGATGCAAAAAAAAAAAAAAATGTCATGAAATGTGGTTGTGACAATTTTTCAATGTCATAAAAACCCAAATTTGTAGTAGTGATGGGTGAAAATCCCTACAAACCCTAAGGTTTGATGTCTAACTAAGGTTAGAATTTAGTCATCTAAGAAGGACCTCGGGCATCCTCACTCATAGGCGTCAACTAGGGTTCTGTCACCACCCTCTTCTTCCAAATGAGTTCTGCTTGCATTTGACATTGAATCAAGGCCTTATATAGTGTTGAAAGTGGTTGAGGAGCTGCGAAAATGGTGCTGGTAGGTAGCTCAGTCGATTTCGGGGTCAAAACGACCGGTTAGGTGCACAATAGTCTCGTTCAAAACGACCCTCGACAGACTCGGAACTGCCTCTATTCTCCAACCTTAGAATGAGCTTGTGGGAGCTGGTATGTGATGAATTTTGAAGAAAGAAATGTGGGTTTTTGTGAAATTGGCTCACGATTTTGAGAGAGAATTCACAGCCTTTGAATGTTCAGTTTTTGCATGTAAATCCAACCAAGCTTTAGCTTTTTCCATCCTTAAAAGAAGAAGAAGAAAGCTATATATATATACAAGATGGATTGGATGGTGGGATAGAGATTAGTCACATCCCCATGTGACTATCTTTGGTTTTATGCATGAAATGCATAAATCTCTTAAAATGAATTTTCATAAATTTCATTTTTATAATTACTTTTATATTTAAAATTAATTTAAATAATTAATTATAATTTATTTAATTTAATATCAAATATCAAATTAAATAACCATACCAATCCCGATATTAATCCGACCTCTCTCAAAATTGATTATTAGAATATGAATTTCTATTCAAATTCAAATCGAAATATGTATCACATATACATTAATGATATTCAAATCCTATTTAAATATTTCCAACTCTCTTTATAATTTAATTCACAATTAAATTCTAACATGTTAAGTATATCGTATATAATTAACATTAATTTCCTTTATCGAATTTGAACGCTTCAAACTCTTTCATCACTTTTGTTCTAAGGTTTAAGTCTGTATGAGCTAGTAGGAGGACCTAATGGACCTACAGATCATGGCCTCCAACGATCTGAGATTAACCGGACTAAACTCATTAGCCTAGTTAACCAACATTCGTTAACTAACGAGACACACCACTATAGTCCGTAGTTGCACTCCCCTCACTGTAGATATATTTATGTCCACCCGATACAACCATGATTAGTAAGTCGATCCTTCACAGGTTGTTTGTAACTGCAGCAGGTCAAATGTTCGTTTTACCCCTGAAGTTACATCTTGTTCCTTAAGTTCCACTGATCCTCCAAATGAACAATTTGTTTATGGTCCAACCATTAAACAGAAAATCCTCTCGTGCTAGGAGAGTACGACACGTCTTTGTTCAAGACTCGGAGTCAGCACTTAAGGGAACAACCTCTACTATCCCTACAGGCGGGTAGGAGTGAATTCCTTCTTGCAAGAATATGTCCCTAGCTATCTACCCGGTATTATCCCCAAAATGGTAGGCTTATTGAGTCGGTGATGATGGGCCACTCTCACCCATACAAATCAAAGGATAATCCCGAATAAACAGGAGTTCATAGTTACTTAGGATTATGGTTGAGTTACCTAGGTCATCGCATGAAATAGTCAGTTTCACAGTAAACGACATTATAAAGGAAAGTGACTTATTTCTCAGTCCTGGTCTTTTGCAAACTCATTGCATAGGATGCCCCCATTTGCATGTCTTTACATTAACGATTCAGGATCACATCGTTTGTATTAAATACAAAATGGGTCGCATCTCATACTGTCCCCAAGATAAGGCACCCAACCTCTATCCCTATACTATAGACCGTTTTGCCTATAACTTGAACCTGATCTGTTTTTATGTCTACACATAAAGTTCAAGTGTTCATTATATAACCATGGGCTCTAGTTTATTGGATTTGGGTTAATTAATG
Source organism: Luffa aegyptiaca (assembly GCA_017139565.1). Classification (NCBI taxonomy): domain Eukaryota; kingdom Viridiplantae; phylum Streptophyta; class Magnoliopsida; order Cucurbitales; family Cucurbitaceae; genus Luffa; species Luffa aegyptiaca. Next base: position 24,703,420 of record CM029397.1, read on the forward strand.
CATAATTAAACAACCATTCAATAACCACTTATTAAATAACCTCAATAGTGCTTTATCGATTATAATTAACTTTGTTTACATTCATTATCCCCGAGTTTTAGGACATAAAACCCAACAGTGTTAACTCTCATCTCCTTAAATTTTGCAGAGTCATGGTGTACTTTGTAGATCACATTGTCTCCGATAAGACGTACCTCGTTCTCTTGAAAGACAACAATCAACCCATAAGAAAAGGACTCAGCTTCTTAGTAGAAGAGTCTAAAGCCAACCGTCTTGCAGTCCAATGGCCCCAACCACTAGATCTGCATACCATATCTGATTGGTCCATAGAGAGGCCCCTGGATGAAGATTCTAAGGCGTGGTTTCTAGAATCTTCAATCCATACAAAAAATCCTAATCGAGATTCATAGGTGACATTAGGATGTCAAATAATAGACGGATCGGCCCGTTGGGAATCCATATTGAAAATTCCAAGCGAATTTCTTTTTATCCCTTGCTATTGGGAGTGGTTGGAATTTGTCATTGGTCGGAATGAAAAGGTGCTTCACGATGCTCTTTTGTTTGATGTAGTGGTGGCTTCCCTTTATACCTATGACCGGAACAACGATATAGTTCGAGCTTTTTGTGGAGCTTGGTGTCCTGCAACCAATACACTTTACACTCGTGCGAGAAAACTTTCAATTTCCTTATGGGATCTTTGGACTTTTGGGGGTCTGCCCATCAAAGATAGATTTTATGAGAAAGTTATCCCTAGTTGTAAAGAACTAACTGCATCGAACAAGCAAGAAAAATATCTTCCAAAAAGCTTCTACTTGTTTAGTGCTTCAAGGACTAACTGGTCGAACACCATTTTCACGCATTCTACTTGTTTAGTGCCTCAAGGACTGACCATTCCCATGTTCTAATCAGCTCATGGATTTCTTTTTGGTTCAAATGTGATTAGAGGTACGGGAAGCCTCCTCAACAGAGACCCAAGAAGACCTCTCGCCCTAGCATGACTCATAACCCAGACGACACAATTATTAAGCATTGCGAATGGTCAGATGAGGAGAACAACTTATTTCATGAGTTAAGGATTGATATGAAATACAGGGATCAGACATACTTGGCAGCCTTTTTATCTTGTCGCTTTGCGTCTTTCTGTTTCCTCAAGGGAATGCTAACCACATTCGTCCCGGCGTTTTTAAAGCTGTCAGCTTCATGGCCGAGGGGCAAACTTTGAGCTTTGTAGTCCCCGTTCCTGCTAACAATAACCACGAGTTAGGCAAAGTTTCTATTGCTTCTGTTTTGGTTGGACGCATAGATGCTTCTCTCCCCGTTCATTACATTTTTTATTGGCTCGCTCATTACTTCGGTACCAATTATAAAACTTCGTGAAAGCTAGAGGTCCTAACATGGTAGACTTTTCTGACGAAGGTCTATATATTTTGACAAGTTCGAGGCTCGTGAATTAATCCACGAAGGTGCATCCATATCGTGGCACACGAACCTTAGTAGGAATAAAAAAATCATAAAGTATGAAAGAACTATGAGATTTATACCTTCTTCCTATTTCTCGAGCCTCTGCTCATGCTATTTATCAACACGGTGTAAGGATTCACTGGTTGTTGTGCGTTATCCGCAAGTGTACGGTTGCCACAAGTAATATAAAACGGTAGAGTACTGAGTATCGAATCCACAAGGAATTTGAATTAGGTCCATTAATTACCAAGAATCATCATGCTCGATTTTATTTAGAATCTCAACTCTAATGATTAAAGGAACTAACAAGAAACTAAAGGAACATGCAAATAAATGGAAATATCCTATTAAGGGAACTTTACCTAGGGTGTTAACTTAGCTTTTTGGATATGTAGCGTAATTAATTGGATGAATGCAACTACTAATCTTTAATTTCATAAATCTAGAAGTGAATTTTAAGTGGACTTCTCTTTCAAGTTCCTCCACATCTCATACAAACATAACTAATTTATGTGTCCATTTTCTTAGTTACTTATAGTATGTTAGTAAGCAACTTCATCATAAATTTCTAACAATTCTTTTTCACTCTCGTGTTCCAAGCAATCGCTAGCCATGCAATTGGGATCTAATCTAACTTCACTCTGTCGAGTATCAATTTAGACCAACAAAACATTCAATCCGTGATCAAGGGATTAAAAGCATTAAGCATGAATTGCATAGATGAAATATGAAGGAATTCGTTACAATATCCAATCAACTAAGTTACAAAATCCAGTTAGCTAAACTAACAACCCTAGGTCTCAAGATCTACTAAAAAATGGGAATTATTTTAGCCCAACAATCTTGATCCATGGTCCTAACTCAACAACAATGAGAAATTACAAAGACATAAGGAAGAAATAACTGTTGTATTGATCCAAAGCTCCCATCACGATCATCTCGAGTCTTGAGCTTTGGAATCCCGATCAATTCCACCTTTCTTTTTTCAATTCTACTCACTTTTTTTTCTCTCTCTATTGAGCTAGGGGAGAACCCCTCAAAATTGGATGCCTTCAACCATAGAGGAATGGTCTATTTATAGGAGGAGATCCAAAGCTTTCTTGCTGCCCAAGACGACAATATTGCGACACTGTGACATTAGCTTTTCTTGTTGCCTACTCCAGCCAATGTCTCGACACTGGTTCTTCTAGAAGTCTTATGCACGGATTTGGACATTAGATCTCCATTCTTTTGGGCTTTTGGGCCTCCTCTTCAATTGTGTTCGTTTCCTTTCATCACTTATGGTCCAAAGTCTCCATTTTGATCCCGAATATAATAGACATTAAAGTTTTCTACAAAATCAACATAAAAAGACATTAAAGTTCACAACTAACACACAAAACTAGCCAAAATATCTAGGAAATAGATAGCATAATTGCATGCTATCACTGGTTATCGAATCCTACAACTCGTATCGATTTGGCTGCCAGTTTGGTTTCTATCAAGATATACCCAACGACTCAGGAGAAGTTTTGCCCCTAGTCACCTTGGAAAACATTTTAGACCACTGGAGAGTTTGCATGCGAACTAACGTGGAGTTTCAAGTATTTCTTCTTGCTCATACATTGAACCCTCAAGACCATGTCACCTCACGTTATCGAAGTTGGTGGTTAGAAAAGCATGATAATTACCTGGAGGAAGGTATTAGCAAGTTGGTTGGCAGTACCATTCGTTCTCGAACCCCACTTAAACTACCTAAAAAAGGCGGTGCTAGATTTGGGGGAAAAGAACTTCGTCTGCTCTAGGATGCAGGATCTCTAGACGATTCAACTGAAGAAGAGAGTCAAAACAGCACTGGAGATCGTCACTAGAAAAGAACCAAAAGGTCCAAGAAAACCTCTGATCCCGACAGCAAGTCCATCAAGAGTGTTTCTAATGCTTTACAGGTTCCTGACAACATTGAGATTTTGGTTGAACAACCCCCCTATTTTTTGGACTTCGACCTTTTTTTTTTTTCTGCAGCTTCCTTTAAATGATTGTGTTCAAGAAGAGGAAAATGTTCAAGTGAGCAATCTTTGACGAGTCCCGATGCTTTTGCTTCTGCCATGAAGAACTTTGGAAGTTCTCATGCATCTTCGAGTAAACAAGTCATGAATTCATCCTCTCTTTCTACTGACAAAGTTCTTCAACACACTAAAGAGAAAGTGGTTGCCACAGTTTTTGAAGTTTCTCGTTTTTGTGCTGATGATGTAATCTATAACTTCTGACGACAAGTTGCTTTATCCATGTGGAAAAGCGTAAAACATAAGATTATACACACCCCTTTTGAAGATGTTGCAAACCTTGAGCAGAAAACTCGCAAGATCTTTGATGCAATTGCAGAAGCCACTACGAACAACTTGGGGCCTCTACAAGAATTTGTAGGCGGCTATTTCAAGAAAGTGCGAGAATACAATGGATTACAATCTTCACTCTCTACTCACCTAACTCCATCAAGTAGGGACAGTTAATTGGAGGAAAAGAAGCTCCACTTAGAGAAGACTTTGTCTATTGAAAGTCGTGTTGTTGAGGAGAAAGATGCGCTTCAGAAGCAACTTGCTCGCTTTGTCTCAGAGAATGCAGATCTAAAGGCCAAGGTTGCAGAATTAAAGGCCAAGTTAACAGCTGTATAGGCCAAGCTAGAAAGCCTTTCTTATTCAGTCTTTGAAAAGGAAAAGGACTTAGTTCATGAAAAGCTTGCAGTTTTGCAAATACGTGAGCAGATTAGCGACATCAAGCGTGTATTGGGTTTTATGTCCTAAAACTCGTAGATAATGAATGTTAACGAATTATATACTTGTATCAATTAAGTGTTATTGTCATATGAAGTCTAAAATTGCACAATACGACCCAAATCCAATAAACCAATATCCAAGGTTGTTTATATGTGACCTGAACTCAACGACGGAGGTAGCATGGGCCCAGGGCCTGTTGGTGTGAAATACGATTATCCGCAAGCGCACGGGTCGTGACAAGTAATATAAAACGGTAGTAATACCGAGTATCGAATCCACAGGGAGGCGAAGCGAAACTTAAGCAAATAATTAAAATCTCTTGAGCACTAAAAGTACTTAGGCGAAATAATATTTAGGGACCACTTCATGCAATAATAAAAAGAATTTAAACTCAAGACAAATAACGAAAATAAATTGATCAATCGAAAATAAAATATGGAGAAAGAGTTTTCTTTAAATGGGAAGAGGGGTCTTGAAAATCAATGATTAGCTAAATAGCTGCTATAATTATCCTATCTCTTTGCCCAACTAATTATAAACCTAGAATCTCCGTTAATCACATAGGTTCTCCTGTCGGTTTCCCCTAATTGTAATTAATTCATTTTAACAACCTAAGTGTCCTTAGCGCTATTAAAAATCATTAATTATTACGCACTGATTCATTTTAGGAATCTATGTTTAATCAACTAATCCCGGTGTCACAACGGGCAATTAAACTAGTTGCATGGATTATGATCTATCCTAATTTCTCTCCGTCGAGTTTCCATTAAGAATCGAATCATTACGCAATTGGCCAGATTGAGTAAAGCATTAAGCACATCCATACAAATAATTAGGATATGGGCTAGAGACAAGAAATTATAACAATATTTGAACTATCATTTCATTTCAAGACCCCAATTCGGGGTTTTAGCTACACATGGCTAAAATATCCATAATAATTACAAGAGAAAGCATATAAAGAGCAATAAAGGGAAGGAATTGACCGTCGAAAAACCCCTCGCTGACACTTGGAGCCCCGCTGACTACTCCTTGAGCCTCTAGATTGCTCCCCCAAAATTCCCAAAATTTTCCCACTAAAAGAATCCTCTCAAAAAGGCTCAAAAGCCTTGAGAGGGGCTTCAAAGGAGCCTAAGGAAGAAAGGAATTGGAATTGAGAAGGAATGATTGATTGATGGCTTCATTAGGCACCCAAGGGTGCCTTTTTATAGGCCTGAAATAGGGGTAGCGTCGCGACGTTGCTGCGCACGTGACTTGGGCAACACGAAAGGGTAGCGTCGCGACGCTGTCTACTTAGCGTCTCGACGCTGCCCCAAATTTCCAGATTTTTCAGCTTCCTTTTGGGCTGATTTTTGGGCCTTCTTCTTAATTTCTTTTGGTCATTTCTTCATGGTTGACTTCTTTGGGCCTCCTATTGCATCAAGCTAGGATTTGGGCTTCAATTGCTTCTATTTTGGCACTTTTTCTCCCAAAATCACCAACTTTGCTCCTAAGGACCAAATAACAAAATTCATTAAATATATTCATAAAAAACACGTTTAAAGCACCGAAAAGCTTAATAAATTGAGACTAAAATAGCGACATTTCTGCTCGCTATCACACCCCCAAACTTAAGCTTTTGCTAGTCCCGAGCAAAATAAATTCTAAAGATGCATGAAATAGAATCGCTCAACCCTTAATGATTTTGGAATTCTTGGGATCGAATGGAAAACATGCAAGTGGAATAAGCAAGCACCGCATACTCTTGAAGAAATCTTAAACTAGTTTGAACTTAAGATTAATGAATAGCATGCTCAAGACTTATCTATTGATTCTTTTACTAACCTAGATTAGTCTTATGGCTTTCTCCATTTGTTTTCCCCCTACACTGGCTAAGAGCCCCTAATACTTCGGAGTCCTTCTATCATGCAAAAAAAAGAAACTAGGGTGCCTGTCATTTTTCTTTTTCATGGGGGAGCAAAACTCACAAATGATTTTTCTTTTTCTTTTCTTTTTTCTTTTGCTACTCCCCCAAACTTGCATTTTGATATCTAATGGTACTAGCTTTCACACTACGGTGCAGGGACCCTTAACCCGAATTTTATTCTCTGGTTGGCCTAACTGATCACACCGCAGGTAGCTCTTTTTACCCCTAGGCTTTTTCTTTTGTGCAAGCAAAAATAATTTTTTCTTTTTCAACATATTTTCTTTTGTCTCGTTTTCTTTTGTTGCTTTTGCTTTTCTCTCAGCAGGCATAACATTTTTTTTCTACCTAGCTCTTTAGAGCAATCAAGCATGAACTTCCTAATATTAGAAACTAAGCCTATCGGGGTGACAACAACTTTGAAAACCATAATAAGAATCTAGATTTTCAAAGACGTCATTAGATAAGACTATTGCATGCTTTAGACATCAAAACTAAGTATCAAAAAATTTTAAAATTTCACAATTTCTGCCGTGCTCCCAGATTCCACAACATATAAACCATTTTCTCCCAAAATTTCAAAAATCACATCATTGGCTATCATGGCTAGCTATTCATGCATCCAACAGAATTGAAATATGCTCAACACAGAGGAAGCCTCCCCCCCAAACTTAAACTAAACATTGTCCCCAATGTTTTAAAACAGAAAAGCATAAAGAGGGATACTGAGACTTCCCTGAGCTAGGAGTGCTTCATCTTCTTCCTTTGGATCCATGAAAAATGGGAAATTTGGAATTTCGGGGTTTGCTAAGGTGATCCTGCAAAACAAAATTGGATCACGGAGCAAAGAAAATTATTTACCGCAAAAACAACTAACTAAACTTTAATCCTTGGGTTGCCTCCCAAGCAGTGCTTTCTTTAACGTCTTTAGCTAGACTAGGCTCGGCACGCTTACGGAGGATCAAAATAAAAATTTTCATCATCCTCCGGGCCCTGCAAGAAATCACGCACCGAATTGCAAACTACAAACAGGGGAGAAAAAAAACATTCCCCTGGCCCATCTTCACTAAAGAGATTTTCATAATAACATTTCAGAAAATAATCAGCCGCATCAAATCTCTTTTCTAAATCTCTATTCTCAAAACAATTGTTAACAGAGTCATCAAGCGTTATAATATCTACTGGTCTAGGGTCTAGAGGTGGCCTATCAATCATGCCAGTCCACTCATCAGAAAAAATGTCTACATGCTCAGTAGATCCCTCAGACTCAGAATTAAAAAATGATTCAACTAAGCTATCACATGACTCATTATCAGAAGAATTAAAGAATTCAAGAATTTCAGGATCAGATTCTATACTATGCACAGATTCGAGTTCTTCTGGGTCAGATTCTATGTTATATACATCATCAGGACATGAAAAGAAAGTATTCACATTGTCAGGGTTCATGCATTCAGGAATGTCAAGATCAGACTCAATAGATTCACTGTAATCATGATCAAACTCAAAATTATCTATCAAGCAATCTTTCTTATGCATTTCATGCTCATCCTCAATGTCAGGCAATTCAAAATCATCATCAAAATTATCTATTTCAGGCAAATCTAATTCATTTTCAAAGGAAGGTAAATCATCAACTGCAGATCTTTCGTTTTCACAAGCAGGCAGGTCTAATTCATTTTCAAAGTCAGGCAGATCCAAATCATTTTCAAACAGAGGATTATCCAAATATGCATCATGATCAAAATCCTCATTATCCATAAGCATTTCTCCTAAGCCTAAGCCAAGATTATAGTCTACCTCTTCATCGTCATCAGTCAAATATTCAGGCCCAACAGAAAAACATGTGTGCAAACTGCAGACAAATTCATCTTGGCCAAAAATACTGAACACAACTTTTTCATCATCAATGTTCAAGGTAAGTTTACCTGTATGCACGCTAATCTCAGCCTTACCAGTGGCTAGGAAAGGTCTGCCTAGGATAATTGGCACCTCTTTGTCCTCCTTCATGTCCAGTACCACGAAATCTACGGGGAAGATGAATTTGTTGACTTTCACCAACACGTCCTCCACAACACCCATAGGGTGAGTAATTGATCTGTCAGCAAGCTGGAGAGTGACGTCGGTGTCTGTCATACCTGATAAACCAATCTTCCTGTAAACAGAGTAGGGCATCAAATTTATACTTGCTCCTAAATCACATAAAGCCCTATCGAAGGATACTTCTCCTATGGTGCAGGGAACAGTAAAACTCCCTGGATCTTTCTGCTTAGAAGGTATCCTACCAGAAATAATGGTACTGCTACTCTCAGATAAATTAAAAACTTCTTTTTTCAGACTTTTCTTTCTAGAAAGCATTTCCTTCATGAATTTTCCATAATTTGGCATATTATACAAGGCTTCTACTAATGGAATATTCACAGACAACTTTTTAAACATTTCTAAAAATTTTTGAAATTGTTCATCTAATTTGACATTTTTAAATCTTTGAGGAAAAGGTAACTCCCTGAAATCAAAGGTTGGACATTCGCCCCTCCGCTTGGGCGGGCTAATATGCGAACCTCTGTCATGGTGGTTGCATGGAACCACTTCTTCCTCAGTCAGCTTCTTTTTGCCATCCTGCCTCTCATCTTCTTTTTTACCTGCAAGTTTGTTAGAAAAATCACATTTTAATTCAATAGAGTTGGAAGGATGTTGGAACCTTTCAGAGGAGGCTTTTTGTGCCTCAGTCCCTTCATCTTCATCCCTTCTCTTTTCTTCTTCCTTTTTCTTCTCTGAACCGTTCTCCAGTCTTCTGCCACTTCTCAGAACCACCATCTTACACTGCTCCTTCGAGTTAGGCTCAGTATCACTTGGAAATTTTCCCTTCTGAAGGGCATTTACCGCTGAAGCGATCTGTCCTATCTGCACTTCCATGTTCTTTAGAGCTGCGTTGTGGTTGTTTACTGATGTCTGGAGACTTACATTCAATATTCTTTGTTCTTTGATGAATAAAGCCACCATCTCCTCCAGATTATTATTCTTTTCAGGAGCACTAGATGATGCAAAACCTGGGGGTGGCTGCAAAACATTCTTTGTATTCGCGTAGGAGAAGTTCTCGTGATTGCGCAGACTGGGGTGGTAGAAGTTTGGTACTCCTTGAGCATATGGTCTATTTCCTATGTATTGAACTTCTTCCACATCTTGACCTTCCTTCTTTGAATGACCTTCAGCTAAGGTGGAAATGGACTTAACCACCTCAGATGAAGTCAATTTGTTTAGTGCATTGGTCAGAGATGCCAGCTGTGCTTTCAGTGAACTTGACTCATCCAATTCATATAATCCAGCCTTCTTTGTAATTGTTCCTCTCTCTGTCGGCCATTGATAACTGGTTGCCGCCATTTCCTCAAGCAGATCTTTGGCTTCTGTCACTGTTTTTGAAAGAAAACTCCCTCATGCTGATGTGTCTAGGACTGTCTTTGTGGAGGGGTTTAATCCATTATAAAATAACTGTACCTGAAGCCAATCAGGATATCCGTGTTGGGGGCATCGCCTAAGCATTTCCTTATATCTTTCCCACGCTTCGTACAACTGCTCCTCGTTAAGCTGCCTGAATGTTCCAATTTCAGTCCGGAGCTTGGTAGTCTTAGCCGGTGGAAAAAATTTTGTCAGAAAAGCTTGGGCAAGCTCGTCCCAAGTACTGATGCTGCCCGTCTCGACTGATTCGAGCCAATCTTTTGCTTTATCCTGTAGAGAAAATGGAAACAGCCTCAATCTTATCGCGTCTGCCGGAACTCCGTTCATCTTCACCGTCCCACATATTTCTAGGAATGATCGCAGATGTGAGTGGGGGTCCTCAGAAGGATGTCCCTTGAACGAGTTATCGCGCGCCATCTAAATCAACCCTGTTTTTAGCTCAAAATTTGTAGCTTGGATTGGGGCGTAGACAATTCCAGAATTCTCGGTGGGAAGAACTGGCTGCAGAAAATCTCTAATTGCCTTGGGAGCTTCTTCTTGGTGGGCCATCGCTTCTGCTAATCTTTTCTCTCTTCGAATGGATCTAAGAGTCCTGTTAATCTCAAGATCTAGCGGAAACAAATCAACCACCTTGCTCCTTCGCATACAATGCTCCCAGACAACAAAAAGAACCAAACAAAAACGAAAATAAAATAATATTCACAAAATGATGAAAGAAAAATATTTACACCTAAATTACCATTTATCCCTTTCTTTTCGATGTCAAGAAAAATTAATTTTTTGCTTAAAAATCAAGCCTCCCCGGCAACGGCGCCAAAAACTTGTTGGTGTGAAATATGATTATCCGCAAGCGCACAGGTCGTGACAAGTAATATAAAACGGTAGTAATACCGAGTATCGAATCCACAGGGAGGCGAAGCGAAACTTAAGCAAATAATTAAAATCTCTTGAGCACTAAAAGTACTTAGGCGAAATAATATTTAGGGACCACTTCATGCAATAATAAAAAGAATTTAAACTCAAGACAAATAACGAAAATAAATTGATCAATCGAAAATAAAATATGGAGAAAGAGTTTTCTTTAAATGGGAAGAGGGGTCTTGAAAATCAATGATTAGCTAAATAGCTGCTATAATTATCCTATCTCTTTGCCCAACTAATTATAAACCTAGAATCTCCGTTAATCACATAGGTTCTCCTGTCGGTTTCCCCTAATTGTAATTAATTCATTTTAACAACCTAAGTGTCCTTAGCGCTATTAAAAATCATTAATTATTACGCACTGATTCATTTTAGGAATCTATGTTTAATCAACTAATCCCGGTGTCACAACGGGCAATTAAACTAGTTGCATGGATTATGATCTATCCTAATTTCTCTCCGTCGAGTTTCCATTAAGAATCGAATCATTACGCAATTGGCCAGATTGAGTAAAGCATTAAGCACATCCATACAAATAATTAGGACATGGGCTAGAGACAAGAAATTATAACAATATTTGAACTATCATTTCATTTCAAGACCCCAATTCGGGGTTTTAGCTACACATGGCTAAAATATCCATAATAATTACAAGAGAAAGCATATAAAGAGCAATAAAGGGAAGGAATTGACCGTCGAAAAACCCCTCGCTGACGCTTGGAGCCCCGCTGACTACTCCTTGAGCCTCTAGATTGCTCCCCCAAAATTCCCAAAATTTTCCCACTAAAAGAATCCTCTAAAAAAGGCTCAAAAGCCTTGAGAGGGGCTCCAAAGGAGCCTAAGGAAGAAAGGAATTGGAATGGAGAAGGAATGATTGATTGATGGCTTCATTAGGCACCCAAGGGTGCCTTTTTATAGGCCTGGAATAGGGGTAGCGTCGCGACGCTACCTTGCTCAGCGTCGTGACGCTGCTGCGCACGCGACTTAGGCAACACGAAAGGGTAGCGTCGCGACGCTGTCTACTTAGCGTCTCGACGCTGCCCCGAATTTCCAGATTTTTCAGCTTCCTTTTGGGCTGATTTTTGGGCCTTCTTCTTAATTTCTTTTGGTCATTTCTTCATGGTTGACTTCTTTGGGCCTCCTATTGCATCAAGCTAGGATTTGGGCTTCAATTGCTTCTATTTTGGCACTTTTTCTCCCAAAATCACCAACTTTGCTCCTAAGGACCAAATAACAAAATTCATTAAATATATTCATTAAAAACACGTTTAAAGCACCGAAAAGCTTAATAAATTGAGACTAAAATAGCGACATTTCTGCTCGCTATCAGGGCCCCCCCTCAACTTTTTAAAATACTATATTTATAATACAAATCGAAATTTGGTACTATGTTATTGAAATGATGTAGTGGCATACACCCCTCCTAGATTCCTCTCAATCTTCTGTTCAAGCCCCACACACACGTTGTTATGCCTTTTTTTTTCCTTCTTTTCTTTTACATTTTTTTTCCGTTTTTTTTCGTCTCTTTTTTTTCCCGTTTCTTTTTGGTTTTTTCCTTCTTGTTTTTGTTTTTGTTTTTTTTTCGTATTCTTTTTCGCTTTTTTCTCCTCGTTTTGTTTTTTCTTTTCGTTTTTCTCAGTTTTTTTTTCATATGTTTAAAATAGTTTAAATTAAATTTTAATTTTTGTATTCACAAATATAAAATAATAAAAAGCATATGTATTAGAGTTCTTTCTCAAATTTATTTTTAATTTTTCTTTATATTTTTTAGTTAAATAAAGATGGAATAATACAAATATTTTAAAATTTTTGTAATAGGCTTTTGGATTATAAAAAAACATGCAATTGTCCTCTAAACTTACAATTTTGTATCTAGTAGGTTTCCAAGTTTTCAATTTAATGTTTAATAGATATGTGACCTAATAAACTGTGTGCCTTTTTAGTTCAAAATTCTATTAGATACAAAATTAAAAATTCAAAAACCTATTAGATAGAAAAGTGAAAGTTTAGGGACTTAGTATAAACTTTTTAAAATCAATGATTTATTAAACATAATCTTGAAAACTTAATAACTAAATTTATAATTTTAAAATTTTAATATTAAAATATACGAATTGATATTAACATATATCAATGTGTTTAAAATATCTTTTTGGTTGTTGTACTCTGGGTTTTGTTTCATTTTAGTCATTGTACTTTGAAATGTCCAATTTTAGTGTAAGTATTTTCAATAAAATTTAAAATTGGTCTCTATAGTGAGTTTATTGTTAATTTTTCTAAAAATATTGGTCTCTATAAGTATTTTTTCTATAAAGTTTAGAAATATATTCACGTCAAGTCTGTTATTGTATGAAAATTATTATTTAACAAATTTTGATGAAAATTAACGTAAACTTACGGTATGGACCAATTTTAAGCATAGACTAAAATTATTTCTATATAGCCCCCTGATAACTCTCCAAAAGGGAGTTATTTAGGCCTTATTTCTATAGGGATTTGTGTGTCTTTTGTGCTAAATAGGGTTGCTTTTAAGATATATATTATATGTGTTAACCCATTTGGAAGAATGGACGCTTTGGAAGTTATTTTATGCAGAATGTACTGCTGAGCGACTTGAGGGAGCAAATTCTGTGCTGCAGCAAAGCTACGAGAAAAAACTGCTACGTCACAGCTCGTTAGCCAATTTAATGAACTAAATTTTGTTAAGCTATTCTCAGGATAAAGGAGCAAGGAGAGTCATCCACGTGTCTAAGTCAACCTAATTCAAGCTTGCTATCACTCTATAAAAGGAGAAGTCGTCTCAAGTCAAATTCATTCCTTTCTGGGGAGGAACATTCCACTCTTAGGAAGTTCATTTCCACTTTTGGAAGCCGAATAGAGGAGGAAGATTAGGGACATCTGAAGGGAATAAAAGCCCCTACGCAGAGGAAGCGCATCGATTGGACCTTACGTCGTATATTAATTAACATTAAAATACCGTTACGAAAAGGCAAAATATAAACTTTAAACATGCTTTAACGTTGTTGTAAATAGCTATAAACATGCTTGAAAATTAAATCTAATTTATTTTCATGCTTTTATAAAGAAACGGGAAAGAACCGTTACAAACCTTCGTTGTAGACTTGACCGTTCTTCGCCAACGACGCTCCAACGGACAAAAACGCAGCAGCCCTCTTGTCTTTTAATCGCTGGAAATTCCTTCTTGAATGACACAATAACCACAGAGGTTACACCGGTATGTCTCTAAGTCTAGGAGGCAAAAGACTTGTGGGAGTCTTTTTCTAAGAGGGAGGCTAGAGAGAATTCTAGGTCTTGTCTTGTGAGTCTAAGAGCAAGAAGAGAGTATTGAACCAATTAGGTCTAGTGTTCTATTTATAGAAGAGAGACCATGAATAAAATATTCAATTAAATCAACTTTTCGAAAATTGATTCAATCTTATTCCTTATTTAATCAATCCATGATCAACCAATTCCATAATTGATTAATCTTTTCCACAAATGACTAATTACTTCCATAAGTGATTAGATCATTTCCATAAATGATTAATCACTTCCTTAAGTGATTAATTATTTCCATAATTGATTAATTCCTGGTTAATGAATTCTTTAATTAATTAACCACCAATTAAATATCACATATTTAATTTCCGACCTTGAATTAATTAATTTGCCCAAATAGATTTTAGGCCTTAAAATTAATTAATTCATTATTTGAACTCTTTCAAACTTCCATAAATTTAATGTGACTCAAATTTATATTAATATTTGAATTTCTTAAAATATTAATTTATCTCATAATAATATATCAATATATATTATATTGTTTCCCTTAGTAAATTGAACATTTTCAATTTACATTTATTACTTAGTTGCCTCGAATTACTTTATGAGCTACCAGTGGGACCTAATGGACCTGCAGATCAGAAACTCCAACGATGTGAGATTAATTGGTCAAACTCATTAACCACATTAATCAATATTCGTTAACTGTGTGTACATTCCACTATAGACTCACTGTTGCACTCTTCTCACTGCAGACATATTTTTTGTGTCCACGGATCTAGACCAATATCGACTAGTTAGTCCTTCACGAGTGTCCATAACACCAGCTGGGTCAAATTATCGTTTTACCCCTGAGTTACTTCTATTTCCTTAAGTATCAGTTCTCCTTTAATGAACAACCTGTTTGTGGTCCAACCATCAAACAGAAAACCCTCTCGTGCCATTGAGAGGGTAGGGCCCTTTGTTCAAGACTCGGAGTAACCACTTAAGGGAACACTCATCTGCTTCCCTAAAGTTGGGAAGGAGTGAATTCCATCTTGTATGATTATGTTCTCAGCTCCCCACTCGGTCTTTGTTGCGATGTATGTACGATTACTGCAAGCGCACGAGTCATCACAAGCAATATAAAACTGTAGGTAATACCGAGTATCGAATCCACAGGGAGGCGAAGCGAAAAATTAAGCAAAAATAAAAATCTCTTGAGCACTAAAAAATACTTGGGTGAAATAATATTTAGGGAACAATTCATGCAATCAAGGAAATTTAAAATTCAAAGCAATTAAAGAAAATAATTTGATCAATCGAAAAATAAAATATGGAGAAAGAGTTTTCTTTAAATGGGAAGAGAGGTCTTGAAAATCAATTATTAGCTAAATAAGTTATAATTATCCTATCTCATTGCCCAACTAATTATAATCCTAGAATCTCCGTTAATCACATAGGTTCTCCTATCGGTTTCCCCTAATTGCAATTAATTCATTTTAACAACCTAAGTGTCCTTAGCGCCATTAAAAATCATTAATTATTACGCTCTGATTCATTTTAGGAATCTAAGTTTAATCAACTAATCCCGGTGTCACGACGGGCAATTAGACTAGTTGCATGGATTATGATCAATCCTAATTTCTCTCCGTCGAGTTTCCATTAAGAATCAGATCATTACTCAATTGGCCAGATTGAATAAAGCATTAAGCACATCCATACAAATAATTAGGACAAAGGGCAAGAGATAGGAAATTATAACAACATTTAAACTATAATTTCATTTCAAGACCCCAAATTGGGGTTTAGCTACACATAGCTAAAATATCAACAGAATTTACAATAGAAAGCATAATTAAGAGCATAATAAAAGGAAATGAATTGACCGTCGAAAAACCCCTTCGCTGACGCTTGGAGTCCCGCCGAACACTCCTTGAGCCTCCTAAGATGCTCCCCAAAATTCCCCAAAATATTTTCCACTAAAGAAATCTCTCAAAAAGGCTAGAAAGCCTTGAGAGAGGCTCCAAAGGAGCCTAAGGAAGCAAGAAAGGAAGGAAAGAATGGATTGATTGATGGTAAAATGAGGCACCAAGGGGTGCCTTTTATAGGCTCGGATTGGGGACAGCGTCGCGACGCTACATGGCACAGCGTCGCGACGCTGTGATGCACGCGGCTTGTTGCCCAAGAAATGGACAGTGTCGCGACGCTGTGCCAATTTCCTGAATTTTCAGCTTCGATTTGGGCTTCTTTTTGGGCCTTCTCTTCATTTCTTTTTTGGCTCTTTCTTCATGATTGACCTCTTTGACTCCCCTTTTGGTCCAGGCTCGGAATTTGGGCTTGATTGGCTTCATTTTGGGTATTTTTTTCCAAAATCCACAACTTTGCTCCTAAAGACCAAATAACGAAATACATTAAATATTTTCAATAAAAACACGATTAAAGCACAGAAAAGCCTAATAAATTGGGACTAAAATAGCGACATTTCTGCTCGCTATCAGTCTTGTCCCCAAAATGGTAGGCTTATTGAGCCGGCGTATTGGTCACTCTCACCCATACAAATCAAATGACAATCCCTCATGAGCAGGAGTCCATAATCAACTCAGGATTAAGACCAAGTTGTCTAGGTCGTCCTAGTGAAATAGAAAACCAACTAGTTAACGGTGTTATAACCAATGGTTACTATTTCGTGGTCCGGTCTTATGCAAACTCATTGCATAGGATACCCCCACTCGCATGTCTCCTACACGAACGCGTTGGATCATAGTGTTTGTATCAAATACAAAGTTGGTCGTATCCATAGTGTCGCCAGGATAAGGCACCCAGTCTTATCCCTATACTATAGACCCTTTAGGTTGTTTCTTGGACAATGATCCCATATGTCGCTACATATAGTTCAAGACTCATATTACAGCCTAGGATGTCTAGTTTATTGGATTAGGGTTATTTTTAGGCAAAGACAAATATAAAATAACTAATAACATTTAATGAAAAAATATATCAATATTATTTCATTAATATCCGGTCAACGAATACATCCACTATCTACGAGTTTTAGGGCATAAAACCCAACAACATCAAGAAAACCATCAATTGCAAAGCTGATCAAGGGAATTACTATTTTCTTGTATTGCTTTGTAACTATGGATGCATTTACTCAGATTGTAACCTGTGTTACCATGCACCTTATGAACTAAGTAATTTTAGGTGTTGGTTGGGAGTATGTAATTGTTATGCTTAATCTCTACGCAATATATGTTGATTTGATGCATCTTGGTTATTTATTGTGCTCATCTATATTTAATGCCCGCTTGGCCAGCCGATATGAATATCATTTTCTAGTTTTAGGGATGATTTGGAAAGTGTGTGGAAATTAGTCACACTAGATCATTGTGTATTGGTGAACGCTAGTGACTGAGCTAGGGATAGCCAGTTGCCTAGTGCTTAATCAGTAGTGCTTCATTGGAGTTGAAACACATTCTAAAAAATCTAGAGTTCCGGGAGGAATCTGCTTGCAACAGTTTTGTCTGGTCAATAATATTGATAGAGTATCTTTTAAAACAATTACTAAATCCTGGTCAGCGTCTGTTTCTAATTTGTCTGCTTATTTGCTTACTTTCTGTTCTGTCATTTCTTTTGCTTCAACATTCTATAAAAACCAATCATTTTAACCACCTTTGAAACCATTAAAAAAACTAAACAAAATAGATAAAGTGAGAGCTAATTCAGACCTTGGATTCGATAAATACTTATTACTTGTTGCGGACTGTGTATACTTGCACAGAGTTCTAGAGTCTTTTTACATCTCATTTTTACATACTCTAGAAGCCCAACACCCCCCTCACATAAAGTTCTGGATCCGCCACTGCTTGAACTAGTATGTGGGAACATACGGGGATCATGTTCAAGTAACAACCTAAAAGGTCTATAGTACAAGGATAAGGTTGGGTACCTTATCCTGGTAACACTATGTGATACGACCTGCTTTCTATTCGATACAGACGCATTGATCCAAGACGTCCATGTAGGAGACATGCGCCCGGGGTATCCCTGTGCAATGAGTTTGCATAAGACCGTACCACGAAATAACAAACCACTAGATGTAACACCGTTAACTAGTTAGGTTACTATTTCAATAGGATGACCTAGGTAACTCAGTCTAAATCCTGAGTGTGTCATGAACTCCTTCTCACGAGAGATTGTCCTTTGATTAGTACAGGTGAGAGTGGCCTGCACGCCGACTCAATAAGCCTACCTTCTTGGGGACAAGACCGAGTGAGAGGCTGGGGACATGACAACACAAGATGAAATTCACTCCTTCCCACTTCTAGGAGAAGTAGATGAGCGTTCCCTTAAGTGGTGATTGAGGGTCTTAAACAAAGGGATCCCGCCCTCTCACTGGCCCAAGAGGGACTTTCTGTTTAGTGGTTGGACAATAAACAAGTTGTTCATCAGAGGAACACTGGTACTTAAGGAGCCAGAGGTAACTCAGGGGTAAAACGGTAATTTGACCTTGTTGTAGTTACAAACACTCGTGAAGGATTGACTTACCAATATTGGTCTATATCTGTGGACACAAAAACATTCTATAGTGAGAAGAGTGTAGTTGTGGGTCTTTAGTGAAGTGACCCATAGTTAATGAATATTGGTTAACTCGATTAATGAGTTTAGTCAGTTAACCTTATATCATTGAAGTTTCTGATCTGTAGGTCCATTAGGTCCCCCTGCAAGCTCGTATAGAGTAATTGGGAACAATTTGTCTTGAAAGAATTTTAATAGTTCAAATTCATCTTGGGAAGCAAGTTAATTGTATGAGATACAATTAATATAATGTATAGTGATACATTATAATATAAAGTTTAATGTGAGATTAAACTTTATTAAATGAGAGAATGATATATTTGAAAGAGTTCAAATATATAATTAATTAAATATGTGATATTTAATAAATAAATAAATTATTCAATTAGTTGAATTAAATCTATAGTTTAATTTTAATGTGAATTTCATTCATATTAAAACTATAGGTTATATGAGAGTTGCACATTTGAATATGATTCAAATGTTTGGTTAATTAAATATGTGATATTTAATTGGTCCAAGAATTAATTAATTATTGGAATTAATTAATTGTGTAGTTTAATTAATTTAATTAAATCTGATTTAATTAATTTTAATTGAAACTAAAGATTATGTGAGGGATGTGCATTTAATATGATTAAAGCACATATAATTAGATATGAAGATATTTAATTGGAATTAATTAATTAATATTTGATTAATTGAATTAAACTAATTTAAAAATGTTAATTTAAATTAATTAAAAAGATAAAACCTTCACTATTTAAGGACACATGGCAGGTGGTGATTGAATCCTTCCTTTCCCATATCTCACATCTGAGGGGTCCTTGAGTGATGGATTCATTATGCAGGATCTCTCACTTCCTTTCTCTCTATTCTCTCTCAAAAAAAAAAAAAAACACAATACAGAGAAGAAAAAATTCTCCTCTCTGTATTTCGTCCCAAATTCAAGATTCGAAGTCCCACCACTCCGTTCCCAATCTCAGAGAATAGCGGAGTTGCCTCGTGGTGGTGTTCGTTGAAGAATTCAGAGTTGTCAATGGAGGTATGCTTCTAAATGGTTAGCCTAAGAATTGTATATTTGAAATTTGCCAATGTACCGATATTTTGATTGAACAAAATTACATACGAACGGTCCAATTGCACTTCCGCTTTAACGAAATTGGGAATTCCAATCCTTCAGTGTGCCCCCACCACTAGTGCTTCAGACGTTTATACCCTAGTCACACTTCGCGGACTTTTGGAGAGTACTCGTGACGAGTTGAAAGCACTTCAGTGGAATCCTTAATTCACAGTCCCTTTAGTTTATCCTAAGTTTTTCTTATGTGCAAGAATTTTTTTTACACATTCTTTCAATTCATTGTATTAGACATTTCTACTTCCTTAATAAAAACTTAGAATTCTATTTACAACATGATTTTTTTTTTTTACTGAACTTAAGTTTCTTTTTCTTAAGATGTCTACGTACCCTTCAAGTAAAAAGAGATAAAGTCGTAATGTAGTTCAAATGAAAGGAATTTCTTTATTATTACTATTTTTTTGGTCGTTCACCTTTTAAGTGTAGGATTGGAATTTCCTAATTCCGTTAGCGGAAGCAAATTGGGACCGATTCGTAGTTAATTTTGTATATACCAAAATACCAATACATTGGCAAAGATTCAGAAAACTATTCTAAATCAATTTATTAAGGCTAAGCAAACAACCTTAGAACTAATCTAAAGGGGAGAAGCATACATACTGTCGTTGTCGTCTCTGAAATATCAAGAACGTCTTTTTTGATTTCATAGAGACCAAACGTCAACAAATGGGACACCACCAATTGATCTTCCCCGCTATGACTCTGAGAGAAAATTCTCCTTTTGTGTTCTTGAGTTGGGAGAATATGAGAGGGAGGCTAAAATGAGACCTTAGGGTTAGGGTTCTCATAATCTTTCCTTTTATAAGTGAGGAAATCCTGATGTGAGGTTAGGAAAAGATCTAAACCATTAGATCAAAAATCAATAAATTAAATAAATATAAAATTGAATTAATTAATTAATTAAATGTTAATTAATTAATCATATTAATTAATTAACCTCATGCACATTTAAATCATATTTAAATGCAATGCCCTCACATAATAGTTTTAATTAAACTTAATAAAATCACATTTAATTAATTCAATTAAACTAATCAATTAATTAATTCGAATAATTAATTAAATATCTCCCATATTTAATTAATTGCACAATAGAATCATATTCTAATAATTCTCTCATATACTATAGTTTAATTAAATCACATTTAATTTAAACTAAATTGAATAATTAATTAATTAATTATCATATATTTAATTAGACATATATTTGAACTCTTTCAAATATATCATTCTCTCAATATAATAAAGTTTAATCTCAAATTACACTTTATAGTTTAATGCATCACTATATATTATATTAATTGTATCTCATACAATTAACTTAATTCCCAATATGAATTTGAACTTATTCAAATTCTCTCAAGATATAATTGTTCCTAATTACTCTTTACGAGCTAGCAGGAAGACCGAATGAACCTACAGATCAGAAGTTCTAATGATATGAGGTTAACTGACTAAACTCATTAATCAGGTTAACCAATATTCATTAATTGTGGGTCATTCCACTAAAGACCCACAATTGAACTCTTCTCACTGTAGAACATTTCTGTGTCCATGGATATAGACCTATACCGATAAGTCAATCTTTCACGAGTGTTCGTAACCACAATTGGGTCAAATTACTGTTTTACCCATGTGTTACATATGTCTCCTTAAGTACCAGCGCTCCTCTAATGAACAACCTGTTTATGGTCCAACCATTAAACAAAAAGTCCCCCTTAGGCAAGTGAGAGGGTGGGATCCCTTTGTTCAAGTTCCGGAGTCACCACTTAAGGGAACACTCATCTACTTCTCCTAGAAGTGGGAATGAGTGAATTTCTCTTCTTGTGTTGTCATGTCCCCAGCCTCCCACTCGGTCTTGTCCCCAAAAAGGAATGCTTATTGAGTCAGCGTATAGGCCACTCTCACCCATGCTAATCAAAGGACAATCCCTCATGAGAAGAAGTACATGACACACTCAGGATTAAGACTGAGTACCTAGGCCATCCTATTGAAACAATAACCTAACTAGTTAACGGTGTTACAATTAGTGGTTGACTATTTCATGGTCCAGTCTTATGCAAACTCATGGCATAGGATATCTCTGCTCGCATGTCTACTACATGGACACTTTGGGTCAATATGTCTGTATCAAATACAGCGGGTCGTATCACATAGTGTTACCAAGATAAGGTACCCAGCCTTATCCCTGTACTATAGACCTTTTAGGTTGTTACTTGAACATTGATCCCCGTACATCCCCACAAACTAGTTCAAGTTACATATCAACAACCTTGGATCTTAATTTATTGGATTTGAGTCATATTATGCGATACTGTACAATAACACTTTATTGTAGAAACTCAATAACACTTTATTGAAACAAGTATACAATTTGTTTACATTCACTATCTACGAGTTTTAGGGCATAAAACCCAACATTAAGCTCATGCGGGCCAGGAGCATCATGTAGTTTAGACTCTTACGATAAGAAGTATTACATTTCATGCATAATTTTTTATAAGAAACTTGCCATTTATCGGGCCTATTCTTAATCCGTCTTTATCCACGATCTTGTATGCTCCGTTTGTGTAGACTTCCTTGACGACGTAGCGTCCATCCCATTTAGGTGTGAATTTGTTTGTTGTGTGTCGTGTTGTGATAATGGGTCTTCGAACAACACGTACGAGATCTCCAACTTGAAATGATCGAATCTCCACATTCTTATCAAAGGTTTTAGACATTCGTGCTTGATAGCATTCCAACGCTTGTTGAGCCTCTAATCTTCTTTCATCAAGTGCTTCTAACTCTTGAAGGCGCAACCTGACATTATCTTCAGTTGCCAACCCTTTTTGGATTGTCATCCTTAATGATGGAATCTCTCTTTCTAATGGAAGCACAACTTCTACCCCATAGACGAGGGAATAATGTGTGACTCTTGTAGAAGTGCGATGAGTAGTTCGGTAAGCCCATAACACTTCACCGATCTCTCTTCGTCTTGGAGACTACCTTCTTCAATAAGTTATACAACGTCTTATTGAATGCTTCTGTCAATCTGTTTGCCGCAACATTGTACGTAGAAGACTTATATTGCTTGAAGTTAATCTTCTCACACAACTTGTCCATTAAGCCATTGGAGAATTGTCTTCCATTATCTATCACAATACGTTGAGGGATACCGTACCGATAGATTATATGAGTTCAGACAAAATCCACAACATTTTCTTTCTTGACTTCTTTCAATGCAACAACTTCAGCTCACCTTGAAAAGTAATTTGTTCCTGCAAGAATGTAAGAATGTCCTGCTGAAGACTTGGGTGTTATAGGGCCAACAAGGTCAAGCCCCCAAGCTTCAAAAGGCCACGAAGCTACAGTTGGATGGAGAGGCTCTAGTGGCTGATGTATGAAGTTTGCATGGAACTGACAAGCTTCCCACTTCTTTGCATATGCCATTGAGTTGTCTTCTTCAATAAGTTACACAACGTCTTATTGAATGCTTTTGTCAATCTGTTTGCCGCATCATTGTACATAAAGGACTTATATTGCTTGAAGTTAAACTTCTCACACAACTTGTCCATTAAGCCATTGGAGAATTGCCTTCCATTATCTGTCACAATACGATGAGGGATATCGTACCGATAGATTATATGAGTTCGGAAAAAATCCACAACATTTTCTTTCTTGGCTTCTTTCAATGCAACAACTTTAGCCCACCTTGAAAAGTAATCTGTCCTTGCAAGAATGTAAGAATGTCCTGCTGAAGACTTCGGTGGCTGATGTATGAAGTTTGCATGGAATTGACAAGCTTCACACTTCTTTGCATATTCCATTGAGTCTCGAATCATTGTAGGCCAATAATAGTCCATCATTTTTAATTGAAATTGGAGTTTCAAACCCGAATAGTGGGCGCTGCAAACACCTAAATGTGCCTCTTCTAATGCCTTCAATGTTTCTTCCTTTCCAAGGCATCGAAGGAAGAGTCCCCCATAAGAACGACGATAAAGGGTCTCCTTGTAGTAGATAAAGCGGACACCTCTTCTTCGTATATCGAGCCTACGTCTAGGATCTGTGGGAAGTCTTCCATGTCGAAGATAATCTATAATAGGTCGTCACCAATCCTTTTCAATGGTGAATACCAGGTGCCTCGGGTAAAAATGGTCGAGGGGTGGTATGTCACTAATGGATTAAGAGGAGCATCGGGTACCTTGGGTAATATGGCCAAGAGGCGATGCACAGTTCGAGGCCTTGGGTAATATGGTCAAGGGTCGAATGCTGAGCGCCGTAGAGAAACGCCGAGGCCCTGGGTAATATTGTCAGGGGTCGGTGTGACTCTAAGGAGTCAGTCTCAGAGGGCTTTGTGAGGGCCATGAGTGTTGACTGAGCTCGGGAGCTTGAGAGAAAATCGAGTTTGCATGGCATGGTGCGGAACTTCATGTGTTATGTGCATGGTTGTTGCACGACTGCATTAGTTGAGTATGTTTTATAGTGTTGATAGTTTGTCTTGTATTTAAGGCATGTTATTGTGATTGAAAAGCATGATGTTTGCCTTGTATGTTGTACGTTGTTTGATGGCTCTTCAGGTGTGAGCCACTTACTTAGTACCGCTGTTGTGTACTGATCCACCACCAGATTTTGCAGTGATGAGGAATACTACGAGCCTGGTGATGTTGAGGAGCAGGCTTGAGAAAGCAAAGTTTACGAGTTTAATTCATTAATAGATTCTGGTTGTCTAAACATTGTTAGGGGAGATAAATTTTTGTGTTGATCATTAGGTGTTGTTTAGGATAATAGTTATCAACTTACTCGTTTAATGCTTTGAACTAGACTCTATTTGAATTGTTTAATTTGAATGGGAATGGTTACGGGATCTGACTCGTAATCTTGTTGCATCTTTATTTAGTGTTATGTTGATGCTTTAACAGGTTGCAAAATTTTTGTTTAAGCAAAACTACGTCGTTATGCTGCTGAATTTTCGGTATCACCTTAAAGAATAATAATGTGACTAAGATTAGTAGTTCTTTTCGATAGTCTCTTGAGAATTTGGAGGCGTTACAGTTGAGCTATGCTCTTGTTGGCATAAAGCTCCTATTTGATCATTTTATCAATAAGAAAATATTCAAATGTGATCATAAGGTGATTCTTTACTTGGTATCAAAGCTATTAAGTCTAATGACACCTTAACTTTTTTTTTTTTTTGGTAAAATGGATTCTTCTTCGTCAAAGGAGAATGGTTTAGATGTTGATATTTCCTCATTTTTCAATGGTGATTAATCGAGGTAACAATATCACAACAACAATGAAGGTTAATGAAGAAAATTTCCTAAGTTTGTGATGGATTAAGAGTGTAATTAAACACTAATTAGAGAGAGAAAAAATGGTTCGTTTTGTCCACTTTTCTTTTGCAAAAAGGATTTCCTTGTCTAGTCTTTGGATAGTACATGAGGATATAATTAACCTGTGTGGTCAACATTTTCCTCGTTTTTCTTTTTGAAAAATGAATGCTTCATTAACTCACAACCCAACCATAAAACTACTCTATTTAATTCAAGTAATGATGATAGGCAATGGATATAAAAATCAAAATCTACCAACCAAAATAATTATTATATATATATAATAACAATTAATTTAATGCCACAATAAATGATAACAAAAGGAAAAAATATATATATGTGCATATGTAATGCCAAAGGGAGCTTAGCTCAACGATAATTGACATGTATCCTCGACTAAGAGGTTAGAGGTTCGAATCCCCCTGCCCTCAAATGTTGATATACTAAAAAAAATGTTATGACTTTTTCGGAACTGAATCAATATTATAATAACTTTAAAAGTGAATTAATAAAATAGAACTAATAATATATGGTCAAGAGATAAAACCCAAAACACACTGGCAAAAGGGAGTGGCAGACGAACTTCAGCCTTTGACGCCAATGCGCTTCAACATTATGTTCTTTGACCTAAGAGTTAAAGACAAAGCTGAATTTTAGTTCAAATCTTGACATTAAGAAAATGAGATATTTCTTGGACAGACAGACCTTGGGAAGGAAAAAGCAAAGGAGTAGATTTTGGACCATTAAAAATATAGAGCTGACACTGACAACTTCGAGGCACAGATGAATGAGAGTTAAAGAAAAGACAAGAAAAAGAAAAGGAACCAGAGCCAACAATGTTCTTAATATCATGAGCAGAAGGGCTCTCGTTTCCACCCAATAAAGCAAGTAAATAAGCCTCATCAATCTTCATCATCTTCTTGGTTACGTTCGATATTTAATGGAGAAATTTGATCTAATTGGTCATTGTTTCTCGGACTCTCAACCACTAGGAGACTGCTTTCTGAAGCCATGTCAACTTCTTGCAAAACCAATGACCAAAACGAGATGATTTTATAATAAATAACGTTATTTTAAAATTAAAAAAATAATTAAAAATAAACTACTTGAGAGAAAAGGGAAAAAAAAAGAGATACCTTGAAATCCATTGATGCTTGCTGAGGTTGTTGTCCAAGTCCAAGAACATAAGCAACATTTGAAGTTTCATCAACCTTACATGACTCAAAAATCCAACTTTCTAGGACGTTCTCTAAATTATAAACACTCATACAATAACTATCAGAGACAGACAAAAAAAACGACATATTAAAGGACCAAAATGACAAAATTAGAAATTAAGGGGTCGGTTTGGAATGACATGTTAGGTGTTTATAAACATTAAAAGGTCATTCCAAACAGGTACTAAAACGATGAGAGAAGAAGCAATCGTACATGTGCTCACGAGCTATTGTGCAGCGAGAGCAAGTGAAAATTACTTCACTAAACCCAACATCACCACAAACGTCACACATATTGACCTGAAAATTTCACCACACGAGACGCTAAAAGAAATATGAATGGAACAAGCAATCGAACATGTGCTCACGAGCTTTTGGGTTAACTACATCAATAGGTCTCCAATAACCTATTTATGTAGTTAACCCAAAAGAAAAGGAAAGAAATTAAAGAAAGAAAATGATATATTTCTTGGACAGAGAGACCTTGGGAAGGAAATGAAAATGAGTAGATTTTGGACCATTAAAAATAAAGCTGACACTGACAACGTCAGGAAAAGTACTGCAAAGTGCAAACAAAATAAGAATAAAGTGAAGGAGAGCGTAAATGATGGAGACTACAGAAAATGAGCGGTGGTAGATCACTTTTCCTCCATTTTCATGTAGAAATATGCTATCATATAGCAGATAAAAAGATGAAAGTGGAATTTTCTTCCTATTAGTAATTCATTGTTATACTAATATTAGTTTTATAATTTATACAGACTACATAAAAAGAAAAAGGTAAAAAAAAAAAAAAAAAACAGCTTAGTAATGTTAATCATTTAAAAGCCAGTTAGAAAAAGGTAAAAAAAAAAAAAAAAAACAGCTTAGTAATGTTAATCATTTAAAAGCCAGTTTACTACTGCATTTATTCTTACCAGAGAAAGAATATAAGTTATTCTTATAGGTTTATATCACAGATTTGTCCAAGCACGTTTGTATAGGTTTATATCACAGTTAATCATAGAAGGAAAATTCTACGATTAAATTTGACTTAACAAGCTAGTAATTAAGAACAGTCGACATTGATATTTTTAACCGCACTTCGAATAAAGTCATAGATGATAACTTCTGTTGAATTATTGACTCTAATTTTAATCCTTGTTGGCTGCCTATTTGTCATTTACAACATGTGGTAAAATGAGTTAAAAATTTATATTTTACAGCTCATTTACTTCAGCATATTGTAAAGAAGAGAATTTGTTTTGGGCTTAAGCCCATTTGGGTTTGTGCCCTACACTTTTGCCTATAAAAGGCATGTATTCTCTGGGTATTCTTTCGTGAGAGAAAATTGCGGCAAATGGGAGTGTATTACTCTTTGTACAGAAGGGTGAGTTAGATTTATGCTCTGCTCTACCTCTTCTTCGGGGAAATTCTTTCAGGGGCTGGTTTATCCTTGTGTGGATTCTAGCGATTTTGAGTTGAGGAGATGTATATGCTGTAATGATCCTGTTTTCGGTTAATAATCAAAGAATATGGCTCACCTTGCACAAGTGGATGTATGATGTGGACTTTTCCTACCTCAAGCGCACGGGTCAAGTAATAATATAGTGTTCGTAAATACGAGTGTCGTCCTCTAGATTGGATTTTTAAGCAAATCAAGTATTGTGAATTATCTCGCTCAATTTTATTTAGGGATTAAAAAGGTGATGAATAAATGATGATAAAACCAAATCAAAGCAAGTAAAAAGAATGGAAATTCAATTGGGAAAACTACTTAGGGAATTGATTTCGCCGATTTAGTTTAGGATTGATTTTAAGGAATAAGTTATTATGCACAATGAAATTATGAGCCAAAGACCCTTTAATCACAACTACCTCTCCCGAGTATAATTGATTCTCATGCAAATTAACCAACTTGATATCCCTATCTAAGTTTATTAATCATGCAAGGCAATGAGATCTTTTAACCAATTCTAAAGTTAATCTAAAACCGTCATGAATTAGAAAATAAACTTTATTCATGCAATCTTGAGTAAGTCTAAATCAAATCCCCTCTCCCGAGCTAGATTCGAAACTTAAATCATTCAACTAATGGCCAATTAATTGAAAGCATTAAATCAAGATTACAAACACAATACCATTGCACAACTTAAACCATAAATCAATCCATAAACTTAATCAACTACATCAATCCCTAAGCTACAAGTTTAGCTACTCATGAATGTAAATACAAGCTCAACTAAACATGTGAAAGCCATAAATCTAACTAAAGAAAGGAAAGGGAAAAGAAAACTCAATGTAGGCCGAGTCCGACGTCCCCGTCACGATCCCCACGAACAATGGGTTGATTTCCAAATCTCCCTCTTTGTTTTCAGCCTCCAAGTGCTCTGTTCTGCCCTGTTTACGGCTCCCAAAGGTCCCCAAATTGAACTCCCCCAAAACCTAGCCGAAAATAAGCCTTTATTCTGTTTTTTCGTCTAAGCGTCGAGACGCTGCCTCTTATATGCGCGTTCTGAATAAGGAAAAACGGTAGAGTCGGGACGCTTCCTATCACAGCGTCTCGACGCTGTGAGCTTTATGCGCCTAATCTGATATGGAATGTGAGCGTCGAGACGCTCAAGAGCTAGCGTCTCGACGCTAGCCTGCTGTTGACCGAGATTTGACTTTTTTTCTCTTTTACTCTTTTCATTCCTTTGCATCTTTTCACGCCCCGAGCACCCGATTAACTCTAATATGGCATTATAGCTCCAATCAACCATTTCCTACAAAATAAACAATAAAGCACAATAAAATGCCCCAAACATCATAAAAGACTAGCTAAATTAAATAAGTAAAAGTAGCTAGCTATGCTCGCTATCAAATACCCCCAAACTTAAGCTTTTGCTAGTCCTCGAGCAAACTATAAATCAAACATACAATGGAAGAATGGATGCAACAATCATAACTCAATCCTCAAAGCTCAAAAGTCAATAGTCAAGCAAGCAAGAGTCATGCACACAAGGACCAATGAGGGAGACAAATTAAAATTTTTCCAAAATTAACTTGCACAAGCGAGATCTAACTCAACAAGATCAGACCCTACTAGCCCGGGATTGGATTATTAAACTCTCAGCTCATCTTCCCTCTACACTGGCACTAAGGCTTCACTAATGAGTTAATGCAACAAATTAGTTTGTTTATCTCCA
The DNA here is from genome assembly GCA_017139565.1 of Luffa aegyptiaca. Classification (NCBI taxonomy): domain Eukaryota; kingdom Viridiplantae; phylum Streptophyta; class Magnoliopsida; order Cucurbitales; family Cucurbitaceae; genus Luffa; species Luffa aegyptiaca. Next base: position 24,732,590 of record CM029397.1, read on the forward strand.
TACTTAGGTGCTTTTAATTAACAAATGAATTAAGCATTTATATGTGGCACTAGCTTTCACACACCTATTGCAGGGACCCTTAACCTGAGTTTTCTCTGGTTGGCCTAACTGATCACAACAGGGGTAGCTCTTTTTGCCTTAATCTTTATTAACCATTGCATATTGCGCGCATAAGTCATGACTCTTTTTTTTTTTCTCAACAATAACAACAAGAATGATTTTTCGTTATGAACATAATAAGCAGATATTCTTTTCTTTTCTCCTAAGCAAGATCAAACATGCTAATTTGCAAAAAATTAACTCTTTAGCTCTACCCTACACCTATCGAGGTGACAACAAGCATATGAACCCAATAATTCGCTCCTAAGCATTCAAATCCAAATCTAGCCAAGACAGATACTCTACTCATGCAAGCCATCTCCTAGAAAAATTTTAAAAAGTCTCCCTTTTTGGGCACTTATGCTTACAACTCATCACAAGCTTGAAAATTGACAAGAAAGCCTATCCTAGGACATCATAATCATGCAAAAGTAGCATCCAGAAAACAACCATATGCATAATTCAAAGAAGGCTCAAAACTATAGCCCGAACTCAGATGCTCAAGGGCTCCACAAACATGCTGATCCACCCCCAAACTTAAAATATGCATTGTCCTCAATGTATAAAGAAAATAAGGCATAAACAAGCATGAGAACAATAAAAGAATGACAGGAGTGAACAATACTGGCCTGGAATGATGATGACTTCTTGCTTGAGAGCTTGGAATCTTGAAAGCTTGAAAACAAAGGAGAAAAAGAAAACAAGACCTACAAAACAAAAACAAACAATAAATCAAAGACAAAAAGAAAACACACTAAACTTACTTGGGTTGCCTCCCATAAGCGCTTGTTTAATGTCATTAGCTCGACGTGTTGACCGTGCTTCAAGGAGGCTTTTGTTCTGTGAATCCAACAGAGGTGCTCTTTCTTGCACCTTTCCTATATCCCATGAAAAGCACTTCATCTTTAGAGTCTTCAACTGCTTTAAAGATTTCTTTTTCGTTCTTGACTCTAATAGTGAGCTCCCTGCGCTCAATATCTATAATCACTCGCCCAGTAGCAAGGAATGGTCTTCCTAATATGACAGGCATTGAAGGATTTTCTATCATGTCCATAACATATAAATCAATAGGGAGGAAAAATCTACCTACTCTGATTAACACATTTTCTACAATACCAACTGGTCTCACCACAGATTGATCAGCCAATTGGAGCTTTACAGGAGTAGACTTAATCTCACCTATATCTAACTTTTTACACAACGATAGAGGAATGATATTAATGCTAGCACCTAAATCACATAATGCTCTGAAAGAATAAGTACCAAAACTACAAGGAACAGAAAAACTCCCTGGATCTGCTACTTTTTCAGGTACTTTCTGTTGTACTCTAGTGCTGCATGTGGAAGCAAGATAAACAGTGTCAACTTTCTTTTCCTTTCGTTTCTTTGCTAACCACTCCTTCATAAACCTGTTGTATTGGGGCATCTCTAATGCCTCTGCAAAAGGAATATTAATATTCAGATTCATAAAAGCATTCATAAATTTATCAAACTGAACCTGATTGTTCTTTTTCTTCTTTTTCTTTTTCCTTTCCTTGGGAACCAACAGTGTGGGAGAAGGAATAGGAGGCTCAAGGTTAGGCTTTTCAGCCTCATCAGATGATGTGTCCTCCTCAGCTTCCCCTGTAGGCGTTTCATAGTCCTCAGATTCAGGTTCCTCTTCAGATTCCTCCTGGTGCACAGTGATTGCCTTACAATACTCCATCCGGGGCTTCTCTTGTTCAGCTGGGGCCTTACCTTTATTCATGGTGCTTACAACATTCACCAACTGTCCCAGCTGAGTCTCAATGTTCTTTATGGCTGCACTGTGGCCATTCACCGTGGTGTTGATAGCAATGACTGCCTCCTCTAATTTGGTTGTCCTGTTACTAGATTCTACAATGAAAGCTCCAACAAGATCTTCTAACTTTTTATTATCTTGAGTTTGAGGGGCAAAACCAGGAGGATTAAGAATATTCTTAGTATTAGCATAAGAGAAATTTTCATGGTTCCTATTGTTAGGGTGATAATGTGTAGGTGTAGAACTATTATTATACCCCCTAAAATTAGAATTTGATACATACTGAACCTGTTCAATGGTCTCCTCCTGAGGTCTGGATGCTAAAGCAGCAGCTGATTCAATTGACTGTGCACTCCCTGTACCTAAAAATTTCATAAAAGCATTAGCAAGGGAGGTCATCTGGGCCTGGAGTGCACTTACTTTGTCAACCTCAAACACTCCAGCAGCAATCTTTTTAAGTGTAGACCGCTCAGATGGCCACTGATAGCTGTTGGTGGCCATATCCTCTAGAAGTGTGCGAGCGTTTTCCACGGTCTTGGACAACAGAGTCCCACCTGCAGCTGCATCAACAATCGTTTTTGTACTAGGAGTCAAACCATTATAGAACAACTGTACCTGAAGCCAATCGGGGTAACCATGTTGAGGACACTTCCTCAGTAGCTCTTTGAATCGCTCCCAGGCTTCAAACAGCTGCTCATCATATTGTTGTTGGAATGTCCCAATCTCGGTCCTCAGCTTGACCGTCTTTGCAGGAGGGAAAAATTTCTTTAAAAAGGCCTGGACCAAAGCATCCCAGGTGGTGATGCTCCCAGGGGTAATAGACTGCAACCAATCTCGTGCTTTATCCTGCAAAGAAAAGGGAAATAAACGTAAGCGAATAGCATCCTCAGAGACTCCATTAATCTTTACCGTCCCACAGATGTCCAAGAATGATTTAAGGTGAGAATTTGGATCCTCGGTGGGCGATCCTCTGTATACACAGTCTCGAGCCATCTGAATGAGGCCGGTCTTCAGCTCAAAGTTGTTGGCATTAATCGGTGCATAGACAATCCCCGACTGTTGCCCCTGAAACACAGGCTGAAAATAATCTCTAATAGGCCTAGGATCCTCAGGTGGATTTTGGTCAACCATGTGAATAATTTCTCTATTTTCTCTTCGAATCCTATGAATGGTTCTTTCTATCTCGGGATCCAAAGGTGCTAAAATTAAATCTTTATTCCTACGCATAAACAAACAAAACTACCCTAAAAGGAAAGAAAATAATTATGGAAAGCAACAAAGAAAAGAAAACAACTAATCTAATTATGGAATATAATCTAGAAAAGGAAACAAAATAGCCTAATATGGAATGCAAAAAATAAATATGGCAAAACACAAATAAGGAAACTAATCTAGAAAAGGAAAAACAAGAACAAATAAGGAAAAGATTACACAACTAAAAGAAAAACTAACCTAGAAAATCAAATATGGAAAGCAAAACAAATAAGGAAAAAATGCAATCAACTAAAAAGGTAAAAATACACCCTAAATTAAGATCAAACATTTTTTTCACAATATCAATTTAGCTAAATGTGCCAATCCCCGGCAGCGGCGCCAAAAACTTGATGTGGACTTTTCCTACCGCAAGCGCACGGGTCAAGTAATAATATAGTGTTCGTAAATACGAGTGTCGTCCTCTAGATTGGATTTTTAAGCAAATCAAGTATTGTGAATTATCTCGCTCAATTTTATTTAGGGATTAAAAAGGTGATGAATAAATGATGATAAAACCAAATCAAAGCAAGTAAAAAGAATGGAAATTCAATTGGGAAAACTACTTAGGGAATTGATTTCGCCGATTTAGTTTAGGATTGATTTTAAGGAATAAGTTATTATGCACAATGAAATTATGAGCCAAAGACCCTTTAATCACAACTACCTCTCCCGAGTATAATTGATTCTCATGCAAATTAACCAACTTGATATCCCTATCTAAGTTTATTAATCATGCAAGGCAATGAGATCTTTTAACCAATTCTAAAGTTAATCTAAAACCGTCATGAATTAGAAAATAAACTTTATTCATGCAATCTTGAGTAAGTCTAAATCAAATCCCCTCTCCCGAGCTAGATTCGAAACTTAAATCATTCAACTAATGGCCAATTAATTGAAAGCATTAAATCAAGATTACAAACACAATACCATTGCACAACTTAAACCATAAATCAATCCATAAACTTAATCAACTACATCAATCCCTAAGCTACAAGTTTAGCTACTCATGAATGTAAATACAAGCTCAACTAAACATGTGAAAGCCATAAATCTAACTAAAGAAAGGAAAGGGAAAAGAAAACTCAATGTAGGCCGAGTCCGACGTCCCCGTCACGATCCCCACGAACAATGGGTTGATTTCCAAATCTCCCTCTTTGTTTTCAGCCTCCAAGTGCTCTGTTCTGCCCTGTTTACGGCTCCCAAAGGTCCCCAAATTGAACTCCCCCAAAACCTAGCCGAAAATAAGCCTTTATTCTGTTTTTTCGTCTAAGCGTCGAGACGCTGCCTCTTATACGCGCGTTCTGAATAAGGAAAAACGGTAGAGTCGGGACGCTTCCTATCACAGCGTCTCGACGCTGTGAGCTTTATGCGCCTAATCTGATATGGAATGTGAGCGTCGAGACGCTCAAGAGCTAGCGTCTCGACGCTAGCCTACTGTTGACCGAGATTTGACTTTTTTTCTCTTTTACTCTTTTCATTCCTTTGCATCTTTTCACGCCCCGAGCACCCGATTAACTCTAATATGGCATTATAGCTCCAATCAATCATTTCCTACAAAATAAACAATAAAGCACAATAAAATGCCTCAAACATCATAAAAGACTAGCTAAATTAAATAAGTAAAAGTAGCTAGCTATGCTCGCTATCAATGTAGACCTTTGTGTTGAACCACTATAAAAGCTATGTGTTCTTCTTCTTCCCTTTACTCCTTTATATTGTTGTTTTAGATATGGGTTTTAAGCTCTGTTTAGTTTGCATGTTTGTTCTAATCAGCTTGGGTATTCTCTGTTTGTGGTGATTGTTGGTTTTGTGAGGTTGGGTTCGAAGTTTGTTTCACAAGTGGTATCAGAGCGAGGCGAGAAGACAGATCTTCAACCCGCGTTTTTCAGATTAGATTACTCTTCATCTTTCTTCTGAGTGGTTCTTCGATTTTTTCCAGATAAGTTTTTTTCTGATTCATCTCAAGCAAGTTTGTTCTCTGATTACTTCCTCTTTGAATCAATGAGTCTCTGTTTTGTGGTGTTCATCTGAGTTCTGTGGTGTTTATCTAAGTTCTGTGGTGTTCATCTGAGTTCTGTGGTGTCAATCTGTGATCTGTAGTGTTCATCTAAGAAATTTTGTGTTGAAATATGTCTGCAAAATTTGACTTAGATAAGTTTGATGGGAAGGGAGACTTTAGTCTATGGAGGAAGAAATTAAAAGCCCTTTTGGTTCAACAAAAGGTAGGAAGAGTCCTAGAGGATCCTGAAACCTGGCCAGAAACCATATCTAAAGAAAAATTGTGAGAGATGGAAGAAATTGCCTATAGTACCATGATTCTACACTTAGTAGATAATGTACTTAGGCAAGTAAACAACATAGAAAAAGCTAGAGAACTTTGGGCTAACTAGAATCACTGTACCTAAGTAAGTCTCTGCCGAATAAAATTTATCTAAAGGAAAGGTTCTTTGGATATAAGATGCTGACCTCAAAATCTCTTGAAGAAAATTTAGATGATTATAATCAGATATGTATGGATTTAGCAAACACAGGGGAAAAGCTAGATGATGAAAATCAAGCCATTATTTTGCTAAACTTTTTTTTTTTGTAAGTATTTTTTTTTAACCTTTCTTTTCAATTCCTTCTACTATAGTTTTCTTTTGTTCATAACATTAAACTTTCCATGTTTTCATAAAGTTAGTTTATTTTTTCATTTGATTTTTTTTTCTTTTACATTTAGGAAGTTATATGATTTTTCTTTAGGGAACATTTGACAATTCCATGCATATTTCAATTCCAACTTTATCATTTTTTTATTTTGGTGTAATCAAACCTTTAGAGTTAATTGTTATATGTTGTTTGTGTTAACTTGTTAATTTTATTTTACAATAGAATCTAGTATTATTATTTATAGTTTAGCCATGTATTTCATTAAATCAATATGTAAATACTTTTGCCTAAACCAATGTTTCTTTTGTTATTCGTGTTCAAAAATTAAAAAAAAAAAAATCTCCAATGATAAAATCTCAAATTTTTGGGATGCCAATGTTTAAGTTTCTTGAGGTATATGTCTTGAAATGTCGAGATTTGATTTTAATATGTTTTCATTAAAGCAATTAAATTTAATAAAATTTTATTTCTTGTATATTGTAGTTTTTCTCATTTTTAGATATTTTCTCTCAATTATATGTTTTTTTATATATATTTTCTCTAAGTTATGATATTACATTTAATCCATAATTTTCTTGTAAATTTCTTTCCCTTAATTAAATAGTTTCAAAGCAAAAATCATCCAATGATGGAATCTTGAATTTTCGAGATGCCGATATTTAAGTTTCTTGAGGTGAAAAATCAAAGTCTTGGGATGCCGGTGAAGGTGTTCATATAACACATGCGGAAGCAATTTTAGGATCGGAGGCACTTAACTACATGAATTTTAGAAAATGAAAACATGTTGTCCAAATACCGTAAACAGAGAGCAGAATTTGTACCAACATTTTTGGAGACCGATTCAACAACTCCCTTTGAGAATGGTATGCGGACCACTTCTAGTGTCTTCCCTACTATTCTCCAGGCCAAGAACGACATGCAGGAGTCTATAGAGATAGGGAATGGGAAGGGAATGCTTGAAGGTTCAAGCATTAGAGAGATATATGGAGATGAGTGAGTTTGAGACCAAAATCCAGCAGCATAACAATATGGAAATGGCTCTCTTAGGCATGAATCTGATTCACACACTACTTATAGAGATATCCCATGTAAGGAGAAGCTCTAAGACACAAGACACATGGTAGTCTTGCAAGCCAAAGTGAATTCTAAGTGTCCAAGTAACAATACATGCAACAATGCATGAGGTGAGTTGTCTTTCCACTTTGAATGATCATGCAAGAGTGGGAATGCAACTTATTCCACTAACTTCAACTTTGAAATCTAATTTCAAACTTGCAAATTCACCCCAATTTCAATTCTAAATTGAAATTAATTGCTTGGTAATTAATTTGAAACATTTCAAATTAATATGATATGATTAATCTAATTAATCTTTGTTACCTTGTGCAATTCAATATATATGATTCCAAATACATAAATAGTATTCAAAACACTTTTAAATACTTTATCTATCATTTTCTAATTTAATTCATAATTAAATAATTGTGTCAAACACAATTTACGATAATACTTTTTTTTCCCGATTTTGAACGATTCAAAGAATCCTATCAATATGTTCTAGGCTTTAATCCGATTTTGAACGATTCAAAGAATCCTATCAATATGTTCTAGGCTTTAATCCGATTTTGAACGATTCAAAGAATCCTAATGGACATATAGATCATGGGTTCCAACGATTCAAGGCTAACCGACTAATCTCATTATCTAAGCTAGCCAACATTCATTAACTACCGGGACACTCCACTATAGCCCGATAGTTGCACTCCCCTCACTATAGATATATTTCCGTCCACTTGATTTAACCATGTTCAGTAAGTCGATCCTTCACAGGTTGTTTGTAGCTATAGCTAGGTAAAAAATCTGTTTCACCCCTATAGTACTTCTAGTTCCTTAAGTCCCATTGATCCTCTAATGAACAATTGGTTTATGGTCCAACCAATAAACTGAGTCCCTTTCGGGCCAATGAGAGGGCCGGATCCCTTTGTTCAAGCCCCGGAGTCAGCACTTAAGGGAACAACCTTTCTACTATCCCTAATTTGGGTAGGAGTGAATTCCTTCTTGCACGACTATGTCCCCAGCTATCTACCCGTTCCTATCCCTGAAATGGGAGGCTTATTAAGTCGGCGATACTGAGCCACTCTCACCTATGCAGATCTAAGGATAAGCCTGAATAAACAGGAGTTCATAGTTAGCTCAGGATTAAGATCGAGTTACCTAGGTCATCGCATGAAATAGTCAGTCTCGTCAGTAAAAGGTGTTATAAAGCAAAGTGACTTATTTCTTGGTCCTGGTCTTATGCAAACTCATTGCATAGGACGCCCCCACTCGGATGTCTCTACATGGACGATTTAGGATCACATCGTCTATACCATCTATAAAGTGGGTCGCGTCTCATAGTGTCCCCAGAATAAGGTACCCAACCATATCCCTATACTATAGACAGTTTTGGCTATTACTCGAGCTTGATCCACTTTTATGTCTCTACATAAAGCTCAAGTATTCATCATATAGTCATGGATCTTAGTTTATTGCATTTGGGTTAAATGTGCAATTTACTTTATTCAGTAATGACTTTACTGAATTAATCTCGATCACGCCTTTATCGAATAATTTTGTTTAACATTCACTATCTACGAGTTTTAGGGCACCAATCCCAACAGCCGGGATTTGATTTTGATATTTCTTTCCTAATAAAACATAAATAAAAATCATTCATATTTTCCTTTTAAAACCTATTTTTTTAAAAGAAGCATATTTTATAATAGGCATTTTCTTTTAAAAGGAATGTACTAAAAACTTTTGCTAAAATTTTTTTATTAACTTTATTTCCAAAATAATAACTCCATTCAAATTATTTTCCATAAAAATGTCACTTTTTTAAAAAATAAAAATTAATTAAGAGTTTTCCTTTAAAAAAAAAAATCTTTACTCACACATTTTTCCAAAATTAATAAACCAAATGTTTAAAAAATAATACATTTTCCTATGACGGAAATTAGGAAATCAAGATATTGACTTTCCTAATATTCTTGGGGTGATGAATTTAATTTGGGATCCAAATTAAATTCAAACAAATTTTGATTGGCTTTATGCCACCCACAATTATGACTCATTATTTATTTGTGGAATGATGAGAATTACAATGTGGGACATTTAAAAATCAACAAAAAAAAAAAAATCTTCTTTAGTATTTACAATAGCCAATTTCCCTAAATAACACAAGGAAAATAAAATTTTGTTTCTTTGATTGCAGACCATTTTAGCATATTTTGGGTGCCCAGTCACACCCTCTAAATTAAGACTGGTGGCGACTCCATTTTCCTCCTCTTGGGAACAAAGTCGGTCGCTCCGTGTCGCAAACCCGTAGCGACATAGAACACTAAACCTAGGGTTTAGGTACAACAACATAAGGTCACAAGAATGTACTCTTGCATTCTCTCTAGCCTCCCTCTCATATTATCTCAACCCAAGAACTCTAGGGAGAATTTTTTCTCTAGAATTTTTCCCATTCAAGATTAGGTAGTCCCACAACAACATTACTAATCTCAGAGTCATAGCCGGGAAGATCAATTGGTGGTGTCTCAATTGTTGACGCTTGGTCCTAATGAAATCAAGAAAGACGTTTTTATATTTCTGAGACAACAACGACGGTATGTTTGCTTCTCCCCTTTAGAATTAGTTCTAACTTCTAAGGTTGTATGTTTAGCCTTAATAATTGATTTAGAATAGTTTTCTAAATTTTGTCAATGTATTGGTATTTTGGTGGAAACAAAATTAACTTCGAACGGTCCCAATTACGTTTCCACTTTATCGGAATTAGGGAATTCTAAATCCTTCAAAAACCACCTAAAATAAAAATCAATCAGGAAGTGTAATACAAATACAAAACAAATCAAAAGCAAGAATACAAAAAACAAGATCACTACATCACTACAAGGAAGAAAGAGTTACCATCTTGGAGATTCGGGAACCGACTGCGAGGGCTTCGAACAGCGAACGACAAGTAAAAACCCTACTTTCAGAGAGAACGTTGAAAGAGGAGATGATGCTTTTATGCAGGTCGCTAAAACGAGGAAAATCTTATAAAATAATTCCATATATGTCCCTATCAACCTCTCCCTCTTCCCACCATCCCTCATTAAAGTTTTACTCTCTCTTCCCATCCATTTCCCCCTTCTCCCACGATGAAATGGATCCAAAGTGGTACATTGAGGAAATATGAAAAGCCGATAAACAATTTTCATAAAAAAGTTTTGCTTCTTATTTATATGAATTAATTCTAAAATTAAACTTCTTACATTTAATTAGGTTTAATTTAATCTAATGGTGTAATATGAAAAGCATTGGAATTTCAAAAGTTTTGCAACTTCTCTTCTTCATACAACTATAAAATGCTCACTTTCTACACCAAAGTGATCTCTTTTGCAAGTGTAATTTTTTTAATTGTAAAATATTTAGAATTATATATAATTTGGATAAAATATTATTGAATACAACATTTTTTAAAAATTACTTAAGATTAGTTTTTTTTTTTTTTTTGACAATATGTGAGATGGGGGAATCGAACCATAGACCTCGTGGTTATCAGTACAACTTTATGCCAGTTGAACTATGCTCTTGTTCGCCTTAAGATTAGTTTTATATAGTTTTATTTAGTCGGTCACATATTTTTATAGTTTAGTATATGTCTGGGTGTTTTTTTTTTCAATTCAATCTCTATTGTATAAAAGGTTTTATTTTAGTTATTTATGTTTTAATATTTTTTTAATTAATCTTTAACAAAAAGTAATGGCAATTTGAATTTTAAACGATTTAGTTTAGCTTGACAACATGATTAAATGATTGTAGTTACTCAATTGGGTCGATTCAATTTATTAGTTTGACTCAATTTTTTAATATTTTTCACGGAAATTATAAAGTTGTATTTTAAAACATGCGTTAAAAATCAATTGGTAATTAATTTTAAAAATAACTATACTTAATATCATATTGCCATTTTTTTTATTCATTGGGTAAAAAATTGTGTAGGAATTAATTTTTAAAAGAAAATCATACAGAAAAACATCTCTGAAATATAACATAGTGTGCTATACCAATATGCAATGCAATCTTCTAAATCTAAAAGTCTACGAAGGAGCTATTAGTTTAAGAAAAACAAATTAAAATGAGAAAGCTAAGTTGTTGTAAAAAAAAAGGAAAAAATACTTACAACATACAATTTTTAATTTATTAATACTAAATAAAAGTAACTTTCATTTTAAAACATATCGAAACATATGTATGCTAGAAAAGTGTAGATACCTGTGTTGAAGATCGTTTTGAAGTATCTTCGTCTTTTCTTGGTATTTAACACTACTTTGTAATTCAAATAAACTAAGAAACTTATAGAGAAAAAATTGGAGAGGGAGAAGAAAAAAACACTAAAAAGAAAAGATACTCAAGTTTTTGTAGAAGAAACTATGGGAAGAGTTCTTTATATAGTGGATTAGAAGAATGTTACAAAACTCTTACCATTCCAAAACCTTTAAATCTCACTATTATTGATTGTAATTGTTAATAATAAGGGTGTTTTATATCTTCCCATTATTTGATTGTAATTGTGGGCTGAATACCACTTTGGGTCATTGTCCTTCTCAGTTTGTTTTATATCTTTGAGTTGGGCTTTTCCATATATAATGGGCCTTATTATTCACATCAGGTTATTGGGGTGAGTCTTTGCTTTGCTGCTTGTATTTATAGCAGCTCATTTGTAGAGTTTTCTCAGACCTCTCTCACGGCTCTTCGTCTTCCCCTTGCCTCTCGATACCCTCTGTCTGATTATCAGCTTGCTCTGTAAATCTGTAGTGCATGCATAAAGATGAATAAGAAAATCTCTGATTCAAAGTGGATGTAGGCTAGTCCGAACCACTATAATCACGGTGTTGTTCTTCCTTTTCTTCTCTATTCTTTATGTTGCTTTTGTTTCGATTTACTTGATGCATTTGGATATTTTGTTCGAGATTTGTACTATTTGCGGTTTGGGATTTTACAAATTGGTATCAGATATTTGGTTTTGAGTGGGATTGGTTTCTCGATTTGTGCCTCACGATTTTGTTATTTCTTCCTCAGTTTGCTTTCGGGTTGCGTTTTTTCTGTGGTCATTTTTGCATGGCTTCCAGATTTGAGTTAGAAAAATTTGATGGTACGGGGGATTTCGGCCTTTGGAAGAAAAAGATGAAGACATTGTTGGTTCAACAAAAGGTGGCGAGAGCCCTTGATGATCCAAGTAAGTTACCCACTACTATGACTGAGGATGAAAAACGTGAGATGTTTGAAATCGCTTACAGTACTGTTATTCTGTATTTGGGTGATAATGTGTTGCGAAGGGTCAGTAGCATTGATAATGTGTCTGAATTATGGACTGCTCTTGATAATCTGTACATGTCTAAGACTCTTAGTAATAAGATTTACCTTAAAGAAAGGTTGTTTGGGTATAAAATGGACTCGTCTAAGAACTTAGAGGAAAATCTTGATGAGTTTAATAAGATATGTATGGATCTAATAAATTCAGGAGAAAAATTGGATAGTGAGAACCAAGCTGTTATACTCCTTATGTTGGGTTTTATGTCCTAAAACTCGTAGATAGTGAATGATTAACGAATTATACACTTGTAACAATAAAGTGTTATTGAGGTTTATGCAATAAAATGTTATTGTCATATTAAGTCTATAATTGCACAATATGACCCAAATCCAATAAACTAAGATCCAAGGTTGTTTACATGAGACTTGGACTAGTATGTGGGGACATACGGGGATCAGTGTTCAAGTAACAACCTAAAAGGTCTATAGTACAGGGATAAGGCTGGGTACCTTATCCTGGTAACACTATGTGATACGGCCCGCTTTGTATTCGATACAGACGTATTGATCCAAGGCGTCCATGTAGGAGACATGCGAGCGGGGGTATCCTATGCAATGAGTTTGCATAAGACCGGACCACGAAATAGTAAACCACTAGATGTAACACCGTTAACTAGATAGGTTACTGTTTCAATAGGATGACCTAGGTAACTCGATCTTAATCCTGAGTGTGTCATGAACTCCTTCTCACGAGGGATTGTCCTTTGATTAGTACGGGTGAGAGTGGCCAGTACGCCGACTCAATAAGCCTACCTTCTTGGGGACAAGACCGAGTGGGGGGCTGGGGACATGACAATACAAGATGGAATTCACTCCTTCCCCTATTGGGGCAAGTAGATGTGTGTTCCCTTAAGGGCTGATTCCGGGGCTTGAACAAAGGCGCGCCGTCCTCTCTTGGCCCGAGAGGAACTCTTGTTTAGAGGTTGGACCCTAAACAAATTGTTCATTAGAGGGATCAGTGGTACTTAAGGATCCAGAGGTAACCCAGGGGTAAAACGGTAATTTGACCCAGCTGGTGTTACGAACACACGTGAAGGATTGACTTACTGCATTGGTCGATATCCGTGGACACAGAAATATTCTACAGTGAGAAGAGTGCAGCTGTGGGTCTTTAGTGGAGTGACCCACAGTTAACGAATGTTGATTGACTCGGTTAATGAGTTTAGCTGATCAATCTCGTATCGTTGGAGCTTCTGATCTGTAGGTCCATTAGGTCCACCTGCTAGCTCATAACGGGTTCTGAGATGATATAGTCTTGATTATTAAAGGGAATATAAGTTAATTGTATTTTGATGCAATTAATATAATGTATGGAGATACATTATGGTATAAGTTTAATTAATGAATTAAACTTTATAATAAAAATTAATTTTGGATATGATTCAAAATTAATTAATGAGAGAATTATGAATTTAATTAAATATGTGATATTTAATTAATTCATGAATTAATTAATTGGGGAATTAATTAATTTAATTTTAATTTGGTTAAATGTGATTTAATCAAATTAAAACTATAGTTTATATTGATGTACATTTTGATGCACATTTAAACTATAGGTTAAATGAGAGAAATTAAATTGAATATGATTCAATTATAAAATTAATTAAATATTTGATATTTAATTAATGTGGGATCGATTAATTTAGAATTAATTGAATGGCCAATTTAATTTAATTGAATATGATTCAAATTGAATTAAAAACTATATATTATAATTCATTTAATTTGATTAAATTAATTATAATTAATTAATTAAATAAATATTTATTATTTAATTAGTTAATGGCCTAGATCGTTTTGATTTAGATCTAACGGTCTAGATCTAATAGGGCAATAACTCCCTCCCCACTTATCGTACAGGGGAGAGGGAGTTTGCTGAGGCCTCTCCCATTTTCCTCTCATTCACGATTTAGACAGAAAAGCTCTCTGAGTTTTTCTCTCTTCTCTCTCTCAAAAACAGCAAGATTCTTTGCTGTAAAATTCCCTTCCAAGATGAATTTTGGGTTCCCACAAGCCATATCTCAGCGACCCAAGAGAATAGTGGGTGATTCGAGTGGTGGTGTCCGTTGGAAGTCCCAAGAACGAGATCCTTGGAGCATTGTGCAGTGTTCTTCGGAATCCGGTAAGTATTCTTGATTTTGAATCAATTTAGCATGCTTAATCTTAGTAATTTAGAAATTGTTTCTGAATTTTGTTGCCAACGTATTGGTTTTTCTATAATTGAAATTTTAATTTGAGATTGTTCTTGTTTGCTTCCGCTGCCAAAGGGATTTTAACCCTTCACCTTAATTCTTTGCCTGAAAAATATAAGGAGGTTAAAAGTGCTATTAAATATGGTAGGGATGCCTTAACCACTGATATTGTTCTTAGTTCATTAAGATCAAGAGAGCTTGAAATAAGAACTGAAAGAAAAGAATCTGAAGCACTTTTTACTAAAGGAAAACAGTCCAAGGGTCAAAGTTCTAAGCAACCTAAGAACACTTCTAAGTCTAATCCCAAGAACAATTCTAAAGATAAGATGACTTGTAATTACTACCGTAAAGAAGGTCATACTAAGTATGATTGTCCTATACTTAGAAAGAAAGGGAAACTACCCGTTAGAAAAGAGAATAAAGTGTCTGCAAATGTGTTAGAAGGGTATGAATCAGCTGAGGTATTAATGGTTAGTAATGAATCCTATTTGAATGATGATTGGATTATGGATTCTGGATGTACCTTTCATATGACGCCAAATAGACATTATTTCTCTGATTTTGATGCTTTGGATGGTGGTAAAGTCATTATGGGGAATGACCAGAGGTGTGAAATTAAAGGAATTGGTTCTGTTAAATTTGAAATGCTTGATGGTACTGCTATTATTTTGTCTTCTGTTTGGTATGTGCCTGGTTTGAAAAGGAACTCATAAAACTTCATCCAAATTAGAATTGGTGCATTCTGATTTATGGGGTCCATCTAGAGTTAAAACTCATGGAGGTGCTCAATATTATCTCTTGTTTATTGATGATTATTCAAGAAAGTTGTGGATATACCTGCTTAAGTCTAAGGATGAAACTTTTGCAAAATTTGTGGAATGGAAAACTTATGTTGAAAACCAATCTGGAAATAAAATTAAGACCTTAAGAACTGATAATGGGTTGGAGTTTTTAAATGAAAACTTCAATGATTTGTGTAAGAAGTCTGGTATACTTAGACATTTGACTGTGCCAGGAACCCCTCAACAAAATGGGCTTGCAGAACGGTATAATAGAACTATTTTAGATAAGGTTAGATGCATGCTTTCCAATTCAAGCTTACCTAAAGCTTTTTTGGGAGAAGCAGTTACTACAGCCATATATCTTATCAACCGTAGCCCGTCTATAGCATTAAACTTTAAAACCCCTCAAGAAATATGGGTAGGAAAACCACCTAAACTTGACCATTTGAGAACCTTCGGTTGTGCAGCTTATGCACATTTAAAACAAGGAAAGCTTGAACTTAGAGCTAAAAAATGTGTATTCATTGGTTATCCTCATGGGGTTAAAGGTTATAAGCTTTGGTCCATAGAAAAAGGAGATAGAAAATGTTTTGTAAGTCGTGATGTTACTTTTAATGAAGATTTAATGCCATAGAACAACACAGAAGAAGCTACTGAACATGAACCTCAAAAACTTGAGATTGAACTTGTTAACCCGAATTCTGAAAATTTAAGGCAAAATCCAGCTACTTCATCTGAAACTATTGAAGATATGCCTCAAAATTTTGAAGAAAATCAGATTGATAATGCTGAACCAGCTTTAGAGGGTGAAACCTCTTCACCCGTTTTGAACCAAAACCCATCTCAACTTGAAAATTACCAGCTTGCTAGAGATAGGGCTAAGAGGGTGATTAAACCACCTGTTAGATTTGATGAGGCTGATTATGTTGGATTTGCTTTGAATTGTTTTGATGATGTGAATCATTCTGAACCAAACACATATAAACAAGCTATTAACTGTGTTGATGCTAAAAAATGGAAAGAAGCTATGGCTAGAGAAATAAATTCTCTTCATCGTAATTGTACATGGAAACTTGTTAATAAGCCTTCTAATTAGAAAGTGATTGACTGTAAATGGTTGTTCAAAATTAAACCGGGTATTAAGGGCTTTAATGAACCTAGAAACAAAGCTAGTCTTGTGGCTAAAGGTTTCACACAAGAGGAGGGGATTGATTATAATGAAGTATTCTCTCCAGTTGTTAGACATGCTTCTATTAGAGTCCTTCTGTCTATGGTTGTCAAATTCAACTTAGAACTTGAACAAATGGATGTTACTACTGCTTTCTTGTATGGAACCTTGGATGAAAATATCTATATGAAACAGCTTCCCGATTATGAGGAACTTGATAAAAAAGATATGGTTTGTCATTTGCAAAAGTCCATATATGGTTTAAAACAGTCTTCAAGGCAATGGAATAAATGCTTTGATTTGTTTATCACTTCTGTTGGTTTTAAAAGAAATTCTTATGATCCATGTGTTTATAAAAAGCTTGTTGGCAAGAATGTGTTTGTGTTGCTTCTGTTGTATGTGGATGACATACTTATTGCATCTAATTCTGTTTTGTAAGTAAAGAAAATTAAGTCTCAATTGGGTAGTCAATTTGAAATGAAGGAACTAGGAGTTGCTAAGTAAATATTGGGTATGGAATTGGTTAGAGACCGAATTCAGCATACTTTGTTTATATCTCAGTTTGATTACTTGAGCAAAATTGTGAAGAAATTTAATATGGAGAATGCTGAACCGGTCAAAACTCCATTGGCTCAACATTTTAAAGTTTCTGCAACTCAATGTCCTATTGAATTGAATGACGTTAATGAAATGAAATTGTTCCCATATGCTAATTTAGTTGGTAGCCTTATGTATAACATGGTTACTTGTCGTCCTGACTTAGCATATTCTATGAGCCTGGTAAGCCGATATATGAGCAACCCGGGCAAAGCCCATTGGGAAGCATCAAAATGGATCTTGAGATATGTTAAAGGCACTTTATCTAAAGGTCTATTATATTCTAGAGATTCTGAATTTTATGATGATATTATTTGTGGGTTTGTGGATTCTGATTATGCTGCCGATCTTGATAAACGACGATCTCTAACGGGGTATGTTTTCTTGCTCTTTGGAAATATTGTGAGTTGGAAGTGTACTTTGCAGAGTGTTGTTGCTCTATCTTCTACCGAGGCTGAGTATATTGCCTTGGTTGAAGCTGTGAAAGAATCGGTATGGTTAAAAGGCTTGGTTTCTGAAATGTGTTGTCCTTGTTCTGTTAAATTGCATTGTGATAATCAGAGTGCTCTTGCATTGGCCAAAAATCCAGCTTTTCATGACCGCTCTAAGCACATTGACGTGCGTTTTCACTATGTTAGAGATGCTGTGCAAAACAAGGAAGTTTGTTTAACCAAGATTGATTCTATCCATAATCCTGCTGATATATTAACCAAAGTGCTTGCTTCTGATAGGTTCGAGTACTTGGTGACGTTGCTCAAACTTGGAGTCGGCTAACATGCCCGCCAAATTGAAACTGAATAATGAATCATGGATTTTCTTCTTCAATTTATGATGATGGCTCAGATATGCAACAAGAGGGTGATTGTTGACAAGGATGAAAATATCGATATCGGTACTAATATCGATAACTCAGATTTACGGATATATCGACGGATATTTGAATATCGACGGATATTCCGGTAAACATGACGGATATCACAGAAACTCATAAAAATATTCTGAATTTTTGTATGAAACTTTGAACTAAGCTTATTTAAGTAATAAACTATTAGTTTAAGCATATATATCAATAATTATAAGCTAAATATGAATAGTAATACAATAATAGATAACATTGAAGATCAAAAAATGAAAGATAAAAGAAATTGCAGATGAATTAAATCAAAGTTTAAGAAAAATGAGGATAAAAATTTTATCTACAAACAAAATTTAAAATTATCAAAGATAAACAAAATTATTACAAATATGATATTTATTTATTAAAAAATAAAAATAATAAGTATTCTATATAAGTTAAATTTAAAATTATATTATAGTATTAAAAAATTATAATAAAGTACAAATGTGTTTTTAAACTATTGTAATATAAAGTATAATATAAAGTATATTTTATTGTAAACTTTATATTACATTAACCAATCCAATAATTTAAAATTATAACAAATGTGGTTTTAAATTATTGTAATTTTTTTTTATTATAACAAATGTGGTTTTGCAATATTTAAAATGTTGAAAGAGAGAAGAGGGAAAGAAAAACAAAAACAAAAACAATTGTATAATATCAAATTTAAACTCATGCATTGAAGGATCCTAGATGTGCTAGCAAGCCAATGGAGTAGAATTTCCCATGTTATTTAAGAGATCCTATTAAATAATTATCTTTGATTCTCAGTCGAAATATCTGCGATTTTATACCGATATATCCGCGATATATCTTCCAATCTCCATGTTTTTCATTGGTTCCATCCGATATATCGATATATCCACGATATATCAGCAATATTCTCGATATATCCACGATATTTTGGTAAAAACGACCTTACCCCCCATATCCATATCGCACTCTCGAGAAATTGGATATATCGGCGATATATCGCCGAAATATCGCGATTTTTTCATCCTTGATTGTTGATAATAAGGGTGTTTTATATCTTCCCATTATTTGATTGTAATTGTGGCCTGAATACCACTTTGGGTCATTGTCCTTCTCAGTTTGTTTTATATCTTTGAGTTGGGCTTTTCCTCATGTAATGGGCCTTATTATTCACATCAGGTTATTGGGGTGAGTCTTTGCTTTGCTGCTTGTATTTATAGCAGCTCATTTGTAGGGTTTTCTCAGACCTCTCTCACGGCTCTTCGTCTTCCCCTTGCCTCTCGATACCCTCTGTCTGATTATCAACTTGCTCTGTAAATCTGTAGTGCATGCATAAAGATGAATTGATTCAAAGTGGATGTAGGCTAGTCCGAACCACTATAATCACGGTGTTGCTCTTCCTTTTCTTCTCTATTCTTTATGTTGCTTTTGTTTCGATTTACTTGATGCATTTGGGTATTTTGTTTGAGATTTGTACTATTTGCGGTTTGGGATTTTACAGTAATTAGATTTGAAGTTACAGAGTTTATAATTAATTCATAGAAATTTAATGAATACAACTTTTATATTCAAGCTTTTCACGTACCAACCATTCACATTCTTAATGTTGTAAAGAAAAATCATGTTCTTATATATACCTTCCTTAAAAAAAAAACTATATTTTACTAATTTGTTATATAAATAGTTTGATGGTATAATATTTATTTAAATTATATTTTCCTTTTAATAAAATATTGGTTAAAATTTCCTACTATAATTTCATCACTAAAAAAAGGCAATATACATTTTGTGAAATACAAATCTAATTTTTTAAAACAATTCATATTCATTTTAGTTTAAATATCACATTTAGATAAAAATTTATTAAATAATTAATAATAAATCTCTATTTATAAATTACTATTATCTCTAACCGGTTAGCATTTAACTATTTAAATAATTAATTGTTTTAAAAATCATTTAAACAATTAAAAAAAATAATTATTAAATTCATTCATTATTATTAATTAATATAAATGGTATACCTTGTAAAATTATAGAAATTTAATCAACAAAACTTTTCATATTCAAGTATTTCACCTCCTAATATTTTCACATTATTATAATTCATTTTTAGAAAATTATTATTTTATTAATTTCAATATATAGAGAGAAAATTTTATGGTAAAGTGTTTACTTAAATTATAATTTCTTTTTTTGTTTTGAAAAATTATATTTTATCTTTTAATTAACTAATTCTTATGACTTTCATATTACAATTTTATCTTTAACAAAAAAAATGACAATATCATCAATTTTATCAAATAAAAATCTTATTGTGAAAACATTTTATATCCTTTGGTTTAAATATCATATTTATATAAAAAATTATTAGAAATCTATTTTATCCATTATTATTATCTATAATATATAAGTTATCATTAAACTAAAAAAAAAAATATAAGAAAAACATTATCATTTAGAGAAATTTTGGTAGATAGACCGTTTTGGAGACATATTTTCACTTATGTCCAAAATTTTCGATATTTACAAGATTAGATTTTCGGATATATTTTCTTACCTTTATACCCTTGTTTTTATCCTTTATTCTCAAATAATATTAAAAATGATAATAATATATTCCATAGATAGCCAACCGAATATGCTTCATTTTAGGAAGGTTAGTTTTCACTAAATCCCCTAAATTGAGGAATGTTCCATAATCGTGGTTTACTCTCCTTCATTCTCCGTTTATCCTTCATTTTGGTTTTATTTTTGGTCTCTTCCCATTTATTTTCTTCTTTTTTCCAGCAGCATCTTCTCTCACTTTCTGTTGTCCATTGTCGGCAGTTTTCATATTTTTTTCCCTCCTCTGTTTCTGTGGTTTTGGACTACGTACAGTCGTTCATAGGAACTTTGCTTGTTCGTGGTATTTTTTCAGTCGTTTCCCTGATGTATTTAGGTTTTTTCGGTAGGTTTCCGACAATCTGTGTTCAGTTTTTACGTTTCGTTTTCCAGTCGTTTGAACATGGGCACGTTTTCAGTTTTTATATTTTATATATTCCAGGAGACATATCGTTTTAGTCCATGTAAGTTTCGTATACAGTACACATTATAAACACTTTTTATATGGCTACGTTTTAAGTTTTTATATTTTATATATTAAGAGGGATATATCGTTTTAGTCCATGTAAGTTTCGTATATATTTCGTACACATTATAAACATTTTTTTATGGCTACATTTTAAATTTTAATATTTAATATATTCCAAGGAATATCTCATTTCAGTCAATATAATAATTAAAAAAAAAAGTAAATAAGGAAACGTTTCCTTCCAAATATGATTTTCAAGGATGGATTTTTTTTATAAAAAAAAATCTCTCTCTCCTCATAACCGCACCTCAAAAAAAGGAAACTCTCTAACTTTTACCCAAAAAGAAATCGTGCGTGATGATTTTTTTATAAAAAATACTTCTTCACATCTCATAACCGCACCTCAAAAAAAGGAAAAAATATCTCCTTCTGATCGTGCAAATCACAACGCATACATGAACGAGATTATTTTCTATATAAAATATAGAATAATTATATAGTACATGGTTTATATATATATATATATATATATATATATATATATATATATATATATATATATATATTATTTAGAAATGATATAAATATACAGTAGAACTATCACTCAATTGATTGTAGAATGTAATAATTCTCCAAATAATAAATATATATCATGCATTATAATATATAATCAATATACATAATCTATTATATATTATATATTCATCATTGTGTATTTAATTCATAAGTAAAATGCCAAAATGATAAATATATACCAGACTGTATATTGTATCATAAATATATACTTATAATTATATTATATAAACCTTATTAGTTTTTTATAGGTAATAAATCGTGGGGTTTTTTTTTTCGTTCACTCTCTCTCACGCCAAAAATCATGGATTTTTTCTCCCGATTGCATGCCCTTTCCTTTTCCGTTCATTCTCTCTCACCTACGGTCTCAAAAATGTAATTTGAAAGGAAACAATTTGTTTCCTTTTTTGGTTTTATTTTATTTATTTATTCTTTAAATGGTCAGTAGTGTATATGAGGGTTGAATCGTAAAACAACCATGATTTTTATGAAAAAAAATTGAGACATTAGGCCTTTTATGTAAAAAATGGGAAACTTGGACATTTATGAAATATAGGGTCCATATTTGGGCTATCTATATACTTTTCCCTAACATTTAAGTAATGATTTTTTTTAAAAAAAAAAAACATTTAAATAATTAGAAAAAAATTGTAGTCATTAAAATTTACATTATTAATAATTAATGAAAATTAATTATCAATGGCATATTTTGTAAATATGTAAATTAAATAAGGGGTGTAATTATCCAAAAATGTTTTTCAAGGATGGTAGCTTTTTAATATATATAGATATAGATATAGATATAGATAATAGGGAAAAATACACTTTTGGTCCCTGAGGTTTGGGTTAAGTGACACTTTGGTCCATGAGTTTTCAAACTCAACAAAAATACCCCCGAGGTTTGAGATAAGGAGCACTTTGGTCCCTGCCATCAATTTTTCTGTTAACTTTTAACGGGTGCTGACGTGGCACTATTATTTTAATATAAAAAATTATTTATTTTATTTTTTAAAATAAAAACTATTTAAAAAATATAAAACATTAATATTTTAATATATTTTTTTTATTCTTTCTTCCTTTCTCTCTCATCATCTTCTTCTTCTTTTCCATCTTCCCACCTTCTCCTTCCTCCTTCTTCTTCTTCCTATGTCCGGCGACTGGTTTTTTTTCTTTCCTCTTTTTCTCTTCTTTCTTCTTCTCTACATTTTCTTCACTGATTTTTTTTAAAAAAAATAAAAAAAAGAAAGCATATTGAGCGAAAATACCATCTCATCAGGGAGATCGTGCAACGAGGAGATGTGATTGTCACGCAGATTGCTTCGGAGCACAACATGGCTGACCCGTTTACAAAACCCCTCACGGCTAAAGTTTTTGAGGGTCACCTAGTTAATCTAGGATTACGAGCTTTATTAGACTAGGGTAAGTGGGAGAAATGTAAGGGTATGGTTGATGCCCTAGTTTATTGTCTTTATACTTCTCTCACACCTAACTTTATGTACCCCACTAGAGTTTCTAGTCCAAGTGGGAGTTTGTTGGGTTTAATGTCCTA
Organism: Luffa aegyptiaca; assembly: GCA_017139565.1. Lineage (NCBI taxonomy): Eukaryota > Viridiplantae > Streptophyta > Magnoliopsida > Cucurbitales > Cucurbitaceae > Luffa > Luffa aegyptiaca. The sequence continues at coordinate 24,755,585 of CM029397.1, forward strand.
TAAACTCGTAGTTTGTAAATCATTAAACATATTCTATTTCCAATAAAGACGTTATTGAGGTTATTCAGTAAAAGATGTTATTGAATATGTAAATTGCGAATGATTAACCTAAATCCAATAAACTAAGATCCTTGGCTATAAAATGAATACTTGAACTATATGTAGGGACATATCATAGGATCAAGTTCAAGTTTATAGTCAAAATAGTCTATAGTATAAGGATAAGGTTGGGTACCTTATCCTGGAGACACTATGGACGCGGCCCACTTTGTATTAAGTACAAACGATGAGATCCTAAATCGTTCATGTGGTGACATGCGAGTGGGGGCGTCCTATGCAATGAGTTTGCATAAGACTGGACCAGGAAATAAGTCACTTTCTCTTTATAACACCATTTACTAAAGAAACTGACTATTTCTCATAGATGACCTAGGTAACTCGTTCTTAATCCTGAGCTATCTATGAACTCCTATTTATGCGAGATTATCCTTTGATCTGCATGGGTGAGAGTGGCCAGCATCGCCGACTCGACAAGCCTACCATTTTGGGGATAAGATCAAATAGATAGTTGGGGACATAGTTTCACAAGACAGAATTCACTCCTACCCATTTCAGGGATAGCAGAGAGGTTGTTCTCTTAAGTACTAACTCCAGGACTTGAACAAGGGGCCCCACCCTCTCGTTGGAGCGAGAGGAACTTAGGTTTGATGGTTGGACCGCAAACCGATTGTTCATTAGAGGATTAGTGGAACTTAAGGAACAAGAAGTACTATAGGGGTGTAACGGTTATTTGACCTAGCTATAGCTACGAACAACCTGTGAAGGAACGACTTACTAAACATGGTTAAATCAAGTGGACGGAAATATATCTATAGTGAGGGGAGTGCAACTATCGGGCTATAGTGGAGTGTCCCGGTAGTTAACGAATGTTGGATAACTTTGATAATGAGATTAGTCGGTTAGCCTCGAATCGTTGGAGCCCATGATCTATAGGTCCATTAGGTCCCCCTACTAGCTCATATCGGAATAAAGCTTAGAATATTTTGATAGGAAACTTTGAATCGTTCAAAAACGGGAAATAGGGTTTTATCGTAAAACGTGTTCGACACAATGATTTAATTATGAATTAAATAAGGAATTGAGAGATGAGGTATTTAAAAGTGTTTTAAATACCATATATATGTATTAGGAATCATATATAATTCATGGCATTAGGTGATAAAGATTGATTGGATCAATCATATCAAAATTACTTGGAAATGTCTCAATTAATTGCCTAGAAATCAATTTCAATTATGAATTGAATTTGAAATGAATTGAAAGCTGAAAATTCACAATTAGGATTCAATTCATAGTGGATTTAGTGGTTTTTCCACTCTTGCATAATGATACATAGTGGAAAACAACACAAACATGCATTAGATGCATGTGTTGTGAAGTAGACACCTAGAATCCACTTTGAGTTGCATCTTGACCATGTGGCTAAGTGTCATGAAGCTTGTCTTTGCATGGGAGAGGTCTATAAAAGGGGCTTGAATTAGATTCAAGAGAGGCAAGCTTTCATTTAGTGTTATGCTGCAAATTTTCTCCCTCAAATTCTCTCTCATTTCATCTCCTTCCAAAAGCTTGTACCATCAAGCATTCCCTTCCTATTTCTTTCTTCTATAGACTCCCACAAGTCTTTCTAGGCTCAAGAGAATAGTAGGGAAGACACTAAAGGTTGTCCAAGAGAAGTTGGAGAAAGATAATATCACAAGGAGTTCCTTACAAGTGAGCATCAAAGAGGTTGGTACTCATTTACTCTCTTTTCTACCCTTTCTAGAACATGCATGCTTTAGGAGTAAAATTGAATGTCTTAAGTGCTTCCGATCTTCAATTGCTTCTGCATGTGTTATATGAACACCTTCTTCAACGTTATACTCATAGAAAATTTATACCTGCTTTTAACCGAGTACTCCCCATGAGAAGTATATATGCCAAATCCATTTGTCCTCCTCATCATGAGCGTTACTAGAAATAGTGGCTATTAGCTTTGCATCGTCCACATGCACCCCACTTCGGATGTTATCTAAATTGCATCCATTAGACAGGGTGATAAAGTCCGATACTTTTGTCTCCCCTTGATTTGCCACTTTGTAAATAAGTAATGGCTTAAAAGTAGTTTCTTTGGGTATCCACGAATCATTGCAAAAAATCAAAGGATTTTCCATTCCCCACTCTTTTGCGCATGTCTAGCTGAATAATATCCTGAGCCCACACAAATCCCCACCAAAAAAATTGAGCAACTACTCTTAATAGGGGAAAACAACATTGATTCCTAATGTGCGTATCTTCCCTGAATCACTCTAGAAGCTAGAAAATTTGTGTTTGGGTTTTATGCCCTAAAACTCGTACATAGTGAATGTAAACAAATTGTATACTTGTTTCAATAAAGTGTTATTGAGTTTCTACAATAAAGTGTTATTGTTAAGTATTGCACCATACGAACCAAATCCAATAAACTAAGATCCAAGGTTGTTTTTATGTAACTTGAACTAGTATGTGGGGACATACGGGGATCGATGTTCAAATAACAACCTAAAAGGTCTATAGTACAGGGATAAGGTTGGGTACCTTATCTTGGTAACTATGTGATACGACCCGTTTTTTATTTGATACAGACATATTGATCCAAAGTGTCCATGTAGTAGACATGCGAGCGGGGGTATCCTATGCAATGAGTTTGCATAAGACCAGACCACGAAATAGTCAACCACTAGTTATAACACCGTTAACTAGTTAGGTTATGGTTTCAATAGGATGACCTAGGTAACTCAATCTTAATCCTGAGTGTGTCATGAACTCCTTCTCATGAGGGATTGTCCCTTTGGTTAGCATGGGTGAGAGTGACCTATACGCCGACTTAATATGTCTTCCTTTTTGGGAACAAGATCAAGTGGGGAGGCTGGGGACATGACAACACAAGAAGGAATTCACTCATTCCCACTTCTAGGAGAAGTAGATGAGTGTTCCCTTAAGTAGTGACTTCGAGACTTGAACAAAGGGATCCCGCCCTCTCACTAGCCCGAGAGGGACTTTCTGTTTAATGGTTGGACCATAAACAGACTGTTCATTAGAGGAGTGTTGGTACTTAAGGAAACATATGTAACATAGGGGTAAAACAGTAATTTGACCCAATTGTGGTTACGGACACTCGTGAAAGATTGACTTACCGGTATAGGTCTATATTCGTGGACACAAAAATGTTCTACAGTGGAATGACCCACAGTTAATGAATATTGATTAACTCGATTAATGGGTTTAATCAATTAACCTCATATCATTGGAGCTTCTGATCTGTAGGTCGATTAGGTCCCCCTACTAGCTCGTAAAGAGTAATTAGGAGCAATTTATCATGAAAAGAATTTGAATTCTTCAAATTCGTCATGTGAATCAAATTAATTGTATGAAATACAATTAATATAATGTATGGTGATACATTATGATATAAAGTTTAATTTGTGATTAAACTTTATTAATTGAGTTAATTATATATTTGAAGAAGTTCAAATATATGGCTAATTAAGTACATGATATTTAATTAGTAATTCAATTAATTAATTATGGATTAATTAATTATTCAATTTAGTCTAATTAAATGTGATTTAAATAAACTATAGTATTATGAGAGAAATAAATATTTGAAGAGATTGAAATATTAATATGAATTTGATTCATATTAAATTTATATAGGATATAAGAGAATTTGAAGGAGCTTAAATTTTAATATGAATTTTATTCGTATTATAGAATTAATTAATTGGGTAATTAATTAATTATAGAATTAATTAATTGAAAGTCTGAAATTAAATATATGATATTTAATTGAGTAATTAATTAATTAATTAATTGGGTAATTAATCATTTATGTAAATGATTAATCACTTATAAGCAATTAATCAATTATGGAAATGATTGATCACTTATGGAAGTAATTAATCATTTATGGAAATGATCGATCACTTATGGAAGTAATTAATCATTTATGGAAATGATTAATCAATTATGGAAAAGATTAATCATTTGTGGAAATAATTGATTATTTGTGAATATTTTATTCATGATATTTTTCCTATAAATAGAACACTAAACCTAGGGTTTAGGTGATACAACATAAGGCCACAAGAATGCACTCTTGCATTCTCTCTAGCCTCCCTAGCCACTCTCTCATATTCTCTCAACCAAGAACACAAAGAGGAACTTTTTTTACTTGTGTTTTTCCCATTCAAGATTGGGTAGTCCCACAACTACGTTTCTAATCGCAGAGTCATAGCGGGGAATATCAATTGGTGGTGTCCCAACTGTTGACGCTTGTTCCCTATGAAATCAAGAAAGGCGTTCTTGATATTTTAGAGACGACAACGACGGTATATTCGCCTCTCCCCTTTAGATTAGTTCAAAGGTTGTATGCTTAGCCATAATAAATTGATTTAGAATAGTTTTCTAAATCTTTGTCATGTTAGGTTTTATGTCCTAAAACTCATAGGTAGTAAATGTAATGATTGACCGAACATAAATAAAGTATTGTTTGATGTTTTTTCAATAAAGAATTATTGTCTATATTATGTACATCTTGCCTAAATAACCCTAATCCAATAAACTAAACATCCTAGGTTGTGGGATGAGTCTTGAACTGTATGTGGAGACATATACAGAGATCACTGTTCAAGAAACAGCCTAAAGGGCCTATAGTATAGGGATAAGGCTGGGTACCTTATCCTGACGACACTATAGATACGACCCACTTTGTATTTGATACAAACGCAATGATCCAACGCGTTCACGTAGGGGACATGCGAGTGGGGGTATCCTATGTAATGAGTCTGCATAAGACCAAACCGCTAAATAGTAACCGCTAGCTGTAACACCGGTAACTAGTTAGGTTTTATTTCACTAGGATGACCTAGACAACTTAGTCTGAATCTTGAGTGGATTATGGACTCCTGTTCACGAGGGATTGTCCTTTGATCTCTATGGGTGAGAGTGGCCAGTACGCCGACTCAATAAGCCTACCATTTTGGGGACAAGATCGAGTGGGGAGCTGGGAACATAATCACACAAGATGAAATTCACTCCTTCCCAACTTTTTAGGAAGTAGATGAGTGTTCCCTTAAGTGGTGTCTCCGGGTCTTGAACAAATGACCCTACCCTCTCACTGGCCCGAGAGGAGTTTTCTGTTTGATGGTTGGACCACAAACAAGTTGTTCATTAGAGGAGCACTGGTACTTAAGGAGGTAGCGAATAACTCAGGGGCAAAACGACAATTTGACCCAACTGGAGTTACAAACACTCGTGAAGGACTAACTTGTTGTTATTGGTCTATATTCGTCTGTAGAATTATGTTTGTAGTGAGAAAAGTGCAACTGTGGGTCTTTAGTGGAGTGAACCCACAATTAACGAAAATTGATTAATTGCTTAAGGAGTTGAGTTAATTAAATCTCATATCGTTGGAGCTTCTGATCTGCAAGTCCATTAGGTTCCACTGGTAGCTCGTAAAGAGACTTGAGGCAATTAAGTATAAATTTTAAATTGAAAGTGTTCAATTTATTTAGGGGAATCATATAATGTATATTGATACATTATAATATAAAGTTTATGAAACTTTATAATAAATTTCAAAATTAATTCTTGAAAGAAAATATTTGAAAGAGTTCAAATAATTCATATGAATTGGATTCATATTAATAAAATAATTTTTTTAATAAAATCCCTAAAATTAAATATATGATATTTAATTGGGTAATTAATTAATTATTTATTGAAATTAGATATGAATAAGATAATAGATCTTATTCATGACCTTTTCCAAAAGGTTTTGGCCTTTTCCTATAAATAGGACCCCTGAGGTGGGGTGAAAGGCATCCCATTCATTCTCCTACTCTTAGAGAATTCTCATAAAGGCTCCCACCAGTCTCCTACCTCTAGTAGTCTCAGAGTCATACCGATGTAGCCATAGTGGTAGTGTTCGCAGTAGTTCGTGATTATTTCACAAGCAGTTGGTGAATTTAATCTGAATCATCAACGAGAATAAGTAACTTGTTACTATATATATATTAGATTTAGATATAATATTTTTGTATGCTTAGCCTTAATATAAATCTAGAATAGTTCTAAGTTTATTACCAATATATTGGTATTTTAGATTAAACAAAATTAACTATGAATCGGTCCCAATCACACTTCCGCTTTACGGAATTACGGAGTTTCATCCCTTCATGCCAATATATTGGTATTTTGGTGGAACCAAAATTAACTACGAAATTAGGGAATTCCAATCCGATCAATTTGGGTTGTAATACAGTCTCCAGACTTGCTTTGCTAATAAAGCTTTATTGAAATTCACCAAATTTCTAAAATTTAAGTCTCCAATCTCCTTCAGGCGGCACAAAGTGTCTCATTTCTTCCAATAAATCTTTGTTTTTTTTTTAATTTGTGGAACCCCACCAGAATCGAGCCATCATTTATTGAATATCATCACATAACGTTTGTAGAATCCGAAAACAACTCATAATATATGTGAGTATGGCTTGGGCCACACTCTTGATAAGAGTCACCTTCCCACCAATAGAGAATAAATTCCCCTTCCATGCCTGAAGCGTTTTCCAAACCCGTTGTTTAATACTTTTAAAATCCTCTTTTCTACTTCTGGAAAAAGAAGATGGAACTCCCAAATATTTCCCTAAATTATCAACCATAGGCATCGCCAATATATTAGAGAGAGTTGACCGAAGATCTAGGGATACATTTAGAGAGAAAAAAAAAAGTAGACTTGTAAGTATTAACAACTTGGCCTGAAGCCATCTCATACCTTTTTAGGATTGACCAAAAAGTCCAAACCTGCTTAATGGATGCTTGGCAAAAAACTAAACTGTCATCAGCAAAGAAAGTGTGAGAAACCTCATAGCAATGTTTGCTTGCCTTGATACCCGTCATTTGTTTTTAAGCCATAACCCCATTTATCATGGAAGAAAGGGCCTTCGAATAAAGCAAAAATAAATAGGGGGAGAGTGGGTCACCTTGTCGTAGGCCCCGTTGTGGTATTTTGTTTCCTGTTGACACCCCATTTAAAAGCATGGAAATTTTTGCAGACATTACACCATCCATAATTAAAGCCACCCAATTTGGGTGGAACCCAATCTTCAACATCAGACATCCAAGAATCTCCATTCTATCCGATCATATGCTTTGCTCATATCGAGTTTTAAAGTTATCCATCCCTTACGACCCTTAATTTCTTCTAGATTTAATGGTATGCAAACACTCATGACACACAATAATATTATAAAAAAATGGACCTCCTAGGAACAAAAGTAGATTGGTTTTCCAAAATAATAACTTGAAGGACCCCTTTCATTCTATTAACTATCACCTTTGCAATTATTTTGTATGCCATGTTACACAAACTAATAGGTCGGTAATCTGACACCTTTTTAGGATTATTTAGTTTGGGAATGAGTGCAATATAAGTATAATTCCAGTCACCAACAGAACGAGATTGGTTTAAAATTTTCAGACAATTTAAAGTAGTTGTATCACTAACCTCAAACTAGAACTTTTGATAGAAGATTGCTGGAAATCCATTTGGGCCAGGTGCCTTTGATGGGTGCATCTGCTTTATTACTCTTTCAATATCATCCCATGTAAAGGGTGCTAACAACTTTTCATTCATGTTCGCAGTGACCTTCTCCTCTATGTCTTGTAAAGCATTAGCCATGACATCTGAAAGCGGGTTAGCAAATGAAAATAATTTTTCAAAATAAGATTGAAAAGTCCTCTCCAATTGTTGTCTTTCATATATCCAAACGCCATCCCCGTCTTCAGTACCACTAATTTCATTTCTTCGTCTTCTGGTAGTAGCACGTGAGTGAAACCATCTAGTGTTCTTATCGCCCCACTTTAGTCAATTTTCCCTAAATCTTTTTTTCCAGTATATTTCTTCCTCTTCTAACACTCTGTCTAATTGATTTTCTACCATTTTAATCGCATCAAAGTCCCAAGGAGGTGGTGTTCTATACAAATCTAGTCATTTTGCCTACAGCCAGTCTAGAGATATCTCTTCGGATGGTAGAAAGTGACAACTGTTATGATATTTACATTTTCATTCCACCAATAATTAATTTTTATAACATTTCTAAAAAGTAAAAATAAATAAAAATAAATAAATAAAGGTTCATCTTAACGTGTGTGGTAGCGAAAAAGTTTTCATAAAATTAATTTAATTAGTATTGTTTAAAGGAAAAATAAATGAAAATTTAGGTATTAAGTTTATTGAATTAAAAAGATAAGAAGATAAAAAGTCATGAATTTTGAATGTGTATTACATAACCTTTTCTTTTTTATATATATAAAAAAAAAATTGTACCTCCCACCAACTTGAAGATTGCTAAACAATAATGCTTTGAAAATTGAAAAGATTAACAATCTACTGCATCAATAAAGAAATTAACCTCAAAAAATAAAATATAATAAAAATAAAATAAAGAAAGAAAAGTATAAGAAGAATAACCTCAAATTGTTGATAGAAACGAGTAGGAGATAACCCACACAACTTTTGAAATTCTAAAGCTTTTTATATTAAATAATTAATTGATAATTACTTTCAATTATCTATAATCTATAATCTCTAATCTATAATTCTCTAAAAAGTCGATGTTGAAAAAATATTTTTGGACTACTTTACCCCTTTGTCAAATACTAAATTTACAAATCATGCCTCCTATAATTAATTACTAAATTTATAAAATAATTATTTAATTATAAAAAAATGCATTTAAACTAAATAGTTATTAAAAGTAATAATAATAATTTATAGTTTTTTTTCCATATTCTAACTGATCCGTTTCTAATTCATTTAAAAAGATAACCATTCATTTAAAAAGATAACCATTAATTCACTTTCTAAAAAAAAACCTCAATCCACTAAACCATATACGTTTCAAAGAGGATTAAATTCATTAAAAACTGGAAAAAAAAAACCATTGAACTCCCATTTTCGAATACTATATAAATTTCCAACTCTGATGCATTTTCATCTTGGAAACTTTCCTTCAGAGCATGTTATCTCTCTAGGTTCTACGTATTTTGTTCTCCATTGTTTTTTTCTCTTTTTTTTCCCTTTTTTTTTACTTTAAATTTTGGATCTCTCACTTGATTTTGGATATGAACTTGAAGCTTTGACAAGTATTACACGGGAGGAAAACTGACAAAGCAATTTGAACAAAATTACTAGCGACGTACAGAGATTTGTTGCAGACGACAGAGATCCTCATCTTAAACAATTGGGAGAGGGTGAGTGATTCTGAAGAGGAGACTTAAACCGTGGGAGGAAGAGAGAGACTGTGAGGAGAGGGAAAATAGAATACAATTATTTGTTTTTTTTATTTTAATTATTTTTGTAAGGAATTTATTTTTAATTTTAAATTTTTTTACAATATGTGGGGTGTAGGAAGAGGTCGCGTGTTCCAGTTTTATACAATAATTTATTTATTTTTTACATCAATAGTACACTTTTTTAAAAAAATTATCTCAATAAAATTTGTCTCATCAATAATATAAAGAATACAATTATTTCGTTGATTCATGTTAGAAAATATGCCACATCACATTTTTGTTTACAAAAGCTAGCTAGAATGCAATAAGGTTGATTATTGGATTTTGTAAAAACTTAAAAGTCCAAATAAAATCTTCCATTAAATCTTGGGAAACAAATATAATTCATTATATTCAAACCATTTTAAGTCCCTTTTAATAAATTAAAGTGAATAATCAGTAGCATTTGAAAATAATTCAAGATGTTGAATGGAAGGAAAAATAAAGTAAATATATTTTAAGAAAGCTAAGTTTGCATAGAGACATCTTATGATACTCATTTTAAACTATTAGTAAGCATGTTTTTTTTCCTTATATCATTTGTACAAAATATATATATATATATACACACACACAAAAATTAGGTCATCAATCATTAATTATCAATAATAAATTAATTATTTAACAAGTCAAGTAAAATAAAATTTTTTGATGTTATATTTGATAAATTTAATTTAAGTCAAAACTATTATTCATTAATCCTATTTGAAAAAAAAAATAAAATTTGATGAATTAATTATCAACCATAAGCTAAAGTGAGCTTAGCTCAACGATAATTGACATGTACCCTTGACCATGAGGTCGAGTTTCTAATCCCCACCTCAAATGTTGATGTACTAAAAAAAGAAAAAAAAATCAACCATAATAAATATATGGAATATGAAAAATGTTTTTATTTATTTTATTAATAACTTAATTATTTTTACTAATTATTAACTAATAATAGGATTTCAAAGTTTTGGTAACTTTCTCATGACATCTTTGTGGCTTTTTTTTTTTTAATACTTAATCTTTGTGACTCTTAAATTTCTTACTTTTACGGTTTCTCTAATCTAAAAAGCTTAGACATATATGGTACATTCAATTCGACGAAGTTAAATCATGATGTTTTTAAGTTTAAATTTACAATGAAAATATGTATCAAATATGCCAACAAGACATCGCTCAATTGACATAAAGTTATACTGATGACCATGAGGCTTTGGGTTCGAATCCTCCACCCCACATATTGTCAAAAAAAAAAAAAAACATGTATCAAATATATATATATCCTAATTCATAAGTTCTTTGTATAGTCTATTTGATGAAGTTAAACCCTAAACACGAGAAAGAGCATATAGTTTGATCACAAGGTCAGAGATTCCAATTCCACACTCCAAATGTTGTGGTACTAAAAAATAAATAAATTAAATGATTGTGAAGCAACCATCAAGTGACATAAATCTATTTCAAGAATGTGGGTATAGATTGAGTTTGATTTTTTATGTTACCATTGTATTTTATTTTATTTCTATAATTATTATATTATTGTGTTTTGTTTTTATCAACATTGTTTTCTTTTTTATTAGAATTATTATGTTTTTTTATTTAAAATGTTTGCAAATGCTTTAATTTTAATTTGGCAACTCAATGTCTTCCAAGTTTAAATTCTATGAGAAATTTTGCATGTTTATTATAATATTCTATCTCATTTTTAATAGCAATAATTAATTATAAAAAAATAGCAATAATTAAAATGTATTATCATAATTATTGATGGAAAAAAATATTTGCCCAAACATTCCATCCATTTTTTTCCTTTTTTGTTGTTGAGGTGGGTTCATTCGAATTTCTTTACAAAAAAAAAAAAAAAAAAAAAAAAAAAAAAAAAAAAAAAAGAAAGAAAGAAAAAGAAAAAAGAAAAAGAAAAAAAGAAAAAACCTAAACCCTAACCTACCATATAATTAACAATTTTCCATATATAACCTTCAATTTTATTGAAAAGTTTTGAAATTTTGTTTTCATCTCCAAAATATAACTATTTTTTTTATAGAACTCAAAAAAAAAAAAAAAAAAAACTGAATTTTTTTTATGATTGTTGCCTAAATTTTTTAGTTTTTATTTAGTTTTTATTTATTTTATTTTTTTAATAGAACTAAAAAAACTAAAATTTTTTTGTTAAAAAATAAGAGGTATAAATTATATGAAATGAAAATGTACATAAATTAATTTTAATAAATATATTGTATTTATATTATATTGATATTTAATCTATATTTTGGATTTTTTTTTTGTTGAGAAAGAGAATTGTTGTATTAATGATAAAAAAAATATACATAATTAGGATATATAAACGTGCATACCACGTGGTCACAAACTAGTATATTAAAAAGCAAGGATCCGTGAAAAACATTTTTAGACTAAAATACCCCTTTAAAATTTAAGATAATTACTTTAGTTAGAATCTAATTATTTTAATTAAAAAATAAAAGAAAAAATAAGAAAAAAAAAACCAACATAATGATAAAAAAACAATTGACTTTCACGATTTGATAAAAAAATTTAAAAACCAATATGAAATTTTGAAAGAAAAAATCTTAAGATAATTATTTTACTTAAATCTAATTATTTTAATTAAAAAGAAGAAAAATAAAGAAAAAAACAAACATAATGATAAAAATCAATTGACTTATTTCTTCTAAAAAAAAACAAAAAAAAAAAAAACAATTGACTTACACGATTTGATAAAATATTTTAAAAACTAATATGAAATTTAATATGAAATTTTGAAAGAAAAAATCATAAGATAATTATTTTACTTAAATCTAATTATTTTAATTAAAAAGAAGAAAATAAAAGAAAAAATAAGAAAAAAAAACAATTGACTTTCACGATTTGATAAAAAAAAATTAAAAACCAATATGAAATTTAATATGAAATTTTAAAAGAAAAAATCTTAAGATAATTATTTTACTTAAATCTTAATTATCTATAATCTATATGCAAGGATCCGTGAAAAACATTTTTAGACTAAAATACCCCTTTAAATTTAAGATAATTACTTTAGTTAAAATCTAATGATTGTTTTAATTAAAAAAATAAAAGATAAAAAAATTAAAAATCTAATTACATTAGTCAAAATCTAATTAGTTTTCAATTTCCAAAATCAAATTTTAATCAAATTAGAGGGATTGAAGGAGGTTAAATTTCCGTTTTTGAGAGAGGGAGAGAGAATGATTTTAAGAGTGAGGATTTTGCAGTAGAATTCAACTTTTGGTTTCTTTATTTAAAAATATGAAATTTATAAAATTAAAAATGTGACATAGAAATTAGGAATTAGTGTTAATTAGAGTTTAAATGGTGCTCTACTCGAGTGATTAGAATTTTATTTACTTAATTATTTAAAATCTAATTAATTCTCAATTTTCAAATCAAATTTCATAATTTAGTAAAATTAAAAAGAATATGTGATTTGATCCAAAATCTAATCAAATTAGAATTTGAATCTAAATTCTCCCTATAAATTTTCCATCTTCCTCCCTTCGTTTTCGCATAAAAAACTATTCATCTCCTCCATGGTTCCTTTCTGGTACCTCTCTCCAATTATAATTAGAATGTTTTTGTTTAATTTTATCAGTTTAATTAGATAAATGTCATTCTCAAATATTATATGTTATACGCTGACTTTATTTTTTTTTCCTCTAATTGTTCATCTTTATTTTAGGTTTTTTTTTTTTGGGTTAATTTTTAGTTTTTTTTTTTTTTTTTTTTTGTTATAAATTGATTCTAAATGTTTTTGCATTGCGATTTTTGTATATTTTAGCATGTGCTCCTTCATGTGTTCAACTCTGTAGTGAATAGATTTTTCTTGGAATTGATTAGAGTTTGTTCGTATTAATTTATGAATTTCATTCAAAGAAATAGATTTTTCCCCAATAAATAAACAAATAGATAAAACACTATGATCTTGCAAAATTCATAGACCAATGACAAACAAGAGTTAGAAATTATTCCTTACTTATTTGTTTAGAGTTTTTTTCTTTTTTTTTTTCTTTTTTGGTTTAGCTTTCAATATATTTGATGGTTGGTTGGAAAGATATTTGATTTAATTTCAACTTTGATGATTTTTAAATATATTATTTTTTCAATTAAATTTTAAAATAAAAATAACAAATTCAAGTTTATGGAATTATTCTTAGAAGAAAATTAGATTTAAGTTTTTCTTTACTCACTTATGTTTTATTATTTTATATTATTTTCCTCTTTTAAGTTATGAGCTAAATTCAAGTTTATAAGATTATTCAAGAAAAAACTAGAGATGGACTATTCCTTGCTTATGTTTTATTTTTCCTATTACTTTTTGTTGCTATGATAATGAAATTTCAAAATTTTGCTTCTTTAGTTTGAAAATTATTACATTTAATATTTGGTTTTATATAAAGACTAGATTTTAAAAATGTTCTTTTAAAAAAATATATGAAAAAGAAGAGAGGGAAATGACGGAGAGAAAAAGGTAGAAAGTAGTTGGGGTGGATAATAGAGAGAAAGAGAAATTGACTAAAAATAGATCAATTTTTTTTAGAAAAAAAATAAATCGAATTTTTATATTTTTATAGTTTGAGAGTTTAATTTTAAATTTATCATATAGTTTGAGAGTTTAATTTTTTAACTTAAGTTTAGGTGTCTAATTTTTACTCTTTTCAAGAGGGATTTCTATCACAACCACAAAGGTATTGATCAAATCAAATGACAATATGACAAAAAACGTTGTATATAAAGAAGTTTTGACTTTGTAAACCAATTTCTTTAACATATATATTTTTTTATTACTGTTACTCTATTTGCTATGATAAGTCACATATATATCCTTTTTCAAAAAAAAAAAAAAAAATCACATAAATATCCTTTTTCAAAATAAAAAAAAAAGTCACATATATATTATATTATATTAAAATTAGTCATATTAGAAAAAAAAAATATTATGGACGTAGAAAAAAGAAAACTAATATAAAAATGTATAGATAATCTTAATTAATTTTAAATTAATTTTACTTCATAATAATTTAGTCAAATTATTACACGTGCATCGCACGTGGTAAAAACCTAGTATATATAAAAGTGTGAATGTGGAAGAAATTTTTTTTGGACAATATTGACCTTGATCTTTTATACGATACCTAAATTGTCCTTAATCTTTTTTTTTAAATATTAAATACTCACACACCACCACGTAAAAGTTTGATTTGTTTTTTAATTTTTAACTTCTTTTTAGTAATGTCTCTTTAATGAGTACATATGTATTAAATTTATTATTATTTTCTCAAATGTTATAATTCAAACTTGAAATTATTTAATTATTTAATTATTATATTTAAGAAAAAATAAAACAAATCTTTCTACATTCTTCGATCAAAACCGTGGGTTTTAAAACTCATAACTATTTTTTTTTCTTATTTTATTTTGAAAAAATAAAACAAATCTTTTCATCTTCTGCCATAAAAAACCGTGGTCTTTAAAATTCAACTCTTCATTTTCTACTTTTGCATTTAAATACTTAGATTAACCTAGGTTCTTAAAGTTCGTTGCTAAAATCATTTAGTACAAACTCACACACTATGACTTTTCAATTCAATTCTTTCCCACCCTTCTTAACTTGACCTTCAAGTTTAACTAAAAAAAAAAAGGTGATGTCACTCTTAATTCTTGATGAAATTTTTATTGATTTTAGTTGTCTATTATGCTTTTGATTCTATTGGTTTATTATTATTTTAACATTTTCTTATTGTATTAGCTTGTACTCTTGTTACATTCTTTTGTTCGATGTCTTTTTGTTTTTTGTTTAGATCTATGAAAGAATGGAGAGAACCTTAGGTTGTAGCAACATTGGTGGAAACTCAAAATCTTTAGGTCTCAACTACAAAAGGTGACGACACTTTGCTTAATTCTTATGATTTATATGAATTTTCATTGTCGATTCTACTTTGATTCCATTGGTTTAATTTTTTTTCCTATTTTCCTATTGTCTTTTTTTTTTTTAGTAATATTTTCCTATTGTCTTATTTCATTCTTCTGCGGGATGGTTTCTTGTATTTTTTTTTATCCTATGGAAGTTTGATATGATTTTTTAAAAATATTGGAAACTATTTTTTTTTTTTTAATTTGAGTTTCAAGTTTTAGCTTCACACGTTTTCTCTATATGTCAATTATCTTAACTTCCCATATCAGGTTCAAGGTTTTCTTAGTAGATGACAAGTGAATTTGACTTCAAACCTAGGACGAAAACAAGTGAATTTGACTTCAAACGTAGGATGAAAGGGAAAAGATATATATGAGCAACAACAATATTTTGAGTGATGAGCGAAAGGAAGGGTTATCAGTGTTAGCATACGTTCGAAGCAATTGAAAATCATGTGGTTCATAGCTCCTCTTCCTCCTTTTTTATTTTTATTTTTTTCATTTTTGGTTGGATGGACTGCTAGAGAGGTTTTTTTCTTTCTATTCTTTTAATTAGAAAAATAAGACCTATCCAAATTGAAACTTATAATTCAATTGTTTACATTAATATTAATATTTTTCCTTACCATCATGTGGTTCATTTTTTGAATTCTTAAATTACATATATTTGGATTAATAAATTAAACTTTAATTGCTATTTACTTTTAAATTTGTGTCATCGCAATATATATACTTATACCTTTCCAATTGGTATTTCTATTTATTTATTTGCTTATAATTATGTTATGTTATTTTTCTTGAAAAGACAAGTTTGACAATGAATAATGTATTTTATTTAAAAATTATGTTATATATTTATTTTAAGATTGACTATATTAATAAACATTTATTTTACATGCAATGCACGTACGTACGACTAATAAATCTATATCTATAAACTTTATTTTTTTAAGTTTTCATTATATATATATATATATAATATATAATCTAATAAAAAGTGGCTTTATAAAGATAGATTTTTTATTTTTCTTTTTGCTTACCTTATATATCTAAATCTAATTATTAGTAGTTAATTTAAAATAATAATTAGGGTGAATGACCATTTAAATTTTCAATAAGTAGGCCAATTCTTTTTTTGCTAGGTTTAATTTCTATTGTTTGTATAATATATTTTAGTTTAATTATTAAAACTTAAATTAGGATAATAGTTTAACTAAATTTAATTAGGAGGCAATAAAAGTCATTTCGTATTTAATATTTATTATTTTTCGTAATATATATTGTTTTTATTTATTAATATTAATAGTTACTCTGAATAATAATTAATTGTAAATTTAAAGTATATGTATTTAATAGTTTTTTTTTTTGAAGACAATAAATTAAAGTTAAAAAAATAATATAAGTGCAAAGTTTGGACTTAGAAAAATCAAAACATTTACCATTAAATTATTGATATTATATATAGAGTCTAAGCATGCAAACAACTCATATATTTCTTAATCTCAAATATTCATACGTAGTAAAATCTTAATTAAGTTTTATAAATAAATTATATTTTCAACTTTTGAAATTACGTGCAACGCACGTAGTAAAATCTAGTCTTTATAAGTGAGTGGAGAAGTTTTAAATATCCTATTTATGACTTATGTGTAGAAATGTGAAATCGTTTAATACTTTAATTATATGAAAAAAATATGAGTTTTATTTATACATGAGTGGAGGAATTTTTTATTTGTAATTAAAAAAAAAACCTATTTATACGTGTGATTTCTATATTTTCATATTGTATTGAATGAATAAATGAGAGAGCCATAGGCTCTATTTGTACACAGAAAATGAGAATAAAAGAATACTAACAAAAGAATAACAAATTTTATATAAAAAAAACAAAAGAATAACAAATTAACAGAATAATATTCTTTACAAAATATGCTCAATATAATACCCATAACACAACGTGCCTTGCATGTAGTTTTCCTTTTAAAAACTAAATTGAATAAATTAATTGTGAAATTATGTATTATTATATGATTTAACTTAATAATTATATATTATATCTAAAAAAAATTTAAATTTGTTTCCGAACTTTATTATTATTATTATTATTGTTATTTACTATGGTTTCCAACGTTTCTCTAGGTAGACATTAACTTACCAAGTTAATGAATAAAAGGCTTATACATATTAAATATTTTTCATATAATTTTTTAAAATCAATATAAGGATGAAAAATATATTTTACAAAAAAAAATTAAATACTTGATAATGAAAAAGAAATAAATTTTATAAACCAACAATAAGAAGAAAAAAAGAGGATGAACTCATCTTCATTCATTTTGATTGGGTGATAATTGTTGTAATTGACCTTATCACGATCGATGACCTTCAAGAAACCAATGATCGTGGAACACTTGTGGGAGTTTAAGTTAGATATACTTATCATTGTGGTTGAAGAAATACAAGTTGTGTTGTGAGGTAGTTCGAATCTTCTATTTTTCTATAAAAAAAAATTGAAAGAAAAAAACAACACACAAGCCCATCTAAAAGAAAAAAAAAAAAAGAATTATTAAATTATCTCATTGGGAGTGATTCCAATATTACATTTCTTTATAAAAATTTAAAAAAAAATAAAGAAAAAAACATGCAAGCATAGCTATGAGAAATTAGATGCACCAATAATGAGAAATTAGAATAAAGGAATGAAGTAAAAAAGTTACCATGAATCTTTGCCTTTGCATTTTGGTTTCGGTTTTGAGGTTGATGATAAGTTCCATCAATTTATTTAGAAATATAAAATGAAGAGGGAGGAATGATATATGACATATGGTAAGTTGCTAACCAAAGAAGATGAAGAATTGTAAGGGTAGAGTGAGAGAAATTGTAGGGAAGTAGGTACTATTTTCATTCACTTTCATCAATACATTTAACCCACAAAAAATAAAAGTAATTATAATCAACCCACATATTAGAGAGTTGGTGGTTTTTTTAAAAAAAAATTAAGGAGGTGATGCAAGACAATAACAACACAATTAAAAGTATTTAAGAGAGGGAAGGGAGGAATTTGGATGGATGAGAGACTTGGGAGAGAGAGACACGTGAGGATGGGAGAGATAACATAGAGAGAGTGTATAATTAAGGGGGAGAGAAAAGTGATTAAAATGAAAGTAAGGAAATGACAACTTAGGTATTTCTAGTAAGGGTGTACAAGTAACCCGACAACCCAACCCAAACCGTAAGGATTGGGTTGGGTTAGAAATTTTTTCACTTTGGGTTGGGTTGTTTTTTTTTAAAAAAAAACCGAAAATTCGGTTAAGTTCTCGGGTTAGGTTTTCTTGGGTTGGGTTCAACCCAAACCGAACCGAATTCCTTATTTTTTTTAAAAAAAATTATATATATATATATTACAACTTTTTTGGATGTTGTTTTTCTTAAAAGAAAAATTATTCTAACTTTATTTTTTTTTCATAGATTTATTTAGATTTGTTTTTTTTTACAAAATATTTAGATTTGTTTTTATTGCTATTTGTTTAATTTTTTTAAATCAATATTCTATTTCTTGAATAAGGTTAATCTGATTTGAATATTGTGTTGGGATTTAGATAGAAATATGTATTTTGTGTTAGGATTAGAGGTAAAGATTGAACTTGTGTATTTTCAAATTGGAAATTGGGAATTGAGTTTAGTTTAATTTTTTTAAAAAAAAGTTGAACAACTCGATGACCCAACCCAACCCAAACCGAAATAAAAGGGTTGGGTTGGGTTGGGTTGGGTTGCCAACTTTATTCGGTTCTTTCGGTTCGTCAACCCGACCAACCCGATATTAAGATAGCCCATTAGTTATTATTTGTATTTGTATTTGTATCTTGGCCCAATTGTTTTAGGCCCAATATTTCAACCCTTTTCCTCTCGTTATTTCAGTATGTATTAGGGCAGATGATAAGATTCTGGAAGATGTATTTTTCTTATTATTTTTGCAAGAGTTTTTTTTATCTCCAGGCCTTTATATATGGCGTGAACAGTGTAATCCCCATATATGAATACGTAGGGTTTTTCTCCTACAAGATTGGTGTCCTCTTCTTCTTTCTTCTTTCAATATGATTTTTTTTTTTGAAGGAAAACTTCTTTCAATATGATTTATGCAATGTTATGATGGTCTCATAATTTAAGTCTAACGACTAAGCATCTGCCCTAATTTTTTTTCGAAGTTGTCTTCCCAGAGTGGTACCAGTGTGGCATTGGAAGAGTCTTCTGCTTCATCTCAAATTTTTGGCCCTGGTAATAAGGTTTCGATTGTGAAACTTACTGATGATAACTTTCTTTTATGGAAATTTCAGATTCAATTTGCTCTTAAGGGTTACAACCTGGAATCCTATTTGCATGATGATCCACTTGCTCAATATTTACAACCCCCTCTGATTCTGTCACAAGAGAAGGTTCTTCGGTAGTGAAAACTCCAAATCCGGCCTATACTAAATGGAAACGTTAGGACAAAATAATTTCATCGTGGCTTGTTGGTTCAATGATGGAAGAAATTCTCCACCAAATGCTTCACTGTGGTATAGCGAAGGAGATTTGGGATTGTCTTGCCTAGATTTTCTCCTCTCGAAATCTTGCCCAGGTGATGAAAATCAAAACAAAATTACAAACTATCCAGAAGGGAGATATGTCTGTAAAAGAGTATTTCTAAAAAATACAATAATATGTTGATGCGTTGTCTACTGTTGGTAAAACTGTTGAAGTCGAGGATCATATTTTGTATATTTTTTTGGCCTTGGTTCTGAATACAAATCGATGGTTTCGGTTATTTCGGCAAAGGTATGCCCTCAATCAACCCATGAGGTTATGGCCCTCTTGTTTACACAAGAGAACAGGATTGAGAGTAAACTTGCTCACCCTGATACATCTCTACCATCTGTTAATCTCTCTGTTCAGTCTAAACCTGTTGATAACGATACTAAAAAATCTAATTCACCTTCGTTTCCTCCGCATTTTAGTGGTGGTAACAGAGGGCGCGGAGGTGGCAGGTCCAATCGAGGAGGCAGAACATGGAACAATCGAAATAGGATTCAATGCCAACTACGTGGGAAATTCAATCATACTGCTGCGAAATGTTATTTTCGTTATGCTCCTCCCAATCTAGGTTCGTTTACTCCTTCTTACAACCAATTTAATCGATCTCCCTCATTTCCTCAGATGAATGCTATGCTCACTGGTCCTGATATTAACCAAGATACATCTTGGTATCCTGACTTTGGTGCCACTAATCATCTCTCATAATTTTGGGAATCTTTCCTTTGGAACTAAGTATGGTGGTGCGAATCAAGTCCATGTGGGGAATGGAGCAGGTTTGCCTATACTTAACTTTGGATATTCCCCTTTTTCTCCTCCTCTATGTAATGATCATATGTTCTATTTACATAATCTTCTTCATGACCCTTCTATTACTAAGAACCTTATTAGTGTAAGTCAGTTTGCACGTGATAATGGTGTATTTTTTGAATTTCATCCCATGTTATGCTATGTGAAGGATCAAGTGTCTGGTCGGTTTCTGCTCCAAGGGACTCTCCATGAGGGGCTTTATCGCTTTAATGTCTATCTCTCAGCAGCCATTTCATAAACCATCGGTTCAAGCTCTTCATTCCAACACCATTGTTCCTTTCAATACAATTTATCCTTCTGTTTTCTCTATTTCAAATAGTTATGAATTAGATATTTGGCATAGGCGTCTAGGCCATCCAAGTTTGTCCACTGTTAAACATGTGTTACGGTTGCTTAAACCAAATATGTCTATAAATAATACTAAATTTCAATTATGTGATGCTTGTGCAATGGCTAAATCTCACTCTCTCCCTTACTCTCCTTCCTCTACTACTTACACTGCTCCTCTTCAATTAGTTGTTTCTGATTTGTGGGGGCCTACTTATATTCCTTCATCAAATGGTTATAGGTACTATGTCAGTTTTGTTGATGTGTTTAGTAGATATACCTGGATTTAATTCTTGAAATCGAAGGTCTTTGCTGCCTTTGTTAAGTTTAAAAACCATATTGAAAAACTTCTTGACTTACCCATTGTTCAGTTTCAATCTGATAATGGTGAAGAGTTTCTTGCTTTCAAACCTTTTTTAGAGTCTCATGGTATTACACATAGGTTTTCTTGTCCTCACACGTCCCAACAAAATGGGATTGTCGAACGTAAGCACAAACATATTGTTGATATTGGGCTTGCCTTACTCTCTCATTCCTCAATGCCTTTAAAATTCTAGGATGAAGCGTTCTCTACCTCTGTGTTTTTTATCAGTAAGCTCCCTTCTGAAGTTCTTCATGATAGAAGTCCCTTAGACATTATCTTTAACACTAAAACTTACTATTTTTTCCTCAAGACCTTCGGTTGCCAATGTTTTCCCTGTCTTCGCCCATACAATTCTCATAAACTTGCCTACAGGTCTGATCCTTGCATCTTTATTGGTTATAGTTCATCACATAAAGGTTATCGTTGTTTATCTGCCATAGGTCGCGTTTATGTCTCAAGGAATGTTATCTTCAATGAGTCTATTTTTCCTTATTCAAAATCCTCTTCTATTTCATTGCCTAAGTCTCCTTCATCAATTTTTTTACCTACCATTGGGTCTATTTTACTGTTGATATGCCTTGAATCTGATATGAAGCGCTCCGAACGACCCAGTACGGGGGTCTCGCTGCCCGGTCAGCGAGTCGGGGTCCAGGGGCGAAGCGCCCGGTGGGGGTTCGGGGGCAACGCCCCCTAAGCTAAATTATGTATAGGGATTAGATGTGATATTTCCGTTTTGGGCTTTTATTTTGGGCCTATTATGTTAGGGTTAAGAGTGGTGCCATATATAAACCCTCTTAACCTATTCTTTGCCCTAATCTCTCTGTATTCTGAATACTCCTCACATAATAAGATCGTTCTCTCCCTCTGCCCGTGGACGTAGCTAACACACTGTTAGTGAACCACGTATATCTGTGTGTTGTTTCTCTTCGCCCTTTCGTTCTTGTTACGTTGTTACTGTTTTCGTCATAACATTTACCTACATCTCCTCTCATCTCATCTAATTCTTCTTCTGAGTTAAGTATGGATCCTGCTCCAATTCCCAACACACCTGCTTCCCCATCTTCAGGTCTTTTGGTTGAGGTTGCTCAAGATATGTCATCCTCTTCTCCCTCACCACCTCCTTCTCCTCCTATTGTTCAAAATACTCATCATATGATTACTCGAGGTAAAAGTGGTATATTTAAACCCAAAGCTTTTGCTTCTGTATCTACCTCTGATTATGATAATGTTGAACCTCCAAATGTCAAGGATGTTGGGTTTTATGCCTTAAAACTCGTAGATAGTAAATGTAACATTTGACTTGCTTCAATGAAGTATTATTTCTATATATTTGTTTTGCCTAAATATAACCACAAATCCAATAAACTAAGAACCCATGACTATTTTATGTATACTTGAAGTTTATGTGTGACATAAGTATGGATCAAGTTCAAGTAAATAGTCTAAACGATCTATAGTATATGGATAAGGTTGGGTACCTTAATCCTAGGGACACTATCGGCGTGGCTCGCTTAGTTCTTTGAAGACAGACGATGTGATCCTAATCGTTCATGTATAAGACATGTGACTGAGGGTGTCTTATGAAAAGAGTTTGCATAGAGATCGGACCATGAGATAAGTCACTTTCACTTTACAACACCGTTTACTGCTGAAACTGAACATCTCATACATATAACCTAAGTAACTCGATCTTAATGCTGAGCTAACTATGAACTCCTGTTTATTTAGGATTATCCTTTGATTTGCATGGGTGAGAGTGGCCAAACATCGCCGACTCAATAAGCCTACCATTTTGGGAAAAAGACTAAATGGATAGCTGGGGACATAGCTTTGCAAGATGGAATTCACCACTACCCGTTTTAGGGTTAGTAAAGGTTGTTCTCTTAAGTGCTGACTCCGAGTTTTGAACATAGGGGCCCCGCCCTCTCATAACCTTGAGAGGGACTTGGTTCAGTGATTGCATCAAAAACTAGTTGTTCATTAGAGGATCAGTGGAACTTAAGGAACAAGATGTAACTATAGGGGTAAAACAGGCTTTTGACCTAGCTCTAGTTACGAACAACAGGTGAAGGGTCGACTTACTAATCATGGTTATCAAAAGTGGACAAGAAATATATCTACAGTGAGGGGAGTGCAGCTACGGGCTATAGTGGAGTGTCCCGTAAGCTAACAAACGATGAATGACTAGGTTAATGAGATTAATCGGTTATCATCATTTCGTTGGAGCTCATGATCTGTAGGTCCATTAGGTCCCTCTACTAGCTCAATAGGAATAAAACTTGGAACAATATGATAGGATAAAATTTGAAACGTTCAAAATCGGAAAAGGATACAAAAGTCGCTTATATACGATATTTAACGACATATTAGTTTAATTATGAGTTAAACTTAAAGTGAGAGTTATATATTTAAATATGATTAAAATATTAAACATGTGAATAGGGATTCATGTTCGAGAAAATTCGTTGGGAGAAAGAAACCAAGATTGCACAAATGGTATTAATTTAATATAAGATATTAAATTAAATAATTTTATTTTAATTAAATAAATGATATTTAAATTAAAATAAAAATAAAAGAAAGTGGGATTATTCAAAATTTTATTTGCAAATTTTGAATTTCAAAGAAATTCAAAAGTTAGCAAATTTTGGAGGTGGTGCTTAATGACTAATCACTTGTAATTAGCCTTATTGCACCACCTAATCTTGTGACTCAAAATGATCCCTATTTGTTGTCATTTTTTTGTGCAATTCTTGTGCATGATTTTCCTCTGTATATAGAGGATGAACTGATGAAAATGGGTGGACTTCTTCAACCTAAAATGCTGCCAAAATTCTCCCAAGAACTTTCATGTTCATACTCTTAAGCTTGTTTATACCCATAAGCTTTCCTTTCCAATTCCTATCAATTGAGGATCCCACAATCCGTTCCAAGGCCTGCGGATAGTAGAGAAGATCCAAGTGGTTGTCCAAAAGCCGTTCGTGTGAATTATAAAGTATCGGATTATACGAATTGGGAGCTTCAAGAGGTAGGTACCTTATTACTCTGTTTTTTGTTCTTATGAACAACATGATTTCAAGGATTAAATTAGTCAAATTGTGTGCCTAAGATCCAAAATTGTTTCCGCATGTGTGATATTAACACCTACAGAGGAGGCTTTGAAATCGTCTCATTGGCGAAGAGCCTATGCAAGAAGAATTTGATGCTTTACAAAAGAATGAGACATGGGAGTTGGTTCCTCCTCCGGATAATTGGAAAGTTGTTGGTTGTAAATGGGTTTTTCGTATAAAGAGAAACTCTGATGGATCTATTTCTCACTATAAAGCCCGTCTTGTGGCCAAAGGTTTTCATCAAACAGCTGATATTGGTTATGATGAAACCTTTAGTCATGTGATCAAACCTGTCACTATTCGGGTTTTACTCACTCTTGCTCTCACTTGTGGCTGGAATATTCGCCAAATTGATGTCAATAATGCGTTTTTACATGGGAAACTAACTGAATCTATGTTTATGGAACAACCTACAGGGTTTAAAGTTGCAGGTACTAAAAACATGGTTTGCAAGCTCAATAAAGCCCTTTATGGTCTTAAGCAAGCACCAAGAGCATGGTATGATCGCTTAAGTCATTATCTTTGATCTCTTGGTTTTATCACGTCTAAGGCTGATACCTCTCTTATGCTTAAACACACTGTCCATTCTTGTTGTTATGTTCTCATAAATGTTGATGACATTATTATTATTATGGGGAGCTCTTCTTCTGAGGTTGAAAATTTGATATCTTCTCTGAATACTCAATTCTCTTTGAAAGACTTGGGAAAATTGAGTTATTTTTTAGGTCTTGAAGTATCCTACCCTTAGACTGGTGGTATGTTTTAGGGGTGTTCAAAAAACCCGGTAACCCGAAAAACCAGACCAACCCAACCCAAACCATAAGGGTTGGGTTGGGTTCAATTTTTTATGAACTGTCCGGTTCGGTTCGGTTCGCGGGTTCAAGAAAAAAATTCGGTTCAACCCAAACCGAACCGAAATTATAAATATATATATAAATGTAGATTTTATTTTAGGGTTTAAACACATGATTCAGCCGCCTCTCTCCTTCTCCTTCACGATTCACGGACGGCTTTCACCCTCATATTCTCCTTCGCGAGTCACGGCTTTCCCTCTCCTTCTCCTTTGCGATTCACCGCCCCTTTCCCTCCCTTTCTCCTTTACGTTCAGCAACGCCCCTCTCCTTCTCCTTTGCATTCAACAACAGAGTCGCATCGTCTTCCAACAGCAATAGAGTCGCACCGTTGTCTTCTCTTTCCAGCAACAATCGAGTCGTGTTGTGTCGTCGCCGCCCCTTCCGGTAACAATCGCGTCGTCGTTGTTCTACCCGATACCAGTCTTCGTCCCAAGTTCATAGATCTCTTTATAATTTCTTGTCTTTGTTTTTGCTAATTTTTGTGGTTTTTAAGGCTTTTCATCTGTTTTAAAGTTTGTTGAAAAACAGATGATGAGGTTAGAGAGAGGAAAACACTTATTTGTGTGTTTTGTAATTTTCCTTCAAGAAAGCTTAGTAAAATCTTGCTCCCTTAGTGCTATGGATGTAGGCTTGAGTGCTAAACCACTTAAATTCATCTTCTTCATTCTTTTTCCCTTCATGCACATTTCCTTTGAATTCCATTTTGTTTCCATAGAGTTTTTCATGATTCTGCAAATTTCTTTTGGCTTGAAATGTTGATTGTCTGAGTGCAACCTAATTGCATGAAGTGTGTGGTGTGGTTGCCATTTGGAGTACCCACGTGTTGGTATATTGGTTGCAATGTGTAATTCTCACAACAAATGTGTTGGATTGTTTAATTTTGCATTATATTGATAATTTTATGTTTATTAATGTGTTTGGGTTGTTTAAAGTTGCTTGTTACTTGTTACTAGTTTATGATTTTATGGATAATTAAATATACTTTGTTTCTTTGAATTTTTGATTTCATAGGAATGTGTAGTTGGTTGTTATTCATTTTAGTTTAATTTGTTCATAAGCAACCCGATGACCCAACTCGACCCAACTCGAAAATATAAGGGTTGGGTTGGGTTGGATTGCTCTCTCACATAGGGTTGAACGGGTTGGGATATTGACCAACCCGAAAATTCGGGTTGGTCCAAAAAACCTCCCCAACCCGACTCAACCCATGTACACCCCTAGTATGTTTCTTTGCCAATCTACGTATATTTCAGAGGTCTTAAATCGAGCAGGTATGTCTGATGCTCGCTCTATTACTACACCTATGGTTAGCGGATCTATTATTTCTGCACATCAAGGTGAGTCTTTCAATGATCCTTTTCTTTATAGAAGTATTGTTGGTGCTCTTCAATATGTTATCATGACTAGGCCCGAGATTTCATTTAATGTTAATAAAACATGTCAATTCATGCATTCTCCAAAAGATGTTCATTGGAAGTTAGTTAAAAGGATTTTGAGGTACTTGAAAGGGTCTATCAATTGTGGACTTCTTCTTAAGCCTTCTCATAACTTGTCTCTTGTTGGGTTTGTTGATGTTTATTGGGCGTCGGACCCTGATGACCGTAAGTCCACTACTGGATTTTGTGTTTTCTTTGGTAACACATTGATTACTTGGGATCTAAGAAACAAGGTATCATATCTCGTTCAAGTACTGAGGTCGAATATCGTAGTCTTGCTACTATTGCTGCGGAACTTATCTGGCTTAAATCCTTGTTTACTGATTTGCTTATTTGTTTACCTAAACCCCCTCTTGTATGGTGTGACAACTTAGGTGTTGTTCATCTTAGTGCTAATCCTATTATGCATTCTAAGACTATACATGTTGAGCTTGACATTTACTTTGTGCGAGATCTTGTGCTCCAACGGAAGCTTCTTATACAACACCTTCCAGCTCATGAGCAAATTGTGAATATTCTTACAAACCCATTATCAGCATCCACTTTCAATCAACTGAAATTCAAGCTCAATGTTCGTGATGCCACTGCCATTGGCTTACGGGGGTATTAAGATAGCCCATTAGTTATTATTTGTATTTGTATCTTGACCTAGTTGTTTTAGGCCCAATATTTCAGCCCTTTTCCTCTCGTTATTTCAATATGTATTAGGGTAGATGATGAAGATTCTGGAAGATGTATTTTTTTGATTATTTTTTTAAATAGTTTTTTTATCCTCAGGCCTTTAGATATGGCGTGAACAGTGTAATCCCCATATATGAATGCATAGGGTTTTTCTCCTGCAAGATTAGCGTCCTCTTCTTCTTTCTTCTTTCAATATGATTTATGCAATGTTATGACCTGAATTTTTGGGTTGGTCCAAAAAATCCCTCCAACCCAACCCAACCCATGTACACCCCTAATTTCTAGAAATGCCTAGGATAATATCGTCCAAAAAAAGTTTCTTCATCACTCTTACTTTTATATATATTATTATTATTATAGATATATATACACACAACTTTTTCTTCTCCACTTCATTATTTTTTAAGAATTTCTTTACACCCATCTTGTAACAATTTCATTAAGTAAACAAAACCTCCAACAAAAAAAAAAAAATACATAGATTACAAAACAAACATCAAATCTCAGCCAAATATTATATACAAAACAGAGATCTGCCAAAAAACTAAATTAAAAAAAAAAACAGAAAAAGGTATAGCATTTGACCATTTGTGGTAAAATAGTTGGTTGTGACTACCTCTTAATATTCGTTGGATATGCATACCTAATTTTAATGACCATTGTATTCAATTTTGTATGAATAATAATCCATCTTTTGGAAAACCACCATGGAGAAAAATGTATAGCACAATAAATTTAAAAAATTTCAAGGATGAGAAGGAAGCAGACGTTTCAGAAGGCACCAAGGTAGGATAAAAGTGATTCCAATGATCTGTTAACATGTCATTTTTCAAGAACTTGAATAACTTCCATAGTCATATTCCTCATTAGCATCCAAGATAAATTTGCAATTAGGATGGACCATTTTGACGCACTGCACGAAGGATTGGAGTTCCCAATTCCGTAAAGCGGAGAGTGCAATTGGACCGTTTTGTATCTAATTTAGTTTCCCAAAAATATCGATACATTGGCAATTATCATAGAATTCATAATTCTACAGAATTTAAGACTAAGCATGCAATCAATTTTAGATCTAATCTAAATAGGAATGAGAAGCACAAACCTTCGTTCAAGATCATCTTCTTGATTGTTCATCAACAACGAACACCACCATGAGGCTACCCCGCTATTCTCTAAGGTTAGGAATGGAGTGGTAGGACTCCATTCTTGAATTTGAGAATGTAACAGAGAAGAAATCTTCTTCTCTGTATATTTGGATTGAGAACGTTTTTGAGAGAACAACCAAGAGAGAGAGCCTGAGAGATGCAAAATGAGGGAGAGTAAAAAAGATCCCTTCTACATGAGGTATTAGTATAACCAACAATTGGTTACATTTTCTTTTAATTAAATAAATATTAATTAACTACATTTAAATATCTCATATTTAATTGATATGCATTTTTTTAAAAAAAAAAATAATTGATATGCATTTAAATCATATTTAAACGCATTTACCTCACATAGTCTATAGTTTTCATTTAATTTGATTAAATCCAATTTAAACAAATTAATTGATTAATTAATTCACAATTAATTAATCCAATAGTTAATTAAATATCACATATTCAACTAACCAAACATTTGAACCATATTCAAATGTGTCTCTCTCTTATGACCTATAGTTTCAATATGAATCTAATTCACATTAAAATTAATCTATAGATTTAATTTAATTAAACAACATTTAATTTAATTAATTAATTAATTTTACAATTAATTAAATATCACCCATATTTAATTAATTACTTATTAGAATCATATTCTAATATTTCTCTAATATATTATAGTTTAATTAAATCAAATTTAATTTAAACTACATTAAATAATAAATTAATTCATAATGAATTAATTTATTAATTAATTAAATATAAGATATCTTATATTTAATTAATTATATATTTGAACTCTTTCAAATATATTATTCTCTCAATTAATAAAATTTAATATTAAAATAAAACTTTATATTATAATGTATCACCATACATTATATTAATTGTATCTCATACAATTAACTTGATTCTCATGTTGAATTTGAACTATTCAAATTCTCTCAAGATAAATTGTTTCTAATTACTCTTTACGAGCTAGCATGATGACCTAATGAACCTACAAATCAGAAGCTCCAATGATATGAGGTTAACTAACTTAACTCATTAATTAGGTTAACCAATATTCATTAACTGTGGGTCACTCCACTAAAAACCCACAACTGCACTTTTCTCACTATAAAATGTTTCTGTGTCTATGGATATTGACCTATACTGGAAATTCAATCATTCACGAGTTTTCGTAACTACAATTGGGTCAAATTACCGTTGTACCCCTGTGTTACCTCTGTCTTCTTAAGTACTAATACTCCTCTAATGAACAGCCTGTTTATGGTCCAACCATTAAACAGAAAGTCCCTCTCGGGCCAGTGAGAGGGTGTGATCCATTTTTTCAAGACTCGAAGTCAACACTTAAGGGAACACTCATCTATTTCTCCTAGAAGCGAGAAGGAGTGATTTCCATCTTGTG
The DNA here is from genome assembly GCA_017139565.1 of Luffa aegyptiaca. Taxonomy (NCBI): domain Eukaryota; kingdom Viridiplantae; phylum Streptophyta; class Magnoliopsida; order Cucurbitales; family Cucurbitaceae; genus Luffa; species Luffa aegyptiaca. The sequence continues at coordinate 24,785,634 of CM029397.1, forward strand.
TTGTCATGTCCCCAACCCCCCACTCGGTCTCGTCCTCAAAAAGGTAGGCTTATTGAGTCGGCGTGCAGGTCACTCTTACTCATACTAATCAAAGGACAATCCCTCTCGAGAAGGAGTTCATGCCACACTCAGAATTAAGACTGAGTTACCTAGGTCATCCTATTGAAAAAGTAACCTAACTAATTAACGGTGTTATATCTAGTGGTTTTACTATTTCGTGGTCCAGTCTTATGCCTGAAGGATTGGAATTCCCAATTCCGTTACAGCGGAAGCAATTGGACCGATTCGCAATTTAATTTCGTTCTACAAAATACCGGTACATTGGCAATTACGAATTCATAATTCTACAAAACTAAGGTTAAGCAAACTCACCGTCGTCTGACGACTCCGAATTCTTCAAGAACGTCTTCTTGAAGCCAGGGACCAAAAATGAAATCTTGGGACACCACCACAAGATTACCCTGCTATCCTCTGAGTATGGGAACTCAGTTGTGGGACTGAATATTCTTGAACTTTTTGGGAGAGAATCACAGAAAAGTAAAATTAAACTTCTCTGTCTTTCTTTTTTTTTTTTTTTTTTTTGTGGAGAGAGCATGAGAGTGAGATATATCTTGGGAGATAAAAAATGAGAGAGCATCTAAAAGACCCCTCCAACGTGTGTCATATATCAGGGAGAGCAACCACATGATACCATGTGTATGGTTATAACCATATTAATTAATTAATTCAAAACAATTCAAATTAATTAATTAATTAAATGCTAATTAACTAATCACATTAATTAATTAAGCATATGTGCATTTAAATCATATTCAAATGCAATGCCCTCACATAATATATAGTTTTAATTAAACTTAATTAAATCTCATCTAATTAAATTAATTAAACTACACAATTAATTAATTCTTTGATCAATTGAATATCACATATTTAATTAATCAAACATTTGAATCATATTCAAATGTGCATCTCTCTTATATTATAGTTTAATTAAATCACATTTAATTAGACTAATTGAATAATTAATTAATTCGCAATTAATTAATTTATTCACTAATTAAATATCACATATTTAATTAGTTATAAATTTGAACTCTTTCAAATATATAATTCTCTCAATTCAATAAAGTTTAATCATAAATTAAACTTTATATTATAATGTATCAACATACATTATATTAATTGTACTTCATACAATTAACTTGATTCCCAAATTGAATTTGAACAATTCAAATTCTTTTCAATGTAAATTGTTCCCAATTACTCTTTACGAGCTAGCAGGGGGACCTAATGGACCTACAGATCAGAAGCTCCAATGATATGAGGTTAACTGACTAAACTCATTAATCGAGTTAACCAATATTCATTAACTGTGGGTCACTCCACTAAAGACCCACAGTTGTACTCTTCTCACTGTAGAATGTTTCTGTGTCCACGGATATTGACCAATAACGGTAAGTCAATCATTCACGAGTGTTCGTAACTACAGCTGGGTCAAATTACCGTTTTACCCCTGTGTTACCTCTGGCTCCTTAAGTGCAGTGCTCCTCTAATGAACAACCTGTTTATGGTCCAACCAGTAAACAGAAAGTCCCTCTCGGGCCAATGAGAGGGCGGGATCCCTTTGTTCAAGACCCGGAGTCACCACTTAAGGGAACACTCATCTACTTCTCCTAGAAGCGGGAAGGAGTGAATTCCATATTGTGTTGTCATGTCCCCAGCCCCCCACTCGGTCTTGTCCCCAAGAAGGTAGGCTTGTTGAGTCGGCGTGCAGGCCACTCTCACCCGTACTAATCAAAGGACAATCCCTCATGAGAAGGAGTTCATGACACACTCAGGATTAAGACTGAGTTACCTAGGTCATCCTATTGAAACAGTAACCTAACTAGTTAACGGTGTTACATCTAGTGGTTTACTATTTCATGGTCCGGTCTTATGCAAACTCATTGCATAGGATACCCCCGCTCGCATGTCTCCTACATGGACGCCTTGGATCATTACGTCTGTATCGAATACAAAGCGGGCCATATCACATAGTGTTACCAGGATAAGGTACCCAACCTTATCCTTGTACTATAGACCTTTTAGGTTGTTACTTGAACACTGATCCCCGTATGTCCCCACATACTAGTTCAAGTTACATATCAGCAACCTTGGATCTTAGTTTATTGGATTTGGGTTATATTGTGCAATTTTAGACTTAAAATGACAATAACATTTTATTGCATAAACCTCAATAACACTTTATTGATACAAGTGTATAATTCATTAACATTCACTATCTACGAGTTTTAGGACATAAAACCCAACAATGCCAACTCATTGCATATGATACCCCCACTCACATGTCTCCTACATGGACGTCTTGGATTAATACGTATGTATCGAATACAAAGTGGGTCGTATCACATAGTGTTACCAAGATAAGGTACCCAACCTTATCCCTATACTATAGACCTTTTAGGTTGTTACTGAAGGAATTGAATCCTCTAGCGGAAGCGAATTAAATCGAGCGAGATTTAATTTCAATTGTTCGAATACCGGTACGTTGGGAAAATAAATTTCAGAACGATTCTCAAATTAGATCTAGATTAAGCATGTGAATAATTTGATCTAAAACTAATTTTAGAACTAAGTACTTACATGAACTTGAAGAATACTGCACAATGCTCCAATAACACCACCATGTCGGATCACCCGCTATGACTCTTGGGAATCGAGATCCGGCTTGTGGGAACCCAAAACTAGTCTTGGAAGGGAAAAAAAATTGCAGCAAACAAGTTGCTGTAATTTTTTTGGAGAAAGAGTCAGAGAGAGAATTGAGAGGAAAAACTTTTATGTAATGTTGAAGAATGAGAGAGACCCCTTGGGTAACCCCTCTCCATTTTACGATAAGTGGGGAGGGAGTTATTACCCTACTTAATCTCGATCGTTGGATCTAATCCAAACGATCTTGGCCGTCTATTAATTAAATAATAATAATCATTTAATTAATTAATTAATTATAATTAATTTAACAATATTAATTAAATCAATTATAACATAAGGTATTTAATTCAATTTGAATCATATTAAATTGAATTAAATTGGCCATTCAATTAATCTCATTAATTGAATCCACATTAATTAAATATCGAATATTTAATTACAATTGAATCATATTCAATTTTAATCTCTCTCATTTAACCTATAGTTTTAATATGAATCTAATTCATATTTAATATTTGAACTCCTTCAAATATTTAATTCTCTCGTTAATTAATTTTGAATCATATCCAAAATTAATTTATAATATAAAGTTTAATCCACCAATTAAACTTATATTATAATGTATCTTTATACATTATTTTAATTGTATCAAATACAATAAAATTCCCTTAATGAATTTGAACACACTTCAAATTCTATTCAAGACTATTTAACCTCAGAACCCTTTACGAGCTAGCAGGTGGACCTAATGGACCTACAGATCAGAAGCTCCAACGATACAAGACTAATTGGCTAAACTCATTAACCAAATTAGTCAACATTCGTTAATTGTGGGTCACTCCACTAAAGACCCACAGCTGCACTCTTCTCACTGTAGAATATTTCTGTGTCCACGGATATCGACCAATAACAGTAAGTCAATCCTTCACGAGTGTTCATAACGCCAGCTGGGTCAAATTATCGTTTTACCCCTGGGTTACCTCTAGATCCTTAAGTACCACTGATTCCTCTAATGAACAATCCGTTTATGATCCAATCAATAAACAGCAGTTCCTCTCGGGCCAAGAGAGGATGGGCGCCCTTGTTCAAGACCTGGAATCAGCCCTTAAGGGAACACACATCTACTTGCCCCAATAGGGGAAGGAGTGAATTTCATCTTGTACTGTTATGTTCCCAGCCCCCATTCGGTCTTGCTCCTGAAATGGTAGGATTATTGAGTCGGCGAACTGGCCACTCTCTCCCATACAGATCTAAGGACAATCTCTCCTGAAAAGGAGTTCATAACAGACTCAGGATTGAGATTGAGTTACCTAGGTCATCCTATTGAAATAGAAACCTAAACTAGTCAACGGTGTTACATCTAGTGGTTATTATTTCACGGTTCGGTCTTATGCAAACTCATTGCACAGGATACCCCCACTCGCATGTCTCCTACATGGATGCTTTGGATCATTGCATCTGTATCGAATACAAAGTGGGCTTGTATCACATAGTGTTACCAGGATAAGGTACCCAGCCTTATCCCTATACTATAGACCATTTAGGTTGTTACTTGAACACTGATCCCCGTATGTCCCCACATACTAGTTCAAGTTTCATCTAAACAACCTAGGATCTTAGTTTATTGGATTTGGGTCAAATTGTGCAATTTTAGTAACAATAACTCTTTATTATAATAACCTCAACAACAACGTATTGAGACAAGTAAACAATTTGTCACCATTCACTACCTACGAGTTTTAGGGCATAAAACCCAACAACTCCCACTTGAACTAAAACTCGAGTTTAATGGGATGTACAATAATCTATCATGGCAATGGGTGTATAGATACATGTATAATACATAAAACGTATATATACTATGTACAAATACAATAAACTAGGGCATCCACTATACCCATTACATTTCTCCCACTTGCCCTAGATTACATCTTTGTACTTATCTCGTAGATCTAGACCATCTAGATGACCCTCATACACTTTAGCCGAGAGAGCCTTCGTGAATGATCAGCAATACTTTCATTCAATTCAATGTGCATGCTTGTCTTGCATTAGGAAAGGTCATATTTGGAACACTTTCCAAATCAGCCTCGAACTTTCCAAGTCTTACAGCCTCGATCGCTGCTTCACAAACAGCGTAGTTTCCGGCCTATAGGTCAAGGTTGCATTACATCCTAGCTCGATGTGATGTCATACCATATCTCCTCTATTTAAGAGTGAAGACAGACACTGATGTAGATTTCATCAAATCCTTACCAGTTAAAACATTTGTGTTAGTGTATCCTGTAAGGATCAAATCCTTAGCGCCATACACGAGCATATAGTTCCTCATTCTCCAAAGATACTTGAGAATATAATTAACCGTTCTCCAGTGATCATATCCTGGATTAGATTGATACTCACTGACATTGCCTATTGCATAGGGCATTCCTCAACTCCTTGAGGTATCTAAGAACACAGTTCCTTAGACAAAAGAATTCTACCTTGAAAGGTCGTGAACCCTTCTTAGAATTCTACATCTCATATCTAATCAACATTTATAGATATAAAATGCTTGAACCATGGCTAGCATTTTGTTCTTACTGTTTTAAACAATTTAGAACCTAAGAACAAACTAAGCTTCTCCCAACTTTTATTTGGAAATGAGCTGCTAGTCACATTTAATGTCAATAAGTTAACCTACTTATTCCAAATCAGTAGGATATCAATCACATACAACATGAATAAAGCTACTGTACTACTGACGATCTTCTTGTAGATATAAGACTCATCAATGTCCTGATTAAAGCCAAAAAATCTGATCACCGTATCAAATCTTATATTCCAAGATCGAAATGCTTAGGTCAATCCATTAATGGATCACTTAAGCTTGCAAACCCTTTTGCTTTTGATCTTGCTCAATGGACCCTTCTGGTTGAGACCTTAAATGTCTCGTTCCCTCTTGTATATCCACTTGTAACCAATAGGTGTTACCCATCAAGTAGATGTATAAGATCCTAGATGGAATTGAAATACAAAGACTTCATTTCCAGGTCCATGGCTTTAAACCATTGGTCCTTGTCAACATCATTCATTTTCTTTCTAAAAGATAATGAATCCTCTATGTCATCATCAAGAATGACGACTTGAGCTTCAAATAAGCCCATGTAACGGTCAGGTTATAAAACAACTCTCCCACTACATCAAGGCCTTCTCAACTCTTGAGATGGATTTGACTTGACAAAAACATTGGCTTTATCAACAACTCTTATTGAATAACCAGTCTTATCAACAACTCTTGTTGATTTTTCTGTAGCTTCATTAATTAATACACTTAAACTGTCTTTACTTTGTGGCTTATGATTGCTCATTTGGTCTTCTTTCGAGAATGTAGCATTTGTCAAATACAAATTCGTAATTCTCTTGTGGATTGAAGAAACATCCACTCCTCCTTTCCTTTGGGGTAATCTACAAAGTATGTAATGAAGTCAACACTTCATGACCCCAAAACGAGCCAGGCAATTGAGCATAGCTCAATTATGGGTTGAACCATATCCAATAGGGTTCTATTACTCCTACCTGAGATTTAGGATGTGATCTCATGTACTATCAAATAGTTCTAGAATCTCAAGTCCCTATACTCAACACATTGATCAGATCAAAGTGTTTTTATTATCTCACCTAATAAGTTTCCAACTTCAGTCTTAAACCCCTTTGAATATCTCAAGAGCTTTAGACTTAAATTGCATTAGGTAGAGATACTCATACCTTTGAATAATTATCTATAACAGAGACAAATTATTCATACCCTCCCACTGCTTTAACATACTAGACCACAAGGATCCAAATGTACAAGCTCCAAGGGCTCTTTGGCTCTTTTAGCTCTTTTCCAGTAAAAAATCTATCAGTCATACTGCCCATAAGGCATGACTTAATTGGTATTAGAGAGTCTTATTCTAACTAACTTAGAAGTATACTCTAGACTAAGCTCCCAATCATATTGAGATCAAAATAACCTAACCTTAAGAACCAAAGAAAGGTATTTCCTTTAGGAGATATCCTTTGCCTTTATTTCTTTGAGTATAAGCAATCTTAAGCAACTCAATGCTCATGACTTGCTTTACTCTTGATTAGTCTTAAAACAAATAAGTTATTTTCCAGTAAAGCTGAACAAATGTCAACTCCCTTTCTTAATATAATACTGCGTTAGCAGAGAAAGGTATAGAGTAACATTGTTCCAGCATGTAAGATATAGAAACCAAATTTCTGTTAATCTTTAGGAAATTCATATACATTATCTAATAATGTGTACTTTCTCCCACTTGATAAAATAACTTAATGTTCCCTCTGCCAAAGCCGAGATATACTCTCCATATCAAAATCTGAGAGTCATCTCTCCTACTTGCAACAGTTGCCATGAGCTTATTCCTTGAAAGGAAAAGGAAACGTGATAAGTGGCACCTGAATTAAAAAATTCAGGTTGTATCCTCATTTTCCATTATACACGCTTCAATGACCAATAAATCACATTCATTGTCATTGACATTGGCTAGGCAGTTAATGTCATAATCATCATAAACGATTCAAGATGAACTAGACATTTGGGCCTGAGGACATTCCTCACTCAAGACTAATCTAAAATCATTTACCACAAGTTTGTAGTTTAAGCTAGTTGTATTTCAAACCGTTATCAATTGGCGTAAGACAATGCACATAAAAATTATCACTGAATCAACAAATTACTTGTTTTGCACTAAACCCATTATACAAAATAATATTGTATTAATCCAATCAATTTAGCAAAAGTAATCATCGACCCAAATATATGATACATATTTGCAACGATACTTCAGAGGTTTAGAGCAACAGCTACCGTAGGGCAGTCAGCTACTCCTCCCCTGAATTGAGACAATCTCAGCCAATCCATATTACCAGAATAACTCATATTCCAATAGTTTTTAGCTACCGTTTTTTCGGTCAAGAAACCATTAACACCTTAACGATTTCCCATAAGTGTGACCCTCCATTTTCAGATTCCAGAGGTCGGCCCCAACAATGCTACCGTAGGGAAAGTCAAAGTTGGGAATGGACCTAAGAAACCCTATCCATTTTTGGAGTTTGCGTTGTTCCGAATCCCATGATCAAGCCCTCCGTAGGGTGATCGCTCCTAGGGCGACTCGCAGGCAGATCATAGGAATCTCACGGTGCAACCTAATGGAGGAGACCGTAGGATATGTTGACACGTGTCCTGCTCCCACTTACTATAAAATAATCCCTCATTCACCTTGATATTGATCCATGCAAACACCATCCGTAGGGGGTCACTCCCAGGGTGACTCGAGGCCAAGGATGGACCTCACGGTGTGAACTCTTGAGGACGTGAGAGCAAAACTTGATTTATGAAAATCTTGTTTTGATATATTTCCTCCCACCAAGTATTTTTATAATTTAAGGGTCTATTACTTAGGTAAATTTCGGCTAAATGAATCTATCTAAGTCTATGCCTGTATATAACTCTTATATAGAGGTCTTTACTCTAATGTCTAGGTGAATTAAACCCTTTTAATTACCTAGTGACATTGCTTGCTAACATTAGTCTATGATTAATTCAACTCAGGTTCCGGATCTGTTCCCAGGTAGGAGGTGTTCCGTAACCGTCAACTTAAATACCCCCAGCCTAGACAAAACTACACCGGGAGAGTTCCCTTATAACCATAGTAATGTTTTTCCTACTTAGTGCATTAAAACTATTTTAATCCTAAGTAAGAAAATAATTCTAATCCTATTAGAATTAAAATGAGCTTAGGTCTAATTAATTTTAAACAATTTAAAATTAATTCATTTTAACCTAAGGTCCTATGTTTGCATGCAACTCTTTGTTATAGGTTGACGGTTTCTAATCAATTTTATAACTATTATAAAATTTTAATAATTAGCCCTATAACATGCTTCTATGGTGTTGGAAAAAATAACAATAAAATTCCAGTTATTAAACACCATAACGCTCATGACGCCGATAAAATCAATATAACGATTATATTAATCTAAGGTGGTGTCATGCTTCATGCAATTTCAATTTCATTTAATTAATATCGGTTATATTAATTAATCATCCACGAAATTAAAATTACATGATTATTGACATTAATATAATATAACATTTATATTAATCTAATTAATGTCATGCTCAATGCTATTCCATTTTCATTAAATTAATATAACAATTTATATTAAAATTATACATGAAAAACAAGCATTGAAATTTATTTCCATTCATAATATAACTATTATATTAATACTCATGAAAATAAATCTAAGCATGCATGCTACATTAATAAAATATAACATTTTATATTTATCTAATTAATGTCATGCATCATGCTTTACCAATTTCATATATTTAATATAACAATTATACTAAATAACTCATGAAATTTAAATTCATGCATAATTACCATATATTATAACATTTATAACATAAATATGCATGAAACATGCTTAACCTATGGTGGGATCTAGCTAAATGACATTCATAAAGCATCAAATAGCTATAAAGACCGGTATTTTGGCATCCTAGGGCAAAAATAATGAAAAATTACATTAATAATTCAAAATCTAGCCCTAAACCGCCTTGTAATTGGTCTGAACCGCCTCGAACCGCTTCGAACCGCTCAGAACCAGCCTGAACCGGACCCAAATAGCTCAACCCATAGCCACATATTATGACTATGAAATATGGAAAATGGACGTCAAGACTGCCTTTCTGAATGGTAATCTTGAAGATAATATTTTCATGTCTCAACCCGAAGGGTTCATAGCCCAAGGTCAGGAACAAAAGGTTTGTAAGCTCAATCGATCCATTTATGGATTGAAACAAGCATCCAGATCATGGAACATTAGATTGGATACTGCAATCAAATCTTTTGGCTTTGACCAAAACGTTGATGAGCCTTGTGTGTACAAGAAAGTCAACAAAAGGAAAGTAGCTTTTCTAATACTTTATGTAGACGATATCCTACTCATTGGGAATGATGTAGGATACCTCACTGACATTAAGAAATGGCTAGCAGCCCAATTCCAAATGAAAGATCTGGGAGAGGCTCAATACGATCTGGGAATCCAAATCATTAGGCATCGTAAGAACAAAACGCTAGCTCTGTCTCAAGCAACGTATATTGACAAGATGTTGTCTCGATATTCGATGCAAAACTCCAAGAAGGGACTACTACCCTTCAGACATGGGGTACACCTGTCTAAGGAACAGTCTCCTAAGACACCTCAAGAAATTGAGAACATGAGACACATTCCCTACGCCTCAGCTGTGGGCAGCTTAATGTATGCTATGCTCTGCACTAGGCCTGACGTATGTTATGCAGTGGGAGTAGTCAGTAGGTATCAGTCTAATCCAGGGTTGGACCACTGGGGAGCGGTTAAGAACATCCTCAAGTATCTTCGGAAAACGAGGGACTACATGCTTGTGTATGAAGCTAAGGGTTTGATTCTTACTGGATACACTGACTCTAACTTTCAAGTTGATAAGGATTCAAGGAAATCCACATCAGGGTCAGTATTCACCCTCAATGAAGGAGCAGTAGTGTGGAGAAGCATCAAACAAGGATGCATAGCAGACTCAACCATGGAGGCTGAGTATGTAGCAGCTTGCGAAGCAGCTAAGGAGGCAGTATGGCCTAGAAAGTTCTTGACTGATTTGGAAGTGGTTTCGAATATGAACGTGCCCATAACACTATACTGTGACAACAGTGGGGCTGTAGCCAACTCAAAAGAACCTCGAAGCCACAAACGGGGCAAACACATCGAGAGGAAGTATTACCTGATACGGGAGATTGTGCAACGAGGAGATGTGATCATCACTAAGATCGCCTCGGAGCACAACATCGCTGATCCATTTACGAAGGCTCTCACGGCTAAAGTGTTTGAGGGTCATCTAGAGGGTCTAGGTCTACGAGATATGTATGCCATCTAATCTAGGGCAAGTGGGAGAAATGTATAATGGGTATAAGGATGCCCTAGTTCATTGTATTATATACATGACATTTCCAGCATTAGATTATTGCATTTACATCCCACTAACTAGTGTTTTAGTTCAAGTGGGAGTTTGTTGGGTTTTATGCCCTAAAACTCGTAGATAGTGAATGTAATCGTTGACCGGATATTAATGAAATAATATTGATATATTTTTCCATTAATTGTTATTAGTTATTTTATATTTGTCTTTGCCTAATAATAACCCTAATCCAATAAACTAGACATCCAAGGTTGTAATATGAGTCTTGAACTATATGTAGCGACATATGGGATCATTGTTCAAGAAACAGCCCAAAGGATCTATAGTATAGGGATAAGACTGGGTGCCTTATCCTGGTGACACTATGGATACGGCCCACTTTGTATTTGATACAAACGCTGCGATCCAACGCGTTCGTGTAGGAGACATGCGAGTGGGGGTATCCTATGCAATGAGTTTGCATAAGACCGGACCGCGAAATAGTAACCACTGGTTATAACACCGTTAACTAGTTGGTTTTCTATTTCACTAGGACGACCTAGACAACTTAGTCTTAATCCTGAGTTGATTATGGACTCCTGCTCATGAGAGATTGTCCTTTGATTTGTATGGGTGAGAGTGGCCAATACGCCGACTCAATAAGCCTACCACTTTGGGGACAAGACCGAATGGGGAGCTGGGAACATAATCGTACAAGATGGAATTCACTCTTTCCCGACTTTAGGGAAGCAGATGAGTGTTCCCTTAAGTGGTTACTCCGAGTCTTGAACAAAGGGTCCTACCCTCTCAATGGCACGAGAGGGTTTTCTGTTTGATGGTTGGACCACAAACAGGTTGTTCATTAGAGGAGAATTGGTACTTAAGGAAATAGAGGTAACCCAGGGGTAAAACGGTAATTTGACCCAGCTGGTGTTACGGACACTCGTGAAGGACTAACTAGTCGATGTTGGTCTAGATCCGTGGACACAGAAAATATGTATGCAGTGAGAAGAGTGCAACTGTGAGTCTATAGTGGACTGTACACACAGTTAACGAATATTGATTAATGTGGTTAATGAGTTTGACCAATTAATCTCACATCGTTGGAGCTTCTGGTCTGCAGGTCCATTAGGTCCCACTGGTAGCTCGTAAAGTAATTTGAGGCAACTAAGTAATAAAAGTAAATTGAAAATGTTCAATTTATTAAGGGAAACAAATATAATATATATTGATATATTATTATGAGAGAAATTAATATTTGAAAAGTTCAAATATAAATTTATGGAAGTTTGAAAGAGTTCAAATAATGAATTAATTAATTTAAGGCCTAAAATGTGTTTGGGCAAATTAATTAATTCTAGGCCGGGAATTAAATATGTGATATTTAATTGGTGGTTAATTAATTAAAGAATTCATTAACCGGAAATTAATCAATTATGGAAATAATTAATCACTTAAGGAAGTGATTAATCATTTATGGAAATGATCTAATCACTTATGGAAGTAATTAGTCATTTGTGGAAAAGATTAATCAATTATGGAATTGATTGATCATGATTGATTAATTAAGGAATAAGATTGAATCAATTTTGGAAAATATTGATTTAATTGAATATTTTATTCATGGCCTCTCTTCTATAAATAGAACACTAGACCTAATTGGTCATGACACTTGACATTCTTGCTCTTGCTCTTAGACTCTCAAAGACAAGACCTAGAATTCTCTCTAGCCTCCCTCTTAGAGAAAGACTCCCACAAGTCTTTTGCCTCCTAGACTTAGAGACATATCGGTGTAACCTCTGTAGTTATTGTGTCATTAAAAGAAGGAATTTCCAGCGAAGAAAATCAAAGGCGGCTGCTGCGTTCTCGTTCGTGGAGCGTCGTTGGCGAAGAACGGTCAAGTCTACAACGAAGGTTTGTAACGGTTCTTCCCCTTTTCTTTAGAAAAGCATGAAAATAAATTTAGATTTATTTTTAGCATGTTTAAACCAATTTTTCCAGCAACTTTAAAGTGTGTTTAAAGTTAGTTTGAGTTTTCGTAACGGTATTTTAATGTTAATTAATATACGGCGTAAGGTCCAATCGATGCGCTTCCGCTGCGTGGGGACTTTTATTCCCTACACATTCACTACCTACGAGTTTTAGGGCATAAAACCCAACAGTTACTTGAACAATGATCCTCGTATGTCCCCACATACTAGTTTAAGTTACATGTAAACAACCTTGGATCTTAGTTTATTGGATTTGGGTTATATTATGCAGTTTTAGACTTAATTTGATAATAACATTTTATTGTAGAAATCTCAATAAAAAATTATTGACACAAGTATACAATTCGTTAACATTCACTATCTACGAGTTTGAGGACATAAAACTCAACACTGCAGAGCTACAATATCTGCTTTCAGATTATTTTCTACCTTTAACTTCAAAGTCTTTAATCCTTAATCATGATATTTTGCAGTCAATTTGGCAGCATTAAAAGCAAAAGTAATAGGAATCTGCATAAATAACATGGATGAGAGTAGTTTTTTGGCCATTTTCTTTTGGCTTACTTCTCATTGGTATAATTAGGATTTTAATATATCCCTATATTTACCAGGTTCATTTGGATAAGCTAAAAGAGTTCACTGCAGTTCATAATCAAAGATTCAAAAATAAAATATCCAGAAATATAGGCTATGTAAAAAAATCCCACTAGATCATCTCCAGTAACAAATAAATATAATGAAATGGTTGAAATTTCAAACATGTCTTTCACTGCAAAATAAAAGAAAACTTAATATATTGATTCTAAATTTAATATAATTGAAATGTTGAAATGTTGATTCACTCCAAACATGTGAAAATATCGATGAAAATGTCAACACGTCGATATAAATTTAATATATTGATTCTAAGTTATATTTTTTGAAAATGAATTTAATTCTTTGAAATGAAAGACGTAGATTGATAGATTATTCTTGACAAAAATCACTCATGAAAAAAAGAATTTGAAGTCATTGACAATGAGGCACAAACAGTGTGTGTGAGACAATTTCACTCATCTTGTAACAATTTCACTCAGTAAAGAAAACTTCCAACAAAAAGAAACATAGTTTACAAAACAAACATCAAATCTCAGAGAAGAAGAAGAAAAAAAAAAACTGTATGCAAAATAAAGATCTACCCAAAAACTAAATTAAAAAAAAAAACAGAAAAAGGTATAACATTTGACCATTTCCACTGTCTTTTTTGTTTTTTTTTTTTTTTTATGGAGAACTTGTCAGTTTAATTGTATAGGAAACATTTGAGACCATGATATTATTGTTTTTCACATTTTTAAATAGTCTAGGTTGAAGTTGTTTACCATGAGCTTTGGAACTTATGTATTTGATATTCTGTTGTGCTCTCATCGATTAAGAACTTGTATTGCAACCAATCTCGCCTTTTGATGTTATCCAATTACTCTATGAATTCATTAAAGCTTCCATTACTTGAAGAGGGTTTGAACATCTTCTGTTTTGTTTCCTTTCAGATATTTAAATTATGGGGTTGGAACTAAAAATTATAGTTGATTTTTCTTTTTAGATTGCATTAGGAGCATTAAATTGTGTTACTGTACTTCTTCCCGAAGTTGGTATTGTCACTCTCATTGATCTATGATTCAATGATTTGGACTTGATATTATCTCTCCCGAACGTAATCGTAACAATAACATGTTGCTAAATTGTTTGCTAAAATTGTATCTTGAATGAAGTTATGCTTGGTCAAATGTTGGAGTACTTTTCTCTTATGTGAGTATTTAGAACTTTGCTAAATTGTTTGCTAAGATCTGACTTTTAAATTTTTATTTTGATTTGTTATACATATTTTTCCTAACATATTTTATAAGAGTTTAACAATAAAAAAATGAAAAAATAATTAATAAAAATTGATATTTATCATAATTATTTAGTTAAATAGTTTCTTGAATGTAAAATGCCCTTTTTAGTAATTTGGTCATTCTCAAATCACTTTTGAAACCAAACATAATATTTCAAAATCACTTTTAAATATATGAAAATTACTTTTAAAAGTTTGGAACCAAACATAAATATGATTGTATGAAAATTAATTCTCTAAAATCAATTTTCTAAAATCTCTTTTCCCAAAATCAATAATCCAATCATCACTCGCCCAAACATAGCCCTAGTGGTTATCTAAAAGTAACTAATAGATTGCATTCAGTTTAATCCTAAGAGTCGTCAATTCAAAGGAAATCCACCAAACACAATGATTTAATCAAGATACACATGAATGCACCAAATATAACTCATAAAATGCAATCAAAATCAGCAAACTCAGCAAAACATTCAAACAATTCAACTATAATCCCAATCCAACGATATAAGAGTTCTAGCCTAACATAGTCAACAAATGCATTGCAATTGAATCAAAAGAAAACATCTAAAAATGTAACGACCCTACATTTCATGTCTAACTCCTAGGACCATTATCAAATGCATTACCTACTTTATTTTAGAGAACGACAACAGAAACAAACATTTAACACAAAAAATCAAGCTTAGTTAATCAAAAGGGATCGTTCAACCTAGGATCCCAGTTAAAACAAGAACGAATAAAATTTAATCATTTCAAATAAAGATCTCAAGTGCAAAACTAGTTCTAAAATAAGGACGTTTCAAAATGCAGAGAAAAGAAGATCAGACACATAATAAAGCAGAAATTTATTCTACGAAATTCCATGACTCATATCCAACAACTTTCTGTCACACATTCTGTACACCTTTGCTTTTACCTGCAATTATATTGTCGCCACGTGTCTGCGACATGGAGCGACCAACGTCCTCAAAAAGGGATAAAATAAAAGGAGTAGTCACCAATCTTTTTTATTGTGTGATTGGACACCAAAATAAATAAAATAATCACTTTAAGAAAAATAATAAAACAAAACGGTCTACGAAAACTAGATTTGGGTTTGGGAGTCGTTCGTGTATGGGGAAGGTGTTAGCACCCCACAGCACCCGTTGGTGGCCAAAATTTTATCTTGAATTGAAAAATAATTTGGAAGAAATATATTATTTAGGAAAATTGATATTTTAAAACAATGTATTATTTTACCCCTCGTCACTTCAATATTTGAAGTAATGATCTCATAAAATAAGTAGACAAATATCCATTAATTTTGCGCTATACTACAATTAAAATTCTTCACCTCAAGAATATTAGAGAATTTTACCATTCCCTAATTCCGCTAGGTGAGTTTCATCTTGTGTAGTTATGTTCTCAACTCCCTACTCGATTTCGTCTCCAAAATGGTAGGCTTATTGAGTCGACGATTCATACCACTCTCACCCATACAAATCAAAGGACAATCCCTCATATGCAGAAGTTCATAACACTCACTCAGGATTGAGATCGAGTTACATATGGTCATCCTATGAAATACTAATCTTTTCATAGTTAACGGTGTTAGAAAGAAAGATTAATTGTTTTGCGATCTAGTCTTATACAAACTCATTGTATATGATACCCCCACTTGTAATGTCTCCACATGAACAATTTGGATCAATTTGTTTGCATCTAATACCAAATGGGGTCGTAAACATAGTGTCACGATAAAGTACCCAACCTCATCCATATACTGTAGACCCTTTAGGTTATTACTTGAACAAGATTCACCCGTATGTCAATCACATACTGTTCAAGTTACATTAAATAACCTAGGATGTTTGTTTATTGAATTTGAGTTTGCGCAAGTCTAAAACACCACAATAAAATAATCATTATCTTTTAAAAAGAGAGAAAAAGGGGAATGACGGCGACGATGGATGGTGGTGATGAAGAAGAAGAAGAAGAAAGAGAAAGAATAACAAAATTAAACTTTTTATTAATTTAATATTATTTTTATTTTAAAAATTAAAAAAATATTTTTTTTAAATAAAAAATAGGTGTCACGTCAGCATTTCATTAATATCTAACGGAAAAATGGGTGGAATGACCAAAATAAAACAAAACCCAAATCTCGAGGACTAAAATGTTGAGTTTTCGAACTTAAAAACCAAAATGAAACTTAGTCCAAACATTAGGGACCAAAAGTGTATTTTTCCCCTTTAAGTGTATCCAAATTTTAAAATGCAAAATTACACTAAAAAAGATAAGTATTAAATATTCTATTTTCGTGTTGTAAAGTCTTTTTTTTTTTTTTTGTTAAAATTAAAATACGTAGAGTAAAATATTTTTTAAATAATATGATATTTTAAAATAGTAATTATACAAAATCTATAAAATAAAACATATTTATAAATCAATTAATAATAGTTGAGGCTCAACCAAATGTTTAGTTGGTGGATGACTAATTTTATTATTTTTAAATATATTATGAAACACATCCCAAACAACTTTTAAATTAATATCTAGTTTCTAAATCTGCTAACAAAACATATTCGAAAACATGTAAACATGAAATACAACCATATTTTTCATTGAATTTCTCATTTTCAATTTTTCATTTTCACATCACTAACTAGCCCAAACACACTCCAAAGCACATTTTCCATACATGAACCAAAAGGAAAATTTTATAGTATTATATAGTAGTATGGAAAATTTTCTATACTACCTCTATATTCATTATTTACCACAAAAGAAAAATTTTAAATGGCGTGAGATCTATGATATAAAATAATATATTAACGAGAAGTATGTAGCCAAAGCGAGCATAGCTCAACAATAATTGACATATATCCTTAACCAATAGGTCAGAGGTTCAAATAAAATAAAATAAAATAAAATAAAAAAAAAACAGAAAAATATGTACTACCATAATACTAAAAATTTTCTTGAACAAAAAAGTCATCGTGACCCCACCCTATTTGCTATCCCTACACGTATGGGAATACAAAAATAAACACCAACAAATCATTCTCTTTTAGAATTTTCATTCTTTTTTTCAAATGGTGTTGGACTGTTGGTGCAGTTTTGTTGGGGGAGTGCGGAGTGGAACCCACGTTGGAATTTTATTATTATTTTGTATTATGAATTTCAGCATCTTTGCATGTGAATGGTGTCAGCCATTTACCCGCCATAATTACCCTCCTTCACAGTTAAAACGTAAAGCCTCCTCTGTAAAACTGTTAAAAATTTGGTGGGCCACGGAAGCACAAATCGCCTGCTCCCATGCACTGAGACCGGAGACATCCTACCCAATTACATAGCGACACGTGTATTTATATAACACGTGGAAGGCTTAGATTAAACCTCTAGGGTAAAAAAGTTAGAGCGCTGTAGAGAATCAGAATACTTTGTTTTGCTTGCAGTCAAAGTCCAGCAAAGATTGGATGTCATCTTCTTGATATATGATGGCCAATCTCTTCTTCCAAACCAACTCATTAACTGCATTATTGTTTCTTTTTTCCATTGATTTTTTGGAATTATTATTAATCTTTCTTAAACAGCCTTGATTTATTTTTTGGAAAAAACTTGTCTGCATATCGACGATATGTAGGGATCTCCTGCATACCACCATTAAAACGTTGACAACTAAGAGAAATAACAAAAAATTCTCATTTTCTTATTTTCTCTTTCTTATTTATCAAGATTTTAATGGGGTATCCCTACATATCAGTATACAGACAAGTTTTGTTCTTATTTTTTTTCAATTGCATTTCAAAATTTTTAAAAATGATTACTGATGTTAATGTAATTTTTTTGGTCCACTTATAAAGAGGAGTAAATGAGAATTTTAAAATGACTGCTTAAATGTGAAGTTTTTATGGGTTTTTTAATTGTCTAATGCTTAAAATTTTGATACTTATGCTACAAAAAGTTTCATAATAATAATATTGGAAACAGACTTATGAGACAACTGGCTAGCAATTCCACTTATGCTATACAAAGTTGCATAATAAATAGTTAACTAATCTAGATGCAATAGTGAAAATCAAAATATTTTCCATGCTACTGGTGCATATATTTTCCATTTTCAGGATATTTCATGAATCTTGTATTCAAAATACTAGTGAACGCTATAAAACATCATAAACTAAAAATAGCCCAAATTCTTTTTCAATAAATACAATATAGTCTATGGAAGTAACAAAAAGAAAACATTAATTAACAATTATAAAAAAACTTATCGTGATTAAAAAGAAACAGAAGCTAGATTTCCTTCACAGTGTTTTTTTTTTTTTTTTTGAAATCGAAGTAAAGACCAACACGTAGGCAAATGAGATATTTAACAATTATCATCGCACTGAAGACAAAAAGTTTGAAAATCTTGGAGGCAAAAGGAGATATATTTAAAATTTAACAATTAAATGAGAAGGTTATTGGATACTCAAAATGTAGAGTGTATTTAACAATTAAAAATTATAGAAGTTCTTAGACCTGGGAGGCAAAGGAGATATATTTTCCTTTTTTTTGTAGGCGGATTTGAATTCTCAAATGAAGGACCTTAGCAAGATGAAATGGTTTGATTGTTGAACTTGTTAGTGGCAAAAACAAACTCTAGAACGAAGATCCAGCTTGGCGTGAGAAGATTTGTCGATTGATTTTCGTTATGAAAAATATCCAACTAAATTATTAAAATCTTAGATTTTCATATAATATTGACCCGTTTATTTGGTAGTCCACTTAAGCCACATTGGTGTCCAGTCATCTAAATATACAAGCCAAGTCGTCAATTTGCTAACTCATTAATGGTGGGGACCAAAATAGATATTTTTTCAAAGTTTAGGGACCTAAATGGACGTTTTGAAAGTTGAAGGACCAAAATAGATCAAAGCTCAAAGTTGAGGAACCAAAATTAAGCTTACAAACGTTTTTGTTATCTATTCTTTTACCCATGCTTTCACCCATGCTAAAATTTGAAAACTAAACAAAAAATAGTTTTTTGGTTTTTGAAAATTATGTTTTTTTTCTCCCCATTTTCTTGTAATAGTTTTCATTTTTGTTAAGGAAACATTTGAATTCTTAGCCAAATTCCAAAAACAAAATAAGTTTTTGAAAACTATTCTTTTTAGTCTTCAAAACTTGACTTAGTTTTTAAAAACATGGAAAAAAGATATATAACAAAACAAAGAAATTTATAGGTGAAGGTAGTATTCATAAGCTTAATTTTCAAAAACCAAATAGCTAGCAAATCGATCGACCTGATAAACTTGTTTTTGTTTTTTGAATTTGTTTAGAATTCAAATATTTCTTTAAAAAAAAATGAAAACCGCTCATGCACTGTAACGCCCGTAATTTAAGGGAAATTCAAATTCTTTTAGTTTGGGAGTTAATTTCGGTTGAGAGTGAAATTGAAATTTGGAAATTTAGTGAAATAATTAAAAATTGAGCTGGAGGGACATTTTCGTAGTTATTGGAAAATTGAAGCCAACCCCAAGTCCATTATTTTATTAAAATAAATCTCACGCAGCCCTAGGTCATCATCTTTTTGTCTTCATCCCATTATTCTTCTCCCTCTACAGCCCGACGGCAGCCCTCCCAACACCACCTCCAGCGGTCTTCCGGCGACGCCAACGTTCTCCGACCAGCGATTCCTTCACGCGTCTCCTCCGACGAGTCTCACGGCAGTGCAGTGGTAGTGTGTGTGGCGGGGTTGCAGCAGCGTTCGACCTCTCTGCGTTCTTTTCGGCGGCGCCTGCAGTGGTCCTCCGACGAGCGTGGCTTCTTCAGCGACGTTCCCGTCGATCTCTGGCGTGCAGGTCATCGGCGTCCAACGTACAACATCGAGTCCGACGGCCACGAGCATAAACCGGCGAGTAGCAGTGCAGTCAGCAGGGAGGCACGATTTTGGACAGCTTGGGCGAAATTCCGACGATTTTGAGCACTTTTGGGAGTGGGTAAGCGAGATATATAGCCCTTTCATGTTGATTTTCAGTTTTGGCGAATGCCCATTGATTTATGACTCTAATTCTTTGGGTATTTTAAGCAAATGGAACCAAAATCGTTGAATCTTAAAGAAATTTGAAGTCCGTCCAGCAAGCGTTATTTCGTTTTGAAAAGTAATCGGTTGGTTAAGGTTAAAGTTGGCTTTGCTGGAATTAATCGAAATTCTAGATAAGGAATATTTAAGCCGATGTAAGTGAGCTTGTTATTGAACCTTTTAATCACTGCGTGTTTGATGCTTATGCGTTATTCTCGAAATTTATTATTATCATTAAAAGCATGAGAATTGTATGAAAATTTATTATTTTTAATTGAGCATACGTTTATGAAAATTATTGAAAGCATGAAATTCATTATCGTGCTTGCTTTTGTTAATATTTAAAATAGTTGAGTTGGTGGTCTCTTCAAATTCCATTAAAGGAATGTGTTTAAATTAGTGTAATGTACATTCGGAGATGCCTACCCAGGGCTTAGGGACATGAAATTGACGTACCTAAGTCGAGGTTTGTGAAATTGACAACCTCGAGGTTTCGTGAAATTGACGGCCTCCGTAGGAGACATATGAAATTGATGTGTCTAGGATAGACATGAAATTGATGTATATCTTCTCTCTAATATTAAAGTTTAAAATACTTCTAAAAAAAGTTTAAAATAAAGTTTACAGAAGTTTAGAGCCACCAAAATTATATTTGTTGTTGATTTTTAAAAGTGTTTTTAAAGCATGACCCAACCTCAATAGTAGGGTCACTTATTGAGTATTTAAAATACTCATTCTTTTAAAAAATATTTTTTTTCAGGTAAAGACAAGGGCTGATGAAAGGCGATTGATGAGAATCGGATAGATAGCCATGAGAGGACTCGAGTTTCATATTTTATTTTTCTTCCGCTTTAAGAACTCTGTTTTACTCTATTGAATTGTAAATTTGTTTTGAGATATTTTACAGAGGGCATGTACATTTGTATTTTAGAAATTATTTTAGCATATTTAAAACGTTTAAAATTAGGGATCCCGAATAAAAGTTTTGTTTTAAAGTTTTTAAATTAAGAAGTCCGTCATTACATGCACAATTTTCAAAAACTAAAAAAAAAATGGATATGGAACATAATCTTGGGTCTTTGCTCTATGAATATCTTAGGTGTCCATCTCCAAATTTTAAAAAACCAAATGGTTATCACCTTAATTATCTATTTTTAGTTATATATTTAAAGAAAAATTACATAAGTAAATTCCAAACAATAAGGTTATCGCAATATACCATGCCTACCAACTATGAAATTTGATTAATCACTTTAACCAAACTTACAAAATTGTTCAAATAATTAAATCCTACCATCATCGAAAAATTCCAAATAAGAATGGGTACCATCAAATCCTTGAATTAAAAGACTAGTACATCTTAATCTAATTTCTTTTAATTATATAATATTGATTTTTTAAAAAACTATTTAGATTCGACAACTACCATTATAATTAGGAAAATAGCTTCAGGTGGAATTAGTTCAAATTTATTTTTAGTCAAAATCAAC
Source organism: Luffa aegyptiaca (assembly GCA_017139565.1). Taxonomy (NCBI): domain Eukaryota; kingdom Viridiplantae; phylum Streptophyta; class Magnoliopsida; order Cucurbitales; family Cucurbitaceae; genus Luffa; species Luffa aegyptiaca. The sequence continues at coordinate 24,807,730 of CM029397.1, forward strand.
TTTAAACGGACATATCATTTTGCAGAAAATTAATGTCACATCAGTTTACTTAAAACTAAATCAATTTAATTATTTAACCTTTCATAATTTAATATTCGGCAATTGATAGAAAAACGATTTTGACATCAAATTTTTTATATATAAATTTGGGTGTGATCGATAAAATTAGAAATTCATGTACGCAATTCTTTTGAGAACTATAAGTTAAAAATTAATAATGCTCTTTGTTTCAAAAAAAAAAAAATTAATAATGCTCTTTTTCCTTAAATATATAAAATATGAAGACATTTATGATATCATTTACATAAATGATTGTAAATTAAAATCCTAAATATTATACACGGGGAGGTTGTGTCACTTATAATTATTGTCTCTAACTTAAATTTTCGTGAATGAATCGATTAAGATCCACCCTTAGAATTTCATTTTAAAACAGGAAATTTATAATTTTCAGACGTAGATAATATTTCTTTAGATGCATTGATTAATAGAGAGAAATGCAAGAATCAAATAGATAAAAGTAAATGCCAACAAGAGCATAGCTAGCATAAAGTTGTATTGATAACCACGAGGACTATGGTTTGAATCTCTGTCAAAATAATAATAATAATAATAAATAAATAAATAGATAAAAGCAATTTTTCATATTCTCATCTTCTTCTATTTTTCTTTATTTTTTTTAAATACTTGATAAATTTTTGTGCTACTTTGGTAGGTTTTTGGATAAAAAATAATTTTATTTAGGTGAATTTGAGCTAATTTAAAATGGAATCAAGTGAAAATAAAAATAAATTACCAAAATTTTCCTATAGGATTTTCTCACTTCATGGAGTCAATGAAATCATTGACTTTATGGAGTCAATATAATATCAGAAAAATATTATATATATATATATTTTTTAAAAAAATATTATATATTTTAAAAACCAATAATTAAGTTACTAAATAATATATTTTTTCATATTTTTATATTTATATAAAATAAAATAAATTTAAATTTTGAACACAAAAATTTTTCAATAGATTCTCTAACTTTGAGCCCAAGTCCCCAAATAAGGGAACGAGGTAGGAATGAAGATAAGAACTTTTGCGATTTGGAGATGGGGAGTTTTTTTTAAGGACATTCTTCATCTCACCTTGGTCTATTACAATTTTCGATGTTACATAAATATGAATTGAAATAATTAATGTTAAAGACTTATTAGATATTTTAAAATTTATTTATTTATCTATTAAAAATCTTTTAAATATAATGACTTATTAAATATAATTTTGGAAACTCAAAAACTTATAAAAGTATTTTAAAAATACAAGAATCTATTAAGCATAACTTTTCAACCCAAAGAATTGTGGGAATGAGAAATAAGAGAAATGTTATTAAATAAAAGGTTAATTACATAGATAGACCATATTAGATTCAAAATTCCATAAATGTCTAATCTTGAAAAAAATTTCAGCTTTGTCCTAAGCCAAGCCAAAATAGATGTTAATTTACATCCATGCCCATTATATTATATATAAGAAAATAAATATGGTTATTATCCATATATTTACCCAAAATATCTTTTCGTAATAATTAGTTATGGCTGCAAAAATCTTTTCAAATCCTCTCCCCAAATAACTCCTCGATTCCCTCACTATTTTATTTTCAAACCCCAAAATATACATCCCCAAATAGTCGTTTATTCGGTCTCCTCCCTCACGATTTTCTTCTTCACGCTAGTCTCCTTCGCGATTTGCCGGCTATCGTCGCTCACTCCCTCTGTGTTTCGCCGTCCATCCTCCGACTACGCGCCGCTCAATTCCCGTCGTCACTCCCGTTTATCCTTCGACCGTCGTCACTTCCTCTGTGTTTCGCCGTCACTTCCTCTGTTCCCGTCGTCACATCTTTCAAACATCGTGTGTTTTGTTGTCGTCTCATCCTTCAAATGCTGTAAGTGTGTCTCGCCGTCTGCGCCGACAGCGACGCTTCTGCCGATGGATGCTTATTTTTTCGATTTTTTTTTCTTTTTTTTCTGTTGGAGTTTGTTTGGGTTTATATAAAATATACTGTTTGGTCGATTGTTGGAGTTTGTTTGGGTTTGTTATGTGGTTTATATAAAATATACCGTTACCTTGTTTATTTAGTTGTGGGTTTATACAAATTATTCCACGCAGTATATTTTATATGCTAGTTTGATATATAAAAATCATTCAGCCAAATTTACTTAGTTGTGGGTTTATAAAAATCATTCAGGTCACAATTATTGAGTTTTTGTGGTGTATAAAGAATATTTTGTTAGTTTGGTATATTCGGGTTTGATATGTGGGTATAAAAAATTATATAATCTGGATAATATATTATTTAGTTGTAAGTTTATATAATATATCTGGTGGTTTATATAAAACAAATTGATGGTTGATCGAATGGTTTATATACTATAGTTATTAATCTATTGATAACAAATTAGTGAACTTTTGGGTTACAACTTCAATCAAATTAGTGAACGACATTCCTTCATGAATACAAATTAAATTTGAGAAACTTGGTAATCAATATAGTTATTAATCTCATTCCAACGACCACCAAACACCATCCGTATGGGAATGAAGAATATTTAATAAGGATTATGTTGCATGACATTTATTTATAATTCTGAAAATTCACTTATGAACTTTACAAATCATGACGTATATATACTATATACAAAGGTTTATATAATATAATTCCAAGTATATATTTATGATGAACTAAATACACAAGGATTGATATATAATATATAATGGGTTCAAAATATTGATTATATATTATAATGCAAAGTATATATTTATTATTTGAATAAACATTACACCCTACAATCAAATGGGTCTTTTCAAAAAAAAAAAAAAAAAAAACAATCAAATGGGTGATTATAGGTAAATAGGGGATAGTGTAAATTAGAAACATCTTATAACATAAGATATTAATAACAAAAAAATATCTATTGATAACAAAATTGAAAAAAAAAATGCAAAGTATGTAATTGGATTCCTCCTATTCATACTGTTTGACAAAATTAAAAAAAAAAAAAGAGAGAGAATAAACAAATATTTTATCATGATATTCATACTGTTTAACAAAACAAAAAAAAAAAAAAAAAAGAAGAAGATGAATAAAGAAATACTCATGATGCTTCAATTGACGGCAAATGGAGGAGCTGCAGATAAATTGAAGAAAATTTATGGGGACGGAAATGGGAGAAAAAAAACTTTTGGTAACCGCTAATGGAGCCACAAAAAAAAACTTCAAATTGACGGCAATTGGATGAAAAATTTGGTGACGGCAATTGGAGAAAATTTTTGGTAAAACATATTTAAGGTTAGGGTTGGATATTGGTAGATGTTGATAGTAGATTTTATTATGGAAAGAATTAATACAAATCAATTTTTGATGGGCAGAATTTTGGAGGGCAAAATAGGGAAGATTTAATTGGAAAATCTTGAGTCAAGACAAAGCTGAATTTTTTTTCATAATTGGACATTTGTGAAATATTGGTTCCAAAACGGTCTATCTCCTATAATTTCTGTTAAATAAATTATTAACCAAATCATTCTCAAAGTTTGCTTTAAGAAATAAAATATTTGATTATATACTATCATTATTTCACTTTTTATGTACTAGATTTACATGAAAAACGTTTGTCATGATGTGACTCATGATAATGATTAAGGTTTCCCTTTATAAAAACGTTGTTCTTCATTTTTTCTGCTTTTCTTAAATTATATCATTTATTTATTTCAAATTCATTTATTTTTACATTTTACCTTTCATCGCTAATGAAGTTTCAAAAAGAAAAATAACATTTTTGAAAATTACTTTTAATGGTAATTTTGAATAAATTAACTTGAAGTTAAAAATATTTAATTTTTGTATTACATTTTACATTTTAAAGGAAATTATCGATGCATCTTATTTTTTCCTCACCTTTCAAATTGTGTTCAAATTAAGAGAGTAGATAAATTTCAAAATAAAGATGGTTTTTTGAATTTTTGGTTCCTTTGTTTAATGTCACATTTTGGCCACTTTGGTCAAAATTTTGCTTTCTTAAAAAGCTTTGAAGTTGAGAAAGGCAAACAAATTGTTATACTTGAAATAAAATATTAATAACTTTTTCAAGAAAACAAAAACATGATAAGCATTTCACTAAAATTTGAAATATTTTCCTATTTATTTAGTGAAATGTCAAAAGTACCCCCTAAATATTCAATCAAATGTCACTTCCTCAGAGAAGTTATTTAATATAGCCAGTATTTGTTGCTATCATTAGTACATCATAGGATATTTGAGATATAAATTAAAAGATATATATATATATATATATATATATATATATATATATATATATATATATATATATATATATATATTTAATATTATGAGAATGACAAGTATATTTCAATGACTTGAATAATTGAAAAAAAAAACCCAACATATGATTTTCAAAAACATTATTCCTGGTTATTTATTTATTAAATTCAGGTTTGTCTCCATCAACAACAACTAATGGTTTTCTTTTTTCTATTCTCTATTTTCTTTGGAAGATTTTAGATTCTATCTCAGATAAAAGAAAATATTTTTAAAGGTTTTATATAATTTTTAATTATTATAAATATAATTGTTTACTAACATTTTTTTTTTTGTTTTAGTAACTTACTTATAATATACAAAATAAAATATTAGAAACTAGTTTTCAAACAGCTTGTTAAATTTTTCTAAAATTTAGACAAACTTTTAAGGATCCTTACAAAGAGAAAATATTTTTTATTTATTTATTTTTTTGTATTTTTTAAGTAGATGAATATACATATTCTTAAAAAAAAAAAAATAGAAAGCAAAGAGGTGTCTCCAAATGTTTTTTCTTAATTTTCTTTGTCACCTTTACAATTTTTTTTTAAAATAAAAAAAATAATATTGTAATTATAAGGGTGAAGATTACATTGAATTTAATGACATTACAATCTTGGGTTTTTTTTTTCGTCTTTTAGTTCAACAACATTTGAAAGTGAGAATTCAAATCTTTACCTGCATTAAAAGTCAGGTTGACTTAATTTTCAAGTGGACATAGAAGTCTTTACATTCTGTGTACATTAAAATTCATAAATTTTATCTATTTAGAAATTAGACCAAATTGAATTTCATTTTATCTCATTTAGAAATTAGACCCAATTGAATTTCATTTTCATCAAATATATATAAAAGATAATGATTAAGAATATTTCAAATAAAAAAAAAAAATAGATAATGATTAAGAAACCCCTCTTCAGGAAGAAGGAACAAAAAAATGCATTATAACCGAAAAGGACATTATTTCACTTTATTTTCACTTTTTCCCCATCCATCCATCCACTCCCCCCCCCCAAAAAAAAAAAAAAAAAAAAAAAAAATTCAGACTTTACAGTTCAGTACTTGAATGGATAGATCTTGACCAACTAAAAAAGATTCTTAAGGCTCCAACAAAACAATATTTTTTTGTGTGAGGATTAAAAAAGAAAAAGAAAAAAAAAACACATTTTGTTGGTGGTCATTCTTGTCCCCCTCAACTGTAAGAAGAAGTTTCACACAACCTCTCAATCAGGGTCCTTGTGGAGTGTTCAATTATTGAAACTTTTGAAAGTTTCTCACACCACCCACCTCTTTTTTCCCCCTTTTTCCCTCACCCACTTGGGCAAGATTTCTTAGTTTTTTTCTTGTTATTTTGAAATCCCTACTCTTATTGTTTTCATTCTTCTTCTTCTTCTTCTCTCTGATTCATTTATTCTAGGGCTTCTTCTCTTTTTCCTTCCCTTTTTCTCTTGCTAACTGTACTTCCAAATCCCTTGTCCCAAACCCTTATGTAGCTTTTTAAACTTCATTCTCCTAACTTTTTTTATCTTGGGTTTTGTGAACAACTGCTCCATTTCCTTGGATTTGAACCTGTTTTCCCCCATTTTGACTTCTCTTGCTTCTGCCCTTCTGTTCCTCATATTCTGTTCCATGTTTGTTTGAACCTTTTCTTTCCTCTTCCCCTGTATTTGGAGATTTTGTTTTGATGATTAATGTTTGTCTTTATGAGGAATGAACTGATCTCATTGTCATCTTCTTTGTTGTTTGAAGAACCCTTCTTGGATTTGGGGATTTTCCTGTTTTAAGAGTAATTTCAGTTGATTTTCTCATTTCTCTGTTCTGTTTGAAAGGAAAGTTGGGTTGCTCTTTGTTTCTTGAACACTGCATTTTTCCTCAATAGGATCAATTGTTTTGTTTTTTGTTTTTCTCTCTTTTCCTTGTTCTTCCTAGAGGAATGTTCATTTGTGAAGAGAAAGAACAGGTCCTATTGTGTTCTGCAACTATTATAGAGTCAATGAAATCATTATCCCCTGTGGAATCAAACTCAGATTCCTCTAATGGAATCCCTCCGGCTTCGATCTCATCGGATTCGCCCCCGCTCCATTCTGTTTATACAGATGTGAATGTTGTACCTGAGCATAAGAAGGCTGAGCTCCAACAATCAATATTGAATCTAGAAGGTAAGGTTTTTGTACAAGAGTTGTTGCAATTACAAATGGTTATTCATTGTATAACCGGCTGGATTGACTTGATTTACTAGGTGAAATCGAACAATTGAGATTGAAGCTGAGGGCGACAGAGGAAAAGCGGAGAGAAACATTGAATAAGATTTTAGACATTAAAGGTAGTGTGAAGATTGTTGAACTCTAGAATGTGGTTCCTTGTTAGATTATAACCTTATATTTTGACTCTATTTCAGGCAGTATTCGTGTGTTTTGTCGAGTTCGCCCGTTCCTACTGACAGATCGAAGAAGAATTGGTGAGCCCATTTTGTTGGAACAAGATAAGGTCAAGGTTCGGTCGCCAGGAACTAGAAAGGAATTCGAATTTGATAAGATTTTCTCCAAAGAAGCATCCCAAGGTTAGCTCTAATCTAACATTGATATGTGTTTTGAATGAGTTTTGAATTGTAGTTTAAGTTAGATCTTCATTCTTGAATAATTGAGCAGAGGAGATCTATTCTGAGGTAGAACCAATAATCCAATCCGCTCTCGATGGTCGAAACGTATGTATAATAGCTTACGGTCAAACAGGCACTGGCAAGACATATACCATGGTCAGTAATGAAAAATTGCTATAATGTTGAGGAAATTCTATTGCTCAAGTGTTGATAGTTGATGAAACATGACAATGGAACAGGATGGCAAAATGGAGCAGCCGGGAATAGTCCCCCGTGCTCTCGAGATGCTCTTTCGAGCCTCTGTCGGCGCTTCATCTACCGTAACATTTTCCATGAGTATGTTGGAGGTTTACATGGGTAGTCTTAGAGATCTGCTAGCCCCAAAAGCAGCCTCAAGAATGTATGAAAGATGGTAAATGCCAGAATTGATCCATAATGCATTCAAGTGATGAACCAAATTGTTCATTTGCTTACTATGATTGGCTAACTCTACTACAGCAATCTCAACATTCAAACAGATCAAAAGGGATTCGTCGAGATTGAGGGCCTAACAGAAGTGCCAATTTCTGACTTTGAGAAAGCCAGATGGTGGTATAATAAGGGAAGGCGAGTTCGATCTACCTCCTGGACTAATGTGAACGAAACATCTAGCCGATCGCACTGGTGCGTATCTCATCCAGTCCATTCTCCCCAACTTGTTTTCTGGATTCTTTTGGCTTGATAGTTACATTATCTTCTTAGCTTCATATATCTAGCTTAACAAAGGTCACCATTTATCGCTGCGCGGATGCTTCAAAAGCTAAAACCGAAATGAGCAAATTATGGATGGTGGATCTTGGTGGAAGTGAAAGATTGTTGAAAACCGGGGCATGTGGTCTAACTCTCGACGAGGGAAGAGCGATAAATCTTTCTCTTTCAGCTTTGGGTGATGTTATTGCAGCTCTAAGGAGGAAGAGGGGTCATGTACCTTACAGGCAAGTTTTCCATTAGTGATGTGATTTTATCGTATCTTTTCGCGCTAAGTTTTGAAGCGTTTCCCTCCGACCGATGAAACTGGTCTTTCTTCTGAGTTCCGTTTTTGTTTTGTTGGTTGCAGAAATAGCAAGCTAACTCAAATACTCAAAGATTCCCTAGGTATCTTCTTTATGACATTGTTCCTTACAGCTTGTTTCATTTTGTGAAAATGTTGAAAGGAATAAAGGAAAACAGCTCATTTTACTTGGATCTGAAGAATTTTCATTTTCACACCAAAGAAACTCTCCTTACCAGTGAAATCGTTACTGTAACTTTTGCTATCTAATTATGAATCTATGCCCTCAAACTAATTTGAAGTTTCAAAAGAAGCAATTTCATTCATTTGAACTTTAAATGAGAAAACAAAATCATCTCCCTTTGATGTGATTTTTGCCAATCCTCTTTTTAAAATATATGCTCAGAGTGAATTTGAATGGATTGTATAGGTGACGGTTCGAAGGTGTTGATGCTTGTGCATTTGAGTCCATGTGAAGAAGATGTGGCAGAGACGATATGCTCGTTGAGTTTTGCAAAAAGAGCTCGAGCAATCGAAACAAGTCGAGAATTACAGGAGGTTGAATTCTGAAATTTCTCAGTATTTCAAATTGTGATGGCTTGATATTATTGAAACGTGAGTCCTTTCACCTTTTCAATTTAGGACTTGAAGAAGCAAAGAGAGAAAAGAATTGCAGAGCTTGATGAAAACATGAAGGAAGCTCAAGAGGAATGCCAGAAAGTCAAGAACCAAATACAGAAGGCTGAGTTTCTACTAAGCAAAAACAAGAAACTATTTTCGATTGACCATCATCCATGCGTTGAAACTCTGGAGACGAACCATATAGTGCCCGGGGAAGATCGGAAGGAAGTCACTGTCACTCCAAGAAACACTAAAGTTCCAAGTAAAACTATTGTATCCAATTCTTTGCCTCGTTTCATGACTTCGACAATGGCGAGTCGACAAAGGCAAAGTGCTGCAGAAAACAAAGTGGTGATGGGAAGAGCGAAAAGTTTGAGATTTGGAACGAGAAGCTCTGTCCAATTCTCGAGTTCCCAGTCCATCAGCTACTCCGATTTTCGCATCAGAGCAAGCTTACAAATATCGAATAAGAAATCGCGGTATGCAGAACCCGACACTCTCTCAACAGTAACTCCTCAAGTCACTGGCTCAGAGCTGAAAAAAGATCCATTGCCATTGCCATTGCCACAAAGAAAATTGGTAACTTCATCTGATTCAAACTTGAGAGTTACGCTTTCTCGTCATCGGAGAAGGATGTCTGATCTAATCTAACCGTCGAAAGGATGGAAAGAAACTTGTTGATATGAGATTCTTATTAACATTTTTTGCCCTGTTTTTGTTTGTGCTGATTGGAGTGGTTTCTCTGGTGACTTGCTGTGTGAAAATAGAGTTAGCAAAAAACAAAGAACATAAAAGAAAAAAGGAGTTTAGGAGGGAGTTCTTTAATTTGGCTAATTGGCTGTTTGGCTTTGGGGATCTGTTGATATTTTTACATGATCCTTGTGTATCTTGCCTTTTTTTTTTTTTTAGGTTTGTTTGGTTTGGTTAACTTTTTGTTAACATGATATTTGTAATTCATACAAGGATGATAACTTTCAACTATTTTTTTTTAATATGTTTTGTTGGTATAATTAGTTTGCATAAGATGAGACCATTTCTTGCTATTGTGTTTGGCATGCATTAGAGATGCTTGTGGAGGACTAAATACTCTATTTTATCAAAAGTGTTGAAATACTTTGAATAGTCTCTTATTTTCTCTAATATCTGTATCTGTAATTTGTTACTCCTCACATAATAAAACTATTCTTTTCTTCAGTTTATAGATGTAGCTAACATACCGTTAGTGAACTATGTAAATTTGTGTCGATTCTTTTCTTTATAACAAAAAGAAATGATTGTGTTGCTTGTTTGGTTGAAGTCTTAAAAACTGGTAAAAAGCCTTTCTAACCAATTAAAACCATTTTTTATTAAAAAAATAATAAAACCATTTTTTATTAAAAAAATAATAATGGGGAGTAGTTTGAGAAATTCTAAACAGAAGTGCTTTTAGATAAAACATTTCGATTAGTTTTCTTTTAAAAATGTTTATAAAAAAATGCTTCACTTAAACATATTTTTTTTTTCAAAAGTATACAACTAAGGCCCCGTTTGATAACCATTTCGTTTTTTTGTTTTTGATTTTTGAAAATTGTACTTGTTGTTATGGAGACATTTGAGTTTCTGATTAAATTCCAAAAACAAAAACAAGTTTTTGAAAACTATTTTTTTTTCTTTCAAAATTTGGTTTGGTATTTGAAAACATGGGAAATGAGGTAGATAAAAAACAAAGAAGGTTATCTAAAAAAACAAAAAAAAACAAAAAAAACAAAAAACAAAGAAGGCTTGTGGGTAAAACCGTGTTTATAGGCTTAATTTTCAAAAACCAAAAACCAAAAAACGAAATGGTTATCAAACGGGACCTAAGTTTTATAGATTTAAAATTTTATATTATAGGGACTTAAATTTTATTAAATGTTTGATTAAAAAAATAATAAAAAAATTAAGTTTTTTTTTTGGTAATTACAGTAATTTACTAAAATTATTTAAAAAATTACTTATCCATTTTTCATATATATTTAATATAAATAAAAAAGAGTATATCAAAATTTTTAAAAATAACAACAAAAATAATAAAATCTATATCTATACTCCCTAAACATGGTTTAATCTATATCTATCTACTTAAGAGGAGAAACTTTTTATTTACTTTTTTGTCTCTACTTAATGAAAGTTTTCCTTTTTGTTCTTTTTCATATACTAGTTTTATTACCACGTGCAATGCACGTTATATATATTTTTACTTTATTTTATATTTTAAAAAGTTAATTATATTCATTAAAAAATATATATATAACAAATTAATATATAGTTTAAATTTATAAAGAGTTCGTAATTTTCTTATATATTACAAATTGATAAATTTCTTTTATTATTAAATATTAGTGTAATTGTGTGTATATATATATCTATATCTATATCTATATATACTATATTAAAATGCTACTAATTTTGAAAAACATTTCTGGTCAATTTTGAACTCAAAATATTTAGTTAATTACATCTTTGCCCTCAAATAAATCTATATCTATACTATATTAAAATGCTACTAACTTTGAAAAACATTTCTGGTCAATTTTGCCCTCAAAATATTTAGTTAATTACATCCTTGCCCTCAAATAAATCGTGAATTGTAATTTAAAATAATTATTACGTACCGTTTTTAAGAATTTGTAAAGGTTCTTTATTTGTAATAGAAGCAAAAAAAAAAAAAAAAAACGTGATTTCATTGCTAATTATTTTTCCAATTCATTAAAAAAAAATCCATTAATCCTGTTTCCAATTCATTAAAAAAAAAAAAAACGGAATCGATTCACATTTATATTAAATTCATTAAAAAGTAAAACCTGAAGAAATAAATCCATCATGAACTCCCATTTTTTGAATATTATATAAATTTCAACTCTTGCATTTTCATCTTTGCAACTCCCTTCAACTTCATCTCTCTGTATGTATATTGTTATCTCTAAGTTATGTGTATTTTGTTCTCTATTTTTTTTTTTCTTTTTCATCATGATTTGAGATTTGGAATTTGGGTCTCTCAATCTAAACTGATATTAAAATGTTATTTCTAAGTTATGTGTATTTTGTTCTCTATTGTCTATTTTTTTTTTTTTTTTTTTTCATGATGATTTGGAATTTAGAATGTGGGTCCCTCAATCTAAGTCGATCTTAGAATCTTTTTGTATGTATATTGTTATCTATAAGTTATGTGCATTTTGTTATCTATTGTCTTTTTTTTTTTTTTTTTTCTTCAGGATGATTTGGGATTTAGAATTCACGATGAGGATTATAATGGAGAAAAGTTGACAAGACATGATAATCTAAACAAAATTCATATATCACAACAAAGACTGGTTGCAGATGACCAAAATCCACATCTGAGATGGTGGGGGATGGAGGGTGAATTCAGGAGGGAGGACTAAGACTCTTCACGGGTAGAAAGAGGGAGAAGAGTGAGTCATTAAGCGTAGGGAAGATTGAGGGAGAGAAAAATACAATTATTTATTTATTTTTATTTTAGTAATTTTTTTAAACAGTTTTTTTTTATTCTTTTTTTTACTTATTATTTTCCTTTTTTTGTTCAACAATATGTGGATTGCATATTTGACGAAAAATGTAACGCCCCGCGTTTCGAAATCGTGTCGTTTTGGAATCTGTTGGGCGTTCTTGTTCTAATTTGGGAAAATTAGAATTTAACTTTGGCCTTGGGTCGTTAAACTAAATTTCTAAAATTTAGGGGAAAGAGATTTTTAATTAAATCTGTAAATTTCCTAATGTTAGAGGTTTAACATTTGATATTTATTTTAAATATCAAAAAGACCCAAACCCTTTATCAAACGGGTTATTTTCTATTTCCAAATCTTTCAAGAATTAAGTTTGGGTTTTTAAATTTGAAACTTAGATAAGATCTCCTTATTTTAATGGAGATTTTATATTCTTGGGTGTGTTTAAAAATCAAGAAAGAAAATGAATTAGAAAAAAAAGGGGAAGCCCTAAAAGCATATCTCTCTTTCTCTAATTATCGTGTAGCAGCCGCCCCTCCCCCTTCTGCGTTTTTTTTCAGCCGCCGTCCAGCACCACGCGAGTCCTCTCTTCCTCTCTTCCGTGTGTGCGCCGCCGCCAGTAGCCAAGCCCCGCCGTCTCTCTTCCTCCCTCGCGTGTTGCGGGCTGCAGCAGGTCCTTCTTTGAGTGAGCAGCGGTTCCCGTCGTCGAGCTCCCTCTCCCCCTTGCGTGTTCGTTCGACTCGAGCAGCAAGACCCACGCGGACCTCCATCTCCTCAGTCGATCTCTCTCTCCCTCTTCCGTGACCTGTCGTCGACAGTAGCAGCTCGGAGGCGCCATCTTCGCGTGCGTCGGCCAGCACTTACGACTCCTGCTTTTTCTCCTTCGAACTCGCAACGTGAGATTCCTTGTTCCTTGTGCTTGTTCATTTTCTATAGCCCGACTTGCATTGATTTATTTTCCTATTGTTTCAGCAAGATTAGTGAGTTTAGGATCGAAGCCTCGTGTTCTGGCATTTTAGATGCGTTCGGGCTGATTTAAGGATCGTTTCATTGGGTTTAGGCTCTTTCGGTAAGTCTTCGTTGTGACCCATGCTTATTCGAATTCAATTTATGTTACCCACTCTTGGTTGAAGCTTAAATTTGATTACCCATTAGCTTTAGGTGCTGAAAAGTTTAATGTTGTTCGATTTTCTGATCTGCAACGCCGTCTAGGTGTTCGTTTAGGTTCGAAACACATCGACTTGCATACCCAGTGCCCAAGGATCGTTCTAGTGCGTTGTTCGAGGTTGTTGCAACCCGTCTTGCGTGATATCGGGTCCGTTGGGTAAGGTTCAATGCTGTTATTAGTTTTATAGCTTAAGTGTTCGATACCCATTAGAGATTAAAGCCTTAAACCATGTTTTGATCGATACCCAGTCGTTATCGACCTTATAATTGCAGAATTAGGTGTATTCGGTTGCTGTTCATCGAGCGTTTGATCTCAAATATCATGTTTAGCGAATACCCACAACTCGAAGGACCTTGATTTTGGTTACCCATAACCCGGTGACTTGGGATCTTGGTTGTTGGGTCGTTTCGAACACAAGTCGGCTTGTCTCAAGGTTGTTTGAGCACTAGCGGTAAATTCCAGCACCCTTTACCTTCCTTTATTAAGTCTCTTGGGTGTTGTTTATCAATTCCTAACCCTTAGAAGTCGTTGCTTGTAGTTTGGGCTCTTTTAGGCTCTTCCGGTTGAGAACCAAGTGGTTTCGAAGCTCCGTTGGCCTGTTTAGGATCGCTTAGGAGCGCTTGTGTAAGTAGTTCTTATCTGATGTAGACTGTTTGATTGTGTGATGCATGCTGATTGATTTCCCGCTTTATAACTGTTCTCTTGTTCCTTGTTTCTTTGAATAAATATGTATATATATATGAAATCTTTGGAAAGCATGAATTGTTGCTGTGTGTTGATTGGTTGTAAAGCATGCTGGTTCTGTTTGGTATTCGCGAGATAAGCATGAGTTGAGAGCCTGTGATTACATGTATATGCTTGGTGGGCATAATACGTGAGTCTAGAAGCGTTGCGGGGCATACACATTCTAGATAGAGGTGAGATAGAGGTCAGGGACCTAAAGTGTGAAAGAAAGGAAAGTTGGGTGAGTGTCAGTGCACCTCGGGTACAAATGGTCGAGGGGTGACATGTCACCATGGGTTTAAAGAGAACTAGCATTGTGATTGAGTTATTAGGGTCTCGGGTATAAATGGTCGAGGACTGATAATGTTTCAAGGAAAGTAAAATGATTATCAGGGCCTCGGGTATAAAAGGTTGGGGACTGATATATCACTATTGGTGTCGATGCCTCGGGTATAAATGGTCGAGGGTCGATATGCCAATGTTAGATAAAGAGGAGCATCGAGGCCTTGGGTATAAATGGTCAAGGGTTGGTGTGATGAGTCCTGAGGCAAGTATTGAGGCCTTGGGTATAAATGGTCAAGGGTCAATACGTTGCTTAGTCATCGAGGCCTTGGGTATAAATGGTCAAGGGTCGATGCACAGTTCGAGGCCTTGGGTATAAATGGTCAAGGGTCGAATGTCGAGCTTTGTAGAGAAGTGTCGAGGCCCTGGGTATAAATGGTCAGGGGTCGGTACAACTCGAAGGGTGAGTCTTGGAAAGTTTTGCGGAGCGTGACGCGGAAATCACGTGTGAAGAGCCATGTGAGGGCTAATTATGAGCGTTGAGTGAGCTCGTGGAGCTTAAGTGGTTAGCGAGTTGCGTAGAGAGATGCATGAGTTATGGCTTAGGAGAGTCATTTGTTACTAGCTTTTGAGCATGATGTTGTGTTTACCGCTTTTAAGAAGCATGATGTTTTGCGCATGAAAAGCATGTTGTTTGTTGTCTGCTGTTTGATGGCTTCTCAGGTAGGGGCTGCTTACCAGTACCTTAGTGTACTGACCCCCTCCCCTCTCTCTCCCCCCAACTACCAGATTTTGCAGGTTGACTGCGTGGACCGTGGTGATGCGGAGAAGGCATATGAGGAAGAACTTAGCTAGTTGTGTTGTTCCCCTTTTTCTTTCATATTGGTTAGCTTGATGTTTATCTTGAATAGGATGGTGATGCTTAAATTTTTGTTGGACAGCTGTTGTCCTGCTAGGTTTAGTCCTGAATTGTTCTTGTTGAGTTATAGGGTTAGTTGTGTTTGTTCTAAAGAACTCCATCTACTCCTTTAGTGGTTAATCATTAAGTTGTTTTGAACGAATTAGTATTACAAGATCTGTTTCATTTGTGTTCCTCGATTGGTTGTAGTTGCTTACTGCTGGCTGTTGGTTTTGTGAAAGTTCTGTCGGGTTGTAGTTGGTGGAGTAATTTGATAATGTGTATATGGAAGTGTTTTTTTCTTGTTCAGCAGGTGTAGGAAATTTTTGGGTTAGTCCAATGTGCGTCGTTATGCTGCCGAAATTTTCGGTGCTCACGGTTTGTTTTGGTCTAGGAGTTAGTAATGTCGCTTGGTTAGCTTTTAAAATCCCGGGGCGTTACAAAAAAAAATATAAGGAACGCACTTATAAAACTTTTCAAATCAAATAAACCAATATTATCTCAATCATGAGATTAATTTATAATTATTTTATTTAATTTGATGACTAAACTATTAGTTTTTTTTTTTTTTTTGAAAAGACTATTAGTTTTTTTTTAAAGTAGAAGACCAAGTAAAATCTTCAATTAAATCATCGAGACAAAAGTATAATCTATGTTTATATCTATATCTATACTATATATAAAAGCCACAATGATGAGAAACTTTTTGTGTCAATTTTATCCTTCCATTTTCAACTTGCTTGCCAAGTTTGCCCCTTCATCTTAAGTTGTCCCTTTACCTTTCATCTCCCTCTTCGTTGTCACACTACACATTCAATCCCCTCCATAATAATACTCATTTAACCTTTCATTTTCCTTTAAAAACAAACCTCACACTTTCTCTACACATCCAATCCCCTCCATAATAATACTCATTTAACCTTTCATTTTCCTTTAAAAAAAACCTCTCACTTTCTTTTTAATAAATACTATCTCACAATGAATACTATTACTCCACTTCATTCAAGTTATCCGAAGGAACCTTTTATCTTCCTCATACTTTTATGAATATATATATATACTACTATAGAATCTCTCTTTCACCATGATTACCTAGATAGCAATGTGGTAGAGGAAGATATGGAGAGCGACATTGTGGTCGGATTCAGAGAGAAATATTTTCTCTCCAATTGATCTTCTTTCATTTTTTACTTTCTCAACAGTTCAATATGGTCATACACAATCACATTTTCACTTTTGTTGTTCAGCTTCTCTCAACTTCATGAAATCATCCATCGCTCTCACAATCGATGTTACTTATGATCCACTCTAGCATCCAATGCTGGCTAATTCCAACAACAATAACTGTCCAGCCACCATGCAGACCCTTCACACCAAGCAGCAAAGAGTAATATTACTTTCGTTGAAAGGTAGTGCATAAGGAAAAAAATTTTGTTTGTGGGTGGCGATAGCAAAAAGCATGTTTGGTAAAGAATAAAGGGAAAAAGAAGAGAGGTGAAGAAAGAGAATCATTCATTTTTTAGGAGAGTAAAATCCAGGGTGGATGTATTGCGGTTAAGGGGTTGCAGAGAAGAAAATAAAAGGGAGAAATCCAAGAAAGATTAAGATTCAGAGTTTCATTTATATAATATCTTTTTTTTTTTTTGAAAATTTAAATTCTTTGTTTTTTTTTCTTTTTTCTTACAACATTTTCAACCCAATACTAATTCACTCAATGAAGGGCTATTAAGACTAAGAGGGCCAAATAAGCGTTATTAACAATAAAATAAATTCTTCTATATTAAAATGCTACTAACTTTGAAAAACATTTCTGGTCAATTTTGCCCTCAAAATATTTAGTTAATTACATCCTTGCCCTCAAATAAATCGTGAATTGTAATTTAAAATAATTATTACGTACCGTTTTTAAGAATTTGTAAAGGTTCTTTATTTGTAATAGAAGCAAAAAAAAAAAAAAAAAACGTGATTTCATTGCTAATTATTTTTCCAATTCATTAAAAAAAATCCATTAATCCTGTTTCCAATTCATTAAAAAAAAAAAAAAAAAAGGGAATCGATTCACATTTATATTAAATTCATTAAAAAGTAAAACCTGAAGAAATAAATCCATCATTGAACTCCCATTTTTTGAATATTATATAAATTTCAACTCTTGCATTTTCATCTTTGCAACTCCCTTCAACTTCATCTCTCTGTATGTATATTGTTATCTCTAAGTTATGTGTATTTTGTTCTCTATTTTTTTTTTCTTTTTCATCATGATTTGAGATTAGGAATTTGGGTTTCTCAATCTAAACTGATATTAAAATGTTATTTCTAAGTTATGTGTATTTTGTTCTCTATTGTCTACTTTTTTTTTTCATGATGATTTGGAATTTAGAATGTGGGTCCCTCAATCTAAGTCGATCTTAGAATCTTTTTGTATGTATATTGTTATCTGTAAGTTATGTGCATTTTGTTATCTATTGTCTTTTTTTTTTTTTTTTTTTTTTTCTTCAGGATGATTTGGGATTTAGAATTCACGATGAGGATTATAATGGAGAAAAGTTGACAAGACATGATAATCTAAACAAAATTCATATATCACAACAGAGACTGGTTGCAGATGACCAAAATCCACATCTGAGATGGTGGGGGATGGAGGGTGAATTCAGGAGGGAGGACTAAGACTCTTCACGGGTAGAAAGAGGGAGAAGAGTGAGTCATTAAGCGTAGGGAAGATTGAGGGAGAGAAAAATACAATTATTTATTTATTTTTATTTTAGTAATTTTTTTAAACAGTTTTTTTTTATTCTTTTTTTACTTATTATTTTCCTTTTTTTGTTCAACAATATGTGGATTGCATATTTGACGAAAAAAAATATAAGGAACGCACTTATAAAACTTTTCAAATCAAATAAACCAATATTATCTCAATCATGAGATTAATTTATAATTATTTTATTTAATTTGATGACTAAACTATTAGTTTTTTTTTTTTTTGAAAAGACTATTAGTTTTTTTTTTAAAGTAGAAGACTAAGTAAAATCTTCAATTAAATCATCGAGACAAAAGTATAATCTATATTTATATCTATATCTATACTATATATAAAAGCCACAATGATGAGAAACTTTTTGTGTCAATTTTATCCTTCCATTTTCAACTTGCTTGCCAAGTTTGCCCCTTCATCTTAAGTTGTCCCTTTACCTTTCATCTCCCTCTTCGTTGTCACACTACACATTCAATCCCCTCCATAATAATACTCATTTAACCTTTCATTTTCCTTTAAAAAAAAACCTCCCACTTTCTCTACACATTCAATCCCCTCCATAATAATACTCATTTAACCTTTCATTTTCCTTTAAAAAAAACCTCCCACTTTCTTTTTAATAAATACTATCTCACAATGAATACTATTACTCCACTTCATTCAAGTTATTCGAAAGAACCTTTTATCTTCCTCATACTTTTATGAATATATATATATACTACTATAGAATCTCTCTTTCACCATGATTACCTAGATAGCAATGTGGTAGAGGAAGATATGGAGAGCGACATTGTGGTCGGATTCAGAGAGAAATATTTTCTCTCCAATTGATCTTCTTTCATTTTTTACTTTCTCAAAAGTTCAATATGGTCATACACAATCACATTTTCACTTTTGTTGTTCAGCTTCTCTCAACTTCATGAAATCATCCATCGCTCTCACAATCGATGTTACTTATGATCCACTCTAGCATCCAATGCTGGCTAATTCCAACAACAATAACTGTCCAGCCACCATGCAGACCCTTCACACCAAGCAGCAAAGAGTAATATTACTTTCGTTGGAAGGTAGTGCATAAGGAAAAAAATTTTGTTTGTGGGTGGCGATAGCAAAAAACATGTTTGGTAAAGAATAAAGGGAAAAAGAAGAGATGTGAAGAAAGAGAATCATTCATTTTTTAGGAGAGTAAAATCCAGGGTGGATGTATTGCGGTTAAGGGGTTGCAGAGAAGAAAATAAAAGGGAGAAATCCAAGAAAGATTAAGATTCAGAGTTTCATTTATATAATATCTTTTTTTTTTTTGAAAATTTAAATTCCTTGTTTTTTATTTTTATTTTTATTTTTATTTTTTTTTTCTGCAAAGAATTTATTTTATTGTTAATAACGCTTATTTGGCCCTCTTAGTCTTAATAGCCCTTCATTGAGTGAATTAGTATTGGGTTGAATGTTGTAAGAAAAAAGAAAAAAAAAAAAACGTATTGGGTTGAAAATAAGAATCAAACCTTTTCTTTTATTCCTTCATTTTATTTTTTTTAATAAAAAATTTAGTGTATATTAATTTAAGTTATTTAATATGTCTTCATATTTAAATTCATGTTTGTTTGTTTGTTTGTTTTTTTTTTTACCTAATGTGTTGTACATGACTTATAAATATAGTGAACATTATTCATTGTTTACTAACTTTTTCTTTTATTCATTCATTTTATTTGTTTTAATAAAATTTATTTTTAAATATTAATATTCCTTCATTTTTG
The DNA here is from genome assembly GCA_017139565.1 of Luffa aegyptiaca. NCBI lineage: Eukaryota > Viridiplantae > Streptophyta > Magnoliopsida > Cucurbitales > Cucurbitaceae > Luffa > Luffa aegyptiaca. Next base: position 24,827,402 of record CM029397.1, read on the forward strand.
TATTTTTATATTTATACTTACAAAAATGGTAATATATCACGTGCATCGCACGTGTTTTGAACTAGTTTATTCAAACCATTTTAATTCCCTTTCAATAAAGTGGATGATGTTTTTTATTTTTATTTTTATTTTTTTTATTATTATTGAATTATATTGTTATTAATTAGATAAAACTCTCCTACAATAAAATGAGGTAGAATAAGAAAATGAATTCTAACAACTAAATACAAAAATATAACAATTTTTTAATTCGATATATACAATATCTCACATCAAGAAAGATCCTATTTTCTTTGTCGAAATAAAATATTGAACACTAAAAGATACATGTGTAAACTTCCTTTTTTTTTTTTACTCATCTTATGAACTTGTAAAAAAAAACCAATACTCAGTGTTTTCATATATATATGTATGTATGTATGTATGTATGTGTAACGACCCGACTTCTTAATAAGTCTTAAAGTGACCGTTACGACAATGCATGCTTTGGAGGCATTTTTAAATGAAAATAATTTGGAACAAACACACTAATTTAAACAAAACTTTAAAGCAAAATTTTTATTCGGGATCCCTTGTTTCAAAGATTTTAAATGAGCTTAGATAATTTCTAAAACATAAATGTACAAGGCCTCTAAAAATCTTCTTAAAACAATTTACAAAAGTAAACACATGGTTCTTAACGCGGAATAAAATAAATAATGAACTCGAGTCCTCCCATGACCATCTATCGATTTCTCATCAATCGCCTTTCATTTGCCCTTGTCCTTACCTGAAAAAAACATTTTGAAAAGAATGAGTATTTTAAATACTCAGTAAGTGACCCTACTATTGAGATTGGGTCACGCTTTAAAAACATTTTTTAAAATCAACAATAAATATGATTTTGGTGGCTTTAAATCTTTAATTTAAGCTTAGGATATACATCAATTTCATGCATATCCTAGACACATCAATTTCATGTGTATTTCTAATGAGAGAGAATATGCATCACTTTCATACACATTCTAGACACATCAATTTCATATGTCTCCTACAGAGGCCGTCAATTTCACGAAACCTCGAAGGCGTCAATTTCACAACCCTCGACTTAGGTACATCAATTTCATGTCCCTAAGCCCTGTGTAGGCATCTCTGAACGTACATCAATTTCATGCACGCTAGATTACACTTATAAATCATTTAAACTCAATCCTTTTAATGAGATTTTAAAGACTACCAACTCAAATATTTTAAAACAATAATAATTTTCATGCTTTCAATAACGTTTCATAAACTCACGCATAATTGAAATATGCTAACTTTCATGCTTTTAATAAATAATAAGAAATTTCAAGAACAACTCATACACAAGAGAATTTTAGGAAAATAATCATTCGCACCCAATTAAAAAGTTCAACAGTAAGTTCACTTACCTGACTTACTAAATCTCGATCTAAGATTCCAATTGATTCAAGCAATGCCGCCTTCGATCTTAACCAAACTATTGCCAAAAATAAACTTCAAGTTGGTCCAGCATCGATTTGGTCTAAGATTTCACGATTTCGACTCCAACCACTTGCGATTACAAAGACCAAAATCAATGGGCATTCACAAATAAATGAAAAACTAGCCGAAACTACTTCGAATCTCACTTACCCGCTCTAGGCTTGCTGAAAATTACTGACCCGCTACTCAATCACGCCAAAAACGCCAAACAACCACCCACAACACTTCTATTCACGCTGCTGACGCCGGAGAAGCTGCTGGCTGGAATCTGCGCGACGACTACTCGAAGAAGCCGCTGCTGCAATACGTCGTCGCGTCGCCGCCGTTGTTACGCCCTCAGGTACGCCGGAGAAGAAGCACGCTGCCGGAGTGTCGCTTGCCGGAAGTCGCCGTTAGAAGATCGACGACGATTGGCTGCTGCTTACGGGTGAGAGGAAGGAAGGAGATGGGGGGCTGCTGGTCGGGTACCAAGGAAGAAGAAGAAAGAGATGGAGAGTAAATAACCTAGGGCTGCGTGCTAACTTTTAAGAGACCTAATGGGCTTGGGCTTTGGCTCAAAATTCGGCATATTTACAAAAATGCCACTCCACCCAAATTTTAAATATTACACCCAATTTTCAAATTTTCAAAATTCCCTCTTAACTCAAACTTGCTCCACTTAGGAAAAATTTGAATTTTATCTTAAATTTCGGGCGTTACAGTATGTATGTATGTATGTATGTATGTATAATTTAATACATTAAAATTTATATATATATAAATTTGTATATCTTAAAATTTGTGTCAATTTAAGGAAATTTGATTTATTTTAATAAAATATAAATGTTAATTTTCTTGATAAAGTATATCTTAAAAGAAATAAATAAATATATATCTACATGTTTTATAATAATAATAAAAAAATTAGCTTAAAACTTTATTTATTTATTTATTTTTTAGCATCAGAACGCATCAACCTTTCATAACACCAAGAGAACCGCTTAGAGAGCAACATTACAAAGGAGAATCAGCTAAAACCACACCCTCCACACACGGAGGCACAATCTAAAAAAGGTTTGGCCAAAAACACCAACCATTGTGCAACACTCTTCCCCACACGAAAACGCGTGCCCCAAACTAAAAGGACAACCATATGATCTAATATGTAATTCAGCTAGCTTCCAACTCCTCGATCATTTCCACACCACGTTAGCCATTGAGCGTTTTCAGGTACCCAACTCAAAATGGGCACTGCTCTCAATATTTAGGCCGGCAAACAATATTACCATCAAAGAGCATCTATGCACATAAAATCCACCGGAGAAAGTTGAAGAGGAGCTAAACATTAACAAAATTGCTCTATCCAATCCTCCAAAAAACCTAAGCTTCCCTACACCATGATCAAGCCTATCGCTCTATAGTATGACTGGCCGAGATTTACATGTTGATATTTATCATGCTCAAAGCCAAGAGCTACATATGCTAAGCCCTATACCTGTGGGAAGCTATTGCAAGCCAATCAAAATAAGAGACAAATCAAAACTTTTCCAAGAAATTCTCGCGTTTGTGTGTGTTTAGCCTCACCTAGAGCAACCCTTACTAGCCCAGAACTAATTTATAAGACCCTCCACCCATCTTCCCCCTACACTGGAAACTAAGGCCCCACATGAAAAGCTAAAATAGTCAAATTAGGATGCTATCCCATTACGTAGGAGCCTGGGCAAGGAGATCTCCTCTCTTTTCCATCCTGCATTTCTTTTCTTTCCTTTTTCTTTTCCTTTTTCTTATAACACTCCATAACCCATTCTTTTTTTTTTTTTTTTTGTTTTATTTACAGGGTACTAGCTTTCACACAACAATGCAGGGACCCATACCCAAGAACTACCCTTGGGTGGCCTAACTGAACACACCGAAGGTAGCTCTTTTTACCCCTAAAACAACACTCACTTATAAACCCCTCCCATCCCTTTTGGCAGGCATATGTTCTTTTCTTTCCCTAAGTAAGCCTCACATACTAATTTGCAAGAATTATATTTCCACACAAAACCTTGATCCTATTGGGGTGACAACAGACTTATGAGACTCATAAAGCAGCCCTAGCCTTTCAAGACTAACTAAGGGAGACTCAGTGCTCACACATGCAAGAAAACCTCGAAGGAAGCTTTAAAATCTCAAGATTAGCTACACACGCCTCACTTTAACACAAGAGAAAAACATACTAGCACATAAAGACCTTGTCATGCTTAAACATCCCAACACCTCATCTCAGCCATTAAAGCTCAAAGTTTTAAAACAATGCCCCAACAAAAATAGGTCCACTGTTCAGATGCATGACCTCCAAAACCAATTGTAACAGAGCAACACAATAACGAAAAACATACAAAGAGTAGAGTGAAATTTTATTGAACCTTTAAGAAAAAAATTTAATGGTTGAAAGTTTAATTTGGAATGAATGAAAAATTGAATGCACCACTAAATTGATAAGTGTAGAGTGAAATTTAAAGAATTTGAATTTGAATATAAAAATGTAAGTTATATAGTGCCATCAACCATTATTTATTTAGTTTTTTAGAATAAACCATCAACCATTAGTTATTTATTGTCAATTAAAAAAAGTTAATGTGAAGATGTTACACAATTTTTAAAGTAAAATAAAAATTTATTATATTATATTTGGTAAATTTAATGTAAACTAACTACGATGGTAAAAAAGTAATAATAAAAAAAGTTAAGTATTATTCATTCATCCGATTTTAAATAATAATAATAATAATAATAATAATAACAAATTTTAATGAATTAATTATCAACCCTAATAAATATTAATAACTTAATGATTTTTACTAAAAAGTGGGAATATGAAAAATTGTTATTATTTATTTGATTAATAACTTAACAGTTTTTACCTCAAAAAAAAAAATAATAATAATAAGTTAACGTTTTTTTTTAGAAGAATAAATTAATAGTTTTTACTAATATTAATTAATAATAGAATTTCAAAGTTTTGTAACTTCTTTTTTTTTTATCTTTTAGTTCTTTGGCTCTCTTTTTCGTTCCTTTATAGTTTAAATTTACAATAATAAATACATTCAATTTGATAAAGTTAAATCATGATGTTCTTTAAGTTTAAATTTTCAATAATAGCATGTATTAAATATATATCTTAATTAAGTTTTGAAGGTTACAATTCTATTTGATGATTTCTGTTGTAGTATATTATATTTGATGGAGTGAAATGATGGTGGACAACATAAGCATGAGCATAGCTCGATCACAAGGTCAAAGTCTCGAATCCTTCACCCCACATGCTGTTGTACTAAAAAAAGTTTAAATAATGATGTTTGTTGAGTAACTATCGAGATAAATATATTTCAAGAATGTCTACATATATTGAGTGATTTTTCATTATATATTTTTTAATTGTTTTATAATTACTATATTATTATTATTATTATTATTATTATTTTTAGGAAAAAATACACTTTTAGTCCCTGAGGTTTGGATTAGGTTTCATTTTGGTCCCTGAGTTTTCAAACTCAACAATTTAGTCCTTGAGGTTTGATTTTAGTTTCATTTTGGTCCCTCCATCTAATTTTCCGTTAATAGTTAACGGGAGGCAGACGTGGCACTAATTTTTTTATTAAAAAAATATTTTTGATTTTTTTAAATATAAATATATTAAAATAACAAAAATATTATTATTTCTTTCCATTTATTAATTCTTCTTCTTCTTCTAATTATTCTTCTTCTTCTTCACCGGCTGTCGGTGCCGGTGACAGTGGTCGTTGCCGTCGTCGGCCACCGGCCGGCGGCAGTGATTTTTTTTTTCTTTTCTCTCCCTTTCTCTCTCTCCACGCTCGGCCTCCCCATATCCCCTCTCTCTTCGTGTTTGGCCTCCTTAGATCTCGTCTTTCTCCACGTCCGTCGTTGGTCGTTCGCCCAGATTCACCGAAGGTCACGAATAGTTCGCCCAAATCCGTCGAAGCTGCCGTTGCTCGCCAGATCTGCCGAAGCTTGCCCGATCCGTTGAAGCTTGTCGTTGCTCGCCAGATCTGCCGAAGCTCGTTGTTGCCCAGATTCGCCGCTCGCGAATGTCCAAATCTCGTCGTCGCCCAGATCTGTCGCTCACGAGTAGGTTGACGCTCGCCCAGATCTGCTGCTCAGTCCCCGTCGCTCACCCAGATCTGCTGCTGGAAAACCTTTTATGTGTAGTTGTGGGCATTATTGACTAAGGTTTTAGAAAGTCGTTGGAGTAAGAATTTTGAGTAAAATTCTTGGGCACTCCCCTATCAGCACGTTGGAAGTTTACTGCTTGAATGTAATTGTTGTGTGTCATGTTTGAATGTAATTGTTGTGTGTTATGTTATTTGAAAAAAAAAAATGTTGGGTGCTAGTCTGTTTTGATGATGGAGCATGTTTTGGAATGTTTTTTTAATGTGAAATTTACTATGTTACATTCTTGTTGTTGAGTGACGAACATGCGAATTAGGGACTTGATACTTTGTTATGATGAAGTCATTGGAATGAAATGAAAATATGTGTTATGTGGCATTATCTTAAAGTTAATTAGGGGACATCATGTGCGTATGAATGACTCCTGCATGATAACTAGCATTTTAAAAGTTTTGTCATTGCGAAACTTGGCGGCATGGCCAAGAGTTTTATTAAAACTTGGCGATATGGTCAAGATGTGGTTTTTAATAATTTTATTAAAACTTGACGATATGGTCAAGAGAATATTGATTTGAGTACTTATTATCAAAACTTGACGATATGGCCATGATGACAGGTGGCGGTATGGTCACAATAAAGTTTAGTGGCGATAAGGTCACAATACAGTTTTCGTGGCGATAGGGTCACAATACAGTTCAGTGAGTTGCAACAAACTTTAGACCCTTCCAAACTCATTCATAGCGTTTTGTAGTTTGATAAATTGATTCCTAATACTTGGAAGTTTCCTGTTTGTAGGTTCGGACTCATTCGATCGCTTCTAGCTTGGATCGAAGTCTTTTTTGGTAAGGATCGGTTAAGAGAGCTTAGTTTAAACCCTTCCAAGCTAGTCTTGTGTGTTGTGAATTAGTTTCTAACCTTTTGAAATCTTTGCTTGTGGTATTGGTTTGGTTTCAGAGTGTTCAAATCCTAGCTTAAGTCTCTTGTGGGGAAAGAACACTCTTCTAAGCCATGTTCGTCTTGGTTTAAGGTTTAGCAAGTGAATCCTAGCTTTGAAGCCTTATCTTTCTTATTGCAGGAGCTCGTTAGGTGTGCCTAGGAGCGTTTTAGCAATTTGTAAGTGGAATTCTACTTGTTGGGTATGTTTGCTTGTATGCTACCATGTTGTGTGCTTTACTTGCTTGGTTTTATCAAATACTGTATAAATATGTATGTTTTATGTGTTCATGATCGAATTTTGAACATGTTGACTTGTTGTGTCATCTAATATATCAAACTATTGTGCTGATGTATGTTAAGTTGTGGTGATGCGATGCTGCTGTGATAAGCTACCATGTTGTGGTTGGTTGTAAAGTATGATCTTAATGATATGAGCATATGCGATTGTTGCATGGATTAAAAGCATTGACATGAGATAGAAAGCATGATGAGGTTGTGCATTTAGAATTGTGGGCATGTAATTGACATAAAGCAGTCTAGAAGCATGATGAGTAGGATTCATGCATTTTAGTGAGATTGTGAGGTCGATGACCTTGTGTGTTGAAAAGGAAAGTTAGGTGAATACCAGGTGCCTCGGGTAAAAATGGTCGAGGGGTGGTATTTCACCAATGGATTAAGAGGAGAATCGGGTGCCTTGGGTAATATGGCCAAGGGGTGATGTGATGAGCCTATATATTGTGAAAGTCATCGGGTGCCTTGGGTAATATGACCAAGGGGCGATGTACAGTTTGATTGTGAAGTCATCGGGTGCCTTGGGTAATATGGCCAAGGGGCGATGCACAGTTCGAGGCCTTGGGTACAAATGGTCAAGGGTCAAACGTCGAGCTCCGTAGAGAGCATTGTGGTCCTGGGTACAAATGGTCAGGGGACAGTGCGACTCAAAGGGTTAGTCTTAGAGAGCTTTGTGAGGGCTATGTGAATTTGAAGTCATTGGGTGCCTTGGGTAATATGGCCAAGGGGCGATGCACAGTTCGAGGCCTTGGGTACAAATGGTCAAGGGTCGAACACCGAGCTCCGTAGAGAAGCCTGAGGCCCTGGGTACAAATGGTCAGGGGTTAGTGTGACTCGAAGGGTCAGTCTTGGAGAACTTTGAAAGGTGATGTGGACTTTTCCTACCGCAAGCGCACGGGTCAAGTAATAATATAGTGAATAGTAAATTCGAATGTCGTCCTCTGGATTGGATTTTTAAGCAAATCAAGTATTGTGAATTATCTTACCCAATTTTATTTAGGGATCAAAAAGAGATGAAGAAGTGATGATAAAAACAAATCAAAGCAAGTAAAAAGAATGGAAATTCAATTGGGAAAACTACTTAGGGAATTGATTTCGCCGATTTCGTTTAGGATTGATTTTAAAGAATAAGTTATTAAGCACAATGAAATTATGAGCCAAAGACCCTTTAATCACAACTACCTCTCCCGAGTATAATTGATTCTCATGCAAATTAACCAACTTGATATCCCTATCTAAGTTTATTAAAAAGCAAGGCAATGAAATCTTTTAACCAATTCTAAAGTTAATCTAAAACCGTCAAGAATTAGAAAGTGAACTTTATTCATGCAATCTTGAGTAAGTCTATATCAAATCCCCTCTCCCGAGCTAGATTCGAAACTTAAATCATCCAACTAATGGCCAATTAATTGAAAGCATTTAATCAAGATTACAAACACAATAACATTGCACAACTTAAACCATAAATCAATCCATAAACTTAATCAACTACATCAATCCCTAAGCTATAAGTTTAGCTACTCATGAATTTAAATACAAGCTCAACTAAACATGGGAAAGCCATAAATCTAACTAAAGAAAGAAAAGGGAAAAGAAAACTCAATGTAGGCCGAGTCCCGACGTCCCCGTCACGATCCCCACGAACAATGGGTTGATTTCCAAGTTCCTCCTTTGTTTGCAGCTCCAAAAGTGCTCTATTCTGTCTTCTTTACGGCTCCAAAAGGTCCCAAATTGATCTCCCCTAAAACCTAGCCGAAGTGAAGCTTTTATTCTGATTTTTCGTCCTAGCGTCGAGACGCTGTCAAGACAGCGTCGCGACGCTGCCTCTTATACACGCGTTCTGGATAAGGAAAAAAGGTAGCGTCGGGACGCTTCCTATCGTAGCGTCTCGACGCTGTGAGCTTTACGCGCCTAATCTGATATGGAATGTGAGCGTCGAGACGCTCAAGAGCTAGCGTCTCGACGCTAGCCTGCTGTTGACCGAGATTTAACTTTTTTCCCCTTTTGCTCTTTGAATTCCTTTGCATCTTTTCACGCCCCGAGCACCCGATTAACTCTAATATGGCATTGTAGCTCCAATCAACCATTTCCTACAAAATAAACAATAAAGCACAATAAAATGGCCCAAACACCATAAAAGACTAGCTAAATTAAATAAGTAAAAGTAGCTAGCTATGCTCGCTATCAAATACCCCCAAACTTAAGCTTTTGCTAGTCCTCGAGCAAACTAGAAATCAAACATACAATGGAAGAATGGATGCAACAGTCATAACTCAATCCTCAAGGCTCAAAAGTCAATAACCAAGCAAGCAAGAGATATGCACACAAGGACCAATGAGGGAGACAAATTAAAATTTTTCCAAAATTAACTTGCACAAGCGAGATCTAACTCAACAAGATCAGACTCTACTAGGCCGGGGTTGGATTATTAGACTCTCAACTCATCTTCCCTCTACACTGGCACTAAGGCTTTACTAATGAGTTAATGCAACAAATTAGTTTGTTTATCTCCATACTTAGGTGCTTATAATTAACAATCAAATTAAGCATGCATATGTGGCACTAGCTTTCACACACCCATTGCAGGGACCCTTAACCTGAGTTTTCTCTGGTTGGCCTAACTGATCACAACAGGGGTAGCTCTTTTTGCCTTAATCTTTATTAACCATTGCATATTGTGCACAAGCCATGGCATTATTATCTTATTTCAACAGTAACAACAAGAATGATTTTTCTTTATGAGCATAAATAGCAGATATTCTTTTCTTTTCTCCTAAGCAAGATCAAACATGCTAATTTGCAAAAAATTAACTCTTTAACTCTGCCCTACACCTATCGAGGTGACAACAAGCATATGAACCCAATAATTCGCTCCTAAGCATTCAAATCCAAGTCAGGTCAAGACAGATACTCTACTCATGCAAGCCATCTCCTAGAAAAATTTTAAAAAGTCTCCCTTTTTGGGCACTTATGCTTACATCTCATCACAAGCTTGAAAATTGACAAGAAAGCCTATCCTAGGACATCATAATCATGCAAAAGTAACATCCAGAAAACAACCATATGCATAATTCAAAGAAAGCTCAAAACTATAGCCCGAACTCAGATGCTCAAGGGCTCCACAAACATGCTAATCCACCCCCAAACTTAAAATATGCATTGTCCTCAATGTATAAAGAAAATAAGGCATAAACAAGCATGAGAACAATAAAAGAATGACAGGAGTGAATGATACTGGCCTGGAATGATGATGACTTCTTGCTTGAAAGCTTGGAATCTTGAAAGCTTGAAAGCAAAGGAGAGGAAGAAAACAAGACCTACAAAACAAAAACAAACAATAAATCAAAAACAAAAAGAAAACACACTAACTTACTTGGGTTGCCTCCCATAAGCGCTTGTTTAACGTCATTAGCTCGACGTGTTGCACGTGCTTCAAGGAGGCTTTTGTTCTGTGAATCCAACAGAGGTGCTCTTTCTTGCACCTTTCCTGTAACCCATGTAAAGCACTTCATCTTTAGAGTCTTCAACTGCTTTAAAGATTTCTTTTTCGTTCTTGACTCTAATAGTGAGCTCCCTGCGCTCAATATCTATGATCGCTCGCCCAGTAGCGAGGAATGGTCTTCCTAATATGACAGGCATTGAAGGATTTTCTATCATGTCCATAACATACAAGTCAATAGGGAGGAAAAATCTACCTACTCTGATTAACACATTTTCTACAATACCAACTGGTCTCACCACAGATTGATCAGCCAATTGGAGCTTTACAGGAGTAGACTTAATCTCACCTATATCTAACTTTTTACACAAAGATAGAGGAATGATATTAATGCTAGCACCTAAATCACATAATGCTCTAAAAGAATAAGTACCAAAACTACAAGGAACAGAAAAACTCCCTGGATCTGCTACTTTTTCAGGTACTTTTTGTTGTACTCTGGTGCTGCATGTGGAAGCAAGATAAACAGTGTCAACTTTCTTTTCCTTTCGTTTCTTTGCTAACCACTCCTTCATAAACCTGTTGTATTGGGGCATCTCCAATGCCTCTGCAAATGGAATATTAATATTCAGATTCATAAAAGCATTCATAAATTTATCAAACTGAACCTGATTATTCTTTTTCTTCTTTTTCTTTTTCTTTTCCTTGGGAACCATCAATGTGGGAGAAGGAATAGGAGGCTCAAGGTTAGGCTGTTCAGCCTCATCAGATGATGTGTCCTCCTCAGCTTCCCCTGTAGGCGTTTCATAGTCCTCAGATTCAGGTTCCTCTTCAGATTCCTCCTGGTGCACAGTGATTGCCTTACAGTACTCCATCTGAGGTTTCTCTTGTTCAGCTGGGGCCTTACCTTTGTTCATTGTACTTACAACATTCACCAACTGTCCCAGCTGAGTCTCAATGTTCTTTATGGCTGCACTGTGGCCATTCACCGTGGTGTTGATAGCAATGACTGCCTCCTCTAACTTGGTTGTCCTGTTACTAGACTCTGCAATGAAAGCTCCAACAAGATCTTCTAACTTTTTATTATCTTGAGTTTGAGGGACAAAACCAGGAGGATTAAGAACATTCTTGGTATTAGCATAAGAGAAATTTTCATGGTTCCTATTGTTAGGGTGATAATGTGTAGGTGTAGAACTATTATTATATCCCCTAGAATTAAAATTTGATACGTACTGAACCTGCTCGATGGTCTCCTCCTGAGGTCTAGATGCTAAAGCAGCAGCTGATTCAATTGATTGAGCACTCCCTGTACCTGAAAATTTCATAAAAGCATTGGCAAGGGAAGTCATCTGGGCCTGGAGTGCACTTACTTTATCAACCTCAAACACTCCAGCAGCAATCTTCTTAGGTGTAGACCGCTCAGATGGCCACTGATAGCTGTTGGTGGCCATATCCTCTAGAAGTGTACGAGCATTTTCCACGGTCTTGGACAACAGAGTCCCACCTGCAGCTGCATCAACAATCGTTTTTGTACTGGGAGTTAAACCATTATAAAACAACTGTACCTGAAGCCAATCGGGGTAACCATGCTGAGGACACTTCCTCAGTAGCTCTTTGAATCGCTCCCAAGCTTCGAACAGCTGCTCATCATACTGTTGTTGGAATGTCCCAATCTCGGTCCTCAGCTTGACAGTCTTTGCAGGAGGGAAAAATTTCTTTAAAAAGGCCTGGACCAAAGCATCCCAAGTGGTGATGCTCCCAGGGGTAATAGACTGCAACCAATCACGAGCTTTATCCTGCAAAGAAAAGGGAAATAAACGTAAGCGAATAGCATCCTCAGAGACACCATTAATCTTTACCGTCCCACAAATGTCCAAGAATGATTTAAGATGAGAATTTGGATCCTCAGTGGGCGATCCTCTGTATGCACAGTCTCGAGCCATCTGAATGAGACCGGTCTTCAGCTCAAAGTTGTTGGCATTAATCGGTGCATAGACAATTCCCGACTGTTGCCCCTGAAACACGGGCTGAAAGTAGTCTCTAATAGGCCTCGGCTCCTCAGGTGGATTCTGGTCCGCCATGTGAATAATTTCTCTAGTTTCCCTTCGAATCCTATGAATTGTTCTTTCTATCTCGGGATCCAAAGGTGCTAAAATTAAATCTTTATCCCTACGCATAAACAAACAAAACTACCCTAAAAAAGAAAGAAAACAATTATGGAATGAAATAAAGACAAGGAAACAACTAATCTAAATATGGAAAATATAATCTAGAAAAGGAAACAAAGTAACCTAATATGGAATGCAAAAATAAATATGGCAAAATGCAAATAAGGAAACTAATCTAAAAAAGGAAAAACAAGAACAAATAAGGAAAAGATTACACACTAAAAGAAAAACTAACCTAGAAAATCAAATATGGAAAGAAAAACAAATAAGGAAAAAATGCAAACAACCTAAAAAAAAGTAACAATACACCCTAAATTAAGATCAAGCAATTTTTTCACAATATCAATCTAGCTAAATGTGCCAATCCCCGGCAACGGCGCCAAAAACTTGATGTGGACTTTTCCTACCGCAAGCGCACGGGTCAAGTAATAATATAGTGAATAGTAAATTCGAATGTCGTCCTCTGGATTGGATTTTTAAGCAAATCAAGTATTGTGAATTATCTTACCCAATTTTATTTAGGGATCAAAAAGAGATGAAGAAGTGATGATAAAAACAAATCAAAGCAAGTAAAAAGAATGGAAATTCAATTGGGAAAACTACTTAGGGAATTGATTTCGCCGATTTCGTTTAGGATTGATTTTAAAGAATAAGTTATTAAGCACAATGAAATTATGAGCCAAAGACCCTTTAATCACAACTACCTCTCCCGAGTATAATTGATTCTCATGCAAATTAACCAACTTGATATCCCTATCTAAGTTTATTAAAAAGCAAGGCAATGAAATCTTTTAACCAATTCTAAAGTTAATCTAAAACCGTCAAGAATTAGAAAGTGAACTTTATTCATGCAATCTTGAGTAAGTCTATATCAAATCCCCTCTCCCGAGCTAGATTCGAAACTTAAATCATCCAACTAATGGCCAATTAATTGAAAGCATTTAATCAAGATTACAAACACAATAACATTGCACAACTTAAACCATAAATCAATCCATAAACTTAATCAACTACATCAATCCCTAAGCTATAAGTTTAGCTACTCATGAATTTAAATACAAGCTCAACTAAACATGGGAAAGCCATAAATCTAACTAAAGAAAGAAAAGGGAAAAGAAAACTCAATGTAGGCCGAGTCCCGACGTCCCCGTCACGATCCCCACGAACAATGGGTTGATTTCCAAGTTCCTCCTTTGTTTGCAGCTCCAAAAGTGCTCTATTCTGTCTTCTTTACGGCTCCAAAAGGTCCCAAATTGATCTCCCCTAAAACCTAGCCGAAGTGAAGCTTTTATTCTGATTTTTCGTCCTAGCGTCGAGACGCTGTCAAGACAGCGTCGCGACGCTGCCTCTTATACACGCGTTCTGGATAAGGAAAAAAGGTAGCGTCGGGACGCTTCCTATCGTAGCGTCTCGACGCTGTGAGCTTTACGCGCCTAATCTGATATGGAATGTGAGCGTCGAGACGCTCAAGAGCTAGCGTCTCGACGCTAGCCTGCTGTTGACCGAGATTTGACTTTTTTCCCCTTTTGCTCTTTGAATTCCTTTGCATCTTTTCACGCCCCGAGCACCCGATTAACTCTAATATGGCATTGTAGCTCCAATCAACCATTTCCTACAAAATAAACAATAAAGCACAATAAAATGGCCCAAACACCATAAAAGACTAGCTAAATTAAATAAGTAAAAGTAGCTAGCTATGCTCGCTATCAAAAGGACTCAGAGGAGTTGAGAGGATTCAGAGGAGTCAGATAGAGCTTGTTAGAGCTTGAGTTAGTGGTTATGGATGTATGTTGCATGAGTACGTTGCTTGATGTATGGTTTGATGCATGGTGTATGTTTTAATTATTTTCCATGTATATTGAGCTTGTGTTTTGAAAACACGATATCTGTCTTGTATGTGTATGTTGTTTGATGGCTCTTCAGGTGTGAACCACTTACTCAGTACCGTGGTTTTGTACTGACCCACCACCAAGTTTTGCAGGTTATGAGACCATATCCGGACTTGGTGCTGAAGAGGAGGCTTGAAAGAGGAGACCATTAGATAGTAGCCGTCTCTATTTACCGTTGTGTTTAGATTTTTATTGGAGTTAGTTAAAATTGACAAGAAAGCTTATGCTTACAACTCATCACAAGCTTGAAAATTGACAAGAAAGCCTATCCTAGGACATCACAATCATGCAAAAGTAGCATCCAGAAAAAAACCATATGCATAATTCAAAGAAAGCTCAAAATTATAGCCCGAACTCAGATGCTCAAGGGCTCCACAAACATGCTAATCCACCCCCAAACTTAAAATATGCATTGTTCTCAATGTATAAAGAAAATAAGGCATAAACAAGCATGAGAACAATAAAAGAATGACAGGAGTGAACAATACTGGCCTGGAATGATGATGACTTCTTGCTTGAGATCTTGGAATCTTGAAAGCTTGAAAGCAAAGGAGAGAAAGAAAACAAGACCTACAAAACAAAAACAAACAATAAATCAAAAACAAAAAGAAAACACACTAAACTTACTTGGGTTGCCTCCCATAAGCGCTTGTTTAACGTCATTAGCTCGACGTGTTGAACGTGCTTCAAGGAGGCTTTTGTTCTGTGAATCCAACAGAGGTGCTCTTTCTTGCACCTTTCCTGTAGCCCATGAAAATCACTTCATCTTTAGAGTCTTCAACTGCTTTGAAGATTTCTTTTTCGTTCTTGACTCTAATAGTGAGCTCCCTGCGCTCAATATCTATAATCACTCGCCCAGTAGCGAGGAATGGTCTTCCTAATATGACAGGCATTGAAAGATTTTCTATCAAGTCCATAACATATAAATCAATAGGGAGGAAAAATCTACCTACTCTGATTAACACATTTTCTACAATACCAACTGGTCTCACCACAAATTGATCAGCCAATTGGAGCTTTACAGGAGTAGACTTAATCTCACCTATATCTAACTTTTTACACAACGATAGAGGAATGATATTAATGCTAGCACCTAAATCACATAATGCTCTGAAAGAATAAGTACCAAAACTACAAGGAACAGAAAAACTCCCTGGATCTGCTACTTTTTCAGGTACTTTCTGTTGTACTCTGGTGCTGCATGTGGAAGCAAGATAGACAGTGTCAACTTTCTTTTCTTTTCGCTTCTTTGCTAACCACTCCTTCATAAACCTGTTGTATTGTGGCATCTCTAATGCCTCTGCAAAAGGAATATTAATATTCAGATTCATAAAAGCATTCATAAATTTATCAAACTGAACCTGATTATTCTTTTTCTTCTTTTTCTTTTTCTTTTTCTTGGGAACCAACAGTGTGGGAGAAGGAATAGGAGGCTCAAGGTTAGGCTTTTCAGCCTCATCTGCTGATGTGTCCTCCTCAGCTTCCCCTATAGGCGTTTCATAGTCCTCAGATTCAGGTTCCTCTTCAGATTCCTCCTGGTGAACAGTGATTGCCTTACAATACTCCATCTGGGGTTTCTCTTGTTCAGCTGGGGCCTTACCTTTATTCATGGTGCTTACAACATTCACCAACTGTCCCAGCTGAGTCTCAATGTTTTTTATGGCAGCACTGTGGCCATTCACCGTGGAGTTGATGGCAATGACTGCCTCCTCTAATTTGGTTGTCCTGTTACTAGACTCTGCAATGAAAGCTCCAACAAGATCTTCTAACTTTTTATTATCTTGAGTTTGAGGGGCAAAATCAGGAGGATTAAGAACATTCTTAGTATTAGCATAAGAGAAATTTTCATGGTTCCTATTGTTAGGGTGATAATGTGTAGGTGTAGAATTATTATTATACCCCCTAAAATTCGAATTTGAAACATACTGAACATGTTCAATAGTCTCTTCCTGAGGTCTAGATGCCAAAGCAGCAGCTGATTCAATTGACTGTGCACTCCATGTACCTGAAAATTTCATAAAAGCATTAGCGAGGGAGGTCATCTGGGCCTGGAGTGCACTTACTTTATCAACCTCAAACACTCCAGCAGCAATCTTTTTGGGTGTAGACCGCTCAGATGGCCACTGATAGCTGTTGGTGGCCATATCCTCTAAAAGTGTGCGATCGTTTTCCACGGTCTTGGACAACAGAGTCCCACCTGCAGCTGCATCAACAATCGTTTTTGTACTAGGAGTTAGACCATTATAAAACAATTGTACCTGGAGCCAATCGGGGTAACCATGCTGAGGGCACTTCCTCAGTAGCTCTTTGAATCGCTCCCAAGCTTTGAACAGCTGTTCATCATATTGTTGTTGGAATGTCCCAATCTCGGTCCTCAGCTTGACCGTCTTTGCAGGAGGAAAAAATTTCTTTAAAAAGGCCTGGACCAAAGCATCCCAGGTGGTGATGCTCCCAGGAGTAATAGACTGCAACCAATCTCGTGCTTTATCCTGCAAAGAAAAGGGAAATAAACGTAAGCGAATAGCATCCTCAGACACTCCATTAATCTTTACCGTCCCACAAATATCCAAAAATGATTTAAGATGAGAATTTGGATCCTCAGTGGGCGATCCTCTGTATGCACAGTCTCGAGCCATCTGAATGAGGCCGGTCTTCAGCTCAAAGTTGTTGGCATTAATCGGTGCATAGACAATCCCCGACTGTTGCCCCTGAAACACGGGCTGAAAGTAGTCTCTAATAGGCCTAGGCTCCTCCAGTTGATTTTGGTCAGCAAATTTGAAAATTTTCTCTAATTTCCCTTCGAAGCCTATGGATGGTTCTTTCTATCTCGGGATCCAATGGTGCTAAAATTAAATCTTTATTAATACGCATACAAAACTAAACTACCCTAAAAAGGAAAGAAAACAAATATGGAAAGCAACAAAGAAAAGAAAACAACTAATCTAAATAAGGAAAATATAATCTAGAAAAGGAAACAAAATAACCTAATATGGAATGCAAAAATAGATATGGCAAAACACGAATAAGGAAACTAACCAACAAGGAAAACTAAACTAAAAAAGAATAACAAGAAACAAATATGGAGAAGATTACACAACTAAAAGAAAAACTAACCTAGAAAATCAAATATGGAAAGAAAAACAAATAAGGAAAAAAAATGCAATCAACCAAAAAAAATAAAAATACACCCTAAATTAAGATCGAGCAATTTTTTCACAATATCAATCTAGCTAAATGTGCCAATCCCCGGCAACGGCGCCAAAAACTTGATGTGGACTTTTCCTACCGCAAGCGCACTGGTCAAGTAATAATATAGTGAAAGTAAATTCGAATGTCGTCCTCTGGATTGGATTTTTAAGCAAACCAAGTATTGTGAATAATCTCGCTCAATTTTATTTAGGGATTAAAATGTGATGAATGAATGATAATAAAACCAAATCAAAGTAAGTAAAAAGAATGGAAATTCAATTGGGAAAACTACTTAGGGAATTGATTTCGCCAATTTAGTTTAGGTTTGATTTTAAGGAATAAGTTATTATGCACAATGAAATTATGAGCCAAAGACCCTTTAATCACAACTACCTCTCCCGAGTATAATTGATTCTCATACAAATTAACCAACTTGATATCCCTATCTAAGTTTATTAATCATGCAAGGCAATGAGATCTTTTAACCAATTCTAAAGTTAATCTAAAACCGTCACGAATTAGAAAATAAACTTTATTCATGCAATCTTGAGTAAGTCTAAATCAAATCCCCTCTCCCGAGCTAGATTCGAAACTTAAATCATTCAACTAATGGCCAATTAATTGAAAGCATTAAATCAAGATTACAAACATAATAACATTGCACAACTTAAACCATAAATCAATCCATAAACTTAATCAACTACATCAATCCCTAAGCTACAAGTTTAGCTACTCATGAATGTAAATACAAGCTCAACTAAACATGTGAAAGCCATAAATCTAACTAGAGAAAAGAAAGGGAAAAGAAAACTCAATGTAGGCCGAATCCGACGTCTCCGTCACGATCCCCACGAACAATGGGTTGATTTCCAAATCTCTCCCTTTGTTTTCAGCCTCCAAGTGCTCTATTCTGCCCTGTTTACGGCTCCCAAAGGTCCCAAATCGAACTCCCCCATAACCTAGCCGAAAATAAGCCTTTATTCTGTTTTTTTGTCGTAGCGTCGAGACGCTGTCAAGATAGCGTCTCGACGCTGCCTTCAAAACGCACGTTTCAGGAAAGGAAATTATACAACGTCGAGACGCTAAGGTCGCAGCGTCGAGACGCTGTGACCTTTACGCGCCTATTCTGATATGGAATGCTAGCGTCGAGACGCCTAAGGGCTAGCGTCGAGACGCTAGTCACCTTTTGACCGAATTTTGACTTTTTTTCCATTTTGATTCTTTTTCCTTCCTTTGCATCTTTTCGCGTCCCGAGCACCCGATTAACTCCAATATTGCTCTACAGCTCCAATCAACTATTTCCTACAAAATAAACATTAAAGCACAATTAAATGACCCAAAATCATAAAAGACTAGCTAAATTAAATAAGTAAAGATAGCTAGCTATGCTCGCTATCAATGTTCCCTAGTTTAGATCGAATTTTGGAGGCGTTACAAAATATACACAGTTACTTGCGAATATATATACCCCTATATTTTTTTTAAAAGAAAATATACTACATTAATATTGGAAAAATCAATATACAACCATAAAAACTCTACTGTTTTAAATAATAATAAAAAATCTTCTCCTATTTTAGATTTCATCAAATACACTCGGTATATTTCGTTATTTGCAAATATATACTCCATATATTTGTTCGTCACCACTTATTTGCATAAATATATACATAGATATATATATCTTTTCCAAAAAAAAGTTATATACAATATCCCTCATAATATTAAATATACTACTACATTAGGAAATATATACATGATATGAAACAAATATACAACTATATAGATATAGATATATATATATATATAAACTTTATTATTTTAAAAAACTCTCTTCCCGACAACCATGTGACTTCTCATTGAGCTCCGTATTGTATAAGCTCTGTATTGTATATATATACACACATACATACATGATATATATAAGGTATATATGAAATTATATAAGGTATATATGAAATTATAAATGAATATCGACACTTTTTTTAAATGAAAAAATCTTGAAAAAATATCGTTTAGACCAAACTAGAGCACGAAAACAGAAGAAAAATCTATAGGTAATTGAATAAAATTGAAGGAAAATAGACATAAAATAAAATCGAGACTTTTTTTAAGATGGTGAGTGATTTTAGGGATCCTTCCAAAATTGGAGAGTGAACTAATGGGTTGAATTTTTTTAATAGGAAATAATAAAATATGGTTTTTCCTTTTATGATTTTTTTGTTGTATTTTAAATACAAAAAATATGAAAGAGGGCATAAATGTAATTGAATAACAACATATATGAAAAACTCTAGGCTCTTATGCTATTTGCGTAAACAATGGTAGTTTTGGACAAAAACGAAATATAGGGTCCATTTATAGGCTAATCATGTACTTATCCCTATATTAAATGCAATTAATATCATTAATAAAATAAGTTAAGAATTAAAAATGTATGAAATATTTGAAGTTAGTTGTGGTTTATATATAAATAGTTATGAATTTTTTTTATAATGATAGAAAATGATATATAATTGCCTTTTGAACAAAGAAATGTTATCTAAATTAATTTGTGTTTATCCAATTTTTCCATGTCTTAGTGTTCATTCCATCAAAATCTTAATTCTTATTAGATATTAGACTATATTTTGATTTTTTCAGTAATTATTTTCTTATCTTAATTTTCTTAAAATAGAGTTTTCAAATTGTTGTTGAAATGGGTAAAAGAGACAACCATAGAGATGTAGGAAATGAAACAATTATAAAACTTTTGACATTCCAAAACTTTCATATTCTGTAATTAAATATAATTAAATAAAAATATTAAGGAAAAAAAATACACTTTTAGTCCTTGAGGTTTGAGTTAGGTTTTATTTTGGTCCCTAAGTTTTCAAACTCAACAATTTAGTCCCTCAGGTTTGGTTTTAGTTTCATTTTGGTCCCTCCATCCAATTTTTCGTTAATAATTAACAGAATGCTGACGTGCACTAATTTTTTTGTTTAAAAAATATTTTTGAATTTTTTAAAATATAAACATATCAAAATATAATATTTTATATTATTTTTATTGATTTCTTCTTTATTTCCCTCTCTCTCCCTTCTTCTTCTCCTCCTTGCTCCTCCTCCCATTTGCCGGAGACGACTTTCTGCCAGCCACCACCGCCACTGCCGTCTTTGGAAATTCTTTTTTTTCCTTCTTCCTTTATTCTCCTCCTCCCCTTCACGCACGACAGCCTCAAGGTCCATCTCCGGCGAAATTTTCTTCCTTCTATCAAGTTGCTCTTCGTCGTCGGCCAGTGGGTGTTCGTCTCCAGCATCGTCTCCAGCGTCAAAGGCAGTGCAGTGGCCTCGTGGATTCAGCGTACGTGGGTGCGTTCAGTCGGCCATAAGGATCGTGGGTGAGAGCTTGAGGGCGAGCTGGAAGGCCGTTGCAGATCGGGGTTCGACGAGTTTGAGGGCAGATCTGTGTGGGTTCCACGAGTTTGAGGGCAAATCTACGTGGGTTCGACAAGTTTGAGGGGAGATCTGCGTGGGCTCGATGAGCTGGAGGGCGAGCTTCAACAGATCTGCATGGGTTTCCAGCCCAGATCTGCGTGGGTGTGGTCGAAACCCAGATCTGTCCTCGTGGTTTGTCCGTCCGTCGGGTCCTCCTTGTTCTGGAAATTTGTCTAAATCAGGTTTATTGCGATGACGAGACAAAAAGGGGGTTGGATTTGGATAAATTTAAAATGCGAGGGAAAATAAAAGGCTGAAAATGAAATGGCAGGAAAGTAAAGACGGGAAAATTAAAAGGCGGGTAGGCTAATCATACCTTGGCGATCCCTGCAATTGGAATTACTCGGTGTTAGTTTATTTAAATTCAATCATTGATTATCTAAAAATTAATTTTATTGAATTATTATGAGCCTCGAGTGCTTTTTGGCTTTTTAGATAGTCCACCTACTAAGCCTGTGTCTAATTGATTAACTTACCCGATACTCCACGAGTTCATTAACCAATTAGTTATTTAAATTGCATCCACCGCCCCTCATGCTTATATCGATAAATCCTCAATGTAAATCTAATTAACTAAATGAATATTCAGATAAGTCATCAAAAATACTAATTAGCTAATCGCAGTATCACACAAGACCCGAAATTGTCTAATTGAATTAGGAATTAAAATTCTTTAATTAAATTAAATCAATTTCTCCTATGTTCTTAGGCCTATCAGAAGTCTATGCTAGGTGTCACGGTCATGCTTGTCCAAGGCGTGTTGCCCATGGCCGCTGACGGAAGAGATTTTTGCGGACTCTTGTCAAATAAATTTATAATCCACGATTCCTAAAGCTAACTTGTAGTAGTAGTGGTCGGAGTCGGCCACAGGGAACAATCGATTTATTTCTAAATTCTTTTGTGTTTTTGAGGTAACCAAAATGGGGGGTTTATTTATAAAAGATTAAGACATAAAGTAAAGGCATGAAAGTAAATAAGCAAGATTAAATGCAAGGAAAGTAAAGGTGGGGTTAGTTGATCTTACCACGAGGATCACTGTAATCGGGGTTGAACTCGGTGTTAAGTTTGATTAATTTCATTCATCGATTATCAATTGATTTTAATTAACTATCTAAGTCCGACGTACTCCGACAACAAACCGAGAGCCATGATCCAACTATCACAAACATGCAAACGCTAAGTTTGATTCTAGTTTAAATTAATTAATATGCCTATTAACTAATCTAAACCGCATTGGGATCTAGCCGAATTAATTCACATGCAACGGGCAACAAACCACAATTACAATTGATTAAATCATTTAGTTCTAGGGACGCATGCGTATAATCATAACGTTAACCTATTTGCTACTTAGATTTAGCAAGTAAATTTAGAGAGGGCGTGGTCAAGGTTGTCAATCTTTCCTACCACAATCTAAACTTATAGAAAAAGAACTAAAATCACAAATACAATTAACTAAGTAATGAAGAATGGAAATCTCATAAAATTGAATCAAACTTACAAACCGAGGTCTCGATTACAACTATCCGAGCTTAGTTGGCCATAGACAAGCACCTCCAAGCTCGAGGCTCGATCAATCGACCCATGGACTAAGAAAACTTAAAATAACTCTAGAAAAGTAAAGAGAAATGTGGCTAAAATTGATGAATTGTGGGATTCAAGGGATGACTCTAAACCTACACCAAGACCCTCTATTTATAGTGTTTCTTGGCCTTCAATTCGTGGTAGAATGGTGCTGAATTGGGTCTTCAAACAAGGAAAAATTCCAACCAAAAATGGAAAAAATCGATTATGGAAAATTGCCTAGTGTCGAGACGCTAGGACACAACATCGCGACACTAGGCCTTCAAGTATGGAAAAAATATGCGGATCAACACACCGTTGAGACGCTATGGCAAGAGCGTCGCGACGCTAGGTCTTCATCTTCATGTTGGGTTTTATGCCTTACAACTCGTAGATAGTGAATGTAAACAAATTGTATATTTGTTTCAATAAAGTGTTATTGGGTTTCTACAACAAAGTGTTATTGTTAAATATTGCACAATTTGACCCAAATCCAATAAACTAAGATCGAAGGTTGTTTAAATGTGACTTGAACTAGTATGTGGGGACATACAGGGATCAGTGTTCAAGTATCAACCTAAAAGGTCTATAGTACAGGGATAAGGCTGGGTACCTTATCCTGGTAACACTATGTGATACGACCCATTTTGTATTCGATACATACGCATTGATCCAAGGTGTCCATGTAGGAGACATGCGAGCGGAGGTATCCTATGCAATGAGTTTGCATAAGACCGGACCATGAAATAGTAAACCACTAGATGTAACACCATTAACTAGTTAGGTTACTGTTTCAACAGGATGACCTAGGTAACTCAGTCTTAATCCTAAGTGTGTCATGAACTCCTTCTCACGAGGGATTGTCCTTTGATTAGTATGGGTGAGAGTGGCATGCACGCCGACTCAATAAGCTTACCTTCTTGAGGACGAGACCGAGTGGGGGGCTGGGGACATGACAACACAAGATGGAATACACTCCTTCCCACTTCTAGGAGAAGTAGATGAGTGTTCCCTTAAGTGGTGACTCCGGGACTTGAACAAAGGGATCCCACCCTCTCACTGGCCCGATAGGAACTTTCTGTTTAATGGTTGGACCATAAACAGGTTGTTGATTAGAGGAGCGCTGATACTTAAGGAGACAAATGTAACATAGGGGTAAAACGATAATTTGACCCAGTCGTGATTATGAACACTTGTGAAGGATTGACTTACCGGTATAGGTCTATATCCGTGGACACAAAAATGTTCTATAGTGAGAAGAGTTAAGCTGTGGGTCTTTAGTGGAATGACCCACAGTTAATGAATATTGGTTAACCTGATTAATGAGTTTAATCGGTTAACCTCATATCATTGGAGCTTCTGATCTGTAGGTCCATTAGGTCCCCCTGCTAGCTCGTAAAGAGTAATTAGGAACAATTATATCTTGAGAGAATTTGAATAGTTCAAATTCATATTGGGAATTAAGTTAATTGTATGGAATACAAATTAATATAATGTATAATGATACATTAAAATGTAAAGTCTAATTTGAAATTAAACTTTATTATTATGAGAGAAATAAATATTTGAAGAAGTTCAAATATTAATATGAATTTGATTCATATTATAGAATTAATTAATTGAAGGACTGAAATTAAATATATGATATTTAATTGGGTAATTAATTAATTAACTAATAGAAGGTCTGAAATTAAATATATGATATTTAATTGGTGATTAATTAATTTAAAGAATTAATTAATTGGAAATTAATCAATTATGGAAATGATTAATCACTTATGGAAGTAATTAATCATTTATGGAAATGATTTAATCACTTATGGAAGTGATCAATCATTTATGGAAAAGATTAATCAATTATGGAATTGATTGGTTATGGAATTGATTAATTATGGAAAAGATTAAATCAGTTATGGAAATAATTGATTTTAAATGAATATTTTATCCATGGCCTTTCTCCTATAAATAGAACACTAACCCTAGGGTTTAGGTACTACAACATATGACCACCATAAGGCCCTCTCATATTCTCTCAACTCAAGAACTCTAGGGAGAATTTTCTCTCTAGAGTTTTTCCAATTCAAGATTAGGTAATCCCACAACTACGTTCCTAATCTCAGAGTTATAGTGGGGAAGCCCTTGTGGTGGTGTCCGTTGAAGAATTCAGAGTGTTCAGACGGACTCATCGCTTAACCTTTTGCCAATGTATTGGTATTTTGTAGAACAAAATTAATTTACGAACGGTCCAATTGCTTCCGTTGTAATGGAATTGGCTGAATTACGCGTGGGCAAGAGTAAGTGTCGCACAATCGCTTTGCGAGTCCGAAAGAGTGGGATTGTGTCAGTTGGTATCAGAGCCTTGTTGGCTTCCGAAGTGAAAATCTGAAAGCATGTTGTCGACAAAGCAAATGGGCAAGACCCATGTCGAACGACTCGTAGAAATCGAAGAGCAGTTGCTCTACTTGAGAGAAGTCCCAGATTCAGTTCGGTTCTTGGAATCTCACCTGGAAGAAATTGTAACCAAGAAGGACACAATAGATGCGGTATCTGGCCGCCTGGATGGAATGCCCATCAAAGAGTTATTAATGAGGGTTGAGAACCTCGAAGCAAAAGCTACAAAACTTAGTAGCTTCGAGTGTGGGGACAACTCGACGGGTTCTATCTCCTAGATGGAGGAGCGTGTCGTTGGCTTAGACAGCTCCCAAAAAGCAATAGTTCAGATGGTCACAGAATTGTCTGAAGATGTGAAAATGGACCTCGACGTCGTCAGGGATGAAGTGGCAGATCTAAGCGCCAGACTAAACCTCACCATAAGAGTGGTGGGAAACCAAGCCCTGGCAGGGGGTGTGGTCCAGTTAAACAAAGTGAAAGTCCCCGAGCCGAAACCCTTCTGTGGGGTTCGAGATGCTAAAGCCCTAGAGAACTTTATCTTCGATCTAGAACAGTACTTCTAGGCAATGAGTACAACAACAAAAGAATCGAAAATCACCTTGGCGACGATGCATCTGGTAGATGACGCCAAGTTATGGTGGAGGTCCTGTTATAGGGACGCCCAAGAAGGTCGTTGTGTCATTGACACATGGGAAAGGCTGAAACAAGAGCTACGTTCGCAGTTCTTCCTAGAGAATGTTGAGATTTTGGCGCGTCGTAAGTTACGCGAGTTGAAACACACATGAACTATCCGAGAGTATGTCAAACAGTTTTCTGGATTAATGTTGGACATACGGGACTTGTCAGAGAAAGATAAGGTCTTCTGTTTTATAGAGGCATTGAAATCGTGGGCGAAGTCCATGCTTTATGAACAGAGAGTACAATCACTATCAGACGCTTATGCAGCCGCAAAACGTCTGTTCGATCTTAGCAACGACCAGCCCCAGGAACAGAGGCGGAACCTGTTGGGTTTTATGTCCTAAAACTCGTAGATAGTGAATGATTAACGAATTATACACTTGTATCAATAAAGTGTTATTGAGGTTTATGCAATAAAGTGTTATTGTCATATTAAGTCTAGAATTGCACAATATGACCCAAATCCAATAAACTAAGATCCAAGGTTGTTTACATGTAACTTGAACTAGTATGTGGGGACATACAGGGATTCATGTTCAAGTAACAAACTAAAAGGTCTATAGTACAGGATAAGGCTGGGTACCTTATCCTGGTAACACTATGTGATACGACCCACTTTGTATTTGATACAGACGTATCGATCCAAGGCGTCCATGTAAGAGACACGCGAGCGGGGGTATCCTATGCAATGAGTTTGCATAAGATCGGACCATGAAATAGTAAACTACTAGATGTAACACCGTTAACTAGTTAGGTTACTGTTTCAATAGGATGACCTAGGTAACTCAGTCTTAATCCTGAGTGTGTCATGAACTCCTCACGAGGGTTTGTCCTTTGATTAGTACGGGTGAGAGTGGCCTGCACGTCGACTCAATAAGTCTACCTTCGTGGGGAAAAGACCGAGTGGGGGGCTGGGGACATGACAATACAAGATGAAATTCACTCCTTTCCCTATTGGGGCAAGTAGATGTGTGTTCCCTTAAGGGCTGATTGATGTGCAAATTGCTAACCGCAAGTGTACGGGTCAAGTAATAATATAGTGTTTTCGTGTAAAACGAGTGTCGTCCTCTGGATTGGTTTTCTAGCAAATTAAGTATCGCGAATACTTTTGTTCAATTTTATTTAGGGAGCAAAACTCAATGATAAAGATATATCTAAAGACAAAAAGCATAAAATAAAAGTGGATACTCAAATGGAAAGATTCTTAGGGAATTGATTTCATTGATTAAGAATGAGGATTGATTAATAGGAATGAATTGACCGTGCAATTATTCTACAAGCCAAGGAAACTTTTATCACGATTACCTCTCCCGAGTATAATTGATTCTCATGCATATAAACTAACTTGATATCCCTATCTAAGTTAATTAACATGCAAGGCATTATTCGGTTCGATCCTTGTTATGCTTCTAAAGATATTCCAAATCCCGTCACAAACTTAGAAATTCTACTCTAGTCATGCAATTAAACAAGGTAAGTCTTAGGCCAAATCCTCTCTCCCGAGTTAGATTCAACACTTAAATCATTCAATTAGTGATCAAGTAATTGAAAGCATTAAACACAAAATTGCATGCATAGAATAAAAGCACATTCATACCAAAAATTAATCCAACAAACTTAAACAATTACATCAATCCCTAAGACAAACAACTAGCAATTCATAGTCTTTAAACCATAAACATTAATTGAAAGAAAAGCCATAAAAACTACAAGAGTTAAGGGAAAGAAAAGGGAAAACTCGAATCCGTCGAAACCGGCACGTCCCCGTCACGATCTCCACGTCTTCTCGCTTGATTCCCGCTCCTTAGCCTTGCCTTTAGCTCCCACAAAAGGTCTCTAGTCGAAATTAGGGCTAAAATCTAACCAATTGGACTCTCCAAATCCGTAGCTGAAAAGAGGAATTTATAGAAAATCTGCGGGTAGCGTCGCGACGCTGTGTACATAGCGTTGCGACGCTGTCACAGCGTCTCAACGCTAAGGAGATAGCGTCTCGACGCTGTCTCTGTTGCCGCCCAATTCAGAAAAGGAAAGGCAGCGTCGAGACGCTCCAAGAGCAGCGTCCCGACGCTGGCCTACGGATGGCTCTCTTTTGACTTCTTCTTGGTTGAATCTTTTCCGTTCTTTAGCCAATTTTCATGTCCCGAACACGTATTTAGCTCCAATTTCTCGATTTAACTCCGAAACATGATTCCTACAAAAAGAACATAAAATGCATAATTTTTGCCAATTAAATATAAAAAGACTAGCTTAATTAATTAGGGAAACATAGCTAGCTATGCTCGCTATCAAATACCCCCAAACTTAAGCTTTTGCTAGTCCTCGAGCAAACTAAAAATGAAGCATACAGTGGAAGAATGGATGCAATAATCATAACTCAATCCTCAAGGCTCAAAAGTCAATAGTCAAGCAAGCAAGAGACATGCACATAAGGACCAATGAGGGAGACAAATTAAAATTTTTCCAAAATTAACTTGCACAAGCGAGATCTAACTCAACAAGATCAGACTCTACTAGCTTGGGTTTGGATTATTAAACTCTCAGCTCATCTTCCCTCTACACTGGCACTAAGGCTTCACTAATGAGTTAATGGAAAAAATTAGATTGTTTTCCTCCAAACTTAGGTGCTTATAATTAACAATTAATTTAAGCAAGTATATGTGGCACTAGCTTTCACACACCCATTGCAGGGACCCTTAACCTGAGTTTTCTCTGGTTGGCCTAACTGATCACAACAGGGGTAGCTCTTTGCCTTAATCTTTATTAAGCATTGCATATTGCGCGCATAAGTCATGACTTTTTTTTCTTTTTCAACGATAACAACAAGAATGATTTTTCTTTATGAGCATAAATAGCAGATATTCTTTTCTTTTCTCCTAAGCAAGATCAAACATACTAATTTGCAAAATATTAACTCTTTAGCTCTACCCTACACCTATCGAGGTGACAACAAGCATATGACCCCAATAATTCGCTCCTAAGCATTCAAATCCAAATCTAGCCAAGACAAATACTCTACTCATGCAAGCCATCTCCTAGAAAAATTTTAAAAAGTCTCCCTTTTTTGGGCACTCATGCTTACAACTCATCACAAGCTTGAAAATTGACAAGAAAGCCTATCCTAGGACATCATAATCATGCAAAAGTAGCATCCAGAAAACAACCATATGCATAATTCAAAGAAAGCTCAAAACTATAGCCCGAACTCAGATGCTCAAGGGCTCCACAAACATGCTAATCCACCCCAAACTTAAAATATGCATTGTCCTCAATGTATAAAGAAAATAAAGCATAATCAATCATGAGAACAATAAAAGAGTAGGAGGAGTGAACGATACTGCCCTAGAATGATGAACTTTTCATGAATGCTTGGCAAAGACAAGAGCACAGGAACTCCTACAAAACAAAAACAACAAGACATAAAAAACAATAACAAAGTAACTTGGGTTGCCTCCCATAAGCGCTTGTTTATCGTCTTTAGCTCGACGTGCTCGTGCAGTCTGTCAAGGCACATAAAAATTCTCGTATTTCTTTGGACCCTTCTTTCTTGAATCAATAAAACTCACTATTGCTAGCAAGCTTACCAGCTTCTCATGGGCCCCTGAAATAGAATTATTTTTGGTATTTTTGACTAAAATAAACATAAAAGGAGAAAGATCAAAATAAAGAGACTCTGACTCTAAAACTGACTCGTGAGAATAGAAAAAGGAATAATCAAAATATACAAAGGATGGAGAAGATAAAACAGACGAAGGCTTTTCAACCTCAAACTCTACCTCCTGAACTTCCTCTGACACTACAAGCTCATTTTCTTTTTCTTCCTCACAACCATGTTCTTGATAGGTGCTCCAACTCTCCAATTCATCCCCACTATTCATGCAACTCACCCCTAACTGCTCATCCTCATCAAGATCGAAAGAACTACGCTCATGAATGGGTGCCAATGAATCATCGGCCACATGACTCACTAGACAACTTATGGAAGTGGATCCCACCTCACTAACTTCCTGTGGAGCTTGAAGTCCTCTTATGATTTCATCAATTTTTAGACTCCTCGCTCTAGACTCCTCAATATAATTTTGAACTATACTTTCCAAGGAAGAATTTTCATTTAAAGGGGTATAACTTGAAGATGAAAAATTGGAATATGGTGTTGAATAAAAAGCCATTCAAATCAATTAAAGCAACAATGATAATTAGGTTTCCAATCAAATAATCACCCAACAAGAACAAATGACTAATACTCAAACAAAAAAGGAAAGAAAAAGAACAAAGAAAACTAAATAGAAAAGGAAAACAAAAACAAAAAATGAAATAAAACAAATAAGGAAAAAAATCAAACAAACAAGGAAAACACTAAAATAGGAATGCAACAAATATGGAAAATAAAAACCAATAGGGAAAAAATGCAATCTATCTACAAAATAAAAAATAAATAAAAAATAAAAAATAAAATACACCCTAAATTAAGATCGAACAATTTTTCCACGATACTAATTTAACTAAATATGTCAATCCCCGGCAACGGCGCCAAAAACTTGATGTGCAAATTGCTAACCGCAAGTGTACGGGTCAAGTAATAATATAGTGTTTTCGTGTAAAACAAGTGTCGTCCTCTGGATTGGTTTTCTAGCAAATTAAGTATCGCGAATACTTTTGTTCAATTTTATTTAGGGAGCAAAACTCAATGATAAAGATATATCTAAAGACAAAAAGCATAAAATAAAAGTGGATACTCAAATGGAAAGATTCTTAGGGAATTGATTTCATTGATTAAGAATGAGGATTGATTAATAGGAATGAATTGACCGTGCAACTATTCTACAAGCCAAGGAAACTTTTATCACGATTACCTCTCCCGAGTATAATTGATTCTCATGCATATAAACTAACTTGATATCCCTATCTAAGTTAATTAACATGCAAGACATTATTCGGTTCGGTCCTTGTTATGCTTCTAAAGATATTCCAAATCCCGTCACAAACTTAGAAATTCTACTCTAGTCATGCAATTAAACAAGGTAAGTCTTAGGCCAAATCCTCTCTCCCGAGTTAGATTCAACACTTAAATCATTCAATTAGTGATCAAGTAATTGAAAGCATTAAACACAAAATTGCATGCATAGAATAAAAGCACATTCATACCAAAAATTAATCCAACAAACTTAAACAATTACATCAATCCCTAAGACAAACAACTAGCAATTCATAGTCTTTAAACCATAAACATTAATTGAAAGAAAAGCCATAAAAACTACAAGAGTTAAGGGAAAGAAAAGGGAAAACTCGAATCCGTCGAAACCGGCACGTCCCCGTCACGATCTCCACGTCTTCTCGCTTGATTCCCGCTCCTTAGCCTTGCCTTTAGCTCCCACAAAAGGTCTCTAGTCGAAATTAGGGCTAAAATCTAACCAATTGGACTCTCCAAATCCGTAGCTGAAAAGAGGAATTTATAGAAAATCTGCGGGTAGCGTCGCGACGCTGTGTACATAGCGTCGCGACGCTGTCACAGCGTCTCAACGCTAAGGAGATAGCGTCTCGACGCTGTCTCTGTTGCCGCCCAATTCAGAAAAGGAAAGGCAGCGTCGAGACGCTCCAAGAGCAGCGTCCCGACGCTGGCCTACGGATGGCTCTCTTTTGACTTCTTCTTGGTTGAATCTTTTCCGTTCTTTAGCCAATTTTCATGTCCCGAACACGTATTTAGCTCCAATTTCTCGATTTAACTCCGAAACATGATTCCTACAAAAAGAACATAAAATGCATAATTTTTGCCAATTAAATATAAAAAGACTAGCTTAATTAATTAGGGAAACATAGCTAGCTATGCTCGCTATCACTGATTCCGGGGCTTGAACAAAGGCGCACCATCTTCTCCTAGCCCGAGAGGAACTTGTTCATGTAGAGGTTGGACCATAAACAACTTGTTCATTAGAGGGATCAGTGGTACTTAAGGAACCAGAGGTAACCTAGGGGTAAAACAGTAATTTGACCCAACTGGTGTTACGAATACTCGTGAAGGATTGACTTACTGCATTGGTCGATATCTGTGGACACAGAAATATTCTACAGTGAGAAGAGTGCAGTTGTGAGTCTTTAGTGGAGTGACCCATAGTTAACGAATGTTGATTGACTCGGTTAATGAGTTTAGTTGATCAATCTCGTATCGTTGGAGCTTCTGATTTGTAGGTCCATTAGGTCCACCGCTAGCTCATAACAGGTTCTGAGATAACATAGTCTTGATTGGTAAAGGGAATTTAAGTTAATTATATCTTGATGCAATTAATATAATGTATGGGGATACATTATAGTATAAGTTTAATTAATGAATTAAACTTTATAATAAAATTAATTTTGGATGTGATTCAAATATTAATTAATGAGAGAATTATGAATTTAATTAAATATGTGATATTTGATTAATTCATGAATTAATTAATTGGGGAATTAATTAATTTAATTTTAATTTGGTTAAATGTGATTTAATCAAATTAATACTATAGTTTATATTAATGTACATTTTGATGCACATTAAAACTATAGGTTAGATGAGAGAGTTAAAATTGAATATGATTCAATTATAAAATCAATTAAATATTTGATATTTAACTAATGTGGATTCAATTAATAGAATTAATTGAATGGCCAATTTAATTCAATTGAATATGATTCAAATTGAATTAAATACTTTATATTATAATTCATTTAGTTAATATTGATTTAATTAAATTAATTAAATTAATTAATTAATTAAATATTTATTATTTAATTAGTTAATGACCGAGATTGTTTTGATTAAGATCTAACGGTCTAGATCTAGTAGGGTAATACCTCCCTCCACACTTATCGTACAGGGGAGAGGGAGTTCACTACTGATCAATCATTCTCTCATTTTTACGCAAAATACAAAGGGAGAGCGCTCAACTTTTCTCTCTAGTTTTCTCTCAAAATATAGCATTTACTTTGCTGAATTTTTCCCTTCCAAGACGATTTTTGGGTTTCCACAAGCCAATCTCAGAGATCCAAGAGCATAGCGGGTGCTCTCGAGTGGTTGTGTTCGTTGGGAGGAAGAAGTACATGAATTGGAGCATCGTGGGTGTTTTTCGGGTCTCCATTCATGTAAGTTTTCAGAGTTCTAAATAGTTTAGATATGAATTTTACAACATGCTTGATCTAATTTAAATTAGAAATTGTTTCTATTTTATTGCCAACGTACCGGTTTTTCTAAAATTGAAAATCAATTTGAGATCGTTCTTGATTGCTTCTGCTGCCAAAAGAGATTTCAATCCTTCAGAACCAAGCCTCCTCAAGTGGGGGAAATAGACCCACGTGAGCCAACTCTCCCAAAAGTGGAGGAGGAGACAGAAGTGAGGGAAGTAACCGTAACCCCTCCCAACCTAGAGGGGGGAGTTCATATCGAGGCCCGAATCAGCAGTCCTATAATGACAAACCCCCTTATTGCTATATCTGTAAAGGGCCACATCGATCATACAAGTGCCCTAGTCGAGCTGCATTCAATGCCTTTCAAGCTTCATTGACGGGCACTGCGGGACTGGAGACTGAAACTATTGAGACTAGCACGACGAATGAGGCGAATGAAGAAAACCCTTGCATGGGAGCGTTGAAATTCCTATCTGCCCTCCAAAATAAGTCTGAAGGGGCCAAAGAGTCGCTTGAACGTGGTCTCATGTGAAGGATTGAAATTCCTAATTCCGTTACAGTAGAAGCAATTGGACCGTTCGTAAATTAATTTTGTTCTACAAAATACCAATACATTGGCAAAAGGTTAAGCAGTGAGAAACATACCTCCGTTGACGACTCTGAATACTTCAACGGATGATTCTTGATTGCTCTGAAACAACGAAGAACACCACCATTTGATCTTCCCCGCTATAGCTCTGTGATTAGGAACGTAGTTGTGGGACTACCTAATCTTGAATGGGAAAAACTCTAGAGAGAAAATTCTCCCTAGAGTTCTTGAGTTGAGAGAATATGAGAAGGCCTTATGGTGGCCATAGGTTGGAGACCCTAAACCCTAGGTTTAGTGTTCTATTTATAGGAGAAAGGTCATGAATAAAATATTCATTTAAAATCAATTATTTCCATAATTGATTTAATCTTTTCCATAATTAATCAATTCCATGACCAATCAATTCCATAATTGATTAATCTTTTCCATAAATGATTGATCACTTCCATAAGTGATTAAATCACTTCCATAAATGATTAATTACTTCCATAAGTGATTAATCATTTCCATAATTGATTAATTTCCAATTAATTAATTCTTTAATTAATTATCACCAATTAAATATCATATATTTAATTTCAGACCTTCTATTAGTTAATTAATTAATTACCCAATTAAATATCATATATTTAATTTCAGGTCTTCAATTAATTAATTCTATAATATGAATCAAATTCATTTTAAAATTTGAACTTCTTCAAATTCTCTTATATCCTATAAATTTAATATGAATCAAATTCATATAAATATTTGAACTTCTTCAAATATTTATTTCTCTCATAGACTATAGTTTAATTAAATCTCATTTAATTTAAACTAAAATAAATAAATAATTAATTAATAATTAATTAATTCATCTTCTAATTAAATACCATATATTTAATTAGACATATATTTGAACTCTTTCAAATATATCAATATCTCAATATAATAAAGTTTAATCTCAAATTAGACTTTATATTTTAATGCATCACTATACATTATATTAATTTGTATCTCATACAATTAACTTAATTCCCAATATGAATTTGAACTATTCAAATTCTCTCAAGATATATTTGTTCCTAATTACTCTTTACGAGCTAGCAGGGGGACCTAATGGACCTACATATCAGAAGCTCCAATGATATGAGGTTAACTGATTAAACTCATTAATCAAGTTAACCAATATTCATTAACTGTGGGTCATTCCACTAAAGACCCACAACTGAACTCTTCTCACTGTAGAACATTTTTGTGTCCATGGATGTAGACTTATGTCGGTAAGTCAATCTTTCACGAGTGTTTGTAACCACGGCTGGGTCAAATTACCGTTTTACCCCTGTGTTACATCTGTCTCCATAAGTACCAGCACTCCTCTAATGAACAACCTGTTTATGGCCCAACCATTAAACAAAAAGTCCCTCTCGGGCTAGTGAGAGGGCGGGATCCCTTTGTTCAAGTCCTGGAGTCACCACTTAAGGGAACACTCATCTACATCTCCTAGAAGTGGGAATGAGTGAATTCCATCTTGTGTTGTCATGTCCCCAGCCTCCCACTCGGTCTTGTCCCCAAAAAGAAAGGCATATTGAGTCGGCGTATTGGCCACTCTCACCCATGCTAATCAAAGGACAATCCCTCATGAGAAGGAGTTCATGACACACTCAGGATTAAGACTGAGTTACCTAGGTCATCGTATTGAAACAGTAACCTAACTAGTTAACGGTGTTACATCTTGTGGTTTACTATTTCGTAGTCCGGTCTTATGCAAACTCATTGCATAGGATATCTCGGCTCGCATGTCTCCTACATGGACGCCTTGGATCAATACGTCTGTATCGAATACGGAGCGGGCCGTATCACATAGTGTTACCAGGATAAGGTACCCAGTCTTATCCCTGTACTATAGACCTTTTAGGTTGTTACTTGAACACTGATCCCCGTATGTCCTCACATACCAGTTCAAGTCACATGTAAACAACCTTGGATCTTAGTTTATTGGATTTGGGTTAAATTGTGCAATATTTAACAATAACACTTTATTGTGAAAACTCAATAACACTTTATTGACACAAGTATACAATTTGTTTACATTCACTATCTACGAGTTTTAGGGCATAAAACCCAACATCATGTATGTCGAAGCGTGGGCTAATCAGAGACGGGCCAAGAGTACAATGGTCGACTCTGGTGCCACCCACAACTTTATGATCGAAGTTGAAGCACAACGATTGAACTTATGATGGGACAAAGATTCAGGAAAGATGAAAGCGGTGAACTCAGTCTCCCTACCGATCATGGGAATTGCTAAGAGAGCGACAGTTAAGTTGGGGACTTGGAATGGCTAGACAGATTTCGTGATAGTAAAGATGGATGATTTCGACGTGGTGTTGGTAATGGAATTCCTTCTCGAACACAAAGTCATTCCCATTTCCCTAGCGAAATGCTTGGTGATCATAGGATCCAACCCCATGGTCGTGACAACCAGTATCAGACAACCGAATGGGGTGAAAATGATATTAGCCCTCCAGCTCAAGAAAGGTCTTGCACACGACGAACCAACATTCATGGTCATCCCAATGACAGAAGACGAAAATTCAGAAACACCAGTCCCCAGAGAGATCCAACGTGTGTTGGACAAGTACCGTGATGTAATTCTAGACAGTCTGCCCAAGACCCTACCTCCACGGCGGGGGATAGATCACGAAATTGAATTGTTACCAGGGCGAGACCGCCCGCTAAAAATGCTTAACGCATGGTGCCGCCAGAGCTAGCCGAGCCCCGGAAACAGTTAGATGAGTTACTAAATGTTGGGTTCATTAGGCTCGCAAAGTCTCCATATAGGGCGTCAGTGTTGTTCCAAAAGAAGAAAGACGGAAGTCTGTAGTTATGCATTGAATACCGAGCCCTCAGCAAGCTCACGATGCGCAACAAATATCTGTTACCCATTATCACCGAATTGTTTGATCGTCTCCACGGGGCAAAGTATTTCTTGAAATTAGATCTCAGGTCGGGATACTATTAAGTGCACACGCCGAAGGAGATGAACCCAAGACAACGTGTGTCACAAGTACGGGGCCTTCGAGTTCTTAGTCATGCCATTCGGTCTGACGAATGCTCCGGCTACCTTTTGCACACTAATGAACCAAGTGTTTCACGAGTATCTCGACAAATTTGTGGTGGTTTACCTCGATGACATAGTGGTCTACAGCCCGACCATGGAAGAACATCAACTTCACTTGCAGTTGGTTTTTGAGAAGTTTAAGAAAAATCAACTGTATGTGAAGAGAGAAATGCTCCTTTGCACAACAGCGCATTAACTTCCTCGAACGCGTGATCGAAGCCGGCCGTATTGGTATGGAAGATGGGAAAGTGACAACCATCAGGGATTGGGAAGTTCCGAAGACAGTGACAAAGTTACGTTCCTTCTTGGGGCTGACCAACTACTACCGACGATTCGTAGAGGGATTCTCGAATCTTGCCAGTCCTTTGACCGAGTTATTAAAGAAAGACAAGACGTGGAGTTGGACTCCAGAATGTCAAGTCGCGTTTGAAGGGTTGAAGCGCACAATGATGGAAGGTCCGGTACTCGGAATTGTCGATGTTACCAAACCTTTCGTAGTAGAGACCGATGCGTCAGACTACGGGTTGGGTGGTGTTCTAATCCAGGACGGACACCCCATCGCGTATGAAAGTCGGAAGCTGAATGATGCGGAAAAGAGGTATGTGGCCTCAGAGAAAAAGATGTTGGCAGTAGTTCACTGTTTGAGAGTTTGGAGATAGTACCTTCTAGGGGTCAAGTTCGTGGTCCAGACGGATAACAGCTCTATCTGTCACTTCTTCAGCCAGCCGAAATTGTCCTCCAAGCAAGCGAGATGACAAGAATGTCTTGCAAAGTTTGACTTTCAATTTAAACACAAGCCGGGTAAAGCCAACCAATTGGCAGACGCGTTAAGTCGGAAGAGCGAGCATGTGGCCCTGTGCATGCTAGCTCATTTGAAAGCGAGCAGGTTGAACGGAACCGTCTGTGAGACCATCAAAGAACATTTTTTGAGTGATACGGCCGCCCAGGCCATAATTCAGCTGGCAAAAGAAGGGAAAACACGTCAGTTTTGGGTAGAAGATGATCTACTCTTTACCAGAGGCAACCGCCTATACGTTCCTCGTTCAGGGAACTTGCGAAGACTTTTGTTAGAAGAATATCACGACACTCTGTGGGCAAGACACATCGGGTGGCAAAGAACTTATGCCCTTCTAAAACATGGTTACTACTGTCCCAACCTCCGCGACGATGTTATGCAATTCACGAAGACCTGTCTTATCTGCCAACAAGACAAGGTCGAAAGGGCCAGGACAACAGGGTTGCTGGAACCCTTACCTATTCCTGCAAGACCGTGGGAAAGTGTTTCGCTCGACTTCATCACCCACCTACCTAAGGTTGGGGAATTTAAGGCCATACTAGTGGTCATCGACAGGTTCTCAAAATATGCAACGTTCATACCCGTCAAGAAATTGTGTTCAGCTGAGATGACGGTGCAGTTATTCTTCAAGAATGTAGTTAAATTATGGGGTGTCCCTGCAAGCACCGTTAGCGACAGAGATGCGAGATTCACTGGAACTTTTTGGACGAAATTATTTAGGCTATTAGGCTCTAACCTGAATATTTCTTCCAGTTATCACCCCCAAACAGATGGCCAGACAAAGAGATTCAACAACATGCTTGAAGAATACCTACGCCACTTTATTGATGCAAGACAGAAGAATTGGGTCGAGATGCTCGATGTAGCACAATTCAGCTTCAACTGCCAAAAGAGCACCTCGACAAGCAAGACACCATTTGAAGTTGTTTGTGGGCGGCAACCCACGATGCCCCATGTCATCGACCACCCATATGTGGGTAAGAGTCCCCAAGCGAATAATTTCACCAAGGAGTGGAAACAAACCTCTGAGGTCGCTCGGGCTTACTTAGAGAAGACGTCGAAGTGCATGAAGTAGTGGGCAGATTAGAAACGACGCCCTTTAGAGTTCCAAGCTGGAGACAAAGTGCTAATTAAGTTAAAACCAAAACAACTCCGTTTCTGGGATAATCGAGACCAACGCCTCATCAGAAAATATGAAGGTCCAGTTGATGTTATCCAAAAGGTCAGGAAGGCATGATATAGGGTTCAACTTCCTGCATGGATGAAAATCCATCCTGTCATTCATGTCAGTAATTTGAAACCCTACCACTCCGACCTTGAGGACACTGCCCGCAACGAAGTAACCCGACCTCCTGTCATCATGAAGAATGTTGCTTATAAAGAAGTCGAAGAAGTCTTAGCAGAGAGGACCCGTCGCGTCGGCAACCCTCGCCGGGATTTGAAAGAGTTCTTAGTCAAGTGGAAGGGGCTCCCAGATGCCGAAATCAGTTGGGAGCGTGCTGAAGACCTGAAGACTGCTGACCTCCAGATCGTAGAGTTCGAGCAGCGTCGGTTGATAGAGACGTCAACCATTTAAGTGGGGGATGATGTCACGGTCATGCTTGTTCAAGGCGTGTTGCCCATGGTCGCATGCCCATGACAACACCTCACCCCCAGGCTTTCATGCTTTATGTATTTCCTTTGTTGTTCATTTACTTTTCCTTACATTTTCTATAGTGTATGACTCCTCGACAGTTTTGATGTTCAAGCCTGCCATAGCTAAAATGCCTAATAATATACTATAGGGGGTACGACTAGTTGTCAAACCTTCCTAACCGAGAGTTGTTCGCTATCAAGCTATTGTTGTCCCTTTGCTTAATTGATAGTCCGTGCAACTAATATTCCTACAAAATATTTTCAATCGTTTTCCAAAAGCTTTTTCTCTAACCTCGTTTTCTAAAACCGTTTTTCAAGAACGGGGGTGGAGGTTGCGAGATAGGCCCTTTGTGCCACCAGCGATCCAAAATCGAGTTGGCTGACTTACTCGTGGGCGAGAGTAAGTGCCGCACAATCGGTTTGCGAGTCCGAAAGAGTGCGCACTACTACAAATTTGGCCTTTGTTGATAGCTAAAAAGTATCAACTATCACATTCATTGACGCTTTTTAGAA
This sequence comes from Luffa aegyptiaca, assembly GCA_017139565.1. Taxonomy (NCBI): domain Eukaryota; kingdom Viridiplantae; phylum Streptophyta; class Magnoliopsida; order Cucurbitales; family Cucurbitaceae; genus Luffa; species Luffa aegyptiaca. Next base: position 24,866,851 of record CM029397.1, read on the forward strand.
GTCAATTGAAGTGGTATCAATAAAACTAAAGCGTCAATATTACTGTTTTCATTGACGCATATAGAACGTCAACGAAGATGTATTTGTTGACGTTTATAAGCCATCAACAAAGATATTATTGACACGTTTTATTCGTCAATGATATTCATAAAGCGTCAACGTAGGCACCTTTGTTGACGTTTACTAGTCATCAACAAATCATATTATTGACACGTTTTATTTGTCAATGATATCCATTAAGCGTCAATGTTGTCATATTTATTGATATTTTTAAACCGTAAATATAAACTTATGTTGACATCTTTTTAATGTCAATTATAGGATACAAAATGTCAATATATATATTTATTGACGCTTATGAGCTGTCAATATATCATTTTATTGACGTTTATTAGCCGTCAAGTTACCGTATTAAATTGTCAAATTGTGTATTGTCATTGACAGTTAATATATGTCAATTATGATGTTTTTTTTGACGTTTTTTAACCGTCAGCGATACATATTTGGAGAAAATAAAAAAAAAACCTCACGTTGGTTTTTACTCCTGCATTTACACAATGGTAGCTAGCTAGCAATTGTAATGCCTCTAAAATTCAACATAATATGGAGGGCATTACTAAATTTTACCCTGGAACCAAGTTTGATTTACCAAAATCCGACAGCATAACGACGTAACTATAACTAACCAAAAATTTTTGAGTACCTGAAAGAATAGAAATATGCACTTCTAAACCCATAACACAACATTCACTTCACTTGATAATAACACAAGAGAAATACCCAACAAACTTCAATCACTACACTTTAAAGAAAAAGTGAGCCCATTCTTTATGCAAACACAAGAGAAATGCCCCTTTCTAGAAATGATAGGTCATGGGTCATGTTCAATCATGTCACAATATTGGAGTATAGTAAGGTAAGGAGAAGCATCATAGGAATTTCATTCTCCATCTTAGGATATTATTACTCAACAAAATTATTCGAGGCCAACTTAAAATACATATTTATTATGGAACAAAAATTGTTACAAATTTTCTTTTCCTAGGGCAAGGAAAAAATTATTTCACAGCGAAAACTGGTCCAACAAACCTCATGAATTAGAACTTCACCTTCAAGACAATTTCAAGCTGAAGTCGAGGCTTAATTTCTTTCTTCCTGATCGATTTTGTTGATTCTGAAGCCCCTTGTCCTTATTTCCTCTGGCACCAAAGTATCTTTATAATCGACGGGTTCGAGAGTCCAACCCTTGTTTTTCACTAAACCACCCACTTTTACCTGCCAAAATGAATATAAATTGCTCTGTTTAACTAGTTTTTGTTGAGAGAATAACAGTTAGATGATGCAAGAGAAAAGTCAACGTAAATTAAGTTAGGAACACATAGGAAAAAAAAGAAAAAGAAACATTAACGTCACATGTGCAAGGAAACTAATATTTGTATTTGAAAGGAGAATGCATAGAGCTAAATAGGATGCGAAAATTCTAAGCACGCGTAGTTTGAAATACTGCACCAAAAGAGCTAAATACGCTTTCATGTCTGATAGTGAAGCTGAATAGAAAAGTCTTTAAAATTGTAGGCGCTAGAGAAAACTTCTATAGTTGTGAGCAAATCTTACTATGAAGGGGAAATTGAAAATTACTCAAGTACATCAGTGTTGATCACTTAAAACTTATAATTTAATAAAAATTGCACTCAGCATACCTCAGCGTCTTCAACTGCATTCACAATAAGAATTCAATCCAGGGAGAGGTCTTTAAGATAAACATTGCGACCCTTGATGACCATGGTAGAACGTTGAGAAATGGAGCAATTTCCACTAATTCTGCTCTTTATCTCTGAAAAGGTCAAACCCCATTTCGGTTTCCATGTGATGCGAGGCCATACTTCAACCACTTGGCCATTGAATACCTGTTTGACTGGATCGGCTACTTGAACTCCTGCTTGGAAAGGTGGAAAACATGGCCTAAATTAAGATATCAAGTAGCTAGGTACTAACTGCTTATATTATGACATCACTGCAGACACTTTCATGCACAAATATGATTTCTTCTTACAGAGTGATAAGAGCTACATAAAACACGACAGACAAATATACCAATTTTGAGTTCCCACTACTACCATATGGTGAAATAAAATAAATTAAGGACTTGAGCTGAGAACATATATTTTTGTAGAAAGACAATTGTAGGAATTAACACACTTGACCAATGGAGAACAATTCCAGGACATATTTAGAGGCATTGAAAGTCTCCTTATCCAAGCCAGAAGATCCTCCCCGTCCAAAACAAAACATTGATGTAAATGAAAAGGGTAAGAGACGAGAGAGAAGAGAACAAAAGAAGAACGACGTATAAAATTGCACTCACTGAGCTTTTAATCAGCACAGAAGCCTAGATGAAAAATAGACAAGTGGTTAAGGATATTCCCCATCCGTTTTTCCCATTTCTCAACGGAGGGCATCACCTTTGAACTAAGGGAAGCTTGAAAATGACCTGATGGAATAAAAATGACTGTATTTCCCATTCCAAAACAGGCCACTAGATAAAACATTTTTTTGTTGATTATGTGGAAGCTCAGTGTAATAAAGGAACCTACTAGAACTATGTTAAAAAATAATAAAAATAAAATTAAAATAAAACATAAATTTATGAGAAGAAAAGTAGTAGGGCATCTTCTCTAGGTTTATTTCAATACGAGGCACCAAACCGAAAAAATATAAAATTAAAACATTTTACAATCATTTCTCTCTCCCCCCACCACCTCCAACCTGCAATTAGAACGAGGGTCACAAGGAGTAGAAAATCAATAAACCCAATTCAAGAAGTGAAAAGAGTGAAGTTTCTGATTTTACAAAATGGACTTCTTTTTATAGACTGTAATTATGGCTCATCTTATTACTTCCGCAAAGAAAAAAAAATTCTTACTCTTCATAAAGTTCCTCATTTTCTTCGAAGAGAGAGAGAGCTGCCATAAGATACCTTTCTGAGAATAAGACTATTTGCACGATATATGGCCATTTCCCCAGAAGTGGCACTGTGATATGGGTTTCCCTTCGGTACCTACGCAAAATAAAGTTCATAACTCTGAGTGATAAGAAAGCCAAACAAAAAAAGATATATAGATGTTCTGAGTTCAAAATAATGGAGAACAATTATAATCTGAGTTTGAAGAGGAGATACCGATAATTAATGATGCATATTCAGGCTAGAATATCTTGAGATTGCAAAACCAAGAAGAAAAGCGAAAGGGGGAAACATTATTAGATGTGTTATAAATGTATTCCCGATGTCTATAATTTTCGAACCGTTTTTTAAATGATGTAAATTGGACTATGGTATGGGTTTAAACTTTACCTTAGCAGCATCTTCAGGGTTATTCTTCACTGGTGCATAAGGAAGCCAGGTATCCATCACCTGAAAAAGAGGAACACATAAAAGCATAAATACAAAAATAAGTAAGAATTTAGTAATGAGGATTATTTCATCAATTAAAGAATTAAGACAAGTTCTTCCAGACTCGAGAAAAAATAACTAAAAGCATCAGATAGCCAAGTTGCTTTTTAGCTTTTTGAAAATCTGTATTACTTCCTAGCCTAGGAGAAGAAAAATACCGTTAATCCAACCCTAGCTGATGGAGGTGATGTTTTCAGATAATCTTGCATCATACATTCCAATTGGGTTGAAGACTTGAAAGAAGTCTTGGTAGCATCTAAACTGGATCCAACTACACTTTAAAGAGCACCCAATGATCATAAGCTTTTCACAAACTAACTTAGACAAATTCTAAAGGTTTAAAGATGTTGGAACTTACCGAATAGCTCCAAACTTTTGCTGGTTTGTGTTCGAATTAACCCCAACAACCAAGTTCCCAAGCCGATGGGCTATGAGTAACTCGATTTAAGGCCGTTCGAGTTATGGGTATTCGTCGAAAACCAATTTCAAGTCCAAACGCGTGTTGGTTGGCTTTCAAAGAACCTTAAACATTCAACCATTCCTGATCCATCAATTTTTCCATTTTATCCAAGTGTGGAAATACTATTCAATATATGATTTGGAGTTTTAAGGTAAGTATAGAAAGAATAATAAGAATAAATCGAAAGGGAATTATAGAGCCAGATTCAGAACCTTACCAACTATGCTTGAGGTAGTTGGTTGTGAGAGATTTTCGCATCCAGTAGCTTCCTGATAAATAATAAAAGCAAGAGAATCTTAAATTAGGACCATCTTATGAGAGCAAAACTTAATATGAAGTTATTTGCTTCCTCGCTAAAAACTTGGCCTTATTCTTACCAACAACAAGATAGAATTTGCTTCAACAAAAATTGACTCACATGAGCAGATGCTAATACTAGTGCAGAAAGGTTGGCAACATGATTATTAATCATCTTCAAGTTGCAAATGATACCCTCCTTTTCTCCAAAGTAGAGATTCCATAGATGAAGTAAACATTAGTATGGCTTATTGGTTAAGGTATCTCTATTTATTCCAAGAGCTTGTAGGTTCAAACCATCACCTTCTATTTCTTCAATGACTTTTATCCATGAGGAATTATTATCAAGGGCAAAACACATGTTCCATTTAGCAAATAAGACAAGGTCTTGATGGAGAATGTCTCTAATCCCCAAGCCACTAAAGAGAAGTGGGAAGGAAACATTTTATGAGCTAACAAGATGAGAAGGAATACTTAACTTGATTATGAAAGAATGACCCACCCAGCTAACCTATGCGCTAAGCCTATGGATGGAAAGAGCCTTCAACACTGCTCAATGAAATGCATAATTCTGGCGATCAAGCCACATATTCTCAAACTTAAAAGTGGTGGGACCCAACTAATGTTGCCAACTTTTAATAAATAGGGAAATAATTAGACGTTGATCTTTCTAACATTTTCACCTCAACATGCTCAAACTTCTCAAGCTAGCTAGAAGAGATAATAAAGCAGTCAAACACATTAAAATGTTAAAGATCTCATACTTCTAATGGGATTTTGGAAGACAACCTTGTCACTGATTTCGAACGGCGGCTGAACGGCGTGCGAACAACTACGAACTGAGAAGAACCGAGAACGGCGTGCGAACACGGCTGCGAACTGCTAATGGCTGAGAAGAACTGAGCGGCGTGCGAACGGAGCGCGAACGGCAGCAAACGGCTAGCGGCTGCGAACTGCGGCTGAGAAGAACTGCTACGAACAGAGAAATGGGGTGGTTGCGAAGGAAAAAAAACGGAGGGGGGGGGCGCGACTGGAACGACATGGGGCAGAGGGAGAAGGAGAGAATGAAGATCTAGGGTTTTTTTTTTCTTTTCTTTTTTTTCTTATTCTTTTTCCTTTTTCTTTTATTTCTCTTAATTAATCCATCCAAATAAACAAAATAAATTAAAGGAGAGTCTTGGGTTCTTTTTTTTTTTTTTTTGCCAACTTTATCTCTTTTCTAATTAAAAATCAAATTTAAATTCCTAAAATCACTTCAAAATTGGGAGCAAATTTAAACTTAAATCCAAAATCCCAAAAAAGGATAATTTTTTTTTACGTTTATTGCACGTCAAGAAACCCTAAATAATATTGACGTTTATTGCGCGTCAATATAGGAATGTTTATTGACGCTTATTAGCCATCAATAAATGTTGGTTTTATTGACGGCTAATAAGCGTCAATAAAAACTGTCAACAAAATCCTTTTCATTGATGTCTTTTGTTCGTCAACTATGTGAAAAGGCGGAATTGAAGGAAAATCTACGTAAAGTACGTTTTTAATCACATTTATTGACGCTTTTTGTTCGTCAACATAACCCATATCATTTCTTGATACCATAAAACCGTCAATATATCTATTTAATTATTAATAATTTATTTTAAAATATAAAAATTACGTTTATTAATAATTTATTTTTGGCACAAGCGTCAATAAACATAAAAATTCAAGCGTCAATAAAGATCAAATTTGTAGTAGTGGTGCGATTGTGTCACTAGGCTACTGTCAAACTAGTGATGGATCCGCCTCAACCTAGTGGCTATCTAAAAATAACTGATAAACCATGCTTACAACTAATCTAAGAGGAATCAATTCTTAAGCTAACATGCAAACAATAATTTTTAAACAAGAGACATAAGATGCAACATAAAATATTCACAAAAATCCCAAAAACAAAACATAAATCTCATGAAAACTTAAATAAACTTACAACTAGGTTTCGATTACAGCAATCTGCGCTTAAACGACCATAGACGAGCCAAATCTAAGCCCCAAGGCTTGATTAACCGTCCATAACTAAGCCTAAAACTAAGGAAATATAAGAAAATACAGAGAAAACAGAGAGAAATAAAAAAGGAACGACTCAAAGCAGCTGAAATCTGACCTAAAAATCGAAAAACGCACTTAAATACTAATCGTAGCGTCTTGACGTTGGGCCTTCTATCCGCTGTTGGGTTTTATGTCCTAAAACTCGTAGATAGTGAATGATTAACGAATTATACACTTGTAACAATAAAGTGTTATTGAGGTTTATGCAATAAAGTGTTATTGTCATATTAAGTCTAGAATTGCACAATATGACCCAAATCCAATAAACTAAGATCCAAGGTTGTTTACTTGAGACTTGGACTAGTATGTGGGGACATACGGGGGTCAGTGTTCAAGTAACAACCTAAAAGGTCTATAGTACAGGGATAAGGCTGGGTACCTTATCCTGGTAACACTATGTGATACGGCCCACTTTGTATTCGATACAGACGTATTGATCCAAGGCGTCCATGTAGGAGACATGCGAGCGGGGGTATCCTATGCAATGAGTTTGCATAAGACCGGACCACGAAATAGTAAACCACTAGATGTAACACCGTTAACTAGTTAGGTTACTGCTTCAATAGGATGGCCTAGGTAACTCAATCTAAATCCTGAGTGTGTCATGAACTTCTACTCACAAGGGATTTGTTGGGTTTTATGCCCTAAAACTCGTAGATAGTGAATGTAATCGTTGACCGGATATTAATGAAATAATATTGATATATTTTTCCATTAATTGTTATTAGTTATTTTATATTTGTCTTTGCCTAATAATAACCCTAATCCAATAAACTAGACATCCGAGGCTGTAATATGAGTCTTGAACTATATGTAGCGACATATGGGATCATTGTTCAAGAAACAGCCTAAAGGGTCTATAGTATAGGGATAAGACTGGGTGCCTTATCCTTGTGACACTATGGATACGACCCACTTTGTATTTGATACAAACGCTGCGATCCAACGCGTTCGTGTAGGAGACATGCGAGTGGGGGTATCCTATGCAATGAGTTTGCATAAGACCGGACCGCGAAATAGTAACCACTAGTTATAACACCGTTAACTAGTTGGTTTTCTATTTTCACTAGGACGACCTAGACAACTTAGTCTTAATCCTGAGTTGATTATGGACTCCTGCTCATGAGAGATTGTCCTTTGATTTGTATGGGTGAGAGTGGCCAATACGCCGACTCAATAAGCCTACCACTTTGGGGACAAGATCGAATGGGGAGCTGGGAACATAATCGTACAAGATGGAATTCACTCCTTCCCGACTTTAGGGAAGCAGATGAGTGTTCCCTTAAGTGGTTACTCCGAGTCTTGAACAAAGGGCCCTACCCTCTCAATGGCACGAGAGGGTTTTCTGTTTGATGGTTGGACCATAAACAGATTGTTCATTAGAGGAGAATTGGTACTTAAGGAAATAGAGGTGACCCAGGGGTAAAACGGTAATTTGACCCAGCTGGTGTTACGGACACTCGTGAAGGACTAACTAGTCGATATTGGTCTAAGTTCCGTGGACACAGAAAATATGTCTGCAGTGAGAAGAGTGCAACTGTGAGTCTATAGTGGAATGTACACACAGTTAACGAATATTGATTATTGTGGTTAATGAGTTTAACCAATTAATCTCACATCGTTGGAGCTTCTGATCTGCAGGTCCATAAGGTCCCACTGGTAGCTCGTAAAGTAATTTGAGGCAACTAAGTAATTAAATGTAAATTGAAAATGTTCAATTTACTAAGGGAAATAAATATAATATATATTGATATATTATTATGAGAGAAATTAATATTTGAAGAAGTTCAAATATAAATTTATGGAAGATTGAAAGAGTTCAAATAATGAATTAATTAATTTAAGTCCTAAAAGTGTTTGGGCAAAATTAATTAATTCAAGGCCGGAAATTAAATATGTGATATTTAATTGGTGGTTAATTAATTAAAGAATTCATTAACCATGAATTAATCAATTATGTAAAAAATTAATCACTTAAGGAAGTGATTAATCATTTATGGGAATGATCTAATTACTTATGGAAGTAATTAGTCATTTATGGAAAAGATTAATCAATTGGGGAATTGATTGATCATGATTGATTAATTAAGGAATAAGATTGAATCAATTTTGGAAAAGATTGATTTAATTGAATATTTTATTCATGGCCTCTCTTCTATAAATAGAACACTAGACCTAATTGGTCATGACACTTGACACTCTTGAAAGACAAGACCTAGAATTCTCTCTAGCCTCCCTCTTAGAGAAAGACTCCCACAAGTCTTTGGCCTCCTAGACTTAGAGACATACCGGTGTAACCTCTGTGGTTATTGTGTCAATCAAGAAGGAATTTCCAGCGAAGAAAAACAAAGGCGGCTGCTGCGTTTTCGTTCGTTGGAGCGTCGTTGGCGAAGAACGGTCAAGTCTACAACGGAGGTTTGTAACGGTTCTTCCTCTTTTTGTTAGAAAAGTTTTTAAAATAAATTTAGATTTATTTTAGCATGTTTAAACCGATTTTACAGCAACTTTAAAGCATGTTTAAAGTTTTGTTTGAGTTATCGTAACGGTATTTTAATATTAATTAATATACGGCGTAAGGTCCAATCGATGCGCTTCCGCTGCGTGGGGACTTTTATTCCCTTCAATCGGCATCAGAGCCATCGCTGTCCCTATTAATTAATTTTAAAAGTTGCGATAGGCTCTAATAGGTGGGATTTATGCATAATGTATGTTCGGTTTGCATTGAACTGTTTGGGTTAATTTTATGGCCATAGATTTTATTTTTATGTGATTGTGATCATGTAAGGCCCGGTGTTTCGGGTATATTATGTAAAATCGAGTCCTATGTAAGTACGGGTCTAGAATAGGTTTTTATGAGATGAAAATCGGAGCAATCGTCGCTGAAATCGGGGCCAAAATCGGAGAAAAGTTGCTGTTTCTGCCCAGAAATCGATTCCAGACGCAACAGCGTCGGGACGCTCCTTCAACAGCGTCTCGACGCTGTCTCGATACCGAAGGCGCTCGGTAAGGAAAGCGCACAGCGTCGGGACGCTACCTCAACAGCGTCTCGACGCTGTCTCGATACCGCAGGCGCCAGATATGGAAAACGCATAGTGTCGAGACGCTATCAACACAGCGTCTCGACGCTGTAACGATGGAGGCGCGCACTAGGGTTTCAACAGGCGCGGTTCAAGCGAGGCCGGTCCGGTTCGGACCGATTCGGCTGGGCTGGGACCTATTTGGTCCGGTGCAGCCAATTTTTGGCATGGTTCGTGATTTTGGAAGCCGGTTCGAGGTGGTTTGGGGCGGTTCGTGCTGTCTAGACCAATTCCGGAGTTGTACATGGATTTTTTAGGATAGAATTTAGCTAAATTATTGTAATTTAATGCTTTATTTTATCCTAGGGGCCAAAATTAACCGGTTCAATTGCTGTTTATATGCTTTATGGATGTCATATAGAACATTTAATCCCACCTTAGGTTATAAACATGCTCATGCATTTTTTATATATTATAAATTGTTATAATGTATGTTTAAATGCATGGATTTGTTTTCATATTTTTTAATATAAGTGTATATTAATTTATATGAAAAATTGGAAAGCATGAAGCATGTCATTACTTAAATTAAATATAAATAGTTATGTTTAATGTGATGAATGAAGCATGCTTGGTTGATTTTCTTGATTGACTTATAATTGTTATAATAAAAGAAAATCAAAATTGCATGAAGCATGAAACATCCATAGTTAATAATATAATTGTTATATTATTCATGCAATTGATATGGCTTAATTATTCAATTTGAATGAGATTGTTGAATGAATTAAACCCTAGATTCTTGATTATAGGATTAATCATTAAAATTTGAAATAGTTCTTCAATATTAATGATTAGAAACCGTCAATCTATAATCAAGATTTGCATGCAAACATAAGATCATAGGATAAATTGGATTAATTTTAAATTGTTTAAAATTAATTAGACCTAGATCGATTTCTAATAGGATTAGAATCTTTTCTTACTTAGAATTAAAAATAGTTTTAATTTACTAAGTAGGAAAAACATTGCTATGATTATAAGGGAACTCCACCGGTAATGTTCTGTCTAAGGTTGGGGGTAGGAACTGACCTGGAATACCGGAGTTGAATTAATCATAGTTAAATGTTAGCATGCAATGTCACTAGGTTTATTAAAAGTGTTTAATGCACCTAGATCTTTAGAGTAAAGACCTTACATTACTGAGGTTATAAGGGAACTCTCTCGGTAAAGTTCTGTCTAAGGTTGGGGGTATTTAAGTTGACGGTTTACGGAACACCTCCTATCTGGGAACTAACCGGATTGAGTTGAATTAACCATAGTAATGTTGACTTGCAATGTTGGGTTTATTAAAAGAAGTTTAATTCACCCAAAAGATTGCAGTTGAATCCTTTCCATAATTGTTATAATAGGATCAGACTTAGATAGATTGACTTAGCCGAATACTATCTAAGTTAAACAACCCTATATTAACCTTAGGACATTTTCAGTGGGAGGAAAATTACAAAACGAGATTTAAATCAAGTTTTGCTCCTACGTCCCTATATTCACAACGTGAGATTCATGCTCGGCTTCGAGTCGCCCTAGGAGCGGCCTCCCTTCGGAAAGTGTTTGCATAGATCAATATCAAGGTGAATGGGAAAAATGTCTAGAGTAAGTGGGAGCGGGACACGTGTCAACGTATCCCTCGGTCTCCGCCCATAGTTCACACCGTGAGAGTCCTATGATCCGCCTGCAGGTTGCCCTGGCGCATCCATCCCTTCGGAGGGCCTGGTCATAGGATTCGGAACATCGTGAACTCCTGAAAAGGATAGGAGCTCTTAGGCTAATCACCAACAGTTGTCTTTCCCTTCGGTAGCCTGTTGGTACGTGCCTCTGAGATCTGAAAGTGGGAGGGTTACACTTACGAGGATGAGTTAAAAGTGTTAACAAATCCTTGACCGAACAACGGTGGCTAATGTCCATAGGAATATGAGTTATTCTGGAATTAGAATTAGCTGAGAGGTGTCTCATTTCAAAGGAGGAGTACCTGATCACCCTTCGGTGGCTGATATTCTAAACCTCTGAAACGTCGTTGCAAAACTAAATCAATAGTTTAGGGTTCTGTGATTGTCTGTTTTGCTAAATTGATTGGATAGTGTGCAATTGTTTGCTTGTATGATGGGTTAAGGCAAAGATAACTAATACGGTCATTGTTTGTTTAAATTTCAGCAATGTCTTCCTCAATTGTCTCTCTGCTTAAAAATGAGAAATTAACCGGCGAAAATTATGCTACGTGGAAGTCGAACTTGAATACGATTCTTGTTGTCGATGATCTGCGGTTCGTCTTAACGGAGGATTGTCCTCCAGCCCCTGCTCGTAATGCATCCCAGGCAGTTAAGGATGCTTATGACCGCTGGACAAAGGCCAATGATAAGACTCGCGTCTATATCTTAGCCAGCTTATCTGAAGTTTTGGCTAAAAGACATGAGGGCATGGTAACAGCGAGGGAGATTATGAACTCTCTCCGGGAGATGTTTGGACAACCGTCCTACCAACTCCACCATGACGCTCTCAAATACGTTTATAGCTGTCGCATGAAAGAGGGCACGTCTGTTCGGGAGCATGTCCTGGATATGATGGTCCAATTCAACGTGGCAGAGGCAAACGGGGCGGTCATAGATGAGCGTAGTCAGGTTGCATTCATCTTAGAATCTCTTCCGAAGAGTTTTCTACAGTTTCGAAGCAATGCAATGATGAATAAAATAACATTCAACCTGACTAGCCTCCTGAATGAGCTACAACTCTATCAGTCTCTTCTTAAGAACAAGGGACAGATAGAAGGAGAGGCAAACGTTGTCCACTCTAAAAGAAAGTTCGAGAAGGGTTCACCCTCTAGAACTAAATCTGTAGCCACTTCTTCAAAGAAAACTCAGAAGAAGAAAGGAAACAAGGGGAAAACTCCCAGTACTGCTGCTAAAAGCAAGGGAAAAGCCAAAGCTGTGGTAGATAAGGGCAAGTGTTTTCACTGCAATGTAGATGGACATTGGAAGAGAAACTGCCCAAAGTACCTTGCTGAGAAAAAGAAGGAAAAGGAAGGTAAATTTGATTTACTGGTTTTAGAAACATGCCTGGTAGAACATGATGAGTTTACCTGGATACTTGATTCAGGAGCAACTAATCATGTTTGCTCTTCTTTTCAGGAAAATAGTTCCTTTCGGCAGTTGAACGATGGAGAAATGACACTCAGGGTCGGAACTGGAGAAGTCATTTCAGCTAAAGCAGTGGGAGCTGCGAAGTTATTTTTTAGAAATAGATTCTTACTTTTAGAAAGTTTGTTAATCGTTCCCAAGATTAAGAGGAACTTGATTTCTATTTCATGTTTGATTGAACAATCGTATATAGTTACTTTTGATATGAATGAAGCGTTCATTTATAAAAATGGTGTACTTATTTGTTCAGCCAAATTGGAAAATAACTTGTATGTTTTAAGACCAACCGAAAACAAAGCACTTTTAAATCACGAATTATTTAAAACTGCTGAAACTCAAAGTAAAAGGCAAAAGATTTCTCCATCAAGTAACAATACTCATCTTTGGCATCTTAGACTTGGTCATATAAACATCGATAGGATCGGTCGTTTGGTAAAGAATGAACTTCTAAGCAAGTTAGAAGATGATTCACTACCACCTTGTGAATCTTGTCTCGAGGGAAAAATGACCAAAAGACCCTTTACTGGAAAAGGTTACAGAGCCAAAGAACCCTTAATACATTCGGATCTATGTGGTCCAATGAATGTAAAAGCTCGAGGAGGGTACAAATATTTCATCTCATTTATAGATGATTATTCAAGATACGGTTACTTATACCTAATGGGACATAAGTCTGAAGCCCTTGAAAAGTTTAAGGAGTTTAAGGCTGAAGTTGAAAACCTATTAGGTAAATCTATTAAAGTACTTCGATCTGATCGAGGAGGGGAGTATATGGATCAAAGATTCCAGGATTATATGATAGAACATTGAATCCAATCTCAACTCTCAGCCCCTGGTACACCTCAGCAGAATGGTGTGTCAGAAAGGAGAAATAGAACCTTGTTAGACATGGTTCGATCAATGATGAGCTATGCTCAATTGCCTAGCTCGTTTTGGGGATATGCAGTAGAGACTGCAGTATACATCTTGAACAATGTTCCCTCGAAAAGTGTTTCTGAAACACCTTTCGAGTTATGGAAGGGGCGTAAACCTAGTTTGCATCACTTTCGCATCTGGGGTTGTCCTGCACACGTGCTTGTGACAAATCCTAAGAAACTGGAACCTCGTTCAAAACTGTGCCAATTTGTTGGTTACCCTAAAGAAACGAGAGGTGGTTATTTCTACGACCCACAAGAAAATAAGGTGATTGTATCGACAAACGCCACTTTCTTAGAGGAAGACCACATGAGAGATCATAAACCACGAAGCAATATTAGGAGAAGCTACTGAAGAATCATCAAGAGTTGTTGATGAAGTTGGACCTTCAACAAGGGTTGATGAAGGAACTAGTTCTTCAGATCCATCCCGTCCATCTCAAACGTTGGGAATGCCTCGACGCAGTGGGAGGGTTGTATTACAACCTGACCGCTACTTGGGTTTAACTGAAACTCAGGTTGTCATACCTAATGATAGCATTGAGGATCCATTGTCCTATCGACAGGCAATGAATGACGAAGATAAGGATGAATGGGTCAAAGCCATGAACCTGGAAATGGAGTCAATGTACTCCAATTCTGTATGGGAACTTGCAGATCTACCATATGGGGTAAAACCCATAGGGTGCAAATGGATCTATAAGAGAAAAAGAGATGCAGCTGGAAAGGTACAGACCTTCAAAGCTAGACTAGTGGCAAATGGTTATACCCAAAAGGAAGGGGTTGACTATGAGGAAACCTTTTCTCCTGTAGCCATGTTAAAGTCCATAAGAATTCTTTTATCCATTGCCACATATTATGACTATGAAATATGGCAAATGGACGTCAAGACTGCCTTTCTGAATGGTAATCTTGAAGAGAATATCTTTATGTCTCAACCCGAAGGGTTCATAGCCCAAGGTCAGGAACAAAAGGTTTGTAAGCTAAATCGATCCATTTATGGATTGAAACAAGCATCCAGATCATGGAACATTAGATTTGATACTGCAATCAAATCTTTTGACTTTGACCAAATCGTTGATGAGCCTTGTGTATACAAGAAAGTCAACAAAAGGAAAGTAGCTTTTCTAATACTTTATGTAGACGATATCCTACTCATTGGGAATGATGTAGGATACCTCACTCACATTAAGAAATGGCTAGCAGCCCAATTCCAAATGAAAGATCTGGGAGAGGCTCAATATGTTCTAGGAATCCAAATCATTAGGGATCGTAAGAACAAAACGCTAGCTCTGTCTCAAGCAACGTATATTGACAAGATGTTGTCTCGATATTCGATGCAAAACTCCAAGAAGGGACTCCTACCCTTCAGACATGGGGTACACCTGTCTAAGGAACAATCTCCTAGGACACCTCAAGAAGTTGAGAACATGAGACACATTCCCTACGCCTCAGCTGTGGGCAGCTTAATGTATGCCATGCTCTGCACTAGGCCTGACATATGTTATGCAGTGGGAGTAGTCAGTAGGTATCAGTCTAATCCAGGGTTGGACCACTGGGGAGCGGTTAAGAATATCCTCAAGTATCTTCGGAGAACGAGGGACTACATGCTTGTGTATGGAGCTAAGGATTTGATTCTTACTGGATACACTGATTCTGACTTTCAAGCTAATAAGGATTCTAGGAAATCCACATCAGGGTCAGTATTCACCCTCAATGGAGGAGCAGTAGTGTGGAGAAGCATCAAACAAGGATGCATAGCAGACTCAACCATGGAGGCTGAGTATGTAGCAGCTTGCGAAGCAGCTAAGGAGGCAGTATGGCTCAGAAAGTTCTTGACTGATTTGGAAGTGGTTCCGAATATGAACGTGCCCATAACACTATACTGTGATAACAGTGGGGCTGTAGCCAACTCTAAAGAACCTCGAAGCCACAAACGGGGTAAACACATCGAGAGGAAGTATCACCTGATACGGGAGATTGTGCAAAGAGGAGATGTGATCGTCACTAAGATCGCCTCGGAGCACAACATCGCTGATCCATTCACAAAGGCTCTCACGGCTAAAGTGTTTGAGGGTCATCTAGAAGGTCTAGGTCTACGAGATATGTATGCCATCTAATCTAGGGCAAGTGGGAGAAATGTATAATGGGTATAAGGATGCCCTAGTTCATTGTATTATTTTGATATACATGACATTTCCAGCTTTAGATTATTGCATTTACATCCCACTAACCAGTGTTTTAGTTCAAGTGGGAGTTTGTTGGGTTTTATGCCCTAAAACTCGTAGATAGTGAATGTAATCGTTGACCGGATATTAATGAAATAATATTGATATATTTTTCCATTAATTGTTATTAGTTATTTTATATTTGTCTTTGCCTAATAATAACCCTAATCCAATAAACTAGACATCCGAGGCTGTAATATGAGTCTTGAACTATATGTAGCGACATATGGGATCATTGTTCAAGAAACAGCCTAAAGGGTCTATAGTATAGGGATAAGACTGGGTGCCTTATCCTTGTGACACTATGGATACGACCCACTTTGTATTTGATACAAACGCTGCGATCCAACGCGTTCGTGTAGGAGACATGCGAGTGGGGGTATCCTATGCAATGAGTTTGCATAAGACCGGACCGCGAAATAGTAACCACTAGTTATAACACCGTTAACTAGTTGGTTTTCTATTTTCACTAGGACGACCTAGACAACTTAGTCTTAATCCTGAGTTGATTATGGACTCCTGCTCATGAGAGATTGTCCTTTGATTTGTATGGGTGAGAGTGGCCAATACGCCGACTCAATAAGCCTACCACTTTGGGGACAAGATCGAATGGGGAGCTGGGAACATAATCGTACAAGATGGAATTCACTCCTTCCCGACTTTAGGGAAGCAGATGAGTGTTCCCTTAAGTGGTTACTCCGAGTCTTGAACAAAGGGCCCTACCCTCTCAATGGCACGAGAGGGTTTTCTGTTTGATGGTTGGACCATAAACAGATTGTTCATTAGAGGAGAATTGGTACTTAAGGAAATAGAGGTGACCCAGGGGTAAAACGGTAATTTGACCCAGCTGGTGTTACGGACACTCGTGAAGGACTAACTAGTCGATATTGGTCTAAGTTCCGTGGACACAGAAAATATGTCTGCAGTGAGAAGAGTGCAACTGTGAGTCTATAGTGGAATGTACACACAGTTAACGAATATTGATTATTGTGGTTAATGAGTTTAACCAATTAATCTCACATCGTTGGAGCTTCTGATCTGCAGGTCCATAAGGTCCCACTGGTAGCTCGTAAAGTAATTTGAGGCAACTAAGTAATTAAATGTAAATTGAAAATGTTCAATTTACTAAGGGAAATAAATATAATATATATTGATATATTATTATGAGAGAAATTAATATTTGAAGAAGTTCAAATATAAATTTATGGAAGATTGAAAGAGTTCAAATAATGAATTAATTAATTTAAGTCCTAAAAGTGTTTGGGCAAAATTAATTAATTCAAGGCCGGAAATTAAATATGTGATATTTAATTGGTGGTTAATTAATTAAAGAATTCATTAACCATGAATTAATCAATTATGTAAAAAATTAATCACTTAAGGAAGTGATTAATCATTTATGGGAATGATCTAATTACTTATGGAAGTAATTAGTCATTTATGGAAAAGATTAATCAATTGGGGAATTGATTGATCATGATTGATTAATTAAGGAATAAGATTGAATCAATTTTGGAAAAGATTGATTTAATTGAATATTTTATTCATGGCCTCTCTTCTATAAATAGAACACTAGACCTAATTGGTCATGACACTTGACACTCTTGAAAGACAAGACCTAGAATTCTCTCTAGCCTCCCTCTTAGAGAAAGACTCCCACAAGTCTTTGGCCTCCTAGACTTAGAGACATACCGGTGTAACCTCTGTGGTTATTGTGTCAATCAAGAAGGAATTTCCAGCGAAGAAAAACAAAGGCGGCTGCTGCGTTTTCGTTCGTTGGAGCGTCGTTGGCGAAGAACGGTCAAGTCTACAACGGAGGTTTGTAACGGTTCTTCCTCTTTTCGTTAGAAAAGTTTTTAAAATAAATTTAGATTTATTTTAGCATGTTTAAACCGATTTTACAGCAACTTTAAAGCATGTTTAAAGTTTTGTTTGAGTTATCGTAACGGTATTTTAATATTAATTAATATACGGCGTAAGGTCCAATCGATGCGCTTCCGCTGCGTGGGGACTTTTATTCCCTTCAGGATTGTCCTTTGATTAGTACGGGTGAGAGTGGCCAACACGTCGACTTAATAAGCCTACCTTCTTGGGGACAAGACCGAGTGGGGGGCTGGGGACATGACAATACAAGATGGAATTCACTCATTCCCCTATTGGGACAAGTAGATGTGTGTTCCCTTAAGGGCTGATTCCGGGGCTTGAACAAAAGCGTGTTGTCCTCTCCTGGCCCGAGAGGAATTTCTGTTTAGTGGTTGGACCCTAAACAAGTTGTTCATTAGAGGGATCAGTGGTACTTAAGGATCCAGAGGTAACCCAGGGGTAAAACGGTAATTTGACCCAGCTGGTGTTACGAACACACGTGAAGGATTGACTTATTGCAATTGGTCGATATTCGTGGACACAGAAATATTCTACAGTGAGAAGAGTGCAGTTGTGGGTCTTTAGTGGAGTGACCCACGGTTAACGAATGTTGATTGACTCGGTTAATGAGTTTAGCTGATCAATCTCGTATCGTTGGAGCTTCTGATCTGTAAGTCCATTAGGTCCACCTGCTAGCTCATAACGGGTTCTGAGATAATTTAGTCTTGATATTAAAGGGAATTAATATAATGTATGCAGATACATTATAGTATAAAGTTTAATTAAAGAATTAAACTTTATAATTAATTTTGGATATGATTCGAAATTAATTATTGAGAGAATATTGAATTTAATCAAATATGTGATATTTGATTAATTCATGAATTAATTAATTGGGGAATTAATTAATTTAATTTAATTTGGTTAAATGTGATTTAATCAAATTAATACTATAGTTTATATTAATGTACATATTGATGCACATTAAAACTATAGGTTAGATGAGAGATAAAATTGAATATGATTCAATTATAAAATTAATTAAATATTTGATATTTAATTAATGTGGATTCAATTGATGAGATTAATTGAATGATCAATTTAATTCAATTGAATATGATTCAAATTGAATTAAATACTTTATGTTATAATTGATTTAATTAATATTGATTTAATTAAATTAATTATAATTATTTAATTAATTAAATGATAAATGATAATTATTATTTAATTAATAGATGGCCTGGATCACGTTGATTATGATCAACGGTAGAGATTAAGTAGGGATAACTCCCTCCCCACTTATCGTTGAGGGGAAGGGGAGTTTCCCGACAGACGTTCATTCTCTCAACTTCACGCAAAACAGAGAAAGGAAAAGCTCTGGTTTTTTCCTCTCTTCATCTCTAAAAAATTCCAGCGATCCCTTTGCTGAATTTTTCCTTTCCAAGGCGAGATCGATCCCACAATCGAAATCTCAAGATACCCCAAGAGAATAGCGGGTGTTCTTGCGTGGTGGTGTCTTTTTGGGAATTAAAGAATGTTTTTGGGAGCATTGTGCAGAATTTTCCAACACTATTCATGTAAGTTTTCGGATCTAAAACTAGTTTAGATTGCATGCTTAATTTAGAAATTGTTTCCATTTTTGATTTGCCAACGTATTGGTTTTTCTTAAAATTGAAATTAAAAATGAGATTGTTTTTTATTGCTTCCGCTACCAAAAGGGATTTCAACCCTTACATCCGCGGGTTTGGATTGTGGCTCGAGACGTTTGCTCTCGAGTTTGTCCAATTATTTCAATTGCTCTTTTGGTCCTTTTGGCTCCAATCTCGAGGTTTGAACGCTCCGGTCACGTCTTTTAGCTCCTTCTGTTGGGTTTTATGCCCTAAAACTCGTAGATAGTGAATGTAAACAAATTGTATACTTGTTTCAATAAAGTGTAATTGAGTTTCTACAATATTGTTTACATGTGACTTGAACTAGTATGTGGGGACATACAGGGATTGGTGTTCAAGTAACAACCTAAAAGGTCTATAGTATAAGGATAATGTTGGGTACCTTATCCTGGTAACACTATGTCACACGACCCGCTTTGTATTCGATACAGACGTATTAATCCAAGGCGTCCATGTAGGAGACATGCGAGCGGGGGTATCCTATGCAATGAGTTTGCATAAGACCGAACCACGAAATAGTAAACCACTAGATGTAACACCGTTAACTAGTTAGGCTATTGTTTCAATACGATGACCTAGGTAACTCAGTCTTAATCCTGAGTGTATCATGAACTCCTTCTCATGAGGGATTGTCCTTTGATTAGCATGGGTGAGAGTGGCCAATACGCCGACTCAATATGCCTTCCTTTTTGGAGACAAGACCGAGTGGGAGGCTGGGGACATGACAACACAAGAAGGAATTCACTCCTTCCCACATCTAGGAGAAGTAGATGAGTGTTCCCTTAAGTGGTGACTCCGGGACTTGAACAAAGGGATCCCGCCCTCTCACTGGCCTGAGAGGGTCTTTCTGTTTAATGGTTGTACCATAAACAGGTTGTTCATTAGAGGAGCGTTGGTACTTAAGGAGACAAATGTAACACAAGGGTAAAACGACAATTTGACCCAGCCGTGATTACGAACACTCGTGAAGGATTGACTTACCGGCATAGGTCTATATTCGTGGACACAAAAATGTTCTACAGTGAGAAGAGTTCAGTTGTGGGTCTTTAGTGGAATGCCCCACAGTTAATGAATATTGGTTAACCTGATTAATGAGTTTAATCTATTAACCTCATATTATTGGAGCTTCTGATCTGTAGGTCCATTAGGTCCCTCTGCTAGCTCGTAAAGAGTAATTAGGAACAAATATATATTGAGAGAATTTGAATAGTTCAAATTCATATTGGGAATTAAGTTAATTGTATGAGATACAAATTAATATAATGTATAGTGATGCATTAAAATATAAAGTCTAATTTGAGATTAAACTTTATTATATTGAGAGATTGATATATTTGAAAGAGTTCAAATATATGTCTAATTAAATATATGGTATTTAATTAGAAGATGAATTAATTAATTTTGAATTAATTAATTATTCAATTTAGTTTAAATTAAATGAGATTTAATTAAACTATAGTCTATGAGAAAAATAAATATTTGAAGAAGTTCAAATATTAATATGAATTTGATTCATATTAAATTTATAGGATATAAGAGAATTTGAAGGAGTTCAAATTTTAATATGAATTTGATTCATATTATAGAATTAATTAATTGAAGGCCTAAAATTAAATATATAATATTTAATTGGGCAATTAATTAATTAACTAATAGAAGGTCTGAAATTAAATATATGATATTTAATTGGTGATTAATTAATTAAAGAATTAATTAATTGGAAATTAATCAATTATGGAAATGATTAATCACTTATGGAAGTGATCAATCATTTATGGAAAAGATTAATCAATTATGGAATTGATTGGTTATGGAAGTGATTGATTATGGAAAAGATTAAATCAGTTATGGAAATAATTGATTTTAAATGAATATTTTATTCACGACCTTTCTCCTATGAATAGAACACTAACCCTACGGTTTAGACACCACAACATATGGCCACCATAAGGCCCTCTCATATTCTCTTAACTCAAGAACTCTAGGGAGAATTTTCTCTTTAGAGTTTTTCCCATTCAAAATTAGGTAGTCCTACAACTACGTTCCTAGTCTCAGAGTTATAGCGGTGAAGATCTCGTGGTGGTGTCCGTTGAAGTATTCAGAGTCGTCAACGGAGGTATGTTTCTCATCGCTTAACCTTTTGCCAATGTATTAGTATTTTGGTGAAAACAAAATTAACTACAAAACGGTCCAATTGCTTTCGCTGTAACGGAATTTGGAATTTCAATCCTTCAATTGGTATCAGAGCCGATCGTATGCTTGATTTTGTTTTACAAAATTTGCATTGGTTTATTGGTGGGATTTAATCGTGCATTTGATGTATAATGGTTTGCTAGTAGATGGTTATGATTTTTGGCATTAGAATTTGCAATTTTTCATTGATTTGATCATGTAAGGGCACGATGTTTTGAGCGTTTTGTTGCAAATCGAGTTTATAAGTCCGTGTCCATTGAGTTTGTGATGAATTTTTGTGGAAATCGATGAAATTTGGGGCAAAATCGAAGTATTTTTTATGCTGGAAATCGATAAATTTCTGGGAAAAGAGATGAAATCGAACAACATTTTAAAAAACAAAAAAAAAAAAAAGAAACAGAAAGAATTAATTAAATATTGCGCGAGTTTGGATTTGAAACTAGGACTTGGCTGGGTGGCTGGGGCATGTTCCTATTATCCACGAGCTCACGGGTTCGAAAGATATTGATGATGTTTTATTAATTTTGGTTACGATGGCTCCGGTTCGTTCGGACAGGCGTGGTTCAAATGATATTGACCGGTTCAACGTGGTTCAGGCGATGGTTGACTGGTTCGCGCGGTTTTTGACCGGTTCAGCTGGGTCTGGGTGGTTTTGGACCTGGTTTGGCTTGATACTTGCTGGTTCAAGCTGATTTGGGCGAGGTTCAGCATATTTGAGTCTGGTTTAAGCTTATTTGAAGCTGGTTTTGCATGGTTTAGCTCATTTTTTTTTGCAGATTCAAAGGGCTTGGACGCGGTTTGAGCTGGTTCACGGCAGGAAAGGACCTTGTTAGACTAATTAATGTAATTTTTCTAATGTATTGAGTCCTAGGATGCCAAAACTCGTCTACTTAGCTATTTATTATGCTTTATGGATGTCATATAGCTTAAAATCCCACCATAGGTTAAACATGTTTTCATGCATATTTATGTTATAATTGTTATAATGTATGATAATTATGCATGATTTTAAATTTCATTAGTTATTTAGTATAATTGTTATATTAAATATATGAAATTGGTCAAGCATGATGCATGGCATTAATTAGATAAATATAATTGTTATATTTGATTAATGTAGCAGGCATGCTTATGATTATTTTCATGGATATTAATATAATTTGTTATATTATGAATGAAAATAATGAATATCAATGCTTGATTTTCATGTATATTTTTAATATAAAGTGTTATATTAATTTAATGAAAATGGAATAGTATTGAGCATGACATTAATTAGATTAATATAAATGTTATATTATATTAATGTCAAAATTTCATGTAATTTAATTTCGTTGATGATTAATTAATATAATCGATATTAATTAAATGAAATTGAAATTGCATAAAGCATGACACCACCTTAGATTAATATAATCGTTATATTATCGATTTCGGCATCATTATTATATGGTGTTTATTAATTAGAATTTGATTGTTAATTTATTCACCATAGTAGCATGTCATAAGGTTAATTCATTAAAATTTATAATAGTTATAAAAACAATGAATAGAAACTGTTAACCTATGACAAAGAATTGCATGCAAACATAGGATCTTAGGATATATGGATTAATTTTAAAATGTTTAAAATTAATTAGACCTAAGATCACATTTCTAATAGGATTAGAATTATTCTTATTTAGAATTAAAATTAGTTTTAATTGACTAAGTAAGAAAAACATTACTATGATTATAAGGGAACTCTACCGGTTAAGTTCTGTCTAAGACTGGAGGTATTTAAGCTGACGGTTTACGGAACACCTCCTAGAGGTATTTAAGCTGACGGTTTTCATGCACCCACTGCTCCATCGTATTTCATGTCTACGTTTTAGAGGTATTGTGTTGGGAGAGGTATAGTTTTGCTAGAGGGATGTCATCTAGTCTCTAGTTTACTTTGCCTTACTAGACTGACCCACACAATATCATAGTTGGTTTAGGTTGGGGATAGGTAAACACCGTAGACAGAATATTCCATGTACTCAGTTATGGCCCTAGGGTTAGAATCCTGAATGCTCCTAGTTAGGTCCCTAAAATGTTAAGACCCAGAGGTTAAGAATCATGTTACTAGATCATATGTTATCAGCTTCAACCCTTGAGTGGGCTACTTACTGAGTATATTCTTATATACTCACCCATGCTACATGACTTTCCTTTTCAGGTGGTACTTGAGGATGTCTGGTGATAGGCGAGGGCTATGACTTGGTTCACTATGGGAATGCAGCTGCAATTTTTGTCTTCCTCTTCGAGAATTTTAGTCTCCATTGTTTTACGACAAAACTTTTAATTTTAGATGTTAAGTTTTGGAAACTATGAGTTTTTTCTAGGGTTTTGTTTTCAAATATTCTAGTTTATGATTTATGAGTTGAAAATAGTGTTTTGGACCCTTTTAATAAATGAAGTTACTTTTCTTCGGCTTTATGTTTGGAAAAAAAAAATTCTACGTTCTACGCAAGCAATAGAGACCTCCCGTATGTTTTTAGCTCCTTTTTCTTTGGGTCGTTACAACATCTCAATATCATACAATATAAGTTTATCATCAACCAATTTTAACATTGATCAATTATGAGAGTATAATTGTAAAACCCTGCTAAAACAAAAAGAACTAAATTGAAACTTTTTAAATAATAAAGACTAAATTGAGAAAAACACTTAAACGTTAGAGAGTAAAACATACATTAAGTCAATAAATAAAAGTATCTCATCATTTTTCCAAGCTTTCACTTGCCTATTTCATCTCTTAGGGTTTCTTAGTTCCATCCCTAAACTAATTTTATCTCATCAGTTTTATTAAATAAGTAAATGAGCATATATATATATATATATATATATATGACAAAATTCTCTGCATGCATGGCAATTTATGAGATGAATTTCTCATTTATTTTTCTATTGCAATGGACCATTTATATGACGACACTCCTTCCTTTTGCAGGCCAATTTAGCACGAGATTCAAACAAAGACTCATTGAGAATGAAAACAAAACCAAAAAGTTTGATATTGGGTTACACGAAAAGGAAAGAAAAGGAAAGAGGAACACCTAGTTGTTTTATTTTATTTTTAACATGTGAGAGGGTGATCACAATGAAATTCAGATCCTGACATTTTGGTACGAGCGAAAATTACTTCATATGGTAGATTAGTATTTTATAGTTTAGAATTGGTTAAAATTGACTTAAATTCAAATTTTAAAATTTTAAATTGGAACCCATGTTTCAAAAAATATAGGGAAAATAGATTTTTTTTTTTTTAATTTGTACAGAATCCTTTGCTTTCGAAAAATAATTTTCAAATCACAAACCGGACCTAATCTTTTTACCGTTGTAATATTCTACCATCCAGTATATTTGTAAATTATTTGTCATCTCCTTTAGTTCTTTTTTTTTTCTTATTATCACTTAAATCTAACTTACCAAAAAAAATTATCAATTCTTTTTTACTACTCACAATTTGAAAATTTTCTATTTTAAATAGAAATTTCTCCAAATCTCTTTCTCAAAATGTTGGAGAAAAAGGAGAGAGAGGGAGACGAAGAGAGAGGATTCATTCTTTAATTTTGTAGACATGAGACTCATGTAATAACTAATAACACTATTTGCCAATGTAAGCTTAGCTCAACGGTAATTGGCATGCACTCTCGACCATGAGGTCAGAGATTCGAATCCTCCCACCCCCAAATGTTGATGTACTCAAAAAACAAAAACTAATAACACTATTTTGTAAGGCATATTTCTTCAAAGTATATGTAGAATCTCTACGGTATCATTGTGTTCATATTGATTAGTATACTCGTTTTTCATTCATATTGATCTGTAACCTATTTCGTTTTACAAAAAGTATATGTCAAAAAGAAGAGAGAATTTAGAAGAGAGACTAATATTAAATGCATATCATAAATTAGCATATATAAGAGAAGAAGACAGTATCACTACATAATTACATTAACACAAAAACACTAAAAACACTTGAAAAAATATAAGAGTCATCTAAAATAGTTATCATTATTCTGTCTTTTTTTTAGTACATCAACATTCGGAAGTGGAGAGATTCGAACCTCTAACCTCATGGTCAAGGGCACATGTCAATTACCACTGAGCTAAGCTCGCTTTGGCTATTATTCTTTCGTCTTGACATGCGAACAAACATTAAAGACATCGATATCAGCTGTCATCAAGCTTCAATACTGAAAATCATAAAAAGATATATAAACAAATTAGAAAAAATAATTGAGCTAGTTAAGTATCTATTTCGTCATTCTTTTTTTTTTTTTTTTAAAAGTAATATATATGGGAATCATTAATAATTTTATAAAAAAAAGTAATATATCTAGGAATCATTAAACCCTAATTATGTTGAATTAAAACCAAATTTATGGTTTAAGGGATCATCTAGATTCAAAACATACCTTACAGTGAAGGAAAGCTCCAAATCATCTTTGAAATAAACCATGGAGCGAAAAAATCGTAACTGAAAGGCTATATAAATTAAGAAAAGAAACATATATTAAAATTGGTTACCTCATAACTTTAGAAGGTAAAATTTAGGATTTTTATACTTAAACCTCAATAAATTACTTTGATAAGTGACACGAGCAACATATTCTGCGTCAAATTCATTAAAGCCCCTCATCATGGCAAATATAATTGGACCACCCATAAAATTTCCCTAAAATGGAAATTAACAGAAACCATAAAAGAAGTATGGCACAATAAAATAAAGGTTTAAATACTATTTTGGACTTCATACTTTCAATACTTATTCATTCGAGTTTATACATTTTTAACTTTTATTCATTTTATTCCGTTAATTTTGAACGGAGCATTTTGGTTTTCCTACTTTTAAAAAGTTACCATTTTGGTCCCTTCATTTATTTTTTCTCTTATTTTTCTCCCAATCTCAATTATTTTTTACTCTTAAATATGAAAATAGTAACTTCTTATGAGTAAAAAGTCCAAATAGATGTTTTGAGAGTATAAAGACTAAAACGTCAAGGGACTAAAATCACATATATTAAAATGAATATTACAAAAATATAAAGATTAAAATGAACGAAATTACCAACCAAAATAGGGGGTCTAAACCTAAAACAAACTACTAAGAAAATATAGGCCCGTTTGGTTCGTGATTTAAAAATTGTTTTCGAAAATAAAGAATTCAGCAGAAAACGAAAACAAATTTCTTATTTCCATTATATCTAAAAACATGTTTGGTTCCAATTTAAAAACTTTAAATTTGAATTCAAAATTTGAAAACTGTGTTTGGTTATGAATTTGAAAATGCATGAAAATATTAATATGTGTTTGGTAAAATTATTTTTTGTTTAGAAAAAGTTAATTTAATATGATTATTTTTCTACTTGACTTTTATTTATTTTTAGAGAGATTATAAATCAATGATGTTGGAATTGATTCTTCAAAAAAAAAAAATCGTTGGAATTGAAATTATAAGGAAAAAAAAATATATACCATGTATTATATGAAACTTTTGATTTGTAAAGTGGAGGAGTATATCAAAATATGTAGAATTATGTAAAAAGTAAAAATAACAACCAAAACATTAGTATCAATCAAACACACTATTTACACAATAGTAATTTTGTATTTTTTTCCCTTTAAAGTCGAAGAGAATTTGGATATCAAAAATAAAAAAAGGTTGTTTGTAGATAATGCAACATTGTTTGATGGAAAGAAAGATGTATCCTATGTTTTTAAAGTTGTATCTCGTGTTTCCATTATTTTGAAAACAAAATTGAAAAATAATGAAAACAACATTTTATCGTTTTTGAAAACATGCCATTTTTTGAGTTGTTTTCGAAAATTATTTTTGAAATAGGTATACCAAACACGTTTTCATGGTTTCCCTTGTATTTTTTATTTTCAAAAACATAAAAACGAAAACGAATCATGAACCAAACGAGGCCATAGTAATTATTTGAGCCCCTTTTGATCGATTTGAGAATGAAGGCACATGTAACAAATGTTGACTTATTTGGGAATATTGGTCAACTCGATCGGACATGTTGAACCCTTCATAGTAAATCTGCATGCCACATGCATTAAATAATTTAATGTAATGATTAATTAATATAAAAATTAGTAATTTGTTTTTTTTTAAAAATAGTAATTTGTATGTATGGAACTACATTATTTTGTGCAGATAATGTGTAAGTTAGAAACCTGAATGGCGCAAGAAATATCACTTCCATCTTGATGCCAACAAGGAGCTGCATTTAATTTTAAGAAAAATGCTAAATAATGAGAAAATTATATTATGAAAGCAAGGAATTAAGCGTGGATAAAAAAAAATGCAAAGAAAAGATCGTAAATTTAGAAACGCTTACATAGGAGCACAAATAATTGGTTTCTAGGATCAGAAGCCAAGTCTTGTAAGCGAGATATCGTGAAATAGTCGTCGTTGCTAAGATCGACCAAAGACTTGTCCAAAGAAACCAAACGTATTAGTATAAGTTTTTTTTATATAGTATAGTAGTATGTTTGGTTTAACTTTTTTAATGTTTAATTTTGAAAAAAAAGAACATTTAAAAAGAATTAAAAATAAGATTGAGAAATAAACCTTTAAGAATTGGTAGTTGTCTTGGCTCGCTTGTTGAGCTAATTCTGAAAAATTGACCAAGTAATACATCGAGCCTTTGTTGAGGATCCCACATTGGAAAGATAAGTGGAGACCTCCCAATTTATAAGATACATGAGCTAAATATGGAACCTCATTGTCAATTAATTTTGAGATGGAACCTCATGTAATCTAATAGCCTTCTTCTTCCACATTAGTCCTACAAATGGATGTAAAATACTCAACTTTGATGAAATTGTTAGAACAATAATAGCACAAGATGAACATATATTAAACTAACATGGTTGTTTTGGTTGCTCTCTGTATGATGGGTCTCTTGGTTGGCTATGGGTGCTATTTCATGAGGGATCTCTATTTATAGACTTTTTGTTCTGTCATATAACGCCCCAGGTTCTCTAACCTCTAGCCTAGCGACGATACTACATACTCTAGACTCTGAGCAACTAGGACAACTAACTTTAGACCAAATGTACCGAAAATTTCAGCAGCATAACGACGTAAAACTGGTTATCCCAAAATTTTAAAACACCTGATAAAGATTTTTAACACTTCAAGACGGGCAACCAACCAAGCTCCACCAAACTACAGTCAGATTTCACAACTTATTTTCTCTAGACAAGACATACTTTACCAAAACATGCAATAAGACAAAACCATGCTACAAAAACACTTTATTGAGAGGAACAACCATTCCATTAGCAACTCACAAGCTAAGCAGTTTATTAAACTCTGCAAGACTATCCAACCTAGTTTTAAACTCGAAAACAAAAACCTTTCTCAGGTGAATCCTGTTGGGTTTTATGCCCTGAAACTCGTAGATAGTGAATGTAAACAAATTGTATACTTGTTTCAATAAAGTGTTATTGAGTTTCTACAATAAAGTGTTATTGTTAAATATTGCACAATTTGACCCAAATCCAATAAACTAAGATCCAAGGTTGTTTGTATGTAACTTGAACTAGTATGTGGGGACATACGAGGATCAATGTTCAAGTAACAACCTAAAAGGTCTATAGTACAAGGATAAGGTTGGATACCTTATCCTGGTAACACTATGAGATACGACCCGCTTTGTATTTGATACATACGTATTGATCCAAAACGTCCATGTAGTAGACATGCAAGTGGGGGTATCCTATGCAATGAGTTTGCATAAGACTGGACCACGAAATAGTCAACCATTAGTTATAACACCGTTAACTAATTAGGTTACTGTTTCAATAGGATGACCTAGGTAACTCAGTCTTAATCCTGAGTGTGTCATGAACTCCTTCTCATGAGGGATTGTCCTTTGATTAGCATGGGTGAGAGTGGCCAATACGCCGACTCAATATGCCTTCCTTTTTGGGGACAAGATCGAGTGGGAGGCTGGGGACATGACAACACAAGAAGGAATTCACTCCTTCCCGCTTCTAGGTGAAGTAGATGAGTGTTCCCTTAAGTGGTGACTCCGGGACTTGAACAAAGGGATCCCGCCCTCTCACTGGCCCAAGAGGGACTTTCTGTTTAATGGTTGGACCATAAACAGGTTGTTCATTAGAGGAGCACTGGTACTTAAGGAGACAGATGTAACACAGGGGTAAAACGGTAATTTGACCCAGCTGTGATTACGAACACTCGTGAAGGATTGACTTACCGACATAGGTCTACATCCATGGACACAGAAATGTTCTACAGTGAGAAGAGTTCAGCTGTGGGTCTTTAGTGGAATGACCCACAGTTAATGAATATTGGTTAACCTGATTAATGAGTTTAATCTATTAACCTCATATCATTGGAGCTTCTGATCTGTAGGTCTATTAGGCCCCCCTGCTAGCTCGTAAAGAGTAATTAGGAACAAATATATCTTGAGAGAATTTGAATAGTTCAAATTCATATTGGGAATTAAGTTAATTGTACGAGATACAAATTAATATAATGTATAGTGATGCATTAAAATATAAAGTCTAATTTTAGATTAAACTTTATTATATTTAGAGATTGATATATTTGAAAGAGTTCAAATATATGTCTAATTAAATATATGGTATTTAATTAGAAGATAAATTAATTAATTATGAATTAATTAATTATTCAATTTAGTTTAAATTAAATGAGATTTAATTAAATTATAGTCTATGAGAGAAATAAATATTTGAAGAAGTTCAAATATTAATATGAATTTGATTCATATTAAATTTATAGGATATAAGAGAATTTGAAGGAGTTCAAATTTTAATATGAATTTGATTCATATTATAGAATTAATTAATTGAAGGTCTCAAATTAAATATATGATATTTAATTGGGTAATTAATTAATTAACTTATAGAATGTCTGAAATTAAATATATGATATTTAATTGGTGATTAATTAATTAAAGAATTAATTAATTGGAAATTAATCAATTATAAAAATGATTAATCACTTATGGAAGTAATTAATCATTTATGGAAATGATTTAATCACTTATGGAAGTGATCAATCATTTATGGAAAAGATTAATCAATTATGGAATTGATTGGTCATGGAATTGATTAATTATTGAAAAGATTAAATCAGTTATGGAAATAATTTATTTTAAATGAATATTTTATTCATGGCCTTTCTCCTATAAATAGAACACTAAACCTAGGGTTTAGGTACAACAACATAAGGCCACAAGAATGCACTCTTGCATTCTCTCTAGCCTCCCTCTCATATTCTCTCAACCCAAGAACTCTAGGGAGAATTTTCTCTCTAGAGTTTTTCCCATTCAAGATTAGGTAGTCCCACAACTACGTTCCTAATCTCAGAGTCATAGCGGAGAAGATCAAATGGTGGTGTTCTTCGTTGTTGCAGAGCAATCAAGAATCATTCTTGAAGTATTCAGAGTCGTCAACGACAGTATGTTTGCTTCTCCCCTTTAGATTAAGATCTAATAAATTTTGTATGCTTAGCCTTAAGTTTGTATCGAAT
Organism: Luffa aegyptiaca; assembly: GCA_017139565.1. Lineage (NCBI taxonomy): Eukaryota > Viridiplantae > Streptophyta > Magnoliopsida > Cucurbitales > Cucurbitaceae > Luffa > Luffa aegyptiaca. The sequence continues at coordinate 24,897,794 of CM029397.1, forward strand.
TTGTTCTATGTTTTAACCAATGCAATAGTATTTTTGGATAAACAAAATTAACTACGAATTGGTTTCAATTACGCTTCCGCTTTAACGGAATTGGGGAATTCCAAATCCTTACAATTGGTATCAGAGCCGATTGTAGATTTAATTTCGTTTCTCTAAAATTAGCATTGGTTCAATGGTGGGTATTTTAATTTCATATATGTGATATGTGGTTTAATTTACAAAATTGATTATTTAGGCATATTTGTTGGGATTAGATTTATACTTTTGATTAGATCAATTGTAAATGCCAAAAAGGAAAAGATTTGAAGACCAAGATATGTCTTGGATTTAAATTATTGTAATTTAAATTTCTTTTAATTCCTTAGGATATGCCAAATATGCTGGTCAATTTTGGTAGTTTTAATTTAATTATGCATGTGATGTATGTATCAAATTAATTGATTGTTGCATAAAGTATGTCATTTAGCTTAAAATCCCACCATAGGTTAAGCATATTCATGCATATTTATTATTATAAATGTTATAATGTATGTATGAATTTTATTTTCATGAGTTTTTAATATAAATTGTTATGATTAAATGGATGAAAATTGAGAAGCATTGAACATGAAATTACTTTAGTAAAAAATATAAAAAAGTTATATTTATGAAAGTAATTTATATGCTTATTTATTTTCATGAGCAATTAATATAAAGTGTTATGTTAATGTATGAAAATGTGAATGCTTATTTTCTTGACAATTAATTTAAGAGTTAGATTAATTGAAGAAATTTAATTTGCATTGAGCATGAAATTACTTTAGTTTAAAAATATAAGAGTTATATTTATATTAGTAATTTACATGCTTAATTTTCATGAGCTATTAATATAAAGTGTTATGTTAATGTATGAAAATGTGAATGCTTATTTTAATTTTCTCGGATAATTAATTTAAGAGTTAGATTAATTGAAGAAAATTAATTTGCATTGAGCATGAAATTACTTTAGTTTAAAAATATAAGAGTCATATTTATATTAGTAATTTACATGCTTAATTTTCATGAGCTATTAATATAAATTATGTTAATGTATGAAAATGGTAATGCTTAATTTTAATTTTCTTGTATAATTAATTTAAGAGTTAGGTTAATTAAAAGGAAAATAAATTGCATTGAGCATGACATTACCTTAGATTAATATAATTGTTATGTTTATGGTATGTCATGTATGCTAATGTATGGTTTTATAAATTAATTAGAATTTGATTGTTAATTTATTCACCATAGTAGCATGTTATAGGGTTAATTCATTAAAATTTATAATAGTTATAAAATTAATGAATAGAAACCGTTAACCTATAACAAACAATTGCATGCAAACATAGGATCTTAGGATAAATGAATTAATTTTAAAATGTTTAAAATTAATTAGACCTAAGATCACATTTCTAATAGGATTAGAATTATTCTTACTTAGAATTAAAATTAGTTTTAATTGACTAAGTAGGAAAAACATTTCTATGATTATAAGGGAACTCCACCGGTAAAGTTCTGTCTAAGGCTGAGGGTATTTAAGTTGACGGTATACGGAACACCTCCTACCTGGGAACTAACCTGGAATACCGGAGTTGAATTAATCATAGCTAAATGTTAGCATGCAATGTCACTAGGTTTGTTAAAAGTGTTTAATGCACCTAGATCTTTAGAGTAAAGACCTTACATTACTGTGGTTATAAGGGAACTCTCTCGGTAAAGTTCTGTCTATGGCTGGGGGTATTTAAGTTGACGGTTTACGGAACACCTCCTACCTGGGAACTAACTCGAACCTTGAGTTGAATTAACCATAGTAATGTTAACTTGCAATGTTGGGTTTATTAAAAGAAGTTTAATTCACCCAAAACATTGTGGTTGAATCCTTTCCATAATTGTTATAATAGGATCAGACTTAGATAGATTGACTTAGCCGAATTTTATCTAAGTTAAACAACCCTAAATTAACCTTAGGACATTTTCAGTGGGAGGAAAATTACAAAACGAGATTTAAATCAAGTTTTGCTCCTACGTCCCTATATTCACAACGTGAGGTTCATGCTCGGCTTCGAGTCGCCTTTGGAGCGGCCCCCTTCGGAAAGTGTTTGCATGGATCAATAACAAGGTGAATGGAAAAAATGTCTAGAGTAAGTGGGAGCGGGACACGTGTCAACGTATCCCCCGGTCTCCGCCCCTAGTTGACACCGTGAGAGTCCTATGATCCGCCTGCAGGTTGTCCTGGCGCAACCATCCCTTCGGAGGGTCTGATCATAGGATTCGGAACATCGTGAACTCCTGAATAGGATAAGAACTCTTAGGCTAATTACCAACAGTTGTCTTTCCCTTCGGTAGCCTGTTGGTGCGTGCCTCTGAGATCTGAAAGTGGGAGGGTTACACTTACGGGAATGAGTTAAATGTGTTAACTAATCCTTGACCGAACAACGGTAACTAAACGCTAACGAAATATGAGTTATTCTGGTGTTAGAGTTTGGTTGAGATTGTCTCAATTCAGAGGGGGAATAGCTGACCACCCTTCGGTGGCTGTTGTTCTAAACCTTTGAAGTATCGTTGCAAAAACTAAATCAATAGTTTTATAGGGTTTCTTTGATTGCTTATTTGTTTTTGCAGAATTTGATTGGATTATTTGTGTTGGGTTAGTGCAATTAATAATACAAGAAATTTCTTACTTCAACAATTATATAATAATTTTATGTGTATTGTCTTACGTCATTTTATAAATAACGGTAATACAACAAGCTTAAACGACAAATTGTGGTAAATAAATCTAGGATTATTCTTAACTGAGGAATGTCCTCATGTCCCATATGTTTAATTCATTAAGAATTGTTCTTGGTGAATATGACATAGAACCCTGCTTAGCAAAAAGAGAACTTGTTCAAGACCGTAATTTTCATTTACCTGTCTTGAAATCGTGATTAGTGAAGAATAATGATTCTCCTTGAATACTTGATTCAGGGGCCACAAATCACGTGTGTTCTTCTTTTAAAGGAATAAGTTCCTGGCAAGAGCTTGCTGCTTGTGTAATAACTCTCAAAGTTAGAATTAGAGAGGTTATTTTGGCTATATCAATGGGGGAACATTAAGTTATTTTTCTCAGTGGGAGAAAATACATATTATTAGATAATATGTATGTAATTCCTAAGATCAAAAGAAATTTGATTTCTGTGTCTTATTTGCTGGAACAATGTTACTCTTTACCTTTCTCTGCCAAAGCAGTTTTGTTTCAAGAAAGGGAGTTGACATTTGTTTAGCTTTACTGGAAAGTAACCTAAATGTTTTAAGACTAATCAAGAGTAAAGCAGTCATGAACACTGGGTTGTTTAAGACTGCTACTACTCAATGTGAAAAGTGGCAAATGATTTCTCCTAAAGGAAAATACCTTTCTTTGGTTCTAAGGTAGACCATATTAATCTCAATTTGATTGGGAGATTGGTCAAGAGTGGACTCCTAAGCGAGTTAGAAGATGACTCTCTACTACCTTGTAAGTCATGCCTTGTGGGCAATATGACTGATAGATCTTTTACTGGAAAAGATCTAAGAGCCAAAGAGCCCTTTGAGCTTGTACATTTGGATCATTGTGGTTCAATATGTTAAAGTAGTGGGAGGGCATGAATAATTCATCTCTTTTGGATGATTATTCAAAGGTATGAGTATCTTTACCCAATGCAACTTAAGTCTGAAGCTCTTGAGACATTCGAAGGGGCTTAGGACTGAAGTTGAAAACTTGTTAGGTGAGATGATAAAAACACTTCGATTTGATCAAAGTATTGAGTATAGGGATTTGAGATTCCAGGACTATTTGATAGTACATGGGATCACACCCTAAATCTCGTTTAGGAGAAATAGAACCCTATTGGATATGGTTCATTCCATGTTGAGCTATGCTCAATTGTCTGGCTCGTTTTGGGGTCATGTAGTATTGACTCCATTGCATACTGTAGTAGTCAACCCCAAAGGAAACGAGAAGTGGATACTTCTTCAATTCACAAGAGAATAAAGAATTTGTATCGACAAATGCTAAATTCTTAGAAGAAGTCCACATCAAAAATCATAAACCACAAGAGTAAAGTCAGTTTAAGTAAGTTAACTAATGAAGCTACAACAACATCCACAAAAGTTGTTGATGAGACTGACTATTCAACAAGAGTTGTTGATGGATCAGTGCATCTAGTCAGTCACATCCATCTCAATAGTTGAGATTGCCTCAATGTAGTGGGAGAGTTGTTTGATAACCTGAACGTTACATGGGCTTGTTTGAAGCCTAGGTCATCATACCTGATGATGACATAGTGGGTTCATTATCTTTTAGAAAGAAAATGAATGATGTTGACAAGGACTAATGGATTAAAGTCATGGACCTGGAAATGAAGTCTTTTGTATTTCACTTCCATCTGGGATCTTGTAGATCTGCTTGATGGGTAACACCTATTAGTTACAAGTGGATTTACAAGAGAAAACGAGACATTAAAGGTCTTAACCAGAAGGGTTCATACAACAAGATCGAAAGCAAAAGGGTTTGCAAGCTTAAGTGATTCATTCATGGATTGACCTAAGCATTTCGATCTTGAAATATAAGATTTGATATAGTGACCAAATCTTTTGGCTTTAATCAGAACATTAATGAGTCTTGCGTTTACAAGTAATCATCAATAGTTCAGTAGCTTACTTAGTGTTGTATATGATTGATATCCTAATCATTGGGAATGATGTAGGTTATCTTACTGACATTAAAGGAGCTAGTAGCTCATTTCCAAATGGAAATTTGGGAGAAGCCGAGTTTGTTCTTGGGATCCAAATTGTTAGGAATCGTTAGAACAAAAAGCTAGCCTTGTCTCAAGTGATTTATATCTACAAGATGTCAGTTAGATATAAGATACAAAATTCCAAGAAGGGTTCACTACCTTTCAGGCGTGGAATTCTTTTTGTCTAAGAAACTGTTTCCTAAGACACCTCAAGAAGTTGAGGAGATGAGACGAATGCCCTATGCAATAGGGATTGTTAGTAAGTATCAATCTAATCCAAGATTTAATGATTGGAATACCGTTAAGAATATCCTCAAGTATTCGAGGAGAACGAGGAATTATATGCTCGTGTATGGGACTAAGGATTTGATCCTTACAGGATACACTGACACAGATTTTAAGACTGATAAGGATTTGAGGAAATCTACATCAGTATCTGTGGTCACTCTTTACGATGGAGCTATAGTATGGCATAGTTACAGTCTTGACCGTATAGGCCGAAAAAAATAGTTGCTTGTGAAGCAACGATAAAGACTGTATGGCTCAGAAAGTTCTTGATTGATTTGGAATGTGTTCCAAATGTGAACTTACTCATCACACTTTATAGTGATATAGTGGTGTTGTGGCAAATTCAAAAGAACATTGCAGCCTAAGACAAGTAGACACATTAAATTGAATGAAATATTGTTGATTCATTTACAAAGACTCTCTCGGCTAAAGTGTTTGAGATTCATCTAGAAGGTCTAGATCTACGAGATATGTACAAAGGTGTAATCTAGGGCAAGTGGGAGAAATGTAATGGGTATTGTGATACCATTATGTAATGGGTACAGTGATGCCCTAGTTTATTGTATTTGTACATTGTATATGTTTTATACATGTATTTATACACCCATTGCTATATAGATTATTGTACATCCCACTAAACTAGAGTTTTAGTTCAAGTGGGAGTTTGTTGGGTTTTATGCCCTGAAACTCGTAGATAGTGAATGTAAACAAATTGTATACTTGTTTCAATAAAGTGTTATTGAGTTTCTACAATAAAGTGTTATTGTTAAATATTGCACAATTTGACCCAAATCCAATAAACTAAGATCCAAGGTTGTTTGTATGTAACTTGAACTAGTATGTGGGGACATACGAGGATCGATGTTCAAGTAACAACCTAAAACGTCTATAGTACAAGGATAAGGTTGGGTACCTTATCCTGGTAACACTATGAGATACGACCCGCTTTGTATTTGATACAGACGTATTGATCCAAAACGTCCATGTAGTAGACATGCAAGTGGGGGTATCCTATGCAATGAGTTTGCATAAGACCGGACCACGAAATAGTCAACCATTAGTTATAACACCGTTAACTAATTAGGTTACTATTTCAATAGGATGACCTAGGTAACTCAGTCTTAATCCTGAGTGTGTCATGAACTCCTTCTCATGAGGGATTGTCCTTTGATTAACATGGGTGAGAGTGGCCAATACGCCGACTCAATATGCCTTCCTTTTTGGGGACAAGATCGAGTGGGAGGCTGGGGACATGACAACACAAGAAGGAATTCACTCCTTCTCGCTTCTAGGTGTAGTAGATGAGTGTTCCCTTAAGTGGTGACTCCGGGACTTGAACAAAGGGATCCCGCCCTCTCACTGGCCCGAGAGGGACTTTCTGTTTAATGGTTGGACCATAAACAGGTTGTTCATTAGAGGAGCACTGGTACTTAAGGAGACAGATGTAACACAGGGGTAAAACGGTAATTTGACCCAGCTGTGATTACGAACACTCGTGAAGGATTGACTTACCGACATAGGTATCCATGGACATAGAAATGTTCTACAGTGAGAAGAGTTCAGCTGTGGGTCTTTAGTGGAATGACCCACAGTTAATGAATATTGGTTAACCTGATTAATGAGTTTAATCTATTAACCTCATATCATTGGAGCTTCTGATCTGTAGGTCCATTAGGTCCCCCTGCTAGCTCGTAAAGAGTAATTAGGAACAAATATATCTTGAGAGAATTTGAATAATTCAAATTCATATTGGGAATTAAGTTAATTGTACGAGATACAAATTAATATAATGTATAGTGATGCATTAAAATATAAAGTCTAATTTTAGATTAAACTTTATTATATTTAGAGATTGATATATTTGAAAGAGTTCAAATATATGTCTAATTAAATATATGGTATTTAATTAGAAGATAAATTAATTAATTATGAATTAATTAATTATTCAATTTAGTTTAAATTAAATGAGATTTAATTAAACTATAGTCTATGAGAGAAATAAATATTTGAAGAAGTTCAAATATTAATATGAATTTGATTCATATTAAATTTATAGGATATAAGAGAATTTGAAGGAGTTCAAATTTTAATATGAATTTGATTCATATTATAGAATTAATTAATTGAAGGTCTCAAATTAAATATATGATATTTAATTGGGTAATTAATTAATTAACTTATAGAATGTCTGAAATTAAATATATGATATTTAATTGGTGATTAATTAATTAAAGAATTAATTAATTGGAAATTAATCAATTATAAAAATGATTAATCACTTATGGAAGTAATTAATCATTTATGGAAATGATTTAATCACTTATGGAAGTGATCAATCATTTATGGAAAAGATTAATCAATTATGGAATTGATTGGTCATGGAATTGATTAATTATTGAAAAGATTAAATCAGTTATGGAAATAATTGATTTTAAATGAATATTTTATTCATGGCCTTTCTCCTATAAATAGAACACTAAACCTAGGGTTTAGGTACAACAACATAAGGCCACAAGAATGCACTCTTGCATTCTCTCTAGCCTCCCTCTCATATTCTCTCAACCCAAGAACTCTAGGGAGAATTTTCTCTCTAGAGTTTTTCCCATTCAAGATTAGGTAGTCCCACAACTACGTTCCTAATCTCAGAGTCATAGCGGGGAAGATCAAATGGTGGTGTTCTTCGTTGTTGCAGAGCAATCAAGAATCATTCTTGAAGTATTCAGAGTCGTCAACGACAGTATGTTTGCTTCTCCCCTTTAGATTAAGATCTAATAAATTTTGTATGCTTAGCCTTAAGTTTGTATAGAATTTGTTCTATGTTTTAACCAATGCAATAGTATTTTTGGATAAACAAAATTAACTACGAATTGGTTTCAATTACGCTTCCGCTTTAACGGAATTGTGGAATTCCAAATCCTTACAAATCCCTCACCATCACAGAACCACAAAATTAAACAACTCAAACTATCTACTAAAGCAACTAAGAAAACATATCAACAGAAACCAACACTCTAGGAATCTTTCCTCGCAGTTCTCCTCATCGCCACCAAGGTCCGGATCATCCTCGATACCTGCAACATCTAAAATGTTGGGGGGAAGGTGGGGGAGGGGGTATTAGTACAACCGCGGTACTGGTAAGTAGCTCACATGAGCCAGATCACAAGCATCAAACAAGCCAAACAACATGCTTCTCACACGTATACATCATGCTTACAAAAGCAGTAAAACCAACATGCTCACAAAGCAATAATACCATAACAGGCTCTCAAAGCACTAAACCACACTATGCATATGCATCCCACACTATGCACCCATACTCTGCTAGACCACACATGATTTACGCGTCATGCTACGCACCTAACACATGAATTACACGTCATGCTGCAGAAACCAACACGTGAATTAGCGTCACGCTGCGCAAACCAATCGCATGCATTACGCGCCATGCTGCGCAGAACCTCTCGCATGCATTACGCGTCATGCTACTCAAAGCCACTCACATGCATTACGCGCCATGCTATGCAAAACTAAACACGTGAATTACGTGCCACGCTGTGCACCTACACATGAATTACACGTCATGCAACGCTACCGCTAGACTCATGCTACACTTCTCGTGACACATGCTAGCCTAACCAAACATGCTTGACCCAAACACACATGCTTAATCAATATCCATGATGTAAGGGACTATTGGACAACCACGTATCTCCACAATGGTATGATATTGTCCACTTTGGGCATAAACCCTCATGGCTTTGCTTTTGGATCACCCCAAAAGCCCTCATACCAATGGAGATACTTGTCCTCCCTTATATACCCATGATCACCCCCTTATCTAGCCGATGTGGGACTTTGGACGCACTCCCAACAATCCTCCCCTCGAACAAAGTACCACCGAGCCTCCCCTCAAATAGTCATCTATCCGTCCAACTCTCTAGGCTTCACCATTTTATCGAGAGTTATTGCTCTTATCTAGGACGACTCCTCTTCTCCGGAGTATACCCGCCCACCCAGAGCTCAACCACGGACCTCCACCATGACTATTAAGGCTCACAACTTCTTTGTTCGGCAACCGAGGATTCTACCCGACATGGCTACTCCCGGGGCATGGCTCTGATACCACTTGTTAGTGCTGGACACGTGCAACACTCTCACCACACACACGAATTACTCCACTAACTCAATGCTTTTGTACATGCAGGGACTCGAATTAGGCATTCAATCAACCGAAGGAAACACTCTGAGGAATCAAGACAATCTCGAGGAAGAAGACGACTTGCAAGGAAGAAAGGATAGCAAGAGAGGATCGAGGTAAAGGAGAAGGAACACAGAATTATAGTGGTTCGGAACAAAGTCCTACATCCACTATTGAAGGGAGCCAAATCTTATTCAAGACAGAAGAATTACAAGGTGAATTATCTCACTCTCTAACTTCACTCATAATCTGTGATGAATGATCAACTTGTATTTATAAGCATGGCTGATCTCTTATTTTCTTTGTTAGAGTATTTGGTCAAGGCTTGCTGGTTACAACACTCAAGCTGAAAGGTAACTCTTTTTACAATCTCCACCTTTGTAAGTACCAAGTCTTTTCTGCATGTTGTTCCCTTCCTTCCTTTTAACTTCTGATTCATCCAATTTCTGGTAGGTGAAACCCTACCAGTTCGAGGTAGCGATAGAATTTTAATTGCAACAGGGGCTTGGTCAGAATGTCAGCAGCGTTGTCCTCAGTATGTATTTTTAGAACTTCTACTTCTCCTTCATCAATTTTATCTCGAACGAAATGGAACTTAATATCAATATGCTTCGTTCTATTGTGGAATTGATGATTTTTGGATAGGTAGGTCGTACTCTGATTGTCACAATAGATTTTTACCGTTGTTTGCTTAATTCCATAGTCTTCTAGCAAACCTTTGAGCCAAATGCCTTCCTTGATTGCCTCTGATAAGGCAATGAATTCTGCCTCTGTGGTTGATAAGGCCACTACCGATTGTAAGGTAGCTTTCCAGCTTAGTAAATTCTGACCGAGTAGGAAGAAGTATCCAGATAACGATCTCCTCTTATCAAGATCCCCTGCAAAATCTGAATCAACATACCCGAATACCTCATTGTCTGTTTCATCATTCTTTTGATAGTGTAGGACTGCTTTATTTGTACCTTTAAGGTACCTTAGAATCCACTTTACTGCCTCCCAGTGTCTCTTTCCTGGGTTTGACATGTATCTACTGACTAGGCTTGTTGCATAGGACAAATCTGGTCTGGTAGAGACCATTAGATACATGAGACTGCCTACTGCTTGTGAATATGGGACTTTAGACATAAATGCTTGATGCTCTGAGTCTTCCACTTTAGGGGAGTTAGCTGTGGACAGTTTAAAGTGATGTGCCAAGGGTGTAGCTACTGCCTTAGCATTATCAACTTTAAATCTTTTAAGTACTTTGTCACAGTAGTTCATTTGACTAATGCAGAGGGATGAATCATGCCTTTTCTGAATGATTTCAACCCCTAGTATCTTCTTGGACTCTCCAAGATCTTTCATATCAAACTCCCTTTTAAGTAATGTCTTAACTTTGCTGAGATCCCCTTTGGACTTGCCTGCCAACAGCATGTCGTCTACATAGAGAAGTAGATACACATTGTAGTTGTAGGATCTTGAGTTGATATATACACAACTGTCAAATGAACTCTTTAGGAACCCAATCTTAGAAATGAAATCGTCGAATCTTTGATACCAACATCTTGGAGACTGTTTGAGACCATAGAGAGATTTGTTCAGCAAGCACACTAGGTCCTCTTGTCCCCTTTTAATGTACCCGGTTGGTTGCTACATATAAATTGTCTCCTTTAGATACCCATGCAAGAAGGCAGTCTTTACATCGAGTTGATCTAACTCCAAGTTGTCCTGTACCACAAGTGAGAGAAGCATTCTTATAGAGGTTAATTTTACAACTGGAGAAAATACCTCTGAGTAGTCTATTCCTTCTCTCTGTGTATCCTTTGGCCACCAACCTAGCTTTAAATCTAGGTTTAAGGACTCCATTAATGCCTTCTTTTACTTTATAAATCCATTTTGAAGCTATCGGCTTGTATCCTTTAGGTAGAGGTTTGAGTATCCATGTTTCATTTGCTTCCAAGGATTTCATCTCCTCATTCATCGCTTCAACCCATTCTTGGCTATTGGAACCATTCACAGCCGCTTCAAAACTGATTGGTTCTTCAATATTCAAGGAGTCTGCAACACTTAGGGCCAATGATATACAATCAGCTTCACTGAACCTTGATGGAGGGACTATATTCCTTCTTTGTCTATCTCTGGAAAGTGAGTAATTTTGTAGATCTGTTTGTTCAGTGTCTGGTTCAGGTGTCTCTTCTTCTACTTGAGTCTCCACTTCTTCATATGGACTTTTTGGGCTTTCAGTGTCAACTTCTGAGTTTTGAGGAAGCAAATTATGCTCCACCTCAATTGTTGTATCTTCCTTAGATAGGGTACTGTCCTCTGGACTTGGTTGGAGCATGAACATCTCTTGCTCCCTGAAAATAACATCTCTGCTATTTATGCATCGCTTTTCTGTAGGATGCCATAGTCTGTACCCTTTGACACCTTCTGTGAAACCCAAAAACATGCACTTCTCTGCTCTTGGCTTGAGTTTTCCATGGCTTTGATGCACAAAACCCACACAACCGAACACCTTAAGATGTTGCAGCTTAGGTGGCTTGCCACTCCACCTTTCTTCTGGTGTGAGGAGGTCAATGGAAGTGTGAGGACATTTATTCAAAGTGTAGACAGTGTAGGAAGCTGCCTCTGCCCAATATCTCTCGGGTAACGTGGCATTGGACAATTGGCACCTTACCCTCTCCATGATGGTCCTGTTTAGTCTCTCGGCTACTCCATTTTGTTGTGGAGTGTGCCTAACAGTCCTATGCCTTATAATTCCATGAGACTTACAAAAGGAGTCAAAAGGTTCATTACAAAATTCTAACCCATTATCAGTTCGTAAGCATTTGATTGATCTATTTGTTTGTTTCTCAACCATTATCTTCCATTCTTTAAATTTCTCAAAAGCTTGATCTTTAGTTTTTAAAAAGAAGATCCAACTTTTCCTAGAATAGTCATCCATAAGGGTTAGAAAGTACCTTGACCCACTTAAGGAATTTGTTGGAGCTGGCCCCCATAGGTCTGAGTGTATGTAGTCCAGAATTCCTTTAGATGATAGATTGGATTTGGAGAAACTTTGCCTTTTTGCTTTTCCAGCTACATAGTGTTCGCAAAAACTCATGTTTTCTCCAACCCCTTGTGGAAGTATTCCATGTTTTGACAATACTTGCAGCCCTTTAGCACTGATATGTGAGAGTCTTTTGTGCCATAAGTCTGTTTCTGTTTGATCATGGTCTGTAGCTAACAATGCTGTTTGCACCATTTCCACATCCTTGACAACGTATAGTCCATTTATTTTAATGCCAGTGAGGACTGTCCTGGAATCTTTCTTCACTTCAATGGTTCCACTACTTCCTTCATACTTGCATCGATTGAATCTAACATACCCAAAGAGATTAAATTTCTCTTCAGGTTTGGAACGTGTCTAACATTCCTTAGTAGCTTAATGGAACCATCTTGTAGCTTCAATGAAACTGAACCAATACCAACCACTTTACATGTGTGATTGTTCCCCATGTATACCATGCCACCATCCCACTCCTTGTAGGTGCTAAACCACCCTTTTGATGGTGTCATGTGAAAGGAACAACCCGAGTCTATGACCCAATCAAACTTCTCCATATTCACTGTTTGATTGCTGCATTCTCCAATGGTTGCAAGGGCATCTGAGTAAGTGATTGCATTTTCTCCAACCGAAGCCTCAGACTGTTTATTTTTCTTGTTTCTGTGGTATTGGTTCTTTCTCTTCAAAGAGTAGCAATCTCTTTTAATGTGTCCTTCTTTGTGGCAATAGTTGCACTTGACTTTAGCCTTCCCTTTGTCATCAACCTGATTCTTGTTATCTTTCTGTTTTGGTTTCCCTTTGACAAAAAGACCTTCGGATGTCTCTCTTTTCTATGATTGCAACTCTAACTCTTTAGTTCTAATGGCAGAAATTATGGCATCTGTGGTTATTGATAACCTGCCATACTTCAATGTTGTTTTTACTTCTTTGTAGGCTTCTGGGAGTGAATTTAGAAGCACAAAGGCCTCATTCTCTTCCCCTATCTTCTCCCCTAAGTTCTTGAACTCTGAAGTCAGTTTCTTGAATTCATCAAGATTCTCAGAAAGTGTCTTGGTTGCATCCATTCTAAAGGTAAAAAAATTTTCCCTTAGAAACATTTTATTATGAACATCCTTGTTCTCGTAAAGACTGTTCAACTTCTGCCAAATCTTTAGGGGAGTGTCTTCATCTATAACTTGTCGTAGAACATTGTTGCTTAGGTTTAGAATCAAGGCTCTGTATGCTATCTGGTTCATTGTCTCCTTGTATTCTTCAGATAGAGTGGTAGGCAACTTTGATGGATCGGAGAGAGCATGGATTGCCTTTTGCTGCCCAAGAACTGCTCTGATTTTGGCCTTCCATAGGTCAAAATCTCCTTTTCCATCAAACTTTTCGATGTCATACCTTGCCACTGCCATTCTTGATTAAAGAATTTAGTTTCTTGGTTGATCTTGGGCTCTGATACCACTTGTAAAGGACTATCAGACAACCACGTATCTCCACAATGGTATGATATTGTCCACTTTGGGAATAAACCCTCATGGCTTTGCTTTTGGATCACCCCAAAAGGCCTCATACCAATGGAGATACTTGTCCTCCCTTATATACCCATGATCATCCCCTTATCTAGCCGATGTGGGACTTTGGACGCACTCCCAACACATGACTCAGCAGTCACATATTTCATGCTTTAACAATAACACATGCTTAACCCAAGCACTGAACAAAATAAGCTCATATCAAGCATTACAACACATATCAACACAATAGATCATGTTTTTCGCAAGTATAAAAATAAAGCAAGAAACAACAAAACATGCTTCATGCAATTAAACACAACCCAGCAAGTAGAAACTACTTACAAATCGCTTTTAAACACCAAGGCTAGCTAGAACTGCACAATTTCGCTCCAAAACGAGCTTCCAGCTACAAACAACTACCAACCATTAAAGGAAGTCTATACTAAAGGAAAGCACCCTAAAACAAGATGTTAAAGGCGAAACTGAACCCGTAACAGTTTATTTCCTTGCTAGACAACATCTAAACATAACCCAAATTGAAAACCCAATGCCATTAAACCATGGGCAACCATGTCTAAGACGTTACGAGCAGTGGGTATTTGTTGGATGTCGATATTAAGGCTATACAACTATTGGACAGCAAGCAACAACCACCTAAAACGCATGAACGACATTCTAAGGGCTCCTAAAGCTTAGGTAATGCACATAAGGCCTAGGTAATCATTGGAAACCTACTTAGCAAGCTTTTTAAACTATGGACAACAACCAAAAGCTCATAAATTCATGCTTAAAGAACCTACAAAGGTCGGGAAACATTCTAAGGCAACGAGGCTTAATGGGCATTGAAGAACTACTTGATTTTAACCAACAAAGCCATGATAACCCATTTTAAAACATGCTCTGGGACCTTTAAGGGTTGAGGCAACACCTAAGAGCCTAGATACGCAATGGGTAACGATAAGATCATGATTCTAAGGCTAAAATAACTAATGGACAACAACCTTTAACGCTAAAAGCGAATGGACAACAAGGAAGCTTACCCAAACGGACTTGCTTCCGCGTTAGACGGGTTATTCTAACCTCTAACGATGCGCTAGAATAGTCCTTGGGCAGTGGGTATTCGAATTAAAGTGTGTCGAACTCCAACGATCACCTAGACGGCGTTGTAGATCAGAATATCGAACACAATTAACTTTTCCAGCACCTAAAGCTAACGGGTAATCAAATTTAAGCCTCAACCAAGAATGGGTAAGGCATAAACTTACCAAACAGAGCGATCTAAGGCCAAACTATCAGTTGGACAGAGACAAAAACGCGAGGAACTGAGGTTCAGGTTGCTGGACACGCACGAATTTGACTGAAAAGAGCGAAGGGAGTTAGATAGGCCTTATCTCATCTAAGAATGAGAGGAACAAGTACTTACCCACGATTTTTAAGGCTGAAACGCGGAGGAGACGGGGCTTCGAGATGTTGTCCGCGCAAGATCTAACCAAACAGCACAAAGGACTCTTAGATCGGGCCTCAAATCAACTAGATCAAGGGAGAAGAAACTTACCCATGAGCTTCCTTGGCCGAAAAATGTACGGACGGAGAGGGAGAGAGCCACAGATCGAAAACCCACAAAACAGAGAGAAAGGCGGCGGCGAGAGCAAGCGACGACGACTGAACAAGCGGCGGTGGCTGAACGGCCACCACGCAAACGCTGAGCGAGAGAGAGAGATGGAAAGATAGGATGAAAAGATGAAACTCTAGGGCTTTCCTTCTTTTCCTTATTTTTGCTTTTTCTTTGAATTCTTTCTTTTCTTTCTTTATTCCAATGAATAATTAGAAAAGCCCAAGAATAGGATTTCTTTTAACCAACACCTTTCAATCAACGTTTAATTAAATTATAACGCTTAAACTCCTCAACCAACTCAGACCAAGTCCAACGAGTTTTAGGGAGAGATTTAAACACGCTAATACCCCTAAACACCTTAGTTTATAATTAAAATTCCCACAATAAAAGCCAAATAATAATTTTATAAAATTCGACTATAACTTTGGAATTTAATTAACACCAAAAGTGTACGAGGCGTTACATGTCATCCCAATTTATTAGCTTCTGCAACACAAAGAAAGGTGATTAGTTTCTTTATTTATTTCATTTTATTGTAAAAATTGCAAACAAAGCATTATAATGCATTGCCGAAAAAGAGTCATTCAATTGTAAAAGCTGAAAACCATTCTTATAACTAAATAGGTAAATTACAAATTTAATAATTTTCCTTCGTGACTTTTTTTCCCTCTATTTAGCCATTGTGCAGTTTCCTCTACTAATTCTGCAGTTTTCCCCATTTGTTCTATCATTCCCCTATTAAGCTCCTGCATGTTGAGGACCCCACATTGAAAAGATTAGTGGAAACCTCACAAGTTATAAGATTGATCGGTTACTCCACTCATTGCCAATTGGTTTTGAGATGGAACCCCATGTTATTTTGATATGGTATCAGAGCCCATAAAACCCAAACGAGTATTCGGTAAAAAAAAATGATCTGATCCAAGAATGGTGAACCCAAATGAGGAACCATTTTGAGGGTCCCACATTGAAAGGATTAGTGGAGACCTCACAAGTTATAAGATTGATGGCACCATGGTTGTTCTGGTTGCTCTCTGTATGATGGGTCTCTTGGGTGGCTATGGGTGCATAAGGGATCTCTATTTATAGACTTTTTGTTCTGTCATCCCATCTATCAGCTGTTGTAACACAAAGAAAGATGATTAGTTTCTTTATTTTTTTCATTTTATTGTATAAATTACAAACAAAGCGTTATAATGCATTGCTGAAAAAGAGACATCCAATTGTAAATGTTGAGAAACCATTCTTATAACTTAAAAAGTAAATTCCAAATTTAATAATTTTCCTTCGTGACTTTCTTTTCCCTCTATTTAGCATTTGTGCAGTTTTCGCTACTAATTGTGCAGTTTTCCCCATTTGTTCTGTCATCCCCCGATTCAGCTCTTGCAGGTTGAGGATCCCACATTGAAAGGATTAGTGGAAACCTCACAAGTTATAAGATTGATGGGTTACTCCACTCATTGCCAATTAGTTTTGAGATGGAACCCCATGTTATTTTGATATGGTACCAGAGCCCATATGTAACGCCCCGCATTTCCAGGTGCGAATAATTCTGTTAAATTTCTATTTAATTCGGAGTTTTAGTACCTGTTGGCTGCTTAAGGTTGATTATTATTTATTGTTTTTGGTGATTGCTTGAAGTGGGTAATTTGTATTTGGGCCAAGAAATTCTTTTTCCTTCGTGAATTTAATTTTAAGAATATGGCTTAATCCTTATAGAGGTTCTAAGAGTTGTTTTGGGCTTGAAGGGCCTTAATTGAGTCTTTAATGTGAGGGAATGTTATATTTTTAATTCTAGTCTTAAGAAAAGAAGGAGCAAGGAAACCCTAGAAGTAAACTTTCTTTTCCCTTTCTTTTCTTGGTCAGCCGCCGCTCCCCAAGAGAAAAATCTCGTTTTTTTTTCCTTCTCCCTTGTGCAGCCGCCCAGCCCTTCCGTGAAGCTCCAGCGTCGGCCACCTCCTCCAGCCACTACTCGAGTTTGCCGCCTGTGCACGTCGCGCTGCCGCCGTCGATCTCTTCCTTCCTCTTGCGCGTTCGTCCGCCGGTTGTAGGATTCGCGAAGCCTTTCTTTCTCCCCGCACAAATCTCTCTCTTCCGTGGTTTCTTTTCTCCTTCCTCTACGTTTCAGCCTTATAAGCTCGTGGGTAAGCAGTTTTCCTCCTCCTTATAGGTTGATTAAGGTCCGATCTAAGGATCCTTGCGTGGTTTTGGTTAAATCTCGCGCAGCTAGCAGTTCGAGGTCCCGTCATTCACGATTTCGCTTCTGTCCAGTGGTGTTCGACCCCGTTCTAGGTCATTGCAGCGTCGTTTAGCGTGTTTGGTAAGTTTTCGTCGTGACCCATGCTTATTCGAATTCAAATTTGGATTACCCACTCTTGTTCGGCCTTAGAATTTAGTGTCATGATTGGTTTCTTGTTTTTCCAGCGTTGTTCGGAGCCGTTTTGGGTTCGAAATCATCCCTGTTTTGTGACCCATCGTCCGTGGAGCCTTAAACTTGAACACCCAGTGCTTAGGGCCTCTAAGCAAGTGGTTTTAAGCCTCTTCGCTTGCTGGACAGCACGTGTTCGAGGTCTTTCGGTCGCTGAACGGTAAATTCCAGCATCCCTAGATCCTTTCCTCAAGTTTATTAGGTGTTCTAAGTTGTTTTCTAACCCTTAGTAATCGTTGCTTGTAGTTTGAGCTCTTTAGGCTCCTCCGATTGGTTCTGTTAGTCTTTTAGGAGCGTTTAGAGTTTCCGGTAAGTAGTTCTTACTTGCTGAAGTGTGTTTGACTGTGTAATGCATGCTGTTTGATTTCTCGCTTTATAAGTGTTCCCATGTTTCTTGTTTCTATGGATATATATGTATGTATAAGAATCTTTGAAAAACATGAACTGTGTTGCGTGATGATTGGGTGAAAAGCATGAACTATGTTGCGTGATTATTGGGTGAAAAACATGTTCGTTATGTTTTGCATTAGTGAGTTAAGCATGACTCGAGAGCATGTAGTTGCATGTTTATGCTTGGTGGGCATAAAACATGAGTCTGGAAGCATGTTGCAGGGCATATGCATTCTAGATAGATGTGAGATAGAGGTCAGGGACCTAAAGTGTGAAAGAAAGGAAAGTTGGGTGAGTGTCAGTGCACCTCGGGTACAAATGGTCGAGGGGTGGCACGCCACCATTGGTTTTAAGAAGAGCATCGAGACCTTGGGTACAAATGGTCAAGGGTCGGTGTGATGAGTCTAGAAAGCATGTGTTGGGCGCCTGGGGAAGGGCCAATACTTTGCTAAGTCATCGGTGCGCCTTGGGTACAAATGGTCAAGGGGCGATGCACAGTTTGAGGCCTTGGGTGCAAATGGTCAAGGGTCAAACGCCAAGCTCCGTAGAGAGCATTGTGGCCCTAGGTACAAATGGTCAGGGGACAGTGCGACTCGAAGGATCAGACTTGGAGAGCCATGTGAGGGCTAAATATGAGCGTTGAGTGAGCTCGTGGAGCTTGTGTGGTTAGCGAGTTGCACAGAGAAATGCATGAGTTATGGCTTAGAAGAGTCATTTGTTTAATAGCAGTTGAGCATGATATTATGTTTACCGCTTTGAAAAGCATGTTGTTTGCGCATGAAAAGCATGTTGTTTGTTGTTTGCTGTTTGATGGCTTCTCAGTTAGGGGCTGCTTACCAGTACCTTAGTGTACTGACCCCCTCCTCTCTCCCCCCAACTACTAGATTTTGCATGTTATGATGACTGCGTGGACCATGGTGATGCGGAGGAGGCTTATGAGGAGGAACCATAGCTTGTAGCTTGTTCCTGCCCATTTATTTTCTTTGGTCTTAGTTAGGGTAGATGTGCTTGCCGCTATTGAAAGATGTTGGATTTGGTTAATTCTGATTTACTTTTGTTAGTCTCTAGGACTAGTTGCATTTTTTTAATGAACCCTATTATTTCATTCAGTTATTGGTCAATAAGTTGAATTCAAGTGATTAATGTTATAAGCTCCATTAACGTTATGTTTCTGATTAGTTATTAGTTGTGATGTGTGGCGTGTCTGGCTGTTAGTTTCTGCGAAGCTCTGTTGTGTTAGATGGAGTTTGTTGAATAATGTTGTTTAGAAGTGTTTTATGCTTAGCAGGTTAAAGTAAAATTTTGGGTTAGTCCAATGTACGCCGTTATGCTGCCGAAATTTTCGGTGCTCACGGTTAGTTCTGGCTTAGGAGTTAGTAATGTCACTAGGATAGTTATTGGAAATCCTGGGGCGTTACACCATAAAACCCAAATGGGTATTCGGTCCAAATAAAAATGATCTGATTCAAGAATCGTGAACCCAAAAGAGGCACCGTGTTGAGGATCCCACATTGAAAGGATTAGTGGAGACCCCACAAGTTATAAGATTGATGTCAGCATGGTTGTTCTGGTTGCTCTCTATATGATGGGTCTCGTAGGTGGCTATGGGTGCTATTTCACAAGGGATCTCTATTTATAGACTTTTTGTTCTGTCATCCCATCTAAAAACACCGACATTAAAAGTTTTAATGTCGGTCGCTTTTAATGTCGGGCAATGCCCGACATTAAAAGCCTCTTTTAATGTCGGTCGCTTTTAATGTCAGTCATTGCCCGACATTAAAAGCTCTGTCCGACATTAAAAGTATCCTTTTAATGTCGGTCATTGTCCGACATTAAAAGGACCTTTTTAATGTCATTTAATGTCATTTAACAAGTTTTGACCGACATCAAAAGTCACTTTTAATGTCGGTCAATGCCCGACATTAAAAGTGAACTTTCTATGTCGGTTAATGCCCGACATTAAAAGTGAACTTTTTATGTCGGTCAACCACTCTTTGTCCGACATTAAAAGTCACTTTTAATGTCGGTCAATTTTTAATGTCGGTCATTGCCCGACATTAAAAGCTGTGACATTAAAAGTGTCCGACATTAAATGTTCGATATTAAATTAAAAAAAAAATGTTGGTTGCACACGTAGCTAACCAACAATACTATTTCTTTATTTTGTAAAAACCTGTAAACAAAATAGAATTTAAACATATACACAAAATAAAATCTCAAAAGTATTTTTATATAACAACTAAAACTCAACGAAGATAAATTTAATTAATAAAATATAACAGTGTATATAATACATGAAACTTTCCGTCAGTCCACAAATCACATCCATGAACCAAATTTACAAAGAAAAAGTAAAATTACTAAACATAATAAGTACACAACTCCTTGAATGTTCTTTCCCAAGTTCATCTTCGAGCTTCTTTTCAAGAATATCCATTTCATCATCTGCAACAGTTCTCGCTTAACAAGATGAACTCCAAACCTTATACAAATAAAAAACGTATAAGTGAAATACAATCGACACACATCTCCAATCAAATCCTTAAACTAAAATTAAAGTTCAAGACGTATGGGTAAAGTAGAGAAGATGAATAAAAATGTTGTAGAACAAAAAGGAATTTAACTAGAATAGCAACTTCATGCATAAACTTTTGACACTGTAAAACTCCAAATATGGCTAACCTCATTCTATCCTAATTCTAACTGGATGCTCCGAAAATTTCTCGACAGCATAACGGCATACATATGGCTAACCCAAAAGTTTTTAAACTGTTAAACAAGAGAAACACACTTCTATATGAAAAACCGCTCAACTACAATCTCACAACACTTCAGGTTCACAACAAGACTCCAAATATTCTAAAACTAAGCAAGTTAGGTCTCGCATCAAGCACAATCACATTGCATGAAAGTCAGCAAAATAATAAGAAAGGTACAAAAAGACCACGTCGTATCTCGTCTAGATTTTGGAAGAGTGAACTTTCAACAAGTGACTTCAGTTTGGAAGCAATTTTTTTCTCTGTGTTACATTCCTCCTTGAACTGAGAAAGAGAAACAAATACTCACCACATTTAAAACTGAAAAGGTCCAGATAAGACTTATGAGATATCAGACTAAAGCAGAAGGAAAGTAACAGATAGCAACATGAAATCACTTAAATTCAAGGGTTTAATATTCAGTTCCTTTGGAATGCTTACATACAAATTTCTTATTGAAAGGATTATGATGCATGAAAAACTACAAGCAGCATGTAATGTGATGTAAGATGTAACTACAATAGAAAGGAGTAAATTATTAAAAATGTTGTTTTTCATAATTTCTAATATTTGGATCACAAAGTCCAAAAACAGTTTTCAGAAATACATTTGTCACAAACACATATCTAAAAACATAAAATAGAATCCAGATTGCATGCCAAACAAGCCCTAAATGTTCACAAGTCTATATTTGCATGACAAATATCACAATCAATCCAACAAAAATTTAACTCAATAATTATTTCCCTCAATTACTTTTCTTAATCTTCAAAACAATGAAAAATACAATTATAATTGACAAAGAAAAATATTCTTAAAAAATTGTTCAACACAAAACAGGAATTTGTCCAGTGTCCGCAAGCACATGCAATCAGTATCATATCACTAACAACAGAATTTTGAATCCTAAGTTATGAAACTTTGTCATTTCAAGATGAATACAAAAATGTATATTTTCAGCACAATGCGAAAAAATTGGACTGCAAAAAACTAATAATCAACCGAAATTCAGTATTCAACAAGCACAATAGTGTTCTCATAGGATACCATGGACAACTGAAGATACAATTTTAAGCAAATCAATGTGATGCATCATAATTTAAGTATCACCTCATAAAAGTTCTTCTGGTATTCATTAAGAAAGTGTGACGCAATAAATCCCCATGCAGCTCCAAATTTATCTTGAAAAAATAAAAGGAAGAACGTACTTCAGGGCATCAGAATCAAATAATGCTTTCCAGGATTGCCAATTAGATTCATAATGTAGCGACCTGTAAAAATTCAGCCTTGATATATGGACGACTCAAGCGATCAAAGTCCCATATCCCCTCTCTTTCAAGTTCTTCCTGTGGACAAATAACTTTTAAAATTCACAACTATTCACACTTCAAATAAAAATGTTTGATTTTGAAACAAGCAAACGTACCTGGCTTAAAGGAATAGAAGGGCAGAATTTTCCAACTAAACCAGTCACGACATGCTCTGGAAGCTCCCAAATTCGAAAGAAACCCAATATATGATCAATTCTATAAGCTGTGAAGTAGTTTGACATCTATAATTCAAACATGAAAATTATATATGAATAAGGTTAATATATGGCCAACAAAGTAGAAGGACAGACGATAAAATTGATATATCCGAAAACTACGATCTAATCATGGAATGAAATCTTATAAACTATGAAAATAAAGATACAAGCAGAGCAAAGCTTGCTACACAACAGAAGTACAAACTTAAAATCAGAGTCAACAGTCTGGTACGTTTCACTAAGGCGAAATCAAATCTCTAACAAATACATAAGTAAAAAAGAAATATCCAACAACTATCACAACAATCGGAATCAATCTACAGAAATCTACTCCAAAGGCCGCTAGAAAAGGTAATTTGAAGACCACATTGAGGTCACGGAGGAATTCAGCTCACAATCGCTGAAGTACCGAATGAAAAGGATCTTGAAAAACATATACAAATTCACTGCCACATTTCAACTAGCAAAAAGAAACAGAACAAAAAAAATCCAAAAGAAAATGTATTGCTTGCGATAGGAACCGAAACTTGTTACCAATAAGACGCAGAAGAGAAACAGAAGATTCAAGCTGAGAGAAATTCTTCTTCGGAGCGCTTCCATGGCAGAAATTGGAGAGAGATGATCAGTGGCTTATCGTTTATAGTAGAACGAAGGCAGTATCTTGAAGATTCAGTGGCTTCGGAGCACCCTCTAAACCTTATAGCTTCTCCCTTTAAATTTAACTGTACATTTTATAAAATTAAAAAGAAGCAAAAAAATTTTACCACTCAAATCTTAGAAATCAAACAGATCGGACTCAACCATGTCAGATTTGCTACCCACGACCTCAGATCTACGCACAAACGGCCATGACCACCACTAATTCATACCCACAAACAGAGATGAACCCGAATGAAGTTAGATCTGGAACCACGACCACCACGAAAACCCACTTGCTGGAGATGTGAAGAGATATGTCGTTGTTGGCATCGGTGAGAAGAAATGTCGCCGTCACCGTTGGTGAGAAGAGAAAATTGGTCTGAAATGTAGTCGTGGAGTCGCCGTTGGTGAGACCCAGACGTCGTCGATGAGATCCTCAGTCGCCGTTGATGGTTGAAGGGAAAGAGACATCGAAGGTTGAAGAAGATGTGCACCGTCTGAAGGTTGAAGAAGCAGGAAGGTTTCAGCTAGGTTTTTTCGGAGGGAGGAGGTTTGTTTGTCGTGTGTTGGGGAGAGAGAAAAACTTTTCTTTTTACCTTTTTTCTTTTTACCGTTTTAAAAAATAAAATAAAATAATACCTTTTAATGTCGGGCATTGCCCAACATTAAAGCCCAAATTTTCAAAATCCGCGCGTCCGACATTAAAAGTCCCGCACATTTTTTTGTCCGACATTAAAAGCTGCGCGCCCATTTTTCTGTCCGACATTAAAGCTATAATTTGTTGTAGTGAATAAAATGTAACCTAAAATTTTCTAAGATTTTGGTGAAGGAGATAATGCAATTTAAATACACCCATAAAAAATAAATGAATATATGAAATGTGAAAAGGTAGAATGTAAAAAGTTTCCTCCATGTAGATAAATTAAATTATAAAATTAATATTTTTATCTTATTATATTTAATTATAGAATATAAATTTTTTAGAAGGTCAACAGTTTTATATTGATTTTATTTCCTTCGACCCTAAATTTGTCTCTTCTACTCATTTCTCACAACAATTTGAAAGTTCAGTTTAAGAAAATTAAGGATATAACTAAGAACATTAAAAAATATATATTGATAATAATTAAGAATAATTGTAAAAAAATAATAATTAAGAATATGATTGTTGAATGAGAAATTTCGGTCAATCACAAATTGCCACATCATTAATTTAAATCAATGACAAAATAAATTTGGGACCAATTACAAATTTACATGTGTCCCTAAGTTAAATTAATAGACATCAAAATTTGGCAAATCAAATAGTGCACCTTGTTTATTATTGATCGATCGGATGACATAAACCAAGTTCAATCAAATTATGCCATGTGGCAATTGGACCCAAGCCCAAACCCATATGAGGTCCATCAAACTCTATAAATAGAGGAGACCACCATTCATTTTTTTTTGGGGGGGGGTCAGAGATAGAGTTAGAGGACTCAGAGTCCAGAGCATTCTGCCAGAGTCCAGAGTCATCAGAAGCCAAAGAGTCTAGAGAATTCAGAAGGATTCGAGATTCAGAATTCAAAGGATTCAAGACTCAGAAGGTTTAAAGACTGGAAGACTCTAAGAAGAGATCAACAAGCCAACCGACCGATCAAGAAGATCAACAAGTCAGCAGGCCGATCATCCAAGAAGATCAACAAGCCAACCGATCGATCAAGAGGATCAATAAGTCAGCAGGCCGGTCATCCAAAAGCATCAACAAGCTAACAAGTCGATCCAACAGATCATCAAGCCAACAGACCGATCCAAGAGATCATCAAGCTAACAGACCGATCATCCAAGAAGATCAACAAGCCAACAAGCCGATCCAAGAGATCATCAAGCCAACAGGCCGATCATCCAAGAAGATCAACAAGCCAACAAGCTGATCCAAGAGATCATCAAGCCAACAGGCCGATCATCCAAGAAGATTAACAAACCAACAAGCTGATCCAAGAGATCATCAAGCCAACATGTCGATCCAAGAGATCATCAACCTAGCAGGCCGATCATCCAAGAAGCTCAACAAACCAACCCAAGAAGATCAAGAAGCTAGAGACCAAAGTTTATATATTTAAGAGAGAGAATCAGAGGATTAAAGTTAGAGATTACACCCACACACATATTACATAAATACAAATATATTGTTTATTCCACGTGTCTCCATCTCCGAAGTTACGTGTGAACAAATTGGCACACCCAGTGGGGCCATCTCTACCTCTCATCTCTCTCTCTTATCTCAAAACATAAAAGTAAACATGTCATTCAAGACTTCTTCGATGACCGCTGTCAAGAACAAGTCTTACATGGGTTCAACTGCCCATTGTTGCTTCAATGAACTGAGTTTGCAAGAAGATAAAGCTTCTATCATTGAAAGCGAAGAAACAACCTTGCAGGAGGCATATGCCAATGATAAGTTTTTTGTTAAGTATAACCCTCTGTTTGAACCTGATTCTGACGTAGTGACTGTCATGATGACTGAGACAAGAACTATGGAAGAAAGAATGATTGAGATGCAAGAGCACATCAACAACTTGATGAAGGCGATTGAAGAAAAAGATTCTCAAATTGAGCAGCTAAAGAATCAGATTGAGAACTAACATATCGCCGAATCAAGTCAAACTCAAGTCATAAAAAATCATGACAAAGGAAAGACTATAGTGCAAGATGATCAGCCACAGTGTTCTACTTCGATCGCTTCACTAACCATCCAACAACTCCAAGATATGATCACAAACTATATTAGAGCTCAGTACGGTTGACCTACTCAAGATTCCCTCTTGTATTCCAAACCTTATACTAAGAGGATTGATAACTTGAGAACACCAATCGGGTATCAGCCATCGAAATTTCAGCAGTTTGATGGAAAGTGCAATCCTAAACAACATATTGCCCACTTCGTTGAGACATGCGAGAATGCTGGTACTTGAGGAGACCTACTAGTCAAGCAGTTCGTTCAAACACTTAAAGGAAATGCTTTTGACTGGTACACTGATCTGGAACCTGAGTCAATAGACAGTTGGAAGGAACTCGAACGAGAGTTTTTGAATCCCTTCTACAGCACTAGACGAACCATTAGCATGTTCGAGCTCACCAACACTAAACAACGAAAATGTGAACTCGTTGTTAACTACATAAATCGTTGGAGAGCCATGAGTCTAGACTGCAAAGATCGCCTCACTGAACTCTCTGATGTTGAGATGTGCATTCAAGGCATGCATTGGGAACTCCTCTACATCCTTCAAGGTATAAAGCCTCGCACCTTTGAAGAATTAGCAACTTGCACCCACGATATGAAGCTAAGTATTGCTAGCCAAGAAAACCAAGACCTTCTACTTCCTAACTTGAAGATAGAAGGAAAGGACGTCAAAAAGACTATAGAAGAATCTATGGTTGTAAACACAACCCTTCCCAAGTCATCTTTGAAAGAAAAACGACAAACAAATGGAACGCATCACTTAACTTTAAAAGAAAGACAGAAGAAAATCTATCCTTTTCCTGATGCCGACATCCCTGATATGTTGGAACAACTGCTGGAATCGCAACTGATAGAGCTTCCTAAGTGTAAACGACCGGAAGAGATGAAGAAAGTCGATGATCCCAAATATTGCAAGTATCATCAAGTTATCAGCCATCCAGTCGAAAGATGCTTCGTCCTAAAGGACTTAATTCTAAAGCTAGCTAAGGAAGGAAAAATTGAGCTCGACCTTGATGAAGTAGCCCAATCAAATCTTGCTACAATCAAAGGAAAGAGCAAACATCAAAGAAAGAAGAATCCTAAGAAACCCCAACCTAAGAGGAAGAGAAGTAAAGAGTTTTCTCAACCTCGACTGTCGGTGACTTTGAATGAATTCTTCTCCAAAACTTTTCTTAAAAAGGAAAAGGAAAACTTTGCAACTTCCTACTGCATCGACGTAGAAGAAGTTGACAATTCCAAGAAGGGTGAACAAAGGACTTCTGTCTTCGATCGCATCAAGCCTTCAACTATTCGTCCTTCGATATTCCAAAGAATGAGTATGGTCTCGACAAAAGAAGAAAATCAATGTTCGACGTCCACCTTCACTCGACCTTTAGCTTTCCGAAGGCTAAGTGTCTCCACATCGAAGAAAAGTCAACCTTCGACATCTGTTTTTGATCGCCTCAAAGTAACAATCGATCAATCTAAAAGAAAGATGGATAACTTGGAGGTGAAACTTTTCGATGAAGTAAACAGCGACAAGAAGCTCCAGAGTAGTGTCCTGTCATGTATGAAGTGGAAGTTCTCTATTCTCATAAATACAAAAGGTTCCTTGAAGGTGAAACCAAATCTCATTATCTTGACCAATCCTACAAGTCAAGGATCTGATCAAGACCATGATGAAGATAAGGGCTTTTAAAATGTAAGAGCTCCTTATCGCAAGAGCCTAAACTGCATGTTGCTCCTAGCCCACACGAGCTTAAAAGGTGAGTGCAAAATATATATATATATATATATATATATATATATTTGAACTACGTTATGATTTGATCCCTTTTCTTTAAAGGGTACGTAGGCAGCTTAAAGAAAACTTTTAAGTTCAGTCTCTACGAAAAAAAAAAAGAGTGCAACAAATATTGAAGCACGACAATACAAATTGAAGTAGTACACCATTATAAATGTGAAGCTACGAGTTGGATGAATAAAAGAAGACTTCATTCCTCCAAATTCAATGTCTCGCTAGCCTCAAGTTCGGTGTTTCACTCACCCTAAGTTCGTTGTTCCTGCTTCTTCAAGTTCGAAGGTTCTTACGCGCTTCGTCTCTCAAGTTTGAAGGTTCTTTACACTGTACGTTGTTGTGTTGTTCCTTCTCCAAGTTTGAGTGTTCTTATGTGGCACATTACGACGTTGTTCCTTCTCCAAGTTCGAAGGTTTGCACGTGTCGTGCTGCTTCGCTGCTGTGTCGTGCTGCTTCGCTGCTTCCTTCTCCCCAAGTTCGAAGGTTCTTTCGCTGTTCCTTCTCCAAGTTCGAAGGTTTTCACGTGTTCTCATGTTGCTTCTGTTGGGTTTTATGCCCTAAAACTCGTAGATAGTAAATGAAACAAATTAATCGATCTCAATAAAGTGTTATTTGAGTAATTCAGTAATTTGGTTATTAAATAATCGAGTTTGCATTAATAAACCCTAAATCCAATAAACTAAGATCCAAAGTTGTTTAAATGAAACTTGGACTAGTATGTGGGGACATACGGGGATCAGTGTCCAAGTAACAACCTAAAAGGTCTATAGTATAGGGATAAGGCTGGGTACCTTATCCTGGTGACACTATGTGATACGACCCACCTTGTATTCGATACAGATGCAATGATCCAAAGCATCCATGTAGGAGACATGCGGGTGGGGGTATTCTATGCAATGAGTTTGCATAAGACCGGACCGGGAAATAGTAACCACTAGATGTAACGTCGTTAACTAGTTTAGGTTTCTATTTCAATAGGATGACCTAGGTAACTCAATCTCAATCCTGAGTCTGTTATGAACCCCTTTCAGGAGGGATTGTCCTTAGATTTGTATGGGTGAGAGTGGCCAGTTCGCCGACTCAACAATCCTACCATTTCAGGGCCAAGACCGAATGGGGGCGGGGAACATAACAGTACAAGATGGAATTCACTCCTTCCCCTATTGGGGTAAGTAGATGTGTGTTCCCTTAAGGGCTGATTTCAGGGCTTGAACAAAGGCGCGTCGTCCTCTCCTAGCTCGAGAGGAACTCCTGTTTAGTGGTTGGACCCTAAACAACTTGTTCATTAGAGGAATCAGTAGTACTTAAGGAACCAGAGGTAACCTAGGGGTAAAACGGTAATTTGACCCAGCTGGTGTTACGAACACACATGAAGGATTGACTTACTGCTTGGTCGATATCCATGGACACAAAAATATTCTACAGTGAGAAGAGTGCAGCTGTGGGTCTTTAGTGGAGTTACCCACAGTTAACGAATGTTGACTAAACTTGGTCAATGAGTTTGGCCAATTAGTCTCGTATCATTGGAGCTTCTGATCTGTAGGTCCATTAGGTCCCACTAGTAGCTCGTAAAGAGACTTGAGGCAATTAAGTATAAATTGGAAATTGAAAGTGTTCAATTTATTTGAGGAATCGTATAATGTATATTGATGCATTATAATATAAAGTTTATGAAACTTTATAATATAATTTTTGAATTAATTTCAAAAATTAATTCTTGGGAGAAAATATTTGAAAGAGTTCAAATAAATTTAATATGAATTAGATTCATATTAATTTTAATTTTAATAAAATCCCTAAGATTAAATATATGATATTTAATTGGGTAAATTAATTAATTATGGAATTAATTAATTATTTATTAAAATTAGAGACCTTTTCCTATTAGGAAAGAAAATATTTGAAAGAGTTCAAATAAATTTAATATGAATTGGATTCATATTAATTTTAATTTTAATAAAATCCCTAATATTAAAAATATGATATTTAATTAGGAAAATTAATTAATTATCGAATTAATTAATTATTTATTAAAAATTAGAGACCTTTTCCTATTAGGAAAGAAAATATTTGAAAGAGTTCAAATAAATTTAATATGAATTGGATTCATATTAATTTTAATTTTAATAGAATCCCTAATATTAAATATATGATATTTAATTAGGGAAAATAATTAATTATGGAATTAATTAATTATTTATTAAAATTAGAGACATTTTCCTATTAGGAAAAGGTCTTCCTTTTCCTATTAGGAAAAAGGTCTTGGCCTTTACTTATAAATAGGACCCCTGAGGTGGGGTGAAAGGCATCCCATTCATTCTCCTTTTCTCAGAGAATTCCCCTCAAGGCTTTCTCTAGACTCCCACCAGTCTCCTGCCTTTAGAAGTCTCAGAGTCATACCGGTGTAGCCATAGTGGTGGTGTTCACACTAGTTCGTGATTAATTCACATGCAGTTGGTGAATTTAATCTGAGTCGTCAACGAGAGTAAGTAATTTGTTACTTTATAAATTAGATTTAGATCTAATATTTTTGTATGCTTAACCTTAATATATATTTAGAATAGTTCTAATATTATTGCCAATGTATTGGTATTTTAGATTAAACAAAATTAATTATGAATCGATCCCAATCACGCTTCCGCTTTACGGAATCATGGAATTCCAATCCTTCAATTGGTATCAGAGCCGATCGTAGATCTAATTTTGTTTCACTAAAATTTAAATTGGCTATTGGTGGGATTGATTAATGCATAATGTATGTATGGTTTGCATTGAACTGTTTTGGTTAATTTTATGGCCATAGATTTTACTATTTTTTATGTGATTTGATCATGTAAGGGCCCGGTGTTTCGGGTATTTTATGTAAAATCGAGTCCTATGTAAGTCCGGGTCTAGAATAGGTTTTTATGAGATAAAAATCAGAGAAATTGCGACGTTGTCACGATTACAACACGCACTAGAAATTCGCAAACAGGACGGTTCGAGGCTGTTGGGCGGTCCGGTTCACGCGGTTTGGCTGGGCTGGGACCGATTTGGTCCGGTT
The DNA here is from genome assembly GCA_017139565.1 of Luffa aegyptiaca. Lineage (NCBI taxonomy): Eukaryota > Viridiplantae > Streptophyta > Magnoliopsida > Cucurbitales > Cucurbitaceae > Luffa > Luffa aegyptiaca. Next base: position 24,928,477 of record CM029397.1, read on the forward strand.
CAGCTGGAATTTGGCTCGGTTCGTGGTTTTCGTAGCTGGTTCGAAGTGGTTCGGATCGGTTCAGGCGGTCTAGACCAGTATTTGGAGCTGCAGAAGGACTTTTAGGATAGAATTTAGCTATAATTATTGTAATTTATGCTTTATTTTATCCTACGGGCCAAAATTAACCGGTTCAATTGCTATTTATTGGCTTTATGGATGTCATATAGCTTAAATTCCCACCATAGGTTAAGCAAGTTTTCATGCATATTTATGTTATAATTGTTATAATGTATGGTAATTATGCATGAATTTAAATTTCATGAGTTATTTAGTATAATTGTTATATTAAATATATGAAATTGGAAAAACATGATGCATGACATTAATTAGATAAATATAATTGTTATATTTTATTAATGTAGCATGCATGCTTAGCATTATTTTCATGAGAATGAATATAATTAGTTATATTATGAATGAAAATAATCAATATATATCAATGCTTGTTTTCATGTATGATTTAATATAAAATGTTATATTAATTAAATGAAAATGGAATAGCATTGAGCATGACATTAATTAGATTAATATAAGAGTTATATTATATTAATGTCAAATTTCATGTAATTTAATTTCGTGGATATTTAATTAATATAATCGATATCAATTAAATGAAATTGAAATTGCATGAAGGATGACACCACCTTAGATTAATATAATCGTTATATTATCGTTATTGGCGTCATAATAATATGGTGTTTAATAATTAGAATATGATTGTTATTTTTCCAACACCATAGAAGTATGTCATAGGGCTAATCATTAAAATTTTATAATAAGTTATAAAATTGATTAGAAACCGTCAACCTATAATAAAGAGTTGCATGCAAACATAGGACCTTAGGTTAAATTGAATTAAATTTAAAATGTTTAAAATTAATTAGACCTAAGCTCATTATAATTCTAATAGGATTAGAATTATTTTCTTACTTAGAATTAAAAATAGGTTTAATTGACTAAGTAGGAAAAACATTACTACGATTATAAGGGAACTCCACCGGTAAAGTTCTGTCTAACGCTGGGGGTACTTAAGATGACGGTTTACGGAACACCTTCTACCTGGGAACTAACCCGGAATACCGGAGTTGAATTAATCATAGCTAAATGTTAGCATGCAATGTTAGTAGGTTTATTAAAAGAGTTTAATTCACCTAGATCTTTAGAGTAAAGATTTATCATAACTATTGGTTATAAGGGAACTCTACCAGTAAAGTTCTGTCTAAGGCTGGAGGTACTTAAGATGACGGTTTACGGAACACCTGCTACCTGGGAACTGAGCCGGAACTTGAGTTGAATTAACCATAGTTATATTAGCATGCAATGTCTCTAGGTTATTAAAAGTGTTTAATTCACCTAGACACATCAGAGAAAAGACCTATATATATAAGAGTTATATGCATGCATAGACTTTGATAGATTCACTTAGCCGGAATTTACCTAAGTAATAGACCCTATAATTATAAAAATACTTAGTGGGAGGAAATATATCAAAACAAGATTTTCATAAATCAAGTTTTGCTCTCACGTCCTCAAAAGTTCACAACGTGAGGTTCATGTTTGGCCTCGAGTCACCCTGGGAGTGACCCCCTACGGATGGTGTTTGCATGGATTAATATTAAGGTGAATGAGGGAGTATTTTATAGTAAGTGGGAGCAGGACACGTGTCAACGTATCCTACGGTTTCCTCCATTAGGTTGCACCGTGAGATGTCCATGATCTGCCTGCGAGTCGCCCTAGGAGCGATCACCCTACGGAGGGCTTGATCATGGGAGTCAGAACAATGCAAACTCTAGAAATGGATAGGGTTTCTTAGGTCCATTTCCAACTTTGACTTTCCCTACGGTAGCATTGTTGGGGCCGACCTCTGAAACCTGAAAAATGGAGGGTCACACTTACGGGAAATTATTAAGGTGTTAATAATTTCCTGACCGAAAAAATGGTAGCTAAGAACTATTAGAATATGAGTTATTCCGGGAATAGGGATTGACTGAGATTGTCTCAATTCAGAGGAGGAGTAGTTGACTACCCTACGGTAGCTATTGTTCTAAACCTCTGAAGTGTCGTTGCAAAATGAATGTTTATTCTATGGGTTGATCATTACTTTTGCTAAATTGATTGAATTAAATTAATAATATTATTTTGTGTAATGGGTTAATGCAACAATACTTATTAAGTTAATTTGTTTGTTCTATCAGCAATGAAACGTTCTTTGTATGCCTCAAATAACGCCAATTACAAAACTTGTATTTCTAATACAACTAAGAAAATGAACTTAAACACTAAATGCGTGGAATTGGTCTTAACTAAGGACGGTACTCAAGCCCATATGTCTAATTTATCCGAAATTGTTCATGATGAATATGACATAGACTGCTTAGCACATCTCAATGAAAATAAATTTGATTTATTGATCATTGAAACGTGTATAGTGGAAAATGATGATACAACCTGGATCCTTAATTCAGGTGCCACTCATCACGTATGCTCTTCCTTTGAGGGAATGAGCTCCTGGCAACAGTTAGATGCTGGGGAAATGACTCTCAGAGTTGGGATTGGGGAGCTCATTTCAGCTAAAGCAGTGGGAGATATTAAAATGTTCTTCTCCAGGGAACGCTATATGTTATTAGATAACGTATATATAGTTCCCAGAATAAAAAGAAATTTGATTTCTATTTCTTGTTTGCTAGAACAAGGGTATTCAGTGTCCTTTTCTGTGAATGAAGCTTTCATTACTAAAAGAGGTGCTGATATATGTTCTGCAAAAATGGAGAACAATTTGTATGTCTTAAGACCAATAGAGTCTAGGGCTATTTTGAACAATGAAATGTTTAAAACAGCTGAGACTCAACCAAAAAGGCAAAAAGTTTCTCAAAGTACCTATCTTTGGCACTTGAGACTTGGCCACATAAATCTCAATAGGATTGGGAGATTGGTTAAGAACGGACTTCTAAGCCAGTTAGAAGATGGTACTTTACCTCCATGTGAGTCATGTCTCGAAGGTAAGATGACCAAACGACCTTTTACTGGAAAAGGTTATCGTGCCAAGGAGCCCTTAGAACTCGTACATACGGATCTCTGTGGTCCTATGAATGTAAGAGCTCGAGGAGGGTATGAATATTTCATCTCTTTTATAGATGATTATTCAAGGTATGGTTATTTATACCTAATGAGTCATAAGTTTGAAGCCCTTGAAAAGTTCAAGGAGTACAGGACTGAAGTTGATAACTTGTTAGGTAAGACCATTAAAACACTTTGATCTGATCGAGGTGGAGAGTATTTGGACTTAAAATTCCAAAACTATTTGATAGAACATGGAATATCGTCTCAACTCTCAGCACCAGGTACACCTCAGTAGAATGGTGTATCTGAAAGGAGAAGCAGAACCTTGTTAGACATGGTTCGATCTATGATGTTAAGGGAATAAAAGTCCCCACGCAGCGGAAGCGCATCGTTTGGACCTTACGCCGTATATTAATTAACATTAAAATACCGTTACGAAAACTCAAACGAACTTTAAACACTCTTTAAAGTTGTTGGAAATTCAGTTTAAACATGCTTAAAAATAAATCTAAATTTATTTTCATGCTTTTCTAAAGAAAAGGGGAAGAACCGTCACATACCTTCGTTGTAGACTTGACCGTTCTTCGCCAACAACGCTCCAACGAACGAAAACGCAGCAACCTCCTCGCCTCTTGATCGCTGGAATTTTCTTCTTGATTGACACAATAACCACAAAGGTTACACCGGTATGACTCTAGGTCTAGGAGGCAAAAGACTTGTGGGAGTCTTTTTCTAAGAGGGAGGCTAGAGAGAATTTTAGGTCTTGTCTTTGAGAGTCTAAGAGCAAGAGCAAAAATTTCAAGTGTCATGACCAATTAGGTCTAGTGTTCTATTTATAGAAGAGAGACCATGAATAAAATATTCAATTAAATCAATTTTTTCCAAAATTGATTCAATCTTATCCTTAATTAATCAATCATGATCAATCAATTCCATAATTGATTAATCTTTTCCACAAATGACTAATTACTTCCATAAGTGATTAGATCATTTCCATAAATGATTAATCACTTCCTTAAGTGATTAATTATTTCCATAATTGATTAATTCCCGGTTAATGAATTCTTTAATTAATTAACCACCAATTAAATATCACATATTTAATTTCCGACCTAGAATTAATTAATTTGCCCAAACACATTTCAGGCCTTAAATTAATTCATTATTTGAACTCTTTCAAACTTCCATAAATTTATATTTGAACTTCTTCAAATATTAATTTCTCTCATAATAATATATCAATATATATTATATTTGTTTCCCTTAGTAAATTGAACATTTTCAATTTACATTTATTACTTAGTTGCCTCAAATTGCTTTATGAGCTACCAGTGGGACCTAATGGACCTGCAGATCAGAAGCTCCAACGATGTGAGATTAATTGGTCAAACTCATTAACCATATTAATCAATATTCGTTAACTGTGTGTTCATTCCACTATAGACTCACAATTGCACTCTTCTCACTGCAGACATATTTTATGTGTCCACGGATCTAGACATATATCGACTAGTCAGTCCTTCACGAGTGTCCGTAACACCAGTTGGGTCAAATTACCGTTTTACCCCTGGGTTACCTCTATTTTCTTAAGTACCAGTTCTCCTCTAATCAATAACCTGTTTGTGGTCCAACCATCAAACAGAAAACCCTCTCGTGCCATTGAGAGGGTAGGGCCCTTTGTTCAAGACTTGGAGTAACCACTTAAGGGAACACTCATCTGCTTCCCAAGTCGGGAAGGAGTGAATTCCATCTTATACGATTATGTTTCCAGCTCCCCATTCGGTCTTGTCCCCAAAGTGGTAGGCTTATTGAGTCGGCGTATTGGCCACTCTCACCCATACAAATCAAAGGGCAGTCTCTCATGAGTAGGAGTCCATAATCAACTCAGGATTAAGACTAAGTTGTCTAGGTCGTCCTAGTGAAATGAAAAACAAACTAGTTAACGTTGTTATAACCAATGGTTACTATTTCGCGGTCCGGTCTTATGCAAACTCATTGCATAGGATACCCCCACTCGCATGTCTCCTACACGAACGCGTTGGATCACAACGTTTGTATGAAATACAAAGTGGGTCGTATCCATAGTGTCACCAGGATAAGGCACCCAGTCTTATCCCTATACTATAGACCCTTTAGGCTGTCTCTTGAACAATGATCCCATATGTCGCTACATATAGTTCAAGACTCATATTACAGCCTTGGATGTCTAGTTTATTGGATTAGGGTTATTATTATCAAAGACATATATAAAATAGCTAATAACAATTAATGGAAAAATATATCAATATTATTTCATTAATATCCGGTCAATGGTTACATTCACTATCTACGAGTTTTAGGGCATAAAACCCAACATGATGAGCTATGCTCAGTTGCCTAGTTCTTTTTGGGGTTATGCAGTAGAGACTGCAGTTTATATTTTGAATGTTGTTCCCTCAAAGAGTGTTTCTGAAACACCATTTGAGCTTTGGAAAGGGCGTAAAGCTAGTTTACGTCATTTCAGAATTTGGGGATGCCCTGCACATGTGTTAGTAGCAAACCCAAAGAAATTGGATTCACGTTCAAAATTATGCCTATTCGTAGGCTACCCAAAAGAAACAAGAGGTGGATACTTCTTTGATCCAAAAGAAAATAAAGTGTTTGTATCGACAAATGCTACTTTCTTGGAAGAAGACCACGTTAAAGAACACATACCACGCAGTAAAATTGTGTTAAGTGAACTTTCTAGTGAAGCTACAAATGAATCAACAAGAGTTGTTGAAGAGGCTGGACCTTCAACAAGAGTTGTTGATGAGTCCAGTTCAGAGGCTGGACCTTCAACAAGAGTTATTGATGAGCCCAGTACATCTGGTCAAACCCATCCTTCTCAAGAGTTGAGAATGCCTCAACGTAGTGGGAGGATTGTTATTCAACCTGAACGCTATCTGGGTTTAGCAGAAACTCCAACTGTCATACCTGATGATGGGGTTGAGGATCCATTGACCTTTAGACAGGAAATGAATGATGTGGACCATGACCAGTGGGTCAAAGCTATGGACCTAGAGATGGAGTCTATGTACTTCAATCAAGTCTGGGATCCTGTAGACCTACCTGAAGGGGTTAAACCCATAGGGTGCAAATGGATCTACAAGAGAAAACGAGACGTAGCTGGGAAAGTACAGACTTTCAAAGCTCGACTTGTGGCAAAGGGTTATACCCAAAAGGAGGGGGTGGACTATGAGGAAACCTTCTCCCCAGTTGCCATGTTAAAGTCGATAAGAATTCTCTTGTCCATTACCACCTTTTATGATTATGAGATTTGACAAATGGACGTCAAGATTGCCTTTCTGAATGGCAATCTTGATGAGAGCATCTTTATGTCTCAACCAGAGGGGTTCGTTGCTCAAGGTCAGGAGCAAAAAGTTTGCAAGCTTAGACGATCCATTTATGGGTTGAAGCAAGCTTCCAGATCTTGGAATATAAAGTTTGACATTGCTGTCAAATCTTATGACTTTGACCAGAACGTTGATGAGCCTTGTGTTTACAAAAGGATTATCAACAGTTTAGTAGCTTTTCTGGTGTTGTATGTAGATGACATTCTTCTCATTGGGAATGATGTAGAATATCTAGCTGACATTAAAAAATGGCTATCAACTGAGTTCCAAATGAAAGATTGGGGTGAAGCTCAGTATGTTCTAGGGATTCAAATTATTAGGAATCGTAAGAACATAACGTTAGCCCTGTCTCAAGCATCATATATAGACAAGATGTTGTCTAGATATAAGAAGCAAAATTCCAAGAGGGGTTTACTACCCTTCAAGCATGGAGTTCATTTGTCTAAGGAAGAGTATCCTAAGACACCTCAAGAAATTGAGGATATGAGATGCATCCCTTATGCTTCAGTTGTGGGCAGTCTTATGTACGTCATGTTGTGTACTAGGCCTGACAGTTGCTATGCAGTTGGGATAGTCAGCAGGTACCAGTCCAATCCAGGGTTAGACCACTGGACTGCAGTTAAAAACATCCTCAAGTATCTTCGGAGAATGAGGGACTATCAGCTTGTGTATGGCTCTAAGGATTTGATCCTTACAGGATACACAGACTCTGACTTTCAGACTGATAAGGATTCTAGGAAATCCACATCAGGGTCAGTTTTTACCCTCAACGGGGGAGCTGTAGTCTGGCGTAGCATCAAGCAAGGATGCATTGCAGACTCCACCATGGAGGTTGAATATATCGCTGCTTGTGAAGCAGCTAAGGAGGCTGTATGGCTACGGAAGTTCTTGATGGATTTGGAAGTTGTTCCAAATATGAACTTGCCAATCACCCTTTACTGTGATAATAGTGGTGCAGTGGCAAATTCTAAAGAACCTCGCAGTCACAAAAGAGGCAAGCACATAGAGCGCAAATATCATCTCATCAGAGAGATCGTGCAACGAGGGGACGTGATCGTCATGAAGGTAGCCTCTGAGCACAATATTGCTGATCCATTTACGAAGGCTCTCACGGCTAAAGTGTTCTAGGGTCATCTAGAGGGTCTAGGTCTGCGAGATATGTACATAGAATAATCTAGGGCAAGTGGGAGAAGTGTAATGGGTATTGTGAATGCCCTAGTTTATTGTATTTATCTATATTTTTACTTTTCATGTATTATACAGTATTAATACAAACTACTATTCCTACTTCAATGATTATTCATTCCATTTTGATTGTTGATGTACATTGCCCACTAGAGTTTTAGTTCAAGTGGGAGTTGTTGGGTTTTATGCCCTAAAACTCGTAGATAGTAAATGAAACAAATTAATCGATCTCAATAAAGTTTTATTTCAGTAATTCAGTAATTTGGTTATTGAATAATCGAGTTTGCATTAATAAACCCTAAATCCAATAAACTAAGATCCAAAGTTGTTTAAATGAAACTTGGACTAGTATGTGGGGACATACGGGGATTAGTGTCCAAGTAACAACCTAAAAGGTCTATAGTATAGGGATAAGGCTGAGTACCTTATCCTGGTGACACTATGTGATACGAACCACCTTGTATTCGATACAGATGCAATGATCCAAAGCATCCATGTAGGAGACATGCGGGTGGGAGTATCCTATGCAATGAGTTTGCATAAGACCGGACCGCAAAATAGTAACCACTAGATGTAACGCCGTTAACTAGTTTAGATTTCTATTTCAATAGGATGACCTAGGTAACTCAATCTCAATCCTGAGTCTGTTATGAACCCCTTTCAGGAGGGATTGTCCTTAGATTTGTATGGGTGAGAGTGGCCAGTTCGCCGACTCAATAATCCTACCATTTCAGGGGCAAGACCGAATGGGGGCTGGGAACATAACAGTACAAGATGGAATTCACTCCTTCCCTTATTGGGGTAAGTAGATGTGTGTTCCCTTAAGGGCTGATTTCAGGGCTTGAACAAAGACGCGTCGTCTTCTCCTAGCCCGAGAGGAACTCCTGTTTAGTGGTTGGACCCTAAACAACTTGTTCATTAGAGGAATCAGTAGTACTTAAGGAACCAGAGGTAACCCAGGGGTAAAACGGTAATTTGACCCAGCTGGTGTTACGAACACACGTGAAGGATTGACTTACTGCTTGGTCGATATCCATGGACACAGAAATATTCTACAGTGAGAAGAGGCAGTTGTGGGTCTTTAGTGGAGTGACCCACAGTTAACGAATGTTGACTAAACTTGGTCAATGAGTTTGGCCAATTAGTCTCGTATCGTTGGAGCTTCTGATCTGTAGGTCCATTAGGTCCCACTGGTAGCTCGTAAAGAGACTTGAGGCAATTAAGTATAAATTGTAAATTGAAAATGTTCAATTTATTTGAGGAATCGTATAATGTATATTGATGCATTATAATATAAAGTTTATGAAACTTTATAATATAATTTTTGAATTAATTTCAAAAATTAATTCTTGGGAGAAAATATTTGAAAGAGTTCAAATAAATTTAATATGAATTGGATTCATATTAATTTTAATTTTAATAAAATCCCTAGGTTTAAATATATGATATTTAATTGGATAAATTAATTAATTATGGAATTAATTAATTATTTATTAAAATTAGAGACCTTTTCCTATTAGGAAAGAAAATATTTGAAAGAGTTCAAATAAATTTAATATGAATTGGATTCATATTAATTTTAATTTTAATAAAATCCCTAATATTAAATATATGATATTTAATTAGGAAAATTAATTAATTATGGGATTAATTAATTATTTATTAAAATTAGAGACCTTTTCCTATTAGGAAAAAGGTCTTGGCCTTTACCTATAAATAGGACCCCTGAGGTGGGGTGAAAGGCATCCCATTCATTCATCTTCTCTCAGAGAATTCCCCTCAAGGCTTCCTCTAGACTCTTACCAGTCTCCTGCCTCTAGAAGTCTTAGAGTCATACCGGTGTAGCCACAGTGGTGGTGTTCACACTAGTGCGTGATTAATTCACATGCAGTTGGTGAATTTAATTTGAGTCGTCAACAAGAGTAAGTAATTTGTTACTTTATAAATTAGATTTAGATCTAATATTTTTGTATGTTTAGCCTTAATATATATTTAGAATAGTTCTAATATTATTGTCAATGTATTGGTATTTTAGATTAAACAAAATTAATTACGAATCGGTCCCAATCACGCTTCCGCTTTACGGAATTAGGGAATTCCAATCCTTCATTATGGACTCCTGTTCACGAAGAGTTGTCCTTTGATTTGTATGGGTGAGAGTGGCCAGCACGCCGACTCAATAAGCCTACCATTTTGGGGACAATACCGAGTGGGGAGCTGGGAACATAATCACACAATATGGAATTCACTCCTTCTCGCCTCTAGGGTAAGTAGAGGTGTGTTCCCTTTAGTGGTGTCTCCGGGACTTGAACAATGGGCCCAACCCTCTCTATGGCACGAGAGGGACTTCTGTTTGTTGGTTGGACCTCAAACAGGTTGTTCATTAGAGGAGCACTGGGAACTTAAGGACAAAGATGTAAACCAGGGGTAAAACGGTAATTTGACTCAGCTGGGATACGAACACACGTGAAGGACTGACTTGTAGTATTGGTCGATATCCGTGGACACAAAAATATTCTACAGTGAGAAGAGTACAGCTGAGGGTCTTTAGTGGAATGACTAACAATTAACGAATGGAGACTAACTTGGTTAATGAGTTTAAGCCGATTAGTCTCGTATCGTTGGAGCTTCTGATCTGTAGGTCCATTAGGTCTCACTGGTAGCTCGTAAAAAGACTTGATGCAAACAAATATAAATTGTAAATTGAAAGTGTTAAATTTATCCTGGGAATCATATAATGTATATTGATGCATTCTAATATAAAGTTTATGAAACTTTATAATATAATTTTTTAATTAATTTCAAAAATTAATTCTTGAGAGAAAATATTTGAAAGAATTCAAATAAATTTAATATGAATTGGATTCATATTAATTTTAATAAAATCCCTAAGATTAAATATATGATATTTAATTGGGTAATTAATTAATTATGGAATTAATTAATTATTTATTAATTAGAGACCTTTTCCTATTAGGAAAGAAAATATTTGAAAGAGTTCAAATAAATTTAATATGAATTGGATTCATATTAATTTTAATAAAATCCCTAAGATTAAATATGTGATATTTAATTGGGTAATTAATTAATGGGAAAAATACACTTTTGGTCCCTGAGGTTTGGGTTAAGTGACACTTTGGTCCCTGAGTTTTCAAACTCAACAAAAATACCCCTGAGGTTTGAGATAAGGAGCACTTTGGTCCCTACCGTCAATTTTTTTGTTAACTTTTAATGGTTGCTGATGTGACACTATTATTTTAATATAAAAAATTATTATTTTTTTATTTTTTAAATAAAAAATATTAAAAAAAATAAAATATTAATATTTTATTATTATTTTTTATTCTTTCTCCCTTTCTCTCCCTCATTCTTCTTCTCCATCTCCTCCCTCCTTCTTCTTCTTCTTCCCTTCTTCCTATGTCCGGCGACCGACTGCCACCGATCGCCGCCGCCACTGCCGCCGGAAACGGAGGAGGGACCTCCCTCCGCCGTGTCTGACCCCAGAAACGGAGGAGGGAGGTCCCTCCTCCCTTCCCTTTCTCATTTTTTTTAAACAGTGAAGAAAAAAAAGAGAAGAAAAAAGAAGATAAGAAGAATAAAGAAGAGAAAAAAAAATCCAGTCGCCGGCAGCAGCGGCGGCGGCGAGCGGTGGCTGCCGGTCGCCGGACATAGGAAGAAGAAGAAGAAGGAGGGAGAAGATGGAGAAGAAGAAAATGAGAGAAAAAGGGAGAAAGAATAAAAAATATTAATAAAAAATTAATATTTTATTTTTTTAATATTTTTTATTTAAAAAAAATAAATTTTTATATTAAAATAATAGTGCCACGTCAGCAACCGTTAAAAGTTAACCAAAAAAATTGACGATAGGGACCAAAGTGCTCCTTATCTCAAACCTCAGGGGTATTTTTGTTGAGTTTGAAAACTCAGGGACCAAAGTGTCACTTAACCCAAACCTCATGGACCAAAAGTGTATTTTTCCCTTAATTAATTATGGAATTAATTAATTATTTATTAAAATTAGATATTGTTCAGATAATGGATTTGAACTTATTCCTAGAAATTTTCCTATTAGGAAAAGGATTAGTGGAGACCTCACAAGTTATAAGATTGATGACACCATGGTTTTTCTGGTTGTTCTTTGTATGATGGGTCTCTTGGGTGGCTATGGATGCTATTTCATAAGGGATCTCTATTTATAGACTTTTTGTTCTGTCATCCCATCTATCAGCTGCTGCAACAAAAAGAAAGGTGATTAGTTTCTTTATTTTTTTCATTTTATTGTAAAAATTACAAACAAAGCATTATAATGCATTGCTGAAAAAGAGTCATCCGATTGTAAATGCTGAGAAACAATTCTTATAACTAAAAAGGTAAGTTACAAATTTAATAATTTTCCTTCGTGACTTTTTTTTCCCTCGATTTAGTTATTGTGAAGTTTTCTCTACTAATTGTGTAGTTTTCCCCATTTGTTCTGTCATACCCCTATTCAGCTCCTGCCTGTTGAGGATCCCACATTGAAAAGATTAGTGGAGACCTCACAAGTTATAAGATTGATGGGTTACTCTATTCATTGCCAATTGGTTTTGAGATGGAACCCCATGTTATTAGGATATGGTATCAGAGCCCATAAAACCCAAACAGGTATTCGGTCAAAAAAAAAATGTTTCGATCCAAGAATGGTGAACCCAAAAGAGGCACCTTGTTGAGGATCCCACATTGAAAGGATTAGTGGAGACCTCACAAGTTATAAGATTGATGGCACCATGGTTGTTCTGGTTGTTCTTTGTATGATGGGTCTTTTGGGTGGCTATAGATGCTATTTCATTAGGGATCTCTATTTATAGACTTTTTGTTCTGTCATCCCATCTATCAACTGCTACGACACAAGGAAAGGTGATTAGTTTCTTTATTTTTTTTTCATTTTATTGTAAAAATTACAAACAAAGCATTATAATGCATTGCAGAAAAAGAGGCATTCGATTGTAAGAGCTGAGAAACCATTCTTATAACTAAAAAGTTAAATTACAAATTTAATATATTTCCTTCGTGACTTTTTTTCCCCTCTATTTAGCCATTGTGCAGTTTTCTCTACTAATTGTGCCGTTTTTCCCATTTGTTCTGACATCCCCCTATTCAGCTCCTGCATGTTGAGGATCCCACATTGAAAAGATTAGTGGAGACCTCACAAGTTATAAGATTGATGGGTTAGACTCATTGCAAATTGGTTTTGAGATGGAACCCCATGTTATTTTGATATGGTATCAGAGCCCATAAAACCCAAACGGGTATTCGGTCAAAAAAAAATGATTGGATCCAAGAATGGTGATCCCAAAAGAGGCCCCATGTTGAGGATAACACATTGAAAGGATTAGTGGAGACCTCACAAGTTATAAGATTAATGGTACCATGGTTGTTTGGGTTGCTCTCCGTATAATGGGTCTCTTGGGTGGCTATGGGTGCTATTTCATAAGGGATCTCTATTTATAGACTTTTTGTTCTGTCATCCCATCTATCAGCTGCTCCAACAAAAAGAAAGGTGATTAGTTTCTTTATTTTTTTCATTTTATTGTAAAAATTACAAACCAAGCATTATAATGCATTGCTCAAAAAAAGTCATCCAGTTGTACAATTCTTATAACTAAAAAGGTAAGTTACAAATTTAATAATTTTCCTTCGTGACTTTTTTTTCCCTCGATTTAGCCATTGTGCAGTTTTCTCTACTAATTATGTAGTTTTCTGATAGCGAGCATAGCTAGCTAGTTTTTCCCTAATCAATTTAGCTAGTCTTTGATGTTTTATTGGTCATTTTATTGCACTTAATGTTTATTTTGTAGGAAATGGTTGATTGAAGCTATAGCGCAATATTGGAGTTAATCGGGTGCTCGGGACGCGAAAAGATGCAAAGGAATGAAAAAGAGTCAAAGAGGAAAAAAGTCAAAGTTGGGTCAACCGTAGGCTAGCGTCGAGACGCCAGCCCTTGAGTGTCTCGACGCTAGCATTCCATATCTGAATAGGCGTGAAATTGTCGCAGCGTCTCGACGCTGCTAGCCTTCCTTTCCAGAACGCGCGTTTTGAAGGCAGCGTCTCGACGCTATGACGAAAAAACAGAATATAAGCTTCTTTTCGGCTAGGTTTTTAGGGGATTCGTTGTTGGACACTTTTGGAGCCGTAAAACAGAGGAGAAAACAGAGGATTGAGGCTGAACAAAGTAGATCAAGACGGAAATCAACCCATTGTTCGTGGGGATCGTGACGGGAACGCTCGGTCTCGACCTACATTGAGTTTCCTTTCCTTTTCCCTTTCTCTAGCTAGTTTTTATGGCCTTTTCATGTTTAGTTGAGCTTGTAATACCAATCATGAGTAGCTAAACTTGTAGCTTAGGGATTGATGTAGTCAATTGAATTTATGGATTGATTTATGGTTTAAGTTGTGCAATGGTTATTATGTATGCAATCTTGATTTAATGCTTTCAATTAATTGGCCATTAGTTGGATGATTTAAGTGTTGATTCTTGCTCGGGAGAGGGGATTTAGCATAGACTTACTCAAGATTGCATGACTAAAGTCTACTTTCTAATTTCATGACGGTTTTTAGATTAACTTTAGAATTGGTCAAAAGAACTCATTGCCTTGCATGTTAATAAACTTAGATAGGGATATCAAGTTGGTTAATTTGCATGAGAATCAATTATACTCGGGAGAGGTAGTTGTGATTAAAGGTTCTTAGGCTCGTAATTCCATTGTGCATAATAACTTATTCCTTAAAATCAATCCTAGACTAAATTGGCGAAATCAATTCCCTAAGTGTTTTCTCAATTGCATATCCACTGTTTGTTATTTGTTTGTTTTGATCTAGTTTCTTTTCAATCAATCATCACTTTGTGTTCCCTAAATAAAATTGAGCAAGATAATTCACAATATTTGATTTAGCTTAAGCATCCAATCCAGAGGACGACACTCGTTTATTCGAACACTTTATTATTACTTGACCCGTACGCTTGCGGTAAGGAAAATTCCACATCAAGTTTTTGGCGCCGTTGTCGGGGATTGGCACATTTAGTTAGATTGATATTGTGAAAAAATTGTTTGATCTTAATTTAGGGTGTATTTTTACTTTTCTAGGTTGTTTGCATTTGTTTTCCTTATTTGTTTTTCTTTCCAAATTTGTTTTTCTAGTTTAGTTTTTCTTTTAGTTGTGTAATCTTTTCCTTATTTGTTTCTTGTTTTTCTTTTTTAGATTAGTTTTTCCTTATTGGTTAGTTTCCTTATTTGGGTTTGCCATATTTATTTTTTGCATTCCATATTAGGTTATTTTGTTTCCTTTTCTAGATTATATTTTCCATATTTAGATTAGTTGTTTTCTTTTTTTTTTTATTTCTTTCCTTATTTGTTTTCTTTCCTTTTTAGGGTAGTTTGGTTTTGTATGCGTAGTAGTAGAGAATTGATACCGTTGGATCCCGAGATCGAGAGAACAATTCATAGGCTTCGAAGAGAAAATAGAGAAATTATTCAAATGGCTGACCAAAATCCACCTTAGGAGCCTAGGCCTATTAGAGATTATTTTCAGCCTGTGTTTCAGGGGCAACAATCTGGGATTGTCTATGCCCCGATCAATGCCAACAACTTTGAGTTGAAGACCGGTCTCATTCAGATGGCTCGAGATTGTGCATACAGAGGATCACCCACCGAGGACCCAAATTCTCATCTAAAACCATTTTTAGACATTTGTGGGACAGTAAAAATAAATGGAGTCTCTGAGGATGCTATTCGCTTACGCTTGTTTCCTTTTTCTTTGCAGGATAAAGCACGAGATTGGTTGCAGTCTATTACCCCTGGGAGCATCACCACCTGGGATGCTTTGGTCCAGGCCTTTTTGAAGAAAATTTTCCCTCCTGCAAAGACGGTCAAGCTAAGGACCGAGATTGGGACGTTCCAACAACAATATGATGAGCAGCTTTTCGAGGCCTGAGAGTGATTTAAAGAATTACTGAGGAAGTGTCCTCAGCATGGCTACCTCGACTGGCTTCAGGTTCAATTGTTTTATAATGGTTTAACTCCTAGTACCAAAACGATTGTTGATGCAGCTGCAGGTGGGACTCTGTTGTCCAAGACCGTGGAAAATGATCGTACACTTCTAGAGGATATGGCCACCAACAACTATCAGTGGCCATCTGAGCGGTCTGCACCTAAAAAGATTGTTGCTAGAGTTTTTGAGGTTGACAAGGTAAGTGCACTCTAGGCCCAGATGACTTCCCTTGCTAATGCTTTTATGAAATTTTCAGGTACAGGGAGTGCACAGTCAATTGAATCAGCTGCTGCTTTAGCATCTATACCTTAGGAGGAGACCATTGAACAGGTTTAGTATGTATCAAATTCTAATTTTAGGGGATATAATAATAATTCTAAACCTGCACATTATCACCCTAACAATAGGAACCATGAAAATTTTTCTTATGCTAATACTAAAAATGTTCTTAATCCTCCTGGTTTTGCCTCTCAAACTCAAGAAAATAAAAAGTTAGAAGATCTTGTTGGAGTTTTCATTGCAGAGTCAAGTAATAGGACAACCAAATTGGAGAAGGCAGTCATTGCCATCAACACCACGGTGAATGGCCACAGTGCTGCCATCAAGAATATTGAGACTCAGCTGGGACAGTTGGTAAGTGTAGTAACCACCATGAATAAAGGTAAGGCCCCAGCTGAGTAGGAGAAAACCCAGATGGAGTATTGTAAGGCAATCACTGTGCACCAGGAGGAAGCTGAAGAGGAACCGGAGTCTGAGGATTATGATACGCCTACTGGGGAAGCTAAGGAGGACACATCATCTGATGAAGCTGAAAAGCCTGAACCTGAGCCTCATATTCCTTCTCCTCCAATGATGGTCCTCAAAGAAAAGAAGAGGAAAAAGAAAAAAAAGAATAATCAGGTTCAATTTGACAAGTTTATGAATGCTTTTATGAATTTGAACATTAATATTCCTTTTGCAGAGGCGTTAGAGATGCCCTAGTATAACAAGTTCATGAAGGAGTGGTTAGCAAAGAAGCGAAAGGAAAAGAAGGTTGACACTGTATATCTCGCTTCCACATGCAGCACCAGAGTACAACAGAAGGTACCTGAAAAAGTAGCAGATCCAGGGAGCTTTTCTGTTCCTTGCAGCTTTGGTACTTATTCTTTTAGAGCATTATGTGATTTAGGTGCTAGCATTAATATTATCCCTCTATCTCTGTGCAAAAAGTTAGATATAAGTGAGATTAAATCTACTCCTGTTAGGCTCCAATTGGTTGATCAGTCTGTGGTTAGACCAGTTGACATTATAGAAAATGTTTTAATCAGAGTAGGTAGACTTTTCCTCCCTATTGACTTATATGTTATGGATATGGTGGAAAATCCTTCAATGCCTGTCATACTTGGAAGACCATTCCTCGCTACTGGGCGAGTGATTATTGATATTGAGCGCAAGGAGCTCACTGTGAGAGTCAGGAATGACAAAGAAATATTTAAAGCAGTTGAAGACTCTAATGGACATTCTGAAGTGCTTTTCATGGGCTACAAGAAAGTTGCAAGAAAGAGCACCTCTGTTGGATTCACAGAAAAGAAGCCTCTTTGATGCAAGATCAACACGTCGAGCTAGGGACATTAAACAAGCGCTTATGGGAGGCAACCCAAGTAAGTTAGTTGTGTCTTTCTTTTGAGTTTTATTTATTGTTTGTGTTTGTTTTGTAGGTCTTGTTGTCTGTTTCTCCTTTGCTTTCAAGCTTTCAGTCAAGAAGTCAACATCATTCCAGGCCAGTATTGTTCACTCCTTTCATTCTTTTATTGTTCCCATGCTTGTATATGCTTGATTTTCTTTATACATTGAGGACAATGCATGTTTTAAGTTTGGGGGTGGAATAGCATGTTTGTGGAGCCCTTGAGCATCTGAGTTCGGGCTATAGTTTGAGCTTTCTTTGAATTAAGCATATGGTTGTTTTCTGGATGTATTTTTGCATGATTATGATGTCCTAGGATAGGCTTTCTTGTCAATTTTCAAGCTTGTGATGAGTTGTAAGCATGAGTGCCCAAAAAGGGAGACTTTTTAAACTTTTTCTAGGAGATGGCTTGCATGAGTAGAGTATTTGTCGTGGATAGATTTGGATTTGAATGTTTAGGAGCGAATTATTGGGTTCATATGCTTGTTGTCACCTCGATAGGTGTAGGGAAGAGCTAAAGAGTTAATTTTTTGCAAATTAGCATGTTCGATCTTGCTTAGGAGGAAAGAAAAGAATATATGTTTATCTTGTTCATAAAGAAAAATCATTCTTGTTGTTACCGTAGAAAAGAAAATATTATGCCATGGCTTGTGCACAGTTTGCAATGTTTAATAAAGATTTAGGCAAAAAGAGCTACCCCTGTTGTGATCAGTTAGGCCAACCAGAGAAAACTCAGGTTAAGGGTCCCTGCAATGGGTGTGTGAAAGCTAGTGCTACATATACATGCTTAATTTAATTGTTAATTATGAGCACCTAAGTATGTAGGAAAACAAACTATTTTGTTCCATTAACTCATTAGTGAAACCTTAGTGCCAGTGTAGAGGGAAGATGAGCTGAGAGTTTAATAATCCAATCCCGGGCTAGTAGAGTCTGATCTTGTTGAGTTAGATCTCGCTTGTGCAAGTTACTTTTGGAAAAATTTTAATTTGTCTCCCTCATTGGTCCTTGTGTGCATGTCTCTTGCTTGCTTGTTTATTGACTTTTGAGCCTTGAGGATTGAGTCATGTTTGTTGCATCCATTCTTCCACTGTATGTTTGATTTTTAGTTTGCTCGAGGACTAGCAAAAGCTTAAGTTTGGGGGTGTTTGATAGCGAGCATAGTTAGCTAGTTTTTCCCTAATCAATTTAGCTAGTCTTTGATGATTTATTGGCCATTTTATTGCACTTAATGTTTATTTTGTAGGAAATGGTTGATTGAAGCTATAGCGCAATATTGGAGTTAATCGAGTGCTCGGGACGCGAAAAGATGCAAAGGAATGAAAAAGAGTCAAAGAGGAAAAAAGTCAAAGTTGGGTCAACCGTAGGCTAGCGTCGAGACGCCAGCCCTTGAGCGTCTCGACGCTAGCATTCCATATCTGGATAGGCGCGAAATTGTCGCAGCGCTACGACCTTAGCGTCTCGACGCTCCTAGCCTTCCTTTTCCAGAACGCGCGTTTTGAAGGCAGCGTCTCGACGCTATGACGAAAAAACAGAATATAAGCTTCTTTTCGGCTAGGTTTTTAGGGGATTCGTTGTTGGACACTTTTGGAGCCGTAAAACAGAGGAGAAAACAGAGGATTGAGGCTGAACAAAGTAGATCAAGACGGAAATCAACCCATTGTTCGTGGGGATCGTGACGGGGACGCTCGGCCTCAACCTACATTGAGTTTCCTTTCCTTTTCCTTTTCTCTAGCTAGTTTTTATGGCCTTTTCATGTTTAGTTGAGCTTGTAATACCAATCATGAGTAGCTAAACTTGTAGCTTAGGGATTGATGTAGTCAATTGAATTTATGGATTGATTTATGGTTTAAGTTGTGCAATGGTTATTATGTATGCAATCTTGATTTAATGCTTTCAATTAATTGGCCATTAGTTGGATGATTTAAGTGTTGATTCTTGCTCGGGAGAGGGGATTTAGCATAGACTTACTCAAGATTGCATGACTAAAGTCTACTTTCTAATTTCGTGACGGTTTTTAGATTAACTTTAGAATTGGTCAAAAGAACTCATTGCCTTGCATGTTAATAAACTTAGATAGGGATATCAAGTTGGTTAATTTGCATGAGAATCAATTATACTTGGGAGAGGTAGTTGTGATTAAAGGTTCTTAGGCTCGTAATTCCATTGTGAATAATAACTTATTCCTTAAAATCAATCCTAGACTAAATTGGCGAAGTCAATTCCCTACGTGTTTTCTCAATTGCATATCCACTGTTTGTTATTTGTTTGTTTTGATCTAGTTTATTTTCAATCAATCATCACTTTGCGTTCCCTAAATAAAATTGAGCAAGATAATTCACAATATTTGATTTAGCTTAAGCATCCAATCCAGAGGACAACACTCGTTTATACGAACACTTTATTATTACTTTACCCGTGCGCTTGCAGTAAGGAAAATTCCACATCATTTTCCCTATTTGTTCTTTCATCCCCCTATTTAGCTCCTACCTGTTGATGATCCCACATTGAAAAGATTAGTGGAGACCTCACAAGTTATAAGATTGATGGGTTACTCCACTCATTGCAAATTGGTTTTTAGATGGAATCTCATGTTCTTTTGATATGGTATCAGATCCCATAAAACCCAAACGAGTATTCGATCCAAAAAAAAAAAAAATTGATCTGATCCAAGAATGGTGAACCCAAAAGAGGCACCATGTTGAGGATCCCACATTGAAAGAGTTAGTGGAGACCTCACAAGTTATAAGATTGATGGTACCATCGTTGTTCTGATTGTTAGGTATGATGGGTTTCTTGGGTGGTTATGGATGCTATTTCATAAGGGATCTCTATTTATAGACTTTTTGTTTTGTCATCCCATCTATCAATTGCTACAACACAAAGGAAGGTGATTATTTTCTTCATTTTTTTTTTCATTTTATTGTAAAAATTACAAAGAAAGCATTATAATGCATTGCTGAAAACTAGCCATCCGATTGAAAAAGCTGAGAAACTATTCTTATAACTAAAAAGTTAAATTACAAATTTAATATATTTCCTTCGTGACTTTTTTTGCCCTCTATTTAGCCATTGTGTAGTTTTCTCTACTAATTGTGTCGTTTTTCCCATTTGTTCTATCATCCCCCTATTCAGCTCCTGCATGTTGAGGATCCCACATTGAAAAGATTAGTGGAGACCTCATAAGTTATAAGATTGATGGGTTAGACTCATTGCAAATTTGTTTTGAGATGGAACCCCATGTTATTTTGATATGGTATCAGAGCCCCTAAAACCCAAACGGGTATTCGGTAAAAAAAATGATTCAATCCAAGAATGGTGAACCCAAAAGAGGCCCCATGTTGAGGATAACACATTGAAAGGATTAGTGGAGACCTCACAAGTTATAAGATTAATGGTACCATGGTTGTTTGGGTTGCTCTCCGTATGATGGGTCTTTTGGGTGGCTATGGGTGCTATTTCATAAGGGATCTCTATTTATAGACTTTTTGTTATGTCATCCCATCTATCAGCTGCTCCAACAAAAAGAAAGGTGATTAGTTTCTTTATTTTTTTCATTTTATTGTAAAAATTACAAACAAAGCATTATAATGCATTGCTGAAAAAGAGTCATCTGATTGTCAATGCTGAGAAACAATTCTTATAACTAAAAAGGTAAGTTACAAATTTAATAATTTTCCTTCTTGACTTATTTTTCCCTTAATTTAGCCATTGTGCAGTTTTCTCTACTAATTTTGCAGTTTTCCCCTTTTGTTCTGTCGTCCCCCTATTCAGCTCCTGCCTGTTGAGGATCCCACATTGAAAAGATTAGTGGAGACCTCACAAGTTATAAGATTGTTGGGTTAGACTCATTGCCAATTGGTTTTGAGATGGAACCCCATGTAATTTCTATATGGTATCAGAGTCCATAAAACTTAAACGGGTATTCGGTAAAAAAAAAATGATCCGATCCAAGAATTGTGAACCCAAAAGAGACACCATGTTGAGGATCCCACATTGAAAGGATTAGTGGAGACCTCACAAGTTATAAGATTGATGCCACCATGGTTGTTCTGGTTGCTCTTTGTATGATGGGTCTCTTGGGTGGCTATGGGTGCTATTTCATAAGGGTCTCTATTTATAGACTTTTTGTTCTGTTATCCCATCTATCAACTGCTACTACACAAAGAAAGGTGATTAGTTTCTTTATTTTTTTTTCATTTTATTGAAAAAATTACAAACAAAGCATTATAATGCATTGCTAAAAAAGAGTCATCTAATTGTAAAAGCTGAGAAACCATTCTTATAACTAAAAAGTTAAATTACAAATTTAATATATTTCCTTCGTGACTTTTTTTCCCCTCTATTTAGCCATTGTGCAGTTTTCTCTACTAATTGTGCAGTTTTGCCCATTTGTTCTGTCATCCCTTATTCAGCTCCTGCATGTTGAGGATCTCAAATTGAAAAGATTAGTGGAGACATCACAAGTTATAAGATTGATGGGCTAGACTCATTGCCAATTGGTTTTGGGATGGAACCCCATGTTATTTTGATATGGTATCAGAGCCCATAAAACCCAAACGGGTATTCGGTAAAAAAAAAAATGATCTGATCCAAGAATTGTGAACCCAAAAGAGGCCCCATGTTGTGGATCACACATTGAAAGGATTAGTGGAGACCTCACAAGTTATAAGATTAATGGTACCATGGTTGTTTTGGTTGCTCTCCGTATGATGGGTCTCTTGGGTGGCTATGGGTGCTATTTCATAAGGGATCTCTATTTATAGATTTTTTGTTCTGTAATCTCATCTACCAGTTGCTGCTACACAAAGAAAGGTGATTAGTTTCTTTATTTTTTTCATTTTATTGTAAAAATTACAAACAAAGAATTATAATGGATTGCTGAAAAAGATCCATCCGATTGTAAAAGCTGAGAAACCATTCTTATAACTAAAAAGGTAAATTACAAATTTAATAATTTTCCTTCGTGACTTTTTTTCCCCTCTATTTAGCCATTGTGCAGTTTTCTCTGCTAATTGTGCAGTTTTCCCCATTTTTTCTTTCATCCCCTTATTCAGCTCCTGCATGTTGAGGATCCCACATTGAAACGATTAGTGGAGGCCTCACAAGTTATAAGATTGATGGGTTTCTCCACTCATTGCTAATTGGTTTTGAGATGGAACCCCATGTTATTTTTATATGATATCAGAGCCCATAAAACCCAAACGAGTGTTATGTCCAAAAAAAAAGAAAAATTTTGGTAGATAGACTGTTTTGAAGACATATTTTCACATATGTCCAAAATTTTCGATATTTATAAGATTAGATTTTCAGATATATTTTCTTACCTTTATACCCTTGTTCTGATCATTTATTCTCAAATAATATTAAAAATGATAATAATATATTCCATAGATAGCCAACCGAATATGCTTCATTTTAGGATGGTTAGTTTTCACCAAATCTGCTAAATTAAGGAATGTTCCCATAATTGTGGTTTACTCTCCTTCATTTTCCGTCTGCCCTTCATTTTTGTTTTATTTTCGACCTCTTCCCATTTATTTTCTTCTTTTTTCTGGCAGCATTTTCTCTCACTTTCTATTGCCCATTGTCGGCGATTTTCATATTTTTTTCCCTCATCTGTTTCTGTGGTTTCAGACTCCATACAGCAGTTCATAGGAACTTTGCTTGTTTGTGGTATTTTTTTCCAGTGGTTTTCCTGCTGTATTTAGGTTTTTCTGTAGGTTTCTGGCAATATGTGTTCAGTTTTTACGTTCCGTTTTGTAGTCGTTTGAACATGGGTACATTTCCAGTTTTTATATTTTATATATTCCAAGAGACATATCGTTGTAGTCAATGTAAGTTTCGTATACAGTATACATTATAAACACGTATTTATATGACTACGTTTTAAGTTTTTATATTTTATATATTAAGAGGGATATATCGTTTTAGTCAATGTAAGTTTCGTATATATTCCGTACACATTATAAATATTTTTTATGGCTACATTTTCAATTTTAATATTTAATATATTCCAAGGGATATCTCATTTCAGTCAATATAATAATTTTAAAAAAAGTAAATAAGGAAACGTTTCCTTCCAAATATGATTTTCAAGGATAATTTTTTTTAAGAAAAAATCTCTCTCTCCTCATAACTGCACCTCAAAAAAAGGAAAACATATCTTCTTCTAATCGTGCAAATCACAACGCATACATGAACGAAATTATTTTCTATATGAAATATAGAATAATTATATAGTACATGGTTTATAATATATATATATATACTGGTATATATATGTACCGGCCGTTATATAGCATGTTTTCTATTCATTATTAACTATCCCTAAATATATATATATAATATATTTAGAAATGATATAAATATACAGTAGAACTATCACTTAATTGATTATAGAATGTAATAATTCTCCAAATAATAAATATATATCATTCATTATAATATATAATCAATATACATAATCTATTATATATTATATATTCATCATTGTGTATTCAATTCATAAGTAAAACGCCAAAATGATAAATATTTACTATATTGTATCATAATATATACTTATAATTATATTATATAAACCTTATTATTGTTTATAGGTAAGAAATCGTGGGTTTTTTTTTTCCGTTCACTCTCTCTCACCCACGGTCTGAAAAATGCAATTTGAAAGGAAACAGTTTGTTTCCTTTTTTGGTTTTATTTTATTTTTTTTAAATAGTCAGTAGTGTATATGAGAGCTGAATCGTAAAAGGGTCATGCTTTTTATGAAAAAAAATTGAGCCATTAGGCCTTTTATGTAAAAACTGGGAAACTTGGACATTTATGAAATATAGGGTCCATATTTGGGCTATCTATGTACTTCCCCAAAAAAAAGATCTGATCCAAGGAATGGTGAACCCAAAAGAGGCACCATGTTGAGATCCCACATTGAAAGGATTAATGGAGACCTCACAAGTTATAAGATGGACGGGGAGGGAGGAGGCCCTCCATGTTTATTTTTTTTTAAAAAAAAAGAAGAAAAGAAGAAAAATGGGGGTAAGAGAGAAGAAGAAAAGAGAAAGAAAAAAAAACACAGTTGCCGGCGATCGGTGGCGGCGGGCGGTGGCCGCCAGTGGCCGGAGATAGGAAGAAGAAGAAGAAGGAAGATGAAGAAGATGGAGAAAAAGAAGAAGAAAAAAGAGAAAGGGAGAAAGAATAATATATATATATATATATATATATATATATATTTATTTATTTTTATTTAAAAAATTAAAAAAAAAATAATTTTTTTATTAAAATAATAATGTCACGTCAGCAACCGTTAGAAGTTAACAGAAAAATTGACGGCAGGGACCAAAGTTCTCCTTATCTCAAACCTCGGGGGTATTTTTGTCGAGTTTAAAAACTCAGGAACCAAAGTGTAACTTAACCCAAACCTCAAGGACCAAAAGTGTATTTTTTCAAAAAAAAAAACATTTGAACTCAAAAAAAAAAAAAATGAAACATTCTTTTGGAGGAAGACTAGTGGTCAGTTTAGGAATTTTCTAGTTCCAAGAATTTCAAGGAAGTTTCAAATAAAAAAAATCTTTAAATGTCAACAACAGAGATTGAAATACATTTCTTTTTATATTCTTAATTATTAATGCATATCTTATTATTAAAGTATGAATTACTGGTGATTCAAAAAAGAAGTATGAATTAATAGGACAAGAGTGACATTCGTTTTCTATTTTTAGTTAACGACATTTGGAGTCGGAGAATTCGAGCGTTTGACTTCTTGATCGAATGTTACATGTCAATTAGTGTTGAGCTAATATCACTTTGGCCAATAGTGACCTTCGTTGTTGAGAGTAAAGAAGAAAAGTAATATAGATGTTATTTTAGTAAATTTTCATGGTTAGTTCATTTATCTGATAATTCATTACTTTGATTGCCAATCTTAGTGAGCACCAAATATGAGATTTTAAGCGATTTCAAATCCGGACTTATTTCAAATAAAGTGCGTTGTTTATTGCACTATAAAATAGGATGGTTATGGCCCGTTTGGAATACATTTTAATTTAAATGTTTTTCAAGAATGCATTCTTTAAAAAACATTTTGTATAAAAATTGTTTAAAATTTAAACACTCATATGTTTGGTTACATTTCCTCATAAATGTTTTTATACACAAGCTATTGTATACTTACAAACTCTTTTTTAAAAAGTTGGTTCCAAGCGTTTCTCTCAAAATGATTTATTTCTCAATCTCGTTTTCTAATAATCATTTTTAGGGGTGGTCAAACACTAGAAATTTTTTCAAAATGATTTTCTTTTTCAAAATTAAACACTTGAAAAGTCAAACCAAACACACCTATTTGTTATCAGATAAAAAAATTTCTGAACCAAAACAATTGGACTTCTTCGCAAAATTTGATAGAATTTTAAGGTAAATTACTGATTCAATTTATTCATTTTCTTTAATTTTCTAATCATAAATTTAGGTTAAAATGCAATATTAGTAATTTTTTTTTAGTTTCCTTTCCTTTTCCAATAGATCTCAAAGAAAAATTATAATTACATTGGTTTAATATCCCTTTCATTTCAAATAATTTACAGAATTAATTAATTAATTATATTATTTATTATTATTTTTTTTTTACTTTCTAAGTAAACTAAACAAACCCCATTTGGAAAACTCTTAGAAAACTTACCAGTTTTCCTTTACAACGAAGGTTAAATTATTAAAATTACCTCTAAACTATGAGAGGTTGGTTTCAGTTACACCCTCAAACTGTGAAAAGTTTCATTTTAATCCTTAAATTTTGAAGTTTGTCTCAAAATGACCATTAAAGACTTTTGTCGTTAAATTTATGGATGGAAAATGATGTGTCTATATATTATAGACTAAAACATATATTAAGTCCATTAAAAAAAAAGAAAAAAAGAGTAGCTTATATATTTTCTCTCCAAGTTTTCATGTGGCTATTATATATTTCATCTCTTAGATTAACCTAGTTTTCCTTCTCTAATTTTCCAAACTCAATGAATATCATGCTATACATGAGTTGATTAACAATTAGAAATCTTTCCCTCTTTTAGGACAAATTAAAATAAGTAAATGATGATATATATATATATATATGAAGGGAATAATAGTCCCCACGCAGCAGAAGCACATCGATTGGACCTTACGCTGTATATTAATTAACATTAAAATACCGTTACGAAAACTCAATCAAACTTTAAACATACTTTAAAGTTGCTGGAAAATCAGTTTAAACATGCTGAAAAATAAATCCAAATTTATTTTCATGCTTTTCTAAAGAAAAGGGGAAGAACCGTTACAAACCTCCGTTTTAGACTTGACCGTTCTTCGCCAACGATGCTCCAACGAACAAAACGCAGCAGCCTCCTTTGTCTTGTGATCGCTGGAAAATTCTTCTTGAGTGACACAATAACCACAGAGGTTACACCAGTATGACTCTAGGTCTAGGAGGCAAAAGACTTGTGGGAGTCTTTCTTTAGGAGGGAGACTAGAGAGAATTCTAGGTCTTGTCTTGAGAGTCTAAGAGCAAGAGCAAAGTGTCATGGACCAATTTGGTCTAGTGTTCTATTTATAGAAGAGAGACCATGAATAAAATATTCAATTAAATCAATCTTTTCCAAAATTGATTCAATCTTATTCCTTATTTAATCAATCATGATCAATCAATTCCATAATTGATTAATCTTTTCAACAAATGTCTAATTACTTCCATAAGTGATTAGATCATTTCCATAAATGATTAATCACTTCCTTAAGTGATTAATTATTTCCATAATTGATTAATTCCCGGTTAATGAATTCTTAAATTAATTAACCACCAATTAAATATCACATATTTAATTTCCGGCCTTGAATTAATTAATTCGCTCAAATAGATTTTAGGCCTTAAATTAATTAATTTATTATTTGAACTCTTTCAAACTTCCATAAATTTATATTTGAATTTCTTCAAATATTAATTTCTCTCACATTAATATATCAATATATATTATGTTTGTTTCCCTTAGTAAATTGAACATTTTCAATTTACATTTATTACTTAGTTGCCTCAAATTACTTTATGAGCTACCAGTGGGACCTAATGGACCTGCAGATCAGAAGCTCCAACGATGTGAGATTAATTGGTCAAACTCATTAACCACATTAATCAATATTCTGTTAATTGTGTGTTCATTCTACTATAGACTCACAGTTGCACTCTTCTCACTGCAGACATATTTTCTGTGTCCACGGATATAGACCAATATCGACTAGTTAGTCCTTCACGAGTGTCCGTAACACCAGCTGGGTCAAATTACCGTTTTACCCCTAGGTTACTTCTATTTCCTTAAGTACCAGTTCTCCTCTAATGAACAACCTGTTTGTGGTCTAACCATCAAACAGAAAACCTTCTCGTGCCATTGAGAGGGTAGGGCCCTTTGTTCAAGACTCGGAGTAACCACTTAAGGGAACATTCATCTGCTTCCCTAAAGTCGGGAAGAAGTGAATTCCATTTAATTATGGAATTGATTGATCATGATTGATTAAATAAGGAATAAGATTGAATCAATTTTGGAAAAGATTGATTTAATTAAATATTTTATTCATGGTCTCTCTTCTATAAATAGAACACTAGACCTAATTGGTCTAGGAAATATGACTTTTGCTCTTGCTCTTAGACTCTCAAGAAAAGACCTAGAATTCTTTCTAGTCTCCCTCTTAGAGAAAGACTCCCACAAGTCTTTTGCCTCCTAGACCTAGAGTCATACCAGTGTAACCTCTGTGGTTATTGTGTCATTCAAGAAGAATTTTCCAGCGATCACAAGACAAATGAGGCTGCTGTGTTTTGTTCGTTGGAGCGTCGTTGGCGAAGAACGGTCAAGTCTACAACGGAGGTTTGTAACGGTTCTTCCCCTTTTCTTTAGAAAATCATGAAAATAAATTTAGATTTATTTTAAGAATGTATAACTGATTTTCCAGCAACTTTAAAGAGTGTTTAAAGTTTGTTTGAGTTTTCGTAACGATATTTTAATGTTAATTAATATACGACGTAAGGTCCAATCGATGCGCTTCCGCTGCGTGGGGACTTTTATTCCCTTCAATCGGCATGAGAGCCATCGTTGTCCCTATTAATTAATATTAAAAGTTGCGATAGGCTCTAATAGGTGGGATTTATGCATAATGTATGTTCGGTTTGCGTTGAACTGTTTGGGTTAATTTTATGGCCATAGATTTTATTTTTTATGTGATTTTGATCATGTAAGGCTCGGTGTTTTGGGTATTTTTAAGTAAATCGAGTCCTTGTAAGTCCGTGTTTAGATTTAGGGCTGTTATCGATGTAGATCGAGATGATTTTGGGCGAAAATCATGAAGAACGGCGCTGGAAATCGGAAAAACAGAGTGCAGAACAGAGGAATCGACGATTTAGGGTTTGCTGGAAAATTTCCCGGCCGAGAAATCCTGACTGGGAAATCCTGACCGAGAAATCCTGACCAAGAAATCCTGACCGGGATCCTGACCGGAAAATCGGTCTTGTTCGGTTTATTTTGCTGGATCAGCCCGATTTTCTGTGTTATTGGCTCGGTTCAGCCAATTTTTGGCATGGTTCGTGATTTTGGAGGCCGGTTCGAGGTGGTTCGTGATGTCTAGACAAAATTTTGGAGCTGTACAAGGATTTTTAGGATAGAATTTAGCTAAATTAATGTAATTTAATGCTTTATTTTATTCTAGGGGCCAAAATTAACCGGTTCAATTGCTATTTATATGCTTTATGGATGTCATATAGAATATTTAATCCCACCTTAGGTTATAAACATGCTCATGCATTTTTTATATATTATAAATTGTTATAATGTATGTTTAAATGCATGGATTTGTTTTCATATTTTTTAATATAAGTGTATATTAATTATATGAAAAATTGGAAAGCATGAAGCATGTCATTACTTAAATTAAATATAAATAGTTATGTTTAATGTGATGAATGAAGCATGCTTGATTGATTTTCTTGATTGACTTATAATTGTTATATTAAAAGAAAATCAATATTGCATGAAGCATGAAACATCTATAGTTAATAATATAATTGTTATATTATTCATGCAATTAGTGTGGCTTAATTATTTAATTTGAATGAGATTGTTGAATGAATTAAACCCTAGATTCTTGATTATAGGATTAATCATTAAAATTTGAAATAGTTCTTTAATGATTAGAAACCGTTAATCTATAATCAAGATTTGCATGCAAACATAAGATCATAGGATAAATTGGATTAATTTTAAATTGTTTAAAATTAATTAGACCTAGATCAGTTTCTAATAGGATTAGAATCTTTTCTTACTTAGAATTAAAAATAGTTTTAATTGGCTAAGTAGGAAAAACATTGCTATGATTATAAGGGAACTCCACCGGTAATGTTCTGTCTAAGGCTGGGGGTATTTAAGTTGACGGTTTACGGAACACCTCCTACCTGGGAACTGACTTGGAATACCGGAGTTGAATTAATCATAGTTAAATGTTAGCATGCAATGTCACTAGGTTTATTAAAAGTGTTTAATTCACCTAGATCTTTAGAGTAAAGACCTTACATTACTGAGGTTATAAGGGAACTCTCTCAGTAAAGTTCTGTCTAAGGCTGGGGGTATTTAAGTTGACGGTTTACGGAACACCTCCTACCTGGAAACTGACCCGAACATTGAGTTGAATTAGCCATAGTAATGTTGACTTGCAATGTTGGGTTTATTAAAAGAAGTTTAATTCACCCAAAAGATTGCAGTTGAATCTTTTCCATAATTGTTATAATAGGATCAGACTTAGATAGATTAACTTAGCCGAATACTATCTAAGTTAAACAACCCTATATTAACCTTAGGACATTTTCAGTGGGAGGAAAGTTACAAAACGAGATTTAAATCAAGTTTGGCTCCTATGTCCCTATATTCACAACGTGAGATTCATGCTCGGCTTCGAGTCGCCTTAGGAGCGGTCTCCCTTTGAAAAGTGTTTGCATGAATCAATATCAAGGTGAATGGGAAAAATGTCTAGAGTAAGTGAGAGAGGGACACGTGTCAACGTGTCCCTCAGTCTTCGCCCATAGTTCACACCGTGAGAGTCCTATGATCCGCCTGCAGGTTGTCCTGGCGCAACCATCCCTTCGGAGGGCCTGGTCATAGGATTCGAAACATCGTGAACTACTGAAACGGATAGGAACTCTTAGGCTTATCACCAACAGTTGTCTTTCCCTTCGGTAGCCTGTTGGTGCGTGCCTCTGAGATCTGAAAGTGGGAGGGTTACACTTACGAGGATGAGTTAAAAGTGTTAACAAATCCTTGACCAAACAACGGTGGCTAATGTCTATAGGAATATGAGTTATTCTGGAATTAGAATTAGCTGAGAGGTGTCTCATTTCAAAGGAGGAGTGCCTGATCACCCTTTGGTGGCTGATATTCTAAACCTCTGAAACATCGTTGCAAAACTAAATCGATAGTTTTAGGGTTCTGTGATTGTCTGTTTTGCTAAATTTATTGGATTGTGTGCAATTGTTTGCTTGTATGATGGGTTAAGACAAAGATAACTAATACGGTCATTGTTTGTTTAAATTTCAGCAATGTCTTCCTCAATTGTCTCTCTGCTTAAAAATGAGAAATTAACCGACGAAAATTATGCTACGTGGAATTCGAACCTGAATACGATTCTTGTTGTCGATGATCTGTGGTTCGTCTTAGAACGTTCGTTACCATGAGTCACACATATGCAATCTGAGGTCCCCTAACTAACTTTATGATAGTATCCATATGGAAATTCACATTTCATTCATATAACTTTTCACAACAAATATCAAAATTTTAATTTACATGCTCAACATTCCAGATCCAAAACATATAAATCATAGTAAATATCACATAATCAATTTAAATACAAGCACCACAATCAACATAGATCAACACCCAACAATTTTACAATTATCTTGGCAACAAACGATTTACATTCCAGAAATAAATTTCCAACATGCTGATAGGGGAGTACTTACTTAGTACTGCTCGAGAATTTACTCAATGTTTTTACTCCAATAATTCTCTAAATCCTTAGCCCAAAATGTCCACAACTACGCACAAAAGAGTTTCAAGGATTAGAAATTTTGATCCAATAATTTAATTAAAACTCAACCATGCTTAAGGGGGTCTTTACTCTTGAATACTCACCCGGGACGACCTAGAAAGTTGCTGGACAACACATAAAATTGATGAATTTTTGCAATCCCAAAGCAGGGAAAGAGTGGGTAACGCTGAAACCGTTCCAATTAACAATGGGTCAATAATGAATATCAAAATATTTGCTAATTGGGATCTTAATGCATTAAGAAACTTACCTAATTTGATAGCTTCTTTGCTGGACAACACCTTTAAATAACTCAACCGCACGAATTAAATGATGGGAAGGACCAACAAATCTAAAATTGATTTTTGGAACACCATGAGTTAAATTTTAATTGCCAAGGAAAATTACTCAAATAGAAGAGAACTCACCAGAACTCACCTAATCCGAACTTAAGGCATAAAGATGCTGCTACTGGCGGCGCACAAGTGATGGACGGAGACAGATCACGACACAGTGGTTGCTGTGTTTAACCGAGAGAGAGGGTTGTTTAGAGAGAAAAAAAGAGAAAATTAAAGAGAGAAATATACACATATTTTACCGAGATTAAAGAAACGTGGCAATGGCAGCACACGACAGCAGCGGCGGCGAACTGGCGACGTCGGAGTGTAGCGATGACTGAGCTCGATCTGGCGGTGACGACGACGCTATAGTCTAGGCGACGACGAACTAGACAGAGAGAGATCGAAGAGAGAACCTGATTCAAAGACGTGGCGACGCTGCTCGTGGTTGGGACGGAAGATCGGAGATGGGAAGACGATGGCAGGGTGATGGCAAACGAGAGAGAAAGAGTGAGGGAAGTGTAACACCCCCAAAATTTAATCTAACTTAAGGAAACGCTACTAAATATTTACTCTCATGTCAACCTAATGCCCCAAAAATTTCGGCAGCATAACGACATAACTATAGCCAACCAAAATTTTATTTACTACCTGAAAACAAGGTTTACACACTTCTATAATTCTAAATAACCAACCTGAAGGGAATAAAAGTCCCCACGCAGCGGAAGCGCATCGATTGGACCTTACGCCGTATATTAATTAACATTAAAATACCATTACGAAAAACTCAAACAAACTTTAAACACACTTTAAAGTTGCTGTAATATTTGTTTAAACATGCTGAAAAATAAATCTAAATTTATTTTCATGCTTTTCTAAAGAAAAGGGAAAGAACCGTTACAAACCTTCGTTGTAGACTTGACCGTTCTTTGCCAACGACACTCTAACGAACGAAATTGCAACAACCCTCTTGTCTTGTGATCGCTGGAAACTTCTCCTTGAATGACACAATATCCACAGAGGTTACACCGGTATGTCTCTAAGTCTAGGAGGCAAAAGACTTGTGGGAGTCTTTCTCTAAGAGGGAGGCTAGAGAGAATTCTAGGTCTTGTCTTGAGAGTCTAAGAGCAAGAGCAGAGTGTCATGGACCAATTAGGTCTAGTGTTCTATTTATAGAAGAGAGACCATGAATAAGATATTCAATTAAATAAATCTTTTCGAAAATTGATTCAATTTTATTCCTTATTTAATCAATCCATGATCAATCAATTCCATAATTGATTAATCTTTTCCACAAATGACTAATTACTTCCATAAGTGATTAGATCATTTCCATAAATGATTAATCACTTCCTTCAGTGATTAATTATTTCCATAATTGATTAATTCCCGGTTAATGAATTCTTTAATTAATTAACCACCAATTAAATATCACATATTTAATTTTCGGCCTTGAATTAATTAATTTGTCCAAATAGATTTTAGGCCTTAAATTAATTAATTCATTATTTGAACTCTTTCAAACTTCCATAATTTTATATTAATATTTGAATTTCTTCAAATATTAATTTCTCTCATGATAATATATCACTATATATTATATTCGTTTCCCTTAGTAAATTGAACATTTTCAATTTACATTTATTACTTAGTTGCCTCAAATTACTTTATGAGCTACCAGTGGGACCTAATGGACCTGCAGATCAGAAGCTCCAACAATGTGAGATTAATTGGTCAAACTCATTAACCACATTAATCAATATTCGTTAACTGTGTGTTCATTCCACTATAGACTCACAGTTGCACTCTTCTCACTGCAGACATATTTTCTGTGTCCACGGATATAGACCAATATCGACTAGTTAGTCCTTCACGAGTGTCTGTAGCACCAGCTGGGTCAAATTACCGTTTTACCCTTGAGTTACTTCTATTTCCTCAAGTACCAGTTCTCCTCTAATGAACAACCTGTTTGTGGTCCAACCATTAGACAGAAAACCCTCTCGTGCCATTGAGAGGGTAGGGTCCTTTGTTCAAGACTCAGAGTAACCACTTAAGGGAACACTCATCTGCTTTCCTAAAGTCGGGAAGGAGTGAATTCCATCTTGTACGATTATGTTCCCAGCTCCCCATTTGGTCTTGTCCCCAAAATGGTAGGCTTATTGAGTCGGCATATTGGCCACTCTCACCCATGCAAATCAAAGGACAATCTCTCATGAGCAGGAGTCCATAATCAACTCAGGATTAAGACTAAGTTGTCTAGGTCGTCCTAGTGAAATAGAAAACCAACTAGTTAACGGTGTTATAACCAATTGTTACTATTTCGCGGTTCGGTCTTATACAAACTCATTGCATAGGATACCCCCACTCGCATGTCTCCTACACGAACGCGTTGGATCGCAGCGTTTGTATCAAATACAAAGTGGATCGTATCCAAAGTGTCACCAGGATACGGCACCCAGTCTTATCCCTATACTATAGACCCTTTAGGCTGTTTCTTGAACAATGATCTAATATGTCGCTGTCGCAACGTCATCGCGACGCGGAGCGACCGACATCCTTTCTTGGGTTTTTAAGAAGAAAGTTGGAGTCGCCACCAATCATTGAAGGTGTAATTGGTCACCTTTAAAACAAAAAACCAGTCTTAGAAAACCAGAAATTAGGTTCGGGAGTCGTTTGAGTGTAGGGAAGGTATTAGCACCCTACAACACCCGTTTAAGAAAACGATTACCACAGTATCATAAATTGTCCAATTAAATGAATAAAAACAGTCCTTTATTTTTATTTTTCTTAAAAAAAATGATAAATATGAAAATATAAACCCAAAATGCAATAATAAACACAAGATGTCTCATTTGTTTTTACCTTAACTTTAGAAATAAAGTAAGGATTAAACATTATGAGTTGGATATACAATTTAATATAAATCATGCCTAATTTCTCTTTTAATTAAAGGAAATATGGGCGATACATGATTGTGTTTATTAAAAATAAAAAAAAACAAAAAAAAAAACAAATAGATGTAAAAGAAGAAAATCATTCAAAGAGTGAATTCTTTTTAGGGAAAATGAGAATTTTCATACGCCTACACAGGAGTTGAAATCCACGAAGACACATTACTCAGTTCCCATAATCCCTTTCAAAAGAAAATCAAAACAATAACAATAATTGAAATTGACCAAGCAGAATTAAAGATTAGATTAAAGCAATTTAGAGAATGAAAGGAAAAAACAAATGAATTAGAAAGTTTAAAAAAATGAAGTTGGCAAAGTGCAAAAGTGAACTAAAACGAGAGAGAAATTACAAATGATAATGATAATGATGATAATAGTAATCATAATAATAATAATAACAATAATAACAAAACAAAAAAACAAAAAAAAACAAAAAAAAAAAAACAAAGGAAATAGAAAAACAAAACCCCACCTTTTTTACTTCTCTCTTTCTTCTTTTTTCCTTCTTTCTTACCCAATGTTTCCTCTCCCCGTATACTCCTTCCTCCCCCTCTTTTTTCCTCTTTTCCTCTTCCACTTTCTTTTCTCTCTTTTTCTATCACTCTCTAAGCTAAACTCTTGCTCAAATGCCTAAACTCTCTCAAGCTCACTTTTACTCTAAACTTCTTCTCTTTTTTTCTCTCCTTTTCTATCACTCTCTAAGCTAAACTCTTGCTCAAATGCCTAAACTCTCTCAAATGCCTAAACTCTCTCAAGCTCACTTTTACTCTAAAATTCCTCTCATTCTTCTTGTGTTTTCATCCTCCATCTCCCCCCTTTTTATACTTGAAGGGTTACTAATTTAGGGGGGAGATGAATGAGAAAATGGTGGAGAAAATAAAAAATAAAAACAATAAAAAAAAATACTAACCATGGAAAAAGCTTTAGAATAGGTAATGGGGGAGTTTTTCATGAAAACTTCCCATTGAATAGGAATGGGGAAGACCAAAAAAAAAGATAATGTGTCTGGAAGGGGATTTGAAACACAGACCTCGTGATTATCAATACGACTTCATGCCTATTGAGCTATGCTCTTGTTGGCATATCATAAAAACAATTGACCACCAAATATTGGAAAACTTCAAACATTATTACTTAAAATCAAGCCGGACCAAATACGGTGTCTACAGTTTGCCCCCCTTTGTGTATCCTTGAAGGATTGAAAGGGTAGACAAAGGAAAGAGACTAAGTACTGGGGAGGCGAAGATTTGTTCGGTAAAAATTTGAATTTAGAAAGGAAAATGCGCTTGACTTAATCACGTCTCAACCACAATTCAATAGTCAGGTTTGGTTTAACCGTGAGAAAAACTGAAAACGAACATGGATTGACACAGGCTTCGACCTCGACTGAATAGTCGGGTTCGATTTAACCGAGAGAAAAATTGAAAACTGACCTGGATTGACACAGGCTTCGACCTCGACTGAATAGTCGGGTTTGATTTAACCGAGAGAAAAATTGAAAACGGACCTGGATTGACACAGGCTTCGACCTCGACTGAATAGTCGGGTTCGATTTAACTAAGAGAAAAACTTAAAACGGACCTGGATTGACACAGACTTTGACCTCGACTGAATAGTCGGGTTCGATTTAACCGAAAGAAAAAAATTTGAAATGGACCTGGATTGACACATGCTTCGACCTCGACTGAATAGTCGGGTTCGATTTAACTAAGAGAAAAACTGAAAACGGACCTGGATTGACACAGGCTTTGACCTCGACTGAATAGTCGGGTTCGATTTAACCGAAAGAAAAAACTAGAAATGGACCTGGATTGACACAGGCTTCGACCTCGGCTGAATAGTCGGGTTCGATTTAACCGAGAGAAAAAACATAAAATGGACCTGGATTGACATAAGCTTCGACCTCGACTGAATAGTCGGGTTCGATTTAACCGAGAGAAAAACTGAAAACGGACCTGGATTGACACAGGCTTCGACCTCGACTGAATAGTCAGGTTCGATTTAATCGAAAAAAAACTTAAAACGGACCTGGATTGACACAGGCTTCGACCTCGGCTGAATAGTCGGGTTCGATTTAACCGAAAAAACTGGAAATGGACCTGGATTGACACAGGCTTCGACCTCGACTGAATAGTCGGGTTCGATTTAACCGAAAATAAATTTTCTTTGCAATGCACGCTAAACTTGAATGCTTGAATACATGGGGTGCGGATTTAGCACTATCCGAAAACTATGATACAAATTTCTTTAAAAGATATTTGATAGCTCGGGCACCCCATTCGCATCACCCTTGGTAATAGACCTTAATTGGATCATGAACTCGCTAAACAACTTGTTCTTTTTTTGATGACCAAAAATGTATCCATAACGACTTTGCTCCTGTAATAATAATGGTTTTGCCCCAGTTTGAGAAGACAAAAATAATCGTTTTGCCCCAGTTCAAGACTTTGTCATGTTGAAATGACGGTTTTGTCCTCCATGATGACATTCCATCAACCTTCATGATCACGGTGCTCTTGGAAAAATATTGTCTTTGGATTCTTTGTTTGGACATATGTATTTCACATCGAATCGTTTAAGTTACCACCATTGATTTGAAATATCGCGTTTATGTAACTTTTTGTTTATTCAATTGTAATGATAATAAAGGTAAACATGCCAAACATTCATAGTTGAGGAAATACTATGGAGAGTGGGGGAGAAAAGTGGACAAGATATGTCA
This sequence comes from Luffa aegyptiaca, assembly GCA_017139565.1. Taxonomy (NCBI): domain Eukaryota; kingdom Viridiplantae; phylum Streptophyta; class Magnoliopsida; order Cucurbitales; family Cucurbitaceae; genus Luffa; species Luffa aegyptiaca. The sequence goes on from CM029397.1 coordinate 24,965,922, forward strand.
TGCTTCGAGAAGGGAGATTTGATTTATGACCAAAATTCAATAGACATATGTGTCAATGTTAAGGTTCTAGAACTTGAGACAAAAGTAACCTCTTAAACATGATATAGAAATTGAAGCGTAATTCTCCTAGACACTTGTTGAATTCCCACAACTTTGCCGAATCCTTTGATACACAAGTAGCCTATGCGTAATATCTTCGAACTTGATCTGAATTAACTGGACTTGGCAGCTCATTACCATCCATGTTAGTCAAGACTAAAGCTCCTCCAGAGAAAGCTTTCTTCACCACGAATGGTCCTTCATAGTTTGGGGTCCACTTGCCTCGGTGATCTTTTAGAAAAGGAAGAATTCGTTTTAAGACTAAATCCCCTTCTCTGAATACTCTAGGACACACTTTCTTATCATAGGCTTTCATCATTCGTCTTTGGTAAAGTTGACCTTTGCCCAATGCTGTCAACCTCTTTTCTTCAACAAAGTTGAGCTGCTCATAGCGGTTTTGGAACCATTCAGCCTCTTCTAAATTAGTCTCCATGAGGACCCTTAATGATGGAATTTCCACTTGAATGGGAAGAACAGCTTCCATACCATAAACTAATGAAAACGGTGTTGCCCCAGTTGAAGTGCGAACCGATGTGTGATATCCATGTAATGCAAAAGGAAGCATTTCATGCCAATCTTTATACATCACCGTCATTTTTTGCACAATCCTTTTTATGTTTTTATTGGCAGCTTCCACTGCTCCATTCATCTTTGGTCTATACGGAGTTGAGTTGACATGCTTGATCTTGAATTGCTCACATAACTCAGTCATCAATTTATTGTTCAGATTTCATGCATTATCAGATACTATGGTCTCAGGAAGACCATAGCGACATATAATCTCCTTCTTGATGAATTTGATCACAACTCCTTTCGTCACCTCTCGATAGGACATTGCTTCTACCCATTGGGTAAAATAATCTATTGCCACCAAGATGAATCGATGTCCGTTTGAGGCTTTTGGGTCAATAGGGCCTATAACGTCCATTCCCCACATGGAAAATGGCCATGGTGTCGTCATAACGTGCAACTGAGATGCTGGAGCATGAGCTTTATCTGCGTAAATCTGACATTTGTGGCATTTTCGGGCATATTTGATACAGTCAGCTTCCACGGTTAACCAGTAATAGCCAGCTCTTAATGCTTGTCTGGCCATCATGTGTCCATTTGCATGGGTGCCACAAATTCCCTCATGAATTTCTTTCATAATCGTGTTGGCTTCATTTGTATCTACACACCTTAGAAGTACCATATCATGATTTCTTTTGTAAAGTATTTCTCCATTTAGGAAGAACTTCATTGCTAACTTTCTAAGTGTGCGCTTGTCATTTTCTGAGGCATTCAGAGGATAGGTTCCACATTTCAAATAATGTTTGATGTCTTGAAACCATGGCTTGTCATCAAACTCTTCTTCTATATTCATGCAGGAGGCTGAAACATCTACCCTTCCCATCTTAATAGGTTGTACCTCATGATTGGGGTCTATGTTGAACATGACTGCAAGCGTAGCCAAGGCGTCTGCTATTTGATTACTCTCCCTTGGTAAATAGTCAAAAGTGATTTCTTCAAATTTATGAGACAAATCTAATATAAGCTTTTTATAAGGCAGTAGCTTAGTGTCTCTTGTTTCCCATTCTCCTCTCAATTGGTGAATCACCAACATAGAATCTCCCAAGACTCGAAGTTTCTTTATCTTCATATCCAATGCAGTTTGGATACCCATAGAACAAGCTTCATATTCAGCCATATTATGAGTACAATCAAAACTTAGTTTGGCGGTGAGAGGGAACAACTTTCCTTCAGGCGATATTAATACAACACCTATCCCATGACCTAACTCATTGGAGGCCCCATCAAACAACATGGTCCATGTTTCCAAGTCTGATATTTCTTTTTCCACCATTATAGTGGAGACAAATTCATCAGGGAAATCAAATTTCATTGGTTCATAATCGTCTATAGGTTGCTCGGCCAAATGATCGGCTAGTGCACTTCCTTTTATTGACTTTCGAGTAACATAGACAATATCATACTCGGATAAAAGAACCTGCCATCTAGCAATTCTACCAGACAAAGACGGATTTTCAAAGATGTATTTGATAGGATCCATCTTTGAGATAAGCCATGTTGTGTAGTACAACATATATGGTCTCAAACGACGAGCGACCCAAGCTAGAGCACAACAAGTTCTTTCTAAAAGAGAATATCTGGTTTCGCAATCAGTGAACTTTTTGCTTAAATAATATATGGTTTGCTCTTTTCTGCCTGAACTGTCATGCTGTCCCAGTACACACCCCATTGAATTTTCCGTCACTGTAAGATATAGGATAAGTGGACGATTTGGAGTTGGAGGTACAAGAACAGGAGGGTTTTGTAGGTATTGCTTGATCTTTTCAAATGCTTTTTGACAGTCGTCATTCCATATGCATGTATTGTTCTTACGAAGTAGCTTGAAGATTGGTTCACATGTTGCTGTAAGATGTGATATGAATCTTGCAATATAATTCAATCTTCCCAAGAAACCTCTGACTTCTTTTTGAGTACGTGGTGGTGGCATTTCTAGAATGGCTTTGACTTTGTCTGGGTCAACTCTAATTCCCTGATGGCTTACGACGAAACCCAACAACTTGCCAGAAGTGACCCCAAATGTGCATTTACTCGGATTCAGTTTCAACTTGAATTTCCTCAATCGCTCGAATAACTTTCGGAGAATGGTTGCATGCTCTTCCCCTGGTTTTGACTTAGCAATCATGTCATCAACATACACTTCGATCTCCTTATGCATTAGGTCATGGAAGAGAGTAACCATGGCCCGTTGGTAGGTTGCCCCAGCATTTTTCAATCCGAACGGCATGACCTTATAACAAAAGGTTCCCCATAATGTGATGAATGTAGTTTTCTCTTGATCTTCAGGTGCCATTTTGATTTGATTGTAACCTGAGAATCCATCCATAAAGGAAAAAGTTGAGAATCCAGCTGTATTATCTACCAGTACATCAATATGAGGAAGTGGGAAGTTATCCTTTGGGCTTGCTCGATTCAAATCTCTATAATCAACACACATTCGGACCTGCCCATTTTTCTTAGGTACTGGCACAATGTTAGCTACCCATTCTAGATGATTAGCAACTGTTAAGAATCCTGCATCAATTTGTTTCATGACTTCCTCTTTTATTTTGATTAACATGTCTGGCTTCATCTTGCGTAACTTCTGTCTCACTGGCTTGCATTCAGGCTTAAGTGGCAAATGATGCACCACAATACTTGTGTCTAAACCAGGCATATCTTGATAAGACCAGGCAAAAACATCAATGTATTCATGAAGCAATGTTATTAACCCTTGACGGCTTTCAGCAGACATGTTGGTCCCGATTTTAACTTCTTTAACCTCTACTTGAGATCCCAAGTTAATCGTCTCTATCAACTCTTCATGTGGTCCCAATATCCTCTCTTCTTCTTCAATCATTCTCAACAATTCATGAGTAAGTACTAGATCTTCCTCATTACCACTTGTTCTCTCATCGGACTCAACATCGTATGTAGGAGAATCAAGTTCGTATTTAAGATCATTAACGCTTTCAATCCCAATTTCGCTGTTTAAGAGAGGGATTATTCAGTGTGATGAAAGAAGATAAATGAAGGAATAGAATAAATGAAATCAATGCTAAAAGAAGTAGACACAAGAGAGATTCATTGGATGATAGGAAAGAAAGAAAAAAAAATGCTTCTTCATTAACAAATGAAATATTGACATAGAACACATAAATCATCAAAACAAAAAACAAACAAAAAGTTTAAAAATTACTTTGATATCTCATTAACAAATGATGGTAGCTCCATTACAATCCAATTATTGAGTTCAAAGTCTTCTGGGCACAGATAAACCAATGGACCAACTTCTTTTTTCTGTTCGATTATAGCCATGACTGCAGGGTCTTGAGATTCCGGATGAATTATTCCAGCAAAGATGAAGGTATCATGAAGATGAGGAATGATATTCATTTGATACTTCGGCTCACGGTTCTCCAATCTAGCCAGTCGTTTTTCTTTCTCCTGCCTGTGTGCTTTAATCATATCTTTTTTGCTTGGTTTATATCCCAAACCAAACCTCTTCATATTTTTCGACATATTCAACAAATTTTCGAGGCTTTGGTTGCTTCCTGTTAAGGAGAGTTTTGAAAGTTGCAGCTCCATTTTCCCTATCTCTCCGTATAAAGTTGTGGCATTTGCAATCTCAAAAGCTTGAAATGATGACTCAAAAACCTCTTCTGCTGCTTCTATGTAGGCCATTGAAGAGGGTCTTGACACTAAGATATCCTCTTGTCCAGATATGATTACTAGTTTGCGGTCGACCACAAATTTAAGTTTTTGGTGTAATGATGATGGGACCACTCCAGCTGAGTGAATCCAGGGACGCCCTAACAAGAAGCTGTAGGCCGAATTAATGTTCATGACCTGAAAGGTTATATCGAAGGTGCATGGACCTATCTGGATGGGCACTTCTATGTCTCCAACAACTTCACTACGTGCCCCATCAAAAGCCCGTACGATCATAGTGTTGGGCCTTACATGAGACATATCAACAGGCAATTTCTCCAACGTGGATTTAGGCATTATGTTCAAGGAGGAACCATTATCAACTAGAACTTTTGCCACAGCAAAATTTTTGCACTTAACTGTAATGTGCAAGGCTTTAGTGTGTCCGGTGCCTTCTGGTGGTAACTCATCATCTGTGAAAGTTACTGAACTGGATGCAGTTATGTTTCCAACGATGTTATCCAAGTTGTCCACCGTAATATCCTGCGGAACATAAGTTTGATTCAATATGTCCAACAAAGTCTTACGATGCGTATCTGAAGCCAATAACAAAGCCAGTATGGAAATCTTTGCAGGGGTTCGACCTAACTGTTCAACCACTTTATAATCACTTTGTTTAACCAACTTCAAAAATTCTTGGATGTCATCTTCAGATGCTGGCTGTTTAACATCCAGGTTTTTCACTACAATGGGCTCTTCTGTTTTTTCCTTGATATCTTCAGTGATCTTGGCTTTTCCTTTTTCTTTACCCTTGGGTTTCAATAGGTCTTCTGGTGTATAACACTTCTCGCTTCATGTTAGACCTCCTATCCCACTAATATTATGGATTGGGAGGGGTTCAGAACCAACAGTTACCTTATATTCATAGTTCCAAGGTACTGCTTTTGAACTTTTATATCCAAAGGGAGTCGGAATCTGGATGGTAATCGGTCTTGGCTTGGAATTTGGGGTACTGGGCTTCTCGCGATAAGAAATTGTTAACGGTTTTGGCTTGAGAGACAACCTTGAGCATTCTTCTATAATATCAACTTCCCCATACTGAGGGAGCTGAACCATCTTTTGAGAAACTGTTAAAAAATGTGAATCTAACAACTCCTGGACTTTCAGACGAAAATGAGGACATTGGTCAATAGAATGCCCTTTTGCCCCAGTGTGATAAGAACACATCAAACTGTCATCGTATGCTCTGACACCCAAATCTAATTGGAGGTGTTCTACTCTAATGTATCCATTATTCAATAATATTTCGAATAGTTCTCCCATGGGAGTCACTATGCTCTCAGCATTCTTTCTCAAATCAGCTCCATGAACCTCTATCGCATTTACTTGTGCATTCTGATGGTTTGGCAGAGGATTGTTGTTGACATCTGGACCATTTTCTTTCTTAAAGTTCAACCATCCTGCCTTTATCAATGCTTGCACCCTATGCTTGAGTGCAGTACAGTTTTCAGTGGAATGTCCAATTGCTCCTGCATGGTAGTCGCAACGGGCATTTGGGTCATACCACTTTGGGTAAGGTGGCTTTACTGGGTCTATTGGTACGGGTGCCAGCTGATTATTCTGGAAGAGTTGGGGTAGAAGTTCGGTATATGTCATCAGAATCAGATCAAAATGAGTCTGTCTACGGACGCCTTTATTGTTTTGGTGTCCTTGGACATAAGGAGTGTTATGTTGATTCCGAGGCTGGTAGCCTTGAGTAGGATGAGGATTTTGGACGTAAGGGGATGAATATTGGGCTGACGTATTATTGATATAGGGTTGAGGGTAAACATATGGAGGTGGATAGTGATATTGTGGCACTCCGGCATTAGGGTATGGTTGTCTTGAATTGAAACCAATCATCTGAACTTCTCCCTCTTTTTTCTTCGATGGAACCCCCTTTTTCGTTGTTGATGATCCAGCCGTATCAGTTATCTTCCATGCTTAATTCCATACTCGATTCTCTCTCCAATTGTCATTATGTCAGAGAAATTGGTAGAGGCACTCCCAATCATCTTATCATAGAAAGGAGATTTGAGAGTATTAATAAACATGGTCGACAGCTTCTTATCAGCTAAAGGTGGTTGCATCTGAGCAGCAGTATCCCTCCACCTTTGGGCATACTCTTTAAAGCTTTCTGTGCTCTTCTTTTCCATCCACTGGAGGTCTAAGCGGTCAGGAGCCATATCTATGTTGTGCTTATATTGCTATAAAAATGAATCGACTAGATTCTTGCATGAACATATATGAGTGCTGTCTAACTGCATATACCATCGAGATGCTGGACCAGTAAGACTGTCCTGGAAGCAGTGAATTAACAGCTTGTCATTTTGGACGTATGCTGCCATCTTCCTACAATACATGATGAGATGGTTCTTAGGACAGGATGCTCCATCATACTTTTCAAACTCGGGCACCTTGAATTTTGGAGGGAGGATTACATCTGGTACCAAGCATAGCTTGGTCGCATCTATATTTCCGAAGACGTCTGTTCCTTCTACTGCCCTTAATCTTTCCTCCAGGACTTCAAGCTTTTCACTAGAAGAAACTTTCTCTCCTCCCATTAGCTCTTTTCTGATTTCAGGATCATCTAAATTGGGAACTGTAATGGTCACCTTGGGAGGTACCTCTGTGGGTAGTGAAAATCCAGGTTGATTGTGTACAGGCACTTGCTCATTCTTGAAAAATGGAAATGGGTGCTGCTCTACTGGAATATTGTACAATGGATGATATTTTGGAGTAGTACCCTCTGTTGATTGCCGGATTGGAGGGTCGTTCATTGTATTGCTGGACTGAGCAATATCAGGTATTATTTTGCCTCTTTCCAGGGCGACAAGAATGGCATCCATTTTTTCTCGTAACTCCTCAATATCTTTCTTTGTTTTCTCCATCTCAGTACTCTGCTCTTCCATGATCCTTGTCTTGTATCTTGTGACGTAGGTGCGGTGGATTCGAGGTGACCGAGCTATCTTATGATTCTGTTTATATTTTTAATGAAAAGAGATTTTAGTGTAAGAAAAGAGAGACAAAACGAAACAACAACAAAAAAAAAAGTGATAGAAGAGAAGAAAAATAAAATGGCTTTAATATTAAATTGGAAAATGATAAAACAATGTAGCAGCAAAATTTGTGCAGAATTGAATTACAAGATATTTCAACTATCTAAATAAAACATAAACTAAAGTAAAGAGTTAATAAAATTGCCCCCAATATTCTAAACTTATACGAAGTTTTCCCAGAAACTTGAGCACATTCCTGCTATTCGGCTGTGTAGGTGCTATGACTTTAGAGAGAGTACGTGCATCTTCTGCTAGTTCATCTGCCCTTCGAGTGACTCTCCTAATCTGAGTGAGCATATGTTCCGCTTTACTTCGTAGTGTCGCGTGGTTCTGTCTCGCAAACCCAAAATCATCGCTTAATCTGTCGTACTGCTCCTTTAAATAGGTATAGTCTTTCATTAATCTATCAGTGGCATCCTGATACTTACCGAGGCGAACATTAAGTGACTGAACGGACTCTCTTAGACCCTTGTTGTCGTTGATGAGCTCCCCTAGTTGATCTTCTCTAATCTTGAGCGTTAATTGTAGGTCGTCAATTGTTCGACATAGCGTTCCATTATTTTCTTCTACCTCAGTAATCGTTTGGTTCCTCAAACTAATGCAATCTTCGAGCTCTTTCATCAACTCATGAAGTGACGCAATCTCAAATTGTTGCTTCAAAACTTGGTCATTCCTTGACTTGAGAGTTGCTTGGGAGACTTCCTTATCCCTTCTTAATCGATGCATTCTTCTGTTCAGGTCGCGGGCCTCTGTGTCTAATGCTGAAATTTCTTTTTCTAACTGTTCTTGTTTGCTGACACTGCCCTTTAATCGATTTAACTCTTTTTCTAGTTCAACATTGCGCAACAAACCTTGCTTTACCTCCAATTGCAGCCTTTCATTTTCTTGAACCAATGATGAATTCGCTTTTCTCAATTCATCACATTCTTTTTCGCGTGCTGCTTGTTCTGTCTGTTGATCTGGTATCACCTTTGCATTAAGTTTTATCTTGGTTTTCATGTTTGGTGACACAAGCACGGTTTTAGCTCTGTTTGCATGCCATGTTTTGTACGCCTCCGTGGTATCATCATGAAACTGACCACTCTGGATTTTAGTGATCATTTTCCATGCTTTCACAATTTTCTGAATTCTATCTTTACAGAAGCCTTTATCATAAGTAAATTCTAAATCCTTCAACTCATGCGTAGCAGGGATGAATTGTCGGACCCAAATTTGGCGTACTACCAATAAAGGAGCATAGGCTATACATCCCCAAGGACCCAAAAGAGGTAAACTTTGAAATTTACCACATTTATAGATCATTGGCCTAGTTGACATCCAAGGGGCTCTCCACATTACATCTTCTACCTTTAGTTCGGAGAAAAAGGCTTCCCAAGCGCTCCTTTCAGGGGAGGATGAACTCCAACCTAATTGCACGAACTCTAAAATGGGATTCGCAGCTTATTCCAGGAACTTGAAAATTTGATCTCTGGACATTTGAATTCGGGTGGACACTTCACATGACTAAGGACCCAAATGTACAATAATGGTGCACACCCTATAAATCTTCCTGTTCCTTTTGTTCTGCAATAATTCAATGAACGAAAAGTTTCTGCCAATACAGGAATAATGAGATCAACTCCTATTTCTATCTTAGCAAACAACTTGACCACGCGTTCCTCAACATATCCACATACTTTAGGAAACAAAACAACATTAAAGATACACAATGCCAGTAAAGTTAACTCCTTGTCTTCATTTGCAAATTTTTGTTGAAGAGTAAGGATGTAGTCTAGGGGTAGGCATGTGTTCTCTCCTTTTATCTTTACTTTTTTCTCAATGCCGCTCGTACGAATCTTGCCCAAAAGAGTAGATAATGCTCTTTTCATTGTAAGCTCTTGATCGTAAGAATAAGCTTCAACATCTATTCGTGTTGGCATATGCAGAAGGGATTGATATTCCTCTATTGTAGGAGTCATGTCAATTGAGCCAAATGTGAAACATCTATAGGCTGGATCCCAATGTCGAATCAAAGCTTTTAATACAGAATAATTAACTTGTACATACATGAGCTGAGCTAGATGGCCATATTTGCTTGTAAATTTAGCCTTTCTATCTACAGTTAATTTTTCCCAAGCCTGTTTCACTGTTTCTAATTGACTTTCTGGAAAATTGACATCCTTAAATTGAGACATAGCATCTTCTACTAAAGAATCTCTGTGGATTTGTTGTACATTTTCTGACCATTGACGTACTGTTGCTTGATCTTCTATACTCATTTCTTGTATTGGAGGGGGTGATTTTATTTTACTCATACTTTAGTTTCTGCCAATGTAAATAATCGAAAAATCTTGTTAATTTAATTTGCACAATTTTCTTAACTACATTAAATGAGATTTTAAAGGATATTTTCAATGAGTGAAAATTGAAAATTGATATAAGATACAAGGGAAAGAGGAAAAATAAATAAATAAATAAATAAAATTTGACAATAATGCATGTAATAAGTCAAATCCTAGAACTATATGAGTGGAGTTTAACTCTAAGGCATCCTAGAAAAGGTCCCCAAGCTTACCCACCGATTTAACGATGTAGTAGGCTTGAGTGGAGAATTTCATGTGCCTGCACGGGAATCGAAATTCCACGAAGGTCACACTACTCAGTCTCCGAGTCTAGTCCTAAGGTAGAGCCCGGGTAGAAGGCTAGTGAAAGTGTGTGAAATGCATGATTAATAAGATGACATACAAATGAATGACATAACAATTACAACATAAAAAAAAATGGTTACAATACGATGACATGCAAATGAATGACATAACTAAGATAAAGTAATTACAACATTAAAAAAATGGTAATAGACAAGTGAATAACAATATGCCAAACAAATAATATTATAAAGTAAGGAAAACAAAATAAATAAATAACAAAACAATAACAAAAGGACCTAAAGAAAAATTCAATTCAAAGGACAATAAAAATATTCATGGCTTGACCCTCAAAAGTCCCCAGCAGAGTCGCCAAGTTGTCGCAACGTCATCGCGACGCGGAGCGGCCGACATCCTTTCTTGGGTTTTTAAGAAGAAAGTTGGAGTCGCCACCAATCATTGAAGGTGTGATTGGTCACCTTTAAAACAAAAAACCAGTCTTAGAAAACCATAAATTAGGTTCGGGAGTCGTTTGAGTGTAGGGAAGGTATTAGCACCCTACAACACCCGTTGAAGAAAACGATTACCACAGTATCTTAAATTGTCCAATTAAATGAATAAAAACAGTCATTTATTTTTATTTTTCTTAAAAAGAATGATAAATATGAAAATATAAGCCCAAAATGCAATAATAAACACAAGATGTCTCATTTGTTTTTACCTTAACTTTAGAAATAAAGTAAGGATTAAACATTATGAGTTGGATATCCAATTTAATATAAATCATGCCTAATTTCTCTTTTAATTAAAGGAAATATGGGCGATACATGATTGTGTTTATTAAAAAAAAAAACAAAAAAAAAAAAAACAAATAGATGTAAAAGAAGAAAATCATTCAAAGAGTGAATTCTTTTTAGGGAAAATGAGAATTTTCATATGCCTACACGGGAGTTGAACTCCACGAAGACACATTACTCAGTTCCCATAATCCCTTTCAAAAGAAAATCAAAACAATAACAATAATTGAAATTGACCAAGCAGAATTAAAGATTAGATTAAAGCAATTTGGAGAATGAAAGGAAAAAACAAATGAATTAGAAAGTTTAAAAAAATGAAGTTGGCAAAGTGCAAAAGTGAACTAAAACGAGAGAGAAATTACAAATGATAATGATAATGATGATGATAATAATCATAATAATAATAATAACAATAATAACAAAACAAAAAAAAAACAAAAAAAAAAACAGGAAATAGAAAAACAAAACCCCACCTTTTTTACTTCTCTCTTTCTTCTTTTTTCCTTCTTTCTTACCCAATGTTTCCTCTCCCCGTATACTCCTTCCTCCCCCTCTTTTTTCCTCTTTTCCTCTTCCACTTTCTTTTCTCTCTTTTTCTATCACTCTCTAAGCTAAACTCTTGCTCAAATGCCTAAACTCTCTCAAGCTCACTTTTACTCTAAACTTCTTCTCTTTTTTTCTCTCCTTTTTTATCACTCTCTAAGCTAAACTCTTGCTCAAATGCCTAAACTCTCTCAAGCTCACTTTTACTCTAAAATTCCTCTCATTCTTCTTGTGTTTTCATCCTCCATCTCCCCCCTTTTTATACTTGAAGGGTTACTAATTTAGGGGGGAGATGGATGAGAAAATGGTGGGGAAAATAAAAAATAAAAAAAATACTAACCATGGAAAAAGCTTTAGAATAGGTAATGGGGGAGTTTTTCATGAAAACTTCCCATTGAATAGGAATGGGGAAGACCAAAAAAAAAAAAAAAAAAAAAAAGATATTGTGTGGGGAAGGGGATTTGAAACACAGACCTCGTGATTATCAATACGACTTCATGCCAGTTGAGCTATGCTCTTGTTGGCATATAATAAAAACAAATTGACCACCAAATATTGGAAAACTTCAAACATTATTACTTAAAATCAAGCCGGACCAAATACGGTGTCTACAGTCGCTACATATAGTTCAAGACTCATATTACAACCTTTGATGTCTAGTTTATTGGATTAGGGTTATCTTTATGCAAAGACAAATATAAAATAACTAATAACATTTAATGGAAAAATATATCAATATTATTTCATTAATACCCGGTCAACGGTTACGTTAACTATCTACGAGTTTTAGGGCATAAAACCCAACAAACTCCCACTTGAACTAAAACACTAGTTAGTGGGATGTAAATGCAATAATCTAAAGCTGAAAATGTCATGTATTAAAATAATACAATGAACTAGGGCATCCTTATACCCATTATACATTTCTCCCACTTGCCCTAGATTAGATGTCATACATATCTCATAGACCTAGACCTTCTAGATGACCCTCAAACACTTCAGTCGTGAGAGCCTTCGTAAATGGATCAGCGATGTTGTGCTCCGAAGCGATCTTAGTGACGATCACATCTCCTCGTTGCACAATCTCCCGTATCAGGTGATACTTCCTCTCGATGTGTTTACCCCGTTTGTGGCTTCGAGGTTCTTTTGAGTTTGCTATAGCCCCACTGTTGTCACAGTATAGTGTTATGGGCACGTTCATATTTGGAACCACTTCCAAATCAGTCAAGAACTTTCGAAGCCATACTGCCTCCTTAGCTGCTTCGCAAGCTGCTACATACTCAGCCTCCATGGTTGAGTCTGCTATGCATCCTTGTTTGATGTTTCTCCACACTACTACTCCTCCATTGAGGGTGAATACTGACCCTGATGTGGATTTTCTTGAATCCTTGTCAGCTTGAAAGTCAGAGTCAGTGTATCCAGTAAGAATCAAATCCTTAGCTCCATACACAAGCATGTAGTCCCTCGTTCTCCGAAGATACTTGAGGATATTCTTAACCGCTCCCCAGTGGTCCAACCCTGGATTAGACTAATACCTACTGACTACTCCCACTGCATAACATATGTCAGGCCTAGTGCAGAGCATAACATACATTAAGCTGCCCACAGCTGAGGCGTAGGGAATGTGTCTCATGTTCTCAATCTTTTGAGGTGTCTTAGGAGACTGTTCCTTAGACAGGTGTACCCCATGTCTGAAGGGTATTTGATAGCGCAATTTATTGTGCTATATTTTAGATGATTTTATCGTTAGTCTTGAGTATTATTTGGGCATTTTTATCTCTATTTGGTTTTGTTTTGTAGGAATCAAGTATTTAAATGGAAATCAACATTTTTGAGCTTTACCGATGATTTAGGAGCTAAAGAATAAGTTCAGGCCAAGAAAATAGTGAAGGAAGAACAATTAAAGGCCTAGCGTTGAGACGCTAGCCCTTGGAGCGTCTCAACACTGGGTGCAAGGCAGCACGCGCGCGAATTTGAGGCAGCGTCGAGACGCTACCTCCACAGCGTCTCGACGCTGCGAGCTTTCCAGATTTAATTAGGGTGTACATGACACAGCGTCTCGACGCTACGTCGACAGCGTCTCGACGCTGTCACGCAAAATCAACAGTATATATATTTTGCGATGCTTTCAGATTAAGGGAGCTGTTTTGGAGAGAGAAAAACGGATTGTATGTTGTTGTTTCTGAACTAATCGCTCGGGAGAGGGTAGTTTAGATTAGACCATCAATTGCATGACTTAGGTAATTCGTTAATCGAGAGATTTGGAATTGCTTGAGAAACCGTCATGAGGATTGTTCTTATTGCTTAGGCTTATTGTTGAAATTAGATAGGGATATCAATTTCTTAATTCGCTTAAAGGATTAATTGCACTCGGGAGAGACTTTTAATTATTCATAATCCTTGGTTTATGAACTTGTTACGAATTTGTTCTTAATTATTCGTTAAGTTAATTCATGCATCTAATAGGTGAAATCAATTCCCTAAGGCCTTTCTCCATTGAGTTTCCATATTTTCTTGATTTTATTAGTTTTTCATTGATTTGCATATCTCTCGTTTATTTTCTCTAAATAAAATTGGGCGAATATACCTTTAATAATTAGGGGAGCTAGAAAACCAATCCAGAGGACGACATTCGATTTTAAATCACTATATTATAACTTGGGCCCGTACACTTGCGGTTAGCAATTTGCGTATCAGTAGTAGTCCCTTCTTGGAGTTTTGAATCGAATATCGAGACAACATCTTGTCAATATACGTTGCTTGAGACAGAGCTAGCGTTTTGTTCTTACGATCCCTAATGATTTGGATTCCCAGAACATATTGAGCCTCTCCCAAATCTTTCATTTGGAATTGGGCTGCTAGCCATTTCTTAATGTCAGTGAGGTATCCTATATCATTCCCAATGAGTAGGATATCATCTACATAAAGTATTAGAAAAGCTACTTTCCTTTTGTTGACTTTCTTGTATACACAAGGTTCATCAACGTTTTGGTCAAAACCAAAAGATTTGATTGCAGTATCAAATCTAATGTTCCAAGATCTGGATGCTTGTTTCAATCCATAAATGGATCGATTGAGCTTACAAACCTTTTGTTCCTGACCTTGGGCTATGAACCCTTCGGGTTGAGACATGAAGATATTCTCTTCAAGATTACCATTCAGAAAGGCAGTCTTGACGTCCATTTGCCATATTTCATAGTCATAATATGTGGCTATGGATAAGAGAATTCTTATGGACTTTAACATGGCTACAGGAGAAAAGGTTTCCTCATAGTCAACCCCTTCCTTTTGGGTATAACCCTTTGCCACTAGTCTAGCTTTGAAGGTTTGTACCTTTCCAGCTACATCTCTTTTTCTCTTATAGATCCATTTGCACCCTATGGGTTTTACCCCATTTGGTAGATCTGTGAGTTCCCATACAGAATTGGAGTGCATTGACTCCATTTCCAGGTTCATGGATTTGACCCATTCATCCTTATCTTCGTCATTCATTGCCTGTCGATAGGACAATGGATCCTCAATGCCATCATTAGGTATGATAACTTGAGTTTCAGTTAAACCCAAGTAGCGATCAGGTTGTAATACAACCCTCCCACTGCGTCGAGAAACTCTCAACGTTTGAGATGGACGGGATGGATCTGAAGAATTAGTTCCTTCATCAACCCTTGTTGAAGGTCCAACTTCATCAACAACTCTTGGTGATTCTTCAATAGCTTCTCCTAATATTATTTTGCTGCGTGGTTTATGATCTCTCATGTGGTCTTCCTCTAAGAAGGTGGCGTTTGTCGATACAATCACCTTATTTTCTTGTGGGTCGAAGAAATAACCACCTCTCATTTCTTTAGGGTAACCAACAAATTGGCACAGTTTTGAACGAGGTTCCAGTTTCTTAGGATTTGTCACAAGCACGTGTGCTGGACAACCCCAGATGCGAAAGTGATGCAAACTAGGTTTACGACCCTTCCATAATTCGAAAGGTGTTTCAGAAACACTTTTCAAGGGAACATTGTTCAAGATGTATACTGCAGTCTCTACTGCATACCCCCAAAACGAGCTAGGCAATTGAGTATAGCTCATCATTGATCGAACCATGTCTAACAAGGTTCTATTTCTCCTTTCTGACACACCATTCTGCTGAGGTGTACCAGGGGCTGAGAGTTGAGATTGGATTCCATGTTCTATCATATAATCCTGGAATCTTTGATCCATATACTCCCCTCCTCGATCATATCGAAGTACTTTAATAGATTTACCTAATAGGTTTTCAACTTCAGCCTTAAACTCCTTAAACTTTTCAAGGGCTTCAGACTTATGTCCCATTAGGTACAAGTAACCATATTTTGAATAATCATCTATAAATGAGATGAAATATTCATACCCTCCTCGAGCTTTTACATTCATTGGACCACATAGATCCGAATGGATTAACTCTAAGGGTTCTTTGGCTCTGTAACCTTTTCCAGTAAAGGGTCTCTTGGTCATTTTTCCCTCAAGACAAGATTCACAAGGTGGTAGTGAATATCTTCTAACTTGCTTAGAAGTCCATTCTTTACCAAACGACCGATCCTATCAATGTTTATATGACCAAGTCTAAGATGCCAAAGATGAGTATTGTTACTTGTTGGAGAAATCTTTTGCCTTTTTCTTTGATTTTCAGCAGTTTTAAACAACTCGGTGTTCATGATTGCTTTACTCTCGATTGGTCTTAAAACATATAAAATATTTTCTAGCTTTGCTGAACAAATATGAATTCCCTTCCTTGAAATGAATGATTCATTTACTGAGAAAGATATGGAATAATCTTGTTCAAGCATACAAGATACAGAAATCAAATTTCTTTTGATATTTGGAACAACATACATATTATCTAATAATGTGTATTTATTCTTACTGAAAAATAATTTGATATTCCCCACTGCAATAGCTGAGACGACCTCTCCTATTCCTACTTTGAGAGTTATCTCATCAGCATCAAGCTGTTGCCAGGAACTCATTCCTTGAAAGGAAGAACAAACATGGTTGGTGGCCCCTGAATCCAGTATCCAGGCAGAATCATCATTTTCCACTAAGCATGTTTCTAAGTAAATCATATTTACAGTCTCTAGCTATATTCCTTTTTGCTAGGCAGTGTTTTGTGTCATATTCATTATGAACATTTCTTAATGAATTAGAAATTGGGGATTGAGGACATTCCTCAGTTAAGACTAATCTTAGATCATCTATAACCGGAATCGTATTCGGGTTAGATTTCCACATTGCGTAATTTTCACCGATTAATTTCTCATTTTTAAGCAGAGAGACAATTGAGGAAGACATTGCTGAAGTTTAAACAAACAATGACCGTATTAGTTATCTTTGCCTTAACCCATCATACAAGCAAACAATTGCACACAATCCAATCAATTTATCAAAACAGACAATCACAGAACCCTAGAACTATTGATTTAGTTTTGCAACGATGTTTCAGAGGTTTAGAATATCAGCCACCGAAGGGTGATCAGGCACTCCTCCTCTGAAATGAGACATCTTTCAGCTAATTCTAATTCCAGAATAACTCATATTCCTATAGACATTAGCCATCGTTGTTCGGTCAAGGATTTGTTAACACTTTTAACTCATCCTCGTAAGTGTAACCCTCCCACTTTCAGATCTCAGAGGCACGCACCAACAGGCTACCGAAGGGAAAGACAACTGTTGGTAATTAGCCTAAGAGCTCCTATCCTATTCAGGAGTTCACGATGTTTCGAATCCTATGATCAGGCCCTCCGAAGGGATGGTTGCGTCAGGACAACCTGCAGGCAGATCATAGGACTCTCACGGTGTGAACTAAGGGGACCGAGGGATACGTTGACACGTGTCCCGCTCCCACGTACTCTATACATTTTTCCCATTCACCTTGATATTGATTCATGCAAACACTTTCCGAAGGGAGGCCGCTCCTAAGGCGACTCAAAGCTGAGCATGAATCTCACGTTGTGAATATAGGGACGTAGGAGCAAAACTTGATTTAAATCTCGTTTTGTAATTTTCCTCCCACTGAAAATGTCCTAAGGTTAATATAGGGTTGTTTAACTTAGATAGTATTCGGCTAAGTCAATCTATCTAAGTCTGATCTTATTATAACAATTATGGAAAGGATTCAACTGCAATCTTTTTGGGTGAATTAAACTTCTTTTAATAAACCCAACATTACAGGTCAACATTACTATGGTTAATTCAACTCAATGTTCGGGTCAGTTCCCAAGTAGGAGGTGTTCTGTAAACCGTCAACTTAAATACCCCCAACCTTAGACAGAACTTTACCGAGAGAGTTCCCTTATAACCTCAGTAATGTAAGGTCTTTACTCTAAAGATTTAGGTTCATTAAACACTTTTAATAAACCTAGTGACATTGCATGCTAACATTTAACTATGATTAATTCAACTCCGGTATTCCAGATCAGTTCCCAGGTAGGAGGTGTTCCGTAAACCGTCAACTTAAATACCCCCAGCCTTAGACAAAACATTACCGGTGGAGTTCCCTTATAATCACAGCAATGTGTTTCCTACTTAGTCAATTAAAAATATTTTTAATTCTAAGTAAGAAAAGATTCTAATCCTATTAGAAACTGATCTAGGTCTAATTAATTGTAAACAATTTAAAATTAATCCAATTTATCGTATGACCTTATGTTTGCATGCAAATCTTGATTATAGATTGACAGTTTCTAATCATTAATAATAAAGAACTATTTCAAATTTTAATGATTAATCCTATAATCAAGAATCTAGGATTTAATTCATTCAACAATCTCATTCAAATTAAATAATTAAACCATACTAATTGCATGAATAATATAACAATTATATATTTTTTTTTTGAAAAATATAACAATTATATTATTAACTATAGATGTTTCATGCTTCATGCAATATTGATTTTCTTTTAATATAACAATTATAAGCCAATCAAGAAAATCAATCAAGCATGCTTCATTCATCACATTAAACATAACTATTTATATTTAATTTAAGTAATGACATGCTTCATGCTTTCCAATTTTTCATATAATTAATATACACTTATATTAAAAATATGAAAACAATTCCATGCATTTAAACATACATTATAACAATTTATAATATATAAAAAAAAATGCATGAGCATGTTTATAACCTAAGGTGGGATTAAAGATTCTATATGACATCCATAAAGCATATAAATAACAATCAAACCGGTTAATTTTGGCCCTTAGGATAAAATAAAGCATTAAATTACAATAATTTTAGCTAAATTCTATCCTAAAATCCTTCTACAGCTTCAAAAGTTGGTCTAGACAGCACGAACCGTCCCGAGCCACCTCAAACCGGCCTCCAAAATCACGAACCATGCCAAAAATTGGCTAAACCGAACCGAATAGGTCCCAGCTCAACCGAACCGGTCCGAACCGGACCGCCCTTGCCTCTGAACCGCGCCTTTTGAAGCCCTAACACGCGCCGCCATCGTGACAACGTCGAGACGCTATCAACATAGCGTCCCGACGCTGTGCGCTTTCCTTACCGAGTGCCTGCGGTATCGAGACAGCGTCGAGACGCTGTTGAAGTAGCGTTCCGACGTTGTTGCGTCTGGAGATAGAATCTGGGCAGTGGCAGCATCGTTTCTTCGATTTTTCTTCAGCAGCGATTTCTCCGATTTTCTTCTCATAAAAACCTATTCTAGACCCAGACTTACATATGACTCGATTTTACATAAAATACCCGAAACACCGGGCCTTAAATGATCAAAATCACATAAAAATAATATCTATGGCCATAAAATTAACCTAAACAGTTCAACGCAAACCGAACATACATTATGCATAAATCCCACCTATTAGAGCCTATCGCAAATTTTAATATTAATTAATAGGGACAGCGATGACTCTGATGCCGATTGAAGGGAATAAAAGTCCCCACGCAGCGGAAGCGCATCGATTGGACCTTACGCTATATATTAATTAACATTAAAATACCGTTACGAAAAACTCAAACAAACTTTAAACACACTTTAAAGTTGCTGTAATATTTGTTTAAACATGCTAAAAAATAATTCTAAATTTATTTTCATGCTTTTCTAAAGAAAAAGGAAAGAACCGTTACAAACCTTCGTTGTAGACTTGACCGTTCTTTGTCAACGATGCTCTAACGAACGAAATTGCAGCAGCTCTCTTGTCTTGTGATCGCTGGAAATTTCTCCTTGAATGACACAATAACCACAGAGGTTACACCGGTATGTCTCTAAGTCTAGGAGGCAAAAGACTTGTGGGAGTCTTTCTCTAAGAGGGAGGCTAGAGAGAATTCTAGGTCTTGTCTTGAGAGTCTAAGAGCAAGAGCAGAGTGTCATGGACCAATTAGGTCTAGTGTTCTATTTATAGAAGAGAGACCATGAATAAAATATTCAATTAAATCAATCTTTTCCAAAATTGATTCAATCTTATTCCTTATTTAATCAATCCATGATCAATCAATTCCATAATTGATTAATCTTTTCTACAAATGACTAATTACTTCCATAAGTGATTAGATCATTTCCATAAATGATTAATCACTTCCTTAAGTGATTAATTATTTCCATAATTGATTAATTCCCGATTAATGAGTTCTTTAATTAATTAACCACCAATTAAATATCACATATTTAATTTCCGGCCTTGAATTAATTAATTTGCCAAAATAGATTTTAGGCCTTAAATTAATTAACTCATTATTTGAACTCTTTCAAACTTCCATAAATTTATATTAATATTTGAATTTCTTCAAATATTAATTTCTCTCATAATAATATATCAATATATATTATATTTGTTTCCCTTAGTAAATTGAACATTTTCAATTTACATTTATTACTTAGTTGCCTCAAATTACTTTATGAGCTACCAGTGGGACTTAATGGACCTGCAGATCAGAAGCTCCAACGATGTGAGATTAATTGGTCAAACTCATTAACCACATTAATCAATATTCGTTAACTGTGTGTTCATTCCACTATAAACTCACAGTTGCACTCTTCTCACTGCAGACATATTTTATGTGTCCACAGATATAGACCAATATCGACTAGTTAGTCATTCACGAGTGTCCGTAACACCAGCTGGGTCAAATTACCGTTTTACCCCTAGGTTACTTCTATTTCCTTAAGTACCAGTTCTCCTCTAGTGAACAACCTGTTTGTGGTCCAACCATTAAACAGAAAACCCTCTCGTGCCATTGAGAGGGTAGGGCCCTTTGTTCAAGACTCAGAGTAACCACTTAAGGGAACACTCATCTGCTTTCCTAAAGTCGGGAAGGAGTGAATTCCATCTTGTACGATTATGTTCTCAGCTCCTCATTCGGTCTTGTCCCCAAAATGGTAGGCTTATTGAGTCGGCATATTGGCCACTCTCACCCATGCAAATCAAAGGACAATCTCTCATGAGCAGGAGTCTATAATCAACTCAGGATTAAGACTAAGTTGTCTAGGTCGTCCTAGTGAAATAGAAAACCAACTAGTTAACGGTGTTATAACCAATGGTTACTATTTCGCGGTTCGATCTTATGCAAACTCATTGCATAGGATACCCCCACTCGCATGTCTCCTACACGAACGCGTTGGATCGCAGCGTTTGTATCAAATACAAAGTGGGTCGTATCCATAGTGTCACCAGGATAAGGCACCCAGTCTTATCCCTATACTATAGACCTTTTAGGCTGTTTCTTGAACAATGATCCAATATGTCGCTACATATAGTTCAAGACTCATATTACAACCTTGGATGTCTAGTTTATTGGATTAGGGTTATCTTTAGGCAAAGACAAATATAAAATAACCAATAACTTTTAATGGAAAAATATATCAATATTATTTCATTAATATCCAGTCAACGGTTACATTCACTATCTACAAGTTTTAGGGCATAAAACCCAACACAACCAACAACTCCATTTCACATCAGACACAACATAACATCCACAGACTCTCAACTATACAAACTTTAACAACTACCAAGTAAAAGTAGAAATCCTAAGAAGAAATTCACAACTTTCAACCAACACTAAATTCAGTTATCGCCAACCTCTGCTCATTTACATCCCAAAGGAAAACTACAACTAGAACATGATTCAACTCAAGTTTAAGCCTAAAAACAAATCCTCAATGGAATAAACACAATGCCATAAGAAGGTAAATCCCCACTACAAGTTTTAATTTATCTAGTGTTATATTCTTTCTCAGGCTTCCTCCTCAGCATCACCAAGCTCGTAGTATTCCTCATCACCTGCAAAATCTGGTGGTGGATCAGTACAAAACAACGGTACTGAGTAAGTGGCTCAAACCTGAAGAGCCATCAAACAACGTACAACACACAAGGCAAACATCATGCTTTTCAATCACAATAACATGCCTTATATACAAGGTGAGCAATCAACACATAGAACATACTCAACTAATACAATCGTGCAACAACCATGCACCTAACACATGAATTCCGCACCATGCAATGCACACTCAAAACACATGAATTCCGCACCATGCCATGCATACTCAAAACACATGAATTCCGCATCATGCCATGCAATTCAATTTCCTCTCAAGCTCCACGAGCTCGCTCGACACTCATAGCCCTCACAAAGCTCTCTGAGACTAACTCCTTCAAGTCACGCCGACCCCTGACTATATTACCCAGGGCCTCGACGTTTCTCTACGGTGCTCAGTGTTTGACCCTTGACCATATTACCCAAGGCCTTGAACTGTGCATCGCCCCTTGGCCATATTACCTAAGGCACCCGATGACTTCACAATCAAACTGTACATCGCCCCATGGCCATGTTACCCAAGACACCTGATGCTCCTCTTAATCCATTGGTGACATACCACCCCTCGACCATTTTTACCCGAGGCACCTGGTATTCACCCAACTTTCCTTTATTAATCGCACAAGGCCCTCTAACCTCACAATCACACCGGAATGCATGAATCCTACACATCATGCCACTAGACTATGTTTTATGCTCGAAAATCATGACAACTATGCATCACGCTCACAACATAAATAACATGCTCATTTAAGCAATCATAATGAAACCTCAAGATAATCAACCAAAGGCAATCACAACGTTTCAACAGACCAACATATCGCAACAACCAACTAACATCTCACATAATATGTAATTCAGAAAACGATATATATAGATAATGAAAATATAGCATGGACAAGGCATACAACATGCTAGCACTCAACAAACAGACTCAACAGGTAGAAATCCACTTACTGTCACTTTAAAACGCTCCTAAGTAGTTCTAACGCTTCCTGAAATAAGAAAGATAAGGCCTAAAAGTTAGAACTCAGTTCAACGACCTTAAACTAAGTTGAGAGAGGACTAGGAAGAACCTTCTTGACCCCAAAACCAACATTAAACTTGATTCAAACACTGCAAACTCATTTGAATCTAGTTATAAAGGTAACACTTGACCATTAACCTTATTCGAACTCTCCACTATCGCCCCGAACCTAAAACACACAATACGAAAGTACTTATAGATTGTTGCTACTTACTAAAGACTCCCCGAACAGCCTCGAATCCTTGCTAAAACGTGTTTGATAAGATTTGAATTCACAAACCCAAACTCCTTAGGCTATGGGTAACTTGAGTTGAGACCCCTCAGGCTATGGGTATTCGCCGAACACCTATTTCAACATAAGATGCCGCTGGACAACAATGGAATACACCTAATCCTGCGATTTCGAAGTCGATAAGGAATGGGTAAGCTGAATTTGAGTTTAATAAAGCATGGACAACGATGAAAACTCACCAAGAGAACCCAAACACGTTGAAAAAGACCTTAAATCAGCTTGAACGCGCCCAAAATGCAGGGAGGGAGAAGATTCAGACTTCTACCTCACGGATCTAACAAAAAACGAGAGGAACAAAGATCGATTAAGGTCGCGGGTACCACAATTAAACGAACACGAGAGAGAAAGATACTTACGCCACAAGTTGGAGGAGAAGAAACCCAAAACCACAGTTAGCTGATGGCCGACTGACGCGCGAGACGACGAGAGGAATTGCAGGTGCTCACGAGTCTGCTACAGCCGGCGACGAAACACGAGAGAGAGAGAGAGAGAGAGACGCTAGAGGAGAAGACGACGACTTCGTGGGTGTGCGGCGCGCGAAGAAGGTGCTCACGGGTCTGCTACTTTTGGCGACGGCGCACGGGAGAGAGAGAGGCGCCAGAGGAGATGGAGAGACGACGTCGTCATGGGTGGGTGCTGGCCGGCGTGATGAAGGATCGAGAGGGGAGAGATGCTGCCGGCTGAAGAAAATCAGGGGGGTTGTCTACGGCGTGAAAAGGAAGATGGAGAAGATGATGAGGGCTAGGGCTCCAACTATTTTCTATTTTCTTTTTTCTTTTATTACTCTTAATCCACCAAAAAGAAATACCTAATTAAACAAAAGGGAAAAATACTTGGGGCTTCTCAATCCCTAATTTTAATCCTTTCTCCCAATATTAAACCCAAACTAAACTCCTAAATGATTTTAGAACTTCTAATTGAAAAATTGAGAGATTCTCTTTGAATTGGAGACGATATCTAAATTAATTCTAAAGTCTTGTAAAATCAAAGATTTAATCAAAATTCTCTTTTCCAAACTACATAAATTTGATTTGATGCACTTAGAAATCTGAAATTTCTAAATATCCAAATTAGAACTTTAGCAAATAGGTCCAATTACTCCAAAACAACGTCATTCTGAAACGTGCGGCGTTACAGGAAGAGAAAACGTGAAGGTTGAGAACGCAAGGAGAGAGGGCGTTAGGGATGAGAGGGAGACGAAAAGATGGGGTCCTCAAATTTATTTTATTTATTTATTTATTTTTGTAATTGACCCGCAAATTCGAGGGGGAGTGGGCTGGAGTGAATAGTGCCAACCCACTCTCTCCTTTTGACTTTTTTTTTCTTATTTTTTTTATACTATTTTATTTGTTTATTTTTTTTTTAAATAAAAATGAGGTTGTTGCATTTAATGTGCATCAAATGTACATTAATTATTTACTATAGAATTAATTTGATTAAATCATATTTAACCAAATTAAATTAATTAATTCATGATTTAATCAAATATCACATATTTAATTAAATTTGCATTCTCTCCTATACTATAATTTTAATATGAATCCAAATTCATATTATTTTTAACCTATAGTTTAATATGAATCCAATTCATATTTAATATTTGAACTCCTTCAAATATATAATTCTCTCATTAATTAATTTTGAATCACATCCAAAATTAATTTTATTATAAAGTCTAATTCACTAATTAAACTTATATTATAATGTATCTCCATACATTATATTAATTGTATAAAATACAATTAACTAAAATTCCCTTAATATTCAAGACTAATTAATCTCAGAACCCGTTACGAGCTAGCAGGTGGACCTAATGGACCTATAAATCAGAAGCTCCAATGATATGAGATTAACTGGCTAAACTCATTAACCAAGTTAACCAACATTCGTTAAATGTGGGTCACTCTACTAAAGGCCCACAACTGCACTCTTCTCACTGTAGAATATTTTTGTGTCCACAGGTATCGACCATACCGATAAGTCAATTCTTCACGAGTGTTCATAATGTTAGCTGGGTCAAATTACCGTTTTACCCTTGGGTTACCTCTGAATCCTTAAGTACCACTGATTTCTCTAATGAACAACCTGTTTAGGGTCCAACCTAAACATAAATTCCTCTCGGGCCAAGAGAGTGAAGGTGTTCATATGACACATGTGGAAGCAATTGAAGATCGGGAGCACCTAACTACATCAATTTTACAACAAAAGCATGCATGTCCTAAAGAAAACCAGAACAGAGAGTTTAGAACAACAAACCTTTTGCAGCTCAATAGTGTTGGATTTTATGTCCTAAAATGTAAACCCGAGACTTTCCTTGGAACATTTTCTCTTGTCATCTATTGGTGGTTTCATTGTTGGACTAAGTTGTTGGAAATTATCAATTTAAAAAGAAAGAAAAGAAAAGAATTAAAGAAGTAAAGAAAAGGAAAAGGAAAAGGAAAATGGGAAAAAGAAAAGAAAACAAATCAAAAATTGAGAAAATGAAAAGAAAAAAAAAAGAAAAGAAAGGAGATGGGAAAAGACAGCAAGCGCGCGGTGATTTGAAACCCACCACCGACAACATTCATATTGGTTCATTTCCAGCCCATTTCTCCATCTTTTCCCCAACCAAACTTCAGAGCATTTGAGGGAGAGAGTGAAGGAAGAAGAAGAAGAAGATTTTCATGGTTTTGAGGTTGAAGAAGATAGGAAAAGCTCTTGCAAAGTCAGCCATTGCAGAATTTGAGTTCAACCTGTCAACCTCTGGGTTTGTATTCGGTTTGAGCTACACAGAAGGGACTAAGAGGTGAGGTTTGATTTTCTTGAAATTTAGTCCATTTTCTAACAACTTTCATGAAGGAAGCTTGAGATAAATATGATGAGCAGTTAATGGTTTTTGAAATGGAAAATAGAGCATGGGATTTTCGAGCAAAGCAGGAGGATCTCTGGTTTTCTCTGGTTTTTCGAGCATTCTGGGGTGTACAAGTTGAATCAGACGCTCTATTTTATATGGTTGGAAAGCTTATTCAATTTTCTATAACCTTCATGAAGAATGCGTGAGCCAACAATGACTTTAAGTAGGTTTAATTTCAGGAGAAAGATAAAGGGTAGCAAAGAACCTCGAATCTGTGTTGTCTGTGTTCAGGGAATTTCGGGATAAATCGGTTGGGAATCTCGTTTTCATTTCTTCAAGTAAGTTGTAGAGTGTTCGAATATGAAGAGTTGGATGTATAGCACATTAAATTTGGTTAAGTAATGAGGAAGTTATGAGTGTTGGAAGTTAGGGTATAGAATCTGGAAAATCTGGAAAACTAGAATGTGAAGTGTGATTTTTGATTCAAGTGTTTATAATTCATGAGCATGGAAAGACAAAGCTATCTATGGTTCTAATGCTCCGTTTTGGTTGTTTGACAGGCCAAGAGGAAATAGATCGAGTCTACAGACCAGGGAACTAGCTAAGACAGTGAGTGACAAAACGAATTTCGAAAATTGTTTCCAACGGTTATTCTTGTTTAGATGTTTTACATGCTTTTCTATGAATGATACATGGTTTTTATGAATGGTTTCAAGCTTAAGTTTTGAGCTTAGATTTTCTAATGAGGTTTATAAATGAGCACGTGATTATTGATGTAGACACGGCTTGATTTTTAGTAATAATATTTGAATTTCTTCCAATATTTGATGGTCAATTTGTTTTTTAGTTGCCAAGAAGAGCATAGCTCAATTGACATAAAGTTGTACTAATGCCCACGAGATCTGTGATTCGAATCCCTCTACCCCCACACTTATTGTCAAAATAAATTTCTTTTTTTGGTTTTCATTGTTTATTATTTTTATTTAATTTATTTCTTTATTTAATTTATTTAATTTAATTTAATTTAATTTTTTTTCCATTTTCAAAGTCTTCCACTTCCTTCTCCTTCTCCCTCTCCCCCTCCTTCTCAACCTCCCTCAACTCACTCCTCACTCTCTCCAACTCCCTCCCCTTATTTCTCAACCCCTTCTCCAAGGTCTCCTATAAAAGGAGAGCTTATGGAGAATGAAAAACAAGAACAAAATGTGGTGGAAAATGGGAGAACAATGAGTGAGAAAAACACAAAAAAAATGGGAGAGTCTTAGAGGAGGAGATTTTAGAGAGAGATCCATAAGAACTCAATTTTATTTTTCTTGAATCACCACGATTCCGACGACCTCCAGCCAACGAACGTCGTCGTCGCTACCGTAGCCTGCATAGTTCCGCCGTCGCGCTCCAGTTCGGATCCATATTGATTCTTGCGAGTTCTAAGGTGAGATTTCGAAGGAGAAATGTGAGAATCGAAGGAGAAAGGTATGTGAATGGAAGGAAGAAGAAAAGGAAAAAAGAAGAGAGAAAACACAGAGGAAGAAAATCATGAAAAAGAAGGTGAGGTGGAAGAGAGAGAGGAAAGGTAGTGGCTCCCACTTTCTTTTAATTTTTTTTTTTATCTCCTCATTTTCTTCTTTTCTTTATCAATTCTTTGTTTGTTTTTTTTTTTTTTTCCTTGAAAGTTATTTATTTATTTGTGTTTTGGAGTTTATTCCATTAAGTTTTTTTTTTTTTTTTTTTTTTTTTTTTTTTTTTTTTTTTTTTTTTTAATTTGGATGTCCAAATCTAGTTTTTACTTGGATCTCTCCAAATAAAAGTTTTAATTGGATTTGAATTGGAAGTTTCCAAACTCATTTTAAGTTGGTTTTAAATTGAATTTTATTGTCAATTCCAATTGGGCTTTAATAAGAGATTTTCAATTTAAATTGAGGTTTAACCTAAAATTTCTAATTTAAATTTGAAGTCGTATTTTCTTAATTAATTTCCATTGGGTTGTAATTAAAAATTTCAATTTGTTTTAAATTTGGAGCTTTAACCCTTTTAATTTGATTTTAATTTGGATTTTCCAAATGAATTTCAAAAAATGGTTTTTAGTTTTGTTTTCATTTCAATTTAAAATTTCTATTTAGAATTAGGATTTTAATTTTATTTCAAATTTGCATGAGTTGGAATTTCAAAGGTCTACTTGGTTTTAAATTGAAATCATCAATTTGGTCTTAAGTGGTTTTCCCAATATTTCAATTTTATTTCAAATTGGTTTTTATTTTGAAATTTTCAAATATTTCCAAATTTGCTTTCAAATTTGCTTTCAAATTTGCTTTCAAATTGGATTTCTTATCCATTTCAATCAATTGGATCTAATTGGAATTTCAAACAATTCGATTTCTTATCCATTTCAATTAGATTTTGATTTGGATTTTCCTAATCAATTTCAATTGGGTCTTAATTTGAGATTTAGAGTTTAAATTCCATTTTTATTCTAAATTTGGGTTTCCAATTCAATTTTATTTTGGAATTCTAGAACTCAATTTCAATTTAGTTTTGGTTTGAAATTTTCAAATAGAATTTTAATTTTTCTTTGATTGATTTTAGTTTGAATAAAATCTCAAATTGGTTCAATTTGTAATTTTGATATTCACAAATGAATTTCAATTTGATTTTAATTTAGATTTTCAAAATTGATTTCAACTAGATGTAAATTGGGTTGCTTAAATAAATTTCAAAATAGGTTTTGTTTGAAAATTTTGAAGTCAATCTTAATTTGGTTATTATTTGAATTCCATTTTTTTCCTTCAAACGATTTAAATGTGAAATAACCAAATGAATTTCAAAGTGAGTTTTAATTTGGTATTTAAATTTGAACGGTTTAAATGAATCTCAAATGAGAGTTAATTCGAAGTTTCAAATTGGATTTCAAGTCAAGTTTTTTTGAGTTGATTATGGAAACTTTAGGCTAATTTTGTCTAAGAACGGGTATTTAAGCTGACCGAAAGGGAACACCCTGCCTGGAAATTAGCCTAAATATTTTTGCAATCAACTTGAATTTTGTCTTCATTTAGAATTTTTGAAATCAACTTCAATTTGACTTTAAATTGGAATTTTCAAAACTATTTCAAAATGACTTTTAAACTGAGATTTCCAATTGAATTTCAATTTAGTTTTAGTTCGAATTTCTAAATGATTTAACTTCCTTTCAATTGATTTCAAATTCTTTGTTTTAATTTTTAATTAGTAAATTTCTAATTAGTTTTTTTAATTTGAAAAATAGAAAAGGGATTTCTTTTTGTTGAATGGTGTCATACCACTCATAATTATTAATTCACATTTTATTTCTAAAATGTGAAATAATAGACATGAGACAGATAAAATCATGTAAAACCTATGACGGAGTCGAGATAATTTCTCAAATTCTTGAGGTGACAAATTTTCTTTAATTAAAAGAAAATTCTTACATGATAAGCAATTATTGGGTATAACCCCACCCACTACATCAATCCTTACTTTATTTTTAAAGTTAAGGCAAGATAAAGTGAGACATTTTTCGTTTAATTATTTTATTTGTTTGTTTTTTTTTCAAAATAAAGGACCGTTTCATGTTATAAAAGGATAATTTTTAAAATAAAATGTGGTAATCATTTTTAAACGAGTGTTGTACGGGTGCTAACACCTTCCCTACACTCAATCGACTCCCGAGCCTAATTTTTTGTTTTCAAAGATCGGTTTTTCTTTAAAATGGGTGACCAATCACACCCCAAGATGATTGGTGGCGACTCCAAACCTTTAACCTCGAAAGAGACCCTTAGGAAAGGACGTCGGCCGCTCCGCGACGCGATGACGTTGCGACAACTTAGCGACTCCACTGGGGATTTTAGAGAGTCAGGCCACTTCAATTTTATTTTTCTATTATCCTTTTATTAATTTATTTGGTTCATGATGTTATTTTATTTCTGTAATTTTATTTTTTTAGATCATCATGCATTTCACACAATCACAGCTCTATACCCGGGCAATACCTTTAGGATTAGAATCGAGGATGTAGTAGTGTTGACCTTCGAAGGGACATAATTCCCCTCGCATAGGTGCACGAAAAATCTTCACTCAAGTTAGTTCATCTGTTATTTTATAACATCTGGATTAATTTGGGAGCTTTTTATCCATTAGAGTTAGAGTCTTTTTACCCTCACTTCATTCTCATAATTTTGGGTCATTTATTTTGTATTATGATTATTTTTGTGT
Organism: Luffa aegyptiaca; assembly: GCA_017139565.1. Classification (NCBI taxonomy): domain Eukaryota; kingdom Viridiplantae; phylum Streptophyta; class Magnoliopsida; order Cucurbitales; family Cucurbitaceae; genus Luffa; species Luffa aegyptiaca. The sequence continues at coordinate 24,995,967 of CM029397.1, forward strand.
GTTTTTGTTTTTTTAAAAAAGAAAAATGGGTTAATCATGGTAAATAGGTTTCAACTCTTTCTTTTTGATGTCATCTTACCTTCATTTTTTTAAAAGACTTTTATTAAAAAAACGAAGTTATCTTATTCTCGTTGTTTTGAAAAAAAAAAAATTAAAAAAATAAGGAGTCTTCCTATTTTTGTTGTTTTTTTTTAAGATTTATTTAAATATAAAAGTCTTTCTATCTTCACTTGTTTTTGTTTTTTTTAAAAAAAAAATCAAGTATTCTTATCTCTTCCGTTTCTTTTAAGGTTTTCACTCTTTCTTTTGGATTTCTTTTTAAAGAGGTAGAAAATATCTTTGAAATGAAGGTTTTTTTTCATCATCTTCAATTATATTCCATCTAGTCAGTCCTTGGCCATTTTTTTTTTAATCTCATTCTCCTTTAAGTCATGCATCACATTCGAAATTAGTAATGCCGACCTTCAAAGGGACATCTTTGCCCTCGTGTAGGCGCATGAAAATTTTGGCTCAAGTTAATTTAATCGTTATTTTATAACATTGAATTAATTTGGGACCCTTTTTTTCTAGGATTAGAATTTTAATCTCACATTATCCACACCCCTCATGTTAATTCATTTGTTATTTTATAACATTTGAATTAATTTGAGACCATTTTTCCTTCTAGGATTAGAATTTTATCCTCAGATCATTCTCCATCACTCAAGTTAATTCCATTGTTTTTTTTATAATCTTGAGATTAACTTGATATCTTTTTTTGTCTAGGATTAGAATTTTAATTTCACATTATCCTCACCACTCAAGTTAATTAAGTTGTTATCTTATGACATTGAAATTGATTTGAGATCCTTTGTTTCAAGTCAAGTTAATTCAATTGTTATCTTATAACATTGAAATTAATTTGGGGATCTTTTGTTTTCTAGGATTAGAGCTTTATCCTCACATCATTTCACCAATCAAGTTAATTCAGTTGTTATTTTATAACATTGAATTGATTTTGAGGTCCCTTATCAGGGTTTGAATCATCCTCATCGCTTTTACAATTCTTTGGTCAAATATCTTTTGTTATTTGAAAAAAAATATATTTTATTATTTTCATTTTATCATTTCTTGTGAAACAAAAAAAAAGATTATTAATATATTTTCTTTTTGGAGATAATAGGATCTTTTGTAAAAAAGAAAAGAGGACAAAAAGAATTTCTTTTATTAGCTTTTTATTGTTTCCTTTCTTTTTTTTAAAAAAAAAAAAAAAAAAAAAAAAAAAGAATTCCCTTTAACTTGAGTGAATCTCTCATTTTAAAATTTTTATTTTTCCGTTTTTTTAAGAAATAAATTGTGGAGATAAATTTTCACCTTGAAATAAATTCTCCATATGCCTTTCAGAAAAAGGAAAAATTCTTAGATTTTTTTTTTCTTTTCTCTTTCCTCCTTATAGATTTAAGTTGCACATCTAGCAAATATTTGAGTCTTAGGAGTCATGCATATAATTTAGGTTCATCTTATTCACGACCTTTGGAATCATACTTTCCGTGATGAAGTAGTGTCGAACTTCGAGGGGATATAATTGCCCCCGTGTAGGCACATTAATAATCTTCACTCAAGTTACTTCTTTGTTATTTTATAACATTGAAATTATTTTTTGGGAACCTTTAGAGGTTCAAATTTCTCATTTTATTAGGGTTAGAATAATCTTCATTTCACCCTTCATCACAACATTTTCTTCATAAACTATCATCTAGGGTTAGAACATTTGTACGATAGAGTAGTGTCAATTTTTAATACCCTCGTTCTTCATATATATCCACTCATTCATCATAAGGATCCCAGGTTCATCTTTAGAACAAGAGTGTTATGCATGTGGATCCATGTTCACATTTGCGTAAAGTTGTGACACATTGATTCTCATGCAAACACAAAGAATATTTCACTCACGCTTATGGTTAGGAGACATTTTTCTCTTCATGAGATGCATTTAGAGCTTAATATTGCATTTTTCATGCATTTCAATCCATGTTTACAATTTACACATTTTCCCCATACATCATTATCTCATATTCCATGTTAAGATCATTTAAAAAAAAATCTTTTTTTTTTACTCAATATAATGACATAATACCTTCTCATGCATCAAATTTCAATTTTTTTTTATCATATACTTCAATCACATCATTCAGTTGCATTTCATGAAAAAAAAAACTTGCATAGTTATTTTATTTTGTCTTTTTTCTAAAAGCGAATGGCTCAACAACCACATGCTCATCGTTCTTACAGACTACAAGGCAAAGACATGGAAGGACATAATGTTGAGCAGTCTCATGAACAAGCCATGAAAATTCTCTCTTTTAGAGAATGGTGAAACAGTGACAGATGTCAGGGCGACACCTCGTGTATGTTGAATGGTTTTCAGGGATTCCACTGTGTTGTGTTTCGTGTAGAATATTTTATATCTAAGATTAGTACGTTTATCAGGTTCAATGTTACAGAAGGGTCAACGGGTATCGTTAGAGGAGGACGATGTTCGTTGGCTTCACGCCATCTTCCGGACTGAGTTAGCAGGTGGTCCGGGAGGGGGTGTGACATAAAACTCGTAGATAGTGAATGATTAACGAATTATACACTTTTAACAATAAAGTGTTATTGAGGTTTATGCAATAAAGTGTTATTGTCATATTAAGTCTAGAATTGCACAATATGACCCAAATCCAATATACTAAGATCCAAGGTTGTTTACATGAGACTTGGACTAGTATGTGGGAACATACGGGGATCAGTGTTCAAGTAACAACCTAAAAGGTCTATAGTACAAGGATAAGGTTGGGTACCTTATCCTGGTAACACTATGTGATACAGACGTATTGATCCAAGGCGTCCATGTAGGAGACATGCGAGCGGGGGTATCCTATGCAATGAGTTTGCATAAGACCGGGCCACGAAATAGTAAACCACTAGATGTAACACTGTTAACTAGTTAGGTTACTGTTTCAATAGGATGACCTAGGTAACTCAGTCTTAATCGTGAGTGTGTCATGAACTCCTTCTCACGAGGGATTGTCCTTTGATTAGTACGAGTGAGAGTGGCCTGGATGTCGACTCAATAAGCCTACCTTCTTGGGGACAAGACCGAGTGGGGGGCTGGGGACATGACAATACAAGATGGAATTCACTCCTTCCCCTACTGGGACAAGTAGATGTGTGTTCCCTTAAGGGCTGATTTCGGGGCTTGAACAAAGGCGCGCCGTCATCTCCTGGCCTGAGAGGAACTCTTGTTTAGAGGTTGGACCCTAAACAACTTGTTCATTAGAGGGATCAGTGGTACTTAAGGATCCAGAGGTAACCTAGGGGTAAAACAGTAATTTGACCCAACTGGTGTTACAAACAAACGTGAAGGATTGACTTACTGCATTGGTCGATATCCGTGGACACAGAAATATTCTACAGTGAGAAGAGTGCAGCTATGGGTCTTTAGTGGAGTGACCCACAGTTAACGAATGTTGATTGACTCGGTTAATGAGTTTAGTTGATTAATCTCGTATCATTGGAGATTCTGATCTGTAGGTCCATTAGGTCCACCTGCTAGCTCATAACGGGTTCTGAGATAATATAGTCTTGATATTAAAGGGAATTTAAGTTAATTGTATTTTGATACAAATAATATAATGTATGGAGATACATTATACTATAAGTTAATTGTATTACAATGTACAAATACAATAAACCAGGGCATCAGATACCGGTTACAATTCTCCCACTTGCCCTAGATTATTTTCCATATATATCTCGCAGACTTAGACCTTCTAGATGTCTTTCAAACACTTTAGCCGTGAGAGCCTTCGTGAATGGATCAGCTAAATTGTGCTCTGATGCTATCTTTGTGACGATCACGTCTCCTCGGTGCACAATCTCCCTGATGAGATGATATTTCCTTTCGATGTGCTTGCCTCTCTTATGGTTGCGAGGTTCCTTTGAGTTTGCAACTGCGCCGCTATTATCACAATACAAGGTGATTGGCAGATGCATATTTGGAATGACTTCCAAGTCAATCAAGAACTTCCTGAGTCATACTGCCTCTTTTGCTGCTTCGCAAGCGGCTACATATTCGGCCTCCATGGTCGAGTCTGCAATGCATCCTTGCTTGATGCTACGCCATACTATTGCTCCTCCATTTAGAGTGAATATTGACCCCGATGTAGATTTCCTCGAATCTTTATCGGTTTGAAAGTCAGAATCAGTGTATCTTGTAAGGATCAAATCCTTGGAACCATACACGAGCATATAGTCCCTCGTTCTCCTTAGATACTAGAGGATATTTTTAACGGTTGTCCAGTGATCGAATCCTGGATTGGATTGATATCTACTGACAATCCCTATTGCATAACAAATGTCAGGCCTTGTACACAACATGGCATACATTAGGCTGCCTACTGCAGAGGCATAGGGAAAACGTCTCATGTCCTCAACTTCTTGAGGTGTTTGAGGACACTGTTCCTTAGACAAATTAATTCCGTGCCTGAAAGGTAATAGTCCCTTCTTGGAATTTTGGATTTTATATCTAACTAATAATTTGTCGATATAAGACGCTTGAGACAGGGCTAGCGTTTTGTTCTTTCGGTCTCGAACAAATTGTGCCTCACCCAAATCTTTTATTTGGAATTGAGTTGCTAGCCATAGTTTAATGTCAGTGAGATAACCTACATCATTCCCAATGAGTAGGATATCATCCACATACAATACTAAGAAAGCTACGGAGTTGTTGATGATCCTTTTGTAAACACAAGGCTCATCAACGTTTTGTTCAAAGCCATAAGATTTGATTGCCATATCAAATCTCATGTTCCAGCTGGATCTAGATGCTTGTTTTAACCCATAAATGGATCGTTTAAGCTTGCAAATTTTTTGCTCTTGATCTTGAGCAATGAACCCTTCTGGCTGAGACATGTAGATACTTTCTTCAAGATTGTCGTTCAGAAAGGCAGTCTTGACATCCATTTGCCATATTTCATAATCATAAAACGTGGCAATTGATAAAAGTATCCGGATCGACTTCAACATGGCAACAGGGGAGAAGGTTTCTTCATAGTCAATCCCCTCCTGCTGGGAAAAACCCTTTGCCATAAGTCGTGCCTTAAAGGTCTGTACCTTTCCAGCAGCGTCTCGTTTTCTCTTGTAGATCCATTTGCACCCTATGGGTCTAACCCCTTCAGGTTGATCTACAAGATCCCAAACTGAATTAAAATGCATGGACTCGATTTCCAAGTCCATGGCTTTAATCCACTCATTCTTGTCAACGTCATCCATTGTCTGTTTAAAGGTTAATGGATCCTCGATCCCGTCATCAGGTATGACGACTGGAGTTTAAGTTAAACCCAAATAGCGATCAGGTTGTCTAACAATCCTCCCACTACGTCGAGGTTCTCTTATTTCTTGAGAATGATGCGATTGACTCGAGGTGCCAACATCATCAACAACTGTTGTTGATGTTTCTGTAGCTTCGTTAGATAGTTCACTTAAAACGACTTTACTTCGTGGCTTGTGGTCTCTGAGGTGGTCTTCTTCTAGGAATGTAGCATTTGTCGATACAAGTACTTTATTTTCCTCTGGATCGAAGAAGTATCCACCTCTCGTTTCTTTGGGATAACCTACAAATAGGCAAAATTTAGAACGAGGCTCTAATTTCCTTGGGTTTGCCTCTAGCACGTATGCAGGACATCCCCAAATTCTGAAATGTCGTAAACTAGCTTTACGTCCTTTCCAGAGCTCAAATGGTGTTTCAGAAACACTTTTTGAGGGAACTACGTTTAAAATATAAACAACAGTTTCTACTGCATAGCCCCAAAACGAGTTAGGCAACTAAGCGTAACTCATCATTGAACGAACCATGTCCAACAAGGTTCTGTTTCTCCTTTCTGATACACCGTTTTGCTGAGGTGTACCAGGGGCTGAGAGTTGGGACGTAATTCCATGCTCTATCAAATAGTCTTGAAAACTTGAGTCCATATACTTTCCACCTCGATCGAATCAAAGTCTTTTTATCGTCTTACCTAATAGGTTCTCAACCTCGGCCTTGTACTCCTTGAACTTTTCAAAAGCTTCGGACTTATGATGCATCCGGTAGAGATAGCCATACCTCGAATAATCATCAATGAAACTGAAGAAATATTCATACCCTCCTCGAGCTCTAATGTTCATTGGTCCACAGAGGTCCGAATGAATGAGCTCTAGGGGTTCTTTGGCACAATAACCTTTTCCGGTAAAAGGTCGTTTTGTCATCTTGCCCTCAAGGCATGACTCACAAGGAGGCAACGAGTCGTCTTCTAACTTGTTTAGAAGTCCACTTCTGACCAATCTCTCAATCCTATTGAGGTTGATATGGTCTGACCTCAAGTGCAAGAGATAGGTATCTTGAGAAACTCTTCTTTTTTTAGGTTGGGTCTCAACAGTTTTAAACATCTCGTGATTTAAAATAGCTTTAGACTCAATTGGTCTCAAAACATACAATTTATTCTTCAAGTTTGCAGAGCAAACATCAATACCTCTTTTAGTTATGAACGCTTCATTAACAGAAAAAAAAAATTGAATAACCTTGTTCTAATAAACAAGATAAAGAAATCAAATTTCTTTTAATTTTCGGAACTATGTACACATTATTTAATATCATGTAACGTTCCTTGGTGAAGAATAATTTTATGTTTCCCACTGCAATAACCGAGATGACTTCTCCTGTTCTGACTTTAGGAGTCATCTCTCGAGCTCTTTGCTGTTGCCAGGAACTCATTCCTTGAAATGAAGAACATACGTGATTAGTGGCACCTGAATCGAGTATCCAGACAGAATCGTCGTTCTCCACTAAACACGTTTCCAAGACTAATAAATCGTATTTAGAGTCGTGGATCATGTTTTTCTTGGCCAAGCAGTTAGTTTGAGGACATTCCTCAGTTGAGACCAAACCTAAATTGTTTGCCACTTGTTTAGCATTTAAGAAAGTATTCTTAGTCGTATGTACTAAACCGTTTAATTTGACATTTGACAAAGCACATACGTTTTTCGACATATTGCTGAAACAAACAAATTAATCTCTATTAGAAACTAGCACTAAACCCATTAATCATATTATCCAATCAGATTTTAGCAAAAGCAATCATCGACCCATATATACAATTGATTTATTTGCAACGGTACTTTAGGGGTTTAGAATAACCGCTACCGTAGGGTAGTCAGCTACTCCTCCTCTGAATCGAGACAATCTCGACCAACAATGCCACCGTAGGGAAGAGCTAATGTTGGGAATGACCCTAGGAAACCCTATCCATTTCTGGAGTTTGCGTTGTTCTGAATCCCATGCGCAAGCCCTCCGTAGGGTGATCGTTCCCATGGCGACTCGCAGGCAACGCATGGGAATCTCACAGTGCAACCTAATGATGGAGACCGCAGGATACGTTTGACATGTTTCCTTCTCCCACTTACTATGGACACTTTCCCCATTCACCTTGATATTAACCCATGCAAACACCATCCGTAGGGGGACGCTCCCAGGACGCCTCGAGGCCAAGCATGGATCTCACGGTGTGAACACAGGGGGACGTGAGAGTAGAAACTTAATATGATTATTTCACTTCTATACTTTTCCTCCCACTAATGTGTCCTAAGGTTTTAGGGTCTATTACTTAGGTAAATTCCGGCTAAATGAATCTATCTAAGTCTATGCCTTCTTAAACAAGGTCTTTACACTAAATGTCTAAGTGAATTAAACTCTTTTAATAACCTAGTGACATTGCAAGCTAGTAAGACTATGGTTAATTCAACTCAGGTTCCGAACCATTTGCCGGGAGAGTTCCCTTATAACCAAGGTCTTATGTCCTAATTGATTTTAAAACTATTTAAAAATCTATGTAAGACATATTTCTAATCCTATTAGAAAAAGCGATCTTAGGTCTATTTCATTTTAAACCATTTAAAGAATGATATGATCCTAAGATCCTATGTTAGCATGCAACTCTTTGTTATAGGTTTTACGGTTTCTATTCATCAACATTTATAACTCTTATAACTTTTAATGAATTAACCCTATAACATGCTTTCTAATGGTGTTTTAAAGCATATAACAATCAATCATTCAAGTTATAAACAAAGCACCATTTAGAAACAACCTATGTCTAGGTGTGTATAACCCTTTATACTACGATGTATAGGTGAAACACTTTAAAACCTCACATCGCTCACGCATGCTCATAAAACTCGAGTTAACTTAACTCAAGAACCGACTCGATACCCAAGTAGGAGGTGTTCCGTAAACCATCAACTTAAATACCTCCAGCCTTAGACAGCATCTTGTCGGGTGAGTTCTTTTGTAACCGTTGTTTTACAAGATATCGACCTAAACTATGCAAGTTGACCGATTTGGAGGTTCATTAACCTAAGTGAGCATGCACTTTATCTTGTTATAGATTTTAGATTTCTATCTTTTTTATAACAATTATAAAACCAATCCATAACAAGCCTAATTTGAGTATAACACATAGTCAAACTAAAGAAATTTGATGCTTCATGCTTGGTTAATTTTATCTTTTAATATATAACTTTTATATAACATTAATCAATTAAAAAAATTAACCATTCAAGCATGAATCTCCCTAATTAATACAACATTTATATTAATAAAACCTGAAATTTCCATCATGCATTTGGAAAAATTAATAACACTTATTAAATTTAAGAAAATGCATGATCATGCTTTCCTATGGTGGGATTTTAAAACTATATGGCATACTCACAATGCACATAAAATCAATTCAATTTAATCATACATTCAGAATGCATAAATAAATTAAAAAACAACCTAAAGTGGATTGCTTTGGCAATTTTAAACAAACAATTAACTAATTATTACAATAATAATTATAAACAAAAGCTTTTAATGATCCCGAGCAACTCGAAATGCCCCGAACCGACCCTCCAAGGCTTGAATCGGGCTTGAAATGTGTGAAAATGGGCTGAACCGACTTGCTCCAGACCGAACCGGACCCCAAAAGAAGCTGCTGAACCGAACCGTTACTGGAAAATTTGCACGCTGGGAAAAATGTTCTACAGCGTCGGGACGCTACTTGAACAGCGTCCCAACGCTCTCGCGACCAGCAGCTGCTGGTTGCTATTTCTGCTTGCGTCTTCTCCAGATTTCTTCGATTTTACAGCCTATATGGACTCTATTGACTCTATAAAAATTACAGACCCTAGAACACACATTAATGCTCTTACATTTCTGAGCAATTACAATTTCATGAAGAAATGAAAGCTTAAAAAATTGCCAAACCATAAAAGTCCACTTTAGCACCTAGAAAAAATCATTTTCAAAATGGTACCCACCACAACAAAACTGATGCAAATTAAGTGCTCTAATACCAATTGAAGGTGTTCATATAACACATACGGAAGCAATTGAAGATTGGGAGCACCTAACTACATCAATTTTACAACTAAAACATGCATGTCCTAAAGAAAACAAGAACAGAGAGTTTAGAACAACCAACCTTTTGCAGCTCAATAGGTGGACCTCCATGGATTCTTTTCTTCTCCAATCTACTTAGGACAACCCTTAGTGTCTTCCCTACTATTCTCCGGGCCAAGAATGACTTGTGGGAGTCTATAAAGATAGGGATTGGGAAGGGAATGCTTGAAAGATCAAGCTATAGAGATGTGAAAATGAGAGAGTCTGAGTCCAAATTCTAGCAGCATGACAGTAAGGAAATGGCACTCTTAGGCATTAATCTGATTCACACACTATTTATAGAGATATCCCATGCAAGGAGAAGCTCTAAGACACAAGACACATGGTAGTCTTGCAAGCCAAAGTGGATTCTAAGGGCTCGTTTGATAACGTTCTTGTTTCCTGTTTCTTGTTCCCGTTTCTCCTTTTTTAAGAAACAGACTTATTTGATAACTCATCCTTGTTTCTTGTTTCTAAATTTCTAGAAACATTTCTAAAAAAGAGGCCAAATTTGAGAAACTACAAAATGTTGTTTCTCAAATTCTGTTTCTTTTTTTTTCTTCTCTATCTTTCATGCATGTATCTATCTCTCCCTCCCACTCCTACACCAATCTCTTCTCTTCCTCTATTTTTTTAACCACTTCCTCGTCTTTTTTTTTGTTAATTTTTTTTTATTTCGTTCTCTTTCCTTTTTTTATTTTTTTTTTAATTTTTCGTTATTTCTTTCTCTTTCATTTTTTTATTATTTGTGTTATTTCTTTCTTTTTTTCCTTTTATTATCACCTCCACGATCTCAGACTACCGTCCACCATCTTTGACATCTGACTATCGATCGTCGTCGACCAGCCGTCACTGTCAACCTCTGACTATCAACTGTCGCCGACAGACCGCCTCCGTCGAACTTCGACTATCGGCCGCCGCCAACCTCCATCGACCGACCGCCATGGACCACCTTCTACTCCTAGTCGTCGCCGACCTCAGTCGACTGACCACCATTGTCAACCTCCGACTACCGGTTGCGGCAGTCCGCTACCGTCAACCTTCGACTACCGGCCTTCACCGACAGTACGTTATCGTCGACCTTCGAATACTGCTCGCGACCGATTGCTACTATCGACCTCCGACAACCGACCGCCGTCGACCTCTACCGACCAACCACCACTGTCCACCTCCGACTACCTGTCGCGACCAACCGCAACCGTCAACCTCCGACGACCGGCCGCCATCGACCACCTCCAACTACCGATCAATGTCGACCGACCGTCGTCGTCAACATTCCACTACCGACCACAACCGACTGCAATCGTCGATCGGTCGCCATCGACTTTTGTCGACCGACTACCACCTTGCACCTCCGACTACCGGTTGTCGCCAACCTCCAACTACCGGCCGCGGACGACCGCTACTGTTGACCTCCGACAATCGGGTGCCAACAACCTCCACTAATCGGCCTTCGTCGACTGACCGCTACCGTCGACCTCAGACTACCAGACGTCGCCGACCTGCCACTACCGTCGACCTCTGACTACCGGCAGTCGCCAACCTCCATCGAACGACCGCCACCGTCGACCACCAACTACCGGCCGCCGTCGACCCCGCTGACCATCCTCCTCCGACTGACAGCTACCGTAGACCTCTGACTACCGTGAACCGCCAACCTCCGTCGAACGACTGCAACCGTCGACCTTTGACTACCAGGCGCCGCCAACCTCTTATTACCGTCGACCAACCACCACCGACTGGCCGCAGTCGTCGACCTCCGACTATCGGCCACCATTGATCGACGATTTCGCCAACCCCCGCTCTGTTAACCAGCTTCCACCGACAGACCGTTACCGTCGACCTCCGACTACCTGGCGCCGTCGACCAACCACCATCGTCGACCTCCAACTACCGAGCATCGTTGACCCCTGTTGACCAGCCTCCGCCGACTGACCGCTACCGTCGACCTCAGACTATTGGGCGCCACCGACCAGCCACTACCGTCGACCTCTAACTACCGACAACCGCCGACCTCCATCGAACGACTGCCACCGTCGACCTTTGACTACCGGGCATTTTCGATCTCTACTGACCGACATATGTCGATCGATCGTCATCGTCGACCTTCGACTACCAGCCACCACCGACCAACCGCTACCGTCGACCTCTGACTATCGACCTTCGTTGACCGACTGCCACCGTCGATCTCGGACTACTGTCAACCTCTGACTACCGGGCGTCGTCGACCAGCCGCTACCATCGACCTCTAACTATCGGGCGCTGCCGACCTCTGCTGCACGACAGCTATCGTCGACCTCTTACTACTAGGCACCACCGATCTCCGTCGACCTCCGACTATCTGTCGTGGTTGACTTCCGTTGATCGGCCTTCGCCGCCTGACCCCCACCGAGCTCCGTCGACCAGTTGCTACAGTCGACCTCTGACTACCAGATGCCACCGTCGACCTCTACTACCGACTGCCACTATCGTCGTCGACAAAAACTTGTTCCTTTTTTTCTTATTTTCGACAACCGCCACCACGCGCTGACGACTTTTCCAGCATTCGCCGCTAACGTCGGCATTCGCTCAATGGTCGAAGGTCGGTAGCGATGGTCAATGATCAACGATGACGGGTGATCGGTAACAATGGTGGTAGTGATGAGGAAGAAGAAGCAGAAATAAAAAAATAATCGTTGAAAATTAATATATTTGTATATTATATGTACTAAATTTTATTTTAACTAAAAAAAAACAAGAAACAAGAATCGGTTATCAAAAACATTTTGTGTTTCTGTTTCTTTTTTCAGAGAAACAAGGAACATAAATAGTTATCAAACATGTTTCTGTTTCTACTTCTTAAAAAACAAGAAACAAGAAATAGGAAACAACAAACGAGAAACGAGAAACAGGAAACGAGAACGTTATCAAACGGGGCCTAAGTGTCCAAGTAACAATACATGCAACAATGCATGAGGTGAGTTGTCTTTCCACTTTGAATGATCATGCAAGAGTGGGAATCCAACTTATTCTACTAACTTCAACTTTGAAATCTAATTTCAAGCTTGGAAATTTACCCCAATTTCAATTCTAAATTGAAATTAATTGCTTGGTACCTTGTGCAATTCAATATATATGATTCCTAATACATATATATAGTATTCAAAACACTTTTAAATACTTTATCTCTCATTTTCTAATTTAATTCATAATTAAATAATTGTGTCAAACACAATTTACGATAATACCCTTTTTCCCGATTTTGAACGATTCAAAGAATCCTATCTTTTTGTTCTAGGCTTTATTCCGATATGAGCTAGTAGGGGGACCTAATGGACCTATAGATCATGGGCTCCAACGATTCAGGGCTAACCGACTAATCTCATTAACCAAGCTTAACCAACATTCGTTAACTACCGGGACACTCCACTATAGCCCGATAGTTGCACTCCCCTCACTATAGATATATTTTCGTCCACTTGATTTAACCATGATTAGTAAGTCGATCCTTCACAGGTTGTTCGTAGCTATAGCTAGGTCAAAAGTCCGTTTCACCCCTATAGTACTTCTAGTTCCTTAAGTCTCATTGATCCTCTAATGAACAATTGATTTATGGTCCAACCAATAAACTGAGTCCCTCTCGGGCCAATGAGAGGGTGGGATCCCTTTGTTCAAGCCCCTGAGTCAACACTTAAGGGAACAACCTTTCTACTATCCCTAATTAGGGTAGGAGTGAATTCCTTCTCGCACGACTATGTCCCCAGCTATCTACCCGTTCCTATCCCTGAAAGGGGAGGCTTATTGAGTCGACGATACTTAGCCACTCTCACCTATGCATATCTAAGGATAAGCCCGAATAAACAGGAGTTCATAGTTAGCTCAGGATTAAGATCGAGTTACCTAGGTCATCGCATGAAATAGTCAGTCTCGTCAATAAACGGTGTTATAAAGCAAGAGCGACTTATTTCTCGGTCCTGGTCTTATGCAAACTCATTGCATAGGACGCCCCCACTCGCACGTCTCTACATGGACGATTTAGGATCACATTGTCACACCCCCTCTCGGACCACCTGCTAGCTTAGGCCGAAAGACGGCATGAAGCCAACAGTCATTGTCACCTCTAACGATCCCTGTTGACCCTACTGAAACGTTGAACCTGATAAACATACTAATCATAGATATAAAACATTCTACATGAAACAGAACACAACGGGATCCCTGGAAACAAACTTTCAACAAACACGAGGTGCCACCCTGACATAACTTGGTTCGGATAATAACCTGATATAGATATCACAACCAAAAACATCTACAACTAGGGTTTATACAACGACGACCTCTAGGTCGATATTATCCAATCCTTACAAAACATTTACAGTATGAACAGACTCAAAAATACAACTCCGCCCACGTACTGAAGCTTATTCTGGAACTTTCAGCAGACGTTGGCAGTGTATCAGGCACCGGGAGCTCGATCTCTACCTGAAAAGTTGAAAACATTTTAAAAGAATGAGCTACGAAGCCCAGTGAGTGACTAACTTTAAAACTCTAAATTAGGAAATCAAAACACGTGATAAACCTTTAAACGTATAAATATGCTCAATCAAAGCGTTTAACATAAACGTGTAATGAATAAGGCTTTCTAAAATATCTCGCAAGTTCGTCATCAAAAATCTAGCGAGGCATATGAAATACATCAAACGTTTTAACGAACATGACCGTTCTACGTTGTGTAGGGCACGCCCAGTACAACCAACGTTTACTAATCCTACGATGTAGTGGGGCCCGCCCAGCACTCACGACAGCATCGTTGTCACGGAGTACACTCAACGTCGACAACGGAATATAACATGTGTGCACACGGTACCATATAGCCTCGGGCTCAATATCTCAGTCATGTAGTCAATAGAAATCTCTGCGAAATCACATGAAAACATTTAAACATGCCTGCTTATCGTTATCTTTTGTAAAACTCAAGCTTACTCAGCTTGCTCGAGAAAAACTTTAAATCATTAAACAATATTTGCTAACACATGCTTTACTTCAAAAGATATCGTTTCAACTACTTTTCATAAAGCCATTAGCCACGTGCTCGTATATAAACCTTATTAGAAAATCTAAGCTCAAAACTCATGCTTGAAACCGTTCACAAAAACCATGTATCATTCATAGAAAAACATGTAAAACATATAATCATAAACAACCGTTTAAGAATATTTTCGAAATTTGCTTTGTCACTCACTGTCTTATCTAGTTCCCCGGTTTGTAGACTCGACCTATTTCCTCTTGGCCTGTCAAACAACCAAAACCGAGCATTAGAACCATAGATAGCTTTGTCTTTCCATGCTCATGAATTTTCTAAACAATTGGATTAAGAATCACATTCACATCCTACTTTCCAGATTTTCCAGATTCTATACCCTAACTTCCAACACCCATAACTTCCTCAATACTTAACCAACATTAATGAAATATACATCAAACTCTTCATTTTCGAACACTCTACAACTTACCTGAAGAAATGAAAACAAGATGCTCAACCAATTAGCCAAGAATTTCCCCGAACACAGACAATACAGAATTCCAGGTTCTCTGCTACTCTTTATATTCCTCCTGAAATTAAACCTACTTCAAGTCATTTGTGGCTCACAAAATCTTCATGAAAGTTGTAGGATATTGAATAAGCTTTCCAACCATACCAAATAGAGCTTCTGATTCGACTTGTGCACTCCAGAATACTCAAAACATTAGAGAACACCAGAGATCCTCCTGGTTTGCTCGAAAATCCTGTGCTCTGTTTTCCATTCCAAAAACCATTAACTTCTCATACGATTTAGCTCAAGCTTCCTTCATGAAATTTGTTGTAACATGAACTAACTTTCAAGAAAATCAAACCTCACCTCTTATTTTCTTCTGTGTAGCTCAAACCGAACAAAAAACCAGAGGTTGATAGTTTGCACCCAGATTCTGCAATGGCTAGCTTTGCATGAACTTTTTCCTATCTTCTTCAACCTCAAACCACGAAATTCTTCTTCTTCTTCTTCCTTCACTCTCTACTCAAAGTGCTCTGAAAGTTTGAATGGAAAATGATGGAGAAATGGAATGAAAATGGGCTGAAAAAGTGGTTGTCGGTGGTGCATTTCTTGCTGTCCATTTCCACTTCCTTTCTTTTCTTTTCTTTTCTTTTTTCTTTCTTTGCTGATTTCTTTTTTTTTTTTTCCCATTTCACTTTCTTTTCCTTTTCTCTCCTTTTTCACTTTTGTTCCATTTCTTCTTGTAAATTGGTAAGTTCCAACACCTTAAACCAACAATGAAACCACAATAACCACAAAACTTGCTATTGTCCTTCAACAATGAAACAACTTTTAATTCAACTTCCACAATAGATGACAAGACAAAATGATCCTAGAGAAGTCTCGGGTTTACAACTTACCTCCCCCTTATGAAATTTCGTCCTCGAAATTTAGAAGTCCTTAGGTGAAGAGTATCGGGTAACTCCTCCTCATTTGACCTTCTGACTCCCAGGTTGCCTCCGCTACTCCATGATGTCTCCAAAGAACTTTCACGAGTGGGATCGTTTTGTTCCTCAGGACTTGCTCCTTCTTGTCGAGGATCTGAACCGCTTCCTCTTTATAACTCAAGTCTTCTTTCAGCTCAATCGGTTGCATTTGCAACACATGGGATGGATCTGGTATATATTTCCTCAACATGGACACATGAAAAACATCATGTATTCGAGCAAGTTCCGTTGGCAAATCAAGTCTATAGGCTGCTGGTCCAACTCGTTCTATTATCTGGTAAGGACCAATATATCTAGGACTCAGCTTACCTTTCCTCCCAAAGCGAAGAACACCTCTCCACGGGGATAACTTTAAGAAAACCTGATCTCCAACCTGGAACTCTAAGTCTCTTCGTCGCTTATCTGCATAGCTCTTCTGTCGATCCTGAGCTATTTTCAGATTCTCCCTAATCAGCTTAACATTGTCTGACGTAACTTGTACCAACTCAGGACCAACTAGCTTCTGCTCTTCCACTTCGTTCCAACACACAGGAGTCCTGCATGGTCTGCCATACAAAGCCTCGAATGGTGCCATGCCGATACTAGACTGATAACTGTTATTATAAGCGAACTCCATAAGTGATAAGTGGGTATCCCAACTTCCCTTAAACTGAAGGACACATGCTCTCAACATGTCCTCTAAAGTCTGGATGGTCCTCTCAGACTGACCATCTGTCTGGGGATGGAACGGTGTATTGAACTTCAACTTTGTTCCCATTGCTTTCTGCACACTAGGCCAAAACTTAGAAGTAAACCTTGGATCCCTATCTGAAACTATGGACACTGGCACTCCATGCTGACTCACAATCCTGTTGACGTATAACTTAGCTAGCTGATCTAGTGTAGACGGCGCTTTAATCGGTATAAACCGCGCTGTCTTGGTGAGTCTATCCACTATTACCCATATACCATCATGTCCACTAGAAGTACGGGGTAATCCAAACAGAAAATCCATGGTAATATGCTCCCACTTCCACTCTGGCTCTGGCAGTAGATTAAGGAGTCCTCCTGGCCTCTGTCTCACTAGTTTAACCTGTTGACAGATCAAACATCTATCGACATATTCAGCTATCTCCCGCTTCATATCAGGCCACCAATAAGTTTTCTTCAGAGTTCTGTACATCTTGGTGCTTCCTGGATGCATAGCGTAAGCTGAACTGTGAGCTTCCTCTAGTATTGTACCCTTAAGCTCACTAATATTCGGAGCGCATAGTCTTCCCTGCTTAACTATGACTCTGTCCGCTCTCAACTCAAATTCTGCCTCTGGGCCTTGCTTGGACTTTGCAAGCATCTTCTGAAAATTACTGTCCTCTGGCTGCCTTCTCACAATCTCTGCTACTAAAGAAGATCTAACCTGAAATTGAGCTAAAAGACCCCCTGAGCTTTTTGCAGTCACAACCGCCTTGAAACCTCTTAACTCACTTAGCAATCTTACTCGAATACCACACAAGGCACTCTTCGAAAGTCTCGACTTCCTACTTAACGCATATGCTACTACGTTAGCCTTACCTGGATGATATTCTTGAAGGGAATAAAAGTCCCCACGCAGCGGAAGCGCATCGATTGGACCTTACGCCGTATATTAATTAACATTAAAATACCGTTACGATAACTCAAACAAAACTTTAAACAACCTTTAAAGCCGCTGTAAAATTGGTTTAAACATGCTAAAATAAATCTAAATTTATTTTTAAAAATTTTCTAAAGAAAAGAGGAAGAACCGTTACAAACCTTCGTTGAAGACTTGACCGTTCTTCGCCAACGACGCTCCACGAACGAAAACGCAGCAGCCGCCTTTGCTTTTCTTCGCTGGAAATTTCTTCTTTGTTTGACACAATCACCACAGAGGTTACACCGGTATGTCTCTGAGTCTAGGAGGCTAAAGACTTGTGGGAGTCTTTCTCTAAGAGGGAGGCTAGAGAGAATTCTAGGTCTTGTCTTTCAAGAGTGTCATGTGTCATGACCAATTAGGTCTAGTGTTCTATTTATAGAAGAGAGGCCATGAATAAAATATTCAATGAAATCAATCTTTTCCATAATTGATTCAATCTTATTCCTTAATTAATAAATCATGATCAATCAATTCCATAATTGATTAATCTTTTCCACAAATGACTAATTACTTCCATAAGTGATTAGATCATTTCCATAAATGATTAATCACTTCCTTAAGTGATTAATTATTTCCATAATTGATTAATTCCCGGTTAATGAATTCTTTAATTAATTAACCACCAATTAAATATCACATATTTAATTCCCGGCCTAGAATTAATTAATTTGCCCAAACACATTTTAGGCCTTAAATTAATTAATTCATTATTTTGAACTCTTTCAAACTTCCATAAATTTCTATTTGAACTTTTCAAATATTAATTTCTCTCATAATAATATATCAATATATATTATATTTGTTTCCCTTAATAAATTGAACATTTTCAATTTACTTTTATTACTTAGTTGCCTCAAATTACTTTACGAGCTACCAGTGGGACCTAATGGACCTGCAGATCAGAAGCTCCAACGATGTGAGATTAATTGGTCAAACTCATTAACCACATTAATCAATATTCGTTAACTGTGTGTACATTCCACTATAGACTCACAGTTGCACTCTTCTCACTGCAGACATATTTTCTGTGTCCACGGATCTAGACCAATATCGACTAGTTAGTCCTTCACGAGTGTCCGTAACACCAGCTGGGTCAAATTACCGTTTTACCCCTGGGTTACCTCTATTTCCTTAAGTACCAATTCTCCTCTAATGAACAACCTGTTTGTGGTCCAACCATCAAACAGAAAACCCTCTCGTGCCATTGAGAGGGTAGGGCCCTTTGTTCAAGACTCGGAGTAACCACTTAAGGGAACACTCATCTGCTTCCCTAAAGTCGGGAAGGAGTGAATTCCATCTTGTACGATTATGTTTCCAGCTCCCCATTCGGTCTTGTCCCCAAAGTGGTAGGCTTATTGAGTCGGCGTATTGGCCACTCTCACCCATACAAATCAAAGGACAGTCTCTCATGAGCAGGAGTCCATAATCAACTCAAGATTAAGACTAAGTTGTCTAGGTCGTCCTAGTGAAATAGAAAACCAACTAGTTAACGGTGTTATAACCAGTGGTTACTATTTCGCGGTCCGGTCTTATGCAAACTCATTGCATAGGATACCCCCACTCGCATGTCTCCTACACGAACGCGTTGGATCGCAGCGTTTGTATCAAATACAAAGTGGGCCGTATCCATAGTGTCACCAGGATAAGGTACCCAGTCTTATCCCTATACTATAGACCCTTTAGGCTGTTTCTTGAACAATGATCCCATATGTCGCTACATATAGTTCAAGACTCATATTACAGCCTTGGATGTCTAGTTTATTGGATTAGGGTTATTATTAGGCAAAGACATATATAAAATAACTAATAACAATTAATGGAAAAATATATCAATATTATTTCATTAATATCCGGTCAATGGTTACATTCACTATCTACGAGTTTTAGGGCATAAAACCCAACAATTCTATGGTACAGTCATAGTCTTTAATCAGTTCTAGCCATCGCCTCTGTCTTAGATTCAATTCTTTCTGATCAAAGATATACTTCAGGCTCTTATGATCTGTGAAAATGTGGTACTTCTCACCAAATAAATAATGTCTCCAGATCTTCAGTGCTAGAACAACTACTGCTAGCTCAAGATCATGGGTAGGGTAATTACACTAATGCTGCTTCAACTGCCTTGAAGCATAAGCTATCACCTTTCCTTCCTGCATCAACACACAACCTAATCCTTGCCTCGAAGCATCACAATAGATCACATACTCCTTCCTTGTTACAGGAAGTGCTAGAATAGGTGCTGTCACCAATCTCTTTTTTAGCTCCTGGAAACTTTGTTCGCATTTGTCTGACCAATCAAACTTAGCATTTTTCCTTGTCAAAGCTATCAAGGGTAATGCTAACTGTGAGAAATCCTCAACAAAATGTCTGTAGTATCCAGCCAGGCCGAGGAAACTACGTACTTCTATTGCACAAATTGGTCTTTCCCAGTTGACAACAGCTTCCACTTTCTGCGGATCAACACTAACTCCGTCCGCTGAAACTACATGCCCTAAGAACACCACTTGATTCAACCAGAACTCACATTTGCTAAACTTAGCGTATAGCTGTTTATCACATAGTGTCTGCAGAACAATCCTCAGATGTTCCTCATGGGATTTCCTGTCAATTGAGTAAACTAGAATGTCATCGATGAACACTATCACAAACTGATCTAAATACTGGTGGAAGATCCTGTTCATGAGGTCCATGAAAACTATTGGCGCATTCGTTAAACCGAATGGCATCACTAAAAACTCATAGTGCCCATACCTCGTTCTGAATGTTGTCTAAGGGATATCTGATTCCGTAACCTTCAACTGGTGGTATCCTGACCTCAGATCAATCTTAGAGAACACTGATGCTCCTCTTAACTGGTCAAACAAGTCATCAATGCGTGGTAGAGGATACTTGTTACGTATCGTGACCTTGTTTAACTGCCTGTAATCAATACATAATCTCAAGGTACCATCTTTCTTCTTCACGAATAACACTGGAGCTCCCCAAGGTGATACACTAGGCCTGATGTATCCCTTGTCAACTAGTTCTTGCAACTACACCTTTAGCTCCTTAAGCTCGCTCGGAGCCATCCTGTATGGTGCCTGTGAAATAGGTGATGTTCCTGCTAACAATTCAATAGTGAACTCCATCTCTCTATCAGGCGGCAAACCCGACAGATCAGCTGGAAGGCGGCAAACCCGATAGATCAGCTGGAAAAACATCAAGATATTCATTCACCACAGGAACATCTTCTGGTTTCTGATTTTCTTCTTGCACCTCAACCACGTGCGCAAGAAACGCTGTGCAACCTTTCCTCAACAACTTCTCAACTTTCAGAGCTGAAATCAAACTCGTAGGAATAATCTTCCTCTCACCCCTGAAAACAACTTCACTCGCACCTAGTTTCCTAAAAGTCACTTCCTTCCTATGGCAATCCATAGAAGCATAGTGAGTGAATAAGAAATCCATTCCCAAAATCACTTCCAACGCCTGCAACTCTAGGGGAAGAAGATCCACTAGCATACAGAGACCTTCTACTACAACCTCACAATCACGCAACACTTCCTTGACTAACAAAACGTCACCAACTTGAGTGCATATGACTATTTCCACAGATAAAGGCTCTAGCATCCTATTCAGCTTAGTTAAGAACATGCTAGAAACAAAGGAATGCGTAGCACCTGGATCTAATAAAACACGTGCAGGTACATTACAAATCAAAATCGTACCAGTGATCTCATCTGGTGCATCCTTTGCTTCCTGTTGAGTCATGGCGTAGACTTTTCCCTGCTGCCTAAGTTTCCCCACAACTCCCTTTTGCCTTGCACCACTAGTGTCTTCTCCTGCGCCTGCTAAGACTCTCGGCTGCTCAACTGTGTAGGACTCAACTCCTTGGTTCCTCTGAATTGCTGCCCTCAGCTATGGGCAATCCCTCTTGAAATGCCCTGGTTGTCCACACTGGTAACACACACCAGCGCCAACAAGACACTGACCCCGATGATTCTTGCCACAACTTGCACATGGGGTTCTCCTGGATTCACTAGCAACGGACTCCTGACCCGTCCGCGGTCTTGCTACCGAACTTGCAGACTGACTGGGGGCTCTCTGACTTTGCCTCTGATAGGCACTACCCGAACTCATCTGCCTCGACAACTGGGCACCAGATCGGCGCTTGAAGTCTTGACGGCCTGAAACATTCACTCCAAGTGTGAACCTCCACTGCTCACGACCTCGAAAACCACTAGCTGGTAGAGCTCCACGACTAGGCTCCGCAGCCGACTTTTCCTCTATAATACTCTACTCCACACGTAAGGCAGTCTCTACTAGTTGGGAAAAATTCGTCCACATGGCAATAGCGGTAACTGGGGTACGTATCTCAAAACGCAACCCTCTCTCAAACCTACGACACCTGTCACTCTCAGATGCCACAATCACATCGGCATACCGTGAAAGCTCGGTATACTTTCTCTCGTACTCGGCCACTGAAAGTGACCCTTGTTTCAGCTCAAGAAACTCATCCCTCTTCGCCTCACAATATGTGGTGGGGTAGTACTTTTCCTCGAATATGCCTCTAAATGTCTGCCAATCTAACGTACGTGCATCTCTGCGCCTGGCTAGAATAGATTTCCACCATCCCTCTGCCTCTTTCTGCAAAAGGAATGTAGCTAATCTGACTTTTCACTCCTCGGGACAACTCATCACGTCGAAGCATTTCTCCAACATATTCAACCAGACCTCGGCGTCAGCTGGATCTGTGGAACCCTCAAACACTGTGGCTCCTAACTTCTTCAACCGTTCAATCCCATACGTCTTTTCCGGATCACTAGGCCCTGCTCTCTCTAGCCTACCGATCTCCTGCGCAGATCTAGAAAATTGATCACTCCCTGCCTCATTCTGACCTCTCGGGGTACTGGATCCCGTTTCAGATTGACTTTGGGTAGGATCCTGCGTCCCGTCCTGATTCTGCCTGCGTCGTCTGCTGGTACATGGTGGCATGACTCCTATAACATATCAACACATCAGACATGCTATAGATACTTAACTCAGATGCATGATACTAAACTTATACCCACATTCTAGTCCTGACTAGACTCAATCTCAACAATACTCGGACCATACTCCGCTAGTTCTATCTGAAATGACCCAACGTCTAACTATTTACTTCCTGGATTCTTCTTAGCACTAACTACCATGTCTCTTTTCCCATAGAGCTAATTGCTCTAATACCAAGTTGTCACACCCCCTCCCGGACCACCGGCTAGCTTAGCCCGAAAGACGGCGTGAAGCCAACAGTCATCGCCACCTCTAACGATCCCTGTTGACCCTACTGAAACGTTGAACCTGATAAACATACTAATCATAGTATAAAACATTCTACATGAAACAGAACACAGCGGGATCCCTGGAAACAAACTTTCAACAAACACGAGGTGCCGCCCTGACATAACTTGGTTCGGATAATAACCTGATATAGATATCACAACCAAAAACATCTACAACTAGGGTTTATACAACGACGACCTCTAGGTCGATATTATCCAATCCTTACAAAACATTTACAGTATGAACAGACTCAAAAATACAACTCCGCCCACGTACTGAAGCTTGTTCTGGAACTTTCAGCAGACGTTGGCAGTGTATCAGGCATCGGGAGCTGGATCTCTACCTGAAAAGTTGAAAACATTTTGAAAGAATGAGCTACGAAGCCCAGTGAGTGATTAACTTTAAAACTCTAAATTCAGAAATCAAAACACGTGATAAACCTTTAAACGTATAAATATGCTCAATCAAAGCGTTTAACATAAACGTGTAATGAATAAGGCTTTCTAAAATATCTCGCAAGTTCGTCATCAAAAATCTAGCAAGGCATATGAAATACATCAAACGTTTTAACTAACATGACCGTTCTACGTTGTGTAGGACACACCCAGTACAACCAACGTTTACTAATCCTACAATGTAGTGGAGCCCACCCAGCACTCCCATCGTCTTTGTCGTAGTGGGGCCCGCCCAGCACTCACGACAGCATCGTTGTCACGGAGTACACTCAACGTCGACAACGGAATATAACATGTGTGCACACGGTACCATATAGCCTCAGGCTCAATATCTCAGTCATGTAGTCAATAGAAATCTCCGCGAAATCACATGAAAATATTTAAACATGCCTGCTTATCGTTATCTTTTATAAAACTCAAGCTTAGCTTGCTCGTGAAAAACTTTAAATCATTAAACAATATTTGCTAACACATGTTTTACTTTAAAAGATATCGTTTCAACTACTTTTCATAAAGCCATTAGCCACGTGCTCGTATATAAACCTTATTAGAAAATCTAAGCTCAAAACTCATGCTTGAAACCGTTCACAAAAACCATGTATCATTCATAGAAAAGCATGTAAAACATATAATCATAAACAACCGTTTAAGAACATTTTCGAAATTTGCTTTGTCACTCACTGTCTTATCTAGTTCTCCGGTTTGTAGACTCGGCCTATTTCCTCTTGGCCTGTCAAACAACCAAAACCGAGCATTAGAACCATAGATAGCTTTGTCTTTCCATGCTCATGAATTTTCTAAACAATTGGATTAAGAATCACATTCACATCCTACTTTCCAGATTTTCCAGATTCTATACCCTAACTTCCAACACCCATAACTTCCTCAATACTTAACCAAAATTAATGAAATATACATCAAACTCTTCATTTTCGAACACTCTACAACTTACCTGAAGAAATGAAAACAAGATTCTCAACCAATTAGCCCAGAATTGCCCCGAACACGGACAATACATAATTCGAGGTTCTCTGCTACCCTTTATCTTCCTCCTGAAATTAAACCTACTTCAAGTCATTTGTGGTTCACAAATTCTTCATGAAAGTTGTAGGATATTTAATACGCTTTCCAACCATACCAAATAGAGCTTCTGATTCGACTTGTGCACTCCATAATTGTAACGCCTGAAATTAAACCTACTTCAAGTCATTTGTGGCTCACAAATTCTTCATGAAAGTTGTAGGATATTTTAATACGCTTTCCAACCATACCAAATAGAGCTTCTGATTCGATTTGTGCACTCCATAATTGTAACGCCCCAGGCCCGAGATTCGGAATCCGGATTCGGCACCTCACGGCCTCGACATTCCCCTACATCCCCTACGGCCTAGCGACGTCACCCATACTCGTCTTAAACCGCTTCTAAGAGTGAAGACTATCCCCACAAACCAACACGAGGTCCTTTTAGCATGTTTTGTCCTCACTCACATGCTTCCTAGGAAAATTCCTAGGAGGTCACCCAACATAGAACTTTTCCAAGCCAAGCATGCTTAACTTCAAAGTTCCTATGATTGAGCCACCGAATAGAAAGGTGCACCTTGTTTGTATGGGTAGTATCTATCAATTCTTTTAAGCTTATCTTGACCATACTTTCATGTCCTCAGGATCCCCCTCATTCGGATGTGATCTCGGTTCATTCATGTACCCCTCCTAACCTCGGGCGTCACATGCCCACCAGCTTCTGCCTTGGTTCGTCCCCGAACAACATCCTACTGGGAGAGGTTCCACTCTGATACCATCTGTAACGCCCCAGGTTTTCCAACCCTTAGCCTAGAGACGCTACTTCATCCCTTAAACCCTTATCTATGGAACTGAACCACTTAAACCGGATGTACCGAAAATTTCGGTACATCCGGTTTAAGTGGTTCAGTTTTCGGTACATCCGGTTTAAGTGGTTCAATTCCATAGATAAAGGTTTAAGGGATGAAGTAGCGTCTCTAGGCTAAGGGTTGGAAAACCTGGGGCGTTACAATAATACTCAAAACATCAAAGAACACCAGAGATCCTCCTGATTTGCTCGAAAATCCTGTGCTCTGTTTTCCATTCCAAAAACCATTAACTTCTCATACGATTTAGCTCAAGCTTCCTTCATGAAGTTTGTTGGAAAATGAACTAACTTTCAAGAAAATCAAACCTCACCTCTTAGTTCCTTCTGTGTAGCTCAAACCGAACAAAAAACCAGAGGTTGACAGTTTGCACCCAGATTCTGCAATGGCTGGCTTTGCATGAACTTTTTCCTATCTTCTTCAACCTCAAACCACGAAATTCTTCTTCTTTTTCCTTCACTCTCTCCTCAAAGTGCTCTGAAAGTTTGAATGGAAAATAATGGAGAAATGGAATGAAAATGGGCTGAAAAAGTGGTTGTCGGTGGTGCATTTCTTGGTGTCCATTTCCACTTCCTTTCTTTTCTTTTCTTTTCTTTTTTTTCTTTCTTTGCTGATTTCTTTTTTTCCCCCCATTTCACTTTCTTTTCCTTTTCTTTCCTTTTTCAATTTTGTTCCATTTCTTCTTGTAAATTGGTAAGTTCCAACACCTTAAACCAACAATGAAACCACAATAACCACAAAACTTGCTATTATCCTTCAACAATGAAACAACTTTTAATTCAACTTCCACAATAGATGACAAGACAAAATGATCCTAGAGAAGTCTCGGGTTTACAACTTGCGTCTATATTATCTATAAAGTGAGTCGCGTCTCATAGTGTTCCCAGAATAAGGCACCCAGCCCTATCCCTATACTATAGATCGTTTTGGCTATTACTCGAGCTTGATCCACTTTTATATCTCTACATAAAGCTCAAGTGTTCATCCTATAGCCATGGATCTTAGTTTATTGGATTTGGGTTTAAATGTGCAATTTACTTTATCCAGTAATGACTTTACTGAATTAATCTTGATAACGCCTTTATCGAATAAGTATATAATTTTGTTTAACATTCACTATCTACGAGTTTTAGGGCACCAATCCCAACCAAGAGGACAACGCACTTTTGTTCAAGCCCCGGAATCAACCCTTAAGGAAACACACATCTACTTACCCCAATAGAGAAAGGAGTGAATTTCATCTTGTATTGTTATGCTCCTAGGCCCCCACTCAGTCTTGCCCCTGAAATGGTAGGCTTATTGAGTCGGCGAACTAGTCACTCTCACCCATACAAATCTAAGGACACTCCCTCCTGAAAAAGGGTTCATAACAGACTCAGAATTCATATTGAGTTACCTAGGTCATCCTATTGAAATAGCTAGTCAAACGACGTTACATCTAGTGGTTACTATTGTAGACACCGTATTTGGTCTAGCTTGATTTTGTTGATTTATATTATGCTTTTACCTTATCTCTTTTATTATTGTTGTTGTTATTATTGTTATTATTATTGTTATTTGTTTAAAAAGTAAAAAAATAAAAAATAAAAAAATATCTCCCAACCACCTTTTCTTAGTCTCCCTCTTTTTCTCTCCACTAACACGTCTTTCTCCCTCAAAATCTCAACCATCCCACATTTCCATTTTCTTTCATTTTTTTCCCTCTTTCTTTACTATTTTAAAGTGTAGTCGTGGCTTATAAAAGGGAAGGTCGTTGATTGACAATTGGGGGGGGGGGGGGTAATTACAATGAAGAGTTTTTTTGTTCAAACTTCATTTCAACAAAGATTATAAGCCTTTTTTTCCCTTTTACCCATAAAAACCTCTTTCTCTCTCTAAACGCCATTGTGACCTCCACCCAAACTCATTTTCTTATTCCTCCAAAAACCCACACCTCAACTCCACCGACAGCCTGAACGCATAGCCCGTACGCCGAGTAGCTCGCCGCGAGCTTAGCCACAAACTCCAGCCATTCACTGAACCCACAATCGCAAACTCTAGTCGTCCATGAGCCTCCAGCAACTCGCCGCATGAATCTAGCTACGACCTTTCCATCGTGCGCCTGTAGGTAGTGGAGCCTTGATGGCATTGATCTTCATCATAACCAGTGGAGTGAAACGGGACATAATGTGTGAATATGAAGTTGCAAAGAATGGCCAAAGAGAAATGGAAGTTGGAGAAGATAGGGAGAAGAAGAGTTGGTGGGCCCTTTTGAACTTTTATCCTTTGTTATTTTACTTTAAGTTATTTATAAACCTTTTCTTTTATGCTTGGGTTGGCTTGGTTGAAGGGTGAGGTCAAGTTTTCAAATATATTTTTTTCCTTCCTCTTTTCCAATTTGATTTTAAAGTTTTCTAATTGGAATTTTCAAATAAATTTCAAATTGAGTTTAATTTGGAGATCTCATTTCAATTCCATGTTAGATTTGAAAGTTTGGAAATGAATTTCGTTTAATTTGAAATTTTAGAAATCAATTCTAGGGGTGTTCAAAAAACCCGACAACCCGAACAACCCGGACTACCCAACCCAAACCGTAAGGGTTGGGTTGGGTTAGGATTTTTTTCGGTTTGGGTTGGGTTGAATTTTTATAAAACCGAAAATTCGGTTCGGTTCACGGGTTTAAGGAATTTTGGCTCGGTTCAACCCGAACCGAACCGAAATATATATAATATATGCCATTTAATTTTCATAACAGCTATTTGGTGTAGTGGTTAAGTTTCCTTCTGTGTTAGTGGCTGTCCTGTGTTCGAGCCTCACAATATGCAATATGCATTTTTATTTTTTTATATAATTATTATTGTTTTCTCTTTTCCATTTTAACATTTTCCTTTTCCATGAAACTTGTTCTTAGCTAAAAAAAAAATTATCTTTTTTATTTTATTTATTTATTCAAACTTCAAATAATTATATAAACTTTTTTTTCCTTCAAACTCCATAAAGCCAAATATTATTTTTTCCTTTTTTGTTTTGTTTTTTTTTAACTTCTTTTTTATTTAATCTAAATAATTTAGATTTTTAATAATAAAAAAATAACCCGACAACCCAACCCAACCCAACCCAAAAATAGAAGGGTTGGGTTGGGTTGGGTTGCCATTTATATTCGGTTCATTCGGGTTGACAACCCGACCAACCCGAATTTTCGGGTTGGTCTAAAAAATCCCCCCAACCCAACCCAACCCAACCCATGTACACCCCTAATCAATTCCATGTTAAGTTTAATTTGAAATTTTAGAAATCAAATTTCAATTGGTTTAATTTGGAATTTTAGAAATCAATTTCAATTTGTTTAATTCGGATTATTAGAAATCAATTTGATTTTGGTTTAATTTAGATTCAATTCATTTTTGTTTTAAATTGATTCAATAATTCAATTTCAATTTGATTTAAAATTTTGATTTCTTAAATCAATTTCAAATTATCTTCATTGTGTCATTTCCCCAAACAAATTTCGTTTCAAATTGAATTTTACATTGAAATCTCCAAATCAATTTCAATTTGGTTTTAATTTGAAATTTTTCAATAGATTTTAATAGGTTCTAATTAAAATTTTAAAATCAATATCTATTTGGTCTTATATTGAAAATAAACTTCTATTTTAATTAGATTTGAAATCAATCTATGACTGTGTTTTTTTAGAATTAAATTGGAAATCAATTTCAATTTTTGAAAGGTTAAGTCAATTTTCAAAAAATTATTTAGTATTCTGAAAGGTTAAAATAGATTGATTATGAAAAATTTATAGCTAATTTTGTCTAAGAACGGGTACTTAAGCTGACCGAAAGGGAACACCCTACCTAGAAATTAGCCTAAAGTTTAACTAGTCAATTATTTTGGCAATCAAAATTTCAATTTGATCTTAATTTAGAATTTTTCAAATCAACTTCAATTTGATTCTAAATTGGATTTTCCAAATGAATCTCAAAATAGATTTACTTTAGTAATTCCAAATGAATTTATAATTGAATTTGATTTTAAAATGAAAAAAAAAAATTCATTGAAGGGTGTCATACCCACTCATGATTATTAGTTCACATTTTATTTTTAAAATGTGAAATAATAGATGTGAGGCAAAATAGCTCATGTACAACCTAGGACGGAGTTGAGATAATTTCTCAAATTCTTGAGGTGACAAATTTTCTTTAATTAAAAGAAAATTCCAACATGACAATTAATTACTTTATTTATTAAAGCTAAGGTAAGATCAAGTGGGACATTTGTTTTTTATTTCTTTTATTTCTTCATAATAAAGGGTCGTTTCATGTTATAAAAGGATAATTTTTAAAATAAAATTTGGCAACCGTTTTTAAACGGGTGTTGTAGGGGTGCTAACATCTTCCCTACATTCAATCGACTCCCGAGCCTAATTTTTGGTTTTCAAAGACCAGTTTTTCTTTAAAGCGGATGACCAATCACACCCCAAGATGATTGGTGGCGACTCCAAACCTCTCCCCTCGAAAGAGACCCTTAGGGAAGGACGTCGGCCGCTCGCGTTGCGATGACGTTGTGACAACTATTTCGCAGTCCGATCTTATGCAAACTCATTGCATAGGATACCCCCACTCCTCGCATGTCTCCTACATAGATGCTTTGGATCAATGCTGAAGGATTTGAAATTCCCTAATTCCGTTAGCGGAAGCGTAATTGAGATTGATTCGTAGTTAATTTTGTTTATCCAAAAATACTATTACATTGGCAAAAATCATAGAACAAATTCTATACAAACTTAAGGCTAAGCATACAAAATTTAGATCTAAATCTATAATAAAGAAAAGAGAAGAAAACCTCCATTGACGTCTCTGAAAAATCAAGAATGATTCTTGATTGCTCTGCAACAACGAAGAACACCACTGTTGACATAGAAATTTTCCAACCAATTAGAGATTGCCACGTCATTATTTAATTTTGGGGTGTCATGAATTAATACATATCTCAAAATTAATTATGGCAAAATAAGAAAGGCCACGTGTCCTTTTGTGGTCGTCTAATTGTGTTAACG
This sequence comes from Luffa aegyptiaca, assembly GCA_017139565.1. NCBI lineage: Eukaryota > Viridiplantae > Streptophyta > Magnoliopsida > Cucurbitales > Cucurbitaceae > Luffa > Luffa aegyptiaca. Next base: position 25,026,272 of record CM029397.1, read on the forward strand.
GTCTTGATCGAATCCAACGATGATTAAACTTAAGATCAAATGATCATTTATTTAATTTATCCTAAAGTTTATAAAATTAAATTAAAGTATGATTAAGTTTAGGGTAAATTTGGTTCAATTTAAACCCAATGTCATTAAGATAATTGGGCCTGAAACCCAAAAAAATCATCCAGGCCCATAGATGGGCCCAAGCCCAATTTAAGCCCAAGCCCATTAAAGCTGTTGGGAACTCTATAAATAGGAGTCATTGGCTCATTTGGAAGGGGCGGCAGAAAGATTGAAGCTTTCAGAAGACTCGGAAGACTGAAGCTCTGATCCTCCTACAAGACTGGAAGACTGAAGTTCTGATCCTTCTACAAGACTTGAAGATTGAAGCTCCATTCCTCCTGCAAGAATCTTGAAGATTGAAGTCCAGATCCTGCTGCAAGACTCTGAAGATCGAAGCTTCTGCAAAGTTCAAAAGCTTGAAGCTTCCTCCAAGACTTTGAAGACTGAAGCCTCTACAGGGTTCAGAAGATCAAAGCTCTATACAAGACCGCTCTCTGCAAGATCCGGAAGATTGAAGCCCCAATCCTCCTGCAAGACTTTGAATACCAAAATCCAGATTTTCCTGCAAGCTTGAAGATTGAAGTGAAGTCATCTAAAGACTGAAGACTTGAAGCCTGAAGTCTACTTCAATCATCCAGGAGAATCCTTCAAAGGTGAACAAACCTTCAAGACTCCGAAGATTAAAGTTTCTTGAAGACTTTGTAGATCAAAGCTACCTTGAGAGAAAGCATCAAAGGAGTATAACTAGAGACCGTATTCCACAATTACTTATACATAGAAATCAATATACAAGAAGTCTTTTCACGAATTAAATTTTCTCTTCGAAAATCTCGTGTGAACAGTTTGGCACGCCCAGTGGGACCTCTCTACCTTTCATCTCTTTCTCTCATCCAAGATCTACGAAAAAAAATTCTAAAGAAGCGATGGCATCAAAGAAAGCTGCTTCCAAGACTTCAAGCGACTCGTACATGGGACCAATTACTCGTGGACGCTCCAAGGAAATTCAAAAGTTAGAAGAAGAACAAGCCTCTGTCATTGCAAATATGATATGGACCCAGATGGCAGAGCCAAATCAAGGTGGAATGGTCATCCAAGAAAATCCTTTATTTGACTATTCTACTTCATCTTCTGAGCAAGCAAAGGAGATATCAGATCCTGACGTGATGTCTGTAATGATGGCTGACATAGGTACAGGTGACGAAAGAATGGCTGAACTGGAAAGGAAAGTCAACATGCTGATGAAGGCGGTTGAAGAGAGAGATTGTGAAATTGCCTCTCTAAAAAATCACATTGAAAGTCGTGATATTGCTGAATCAAGCCAAACACCTGCTGCAAAGAATAATGACAAAGGGAAGGCTGTCATACAAGAAAACCAGCCTCAGCATTCCACTTCAATTGCTTCCCTGTCTGTTCAACAACTCCAAGATATGATTGTGAGCTCCATTAGAGCTCAATATGGTGGACCTACTCAAAATTCTCTTATGTATTCCAAACCATACACTAAGAGAATTGACAACTTGAGCATGCCTACCGGGTTTCAACCTCCAAAATTTCAACAATTTGATGGAAAGGGGAATCCTAAGCAGCATATTGCTCACTTTGTTGAAACATGTGAGAATGCTGGGACTCGTGGAGATCTCCTGGTTAAACAATTCGTCCGAACCTTAAAGGGAAATGTCTTTGATTGGTATACTGATTTAGAGCCAGGGATGATCGACAGTTGGGAACAACTTGAAAGAGAGTTCCTAAATCGCTTTTACAGCACAAGGCGAACTGTTAGCATGATGGAGCTCACAAGTACAAAGCAACGGAAGGATGAACCTGTCATTGATTACATTAATCGGTGGAGAGCTCTGAGTCTTGATTGCAAAGATCGACTCACTGAATTATCCGCTGTGGAAATGTGCATGCAAGGAATGCACTGGGAACTTCTTTATATATTGCAGGGCATAAAACCCCGCACCTTTGAAGAATTAGCAACTCGCGCTCATGACATGGAGCTAAGTATTGCTACTAGAGGGAATAAAGACTTTCCAATCCCCGATGCGAAAAAGGAGAAGAAAGAAGTGAAGAGCACCGAGAAAGCCTTGAAGGGTGCTACAAGAGAATCCATGGTCGTCAATACGACCCCCCTGAAGTTTACCTCTAACAGAAGAGAAAAGAAAATAGAGAAACGTCAAAATGAAGGCGAGAAACGGCGCTTGACTTTAAAAGAAAGACAAGAAAAAGTCTATCCTTTTCCAGACATTGACATCCCGGATATGTTAGAGCAACTGTTGGAAAATAGACTTATTGAACTCCCTGAATGCAAACGACCCGAAGAGAAGGGTAAAATAAATGACCCCAACTATTGTAAATATCACCAAGTTGTTAGCCATCCTGTGGAGAAATGTTTTGTACTAAAAGAGTTAATCTTGAAGTTAGCTCGAGAAAAGAAGATCGAGCTAGATATTGATGAAATAGCTCAAGCAAATCACACCGCCATAGTAACTCATCCTAGCGACCAGCCGCCTATAAGCTTACCTTATGATCAGAGAGGAAGCTTAATCCAATTCGGTACCTTCGAACCTATTATCGTTTGGTCTAAGCCAGAGGCCCCAGGAAATGACTTCCCAGAAAGGGCTCTCTACAAAGAAGATCTTCAAGAAAAGATTAGGATAATTGAAGACGAAGATGGAGGCTGGACACTCGTAACCCGACGGAAGAACCAAAAGCAAAATTGGGTTCAGAAGGAATTTCGTTTGTTTCAAGGACACAAAAGACAAAGCAGGTCTCGAAGGAAAAATAGGAAGAAGTATACGAGAAGGCTCAAGCCTATCTTAGAAGAAAGTGAGGAGCATATTCAACCTCCACATCCAATAACTCTAAAAGAATTCTTCCCAAGAACTTTTCTTGCAAGAATCAATCAAACTGTTACATGTCAAGTAGTTAATGTGACAGAAAATGACAATCCTACATCAACCACGTCAGAAGTAATCACGAAACTGGAAGACCTACCATCCTTCAATATAGATGATTTACTGTCACTTCCTCAAGAGGCCAAAAATACTCTTATTGAGGTGTTAAAGGATTGTAAACCATCTACTTCTCAAAAAAATAATGTTGCTCCATGTTGCACGTCCATAGCCTTTACCGATGAAGATCTACTACTTGGGTCAAAGCCTCATAATAGGCCTTTGTTTGTCTCAGGCTACATCAGAGAGCAAAAAGTTAGTCGAATTCTCATTGATGATGGTTCTGCCGTTAACATAATGCCCAAGTCTACCATGAACCAACTAGGCATTCTGATGCAAGAATTGTCAAATAGTAAGTTGGTAATTCAAGGGTTTAACCAAGGCGGGCAACGCGCGATTGGCATGATTCGCCTAGAGCTCATCATCGGAGATTTAAAGGCCAACACCTTATTTCATGTTATAGACTCTAGGACCACCTACAAGTTGTTACTAGGTCGTCCCTGGATTCATGAAAATGAAGTGGTTACTTCCACACTGCACCAATGTTTCAAATTATATCAAGATGATATCAAGAAGGTCGATGCTGATACCAACCCCTTTTCAGAGGCTGGGTCTCATTATGCAGACGCGAAGTTTTATATGAAGAATGAGAGTGTAGGGGAAGCTATGCCGTCAGAAGTTCCTTTGATAAGAAATAGTGACAAATCAGAGCGACAGCCAAGCACAGAAAAAGAGCTGAATGAAAAAGCGGGTGCTTCTAATAATCAGGAAAACAAGGTATCTCCTAGCCAAACAAAAGCTGAAGTGGCGAAAAATGAGAGGATACTATGTTCAGAAGAGAAGAAGACAAACGCTCCTATCCTGCGTTATGTTCCTTTATCTCGACGCAAGAAGGGTGATTCACCATTTGCAGAATGCTCCAATAATTTAAGAGTTGGCGACATTGAAATTTTGAAAGAGAATTTTATCACACCTCTTACAAAGATATCCAAGCAAAAGGTCAAAGACAAACAAGTAGAAGCAACTATGCCTGATAGACAAACAGAAGAGGGGTTTGACCCTAAAGCATACAAACTCTTGGCAAAGGCAGGTTATGATTTCACAGTGCATACTGAGTTTAAAAGTTTGCGGATCTCTGACCAAAGGCCTGAACTTTCCTCAACACAGAAGAAACTTCAAAAAGAGAGTTACGCTATACCCACCTCAAGAGCTGGCCTTGGATATAAATCTCCTGAGCCGGTTCGAATCACAAGAAAAGGGAAAGTGAAAGTTGCAGATACGCTTCACATTACAGTGGAAGAAATCGATGATTCCGACCAGGCTAAAGAAGACGAAATAGATCATAGAACTTCTGCATTTGATCGCATTGGACCGTCGGTTACACAATCTTCAGTTTTTCAAAGACTGAGTACAGCTGCAATAGAAGATGAAAGTCAACATCCAACTTATGGCTCCACACGACCTTCGACCTTCCAAAGGCTTAGTATGACTTCTGAGGAAAAAGGGAACGTGCATTCAACCCCTACTACACGGCTATCAGCTTTCCAAAGGTTGAGCGTAGCCACAAAAAGGAGTGAAGAACGATCTCCTATATTAGCCTCAAACATAAAAGAAACCACTACCAAGGCAAAAGGTGATGAGAAAATTCGTAGTGTTGTCCCCTCACGAATGAAGAGAAAGTTGCTTGTCTTTGTAAATACAAAGGGTTCGTTAAAAGTAAAGCGACACGATGTCGTTATCACAAGACCCAGAGAGAAAAGCCCTGATGATGAAAAAGACAAAGCCGTATGCTACAACATCACCATAGAGGAAGAAACGGATCTTGAAATGTCTGAAGACGATGAAAGTTCTTTAAAAATATTATATGCATGAAATGTAAGCACTCCTTATCGCAAGAGTCTAAACTGCATGATACTCCTGGCCGCATGAGTTAAAAAGGTGAACGGCTCAAGAAAAAAAAAGTTGTATATTGAACTACGTTATGACTTGATCCCTTCCCACTTGAGGGGTACGTAGGCAGCTTAAGAAAAAAACTTAAGTTCAGTCAAAGCAATAAAAAAAAAGAACATTTTGTGTTGAAGATAAAGTTTTGAACTTTTATTATGGGATAGACAAAGGAAGCATAAAGAGTTAAAAATAAATAAATAAAAAGTCTTAGAGGAGACAAGCCTTAAGGAAAATAAAAAAAGAATTCAATGGAATTCTAACTCTTTATTTAATCTAGGAAACATCAATTGGTCGACAATAAAAAGGAAGTGTTTTTACATCTAATCTAGAAAACAAAGGGGGCAATCAAGTCAAGCCATCTACTTAAAGTTCCTCAATTCTTCACGTATGTCCTTTAAGTTTTTACGAACTATTGCCAAAGGCTTGGCATCTTCATCAGTCATGACAAAGGCACACTCAATATTGGTGATCTCTTCACAGACTTTGGTAACCTCAGGTCTCTGTTGCTTCAAAGTCTTCCCCTCCATCACAAAACAAATTGGAAAGCCTTTCATGCTCGACTAATGTTGTCTCAAGTTTGGTCTCTAATTCCTTTATCTCCAAGGATGATCGTGCAAGTTGTTGTTCAAGTGTGTCATTCAAGGCTTCATTTGTCTCAAACTACGAGTTCAAGCTTTGCTCGTTTCAAATTCAAGTTTGAGTTCTCCTCGCTTCAAGTACTTCAAGTTCAAGCTTCCATCGCTTCAAGTGCTTTAACTTCAAGTTCAAGTTCTAGTCCAATTTTTGCTCATTTCAAGTTCAAGTTCGAGGCTTCGCTCGTTTCAAGTTCAAGTTTGAGCTTTCCTCATTTCAAGTATTTCAGGTTCAACCTTTCATCGCTTCAAGTACTTTAAGTTCAAGTTTGAGGCTTCGCTCGACTCAAGTTCAAGTTCGAGTTGTCCTCGTGTCAACTACTTCAAGTTCAAGTTTTTATCGCTTCAAGTACTTCAAGTTCAAGCTTCCATCGCTTCAAGTGCTTTAAGTTCAAGTTCAAGTTCTAGTCCAATTTTTGCTCATTTCAAGTTCAAGTTTGGACTTTCCTCACTTCGAGTACTTTAAGTTCAAGTTCGAGGCTTCGCTCGTTTCAAGTTCAAAGTTCGGGCTTTCCTCACTTCAAGTACTTTAAGTTCAAGTTCGAGGCTTCGCTCGTTTCAAGTTCAAGTTTGAGCTTTCCTCATTTCAAGTATTTCAGGTTCAAACTTTCATCGCTTCAAGTACTTTAAGTTCAAGTTCGAGGCTTCGCTTGTCTCAAGTTCAAGTTCGAGTTGTCCTCGTGTCAACTACTTCAAGTTCAAGTTTTTATCGCTTCAAGTACTCTAAGTTCAAGTTCGAAAGCAGAGAATGAACACTGAGGGTCATAGCCCTACCTCTTAAGTGTCATTCCCCACTTTCGCTTGGTTTCGATTTAAAGGTTGGAAGCTAAGCAGAGAATGAACACTGAGGGTCATAGCCCTACCTCATAAGTGTCATTCCTCACTATCGCTAGGTTTCGATTTCAAGGTTGGAAACTAAGCAGAGAATGAACACTGAGGGTCATAGCCCTACCTCATAAGTGTCATTCCTCACTTTCGCTTGGTTTCGATTTCAAGGTTGGAAGCTAAGTAGAGAATGAACACTGAGGGTCATAGCCCTACCTCATAAGTGTCATTCCTCACTTTCGCTTGGTTTCGATTTCAAGGTTGGAAGCTAAGCAGAGAATGAACACTGAGGGTCATAGCCCTACCTCATAAGTGTCATTCTCCACTTTCGCTTGGTTTCGATTTCAAGGTTGGAAGCTAAGCAGAGAATGAACACTGAGGGTCATAGCCCTACCTCTTAAGTATCATTCCCCACTTTCGCTTGGTTTCGATTTCAAGGTTGGAAGCTAAGCAGAGAATGAACACTGAGGGTCATAGCCCTACCTCATAAGTGTCATTCCCCACTTTCGCTTGGTTTCGATTTCAAGGTTGGAAGCTAAGCAGAGAATGAACACTGAGGGTCATAGCCCTACCTCATAAGTGTCATTCCTCACTTTCGCTTGGTTTCGATTTCAAGGTTGGAAGCTAAGCAGAGAATGAACACTGAGGGTCATAGCCCTACCTCATAAGTGTCATTCCTCACTTTCGCTTGGTTTCGATTTCAAGGTTGGAAGCTAAGCAGAGAATGAACACTGAGGGTCATAGCCCTACCTCTTAAGTGTCATTCCCCACTTTCGCTTGGTTTCGATTTCAAGGTTGGAAGCTAAGCAGAGAATGAACACTGAGGGTCATAGCCCTACCTCATAATTGTCATTCTCCACTTTCGCTTGCTTTTGATTTCAAGGTTGGAAGCTAAGCAGAGAATGAACACTGAGGGTCATAGCCCTACCTCATAAGTGTCATTCCTCACTTTCGCTTGGTTTCGATTTCAAGGTTGGAAGCTAAGTTGAGGATGAACACTGAGGGTCAAAGCCCTACCTCATAAGTGTCACCCCCAACTTTCGCTTGGTTTCAGTTTCAAGGCTGGAAGCTAAGATGAGGATGAACACTGAGGGTCAAAGCCCTACCTCATAAGTGTCACCCCCAACTTTCGCTTGGTTTCAGTTCCAAGGCTGGAAGCTAAGCTGAGGATGAACACTGAGGGTCAAAGCCCTACCTCATAAGTGTCACCCCCAACTTTCGCTTGGTTTCAGTTTCAAGGCTGGAAGCTAAGCTGAGGATGAACACTGAGGGTCAAAGCCCTACCTCATAAGTGTCACCCCCAACTTTCGCTTGGTTTCAGTTTCAAGGCTGGAAGCTAAGATGAGGATGAACACTGAGGGTCAAAGCCCTACCTCATAAGTGTCACCCCCAACTTTCGCTTGGTTTCAGTTCCAAGGCTGGAAGCTAAGCTGAGGATGAACACTGAGGGTCAAAGCCCTACCTCATAAGTGTCACCCCCAACTTTCGCTTGGTTTCAGTTTCAAGGCTGGAAGCTAAGATGAGGATGAACACTGAGGGTCAAAGCCCTACCTCATAAGTGTCACCCCCAACTTTCGCTTGGTTTCAGTTTCAAGGTTGGAAGCTAAGCTGAGGATGAACACTGAGGGTCAAAGCCCTACCTCATAAGTGTCACCCCCAACTTTCGCTTGGTTTCAGTTTCAAGGCTGGAAGCTAAGCTGAGGATAAACACTGAGGGTCAAAGCCCTACCTCATAAGTGTCACCCCAACTTTCGGTTGGTTTCAGTTTCAAGGCTGGAAGCTAAGCTGAGGATGAACACTGAGGGTCAAAGCCCTACCTTATAAGTGTCATCCCAACTTTCGCTTGGTTTCGGTTTCAAGGCTGGAAGCTAAGCTTGAGGATGAGCACTGAGGGTCATAGCCCTACCTTATAAGTGTCACCCTCACCTTCGCTTTGTTTGAGTATTAAGTTTCGAAGCAATGAAAGCAACTGGATACTATTGTTCCTTGAGATTGAGAAAAAAAAAGGAGTAATTAGCAAAAAAAAAAAAAAAAAAAAAAAAAAAAAAAAAAAAAAAGTGAAGGTTCATCTAGTGCAAAGATCAAAATTCCAAAAATATATATATATATATATATATATATATTAAAAAAAAAGGAAAATCAAAAGTAAAAAAAAAATATATATATGGCAAAAAAAGTTAAAAAAAAAAGAAGAAGAAAATCAAAAGAATATAAAATAAGAGGTTTGCTGAGATCGAAATTGAAAAAAAATCAATAAGTGAAAAAAAAAATGTATAAGATTTTGCCACCGAAAGAAAAAAAGAAGAAATTAAAAAAAGAAAAAAAAAACGGTGTGCCCCTCTTTCTTTTTCTCCCCCATTTTTTCTATTTCTCTCTCATTCGCTCTCTCCTCCTTCTCGGTTAAACACCAGCAGCGCCGCCTACCTCATCACCCAGATCTGGCCGTCGTCACTCACGTTGTCGTGCCGTCGTCACCTCCTTTGCTCCGACCGCTGCCGCCTCTCAGCCGCCTACACGTCGCGAGTAACGCCAGCGCCGCTGCCGTCTGTTTGTGTCCCTCGTTCTCCCGTCGTCTTCTTCCTCATGATGAGTCGTCGCTATCCACTGCAGCCTCCGACCGATGAGCCCACGACAACCCAACTTCGGTGAGGTGATTTTCCTTGCTCCGACACCCACAGTGGCGGAACCTTCCCTTCGACGAAGCAATACCCATGATCAACGCCATGACCTCTTTATGGCAAAGTCCCGACGAGACCCTCGGATCCGACATATATTCAAGCATGATTACCGACCAGCAAGAGCATTTGGAACCTTCCTCCGGCATACACCCAGTCAACAGCAGCAGCAAAGCTCGAACAGACTCCAAGATATGCCTCCAACGACGCAACTTTATAAAAGGATGAAGCCTATATATGTTGCTTGTTTACAGCAACAATTTTGACCAAATATTTTTGTATCTGATTCAAATTCGGTTACATTTATCTGGGATATAAATTGGATTTGAGATCTTTCCCATCAAAATGGGCTTTACCCATTCTAATGGGTTTAAAATCCAAAATTTCAGTTAAAACAATTTGGAGTCAAACGAAATTTTGAGAAATTTGCTCAAATCCATATCTGGTTGATATGCAATTTATCTTCTCAGTTCAATTTGTGGAATCCTAACCTTTCCTATCAAATAAAAGAGGAGATAGAGTCTAAAGTTTCAACATTAGAATTATTCTATTTCAAAATGGGAACATTCTAAAGTCCACCCCAAACTAAAGTTTGAAGGTGTTCAAGTCCAATTCCAAATTCAAATTGAATCAAATTTTATTCGAAGTTAAATTCGTGATAAAATTTCAACTATATCTTATATCTAAATTTGGGTATATTCAAGTCGGCAGCAGATGAGCATTGGCCTAAAATTCAAGTTCAAAATTCACTCGAATTCAAGTCAAGATTTGGATATCGAAATTCAAAGTCAAAATCTTGGTTGAATTTAAGTTCCTTCCAAATAAAAATTCGGGGATAATCCAAAATTTTATCCCAAGCTTGGACTTAAATCCTAGTTCAAATTATATTCCAAATTCAAGCTCATAATTTGGAATTTTATATCAAGCAAAAATTTGGGCATAATCCAAATTTTATCCCAAATTAAACCAAATTCAAAGCTCAAATTCTACCAAGTTAAAATCGAGTAGAATTTTTACCTCAAATCAAAATTTGGGAATAATCCAAAATTTTATTCCAAATGGTGATTTTATCAAATTCAAATTCTACCCAAACCAAAGTTTGGTAGAATTTTACCTCAAAGCCAAATTTACTCATGCTCCAAATCCTACCCAAGGCATGATTAAGTTAACGCTAAGTTGGTATAACCTCGAATTCTACTCCAAATTAAAAAATGATAGAATTCAAAGTTTCCTTCGAAACCAATTCGTGGTAAATCTCAAATTTTTACCCCAAATTCAAATTTTGGCTTAAAACATGAGTGAACTAGAATTCAAATTTTATTCTAAGTTCAAACTAAACCTGAAAATAGCCTCAAATCATATTCCCAGTTCAAAATAAAAATTGGGATAGTCAAAATCATGGAGAGAAAAAAGTTCTCATGCATTTCATGCCAAATCATCTTTTTCGAGATTCACCCACGCCTATTTGTGCATAAATCTCGAAAAGGGGGCATTTGTTGACATAGAAATTTTCCAACCAATTAGAGATTGCCACGTCATTATTTAATTTTGGGGTGTCATGAATTAATACATATCTCAAAATTAATTATGGCAAAATAAGAAAGGCCACGTGTCCTTTTGTGGTCGTCTAATTGTGTTAACGGTCTTGATCGAATCCAACGATGATTAAACTTAAGATCAAATGATCATTTATTTAATTTATCCTAAAGTTTATAAAATTAAATTAAAGTATGATTAAGTTTAGGGTAAATTTGGTTCAATTTAAACCCAATGTCATTAAGATAATTGGGCCTGAAACCCAAAAAAATCATCCAGGCCCATAGATGGGCCCAAGCCCAATTTAAGCCCAAGCCCATTAAAGCTGTTGGGAACTCTATAAATAGGAGTCATTGGCTCATTTGGAAGGGGCGGCAGAAAGATTGAAGCTTTCAGAAGACTCGGAAGACTGAAGCTCTGATCCTCCTACAAGACTGGAAGACTGAAGTTCTGATCCTTCTACAAGACTTGAAGATTGAAGCTCCATTCCTCCTGCAAGAATCTTGAAGATTGAAGTCCAGATCCTGCTGCAAGACTCTGAAGATCGAAGCTTCTGCAAAGTTCAAAAGCTTGAAGCTTCCTCCAAGACTTTGAAGACTGAAGCCTCTACAGGGTTCAGAAGATCAAAGCTCTATACAAGACCGCTCTCTGCAAGATCCGGAAGATTGAAGCCCCAATCCTCCTGCAAGACTTTGAATACCAAAATCCAGATTTTCCTGCAAGCTTGAAGATTGAAGTGAAGTCATCTAAAGACTGAAGACTTGAAGCCTGAAGTCTACTTCAATCATCCAGGAGAATCCTTCAAAGGTGAACAAACCTTCAAGACTCCGAAGATTAAAGTTTCTTGAAGACTTTGTAGATCAAAGCTACCTTGAGAGAAAGCATCAAAGGAGTATAACTAGAGACCGTATTCCACAATTACTTATACATAGAAATCAATATACAAGAAGTCTTTTCACGAATTAAATTTTCTCTTCGAAAATCTCGTGTGAACAACCACCATTTGATCTTCCCCGCTATGACTCTGAGATTAAGAACGTAGTTGTGGGACCTAATCTTAAATGTGAAAAACTCTAGAGAGAAAATTCTCCCTAGAGTTCTTGAGTTGAGAGAATATGAGAGGGAGACAAGAATGACCATATGGTGGCCATATGTTGTTGTACCCAAGGTATAAAATTTCGGTCGACATTTCGGTATGTCGACTGATAACTGTCCGAAAGGTAGTTATTTAGGCCTTAATTCTATAGGGATTTGTGTGTCTTTTGTGCTTAATAGGGTTGCTTTTAGATGAATATTATATGTTTTAATCCATTTGGAAGAATGGAGGCTTTGAAAGTGATTTTGTGCAGAAAATATTGCTGAGCGACTGGAGGGAGCAAATTCTGTGTTGCAGCAAAACTGGGAGCAAAACTGCCACGTCACAGCTCGTTAGCCAAGTTGACAAACCGACTTATGTTGAGTTATTTTCGGGATAAAGGAGCGAGGAGAGCCTGCCATGTGTCCAATTTAACCTAATTCTCATCTTATAAAAGAAGAAGCCGTCAAAGATAAATGGATTCACGATTTGGAGACCGAATCAATCGGCCGGAGGCCGAATTGATGGCGGAATGGAGATCTAAGAAGACCATTTGTGATTCCACTCAAGGAGACGAAGTTCTTCCATGTTCTTGGTGGTTTGGAGCAGCCGTTTCATCTCCCCAATTGCTAAAAGGATTAGTACTTCTTGTTTATTTCGCTTTATGGATGTGCTTATCGAGATTGTAACGTATTTTATGTCTTCAATCATGAACTAATTACTTTGTAGGCATAGGTTAGGAATTATGTGATTGTTATATTTATAAATCTGGAAGTTCAATTTGATCATGATCATCTTGAATTATTGTTGATCTTTATTTTCATTATGTGCCCGCCTAGCTAGCCGGTATGTATAGCTTCTCCTAGTTTCAGGGATGATTTAGGAGTTGTGTGGCGATAATTCACGCTAGATCATTGTGTATTGGTGAACGCCAGTGACTGAGTTAGGGATAGCCAGTTGCCTAGTGCTTCATCGGTAGAGTTTCATTGGTTTTGAAACATATTCCAAAAAATCCGGAGTTCCGGGAGGATCCCGCTGATAATACTGCAGGAGATTGACGGATCAAAAGAATTGCTGGAGCATCTTTATAACAATTACAGAAGTCTTAATCTGTGTCTGTTTCCATTCTGTTTTCTCTAGTCGTAATCACTTACTGCTTCCGCATATCTTTTGTTTCAGCATTTTAAAAACCAAATCAATTTAACCAACCATTTGAAATCACTAAAAAGGCAAATTAAATCCATAGAGGTAGGCATTTCAAGACCCTGTGGATACGATAAATACTTATCACTTGCTGCTAGATTGTGTATACTTGCACAGTATTTTGGAGTCAATTTATCTCATATTTTTAACCACTCCAGAATTGCAACAAGTTTTTGGCGCCGTTGCTGGGGACTTGAAATTGTTTTATTTGATTGATTTTTTTTTTGTGTATTTTTGGTGATTTGGTGCGTGAACTTTTTGATTGTTTCTTTTTGTTTTGTAGGTGTGACTTTGGTGTGTGAGTGATCCCCTTCGGATTAGATTTTCAAAAAAAAAAAAGTTCAAGTGAATCTCGAAGAGGAACTGTGCGATGCAGCAAAATCCGCCGCTGGAGCAAAATGGACAGCAAAATAATCAGGCTAAGTATCTTATCCTTGTAGCAAATGATAGGGACAGAGTCATTAGATCGTATGTTTTCCCAATAATTGACGAGTTAAATCCAGTGATAACGCGTCCAATAATTGAGGCATCAAATTTTGAAATGAAACCGGTCATGTTTCACATGTTAAAGATGGTTGGGCAATTCCATGGTTTACCATCCGAGGACCCTCATCTTCATCTTAAGTCTTTTCTAGGAGTTAGTGATTCATTTGTTATGGAGGGAGTGTCGAGAGATGCCCTTAGATTAATCCTATTTCCTTATTCCCTCAGAGATGGAGCAAAGGCATGGTTGAATTCTTTTGCTCCAGCATCGATAAGTACGTGGAATGGGCTAGTAGAGAAATTTCTTAGTAAGTATTTTCCACCAACTAGGAGTGCCAAGTTGAGGAGTGAGATAGTGGGATTTAGGCAAAATGAGGAAGAAACTTTTAGCGAGGCTTGAGAAAGGTTTAAGGAGCTTTTGCGAAAGTGTCCCCACCACTGTTTTGTTGGGATTTATGTCCTAAAACTCGTAGATAGTGAATGATTAACGAATTATACACTTGTATCAATAAAGTGTTATTGAGGTTTATGCAATAAAGTGTTATTGTCATATTAAGTCTAGAATTGCACAATATGACCCAAATCCAATAAACTAAGATCCAAGGTTGTTTACATGAGACTTGAACTAGTATGTGGGGACATACGGGGGGATCAGTGTTCAAGTGACAACCTAAAAGGTCTATAGTACATGGATAAGGTTGGGTAACTTATCCTGGTAACACTATGTGATACGGCCCGCTTTGTATTCGATACAGACGTATTGATCCAAGGCGTCCATGTAGGAGACATGCGAGCGGGGGTATCCTATGCAATGAGTTTGCATAAGACCGGACCACGAAATAGTAAACCACTAGATGTAACACCGTTAACTAGTTAGGTTACTGTTTCAATAGGATGACCTAGGTAACTTGATCTTAATCCTGAGTGTGTCATGAACTCCTTTTCACGAGGGATTGTCCTTTGATTAGTACGGGTGAGAGTGGCCAGTACGCCGACTCAATAAGCCTACCTTCTTGGGGACAAGACCGAGTGGGGGGCTGGGGACATGACAATACAAGATGGAATTCACTCCTTCCTCTATTGGGGCAAGTAGATGTATGTTCCCTTAAGGGCTGATTCCGGGGCTTGAACAAAGGCGCGCCGTCCTCTCCTGGCCCGAGAGGAACTCTTGTTTAGAGGTTGGACCCTAAACAAATTGTTCATTAGAGGGATCAGTGGTACTTAAGGATTCAGAGGTAAACTAGGGGTAAAACGGTAATTTGACCCAGCTGGTGTTACGAACACACGTGAAGGATTGACTTACTGCATTGGTCGATATCCGTGGACACAGAAATATTCTACAGTGAGAAGAGTGCAGCTGTGGGTCTTTAGTGGAGTGACCCACAGTTAACGAATGTTGATTGACTCGGTTAATGAGTTTAGCTGATCAATCTCGTATCGTTGGAGCTTCTGATCTGTAGGTCCATTAGGTCCACCTGCTAGCTCGTAAAGGGTTCTGAGGTTAAATAGTCTTGAATAGAATTTGAAGTGTGTTCAAATTCGTTAAGGGAATTAAATTTTATTTGTTATAATTAAGATAATGTATGAAGATACATTATATAATATAAGTTTAATTGCTTAATTAAACTTTATAGTATAAATTAATTTTGGATATGATACAAAATTAATTAATGAGAGAATTAAATATTTGAAAGAGTTCAAATATTAAATATGAATTTGATTCATATTAAACTATAGGATAAAAGAGAGAGACACATTTGGATATGATTCAAATGCAATATTAATTAAGTATATGATATTTAATTAATATTTGGAACAATTAATTATTGAATTAATTGGTTGGCTAGAATTAATTCAATCAAATAAGATTTAATTGAATTGGTTAGTTGAAAACTATATAGTAAAATTAATTTAGTTAAATTATGATTTAATTAAATTAATTTTGCATAACATATGGTTATGGTTTTAATTATTATTTGATAATAATTAAATCCCAATTATTGGGATAATGCCAAGTGGGGAGTTAATTTTTTCCACTCCCAATTTTGGGTGAAAAGAAATCTGCAGGGGAGGTCACAGTATATTACTCTCTTAATTTTTACAGAGAATATATTCTAATGATCTCTCTCTCAAAAAAACTCTCTCATCTCTCATGGAAAAAAGGACAATGATCATAATTGCTGTAATTCTCATTTTTTTCAAGACAGAGGAGTTCCCACAAACTCAAACCTCAAGAACTCAGAGATTAGTGGGTGATCCAAATGGTTGTGTTCGTTGGAGAGATCGTTGACGAACTGTTCGTTGAGGAGCATAGTGCTGAGAAGAAATTTGTTCTTCAACAAGTAGGTTTCTAATCCTAATTAGTTTAGTTTTAGAAATCAGAATGCTTAATCTATTTATGTTTTAGAATTGTTCTGAAATTTGTTGGCCAATGTATCGGTGTTTTTGTATTAACCCAATTAACAACGATTCGATTTGATATACGCTTCCGCTGCAAAGAATTTACATTCTTACATGTTTGCCATATTGTATTCAAATAGAGATATTTTACAATGGGTTAAACATAGCAACCCAGTGCATGGTTGATGCTTCTGCGGGAGGGGCTCTTTTGGAAAAATATTTTAATGAAGCTTATGAGATTTTAGAGAGAATATCAACCTACAGTTGTCAATGGTCAGATGTTAGAGGCTTTAGTAAAAAAGTTAAGGGTGTGTTAGAAGTTGATGGTGTGTCTACCATTAGGGCCGATATTGTAGAATTAGTTAACGCTCTTAAAAATGTAACAGTGGTTAGTCATGTCCAGCAGCCGCCAGTGGTAAACCAAGTTACAGAAGAATCATGTGTTTATTGTGGTGAAGAGCATAATTATGAGTTTTGTCCTAACAATCCAGCTTCTGTATTTTTTGCAGGTAATCAAAGGAATAACCTTTATTCTAACTTTTATAATCCAGGTTGGCGCAACCACCCCAACTTTGCGTGGGGAGGGCAAGGAAGCAATTCGCAAGTCCCCCAAGCACAGCAAAAGGCGGTGAACCAATCCGGATTTGCTAAATCACAGGAATTGCTCCAGCAAAATAAGCAGGCTTTGCCCCAGAAAAATTCGGGTAATTCTCTGGAGTCAATGATGAAGGATTATATGGCTCGTAATGATGTCATAATCCTAAGTCAGCAAGCTTCATTGAGAGCCCTAGAGTTGCAAGTGGGTCAGCTAGCTAATGAGTTGAAGGCACGACCTCAAGGGAACATTCCTTTAGATATTGAACACCCTATAAGGGAAGGTAAGAAGCAGGTGCAGGCAATGACTTTAGGGAGTGATAAGCCACTAGGCAATGACTTTATAGGGTGTTCAATATCTAAAGGATGAATGATAATCTAGCAGTTTTCTGTCTCCCAGGGCTTAGGTGAGCTTCATCATCAAATGTCGCCATTTGAAATCACTAAAAAGGCAAATTAAATCAATAGAGGTAGGCATTTCAAGACCCTGTGGATACGATAAATACTTATCACTTGCTGCTAGATTGTGTATACTTGCACATTATTTTGGAGTCAATTTATCTCATATTTTTAACCACTTCAGAATTGCAACATCGACTGTGTCCACATTTCAAGGGGGGGGGGGGGGGGGGAAGTATTGTTCTTCCCCCCATGTCGCCGAAATTTCGTTGACATCTCGAAATGTCGAGATGTCGATGATATGTCAAGAAATGTCAGGTTTTTTTTTATAATTTTATAATTTCGTTTTTAGTTTAATATATATTTGTAAGCTTTTATTTTTGTATTTATTCCTTGTCCCAGTGGATGTGCGCGTGCTTTGTAAATACCCCTACTTGGGTTCAATTCTTGCCAAATGCACTAAAACAATTTATTATTATTTTTTTCTATTTTCTTTTAAAATACAGTTTTATATATATATATATATATTGATTTTTTTTAAAAAAAATTACCTTCTTCTTCTTTTCATTTATCAAATTTCACATCAAAATACTACAAATCTTCAAATTCATTTTTTAGTTTTTACTACAAAAATAATTTTTTATTAATTATTTTAATTTTACATTTCTATTATTTTATTATTTTTACCATCTATATATACTCTCATCCCATTTCAATTTCTTCACGCCTCAATTCTCAAATTCTCAATTATAATTTTACATTTATATTATTTTATTATTTTTATCATCTATAAATACTCATTCCATTTCAATTTCTTCACACCACAATTCTCAAATTCTTCCAAAATATTCTTCAATTTCTTTTTTAAATTAGAAGTTCTAGGCTTCTAGCTCTAGTTATCTATCTTCACGTGTTAAGTTAAGTTTAAAGTTTACCATGTTTTTGTACAGTATTAGTTAATTTTTGTTTTATTAATTAGGACAAATTGCAAAAACCACCCCTGAAGTATGATGTTTGTAACAATTACACTCTTAAAGTTTCAATTGTAAAAATTAAACCATTCAACTTTCAAAAGTGTAAAAATTAGAACCCTTAACTTTTGAATGTTAAAATTAAACCTCCAACCTATCATAAATGTAAAAATTGAGTCCATTTCATATTTCTCCTTCTCTCCCCTCTTTTCTCTCTCTACTTTCTCCCTCTAACTATCCCTCCTTTCTTCTCTGTGTAATTTGAACATCCTCTCTCTCCATTCTCTCTCTACCTTTCCATCCTTTCTTCTCTCTTATTTGAACATCCAGTTATTTTTTAATGACCTAATGTTTTAACCAATTGACCAAGTTGGCCTATATATGTTCTAAGTTAATACTCCTATATTTTTATAAAACAATGAAATATAATTGATTTTTACCGTAATTACAAAATAATTCCCTGGGTCCACTTTATACATACAATTTATGCAATTTAGAAAATGAATCACAAAACAGAAAAAAGTTTGGTTAAAGTTTAATCCACAAAATCAAAGCCCAAAAATTCCAACCCATAAATCGACCAATTTATCGGCATCAGAATCAGAAGAAGGCGGAGAAGTCGGGGCTTGAGTCGTTTTATCGGCGATCTCGGTCGGCTAATTTGGTTCCAACTCTGTGCTCTCCAAGTGATTCGCCATGGCGGCTATTTCGAAGGAAGAAGGAAAATGTGGAAATTAAATCGGATACTTGAAAGACGGTCGGATTATAATTAAGATTTATATGTGGGGCTTTGTGAAAGCGGTGACGTTTTAAGATGAAGGATTTTTTAGGTATATGGCTGTAAGAGATTGTAAAATGGTGACAGTTGTTTTTGTCGAATAAGATGCACATGGCGACCAAGCTTTTAGGACAACCACGAATTTTAGTCTCTTAGTTCAATCAATTTGAGGGAGAGAAGAAAGGATGGAGTGGTAGAGGGAGAAAGTAGAGAGAGAGTGGGTGATGGAAGGGATGAAGAGGTAGAGGGAGAAAGAAGAGAGAGGAAAGAGGGGAGAGAAGGAGAAATATGAAATAGACTCAATTTTTACATTTATGATAGGTTGGGGGTTTAATTTTAACATTCAAAAGTGTAGGGTTCTAATTTTTACATTTTTGAAAGTTGAAGGGCTTAATTTTTACAATTGAAACTTTAAGGGTGTAATTGTTACAAACATCATACTTTAGGGGTGGTTTTTGCAATTTACCCTATTAATTATATAGTTATCAATTATCATTAGTTAATTATATGGTTCCTATATACTTCTTATTTGTAACTAAAGGCTCATTTTATAATTCAAATAATTTATATCAATTAGCATAATTTTAATTAACTGGAACATCCTATCGACATGTTAATATAAATATTATAAATAATTTTCATCAACTTCCATATTGCATTTAATATAATTAAGTCACAATTAAATTTGCATTTAATAATTCAAACAATTTTCATCAATTTTCATATTATTTTCAAATTTCCTGCACATATCGACATTTGAATCGAAAATTCTATCTAAATATTATCTTACTTTTTAGATATGATGATAAAAAATGGTCAATTATAGTCTAATTAAGCCACAATTAAAGTTTCATTGACTAATTCAAACAATTTCCATCAATTTCCACGATTTCCGTAAATTTTCCCGGAATGTCTCTCAACATTTCCATCGACATCAAAATTTCCATAAAATCAGGACCTCGACATTTCCATCGACATCGACATTTTAAACCTTGGTTGTACCTAAACCCTAGGTTTAGTGTTCTATTTATAGGAGAAAGGTCATGAATAATTATTTTCATAACTGATTTAATCTTTTACATAATTAATCAATTCCATAACCAATCAATTCCATAATTGATTAATATTTTCCATAAATGATTGATCACTTCCATAAGTGATTAAATCATTTCCATAAATGATTAATTACTTCTATAAGTGATTAATCATTTACATAATTGATTAATTTCCAATTAATTAATTCTTTAATTAATTAATCACCAATTAAATATCATATATTTAATTTCAGGCTTTCAATTAATTAATTCTATAATATGAATCAAATTCATTTTAAAATTTGAACTTCTTCAAATTCTCTTATATCCTATAAATTTAATATGAATCAAATTCATTTTAAAATTTGAACTTCTTCAAATTCTCTTATATCCTATAAATTTAATATGAATCAAATTCACATTGATATTTGAACTTCTTCAAATATTTATTTCTCTCATAATAATAAAGTTTAATTTCAAATTAGACTTTATATTTTAATGTATTACTATATATTATATTAATTTGTATGTCATACAATTGACCTAATTCCCAATATGAATTTGAACTATTCAAATTCTCTCAAGATATAATTGTTCCTAATTATTCTTTACGAGCTAGCAGGGGGACCTAATGGACCTACAGATCAGAAGCTCCAATGATATGAGGTTAACTGATTAAACTCATTAATCACGTCAACCAATATTCATTAACTGTGGGTCATTCCTCTAAAGACCCACAACTGAACTCTTCTTATTGGAGAACATTTTTGTGTCCACGATTATAGACTTATACCGGTAAGTCAATCCTTCATGAGTGTCCGTAATCACAGCTGGGTCAAATTACCGTTTTACCCCTAACATCTGTCTCCTCAAGTACCAGCGCTCCTCTAATGAACAACCTGTTTATGGTCCAACAATTAAACATAAAGTCCCTCTGGCGCTAGTGAGAGGGCGAGATCCCTTTGTTCAAGTCCCAGAGTCACCACTTAAGGGAACACTCATCTACTTCTCCTAGAAGTGGGAAGGAGTGAATTCCTTCTTGTGTTGTCATGTCCCCAGTCTCCCACTCGGTCTTGTCCCCAAAAAGGAAGGCATATTGAGTCGGCGTATTGGCCCCTCTCACCCATGCTAACCAAAGGACAATCCCTCATGAGAAGGAGTTCATGACACACTCAAGATTAAGACTGAGTTACCTAGGTCATCCGATTGAAACAGTAACCTAACTAGTTAACGGTGTTATATCTAGTGATTTACTATTTCATGGTCCAGTCTTATGCAAACTCATTGCATTGGATACCCCCGCTTGCATGTCTACTACATGGACGCTTTGGATCAATACGTCTGTATCAAATACAAAGTAAGTCGTATCTCATAGTGTTACCAGGATAAGGTACCCAACCTTATCCTTGTACTATAGACCTTTTAGGTTGTTACGTGAACATCGATCCCCATATGTCCCCACACATACTAGTTCAAGTTACATACAAACAACCTTGGATCTTAGTTTATTGGATTTGGGTCAAATTGTGAAATATTTAACAATAACACTTTATTGTAGAAACTCAATAACACTTTATTGTAACAAGTATATAATTTGTTTACATTCACTATCTACGAGTTTAGGGCATAAAACCCAACAAATGCATCTGTATCAAATACAAAGTGGACTGACGGAAGAGATTGTCGCGGTCTCTTGTCAAATAAATTTATAATCCACGATTCCTAAAGCTAACTTGTAGCAGTAGTGGTCGAGGTCGATCACAGAGAACAATCGGTTTATTTCTAAATTCTTTTGTGTTTTTGAGGCAACCAAAAAGGGAGGTTTTATAGATAAAAGATTAAGACATAAAATAAAGGCGGGAAAATAAATAAGGAAAATTTAATGCAAGGAAAGTAATGGCGGGGTTAATTGATCTTACCACGAGGATCACTGTAATCGGGGTTGAACTCGGTGTTAAGTTTGATTAATTTCATTCATCGATTATCAATTGATATTTAATTAACTATCTAAGTCCGGCATACTCCGGCAACAAACCAAGAGCCATAATCCAACTATCACAAACATGCAAACGCTAAGTTTGATTCTAGTTTAAATTAAGGGAAAAAATACACTTTTGGTCCCTGAGGTTTGGGTTAAGTTACACTTTGGTCCCTGAGTTTTCAAACTGAACAAAAATACCCCTGAGGTTTTAGATAAGGAGCAATTTGGTCCCTACAGTCCATTTTTCCGTTAAATGCTAACAGACTGCTGACGTGCCCACATTTTTAAATTAAATTTTTTTTTTTTATAAATAAAAATGAATAAAAACAATAAAATATTATTATTTTTTTAATTATTTTAATTATTATTTCATCTCTTTCTCTTCCCATCTTCCCTCACCCTTCCTTCCTTCTTCTTCTTCAAGTCTCCAGCGCCGGCGGCCGGCGCCGGCGAGCGGTCGCCGCCGTCGGCCGACCACCGACAACTTTTTTTTCCTTTCTTCTTCCCCTTTTTCACTCAACAAGCAACGTCGTCCACGAGCTAAAACGGCGTTTTTATACCGAAACGAGGCCAGATCTAGAACGAAATCCGAGCAGCGACATCGTGGGTTTGAAATCGAACGACCTGCGGCGGACCAGCAGCTCCACAACGAACGAACCTGCAACTTCGACGCTTGAAATCGAACCTCAAGTTTCAGACGAGCATCCACGAGCGGCGACGACGAGCTTCCAGATCTGCGATTCCAGCGAGTTACGGACGAGCATGCACGAGCGGCAGCGACGAGAATCCAGATCTGCGATTCCAGCGAGTTCCGGACGAGCATCCACGAGCGGCGGCTATTCCGGCGAGTTTTCAGACCTTCAGTTTCGGTGATTCCAGCGATTCCAGATCTGCTCGAACAAGAGAAGTCCTCGACTGAGCCCTAACAATCCGACGACGCCATGGAAGAGCCTCTGTTCCAATGGTCGTATCTGAACATCACATTCTCCACTCACTGGAACTCTGACTTCCAATGGCGGCGTTAGCGGTGGTGGATCTACACTACAGAGACGAGAGGGAGAGCAAATGAGTGAGTGAGAGAGGATGAGAGAAGGAGACGAGGTAAGAGAGAAAACGAGAGGGATGTGGGAAGGGATTCACCGGAAGGCTTGCGGCGGCGTGAGATGGTGAGAGAGAGAGAAAGAAAGAGAAAAAAAGAAAAAAAATTTGACGGTAGGCGGCCGACGAGTGGTTGCCGGAGGCGACGGCCGAGGGCGATGGCGGTGATGACTGCAATGTTTTATTAGGGTTTCAGTGGTGAAGAAGGAGATTGGGGGAAGATGAGGAAGAAAAGAAAATAAAAATAAAAGAAAGATAATAAATAATAAAAATATATTTAATACATTTGTTATTTTTAAAATTAATAAAAAATATATTTTTTTAATAAACTAATGCCACGTCAGCAATTTGTTAGTATTTGACAGAAAAATTGACGGAGGGACTAAAAGCATAACGAAATCCAAACCTCAGGGATTAAATTGTCGAGTTTTAAAACTCAGGGACCAAAGTGTAACTTAACCCAAACCTCAGGGACCAAAAGTGTATTTTTCCCTTAAATTAATTAATTGGCCTATTAACTAATTTAACCCGCATTGGGATCTAGCCGAATTAATTCACATGCAACGGGCAACAAATCACAATTACAATTGACTAAATCATTTAGTTTTAGGGACGCATGCGTAATATCATAACGTTAACCTATTTGCTACTTAGATTTAGCAAGTAAATTTAGACAGGGCGCAGTCAAGGTTGTCAATCTTTCCTACCACGATCTAAACTTGTATGCAAAGAACTAAAATCACAAAGACAATTAATTAAGTAATGAAGAATATAAATCTCATAAAATTGAATCAAACTTACAAACCGAGGTCCTGATTACAACGATCCGAGCTTAGTTGGTCATAGACAAGCACCTCCAAGCTCGAGACTCGATCAACTGACCCATGGACTAAAAAAACTTAAAAGAACTCTAAAAAAGTAAAGAAAAAGGTGACTACAATATTATATTGAGGGATCATTCTAAACCTACACCAAGACCCTCTATTTATAGTGTTTTTTGGCCTTCAATTAGTGGTAGAATGGTGTTGAATTGGGTCTTCAAAGAAGGAAATTTTCCAGTCAAAATAGAAAAAATTCAATTATGGAAAACTGCCTAGCAAATTGGGAGATTCTAAGTGTATAATAAATTGGGTTTATCATGGACCGTATCACATAGTGTCACTAGGATAAGGTACTCAACCTTATCCCTATACTATAGATCATTTAGGTTGTTACTTGAACACTGATCCCCGTATGTCTCCACATACTGGTCCAAGTTTCATTTAAACAACCTTGGATCTTAGTTTATTGGATTTTAACTAATCCAAACTCGATTATTCAATAACAAATTACTGAATCTCTCAAATAACGCTTTTTTGAGGTTGATTAATTTGCTTCATTTACTATCTACGAGTTTTAGGGCATAAAATCCAATAATTCCCACGTTAATCTACATTTTTAGGATTAATAAATATTTCATTATTTAAAAATTGTTTGAGATATGAATTTAGATCATTCTCACGTTTATATTTAAGAATTGTTTGAGATATGAATTCAGATTATTCCTACGTTTATATTTAAGAATTGTAAAAATATTTGGTTTTTTAGATCCACACGCTTTATTCCAAACTTTTATGTTTTCTTAAAAAAAAATCTTTGTTTTAATTTTATGTTTACATAATCCGTCTGCATGTAGCTCTCTTACAATTTTTCCCTTACTTCTATACATCCAAAGTGATCCCAATCAACAATCTTAACTTGGTCAAAGTGAATGGGCGATTAAAGTCCTACCTACACACATTTTTAAAATCATATTATTAGATGAGCATGAAACTATAACTCTTCTTTATTATTTATTTATTTTTTATATACCAATTTTATTCCAAAATAATGAGTTTTACCTGCATTTTCTATTTATTTATCTGAATTATTTTGAGATATGAATTCAGATCATCCTCACGTTTATATTTATGAATAGTAAAATTCTTTGGTAGATCATTTCCACGTTAATTTACATTTTTAGGATTAATTAATATTTAATTATTTAAAAATTTTTCTTTTTAACTTTTAAAAATGATTTGAGATATGAATTTAGATCATTCTCACGTTTATATTTAAGAATTGTTTTGAGATATGGATTTAGATTATTCCTACGTTTATATTTAAGAATTGTAAAAATATTTGGTTTTTTAGATCCACACGCTTTATTCCAAACTTGTAGGTTTTCTTAAAAAAAAAATCTTTGTTTTAATTTTATGTTTACATAATCCATCTGTATGTAGTTCTACAATTTTTCCCATAAGATGATATTTTTTTAAAAAAAGAAAACATAAACATCGGAATGATTAACCCAAAGATGAGATTTTTTTTTAAAAAAAAATATAAATGTGGGAATGATCTACCAAAGATGAGATTTTGTTTATTAAAAGAAAACATAAACGTTGTTGATGGTCAAATTCCCTTTGCTCCACGTGACAATCAATAGTAAATTTGTAGAAGAGCGGGAAAGACGTGACCTGCAAGACGAGCAAACGCTGCACACACACTTCGATGCTTAAGTTAGCACTGAACGGAGAAATCACAGAGTGTTTTTTAGGAATATTGTTTGATACCTATGTGTGTTGTGGTCTCGGTCCTTTTATAGATTTTTCCCCGTAGGGTTTCTATCACTGCCTATCTGCAATCGGGCTTCGGGCCTTTGGCCCTGGTCGTTCCTCGGCCTCTCCCTTGGGTCAAGGCCGAGGGAAGGGATCTTGGGTAAGAATGGGTTCCGACACTTTCTTCGTTGACTCTGAGTTGCTTCTTCTGTTTCTGGGCCTGATGAGGTTGGGTCTTTCTGAATAAAATATTATTGGCTAATTTTGCCCATAACATTAAGCCCCCACTCTCTATTGGAGTTCATGAGCTTTCCTTAGTTTTCAATAGAGAGTAATAATTAATTAAGAAATTCGCCAACAACAAAAGATCCGCAAGAAAACAAAAATCCTTGTCGCATCTTCCATCAAGCAATTATTTAGTTGGTTTGGAATCAATGATACAACCAAGTAGTTGGGGTTTAGTGGGCCACAAAAGACAAAAGTTCTGGTTACAAGCTTCGTGAAAGAAGCTTCCTAGTTGATTGGGAACTAACCTTGAAACTGGAAAAGTGGGAATCTGGTTGGCATAAAAGACAAACGGAGAAAAGGACGAAAAAAGAGGAAGGGCCGAGGCGCACAACCTCGGCCTGCCCTGCCAGGTGCGTGCACCATTGGCTGAGGTCGAGCATGCCTGGCTTGACTCATCCTTTCACCTTTTTTTTTTCGAATTTGAATTTTCCAAGTTTCCCTCCATTTTTGCTCTTATAAATAGTCCTCATTCTCACCTCATTCCCACCACCATCTCTTGTATTCATCTTCTCTCTTTAGCCTCAATTTCAGGTAGCTCTCCTTCTATCTTCATTCATTCTTTCGTTATGGATAGCGACGAATCAGTTACTTCCCCAGATGAGTTCTTCCCTGAAGAAGTGTCCTATAGCTCTGGCCACGACGACGATTCTTCATTTTTGGAAAGTGGTGACTTTGGGCCCTCCGCTCATCTCTTGGTTTTATCATCTTCGGTGATCGTGGCTCAACTTGAGCGTTTGCGGTACGAATATGATATTCCCAAAGATGTGCATTTAAGGGTCCCCGGTCCTCATGAAAGTTTCGCCCATCCTCCCAAGGGTGAAGTTGCTTTCTACACCGCTATGTTCAAATTTGGTGTTCGTCTTCTGCTTCCTTTTATTCTTCAACATTTTTTAGTACTCATGGGTTTAGCCCCGACCCAAATAGTGCCTAATGGGTGGAGCCACCTCATTGGTTGTATTGTTTTATGGACTTGATGTAACCATGGGGCCTCTATGTCTACCGACCTTTTCTTTTCTCTTTACTCAATTAATCGTAGTCCTAATCTAGGACACTTGTTTTATTATATAAGTGCTAGAAAAGGGATCATAGTTCATAACCCTACTTCTGTTAAAAATTGAAGAAAAAGTTGGTTTTTTGTGAGTGGAAATTGGCTGGAACGCGGTTCGGATTATAATCCTTTTGATGCTTCGATAGTTTTTGGAGAGTATGGTGAGCTGAGTTACTCATTCAAAGGTTTCCTCTTATTCTTCTAACTTACTCTGCTTCTTTGCTCTTTGTGCAGTTCCAAGGAGGGTGCGGCGTTCTGCTGAAGCTCGCGAGTTTTCGGAAAGCATTCAACATATTGAGCTTGCTCACTATTACGGTCTTAATCTCGTTAAGCAGGAGAACCTACTGCCGATAGGTTTTGCTCATCCCCGATCAGGCAAACTTCTTGCTTCCTTATAATTATTATTTAATTCCATGATATGCTACGTCTCTGAACCTCTTCTTTTGTTGTTGCAGTTATGGCAACTCGTTCAATTTTTGGCGAACGCAAGAAAGGGAAGAAAGTTTCCAACGAAGCTGGGGCGTCCCGTCCCGATGTCACTATTGTCACCGAAGATGAGTCGGACGCTCCCTTTGTCGCTCCACGATCTTCCACCACCGGTCTTCGGAGGTCTTCCTACAATCGTCGTCCTCCCACTCCTTCCGCCATTTGGGGAAGAGAGTTTGGGGTTCCAGTGTTTGCCCTGTCGGAAGGCTACTCCGGGACTGGGAGTGAAGTTGACATTCTGACTCAGGATTTCATATGCTGGCAGGGACTGCAATCCCACCAGCCTGACGGTGAGATTGGCTATGATGATCCATCCCGGGGAATTCTAGTGGCTCAGCGTCAACTCCGTGAGGTTGGTACATGGATTCGCTAATGTGATTTCCTATTTTCTTTGAGAGCAGCTATTGATCTCTGATTTTTTCTCCTCCATAACAAGTTTTTTCCTAAGTTACTGCTTCTTCCATCAGTTTGGCCAACAAAATCAACGATCTGCAAAGGCACAACGTACCTCGCCCTGAACTTGTTCAAGCCCAAGAGAGCCTCGACCGTGCAAACAGACTCATCGAGGAGGTTAAAGCTGATTTGGAGCTCAACAAGGCTGAACTTAGCAGGACCAAGGTTCAACTGGCTGAGGTGAAGGCTCATCTGGCTAACGCGAGTTACCTCGCTGAGCCGGCATACAAGAGGACAGAAGAATATATCAATATGCAGAACGAGATTTGGACTGATGGGGCCAAGTGGGCGTTGAAACGTGTTAGGAAGCATGACGCATCCTTTGACCCCTCTATTGTTCGTGGTGAGATCTCTGGCATGCACGCTGACCCTGACACCTATCCGGTGTCTGATGGCTCTTCGAGCGACAGGGAGGACATAGAAATCCCTTCTGAAGATGACAACCATTAAATGGCTTTTAATGCTTCCCTGCTTTATCTGATTCCTCGTTTTTCACTACCAATTTTATTCCAAAATAATGAGTTTTATATGCATTTTCTATTTATTTTTAACTTTTCATTATTTTTATATACCAATTTTATTCATAATAATCATTTGAAATTTGAACCAGGTCACCCCATTAAAATATCAAAGTTGAAAAGTAGTTTTTTTTTTCTTTTTTGCATTTTTTTAAAAAGTTGAACAATATGTTTTTTTTTTGTTTTGTTTTGTTTCTTTTTTTTGAAGAAGAAGAAGTTGAACAATAGTTATACATTAGGCATATGTTTATTTTTGTTTCCTATTAAAGAAATGTTTTTTCTTCTATTATAGATAGAAACAGTAATTCACTCTTAAAATCTTTTTAAAAATATTAATTCATTCATACCAATTTTCTTACTCCGAAAGTGTACCATCGTAATTAAATATAAGTTATATTGAAATTAAACTTGAATATCTGATGATAATCGATCCATGACATTGTTGAGTTTTGATGTTCAACATTTTCAAAATTTTAACGGAGTTTAAGATTTTAGTTGATTTTGATGAATTTATTCTTGTAATCTCTTTATTTTAAAACTAAAATAGTGCTAGTACGATTTTTTTAAAAAAAAATTATATTCATGTATATTGGTAGTTTTTTACATTTGTTTTATATTCAAATTCCAAATTTACTAATTTCTCGGTTTCTTTTTTATTTATGTATTGGATAATATATTTGGTTATTTATTTATTTTTCTTATTTGATTTTTGTAGAACAAATATTAGGAAGAACATTTATGTGGTATTATAATAATATTAATTTTTAACAACAATTCAAATTTGAATTTACTAAATCTCAATTCTTAGAAGGCATTCAAATTAGTCATGAGAAGTTGGATTGTTACAAGATCATTCCCACATTTATGTTTTCTTTAAAAAAAAATCTCATATTTGGTTTAATCATTCCCACGTATATGTTTTTTTAAATAAAAAAAAATCTTATCTTTGGTTTAATCAGTCACACGTTTATGTTTACTTTTTTTTTTAAAAAAAAAAATATCATATTTCTTTTAATTTAGGTAGATCATTCTCACTTTTATATTTTCTTTTTTAAAAAAAAAAATCTGATCTTTGGTAGATCATTTCCACATTTATGTTCTTTTTTTAAAAAAAAAAAATCTCATCTTTGGTAGATCATTCCCACGTTTAGTTTTTTTGAAAAAAAAAATCTAATCTTCTGTACATCATTCCCACGTTTAGGTTTTCTTTTATTTTTTATTTTTTTAAAAAAACTTATCTTTGGCTTAATTTTAGAAGATAATTCCCACGTTTATGTTTTCTTTTTTTTTTTTTAAAGAAAAATTCATCTTTGGTAAATCATTCTCACGTTTAGGTTTTCTCGTTTTTTTTAAGAAATATATCTCAACGTTCGTTTAATTTAAGTAGATCAATCCCACGTTTATGTTTTTTTTAAAAAAAAAAAAATCTCATCTTTGGTAGATCATTCCCACGTTTATGAAAAAAAAAACTCTTCTTTGGTTTAATCATTCCCACGTTTATGTTTTTTTTTTAAAAAAAAATCTCATCTTTCGTTTAATTTTAGTAGTTCATTCCCACGTTTATATTTTCTTTTTTTAAGTAGATCATTTCCACGTTTATGTGTTCTATATTTTTAAGAAAATCTCATTTTTGGTAGATCATTCCCACGTTTAGATTTTTTTTTTTAAAAAAAAAATCTCATCTTTGGTTTAATTTTAGTAGATCATTCCCACGTTTATTTTTATTTAAAAAAAAAAAACTCATCTTTGGTAGATCATTCCCACGTTTAGGTTTTGATTTTTCTTTAATAAAAAAAAATCTTATTTTTGACTTAATTTTAGTAGATAATTTCCACGTTTATGTTTTCTTTTTAAAAAAAAAAAAAATCTCATCTTTGGTTTAATTTTTGTAGATTATTCTCACGTTTATGTTTTCTTTAAAAAAAAAATCTCATCTTTGGTTTAATTTTAGTAGATCATTCCTACGTTTATGTTCTCTTTTTTAAAAAAAAAAAAAAAAGAAAACAAAGTTGATTGTTGGTAGATCATTCTCACGTTTACGTTTTGTTGTTTTTTTTTTTTAAGAAAAAAATCTCATCTTTGGTGTAATTTGAGTAGATCATTCCCATGTTTGTTAGGGGCAAAATCAGCCAATAATATTTAATTTAGAATGGCCCAAACTCATTAGGCCCAAAAACAGAAGAAGCAACTCAAAGTCAACGAAGAAAGGGTCGGAACCCATTCCGGCCCAAGATCCCTTCCCTCGGCCTCGGCCCAAGGGAGAGGCCGAGGAAGAAGATAGGCAGCGATAGAAACCCTACGGGGAAAAATCTATAAAAGGATCGAGACCACAACACACACAGGTATCGAACAATATCCCTAAAAAGAACTCTGTGATTTCTCCGTTCAGTGCTAACTTAAGCATCGGAGTGTGTGTGGTTTACACCACACCAGTGTGCAGCGTTTGCTTGTCTTGCAGGTCATGTCTTTCCCCCTCTTCTACAAATTTACTGTTGATTGTCACGTGGAGCAAAGGGAATTTTCGGAGCAAAATTTGACCATCAACAGTTGGCGTCGTCTGTGGGGAAGACGCTGACTAGCAAACGCTGTATATAGGAGGCAAACACAGCAGCAGTAGAATGAAGCACGAAAATCAAGCAGTTATTGATGAGGCGAACCCCCAGATTGGACTCCAAGCCCAGGAGACTGAGATCGTAGCAATCAAAGGAAGGATGAACGAGATGAGGCAGAACTTGTCAGAAATCCTTAGCTTACCGAAGAAGCCGGAACCTTTGAGGCACGAGGAGGATCATCCGCACAGAGACCCTAGGAAGGAAAAAGGACTAGCGGAAGAGGAGGTGGGAGATTCGAAGAGTGTTACCAGCCGGATGCCCCACCCAAAGGATGATCAGACCTGCAAGGAAGCTAGAGGCACAAAAAGGCCCGCAGGAATTCATCGTCGAAACCAGCCCCAAGTATGCACTAACTTTCATGGGGCATACCTTCCCGCAATATGACGGAAAGAATGATCCAATCCAGCATCTAGACGCATACCTTACCTAGATGGACTTTCATGGGCCAAACAAAGCAACCAGATGTCGGGCTTTTGCACTAACTTTAACAGGTTTAGCAAGATACCTCGGAGATCAATCGATCCATACAAAGACTTGGCATGAGCATTTGTTACCCAATGCTTAGGAGCCCGAAATCGAAAGAAGTCGCAGATCAACTTGTTAACAGTTAAACAGGGACCGAGGGAGAGCCTAAAAGATTATATTAACAGATTTAGTAACGAGGTGTTGCAGGTTGAAGTCTATGACGATGGAGTTGCGCTAACTGCTGTAATTTCAGGTTTTGCAGGATGAAAGGTTACTTAACTCAATTGGTGAAAGCCAACTACGAACATATGTGGAATTCATGACTCGAGTGCAGAGATATATAAGTGTTGAGGAGCTACTGAAATCCAAACAGGAGGAGAGAGAAAGCTGGGAATCCCAGTTTCCGACCGGCGCAGAGAGGAAAGAGGAAGAAGGCATCAGACAGATGAGAGTAGTCGAAGCTGACATGAACACTCCTCGGGCTGAGGCCGAGCAGAGACAAAAGAGTTGCGGGGTCGGGGAGAACCAAAGGCGAAGTTTGAAAGGTATACTCCACTATCTGCTCCTCTTGAACAGGTCCTGGCTGCAGTACAAGATACAAATTTATTGAAACGCCCAGAGAAGTTAAAGATAGACCCAGATAGGAGAAATAGGAACAAGTATTGCATGTTTCATGGAGATCATGACCATACAACTCGAGAATGTGTACAATTAAGAGATGAGATAGAAGTCCTAATCAGGGAAGGCTACCTTAAGGAGTTTGTGGGGAACGACAGAGGTAAGAGGCCATTACAGACAGAACAAAGCAAGGGACGCAACAACCCTCCACTCAAGATACAAACCACCCAAATATTTAAAATACCCAAATTTGATCTAATTAATTGTTTTGTTAATTAATTGGTCAAATTAATTAATTTGATCAAAATAATTTATTTTTTTAATTAATTGATCAAATAGAACATTTGGCCTTAAAATTTTAGACTTGGCCAACTTTGTCTTCAAATTAAATTTGGGACACATGTCAATTTATAATTGGTCCCAAATTTAATTATTTGTAATTTCGTCATTAATTTTAAATAATAACGTGACAATTTGTGATTGGAAAAAATTTCTCCTTCAACAGTTGTATTATTAGATAATTTTCCATGGAAAACCTAATCTAAAACATTGTTAGTGGGTGTTTGTAATTGCTGACCTATCAAAATATGGAGGACCATGTGGAAAAGGAGGAAGAAAGAGGGTTGTGTTTGGAACTTATGTGGAATCTGCATTTGCAGCTACAATTTATATTGGCATTTGCATGGGAATTTGCAGTTCTTGAATTTGAATTTGAATTTGCATTGGCATGCATTGAAATTTGAGTTGTCAAGATTTGCATAGGTATTGACATTGACATTATTGAGTTTGAGGGGAATGTTGGATTATTAGATTATCTTTTTTTTCTTTGGATTATTAGATTTCTTTTTAAAAAAAATATTAGATTATCTTTTTTAATTAGATTTGTTTCCATTATTTGATTTAGATTGGCTTAGTATTTCAATTGAGGTAATTATCTTTTAGAATAATTTGATTCTAAACTATTAAAGACTAATCATACTATGAAGTAGTTTTAGCTTTTCCTTTTTAAATTTTTTTTTATCCATAATTTTTAAAATTAGAATATAATTTTAGAATTTTATAATAATTCTATGAGTAAGAGTCGTATGCTTATTCTAAAAGTATTCTATTTAAATAATGCATTGGAATTAACGATAAGTTTTGATATCAAAACTCCTCAACATAGCATAACTCAATTGGTTAATGTATTATATCACATTTATCACAAAAAGAAAAAGTAGAATAAAAGAATAATAAAAAATATAGGTGGTCATCTTCCCTCATTGGTTTTGTTTTCATTCTATGCAGAGACCCTGTTTGAATCTCCTGCAAAAGAAGGGATTGGTCATAAACGACGAGATTGCATCAGCAAAAATAAAATAAGAAATTGATCTTCATAAGTGCAGATTTCCAAGGTAGAGAAATTTGGTCCTTTATATATACTAGTATTTTAGCACGTGCTTTGCACGTTATGTATTGGTTTTTTTTTTATCCAAGTGGATATATATATATATATATATATATATATATATATATATATATATATATATATATATATATATATTTATTTATTTATTTATTTATTACATTTTGTTTTAACGTAAAATATGAATGTCTAAGTTTTTATTTAAAATAAAAAGATAATTTGAGTTTTTTTTTTTTAAAAAAAATCCAAAGTATAATGAGAATCTATTTAATTTTAGAAATGAAAAGTCATTTAATAAGATTTTTTTAATATAGAAATTCATCCATTGAAAAAATTAAGGTATGAATATTTTTTAATTAAATACTAAAATAAAACTTTTTAAAATTAATATCCATCAAACAATTGATTAAGAGAGAGATTTAATTTGTCACATTAAATGAGATAAATTATTGAAGAGGAATATAGTGTTAAAGGAGAAAAACAACCGAGAGAAAGACTCAAGTTTGTGTGAAAATAAAGTAGAAAAAATAGGTTTTTATATATAGTAATAGGAGACAAAAGAGAAAAAAAAAACTTTGAAATTCCAAAAATTTATATAATATGGGTATTGTATAAAAAATTGAGTGTAATGATGTCCAAAAAAAAGTTTCTTACTTTTATTCATACCTTTTTTTTCTAAAAAAAGTTTATTGTTGCATTGCATGTAGTGTTTTTTTATTTTTTACTTTTTATTTTAAAAAAAAAAAAACTCATTTTATATGAATATCTATAAAAGATCTAAAAAATACCATTGATTTTTTAAAGAAATAATAACAAATAAGAAAATTAAGAAGTGTTTACGAATTGCTAGACAAATAATGTAACTCAAGTTTGTTGGTGAAAAAATTGTGAAAGAAAACCAGCTTTTATACTTGTAAAGAGTGGAAAAATGGTACAACTTTTGAAATACAAATTCAATTAAAGTTCTATAATTAATTATGATTAAAGATAAAATATTTTTAGAAAATAAAAGGACAATTTTTTATATTCAACCTTTTTAAATTCCATACATTTATCAGTGGTGTATTTTATTTTTTTTTTATTTATTGAAAGTTAATTTTATATTTTACGAATAAAACATTAATTGAGTTTTTTTTGTCAAATTTTTAGTATTATTAACTCATCAATTTTAGAAGAAAATAAATCTGATAGATAAATCATATAAACTCAATAAATTAAAAGAAAAACAACCACGATTTATTTTTTAACTTATAAACCATGAACAAACTTTTAGAAGAAAAAAAAAATAACAACAAAAATAATTGTAACATATTTATAGAAGGGATTTAATACCTATATCTTGCAAATATGCTAGGTCATCTAAAACAATTAATAAGAAGAACCCATAGATGAAAAGAGAAAAATAAAAAACTAAAAGTAGATTTTGTTTAGACAGAAAAAAAAAATGCTAAAAAAACTATTTAAGAAAAAAAGTGGGCAAGATTCTCTACTTCCAAATAGCCTTCTTTCACTAACACCTCCTTCATTTTCCATCTTTTTATTCGAGTCATGTATGTTGTTGTTGACTCTCAAAATGTTTGTTTCTTTGGTCTCTTCGTATGTATCCTTCACAATCTGAAGCTCAATTGGATCCTGATTGGTAATTGGTGTGGTATCCGATGGCCAATCTTCCAACCACATTTTAGAAGATCTCTTTTCCATTGCTCTTCAAGCAATCATATGGATAGGTAGCTAGTTTTCCCTCAAAAGAGTCAAAATGTACGTTGTGAAAAGAAGTGCGTAAACTCCATATATATACACGTATGTGATGAATAAGTTAAAAAACTTTTGCACTTCCAACACCTTTTGAATTCCATTATTAATTTCACTTAAACATAAAATCATAAATGGCTAGAAATAAATAAGTATAACTTTTCATATTCAACCTCTCCCTATGAAGGAATAAAAATCCTACGCAGCGGAAGCGTATATCAGATCGTTGGTTCTTAATTGGGTTTCACAGAAAACACCAGTACATTGGCCAACAAATTTCAGAACGTTTCTAAAATTAAACCTATGATTAAGCATGCTGAAAAGAATTCTAAACTATTTAGAATTAGAGGAAACTTACTTGTTGAAGACCGTTCTTCACAACACTACGCTCCAAAACCACGAATGATTCGACAACGATCTCTTCATTGAACACCACCATCAAAGAGCACCCACTATGCTCTGGGTCTTGAAGTTGTGATTGTGGGATCACATTCTTGAAATAGGGAATAGATTTTTTAGCAACTCAGTTGCTGTCATTTTCTTTTCTTTAAAAAAGATCTTGAGAGCAAACTTGCCAGATAGAGAGACTTGTGAGAATACAGACCAGAAAACTTCTGTAATCCCACAACCCAGTTGGTTGAAGGAGAGTGGGGAGTTACAATCGTGTAACTCCCCAATGAGGTGTCAAAACCTCATTCCTCAATCCATATCAATTTAACCATTAAATTAATATATATTTAAAACTATATATTATACAAATTAAGTTAAATTAATTTAACCAAATCAATATTCAATTAAATTAATTATAACATATAGTTTTAAATTCAATTAAATCATATTTAATTGAATTAATTCAACCAACTAATTAAATATCATATATTTAATTTAATATTATATTTGAATCAAATTCAAATATGTCTCTCATTTAACCTATAGTTTTAATGTGCATCTAATGTACATTAAATATAAACTATAATATTAATTTAATTAAATCAAAATTAAATTAATTAATTAATTCTCCAATTAATTAATTTTTTTTTAATTAAATATCAAATATTTAATTAATTTTCTATTCAAATATTTCTCTCATAAACAATAAAGTTTAATTCATCATTTAAACTTATATTATAATGTATCTTCATACGTTATCTTAATTGTATCAAATACAATATAATTCCCTTATCGAATTTGAACACACTTCAAATTCTATTCAAGACTATTTAACTTCAGAACCCTTTACGAGCTAGCAGGTGGACCTAATGGACCTACAGATCAGAAGCTCCAACGATACGAGACTAATTGGTTAAACTCATTAACCAAGTTAGTCAACATTCGTTAACTGTGGGTCACTCCACTAAAGACCCACAGTTGCACTCTTCTCACTGTAGAATATTTCTGTGTCCACGGATATTAACCAATAACGGTAAGTCAATCCTTCACGAGTGTTCGTAACGCCAGCTGGGTCAAATTACCGTTTTACCCCTGGGTTACCTCTGGATCCTTAAGTACCACCGATTCCTCTAATGAACAATCTGTTTATGATCCAATCAATAAACAGTAGTTCCTCTCGGGCCAGGAGAGGATGGGCGCCCTTGTTCAAGACCCGGAATCAGCCCTTAAGGGAACACACATCTGCTTACCCCAATAGGGGAAGGAGTGAATTCCATCTTGTATTGTCATGTCCCCAGCCCCCCACTCGGTCTTGTCCCCAAGAAGGTAGGCTTATTGAGTCGGCGTGCTGGCCACTCTCACCCGTACTAATCAAAGCACAATCCCTCGTGAGAAGGAGTTCATGACACACTCAGGATTAAGATTGAGTTACCTAGGTCATCCTATTGAAACAGTAACCTAACTAGTTAACGGTGTTACATCTAGTGGTTTACTATTTCGTGGTCCGGTCTTATGCAAACTCATTGCATAGGATACCCCCGCTCGCATGTCTCCTACATGGACGCCTTGGATCAATACGTCTGTATCGAATACAAAGCGGGTCGTATCACATAGTGTTACCAGGATAAGGTACCCAGCCTTATCCTTGTACTATAGACCTTTTAGGTTGTTACTTGAACACTGATCCCCGTATGTCTCCACATACTAGTTCAAGTTACATATCAACAACCTTGGATCTTAGTTTATTGGATTTGGGTCATATTGTGCAATTTTAGACTTAAAATGACAATAACACTTTATTCCACAAACCTCAATAACACTTTATTGATACAAATGTATAATTCGTTAACATTCATTATCTACGAGTTTTAGGACATAAAACCCAACACCCTATTCCTAACTTCATATTTTAATTAATTAAAGTCATTAGAAATTGGTTGGTCATGGATAATTAGCTCTTAGTGGCATACCAAGTAAATTAGAAATTAGGGAAGGGACATAAGATATTAATATTAATATTAATATTAGAGTCGTATCATAAATTCAAAAAAAAAAACAATGGTTTTTAAATTAAATCTAATTTGCACAACTATTCGTAATTAAACTTGAATTGCATAATTATTAAAAATTATGTGTGTTAAAAATTTATATAAACTAAATGTCAAAGTAATTAACAAACTGATTTAAAAAAAGACAAAATGATTTAAAATTTATATTAGTCATAAAATAAAATAATATAGATCTTCTAAAAAAAATGAGATTCGGAAGAAAACAATTGTCTTTGAATGGTTTTTAAATTAAATCTAATTTGCACAATTATTGTAATTAAACTTGAATTGCATAATTATTATAGTTATATAATTATTGTAGTCTTAAATAAATCACAAGGGCACATTTGTAATTATGTAAAAAAATAGAGGGTAAATATTTCAAAAAATGTTTTTTCAAGATCCTGGATTTTTATATATATCCAAAAATATGTATCGCACGTTTCTTTTAACTAGTATTATTAAATGATCATTAAATGACGTGTCAAATGTTGAATGGAAGAAGTATGTATTGTCGTTGTTCACACGTAACTTCGGAGATGGAGACACAAGGAATTAATAAACAATATATTTGTATTGATGTAATATGTGTATGGGTGTACAATCTCTAACTTTAATCCTCTGATTCTCTCTCTTTTGTGTGAATGTGTTTCACTCGAGGGCTGGAACGCTTGATCTCGAGTTTGAAGCTTCAATCAATTGTTTGGAGTCTTGAAGAGTGTTTGGTCTTCAAGGATTGTTGAGGTCTTTCGGTCTTGAAGGGTCTTCAGTCTTCAAGAAGTCTTGATGTCCTGAAGAGTCTTGGAGACTCTTCAAGGAGTGTTGAAGTCTTGAAGAGTGTTTGGTCTTCAAGAAATATTCAACACTTGAACTTATGAATTGCAGAGAGTCTTCGGTCTTCAGACTTTGTGGAATCTCTCTGAATTCTTGGTTCTGCTTGAGAGCTTTAAAATTCTGAACTCTTGTCTTTGTGAGAGTCTAGAATTTCTGAACCCTTGAAATGTTGGACAAACCCTCTATTTATAGAGTTCTCGCTGGATGGGCCCTGGTGACTTTTGGGCCAACAACTTAGGTTTGGTCTTTATTGGTCTTGGGCTCAACTATCTAGTCTTAGATTTGGTTCATATTTGACCCAAAACCATATGACCCAAATATTTAAAATACCCAAATTTGATCAAATTAATTATTTTGTTAATTAATTGGTTAAATTAATTAATTTGATCAAAATAATTTATTTTTTTAATTAATTGATCAAATAGAACATTTGGCCTTAAAATTTTAGACTTGGCCAACTTTGTTTTCAAATTAAATTTGGGACACATGTCAATTTGTAATTGGTCCCAAATTTAATTATTTGTAATTTCGTCATTAATTTTAAATAATAACGTGACAATTTGTGATTGGAAAAAATTTCTCCTTCAACAGTCGTATTATTAGAAAATTTTCCATGGAAAACCTAATCTAAAACATTGTTAGTGGGTGTTTGTAATTGCTGACCTATCAAAATATGGAGGACCATGTGGAAAAGGAGGAAGAAAGAGGGTTGTGTTTGGAACTTATGTGGAATCTGCATTTGCAGCTACAATTTATATTGGCATTTGCATGGGAATTTGCAGTTCTTGAATTTGAATTTGAATTTGCATTGGCATGCATTGAAATTTGAGTTGTCAAGATTTGCATAGGTATTGCCCATTGACATTATTGAGTTTGAGGGGGAATGTTGGATTATTAGATTATCTTTTTTTTCTTTGGATTATTAGATTTCTTTTAAAAAAAAATATTAGATTATCTTTTTTAATTAGATTTGTTTCCATTATTTGATTTAGATTGACTTAGTATTTCAATTGAGGTAATTATCTTTTAGAATAATTTGATTCTAAACTATTAAAGACTAATCATACTATGAAGTAGTTTTAGCTTTTCCTTTTTGAAACTTTTTTTTATATATAATTTTTAAAATTAGAATATAATTTTAGAATTTTATAATAATTCTATGAGTAAGAGTCGTATGCTTATTCTAAAAGTATTCTATTTAAATAATGCATTGGAATTAACGATAAGTTTTGATATCAAAACTCCTCAACGTAGCATAACTCAATTGGTTAATGTATTATATCACATTTATCACAAAAAGAAAAAGTAGAATAAAAGAATAATAAAAAATAGAGGTGGTCATCTTCCCTCATTGGTTTTGTTTTCATTCTCTGCAGAGACCCTGTTTGAATCTCCTGCAAAAGAAGGGATTGGTCATAAACGGCGAGATTGCATCAACAAAAATAAAATGAGAAATATTCTTAAGTGCAGATTTCCAAGGCAGAGAAATTTGGTCCTTTATATATACTAGTATTTTAGCACGTGCTTTGCACGTTATGTATTGATTTTTTTTATCCAAGTGAATATATATATTAATATTAATATTAATATTAGAGTCGTATCATAAATTCGAAAAAAAACAATGGTTTTTAAATTAAATCTAATTTGCACAACTATTCGTAATTAAACTTGAATTGCATAATTATTTAAAAGTATGTGTGTTAAAAATTTATATAAACTAAATGACAAAGTAATTAAAAAACTGATTTAAAAAAAGACAAAATGATTTAAAATTTATATTAGTCATAAAATAAAATAATATAGATCTTCTAAAAAACAATGAGATTCGGAAGAAAACAATTGTCTTTCAATGGTTTTTAAATTAAATCTAATTTGCCCAATTATTGTAATTAAACTTGAATTGCATAATTATTATAGTTATATAATTATTGTAGTCTTAAATAAATCACAAGGGCACATTTGTAATTATGTAAAAAAATAGAGGGTAAATATGTCCAAAAATGTTTTTTCAAGATCCTGGATTTTTATATATATCCAAAAATATGTATCGCACGTTTCTTTTAACTAGTATTATTAAATGATCATTAAATGACGTGTCAAATGTTGAATGGAAGAAGTATGTATTGTCGTTGTTCACACGTAACTTCGGAGATGGAGACACGTGGAATTAATAAACAATATATTTGTATTGATGTAATATGTGTGTGGGTGTACAATCTCTAACTTTAATCCTATGATTCTCTCTCTTTTGTGTGAATGTGTTTCACCAGTGGCGGATCCAGAAATTTTGTTCAGGGGGGGCTTTACTTAAATTCAATAAAAATAATTTACAAGTAATAAATTCCAAAAATTAATCAAAATTCATAAATGAACTGAAATGTTAATTTCATACATCACAATTGTCCTCTACGAGATTTCATATTATGAAATCGTTGCATAATAACTTCATTGTCTATCTTATCAAATAAATCTTTCTCAATATATGTTATAAGACTATCATTCATCCACTGGTCTCCCATCCGATTACGCAACTGAGTCTTTACAATACTCATAGCAGAAAATGTCCTCTCTGCGGTAGCTGTTGCAACTGGTAAGATCAATGCTAAAGTGAGCAACCGATAAACTAACGGGTAGACTTTATCTTTAGCTGTCAACACCATTTTTAGTGCAAGATCACCAATACCTGTTAGCTCTACAAACTTGTTATCTGAACGCACATCAATGATGTAATTTTGAAGTTGATCTTGAAGAACAACAAGCTCAGTAGGTGAAAAATCTCTAGGATAAAATTGTGCAAGGCGGACAAGCTTTTGTCTGTCAAAAGTAGCAAATGAATTGCTTGGATTGAGACATGTCACACACAAAATCAGTTCAGTACTTGTTTCAGTAAAACGATTATTCAACTCTTGAAGTTGCATATCAATAACCGTATAAAAAACCTCAACACGGTAATGATGCATATTTGTGATTTCTTGAGATCTTCGTCTTTGCCTCCCTCGAATTGAAAACATATCATCCATCTTAAGAATTAGAATATCATGCTTATCACAAAAATTTGAAACTTCATCCAACAATGAATCCCAACCTGATTCTCTCATTGATTGTAATCTTTCTTTACAAATTTTGACCAAATTCATTGCATTCACAATATCTTGATCTTTTCTCTGCAATGCTTGAGACAAATCATTTGTAATTCCCAAGATAGCTTTCATAAGATGCATATGAAAAACAAAGTCAAATGACTGAACTGAATTTATTAGAACTTGTGCTTCATATTTTTGTTCAGAATTTGATCCATCATCTACAATTGTCTCAAGTACATCACAAATTGATGAGAACATTGAGATAAACCTCACTAGAGTGTTATAATGTGATCCCCATCGTGTATCTCCTGGACGTTTGACCATTGTTTCCTGGTTCAATCCTCGCCCACTTGACAATTCACCATTATTCAAAGCTTCAACAGTTATAGCATTGTGTTTTTCTCTTAAAATATCTCGACGTTTTGCTGATGCTCCAATAACATTCACTACATTTGCAACTAAAAAAAAAGTCCAGCGATCTCTACATGATTTTTTGCAATAGCTACCAAAGCTAATTGAAGCTGATGAGAAAAACAATGAATGTAAAAAGCACATTCGTTTTCTCTCAAAATTAATGCTTTCAATCCATTGAATTCTCCCTGCATATTGCTTGCTCCATCATATCCTTGTCCTCGCAAACTAGCAATGCTTAATCCATGTTTAGAAAAGAATCCATCAATAGCTTCTTTAAGCGACAGAGAACTTGTATTAGTAACATGTACAATACCTGCAAATCGTTCAATCACGTGTCCTTTGTCCACATATCTCAACACAATTGCCATTTGCTCCTTTGAAGATATGTCCTTCGATTCATCAATCAAAATTGAAAATAACTTATCACCAATATTTCTTATAATTGTATCAACAATTTCTACTGCAAAACAATTTACAACATCTTTTTGGATATCTGGTGCAATCAATTTCAGGTTTTCAGGAGCATTTCTCAAGGCAACAACTTCAATGTCCTTATTATGGTTGCATAACCATCGTAGAAGTTCAAGAAAATTACCTTGGTTTCTTGAATCTTCAGTTTCATCATGTCCACGAAATGGAAGACCTTGTCGTAACAAAAATCGAGCACAATCAATTGTTGCACCTAATCGAATTCGATATTCAATTTTTGCTTGGTCAGACATCTTATTGAAAAATGTTTCAATTTGTTGGTTTTGGTTCAAAAGAGCTTCACATTTACCCCAAGCTTGGTTATGTGCACTATTTGGTCCTCCAACATGAATTTATAATTTCTCTTTTTTCTTCCAATTTGAAAATCCTTCACCAACAAAATGGTCACCTCCTGACTGTTCTCCAACTTCTGGTTTGAATAAATAACAACATAAACAAAAGGCAGCATCTTTTGAA
The DNA here is from genome assembly GCA_017139565.1 of Luffa aegyptiaca. Taxonomy (NCBI): domain Eukaryota; kingdom Viridiplantae; phylum Streptophyta; class Magnoliopsida; order Cucurbitales; family Cucurbitaceae; genus Luffa; species Luffa aegyptiaca. The sequence continues at coordinate 25,068,840 of CM029397.1, forward strand.
ATACTATATTCCAACCAATTAGGATATTCAGTGAACCAGACTGGATTAAATCGTCTTGACTGTGAACCAAATTTCTTCAATGGAAAAGTATGATTTCGAGGCTGGCAAGGTCCTTTTTGTAAATATGCTCTACGAACTTGATCTCGAATATTACAACTATAATCAAGAATTCTAATTCTTAAACCAGGATCTGTAGGTAACTCCACTAAATTTACTTCTGTGAAATTTCTATCCGAGCTATTATTACTTTTCTTCAACGGAGATGATGACCCAATCGATTTTCTTTTAAAATATCTCTCCATTAGATTTCAAATTAGATCTACAATACATTAATAAAAATAAATAAAATAAAGAAACTAAAACCTAGAAATAAGAATGATAAAAACTAAATGTATACAAATAATAGAAACATGACAACTAAATGTTTAAAAGTAATTGAAACATGAAAGTTAAATGCATACAAGTAATTGAAATACGAAAAGTAAATGTACCTTATAAAATTAATCTCAAAATTCTTGACTTGAAATTGTCGGCAACAATTTGACTTGAAAGGAGTTTTTTTTAGGTTCAAAACAATATGTGGTGGCTACACTACTTGATAAGTGAAAAACAATGGGAGTATAGAAAATTAGGGTTTCAATTGATTATAAGGATATGATTATAACATAAAAGGAAAAAAAAAATAGAGTTTGAATTTAAAGAAATTTATAATACACAATGTAATTTTTTTTTTTTCCTTTTTTGTTTTAAAACCATTCTTGATTGCTGGAATTGAAGCATGCGGCCAATGGGGAGCGAAACACGGAAGTAAACACGGAAGTTTGGGGAATGAAATGGAAAAATGGAATAAAATTTCAAAAACGTTGAATACAAGGCTCGAACCTGGGCACAAAGGGGGGCTAAGGCGCGTTCACCACCCAGGCAAGCTTATCAAATGATATACATAGCGTTTATTATATTATTTATATATAAATCACAAAAAATTGAGGGGGGGCTCGAGCCCCCCCTGGGCCTTAATTAAATCTGCCGCTGTGTTTCACTCGAGGGCTGGAACGCTTGATCTCGAGTTTGAAGCTTCAATCAATTGTTTGGAGTCTTGAAGAGTGTTTGGTCTTCAAGGATTGTTGAGGTCTTTCGGTCTTGAAGGGTCTTCAGTCTTCAAGAAGTCTTGATGTCCTGAAGAGTCTTGAGACTCTTCAAGGAGTGTTGAAGTCTTGAAGAGTGTTTGGTCTTCAAGAAGTATTCAACACTTGAACTTATGAATTGCAGAGAGTCTTCGGTCTTCAGACTTTGGGAATCTCTCTGAATTCTTGGTTCTGCTTGAGAGCTTTAAAATTCTGAACTCTTGTTTTTGTGAGAGTCTAGAATTTCTGAACCCTTGAAATGTTGGAGAAACCCTCTATTTATAGAGTTCTCGCTGGATGGGCCCTGGTGACTTTTGGGCCAACAACTTAGGTTTGGGCTTTATTGGTCTTGGGCTCAACTATCTAGTCTTGGATTTGGTTCATATTTGACCCAAAACCATATGACCCAGATATTTAAAATACCCAAATTTGATCAAATTAATTATTTTGTTAATTAATTTGTTAAATTAATTAATTTGATCAAAATAATTTATTTTTTTAATTAATTGATCAAATAGAACATTTGGCCTTAAAATTTTAGACTTGGCCAACTTTGTTTTCAAATTAAATTTGGGACACATGTCAATTTGTAATTGGTCCCAAATTTAATTATTTGTAATTTCGTCATTAATTTTAAATAATAACGTGACAATTTGTGATTGGAAAAAATTTCTCCTTCAACAGTCGTATTATTAGAAAATTTTCCATGGAAAACCTAATCTAAAACATTGTTAGTGGGTGTTTGTAATTGCTGACCTATCAAAATATGGAGGACCATGTGGAAAAGGAGGAAGAAAGAGGGTTGTGTTTGGAACTTATGTGGAATCTGCATTTGCAGCTACAATTTATATTGGCATTTGCATGGGAATTTGAAGTTCTTGAATTTGAATTTGAATTTGAATTTGCATTGGCATGCATTGAAATTTGAGTTGTCAAGATTTGCATAGGTATTGACATTGACATTATTGAGTTTGAGGGGGAATGTTGGATTATTAGATTATCTTTTTTTTCTTTGGATTATTAGATTTCTTTTAAAAAAAAATATTAGATTATCTTTTTTAATTAGATTTGTTTCCATTATTTGATTTAGATTGGCTTAGTATTTCAATTGAGGTAATTATCTTTTAGAATAATTTGATTCTAAACTATTAAAGACTAATCATACTATGAAGTAGTTTTAGCTTTTCCTTTTTGAAACTTTTTTTTATCTATAATTTTTAAAATTAGAATATAATTTTAGAATTTTATAATAATTCTATGAGTAAGAGTCGTATGCTTATTCTAAAAGTATTCTATTTAAATAATGCATTGGAATTAACGATAAGTTTTGATATCAAAACTCCTCAACGTAGCATAACTCAATTGGTTAATGTATTATATCACATTTATCACAAAAAGAAAAAGTAGAATAAAAGAATAATAAAAAATAGAGGTGGTCATCTTCCCTCATTGGTTTTGTTTTCATTCTCTGCAGAGACCCTGTTTGAATCTCCTGCAAAAGAAGGGATTGGTCATAAACGGTGAGATTGCATCAGCAAAAATAAAATGAGAAATATTCATAAGTGCAGATTTCCAAGGCAGAGAAATTTGGTCCTTTATATATACTAGTATTTTAGCACGTGCTTTGCACGTTATGTATTGATTTTTTTTATCCAAGTGAATATATATATTAATATTAATATTAATATTAGAGTCGTATCATAAATTCGAAAAAAAACAATGGTTTTTAAATTAAATCTAATTTGCACAACTATTCGCAATTAAACTTGAATTGCATAATTATTTAAAATTATGTGTGTTAAAAATTTATATAAACTAAATGACAAAGTAATTAAAAAACTGATTTAAAAAAAGACAAAATGATTTAAAATTTATATTAGTCATAAAATAAAATAATATAGATCTTCTAAAAAACAATGAGATTCGGAAGAAAACAATTGTCTTTGAATGGTTTTTAAATTAAATCTAATTTGCCCAATTATTGTAATTAAACTTGAATTGCATAATTATTATAGTTATATAATTATTGTAGTCTTAAATAAATCACAAGGGCACATTTGTAATTATGTAAAAAAATAGAGGGTAAATATGTCCAAAAATGTTTTTTCAAGATCCTGGATTTTTATATATATCCAAAAATATGTATCGCATGTTTCTTTTAACTAGTATTATTAAATGATCATTAAATGACGTGTCAAATGTTGAATGGAAGAAGTATGTATTGTCGTTGTTCATACGTAACTTCGGAGATGGAGACACGTGGAATTAATAAACAATATATTTGTATTGATGTAATATGTGTGTGGGTGTACAATATCTAACTTTAATCCTCTGATTCTCTCTCTTTTGTGTGAATGTGTTTCACTCGAGGGCTGGAACGCTTGATCTCGAGTTTGAAGCTTCAATCAATTGCTTGGAGTCTTGAAGAGTGTTTGGTCTTCAAGGATTGTTGAGGTCTTTCGGTCTTGAAGGGTCTTCAGTCTTCAAGAAGTCTTGATGTCCTGAAGAGTCTTGGAGACTCTTCAAGGAGTGTTGAAGTCTTGAAGAGTGTTTGGTCTTCAAGAAGTATTCAACACTTGAACTTATGAATTGCAGAGAGTCTTCGGTCTTCAGACTTTGTGGAATCTCTCTGAATTCTTGGTTCTGCTTGAGAGCTTTAAAATTCTGAACTCTTGTCTTTGTGAGAGTCTAGAATTTCTGAACCTTTGAAATGTTGGAGAAACCCTCTATTTATAGAGTTCTCGCTGGATGGGCCCTGGTGACTTTTGGGCCAACAACTTAGGTTTGGGCTTTATTGGTCTTGGGCTCAACTATCTAGTCTTGGATTTGGTTCATATTTGACCCAAAACCATATGACCCAAATATTTAAAATACCCAAATTTGATCCAATTAATTATTTTGTTAATTAATTGGTCAAATTAATTAATTTGATCAAAATAATTTATTTTTTTAATTAATTGATCAAATAGAACATTTGGCCTTAAAATTTTAGACTTGGCCAACTTTGTCTTCAAATTAAATTTGGGACACATGTCAATTTGTAATTGGTCCAAAATTTAATTATTTGTAATTTCATCATTAATTTTAAATAATAACGTGACAATTTGTGATTGGAAAAAATTTCTCCTTCAACAGTCGTATTATTAGAAAATTTTCCATGGAAAACCTAATCTAAAACATTGGTAGTGGGTGTTTGTAATTGCTGACCTATCAAAATATGGAGGACCATGTGGAAAAGGAGGAAGAAAGAGGGTTGTGTTTGGAACTTATGTGGAATCTGCATTTGCAGCTACAATTTATATTGGCATTTGCATGGGAATTTGCAGTTCTTGAATTTGAATTTGAATTTGCATTGGCATGCATTGAAATTTGAGTTGTCAAGATTTGCATAGGTATTGACATTGACATTATTGAGTTTGAGGGGGAATGTTGGATTATTAGATTATCTTTTTTTTCTTTGGATTATTAGATTTCTTTTAAAAAAAATTGTTATAGGCAATTATGGACCACCCCGATATACAAGGAGCTGACGAGGACAACCGGGGAGAAATCGGGCTGAAAGATGGACCAAGGAGGCAAAACCGGCGAATGGGACGGGCCAAGACCGAAGTGGTCAGGTTTTTGGCCCGACCCCCTGCTCGGCCTCGGCTGGCCGAGGCCGACCCCTCAGCCCGCTCGCGCGGGTCAAGTCCGTTCGATTCTGTTTGGTCCCCACCGCCTTTGGTCGCCTCGGTTTCGCCTGGTTTGACCTAAAACGCCTCCGAATCCCTAAAAACCCTAGGAGGATGAGCAGTTATTTATATCCCTCTTCGCCACTGAAGAAGGGGACCCGAATTCTATCCCTAAACTCTACTTTCTATCCTCTGCTTTCTCCTCTTGCTCTTACTTTTTCGCACCCCTCTGTTCTGCTTGCTGACTTAAGCATCGGAGCCGGTGTGGCGAGCACCACACCGGTGTGCAGGTTTACTGTCTTGCAAGCCACGTCTTCCCCCCTCATCTACAAATTTACCGTTGGTGGCACGTGAAGGTCAGGTGAGTTCCCTCTGACCAAAATCGACCATCAACAAAAATATTAGATTATCTTTTTTAATTAGATTTGTTTCCATTATTTGATTTAGATTGGCTTAGTATTTCAATTGAGGTAATTATCTTTTAGAATAATTTGATTCTAAATTATTAAAGACTAATCGTACTATGAAGTAGTTTTAGCTTTTCCTTTTTGAAACTTTTTTTATCTATAATTTTTAAAATTAGAATATAATTTTAGAATTTTATAATAATTCTATGAGTAAGAGTCGTATGCTTATTCTAAAAGTATTCTATTTAAATAATGCATTGGAATTAACGATAAGTTTTGATATCAAAACTCCTCAACGTAGCATAACTCAATTGGTTAATGTATTATATCACATTTATCACAAAAAGAAAAAGTAGAATAAAAGAATAATAAAAAATACAGGTGGTCATCTTCCCTCATTGGTTTTGTTTTCATTCTCTGCAGAGACCATGTTTGAATCTCCTGCAAAAGAAGGGATTGGTCATAAACGGCGAGATTGCATCAACAAAAATAAAATGAGAAATTGATCTTCATAAGTGCAGATTTCCAAGGCAGAGAAATTTGGTCCTTTATATATACTAGTATTTTAGCACGTGCTTTGCACGTTATGTATTGATTTTTTTTTTATCCAAGTGAATATATATATTTATTACATTTTGTTTTAATGTAAAATATGAATGTCTAAGTTTTTATTTAAAATAAAAAGATAATTTGAGTATTTTTTTTTAAAAAAATCCAAAGTATAATGAGAATCTATTTAATTTTAGAAATGAAAAGTCATTTAATAAGATTTTTTTAATATAGAAATTCATCCATTGAAAAAATTAAGGTATGAATATTTTCTAATTAAATACTAAAATAAAACTTTTTAAAATTAATATCCATCACACAATTGATTAAGAGAGAGATTTAATTTGTCACATTAAATGAGATAAATTATTGAAGATGTAACGCCCCATGATTTCCAATAACTATCCTAGCGACATTACCAACTCCTAACCACAACTAACCGTGTGCACCGAAAATTTCGGCAGCATAACAGCGTACATAGGGCTATCCCAAAATTTTTTCCTACACCTGCTGAAAAAGAAAAACACTTCTATAAAGCAATACTAAACTACTCCCCACTCCACAGCTCAGCAGAACATAAACAGAACCAACAGACAGACAGGTCTCGCATAATCAACTACTAGCTAAAACCAACAACATCTTTAAACAAAATCTTGAAACGACATCTCATACGAAACAAACTTATATAACCACTAGATGAATGAATCAATGGAGTTCTTTAAAACAAAAACAACTAATTCCAGGGATTAACAAGAATGAACCAGGACTAACCAAACTTAACAACTTTCAAAAGTAGCAAACACAGCTGCCCTAACAAAAACCTAAGAAAGTAAAAGCAAGAACATTGCCACTAATTATGGTTCCTCCTCATAAGCCTCCTCCGCATCACCATGGTCCACGCAGTCCTCATAACCTGCAAAATCTGGTAGTTGGGGGAGAGAGGGGGGGGAGTCAGTACACTAAGGTACTGGTAAGCAGCCCCTATCTGAGAAGCCATCAAACAGCAAGCAACAAACAACGTTCTTTTCATGCGCAAGCAACATACTTTTAAAAGCGGTAAACATAGAATCATGCTCAAAAGCTAGTCAAACAAATGACTCTTCTAAGTCATAACTCATGCATCTCTCTATGCAACTTGCTAACCACACAAGCTCCACAAGCTCACTCAACTCTCATATTTAGCCCTCACATGGCTCTCCAAGACTGATCCTTCGAGTCGCACTGTCCCCTGACCATTTGTACCCAGGGCCACAATGCTCTCTACGGAGCTCGGCGTTTGACCCTTGACCATTTGTACCCAAGGCCTCAAACTGTGCATCGCCCCTTGACCATTTGTACCCAAGGTGCACCGATGACTTAGCAAAGTATTGGCCCTTCCCCAGGCGCCCAACACATGCTTTCTAGACTCATCACACCGACCCTTGACCATTTGTACCCAAGGCCTCGATGCTCCTCTTAAAACCAATGGTGACGTGCCACCCCTCGACCATTTGTACCCGAGGTGCACTGACACTCACCCAACTTTCCTTTCTTTCACACTTTAGGTCCCTGACCTATATCTCACATTCACTAGAATGCATATGCCCTGCAACATGCTTCTAGACTCATGAATCATGCCCACTAAGCATTACACATGTGACCACATCTCTTAACTCATGCTTGACTTAGAAACGCAAATAGAACCAACATGCTTGCAACCATTCATCACGCAACAACAATTCATGCTTTACAACCAGACATAAGCAACAAAAGTCATGTTTTTCAACGATAACATATATATTTGCATATATTCAGAGAAACAAGAAACATGAGGGTAATTATAAAGCGAGTAACACTCAGCATGCATCACACAGTCAAACAGACTCCAACAAGTAAGAACTACTTACCGGAAGCTCTAACGCTCTTAAACGATCCTAAAGGACTAACGGAAACAACCGGAAAAGCCTAAAGAGCTCAAACTACAGCAACGATTACTAAGGGTTAGGAAATAGATTTAAAGCACTAAGAAGACGTAATAAACGGAATAAGAAGTGCTGGAATTTACCGCTTAGTGCTCAAACAACCTTGAAGCTTGCTGCCCAATGATCGAGAGGCTCCAAGAAGAACGATCTCAAGCCGTCAAGTTATGGGTAAGTCGATTTAAGGTCGTTCAGGTTATGGGTATACACCGAACACCAACTTTAAGCCCAAGTCGGCACTGGACAACATTGAAACAAAGCTCCATTCAGTAATAGAAGACTATTAGCGAGTGGGTATTCTAAATTTGAATTTGAATAAGCATGGGTGACGACGAAAGCTTACCAAAAGATCCCCAAGCACGCTGAAACGGAGTCTAAGCTAGCTTGAACGTGCCCAAAACGCAAGGACAGTGAGGATTTAGCCTCCTATGCACGGTCTGGCCGAAAAGAAGAAGGGTTAGACACGCTTCTTTGCTGAACTCGCTAAACGAAGGATAACGCAGCCCACTGAACTGAATAAAGAAAATCAGAAGGAACGGCGACTTACTCCCAACTGCTCGCGAAGGAGGAAAACGGCGACGATGGGTTTGATGCGCGCGAAAGAAGAAGAAACCCGAGCCTAAACCGTGAGCCTTGCTGACGCCACAACCCACAGAAAGAGAAGCAGCGTGGGAGAAGAAGAGAGCGCACGCGAGAGAAGGAGGGAGAATCGCCGACGACGGCGGCTGCTTCGCGGCTTTCGGGTTTCTGGGTAAAGCTTGCAAAGAACGACGCGACGAGGAGGTAAGACTTGCCGAGCTGCAGAACTCGTCGTTCACGCGAGGAGCTTGCACGCAAAGAAGCGGCTTTGAGGGAGACAATTACGGCGCGCGAGAGACGGTCTTCACGAGGCGATGGAGAAAACGAGTGAGTGAAGGAGAGAGAGTACTTGCGGCCTGGCACTTGAGGAAGAAAACACGCAGGGGAGGGGTACCGGCGGCTATCACAAAAAGAGAGAAAGAGAGATGGAGAAGGCTCTAGGGTTTCTTTTCCTTTTTCCTCTTTCCTTTTATTGAAATAAAAACCCTTTTTCCTAATCTTGAAATAAAACTTGGACCAAAGAAAGCCCAATTTAAAAAGGAATTAGGATTTCAATTCAAATCCCCAATCTGAATTTTAACCCAAATCTTAGCTCCCAAAGAATTCAGGATTAAACCGATTAGGAGGAGTTTGGGTCTTTCGATATTTAAAATAAATATCAAATATTAAACCTCTAACTTTAGGAAGTTAAAGATTTAATTATCAATCTCTTTCCCCTAAATTTTAGAAATTTAGTTTAACGACCCAAGGCTAAACTTATTCTAATTTTCCAAAGTAGAATAAGAACGCTTACAAATCTCAAAATGATTTGATTTCGAAACGCGGGGCGTTACAGAAGAGGAATATAGTGTTAAAGGAGAAAAACAACCGAGAGAAAGACTCAAGTTTCTGTGAAAATAAAGTAGAAAAAATAGGTTTTTATATATAGTTATAGGAGACAAAAGAGAAAAAAAAAAAACTTTGAAATTCCAAAAATTTATATAACATGGGTATTATATAAAAAAAAATGAGGGTAACGTTGTCCAAAAAAAAGTTTCTTACTTTTATTCATACCTTTTTTTTCTAAAAAAAGTTGATTGTTGCATTGCATGTAGTGTTTTTTTATTTTTTACTTTTTATTTTTTTTTAAAAAAATCTCATTTTATATGAATATTTATAAAAGATTTAAAAAATACCATTGATTTTTTAAAGAAATAATAACAAATAAGAAAATTAAGAAGTGTTTACGAATTGCTAGACAAATAATGTAACTCAAGTTTGTTGGTGAAAAAATGGTGAAAGAAAACCAGCTTTTATACTTGTAAAGTTGTAAAGAGTGGAAAAATGGTACAACTTTTGAAATACCAATTCAATTAAAGTTCTATAATTAATTATGATTAAAGATAAAATATTTTTAGAAAATAAAAGGACAATTTTTTATATTCAACCTTTTTAAATTCCATACATTTATCAATGGTGTATTTTATTTTTTTTATTTATTGAAAGTTAATTTTATATTTTACGAATAAAACATTAATTGAGTTTTTTTGGTCAAATTTTTAGTATTATTAACTCATCAATTTTAGAAGAAAAGAAATCTGATAGATAAATCATATAAACTCAATAAATTAAAAGAAAAACAACCACAATTTATTTTTTAACTTATAAACCATGAACAAACTTTTAGAAGAAAAAAAATAACAACAAAAATAATTGTAACATATTTATAGAAGGAATTTAATACCTATATCTTGCAAATATGCTAGGTCATCTAAAACAATTAATAAGAAGAACCCATAGATGAAAAGAGAAAAATAAAAAACTAAAAGTAGATTTTTTTTAGACAGAAAAAAAATGCTAAAAAAACTATTTAAAAAAAAAAAGTGGGCAAGATTCTCTGCTTCCAAATAGCCTTCTTTCACTAACACCTCCTTCATTTTCCATCTTTTTATTCGAGTCATGCATGTTGTTGTTGACTCTCAAAATGTCTGTTTCTTTGTTCTCTTCATATGTATCCTTCACAATCTGAAGTTCAATTGGATCCTGATTGGTAATTGGTGTGGTATCCGATGGCCAATCTTCCAACCACATTTTAGAAGATCTCTTTTCCATTGCTCTTCAAGCAATCATATGGATAGGTAGCTAGTTTTCCCTCAAAAGAGTCAAAATGTACGTTGTGAAAAGAAGTGCGTAAACTCCATATATATACACGTAGGGGATGAATAAGTTAAAAAACTTTTGCACTTCCAACACCTTTTGAATTCCATTATTAATTTCACTTAAACATAAAATCATAAATGGCTAGAAATAAATAAGTATAACTTTTCATATTCAACCTCTCCCTATTCCTAACTTCATATTTTAATTAATTAAAGTCATTAAAAATTGGTTGGTCATGGATAATTAGCTCTTAGTGGCATACCAAGTAAATTAGAAATTAGGGAAGGGACATAAGATATTAATATTAATATTAATGTTAGAGTCGTATCATAAATTCGAAAAAAAACAATGGTTTTTAAATTAAATCTAATTTGCACAACTATTCGTAATTAAACTTGAATTGCATAATTATTAAAAATTATGTGTGTTAAAAATTTATATAAACTAAATGACAAAGTAATTAAAAAACTTATTTAAAAAAAGAAAAAATGATTTAAAATTTATATTAGTCATAAAATAAAATAATATAGATCTTCTAAAAAAATGAGATTAGGAAGAAAACAATTGTCTTTGAATGGTTTTTAAATTAAATCTAATTTGCACAATTATTGTAATTAAACTTGAATTGCATAATTATTATAGTTATATAATTATTGTAGTCTTAAATAAATCACAAGGGCGCATTTGTAATTATGTAAAAAAATAGAGGGTAAATATGTCCAAAAATGTTTTTTCAAGATTCTGGATTTTTATATATATCCAAAAATATGTATCGCACGTTTCTTTTAACTAGTATTATTAAATGATCATTAAATGACGTGTCAAATGTTGAATGGAAGAAGTATGTATTGTCGTTGTTCACACGTAACTTCAGAGATGGAGACACGTGGAATTAATAAAATATATATTTATATTGATGTAATATGTGTGTGGGTGTACAATCTCTAACTTTAATCCTCTGATTCTCTCTCTTTTGTGTGAATGTGTTTCACTCGAGGGCTGGAACGCTTGATCTCGAGTTTGAAGCTTCAATCAATTGCTTGGAGTCTTGAAGAGTGTTTGGTCTTCAAGGATTGTTGAGGTCTTTCGGTCTTGAAGGGTCTTCAGTCTTCAAGAAGTCTTGATGTCCTGAAGAGTCTTGGAGACTCTTCAAGGAGTGTTGAAGTCTTGAAGAGTGTTTGGTCTTCAAGAAGTATTCAACACTTGAACTTATGAATTGCAGAGAGTCTTCGGTCTTCAGACTTTGTGGAATCTCTCTGAATTCTTGGTTCTGCTTGAGAGCTTTAAAATTCTGAACTCTTGTCTTTGTGAGAGTCTAGAATTTCTGAACCTTTGAAATGTTGGAGAAACCCTCTATTTATAGAGTTCTCGCTGGATGGGCCCTGGTGACTTTTGGGCCAACAACTTAGGTTTGGGCTTTATTGGTCTTGGGCTCAACTATCTAGTCTTGGATTTGGTTCATATTTGACCCAAAACCATATGACCCAAATATTTAAAATACCCAAATTTGATCAAATTAATTATTTTGTTAATTAATTGGTTAAATTAATTAATTTGATCAAAATAATTTATTTTTTTAATTAATTGATCAAATAGAACATTTGGCCTTAAAATTTTAGACTTGGCCAACTTTGTCTTCAAATTAAATTTGGGACACATGTCAATTTGTAATTGGTCCCAAATTTAATTATTTGTAATTTCGTCATTAATTTTAAATAATAACGTGACAATTTGTGATTGGAAAAAATTTCTCCTTCAATAGTCGTATTATTAGAAAATTTTCCATGGAAAACCTAATCTAAAACATTGTTAGTGGGTGTTTGTAATTGCTGACCTATCAAAATATGGAGGACCATGTGGAAAAGGAGGAAGAAAGAGGGTTGTGTTTGGAACTTATGTGGAATCTGCATTTGCAGCTACAATTTATATTGGCATTTGCATGGGAATTTGCAGTTCTTGAATTTGAATTTGAATTTGCATTGGCATGCATTGAAATTTGAGTTGTCAAGATTTGCATAGGTATTGACATTGACATTATTGAGTTTTAGGGGGAATGTTGGATTATTAGATTATCTTTTTTTTTCTTTGGATTATTAGATTTCTTTTAACAAAAATATTAGATTATCTTTTTTAATTAGATTTGTTTCCATTATTTGATTTAGATTGGCTTAGTATTTCAATTGAGGTAATTATCTTTTAGAATAATTTGATTCTAAACTATTAAAGACTAATCATACTATGAAGTAGTTTTAGCTTTTCCTTTTTAAAAATTTTTTTTATCTATAATTTTTAAAATTAGAGTATAATTTTAGAATTTTATAATAATTCTATGAGTAAGAGTCGTATGCTTATTCTAAAAGTATTCTATTTAAATAATGCATTGGAATTAACGATAAGTTTTGATATCAAAACTCCTCAACGTAGCATAACTCAATTGCTTAATGTATTATATCACATTTATCACAAAAAGAAAAAGTAGAATAAAAGAATAATAAAAAATGGAGGTGGTCATTTTACCTCATTGGTTTTGTTTTCATTCTCTGCAGAGACCCTGTTTGAATCTCCTGCAAAAGAAGGGATTGGTCATAAACGGCGAGATTGCATCAACAAAAATAAAATGAGAAATTGATCTTCATTAGTGTAGATTTCCAAGGCAGAAAAATTTGGTCCTTTATATATACTAGTATTTTAGCACGTGCTTTGCACGTTATGTATTGATTTTTTTTTATCCAAGTGAATATATATATATATATATATTACATTTTGTTTTAACGTAAAATATGAATGTCTAAGTTTTTATTTAAAATAAAAAGATAATTTGAGTATTTTTTTTTAAAAAAAATCCAAAGTATAATGAGAATCTATTTAATTTTAGAAATGAAAAGTCATTTAATAATATTTTTTTAATATAGAAATTCATCCATTGAAAAAATTAAGGTATGAATATTTTTTAATTAAATACTAAAATAAAACTTTTTAAAATTAATATCCATCACACAATTGATTAAGAGAGAGATTTAATTTGTCACATTAAATGAGATAAATTATTGAAGAGGAATATAGTGTTAAAGGAGAAAAACAACCGAGAGAAAGACTCAAGTTTCTGTGAAAATAAAGTAGAAAAAATAGGTTTTTATATATAGTTATAGGAGACAAAAGAGAAAAAAAAAAAACTTTGAAATTCCAAAAATTTATATAACATGGGTATTATATAAAAAAAATGAGGGTAACGTTGTCCAAAAAAAAGTTTCTTACTTTTATTCATACCTTTTTTTTCTAAAAAAAGTTGATTGTTGCATTGCATGTAGTGTTTTTTTATTTTTTACTTTTTATTTTTTTTTTAAAAAAATCTCATTTTATATGAATATTTATAAAAGATTTAAAAAATACCATTGATTTTTTAAAGAAATAATAACAAATAAGAAAATTAAGAAGTGTTTACGAATTGCTAGACAAATAATGTAACTCAAGTTTGTTGGTGAAAAAATGGTGAAAGAAAACCAGCTTTTATACTTGTAAAGTTGTAAAGAGTGGAAAAATGGTACAACTTTTGAAATACCAATTCAATTAAAGTTCTATAATTAATTATGATTAAAGATAAAATATTTTTAGAAAATAAAAGGACAATTTTTTATATTCAACCTTTTTAAATTCCATACATTTATCAATGGTGTATTTTATTTTTTTTATTTATTGAAAGTTAATTTTATATTTTACGAATAAAACATTAATTGAGTTTTTTTTGTCAAATTTTTAGTATTATTAACTCATCAATTTTAGAAGAAAAGAAATCTGATAGATAAATCATATAAACTCAATAAATTAAAAGAAAAACAACCACGATTTATTTTTTAACTTATAAACCATGAACAAACTTTTAGAAGAAAAAAAAAAATAACAACAAAAATAATTGTAACATATTTATAGAAGGGATTTAATACCTATATCTTGCAAATATGCTAGGTCATCTGTAACGACCCTACTTTTCATGCCTAGATCCTAAGGCCGTTACTACATGCATTTCATTCTACTTCTAAGAACGGCGGAAAACTTCCATATAAAGAAATCGTACTTAGAAATTTGCGAAACATTTAAATCTGGGATCCCAGTTTAAAACAGAACAACAAAACCTTTAGTAAATCAACAAACTAAAAACGGAAAAACGTAAGTCATTCAATACAAGTTCAAAGGGGAAATTTCAAAACGAAAAATGCGGAAGACTTTAACTAAAGGAGATCCATGGCCCAGCAGCTCTCCATCACGCGTTCCGTACACCCTTACCTCTACCTGCAGTTGTGTGTAAGGGAAAAGAATGAGTATTTAAGAAAATACTCAGTAAGTAGCAATAAAAGTTTTAACATCTTATTCGAGTTAAAAGCCTCAGGGTTAGGTCATCTCATTTTATATCATTTCATTTCTTTTCATTTCATTTCATTTCATTTCATTTCATTTCAGTTGCAGTTCGGGTCTCGGGTTCAATTAGTACACCTATAAATATATACGTTTGCCAACTCACTGATAGTGCACAAGTGGGAGTTTTGGGAGGTCTCTACTCCTACTGATGGTAGATGGCACCCAATCAGTGGAGCTGAGTCTCGTCCCTCAAGGCACTAATAGGCGCGTAGCGCTCTAAGCTACCATTTCACTGGTGGAGCGTTCATGGGTTTAAGTCAGGAATTTACTTCCACAGTTAGTAAATGGCACCTAGACTGCGAAGCCAAGTCCCGCCCATTAAGCCCCTCATTTCAGTCTAATACATCTCAATCCTAGGTGTTTAATTGACACGACCCTCGTCTAAGGCACTAGCCTATTCCCTTCACTTTTCTAATCCTTTCCCTCAAGGTAAATAAAATTCCTAAGTCGTCATGAGGCTACCGAAAATTCGGCAGCATAACGACGTACGCAGAGGTAACCCAAAATTTTCCCTTGCACCTGGAAGTAAGAATATACACTTCTATGAACACAATCAAGTCAGAATCACAATCCAGCTCCAATCACAACTCCATCGAACATTTAACCCATCCTCCATAACATGAACACAATCCAGAACAATCATAAATCAAACATTCCAAACATACTTACTTAGTCCTACAAGCATAGCAACACTTAATGCATGTCCAAGTAAACGACACTTAAACCATATTCAAACAAGCATACAATGATTCCAAAACAACAACTTCATGCCCAAAAAGCTACTCACTCAATCCACTAACACGCCACATAACATAATCAAAATCCTTATTCCCAAATAACTACTTACACAACGACAAAAGTTAATATGCGACCATTAACTCAGACATTCTTAACTAGTTCCATGCTTTCAAGAAATAAAGGACCAACCATGCTTGATTTAACCCAACGACGACACTTAGAGCTTAAATCCAAATGGCTACTTACATTCCAAGGGACAACTTAAGGTTTAAGTTCAACTCACGCTATAGCAACCATACTCAATTTAAATGAGTTTAAAGCAGAGAATCTATTCCAACGGCTACTTACTTGAGATACTACGCTTGATCGAAAATCCTCCAACGACTCGATACAACACCAACCACGTGATGCGAAATACTCGTCTATTAACACATAAAACATACATAAATATATATTCACACACCATTGGCACACCAAACTTAACAAATTTCCTAAAGCACTAGACTTGAGAGGGCCGAAAACTCACCCAAATGAAGCTACTGCTTGCTGTCCAATTTCCAACTTCGCTCCAATTCAACAATTCGGCCTTCAAACGTCGTGGGTAACTAGAAATCAATAGCTAATATTAATGGGTACTCTTTTAACATAATTAAATCATTCAAAACTTAACTTAGTTCACTTACCCAAAGTCGGAAACTCACCTAAAACAGTAACACTACTTGCTGTCCAACTTCCAAGTTTCGCTCCGATTCGACAACTCGGCCTCCAACGCCACGGGCACCTTGAAATCGAAAACTAAAACCAGTGGGTATCCTTAATTTAACATTAAATCGACCAATAACCCACACTTATAAACTCCTTACCCACTAGATGAAGACGGCAGCGGCGGCGGCGATCTGCGAACAACGGCGGCGGCTCACGGCTGAAGACAATGGCGTGCGGCGCGGAGGTGAGAGAGACGGTGCAGACGGAGAGAGAGGCTGCGAGGGAGAGACGAGTTAGAGAGAGAGAATTCGAGGGAGAAAGAGAGAGAACTCGAAGGAGAGAGAGAGAGAGAAAAGAAGAACGTTACCGGCGGCGGCGGAGCGTGCGGCTGAAGACGGCGACGTGAGGCGGCGGCGAGGCGCGCGGCGGAGGTAGACGACGGCGTGGGACTGAGGGCGTGCGAGGGAGAGACCGAACGAGAGAGAGAGAACTCGAGGGAGAGAAAGAGAGTCGGGGAGAGAGGGGAAAAACTGATTCTTTTTTTTTTTTTTTTTTTTTTTTTTTTTTACAAACGGTCACTTTGACCGAAAATTGGGGGGAAAGTTTCCCCCCCCTTTTTTCCTTTCCCCCCTTGACCGGCTGCCCACTCCCCTTTTTCTCCATTTCTTTTTTTTTTTTTTTTTTTTTTTTTTTTAAAAACGCCGGTTGCTACATCATACTAACCTTAAAAGAACTTTCGTCCTCGAAAGTTGCTAGTACTGGAACAACTCTGGATACTTGGTCATCATCTCGTCTTCTCTCTCCCACGTTGCCTCTTCAGACAAATGGTTTCGCCAAAGGACCTTCACGAGAGCTATCTCGCGATTGCGAAGGACCTTCACCTCTCTGTCAAGGATTAGCACAGGTTCCTCCTCATAAGACAAGTTCTCGCTCAAATGTAAAGGTTCGAAGTCCACTCTGTGGGTTGGATTTGTCAAATACTTTCGCAGCATGGAGACATGGAAAACGTTGTGTACCGCCGAAAGAGAAGGCGGCAAGGCCAAACGGTAGGCTACCGGACCAATCCGTTCTAAAATCTCAAACGGACCAATGAAACGCGGGCTGAGCTTGCCCTTCCTTCCAAACCTCAATACTCCTTTCATCGGAGCTACCTTCAAGAAAACATGATCACCCACGTCAAACTCTAAATCTCTTCTCCTTGTATCAGCATAGCTCTTCTGTCGGCTTTGAGCTGTTAACATCCTCGACCTGATTGTGCGAATAGCCTCGCTGGAGGCTTGGATCAATTCAGGTCCCAACAACTGACGTTCTCCGACCTCATCCCAATAAACAGGGGACCTGCATCTCTTCCCATAAAGGGCCTCAAACGGTGACATACCGATGGTTGCTTGATAACTATTGTTATAAGCAAATTCCATTAAGTGCAGGTGTGCATCCCAACTACCTGAGAAATCCAAGACACATGCTCGCAACATGTCTTCTAGAGTTTGGTTCAATCGTTCGGTTTGACCATCTGTCTGAGGGTGAAAAGCAGTACTGAAATGCAACTGCGTACCTAAGGCTCTTTGCAAACTCCCCCAGAAATTTGATGTGAACCGAGGGTCTCTATCTGACACGATTGATACCGGCACCCCATGAAGCTTGACTATCTCCGTCATGTATAACTGTGCCCACTTTTCAACAGTGTAAGTAGGCTTTCCAGGGAGAAAATGCGCTGACTTGGTGAGTCTGTCGATAATGACCCAAATCACGGTGTAACCCTTGGCCGTTCTAGGCAATCCTGTAATGAAGTCCATAGATATATGCTCCCACTTCCATTCTGGGACACTCAGCGGCTGCAACAAGCCTGCTGGTTTCTGTCTCGGGGCTTTCACCTGTTGGCAAACAAGGCATTTACTGACAAAATCCGCTATCTCTCTTTTCATGCCCTGCCACCAGTAATACTGTTTCAAATCATGGTACATCTTCGTACTTCCTGGATGGATTGAAAAAGGTGAATTATGTGCCTCTGCTAATAATTCCTGCTTGAGATCGGCATTCCCAGGTACGCATAAGCGACCCTGGTAACACAAGCCGAGGTCTGAAGATAAGGAAAACTCGTTCCCCTGTCCCGCCTCTACTTGACTGCGTTTAACAACAAGGTCAGGGTCACTTGGTTGTTCATCTATGATCCTCTGTCTCAAGCTCGACTTAACTGTCAACTGAGCTAGGCGTGCTGTAACTTCGCCCACTGCAATCATAATCTCTGCACGTTCCAAGTCATCCAATATATGAGCCTGAGTAGTAATCAAAGCAGACGCATGAGCGGTCTTCCTACTGAGGGCATCTGCAACCACATTTGCCTTACCCGGGTGGTACTGGATGTCACAATCATAATCTTTTACTAACTCTAACCATCTTCGCTGTCTCATATTCAACTCTTTCTGGGTGAAGAGGTATTTCAAACTTTTGTGGTCCGTGAAGATTTGGATTTTCTCTCCATATAAATAGTGCCTCCAAATCTTCAACGCAAAGACCACTGCTGCCAATTCCAAGTCATGGGTCGGGTAGTTCTTCTCATAATCTTTCAGCTGACGAGACGCATAAGCAATGACCTTACCATGCTGCATTAACACACAACCCAGTCCCTTCTTTGAAGCATCACTGTAAATAACAAATTCTCCTGAACCATCAGGTACTGTAAGTACTGGTGCTGACACTAGTCTCTGCTTAAGCTCTTGGAAGCTTGCCTCACAAGCTTCATTCCACGCGAAGGGAATACCCTTTCGAGTCAACTGAGTTAGAGGTGCGGCTATACTGGAAAAACCTTGCACGAAGCGACGGTAATAGCCTGCTAACCCCAAGAAACTCCGAATCTCGCTGACTGAAGTGGGTCGAGACCAATTGGTCACTGCCTCTATTTTGGCTGGATCTACTGTAACACCTTCCTTCGAAACCACGTGCCCTAAGAAGGAAACCCGTTGTAGCCAGAACTCACATTTAGAGAATTTGGCATACAACTTGTTCGTTCTTAAGGTAATTAGAACTCTCCTGAGATGATCCTCATGTTCCTCTTCTGTCTTGGAGTAGATAAGAATGTCGTCGATAAAAACAATCACAAATGAATCCAAGAATTCCTTGAATACCCTGTTCATCAAGTCCATGAAAACTGCAGGAGCATTAGTAAGCCCAAAGGACATCACGGTGAATTCGTAATGCCCATACCTGGTTCGGAAAGCTGTCTTGGGTACATCGTCCTCTCTAATCCTCAACTGATGATAACCTGACCGTAGATCTATTTTAGAGAATACTGCTGCACCTTGAAGCTGATCAAAAAGGTCTTCAATCCTGGGTAGAGGATATCTGTTCTTTATTGTTACCTTGTTCAGCTCCCGGTAGTCGATGCACAAACGCATTGTCCCATCCTTCTTTTTCACGAATAAAACTGGAGCACCCCACGGCGAAACGCTGGGGCGTATATAACCTTTGTCCAACAGCTCCTGAATCTGGACCTTAAGCTCTTTCAATTCCGCTGGAGCCATCCTGTATGGAGCTTTAGAAATTGGATTAGTACCTGGCTCAAGCTCAATGCAGAAGTCAACCTCTCGTGCTGGTGGTAGTCCTGTCAGATCTTCAGGGAACACATCTGTGAACTCCCTTACTACCGGAATTGAGGTCATTGATGCCTCGGTTTTCCTTGTGTCAACCACGCTAGCCAATAAGCCCCAGGCTCCTTGGCTAATCAATTTTCTCGCCTTTATTGCAGAGACCACTTTAGGAGCACCTTTGATCATCGATCCTTTAAACTTGAAGCTTGCCTCTGACGGAGGGTTAAAGATCACCTCCTTACGATGACAGTCTATGTTGGCATAATTAGAAGCCAACCATTCCATTCCCAAAATAACATCAAAATCACTCATATCCAGGGCGATCAATGTCACATCCATCGATCGATCAGACACTAACATTTGGCAGGCTTTCACCGCTTCACTAGCTAGTAGTGTTACCCCCGCAGGGGTTGAGACTGACAAGACATAGCCTAGCGGCTCTAGTTCTAGGTTGGCTTGACTTACAAATGATGCAGAAATAAAGGAATGCGTAGAACCCGAATCAAACAACACAAAAGCATAGTGGCCGAGGATAGGGATGGTACCTGTCACTACTGCATTAAGGTCCTCGGCCTCTTGTCGGGTGGTGGCAAATATCTTGCCCTGATGTTGTGCTGGTCTCGCCCCAGATGCCTGATTTGAACTGGACGGCTGGTCGGCATAATTAGCTCTCTTCTGATTACAATTCGGAGCAATATGCCCCTCCCGACCACACTTGAAGCAAACACGGGTCCCTGCCAAGCAACGACCCCAGTGGTACTTCCTACAGGTCTGACATAATGGCCTATCCTGATTAGGCCCTGGCTGATTCTGTGCTCTCTGTCGACGGTCCTGGGGCAGACCTCGTCTAGGGTAACGATGACCCCTCTGTGTGTTCGAGCTCATCTGATCGTACCTTCGCTTATGACCTGAGGAATGTTCTGAAGAGACAGCTGACGGTCGTCGATCAACCAGCTGTGCCACCCTAACTGCCGTGGCATAGTCTTGGGGTTCATGGGCTGCCACATTGCCCTGAATCTCTTCCCTTAAGCCTGTGATGAAACGTTCCACCTTATCAGCCTCTACAGCTACCAGGGCAGGGGCAAACCGTGACAGTCTGGCAAATTCAGTCTCGTACTCCTCTACCGTTCGGTTTCCCTGCGTAAGAGCCACGAACTCTGATTGCTTCTTGAATCGGGAGGCGGCAGGGTAATACTTCCTGAAAAACTCCCCCCTGAACTGAGTCCATGTGACAGGTCCGTTGCTGACGTCTAAGGTCCTTTCAATCGATTGCCACCAAATCAGGGCGTTATCTCGTAACAAGAACACGGCGCAGTACACTTTCTGGTCCTCCGGGCAGTTCATGTGGCGAAAAACAGTCTCGATGGAGGACAGCCACAACTCTGCTACCGTGGGGTCCCTTGAAGCTCCATCGAACGGACATGGGTCCCACTTCCTGAAATCTCTTAAGCACCTAGCCTCCCGTGATAAGGCGGCTTCGTTGTTCTGAGGCGCTTGGGCCTGTCGCCCTGCAAGCACGCCTGCAACTGCAGCCTGCACTGCGGTCTGAACTATTGCCTGAATATCCACCGGGACAGGTCCTACCGCAGGCCCCGGCTGTTCCACTTGTGGGTTTTCTGGTAGATTTCCTTCCTGCTCTACTGGTGGCACGACTTGCTCAGGGGCTGTACGACCCCTGCCACGTCCTCTTCCTCGACCTCTTCCACGTCCTTGTGCTCGGGGAGGCATGATCTATTTCACAAAAATTTTATCATCTTACTAACAGGCTTGAATCCTTTAAACAAATCATAGGTACTAAACCCTATGCATATCTTTCCCACAACATGGATCTTTTAAGAACATGTATAACATATAACATTTCCAAACTACAAAGTAATCAAACGTGTACCTGGCGTGACCGGATGCTTGCTGATAAGCCATGGACATACCTAAGGTTTACGATGTAAACCAGTCTACAGAACCTATAACCTAGAGCTCTGATACCAACTGTAACGACCCTACTTTTCATGCCTAGATCCTAAGGCCGTTACTACATGCATTTCATTCTACTTCTAAGAACGGCGGAAAACTTCCATATAAAGAAATCGTACTTAGAAATTTGCGAAACATTTAAATCTGGGATCCCAGTTTAAAACAGAACAACAAAACCTTTAGTAAATCAACAAACTAAAAACGGAAAAACGTAAGTCATTCAATACAAGTTCAAAGGGGAAATTTCAAAACGAAAAATGCGGAAGACTTTAACTAAAGGAGATCCATGGCCCAGCAGCTCTCCGTCACGCGTTCCGTACACCCTTACCTCTACCTGCAGTTGTGTGTAAGGGAAAAGAATGAGTATTTAAGAAAATACTCAGTAAGTAGCAATAAAAGTTTTAACATCTTATTCGAGTTAAAAGCCTCAGGGTTAGGTCATCTCATTTTATATCATTTCATTTCTTTTCATTTCATTTCATTTCATTTCATTTCATTTCAGTTGCAGTTCGGGTCTCGGGTTCAATTAGTACACCTATAAATATATAAGTTTGCCAACTCACTGATAGTGCACAAGTGGGAGTTTTGGGAGGTCTCTACTCCTACTGATGGTAGATGGCACCCAATCAGTGGAGCTAAGTCTCGTCCCTCAAGGCACTAATAGGCGCGTAGCGCTCTAAGCTACCATTTCACTGGTGGAGCGTTCATGGGTTTAAGTCAGGAATTTACTTCCACAGTTAGTAAATGGCACCTAGACTGCGAAGCCAAGTCCCGCCCATTAAGCCCCTCATTTCAGTCTAATACATCTCAATCCTAGGTGTTTAATTGACACGACCCTCGTCTAAGGCACTAGCCTATTCCCTTCACTTTTCTAATCCTTTCCCTCAAGGTAAATAAAATTCCTAAGTCGTCATGAGGCTACCGAAAATTCGGCAGCATAACGACGTACGCAGAGGTAACCCAAAATTTTCCCTTGCACCTGGAAGTAAGAATATACACTTCTATGAACACAATCAAGTCAGAATCACAATCCAGCTCCAATCACAACTCCATCGAACATTTAACCCATCCTCCATAACATGAACACAATCCAGAACAATCATAAATCAAACATTCCAAACATACTTACTTAGTCCTACAAGCATAGCAACACTTAATGCATGTCCAAGTAAACGACACTTAAACCATATTCAAACAAGCATACAATGATTCCAAAACAACAACTTCATGCCCAAAAAGCTACTCACTCAATCCACTAACACGCCACATAACATAATCAAAATCCTTATTCCCAAATAACTACTTACACAACGACAAAAGTTAATATGCGACCATTAACTCAGACATTCTTAACTAGTTCCATGCTTTCAAGAAATAAAGGACCAACCATGCTTGATTTAACCCAACGACGACACTTAGAGCTTAAATCCAAATGGCTACTTACATTCCAAGGGACAACTTAAGGTTTAAGTTCAACTCACGCTATAGCAACCATACTCAATTTAAATGAGTTTAAAGCAGAGAATCTATTCCAACGGCTACTTACTTGAGATACTACGCTTGATCGAAAATCCTCCAACGACTCGATACAACACCAACCACGTGATGCGAAATACTCGTCTATTAACACATAAAACATACATAAATATATATTCATACACCATTGGCACACCAAACTTAACAAATTTCCTAAAGCACTAGACTTGAGAGGGCCGAAAACTCACCCAAATGAAGCTACTGCTTGCTGTCCAATTTCCAACTTCGCTCCAATTCAACAATTCGGCCTTCAAACGTCGTGGGTAACTAGAAATCAATAGCTAATATTAATGGGTACTCTTTTAACATAATTAAATCATTCAAAACTTAACTTAGTTCACTTACCCAAAGTCGGAAACTCACCTAAAACAGTAACACTACTTGCTGTCCAACTTCCAAGTTTCGCTCCGATTCGACAACTCGGCCTCCAACGCCACGGGCACCTTGAAATCGAAAACTAAAACCAGTGGGTATCCTTAATTTAACATTAAATCGACCAATAACCCACACTTATAAACTCCTTACCCACTAGATGAAGACGGCAGCGGCGGCGGCGATCTGCGAACAACGGCGGCGGCTCACGGCTGAAGACAATGGCGTGCGGCGCGGAGGTGAGAGAGACGGTGCAGACGGAGAGAGAGGCTGCGAGGGAGAGACGAGTTAGAGAGAGAGAATTCGAGGGAGAAAGAGAGAGAACTCGAAGGAGAGAGAGAGAGAGAAAAGAAGAACGTTACCGGCGGCGGCGGAGCGTGCGGCTGAAGACGGCGACGTGAGGCGGCGGCGAGGCGCGCGGCGGAGGTAGACGGCGGCGTGGGACTGAGGGCGTGCGAGGGAGAGACCGAACGAGAGAGAGAGAACTCGAGGGAGAGAAAGAGAGTCGGGGAGAGAGGGGAAAAACTGATTTTTTTTTTTTTTTTTTTTTTTTTTTTACAAACGGTCACTTTGACCGAAAATTGGGGGGAAAGTTTCCCCCCCCTTTTTTCCTTTCCCCCCTTGACCGGCTGCCCACTCCCCTTTTTCTCCATTTCTTTTTTTTTTTTTTTTTTTTTTAAAAAAAACGCCGGTTGCTACATCATCTAAAACAATTAATAAGAAGAACCCATAGATGAAAAGAGAAAAATAAAAAACTAAAAGAAGATTTTTTTTAGACAGAAAAAAATGCTAAAAAAAACTATTAAAAAAAAAAAAGTGGGCAAGATTCTCTGCTTCCAAATAGCCTTCTTTCACTAACCTCCTTCATTTTCCATCTTTTTATTCGAGTCATGCATGTTGTTGTTGACTCTCAAAATGTCTGTTTCTTTGTTCTCTTCGTATGTATCCTTCACAATCTGAAGCTCAATTGGATCCTGATTGGTAATTGGTGTGGTATCCGATGGCCAATCTTCCAACCACATTTTAGAAGATCTCTTTTCCATTGCTCTTCAAGCAATCATATGGATAGGTAGCTAGTTTTCCCTCAAAAGAGTCAAAATGTACGTTGTGAAAAGAAGTGCGTAAACTCCATATATATACACGTAGGGGATGAATAAGTTAAAAAACTTTTGCACTTCCAACACCTTTTGAATTCCATTATTAATTTCACTTAAACATAAAATCATAAATGGCTAGAAATAAATAAGTATAACTTTTCATATTCAACCTCTCCTTATTCCTAACTTCATATTTTAATTAATTAAAGTCATTAAAAATTGGTTGGTCATGGATAATTAGCTCTTAGTGGCATACCAAGTAAATTAGAAATTAGGGAAGGGACGTAAGATATTAATATTAATATTAATATTAATATTAAAGTCGTATCATAAATTAAAAAAAACAATGGTTTTTAAATTAAATCTAATTTGCACAACTATTCGTAATTAAACTTGAATTGCATAATTATTAAAAATTATATGTGTTAAAAATTTATATAAACTAAATGACAAAGTAATTAAAAAACTGATTTAAAAAAAGACAAAATGATTTAAAATTTATATTAGTCATAAAATAAAATAATATAGATCTTCTTAAAAAAAATGAGATTCGGAAGAAAACAATTGTCTTTGAATGGTTTTTAAATTAAATCTAATTTGCACAATTATTGTAATTAAACTTGAATTGCATAATTATTATAGTTATATAATTATTGTAGTGTTAAATAAATCACAAGGGCACATTTGTAATTATGTAAAAAAATAGAGGGTAAATATGTCCAAAAATGTTTTTTCAAGATCCTGGCTTTTTATATATTAGAGATTAGAGATTAGAGATCTGAGATATATGCTCATTTACTTATTTTAATTTGTCCTAAAAAAGGGAAAGATTTCTAATTGTTAATCAACGCATGTATAACATGATATTCATTGAGTTTGGAAAATTAGAGAAGGAAAACAACTAGGCTAATCTAAGACATGAAATATATAATAGCCACATGAAAACTTGGAGAGAAAATATATAAGCTACTCCTTTCTTTTTTTTTTTTTTTTTTTTTGATGGACTTAATATATGTTTTAGTCTATAATATACATGTTGTTGATGATAAAATTTCGCTTAGGAATTTACCCTTTGCTCCACGGGACGATCAACAGTGAATTTGTAAACGAGCGGGAAAGACGTGACCTGCGAGACGAGCAAACGCTGCACACCGGTGTGGTGTAGACCACACACACTCCGATGCTTAAGTTAGCCTTGGCTTGAAAACATGTAAAGTGAATTAAGGGACTGATTTGTGCATACCTGAATGCGTGTGCAGTCTCCCTTTTTATAGATTTCCCTTTAGGGTTTTCGTCGATGCCAGACTTCAAATGATCTCCGGGCCTTTGGCCTTGGTCGGCCTCGACAATGTCGACCTCATCCTTCTAGGGTTTTTAAGAATTCGAAGGTGTTTCGGGACGAACCAGGCGAAACCGGGGTGATCAGGGACATCAGGGACTGAAGGGAGGTGGCCAAGCTCGGTCCGCGCTCGTGGGCCGAATGGTCGGCCGAGGCCGACCATATTTGGCCAGACCCTTTGGTCCGGTTTTCCTCTGGGTCAGCTTCCTGATCCCACTTCTGCCCAATTGTCCTCGTCAACTCCTTGTGCGTTAGTGTGGTCCAAAATTACCTATAACGTTAAGCCCCCACTCTTGAATTGGGATTTAGGTGCGACTTACTGCTATAGGCTGAGCTCCTTAAGCCCAATTTAAGAGTACGATTCTTATCTCGTGTCCACTTACGTATGACTTCTTTGTTATCCTGCAAGATAGGACAAACTGGACAAAGTTGGAACTCCCTGAGGAGGAGTTATGTAACGCCCCAGGCCCAGGATTCGGAATCCGGATTCAACCCTTAACGGCCCCGGCATTCCCCTGCGACCTGGCCACGCCACCATACTTTTCTGAAACTACTTCAAAGAATGAAGACTGTCCCCACAAACCAACACGGGGCCCTTTTTAGCATGTTTTGTCCTCACTCACATGCTTCCTAGGAAAATTCCCAGGAGGTCACCCAACATAGAACTTCTCCAAGCCAAGCACGCTTAACTTCAAAGTTCCTATGATTGAGCCACCGAAAAGGAAGGTGCACCTTGTTGGTATAGGTAGTATCTATCAATTCTTTTAAGCTTATCTTGAACATACTTTCATGTCCTCAGGATCCCTCTCATTCGGATGTGCCCTCGGTTCATTCATGTACCCCTCCTAACTCGGGTGTTACAGGTTAAATGAAATGGAAATGGAAAAAATGAGAGATTGCTAAAGTGGCTGGAGAGCCTCTCTGGTCGACCTCGGCTTCGGGAAGAGGCCGAGCACAACATTTTGCCATTTTAGCTTAGGGGGCGTTGCCCCTGGACCCCCTTACTTGGTCATTCGAAGTGCTTTATTCCAGATCCTGAGCTTATCCATAATTAAAAATGGGAGAAACAAAAAATTTCACAATCCTGCATTGAAGAGTTAATTTCTGCGAAAGAAGAATAAGGGAGGTAGCTAGGGTCGGCCTCAGCCTCAAGCCCCTATTAGCTCAACACTTAGCCCCCTGCATTCATTCGTTAGTCCTTGCTGGAAAATAATGAGAGAATAAGCTACAACATGTACTCAATGGTTAGACATGTTAAGCTAATGTGCCTTTTGTTTAATAGGGAGTGCATATCCCCTGTTGCTTGCTTTTTGTTTAATGGGGAGTGCATATCCCCTTTGCAGCCCCCAATCTCGGGTAAAGTTTCATTTACACACAAAGTGTAGTTGGGTAAGAGAAGAATACCTTTAGGGTTTGTGCTCGGACTCGGCAAGATGTGCCCAACCAGATGAGTTGGGATGATGTGCCCAAGCAGGAATTAGTCTCTTCCCAACCGAGAAAGTACGAAAGTTTGGCCTCTACAAGAATCATTCTCGTCTGGCCACATGCGCCACATCTTTGTACCTGGGCCTTTGAGGGTGGAACTCGGCCTTGGCCTCTGGATGGTCGACCACGGCCTTGGCATGAGGCCGACCAGCTCCTCTGCGTTGTTTGCTTGCTTATTTTCCATCCCAAGGGTGCCTGCACTCAGTTGGGGACTTGGGGAGGTTGAGGGCATGCATCAACCTCTCTTCAAGTGTTGCGTTCATCCTAGGGGTGCGTACACTCTTCTGGGTAAACTTGGGGAGGCCGAGGAAATTTTTTAGCCTCTCTTCAAGCGTTGCGTTCATCCCAGGGGTGCGTACACTCTTCTGGGGAAAAGCTTGGGGAGGTCGAGGAATTTCTCGAGCCTCTCTTCAAGAGTTGTGTTCATCCCACGGATGCGTACACTCTTCTGGGGAAAAGCTTGGGGAGGCCGAGGAAATTCCCGAAACTCTTTTCAAGCGTTGTGTTCCTCCCAGGGGTGCGTACACTCTTCTGGGGAAAAGCTTGGGGAGGCCGAGGAAATTCCCGAGCCTCTCTTCAAGCGCTGCATTCATCCCAGGGGTGCGTACACTCTTCTGGGGAAAAGCTTGGGGAGGTCGAGGAATTTCCCGAGCCTCTCTTCAAGCGTTGTGTTCATCCCAGGGGTGCGTACACTCTTCTGGGGAAAAGCTAGGGGAGGTCGAGGAATTTCCTGGGCCTCTCTTCGAGTGTTGCGTTCCTAGCTTTGTGCTTTTGACAGGAAACATAATTGAGGAACGCCTTTCCGGAGATGAGAACCACTAAACGACCTGAACGCCTTTCTGCTTGTTCTTGGCTCTATCCTTTTTATATTCTGCTTTCATGAACCTTGTTTTGCCTTTCCTAATATGTATCCCGAGGCCGGTGTCACTTGAACCTTTCTGTCGTGTTTCTGAGCGCCGTAAAGTAGCATTCCCTCGACATCTTCTGCTCACCATACACCGCCCCTACACCGTCTTCGGTTGGGAACTTCAGGACTTGGTGGTAAGTCGAGGCTACAGCTTTGAGCCCATGCAAGGTCGGTCGCCCCAGAATGACATTATACGCTGGGACGCAATCCACTACTAGAAAGTTGATCATCCTTGTAACTGTCCACGATCCTTCCCCAAACGTTACTGGCAGTTCGATGCTTCCCCTAAGGCTTATTTTTTCTCTGCCAAATCCCACCAACGGTGCAAGGCTCGGCCTTAGGCGGTCGCTTCCCAACTTCATGGTATCGAACACGGCAGTTGAGAGGACATCGACGGAGCTTCCTCCATCAATTAAAATTCGATGCACTTTGGCATTGGCGACTGTTAGAGTTACCACCAACGCGTCATTGTGTGGGTGGTGTATTCCCGCAACTTCTTTCTCTGTAAACTCTTAAGTTTGGTGAGCTTTTATCGAGTAAGAGCGAGTACATACCTTGCTCTCATGGCTCTATCCGTGCCTCTCGAGCTGCAGCTTTTCGCTTCCTAGTTGACTCTCCCCCTGAAGGTCCTCCAAGGATGGTTCGTATCTCTAACGGTGGGTTGTTGCCTCCCTTACTCTGTTCTGTTGGCAAAGGTTTCTTTCCTTTGTTCTGTCCAACGAACTCCTTGAGGTAGCCCTCTCGAATTAGGGTTTCTATTTCATCCCTTAGCTGTATGCATTCTCGGGTTGTGTGGTCGTGGTCTCCATGGAACATGCAGTATTTGTTCCTGTGTTCTCCTGTCTGGGTCTGACCTCAGCCTTTCTGGACGTTTCAACAGATTGGTATCCTGTATTGCGGTCAAGACCTGTTCAAGTGAAGCTGTTAGTGGCGTATACCTGTCAAATTTGGCTTTCGGTTCCTGTTGGGTTCCTAGAGTGAGTAAAATATGGTATAAAAAGACTCTAGAATTCCTGTGCAAGTATACACAGTCTACAGCAAGTAATATTATCAATCAGAGTCCTGAATTAACTTCCACTTTATCTATTTTGTGTAACTTCCTAATGGTTTCAAAGATGGTAACAATAATTTGGCTTTATAAGAATTATGCTGAAGCAAAGTAAAAGACAGAACAAAGAATAAACAAATAGACAGACAGATTAAAGACAGGTGCTGGTTAGGCTTAATAGTTGTTTAAAAAGATGCTCTAGCAATATTATTGATCATGCAACTCTTGCAGTATTATTAGCGGATTCCTCCCAGAACTCCGAATCTTTTGGAATGTGTTTCAACCCCAATGAAGTACGACCGATCAAGCACTAGGCAACTGGCTATCCCTAGCTCAGTCACTGGCGTTCACCAATACACAATGATCGTAGTGTGGATAATTGCCACACTCTCTCTAAATCATCCCTGAAACTAGAGAGAGATATTCACACCAGCTGGCCAGGCGGGCATAAAATGTAAATAGGCACAACAATTAACCAAGATGCAATAATCAATATATTACTAAAGTTTAAGCACAACAACTACATGTTCCTAACCAACACCTTAAGCTACTTAGTTCATAATAAACATGAAAACATGAATTACAATCTGAGTAGGCATGTCCATAATCACAAGACAATAAAGAAAATAATAATCTCCTTAATCAGCTTGCGGAATGATGGTGTTCTTGGTAATCTCCAATCTCTCTATACTATTCGGCTTCCAAGGAAAGTTGGAATGCTTTTGACTTTGACGGCTACTTCCTTTTATAGAAGGATGGGAGGCTTGAATTAGGTCAACTAGGACATGTGTAAGGCTCTCCTTGATCCTTTATCACGAGAATAACTCAACAGAAGTCGGTTTATGAAGTTGGCTAACGAACTATGATGTGGCAGTTCTGTTCCCAGTTTTGCTGCAGCACAGAATTTGCTCTCTCCAGTCGCTCAGCAGCATAATCTGCACAAAATAGTTTCCAATGCTTCCATTCTTCCAATTGGGTTAAAACATGTAATATCCATCTAAAACCAACCCTCTTAAGCACAAAAGACACACAAATCCTTATAGAAATGAAGCCTAAATAACTACCTTTTGGGCAGTTATCACACCCCCAAACTTGAACTATTGCGCGTCCCGAGCAATACTAACTCACCTTCCCTTAAGAATTTAAAAACATTAGACAAAGAATTAGCTTAATCAAATCAGACAATCCAATACTGCCTTTGACCTTTACCTGAGCACTCTGCAAAACCAAGCTCTGCTGCAGCAAAATGATTCCTCCGGCATGGGCAAATAATCACCACTTTTAACTTAATTCTAAGAACTTACCATAGCCTAGCTCTATTATCAGACATCTTAAAACATATTTTCAAGGAGTTTATTTTTTTTTTCAGACTTAAAGCAGCCCTACAGTCATAAGTTCTTAAGCATGGGATGACCCACTTTATGGTGCAGTATACCCTTGCCTCAAACTCATCACCAACTAGGCTCAATACTCTTTATAAAGCTCAAGAATCCTTAGTTATTCCATCTCTTGCCTCTCAGAATGGCGACATTTTATAATGAAGCTCACCTAAGTTCTGGGAGACAGAAAAACTGCTGGATCGTCATTCATCCTTCAAAACTTTTGCTCCATCAATTTTTTTTAGCAAAATTTTCAACAATCAATTTTTTTCAGCAAATTATAATTCTCATTTTTTCATATTTCCTAGGTCATCTTTTGACGCGAAGACAAACTGTGGGTATCACAAATGTCCCCGGTTACTCAACAACTTAGAAAATTTTTACTTGAAGGAGAGGAATGCTCGAGCAAAACAATTGGAGTAGCAAAAAGTCCCCCCAAACTTGAATTATTCATTGTCCCCAATGAATCATTAATTAAGCAATTTTACCCCCAAACTTAAATTTTTCTATATGAATTTTAAATTAAGCGCGGGACTAGAACTAAGCTTAAGGTGGATCATAAAAGTCAACACTACCTCCAAAATTTTCTTTGCCGCAGCAACAGTTCAGGCTAGAAGAAATGCTCAAGCAAAAGGTTTCTGGAGATCAGAATACCTTGATCTAATTAAGCATAATCAGTCCAAGCTTCAAAAATTCAGAAGAAAATTAGTTAAGTTAGAGTTACTCAGTGCATATAGAATAAAAAAACATCTGGAAATTTCATTAAAACATAAGAAAAACATTACAAAGCAGATATATTTTTTTCCAAGAAGCAGAAAAATTAAAAAGAAACAAGAAAACATATTTAACAAGCGGGGTCAGATGTGCACGAGCAAACAAAATTATAGCAACAAAAATAATACTCGCTGAAGATCATCTCATCCATCAATCTTCCTGACCCTGCTCTTCATCATCATTCTCTTCTCCTCTTTCAGCAGGTGGGGGCGGAATCCAGGGGTTCAACAGATCCTCGGGGAATGCAGGAAGGGCTGGATATGGCTTGGAAAAATTCTCTTGAAGCGCCTTCCTTAAGCTGGCATCTCGATTCTTAACATAGTTCTAGAAGGTTAAAGTCTGCCTTTCAGCAAACTCCTGCCTACTGGCCGAAAGTGCCAGTTGTTCTAGAATCGTGTTGATGTCGTAAATAAGCCCACCTTGATGTACCTCCTGCATGCGCTGGAGCCGTGCCAAATTGGGTGTGTCTATGATTCCCTTGTCAAACAGAATAACATCTCCCTCATCCACTGGAACCTCTGCTCTTCTGCACAACAATGTAATCGTGTTCGGAAAAAAACAATTTCCCCACCTTCTTCTTCCAACAGCTAGATATTTCACCAGAAATAATTCTCCCCACATTGATGCTGAGAGATCGCAGAATCGCAAAAGCTAGAAGAATTCGTTCCCTGGAGATTGTCGAGTCGTGTGTCTTATAAATCCCATCCACGTGTCTTCGCACAGTGGCAGCTGTCCAAGATTGTTGGAAGCATTCTCTGTCTTATAAATCCCATCCACGTGTTTGCTTCTCTTTTCAAGTAAGCCGCCTGGAATGTCCTCTTCTGAGTCTTGGACAGCTGCCACTGTGCTCCTTCAATACCTACCTCCCTTACAGCATCACTTAACTGCGCATTAGATGGCGCTAAAGCCATCTCATTATATGTCGCATGGGGGAAGTTCTGAAGATTGTACAGTGCGTTGATAACACTAGGACTCCAATCCACCTCGACTCCTCGAACAATTACCTGGAATCCATCCTCCTTGACAATGTTGGCATAAAATTCATGCACCACCTGTGCGTTTACAAATTCAGGCTTCGCACAAAATAGCTCCCAACCGTGGTCTGCAATACCTGTCCTCAGAAATTGTGGGAGATCACCGCTGAATCCTCGCTCAAATAAGAATTCCCTTTTCAGAAGCTCAGCGTATTTTGCTCTGGCAAAATTGTTGACGAAGCGATCAAATGGTAACTGTTGTTCTTCTATTGCATCGTGTTCCTCCGATCTTTGCCTTAACCCATCACACGAGCAAACAATTGTATGCAATCCAATCAATTTAGAAAAACAAGCAATCATAGAATCCTAAAGACTATTGATTTAGTTTTACAACAATGTTTCAGAGGTTTAGAGCAACAGCCACTAAAGGGTGATCAGCTACTCCTCCTTTGAAATGAGACACTTCTCAGCTAATTCTAATTCCGGAATAACTCATATTCCTCTAAACATTAGCCATCGTTATTCGATCAAGGTAACCCTCCCACTTTCAGATTTATGCTTGCTATCAACAGTCTCACCTCGTAAGTGTAACCCTCCCACTTTCAGATCCTAGAGGTGCGCACCAACAAGCTACCTAAGGGTGAGACAACTGTTGGTGATTAACCTAAGAGACTCTATCCCTTTAAGGAGTTCAGGGTGTTCTGAATCCTATGATCAAGTCCACGGAAGGGATGCTCGCTCCAGGATGTCACGTAGGCGGATCATAAGAATCTCACGGTGTGACCTAAGGTTGGAGACTGAGGGATACGTTGACATGTGTCCCACTCCGATTTACTATAGACACTTTCCCCATTCACCCTGATATTGACCCATGCAAACACTTTTCGAAGGGAGGTCGTGCCTAGGGTGAGACAAAGCTGAGCATGAATCTCACGTTGTAAATATTGGGACGTAGGAGCAAAACTTGATCTCGTTTTGTAATTTTTCTCCCCCTAAAATGTCCTACCGTATGTTTTAAGGGTTTTTTAATTTAGATAAATTCGGCTAAGTCAATCTATCTAAATCTAATCCCATTATAACTCTTCTTATGAGAATTTTACTGTAATGTTCTAGATGAATTAAACTCTTTTAACAGACCTAGCTGTAGGAATAAAAACCCTACATAGCAGAAGACTTATCAGAGATTAAACCCAATTAAAACTTCGATTAGAAAACCGATACGATGACAATAAAAACAACAACTTAACCTAGATTAAACATGTTGTAAATGGCTATAAAACATATTGATTTTAATGAAAAAACTCTAGATATAATCTAAAGATTGATCCTAATGATCCAAGGATGTTAGGTACTTACTACCGTTGAAGTCTTGATCACAATTCGCCAATTTTTGATCCTTTGCTCAAAATTCCAGCAGCACCTTCGTTGGATGAATCTCCACAAAACACCACCACAAGGCAACACCGGTATATTCTCTGAAGGTTATGGAAAAGGTTGCTTGTGGGAGTAGATTTTTCTCAAAGGGAATGGAGAGGAAAAAATATCTTTGGAATTCTCTCTGGAGTTTTCAAAAAACAATGAACATCTCAGAGATCGAGAGAGAGTGATCGATGGATGGAGAAGGAAAATCAACGAATGAACAACTTCCTCCTCAAATAACACCTCCTATCATGTGAAGAATTGTTAGTGGGAAGACCACGTAGTATCAGTTAGCATAACTAATAATACTGATTAATTAATAATTAAAAACTAATATTATATTCTTCCCTTTAGACTTAGTTGCCTCAAATAACTTTATGAGCTACCAGTGGGACCCAATGGACCTGCAGATCAGAAGCTTTAATGATATGAGATTAATCGGCTAAACTCATTAACCAATTAATCAATACTTGTTAATTGTGGTTACACTCCACTATAGACCCACAACTGCACTCTTCTCATTGCAGACATATTTTTGTGTCCAAGGATATAGACCAATAACAGTAAGTTAGTCCTTCACGAGTGTACGCAACACCAGCTGGATCAAATTACCGTTTTACCCCTAAGTTACCTCTACATCCTTAAGTACCAGTGCTCCTCTAATGAACAACTTGTTTCTGGTCCAACCACCAAACAGAAATCCCTCTTTAGCCAGTGAGAGGGTAGGACCCTTTATTCAAGACTCGGAGACACCATTTAAGGGAACACTCATCTACTTCCCTAAAGTCGGGAATGAGTAAATTTCTTCTTGTGTGATTATGTCCCCAACTCCCCACTCGGTCTTGTCCACAAAATGATAGGCTTATTGAGTCGGCGTACTTGCCACTCTCACTCATACAAATTAAAGGATAGGCCCTCATGAACATGAGTCCATAACCCACTTAGGATTGAAACTAAGTTGCCTAGGTCATCCTCGTGGAATAGAAACCTAACTAGTCAATGATATTACAACTAGCAATTACTATTTTACGGTCCAGTCTTATGCAAACTCATTGCATATGATACCTCCACTCGCATGTCCTCTACATGAGCGTGTTGGATCATTGCGTTTGTATCTAATACAAAGTGGGTCGCATCCATAGTGTCACCAAGATAAGGTACCCAACCTTATCCCATACTATAGACCCTTGAGGCTGTATCTTGAATAGTGATTCTTGTATGTCTCCACATATAGTAAAAGACTCATACCATGGCCTAGGATGTTTAGTTTATTGGATTAGGGTTATTTAGGCAAGACAAACATAATACAAACAACAATACTTTATAGAATAATACATCAATATCATTTTATTAATGTTTGGTCAATTGTTACATTTACTATCTACGAGTTTTAGGGCAAAAAACCCAACAATGCACATCTTTTCTTTCTTGATTCTATTTGTTTTTTTTTTAAATTGCTTGAGGACCAACAATGGCATAAATTTGGGAGTGTGATAACACTCATTTATGTCGTTATTTAGCCTTAAAAAGTTAAGTTTTGCTAAGAAAGCAAGGACTTTATGCTAAAAATCATATCTTTTTTAGCCAAATTAGGAAAAGTCTTAGAATCATGTTGAAAATCTCATAAATATAGAATTTATGCTTAAAATATCCAAAAAGAGATTGCTTTTACAATAATTTATCCAAAGTTAAATGTTTTTGTGCAGAGGGTTTTGCAAAGGAAATGCACCCGCAATTGGAGAGAAATAGTTAGTGGAGCAAAAGAATCAAAGTTAAAGGTTTGCGTCCACATTTGGTCCTGAGAATGTGGAAATTGCATTTGAATTGCGCTCGCAAACTAGCCCCAGCTAAAAACAGAAGTGTCAAGGTAGTGCACAAGAAGATTTACGCC
Organism: Luffa aegyptiaca; assembly: GCA_017139565.1. Classification (NCBI taxonomy): domain Eukaryota; kingdom Viridiplantae; phylum Streptophyta; class Magnoliopsida; order Cucurbitales; family Cucurbitaceae; genus Luffa; species Luffa aegyptiaca. The sequence continues at coordinate 25,104,902 of CM029397.1, forward strand.
CGACTTTGCGTCCGCAACTAGCCTTTCAGATAGAATTCCCAAGATTTTCGAGAACTTCACAAAATCATCTGAAAATCCCAAAATCTCGTATCAAATCTCCAATGATCGTGGATTTTTACCTTCAAGGGTCATCTCACATTGATCTCGACATCCAACCCTACCTTCCAAGGTCTATATAAGGCAACCAAGGTGCAAGAAGCAAAGGGAGCTCGAAATTTCGTCCTTAGGATAGTTTTTTAGTTTTTCTTTTTTCTCATCTTGTAACCACTCCGAGTTCTGGATCTTCCAGCCTCTGTCAACTCTTCCCATTCAAAAGAATAAGAAGAGAAAAGATTGTGTCCCCTTGAAAAAGGTTAAGATCAAGCTAGATAGAGAGGGGAACGATCCTTTAGTTGAGTCTTGTGTTTTATTTTCTGTTTAGTTGATTTTAATAGTTGTTGTATTTTCTGTTTTCATTTACTTTTCAATTGTAAGTTCTTTACTTTTTGTACCCATTTGATTATTTAATATGAATTCAAGTTATTCCTCTACTTTGTGCACTTTTTACTTTATGTCTTACATTTTACTTTCTTCAATGAGCTAAAGTTCTTCTCGGGGTTCAAATATGTGGATACCTTGAGTAGAAGAAAGTCCCACCTATGCAAAGGCAACCTTGCTTCCTCTTAGCATTGTTTATTTTTGCTTAAAGTTTAAGTTTCATTCTTAGCTTAAACTAATCACTTAAGTTAGCATAGCTTGTGTTCAGCTGGTGGCCGAAAGGTTGAAGTTGAATGTGTAGGGTTGCAACAACAAGAGTGGAAAAGATCCTAGAAATAGGTCTTTGTTTTCTTGCATCCTCGAAATAGGACTAGAACCACTAGAGTTTTGAGAGTGGTGTGTAATAAATATCTAAGTTTCAACTAACCCTAGAAATAGATGTCTAGCTTGCTTAGTCTTCTAAAGGCATCTACAGCGGAGTTGAATAGAAGTAGGACTTAACTCACAATCTAGTTGTCAGGGTATTTGCAGGCGGAACTGGAGGAATCTGTTTGCACCATGTCTATGTGGGCACTATAGATAATATTCTCCAACCATGTGCAATGCTTGAGTGAGTTGCTAGCGCAAAGGTGAGCGCAATCTAAATCTTTTGGTTGATGCTATTTTTTTTTTTTTTTTTTTGAGTACACCAACATTTGGGGGTGAGGGGATTCGAACCTCTAACCTCATGATCGAGGACACATGTCAATTACCGTCGAGCTATGCTCGCTTTGGCCTTTTGGTTGATGCTATTTGAATTCCCCACTTATCTCATATATCTTTTACTGCTTTCATTTACTTGTTTATTATATCTTTTTCTTCAATCACAAAAACTCTATCAAATTATTTCTTTTGTTACCATCCTCGGTTGAAAATTTAGAGGAGGTTCTTGTTTTACAGAATTTAATGTTTTTCAACTAGTCACCATCCCTCTTGGGTACAATATATGGAGTACTCCCCACTTTATTACTCGATAGTGTATACTTGCACTCGAGTAGGGTGTTGCACTTGCAGCACACGCATGTCAAGTTACGAACACTCGTGAAGGATTGACTTACCGGTATGGTCGATATCCGTGGACACAGGAATATTCTATAACGAGAAGAGTGCATCTGTGGGTCTTTAGTGGAGTGACCCACGGTTAACGAATTTGATTAACTTAGTTAATGAGTTTAGCCAATTAATCTCGTATCGTTGGAGCTTCTGATCTATAGGTCCATTAGGTCCCCTGCTACTTCGTAAAGGGTTATGGGGTTTAAATAATCTTGATTAGGATTTGAAGAATTCAAATTCATTAAAAAAAATATTAGTTAATTGTATGTGATGCAATTAATATACTGTATAGAGATACATTAAAATATAAGTTTAATTAGTAAATTAAACTTTATAATATAAAATTAATATTGTATGTGATTCAAAATTCATTAATGAGAAAATTAAATATTTGAGAGTGTTCAAATATTAAAAAAGAATAATATTTCATTTTAATATTTTTAGCTTTGTATACCTCTTGAATTTTGGGTTTTAGTCCATTGACATGCATTTTGAATTTTTACCAACAAGTCTTGGGATCAATTCCTGTTTATGTTTATATTATTATCATTTTTTTTCTCTCAATGTGCATTCTTAGCTAAATCCTTTTATAAAACCAACCGGACCAAATATGGGTCTACACAAAGTTCTGCATTTTTTTATTATTTTGTAACATCGAAGATGGCATACTTAATTTTCTTACTCCAGTACCATCTTTTTTTTTTTCTTTTTTAAATTGGAATAAATGCATTAAAAGGAAAAGGGTATTTATAGGGAGTATTAGGATGAAATAAATGTTAGTTCTCATTTTGGTATTAAACTGCCTCTTGTATCAATTGGGTTTTTTTTTTTTTTTTTTTTTTTTTTGCCTTATTCCTGATGTAATAAAATTAAGGCAAGTTTATTTACTCTCTTTCTCAAGACTTATGACGTAATACAAGTGCCAACTGCTATATTACATATTCATAATTCTTTATTCTCTTTTTCTTTTAATTAATTTTTTTTTATTTATGTATCTTAAATTCTTAATTAAAATGTTGTGCGTTCTCTCTCTCTGTTCTTTTTTATTCTCTTTTGGTCTTATATGTATATTTCACTTTTTTTTTTTATTTAAGTAACCATATTTCATAGATACAATATTTATAAATGATCTAATTAATTTACATTTTAATTTTTTATTATGCTTTATTTTAATTTTTTATTATGTTTTATCGCCTGTATATACCCTCCTTTCATTTTCATTTTCTTCACAAGTCAAATCTCAAATTCCTTTAATTTTGTAACTAAATTCTCTTTTGATAATTCAAAGATTTTGTACCAATTGCCAAACTTTTTTCAAAATTTTCTTTAACATTGACATTTCCATCAACATTTTAATATAACCATTATACATATATTTTAGATATGGTTGTTAAAAATGATCCATTATAGTCACTTAAACAACAGTTAAAGTTTCATTTAAGAATTCAAACCATTTTCATCAATCTTCTTCTTTTTTTTTTTTCAAATTTCTTGCACATATGAATATTTCAATTGACATTTCCATCTAAATATTGTCTTAGTTTTTATATATGGTTATTAAAAACGATTCACAATAGTCTAATTAAACCACAATTAAAATTTTATTTACTAAATGAAACAATTTTCATTAATTTGCACAATTTCCATAAGTTTTTCCGAAATGTCCATTGACATTTCCATAAAATTTGGACCTCGACATTTCCATCAATAAGACATTTCAATAATTGGTAATAATAGTGAGAATATTTATAAAAAATGAATAAAGAAAAATTTTTAATTAAGAAATTGAAAAAATTATGCAGAAAAAAATGGAGAGGGAGACGAGGGAGATAGGGGTGAGGTGAGATGAAAAAAAAAGGGCAACAAGAAAAATGGCTAAAATTAAATAGGTGGCTTGAAAAATAGCTACAAACGTTTATAAATTATATAGATGGGTAAACGATTTACTGATTAATAAATCCCTATTTGTAGAAGACAAAAATGCCCCAACAAATTGCCTAACGTGTTCTTAACGTTTAAAACTAAAATCAGAGTTTAAGAGAGATAAAATACACCCCTAAAAATAAGTTGGAGACATTTTAGGAAGTTTGAAATTCAAAAATCCAAGAAACTAATTTGAAAATCTAGATGGATCATATTGTTTCTATTTTGAAGTTTGAAATTCAAAAATCCAAGAAACAATCGTCTTCTATTGGAAAAAATTGTTTTCCGAAAAAAAGAGTCAATACCTTTATTGGGGAAGGAGTACAAAGTTCAACCTCCCTCAGTAGAGAAACACCTTCGGAATGCGTTAATTAGAAAAAACAATCCTCTCAATCAGAAGAAATACTACCTGCAACTAAGAAAATTTATACTTAAAAAACAACTAAGAACACGTTAGTAATTGCCTAGGAATTGAATCAACTAAAAAGATAATACCTTAAATGCTGCAATTATGACATGTCATATCACCGTCCACCCTCCCACCAGAACCGTCCTCATGCATTCGCTCCATCCAGTCGGTCCATCTTCGTCTTCCACACCTCGAAACCCTTGAGAGCCAAAAACCTTCATTCCCCACCATTTTTTATCGCCAAACAGAGTGTATATCGCTACCTATCTCTCACATCACGCCGACGACCCACCTCCATTGTGCCGACGACCTTCCCCCGCCGCACCGACAACCATCTCTTGCAATCTCAATCGATTTTTCTTCTACGCGAGGACTGTACCAAAAAATTTGAACTAAGGTAACAGATTCATTTCCCTCCCCTTATATTTGCAACGACCTCCCCCTACTTTATAGGCAATCCCTTGATTTTAGGGATTTGTTTATTTTGGCAATATTTCGTGATTTATGTGAAAAATGTTGGGTTTTATGCCCTAAAACTCGTAGATAGTGAATGTAACCGTTGACCGGATATTAATGAAATAATATTGATATATTTTTCCATTAATTGTTATTAGTTATTTTATATTTGTATTTGCCTAATAATAACCCTAATTCAATAAACTAGACATCCAAGGTTGTAATATGAGTCTTGAACTATATGTAGCGACATATAGGATCATTGTTCAAGAAACAGCCTAAAGGGTCTATAATATAGGGATAAGACTGGGTGCCTTATCCTGGTGACACTATGGTTACGGCCCACTTTGTATTTGATACAAACGCTGCGATCCAACGCGTTCGTGTAGGAGACATGCGAGTGGGGGTATCCTATGCAATGAGTTTGCATAAGACCGGACCACGAAATAGTAACCACTGGTTATAACACCGTTAACGAGTTGGTTTTCTATTTCACTAGGACGACCTAGACAACTTAGTCTTAATCCTGAGTTGATTATGGACTCCTGCTCATGAGAGATTGTCCTTTGATTTGTATGGGAGAGAGTGGCCAATACGCCGACTCAATAAGCCTACCACTTTGGGGACAAGACCGAATGTGGAGCTGGGAACATAATCGTACAAGATGGAATTTACTCCTTCCCAACTTTAGGGAAGCAGATGAGTGTTCCCTTAATTGGTTACTCCTAGTCTTGAACAAAGGACCCTACCCTCTCAATGGCACGAGAGGGTTTTCTGTTTGATGGTTGGACCACAAACAGGTTGTTCATTATAGGAGAATTGGTACTTAAGGAAATAGAGGTAACCCAAGGGTAAAACGATAATTTGACCCAGGTGGTATTACGGACACTCGTGAAGGACTAACTAGTCGATATTGGTCTAGATCCGTGGACACAGAAAATATGTCTGCATTGAGAAGAGTGCAACTGTGAGTCTATAGTGGAATGTACACACAGTTAACGAATATTGATTAATGTGGTTAATGAGTTTGACCAATTAATCTCACATCGATGGAGCTTCTGATCTGCAGGTCCATTAGGACCCACTGGTAGCTCGTAAAGTAATTTGAGGCAACTAAGTAATAAAAGTAAATTGAAAATGTTCAATTTACTAAGGGAAACAAATATAATATATATTGATATATTATTATGAGAGAAATTAACATTTGAAGAAATTCAAATATAAATTTATGGAAGTTTGAAAGAGTTCAAATAATGAATTTATTAATTTAAGGCCTAAAATGTGTTTGGGCAAATTAATTAATTCTAGGCCGGGAATTAAATATGTGATATTTAATTGGTGGTTAATTAATTAGAGAATTCATTAACCGAGAATTAATCAATTATGGAAATAATTAATCACTTAAGGAAGTGATTAATCATTTATGGGAATAATCTAATCACTTATGGAAGTAATTAGTCATTTGTGGAAAAGATTAATCAATTATGGAATTGATTGATCATGATTGATTAATTAAGGGATAAGATTGAATCAATTTTGGAAAAGATTGATTTAATTGAATATTTTATTCATGGCCTCTCTTCTATAAATAGAACACTAGACCTAATTGGTCATGACACTTGACATTCTTGCTCTTTCTCAAAGACAAGACCTAGAATTCTCTCTAGCCTCCCTCTTAGAGAAAGACTCCCACAAGTCTTTTGCTTCCTAGACTTAGAGACATACTGGTGTAACCTCTGTGGTTATTGTGTCGATCAAGAAGAAAATTCCAACGATCAAGAGGCTAAGGCGGCTGCTGCGTTTTCGTTCGTGGAGCGTCGTTGGCGAAGAACGGTCAAGTCTACAATCTAGTGAGATTGTGAGGTCGGAGGGCCTTGTGTGATTAAAAATGAAAGTTAGGTGAATACCAGGTGCCTCGGGTAAAAATTTTCGAGGGGTGGTATGTCACCAATGGATTAAGAGGAGCATCGGGTGCCTTGGGTAATATGGCCAAGGGGCGATGTAATGAGTCTATACATGTGAAAGTCATCGGGTGCCTTGGGTAATATGGCCAAGGTGCGATGTACGGTTTGATTGTTAAGTCATTGGGTGCCTTGGGTAATATGGTCAAGGGGTGATGTACCGTTTGATTATTAAGTCATCGGATGCCTTGGGTAATATGGCCAAGGGGCGATGTACGGTTTTATTGTTAAGTCATCGGGTGCCTCGGGTAATATGGCCAAGGGGCGATGCATAGTTCGAGGCCTTGGGTAATATGGTCAAGGGTCGAACGCGGAGCGCCGTAGAGAAACGTCGAGGCCCTGGGTAATATGGTCAGGGGTCGGCGTGACTCGAAGGAGTCAGTCTCAGAGGGTTTTGTGAGGGCCATGAGTGTTGACCGAGCTCGTGGAACTTGAGAGAGAATCAAGTATGGATGGCATGGTGCGGAAATTCATGTGTTAGGTGCATGGTTGTTGCACGACTGTATTAGCTGAGTATGTTTTATCGTGTTGATAGTTTGTCTTGTATTTAAGGCATGTTATTGTGATTGAAAGTATGATGTTTGCCTTGTATGTTGTACGTTGTTCGATGGCTCTTCAGGTGTGAGCCACTTACTCAGTACCGCTGTTTTGTACTGATCCACCACCAGATTTTGCAGGTGATGAGGAATACTACGAACCTGGTGATGCTGAGGAGCAGGCTTGAGAAAGCAAAGCTTACGAGTTTAATTCATTAATAGATTCTAGTTGTTTAAACATTGTTAGGAGAGATAATTTTTTTTGTGTTGATCATTAGGTGTTGTTTAGGATAATAGTTATCAACTTACTCGTTTAATGCATTGAACTAGACTCTATTTGAATTGTGTAATTTGAATGGGAATGGTTACGAGATCTGATTCGTAATCTTGTTGCATCTTTATTTAGTGTTATGTTGATTCTTTAACAGGTTGCAAAATTTTGGTTTAAGCAAATCTACGTCGTTATGCTGCCGAATTTTCGGTAGTCCCTTAAAGAATAATAATGTGACTAAGATTAGTAGGTCTTTTGGATAGTTTCTTGAGAATTTGGGGGCGTTACAGTTGGTATCAGAGCGGAGTTGTTCCTGTAGACTAATCTAGGCAAAACTAGATTGTAAATTGTAACTGGTGAAAGGTTAGGGGTAATGTCTTTCTCAGCCTCCCCTCCATCACCAGGTATGATTACTTATTGTCTATGATTGCTATATGATTTATTTGTTGCTTTATCCGTTTATGCTATGATTTGCTTGTTTGCCTTGAAATTTTAGTAGTTAGACATATGATGTTCCCCATAGCTGGCTAGTTAGTACCATGCTCATGTTGTGTTTATTGTTTTGTTAGTAGGTGTAGGATGCTTCCATAGTCGGTTTAGATAGCTTGTTTTGATCTTATGCTTGTTGTTTGTTAGTAGGCGTAGGATGCTGCCATAGCTGCTAGATAGTTTGGGCTTTGTTTGTGTTTGTTGTTTGTTATTAAGTTAAGTTGTTGCCTTAGAGCTTAAGGTTAGATCTTTCTCTACCTTGGAATATTAGTAAGTTGGCCTTATTTGAGATCCTAGCCAATGAGTCCAAAACCTTCAAGAACCAAGAAGTTCCTTATTAAGTAGATAAGGTGGATCAACTTGCGATGTGAGCAAGACTCTTGGAGCAAGATTTATCAAGTTGGATCATGCAAAACTTTTGGCATGTGTTAGATGTGAATTGGTTGGTTTTAGTTAAGAAACCATGAGATGATTTGGGAAGGAAGTTTACTTCAGGTTACCATTTGGCCAAAGTGTAAGTTCGAAGGAATAAGGATTGAGAAATCCTAAGGTAGCATCTATCCTAATTACGCTTCCGCTTTAACGGAATTGGGAAATTCCAAATCCTTCATGTTTAAATTTCAGCAATGTCTTCCTCAATAGTCTCTCTACTTAAAAATGAGAAATTAACCGGCAAAAATTACGCTACGTGGAAGTTGAACCTGAATACAATTCTTGTTGTCGACCGCTGGACAAAGGCCAATGATAAGGCTCTCGTATATATGCATCCCAAGCAATTAAGGATGCTTATGACCGCTGGACAAAGGCCAATGATAAGGCTCGCGTCTATATCCTAGCTAGCTTATCTGGAGTTTTGGCTAAAAGACATGAGGGCATGGTCACAACGAGGGAGATTATGAACTCTCTCCAAGAGATGTTTGGACAACCGTCCTACCAACTCCACCATGTTGCTCTCAAATACGTTTACAGCTGCCGCATGAAAGAGGGCACGTCTGTTCGGAAACATGTCCTGGATATAATGGTCCAATTCAACGTGGCAGAAGCAAACGGGGCGGTCATAGATGAGCGTAGTTAGGTTGCATTCATCTTAGAATCTCTTCCGAATAGTTTTCTACAGTTTCGAAGCAATGCAATGATGAATAAAATAGTATTCAACCTGACTAGCCTCCTGAATGAGCTACAACTCTATCAGTCTCTTCTTAAGAACGAGGGACAGGTAGAAGGAGAGGCAAACGTTGTTCACTCTAAAAGAAATTTCGAGAAGGGTTCATCCTCTAAAAGAAATTTCGAGAAGGGTTCATCCTTTTGAACTAAATCTGTAGCCAGTTCTTCGAAGAAGACTCAGAAGAAGAAAGGAAACAAGGGGAAAGCTCCCGCTACTGCTGCTAAAAGCAAGGGAAAAGCCAAAGTTGTGGCAGACAAGGGCAAATGTTTCCACTGCAATGTAGATGGACACTGGAAGAGAAACTGCCCAAAGTACCTTGCTGAGAAAAAGAAGGAAAATGAAGATAAATTTGATTTACTAGTTTTAGAAACATGCCTAGTAGAACATGATGAGTTTACCTGGATACTTTATTCAGGAGCAACTAATCATGTTTGCTCTTCTTTTCAGGAAAATAATTCCTTTCGGTAGTTGAACGATGGAGAAATGACACTCAGGGTCGGAACTGGAGAAGTCATTTCAGCTAAAGTAGTGGGAGTTGCGAAGTTATTTTTTAGAAATAGATTCTTACTTTTAGAAAGTTTGTTAATTGTTCCCAGGATTAAGAGGAACTTAATTTCTATTTCATGTTTGATTGAACAATCATATACAGTTACTTTTAATATGAATGAAGCGTTCATTTATAAGAATGATGTACTTATTTGTTCAGCCAAATTAGAAAATAACTTGTATGTATTAAGACCAACCCAAAACAAAGCACTTTTAAATCACGAATTATTTAAAACTGCTGAAACTCAAAGAAAAAGGCAAAAGATTTCTCCAACAAGTAACAATACTCATCTTTGGCATCTTAGACTTGGTCATATACACATCGATAGAATCGGTCGTTTGGTAAAGAATGGACTTCTAAGCAAGTTAGAAGATGATTCAATAGCACCTTGTGAATCTTGTCCCGAGGGAAAAATGACCAAAAGACCCTTTACTGGAAAAGGTTACAGATCCAAAGAACCCTTAGAGTTAATACATTCGGATCTATGTGACCCAATGAATGTAAAAGCTTGAGGAGGGTACGATTCTTCAAGATATGGTTACTTGTACCTAATTGGACATAAGTCTGAAGCCCTTGAAAAGTTTAAGAAGTTTAAGGCTGAAGTTTAAAACCTATTAGGTAAATCTATTAAAGTACTTCGATCTGATTGAGGAGGGGAGTATATGGATCATAGATTCCAGGATTATATGATAGAACATGGAATCCAATCTCAACTCTCAGCCCCCGGTACACCTCAGCAAAATGGTGTATCAGAAAGGAGAAATAGAACCTTGTTAGACATGGTTCGATCAATGATGAACTATGCTCAATTGCCTAACTCGTTTTGGGGGTATGCAGTAGAGACTGCAGTACACATCTTGAACAATATTCCCTCGAAAAGTGTTTCTGAAACGACTTTCGAATTATAGAAGGGGCATAAACCTAGTTTGCATCACTTTCACATCTGGGGTTGTCCAGCACACGTGCTTGTGACAAATCCTAAGAAACTGGAACCTCGTTCAAAACTGTGACAATTTGTTGGTTACCCTAAAGAAACGAGAGGTGGTTATTTCTACGACCCACAAGAAAATAAGGTGATTATATCGACAAACACCACCTTCTTGGAGGAAAACCACATGAGGGATCATAAACCACGTAGCAAAATAATATTAGGAGAAGCTGCTGAAGAATCACCAAGAGTTGTTGACGAAGCTGGACCTTCAATAATGGTTGATGAAGGAACTAGTTCTTCAGATCCATCTCGTCCATCTCAAACGTTGAGAATGCCTCGACGCAGTGGGAGGATTGTATTACAACCTCATCGCTACTTGGGTTTAACTGAAACTCAGGTTGTCATACCTAATGATGACATTAAGGATCCATTGTCCTATCGACAGGCAATTAATGACGATAAGGATGAATGAGTCAAAGTCATGAACCTGGAAATGGAGTCAATGCACTCCAATTCTGTATGGGAACTCACAGATCTACCAGATGGGGTAAAATCCATAGGGTGCAAATGGATCTATAAGAGAAAAAGAGATGCAGCTGGGAAGGTACAGACCTTCAAAGCTAGACTAGTGGCAAAGGGTTATACCAAAAAGGAAGGGGTTGACTATGAGGAAACCTTTTCTCCTGTAGCCATGTTAAAGTCCATAAGAATTCTCTTGTCTGTAGCCACATATTATGACTATGAAATATGGCAAATGGACGTCAAGACTGCCTTTCTGAATGGTAATCTTGAAGAGAATATCTTCATGTCTCAACCCGAAGGGTTTGTAGCCCAAGGTCAGGAACAAAAGGTTTGTAAGCTCAATCGATCCATTTATGGATTGAAACAAGCGTCCAGATCATGGAACATTATATTTTATACTGAAATCAAATCTTTTGGTTTTGACCAAAACGTTGATGAGTCTTGTGTGTACAAGAAAGTCAACAAAAGGAAAGCAACTTTTCTAATACTTTATGTAAACGATATCCTACTCATTGGAAATGATGTAGGATACCTCAATGACATTAAGAAATGGCTAGCAGCCCAATTCCAAATGAAAGATCTGGGAGAGGCTCAATATGTTCTGGGAATCCAAATCATTAGGGATCGAAAGAACAAATCGCTAACACTGTTTCAAGCAACGTATATTGACAAAATGTTGTCTCGATATTTGATGCAAAACTCCAAGAAAGGACTATTACCCTTCAGACATGGGGTACACCTGTCTAAGGAACAGTCTCCTAAGACACCTCAAGAAATTGAGAACATGAGACACATTCCCTACGCCTCGGCTGTGGGCAACTTAATGTATGTTATGCTCTGCACTAGGCCTGACATTTGTTATGCAGTGGGATTAGTCAGTAGGTATCAGTCTAATCCAGGGTTGGACCACTGGGGAGCGGTTAAGAATATCCTCAAGTATCTTCGGAGAACGAGGGACTACATGCTTGTGTATGGAGTTAAGGATTTGATTCTTACTGGATAGACTGACTCTGACTTTCAAGCTGATAAGGATTCAAGGAAATCTACATCAGGGTCAGTATTCACCCTCAATGGAGGAGCAGTAGTTTGGAGAAGCATCAAACAAGGATGCATAGCAGACTCAACCATGGAGGCTGAGTATGTAGCAGCTTGTGAAGCAGCTAAGGAGGAAGTCTGGCTTAGAAAGTTCTTGAATGATTTGGAAGTTGTTCCTAATATGAACGTGCCCATAACACTATACTGTGACAACAGTGGGACTGTAGCCAACTCAAAAGAACCTCAAAGCCACAAATGAGGTAAACACATTGGAAGGAAGTATCACCTGATACGGGAGATTGTACAACGAGGAGATGTGATCGTCACTAAGATCGCTTTAGAGCACAACATCGCTGATCCATTTACGAAGGCTCTCACGGCTAAAGTGTTTGAGGGTCATCTAGAGGGTCTAGGTCTACGAGATATATATGTCGTCTAATCTAGGGCAAGTGGGAGAAATGTATAATGGGTATAAGGATGCCCTAGTGCATTGTATTATTTTAGTATGCATGACATTTCTAGCTTTAGATTATTGCATTTACATCCCACTAACTAGAGTTATAGTTCAAGTGGGAGTTTGTTGGGTTTTATGCCCTAAAACTCGTAGATAGTGAATGTAAACCGTTGACCGGATATTAATGAAATAATATTGATATATTTTTCCATTAAATGTTATTAGTTATTTTATATTTGTCTTTACCTAAAATAACCTTAATCTAATAAACTAGACATCATAGGCTGTAATATGAGTCTTGAACTATATATAGCGACATATGGGGATCAATGTTCAAGAAACAGCCTAAAGGGTCTATAGTATAGGGATAAGACTGGGTGCCTTATCCTGGTGACACATGGATACTACCCACTTTGTATTTGATACAAACGCTATGATCCAATGCGTTCGTGTAGGAGACATGCGAGTGGGGGTATCCTATGCAATGAGTTTGCTTACCGGACCGCGAAATAGTAACCACTAGTTATAGCACCGTTAACTAGTTGGTTTTCTATTTCACTAGGACGACCTAGACAACTTAGTCTTAATTCATAGTTGAATATGAACTCCTGCTCATGAGGGATTATCCTTTGATTTGTATGGGTGAGAGTGGCCAATACGCCGACTCAATAAGCCTACCATTTTGGGGACAAGACCGAATGAGGAGCTGAGAACATAATCGTACAAGATGGAATTCACTCCTTCCCGACTTTAGAGAAGTAGATGAGTATTCCCTTAAGTGGTGACTCCGAGTCTTGGACAAAGGGCCCTACCCTCTCAATGGCACGAGAAGGTTTTCTGTTTGATGGTTGGACCACAAACAGGTTGTTCATTAGAGGAGAATTGGTACTTAAGGAAATAGAAGTAACCCAGGGGTAAAACGGTAATTTGACCCAGCTAGTGTTACGGACACTCGTGAAGGACTAACTAGTCGATATTGGTCTATATCCATGGACACAGAAAATATGTCTGCAGTGAGAAGAGTGCAACTGTGAGTCTATAGTGGAATGTACACACAGTTAACGAATATTGATTAATTTGGTTAATGAGTTTGACCAATTAATCTCACATCGTTGGAGCTTCTGATCTGCAGGTCCATTAGGTCCCACTGGTAGCTCATAAAGTAATTTGAGGCAACTAAGTAATAAATGTAAATTGAAAATATTCAATTTACTAATGGAAACAATATAATATATATTGATATATTATTATGAGAGAAATTAATATTTGAAGAAATTCAAATATAAATATAAATTTGAGTCACATTAAATTTATGGAAGTTTGAAAGAGTTCAAATAATGAATGAATTAATTTTAAGGCTGATAGCGAGCATAGCTAGCTATTTTTCTATAATTAATTAAGCTAGTCTTTTACAATTATTTGCCCAAATTTATGCATTTTCATGTTGTATTTGTAGGAAATTAATATTTGAGCCAATTGCATGTTCAGAGGGCGAAAAGAGGTTAAAGAATGAAAAAGAATCAAAGTTGGAAGATTGAAGATAGGCTCATCCGATTGACACTCTATATTTGGAGTTTTCAATCTAAAAAAAACAAAAGCGTCGAGATGCTATGTGACTAGCGTCGCGACGCTAGGCGAACTTCCAGAATCCGTAATTTCGCGGTAGCGTCGCGACGCTACGACCAATTTTTGCCTTATTTAAAGATTGCGATTAGGGCTTTTTGGGGGACTTCTCTTGGACGATTTGGAGCCGTAAAACAGAGAAAAAAAGGGACTTTTGAGGCTGAAACAAGTGGAGGAAAGCGGGAATCAAACGATTGTTCGTGGGGATCATCACGGGGACGTGCGGTCTCGACCTACCTAGCGTTCAATTCTCTTTACCCTTTACTTTTGTAGTTCTTATGGCTTGTTTAGACTTAGTTTATATTGTAATTCGAATTATGTGTAGCAAAGTTTAATTCTTAGGGACTGATGTAGCCGTTGGACACTTTATGGATTGATTTTATGGTTTTATTGTTATTGATGTCATTTATGCATAATTGTGTTCTTAATGCTTTCCATTTACCGGCCATAAATTGATTGTTGTTTGTGCTTAAATCTAACTCGGGAGAGAAGATTTAGCTTAAAAATCATTATGCATAACTAGGATTTAGCTAGAAATCGGGAGATAATAGTTAATTCTAGAAATCGTTAAAAAGGTTAACCTTAATGCCTTGCATGTTTAATGAATTTAGATAGGGATATCGGGTTCTTGCATGTGGGAGAATCATGTATGCTCGGGAGAGATATATGTGATTTTAGTTTCCCAAGATTTATGAATCTTAGCATGTCATTAAACCATGAATTAATCCATAATCCCAATTGGTGAAATCAAGTCCCTAAGACCGTTGTCTCCATTAGCTTATCATACTTTTTCATTGATTTGTGTTTGATTACATTCATTCTCACTTTGATTTGTTCCCTAAATAAAATTGGGCAAGATTATTTTCGGTAATTAAAATTGATTAGAAATCCAATCCAGAGAACGACATTCGAATATCACATTCACTATATTATTACTTGACCCGTGTGCTTGCGGTAGGAAAATTCCACATCAAAGGCCTAAAATCTATTTGGGTAAATTAATTAATTCAAGGCCGGAAATTAAATATGTGATATTTAATTGGTGGTTAATTAATTAAATAATTAATTAACCGAGAATTAATCAATTATGGAAATAATTAATCACTTAATAAAGTGATTAATCATTTATGAAAATGATCTAATCACTTATGGAAGTAATTAGTTATTTGTGGAAAAGATTAATCAATTATGGAATTGATTGATCTTGGATTGATTAAATAAGGAATAAGATTGAATCAATTTTGGAAAAGATTGATTTAATTGAATATTTTATTTATGACCTCTCTTCTATAAATAGAACACTAGACCTAATTGGTTGGGTAGCCCTCTTGCTCTTAGACTCACAAGACAAGACCCTAGAATTATCTCTAGCCTCCCTCTTAGAGAAAGACTCCCACAAGTCTTTTGCCTCCTAGACATAGAGACATACCGGTGTAACCTCTGTAGTTACTGTGTCTTTGAAGAAGATTTTTCCAGCGAAGAAACTACAAGGAGGCTGCTGCGTTTTCATTCGTTGAAGCGTCGTTGGCGAAGAACGGTCAAGTCTACAACGAAGGTTTGTAACGGTTCTTTCCCGTTTCTTTAGAAAAACATGAAAATAAATTAGATTTAATTTTCAAGCATGTTTATATCAATTTCCAGCAACTTTAAAGCATGTTTAAAGTTTATTTTTCCTTTTCATAACGATATTTTAATGTTAATTAATATACGGCGTAAGGTCTAATCGATGCGCTTCCGCTGCGTAGGGGCTTTTATCCCCTTCAATATCGAGCTCCATTAACTGAAAAATTGGAGAGGGATCCCATACATCTGAGTAAATTAATTCAAAAGGGGCAGAAGACTTAGACTGAGACTTAACAAACGGTAATCTATGGCTTTTAGCCATTTGACAACAATTACAAAATTTCTCAAAAGAGTGCTGAAAAGAAAGATTACAATTATCCAGAACTTTTCTAACTATTGAAAAAGAAGGGTGACCAAGGAGACGGTGCCACAGAGAAAGGTCTTGAAACTTGGACATCAACACAGTGGGCTGACTTGGAGGCTGGAGAGACACAAAATTGGTGGTTGGAGAAGGAACATTCAGCTTGTATAAACCGTTTTCAAGACGACATTGAAGAAGAATGCTCTTGGAGTGAAGATCCTTCACAAGGAAATAAGAGGAATGGAATTCAACAAAGGCTTTAATCTCTCAATATTAATTTAAGAGTTAGATTAATTGAAGAAAAATAATTTGCATTGAGCATGAAGTTACTTTAGTTTAAAAATATAAGAGTTATATTTATATTAGTAATTTATATGCTTAATTTTCATGAGCTATTAATATAAATTGTTATGTTAATGTATGAAAATGGTAATGCTTAATTTTAGTTTTCTTGTATAATTAATTTAAGAGTTAGGTTAATTAAAAGGAAATTAAATTGCATTGAGCATGACATTACGTTAGATTAATATAATTGTTATGTCTATGGTATGTCATGTATGCTAATGTATGGTTTTATAAATTAATTAGAATTTGATTGTTAATTTATTCACCATAGTAGCATGTTATAGGGTTCATTCATTAAAATTTATAATAGTTATAATATTAATGAATAGAAACCGTTAATCTATAACAAAGAATTGCATGCAAACATAAGATCTTAGGATAAATGAATTAATTTTAAAATGTTTAAAATTAATTAGACCTAAGATCACATTTCTAATCGGATTAGAATTATTCTTACTTAGAATTAAAATTAGTTTTAATTGACTAAGTAGGAAAAACATTGCTATGATTATAAGGGAACTCCACCGGTAAAGTTTTGTCAAAGGTTGAGGGTATTTAAGCTGACGGTTTACGGAATACCTCCTACCTGGGAACTGACCTAGAATACCGGAGTTCAATTAATCATAGCTAAATGTTAGCATGCAATGTCACTAGGTTTTTTAAAAGTGTTTAATGCACCTAGATCTTTAGAGTAAAGACCTTACATTACTGTGGTTCTAAGGGAACTCTCTCGATAAAGTTCTGTCTAAGGCTGGGGGTATTTAAGTTGACGGTTTACGGAACACCTCCTACCTGGGAACTAACTCGAACCTTGAGTTGAATTAACCATAGTAATGTTGACTTGCAATGTTGGGTTTATTAAAAGAAGTTTAATTCACCCAAAACATTGTGGTTGAATCCTTTCCATAATTGTTATAATAGGATCAGACTTAGATTGACTTAGCCGAATTTTATCTAAGTTAAACAACCCTAAATTAACCATAGGACATTTTCAGTGGGAGGAAAATTACAAAACGAGATTTAAATCAAGTTTTGCTCCTACGTTCCTATATTCACAACGTGAGGTTCATGCTCGGCTTCGAGTCGCCTTAGGAGCGGCCTCCCTTCGGAAAGTGTTTGCATGGATCAATAACAAGGTGAATGGGAAAAATGTTTAGAGTAAGTGGGAGCGGGACACGCGTCAACGTATCCCTCGGTCTCCGCCCCTAGTTCACACCATGAGAGTCCTATGATCCGCCTGCAGGTTGTCCTGGCGCAACCATCCCTTCGGAGGGCCTGATCATAGGATTCGGAACATCGTGAACTCCTGAATAGGATGGAAACTCTTAGGCTAATTACCAACAGTTGTCTTTTCCTTCGGTAGCCTGTTGGTGCGTGCCTCTAAGATCTGAAAGTGGGAGGGTTACACTTAGGGGAATGAGTTAAATGTGTTAACTAATCCTTGACCGAACAACGATAACTAAACGCTAACAGAATATGAGTTATTCTGGTGTTAGAGTTTGGTTGAGATTGTCTCAATTCAGAGGAGGAATAGCTGACCACCCTTCAGTGGCTGTTGTTCTAAACCTTTGAAGTATCGTTGCAAAAACTAAATCAATAGTTTTATAGGGTTTCTTTGATTGCTTATTTGTTTTTGCAGAATTTGATTGGATTATTTGTGATGTGTTAGTACGATTAATAATACAAGTAATTTGTTACTTCAGCAATTATATAATAATTTTATGTGTATTGTCTTATGTCATTTTATAAATAACGGTAATACAACAAGCTTAAACGACAAATTGTGGTAAATAAGTCTAGGATTATTCTTATCTGAGGAATGTCCTCATGTCCCATATGTTTAATTCATTAAGAATTGTTCTTGGTAAATATGACATAGAACCCTGCTTAGCAAAAGAGAACTTGTTCAAGACCGTAATTTTCATTTACCTGTCTTGAAAACGTGATCAGTGAAGAATAGTGATTCTCCCTGAATACTTGATTCAAGAGCCACAAATCACGTGTTCTTCTTTTAAAGGAATAAGTTCCTGGGAACAACTTGTTGCTTGTGTAATAACTCTCAAAGTTAGAATTAGAGAGGTTATTTTGGCTATAGCAGTGGGAAACATTAAGTTATTTTTCTCAGTGGGAGAAAATACATATTATTAGATAATGTGTATGTAATTCCTAAGATCAAAAGAAATTTGATTTCTGTGTCTTATTTGCTGGAACAATGTTACTCTTTACCTTTCTCTGCTAACGCAGTTTTGTTTTAAGAAAGAGAGTTGACATTTGTTTAGCTTTACTGAAAAGTAACCTAAATATTTTAAGACTAATCAATAGTAAAGCAGTCATGAACACTGGGTTGTTTAAGACTGCTATTACTCAATGTGAAAAGAGGCAAAGGATTTCTCCTAAAGGAAAATATCTTTCTTTGGTTCTAAGGTAGACCATATTAACCTCAATTTGATTGGGAGATTGGTCAAGAGTGAACTTCTAAGCGAGTTAGAAGATGACTCTCTACTACCTTGCAAGTCATGCCTTGTGGGCAATATGACTGGTAGGTCTTTTACTGGAAAAGATCTAAGAGCCAAAAAGCCCTTGGAGCTTGTACATTTGGATCCTTGTGGTTCAATATGTTAAAGCAGTGGGAGGGCATGAATAATTCATCTCTTTTGGATGATTATTCAAAGGTATGAGTATCTTTACCTAATGCAACTTAAGCCTGAAGCTCTTGAGATATTTGAAAGGGCTTAGGACTGAAGTTGAAAACTTGTTAGGTGAGATGATAAAAACACTTCGATCTGATCAAAGTGTTGAGTATAAGGATTTGAGATTCCAGGACTATTTGATAGTACATGGGATCACACCCTAAATCTCATTTAGGAGAAATAGAACCCTATTGGATATGGTTCATTCCATGTTGAGCTATGCTCAATTGTCTGGCTCGTTTTGGGGTCATGTAGTATTGACTGCATTGCATACTGTAGTAGGCAACCCCAAAGGAAACGAGAAGTGGATACTTTATTCAATTCACAAGAGAATAAAGAATTTGTATCGACAAATGCTATTCATTCATGTGTTTCGATCAACCACAACAAAGCTACATACTTAACACAACAATTTTAACATAATAGATCAACTAAGCAGTTCATCATGCTCATAACTCATCATGAACATATACCACATACATACATATACAACATATGCGAAAACCAAGCGAGTAAAGCACACGACATACTAGCACACAAGCAAACAAACTCAATAGGTAGAATTCCACTTACCATTGCTAAAACGCTCCTAAATTAGTCCAACAAGTCCCTGAAACAAGGCGAACAAGATTTCAAGGCTAAACTCAACTCTAAAACTTACTTGAAGCTAGAAAGGTATTTAAGAGGGACGATCTTACCCAAGGACAACTTTAATGGTTATACGAACACTTTCAAACTATAAACCAAGAGTCATCGGAGATTACAAATTGATCCAAAGCACTCATAAGAATTCAAAAGGATTTAAGCAAAGCTTAAGCACTTAAAACTCACCGAAATGGGATTGAACACTTGCTTGAAAGGAGTTCAAATCTACAAACGACGAACACCCAATGATTAGAGACTAAGCTAAACTATTATAAACAAGTTTGAAAGGCTAAAGTGTACATCTACCCACTAATCGCTACAAAACAACCTTCAAATGTTGCTGGTCAGCATTCGATGGATTCCAAAATCGTCAAGCAATGGCTAACGAGCTATGGGCAATCCAGTTTGAGGCTTTTTGGCAATGGGCAGCTGCTGATGACTAACTTTGAGCCCAAGAACGATGCTAGCTAGTGATCGACAACTCTAAACCTGCAGATTTGAAGCCGTTAAGGAGTGGGTAATCAAGACTTCAAGTCGATAGAATATGGATCACGATCTAAAAGGATTTCAAGGTCCAAAACCGAATGGGCATATGCTGATACTTGTGAAAATAATGTGGGTATTAGTCGAACCTTATAGAATCGTTGAACGGACGGAGAACCACACTGAAACTCGCAGATTGAACATGACCCGAGGACTGGAACACGTCGAACGCACGTAGCCTCTGCTATCGACGTGTGGGTACCATAGCTGGAGGTCTTCATAACGCCGTGCATCCGTGCAAGAACCGCTAGAGAAGAAAATCGTGGGGAACGAGTCGTTCGAATGTGGGTATTCGCGAGCTCGCGTGGCTACACATGGGTTCAACGCCAAACTCGCGCGAGAGCGCTTTAATCACGTCGCCATTGCTGAACTCGGACTACCACACTTGTGGGCGTTGAAATCGAAGGAGAAAACACAAAGCGAGGGGAAGAGAGCTCGATTTGTGACATGGGTATTGTGGCGAGGAGGAGAAACCGAGAGGGAGAGTTTGCTAGCCGAAAATCACAGAGAAGGGGGGTGTGCGGCTACACTTCACGCAAAAGAGAAGGAGGAAGATGATTGAGGGGCTAGGGTTTGCTTTTAAATTTCTTTTCTTTTAATCTATTAAAAGAAAAGTTACTTTTCCTCTAAATTCCCAAATTTTAAACCCCAAATTAAAACCTTAATCTCCTTCCAAAGATGAGAAAATCTTTTGGGTAACTTTAATTCCATGATCATGGATTCAAATTAAAATTTGATTCCTTCAACTTAATTCCAATTTAAACTCAATAATAGATCCAAAATATCCCAAAAGCCTTAATTTTGAAACGTGGGGCGTCACAATCTCCCCACCTTAAGAACTTTCGTCCCCGAAAGTATCTTTCCCAACAACTATAACCACTTAACCTTGGACTACACCTTTCCTTACAAGGCACTCATTACTAATGGCTTAAATATGCTCATAAAGCAATCTCCCAAAAATACTGCCAGGGTTTTGGATTCAATACACATGAAGGATCATCAGTGCTCTTCCCAAACCACGACACATGAAGCACAATGTGTTGCAGACAACGCTGGTGGCCAAGATAGCTTATGAACAGCTAGACCAATATGTTCTATGGTCCCAAAACATTCAATATACTTGGACTAAGGCATCCCCTCACCATAATATGGGGAACTTCTTTCATTAGTCCTTCTTGAGATAACACAAGTCGTGAATGCCAAAACTAAATAATTGCACTTGCCATCTTCAACACTTATTTACTTTCACTAGCAACATATATCCTCGCCCTGATCCTGTAAATAGCTTTGCTAGCCAACTTTATCAACCTTAATCTCGATGGGAACAAGAAAGTATTAAACTAAACAATCTCACTTCATATTACGCTACCAATAGTGGTTCTTGAGGTTCATGTACATCTCAATGCTGCCAGGATGCACCAAAATTTGTTACACGCATTTTCTATCGACTCTTGTCTTAAAAGATAGCCCAACAGGCATTCAAACAATTTTAGATCCTCCTGTTGGTCATCTGTAATCCACTCTTTCAAACTTAACACCATTACAATTGGGCCAACAATGCTGAAAAGTCTTCCACTGCTAACTCAATTTTTGAATAAGTGACTCTTTTTTTTACAATGGGCTATAAGATCACACCAGGAATGGAAAAAGTTTAAAAAGAAAAAAAAAACCACATGAAATTATACGTGAGTGGGGTGAAATAATTAAAAAAGTTTCTTCCACATTCGTACTTTTATATATACTAGATTTTACTACGTGCGTTGCACGTAATTTCAAAAGTTGAAAATATAATTTATTTATAAAGTTGAATTAAGATTTTACTACGTATGAATATTTGAAATCAAGAAATATATGAGTTGTTTGCATGCTTAGACTCTATATATAATATCAATAATTTAGGCCTCGTTTGATAACCATTTGATTTTTTGTTTTTGGTTTTTGAAAATTATACTTGTTTTCTTCAAATTTCCTTATCATGGATTTCATTTTTGTTAATGACACATTTGAATTCCTAGCTAAATTCCGAAAACAAAAAGAAGTTTTTGAAAACTTTTTTTTTTGTTTTCAAAAGTTGGCTTGGTTTTTAAAAACATGGGAGGAAGATAGATAAGAAAACAAAGAAACATAGAGATGGGAGGAGTGTTTATAAGCTTAATTTTAAAAAACCAAATGGTTATCAAACGGGACCTTAATGGGGAGTGTTTTGATTTTTCTAAGTCCAAACTTTGCACTTTTATTATTTTTTTTAACTTTAATTTATTTATTATTACATATACATATACTTTAAATTTACAATTAATTATTATTTAGAGTAACTATTAATATTAATAAATAAAAAACAATATATATTACAAAAAATAATAAATATTAAATATGAAATGTCTTTTATTGCCTCCTAATTAAATTTAGTTAACTATTATCCTAATTTAAGTTTTAATAATTAAACTAAAATATATTATAAAAACAATAGAAATTAAACCTAGCAAAAAAGAATTGGTACTTTTCTTTTCTTTTTTTTTTTTTTTTTATATAAAAAAGATTTGGTACTTAATGAGAATTTAAATGGTCATTCACCCTAATTATTATTTTAAATTAATTACTAATAATTAGATTTAGATATATAATGTAAGCAAAAAGAAAAATCAAAAGTCTATCCCTTATAAAGCCACTTTTTAATAGATTATATATATATAATGAAAACTTTAAAAAAATTAAGTTTATAGATATAGATTTATTAGTCATACGTACGTGCATTGCATGTAAGAATAAATGTTTACTAATATAGTTAATCTTTTATAATAAATATATAACATAATTTTTAATTAAAATACATTATTCATTGTCAAACTTGACTTTTCAAGAAAAATAACATAACATAATTATAAGCAAATAAATAAATAGAAAGACCAATTGGAAAGGTATAACCATATAAGTATATATATATAGTGATGACACAAATTTAAAAGTAAATAATAATTAAAGTTTAATTTATTAATCGAAATATATGTAATTTAAAAATTCAAAAAATGAACCACATGATGGTAAGGAAAAATATTAATATTAATGTAAACAATTGAATTATTAAGTTTCAATTTGGATACGTCTTATTTTTCTAATTAAAAGAATAGAAAGAAAGAAACCTCTCTAGCAGTCCATCCAACCAAAAATAATAATAATAATAATAATAATAATGAAAAAAAGGAGGAGGAGCTATGAACCACATGATTTTCAATTGCTTTGAATGTACGTTAATACCGATAATCCTTCCTTTCGCTCATCACTCAAAATATTGTTGTTGCGCTCATATATATCTTTTCCTTTTCGTCCTAGGTTTGAAGTCAAATTCAATTGTCATCTACTAAGATAAAACATTGAACTTGATATGGGAAGTTAGATAATTGATATATAGAAATGTAAAGCTAAAACTTGAAACTCAAATTTATAAAAAGGAAAAAAATAGTTCTACAGGATCAAAACAAAAATACAAGAAACCATCCAGAATGGAACAATAATACAATAGGAAAATAGGGAAAAAAAAATAAACCAATGGAATCAAAGTAGAATCAACAATGAAAATTCATATAAATTATAAGAATTAAGCAAGTGTCTTCACCTTTTTTAGTTGAGACCTAAAGATTTTGAGTTCCCACCAATGTTGCCACAACCTAAGGTTCTCTCCATTCTTTCATAGATCTAACCAAAAAACAAAAAGACATCAAACAAAAGAATGGAACAAGAGTACAAGCTAACACAATAAGTAAACACATTAAAATAATAATAAACCAATGGAATCAAAAGCATAATAGACAACTAAAATCAATAAGAATTTCATCAATAATTAAGAGTGACATCACCTCTTTTTTTTAGTTGAACTTTGAAGGAAGGGTGGGAAAGAATTGAATTGAAAAGTCATAGTGTGTGAGTTTGTACTAAATGATTTTAGCAACGAACTTTAAAAGAACCTAGGTTAATCTAAGTATTCAAATGCAAAAGGTAGAAAATGAAGAGTTGAATTTTAAAAACCACGATTTTTTATGGCAGAAAATGAAAAGGTTTGTTTATTTTTTAAAAATACAATAAGTAAATATATAAATAATTTCATGTTTGAATTATAACATTTCATAAAATAATAACAACAACTTTAATTAGTGCTTATTAAAAGTGTCATAGCTCATTACTAAAAAGAAGTTAACATTTAAAAACAAATTAAAAAATATGAAGAGTTATGAGTTTCTTTTTTTTTTTTTTTTTGACAAGAAATGAGATTTTTCATTAAGTATTGCAATTACAATTCAAAATACATTTACAATGAGCATTATCACCCATTGACATCAGCCACGGAGGAAAATTAGATAACTACAACATTGATTTATTATCTTTGAAAGCCTTCTTTGCTAATCTGTCTGCCCTTCCATTTGCGTTTTTGCTAATATGAGCAAATTGTAAAGACTGGAATGATGTATGAGCATCTTGGATTTGTGAAACCCAATGGTACACATTCGTCGTCGTCTGGATCTCCCTATTGATCATCTTAATAGCAATCAAAGAATCCGAAAACACAACCGCATCCTGAATTTGCATTCGATGCAATAAACATAAGGCATTTTGAAGAGTTATGAGTTTTTAAAAACCACGGTTTTGATCTTTTCAAAAAAAAAAAAAAAAAAAAAACCACGGTTTTGATGGAAGAATGTAGAAAGATTTTTTTTTTTTTCTTAAATATAATAATTAAATAATTAAATAATTTCATGTTTGAATTATAACATTTGAGAAAATAATAATAACTTTAATACATCTATACTTATTAAAGACATTATAACACATTACTAAAAAAAGTTAAAATTTAAAAACAAATCAAATTTTTACGTGGTGGTGTGAGTATTTAATATTTAAAAAAAATATTAAGGAAAATTTAGGTATTGTATAAAAGATCAAGGTCAATATTGTCTAAAAAAAGTTTCTTCCACATTCACACTTTTATATATAGTATTTTAACACGTGCTTGCACGTTATATTTCAATTTTATTTCATCATATATTAAAATTAGGTTTAAACATATGATCAGCGGCGGATTTACTGTAGGCCCAGGGGGCTCGAGCCCCCCTCAACTTTCAAACTTTATATGTTATATATAATATAATCATTCTAATTCCAAAAAAGTAGCTGCTGGTCGGATGGTTATAAGCGAAAGCCCCCCTCAACAAGATTTGTGCGGCCTGAGTTTGAACTCTGGGTTTTGCGATTCCGTACTTTTAATATTAATGTCTCTAAAATTAGAAAAAAATATTAAAACCTCACATTTAAATCAATTTAAACCATTCCTTAGTGATTTATAAACTATTTATTCTATTTAAAATCAACCCAAAATCATTTAAATAAAATTAGTCTTCTTCAAAAGTCCTACCAAATTAACAAGAAAAATTATTACGTAATTCTTTCTGACACAAGTATAGAAAAATTATCACATTAGTCTTTCAAGTTGCTCGTTTTTTTTTCTGGTATAGTTCGATAGAAAAATAAATCACCTTCTAATTCACACTTATATCAAAATATATAAAATAATATAAAAAAAATAATATATATATATATATATATATATATATATATATTAAGCCCCCTCTGACGTAAGATTCTGCATCCGCCACTGATCGGTTGTATTTAAAAGAAAATAAACTATTTTATAGAGTAATAAGTTATTTTTTTTAATATAATTTAGCAATTATTATTCTTAAAGTAATTTAGTATAGTTGTTAAAATTTACAACTTTATTGAAACAATTAATTTATATACTTCAATGTTATGTATGAATTTTTTGATAGTGTATTTATATAAAAAGCATTAGTTTTAGATTAAGTAACATGTGATATAAGAATTTTATAAAAGAATTTAACATACAAGTCCTTTATGCAATGGTTTCTTCTCTCAATTTAAAAGTGATGTTATCTTTCTTGTGGTTTTAGATTTGCGCCATTTGCGGTATAGAAAGAAAAATGAGATGAATTTTTATATAAAATGGTTAGAATGTGGTGTATATACATTGAAATTGAATTTTGTATATGTCTCTATTTTTCCTAATCAAGCTACCATAATTTTGACATTAAGTTTTTTTGAATTAAAAAGATAAGAAGATGAAAAGTCATGAATTTTGAAAGTGTATGTTTTATCTATAAAAAAAAAAGTTAAAAATGTTGTTTTATTGCTCAATTACTAAATAAACATTCCATGTACATTAGTGATGTAGTGTTAGAGTGTGGAATATCAAGACGTTGAGAATACTTATTATTATTCAATACTCCATCTATATGTAAGACACAAATCTACCAAAATAATAATTAATTTTTATTAATTAAACTTGTTAAAAAATATATATATCTCAATTAAAAATGATAATTGATACTCAATTATATACATAATATGGAAAAGTAAAATAAATTTAGTTATGTTGATTTAAGAAACAAGTTTAAATTGTTGCAACAATGATTATTAATTAATATGATAAAAAAAATTTAAATAATAATTAATTTATGTAATGGTTCTAAAATGAAATGTCAAATTTTTATCAAATTATACATTTAAAATATATAAAAAAAAACATAATTTAACTAAAAATAAAATATGTACAGTTTAAATATGCATAAACATTCAAAAGACAGAAAAAACAATAATCACATAGTAAAATAATTTTAAAATAACAATTATGAAAAGAAAAATATATCATGATTTGTATATTATATAACTGTTTCTACAAAAAAAAACTTTACCTTTCACCAACTTGAAGATTGTCGAACAATACTGTTTTGAAAATTGAAACGGCTAGAGGTTTGCTGCATTAAAATTAGAAATTAACCTAATAAAATAAAATAAAATAAGAGAGAATAATATAAGAAGACGACCTCAAATTCTTGATGGAAATGAGTAGGAGAAAGTCATTTTTATAGTTGTAGGATGTAGGAAATGGAAAGGTTACAAAACTCTTGAGATTCTAACTTTTTATATTCAATAATTAAATGCTTTCCATTGTGTTTTATAGGAGAGTGGAGAATTTTTTTTTTTTTAATTTAAATATCCTATTTATGACACGTATGTGGGAATGTGATGAAATGGTTGAATGTATGAAAAAAAAAAGTTTAATTTAAAAAAAACAACGGTTTCTTTTGAGAAAAAAGTGGAAGGACTTTACGCATACATGAGTGGTGGTGGTTTCATTACACCCTTTGATTTTTAATTAAGAATTAAGAAAGAGAAAAAAGAGTTTTATAATAAACCTAAAAGGAAGGGTAAATTGAATATTATATTAAAAAACAAGGATAATATTGTCTAAAAAAAATTTCTTTCTCATTCGTACTTTTATACACTAGTATATTACCACGTGCAAATGCACGTGTGATTTTTTTTAAAAGAAAAAATTGTTTAGTTTGATTTTATAATAACACCTACAAAAAGAAAAAGAAGGATATGATCTATAGAAAAGGAAAAAAATGAATTAGTATAAAAAAAAAGAAAATCAAAGTGTTTATTCAAATTTTCTAATATATATACCCTTTGTTTTTGGAAAAGTGGTATCTCTCTTACTTGATAATCGCTAGACAATCACCACTATACAATTTCTTTAAGATGGAGCTTAAGTACGTAGTTGGTGAAATAAAAATTAAGTTGAAATAGTTGATACAACAGTTGTGGAAGAATATCCCTAATTATAAATTGCACATAGAATATCTCATTTAAAAATTTATAATTAGATGTAATTAAAGACAATTTCTTAAATTTGTGACGAAGCTAAGGGAAAATAAAAAAAAAATTGAATGTTTTATTTTGGACTCAAAATAAATTTGTCCAATATTTGCCTCAAATATTTTTTTAATGAAAAATTATGATAACAAATTTTAATTATTGCTATTAAAAATAATAGAGAATAATTTAATAAACATGCAAACTTTCTCATTGAATTTAAATTTAGAAATTGAGTTGCCAAATTAAAATTAAAGCATGTGCAAAAATTTTTAATAAAAAAAAACATAATTATTATAATTATAATGAAAACAACATTGATAAAAAAAAACACGATAATATAGTAATTATAAAAATAAAATAAAATACAATGATAACATTAAAAAAAAAAAAATCAAACTCAATCTATAAATTATACCCACGTTCTTGAAATAGATTTATGTCACTTGATAGTTGCTCAATAAACACCATATAGATTCTCGAAAAATAAATAAATAAATAAATACCATATAGAAGTTTGAATTATAATTATCTAAGTTGGTAAATTAGATTTATTGTCCTATCATTAATAATAATATTGCATTTCCTTATTTG
The DNA here is from genome assembly GCA_017139565.1 of Luffa aegyptiaca. Classification (NCBI taxonomy): domain Eukaryota; kingdom Viridiplantae; phylum Streptophyta; class Magnoliopsida; order Cucurbitales; family Cucurbitaceae; genus Luffa; species Luffa aegyptiaca. The sequence goes on from CM029397.1 coordinate 25,133,262, forward strand.
TGAAACCCAAGAGAAAATTAAGAGCTGGGGAAATAAAGATAAGAAAGTTACATAACTTTGAAATTTTCTATTATTAATTAATAATTAGTAAAAATCATTAAGTTATTACTAAAATAAATAAGAACGATCTTTCATATTCTAACTTTTTAGATTCATATATTTATTATGGTCAATAAATTCATTAAGATTTATTGTTTTTTTTTTAAAGATGATTAATAGTTAACTTAAATTAATTTTACTAAATATTATATACTAATTTTTTTTTTACTTTAATTTAAAAATTATGGGTAACTTGTCATCCATTAACTTTTTAAATATTTAATTTATCATTGATAATTAATGGATGAGCATAATTTGTGTGTGTGTATATATATATATAACTTTTACAAATGCTATAAAAGTAAAAAATAAACATGCTACTAATATTTTAAAAAATTAGGATATAAGATGTGCCTATGCGAACTTTCTTAAAATATATCTACTTTTTTTTCCTTCCATTTATACTTCACACGACATTTTGAATTATTTTCAAATGCTACTTATTATTAGGGAGTTAACATGGTTTGAATAAATTATACTTTTGTCCCTATGATTTAATAAATATTTTATTTCATCTTCTAAGTTTTTTCAAAATCTAATAGTTTAGTCTTCAAATGTAATAAAATACTTATAAATTGACCTTGTTGCATTGTAGCTAGTGTTTGTTAACAAAAATATGAATGCACTATATTTGTCTATTTTTAATTAATATTATATAATAAAATTTCCCACATGAATAAAAAAAATAATTAGTCACACAAATTTTATTGAGATAAAAAAAAATGTATTGATGTAACGCTCCGCGTTTCGAAATCGAACCATTTTAAAATTAATTGGGCGTTCTTATTCTAGTTTGGAAAATTAGAATTAGAGTTTAGCCTTGAGTCGTTAAATTAAATTTCGACAATTTAGGAAAAAGAGATTTTTTAATTAAATCTTTAATTCCTAAAGTTTGGAGATTTAATATTGATATTTATTTTAAATATCAAATGACCCAAATCCTAAATCAATTGAGTTATTTTCTTTTCCCAAACCTTTTAGGAGTTAATATTCTAAATCCTAAATAAGAGATAACTCCTATTTTAATTGGATTTTCTTTTAGTTTTTCTTTTCTTTTAGTGTTTTTAAAAGAAAAGAAAAACTAAAAGAAAAGAAAAAAAAAGCCCCAGCCACTATTCATCATCTTCTTCCTCTCCCTCTCAAGCTTGCGTGAGGCAGCCCCCCCCCTTTTTGAGAGTGCAGCCAGCCGCCCAGCCCCTTGTCGTCGACGCGCTGTCGCCGCCGTCAGAGGTCGCATGTTGTAGCAGTCTGTCGAGCCCTCCATCAGCGAACTCTCTCTCCCTCTCTACACCGTCTCCCTCTCTTCGGTCTCTCTCTCTCTCTCGTGAGGTCGTGAGTCCAGCCACAGACGCCGTGGGTCGCCACCGCTCGAGCTCCAACCGTCGTCGTCCCTATTCCGTTCGCGCCGTCGTCGTGGAGTCGTGCATGTCTCTGTCTGTGTGTTTTTCGGCCAAGAAGCCTCGTGGGTCAGCCTTTTCCTTCCGTTTTTGGCTAAGAAAACTCGTGGGTAAGTCTCAAACTCACTCATGTGTATTCGTTAAGGCCCGATCTAACTCCCTTGAGTCCTTATTGGTTAGATCTTGCACGGACAACAGCTCGAAGCCCCGTCTCCTCCGCGTTTCAGCCTTAGAAACCTTGGGTAAACCTCTTTCCTTTCCTTTTTCATGTGATTTAAGGCGTGGTCTAAGTTCCTCATGGATTGGTGTTGTTAGATCACGCGTATATAGCGATTCGGAGCCCTGTCGTTCTTGTTTGAGTCGATTCTGCCTCTGTACAGCAACGTTTCTGGCTGTTGTTGGTGTCGTTTGGCGTTTTTGGTAAGTTTAATCCCTTACCCATGCTCCTTTGGACCTTTAATCAAGTTTAAGCAAATACCCATTTCATTAGGTGCTGGAAATTCAAGTTAATATTGAAAATTCTATTCTACAGCGCCGTCTAAGTGATCGATTGGGTTCGAATCACTATAAGCTCGAATACCAACTACCCAAGGATCGTTCTAGTGTGTCGTTCGAGGTTAATATAACCCGTCTTGCGTGAAATCGGGTCCGTTGGGTAAGATTCATTGTTGTTTTTAGTTTAATAGCTTAAAGGTTTGATACCCATTAATGGTTAAAGCCTTAAAAGCATGTTTAATCGATACCCATTAGTTGTTTAGGCTTTTAAAGCGTTGCCCAACCCTTGTAGGTTCCTAGATCATGAATTTATGAGTTTTTGCTTGTTGTTCGTGGTTTAAAATGCATGCAAAATTATCTTCTAGCAATTGTCTAGGCTCTAGTAGCGTTGTCCAACCTCTAGAAGTCCTTAGAATGGGAAATCATATCATTTGCTTGTTGTCCAACGGCTGAAAAGCCTTGATTATAGCCATTCAACAAGTACCCATTACCCGTTGTGCCTTAGACGTGGTTGCCCATAGTCTAAAGACTTTGGGTTTTCAATTTGGGGAATTTTGAGTTGCTGTTCAGCAAGGAAATAGTCTTTCTCGATTGAATTTGGCCTTTAAAACATGTTTAAGGAATCTGTAAGTTGGTTCTAATTTAGTAGAGGTTGTCTTGATTATTTAGGAGCCTTCCTGGACTACCTTGAGTTGTTGAAGTTGCTTTAGGAGCATTTGAGGTAAGTGGAATTCTACTTGTTGAGTCTGGTTGCTTGTGTGCTCGTATGCTATGTGCTTTGCTCCTTGGTTTTATTGTATGTTTTATACATGTATGTGTATGTATGTTGCCTCGTCATTGACGAGTTTTGAGGATCTTGAAATCGATGTAGTGAATTGTTATGTTGAATCATTCTGAGATGTTGTGACTGGAATTTGATGTGAAAAGTATGTTGTTTTATGGTGATTGTCTGATAGACATGAATTTAATGTAGAGAGCATGTTGTTTGGTTGTTACATGGACTAAAAGCATGACATGAGCTAGAAAGAAAGTATGGAATATACATTTTTGGTCGTGGGCATGTCATTGGCATAAACATAGTCTAGAAGCATGATGAGTAGGATTCATGCATTCTAGTGAGAATGTGAGGTCAGAGGGCCTTGTGTGTTGAAAAGGGAAGTTAGGTGAATGCTAGGTGCCTCGAGTAAAAATGGTCGAGGGGTGGTATGTCACCAATGGATTAGGAGGAGCATCGGGTGCCTTGGGTAATATGGCCAAGGGGCGATGTGATGAGTCTATATATTGTGAAAGTCATCGGGTGCCTTGGGTAATATGGCCAAGGGGCGATGTACAGTTTGATTGTGGAGTCATCGGGTGCCTTGGGTAATATGGCCAAGGGGCGATGCACAGTTCGAGGCCTTGGGTAAAAATGGTCAAGGGTCGAATGCCGAGCTCCGTAGAGAGCATTGTGGTCCTGGGTACAAATGGTCAGGGGACAGTGCGGCTCGAAGGGCCAGCCTTGGAGAGCTTTATGAAGGCTATGTGAAATTGAAGTCATCGGGTGCCTTGGGTAATATGGCCAAGGGGCGATGCACAGTTCGAGGCCTTGGGTAAAAATGGTCAAGGGTCGAACACCGAGCTCCGTAGAGAAGCCTGAGGCCCTGGGTACAAATGGTCAGGGGTCAGTGTGACTCGAAGGGTCAGTCTTGGAGAGCTTTGAAAGGAATCAAAGGAGTCGAATTGACAGAACTCAGAGGAGTCAGATAGAGCTTGATAGGGCTTGAGTTAGTGGTTATGGATGTATGTCGCATGAGTATGTTGCATGATGCATGGTTTGATGCATGGCGTATGTGTTAATTATGTTCCAGATATATTGAGCTTGTGTGTGAAAAAATACGATATCTGCCTTGTATGCATATGTGTTTGATGGCTTTTCATGTATGAGCCACTTACTCAGTACCGCTGTATTGTACTGATCCACCACCAGATTTTTTTGCAGGTTATGAGACCATATCTGGACTTGGTGATGAGGAGGAGGCTTGGAAGAGGAGATCATTAGATAGTAGCTATTTTCATTTGCTCGTACTAGATTTTGTTAAAGTCGATGTAGTTGTTGGTTAACTCGTTTGGTTGTTGTAATAGATGTAAGTTTGAAACTCTTTTATTTAGGGTGTGTTAATTCTGTTAACTGCACTTGTTACGAGATCTGACTCGTATGGTACTTACTGGAGAATTGGAGTTAGTGCTTATTTTATTTGGTATGATGGGATGTTGTCAAATGAAGAAGAGGTTGTGTTATGATTTTAGAAGTGTGTATTCTTGTCTTTCAGGTGTTTAAAATTTTTGGTTAGCTTTAGTTACGTCGTGATGTTGCCGAAATTTTTGGGGCATCAAGTTGGCGTTAGAGTAAAGGTTTAATAATATCTCCTAGTATAGGTAAGATTTTGGGGGCGTTACAGTTGGTATCAGAGCGGAGTTGTTCCTGTAGACTAACCTAGGAAATCTAGGTTGTTAAGTCGTGTTAGGTTTAATGGTCTTTTCTTCCTCCTCTCCATCACCAGGTATGTGAAATTATATTTGTTATAATATGTTACCTGTTGATCTATTTTGATTATATGTTATTGAATTACTTGCTTGTATTCTTTTTTGCATGTCTTGGTTGCCTTGTTTGAGCATATTGTTTTCCTATGTTGCTTCATTATATAGTAGCTAGGCTTAGGATGCTCCCATAGTTAGCTAGATAGCTCTTGTTTCTCTTGTTATTGATTGTGAAGTTGCTTGTTAGTAGGCATAGGATGTTTCCATAGTCTTCTAGATAGCTTGTGTGTTTTTGTTGTGCATGATGTTTTCTTCTAGGTCTAGGTTGTTCCCTCAGTTCGAGGTTAATCCCTCCTATTCAAGCTTCTTAGAAGAGTTCTTGTAGTGAGTTCCTTGTTTCCTCTCTTAGCGATGAGTTCTAATGGGAGTTGGAAAAATGGTCATTCTGGCTCTCCTATCGTTCTTGAAGTTAATTCAGTTGAGGTGCATTCCCCTATTCTTCTTCCGATGCCTCAAGTGGTGTTGACATTGGATGCTTTGCAAGCTATGATTGACAATGCAATCCAAAACAACTTGGAGCACCTTTGTGTGAACCAAGTTCCTACTCATAGTCAAGGAGCTTCGTTCTTTTGAAGCTCCAGGAAAGCAAAGACTCCTTCATTCGGTGGTTAGCATGGAAGTTCGAGATCTATTGAAGAATGAACTTCTGAGTTAGAAGCCATGTTCCTGTATCTTGGAACTCAAGGTCGAGTATCCAAAGCTCTACGAGGACGAATCTAAGGAAGAGGAAAGTCCCTAAAGGTGGTGAGTCGGTTTCACCTCCCTTTTCCGAGCTAGTGCTCTTTCCTCGAGTTTATCTAGTGCTCTGGAATTACCCTTCCTCTTTCGGTGCCTTGTTATCTAAACCTGTTTATGATGTGACATCTTAGCCTTGTTTTGGTATGTTTTGTTGCATCGAATAGATCTTTCGTTTCCTAGGAAGTTAGTGGAAGCTAGTAAGTTGGTTTCCAAGCTCTATCAAGCATTGCCTAGAATCTAAGGAGTCGAAAGATTTCCTCGTAATAGGTGAAGTTTGGCGAACCTCCTTGTATAGGCTAGCTTCAAGGAAAAAGGATCTTCTTAAAGTAGTTTTGTGATCTAACTCCTTAAGTTAAGGATCATGAAACTATCGTTCCAAGGAGGCTTCCAAAACCAAGTTCGAGTTTTGCAAGCTAGCTAAGAGGTCTTCGTGCTAAATAGCATTCTGCAGCTGTTATGGATGTACATCAACTATTCTCTTGGTGCCTTAGTTTTGAACTTGGGATTCTAGAGGAAAGTAGCTTGATGAGCAAAAAGTCGTTGGTATTAAGTGCCTTGAGGAGTTAGTGTTGGAGTCAAGGCTAGTCAGCCAACGTGGTTAGATGTGCAACTTTCGAGGACGAAAGTTCTTAAGGTGGGGAGATTGTAACGCTCCGCGTTTCGAAATCGAACCATTTTAAAATTAATTGGGCGTTCTTATTCTAGTTTGGAAAATTAGAATTAGAGTTTAGCCTTGAGTCGTTAAATTAAATTTCGACAATTTAGGAAAAAGAGATTTTTTAATTAAATCTTTAATTCCTAAAGTTTGGAGATTTAATATTGATATTTATTTTAAATATCAAATGACCCAAATCCTAAATCAATTGGGTTATTTTCTTTCCCCAAACCTTTTAGGAGTTAATATTCTAAATCCTAAATAAGAGATGACTCCTATTTTAATTGGGTTTTCTTTTAGTGTTTTTAAAAGAAAAGAAAAACTAAAAGAAAAGAAAAAAAAAGCCCTAGCCACTATTCATCATCTTCTTCCTCTCCCTCTCAAGCTTGCGTGAGGCAGCCCCCCCCCCTTTTTGAGAGTGCAGCCAGACGCCCAGCCCCTTGCCGTCGACGCGCTGTCGCCGCCGTCAGACGTCGCATGTTGTAGCAGTCTGTCGAGCCCTCCATCCGCGAACTCTCTCTCCCTCTCTACGTCGTCTCCCTCTCTTCGGTCTCTCTCTCTCTCTCGTGAGGTCGTGAGTCCAGCCACAGACGTCGTGGGTCACCACCGCTCGAGCTCTAGCCGTCGTCGTCCCTATTCCGTTCGCGCCGTCGTCGTGGAGTCGTGCGGGTCTCTGTCTGTGTGTTTTTCGGCCAAGAAGCCTCGTGGGTCAGCCTTTTCCTTCCGTTTTTGGCTAAGAAAACTCGTGGGTAAGTCTCAAACTCACTCATGTGTATTCGTTAAGGCCCGATCTAACTCCCTTGAGTCCTTATTGGTTAGATCTTGCACGGACAACAGCTCGAAGCCCCGTCTCCTCCACGTTTCAGCCTTAGAAACCTTGGGTAAACCTCTTTCCTTTCCTTTTTCATGTGATTTAAGGCGTGGTCTAAGTTCCTCATGGTTTGGTGTTGTTAGATCACGCGTATATAGCGATTCGGAGCCCTGTCGTTCTTGTTTGAGTCGATTCTGCCTCTGTACAGCAACGTTTCCGGCTGTTGTTGGTGTCGTTTGGCGTTTTTGGTAAGTTTAATCCCTTACCCATGCTCCTTTGGACCTTTAATCAAGTTTAAGCAAATACCCATTTCATTAGGTGCTGGAAATTCAAGTTAATATTGAAAATTCTATTCTACAGCGCTGTCTAAGTGATCGATTGGGTTCGAATCACTATAAGCTCGAATACCCACTACCCAAGGATCGTTCTAGTGTGTCGTTCGAGGTTAATATAACCTGTCTTGCGTGAAATTGGGTCCGTTGGGTAAGATTCATTGTTGTTTTTAGTTTAATAGCTTAAAGGTTTGATACCCATTAATGGTTAAAGCCTTAAAAGCATGTTTAATCGATACCCATTAGTTGTTTAGGCTTTTAAAGCGTTGCCCAACCCTTGTAGGTTCCTAGATCATGAATTTATGAGTTTTTGCTTGTTGTTCGTGGTTTAAAATGCATGCAAAATTATCTTCTAGCAATTGTCTAGGCTCTAGTAGCGTTGTCAAACCTCTAGAAGTCCTTAGAATGGGAAATCATATCATTTGCTTGCTGTCCAACGGCTGAAAAGCCTTGATTATAGCCATTCAACAAGTACCCATTACCCGTTGTGCCTTAGACGTGGTTGCCCATAGTCTAAAGACTTTGGGTTTTCAATTTGGGGAATTTTGAGTTGCTGTTCAGCAAGGAAATAGTCTTTCTCGATTGAATTTGACCTTTTAAGCATGTTTAAAGAATCTGTAAGTTGGTTCTAATTTAGTAGAGGTTGTCTTGATTATTTAGGAGCCTTCCTGGACTACCTTGAGTTGTTGAAGTTGCTTTAGGAGCATTTGAGGTAAGTGGAATTCTACTTGTTGAGTCTGGTTGCTTGTGTGCTCGTATGCTATGTGCTTTGCTCCTTGGTTTTATTGTATGTTTTATACATGTATGTGTATGTATGTTGCCTCGTCATTGACGAGTTTTGAGGATCTTGAAATCGATGTAGTGAATTGTTATGTTGAATCATTCTGAGATGTTGTGACTGGAATTTGATGTGAAAAGTATGTTGTTTTATGGTGATTGTCTGATAGACATGAATTTAATGTAGAGAGCATGTTGTTTGGTTGTTACATGGACTAAAAGCATGACATGAGCTAGAAAGCAAGTATGGAATATACATTTTTGGTCGTGGGCATGTCATTGGCATAAACATAGTCTAGAAGCATGATGAGTAGGATTCATGCATTCTAGTGAGAATGTGAGGTCAGAGGGCCTTGTGTGTTGAAAAGGGAAGTTAGGTGAATGTTAGGTGCCTCGAGTAAAAATGGTCGAGGGGTGGTATGTCACCAATGGATTAGGAGGAGCATCGGGTGCCTTGGGTAATATGGCCAAGGGGCGATGTGATGAGTCTATATATTGTGAAAGTCATCGGGTGCCTTGGGTAATATGGCCAAGGGGCGATGTACAGTTTGATTGTGGAGTCATCGGGTGCCTTGGGTAATATGGCCAAGGGGCGATGCACAGTTCGAGGCCTTGGGTAAAAATGGTCAAGGGTCGAATGCCGAGCTCCGTAGAGAGCATTGTGGTCCTGGGTACAAATGGTCAGGGGACAGTGCGGCTCGAAGGGCCAACCTTGGAGAGCTTTATGAAGGCTATGTGAAATTGAAGTCATCGGGTGCCTTGGGTAATATGGCCAAGGGGCGATGCACAGTTCGAGGCCTTGGGTAAAAATGGTCAAGGGTCGAACACCGAGCACCGTAGAGAAGCCTGAGGCCCTGGGTACAAATGGTCAGGGGTCAGTGTGACTCGAAGGGTCAGTCTTGGAGAGCTTTGAAAAGACTCAAAGGAGTCGAATTGGGAGAACTCAGAGGAGTCAGATAGAGCTTGATAGGGCTTGAGTTAGTGGTTATGGATGTATGTCGCATGAGTATGTTGCTTGATGCATGGTTTGATGCATGGCGTATGTGTTAATTATGTTCCAGATATATTGAGCTTGTGTGTGGAAAAATACGATATCTGCCTTGTATGCATATGTGTTTGATGGCTTTTCAGGTATGAGCCACTTACTCAGTACCGCTGTATTGTACTGATCCACCACCATATTTTTTTGCAGGTTATGAGACCATATCTAGACTTGGTGATGAGGAGGAGGATTGGAAGATGAGACCATTAGATAGTAGCTATTTTCATTTACTCGTACTAGATTTTGTTAAAGTCGATGTAGTTGTTGGTTAACTCGTTTGGTTGTTGTAATAGATGTAAGTTTGAAACTCTTTTATTTAGGGTGTGTTAATTCTGTTAACTGCACTTGTTACGAGATCTGACTCGTATGGTACTTACTGGAGAATTGGAGTTAGTGCTTATTTTATTTGGTATGATGGGATGTTTTCAAATGAAGAAGAGGTTGTGTTATGATTTTAGAAGTGTGTATTCTTGTCTTTCAGGTGTTTAAAATTTTTGGTTAGCTTTAGTTACGTCGTTATGTTGCCAAAATTTTTGGGGCATCAAGTTGGCGTTAGAGTAAAGGTTTAATAATGTCTCCTAGTATAGGTAAGATTTTGGGGGCGTTACAATTGATGTAAAAAAAAACAAACAAATAATTGTATAAAGCTGGAACACTCATCTCTCCCTACACCCACGTCCACTGTGTAGGACTCTCTCTCTATCTTCCCTCTCCGCACGTCCACTGTGTCTCCTCCTTGTGCCTCTTTCTCCCCCCTCACAGTCTTATTCTCCTCTTTAGAATCACCCTCCCTCCACAATCATCTCAGATGTGGATCTATGTTGTCTGCAACAAATCTTTGCTCTAGGCATTTTGTTTAGATTGTCATGCCTTGTCAATCCCCCTTTATTATAATCCTCGTCGTGAAGCCTTCTCCAAGTTCAAACTCAAAATCGAATCCAAAATTCTAAGTCATCAGGAAAAAAAAAAAACAATAACAATGAAGAACAAAATACACACAACCTAGAGATGAAGGAAAGTTGCGAAGATGAAGATGCAAAAGAGTTGGAATTTATACATTATTCAAAATGTTTTTTTTTTTTTTTAAGAAAAGACTTCGATGGATTTACGTTTTTTTTTTTCCAGTTTTTAGTGAATTTAATACTATTTATATGGTCTATTAAGTGGATTAGTGGATTGTTGGTTTTTTTTAAATGCATTTGAAAGAAAGTGAATTAATGGTTATTCGTTTTAATGAATTACAAATTGATGGTTAGAATATGAAAAAAAACCAATATAATTTAAATTATTTAATATATTTAATAGATTATTAGTAATTAATGTGGGTGGCACAATTTGTAATTATAAAATTTGATAGAGAGTAAAATAGTACAAAAAAGTTTTTCAAAGATGGTGACTTTTTAATAGATTATAGATTATAGATTATAGATATTAGTATTATCATGTTAAAAATGATGAATGATAAAATTTGAATAGAAAATAAATAGAGAGATGAAACCACATAAAGGGAGAGAGAGAAACCAAGGACATTAAGGGAGAGAGAAATAGTGGGAATAGGAGTCAAATTATAGTGGGACTGTGGGAGAGAAAAAATGAATGTGGAGGGGTGAAGAGAGAGAAACAATCGTGGGAGAGGAGGGGATGTGAGATGAGTGGAAAGAGAGGCAGAGTTAATGTGAGGGACAAATTGGGAATTATAGAATAAATGATTGGACAAAATTGTCCAAAATTGATTCCTTTTCTAAGCCACTTTTAAGATAGTAAGATAAGATAAGATAAGATATATTATTATAGATGTTTCACCACGTGCATTGCATGTGTATATTTTTAAAAATTTTAATTATTTAAAATTGTATATATTATGGATAAAATATTATTCAATTATATATATTTTTTTAAATGGACTTTTTTTTTTTGACAATATATGGAGGTGGGGATTCGAACCACAGGCCTCGTGGTTATGAATACAACTTTATGCCAGTTTTTTTTAGCAAAACGATCACTTTACTGGCAATAGAAAAGATTACACAGGCCGAATCTGGCCAGTCGATGGGCATCCCCATTCTGTTTCCTCCGCACAAAAACTACGCGACAAGAAATGAACATATTACAAGCCTGGATAATTCCATCCCAAACAGGTTCCAAGTCAGCTGGGCAAAGGTCTTGGTCGTTGATAATTCTGACCAGCTGCAAGCAATCCGAGTGAACAACAATACACCTCACTCCTTTTCCATACACCCATTCCAACCCATGTACCATTGCATAAGCTTCGACATGAAGACTCGACAGACAATAAGGGCCTTTCTTGGCGTCTTCCAAGCATGATAGGCCGTCTTGAAGGATGAGGTAACAACCCAGTCCTGAGGCCATTGTTTCTTGGGGCAACCAGCTAAATGGCCATTTTAAAATAGTTGATTTGAAAAAGAGTCATTCGTGTTTTCATTTTGAGATATGGCCAAAAGCTAAATTTAGTAAATTTTTTTTGGCAACAAAGTGGACGTAAATACCCCACCCAAATCTTAATTCAGAAATAAATTAAATTAAAATACACTATAAAGAAGGGAGAAAATCTAGGATTGTTACAGATTAATTCAACAACCAAATCAATAACAACCCTACAAATTAAACAAATAAATCTAGAAAATTAAAATTGAAACAACAGATTCAAATTCAAACGGGAGAAAAAATCCATGGCCAAAAACATAAAAGCAGTAACCAAAAACGCTACTTTGGGGATGAAATAAGACATGAAAGCAATAACAAATATGGAAACATACTTATGATATGGATAATCTTTACCGTTAGTAACAAAATGTATAAGAATGACCCTAACCGAAATCTAAATCCATATTATTTAAATTAAATATATTATAAAAAAAAGAGAGAATCTAGGATTTACAGGTTAATTTAATGTGAAATTCAATAAAATAATTTCAAAATAAAAAGGATAAGTCTAATATTAATTTATCTTAACAGTATAATTTGAAAACAAAAATTTTAATTAAGAAATTTGTTACTAAATTCAAATCACGATTTATGGAGAAAAAAAAAAGGAAAACATAACAAAATACAATATATCGATAAAAAAAAAAAAAATCATACATGTTACCGCTAGAATTCATCATGCAAATTAAATATACTATAAAAAAAATGAGAGAATCTAGGATTTACAGGTTAATTTAATGTTAAATTCAATAAAATATTTTCAAAATAAAAAAGATAAGTCTAATATTAATTTAAACAGTATAATTTGAAAACAACAATTTTAATTAAGAAATTTGTTACTAAATTCAAATCACGATTTATGGAGAAAAAATAGGAGAACATAACAAAATACAATATATCGATAAAAAAAAAAATCATACATGTTACCGCTAGAATTCATCATGCAAATTGAAGAAATTGAAGAAAAATCATTGTATTTGTTATCTTTGTTTAATCACAATTACAGTGTGTATGAAAACGGGTAAGGATTTCTTCTAAAAATTATTTACTTTTGTAGGAGACGGAAGATTCAAAGGTGATTGAGACTGATTCAGAAGAAAGTTCAAATAAGCTTTCAACAAATGAAAAGAATAACTCAGGTGAACGAAAACATGAAAGCAATAATCAATCTGAACGCTTACTTTTGGAGTAACAGAAAACATGAAAGCAGTAAAAAAATGCTGAAATATACCTATGATCAATAGCTTTACCGAAGGAACGACGAAGACCAATAATCAATCAGAATGGTTGGAAAAGATGAAGCAATCTGGTTTGTTGATTACAAAATAAAAGTCTACTGGAAAAGCAATCTGGATTTGAATTTCAAATGATAAGAGATAATATAGATGTTGTAACTAACCATGGCTTGATTCATGGGATAATTGGTTTTTTTTTTTTAAAAAAAAAAAATGGCTTCCTCAAATATAGGGTGGGGCGTGAAAATTAACTTAGGGGTATAATTGGAAGAATAAAACAAGTGAAATTAGGTTAAAAATACGGCTTGGCCATTTTTCATTAAAAAATACGGTTTGGCCATTTTTCGAAATTACCCTGTAATTTCTGGCCATTTTTTAGGATTTCCCTTGTTTCTTTGCACCATGCAACATCAACAAACAGAATTGGGCCCAACCAAACTGGATCCTCTGTCGGCCTCCCACGATTCTGTCCCAAACTCAACGTTAGACTCTCTGGTTTCTGTAACGCCCCAGGTTTTAATATAACCTAACCTAGTGACATTACCAAACTCCTATTCAACTAACCGAGAGCTCCGAAATTTCGACAACATAACGACATACATAGGATGAAATCAAAATTTTTAACATCTGTTAAATACCAAACCACACTTCTATATTAAACCCAACTACTCCACCGAACAACTCCACAGAACAACTTCATATTAGAATACGAGTCAGATCTCGCATCTTCAACCAACGACAGAACCTAAACTCTTCTAAGTACATCGTGCGCTTAAAGTCTAGAGACAACATAACTTTATTAAACTCAAACATATTTACAACCTAACGGAAGCATTAACTACTACAAGGTTAACAACTAAGATTCCTCTTTCTCAGAAGCAAATTACCAGAATCAACCTAGTTATCAACTAAAAAAAAGAAACTACATTATCCAACGAATGAAAATAACAAATACAAAACCATGTGGTCATCCCTCGTGAACCTCTTCATCCGCATCACCGGGCACACAAATCTCGCCAGCACCTACATAAACTGAAAATGTTGGGGGGAAGAAAGGGGAGGGGTATCAGTACAACCACAGTACTGGTAAGTAGCTCACACCTGGTGAGCCACTATACAACAAACAATCACAACAACATGCTGTCCACACACACATCATGTTTGTAAAGCGAAAAACAAACCAACAACTCGTAAACACGAAAACAACAATGTCAACACATGCTTCATGCAAAATGGGATGACAACATGAATCCACGCATCATGCTATGCACCCCCACATGGTTTCCGTGCCATGCCCGCACACTCACACGTGATTTCCGCGTCACGCTCCGCACTCACAACCCACACGTGATTTCCGCGTCACGCTCCGCAAACCCACCCAACACATGTATTATTACGCGTCATACGCAGCACCACTCACACGTGATTTCCGCGTCACGCTCCGCACTCACACCCACACGTGATTTCCGCGTCACGCTCCGCACACACACCCAACACATGATTTACGCGTCATGCTCCGCCTCTCCCCAATGATCACACACTATGCAAACACGACTCTAATGCAACATAGTTATCACACAACAATGTCTCATGCTTAAGAAGTAAACGAAGCAACATATTTATCACATTTCAAGTTATATATATATATATAGCACACACAACGCATAAGACAAAACAAGTAACACAAGCAGCATGCTCAACAAACAATCAGACTCATTCAGGTAGAAACTACTTACACTAGCTTAAAAGCGCTCCCAAACCAACTAACGCTTGCTGGAAAAAAAATATTAGAATATGCTCTAAGCGAACCGAATATAACTGAAAGCTTGCTAGAAATTGCCGAACAACACCAAAATCCTTGTATCATTGCTGTTCCGAGCCCGAATTGATACTAAACTGAAACTAAAGGACACCCCAAAGGTCAAAAGCTATTCTAAAGCTACTCTAGATAAATTCTAAAGGTTCAAGGGTGAGGAAACTAACCGATCCGCACCTAAACGACCTTGAAGCTTGCTGCCCATTGATCGAAAAGCTCCAAGAACAGCGATCTAAAGTCGGTGAACCATGGGCACATCGATTCGAGGTCAATCGTCTTGTGGGTAATCATCCAAAGCCCACTTTAGGCCCATTTGGTTGCTGGACAGCAGATAAATGAGGCTTAATCCTGCAATTTAGAAGCCGTTACTAAATGGGCATCCCGACTTTGAAGCCGAATAAGCATGGGAAAATGTTAAATCTTACCAAAAGACTTGAATATGTGCTGGTTGCTAATCGAAAATGCCTAAAAATACAAATCTTGAACCGTCGGGTTATGGGCACTCTAATTTAAAGCCGTTTGGGTTGTGGGTATACGCCGAAGGCCATTTTCGAGCCCAAACACTTGATGGTGGTTGTTCGAAAGAGCCTAAATTAGAAGATACGATGCTGTTACGAAGTGGGTAAATCAAAACAAAGCTTGATTGAGCAGGGGTCACGTTTTTTACATGATTTAGAGTCTAAAACCAAGTGGGTAAATGGTGAAACTTATGAAAATAATGTGGGTCTTAAGACAAACCTTACTGGATTTCTAAATCAACGTCGAAGGAGGCTGGACCCATGTCGAATGCGTGAAGCCTTTGCCGCCTGTGACTTAAAACATGAAGGAGAGAGATTTCACGGGTCTTGAAGCAACGGTACTAATTTCCAACGAGGAACGAACAAAGAGGGGATAACTGACGAACGAGTCTTCGATTTCCAACAAAAAAAACCAACGGAAAAGGGCGGCACAAAGCGTGGGTTTCGTGGGTCTGCTGGCGGCGAAACGAACTGAGAGGCAATGGGGGCAGCGCGATGTGAAGAGGACGGCGGCGGGAGAGACGACGGTGACGCAAGGAGAAGAAATCCCAAAAAGGGAGGGGAGGGGCTGCTGGTTGCGCGTGGGTCTTCGACGAGAAGAAGAATCGAGGGGGGGGGGGGCTGGTGCGTGAGGGAGAAAGGAAGGGAGAGAGAAGAGTGGGTGAGGGTTTTTTTTCTATTCTTTTTCCTTTTTTTTAACCAAAACTCCAATTAACTGCCCACTAATCAAAGAAAAACGTGCTACTAAAACGCCCACTAACCTGGAAAAACTCAACTAACTAAAACACTCAACCACTAATACACGAGAAGGAGGGGAAAATAAAATATCCCATTTGGATTTAAAATATCAATTGAAGGTTAAACTTAAATTCCAATTGAATTTAAACCTGATTAATCCAAAGTGACATAATTTTTAAACGCGGGGCGTTACAGTTTCACTACGCCCAGAAATTAAGCCATCTCATCACTCACAGATCTGATTCCCCATTCCACATCCACACGTTTGTTCTAAAAAACCATGGCATTCCTTCCCTTCCAGACCCTCCATACTCCAAATGTAAGGAAGCTCAGCCTTTGATCGGCTCTTTCCCCCTCCGCCAGGCTTCTATATATACTAACCCAGCTGTCCATGAACTTCATCCGTCTAAATTCTCTCGTATCCAACTGAATTGGGGATCCAAACTAGAAGGCCCGAGCAGGTTTGCATTCAAACAACACATGATTAACAGTCTCTTCCTCCATATTGCATACTGCACACATACCATCCTCTCTTACACCTCTTTTCCACAGATTAGTATTCACGGCCAGATAGTTCCTGCAAGCACGCCATATAAAATTCTTCACCTTAGGGATGCACGGTAAGACCCAGATGTCCCTCCACACAGGCCTCGTATTGGTTTGGTTGCTAGCACCCTCTTCCCTTTTCAACATCAAGGTTGTTTGGTACCCTGACCTCACTGTATATTTACCAGAATTCGTATAATACCAGATCGGTCTATCTTCTTTCACCCGACAACTTAAAGGAATTGCCATAATCAAATGAGCATCATCTGGGAGCAGGCCTTCTCGAATCCTTTCCTCATTCCAGCCTCTTCCATCCGTCCGTAATAACTCATTAACCTCCCTCCAAGAATCAACCAAACGTCCAATTGGTCTGAACGTAGACGGCCTAGGGATCCAAGGGTCATCCCAAATTTTCAACTTGGACTCAGAGCCCACGCTGCAGAAAAAACCCCTCCTCAATACACTTTTACCCGCCAACATACTCTTCCACCCCCATGAGGCAGACCCTCCACCTTTTGCCTCCCAAAAAGACGTTTTCCTAAGATACTTCGCCCTATATATGCAAGCTAGTTGTCGTTTTCCTTTGGGATGTAAATGAGCAGAGGTTGGCGATAACCGAATTTAGTGTTGGTTGAAAGTTGTGAATTTCTTCTTAGGATTTCTACTTTTACTTGGTAGTTGTTAAAGTTTGTATAATTGAGAGTCTGCGGATGTTATGTTGTGTCTGATGTGAAATGGAGCCTTGTTTTCAGGTGGTAAAATTTTTGGTTAGCTATAGTTATGTCGTTGTGCTGCTGATAACTGCCCAAAAGGTAGTTATTTAGGCTTCAATTATATAGGGATTTGTGTGTCCTTTATGCTTATTAGGGTTGGTTTTGGATAGATATTACATGTTTTAACCCATTTGGAAGAATGGAAGCATTGGAAATTATTTTGTGTAGATTATGCTGCTGAGCGACTGGAGGGAGCAAATTCTGTGCTGCAGCAAAACTGGGAACAAAACTGCCACATCACAGCTCGTTAGCCAACTTCATGAACCGACTTCTGTTGAGTTATTTTCGTGATAAAGGATCAAGGAGAGCCTTACATGTGTCCTAGTTGACCAAATTCAAGCCTCCCATCCTTCTATAAAAGGAAGTAGCCGTCAAAGTCAAAGGCATTCCATGTTTCTCCTTGGAAGCCGAATAGTATAGAGAGATTAGAGGCCATCAGTGAAAGCTGATTGAGGAGTTTAATATTTCCTTTATTATCTTGTAATTATGAACATGACTACTCAGATTATGATTTGTGTTTCTATGCTTATTATGAACTAAGTAGCTTTAGGCGTTGGTTAAGGAATATGTAGTTGCTGTGCTTCATCTCTAATAATATTTGTTGATTATTGCATCTTGGTTAATTGTTGTGCCTATTTCCATTTTATGCCCACCTGGCCAGCCGGTGTGAATAACTCTCTCTAGTTTCAGGGATGATTTAGAGAGTGTGTGGCAATTATCCACACTACGATCATTGTGTATTGGTGAATGCCAGTGACTGAGCTAGGGATAGCCAGTTGCCTAGTGCTTGATCGGTCGTACTTCATTGGGGTTGAAACACATTCCAAAAGATCCGGAGTTCCGGGAGGAATCCGCTAATAATACTGCGAGAGTTTGCATGATCAATAATATTGCTAGAGCATCTTTTAAAACAATTACTAAAACCTGACCAGCGCCTGTCTTTAATCTGTCTGCCTATTTGATTATTTTTTGTTTTGTCATTTACTTTGCTTCAGCATTATTCTTACAAAACTCAATCATATTTACTACTTTGAAACCATTAGGAAGTACACAAAATAGATAAAGTGAAAACTAATTCAGGGCTCGGATTGATAATATTAGACTGTGTATACTTGCACAGGAATTCTAGAGTCGCCAAAATTTTCGGGGCATTAGGTTGACATGAGAGTAAATATTTATTTATTTATATTTATGTGATTTTTTGTATTTTATTTATTCAATTGTGCGTATTATATATATTTTTTAGTACATCAAACATTTGGGGTGGAGGATTCGATCCTCTGACCTTTTGGTCAATGGTACATGTCAATTACCATTGAGCTAGGCTCGTTTTTTGCTTCAATTGTGCGTATAAGCATGATGGACAAAGTAGAGATTTTGATATTTGTTTGATTTTGAATATTTTTATTAGGGTATTTTTAAAACTTTAAGAAAAGATACCCTATGTTGGTTAATAGATTTTTTTCTTTTTTTTTTTTTTTTTAAATTGGGCATCTTACTTTTTTTTTCTTTCTTTTTTTTTTTTTTAAGAAAACAACTTTTACCTCCAAACATACTATTTTGATAAATTGCACCTCTATTGATTTTTTGTTGAAATTTGAGGGTTTCAATAGATTTGTGTACTAATGTGCAAAAGTTTTTATTTTGATTGAAATTAGTTAACTCTAGGAAGATTTCTACATTGTTTTTTTGTAAGTGAATTTTTAGTTCAATAATTTTCTAAATTAAGGGACTAATTTGATTAAATTGAAAGTTTTAAGTGAAAAATATATACAATTTGGTAAGTTTAGAGATAAATATGAATTTTTTTTATAAGAATTTCAATCAAAAAATATTATCAAGTGTATAAAACCAATTTTTCTCAAAAAATAAAGTGTATAAAACCAAATTAAACCAGTAAACCAAATTGAACCAATCAAGTAAGTTTGGTCCATTATTCATATATACAAACTGAATTGATTCATTTGAAACTTTCATGTTCAATAGTATTGAAAGGTTGAAATAATTTCAATTAAAAGATCACAGCCTTAATGGTAAAACGAGTATCGTCCGGGTTTATACCGATGCGGCGGTGTTTCCGAATCGTAGTGGTACAGGATATGGAGTTGCTATAGTGGGGGAGGGAAATGTCCTTCGTTGTGCAATGGAGATGGTTGAAGATGTGGATCTTAATCCACTAGCAGCAGAGGTACAAGCCATTCTTCAAGCACTTCGTCTACTACAACGATTGCAATATCAAGAAGCCCAAGTGTGTTCGGACTCCATTACTGCCATTCAGATGATTACTAAAGAGATGGATTTGAACACGGATGTTGCTCACTGGATTACCAGCATCCAGGATATGTGTAGAGTTTTTAAAGATATTTCTTTCATTTACATTCCTAGGAATAGGAATTTAAGAGCAGATGCTCTAGCCAAACATGCTTTGGCACATAAAAGTAACATGTTGTGGCTATCAAATTTTCCACCATGGTTACTTTCTTTGGGTAATGTCGCCCAATGCAAATGTATTGACAATTGCTGTTGTTTCTAATTAATGATATTGGTATACCTTTTCAAAAAAAAATAAATAAATAAATAAATGTAGGTTTTTTTTTTTTAATACAGATCTGCAATTCAATAAATTTTAATGCAATTTGATGCACTTTTAGAAAATAAAAAATAAAAGAAAATGTATGAGTACAACTGAAATTACATTCAAGAAAAGAAAAAAAACGAGAATATTTTTATTAAATAAAAAATTACAATGGAAAATTTGTAATTAAATGTGATGTCTAGGAAGGGAAGCCCTAACCAACCATTGTCTTGAGTTTTCTTTCTTCTGTGCCCTTGCCGCCGTGGTGCAATTTCCACCATACTTTAGTCAATTATCTTTTTCTCTTCAATCTTCATTGGTCTGCTACCATTGTCCACGTGGTTAGTACTTTTGGTTGCTAGCCATATTGTTCTTTTCCGCTGCAACCACCCTTACTGTTTTTCACCACCGTCGTTTAGTGTTTGCAATTGCTGACTTGATGCTCAGTTTTGTTGTCTTTCATCTAGTGTGGTTTGTGGTTGTTGCCTCGATTTCAATCTCTGTATGTATTCATCAACTGCTTTATATCTTTTCTTGCTTTATTTATCTACTTGTGTTATTTCATACCATTCCTCCTTGTGTTGTTTGAGATGTTTCCTCCATATCGATCTTTGCCGTGCGCACTCATCTCGAACAACTTTTTTCATTTGGATTTGAAGAGTTTGATTAAAAATGTTTTGTATTTATAAATTCCATGTAGAATTTTAATAGGCATCAGTTTCAGTATAACAATAATTAGAATATTAAGTAAATTGTAACCGTTTAAAATCCAATTTAAAACAACAATTCGTGCATTGCAACACAATTACAACAATTACAATTACTCCATATTGGTTTAAAGAAATACAATTACAACTTTTCAGTTACAAACATCCTCTTTTTTTTTTTTTTTTTTTGAAACACAGTTACAAACAATTTAAAATACAGAAATATATTGTTGGTTGTTTGCAATTCCCGGAAGAAAGAGCTAAAATGGTCTTTAACAAAAGAATATATTTGGAATTCACTAAAAGTTATAAGGGTAAAATTGATTAAAAATGTTTTTTAGAGATCTTTGCTTTTTAATTTAGATATAGATATAGATATAGATATATATATTGTTGGGTTTTATGCCCTAAAACTCGTAGATAGTGAATGTAACTGTTGACCGGATATTAATGAAATAATATTGATATATTTTTTCCATTAATTGTTATTAGTTATTTTATATTTGTCTTTGCCTAAAAATAACCCTAATCCAATAAACTAGACATCCAAGGCTGTAATGTGTCTTGAACTATATGTAGCGACATATGGGATCATTGTTCAAGAAACAGCCTAAAGGGTCTATAGTATAGGAATAAGACTGGGTGCCTTATCCTAGTGACACTATGGATACGTCCCACTTTGTATTTGATACAAACGCTGCGATCCAACGCGTTCGTGTAGGAGACATGCGAGTGGGGGTATCCTATGCAATGAGTTTGCATAAGACCGGACCGCGAAATAGTAACCACTAGTTATAACACCGTTAACTAGTTGGTTTTCTATTTCACTAGGACGACCTAGACAACTTAGTCTTAATCCTGAGTTGATTATGGACTCCTGCTCATGAGAGATTGTTCTTTGATTTGCATGGGTGAGAGTGACCAGTACGCCAACCCAATAAGCCTACTATTTTGGGGACAAGACCGAATGGGGAGCTGGAAACATAATCGTGCAAGATGGAATTCACTCCTTCCCGACTTTAGGGAAGCAGATGAGTGTTCCCTTAAGTGGTTACTCCGAGTCTTGAACAAAGGACCCTACCCTCTCAATGGCACGAGAGAGTTTTCTGTTTGATGGTTGGACCACAAACAGGTTGTTCATTAGAGGAGAACTGGAACTTAAGAAAATAGAGGTAACCCAGGGGTAAAACGGTAATTTGACCCAGCTGGTGTTACGGACACTCGTGAAGGACTAACTAGTAGATATTGGTCTATATCCGTAGACACAGAAAATATGTCTGCAGTGAGAAGAGTGCAACTGTGAGTCTATAGTGGAATGAACACACAGTTAACGAATATTGACTAATGTGGTTAATGAGTTTGACCAATTAATCTCACATCGTTGGAGCTTCTGATCTGGAGGTCCATTAGGTCCCACTGGTAGCTCATAAAGTAATTTGAGGCAACTAAGTAATAAATGTAAATTGAAAATGTTCAATTTACTGAGGGAAACAAACATAATATATATTGATATATTAATGTGAGAGAAATTAATATTTGAAGAAATTCAAATATAAATTTATGGAAGTTTGAAAGAGTTCAAATAATGAATTAATTAATTTAAGGCCTAAAATCTATTTGGACGAATTAATTAATTCAAGGTCGGAAATTAAATATGTGATATTTAATTGGTGGTTAATTAATTTAAGAATTCATTAACCGGGAATTAATCAATTATGGAAATAATTAATCACTTAAGGAAGTGATTAATCATTTATGGAAATGATCTAATCACTTATGGAAGTAATTAGACATTTGTGGAAAAGATTAATCAATTATGAAATTTATTGATCATGATTGATTAAATAAGGAATAAGATTGAATCAATTTTGGAAAAGATTGATTTAATTGAATATTTTATTCATGGCCTCTCTTCTATAAATAGAACACTAGACCTAATTGGTCCATGACACTTTGCTCTTGCTCTTAGACTCTCAAGACAAGACCTAGAATTCTCTTTAGCCTCCCTCCTAGAGAAAGACTCCCACAAGTCTTTTGCCTCCTAGACCTAGAGTCATACTGGTGTAACCTCTGTGGTTATTGTGTCACTCAAGAAGAATTTTCCAGCGATCACAAGACAAAGGAGGCTGTTGCGTTTTGTTCGTTGGAGCATCGTTGGCGAAGAACGGTCAAGTCTACAGCAGAGGTCTGTAACGGTTCTTCCCCTTTTCTTTAGAAAAGCATGAAAATAAATTTGGATTTATTTTTCAGCATGTTTAAACTGATTTTTCAGCAACATTAAAGTATGTTTAAAGTTTGATTGAATTTTCGTAACGGTATTTTAATGTTAATTAATATACGGCGTAAGGTCCAATCGATGCGCTTCCGCTGCGTGGGGACTATTATTCTCTTCAATCGGCATCAGAGCCATCGCTGTCCCTATTAATTAATATTTAAATATGTGATAGGCTCTAATAGGTGGGATTAAACGCATAATGTATGGGTTTTGCTATGAACTGTTTTGGTTAATTTTATGGCCATAGATTTTATTTTTATGTGATTTTGATCATGTAAGGCCCGGTGTTTCGAGTATTTTAGGTAAATCGAGCCTTTGTAAGTCCGTGTCTAGATTTAGGGCTGTTATCGATGGAGATCGAGATGATTTTGGGTGAAAATCATGAAGAACGGCGCTGGAAATCGGAAAAACAGAGTGCAGAACAGAGGAATCGATGATCGTAGGGTTTGCTGAAAAATTTCCCGGCCGGGATCGAGACCGGGAAATTCCCGACCGGGATCATGATCGGGAAATCGGTCTGGTTCGGGTTTTTTGCTGGATCAGCCCGATTTTCTGTGTTATTGGGTCGGTTCAGCTGTTTTGGGCCTGTTTCGAGGCGGTTCGGGTTGTTTTCTCCGGTTCTGGAGCGGCGAAAGACTCATTAGGATAAAATTTATAAAATTAATGTAATTTTATGTTTTAATTTTATCCTAGGGGCCAATTAACCGGTTAATTAGCTGTTTAAATGCTTTATGGATGTCATAATTTAGATTATTAATCCCACCTTAGGTTATAAACATGCTCGTGCATTTTTTTTATATATTATAAATTGTTATAATGTATGTTTAAATGCATGGAATTGTTTTCATATTTTTAATATAAGTGTATATTAATTATATGAAAAATTGGAAAGCATGAAGCATGTCATTACTTAAATTAAATATAAATAGTTATGTTTAATGGGATGAATGAAACATGCTTGATTGATTTTCTTGATTGGCTTATAATTGTTATATTAAAAGAAAATCAATATTGCATAAAGCATGAAACATCCATAGTTAATAATATAATTGTTATATTATTCATGCAATTAGTGTGGTTTAATTATTTAATTTGAATGAGATTGTTGAATGAATTAAACACTAGATTCTTGATTATAGGATTAATCATTAAAATTTGAAATAGTTCTTTAATATTAATGATTAGAAACCGTCAATCTATAATCAAGATTTGCATGCAAACATAAGATCATAGGATAAATTGGATTAATTTTAAATTGTTTAAAATTAATTAGACCTAGATCAGTTTCTAATAGGATTAGAATCTTTTCTTACTTAGAATTAAAAATAGTTTTAATTGACTAAGTAGAAAAAACATTGCTATGATTATAAGGGAACTCCACCGGTAATGTTTTGTCTAAGGCTGGGGGTATTTAAGTTGACGGTTTACGGAACACCTCCTACCTGGGAACTGACCTGGAATACCGGAGTTGAATTAATCATAGTTAAATGTTAGCATGCAATGTCACTAGGTTTATTAAAAGTGTTTAATGCACCTAGATCTTTAGAGTAAAGACCTTACATTACTGAGGTTATAAGAAAACTCTCTCGGTAAAGTTCTGTCTAAGGCTGAGGGTATTTAAGTTGATGGTTTACGGAACACCTCCTACCTGGGAACTGACCCGGACATTGAGTTGAATTAACCATAGTAATGTTGACTTGCAATGTTGGATTTATTAAAAGAAGTTTAATTCACCCAAAAGATTGCAGTTGAATCCTTGCCATAATTGTTATAATAGGATCAGACTTAGATAGATTGACTTATCCAAATACTATCTAAGTTAAACAACTCTATATTAACCTTAGGACATTCTCAGTGGGAGGAAAATTACAAAATGAGATTTAAATCAAGTTTTACTCCTACATCCCTATATTCACAACGTGAGATTCATGCTCGGCTTCGAGTCGCCTTAGGAGCGGCCTCCCTTCGAAAAGTGTTTGCATGAATCAATATCAAGGTAAATGGGAAAAATGTCTAGAGTAAGTGGGAGCGGGACACGTGTCAACGTATCCCTCGGTCTCCGCCCATAGTTCACACCGTGAGAGTCCTATGATCCGCCTGCAGGTTGTCCTGGCACAACCATCCCTTCGGAGGGCCTGGTCATAGGATTCGGAACATCGTGAACTCCTGAAAAGGATAGGAGCTCTTAGGCTAATCACCAACAGTTGTCTTTCCCTTCGGTAGCCTGTTGGTGCGTGCCTCTGAGATCTGAAAGTGGGAGGGTTACACTTACGAGGATGAGTTAAAAGTGTTAACAAATCCTTGACCGAACAACGGTGGCTAATGTCTATAGGAATATGAGTTATTCTGGAATTAGAATTAGCTGAGAGGTGTCTCATTTCAAAGGAGGAGTGTCTGATCACCCTTCGGTGGCTGATATTCTAAACCTCTGAAACATCGTTGCAAAACTAAATCGATAGTTTTAGGGTTATGTGATTGTCTGTTTTGCTAAATTGATTGGATTGTGTACAATTGTTTGCTTGTATGATGGGTTAAGGCAAAGATAACTAATACGGTCATTGTTTGTTTAAATTTCTGCAATGTCTTCCTCAATTGTCTCTCTGCTTAAAAATGAAAAATTGACCCGCGAAAATTATGCTACGTGGAAGTCGAACCTGAATACGATTCTTGTTGTCGATGATCTGCGGTTCGTCTTAACGGAGGATTGTCCTGCAGCCCCTGCTCGTAATGCATCCCAAGCAGTTAAGGATGCTTATGACCGCTGGACAAAGGCCAATGATAAGACTCGCGTCTATATCCTAGCCAGCTTATCTGAAGTTTTGGCTAAAAGGCATGAGGGCATGGTAACAACGAGGGAGATTATGAACTCTCTCCAGGAGATGTTTGGACAACCGTCCTACCAACTCCACCATGACGCTCTAAAATACGTGAAGGGAATAAAAGTCCCCACGCAGCGGAAGCGCATCGATTGGATCTTACGCCGTATATTAATTAACATTAAAATACCGTTACGAAAACTCAAATAAACTTTAAAAACTCTTTAAAGTTGGTGGAAAATCAGTTTAAACATGCTTAAAATAAATCTAAATTTATTTTCATGCTTTTCTAAAGAAAAGGGAAAGAACCGTTACAAACCTCCGTTGTAGACTTGACCGTTCTTCGCCAACGACGCTCCAACGAACAAAACGCAGCAGCCTCCTTAGTCCTTCACGAGTGTCCGTAACACCAGCTGGGTCAAATTACCGTTTTACCCCTGGGTTACCTCTATTTCCTTAAGTACCAGTTCTCCTCTAATGAACAACCTGTTTGTGGTCCAACCATCAAACAGAAAACCCTCTCGTGCCATTGAGAGGGTAGGGTCCTTTGTTCAAGACTCAGAGTAACCACTTAAGGGAACACTCATCTGCTTCCCTAAAATCGGGAAGGAGTGAATTCCATCTTGTACGATTATGTTCCCAGCTCCCCATTCGGTCTTGTCCCCAAAATGGTAGGCTTATTGAGTCGGCGTATTGGCCACTCTCACCCATACAAATCAAAGGACCATCTCTCATGAGCAGGAGTCCATAATCAACTCAGGATTAAGACTAAGTTGACTAGGTCGTCCTAGTGAAATAGAAAACCAACTAGTTAATGGTGTTATAACCAGTTGTTACTATTTCGCGGTCCGATCTTATGCAAACTCATTGCATAGGATACCCCCACTCGCATGTTTCCTACACGAACGCGTTGGATCGCAACGTTTGTATCAAATAAAAAGTGAGTCGTATCCATAATGTCACCAGGATAAGGCACCCCGTCTTATCCCTATACTATAGACCCTTTAGGCTGTTTCTTGAACAATGATCCCATATGTCGCTACATATAGTTCAAGACACATATTACAGCCTTGGATATCTAGTTTATTGGATTAGGGTTATTTTTAGGCAAAGAAAAATATAAAATAACTAATAACAATTAATGGAAAAATATATCAATATTATTTCATTAATATCCGGTCAACAGTTACATTCACTATCTACGAGTTTTAGGGCATAAAACCCAACAATATATATATCTATATCTATATCTATATCTAAATTAAAAAGCAAAGATCTCTAAAAAACATTTTTAATCAATTTTACCCTTATAACTTTTAGTGAATTCCAAATATATTCTTTTGTTAAAGACCATTTTAGCTCTTTCTTCCGGGAATTGCAAACAACCAACAATATATTTCTGTATTTTAAATTGTTTGTAACTGTGTTTCAAAAAAAAAAAAAAAAAAAAGAGGATGTTTGTAACTGAAAAGTTGTAATTGTATTTCTTTAAACCAATATGGAGTAATTGTAATTGTTGTAATTGTGTTGCAATGCACGAATTGTTGTTTTAAATTGGATTTTAAACGGTTACAATTTACTTAATATTCTAATTATTGTTATACTGAAACTGATGCCTATTAAAATTCTACATGGAATTTATAAATACAAAACATTTTTAATCAAACTCTTCAAATCAAAATGAAAAAAGTTGTTCGAGATGAGTGTGCACGGCAAAGATCGATATGGAGGAAACATCTCAAACAACACAAGGAGGAATGGTATGAAATAACACAAGTAGATAAATAAAGCAAGAAAAGATATAAAGCAGTTGATGAATACATACAGAGATTGAAATCGAGGCAACAACCACAAACCACACTAGATGAAAGACAACAAAACTGAGCATCAAGTCAGCAATTGCAAACACTAAACGACGGTGGTGAAAAGCAGTAAGGGTGGTTGCAGCGGAAAAGAACAATATGGCTAGCAACCAAAAGTACTAAAACACTAGTTAGTGGGATGTATATGCAATAATCTAAAGCTGGAAATGTCATGTATATTAATACAATGAACTAGGGCATCCTTATACCCATTATACATTTCTCCCACTTTCCCTAGATTAGCTGGCATACATGTCTCGTAGACCTAGACCTTCTAGATGACCCTCAAACACTTTAGTCGTGAGAGCCTTCGTAAATGGATCAGCAATGTTGTGCTTTGAGGCGATCTTAGTGACGATCACATCTCCTCTTTGCACAATCTCCCGTATCAGGTGATACTTCCTCTCGATGTGTTTACCCCGTTTGTGGCTTCGAGGTTCTTTTGAGTTGGCTACAGTCCCACTGTTGTCTTAGTATAGTGTTATGGGCACGTTCATATTCGGAACCACTTCCAAATCAGTCAAGAACTTTCTAAGCCATACTGCCTCCTTAGCTGCTTCGCAAGCTGCTACATACTCAGCCTCCATGGTTGAGTCTGCTATGCATTCTTGTTTGATGCTTCTCCACACTACTGCTCCTCCATTGAGGGTGAATACTAACCCTGATGTGGATTTCCTTGAATCCTTATCAGCTTGAAAGTCAGAGTCAGTGTATCCAGTAAGAATCTAATCCTTAGCTCCATACACAAGCATGTAGTCCCTCGTTCTCCGAAGATACTTGAGGATATTCTTAACCGCTCCCTAGTGGTCCAACCCTAGATTAGACTGATACCTACTGACTACTCCCACTGCATAACATATGTCAGGCCTAGTGCAGAGTATAACATACATTAAGCTGCCCACAGCTGAGGCTTAGGGAATGTGTCTCATGTTCTCAATTTCTTGAGGTGTCTTAGGAGACTGTTTCTTAGACAGGGGTACCCCATGTCTGAAGGGTAGTAGTCCCTTCTTGAAGTTTTGCATCGAATATCGAGACAACATCTTGTCAATATACGTTGCTTAAGACAGAGCTAGCGTTTTGTTCTTACGATCCCTAATGATTTGGATTCCAAGAACATATTGAGCCTCTCCCAGATCTTTCATTTGGAATTGGGCTGCTAGCCATTTCTTAATGTAAGTGAGGTATCCTACATCATTCCCAATGAGTAGGATATCGTCTACATAAAGTATTAGAAAAGCTACTTTCCTTTTGTTAACTTTCTTGTACACACAAGGCTCATCAGCGTTTTAGTCAAAGCCAAAAGATTTGATTGCAGTATCAAATCTAATGTTCCATGATCTGGACGCTTGTTTCAATCCATAAATGGATTGGTTGAGCTTACAAACCTTTTGTTCCTTTTGTTTCAGTTAAACCCAAGTAGCGGTCAGGTTGTAATACAACCCTCCCACTGCGTCGAGGCATTCCCAACGTTTGAGATGGACAGGATGGATCTGAAGAACTAGTTCCTTCATCAACCCTTGTTGAAGGTCCAACTTCATCAACAACTCTTGATGATTCTTCAGTAGCTTCTCCTCATATTATTTTGCTGCATGGTTTATGATCTCTCATGTGGTCTTCCTCTAAGAAAGTGGCGTTTGTCGATACAATCACCTTATTTTCTTGTGGGTCGTAGAAATAACCACCTCTCATTTCTTTAGGGTAACCAACAAATTGGCACAGTTTTGAACGAGGTTCCAGTTTCTTAGGATTTGTCACAAGCACGTGTGCTGGACAACCCCAGATGCGAAAGTGATGCAAACTAGGTTTACGCCCCTTCCATAATTCGAAAGGTGTTTCAGAAACACTTTTCGAGGGAACATTGTTCAAGATGTATATTGCAGTCTCTACTGCATACCCCCAAAACGAGCTAGGCAATTGAGCATAGTACATCATTGATCGAACCATGTCTAACAAGGTTCTATTTCTCCTTTCTTACACACCATTCTGCTGAGGTGTACCAGGGGCTGAGAGTTGAGATTGGATTCCTTGTTCTATCATATAATCCTGGAATCTTTGATCCATATACTCACCTCCTCGATCAGATCGAAGTACTTTAATAGATTTACCTCATAGGTTTTCAACTTCAGCCTTAAACTCCTTAAACTTTTCAAGAGCTTCAGACTTATGTCCCATTAGGTACAAGTAACCGTATCTTGAATAATCATCTATAAATGAGATGAAATATCTGTACCCTCCTCGAGCTTTTACATTCATTGGACCACATAGATCCGAATGTATTAACTCTAAGGGTTCTTTGGCTCTGTAACCTTTTCCAGTAAAGGGTCTCTTGGTCATTTTTCCCTCGAGACAAGATAACTTAATGTTTCCCACTGCTATAGCCGAAATAACCTCTCTAATTCTAACTTTGAGAGTTATTACACAAGCAATAAGTTGTTCCCAGGAACTTATTCCTTTAAAAGAAGAACACACGTGATTTGTGGCTCTTGAATTAAGTATTCAGGGAGAATCACTATTCTTCACTAATCACGTTTTCAAGACAGGTAAATTAAAATTACGGTCTTGAACAAGTTCTCTTTTGCTAAGCAGGGTTCTATGTCATATTCACCAAGAACAATTCTTAATGAATTAAACATATGGGACATGAGGACATTCCTCAGTTAAGAATAATCCTAGACTTATTTACCACAATTTGTCGTTTAACCTTGTTGTATTACCGTTATTTATAAAATGACGTAAGACAATACACATAAAATTATTATATAATTGCTGAAGTAACAAATTACTTGTATTATTAATTGCACTAACCCATTACAAATAATCCAATCAAATTCTGCAAAAAACAAATAAGCAATCAAAGAAACCCTATAAAACTATTGATTTAGTTTTTGCAACGATATTTCAAAGGTTTAGAACAACAGCCA
Source organism: Luffa aegyptiaca (assembly GCA_017139565.1). Classification (NCBI taxonomy): domain Eukaryota; kingdom Viridiplantae; phylum Streptophyta; class Magnoliopsida; order Cucurbitales; family Cucurbitaceae; genus Luffa; species Luffa aegyptiaca. The sequence goes on from CM029397.1 coordinate 25,163,412, forward strand.
CCGAAGGGTGGTCAGCTACTCCTCCTCTGAATTGAGACAATCTCAACCAAACTCTAACACCAGAATAACTCATATTCCGTTAGCGTTTAGTTACTGTTGTTCGGTCAAGGATTAGTTAACACATTTAACTCATTCCCGTAAGTGTAACCCTCCCACTTTTAGATCTCAGAGGCACGCACCAACAGGCTACCGAAGGGAAAGACAACTGTTGGTGATTAGCCTAAGTGACCCTATCCTATTCAGGAGTTCACGGTGTTCCGAATCCTATGATCAAGCCCTCCGAAGGGATGGTTGCGCCAGGACAACCTGTAGGCGGATCATAGGACTCTCACGGTGCGAACTAGGGGCGGAGACCGAGGGATACGTTGACACGTGTCCCGCTCCCACTTACTCTAGACATTTTTCCCATTCACCTTGTTATTGATTCATGCAAACACTTTCCGAAGGGAGGCCGCTCCTAGGGCGACTTGAAGCCGAGCATGAACCTCACGTTGTGAATATAGGGACATAGGAGCAAAACTTGATTTAAATCTCGTTTTGTTATTTTTCCTCCCACTGAAAATGTCCTAAGGTTAATTTAGGGTTGTTTAACTTAGATAAATTCGGCTAAGTCAATCTATCTATGTTTGATCCTATTATAACAATTATGGAAAGGATTCAACCACAATGTTTTAGGTGAATTAAACTTCTTTTAATAAACCCAACATTGCAAGTCAACATTACTATGGTTAATTCAACTCAAGGTTCAGGTCAGTTCCCAGGTAGGAGGTGTTCCGTAAACCGTCAACTTAAATACCCCCAACCTTAGACAGAACTTTACCGAGAGAGTTCCCTTATAACCACAGTAATGTAAGGTCTTTACTCTAAAGATCTAGGTGCATTAAACACTTTTAACAATCCTAGTGACATTGCATGCTAACATTTAGCTATGATTAATTCAACTCTGGTATTCCAGGTCAGTTCCCAAGTAGGAGGTGTTCCGTAAACCGTCAGCTTAAATACCCCAAGCCTTAGACAGAACTTAACCGGTGGAGTTCCCTTATAATCATAGTAATGTTTTTCCTACTTAGTCAATTAAAACTAATGTTAATTCTAAGTAAGAATAATTCTAATCATATTAGAAATGTGATCTTAGGTCTAATTAATTTTAAACATTTTAAAATTAATTCATTTATCCTAAGATCCTATGTTTGCATGCAATTCTTTGTTATAGGTTAACGGTTTCTATTCATTAATATTATAACTATTATAAATTTTAATGAATTAACTCTATAACATGCTACTATGGTGAATAAATTAACAATCAAATTCTAATTAATATATAAACCATATACTAGCATGCATGACATACCAAATATAACAATTATATTAATCTAAGGTAATGTCATGCTCAATGCAATTTAATTTTCTTTTAATTAACTTAACTCTTAAATTAATTATACAAGAAAATTAAAATTAAGCATTACCATTTTCATACATTAACATAACATTTATATTAATATATTATGAAAATTAATTAAGCATGTTAATTACTTATATAAATATAACTCTTATATTTTTAAACTAAAGTAATTTCATGCTCAATGCAAAATAATTTTCTTCAATTAATCTAACTCTTAAAATAATTACCCAAGAAAATTAAAATAAGCATTCACATTTTCATACATTAACATAACACTTTATATTAATAGCTCATGAAAATAAATAAGCAAATAAATTACTTTCATAAATATAATTTTTTATATTTTTACTAAAGTATAATGCCATGCTCAATGCTTCTCAATTTTCATCCATTTAATCATAACAATTTATATTAGGGAAAAATACACTTTTGGTCCCTGAGGTTTGGATTAGGTTTCATTTCGGTCCTTCAGTTTTCAAACTCACTAATTTGGTCCCTGAGGTTTGGTTTTAGTTTCATTTTGGTCCCTCCATCCATTTTTCCGTTAATACTTAACAGATTGCTGATGTGGCATGATATTTTTTATTTAAAAAAATAAAATTTTGAATTTTTAAAATAAAATTAATAATATAATTTTTTTTTTATTATTTTTCTTTTTCTTTTTATTTTTCCTTTTCTTTTCCCATTCTTCTCTTTTTCCTTTTCTTCTCCCCCTCCTTCTTCCAAGCTTCCAGCCACCGTCGCCGCCCACCATTGCCGGCCAACGGCGTACCGCCGTCCGCCGTATGTCGTCACCGTCGTTGCCAAATTTTTTTTCTTCTTTCTTTCCCTCTCCCTAACCATCCCCTCTCACCGTCGTGCTCATCGTCGTCAGCCAGCACCAGATCTACGTTTCGTGTCGTCAATACGCCATTCATCGGTTCGTCCTCGCGCAGATCTAGTCGTCCGTTCGTCCTCATCCTCGCGACCAAACCTCCGCGCGCAGATCGAGCGTTTCAGATCTACGTTACCCACGGGCTCGAGCTTATTCCTCGATCAGCTCCGAGACCCAGCTCCAAGATCCTCGATCGCGACCAGACGCAGCTGTTCATCCGTTCCTCCTCGCGCAGATCTAGTCGTTCGTTCGTCCTCGTCCTCGCGACCAAACCTCCTCGTGCAGATTGAGTGTTTCAGATCTACGTTACCCACGAACTCGAGCTCGTTTCTCGATCAGCTCCGAGAAACTCGATCACGACCAGACGCAAATCTGGTTTCGAAGAGGGAAACCTCCCATTTTTTTTTAAATCAGTGGGAAACCTCGATCGCGACCGGCCTAAGAGAGGACAAAATGGTGGGTGAGAGAAAAAGAGAGAGGGACGACGAGAGGAGATGGTGAGGGAGAGAGAAAGAAAGAAGAAAAAAAAAGAAAAAAAATCTGGCAAAGACAGAAGACGGTGACGGCGGGCGGCGATGGTGGTCGACGACGGTGGCTAGAAGCTTGGAAGAAGAAGGAGGGGGAGAAGAAAAGGAAAAAGAGAATAAGGGGAAAAGAAAAGAAAAAGAAAAAAATTATTATATTATTATTTTATTTAAAAATTTAAAAATTTTATTTTTTTAAATAAAAAAAACCATGCCACATCAGCAATCCGTTAAGTATTAACGGAAAAATGGATGGAGGGACCAAAATGAAACTAAAACCAAACCTCAGGGACTAAATTGTTGAGTTTGAAAACTCAGGGACCAAAATGAAACCTAACCCAAACCTCAGGGACTAAAAGTGTATTTTTCCCTTTATATTAAATACTTATGAAAATTAAATAATTCATGCATAATACTTATATTATAACAATTATAATTAAGAATGCATGAATCTGCTTAACCTATGGTGGGATTTTAAATACTATATGACATTCATAAAGCAATTAAATAGCTAAGTAGACGGGTTTTGGCATCCTAGGACTCAAAACAATAGAAAAATTACAATAATTAATCTATCTAATTCCTATCGTGCCGTGAACCAGCTCAAAATAGCCTCAAACTGCATCCAAACCCTTCGAACCGGAAAAAATTGAGCTAAACCATGTTGAACCGTGCAAAACCAGCTTCAATTAAGCTTGAACCGGCCTAAAATATGCGGAACTGGGCCAAAAACTGTCCAGACCAAGCTGAACCGCACTGAACCAGGTCAAACAATCCACGAACCAGTCAAAGGCCGCTTGAACCACGCCAAACCGATGCGAACCGACCAAAGATCAACGAACCAAGTGAACCGCGCCTCAACCACGTGTACAAAACCAATAAAATATATAAACCGCTAATGGTAATTACAAATTTGCTCATGGCTTACTGGTTGATGTTCCACTTTGCAAACGAAAATTGCCCTCTGATGCACAAGTTTGAGCTATAAGGAACGCAGAAATTGTTTTCCTTTTTTTTTTTTTTGAAAATCACCGCGCAAAAATTGCTCAAAATAAAAATACAACGTTAGCCACGCTCGAACCTTTGACCTCAAGGAGTATAGGCATAGGCCACAGCCGCCCAGAAAAAGTGCTACTTTCAAATATTGCTTTGTGCAGTTTTATTTTTCCTTTTATTTTTCGAAACCAGCCTCTATTTTTCCATTTCTTTTCCCTTCTTCCAGCTTCTGTTTTCTTCGTTTTTGGCCCCAAATTCTTCAGTTCTTCATGGAATTTCACCAAAAACAATTGACACAGACTTACAGACTCGATTGCAATTAAAATACCCAACACAAAGGGCCCTTACATTGAACAAATCAACTTAAAATTGCAAATCTATATGCCAAAACCTTAAACATCTACTAGCAAAATCTCATACATCAAATGCATAATTAAATCCCACCAATAGCCAATGCAAATTTTAAACAAACAGAATTAGATCTACGATCGGCTCTGATACCAATTGAAGGATTGGAATTCCCAATTCCGTTACAGCGGAAGCAATTGGACCGTTTCGTAGTTAATTTTGTTTTCACCAAAATACTAATACATTGGCAAAAGGTTAAGTGATGAGAAACATACCTTCGTTGACGACTCTGAATACTTCAACGCCTTTCTTGATTTTGGACCGAGCGTCAACAATTGGGACACCACCAATTGATCTTCCCCGTTATAACTCTGAGATTAAGAACGTAGTTGTGGGACTACCTAATCTTGAATGGGAAAAACTCTAGAGAGAAAATTCTCCCTAGAGTTCTTGAGTTGAGAGAATATGAGAGGGTCTTATGGTGGCCATAAGTTGTCGTCCCTAAAACCTAGGGTTAGTGTTCTATTTATAGGAGAAAGGTCATGAATAAAATATTCATTTAAAATCAATTATTTTCATAACTGATTTAATCTTTTCCATAATCAATCAATTCCATAACCAATCAGTTCCATAATTGATTAATCTTTTCCATAAATGATTGATCACTTCCATAAGTGATTAATCATTTCCATAATTGATTAATTTCTAATTAATTAATTCTTTAATTAATTGATCACCAATTAAATATCATATATTTAATTTCAGACCTTCTATTAGTTAATTAATTAATTGCCCAATTAAATATCATATATTTAATTTCAGGCCTTCAATTAATTAATTCTATAATATGAATCAAATTCATATTAAAATTTGAACTCCTTCAAATTCTCTTATATCCTATAAATTTAATACGAATCAAATTCATATTAATATTTGAACTTCTATAGTTTAATTAAAACTCCTTTAATTTAAACTAAATTGAATAATTAATTAATTCATAATTAATTAATTCATCTTCTAATTAAATATCATATATTTAATTAGACATATATTTGAACTCTTTCAAATATATCAATCTCTCAATATAATAAAGTTTAATCTCAAATTAGACTTTATATTTTAATGCATTACTATACATTATTTTAATTTGTATCTCATACAATTAACTTAATTCCCAATATGAATTTGAACTATTCAAATTCTCTCAAGATATATTTGTTCCTAATTACCCTTTACGAGCTAGCAAGGTGACCTAATGGACCTACAGATCAGAAGCTCCAATGATATGAGGTTAATAGATTAAACTCATTAATCAGGTTAACCAATATTCATTAACTGTGGATCATTCCACTAAAGACCCACAGCTGAACTCTTCTCACTGTAGAACATTTCTGTGTCCATGGATGTAGACCTATGCCGGTAAGTCAATCCTTCACGAGTTTCCGTAATCACAGCTGGGTCAAATTACCATTTTACCCCTGTGTTACATCTGTCTCCTTAAGTATCAGCGCTCCTCTAATGAACAACCTGTTTATGGTCCAACCATTAAACAGAAAGTCCCTCTCGGGCCAGTGAGAGGGCAGGATCCCTTTGTTCAAGTCCCGGAGTCACCACTTAAGGGAACATTCATCTACTTCACCTAGAAGCGGGAAGGAGTGAATTCCTTCTTGTGTTGTCATGTCCCCAGCCTCCCACTCGGTCTTGTCCCCAAAAAGGAAGGCATATTGAGTCGGCGTATTGGCCACTCTCACCCATGCTAATCAAAGGACAATCCCTCATGAGAAGGAGTTCATGATACACTCAGGATTAAGACTGAGTTACCTAGGTCATCCTATTGAAACAGTAACCTAATTAGTTAACGATGTTATAACTAATTGTTGACTATTTCGTGATCCGGTCTTATGCAAACTCATTGCATAGGATACCCCCACTTGCATGTCTACTACATGGACGCCTTGGATTAATACGTCTGTATCGAATACAAAGCGAGTCGTATCACATAGTGTTACCAGGATAAGGTACCCAGCCTTATCCTTGTACTATAGACCTTTTAGGTTGTTTCTTGAACACCAATCCCCGTATGTCCCCACATACTAGTTCAAGTCACATGTAAACAACCTTGGATCTTAGTTTATTGGATTTGGGTCAAATTGTGCAATATTTAACAATAACACTTTATTGTAGAAACTCAATTACACTTTATTGAAACAAGTATACAATTTGTTTACATTCACTATCTACGAGTTTTAGGGCATAAAACCCAATAATATCATCAAGTTATTGGGTTTTATGCCCTAAAACTCCTAGATAGTGAATGGTGACAAATTGTTCACTTGTATCAATACGTTGTTATTGAGATTTTTACAATAAAGAGTTATTCTTACTAAAATTGCACAATTTGAACCAAATTCAATAAACTAAGATTCTTGGTTGTTTAGATGAAACTTGGACTATTATGTGGGGACATACGGGGATCAGTGTTCAAGTAACAACCTAAATGGTCTATAGTATATGGATAAGGCTGGGTGCCTTATTCTTGTGACACTATGTGATACGGCCCACCTTGTATTCGATACAGATGCAATGATCCAAAGCATCCATGTAGGAGACATGCGGGTGGGGTATCTTGTGCAATGAGTTTGCATAAGACTGGTCCGTGAAATAGTAACCACTAGATGTAACACCGTTAACTAGTTTAGGTTTCTATTTCAATAGGATGACCTAGGTAACTCAATCTCAATCCTGAGTATGTTATGAACCCCTTTCCAGAGGAATTGTCCTTAGATTTGTATGGGTGATAGTGGCCGGTTCGCCGACTCAATAAGCCTACCATTTCAGGGGCAAGACCGAGTGGGGGCTGGGAACATAACATTACAAGATGGAATTCACTCCTTCGCCTATTGGTGTAAGTAGATGTGTGTTCCCTTAAGGGCTGATTTCGGGTCTTGAACAAGGGCGCCCATCCTCTCCTGGCCCGAGAGGAACTGTTGTTTATTGATTGGATCATAAACAAATTGTTCATTAGAGGAATCAGTGGTACTTAAGGATCTAGAGGTAACCCAGGGGTAAAACGGTAATTTGACCCAACTGGCGTTACGAACACTCGTGAAGGATTGACTTACTGTTATTGGTCAAAATCCATGGACACAAAAATATTCTACAGTGAGAAGAGTGCAGTTGTGGGCCTTTAGTGGAGCGATCCACAGTTAACGAATGTTGACTAACTTGGTTAATGAGTTTAGCCAATTAGTCTCGTATCGTTGGAGCTTCTGATATGTAAGTCCATTAGGTCCACCTGCTATAGATCGTAAAGGGTTCTGAGGTTAAATAGTCTTGAATAGAATTTGAAGTGTGTTCAAATTCGTTAAGGGAATTATATTATATTTGATACAATTAAGATAATGTATGTAGATACATTAAAATATAAGTTTAATTGGTGAATTAAACTTTGTGTTATAAAATTAATTTTGGATGTGATTCAAAATTAATTAGTGAGAGAATTATTTGAATTTGATTCAAATAGAAAATTAATTAAATATTTGATATTTAATTAAATAATTAATTAATTGAAGAATTAATTAATTAGTTTAATTTAATTTGATTAAATATGATTTAATTAAATTAATAATATAGTTCATATTTAATGTACATTAGATGCACATTAAAACTATATATTAAAAGAGAGAGACATGTTTGAATATGATTCAAATATAAAATTAATTTGATATATGATATTTAATTAATTGATTGGTTTAATTATTTAATTCATTTATTAAATATGATTTAATTGAATTAATTAAATAAAAACTATATCTTAAAATTAATTTAATTGAAATTTAGAATTTGATTAAATTAATATTATATTATATAGTTTTGGTAATTTAATGGTTAAATTAAATTCCTCAGCAGTTATGCTGAGGAATAAGAAGTTGCCAGGTGTGGAGAGTTAATCGTGTAACTCCTCCTAACCCTCCTTCAACCATCAGAGATTCTGCATTCTCATGTGGTGGCTCTCCCTTGCAAGTTTCTCTCTCTAAAATTTTTCCTCTCAAGGAAAAACACAGCAAAAGTTTTTTTTGTTGTTAATGATTCCCAAGATCAAAGTTGAGATCCTACAATCTCTACCTCAAGAACTCAGAGTATAGTAGGTGCTCGTTGATGGTTGTGTTCGTTGAGAAGATCGTTGACGAACTGTTCGTTGAGGAGCATTGTGCAGTGAAGAAATTCGTTCTTCAACAAGTAAGTCTCCAAATCTCTAAATAGTTTAGAATTGCATGCTTAATCTAGGTTTAATTTGAGAATTTTTCTGAAATTATTGGCCAATGTATCGGTGATTTCGTTTTAACCCAATTAACAACGATTCGATCTGATATACGCTTCCGCTGCTAAGGATTTTCATTCCTTCACAAGTATGACCTAAAAAGGAAAGTCATGTAGCATTGGTAAGTATATAAGAATGAACTATAAGATTCCAAAGAATCAACTGTCTCTTCATCAAGATACAAGTTGAAGATTCGACCTCCCTCCGTCTGAGAATAAGCTCAAAAAACATCAGAAGATTATACATTAGAGATTGTAACACATACATCAAATTCAATAAAATCAAGTTCATTTCCACGAATTAAATTTCCTTGTTGAAATCTCGTGTGAACAAGCACTAATTATTTTTTTCCTCTCTTTTTGTTTCATCCCTCTTTTCCTCCATGCAAACTTCAGTCACCCCTTTGACCTTTTTTTCTCCACATCAAGAATTCAAACATGGGAATTTGGCCCAATCTCGTAAGGTGAAAAATTCACTAGAATTTTGAGAAAACCTTCTAAATGTTTAAAAAAAAAAATTGAAAAACAATTTTGAAAGATAGAAAAAAAAAAAAAAAAAACGTTGGAAAAATGACCACACATGTGGCGCACATGCATTTATTTTCTTTTGAGAATTCTGTTTTTAAGGAAAGTTGGTTCATCCAAATATTTAAGGAAGGTGTATCTAAAAAACCGCTTCTCTCCAAACCTAATCTTACCTAATTCAAATTTAAAATCTAAAATATACTATCTTTTAACAACCTGAATTAATTATTGAATAAAAACATATGATTTTGTTTTTACTTTCTTATGATTTAATCTAAATCCAAAATTTTAAAAAGATATAGCTTTATTTTAAGGATTCATGCCTCTATTAGGGGTGTTCATCTTCAGACCGAAAACCGACAAGACCAACCGAACCGACGACGATCGATCGACGTCGGTTTTTTATTTTTGAAGACCAGTCGGTCGGTCGCCCATGCGGTTATACACATAACCGACCGATATATTTATATATTAAAAAATAATTTTTATTTAAAATTAAAACCTTCCAGTCTTCCATGGCCCAAGCCCAATTTCCAACCCAGCAACCCTAGTGTCTCCATCATCAATTTCGCTCACCTTCATCATACCCTCACGCCGTTCTCAACTCTCATCTCTACTCTCTCGTCGACGCCATTCTCACGCCCACATCGCCGACCAACCGAAGTCTCTCTGCTCTCCCGCCGACGTCGTCAGCTTCGAGTACTCGAGTTGCACCGTCAGCTTTGAGTTCGCGCCGTCAACTACACTAAGCTTCAAGGTTAGAAATCTCCTTCTCTCTACAATATTTTGGTTTTTCTTTCAGTTTTGACTACTTCCTCACGTTATCTGTCTTTCTCTTTCAGTTTCAGCGATGTGGTTGTCGGCACACTGTCTTTCTCAACTTACAAACTGGATTCAGAAGAGTAAGATTTTTTTTAAAAAAAAATTTACTTTGTAACTTGAAATTTGGAGAAAGAATGTAGTTAATTTTGTTATTAACTAATTTAACTTATTTGGATTTTGGAATATATGTAACTTGTAATTTGGTTATTTGGATTTTGGAATATGTTTAAAGCACCTAGGAAAGACTGTTCCAAAGAATTATAAACTTTCTAGGACTCTTCATACTCATAGAATAGAACACACAAGTCCTTTGAGATTATAGTTGTCTATTTGATATCTTATTAAATGTAAGTGTGTAAGGTAGAAGTCAAAATTGTTAGAAAAAAAGATTACAAGTGTTCCCTTTGAATTTAACTAAATTTTACTAATTTTTCATTTTTAATGTTGTTTGTTAAATATTAATTCCATTGAATGTTTATTTTCACAGGGTCAATATGGATAGTATCTCATAAGAAAGTTCGATCCATGTTGTGGAGAAATCAAGTGTAGCTAAGAAAAGCAAAGTGGATCATTCGAGTCCAGCCAAAAAAAGTAAGAATACTAAAATCTTTGTAGTTTGGGATAATTTTGAGAAAATTAAAGATTGTGATCCTAATGATCCTTATGCTAAGTGTAAATACTGTGGGGCTACGTATGCATGTCATTCCAAGCAGCGTAATGGTACCGACAGTTTGAAACACCATTTAGAAAATTGTAAGAAATACCCTTATGAAAGAAAGAAAGATCCAGGACAAAACGATTGGAGCCTGAAGAAGCGATTGATGATTCTTAATAAAAACTTAGTTGTGAGACTTTCAATCTGGAGAGTTGTAGAAGAACTCTTGCTGAGATGATTATTCTAGATGAATTACCTTTTAGGTTTGTGGAGAACATAGGTTTTTGAAGATTTATTTGTTGGGGTTGGTGCCCTAAAACTCGTATATAGTGAATGAAAAAAATAGTTATATACTTGTTCACTACTACAAAATTGACAATTATTGACGCTTGGCTTTTTAAGTTTGTTGACGCTTGTATCAAGAAAACGTCAATAAAGATATCATTTGTATTTTAAAATAAATTATTAACAAATAAATAGGTATATTGACGGTTATATTGTATCAACAAATGATCTCGTTTATATTGACGGTTAAAAAACGTCAATGAATGTGATTAAAAGATCAATTTACGTAAATTTTCATCCAACTCCGCATTTTCACATAGTTGACGGACAAAAACCATCAATGAAAAGGGTTTTGTTGACGGTTTTTATTGACGCTTATTAGTCGTCAATGAAAACCACATTTATTGACAGCTAATAAGTGTCAATAAACATTACTATATTGACACGCAATAAACGTCAATATAAATGGGGTTTCTTGACGAGTATTAAACGTAAAAAAAAAAAAAAATTAAACATTTTATTTTGGATTTAAGTTTAAATTCACCACAATAAAAATACCATTTTATAGCTTTTTAGTACAACTTATTCTAAAATAGGCTATGAAAGAAAAAGATCGTGTGTGAATTTTTTTCCCTCCCTTTTAATTTTCCTCTCTTTTCCCAATCAATTAACTTTCCCTCCTCTCTTTCCCTCTCATTTCCCATAGACAAAGGCTTATTATTTGGTTTTGTTTATTTCAGTTCCCAAATTCTTGCCAATTAACCCTAAAAATCATTTCTCCAAAAATAAAAATAAAAAATCCTAAAAGTCACTCCCCAGAAGTGAGTTCTGAAGAAATAAATCCTGTCACCATCGTAAAATCGCAGTTTCCTCGAATTACAGAGAGAGAGTAGGACATAAACAACCGCCTAATTTGTACGCACTCACCGTTTCCGCTTCTGGGTTCGACGATTCGATCTTTGAAACAACCCTAATAATCTCTTATTCTACTTTTCAAATCCCAATTTTTCTCTTCTCTCATTGGTGAAATTTATTTTGAGGTCCAGTTGTGTGCTGAATTCATCGATGAAAAGTGATAGGATTGGCAACGAATCTTGGATCAACGGCGGGGCTGCTTAGATGCACGTCTCTGGAGTAACGTTGGATCTCAATTGGTTCCTGCAATTGATTTTGACTGTGTTTTTTATTGTCTTCAGATTGCTGCACTTGTTGAAGAATACAACCTCTAAATACCTTGAGGTCGCGAATTTCGAGGCTTCCGACGGCGGAGGAACGACGGGAAGAGTCGGAAGAGGCGGCGGCGACTACAACTCAATGTCTGGCGGCAGTTCTACGAGCGATGTCATGTGCGTCGTTTGTGGCAGTTTGGGCTCGAAGAAGTGCTCGCGATGTAAGGTCGTTCAATACTGGTGAGTTGTAATCTTTGATACAGCTCTAATAATCTCTTCTTCTGAGCCATGGATGTTTCAATGCGGGGAGGATTGCATTTTAACTATTAAAGTTAGACTGATAAATATGATGTGGTAGTTTGTTCTTATCATTATTTGGTAAACCTTGAATTGCATACAAGCTAAGGGTTGGTTCTTATTCTTGTTAGAAAGCAAATTCAAGCACTTTCTCCCTTCTCCTATTATTCCACATACTTTTTATGTCTTCAGATTAAGATTAGAAAATGGGATTGGTGTTAAGTTGAAGAGTTTTAAACAAACTTTTAGGGATGAAAATTATTGATGGTTGTTTATATGAGGATGCAAAACATAACCTTTTATCTTGTGATATTCATAGGTTGTAGCTATCCTTTCTTTCTTGGAAGTTTATGGCTGCAGAAATTTTGGATTTGAGTCTGTTTACACAACTAACGTATATTCTTTTCTTTCCCTGGGGGGGGTAAGTTGTAACAATACATTGGTTCTTGATTTTTGATTTGAAGTTGTGAGATTTTCCTAAAGTTCCCAATTATGTCTAATAGTATAAATCATGCAGCCTATTGTTCCATATAATTCGTTATGTTTAATGGTCAATACATGAAAAAATTTGAGTTTATGCTCTTAAGTTTTGGATAAGTTTAATTTAGATAAGTCAAATTTTAGTCTTAAGATGTGCTATTTTTCTTTTAAATCTTAGTAGTCGGGGATAAATAATAAAGTGTTGAGCAGTTTGTTTTCTGAACTTTTCATTTTTTTGCATAGATTGTTGTTCAAGGTTGGATGTCTTATACATTCTACTTATAATTTAACCTTATCTCATCTCATAAGCATACAACCTCATCCCTCAATTTTCTGTTTTTCATTGCAATACTTTCAAACTTGAACCATTGCAATACTTTCAAACTTGAACCATCACATATAGGTTCAACTTATTTTTAAGTTCCCAAATTTGTTTTATTTTTCTCACAAATTGATTCTCAATTGCTCAGGATAGGTTTCTTCCAGGGTTCCTGTGTTCACAATTGAAGACTATTTGTAGCAAAGATTAGGTATTTGGTACTTTTAATAAATTTTCTATTTCCTTTATCTTTTTTACCGATTGTTTACTACTTTTAAATTATGTTATCTTTATTTCCAAGTATGGAGCTCAGGATAGGTTTGCTCAAGGGTTCCTTTGAGTTTGTTTTTTTTAAACATAGGCAATGTAAATGCATATATACAGAGACTTGTATCTACAACTTTTGTTGAATATATGGTCTTGTAGTTCTATTATCCTTACATCAATGCGAGAGTCAATTGAATGACTCCTTTGAGAAATACTTTAATCATAAGAACTTTGGTAAAAAGTTCTTAATACCACTTTCTCGCGTTGGAGTTGAAACCGATCCAAAATTCGCAAATGTAGTAATGGATATTAGTTTCTATTATTGTTGGTCACAATTCATCCCTTGAATTCGATAACTATTTCAATTGGTTCTACTTGCCTTTTCGAATCTTGCATGTATGGTTTTCTCTGGGATATTTTGAACATGTTAGCGTTATTCGATGCTACAAACCTGACGAATGCTTTAACTCAAGCTTTTGGTTTAACAGCAGCAATACACATAATAACTAGTATTGAGTATTAACCACTATTCATGTTATTTATCTTGATTTATCTTTGTACAAGTCACGATGTCTCAACAGTTGAGCTTACCAGACTTAATTTGCAGCCCGCAGGACATGTTCAAACGTTGAAAGAAAGATAAAAATATGAGTGCAAGATATCATATTGGAGTTTGTTCTTTACATTTACTACTTTTCACTGCATCAGTTAGTAAGCTTGCTTCGTTCAGCTTATTTGTCCCCTTTTCAAATGTTGTATGTACCTTTTCTCTTATAGAATTTTTCTTTGTTTTAGCTGTCCTTTCACAGGTTGTTGAAATCAATGCAATTGCAGTGCCAAGTTCCAGTTGCTATGTTTTTGACAACTCTAGTAATATTCAATGGTTAAGGGTTAGGTGCAGGAGTTCTTGAAAATAAATATATTTTCTCCGGCAGGAGTTCTTGAAAATAAATATATTTTCTCCGGCACGAAGGAAGTTGCTCTTGATTTCATTTTGGGTTAACCATTCTCAAGGAACTGTAAAGTTGACTGAGAAAAATTGCATTGATTTCATTCATTCTTTTATACTTGCTGTAGTTCTGCAATGTTTTGTGCCTTTCATTACATTGTTGCAAGTTCTTGCTCTGAGAGGACTTAGTTTTATTATGACAAGTAATAAAAGCTTGAGTTGGAATTCTTTTTCTTCATATCTTCTTATAAATATTATTTTGAAAGGACAGTTTTGGTCTCTAAAATATTCATTCTAGATACGTAGTTGTGAGTTCATGACTGTGGTGAGTCAAGGTCTAAAGGTTATTTTAGGCTCACTATTTTATTACATCTTAAACATGTTTGGTCTTTGTAAAATTCATATTTTTCTTCCATTCATATATAGTGCATCTAAAGTTTAGTAATATCTTCTAGATTTTGTTGAATTTTGGAAGCATTACAGTTAGTAGTTAGCTACTATTGTGTAAATGCAGGGTGCAAACGAGGGGTAAAAACCAACGTGAGGGTTTTTTTTTTCCAAATATGTATAGTTGACGGCTAAAAAGCGTCATAACAAACACAATAATTGACATATATTAACTGTCAATGAAAATATACAATTTGACAATTTAATACGATAATTTGACGCCTAATAAACGTCAATAAAAAAATATATTGACAACTCATAAGCGTCAATAAATATATATATATTGACATTTTTTACCCTATAATTGACATTGAAAATACGTCAACATAGGTCTATATTGACGGTTTATAAATATCAATAAATGTGGCAACGTTGACGTTTTGTGGATATCATTGACGGATAAAATGTGTCAATAATAATATTTGTTGATGGCTATTAAATGTCGACAAATGTGGCAACGTTGACGTTTTATGAATATCATTGACGGATAAAACGTGTCAATAATGTCTTGGTTGACGACTTATAAACGTCAACAAAGACATGTTTGTTGACGTCCTATAAGCGTCAATGATAACAGTAATATTGACGCTTTAGTTTTATTGATACCACTTCAATTGACTCCTAAAAAGCGTCAATGAATGTGATAGTTGATACTTTTTAGCCATCAACAAAGGCTAAATTTGTAGTAGTGGTTCGATATAGTCGTTATGGAGTTTTTGTTCACTCGAGTTATTAAATGAGTGAATTGCACGTTAAATAACCCAAATCCAATAAACTAGAATCCTTGACTATGATATGAATACTTGAACTATATGTAGTGACATAAAAGTGGATCAAGTTCAAGTAATAGCCTAAACATTCTATAGTATAGGGATAAGGTTGGGTACCTTAATCCTAGGAAACACTACGAGACGTGGCCCACTTTGTACAAATGGGTACAAATGATGTGATCCTGAATCGTTCATGTAGAGACATGCGAATGGGGGCGTCCTATGCAAATGAGTTTGCATAAGACCAGGACCGAGAAAAGTCACTCTTGCTTTATAACGTCGTTTACTGACAAGACTGACTATTTCAACGTGATGATCTAGGTAACTCGATCTTAATCCTGAGCTAACTATGAACTCCTGTTTATTCAGGCTTATCCTTAAATCTGCATGGGTGAGAGTGGCTCATCATCGCCGACTCAATAAACCCCCCATTTCAGGGATAGAAACGGGTATATAGCTGGGGACATAACCAAACGACAAGCTAATCAACCAACTCAATCAAATGATCTCAACAGTCCAATATATCGCAACAGACATCTAGCCAACATCTCACATAACACATAATTCCAGAAGCGATATATATATAAATATAGGTCGTGAAAATATAACATGGTCAATACATACAACATGCTAGCACACAACAACTAGACTCTACAGGTAGAAATCCACTTACAAATTACTAAAACGCTCTTAAGTGAATCTAACGAGCTCCTAGCAAGAGGCTTAAGTCAGGATTTGAACAATCTGAAAGCAAACCCAAACAAGAAGACTTCGATCTAAGCTAGAAGCGATCAAATAAGTCTGAACCTACCATTGGGAAACTTCCAAACAAGTCTGCATGGGAAGAAAATGCGGTGTTAGGTCTAGGAAGAAAGGTGGGTCAAAGACATTGGGTGCTGGATTGAGTGATGGGGATATGAGTTTAAGGATATTATGGAGAAAAGGTGGTCAAGTAGGAGATCTTGCAAGCAGAAGAGGTCTTGACAAAAAGCTTGTATGGTTGATCAAGGGCTGATGATGACATTCACAATTTTTTTCTTCTTTTTTTTCTTTTTTTTTTTTAGCTTTTCTTTCTTTTCTTTTTCAGACAAGGACTCCACTTTTTCCAAACATGGTTTAAAATCTCATGTTTGTCTATAAGGAAAAAAAGACTAAGTTAATTGGCCTAAAAAAAACTTAGTAAACCTAGGAAAAAAAAAACGTGGAAGTCATATTTTAAAAAAAAAAAAAAAAAAAATGTACAATGATCTTTTTTTTAATTTTTTTTTTTTATAAAAGATTATATTGCAAAATGTTACTTTGATTTTTTTTTTTTTTTTTTTTTTTTACTGAAGTCTTAAAAGGATGGAAAAAAAAAACAAGCAATGAAATGAATGAAAATAGATGAAATGTCCTTTGGCCCAAATTGTTGTGCAAAAAATGAAACAATAAACTTCAAATTTTATTAAATGAAATAATTGAACGAAATATTAGATCAAATCCAAAATACTCAAAGAAACCATCATTGCTCTAAGGGAGACAACTAACGTAGGATAATTCCATATCAAAGTTCATAATTCTTCTCCCTTGGACTGCAATTGTGAAATGCCTCTACGAATGTCCCAACTCTTTTAGCCATTACTCTTTCTACAACATTGTCTATGTGTTTCCCCATCTTGAACTAAACTTGTGTTTTCTTGCCGAAAGACCTTTGAAATAACTTTGTAACTTACAAGTGAAATAACTTTGTAACTTACAAGTGAATCATATCTCCTTGCAACTATTTATGTTCTGTCGGTATCATTGTTGCATTCTAACCTTTCTGGATATGGTGCTCCAAATTGTCAATAGTCCATTGCAATGTACTATTGCTTTTCTCAAATTCAACCGCCTATTTACCTTGCATTTCAATCATTGCGTTTAGCTCCAAAACGAGTTGTTAAAAAGAAGAAATACAACTTTCCAGACTGGAAAATTGTGCATATTTCTCTTTTAGAACCTTATGCAAGTCTTCATTTCTTTCTTTTGATTTTCTGACCATTTTTTCTGGATGCATATAGTCTAACTCTTGATTCTCTTTCCCGAGCTTTATTTGATTCTTTAGTAGCTTTCTTATCTTAATAAACCCTTTTCTGTTTCTACCCCTTGTCGTTTCAACTGACTCATTTCTTGAAGTAACTTTCCTTTCTCTTGGTGGAGTAATAGATTTTCTGCCTTCTTGCCAGTGCTTTCATTTCCGAGCTCCTTTTGAAGTGGTGACATTTGCTTCTTTTTTTTTTTTTTTTCTGCATGATGTTTGAATAGCTTCGTACCATAATTTATATTCTAGAGTGGAGACATCCATATGTTTTTCAATGTTTCTTTTTTTTCTATTTTTCCAGGATTCTATCACCTGCAAAATTTTTTGACCTGAATCCTCCTGCTCGTAATCAAAATCAAGATTCCCTACCTCACGTGTCACATGGATGAATTTTTCTAACCACATTTGGCGTAGAACTAAAAGAAGTGCATAACTAGTACATCCCCACGGGCCCAACAGTAGAACATCTTGAAATTTACCACACTTTTACTGGCTGCAAAGGCATCCACACACAACTTTCCATATTATGTCTTCAGTTTCCAATTTTGTCAAGAATGATACCACGACTCTCTACTTGGCACATCTGCTTTTTGTTCGACTATTCCCAATTCAACGATAAGGTTGTTTGTAGTGTCTTATGGATTGGAGAATTTTACTTCTGGATTGCCAAACTTAAGTGGACACCTCAAATGACTCATCAACCAGATATTTAATGGAGGAGTGCGACCGATAAATCTACCTTTCCCTCGTATTTTACAAAAAATTAATGATCATATTGTTTCGTCGTGGGCGACTCTGGAATTCTTCGAGAACGCCTTCTTGAATGCCAGGGACCCAATGTGAAATCTTGGGACACCACCACAAGATTACCCCGCTATTCTCCTTGGACATTTGGACACACGATTGACCCAAACATACATAGTACAAAGAGCTTCAAGCTTAACTCATCCTCCTTATGTTGTTGAACAAGGCTTATGAGGTAATTTAAAGATACTCTTTCACCTTCTCTTTTATTCTTGAGTTGATGTCCCATTTCAGCAGTAGTTATATTACCGATAATCCTTGCAAAAGCTCTCCTTCTAGTCAGTCTTTTGTCGAAAAATAAGCTTTGGCTTCAAACGTTATTGGCATTCGAAGCAACTCCTGGTATTCTTCAACCAGTGGGTGTCATGACGAGGGAATTGGATATAAAACATTTGTAAACTGGATCTCAAAAATATAATGCAGCTACCAAGATGTTTTTTCATCAATTTGAACGTATAAAAGACTTTTCATGTGCCCATATCTTTTCGTGCATGATATCCCTTGCTCTGGTTTGAATTCCTCCAAAATCTCTTTTATCTTCCTCGTGCTTAGAATAGTATGACTAAAGATGTTGGTAATTGTTGAGGGTTGATTTAAAACATCCTTCAACAAAGCATTCCCACATTTTGCTTGTATTTGTTCGAACCATTGCTGCACAATTTTCGACTTTCAATTGTGATTATCGGTTTTCTCTTTCCATTGCAACCTCGGTATTTGGTTTTTCTAAAATCGTTCAAAATCTCAAGTAATAAAGTTTGAATGTTTTTTTTTTTTTTTTTTTTTTTTTTTTGCACAACAAATGATGAGCATGTAACTAATATGAGAATGAAGCGAAAAAATAAAAGATCTTTTTAATATAAAAAGAATTAAATATGAGGGAAAATATGAAAGGAAAACATGAAGAATGCATTTATAAATGTGTATTATAAAAATATGCTAAATCAAGGATATAAATAAAGATGTTAAGCTAAAGTAAATTAAATAACATACACATAATTAAAATAAATCAATGGATTATATCATAACACGTGTGGTAAGACTCTAATGTCTAACGGAAAAAGGTCCCCAAGCTGTCCTTGATTCCTTTCCTTTTTAAAGAAAATAAATCAGAGGCACCCTTATCAGCATCCTGAATAAGGTCGACTTGAGTGAGGGTTTTCATGTGCCTACACGGGAGTTATAACTCCACGAAGGTCGCCACTTACTCATCCTCAATCCTAATCCTAATGGTAAAGCCCGGGTAGGAGGCTTGTGTACGTGTGTGCTTAAAAGGAGAATAAATACAAAAAAGCCAATATATAAAAAAATAACAACACAAGAAAATAAAATGACCCGCTTACAAAAAAAAGTCCCCAGTGGAGTCGCCAAGCTGTCGCTACGGGTTTGCGACGCGGAGCGGCCGACTTTGTTCCCAAGAGGAGGAAAATGGAGTCGCCACCAGTCTTGATTTAGAGGGTGTGACTGGGCACCCAACAATATGCTAAAATGGTCTGCAAATAAAAGATTTAAGGTTCGGGGGTCTTTTGTGTATGGGGAAGGTATTAGCACCCCACAACACTCGTTCGAAGAACGAAATTTTATTTTTCTTGTGTTATTTAAGGAAATTGGCTATGGTAAATACTAATTGTTGATTTTTAAATGTCCCACATTTTACTTCTCATTATTCCTTAAATAAATAATGAGCAATAATTGTGGGTGACATAAAGTCATTCATAATTTGTTTGAATTTAATTTGGCATCCCAAAATAAATTCATAAACAAGAATATTAGGAAAGTCAATATCTTGATTTCCCAATTTCCATCATAGGAAAGATTATTTTTAAAAAAAAAACATTTGATTTATTAATTTTGAAAATTGTGTGAGTAAAGAACATTTCTTTTAAGGGAAACTCTTAATTAATTTTATTTTTGAAGAAAGTGGCCTTTTATGAAAAATGGATTTTTGATTGATTTATTATTGTGAAAATAAAGTTTATGAAATCAATTTTAGCAAAAGCTTTAAACACATTCCTTACAAAAATGTCATTTATGAAATATGCTTCTTTGGAAAAAGTTTTAAAAGAAAAATATGAAGAATTTTTATTTATGCTTTATATGGAAAGAAATATTAAAATCAAATCTCGGCATCCCAAGATTTTATCTTTTCCTCAAGAAACTCAAATATCGGCATCCCGAAAATTTAAGATTCCATCGTTGGAATATTTTTGTTTTGAAAGTATTTAATTAAAAGAAAAGAACTATAAGAGAATAATGACTTAAATACGATATCATAACTTAGAGAAATACAAAATATATATATAATTGAGAGAAAATATCTAAAAAGGGATGAAAACTATAATATACAAGAATTAAAACTTAATTGCATTAAAGGAAACATATAAAAATCAAATCTTGGCATTCCAAGATATTGATGTTTTACCTCAAGAAAACTCAACATTGGCATTCCAAAAATTGAGATTCCGTCGTTGGATATTCTTTTTTATATTTTTTTTGAATACAAATAACAAAGGAATCGTGATTTAGGCAAAACAAAACAAAAAATCTACATATTAATCCAATAATCCAATGACATCACATGATTAAATGATACAAGATTTAATTGTGAAATAAAATAAACAACATATAATAGTCAAATTTAAAAACAATAAAATTTGAAGAATATGCATGCATTTGTTAAATGTTAAGATCACATAACTTCCTAAATGTAAAAGAAAGAAATAAAACAAATGAAAAAAAATAGACTAACTTTATGAAAGCATGAAAAGTTTAATTTTATGAACAAAAGAAAACTATTGTAGAAAGAATTGAAAACAAAGATTAAAAAAATACTTACAGAAAAAACGCTAGTGACTACCGTTGGACAAAGTGGCTATATGGAATTGAGAGGGAGAGTAATGGTGAGTGGGAGAAAAAAAACGTGACGAGTAGGAGGAGAAGGGAAAAAATCTTGAGAAGGAAGTTAGGTGGAAAAGGGATTGAAGTGTATCTAGGGTTTAGAAAGAGAGAGATTTAGGGAGTGTATTTTTTAGCAAAAAAACGTGTAGGAGGCTTCCCTTAGGCTCAAAATCGTGAAAAGCAAGGGTGATGGGATCCCTATTTATAGCCAATTCTAACCACAACATATTAGGAATGTGATCAAATAAAATTAAAAATAAAATAAAATAAAATAAAAGAAGAAACAAATAAATACTCAAATTTTACCTCCCATATTTACAAAATTTTAATTGCCAATCAATCCTTTAAGGAAACAAAATATTTTGATTAATTAAAACTTGCCAAATAAACCTCATATTTGATTTGACAAATCAATTAATTAAAATAAAATATTTGACCTAATTATTCTCACCAAAATTAATAAATATGATTGGGCTATTTAAAAACTCTAGAACACTTTTTTTCTTTTATTTATTATTTTTTTAAAAAGACAAAATCAATTAAAAGAATAAAATTCCGGACAAATTTAGGGGTCTACAGTTTGCCCCCCTTTGTTCATTCTTATAGAATAAAAGGATGGACAAAGGTGTAGACCTTATTTGTTCGAAATTTTATATTTAGCAAAATAAATAGATAACCAATGGTAAAATTTAAGCTTTTTGTTTTTTTTTTTTTTTGGAAAATAAATAGGGGAAAACACTAAATCGAAAGAATTTTGGAACGGCCAGGGGTAAACACTAAACCGTAAATGTTTGAAAACAGCCAGGGGTAAACACTAAACTGTTAAATTTTGGGACAGCCAGGGGTAAACGTTAAACGGTTAAATTTTGGGGACGGTCAAGGATAGACAAGCGCCCCATGATGTATTAAAGGAGTTGGAGGCCAGGGCTAAACAAGCACCTCCATGATAAAGGTATCGGGCCAGGGGTAAACAAGCACCCGATGGTGTATTAAAGGAGCTGGAGGCCAGGGGTAAACAAGCACCTCCATGATAAAGGTATCGAGCCAGGGGTAAACAAGCACTCGATGATGTGTTAAAAGGGCTGGAGGCCAGGGGTAAACAAGCACCTCCATGATAAAGGTATCGAGCCAGGGGTAAACAAGCACTCGATGATGTGTTAAAAGAGCTGGAGGCCAGGGGTAAACAAGCACCTCCATGATAAATGTATCGGGCCAGGGGTAAACAAGCACCCGATGATGTATTAAAAGGGCTGGAGGCCAGGGGTAAACAAGCACCTCCATGATAAAGGTATCGAGTCAGGGGTAAACAAGCACTCGATGATGTATTAAAAGGGCTGGAGGCCAGGGGTAAACAAGCACCTCCATGATAAAGGTATCGAGCCAGGGGTAAACAAGCACTCGATGATGTGTTAAAAGAGCTGGAGGTCAGGGGTAAACAAGCACCTCCATGATAACTGTATCGGGCCAGGGGTAAACAAGCACCCGATGATGTATTAAAAGGGCTGGAGGCCAGGGGTAAACAAGCACCTCCATTATAAAGGTATCGAGCCAGGGGTAAACAAGCACTCGATTATGTATTAAAAGGGCTGGAGGTCAGGGGTAAACAAGCACCTCCATGATAAAGGTATCGGGCCAGGGGTAAACAAGCACCCAATGATGTGTTAAGAGAGTTGGAGGCCAAGGGTAAACAAGCACCTCCATGATAAATGTATCGGGCCAGGGGTAAACAAGCACCCGATGATGTATTAATATGGTGAGAAAACTTCCACGGACAAAATTTTAACCTACAATGCTTATGAATGCATGAGTTTTTTCATAATAAAACACTTTGTGATACGGACTTTCATCCAAAAATTGCCCCAGTGTTTATGCATGAAGTTTAAAGCATAGTTTCAAGAAAAGTAACTTTTTAAAGAAGTTTTCATCTTTTTAAAGACAAGAATCAAATCATGAAAGGGTTCTTTTGATAAATGTCTTCTAATAGACATTCTTATCTGAAATTTGCCCCAGTATTTTGCAAGATTTTTTTGTGCTTTTTTTTTTTTTTTTTTTTTTTTTTTTTTTTTTTTACAACGCTTTATTCAGAAAGAAGAAAATTTGTGTGTGTATCTGTGCCTTTTTTTTTTTAAGAAAAGAAAAAGAAAGGTGGCTAATTTTACTTATTCTCATACTCCTTTATAGACTATCAAGTGATATTAAATCATGAGGAAATAACTTTATCCTTGTCTAAAAATTTCTTTTCTTTTCTTTTCTTTTTGTTGCCTTTTTTTTTTTTTTTTTTTTTTTGTGAATGTCCTCATTTTGATATTGTTGCAACTCTTTTTGTTGTTACAAAGATGCTCTAATGGGTAAGCTTGACCATTTACAATAGACATGATGGGATATGATGGGCTAAAATGGTCTCATATACCATTTGAATTACTAATAAAGGTAACTTATAGCACAATCTCAATTTGGAAATATCAAGCATATGATGGGAATGACATGATCTCAAAAGATAATAAGTTGAATGAGCGACTTTCAAATTCAAGACCTGAGAAGGACGAACAAACAAAGACAAACGTGGATGACGAGAACGAGGAACTATCGTTTCTCAAAGTAGTATTTGGATGAAAGAAGCATGAGACACGAAAAAGTTGACAAATGGGGCTTAAGAAGTATAAATGTGGGAAAACGAAGATATAACCGAAAGGGAGATGAAAGTGAAATCATTCCTTAAACAACTCCTCTAAAACTTGATGCTTAGCTTCCCAAGATTTATCTCATAGATTGATCAAATGTGTTGGTAAGCATATGATTGTTGGCTCAAGTTCGATGTAACAAACTCCTCAAGCCACTTATAATGTTCTAACTCATATATTTCTTCCAGCAAATGATAATTTTCTTCAAAGAATGAGTCACCTTTGCTTTTGTCAATGCTATCTTTCTTCTTAAGTGGCTTCTTGATAAACTGATTAGGAATGACATGCCCGTGTGATCTGTTTGCAATCACCTAGCTTCGATCCTTATTGAGAAAAACTTCTTTTCATCTAAAACACTTTATTGCCCCAGTTAAGGTCTTGGGGTTGATGAAATGACTATTGCTACAACTGATCATATGACTTTTTGCGTAGACATTTGTATTCTTCAATTAAGTACTTCAAGTAGTCAATAGTCATGTAAGGGTATCACTTCTTCTTATGTCAATTTGGATAACTCCGAAGAGAACTCCAATGTCTTTTTACTCGCTATTTGAAGAAAAAAGTTTTGCCCGTTGCCAAAATTGAGTAAAAGATGCATAACATGGTGATTTTGTCACCTGACATTTGTTTCATATTTTGACATTTGCCATAATAGCCTCATATGTTGCGATTGCCCCAGCATCTGCGTCAAGCTTACTTATGCATTTCTCAATAAGAAATGATGCATCAATCATATGCACGTCATTTGAGATATCTTTGCTTCAACATTAAAGAAATATAATGGCCAAACCCAAAAGTATCACCATCGAACTCCCTGGTCCTTGCATTTTTTTTCTTTTTTTTTTCTTTTTTTCTTTTTTTCTCTTTCTTTTTTCTATTTTTTTTTTTTTTTGCTTTTTGCTTTTTTTTTCTTTTTTTTTTTTGTTGCAAGGACTATTTTCTATCTCACTTGTTTTGAGAATCAATACCTGGATCTGCACATACTTCGAGAGAAAACCACAAAATGAGAATTTCAAAGCTTATCATTATGATCACTGAATTAAGATGCCTTGACCTGAATCTTTGACATATGTGTCTTTCATTTTTGATCTTCAACCTTGTTCTTCAATATAACTTCACTGCTTGAGACATGGAATGTTCATTTGTCAAAGTGTATCACCTTTTCTTTTCTTTCATTTCCTGCTTCCATTATGTCTTCCCTCTTTTGAAGATTAACCTACTTTGCAGTACTTTTCCTCGTACAAAAGCTTCCGGCTTCAAAGATAATCCCAAATCGATCGTGAACATATTATCTGCTTGCATTTGATACTTGAACTTAGCTCTTCAATGAGATTTACTCTAAGGTTACCAACACATAAAGCCTTAGATTTATTGTTTTCAGAAAATGACTCACTTTAATCTAGGGAGGATAAAAAGGATAAAAAGAAATGATTGACTCCCTTTGATAACTGTTGGATGCAAAATAGAATTGACTCGCTTTGATCAATAGAAGATAAAAAAAAATAGGATTGATTTACCTTAATTAAGTGAAGATGAAAAATTGGTTTGAATCACTTTAATCAAGGAAAGATGAAGAATATGATGGACTAAACTCTAATCAAGGAAAGATGAAGAATAGGATCGACTCAAGAGAAGATGAAAAATAGGATTGACCCAACTATGAAATATAAGATCGACTCACTTTAATCAAAGAAAGATGAAAAATGGGATGGAGGATAAGATGACACATTCAAATGAATCGTATGTGGATTTTGATGGTACGACAAAGAAGGGTGTAAGAATAATAGATCAAATTGCAATTCGCATCATGACTTGAAATAGTGCCAATAAGAGATAAATACTATTTGTTACTTTTAAAGTCATCGTATAATATATGAGCATGGGTTTTGCAAAGTTGGTAGATATATGGGTAAGAATAAGGAAAACAACAAATTGCCCCACTATAGTAGCATTATGGTATAGATCAAGAAAAAAAATAACTAATTTCCCCATTGTAATGTTATGGTGTAGGCTAATAAGGTCTTTGTTTAACTCAAAGCTCAAGTCTGCATGGGAAGAAAATGCGGTGTTAGGTCTAGGAAGAAAGGTGGGTCAAAGACATTGGGTGCTGGATTGAGTGATGGGGATATGAGTTTAAGGATATTATGGAGAAAAGGTGGTCAAGTAGGAGATCTTGCAAGCAGAAGAGGTCTTGACAAAAAGCTTGTATGGTTGATCAAGGGCTGATGATGACATTCACAATTTTTTTCTTCTTTTTTTTCTTTTTTTTTTTAGCTTTTCTTTCTTTTCTTTTTCAGACAAGGACTCCACTTTTTCCAAACATGGTTTAAAATCTCATGTTTGTCTATAAGGAAAAAAAGACTAAGTTAATTGGCCTAAAAAAAACTTAGTAAACCTAGGAAAAAAAAAAACGTGGAAGTCATATTTAAAAAAAAAAAAAAAAAATGTACAATGATCTTTTTTTTAATTTTTTTTTTTATAAAAGATTATATTGCAAAATGTTACTTTGATTTTTTTTTTTTATTTTTTTTACTGAAGTCTTAAAAGGATGGAAAAAAAAAAAACAAGCAATGAAATGAATGAAAATAGATGAAATGTCCTTTGGCCCAAATTGTTGTGCAAAAAATGAAACAATAAACTTCAAATTTTATTAAATGAAATAATTGAACGAAATATTAGATCAAATCCAAAATACTCAAAGAAACCATCATTGCTCTAAGGGAGACAACTAACGTAGGATAATTCCATATCAAAGTTCATAATTCTTCTCCCTTGGACTGCAATTGTGAAATGCCTCTACGAATGTCCCAACTCTTTTAGCCATTACTCTTTCTACAACATTGTCTATGTGTTTCCCCATCTTGAACTAAACTTGTGTTTTCTTGCCGAAAGACCTTTGAAATAACTTTGTAACTTACAAGTGAAATAACTTTGTAACTTACAAGTGAATCATATCTCCTTGCAACTATTTATGTTCTGTCGGTATCATTGTTGCATTCTAACCTTTCTGGATATGGTGCTCCAAATTGTCAATAGTCCATTGCAATGTACTATTGCTTTTCTCAAATTCAACCGCCTATTTACCTTGCATTTCAATCATTGCGTTTAGCTCCAAAACGAGTTGTTAAAAAGAAGAAATACAACTTTCCAGACTGGAAAATTGTGAATATTTCTCTTTTAGAACCTTATGCAAGTCTTCATTTCTTTCTTTTGATTTTCTGACCATTTTTTCTGGATGCATATAGTCTAACTCTTGATTCTCTTTCCCGAGCTTTATTTGATTCTTTAGTAGCTTTCTTATCTTAATAAACCCTTTTCTGTTTCTACCCCTTGTCGTTTCAACTGACTCATTTCTTGAAGTAACTTTCCTTTCTCTTGGTGGAGTAATAGATTTTCTGCCTTCTTGCCAGTGCTTTCATTTCCGAGCTCCTTTTGAAGTGGTGACATTTGCTTCTTTTTTTTTTTTTTTTTTTCTGCATGATGTTTGAATAGCTTCGTACCATAATTTATATTCTAGAGTGGAGACATCCATATGTTTTTCAATGTTTCTTTTTTTTCTATTTTTCCAGGATTCTATCACCTGCAAAATTTTTTGACCTGAATCCTCCTGCTCGTAATCAAAATCAAGATTCCCTACCTCACGTGTCACATGGATGAATTTTTCTAACCACATTTGGCGTAGAACTAAAAGAAGTGCATAACTAGTACATCCCCACGGGCCCAACAGTAGAACATCTTGAAATTTACCACACTTTTACTGGCTGCAAAGGCATCCACACACAACTTTCCATATTATGTCTTCAGTTTCCAATTTTGTCAAGAATGATACCACGACTCTCTACTTGGCACATCTGCTTTTTGTTCGACTATTCCCAATTCAACGATAAGGTTGTTTGTAGTGTCTTATGGATTGGAGAATTTTACTTCTGGATTGCCAAACTTAAGTGGACACCTCAAATGACTCATCAACCAGATATTTAATGGAGGAGTGCGACCGATAAATCTACCTTTCCCTCGTATTTTACAAAAAATTAATGATCATATTGTTTCGTCGTGGGCGACTCTGGAATTCTTCGAGAACGCCTTCTTGAATGCCAGGGACCCAATGTGAAATCTTGGGACACCACCACAAGATTACCCCGCTATTCTCCTTGGACATTTGGACACACGATTGACCCAAACATACATAGTACAAAGAGCTTCAAGCTTAACTCATCCTCCTTATGTTGTTGAACAAGGCTTATGAGGTAATTTAAAGATACTCTTTCACCTTCTCTTTTATTCTTGAGTTGATGTCCCATTTCAGCAGTAGTTATATTACCGATAATCCTTGCAAAAGCTCTCCTTCTAGTCAGTCTTTTGTCGAAAAATAAGCTTTGGCTTCAAACGTTATTGGCATTCGAAGCAACTCCTGGTATTCTTCAACCAGTGGGTGTCATGACGAGGGAATTGGATATAAAACATTTGTAAACTGGATCTCAAAAATATAATGCAGCTACCAAGATGTTTTTTCATCAATTTGAACGTATAAAAGACTTTTCATGTGCCCATATCTTTTCGTGCATGATATCCCTTGCTCTGGTTTGAATTCCTCCAAAATCTCTTTTATCTTCCTCGTGCTTAGAATAGTATGACTAAAGATGTTGGTAATTGTTGAGGGTTGATTTAAAACATCCTTCAACAAAGCATTCCCACATTTTGCTTGTATTTGTTCGAACCATTGCTGCACAATTTTCGACTTTCAATTGTGATTATCGGTTTTCTCTTTCCATTGCAACCTCGGTATTTGGTTTTTCTAAAATCGTTCAAAATCTCAAGTAATAAAGTTTGAATGTTTTTTTTTTTTTTTTTTTTTTTTTTGCACAACAAATGATGAGCATGTAACTAATATGAGAATGAAGCGAAAAAATAAAAGATCTTTTTAATATAAAAAGAATTAAATATGAGGGAAAATATGAAAGGAAAACATGAAGAATGCATTTATAAATGTGTATTATAAAAATATGCTAAATCAAGGATATAAATAAAGATGTTAAGCTAAAGTAAATTAAATAACATACACATAATTAAAATAAATCAATGGATTATATCATAACACGTGTGGTAAGACTCTAATGTCTAACGGAAAAAGGTCCCCAAGCTGTCCTTGATTCCTTTCCTTTTTAAAGAAAATAAATCAGAGGCACCCTTATCAGCATCCTGAATAAGGTCGACTTGAGTGAGGGTTTTCATGTGCCTACACGGGAGTTATAACTCCACGAAGGTCGCCACTTACTCATCCTCAATCCTAATCCTAATGGTAAAGCCCGGGTAGGAGGCTTGTGTACGTGTGTGCTTAAAAGGAGAATAAATACAAAAAAGCCAATATATAAAAAAATAACAACACAAGAAAATAAAATGACCCGCTTACAAAAAAAAGTCCCCAGTGGAGTCGCCAAGCTGTCGCTACGGGTTTGCGACGCGGAGCGGCCGACTTTGTTCCCAAGAGGAGGAAAATGGAGTCGCCACCAGTCTTGATTTAGAGGGTGTGACTGGGCACCCAACAATATGCTAAAATGGTCTGCAAATAAAAGATTTAAGGTTCGGGGGTCTTTTGTGTATGGGGAAGGTATTAGCACCCCACAACACTCGTTCGAAGAACGAAATTTTATTTTTCTTGTGTTATTTAAGGAAATTGGCTATGGTAAATACTAATTGTTGATTTTTAAATGTCCCACATTTTACTTCTCATTATTCCTTAAATAAATAATGAGCAATAATTGTGGGTGACATAAAGTCATTCATAATTTGTTTGAATTTAATTTGGCATCCCAAAATAAATTCATAAACAAGAATATTAGGAAAGTCAATATCTTGATTTCCCAATTTCCATCATAGGAAAGATTATTTTAAAAAAAAAAACATTTGATTTATTAATTTTGAAAATTGTGTGAGTAAAGAACATTTCTTTTAAGGGAAACTCTTAATTAATTTTATTTTTGAAGAAAGTGGCCTTTTATGAAAAATGGATTTTTGATTGATTTATTATTGTGAAAATAAAGTTTATGAAATCAATTTTAGCAAAAGCTTTAAACACATTCCTTACAAAAATGTCATTTATGAAATATGCTTCTTTGGAAAAAGTTTTAAAAGAAAAATATGAAGAATTTTTATTTATGCTTTATATGGAAAGAAATATTAAAATCAAATCTCGGCATCCCAAGATTTTATCTTTTCCTCAAGAAACTCAAATATCGGCATCCCGAAAATTTAAGATTCCATCGTTGGAATATTTTTGTTTTGAAAGTATTTAATTAAAAGAAAAGAACTATAAGAGAATAATGACTTAAATACGATATCATAACTTAGAGAAATACAAAATATATATATAATTGAGAGAAAATATCTAAAAAGGGATGAAAACTATAATATACAAGAATTAAAACTTAATTGCATTAAAGGAAACATATAAAAATCAAATCTTGGCATTCCAAGATATTGATGTTTTACCTCAAGAAAACTCAACATTGGCATTCCAAAAATTGAGATTCCGTCGTTGGATATTCTTTTTTATATTTTTTTTGAATACAAATAACAAAGGAATCGTGATTTAGGCAAAACAAAACAAAAAATCTACATATTAATCCAATAATCCAATGACATCACATGATTAAATGATACAAGATTTAATTGTGAAATAAAATAAACAACATATAATAGTCAAATTTAAAAACAATAAAATTTGAAGAATATGCATGCATTTGTTAAATGTTAAGATCACATAACTTCCTAAATGTAAAAGAAAGAAATAAAACAAATGAAAAAAAATAGACTAACTTTATGAAAGCATGAAAAGTTTAATTTTATGAACAAAAGAAAACTATTGTAGAAAGAATTGAAAACAAAGATTAAAAAAATACTTACAGAAAAAACGCTAGTGACTACCGTTGGACAAAGTGGCTATATGGAATTGAGAGGGAGAGTAATGGTGAGTGGGAGAAAAAAAACGTGACGAGTAGGAGGAGAAGGGAAAAAATCTTGAGAAGGAAGTTAGGTGGAAAAGGGATTGAAGTGTATCTAGGGTTTAGAAAGAGAGAGATTTAGGGAGTGTATTTTTTAGCAAAAAAACGTGTAGGAGGCTTCCCTCAGGCTCAAAATCGTGAAAAGCAAGGGTGATGGGATCCCTATTTATAGCCAATTCTAACCACAACATATTAGGAATGTGATCAAATAAAATTAAAAATAAAATAAAATAAAATAAAAGAAGAAACAAATAAATACTCAAATTTTACCTCCCATATTTACAAAATTTTAATTGCCAATCAATCCTTTAAGGAAACAAAATATTTTGATTAATTAAAACTTGCCAAATAAACCTCATATTTGATTTGACAAATCAATTAATTAAAATAAAATATTTGACCTAATTATTCTCACCAAAATTAATAAATATGATTGGGCTATTTAAAAACTCTAGAACACTTTTTTTCTTTTATTTATTATTTTTTTAAAAAGACAAAATCAATTAAAAGAATAAAATTCCGAACAAATTTAGGGGTCTACAACCACTTTAGACAACTGGCCTTGACTCCAACTCTGGCCTCTCAAAGCACTTAATACCAGTGGCTCTTAGCCCATCAACCATTTTCTGCTAGAATTCCAAAGTTTTGAATCAAGGCACAAGAAAAGGTCATTGGTGCTCATCTTCAACTTCAACACTCAGAACAAGTTGTGTTGTACATACACATTGGTAACAAAGCCAACAAATGAACAACTAGGCCAAGTGCATAACGATCTCCAAATGGTCCAATATAATCAGAGCGACGCTATCCGACCCTTTCAACACAGGGGACTCCTT
The DNA here is from genome assembly GCA_017139565.1 of Luffa aegyptiaca. NCBI lineage: Eukaryota > Viridiplantae > Streptophyta > Magnoliopsida > Cucurbitales > Cucurbitaceae > Luffa > Luffa aegyptiaca. The sequence continues at coordinate 25,195,137 of CM029397.1, forward strand.
TCCACTAACGAAATGCTTTCAGATATTTAAAGAGAATATTGCACCGCGAGTTCCAATTCATGAGTGAAATAGATAAGTTCATAACTCCTTAGTTGTCGCAAGGTGTAGACACAACTTTTCCATATTGCATTAGTTTACCACCTTGTCTCTTTTTTTCTTGAAGCGACATTTGTCGACCACTAAACCTCATGAACCATCTGAAACAAAACGTTGAGAGACCACCATCAGTTGCTCCTTTAATTCCTATAAATACCTTTTTACAATCCTTGTCCGAGGCGAAAGTGGTATTCTTGAATCTTGCAAGACAATTGAGTCCATGATGCTACCACATTGGCAAGATTCTAATCGACTCAACACTTCCAAAGGTACTTGCCAATCCAATCCAAGACAATACGAGTCTAAGCCAATGAATTGGGTCCAAACCCATTTGCGATTTGCTTCTATCTTGCACAGTCCACCACAATACCATCCTTAGCATCCTAATGCTCCAGAAAGGCAGCATGTTTAACCAAAACTCAACTTTTAGCAACATTGAGTACAACTTGCCACCTCTCAAAACTGCAACAACTTGGCCAAGGTGCTCATTACGAGTCTTCTTAGTCCCTGAATAAACCAAATCACCAAAGAACATTATCCCAAACAAGTTTAAATAGATCTTAAGGACTTGGTTCGCGAAGTCCATAAAAGGTGTCGAAGCATTAGTAAGTTCGAATACATCACAGTAAGCTTGTAATGCCCATACTTGGTTCCTCAATCCTTACTGATAATAGCTTGATCAAAAATCTTATTGCAAAGACCTTTGTTCCTCGACACTAGTCTAAAGTGTTCGGTTTTATGCCCTAAAACTCGTAGATAGTGGATGTAACCGTTGACCGAATATTAATGAAATAATATTGATATATTTTTCCATTAAATGTTATTAGTTATTTTATATTTGTCTTTGCCTAAAAATAACCCAATCCAATAAACTAGACATCCTAGGCTGTAATATGAGTCTTGAACTATATGTACGACATATGGGATCATTGTTCAAGAAACAGCCTAAAGGGTCTATAGTATAGGGATAAGACTGGGTGCCTTATCCTGGCGACACTATGGATACGACCCACTTTATATTTGATACAAACGCTATGATCCAACGCGATCGTGTAGGAGACATGTGAGTGGGGGTATCCTATGCAATGAGTTTGCATAAGACCGGACCGCGAAATAATAACCACTGGTTATAACACCGTTAACTAGTTGGTTTTCTATTTCACTAGGACGACCTAGACAACTTGGTTTTAATCCTGAGTTGATTATGAACTCCTGCTCATGAGGGATTGTCCTTTTATTTGTATGGGTGAGAGTGGCCAATACGCTGACTCAATAAACCTACCATTTTGGGGACAAGAGCGAGTGGGGAGCTAGGAACATAATTGTACAAGATGGAATTCACTCCTTCCCGACTTTAGTGAAGCAGATGAGTGTTCCCTTAAGTGGTTACTCTGAATCTTGAACAAAGGACCCTACCCTCTCAATGGCACGAGAGGGTTTTCTGTTTGATGGTTGGACCACAAACAGGTTGTTGATTAGAGGAGAACTGGTGCTTAAGGAAATAGAAGTAACCCAGGGGTAAAACAGTAATTTGACCCAACTGGTGTTACGGACACTCGTGAAGGACTAACTAGTCGATATTGGTCTAGATCCGTGGACACAGAAAATATGTCTGCAGTGAGAAGAGTGCAATTGTGAGTCTATAGTGGAATGTACACACAGTTAACAAATATTGATTAATGTGGTTAATGAGTTTGACCAATTAATCTCACATCGTTGGAGCTTCTGATCTGCAGGTCCATTAGGTCCCACTGGTAGCTCATAAAGTAATTTGAGGCAACTAAGTAATAAATGTAAATTGAAAATGTTCAATTTACTAAGGGAAACAATATAATATATATTGATATATTATTATGAGAGAAATTAATATTTGAAGAAATTCAAATATTAATATAAATTTGAGTCACATTAAATTTATGGAAGTTTGAAAGAGTTCAAATAATGAATGAATTAATTTTAAGGCCTAAAATCTATTTGGGCAAATTAATTAATTCAAGGCCGGAAATTAAATATGTGATATTTAATTTGTTGTTAATTAATTAAAGAATTCATTAACCGGGAATTAATCAATTATGGAAATAATTAATCACTTAAGGAAGTGATAAATCATTTATGGAAATGATCCAATCACTTATGGAAGTAATTAGTCATTTGTGGAAAAGATTAATCAATTATGGAATTGATTGATCATGGATTGATTAAATATGGAATAAGATTGAATCAATTTTGGAAAAGATTGATTTAATTGAATATTTTATTCATGCCCTCTCTTCTATAAATAGAACACTAGACCTAATTGGTTCAGGACTCTCCTCTTGCTCTTAGACTCACAAGACAAGACCTAGAATTCTCTCTAGCCTCCCTCTTAGAGAAAGACTCCCACAAGTCTTTTGCCTCCTAGACTTAGAGACATACCGGTGTAACCTCTGTGGTTATTGTGTCATTCAAGAAGAAATTTCCAGCGATTAAAAGACAAGAGGGCTGCTGCGTTTTTGTCCGTTGGAGCGTCGTTGGCGAATAACGGTCAAGTCTACAACGAAGGTTTGTAACGGTTCTTTCCCTTTTCTTTAGAAAAGCATGAAAATAAATTTAGATTTATTTTTCAGCATGTTTATACCAATTTTCCAGCAACTTTAAAGTATGCTTAAAGTTTATTTGAGTTTTTTGTAACGGTATTTTAATGTTAATTAATATACGGCGTAAGGTCCAATTGATGTGCTTCCGCTGCGTAGGGGCTTTCATCCCCCTCATAAAGGTCATCAATGCTATGGAGAATATTTTTCTTTCATAGTCACTTTGTCCAATTCTCGATGGTCATTGCAAAAACCTCTTGAACCTTTTTTTTCCTTACAAACAAAACCAGGGAAGTGACACACTAGAGAAAATAAATCTCTCGACCAAGGATCTTTCCATTGTTCTTTAAGTTCCTTCTTTCAACTAGTGTCATTCAATGTATAATAGGGTTGTTCCAAGTAACAACTCTATACATAAGTCCATAGCCTTAGCAAAATAAGCTCAAGCACCAAGCTGCAAAAGGGACACCGACCTTCAGGGTAAATGCTATCTTTGGATTTCCAACTTGATAACCCTTGCCTCACGGGTCTTGCTTGCGTAGAAAGTTGATCCAACTCCACAACTTACTAGGGAATTTCTTAATTTGATGGGGTTTTGGGCTCCCTCGCTAAGATCTTGCAACCAACAAAATAACCATCCAAGGTAAAGAAAGATCTGACTCTAGCTCTAAGGCAATAACCTAAACTTAATAACAACCAACAAGCATAAACAAAGCAAAGCTATCTAGCACTATGGCAACATCCTACGCCTACTAACAAACAACAAGCATAAGATCAAAACATGCTATCTAGCTAACTAAGGGAGCATCCTACACCTACTAGCAACCAACCCAAAGCAAACATGCAAGCTAAATCAATCTAGAACAAGGAAACAAGCAAACCAAACATTGCTAATGCAAAACAAATAATCACACAAATCACATATATATATCTATTTTATAAGAACAAATCATATATTAAAACAATGATAAGTCTACATACCTGGTGATGGAGAGGAGACTGAGAAAGACATTTCACCTAACCCTACACCAGTTACAACTTACAATCTAGTTTTGCCTAGATTAGTCTACAGGAAAAACTCCGCTATGATACCAACTGTAACGCCCCGAAATTCCTAAGAGACTATCTAAGGTCACCATTAAACTTAGTCACATTACTCTTTAAGGTGCTACCAAAAATTCGACAGCATAACGACGTAATTTTGCTTAACCCAAAATTTTACAACCTGTTAAAGCATCACATAACAATAAATAAAATTGCAACTCGATTACGAGTCAGATCTCGTAACCATTCCCATTCAGTTAACACAGTTCAAATTTAGTCTAATTCAAAACACTCAACAAAGAAAATAAATAACCAATGTTCTAACCAACGACTTCCTGTCGACACAATTTTATCTCTCCTAATATTGTTTAAACAACTAAAAAATATTAATGAAATAAATTCTTAAACTCTGCTTTCTCAAGCCTGCTCCTCAGCATCACTAGGCTCATATAACTCCTCATCACCTGCAAAACCTGGTAGTGGATCAGTACAAAACAACGGTACTGAGTAAGTGGCTCACACCTAAAGAACCATCAAACAATGTACAACATACAAGGCAAACATCATGCTCTTCAATCACAATAACAAGTCTTATATACAAGGTGAGCAATCAACACATAGAACATACTCACTAATACAACCGTGCAACACCCATGCACCTAACACATGAATTCCGCACCATGCAATGCACACTCAAAACAAAATTTTAGGTTAATTTCAAAACTTTAGGCTAAAAGTTTCCATAATCAATGTTCTTTCTTTTCTCTCTTTCCATTTTGTTTAATCTAAAATCAATTTGAAACTTGTTTGAAAAATGAAGGGAAATTGAAATCCAATTTGAAAACATCAAATTAAATCATCAAACAAAAATTGAAGTTTTATTTAGAAATTTCAAATTAGAACCAAACATCCAATTAGAGACTTTAATTTAGAAAAGAGAGAAAAAGGAAAGGAAAAATAAAATAAAATAAATTGCAATTGATTTGGAAACTTAAATTCATAGTCAAAATGAAGATGGAAAAAGTTTGGATACATATAAAAGAAATAACCATTTTCTTTTCTTGTTTTAAAAGGAATAATAATAATGGTAATAATAATAATAACTGTAACGACCCGACTTCTTAATAAGCCTTTAAGAGACTGTTACGACAATGCATGCTTTGGAGGCCTTTTTAAATAAAAATAATTTGAAACATAAACACTAGTTTAAACCAAAACTTTAAAACAAAACTTTTATTTGGGATCCCTAAATTTTAAAAGTTTTAAATAATTTCTAAAATATAAATGTTTGTGGCCTCTAGAGAATTTCTCAAACAAATTTACAAATCAATAAAGTAAAACAGAGTTCTTAAAGCGGAAGAAAAATATGAAATTCAGGTCCTCTCATGGATGTCTAACGGATTTTCATCAATCACCTTTCACCTGCCCTTGCCTTTACCTGAAAAAAAAAATTTGAAAAGAATGATTATTTTAAATACTCAGTAAGTAACCCTACTATTGAGGTTGGGTCACGCTTTAAAAATATTTTAAATAAAATCAACAACAAATATCTTTTTGGTGGCTCTAAACTTTATTTTAACTTACTAATGAAAGATGATATGCATCAATTTCATGCATATCCTATACACATCAATTTCATGTGTCCCCTACGGAGGCCGTCAATTTCACGAAACCTCCACGAACCTCGACTTAGGTACATCAATTTCATGTCTCTAAGTCCTATGTAGGCATCTCTGTATGTACATCAATTTCATGTACACTTATAAAACTCATAATTTTAACTCATTCCTTTAATGTAATTTTAATCTCATTCCTCTAATGGAATTTTAAACTCATTCCTTTAATGGAATTTTGAGAGACCACCAATCAAATATTTCAAACATCAACAAATGCAAACAAAAATAATAAATTTCATGCGCTCAACAATTTTCATAAATGTATACTCAATTAAAAATAATAAATTTTTCTTGCACAATTCTCATGCATTTAATAATAATAATAATAAATTTCAAGAACAACTCATAAGCACGAGAATTTTAGAAAATCAAGCATGCACACCCAATTAAAAAGTTCAACAATAAAGCCACTTACCTTGGCTTGTAAAACTTTAATTTAAACTTCAATTTAACTCCAACAATGCCGATCACGACCACGAACCAACCAATACAAACGAAGTCGACGCTTTTTGCCCAAGTTCTAACTCGACTTAATTTCAACAATCCAAGATCTAATCTCTATGGGTGCCTAAAATCAAAGACCCAATCCAACATGGGTATTTCATTATGAGGAACAATCAATCCAAAATTGCTTTAAAATTCACTTACCCATGGCTGAACTCACTTGAAACCGAAGGAATTCAAAGACCCACTGCACAATCATCAACAAAAATCAATGGGTATCCGACTAAACTCCCAAATCAACCTCAAAGCTTGCTGAAAATTACTTACCTTGTGTCAAAATCATTGAAAATCAAAGGAGCTCAAACCCCACTCAAAACAAGTGCTGGAAATCACGAACACAAGTTGTCACCACCCCTGAACTCGTCGAAAAACTGCTAAAAACTGACACCCAACTTGTTGGAATGTTGTCACTGATCAGAGAAGACCCGCCGCCTGAAAATCACGAGACCCACGCCCTTAAGCCTCCTGAAATTGCCGAAATTTGTTCCCTTCTCACCGAACAGCCACCACGAAACCACCCACGCGCCTGCACGTCGTTGTTCCATTGGAAACCACGCACGGATTGCTGAAACAGCGTTGGAATCGCCGCCCACGACTGCTACCCACGCCGGAGGTAAGCGCCACAGCCGCAACCAACATGAAACGCACACTGCCAGTCGATGATGCGCCGTCGTGGAGCTCAAGTCTGCCGTCGTCGCTTACTTGCTGTCACTGGAGAAGAAGCTCGTCGCCGTAAGCAGCAAGGGAACGTCGCCGGAGGTGGTCTGGGGGCTGCAATTGTGGGTGCTAAGAAAGAGAGTATGAGGAAGATGAAGGGAATGACTTGGCTTCCTTGGGATGCGCACTCTAATGGCTAGGTCTTATAAACTTAGGTTAGGGTTTAACTTGGCTCTAACATCTCAAATATTACGAAAATGCCACTTCAGCTCAAATTTTAAAATTTCACCAATTTATCATTCTTTTAATTTCCCTCCACATCCAAATTAACTCCATAACTAATGGAATTTGAAACTTTCTTAAATTACAGGTGTTACAATAATAATAAGACAAATCAATAAAAGAGAGGAGTGAGAAGAATATAGAATTTAAAATGCGGGACCCACTACCTTTTCTCTCTCCCCCAACCTCCTCTTCTTCCTCAAGTCCAACTTCTTCTTCTTCTCTTTTTTTTTTCTTTTTGCAGAAGACCTTCACGGTTGGGACTGTGGTGGCGGCGGCGATGCGGCCTCGACGGCGGCAGCATAGTGGGTGGCGACGGCGGAGTTTGGGTAAAAATTCTTCTCAAATCTCAACTTTCCTCTCTCAAACTCACTCCCTCTCTCTACAATTTCTTCACTTTCTCTCCCTAAGTTATTTCTCCAAATTTCTTCACTCTCAAACTCAATCTCACTCCTTCACTTTCCTTTCTTTGTTGTTGTCTTCATCCTCCATCTTCCTCCCTTTTATACTTGAAGGCTTTACTAATTTGGGGTGGAAGATGGATGAGAAAATGGTGGAAAAAGCCATGGAAATGGCTTTAGAATAGGGAAATGGAGGTAATGAGGGAGCTTTCTAAGCCTTTTTTCATGAAAGTTTCCCCTTGAATAGGAATGGGTTGAATGGGAGAAGAAGAAAACGTGGGGGAAGGGAGAGGAAGAAGAAAGAGAAGGAAAAAAAAAAAGAAAGAAAGAAAAGAAAAAATAATAATAATAATAAGGATAAAATAAAATAAAATATAAAATAAATAAAAATAAACTTTATTAAAGTAATGAATTACATTACTATAAAGTACATTCCGGTCAAGGCCCCAAATTCGGGATTAAATTTCTCCAAATGTAATTTGGAGAAATCATAAACTTTATTAAAAATCGAGCCGGACTAAATACTGTGTCTACAAATCTATTAAGAGAAAGATTCATTCGAAAATTTCCCCCCTAACAGCCACGTGTTTGAGAAGGGAAATTTTGCCCAATCGCAACTCGTACTTAGAAAATTTGGCATACACCTCGTTACTTCTCAAGGTCGTCTAAACTTGCCCAAGATACTCATAATGGTCATACTTGGTTTTGTAGATGGCCTTTGGAGATATTAACCTTCCCAATCCACAACTGATGGTATCCCGAGTATAAACTTGCCTTTTAGGATACTGTTGCTCCTTAAAGCTAGTCATAATTTATTCATGCAAGGAGAGAATACTTGCTCACTACTGCCATTTATTAAACTCTTGTCAATCGAAGCATAGCCACAATGGACTCATCTTCCTTCTTATGAACAAAACTATTCACCCCAAGCGAAATACTAGGTCCTATGAAAAAAAAAATTCTTGTCATTCCTATATTTATGATTTGGGCTTCCTCGACTCTGTTGAAGCCACCTTATATGAAGTTTTAAGAATGAGAGTTGTTTCCAACTCAGGCTCTTTAATGAGGTCTACCTCTCATGTCGATGGTAACTTGGAAGGTCCAACCCACTATCTAATACTATCAATCTCTTCCATTCATTTCAAGTCGGCTTAGTTTCTCATCCCAATCAAAGTGCTGGCTTCATTGATTTCTTGTACTAATTTGATTCCAAAGTCAAAATCTCTCCAACTTCGACAACACACCCAACAATCTACATGTTCACTAATAAAGCCTCAAGGTTTCCTTTCAATAGATCTTTGGGAACTATTGCTAACAGCCACACCAACTAAAACTTGTTTCCTTCAACTCCTATGTAAATTCAAGATAGATATTTGTTAAAGGACTCTTCCAACATCTAGTTTGTCCTAGCTCAATCCTTTTCTTTTGGAGGAAAATTCTCAAACCAAAGTCGAGTTTCATATCCAACGTCTCTTATACAATTTCTTTTCATCTACACGTACAAGGGTTCTAACTTTCTAATAGAAACAAGATTTCTTACACCCATTTTAAGAACTTCTAAACACAAACCACATAATAGAAATCAAGTCATACTCATGATCTTGGAGTCTAAACATTTTAATTTCTTTTGTCTCCCAAGATAGCAAAACTTTTCCATACTACTTTTCCTTTTCTCAAAAATATATATATAGTCATCAAACTTAAGATGTCGTCATTTTCGAGTGAGAAATAAATTCAACACCAAAAAGCATGTCTCCACTTATAATATTCTCATAGATCTTTCGTTTAGAGTTCTGAAATAAATCTATGGGGAGATGTTGCTTAATTATGTGGCCTTGCTTTTAAACTCCAAAATTTCTACTGGTCCAATTGAATTATTAAACGAAGTCGCTTGAAATATCTGGAGAAGTGAATTTTCAATTCAAACCCACAACACATTTTTCCATTTTGAATCTCATGTTTTTTTTTTCAAGCTATCTAACTTTCTTTGTCGACCACACCAACAAAGCTAGGTAACCTAAAATAATTCTTCATATTATCATTTATACTTCGCCTTTCACTTTTCATTCTTTTATGAGTGTCTCATAAAAATCTAGAATTACCTTACAAGTTGACCAAACATTGAACTCCACACAAGTAGTCATGATGTATTGCTCCTTTCAAGGCTTTACTCAAGAGACACCATCTCTGATATTTAGGGGCTGTTTGGGGCGCTGAATTGGTTATTATATCTGGTGGTTATAATAATCTGGCAATTATAATAGTCTGGGGGTTATAATAATCTGTGTTTGGAGTGCAGATTATTATAGTCTGGGATAAAATAATCTGTGTTTGGGGTGCATATTATCATAGTCTGGGATAAAATAATCTGTGTTTGGTATGCAGATTATTTTAGTATGGGTTAAAATATCTGTGTTTGGATTGCTGATATGTTTCACATGAGAATCTGAATCAAATATTCAAGTTGATTTTTTTTCCTAACCATTCTTTTATTCACTCAAACAACTTCGTATGTCCAATATTGTAGTTTGCAAATATGAATAAAAAATGAACATGGATTCAATTGTAACAAAAAGAAAGTATTGGGTAGACGAGTTGAATGATGTGTTTAACTTCAAATGAAACAAAAAGTCACCAAAGGTAAGGGTTCACTTTCTTTGGCTTAGGGTCATGATTTTTCCACAATTGAAGTTATTACATGATTTCATATTGGAAAACCATATTTGTTTCAATTCTGTATTTTGAACTTAAAAATGATAAATGCTTACGTACAAAGAAATTATGTAATAGAAGTCCATATTTATATATGTAGAAAGACAACCTAATATTTAACTCCCTACAGTTGCACAAAAAAAAAAAAATACATGTGGGAGGTAAGGTTGACGTCTTGTGGCCACACCTGTGGTGCCACAAAAATATCTTTCCATATACATATATGAGCACAAAATATAGATAGAAATGTCTTCGAAGAACAGATAAATATGAAGCAGCACATCGGTCGAGGAATGGTGGCTCAACTGTGTTTGTCCAAGAGGTATTCACAATACTCCAACTTCAGAGGAGCAAGAATAGATAAGAAGCTCTCTGTCGCTTTGATGTTATTGAAAAGGATATCCATGAGCTTCACCCTTTTTCGGTTGTCCAGGTCTGGTACCTCCATCAAGTGGGAGACAATTTTATCCCGGAACTCAGTCTCTGTGGCGCGTTTTGTGGCAGGCCAGTCAGCAATGGACTTAAGTTGTTCTGTGAACGAGGCCATTCCTCGATTCACAACTTCTGCGATGTGCATGTTAGGCCCAGATCTCTTTCTCTTACTACCACGTGACGAATTTCCAGTTGCGTAAGTTTGACTGTTCGGCGTCACCTGAGGCTCATCCTCTGACATGTTCACATTAGGCATGGTGAACGGTGGGATGGGGATGTCGTTGTTCGGGGATCCACTAAGGTTTACTGCATCATCTGGTATGTTAGACCCCATCTCTGCCATCACCTCTGACACCCCCCCCCCCGTAGCTCTATCCTTCCCAAATACATATGCGAGGTCCTCAAAATGGAGGAAAGGCTTGTTAAGCATGCCCTTTGCGATTGGATGATGCTGCATTCACCCGAAAGTTTATGTTAGGAAGCAATAAATTTTGAGTAGTTAACACGGTAAAACGTTCTTACCTTCACCCACAGGTCGAATGTTTCTTTCTCCGCCTCGATGCACTTAAATTCCTCGTTCCAGCCAAAGCCACTACATCCAGGACCCATCATCTCTGTAATAGCCTGGTATTGTTTCTTCAGGGTGCGAACCCTGGATTCAATGTAGCTCTGTGCTGGAACGTCTCGTCCCGACATTTTCTCCCTCATCAGGTGTTCCAGTTGCGCTTGATACCCAGATCTGAACGTCCCATTATCGGACCTCCAACCGCCCACATGAACTAAGGACACGAGGGACTCAACAAGCTTCGCGTCCTCGTTATTCGTCCACGTGTGTCTTGGAGCTCTAGACGAACTGGTCATTCTGCTATGTGAATACATACATTGTGGAAATGTTAAACTATAATGTAATACAAATCATGTACATAGATTCATGAATGAAAATTGCATTAACCAAGATAAACAATTACATTAACGATTGGAATGTAAACAGTTAATACAACTAGCGATTCTGAATACTAAACTAGAAGAAGCAATTCATAAAATCTATAAAGCAATGTTATTCCATTAGTTATGACGTAACTCCCATTCCGAAAACATCTGTTCTGCCAACTCATCCCTCCACCGTCTCCATTCGTCTGTAGTCTCAATGAAATTAATATTCTCACCATCAGTTGTGGCCGATGCAGAATCCACCTCATCCAGTTCGTCGGGAATTTCACGATCATCCATCTCCCTGTTGATAAGATTGTGAAGTAAACAGCACGCTGCGATGGTCCGTCCTTGAATTCGAACTGGATAGTACGATTTAGCTCGGAGGATAGCCCACCTTCCTTTTAGCAAACCGAACGCCCTCTCAATCACATTCCTTGCAGATGAATGCTTCATGTTGAAGAATTCCTTTGGAGTAGTTGGTGCATTCCCCGCACCACGCCATTCAGAGAGGTGATAACGTTCCCCTCTATACGGTGCTAGGAAACCCTCTGCATTAGGGTACCCAACATCACACAGATAATAATATCCTGTGGAATGTTATAGCGGCTCAGTACATCTTCCTAAGGGTTGTATGGTGAAAAGAAAAAAAATATATGATGATTTACCCTTCGGAACTTTGAGTCCGTTCGGTCGTGATATTGCATCTCTAAGCACCCGGGAATCAGCGGCAGACCCTTCCCACCCTGGTAGGACGAATGTGAAATCTCCGTTTGTATCACAGACAGCAAGCACGTTTGTTGCCTAATGTGGTGTCGGATGTAGGGTGATTCGTGTTCTATTCTCCTACGATCGTTCATATATAGATCTAATAGTAGGAGAATTTGAGTTTGAGCTGTGGTGAAGGCTGCCAATATGGCCACTAGTTCATGGGGATCCAGTTCATCGGGATCCATAATTAAACTAGGAGACAAAGGAAAAAAAAAGGTCATCATGGACGAAGGTATCGTTTAACTAAAAGTGGAAAATGGAAAAAAGTAATAAATAAATCAGGAGGCCAAAAGAAACTTACGATCATGGATTTGTTATTAAAAGTTGAAAAGGATTTGTAAAAAACGAAAACAACATAACTTTGGGGTCCGGGTTTTCGTATAAAAATATATATAGTAAAAACATAAAAATAAAAATACGTTCAAAAAGAGCGTTAGGATACATTCAAAAAGAGCCATATGGTAACTCATTATGATTTGAAACATTGTTTTTCCAAATTTTTATTTTGTGTTCAAGATTGTGTTAAAATCATTATGTTAAAATCATTATGTTAATTTGTGTTAAATATTGTGTTTAAAAATCCGTATAATCTTTGTTAAAATAAAATAACTCATTAATTCTCTCTCGTCCCTTGAGTAATAATCTGAGAAACTCGTTCGAATTATTATAGTTCTTCCTTATTATAACGAAACATTTTTGAAGAATAAAATATAACTCGTCATGTTATACTCCAAAAAAAAAAAAAATCCCCAACCAAATTGGATTTAGATTTTTGTTAGGCCAAAACATAAAAAAAAGTGTCCAACTGACTTGCCATCAACTGGGTAAGTAAATAACTTTTTTTAGTGGAACTTGTTTACCAAAGTCTGTTTTTCTGAAAAAATATATATATATGTTATTCGAAATCTGGTTTTTTCAAAAGTTTGTGACACGTAAATATTACTTCATTAATCTCTATTTCTTTTCTAAAACCGATTTTATTTTTTTCTAAAACAGATTTTATTTTTTTTCTAAAACAGATTTTATTTATTTTCTAATATCTATTTCTTTTCTAAATTGTTATTTGTAAACCAAACTCTTTTCTTTTATCTTATATTTATCTATAACTCCTAAATCTCATTCGGTAATGACTAATTCTATGCTTTCACGGAATAATTAAAACGATCCTTACAAAAATTTAAAATTTGTGTTAAAGATAGTGGTAAAATTCAGAATAAGCAAACATATATTAAAATTTGTGTTATTTGTTAAAGTTATAAAATTTGTGTTAAAATTTACCTAACTTTGAACCAATATCCAAAAATAAATAAATTTTTGAAGTAACCTTTAGACTAAAAACTTCTGACCACCAAACATATGTAAAAAGCACAACCAAAATATAATACTTTCAACTTGCTTAATGTTTAAAATGTTTAATATACAATGCCCCACATAGAATATGAATGAAAAAGTCTATGAAATAAATACAACCATAAAAAAAAAACAAGGTTCAATCCATATACATGAACAAATAAAATGTGCAACATAAATAAATTACAAAAGGATCATTTGATCTTTAAGAAAAGACGAACCTCGAAGTAAGGTCGATGAAAGTATGTTTTCCAAATCCTAAAAACAAAAAAGGATGAAGATTAGAACCTAATTATCAAATTTTTAGTACATACAGAACAAGGACACTAACCTTACTAGGAAGAGATGGAGAAGCAAAGTATGAGGCAACAACTAGTTTCCTGGCGGAAGGAGACCGCCCCTATTGCAAGAGAGAAGCGCATTAGTATTATGTCAAAGACCACGTACAAAAAAGTAGTTAAGAAGAAGGGAGGGAGAGAGAAGAGACTAACCTAATTGTATATAGAGGAAGAGAAGAACAAGTTGGGGCCGCCTGAAGAACCAACGTAAAAATGATACATGTATATAAAGAATGAAAGTGAAGAGTAGTCTTCAAGGTTGGTTGGTGCACTTATTGCACCCAACCAACATTCCAATGGTAGAAGAAGGGATATTGAATAATGTCAAATCCCATTGACAATTTCAGCATTTATGAAGAGCCATCACCATTTTTTTAAAGCAAATGTCAACTCAACAGTGTATGCAGAAGAACATTTATTACAAAGAGACCAATGCATTCATAAATAAACAGTTGTTAAAGAGTAGGAAATTTGGCCGGCCTCAGGTTTTTGAAATTCATTCATGAATATTGAATATCATGTACAATGTTGGAAAACAAAAACAAAGATCTCATATATGGCCATGAATGAGAGAATATACATAGGCAGACAACGATTATGCAAAAACAGGACAAGCATCACAAAATTATGGTAAACATACTCAAAGAACACGTAAATCTCAGAGTAGAATTATGCAAAAAAAAATAGAAACAGAGATTTCAAATATGGCCATAAATCGGAGGACATACATAAAACAAATAAAAAACAGGAAAGACAACACAAAATCATGGTGAACATTCAAACAACACAGAGATCTAAACTTATGAATCGTGAATGAAATAATTATTATGCCACAAAAAAAAAAAAGAAGAAAAATAGGCAATAATCGACTGGAAAAAAAAAGAAGGAAATGGAAACATTTGGATCAGAGAACAACGATGCAGAAAAAAAAGAAAAATAAAACCCATTATGCCAAAAAAGAAAAATAAAACCCATTTGACTCGTGAATCAAAGAACTATTATGCCAAAAAAAAAACAAGAAAAATACTCAGCATCGACAGCAAAAAAAAAAAAAAAAACAAAATGGAAAACGTCTCCTAGTATAATCAGAGAACGAATATGCAAAAGGGGCAAAAAAAAACTCATCGTCGACTACAAATAAACAAGAAAAATAAAAAAAGGAACAAGAAACATTCGAATCAAACAACAATTATGAAACGTAAACATTCGAAAATATATATAAAAACAGAGACCAAATAAAGCGACAATAGAAGGAAAAAAACAGATCAGAGAGAGAGCCCGGAGGCATTCATCATCGGTCGGCCAAAGGATAGAGAACAAACCTTCAAACACCTCCCCCACCAGGCTCGAAAGGACTCCGACCACCCCTACCACGCATTCCCCGAAGTCCTAACCCATCGAATCCAACATGCAACCTCGAAAAGTCGAAGGAAAGCGGCAAGAGGGGGAACCTATTCAGAGCGGCGAGGGAATCGTGAAAACTCGTTTCAGATCTGGTGAAAAACACCGATCTGAAAACGGATAGAGAAGGGAGACAAAGAGATACGCTTGAGGAAGAAGAGGGTGACAGAGAAGACGAAGGGGCTGCAGAAACCCTAGATCCAAAAGGGTGAGAGAGGCGCGGATTCGAGAGAGAAGGTTTGTGTAAGAAACCGATAGAGAAGAGAAACGAAGAGATCGAAGAAGAAGGAGACGGAGAAGACGACCAACGGCACAAACCCTAGATCCAAAAGGGCGAGAGAAGCGACGATGAGAGAGAGATTACTGTGTGAATTGAATAAGGAAATAGGTGTGAACACTGTGGAAAATGAATAAGAAAACCAGCGTGTTTTTTTAAGTTTCCCATCGTCTAAAGTAATCAACGGGCCAAACGAGGAGTGCAATATTTTAACGTGGGTTAAAATAACCTATTCGGCGGGCCAAACGGGCCCTTAGTGACCTTTGAAAACTTCACTCTCCAAAGATTATCTATTTTTTCCTTGTCCATATCGACTACTTTAATCTCACACTTAAGCATATACTTCATGTTCGTAAAGCTGCCTTTAAGCACTAAACACTTTCATTTCCACAATAATACATAACAACAAGCATTTCATTCATAAATCCATTCATGAATCCTCCCTTTTTTTCCTTTCCTCACATAACATAAACATTGACATACCTGGTTGTGACCAGATGCTTGCTGATAAGCCATGCACATACTTAAGGTTTACGATGTAAACCAGTCTACAGAACCTATAACCTAGAGCTCTGATACCAACTGTAACGCCCCAAACCCAACATAGAACTTCTCCAAGCCAAGCACACTTAACTTCAAAGTTCCTATGATTGAGCCACCGAAAAGGAAGATGCACCTTGTTGGTATAGGTAGTATCTATCAATTCTTTTAAGCTTATCTTGACCATGCTTTCATATCCTCAGGATCCCTCTCATTCAGATGTGATCTCGGTTCATTCATGTACCCTTCCTAACCTCGAGCGTCACATGCCCACCAGCTTTAGCCTTGGTTCGTCCTCGAACCACGTCCTACTGGGAGAGGTTTCGCTCTGATACCATCTGTAACGACCCAACTTCTCATGACTAATTTCTATGATCGTTACTAAATGATTTGGAATTCCCTAATTCCGTTAAAGCGGAAGCGAATTGGGACCAATTCGTAGTTAATTTTGTTTAATCTAAAATACAAATACATTGGCAATAAACTTAGAACTATTCTAGATTTATATTTAAGGCTAAGCATACAAAATTTAGATCTAAATCTATAATAAAGAAAAAAAAAAAAAAAAAAGCAAACCTCCGTTGATGTCTCTAAAAATCAAGAATGATTCTTGATTGTCTGCAACAACGAAGAACACCACCATTTGATCTTCCCTGCTATAACTCTGAGATTAGGAACGTAGTTGTGGGACTACCTAATCTTGAATGGGAAAAACTCTAGAGAGAAAATTCTCCCTAGAGTTCTTGAGTTGAGAGAATATGAGAGGGTCTTATCGTGGCCATATGTTGTGGTCCCCAAACCCTAGAGTTAGTGTTCTATTTATAGGAGAAAAGTCATGAATAAGATATTCATTTAAAATCAATTATTTCCATAACTAATTTAATCTTTTCCATAATTAATCAATTCCATAATTGATTAATCTTTTCCATAAATGATTGATCACTTCCATAAGTGATTAAATCATTTCCATAAATGATTGATCACTTCCATAAGTGATTAAATCATTTCCATAAATGATTGATTACTTCCATAAGTGATTAATCATTTCCGTAACTGATTAATTTCCAATTAATTAATTCTTTGAATTAATTAATCACCAATTAAATATCATATATTTAATTTCAAACCTTCTATTAGTTAATTAATTAATTACCCGATTAAATATCATATATTTAATTTCAGGCCTTCAATTAATTAATTCTATAATATGAATCAAATTCATATTAAAATTGGAACTCCTTCCAATTCTCTTATATCCTATAAATTTAATATGAATCAAATTCATATTAATATTTGAAACTTCTTTCAATATTTATTTCTCTCATAATAATAAAGTTTAATTTCAAATTAGACTTTACATTTTAATGTATCATTATACATTATATTAATTTGTATCTCATACAATTAACTTATTTCCCAATATGAATTTGAACTATTCAAATTCTCTCAAGATATAATTGTTTTAACTACGAATCGGTCCCAATTACGCTTCCGCTTTATCGGAATTGGGAAATTCCAAATCCTTCACTATGTTGGGTGACCTCCTGAGAATTTTCCTAGGAAGCAAGTGAGTGAGGACAAAGCATGCTAAAAGGACCATGTGTTGATTTGTGGGGACAATCTTCATTCTTAGAAGCGGTTTAAGACGAGTATGGTAACGTGGCTAAGTCGCAGGGGAATGTCGGGGTCGTCAGTGAAGGGAATAAAAGTCCCCACGCAGCGGAAGCGCATCGATTGGACCTTACGCCGTATATTAATTAACATTAAAATACCGTTACGATAACTCAAACAAAGCTTTAAACTAACTTTAAAGTCGTTGTAAAACGGTTTAAACATGCTAGAATAAATCTAAATTTATTTTAAAAACTTTTCTAACGAAAAGAGGAAGAACCGTTACAAACCTCCGTTGTAGACTTGACCGTTCTTCGCCAACGACGCTCCAACGAACGAAAATGCAGCAGCCTTCTCGCCTCTTGATCGCTGGATTTTCTTCTTTGAATGACACAATAACCACAGAGGTTACACTGGTATGTCTCTAAGTCTAGGAGGCCAAAGACTTGTGGGAGTCTTTCTCTAAGAGGGAGGCTAGAGAGAATTCTAGGTCTTGTCTTTCAAGAGTGTCAAGTGTCATGACCAATTAGGTCTAGTGTTCTATTTATAGAAGAGAGGCCATGAATAAAATATTCAATTAAATCAATCTTTTCCAAAATTGTTTCAATCTTATTCCTTAATTAATCAATCATGATCAATCAATTCCCCAATTGATTAATCTTTTCCATAAATGACTAATTTCTTCCATAAGTAATTAGATCATTCCCATAAATGATTAATCACTTCCTTAAGTGATTAATTATTTACATAATTGATTAATTCATGGTTAATGAATTCTTTAATTAATTAACCACCAATTAAATATCACATATTTAATTTTCGGCCTTGAATTAATTAATTTTGCCCAAACACTTTTAGGACTTAAATTAATTAATTCTTTCAATCTTCCATAAATTTATATTTGAACTTCTTCAAATATTAATTTCTCTCATAATAATATATCAATATATATTATATTTATTTCCCTTAGTAAATTGAACATTTTCAATTTACATTTAATTACTTAGTTGCCTCAAATTACTTTACGAGCTACCAGTGGGACCTTATGGACCTGCAGATCAGAAGCTCCAACGATGTGAGATAATTGGTTAAACTCATTAACCACAATAATCAATATTCGTTAACTGTGTGTACATTCCACTATAGACTCACAGTTGCACTCTTCTCACTGCAGACATATTTTCTGTGTCCACGGAACTTAGACCAATATCGACTAGTTAGTCCTTCACGAGTGTCCGTAACACCAGCTGGGTCAAATTACCGTTTTACCCCTGGGTCACCTCTATTTCCTTAAGTACCAATTCTCCTCTAATGAACAATCTGTTTATGGTCCAACCATCAAACAGAAAACCCTCTCGTGCCATTGAGAGGGTAGGGCCCTTTGTTCAAGACTCGGAGTAACCACTTAAGGGAACACTCATCTGCTTCCCTAAAGTCGGGAAGGAGTGAATTCCATTTTGTACGATTATGTTCCCAGCTCCCCATTCGATCTTGTCCCCAAAGTGGTAGGCTTATTGAGTCGGCGTATTGGCCACTCTCACCCATACAAATCAAAGGACAATCTCTCATGAGCAGGAGTCCATAATCAACTCAGGATTAAGACTAAGTTGTCTAGGTCGTCCTAGTGAAAATAGAAAATCAACTAGTTAACGGTGTTATAACTAGTGGTTACTATTTCGCGGTCCGGTCTTATGCAAACTCATTGCATAGGATACCCCCACTCGCATGTCTCCTACACGAACGCGTTGGATCGCAGCGTTTGTATCAAATACAAAGTGGGTCGTATCCATAGTGTCACCAGGATAAGGCACCCAGTCTTATCCCTATACTATAGACCCTTTAGGCTGTTTCTTGAACAATGATCCCATATGTCGCTACATATAGTTCAAGACTCATATTACAGCCTTGGATGTCTAGTTTATTGGATTAGGGTTATTATTAGGCAAAGACAAACATAAAAGAACTAATAACAATTAATGGAAAAATATATCAATATTATTTCATTAATATCCGGTCAACGGTTACATTCACTATCTACGAGTTTTAGGGCATAAAACCCAACAAACTCCCACTTGAACTAAAACACTAGTTAGTGGGATGTAAATGCAATAATCTAAAGCTGGA
Source organism: Luffa aegyptiaca (assembly GCA_017139565.1). Lineage (NCBI taxonomy): Eukaryota > Viridiplantae > Streptophyta > Magnoliopsida > Cucurbitales > Cucurbitaceae > Luffa > Luffa aegyptiaca. The sequence continues at coordinate 25,214,856 of CM029397.1, forward strand.
AATGTCATTTATATTAATATAATACAATGAACTAGGGCATCCTTATACCCATTATACATTTCTCCCACTTGCCCTAGATTAGATGGCATACATATCTCGTAGACCTAGACCTTCTAGATGACCCCCAAACACTTTAGCCGTGAGAGCCTTCGTAAATGGATCAGCGATGTTGTGCTCTGAGGCGATCTTAGTGACGATCACATCTCCTCTTTGCACAATCTCCCGTATCAGGTGATACTTCCTCTCGATGTGTTTACCCCGTTTGTGGCTACGAGGTTCTTTTGAGTTGGCTACAGCCCCACTGTTGTCACAGTATAGTGTTATGGGCACGTTCATATTCGGAACTACTTCCAAATCAGTCAAGAACTTTCTGAGCCATACTGCCTCCTTAGCTGCTTCGCAAGCTGCTACATACTCAGCCTCCATGGTTGAGTCTGCTATGCATCCTTGTTTGATGCTTCTCCACACTACTGCTCCTCCATTGAGGGTGAATACTGACCCTGATGTGGATTTCCTAGAATCCTTATCAGCTTGAAAGTCAGAGTCAGTGTATCCAGTAAGAATCAAATCCTTAGCTCCATACACAAGCATGTAGTCCCTCGTTCTCCGAAGATACTTGAGGATATTCTTAACCGCTCCCCAGTGGTCCAACCCTGGATTAGACTGATACCTACTGACTACTCCCACTGCATAACATATGTCAGGCCTAGTGCAGAGCATGGCATACATTAAGCTGCCCACAGCTGAGGCGTAGGGAATGTGTCTCATGTTCTCAACTTCTTGAGGTGTCTTAGGAGATTGTTCCTTAGACAGGTGTACCCCATGTCTGAAGGGTAGGAGTCCTTTCTTGGAGTTTTGCATCGAATATCGAGACAACATCTTGTCAATATACGTTGCTTGAGACAGAGCTAGCGTTTTGTTCTTACGATCCCTAATTATTTGGATTCCCAGAACATATTGAGCCTCTCCCAGATCTTTCATTTGGAATTGGGCTGCTAGCCATTTCTTAATGTCAGTGAGGTATCCTACATCATTCCCAATGAGTAGGATATCGTCTACATAAAGTATTAGAAAAGCTACTTTCCTTTTGTTGACTTTCTTGTATACACAAGGCTCATCAACGTTTTGGTCAAAGCCAAAAGATTTGATTGCAGTATCAAATCTAATGTTCCATGATCTGGATGCTTGTTTCAATCCATAAATGGATCGATTTAGCTTACAAACCTTTTGTTCCTGACCTTGGGCTATGAACCCTTCGGGTTGAGACATAAAGATATTCTCTTCAAGATTACCATTCAGAAAGGCAGTCTTGACGTCCATTTGCCATATTTCATAGTCATAATATGTGGCAATGGATAAAAGAATTCTTATGGACTTTAACATGGCTACAGGAGAAAAGGTTTCCTCATAGTCAACCCCCTCCTTTTGGGTATAACCCTTTGCCACTAGTCTAGCTTTGAAGGTCTGTACCTTTCCAGCTGCATCTCTTTTTCTCTTATAGATCCATTTGCACCCTATGGGTTTTACCCCATATGGTAGATCTGCAAGTTCCCATACAGAATTGGAGTATATTGACTCCATTTCCAGGTTCATGGCTTTGACCCATTCATCCTTTTCTTCGTCATTCATTGCCTGTCGATAGGACAATGGATCCTCAATGCTGTCATTAGGTATGACAACCTGAGTTTCAGTTAAACCCAAGTAGCGGTCAGGTTGTAATACAACCCTCCCACTGCGTCGAGGCATTCCCAACGTTTGAGATGGACGGGATGGATCTGAAGAACTAGTTCCTTCATCAACCCTTGCTGAAGGTCCAACTTCATCAACAACTCTTGATGATTCTTCAGTAGCTTCTCCTAATATTATTTTGCTTTGTGGTTTATGATCTCTCATGTGGTCTTCCTCTAAGAAAGTGGCGTTTGTCGATACAATCACCTTATTTTCTTGTGGGTCGTAGAAATAACCACCTCTAGTTTCTTTAGGGTAACCAACAAATTGGCACAGTTTTGAACGAGGTTCCAGTTTCTTAGGATTTGTCACAAGCACGTGTGCAGGACAACCCCAGATGCGAAAGTGATGCAAACTAGGTTTACGCCCCTTCCATAACTCGAAAGGTGTTTCAGAAACACTTTTCGAGGGAACATTGTTCAAGATGTATGCTGCAGTCTCCACTGCATACCCCCAAAACGAGCTAGGCAATTGAGCATAGCTCATCATTGATCGAACCATGTCTAACAAGGTTCTATTTCTCCTTTCTGACACACCATTCTGCTGAGGTGTACCAGGGGCTGAGAGTTGAGATTGGATTCCATGTTCTATCATATAATCCTGGAATCTTTGATCCATATACTCCCCTCCTCGATCAGATCGAAGTACTTTAATAGATTTACCTAATAGGTTTTCAACTTCAGCCTTAAACTCCTTAAACTTTTCAAGGGCTTCAGACTTATGTCCCATTAGGTATAAGTAACCATATCTTGAATAATCATCTATAAATGAGATGAAATATTTGTACCCTCCTCGAGCTTTTACATTCATTGGACCACATAGATCCGAATGTATTAACTCTAAGGGTTCTTTGGCTCTGTAACCTTTTCCAGTAAAGGGTCTTTTGGTCATTTTTCCCTCGAGACAAGATTCACAAGGTGGTAGTGAATCATCTTCTATCTTGCTTAGAAGTCCATTCTTTACCAAACGACCGATCCTATCGATGTTTATATGACCAAGTCTAAGATGCCAAAGATGAGTATTGTTACTTGATGGAGAAATCTTTTGCCTTTTACTTTGAGTTTCAGCAATTTTAAATAATTCGTGATTTAAAAGTGCTTTGTTTTCGGTTGGTCTTAAAACATACAAGTTATTTTCCAATTTGGCTGAACAAATAAGTACACCATTTTTATAAATGAACGCTTCATTCATATCAAAAGTAACTGTATACGATTGTTCAATCAAACATGAAATAGAAATCAAGTTCCTCTTAATCTTGGGAACGATTAACAAACTTTCTAAAAGTAAGAATCTATTTCTAAAAAATAACTTCGCAGCTCCCACTGCTTTAGCTGAAATGACTTCTCCAGTTCCGACCCTGAGTGTCATTTCTCCATCGTTCAACTGCCGAAAGGAACTATTTTCCTGAAAAGAAGAGCAAACATGATTAGTTGCTCCTGAATCAAGTATCCAGGTAAACTCATCATGTTCTACCAGGCATGTTTCTAAAACCAGTAAATCAAATTTACCTTCATTTTCCTTCTTTTTCTCAGCAAGGTACTTTGGGCAGTTTCTCTTCCAATGTCCATCTACATTGCAGTGAAAACACTTGCCCTTGTCTGCCACAGCTTTGGCTTTTCCCTTGCTTTTAGCAGCAGTACTGGGAGCTTTCCCCTTGTTTCCTTTCTTCTTCTGAGTTTTCTTTGAAGAAGTGGCTACAGATTTAGTTCCAGAGGATGAACCCTTCTCGAACTTTCTTTTGGAGTGAACAACGTTTGCCTCTCCTTCTATCTGTCCCTTGTTCTTAAGAAGAGACTGATAGAGCTGTAGCTCATTAAGGAGGCTAGTCAGGTTGAATGTTATTTTATTCATCATTGCATTGCTTCGAAACTGCAGAAAACTCTTCGGAAGAGATTCTAAGATGAATGCAACCTGACTACGCTCATCTATGACCGCCCCGTTTGCCTCTGCCACGTTGAATTGGACCATCATATCTAGGACATGCTCCCGAACAGACGTGCCCTCTTTCATGCGACAGCTATAAACGTATTTGAGAGCGTCATGGTGGAGTTGGTAGGACGGTTGTCCAAACATCTCCCGGAGAGAGTTCATAATCTCCCTCGCTGTTACCATGCCCTCATGCCTTTTAGCCAAAACTTCAGATAAGCTGGCTAAGATATAGACGCGAGTCTTATCATTGGCCTTTGTCCAGCGGTCATAAGCATCCTTAACTGCCTGGGATGCATTACGAGCAGGGGTTGGAGGACAATCCTCCGTTAAGACGAACCGCAGATCATCGACAACAAGAATCGTATTCAAGTTTGACTTCCACGTAGCATAATTTTCGCCGGTTAATTTCTCATTTTTAAGCAGAGAGACAATTGAGGAAGACATTGCTGAAATTTAAACAAACAATGACCGTATTAGTTATCTTTGCCTTAACCCATCATACAAGCAAACAATTGCACACAATCCAATCAATTTAGCAAAACAGACAATCACAGAACCCTAAAACTATTGATTTAGTTTTGCAACGACGTTTCAGAGGTTTAGAATATCAGCCACCGAAGGGTGATCAGGTACTCCTCCTTTGAAATGAGACACCTCTCAGCTAATTCTAATTCCAGAATAACTCATATTCCTATAGACATTAGCCACCGTTGTTCGGTCAAGGATTTGTTAACACTTTTAACTCATCCTCGTAAGTGTAACCCTCCCACTTTCAGATCTCAGAGGCACGCACCAACAGGCTACCGAAGGGAAAGACAACTGTTGGTGATTAGCCTAAGAGCTCCTATCCTTTTCAGGAGTTCATGATGTTCCGAATCCTATGACCAGGCCCTCCGAAGGGATGGATGCGCCAAGGCAACCTGCAGGCGGATCATAGGACTCTCACGGTGTGAACTATGGGCGGAAACCGAGGGATACGTTGACACGTGTCCCGCTCCCACTTACTCTAGACATTTTTCCCATTCACCTTGATATTGATCCATGCAAACACTTTCCGAAGGGAGGCCGCTCCTAGGGCGACTCGAAGCCGAGCATGAATCTCACGTTGTGAATATAGGGACGTAGGAGCAAAACTTGATTTAAATCTCGTTTTGAAATTTTCCTCCCACTGAAAATGTCCTAAGGTTAATATAGGGTTGTTTAACCTAGATAGTATTCGGCTAAGTCAATCTATCTAAGTTTGATCCTATTATAACAATTATGGAAAGGATTCAACTGCAATCTTTTGGGTGAATTAAACTTCTTTTAATAAACCCAACATTGCAAGTCAACATTACTATGGTTAATTCAACTCAATCCGGTTAGTTCCCAGGTAGGAGGTGTTCCGTAAACCGTCAACTTAAATACCCCAAACCTTAGACAGAACTTTACCGAGAGAGTTCCCTTATAACCTTAGTAATGTAAGGTCTTTACTCTAAAGATCTAGGTGCATTAAACACTTTTAATAAACCTAGTGACATTGCATGCTAACATTTAACTATGATTAATTCAACTCCGGTATTCCAGGTCAGTTCCCAGGTAGGAGGTGTTCCGTAAACCGTCAACTTAAATACCCCCAGCCTTAGACAGAACATTACCGGTGGAGTTCCCTTATAATCATAGCAATGTTTTTCCTACTTAGTAAATTAAAACTATTTTTAATTCTAAGTAAGAAAAGATTCTAATCCTATTAGAAATCGATCTAGGTCTAATTAATTTTAAACAATTTAAAATTAATTCAATTTATCCTATGATCTTATGTTTGCATGCAAATCTTGATTATAGATTGACGGTTTCTAATCATTAATAATAAAGAACTATTTCAAATTTTAATGATTAATCCTATAATCAAGAATCTAGGGTTTAATTAATTCAACAATCTCATTCAAATTAAATAATTAAACCACACTAATTGCATGAATAATATAACAATTATATTATTAACTATGGATGTTCCATGCTTCATGCAATTTTGATTTTCTTTTATTATAACAATTATAAGTCAATCAAGAAAATCAACCAAGCATGCTTCATTCATCACATTAAACATAACTATTTATATTTAATTTAAGTAATGACATGCTTCATGCTTTCCAATTTTTCATATAAATTAATATACACTTATATTAAAAAATATGAAAACAAATCCATGCATTTAAACATACATTATAACAATTTATAATATATAAAAATACATGAGCATGTTTATAACCTAAGGTGGGATTAAATAATCTATATGACATCCATAAAGCATATAAATAGCAATTGAACCGGTTAATTTTGGCCCCTAGGATAAAATAAAGCATTAAATTACATTAATTTAGCTAAATTCTATCCTAAAAAATCCATGTACAGCTCCGGAATTGGCCTAGACAGCACGAATCGCCCCGAACCACCTCGAACCGGCCTCCAAAATCACGAACCATGCCAAAAATTGGCTGAACCGGACCAAATAGGTCCCAGCCCAGCCGAACCGGTCCGAACCGGACCGGTTACACCTTGAACCGCGCCTTTTGAAACCCTAGGTCGCGCCTCCATCGTGACAGCATCGAGACGCTGTGTTGATTAGCGTCCCGACGCTGTGCGTTTTCCATATCTGGCGCCTGCGTAATCGAGACAGCGTCGAGACGCTGTTGAGGTAGCGTCCCGACGCTGTGTGCTTTCCTTACCGAGCGCCTTCGGTATCGAGACAGCGTCGAGACACTGTTGAAGGAGCGTCCCGACGCTGTTGCGTCTGGAGGCAGAATCTGGGCAAAACAGCAACGATTTCTCCGATTTCGGCCCCGATTTCAGCAGCGATTGCTCCGATTTTCATCTCATAAAAACCTATTCTAGACCCGGACTTACATAGGACTCGATTTTACATAAAATACCCGAAACACCGGGGCTTACATGATCAAAATCACATAAAAATAAAATCTATGGCCATAAAATTAACCCAAACAGTTCAACGCAAACCGAACATACAATATGCATAAATCCCACCTATTAGAGCCTATCGCAACTTTTAAAATTAATTAATAGGGACAGCGATGGCTCTGATGCCGATTGAAGGGAATAAAAGTCCCCACGCAGCGGAAGCGCATCGATTGGACCTTACGCTGTATATTAATTAACATTAAAATACCGTTACGATAACTCAAACAAAGCTTTAAACTAACTTTAAAGTCGCTGTAAAACGGTTTAAACATGCTAGAATAAATCTAAATTTATTTTAAAAACTTTTCTAACGAAAAGAGGAAGAACCGTTACAAACCTCCGTTGTAGACTTGACCGTTCTTCGCCAACGACGCTCCAACGAACGAAAACGCAGCAGCCTTCTCGCCTCTTGATCGCTGGATTTTCTTCTTTGAATGACACAATAACCACAGAGGTTACACCGGTATGTCTCTAAGTCTAGGAGGCCAAAGACTTGTGGGAGTCTTTCTCTAAGAGGGAGGCTAGAGAGAATTCTAGGTCTTGTCTTTCAAGAGTGTCAAGTGTCATGACCAATTAGGTCTAGTGTTCTATTTATAGAAGAGAGGCCATGAATAAAATATTCAATTAAATCAATCTTTTCCAAAATTGATTCAATCTTATTCCTTAATTAATCAATCATGATCAATCAATTCCCCAATTGATTAATCTTTTCCATAAATGACTAATTTCTTCCATAAGTAATTAGATCATTCCCATAAATGATTAATCACTTCCTTAAGTGATTAATTATTTACATAATTGATTAATTCATGGTTAATGAATTCTTTAATTAATTAACCACCAATTAAATATCACATATTTAATTTCCGGCCTTGAATTAATTAATTTTGCCCAAACACTTTTAGGACTTAAATTAATTAATTCTTTCAATCTTCCATAAATTTATATTTGAACTTCTTCAAATATTAATTTCTCTCATAATAATATATCAATATATATTATATTTATTTCCCTTAGTAAATTGAACATTTTCAATTTACATTTAATTACTTAGTTGCCTCAAATTACTTTACGAGCTACCAGTGGGACCTTATGGACCTGCAGATCAGAAGCTCCAACGATGTGAGATTAATTGGTTAAACTCATTAACCACAATAATCAATATTCGTTAACTGTGTGTACATTCCACTATAGACTCACAGTTGCACTCTTCTCACTGCAGACATATTTTCTGTGTCCACGGAACTTAGACCAATATCGACTAGTTAGTCCTTCACGAGAGTCCGTAACACCAGCTGGGTCAAATTACCGTTTTACCCCTGGGTCACCTCTATTTCCTTAAGTACCAATTCTCCTCTAATGAACAATCTGTTTATGGTCCAACCATCAAACAGAAAACCCTCTCGTGCCATTGAGAGGGTAGGGCCCTTTGTTCAAGACTCGGAGTAACCACTTAAGGGAACACTCATCTGCTTCCCTAAAGTCGGGAAGGAGTGAATTCCATTTTGTACGATTATGTTCCCAGCTCCCCATTCGATCTTGTCCCCAAAGTGGTAGGCTTATTGAGTCGGCGTATTGGCCACTCTCACCCATACAAATCAAAGGACAATCTCTCATGAGCAGGAGTCCATAATCAACTCAGGATTAAGACTAAGTTGTCTAGGTCGTCCTAGTGAAAATAGAAAACCAACTAGTTAACGGTGTTATAACTAGTGGTTACTATTTCGCAGTCCGGTCTTATGCAAACTCATTGCATAGGATACCCCCACTCGCATGTCTCCTACACGAACGCGTTGGATCGCAGCGTTTGTATCAAATACAAAGTGGGTCGTATCCATAGTGTCACCAGGATAAGGCACCCAGTCTTATCCCTATACTATAGACCCTTTAGGCTGTTTCTTGAACAATGATCCCATATGTCGCTACATATAGTTCAAGACTCATATTACAGCCTTGGATGTCTAGTTTATTGGATTAGGGTTATTATTAGGCAAAGACAAACATAAAATAACTAATAACAATTAATGGAAAAATATATCAATATTATTTCATTAATATCCGGTCAACGGTTACACCGCTGACTAGTTAGGGGTTTTCATTTCACTAGGATGACCAATGCAACTTAGTCTCAATCTTGAGTGTCTTATGGACTCTTGTTCATGAGGGATTGTCCTTTGATTTGTATGGGTGAGAGTGGTTGGTACACCGACTCAATAAGCCTACCATTTTAGGGACAAGACTGAGTGGGGAGCTGGGAACATAATCACACAAAATGGAATTCACTTCTTCCCGATCTTAGGGTAAGTAGATGAGTATTCCCTTAAGTGGTGTCTTCGGGTCTTGAACAAAGGGCTCTACCCTCTCAATGGCTCAAGAGGGGTTTCTGTTTGATGGTTGGACCACAAATAGGTTGTTCATCAGAGGAGCACTGGTACTTAAGGATGTAAAGGTAACCCAGGGGTAAAACGATAATTTGACCAAGATGGTGTTATGAACCCTCGTGAAGAACTAACTTGTTGTAATTGGTCAATATCTATGGATACAGAAATATATCTACAGTGAGAAGAATGCAACTGTGGGTCTATAGTGAAGTATAGCGACAGTTAACGAATATTGATTATCTCGATTAATGAGTTTAGCCAGTTAATCTCATATCGTTGGGTATTAGGTCCCACCGGTAGCTCATAAAGGGTATTGATGTAATAAGTAATTTGAAATGTTCAAATTTACTTGGAGAAATAATATAATGTATGGTGAAACATTATAATATAAAGTTTGTATTTTAATTAAACTTTATAATATAAATTTATTTTGAATTTGATTCAAAAATTAATTTATGGGAGAATTAAATATTTGAAGGTGTTCAAATATTAATTTAATATGAATTGACTTCATATTAAAACTATAGGTTAAAATTAATGCACATTAGATGTATATTAAAACTATAGATTATATGAGAGAAGTATAATTGAATATGATTCAGTTATAGGTTAAGTTAAATATATGATATTTAATATAGTAATTAATTAATTAGAGATTTAATTATTTATTTTATTTAATCTAATTTAATTAAATTAATTGAATTAAAACTATAGGTTATGTGGGAGATATTCATTTAAATCAATAAATGAATATATCAATTAAATTAGATTTAAATGAATATTAATTTAATTGATTAAAATAATTAAATTTATTTATTTTTATTAAATTAAATAAGGGGAAATGTTTGCTCAAAAAAAAAATAAAATTAAATAAGGGAAAATGTGGTAAGTTGTAACCTCCCACGTCAAACTCTTTTTTTCTCTCCCAACAGATTGGGTAGCGACTATGAAGGGAAAAGATAGTTATGGCGTTTTGAACTAACTCTCATACTCCACTCTAGCGTTTTTTCTCTCACAACAAATTCTCCCAAGCACATAATTCCCTTCCAAAGAGAAAAGCTCCAACAAGCTCCTCAAAGAACCCCCGAGATATATTGATGTTATCCTAGCGGAGGTGTTCATTGATCTTTGTGTTGCTATAAAATCACAGAAAATAACAAGTCCCAAAGGTGTTGGTGAATCAGTCAAGTCGTCAACGACAATAAGTGATTTTTAGATCTTTTCTTCTTATTAGAAGCATGATTAAAATAGTATTTAATTCTTTTTTACAGCATGCCTATAGCCCATTTACAGTAGTTTATGATAGTTATGTATGCTGTAAAATTTGTCAATTGTACTAGTATTTTATTCTTTAATAATTAAAAACTAAGTTGGATCTCTAAATTGCTTTTGTTGCGTGGGGATTTCACCCCTACAATAAATGTGTGGGACAATTGTCTTAAATGAAAATATGTATATTAGAAAAGAATAAATTCAAAATAGAGAATTAAAATATGGAGAGATATAATATTAAATAAGTAAAACCGAAAGAGAGAGGGGAAAAAAGGGCAACCATGCTGAAATGTTTTCTAAAAGAAATATAAATTATTTCAAATAGACTATTTGGTATAATTTGGGTAGAAAATTTCCACTCCCCCGCCTTGTCGCAACTCGGAGCGCCTGACGTCCTCTTTTGGGCTTTTTAAGAAGAAAATTGGAGTCGCCATCAATCATTGAAGGTGTGATTGGTCACCTTTAAAATAAAATAAAAACTAGTCTTAGAAAACCAGAAATTAGGCTCAGGAGTCGTTTGAGTGTAGGAAATGTATTAGCACCCTACAACACCCGTTTAAAAAACGATTACCACAGTATCTTATATTGTCCAATTAAATGAATAAAAACAATCCTTCATTTTTATTTTTTCCTTTAAAAAAATGATAAATATGAAAAGAAAACCAAAATGCAATAATAAACACAAGATGTCTCATTTGTTCTTACCTTAACTTTAGAAATAAAGCAAGGATTAGACATTATGAGTTGGATTATCCAATTTAATATAAATCAAGCCTAATTTCCCTTTTAATTAAAGGAAATTTGCTCCTCAAGAATTGAATTTGACTCCATCATGGGTTATACATGATTACGTTTATTAAAAATAATAAAAGAAATATTTAAAAAAAAAAAACAAATAGATGCTTTCGTAATTTATGCACCTATATGTGTGCATGGATTTTGAAAAGCACGTCTTGTGAGGAAAAATATATGACGTTTAGTCATAACTTTAATTTGTGTCGATAGGCAAAATTAATCAGAATATTAACTTATAATTCCAAATAATTTCGTTTTTGCTACCAACATTGATTTTGGCCAAATTTTGAATTTTGATTTCTTTTTTTTTTTTTTTTTTTTTTGAAATTGGAAAATTAATTTTAGCCAAAATTGCGAAGATTTTTTTTTCTCTACCTTGGACATGAATTTGGAGGTAGATAGGTACTTTGAACAAGAATTGGAGGTCTCTTGGCTTGTCAATTTTATTAGGCAAAAAATTCTCTCTTGATTCATGTAATTTGGAGGCAAAAAAATTTTTTCCTAAATAGCAATTGTAGGAAATTCATTGCCATATTTGATTAGGCCAAAAATTATCTCTTGATTCATGTAATTTGGAGGCAATTTTTTTTTTCCTAAATAGCAATTGTAGGAAATTCATTGCCATATTTGATTAGGCAAAATTTTCCTTAGCCAAAAATCAACTTTTCCTTATATGTTTGACCTAATTTTTCCCTTATAAATTGAATAAGTTGGATAGGTCAAGACACAAAGCCATTCAAGCAAGAAATCTAGGTAAGAAAAATTCTCTCCTCTTTAATTTCTCTTTTCTTTCTTTCATTTGACTTCAAATGCTCGTGTATTTCTTCTTTGTGTAGGTCTTGAATTCGAGCAATAACCTCCCTTCGTGCCTTTGCATTGCGCCGTCGGTAAGTCAAATAACCTTCAAAAATCTTTCATTATCTTTACAAAAAGCTACTGCTGCAATTTCAACATTTTTTTTGTTGCTGCACTGTGTTGTACCGAAAGACAAAGGAAAAAAAATGTAAGTTTTCTTTTCTTTTATTTTTTTGAATGCATTTGCAAGGTTTTTTTTTTTTTTTTTTTTTTAGGTTTCAGTGCTGTCTTTTTTTTCATACATACATACACCATATGGCAAGTCTTTTGAAAACAAAATTCATTTAAAACTTTTTTGGGAAAAATACACTTTTGGTCCCTGAGGTTTGGGTTAAATAACACTTTGGTCCCTAAGTTTTCAAACTCAACAAAAATACCCCTGAGGTTTTAGATAAGGAGCACTTTGGTCCCTGCCGTCCATTTTACCGTTATATACTAACGAAATGATGATCTGGCAATATTTTTTTAATTAAAAAGTTATATTTTTTATTTTTTTAAATAAAAATCAATAAAAATAATAACTTTTTAATATTTTTTTTTTATTCTTCTTCAACAAGAAGCTCAATTACTAGCCTCCTTTCATCCTCTTCATAACCGGCGACCAGTTTTCTTCTTCTTCTTCACCGACGGTCGTTGGCCGACTGCCGGCGACAGCGGCCGCCGGCGTTTATTTTCTTTTTCTTTCTCTTCTCTCCCTTTCTTCTCTCTCACGCGGCCCCCTCCTTCGATTTTGAGTTCGTCGGCGACAACAAGATCACCCCGTCTCTTTCCCTTTCGTTTCTCCTCCGACGACAGCAAGATCTCGCCGTCATTCGCCCAGATCTGTCGAAGCTCGTTGTCGTTTGCCCAGATCCGCCAGTGTTCTGAAGAAAAACCCACGCACGAACAGTTCTGAAGAAAAACCCACGCACGTCGAAGCTCGCGAGTGTTCGAATCTCGTCGCCGTCTCCCTCGTCGAGACCCACTTTGCAAAGCACCCAGATCTGAAGAAAAATGCCCAGGCATGAACAGTTCGCGAGCCCCGTGCTTGTTGAGACAAACCCACCCATATCTCCGCCACCATCTCTTTCCCCCTCACTGTCTCCTCCACGCCATTTGAGAAAAACCCACTGCAAATCAGTTCGCGTTCAGCCCGATTTCGCCTTGTGAGGTCACTGCCACTGTAGATCGGGTCTTCGTTGGTTGTCGTGGGTTGCAGCAGTCCTTGTTCCGGTGTGGAAAGCCAAGAAAGAGAAGGAGAAAGAGACAGAAGACGAAGATGGGGAAGAAAGCGGAAAAAAAAAAAAAAGAAAAGTTCTGGTGACCGTCGACAAGTGTGTTGGTGGGTAGGTTGAAGAAGAAGAGAGAGGTTGAAGAAGATGAAGAAAGAGAGAGAAATAAAAATGAAAAAATAATAATATTTTATTTATTTAATTTATTTTTATTTTAAAAAAATTGAAAAAATAAATTTTTTATTAAAATAATAGTGCCACATCAGCAACCGTTAAAATTTAACAGAATAGTTGACGGCAGGGACCAAAGTGCTACTTATCTCAAACCTCAGAGGTATTTTTGTTGAGTTTGAAAACTCAGGGACCAAAGTGTCACTTAACCCAAACCTTAGGGACCAAAAGTGTATTTTTCCCAACTTTTTTTTTTTTAGAAAAACAAAAAAAAATATTTTACATACTTGCATAAGATGGCTGCCGCTTTTACATTTTTTTTAACCTATTGCCGCAACTTCTTTTTCTTTTTTTTTTTTAATTTTTTTATTTTAGCGCCGGTGCTTCAACTGCTTTCACACACACATGACATGACATAATGATTATTGTGAATTTCCAATATATTTTTTTTATATATACACATAAATGCACAAACACATTACAATTTTTTTTTTCTTTTTCGTGTGTACTGACGCAAATTCAACTTTTCTATAACAATTTTGTCGCCTCTTGTTCTGCTATTTTCGTGTGTGTGAGCTTTTGAATCTCAGCATTTTTATTTTTTTTTATCGCCGCCTGCTCCATTTTTTTTTCGCTGAACGCCCCCCTCTTCTTCTCTTTTGCACACATGTATATGAGGAGTTTTTTTTTTTTTATTCGTGGCTATGCCCCTTTTCTTTTGTAAAACACCTTTTGACTTTTTTTTTTTAATTATTATTTGCTAATTATATTCCTTTCTTTTATAGGAATTGAAATTAACAAATTTACCTGACGATCTCCTTGGACAACATCACTTTTTGACCACCCTCTAAAAGGTATATACATATTCAATAATCTTTTTTAAATATGCACATATTCCATTGGTGTCCTTATGGCATGTGCACCTATTGCTTTGATTGTGCTATAGATTTTTTTTTTTGTCTTTTTTTTTTCTTTTGCACATATGTTATTGCAATTTGTTTCTTTCTTGCTTGAATCTTTTTTTCTTTTGCACATATGTCATTGCATCTCAACAACGCGATCACCTTCAAATTCCTATCAAATTGTGGATTTCTTTCTGGTTCAAAGGAGATTCGAAATATGAAAAACCTCCTTCCCGAAAGTCGAAGAAGACTTCTCGTCCACGTCAGACCCATAATCCGAATGGGGCTTCTATCAAGCGTCACAGTTGGTCCGAAAAAGAAATGGATCTATTTTGCATGTTGGGCGTAGAAGATGAATTGAAAGATAAGACATACTTGGCTGCCTTTCTTTCTTGTTGGTTGTGCGAATTTATATTTCCCGACCAACGTGCTTCTCTTCGTCCAGGAGTTTTTAAAGTCGCCAGTCTTATGGCTGAAGGTTACGTTTTCAGTCTTGTTGTTCCTGTTTTGGACAATATTTATCATGGACTTAGCCAGATTCACAATGCATCTCCTTCTGCTGGATTTTCAAAGGCTTGTTTCCCTTTGCACTATGTCCATGTTTGGCTGGCTTATTATTTTAACACGCATTACAAAGTCCCAGCACCTGTCATTGGCCCGATGATGGTTGAGTTTTCTGGCGAGGGTGGGGCTAAGTACTTTAACGATTTTGAAGCCCGTGTACATATTCACAAAGGTAAATATGTGTCATGGTATGCGAGTCTTCAAGCCAGAAATACAGGCGAGCTTTTGAAAGATGATGGGAAATTATCGTTTTGGCTTTCTTCATTCTTCATAAGCATTCGGTCGTGTTTCTTGTCTTCACGATGTGGATCGTTGATGGTTATTGAAGCTTATAGTCCTTGTCGATTTAGTCGACAATTTGGATTCTATGAAGACATACCGAATGACTTGGGTAAAGAAATTCCTAAGGTAAATTTAGCGAATGTGTTACGTCTTTGGAGTATATGCACTCAAAGAGAAACATTATCCCAAGTATACCTTCCTGCTCGTGCAACGAAACCACACACTCAAGTTACTCAACGCTATAGAAGTTGGTGGTTAGCCAAGCATGGGAATTATCTTGAAGAAGGCATACAAAAGTTGGTGGACAGCGCTTCTCCTTTTCCCTCTAAGCCCAAGTTTCCTAAAAAGGTTGGTAATGACAACGGAGGCAAAAGGATTCGCATGTTTGAACCTGGTGAATTTTGCTCTAAGGATAATGATGGTAGTCAGAGCAGTAGCAGCGATCATCATTGGAAAAGGCCTAAAAAGTCCAATCAACCCTCACTATGTGAAGATGAACTTTTTGATGGAGTTCCCAGCACCTCACAATTTCCTGCACTCCCTACACTCCTGGTAAGTGTTTTCATTCCTTCTTCGTTATAATATTTTACTACTATTATTATCATTATTACTTACTTTTTTTTTTTTGCAGTCACCTTTAAATGATCCCCTTATAGAAGCCGAGGGGCATCACAGTCCTCCTTCTTTTGTGAGTCCAGACGTTTTTAATTCTGTAGCTGCGCATGTGGGCAATTTCAGAGCGCCAATGGATAGAGTTGTGACTCAATCTTGTCCTCCTGTAACTGATGAAATTTCTGGACAAATGAAGACAACAAACCATGTAGCTGCGTCTGAGATCTCTGATTATTGTGCTGACAATGTGATTTCCAACTATAAGAAACAAGCTGCCCTTGCCCTGTGGGACAGCATACATCAAAAGATCATACGCACTCCTTTCGACAAAATACTTCGCCTTGAACAAGAGACAACCAAAATACTTCATGCCATTTCTGAGACTCGTGCACCCGGCTTGGATCCTCTTGAAGGGATTGTAAGTGCGTATTTCAAGAAGGTAGAGAAGTATAACCAGCTGCAGTCGTCATTTTCTTCTCAATTAACTTCAGAGAGTAAGAATCGCCAATTGAAAGAAACTAAGTTTAGCTTGGAGAAGATACTATATAGTGAAAGTGAACTACTCACAGCGAAGAGTATACTTCAGCAACAACATTTGCAAGCATCGCGAGAAGAAGAAGAATTGGAAGCTAAGCTTGAAGCTGTGAAAGCTAGGCGAGGCGAGATTTCTAAGTTGATTGTCGAGAAGGAGGACCTTTTAAAACAACATCAACTCGAGGCTTCCAAACTGCGAGGAATTATAAGTAGTATTGAAGATGCCCCTATTCTTACTGATGCTGATGCTAACCATTTGACGATGCTTCGTGGGATGTTGGAAGATGCACAAGAAGAGCTGAAGAACTACAAGTGGATGTCGTGATCAGACTTCAATTTCTTTTGTAGCAATTTTTTTTTTTTTTTATATCGGAGATGTATCCCTTTTTTTTAATAGGTAAACTTTGTCATTCAATATTAGACTTGTTTCTTATCATAATTCACTTACAAATTTTTTTGTATTATTCAAGAACGAATTTCCTTCTTTACCAACATGGGATAATGATTTTTTTTTAATTTTATGGACTGAGCTTAAAGTTTCCTTTAAGTTGCTTACGTACCCATTAATAAACGGGATCAAGTCATAACGTAGTTCAGAGTACAATTTTGATTTTTTTTTGGGGGGGGGGGGGGGGCGTTCACCTTTTTAACTCATGCGGGCCAGGAGTATCATGTAGTTTATACTCTTACGATAAGGAGTATTACATTTTAAGCATAATATTTCTTAAGAAACTTGCCGTTGATTGGGCCAATTTTTAGTCCGTCTTTGTCAACTATCTTGTATGCTCCATTTGTGTAGACTTCTTTCACAACGTAGGGTCCGTCCCACTTAGGTGTAAACTTGTGTCCTGTATGTCGAGTTGTGATGATAGGTCTTCGAACTGTGAGTACGAGCTCACCAACTTGAAATGAACGAGGTCGTATCTTTTTGTTGAAAGCTTTAGACATGCGCGCTTGATAACATTCCAAAGCTTGTTGAGCATCAAATCTTTTCTCATCTAATGCTTCTAACTCTTGAAGACGTAACTTAGCATTGTCTTCCACCGTCAAACCTTCTTGCACCGCCATTCGCAACGACGGGATCTCTCTTTCTAGAGGGAGAACAACTTCTACTCCATAGACGAGAGAGTAGGGTGTGGCTCCTGTTGGAGTACGATAAGTAGTCCGGTACGCCCATAACGCTTCACCAATTCTTTCTTGCCAGTCTCTCTTCGTCTTGGAGACTACTTTCTTCAACGAGTTGCATAATGTCTTGTTGAATGCTTCAGCCAACCCATTCGCAGCAGCATTGTACATAGACGAATTATTGTTGCACGATTTTAAATTCCGCAAGCGTACGGGTCGTGACAAGTAATATAGTGATTTCGAGTATAGAGTATCGTCTCCACAGGGATTGGATTTATTCAATTAAGTACCGCGAATAATCTTGCTTAGCTTTATTTAGAGAACAAAATCTAATGCCAAAAAGAATAATAAAAAGCTAATCTAGAAAGCAAAAGATAAATGGTGACGCAATTTGATGGGATAATTCTAGAGTTGTTGATTTCATCAATTGGACCTTTAATGCATAATCAATTAACTAATATGGATTAACAAATCATTTGATTCATAAGTCTAGAAGTCTAATGACAAGGACTCTCCTGTCGGTCTCCTCCTATCTCATACCGTTCAATAAAGAATCTCCTTTCAGTCTCATCTTTATTTACTTAGTATGGCATTACGACCCTTCAGTACAACCTCTAACGTTATTTATTTTATCTCGTGTCACCCGGGTAAATAACCGTTAGTCATGCATTCAGTTCTAGTCTAAGCTTCTCTCCGTCGAGTTTCCACTTAGTAACGATTCATTTAATCAGTGATCAGTTGATTAAAAGCATTACGGACAAAATGCACAAATGAATAATAAAGACAATTAAACCACATCAATTCATTAATTCAGCAGAGGTTCAACATCTAAATCAATCTCATAGAATTTAGGAATTTACTACTCATAATCACTAAAATTCAATAATTCCTAATCACAACAATTCTAGAAACTAAAACATAAAGGAAAAGGGAAGAGAAATGCTCATAAAAAGTGTCGATCTCCTCGATCCCGCGCCGACCTCCTTCGATCCCGAGCTCCAAAGATCTTCAACAAAGCTTCAAAACTCTCCCAAAAATCCCCAATTTTAGTGTGGATTCTAGAATTGGGTGAAAACCCACAAATTGGCACACCATCTTCATTGCAAAAGGCTCCTTTTATAGGCTCCCAGCAAGCGCAGCGTCGAGACGCTCTGACGTCATCTTTTCTTGGGCTCCAAGACGTCGCAGCGTCGAGACACTACTTAGACAGCATCGCGACGCTCTCGCGATTCTGGATCTTTCCACGCAGCTGCCTAGCGTCGAGACGCTCCAGGCTTAGCGTCGAGACGCTAGGCCCTGAATCTTCAATAAAGGCCCGATTTTGACTCCATTTTTGGGCCTCCAACTTTCTTTTGGCCCAAATACTTTTTGTAATTGATTTTGGACTTTTTTCTTGACCCAACTTGATACTTTAAGACTTGAAATTCATGAATTTGGGCTTCTAATTCATTCTTCTTGGCTTTTTGGACTCGGATCTTCAATGTAATTCTTCAAATTGCTCCAAAAGCCTCCAAAATCATCCAAAATCTCTCAAAATTCCTGTTTTGCTTTCTTGGCTCGGTTTTCTGAAATTTAAATAGAAAATAGCATTAAAGAACACAATTCAAGCATAAAACTAGCTTAAATTAATAGGAAAATGATGACATTTTTGCATGTCATCAATTATATTGTTTGAAGCCAAACTTTTCACATAACCTGTCCATCAAACTGTTAGAGAACTGTCTTCCATTATCTATCACGATGCGATGAGGAATGCCATATCGATAAATGAGATGATTACGCACAAAATCTGCTACATTTTCTTTCTTTGCTTCTTTTAATGCAACAGCTTCAGCCCATCTTGAGAAATAATCAGTTCCTGCAAGGATATAAGAGTGTCCTGCCGATGATTTAGGTGTTATAGGACCAACAAGGTCAAGCCCCCAAGCTTCAAATGGCCATGAAGCTACAGTTGGGTGGAGCGGCTCTGGCGACTGATGTATGAAGTTGGCGTGAAATTGACAAGCTTCACACCTCTTTGCATATTGCATCGAATCCTGAACCATCGTAGGCCAGTAGTAGCTCATTCTCTTTAGTTGAAAATGAAGCTTTGGCCCAGATTGATGAGCTCCACAAACACCTGAATGTGTTTCCTCTAATGCCTGCACTGATTCATTTTTTCCCAAACATCGAAGATAAAGGCCTTCATATGAACGACGATATAGGGTATCTTTGTAGTAGATAAATCGAGATGCTCTTCTTCGTATCCCAGTCTTATGACGCGTCTCGACAGGAAGCTTTCCATGTTGTAGGTAATCTATAATCGGTTGTCGCCAAACTTCTTCTTCAATCACATAGACAGATATTGCATTCGTTTCTTGACTATCCTTTTCAGTTGGAGGCACGACCCATCTTTGGCAGAGTGGAATGTTTAGAACCTCGCCTTCTGAAATTGTCAGAGCAGTGGCTAGATTTGTCAATGCATCAGCCTTTGTATTTTCAGATCTTGGAACATGTTCTATCGTCACACTCTCGAAGTTTTCCAATAATTGTCTGGCGTAGTTGAAGTAAGGTATCATATCTTCATGTTTTGCCTCATATTGGAGCAACAATTGATTGACTATCAATTTTGAATCTCCAAAAATTTCAATGTACGTCACCCCGATCTCTTTGGCTATTTGAAGACCAATGATGAGCGCTTGATATTCAACGACGTTGTTCGAGCACACTTCTCCAAATGTGAAGCTATATGGCAACATATGTTTTTCAGGCGAAATGAATATTACTCCTGCCCCTGTGCCATTCCTTCGAGCTGCTCCGTCAAAATACATAGTCCAAGGCTCGGCCAATTCAATGTAGAATATCTCCTCGTCAGGCAAGGCTTCAGATAATTTCCAGTCTGACGGTACCGGGTGATCGGCTAAGAAGTCTGCCAAGGCTTGCCCCTTCACCGCCTTTTGCGAAACATAAACAATGTCGTATTGCTGAAGTAAGATCGCCCACTTAGCCAACTTCCCTGAGATAATTGGTCTAGACAAGACATACTTGATCGGATCAGCCCTTGCCACCAAGTGCACCGTGAAGGCTTGCATGTAATGTCTCAGTTTGTCAATGGCAAAGAAAAGTGAAAGGCACATCTTTTCGATGGGTGAATAATTTAGCTCTGCCCCATTCAAAGTTCTACTTAGATAATACAAAGCACCTTCTTTTCCTTTCTCTCCCTCTTGAGCGAGTAATGCCACAAGTGATCTTTCTTGTGCAGCAATGTACAATATCAACGATTTTCCTGCAATTGGAGCGCTTAAAACGGGAGGATTAAGCAAATACTTTTTAATGCTATCAAAAGCATTTTGACAAGCTTTATCCCATTCAAAGGTTGTGTCTTTTCTCATCAGTCTTTGAAATGGCTGACATCGACCTGCTAGATTGGAGATGAACCTTCTGATATAGGCCAGACGTCCTTGGAGACTTCTTAATTCTCGTAAGTTTCGTGGTTCTGGCATTTTCTGAATGGCGTCAATCTTTGATTGGTCGATTTCAATTCCTCGATGCCTTACTACGAAACCAAGAAACTTTCCTGATGTCACACCAAAGGCGCATTTAAGAGGATTCATTTTCAACTGGTACTTTCTCAAACGGTCAAAAACTATCTTCAAATCTTGCAAGTGGTCCTTTCGTTTCTTGGATTTGACCACGAGATCATCAACATAGCACTCAACACGTTTGTGGAGCATATCATCGAAGATCTTCTGCATGGCTCGTTGGTAAGTTGCCCCGGCGTTCTTTAATCCAAAAGGCATCACCTTATAACAGTAAATTCCTTTTGGAGTTCGAAATGCTGTCATCTCTTCATCTTCAAGGGCCATTCGAATTTGATTATATCTTGATGATCCATCCATGAAAGATAAGGCTTCATGACCTGTAGTGGCATCAACCATAAGTTCAGTGATGGGCAATGGAAAATCATCTTTGGGACATGCATTGTTCAAGTCACGGAAATCCACACATACACGCAGTTGTCCGTTCTTCTTTTTGACTGGCACAATGTTTGCGATCCATGTTGGATATTTCACTTCTCGAATGAATCTCGCCTCTATCAACTTGTTGACTTCAATTTCAATTTGAGGAACGAGCTCCGGTCGGAAACGCCTTTGGGCCTGTTTAATAGGTCGATATCCTTGTTTAATCGCAAGATGGTGGACTGCTATTTTTGGATCGAGTCCTAGCATCTCTTTGTACGACCAAGCAAAGACATCTTTATATGTAACGAGCAAATTCAAGTATTCACGTTCCTCTTCAGCACTAAGTGACGCACTGATGAATGTCGGGCGCGGTTCTTCTGTCGTACCCAAGTTTACCTCTTTGAGTTCATCAATTGTTGATTGATTGCCATCTTCTAACGATGCGGGTGCTTCTTCAGCCTCTTCTTCAGAAATTTTAGTATCTGGCATTTCTTCGAAAGAAATATGACAACAATTGACATGTTCTTCTTCAAGCTCTTGGTTCAACTTCGAAGGGTTAGTTAGAATGACTAACTGTCGCTTTACTTTTAAAGCACCTTCTGTATTTATGAGAACAAAAGGTTTTCTCTTCATCCGTGAAGGAACAGTACTGGAAAATCTGTTGTTGTCATTCATCTCGTCGGATTCATCTGTTTCAAGACTTTTCAACTTTCCCTTGCATTGGCCATATGTTGCTTGAAGGAGATTAAACACGGATCTCGGCGGTTCATCTACTTTCTTCAATGTAGACATACTCAAACGTTGAAATACTGAACGTCGGGTAGGAGTAGAAGTTTTGCTCTGACCTTCCTTTTCCGAAGATGAATATTTCAGCCTCTGATGAACTGAAAGACGAGTAGTTGGAGCTTTAATGCGATCGAAGACAGAGATCTTCTGGCTATCATCATTCTTTTTATCTTCTGGATCGCCCATCTCTTCTATCGTTATGTGATGTGCATCTACAACTTTCCATTTTCTAGTTATATGAACTGGCTCTGGGGATTGTACCCTAGTCCGACTCTCGAGGATGGTATGGCATAACCCTCTTTATGGAGCTTCTTCTGTGTCGGAGAAGGCTCAGATCTCCCATCGAAGATTTTTAGACTTTTAAACTCAGTATGAGTTGTAAAGTCGTATTCTGCCTTTTCTAGGAGTTTGTATGCATTTGGGTCAAATCCAGCCTTCGTTCGTCTTTTCGGCAAAGTCACTTTGGTACGATCCGTCTTTGATTCCTGAATCTCTTGCTTGGTGATTGCTGTCAGAGGCGTGGTGAAATTTTCTTTTAGAATCTCCACATCACCAACCTTCAAAATTCCTGAACATTCTGTGAATGGTGATTCCTCTTTCTTGCGTTGAGATAAAGGAACGTAGCGCAATATAGGGACGTTTGACGATGCCTCCTCCTTTGGAGCTTTCGATTTTGCAGGGTGAGTGGATGTTTCCTTTGATTGAACTTCACAAGCATCTACTTCTTTGATCGACTCCTTCTTCGCATTCTTTGGATGCTCTATTTTCTGACTTTCAATCAGAGGAATCTCACCTGGGATGATCTCTCCTGCTTTATCATTCTGCATATAAATCTTTGCATCTGCAAAGTGGGATTCTGCCTCTGAGAATGGATTAGTATCGGCTTCAACTTT
Organism: Luffa aegyptiaca; assembly: GCA_017139565.1. Lineage (NCBI taxonomy): Eukaryota > Viridiplantae > Streptophyta > Magnoliopsida > Cucurbitales > Cucurbitaceae > Luffa > Luffa aegyptiaca. The sequence goes on from CM029397.1 coordinate 25,237,795, forward strand.
CTTGACACCGTCTTGATAGAACTTGAAACACTGATGACGTGTAGAAGATATTACTCCATTTCCATGAATCCAAGGATGACCTAACAATAACTTGTAAGTGGTCTTGGAATCTATGATATGGAATAAAGTGTTGGCCTTCAAATCTCCAATAACAAGCTCCAAACGGATCATACCGATTGCTCGTTGGCCACCTTGGTTAAAGCCTTGAATGACCAACCTACTATTTGATAGTTCGTCCATTGAAATTCCTATTTGTGTCATGGTTGACTTAGGCATTATATTCACCGCAGATCCATCGTCGATAAGAATTCGGCCAACTTTTTGCTCTCGAATATATCCGGAGACGAATAAGGGCCTATTATGAGGCTTCGATCCCAACATCAAGTCTTCATCTGTGAAGCTAATGGACATATAACATGAGGCACATTTGTGTTCTTGCAGGCCTGGGACGTCTGAAACGTTAGAACTTGTCAATGTTTCAACAATAGCATCTTTGGTTGTTTGAGGAAGTGACAACAAATCATCTATTGTAAATGAAGGTGAATCTTCTGGCCTTGTCATCACTTGAGATGGGCTTGAGGAAGAATCACCCTCTTCGAATGCATTGACAGTATGACATGTGACTATCTCAGGGACGTCCTCATGATCGTTATTAAGAAAGTTCTTTGGGAGGAAATCTTTAAGGGTTATCGGATGTCGAGCCAGAACAAAATCTTGATTCTCTTCGACAACTAATTTAGGCTTTCTCGAGCCTTTTATCCTTCTCTTCTGCTTTTGCGACATGTTCTTTCTTCTGTAGTTTCGGAACATGTGAGGCTCTCTTTGAACGAAATGTTTCTTTTGCTTCTTTCGACGAGTTACCAAAGTCCATCCTTCGTCTTCATTTTTAACAGACTCAAGTTGGTCTTGGCAGACGTCTCTTGCAGATTCTTGCTGAAGCCAAATAACAATCGACTCTAATGTCCCGAACTGGATCAAACTTGCTACTTAATCATGAACCGGACTTGGAGCTACTCAGTTGTTCAGATTTATTGCTATCGTCGCATGATTTGATTGAGCTACCTCATCAAGATCTTGTTGGGTTTTATGCCCTAAAACTCGTAGATAGTGAATGTAACCATTGACCGGATATTAATGAAATAATATTGATATATTTTTCCATTAATTGTTATTAGTTATTTTATATATGTCTTTGCCTAATAATAACCCTAATCCAATAAACTAGACATCCAAGGCTGTAATATGAGTCTTGAACTATATGTAGTGACATATGGGATCATTGTTCAAGAAACAGCCTAAAGGGTCTATAGTATAGGGATAAGACTGGGTGCCTTATCCTGGTGACACTATGGATACGGCCCACTTTGTATTTGATACAAACGCCGCGATCCAACGCGTTCGTGTAGGAGACATGCGAGTGGGGGTATCCTATGCAATGAGTTTGCATAAGACCGGACCGCGAAATAGTAACCACTGGTTATAACACCGTTAACTAGTTGGTTTTCTATTTCACTAGGACGACCTAGACAACTTAGTCTTAATCCTGAGTTGATTATGGACTCCTGCTCATGAGAGATTGTCCTTTGATTTGTATGGGTGAGAGTGGCCAATACGCCGACTCAATAAGCCTACCACTTTGGGGACAAGACCGAATGGGGAGCTGGGAACATAATCGTACAAGATGGAATTCACTCCTTCCCGACTTTAGGGAAGCAGATGAGTGTTCCCTTAAGTGGTTACTCCGAGTCTTGAACAAATGGCCCTACCCTCTCAATGGCACGAGAGGGTTTTCTGTTTGATGGTTGGACCACAAACAGGTTGTTCATTAGAGGAGAATTGGTACTTAAGGAGATAGAGGTAACCTAGGGGTAAAACGGTAATTTGACCCAGCTGGTGTTACGGACACTCGTGAAGGACTAACTAGTCGATATTGGTCTAGATCCGTGGACACAGAAAATATGTCTGCAGTGAGAAGAGTGCAACTGTGAGTCTATAGTGGAATGTACACACAGTTAACGAATATTGATTAATGTGGTTAATGAGTTTGACCAATTAATCTCACATCGTTGGAGCTTCTGATCTGCAGGTCCATTAGGTCCCACTGGTAGCTCGTAAAGTAATTTGAGGCAACTAAGTAATAAAAGTAAATTGAAAATGTTCAATTTATTAAGGGAAACAAATATAATATATATTGATATATTATTATGAGAGAAAATTAATATTTGAAAAGTTCAAATATAAATTTATGGAAGTTTGAAAGAGTTCAAAATAATGAATTAATTGATTTAAGGCCTAAAATGTGTTTGGGCAAATTAATTAATTCTAGGCCGGGAATTAAATATGTGATATTTAATTGGTGGTTAATTAATTAAAGAATTCATTAACCGGGAATTAATCAATTATGGAAATAATTAATCACTTAAGGAAGTGATTAATCATTTATGGAAATGATCTAATCACTTATGGAAGTAATTAGTCATTTGTGGAAAAGATTAATCAATTATGGAATTGATTGATCATGATTGATTAATTAAGGAATAAGATTGAATCAATTATGGAAAAGATTGATTAATTAAGGAATAAGATTGAATCAATTATGGAAAAGATTGATTTAATTGAATATTTTATTCATGGTCTCTCTTCTATAAATAGAACACTAGACCTAATTGGTCAAGACACTTGAGAGACTTGACACTCTTGAAAGACAAGACCTAGAATTCTCTCTAGCCTCCCTCTTAGAGAAAGACTCCCACAAGTCTTTTGCCTCCAAGACTCAGAGACATACCGGTGTAACCTCTGTGGTGATTGTGTCAATCAAAGAAGAATTTCCAGCGAAGAAAACCTTAAAGCGGCTGCTGCGTTTTCGTTCGTGGAGCATCGTTGGCGAAGAACGGTCAAGTCTACAACGGAGGTTTGTAACGGTTCTTCCTCTTTTCTTTAGAAAAGTTTTAAAAATAAATTTAGATTTATTTTAGCATGTTTAAACCGATTTTACAGCGACTTTAAAGTTCGTTTAAAGTTTTGTTTGAGTTATCGTAACGGTATTTTAATGTTAATTAATATACGGCGTAAGGTCCTATCGATGCGCTTCCGCTGCGTGGGGACTTTTATTCCCTTCAGATCTAACTCGATCTTCTTTTCTTTAGCTAATTTCAAGATTAGCTCCTTCAGGACGAAGCACTTTTCCACCGGGTGGCTGATGACTCGGTGATATTTGCAGTAGTTGGGATCATTAACTCTCCCCATCTCTTCTGGTCGCTTGCATTCGGGTAGCTCAATAAGTTGTTTTTCCAGGAGTTGTTCTAACATATTTGAAATTTCAGAATCTAGAAAAGGGTAAACTTTCTCTTGCCTTTCTTTCAAGGTCAGACGACGTCTCTCGCCTCTCTCTTGTTGTTTCTCTATCTTCTTTTCTTTTCCTTTTGACGAAAACTTGAAAGGAGCTGCATTGACTACCATTGACTCTTTCGTAGTGCTTTTGGTAGTTTTCTCAGTATTTTTAACTTCTTTCTTTTCTTTCCTGCCATCGGGGACAATAGAATCTTTGTTCCCTCTAGTAGCAATGCTCAATTCCATGTCATGAGCGCGGGTTGCCAACTTCTCGAAAGTGCGGGGTTTTATTCCTTGCAGGATATAGAGGAGTCCCCAATGCATGCCTTGGGTGCACATTTCAACAACAGACAATTCGGTGAGTCTGTCCTTGCAATCTAAGCTTAAAGCTCTCCAACGGTTGATGTAGTCAAGAACCGGTTCACCTTTCCGTTGTTTAATGTTAGTGAGCTCCGTCATACTAACGGTTCGTCTTGTGCTGTAGAAGCGGTTGAGGAACTCCTTCTCAAGTTGTTCCCAACTATCGATAGTCTCAGGCTCAAGGTCGGTATACCAGTCGAAAGCATTCCCCTTCAGTGTTCGTACAAACTGCCTGACTAGTTGGTCTCCTCTAGTACCAACGTTTTCACATGTCTCGACGAAATGAGCAATGTGCTGCTTGGGATTGCCCTTCCCGTCGAATTGTTGAAACTTTGGTGGCTGGTATCCGTGAGGCATTCTCAGATTGTCGATTCTCTTGGTATATGGCTTGGAATACAAGAGAGAGTTCTGAGTCGGTCCACCATATTGAGCTTTGATGGAATTCATGATCATATCCTGGAGCTGCTGAACGGACAGTGAAGCAATAGAAGCGGAATGTTGTGACTGATCTTGTGCAATGATTTTTCCCTTGTCTTTGATGGCAGGGGTCTGACTCGATTCAGCAACATCCCAACTTTCCATCTGGTTCCTGAGAGAGGCGATTTCTTGGTCTTTCTCTTCGACTATCTTCAGTAACATGCTGATTTTCTTCTCAACTTCAGCCATTCGTTCTTCACTAGTTCCAGCATCAGTCATCATAACAGACATCACATCAGGACTGGATGTTTCGTTTGGTTGCTGAGAAGAAGAGATGAATTTGCCAAACATCAGATTTTCTGCAGCGGCGATTTCAAGTTGAGCAGATTCTGTCATGCGTCTCAACATCTTGTTTGCAATGACAGGAGTTTGGCTGTCTTCGTGTTGGGTACTGCGAGTAATTGGCCCCACATAGGAGTTGCTTGAAGCAGGGATCTTTGAAGAAGCTTTTTCGGAAGTCATGATTTCTTTGCGAGAAAAAGAGATGAGAGGTAAAGACTGTCCCACTGGGCGTGCCAATTTGTTCACACGAGATTTCGACAAAGGAAATTTAATTCGTGGAAATGAACTTGATTTTATTGGTTTTGTATGTAGAAGTGTTACAGTCTCTAATATTTATCCTCTGATACTTTCTCTCAAAATGTAGAGTCTGATCTGAGGGTTGGCGAGCTTGATCTCAGACGGAGGAAGGTTGAATCTTCAACTTGTATCTTGATGAAGAAACGGTTGATTCTTTGGAGTCTTCCAGGCGTTGGATCTTCTGAGTCTTGAGATGACCGAATTCTGAATCTTGGATCTTCTGAATTCTCTGGATTCTCTGACTTTTGAAGGCTCTGGACTTTGGGAGAATGCTCTGGGCTCTGGCTTCTGTGACTCTGTCTGAATGCCCCAAATGAATGGTGGCCTCCTCTATTTATAGAGTTTGGTGGACCTCATATGGGCTTGGGCCTGGGCCCAATCTTTGGGCTTAGACTATATTTGGGTTTTAATCTAACTTATTTTTTTAATAAAATTGGATTATTTTAATTTAGCTCAATTTCTTCAATGATCTCAGGTCACATTAGTCTTAGGTCCAATTGCCACATGGCATAATTTGAGTGGACTCGGCTTATGTATCAATAATAGACAAGTGGCATTGTTTGATTTGCCGAATTTTAATGTCTATTAATTTAATTTAGGGACACATGTAAATTTGTAATTGGTCCCAAATTTATTTTATCATTAATTCAAATTAATGACGTGGCAATTCGTGATTTAAATTTCTCACTCAACAGATGTAAAAGAAGAAAATTATTCAAAGAGTAAATTCTTTTTTAAAAGAAAAATGATAATTTTCATACGCCTGCACAGGAGTTGAACTCCATGAAGGCACATTACTCAGTTTCGATCATCCATTTGAAAAGAAAATTAATTTCAAAATAATTATGATAACAATAATTGAAATTAACCAAGAAAAATAGATTAGATTAAAGCAAATTGGAGAATAAAAAGGAAAAAAAAAACAAATAAATTAGAAAGTTAACAAAAATTTAAAAAAAAAAAAGAAATGAAATTGGCAAAGTGTAAATGTGAATAAAATGAGAGAGAAATTAATAATAATAATAGTAAAATAAAGATTTAATTAAAAATAAGAAAGAAACAAAAAAGGGAATGAGGTTGGTAAAATGAAAATGAAATAAAATGGGGGGGATTAATAATAATAATAATAATAGTAGAATAAAGATTTAATTTAATTTAAAAATTAAAAAAAAAAAAAAGAAAAAAAAATGGAATGAGTAGAGTCCACCTTTTTTACTTTCCTCCTTCCCCTTCTTTCCTTCCTCCTTCCCCAATTCTTTTCTAAGTAAACTCCTTCCTCTCCCTCTATTTTTCTCTTTTCTTCTTCCACTTTCTTTCCTCACTTTTTCTCTTTGTTTTTTCCTTCTTTAATCTCCCTTCCTTTCTCTCTCTAAAAATTTCTTCTCAAGACTCCCTAAGTCACTCTTGCAAGCTCTCTAAACTCACTCCTTTTTTTTCCCTCAAAAAATTCTTCTAAAAAACTCTCTAAACTAAGTTCATGCTCAAATGCCTTGTCACGTCACCATACTCGTCTTAAACTGCTTCCAAGAGTGAAGATTGTCCCCACAAACCAACAGGGGGTCCTTTTAGCATGCTTTGTCCTCACTCACATGCTTCCTAGGAAAATTCCCAGGAGGTCACCCAACATAGAACTTCTCCAAGCCAAGCACGTTTAACTTCAAAGTTCCTATGATTGAGCTACCGAAAAGGAAGGTGCACCTTGTTGGTATAGGTAGTATCTATCAATTCTTTTAAGCTTATCTTGACCATACTTTCATGTCCTCAGGATCCCTCTCATTCGGATGTGGCCTCGGTTCATTCATGTACCCCTCCAAACTCGGGTGTTACATGTTCATTTTCTTTCTTCTTCTTCGTAGCCGCCGCAGACCCCTCCCCCTTTGCGTTTTCCTCAGTCGCCAGCCCCCCTTTTCTGTGTTCAATCTCGCCGGCCAACCACCCCCAGCCGCAGCCGAGTTCACCGCCCTGCCGACCAGCACCCCCGCGCCGCCATCGTCGTGCTCGTCGCGCAGCCACCTCCCTCGCGTGAGCAGTCGCATTTCCCATCTCTCTCTCGTTCATCCTCGCGTGAAACCGCCGTTATGCTGCCAAAATTTTTGGTGCTCACGGTTAGTTCTAGCTTAGGAGTTAGTAATGTCACTAGGATAGTTACTGGAAATCCTGGGGCGTTACAGTTGTCCTTCTTCTTCCTCACCCCCTCCATTTATATTAAAAAACCTAACTATTTTGGGAGGAGTGATGGGTGAGGGATTGGTGGGTGACCATGTATAACTTCCATTAGAATAGGAATGGGGAGAAAGAATAGGGAAAGAAGGAGAGTGGGGTGGAGAAAAAAATAGGAAAAAAGAAAAGAAAAATAAAACAATAACAATAATAAATGAATAAACAATAAATCAATAAATAACAAAAATTAAGATTACAACTAAACTTTAGAATTAAAAATAAAAATGAAATTAAAACTTTTTGTGAGGTTGGTGACATGTACAATTATAGCCCACGTCAGCACAGCTTTGATTTATTAATAATCTGAGTTGTATTAGTTATTTTTCCCTGTATAAAAAATCCTCTCTCATAATAGTTGGGCCCCCGAATCTGTTGTAACAGAATGGCTATAAATCCTCCTTTTGTTAGCCATTGTGAGCAGAGTGAAGGGTGTGTGAATGAGAGTGGTGAGGCTGGGAAAGAACCTTCGGGAAGTGAGGCTTTGTATGGAGTTTTATCTCCTCTGTATTTTTACTCCCTTTTTCGATAATAAGATCAGCTGCCCCCTGCCTTCGTTACAGTGGATGTAGGCCATCAATAGATGGTTGAACCACTATAAATTCGTGTGTTTTCTCTCTTCCCTTCCTCTCTGATTTGCTGTTTTTGTTTGGTAGATTCATCACAAGTGGTATCAGAGCATCCGTCCGGTGATGAAAATTAATCGAACAGCTGCTAAAGCAGAGGATTAGCTGGGGAACAATCGACAAGGCTTTAATCGCAAGATTCGTTCATTTTCAGGTTAGTCGATCGAAAGAAAAAAAAATATTGGTTAGGGTTTTTGAATTAGGAGCCTATCGATTGTGATTTCTCTTAGAATTTCATCTGTGCTAAAATTAGTTACTGAGTTAAGCCATCTCGTTTCTGTAATCTGAAATCATGTCTGCTAAGTTTGAATTAGAAAAGTTTGATGGTAAAGGGGATTTTAGCTTATGGAGGAAGAAACTAAAAGCCATACTAGTACAGCTTAAGGTTTCTAAAATCCTAGATAAACCTGAGGATTTGCTTGAACCCCTTTCTGAGGCTAAAAAACGTGAGATGGATGAGATTGCCTTTAGCACAATGATATTATATTTGTCTGATTCTGTTTTACGTCAAGTTGATGATATTTCTACTGCTGTTGAGTTATGGAAAAAGCTTGAAACTATGTATTTGAATAAATCCTTGACCAATAAAATACTGTTAAAAGAAAGATTGTTTGGGTATAGAATGGACCCCTCTAAAACACTAGATGATAATCTAGATGAATTCGTCAAAATCTGTTTGGATGTAACTAACATTGGTGAAAAAATAGATGATGAAAATCAAGCCATAATCCTTTTAAACTCCCTACCCGAAAGCTACAAAGAAATTAAAGCAGCCATAAAATATGGAAGAGATTCCCTGACCTTGAGATTGGTCCTCGATGCTCTTAGATCTAAAGATATGGAGAATAGAACCCAAAAGAAAGATACAGAAGCATTAACTGTAAGAGGAAGAACTGAATCAAGACCAAATCAATCCAAGAATATTAAGAGGGAGCAGAGTAAACATAGATCTAAGTCGAAAGGTAAAGAAACTAGGGAATGTTTTTATTGTCATAAACCAGGGCATCTAATCAAGGACTGTCGAAAATTGCAATATAAGAACAAACAACAAAATAAGAAAGAAGGTCAGAACTCAGCTAATGTTCATGAAAGTTATGAATCCGCCGAAGTCCTAACAATTTCAGAATTAAGTCCCTTAGAAGAGTGGATTTTAGATTCGGGCTGCTCGTATCACATGACTCCTCACAAAAATTACTTCATAGATCTTAAGGAACAAGATGGTGGGAAGGTCCTAATGGGAAATAACCAACAATGCCTAATCAAGGGCATTGGTTCAGTAAAATTAAATTTAGCCGATGGAACCCACAAAATTTTGCCATCAGTGAGATATGTCCCAGACCTGAAAAGAAATCTTATTTCCTTAGGAACCCTAGATAAGGCCGGCTATAGATATAAGTCAGAAGGAGGAATCATGAAAATTTCCAAGGGAGCTTTATTGATAATGACAGGAAGCTTGAAAAATGGGCTATACACTTTAAAACGGTGCATCCTGTAAAGACACAGCAAATGTAGCTTCTTTAGAAACAAATAAGGAAGCCTTAGTATGGCATAAACGTATGGCACATGTGAGTGAACGAGGGTTGATTGAACTTCAGAAACAGGGGCTGTTGGGTAAGATAAAACCAGTGAACCTGTCTTTTTGTGAGCAGTGTACCTTAGGCAAGTCAACACGGGTTCAGTTCACTCGCTCAGTTCAGAAAACTCAGGGTATGTTAGATTACATCCATTCGGACTTGTGGGGACCAGCAAGGGTTCCAACTTTGGGAGGGGCCAAATATTTTCTAAGTATAATAGACGACTATTCGAGAAAGCTTTGGGTGTACTTGCTTAAAAACAAAACTGAGGTGTTTCAAACTTTTGAAAATTGGAAAACACTTGTTGAAAATCAAACCAGCAGAAGAGTAAAAATGTTGAGAACAGACAACGGTTTAGAATACTTAAATGAAAGCTTCAAGAACATGTGTGTTAAATCCGGAATTAGAAGACATTTGACTGTTCCGAATACTCCTCAACAAAATGGCTTGGCTGAAAGATATAATAGAACAATATTAGAAAGAGTGAGGTGTATGCTTGCTAATGCTAAACTTCCAAAAGTTTTTTGGGGAGAGGCCGTTAATACTGCAGCATATTTAATCAATAGAAGCCCATCATTAGCATTAAATATGAAAACACCTCAAGAATTATGGAGTGGTAAGCCACCGAACTTAAGTCATTTAAGGATATTTGGTTGTTCAGCATACGCACATGTAAAGCAAGATAAATTAGAACCAAGGTCTCAAAAGTGCATTTTTTTGGGGTATCCTAGTGAAGTTAAAGGATACAAATTGTGGCCTCTAGCTAAAGGAGAGTCGAGATGCATAATTAGTAGAGATGTTAGATTTAACGAAGATGAAATGCCTTGGGAAAAAGAAGGTAGTCTTAACTACCAAAAGGAAAATCCAGAAAATGATACCTCATTTGATATGGAGTTAGAAAATCATGAAGAAACTCTTGACCAGCAAGTATCCAATCTTGAAGAAACTGAACAACAAATTATGTCTGACCCCTTAATCATTCCTCATGATGAAGGAACTTCAAATCAACCATTACAAACCACTCAAGTTGAAGAAAATTTAACTGATTACCAGTTAACTAGAGATAGGCAAAGAAGAGTAATTCGCCCACCCACAAGATTTGAGCAAGCTGATTGTAGTATTGAGGTGCCCGAATCTGCAGCATATGCACTGTTGTGTAATGAGGCCGATGAAAATTTAGAACCCATGACCTACAGTCAAGCCATAATTTCTGAGCAAAACAAGCAGTGGCAAGTTGCAATGGTTGAAGAAATTAATTCATTAAAGAAAAACAATACATGGGTTCTAGTAGAAAAACCAAAGGGACAGAAACTTATTGATTGCAAATGGTTATATAAACTAAAGCCAAGCCTAAAAGGAGAAAACAAGTCAAGGTTTAAAGCAAGATTAGTGGCCAAGGGTTACACACAACAATTTGGCATAGATTATAATGAAATCTTTTCCCCAGTTGTAAGATACTCATCCATTCGTGTGTTGTTATCCATTGTTGCTCACTTTAACTTAGAATTAGAGCAAATGGATGTTACAACCGCCTTCTTACATGGGGAATTGGAAGAGGAAATATATATGACTCAACCCCCCGGGTTTGAAGAAAAAGGTAAAGAACACTTGGCTTGTAGGTTATTGAAGTCCCTATATGGTTTGAAACAATCGCCCCGCCAATGGTATAAAAGATTTGATGCTTTTATAAAAAGTTGTGGTTTTATTCGGAGTATGTATGATAGTTGTGTTTACATAAAGAAAGAAAAAGAAATTGTTGTTGTTTACTTACTTCTTTATGTAGATGATATGTTAATTGCCTCACAGAACCTTAGTAGAATTGAGGAATTAAAATCACAACTTAAAGCTGAGTTTGAGATGAAAGACCTAGGGGCTGCAACTAAAATTCTTGGCATGAATATTGTTAGAAACCGTGAATCTGGTACATTATCTATTAACCAATCTGAATATTTGGTGAAGATTGTAAAAAGGTTCAATCTAGATAATGCAAAAGCTGTCTATATACCTTTAGCCCAACACTTTCGATTGTCAAAGGATCAAGCCCCCAAAACTGATCTAGAAAGAAAAGAAATGCAGAACATACCTTATTCAAATGCTGTAGGGAGTTTGATGTACGGTATGACTTGTACTCGACCTGATTTAGCTTTTGCAATGAGTGTTGTAAGTCGTTTTATGAGTGATCCAGGTAAGCCACATTGGGAGGCGGTAAAATGGATTATAAGGTATATTAAAGGCAGTTTGCATCACGGTCTAATATATTCGAGAGGAAGTCAGAAAGACGCTTGTCTAATTGGCTATACTGACGCTGATTTTGCTGCAGACTTAGATAAAAGAAGATCAACTTCTGGGTATGTATTTACAGTGTTCGAAAATACAGTTAGTTGGAGATCCCACCTCCAATCAGTTACAGCTCTATCAACCACAGAATCCGAATACATCTCATTGGCTGAATCTGTAAAGGAAGGTATATGGTTAAGAGGGCTTATTACAGAATTACTTGGAACTGATGATTCTTTTACTGTGTTTTGTGACAGCCAGAGTGCAATAGCACTCTCCAAAAATCCCATGTATCATGATCGCTCGAAACACATCGACATAAGGTATCATTACCTTAGAGAAAAAGTCATCAGCAAAGAGGTGAACTTGGAAAAGATAGCTTCAGTGAATAATCCATCCGACATGCTGACAAAATCTCTAAATGCTAAACGAATGGTGCATCTGATGTCCCTATTGAAGATAGGGATTGGCTGAAGTGTTTCTGAGATGATTCAGATTTAAAAGGCAGCAGGCAGTTTGATCTTTCTGATGGTGGTACATGTCAAGAGGGAGATTTGTGAGGTTGGTGACATGTACAATTATAGCCCACGTCAGCACAGCTTTGATTTATTAATAATCTGAGTTGTATTAGTTATTTTTCCCTGTATAAAAAATCCTCTCTCATAATAGTTGGGCCCCCGAATCTGTTGTAACAGAATGGCTATAAATCCTCCTTTTGTTAGCCATTGTGAGCAGAGTGAAGGGTGTGTGAATGAGAGTGGTGAGGCTGGGAAAGAACCTTCGGGAAGTGAGGCTTTGTATGGAGTTTTATCTCCTCTGTATTTTTACTCCCTTTTTCGATAATAAGATCAGCTGCCCCCTGCCTTCGTTACAGTGGATGTAGGCCATCAATAGATGGTTGAACCACTATAAATTCGTGTGTTTTCTCTCTTCCCTTCCTCTCTGATTTGCTGTTTTTGTTTGGTAGATTCATCACACTTTTTATGTTATGGTTTCATTTTAAAATTAACAATACATATTAGAGATACTCGAACATTATTAAAAACTTGTCGGACCAAGTACGGTGTCTACAGCTCATCTCACTCCAACCCCTAATACTCATCTTTTGCGTTTGGTTTTTGTGATTTAGTCATTCTAAATTGAGAGGTTTGATTCAATCATCAATTTTGACCAAAACCAAATCGAAACTAACCCTACACACCTAGTGTTAATGATGCTACAACCATGACTAAAAACAGCTACAATTTGTTCTTGCTTTATACAATCTTAGTATCAATGGCAACTGAAGTGGAAGATACAACAAGTAATATAAGAGGCTGGTTGCAAATGAAACATGAGAGGTGTGTCTCTCCTCCCAAATGAGACAACAAGTCCACAATGCAAAATTATGTAGAAAAGAGAAGTCAAAAAAATTCGTGTAATTGACTATTGCAATTGCTGGGAAAAGAGGATTCAAAATTAGTTTATAACACTTTAAATATGGTACCTTTAAATGGAGTAATTAAGTGCATTTAAAGTTCTCAAAATTAATTTTTATAAAAAAAAAATACATCAACATTTGAGGTAGGAGGATTCGAACCTCTGATCTCTTGGTCGAAAATACATGTCAATTGCCGCTAACCTAAGCTCATTTGACAGTTTTCAAAATTAATTTATGACATCACTAACACCATAGAGAAATGAAAAATAATTAAAATTAAGAACCTTGATTTTTTGTTTTTTGGTTTTTTAAAATTAAACTTATAAAATCTACTTCCACCTTGTTTTTATATACCTTGTTTCCATATTCTCAAAACCAAGTTAAGTTTTGAAAACTAAAATTAGTAGTTTTCAAAAACTTGTTCTTGTTTTTGTTTTTAAAATTTAATTAAGAATTCTAATTTTCAAATATTAAAACTATGGTAAGGAAATTAGTAGAAAACAAGCCTAATTTTCAAAAACAAAAAATAAAAAACTAAGGTCCCGTTTGATAACCATTTTGTTTTTTGTTTTTTGTTTTTGAAAATTAAGCCTATAAACACTACTTCCATTAATAAGTTTCTTTGTTTTCTTCTCTACTTCCCATGTTTTCAAAAACCAACTCAAGTTTGAAAACTAAAAAAAGTAGTTTCCAAAAACTTGATTTTGTTTTTGAAATTTGACTAGGAATTCAAATGTGTCATTGACAAAGATGAACCAATTGTAAGAAATTTGGGAGAAAACAAATTTAATTTTCAAAAACTAAAAACAAAAAACGAAATAGTTATCAAACAGGACCTAAATAATTATTAAACTGAGTCTAATAGCGTGTTTATGGACTAAAAAACAATTTTCACAATTCCAATAGTGACATCAAATTTACTCGAAGCCAAACAAGTTGATTCAATCAAAGATAACATGTTAAATGACATGTTTAGTTTCTAAACTTTCAGAATTGTATCAATTTAGTCTCCAGACTTTAAAAAGTTTCAAATAGGCCCCTGGACTTTCAATTTTATTTCCAATAGTTCCCTAAAATTTAAAAAGTATTCAATAGTTCCTTAAACTTTCACTTTATGTCCAATGGGTCCCTCGACTTTTAATTTTGTCTAAAAAATCATTGACCTATTCGACATATTTAAAAATGGATAATTGTAATGGGTGGCAACATGAGGGTAAATAATGGCAAATATAGCAATTTTTAAAAATATTTGCAAATATGGCAAAATTTTTTAATTAATTTTTTATATTCCTAAATTACCCCTGCGATTGGCGCACGCATCTCTTCTTCCTCGTCAGTTTTTTTTTTTATAGAAATCTTATATCATTGATAGAAAGTCTTTCTATCAGTGATAGAGTTCTATCAGCGATAGAATTATGTTACTCTAGTGATAGAATCTATCTATCAGTGATAGAGTTTTATTAGTAATAGAGTTCTATCCGATAGAATTCTGTTACTCAAGTGATATAATCTATCTATCAGCAATAGAATTCTATCCGATAGAATTTTGTTACTCTAGTGATAGTGATAAAATCTATTTATCGACGATAGAATTCTATCTGATAGAATTCTGTTACTCTAGTGATAGAATCTATCTATCGGTGATAGAATTCTATTAGTGATAGACCTGATAGAATTTATCACATCACCGATAGAATTCTATCAATTCACTTATAGAATTCTATCAGTTAAAAAGGGTATTTTAGTAAATTCACGTTCCAGACCTTGAAATTTTGCCATTTTTGCAAAATGTTTCGCAGGCCGCTAAGTCTGCAATTATTTTGGGTCGATTTGCTATATTTGCAACTGGCCCTTTAAAAATATACAAACTTACAAGATACAAAATTGGAAGTTTGGAGTCTCAATGGGAGTAAAATTCTTTTCTCAACAAAAAAAAAATAAAATAAAATTCAATTTCATATATAGTAGATTGGTTCATTTTTTAAAATCTCGAATATGTCAGAACCTTTTAAACACAAAATTAAAAGTTTAGGAACTTATTAGACATTTTTAAAATTCAAAGGCCGGTTAGAAACAGAATTAAAAGTTCAATGACTCATCAGATACTTTTTAAAATTCAAGAACCTAATTGATACAACCTTAAAAGTTCATGAACTAAACTTGTAATAAAACCAACATAATAATCTCAAATAATCTCAAACGTCCAATTAATAAATACATGTAATAAACGAACTCAACCGAAAAAGATGGTAATAATTCGAATCCAAACATGCTGAAATAAAATCACATACAGATAAATAGTGTCAAAATAATTGAGGGTGGGCATTAATAAACTAATCATCATTGCTAACAATTGTTTTATAAAGGTATAAAAATACATCCATTCGAACCTAATTCTATAAGACATCTATTACTATCCTAAATAGATAAGACATCTACTACCATCCTAAAGATGACTACCATCCTAAAGATGAGAGGGGCTAGATTTTCATCTTCACTCATCAAAACAAAATGAAAGGTATAAAGATGTGAGGAAAGATTTTAGACAACCTTTAAATTTACAGGTGTATACATTAGCCTATAAATTGACTAGGAATCTATCAATGTTTTCTTTTTCTCTTGGAACTTTTAATTGTAACATCCAACTTACCATGTTGTCCCTTGGATTTGACACTAATAAGACCACTTGTTGATAATGAACTGCAGTGTTGAAGGGCCTGCTTAAATTCAACTTCTCTATTTTCAATGGCATACTTCTGCAATTCTGTACCTTCAACTCCCACTGTTTTCTGATAATCCTTTTTGCAATAAGAACATAAATAAATATAGATATAAATAACAAAATTTTGGCTTTAGTACCCTTATTTTGGTCTTTAAGATTTCAAAATGTCCAATTTTAAATTTGTTCCAATTTTGGTCTAACGACCTTTCAAAATGTCTATTTTTATCTTAATTTTAGAAAAAAACAACCATTTTAATTTTTACCTTTTATCTATAGCTATGGGTATGTAAAGCATTTAACGCGAGCATATATAAAAGCTATATATGGGTTGGAGGCAAGCATTAAGCAAGCAATATTAGGTGGTAAAATGGAACAATGTTCGGAGACAAAAATTAACCGTTAAGTGAGGACCAGAATCAAATTAACCCAAATTTTTATAAGGGATTTTAAAAAATTAACTCGGTGGTAAGTTGCTATACTTACATTTACTTGGCTGGCTCCATCACAGAGGTCAGCATCAACCGAAATCTCATGCGGCTTTAGTATTACCTGCAGATTTTAAGAAGATCAAGAAAATATTTTTAAGTTTTTTTTTTTTTACTTTTAACAATTCATCACTTAAAATAATAACACAAGGCAATAAGATCTTACCTCCTTTTGTTGAGGAAAACTTGTACCCATCTCTTGCATTAGCAAGTCCTTGAAATGCTGGTAGAATTTCTTCATCAACTTGTAGAATTTGGACAAGACATGTGCCCTTCCTAATTTCATACTAACCTATTGAAATAGTAAAAACACACAACACAAAAACCAATCAGCTTATATAGTGCAAAAATCAATGCACATGTTTTCAATATCAAATCTGCACACCAATAACACAATACTACTTGCTATTAAAGTTGGAAACTTTGAGACCTCAAGACTTGATATATCTTTGAGTTGCAATCCAATACATGATAAAATAGAAGCTTCAACAGCAGATAATTTAACTGCAAGTTTTCCATCAAAATAGTTTTGAGCAAGGATAGTTGCAACATGAAAGACCTGCAAAAACGAAGAAACAACAAAATTAGTTTTGTTTAGTGTAACAATAAAACAAGTCTTCAAATAAAAAGGCAGGAAAGAACTATAATACATTTTCAATTTGCAAAACTTTTCAATGTTTTCAATCTACAAAGAAAATTTTATCCAAGAATGATAATCAAAAGATAATAAAGCTATACAAGTGTGTGTGAACCTCACCTCTTTGTAGTCAATCTGATTGTTTACATACGCTTCCAATTCGTCAAAATTAGCAAGACCAATAAGTAACCTTGAGCTTTCCTTCTCTTGAGATGACATAGATTCATCTTCAGATAAACTAATCTTCGGATCCAGTATGCTAAAGAGGTGAAGAACCAATTAGTTTTGCAGTATCATTAGAGGATGTACCAATAAACAATCTTTACACACATACCTCATAACAACCTTATAGTCGAGATCTCGAAAGAAATGAGGAACATCAAGTATGAACTTACTTCTAAACCCTACAACATTTTTAAAACAAATTATGTCTTGAACATTAAATTCAAACAAGAAAAAGCTTGCTACAAATATGACTAAGATACTCACGTTTATAGAATCCAAAGGTAAGTCCATAAGGTTGAGAACTACCATCGTTAATTTGGTCAAGATTTAATGGCCTGAGCACCATACAACTACACTCACCAGTCATGTCATTCTGTACGCATTAAAAATTGCTATCAATAAAATAGGAAAAATTAAAAATAGAACTGATAACAAGAAGCACAAGAGATGATTAGAATTATAACTGGATTCCGAGAAATATAAAATGGAAGGAACTTCAATTTCTTCCAAAAGCCAAATAGCTCGGTTGTGAGTCCAAAGGAAGCACCAATATAATCAATCTTTTCAGGTGAACGTTCACAAACAGGAACAAGCAATGGGGAAAGATTTTGTTTAGGAACTATGGTTTCTTCTTGCAATGACACCTGTAAGTTATAAAACAATAAATGAATCCGAAAAAACAAAAACTTAGAACTTAAACAAAGGTTTCATAGAAGAAACAACAAATAATATCAATGTAAAAGGTATTTCTACTCTCCATAAACCTTGGAAAGAACAAACTCACTCAAATTATTAGACAAAAAAAAAAATCCTCTCATGCAAGAAAATAGATTGACCCAATAAAAAATGACATTAAGAGATAAAGACAATTAGAGATTATGACCCAACTTCGTTTAAATTCTAACCTTTTTGGCATGTTCAATGACTTTTTCGTTGGTGGTTGTAACATTATCACATTCTCGTTCACTTAGCTTTGTTAATTTTCCTTCATAATACCTGCAACAAAATGAAGACCAAAATCAGTTTAAAAAACATAAAAAAGTACTAAATAAAATACGTCCAATTTCTCCACCCATAAATACAATAATCCACATGATTTTTATTATTTGTGCTAAAATGAAGATTCTAGGATGGCCATTGCTATTCCAACATTGAGCAATAGAAAGCCTACAAATTCTAGCAATTGAAATAAACCTTCGGAACCTTTGAGCAAACCGAAAGTTGGACACCCTTCTATCTCTCAATTAGTTCATTTTTGCACCTGAAACTAAACATCAGAATTAAAGGATTCTCTTCATTCAACCAAGGAAAACCCCAGACTAGACAATGCAAGTATAGCAACTAAATCCTTCTAGATCATATTTGGCGGTAGCCACCCTATGCAATACAGAAATATTTTTCAAAGGGAATTCTCAATAACCATTTAATGAGGAGATAATTTCCTTTATAGCAAGGTTTCCAATAATTAGGACCCTCAATAATCCATGGGTCTGAAACTTGATTCCAATTGACAGGATGACATCAATCCTCATTTCCAACTCTTCTTAATAAAATTGCTAAAATGTTTTCAGTCCCCCTCCAACACCACCCAAGATCTTGAATCCTAAAAGATCAAAAGTAAGCAAATAAGGATGAACAAGTTGGAAACTTTAGGCATCCACCTTTGAAATTTTTTTAAAAAATACACTTCTAAAGCTTATTGCAATAAAGATTTTTGTTTAAGATAGGAGGCCTATTATTTCCTCTCCCTTTTGTTTAGGAAGAGGCTTTCCGAGTAGAACTATAGAATGCTATAGCATTTAACATTCTAGTAATCAGTCTTGGAGTGGGAGAATGGCTCTTTGTTCAAAAGGTACACCCCTAGCTAGCTAAGTATAAATGGGAGAAACAACTACCTTTCAGTGCTAATAGGCCCATTTAGCGAGGATTCTGATGGGTCTTTGGTAGTTAAGGTGAATGGTAGGAAGAGGGGTAGAACAACAGAAATGTAATTGAGGAAAAAAAAAGGTGAGAATTACGGTTATGGGAGTGGAATCCAATTACTTAGTATAGTCATTGGAGGAATATTTTGTAAATATAAGCAAGAGAAAAAGGATGAGAGCATCCTTTGAGAATCAGTAAGTAGATGGTTTTATGAAGAGATTAGAGAGCTCTTAAATTCTCCCTTGGCTCTTGCAATCCTTCTTGAATATAAATAATGTTGTTCAGTTCTATCAATTGTGGCATCAGAGCAACAATTTTAGGGAATAATCACCGAGAAAAAAATGGAGTATAATTGAGGCATTGGAGCGAAGACGTCTTAAATGTTGAGTGCCGTAGAGAAGCCACTAGGGGTGATACAAAAGGATAATGCCTTGTCTAGGGAGATGCAGTTGATGTTGGTTGCGATTGTGCAAAAGCTAAAGGTGACTGAGAAGTTATGGGAACACAACAGAGCCTCCACTAGTTTTCGAGGGCGATTCTATCAAGGGAGGTTCAAGTGATGCTTTTTTTTTGTGTAAGAAGGTACAAGTGATGCTTTGAACAAGTTATCAAAAAAGCTAAATCAGTTGGCATAAGTATTTGATTCACAACTAAGAAAGCTAGAGGTGTCAATTTCTGAAGTAGTTAACCTTGATGGATGGCTACACAGAGTGGCAAGTACTTTGTTGTTAACTGCCCAAGTGATAAGGAAATATTGGAGGTGACAGTCTTGTGTCTAAACGGCGAGGCCTTGGCTTGGAATTAGTAGGAAGAAAAGCATCAACGATTCAGTCTTACAGACTTTTCCTATTGATGTAGTCATAGCACTATTTTTCAAGTAACTTGAGTAATGTTGCTGACAACTGATACAATGAATTGTCTATTGATGTAGTCATGGCATTATTTTCTTTTGCAACCTCATGTATCTCATTCCTTATGTCAGACCCATTATCTTGTTTTCAAGCACTATGTGCTTACACTCTTGCACTCTTTTTTAACGTTAGCATTTATATTATTTTCATGCTCATTCACTATATAGGCATCCCATTAAAAGTTTTTGGTTGTTTTTTTTCATGTTCTCCCAATATAAATCAACTTATTTGTCCATGACTAGGATGGGGCATAAATGCATGAGACAACTATCATTTACAAAAAAAATGAATGACTTATTTACAAAATTTGAGCTCTCCATTTAGCCCTAGTAGGAGCTAGGACAGAGTCAAAAATTTTCATGAAGGGAAAAATTTTACCGTCTAGTTTTTCTCATGTATAAGTATAATCTTTCAATTCTAAACATTAAAGAAGGAAAAATTAGTTAGAAATCATAAAAATAGAGCTCTAAATATATATATATATACCTATATTAATCTAAGACAAACCGAGGGAAATTTTCCTGTCTTCAATTCTCTGCCCTTGGGTGAGGAAACAAAGGCAAAAATGGAAAGTTTTAATTAGAACTAGACACAAGTACTTTTGGAAAATAGCCGATCAAAACCTTTGTGGCTACTAATTCAAAGATAGTTTTAGATTTCACTGGAATGAAGGATTACGTGCAGTGGTGGACGTGGACGTTATCCCTTTCAAGGATGCCTTTCCAGACCTTTTTCTTATTTCTCACAGGAAGGAGGCTACTATAGCTGATTGCTAGAATAGGGAATACAATGATTAAGATCAGGGCTTTAGAAGGGGGATTATTGACAGAGTTCGAAAGTTGGCTTCGGTTTGTTTCTCTAGTTGACCCTATTTGATTGGGGGATGGTGTTACTGTTGATAGAGATTATTGGGCTCTTGAAAATCATGGGGAGTTATCTCCTCGTTCTAACTTTTTTAAACTTGCTGAGAGTCACCCCAAGCTTCAAACCCCCATGTTTGGAATTTCAACATCCCAAAAAAGCTCAAAGTATTCCTCTGGAGTTTAGCCCAAAACAGCTTAAATACCCAAGATAGAATGCAAAAGAAGCTTCGCAGCAATAATCTTTCCCCCTCAGTCTGCCTTTTATGCTTTAGAGATGAAGAAACCATAAAGCATCTCTTTCGGAAATGTCCTTTTGCTGTTAAAGGATGGGAGCAGTAGATGAAAGCCTTTGACTCATGCTTTTGTCTACCTAAAAGGTCTCGAATTGGCTGATGGAGTCGCTGAATGGGAGGAATTTTAAAGAAAAAGGCAGAATTTTGTGGAAGTGTGCTAGGGTGTTTGGGAGTTGTGGAAAGAAGGAATAGAAGAGTCTTCAAAGATAAATCCTCTTCCTTTGATTCTTTTTATAACAATGTACAAATTACTTCGTCTTTATATAGCTGTTTTAGGCTGTGTCCTCTTTTGTTATTAATAATCTCCGTTTCTTATCCAAAAAAAAAAAAAAAAAGTGATTGAAAGAATAAGAAGAGTTCTTATTCTTCTTAGAAGACCGACCTTTGAGATGTTATAGTTTTTGTTCCTCGTACATGTACCATTTCAAATTACTTTTATAATCATTCAACCTCTTTTGTCGGTGCCACAATTACAAGCCTTTCATTATCAAGCCTTTAATTTTGGTTACGGCCTTCTTTATTTTACATTTCAATCAACCAATGCTTATTAAGCAATTCCAAATAAATAAAAATAAACAGTGAGCTTCCTACAAAGTTTGACAAGATAACTGTAACCAATGTTCAATTTTAAGGTGTGACAGTAAACTTGGAATGAAAAGTAAACAAAAATAGTACCTTGTCAAAAGTTCCAAGGCAGCTGACCCATATCCCTCCTACAAAAACCGGAGAGACATTTGTTAATTTGAGAATCAAGCATTACTTTTTAATAATTGGCCCATTTTACTAATGAATAGATTTACAGGTCTTAAAATCACTAGGGGTAACAACTATCCTTACAAATGAGTAAAAAATTATATACAAGAACGAAAGATATTAGATTAGATACCCTTAGAGCACTAGGATGAACGGCTATCCTTACTACACGTGCACCTGAGAGACTTGGAAAATCTGTATCCCTAAATACTTGACAAAATTTCCAGGGTATTTGATCCCCAGGTGGCTGACGACCCATTTGCAAGCTCTGTAATGCAGAATTACGAGAAATTTGTCCTTCCAGACAAACCTGTATACATCCAACGTGACACATTAAAAAGGTGTTTTATTCCATAAACCTACAAACTTCTACTTCTACATATAACTCAATGCAGGCACATAAATGGACAAAAAGGAAATATTGCAATTCAATCTTAAAAAAAAAGGGTCTCGTAAAAACAATCAAAGGTATGGGAAAAAATTCAATATACCAATGAAACATAATTTATAATCAAATACAACAAACTTAACGAAAGAAAAGAATGCCAGGATGAGAGTCATATTGAACTTATATAAAGGAAAAATGTTAAAGATGTTAGTTTGGCTAGGACAAAGTAAACATTTTTTCACTAACCTGTATAACGCATAAAATATCCGGGAGGAGATTTTGTGACTCATCAACGGGGCCTGCAGTTAAGAATGATCCCTTCAAGTGCCAATAAAATGTAAAGGTAGCAACAAAATTCAAGAATAAGAAGGTACCTAACAACACAAAGAGATGATGAGCAGGAGCATCAGCCATTAATTGAAGATCATTCGGAGAGTTTTTATAGTGAGATGCGACATAAAGTGCCATCATCCGCTAAAAAAAAGAAATAAAACAAAAAATAGAGATCAAAACCAATAAGACTTTAAGTGGCTTAAATATCAAATTGAACTATGAAAAGCACCTGCAGAAAAATTTCACTTTCTTTATGAAAGGAGAAGAGAGTATCTCGATTCACATAATATAAGTTGCACTCACTAGGAAGGGGAAGCCTGGGCATCAAAAGAAAAATACATGGATTGATAACCAGCTATTTTAACACAACTTAGCCCCCAGATTTAGAAAATGAAAATCACCATGCTGACCTCAAGATGGGAGGAATGGTACTTGTGACATCCAAGCAAAGTAAACTATTGAGCCAATTCTCCAAAGGATCCCCAGAAGCATATCTAATAGGTTCTTGCAATTCTAACATACAAAATTTTATCCCTGCAACCAAAAACAAAAGGGCCGCCCACTAAAATCCCAAGCTAGAATGCAATGAATGAGAGCATAAGCTGATTTTTTCATGCCAAAAGCTAAAAACAAAAAGGAGTTATTAAGCAGAGATTTCACAGTAAATTCCGATTATATTAGTGTTCATGGGTGTTTGCTAAAAAAGGAGTCAAAACCCTATACACCAAGGTGTTTGAGTCCGAGAAGAAAGGCCACAACCATTTCGCCAAAAGGGCCTCGTATGCAATTTAAGGTTCCCAATCCCCAAACCCCCAACTTCAATAGGCTTAGAGACGACCTTCCAATTGACTAAATGAGCTCCTCCACCCTCTTCTACCCCTTTCCCGTAAGAAATTTCTAAAAAGTCTCTCAAGGAGCAAACTAGCAATCCCACAGGAAAAGATTCAGATCCTCCTCACGACTCCTGCAAAATAACGAATCATTGCGGGAACAAAGCTAAGGAGGAGTGCCATTGAACGCAATCCAAAGGGTTGACCTTCCCTAATAAAACTTGCCACGCAAAAAACACCTTTATAGAAATTTTAACCTTCTAGAGAGAGGCAAAAACTGAAGCATCAAGAGCAGATATCATTACAAAGGAAAAACAAAGAATGCAAGCAGGAAGGACAAAAGAAACTCCTAAAGGGGTCGTGAGTCCAAACCCTATCATCTCCCCAAGAATGATAGATTAATCTCAAAGGATAAAAAGAAGACCTGCCACCTCTCGCCCTATCAAATAAAAAGCGACGAAAACCTAACGTAATAGACGAAGAGAGATCATAGGAGGACAAGACTCAGGCCACCGAACACAACCTCTTCATTGAAAGGAAATCGAGGCGAGGAAATAAAATGCACAAACAGTTATCACACACCCAATGTTCCTCCCAAAAGTAAACGTTTGAACCTTCCCCAACATAACATCTAATAAACTAAGGAAATCAGGGAAAACAAGAAGAAATAGCTTTCCAGAGGTCCCTCGACGCCCCGCAATAACCACTCAAATGGGTGGGGGACCTATGCACAATCACTCTATACCAAAGAGTGCCAGTTTCTGTACAAAATCACGATAACCACTAAACCAAGAAAGCCTCATTAGCGCAAACTCCCAATGCCCTAACCTTCGAGCTAAACAGGATTCAACATCATCTCCCACTTAACCAAATGGGATCCTCCCCCTCCTCAACCCCCCTCCCCTCCACAAATAAAATTTCATCAAACTCTCAAGCTTCTAACTCACAGAGATAAGGACCCTAAACATGGA
Source organism: Luffa aegyptiaca (assembly GCA_017139565.1). Lineage (NCBI taxonomy): Eukaryota > Viridiplantae > Streptophyta > Magnoliopsida > Cucurbitales > Cucurbitaceae > Luffa > Luffa aegyptiaca. The sequence goes on from CM029397.1 coordinate 25,261,989, forward strand.
TAAGAAGAAGCTAAGGATCCCACTTAAGAGTGCTCCCACTTTTGGAGAAATAGAGAATCAAATTTGTATGTTTTAGTGGTTTTCTTTTGTAGGAAACAGAACTGTATCGTAGTATCAAGAAAGAACAAATGCAGATGAGAAATTCCCCAGGAAACCAGATTCGCAAAAAAAGATCTCAGTTGGAACAGAACATTAAAGCATCACAATCACAAACTCTTAGGACAAAGTACACCAAATAGATGAGAAAAGTCTAGCAAGGTCCGACAACTCCGAGAATTTACTAGAGCTATCATAATTTTCTCAGAGCATTTCAAGAACCCATAAGTACCTTTTGGAATTAAAATAACTTGGTTTACATACAATTCTATCGTTATCTTCAATTCAAACTATTCTATAAAATTTTAAATTAGAGAATAGAGATTAGTGCTAGATGCTCTATTATGGCATCTTTAGTAGAAAACAAATCAAAGGGTCTTCAAATATTAGTCTTCTTCTTTGACTAGTTTTTGTATCACTGTACAGCTCAAGGGCTTCTCCTTTATTGTACTAGCTGATTGAAGCTGCTTTTTTTGGTTTCTATACATACAACAGTCTGTATTCTAAAAAATAATAGTAACAATAATTAAAAAATAATAATAAACCACCTGACATGGGAAGAAAAAGTGAAATAAAAAAAATAATAAACATCTTTGAAGATTAAGTGAGAAACTAAGAAACACTGATATCTTCCATGAACTGATACCTAACATGCTAGCAGAGTCATCGCCATCTGCTATTTGACTTTTCTTTTCCAAATACCTTAGAAGCTTTAATGATAAAGAGCGACCAGTACCTTCATAACTATACAATAAAGCATTGAAACAAGTTAGTATCTAAAAAATATGTTTCTCAGACTTTCTATTGATTAAATTTCAAAGGAAAGCAATAAAATTTCAAAAGATGATTAGCTAAGATATAAGTAATACATATGAGACATATACTATTACCCATTTACAGTTGAAGATAGGAAAACCATGTGAGATCCAAGCAATGAACGAATAACAGGCAGAGGTATTGCAGCCGCTTCATCAATTACCAGTAGCTCAGCCTGGGTGAGCTTTGGATACTCATTGGGTAGTATATACTGCAACATCGTTCAAATAAAAGTATTTTTATTCCAAATTATTCAGCTAAATATACATATGGAACTTCTATATCCAAATTTATAAAGCCAATGCATGGTAAGGTAAATCTTATTTATAAATATTATTTGTGGATAATAGGCCTCTGTGTTGATAACTAAATAAATCCAATGAGGGAGAATCCAACATTTGTGGTTTACAAAATGTAGTAACAATTAAGACTAAATCAAGTTCTTGCTTTACTTTATTATAAAATCTTGCATGCACATTGTACGATCTTAAGATTGCTGCTTCTTTAATCTGGCCTTATGATCGATTGGTTGATTTTAGGTCCTTTACCACACAACTAATCCCTGCAACCTGCTGACCATTTGGTTCTTTTCTTTTATAAATTTCAATCAACCAAAACTAGATTGCCCATGATTAATTAACCAATGCCAAATCTGCATCTTTGCTTTCAGTACATATATAATGCTCATAAGTAGTGTAGGGAGCGTGACCAGTTTTTGAATAAATGATAATACAGAGGATGTTTTTTTTAGTTCAACAACATTTGGGGATGGGAGAATTCGAACTTCTGACCTCTTAGTCAAGAGTACATGTCAATTACCTTTAAGGTATAATCATTTTGGCATACAAGAGGATGTTGTACTTGTATCTACCCTCTATTTTGAAATTATCCACTATTTAATGAAATTTTGTTTTCCTATGATCTATGGAAAAATAAATAATAAATACAAAAAAGTACAAAATCTAAAGAAATATTCTATTCTAGGGTTTGGGATAAATAATTAAGATTTTCATACAAAGGAATGTACCTGAATTGTTTGTCGATGTTGCTTGTAGATGTTCACTCGTATAATTGTCTTCCGTGACTCTGAACCAGAACTTCTTACCAAATTGTAATGCAAATGTTCCTTATACAGTAGAGAAATGTTTTATCATTTTTTTGACAACTAAAGAAAAAAAAACAAATCTTTATAAGAGGGTGTATATCGAAACAAGATTGACATAGAATGTAGTAACATACAAGCTACCTATTCAACTTAATGAATTGATCCAGAAATGTCATGTTGTTCCATAAAAGTGAATATTAAATCATTATCTAGGGGAATGAACAAGGATGACATACACTTGCTGAAATTTGATCTCAGTATCTTTTTCATCATTAGATCATGTTTAGGAAAATGGGAATGATAGGTCTGTTTGAAAAACTATTAAGAGAATAGTTTTAAAGAGTATTATGTTTCTATTTTACTGAAAATTTCTGAAAATTTTGATTGAATGATTTATAAAGATAAATTTTATTGTGTACGCTAAAATCCCTATTCATAATTTTGTAATTTTAGGGGAAAGAACTCCATTTTGAAGAAAGTTGAATAAAAGAATCTTTCACTTCTAAGAAAAAAAAGGAAAAAATGGCCAACATCATTCAACACCTTTCAACAATAAGAACAATGACAGCGTACCTCATATTGAAGTGCCTTTAGTGCCTTACAAATAAACTCAAATAATGATTTCATGTTCTCTGGTGTAGGAGCAGTCACAAAAATATTAGAGTACCTGTGCAGCAAAGCCACCCACCATAGTAAACAAACATTAATATAGATATAGATATGGACAAAATCAATATTGTGTAAACTTTGAATTTAACTTACCCCGATGCTATGGCTCCAACAATCGCTATACCAAGTGCTGCAGATTTACCTCTTCCTCGAGGAGCAATCAATGCAACAATGCTATCAGGTGTTTTATCAAGAATAGTATCGAGGAAAATTGAAACAGCTTTTCCCTGGTTATTAAACAAACCAAAATCTTTGAGATCAACTATATATAAAAGGATATAATCATAAACAAATATGAGACTTGCCTGGTCTAATGTTGTGCAGAGCCTAACCAATGGACCAATAGGGAAAACTTCTTGCAATTCCTCTTTTAAATTTATCAATTTTTGCTTCAATCCAGACCTAGGACCACATTCCTTACAAAACCCAATAGAAAAGTTAATAAAATATAAAAATGTAGATCCTTTTATAGAAAATAATATTGAAAATTATAAAATCATCCTACCAAGAATTGAAAAGAAACTAATAAATCAAACTTAGCATGACCAAATAATCCACTCACTTCTAACGGAAAGGGAAAGAAGAGTACAGAGAGAAACTAGTGCAACTCAATTAAAGTTCATCCAACATGACAAAATAATTTACAAGAAGTATCGAAAATCTTTCTAGAGTAGTATTATTGTTCCTAAGGACTGCTTAACAAAGATTATAAAAGAGATTAAAGAGGGTAAGAAATAAATCAGTAAATGAGGCTTATTAATTCCGAAAAAAAAAGTGATGCACTTTCAAAAATCAGTATGGTATTAGGCTATTATATTATGATATTTTTTTAATGAATAGGCTAACCTCATTAATAGATGCAGAAGTTAATGACCTCACACGAGAAGAGAGTGGCAAAATATTGAGTTCATCATCCATGACCAAGCAAGCTTTGCAAGATGCAAGAGACAACAAGAACCTTTCATTAAAACGAGAAACAATCTCAGAATGCGCCTCCGTTCGGTAACGTTCATGAATGTCCTAAAATAAGAAATGCAAGGAAGACTATTCATTAAGGAAATTTAGAAAGTTTGGGGACCCAAAAGATAACGGTATAAGTTTGTATGGAGGAAAAAGAAATAGTTGGAAATCATACCATAACCATGGTACAAAGTGTTGTAAGTGAAGAAAGAGTATTAAGGAGCATAACCACCAAGCCTCCCCCTTCAACGGTTTCAATAGTTCTAGCAAGTATATTAGGTGTCAAAGCCTCAAAATCCTAAAGGAAAACAAAATAAAGAGAGAAATAGTTAAATGGATGAGTGATTATAAAAACATAAAGATAATTCATTCTAATAAAAAGTACTTAGACATAAACCTGTAGAACACACATCCCATAGGTATTTCCAAGGATACGCTCAGAGTCCTTGTATAGACAGTATGATACACCTCCACTTTCACTAAAAAGCAAAAATGGATCTGCTTTTTCAGGATCAAGAAGTCCCCTCTGCATCAACTTTTTCACCTGCTTCGCTCTTTTTATTTTATGGCTGTAACCACACATAATGATCCCAATAAGTAAAATTTTCATAAGCAGTAATATCTAAAAGTTCTCATAACGAAAAAAAAAATATTGTAATTATAGTTATGGTTGTTTCTCTTTTCTTTACTTTGCACTGAACAAATTAAAGTATTCTTTCTGTGCGCAATTATTACCTGCTATATTTATTCATTAAAACATATAAAAATTTGCACAACATTTTATTCATGTAAAAAACTGTCCATTATTTTAGAAAATACATTCTAAAAACAAAATTTCATGGTGTCAAATTAAAATTTTCAAAAACCTGCTAATCTCTAATTTGTTCTTGTAACACCAGAGGACAGTTGGGCGTGATTTCAGGACTTCCTTACTCAGCAAATAATGTAGATTGACCACCTGGAAAAATAATTATTAATTAAGGAAGACATAAATATTATGAATTTTGATTATTTATTCATTAATAAAAATATGAGTGATTGATTGATAAATAATCATAATAACCTGATCACGAGCCTTGTCACCAATTATAACAAATAACGACCGATATTTCATATTCACTCCATTCTGAATCATGGAGCGAATTCGATCATCTACCTTCTTCCTCATGTTTACACCTAACAAGAAACATGATCAAAGTCATACGGTAGTTCATGAGCTAAGAACCATAATTATTTTAGAATATAATAAAAAATAAGGAAAAAAAAAACCATATATAATTTTAACACATTGACATATGCAAAGCAAAGTTTGGTTTGTGGGTCACATTGGAAGGAGGACAAACTGAATAAAGAATATAAAAACAAAAACAAGAGAGTAATCCCATAGTCGCAGGCAAGTGGATTTTTTTTTTTAAATGAAGGCAAGTGGATATAACCTATTATATCGAGGTCAAGTTAAATATCCTCGAATGCTGAAAGGTAAAAGGCTACCATCACTGACAATGAAATCAAAAAACTCGCTAAAAGTCTAATCTCCGATCTCCCGTTTTGTTCCCGTTTGTTTTTTTGTTACTATTCTGGCTATTATGATTATAAAAAATAAAATTAAACAACTCATTTATTCTTCTAAGTTCTAATCTGATGCGATCAAATCCCTCGTTGCTTCTATGGGAGAAGTGGAATTTCGCCATTGCCCAACAGCTTCGAAAACAGTAGCCCACTGTGTAGCTAGGAAAGTGATCGAATTTTTTTGTTCCAATTCGCAAGGGAGATCTTCCTCGCTGGGAGAGGGGCTTCTGTTTTGGTCCCCTGTATTTCCTTTATGGTTTCGTTCCCTCATTTATTCAGAGGGTGGTCGTATCTAACTGTTTCGTCTTCCGTTTTTAATGCATTTTATTTTCAAAAAAAAAAAGTTCTAATCTGCGTTTTTTAAGTAAGCAGGAAGACATAGATCGAGATTGGAAAAATACCCGTAACAGCAAGGGAGTAGAAAAACGAGGGAAGCTGCGGCGGCACGAGCGGACGAAAGACGACGGCGGCGGCGGCACGAGTGGAAGAGAGGCGGCGGCGACACTGAGCTGCAAACGGAGGAGGAAACAGCGTGAAGAAGAAGAAAAGAAGTGACGTGAGGCTGAGCTGTTAGGGTTTCGTTTTTTTTTTAATTTAGTGGGAATTTTATACATTTTTCTTTCCTTTTTTTTTTAATAACGATTTTTCTTTCCTTTTTTGAAAACGATTCCATAACCCTAAACTTAGCCGTTGTAATCCATTTTAATCTCAAACTTTCAATTTCAAATGGTTGTAAAAATGAGTGAAAGAGACAAGTTTAGGGTTGGAGGAAATGAAAAAATTATAAAACTTTTGACATTTCAAAAATATTCGTGTTCTATAATTAAATATACTTAGATAAAAATATTAATTTTAAAATTAATTTATGTACGTGGAGATAGAACTTCTATTTTCAAGTTTTTCCCATTCCATTCATTTTATTTTATATCATTTAAATTGCATTGTCTTTTTTTTTTTTTTTTTGAAAAATTAAATTTGCATTGTCTTATACCACACTTGATGAATTTTAGATTAAATCTTTTTAAAATGTTAATTAAAAAATATATGTATTTTTCATATTTTTATTTTAAAAAAAAAGTACCTTATTTGAACTCTTTGTTTTTTTTTTTATTATTAGTTTGTATGTTTATTACAAATTCTAAATAATTTTAAGCTAATTTTTGTTATATATTAAATGTTTCAATCTTAGTAAATATTCAATTAACTTACTAATTTGATTTCATATTATAATCCATATCTATACTATTTAAAATCTAGGGAAAAATACACTTTTAGTCCCTGAGGTTTGGGTTAAGTTTCATTTTGGTCCCTGAGTTTTCAAACTCGACAATTTAGTCCCTGAGGTTTGGTTTTAGTTTCATTTTAGTCCCTTCATCCATTTTTCCGTTAAAAACTAACGGTGAGCTGACGTGACACTGTTTTTTTATTAAAAAAATATTTTTGAATTTTTTAAATATAAATATATTAAAAATAATAAAAATATTACTATTTTTAAATTTTTATTTCCTTCCTCTCTCTTCTTTTTCTCCTTCTTCTTCGACACACCGACTCTTCTTCTACTTCAAGTTTATCACCCGGTGATGGCCGGCGGTCGACGACCGATGCTTGCCGGTGATTTTTTTTTCTTTCATTCTCTCTCCCTCACCATCTCTTTCTCTCTCACTGCCCCTCTCTTTCTCTCCCTCATCATTCCTCTCTCTCTCCGTCGTCCTTCTCTTTCGCTCCCTCACCGTCCCTCCCTCTCTCACCGTGCGTGGACTGGAACTCATGGGTTTGAACTTTCTCTCACTAGCGACCACGAACGTGATTTTCTTTCAGTTCTGAACGCGATTTTCTTTTCCTCTCTCTGGCAATTTCAACCCAGCCCGCACAAAGATCACGATTTCAACCCACAACCGTTTTTGAAACTCTGAAATTCGCGAGAGATCTGGAAATTGCGATTTCGATGCCAAATGCGAGAGATCTGGAACTCTAGAAATCACCGAAGGAGGCATTCTTCGTTCGTGAAACTCTATCGCCAAAGGGGGAAGATCTTCCAGATATGGTAAAACAATGCTGCCGCCATTCAAAAAATGTTGTCGTCGCCGTTCGTGAAATGATTTTGTCACGAGAAGCCCAGATTTGGTATAACATTGTTGTTGTCGTTCGTGAAACGCCATCGCCACAAGAAGCCCAGACCTGGTAAAATGATGTCGTCGTCGCAGGAAGAAACTCGCACCACTCGCGCGTTTGTGAAACGTTGTCGCTGCAGGAAGAAGGTTGTCGTCAGCTACTGCCATCGTGAGGGCGAAGAAGGAAGAAAAAGATGGGGCTAAGGGTTTGAATGGCTTTTTCTTCCATTTTATTTCCTTTTTGCTCTGAGTTTCAAAGGAGAAGAGAAGAAGAAATGTAGGAGAAGAAGAAGGATGGAAAAAAAAAAAAAAAACCACCGTCGGTGCCCGTCGGCGACCGCCGCTCCCTGGCGGCTGGTGGTTGTCGGCGTTGCAGGGTGGTGATGGTGGGTGGTGAGAAGGAGGAAGAAGGAGGAGAAGAGGAGAGGAGAATAATAAATAAATATATTTAAAAATAACAATTTTTTATTAATTTAATATTGTTTTTATTTTAAAAAAAATTTAAATAAAAAATAGGTGCAACGTCAGCAAACCGTTAGTTATTAACGGAAAAATGGATGGAGGGACCAAAATGAAACGAAATCCAAACCTTAGGGACTAAATTGCCAAGTTTGAAAACTCAGGGACCAAAATGAAACCTAACTCAAATCTTTTTAAAATATTAATTAAACAAAATATATGTATTTTTCATATTTTTATTTTAAAAAAAATATCATATTTGAACTCCTTGTGTTTTTTTTTTATTAGTTTGTATGTTTATTACAAATTCTAAATATTTTAAAGCTAATTTTTGTTATATATTAAATGTTTCAATCTTAGTAAATATTCAATTAACTTAGTAGTTTGATTTCATATTATAATCCATATATATACTATCTAAAATCTATGGGGGGCGTTTGGCTCATAGTCTAGGGTTGGAATGGTTTTGGTTTTGAAACTCAAAACCATGTTTGGCCCATTGTGTTTAAATGGGTCAGTTTTAAAACACATCCCCACAGACGTATTGATCCAAAGCGTCCATGTAGTAGACATAAGAGTGGGGATATTCTATGCAATGAGTTTACATAAGATCGGAGCGTGAAATAGTAACCACTAACTGTAACATCGTTAACTAGTTAGGTTTCTATTTCACTAGGATGACCTAGGCAACTTAGTCTGAATCCTGAGTGGATTATGGACTCCTGTTCACGAGGGATTTGAAGGATTGGAATTCCCAATTCCGTTACAGCGGAAGCAATTGGACCGTTCGTAGATTAATTCTGTTCTACAAAATACCAATACATTGGCAAAAGGTTAAACAATGAGAAACATACCTCCGTTGATGACTCTGAATACTTCAACGGACACCACCATTTGATCTTCCCCACTATAACTCTGAGATTAGGAACGTAGTTGTGAGACTACCTAATCTTGAATGGGAAAAACTCTAGAGAGAAAATTCTCCCTAGAGTTCTTAAGTTGAGAATATGAAAGGGCCTTATGGTGGCCATATGTTGTCATCCCTAAACCCTAGGTTTAGTGTTCTATTTATAGGAGAAAGACCATGAATAAAATATTCATTTAAAATCAATTATTTCCATAACTGATTTAATATTTTCCATAATTAATCAATTTCATGACCAATCAATTCCATAATTGATTAATCTTTTCCATAAATGATTGATCACTCCCATAAGTGATTAATCATTTCCATAATTGATTAATTTCCAATTAATTAATTCTTTAATTAATTAATCACCAATTAAATATCATATATTTAATTCCAAACCTTCTATTAGTTAATTAATTAATTACCCAATTAAATATTTCCGGCCTTCAATTAATTAATTCTATAATATGAATCAAATTCATATTAAAATTTGAACTTCTTCAAATTCCCTTATATCCTATAAATTTAATATGAATCAAATTCATATAAATATTTGAACTAGACTATAGTTTAATTAAATCTCATTTAATTTAAACTAAATTGAATAATTAATTCATTCATAATTAATTAATTCATCTTCTAATTAAATATCACATATATTTGAACTCTTTCAAATATATCAATCTCTCAATATAATAAAGTTTAATCTCAAATTAGACTTTATATTTTAATGCATCACTATTCATTATATTAATTTGTACATTATACAATTAACTTAATTCCCAATATGAATTTGAACTATTCAAATTCTGTCAAGATATATTTGTTCCTAATTACTCTTTACGAGCTAGCAGGGGGACCTAATGGACCTATAGATAAGAAGCTCCAATGATATGAGGTTAATAGATTAAACTCATTAATCAGGTTAACCAATATTCATTAACTAATTCATTGAACTAGACTATAGTTTAATTAAATCTCATTTAATTTAAACTAAATTGAATAATTAATTCATTCATAATTAATTAATTCATCTTCTAATTAAATATCACATATATTTGAACTCTTTCAAATATATCAATCTCTCAATATAATAAAGTTTAATCTCAAATTAGACTTTATATTTTAATGCATCACTATTCATTATATTAATTTGTACATTATACAATTAACTTAATTCCCAATATGAATTTGAACTATTCAAATTCTGTCAAGATATATTTGTTCCTAATTACTCTTTACGAGCTAGCAGGGGGACCTAATGGACCTATAGATAAGAAGCTCCAATGATATGAGGTTAATAGATTAAACTCATTAATCAGGTTAACCAATATTCATTAACTGTGAGTCATTCCACTAAAGGCCCACAACTGAACTCTTCTTACTGTAGAACATTTCTGTGTCCATGGATATAAACATATACCGGTAAGTCAATCCTTCACGAGTGTTCGTAACTACAGTTGGGTTAAATTACCGTTTTACCCTTATGTTACCTCTGGCTCCTTAAGTACCAGTGCTCCTCTAATGAACAACCTGTTTATGGTCCAACCAGTAAACAGAAAGTCCCTCTCGGGCCAGTGAGAGGGTGAGATCCCTTTGTTCAAGACCCGGAGTCACCACTTAAGGGAACACTCATCTACTTCTCCTAGAAGCGGGAAGGAGTGAATTCCATCTTATGTTGTCATGTCCCCAGCCCCCCACTCGGTCTTGTCCCCAAGAAGGTATGCTTATTGAGTCGGCGTGCAGGCCACTCTCACCCATACTAATCAAAGGACAATCCCTCGTGAGAAGGAGTTCATGACACACTCAGGATTAAGACTGAGTTACCTAGTCATCCTATTGAAACAGTAACCTAACTAGTTAACGGTGTTACATCTAGTGGTTTACTATTTCATGGTCCGATCTTATGCAAACTCATTGCATAGGATACCCCCGCTCGCATGTCTCCTACATGGATGCCTTGGATCAATACGTCTTTATCGAATACAAAGTGGGTCGTATCACATAGTGTTACCAGGATAAGGTACCCAGTCTTATCCATGTACTATAGACCTTTTAGGTTGTTACTTGAACACTGATCCCCGTATGTCCCCACATACTAGTTCAAGTCACATGTAAACAACCTTGGATCTTTAGTTTATTGGATTTGGGTCAAATTGTGCAATATTTAACAATAACACTTTATTGTAGAAACTCAATAATGTTTACATTCACTATCTACGAGTTTTAGGGCATAAAACCCAACAGGATTGTCCTTTGATTCGTATGGGTGAGAGTGGTCAATACGTCGACTCAATAAGCCTACCATTTTGGGGACAAGATCGAGTGGGGAGTTGGGAACATAATCACACAAGATGGAATTCACTCCTTCCCGATTTTTTAGGAAGTAGATGAGTGTTCCCTTAAGTGGTGTCTTCGGGTCTTGAACAAAGGGTCTTACCCTCTCACTGGCTCGAGAGATGTTTTCTGTTTGATGGTTGGACCACAAACAGGTTGTTCATTAAATGAGCATTGGTACTTAAGGAGGTATAGGTAACTCAGGGGTAAAACGGTAATTTGACCCAACTGAAGTTACGAACACTCGTGAATGACTAACTTGCCGTTATTGGTCGATATCCATGGACACAGAAATATTCTGCAGTGAGAAGAGTGCAGTTGTGGGTCTTTAGTGGAGTGACCCACACTGAACGAATGTTAACTTGGTTAATGAGTTTAGCCAATTAGTCTCCTATCGTTGGAGCTTTTGATTTGTAGGTCCATTAGGTCCCACTGGTTGCTCATAAAGAGACTTGAGGCAATTAAATATAAATTGTAAATTGAAAGTGTTCAATTTATTTAGGGGAATCATATAATGTATATTGATACATTATAATATAAAGTTTATGAAACTTTATAAAATAATTTTTGAATTAATTTGAAAATTAATTCTTGAGAGAAAATATTTGAAAGAGTTCAAATAATTAATATGAATTGGATTCATATTAATATAAATAATTTAATAAAATCCCTAAGATTAAATATGTGATATTTAATTGGATAATTAATTAATTATTTATTAAATTAAATATGAATAAGATAATAGATTTGATCTTATTCATGACCTTTTTCTTGGCCTTTACCTATAAATAGGACCCCTGAGTGGGGTGAAAGGCATCTCATTCATTCTACTTCTATCAGAGATCTCTCCTAAAAGACTCCCACCAGTCTCCTAACTCCAATAGTCTCAGAGATATACCGGTGTAACCAATTGGTCGTGTTCGCACAAGAAGGTTGTTGTGTTTTTGATCTCACAAGCAAGAAAAGGCGAATCGATCAAGGCTTCCTACAACCCACAACGATCAGATTGTAGAACAATCCTCCCACTATATTGAGGCACTCTCAACTTTTGAGATAGATGTAACTAACCAGTTGTATTGGCCTTATCAACAACTCTTGTTAAAGGTCCAGCATCATCAACAACCCTTGTATAGGAATAGGGTTGGGTACCTTATTCTGGAGACACTATGAGACGTGGCCCACTTTATAGATGGTATAGACGATGTGATCCTAAATCGTCCATGTAGAGACATGCGAGTGGGGGCGTCCTATGCAATGAGTTTGCATAAGATCAGGACCGAGAAATAAGTCGCTCTCGCTTTATAACACCGTTTACTGACGAGACTGACTATTTCATGTGATGACCTAGGTAACTCGATCTTAATCCTAAGCTAACTATGAACTCCTGTTTATTCGGGCTTATCCTTAGATCTGCATAGGTGAGAGTGGCTCAGTATCGTCGACTCAATAAGCCTCCCATTTCAGGGATAGGAACGGGTAGATAGCTGGGGACATAGTCGTGCAAGAAGGAATTCACTCCTACCCGAATTAGGGATAGTAGAGAGGTTGTTCCCTTAAGTGCTGACTCCGGGGCTTGAACAAAGGGATCCCGCCCTCTCATTGGCCCGAGAGGGACTCGGTTTATTGGTTGGACCATAAACCAATTGATCATTAGAGGATCAGTGGGACTTAAGGAACTAGAAGTACTATATGGGTAAAACGGCTTATTGACCTAGCTATAGCTACGAACAACCTGTGAAGGATCGACTTACTAATCATGGTTAAATCAAGTGGACGAAAATATATCTATAGTGAGGGGAGTGCAACTATCGGGCTATAGTGGAGTGTCCCGATAGTTAACGAATGTTGGCTAGCTTGGACAATGAGATTAGTCGGTTAGCCTCGAATCGTTGGAGCCCATGATCTATAGGTCCATTAGGTCCCCCTACTACCTCATATCGGAATTAAGCCTAGAACAAAAGATAGGAAGCTTTGAATCGTTCAAAATCGGGAAAAAGGGTATTATCGTAAATTGTGTTTGACACAATAATTTAATTATGAATTAAATTAGAAAATGAGAGATGAAGTATTTAAAAGTGTTTTGAATACTATATATATGTATTAGGAATCATATATATGGAATTGCACAAGATAACAAAGATTAATTAGATTAATCATATCAAAATTAATTTGAAAATTTTCAAATTAATTACCAAGCAATCAATTTCAATTTAGAATTGAAATTGGGGATAATTTGCAAGCTTGAAATTTGATTTCAATTTGAATTTAGTGGATTTAGTTGGAAATCCATTTACTGCATGATCATTCAAAGTGGAAAGACAACTCATTCATGCATTGTTGCATGTCTTGTGCAATGTACACCTAGAATCCACTTGAGCTTGCAAATACACCATGTGTCTTGTGTCTTGAGGCTTGGCTTTGCATGGAGAATGCCTTTAAAAGGAGTTTGAATCAGATTCAAACATAAGAGAGCCATTTCCTTAATGTTATGCTGCTGGAATTTGGACTCAAAGTTCTCTCATCTCTCATTCTTCTCCATTGCTTGATGCTTCAAGCATTCCCTTCCCATTCCCTATCTTATATAGACTCCCACAAGTCGTTCTTGGCCCGGAGTAGAGTAAGGAAGACTCTAGAGGTTGTCCAAGGAGCATAGGAGAGGCAAACACCACAAGGAGTTCAACATAAGTGAGCTACAAAGGTTGGTGTTTTCTAAACTCTGTATTCTGTCTTTTCTAGAACATGCATGCTTTAGGAGTAAAATTGAATGTCTTAAGTGCTTTCGATCTTCAATTGCTTCCGCATGTGTAATATGTACACCTTCAACGTCTTATCTGAAGGATTGGAATTCCCAATTCCGTTACAGCGGAAGCAATTGGACCGTTCGTAAATTAATTTTGTTTTACAAAATACCAATACATTGGCAAAAGGTTAAGCGTTGAGAAGCATACCATCGTTGACAACTCTGAATTCTTCAAGAACGTCTTTCTTGATTGCTCTGTAACAACGAAGAACACCACCATTTGATCTTCCCGCTATAACTCTGAGATTAGGAACGTAGTTGTGGGACTATCTAATCTTGAATGGGAAAAAACTCTAGAGAGAAAATTCTCCCTAGAGTTCTTGAGTTGAGAGAATATGAGAAGGCCTTATAGTGGCCATATGTTGTGGTACCTAAACCCTAGGGTTAGTGTTCTATTTATAGGAGAAAGGCCATGAATAAAATATACATTTAAAATCAATTATTTCCATAACTGATTTAATCTTTTCCATAATCAATCAATTCCATAACCAATCAATTCCATAATTTATTAATCTTTTCCATAAATGATTGATCACTTCCATAAGTGATTAATCATTTCTATAATTGATTAATTTTCAATTAATTAATTAATTAATTCTTTAATTAATTAATCACCAATTAAATATCATATATTTAATTTTTGACCTTCTATTAGTTAATTAATTAATTACCCAATTAAATATCATATGTTTAATTTTAGGCCTTCAATTAATTAATTCTATAATATGAATCAAATTCATATTAAAATTTGAACTCCTTCAAATTCTCTTATATCCTATAAATTTAATATGAATCAAATTCATATTAATATTTGAACTTCTTCAAATATTTATTTCTCTCATAGACTATAGTTTAATTAAATCTCATTTAATTTAAAATAATTTGAATAATTAATTAATTCATCTTCTAATTAAATACCATATATTTAATTAGACATATATTTGAACTCTTTCAAATATATCAATCTCTCAATATAATAAAGTTTAATCTCAAATTAGACTTTATATTTTAACGCATCACTATACATTATATTAATTTGTATCTCATACAATTAACTTAATTCTCAATGTGAATTTGAACTATTCAAATTCTCTCAAGATATATTTGTTCCTAATTACTCTTTACGAGCTAGCAGGGGGACCTAATGGACCTACAGATCAGAAGCTCCAATGATATGAGGTTAATAGATTAAACTCATTAATCAGGTTAACCAATATTCATTAACTGTGGGTCATTCCACTAAAGACCCACAGTTGAACTCTTCTCACTGTAGAACATTTCTGTGTCCACGAATATAGACCTATGCCGGTAAGTCAATCCTTCACGAGTGTTCGTAATCACGGCTGGGTCAAATTACCGTTTTACCCCTGTGTTACATCTGTCTCCTTAAGTATCAGTGCTCCTCTAATGAACAACCTGTTTATGGTCCAACCATTAAACAAAAAGTCTCTCTCGGGCCAGTGAGAGGGTGTGATCCCTTTGTTCAAGTCCCGGAGTCACCACTTAAGGGAACACTCATCTACTTCTCCTAGAAGCGGGAAAGAGTGAATTCCTTCTTGTGTTGTCATGTCCCCAGCCTCCCACTCGGTCTTGTCCCAAAAAAGGATGGCATATTGAGTCGGCGTATTGGGTTTAGGGTTTACACTCAGGATTAAGACTGAGTTACCTAGGTCATCCTATTGAAACAGTAACCTAACTAGTTAACGGTGTTATAACTAATGGTTGACTATTTCGTGGTCCGGTCTTATGCAAACTCATTGCATAGGATACCCCCACTTGCATGCCTACTACATGGACGTTTTGGATCAATACGTCTGTATCGAATACAAAGCGGGCCGTATCACATAGTGTTACCAGGATAAGGTACCCAACCTTATCACTATATTATAGACCTTTTAGGTTGTTACTTGAACATCGATCCCCGTATGTCCCCACATACTAGTTCAAGTTACATACAAACAACCTTGGATCTTAATTTATTGGATTTGGGTCAAATTGTGCAATATTTAACAATAACACTTTATTGTTGAAACTCAATAACACTTTATTGAAACAAGTATACAATTTGTTTACATTTACTATCTACGAGTTTTAGGGCATAAAACCCAACATTATCCACAATCCAAAAGATGTTTCAGAAACACTTTTGATGGAACGTTATTCGAAATATGTGCTGCAGTCAACACTGCATGACCCCAAAACGAGTTAGGAAAATGAGCATAGCTCATAATGAATCGAACCGTATCCAATAGGGTTCTATTTCTTCTATCTGATACACCGTTTCCTTAAGGTGCTTCAGGGGTAGTTGAGATGTAATTCCATATTCTATCAAATAGTCTTGGAATCTCAAGTCTCATCTACTCTACACCTCTATCAGATCGAAGTATTTTTATCATCTCACGTAACAAGTTTCCAACTTCAATCTCAAACCACTTTGAATTTCTCAAGAGCTTTAAACTTAAGTTGCATTAGGTTGAGATACACATACCTTGAATAATTATCTATAATATAGATGAATTATTCATGCCCTCCCACTGCTTTAACATATTAGACCACAAGGATCCTAATGTACAAGCTCTAAAGGCTCTTTGGCCTTGAGAGGGTAGGACCCTTTGTTCAAGACTCAGAGTCACCACTTAAGAGAACACGCATATGCTTCCCTAAAGTCGGGAAGGAGTGAATTCCTTCTTGTATGATTATGTTCTCATCTCCCCACTCGGTCTTGTCCCCAAAATGGTAGGCTTATTGAGTCGGCGTATTGGCCACTCTCACCCATACAAATCAAAGGGCAATCCCTCATGAGCAGGAGTCCATAATCAACTCAGGATTAAGACTAAGTTGTTTAGGTTGTCCTAGTGAAATAGAAAACCCCTAGTTAACGGTGTTATAACCAGTGGTTATTATTTCGCGGTCCGGTCTTATGCAAACTCATTGCATAGGATACCCCCACTCGCATTTCTCCTACACAAATGCGTTGGATCATAACGCTTGTATCAAATACAAAGTGTGTCGTATCCATAGTGTCACCAGGATAAGGCACCCAACCTTATCCCTATACTATAGACCCTTTAGGCTGTTTCTTGAACAGTGATCCCCATATGTCGCTACATATAGTTCAAGACTCATATTACAACCTAGAATGTCTAGTTTATTGGATTAGGGTTATTTTAGGCAAAGACAAACATAAAATAACTAATAACATTTAATGAAAAATATATCAATATTATTTCATTAATATTCGATCAACGATTACATTCACTATCTACGAGTTTTAGGGCATAAAACCCAACAGATATGGACAAAAATATGTTGGGTTTTATGCCCTAAAACTCGTAGATAGTGAATGTAAACAAATTTTATACTTGTATTTAATAAAGTTTTATTTAATTTTCTGCAATAAAATTTTATTGATAAATATTGCACTATTTGACCCTAATCCAATAAACTAGACATCCTAGGCTGTAATATGAGTCTTGAACTATATGTAGCGACATATGGGGATCATTGTTCAAGAAACAACCTAAAAGGTCTATAGTATAGGGATAAGACTGGGTGCCTTATCCTAGCAACACTATGGATACGACCCACTTTGTATTTGATACAAACGCTATGATCCAACGCGTTCGTGTAGGAGACATGCGAGTGGGGGTATCCTATGCAATGAGTTTGCATAAGACCGGACCGCGAAATAGTAACCACTGGTTATAACACCGATAACTAGTTGGTTTTCTATTTCACTAGGACGACCTAGACAACTTAGTCTTAATCCTGAGTTGATTATGGACTCCTGCTCATGAGAGATTGTCCTTTGATTTGTATGGGTGAGAGTGGCCAATACACCGAATCAATAAACCTACCATTTTGGGGACAAGACCGAATGGGAAGCTGGGAACATAATCGTACAAGATGGAATTCACTCCTTCCCGACTTTAGGGAAGCAGATGAGTGTTCCCTTAAGTGGTTACTCCGAGTCTTGAACAAAGGGACCTACCCTCTCAATGGCACGAGAGGGTTTTCTTTTTTATGGTTGGACCACAAACAGGTTGTTCATTAGAGGAGAACTGGTACTTAAGGAAATAGAAGTAACCCAGGGGTAAAACGGTAATTTGACCCAGCTGGTGTTACGGACACTCGTGAAGGACTAACTGGTCGATATTGGTCTAGATCCGTGGACACAGAAAATATGTCTGCAGTGAGAAGAGTGTAAGTGTGAGTCTATAGTGGAATGTACACACAGTTAACGAATATTGATTAATGTGGTTAATGAGTTTGACCAATTAATCTCACATCGTTGGAGCTTCTGATCTGCAGGTCCATTAGGTCCCACTGGTAGCTCGTAAAGTAATTTGAGGCAACTAAGTAATAAAAGTAAATTGAAAATGTTCAATTTATGAAGGGAAACAAATATAATATATATTGATATATTATTATGAGAGAAATTAATATTTGAAAAGTTCAAATATAAATTTATGGAAGTTTGAAAGAGTTCAAAATAATGAATTAATTAATTTAAGGCCTAAAATGTGTTTGGGCAAATTAATTAATTCTAGGCCGGGATATTTAATTGGTGGTTAATTAATTAAAGAATTCATTAACCGGGAATTAATCAATTATGGAAATAATTAATCACTTAAGGAAGTGATTAATCATTTATGGAAATGATCTAATCACTTATGGAAGTAATTAGTCATTTGTGGAAGAGATTAATCAATTATGAAATTGATTGATCATGATTGATTAATTAAGGAATAAGATTGAATCAATTATGGAAAAGATTGATTTAATTGAATATTTTATTCATGGCCTCTCTTCTATAAATAGAACACTAGACCTAATTAGTCATGACATTTGACACTCTTGAAAGACAAGACCTAGAATTCTCTCTAGCCTCCCTCTTAGAGAAAGACTCCCACAAGTCTTTTGCCTCCTAGACTTAGAGACATACCGGTGTAACCTCTGTGGTGATTGTGTCAATCAAAGAAGAAATTTCCAGCGAAGAAAAACAAAGGCGGCTGCTGCGTTTTCGTTCGTGGAGCGTCGTTGGCGAAGAACGGTCAAGTCTTCAACGAAGGTTTGTAACGGTTCTTCCTCTTTTCTTTAGAAAAGTATTAAAAATAAATTTAGATTTATTTTAGCATGTTTAAACCAATTTTACAGCGGCTTTAAAGGTTGTTTAAAGTTTTGTTTGAGTTATCGTAACGGTATTTTAATGTTAATTAATATACGGCTTAAGGTCCAATCGATGCGCTTCCGCTGCGTGGGGACTTTTATTCCCTTCAAAATCAAGTTTGAATATATAACCGAAATGATCTATAATATATGAGTAAGACTTGATACCTTATCTTGGTAACACTATGGATGTGATCTACTTTGCGAATAAGGCAAACCGTGTGACCTTGGATTGTTCATGTAAAGACATGCGAGGAGGGGCATCCTGTGTAAAAGGATTTTACACAAGACTGGACCGAGAAATAAGTCACTCTTACTTTATAATGTCGTTTACTGTTAAGATTGACTATTTCATACGATGACCTAGGTAACTCGATCTTAATCCTGAGTTTACTATGAACTCCTGTTCGTTTAGGATTATCCTTTGATCTGTATGGGTGAGAGTGACCCAATAGCGCCTATCAATATGCCTACCATTTTGGGGATAAGATTAGATGGATAACTGGGGACATAGTATTACAAGATGGAATTCACTCCTACCCGATTCATGGATAGTAGAAAGGTTGTTCCCTTGAGTGCTGACTCCGAGGCTTGGACAAGGGGCCCCACCCTCTCATTGGCTCGAAAGGGACTCTGACTCTGTTTAATGGTTGGACCATAAATAAATTGTTCATTAGAGGACTAGTGGACTTAAGGAGCAAAGATGTACTGTAGGGGTAAAACGAACAATTGACCTAACTATAGTAACAAATGACCTGTGAAGGATTGACTTACTAATTATGGTTATATCGAGTGGACGAAAATATATCTACAATGAGGGGAGTTCAACTACTAGGCTATAGTGGAGTGTCCCGGTTAAGTTAACGGATGTTGGTTAACTAGGTTAAAAGGGTTTGGCCAGTTAAACCTCGTACCGTAGGAGCCCATGGTCTGTAGGTCCATTAGGTCCCTTTGCTAGCTCGAGGCCAACCTTTGGAACAATATGATGGATAGAATATGAATTACTTCGAATTAAGTTTAGGGAAATAGTTAGAGGAGGTTGACGTTATCGATACGTCGGATTTTGTAAAAACCGGGTACTGTGATATTTAATATTTAAATATAATTTAAATATAAAACACATGAATATAGATTCATGGTTGAAAAATAAAATTTCGAAAATGTTTGAAATTGATGGAAAAATATTAATTAATATTAGATATTAAATTAATTAATTAGTATTCAATTAATAATTATTTTAAATTAATTTTGAATTAATTTAAAATTGAAAAATTAAAATTTGATTTTACATGTTTCAGATTATTAAGAATTAAATAATTAAAAATAAAATTCAAGATAATCTTAAATTTATTAAAATCAAAATTATTTAATTTTTTGGGGGTGGAGTGCATGGTGATTGAACCCATGCACTCCCCTCACTTTAGCCACTTAATTTCTAACTTAATTGTGGTTAATTGGTGTCAATCCCTGGTGTTTTTCATTCAGCTATCTTCTCTCTATAAAAGGGAAGAAGATTGCCGAAGAATTCATGCTTTTATATTAGAAAATTGCTACCAAAATTAATACTCACCAAAGACCCACATCCATAGCTTGTTCTTCAAGTTTTTCTCTTCAAATTCCATCACTTGAGGATCCCACAATCCGTTCCAAAGGCTTGAGGATAGCAAAGAAGATCTAGTGGTGGTTTGTGATACATTGGTAAAGAAAAACAACAAAAGAATCCAACCAATTTCTCCATTTTAAAGAGGTTGGTATTATGTCTCTGTTTTTCTTCTCATGAACAACAAACAAAGATTAATCAAATCGAACTTATTAAGTGCCTAAGATCAAAAATTGCTTTCGCGTTTTAGATATTAACACTTTTAGTTTTATATTTTAATTTGATATATGTATTAGTTTATTTTCTATTTTTTTAATAAATCGTGAGATGTTTTTAAATATGCATTAATTTTTTTTTTAATTTTTTAAAAATATAAATTAGAGTTGTTTTGTTTTGTTTTATATTTTAATTTGAAATATGAATTAAATATAGTTTTTTATTTTTTATTATTTATTTAGGGAAAAATACACTTTTCCGTTAAAAACTAACAGTGAGTTGGCGTGGCACTGTTTTTTTTATTAAAAAATATTTTTGATTTTTTAAAATATAAATATATTAAAAATAATAAAAATATTATTATTTTTTAATTTTTATTTCCTTCCTCTCTTCTTATTCTCCTTCTTTTTCAACACACGGGCTCTTTTCCTCTCTCTGGCGATTTCAACCAAGCCCGCACAAAGATCACGATTTCAACCCACGACCGTTTTTGGAACTCTGGAAATCGTGAGAGATCTGAAACTCGAGAGATCTGGAAATTGTGATTTCGATGTCAAACGCGAGAGGCCTGGAACTCTGGAAATCGCTGAAGGAGACATTCTCTGTTCATGAAACTCTGTCGCCGAAGGGGGAAATCTTCAAGATCTGGTAAAACGATGTCACTGCTGTTCGAAAAACGTTGTCGTCGCAGTTTGTGAAACGATTTTTCTGCAAGAAGCCCAGATCTGGTATAACATTGTTGTTGTCGTTCGTGAAACGCCATCGCCACCAGAAGCCCAGATCTGGTAAAATGATGTCATCGTCACAGGAAGAAACTCGCACCACTCGCGTGTTCGTGAAACGCTGTCGTCGCAGGAAGAACGCTGTTGTCAGCTATTACCATCGTGAGGGCGAAGAAGGAAGAAAACGATGGGGCTTAGGGTTTGAATGACTTTTTCTTCCAATATTTCCTTTTTGCTTTAATTTTCAAAGGAGGAGAGAAGAAGAAATGTAGGAGAAGAAGAACAACAAAAAAAAAACCTCTGGCGACCGCCGCTCCCTGGCGACTGGTGGTTGCCGGCGTTGCAGGGTGGTGATGGTGAGTGGTGAGGAGGAAGATGTTAGATTTACGAGCTTCAATCATATATGTTTTGATGATAACAAACTTTAATTTACTAATTATTTTAGTGTTTTAAAGTGTTCATAATGTAGAGCTCGGAAAGACGATTCCAACGCAACTTGAATCGCTCAAATCGGAGTTCAAACGAGAAAGTTATAAGCAAAAGAAGATTGGAGAGGAAAATCCAACGTGGCAGTGACACGTGGCACTATGCTGACGTGGCATCCGACGTGGCGGCTGACGAGGACGGTCAACGGTCAACTTTGGTGACGTGTCAGATGACATGGCATCTCAAACGGTCAAATTTTGCTGACGTGGCAGTGACGTGTCCCAATGATATTGTGACACGTGGCAGTCGAATTTCTTTAATAATAAAGAAAGTCAAACGGTCAACTTTTGAATATAATATTAATTTATTATTCATTTTGATTTTCTTTATTGCAGCCAATCAGAGAGCGACACATGGCAACCAACGGCTAGTTTAGCCATTTTTGGTCTTTTTAAGGCTCGAAAAAATTCCGAAAAAATGGAAAAAAAATTCTGAAAAATTCTATTCATCTTGAGAGCATTTCAACCATTTTTTGAATTTTTTTAGCTTCATTTTTTTCATTTTCCTTAATCCAAATTTATCCAAAATTTATCAATTACACATCATTCAAATTTGAATTCTTTCCAAAATCCATATTCTTAAAATCCTTGATTTATTCTCAAATCTAAAAAATTCCAATCTTTCAAAATTCAACCTTAATGTTGAAATCATTTACTTTTCTATTTAAATTCAATTTTCACCCTTCATTTTCAATTTGATCTAACGACCAATATTTATCCCCCTCTCCTATAAATTCGACTTGATTTTACTCTTTACACACACAAAAAGACATCAAAGTCTTAAGCTCTCAAATCTCCTTACTCTCCATTCTTGTCAAAATTCCTCCCTTGCTCCTAAATTGACCTATTGTTATTTTGTGAGTGCTCAACCTTGTGTAATTAGCCTTCAAGAGGTATTTTATTTTGTGAGCTTCTTTTCTTCTTTTATTATTGGGAACTTGTAATAAGGTGTGGGTGCACCTTGGGAATTGAGTGAGTGGTTTAATCCTAAACCCGAAAAAGGATTTGTAGTGGTTTGATCCTGAACCCGGTTAAAAGGATCGTAGTGGTTTTGATCTTGAACCTATTTAAAAAGATTGATATAGGTTGGGTCCTGAACCTGTAAAAGGATCGATAGAGGTTTACTCTTGAACCTGGAAAAAGAGTCGGTTTGGTTCTCACCCGTAAGAGAGTCGTTGCAGTAAAATACCCAAGAAGGAGTCTTGGGGAGTGGAGTAGGGATTTCCGAGCCACTATAAAATTCCCTGGTGTTATTCTCTTTCTCTCTACTCTTTTAATTTCCGCTATTTCATTTTTATGAGTAGATTGCTTGCCTAGGAAAATTGTCAAATAGTTCTAGCATACTTTATGCTTTATAGTGCTGATCAAATTTATTTAGTTTAAATTAAATCAATTCATTTTAATTTAGCAAAAAGTTTTAAAATTTTATTAAGCAACTCTATTCACCCCCCTCTAGTGTTGCCATACGATCCTACAATTGGTATCAGAGCGGGTTGCTCTTGTTTTTTAATTAACAATATTTTTCAAAAACTCATTTGTATTAACATTCATTGTTTGAGTTCTTTATTTCAATAATTGGTATTTGAAAGTAATTTCTCTTTTTGAAAAATTATTTGAAAAGCTTAATTGCTAAGAGCTATGGCAACTATAAAATTTCTTGAAGGTCAATGTATTGATAAGCCTCCATTCTTTAATGGTATAAATTATGATGTTTGGAGAAAAAGAATGAAAACTTTTTTGCTTGCTATTGATTTTAATATTTTGTATGCTTGTGAGAATGATTTATCTAAATTGAAATTGAATGATAATTTTTTCTCTTTTAATGCCCAAGCCGTGAATATTATATGTTGTGCTTTGGATGGTAAAATATGTGATAAAATTTCACATTTTAATTATGCATATGATGTTTGGAATTTTCTTGATAATATGTATAATGTTGAAAATTCTCTTTGTACTACTAATGATTCCTTTGATGTGAAGGAGAATTATAATTCTCAAAATCAAGAAAAACTCAATGAAGGGAATAAGGAAAAGTATGATGAATCCTCCTTATGCTTCATGGCTCATTCGGATAATGATACCGATGATGATAGTGATGAAAATGAGGTAAATCACAAATCTCTTACTTATGATAAACTTTATGATGCTTTGGAAAGTATGCATCAAGATTTAGAAAAACTTGGTTCAAAATATGTGAAATTATCAAAGAAATATAAGACATTGTCTATAGAGAATAAATCTTTGATAAATGAAAATGCATGTTTGAAAAATGGAACTAATAATGTTTTGTTGCAAAATGAGGTTGATAGTGATTGTGATGAGAAAAATGCTAAGGTTAATAGAATTAAATTTCTTGAGAAAGAGAATGAGGATCTCAAATCTTTATCTTGTGAATTGAAACTTGAATTGAATGATTTGAGAAACAAGAATGAGAAAATTGAATCTTTTTCATTAGAATTGAAAGATGAAATTGCTAGCTTGAAAAATAAAATTATTGATTTGGAAACTAGCAATACTTCTTTAGAAAATGATAAACTTGCCTTGATTGACAAGATTAAATTCATTGAATGTGATAGTCATGAGAAAAATAATCTTTTGCATGTGCTTAAAGAAAAAGAATTGTTAGCTAATAAAGAGCTTGAAATGGCAAAAGAGTCCATTAAGAAATTGACTATAGGTGCACAAAAATTGAATAAAATTATTGACATGGGTAAACCGTTAAATGAGAAAAGAGGTCTTGGTTATGTTGATGAGAGTGTTACTCCATCAAATTCCAAAACTATTTTTGTTAAAGCATCTTCTAGTATGCCTAGTGACGTTTTGCCGAATGTTTTGCTAAAATGTAATGTGCATAAGTATGACATACCAAAATTTGTTCATAAGCATGATGTAGCAAAATGTGTATCAAATCATTCTCATTCTAAGTCTAATTTAGTTCATAATGCTAGATTTGTGCATAATGCAAAATTTGTGTCTATATGTCATTATTGTGGTATTAAAGGCCATATTAGACCAAATTGCTATAAATTGAAAAATGCTCTTGATCGTTATGGAAAGAAAAATGTTCCTTATAAAGCAAAATTTCAAAATACTTATAAAAGGAACACTTATGTGAAAAAGAACATGCATAGACATTATATGAATGAAAAGTTTATGCATTACTTGTTATTCATGTGGCAAAATTGGTCATAAATTGAATAGTTGTTATTTGCCAAAAATGAATGCTAGTAATGTTGGAACTAAAAAGAATGGTTCCAAAAATTGAGACTAACCTACATGGGCCCAAACAAGTATGGGTGCCAAAAACTACATGCTAAATTTTTTGTGTAGGTGTGCTCCAAGATTCAAATTTGAAGATTGAATGAGCTTCAAAAGGAAACTATTCAAAATTCAAATTCAACCTTATGGCTCTCTTGATGCTTCAAAAGGATAATCATTTTTTTTTGGTAACTTTATCTCTTAAATGTATTTTGAAATAAATGTGAGATGTGCCACATGATATCTTCTTTGAATTTAAATTTGAATTTGAAATTCTTGGATTGTTTGAATTGATAGTTTTATTTATATATGGTATAGAATTGAAAGTTTGAAATTGTTTTGAGATAATTTATGATTTTCTTATCAATATTTTTATGGATAGTTGAATTTATTCCTTGAGATATACATATTAATTTTAAATTTTATATTCTTGAATTTTTCGTAAAATAGTTTTTTTTTGTTGTACAATTGAAATGATCATATGATATAGATGTGGTGATTATTGAATTGTGATTTAGCTACTATATTGGTATTAAAAAAATGTCTTTAGATTGATTATTGAATTTTGTTGATTATTATATTAAATGTTCATGAGAAAATTAAGAATGTTCTTTGATGACATTTACCTTGATTGCTTGTTTATTTATGGATCACATGATTATATGCTCTTCAAAAATTAAAATGGATTAATCTTAAATTGCTTCATATTTATTTTCATATTATCTTTTACTTTGTTAATTTATAGAATTAATTACATGTCATAAGAAATTGTTGAAAATCTATTTTGACATACTATTGATTCTTTTGAATTTGGGTCTTTATAAAATATCTTGATATCTTTGATTGTTTGAAATATTAGATTTTGATAGTGTCTTTAAATTAGACCATTGAATATTTGATTATTGAAATTATTTTTGAAATCTTTTTGTGGATTAATTATTGCATGATTATTAAAATTTGATTAGAATTAATTCTTGTTATTAATTTGTCAAAGAATTTTACAAATATTTTTTTAACTATCTCACTTTATACTTTATTGTTTGAGTTCCACTCTTACAATTGGTATTAAAGCTTGTTAGTTTGAAAATATTTTGAATTATTTAAATGCTTTATGAGCTTGAATGTCTATTCCTTAATTAAAACATTATGTTTTGATGGTCTAGTTCTTAAAAGTTATAAGTCTTATGAAAAGAGTTGTTAAATTCGGAGAGTGCTTTAATTTTTTTTGTTCCCTATTGGTTGTGTATTTGAATTTATTTTATCTCTAAAGGAAGTTTGCTTTGATTGTAATAATTATTGACATATTTCATTTATTGATAACTTTTCCCTTTGTGAAGTAAATTACTTTGAGATTATGGTGTTGTTATTGATGTATTATTTTGTCTCATATTTGATATTAGTATCTTGTTAATTTTTGGTATAATTCCTTTTGCATAAAATTAATATATCTCTGCATTAAATAATTTTGATATTGATTTGATCTCATAGATTTGATATTATGTCTAAATCTTATGAATTTAATTTGATCCTATAATATGAATTAGATTATATCAATTGGTATATGGTGTGAAATTCTTTGAATGTTTAAATGTTTAAATATTTTATGTATCTTGTTTTTTTCTAATTGGTATCTCATATTGGCTAAATGTTTGGTTTTCATGAGTTTGTTTGTGTGATTAAATACTTTGGTTGGAATTCCATATTTTTTTTTGAGGGAGTTTGAATTTTATATTTGTTATGTTAGAGTGATTTACTCAATTTGGAATATCTTTATATAATGTTATTCTTTTTAATAGGGTTAATTGAACAATTGAAAAGGTGATTAGAATTTAAATTATTCATTATATTGATATATGAAACTCCATAAAATCCTCTTAATATCTTTATTGGAGTTTGTTTATTTTTTAGGAAGCAAATGCCTTTTAAAAATTAGATATTTTTTTGTGGGCTTAATTGTGGACTGATTATTTGTGATATTTTTTTTTTGAGTAATTATGAATTATCCTTTTGTAACATTTATTTAGCATGAGAAATTCAAATATTGATTAAATTGATTAATGGTTGGTTGTTCCTCATTTGCAATATTTACTATGTCTCATATATCTAAGGGGAGTTCTTATTCATTTGTCCAAATATTTATATGATTCACATGTTTAGGGGGGGCTACATATGTTTTGTGAAAATATTATGATCGCGTATCTTTGTTATAGAGATGTTCGCTGATTTATTGAGATAAATTATTGTCTCTGTGAAATTGAGATTGTGTGCTTTGATGTATTGTTGAATATGCAATATTTCATGATTATCTTTGCTCAAATTGATTGACTTCATTTATTAAGGGTGCTTAAATGAACTTATTGTTATTACTTGCTTGATTATTTTTTTTGAGGGGGAGCTTTAAGTTTCAATTATTATTTTGAGGGGAAGCCTTATCTTTAATTATTCCTATGATTATTCTTTTTAGGGGAGCTTATACTTTAAATTGTTATCTTTTGATGATAACAAAAGGGGGAGAATTTAGAAAAATATATTTTGATGTTAAATGAATAAATGCAATGTTTATTGAGTTTACTGATTGACTTCTTTCGATATCATTATTCACATTCTACTTTGAAAATATTTTTCTTAAGTAGTTTGTCATCATAAAAAAAGGGGAGATTGTTAGCTTTACGAGCTTCAATCATAATATATGTTTTGATGATAACAAACTTTAATTTACTAATTATTTTAGTGTTTTAAAGTGTTCATAATGTAGAACTCGGAAAGACGATTCCAACGCAACTTGAATCACTCAAATCGGAGTTCAAACGAGAAAGTTATAAGCAAAAGAAGATTGGAAAGGAAAATCCAACGTGGCAGTGACACGTGGCACTATGCTGACGTGGCATCCGACGTGGCGGCTGACGAGGACGGTCAACAGTCAACTTTGATGACGTGGCATCTCAAACGGTCAAATTTTGCTGACGTGGCAATGATGTGGCAGTGACGTGTCCCAATGATATTGTGACACTTGGCAATCGAATTTCTTTAATAATAAAGAAAGTCAAACGGTCAACTTTTGAATATAATATTAATTTATTATTAATTTTGATTTTCTTTTATTGCAGCCAATCAGAGAGCGACACATGGCAGCCAACAACTAGTTTAGCCATTTTTGGTCTTTTTAAGGCTCGAAAAAATTCCGAAAAAATGGAAAAAAAATTATGAAAAATTCTACTCATCTTGGAGAGCATTTCAACCATTTTTTTAAATTTTTTTAGCTTCATTTTTTCATTTTCCTTAATCCAAATTTATCTAAAATATTATCAATTACACATCATTCAAATTTGAATTCTTTCCAAAATCCATATTCTTAAAATCCTTGTGTTGATGGAGAAATTTTGACCAATCACGAATTGCCACGTCGTTACATAAAATTAATGACGAAATTAAAATTAATTAAATTTGGGACCAATTATAAATTGACATGTGTCCCAAATTTAATTTGAATACAAAGTTGGCCAATTATACATTTTTAGGGCCAAATGTCCATTTGATCAATTAATTAAAAAATAAATTATTTTGATCAGATTAATTGATTTGACCAATTAATTAAAGAAAATAGTTAATTGGATCAAATTTGGGTCTTTTAAATATTTGGGTCATATGGTTTTGGATCAAATATAAACCAGACCCAAGCCCAATAAAAGCCCAAGCCCAAGTTGTTAGGCCCAAAAGTCATCAGGGCCCATCCAGCGAGAACTCTATAAATAGAGGGGTTCTCCTCCATTTCAAGGGTTCAGAAATTCTACACTCTCACAAAGACAAGAGTTCAGAATTTCAAAGCTCTCAAGCAGAACCAGAGAATTCAGAGAGATTCCATCAAGTCTGAAGACCGAAGACTCTCTGCAATCCATAAGTCCAAGTGTTGAACACTTCTTGAAGACCAAACACTCCTCAAGACTTCAACGCCTCTTGAAGACCAAACGCTCTTCAAGACCTCAACACTCCTTGAAGATCAAAAACTCTTCAGGACATCAACATTTCTTGAAGACCAAACACTCTTCAAGACTTCAACACTCCTTGAAGATCAAAGACTCTTCAGGACATCAACACTTCTTGAAGACTGAAGACTCCTTCAAGACTAGAAGACTTCAAGCTCCAAGAATCCATTGAAGCTTCAGACTCGAGATCAAGCGTTCCAGCCCTCGAGTGAAACACACTCACACACATAAGAGAGAGAATCAGAGGATTAAAGTTAGAGATTGTACACCCACACGCATACAAACATCAATACAATATATTATTTATTCCACGTGTCTCCATCCCCGAAGTTACGTGTGAACACCTTGATTTATTTAGTCAAAAAAAAAAAAATCCTTGATTTATTCTCAAATCTAAAAAATTCCAATCTTTCAAAATTCAACCTTAATGTTGAAATCCTTTCCTTTTCTATTTAAATTCAATTTCCACCCTTCATTTTCAATTTGATCTAACGACCAATATTTATCCCCCTCTCCTATAAATTCGACTTGATTTTACTCTTTACACACACAAAAAGACATCAAAGTCTTAAGCTCTCAAATCTCCTTACTCTCCATTCTTGTCAAAATTCCTCCCTTGCTCCTAAATTGGCCTATTGTTATTTTGTGAGGTTTTATTATTCTGAGTGCTCAACCTTGTGTAATTAGCCTTCAAGAGGTATTTTATTTTGTGAGCTTCTTTTCTTCTTTTATCATTGGGAACTTGTAATAAGGTGTGGGTGCACCTTGGGAATTGAGTGAGTGGTTTAATCCTAAACCCGAAAAAGGATTTGTAGTGGTTTGATCCTGAACCCGGTTAAAAGGATCGTAGTGGTTTTGATCTTGAACCTATTTAAAAAGATCGGTATAGGTTGGATCTTGAACCTATAAAAGGATCGATAGAGGTTTACTCTTGAACCTGGAAAAAGAGTCGGTTTGGTTCTCACCCGTAAGAGAGCCGTTGCAGTAAAATACCCAAGAAGGAGTCTTGGGGAGTGGAGTAGGGATTTCCGAGCCACTATAAAATTTCCTGGTGTTATCTCTTTCTCTCTACTCTTTTAATTTCCGCAATTTCATTTTTATGAGTAGATTGCTTGCCTAGGAAAATTGTCAAATAGTTCTAGCATACTTTATGCTTTATAGTGCTTATCAAATTTATTTAGTTTAAATTAAATCAATTCATTTTAATTTAGCAAAAAGTTTTAAAATTTTATTAAGCAACTCTATTCACCCCCCTCTAGTGTTGCCATACGATCCTACAGAAGAAGGAGGAGAAGAGGAGAGAGAAGAATAAATAAATGTATTTTAAAATAATAATAATTTTTTATTAATTTAATATTGTTTTTATTTTAAACATTTTAAAATTATATTTTTTTAAATAAAAATAGGTGTCATGTCAGTAAACTGTTAGTTATTGATGGAAAAATGGATGGAGGGACCAAAATGAAACGAAATCCAAACCTCAGGGACTAAATTGTCGAGTTTGAAAACTCAGGGACCAAAATGAAACCTAACTCAAATATTTTTAAAATGTTAATTAAAAAAAAATATATGTATTTTTCATTTTTTTATTTTTAAAAAATTTACCGTATTTGAACTCTTTGTTTTTTTATTAGTTTGTATGTTTATTACAAATTCTAAATATTTTTAAGCTAATTTTTGTTATATATTAAATGTTTCAATCTTAGTAAATATTCAATCAACTTACTAATTTGATTTCATATTATAATTCATATCTATACTATTATAGGTAATTTTGGACCACACAGACGCACAAGGAGCTGACGAGGACAATCGGGCAGAGGTAGGACCAAAAGACCGACCCAGAGGAAGATCGGACCAAAGGGTCGGGCCATGTCGGCCTCGGCAAAAGGCCGAGGCCGACCATTCGGCTCGCTTGCGCGGGCCGAGCCCGGTGACCTCTTTTCGGTCCCTAATGCCCCGGATCGCCCCGATTCCGCCTGGTTCGTCCCGAAACACCTCCGAATTCCTAAAAATCCTAGGAGAACAAACAGGTATAAAACCCCCTCTTCACCACGGAAGAAGGGTTCCGAAAACTCTACTCTTGACTCTCCCCTTACTATCTATAGCTTCTCCTCGGTTTTCTGACTTAGGCATCGGAGGCGGTGTGGCCTACAACACGCCGGTGTGCAGCGGTTTTTGCTGGTCTTGCAGGTCACGTCTTCCCCAGTTCCTACAAATTCACTGTTGGTGTCACGTGAAGGTCGGGTGAGCCTTCTGTCCGGATTTTGACATCAACAGTTGGCGCCGTCTGTGGGGAGGAGGTGCTTGCCAGTTCGAACCGCGCGTCGGTTGTGGTCTGTAGGATGGATCAAGTTCAGAAACCAGAAGGGAACCTCGGGTATGAGCAGAAAACGCCGAACCAGATGGGGCCGACCTTGGTATGGAAAAGGTCGACCCTAACTTTAGAAACTGTTGTAGGGATCCGTGTGTCCACGATGCTATTGGACCTGACCCAAGAGGGCAGCCAGCAGAAGAATTGGAGTCTGTGCCACTAACATCCGAGGAAAGGAGAGTGAACATCGACGCCAGACTGGGGGCTGAGCAGAGGGGCAGACTGATCGATTTCTTGAGGGCTAATGCAGATTTGTTTGCATGGTCACACGAAGATATGCTGGGAATTGACCCGGAAGTGATGGTTCACCGGTTAAACGTGGACAGGGATTTCAAGCCGATAAAGCAGAAACAAAGAGCATTTAATTCGGAGAGGAATGAAGTTATTGCCAGTCAAGTGGATGAGTTGCTTAAGGCGGGGTTCATCCGAGAAGTTCATTATCCCCAGTGGTTGTCTAACGTGGTACTGGTAAAGAAGGCTAACGGGAAGTGGCGGATGTGCATCGACTTCACCGACCTAAATAAGGCGTGCCCAAAGGACAACTATCCTTTGCCAATGATCGACCAGTTGGTTGATGCCACAACAGGGCACGAGATGCTGAGTTTTATGGATGCATACTCAGGGTATAACCAGATTAGAATGCACGAGCCCGATCAGGAAAAGACTTCATTTATCACCAGTCGAGGGTTGTATTGTTACAAGGTCATGCCATTCGGTCTAAAGAACGTCGGAGCGACATACCAACAGATGGTAAACCACATGTTCGCTCCGCTATTGGGAAAGAACATGGAGGTATACATGGATGATATGCAAGTGAAGAGCTTGAAGTCTCAATGCCGTGAGTCTGACCTTAGTGAAGTTTTCCAGATACTCCGAAAGTATCGAATGAAACTAAACCCGAGTAAATGCGCTTTCGGGGTAACGTCTGGAAAGTTCCTAGGGTTCATGGTACATCAGAGGGGGATAGAAGCAAACCCAGACAAGATCAGAGCAATCATGCAAATGTCTTCCTCGACCAATCTCAAGCAGCTTCAAAGCTTGAACGAGAGGATTGCCACCTTGAACAGGTTTGTTAGTAGATCAACTGACAAGTGCTTACCCTTCTTTAAAATTTTGAGACAGGGATCACATTTCGAATGGACTGGGGAGTGCGAAAAGGCTTTTCGAGAGCTGAAGGACTATCTGAGCTCGGCCCCGCTCTTGGCCAAGCCGCTCCCTAGCGACGAGCTACTGCTCTATGTCGCGACCTCGGATACTGTTGTAAGTTCTGCACTAATCAAAGAAGAAGGGAAACTCCAGCGACCCGTGTATTATACCAGTAAATCGATGGTTGGAGCAGAAACTAGATACCCCCAAGTGGAGAAGCTCGCTCTGGCCCTAGTTACGTCGGCCAGAAGATTGCGTCCGTATTTCCAAGCCCACAAGGTAACAGTTTTGACCAATTTTCCTCTAAAACAGGTATTTCAGAAGCCAGATGCCTCGGGTCGCCTCATGAAGTGGGCAGTTGACCTGAGTGAGTATGACATCCATTACAAACCTCGAACTGCCATGAAAGGGCAAGCTGTGGCAGATTTCCTAGCAGAATTAACGACTACCGAGGAGGAGGCCGACCCTTAGAGGCCTGAGGCCGAGCAGAGCAAGTCAGGCACATAGGTCAATATGCTGAGTATAAGGGAGGTAAAACAGACTTGGACACTCTTTGTAGACGGGTCTTCTAACACCAAGAGTTGTGGAGCAGGAATTTTGCTAGAATCCCCTGATGGAGGAAGATTTGAGTATGCCCTAAGATTCAACTTCAAGGCCTCAAATAATGAGGTTGAATACGAGGCACTCCTTGCAGGATTGAGGTTGGCAAGGGAGATCGGAGTCTCAGGCATCATGGTTCAAAGCGATTCACAACTAATGGTGAAGCAAGTGTTGGCAGAATATCAGACTAGGGAACAAAGAATGAGTAAGTACTTATCCAAGGCCAGGGAACTGCTGTCCAACTTTGAGAAGTGGGAGATCAAGCAAATCCCGAGATCTCAGAACGCCAACGCAGATTCGCTGACTCGCTTGGTGGCTGCCTATGATACAGAGTTGAGCAGGACTGTACCAGTTGAGGTTTTGTCTGAGCCTGCGGTATGTACAGAGGAGGTTCTCGAGACAGATGGCCGAGCAGAGGCTGAGGTCGAGTCTAAGGACAAGTCCGAGGCCGAGGCCGAGCCTGAGGATAAGTCCGAGGCCGAGGCCGAAGATCCAAGGCCTGAGGTCGAGGATCCTGCAGATGGGGAGGGCATCCCATCAATTGAAACTGAGCCCTCCCCTGAAGCAAGAGAAGCTTCATGGATGGATCCGATCCTTGATTACTTAGGGAAATGCAAGCTACCAACAGAGAAGACAGAGGCTAAAAAGGTTAAGAGGCGAGCATCACATTTTGTGTTAAGAGAAGGGAAACTATATAAAAGAGGCTACTCGATGCCGTTGTTGAGGTGCCTTCCCTCTAGTGATGCTAACTACGTTATGAGAGAGATACATGAGGGGGTGTGTGGAAATCACTCAGGAGCAAGGTCGCAGTGTCACAAGATAGTCAGGCAAGGTTACTACTGGCCAACAATGTTGCAAGATGCCAGGCATTTCACGAGATCTTGCGATCAATGCCAAAGGTTTGCACCCATTCCAAGGCAACTGCCTGAGCCCTTAACGAGCATTATCAGCCCGTGGCCGTTCGTGCAATGGGGAATAGATCTGATTGGACCTCTCCCCCAATGTAAAGGGCAGACCAAGTATGCAGTCGTGGCTGTGGATTATTTCACAAAATGGGCAGAGACAGAACCGCTAGCAACCATAACCGAAAAGAAGATTACTGACTTTATATGGAAGAATATTGCGTGCAGTTTTGGGATTCCTAACACCATTATATCAGATAATGGAAGGCAGTTCGACAATGCCACTTTCAGGAAGTTCTGCTCAGATTTGGGCATAACGCACCGTTGTTCATCCCCAGCCCATCCGCAAGCTAATGGCCAGGTGGAGGCTGTGAATAAAATAATCAAGCAGAATCTGAAAACGAAGCTTGAAGGACTAAAAGGATTATGGGTTGAAGAGCTCTCACGTGTAATGTGGGCGTATCGGACGACAGCACAGACCTCCACAGGGGAAACACCATTTTCCCTTTCATTCGGGGCAGAGGCAGTAGTCCCAGTGGAGGTCGGTATTGAAGGGAATAAAAGTCCCCACGCAGCGGAAGCACATCGATTGGACCTTACGTCGTATATTAATTAACATTAAAATACCGTTACGAAAACTCAAACAAACTTCAAACAACCTTTAAAGCTGCTGTAAAATCGATTTAAACATGCTGAAAAATAAATCTAAATTTATTTTCATGCTTTTCCAAAGAAAAGGGGAAGAACCGTCACATACCTTCGTTGAAGACTTGACCGTTCTTCGCCAACGACGCTCCACGAACGAAAACGCAGCAGCGGCCTTTGTTTTTCTTCGCTGGAAATTCCTTCTTGATTGACACAATAACCACAGAGGTTACACCGGTATGTCTCTAAGTCTAGGAAGCAAAAGACTTGTGGGAGTCTTTCTCTAAGAGGGAGGCTAGAGAGAATTCTAGGTCTTGTCTTTCAAGAGTGTCAAGTGTCATGACCAATTAGGTCTAGTGTTCTATTTATAGAAGAGAGGCCATGAATAAAATATTCAATTAAATCAATCTTTTCCAAAATTGATTCAATCTTATTCCTTAATTAATCAATCATGATCAATCAATTCCATAATTGATTAATCTTTTCCACAAATGACTAATTACTTCCATAAGTGATTAGATCATTCCCAAAAATGATTAATTACTTCCTTAAGTGATTAATTATTTACATAATTGATTAATTCCTGGTTAATGAATTCTTTAATTAATTAACCACCAATTAAATATCACATATTTAATTTCCGGCCTTGAATTAATTAATTTTGCCCAAACACATTTTAGGACTTGAATTAATTAATTCATTATTTGAACTCTTTCAATCTTCCATAAATTTATATTTGAACTTCTTCAAATATTAATTTTTCTCATAATAATATATCAATATATATTATATTTGTTTCCCTTAGTAAATTGAACATTTTCAATTTACATTTATTACTTAGTTGCCTCAAATTACTTTAGAGCTACCAGTGGGACCTAATGGACCTGCAGATCAGAAGCTCCAACGATGTGAGATTAATTGGTTAAACTCATTAACCACATTAATCAATATTCGTCAACTGTGTGTACATTCCACTATAGACTCACAGTTGCACTCTTCTCACTGCAGACATATTTTCTGTGTCCACGGATCTAGACCAATATCGACTAGTTAGTCCTTCACGAGTGTCCGTAACACCAGCTGGGTCAAATTACCGTTTTACCCCTAGGTTACCTCTATTTCCTTAAGTACCAATTCTCCTCTAATGAACAACCTGTTTGTGGTCCAACCATCAAACAGAAAACCCTCTCGTGCCATTGAGAGGGTAGGGCCCTTTGTTCAAGACTCGGAGTAACCATTTAAGGGAACACTCATCTGCTTCCCTAAAGTCGGGAAGGAGTGAATTCCATATTGTACGATTATGTTCCCAGCTTCCCATTCGGTCTTGTCCCCAAAGTGGTAGGCTTATTGAGTCGGCGTATTGGCCACTCTCACCCATACAAATCAAAGGACAATCTCTCATGAGCAGGAGTCCAAAATCAACTCAGGATTAAGACTAAGTTGTCTAGGTCGTCCTAGTGAAATAGAAAACCAACTAGTTAACGGTGTTATAACCAGTGGTTACTATTTCGAGGTCCGGTCTTATGCAAACTCATTGCATAGGATACCCCCACTCGCATGTCTCCTACACGAACGCGTTGGATCATAGCGTTTGTATCAAATACAAAGTGGGCCGTATCCATAGTGTTGCCAGGATAAGGCACCTAGTCTTATCCCTATACTATAGACCTTTTAGGCTGTTTCTTGAACAATGATCCCCATATGTCGCTACATATAGTTCAAGACTCATATTACAACCTAGGATGTCTAGTTTATTGGATTAGGGTCAAATAGTGCAATATTTAACAATA
Source organism: Luffa aegyptiaca (assembly GCA_017139565.1). Classification (NCBI taxonomy): domain Eukaryota; kingdom Viridiplantae; phylum Streptophyta; class Magnoliopsida; order Cucurbitales; family Cucurbitaceae; genus Luffa; species Luffa aegyptiaca. Next base: position 25,298,711 of record CM029397.1, read on the forward strand.
ACATTTTATTGTAGAAACTAAATAACACTTTATTAAATACAAGTATATAATTTGTTTACATTCACTATCTATGAGTTTTAGGGCATAAAACCCAACAGGTATCCCCTCCCCCAGGACAGAGCAATTTGATATGCAGAGGAATGATGAAGCTATGAGGTTGAGCTTAGACCTTCTAGATGAGCATCGTGAAATGGCACAGCTCCGGGTTGCAGAGTATAAAAACAGGATTGCCAGGTATTATAACACAAAAGTGAAAAGGAGCACCTTCAAGGAAGGAGATCTAATACTGAGAAAAGTCATGCAGAACACCAGAGATCCCAATGCAGGTGCATTGGGACCAGCATGGGAAAGACCTTATCAAGTTAGCAAAGTGGTCCGCCCCGGCACCTATGCCTTGGTTGACGAAAACGGGAAACCAACTCCACACCCATGGAATGCAGAACACTTGAAGATTTACTATCAGTAGTCATAGCAGAAACAAGTGGCAGACAATGCCACCACTGCAGGAACGCCGAGGCCGACCAGAAGAGGCCGAGGCCGACCAGGAACAATGGTTTTTTCTACTTATGTTTACTTGACATAGAGATTGTCTATCATTTATCTCATTGTAAAACACGCGAACATTTGCGAATTCAATAAAATCTATTATATTGTGTTTTACATAAGGCAGGGTGTGACGCATACGGCCAGACGAGAATAATTCTTGCAGAGGCCAAACTCTCGCACTTTCCCAGACAAGAATGATTCTTGCGGAGACTAAATTCCTGCAGAGAGGTTGACGCATGTCCTCAACCTCCCCAGGTCCCCAACAGAGTGTACGCACCCTTGGGATGGAAAACAAGCAAGCAAACAACATAGAGGAGCTGGTTGTCCTCATGCCGAGACCGAGGCCGACCATCCAAAGGCCAAGGCCGAGCTCCACCTTTAGAGGCCCATGTATGAAGTTAGTTTCTCCTTACTAAAAAAATGCATGTCAAAGATATTGAATGCACATTTTGAGTGGGGGGTTGGGGATAAGGACAGGTCGAGTCCATCATAATCATGGTCATGTTGCAATGAGTTCGACTTTCCTTTCTTGCTTATTCAAGTTAGAATTGCGTTATGAATAACGGTGGAGCTATTTATAAGATCATTTATTTTCATTTCGTATAACACATGTCCATGGCGTTTCCCCATGGTTCGATGTCGACACTTGCAAATTTAATGAAGTTCTTTGCGTTGTGTTTTGCATAAAGTGCTTTTTCCATAGGATGTAACGCGTGTGGCTAGACAAGAACGATCCTTGTAGAGGCCAGACTTCCGTATTTTCCCCGACTAAGTGTACGCACCCTCGGGATGAACACAACAGCTTGAAGAGAGGCTCGGGAATTTCCTAGGCCTCCCTAAGCTTTTCCCCAGAAGAGTGTACGCACCCCTGGGATGAACACAGTGAAGGATTGGAATTCCCAATTCCGTTACAGCGGAAGCAATTGGACAGTTCGTAAATTAATTTTGTTCTACAAAATACCAATACATTGGCAAAAGGTTAAGCGGTGAAAAACATACCTCCATTGACGACTCTGAATACTTCAACGGATGATTCTTATTTGCTCTGCAACAACGAAGAACACCACCATTTGATCTTCCCCGCTATAACTCTGAGATTAGGAACGTAGTTGTGGGACTACCTAATCTTGAATGGGAAAAACTCTAGAGAGAAAATTCTCCCTAGAGTCTTGAGTTGAGAGAATATGAGAAGGCCTTATGGTGGCCATATGTTGTGGTACCTAAACCCTAGGGTTAGTATTCTATTTATAGGAGAAAGGCCATGAATAAAATATTCATTTAAAATCAATTATTTCCATAACTGATTTAATCTTTTCCATAACCAATCAATTCCATAATTGATTAATCTTTTCCATAAATGATTGATCACTTCCATAAGTGATTAATCATTTCTATAATTGATTAATTTTCAATTAATTAATTCTTTAATTAATTAATCACCAATTAAATATCATATATTTAATTTCTGACCTTCTATTAGTTAATTAATTAATTACCCAATTAAATATCATATATTTAATTTCAGGCCTTCAATTAATTAATTCTATAATATAAATCAATTTCATATTAAAATTTGAACTCCTTCAAATTCTCTTATATCCTATAAATTTAATATGAATCAAATTCATATTAATATTTGAACTTCTTCAAATATTTATTTCTCTCATAGACTATAGTTTAATCAAATCTCATTTAATTTAAACTAAATTGAATAATTAATTAATTCATAATTAATTAATTCATCTTCTAATCAAATACCCTATATTTAATTAGACATATATTTGAACTCTTTCAAATATATCAATCTCTCAATATAATAAAGTTTAATCTCAAATTAGACTTTATATTTTAATGCATCATTATACATTATATTAATTTGTATCTCATACAATTAACTTAATTCCCAATATGAATTTGAACTATTCAAATTCTCTCAAGATATATTTGTTCCTAATTACTCTTTACGAGCTAGCAGGGGACCTAATGGACCTACCGATCAGAAGCTCCAATGATATGAGGTTAATAGATTAAACTCATTAATCAGGTTAACCAATATTCATTAACTGTGGGTCATTCCACTAAAGACCCACAGTTGAACTCTTCTCACTGTAGAACATTTATGTGTCCACGAATATAGACCTATGCCGGTAAGTCAATCCTTCACGAGTGTTCGTAATCACGGCTGGGTCAAATTACCATTTTACCCTTGTGTTACATCTGTCTCCTTAAGTACCAACGCTCCTCTAATGAACAACCTGTTTATGGTCCAACCATTAAACATAAAGTCTCTCTCGGGCCAGTGAGAGGGTGGGATCCCTTTGTTCAAGTCCTGGAGTCACCACTTAAGGGAACACTCATCTACTTCTCCTAGAAGCGGGAAGGAGTGAATTCCTTCTTGTGTTGTCATGTCCCCAGCCTCCCACTAGGTCTTGTCCCCAAAAAGGAAGGCATATTGAGTCGGCGTATTGGCCACTCTCACCCATGCTAATCAAAGGACAATCCCTCATGAGAAGGAGTTCATGACACACTCAAGATTAAGACTGAGTTACCTAGGTCATCCTATTGAAACAGTAACCTAAATAGTTAACGGTGTTATAACTAATGGTTGACTATTTCGTGGTCCGGTCTTATGCAAACTCATTGCATAGGATACCCCCACTTGCATGTCTACTACATGGACGTTTTGGATCAATACGTCTGTATCAAATACAAAGCGGCCGTATCACATAGTGTTACTAGGATAAGGTACCCAGTCTTATCCCTATACTATATACCTTTTAGGTTGTTACTTGAACACTGTTGGTTTCCTAGAGTGAGTAAAAATATGGTATAAAAGACTCTAGAATTTCTGTGCAAGTATACACAGTCTGCAGCAAGTAATATTATCAATCCAAGGTCTGAATGAGCTTCCACTTTATCTATTTTGTGTAACTTTCTAATGGTTTCAAAGATAATAAAAATGATTTGGTTTTGTAGGAATTACGCTGAAGCAAAGTAAATGACAAAACAACGAGTAAACAAATAGAGAGACAGATTTAAGACAGGCGCTGGTTAGGTTTTAGTGATTGTTCTAAGATATGCTCTAGCAATATTATTGATCATGCATTTCTCGCAGTATTATTAGCGGATTCCTCCCGGAACTCCGGATCTTTTGGGATATGTTTCAAACCCAATGAAGTACGACCGATCAACCACTAGGCAACTGGCTATCCCTAGCTCAGTCACTGGCGTTCACCAATACACAATGATCATAGTGTGGATAATTGCCACACACTCTCTAAATCATCCCTGAAACTAGAGAGAACTATCCATACCGGCTGGCCAGGCGGGCATAAAATGAGATTAAGCACAACAATTAACCAAAATGCGATAGTCAATTTATTACTAGAGATGAAGCACAGTAATCACATTATTCCTAACCAACACCTTAAGCTACTTAGTTCATAATAGGCACAGGAATACGAATTACAATATGAGTATGCATGTCCATAACCACAAGTTAATAAAGAAAGTAAACTCCCTAATCAGCTTGCGGATGATGGTGTTCTTGATGATCTTCAATCTCTCTATACTATTCGGCTTCCAAAGGAAAACATGGAATTTATTTGACTTTGACGGCTGCTTCCTTTTATAGAAGGATGAGAGGCTTGAATTAGGTCAACTAGGACACGTGTAAGGCTCTCCTTGATCCTTTATCACGAAAATAACTCAACAGAAGTCGGTTCATGAAGTTGGCTAACGAGCTGTGATGTGGCAGTTTCTGCTCCCAGTTTTGCTGCAGCACAGAATTTGCTCCCTCCAGTCGCTCAGCAGCATAATCTGCACAAAATAATTTCCAATACTTCCATTCTTCCAAATGGGTTAAAACATGTAATATCTATCCAAAACCAACCCTAATAAGCATAAAGGGCACACAAATCCCTATATAATTGAGGCCTAAATAACTACCTTTTGGGCAGTTATCATACCCCCAAACTTGAACTATTGCGCGTCCCGAGCAATACTAACTCACCTTCCTTCAAGAATTCAGAATGTTAGACAAAGAATAGCTTAATCAAACCAGACAGTCCAACACTACCTTTAACCTTTACCTGAGCACTCTGTAAATCCAAGCTCTGCTGCAGCAGAATGATTCCGTCGGCATGGACAAATAATCACCACTTTTCAACTTAATTCTAAGAACTCACCACAACCTAGCTCTATTATCAGACATTTCAAAACATATTTCTAAAGGGGTTTATATCATTGTTTATTAGACTTAACGCAGCCTTACAGTCATAAACTCTTAAGCATGGGATGACCCACTTTATGGTGCAGTATACCCTTGCCTCAAGCTCATCACCAACTAGACTCAATACTCATTATAAAGCTAAAAAATCATTAGTTATTATATCTCTTGCCCCTCAGAATGACGACATTTTATGATGAAGCTCACCTAAGTCATGGGAGACAGAAAAACTGTTGGATCATCATTCATCCTTCAAAACTTTTGCTCCATCAATTTTTTCAGCAAAATTTTCAACAAATAATAATTTTTTTTTCAGCAAATAATTTTTCTCATCATTTTTTCACATTTCTTAGGTCATCTTTGGACGCGAAGACAAACTGTGGGTATCACAAATGTCCCCGGTTACTCAATAACCTAACAAATTTCAATTTGAAGGAGAGGAATGCTCGAGCAAAATAATTGGAGTAGCAAAAAGTCCCCCAAACTTGAATTATTCATTGTCCCCAATGAATCATTAATTAAGTAACTATACCCCCAAACTTCAATTTTTCTATTTGAATTTTTAAACTAAACATGAGACTCAGATTTAAGCTTAAAGTGGATCATATAAGTCAATACTACCTCCAAAATCTTCTTTTGCCGCATCAACAGTCCAGGCTAGAAGAATTGCTCAAGCAAAAGGTTTTTGGAGATCAGAATACCTTGATCTAATTAAGCGTAATCAGTCCAATCTTAAAAAATTCAGAAGAAAATAGTTAAGTTAGAGTTAGTCAGTGCTCATGGAATAGAAACATTCAGAAATTTCATTAAAATCATAGAAAAACATTACAAAGTAGATATATTTTTTCGAAGCAAAAAAAATTAAAAAGAAATTAAAAAGAAACAAGACAAGCAGTTATAACAGTGAGCAGGGTCAATATGCGCGAGCAAACAAAAATGGATAAACAAAAGTAATGCTCGCTCCAGGTCATCCCATCAGTCAGTCTTCCTGACCCTGCTCCTCATCAACATCCTCTTCTCGTTCAACAGGCGGGGGTGATATCCAAAGATTAAACAAATCATCGGGAAACACTGGAAAGGCCTGATATGGTCTTGAGAAATTGGTTTGCAAGGCCCCCCTGAGCGCATCATCTCTCCTTTTAGCATAAGTCCAATAGGTCTGAGCTTGCCTTTCAGCAAATTCTAACCTACTGGTCAACACTGTGAGTTGCTCTAGGATCTGATTAACACCATACACCAACCCCCCCTGGCGAGCCTCTTGCGTACGCTGAAGCCGCGCCAGATTAGGTGTGTCAATGATTCCCTTATCAGGCACGATCATATCTTCTGGAACCGTGGGCACTCCTGCCCTGCTGCATAACATCGAAATTGTGTTTGGAAAGAACAGCTTCCCCACCTTCTTGCGCCAACAGTCAGCAATCACAGTAGCAATTATTTTTCCAACATCTATGCTCATTGATCGAAGGATAGCAAAAACAAGAAACACTCTGTCCCGAGATATAGTGGAGTCATGCGTTGTCGGCAGCAAGCAGAGCCTAATGAAGCCCATCCAAGCGTTGGCTTCACTTTTTAAATAGGCAGCTTGAAATGTGTGCTTCCGCGTCTGCGACACCCTCCATTGGGCCCCCTCAACACCTACTTCTCGGAGCGCCGCGCTTAACTGGTCACTCGATGGGGCAACCACCATTTCATTGAAAACTGCCTGTGGAAAGTCCTGAAGATCAAACAAATTATTAATGGCCTCTGGACTCCATTGGACAGGCACTCCTCGCACTATGACTTCGAAATCATCCTTCACGTCAAGATTGGCGTAGAATTCCTGAACGATGTTGGCATTGATAGGATCAGGCTTCGCACAAAACTTCCTCCACCCTAGGTTCACTATTCCAAACTCCAAGAACCTGGGCAAATCACTGCCAAATCCTCGCGCGAACAAGAAATCCCGCTTCAGCACTTCCTGGTATTTTTCTCTGGCAAGTTCATTGAAGAAGCGAATGAATGGTGCCCTCGGCTCCTCAATCTCACCCGATGCTTCGGCAATTCCTTTGCCCTTGCTTTCTCTCTGTTCGCGCAAACGCTCCTCTTCTGCCTTTCTTGCCTCTTCTTCTTTTTCCTTATTCTCAGCTTCCCTTTTTTCTTCCTCAGAGTCCGACGTCGGAGGCGATGGAGTGTTCCGAATCACCCTCACGCGACCCGCCTTCCTCTTGATACGGCGGCGTCTGGGCGGTTCAGGTATAATGACTTCAACATGAGCCTCCTGCGCAAACTCCGATGTTTTCTCCTTGTTAGGCTCACTTTCAGCCTGCTCTTCAAACTCTGTTTCTTGATTTTTCTCAGCAATCGTTTCTTGAACCGTATCTGGGTTTTGTACTTCTGGTTCTTGAATAATTCCTTCTTCCGCAGTAGTGGCAACAACGTCTGCCACCTCCTGAACTTCCTCCTGTTCTGCAGCCCTTTGCTGCCTTCTCCTTTTCTTTGCTTCCTTTTCCTCTGGCGTTCTTTTCTTTTTGGTTTTCCCTTTTTGCACTTCCGGCGTGACCGGTACCTCCTCCTCTTCACTTTCCCTCTCTTTCCTCGCTCTTGTTTTAGCCATGGAGGTATGAACGGTTTTGACAGAGAAAAGAATGTAGATGGAAAAAATGGGATTAAGAAGACGAAGTGGGAAGAAGCTTACCAGCGGTTGCAAATAAATAAGGCTTCAGCAAAATAGAATCCTAACGGTAAAATCGCGGATTCCAAACGCCCATGGTAAAATTGATGTGCTGTCATCATTGAAGCCTTCGGATAACCGCTCTGTGACACGTGGCCTCATCAGAAGATGCATGCAAATTTACCTGCGAGAATTTAAAGCCAAGTCCAACGGTAAAAATAATAAATTCCAACAGAAACCCTTTTAATTCGTATTATTTTGCTCCAGCCATAATCTTGCTACAACAACCTGAAGAATCTGGGATACGGTATTTGAATTTCAAAATTAAATCTTTCAAATTTAAATTTATCCGATCAAATCAAATTTAATCTTTTATTCTAAAAAGAAGCCGAATAAACTATGGAAAATCTTTATTTATTTAAACTGAATTCAAATAACTGAAAATAAGATCTAAATACAAACTAATAAAAATCAAACCAATTAAAAGATAATTCAAAGATAATCTACATAAATAACCCGAAAATAAAATAAAATCAAATTTAAAATAGATAAAATCTAAATTACCAAAAATAATAAAAATACTCTAAAGATAAAATCTAATAAATCATGCAAAATCAAATCTAACCTATCCGAAATAAAAAACAAATCAGCGAAACATAAAATCAATACAAACTTCTGGGAGCTCAAAATTTTGCTCTGCGAAATGCTCCCGCAAACATCCTGCTCTCTCAATCATCAACCAACCTTAGGGAAGGATACTTCGACTGAAACTCCTCTCCCCAATAATTTTTCACACGCTGTCCATGCACCTTGAACACTCTCCCATCTTTTTCATCCTGCAAAGTAATTGCTCCATTGGGGAAAACCTCAACCATAGTAAATGGTCCGGACCATTTAGATTTTAGTTTTCCAGGAAATAATTTTAATCTAGAATTATAAAGCAAGACTTTCTGACCCTTGACAAACTCTTTAGATTTTATTTTCTTGTCATGCCACAGTTTAGTCTTTTCTTTATACATTTTCGCATTCTCATACGAAAATTGGCGAAACTCCTCTAATTCATTAAGCTGCAGCATTCTAATTGCTCCTGCACGACTCAGATCAAAATTTAACTTTTTCAAGGCCCAAAACGTTTTATGCTCTAGCTCCAAGGGTAAATGACAAGCTTTCCCATATACTAACCTATAGGGAGACATACCTAGAGGAGTCTTATAGGCTGTCCTATAAGCCCAAAGAGCCTCATCCAACCTAAAAGACTAATCCTTTCTAGATGGATGAACTACTTTCTCTAGAATCGATTTAATTTCCCTATTACTAATTTTAGCTTGACCATTTGCTTGTGAGTGATAAGGGGTAGCTATCCTATGCTTAATCCCATACTTAGGTAAAAGCTTAGTTAAGATATTATTAACAAAATGCGTACCCTCATCACTCACTAGAGCCCTAGGTGTTCCAAACCGCGCAAAGATGTGTGATTGAAGAAACTGTGCAACTGTCTTGGCATCACTCTGATGGCATGCGATGGCCTCCACCAACTTGGACACATAATCAACTGCCAATAAGATAAAAACATTGCCATTAGAAGGGGGAAATGACCCCATAAAATCAATACACCATACATCAAATAATTCAACTTCTAAAATGTAAGTAAGAGGCATTTCATCTCTAGGCCCTAAATTTCCTCTCCTTTGGCAAGCATCACATTGCTTGTAGAACCAATGGGCATCTTTGAATAAGGTGGGCCAGAAAAATCCACAATGCAAAATCCTCATAGCTGTCCTTTGACCGCTGAAATGACCTCCATACGGTGAAGAGTGACATTGCTCCAGGATTTCCTTTGCTGCAGTACCTGAAACACACCTACGAATAATACCGTCAGAGCATTGCTTATACATAAATGGCTCATCCCAATAGAAAAATTTCGCATCATGCTTAAACTTTTTCTTCTGCCTCCAATCCATGTCAATAGGGGTGACTCCCTTTACCAAAAAGTTGGCAATATCAGCATACCAAGGGACATCCCTAACTACCTTTACTTCAACAACAAAGAGTTGTTCATCTGGAAAAGAATCGGAAATGGCAGATTGCTCCAGCAAAGCTGATGAAGGATCAAGACGAGATAAGTGATCTGCAATGACATTTTCTGATCCCTTCTTATCCTTTATTTCCAAGTCGAATTCCTGCAATAATAAAACCCAACGAATTAGTCTAGGCTTTGCATCCTTCTTAGTCATTAAATACCTTATTGCTGCCCTACTTTTGCCCCAACATCGCACCTACCGCAACATCACTCGCATCACACATTACCACAAATGGTAAATTCCAATTAGGTGCACAAAGAATAGGTGCTGAGACTAAAGCAACTTTTAAAGTCTCAAAAGCCTTCCTGCAATCTGCATTAAAGTCAAAAACATGATCAGTGCACAATAAGTTACAAAGAGGTTTACTGATTTTGGAAAAATCCTTTATGAACCTCCTATAAAATCCAGCATGTCCTAAAAAAATCCGAATTCCCTTCACTGAATTCGGTGGCTCTAATCTTTCAATCACCTCTATTTTTGCTCTATCAACTTCTAGACCATTCTTAGAAATCCTATGACCTAACACTATGCCCTCCTTCACCATGAAGTGGCATTTTTCCCAATTAAGAACTAGATGGGTATCCTCACATATTTTTAATACCTTACCTAAATTTTCTAAACAATTCTGAAAAGACCCTCCAAACACTGAAAAATCGTCCATAAATACCTCAACAATGGACTCAATCATATCAGAAAAAAATTGCTAGCATACACCGCTGAAATGTTGCTGGAGCATTGCAGAGGTCGAAAGGCATTCTCCTAAAAGCGAATGTCCCATAAGGACAGGTGAAAGTGGTTTTCTCCTGATCCCCAGGAGCAATAGTTATCTGGTTGTACCCAGAATAACCATCCAAGAAACAGTAATAGGCCTGACCAGCCAATCGATCCAACATCTGGTCGATAAATGGTAGAGGGAAATGGTCCTTTCGGGTAGCTTTATTAAGCCTTCTGTAATCCATGCAAACCCTCCAGCCAGTTACTGTCCTTGTGGGGATCAATTCATTATCTTTATTGCTCACCACAGTAACACCTCCTTTCTTAGAAACACATTGGACAGGGCTCACCCAATTGCTATCGGCAATTGGATAGATGATCCCAGCATCCAACCATTTAATTACCTCCTTCTTAACAACCTCTTTCATTGCAGGGTTAAACCTTCTTTGTTGCTCAATACTCCTAAAGGATCCCTCCTCTAGAGTGATTTTGTGCATACAAAAAGATGGACTAATTCCCTGAATATCAGCCAATGTCCAACCTATAGCTTTGCGGTATTGCTGCAGCAATTTTATTAAGGCCTCCTCATGCTCCGGCATTAAATCTGATGCAACAATAATGGGCAACGTCTCACTTTCCCCAAGATACACATACTTTAGATGATCCGGTAAGGGTTTCAAATCTAAAGTAGGTGCCTCAATCAGGGATGGCTTAATGGGAGGAGCCTTCCTTTGATCTAAATCTAAAGACTCAAAAACATCCTCACACCTAAACAACTCTTTTTCATTTTTTCTTTCTAACAAACTAATTTCTAAATCTTCTACACTAACCTGTCCATGCTTTTCCGAATGCTTACTAGCCGAATCCTGTATTGCTGTCTCAATAACTGTGCTCTCCAGAATCCTAATGAAGGAGCAATCCTCCATTTCGTCTGGATATTTCATGGCTTTAAACACATTAAATTTTACTTCCTCATTACAGACTCTCATTGTTAACTCTTCTTTTTGAACATCTATTAACGCCCTACCAGTAGCAAAAAATGGACGACCTAGAATAATTGGAACATCTTTATCAGTCTCATAATCTAAAATAATAAAATCAACAGGAAATATGAACTTATCAACTTTTACTAAGACATCCTCAATTTTACCCTCTGGATATGTGATAGACCTATCAGCTAATTGGAGTGCGACTGTGGTAGGCCTAGCTTCACCTATACCAAGCTTCGATAGACCGAAAGAGGCACTAGGTTAATGCTTGCGCCTAAATCACAAAGTGCTCTACCTAATTCTTTTCCACCTATAGACACAGGTATGGTAAATGACCCTGGATCCTTATGTTGGGTTTTATGTCCTAAAACTCGTAGATAGTGAATGATTAACGAATTATACACTTGTATCAATAAAGTGTTATTGAGGTTTATGCAAAGTGTTATTGTCATATTAAGTCTAGAATTGCATAATATGACCCAAATCCAATAAACTAAGATCCAAGGTTGTTTGCATGAGACTTGGACTAGTATGTGGGGACATACGGGGATCGGTGTTCAAGTAACAACCTAAAAGGTCTATAGTACAGGGATAAGGCTGGGTACCTTATCCTGGTAACACTATGTGATACAACCCGCTTTGTATTCGATACAGACGTATTGATCCAAGGCGTCCATGTAGGAGACATGCGAGCGGGGGTATCCTATGCAATGAGTTTGCATAAGACCGGACCACGAAATAGTAAACCACTAGATGTAACACCGTTAACTAGTTAGGTTACTGTTTCAATAGGATGACCTAGGTAACTCGATCTTAATCCTGAGTGTGTCATGAACTCCTTCTCACAAGGGATGGTCCTTTGATTAGTACGGGTGAGAGTGGCCAGAACGCCGACTAAATAAGCCTACCTTCTTGGGGACAAGACCGAGTGGGGGGCTGGGGACATGACAATACAAGATGGAATTCACTCCTTCCCCTATTGGGGCAAGTAGATGTGTGTTCCCTTAAGGGCTGATTCCGGGGCTTGAACAAAAGCGCGCTGTCCTCTCCTGGCCCGAGAGGAATTTCTGTTTAGTAGTTGGACCCTAAACAGGTTGTTCATTAGAGGGATCTGTGGTACTTAAGGATCCAGAGGTAACCCAGGGGTAAAACGGTAATTTGACCCAGCGGGTGTTACGAACACACGTGAAGGATTGACTTACTGCATTGGTCGATATCCGTGGACACAGAAAAATTCTATAGTGAGAAGAGTGCAGCTGTGGGTCTTTAGTGGAGTGACCCACAGTTAACGAATGTTGATTGACTCGGTTAATGAGTTTAGCTGATCAATCTCGTATCGTTGGAGCTTCTGATCTGTAGGTCCATTAGGTCCACCTGCTAGCTCATAACGGGTTCTGAGATAATGTAGTCTTGATATTAAATGGAATTTAAGTTAATTGTATTTTGATGCAATTAATATAATGTATGGAGATACATTATAGTATAAGTTTAATTAATGAATTAAACTTTATAATAAAATTAATTTTGGATATGATTGAAAATTAATTAATGAGAGAATTATGAATTTAATTAAATATGTGATATTTAATTAATTCATGAATTAATTAATTAGGGAATTAATTAATTTAATTTTAATTTGGTTAAATGTGATTTAATCAAATTAAAACTATAGTTTATATTGTTGTACATTTTGATGCACATTAAAACTATAGGTTAAATGAGAGAGATAAAATTGAATATGATTCAATTATAAAATTAATTAAATATTTGATATTTAATTAATGTGGCCTATTTAATTCAATTGAATATGATTTAATTGAATTAAAACTATATGTTATAATTGATTTAATTAAAGTTGGTTTAATTAAATTAATTATAATTAATAAGATAATTAATTATTATTTAAATAATTATTTATTTAATTTATTATTATTTGATAATAATTGGACGATCCAGATCTAATTGGTTTAGATCAATGGACATGATTGGTTAGGGAGTTAAAGATAACTTCCCAACCTAATCCTACGTTGACTGAAGGGGTTTTGGCCAACCCCCCCATTCTGTGATTACACACAAGAATACAAAGAAGTTTTTTCTCTCTCTCTGAACTCTCCAATTTTCTCTCAAGAACAACAAGTAACTTGCTGGAAAAATTCCCATCCAAGGCGATTTTGGTTCCCACAAACCAATCTCAAGATATCCCAAGAGAATAGCGGGTGATCCGTGGTGGTGGTGTCCATTGGGAGGAAAAAGAACGTGAATTGGAGCATTGTGCAGAGTTTTTGTCTCCAATCATGTAAGTTCTTCTTAGATCTAAAATAGTTTTAGATTTTATTTATCAGCATGCTTAATCTTTGTTATAGAAATTGTTTCTGTTTATGTTGCCAACGTATTGGTTTTTCTGAAATTGAAATTTAATTCGAGAAAGGTCTTGTTTGCTTCCTCTGCCAAAAGGGATTTCAACCATTCACCTTAGCCTTGGGTGGTAGCCCATTCTTAAGAATAGCACTACACTCTTCAGTAAGAGATACAGTTTCAAACTCACCTAACCTCTTCTTTATATGCAATTGCTTAAGAATCTCTAAAAACTTTCTAAATTGACCATCCTGATTCTTAGGCTTTTGCCTTTGTGGAAAAGGTAGAGGTGGTACATAAGGTGGGGGCGACACATAAGGTGGCTTGATAGCGAGCATAGCTAGCTACTCTTACCTATTTAATTTAGCTAGTTTTTTATGATGTTTGGGCCATTTTATTGTGCTTTATTGTTTATTTTGTAGGAAATGGTTGATTGGAGCTATATCGCCATATTAGAGTTAATCGGGTGCTCGGGGCGTGAAAAGATGCAAAGGAATGAAAAGAGTAAAAGAGAAAAAAAGTCAAATCTCGGTCAACAGCAGGCTAGCGTCGAGACGCTAGCTCTTGAGCGTCTCGACGCTCACATTCCATATCAGATTAGGCGCGTAAAGCTCACAGCGTCGAGATGCTGTGATAGGAAGCATCCCGACGCTACCGTTTTTCCTTAATCAGAACGCGCGTTTTGAAGGCAGCGTCGCGACGCTGTCTTGACAGCGTCTCGACGCTAAGACGAAAAAATAGAATAAAGGCTTATTTTCGGCTAGGTTTTAGGGGAGTTCGATTTGGGATCTTTTGGAGCCGTAAAGAGGACAGAACAGAGCATTTGGAGCCAGAAAACAAAGGGAGAGGCTTGGAAATCAACCCATTGTTCGTGGGGATCGTGACGGGGACGTCGGATTCGGCCTACATTGAGTTTTCTTTTCCCTTTCCTTCCTTTAGTTAGATTTATGGCTTTCAATTGTTTAGTTGAGCTTGTATTTACATTCATGAGTAGCTAAACTTGTAGCTTAGGGATTGATGTAGTTGATTAAGTGTATGGATTGATTTATGGTTTAAGTTGTGCAATGTTATTGTGTTTGTAATCTTGATTTAATGCTTTCAATTAATTGGCCATTAGTTGAATGATTTAAGTTTCGAATCTAACTCGGGAGAGGAGATTTGATTTAGACTTACTCACGATTGCATGAATAAAGTTTATTTTCTAATTCATGACGGTTTTAGATTAACTTTAGAATTGGTTAAAAGATCTCATTGCCTTGCATGTTAATAAACTTAGATAGGGATATCAAGTAGATTAATTTGCATGAGAATCAATTATACTCGGGAGAGGTAGTTGTGATTAAAGGGTCTTTGGCTCATAATTTCATTGTGCATAATAACTTACTCCTTAAAATCAATCCTAAACTAAATCGGCGAAATCAATTCCCTAAGTAGTTTCCCCAATTGAATTTTCCATTCTTTTTACTTGCTTTGATTTGGTTCTATTATCATTTATTCATCACTTTTTGTTCCCTAAATAAAATTGGGCAAGATAATTCACAATACTCGATTTGCTTAAAAATCCAATCCAGAGGACAACATTCGAATTTACTTTCACTATATTATTACTTGACCCGTGCGCTTGCGGTTAGGAAAAGTCCACATCATGGCTCCACATCTGGAATAGAACCAGATGCTCCAGCATTCTCTTTGCTGCCTCCAGCACCCTGACCAATCTCCAACTCTTTCTCGACAACAACATTTTTATCACTATTTCTATTTACCTCCTGGGTTTTACTAGGCTCATCTAATGGCTTACCACTCCTAAGAGTTACTGCCTTTACCTGCTCCTTACCTTCCCTTCGAGGGTGTTCAGTATCCGAAGGAAGTTTCCCTTGAGGCCTTGCCTTCAGCTCACTAGCCAGCTGACCCACTTGTAATTCCAGTGCCCTCATTGAAGCTTGATTACTTTGAATTGCGGCATCTGTGCGAGCCATAAATTCTTTCATCATCACCTCGAGAGAGTATCCCGAATTTTGCTGGGGCAATACCTGCTTATTTTGCTGGGGCATTACCTGCGCCTTAGCAAATCCCGGCTGGTTCACTTTTTGCTGCGCTTGCACGTTATTTCCTTGACCTCCCCATGAGAAGTTGGGATGGTTGCGCCAACCTGGATTGTAAAAATTAGAGTAAGGGTTATTCCTCTGATCACCTACAAAAAACACAGTAGCTGGATTGCTGGGGCAAAACCCGTAGTTGTGGTCTTCACCACAATAGACACATGCTTCATCTGTGACTTGGTTCACCACTGCAGTAGGCTCCATAGCTGGTGGCTGCTGATGACTAATCACTGTCACATTCTTAAGAGCGTTAGCAATCATAGCAAGATCAACCCTAATGGTGGACACACCATCAACCTCTAATACACTCTTAACCTTTTTATTTCTGCCTCTAACATCCGACCACTGACAACTATTAATAGGTATTCTTTCTAAAATTTCATAAGCTTCATCAAAAGTTTTTGCCAAAAGGGCCCCTCCAGTCGAAGCATCGACCATACCTTGAGTTACTCCATTTAAACCATTGTAAAATGCTTCCATTTGAATACAATGAGGTAAACCATGGTGGGGACACTTTCGCAAAAGCTCCTTAAATCTTTCCCAAGCCTCACTAAAAGTCTCATCTTCAAGTTGCCTAAACCCTACTATTTCACTCCTCAATTTAGCATTTCTATTAGGTGGGAAATATTTACTAAAAAATTTTCCAGCTAACTCATCCCATGTCATAATTGACCCTGGAGCAAAAGAGTTTAACCATGACTTTGCTCCATCTCTAAGAGAATACGGGAACAAAGTTAATCTAAGAGCATCTCTAGGCACTCCTTGAATCACAAAAGAATCACTAACTCCTAGGAAAGACTTAAGATGTAAATGAGGGTCTTCAGATGACAAACCATGGAATTGCCCCACGGTTTGCAACATCTGAAACATTACCGGTTCCATTTCAAAATTTGCCGCTTGGATTTGGGGACGTGCAATCCCTGGATTCAACACATTAAACATCGGGACAGCATACGCTCGAATGGCTCTGGTCCTATCGTTTGCTATCAAGATAGGATTTTCAGCCTGATTATTTTACTGTTCATTTTGCTCAAACAGTGGGTTTTGCTGCAGCAACGGATTCTGCTGGGGGTTTGCTGCGGTTGGACCTTCAGGAACCTGTGGGAGTTGCGGTACGTTCTCCATCTGGTTTCTGCGCTGCTCCCTCCTTCTGTTCCTAAACGTCCTTTCAATTTCTGGATGAAGCTCGAACCTTACCCTAGGCGGATCGTTCATGCACCAAACTCACACCTGCAAAAACAAAAGAAACAATCAAAAAGTTCTAGCACCAAACCACTAAAACACATACACAAAACAAATCAGATAAAAACTTATTCAAGTCCCCGGCAACGGCGCCAAAAACTTGTTGGTTTCCTAGAGTGAGTAAAAATATGGTATAAAAGACTCTAGAATTTCTGTGCAAGTATACACAGTCTGTAGCAAGTAATATTATCAATCCAAGGTCTGAATGAGCTTCCACTTTATCTATTTTGTGTAACTTTCTAATGGTTTCAAAGATAATAAAAATGATTTGGTTTTGTAGGAATTATGCTGAAGCAAAGTAAATGACAAAACAACGAGTAAACAAATAGACAGACAGATTTAAGACAAGGGCTGATTAGGTTTTAGTGATTGTTCTAAGATATGCTCTAGCAATATTATTGATCATGCATTTCTCACAGTATAATTAGCGGATTCCTCCCGGAACTCCGGATCTTTTGGGATATGTTTCAAACCCAATGAAGTACGACCGATCAAGCACTAGGCAACTGGCTATCCCTAGCTCAGTCACTGGCGTTCACCAATACACAATGATCATAGTGTGGATAATTGCCACACACTCTCTAAATCATCCCTGAAACTAGAGAGAGCTATCCATACCGGCTGGCCAGGCGGCCATAAAATGAGATTAAGTACAACAATTAACCAAAATGCGATAGTCAGTTTATTACTAGAGATGAAGCACAGTAATCACATTATTCCTAACCAACACCTTAAGCTACTTAGTTCATAATAGGCACAAGAATACAAATTACAATCTGAGTATGCATTTCCATAACCACAAGTTAATAAAGAAAGCAAACTCCCTAATCAGCTTGCGGATGATGGTGTTCTTGATGATCTTCAATCTCTCTATACTATTCGGCTTCCAAAGGAAAACATGGAATTTATTTGACTTTGACGGCTGCTTCCTTTTATAGAAGGATGGGGGGCTTGAATTAGGTCAACTAGGACACGTGTAAGGCTCTCCTTGATCCTTTATCACGAAAATAACTCAACAGAAGTCGGTTCACGAAGTTGGCTAACGAGCTGTGATGTGGCAGTTTCTGCTCCCAGTTTTGCTGCAGCACAGAATTTGCTCCCTCCAGTCGCTTAGCAGCATAGTCTGCACAAAATAATTTCCAATGCTTCCATTCTTCCAAATGGGTTAAAACATGTAATATCTATCCAAAACCAACCCTAATAAGCATAAAGGGCACACAAATCCCTATATAATTGAGGCCTAAATAACTACCTTTTGGGCAGTTATCATACCCCCAAACTTGAACTATTGCGCGTCCCGAGCAATACTAACTCACCTTCCTTCAAGAATTCAGAATATTAGACAAAGAATAGCTTAATCAAACCAGACAGTCCAACACTACCTTTAACCTTTACCTGAGCACTCTGTAAATCCAAGCTCTGCTGCAGCAAAATGATTCCGCCGGCATGGACAAATAATCACCACTTTTCAACTTAATTCTAAGAAATCACCACAACCTAGCTCTATTATCAGACATTTCAAAACATATTTCTAAAGGGGTTTATATCATTGTTTATTAGACTTAACGCAACCTTACAGTCATAAACTCTTAAGCATGGGATGACCCACTTTATGGTGCAGTATACCCTTGCCTCAAGCTCATCACCAACTAGACTCAATACTCATTATAAAGCTAAAAAATCCTTAGTTATTCTATCTCTTGCCCCTCAGAATGGCAACATTTTATGATGAAGCTCACCTAAGTTCTGGGAGACAGAAAAACTGTTGGATCATCATTCATCCTTCAAAACTTTTGCTCCATCAATTTTTTTCAGCAAAATTTTCAACAAATAATAATTTTTTTTTCAGCAAATAATTTTTCTCATCATTTTTTCACATTTCTTAGGTCATCTTTTGACGCGAAGACAAACTGTGGGTATCACAAATGTCCCCGGTTACTTAATAACCTAACAAATTTCTACTTGAAGGATAGGAATGCTCGAACAAAATAATTGGAGTTGCAAAAAGTCCCCCAAACTTGAATTATTCATTGTCCCCAATGAATCATTAATTAAGTAACTATACCCCCAAACTTAAATTTTCTATCTGAATTTTTAAACTAAACATGAGACTCAGATTTAAGCTTAAAGTGGATCATATAAGTCAATACTACCTCCAAAATCTTCTTTTGCCGCAGCAACAGTCCAGGCTAGAAGAATTGCTCAAGCAAAAGGTTTTTGGAGATCAGAATACCTTGATCTAATTAAGCGTAATCAGTCCAATCTTAAAAAATTCAGAAGAAAATAGTTAAGTTAGAGTTAGTCAGTGCTCATGGAATAGAAACATTCAGAAATTTCATTAAAATCATAGAAAAACATTACAAAGTAGATATATTTTTTCGAAGCAAAAAAAATTAAAAAGAAATTAAAAAGAAACAAGACAAGCAGTTATAACAGTGAGCAGGGTCAATATGCGCGAGCAAACAAAAATGGATAAACAAAAGTAATGCTCGCTCCAGGTCATCCCATCAGTCAGTCTTCCTGACCCTGCTCCTCATCAACATCCTCTTCTCGTTCAACAGACGGGGGTGATATCCAAAGATTAAACAAATCATCGGGAAACACTGGAAAGGCCTGATATGGTCTTGAGAAATTGGTTTGCAAGGCCCCCCCTGAGCGCATCATCTCTCCTTTTAGCATAAGTCCAATAGGTCTGAGCTTGCCTTTCAGCAAATTCTAACCTACTGGTCAACACTGTCAGTTGCTCTAGGATCTGATTAACACCATACACCAACCCCCCCTGGCGAGCCTCTTGCGTACGCTGAAGCCGCGCCAGATTAGGTGTGTCAATGATTCCCTTATCAGGCACGATCATATCTTCTGGAACCGTGGGCACTCCTGCCCTGCTGCATAACATCGAAATTTTGTTTGGAAAGAACAGCTTCCCCACCTTCTTGCGCCAACAGTCAGCAATCATAGTAGCAATTATTTTTCCAACATCTATGCTCATTGATCGAAGGATAGCAAAAACAAGAAACACTCTGTCCCGAGATATAGTGGAGTCATGCGTTGTCGGCAGCAAGCGGAGCCTAATGAAGCCCATCCAAGCGTTGGCTTCACTTTTTAAATAGGCAGCTTGAAATGTGTGCTTCCGCGTCTGCGACACCCTCCATTGGGCCCCCTCAACACCTACTTCTCGGACCGCCGCGCTTAACTGGTCGCTCGATGGGGCAACCACCATTTCATTGAAAACTGCGTGTGGAAAGTCCTGAAGATCAAACAAATTATTAATGGCCTCTGGACTCCATTGGACAGGCACTCCTCGCACTATGACTTCGAAATCATCCTTCACGTCAAGATTGGCGTAGAATTCCTGAACGATGTTGGCATTGACAGGATCAGGCTTCGCACAAAACTGCCTCCACCCTCGGTTCACTATTCCAAACTCCAAGAACCTGGGCAAATCACTGCCAAATCCTCGCTCGAACAAGAAATCTCGCTTCAGCACCTCCTGGTATTTTTCTCTGGCAAGTTCATTGACGAAGCGAATGAATGGTGCCCTCGGCTCCTCAATCTCACCCGATGCTTCGGCAATTCCTTTGCCCTTGCTTTCTCTCTGTTCGCGCAAACGCTCCTCTTCTGCCTTTCTTGCCTCTTCTTCTTTTTCCTTATTCTCAGCTTCCCTTTTTTCTTCCTCAGAGTCCGACGTCGGAGGCGATGGAGTGTTCCGAATCACCCTCACGCGACCCACCTTCCTCTTGATGCGGCGGCGTCTGGGCAGTTCAGGTATAATGACTTCAACATGAGCCTCCTGCGCCAGCTCCGATGTTTTCTCCTTGTTAGGCTCACCTTCAACCTGCTCTTCAACCTCTGTTTCTTGATTTTTCTCAGCAATCGTTTCTTGAACCGTATCAGGGTTTTGTACTTCTAGTTCTTGAATAATTCCTTCTTCCGCAGTAGTGGCAACAACGTCTGCCACCTCCTTAACTTCCTTCTGTTCTGCAGCCCTTTGCTGCCTTCTCCTTTTCTTTGCTTCCTTTTCCTCCGGCATTCTTTTCTTTTTGGTTTTCCCTATTTGCACTTCCGGCGTGACCGGTACCTCCTCCTCTTCACTCTCTCTCTCTTTCCTCGCTCTTGTTTTAGCCATGGAGGTATGAACGGTTTTGACAGAGAAAAGAATGCAGATGGCAAAAATGGGATTAAGAAGACGAAGTGGGAAGAAGCTTACCAGCGGTTGCAAATAAATATGGCTTCAGCAAAATAGAATCCAAACCGAAAAGATTTGCCCTGCAATTACTAATATTACCGTTTTAATTTAAAAATGCAAACCTGAATTTCAAAAATTATAAACGATAAAATCGCGGATTCCAAACGCCCATGGTAAAATTGATGTGCTGTCATCATTGAAGCCTTCGGATAACCGCTCTGTGACACGTGGCCTCATCAGAAGATGCATGCAAATTTACCTGCGAGAATTTAAAGCCAAGTCCAACGGTAAAAATAATAAATTCCAACAGAAACCCTTTTAATTCGTATTATTTTGCTCCAACCATAATCTTGCTACAACAACCTGAAGAATCTTGGATACGGTATTTGAATTTCAAAATTAAATCTTTCAAATTTAAATTTATCCGATCAAATCAAATTTAATCTTTTATTCTCAAAAGAAGCCGAATAAACTATGGAAAATCTTTATTAATTTAAACTGAATTTAAATAACTGAAAATAAGATCTAAATACAAACTAATAAAAATAAAACCAATTAAAAGATAATTCAAAGATAATCTAAATAAATAACCCGAAAATAAAATAAAATCAAATTTAAAATAGATAAAATCTAAATTACCAAAAATAATAAAAATACTCTAAAGATAAAATCTAATAAGTCATGCGAAATCAAATCTAACCTATCCGAAATAAAAAACAAATCAGCGAAACATAAAATCAATACAAACTTCTGGGAGCTCAAAATTTTGCTCTGCGAAATGCTCCCGCAAACATCCTGCTCTCTCAATCATCAACCAACCTTAGGGAAGGATACTTCGACTGAAACTCCTCACCCCAATAATTTTTCACACGCTGTCCATTCACCTTGAACACTCTTCCATCTTTTTCATCCTGCAAAGTAATTGCTCCATTGGGGAAAACCTCAACCACATTAAATGGTCCTGACCATTTAGATTTTAGTTTTCCAGGAAATAATTTTAATCTAGAATTATAAAACAAGACTTTCTGACCCTTGACAAACTCTTTAGATTTTATTTTCTTGTCATGCCACACCTTAGTCTTTTCTTTATACATTTTCGCATTCTCATAAGAAAATTGGCGAAACTCCTCTAATTCATTAAGCTGCAACATTCTAATTGCTCCTGCACGACTCAGATCAAAATTTAACTTTTTCAAGGCCCAAAACGTTTTATGCTCTAGCTCCAAGGGTAAATGGCAAGCTTTCCCATATACTAACCTATAGGGAGACATACCTAGAGGAGTCTTATAGGCTGTCCTATATAAGCCCAAAGAGCCTCATCCAACCTAAAAGACCAATCCTTTCTAGATGGATGAACTACTTTCTCTAGAATCGATTTAATTTCCCTATTACTAATTTCAGCTTGACCATTTGCTTGTGGGTGATAAGGGGTAGCTATCCTATGCTTAATCCCATACTTAGCTAAAAGCTTAGTTAAGATATTATTAACAAAATGCGTACCCTCATCACTCACTAGAGCCCTAGGTGTCCCAAACCGCGCAAAGATGTGCGATTGAAGAAACTGTGCAACTGTCTTGGCATCACCCTGATGGCATGCGATGGCCTCCACCCACTTGGACACATAACCAACTGCCAATAAGATAAAAACATTGCCATTAGAAGGGGGGAAATGACCCCATAAAATCAATACACCATACATCAAATAATTCAACTTCTAAAATGTAAGTAAGAGGCATTTCATCTCTAGGACCTAAATTTCCTCTCCTTTGGCAAGCATCACATTGCTTGTAGAACCAATGGGCATCTTTGAATAAGGTGGGCCAGAAAAATCCACAATGCAAAATCCTCATAGCTGTCCTTTGACCGCTGAAATGACCTCCATACGGTGAAGAGTGACATTGCTCCAGGATTTCCTTTGCTGCAGTACCTGAAACACACCTACGAATAATACCGTCAGAGCATTGCTTATACATAAATGGCTCATCCCAATAGAAAAATTTCGCATCATGCTTAAACTTTTTCTTCTGCCTCCAATCCATGTCAATAGGGGTGACTCCCTTTACCAAAAAGTTGGCAATATCAGCATACCAAGGGACATCCCTAACTACCTTTACTTCAACAACAAAGAGTTGTTCATCTGGAAAAGAATCGGAAATGGCAGATTGCTCCAGCAAAGCCGATGAAGGATCAAGACGAGATAAGTGATCTGCAATGACATTTTCTGATCCCTTCTTATCCTTTATTTCCAAGTCGAATTCCTGCAATAATAAAACCCAACGAATTAGTCTAGGCTTTGCATCCTTCTTAGTCATTAAATACCTTATTGCTGCACGATCCGTGAAAACCGTGACTTTGGACCCAACCAAATATGGTCGAAACTTCTCAAAAGCAAACACTACAACTAACAACTCATTTTCAGTAGTTGTATAGTTGACTTGTGCCTCATTTAAGACCTTGCTTGCATAATATATAGGATGGATAAATTTGCCCTACTTTTGCCCCAACATCGCACCTACCGCAACATCACTCGCATCACACATTACCTCAAATGGTAAATTCCAATTAGGTGCACAAAGAATAGGTGCTGAGACTAAAGAAGCTTTTAAAGTCTCAAAAGCCTTCCTGCAATCTGCATTAAAGTAAAAAACATGATCAGTGCACAATAAGTTACAAAGAGGTTTACTGATTTTGGAAAAATCCTTTATGAACCTCCTATAAAATCCAGCATGTCCTAAAAAACTCCGAATTCCCTTCACTGAATTCGGTGGCTCTAATCTTTCAATCACCTCTATTTTTGCTCTATCAACTTCTAGACCATTCTTAGAAATCCTATGACCCAACACTATGCCCTCCTTCACCATGAAGTGACATTTTTCCCAATTAAGAACTAGATGGGTATCCTCACATCTTTTTAATACCTTACCTAAATTTTCTAAACAATTCTGAAAAGACCCTCCAAACACTGAAAAATCGTCCATAAATACCTCAACAGTGGACTCAATCAAATCAGAAAAAATTGATAGCATACACCGCTGAAATGTTGCTGGAGCATTGCAGAGGCCGAAAGGCATTCTCCTAAAAGCGAATGTCCCATAAGGACAGGTGAAAATGGTTTTCTCCTGATCCTCAGGAGCAATAGTTATCTGGTTGTACCCAGAATAACCATCCAAGAAACAGTAATAGGCCTGACCAGCCAATCGATCCAACATCTGGTCGATAAATGGTAGAGGGAAATGGTCTTTTCGGGTAGCTTTATTAAGCCTTCTGTAATCCATGCAAACCCACTACTACAAAAATCACTTTTAATGACGGGCATTGCCCGTCATTAAAGACTTTTCATGACGGGCGCGCGTCCGTCGTCTATACGAGTGTCGTCGTAACTTGTTATGACGGGCGACTTTTAATGACGGGCATTGCCCGTCATTAAAAGTCGCCCGTCATAACAAGTTACAATGACGGACGTTTTTCATGACGGTCAATGCCCGTCATTAAAAATCGTCCGTCATTAAAAGCCCGTCATTAAAGGGTATTTTCCAACTAAAATGATATTTGATGACGGTCATTGCCCGTCATCAAAAATCGGCCGTCATTAAAAGCTTGTCATTAAAAGGGTATTTTCCAACCGACTAGATATTTAATGACGGGCTTGGCCCGTCAATAAAAGGGGTCCGTCATGAAAAGTCCGTCATTAAATGTCCGTCATTAAATGTCTTTTTTAAATGTCTGTCATTAAATGTCCTTTTTAAATGTCCGTCATTAAATGTCCTTTTTAAATGTCCGTCATTAAATGTCCTTTTTAAATGTCCGTCATTAAATGTCATTTTTTATGACAGGCCTTGCCCGTCATTATTTTGATCATAATTTAATAAAAAAATTTGTTGGTTGCCCGGTGGCAAACCAACAATATTTTCTTCATTTGTCAACCTGTAGAGAAAGTAATCTTAATTGTGTTATATGAAAAACTTTCAAATGATTCAAGTATATGTTTTAAATCACACCTTGAACACACATTGACTTGGAATCACTATATAAGAACATGTAATGGGCTTAAAAACAAATTTTCACATAACAAGCTTGAAGTCAACGTTTAACTACATAAAAAACCTTCAAATGATATAAATATGTTTGGAATCACACTTTGAACACACACATGTAATAGAATTGGAATCACATTTTGAAAATTTCGGCATGACCTCTACTAAATAGTCCAAAACTAACCTGAAATAATACAACATATAATCACTTCTATATCATATACATCATGCATTTGGGACCACCCATCCCTCCATAAACAACATCCAGCATAAGTTTACACACAACATACAATGGGACCATCCGTCCCTCCACAGGTCATCCAAAAATAATCCTATATACACAAATCTACAACAGATAGAAAATCAAGTACTTACACGTCACATTTACATCATTCACATCATCCAGAAAGAACCCTACACAAATGTTCCCACGAACCCTGCCCATTCTATCCGAACCTCGTCAATTTCTTCTTGCGTATATGCTGTTTTCGTGTTAAACTAAACATAAGAAAAACCATAAATAAATATAAGAATCCTTTAGAAATTTGAATTATAAATAATTAAAATATACTTATACAAGTAGTGGAGTTGAATACGATTACGTACAAGATTACTTATAGACGTAGATGGGTTGTGTACTATTTCTCGAATATACTTTTGCACATAATATCCACACTCTACAGAACCCAATTGACGGGGGCACTACATGTAAAACAAGTTGAAAATACATTATACTTGAGTTGCCAAATTTGATAACGTTGAGAATATAGTTAATGTAAATTTACCTTTATAAGTTTCCAAATTATGTTCGAGCGATATTGTGGGAGTGAGTTCTTTGCTTGCCACATTCTCAATGATCTAAATAATAACGAACATTAGAGTGATATAGATATGAGAATCAACCACAATAAAAGTTTATAGATACTTACGTATTGATAATTCCTTGAAAACTTTCTTCAATCTTACTACGTAATGAGTTCAACACATAGACGGTATTCTCTCCAGGATTGATCACAATCAACATCCAATGACACCTATTAAAAATGAACATTTTTTTAATAGTTTATCACAAATTACACCTATAATTAAGTAAAACTAATTTGAATTGACATTACTTACCCAGTATTGTACGGGATGATGACTAGTTGATTCAAATTAACCATGTCTAGCCGGTTGGCTAGATTTCTGCAACGAGTTTCTTGACACTTTACAAATGAAGAGATGGTTCCTGGATCAACTATCAGAAATTTGCTGGTTATTTCATTGTCACATACAGTCCATAGATACCTAAAGAAAATAAACAATATTATAAAACATTGAAAATCATATAGTAAATAAATAAAATATGTCATAGGTTTTATACTTACGTAATGTACACTAGTATACATGAGTACCCTATTTCAACCATCCCGCAATACTGCATGATGTCATCACGATGTAGGAAAATTGTTTTATCAACTCCAAATATGGCGTCACTCAAGTTGATAGGAACTGTGTCATCCTCTCCCATGGACAGAACGGCATATCGATTCAACAACTTGATAGTAACGTGGACATTTGTACGTTCGGAAGAATGTGCAACAGACACATTCCTTGTAGGTTTTGCGGGAGAAGATACCTAACAGAAACATAATTACAATATGTAAATAAGGAAAACAAAACATATTTAAGTTGAAGAAGACATACATACCTTTTTCTTGTTATTTAGAATCACAAGCTTGCGAGGCCACGCCACAAAGCTACCCTTTGCTTGACTAAGCGTCTCTATTTCTCCAACCACAGGAATTGGTATGAGAACATCTTCGCCTGTGATCATATCCACCACCACTCGAACATTATTGGCTCCTAGTGGTACTCCATGGATTGTTGGACATCCGACACTTGATTCATACATTGTGCCTATGGCAACAATGTTATCCACTGAATTTACAGCCAAGCGACATGGTGTACCCTTCAAACATTATTAAATTGAAAAAGTGTTAAGTGTCACATTTTATGATTAACTACACAAGAATGTAGACTTATCTCCCAAGCACAACCTAACATGCTAAACACAAAAGAACCCTTTTCTAGTTTAGCAACAATACTTCAACTCCAAATCACTTACAACCGAGTGCACCGAAAATTTCGGCAGCATAACGACGTAAAACTGACTATCCCAAAAATTTCTCACCTGCCAAACACAAAATAACACTTCTATATCCTGAAACCAATTCCTCCAGACTTCAATTCAAATTTCACAACCTATACACTATACGAGTCAGGTCTCGTAGCATCAATTAACAAAAACTCTAAATCTTAATCATAATGCAGAAGATTATATTTGGTTACTCATGAAAACAAACAAAAACATCCCCTTACTAGTTCATTACCTCTAACACTTCTTCTGACTCGAACACCTCTTCTGGTTCTTCAACAATCTTCTTTCCTTTTGTTTTTGTCTTTGAAGAATTACTTTCTACCTTTGTTGACATTTTTGAACCACTGCCTTCCGTTTTACCCTTGCTTTGGGATTGTGGACCTAAGTTTGATGTCCTAGGAAGATTGAAGTAGACAGATGGTGAAACAAACTCACCCACTCCTCTAACACGCCCTCTATATTCTGGCGTGCCTAATGCTTCAGTAAGTATATCTTGACCTTGATTTGTCGCAGCTAGCTCGTCCTGTTGAAAACATTTCCAAGTATCACATAATTAGAAAACATGTCATTTAAGGTTCACATCATATCCTTCTTAATATACTTACAATTCGATTAGCGCGTTCTCTAGTGTCGTCATCAAAATATTCCTTATTTTTTCCTTTTCTTGCTTCCTTCCATAGAGTGGCTCGGTTGCTAGGATCATCTGACAATTCCTATTTTAACATATGCATTATTAATTAGCATAAACATAATGTCTTCATACATAATGTAACCTAAACAACATTACTTACTAGTTCTTTGGCCAGGTTAGCATATCCCTTACGAGACATATGATGATTGTATTTAAGTTTCTCCCTTCTTTCTTTTTGGAGACCACTAAGTGCCTACACAACAAAATATTATTAAACGAAATAACGTCGAATATTTGTACTAAAATTTAAAGTAATTAGTATAATATATTTACCTTCCACTCCTCAGATAATCTTGAATTAACAAACTCAATCCACTGTTGTTGATCAATATGTGAATATTTCTCAGGAGGTCTCTGCAACAGTTCTGGTGCATTCATGAATGGAATTATATACTTCTGAGTCAAATTGTACCGAAAATTTCGAAACTTCTTTGATGCTGATTGAAGGATTGCATGTTTGGACCTGGGGTCCACGATGAATGACATCTACATGAAATAAATTACACAACATAGTTAGAAATTAAATAAAATACATAAGCTCAATTGTAAACAAAGAACTCTTACCTCTATACAATCAAATATCTTGTCTTTCAACTCCTGTGGAATTTTGTTCCAATGGTCATAAGTCAGTGGAATTTGTTGTCTGACACAAACTCCGATGAAACTTTGCATTTTGTTTGCATTTGTACCAACGGCCTGACCTTGACTGTTGTATTCAACAACCAAGCGTTGTCCAGAATTTCGTACACCTGCCAACTCACGCATAGTGGTGAGACCTCGTCCAACAGGCGGTCTGGCCTCCATATGAATAGCAACGTGGCCTTCATCATCACTGTTACTGCTTGAATCACTCATATTAACAATCTGCAAGGAAAACAAAAAATATACAACATAAGATATATTTAACTCATATGATATTTAACACAATAAAATTGCATAAATAAACAACCAAATGACATACCGCATTGAATACATTAGTTATCGATCCATGTGCCCTCACAATCATTTCTCACATATGTAGATGAAATTTCGTCATTTTCATGAAATACATCAATATTAGGCATTCTATCTACCACACCATACCCACAATCTTGGATAATATCTACTATTTCGTCTTCATAGAAATCTTCTTCTATTATTCTTTGTGAAGGTGTTAATACAATTGACCAATGAGGATTAAGAGGATCACGTACGTAAAACACTTGTCTAGCTTGAGAGGCTAAAATAAACGAGTCTGATTTATGTCCAATACGATTGAGATCCACAGTTGTAAACCCAAGGTCATCTACTTTAATACCACTATTGTTCTCAACCCAATCACATTTGAATAAAACAACGGTTAAATCATGATAATCAAGTTCCCATATTTCTTGTATGACACCGTAAAAGGTCATGTCTGACATAATGGGATTTTTGTCTTTGGCACTAGAAACTTGCATAGTATTCGCAATTAACATAACACCACTGTTTTGTACATTCCTAATATCATCACGCTTCTTTGTATGATAGCGAATACCGTTAACCACATAACCACAATATGTGGCTACATCTGGACGAGGCCCGTGAGCTATCCATCTCAAAGAAGATGATATGGTGTTGTTCGACACCTCAAGAGCAAGTGCAACCTGAGATTCATTCCTAAATTAATTAGTTGTTAAACATTTAATCATTAATTTAAGAACATGGCTTATTAAATTACCCGGTCGCGCAACCAACCACTAAATGTGCGATTATGCTCATTTTGAAGCCACTTCTTGTTTTTAGATCTACTGGGATTGAGTTTTGACAAAGTTTCCATGTGTTGCCTGTTGAATTCATATTAAAATGGCATAGTTATTGCATAATCGCACAACTCATAATAGTTATGTGAAAGGATTGAGAGTTACGTACCCTACATATGGAAGCACATCATTTACATTTTGAAGGACATAAAGATGAGCTTGATTTAATTGATCCCTACTTGGTTTGATATAAGAAGCGACAGACAACGGTCTATCAATTTCTGAGTTGTCTTTCCTTATCGATGAGCGTAATCCAATAAAATCAATTCCAGAGAGAAATTCAGAACAAAACTCTACAGCCTCCTCCACAATATAATTTTCTCCAATGCATCCTTCTGGTCGATGTCTATTTCGTACATAACCTTTGAGTACTTTCATATATCGTTCAAAAGGATACATCCACCTCAAATAAATCGGTCCACAAAATTCTATCTCTCTTACAAGATGCACGACAAGGTGTACCATTATTGTAAAGAATGCCGGTGGAAAATACTTTTCTAACAAACATAAAGTGACTACTACGTCCTCTTGCAAGCCTTTTAGCTTAGACGAATCAATCGCTTTGCTACATATAGCATTGAAGAACAAGCATAAACGAATAATCGCATATCTAACATGTTTGGGCAAAATACCACGAATTGCAACAGGTAACAACTGTTGCATTAGAACATGATGGTCGTGCGATTTAAGCCCGTAAAGTTTCAAATCTTTAAGCGACACTAAGCTTTGTATGTTGGACGAATAACCTTCAGGCACTTTAATTTCAGATAGTGTCTTACACAGATTCAATTTCTCAATCTTCGATAATGTGTAACATGCTGGAGGTAAGAATGTCCTCTTCTCTCCCAATTGAGGGGCCAACTCTGCTCTAATGTTCAGTTCAACCAAATCTAAACGAGTTTTCAATCCATCTTTTGTTTTACCGGGAATATCAAGTAGCGTGCCAATAAGATTTGCACAAACATTCTTTTCAATGTGCATAACATCTAAACAATGTCGCACGTGAAAATATTTCCAGTATTCTAACTCAAAGAAAATTGACTTCTTCTTCCAATAAGCGCTTGAAAAATCTCCATTATTCTTTTCCTTACTGACTTTCTTACCAAATGAACATTGAAGTCTACTTGTCTTTGTAAGAATTTCCTCTCCACTTAATGGTTTAGGAGCGATTTCCAATTCTTGTTCACCATTAAAATCTTTCTTCTGCTTTCTATATGGATGATCATGAGGTAGAAATTTTCGATGCCCAAGATACGCCATCTTCTTTCCTCTTGGCAAATAAGTAGCTGACGTTTTCTCTCCACAAATCGGACATGCATGATATCCTTTTGTTGTACAACCACACAAATTGCCATACGCAGGAAAGTCATTAATAGTCCACAATAAAATAGCTCTAAGTGTGAAACATCGTCCTTCATTTACATCATAACATTCAACCCCATCATTCCAAAGTTTTTTCAAGTCATCAACTAATGGAGCCAAATAAATATCTATGTCATTTCCTGGTTGTTTAGGGCCAGATATTAATGCAGTTAACATCAAATATTTTCGCTTCATGCACAACCAAGGGGGTAGGTTGTATGTCACCAACATAACTGGCCAACAACTATATCGAGTACTAAGATCACCATGCGGATTGACTCCATCTGTTGAAAGAGCAAGACGAAGATTTCTAGGTTCTGATCCAAATTCTGGCCACTGACCGTCTACTTGTTTCCACGATAGTGTGTCTCCAGGGTGTCGTAAGTATCCATCATTTCGTCGTTTTTTGGCATGCCAAGTCAACAAACTCGATGTTTCTTTACTTCGGAACATTCGTTGAAATCTTGGTATAGGAGAGAAGTACCACATCACCTTCGCTGGAATATTTTTCATCACATCCTTTGAATTTTTACAAAGTTTCCATCTTGATGTTCCACAAATCGGGCATACTTCTAGATCTAAGAGGTCTTTTCTAAACAAACAACAATCGTTGCTACATGCATGAATCTTTTCTACAGACATTCCAAGAGTACCCAAAATCTTTTTTGCTTGATACGTGGAAGTCGGAATTTCATTTGGACTTGGTAAGATATCTTTGACTAATGACAACAATTCAGTAAAACTTACATCGCTCCATCCAAATTTTGCTTTCAAATTATATAACTTTACCAATGCAGATATTTTGGAAAAGTTCTTACAATTTGAGTACAATGGTTTTTTAGCATCATCCAGTACTTCCTCAAAAACGTGGGATTCATCGTTAACGTAATCATGTGCAGCGTTAAACATTCCTATTACGTCATCATCTTCATCCTCAACTTCTTCTTTTCCACTAGAAGAGACGTTTGCAATATTTCTCTTAACCGGTAGTGATTCACCATGCCAAATCCATGTTTTATAACTCTCATCAATACCATAAATGAATAAGTGATCTCTTACTGTATTTCCTCAACCCCCCCCCCCTCCTCCAATGCTTTTCTATTAAATTATATGTGAATTGAGTTTAAAAGGAAAAAAAGAACCTTATGAATGTTAGAAATTAACTTGATATCAAATTATTAAAAGTAATTATCATTAAAGTTTAGTCAAAAGAATCTAAAGTTTTTCAAATTAAAAAGACATTTTAAGTTGACTTGAGGTCAAAAGAATCTAAATTAGACCATTTCTTATTGTAGTATATATTTATTATTTACACTTTGTGGTTTTTCTTGAAACAAAGAGTTATATCTTTTTTTTATACCAAATGAATGAAACTTTAATATTAGTCAATAAACACCAACACTAAGAAATGAATATAAACATCCCTAAAACCAACACAAACACCAACAAAGTAGCACAATCTCTAAAAACCCATATAAATCAACATAAAAAAACAACCTAAGAAAATTATTCTAAAAATAAATTCACTAACAAATAGAAAACAATACAAGGGAACAACATACAAAAACTTCTCAACCAACAAATTGAAAAAAACAGGTGAAAATGGAAGAAAACAAGCTTCAATGAACAAACCTTGTCAATGGAGCGGAAAGCAACAAAAACCCACTGTGCTTTGGAGAAAAACCCACAGCTTTGGAGCTACGGAGACCGGCGACAAGACACACGACCACGCCGGCAGCGACACCCCCACGAAAATGCCGGCGGCGAGAAAACCCACGAGAACAGCCTTGCTGGCGGCGAACGACGCCGAATGACGGGGCTGCGACAAACGACGACGAGAAGACCTTGCGAGCACGACGGCGAGAACGACGAGAACGACGGCGAGAACGACGGCGAGAACGACGAGAAGACCTACGACGAGCTGAGATGGGCAGAGAGAAAAGAAGGAGACCTGGGCGGAGAAACTAAGAAGAGGGGAAGTGTCGGGGAGAGAGAAAAGGACACCTAGGGAAAGGTAAAGTGACTACTTTTAAGGGCGGGCATTGCCGCCCTTAAAAGTTCACTTACAACGTCGGGCAATAAAGTGACTACATTTAAGGGCGGGCATTGCCCGCCCTTAAAAGTTCACTTACAACGTCGGGCAATGCCCGACGTTGTAAGTCAATTTAATTTTTTTAAAAAAATTCTCTGCGCGTTTTGTCCGTCCGTCATTAAAGGCCCGCTCTTTTTTTTTTTGACCGTCATTAAAGCTGTAATCTGTAGTAGTGACCCTCCAGCCAGTTACTGTCCTTGTGGGGATCAATTCATTATCTTTATTGCTCACCACAGTAACACCTCCTTTCTTAGGAACACATTGGACAGGGCTCACCCAATTGCTATCGGCAATTGGATAGATGATCCCAGCATCCAACCATTTAATTACCTCCTTCTTAACAACCTCTTTCATTGCAGGGTTAAGCCTTCTTTGTTGCTCAATACTCCTAAAGGATCCCTCCTCTAGAGTGATTTTGTGCATACAAAAAGATGGGCTAATTCCCTGAATATCAGCCAATGTCCAACCTATAGCTTTGCGGTATTGCTGCAGCAATTTTATTAAGGCCTCCTCATGCTCCGACATTAAATCTGATGCAACAATAATGAGCAACGTCTCACTTTCCCCAAGATACACATACTTTAGATGATCCGGTAAGGGTTTCAAATCTAAAGTAGGTGCCTCAATCAGGGATGGCTTAATGGGAGGAGCCTTCCTTTGATCTAAATCTAAAGACTCAAAAACATCCTCACACCTAAACAACTCTTTTTCATTTTTTCTTTCTAACAAACAAATTTCTAAATCTTCTACACTAACCTGTCCATGCTTTTCCGAATGCTTACTAGCCGAATCCTGTATTGCTGTCTCAATAACTGTGCTCTCCAGAATCCTAATGAAGGAGCAATCCTCCATTTCGTCTGGATATTTCATGGCTTTAAACACATTAAATTTTACTTCCTCATTACAGACTCTCATTGTTAACTCTCCTTTTTGAACATCTACTAACGCCCTACCAGTAGCCAAAAATGGACGACCTAGAATAATTGGGACATCTTTATCAACCTCATAATCTAAAATAATAAAATCAACAGGAAATATGAACTTATCAACTTTTACTAAGACATCCTCAATTTTACCCTCTGGATATGTGATAGACCTATCAGCTAATTGGAGTGTGACTGTGGTAGGCCTAGCTTCACCTATACCAAGATTTCGATAGACCGAAAGAGGCATTAGGTTAATGCTTGCGCCTAAATCAGAAAGTGCTCTACCTAATTCTTTTCCACCTATAGACACAGGTATGGTAAATGACCCTGGATCCTTAGCCTTGGGTGGTAGCCCATTCTTAAGAATAGCACTACACTCTTCAGTAAGAGATACAGTTTCAAACTCACCTAACCTCTTCTTTTTAGTTAAAATATCCTTAAGAAATTTAGCATAATTAGGCATTTGCTCAATAGCTTCTACTAAAGGGATATTTATATGCAATTGCTTAAGAATCTCTAAAAACTTTCTAAATTGACCATCCTGATTCTTAGGCTTTTGCCTTTGTGGAAAAGGTAGAGGTGGTACATAAGGTGGGGGCGGCACATAAGGTGGCTCCACATTTGGAATAGAACCAGATGCTCCAGCATTCTCTTTGCTGCCTCCAGCACCCTGACCAATCTCCAACTCTTTCTCGACAACAACATTTTTATCACTATTTCTATTTACCTCCTGGGTTTTACTAGGCTCATCTAATGGCTTACCACTCCTAAGAGTTACTGCCTTTACCTGCTCCTTACCTTCCCTTCGAGGGTGTTCAGTATCTGAAGGAAGTTTTCCTTGAGGCCTTGCCTTCAGCTCACTAGCCAGCTGACCCACTTGCAATTCCAGTGCCCTCATTGAAGCTTGATTACTTTGAATTGCGGAACCTGTGCGAGCCATAAATTCTTTCATCATCGCCTCGAGAGAGTTTCCCGAATTTTGCTGGGGCAATACCTGCTTATTTTGCTGGGGCATTACCTGCGCTTTAGCAAATCCCGGCTGGTTCACTTTTTGCTGCGCTTGCACGTTATTTCCTTGACCTCCCCATGAGAAGTTGGGATGGTTGCGCCAACTTGGATTATAAAAATTAGAGTAAGGGTTATTCCTCTGATCACCTACAAAAAAAACA
Organism: Luffa aegyptiaca; assembly: GCA_017139565.1. Classification (NCBI taxonomy): domain Eukaryota; kingdom Viridiplantae; phylum Streptophyta; class Magnoliopsida; order Cucurbitales; family Cucurbitaceae; genus Luffa; species Luffa aegyptiaca. The sequence goes on from CM029397.1 coordinate 25,333,996, forward strand.
GAAGCTGGATTGCTGGGGCAAAACTCGTAGTTGTGGTCTTCACCACAATAGACACATGCTTCATCCGTGACTTGGTTCACCACTGCAGTAGGCTCCATAGCTGGTGGCTGCTGATGACTAATCCTTGTCACATTCTTAAGAGCGTTAGCAATCATAGCAAGATCAGCCCTAATGGTGGACACACCATCAACCTCTAATACACTCTTAACCTTTTTATTTCTGCCTCTAACATCCGACCACTGACAACTATTAATAGATATTCTTTCTAAAATTTCATAAGCTTCATCAAAAGTTTTTGCCAAAAGGGCCCCTCCAGCCGAAGCATCGACCATACCTTGAGTTACTCCATTTAAACCATTGTAAAATGTTTCCATTTGAATACAATGAGGTAAACCATGGTGGGGACACTTTCGCAAAAGCTCCTTAAATCTTTCCCAAGCCTCACTAAAAGTCTCATCTTCAAGTTGCCTAAACCCTACTATTTCACTCCTCAATTTAGCATTTCTATTAGGTGGGAAATATTGACTAAAACATTTTCCAGCTAACTCATCCCATGTCCTAATTGACCCTGGAGCAAAAGAGTTTAACCATGACTTTGCTCCATCCCTAAGAGAATACGGGAACAAAGTTAATCTAAGAGCATCTCTAGGCACTCCTTGAATCACAAAAGAATCACTAACTCCTAGGAAAGACTTAAGATGTAAATGAGGGTCTTCAGATGACAAACCATGGAATTGCCCCATGGTTTGCAACATCTGAAACATTACCGGTTTCATTTCAAAATTCGCCGCTTGGATTTGGGGACGTGCAATCCCTGGATTCAACTCATTAAACATTGGGACAACATACGCTCGAACGGCTTTGGTCCTATCGTTTGCTATCAAGATAGGATTTTCAGCCTGATTATTTTACTGCTCATTTTGCTCAAACAGTGGGTTTTGCTGCAGCAACGGATTCTGCTGGGGGTTTGCTGCGGCTGGACCTTCAGGAACCTGCTGGAGTTGCGGCACGTTCTCCATCTTGTTTCTGCGCTGCTCCCTCCTTCTGTTCCTAAACGTCCTTTCAATTTCTGGATCAAGCTCGAACCTTACCCCAGGCAGATCGTTCAGGCACCAAACTCACATCTGCAAAAACAAAAGAAACAATCAAAAAGTTCTAGCACCAAACCACTAAAACACATACACAAAACAAATCAGATAAAAACTTATTCAAGTCCTCGGCAACGGCACCAAAAACTTGTTGGTTTCCTAGAGTGAGTAAAAATATGGTATAAAAGACTCTAAAATTTCTATGCAAGTATACACAGTCTGCAGCAAGTAATATTATCAATCCAAGGTCTGAATGAGCTTCCACTTTATCTATTTTGTGTAACTTTCTAATGGTTTCAAAGATAATAAAAATTATTTGGTTTTGTAGGAATTATACTGAAGCAAAATAAATGACAGAACAACGAGTAAACAAATAGACAGACAGATTTAAGACAGGCGCTGGTTAGGTTTTAGTGATTGTTCTAAGATATGCTCTAGCAATATTATTGATCATGCATTTCTCGCAGTATTATTAGCGGATTCCTCCCGAAACTCCGGATCTTTTGGGATATGTTTCAAACCCAATGAAGTACGACCGATCAAGCACTAGGCAACTGGCTATCCCTAGCTCAGTCACTGGCGTTCACCAATACACAATGATCATAGTGTGGATAATTGCCACACACTCTCTAAATCATCCCTGAAACTAGAGAGAGCTATCCATACCGGCTGGCCAGGCGGGCATAAAATGAGATTAAGCATAACAATTAACCAAGATGCGATAGTCAATTTATTCCTAGAGATGAAGCACAGTAATCACATTATTCCTAACCAACACTTTAAGCTACTTAGTTCATAATAGGCACAGGAATACAAATTACAATCTGAGTATGCATGTCCATAACCACAAGTTAATAAAGAAAGTAAACTCCCTAATCAGCTTGCGGATGATGGTGTTCTTGATGATCTTCAATCTCTCTATACTATTCGGCTTCCAAAGGAAAACATGGAATTTATTTGACTTTGACGACTGCTTCCTTTTATAGAAGGATGGGAGGCTTGAATTAGGTCAACTAGGACACGTGTAAGGCTCTCCTTGATCCTTTATCACGAAAATAACTCAACAGAAGTCGGTTCACGAAGTTGGCTAACGAGCTGTGATGTGGCAGTTTCTGCTCCCAGTTTTGTTGCAGCACAGAATTTGCTCCCTTCAGTCGCTCAGCAGCATAATCTGCACAAAATAATTTCCAATGCTTCCATTCTTCCAAATGGGTTAAAACATGTAATATCTATCCAAAACCAACCCTAATAAGCATAAAGGGCACACAAATCCCTATATAATTGAGGCCTAAATAACTACCTTTTGGGCAGTTATCAAACACCGATCCCCGTATGTCCCCACATACTAGTTCAAGTTACATACAAACAACCTTGGATCTTAGTTTATTGGATTTGTGTCAAATTGTGCAATATTTAACAATAACACTTTATTGTTGAAACTCAATAATACTTTATTGAAACAAGTATACAATTTGTTTACATTTACTATCTATGAGTTTTAGGGCATAAAACCCAACAAACTCCCACTTGAACTAAAACTCTAGCCTAGTGGGATGTACAATAATCTATACAGTAGTGGGTGTATAAATACATGTATAAAACATATACAATGTACAAATACAATAAACTAGAGCATCACTATACCCATTACATAATGGTATCACTATACCCATTACATTTCTCCCACTTCCCTAGATTACACTTTTGTACATATCTCGTAGATCTAGACTATCTAGATGACCCTCAAACACTTTAGCCGAGAGAGTCTTTGTAAATGAATCAGCAATATTTCATTCAATTTAATGTGTCTGCTTGTCTTAGGCTGCGATGTTCTTTTGAATTTGCCACAACACCACTATATCACTATAAAGTGTGATGGGCAAGTTCACATTTGGAACACATTCCAAATCAATCAAAAACTTTCTAAGCCATACAGTCTCTATCGCTGCTTCACAAGCAACTAATTTTTCGGCCTATACGGTCAAGACTGTAACTATGTCATACTATAGCTCCATCGTAAAGAATGACCACATATACTGATGTAGATTTCCTCAAATCCTTATTAGTCTTAAAATATGTGTCAGTGTATCCTCTAAGGATCAAATCCTTAGTCCCATACACGAGCATATAGTTCATCGTTCTCCTCGAATACTTGAGGATATTCTTAACGGTTTTCCAATGATTAAATCTTGGATTAGATTGATACTTACTGACAATCCCTACTGCATAGGGCATTCGTCTCATGCCCTCAACCTCTTGAGGTGTCTTAGGAAACATTTTCTTAGACAAAAGAATTCCATGTCTGAAAGGTAGTGAACCTTTATTGGAATTCTGCATCTTATATCTAACTAACATTTTGTAGATATAAGATACCTGAGACAAGGCTAGCCTTTTGTTCTTACGGTTCCTAAACAATTTGGATCCCCAGAACAAACTCAGCTTCTCCCAAATTTTCATTTGGAATTGAGCTGCTAGCTCCTTTTACTAGTCAGTAAGATAACCTACATCATTCCCAATGATTAGGATATCAATCATATACCAAATCTAGGTATATGATTGATATCCTAATCATTGGGAATGATGTAGGTTATCTTACTGACTAGTAAAATACTGAACTATTGATGATTACTTGTAAACACAAGACTTATCAATGTTCTGATTAAAGCCAAAAGATTTGGTCACTATATCAAATCCTATATTTCAAGATCGAAATGCTTAGGTCAATCCATGAATGGATCACTTAAGCTTGCAAACCCTTTTGCTTTTGATCTTGTTGTATGAACCCTTCTGGTTAAGACATGAATGTCTCGTTTCCTCTTGTAAATCCACTTGTAACTAATAGGTGTTACCCATCAAGCAGATCTACAAGATCCCAGATGGAAGTGAAACACAAAAGACTTCATTTCTAGGTTCATGGCTTTAATCCTCTGATCGTTGTTAACATCATTCATTTTCTTTCTAAAAGATAATGAATCCTCTATGCCATCATCAAGTATGATGACCTAGGCTTCAATCAAGCCCATGTAACGTTCAGGTTATAAAATAACCCTCCCACTACAACGAGGCAATCTCAACTATTAAGATGGATGTGTCTGACTAGATGCACTGATTCATCAACAACTCTTGTTGAACAGCCAGCCTCATCAACAACTCTTGTGGATGTAATTGTAGCTTCATTAACTAACTTACTTAAATCGACTTTACTCTTGTGGTTTATGAATTTTGATGTGGACTTCTTCTGAGAATTTAGCATTTGTCTATACAAATTCTTTATTCTCTTGTGAATTGAAGAAGTATCCACTTCTCGTTTCCTTTGGGGTTGCCTACTACAGTATGCAATGCAGTCAATACTGCCTGACCCCAAAACGAGCCAGACAATTGAGCATAGCTCAACATGGAATGAACCATATCCAATAGGATTCTATTTCTCCTAAATGAGATGATCCCATGTACTATCGAATAATCCTGGAATCTCAAATCCCTATACTCAACACTTTGATCAGATCAAAGTGTTTTTATCATCTCACCTAACAAGTTTTCAACTTCAGTCCTAAGCCCCTTCGAATATCTCAAGAGCTTCAGACTTAAGTTGCATTAGGTAAAGATTCTCATACCTTTGAATAATCATCATCCAAAAGAGATGAATTATTCATGCCCTCCCACTGCTTTAACATATTGAATCACAAGGATCCAAATGTACAAGCTCCAAGGGCTCTTTGGCTCTTAGATCTTTTCCAGTAAAAGATCTATCAGTCATTTTGCCCACAAGGCATGACTTACAAGGTAGTAGAGAGTCATTTTCTAACTCGCTTAGAAGTTCACTCTTGACCAATCTCCCAATCAAATTGAAATTAATATGGTCTACCTTAGAACCAAAGAAAGGTATTTTCCTTTAGGAGAAATCCTTTGCCTCTTTTCACATTGAGTAGTAGCAGTCTTAAACAACCCAGTGTTCATGACTGCTTTACTCTTGATTAGTCTTAAAACATTTAGGTTACTTTCCAGTAAAGCTAAACAAATGTCAACTCCCTTTCTTGAAACAAAACTGCGTTAGCAGAGAAAGGTAAAGAGTAACATTGTTCCAGCAAATAAGACACAGAAATCAAATTTCTTTTGATCTTAGGAATTACATACACATTATCTAATAATACGTATTTTCTCCCACTGAGAAAAATAACTTAATGTTCCCCACTAATATAGCCAAAATAATCTCTCTAATTCTAACTTTGAGAGTTATTACACAAGTAGCAAGCTCTTGCCAGGAACTTATTCCTTTAAAAGAAGAACACACGTGATTTGTGGCCCTTGAATCAAGTATTCAGGGAGAATCACTATTCTTCACTAATCACATTTTCAAGACAGGTAAATGAAAATTACGGTCTTGAACAAGTTCTCTTTTTGCTAAGTAGGGTTCTATGTCATATTCACCAAGAACAATTCTTAATGAATTAAACGTATGGGGCATGAGGACATTCCTCAGTTAAGAATAATCCTAGACTTATTTACCACAATTTGTCGTTTAAGCCTATTGTATTACCGTTATTTATAAAATGACGTAAGACAATACACATAAAATTATTATATAATTGCTGAAGTAACAAATTACTTGTATTATTAATCGTACTAACCCATCACAAATAATCCAATCAAATTCTGCAAAAACAAATAAGCAATCAAAGAAACCCTATAAAACTATTGATTTAGTTTTTGCAACGATACTTCAAAGGTTTAGACAACAGCCACCGAAGGGTGGTCAGCTATTCCTCCTCTGAATTGAGACAATCTCAACCAAACTCTAACACAAGAATAACTCATATTCCGTTAGTGTTTAGTTACCGTTGTTCGGTTAAGGATTAGTTAACACATTTAACTCATTCCCGTAAGTGTAACCCTCCCACTTTCAAATCTCAGAGGCACACACCAACAGGCTACCGAAGGGAAAGACAACTGTTGGTAATTAGCCTAAGAGTTCCTATCCTATTTAGGAGTTCACGATGTTCTGAATCCTATGATCAGGCCCTCCGAAGGGATGGTTGCGCCAGGACAACCTGCAGGCGGATCATAGGACTCTCACGGTGTGAACTAGGGGCGGAGACCGAGGGATACGTTGACACATGTCCCGCTCCCACTTACTCTAGACATTTTTCCCATTCACCTTGTTATTGATCCATGCAAACACTTTCCGAAGGGAGGCCGCTCCTAGGGCGACTCGAAGCCGAGCATGAACCTCACGTTGTGAATATACGGACGTAGGAGCAAAACTTGATTTAAATCTCGTTTTGTAATTTTCCTCCCACTGAAAATGTCCTAATGTTAATTTAGGGTTGTTTAACTTAGATCAAATTTGGCTAAGTCAATCTATCTAAGTCTGATCCTATTATAACAATTATGGAAAGGATTCAACCACAATGTTTTAGGTGAATTAAACTTCTTTTAATAAACCCAACATTGCAAGTCAACATTACTATGGTTAATTCAACTCAAGGTTCGGGTCAGTTCCGAGGTAGGAGGTGTTCCGTAAACCGTCAACATAAATACCCCCAACCTTAGACAGAACTTTACCGACAAAGTTCCCTTATAACCAAAGTAATGTAAGGTCTTTACTCTAAAGATCTAGGTGTATTAAATACTTTTAACAAACCTAGTGACATTGCATGCTAACATTTAACTATGATTAATTCAACTCCGGTATTCCGGGTCAGTTCCCAGGTAGAAGGTGTTCCGTAAACCGTCAACTTAAATACCCCCGGCCTTAGACAGAACTTTACCGGTGGAGTTCCCTTATAATCATAGCAATATTTTTCCTACTTAGTCAATTAAAACTAATTTTAATTCTAAGTAAGAATAATTCTAATCCTATTAGAAATGTGATCTTAAGTCTAATTAATTTTAAGCATTTTAAAATTAATTCATTTATCGTAAGATCCTATGTTTGCATGCAATTCTTTGTTATAGGTTAACAGTTTCTATTCATTAATTTTATAACTATTATAAATTTTAATGAATTAACCCTATAACATGCTACTATGGTGAATAAATTAACAATCAAATTCTAATTAATTTATAAAACCATACATTAGCATACATGACATACCAAAAATATAACAATTATATTAATCTAAGGTAATGTCATGCTCAATTCAATTTAATTTCCTTATAATTAACCTAACTCTTAAATTAATTATATAAGAAAATTAAAATTAAGCATTACCATTTTCATACATTAACATAACATTTATATTAACATATCATGAAAATTAAGCATGTAAATTACTAATATAAATATAACTCTTATATTTTTAAACTAAAGTAATTTCATGCTCAATGCAAATTAATTTTCTTCAATTAATCTAACTCTTAAATTAATTACCCAATAAAATTAAAAATAAGCATTCACATTTTCATGCATTAACATAACCTTTTATATTAATAGCTCATGAAAATAAATAAGCAAATAAATTACTTTCATAAATATAACTTTTTATATTTTTACTAAAGTAATTTCATGCTTAATGCTTCTCAATTTTCATCCATTTAATCATAACAATTTATATTAAAAACTCATGAAAATTAAATTCATGCATAATACATAATTATAACATTTATAATAATAAATATGCATGAATATGCTTAACCTATGGTGGGAATTTAAGCTATATGACATCCATAAAGCAAAATAAATAGCTAAGTAGACAGGTTTTGGCATCCTAGGACAAAATACAATCGAAAAATTACGCTAATTAATCTAAATTTGTCCTAACTAGACGTTAACCGCCTTGAAACAGCCTCGAACCGAGTCAAAAATCGCTGGAATATGTCAAAAATCGGGCCTGAACCGTCGAACCGGTGGACAACTCCAGCAACCGCCCTGCGTACGTGTTCACGGAAGCAATAAAATAATAAAATCGCCTACATTAACTACAAAAACGCTCATGCCTCAGTGGTTGATTCTTCACGTTGCAGATGCAATCAACCCTCTGATGCTCGAGTTTGAGCTCTAGGGAACGTGTAATTTGATTTCTTTTTTTTTTTTTCGAAAATCTACGCTCGAAAATTGCTCCAAAATTAAAAAAATATGAAATCAGCCACGCTCTATCTCGTGACCTCGGGGAGAATAGGTAGACGTCCAAGCCACCCAAACAAGTGCAAGTTTCAAATCCTATTTAGCGCAGTTTTATTTTTCCTTTTATATTTCGAAACCAGCCTCTGTTTTTCCAGGTTTTCCCTTTTTCCAGCTTCTGTTTTCTTCGTTTTTGGCCCCAAATTCTTCAGTTCTTCATGGAATTTCATAAAAAACAATTGACACGGACTTACAGACTCGATTGCAATTAAAATACCCAAAACAAAGGGCCCTTACATTGATCAAATCAACTTAAAATTGCAAATCTATATGCCAAAACCTTAAACATCTACTAGCAAAATCTCATACATCAAATGCATAATTAAATCCCACCAATAGCCAATGCAAATTTTAGACGAACAAAATTAGATCTACAACCTGGCTCTGATACCAATTGAAGGATTGAAATTCCCAATTCCGTTACAACGGAAGCAATTGGACCGTTCGTAAATTAATTTTGTTCTACAAAATACCAATACATTGGCAAAAGGTTAAGCGGTGAAAAACATACCTCCGTTGACGACTCTGAATACTTCAACGAATGATTCTTGTTTGCTCTGCAACAACGAAGAACACCACCATTTGATCTTCCCCGCTATAACTCTAAGATTAGGAACGTAGTTGTGGGACTACCTAATCTTGAATGGGAAAAACTCTAGAGAGAAAATTCTCCCTAGAGTTCTTGAGTTGAGAGAATATGAGAAGGCCTTATGGTGGCCATATGTTGTGGTACCTAAACCAGGGTTAGTGTTCTATTTATAGGAGAAATACCATGAATAAAATATTCATTTAAAATCAATTATTTCGATAACTAATTTAATCTTTTCCATAATCAATCAATTCCATAACCAATCAATTCCATAATTGATTAATCTTTTCCATAAATGATTGATCACTTCCATAAGTGATTAATCATTTCTATAATTGATTAATTTTCAATTAATTAATTCTTTAATTAATTAATCACCAATTAAATATCATATATTTAATTTCTGACCTTCTATTAGTTAATTAATTAATTACCCAATTAAATATCATATATTTAATTTCAGGCCTTCAATTAATTAATTCTATAATATAAATCAATTTCATATTAAAATTTGAACTCCTTCAAATTCTCTTATATCCTATAAATTTAATATGAATCAAATTCATATTAATATTTGAACTTCTTCAAATATTTATTTCTCTCATAGACTATAGTTTAATCAAATCTCATTTAATTTAAACTAAATCGAATAATTAATTAATTCATAATTAATTAATTCATCTTCTAATCAAAAACCATATATTTAATTAGACATATATTTGAACTCTTTCAAATATATCAATCTCTCAATATAATAAAGTTTAATCTCAAATTAGACTTTATATTTTAATGCATCATTATACATTATATTAATTTGTATCTCATACAATTAACTCAATTCCCAATATGAATTTGAACTATTCAAATTCTCTCAAGATATATTTGTTCCTAATTACTCTTTACGAGCTAGCAGGGGGACCTAATGGACCTACAGATCAGAAGCTCCAATGATATGAGGTTAATAGATTAAACTCATTAATCAGATTAACCAATATTCATTAACTGTGGGTCATTCCACCAAAGACCCACAGTTGAACTCTTCTCACTGTAGAACATTTCTGTGTCCACGAATATAGACCTATGCCGGTAAGTCAATCCTTCACGAGTGTTCGTAATCACGGCTGGGTCAAATTACCGTTTTACCCCTGTGTTACATCTGTCTCCTTAAGTACCAACGCTCCTCTAATGAACAACTTGTTTATGGTCCAACCATTAAACAGAAAGTCCCTCTCGGGCCAGTGAGAGGGTGAGATCCCTTTGTTCAAGTCCTGGAGTCACCACTTAAGGGAACACTCATCTACTTCTCCTAGAAGCGGGAAGGAGTGAATTCCTTCTTGTGTTGTCATGTCCCCAGCCTCCCACTCGGTCTTGTCCCAAAAAAGGAAGGCATATTGAGTCGGCGTATTGGCCACTCTCACCCATGCTAATCAAAGGACAATCCCTCATGAGAAGGAGTTCATGACACACTCAAGATTAAGACTGAGTTACCTAGGTCATCCTGTTGAAACAGTAACCTAACTAGTTAATGGTGTTATAACTAATGGTTGACTATTTCGTGGTCCGGTCATATGCAAACTCATTGCATAGAATACCCCCACTTGCATGTCTACTACATGGACGTTTTGGATCAATATGTCTGTATCAAATACAAAGCGGGTCGTATCACATAGTGTTACCAGGATAAGGTACCCAGTCTTATCCCTATACTATAGACCTTTTAGGTTGTTACTTGAACACCGATCCCCGTATGTCCCCACATACTAGTTCAAGTTACATTCAAACAACCTTGGATCTTAGTTTATTGGATTTGGGTCAAATTGTGCGATATTTAACAATAACACTTTATTGTTGAAACTCAATAACACTTTATTGAAACAAGTATACAATTTGTTTATATTTACTATCTACGAGTTTTAGGGCATAAAACCCAACAAACAGCAGCTTGAAGAGAGGTTCAAAAATTTCCTAGGCCTCCCCAAGCTTTTCCCCAGAAGAGTGTACGCACCCCTGGGATGAACACAACAACTTGAAGAGAGGCCCAGGAACTTCCTAGGCCTCCCCAAGCTTTTCCCCAGAAGAGTGTACGCACCATTGGGATGAATACAACAGCTTGAAGAGAGGCCTAGGAACTTCCTAGGCCTCCCCAAGTCTTTTCCCCAGAAGAGTGTACGCACCCTTGGGATGATCATGACGCTTGAAGAGAGGCTCGAGAATTTCCTAGGTCTCCCCAAGCTTTTCCCCAGAAGAGTGTACGCACCCCTAGGATGAACACAGAGCTTGAAGAGAGGCCGAGGAACTTCATAGGCCTCCCCAAACCTTTTCCCCAGAAGAGTGTACGCACCCCTGGGATGATCATGACGCTTGAAGAGAGGCTCGGGATACCAAAGAGCAAACTAGCAAGCAAAGCATAGGAAATGCTCGACCTCATGCCAAGGCCGAGCGTCCCAGCTCCGAAGCCAACCCTCAGGCACGCATTCAAAGCAGCCATGAAGCGAACGAGCAGGCGATGTAAAAACATGGATCGACCTCATGTCAAGGCCGAGGCCAACCATCCACCTTCAAATGGCCAGGGGGCTAAGTATTGATCTAACAGGGGTCCAAGGTCGAGTTCGACCCTAGCCCCCTCCTTCATTTTTCTTTTACAGAATTTTTTTTTTCAATGCGGGATTGTGAAGTCTTCTGTTTTTCCGTTTTTCAATTATGGAGAAGCCCTGGATCTGGTATGAAGCACTCCAAATGACCAAGTACGGGGGTCTCGCTAGCAAACGCGAGAGGTCTGGAACTCTGGAAATCGTTGAAGGAGACATTCTCTGTTCATGAAACTCTGTCGCTGAAGGGGGAAATCTTACAGATATGGTAAAACGATGTCATTGCTGTTCGAAAAACGTTGTCGTCGCCGTTCGTGAAACGATTTTTCTGCAAGAAGCCCAGATCTGGTAAAATGATGTCGTCGTCGCAGGAAGGAACTCGCACCACTCGTGTGTTCGTGAAATGTTGTCGTCGCAGGAAGAACGCTGTTGTCAGCTATTACCATCGTGAGGGCGAAGAAGGAATAAAAAGATGGGGCTTAGGGTTTGAATGACTTTTTCTTCCAATATTTCCTTTTTGCTTTGATTTTCAAAGGAGAAGAGAAGAAGAAATGTAGGAGAAGAAGAACGACAGAAAAAAAAAACCTTCGGCGACTGCCGCTCCCTGGCGACTGGTGGTTGCCGGCGTTGCAGGGTGGTGATGGTGGGTGGTGAGGAGGAAGAAGGAGGAGAAGAGGAGAGAGAAGAATAAATAAATGTATTTTAAAATAATAATTTTTTTATTAATTTAATATTGTTTTTATTTTAAACATTTTAAAAATATATTTTTAAATAAAAAAAGGTGTCATGTCAGTAAACTGTTAGTTATTAATGGAAAAATGGATGGGGGGACCAAAATGAAACGAAATCCAAACCTCAGGGACTAAATTGTCGAGTTTGAAAACTCAGGGACCAAAATGAAACCTAACTCAAATCTTTTTAAAATGTTAATTAAAAAAAAATATATGTATTTTTCATTTTTTTTTATTTTTAAAAAATTTACCCTATTTGAACTCTTTTTTTTTTTTATTAGTTTGTATGTTTATTACAAATTCTAAATATTTTTAAGCTAATTTTTGTTATATATTAAATGTTTCAATCTTAGTAAATATGCAATTAACTTACTAATTTGATTTCATATTATAATTCATATCTATACTGTAATAAGTAATTTTGGACCACACAGACGCACAATGAGCTGACGAGGACAATCGGGCAGAGGTAGGACCAAAAGACCGACCCAGAGGAAGACCGGACCAAAGGGTCAGGCTAACATGGCCCGACCCATATGGTCGGCCTCGACAAAAGGCCAAGGCCGACCATTCGGCCCACTTGCGCGGGCCGAGCCCGATGACCTCTTTTCGGTCCCTGATGCCCCAGATCGCCCCGATTCCGCCTGGTTCGTCCCGAAACACCTCCGAATTCCTAAAAACCCTAGGAGGACAAACAGGTATAAAAACCCATCTTCACCACGGAAGAAGGGTTCCGAAAACTCTACTCCTGACTCTCCCCTTACTATCTATAGTTTCTCCTCGGTTTTCTTACTTAGGCATCGGAGGCGGTGTGGCCTACAACATGCCGGTGTGCAGCGGTTTTTGCTGGTCTTGTAGGTCACGTCTTCCCCAGTTTCTACAAATTCACTGTTGGTGTCACGTGAAGGTCGGGTGAGTGCTCTGTTCGGATTTTGGCATCAACATATACTATCTAAAATCTAGGGATATCCTTAGAAATGACCAAAAATTACAGTGTAGTTTTGAAAAATGGCTAAGCCGTATTTTTTAATGAAAAATGGCCAACCGTTATTTTTTTACCTATTTTCTTGCAATTCAATCTTCCATTTTTACCCTTGAGTAATTTCCCACGTTTCCCCCTATATTTGTGCTGCTCGTATCTAATGAAATTAAAAAAAAAAATCGTTAACCTCCAATCCCATGAATCAAGGAAAGGATGGTTACATAATCAATCATCTATCTCCCCATTTGCAATCTGGAGAACTACCCAAAAAATACGTTTTTTGCTTTGGTTTTCAAGTAGATTTTTACAGCATCGATCCTCTCTCTCTTGATCATCTTTTGGAAGAAGGTTGATCGATTTGTTGGTTCACGGTTTCTTCCAACACCGCTGGCTGATCATAGGTATGGTTTGCATGATTGTATTCATTTTTTAAAAATCACATTCATTTTTTTGTTCATTAATGTAATCCTTGTTCTTTCTTTTCAAAACTAGATGTCTTCTATTCTCCTAATTTCCATATGGTACGATGGGTTGTGGGATAATTGTAATCAATACACTGGATTCAAGGTGTCAAAAGTGTGTGTGGATTCAAATTGTTCATTCGAACAACTCATCGATTGCATAAATAGTAACCTTACATTTCAGAACAATGGAGGATTTAATCTCTAGTAAATATAGACAAATTAACAGATTTCTTTTTAACTCTACAACTCTCTCGCTTGATTCATGCTATTTTGGTTGATTTTTGTTATCAATCAACCCTCTCCCTTGATTCATGTTATTTTTGAGGTAAAAGTTCAACATTTTTTTTAAATTCTACAACTATCTCCCTATTATTAATTTATCCAGTTGAGCTATTTATTTGTTATATTTGTAAAATTTGAATTTGATTGATTTTCAATGTGTCGTTAAATTAAGTGTGAATCCTAGATTTTCTCCTACATTTACGTTGTATTTGAATTTATAGTTCACTGGATTTACGTTGTATTTGAATTTATCGGTTCACTGGATTTAGATTTCGTTCAGGGGTATTTTCGTCTGATTCGTTGTGAAAAAAAACCTACTAAAAATAGTAATTGGCCATTTTTCAAATGAAAAAAACATATGACCATTTTTCAAAATGCTCAATTAAAAATGGCCATTTATCTAGTTGCCCCTAAAATTTATGGGGTGTTTGGCCCATAGTCTAGGGTTGGAATGGTTTTGGGGTTTGAAACCCAAAACCATGTTTGGTCCATTGTGTTTAAATGGGTCGGTTTTAAAACACAGCCCCACAACTTTTTTTAGCTGGTTTTGAAACAAACCTGTATACATCCAACGTGACGCATTAAAAAGGTGTTTTATTCGTTAAACCTACAAACTTCTACTTCTACATATAACTAAATGCAGGCACATAAATGGACAAAAGGGAAATATTGCACTCCAATCTTCAAAAATAAAAAAAAGGTCTTGTAAAACTAATCAAACGTATGGAAAAAAAAATCAATATACCAATGAAATATAATTTATAATAAAATAGAAAAAAATTAACGAAGAAAAGAATGCCAGGATGAGAGTCATATTGAACTTATATAAAGGAAAAATGTGAAATTAAGGACTCGTTTGATAACGTTCCCGTTTCCCGTTTCTACTTTTTTAAGAAACAAACTTGTTTGATAACTCATCCCTGTTTCTTGTTTCAAAATTTCTAGAAACGTTTCTAAAAAAGAGGCCAAATTTGAGAAACTACAAAAAGTTGTTTCTCAAATTTTGTTTCTGTTTTTTTTTCTTTCTATCTTTCATGCAATTATCCATCTGTCCCTCCCATTTCTACACCAATCTCTTCTCTTCCTCTACTTTTTTTAACCACTTCCTCGACTCTTTTATTTTTGTTTATTTTTTTTCGTTATTTCTTTCTCTTTCTTGTTTCTTGTTCCCGTTTCTACTTTTTTAAGAAACAGACTTGTTTGATAACTCATCCCTGTTTCTTGTTTTAAAATTTCTAGAAACGTTTCTAAGAAAGAGGCCAAATTTGAGAAACTACAAAAAGTTGTTTCTCAAATTCTGTTTCGTTTTTTTTTCTATCTTTCATGCAATTATCCATCTCTCCCTCCCATTCCTACACCAATCTCTTATGTCTATTTTTTTAACCACTTCCTCGACTCTGTTTTTCTATTTTTTTTTTCTTTTTTACGTTATTTCTTTCCCTTTCCTTTTCTTTATTATTTATGTTATTTCTTGCTTTTTTTCCTTTTTTTTATCACCTCCGCCGATCTCTGACTATTGGCCATCGTTGACCTCCACCAACTGGCCACCATCGTTGACTTTCGACTATCGGTCGTCGCCGACCTTTATCAACCAGTCGCCACTATCAACCTTCGACTATTGATCGTCGCTGACCAACCGCCTCCGTCGACCTTTTACCATCAGCTGTCGTTGACCTCCGCCGACCGACCGCCACCGTCCACCTGATGCGCAATTTGCTTACCGCAAGTGTACGGGTCAAGTAATAATATAGTGTTTTCGTGTAAACGAGTGTCGTCCTCTGGATTGGATTTTTAAGCAATTCAAGTATTGTGAATTATCTTGCCCAATTTTATTTAGGGATCAAAAAGTGATGAATGAATGATAAGAAAACCAAATCAAAGCAAGTAAAAAGTGTGGAATTTCAATTGGGAAAACTACTTAGGGAATTGATTTCGCCGATTTGGTTTAGGATTGATTTTAAGGAATAAGTTATTATGCACAATGGAATTATGAGCCAAAGGCCCTTTAATCACAACTACCTCTCCCGAGTATAATTGATTCTCATGCAAATTAACCAACTTGATATCCCTATCTAAGTTTATTAATCATGCAAGGCAATGGGATCTTTCAACCAATTCTAAAGTTAATCTAAAACCGTCACGAAATAGAAACTAAACTTTAGTCATGCAATCTTGAGTAAGTCTAAATCAAATCCCCTCTCCCGAGCTAGATTCGAAACTTAAATCATCCACCTAATGGCCAATTAATTGAAAGCATTAAATCAAGATTACAAACATAATAACATTGCACAACTTAAACCATAAATAATTCCATAAACACAATCAACTACATCAATCCCTAAGCTTACAAGTTTAGCTACTCATGATCAAAATTACAAGCTCAACTAAACATGTAAAAGCCATAAAAATCTAACTAAAGTGAGGGAAAGAAGAATTAAACTCATTGTAGGCCGAGACCGAACGTCCCCGTCACGATCCCCACGAACAATGGGTTGATTTCCGAATTTTCCCCTTTGCTTCAGCCTTGAATTCCTCTGTTTTTCCTCTGTTTACGGCTCCAAAAAGTCCCAAAATTGGTTCCCCCAAAAACCTAGCCGAAAGGATGCTTAAATAGCAAAATTTCGTCGTAGCGTCGAGACGCTGTCGCGATTCGCATTTTTGGAAATTTTTCTAAAGCGTCGCGACGCTATTTATTTATTTTTATTTTTTTTAGGATTGAACTCCATTTGACTCTAATTGCTGAATTAAGCTTCAAACACATACTTCCTACAAATAAAACATAAAAATGCATAAGTTTGGGCAAATAATTGTAAATGACTAGCTTAATTAATAAGAGAAAAATAGCTAGCTATGCTCGCTATCACCACCTCTGACTACTGGTCGTCGTCGGCCTCCGTTGACCGACCACCATTATCGACCTCCGACTATCGGTAGCTACCGATCGCTACGGTCAACCTCCGACCAGTGTCGACCTCCACTAACCGACCTACACCGTCGACCTCTGACTACAGGCCTCTGCCTACAGGCCGCCATCGTCGACCTTCGAATACTGGTCGCGACCGATCGCTACCGTCGACCTCCGAAGATCGGCCGTTGTCAACCCACCGCCACCGTCCACCTTTGACTACCGGTCGTCAGTGACCTCCATCGACCATCCGCCATCGTCGACCTCCGATTACCGGTTGTCACTGGCCGTCGTCGACATTCGTTGACCGACCGCTACCGTCCACCTCTGACTACTGGTCGTCACCAACTTCCGCAATCGGTTGCAATCGTCGACCTCCGACAACCGGTCGCTGTCAACCTCTGCCGAACGACCGCCACCGTCGATCTTCGACTACCGATCGTCGTCGACCTCCACCGACCGACTGCCACCGTCGACCTTTGACTACCGGTTATCGTCCACTTCCACCGACTGACCGCCACCGTCCACCTCCGACTACGTGTTGGGATTGGTGTCCTAAAACTCGTGGATAGTGAATGTTAAGCGAATTATATACTTATTCGATAAAGGCATTATCGAGATTAATTCATTGAAGTCATTACTGAATAAAGTAATTGCATATTTAATAACCCAAATCCAATAAACTAAGATCCATGGCTATAGGATGAACACTTGAGCTTTATGTAGAGACATAAAACTGGATCAAGCTCGAGTAAATAGCCAAAACGGTCTATAGTATAGGGATAGGGCTGGGTACCTTATTCTGGGGACACTATGAGACGCGACTCACTTTATAGATGGTATAGACGATGTGATCCTAAATCGTTGATAACTGCCTAAAAGGTAGTTATTTAGGCTTCATTTCTGTAAGGATTTGTGTGTCTTTTGTGCTTAAGAGGGTTGGTTTTAGATGGATATTACATGTTTTAACCCATTTGGAAGAATGGAAGCATTGGAAATTATTTTGTGCAGATTATGCTGCTGGGCGACTGGAGGGAGCAAATTCTGTGCTGCAGCAAAACTGGGAACATAACGGCCACATCACAGCTCGTTAGCCAACTTCATGAACTGACTTCTATTGAGTTATTTTCGGGATAAAGGAGCAAGGAGAGCCTTACACGTGTCCTAGTTGACCTAATTCGAGCCTCCCATCCTTCTATAAAAGGAAGTAGCCGTCACAGTCAAAAGCATTCCAACTTTCCTTGGAAGCCGAGTAGTATAGAGAGATTAGAGATTACCAAGAACACCATCATCCGCAAGCTGATTAAGGAGATTATTATTTTCTTTATTATCTTGTGATTATGGACATGTCTACTCAGATTGTAATTTGTGTTTCCATGCCTATTATGAACTAAGTAGCTTAGGTGTTGGTTAGGAATAATGTGATTGTTGTGCTTCATCTTTAGTAATATATTGACTATCGCATTTTGGTTAATTGTTGTGCTTATTTCCATTTTATGCCCGCCTGGCCAGCCGATGTGAATATCTCTCTCTAGTTTCAGGGATGATTTAGAGAGTGTGTGGCAATTATCCACACTACGATCATTGTGTATTGGTGAACGCCAGTGACTGAGCTAGGGATAGCCAGTTGCCTTGTGCTTGATCGGTCGCACTTCATTGGGGTTGAAACATATCCCAAAAGATCCGGAGTTCCGGGAGGAATCCGCTAATAATACTGCGAGAAATGCATGATCAATAATATTGCTAGAGCATCTCTTAAAACAATCACTAAATCCTAACCAGCGCCTGTCTTTAATCTGTCTGCCTATTTGTTTTCTTGTTGTTCTGTCATTTATTTTGCTTCAGCATAATTCTTATAAAACCCAAACATTTTTATTATCTTTGAAACCATTAGAAAGTTACGCAAAATAGATAAAGTGGAAGCTCATTTAGACCTTGGGTTGATAATATTACTTGCTGCAGACTGTGTATACTTGCACAGGAATTCTAGAGTCTTTTTAGATCATATTTTTACTCACTCTAGGAACCCAACAAGTTTTTGGTGCCGTTGCCGGGGAACTTGAATAAGTTTTTATCTGATTTGTTTTGTGTATGTGTTTTAGTGGTTTGGTGCTAGAACTTTTTTATTGTTTCTTTTGTTTTTGCAGGTGTGAGTTTGGTGCATGAGCGATCCGCCTGGGGTAAGGTTTGAGCTTGATCCAGAAATCGAAAGGACATTCAGGTTAAGAAGGAAAGAGCAGCGCAGAAACCAGATGGAGAACATGCCGCGTCTTCCGGAGGCTCCTGAAGGTCCTGCGAACCCCCAGCAGAATCCGTTGCTGCAGCAATACCCGCTGTTTGAGCAAAATGAGCAGCAAAATAATCAGGCTGAAAATCCTATCTTGATAGCAAACGATAGGACCAGAGCCATTCGAGCGTATGCTGTCCCAATGTTTAATGAGTTGAATCCAGGGATTGCACGTCCCCAAATCCAAGCGGCGAATTTTGAAATGAAACCGGTAATGTTTCAGATGTTGCAAACTGTGGGGCAATTCCATGGTTTGTCATCTGAAGACCCTCATTTACATCTTAAGTCTTTTTTAGGAGTTAGCGATTCTTTTGTAATTCAAGGAGTGCCTAGAGATGCTCTTAGATTGACTTTGTTCCCATATTCTCTTAAAGATGGAGCAAAGGCATGGTTGAACTCTTTTGCTCCAGGGTCAATTAGGACATGGGATGAGTTAGCTGGAAAATTTTTGAGTAAATATTTCCCACCTAATAGAAATGTGATGTGCAATTTGCTTACCGCAAGTGTACGGATTGGTTTTCTAGCAAATTAAGTATCGCGAATACTTTTGATCAATTTTATTTAGGGAGCAAAACTCAATGATAAAGATAAATCTAAAGACAAAAAGCATAAAATAAAAGTGGAGACTCAAATGGAAAGACTCTTAGGGAATTGATTTCATTGATTAAGATTGAGGATTAATAAATGGGATGAATTTAGCATGCAATTATTCTACCAAGTCTAGGAACCTTTTATCACAACTATCTCTCCTGAGCATAATTGATTCTCATGCATGCAACCAACTTGATATCCCTATCTAAGTTCATTAACATGCAAGGCTTTGAGTTTAGTTCTTCAAACAACTTTTAAAGTTATTCCAAATCCCGTCACAAACTTAGAATTTCTACTTTAGTCATGCAATTAAATAAAGTAAGTCTTAGGCCAAATCCCCTCTCCCGAGCAAGATTCAACACTCAAATCATTCAACTAGTGATCAAGTAATTGAAAGCATTTAACCATAATTGCATAGGTAAAATAAAAGCATATTCATACCACAAATCAATCCAACAAACTAAAACAACTACATCAATCCCTAAGACAAACAACTAGCAACTCATAGTTTTTACACTATAAACACTAATTGAAAGAAAAGCCATAAAAACTACAAAAGGTAAGGGAAAGAGAAAAGAAAACTCGAATCCGTTGAAACCGGCACGTCCCCGTCACGATCTCCACGTTTTCTCGCTTGATTCCCGCTCCTTGGCCTTGCTTTAGCTCCCACTAAAGGTCTCTAGTCGAAATTAGGGCTAAAATCTTACCAATTGGAATCCCCTTGGCCGTAGCATGAAAAGAAGATTATATAGAAAATCTGCCGATAGCGTCGAGACGCTACAAACAGCGTCGCGACGCTGTCGCGATCCACAATTTTGGAAAATTTGTCGATAGCGTCGCGACGCTATGATTTTTTTTTTTTTTTTTTAGATTGAAAACTCCATTTGACTCCAATTGCTGAATTAAGCTTCAAACACATACTTCCTACAAATAAAACATAAAAATGCATAAATTTGGGTAAATAATTGTAAAAGACTAGCTTAATTAATCAGAGAAAAATAACTAGCTATGCTTGCTATCAAAATGCTAAATTAAGGAGTGAAATAGTAGGGTTTAGGCAACTTGAGGATGAGACTTTTAGTGAGGCTTGGGAGAGATTTAAGGAGCTTTTGCGAAAGTGTCCCCACCATGGTTTACCTCATTGTATTCAAATAGAAACATTTTACAATGGTTTAAATGGAGTATCCCAAGGTATGGTTGATGCTTCGGCTGGAGGGGCCTTTTTGGCAAAAACTTTTGATGAAGTCTATGAAATTTTAGAAAGGATATCGATTAATAGTTGTCAGTGGTCGGACGTTAGAGGCACAAATAAAAAGGTTAAGAGTGTATTAGAGGTTGATGGTGTGTCCACCATTAGGGCTGATCTTGCTATGATTGCTAATGCTCTTAAAAATGTGACAGTGATTAGTCATCAGCAGTGTTGTAATTCTGGAGTGGTTAAAAATATAAGATAAATTGACTCCAAAATCCTGTGCAAGTATACACAGTCTGCAGCAAGTAATATTATCAATCCAAGGTCTGAATGAGCTTCCACTTTATCTATTTTGCGTAACTTCCTAATGGTTTCAAAAAGAGTAAAATGATTTGGTTTTATCAGAATAATGTTGAAGCAAAATAAATGACAAAACAACGAGTAAACAAATAGATAGACAGAGTAAAGACAGGCGCTGGTTAGGTTTTAGTGATTGTTATAAGATATGCTCTAGCAATATTATTGATCATGCATTTC
Source organism: Luffa aegyptiaca (assembly GCA_017139565.1). Lineage (NCBI taxonomy): Eukaryota > Viridiplantae > Streptophyta > Magnoliopsida > Cucurbitales > Cucurbitaceae > Luffa > Luffa aegyptiaca. Next base: position 25,355,352 of record CM029397.1, read on the forward strand.
TCGCAGTATTATTAGCGGATTCCTCCCGGAACTCCGGATCTTTTGGGATATGTTTCAAACCCAATGAAGTGCGACCGATCAAGCACTAGGCAACTGGCTATCCCTAGCTCAGTCACTGGCGTTCACCAATACACAATGATCGTAGTGTGGATAATTGCCACCCACTCTCTAAATCATCCCTGAAACTAGAGAGAGCTATCCATACCGGCTGGCCAGGCAGGCATAAAATGAGATTAAGCACAACAATTAACCAAAATGAGATAGTCAATATATTACTAGAGATGAAGCATAGTAATCACATTATTCCTAACCAGCACCCTAAGCTACTTAGTTCATAATAGGCATAGGAATACGAATTACAATCTGAGTATGCATGTCCATAACCACAAGTTAATAAAGAAAGTAAACTCCCTAATCAGCTTGCGGATGATGGTATTCTTGATAATCTTCAATCTCCCTATACTATTCGGCTTCCAAGGGAAAACATGGAATGACTTTGACTTTGACGGCTACTTCCTTTTATAGAAGGATGGGAGGCTTTGAATTAGGTCAACTAGGACACGTGTAAGGCTCTCCTTGATCCTTTATCACGAAAATAACTCAACAGAAGTCGGTTCATGAAGTTGGCTAACGAGCTATGATGTGGCAGTTTCTGTTCCCAGTTTTGCTGCAGCATAGAATTTGCTCCCTCCAGTCGCTCAGCAGCATAATCTGCATAAAGTGATTTCCAAAGCTTCCATTCTTCCAAATGGGTTAAATCATGTAATATCTCTCTAAAACCAACCCTATTAAGCATTAAAGACATGCAATCCTTATATAAATGAGGCCTAAATAACTACCTTTTGGGCAGTTATCAAGCAGCCACCAGCTATGGAGCCTACTGTAGTGGTAAACCAGGTGGCAGAGGAAGCATGTGTCTATTGTGGTGAACATCACAACTACGAGTTTTGCCCCAGCAATCCAGCTTCTGTGTTTTTTGTAGGTAATCAGAGGAATAACCCTTATTCTAACTTTTATAATCCAGGTTGGCGCAACCACCCCAACTTCGCATGGGGGGACAAGGAAGCAGTGCGCAAGCACAAGAAAAGGTGAACCAGCCAGGATTTGCTCAAGCGCAGGTAATGCCCCAGCAAAATAAGCAGGTTTTGCCCCAGAAAAATTCGGGAAGTTCTCTCGAGGCGATGATGAAAGAATTTATGGCTCGTACAGATGCCACAATTCAAAGTAATCAAGCTTCGATGAGAGCCCTGGAATTGCAAGTGGGTCAGCTAGCTAATGAGCTGAAGGCAAGGCCTCAAGGGAAACTTCCTTCGGATACTGAACACCCTCGAAGGGAAGGTAAGGAGCAGGTAAAGGCAGTAACTCTTAGGAGTGGTAAACCACTAGAAGAGTCTAGAAAAACTCAGGATATGGAGAAGAATAGTGATAAAAATGTTGTTGTTGAGAAAGAATCGGAGTCTAGTCAAGGTACAGGAGGCAACAATGAAAATGCTGGAGCATCTGGTTCTGTTCCAGATATGGAACCACCTTATGTGCCGCCCCCACCTTATGTACCACCTCTACCTTTTCCACAAAGGCAAAAGCCTAAGAATCAGGATGGTCAATTTAAAAAGTTTTTAGAGATTCTTAAGCAATTGCATATAAATATCCCTTTAGTAGAAGCTATAGAGCAAATGCCTAATTATGCTAAATTTCTTAAGGATATTTTAACTAAAAAGAAGAGGTTAGGTGAGTTTGAAACTGTATCTCTTACTGAGGAGTGTAGTGCTATTCTTAAGAATGGGCTACCACCCAAGGCTAAGGATCCAGGGTCATTTACTATACCTGTGTCTATAGGTGGAAAAGAATTAGGTAGAGCACTCTGTGATTTAGGTGCGAGCATTAACCTAATGCCTCTTTCGGTCTATCGGAAGCTTGGTATAGGTGAAGCTAGGCCTACCACAGTCACACTCCAATTAGCTGATAGGTCTATCAATATCCAGAGGGTAAAATTGAGGATGTCTTAGTAAAAGTGGATAAATTCATATTTCCTGTTGATTTTATTATTTTAGACTATGAGGCTGATAAAGATGTCCCAATTATTCTAGGTCGTCCATTTTTGGCTACTGGTAGGGCGTTAATAGATGTTCAAAAAGGAGAATTAACAATGAGAGTCTGTAATGAGGAAGTGAAATTTAATGTGTTTAAAGCCATGAAATATCTAGACGAAATGGAGGATTGCTCCTTCATTCGGATTCTGGAGAGCACAGTTATTGAGACAGCAATACAAGATTCGACTAGTAAGCATTCGGAGGAGCATGGAGAGGTTAGTGTAGAAGATTTAGAAGTTTGTTTGTTAGAAAGAAAAAATGAAAAAGAGTTGTTTAGGTTTGAGGATGTTTTTGAGTCTTTAGATTTAGATCAAAGGAAGGCTCCTCCTATTAAGCCATCTCTGATTGAGGCACCTACTTTAGATTTGAAGCCCTTGCCGGATCATCTAAAGTATGCGTATCTTGGGGAAGGAGAGACGTTGCCCATTAATGTTGCATCAGATTTAATGCCGGAGCATGAAGAGGCCTTAATAAAATTGCTGCAGCAATACCGCAAGGCTATAGGTTGGACGTTGGCTGACATCCAGGGAATCAACCCATCTTTTTGTATGCACAAGATCACTCTAGAGGAGGGATACTTTAGGAGTATTGAGCAACAAAGAAGGCTTAACCCGACAATGAAAGAGGTTGTTAAAAAGGAGGTGATTAAATGGTTGGATGCTGGGATCATTTATCCAATTGCCGATAGCAATTGGGTGAGCCCTGTCCAATGCGTTCCTAAGAAAGGAGGTGTCACTGTGGTGAGCAATAAAGACAATGAGTTGATTCCAACCAGGACAGTAACTGGCTGGAGGGTTTGTATGGACTACAGGAGGCTTAATAAAGCCACTCGTAAGGACCATTTCCCTCTACCATTTATTGACCAGATGTTGGATAGATTGGCTGGTCAGACCTATTACTGTTTCTTAGATGGTTATTCTGGGTATAACCAGATTACTATTGCTCCTGAGGATCAGGAAAAAACCACCTTCACCTGCCCTTATGGGACGTTTGCTTTTAGGCGAATGCCTTTTGGCCTTTGCAATGCTCCAGCAACATTTCAGCGGTGTATGTTAGCAATTTTTTCTAATATGATTGAGTCCACTGTTGAGGTATTTATGGACGATTTTTCAGTGTTTGGAGGGTCTTTTCAGAATTGTTTAGAAAATTTAGGTAAGGTGTTAAAGAGATGTGAGGATACCCATCTAGTTCTTAATTGGGAGAAATGTCACTTCATGGTGAAGGAGGGCATAGTGTTAGGCCATAGGATTTCTAAGAATGGTCTAGAAGTTGATAGAGCAAAAATAGAGGTGATTGAAAGACTAGAACCACCGAATTCAGTGAAGGGAATTCGGAGTTTTTTAGGACATGCTGGGTTTTATAGGAGGTTCATAAAGGATTTTTCCAAAATCAGTAAGCCTCTTTGTAACTTATTGTGTACTGATCATGTTTTTGACTTTAATGCAGATTGTAGGAAGGCATTTGAGACATTAAAAGCTGCTTTAGTCTCAACACCTATTCTTTGTGCACCTAATTGGAATTTACCATTTGAGGTAATGTGTGATGCAAGTGATGTTGCGGTAGGTGCTATGTTGGGGCAAAAGCAGGGCAAATTCATCCATCCTATATATTATGCAAGCAAGGTTTTAAATGAGGCACAAGCCAACTATACAACTACTGAAAAGGAGTTGTTAGCTGTTGTGTTTGCTTTTGAGAAATTCCGGCCATATTTGGTTGGATCCAAAGTCACAGTGTTCACGGATCATGCGACAATAAGGTATTTAATGACCAAGAAAGATGCAAAGCCTAGACTAATTCGTTGGGTTTTATTATTGTAGGAGTTCGACTTGGAGATAAAGGATAAGAAGGGAAAAGAAAATGTTATTGCAGATCACTTATCTCGTCTTGATCCATCATCATCTTTGCTGGAGCAATCTGCCATTTCAGATGCTTTTCCAGATGAACAGCTTTTTGCTGTTGAGGTAAAGGTAGTCAGAGATGTTCCTTGGTATGCTGATATTGCCAACTTTTTGGTAAAGGGAGTTACTCCTATTGACATGGACTGGAGGCAGAGGAAAAAGTTTTAGCATGATGCGAATTTTTTCTATTGGGATGAACAATTTATGTATAAGCAATGCTCTGACGGTATTACTAGTAGGTGTGTTTCAGGTGCTGAAGCAAAGGAAATCCTGGAGCAATGTCACTCTTCGCCGTATGGAGGTCATTTCAGCGGTCAAAGGACAGCTGTGAGGATTTTGCATTGTGGATTCTTCTGGCCTACCTTATTCAAGGATGCCCATTGGTTTTACAAGCAATGTGATGCTTGCCAAAGGAGAGGAAACTTGGGGCCTAGAGATGAAATGCCTCTTACTTACATTTTAGAAGTTGAATTATTCGATGTATGGGGTATTGATTTTATGGGGCCATTTCCCCCTTCTAATGGCAATGTTTTTATCTTATTGGCAGTTGATTATGTGTCCAAGTGGGTGGAGGCCATTGCATGCCATCAGAGTGATGCCAAGACAGTTGCAAGGTTTCTTCAATCGCACATCTTTGCGCGGTTTGGGACACCGAGGGCTCTAGTGAGTGATGAGGGTACACATTTTGTTAATAATATCTTAACTAAGCTGTTAGCTAAGTATGAGATTAAGCATAGGATAGCTACCCCTTATCACCCACAAGCAAATGGTCAAGCTGAAATTAGTAATAGGAAAATAAAATCGATTTTAGAAAAAGTAGTTCATCCATCTAGAAAGGATTGGTCTTTTAGGTTGGATGAGGCTCTTTGGGCTTATAGGACATCCTATAAGACTCCTCTATGTATGTCTCCCTATAGGTTAGTATATGGGAAAGCTTGCCATTTACCATTAGAGCTAGAGCATAAATTGTTTTGGGCTTTGAAAAAATTAAATTTTGATCTGAGTCGTGCAGGAGTAATAAGAATGCTGCAACTTAATGAATTAGAGGAATTTCGCCAATTCTCTTATGAAAATGAGAAAATGTATAAAGAAAAGACTAAGTTGTGGCATGACAAAAAAATAAAATCTAAAGAGTTTGTCAAGGGTCAAAGAGTCTTGCTTTATAATGCTAGATTGAAGTTATTTCCTGGGAAACTAAAATCTAAATGGTCAGGACCATTTACTGTGATTGAGGTTTTCCCCCATGGAGCAATTACTTTGCAGGATGAAAAAGATGGGAGATTGTTCAAAGTGAATGGACAGCGTGTGAAAATTTATTGGGGAGAGGAATTTCAGGCGAAATATCCTTCCCTAAGGTTGGTTGATGATTGAGAGAGCAGGATTTTTGCGGGAGCATTTCACAGAGCAAAATTTTAAGCTCCCAGTGTTTGTATTGATTTTATGTTTCGCTGATTTTTTTTTTAATTTCGATGAGGTTAAATTTGATTTTGCATGGTTTATTAGATTTTTATCTTTAAGTATTTGTTTATTTCTGTTAATTTAGATTTTAAGTATTTGTTTATTTCGTTTTGAATTTGATTTGATTTGATTTTCAATTATCTTTGGATTATCTTTTCATTAGTTAGATTTTATTTTATTTGGATTTTATCTTCAGTTATTTGAATTCTGTTTAATTTAGTTAATAAAGATTGTCTCTAAATTAATTCGGCTTCAAAAATAAAGGATTAGATATGATTTGTTCGGTTAAATTTAAATTTTAAATTTAAAAGATTTGATTTTCCTGATTTGAAATTTAAATTCCGTATCCAAGATTTTTCAGGTTCAGGAGGTTGTTGCGGCAAAGTTATGGCTGAAGCAAAAATCGTCCGAGTTAAAAGGGATTTCGTTAGAAATTTATTATTTTTACCGTTGGGATTTTCTTTGAATTTTCACAGGTAAATTTGCATGTATCATCTGATGAGGCCACGTGTCACACAACAATCATCCAAGGGCTTTGATGGTGGACAGCGCATAGGGATTTACCGTGGGCGATTGAACTTCATAAATTTACCGTTGATGGTTTGAATTTTCGATCTGCATGCATTTAAAATTAAACGGAATATAATTTAATTTGGGGCAAATCTTTTCAGTTAGGATTTGATTTTGCTGCGGCTTATTTATTTTGGGCTTTTGCTTGAGCATTTCTTCTAGCCTGGACTGTTGCTGAGGCAAAGAAGATTTTGGAGGTAGTATTGACTTATATGATCCACTTTACGCTTAGTTCTAGTCCCACGTTTAGTTTAAAAATTCAGATAGAAAAATTTAAGTTTGGGGGTGTAATTAAAAGCATTTAATGATTCATTGGGGACAATGAATAATTCAAGTTTGGGGGACTTTTTGCTACTCCAATTGTTTTGCTCGAGCATTCCTCTCCTTCAAGTAAAAATTTGTTAAGTTATTGAGTAATCGAGGACATTTGTGATACCCACAGTTTGTATTCGCGTCAAAAGATGACCTAGTAAATATGAAAAATGGAAAAATAATTTGCTGAAAAAAAATTGTTTGTTGAAATTTTGCTGAAAAAAATTGATGGAGCAAAAGTTTTGAAGGATGAATGATGATCCAACAGTTTTTTCTGTCTCCCAGAACTTAGGTGAGCTTCATCATAAAATGTTGCCATTCTGAGGGGCAAGAGATGGAATAACTAAGGATTTTTTAGCTTTATAAAGAGTATTGAGCCTAGTTGGTGATGAGTTTGAGGCAAGGGTATACTGCACCATAAAGTGGGTCATCCCATGCTTAAGAGCTTATGACTGTAAGGTTGCTTTAAGTCTGAAACTCCTTGAAAATATGTTTTAAGATGTCTGATAATAGAGCTAAGCTGTGGAGAGTTCATAGAATTGAGTTGAAAGTGGTGATTATTTGTCACTGCTGAAGGAATCATTTTGCTGCAGCAGAGCTCGGTGTTGCAGAGTGCTCAGGTAAAGGTCAAAGGTGGTATTGGATTGTCTGATTTGATTAAGCTAATTCTTTGTCTAATGTTTTTAAATTCTTAAGGGAAGGTGAGTTAGTATTGCTCGGGACGCGCAATAGTTCAAGTTTGGGGGTGTGATAACTTCCCAAAAGGTAGTTATTTACGCTTCATTTCTATAAGGATTTGTGTGTCTTTTGTGCTTAAGAGGGTTGGTTTTAGATGGATATTACATGTTTTAACCCATTTGGAAGAATGGAAGCATTGGAAATTATTTTGTGCAAATTATGCTGCTCGGCGACTGGAGGGAGCAAATTCTGTGCTGCAGCAAAACTGGGAACAGAACTGCCACATCACAGCTCGTTAGCCAACTTCTTGAACCGACTTCTGTTGAGTTATTTTCGGGATAAAGGAGCAAGGAGAGCCTTACACGTGTCCTAGTTGACCTAATTCGAGCCTCCCATCCTTCTATAAAAGGAAGTAGCTGTCACAGTCAAAAGCATTCCAACTTTCCTTGGAAGTCGAGTAGTATAGAGAGATTAGAGATTACCAAGAACACCATCATCCGCAAGCTGATTAAGGAGATTATTATTTTCTTTATTATCTTGTGATTATGGACATGTCTACTTAGATTGTAATTTTTGTTTCCATGCCTATTATGAACTAAGTAGCTTAGGTATTGGTTAGGAATAATGTGATTGTTGTGCTTCATCTTTAGTAATATATTGACTATCGCATTTTGGTTAATTGTTGTGCTTATTTCCATTGTATGCCCGCCTGGCCTGCCGGTGTGAATATCTCTCTCTAGTTTCAGGGATGATTTAGAGTGTGTGACAATTATCCACACTACGATCATTGTGTATTGGTGAACGCCAGTGACTGAGCTAGGGATACCAAGTTGCCTAGTGCTTGATCGGTCACACTTCATTGGGGTTGAAACATATCCCAAAAGATCCGGAGTTCCGGGAGGAATCCGCTAACAATACTGCGAGAAATGCATGATCAATAATATTGCTAGAGCATCTCTTAAAACAATCACTAAATCCTAACCAGCGCCTGTCTTTAATCTGTCTGCCTATTTGTTTACTTGTTGTTCTGTCATTTATTTTGCTTCAGCATAATTCTTATAAAACCCAAACATTTTTATTATCTTTGAAACCATTAGAAAGTTACGCAAAATAGATAAAGTGGAAGCTCATTCAGACCTTGGATTGATAATATTACTTGCTGCAGACTGTGTATACTTGCACAGGAATTCTAGAGTCTTTTTAGATCATATTTTTACTCACTCTAGGAACCCAACAATCGTCCATGTAGAGACATGCGAGTGGGGGCGTTCTATGCAATGAGTTTGCATAAGACCAGGATCGAGAAATATGTCGCTCTCGCTTTATAACATCGTTTACTGACGAGACTGACTATTTCATGTGATGACCTAGGTAACTCGATCTTAATCCTGAGCTAACTATGAACTCCTGTTTATTCGGGCTTATCCTTAGATATGCATAGGTGATAGTGGCTTAGTATCGCCGACTCAATAAGTCTCCCATTTCAAGGATAGGAACGGGTAGATAGCTGGGGACATAGTCGTGCAAGAAGGAATTCACTCCTACTCGAATTAGGGATAGTAGAGAGGTTGTTCCCTTAAGTACTGACTTCAGGGCTTGAACAAAGGGATCCCACCCTCTCAATGGCCCGAGAGAGACTCGGTTTATTGGTTGGACCATAAACCAATTGTTCATTAGAGGATCAATGGGACTTAAGGAACTAGAAGTACTATAGAGGTAAAACGGGCTTTTGACCTAGCTATAGCTACGAACAACTTGTGAAGGATCGACTTACTAATCATGGTTAAATCAAGTGGACGGAAATATATCTATAGTGAGGGGAGTGCAACTATCGGGCTATAGTGGAGTGTTCCGATAGTTAACGAATGTTGGCTAAGCTTGGTGAATGAGATTAACCGGTTAGCCTCGAATCGTTGGAGCCCATGATCTATAGGTCCATTAGGTCCCCCTACTAGCTCATATCGGATTAAAGCCTAGAACATATTGATAGAATTTTTTGAATCGTTCAAAATCGGGAAAAAGGGTATTATCATAAATTGTGTTTGACACAATGATTTAATTATGAATTAAATTAGAAATTGAGAGATAAGGTATTTAAAAGTGTTATAAATACCATATATATGTATTAGGAATCATATATATGATTAATGGCACTAGGTAACAAAGATTAATTAGATTAATCATGACAAATTACTTGGAAATGTCCCAATTAATAACCTAGAAATCAAATTCAATTTAGAATTGAATTAGGGTAAATTGCAAGCTGAAAATTCAAAATCAAGATTCAATTTAGTGGATTTAGTGGCAATCCCACTATTGCATGTTGATGCATAGTGGAAAACAACACAACCATGCACTAGTTGCATGTGTTGTGAGTTAAACAGCTAGAATCCACTTTGAGTTGCATTTTTGCCATGTGTCTAGTGCCATGAAGCTTGTCTTTGCATGGAAGAGGTCTATTTAAGAGCTTGAATCAGATTCAAAAGGGAAGAGAGCCATTTCCTTACTGTTATGCTGCTGGAATTTGGACTCAAACTCTCTCATCTCACATACTTCTCCATAGCTTGATCCTTCAAGCATTCCCTTCCCATTCCTTATCTTATATAGACTCCCACAAGTCATTCTTGGCCCGGAGAATAGTAGGGAAGACTCTAGAGGTTGTCCTAGAAAGGTTGGAGAAGAAAACACAACAAGGAGCATCACAAAGTTGAGCTACAAAAAGGTTGGTGTTTCTTTCTCTCTGTTCTGTTTTTCTAGAACAAACATGCTTTAGGACTAAAATTGATGTAGTTAGGTGCTTCCGATCTTCAATTGCTTTCGCAAGTGTTATACGAACACCTTCAATTGGTATCAGAGCATGATCAGAGCATTTAACTTGCATTAATTTTGCTGTGGTGGGTACCATTTTGAAAATGAATTTTTCTGGGTGCTAAAGTGGAGTTTTCTGGTTTGGCAATTTTTTGAGCTTTCATTTCTTTATGAAATTGTAATTGCTCGGAAATGTATGAGCATTAATGTGTGTTCTAGGGTCTGTAATTTTTATAGAGTCAATAGAGTCCATATAGGTTGTAAAATCGAAGAAAACCAGAGATGATGCAAGCAGAAAATATAATGCAGTGGCTGTTGGTAGCGAGAGCGTCGGGACACTGTTCATGTAGTGTCCCGACGCTGTAGAACATTTCTTCCAGACGCGTTGATTTCAGTACTAGTTCGGTTCAGCTGCTTCATATGGGTTTGGTTCGGTCTGCTTCCAACCGGTTCAGCCATTTTTGACACATTTCAAGCCCGATTCAATCCTTGGAGGGTCGGTTCGGGACGTTTCGAGATGCTCGAGGTCATTAAAAGCATTTGTTAATAATTATTATTGTAATAATTAGTTAATTGCTTGTTTAAAATTGCCAAACCAATCCACTTTAGGTTGTTTTTAATTTATTTATGCATTGTGAATGTGTGATTAAATTGAATTGATTATATGTGCATTATGAGCATGCCATATAGTTTTAAAATCCCACCATAGGAAAGCATGATCATGCATTTGTTTAATTTTAATAAGTGTTATTAATTATTTCAAATGTATGATAGAAATTCCATGTCTAATTAATATAAATGTTGTAGTAATTAGGGAGATTCATGCTTGAATGGTTAATTTCTAAATTGATAAAATGATATAATTGTTATATTTATTAAAAAGATAAAATTAACCAAGCATGAAGCATGAAATTTCTTTAGTTTGATTATAATTGTTATACTCAAATTAGGCTTGTTATGGATTGATTTTATAATTGTTATAAAAGAGATAGAAATCTAAAATCTATAACAAGATAAAGAGCATGCTCACTTAGGTTAATGAACCAACAAATTGATCAACTTGCATAGTTTAGGTCGATATCTTGTAAAACAACGGTTAAAAGAGAACTCACCCGACAAGATGCTGTCTAAGGCTGGAGGTAATTAAGTTGACGGTTTACGGAACACCTCCTACCTAGGCATCGAGTCGGTTCTTGAGTTAAGTTAACTCGAGTTTTATGAGTATGCGTGAGCGATGTGAGGTATTAAAGTGTTTTCACCTAGACATCGTAGTATAAAGGGTTATACACACCTAGACATAGGTTGTTTCTAAATGGTGCTTTATATATAACTTGAATGATTGATGTTATATGCTTTTAACACCATTAAAAAGCATGTTATAGAGCTAATTCATTAAAAGTTATAAGAGTTATAAAAGTTGATGAATAGAAACCATAAAACCTATAACAAAGAGTTGCATGCTAACATAGGATCTTAGGATCTTGTCATTCTTTAAATCGTTTAAGATGAAATAGACCTAAGATCACCTTTTCTAAAAGGATTAGAAATATGCCTTACTTAGATTTTTAAATAGTTTTAAAATTCGAGTAAGTAGGGCATAAGACCTTGGTTATAAGGGAACTCTCCCGGCAAATAGTTCGGAACCTGAGTTGAATTAACCATAGTCTTACTAGCATGCAATGTCACTAGGTTATTAAAAGAGTTTAATTCACCTAGACATTTAGTGTAAAGACCTTGTTTAATAAGGCATAGACTTAGATAGATTCATTTAGCCAGAATTTACCTAAGTAATATACCCTAAAACCTTACGACACTTTAGTGGGAGGAAAAGTATAGAAACGTAATATTCATATTAAATTTCTACTCTCACGTCCCCTTGAGTTCACACTGTGAGATCCATGCTTGGCCTTGAGGCGCCCTAGGAGCGTCCCCCTACAGATGGTGTTTGCATGGGTTAATATCAAGGTGAATGGGGAAAGTGTTCATAGTAAGTGGGAGAAGAAAATGTGTCAAACGTATCCTGCGGTCTCCATCATTAGGTTGCACCGTGAGATTCCTATGCACTGCCTGCGAGTCGCCCTGGGAGCGATCACCCTACGGAGGGCTTGCGCATGAGATTCGGAACAACGTAAACTCCAAAAATGGATAGGGTTTCCTAGGGCCATTCCCAACATTAGCTCTTCCCTATGGTGGCATTGTTGGGGCCGCCCTCTACGATTTGAAAATGATGGGTAACACTTACAAGATGGTCTTGACCAAATTAACGTTAGCTAATAAACTATTGGAGTAAGAGTTATTCTGGGAATAGTATTTGACCGAGATTGTCTCGATTCAGAGGAGGAGTAGCTGACTGCCCTACGGTAGCGGTTATTCTAAACCCCTGAAGTATCGTTGCAAAATAAATCTATGATATATATGGGTCGATGATTGCTTTTGCTAAATCTGATTGGATATATGTGTGTATAATGGGTTTAGTGCAAAGTTTCTAATAGAGATTAATTTGTTTGTTTCAGCAATATGTCGAAAAACGTATGTGCTTTGTCAAATGCCAAATTAAACGGTTTAGTTCATTCGACTAAGAATACTATCTTAAACGCTAAACACGTGGCAAAAAATTTAGGTTTGGTCTCAACTGAGGAATGTCCTCAAACTAACTGCTTAGCCAAGAAAAACATGATCCACGACTCTAAATACGATTTATTAGTCTTGGAAACGTGTATAGTGCAGAACGACGATTCTGCCTGGATACTCGATTCAGGTGCCACTAATCACGTATGTTCTTCATTTCAAGGAATGAGTTCCTGGAAACAGATAAGAGCTGGAGAGATGACTCTTAAAGTTGGAACAGGAGAAGTCATCTCGGTTATTGCAGTGAGAGAACTAAAATTATTCTTCACAAGGAATGTTACATGATATTAGATAATGTGTACATAGTTCCGAAAATTAAAAGAAATTTGATTTCTTTATCTTGTTTATTGGAACAAGGTTATTCAATTTCCTTTTCTATTAATGAAGCGTTCATAACTAAAAGAGGTATTGATGTTTGCTCTGCAAACATGAAGAACAAATTGTATGTTTTGAGACCAATTGAGTCTAAAGCTATTTTAAATCATGAGATGTATAAAACTGCTGAGACTCAACCTAAAAAGCGAAGAGTTTCTCAAGATACCTATCTCTGGCACTTGAGGTTAGGCCATATCAACCTCAATAGGATTGGGAGATTGGTCAGAAGTGGACTTCTAAACAAGTTAGAAGACGACTCGTTGCCTCTTTGGGAGTCATGCCTTGAGGGCAAGATGACAAAATGACCTTTTACCGAAAAAGGTTATCGTGTCAAAGAGCCCCTAGAGCTCATTCATTCGGACCTTTGTGGACCAATGAATATAAGAGCTCGAGGAGGATACGAATATTTCATCAGTTTCATTGATGATTATTCGAGGTATGGCTATCTCTACTTGATGCATCATAAGTCCGAAGCTTTTGAAAAGTTCAAGGAGTACAAGGCCGAGGTTGAGAACCTACTAGGTAAGACGATAAAAACATTTTGATCCGATCGAGGCGGAGAGTATATGGACTCAAGTTTTCAAGACTATTTGATAGAACATGGAATTACGTCTCAACTCTCAGCCCCTGGTACACCTCAGCAAAATGGTGTATCGGAAAGGAGAAACAGAACCTTGTTGGACATGGTTCGTTCGATGATGAGTTATGCTCAGTTACCTAACTCATTTTGGGGTTATGCAGTAGAGACCGTAGTTTATATCTTGAACGTAGTCCCCTCAAAGAGTGTTTCTGAAACACCATTTGAGCTCTGGAAAGGTCGTAAAGCTAGTTTACGACATTTCAGAATTTGGGGATGCCCTGCATACATGCTAGAAGCAAACCCAAGGAAATTGGAGCCTCGTTCTAGATTTTGAATATTTGTAGGCTATCCCAAAGAAACGAGAGGTGGATACTTCTTCGATCTAGAGGAAAATAAAGTACTTGTATCAACAAATACTACATTCTTAGAAGAAGACCACTTTAAAGACCACAAGCCACGAAGTAAAGTCATTTTAAGTGAACTTTCTAACGAAGCTACAGAAATATCAACAAGAGTTGTTGATGATGTTGGCACCTCGAGTCAATCGCATCATTCTTAATAAATAAGAGAACCTCGACGTAGTGGGAGGGTTGTTAGACAGCCTGATCGCTATTTGGGTTTAACTTAAACTCCAGTCGTCATACCTGATGACGGGATCAAGGATCCATTTACCTTTAAACAAGCAATGGATGACGTTGACAAGAACGAGTGGATTAAAGCCATGGACTTAGAAATCGAGTCCATGCACTTTAATTCAGTATGGGATCTTGTAGATCAACCTGAAGGGGTTAGACCCATAGGGTGCAAATGGATCTACAAGAGAAAACGAGACGCTGCTGGTGATGGAGTGAAAAGCACTCGAGCGGAAGCGTTAGCGGATCTTAGGCACCGATTTTCATTAATTTTGAGGATTAAAAGCATGTTTAAACAAGAACAAAAACAAGGGAATAAGAACTTATCTTTCAAGCTTCAAATTCGAGGATCTCTTTAGAAATTTCTCTTCACGATCTTAACGTAGACGACCACCAAGATCTTCCCCGCTATTCTCCGGCCTTAGAACGGGCTTGTGGGAACCCGAGCATGATGGATTTTTGAGAGAAAGAAGCATGGGTTTTGAGAGCTTTTCATGAGAGAATTTTGAGTAAAAATGAATGTAACTTGCTGTAATCTTCATCCATTTTTTCCAGCCTTCTCCATTCCCTTTTATACAACAAAAGCATGCAATCTTGGATTGCAAAATGAAGACAACAAGAGGATTAAAAGCTTACTCATGGGAGAGGTGTCAAGTTTTTGAATTTTTCATGAAATTCAATTCAAATTTGATTTTCAATTTTATGTAAAATTCCATTAACTTTAAACAACTTTCAATTTCCTTTAAAGTTAATCAAAAAATCAATTCCTATATTAATCAAACAAATTTTAATTAATTATATATTTGTTTAATTTTAATATCAAAATATTAAATTAATATAAACAAATACACCATACCCGAACCTTCTTAAAATTCCGAAAATTTTGAATCACAATTCAAATTTAAACCGACTATGTATTGAATATTTAAATCCTATTTAAATATTTCCGACTCTCAAAATATGGTTTGATACACAATTAAACCAACAGTTAAATTATATCGAATATAATTAACGATATCTCCCTTAAACGAATTTGAACGTTTTTCAAATTCTTTCATCACTCTATTCTAAGGTTAATCCGTTTGAGCTAGCAAGGGGACCTAATGGAACTACAGATCATGGGCTCCAACGATCCGAGATTAACCGGTTGAACTCTTTCAGTCCTAGTTAACCAACATTCGTTAACTAACGGGACACTCCACTATAGCCCGTAGCTGAACTCCCCTCACTGTAGATATATTTCTGTCCACCTGATGTAACCGTGATCAGTAAGTCAATCCTTCACAGGTTGTTCGTAACTATAGTCAGGTCAAAAGTCCGTTTTACCCCTATAGCACTTCTTGTTCCTTAAGCCTTCACTGAGTCCCTAATGAACAATCGGTTTGTGGTCCGACCACGAAAACTAAAACCTCTCGGGCCAATGAGAGGGCGACACGCCTTTGTTCACGTCCTGGAGTTAGCACTTAAGGGAACAACCTTTCTACTATCCCTAAAAACGGGTAGGAGTGAATTCCATCTTGCAGGACTATGTCCCCAGTTATCTATCCGGTCTTATCCCCAAAGTGGCATGTTTATTGAGCGGTGCTTTATGGGCCACTCTCACCTATGCAAATCAAAGGATAATCCCGAATAAAAAGGAGTTCATAGTTAGCTCAGGATTAAGATCGAGTTACCTAAGTCATCACTTTAAAATATTCAGTTTCACAGTAAACGACGTTATAAAGTGAAAGTGACTTATTTCGAGGTCCGGTCTTATACAAACTTTTTTGCATAGGACGCCCCCACTCACATGTCTCTACACAAACGATTTAGGATCACATCGATTGTATTAAAACAAAATGGGCCTCGTCACATAATTTTTTTTTCTAGGATAAGGCACCCAGTCTTATCCCTATACTATAGACCGTTTAGGCTATGTACTTGAACCTGATCCACTTTTATGTCATTACATAAAGTTCAAGTATTCATATCATAGTCATGGATTCTACTTTATTGGATTTGGGTTAATAAATGCATAGTTAAACCAATCTTTCGACAACCAGAATAAAAACTATTCTAATAAGTTTTATATATAAAATTTGTAACATTTACTATCCACGAGTTTTAGGACATAAACCCCAACAAACTCCCACTTGGACTAAAACTCTAGTGGGCTATTCAACTCGTAGACCTAGACCATCTAGATGTCCCTCGAACACTTTTAGCCTTGAGGGCCTTCGTAAATATTTCAGCAATATTTTATTCTTGAGGATTTCCTCGTGACAATCACATCCCCTTAACTCATTAATCTCTCAAATGAGATGTACGTTTCTGTTCTATACACTCGCCTCATATTTGGAACAACTTTCCAAAAGAACTTCCTAAATCCTACAGACTTCTGAACTTGCTTTATAAGTAGCAACTTACTTGGCCTTCAAGATAAATTCTGTGTTACATCCTTACTCGATGCTACACCAACTTATAGTTTCCTCTTAAGGATAAATTCTAATACTGATGTTGATTCCCATGAATCCTGATCGATGTGCTAATCAGAATTAGTGTATCCTGTAAGGATCAAATCCTCAACACCATACACGAGCCTATAAGCCCTCGTTCTCCTAAGATACTTGAGGATATTTGTACTGTAGTCCAACGACCTTACCCTGGACTAATTGGTATCTACTGACAATCCCTACTGCATACCTTATGCTAAGCCTGACAACTGATTGTCTAGGCACGGGAATTTTGTCTCAAGTTCTCAACCTCTTAAGGCGTCTCAGGACATTGCTCCTGTGACAAATGAATTCCATATTTGAAAGGTAAACAACCTTTCTCGGAATTTTAATCTTATATCTAGCCAACACTTTTGTACATATAAGATACTTGAGATAGAGCTAGCGATCTTTGTTCTTGTGATTCCAATCGTGTCAGATTTTAAGAACAAATCAAGCCTCAAATCTATAGTTTGGAACTGCATTGCTAGCTAATTTCTAATGTCAGTTTGATAACTTATATCATTCTTAATGAATAAGATATCAATCATATACTAAACTAATAAAGCTACCAAAATATTTCTAATTCTTTTGCTGACACAAGACTTGTCAATACTCTGGTTTAAAACCATAAGTTTAATCATGCATTAAATCTTATGTTCCAAGATCGAAACCTTCAATTCAAACGAAGTATGGACTGGTTAAAGTCGCAAACCTCTTGCTCTTGATCCTGGACTTTCTGGTCAATACCAGGTTGAAATGAAGTATACATACTCCATTTTAAGGTTCATAGTTTTGACATAAGTATCCTTATCCACGTCATCCAATACCTTGTTAAAGGTCAATGGATCCTCGATATAGTCATCAGGCATGACAATCGGAGTTTCACTTAAACTCACACAGTTTTCATTAGGTTGATTTACAACCCTCCCACTGCATTGAGGCTCTCTCAACATTTGAGAAGGACATGACTTAACTTAATGTGTAGCTTGATTAACAACCCTTTGATTAAGAACAAATCTTATTAACAACTCTTTGTTAATACATTTGTAGCTTTTACTTATAATTTACTTAACACTCTCTTACTTTGTGGTTGTGATTTCTAACGTGACCTTCGTTTAAGAAAGTAACATTTTTCTATGCAAATACTTTCTTTTAAAAGAAGTATCCATAACTCATTCCTTTTTGGGACAACCTAAAATAGGTACCTTTTCGAATAAGGTTCTAGTTACTTCGGGTTTGTCTTATATGCAGGACATCCTTAAGTTCTGAAACAACATAAACATATTTTATGCTTTTTCAGAGTTCAAATGATGTTTCAAAAACATTCTTTTGAAAGAACCATATTAGTATTTTAAATTGCAGTAAATACTACATATCCCAAAACGAGTTTAGGCAACTCATTATCAAATGAACCATGTCTAACAAGGCTCTGTTTCTCCTTCCCGATATATCACTCTTCTATTATGTATTAGGTATTGAGAGTTAGGACATAATTCCATGTTCTATCAAATAGACCTGGAATTTCAAGTCCATTTACTCTCTACTTTGATCGGATCGAAGTGTTGTTATTGTTTTACCTAATTTGGATCTTATCCTTAGCGTTATATTATCTGAACTTCAAGAGTTCAGATTTATGATGCTTTAGGTAAACATAGAGCACCTTGAATAATCAACAATAAAACAAATGAATTATTCATTCCTTTTTGAGTATTAACATTCAAAATGTATTAGCTCCAAGGGTTCTTTTCCAGATAACCTTTTTCCTGAAAAAGGTCATTAAGTCAGTCTACTTTTAAGGCATGACTTATAGGGAGGTAATGAGTCGTCTTCTAACCTGTTTAGAAGTTCATTTTAGACCAGTCTTCAATCCTATTGAAATTTAATTCGGCCTATCCTCAAGTGCAAGAGATAGGTGCCTTGAGAAACATGTCGCCTTTTCTTTTGAGTCTCCGTCGTTTAAATATCTCATAATTTAAAATCGTTCTGGACTCTATCGGTCTTAAAACGTATATGTCATTCTTTATGTATGCAGAACAAATATTGGCATCCTTTTCGATATGAACGGTTCATACATAAAAGGTAATATAATAGCCTTGTTCTAGAAAACAAGATATTGAAATCAAATTTTCTTGTAATCTCAGGGACCATATACATTAAATAATATGTATCGTTCTTTGGAAGAATAACATTATGTCTCCCACTGCCTTAGCCAAGATGAACTCTTCTATTTAAAGTCTAAGAGTTATCTTAACTAGTTCACAACTAGTGCTAGGAAATTATTTCTTGAAAAGAACATACGTGATTTAGTGGGTCCTGAACCGAATATCCAGGTTGAATCACTATTCTCACTAAGCACGTTTTCATGACGAAAAAAATCATATTTCTAGTATTGAATCATGTTCTTTTGGCTAGGCAATTTTCTATGTTATATTTATCATGATCATTGCGAGAATGAAATAGATATAACATCTTGAGGACATGTTACATCTTAAGACTGTTTACGTATTACTTACCACGATATAGTGTATAAAGTTTGTATAGTAGTATGTTTTATACCAATAACAAATTTTGGCGTATTAAGAAGGCATTTTATAGAACCTATACTTTATCGCTGAAAATTTAAACAAATAAACTTTAAATCGATTGTCTAATGTTTTAACCCTTTTACCAATCCAATGACTTTTGCAAAAGCAATTACGTGCCCTATATTTATAATTCTTTTGCAACAATACTTCAAAGGTTCAGAGTAACTGCCACCGAGGGGTGGTCAGCTAGTCCTCCTCTGAACTGAGAAATTCTCAACTAAACGTAAACACCATAATCGCTCATATCTTGTTATTTCATTTAGTTACCGTTGTTTGGTCAAGAATAAACTAATCATTAGTTTTGTCTTGTAAGTGTGACCCTCCATTTTTTAGATCTCAGAGAACGGTCCCAACAATGCTACCGAATGGAAAACCTAATGCTGGGAACGACCCTAAGAAATCCTTTATCCTTATGGGGTGTTCATTGTGCTATAATCTCTATGTTACAAACCTCTGAATGGTGTAGCAGCTCCAGGGTGTGCTTAGCAGGCGAACATAGAGACCTCGCGATGTAAACCAATGGAAGAGACCGTAGGATGCGTTGACACGCTTCCTTCTCCCACTTACTATAAATACTTTCTCCATTCACCTTGATATTGATTTATGCCATCACCTTCCGAATGGAATGGTTACGTTAGTAAGTAACAAGAGGCTATGCATAAATCTCATGGTGTGAACTTTAGGGAGAAGCGCGTGAGAAGAAAAAGGTTTTTGTTTTCATATAAATACTTTCTCCGTTCACTTTGATGTTGATTTATGCAATCACCTTCCGAATGGAATGGTTACGTTAGAAAGTAACAAAAGACTATGCATAAATCTCACAGTATGAACTCTATGGAGAACTTGAGAAGAAAATGATTTTTCATAGACCTTTTTCCTCCCACTAAGTATTTTAAAATTTATGGTCTTTTACTTAGGTAAATCCCGGCTAAACGAATTTATCTAAGTTAATGACTTATAAATAACTGTTTTAAATAAGGTCTTTATTCTAATGTCTATGCGAATTAAACCTCTCCCATGAGTTCCCTTATAACCAAGGCCTTATATCCTACTTATCAAATTTTAATTCTATTAAAACCTTAAGCAGGAAGCTCTTCTAATCCGATTAGAAAATCGTGATCTTAGGTCTAATTGATTTTAAACGTTTTAAAATTAATTCGTGCTACCTAAGATCCTATGTTAGCATGCAACTCTTTATAGGTTTGATGGTTTCTATTCATTAACCTTATAACTATTTATAACTTTTAATGAATTAATCCTATAACATGCTTCTAATGGTGATGAAAGCATATAACAATCATAATTCAAGTTATATAAATAAATCACCATTCAAAAAGCTTAAACGTTTTGAAACAACCTAAGTCTAGGTGATTTCCAACGGCATAACTATTACGCTATGATGTCTAGGTGATAAAACCTCACATCTCTCACGCATGCTTATAAAACTGGGTTAACCTAACTCAAGTACCGGCTCGATGCCCAGGTAGGAGGTGTTCCGTAAACCGTCAACTTAAATACCTCCAGCCTTAGACAACATCTTGTCGGGTGAGTTCTCTTGTAACCTTAGCTTTACAAGATATCGACCTATTCTATGCGAATCATTCGAAATTGGATTTCATTAACCCTAAGTGAGCATGGATTTATCTTTGTTATAGGTTTTAACGTCTATCTCGATTTTATAACAATTTATAATATAGACAACCTATAACATTCATCTATGCTAAGGTAGCAGTTTCATGCTGCATGCTCGTTCGTTTTCGTTTATTAATACAACGCTTATAAAACATCCATAAACGAAAAAATTAAAACAACCAACATGCATCTAACACGAAACCTAACATGCATTCCTTTTATTATAACCCTTATAATTAATTACTAATGCATGAACATGCTTTCCTATGGTGGGATTTTAAATCTATTTGGCATACTTTATGCATAATCAATTATAATTTAATTACAACATACATTCCTAATGCATAAATAATTAAACACACTAAAGCGGATCAGTTTTGGCATCCAAACAAACTAATTAAGCTAAATTATTACAATAATAATTAAATAAATAAGTAAACCGCCTTGGACAGCTCTCGAACTGGCCCCGAACACCTCGAACCAGCTTGAACCATCCATTATGGGCTTGAACCGAACAAAGAGGGTTAAAAAATGGCTTGAACCTGCTTGTACAGACCGAACTGGCCGAGAAGTGGTGAACCAGATCGAGAATTGAACCGAACCACCTCTTGAATGAAAACGCGCGCTGGAATGAAAACGCGCGCTGGAATGAAAACGCATCAGCGTCAAGACACTTTATCAATAGCGTCCCGACGCTGTTCATACAGCAGCCCAGAAAATTCAGATTTCTTCATGCTCTGTTTTTCGGCCAGCGTGTCTTTTGTCTTCCTCGATCAATTACAGCCTCGATACAACTCTAAAGACTCCCAAATTGATACAGACTCTTGCCAAGACATTAAAGCCCATATACATGTAGGCTATAACAATTTAAACAAGAATTGAAAGCTTAATTTGATGCCAAAACCGAGAATCCAACTTCAGCAACCAAAACATATTCAACAATCGAAATTCACCCACCAAACTCGAATTAATGGAAATCAAGTGCCCAAACCACGCTCTGATACCAATTGATGGAGTGAAGAACACTCGAGCGAAAGCGTTAGCGGATCTTAGGCACCGATTTTCATTAATTTTGAGGATTAAAAGCATGTTTAAACAAGAACAAAAATAGGGGAATAAGAACCTATCTTTCAAGCTTCAAATTCGAGGATCTCTTTGGAAATTTCTCTTCACGATCCTAACGTAGACGACCACCAAGATCTTCCCCGCTATTCTCCAGCCTTAGAACGGGCTTGTGGGAACCTGAGCATGATGGATTTGTGAGAGAAAGAAGCATGGGTTTTGAGAGCTTTTTATGAGAGAATTTTGAATAAAAATGAATGTAACTTGCTGTAATCTTCCATCCATTTTTTCCAGCCTTCTCCATACCCTTTTATACAACAAAAGCATGCAATCTTGGATTGCAAAATGAAGACAGCAAAAGGATTAGAAGGTTACTCATGGGAGAGGTGTCAAGTTTTTGAATTTTTCATGAAATTCAATTCAAAATTGATTTTCAATTTTATGTAAAATTTCATTAACTTTAAACAATTTTCAATTTCCTTTAAAGTTAATCAAAAAAATCAATTTCCTAAATTAATTAAAAAAAATTTAATTAATTATATATTTGTTTAATTTTAATATCAAAATATTAAATTAATATAAACAAATACACCATACCCGAACCTTTTTAAAATCCCGAAAATTTTGAATCACAATTCAAATTTAAACCGACTATGTATTGAATATTTAAATCCTATTTAAATATTTCCGACTCTCAAAATATGGTTTGATACACAATTAAATTATATCGAATATAATTAACGATATCTCCCTTAAACAAATTTGAACGTTTTTCAAATTCTTACATCACTCTGTTCTAAGGTTAATCCGTTTGAGCTAGCAGGGGGACCTAATGGACCTACAGATCATGGGCTCCAACGATCCGAGATTAACCGGTTGAACTCTTTCAGTCCTAGTTAACCAACATTCGTCAACTAACGGGACACTCCACTATAACCCGTAGCTGAACTCCCCTCACTGTAGATATATTTTTGTCCACCCGATGTAACCGTGATCAGTAGGTCAATCCTTCACAGGTTGTTCGTAACTATAGTCAGGTCAAAAGTCCGTTTTACCCCTATAGCACTTCTTGTTCCTTAAGCCTTCACTGAGTCCCTAATGAACAATCGGTTTGTGGTCCAACCATGAAAACTAAAACCTCTCGGGCCAATGAGAGGGCGACACGCCTTTTTTCACGTCCCGGAGTCAGCACTTAAGGGAACAACCTTTCTACTATCCCTATAAACGGGTAGGAGTGAATTCCATCTCAGGACTATGTCCCCAGCTATCTATCCGGTCTTATCCCCAAAGTGGCAGGTTTATTGAGCGGTGCTTTATGGGCCACTCTCACCTATGCAAATCAAAGGATAATCCCGAATAAACAGGAGTTCGTAGTTAGCTCAGGATTAAGATCGAGTTACCTAAGTCATCACTTTGAAATAGTCAGTTTCACAGTAAACGACGTTATAAAGTGAAAGTGACTTATTTCGAGGTTCGGTCTTATACAAACTCTTTTGCATAGGACGCCCCCACT
The DNA here is from genome assembly GCA_017139565.1 of Luffa aegyptiaca. Lineage (NCBI taxonomy): Eukaryota > Viridiplantae > Streptophyta > Magnoliopsida > Cucurbitales > Cucurbitaceae > Luffa > Luffa aegyptiaca. The sequence goes on from CM029397.1 coordinate 25,378,647, forward strand.
CACATGTCCCTACACGAACGATTTAGGATCACATCGTTTGTATTAAAACAAAATGGGCCTCGTCACATAGTTTTTTTCTAGGATAAGACACTCAGTCTTATCCCTATACTATAGACCGTTTAGGCTATGTACTTGAACCTAATCCACTTTTATGTCATTACATAAAGTTCAAGTATTCATATCATAGCCATGGATTCTACTTTATTGGATATGGGTTAATAAATGCATAGTTAAACCAATCTTTCGACAACCAGAATAAAAACTATTCTAATAAGTTTTATATATAAAATTTGTTACATTTACTATCCACAAGTTTTAGGACATTGATGTGGACTTTTCCTTACCGCAAGCGCACGGGTCAAGTAATAATAAAGTGTTCGTATAAACGAGTGTCGTCCTCTGGATTGGAGTTTTAAGCTAAATCAAGTATTGTGACTTATCTTGCTCAATTTTATTTAGGGAACACAAAGTAGTGAATGAAAGATCGAAACTAAATCAAAACAAGCAAACAGTGGATATGCAATTGAGAGAACACTTAGGGAATTGATTTCGCCAATTTAGTCTAGGATTGATTTTAAGGAATAAGTTATTATGCACAATGGAATTATGAGCCTAAGAACCTTTAACCACAACTACCTCTCCCGAGTATAGTTGATTCTCATGCAAATTAACCAACTTGATATCCCTATCTAAGTCTATTAACATGCAAGACAATGAGTCCTTTTGACCAATTCTAAAGTTAATCTAAAAACCGTCACGAAATTAGAATATAAACTTTAGTCATGCAATCTTGAATAAGTCTATGCTAAATCCCCTCTCCCAAGCAAGAATCAACACTTAAATCATCCAACTAACGGCCAATTAATTGAAAGCATTAAATCAAGATTGCATACATAATAACCATTGCACAACTTAAACCATAAATCAATCCATAAACTCAATCGACTACATCAATCCCTAAGCCACAAGTTTCGCTACTCATGAATGGTATTACAAGCTCAACTAAACATGAAAAAGCCATAAAATCTAGCTAGAGAAAAGGAAAAGGAAAGGAGAAAAACTCAATGTAGGCCGAGACCGAGCGTCCTCGTCACGATCCCCACGAATGATGGGTTGATTTCCAACTTCCTTCCTTTGCTTCAACTCCAAAATGCTCTGTTTCTGCTCTATTTACGGCTCCAAAACGTCCCAAAAGCGAATCCCCCAAAACCTAGCCGCAAATTACCTTATATTCTGTTTTTTCGTCATAACAGCGTCTCGACGCTATCTTCAAAACGCATGTTTCTGGAATCGAACTTACACAGCGTCGAGACGCTAAGGTTGCAGCGTCGAGACGCTGTGACCTTTTAGCGCCTGATCAGATATGGAATGCCAGCGTCGAGACGCTCAAGAGCTAGCATCTCAACGCTAGCCTGCAGTTGACCCTATTTTGACTTTTCCTTCTTTGATTCTCTTTGGTTCTTTTGCAACTTTCCACGTCCCGAGCACCCGATTAACTCCAATATCGCGCTTTAGCTCCAATCAACCATTTCCTACAAAATAAACAATTAAGTGCAATAAAATGGCCAATAAATCATCAAAGACTACCTAAATTAATTAGGGAAAACTAGCTAGCTATCTCGCTATCAGACATAAACCCCAATAGCTGGAAAGGTACAGACCTTTAAGGCACGACTTGTGGCAAAGGGTTTTACCCAGCGGGAGGGGATTGACTATGAAGAAACGTTCTCCCCTGTTGCCATGTTGAAGTCGATCCAGATACTTTTGTCCATTGCCACGTTCTACGATTATGAAATATGGCAAATGGATGTCAAGACTGCCTTTCTGAATGACAATCTTGAAGAAAGCATCTACATGTCTCAACCAGAGGAGTTCATTGCTCAGGATCAAGAGCAAAAAGTTTGCAACCTTAAACGATCCATTTATGGATTGAAACAAGCATCTAGATCCTGGAATATGAAATTTGATACTGCAATCAAATCTTATGGCTTTGAACAAAACGTTGATGAGCCTTGTATTTACAAAAGGATCATCAACAACTACGTAGCTTTCTTAGTATTGTATGTGGATGATATCCTACTCATCGGGAATGATGTAGCTTATCTCACTGACATTAAACTATGGCTAGCAACTCAATTCCAAATGAAATATTTGGGTGAGGCACAATATGTTCTAGGGATCCAAATTGTTCGAGATCAAAAGAACAAAACGCTAGCCCTGTCTCAAGCGTCTTATATCGACAAATTATTGGTTTGATATAAAATGCAAAATTCCAAGAAGGGACTATTACCTTTCAGGCACGGAATTAATTTGTCTAAGGAACAGTGTCCTCAGACACCTCAAGAAGTTGAGGACATGAGACGTTTTCCCTATGCCTCCGCAGTAGGCAACCTAATGTATGCCATGTTGTGTACAAGGCCTGACATTTGTTATGCAGTAGGGATTGTCAGTAGATATCAATCCAATCCAGGATTCGATCACTGGACAACCGTTAAAAATATCCTCAAGTATATAAGGAGAACGAGGGACTATGTGCTCGTGTATGGTTCTAAGGATTTGATCCTTACAGGATACACTGATTTTGACTTTCAAACCGATAAAGATTCGAGGAAATCTACATCGGGATCAGTATTCACTCTAAATGGATGAGCAATAGTATGGTGTAGCATCAAGCAAGGATGCATTGCAAACTCGACCATGGAGGCCGAATATGTGGCCGCTTGCGAAGCAACAAAAGAGGCAATATGGCTCAGGAAGTTCCTAACTGACTTGGAAGTCATTCCAAATATGCATTTGCCAATCACCTTGTATTGTGATAATAGTGGCGCAGTTGCAAACTCAAAGGAACCTTGCAGCCATAAGAGAGGCAAGCACATCGAAAGGAAATACCATCTCATCAGGGAGATTGTGCACCGAGGAGACGTGATCGTCACGAAGATAGCATCAGAGCACAACATTGCTGATCCATTCACGAAGGCTCTCACGGCTAAAGTGTTCGAGAGTCATCTAGAAGGTCTAGGTCTGCGAGATATGTATGGGAAATAATCTAAGTCAAGTGGGAGAATTGTAACCGTTATATCGATGCCTCAGTATACTGGGTATTTAGATGCCCTAGTTTATTGTATTTTTACTCTGTTATTAATACAAGTATTTATTCACCCACTGCTGTTATAGATTATAGTACATCCCACTAAACTAGAGTTTTAGTTCAAGTGGGAGATTGTTGGGATTGGTGTCCTAAAACTCGTGGATAGTGAATGTTAAACGAATTATATACTTATTCGATAAAGACATTATCGAGATTAATTTAGATAAGTCATTACTGAATAAAGTAAATTGCATATTTAATAACCCAAATCCAATAAACTAAGATACATGGCTATAGGATGAACACTTGAGCTTTATGTAGAGACATAAAAGTGGATCAAGCTCTAGTAAATAGCCAAAACGGTCTATAGTATAGAGATAGGGCTGGGTACCTTATTCTGGGGACACTATAAGACGCGACCCACTTTATAGATGGTATAGACGATGTGATCCTAAATCGTCCATGTAGAGACATGCGAGTGGGGGCGTTCTATGCAATGAGTTTGCATAAGACCAGGACTGAAAAATAAGTCGCTCTTGCTTTATAACACCGTTTACTGACGAGACTGACTATTTCATGTGATGACCTAGGTAACTCGATCTTAATCCTGAGCTAACTATGAACTCCTGTTTATTCGGGCTTATCCTTAGATCTGCATAGGTGATAGTGGCTCAGTATCGCCGACTCAACATGCCTCCCATTTCAGGGATAGGAACGGGTAGATAGCTGGGGACATAGTCGTGCAAGAAGGAATTCACCCTACCCGAATTAGGGATAGTAGAGAAGTTGTTCCCTTAAGTACTTACTCCAGGGCTTGAACAAAGGGATCCCGCCCTCTCAATGGCCCGAGAGGGACTCGGTTTATTGGTTGGACCATAAACCAATTGTTCATTAGAGGATCAGTGGGACTTAAGGAACTAGAAGTACTATAGGGGTAAAACGGGCTTTTGACCTAGCTATAGCTACGAACAACTTGTGAAGGATCGACTTACTAATCATGGTTAAATCAAGTGGACAGAAATATATCTATAGTGAGGGGAGTGCAACTATCGGGCTATAGTGGAGTGTCCCGATAGTTAACGAATGTTGGCTAAGCTTGGTGAATGAGATTAACCGGTTAGCCTCGAATCGTTGGAGCCCATGATCTATAGGTCCATTAGGTCCCCCTACTAGCTCATATCGGATTAAAGCCTAGAACATATTGATAGAATTTTTTGAATCGTTCAAAATCGGGAAAAAGGGTATTATCGTAAATTGTGTTTGACACAATGATTTAATTATGAATTAAATTAGAAATTGAGAGATAAAGTATTTAAAAGTGTTTTAAATACCATATATATGTATTAGGAATCATATATATGATTAATGGCACTAGGTAACAATGATTAATTAGATTAATCATGACAAATTACTTGGAAATGTCCCAATTAATAACCTAGAAATCAAATTCAATTTAGAATTGAATTAGGGTAAATTGCAAGCTGAAAATTCAGAATCAAGATTCAATTTAGTGGATTTAGTGGCAATCCCACTATTGCATGTTGATGCATAGTGGAAAACAACGCAACCATGCACTAGTTGCATGTGTTATGAGTTAAACACCTAGAATCCACTTTGAGTTGCATTTTTACCATGTGTCTAGTGTCATGAAGCTTGTCTTTGCATGGAAGAGGTCTATTTAAAAGCTTGAATCAGATTCAAAAGGGAAGAGAGCCATTTTCTTACTGTTATGCTGCTGGAATTTGGACTCAGACTCTGTCATCTCACATACTTCTTCATAGCTTGATCCTTCAAGCATTCCTTTCCCATTCCCTATCTTATATAGACTCCCACAAGTCATTCTTGGCCCGGAGAATAGTAGGGAAGACTCTAGAGGTTGTCCTAGAAAGGTTGGAGAAGAAAACACAACAAGGAGCATCACAAAGTTGAGCTACGAAAAGGTTGGTGTTTCTTTCTCTCTGTTCTGTTTTTCTAGAACAAGCATGCTTTAGGACCAAAATTGATGTGGTTAGGTGCTTCTGATCTTCAATTGTTTCTGCATGTGTTATATGAACACCTTCACTACGATCATCACCGACCTTCGTTGACTTGCCTCCATCGTCGACCACGGACTACGGGTTGCGACTGACTGCAACCGTCGACCTCCAACGACTTGTTGTCGTCGACCTCCGCTGATTGACAGCCACCGTCCACCTTTGACTACCGGTCGTCACTGACTGCTATTGTCGACCTCAGAAGACGATGCGTAATTTGCTTACCGCAAGTGCACGGGTCAAGAAATAACATAGTGTTTTCGTGTAAAACGAGTGTCATCCTCTGGATTGGATTTCTAGCAAATTAAGTACCGCAAATACTTTTGTTCAATTTTATTTAGGGAACAAAACTCAAAGATAAAGATAAGAGTAAAGACAAAAAACATAAAAATAAAAGTGGAGACTCAAATGGAAAGACTCTTAGGGAATTGATTTCATTGATTAAGATTGAAGATTGATTAATAGGAATGAATTGACCGTGCAATTATTCTACAAGCCAAGGAAACTTTTATCACGATTACCTCTCCCGAGTATAATGGATTCTCATGCATATAACTAACTTGATATCCCTATCTAAGTTCATTAACATGCAAGGCATTATTCGGTTCGGTCCTTGTTATACTTCTAAAGTAATTCCAAATCCTGTCACAAACTTAGAATTTCTACTCTAGTCATGCAATTAAACAAGGTAAGTCTTAGGCCAAATCCTCCCTCCCGAGTTAGATTCAACACATAAATCATTCAATTAGTGATCAAGTAATTGAAAGCATTAAACAAAATTGCATGAATAAAATAAAAACACATTCATACCTAAAATCAATCCAACAACTAAAAGAATTACATCAATCCCTAAGACAAACAACTAGCAATTCATAGTCTTTAAACCACCAACACTAATTGCAAGAAAAACCATAAAAACTACAAGAGTTAAGGGAAAGAGAAAGGAAAAATCGAATCCGCCGACACCGCACGTCCCCGTCACGATCCCCACGACTTCTCGCTGGATTCCCGCTCCTTGGCCTTGCCTTTTGCTCCCACAAAAGGTCTCTAGTCGAAATTAGGGCTAAAATCTCACCAATTGGACTCCCCCAATCCGTAGCACAAAATGATGAATTTATAGAAAATCTGGCGAAAGCGTCGCGACGCTGTCGCGATTCTGGAAAATTTGCCGAGAGCGTCGCGACGCTATTTATTTATTTTTGTTTTTTTTTTAGATTGAAAACTCCATTTGACTCCAATTGCTGAATTAAGCTTCAAACACATACTTCCTACAAATAAAACATAAAAATGCATAAATTTTGGCAAATAATTGTAAAAGACTAGCTTAATTAATCAGAGAAAAATAGCTAGCTATGCTCGCTATCAACCGACCGCTGTCGACTTCCGCCAACCGACCTCAACTGTCGACCTTCGACTATCGGTCGTCATCGACCTCCGCCGACCGACCGCCACCGTCCACCTCCGACTACCGGTCATCGCTGACCTCCATCAACCTCCGATTACCAATTGCGGCTGACTGCTACCCTCAACCTTTGACTACCGGTCGCCGCCGACCTTCGACGACCAGTCGCTGTCGACCTCCGTTGACCGACTGCCACCTACTAGTCGCCACCGTTGACCTCAAACTACTGGCCGCCATTGACCTCCACCGACCGGTCACTACTGTCGACCTCTGATTATGAGTCATCGTCAACCTTCGCTAACCGACGGCCACTGTTGACCTCTAACTACCGGGTGCCACAATTGACCTCCAACTATCGACCGTCATTGTTGACCTCTGACTATCGATCACGACCGATTGCTACCGTTGACCTCTGACTATCGGTCGTCGCCGACCTCCGGTGACCGACCGCTACTATCGACTTCTGACTATCAGGCGCTACCGTCGATCTCCAACTATCTGGTGCCACCGTCGACCTCCGAGTACCGAGTGCCGCCAACCTTCGCTAATCGGCCGCCACCGACCTCCACTGACCAGCCTCCGTCGACCGGTCGTGACCTTCGACCTTCGACTACCGGTCGCCGCCGCCGGTAACCTCTGACTATAATTTTCATGTATGTTATATATAATTTTTATATTATATGTACCAAAATTTATTTCAACTAAAAATCAAGAAACGAGAAACAGGTCAACCTAGACACGTGTATCTCTCTCTTTTATTCGGCTCCCAAAGATGGAAGGAACTTTCCAAGAATGGAATGTTTTCTCCCAAAAGTGGAATGACTTTGACTTAGGCGGCTACTCCCTTTTATAGAAGGATAGGAGGCTTGAAATAGGTCAACCTAGACACGTGTAGGGCTCTCCTTGCTCCTTTATCCCGAAAATAACTCAACAGAAGTCGATTCATGAAGTCGGCTAACGAGCTGTGATGTGGCAGTTTTTGCTCCCAGCTTTGCTGCAGCACCAAATTTGCTCCCTCCAGTCGCCCAACAACATATTCTGCACAAAGTAGTTTCCAATGCTTCCATTCTTCCAAATGGGTTAAAACATATAATATATATCCAAAACCAACCCTATTAAGCATAAAAGACACACAAATCCCTATAGAAATTAGGCCTAAATAACTACCTTTTGGGCAGTTATCACACCCCCAAACTTGAACTGTTGCGTGTCCCGAGCAATGCTAACCAACCTTCCCTTAAGAATTCAAAGCATTAGACAAAGAATAGCTTAATCAAACCAGACAGTCCAACACTACCTTCAACCTTTACCTGAGCACTCTGCAAAACCAAGCTTTGCTGCAGCAAAACAATTCCTCCGGCATGGACAAATAATCACCACTTTTAACTCAATTCTAAGAACTTACCACAGCCTAGCTCTATTAACAGACATTTCAAAACACATTTCTAAGGGGTTTATATTTTTGTATCTCAGACTTAAAGGAGCCCTACAGTCATAAGCTCTTAAGCATGGGATGACCCACTTTATGGTGCAGTATACCCTTGCCTCAAGCTCATCACCAACTAGGCTCAATACTCATTATAAAGCTCAAATATCCTTAGTTATTCTATCTCTTGCCCCTCAGAATGACAACATTTTATGATGAAGCTCACCTAAGTTTAGGGAGACAGAAAAACTGTTGGATCATCATTCATCCTCCAAAACTTTTGCTCTATGAATTTTTTCAGCAAAATTTTCAACAATCAATTTTTTCAGCAAATCATTTTTTCTCATTTTTCCTATTTCCTAGGTCATCTTTTGACGCGAAGACAAACTGTGGGTATCACAAATGTCCCCGGTTACTCAATAACCTAACAAATTTTTACATGAAGGAGAGGAATGCTCGAGCAAAACAATTGGAGTAGCAAAAAGTCCCCCAAACTTGAATTATTCATTGTCCTCAATGAATCATTAATTTTGCAATTTATACCCCCAAACTTAAATTTTTCTATCTGAATTTTAAACTAAGCGTGGGACTAGAACTATGCGTAAAGTGGATCATAAAAGTCAACACTACCTCCAAAATCTTCTTTGCTGCAGCAACTGACCAGGCCAGAAGAAATGCTCAAGCAAAAGGTTTCTGGAAATCAGAATACCTTAATCTAATCAAGCTTAACCAGTCCAAGCTTCAAAAATTCAGAAGAAAACAATTAAGTTAGAGTTACTCAGTGCTCATAGAACCGAAATATTTAGGAAATTCCATTAAAAACATAAAGAGAAATTACATGAGCAGAGATATATTTTTTAGAAGCAGAAATTAAAAACCAGCAGAGCAACAAAATAAGCAAAGATAGAAGAAGATGCGGTCAGAAAATGGGCGAGCAACAAAAATATTTCAACAAAAAGATTGCGCGCCCAAATTCTCCTCCTTCAATCCTCCTGACCATGATCTTCTTCTTCATCTCCTTCTCTCTCAACAGGCGGCGGCGGAATCCAGGGGTTCAGTAGGTCATCAGGGAATATGGGTAAAGCCGGATATGGTTTGGAAAAATTTGATTGCAAAGCAACCCTCAATGCAGCATCCCTCCTCTTCACATAATTCCAAAAAGTCTGGAATTGCCTTTCAGCGAATTCCATCCTGCTGGAATGCATTTGTAATTGCTCCTGTATTTGGTGGATGCCGCACACCAATCCTCCTTGGCGTACTTGTTGGTACGATTTTCCGCAAGCGCACGGGCCACAAGTAATATAAAACGGAAAGTATTCCGAGTATCGAATCCACAGGGAGGCGAAGCGAAACTTAAGCAAATAATTAAAATTCTCTTGAGCACTGAAAATACTTAGGTGAAATAATATTTAGGGACCACGCTCATATGATAAAAAGAATTTGAATTTTAAAATGATTAAGGAAAACAAATTTGATCAATCAGAAATAAAATGTGGAGAAAGAGTTTTCTTGAAATGGGAAGAGGGGTCTTGAAAATCAATGATTAGCTAAATAGTTGTTATAATTATCCTATCTCATTGCCCAACTAATTATAAACCTAGAATCTCCGTTAATCACATAGGATCTCCTGTCGGTTTCCCCTAATTGTAATTAATTCATTTTAACAACCTAAGTGTCCTTAGCGCCATTAAAAATCATTAATTATTACGCTCTGATTCATTTTAGGAATCTAAGTTTAATCAACTAATCCCGGTGTCACAACGGGCAATTAAACTAGTTGCATGGATTATGATCTATCCTAATTTCTCTCCGTCGAGTTTCCATTAAGAAACGAATCATTACACAATTGGCCAGATTGAGTAAAGCATTAAGCACATCCATACAAATAATTAGGACATGGGCAAGAGACAAGCAATTATAACAATATTTCCACTAACATTTCATTTCAAGACCCCGAATTGGGGTTTAGCTACACATAATATCCACAATAATTACAAGGGAAAGCATATTAAAAGGCATAAAAGGAAAGGAATTGACCGTCGAAAAACCCCTTGCTGACGCTTGGAGCCCCCGCTGACTACTCCTCGAGCCTCTAGAATTGCTCCCCAAAATTCCCAAAAATTCCCACTAGAAGAACCCTCTCAAAAAGGCTCAAAAGCCTTGAGAGGGGCTCCAAAAAAGGAGTCTTAAGAAAGGAAAGAAAGGAATGAGTGAGTAATGATTTGATTGATGATTCCAAATGAGGCACCAAGGGCTCCTATTTATAGGCCTGGAAAAGGGGTAGCGTCGCGACGCTGCCTTGCCAAGCGTCGCGACGCTGCTGCGCACGCGGCTTGGGCAACAAGAAAGGGCAGCGTCGCGACGCTGCCTTGCTAAGCGTCTCGACGCTGTCCAGATTTTCCAGAAAAATCAGCTTCTTTTTGGGCTGATTTTTGGGCCTTCTTCTTCATTTCTCTTGGACTTTTCCTCATGGATGTCTTCTTTGGGCCTTCAATTCCATTAAGCTAGGATTTGGGCTATAATGACTTCAATTTTGGCTCTTTTTCTCCCAAATTCTCCAACTTAGCTCCTAAGGACCAAATAACAAAATTCATTAAATATATTCATTAAAAACACAATTAAAGCACCAAAAAGCTTAATAAATTGAGACTAAAATAGCGACATTTCTGCTCGCTATCAGTGCTTCTTGAGTCCTTTGAACCCTGGCCAAATTTGGTGTGTCAATTATTCCCTTGTCTATAAGAGGCACATCATCCTCATCCTCTAGCACCCCTGCCCTTCGGCATAGCATCGTGATAGTGTTGGGAAAAAACAACCTTCCCCACCTTTTTCCGCCAGCAGTCAAGAATCTCAGAAGAAATTATTTTACCCACATCAATACTCATTTAACGAAGAATGGCAAAGGCAAGCAAAACGCAGTCTCGAGACACTGTTGAGTCATGAGTTGTCGGTAGTAAGCGTAGCTTAATGAAACCCATCCACGTATTGGTCTCGCTCTTCAAATAAGCAGCCTGAAATGTGCGCTTCTCTATCTTCGACAGTCTCCACTGGGCCCCCTCGATGCCAACCTCTTAGACAACTGCATTTAGTTGGTCGCTAGATGGTGCGACCACCATCTCATTAAAGCATGCGTGCGGAAAATCCTGGAGATTGAACAAAGCATTAATGGCTCCTGGGCTCCAGTCAACGGGCACTCCTCGAACTATAACCTAAAATTCTTCCTGATCATCAATATTTGCGTAAAATTCCCGAACAATGTTGGAATCAACAGGTTCCGGCTTCGCACAAAATTGACTCCAGCTGAGGTTCGCTATTCCAGTCCTCAAGAACCGTGGCAGATCATCGCCAAATCCTCGTTCAAACAGGAAGTCCCGTCTCAGCATCTCAACATACTTTGCCCGAGCAAGGCTATTGATGAAGCGATTGTACGGTAATCTTGGTTCCTCAATCTCGTCAGCCTCACCCGATGCCTCAGCAATACCTTTGCCCTTGTCTTCCCTCTGCTTGGGCAAAATCTCTTCCTTAACCTTCTTTGCTTCTTCTTCTCTTGCTTTGTCTTCAACCTCCTTCTTTTCTTGTTCCCTTCTCTCTTCCTCAGAATCCGACGATGGAGGCGATGGGGTATTTCGAATCACCCTGATGCGGCCCGTCTTCCGCTTAATGCGGCGACATTTTGGCACTTCCGGCATGACTACCTCTACTCGAGCCTCCTGCACCGGTTCTTGTTCATTCTCTTCTTCAGGCACAACTGCGGCCTGTTCGTCTCGTACCTCGTCAGCCTGTGGTTCTTGATTCTTCTCAGCATTCTCTTCTTGAACCGTATCTGTGACTATCGATTCGACCTTAGGATTTTGAACTCCCTCCGTATCTGGGACATTCACTGGTTCTTCTTGGATAGTTTCTTGATCTTCGATCCTCTGTTGTCTCCTTCGCCTCTTAGTTTCCCTCTCTTCTGGTGTTCTTTTCTTCTTTGTTTTTGCTTTGGGTATCTCAGGATTAACTGGCACTCCTTCCTCTTCATTATCTCTCTCTCTGTTTGCTCTCGTCTTTGCCATGGAAGACTCAGGATTTTCACAGAGAAAAGCAACAAAGGAAGAAGACGAAATTCGAATAGCAAAAGGGATTAAATGCGAAGGGGAAAGTGAAAATAACTTACCACCGTTTGTGAATAAATAAAGCCTCAGCAAAATCAAAATCCAACTGAAAAGATTTGCCACATTAAATTATATTACCGTTTATTTTAAACACATGCAAACTAAGAATTCAAAACCATCAACGGTAATGTGGTGAATTTCAATCGCCCACGGTAAATCCTTATGCGTTTTCCACCATCACAACCCTTGGATGATCTCTGTGTGACACGTGGCCTCATCAGATGACTCATGCAAATTTACCTGTAAAAATTCAAAGAAAATCCAAACGGTAAAAATAATAAATTTTCAACGAAATCCCTCCTACTCGGACGAGAGATTTGCTTCAGCCATAAAGTTGTCGTAACAACCGTCTGAGCAAAACAAATCCTGAATAATCTTAGATATAGATTTCAAATTTAAAATAGGAAATCAAATCAGGAAATTTAAATTCAACCGCTTAAATCAAATCCTTTTAAAATAATCTTTTTTTTTATTTTATTTTTGAAGCCGAATTAATTAGGAAAATTTTTATTAAACCTAAGCTAAACAGAATTAAAATATCTGAAAATAAAATCTAAATCTACTAAAATCTAATTTAAACTAATTAAAAGATAATAAATAAACCGAAAATAAAATCCAACAAAATCAAATAAAATTCAAATCGACATAAATAAAATCTAAAGTAAATCCTATTGAATTAAAAATACCAACGGATTGAAAATAAATCATGCAAAATTTAAATAAACCAAATCTAACCTAATCGAAATTAAAAATAAATCAGCAAAAAAATCAAAACGACCACTGGGAGCTCAAAATTTTACTCAGTACAATGCTCCCGCAAACATCTTGCTCTTTCAATCATCAATCAACCTTAGGGAAGGATATTTCGACTGAAACTCCTCACCCCAATAGTGTTTCACACGCTGTCCATTCACCTTGAACACTCTCATATCTTTTTCATCCTGCAAAGTAATTGCTCCATGGGAAAAAACCTCAACCACAATAGATGGTCCTGACCATTTAGATTTTAGTTTCTCAGGAAATAATTTTAATCTAGAATTATAAAGCAAAACTTTCTGACCTTTGACAAACTCTTTAGATTTAATTTTCTTGTCATGCCACAACTTAGTCTTTTCTTTATGCATTTTCGCATTTTCATAAGAAAATTGGAGAAATTCCTTCAATTCATTAAGCTGCAGCATTCTTATTGCTCCTGCACGACTCATATCAAAATTTAACCTTTTCAAAGCCCAAAATGTTTTATGCTCAAGCTCTAATGGTAAATGGCAAGCTTTCCCATATACTAACCTATAGGGAGACATACCTAGAGGAGTCTTATAGGTTGTCCTAAAAGCCCAAAGAGCCTCATCCAACCTAAAAGACCAATCCTTTCTAGATGGATGGACTACTTTCTCTAGAATCGATTTTATTTCCCTATTACTAATTTCAGCTTGACCATTAGCTTGTGGGTGATAAGGGGTAGCTATCCTATGCTTAATCCCATACTTAGCTAAAAGCTTAGTTAAGATATTATTAACAAAATGTGTACCCTCATCACTCACTAGAGCTCTAGGTGTCCCAAACCGCACAAAGATGTGCGATTGAAGGAACCGTGCTACTGTCTTGGCATCACTCTGATGGCATGCGAAGGCCTCCACCCACTTGGACACGTAATCAACTGCCAATAAGATAAAAACATTGCCATTAGAAGGGGAAATGGCCCCATAAAATCAATACCCCATACATCGAATAATTCAACTTCTAAAATGTAAGTAAGAGGCATTTCATCTCTAGGCCCCAAGTTTCCTCTCCTTTGGCAAGCATCACATTGCTTGTAAAACCAATGGGCATCCTTGAATAAGGTAGGCCAGAAGAATCCACAGTGCAAAATCCTCATAGCTGTCCTCTGACCGCTGAAATGACCTCCATACGGCGAAGAGTGACATTGCTCCAGGATTTCCTTTGCTTCATCACCTGAAATACACCTACGAATAATACTGTCAGAGCATTGCTTATACATAAATGGCTCATCCCAATAGAAAAACTTCGCATCATGCTTAATTTTTTTCTTCTGCCTCCAATCCATGTCAATAGGAGTGACTCCCTTTACCAAGAAGTTGGCAATATCAGAATACCAAGGGACATCCCTGACTGCCTTTACCTCAACAACAAAAAGCTGTTCATCCGAAAAAGAATCTGTAATGGCAGATTGCTCCAGCAAAGATGATGATGGATCAAGACGAGATAAATGATCTGCAATGACATTTTCTGATCCCTTCTTGTCCTTTATCTCTAAGTCGAACTCCTGCAACAATAAAACCCAACAAATTAGTCTAGGCTTTGCATCTTTTTTAGACATTAAATACCTTATTGCTGCATGATTCGTGAACACTGTGACTTTGGATCCAACCAAATATGGCCGGAATTTCTCAAAAGCAAACACAACAGCTAACAACTCCTTTTCAGTAGTTGTGTAGTTGACCTGTGCCTCATTCAAAACCCTGCTTGCATGGATAAATTTGCCCTGCTTTTGCCCAAGCATAGCACCTACTGTAGCATCACTCGCATCACACATTACCTCAAATGGAAAATTCCAATTAGGTGCACAAAGAATGGGTGCTGAGATTAAAGCAGCCTTTAAAGTCTCAAAAGCCTTCCTACAATCTGCATTAAAGTCAAAAACATGATCAGTACACAATAAGTTACAAAGAGGTTTACTGATTTTGGAAAAATCCCTTATGAACCTCCTATAAAATCCAACATGGCCTAAAAAACTCCGAATTCCCTTCATTGAACTCGATGGTTCTAGTCTCTCAATCACCTCTATTTTTGCTCTATCAACTTTTAGACCATTCTTAGAAATCCTATGACCTAACACTATGCCCTCCTTGACCATGAAGTGGCATTTCTCCCAATTAAGAACTAGATGGGTATCCTCACATCTCTTTAACACCTTACCTAAATTATCTAAAAAACTCTGAAAAGACCCTCCAAACACTGAAAAATCGTCCATGAACACCTCAACAGTGGACTCAATCATATCAGAAAAAATTGCTAACATACACCGCTGAAATGTTGCTGGAGCATTGCAAAGGCCAAAAGGCATTCGCCTAAAAGCACAACAATTAACCAAGATGCAATAATCAACATATATTATTCGAGTTAAGCACGTCAATCACATTGTTCCTAACCAACGCCTAAGCTACTTAGTTCATAATATGCATGGAAACACAAATTACAATCTGAGTGAGCATATCCATAATTACAAGATAATAAAAGGAAATATTAATCTCCTCGATCAACTCGCAATGATGGTCTTCTAGGTGGTCTCCAATCTCTCTCTTCTATTCGGCTCCCAAAGATGGAAGGAACTTTCCAAGAATGGAATGTTTTCTCCCAAAAGTGGAATGACTTTGACTTAGGCGGCTACTCCCTTTTATAGAAGGATAAGATGATTGAATTTGGTCAACCTAGACACGTGTAGGGCTCTCCTTGCTCCTTTATCCCAAAAATAACTCAACAGAAGTCGATTCATGAAGTTGGCTAACGAGCTGTGATGTGGCAGTTTTTGCTCCCAGCTTTGCTGCAGCACAGAATTTGCTCCCTCCAGTCGCCCAGCAACATATTCTGCACAAAGTAGTTTCCAATGCTTCCATTCTTCCAAATGGGTTAAAACATATAATATATATCCAAAACCAACCCTATTAAGCATAAAAGACACACAAATCCCTATAGAAATGAGGCCTAAATAACTACCTTTTGGGCAGTTATCAATAACGCATAAAATATCTGGGAGAAGATTTTGTGTCTCATCAACAGGACCTGCACATGGGTTAAGAATGATCCCTTCAAGTGCCAATAAAATGTAAAAGTAGCAACAAAATTCAAGAATCAGAAGGTACCTAACAACACAAAGAGATGACGAGCAGGAGCATCAACCATTAATTGAAGATCATTAGGAGAGTTTTTATAGTGAGATGCGACTTAAAGTGCCATCATCCGCTAAAAAAAGAAATAAAACAAAAAATAGAGATCAAAACCAATAAGACTGTAAGTGGCTTAAATATCAAATTGAACTATGAAAAGCACCTGCAGAAAAATTTCACTTTCTTTGTGAAAGGAGAAGAGAGTGTCTCGATTCACATAATATAAGTTGCACTCACTAGGAAGGGGAAGCCTGGGCATCAAAAGAAAAATACATGCATTAACAACCAACTATTTTAACCAGGGGTGTAAATTTTTTGGGTTGGGTAGGTTGTACGGACAACCGGCCCCACCCCGGGTGTACGGAAAACCGACCCGACCCGACCCGGTTCGGTGTCTACCCGGGTCGGGTCGGGTCGTTTTTTTTCTTTTTCTTTTTTTTCCTTCTTCGAAGATTTCAACCACTGTCGAATGTTGTCTATTTGGAATGTATTGACTAAACAAGTAGATCCTTGTAAGTGATATTTAGATCAAATTATTGTTGTTTCAAACACAAACTAACAAGTTATCAAACAACACTAATTAGTCCTCTCTGTGTGTCCCCAAAGAAGCTGAAAAAGAAAGGAAAAGGGAGATGATAGAGACATATATGGACACCAAAGTGAGAGTAAAACAGTTGAAAGAGATTAACAAAGTAGGAAACACAAAAACATATTTTTCCTCTAATTTCCTCTTCACTACTGCAGCAAAGTTAGGTCTGTCTCTGAATTTTCTGCAAAAAAGATCCAATTATTTTCCCATCTAACAGTCACAGACACCGAAACAACACAAGAAATCAAAGCAGCTATCCAAGCAGTCATAGCAACAAGAACAACTGCTTCACAATAACACCAATTAATCACACACACAACAAACCCATCAAAAGAAAATTTCAAAAAATACAGAGAGAGGTATAGAAAATTTACCACTCATTGATGGCTTTATCTTGCATCTTGATCAATCCCAAGGTTCTATTTATGAAATACATTCCAAATAGACAACATTCGACAGTATTGATCCTATTTATGAAATACTATTCATGGGTTGGTTTGCCCCATGACCCAGAAGATTTCTCTTCCTTAATCAATCAGCATCTTCAAACCACCACGTCTTCTTCTTCCTCCCCTTCTTGCCTCTCCTTCAAGAATCAGTTCATGTCGCTGTTGCATTCTTAACCTCCTTGGCACTCTTCGTCTCTGTTTTCGCGGCGGTCGGACTCCACCTCCATTGCCAGAGTGTACTGCATGCTTGATTTTCTCGAGGATCGGCTTCACTCAAGTCGTGTTTTGAACCACGCTTTGTCAGATCGTAGTGTTAGGGATGTGAGATTTGTCGATGCTTCGTATTTGGCTGTGAACTCCACTTGTGGCGGCGTGAAATTGTCCGATCCTGGGGATTTCGCCAAAGAAATTTGATCCTCTTTCGAAGGGTGGCGATGTGCCTAAAGTTCCGTCCAGTACTGATCTGCCTCGAAGTTCATCGTGAAGGGGATAAAAGCCCCTACGCAGCGGAAGCACATCGATTGGACCTTACGCCGTATATTAATTAACATTAAAATACCGTTACGAAAAGGCAAAATAAACCTTAAACATATTTTAAAGTAGCTGGAAAATAGTTATAAACATGCTGAAAAATAAATCTAAATTTATTTTCTTGTTTTTCTAAAGAAAAGGGAAAGAACCGTTACAAACCTTCGTTGTAGACTTGACCGTTCTTCGCCAACGACGCTCCAACGAACGAAAACATAGCGATTCCTTCTTGATTTCTTCGCTGGAAATTTCTTCTTCAAAGACACAATAATCACAGAGGTTACACTGATATGTCTCTAAGTCTAGGAGGCAAAAGACTTGTGGGAGTCTTTCTCTGAGAGGGAGGCTAGAGAGAATTCTAGGTCTTGTCTTGTGAGTCTAAGAGCAAGAGGAGAGTACTGAACCAATTAGGTCTAGTGTTCTATTTATAGAAGAGAGGCCATGAATAAAATATTCAATTAAATCAATCTTTTCCAAAATTGATTCAATCTTATTCCTTATTTAATCAATCCATGATCAATCAATTCCATAATTGATTAATATTTTCCATAAATGACTAATTACTTCCATAAGTGATTAGATCATTTCCATAAATGATTAATCACTTCATTAATCACAGTGATTAATCATTTCCATAATTGATTAATTTCGGGTTAATGAATTCTTTAATTAATTCACCACCAATTAAATATCACATATTTAATTTCCGGCATTGAATTAATTAATTTGCCCAAATAGATTTTAGGCCTTAAAATAAATTAATTCCTTATTTGAACTCTTTAAAACTTCCATAAATTTAATGTGACTCAAATTTATATTAATATTTGTATTTCTTCAAATATTAATTTCTCTCATAATAATATATCAATATATATTATATTGTTTCCCTTAGTAAATTGAACATTTTCAACTTACATTTATTATTTAGTTGCCTCAAATTACTTTATGATCTACCAGTGGGAGATGATGGACCTGTAGATCAGAAGCTCCAACGATGTGAGATTAATTGGTCAAACTCATTAACCACATTAATCAATATTCGTTAACTGTGTGTACATTCCACTATAGACTCACAGTTGCACTCTTCTCACTGCAAACATATTTTCTGTGTCCACGAATATAGACCAATATCGACTAGTTAGTCCTTCACGAGTGTCCGTAACACCAGCTGGGTCAAATTACCGTTTTACCCCTGGATTACTTCTATTTCCTTAAGTACCAGTTCTCCTCTAATGAACAACCTTTTGTGGTTCAACCATCAAACAGAAAACTCTCTCGTGCCATTGAGAAGGTAGGACCCTTTGTTCAAGACTCGAAGTCACCACTTAAGGGAACATTCATCTGCTTCCCTAAAGTCGGGAAGGAGTGAATTTCATCTTGTACGATTATGTTCCCAGCTCCCCATTCGGTCTTGTCCCCAAAATGGTAGGCTTATTCAGTCGGCGTATTGGCCACTCTCACCCATGCAAATCAAAGGACAATCTCTCATGAGCAGGAGTCCATAATCAACTCAGGATTAAGACTAAGTTGTCTAGGTTGTCCTAGTTAAATAGAAAACCAACTAGTTAACGGTGTTATAACTAGTGGTTACTATTTCGCGGTCCGGTCTTATGCAAACTCATTGCATAGGATACCCCCACTCGCATGTCTCCTACACGAACGCGTTGGATCTTAGCGTCTGTATCAAATACAAAGTGGGTCGTATCCATAGTGTCACCAGGATAAGGCACCCAGTCTTATCCCTATACTATAGACCCTTTAGGCTGTTTCTTGAACAATGATCCCATATGTCGCTACATATAGTTCAAGACTCATATTACAACCTAGGATATCTAGTTTATTGGATTAGGGTTATTTTTAGGCAAAGACAAATATAAAATAACTAATAACATTTAATGGAAAAATATACCAATATTATTTCATTAATATCCGGTCAACGGTTACATTCACTATCTACGAGTTTTATTGCAAAAAACCCAACAAACTCCCATTTGAACTAAAACACTAGTTAGTGGGATGTAAATGCAATAATCTAAAGCTGGAAATGTCATGTATATTAAAATAATACAATGAACTAGAGCATCCTTATACCCATTATACATTTCTCCCACTTGCCCTAGATTAGATGGCATACAAATCTCGTAGACCTAGACCCTCTAGATGACCCTCAAACACTTTAGCCGTGAGAGCCTTCGTAAATGGATCAGTGATGTTGTGCTTTGAAGCGATCTTAGTGACGATCACATCTACTCGTTGCACAATTGTTATTGGCTCGTGTAGACGCCAAACGATTAGACCGCAAGCGCACGGGTCACAAGTAATATAAAACGGAAAGTATTCCGAGTATCGAATCCTCAGGGAAGCGAAGTGAAAATTAAGCAAAAATAAAAATCTTTTGAGCACTAAAAATACTCGGGCGAAATAATATTTAGGGAATAGCTCATGCAATAAAGAGGAATTTAAAATTCAACCCAATTAAATAAAATGATCAATAAAAATAAAAATATGGAGAAAGAGTTTTCTTTTAATGGGAAGAGGGGTCTTGAAAATCAATTATTAGCTAAATAATTGTTATAATTATCTTATCTCATTGCCCAACTAATTATAATCCTAGAATCTCCGTTAATCACATAGGTTCTCCTGTCGGTTTCCCCTAATTGTAATTAATTCATTTTAACAACCTAAGTGTCCTTAGCGCCATTAAAAATCATTAATTATTACGCTCTGATTCATTTTAGGAAGCTAAGTTTAATCAACTAATCCCGGTGTCACGACAGGCAAGTAAACTAGTTGCATGGATCACGATCTATCCTAATTTCTCTCCGTCGAGTTTCCATTAAGAATCAGATCATTACACAATTGGCCAGATTGAATAAAGCATTAAACGCATCCATACAAATAATTAGGACATGGGCAAGAGACAAGAAATTACAACAATATTTGAACTATAATTTCATTTCAAGGCCACAAATTGGGGGTTTAGCTACACATGGCTAAAATATCCACAATAATTACAATAGAAAGCATAATTAAGAACATAAAAGGAAAGGAATTGACCGTCGAAAAATCCCTTGCTGACGCTTGGAGCCCTACCGACTACTCCTTGAGCCTCCTAAGATGCTCCCCAAAACTCCCAAAATATTTCCCACTAAAGAATTCTCTCAAAAAGGTTAGAAAGCCTTGAGAGGGGGCTCCAAGGAGCCTAAGGAAGAAAGGAAAGGAAAGGATTCCTTTGTGGAATGTTGGATGCTAAATGAGGCACCTTGGGCGCCTTTTATAGGCCTGGAATGGGGGCAGCGTCGCAACGCTACATTGCACAACGTCGCGACGTTGCTATGCACGCATCTTGTTGCCCAAGAAATGGGTAGCGTCACGACGCTATCTACACAGCGTCTCGACGCTGACCCAATTTCCAGAATTTCCAGCTTCGGTTTTGGGCTGATTTTTGGGCCTTCTCTTCATTTCTTTTGGGCATTTTCATCATGATTGTCTTCTTTTGGTCCCCTTTTGATCCAAGCTAGGATTTGGGCTTCATTTGCTTCATTTTTTGCACTTTTTCTCCCAAAATCACCAACTTTGCTCCTAAGGACCAAATAACAAAATTCATTAAATATTTCCATTAAAAACACGATTAAAGCACAGAAAAGCTTAATAAATTGGGACTAAAATAGCGACATTTCTGCTCGCTATCACACCCCCAAACTTAAGCTTTTGCTAGTCCCGAGCAAAATAAATTCTAAAGATGCATGAAATAGAATTGCTCACGCCTTAATGATTTTGGAATTCTTAGGATAGAATGGAAAATATGCAAGTGGAATAAGCAAGCATCGCATACTCTTGAAGAAATCCTAAACTAGTTTGAACTTAAGATTAATGAATAGCATGCTCAAGACTTATCTATTGATTCTTTTACTAACCTAGATTAGTCTTATGGCTTTCTCCATTTGTTTTCCCCCTACACTGGCTAAGAGCCCCTAATAGGTCGGAGTCCTTCTATCATGCAAAAAAAAAGAAACTAGGGTGCCTGGAATTTTTCTTTTCCATGGGGGAGCAAAACTCACAAATGATTTTTCTTTTTCTTTTGCTACTCCCCCAAACTTGCATTTTGATTTCTAATGGTACTAGCTTTCACACTACGGTGCAGGGACCCTTAACCCGAATTTTATTCTCTGGTTGGCCTAACTGATCACACCGCAGGTAGCTCTTTTTACCCCTAGGCCTTTTCTTTTGTGCAAGCAAAAATTTTCTTTTTCAACAGATTTTTCTTTTCCCTCATTTTCTTTTGTTGCTTTTGCTTTTCTCTCAGCAGGCGTAGCATTTTTTTTTTTTTCTACCTAGCTCTTTAGAACAATCAAGCATGAACTTCCTAATATTAGAAACTAAGCCTATCGGGGTGACAAAAAACTTTAAAAACCATAATAAGAATCTAGATTTTCAAAGATGTCATTAGATAAGGCTATTGCATGCTTAAGACATCAAAACTAAGTATCAAAAAAATTTTAAATTTCACAATTTCTGTCGTGCTCCCAGATTCCACAACATATAAACCATTTTCTCCCAAAATTTCTAAAATCACATCCTTGGCTATCATAGCTATCTATTCATGCATCCAACAGAATTTAGATACGCTTCACACAGCGAAAGCCTCCCCCCCCAAACTTAAATTAAACATTGTCCCCAATGTTTTAAAAATAGCAAAGCATAAAGAGGGATACTGAGACTTCCCTGAGCTAGGAGCGCTTCATCTTCTTCCTTTGGATCCAGAAAAAATGGGAAATTTGGAATTTTGGGGTTTGTTAAGGTGATCATGCAAAACAAAATTGGACCACGAAGCAAAGAAAATTATTTACCGCAAAAACAACTACCTAACTTTAATCCTTGGGTTGCCTCCCAAGCAGCGCTTTCTTTAACGTCTTTAGCTAGACTAGGCTCGGCACGCTTATGGAGGCTCAAAATAAAAATTTAAAATTTAGCACCACAAAATCTACAGGGAAGATGAATTTGTTGACTTTCACCAGTACATCATCCACAACACCCATCGGGTGGGTAATTGATCTGTCAGCAAGCTGGAGCGTGACGTCGGTGTCCTTCATACCTGTTAAACCAATCTTCCTGTAAACATAATAGGGCATCAAATTTATACTTGCTCCTAAATCACATAAGGCACTATCGAAGGATACTTCTCCTATGGTGCAGGGAACAGTAAAACTCCCTGGATCTTTCTGCTTAGAAGGTATCCTTCTAGGAACAATGGTACTGCTATTCTCAGATAATTTAAAATTTCCTTTTTTCAGACTTTTCTTTTTAGAAAGCATTTCCTTCATGAATTTCCCATAATTAGGCATATTATACAAGGCTTCTACTAAGGGAATATTCACAGACAACTTCTTAAACATTTCTAGAAACTTTTGAAACTGTTCATCTAATTTGACATTTTTAAAACGTTGAGGAAAAGGTAACTCCCTGTAGTCAAAGGTTGGACATTCGCCCCTCCGCTTGGGCGGGCTAATGTGCGAGCCTCTGTCATGGTGATTGCATGGAACCACTTCTTCCTCATTCAATTTCTTTCTGTCATCCTGCCTTCCATCTTCTTTTCTTCTACCTGCAAAATTGTTAGAAAAATTACAATTTAAATCAATAGAGTTGGGAGGATGTTGGGACCTTTCAGAGGAGGCTTTTTGTGCCTCAGCCCTTTCATCTTCATCCCCTTTCTTTTCTTCTTCCTTCTTCTTCTCTGAACTGTTCTCCTGTTGTCTACCACTTCTTAGTGTCACCATCTTGCACTGCTCTCTCGGGTTAGGTTCAATATCACTTGGAAATTTTCCTTTCTGAAGGGCATTCATTGCTGAAGCGATCTGTCCTATTTGCACTTACATGTTCTTTAGAGCTGCGTCGTGGTTATTTACTGTCGTCTGGAGATTCACGTTCAATACTCTTTGTTCTTTAATGAATAGAGCCACCATCTCCTCCAGGTTATTTTTCTTTTCAGACACACTGGATGATGCAAAACCTGGGGGCGGCTGCAAAACATTCTTCGTATTCGAATATGAGAAGTTCTTGTGATTGCGCAGACTGGGGTGGTAGAAGTTCGGTACTCCTTGAGTATATGGTCTATTTACTATGTACTGGACTTCCTCCACATCTTGACCTTCCTTCTTTGAATGACCGCTAAGGTGGAAATGGACTTGACCACCTCAGATGAAGTCAGCTTGTTCAGCGCATTGGTCAGAGATGCCAGTTGTGCCTTTAGTGAACTTGACTCATCCAACTCATATAATCCAGCCTTCTTTAAAATCGCTCCCCTTTCGGTCGGCCACCGATAACTGGTTGCCGCCATTTCCTCAAGCAGATCTTTGGCTTCTGTCACTGTTTTGGAAAGAAAACTTCCTCCTGTTGATGTGTCTAGGACTGTCTTTGTGGAGGGATTCCATCCATTGTAAAATAACTGTACTAGAAGCCAATCAGGATATCCGTGTTGGGGGCACCGCCTAAGCATTTCTTTGTATCTCTCCCACGCCTCGTACAACTGCTCCTCGTCAAGCTGCCTAAACGTTCCGATTTCACTCCGGAGCTTGGTAGTCTTGGCAGGCGGGAAAAATTTCGTCAGAAAAGCCTGGGCAAGCTCATCCCATGTACTAATGCTGCCTGTCTCGACTGATTCGAGCCAATCCTTTGCTTTATCCTGTAGAGAAAATGGAAACAACCTCAATCTTATCGCGTCTGCCGGAACTCCGTTCATCTTCACCGTCCCACAAATTTCTAGGAATGATCGCAGATGCGAGTGGGGGTATGATAACTGCCCAAAAGGTAGTTATTTAGGCCTAAATTATATAGGGATTTGTGTGTCCTTTATGCTTATTAAGGTTGGTTTTGGATAGATATTACATGTTTTAACCCATTTGGAAGAATGGAAGCATTGGAAATTATTTTGTGCACATTATGCTGCTGAGCGACTGGAGGGAGCAAATTCTATGCTGCAGCAAAACTGGGAACAGAAACTGCCACATCACAGCTCGTTAGCCAACTTCATGAACCGACTTCTGTTGAGTTATTTTCGTGATAAAGGATCAAGGAAAGCCTTACACGTGTCCTAGTTGACCTAATTCAAGCCTCCCATCTTTCTATAAAAGGAAGTAGCCGTCAAAGTCAAAGTCATTCCATGTTTTCCCTTGGAAGCCGAATAGTCTAGGGAGATTGAAGATTATCAAGAACACCATCATCCGCAAGCTGATTAGGGAGTTTACTTTCTTTATTAACTTGTGGTTATGGACATGCATACTCAGATTGTAATTTGTATTCTTATGCCTGTTATGAACTAAGTAGCTTAGGGTGTTGGTGAGGAATAATGTGATTACTGTGCTTCATCTCTAGTAATAAATTGACTATCGCATTTTGGTTAATTGTTGTGCTTATTCTTATTTTATGCCCGCCTGGCCAGCCGGTGTGAATAGCTCTCTCTAGTTTCAGGGATGATTTAGAGAGTGTGTGGCAATTATCCACACTACGATCATTGTGTATTGGTGAACGCCAGTGACTGAGCTAGGGATAGCCAATTGCCTAGTGCTTGATCGGTCGTACTTCATTGGGTTTGAAACATATCCCAAAAGATCCGGAGTTCCGGGAGGAATCTACTAATAATACTGCGAGAAATGCATGATCAATAATATTGCTAGAGCATATCTTAGAACAATCACTAAATCCTAACCAGCGCCTGTCTTTAATCTGTCTATCTATTTGTTTACTCGTTGTTCTGTCATTTATTTTGCTTCAGCATAATTCTTATAAAACCCAAACATTTTTATTATCTTTGAAACCATTAGGAAGTTACGCAAAATAGATAAAGTGGAAGTTGCTGCAGACTGTGTATACTTGCACAGGAATTCTAGAGTATTTTATACTATATTTTTACTCACTCTAGGAACCCGACAGGGTCCTCGGAAGGATGTCCCTTAAATGAGTTAACGCGCGCCATCTGAATCAATCTTGTCTTTAACTCAAAATTTGTAGCTTGGATTGGGGTGTAGACAATTCCAGAATTCTCAGTGGGAAGAACTGGCTGTAAGAAATCTCTAATTGCTTTGGGAGCTTCCTCTTGATGGGCCATTGCTTCTGCTAATCTTTCCTCTCTTTGAATGGTTCTAAGAGTCCTGTCAATTTCAAGATCTAGCGGAAACAAATTAACCACCTTGTTCCTTCGCATACAATGCTCCCAATCAATCAAAAGAACCAAACAAAAATAAAAACAAAATAATATTCACAAAATAATGAAAGAAAAATATTTACACCTAAATTACTATTTACCCCTTTTTTCGATGTCAAGAAATATTAATTTTGCTTAAAAAATCAAGCTTTCTCGGCAACGGCGCCAAAAACTTGTTATTTGCTCGTGTAGACGCCAAACGATTAAACCGGAAAGTATTCTGGGTATCGAATCCTCAGGGAAGCGAAGTGAAAATTAAGCAAAAATAAAGATTTTTTGAGCACTAAAAATACTCGGGCGAAATAATAATTAGGGAATAGCTCATGCAATAAAAAGAAATTTAAAATTCAACGCAATTGAATAAAATGATCAATAAAAATAAAAATATGGAGAAAGAGTTTTCTTTTAATGGGATGAGGGGTCTTGAAAATCAATTATTAGCTAAATAATTGTTATAATTATCTTATCTCATTGTCCAACTAATTATAATCCTAGAATCTCCGTTAATCACATAGGTTCTCCTGTCGGTTTCCCCTAATTGTAATTAATTCATTTTAACAACCTAAGTGTCCTTAGCGCCATTAAAAATCATTAATTATTACGCTTTGATTCATTTTAGGAATCTAAGTTTAATCAACTAATCTCGGTGTCACGACGAGCAATTAAACTAGTTGCATGGATCATGATCTATCCTAATTTCTCTCCGCCGAGTTTCCATTAAGAATCAGATCATTACACAATTGGCCAGATTGAATAAAGCATTAAGCACATCCATACAAATAATTAGGACATGGGCAAGAGACAAGAAATTACAACAATATTTGAATTATAATTTCATTTCAAGACCCCAAATTGGGGGTTTAGCTACACATGGCTAAAATATCCACAATAATTACAATAGAAAGCATATTTAAGAGCATAAAAGGAAAGGAATTGACCGTCGAAAAAACCCCTTGCTGACGCTTGGAGCCCTGCCGACTACTCCTTGAGCCTCCTAAGATGCTCCCCAAAACTCCCAAAATATTTCCCACTAAAGAATTCTCTCAAAAAGGCTAGAAAACCTTGAGAGGGGGCTCCAAAGGAGCCTAAGGAAGAAAGGAAAGGAAAGGATTCCTTTGTGGAATGTTGGATGCTAAATGAGGCACCTTGGGGCGCCTTTTATAGGCCTGGAATGGGGGCAGCGTCGCAACGCTACATTGCACAGCGTCGCGACGCTGCTATGCACGCGTCTTGTTGCCCAAGAAATGGGTAGCGTCGCGACGCTATCTACACAGCGTCTCGACGCTGACCCAATTTCCAGAATTTTCAGCTTCGGTTTTTGGCTGATTTTTTGGCCTTCTCTTCATTTCTTTTGGGCATTTTCATCATGATTGTCTTCTTTGGGTCCCCTTTTGATCCAAGCTAGGATTTGGGCTTCATTTGCTTCATTTTTGGCACTTTTTCTCCCAAAATCACCAACTTTGCTCCTAAGGACCAAATAACAAAATTCATTAAATATTTTCATTAAAAACAGGATTAAAGCACAGAAAAGCTTAATAAATTGGGACTAAAATAGCGACATTTCTGCTCGCTATCAACAATCTCCCGTATCAGGTGATACTTCCTCTCGATGTGTTTTCCCCATTTGTGGCTTCGTGGTTTTTTTGAGTTGGCTACAGCCCCACTGTTGTCACAGTATAGTGTTATGGGCACGTTCATATTCGGAACCACTTCCAAATAAGTCAAGAACTTTCTAAGCCATACTGCTTCCTTGTTTGATGTTTCTCCAAACTACTACTCCTCCATTAAGGGTGAATACTGACCCTGATGTGGATTTCCTTGAATCCTTATCAACTTGAAAGCCAAAGTCAGTATATCCAGTAAGAATCAAATCCTTAGCTCCATACACAAGCATGTAGTCTCTCGTTCTCCGAAGATACTTGAGGATATTCTTAACCGTTCCCTAGTGGTCCAACCCTGGATTAGACTGATACCTACTGATTACTCCCACTGCATAACATATGTCAGGCCAAGTGCAGAGCATAACATACATTAAGCTGCCCACAGCTGAGGCGTAGGGAATGTGTCTCATGTTCTCAATTTCTTGAGGTGTCTTAGGAGATTGTTCCTTAGACAGGTGTACCCCATGTGTGAAGGGTAGCAGTCCCTTCTTGGACTTTTGCATCAAATATCGAGACAACATTTTGTCAATATACGTTGCTTGAGACAGTGTTAGTGTTTTGTTCTTACGATCCCTAATGATTTGGATTCCTAGAACATATTGAGCCTCTCCTAGATCTTTCATTTGGAATTGGGTTGCTAGCCATTTCTTAATGTCAGTGAGGTATCCTACATAAAGTATTAGAAAAGTTACTTTCCTTTTGTTGACTTTCTTATACACACAAGGCTCATCAACGTTTTGGTCAAAACCAAAAGATTTGATTGCAGTATCAAATCTAATGTTCCATGATCTGGACGCTTGTTTCAATCCATAAATGGATCGATTGAGCTTACAAACCTTTTGTTCCTGACCTTGGGCTATGAACCCTTCGGGTTGAGATATGAAGATATTCTCTTCAAGATTACCATTCAGAATGGCAGTCTTGACATTCATTTGCCATATTTCATAGTTATAATATGTGGCTATGGATAAGAGAATTCTTATGGACTTTAACATGGCTACAGGAGAAAAGGTTTCCTCATAGTCAACCCCTTCCTTTTGGGTATAACCATTTGCCACTAGTCTAGCTTTGAAGGTCTGTACCTTTCCTGCTGCATCTCTTTTTCTCTTATAGATCCATTTGCACCCTATGGGTTTTACCCCATCTGGTAGATCTGCGAGTTCCCATACAGAATTGGAGTGCATTGACTCCATTTCCAGGTTCATGGCTTTGACCCATTCATCCTTATCTTCGTCATTCATTGCCTGTCGATAGGACAATGGATCCTCAATGCCATCATTAGGTATGAAAACCTGAGTTTCAGTTAAACCCAAGTAGCGATCAAGTTGTAATGCAACCCTCCCACTGTGTCGAGGCATTCTCAATGTTTGAGATGGACGGGATGGATCTGAAGAATTAGTTCCTTCATCAACCCTTGTTAAAGGTCCAATTTCGTCAATAACTCTTGGTGATTCTTCAGTAGCTTCTCCTAATATTATTTTGCTGCGTGGTTTATGATCCCTCATGTGGTCTTCCTCCAAGAAGGTGGCGTTTGTCGATACAATCACCTTATTTTCTTATGGGTCGTAGAAATAACCACTTCTCGTTTCTTTAGGGTAACCAACAAATTGACACAGTTTTGAACGAGGTTCCAGTTTCTTAGGATTTGTCACAAGCACGTGTGTTGGACAACCCCAGATGCGAAAGTGATGCAAACTAGGTTTACGCCCCTTCCATAATTCGAAAGGCGTTTCTGAAACACTTTTTGAGGGAACATTGTTCAAGATGTGTACTGTAGTCTCTACTGCTCTACTGCATACCCCCAAAACGAGCTAGGCAATTGAGCATAGCTCATCATTGATTGAACCATGTCTAACAAGGTTCTATTTCTCCTTTCTGATACACCATTCTGCTGAGGTGTACTAGGGGCTGAGAGTTGAGATTGGATTCCATGTTCTATCATATAATCCTGGAATCTTTGATCCATATACTCCCCTCCTCGATCAGATCGAAGTACTTTAATAGATTTACCTAATAGGTTTTCAACTTCAGCCTTAAACTCCTTAAACTTTTCAAGGGCTTCAGACTTATGTCCCATTAGGTACAAGTAACCATATCTTGAATAATCATCTATAAATGAGATGAAATATTCATACCCTCCTCGAGCTTTTACATTCATTGGATCACATAGATCCGAATGTATTAACTCTAAGGGTGCTTTGGCTCTGTAACCTTTTCCAATAAAGGGTCTTTTGGTCATTTTTCCCTCGAAACTAGATTCATAAGGTGGTAGTGAATCATCTTCTAACTTGCTTAGAATTCCATTCTTTACCAAACGACCGATTCTATCGATGTTTATATGACCAAGTCTAAGATGCCAAAGATGAGTATTGTTACTTGTTGGAGAAATCTTTTGCCTTTTTCTTTGAGTTTCAACAGTTTTAAATAATTCGTGATTTAAAAGTGCTTTGTTCTCGGTTGGTCTTAATACATACAAGTTATTTTCTAATTTGGCTGAACAAATAAGTACACCATTCTTATAAATGAACGCTTCATTCATATCAAAAGTAACTGTATACGATTGTTCAATCAAACATGAAATAGAAATTAAGTTCCTCTTAATCTTGGGAACAATTAACAAACTTTCTAAAAGTAAGAATCTATTTCTAAAAAATAACTTTGCAGCTCCCACTGCTTTAGCTGAAATGACTTCTCCAGTTCCGACCCTGAGTGTCATTTCCCCATCGTTCAACTGCCGAATGAAATTATTTTCCTGAAAAGAAGAGCAAACATGATTAGTTGCTCCTGAATCAAGTATCCAGGTAAACTCATCATGTTCTACTAGGCATGTTTCTAAAACTAGTAAATCAAATTTACCTTCCTTTTCCTTCCTTTTCTCAGCAAGGTACTTTGGGAAGTTTCTCTTCCAGTGTCCATCTACATTGCAGTGGAAACACTTGCCCTTGTGTGCCATAGCTTTGGCTTTTCCCTTGCTTTTAACAGTAGTACCGGAAGCTTTCCCCTTGTTTCCTTTCTTCTTTTGAGTTTTCTTTGAAGAAGTGGCTACAGATTTAGTTCCAGAGGATGAACCCTTCTCGAACTTTCTTTTAGAGTGAACAACGTTTGCCTCTCCTTCTATCTGTCCACTGTTCTTAAAAAGAGACTAATAGAGTTGTAGCTCATTCAGGAGGCTAGTCAGGTTGAATGCTATTTTATTCATCATTGCATTGCTTCGAAACTGTAGAAAACTTTTCGGAAGAGATTCTAAGATGAATGCAACCTGACTACGTTCATCTATGACCGCCCTGTTTGCTTCTGCCACGTTGAATTGGACCATCATATCCAGGACATGCTCCCGAACAGACGTGCCCTCTTTCATGCGGCAGCTATAAACTTATTTGAGAGCGTCATGGTGGAGTTGGTAGGACGGTTGTCCAAACATCTCCTGGAGAGAGTTCATAATCTCCCTCGCTGTTACCATGCCCTCATGCCTTTTAGCCAAAACTTCAGATAAGCTGGCTAGGATATAGACGCAAGCGTTATCATTGGCCTTTGTCCAGCGGTCATAAGCATCTTTAACTGCTTGGGATGCATTACGAGCAGGGGCTGGAGGACAATCCTCCGTTAAGACGAACTGCAGATATCCGACAACAAGAATCGTATTCAGGTTTGACTTCCACGTAGCGTAATTTTTACAAGTTAATTTCTCATTTTTAAGCAGAGAAACAATTGAGGAAGACATTGCTGAAATTTAAACAAACAATGACCGTATTAGTTATCTTTGCCTTAACCCATCATACAAGCAAACAATTGCACACAATCCAATCAATTTAGCAAAACAGACAATCACAGAACCCTAAAACTATTGATTTAGTTTTGCAACGATATTTTAGAGGTTTAGATTATCAGCCACCGAAGGGTGATCAGGCACTCCTCCTCTGTAGTGAGACTTTTCTCAACTAATTCTAATTCCAGAATAACTCATATTCCTATAGACATTAGCCACCGTTGTTCGGTCAAGGATTTGTCAACACTTTTAACTCATCCTTGTAAGTGTAACCCTCCCACTTTCAGATCTCAGAGGCACGCACCAACAGGCTACCGAAGGGAAAGACAACTGTTGGTAATTAGCCTAAGAGTTCCTATCCTATTCAGGAGTTCACGATGTTCCGAATCCTATGATCAGGCCCTCCGAAGGGATGGTTGCGCCAGGACAACCTACAGGCGGATCATAGGACTCTCACGGTGTGAACTAGGGGCGGAGACCGAGGGATACGTTGACACGTGTCCCGCTCCCACTTACTCTAGACATTTTTCCCATTCACCTTGATATTGATTCATGCAAACACTTTCCGAAGGGAGACCGCTCCTAAGGCGATTCGAAGCCGAGCATGAATCTCACGTTGTGAATATAGGAACGTAGGAGCAAAACTTGATTTAAATCTCGTTTTGTAATTTTCCTCCCACTGAAAATGTCCTAAGGTTAATTTAGGGTTGTTTAACTTAGATAGAATTCGGCTAAGTCAATCTATTTAAGTCTGATCCTATTATAACAATTATGGAAAGGATTCAAGGATTCAACCACAATGTTTTAGGTGAAATAAACTTTTTTTAATAAACCCAACATTGCAAGTTAACACTACTATGGTTAATTCAACTCAATGTTCGGGTCAGTTCCCAGGTAGGAGGTGTTCCGTAAACCGTCAACTTAAATACCCCCAACCTTAGACAAAACTTTACCGAGAGAGTTCCTTTATAACCTCAGTAATGTAAGGTCTTTACTCTAAAGATCTAGGTGCATTAAACACTTTTAATAAACCTAGTGACATTGCATGCTAACATTTAACTATGATTAATTCAACTCCGATATTCCGGGTCAATTCCTAGGTAGGAGGTGTTCCGTAAACCGTCAACTTAAATACCCCCAACTTTAGACAGAATTTTACCGGTGGAGTTCCCTTATAATCATAGCAATGTTTTTCCTACTTAGTCAATTAAAACTATTTTTAATACTAAGTAAGAAATAATTCTAATCCTATTAGAAACTGATCTAGGTCTAATTAATTTTACACAATTTAAAATTAATCCAATTTATCCTATGATCTTATGTTTGCATGCAAATCTTGATTATAGATTGACGGTTTCTAATCATTAATATTAAAGAACTATTTCAAATTTTAATGATTAATCCTATAATCAAGAATCTAGGGTTTAATTCATTCAACAATCTCATTCAAATTAAATAATTAAACCATACTAATTGCATGAATAATATAACAATTATATTATTATCTATGGATGTTTCATGCTTCATGCAATATCGATTTTCTTTTAATATAAAAATTATAAGCCAATCAAGAAAATCAATCAAGCATGCTTCATTCATCACATTAAACATAACTATTTATATTTAATCTAAGTAATGACATACTTCATGCTTTATTATTTTCATATAATTAATATACACTTATATTAAAAAAATATATGAAAATAATTCCATGCATTTAAAACATACATTATAACAATTTATAATATATAAATAAATGCATGAGCATGTTTAGAACCTAAGGTGGGATTAAATATTCTATATGACATCCATAAAGCATATAAATGACAATAATTTTAGCTAAATTCTATCCTAAAATCCTTCTGCAACTCCAAAACTTGGTCTAAACAGCACGAATCGCCCCGAACAGCCTCGAACCGACCTCCAAAATCACGAACCATGCAAAAAATTGGCTGAAACGAACCAAATAGGTCACAGCCCAGCCGAACCGGACCGCCCTCCTCTTGAACCGCGCCTGTTGAAGCCCTAATGCGTGCTACCATCGTGACAGCGTCGAGACGCTATCAACACAGCGTCCCAGCGCTGAGTGAATTTCTGATCTTCAGCGCCTGCGAATCGGGACAGCGTCGAGACGCTGTTGTGTCTGGAAGCGTATTCTAGGCAAAAACAGAAGCTCGTTCTCGGTTTTGGACTCGGATTTCAGTGGCGATTTCACAGTTTTTCATCTCATAAAACCTATTCTAGACCTGGACTTACATAGGACTCAATTTTACATAAAATACCCGAAACACCGGGCCTTACATGATCAAAATCACATAAAAATAAAATCTATGGCCATAAAATTAACCTAAACAGTTCAACACAAACCGAACATACATTATGCGTAAATCCTACCTATTAGAGCCTATCGCAAATTTTAATATTAATTAATAGGGACAACGATGGCTCTGATGCCGATTGAAGGGGATAAAAGCCCCCATGTAGCGGAAGCGCATCGATTGGACCTTACGCCGTATATTAATTAACATTAAAATACCGTTACGAAAAACTCAAATAAACTTTAAACATACTTTAAAGTTGCTGTAAATAGCTATAAACATGCTTGAAAATTAAATCTAATTTATTTTCATGCTTTTCTAAAGAATAGAGAAAGAACCGTTACAAACCTTCGTTGTAGACTTGACCGTTCTTTGCGAACGACGCTCCAACGAACGAAAACGTAGTGATTCCTTCTTGATTTCTTCGCTGGAAATTTCTTCTTCAAAGGCACAATAACCACAGAGGTTACACCGGTATGTCTCTAAGTCTAGGAGGCAAAAGACTTGTGGGAATCTTTATCTAAGAGGGAGGCTAGAGAGAATTCTAGGTCTTGTCTTGTGAGTCTAAGAGCAAAAGGAGAGTACTGAACCAATTAGGTCTAGTGTTCTATTTATAGAAGAGAGACCATGAATAAAATATTCAATTAAATCAATTTTTTCCAAAATTGATTCAATTTTATTCCTTATTTAATCAATCCATGATCAATCAATTCCATAATTGATTAATCTTTTCCACAAATGACTAATTACTTCCATAAGTGATTAGATCATTTCCATACATGATTAATTCCTGGTTAATGAATTCTTTAATTAATTAACCACCAATTAAATATCACATATTTAATTTTCGGCCTTGAATTAATTAATTTGCCCAAATAGATTTTAGGCCTTAAAATTAATTAATTCATTATTTGAACTCTTTCAAACTTTCATAAATTTAATGTGACTCAAATTTATATTAATATTAGAATCTTCAAATATTAATTTCTCTCATAATAATATATCAATATATATTATATTGTTTCCCTTAGTAAATTGAACATTTTCAATTTACATTTATTACTTTGTTGCCTAAAATTACTTTATGAGCTACCAGTGGGACCTAATGGACCTGCAGATCAGAAGCTCCAACGATATGAGATTAATTGGTCAAACTCATTAACCAAATTAATCAATATTCGTTAACTGTGTGTACATTCCACTATAGACTCATAGTTGCATTCTTCTCACTGCAGACATATTTTCTGTGTCCACGGATATAGACCAATATCGACTAGTTAGTCCTTCACGAGTGTCCGTAACACCAGCTGGGTCAAATTACCGTTTTACCCCTGGATTACTTCTATTTCCTTAAGTACCAGTTCTCCTCTAATGAACAACCTTTTTGTGGTTCAACCATCAAACAGAAAACTCTCTCGTGCCATTAAGAAGGTAGGACCCTTTGTTCAAGAGTCGAAGTCACCACTTAAGGGAACACTCATCTGCTTCCCTAAAGTCGGGAAGGAGTGAATTCCATCTTGCACGATTATGTTCCCAGCTACCCTTTCGGTCTTGTCCCCAAAATGGTAGGCTTATTGAGTCGGCGTATTGGTCACTCTCACCCATGCAAACCAAAGGACAATCTTTCATGAGCAGGAGTCCATAATCAACTCAGGATTAAGACTAAGTTGTCTAGGTCGTCCTAGTTAAATAGAAAACCAACTAGTTAACGGTGTTATAACCAGTGGTTACTATTTCGTGGTCCGGTCTTATGCAAACTCATTGCATAGGAAACCCCCACTCGCATGTCTCCTACACGAATGCGTTGGATCGTAGCGTCCGTATCAAATAAAAAGTGGGTCGTATCCATAGTGTCACCAGGATAAGGCACCTAGTCTTATCCCTATACTATAGACCCTTTAGGCTGTTTCTTGAACAATGATCCCATATGTCACTACATATAGTTCAAGACTCATATTACAGCCTAGGATGTCTAGTTTATTGGATTATGGTTATTTTTAGGCAAAGACAAATATAAAATAACTAATAACATTTAATGGAAAAATATATCAATATTATTTCATTAATATTCAGTCAACGGTTACATTCACTATCTACGAGTTTTAGGGCATAAAACCCAACATATATAAGCATAGAAGTAAAAGCATGAAAACAGTTATAAAGCAAGTAAACATACAACGTGCATCATGCAATCAAACAGACTCAACATATAGAAACTACTTACCTAATATGCTCTCAAGCAATCCTAAGGAGTCCAACTAAGCTCCTAAATGACAGAATAATCGCTTAAGTAACATAACCAAACCTGAGAAGCTATTTTTAAAACTAAAGAACATTTAGGGAAGGTTTTCTTACCAAAACAACGTCGATCCTTGCTTGGAAGAGCCTGAAAGATCCTAAACTACAATTAAAAACTCTCCAAAAGGTTAGGAATCGATTTACAACACTAAGAGACTTCATAAAGGGATTACAAGATGCTAGAATTCACCGATTAGCACTCAAACAGCCTCGAATACAAGCTGGTTGTGTTCGAAACAATGCAACAACCAAGGTCCCAAGCCAATGGATTATGGGTAACCCGATTTAAGGCCATTCGAGTTATGGGTATTCACTGAAAACCAATTTTGAGCCCAAACACTCGCTGTTTGGCTTTCAAGGAACCTTGAACCTGCAAATTTGAAGCTATCAACGAGTGGGTAGATAAAATTCAGCACCGATTAAGTGCGGGTCATGGTTTAGAGCAATTTCAGAGTCCAACAACCTAATGGGTACATGCTTAACTTGCGAAAACAGCGTGGGTCTTAAGCCAAACTTACCGGAACGCTGAAGAGAAGAAGAATCGAAACCCGAGTTGCGTGGGTCCGGGTGCACGAGAGATGAAGAATACCTGAGCCTGTGGGTCTTCACGGATTTGCTGCCATGCGAAGGAGAGGAGACGATGGTTTGACGAACACACGAGAAAGGGAGATGATGACAGTGTCGACGAACAGGAGAGAGAGGGAGAGAGGCGAGCTGTGGGTTTCCTTGCAGCTAGCTGACGACATGAAGAGAAGGAGAGAGTTGCCGGTGGAGAGAAAAACAAGAGAGAAAGGGAATGCTGACAACGAGCTACTGCACGCAAAGAGAAGCAACGGGATAGAGGGAGAGCTAACACACCAGTGACTAGCCGACGGGAAGAAAATGCAGGAGGGGTGGGGGGTAGGCGGCTACATGAGAAGGAGGGAAGAAGAGATGTAAATCTAGGGCTTTCTTTTCTTCCTTTTTTTTTCTTTTCTTTTAAATAAACCCTAAAAAGAAGACCCAAATTTAATTAGGGATTAGGGCTTATCTAAGATTCAATTTTAAATCCCCAATTTGAGTTTTAAACTCAATCTTAGCTCCTAAAGAATTTGGGATTTAAAACTGATTAAGAGGAAATTTTGGGTGTTTAGACATTTAGAATAAATATCAAATACACCTCCAAACTTTAGGAATTCAAAGATTTAATTAAAAATCTATTTTCCCTAAATTTAAGAAATTTAGTTTTTACGACCCAATGCTAAACTTAAATTCTAATTTTTCAAATTAAAATAAGAATGCTCAATTTATTCCAAAATGGCTTGATTTCGAAATGCCTGGTTTCTATTTCAATAGGATGACCTAGGTAACCCAATCTTAATTTTGAGTGTACAATGGATTCCTTTTCCTGAGGGATTATCCTTTGATTTATACAGGTGAGAATGACTTGATTCGCCGACTCAATAAGCCTACCATTTCAGAGATAAGACCGAGTGGGGGATGGAAACATATCAACCCACGAAATTCACTCCTTCTGATCTTTAGGACAAGTAGATGAGTGTTACTTTAAGGGCTGATTTAGGATCTTGAACAAGGGTGCCCATTCTCTTCTAGCCCAATAGGAACTTTCGTTTACTGGTTGGAGCATAAACGAGTTGTTCATTAGAGGAATTAGTGGTACTTAAGGAGACAGAGGTAATGACGGGTCCAACTTGTCGAAGGTCGTGTTTGTCAAATAAATTTATAATCCACGACAATATAATTATTTTGTAGAAATAGTGTGTAAGGATTTGGAATTCCCCAATTCCGATAAAGCGGATGCGTAATTGGGATCGATTCGTAGTTAATTTTGTTTATCCAAAAATACTATTGCATTGGCAAAAAACATAGAACAAATTCTATACAAACTTAAGGCTAAGCATACAAAAATTATTAGCTCTAAATCTAAAGGGGAGAAGCAAACATACCGTCGTTGACGACTCTGAATACTTCAACGGACATCTTTCTTGATTTTGGACCAAGCGTCAACAATTGGGACACCACCAATTGATCTTCCCCGCTATAACTCTGAGATTAAGAACGTAGTTGTGGGATTACCTAATCTTGAATGGGAAAAACTCTAGAGAGAAAATTCTCCCTAGAGTTCTTGAGTTGAGAGAATATGAGAGGGAGGCTAGAGAGAATGCAAGAGTGCATTCTTGTGGCCTTATGTTGTTGTACCTAAACCCTAGGTTTAGTGTTCTATTTATAGGAGAAAGGTCATGAATAAAATATTCATTTAAAATCAATTATTTCCATAATTGATTTAATCTTTTCCATAATTAATCAATTCCATGACCAACCAATTTCATGACCAATCAATTCCATAATTGATTAATCTTTTCCATAAATGATTGATCACTTCCATAAGTGATTAAATCATTTCCATAAATGATTAATTACTTCCATAAGTGATTAATCATTTTCATAATTGATTAATTTCCAATTAATTAATTATTTAATTAATTAATCACCAGTTAAATATCATATATTTAAGTTCAGACATTCTATTAGTTAATTAATTAATTACCCAATTAAATATCATATATTTAATTTGAGGCCTTCAATTAATTAATTCTATAATATGAATCAAATTCATATTAAAATTTGAACTCCTTCAAATTCTCTTATATCCTATAAATTTAATAAGAATCAAATTCATATTAATATTTGAACTTCTTCAAATATTTATTTCTCTTATAGACTATAGTTTAATTAAATCTCATTTAATTTAAACTAAATTGAATAATTAATTAATTCATCTTCTAATTAAATACCATATATTTAATTAGACATATATTTGAACTCTTTCAAATATATCAATCTCTCAATATTATAAAGTTTAATCTCAAATTAGACTTTATATTTTAATGCATCACTATACATTATATTAATTTGTATCTCGTACAATTAACTTAATTCCCAATATGAATTTGAACTATTCAAATTATCTCAAGATATATTTGTTCCTAATTACTCTTTATGAGCTAGCAGGGGGACCTAATGGACCTACAGATCAGAAGCTCCAATGATATGAGGTTAATAGATTAAACTCATTAATCAGGTTAACCAATATTCATTAACTGTGGGTCATTCCACTAAAGACCCACAGTTGAACTCTTCTCACTGTAGAACATTTCTGTGTCCATGGATGTAGACCTATGTCGGTAATTCAATCCTTCACGAGTGTCCGTAATCACAGCTGGGTTAAATTACCGTTTTACCTCTGTGTTACATCTGTCTCCTTAAGTTCCAGCGCTCCTCTAATGAACAACCTGTTTATGGTCCAAACATTAAACAGAAAGTCACTCTCGGGCCAGTGAGAGGGCGGGATCCCTTTGTTCAAGTCCCGGAGTCACCACTTAAGGGAACACTCATCTACTTCACCTAGAAGCGGGAAGGAGTGAATTCCTTGTTGTGTTGTCATGTCCCCAGCCTCCCACTCGGTCTTGTCCCCAAAAAGGAAGGCATATTGAGTCAGCGTATTGGCCACTCTCACCCATGCTAATCAAAGGACAATCCCTCATGAGAAGGAGTTCATGATACACTCAGGATTAAGACTGAGTTACCTAGGTCATCCTATTGAAACAGTAACCTAATTAGTTAACAGTGTTATAACTAATGGTTGACTATTTCGTGGTCCGATCTTATGCAAACTCATTGCATAGGATACCCCCACTTGCATGTCTACTACATGGACGTTTTGGATCAATACGTCTGTATCAAATACAAAGTGGGTCATATCTCATAGTGTTACCAGGATAAGGTACCCAACCTTATCCTTGTACTATAGACCTTTTAGGTTGTTACTTGAACATCGATCCTCGTATGTCCCCACATACTAGTTCAAGTTACATACAAACAACCTTGGATCTTAGTTTATTGGATTTGGGTCAAATTGTGCAATATTTAACAATAAAATTTTATTGTAGAAACTCAATAACACTTTATTGAAACAAGTATACAATTTGTTTACATTTAGTATCTACGAGTTTTAGGGCATAAAACCCAACATAGTGGTCGGGGTCGAACACAGGGAATGGGACCTAGCAGATGTAGAATTTTGTGCTCATAAAACATAGGAGATTTTGGAAAGCAGGACAAAGGCAAAATAAATGTTGAATGTAAAGGAGACAAAAATAAGGCATGCAATTGAGAAAAATAAGACAAAAATCAATATCATGAAAGGGATCACTGGATTAGGATTTCCTATACCTGACTCTATTTTTCTTGGCTTCCTAGTTTTCTCTAATAATTATTCTATGTCGATTTTTATTAGTTCAGTTGGCTTCTTGGTTACTCGGAGGACCCACCTACACGAACCTG
The DNA here is from genome assembly GCA_017139565.1 of Luffa aegyptiaca. NCBI lineage: Eukaryota > Viridiplantae > Streptophyta > Magnoliopsida > Cucurbitales > Cucurbitaceae > Luffa > Luffa aegyptiaca. The sequence goes on from CM029397.1 coordinate 25,418,808, forward strand.
TTTTTAATTAACCCGCTAATCGTGAATTCTGCAATTAACGAGATTAATCAATTTTTATCTTTATCGATCGCCACCCCTCATACATAAAGTAGCAACCATCCAAGACCTCACAAATGGCTACTAAATTATTTCTAACTAATCTAGAATAAGTGACAGGTCCGACTTGTCGAAGGTCGTGTTGGTCAAATAAATTTATAATCCATGGCACTATAACTATTTTGTAGAAATAGTGGTCGGGGTCGATCACAGGGAAGGGAACTTAGCAGATCTAGAATTTTGTGCTCATAAAATAGGAGGGATTTTGGAAAGCAGGGTAGAATAAAAATAAAAATAAATGTTGAATGCAAAGGAGACAAAAATTGTAACGCCCCAGGCCCAGGATTCGGAATCCGGATTCGGCACCTCACGACCCCGACATTCCCCTACATCCTCTGCGGCCTAGCGATGTTACCATACTCGTCTTAAACCGCTTCTAAGAGTGAAGACTGTCCCCACACACCAACACGGGGTCCTTCTAGCATGCTTTGTCCTCACTCACATGTTTCCTAGGAAAATTCCCAGGAGGTCACCCAACATAGAACTACTCCAAGCCAAGCACGCTTAACTTCAAAGTTCCTATGATTGAGCCACCGAAAAAGAAGGTGCACCTTATTGGTATAGGTAGTACCTATCAATTCTTTTAAGCTTTATCTTGACCGTTTCCATGTCCTCAGGATCCCTCTCATTCGGATGTGATCTCGGTTCATTCATGTACCCCTCCTAACCTCGGGCGTCACATGCCCACCAGCTTCCGCCTTGGTTCGTCCCCGAACCACATCCTACTGGGAGAGGTTTCGCTCTGATACCATCTGTAACGCCCCAGGCCCAGGATTCGGAATCCGGATTCGGCACCTCACAGCCCCGGCATTCCCCTACATCCTCTGCGGCCTGGCGACGTTACCATACTCGTCTTAAACCGCTTCTAAGAGTGAAGACTGTCCCCACAAACCAACACGGGGTCCTTCTAGCATGCTTTGTCCTCACTCACATGCTTCCTAGGAAAATTCCCAGGAGGTCACCCAACATAGAACTACTCCAAGCCAAGCACGCTTAACTTCAAAGTTCCTATGATTGAGCCACCGAAAAGGAAGGTGCACCTTATTGGTATAGGTAGTACCTATCAATTCTTTTAAGCTTTATCTTGACCGTTTCCATGTCCTCAGGATCCCTCTCATTCGGATGTGATCTCGGTTCATTCATGTACCCCTCCTAACCTCGGGCGTCACATAAAAAATAGAGCATGCGATGGAAAATAAGACAAAAATAACAAAATCATAAAAGGGATCGATGGATTGGTATTTCTTATGTCTGACTTCTATTTTGTTTGGCTTCCTAGCTGGTTTTCTCTAACGATTATTCTATGCATAATTTTATTAGTTTGATTGGCTTCTTGGTTACACGGAGGACCTCCTTACACTAACATGTGCTAATTAACCCGCTAATCGTCAATTTTTGCAAGATTAATCAATTTTTATCTATATCGAACGCCACCCCTCATACATAAAGTAGCTACCATCCTAGACCTCGCAATAGCCACTAAATTATATCTAACTAATTTTAGAATAAGCAATTTCACAATCACCTATTTAAACTAGCGTTTTTAGATCGTGGGTCCGAAATTGTATTAACTAGATTCAAATGCAATCTTAGTTTTACATAGGAGGCTTTACGTTAACTGCTAAGGAGGGTAATTATATGGCGGGTAAATGGCTGACACGTATCACATGCAAAGATGCTGAAATTCATAATACAAATAATAATAATAATAATAATAAATAATAAAATTCCAACGTGGGTTCCACTCCCCCAACAAAACTGCACCAACAGTCCAACGTGGGTTCCATACTACTATAATACTATAAAATTTTCCTTTTGGTTCATGTATCGAAAATGTGCTTTGGAGTGTGCTTGGCTAGCTAGTGATGTGAAAATAAAAAATTGAAAACGAGAAATTCAATGAAATATGGTTGTATTTTACGCTTACATGTTTTCGAATATGTTTTGCTAGCAGATTTAGAAACTAGATATTAATTTAAAAGTTGTTTGGGATGTGTTTCATAATCTATAATATCTATCTATAATCTATAATCTATAATCTATAATATATATATAAATGATGCTTAAGGGGAAAAACTTTTGATTTTCTTTTTAGCTCATTTTTAATGTTCAAATTCCTCATTTGTCCTTCCTATTTAATTATTTAATATTAAAGTTTATATATAATTATTTAATATTAAAGTTTATATTTAATTATTTAATATTTAAGTATTTATTTTTTTATTATTTTGAACAAAATTTAAATAAATGTTATAAAATCTCGACGCACAGATTTTGATTGAAAAAATAATAAAATGATAAAATCTATAAAATCTCACTATTTATTAAAAAAAATAGAAAAAAAATCAACTAAAAAACGATTTTAGAATAACAGGATAACTGATTTTAGAATTATTAATTCTAATTGTTTTTCAGTTGTGAAAATTAAAGGGTTTTTTTTTATTTAATTATTAATTCTTATTGATCTTTGGTTGTGAAAATTACAAGATTTTTTTTATTTAATTATTAATTATAATTGATTTTCAGTGGCTATAATAAATTGAATTTTTAAAATTAAATTTTGTGAAATCTAAATTTAGATCTATTATTTTGAGTTTTCAAAAATAAAAAGATAATTGAATTTGATTTTCGTTAAAATTAAATTTGAAAAACTAAAATTTCAATTAATTGTTTTAAATCTTCAAAATTTCTAATTTGAAAAGATTTTATCATAACCATCAGATTCACTTGAACCCTATAAATAGTGGTCTAAATCACCACGGTAAGACAGACCGAAAATCATCGATGAAAAGAGTGAAATTTTGAGTTTAGAGGATATAAAGGTTTTTTTTTTTAAAAAAAAGAATCTTGGTCAAAGCTTTTTTTATGGCCACAGTTTGCCAAGACGACACAAAGTTCCGAAGACAAATGGAGAGATGAGGGTGGAGCTTTTCATCATGTGGTGCATGACAAATTAAAAAAATCCATTCCTACCCCATTTTTAGCAACGTGAGTAAATACAACCTTTTCATTTGGTGTAAATATATATATAATTCTTTCTTATTTCTTTTTCAAGTAGACTAATGTGTCTTTAAGAGATTTTGCTAGCTTTCTTTAGTACCAAGATTGAGATGGGAAAAGAGATCAATCACTATTATCTTTTTTTTTTTTTAAATCGATCTCTCTTCATTATGTTTTTCTCCGACCTTCAAAATTTTTTGAGATTTTTTTTAGACAAGATGATAGAAAGAAAATAATTTTTTTAATTTAATTAGTACTCATTTAACAGTTTAATTAAACATAACTTTAATTGAATTATTAATTATTAATTAATTACAAAATTAAGTTTTATAAAATATAAATGCTTACCTATGTAATTTAAAAGACTTTTCGTTATCTCCAATCTTAAAAAAAGGTTTAAGCGGGTTAGATTTTTTATATTTAAAAATTTTATGATAAATAAAATAAATATGATAATTTATACATCCATATAATATTGATAATTTAAATGTGCAATAAAGAAAAACCTTTTAAAAGATACGATTTATATTCATGATATTGGTTATAAACCGTCTTTATTAGAATGTGAGCATCCTATATTTTTTATTTTGGTTCAATTTGGTCATATACATTTAAATATGATCAATTTTTGCAATAATTATAAATTCATGTGTAGTATTTATTCATTTTTATATTTTTTGGTACATTATCAAGTCATATTTCAAATTTTCCAATTAGCTTATACTTTAAAAGGTATTATAACACGTGCAACGCACGTAGTTCAAACTAGTATATATAAATGACGCTTAAGGAGAAAAACTTTTGATTTCCTTTTTAGCCCATTTTTAATGTTTAAATTCTTCATTTGTCCTTCCTATTTAATTATTAATTATTTAATATTTATTTATTTATTTTAAAACGATTTGATGGTTAGGATAAATAACAAAATAACTGATTTTAGAATTATTAACTCTAAATTGTTTTTCAATTGTGAAAATTAGAGATTTTTTTTAATTTAATTATTAATTCTACTTGATCTTCGGTTGTGAAAATTAGAAGATTTTTCTTATTTAATTATTAATTCTAATTGGTTTTCAGTGGTTATAATAAATCTAATTTTTAAAATTAAATTTTGTGAAATCTAAATTAAGATATGTAACGACCCCACTTTTCATGCCTAGATCCTAGGGTCGTTACTACATACATTTCATTCTACTTCTAAGAAAAACGAGGAAATATCATTTAAAGAAAACATACTTAGAAATTTTGCGAAACTTTTCAGTCTGGGATCCTAGTTAAAACAGAACAAAAGAACACTTTAGCCATTCACACAAAACTTAAAGCGGAATAAACCTTAAATCATTCGCAATACAAGTTCAAAAGAAGAATTTCCAAAACACAAAATGCGGAAGACTATCCTAAAGGAGATCCATGGCTCAGCAGCTTTCCGTCACGCGTTCTGTACACCTTTACCTCTACCTGCAGTTGTATGTAAGGGAAAAGAATGAGTATTTAAGAAAATACTCAGTAAGTAGCAATACTTCAAGACACTTGCAACAATAAAAGTTTTAATATCTTATTCGAGTTAAGGGCCTAAGGGTTAGGTCATCTCATTCTCATTCATTTAATTTCATTTAGTTGTAGTTCGGGTCTCGTGTTCAATTAGTTCACCTATATATAAGTTTGCCAACTCACTGATAGTGCACAAGTGGGAGTTTTGGGAGGTCTCTACTCCTACTGATGGTAGATGGCACCCAGTCAGTGGAGCTAAGTCTCATCCCTCAAGGCACTAATGGGCGCGTAGCGCTCTAAACTACCATTTCACTGGTGGGGCGTTCATGGGTTTAAGTCAGAAATTAACTTCCACAGTTAGTAAATGGCACCTAGTCTGCGAAGCCAAGTCCCGCCCATTAAGCCCCTCATTTCAGTCTAATACATCTCAGTCCTAGGTGTTTAATTGACACGACCCTCTTCTAAGGCACTAGCCTATTCCTTTCCCTTTCTTAATCCTTTTCCCTTTAGGACCCCTTACCACTTACTAATTTTTTTACCGCAACCTATTTAATACAATCGATTTCTTTTCCTAGATTACTGACAGGCTAACTGATATGTACCATCCCAACTCAGTCATATCACAAGAATAAGAAATGGAGGCGACAACCGACACTCCTAAACAGAGAAAATCCACAGCTTCTCGTTGCCCACAACAATGTCAGTCAGCTTTAAAAATATACAATAGTCATACACTCACTTCTATCACACAACTCAGATATATATATATATATGCAGTAGCCATGATCTTGAAATTAACGCAACATATCACCTCAGCCTCAACCGAACAACCTATACACATTCTCATGCCAGGGTAAACAATCATTTCCAAAGCAGCAAGCTACTTACCTGAGATACTACGCTAGATTGAAATCACCCAAACAACTCGATACAGGACCAACCTCGTTATGCGAAAACATAATCTATAACACGTATAAAAAAGGGTCTCACATTAGATGCATTCCAGTTCCAACAATTTTTTTTCTTAAGAACACAGGACTTAAGGAGGTCGAAAACTCACCCAAACGAACCTAACGCTTGCTGTCTAGCTTCCAAGTTTTGCTCCGCCTTTGACGATTCGACCACCACCTACTACGGACACCTTGGATTAAGATCCAACGTTAATGGGTATTTCATTAAGGCATAAAAGACCAATAAGCAAACTTATTGAGGTTTGTTGAAGAAGAAATTTTGACCAATCACAAATTGCCACGTCATTACATGAAATTAATGACAAAATTATAATTAATTAAATTTGGGACCAATTATAAATTGACATGTGTCCCAAATTTTATGTGAAGACAAAGTTGGCCAATTATAAATTTATAGAGTCAAATTTCTATTTGGTCAATTAATTAAAAATAAATTATTTTGATCAAATTAATTAATTAAAAAAATAATTATTTTGATCAAATTTGGGTCTTTTAAATATTTGGGTCATATGGTTTTGGGTTAAATATGAACCAGACCCAAGACTAAATAGTTGAGCCCAATACCAATAAAACCAAGCCCAAGTTGTTGGCCCAAAAGTCACCAAGGCCCATCCAGCGAGAATTCTATAAATAAAAGGGTCTCTTCCATTTCAGGAGATCAGAAGTTTGAAGCTCCAAGACAGAGAGTCAGAGGATTCAGAGAAACTCCATCAAGATTGAAGAGTTAAGAGTGAAGACTCCCTAAAGTCCATAAGTTTCAAAGTGTTGAACACTTCTTGAAGATTGAAGACTCCTTCAAGACTAGAAGACTTTAAGCTCCAAGAATCCATTGAAGGTTCAGACTTGAGATCAAGCGTTCCAGTCCTCGAGTGAAATACATTCACACACAAGAGAGAGAATCAGAAGATTAACATAAGAGATTGTACACCCATACGCATACAAATATAAATACAAACATACGTTTATTCGACGTGTCTCCATTTTCGAAGTTACGTGTGATCAAATTGGCACGTCTAGTGGGACCATCTCTACCTCTCATCTCTTTCTCTTGTTTAAAGATCCAATTAACGTGATGGCACCAAAGAAAGCTCTCGCAAATGTTACAACATCGAGCGACTCTTATACGGGTCCTGTCACTCGTAGTCGTTCCCAAGGAATAGAGATAAGGGAGGATCACACTCCTCTCGCTGTTGCAAGTAGGGCCTCAAAATTGATTGAAGAATCCTCTAAGGACAAGGTTGCAGTCAAAGACAACCGTTGCTCAAATCTGTCACTCCAACATCTAAGCAGCTCAAGGATAAACTGAATCCTCATGTGATGTCCATCATGATGGCTGACGTAGACCAAGATGAAAGGATGACGGAGATGGAAAGAAAACTCAATCTCCTGATGAAAGCAGTTGATGAAAGAGATCATGAGATTGCCTATTTGAAGAACCAGCTGCAAAGTCGAGAGACTACTTAATCTAGCCAAACGGCTGCTACAAGAAAAAATGATAAGGGAAAGGCTATCGTCCATGAGGACCAGGCACAACACTTGGTGTTAGTTGCCTCTCTGTTTGTCCAACAACTACAGAAAATGATCATGAATTCCATTAGGGCTCAATATGGTGGACCCACTCAAAGTTTCCTCTTGTATTCCAAACCTTATTCAAAGAGGATTGACAATCTGAGAATGCCCACTGGGTATCAACCTCCCAAGTTCCAACAATTTGACAGAAAGGACAATTCAAAGCAACACATCGCCCACTTCGTTGAAACTTGCGAGAACGTTGGTACTAGGGGAGATTTGCTTGTTAAGCAATTTGTTCGAACAATGAAAGGAAACATGTTCGATTGGTACACTAACCTGGAGCCTGAGATAATTAACAGCTGGGAGCAGTTTGAAAGAGAGTTCCTAAATCGCTTCTACAGTATGAGGAAAACAGTTAGTATGATGGAACTCACGAACACAAAGCAATAGAAGGGTGAGCTAGTCATTGACTACATCAACCGTTAGAGAGCCTTGAGTCTTTATTGTAAAGATAGACTCATTAAAGTGTCATTTGTCGAGATGTGCATCCAAGGCATGCACTGGGAACTTCTTTACATCTTGCAGGGGATAAAACCTCGTATCTTTGAAGAATTGGTGACTCGCGCTCATGATATGAAGTTGAGCATCGCTAGAAAAGATAAAAGAAAAGAAAGAAGTCAAAGGCACTGAGAAAGTTACGAAGAGTGCCACTAAAGAGTCCATAGTCGTCAACACGACCCCTATGAAACTTTCCTCCAAAGGAAAGGAAAGCAAAATAGATGAGCGAACAAAGATAGGCGAGAGACGTCGCCTAACGTTAAAAGAAAGACATGCACGTAGTCGCGACCCTTAGCATGTTTTTAACTTCCCTTTTAGACGTGTCGTTACAGTTGGTATCAGAGTTCAGTTTTTAGGTTCTATAGACTCGCTTACATCGTAAGCATTAGATTTTTCCCATAGCCAAGCACAAGCAAATACGCCTCGTCATCGCCAAGTATGTCAGTACCAAGTGGGAAAGAGTTTAATGAATGATGATCTATGTTATGCGTGAAAGCTTGAATAATTTTTAGCATGAATGATTTTAGCTCGTCCTTAAGATACCTCTTATATGTTAAGTTTTTTCCCTCCAAAGAAGAGGTTCAACATGAAGAGGACGAGGTCACGACAAGTGTGGTAGAGGACAAACACTCTCAGAAGAGATAGACCGTGTCATAGACCCTAAGGTGAGCAATCAAGCAATAGGTTAGATGCTCACACATTTAGTGCCCCTAGCACAAACAAATTGACCTTGGATGTTTCTCAGACTCATGTAAAATGCCTCTGTCAGTCAGGCACCGATGGCAAACCAGAATTAGCTATGCTCGACTGAGTAAGCACTACCTCCAGAACCTTAAGAAATATGATCCCCAGTCATTTAGTGGGCAGACAATAGACCTCTTTGCATCGAAAAGCGTGGTTGTCTTCTATGTGGGCAATCTTTCGCTACATAAAGTGTCCTAAGGCACAATAGTTCTATGTGAGTCTCTATGTTAAAGAATGACGCCCTCCTCTGGTGGGAGTCCACAAAAAGGTTCATAATGGGCCTACGAGACGTTCTCTAGATCGTGGCAGTTTTTGCCCTAGCAGATTATGTAGTAGCCCTTCGAGTAGCTACATTTCTGGACATGCGAACCTCGAAAGCAATTTCTATTGTTAGTGAGTGATCTAGCTTGGGACATAAGCGAAAATTTATTTGGGACTCCAATAGGTCGTACCAGAATTCCCAATACTATCGGTTGACCTGGTAGAGAAATCCCAGTTATGATAAATCTCTATGCCTAAAGTGTGAGAAACACTAGGATGGAAAATGTCTAACAGACATTAGGATGTGCCTTCGATATGGTAATGATGGGCATGTGGCAATGGAGTGCTCTACGTTTAGGAGCTCAAACTTTAACCAATCATCTGGTTTAAATCATGCAAGCTCTAGCCTAGAAGAAGTGAGCTTCAAGTTTAAGGGAACCAGACCAGGGGTTGTTCCTAAGGTTGTATTCGACCTAAAGGCGAGACGACTCGTGAGTCAGTGAGCATGGAATCTTTTTAGCCAGCGTGACTTATCCTCGGGATGGAAAGATGGGAGTAGACTCCGTACTTGTGGTCAATGAGTTCATGGATGTTTTCCTAAAGATGCCCCAGGATTTGCCATTAGTTTGAGAAGTGGATTTTAGCATTGAGCTCGAGCCAGATACAATTCTTATTTCTGAGGCACTCTATAGAATGACTCCAATGGAGTTTAAGGAGCTCAAAGTGCGGATACAAGTGAAGGTGTACATATTACACATGCGGAAGCAATTGAAGATCGAAAGCACTTAAGACATTCAATTTTACTCCTAAAGCATGCATGTTCTAGAAAAGACAGAATAGAGAGTTTAGAAAACACCAACCTTTGTAGCTCACTTATGTTGAACTCCTTGTGGTGTTTGCCTCTCCTATGCTCCTTGGACAACCTCTAGAGTCTTCCCCACTATACTCCGGGCCAAGAACGACTTGTGGGAGTCTATATAAGATAGGGAATGGGAAGGGAATGCTTGAAGCATCAAACAATGGAGAAGAATGAGAGATGAGAGAACTTTGAGTCCAAATTCCAGCAGCATAACATTAAGGAAATGGCTCTCTTATGTTTGAATATGATTCAAACTTCTTTTAAAGACATTCTCCATGCAAAGCCAAGCCTCAAGACACAAGACACATGGTGTATTTGCAAGCTCATGTGGATTCTAGGTGTACATTACACAAGACATGCAACAATGCATGAGTGAGTTGTCTTTCCACTTTGAATGATCATGCATTAAGTGGATTTCCAACTAAATCCACTAAATTCAAATTGAAATCAAATTTCAAGCTTGCAAATTACCCCCAATTTCAATTCTAAATTGAAATTGATTGCTTGGTAATTAATTTGAAAATTTTCAAATTAATATTGATATGATTAATCTAATTAATCTTTGTTATCTTGTGCAATTCCATATATATGATTCCTAATACATATATATAGTATTCAAAACACTTTTAAATACTTCATCTCTCATTTTCTAATTTAATTCATAATTAAATTATTGTGTCAAACACAATTTACGATAATACCATTTTTCCTGATTTTGAACGATTCAAAGCTTCCTATCTTTTGTTCTAGGCTTAATTCCGATATGAGCTAGTAGGGGGACCTAATGGACCTATAGATCATGGGCTCCAACGATTCGAGGCTAACCGACTAATCTCATTGTCCAAGCTAGCCAACATTCGTTAACTATCGGGACACTCCACTATAGCCCGATAGTTGCACTCCCCTCACTATAGATATATTTCCGTCCACTTGATTTAACCATGATTAGTAAGTCGATCCTTCACAGGTTGTTCGTAGCTATAGCTAGGTCAATAAGCCGTTTTACCCCTATAGTACTTCTAGTTCCTTAAGTCCCACTGATCCTCTAATGAACAATTGGTTTATGGTCCAACCAATAAACCGAGTCCCTCTCGGGCCAATGAGAGGGCGGGATCCCTTTGTTCAAGCCCCGGAGTCAGCACTTAGGGGAACAACCTCTCTACTATCCCTTATTCGGGTAGGAGTGAATTCCTTCTTGCACGACTATGTCCCCAGCTGTCTACCCGTTCCTATCCCTGAAATGGGAGGCTTATTGAGTCGGCGATATTGAGCCACTCTCACCTATGCAGATCTAAGGATCAGCCCGAATAAACAGGAGTTCATAGTTAGCTCAGGATTAAGATCGAGTTACCTAGGTCATCACATGAAATAGTCAGTCTCGTCAGTAAACGGTGTTATAAAGCGAGAGCGACTTATTTCTCGGTCCTTGTCTTATGCAAACTCATTGCATAGGACACCCCCACTCGCATGTCTCTACATGGACGATTTAGGATCACATCGTCTATACCATCTATAAAGTGGGCCGCGTCTCATAGTGTCTCCAGAATAAGGTACCCAACCTTATTCCTATACTATAGACCGTTTTGGCTATTACTCAAGCTTGATCCACTTTTATGTCTCTACATAAAGCTCAAGTGTTCATCCTATAGCCATGGATCTTAGTTTATTGGATTTGGGTTATATATGTGCAATTTAATTTATTCAGTAATGACTTTTACTGAATCAATCTCGATAACACCTTTATCGAATAAGTATATAATTCGTTTAACATTCATTATCTACGAGTTTTAGGGCACCAATCCCAACAACAAGAAGTTCTGGACAAGAGTTTTACACGCCTGAGTGTTTCACTTTGGGGAGCCCTAGTTCCCTTTGTGAAAAAGAAAGATGGGTCAATGCATTTATGCATTGATTACTAGGAGTTAATAAGGTAACAAATAGGAACAAGTATCCATTCCCTCGATTGGATGATCTGTTTGACCAGTTGCATGGAGCATCAATGTTTTCAAAGATTGATATACGATCAGGCTACCGCCGGTTAAGGATTAGAGTTGAGGTTTGTCCCTGGACAACGTTCAGATTCAGATACGACCATTGTGAGTTTACAGTGATGTCTTTCGGGCCGACGAACACACTTGCAGTGTTCATGGATTTAATGAACAGGGTGCTTAAAGAATATCTTGACACATTTACGATCATGTTCATATATGACATCTTGGTTTATTCTAAGTCAGATGAGGAACACAAGACACATCTCATGAGAGTTTTGGTAACTCTAAGGAAGGACCAGTTATATGCTAAGCTCTCTAAGGGTGAGTCTTGGCTTCAACAGGTGTTCTTTCTAGGGCATGTGGTGTCGAGGGAAGGAGTTTTAGTTAATCTAACAAAAGTTGAAGCAGTTACTAAGTGGCCTCGCCCAACTACTGTCATTGAAGTTCGAAGAATTTTTTTTTGGAATATGCAGGTTGTTATCGCTGCTTTGTTTAAAACCTTTCCGAGATAGCGACACCACTGACTCTTTTAACCCGAAAGGGTAGTTTATTTGTGTGGAATAATGCTTGTAAAGCAAGTTTTCAGAAGCTCAAGCAGAGGCTGGTTTCAGCACCAGGCGGGTTAGGTTGTGTTCTTATGCAGCCCAAGAAGGTTGTTATCTATGTTTCCCGCCAGATGAAGAACTACGAACGCAACTACCCAACTCATGGTTTGGAGCTAGCAGCGTAGTTTTCGCTTTGAAGATTTGGGGACATTACCTATATGGGGAGAAGATCCAAATCTTCACAAGTCACTAGAGCCTAAAGTATTTCTTCACCTAGAAGGAACTGAATGTGAGACAGCGTAGATGGCTTGAATTGGTGAAGGGTTATGATGTAGAGATTCTTTACCACCCAGGTAAGGCGAATATGATTGCAGATGCACTGAGTAGAAATACAACCTACACTTCAGCCTTAATCACAAACCAGGCTCATATAAGAATTGCCATGGAGCGTGCAATAATAACAGTTCTAGTGGGAGAAGTTGCCTCATAGTTGGTCCAGTTGGCCCAGTTGGCAGAGCAACCAATATTGAGACAACGTACCATAGACTTCCAGAAAGAAGATCCCAGCCTTAGTGACCTCCTCCACCAAGTAGTGTCAGGTCAGGGAGATGAGTTCTCCCTATTATCAGATGAGGGTCTTCTCTTTCGAGGACAACCATGCCTAAAGCTCACAGTTTTCTCTTCCCAATGCACTCAGAAAACACAAAGATGTGTCAGAACCTGCAGTAGTACTACTCATAGCGTGGTATGAGGAGGGATATAGTAGAGTTTGTGAGCAATCGTTTGGTTTGTGAGTAGATTAAAGCTTTTAAATAGAAGCCATTAGTGTTGTTGCAACCTTTGGATGTGCCTTGGTGGAAATGGGAGGAAGTAACAATGGACTTCATTGTCGGGTTGCCTGGATTAGCCAGAGGTTTCACCGTGATTGGGGTGATTTTTGTCAGGTTTGCGGGGTTCCAGTAAAGATTGTTTTAGAGAGAGACCTTTGTTTTACCTCTGACTTCTGGACTAGTTTTCAAAGAGCTTTGGACTCGCCATTGAATTTTAGTTCACCTTTTCATCCTCAGATTGACGGTCAAACAGAGAGGTTGAATCAAACGTTGGAGGACATGTTGCGAGCGTGTGCGCTAGATTTTGCAGGTAGTTGGGATAACCACTTTCATTTGATGGAGCTTGCTCACAACAACAGTTATCAACAACTTTTGGTTTGGCGTCACTTGAAACCTTTATGGGAAGAGGGATAGGTCTTCTGTCTGTAAGGATAAAGTATGAAAACACAAGTTAACTAGAACAAAAGTTGGTCCAAGTCACTAATGAGGCCATCGAGAAGATTAGAGCGATGAGTAACACAACTCAGAGCAGGCAGAAAAGCTAAGCGGACATATGACAGAAAGACTTAGAATTTGAGTTCAGTCTTTATGTTCTTAAAAGTTGCACCGATGAAAAAAGGTCTAAGGTTTGGAAAGAAAGGAAAGTGAATTAGTCCAGTGGCTTATCGCTTGACCTTGCCACCGTCTCTCTCAACGGTTCTCGATGTACTCCATTATGCTGCGTAGATGCTTGTTCGACCCGTCTCATATGATCGACTTTGAGCTTTTGAGGTTAATGAAAGCTTGAGTTATGAAGAGAAACCAGCTCGAATCATTTTCAGAGATCGCAAGACCATTCGTAACAGCGAGATAACCCTAGTAAAGTGTTGTGAGAGAACCATCATATTCAAGAAGTGTCACCAGAAAGAGAAGAGGAGATGAAAATCAAGTATTTAGAGCTTTTCTAGGACTAACAACTTTCGACGACGAACGTTTTCTAAGGAGGGAAAATTGTAGCGTTAAGAAGTTTGAGGTAAGGTTAAATTGCTCAAATATAAGGTTTATTTGAGCTATTTCTATGAAATTGGGTTGAAGGAATGATTTTCATTGAGATTCTGTTTAGAATTTTAGTGGAAACTTCATGGATTTCGATTTAAATGAGTTGTGGTGGCATTCTCGTAATTATATGGTCTTTAAAGCCAAACAAACGCTAAGTTTTTATAAGTTGTAGTTGTGCGCAACCCTAGACTCAAGCCAAGCCATCTCCAATCTTATATTCTTCCTCTCTTTTTCCTCACCTACATGATTTCCTTTCCCTTCTCCATCACCATTTTATTTGTTTCTTTTTTCCTTATTGTCGATCGTCGACTCTCTCACAACTTCGACCAGTGTTCGGCGAGTAGCAACCTTCGGTGTCGACCACGAGCAGGTTGAGCAGCGACGCAAGTAGGTTGGGGCGTTAATGAGCAGCAGCTCCAATGTTTCCTCCTCGTGTAGCATGATGTCAGCGACGTCCTTAGCGAGCAGCGGCAGCAGGCCGTTCGCGGGTTCTTTCGACAGCGTGGGTATTTCTCCCTTGTGCGTTTCAAAGATTCAAATGGTCGACGTCCCTTCCTCGGTAGTCTAGTTAGAAAGTCGAATGAATGATTCCAGTTAGGTCCCTATGATGTTAAGACCCATCAAGTATCATGCTATTAGATTTCAGTTGGGATTTATGCCCTAAAACTTGTAGATAGTGAATGTTAGCAAATTGTATACTTGTTTCAATAAAGTGTTATTGAGTTTCAACAATAAATTGTAATTGTTAAATATTGCACAATTTGTCCCAAATCCAATAAACTAAGATCCAAGGTTGTGTGTATGTAATTTGAACTAGTATGTGGGGACATACGAGGATCGATGTTCAAGTAACAACCTAAAAGGTCTATAGTACAAGGATAAGGTTGGGTACCTTATCTTGGTTGTTGGGTTTTATGCCCTAAAACTCGTAGATAGTGAACGTAAACAAATTGTATACTTCTTTCAATAATGTGATATTAAGTTTCTACAATAAAGTGTTATTGTTAAATATTGCACAATTTGACCCAAATCCAATAAACTAAGATCCACGGTTGTTTACATGTGACTTGAACTAGTATGTGGGGACATACGAGGATCGGTGTTCAAGTAACAACCTAAAAGGTCTATAGTACAGGAATAAGGTTGGGTACCTTATCCTGGTAACACTATGTGATACGACCCACTTTGTATTCGATACAGACGTATTGATCCAAGGAGTCCATGTAGGAGACATGCGAGCGGGGGTATCCTATGCAATGAGTTTGCATACGACCGGAAATAGTAAACCACTAGATGTAACACCGTTAACTAGCTAGTTAGGTTACTGTTTCAATAGGATGACTAGGTAACTCAGTCTTAATCCTAAGTGTGTCATGAACTCCTTCTCACGAGGGATTGTCCTTTGATTAGTATGCGTGAGAGTGGCCTGCACGCCGACTCAATAAGCCTACCTTCTTGGGACAAGACCGAGTGAGGGGCTGGGGACATGACAACATAAGATGGAATTCACTCCTTCCTACTTCTAGGAGAAGTAGATGAGTGTTCCCTTAAGTGGTGACTCTGGGACTTGAACAAAGGGATCCCGCCCTCTTACTGGCCTGAGAGGGACTTTCTGTTTATTGGTTGGACCATAAACAGGTTGTTCATTAGAGGAACACTGGTACTTAAGGAGACAGATGTAACATAGGGGTAAAACAGTAATTTGACCAAGCTGTAGTTACGGACACTCGTGAAGGATTGACTTATCGGTATAGGTCTATATCCGTGGACATAGAAATGTTCTAGAGTGAGAAGAGTTCAGCTGTGGGTCTTTAGTGGAATGACCCACAGTTAATGAATATTGGTTAACTTGATTAATGAGTTTAATCTATTAACCTCATATCATTGGAGCTTCTGATCTGTAGTTCCATTAGGTCCCCCTGCTAGCTCGTAAAGAGTAATTAGGAACAAATATATCTTGAGAGAATTTGAATAGTTCAAATTCATATTGGGAATTAAGTTAATTGTATGAGATAAAAATTAATATAATGTATAATGATGCATTCATATATAAAGTCTAATTTGAGATTAAACTTTATTATATTGAGAGATTGATATATTTGAAAGAGTTCAAATATATGTCTAATTAAATATATGATATTGTTCACACGTAACTTCGGAGATGGAGACACGTGGAATAAACAATATATTTTTATTTATGTAATATGCGTGTGGGTGTACAATCTCTAACTTTAATCCTCTGATTCTCTCTCTTAAATATATAAACTTTGGTCTCTAGCTTGTTGATCTTCTTGGGCTGGTTTGTTGAGCTTCTTGGATGATCGGCCTGCTAGGTTGATGATCTCTTGGATCGGCTTGTTAGCTTGTTGATCCTCTTGGATGATCGGCCTGCTGACTTGATGATCTCTTGGATCGGCCTGTTGGCTTGATGATCTGATGGATCAGCTTGTTAGCTTGTTGATCCTCTTGGATGATCGGCCTGCTGACTTGATGATCTCTTGGATCGGCCTGTTGGCTTGATGATCTGTTCGATCGGTTGGCTTGTTGATCTTCTTGGATGATCGGCCTGCTGACTTGTTGATCTTCTTGATCGGTCGGTTGGCTTGTTGATCTCTTGGATCGGCCTGTTGGCTTGATGATCTGTTGGATCGGCTTGTTAGCTTGTTGATCCTCTTGGATGATCGGCCTGCCGACTCTGGACTCTGGCAGAATGCTCTGGACTCTGAGTTCTCTGACTCTGTCTCCAAATCCCCCCAAATGAATGGTGGCCTCCTCTATTTATAGAGTTTGATGGACCTCATATGGGCTTGGGCTTGGGTCCAATTGCCACATGGCATAATTTGATTGAGCTTGACTGATGTTATCGGATGGATCACTAATAGACAAGTGGCATTCTTTGATTTGCCGAATTTTAATGTCTATTAATTTAATTTAGGCACACGTGTAAATGTGTAATTGGTCCCAAATTTATTTTATCATTAATTTATATTAATGATGTGGCAATTTGTGATTGGCCGAAATTTCTCTTTCAACAAATGCCCCCTTTTCGAGATTTAGGCACAAGTTATGTGTGAGTGAATCTCGAAAAATATATTTTGGAATTAAAATGCAAGGTATTTGTTCTTGACTTTGACTCCATTTGGTGCGTCAATTTAATCAAAATATGAATTTTGGTCAAAATTTTGATTTTTTTATTTGACACACTTTTATCGCCAATTAATCAAAATTTGAGGTTTGATCAAAATTTTGATTTTCCTTGTTTGGCAGCAAACTTTGATTTCAAGTTTGGGCAAAATTTTGTTTATACCCAAATTTTCATTTGAGGTAAAAATCCTACCCAATTTTAACTTGCATATGGAATAGAACTTGAGGTTTGGACTCTGGTCCATTTGGGATAGAATTTGGATTATGGCCAAAATTTAATTTGAAGTAAATTTAAGACTGCATCCAAAATTTGGTAGGAATTCGGAATAAAATTTTCATATGGAACTTAGAAAATTTGATTTGGGATAAGAGTTTAATTATACTCAAATTCAGTTTAATTCAATCCAAATCTATTTAGGAGTTTATCAAATCAATTTGAATTTATCTCCCAATTTGATTTAAATCAAATCTCATACTTTGGATTAAAATTTGAAACGAAATCTCCAAATTTTTATCTTTCAATTTGAGTTAAATCAAATCTCATATCTTTGGGTTAAAATTTGAACACATCCCAAAGTTGATGAAGACTGTCGTTGGAGATAAGATTTATATTTGAACCCATCCCAAAATTGATGAAGATTGTCGTTGGAGATAAGATTTATATTTGAACTTATCCCAAAATTGATGAAGATTTCCGTTGGAGATAAGATTTATATTTGAACTTATCCCAAAATTGATGAAGGTTGTCGTTGGAGATAAAATTTATCTATTTGAATCCAACTTTCCATTCTATAAATAAGGTTGAACCTCAGTAGGGGAGAGCACACATCAATTGCAAGGAGCATTCAAGAAAGGATTCGAGTAGGAAACTTTTTTTTTTTTAATTTTCGTTTTTTTTTTTTTTTTTTTTTTTTGCAATTTGTTTCTTTCTTCCTTGAATGTGTAAGTTTCGTGCAACAGTCGTCACCAAATTCACTTGCAGTGATTTCACCACCTGTCTAGACCAGTCACTTTGATGACTGTAGTTTCCTGCAGGGGTGGTCACCACGGTCGCCATCAACTTCTTTTGCAGTGATTTCACCACCTGTCTAGACCAGTCACTTTGATGACTGTAGTTTCCTGCAGCGGTGGTCACCACGGTCGCCATCAACTTCTTTTGCAGTGATTTCACCACCTGTCTAGACCAGTCACTTTGATGGCTGTAGTTTCCTGCACGGGTGGTCACCACGGTCGCCATCAACTTCTTTTGCAGTGATTTCACCACCTGTCTAGACCAGTCACTTTGTTGACTGTAGTTTCCTGCAGGGGTGGTCACCACGGTCGTCATCAACTTCTCTTGCAGTGATTTCACCACCTGTCTAGACCAGTCACTTTGATGAATGTAGTTTCCTGCAGGGGTGGTCACCACGGTCGTCATCAACTTCACTTGCAGTGATTTCACCACCTGTCTAGACCAGTCACTTGGATGACTGTAGTTTCCTGCAGGGGTGGTCACCACGGTCGCCATCAACTTCTTTTGCAGTGATTTCACCACCTGTCTAGACCAGTCACTTTGATGACTGTAGTTTCCTGTAGGGGTGGTCACCACGGTCGTCATCAACTTCTCTTGCAGTGATTTCACCACCTGTCTAGACCAGTCACTTTGATGACTGTAGTTTCCTGCAGGGGTGGTCACCACGATCGTCATCAACTTCACTTGCAGTGATTTCACCACCTGTCTAGACCAGCCACTTTGATGACTGTAGTTTCCTGCAGGGGTGGTCACCACGGTCGCCATCAACTTCTTTTGCAGTGATTTCACCACCTGTGTAGACCAGTCACTTTGATGACTGTAGTTTCCTGCACGGGTGGTCACCACGGTCGCCATCAACTTCTTTTGCAGTGATTTCACCACCTGTCTAGACCAGCCACTTTGATGACTGTAGTTTCCTGCAGGGGTGGTCACCACGGTCGCCATCAACTTCTTTTGCAGTGATTTCACCACCTGTCTAGACCAGTCACTTTGATGACTGTAGTTTCCTGCAGGGGTGGTCACCACGGTCGTCATCAACTTCTCTTGCAGTGATTTCACCACCTGTCTAGACCAGTCACTTTGATGACTGTAGTTTCCTGCAGGGGTG
Source organism: Luffa aegyptiaca (assembly GCA_017139565.1). Taxonomy (NCBI): domain Eukaryota; kingdom Viridiplantae; phylum Streptophyta; class Magnoliopsida; order Cucurbitales; family Cucurbitaceae; genus Luffa; species Luffa aegyptiaca. Next base: position 25,437,968 of record CM029397.1, read on the forward strand.
GTCACCACGGTCGTCATCAACTTCACTTGCAGTGATTTCACCACCTGTCTAGACCAGTTACTTTGATGACTGTAGTTTCCTATAGGGGTGGTCACCACAGTCGTCATCAACTTCTCTTGCAGTGATTTCACCACCTACAGTTACTTTGATGACTGTAGTTTCCTTCAGGGGTGGTCACCAGATTTTCCTACAACGACGCATGCCTGCCAAACCAGTCTCTATTTTATTGGGTGATCTGAGTAGCATTTGAAGATGAAGTGAAGTTGTCAACCATCAACTTTTGAAGAAGAAGTGAGACTGCCAACCGTCAACTTTTGAAGATGAAGTGAAAGTCGTCAACCGTCAACTTTTGAAAAAGAAGTGAGGTCACCAACTTTTGACTTGAGGTAAAATTCTATCCAATTTTAACTTGCATTTGGAATAGAATGAGTTTGGACTTTAATTGATTTTTGACATGATTTGGATTGAGAATAATTTGAGTTGACTGAATAGCATATATGTATATTATTAACAAGCAAAAGTTAATAAAAATACTTGAATGGTCTATTGGTTTAATAGCCAAGCTAGATACTTTAAGGGCATGAGTTCAAGTCTCAAAACTGTCAATTTTTAAGATACATATTTTCAAACTTGGAGGAAGGAAGGAGCGGAGCGCGTGAGAACCTTCGGACTTGTGGGGAAGGAACTGCAACGTAAGCACGTGAGAACCTTCGGACGGACTTGGAAGGAACTGCAACGTAAGCGCGTGAGAACCTTCGGACGGACTTGGAGGACGAAACTGCAGCGTAAGTGCGTGGGGAAGGAACTGCAGCAGCAAAGCGCGACTTTGAGGAAGGAGGAACTACGCGTGAGAACCTCCGGACTTGGAGGAAGGAACTGAAGCGAAGCGCGTGAGAGAGAACCTTAATTTCGGGAGAGGGAACTGCAGCGAAGCGTGTGAGAGAACATTCTAACTTTGAGGAAGGAATTGCAGCAAAGCGCGACTTTTGAGGAAGGAGGAACTGCGCGTGAGAACCTTCAAATTTCGGGAGAGGGAACTGCAGCGAAGCACGTGAGAACCTTCGGACTTGGAGGAAGGAACTACAGCAAAGCGCGTGAGAACCTTCGGACTTGGAGGAAGGAACTGCAGCGAAGCGCGTGAGAACCTTTGAACTCGGTGAAGGAAGCAGCGCAACGGTGCAATGTCAGAATCTTCGAACTTGGGGAGGAACAACAAAACATCACCACGTGAACCTTTGAACTTGGAGAAGGAATTGCAAAACAACGCAGAGTGGGAACCTTCGAACTTGGTGAAGGAAGCAGCGTAGCTTCAGAACCTTCGAACTTGGAGAAGGAAGCAGCACAACCGCGCAACGTGGGAACCTTCGAACTTTGGAAAAGGAACAGCAGCGAAGCAGCATAACAACACGTGTGCAAACCTTCAGACTTGGAGAAGGAGCAACACAGGAGCGAAAGCCGAGAACCTTCGAACTTGGAAAAGGAACAACGCAGTAGCGTACAACGTAAGAACCTTCGAACTTGGAGAGAATGAACTGCAGCGAAACGCGTGAGAACCTTCGAACTTGGAGAGAAGGAACTCCAACGAAGTGCGTGAGAACCTTCGAACTCTCAAAAGCACGTGAGAACCTTCGACTTGAAGAAGAGGGAACAACGAACTTAGGGTGAGTGAAAACACCGAACTTGAGGCTAGCGAGACATTGAATTTGGAGAAATGAAGCTCTCGTTTATTCATCCAATTCGTAGCTTCATATTCATAATGGTGCACAACTTTAATTTGTTGTGTTGCCCCCAGTAGTGATGAGTTTCTTCAATTTGTCTTATCGTGCTTCAATATTTATTGCACCTTCTTTTTATTTATTTGCAGAGACTGAACTTAAAGTTTTCTTTAAGCTGCCTACGTACCCTTTGAAGAAAAGGGATCAAGTCATAACGTAGTTCAAAATTTTTGCTCTTACCTTTTAAGCTCGTGTGGGCTAGGAGCATCATGCAGTTTAGGCTCTTGCGATAAAGAGCTTTTACATTTTAAAAGCCCTTATCTTCATCATGGTCTTGATCATATCCTTGACTTGTAGGATTGGTCAAGATAATGAGATTTGGTTTCACCTTCAAGGAACCTTCTGTATTTATGAGAACAGAGAACTTCCTCTTCATACGTGACGGGATGCTACTTTGAAGCTTCTTGTCGCTGTTTACTTCATCGTAAAGTTTCACCTCCAAGTTATCCATCTTTCTTTTAGGTTGATCGCTTGTTACTTTGAGGCGATCAAAAACAGATGTTGAAGGTCGACTTTTATTTGATGTGGAGACACTTAGCCTTTGGAAAGCTGAAGGTCGAGTGGAGGTGGACATCGAACATTGATTTTCTTCCTCTATCGCGACCATACTCATTCTTTTGAATACCGAAGGACGAGTAGTTGGAGGCTTGATGCGATCGAAGACGGAAGTCCTTTGTTCACTTTTCTTGGAATTGTCAACTTCTTCTACGTCGATGCAGTAGGAAGTTGCAAGGTTCTCTTTTTCCTTTTTTTGGAAAGTTTTGGAGAATGATTTATTCAACATCACCAGTTGTTGAGGTTGAGAAAACTTTTTACTTCTCTTCCTCTTGGATTGAAGTTTCTTAGGATCATTTTTTCTTTGATGTTTGCTCTTTCCTTTGATTGTAGCAAGATTTGATTGGGCTACTTTATCAAGGTCGAACTCAATTTTGCCTTCCTTAGCCAGCTTTAAAATTAAGTCCTTTAGGACGAAACATCTTTCCACTGGATGACCAATAACTCGATGATACTTGCAATACTTGGGATCATCGACTTTCTCCATCCTTTCTGGTCGTTTACACTTAGGAAGCTCTATCAGTTGCACTTCCAGTAGTTGCTCCAACATATCAGGGATGTCGGCATCAGGGAAAGGATAGATTTTCTTTTGTCTCTCCTTTAAAGTTAAGTGATGTGTTCCATTCGTTTGTCGCTTTCCTTTCGAAGACGACTTATGAAGGGTTGTGTTTACAACCATAGATTCTTCTATAGTCTCTTCGTCGTTCCTTCCTTCTTTCCTCATGTCAGGGAGTATAAGGTCTTGGTTTTCTCGACTAGCAATACTTAGCTCCATATCGTGGGCGCGAGTTGCTAGTTCTTCGAAGGTGCGAGGCTTTATACCTTTAAGGATGTAGAGGAGTTCCCAGTGCATGCCTTGAATGCACATCTCGACGGAAGAGAGTTCAGTGAGACGATCTTTGCAATCTAGACTCATGGCTCTCCACCGATTTATATAGTTAACAACGAGTTCACCTTTTCGTTGTTTAGTGTTGGTGTGCTCGAACATGCTAACGGTTCTTCTAGTGCTGTAGAAGCGATTCAAAAACTCTCTTTCGAGTTCCTCCCAACTGTCTACTGACTCAGGTTCTAAATCAGTCTACCAGTCAAAAGAATTTCCTTTAAGTGTTCGAACGAACTGCTTGACTAGTAGGTCCCCTCGAGTACCAGCGTTCTCGCATGTCTCAACGAAGTGGGCAATATGTTGTTTAGGATTGCCCTTTCCATCAAACTGCTGAAATTTTGGTGGCTGATACCCGATTGGCGTTCTCAAGTTATCAATCCTCTTAGTATAAGGTTTGGAATAGAAGAGGGAATCTTGAGTAGGTCCACCGTACTGAGCTCTGATACAGTTTGTGATCATATCTTGGAGCTGTTGGATGGTAGTGAAGCAACAAAAGCGGAACACTGTGGCTGATCATCTTGCACTATAGTCTTTCCTTTGTCATGATTTTTTATGACTTGTGTTTGACTTGATTCCGCGATATGTTGTTTCTCAATTTGGCACTTTAGTTGCGCGATTTGAGAATCTTTTTCTTCAATCGCCTTCATCAAGTTGTTGATGTGCTCTTGCATCTCAGTCATTCTTTCTTCCATAGTTCTTGTCTCAGTCATCATGACAGTCACTACGTCAGAATCAGGTTCAAACAGAGGGTTATACTTAACAAGAAACTTGTCATTAGTATATGCCCCCTGCAAGGTTGTTTCTTCGCTTGCAATGATAGAAGCTTTATCTTCTTGCAACCTCAGTTCATTGAAGCAACAATGGGCAGTTGAACCCATGTAAGACTTGTTCTTGACAGCGGTCATCGAAGAAGTCTTGAATGTCATGTTTACTTTTATGTTTTGAGATAAGAGAGAGAGATGAGAGGTAGAGATGGTCCCACTGGGCGTGCCAATTTGTTCACACGTAACTTCGGAGATGGAGACACGTAGAATAAACAATATATTTGTATTTATGTAATATGCGTGTGGGTGTACAATCTCTAACTTTAATCCTCTGATTCTCTCTCTTAAATATATAAACTTTGGTCTCTAGCTTGTTGATCTTCTTGGGCTGGTTTGTTGAGCTTCTTGGATGATCGACCTGCTAGGTTGATGATCTCTTGGATCGGCTTGTTAGCTTGTTGATCCTCTTTGATGATCGACCTGCTGACTTGATGATCTCTTGGATCGGCCTGTTGGCTTGATGATCTGATGGATCGGCTTGTTAGCTTGTTGATCCTCTTGGATGATCGGCCTGCTGACTTGATGATCTCTTGGATCGGCCTGTTGGCTTGATGATCTGTTCGATCGGTTGGCTTGTTGATCTTCTTGGATGACCGGTCTGCTGACTTGTTGATCTTCTTGATCGGTCGGTTGGCTTGTTGATCTCTTGGATCGGCCTGTTGGCTTGATGATCTGTTGGATCGGCTTGTTAGCTTGTTGATCCTCTTGGATGATCGGCCTGCCGACTCTGGACTCTGGCAGTATGCTCTGGACTCTGAGTTCTCTGACTCTGTCTCCAAATCCCCCCAAATGAATGGTGGCCTCCTCTATTTATAGAGTTTGATGGACCTCATATGGGCTTGGGCTTGGGTCCAATTGCCACGTGGCATAATTTGATTGAACTTGACTGATGTTATCGGATGGATCACTAATAGACAGGTGGCATTCTTTGATTTGCCAAATTTTAATGTCTATTAATTTAATTTAGGCACACGTGTAAATGTGTAATTGGTCCCAAATTTATTTTATCATTAATTTATATTAATGATGTGGCAATTTGTGATTGACCGAAATTTCTCTTTCAACAGATATTTAATTAGAAGATGAATTAATTAATTATTCAATTTAGTTTAAATTAAATGAGATTTAATTAAACTATAGTCTATGAGAGAAATAAATATTTGAAGGAGTTCAAATATTAATATGAATTTGATTCATATTAAATTTATAGGATATAAGAGAATTTGAAGGAGTTCAAATTTTAATATGAATTTGATTCATATTATAGAATTAATTAATGGCCTGAAATTAAATATATGATATTTAATTGGGTAATTAATTAATTAACTAATAGAAGGTCTGAAATTAAATATATGATATTTAATTTGTGATCAATTAATTAATGAATTAATTGGAAATTAATCAATTATGAAAATGATTAATCACTTATGGAAGTAATCAATCATTTATGGAAAAGATTAATCAATTATGGAATTGATTGGTCATGGAATTCATTAATTATGGAAAAGATTAAATCAGTTGTGGAAATAATTGATTTTAAATTAATATTTTATTCATGACCTTTCTCCTATAAATAGAACACTAACCCTAGGGTTTAGGTACTACAACTTATGGCCACCATAAGGCCCTGTCATATTCTCTCAACCCAAGAAATCTAGGGAGAATTTTCTCTCTAGAGTTTTTCCCATTCAAGATTAGGTAGTCCTACAACTACGTTCCTAATCTCAGAGTTATAGTGGGGAAGATCAATTGGTGGTGTCCCAATTGTTGACGCTCGATCCAAAATCAAGAAAGACATTGAAGTATTCAGAGTCGTCTACAGAGGTATGTTTCTCATCGCTTAACATTTTGTCTATATATTTATATATATATATTTGGGAAATTGCAATGGGTAGCAAAAAATATTAGGATATTTGCAAATATAGCTATGATTTATTTAGATTTGCAAACATAGCAAAATTTAAAAAATCTGATTTCCGTTTTTTTATTATTCCAGTTTTACCCTTGTTGATATATCAACAAGTATATTAGTAGTATATCTGATATATTTTATATTTATTGATATACGAAATATAAAGTATATTAGTTAAGTGATACACCAAATTTGATATAATCGAATGAATACAATGATATACCTAATATACTAATGATATACCTAATATATACTTGATTTGATAAGCATAACATTTGATATGCCTGATTAAATGTTGATATAATGATATACTTGATATGTTACTTTCTTTACTTATATTTGTTATGTTTTATTTCTCTTTATTGAATTATGTTGTGTTATTTACATATTTTAAATGAAATGTTTGTCTTCTATAACATAAATGTTTATCTTATATACCTGTTATGAATGTTGATATACCATTGATATATCTCATTTGTTTTTTTTTTTAACTTACTTCATTTTTTATACTACTCAAATAATTAATAACATTGATATACCTGATTTGAGTAGCTAAATACATCAATGATAAACCTGTTATTAAAAAAAATCACTGATATATATTTTTAATTGTTGGTGTATTATGAAGGTCGTAGAATGCAAAATTTGTTACAAGTATATCAATAAGATGTAATTTTAAGTATATCATTAGTGTATTAGTACTTACTAAAAGTGTAATTTCAAGTACATCATTAGTGTATCAGTAATATATTATTAAGATGATGTATAGTATATTGATGACATATATGCCAACATGAGCATAACTCAACTAGCATAAGATATACACATGCAATTCAACCAAAAGGTTAGAGGTTTAAATCTCCTACCACACATATTGTCCCAAAATAAAGCTAATATATCTAACTATTTATTGATGAAGTATATCAAAGATATCTAAACTAATGAAAGCTCATGTGTATACTTCATAAATGAAGTATATTATATTCACGAAATATACATCTGATATACTATATTTTAGTATATCAGTTGATTGATATACCAAATATCTAGTATATCAATACACTAAATAAATGAATGATATACTTGATATACAATATATCAATAACACCATTGATATACTTTTTAAACTTCCAGCGTGTTTAAGGGGTTTTTTTGACTTTTCAACTTTAATGTTTAGGCGGGCCTACGTTTTTTTGCTATATTTGCAACATTAAAAAACTGATGACATGGTTGCAAATTTCCTTTTATTTTTTGCTATTCTTGCAATTGCCCCAATATATATATTTAGAGAAACGATATATCTTATGAATGATACATCCGTTAGGATGGTTAGAGTAGCTATCTGTGATACGCGAGGTCAGGAGTTCGATTTTGTTATCTGCAGTTTTTGAGCGGATCAATTATCTTTTAGCATTTGCGATTGTATGGTAACTTTTGTGTATGTGCGGTTCAGCTGGAGCAACTGGCTTGCGGTTCAGACCGGTTCAAGGGATGTTGACCGGTTCTCGTTGGTTCAGACTGGTTCAGGCGATAGTTGACCATGGTGCGCGGTTCTTGACCGGTTCTCGACGGTTCTTGCGGCTGTTGATTTGGTTCAGCTGGTTTTTGACTGGTTGAGCTGGGGTCTGGGCGGTTTTGGACATGGTTTAGCTCGGTTCAAGCTGGTTCAAGGGGTTTTTGAGCTGGTTTAGCCAATTTTTAGTCCAGTTCAACATTTTTTAAGCTTATTCAATACGGTTCAGCCCATTATCTTGCCGGTTCGAAGAGTTTGGACGTGGTTCGAGGCTAATTTACGGAAGGATAGGACTTTTATAGATAAATTTATATAATTTTTCTATTGTTTTGAGTCCTAGGATGCCAAAACCTATCTACTTAGCTATTTAAATTGCTTTATGAATGTCATATAGTTTATAATCCCACCATAGGTTAAGCATATTCATGCATTTTTAATTATAATTGTTATAATATAAGTATTATGCATGAATTTAATTTTCATGGGTATTTAATATAAGTTGTTATGATTAAATGGATGAAAATTGAGAAGCATTGAGCATGAAATTACTTTAGTAAAAATATAAAAGGGTTATATTTATGAAAGTAATTTATATGCTAATTTATTTTCATGAACAATTAATATAAAGTGTTATTTTAATGTATGAAAATGTGAATGCTTAATTTTAATTTTCTTGGGTAATTAATTTAAGAGTTAGATTAATTGAAGAAAATTAATTTGAATTGAGTATGAAATTACTTTAGTTTAAAAAAATATAAGAGTTATATTTATATAAGTAATTAACATGGTTAATTAATTTTCATGATATATTAATATAAATGTTATGTTAATATATGAAAATGGTAATGCTTAATTTTAATTTTCTTGTATAATTAATTTAAGAGTTAGGTTAATTAAAAGGAAATTAAATTGCATTGAGCATGACATTACCTTAGATTAATATAAATGTTATATTTTTGGTATGTCATGTATGCTAATGTATGGTTTTATAAAGGGATAACCGTAACAATAGACAAATTAATAGAGGCATTTTGAAAAAAATGCCAAAAATGTTTTTAATTGTAAAAATGGCAAAAGGTTAAATTTGTATTCTTCCATCCAAAAAAACAGTGACTAAAATACCCCTGTTGCAGAAAAAAGAACGTTCCTAAAATCTAGCAAAATAGGTGATTATTTAAAACAAACAAAATTTTCATACTTATTTATTTTTTTTTTTTTGATATGCTATATAAATCTACAAAGATTCTAAATCAAAATAAAATCACATATATTACTGTAAACTAAAAAAAAATCTAAACAACTGTGATCTTAGATTCGTGAACCATGTAACTTTTAAAATTTGCTCCTAAAATTCATGCCTAAAATCAAATTGTAATCGTGAATGCTGCAATCTAGAAGAATAAATACTGTGTAAAATCAAAATCTAGAAAAATAAATACTGTGTAAATTCAAAATCTAGAAAAATAAATACTGTGTAAATTCAAAATTCACCTCCCGTATCTGAAAACCTCAATGCAAAGTCCAATTAATTAGGGCAACTCAAGATTTTGAAAAACAAATAGCAACACCATGGACAGGGTATGTACTTGCAAAGACTTAACATGTTAATATATGTATACATGGTATATGTACTTGCAAAGGACTTAACATGTTAATATATGTGTACAATATGGTTTAGAAAATACAATGTATGTATATGGAATATAACAAATACAGTGTATTAAGGTAAAAAAGTGATTGTTTGAGTCAGTGGTTAAGACTTTGAACCATTGACTACGTTTGAGTTAGTGGTTAAGACTTTGAACTTGGAGAGAAAACACCAAAAGGAAAAGCTATGAAGTCTTAAGCTCCATACTTTCAACAAAAAGCAATTTAAGCAATCAAAAAAATTGATTCCTCTTTCTCTTTTTCGTACAATGTGAAATCAAGTGGGTATAGAATGTTTATCAATCTTAAGTCTCCAACAAATGAATGCTTATGATTTTTCAGGTGAATGTTATAAAACGTGAAAAGTAAAAGTTTTTCAATTTCCATTAGCAGTTGTACTAACATGAACATCAAACCAAGAAAAAGTTGGGTTCCAACAACCTGTCATTTCTCCACTGTCCATCGGAGACGCTTCCAAAAACGCCATTGTACCCTCATAAGGTTGGCTTCGACGACTTGAACTCATCTGATTCTTGTGGTAGAGTAATCAATGGCAGAACTGAAGAATTTGATTTGAATGGTGAAATCGTGGAGTTACAACTATAACTTTTTAAAATTGAAAATATATATAATCTGAAGTTTTAAAAATCTATAACTAGTAACTACCTCAACATATATAAACCAATCGTTAAACAAATTGAAAAAAAAAATCAAAATTTGATATTTTAAATTAATATAAATTAGATAACAAATTCTAAGATTTAAATTTAAAATACAGAGAGATTTGGGGGTGTAGATACACCGATACACCATACACGTATACAATTACATGTTTAGGGGCAAAATGGGTAATTGAGGTGTAAAGGTTGCACGCCTAACGCACATGAGGCCATATTTCAGACGTTTTATATTTTTGGACTTGTTTCAAACTTGGTTCTTTAATTTGGCCATCCAGCCCAATTTCTCTTTTATAAACTAATTAGAATTTGATTGTTAATTTATTCACCATAGTAGCACGTTATAGGGTTAATTCATTAAAATTTATAATAGTTATAAAATTAATGAATAGAAACCGTTAACCTATAACAAACAATTGCATGCAAACATAGGATCTTAGGATAAATGAATTAATTTTAAAATGTTTAAAATTAATTAGATCTAAGACCACATTTCTAATAGGATTAGAATGATTCTTATTTAGAATTAAAATTAGTTTTAATTGACTACGTAGAAAAAAATTGCTATGATTATAAGGGAACTCCACTGGTAAAGTTCTGTCTAAGGTTGGGGGTATTTAAGTTGACGGTTTACGGAACACCTCCTACCTAGGAACTGACTCGGAATACCGGAGTTGAATTAATCATAGTTAAATGTTAGCATGCAAGGTCACTAGGTTTGTTAAAAGTATTTAATACACCTAGATCTTTAGAGTAAAGACCTTACATTACTGTGGTTATAAGGGAACTCTCTCGGTAAAGTTCTGTCTAAGGCTGGGGGTACTTAAGATGACGGTTTACGGAACACCTCCTACCTGGGAACTGACCCGAACCTTGAGTTGAATTAACCATAGTAATGTTGACGTGCAATGTTGGGTTTATTAAAAGAAGTTTAATTCACCTAAAACATTGCAGTTGAATCCTTTCCATAATTGTTATAATAGGATCAGACTTAGATAGATTGACTTAGCCGAATTTTATCTAAGTTAGACAACCCTAAATTAACCTTAGGACATTTTCAGTGGGAGGAAAATTACAAAACGAGATTTAAATAAAGTTTTGCTCCTACGTCCCTATATTCACAACGTGAAGTTCATGCTCGGCTTCGAGTCGCCTTAGGAGCGGCCTCCCTTCGGAAAGTGTTTGCATGGATCAATAACAAGGTGAATGGGAAAAATGTCCAGAGTAAGTGGGAGCGGGACACGTGTCAACGTATCCCTCGGTCTCCGCCCCTAGTTCACACCGTGAGAGTCCTATGATCCGCCTGCAGGTTGTCCTGGCGCAAGCATCCCTTCGGAGGGCCTGATCATAGGATTCTGAACATCGTGAACTCCTGAATAGGATAGGAACTCTTAGGCTAAATACCAACAGTTGTCTTTCCCTTCGATAGCCTGTTGGTGCGTGCCTCTGAGATCTGAAAGTGGGAGGGTTACACTTACGGGAATGAGTTAAATGTGTTAACTAATCCTTGACCGAACAACGGTAACTAAACGCTAACAGAATATGAGTTATTCTGGTGTTAGAATTTGGTTGAGATTGTCTCAATTTAGAGGAGGAGTAGCTGACCACCCTTCGGTGGCTGTTGTTCTAAACCTTTGAAGTATCGTTGCAAAAACCAAATCAATAGTTTTATAGGGTTTTTTTGATTGCTTATTTGTTTTTGTAGAATTTGATTGGATTATTTGTAATGAGTTAGTGTTATTAATAATACAAGTAATTTGTTACTTCAGCAATTATATAATAATTTTATGTGTATTGTCTTAAGTCATTTTATAAATAACGGTAATACAATGAAGGTGTACATATTACACATGCGGAAGCAATTGAAGATCGAAAGCACTTAAGACATTCAATTTTACTCCTAAAACATGCATGTTCTAGAAAAGACAGAATAGAGAGTTTAGAAAACACCAACCTTTGTAGCTCACTTATGTTGAACTCCTTGTGGTGTTTGCCTCTCCTATGCTCCTTGGACAACCTCTAGAGTCTTCCCTACTATACTCCGGGCCAAGAACGACTTGTGGGAGTCTATATAAGATAGGGAATGGGAAGGGAAAGCTTGAAGCATCAAACAATGGAGAAGAATGAGAGATGAGAGAACTTTGAGTCCAAATTCCAGCAGCATAACATTAAGGAAATGGCTCTCTTATGTTTGAATATGATTCAAACTCCTTTTAAAGACATTCTCCATGCAAAGCCAAGCCTCAAGACACAAGACACATGGTGTATTTGCAAGCTCAAGTGGATTCTAGGTGTACATTACACAAGACATGCAACAATGCATGAGTGAGTTGTCTTTCCACTTTGAACGATCATGCATTAAGTGGATTTCCAACTAAATCCACTAAATTCAAATTGAAATCAAATTTCAAGCTTGCAAATTACCCCCAATTTCAATTCTAAATTGAAATTGATTGCTTGGTAATTAATTTGAAAATTTTCAAATTAATTTTGATATGATTAATCTAATTAATCTTTGTTATCTTGTGCAATTCCATATATATGATTCCTAATACATATATATAGTATTCAAAACACTTTTAAATACTCCATCTCTCATTTTCTAATTTAATTCATAATTAAATTATTGTGTCAAACACAATTTACGATAATACCATTTTTCCCGATTTTGAACGATTCAAAGCTTCCTATCTTTTGTTCTAGGCTTAATTCCGATATGAGCTAGTAGGGGGACCTAATGGACCTATAGATCATGGGCTCCAACTATTCGAGGCTAACCGACTAATCTCATTGTCCAAGCTAGCCAACATTCGTTAACTATCGGGACACTCCACTATAGCCCGATAGTTGCACTCCCCTCACTATAGATATATTTCCGTCCACTTGATTTAACCATGATTAGTAAGTCGATCCTTCACAGGTTGTTTGTAGCTATAGCTAGGTCAATAAGCCGTTTTACCCCTATAGTACTTCTACTTCCTTAAGTCCCACTGATCCTCTAATGAACAATTGGTTTATGGTCCAACCAATAAACCAAGTCCCTCTCGGGCCAATGAGAGGGTGGGATCCCTTTGTTCAAGCCCCGGAGTCAGCACTTAAGGGAACAACCTCTCTACTATCCCTTATTCGGGTAGGAGTGAATTCCTTCTTGCACGACTATGTCCCCAGCTATCTACCCGTTCCTATCCCTGAAATGGGAGGCTTATTGAGTCGGCGATACTGAGCCACTCTCACCTATGCAGATCTAAGGATAAGCCCGAATAAACAGGAGTTCATAGTTAGCTCAGGATTAAGATCGAGTTACCTTGGTCATCACATGAAATAGTCAGTCTCGTCAGTAAACGGTGTTATAAAGCGAGAGCGACTTATTTCTCGGTCCTTGTCTTATGCAAACTCATTGCATAGGACGCCCCCACTCGCATGTCTCTACATGGACGATTTAGGATCACATCGTCTATACCATCTATAAAGTGGGTCGCGTCTCATAGTATCTCCAGAATAAGGTACCCAACCCTATTCCTATACTATAGATCGTTTTGGCTATTACTCAAGCTTGATCCACTTTTATGTCTCTACATAAAGCTCAAGTGTTCATCCTATAGCCATGGATCTTAGTTTACTGGATTTTGGTTATTATATGTGCAATTTAATTTATTCAGTAATGACTTTTACTGAATCAATCTCGATAACACCTTTATCGAATATATAATTCGTTTAACATTCACTATCTACGAGTTTTAGGGCACCAATCCCAGCATACAACATGCTTAAACGACAAATTGTGGTAAATAAATCTAGGACTATTCTTAACTGAGGAATGTTCTCATGCCCCATATGTTTAATTCATCAATAATTGTTCTTGATGAATATGACATAGAACCCTGCTTAGCAAAAGAGAACTTGTTCAAGACCGTAATTTTCATTTACTTGTCTTGAAAACGTGATTAGTGAAGAATAGTGATTCTCCCTGAATACTTGATTCAGGGGCCACCGATCACGTGTGTTCTTCTTTTAAAGTTATAAGTTCCTGGCAACAGTTTGCTACTTGTGTAATAACTCTCAAAGTTAGAATTAGAGAGATTATTTTGGCTGTAGCAGTGGGGAACATTAAGTTATTTTTCTAAGTGGGAGAAAATACATATTATTAGATAATGTGTATGTAATTCCTAAGATCAAAAGAAATTTGATTTCTGTGTCTTATTTGCTGGAACAATGTTACTCTTTACCTTTCTCTGCTAACGCAGTTTTATTTCAAGAAAGGGAGTTAACATTTGTTTAGCTTTACTGGAAAGTAACCTAAATGTTTTATGACTAATCAAGAGTAAAGCAGTCATGAACACTGGGTTGTTTAAGACTGCTACTACTCAATGTGAAAAGAGGCAAAGGATTTCTCCTAAAGGAAAATACATTTCTTTGGTTCTAAGGTAGACCATATTAATCTCAATTTGATTGGGAGATTGGTCAAGAGTGAACTTCTAAGCGAGTTAGAAGATGACTCTCTACTACCTTGTAAGTCATGCCTTGTGTGTAATATGACTGATAGATCTTTTACTGGAAAAGATCTAAGAGCCAAAGAGCCCTTGGAGCTTGTACATTTGGATCTTTGTGGTTCAAATATGTTAAAGCAGTGGGAGGGCAAGAATAATTCATCTCTTTTGGATGATTATTCAAAGGTATGAGTATCTTTACCTAATGCAACTTATGTCTGAAGCTCTTGAGATATTCGAAGGGGCTTAAGACTGCAGTTGAAAACTTGTTAGGTGAGATGATAAAAACACTTCGATCTGATCAAAGTGTTGAGTATAGGGATTTGAGATTCCAGGACTATTTGATAGTACATAGGATCACACCCTAAATCTCATTTAGGAGAAATATAATCCTACTGGATATGGTTCATTCCATGTTGAGCTATGCTTAATTGTCTGGCTCGTTTTGGGGTCATGCAGTGTTGATTGCATTGCATACTGTAGTAGGCAACCCCAAAGGAAACGATAAGTAGATACTTCTTCAATTTACAAGAGAATAAAGAATTTGTATCGACAAATGCTAAATTCTCAGAAGAAGTCCACATCAAAAATCATAAACCACAAGAGTAAAGTCGGTTTAAGTAAGTTAACTAATGAACCTACAGTAACATCCACAAGAGTTGTTGATGAGGCTAATTGTTCAACAAGAGTTGCTGATGGATCCGTGCAACTAGTTAGTCAAATTCATCTCAATAGTTGAGATTGCCTCAATGTAGTGGGAGGGTTGTTTTATAACCTGAACGTTACATGGGCTTGATTGAAGCCTAGGTCATCATACCTGATGATGGCATAGTGAGTTCATTATCTTTTAGAAAGAAAATGAATGATGTTGACAAGGACCAATGGATTAAAGTCATGGACCTGGAAATAAAGTCTTTTGTATTTCACTTCCATCTGGGATCTTGTATATCTGCTTGATGGGTAACACCTATTAGTTACAAGTGGATTTACAAGAGAAAATGAGACATTAAGGGTCTTAACCAGAAGGGTTCATACAACAAGATCGAAAGCAAAAGGGTTTGCAAGCTTAAGTGATCCATTCATGGATTGACCTAAGCATTTCGATCTTGAAATATAAGATTTGATATAGTGACCAAATCCTTTGGCTTTAATCAGAACATCAATGAGTCTTGTGTTTACAAGTAATCATCAATAGTTCAGTAGCTTACTTAGTGTTGTATATGATTGATATCCTAATCATTGGGAATGATGTAGAGTATCTTACTGACATTAAAGGAGCTAGCAACTCATTTCCAAATGGAAATTTGGGAGAAGCCGAGTTTGTTCTTGCGATCCAAATCGTTAGGAATCGTTAGAACAAAAAGCTAGCCTCGTCTCAAGTGACTTATATCTTCAAGATGTCAGTTAGATATAAGATATAGAATTCCCAGAAGGGTTCACTACCTTTCAGGCGTGGAATTTTTTTTTTTTTTTTTGTCTAAGAAACTGTTTCCTAAGACACCTCAAGAAGTTGAAGATATGAGACGAATGCTCTATGCAATACGAATTGTCAGTAAGTATCAATCTAATCTAAGATTTAACCATTGGAAAACCGTTAAGAATATCCTCAAGTATTCGAGGAGAACGAGGAACTATATGCTCGTGTATGGGACTAAGGATTTGATCCTTACAGGATACACTGACACAGATTTTAAGACTGATAAGGATTTGAGGAAATCTACATCAGTATCTGTGGTCACTCTTTACAATGGAGCTATAGTATGACATAGTTACAGTCTTGACCGTATAGGCCGAAAAATTAGCTGCTTGTGAAGCAGCGATAGAGACTGTATGGCTTAGAAAGTTCTTGATTGATTTGGAATGTGTTCCAAATGTGAACTTGCCCATCACACTTTATAGTGATATAGTGGTGTTGTGGCAAATTCAAAAGAACATCGCAACCTAAGACAAGTAGACACATTAAATTGAATGAAATATTGCTGATTCATTTACAAAGACTCTCTCGGCTAAAGGGTTTGAGGGTCATCTATAAGGTCTAGATCTACGAGATATGTACAAAGGTGTAATCTAGGGCAAGTGGGAGAAATGTAATGGGTATAGTGATATCATTATGTAATGGGTATAGTGGTGCCCTAGTTTATTGTATTTGTACATTGTATATGTTTTATACATGTATTTATACACCCACTGTTGTATAGATTATTGTACATCCCACTAAACTAGAGTTTTAGTTCAAGTGGGAGTTTGTTGTGTTTTATGCCCTAAAGCTCGTAGATAGTGAACGTAAACAAATTGTATACTTGTTTCAATAAAGGGTTATTGAGTTTCTACAATAAAGTGTTATTGTTAAATATTGCACAATTTGACCCAAATCCAATAAACTAAGATCCAAGGTTGTTTACATGTGATTTGAACTAGTATGTGGGGACATACGAGGATCAGTGTTCAAGTAACAACCTAAAAGGTCTATAGTACAGGGATAAGGTTGGGTACCTTATCCTGGTAACACTATGTGATACGACCCACTTTGTATTCGATACAGACGTATTGATCCAAGGCGTCCATGTAGGAGACATGCGAGCAGGGGTATCCTATGCAATGAGTTTGCATAAGACCGAACCATGAAATAGTAAACCACTAGATGTAACACCGTTAACTAGCTAGTTAGGTTACTGTTTCAATAGGATGACTAGGTAACTCAGTCTTAATCCTGAGTGTGTCATGAACTCCTTCTCACGAGGGATTGTCCTTCGATTAGTATGGGTGAGAGTGGCCTGCACGCCGAATCAATAAGCCTACCTTCTTGGGGACAAGACCGAGTGAGGGGCTGGGGACATGACAACATAAGATGGAATTCACTCATTCCCGATTCTAGGAGAAGTAGATGACTGTTCCCTTAAGTGGTGACTTCGGGACTTGAACAAAGGGATCCCGCCCTCTCAATGGCCCGAGAGGGGCTTTCTGTTTATTGGTTGGACCATAAACAGGTTGTTCATTAAAGGAGCATTGGTACTTAAGGAGACAGATGTAACATAGGGGTAAAACGATAATTTGACCCAGCTGTAGTTACGGACACTCGTGAAGGATTGACTTACCGGTATAGGTCTATATCCGTGGACACAGAAATGTTCTACAGTGAGAAGAGTTCAGCTGTGGGTCTTTAGTGGAATGACCCACAGTTAATGAATATTGGTTAACCTGATTAATGAGTTTAATCTATTAACCTCATATCATTAGAGCTTCTGATCTGTAGGTCCATTAGGTCCCCCTGCTAGCTCGTAAAGAGTAATTAGGAACAAATATATCTTGAGAGAATTTGAATAGTTCAAATTCATATTGGGAATTAAGTTAATTGTATGAGATACAAATTAATATAATGTATAGTGATGCATTTAAATATAAAGTCTAATTTGAGATTAAACTTTATTATATTGAGAGATTGATATATTTGAAAGAGTTCAAATATATGTCTAATTAAATATATGATATTTAATTAGAAGATGAATTAATTAATTATTCAATTTAGTTTAAATTAAATGAGATTTAATCAAACTATAGTCTATGAGAGAAATAAATATTTGAAGGAGTTCAAATATTAATATGAATTTGATTCATATTAAATTTATAGGATATAAGAGAATTTGAAGGAGTTCAAATTTTAATATGAATTTGATTCATATTATAGAATTAATTAATTGAAGGCCTGAAATTAAATATATGATATTTAATTGGGTAATTAATTAATTAACTAATAGAATGTCTGAAATTAAATATATGATATTTAATTGGTGATCAATTAATTAATGAATTAATTGGAAATTAATCAATTATGGAAATGATTAATCACTTATGGAAGTAATCAATCATTTATGGAAAAGATTAATCAATTATGGAATTGATTGGTCATGGAATTCATTAATTATGGAAAAGATTAAATCAGTTGTGGAAATATTTGATTTTAAATGAATATTTTATTCATGACCTTTCTCCTATAAATAGAACACTAACCCTAGGGTTTAGGTACTACAACTTATGGCCACCATAAGGCCCTGTCATATTCTCTCAACCCAAGAACTCTAGGGAGAATTTTCTCTCTAGAGTTTTTCCCATTCAAGATTAGGTAGTCCCACAACTACGTTCCTAATCTCAGAGTTATAGCGGGGAAGATCAATTGGTGGTGTCCCAATTGTTGACGCTCGGTCCAAAATCAAGAAAGGCATTGAAGTATTCAGAGTCGTCGACGGAGGTATGTTTCTCATCGCTTAACCTTTTGCCAATGTATTGGTATTTTGTTGAACAAAATTAATTTACGAACGGTCCAATTGCTTCCGCTGTAACGAAATTGGGAATTCCAATCCTTCACTGGTAACAATATGAGATACGATCCGCTTTGTATTTGATACAGATGCATTTATCCAAAACGTCCATGTAGTAGACATACAAGCGGGGGTATCCTATGCAATGAGTTTGCATAAGACCGGACCTTGAAATAGTAAACCACTAGATATAACACCGTTAACTAGTTAGGTTACTGTTTCAATAGATGACGTAGGTAACCCAGTCTTAATCCTAAGTGTCTCATGAACTCCTTCTCATGAGGGATTATCTTTTGATTAGGATGGGTGAGAGTGACCAATACGCCGACTACATATGCCTTCCTTTTTGGGGACAAGACCGAGTGTGAGGCTGAGGACTTGACAACACAAGAAGGAATTCACTTCTTCCCACTTCTAGGAGAAGTGGATGAGTGTTCCCTTAAGTGGTGACTCCGAGACTTGAACAAAGGGATCTCGCCCTCTCACTGGCCCGAGAGGGACTTTTTTTTTATTGGTTGGACCGTAAACAAGTTTTTCATTAGAAGAGCACTGGTACTTAAGGAGACAGATGTAACACAGGGGTAAAACGGTAATTTGACCTAGCTATGATTACGAACACTCATGAAGGATTGACTTAGCGGTATGGTCTATATCCGTGGACACATAAATGTTCTACCGTGGGAAGAGTTTAGTTGTGGGTCTTTAGTGGAATGACCCGCAGTTAATGAATATTGATTAACCTGATTAATGAGTTTAATCGATTAACCTCATATCATTGGAGCTTCTAATCTGTAGGTCCATTAGGTCCCCCTGCTAGCTCGTAAAGAGTAATTAGGAACAATTATATCTTGAGAGAATTTGAATACTTCAAATTCATATTGGGAATTAAGTTAATTGTATGAGATACAAATTAATATAATGTACAGTGATACATTAAAATATAAAGTCTAATTTGAAATTAAACTTTATTAAATTGAGAGATTAATATATTTGAAAGAGTTCAAATATATGTCTTATTAAATATATGGTATTTAATTAGAAGATGAATTAATTAATCATGAATTAATTAATTTTTCAATTTAGTTTAAATTAAATGAGGTTTAATTAAACTATAGACGTTGAGAGAATTATTAGAATATGATTCTAATATGTAATTAATTCAATATGGGCGATATTTAATTGTGAAATTAATTAATTAATTGATTAGTTTAATTGAATTAATTAAATGTGATTTAATTAAGTTAATTAAACTATAAATTATGTGAGGGAATTACATTTAAATAAGATCACGGCTGAAGGCTGAAGGAGGGAGAGAGAGCTGTGAGTGAGAGAGAGAGAGTTTACCGACAGCGAGCGGCGGCGGCGTGACGAACGACGGAGGTTGGCGGCAGCGCGAAGGGCGGAGGCGTGCGGTCGGCAGGTCGCAGGCAGAGAGAGAGGGGTTGTGAGAGAGAGTGAGAGCGTGAGGGAGATGGAGTAGAGAGAGAGAGAAAAGGCGTGAGGGAGAGGGCTTCAGATTTCTTTCTTTTTTTTTTTTAAACGACCATTTTGACCGAAAATTGGGGGGGGAAGTTCCCCCCCCCCCCCCTTTTTTCCCTTTTAACCGGCAGTTTAATGCCCACTCCCCTTTTTCTTTTTTTCTTTTTTTTTTTAAAAAAAAAACTGGTTGCTACAAGATCAATTGTTTTGATTTTTCAAAAATAAAAAGATAATTGAGTTTAATTTTCGATTAAATCTAATCAAGTTTTAAAATTAAATTTGGAAAACTAAAATTCAAATTAACTATTTTTAATTTCCAAAATTTCTAAACTAGCACGGAAAATATAGATAAAAAATCATCGATGAAAAGAGGTGAAATTTTGAGTTTAGACCATATATATATATATATATATATATATATATATATATATATATATATATATATATATTTATGGTCACAGTTTGCCAAGTCGACAAAGATCCGAAGACAAATTGAGAGATGGGGGAGGAGTTTTTCATCGTGTGGTGCATGACCAATTTAAAAAAATTCATTCCTACCCCATCTTTAGCAACGTGAGTAAATATAACATTTTCATTTAGTGTAAATATATATAATTTTTTTCTTATTTCTTTTTCAAGTAGACTAATGTATCTTTAGGAGATTTTGTTAGTTTTCTTTAGTATCTCGATTTTATTAGTTTATATTATATTTTCACTACCCCTATGAGTTTCAAATGAATAAGAAATATTTTCTGAAGAATTGGTTTTAAAAAAAATCTCACGTTTATATTCAAATTCTCACGTTTATGTTTTCTTTTTAAAATATAAAAAAGAAAATCTCATCTTTGGTAAGTTTAATAATTGGTTTTTTTAAAAAAAATTTTTTTTTTTTTAATTTTAGTAAAGATTCAGAATTGGTTAAAAAAAAACTCATCTCATCTTTGGTAAGATTAAGAATTGTTTTTTTAAAAAAAACTTTTTTTTTTTAATTTTAGTAGATCATTCCCACGTTTATGTTTTTTTTTTTTTAAAAAAAAACAACTCATCTTTGGTAAGATTAAGAAATAGTTTAAAAAAAAGAATAAAGATTAATGATGTGGAATTTCCTACCGCAAGCGCACGAGTCAAGTAATAATATAGTGAATGTGATATTCGAATGTCGTTCTCTGGATTGGATTTCTAATCAATTTTAATTACCGAAAATACTCTTGCCCAATTTTATTTAGGGAACCAATCGAAGTGAGAATGAATGTAAATCAAACACAAAACAATGGAAAAGTATGACAATCTAATGGAGACAACGGTCTTAGAGAGTTGATTTCACAAATTGGGATTATGGATTAATTCATGGATTGATGACATGCTATGATTCATAAATCTTGGGAACTAAAATCACTCATATCTCTCCCGAGCATACATGATTCTCCTACATGCAATGAACCCGATATCCCTATCTAAATTCATTAAACATGCAAGGCACTAAGGTTAACCTTTTTAACGATTTCTAGAATTAACTATTATTTTCCGATTTCTAGCTAAATCCTAGTTATGCATAATGAGTTCTAAGATAAATCCTCTCTCCCGAGTTAGATTTAATCACAATCAACATTCTATTCATGGCCGGTAAATTGAAAGCATTAAACATACAATATGCATAAATGAAATCAATAACATAAATACATAAAATCAATCCACAATTGCCCAACGGCTACATCAATCCCTAAGAATTAAACTTAGTTACACATAATCCACGTTATGATATAAGCTAAGTCTAAATAAGCCATAAAATCTACTAAATAGAAGGGAAAAGAGAAGTAAACGCTAAGTAGGCCGAGACCGAACGTCCCCGTCATGATCTTCACGAACAAAGCCTTCAAATCCACTTTTCTCCCCTTGCTTCAGCCTTCAAAGCAGCCAATTCTCTCTGTTTTGCGGCTCCAAAGTCACCAAAAAAGTCTCCCCAATCAGCCCCAATCAGCCCCAATCACAATCTTTAAATAAGGCAAAAATTGGTCGTAGTGTCGCGACGTTGTGGGGGTAGCGTCGCAACGCTACTGCGATTTTTCAGATTTTGAGATTTTCGACCGAGAGCGTCGCGACGCTGGTCATAGCGTCGCGGTGCTTTTTTTTTTTTTTTTTTTTTTTTTTTTTTTTTTTTTTACGCGCGAACTCCATTTGACTCCAATTTCTCCATTAAGTTTCAAACACATACTTCCTACAAATAAAACATATAAATGCATAAATTTGACCAAATAATTGTAAAAGACTAGCTTAATTAATTAGAGAAAAATTGTAACGCCCCAGCGTTTTATTATTATCTAACCTAGTGACATTACTAAACTCCTATTCAAACCAACTGAGAGCTCCAAAAATTTCGGCAGCATAACGGCGTACACAGGACAAACCCAAAATTTTAAATCACCTGATAAACTCAACAACACTTCTATATTGTTTCATTCAACTCCACAACTCCACAAAACAACTACAAACAGGATATGAGTCAGATCTCGCATCTCCAACCAACAACAGAACCTAACTCTACCAGATCAAGCATAACCTTAACTCCCTAAAACAGATCGTCTTTATTAAACAACATATTTACAACCTAACGGGAAACATGAAATCTAAACATGCTCATTAACAAGAAACAAAAAACTACACTAACCTAGCTACACGACTAAACAAATCAACCTATCAACAATTATTTGAGAACTATCCTATCCAATAGGGGAAAAACATATAAACAAACTAGGGAACCCTGTGGTCACCCCTCGTGAACCTCCTCGTCTACATCACCGGGCACATAAAACTTGTCACCTGCATAATCTGAAAATTTTGGGGGGAAAGAAGGGGAGGGGTATCAGTACAACCACAGTACTGGTAAGTAGCTCACACCTGGTGAGCCACCAAACAACATACAGCCACAACATCATGCTATCCACACACACCATACTTGGAAAGCAATAAACAACTCAATATGCTCTTAGACACGAAACAATAATGTGAACACGTGCTCATGCAAAAATGGGACGACAACATGAATCCACGCATCATGCTATGCACCCCCACATGGTTTCCGCGCCATGCCCACACACTCACATGTGATTTCCGCGTCACGCTCCGCACTCACAACCCACACGTGATTTTCGCGTCACGCTCCGCAAACCCACCCAACACATGTATTATCACGCGCCATGTGCAGCGCCACTCACACGTGATTTCCGCGTCACGCTCCGCACTCACACCCACACGTGATTTCCGCGTCACGCTCCGCACACACACCCAACACATGATTTATGCGTCATGCTCCGCCTCTCCCCAATGACCACACACTATGCAGACATGACTCACATGTAACATAGCCAACTAACAACAGTATCTCATGCTTATGGAAATAAACAAAGCGACATGCTCATTTCACGTCATGAATTACATTTATATCAAACACAACATATAATAACAGACAAGTAAAACAAACAGCATGCTCAATCAAACAAACAGGCTTATCCAGGTAGAAACTACTTACAATACTTAAAAGCGCTCCTAAATCCAACTAACGCTTGCTGGAAATTATTAGAATAGGTTCTAAGTGGACCTACAGACGCAATAGAGACCTTCTAAAGGTTAGAGAATACCCAACAATCTTTCTAACACCTAACATATAATAAAAGGGACCTAAAGCGTGTTACAAGGTGCTGAAACTCACCGAAAAGGGGCAGGAACCTTGCTGGAATTAATCGATCAACACTAAAACACCTTGAATAAGTGATGTCCCAAGGCCGAAATGAGAAAACTGAAACTAAAGGATGCCCAAAGGTTAAAAAGCATTCTAAAGCTACCTAAGGCAGTTTCTAGAGACTTTAAGGCCACCGAAACTTACCGAACAGATCTGAACAATGATCGATACGTGTTGTACAGTGTCCAAAATGGCCAGAACCTGCAATTTAGGAAGCGATAAAGAGTGGGTAACTTAGATTAACACCTTTTGGGTCATGGGTAACTTGAATTCAATGCCAATACAGAATGGGTTAGGCCGAATCTTACCGAAATCGCTGAAAGGTAGAGGAATTGCACTGGTATTCATAGCTTGAAGCCAACGGAGGGGAGACAGCGTCGATGAGGGCTGAAACCACACTAACTTCACACCGGGTGAAGGTAAAATTGCAAGAAAAACGATGGTTGATGCGAATAATGGACCTGCGACCGATGTGAAAGAAGAACACGAAGTCTGGGATCTGCTCGCCGGAGGGGAAAACGAATGGGGAAGGCGGCGGCTGACGGGAGGGGACAGCGGCTGGGCAACGCGCGGGCAGCAGACAACGACGGCGGCAGCGGCTGAGCGTGGAGGTTGAGCGACGCGAGGAAGAAAGGGAGGCAGTGGCTGGCGGCGCTCGCGAAGGGGAAGGCGATGGCGACTGGGAGCTTGGCGGCTGGGCGAGAGGGACGGCGGCGGCGGTTGTGCGGCTGGGAGAAGAAAAACGACAGAAAAGATTTTTTTTTTGGGGGGGGGGGGGGCTCTGATACGCGTGAGAGAGGGAGAGAGAGAGAGAGGGATTTTCCTTCTTTTCTTTTCTCTTTTTTTTTTAAAAAGAAAAATCTAATTGATCCCAAACTACCCACTAACCAAGAGAGAAAAAAAAAAGCCACTCAAATGCCCACTAACTTGGAAAAACTCAACCAACTAAAACCTTCAGCCACTATTACACGGGAAAAGACAAAAATCTCAATTGGCTAAAATATAAAATATTGATTAATAGCCAAACTTAAATTCTAATTTTGTCAAACTAGAATTTAAACTTGATTAATTCAAAATGGCATAATTTCGGCGTTACAAAAATAGCTATCAATTAAACATTAAAAAAATCTATCTTTAATTAGTTTTTTTTTTAAAAAAATCTCATATTTGGTAGATCATTCCCACGTATATTTGGTTTTTTTAAAACCCATCTTTGGTAAGATAAGAATTGGTTTAAAAAAAAAGAATAAGATTAAGAATTAAAAAATCTCATCTTTGGGATGATTAAGAATTTGTTTTATTTTTTTTTTTTTTAATTTTAGTAGATCATTCCCCCGTATATGTTTTCTTTTTTTTTTAAAAAAAAAAAAAAACTTTGGTAGATCATTCTCACCTTTAAAAAAGATAAAGACTTTTTTTTTTTAAACAAAAAAAAAAAAAAGATAAAGACTTATCTATATCTATATCGAGAAACTTTTGATTCCCCCTTTTTACCTCTTACTAATTTGAAAATTCACCTTTTGCCATTTTTAATTTATTATATTTATTTTATTAAATATATTAATATATTTCTAAATTCTCTATGCATATCTCTCTAATCTTCAAAATAAATTCTGATCGATAAAATAATAAATTGATAAAATCTATAAAATTTATAAAATTTATATATCTCCTAAGTTTGAAATTAATATCATGATTTATTTAAAAAAAATATTTATATAAAAATAAATTATCTAACCATATCTCATAAATTTGAAATCAATACCATGATTTATTAAACAAAAATTAATAAATTAATGCATATTTCAAATTGAGATAAATTAAAGTATATGTCAACTCATGATTTATTTGTTCATTTTTTATAATTTGACTCAACATGAATATCTAATTTTAAATTTTGAATTCAAATGAGATAATGTGATTCAAAATAATAATCAAAATTCTTAATTTTATAAACAATTTGATTTAAAATAAAATCAATTTTGAATTTGAATCTAAATTCGCCCTATAAATATCACATCTCTAGATCTCCCCTCTCTTGATCTTTCATTTAACCAATCCTCAGTATATGAATAATCTCTCCATGCTTACAACAAGAAAACTAAAACACTATAGAAGAAGCAGCATGCATGGCAGATTAGTTCCTCAACAAACTATATTTGGTTATATCTGAATAGATTGTTGTTTGATTCAAATTTTAATAAGTTTTAAATATTAAGTTAGTTCAAATTCCAATAAAAATAATCTACTTGGGTTATTCAAATTCTAAATTCTAAAAGGAAATAGGGAAGGCCACGATGATTCAAATCTAAAAATATATAAAATGATTGAAGATATGTTTGATGATTATGTGTTGATTTAAATTCCAATCTATTAAATTGAATTTTATTTTAAAGAAGAATGAATTTATTCTTAATGTCCTTATAAAATTAAATTATATTCAAACTATCAAGATTTTATCATCTTTAATATATGATTAAAATTATTAAATCTTATTTTAAAACTTTAAAATAAAATTGTTAAATTTCACGTGCAACACACGTGTTTATTACTAGTATATTTAAAAGAAACAAAATTAGTCATCCACCAACGAAATATTTGGTTGAGCCTCAACTATTCTTAATTGATTTATAAATATGTTTGATGTTATAGATTTTGTATAATTACTATTTTAAAATATTATATTATTTAAAAAATATTTTGTTCTACGTATTTTAATTTTAACAACAAAAAATAATAAATAAGGACTTTATAACATGAAAATAGATTATTTAACAAAATACTTATCTTTTTCAATGTAGTTTTGAATTTTAAAATTTGGATACACTTAAAGGGGAAAAATACACTTTTGGTTCCTAAGATTTGGGTTAAGTTTCATTTTGGTCCTTAAGTTTGAAAACTCGACATTTTAGCCCCCGAGATTTGGGTTTTGTTTTATTTTGATCCTTCCACCCATTTTTCCATTAGGTGTTAATGGAATCTTGACGTGACACCTATTTTTTATTTAAAAAAAATATATTTTTTAATTTTTAAAATAAAAATAATATTAAGTTAATAAAAAGTTTAAAACTTTTTATTCTTTCTCTCTCTTTTTCTTCTTCATCACCACCAGCCACCGTCGTCAGACCGTCGCAATCATTCCCTGTAACGCCCCTGGTTTTTCAACCTCTAGCCTAGCAATGCTACTTCAACTTTTAAACCCTTAACCACGAAACTGAACCATTTAAAACCGAATGTATCGAAAATTTCGACAACATAACAACGTAAAACTGGCCAACCCAAAATTTTTATACACTTGATAAGCAAGACAAACACTTCTAAACATTCCCAAAATCAAACTCCACCAAACTACGAAGCAGTTTTCACATCCTAGCTTCTCTATACGAGTCAGGTCTCGTAGCATCATGCATTAAACTAAAACAAACAACATAACATAAGTCAACTCTTTATTAAGACTAATAATTCAGCTTAGCCACATACTAACTAAGGCCACTTTTATTCTTTACCAAAAACCAACAACAACGCTAATAACAAGTTTATCAAAAACATCAACAAACCAGGTGAATCTCTCACCACAACTACACACAATAATTAAACCAACTCAGCTCTAGCCTATTCAACCATAAACAAAGGAAAACTTAACATCCTAGGAATCTTCCTTGAAGTTCTCCTCTTCCTCACCACTATGGTCCAACTCGTCCTCCAAACCTGCAACATCTAAAATGTTGGGGGAAGGTGGGGAAGGGGGTATCAGTACAACCATGGTACTGGTAAGTAGCTCACACTTGTTAGGTCACGAGTAACAACCAATGTCAAACAACTTGTTCCTCACACACAAACAACATGCTTAAAAAGCAATAAAACTCAACATGCTTGTAAGCAGTAAATATCCACCATGCACATGCTTTCCAGACTATGTACACACTCTACTAGACATCACATGATTTACGCGTCATGCTACGCAATCTGACACGTGAATTACGCGTCACGCTACGCACTTAGCCCACATGATTTATGCGCCATGTTACGCAACAAACACATGTTTTACGTGACATGCTACGTCAAACAAAACACATGCATTACGCGTCATGTTACGCAAAACAAACACATACATTCCGCGTCATGCTACGCAAAACCAAACATGTGAATTACGCCATGTTGCGCACCTACACATGAATTAGGCGTCATGTAACGCAACCACTAGACTCATGCTAGCTACACATCTCGTGACAACATGCTAGCCTAACCAAACATGCTTAACACGACATCCCATCATGCTTTAACAATTATAGAACACGCTCATCTCAAGCAACACAACATGCTAAAGGCACAACAAGTCATGCTTCACTCAACATCTCATTTAAGCTTAACACACTACAGAAAATATACCTTTCGATAGCTTTTGACCATAACTTTTTAGAAAATTGGCTATGAATAAAAAGGAAAAAAAGGTGGAAAGAGTTTTAAAAACAAATTGGTTGCGCGCTCAAACTTTTTTGGATTATCCGCCTAAAGCCCATTAACGACGTCACCCCCTCCTGTATATGCACAAGACCCTTCTTTCTCTTTCATTTCTCGTTCTTTCTTCTCCTCATCTCTTTCATTTTCTTGTTTTTCATCGCCACGTCGATCTCGTCCTGGCACCCTTCCACCGAATTTATCGTGTCTCAACAGGCCGTATCCAACCATTCGGCTGAATAAATTGCTGCGGAATCTTCCTAAGAGCGAACACCGATTGGATCGATGATGAAATCCCTAGGGCTAAGAGGAAGAAGCCGAAAAATCAAATTGATTTCAACATCTTTAGCTGTTTTCGATCTCTGCCTCTTGTCTTTCCCTTGGATGATCCTCAAATTCAGTGGTACGTCTTCAATTTGCTATTTATATATATTGAGAGAGAGAGAGAAATCTGAAATTTGTTTTGCCTTTCTCTTTTCCCTCTCCCTTAGCCTTTTGAACTGCCGTCTTTCAGTCACTGAGTTAGAGGGGTTGATTATTTCCCTTTTGGGTTTTGTTTTGTTGCCCTCTTATAAGCTTCAACAATGTCAGTTTACAGAGACGAGGATCCTCACATCCATGGCATCAGGACTAAGATTCATGTTGTGCCTAATTTCCCTCAGCCAGGTTTGCCCCTGTGGATATTTCTTTAAAACCCTTCACTGTTTTGGGAAACTGTATGTGTTTACTGTATCTGTCGGTCAATTGAAAACAAATGTATTTTTTTTCTTGTCAAATGGATTCTGGGGTTCGTTCCTTTTAAGGGAGGAAGATGACACATTTTTTGTTATGTTTTGGGAAGTTTGTTGTTCGTCTTCTTTTCTTGAAACTTGTTGGGTGTTTATAATGAGACCCTATTTGTTTTAGTGGCTTTCTTTTTTCTGTTGATGGCTGGAATGGCAGGTATCATGTTCCAAGACATAACCACTTTGCTACTCGACCCCAAAGCATTCAAAGATACAGTTGATTTGTTCGTGGAGCGGTACAAAGGGAAGAACATTTCAGTTGTTGCAGGTGAGAAGGAAATAAATGAAATCCTTTTTATTTTCCTTTTTCCATTTCTGAGTAAAATTAATGGATTCTGGCTTTGATGACGATGATCCCAAAGCTGGGTAGAAACTTATCGCTTTTGATTAGTCTCAAGATGGTGGGGTCCATTCGTTCGAGGAAAAGTAGCTTTAAATGATGCATAAGTGCCCCCATTGCATTAATTTCTGGTTGTTGTTTTATAATGCTTTTGGTACATATTAATCATTGATGAATGGAAGTGACTGTGGGCTTTGGGAGTGATTCTATGTTTGACTATGAGCTTTATTAGTGAGCTATGCCACTGATTGCTTTGTGTGACCATTTTTTCACCTCATCAGCTAATATTGGTTCTCTCTCTCTGGCCTCTACTTTCTCTTTCTTTGGCCATGTGATTCATATTTGTATGCACTGAGGTTGAAGATCATTTTTACCTGTTTCTGATTCATATTTCTTTGGTCATGGTTAAAATAGTAAATATGGGAGTTTATAGCCAAATATGAGAGTCCATGAGGAGAAAGCTTCAATATCATGTAATTTAGGAAGTTATGTTTCAATTTTGTTTCTAAAGTTGGTTATTTTTATAATTGCTTTTGCACTTGTTCTTATTTTTTCTCCTTGGCTTATGTCGCCTTTGATGATTCTGTGTTCATGACCATTAATTTATCTTCTTCAACTTCTTTTAAATCATTGCTAGTTAAACTAAAATAAAAGGGACTGGTTTGCTTTTTCTAGGGAAGGAAGAATCAGTTTTTTTTTCTAGGGTTTTTTTTGCTTATGCTACCATCTGTAAAGAACTTGTGCACCAATTTTGAGATGTGATCACTGTCTAGATTTGGAGAAAAGAGATTAAAAATAACCTAAGCCGTTATTTTTGTAGGAAAAGGAGAAAACAGTTCAACACCTCTTATGGTAGTGTAAGTTCTCTAGAAATACATGGAGATAATTATTTCCTAAATCAACACCTTTGTTTGAATTGGACATGAGAAGGTGGAACTTAACTAACTACTAAGTGATAGTACTTAAAGTGTGATAAGATTTTGGAGAAGTTAGATGTTTTCTGGTTGATTGTTATTTCTTGATCATGATTAATGAGATTTAAATCTCTTTGTGTTCGGTGGTTCTTTCTTGAATTCAGATAGGGTTTTACCAAGATCACAATTGTATATTGAGACCGATGTCTTTGAATGACTTGTCTGAGAATGTTGTACATGTTTGTAATTACAATTTTAGTTTTTTGGTAACATGGTTTGGATATAGGAATTTCTTTTCAGATTCATCAATTAATCTTTATGTTATACACACACATACACATTTGAACTACACATACACATTCTTTTATTTACTTTTTAGGATATAGCAAAATCATTTCCTCTCTCTGGCTTTTCTCTAACTAAAATTTCACTTGGTAGCTATCTCTTGTTTGAACGTTTCTATTTTTCATAGCTTGGTTTTCTTATTTTGTTTTTCTTAGTGAACAAAGCTACCTAGATTTGAATAGAAAGGTTGAAATTCTGCTATTTTTTTCCTATTTCCTCTTTAAAGCTAAGGATTGCATGGTTAATTACTTTACACATATTTTTTTTTAAGAAGAGAAATAAATTTCATTGATGAATGAAATGAGGAGAAAAACTCCAATCACCAAAGGGTGAATTACAAGAAAGCTTTCCAATTGGGAATAAAAAAAGATAACATATAATTAGAAAAAGGGTGTTGACATTTACACCAATATATAGCATGAAAGAGAATTAGATCCATAAATTTGTCAAAGGAACAGAAAGAATCCCTGAAAAGTCTTGAATTTCGCTCGCCCCAAAAAAACTAGAGGAAGACTCTGTTCAAAGCAAACCAAAAAGTCTTCTTTTCTCCATGAAAGGGATGACCCACAAAAATGAGGGATGGGATATCTGTAATACAATTTGAAAAAACGGCGGATCATCCAAAAGCATCAAGAATCTCTAACAATATCTGGAAGTGAAGGAACAGTGACAAATAGATGCCTAGCATGTTCAGAACTAGCGGCACACATGATGCACCAAGAAGGAGACAAATGGAAATGAGGCATCCGTCTTTGAAGTCGATCAACTGTGTTAACTGCTCCATGACTCAATTCCCATAAAAAAAATCTTGATTTTCTTGAGATAGAAATCAGTCCAAATTACTTTGTAGAGATCATTCGCTACAATTGGATAGTCTGAATGGTCCTCCATAAGAGATTTAACAGAAAAAATATTGGATGAATCTAGAAGTCATGACCAAGAATCATTATAGTTCTGAAATCTGATGGAGGAAAGAATAAGTGATAATTCAATCCATTCTTCTGTCTCGAAATCGTTTAAATTAAGCTGAAGATTTAAGTCCCATGCTGCTTGGGAAGCAATCCATGTTTCGCCAACCATACTATTAGAACAATCAGTTAAACGATAAAGACGAGGAAAAGTAGTAGCCAGAATTCCACAATTTAACCACGAATCATGCCAGAAAGATGTAACAAGACCATTACCCAAACATCGTTTAATATGGGAAGATACAAGGTCAATGGTAGAAGAAATAAATCGCCACGGAGATTTGTGAGAACTCCTCTGAATAATGTTGGGCCAAAGACCAATCAATTCAGAATTATAATACTTAGCTACAATCAGTTTATGCCAAAGAGCATTGTCCTCGTGTAAAAATCTCCAAATCCACTTTGCTAGAAGAGCCAGATTGCGATTCTGGAAATTACCAATACCAATACCCCCCAACAAGTGTGGAAGCTGCACTGTTGCCCAATTAATATTGTGCATAGCACCTTCACCTCTAGATCCTTCTCAAAAGAAATCACGAAGGAGCTTATGTCCTAAAACTCATGGATAGTAAATGTAACAAACTTATATATAAAACTTATTAGAATAGTCTATATTCTGGTTGTCGAAAGATTGGTGTAACTGTGCATTTATTAACCCAAATCCAATAAAACTAGAATCCTTGGCTGTGAGATGAATGCTTCAACTTTATGTAGTGGATCAGGTTCAAGTACATAGCCTAAAATGGTCTATAGTATAGGGATAAGACTGGGTATCTTATCCTAGAAAAAACTATGTGACGAGGCCCACTTTGTTTTAATACAAACGATGTGATCCTAAAACGTTCATGTAGAGACATGTGAGTGGGGTCGTCCTATGCAAAAGAAGTTTGTATAAGACCAGACCGTGAAATAAGTCACTTTCACTTTATAACACCGTTTACTGTGAAACTGACTATTTCAAAGTGATGACCAAGGTAACTCGATCTTAATTCTAAGCTAACTATGAACTCCTGTTTATTTGGGATTATCCTTTGATTTGTATAGGTGAGAGTGACCCATAAACGCCGCTCAATAAACCTGCCACTTTGGGGATAAGACCGGATAGATAGCTGGGGACATAGTCCTGCAAGATCGAATTCACTCCTACCCGTCTTTAGGGATAGTAGAAAGGTTGTTCCCTTAAGTGCTGACTTCGGGACGTGAACAAAGGCGCGCCACCCTCTCATTGGCCTGAGAGGTTTTAGGTTTAGTGGTTGGACCACAAACCAATTGTTCATTAGGGACTCAGTGAAGACTTAAGGAACAAGAAGTGCTATAGGGGTAAAACGGACTTTTGACCTAACTATAGTTGCGAACAACCTGTGAAGGATTGACTTACTAATCACGGTTATATCGGGTGGACAAAAATATATCTACAGTGAGGGGAGTTCAGCTATGGGCTATAGTGGAGTGTCCCGTTAGTTAACAAATGTTGGTTAACTAGGATTGAAAGAGTTCAACTAGTTAATCTCGGATCGTTGGAGCCCATGATCTGTAGGTCCATTAGGTCCCCCTGCTAGCTCAAGCGGATTAAACCTTAGAACAGAGTGATGAAAGAATTTGAAAGCGCTCAAGTTCGAATTTGGGAGATATCGTTAAATTATATTCGATATTAACGTAACGGTTTAATAATTAATTAAACCATATTTTAAGAGAGATATAGTTATTTAAATTTGATTTAAATACAACACATGTGAATAGGGATTCACGTTCGAGATATTCGGTTTTAATTTGAATAGTGATTCAAAATTATCGGTTTTGAGAAAGAACAGTATTGGTGCATTATTAATTTTAATATAAGATATTAAAATTGAAATTATTAAATAAATTAGATTTATTTAATTAATGTATTTAAAATCAATTTCATTTAAATTAATTAGATTGATTTAAAATTGAAATGAATTAACAAAATGAATTTTGAATTCATTTAATTCATGAGATGAATTTTTATGAAATGCCACCAAAACATGATATCTTTTATCTCCTCATGTGCTGTCATTTTGTGGAGATCACAAGAAGCACACAATCCCTCAATATATATATCTTGAAGAGGTGGAGTGGAAGATGAAGAAAGAGTAAGAACATAAAAGATGTGGATGGTAATTTTAATCTCTCTCACACAAAACCGAGAACTAAAAAATGGTTGAAAAACCCATTTTCTCTTATCTTTCTTCTCTCAAATTCATCATGCTCGGGTTCCCACAAGCCCGTTCTAAGGTCGAAGAATAGCGGGGAAGATCTTGGTGGTCGTCCATGGCTCGATCGTGCAGAAAAACAACCAACGAGAAGCTTGAATTCGTTGTTCCAAGAGGTGAGTTCTAATTCCTCTATTTTTATAAAATTTTCAGCATGCTTTTAATCCTAAAAATTAATGAAAATTGGTGTCTAAGATCCGCTAACGCTTCCGCTCGAGTGTTTTTCACTCCTTCAATTGGTATCAGAGCGTGGTTTAGGCGTTTAATTTCCATTAATTTCGTGTTTGGTGGGTTAATTTCATAAGATGAATGAGTTGTGGGCTAAAGTTGGAAATATCGGTTTTGGCATCGATTTTTACTTGAATTTGTTGATTTAAATTGTAATTGCCTTGGTGAAAATGGGCTTTAATGTGTTGCAAAGAGTCTGTAAAGATTTGAGAGTCAATAGAGTCCAAATAAGGTTGTAATCAAAGAGAGAAGGAGATGTGTTCAAGCTGCCGAAAAACAGAGCATCGAAGAACAATATAATCTGGAAATTTTCTGGGCTGGAAATAGATGACGGTCATAAGGCGAACCGGACCGGACCGCGACAGATCGGGAATCAGAGACGCACGCGGTTCGTGGACTTTTTCAGCTGGTTCACGCTGTGGGTCAACGGTTCTGGTTTATTCTGAAGCGGTTCACGTGTATTTTGCACCCAGCGGTCCGGTTCGCACGCGTCTGGTCCAATTCCCGAGCGGTTTTCTCTTCTAGTAGCTGGTTTTGAGTTTTTTTGGGTCTTGTTTAAGCACTTTATGGCCGGTTTAACTCAATTTCATGTCCCTTGGTTTATTTCAAGCCCATTATGGATGGTTCAAAGTCGGTTCGAGATGTTTGGGGTCGGTTCGAGAGCTGTCCAAGGCTGATTACTTATTTATTTAATTATTATTGTAATAATTTAGCTTAATTAGTTTGTTTGGATGCCAAAACCGGTCCACTTTAGTGTGTTTAATTATTTATGCATTAGGAATGTATGTTATAATTAAATTAGAATTGATTATGCATAAAGTATGTCATATAAATTTAAAATCCCACCATAGGAAAACATGTTCATGCATTAGTAAATAATCATAAGGATTTACTATAAGGGTTATAATAAAATGAATGCATGTTAGGTTTCATGAATATTTTTCGTTTATGAATGTTTATTTATAAGTGTTTTATTAATAAACGAAAACGAACGAGCATGCAACATGAAACCACCTTAGCATAGATGAATGTTGTAGGTTGCCTATATTATAAAGTGTTACAAAAATCGAGATAGACGTTAAAACCTATAACAGAGATAAATGCATGCTCACTTAGGGTTAACGAAATCCAAAATCTCGAATGATTCGCATAGAATGGGTCGATATCTTGTAAAGATAAGGTTACAAGTGAACTCACCCGGCGAGATGTTGTCTAAGGCTGGAGGTATTTAAGTTGACGGTTTACGGAACACCTCCTACCTGGGCATCGAGTCGGTACTTGAGTTAGGAACTCCGTTTTATGAGCATGTGTGAGAGATGTGAGGTTTTATCACCTAGACATCATAGCGTAATAGTTATGCTGTTGGAAATCACCTAGACTTAGGTTGTTTCAAAACGTTTAAAGCTTTTTGAAGGGTGATTTATTTATATAACTTGAATTATGATTGTTATATGCTTTCATCACCATTAGAAGCATGTTATAGGATTAATTCATTAAAAGTTATAAATAGTTATAAGGTTAATGAATAGAAACCGTCAAACCTATAACAAAGAGTTGCATGCTAACATAGGATCTTAGGTAGCACGTATTAATTTTAAATCGTTTAAAATCGATTAGACCTAAGATCATTGTTTTCTAATAGGATTAGAAGTGTTGCCTACTTAGTGTTTTAATAGGATTAAAATTCGATAAGTAGGATATAAGGCCTTGGTTATAAGGGAACTCTCCCGGTAATCCGATACCTGAGTTGAACTAACCATGGTCTTATTAGCATGCAATGTCACTAGGAAATTAAAAGGGTTTAAATTCGCCTAGACATTAGAATAAAAGACCTTATTTAAAATAGTTATATATAAGACACTAACTTTGATAAATTCGTTTAGTCGGGATTTACTTAAGTAAAAGACCCTAATCGTTAAAATACTTAGGGGGAGGAAAAAGGTCTATGAAAAATCGTTTTTTTCTTCTCTAGTTCTCCATAGAGTTCACATCGTGAGATTTATGCATAGCCTCTTGTTACTTACTAACGTAACCATTCCATTCGAAAGGTGATTGCATAAATCAATATCAAGGTGAATGGAGAAAGTATTTATAGTAAGTGGGAGAAGGAAACATGTCAACGCATCCTACGGTCTCCTCCATTGGTTTACATCGCGAGATTTCTATGTTCACCTGCTAAACACGCCCAGGAGATGCTACACCATTCGGAGGGTTGTAACATAGGGATTGTAGCACAGTGAACACCCCATAAGGATAAAGGATTTCTTAGGACCGTTCCCAACATTAGCTTTTCCATTCGGTAGCATTATTGGGACCGTTCTCTGAGATCTAAAAAATGGAGGGTCACACTTACAAGACAAAAACTAATGGTTAGCTTATTCTTGACCAAACAACGGTAACTAAACGAAATAACAAGATATCAGCGATTATGGTGTTAACGTTTAGTTGAGAATGTCTCAGTTCAAAGGAAGACTAGTTGACCACCCCTCGGTGGCAGTTACTCTGAACCTCTGAAGTATCGTTGCAAAAGAATTATGAATATAGGGCGTGTAATTGCTTTTGCTAAATTCATTGGATTAGAAAAAAAAGGGTTAAAACTTTTAAAGACAACCGGTTTTTACATTTATTTGTTATTATTCAGCGATTAGTATAGGTTCTATAAAATGCCTCTTTAAATATGCCAAATTCGTTATTGGTATAAAAACATACTACTAAACAAACTTTATACACTATATCGTGGTAAGTGATATATAAACAGTCTTAAAATGTAATATGTCCTCAAGATGTTATATCTATTTCATTCTTGCAATGATCATGATAACATAGAAAATTATCTAGCCAAAAGAACATGATCCAAGACTAGAAATATATTCGTCTTGAAAGCGTGCTTAGTAAGAAT
This sequence comes from Luffa aegyptiaca, assembly GCA_017139565.1. Classification (NCBI taxonomy): domain Eukaryota; kingdom Viridiplantae; phylum Streptophyta; class Magnoliopsida; order Cucurbitales; family Cucurbitaceae; genus Luffa; species Luffa aegyptiaca. Next base: position 25,474,943 of record CM029397.1, read on the forward strand.
AGTGATTCAACCTGGATATTTGATTCAAGGCTAACTAATCACATATGTTCTTTTCAAGTAATGATTTCTAAGCACTAGTTGTGAACTAGTTAAGATAACTCTTAGACTTTAAATAGAAGAGTTTATCTCGGCTAAGGCAGTGGGAGACATAAAGTTATTCTTTCAAGGAACGATACATATTATTTAATGTATATGGTTCCTAAGATTACAAAGAAATCTTGATTTCAGTATCTTGTTTTCTAGAACAAGACTATTATATTACCTTTTATGTATAAACTGTTCATATCGAAAAGGATGCCAATATTTGTTCTGCAAACATACAGAATAACATATACGTTTTAAAACCGATAGAGTCCAGAGCGATTTTAAATTATGAGATATTTAAACCGTTGAGACTCAAATGAAAAGGTGACATGTTTTTTAAGGCACCTATCTTTTGCACTTGAGGTTAGATCGAATTAAATTTCAATAGGATTGAAGACTGGTCTAAAATGAACTTCTAAACAGGTCAGAAGACGACTCATTACCTCCTTATAAGTCATACCTTAAAAGTAGACAGACTTAATGACCTTTCTCAGGAAAAAGATTATCGTGCAAAAGAAACCTTAGAGCTAATACATTCTGAATATTAATACTCTAATAGGAATGAATAATTCATTAGTTTGATTGATGATTATTCAAGGTGCTCAATGTTTACCTAGTGCGTCATACATCCGAACTCTTGAAGTTCAAATAGTATAACACTAAGGATAAGATCCAAATTAGGTAAAATACGACACTTCGATGCGATCAAAGTAGAGAGTATATGGACTTGAAATTCTAGGTTTATTTGATAGAACATGGAATTATGTCATAAAACTCTCGATACCTAGTACCTCATAAGAAGAGTGATGTATCGGAAAGGAGAAATAGAGCCTTGTTAGACATGGTTCATTTGATAAAGAGTTGCCTAAGCTCGTTTTGGGATATGTAGTGTTGACTGCAAATTAAAATACGAATATGGTTCTTTCAAAAGAATGTTTCTGAAACATCATTTGAACTTTGAAAAACCATAAAATACGTTTATGTTGTTTCAGAACTTAGGGATGTCCTGCATATGAGACAAACCCGAAGTAACTAAAACCTTATTCGAAAAGGTGCCTATTTTAGGTTATCCCAAAAAGGAATGAGTTATGGATACTTCTTTAAGAAAGTATTTGTATTGACAAAATGCATCTTTCTTAAAAGAAATCAGGTTAGAAATCACAACCACGTAGTAAGAAAATGTTAAGTAAGTTATAAGCTACAAATATATCAACAAAGAGTTGTTAATAAGATTTGTTCTTCAACAAAGGGTTGTTGATCAAACTGACACATTAAGTTAATCCTGTCCTTCTCAATTGTTGAGAGAGCCTCAATGCAGTGGGAGGGTTGTTAAACAACCTAATGAAAAACTGTGTGAGTTTAACTGAAACTCTGATTGTCATGCCTGATGACAATATCGAGGATTCATTGACCTTTAACGAAGTAATGAATGACATGGATAAGGACAATTAAGTCAAAACTATGAACCTGAAAATGGAATACGTATATTTCAATTCATTTTGGTATAGACCAAAACAAGTTCATATCCCAAGATCTAGAGTAAGAGGTTTGCAACCTTAACCAATCCATTTATGGATTGAACTAAGGTTTCGATCTTGGAACATAAGATTTAATGTATGATTAAAAACTTATGGTTTTGATCATACTATTGCAAGCCTTGTGTCGGCAGAAGAATTATAAATAGTGTAGTAGCTTTCTTAATTTAGTATTGATTGATATCCTATACATTGGGAACGATATAGATTATCAAACTGACATTAGAAATAAGCTAGCAACCTAGTTCCAAATGAGAGAGTTGGAAAGGCTTAGTATGTTCTTAGAATCCAACCTATTTGGAATCACAAGAACAAAAATCGTTAGTTCTGTCTCAAGTATCTTATATGGACAAAAATATTGGCTAGATATAAGATTAGAATTCCGAGAAAGGTTGTTTACCTTTCAAATATAGAATTCATTTGTCACAGGAGTTATGGCCTGAGACACCTCAAGAGGTTGAGAACTTGAGACAAAATTCCCGTGCCTAGACAATCAGTTGTCAAGCTAAGCATAAGGTATGCAGTAGGGATTGTCAGTAGATACCAATTTAGTCCAGGGTAATGTTGTTGGACTACAGTACAGATATCATCAAGTATCTTAGGAGAACGAGGGCTTATAGGCTCGTGTATGGTATTAAGGATTTGATCCTTACAGGATACACTAATTCTGATTAGCACACCGATTAGGATTCATGGAAATCCACATCGGTATTAGAATTTATCCTTAAGAGGAAACTATATGTTGGCGTAGCATCGAGTAAGGATGTATCACAGACTTCATCTTGAAGGCCAAGTAAATTGCTACTTATGAAGCGAGTTCACGAGTCTGTAGGACTTAGGAAGTTAATTTGGAAAGCTGTTCCAAAATTGAGGTGATTATATAGAACGAAAAACACACATCTCATGTACGAAGTTATGAGTTGAGGGGACGTGATTGTCACGAGGAAACCTCAATAGTAATATATTGCTGAAACATTTACGAAGGCCCTCACGGCTAAAAGTGTTCGAGGGACATCTAGATGGTCTAGGTCTACGAGTTGAACAACCCACTAGAGTTTTAGTCCAAGTGGGAGTTTGTTGGGGTTTATATCCTAAAACTCGTGGATAGTAAATGTAACAAACTTATATATAAAACTTATTAGAATAGTCTATATTCTGGTTGTCGAAAGATTGGTTTAACTGTGCATTTATTAACCCAAATCCAATAAAACTAGAATCCTTGGCTGTGAGATGAATGCTTCAACTTTATGTAGTGGATCAGGTTCAAGTACATAGCCTAAAATGGTCTATAGTATAGGGATAAGACTGGGTATCTTATCCTAGAAAAAACTATGTGACGAGGCCCACTTTGTTTTAATACAAACGATGTGATCCTAAAACGTTCATGTAGAGACATGTGAGTGGGGTCGTCCTATGCAAAAGAAGTTTGTATAAGACCAGACCGTGAAATAAGTCACTTTCACTTTATAACGCCGTTTACTGTGAAACTGACTATTTCAAAGTGATGACCTAGGTAACTCGATTTTAATCCTAAGCTAACTATGAACTCCTGTTTATTTGGGATTATCCTTTGATTTGCATAGGTGAGAGTGGCCCATAAGCGCCGCTCAATAAACCTGCCACTTTGGGGATAAGACCGGATAGATAGCTGGGGACATAGTCATGCGAGATGGAATTCACTCCTACCCGTCTTTAGGGATAGTAGAAAGGTTGTTCCCTTAAGTGCTGACTTTGGGACGTGAACAAAGGCGCGTCGCCCTCTCATTGGCCCGAGAGGTTTTAGGTTTAGTGGTTGGACCGCAAACCAATTGTTCATTAGGGACTCAGTGAAGGCTTAAGGAACAAGAAGTGCTATAGGGGTAAAACGGACTTTTGACCTGATTATAGTTACGAACAACCTGTGAAGGATTGACTTACTAATCACGGTTATATCGGGTGGACAAAAATATATCTACAGTGAGGGGAGTTCAGCTACGGGCTATAGTGGAGTGTCCCGTTAGTTAACAAATGTTGGTTAACTAGGATTGAAAGAGTTCAACTAGTTAATCTCGGATCGTTGGAGCCCATGATCTGTAGGTCCATTAGGTCCTCCTGCTAGCTCAAGCGGATTAAACCTTAGAACAGAGTGATGAAAGAATTTGAAAGCGCTCAAGTTCGAATTTGGGAGATATCGTTAAATTATATTCGATATTAACGTAACGGTTTAATAATTAATTAAACCATATTTTAAGAGAGATATAGTTATTTAAATTTGATTTAATACAACACATGTGAATAGGGATTCACGTTCGAGATATTCGGTTTTAATTTGAATAGTGATTCAAAATTATCGATTTTGAGAAAGAACAGTATTGGTGCATTATTAATTTTAATATAAGATATTAAAATTGAAATTATTAAATAAATTAGATTTATTTAATTAATGTATTTAAAATCAATTTCATTTAAATTAATTAGATTGATTTAAAATTGAAATGAATTAACAAAATGAATTTTGAATTCATTTAATTCATGAGATGAATTTTCATGAAATGCCACCAAAACATGATATCTTTTATCTCCTCATGTGCTGTCATTTTGTGGAGATCACAAGAAGCACACAATCCCTCAATATATATATCTTGAAGAGGTGGAGTGGAAGATGAAAGAGTAAGAACATAAAAGATGTGGATGGTAATTTTAATCTCTCTCACACAAAACCGAGAACTAAAAAATGGTTGAAAAACCTATTTTCTCTTATCTTTCTTCTCTCAAATTCATCATGCTCGGGTTCCCACAAGTCCGTTCTAAGGTCGAAGAATAGCGGGGAAGATCTTGGTGGTCGTCCATGGCTCGATCGTGCAGAAAAACAACCAACGAGAAGCTTGAATTCGTTGTTCCAAGAGGTGAGTTCTAATTCCTCTGTTTTTATAAAATTTTCAGCATGCTTTTAATCCTCAAAATTAATGAAAATTGGTGTCTAAGATCCGCTAACGCTTCCGCTTGAGTGTTCTTCACTCCTTCAGTTTGCTCATCCAATTTTCCAATCCCCCCATTTACTGCTTTCAGAACTCAATTTAATTAGAAAACAAATAACCAACCGCCACTCCCTGTGATCGACCCCGACCACTACTACTGCAAGTTGTTTAGTGATCGTGGATTATAAATTTGCTTTGATTCGAACCTTCGACAAGTCCCATCAAAGATATTTGTTCGGTGGACAAAGGGATCCTATCTTCAATATTATCCAACATATTCAACTGTGTAACAAGAGATGGGAGCTATGTAGCATGTAAATGTTGAGATAAACTCCATTGTCGAAGTTCAGATTTCAAGCCCTTGAGCTTCATCATAAAACCATGACCTAGCCAACCTTGAATAAAGTTTTGAGACCACCAATTATCCATAATTCCACGAAAATAATCAATTTTCAGCCAAGAGTTCTCGAACCTAAAGGGGTACGGGCCCCAAGAGAGATCCCCGAATGATAGAGTACAAGGGTAATGGTCTGATGTGACCCTATCAAGGCGCTGAAAATGAGTTGTACCAAATTTATTGAGACAAGAATCCATCAATAAAAAATGATCAATCAATGAACAATAATGATTTCCACCAAGACTGGACCACGTGTAGCATCCATTCTGTAAAGGAGTGTCTATGAGATGATAATCAGCAATCCATTAGTTAAAAGTACACATACTTCTAGTCACAGGCCGACCATGTGATTTTTCCCAATACCATCTAGTGACATTAAAGTCTCCTCCAAGAATCCAACTATCACCACCTAGTTCAGCCAAATCATGAAGTTCATTCCAAAATTTCGCACGATCAGCATGTCTAGAAGGTCCATATATGGCCGATAGCCAAAAAGAGAAATTGCCAACCATAAAAAGCATGAACAGAGAGAGAGAAAAGACCTTGGATAGTCTCCTTTACTGTAAAATCAGGTTCACTCCACATAATAAGAAATACTATATTTATTAAAGTTTTTATCTTTTTTAAATTAATTCTGCATTTAAAATTTTGAAATTCAAAATCTGGATATATTGAAAACATAAAAAAGTTGTTTTCAGAATTTTCACTATTTGGATCACAGAATCCGAAAACAGTTTTCAGAAACACATCTACCAAACGCATATTCACTGAATTCAGTGAATCTGAAAAGATAAAACATGATCCAGATTGCCTACCAAACAGGCCCTAGGTTGTCGGGTTGACGACCCGAAAGAACCGAATAAACTTGTCAACCCAACCCAACCCAACCCTTTTATTTCGGGTTGGGTTGGGTCGGGTCACCGGGTTGTTCAATTTTTTTTTTTAATTAAATTAAACTCAAATCTCAATTCCAATTTGAAAATACACCAAATTTAATCTTTACCTCTAATTTTAACACAAAATACATATTTCTATCTAAATCCCAACATAAAATTCAAATCATAGAAACCTTATTCCAAAAATATAATATTGATTTTTAAAAAAATAAAACAAGCAACAATATGAACAAATCAGAACAAATCTAAATTTTTTTTAAAAAAAAACAAATCTAAATAAATTTGTGAAAAAATAAAGTTTGTGTTATAAAACGTGAAGAGCAATAGAACAACTAAGAGAGAATTTGAGAGAGAAAAGTAGAGAGAAAAGAGAGCTAATGCTTTTCATTCAAGTGTGTGTTTTCCATACCTCATACAACCCCTATTTATACTAATGCAATGGGGTAGGTTACAAGCTTCAAAATACTCAAAATAGAAGAGGGTGAGAGTCTCTTGGCTATTCCTAAGGGAGTGAGAGAGTCATGAGGAAGAATGACTACAATTATGAGTTGACTAAGACTAATGGATATCTAATATATACCTATATATACCAGGTATATATATTTACAACACTCCCCCTTAGATATCCATTGTATATAGAATATATGCCACGTTAAAACTTTACTGGGAAAAACCCAATGGGAAAAAACCCTAGTGAAGGAAAAAAAGCACATTATATTTATATACATTAACAACTGCCTCATTAAAAACCTTGCTAGGAAAACCTAGTGGGAAAAAACCATAACGAAGGGAAAAAGAGTGCAGTGTATTTACTCCCCCTCATGAAAACATCATTTGAGATCTCTGAGTCGTCGCATTCCAATGTTGTGCACCAACTTCTCGAATGTTGCAGTAGGTAATGCCTTCGTAAATAGATCTATCAAATTGTCTTTTGAAGAAATTTGTTGAACAGTGATATCACCATTTTCTTCAAGATCGTGAGTGTAGAAGAGCTTTGGTGAGATGTGCTTCGTTCTATCTCCTTTAATGTATCCTCCTTTGATTTGGGCTATACATGTTGTATTGTCTTCATATAATGTTGTTGGACAACCTTTGTTAGAGGACAATCCACATGTTTCACAGATGTGTTGAGTCATTGATCTTAGCCATACACATTCTCAACTAGCCTCATGAATTGCTAGGATCTCAACATGGTTTGAAGAAGTAGCTGTTATTGTCTACTTCATAGATCACCATGATATAGCAGTTCCTCCATATATAATTAAATAACCTGTTTGAGATCTAGCTTTATGTGGGTCAGATAAATAACATGCATCTATATAACAAACTAGATCAAAGTTTGATTTATTAGGATAAAATAAACCCATATCAATTGTCCCTCGAAGATAACGGAGGATGTGTTTAACTCCATTCCAATGTCTTTTTGTTGGAGAAAAACTATATCTAGCTAATAAATTTATTGAAAATGCTATATCAGGTCGTGTATTATTAGCAAGATACATAAGTGCACCAATTACACTAAGATATGGTACTTCTGGACCAATAAGCTCTTAATTATCTTCTCGAGGTCGGAAGATGTCTTTCTTTACATCAAGCGAACGAACTACCATTGGAATGTTCAATGGATGTGCTTTGTCCATGTAAAATCTCTTTAATATCTTTTCTATATAAGTTGATTGATGAATAAATATTCCATCTGCTAGATGCTCAATTTGTAAGGCAAGGCAAAACTTTGTTTTCTCGAGATCTTTCATCTCAAATTCTTTCTTAAGATATTCTATTGCCTTTGGAAGCTCTTCAGGAGTTCCAATTATATTCAAATCATCAACATATACAGTAATGATAGCAAATCCTGACTATGATTTCTTTATAAAAACACATGGACAAATTCAGTTATTTTGATACCCTTCTTTCAATAAATATTCAATCAAACGATTATACCACATTTTCGTTCTGATTGTTTTAATCCATATAAAGATCTCTGTAATTTGATCGAATATAATTCTCTAGGATTTGAATTATATGACTCTGGTATTTTTAATCCTTTAGAGATTTTCATATAAATATCATTATCAAGAGATCCATATAAATATGTTGTAACTACATCCATGAGATGCATGTCAAGCTTTTTATACACAGTCAGGCCAATTAAATATCTCAATGTTATTGCATCCACCACTGGAGAATATGTCTCCTCATAATCAATACCAACCCTTTGCGGGAATCCTTGTGCAACAAGTCTCGCTTTATATCTTGTGATGTAGTAGCCAGTTTTTTTTTTTTAAAAAAAAGAGGAAGGAAAAGGGCTTGGTGGCCCGATCAAAATGGGAGAGTGGGGGGAAATTTCCCCCCCACATTTTCGGTCAAAGTGACCGATTAATAAAAAAAAAAGAAGAAAAATTTCACTTTTTCTTCCCCGACTCTCTCTCTCTCCCTCACCATTCTCTCTCTCTTCATCTCAGCTTTCTCTTCCTCTCTGCAACACGCCGACGCCCACGCTGCCGCCTCCGCCTTTCGCACGCCGCTCGTCGTCGCTGCCGCCTCTTGTCGCGTTCTCCGGTCATAGTCGCTCGCCGCCAACGGTAAAAGTTTCTTTCTCTCGCGTGGGTTTCCTTGTTTCTGTCCCTTGCCCGTTCTCTCAGCTCTCCCTCTCTCTGTAGCAGATCACCACCGCCATCCTTGCCCCCGTCGTCGTCCTCGCCGTGCCGCCGTCGTCGTCACCTTCGCCATCGCCGTCGCGCATGAGCCACCGTTGGTAAGCAGTCTCTCTCTCTCTCCCGTCTTCTCTTTCCTCTTGGCCTCATCCTCTGTTTCCTCTCTACTACGTACAACTTCCACGCGCCACTGTCGCCGTTCAGATCTGTTCGTCTTTGTCGCTCAGAATCGATCGCTGCTGCCACCGCCTCAAGATAACTCTAATCCTCTAATCCTCTGATTCTCTCTCTTATGTGTGTGAGTGTGTCTCACTCGAGGACTGAAGCGCTTGTTCTCGAGTCTGAAGCTTCAATTGATTCTTGGAGCTTTTGAAGTCTTTATAGTCTTAGAGTCTTCAAGGATTTTTGAAGTCTTCCGGTCTTGAAGGGTCTTCAGTCTTCAAGAAGTCTTGGGGTCTTGAAGAGTCTTTGATCTTCAAGGATTGTTGAAGTCTTCCGGTCTTGAAGGGTCTTCAGTCTTCAAGAAATGTTTAGATCTTGAAGAGTGTTTGGTCTTCAAGGAGTGTTGAAGTCTTGAAGAGTGTTTGGTCTTCAAGAACTTATGGATTTCAGAGTCTTTAGTCTTCAGCCTTGGTGGAGTCTCTCTGAATTCTCTGGTTTTGCTTGAGAGTTTTAAAATTTTGAACTCTTGTCTTTGTGAGAGTGTAGAATTTATGAACCTTTGAAATGGAGGAGAACCCCTTTATTTATAGGGGAAACTAGATAAATGACTATTTTTAATTGGGCATTTTGAAAAAGGGCCATATGATTTTTTTCATTTGAAAAATGGCTAATTGTTATTTTTAGTAGGTTCTTTTCAAAACGAATCGGACGAAAATGCCCCTAAACGAAATCTAAATTCAATGAACCGACAAATTCAAATACAGCGTAATTGCAGTGAATTATAAATACAAATACGTAAATTTAGGAGAGAATCTAGTGTTTACCCTTAATTTAATAACCCATTGAAAATCAATCAAATTCAAATTTAACAAACATAACAAATAAGATAACAAACATCAACCAATTAGCACAAATCAAGGGAAGAGTCGTAGATTTTTTTTTTAAAAAAAATTGTTAACTCGTACCTTGAAGAGTGCACGAAAATGATTGAATCGGTTAACTAGTGTGTATTTAAATTACTAAATTCACTTACACACACAAACCCTATTTTCTTTTCCAAACCCTCAATAACCTAACTTTAAAGTGTAATCAGTAAACTTGCAAATGATTTCAATCTTCAAAAACGGGAAGAAATCATTACTCACAAATGGTTACTAGAACAATAAAAAACATTCAAGTTTATAAAAAGAAAAATTATGCAAATACAGTGTATTCAGTAAACAAATTGTGCAAATACAGTGTATATAGTAAACTAACATATTAGACAACATGCAAATAATTTACTATGGTAAAAATCAAATCATTTAAAAAACGAGAAGAAATCATTACTCACTATTTCCTTTCAACTTAATTCGAAAATTGGGATTTAGTATTCACCTTATTTTTTTTTATAAAAAAAATCTGAAACCTTGAGATTCTTCACAATTTTCTTCGGTTTGTGCGGTCTTTCCCATTCTCATCTTCTTCCAACCATTACAAACGAAATTCTTGAGAAACCTTCGATTTTCTTTTGGACACTTTTCTCTCCTCCAAAAGCTTTCATTTGGAAACCATTGAAGACTTTGAAAAAAAAAATAAAAAAAAATACTTTGTGTTGAAAAATAAGATACAATGAGAAAAATAATGATAAATAAATACAAAATACAATATTTAACATACCTATGATGTAGATCAATAACTCTTTCAATGGTGATATGAACGACATAACAAACAATCGATGGATGACAAAAAGTTGGGAAAAACAATGAAGATGTTGATTAGATAATTAAAATCTAAGAATCTAATCGAAAATTAAAAATGAAAACCTAATTTCTATGTAATCTTTCACTTGTAATAAAAATAAAATCTGATTTTGAATTTTGAGAGATAGGAGAAAGAAGATAGATATTGTAATTCTTTGATTTAAGGATAAACTTTTTTTTATATATAATTAAATCATATAGTGGCTCCCTAAAAAGGGTGTGAACATGAAACTTGATCACTCAAGCACGAAAATAGGTTAAAAAATGATTTAACCATTTTTCATTGAAAAGATCTGTTTGACCATTTTTAAAAAAATACAGTGTAAATCTGACCATTTTTCTATGGTCGCCCAACGGTGTTCGATCAACATTGTTCGGATAGATGATGAAGAGAGAGAATTGATGCGGTAAAAATCTTCTGGAAAACCAAAAAACGTATATTTTTCGAAGAAAAGATGAAGAGGGAGAAATTGTGCAGTGAAAATCTTATGGAAAACATATTGCAGATGGAAGAGAGAGAATTGATCCTGTAACTATTAGTTCCTTGATTCATGGAATTAAAGGTTACAGATTTGTTTTAAAAAAAATAATCAGATACGGCTGCACAATTATAGGAGAGACGTGGGGGATGACTGAAGGGGTAAAAATGGTATTTTGTATTGCACGAAAATAGGTTAGAAAATCCGGTTTGGCCATTTTTCAAAAGTACCTTGTAATTTTTTGCCATTTCTAAGGATTTCCCTTATTTATAGAGTTTTCCCTAGATGGGCCCGGGTGACTTTTGGGCCTAACAACTTGGATTTGGGTTTTATTGGTCTTGGGTTCAATTATTTGGTTTTGGGTCTGGTTTATATTTGACTAAAAAACCACAAGATCCAAATTTTAAAAGACCAAATTTGATCCAATTAATTTTATTTTTAATTAATTGGTCAAATTAATTAATTTGATCAAAATAATTTATTTTTAATTAATTGATCAAATGGACATTTGGCTCTAAAACTTTATAATTGGCCAACTTTGTCTTCAAATTAAATTTGGAACACATGTCAATTTATAATCGGTCCCAAATTTAATTATTTATAATTTCGTCATTAAATTTAAATAATGACGTGACAATTTTTGATTGGTCAAAATTTCTCCTTCAACAAATGCCCCCTTTTCGAGATTTAGGCACAAGTCATGTGTGAATGAATCTCGAAAAGAAATAATTTGGAACCAAAACTTGAGTTTTTTTTTTACTCCACTTGATGTGTCAATCAAAATATGAATTTAGTTCAAATTTTTTAGGGAAAAATACACTTTTAGTCCCTGAGGTTTGGGTTAGGTTTCATTTTGGTCCCTGAGTTTTCAAACTCAACAATTTAGTCCCTGAGGTTTAGTTTTAGTTTCATTTTAGTCCCTCCATCCATTTTTCCGTTAAAAACTAATGGTTTGTTTGCTGACATGACACCTTTTTTTTTTAAAAAAAATATTTTTAATTTTTAAAATAAAAAATAATATTAAATTAATCAAAATATATTCTTTTATTCTTTCTTCTTCTTCAAATTGTGCACAGTTCCCGCTGCTGGTCATCTTCGTCCATCGTCGTCGATTAGCGTCGGTCACCACCGCCCATCGCGGTAACGACCGCCAGAGATGTTTTATCTTTTTTTCCTTCTTTCTTTCTCTCCCTCTCTCTTCATCTCATCTCTCCCACCAGTGGCCCGAGCATTTTCTCCGTGCAAAGCCCAACCCGATTATCTCTCCGGTGTGAAGGTGTTCATATAACACATGCGGAAGCAATTGAAGATCGAAAGCACTTAAGACATTCAATTTTACTCCTAAAGCATGCATGTTCTAGAAAGGGTAGAAAAGAGAGTAAATGAGTACCAACCTCTTTGATGCTCACTTGTAAGGAACTCCTTGTGATATTATCTTTCTCCAACTTCTCTTGGACAACCTTTAGTGTCTTCCCTACTATTCTCTTGAACCTAGAAAGACTTGTGGGAGTCTATAGAAGAAAGAAATAGGAAGGGAATGCTTGATGGTTCAAGCTTTTGGAAGGAGATGAAATGAGAGAGAATTTGAGGGAGAAAATTTGCAACATAACACTAAATGAAAGCTTACTTCTCTTGAATCTAATTCAAGCCCCTTTTATAGACCTCTCCCATGCAAAGACAAGCTTCATGACACTTAGCCACATGGTCAAGATGCAACTCAAAGTGGATTCTAGGTGTCTACTTCACAACACATGCATCTAATGCATGTTTGTGTTGTTTTCCACTATGTATCATTATGCAAGAGTGGAAAAACCACTAAATCCACTATGAATTGAATCCTAATTGTGAATTTTCAGCTTTCAATTCAATTCAAATTCAATTCAAAATTGAAATTGATTTCTAGGCAATTAATTGGGACATTTCCAAGTAATTTTGATATGATTGATCCAATCAATCTTTATCACCTAATGCCATGAATTATATATGATTCATAATACATATATATATATATGGTATTTAAAACACTTTTAAATACCTCATCTCTCAATTCCTAATTTAATTCATAATTAAATCATTGTGTCGAACACGTTTTACGATAAAACCCTATTTCCCATTTTTGAACGATTCAAAGTTTCCTATCAAAATATTTTAAGCTTTATTCTGATATGAGCTAGTAGGGGGACCTAATGGACCTATAGATCATGGGCTCCAACGATTCGAGGCTAACCGACTAATCTCATTATCAAAGTTATCCAACATTCGTTAACTACCGGGACACTCCACTATAGCCCGATAGTTGCACTCCCCTCACTATAGATATATTTCCATCCACTTGATTTAACCATGTTTAGTAAGTCGTTCCTTCACAGGTTGTTCGTAGCTATAGCTAGGTTAAATAACCGTTACACCCCTATAGTACTTCTTGTTCCTTAAGTTCCACTAATCCTCTAATGAACAATCGGTTTGCGGTCCAACCATCAAACCTAAGTTCCTCTCGATCCAACGAGAGGGTGGGGCCCCTTGTTCAAGTCCTGGAGTTAGTACTTAAAAGAACAACCTCTCTGCTATCCCTGAAATGGGTAGGAGTGAATTTCGTCTTGCGAAACTATGTCCCCAGCTATCTATTCGATCTTATCCCCAAAATGGTAGGCTTGTCGAGTCGGCGATGCTGGTCACTCTCACCCATGCAGATCAAAGGATAATCTCGCATAAAGAGGAGTTCATAGATAGCTCAGGATTAAGAACGAGTTACCTAGGTCATTTATGAGAAATAGTCAGTTTCTTCAGTAAACGGCGTTATAAAGAGAAAGTGACTTATTTCGTGGTCCAGTCTTATGCAAACTCATTGCATAGGACACCCCCACTCGCATGTCACCACATGAACGATTTAGGATCTCATCGTTTGTACTTAATACAAAGTGGGCCGTGCCCATAGTGTCTCCAGGATAAGGTACCCAACCTTATCCTTATACTATAGACCATTTTGACTATAAACTTGAACTTGATCCTATGATATGTCCCTACATATAGTTCAAGTATTCATTTTATAGCCAAGGATCTTAGTTTATTGGATTTAGGTTAATCATTTGCAATTTACATATCCAATAACATCTTTTACTGAATAACCTCAATAACGTCTTTATTGGAAATAGAATATGTTTAATGATTTACAAACTACGAGTTTATAGGGCATTAAACCCAACACGGTGAACCATCACGAGCAGATCTGGGTTTCCGACTGGTCCTTCACGTCGACGTTCACTGTGTAGGAGCTCCGAACGACCCTCGATCGGCGATACCCACGACCAGACGAAGTTTCGCACACCCGTCTTCGCTCGCAGCTCGCGCGAACCCGTCGTCAAAGTCTGAAAACCAGATCTGGAACGCCCGTTTCACACTCATCTTTGCTCAAATCTGGAACATCACTAGCAGTCGTTTCACACTCGCTGTCCCACAGATCTAAAACTCCATTTCCTTTTCTTTCTGACAGTGCAGATCTGGGAGAAGAAGACGACTCGTGTCGCCAGAAGATGCGAGAGAGAGAGGGACGATGCGAGAGAGAGGGTCGTGGGTATGTGAGAGAAAGGGACGCGTGGGTCGTGGGTCTTGTGTAGCCGTGGCAGGAGCTGCTCGCTGGAGAAAGGAGAAGATCGAACTAAGAACCACCACGGTCTGGGCTCGCCGGAAGAAACGCAGCAAGAAAAATCTGGAGGGGACGCAACAACCACGACCAGAGAAAGGTCGTTTGGTCATTTTGCCTTCTAGACAAGATTCACACGGTGGTATTGAGTCATCTTCTAACCGATTTAGAAGTCCACTTTTAACCAATCTTACTGTTTGATTCCGATTTATGTGTCCTAGTCTTAGATGCCAAAGAAGAGTATCATGAGAAACTTGTTGTCTCTTATTTTGCGTCTCGACTGTTTTAAACATTTCAGTCTTAAAAACAGCTTTAGTTTCATTCGGTCTTAACACATATAGCTTGTTTTCAAGTTTAGTAGAACAAATTTGGAATCATCTTTTGATAATAAATGCTCCATTAACTTCAAAAGATACTTTATACATTTTTTCTATTAAGCAAGAGATAGAAACTAAGTTCCTTTTTATGCTAGGAACATACAAAACATTTTCTAACAAAATGTAACTATCTCTAAACAACAGCTGCAGAGCTCCCACTGCTTCGCCTGAGATGACATCTCCTATTCCTACTCTGATTGTCACCTCGCCTTCTCCAAGTGTCTTCCAGGAACTAGTTTCCTATAAAGAAGAACATACATGATTAGTCGCTCATGAATCTAATATTCAGATAGAGTCATCATGCTCTACTAAAGATGTTTCAATAACGAGTAAATCATATTTACCTTGTTTGGCAGCTTCAGTTTTCTGTGCTTTTGTCTCAGCAAGATATTAGGGACAGTTTCTTCTCCAGTGACCGTCCTCATTGCAATGGAAACAAGTTCCTTTCTCTGCATTTTTCTTCTTGCCTTTCTTGGTGATGAGAGCTTTCCCCTTTCCCTTATTTTTCTTTTTCTTCAATTGAATACTCTTATTCTTTGAAGTGAAAGATCTAGACTTAGTTCCAGAGTTTGACCCTCAAAGGAACTTCTTACCAAAAACAATGTTTGCTTCGTTTTCTTGTCCTTTACCTTTAGTAAGGGATTGGTAAGTCTGAAGCTCGTTTAGGAGAGTTGTCAGATTATATTCAATTTTATTCATCATAGAATTTGTGTGAAATTGAATGAAACTCTTCGGAAGACATTCCATAATGAAACTGACTTGACTACTTTCATCTATGACAACACCGTTTACCTCGGCTGCATTGAAATGCACCATCATGTTCAAAAGATTCTCTCGAACAGAAGTTCCTTATTTCATTTGAGAATTGAAAACATATTTGAGAGCTTCATGTCTAAGAGATGAGGAAAGTTGTCCAAACATCGCTTGTAATGAGTTCATAATTTCTTTAGTCGTAGCCATGCCCTCGTGTTTCTTTGACACAACATCAGATATGCTTGTCAAGATGAAGACTTATGTCTTGTCGTTGGCTCTAGTCCATATGTCATAGGCATTGATAAGGGTAAAAAATATACCTATTTTACCCTTATATTTAGCTCATTTCTTGGTTAAATATTGTATGTTGTGATCAATTTACTGTTCCCGAGCTCAAATTATGTTTCATTTGATAAGTTAGGGTGTTGAGAATCACTTTTGTCAAATTTAACTCACTTGTGTTTAAAAAGACTTGATTTTAAGTGAATTTGGCTTAGTTTGCTGCTGTGTAGAAAAAATTGAGGAAAAACTGGAATTCCCCAGGGCAAAAATGAAATGTGACCGCATTTCTGGAAAAACTAGAGGTCGTTCCGAGTAGTTCGTGGGTCATTGTTGACGAGTCTTCTTCGCACCTAACAGACTGTTTTGACCCTGAAACTGACTGGGCAACCTTCCTGCACCTATTTCAAAGCTCATCAACCATTTTCTACACTATATAAGCTCGAGATTCGAAGTCAAATTCAAGCAGAACTCACTTGGAAGAAAAGTGTGGTGACAGAACCCTGGCTCGACGCCAGTGAGTAGGGATGCCCGATGTCGCAACGTCATCGCGACGCAGAGCGACCGACATCCTTTCTTGGGTTTTAAGAAGAAAGTTGGAGTCGCCACCAATCATTGAAGGTGTGATTGGTCACCCTTAAAATAAAATAAAAACCAGTCTTAGAAAACCAGAAATTGGGTTCGGGAGTCGTTTGAGTGTAGGGAAGGTATTAGCGCCCTACAACACCCGTTTCAAAAAAACGATTACCACAGTATCTTAAATTGTCCAATTAAATGAATAAAAACAGTCCTTTATTTTTATTTTTCTTAAAAAGAATGATAAATATGAAAATATAAACCCAAAATGCAAGAAAAAACACAAAGATGTCTCATTTGTTTTTACCTTAACTTTAGAAACAAAGTAAGGATTAAACATTATGAGTTGGATATCCAATTTAATATAAATCATGCCTAATTTCTCTTTTAATTAAAGGAAATATGGGCGATACATGATTATGTTTATTAAAAATTAAAAAAAATTAAAAAAACAAATAGATGTAAAAGAAGAAAATCATTCAAAGAGTAAATTCTTTTTAGGGAAAATGAGAATTTTCATACGCCTGCACGGGAGTTGAACTCCACAAAGGCACATTACTCAGTTCCCAAATCCCTTTTAAAAGAAAATTAATTTCAAACAATTATAATAGCAATAATTGAAATTGACCAAGAAGAATAAAAGATTGGATTAAAAAAAATTGGGGAATGAGAGAAGAAAAGAACAAATAAACTTGAAGGTTGACAAAAAATAAACAAAAAGAAATGAAATTGGCCAAGTGTAAATATGAAAAAAAAAATGAGAGAGAAATTAGTAATGATAATAGTAAAATAAAGATTTAGTTAAAAATAAGAAAGAAAAAAAAATGAGGTTAGTAAAGTGCAAATGAAATAAAATGGGGGAAGGACTAATAATAATACTAATAGAAAAAATAAAGATTTAATTTAACAAATAAGAAAGAACAAAAAAGGTTAGTAAAATGAAATGAAATAAAACGGGGGAAGGACTAATAATAATAATACTAAGAGAAAAAAAATAAAGATTTAATTTAACAAATAAGAAAGGACGAAAAAGGTTAGTAAAATGAAATGGAATAAAATGGGGGAAGGACTAATAATAATAATACTAATAGAAAAAATAAAGATTTAATTTAACAAATAAGAAAGGACAAAAAAGGTTAGTAAGATGAAATGAAATAAAACGGGGGAAGGACTAATAATAATAATACTAATAGAAAAAAATAAAGATTTAATTTAACAAATAAGAAAGGACAAAAAAGGTTAGTAAGGTGAAACGAAATAAAATGGGGAAGGACTAATAATAATAATACTAATAGAAAAAAAAAAAAGATTTCATTTAACAAAAAATGTGGAACCCACCTTTTTTACTTTCTTCTCTACCCTTCTTTCCTTCCTCCTTCCCCAATTCTTTCCTACGTAAGCTTCTTCCTTCCCCTCTATTTTTCTCTTTTCCTCTTCCACTTTCTTTCCTCCCTTTTTCCCTCTCTAAAAATTTCTTCTCAAGACTCTCTAAATCACTCTTGCAAGCTTTCTAAACTCACTTCTTTTTTTCCCCAACTAAAGTCTATGCTCAATGCTTTCTTCTCTTTTCTCCCTAAAAAATTCTTCTAGCTAAGAAACTCCCTAAACTAAGCTCATGCCCAATGCCTTGTTGTCTCTCCAACTCACTTCTTTTTCCAAAACTCTTTTCTTCTTCCCGCTTTTCCCCGTCCCCTTCATCCTCCATCTCCCCCCCCCTTTTTATACTTGAAGGGTTACTAATTTGGGGGGAGGATGGATGAGAAAATGGTGGGAAAAAGAAAAAAAAAATAAAAAAATAAAAAATAAGAGCCATGGAAAATGCTTTAGAATAGGAAAGCTTCCCCTCGAATAGGAATGGGGAAGACCAAAAAATAAAAAAATTAAAAAAATTAAAAAAAAATTAAAAATATGTGAAAAGGGGGTTTGAACCACAGGCGTTGTGGTTATCAATACAACTTTATGCCAATTGAGCTATGCTCTTGTTGACATACCAAAAAAAACAAATTGACCATCAAATATTGGAAAACTTCAAACATTATTACTGAAAATCAAACCGGACCAAATACGATGTCTACAGTTTGCCCCCCTTTGTGTATCCTTGAAAGATTGAAAGGGTAGACAAAGGAAAGAGACTAAGTACTGGGGAGGCGAAGATTTGTTTGGTAAAAAATTGAATTTAGAAAGGAAAATGAGTTTGACTTAATCAGGTCTCAACCACAATTCAATAGTTAGATTTGGTTTAACCGAGAGAAAAACTTAAAACGGACCTGGATTGACACAGGCTTCGATCTCGACTGAATAGTCGGGTTCGATTTAACCGAGAGAAAAAACTTAAAACGGACATGGATTGACACAGGCTTTGACCTCGACTGAATAGTCGAGTTCGATTTAACCGAGAGAAAAACTTAAAACGGACATGGATCGACACAGGCTTCGACCTCGGCTGAATAGTCGGGTTCGATTTAACCGAAAATAAAAAACTTAAAACGAACCTGGATTGACACAGGCTTCGACCTCGACTGAATAGTTGGGTTTGATTTAACCGAAAGAAAAAACTGGAAAGGGACCTGGATTGACACAGGCTTCGGCCTCGGCTGAATAGTCGGGTTCGATTTAACCGAAAATAAAAACTGGAAATGGACCTGGATTGACACAGGCTTCGACCTCGACTGAATAGTCGGGTTCGATTTAACCGAAAATAAATTTTCTTTGCAATGCACGCTAAGCTTGAATGCTTGAATGCATGGGATGCAGATTTAGCACTATTCGAAAACTATGATACGAATTTCATTTAAAAGATATTTGATAGCTCGGGCACCCCATTCACATCGCCCTTGGTAATAGACCTTAATTGGATCATGAACTCACTAAACAACTTGCTCTTTGTTTGATGACCAAAAATGTATCCAGAACGACTTTGCTCCTGTGATAATAATGGTTTTGCCCCAGTTTAAGAAGACGAAAATAATGGTTTTGCCCTAGTTTAAGACTTTGTCATGTTGAAATGACAGTTTTGTCATCCATGATGACATTCCATCAACCTTCATGATCACGACGCTCTTGGAAAAATATTGCCTTTGGATTCTTTCTTTGGACATATGTATTTCACATCGAATCGTTTAAGTTACCACCATTGATTTGAAATATCGCGTTTATGTAACTTTTTGTTTATTCAATTGTAATGATAATAAAGATAAACATGTCAAACATTCATAGTTGAGGAAATATTATGGAGAGTGAGGGAGAAAAATGGACAAGATATGCCATGCTTCGAGAAAGGAGCTTCGATTTATGACTAAAATTCAATAGACATATGTGTCAATGTTAAGGTTCTAGAACTTGAGACAAAAGAAACCTCTTAAACATGATATAGAAATTGAAGCGTAATTTTCCTATACACTTGCTGAATTCCCGCAACTTTGCCGAATCCTTTGATACACGAGTCGCCTATGCGTAATATCTTCGAACCTGATCTAAATTAACTGGACTTGGCAGCTCATTACCATCCATGTTAGTCAAGACTAAAGCTCCTCCAGAGAAAGCTTTCTTCACCACGAATGATCCTTCATAGTTTGGGGTCCACTTTCCTCGGTGATCTTTTAGAAAAGGAAGAATTCGTTTTAGACTAAGTCCCCTTCTCTGACTACTCTAGGACGCATTTTCTTATCATAGGCTTTCATCATTCGTCTTTGGTAAAGTTGACCTCTGCACAATCCTGTCAATCTCTTTTCTTCAACAAAGTTGAGCTGCTCATAGCGGTTTTGGACCCATTCAGCCTCTTCTAAATTAGTCTCCATGAGGACTCTTAATGATGGAATTTCCACTTCAATAGGAAGAACAACTTCCATACCATAAACTAATGAAAATGGTGTTGCCCCAGTTGAAGTGCGAACCGATGTGCGATATCCATGTAATGCAAAAGGAAGCATTTCATGCCAATCTTTATACGTCACCGTCATTTTTTGCACAATCCTTTTTATGTTTTTATTGGCAGCTTCCACTGCTCCATTCATCTTTGGTCTATACGGAGTTGAGTTGACATGCTTGATCTTGAATTGCTCACATAAGTCAGCCATCAATTTATTGTTCAGATTTCGTGCATTATCAGATACTATGGTCTCAGGAAGACCATAACGACATATAATCTCCTTCTTGATGAATTTGATCACAACTCCTTTCGTCACCTCTCGATAGGACATTGCTTCTACCCATTTGGTAAAATAATCTATTGCCACCAAGATGAATCGATGTCCGTTTGAGACTTTTGGGTCAATAGGGCCTATAACGTCCATTCCCCACATGGAAAATGGCCATGGTGTCGTCATAACGTGCAACTGAGATGTGGAGCATGAGCTTTATCTGCGTAAATCTGACATTTGTGGCATTTTCGGGCATATTTGATACAATCAGCTTCCATGGTTAACCAGTAATAGCCAGCTCTTAATGCCTGTCTAGCCATCATGTGTCCATTTGCATGGGTGCCGCAAATTCCCTCATGAATTTCTTTCATAATCATGTTGCCTTCATTTGTATCTACACACCTTAGAAGTACCATATCATGATTTCTTTTGTAAAGTATTTCTCCATTTAGGAAGAACTTCATTGCTAACTTTCTAAGTGTGCGCTTGTCATTTTCTGAGGCATTCAGAGGATAGGTTCCGCATTTCAAATAATGTTTGATGTCTTGAAACCACGACTTGTCATCAAACTCTTCTTCTATATTCATGCAGGAGGCTGAAACATTTACCCTTCCAATCTTAATAGGTTGTACCTCATGATTGGGGTCTATGTTGAACATGACTGCAAGCGTAGCCAAGGCGTCTGCTATCTGATTACTCTCCCTTGGTAAATAGCCAAAAGTGATTTCTTCAAATTTATGAGACAAATCCAATATAAGCTTTTTATAAGGCAATAGCTTAGTGTCTCTTGTTTCCCATTCTCCTCTCAATTGGTGAATCACCAACATAGAATCTCCCAAGACTCGAAGTTTCTTTATCTTCATATCCAATGCAGTTTGGATATCCATAGAACAAGCTTCATATTCAGCCATATTATGAGTACAATCAAAACTTAGTTTGGCTGTGAGAGGGAACAACTTTCCTTCAGGCGATATTAATACAACACCTATCCCATGACCTAACTCATTGGAGAACCCATCAAACAACATGGTCCATGTTTCCAAGTCTGATATTTCTTTTTCCACCATTATAGTGGAGACAAATTCATCAGGGAAATCAAATTTCATTGGTTCATAATCGTCTATAAGTTGCTCGGCCAAATGATCGGCTAGTGCACTTCCTTTTATTGACTTTTGAGTAACATAGACAATATCATACTCGGATAAAAGAACCTGCCATCTAGCAATTCTACCAGACAAAGACGGCTTTTCAAAGATGTATTTGATAGGATCCATCTTTGAGATAAGCCATGTTGTGTAGTACAACATATATGGTGTCAAACGACGAGCGATCCAAGCTAGAGCACAACAAGTTCTTTCTAAAAGAGAATATCTGGTTTCGCAATCAGTGAACTTTTTGCTTAAATAATATATGGCTTGCTCTTTTCTGCCCGAACTGTCATGCTGTCCCAGTGCACACCCCATTGAATTTTCCATCACTGTAAGATATAGGATAAGTGGACGATTTGGAGTTGGAGGTACAAGAACAGGAGGGTTTTGTAGGTATTGCTTGATCTTTTCAAATGCTTTTTGACAGTCGTCATTCCATATGCCTGTATTGTTCTTACGAAGTAGCTTGAAGATTGGTTCACATGTTGCTGTAAGATGTGATATGAATCTTGCAATATAATTCAATCTTCCCAAGAAACCTCTGACTTCTTTTTGAGTACGTGGTGGTGGCATTTCTAGAACGGCTTTGACTTTGTCTGGGTCAACTCAAATTCCCTCCTGGCTTACGACGAAACCCAACAACTTGCCAGAAGTGACCCCAAATGTGCATTTACTCGGATTCAGTTTCAACTTGAATTTTCTCAATCGCTCGAATAACTTTCGGAGAATGGTTGCATGCTCTTCCCCTGGTTTTGACTTAGCAATCATGTCATCAACATACACTTCGATCTCCTTATGCATTAGGTCATGGAAGAGAGTAACCATGGCCCGTTGGTAGGTTGCCCCAACATTTTTCAATCCGAACGGCATGACCTTATAACAAAAGGTTCCCCATAATGTGATGAATGTAGTTTTCTCTTGATCTTCAGGTGCCATTTTGATTTGATTGTAACCTGAGAATCCATCCATAAAGGAAAAAGTCGAGAATCCGGCTGTATTATCTACCAGTACATCAATATGAGGAAGTGGGAAGTTATCCTTTGGGCTTGCTCGATTCAAATCTCTATAATTAACACACATTCAGACCTGTCCATTCTTTTTAGGTACTGGCACAATGTTAGCTACCCATTCTGGATAATTAGCAACTGTTAAGAATCCTGCATCAATCTGTTTCATGACTTCCTCTTTTATTTTGATTAACATGTCTGGCTTCATCTTGCGTAACTTCTGTCTCACTGGCTTGCATTCAGGCTTAAGTGGCAAATGATGCACCACAATACTTGTGTCTAAACCAGGCATATCTTGATAAGACCAGGCAAAAACATCAATGTATTCATGAAGCAATGTTATTAACCCTTGACGGCTTTCAGCAGACATGTTGGTCCCGATTTTAACTTCTTTAATCTCTACTTGAGATCCCAAGTTAATCGTCTCTATCAACTCTTCATGTGGTCCCAATATCCTCTCTTCTTCTTCAATCATTCTCAACAATTCAGGAGTAAGTTCTAGATCTTCCTCATTACCACTTGTTCTCTCATCGGACTCAACATCGTATGTAGGAGAATCAAGTTCGTATTTAAGATCATTAACGCTTTCAATCCCAATTTCGCTGTTTAAGAGAGGGATTATTCAGTGTGATGAAAGAAGATAAAAGGAAGGAATGGAATAAATGAAATCAATGCTAAAAGAAGTAGACACAAGAGAGATTCATTGGATGATAGGAAAGATAGAAAAAAATGCTTCTTCATTAACAAATGAAATATTGACATAGAACACATTAATCATCAAAACAAAAAACAAACAAAAAGTTTAAAAATTACTTTGATATCTCATTAACAAATGATGATAGCTCCATTACAGTCCAATTATTGAGTTCAAAGTCTTCTGGGCACAGATAAACCAAGGGACCATCTTCTTTCTTCTCTTCGATTATAGCCATGACTGTAGGGTCTTGAGATTTTGGATGAATTATTCCAGCAAAGATGAAGGTATCATGAAGATGAGGAATGATATTCATTTGATACTTCGGTTCACGGTTCTCCAATCTAGCCAGTCGTTTTTCTTTCTCCTGCCCCTGTGCTTTAATCATATCTTTCTTGCTTGGTTTATATCCCAAACCAAACCTCTTCATATTTTTCGACATATTCAACAAATTTTCGAGGCTTTGGTTGCTTCCTGTTAATGAGAGTTTTGAAAGTTGCAGCTCCATTTTCCCTATCTCTCCGTATAAAGTTGTGGCATTTGCAATCTCAAAAGCTTGAAATGATGACTCAAAAACCTCTTCTGCTGCTTCTATGTAGGGTATTGAAGAGGGCCTTGACACTAAGATATCCTCTTGCTCAGATATGATTACTAGTTTGCGGTCGATCACAAATTTAATTTTTTGGTGTAATGATGATGGGACCACTCTAGCTGAGTGAATCCAGGGACGCCTTAACAAGAAGCTGTAGGCCGAATTAATGTTCATAACCTGAAAGGTTATATCGAAGGTGCATGGACCTATCTGAATGGGCACTTTTATGTCTCCAACAACTTCACTACGTGCCCCATCGAAAGCTCGTACGATCATAGTGCTGGGTCTTACATGAGACATATCAACAGGCAATTTCTCCAACGTGGATTTAGGCATTATGTTCAAGGAGGAACCATTATCAACTAGAACTTTTGCCACAACAAAAATTTTGCACTTAACTGTAATGTGCAAGGCTTTAGTGTGTCCGGTGCCTTCTGGTGGTAACTCATCATCTGTGAAAGTTACTGAACTGGATGCAGTTATGTTTCCAAAGATGTTATCCAAGTTATCCACCGTAATATCCTGCGGAACATAAGTTTGATTCAATATGTCCAACAAAGTCTTACGATGCGTATCTGAAGCTAATAACAAAGCCAATATGGAAATCTTTGCAGGGGTTCGACCTAACTGTTCAAGCACTTTATAATCACTTTGTTTAACCAACTTCAAAAATTCTTGGATGTCCTCTTCAGATGCTGTTTGTTTAACATCTAGGTTTTTCACTGCAATGGGCTCTTCTGTCTTTCCCTTGATATCTTCAATGATCTTGGCTTTCCCTTTTTCTTTACCCTTGGGTTTCAATAGGTCTTTCGGTGTATAGCACTTCCCGCTTCGTGTTAGACCTTCTATCCCACTGATATTATGGATTGGAAGGGGTTCAGGACCAACAGTTTCCTTATATTCATAGTTCCAAGGTACTGCTTTTGAACTTTGATATTCAAAGGGAGTCGGAATCTGGATGGTAATCGGTCTTGGTTTGGACTTTGGGGTACTAGGCTTCTCGCGATAAGAAATTGTTAACGGTTTTGGCTTGAGAGAAAACCTTGAGCATTCTTCTATAATATCAACTTCCCCATACTGAGGGAGCTGAACCATCTTTTGAGAAACTATTAAAAATGTGAATCTAACAACTCCTGGATCTTCAGACGAAAATGAGAACATTGGTCGATAGAATGCCCTTTTGCCCCAGTGTGATAAGAACACATCAAACTGTCATCGTATGTTCTGACACCCAAATCCGATTGGAAGTGCTCTACTCCAATGTATCCATTACTGAATAATATTTCGAATACTTCTCCCATGGGAGTCACTACGCTCTCCATTCTTTTTCAAATCAGCTCCATGAACCTCTATCGCATTTACTTGTGCATACTGATGGTTTGGTAGAGGATTGTTGTTGACATCTGGACCATCTTCTTTCTTAAAGTTCAACCATCCTGCCTTGATCAATGCTTGCACCCTATGCTTGAGTGTAGTACAATTTTCAGTGGAATGTCCAATTGCTCCTGCATGGTAGTCGCAACGGGCATTTGGGTCATACCACTTTGGGTAAGGGGGCTTTACTGGGTCCATTGGCATAGGTGCCAACTGATTATTCTGGAAGAGTTGGGGTAGAAGTTCGGTATATGTCATCGGAATCGGATCAAAATGAGTCTGTCTACGGACGCCTTTATTGTTTTGGTGTCCTTGGACATAAGGAGTCTTCTGTTGATTCCGAGGCTAGTAGCCTTGAGTAGGACGAGGATTTTGGACGTAAGGGGATGAGTATTGGGTTGACGTATTATTGATATAGGGTTGAGGGTAAACATATGGAGGTGGATAGTGATATTGTGGCACTCCGACATTAGGGTATGGTTGTCTTGAATTGAAACCAATCATCTGAACTTCTCCCTCTTTTTTCTTCGATGGAACCCCCTTTTTCGCTGTTGATGATCTAGTCGTATCAGTTATCTTTCCATGCTTAATTCCGTACTCGATTCTCTCTCCAATTGTCATTATGTCAGAGAAATTGGTAGAGGCACTCCCAATCATCTTATCATAGAAAGGAGATTTTAGAGTATTAATAAACATGGTTGACAGCTCCTTATCGGCTAAAGGTGGTTGCACCTGAACAACAGTATCCCTCCACCTTTGGGCATACTCTTTAAAGCTTTTTGTGCTCTTCTTTTCCATCCTCTGGAGGTCTCGGCGGTCAGTAGTCATATCTATGTTGTGCTTATATTGCTTTAAAAATGAATCGGCTAGATTCTTCCATGAACATATATGAGTGTTGTCTAACTGCATATACCATCGAGATGCTGGACCAGTAAGACTATCCTGGAAGCAGTGAATTAACAGCTTGTCATTTTGGACGTATGCTGCCATCTTCCTACAATACATGATGAGATGGTTTTTAGGACATGATGCTCCATCATACTTTTCAAACTTGGGAACCTTGAATTTTGGAGGGAGGATGACATCTGGTACCAAGCATAGCTTGGTCGCATCTATATTTCCGAAGACGTCTGTTCCTTCTACTGCCCTTAATCTTTCCTCCAAGACTTCAAGCTTTTCACTAGAAGAAACTTTCTCTCCTCCCGTTAGCTCTTTCATGATTTCAGGATCATCTAAATTGGGAACTGTAATGGTCACCTTGGGAGGTACCTTTGTGGGTAGTGAAAATCCAGGTTGATTGTGTACAGGCACTTGCTCATTCTTGAAAAATGGAAATGGGTGCTGCTCTACTGGAATATTGTACAATGGATGATATTTTGGAGTAGTACCCTCTGTTGATTGCCGGATTGGAGGGTCATTCATTGCATTGCTAGACTGAGCAATATCATGTATTATTTTGCCTCTTTCCAGGGCGACAAGAAGGGCATCCATTTTTTCTCGTAACTCCTCAATATCTTTCCTTGTTTTCTCCATCTCAATACTTTGCTCTTCCATGATCCTTGTCCTGTATCTTGTGACGTAGGTGCGGTGGATTCGAGGTGACCGAGCTATCTTATGATTTTGTTTATATTTTTAATGAAAAGAGATTTTAGTGTAAGAAAAGAGAAAGACAAAACGAAACATTTAAACAATTGAAGAGGAAAAGAAAAATGAAAATAAAAATGGTCTTGATATTAAATTGGAAAATGATAAAACAATGTAGTAGCAAAATTTGTGCAAAATTGAATTACAAGATATTTCAACTATCTACATAAAACATAAACTAAAGTAAAAAGTTAATAAAATTGCCCCCAATACTCTAAACTTATACGAAGTTTTCCTAGAAACTTGAGCACATTCTTGCTATTCGGCTGTGTAGGTGCTATGACTTTAGAGAGAGTACCTGCATCTTCTGCTAGTTCATCTGCCCTTCGAGTGACTCTCCTTATCTGAGTAAGCATATGTTCCGCTTTACTTCGTAGTGTCGCGTGGTTCTGTCTCGCAAACCCAAAATCATCGCTTAATCTGTCGTACTGCTCCCTTAAATAGGTATAGTCTTTCATTAATCTGTCAGTGGCATCCTGATACTTATCGAGGCAAACATTGAGTGACTGAACCAACTCTCTTAGACCCTTGTTGTCGTTGATGAGCTCCCCTAGTTGATCTTCTCTAATCTTGAGTGTTATTTGCAGGTCGTCAATTGTTCGACATAGCGTTCCATTCTTTTCCTCTACCTCAGTAATCGTTTGGTTCCTCAAACTAATGCAATCTTCGAGCTCTTTCATCAACTCATGGAGTGAGGCAATCTCAGATTGTTGCTTCAAAACTTGGTCATTCCTTGACTTGAGAGTTGCTTGGGAGATTTCATTATCCCTGAAGGGAATAAAAGTCCCCACGCAGCAGAAGCGCATCGATTGGACCTTACGCCGTATATTAATTAACATTAAAATACCGTTACGATAACTCAAAAAAAACTTTAAACAACCTTTAAAGCCGCTGTAAAATTGGTTTAAACATGCTAAAAATAAATCTAAATTTATTTTTAATGCTTTTCTAAATAAAAGAGGAAGAACCGTTACAAACCTCCGTTGTAGACTTGACCGTTCTTCGCCAACGATGCTCCAACGATCAAAACGCAGCAGCCGCCTTTGGTTTTCTTCGCTGGAAATTTCTTCTTTGATTGACACAATCACCACAGAGGTTACACCGGTATGTCTCTGAGTCTAGGAGGCAAAAGACTTGTGGGAGTCTTTCTCTAAGAGGGAGGCTAGAGAGAATTCTAGGTCTTGTCTTTCAAGAGTGTCAAGTGTCATGACCAATTAGGTCTAGTGTTTCTATTTATAGAAGAAAGGCCATGAATAAAATATTCAATTAAATAAATCTTTTCCAAAATTGATTCAATCTCATTCCTTAATTAATCAATCATGATCAATCAATTCCCTAATTGATTAATCTTTTCCACAAATGACTAATTACTTCCATAAGTGATTAGATCATTCCCATAAATGATTAATCACTTCCTTAAGTGATTAATTATTTACATAATTGATTAATTCATGGTTAAGGAATTCTTTAATTAATTAACCACCAATTAAATATCACATATTTAATTTCCGGCCTTGAATTAATTAATTTTGCCCAAACACATTTTAGGACTTAAATTAATTAATTCATTATGTGAACTCTTTCAATCTTCCATAAATTTATATTTGAACTTCTTCAAATATTAATTTCTCTCATAATAATATATCAATATATATTATATTTGTTTCCCTTAGTAAATTGAACATTTTCAATTTACATTTATTACTTAGTTGCCTCAAATTACTTTACGAGCTACCAGTGGGACCTAATGGACCTGCATATCAGAAGCTCCAACGACGTGAGATTAATTGGTTAAACTCATTAACCACATTAATCAATATTCGTTAACTGTGTGTACATTCCACTATAGACTCACAGTTGCACTCTTCTCACTGCAGACATATTTTCTGTGTCCACGGATCTAGACCAATATCGACTAGTTAGTCCTTCACGAGTGTCCGTAACACCAGCTGGGTCAAATTACCGTTTTACCCCTGGGTTACCTCTATTTCCTTAAGTACCAATTCTCCTCTAATGAACAACCTGTTTGTGGTCCAACCATCAAACAGAAAACCCTCTCGTGCCATTGAGAGGGTAGGGCCCTTTGTTCAAGACTCGGAGTAACCACTTAAGGGAACACTCATCTGCTTCCCTAAAGTCGGGAAGGAGTGAATTCCATCTTGTACGATTATGTTCCCAGCTCCCCATTCGGTCTTGTCCCCAAAGTGGTAGGCTTATTGAGTCGGTGTATTGGCCACTCTCACCCATACAAATCAAAGGACAGTCTCTCATGAGCAAGAGTCCATAATCAACTCAGGATTAAGACTAAGTTGTCTAGGTCGTCTTAGTGAAATAGAAAACCAACTAGTTAACGGTGTTATAACCAATGGTTACTATTTCGCGGTCCGGTCTTATGCAAACTCATTGCATAGGATACCCCCACTCGCATGTCTCCTACACGAACGCGTTGGATCGCAGCGTTTGTATCAAATACAAAGTGGGTCGTATCCATAGTGTCACCAGGATAAGGCACCTAGTCTTATCCCTATACTATAGACCGTTTAGGCTGTCTCTTGAACAATGATCCCATATGTTGCTACATATAGTTTAAGACTCATATTACAGCCTTGGATGTCTAGTTTATTGGATTAGGGTTATTATTAGGCAAAGACATATATAAAATATAAAATAACTAATAACAATTAATGGAAAAATATATCAATATTATTTCATTAATATCCGGTCAACGGTTACATTCACTATCTATGAGTTTTAGGGCATAAAACCGAACAAACTCCCACTTGAACTAAAACACTAGTTAGTGGGATGTAAATGCAATAATCTAAAGCTGGAAATGTCATGTATATTAAAATAATACAATGAACTAGGGCATCCTTATACCCATTATACATTTCTCCCACTTGCCCTAGATTAGATGGCATACATATCTCGTAGACCTAGACCTTCTAGATGACCCTCAAACACTTTAGCCGTGAGAGCCTTCGTAAATGGATCAGCGATGTTGTGCTCTGAGGCGATTTTAGTGACGATCACATCTCCTCTTTGCACAATCTCTCGTATCGATGTGTTAACCCCGTTTGTGGCTTCGAGGTTCTTTTGAGTTGGCTACAGCCCCACTGTTGTCACAGTATAGTGTTATGGGCACGTTCATATTCGGAACCACTTCCAAATCAGTCAAGAACTTTCTGAGCCATACTTCCTCCTTAGCTGCTTCGCAAGCTGCTACATACTCAGCCTCCATGGTTGAGTCTGCTATGCATCCTTGTTTGATGCTTCTCCACACTACTGCTCCTCCATTGAGGGTGAATACTGACCCTGATGTGGATTTCCTTGAATCCTTATCAGCTTGAAAGTCAGAGTCAGTGTATCTAGTAAGAATCAAATCCTTAGCTCCATACACAAGCATGTAGTCCCTCGTTCCGAAGATACTTGAGGATATTCTTAACCGCTCCCCAGTGGTCCAACCCTGGATTAGACTGATACCTACTGACTACTCCCACTACATAGCATATGTCAAGCTTAGTGCAGAGCATGGCATACATTAAGCTGCCCACAGCTGAGGCGTAGGGAATGTGTCTCATGTTCTCAACTTCTTGAGGTGTCTTAGGAGATTGTTCCTTAGACAGGTGTACCCCATGTCTGAAGGGTAGTAATCCCTTCTTGGAGTTTTGCATCGAATATCGAGACAACATCTTGTCAATATACGTTGCTTGAGACAAAGCTAGCGTTTTGTTCTTACGATCCCTAATGATTTTGATTCCCAGAACATATTGAGCCTCTCCCAGATCTTTCATTTGGAATTGGGCTGCTAGCCATTTCTTAATGTCAGTGAGGTATCCTACATCATTCCCAATGAGTAGGATATCGTCTACATAAAGTATTAGAAAAGCTACTTTCCTTTTATTGACTTTCTTGTATACACAAGGCTCATCAATGTTTTGGTCAAAGCCAAAAGATTTGATTGCAGTATCAAATCTAATGTTCCATGATCTGGATGCTTGTTTCAATCCATAAATGGATCGATTGAGCTTACAAACCTTTTGTTCCTGACCTTGGGCTATGAACCCTTCGGGTTGAGACATGAAGATATTCTCTTCAAGATTACCATTCAGAAAGGCAGTCTTGACGTCCATTTGCCATATTTCATAGTCATAATATATGGCTATGGATAAGAGAATTCTTATGGACTTTAACATGGCTACAGGAGAAAAGGTTTCCTGATATTCAACCCCTTCCTTTTGGGTATAACCCTTTTCCACCAGTCTAGCTTTGAAGGTCTGTACCTTTCCAGCTGCATCTCTTTTTCTCTTATAGATCCATTTGCACCCTATGGGTTTTACCCCATTTGGTAGATCTGTAAGTTCCCATACAGAATTGGAGTACATTGACTCCATTTCCAGGTTCATGGCTTTGACCCATTCATCCTTATCTTCGTCATTCATTGCCTGTCGATAGGACAATGGATACTCAATGCCATCATTAGGTATGACAACCTGAGTTTCAGTTAAACCCAAGTAGAGGTCAGGTTGTAATACAACCCTCCAACTGCGTCGAGGCATTCCCAACGTTTGAGATGGACGTGATGGATCTGAAGAACTAGTTCCTTCATCAACCCTTGTTGAAGGTCCAACTTCATCAACAACTCTTGATGATTCTTCAGTAGCTTCTCCTAATATTATTTTGCTTCGTGGTTTATGATCTCTCATGTGGTCTTCCTCTAAGAAAGTGGCGTTGGTCGATACAATCACCTTATTTTCTTGTGGGTCGTAGAAATAACCACCTCTCGTTTCTTTAGGGTAACCAACAAATTGGCACAGTTTTGAACGAGGTTCCAGTTTCTTAGGATTTGTCATAAGCACGTGTGCTGGACAACCCCAGATGCGAAAGTGATGCAAACTAGGTTTACGCCCCTTCCATAACTCGAAAGGTGTTTCAGAAACACTTTTCGAGGGAACATTGTTCAAGATGTATACTGCAGTCTCTACTGCATACCCCCAAAACGAGCTAGGCAATTGAGCATAGCTCATCATTGATCGAACCATGTCTAACAAGGTTCTATTTCTCCTTTCTGACACACCATTCTGCTGAGGTGTACCAGGGGCTGAGAGTTGAGATTGGATTCCATGTTCTATCATATAATCCTGGAATCTTTGATCCATATACTCCCTTCCTCGATCAGATCGAAGTACTTTAATAGATTTACCTAATAGTTTTTCAACTTCAGCCTTAAACTCCTTAAACTTTTCAAGGGCTTCAGACTTATGTCCCATTAGGTATAAGTAACCATATCTTGAATAATCATCTATAAATGAGATGAAATATTCGTACCCTCCTCGAGCTTTTACATTCATTGGACCACATAGATTCGAATGTATTAACTCTAAGGGTTCTTTGGCTCTGTAACCTTTTCCAGTAAAGGGTCTCTTGGTCATTTTTCCCTCGAGACAAGATTCACAAGGTGGTAGTGAATCATCTTCTAACTTGCTTAGAAGTCCATTCTCTACCAAACGACCGATCCTATCGATGTTTATATGACCAAGCCTAAGATGCCAAAGATGAGTATTGTTACTTGATGGAGAAATCTTTTGCCTTTTACTTTTAGTTTCAGCAGTTTTAAATAATTCGTGATTTAAAAGTGCTTTGTTTTCGGTTGGTCTTAAAACATACAAGTTATTTTCCAATTTGGCTGAACAAATAAGTACACCATTTTTATAAATGAACGTTTCATTCATATCAAAAGTAACTGTATACGATTGTTCAATCAAACATGAAATAGAAATTAAGTTCCTCTTAATCTTGGGAACGATTAACAAACTTTCTAAAAGTAAGAATCTATTTCTAAAAAATAACTTCGCAGCTCCCACTGCTTTAGCTGAAATGACTTCTCCAGTTCCGACCCTGAGTGTCATTTCCCCATCGTTTAACTGCCGAAATGAACTATTTTCCTGAAAAGAAGAGCAAACATGATTAGTTGCTCCTGAATCAAGTATCCAGGTAAACTCATCATGTTCTACCAGGCATGTTTCTAAAACAAGTAAATCGAATTTACCTTCCTTTTCCTTCTTTTTCTCAGCAAGGTACTTTGGGCAGTTTCTCTTCCAATGTCCATCTACATTGCAGTGGAAACACTTGCCCTTTTCTGCCATAGCTTTGGCTTTTCCCTTGCTTTTAGCTGCAGTACTGGGAGCTTTCCCCTTGTTTCCTTTCTTCTTCTGAGTTTTCTTTGAAGAAGTGGCTACAGATTTAGTTCCAGAGGATGAACCCTTCTCGAACTTTCTTTTAGAGTGAACAACGTTTGCCTCTCCTTCTATTTGTCCCTTGTTCTTAAGAAGAGACTGATAGAGCTGTAGCTCATTCAGGAGGCTAGTCAGGTTGAATGTTATTTTATTCATCATTGCATTGCTTTGAAACTGTAGAAAACTCTTCGGAAGAGATTCTAAGATGAATGCAACCTGACTACGCTCATCTATGACCGCCCCGTTTGCCTCTGCCACGTTGAATTGGACCATCATATCCAGGACATGCTCCCGAACAGACGTGCCCTCTTTCATGCGACAGCTATAAACGTATTTGAGAGCGTCATGGTGGAGTTGGTAGGACGGTTGTCCAAACATCTCCTGGAGAGAGTTCATAATCTCCCTCGCTGTTACCATGCCCTCATGCCTTTTAGCCAAAACTTTAGATAAGCTGGCTAAGATATAGACGCGAGTCTTATCATTGGCCTTTGTCCAGCGGTCATAAGCATCTAATGTTTTGGTCAAATTGATTTAACTGCCTGGGATGCATTACGAGCAGGGGCTGGAGGGCAATCCTCCGTTAAGACAAACCGCAGATCATCGACAACAAGAATCGTATTCAGGTTCGACTTCCACGTAGCATAATTTTCGCCGGTTAATTTCTCATTTTTAAGCAGAGAGACAATTGAGGAAGACATTGCTGAAATTTAAACAAACAATGACCATATTAGTTATCTTTGCCTTAACCCATCATACAAGCAAACAATTGCACACAATCCAATCAATTTAGCAAAACAGACAATCACATAATCCTAAAACTATCGATTTCGTTTTGCAACGATGTTTCAGAGGTTTAGAATATTAGCCACCGAAGGGTGATCAGGCACTCCTCCTTTGAAATGAGACACCTCTCAGCTAATTCTAATTCTAGAAAAACTCATATTCCTATAGACATTAGCCACCGTTGTTCGGCCAAGGATTTGTTAACACTTTTAACTCATCCTCGTAAGTGTAACCCTCCCACTTTCAGATCTCAGAGGCACGCACCAACAGGCTACCGAAGGGAAAGACAACTATTGGTGATTAGCCTAAGAGCTCCTATCCTTTTCAGGAGTTCACGATGTTCCGAATCCTATGACCAGGCCCTCCAAAGGGATGGTTGCGCCAGGACAACCTGCAGGCGGATCATAGGACTCTCACGGTGTGAACTATGGGCGGAGACCGAGGGATACGTTGACACGTGTCTTGCTCCCACTTACTCTAGACATTTTTTCCATTCACCTTGATATTGATTCATGCAAACACTTTCCGAAGGGAGGCCGCTCCTAAGGCGACTCGAAGCCGAGCATGAATCTCACGTTGTGAATATAGGGACGTAGGAGCAAAACTTGATTTAAATCTCGTTTTGTAATTTTCCTCCCACTGAAAATGTCCTAAGGTTAATATAGGGTTGTTTAACTTAGATAGTATTCGGCTAAGTCAATCTATCTAAGTCTGATCCTATTATAACAATTATGGAAAGGATTCAACTGCAATCTTTTGGGTGAATTAAACTTCTTTTAATAAACCCAACATTGCAAGTCAACATTACTATGGTTAATTCAACTCAATGTTCGGGTCAGTTCCCAGGTAGGAGGTGTTCCGTAAACCGTCAACTTAAATACCCCCAGCCTTAGACAGAACTTTACCGAGAGAGTTCCCTTATAACCTTAGTAATGTAAGGTCTTTACTCTAAAGATCTAGGTGCATTAAACACTTTTAATAAACCTAGTGACATTGCATGCTAACATTTAACTATGATTAATTCAACTCCGGTATTCCAGGTCAGTTTCCAGGTAGGAGGTGTTCCGTAAACCGTCAACTTAAATACCCCGAGCCTTAGACAGAACATAACCGGTGGAGTTCCCTTATAATCATAGCAATGTTTTTCCTACTTAGTCAATTAAAACCATTTTTAATTCTAAGTAAGAAAATATTCTAATCCTATTAGAAACTGATCTAGGTCTAATTAATTTTAAACAATTTAAAATTAATCCAATTCATCCTATGATCTTATGTTTGCATGCAAATCTTGATTATAGATTGACGGTTTCTAATCATTAATATTGAAGAACTATTCCAAATTTTAATGATTAATCCTATAATCATGAATCTAGGGTTTAATACATTTAACAATCTCATTCAAATTAAATAATTAAACCACATCAATTGCATGAATAATATAACAATTATATTATTAACTATGGATGTTTCATGCTTCATGCAATTTTGATTTTCTTTTATTATAACAATTATAAGCCAATCAAGAAAATCAATCAAGCATGCTTCATTCATTACATTAAACATAACTATTTATATTTAATTTAAGTAATGACATGCTTCATGCTTTCCAATTTTTCATATAATTAATATACACTTATATTAAAAAATATGAAAACAAATCCATGCATTTAAACATACATTATAACAATTTATAATATATAAAAAATGCATGAGCATGTTTATAACCTAATATGGGATTAAATATTCTATATGACATCCATAAAGCATATAAATAGCAATTGAACCGGTTAATTTTGGCACCTAGGATAAAATAAAGCATTAAATTACAATAATTTAGCTAAATTCTATCTTAAAAATCCTTGTACAGCTCCAGAATTTTGTCTAGACATCACGAACCGCCCCGAACCACCTCGAACCGGCCTCCAAAATCACGAACCATGGCAGAAATTGACTGAACCGGGCCAATAACACAGAAAATTGGGCTGATCCAGCAAAAATAAACCGAACCAAACCGATTTCTCGGTCAGGATCCCGACCGGGAATTTCCCAGTCTCGATCCCGGTCGGCATCCCGGCCGGGAAATTTTCCAGCAACCCTAAAAACGTCGGTTCCTCTGTTCTGCACTCTATTTTTCCGATTTCCAGCGCCGTTCTTCATGATTTTCGCCCAAAATCATCTCGATCTCCATCGATAACAGTCCTAAATCTAGACACGGACTTACAAGGACTCGATTTTCACAAAATACCCGAAACACCGGGCCTTACATGATCAAAATCACATAAAAAAATTTATGGCCATAAAATTAACCCAAACAGTTCAACGCAAACCGAACATACATTATGCATAAATCCCACCTTTTAGAGCCTATCGCAACTTTTAATATTAATTAATAGGGACAGCGATGGCTCTGATGCCGATTGAAGGGAATAAAAGTCCCCATGCAGCGGAAGCGCATCGATTGGACCTTACGTCGTATATTAATTAACATTAAAATACCGTTACGATAAGTCAAACAAAACTTTAAACAACCTTTAAAGCCGCTGTAAAATTGGTTTAAACATGCTAAAAATAAATCTAAATTTATTTTTAATGCTTTTCTAAAGAAAAGAGGAAGAACCGTTACAAACCTCCGTTGTAGACTTGAACGTTCTTCGTCAACGATGCTCCAACGATCAAAACGCAGCAGCCGCCTTTGGTTTTCTTCGCTGGAAATTTCTTCTTTGATTGACACAATCACCACAGAGGTTACACCGGTATGTCTCTGAGTCTAGGAGGCAAAAGACTTGTGGGAGTCTTTCTCTAAGAGGGAGGCTAGAGAGAATTCTAGGTCTTGTCTTTCAAGAGTGTCAAGTGTCATGACCAATTAGGTCTAGTGTTCTATTTATAGAAGAGAGGCCATGAATAAAATATTCAATTAAATCAATCTTTTCCAAAATTGATTCAATCTTATTCCTTAATTAATCAATCATGATCAATCAATTCCCTAATTGATTAATCTTTTCCACAAATGACTAATTACTTCCATAAGTGATTAGATCATTCCCATAAATGATTAATCACTTCCTTAAGTGATTAATTATTTACATAATTGATTAATTCATGGTTAATGAATTCTTTAATTAATTAACCACCAATTAAATATCACATATTTAATTTCCGGCCTTGAATTAATTAATTTTGCCCAAACACATTTTAGGACTTAAATTAATTAATTCATTATTTGAACTCTTTCAATCTTCCATAAATTTATATTTGAACTTCTTCAAATATTAATTTCTCTCATAATAATATATCAATATATATTATATTTGTTTCCCTTAGTAAATTGCACATTTTCAATTTACATTTATTACTTAGTTGCCTCAAATTACTTTACGAGTTACCAGTAGGACCTAATGGACCTGCAGATCAGAAGCTCCAACGACGTGAGATTAATTGGTTAAACTCATTAACCACATTAATCAATATTCGTTGACTGTGTCTACATTCCACTATAGACTCACAGTTGCACTCTTCTCACTGCAGACATATTTTCTGTGTCCACGGATCTAGACCAATATCGACTAGTTAGTCCTTCACGAGTGTCCGTAACACCAGCTGGGTCAAATTACCGTTTTACCCCTGGGTTACCTCTATTTCCTTAAGTACCAATTCTCCTCTAATGAACAACCTGTTTGTGGTCCAACCATCAAACAGAAAACCCTCTCGTGCCATTGAGAGGGTAGGGCCCTTTGTTCAAGACTCGGAGTAACCACTTAAGGGAACACTCATCTGCTTCCCTAAAGTCGGAAAGGAGTGAATTCCATCTTGTACGATTATGTTCCCAACTCCCCATTCGGTCTTGTCCCCAAAGTGGTAGGCTTATTGAGTCGGCGTATTGGCCACTCTCACCCATACAAATCAAAGGACAGTCTCTCATGAGCAGGAGTCCATAATCAACTCAGGTTAAGACTAAGTTGTCTAGGTCGTCCTAGTGAAATAGAAAACCAACTAGTTAATGGTGTTATAACCAATGGTTACTATTTCGCGGTCCGGTCTTATGCAAACTCATTGCATAGGATACCCCCACTCGCATGTCTCCTACACGAACGCGTTGGATCGCAGCGTTTGTATCAAATACAAAGTGGGTTGTATCCATAGTGTCACCAGGATAAGGCACCCAGTCTTATCCCTATACTATAGACCTTTTAGGTTGTCTCTTGAACAATGATCCCATATGTCGCTACATATAGTTCAAGACTTATATTATAGCCTTGGATGTCTAGTTTATTTGATTAGGGTTATTATTAGGCAAAGACATATATAAAATATAAAATAACTAATAACAATTAATGGAAAAATATATCAATATTATTTCATTAATATCCGGTCAACGGTTACATTCACTATCTACGAGTTTTAGGGCATAAAACCCAACAATCCCTTCTTAATCAATGCATTCTTCTGTTCAGGTCGCGGGCCTCTGTGTCTAATGCTGAAATTTCCTTTTCTAACTGTTCTTGTTTGCTGACACTTTCCTTTAATCGATTCAACTCTTTTTCTAGTCCAACATTGCGCAACAAACTTTGCTTTACCTCCACTTGCAGCCTTTCATTTTCTTAAACCAATGATGAATTTGCTTTTCTCAATTCATCACATTCCTTTTCGCGTGCTTCTTGTTCTGTCTGTTGATCTGGTATCACCTTTGCATTAAGTTTTATCTTGGTTTTCATTTTTGGTGACACAAGCACGGGTTTAGCTCTGTTCGCATGCCATGTTTTGTACGCCTCTGTGGTATCATCATGAAACTGACCACTCTGGATTTTAGTGATCATTTTCCATGCTTTCACAATTTTCTGAATTCTATCTTTACAGAAGCTTTTATCATAAGCAAATTCGAAATCCTTCAACTCATGTTTAGTAGGGATGAATT
Source organism: Luffa aegyptiaca (assembly GCA_017139565.1). NCBI lineage: Eukaryota > Viridiplantae > Streptophyta > Magnoliopsida > Cucurbitales > Cucurbitaceae > Luffa > Luffa aegyptiaca. The sequence continues at coordinate 25,514,003 of CM029397.1, forward strand.
GTCGGACCCAAATTTGGCGTACTACCAATAAAGGAGCATAGGCTATACATCCCCAAGGACCCAAAAGAGGTAAACTTTGAAATTTACCACATTTATAGATCATTGGCCTAGTTGACATCCAAGGGGCTCTCCATATTACATCTTCTACCTTTAGTTCGGAGAAAAAGGCTTCCCAAGCGCTCCTTTCATGGGAGGATGAACTCCAACCTGATTGCACGAACTCTGAAATGGGATTTTGCAGCTTATTCCACGAACTTGAAAATTTGATCTCTGGACATTTGAATTCTGGTGGACACTTCACATGACTCAGGATCCAAATGTACAATAATGGTGCACACCCTATAAATCTTCCTATTCCTTTTGTTCTGTAATAATTTAATGAACGAAAAGTTTCTGCCAATACAGGAATAATGGGATCAACTCCTATTTCTATCTTAGCAAACAACTTGACCACGCGTTCCTCAACATATCCACACACTTTAGGAAACAAAACAACATTAAAGATACACAATGCCAGTAAAGTTAACTCCTTGTCTTCATTTGCAACATGAGCTGAGCTAGATGGCCATATTTGCTTGTAAATTTAGCCTTTCTATCTACAGTTAATTTTTCCCAAGCCTGTTTCACTGTTTCTAATTGACTTTCTGGAAAACTGACATCCTTAAATTGAGACATAGCATCTTCTACTAAAGAATCTCTGTGGATTTGTTGTACATTTTCTGACCATTGACGTACTGTTGCTTGATCTTCTATACTCATTTCTTGTATTGGAGGGGGTGATTTTATTTTACTCATACTTTAGTTTCTGCAAATGTAAATAATCGAAAATTCTGTTAATTTAATTTGCACAATTTTCTTAACTACATTAAAAGAGATTTTAAAGGATATTTTCAATAAGACAAAATTGAAAATTGATATAAGATACAAGGGAGAGAGGAAAAATAAATAAATAAATAAATAGACTTTGACAATAATGCATGTAATAAGTCAAATCCTAGAACTATATGAGTGGAGGTTAACTCTAAGGCATCCTAAAAAGGTCCCCAAACTTACCCACCGATTTAATGATGTAGTAGGCTTGAGTGGAGAATTTCATGCGCCTGCACGGGAATCGAAATTCCACGAAGGTCACATTACTCAGTCTCCGAGTCTAGTCCTAAGGTAGAGCCCGGGTAGGAGGCTAGTGAAAGTGTGTGAAATGCATGATTAATAAGATGACATGCAAATGAGTGACATAATTGAGATAAAGTACAATTACAACATAACAAGATGGTAATAGACAAGTGAATAATAATATGCCAAACAAATCATATTATAAAGTAAGGGATAAATAAATAAATAAATAAATAAAATAACAAAAATAATAACGAAGGGACCTAAAGGAAAATTCAATTAAAGGACAATAAAGATATCAATGGCTTGACCCTCAAAATCCTCAGTGGAGTCGCCAAGCTGTCGCAACGTCATCGCGACGCGGAGCGACGACATCCTTTCTTGGGTTTTAAGAAGAAAGTTGGAGTCGTCACTAATCATTGAAGGTGTGATTGGTCACCCTTAAAATAAAATAAAAACCAGTCTTAGAAAACCAGAAATTGGGTTCGGGAGTCGTTTGAGTGTAGGGAAGGTATTAGCGCCCTACAACACCCGTTTAAAAAAAACGATTACCACAGTATCTTAAATTGTCCAATTAAATGAATAAAAATAGTCCTTTATTTTTATTTTTCTTAAAAAGAATGATAAATATGAAAATATAAACCCAAAATGCAATAATAAACACAAAGGTGCGGTTCGAGTTTTTCAAGCCCGGTTCGTAGCGGTTCGGGTCGGTTCAAGACTTGTAGACCGGATTTGGAGCTGCAGATTTATGTAATAGGATAGATTTATTGCTTTATTAGTGTAATTTTGCATTAATCTATCCTAGGGGCCAATTAAATCGGTTTATTCGCTATTTAAATGCTTTATGGATGTCATTTAATTTTTAATCCCACCTTAGGATATAAAGCATGCTCATGCATTATGTATGTTATAATGTGATTATAATATTTGATGATAATGCATGGATTTTCATGATTTATTTAATATATTATTGAGTTATATTAAATTCATGAAAATGGAATAGTATGATGCATGCAATTACATAGTTTTAATATAAGGGTTATATTAAAAATAAATTGTTTGCAGCATGCTAAGGTGATTTTCCATTTTTGGCTATAATAAAATAGTTTATTATTTAAAATGGAAATCAAGTTGCATTGAGCATGATACATCCATAGTTTAATATAAGAGTTATATTAAAAATCATGCAATGCATAGTTATATAGTTTATTTTGATTAATTAGAATATGATTGTTAATTGATTTAAACTATAGTATGCATGATTATAGGGCTAATCATTAAAATTTTGAAATAGTTTAAAATTTATGATTAGAAACTGTCAATCTATAATCAAGATATGCATGCTCACATAGGTTCTTAGGTTAAAATGAATTAATTTTAAATGAGTTAAAATTAATTAGACCTAAGATCATTTTCTAATAGGATTAGAAATTCTTACTTAGTTTTAAAATAGTTTTAATGAACTAAGTAGGACAAACATTTCTGAGATTATAAGGGAACTCTACCAGTGAAGTTTTGCCTAGGATTGGAGGTATTTAAGTTGACGGTATACGGAACACCTCCTACCTGGGAACTGATCTGGACCACCGGAGTTGAATTAATCACAGGTTAATGTTAGAATAATGTCGCTAGGTAAATTAAATTGGTTTAATACACCTAGACATTAGGTCTTATTATAATAGTTATAATAGGACTAGACTTAGATAAATGACTTAGCCGGATTTATCTAGGTCTAATCAAACCCTAAAATACCCGATAGGTTACTTTAGTGGGAGGAAAATTACAAAACTTAATTTAAATTGAGTTTTGCTCCTACGTCCCTGTGATGTTCACACCATGAGATCCATGCTCGGCTTCGTGTCGTCGTAGAGCGGCCTCCCTTTGGAGAGTGTTTTCATGGGTCAATACCAAGGTGAATGGGGAAAGTGACTATAGTAAGTGGGAGCGGGACGCGTGTCAACGTATCCTTCGGTTTCCACCCTTAGGTCACAACGTGAGATTCCTATGATCCGCCTGCGTGTTGCCCTGGAGCAACCACCCCTTCGGAGGGCCTGATCATAGGATTCGGAACACCGTGAACTCCTGAATAGGATAGGATCGCTTAGGCTAATTACCAACAGTTGTCTTTCCTAACGGTAGTCTGTTGGTCCGTGCCTCTTAGATCTGAAAGTGGGAGGGTTACACTTACGGGGAGGAGTTAATTGTTAACAAATCCTTGACCGAACAACGGTGGTTAATATCTAATGGAATATGAGTTATTCTGGTATTAGAAATTGACTGAGAAGAGTCTCATTTTAGAGGAGGAACAATTGATCACCCTTCGGTGGCTGTTCTTCTAAACCTCTAAAGCATCGTTGTGAAACACAATCATAGTTTTATTAGGGTTCTTTGATTGTTTGTTTGCAAAATTGATTGGATGTATGCAATTGTTTGTATTGCTCGTGTGATGGGTTAAGGCAAAGATAACTAATACGGTCAATTGTTTGTTGTTTTTCAGCAATGTCTTCCTCAATTATCTCCTTGCTTAAAAACGAACAACTAACAGGCGAAAACTTTCCACAATGGAAATCTAATCTCAACACTATACTCGTGGTAGAAGATCTTAGGTTCGTCTTAACGGAGGAATGTCCTCTCGTTCCCCCTCGCACTGCCGCTCAGGCAGTTAAGGACGCCTATGAACGCTTGACTAAGGTCTACGAGAAGGTCAAAGTCTACATACTGGTCAGCTTATCTGAAGTATTGGCCAAGCGTTATGAAAACGTGGAAACTGCCAGGGAGATTATGAATTCCCTACAGGAGATGTTTGGACTTTCGTCCTACCAGCTCCACCAAGACGCCTTGAAGAACGTCTTCAATGCCAAGATGCTGGAAGGTCAATTTGTTCGGGAACACGTCCTGGACATGATTAACCAATTCAACATAGCTGAGGCAAATGGCGGGGTTGTCTGCGAGCGCAGTCAGGTTGCGTTCATCCTTCACTCGCTCCCGGCGAGCTATCTGTCTTTCAGGACAAACGCGAGCATGAATAAGATTCAGTTCAACCTGACTACCCTCCTCTCGGAGTTACAGATTTATGATCCTTGCAGAAAAGCAAGGGCAAAAATGTGGTTAAAGGAGAGGCCAACGTGGCCCATTCCAAAAAGAAGTTCCTCAAGGGTTCATCCTCAGGGACTAAATCTGTACCCTAGGCTTCTTCATCGAAGCAGATCCAAAAGAGGAAGGGAGACAAGGGGAAGGCTCCTGCACAGGCTGTGCAAGGGAAGGGAAAGGCCAAGGTCGTGGCCGACAAAGGCATATGATTCCACTGCAACGCAGATGGTCATTGGAAGCGGAACTGTCTCCGTTACCTTGCTGAGAAGAGAAGAGAAAAAGAAGGTAAATTTGATTTACTTGTATTAGAGACTTGTCTCATTGAACATGATGAGTTCGCCTGGATACTGGATTCGGGAGCCACTAATCATGTTTGCTCTTCTTTTCAGGGAAATGATTTCCAGCAGCTGGCATACGGTGAAATGACGCTCAAGGTTGGAACAGGAGACGTCGTTTCAGCTCGTGCAGTGGGAGCTGCGAAATTATTCTTTCGAAATAAGTTTTTAATTTTGGAGAACTTGTTTTTGGTTCCTCGAATTAAAAGGAACCTTATTTCTGTTTCCGCTTTGTTAGAACAAGAATACAATATTTCCTTTCAGCTTAATGAAGCAATTATTTCAAGGAATGGTATTTATATATGTTCTGCTCAGCGTGAGAATAATTTGTTTGTGTTAAGACCAACTGATGCTAAGGCTATTTTAAGTCATGAAATGTTTAAAACGGCCGAAACGCAAAACAAAAGGCAAAAAGTTTCTCCTTTAAGTAACAACACGTATCTTTGGCACCTTCGTCTTGGTCATATTAACATCGATCGGATCGATCGTTTGGTTAAAAATGGACTTCTAACTGATATAGAAGATACATCTTTACCACCCTATGAACCGTGTCTCGAGGGTAAAATGACCAAGAGGCCTTTTACTGGAAAAGGTTATAGGGCCAAAGAACCACTTGAACTAATACATTCGGATTTTTGTGGTCCAATGAATGTAAAGGCTCGAGGTGGTTATGAATATTTCATCTCTTTCATAGATGATTATTCTCGATACGGTTACTTGTACCTGATGGGCCATAAGTCTGAGGCTCTTGAAAAGTTCAAAGAGTTTAAGGCTGAGGTAGAAAACCTGTTAGGTAAAACGATTAAAACACTTCGATTAGATCGAGGTGGAGAGTATCTAGATCAGCGATTCCAGAACTATATGATAGAACATGGAATCCAATCACAACTCTCAGCACCTGGTACACCTCAGCAGAATGGTGTATCAGAAAGGAGAAATAGAACCTTGTTGGACATGGTTCGATCTATGATGAGCTATGCTCAATTGCCTAGCTCGTTTTGGGGGTATGCAGTAGCGACTGCAGTACATATTCTTAACAACGTTCCCTCAAAAAGTGTTTCTGAAACTCCTTTTGAGCTATGGAAGGGGCGTCAACCTAGTTTGCGTTACTTTCGTATCTGGGGTTGTCCTGCACATGTGTTAGTGACCAATCCTAAGAAATTGGAACCACGTACGAGAATATGTCAATTTGTTGGGTACCCGAAAGAAACGAGAGGTGGTCTTTTCTACGACCCTCAAGATAATAAAGTATTTGTATCGAAAAATGCAACTTTCTTGTAGGAAGACCACATTCGAGATCATCGACCACAAAGTAAGTTAGTATTAGGAGAAGCTACAGAATGATCAACAAGGGTTGTTGATGAACCTGGTCCTTCAACAAGAGTTGTTGGAGAATCCAGTTCTTCTCGTCAATCTAGTCCTCCACACGTAGTGGGAGAGCTTCGACTCAGTGGGAGGGTTGTGATACAACCTAACCGCTACTTGGGTTTAACAGAAACACAAGTAGTCATACCTGATGACGGCGTAGGAGATCCATTGTCTTATCGTCAGGCAATGAATGACGTAGATAAGGACGAGTGGGCCAAAGCCATGGACCTTGAGATGGAGTCTATGTACTTCAATCAAGTTTAGGAACTTGTAGATCCACCTGAAGGGGTCAAACCCATTGGGTGTAAATGGATCTATAAGAGAAAAAGAGATGCTGCTGGGAAAGTACAGACTTTCAAAGCCAGACTCGTAGCAAAGGGTTATACCCAACGAGAAGGGGTGGACTATGAAGAAACCTTTTCTCCAGTTGCTATGCTTAAGTCCATAAGAATTCTCTTATCCATTGCCACGTTTTATGACTATGAAATATGGCAAATGGATGTCAAGACAGCGTTTTTGAATGGCAATCTTGACGAGAGTATTTTTATGTCTCAACCCGAAGGGTTCATAACCCAAGGTCAGGAGCAAAAGGTTTGTAAACTGAATCGATCCATCTATGGGTTGAAACAGGCCTCCCGATCTTGGAATATTAGATTTGATACTGCGATCAAATCTTTTTGCTTTGACTAGAATGTTGATGAGCCTTGTGTATACAAGAAGATTAACAAGAATAAAGTAGCTTTCCTCGTACTTTATGTTGACGACATCCTACTCATGGGGAATGATGTAGCGTATCTGTCTGACGTAAAAGAATGGCTAGCAGCTCAATTCCAAATGAAAGATTTGGGTGAGGCCCAGTATGTTCCTGGCATCCAGATTATTCGGGATAGAAAGAACAAATCGCTAGCACTGTCTCAAGCAACGTATATCGACAAGATGTTGGGTCGATATTCGATGCAGAACTCCAAGAAGGGCTTATTGCCTTTCAGGCATGGGGTTCACTTGTCTAAGGAACAGTCTCCTAAGACACCTCAAGAAGTTGAGGATATGAGACAGATTCCCTACGCCTGCCTCTGCAGTGGGTAGCTTAATGTATGCCATGCTATGCACGAGACCTGACATTTGTTATGCTGTAGGGATTGTCAGCAGATATCAGTCGAATCCAGGGTTAGACCACTGGACCGCCGTTAAAGGAATCCTCAAGTATCTTAGGAGAACGAGAGATTACATGTTGGTGTTTGGGGCTAAAGAGTTAGTTCTCACGGGATACACCGACTCTGACTTCCAAACTGACAAGGATTCTAGGAAATCTACGTCATGGTCAGTTTTCACCCTTAACGGGGGAGCTGTAGTTTGGAGGAGTATAAAGCAAGGATGCATAGCAGACTCCACAATGGAGGCTGAGTATGTAGCTGCTTGTGAAGCAGCTAAGGAAGCTGTTTGGCTAAGGATGTTCTTGACAGATTTGGAAGTTGTTCCAAATATGAACTTGCCCATTACGTTATACTGTGACAACAGTGGGGCTGTAGCCAATTCAAAGGAACCTCGCAGCCACAAAAGAGGTAAACACATAGAGAGGAAGTATCATCTGATTCGTGAGATTGTGCAAAGAGGAGATGTGGTCGTGACCAAGATCGCTTCCGAGCACAACATTGCTGATCCGTTTACGAAGGCCCTCTCGGCTAAAGTGTTAGAGGGTCATCTAGAAAGTCTAGGTCTGCGAGACTTGTATATAGCGTAATCTAGGGCAAGTGGGAGATGTGTAATGGGTGTAAGGATGCCCTAGTTTATTGTATTTTGTATATTTACTTTTCATGTAATGTACAACATACATGTACCATTTCCAGCTTTGGATTATATTGTATATACTTTCCCTGTAACTTGAGTTTTAGTTCAAGTGGGAGTTTGTTGGGTTTTATGCCCTAAAACTCGTAGATAGTTAATGTACATTTGACCGAACATTAATAAAAGTGATGTATTATTCAATGTTTGTATTATATCTTGTCTTATTAACCCTAATCCAATAAACTAAACACCCAAGGCTAATAGAATGAGGCTTGAACTAGTATGTAGGGACATACGGGGATCAATGTTCAAGTTTTAGCCTAAAGGGTCTGTAGTATAGGGATAAGGTTGGGTACCTTGTCCTGGTGACACTATGGATACGGCCCACTTTGTATATTGATACAAACGTAGTGATCCAACGCGTTCATGTAGTTGACATGCGAGTGGGGGTATCCTGTGCAATGAGTTTTCACAAAGACCGGACCGCGAAATAGTTAACCACTAACTGTAACACCGTTAGTTAGTTTGGTTTCTATTTCACTAGGATGACCTAGGCAACTTGGGCTTAATCCTGAGTGGATTATGGACTCCTGTCCATGAGGGATTGTCCTTTGATTTGTACGGGTGAGAGTGGCCTGTTCGCCGACTCAATAAGCCTACCATTTTGGGGACAAGACCGAGTGGGGAGCTGGGAACATAGTCTTACAAGATGGAATTCACTCCTTCCCGATATTAGGGTAAGTAGAGGTGTGTTCCCTTAAGTGGTGTCTCCGGGACTTGAATAATGAGCCCTACCCTCTTTATGGCACGAGAGGGATTTCTATTTGCTGGTTGGACAACAAACAGGTTGTTCATTAGAGGAGCACTGGTACTTAAGTACCAAGAGGTAGCCCAGGGGTAAAACGGTAATTTGACCTAGCTGGGGTACGAACACAGGTGAAGGGCTAACTTGCTATTGACGGTCGATATCCGTGGACACAGAAATATATCTGCAATGAGAAGAGTGCAGCTGTGGTTCTTTAGTGGAGTGAACCACAGTTAACGAATATTGATTAACTTGGTTAATGAGTTTAGCCAATTAATCTCATATCGTTGGAGCTTCTGATCTGTAGGTCCATTAGGTCCCACCGGTAGCTCACTAAGGGCGTTGAGGTAAATTTCTATGGGATAATTAAATGTTCGAATGAGTTCGAATATTTCAACATAATATGAATTTGATTCATATTAAAACTATAGGTTATAATTAATGTGCATTAGATGTATATTAATACCATGGTTTATTTGAGAGAGGAATATAATTAAATATGTGATATTTAATTATAAAGAATTAATTGATTATTGTTTTAATTTAGTCTAATTAAATTTGATTTAATTAAACTGCATTAAAACTATAGGTTATGTGGTTCATTTTATGTAAAATTGTTTTATATAAAGTGGTTAAATTAAATGTTAATTTGATTTCAATTAAATTAATTAATAATTCAATTATTAATTATTAATTTAATTTAATTGGTTAATCAGTTATTAGAACTGATAGAGTCTTGCCCACTAACCTAAAATGTTGTGTGGTTGAGAGATTTTTTAGGGGACTTTTGCGTGAGTCGTTATATTGCTAGGGCTGGGATTACAGAATCTCTCTCACTCTCACTGTCACTCTCATTCACGCAAAAAGGCTTCCTCTCGATTAGAGCATTCTGGTGCAAATTCTCTCTAGAGAACAGAGAAGAAGGAAAAATCCCTACTGAAGTTTCCTTGTTCCCACAAGCAACGACGCAAAATTCCTTGTGAGATTATTGGTGAAGATTGGTGGTGGTGTCCTCCCAAAACCAGCGAGATCGAGGTTCGTAGGTTGCTGTTTTTCTGCTAATACGCGAGGGAAAAGGCGATTTTTTGTCAAGAACATCTTTACGGTAAGGTTTCTTGAATTCTTGGATCATTAGGATCCATTATAGATGAGATCTAGTTAATTTTTTTCCATATTCAGCATGCTTTATGGGTGTTTTCCAGCATGTTTAAACTTGTTTAAATTGCTGTATCTTTTCCCAACGTACTGGTATTTTGATTTTAAATTAAAACGGAGTTAATGGTTCTGATCGTTTTCGCTGCGCTAGGGTTTTAATCCCTACAAGTTGATCACTAGATGGTGCAACCATCATCTCATTAAAAGCTGCATGCGGAAAATCCTGGAGATTAAACAAATTATTAATGGCTTCTGGCTCCACTGTACAGGCACTCCTCGAACGATAACCTCAAAGTCATCCTTAACGTCAAGATTGGCGTAAAATTCCCGAACAATGTTGGAATTGACAGGTTCTGGTTTCACACAAAATTGCCTCCACCCGAGGTTCACTATTCCAGACTCTAAGAACCTGGGCAAATCATTGCCAAATCCTCGTTCGAACAAGAAGTCACGTTTCAGTACCTCCTGGTATTTTGCTCGAGCAAGGTCGTTGACGAAGCGAATAAAAGGCAACCTTGGTTCCTCAATCTCGCCAGTCGCACCCGATGCCTCAGCAATCCCTTTGCCCTTGTCTTCTCTTCACTTGGACAGATTCTCTTCCTCAGCCTTTTTTGCTTCTTCTTCTCACATCTTGTCTTCAACCTCCTTCTTTTCTTGTTCCATTCTTTCTTCCTCAAAGTCTGATGATGGAGGTGATGGGGTATTCCGAATCACCTTGACGCGGCCTGTCTTCCGCTTAATGTGGCGCCTCTTTGACGGTTCAGGCATGATTACTTCAACCCGAGCCTCCTGCACCGATCCCTGTGATGTGGAATTTTCCTTAACGCAAGCGCACGGGTCAAGTAATAATAAAGTGTTCGTATAAACGAGTGTCGTCCTCTGGATTGGATTTTTAAGCTAAATCAAGTATTGCGAATTATCTTGCACAACTTTATTTAGGGAACACAATGTAGTGAGTGTAAGATCGAAAACTAAGACAATGCAAATAAAAAGTGGATATGCAATTGAGAAAACACTTAGGGAATTGATTTCGCCAATTTAGTCTAGGATTGATTTTAAGGAATAAGTTATTATGCACAATGGAATTATGAGCCTAAGAACCGTTAATCACAACTACCTCTCCCGAGTATAATTGATTCTCATGCAAATTAGCCAACTTGATATCCCTATCTAAGTTTATTAACATGCAAGGCAATGAGTTCTTTTGACCAATTCTAAAGTTAATCTAAAAACCGTCACGAAATTAGAAAGCAAACTTTAGTCATGCAATCTTGAATAAGTCTATGCTAAATCCCCTCTCCCGAGCAAGAATCAACACTTAAATCATCCAACTAATGGCCAATTAATTGAAAGCATTAAATCAAGATTACAAACATAATAACCATTGCACAACTTAAACCATAAATTCAATCCATAAACTTAATCAACTACATCAATCCCTAAGTACAAGTTTAGCTACTCATGAATAGAATTACAAGCTCAACTAAACCTGAAAAAGCCATAAAATCTAGCTAAAGGAAAGGAAAAGGGAAAGAAAAACTCAATGTAGGCCGAAACCGAGCGTCCCCGTCACGATCCCCACGAACAATGGGTTGATTTCCAACTTTCTCTCGTTGCTTCAGCTCCAAAACGCCTTCTTTCTGCTCTGTTTACCGCTCCAAAAAGTCCCAAAAACGAATCCCCTAAAAACCTAGCTGAAAGGAAGCTTATATTCTGATTTTTCGTCGTAGCGTCGAGACGTTATCAAGACAGCGTCTCGACGCTGCCTCCAAAACGCGTGTTTCAGTAAACGAATTAACACAGCGTCGAGACGCTGTGACCTTTACGTGCCTATTCGGATATGGAATGTGAGCGTCGAGACGCTCAAGAGCTAGCGTCTCGACGCTAGCCTGCTGTTGACCGAATTTTTACTTTCTTCCTCTTTGACTCTCTTTCATTCCTTTGCATCTTTTCACGTCCCGAGCACCTGATTAACTCCAATATCACGTTTTAGCTCCAATCAACCATTTCCTACAAAATAAACAATTAAGTGCAATAAAATGGCCAATAAATCATAAAAGATTAGCTAAATAGATTAGGGAAAACTAGCTAACTCTGCTCGCTATCACCCTGCTCATTCCCTTCTTCAGGCACCTCTGCGGTTTGTTCGCCTCGAACTTCGTCAGTCTCTGTTTCTTGATTCTCCATAACATTCTCTTCTTGAACCGTATCCGGGTTTTGTACTTTAGGTTCTTGAGTATTTCCTTCCTCCGCTGCAGTGGCAACAACCTCTGCCACCTCCTGAACTTCTTCCTGTTCTGCAGCCCTTTTGACACACCCCCTCCCGGACCACCTCTAGCTTAGCCCGAAAGACGGCGTGAAGCCAACAGACATCATCACCTCTAACGATCCCTGTTGACCCTACTGAAACTTTGAACCTGATAAACATACTAATCATGGACATAAAATATTCCATATGAACCACAACACAATGGAAACCCCGAAAACATATCAACATACACGAGGTGTCGCCATGACATATCTCGGTTTGGAAATAACCTGGTATAGATATCATAACCAAAGACATGTACAACTAGGATTTATACAACCACGACCTCTAGGACTATGTTATCCAATCCTTACAAAACATTTACAATATGAACAGACTCAATTTACAACTCCACCCACGTACTGAAGCTTGATCCGGAACTTTCAGCAGACGTTGGCAGTGTATCAGGCACCGGGAGCTCGATCTCTACCTGAAAAGTGGAAAAACATTTTGAAAGAATGAGCTACGAAGCCCAGTGAGTGACTAACTTTAAAACTCTAAATCCGGAAGTCAAAAACACGTGATAAACCTTTAAACGTATAAATACGCTCAATCAAAGCGTTTAACATAAACGTGTAATGGAAAAGGTTTTCTAAAATATCTCGCAAGTTCGTCAATAAAAATCTAGCAAGGCATATCAAGTACATCAAACGTTTTAACTAACATGACCGTTCTACGTTGTGTAGGGCACGCCTAGTACAACCAACGTTACTAGTCCTACGATGTAGTGGGGCCCGCCCAGCACTCCCATCGTCTTTGTCGTAGTGGGGCCCGCCCAGCACTCACGACAGTATCGTTGTCACGGAGTACACTCAACGTCAACAACGGAACATAACCTGTGTGCACACGGTACCATATAGCCTCGGGCTCAATATCTCAGTCACGTAGTCAATAGAAATCTCAGAAATCACATGAAAACATTCAAACATGCCTGCTCATCGTTATCTTTCGTAAAACTCAAGCTTACTCAGCTTGCTCGTGAAAAACTTTAAATCATTAAACAATATTTGCTAACACATGCTTTACTTTAAAAAAAATATCGTTTCAACTACTTTTCATAAAGCCATTAGCCACGTGCTCATATAAAAACCTCATTAGAAAATCTGAGCTCAAAACTCATGTTTGAAACCGTTCACAAAAACCATGTATCATTCATAGAAAAGCATGTAAAACATATAATCATGAACAACCGTTTAAGAACATTTTCAAAATTTGTTTTGTCACTCACAGTCTTAACTAGTTTCCCGGTTTGTAGACTCGACCTATTTCCTCTTGGCCTGTCAAATAACCAAAACCGAGCATTAGAACCATAGATAGCTTTGTTTTTCCATGCTCATGAATTCTTGACACTTGAATTAAAAACCACATCCACATTCTACTTTTCCAGATTTTCCAGATTCTATACCCTAACTTCCAACACCCATAACTTTCTCAATACTTAACCACAATTAATGAAATACACATCCAATTCTTCATTTTCGAACACTCTACAACTTACCTGAAGAAATGAAAACGAGATTCTCAACCAATTTGTCCAGAAACGCCCCGAAATCAGACAACACAGATTCGAGCTTCTCTGTTACCCTTTATCTTCCTTCTGAAATTAAACCTACTTCAAGTACTTTTTGGCTCACGTATTCTTCATGAAAGTTGTAGCAGATTGAATAAGCTTTCCAACCATACCAAATAGAGCTTCTGATTCGGCTTGTGCACTCCAGAATACTCAAAACATCAGAGAACACCAGAGATCCTCCTGGTTTGCTCGAAAATCCTGTGCTCTGTTTTCCATTCCAAAAACCATCAACTTCCCATTCGATTTAGGTCACGCTTCCTTCATGAAGTTTGTTAGAAAATGAACTAACGTTCAATAAAATCAAACCTCACCTCTTGATTCCTTCTGTGTAGCCCAAACCGACTAAAACACCAGAGGTTGACAGGTTGAACACAGTTTCTGCAATGGCTGGCTTTGCATGAGCTTTTCCCTATCTTCTTCAACCTCAAACCACGAAATTCTTCTTCTTCCTCCTTCTTCCCTCTCTCCTTAAATTTCTCTGAAAGTTTCCATGGAAAAGGATGAGAAATGGGCTGAAGATAAGCTGAAAAGAAGTGAAGCGGTGGTGGGTTTCCTTGCTGTCATTTCCCATTCACTTTCTTTCTTTTCTCTCTTTTTTTTTTTTTTTTGCTGATTTCTTTTTTTTTTTTTTTCCTTTTTCCTTTTCATTCTCCCTTTTCCATTTATTTCCCTTTTCTTTCTTCTTTCAACTTAGTAATCCCAACAATTTAAACCAACAATAGATGACAAGAGAAAATGATCCTAGAGAAGTCTCAGGTTTACAACTTACCTCCCCCTTATGAAATTTCGTCCTCGAAATTTAGAAGTCCTTAGGTGAAGAGTGTTGGGTAACTCCTCCTCATTTGATCTTCTGACTCCCAGGTTGCCTCCTCTACTCCATGATGCCTCCAAAGAACCTTCACGAGTGGGATCGTTTTGTTCCTCAAAACTTGCTCCTTTCTGTCGAGAATCTGAACTGCTTCTTCCTTATAACTCAAGTCTTCCTTCAGCTCAATTGGTTGCACTTTCAACACATGGGATGGATCTGGTATATATTTCCTCAACATGGACACATGAAAAACATCATGTATTCGAGCGAGTTCCGTTCGCAACTCAAGTCTATAGGCTGCTGGTCCAACTCGTTCTATTATCTGGTAAGGACCAATATATCTAGGACTCAACTTACCTTTCCTCCCAAAGCGAAGAACACCTCTCCACGGAGATAACTTCAAGAAAACCTGATCTCCAACCTGGAACTCTAAGTCTCTTCGTCGCTTATCTGCATAGCTCTTCTGTCGATCCTGTGCTATTTTAAGATTCTCCCTAATTAGCTTAACATTGTCTGACGTAACTTGTACCAACTCAGGACCAACTAGCTTTTGCTCTCCCACTTCGTTCCAGCACACAGGAGTCCTGCATGGTCTGCCATACAAAGCCTCGAATGGTGCCATGCCGATACTAGACTGATAGCTGTTATTATAAGCGAACTCCATAAGTGATAAGTGAGTATCCCAACTTCCCTTAAACTTAAGGACACATGCTCTCAACATGTCCTCTAAGGTCTGGATGGTCCTCTCAGACTGACCATCTGTCTGGGGATGGAACGCTGTACTGAATTTCAACTTTGTTCCCATTGCTTTCTGCACACTAGGCCAAAACTTAGAAGTAAACCTCGGATCCCTATCTGAAACTATGGACACTGGCACTCCATGTTGACTTACAATCCTGTCGACGTATAGTTTAGCTAGCTGATCTAGTGTAGACGTCGTTTTAACCGGTATAAACCGTGCTGTCTTGGTGAGTCTATCCACTATTACCCATATACCATCATGTCCGCTAGAAGTACGGGGTAATCCAAATAGAAAATCCATGGTAATATGCTCCCACTTCCACTCCGGCACTGGCAGTGGATTAAGGAGTCCTCCTGGCCTCTGTCTCACTGGTTTAACCTGTTGACAGATCAAGCATCTATCGACATATTCAGCTATCTCCCGCTTCATACCAGGCCACCAGTAAGTTTTCTTCAGAGTTCTATACATCTTGGTGCTTCCTGGATGCATAGCGTAAGCTGAACTGTGAGCTTCCTCTAATATAGCACTCTTAAGCTCACTAATACTCGGAACGCATAGTCTTCCCTGTTTAACTATGGCTCCGTTTGCTCTCAACTCAAATTCTGCCTCTGGGCCTTGCTTGGACTTTGTAAGCATCTTCTGTATGTTACTATCCTCTGGCTGTCTTCTCACAATCTCTACTACTAGAGAAGACCTAACTTGAAATTGAGCTAAAAGACTCCCTGAGCTTCCTGCAGTCATAACTGCCTTGAAACCTCTTAACGCACTTAGCAAGCTTGCTCGAATACCACACAAGGCACTCTTTGGAAGTCTCGACTTCCTACTTAACACATCTGCTACCACGTTAGCCTTACCTGGATGATATTCTATGGTACAGTCATAGTCTTTAATCAGTTCTAGCCATCGCCTCTGCCTTAGATTCAGTTCTTTCTGATCAAAGATGTACTTCAAACTCTTATGATCCGTGAAAATGTGGCTCTTCTCACCGAATAAATAATGTCTCCAGATCTTCAGTGCGAAAACAACTGCTGCTAGCTCAAGATCATGGGTAGGGTAATTACACTCATGCTTCTTCAACTGCCTTGAAGCATAAGCTATTACCTTTCCTTCCTGCATCAGCACACAACCTAATCCTTGCCTCGAAGCATCACAATAGATCACATACTCCTTCCCTGTTACAGGAAGTGCTAGAATAGGTGTTGTCACCAATCTCTTTTTCAGCTCCTGGAAACTCTGTTCACATTTGTCTGACCACTCAAACTTAGCATTCTTCCTTGTCAAGGTTGTCAAGGGTAATGCTAACCGTGAGAAATCCTCAACAAAACGTCTGTAGTATCCTGCTAGGCCGAGGAAACTACGTACCTCTGTTGCACTAGCTGGTCTTTCCCAGTTGACAACAACTTCCACTTTTTGCGGATCAACACTAACTTCGTCCGCTGAAACTACATGCCCTAAGAACACCACTTGATTCAACCAGAACTCACATTTGCTGAACCTAGCGTATAACCGTTTATCACGTAGTGTCTGCAGAACAATCCTTAGATGTTCCTCATGGGCTTCCCTTTCAATTGAGTAAACTAGAATGTCATCGATGAACACTATCACAAATTGATCTAAATACTGGTGGAAGATCCTGTTCATGAGGTCCATGAAAACTGCTGGCGCATTCGTTAAACCGAATGGCATCACTAAAAACTCATAGTGCCCATACCTCGTCCTGAATGCTGTCTTAGGAATATCTGATTCTCTAACCTTCAACTGGTGGTATCCTGACCTCAGATCAATCTTAGAGAACACTACTGCTCCCCTTAACTGGTCAAACAAGTCATCGATGCGTGGTAGAGGATACTTGTTACGTATCGTGACCTTGTTTAACTGCCTGTAATCAATACATAATCTCAGGGTACCATCTTTCTTCTTCACGAATAACACTGGAGCTCCCCACGGTGATACACTTGGCCTGATGTATCCCTTGTCAACTAGTTCCTGCAACTGCACCTTCAGCTCCTTAAGCTCGCTCAGAGCCCTCCTGTATGGTGCCTGTGAAATAGGTGTTGTTCCTGGTAACAATTCAATAGTGAACTCCACCTCTCTATCAGGCGGCAAACCTGATAGATCAACTGGAAAAACATCAAGATATTCATTCACCACAGGAACATCTTCTGGTTTCAGCTTTTCTTCTTGCACCTTTACTACGTGTGCAAGAAACGTTGTGCAACCTTTCCTCAACAACCTCTCAGCTTTCAGAGTTGAAATCAAACACGTGGGAATAATCTTCCTCTCACCCCTGAAAACCACTTCAGTCAAACCTGGTTTCTTAAAAGTCACTTCCTTCGTATGGCAATCCACAAAAGCACAATGAGTGAACAAGAAATCCATTCCCAAAATCACATCCAACGCCTGCAACTCTAGGGGAAGAAGATCCACTAACATACAGAGACCTTCTACTACAACCTCACAATCACGCAACACTTCCTTGACTAGCAAAACGTCACCAACTGGAGTGCATATGACTAATTCATCCGATAAAGGCTCTAGCATCCTATTCAGCTTAGTTAAAAACATGCTAGAAACAAAGGAATGCGTAGCGCCTGGATCTAATAAAACACGTGCAGGTACATTACATATCAAAATCGTACCAGTGATCACAACTGGTGCATCCTCTGCTTCCTGTTGAGTCATGGCGTAGACTTTTCCCTGCTGCCTAAGTCTCCCCACAACTCCCTTTTGCCTTGCACCACTAGTGCCTTCTCCTGCGCCTGCTAAGACTCTCGGCTGCTCAACTGTGTGGGACTCAACTCCCTGGTCCCTCTGAACTGTTGCCTTCAACTGTGGGCAATCCCTCTTGAAATGCCCTGATTGTCCACATTGGTAACACACACCAGCGCCAACAAGACACTGACCTCGATGATTCTTGCCACAACTTGCACATGATGTTCTCCTGGATTCACTAGCAACGGACTCCTGACCCGTCCGCGGTCTTGCTACTGAACTCGCAGACTGACTGGGGGCTCTCTGCCTCTGCCTCTGATAGGCACTACCCGAACTCATTTGCCTCGATAACTGGCCACCAGATCGACGCTTGAAGTTTTGACGGCCTGAAACATTCACTCCAGGTGCAAACCTCCGCTGCTCACGACCTCGAAAACCACTAGCTGTTGGAGCTCCACGACTAGGCTCCGCAACCGACCTTTCCTCTATAATACTCTGCTCCACACGTAAGGCAGTCTCTACTAGCTGAGAAAAATCCGTCCACTTTGCAATCGCAGTAACTGGGGTACGTATCTCAAAACGTAGCCCTCTCTCAAACCTGCGACACCTGTCACTCTCAGATGCCACAATCACTTCAGCATACCGTGAAAGCTCGGTATACTTCCTCTCGTACTCAACCACTGAAAGTGACCCTTGTTTCAGCTCCAGAAACTCATCTCTCTTTGCCTCACAATATGTGGCGGGATAGTACTTTTCCTCAAATATGCCTCTGAATGTCTGCCAATCTAACGTACGTGCATCACTACGCCTGGCTATAATAGACTTCCACCATCCCTCTGCCTCCTTCTGCAAAAGGAATGTGGCTAATTTGACTTTTCGCTCCTCAGGACAACTCATCACGTCGAAGCATTTCTCCAACATATTCAACTAGACCTCGGCGTCAGCTGGATCTGTGGAACCCTCAAACACTGTGGCTCCTAACTTCTTCAACCGTTCAATCCCATACGTCTTTTCCAGATCACTAGGCCCTGCTCTCTCTGGCCTACCGATCTCCTGCGCAGATCTAGCAAATTGATCACTCCCTGCCTCATTCTGACCTTTCGGGGTACTGGATCCCCTTTCCGATTGACTTTGGGTAGGATCCTGCGTCCCGTCCTGATTCTGCCTGCGTCGTCTGCTGGTACGTGGTGGCATGACTCCTATAACATATCATCACATCTGACATGCTATAGATACTTAACTCAGATGCATGATACTAAACTTATACACACATTCTAGTCTTGACTAGACTCACTCTCAACAATACTCGGACCATACTCCGCTAGTTCTATATGAACTGACGCAACGTGTAACTGTTTACTTCCTGGATTCTTCTTAGCACTAACTACCATGTCTCTTTTCCCATGGAGCTAACTGCTCTGATACCAAGTTGTCACACCCCCTCCCGGACCACCTCTAGCTTAGCCCGAAAGACGGCGTGAAGCCAACAGACATCATCACCTCTAACGATCCTTGTTGACCCTACTGAAACTTTGAACCTGATAAACATACTAATCATGGACATAAAATATTCCATATGAACCACAACACAATGGAAACCCCGAAAACATATCAACATACACGAGGTGTCGCCATGACATATCTCGGTTTGGAAATAACCTGGTATAGATATCATAACCAAAGACATGTACAACTAGGATTTATACAACCACGACCTCTAGGACTATGTTATCCAATCCTTACAAAACATTTACAATATGAACAGACTCAATTTACAACTCCACCCACGTACTGAAGCTTGATCCGGAACTTTCAGCAGACGTTGGCAGTGTATCAGGCACCGGGAGCTCGATCTCTACCTGAAAAGTGGAAAAACATTTTGAAAGAATGAGCTACGAAGCCCAGTGAGTGACTAACTTTAAAACTCTAAATCCGGAAGTCAAAAACACGTGATAAACCTTTAAACGTATAAATACGCTCAATCAAAGCGTTTAACATAAACGTGTAATGGAAAAGGTTTTCTAAAATATCTCGCAAGTTCGTCAATAAAAATCTAGCAAGGCATATCAAGTACATCAAACGTTTTAACTAACATGACCGTTCTACGTTGTGTAGGGCACGCCCAGTACAACCAACGTTACTAGTCCTACGATGTAGTGGGGCCCGCCCAGCACTCCCATCGTCTTTGTCGTAGTGGGGCCCGCCCAGCCCTCACGACAGTATCGTTGTCACGGAGTACACTCAACGTCAACAACGGAACATAACCTGTGTGCACACGGTACCATATAGCCTCGGGCTCAATATCTCAGTCACGTAGTCAATAGAAATCTCAGAAATCACATGAAAACATTCAAACATGCCTGCTCATCGTTATCTTTCGTAAAACTCAAGCTTACTCAGCTTGCTCGTGAAAAACTTTAAATCATTAAACAATATTTGCTAACACATGCTTTACTTTAAAAAAAATATCGTTTCAACTACTTTTCATAAAGCCATTAGCCACGTGCTCGTATAAAAACCTCATTAGAAAATCTGAGCTCAAAACTCATGTTTGAAACCGTTCACAAAAACCATGTATCATTCATAGAAAAACATGTAAAACATATAATCATGAACAACCGTTTAAGAACATTTTCAAAATTTGTTTTGTCACTCACAGTCTTAACTAGTTCCCCGGTTTGTAGACTCGACCTATTTCCTCTTGGCCTGTCAAATAACCAAAACCGAGCATTAGAACCATAGATAGCTTTGTTTTTCCATGCTCATGAATTCTTGACACTTGAATTAAAAACCACATCCACATTCTACTTTTCCAGATTTTCCAGATTCTATACCCTAACTTCCAACACCCATAACTTTCTCAATACTTAACCAAAATTAATGAAATACACATCCAATTCTTCATTTTCAAACACTCTACAACTTACTTGAAGAAATGAAAACGAGATTCTCAACCAATTTGTACAGACACGCCCCGAAATCAGACAACACAGATTCGAGCTTCTCTGTTACCCTTTATCTTCCTTCTGCAATTAAACATACTTCAAGTACTTTTTGGCTCACGTATTCTTCATGAAAGTTGTAGCAGATTGCATAAGCTTTCCAACCATACCAAATAGAGCTTCTGATTCGGCTTGTGCACTCCAGAATACTCAAAACATCAGAGAACACCAGAGATCCTCCTGGTTTGCTCGAAAATCCTGTGCTCTGTTTTCCATTCCAAAAACCATCAACTTCCCATTCGATTTAGGTCACGCTTCCTTCATGAAGTTTGTTAGAAAATGAACTAAAGTTCAAGAAAATCAAACCTCACCTCTTGATTCCTTCTGTGTAGCCCAAACCGACTAAAACACCAGAGGTTGACAGGTTGAACACAGTTTCTGCAATGGCTGGCTTTGCATGAGCTTTTCCCTATCTTCTTCAACCTCAAACCACGAAATTCTTCTTCTTCCTCCTTCTTCCCTCTCTCCTTAAAGTTCTCTGAAAGTTTCAATGGAAAAGGATGAGAAATGGGCTGAAGATAAGCTGAAAAGAAGTGAAGCGGTGGTGGGTTTCCTTGCTGTCATTTCCCATTCACTTTCTTTCTTTTCTCTTTTTTTTTTTTTTTTTTTTTTTGCTGATTTCTTTTTTTTTTTTCCTTTTTCCTTTTCATTCTCCCTTTTCCATTTATTTCCCTTTTCTTTCTTCTTTCAACTTAGTAATCCCAACTATTTAAACCAACAATAGATGACAAGAGAAAATGATCCTAGAGAAGTCTCGGGTTTACACCTTTGCTGTCTTCTCCTTTTCTTGGCTTCTTTTTCCTCTAGCGTTCTTTTCTTCTTGGTTTTCCCTTTTTGCACTTCCGGAGTAACCAGTACCTCTTCTCCCTCGTTATCTCTCTCTTTTCTCGCTCTCGTTTTAGCCATCGAAGATTTTGAAAAAGAATTCTATAACGCACACAGAGAACGAAAGAAAAATGCAAATGGAACGGGATAGATCAAGAAGATGAAGTGGGAAGAACTTACCGAAGGGTCTTTAATAAATAGCTGCAGCAAATCAAATCATAACTAAAAGATTCTGCTCCGTATTAAATGGGTTTACCGTTCACATTCAATTTGCAAATCAAATTCCCAACGGTAAAATCTTTGAATTTCCATTAACCATGGTAAATAACTGCACGCTGTCAACGGCTAAACCGTTGGATAATCCCTGCGTGACATGTGGCAGCATCCCGGAAATTTACCTGCTCACAGAAATTCAAAAATCCCAACGGTAAAAATAGTTAACTCACAATAAAATCTTTTTTTCATCAGACGAAATGCTCAAGCCAGACCTTTGCCGCAACAATCTTCTGAACCTGAGGAATCTTGGATACGGGATTCAAATTTCAAAATAGAAAACCAAATCTTCTAAATTTAAAAATAACCAATCAAATCAACTTTAATCTTTCTTGAAGCCGAATTAATTTAGAGAAAATCTTTATTAACTCAAACTAATCAGATTTAAAATAACTGAAAATAAAATCTAGATCTTAATCTAATAAAATCTAATTAATTCAAAGATAATTCAGAGATAATTCAAATTAATAATCCTAAAATCAAATCAAATCAAATTCAAAATGAAATAGATAAAATCTAAAATAACTTCTACGGAATTAAAAAAACACCAACGGACTGCAAATAAATCATTCAAAATCAAATCTAATCTATTCGAAATTAAAAACAAATCAGCGAAACATAAAATTAATACAAACATTGGGAGCTCAAAATTTTGCTCTGTGAAATGCTCCCGCAAAAATTCTACTCTCTCAATCATCAACCAACCTTAGGGAAGGATATTTTGCCTGGAACTCCTCTCCCCAATAACTTTTCACACGTTGTCCATTCACCTTGAATACTCTCTCATCTTTTTCATCCTGCAAAGTAATTGCTCCATGGGGGAAAACCTCAACCACAGTAAACGGTCCTGACCATCTAGATTTTAGTTTCCTAGGAAATAATTTCAATCTAGAATTATAAAGCAAGACTTTTTGATCCTTAACAAACTCTTTAGATTTTATTTTCTTGTCATGCCACAGCTTAGTTTTTTCTTTATATATTTTCGCATTCTCATAAGAAAATTGGTGAATTCCTCTAATTCATTAAGCTGCAGCATTCTTATTGCTCCTGCACGACTCAGATCAAAATTTAACTTTTTCAAAGCCCAAAACGTTTTATGCTCTAGCTCCAATGGTAAATGGCAAGCTTTCCCATATACTAACCTATAGGGAGACATACCTAGAGGAGTCTTATAGGTTGTCCTATAAGCCCAAAGAGTCTCATCCAACCTAAAAGACCAATCCTTTCTAGATGGATGAACTACTTTCTCTAAAATCGATTTAATTTCCCTATTACTAATTTCAGCTAGACCATTTGCTTGTGGGTGATAAGGAGTAGCTATCCTATGCTTAATCCCATACTTAGCTAAAAGCTTAGTTAAGATATTATTAAAAAAATGTGTATCCTCATCACTCACTAGAGCCCTCGGTGTCCCAAACCGCGCAAAGATGTGCGATTGAAGAAACCTTGCAACTGTCTTGGCATCACTCTGATGGCATGCAATGGCCTCCACCCACTTGGAGGCATAATCAACTACCAATAAGATAAAAACATTGTCATTAGAAGGGGGAAATGGCCCCATAAAATCAATACCCCATACATCGAATAATTCAACTTCTAAAATGTAAGTAAGAGGCATTTCATCTCTAGGCCCTAAGTTTCCTCTCCTTTGGCAAGCATCACATTGCTAAAACCAGTGGGCATCCTTGAATAAGGTGGGCCAGAAGAATCCACAATGCAAAATCCTCATAGCTGTCCTCTGACCGCTGAAATGACCTCCATACGGCGAAGAGTGACATTGCTCCAGGATTTCCTTTGCTTCAGCACATGAAACACACCTACGAATAATACCGTCAGAGCATTGCTTATACATAAATGGCTCATCCCAATAGAAAAATTTTGCATCATGCTTAAACTTTTTCTTCTGCCTCCAATCCATGTCAATAGGAGTGACTCCCTTTACCAAAAAGTTGGCAATATCAGCATACCAAGGGACATCCCTGACTACCTTTACCTCAACAGCAAAAAGCTGTTCATCTGGAAAAGAATCTGAAATGGCAGATTGCTCCAGCAAAAATGATGATGGATCAAGACGAGATAAGTGATCTGCAATAACATTTTCTGATCCCTTCTTATCCTTTATCTCTAAGTCGAACTCCTGTAACAATAAAACCCAACGAATTAGTCTAGGCTTTGCATCTTTCTTAGTCATTAAATACCTTATTGCTGCATGATCCGTGAACACTGTGACTTTGGATCCAACCAAATATGGCCAGAATTTCTCAAAAGCAAACACGACAGCTAACAACTCCTTTTCAGTGGTTGTGTAATTGACTTGTGCCTCATTTAAAACTCTGCTCGCATAATATATAGGATCGATGAATTGCCCTACTTTTGCCCCAGCATAGCACCTACCGCAGCACCACTCGCATCACACATTACCTCAAATGGTAAATTCCAATTAGGTGCACAAAGAATAGGTGCTGAGACTAAAGCAGCTTTTAATGTCTCAAAAGCCTTCCTACAATCTGCATTAAAGTCAAAAACATGATCAGAACACAATAAGTTACAAAGAGGTTTACTGATTTTGGAAAAATCTTTTATGAACCTCCTATAAAATCCAGCATGTCCTAAAAAACTCTGAATTCCCTTCACTGAATTCGGTGGTTCTAGTCTCTCAATAACCTCTATTTTTGCTCTATCAACTTCTAGACCATTCTTAGAAATCCTATGGCCTAACACTATGCCCTCCTTCACCATGAAGTGGCATTTCTCCCAATTAAGAACTAGATGGGTATCCTCACATCTCTTTAATACCTTACCTAAATTATCTAAGCAACTCTGAAAAGACCCTCCAAACACTGAAAAATCGTCCATAAATACCTCAACGGTGGACTCAATCATATCAGAAAAAATTGCTAACATACACCGCTGAAATGTTGCTGGAGCATTGCAGAGTCCAAAAGGCATTCGCCTAAAAGCAAACGTCCCATAAGGGCAGGTGAAAGTGGTTTTTTCCTGATCCTCAGGAGCAATAGTAATCTGGTTATACCCAGAATAACCATCTAAGAAACAGTAGTAGGCCTGACCAGCCAATCTATCCAACATTTGGTCAATAAATGGTAGATGGAAATGGTTCTTACGGGTGATTTTATTAAGCCTCATGTAGTCCATGCAAACCCTCCAGCCAGTTACTGTCCTGGTTGGGATCAACTCATTGTCTTTATTGCTCACCACAGTGACACCTCCTTTCTTAGGAACACATTGGACAGGGCTCACCCAATTGCTATCGGCAATTGGATAAATGATCCCAGCATCCAACCATTTAATCACCTCATTTTTAACAACCTCTTTCATTGCAGGGTTAAGCCTTCTCTGTTGCTCAATACTCCTAAAGGATCCCTCATCTAGAGTGATTTTGTGCAAAACAAAAAGATGAGCTAATTCCCTGACTGTCAGCCAATGTCCAACCTATAGCCTTGCGGTATTGCTGCAACAACTTTATTAAGGCCTTTTCATGCTCCGACATTAAATCTGACGCAACAATAATGGGCAACGTCTCACCTTCCCCAAGATACACATATTTTAAATGATCCGGCAAGGCATTCAAATCTAAAGTAGGTGTCTCAATCAGGGATGGCTTAATAGGAGGAGCCTTCCTTTGATCTAATTCTAAAGACTCAAAAACATCCTCACACCTAAACAACTCTTTTTCATTTTTTTCTTTCTAACAAACAAACTTCTAAATCTTCTACACTAACCTCTCCATGCTCTTCCGAATGCTTACTAGCCGAATCTTGTATTGCTGTCTCAATAACTGTGCTCTCCAGAATCCTAATGAAGGAGCAATCCTCCATTTCGTTTGGATACTTCATGGCTTTAAACACATTAAATTTCACTTCCTCTTTACAGACTCTCATTGTTAATTCCCCTTTTTGAACATCTATTAACGCCCTACCAGTAGCCGAAAATGGACGACCTAGAATAATTGGAACATCTTTGTCAGCCTCGTAGTTAAAATAATAAAATCAACAGGAAATATGAATTTATCCACTTTTATTAAGACATCCTCAATTTTACCCTCTGGATATGTGATAGACCTGTCAGCTAGTTGAAGTGTGACTGTGGTAGGCCTAGCTTCACCTATACCAAGCTTTCGATAGACCGAAAGAGGCATAAGGTTAATGCTCGCACCTAAATCACAGAGTGCTCTACCTAACTCTTTTCCACCTATAGATACAGGTATAGTAAATGATCCTGGATCCTTAGCCTTGGGTGGTAGCCCATTCTTAAGAATAGCACTACATTCCTCAGTAAGAGATACAGTTTCAAACTCACCTAACCTCTTCTTTTTAGTTAAAATATCCTTAAGAAATTTAGCATAATTAGGCATTTGCTCTATAGCTTCTACTAAAGGGATATTTATGTGCAATTGCTTAAGAATCTCTAAAAACTTTTTAAATTGACCATCCTGATTCTTAGGCTTCTGCCTTTGTGGAAAAGGTAGAGGTGGTTCATTAGGTGGGGGCGGCACATAAGGTGGTTCCACATCTAGAACAGAACCAGATGCTCCAGCATTTTTATTGCTGCCTCTAACACCTTGACCAGACTCCAACTCTTTCTCAACAACAACATTTTTATCACTATTATTATCTCTATCCTGGGTCTTACTAGGCTCTTCTAATGGCTTACCACTCCTAAGAGTTACTGCCTTTACCTGCTCCTTACCTTCCCTTCTGGGGTGTTCAGTATCCGATGGAAGTTTCCCTTGAGGTCGTGCCTTCAGCTCAATAGCTAGCTGACCCACTTGCAATTCCAGGGCTCTCATCGAAGCTTGGTTACTTTGAATTGTGGCATCTGTACGAGCCATAAATTCTTTCATCATCACCTCGAGAGAACTTCCCGAATTTTACTGGGGCAAAGCCTGCTTATTTTGCTGGGGCAATACCTGTGCTTTAGCAAATCCCGGCTGGTTCACCTTTTGATGTGCTTGCACATTACTTCCTTGTCCTCCCCATGCAAAGTTGGGGTGGTTGCGCCAACCTGGATTATAGAAGTTAGAATAAGGGTTATTCCTCTGATTACCTACAAAAAACACAGAAGCTGGATTGCTGGGGCAAAACTCGTAGTTGTGATTTTCACCACAATAGACACATGCTTCCTCTGCCACTTGGTTCACCACTGCAGTAGGCTCCATAGCTGGTGGCTGCTGATGACTAATCACTGTCACATTCTTAAGAGCATTAGCAATCATAGCGAGATCAACCCTAATGGTGGACACACCATCAACCTCTAACACACTCTTAACCTTTTTATTTGTGCCTCTAACATCTGACCACTAACAACTATTAATAGATATTCTTTCTAAAATTTCATAGGCTTCATCAAAAGTTTTTGCCAAAAACGCCCCTCCAGCCGAAGCACCAACCATACCTTGGGTTACTCCGTTTAAACCATTGTAAAATGTTTCCATTTGAATACAATGAGGTAACCCATGGTGGGGACACTTTCGCAAAAGCTCCTTAAACCTATCCCAAACCTCACTAAAAGTTTCATCCTCAAGTTGCCTAAACCCTACTATTTCACTCCTTAATTTAGAATTTCTATTAGGTGGGAAATATTTACTCAAAAATTTTTCAGCTAACTCATCCCATGTCCTAATTGATCCTGGAGCAAAAGAGTTCAACCATGCCTTTACTCCATCTCTAAGAGAATACGGGAACAAAGTTAATCTAAGGGCATCTCTAGGCACTCCTTGAATTACAAAAGAATCATTAATTCCTAGAAAAGACTTAAGATGTAAATGAGGGTCTTCAGATGACAAACCATGGAATTGCCCCACGGTTTGCAACATCTGAAACATTACCGGTTTCATCTCAAAATTCGCCGCTTGGATTTGGGACGTGCAATCCCTGGATTCAACTCATTAAACATTGGGACAACATACGCTCGAATGGCTCTGGTCCTATCGTTCGCTATCAAGATAGGATTCTCAGCCTGATTATTTTGCTGCTCATTTTGCTCAAACAGCGGGTTTTGCTGCAGCACGCGATTCTGGGGGTCTGCTGGACCTTCAGGAGCCTCCGGAAGGTGCGGCACGTTCTCCATCTGGTTTCTGCGCTGCTCTCTCCTTCTTATCCTGAATGTCCTTTCAATTTTTGAATCAAGCTCGAACCTTACCCCAGGCGAATCGCTCATGCACCAAACTCACACCTGTAAAAACAAAAGAAACAATCAAAAAGTCCTAGCACCAAACCACTAAAACACATACACAAAACAAATCAAATAAAAACTTATTCAGTTCCCTGAAAACGGCGCCAAAAACTTGTTGGGTTCCTAGAGTGAGTAAAATATGGTGTAAAAAGACTCTAGAATTCTTGTGCAAGTATACACAGTCTGCAACAAGTAATATTATCAATCCGAGTCCTGAATTAGCTTCCACTTTATCTATTTTGTGTAACTTTCTAATGGTTTCAAAGATGGTAACAATAATTTTGTTTTATAAGAATTATGCTGAAGCAAAGTAAAAGACAGAACAAAGAATAAACAAATAGACAGACAGATTAAAGACAGGCGCTGGTCAAGTTTAGTAATTGTTTAGAAAGATGCTCTAGCAATATTATCGATCATGCAACTCTCGCAGTATTATTAGCGGATTCTTCCCGGAACTCCGGATCTTTTGGAATGTGTTTCAACCCCAATGAAGTGCGACTGATCAAGCACTAGGCAACTGGATATCCCTAGCTCAGTCACTGGCGTTCACCAATACACAATGATCGTAGTGTGTTTAATTGCCACACACTCTCTAAATCATCCCTGAAACTAGAGAGAGGTATTCACACCGGCTAGCCAGGCGGGCATAAAATAAGAATAAGCACAACAATTAAACAAGTTGCAATAATCAATATATTATTAGAGATGAAGTACGACAACTACATATTACTCAACCAATGCCTAAAGCTACTTAGTTCATAATAAGCATGGAAACATGAATTACAATCTGAGTAGGCATGTCCATAATCACAAGATAATAAAGAAAATCTTAATCAGCTTGCAGATGATGGTGTTCTTGGTAATCTCCAATCTCTCTATACTACTCGGCTTCCAAGGACAATTGGAATCCCTTTGACCTTGACGGCTACGTCCTTTTATAGAAGGATGGGAAGCTTGAATTAGGTCAACTTGGACACGTGTAAGGCTCTCATTGATCCTTTATCACGAAAATAACTCAACAGAAGTCGGTTCATGAAGTTGGCTAACGAGCTGTGATGTGGCAGTTCTGTTCCCAGTTTTGCTGCAGCACAGAATTTGCTCCCTCCAGTCGCTCAGCAGCATAATCTGCACAAAATAATTTTCAATGCTTCCATTCTTCCAAATGGGTTAAAACATGTAATATCCATCTAAAACCAACCCTCTTAAGCACAAAAGACACACAAATCCTTATAGAAATGAGGCCTAAATAACTACCTTTTGGGCAGTTATCAGACTGCTTCTGGAAAAATTTGTGCGTTCCTTTGAAAACTCATCAATGTCGAGACGTTGAAGAAAAGCGTCGCGACATTGATGCGATTGGAAGCCCTCTGTTCTTCGGCCAGCATGAGTCCTTCGTCTTCTTTCAATCCATTACAGCATGAAATGGACTCTAATGACTCTCCAAAAATTACAAACTCTTCTCAACATATTAATGCTCATATACATGTGGGCAATTACAATTTCATCAACAGATTGAAGAGAAAAAAAATTGCCAAAACCGTAATATATCCATTTCAGAACCCATGCAAATTCATTTTCAAAATGCTAACCACCATGATCAAATTAATGTAAATTAGGTGCCCAAATCATGCTCTGATACCAATTGAAGGTGTTAATATCTAACATGCGAAAGCAATTTTGGATCTTAGGCACATATTTACATCAATTTAATCATACAAAGTATGTTGTTCAAAAGGGGAAAACAAAGACGACAGTGAGTACCAACCTCTT
Organism: Luffa aegyptiaca; assembly: GCA_017139565.1. Lineage (NCBI taxonomy): Eukaryota > Viridiplantae > Streptophyta > Magnoliopsida > Cucurbitales > Cucurbitaceae > Luffa > Luffa aegyptiaca. The sequence goes on from CM029397.1 coordinate 25,543,862, forward strand.
GTAGCTTGAAATTAAACGAATTGGTTGGTTGTTTTTCCTCACCAACTTGTCATGAACCATCAATTGATCTTCCTTACTATTCTCAGGTCTTTGGAATGGATTGTGGGATCCTCTAGTGATGGAATTTGAGAGAAAAAGAGCTTGAAACACAAGCTTAAGAGAGTTTAGGGTTAATGAGCTTGAGATGGAAATTTGGCAGCATAACAAATGATTTTTTCTTCTTCTCTAATTCTTTAGCAATTCGTCCTCTATTTAAAGAGGGAGATTAGTTGAGTTGAAACACCAAGAATTGACACCAATTCATCCCACAATTGAGTGGGATTTGTTGGCTTAATGAGGAGTGCATGGGTTTAGTCACCATGCACTCCACCTCCAAAAACTCAATTTATTTTGGATTTTAATTAATCTAATTGAAATTGAATTTTAGTTATTTTAATTTCAATAATTAATAATCTGTCTAAAATTTTAATTTTCAATTTTAAATTAATTCATAATTAATTTAAAATCATTATTAATTAAATAATTAATCATATAATTAATTTAATAACTAATATTAAATTAATATTTTGCTACCAATCTCGATCATTTTCGAAATGTAATTTTTCAACCATGAATCCCAATCCACGTGCTCAATATTTAAATCATATTTAAAATTATTAAACTCTCAAAATTAGGTTTAACCAAAAACCTGACGTGTTGGTAATATCCAATATGACCGATGTTTTCCCAAAACCGAATTTGAACTTATTCAAATTATTTCCATCATATTGTTCCAAAGTTTATTCTTTAAACTAGCATAGGATCCTAATGGACCTACAGATCATGGGCTCCAACGGTTCGAGGTTTAACCGGTTAAACTTTTTTAACCTAGTTAACCAACATCGTAATTACCGGGTCACTCCACTATAGCCTAGTAGTTGAACTCCCCTCACTGTAGATATATTTTCGTCCACTCGATATAACCATGATTAGTAAGTCAATCCTTCACAGGTCGTTAGTAACTATAGCTAGGTCAAAAGTCTGTTTTTACCCCTATAGCACATCTTGATTCCTTAAGTCCACTGGTCCTCTAATGAACAATTTGTTTATGGTCCAACCACTAAACAGAGTCCCTCTCTGGCCAATGAGAGGGTGGGACCCTTATTCAAGCCTCAGAGTTAACACTAAGGGAACAACCTTTCTACTATGCCTGATTCGGGTTGGAGTGAATTCCATCTTGCTATACTATGTCCCCAGCTATTCATCCAGTCCTATCCCCAAAATGGTAGGCTTATTGAGCGGCGCATTTGGCCACTCTCACCCATGCAGATCAAAGGATAATCCTGAACAAACTGGAGTTCATAGTATGCTCAGGATTAAGATCGAGTTACCTAGGTCATCGCATGAAATAGTCAGTCTTAACAGTAAACAGCGTTAGAAAGTAAGAGTGACTTATTTCTTGGTTTGATATTGTGTAAACGTCTTTGAAACAGGATGCCCCTACTCGCATGTCTTTATATGAACAATCCAAGATCACGTCGTTTGCCTCGTTCGCAAAGTAGGGTGCATCCATAGTGTTACCAGGATAAGGTACCCAACTTTATCCCTATATAGACCATTTAAGTTATATAGGAGAACTTGATCCCTGTGTATAGCACAAAATTAGTGCTAATTATTTCTGTAAATTTTGTTTATCCTAATGCTATTATTTGTGATAATTGACTAATTTTGAGTTTTATTGATGTATAGGTCATTTTAGTGTTCTCGGGATGAAGAAGGGAATTTCGTGGAATTATAAACTTATTTGACCCGGATCCTTGACAACTCCGGCCTGTCACCTGTCCATATTCATAATATAGTTTGAGTATTAATTTCATATTATAATTGGTGCGATGTGGACTGAATGTGGATGTTAGAAAAGATGATAAATAATGAATAAGAATGAATTCAGCCAACCAAGTGCAAGTATACATTATCGTGTGTAGTAATAAAAAAAAAACCTCTAGAAATATTCCAAAGGTATCGATCCCACAGAGACTAAGTTTTGAACACAAATTTGAAGAAAAAACTGCTCTTAAATTTCTTAAAAAGGTAACCAAGGAAAATAATTGATGTTGGGGTTTTTGAAAATAAATAAGCAAACAATAAAAAGAAATAACAACAATTATAAATGCGAGGTATTCGGTAAAGCTTCAACCCTAAGGCAAATAACCCTATCCTAAGTCTAGATATGCATTGGGTCAGGTTTTAACTCCTATTTGACCTTGCTCCCAAGAACCGTTAGAAGACTAAGGCAAATAACTCTGGTTTTTACTTGAGAGAGAATTGAGAGAGTGTTGAGAGGATGTTCAAAGAATGTTCTGCAGAATGAGAAGGGATCACTAAACCCTTTCATGCGTGTGGCATATGTGAGGGGGGAGATTAAATCTCAACCGTCCACCTCATTAGATGATTACTAATAAATTAATTAAAATTAATTGTTTAAAATTAATTCAATTCTTTAAATGGCCATCAATTAATCACATTAATTAATTAAGCATTGCTGCATTTTTTTTTTTTGACAGGAAGCATTGCTGCATTTAAACCATATTTAAATGCATAACCCTCACATAATACATAGTTTCAATTAAAATTAATTAAATCGCATTTAATTAAATTAATTAAACTACAAAATTAATTACTTCTTTGACCAATTAAATATCACATATTTAATTTAATCAAACATTTGAATCATAATATGCATCTCTCTTATAACCTATAGTTTTAATATGAATCATATTCACATTAAAATAAATCTATAGATTTAATTTAATTAAATCACATTTAACTAAATTAAATTAAAAAAAAATTAATTCAAAAAATAGTTAATTTTATAATTAATTAAATATCAGCCATATTTAATTAATTACATATTAGAATCATATTCTAATATATCTGTCATATTCTATAGTTTAATTAAATCACATTTAAATAAACTAAATTGAATAATTAATTAATTCATAATTAATTAATTTATTTAATAATTAAATATCAAATTTTTAATTAATTATATATTTGAACTCCTTCAAATATATTATTCTCTCAATATAATATAGTTTAATCTCAAATTAAACTTTATAGTATAATGTATCACTATACATTATATTAATTGTATCTCATACAATTAACTAGATTCTCAAGATGAATTTGAACTATTCAAAATCTTTCAAGATAAATTGTTCCCAATTACTCTTTACGAGCTAGCAGGGAGACCTAATGGACCTACAAATCAAAAGCTCTAATGATATGAGGTTAACTGACTAAACTCATTAATCGAGTTAACCAATATTCACTAACTGTGAGTCACTCCACTAAAGACCCACAACTGAACTCTTCTCAGTATAGAATATTTTTGTGTCCACAGATATTGACCAATAACGGTAAGTTAATCCTTCACGAGTGTTCGTAACTACAGCTGGGTCAAATTACCGTTTTATCCTTGTGTTACATCTGTCTCCTAAAGTACCGGTGCTCCTCTAATAAACAACATGTTTATGGTCCAACCAGTAAACAGAAACTCCCTCTCGGGCCAGTGAGAGGGCGGGATCCCTTTGTTCAAGACCCGAAGTCACCACTTAATGGAACACTCATCTACTTCTCCTATAAGTGGAAAGGAGTGAATTTCATCTTGTGTTTTCATGTCCCCAGCCCCCCACTCGGTCTCGTCTCCAAGAAGGTAGGCTTATTGAGTCAACATGCAGGCCACTCTCACCCGTACTAATCAAAGGACAATCCCTCGTGAGAAGGAGTTCATGACACACTCAGGATTAAAACTGAGTTACCTAGGTCATCCTATTGAAACAGTAACCTAACTAGTTAACGGTGTTACTGAAGGGAATAAAAGTCCCCACGCAGCAGAAGTGCATCGATTGGAACTTACGCCGTATATTAATTAACATTAAAATATCGTTACGAAAACTCAAACAAACTTTAAACACACTTTAAAGTTGCTGGAAAATTGGTTTAAACATGCTGAAAAATAAATCTAAATTTATTTTCATGCTTTTCTAAAGAAAATGGGAAGAACCGTTACAAACCTTCGTTGTAGACTTAATCGTTCTTCGCCAACGACACTCCAACGAACAAAAACGCAGCAGCCTCCTTTGTGTTTCTTCGCTGGAAAATTCTTCTTTAAAGACACAATAATCACAGAGGTTACACCGGTATGTCTCTAAGTCTAGGAGGCAAAAGACTTGTGGGAGGCTAGAGAGAATTCTAGGTCTTGTCTTGAGAGTCTAAAGAGCAAAAGCAGAGTGTTATGGACCAATTAGGTCTAGTGTTCTATTTATAAAAGAGAGGCCATGAAAAAAATATTCAATTAAATCAATCTTTTCCAAAATTGATTCAATCTTATTCCTTATTTAATCAATCCATGATCAATCAATTCCACAATTGATTAATCTTTTCCACAAATGACTAATTACTTCCATAAGTGATTAGGTCATTTCCATAAATGATTAATCACTTCCTTAAGTGATTAATTATTTCCATAATTGATTAATTCCCGGTTAATGAATTCTTTAATTAATTAACCACCAATTAAATATCACATATTTAATTTCCGGCCTTAAATTAATGAATTTACCCAAATAGATTTTAGGCCTTAAATTAATTAATTCATTATTTGAACTCTTTCAAACTTCCATAAATTTATATTAATATTTGAATTTCTTCAAATATTACTTTCTCTCATAATAATATATCAATATATATTATATTTGTTTCCCTTAGTAAATTGAACATTTTCAATTTACATCTATTACTTAGTTGCCTCAAATTACTTTATGAGCTACCAATGGGACCTAATGGACCTGCAGATCAGAAGCTCCAACGATGTGAGATTAATTGGTCAAACTCATTAACCACATTAATCAATATTCGTTAACTATGTGTACATTCCACTATAGACTCACAGTTGCACTCTTCTCACTGCAGACATATTTTCTGTGTCCATGGATCTAGACCAATATCGACTAGTTAGTCCTTCACGAGTGTCTGTAACACCAGCTGGGTCAAATTACCGTTTTACCCCTAGGTTACTTCTATTTCCTTAAGTACCAGTTCTCCTCTAATGAACAACCTGTTTGTGGTCCAACCATCAAACAGAAAACCCTCTCGTGCCATTGAGAGGGTAGGGCCCTTTGTTCAAGACTCGGAGTAACCACTTAAGGGAACACTCATCTGCTTCCCTAAAGTTGGGAAGGAGTGAATTCCATCTTGTACGATTATGTTCCCAGCTCCTCATTCGGTCTTGTCCCCAAAATGGTAGGCTTATTGAGTCAGCGTATTGGCCACTCTCACCCATACAAATCAAAGGACAATCTCTCATGAGCAGGAGTCCATAATCAACTCAGGATTAAGACTAAGTTGTCTAGGTCGTCCTAGTGAAATAGAAAACCAACTAGCTAACGGTGTTATAACCAGTGGTTACTATTTCGCGGTCCGGTCTTATGCAAACTCATTGCATAGGATACCCCCACTCACATGTCTCCTACACGAACTCGTTGGATCGCAACGTTTGTATCAAATACAAAGTGGGTCGTATCCATAGTGTCACCAGGATAAGGCACCCGTCTTATCCCTATACTATAGACCCTTTAGGCTGTTTCTTGAACAATGATCCCATATGTCGCTACATATAGTTCAAGACTCATATTACAACCTTGGATGTCTAGTTTATTGGATTAGGGTTATTTTTAGGCAAAGACAAATATAAAATAACTAATAACAATTAATGGAATAAATATATCAATATTATTTCATTAATATCCGGCCAACAGTTACATTCACTATCTACGAGTTTTAGGGCATAAAACCCAACAAACTCCCACTTGAACTAAAGCACTAGTTAGTGGGATGTAAATGAAATAATCTAAAGCTGGAAATTTCATGTATATTAAAATAATACAATGAACTAAGGCATCCTTATACCTATTATACATTCCTCCCACTTGCCCTAGATTAGATGGCATACATATCTCGTAGACCTAGACCTTCTAGATGACCCTCAAACACTTTAGCCGTTAGAGCCTTCGTAAATGGATCAGCGATGTTGTGCTCCGAAGCGATCTTAGTGACGATCACATCTCCTTGTTGCACAATCTCCCGTATCAGGTGATACTTCCTCTCGATGTGTTTACCCCGTTTGTGGCTTCGAGGTTTTTTTGAGTTGGCTACAGCCTCATTGTTGTCACAGTATAGTGTTATGGGCACGTTCATATTCGGAACCACTTCCAAATCAGTCAAGAACTTTCTAAGCCATACTGCCTCCTTAGCTGCTTCGCAAGCTGCTACATACTCAGCCTCCATGGTTGAGTCTGCTATGCATCCTTGTTTGATGCTTCTCCATACTACTGTTCCTCCATTGATGGTGAATACTGACCCTGATGTGGATTTTCTTGAATCCTTATCAGCTTGAAAGTCAGAGTCAATGTATCCAGTAAGAATCAAATCCTTAGCTCCATACACAAGCATGTAGTCCCTCGTTCTTCGAAGATACTTGAGGATATTCTTAACCGCTCCCCAATGGTCCAACCCTGGATTAGACTGATACCTACTTACTACTCCCACTGGATAACATATGTCAGGCCTAGTGCAGAGCATAGCATACATTAAGCTGCCTACAGCTGAGGCATAGGGAATGTGTCTCATGTTCTCAATTTCTTGAGGTGTCTTAGGAGACTGTTCCTTAGACAAGTGTACCCCATGTCTGAAGGGTAGTAGTCCCTTCTTGGAGTTTTGCATCGAATATCGAGAGAACATTTTGTCAATATACGTTGCTTGAGATAGTGTTAGCATTTTGTTCTTACGATCCCTAATGATTTGGATTCCCAGAACATATTGAGCCTCTCCCAGATCTTTCATTTGGAATTGGGCTGCTAGCCATTTCTTAATGTCAGTGAGGTATCCTACATCATTCCCAATGAGCAAGATATCGTCTACATAAAGTATTAAAAAAGCTACTTTCCTTTTGTTGACTTTCTTGTACACACAAGGCTCATCAACGTTTTAGTCAAAACCAAAAGATTTGATTGCAGTATCAAATCTAATGTTCCAAGATCTGGACGCTTGTTTTAATCCATAAATGGATCGATTGAGCTTATAAACCCTTTGTTCCTGACCTTGGGCTATGAACCCTTCGGGTTGAGACATGAAGATATTCTCTTCAAGATTACCATTCAGAAAGGCAGTCTTGACGTCCATTTGCCATATTTCATAGTCATAATATGTGGCTATGGATAAGAGAATTCTTATGGACTTTAACATGGCTACTGGAGAAAAGGTTTCCTCATAGTCAACCCCTTCCTTTTGAGTATAACCCTTTGCCACTAGTCTAGCTTTGAAGGTTTGTACCTTTCCAACTGCATCTCTTTTTCTCTTATAGATCCATTTGCACCCTATGGGTTTTACCCCATTTGGTAGATCTGTGAGTTCCCATACAGAATTGGAGTGCATTGACTCCATTTCCAGGTTCATGGCTTTGACCCATTCATCCTTATCTTCGTCATTCATTGTTTGTCGATAAGACAATGGATCCTCAATGCCATCATTAGGTATGACAACCTGAGTTTCAGTTAAACCCAAGTAGCGATCAGGTTGTAATACAACTCTCCCACTACGTCGAGACACTCTCAACGTTTGAGATGGACTGGATGGATCTGAAGAATTAGTTCCTTCATCAACCCTTGTTGAAGGTCCAACTTCATCAACAACTCTTAGTGATTCTTCAATAGCTTCTCCTAATATTATTTTGCTACGTGGTTTATGATCTCTCATGTGGTCTTCCTCTAAGAAGGTGGCGTTTGTCGATACAATCACCTTATTTTCTTGTGGGTCGTAGAAGTAACCACCTCTCGTTTCTTTAGGGTAACCAACAAATTGGCACAGTTTTGAACGAGGTTCCAGTTTTTTAGGATTTGTCACAAGCACGTGTGCTGGACAACCCCAGATGCGAAAGTGATGCAAACTAGGTTTACGCCCCTTCCATAATTTGAAAGGTGTTTCAGAAACACTTTTCGAGGGAACATTGTTCAAGATGTATACTGCAGTCTCTACTGCATACCCCCAAAACGAGCTAGGCAATTGAGCATAGCTCATCATTGATCGAACCATGTCCAACAAGGTTCTATTTCTCCTTTCTGACACACCATTCTGCTGAGGTGTACCAGGGGCTGAGAGTTCAGATTGGATTCCATGTTCTATCATATAATCCTGGAATCTTTTATCCATATACTCCCTTCCTCGATCAGATCGAAGTACTTTAATACATTTACCTAATAGGTTTTCAACTTCAGCCTTAAACTCCTTAAACTTTTCAAGGGCTTCAGACTTATGTCCCATTAGGTACAAGTAACCATATCTTGAATAATCATCTATAAATGAGATGAAATATTCGTACCCTCCTCGAGCTTTTACATTCATTGGACCACATAGATCCGAATGTATTAACTCTAAGGGTTCTTTGCCTCTGTAACCCTTTCCAGTAAAGGGTCTCTTGGTCATTTTTCCCTCGAGACAAGATTCACAAGGTGGTAGTGAATCATCTTCTAACTTACTTAGAATTCCATTCTTTACCAAACGACCGATCCTATCGATGTTTATATGACCAAGTCTAAGATGCCAAAGATGAGTATTGTTACTTGTTGGAGAAATCTTTTGCCTTTTACTTTGAGTTTCAGCAATTTTAAATAATTCGTGATTTAAAAGTGCTTTGTTTTTTGTTGGTCTTAATACATACAAGTTATTTTCTAATTTTGCTAAACAAATAAGTACACCATTCTTATAAATGAACGCTTCATTCATATCAAAAGTAACTGTATACGATTGTTCAATCAAACATGAAATAGAAATTAAGTTCCTATTAATCTTGGGAACGATTAACAAACTTTCTGAAAGGAAGAATCTATTTTTTTAAAAAATAACTTCGCAGCTCCCACTGCTTTAGCTGAAATGACTTCTCCAATTTCGACCCTGAGTGTCATTTTCCCATCGTTCAACTGCCGAAAGGAAATATTTTCCTGAAAAAAATAGCAAACATGATTAGTTGCTCCTAAATCAAGTATCCAGATAAACTCATCATGTTCTACCAGGCATGTTTCTAAAACCAGTAAATCAAATTTACCTTCTGTTTCCTTCTTTTTCTCAGCAAGGTACTTTGGGTAGTTTCTCTTCCAATGTCCATCTACATTGCAGTGGAAACACTTGCCCTTGTCTGCCACAGCTTTGGTTTTTCCCTTGCTTTTAGCAGCAGTACCGGGAGCTTTCCCCTTGTTTCCTTTCTTCTTCTGAGTTTTCTTTGAAGAAGTGGCTACAGACTTAGTTCCAGAGGATGAACCCTTCTCGAACTTTCTTTTAGAGTGAACAACGTTTGCCTCTCCTTCTATCTGTCCCTTGTTCTTAAGAAGAGACTGATAGAGTTGTAGCTCATTCAGGAGGCTAGTCAGGTTGAATGTTATTTTATTCATCATTGCATTGCTTCGAAACTGCAGAAAACTCTTCGGAAGAGATTCTAAGATGAATGCAACCTGACTACGCTCATCTATGACCGCCACGTTTGCTTCTGCCACGTTGAATTGGACCATCATATCAAGGACATGCTCCCGAACAGACGTGCCCTCTTTCATGCGACAGCTATAAACGTATTTAAGAGCGTCATGGTGGAGTTGGTAGGACGGTTGTCCAAACATCTCCTGGAGAGAGTTCATAATCTCCCTCGCTGTTATCATGCCCTCATGCCTTTTAGCCAAAACTTCAGATAAGCTGGCTAGGATATAGACGCGAGTCTTATCATTGGCCTTTGTCCAGCGGTCATAAGCATCCTTAACTGCTTGGGATGCATTACGAGCAGGGGCTGGAGGACAATCCTCCGTTAAGACGAACCGCAGATCATCGACAACAAGAATCGTATTCAGGTTCGACTTCCACGTAGCGTAATTTTCGCCGGTTAATTTCTCATTTTTAAGCAGAGAGACAATTGAGGAAAACATTACTGAAATTTAAACAATGACCGTATTAGTTATCTTTGCCTTAACCCATCATACAAGCAAACAATTGCACACAATCCAATCAATTTTAGCAAAACAGACAATCACAGAACCCTAAAACTATTGATTTAGTTTTGCAACGATGTTTCAGAGGTTTAGAATATCAGCCATCGAAGGGTGATCAGACACTCCTCCTCTGAAATGAGACATCTCTCAGCTAATTCTAATTCCAGAATAACTCGTATTCCTATAGACATTAGCCATCATTGTTCGGTCAAGGATTTGTTAACACTTTTAACTCATCCTCGTAAGTGTAACCCTCCCACTTTCAGATCTCAGAGGCACGCACCAACAGGCTACCGATGGGAAAGACAACTGTTGGTGATTAGCCTAAGAGCTCCTATCCTATTCAAGAGTTCACGATGTTCCGAATCTTATGATCAGGCCCTCCGAAGGGATGGTTGCGCCAGGACAACCTGCAGGCGGATCATAGGACTCTCACGGTGTGAACTATGGGCGGAGATCGAGGGATACGTTGACACGTGTCCCGCTCCCACTTACTCTAGACATTTTTCCCATTCACCTTGATATTGATTCATGCAAACACTTTCCGAAGGGAGGCCGCTCCTAAGGCGACTCGAAGCCGAGCATTAATCTCACGTTGTGAATATAGGGACATAGGAGCAAAACTTGATTTAAATCTCGTTTTGTAATTTTCCTCCCACTGAAAATGTTCTACGGTTAATATAAGGTTGTTTAACTTAGATAGAATTCGGCTAAGTCAATCTATCTAAGTCTGATCCTATTATAACAATTATGGAAAGGATTCAACTGCACTCTTTTGGGTGAATTAAACTTCTTTTAATAAACCCAACATTGCAAGTCAACATTACTATGGTTAATTCAACTCAATGTTCGGATCAGTTCCCAGGTAGGAGGTGTTCCGTAAACCGTCAACTTAAATACCCCCAACCTTAGACAGAACTTTACCGAGAGAGTTCCCTTATAACCGTAGTAATGTAAGGTCTTTACTCTAAAGATCTTGGTGCATTAAACATTTTTAATAAACCTAGTGACATTGCATGCTAACATTTAACTATGATTAATTCAACTCCGGTATTCCAGGTCAGTTCCCAGGTAGGAGGTGTTCCGTAAACCGTCAACTTAAATACCCCCAGCCTTAGACAGAACATTACCGGTGGAGTTCCCTTATAATCACAACAATGTTTTTCCTACTTAGTCAATTAAAACTATTTTTAATTCTAAGTAAGAAAAGATTCTAATCCTATTAGAAACTGATCTAGGTCTAATTAATTTTAAACAATTTAAAATAAATCCAATTTATCCAATGATCTTATGTTTGCATGCAAATCTTGATTATAGATTGACGGTTTCTAATCATTAATATTAAAGAACTATTTCAAATTTTAATGATTAATCCTATAATCAAGAATCTAGGGTTTAATTCATTCAACAATCTCATTCAAATTAAATAATTAAACCACACTAATTGCATGGATAATATAACAATTATATTATTAACTATGGATGTTTCATGTTTCATGCAATATTGATTTTCTTTTAATATAACAATTATAAGTCAATCAAGAAAATCAATCAAGCATGCTTCATTCATCACATTAAACATAACTATTTATATTTAATTTAAGTAATGACATGCTTCATGCTTTCCAATTTTTTCATATAATTAATATACACTTATATTAAAAATATGAAAACAATTTCATGCATTTAAACATACATTATAACAATTTATAATATAAAAAAAAATGCATGAGCATGTTTATAACCTAAGGTGGGATTAAATATTCTATATGACATCCATAAAGCATATAAATAGCAATTGAACCGGTTAATTTTGGCCCCTAGAATAAAATAAAGCATTAAATTACATTAATTTTAGCTAAATTCTATCCTAAAATCTTTCTGCAACTCCAAAAATTGGTCTAGACAGCAAGAACTACCCCGAACCGGCCTCCAAAATCACGAACCATGCCAAAATTTGGCTGAACCGGACCAAATAGGTCCCAACCCAGTCGAACCGGTCTGAACCGATTCACCCTCCTCTTGAACCGCGCCTGATGAAGCCCTAATGTGCACCGCCATCGTGACAGTGTCGAGAAGCTATCAACACAGCGTCCTGACGCTGTGCGCTTTCCTTACCGAGTGCCTGCAGTATCGAGACAGCGTCGAGACGCTGTTGGAGTAGCGTCCCGAGGCTGTTGCGTCTGGAAGCAGATTCTGGGCAAAAACAGCACGATTTCTTCGGTTTTGGCCTCGATTTTAGTGGCGATTTCTCTGATTTTCATCTCATAAAAACCTATTCTAGACCCGGACTTCCATAGGACTCGATTTTTCATAATATACCCGAAACACCGGGCCTTACATGATCAAAATCACATAAAAATAAAATCTATGGCCATAAAATTAACCTAAACAGTTCAACGCAAACCGAACATACATTATGCATAAATCCCACCTATTAGAGCCTATCGCAAATTTTAATATTAATTAATAGGGACAGCGAAGGCTCTGATACCAATTGGAGGGAATAAAAGTCCCCACGCAGCGGAAGCGCATCGATTGGACCTTACGCCGTATATTAATTAACATTAAAATACCGTTACAAAAATTCAAACAAACTTTAAACACACTTTAAAGTTGTTGGAAAATTTGTTTAAACATGCTGAAAAATAAATCTAAATTTATTTTCATGCTTTTCTAAAGAAAAGGGGAAGAACTGTTACAAACCTTCGTTGTAGACTTGACGGTTCTTCGCCAACGACGCTCCAACGAACAAAAACGCAGCAGCCTCCTTTGTGTTTCTTCGCTGGAAAATTCTTCTTTAAAGACACAATAACTACAGAGGTTACACCGGTATGTCTCTAAGTCTAGGAGGCAAAAGACTTGTGGGAGTCTTTCTCTAAGAGGGAGGCTAGAGAGAATTCTAGGTCTTGTCTTGAGAGTCTAAGAGCAAGAGCAGAGTGTTATGGACCAATTAGGTCTAGTGTTCTATTTATAGAAGAGAGGTCATAAATAAAATATTCAATTAAATCAATATTTTCCAAAATTGATTCAATCTTATTCCTTATTTAATCAATCCATGATCAATCAATTCAGCAATTGATTAATCTTTTCCACAAATGACTAATTACTTCCATAAGTGATTAGATCATTTCCATAAATGATTAATCACTTCCTTAAGTGATTAATTATTTCCATAATTGATTAATTCCCAGTTAATGAATTCTTTAATTAATTAACCACCAATTAAATATCACATATTTAATTTCCGGCCTTGAATTAATTAATTTGCCCAAATAGATTTTAGGCCTTAAATTAATTAATTCATTATTTGAACTCTTTCAAACTTCCATAAATTTATATTAATATTTGAATTTCTTCAAATATTACTTTCTCTCATAATAATATATCAATATATATTATATTTGTTTCCCTTAGTAAATTGAAAATTTTCAATTTACATTTATTACTTAGTTGCCTCAAATTACTTTACGAGCTACCAGTGGGACCTAATGGACCTGCAGATCAGAAGCTCCAACGATGTGTGATTAATTGGTCAAACTCATTAACCACATTAATCAATATTTGTTAATTGTGTGTACATTCCACTATAGACTCACAGTTGCACTCTTCTCACTGCAGACATATTTTCTGTGTCTACGGATCTAGACCAATATTGACTAGTTAGTCCTTCACGAGTGTCCGTAACACCAACTGGGTCAAATTACCGTTTTACCCCTAGGTTACTTCTATTTTCTTAAGTACCAGTTATCCTCTAATGAACAACCTGTTTGTGGTCCAACCATCAAACAGAAAACCCTTTCGTGCCATTGAGAGGGTAGGGCCCTTTGTTCAAGACTCGGAGTAACCACTTAAGGGAACACTCATCTGCTTCCCTAAAGTCGGGAAGGAGTGAATTCCATCTTGTACGATTATGTTCCCAGCTCCCCATTCGGTCTTGTCCCCAAAATTGTAGGCTTATTGAGTCGGCGTATTGACCACTCTCACCCATACAAATCAAAGGACAATCTCTCATGAGCAGGAGTCCATAATCAACTCAGGATTAAGACTAAGTTGTCTAGGTCGTCCTAGTGAAATAGAAAACCAACTAGTTAACGGTGTTATAACCAGTGGTTACTATTTCGCGGTTCGGTCTTATGCAAACTCATTGCATAGGATACCCCCACTCGCATGTCTCCTACACGAACGCGTTGGATCGCAGCGTTTGTATCAAATACAAAGTGGGTCGTATCCATAGTGTCACAAGGATAAGGCACCTAGTCTTATCCCTATACTATAGACCTTTTAGGCTGTTTCTTGAACAATGATCCCATATGTCGTTGATAACTGCCCAAAAGGTAGTTATTTATGCATCAATTATATAGGGATTTGTGTGTCCTTTATGCTTATTAGGGTTGGTTTTAGATGGATATTACATGTTTTAACCCATTTGGAAGAATGGAAGTATTGGAAATTATTTTGTGCAGATTATGCTGTTGGGCGACTGGAGGGAGCAAATTCTATGTTGCAGCAAAACTGGGAACAGAACTGCCACATCACAGCTCGTTAGCCAACTTCATGAATCGACTTCTGTTGAGTTATTTTCGTGATAAAGGATCAAGGAGAGCCTTACACGTGTCCTAGTTGACCTAATTCAAGCTTCTCATCCTTCTATAAAAGGAAGTAGCCGTCAAAGTCAAAAGCATTCCATGTTTCTCCTTGGAAGTCGAATAGTATAGAGAGATTAGAGGCCATCAGTGCAAGCTGATTGAGGAGTTTAATATTTCCTTTATTATCTTGTAATTATGAACATGTCTACTCAGATTATGATTGGTGTTTCCATACTTATTATGAACTAAGTAGCTTTAGGCGTTGGTTAAGGAACATGTAGTTGTCGTGCTTCATCTCTAATAATATTTGTTGATTATTGCATCTTGGTTAATTGTTGTGTCTATTTCCATTTTATGCTTGCCTTGCCAGCCGGTGTGAATAGCTCTCTCTAGTTTCAGGGATGATTTAGAGAGTGTGTGGCAATTATCCACACTACGATCATTGTGTATTGGTGAACGCCAGTGACTGAGCTAGGGATAGCCAGTTGCCTAGTGCTTGATCGGTCGTACTTCATTGGGGTTGAAACACATCCCAAAAGATCCGGAGTTCCAGGAGGAATCCGCTAATAATACTGCGAGAGTTTGCATGATCAATAATATTGCTAGAGCATCTTTTAAAACAATTACTAAACCCTGACCAGCGCCTGTCTTTAACCTGTCTGCCTATTTGATTATTTTCTGTTCTATCATTTACTTTGCTTCAACATTATTCTTACAAAACCCAATCATTTTCACTACTTTGAAACCATTAGGAAGTTACACAAAATAGATAAAGTGAAAACTAATTCAAGGCTCGGATTGATAATATTACTTGCTGCAAACTGTGTACACTTGTACAGGAATTCTAGAGTCTTTTATACTATATTTTTACTCACTCTAGGAACCCAACAAGTTTTTGGCGCCGTTGCCGGGGAACTGAATAAGTTTTTATCTGATTTGTTTTGTGTATGTGTTTTAGTGGTTTGGTGCTAGAACTTTTTGATTGTTTCTTTTGTTTTTGCAGGTGTGAGTTCGGTGCATGAGCGATCCGCCTGGGGTGAGGTTCGAGCTTGATCCAGAAATTGAAAGGACATTCAGGTTGAGAAGGAGGGAGCAAAGCAGAAACCAGATGGAGAATGTGTCGCGTCTTCCGGAGGCTCCTGAAGGTCCAGCAAATCCCCAGCAGAATCCGTTGCTGCAGCAAAACCCGCTGTTTGAGCAAAATGAGCAGCAAAATAATCAGTCTGAGAATTCTATCTTAATAGCGAACGATAGGACCAGAGCCATTCGAGTGTATGCTGTCCCAATGTTTAATGAGTTGAATCCAGGAATTGCACGTCCCCAAATCCAAGCGGCGAATTTTGAAATGAAACCGGTAATGTTTCAGATGTTGCAAACCGTGGGGCAATTCCATGGTTTGTCATCTGAAGACCCTCATTTACATCTTAAGTCTTTTCTAGGAGTTAGTGATTCGTTTGTAATTCAAGGAGTGCCTAGAGATGCTCTTAGATTAACTTTGTTCTCGTATTCTCTTAGAGATGGAGCAAAGGCATGGTTGAACTCTTTTGCTCCAGGATCAATTAGGACATGGGATGAGTTAGCTGGAAAATTTTTGAGTAAATATTTCCCACCTAATAGAAATGCTAAATTGAGGAGTGAAATAGTAGGGTTTAGGCAACTTGAAGATGAAACTTTTAGTGAGGCTTGGGAGAGATTTAAGGAGCTTTTGCGAAAGTGTCCTCACCATGGTTTACCTCATTGTATTCAAATGGAAACATTTTACAATGGTTTAAATGGAGTAACCCAAGGTATGGTCGATGCTTCGGCTGGAGGAGCCCTTTAGGCAAAAACTTTTGATGAAGCCTATGAAATTTTAGAAAGAATATATATTAATAGTTGTCAGTGGTCGGATGTTAGAGGCACAAATAAAAAGGTTAAGAGTGTATTAGAGGTTGATGGTGTGTCCACCATTAGGGTTGATCTTGCTATGATTGCTAACACTCTTAAGAATGTGACAGTGATTAGTCATCAAAAGCCACCACCTATGGAGCCTACTGCAGTGGTAAACCAAGTGGCAGAAGAAGCGTGTGTCTATTGTGGTGAAAATCACAACTACGAGTTTTGCCCCAACAATCCAGCTTCTGTGTTTTTTGTAGGTAATCAGAGGGACAACCCTTACTCTAACTTTTATAATCCAGGTTGGCGCAACCACCTCAACTTCGCATGGGGAGGTCAAGGAAATAATGTGCAAGCACAACAAAAGGTGAAACAGCCAGGATTTGCTAAAGCGTAGGTAATGCCCCAGCAAAATAAGCAGGCTTTGCCCCAGCAAAATTTGGGAAATTCTCTCGAGGCGATGATGAAAGAATTTATGGCTCGTACAGATGCTACAATTCAAAGTAATCAAGCTTCAATGAGAGCCCTGGAATTGCAAGTGGGTCAGCTAGCTAGTGAGCTAAAGGCAAGGCCTCAAGGGAAACTTCCTTCGGATACTGAACACCCTCGAAGGGAAGGTAAGGAGCAGGTAAAGGCAGTAACTCTTAGGAGTGGTAAGCCATTAAAAGAGCCTAGTAAGACCCAGGATGTAAATAGAAATAGTGATAGAAATGTTGTTGTTGAGAAAGAATTGGAGATTGGTCAGGGTGCTGGAGGCAGCAATAAAAATGCTGGAGCATCTGGTTCTGTGCCAGATGTAGAACCACCTTATGTGCCGCCCCCACCTTATGTACCACCTCTACCTTTTCCACAAAGGCAGAAGCCTAAGAATCAGGATGGTCAATTTAAAAAGTTTTTAGAGATTCTTAAGCAATTGCACATAAATATCCCTTTAGTAGAAGCTATTGAGCAAATGCCTAATTGTGCTAAATTTCTTAAGGATATTTTAACTAAAAAGAAGAGGTTAGGTGAGTTTGAAACTGTATCTCTTACTGAGGAATGTAGTGTTATTCTTAAGAATGGGCTACCACCAAAGGCTAAGGATCCAGGATTATTTACTATACCTGTATCTATAGGTGGAAAAGAATTAGGTAGAGCACTCTGTGATTTAGGTGCAAGCATTAACCTAATGCCTCTTTCGGTCTATCGGAAGCTTGGTATAGGTGAAGCTAGGCCTACCACAGTCACACTCCAACTAGCTGATAGGTCTATCACATATCCAGAGGGTAAAATTGAGGATGTCTTAGTGAAAGTGGATAAATTCATATTTCCTGTTGATTTTATTATTTTAGACTATGAGGCTGATGAAGATGTCCCAATTATTCTAGGTCGTCCATTTTTGGCTATTGGTAGGGCGTTAATAGATGTTCAAAAAGGATAGTTAACAATGAGAGTCTGTAATGAGGAAGTGAAATTTAATGTGTTTAAATCCATGAAATATCCAGACGAAATGGAGGATTGCTCTTTCATTAGAATTCTGGAGAGCACAGTTATTGAGACAGCAAAACAGGATTTGGCTGATAAGCATTCGGAAAAGCATGGAGAGGTTAGTATTGAAGATTTAGAAGTTTGTTCTTTAGAAAGAAAAAATGAAAAAGAGTTGTTTAGGTGTGAGGATGTTTTTGAGTCTTTAGATTTAGATCAAAGAAAGGCTCCTCCTATTAAGCCATCCCTGATTGAGGCACCAACTTTAGATTTGAAGCCCTTGCCGGATTATCTAAAGTATGTGTATCTTGGGGAAGGAGAGACGTTGCCCATTATTATTGCATCAGATTTAATGTCGGAGCATGAAGAGGCCTTAATAAAATTGCTGCAGAAATACCGCAAAGCTATAGGTTGGACATTGGCTGACATTCAGGGAATTAGCCCATCTTTTTGTATGCACAAAATCACTCTAGAGGAGGGATACTTTAGGGGTATTGAGCAACAAAGAAGGCTTAACCCTGCAATGAAAGAGGTTGTTAAAAAGGAGGTAATTAAATGGTTGGATGCTGGGATCATTTATCCAATTGCCGATAGCAATTGGGTAAGCCCTGTCCAATGTGTTCCTAAGAAAGGAGATGTCACTGTGGTGAGCAATGAAGACAATGAGTTGATCCAACCAGGACAGTAACTGGCTGGAGGGTTTGCATGGACTACAGGAGGCTTAACAAAGCTACCCGTAAGGACCATTTCCCTCTACCATTTATTGACCAGATGTTGGATAGATTGACTGGTCAGGCCTATTACTGTTTCTTAGATGGTTACTCTGGGTACAACCAGATTACTATTGCTCCTGAGGATCAGGAGAAAACCACTTTCACCTGCCCTTATGGGACATTTGCTTTTAGGCGAATGCCTTTTGGCCTTTGCAATACTCCAGCAACATTTCATCGGTGTATGCTAGCAATTTTCTCTGATATAATTGAGTCTACTGTTGAGGTATTTATGGATGATTTTTCAGTTTTTGGAGGGACTTTTCAGAATTGTTTAGAAAATTTAGGCAAGGTGTTAAAGAGATGTGAGGATACCCATCTAGTTCTTAATTGGGAAAAATGCCACTTCATGGTGAATGAGGGCATAGTGTTAGGTCATAGGATTTCTAAGAATGGTCTAGAGGTTGATAGAGCAAAAATAGAGGTGATTGAAAGACTAGAGCCACCGAATTCAGTGAAGGGAATTCGGAGTTTTTTAGGACATGCTGGATTTTATAGGAGGTTCATAAAAGATTTTTCCAAAATCAGTAAACCTCTTTATAACTTATTGTGTACTGATCATGTTTTTGACTTTAATGCAGATTGTAGGAAGGCTTTTGAGATCTTGAAAGCTGCTTTAGTCTCAGCACCTATTCTTTGTGCACCTAATTGGAATTTACCATTTGAGGTAATGTGTGATGCGAGTGATGCTGTCGTAGGTGCGATGCTGTTTATCAATCCTATATATTATGCAAGCAGAGTCTTAAATGAGGCACAGGTCAACTATACAACTACTGAAAAGGAGTTGTTAGCTGTTGTGTTTGCTTTTGAGAAGTTTCGGCCATATTTGGTTGGATCCAAAGTCACGGTGTTCACGGATCATGCAGCAATAAGGTATTTAATGACTAAGAAGGATGCAAAGCCTAGACTAATTCGTTGGGTTTTATTGTTGCAGGAGTTCGACTTGGAGATAAAGGATAAGAAGGGATCAGAAAATGTCATTGCAGATCATTTATCTCGGCTTGATCCGTCATCATCTTTGCTGAAGCAATCTGCCATTTCCGATTCTTTTCCAGATGAACAACTCTTTGCTGTTGAGGTAAAGGTAGTTAGGGATGTCCCTTGGTATGCTGATATTGCCAACTTTTTGGTAAAGGGAGTTACCCCTATTGACATGGATTGGAGGCAGAAGAAAAAGTTTAAGCATGATGCGAAATTTTTCTATTGGGATGAGCCATTTATGTATAAGCAATGCTCTGACGGTATTATTCGTAGGTGTGTTTCAGGTGCTGAAGCAAAAGAAATCCTGGAGCAATGTCACTCTTCGCCGTATGAAGGTCATTTCAGCGGTCAGAGGGCAGCTATGAGGATTTTGCATTGTGGATTTTTCTGGCCCACCTTATTCAAAGATGCCCATTGGTTCTACAAGCAATGTGATGCTTGACAGAGGAGAGGAAATTTAGGGCCTAGAGATGAAATGCCTCTTACTTATATTTTAGAAGTTGAATTATTCGATGTATGGGGTATTGATTTTATGGGGCCATTTCCCCCTTCTAATGGCAATTTTTTTTATCTTATTGGCAGTTGATTATGTGTCCAAGTGGGTGGAAGCCATTGCATGCCATCAGAGTGATGCCAAGACAGTTGCAAGGTTTCTCCAATCGCACATCTTTGCGCGGTTTGGGACACCTAGAGCTCTAGTGAGTGATGAGGGTACACATTTTGTTAATAATATCTTAAGTAAGCTTTTAGCTAAGTACGAGATTAAGCATAGGATATCTATTCCTTATCACCCACAAGCAAATGGGCAAGCTGAAATTAGTAATAGGGAAATTAAATCAATTCTAGAGAAAGTAGTTCATCCATCTAGAAAGGATTGGTCTTTTAGATTGGATGAGGCTCTTTGGGCTTATAGGACAGCCTATAAGACTCCTCTAGGTATGTCTCCTTATAGGTTAGTGTATGGGAAAGCTTGCCATTTACCATTGGAGCTAGAGCATAAGACGTTTTGGGCTTTGAAAAAATTAAATTTTGAACTGAGTCGTGCAGGAGCAATTAGAATGCTGCAGCTTAATGAATCAGAGGAATTTCGCCAATTTTCTTATAAGAATGCGAAAATGTATAAAGAAAAGACTAAGTTGTGGCATGACAAGAGAATTAAATCTAAAGAGTTTGTCAAGGGTCAAAAAGTCTTGCTTTATAATTCTAGATTGAAATTGTTTCCTGGGAAACTAAAATCTAAATGGTCAGGACCATTTACTGTGGTTGAGGTTTTCCCCCACGGAGCAATTACTTTGCAGGATGAAAAAGATGGGAGAGTGTTCAAAGTGAATGGACAACGTGTGAAAAATTATTGGGGTGAGGAGTTTCAGGCGAAATATCCTTCCCTAAGGTTGGTTGATGATTGAGAGAGCAGGATTTTTGCGGGAGCATTTTATAGGGCAAAATTTTGAGCTCCCAGTGTTTATATTAATTTAATGTTTCGCTAATTTTAATTTCGATTGGGTTAGATTTGATTTTGCATGATTTAGTATATTTTTATTTTTTTAGTATTTGTTTATTTTTGGTGATTTAGATTTTATCTATTTTGTTTTAGATTTAATTTCATTTTCAGGTTATTTATTTGGAATAACTTTGGATTATCTTTTCATTAATTAGATTTTGTTTTATGTGGATTTTATTTTCAGTTATTTGAATTTTGTTTAGTTTAGGATTAATAAAGATTTTCTCTAATTAATTCGGCTTCAAAAATAAAGCATTAGATTTGATTTGTTCGGTTAAATTTAAAATATGAATTTAAAAGATTTGATTTTCCTATTTTGAAATTTAAATTCCGTATCTAAGATTCTTCAGGTTCAGAAGGTTGTTGCGGCAAAGATAACGCTGGAGCAAATTTTCCGTACGAATAGGAAGGATTTTAGTGTGAGTAATTATTTTTACCGTTGGGATTTTTGAATTTCTATGGACAGGTGAATTGCAGGGATGCTGCCACATGTCGTGCAGGGATAATCCAACGGTTTAGCCGTTGACAACATGTCGTTATTTCCCATAGATGGTTGAACTTCCACGATTTTACCGTTAGAGATTTAAATTGTAAATTAAATGTGAACGGTAAAACCATTTAATAAGGAGCAAATCTTTTCGGTTAAGATTTCAAATTGCTAGAGCCTTATTTATTCCCAATCGCTGGTAAGTCTTCTTTCTACTTCGCCTTCTTGTTTCAATCTTGCCATCTACATTCTTTCTTTCTCCTTTACATTCTCTCCAAAACCCTTTGAGTTATCTATGGCCAAAACAAGAGCTAGGAAAGAGAGGGAGAGTGAAGAGGAGGAGGTACCGGTCACGCCGGAAGTGCAAAAAGGGAAAACCAAGAAGAAAAGAACGCCGGAGGAAAAGGAAGCAAAGAAAAGGAGAAGGCAGTAAAGGGCTGCAGAACAGGAGGAAGTTCAGGAGGTGGCAGAAGTTGTTGCCACTACTGCGGAGGAAGAAAGTACTCAAGAACCTGAAGTGCAAAACCCAGATACGGTTCAAGAAAAGATTGCTGAGAAAAATCAAGAAACAGAGGTTGAAGAGCAGGCTGCAGGTGAGCCTAACAAGGAGAAAACACCGGAGCTAGCGCAGGAGGCTCATGTTGAAGTCATTATACCTGAACCGCCCAGACGTCACCGCATCAAGAGGAAGACGGGTCGCGTAAGGGTGATTCGGAATACTCCCTAGCCTCCGACGTTAGACTCTAAGGAAGAGAAAAGAGAAGAGGAAAATACGGCAAAAGAAGAAGAGGCAAGGAAGGCAGAAGATGAGCATTTGCGAGAACAGAGAGAAAGCAAGGGCAAAGGAATTCCCGAAGCATCGGGTGAGATTGAGGAGCCGAGGGCACCATTCATTCGCTTTGTCAATGAACTTGCTAGAGAAAAATATCAGGAAGTACTGAGGCGTGATTTCTTGTTTGAGCGAGGTTTTGGCAGTAATTTGCCCAGGTTTTTGGAATCTGGAATAGAGAGCCTAGGGTGGAGGCAGTTTTGTGCGAAGCCTGATCCTATCAATGCCAACATCTTCGGGAATTCTACGCCAATCTTGACGTGAAGGATGATTTCGAAGTCATAGTGCGAGGAGTGCCTGTCCAATGGAGCCCATAGGCCATTAATAATTTGTTTGATCTTCAGGACTTTCCACACGCAGTTTTCAATGAAATGGTGGTTGCCCCATCGAGCGACCAGTTAAGCGCGACGGTCCGGAAGTAGGTGTTAAGGGGGCCCAATGGAGGGTGTCGTAGACGCGGAAGCACACATTTCAAGCTGCCTATTTAAAAAGTGAAGCCAACGCTTGGATGGGCTTCATTAGGCTCCGCTTGCTGACGACAACGCAAGACTCCACTATATCTCGGGACAGAGTGTTGCTTGTTTTTGTTATCCTTCGATCAATGAGCATAGATGTTGGAAAAATAATTGCTACTGAGATTGCTGACTGTTGGCGCAAGAAGGTGGGGAAGTTGTTCTTTCCAAACACGATTTCGATGTTATGCAGCAGGGCAGGAGTGCCCACAGTTCCAGAGGATATGATTATGCTTGATAAAGGGATCATTGGCACACCTAATCTGGCGCGGCTTCAGCGTACGCAAGAAGCTCGCCACGGTGGACTTGCGTATGGAGTTCATCAAATCCTAGAGCAACTGACATTGGTGGCCAACAGGTTAGAATTTGCTGAAAGGCAAGCTCAGACCTACTGGACTTATGCTAAAAGGAGAGATGATGCGCTCAGGGGGGCCTTGCAGACCAATTTCTCAAAACCATATCATTCATTCCCAGTGTTTCCCGATGACTTATTTAATCTTTGGATACCACCCCCACCATTTGAACGAGAAGAGGATGTTGATGAGGAGCAGGGTCAGGAAGATTGACTGATAGGATGACCTGAAGCGAGCATTACTTTTGTTTTTCCATTTTTGTTTGCTCGCGCATATTGACCCTACTCACTGTTATAACTGCTTGTCTGTTTCTTCTTAATTCTTTCCGCTTTGACAAAAATATATCTCTGTTATGTAATTTTTCTTTGAATATGTTTTTAATGAAATTTCTACATGTTTCCATTCCATGAGCACTGACTCTAACTTAACTATTTTCTTCTGAATTTTTGAAGCTTGGACTGATTACGCTTAATTAGATCAAGGTATTCTGATCTCCAGAAACCTTTTGCTTGACCATTTCTTCTAGCCTGGACTGTTGCTGCGGCAAAGAAGATTTTGAAGGTAGTATTGACTTATATGATCCACTTTACGCCTAATTCTAGTCCCACACTTAATTTAAAATTCAGATAGAAAAATTTAAGTTTGGGGGCATAATTGCAAAATTAATGATTCATTGAGGACAATGAATAATTCAAGTTTGGGGGACTTTTTGCTACTC
Source organism: Luffa aegyptiaca (assembly GCA_017139565.1). Taxonomy (NCBI): domain Eukaryota; kingdom Viridiplantae; phylum Streptophyta; class Magnoliopsida; order Cucurbitales; family Cucurbitaceae; genus Luffa; species Luffa aegyptiaca. Next base: position 25,568,008 of record CM029397.1, read on the forward strand.
CAATGTTTTGCTCGAGCATTCCTCTCCTTCAAATAAAAATTTGCTAGGTTATTGAGTAACCGAGGACATTTGTGATGCCCATAGTCTGTCTTCGCGTCAAAAGATGACCTAGTAAGTGTGAAAAATGAAAAATTATTATTTGCTGAAAAATTATTTGTTGAAGATTTTGCTGAAAAAATTGATGGAGCAAAAGTTTTGAAGGATGAATGATGATCCAGCAGTTTTTCTGTCTCCCAGAACTTAGGTGAGCTTCATCATAAAATGTTGTCATTCTGAGGGGCAAGAGATGGAATAACTAAGAATTTTTTAGCTTTATAAAGAGTATTGAGCCTAGTTGGTGATAAGTTTGAGGCAAGGGTATACTGCACCATAAAGTGGGTCATCTCATTCTTAAGAGCTTATGACTGTAGGGCTGCTTTAAGTCTTAAAAATGAAAATATAAACCCTTTGAGAATATGTTTTGAATGACTGATAATAGAGCTAAGCTGTGGAGAGTTCTTAGAATTGAGTTGAAAAGTGGTGATTATTTGTCCCTGTCGAATGAATCATTTTGCTGCAGCAGAGCTTGGTTTTGCAGAGTGCTCAGGTAAAGGTTAAAGGTAATATTGGATTGTCTGATTTGATTAAGCTAATTCGTTGTCTAATGTTTCTAGATTCTTAAGGGAAGGTGAGTTAGTATTGCTCGGGACGTGCAATAGTTCAAGTTTGGGGGTGTGATAACTGCCCAAAAGGTAGTTATTTAGGCCTCAATTATATAGGGATTTGTGTGTCCTTTATGCTTATTAGGGTTGGTTTTAGATGGATATTACATGTTTTAACCCATTTGGAAGAATGGAAGCATTGGAAATTATTTTGTGCAGATTATGCTACTGGGCGATTGGAGGGAGCAAATTCTATGCTGCAGCAAAACTGAGAACAGAACTGCCACATCACAGCTCGTTAGCCAACTTCATGAACCGAATTCTGTTGAGTTATTTTCGTGATAAAGGATCAAGGAGAGCCTTACACGTGTCCTAGTTGGCCTAATTCAAGCTTCCCATCCTTCTATAAAAGGAAGTAGCCGTCAAAGTCAAAAGCATTCCATGTTTCTCCTTGGAAGCCGAATAGTATAGAGAGATTAGAGGCCATCAGTGCAAGTTGATTGAGGAGTTTAATATTTCCTTTATTATCTTGTAATTATGAACATGTCTACTCAGATTATGATTGGTGTTTCCATACTTATTATGAACTAAGTAGCTTTAGGCGTTGGTTAAGGAACATGTAGTTGTCGTGCTTCATCTCTAATAATATTTGTTGATTATTGCATCTTGGTTAATTGTTGTGCCTATTTCCATTTTATGTCCACCTGGCCAGCCGGTGTGAATAGCTCTCTCTAGTTTCAGGGATGATTTAGAGAGTGTGTGGCAATTATCCACACTACGATCATTGTGTATTGGTGAACGCCAGTGACTGAGCTAGGGATAGCCAGTTGCCTAGTGCTTGATCGGTCGTACTTCATTGGGGTTGAAACACATCCCAAAAGATCCGGAGTTCCGGGAGGAATCCGCTAATAATATTGCGAGAGTTTGCATGATCAATAATATTGCTAGAGCATCTTTTAAAACAATTACTAAACCCTGACCAGCGCCTGTCTTTAATTTGTCTGCCTATTTGATTATTTTCTATTCTGTCATTTACTTTGCTTCAGCATTATTCTTACAAAACCCAATCATTTTCACTACTTTGGAACCATTAGGAAGTTACACAAAATAGATAAAGTGAAAACTAATTCAGGGCTCGGATTGATAATATTACTTGCTGCAGACTGTGTACACTTGCACAGGAATTCTAGAGTCTTTTATACTATATTTTTACTCACTCTAGGAACCCAATAGTCGCTACATATAGTTCAAGACTCATATTACAGCCTTGGATGTCTAGTTTATTGGATTAGGGTTATTTTTAGGCAAAGACAAATATAAAATAACTAATAACAATTAATGAAAAAAATATATCAATATTATTTCATTAATATCCGGTCAACAGTTACATTCACTATCTACGAGTTTTAGGGCATAAAACCCAACAGTTACATCTAGTGGTTTACTATTTCATGGTCCGGTCTTATGCAAACTCATTGTATAGGATACCCTTGCTCGCATGTCTCCTACATGGACGCCTTACATAAATATGTTCTGTATCGAATACAAAGCGGGTCGTATCAAATAGTGTAACCAGGATAAGGTACCCAGCCTTATCCTTGTACTATAGACCTTTTAGGTTGTTACTTGAACACTAATCCCTGTATGTCCCCACATATTAGTTCAAGTTACATGTAAACAACCTGGGATCTTAGTTTATTGGATTTTGGTTATATTTTGCAATTTTTTACTTAATATAACAATAACACTTTATTGCACAAACCTCAATAACATTTGATTGATACAAGTGTATAATTCGTTAACATTCACTATCTACGAGTTTTAGGACATAAAACCCAACAAAATTTCATCTTCTAGCAAGGACCTCGGGCATCCCTACTCATGGGCGTCTACTAGGGTTCTGTCACTACCCTCTTCTTTCCAGTGAGTTCTGCTTGAATTTGCCTTCAAATCATGGCCTTTTATAGCGTGGGAAGTGGTTGAGAAGACACGAAAATGGTGCTTGCAGGTAGCCCAGGCAGTTTCAGAGTCAAATCAGTTGGTTAGGTGCGCAAAACACTCGTTCAAAACGACCCGCGACAGACTCGGAACTGTCTGCATCTGCCCAAAAAATGTGGTCGCATTTCACTTTGGCTTTGGTAGAAATGCGATCGCATTTTTGGAAAATTTTTTATTCCCTTGTTTCTGCAAAACACCAAAACTAAGTCAAATTCACACCAAAATGAGTTCTTTTAAGCACAAATATATACAATTTGACACATGTGACTCTCAAAGTCCTAACTCATCAACTTTAACACTTTTTAGGCTCGAGAATAGTGATTTTGATCTAAAACATACAAGTTTCACAAGAAAATGAGCTAAATATAAGGGCAAAATAAGTATATTTTTTACACTTATCAATAACCAAGGATGTTTATCTATTGGATTTAGATTATATAAACAAACAATTCACTAAATAACATCTTTATTACAAAAGGATTACAAACTTTGAGTTTTAGGACATAAAACCCAACAACGGCGACCCCAACTTCACGGCTAGGCCACTCCACGGGAGAAACCGAGAGAGAGAGGGGGAGAATTGCAACGAAAGGTGGCGGTGCTACGACGGCAAGACTGGCAAAAGCGGAAGCACAACGGCAGCGGCACTGGACTCCAACGACGGCTGGTGAGGATGGGTCTCACGGCAAAAGTAAGAAGAGAGGGAGAGAGACGAGGGTTTGGGATTTCTTCTTTTTCTTTAATTTCTTTATTTCCCTTCCTTTTTCTTAATCGAAAAACCCTAAGAAAAGGCTTTCTAAGAATAGGAATCTCCAACTTATTTCCCCCTTTCAACGTAAAATTTTTCAACGCTTAAACCATTCTCTAACCAACGCAGACCAATTCAATTGAGCTTTAGGGAGAGATTTATATTTATATAACGCTTAATTCCCAGAAATTATTACTCACACATCATTATATTTATTTAAAATTCCAAAGTACAAGCCAAAATAAAATTACATTAACCTTTGACTTAAATACAAGAATTTAACAACATCAAAATGCACGAGCATCACATCTTTTTCTCTCTTTTTAAAAGACTAGTCAAGTAACACGTGCAATGCACGTGGAATTTTATAATCTTAAATTAAAATAAGAGAAAATGGTAGTTTTTTAGCATATGTAATGTAATAAACAAATACCATATAACTTTTGTTTTAATTACCATAAACTTTTAAAAGTTAGTGATAAAAATAAAGGATTTGCATGTATATAGATATAATTGTAGCACACACGTACCTTGCACTTTTTTTTTTATTTAAACTTTGACAATAAGTTTAATAATTACCTTATTAAAAAAAATAGTATGAAATTCTACTAACAATTAATTTTTAAAAAATCAAGTAGTTTTTTAAATCAAGTAAGTTACATGTTAAATTGCCTTTTCTAAGATAAAAAAAATTATAATATAAGTTTTAAGCAAACCATTAAGTAGCTAATGTTATTATTTTTTAAAGTAGCTAATGTTATTATTAATAGTATTAAAAAACTTTCCACTAAAGTCAATTACATAAATTTAAATATAAATATTAAAAGTTATTGTATTTATGATTAATAAAAAAAATGATCTATTTAATTAGAAATTTGAGAGTGTGTTCAATGATTTTGGTGTTTGAAAATTTTAATTTCATTTAAAATTATGCACGCAAATATTAACTAATAAGTTTTTTTTTAAGGAATAACTTAATAATTTTTAGGCTATTGAATTTTATTTTTATTTTATCATTATCATTTTCAGACTTCTAAGTTTCTTACCTAAAATGTATTAGTTTGTATATTAAATTAAATAGATTAAATTACAAATTTGGTCATACATTTTGACACTTTTATTTTGGCTATTGTGGTTTTAAAAGTTTCAATTTAGTCCCAATAGTTTGAGCGTAGCTTCAATTTTGTTCCTATGGTTTGGACTTAGTTTCAATTTGTCTCTTATGATTTAATTAAATTTCGCAAGTCGTCCCTAAATTGTATTTTACCAACTTGAAAACCCACCTTTTTTTCTTGTTATTTTTACCTAGCCCTAAACTCCAAGTTAGTAAACTAACACAATTACTTGATAGAAACTTGCTACATAAAAATAAGGGAAAAATACACTTTTGGTCCATGAGATATGGGTTAGGTTTCTTTGTGGTCCCTAGTTTTCAAACTCGAAATTTTAGTATCTGAGGTTTGGATTTTGTTTAATTTTGGTCCCTCCATCCACTTTTCTGTTAAATTTTAACTCTGGTGGCCGGCGACCGACGACCGCCACGATACTGTTTATTTTATTTTATTTTTATTATTTTTTTTCCTTCACCTCCCCCTCTTCTCTCCTCCTTCTCTCTTCTCTCCCTTTTTTCTTTTTTTTTTAATAAAATAGAGGAGGGAGGGAGGAGGGACCTCCCTCCTCTCTGGTTTCACGCCTAAAAGTCTTGAGTTCTAGTATAAAAGTAGAAATATAATTTTCCTATAGTTTGACATTTTGTCAATTATATATTTTCTTTTTATATGTAAATCGCACCTATACACGAACGGATGCACCAATTCAATGTGGAACCATCTTTACATGAATAGTCGCATCAATTGCACCTATTGAACTCAATGGACACTTACACAGTTACACTCGAAAAGTCATGTCCCATTAGCAAAGGGTAAAATAGGAATTTATTTAAAAAGTAAGGGCAAAAGAGGAAACAAAAGATTCTCCCCTCTTAGCCCCTTTTATATATAGTATAATAATGGTTATTTTATTGTGGTGTTTTAGACTTGCATAAACTCAAATTCAATAAACAAACATCCTAGGTTATTTAATGTAACTTGAACAGTATGTGGTTGACATACAGGTGAATCTTGTTCAAGTAATAGCCTAATATGGATGAGGTTGGGTACCTTATCCTAGTGACACTATAGATATGACCCATTTTGTATTAGATATGACACACCCCGCCCCTGAACACCCCTAACATCCAGAGACGTGGTGTGCCAGCAATGAATCCTAACCGATTATAGGACCTCATTGCCAACAAGTAAGCTCTTAGTCACTATTGCGATCGTTGTAAATCCAGCAACAACTTAGATAACCAGAAATTTGGACAGAGTTTCCCCTGAAACTTGGTTTAGAACACACCTGAAACAGGACCACGTATACGCATACAAACTCCCTGGAAGACAAGATACTATTTCACATCCAAGAACCCAACTAGAGACACAGACGTCTCAAACCACAATACAAAACCCGACACTTCATTACCAAACCTTATACATAACAAGTGATATGCATCGAGTTGTAGAGATTGGTGGCAGATTCTGACTAGCTTATCCTGGTTAGCCAACTCTAGTTGAAACTCAAGAGCAACCTGGAGGAAAGTAAAAATAAAATAAAAGAATGAGCTGAAAAGCCCAGTGAGTGGTAAGTGCATAACTAAAATAATAAAACAGATCTCCTCTTTAAGCATAATTTTATAACTCTGAAAAATAATGTAAAACAGGAGATGTTTAATAATTCTCAAGATAACTAAACATAACAAAATATTTGCGGGGTAACTCCTGGAAACAGTAACACATGTTAGAAAGAATTATCACCAAACATGTACCCAAATCTCTAGTCATACTGGCGTAGAGTAACCTCAATACGCTCAGCAGAGCAATCTCTATCATACTGTGCATTGAGTAATCTCGAAATGCATAGCAGAGCCATCTCTGTCATACGTGCACGTAGAGCAACCCTTTAAGGGCTAAACACCCTAACACGACCCAAAGCTCTTGTGGGTGCTAGAGTGGGTCTTAAAGACCCCTCTCTGTACTACGGAAACGCATTCACGTAGTATACGGGTAATCACCATGGGTACATAGATCTAGTGGATTCAAATCACTTTTTAACATAAAAACTAAGCATCAACCGAATTCTCTACAACCATTCTCATTCTCTAAAACAACATTTCATAAATTGAAGAGATCTCTCAAATAATATAAATATTTTAGTTACTTAACTCACCATGAAATATCTCACATAACTCTAAATAATAATTCTGGCTAAATCATAATATATGGAAAATCTATAACACTCGTTTTCTCAAATTCTCGAATGATTTGAAAAATATTTCTAATATCTGTAAATGATAATTTCAGCAATCTCAGAACATTATTGAAAGTTCATAACAACTCCTTGAAAATGTCATAACTGTTTCTATTAAACTCAAACATAGTTATAGAACTCTTAAAATCTCATATAAATAATTAAATGATAACGAAACATTTGTAAAATACCACTCACAAAACTAGTGACGCTGGCGTTGACGTTTCAGATCACCCGTTAATCCAATTCTACCGAATCTGAAAGTTCAAAACCAATTCCCAAATCATGATTTATAACAACGAAAAACAAATATAAGTTTCCCCTTAGTCAATTAAACCAACATTTCATATGAACTAATTCCAAGAAAGGAGTAAACTTAAATTTCTCTTTGATGGATTAAATCAATTTCCAATCCAAATTATATTCCAACACCCAACTTTCACATTCTTTCTCATCTCATTAATAACTTGGGTACTTTTTTGTCTTCTTTCCCACTTGAACCATTTCTCTTTCCCCTTCCATCTCACTATTTACTATAATAGAAACAATATCAACTCTTCCAAATTAACTCTCTCACGTGACAATCTCTCTCATTTCAGCAAACACATTTTTTTTCTTTTCCATTTTATTTTTCTCTATTTTTCTCCTCTTTTCTTCACCAAACCTCCCTTCTCCTTCATCTCTGTTTTCTTCTTCTTTCCATTTCTCTGTTTCATTCTTTTTCTTTTTCTTTTTTTTAGTTTTCGAAAAACTTCAAAGATTTTGAGCTTCCTTTAATTGAATTTCCATAATCTTCTTTGGTACCAAACCCTATTTCCTTCTCTCTAGATAAGACAACCACCCTTCCAAAGCTTGATACTAAAAATTTCCTATTTCTTTTCTTCAATTTCTACACAACAACAAACATCATACACAAGCTATGCTATAGTATTCACTCACATACACTGGAGTATCCATAGCAAATTTATAGAGAAAGAATGAACACCCATAAAACCACTCTTTTAAACCCCATTTCTTAACATGTTTTCCTTTGAAAAACTTACCGAATTTCAATTCCTTTCTCTGATTTGAAGTTACTCCACTTTTAGCTAAGCTCTGATTCAAGCTGCACAAAGACTCTCTCTCTAATGCTTTTCTCAAATTCTCTCCCTCCTTTTTCCCGAATTTCCTCTCTCTCCTTCTTCCTTCGTTGATTTATTTCTCTTTCTTATTTCTTTTTTTTTTTTTAACAAACAAACCCTTGCTGCCACCTGCCCATATTCTAGCACACACATAACATCACCTCACCAACACACGTGCCTACACAAAAAATTTCCCAAAATTCAACTCTCTTTTTTTGTTTGTTTTTTTTTTCCTTCACCTTTCTTTTTGTAGAAATTCGAAATTGACAAACGTGTCCTTACAAGATACAAATGAATTGATCCAAATCGTTCATGTGGAGACATTACGAATGGGGGTATCCTATACAATGAGTTTGTATAAGACTGGACTGCGAAACAATTAATCTTTCTTTGTAACATCGTTAACTGAAAAGATTAGTATTTCATAGGATGATCATATGTGACTCGATCTCAATCCTGAGTGAGTTATGGACACCTGCATATGAGGGATTGTCCTTTTATTTGTATGGGTGAGAGTGGTATGAGTTCTCAACTCAATAAGCCTACCATTTTGGAGACGAAATTGAGTAGGGAGTTGGGAACATAACTACACAAGATAGAACTCACTCATTCCCGACTTTAGGGTAAGTAGATGAGTTGTTCTCTTAAGTGCTGACTTCAGAACTTGGTTTATGGTAGGGCCATAAAAAAATTGTTCATTAGAGAATCAGTGGTACTATAGGAGAAAGAGGTAATTACAGGAGTAAAACGGTAATTTAATCCAACTGTAATTATGAATGACTTATGAAGGATTTGAAGGGATAAAAAGCCCAACGCAGCGAAAACCATCAGAGGACCAAACTCAAATTAAACGTCGATTGGAATACCAATACGACGACAAAATACTTACAGCAGTAAAATAATATTAAATCTACCGTAAATACACTATAAGCCTGCTTTAATTTGCTGGAAAAATACCTAAATATAATCTAGAATTATACCTAAAGGCATAGGGATTAAGAGAACTTGCATTCGATTTCACTAAATCTTCAAGCGTTCTACACGGGATTACAGTAGCCCCTATGAGAACCGTTTGCTGGAAATTTCAAGGATTTTGCGTTGGTTGCTTGTGGGAGCAAGGATCACTAAGGGAATGAGAGAGATCTTCTCTATGTTTACTATAGAAAAAACGAGAGAGAGAGAGTTACAGAGAGATCGATTGATTGGCAGTGTAAGCCTCAACAGATGAATAACCTCCTCCTAAAAGACCTCCTCCAAATTGTGTAACCCTAAGTTAGTGGGAAGACCACGTTATTCAGTTAACTAAACTGATAAGAAGATTAATTAATTAATAAATAAAATTAATAATTAATCATATAATTAAATTAACAATTAATTTAATATTATTTATACAAATCGTATTTATATAAATATTCCCACATAACCTATAGTTTTAATGCAATTTAATTAAATCAAATTTAATTAAATTAAATTAAAACAAACGATTAATTAATTCAGTAATTAATTAATACCATAATTAAATATCATTACTTAATTATATCTCTCTCATATAACCTATAGTATTAATGTGTATCCAATGCGCATTAATTTTAACCTATAGTTTTAATATGAATCCAATTCATATTTTAAACTTAATATTCGAACCCCTTCGAATATTCAATTCTCCCTTAGAAATTTACCTCAACGCCCTAAATGAACTACCGGTGGGACCTAATGGACCTACAGATCCGAAACTCCAACGATATGAGATTAATTGGCTAAACTCATTAACCAAGTTAATCAATGTTCGTTAACTGTGGTTCACTCCACTATAGAATCACGGTTGCACTCTTCTCACTACAGATATATTTATGTGTCCACGGATATCGACCAATAACAGCAAGTCAGTCCTTCACGTGTGTTCGTACCCCAACTAGGTCAAATTACCGTTTTACCCCTAGGTTACCTCTACATCCTTAAGTCTCAGTGCTCCTCTAATGAACAACTTGTTTGTGGTCCAACCACCAAACAGAAGTCCCTCTCGAGCCAGTGAGAGGGTAGGACCCTTTGTTCAAGACCTGGAGTCACCACTTAAGGGAACATTCATCTGCTTCCCTAAAGTCGGGAAGGAGTAAATTCCATCTTGTGTGATTATGTTCCCAGCTCCCCACTCGATCTTGTCCCCAAAATGGTAGGCTTATTGAGTCGGCGTGCAGGCCACTCTCACCCATACAAATCAAAGGACAATCCGTCATGAACAGGACTCAATAGCCCACTCATGATTGAGACCAAGTTGCCTACGCCATCCTAGTGAAATAGAAACCTAACTAGTCAACGGTGTTACAGCTAATGGTTGACTATTTCACGGTCCGGTCTTATGCAAACTCATTGCATAGGATACCCCCACTCGCATGTCCTCTACACGAACGCGTTGGATCCTTGCGTTTGTATCATAATACAAAGCGGGTCGTATCCATAGTGTCACCAGGATAAGGTACCTAACCTTATTCTTATACTATAGACCCTTTAGGTTGTATCTTGAACAGTGATCCCCGTATGTCTCTACATACTAGTTCAAGACTCATACTAACAACCTAGGATGTTTAGTTTATTGGATTAGGGTTATTTAGACAAGATTACTCAATACAAACAAAATAAATGAATAATACCTCATTTTATTAATATTCGGTCAAATGTTACATATACTATCTACGAATTTTAAGGCATAAAACCCAACAGGGTCGGCGTATTAACCACTCTCACCCATGATAATCAAAGGACAATCCCTCATGAGAAGGAGTTCATGACACACTTAGGATTAAAACTGAGTTACCTAGGTCATCCTATTGAAACAGTAACCTAACTAGTTAACGGTGTTATATCTAGTGGTTTACTATTTCATGGTATGATCTTATGCAAACTCATTGCATAGGATACCCCCGCTTGCATGCCTACTACATGGACGCTTTGGATCAATACGTCGGTCGTATCACATAATGTTACCAAGATAAGGTATCCAACCTTATCCTTGTACTATAGACCTTTTAGGTTGTTACTTGAACATTGATCCCCGTATGTCCTCACATACTAGTTCAAGTTACATACAAACAACCTGGGATCTTAGTTTATTGGATTTGGGTCAAATTGTTCAATATTTAACAATAGCACTTTATTGTAAAAACTCAATAACACTTTATTGAAACAAGTATACAATTTGTTTACATTCACTATCTACGAGTTTTAGGGCATAAAACCCAACAAAAACATGATTAGATCTAGGTTTTATTCAAGTTTAAATTATGTTTATAGCCTAATTTTACCATTTAAATGTGGCTGTAAATTATATTGTCGTCGTATTGGTTTTCCAATTGTAATTTAATTGAGTTTGATTCTCTAATGTGTTTCCGCTGTGTAAGGACTCTTAACCCTTCATCTTGTGTATACAAGAAAATTAATAGGAATAAAGTAGTTTTTCTAGTACTTTATGTGGACGATATCCTACTCATTAGAAATGATGTAGGGTACCTGACTGACGTAAAAAACTGACTGGCGGCCCTATTCCAAATGAAAAATTTGGGAGAGGCTCAATATGTTCTTAGGATTCAAATCATTAGGGATCTTAAGAAAAAAGTGCTAACGTTATCTCAAGCAACGTATATCGACAAGATGTTGTTTTGATATTCGATGCAGAACTCCAAGAAGAGTTCATTGCCTTTCAGGCATGAGATTCACCTGTCTAAGGAACAATGTTCTAAGACACCTCAAGAAGTTGAGGATATGAGACGCATTCCCTACGCCTCAACTGTAGGCAGCTTAATGTATGTTATGCTCTACACTAGGCCAGACATATGTGATGCAGTAGGGATAGTCAGCAAGTACCAGTCTAATCCAGGGTTAGACCATTGGACGGCAGTTAAGAACATCCTTAAGTATCTTCAGAGAATGAGGGACTACATGCTAGTGTATGGGGCTAAGGATTTCATCCTTACAGGATACACCGATTCTGACTTCCAGTCTAACAAGGATTCTAGAAAATCCACATCACAATCAGTGTTCACCCTAAATGGGGGAGTTGTAATCTGGAGAAACATCAAACAATGGTGTATTGCAGACTCCACTATGGAGGCTGAGTATGTAGTTGCTTGTGAAACAGTCTAAGGAAGCAGTTTGACTCATAAATTGGTTATTTAATTTAATTTAATTTAATTTAATTAAATGAATTGAATTAAACTATAGGTTATATGGAAGATGTTAATTTAAATATGATTTAAATGTAGTCAATTTTTTTCAAAAAAAAAATGAAGTAGTCAATTTTCTTTTTTAAAAAAATGAAATAGTCAATTAAATTTGATTTTATTATTTAATTAATTAATCGATTTTTTAATTAATGTAAAAAATTTAATTTAATTTATATAAAATTAAATTAAAGTGAAGGAGTGTATGACACTCGAGCGGAAGCGATTACGGATCTTGGACAATTAATTTATTTAATTTATCATAGAAAACATGCTGAAAAATTGCTAAAAAACAGAGTACCGAGAGACTTTTCTTTGAAGCTCAAATTGGAGCGTTTGGTTGGATAAATTTCAGCACGATCGAGTCGCGGACGACCACCGAGATCTTTCCCGCTATTCTCCGGCCTTAGAACGAACTTGTGGGAGCTTGGAAGTGATGAAATTTAAGAAGAAAGAAATGGGTTTTCATGCTTGAGTCTAGCCATGGAGTTTTCTGTTTTGAGAGAATATGTTGAATTCAATTTCCAAATTCTTCCAGCTAAGAGCACTAACTTATTCTCAAGGAACACATTTATATGAAAGAAGAAGGAATATTAGGTGTCTTCCATCTAAACATTGCATGAGCAATGTCATTCAATTTGGTGTCGATTGAATTGATTTTGCATGAAAAATTATTTTCAAATAAAACAAATTTTCATAATTAATTTCATGTAAAATTAATTCATATAATTAATTTTAAATAAAATTAATAATTAATTAAATAATTACACCTTTTCCGACTTCTTTCAAGCATCGGTCGATCGAATATGAATCCCTATTTCATATGAAATATACCGATATCAAACCGAACATGTATCGTATACACATTTTTTTTAGTACATCAACATTTGGGGGTGGGAGGATTCGAACCTCTGACCTCATAGTCGAAGACACATGCCAATTACCGTTGAGCTAAACTCGCTTTGGCCACTTGCTTGCGACTATGAGATTACTTTACTTTTGTTTTTGGTTTTATATTGGTTATGCAATTTGTCCTCTTTCAATGTGACCCATGAACCCAACTTTTCGATTTTCTCGTGTCTAATTTTTTATTATTAATCTAATCAAAATTTTCTCATAAAGTTAGTATATGTGTAACGGTTCGTGTTATAAATTTGATCTAATTCTAAATTATTTAGATTAACTCTAAAAGTTTTAATCTAGATTTTAACGCTACCAGTAAGTTGATAAATCAAATTTCTTGAAAATTAAGGAAAAGAGATTTTTTTATTAGATCTTTAATTTTCTAATTTTGGGATTTAATTTTTGATATAATTCCCCTACTTCCAGATGGATACCAAATTTCTTTCAATTAGATTTTATCTCAAATCTTTAAGGGTACGTTTGGTCGATGATCTAAAAATAAAAATTTGAAAACAAGGAATTCAAGTTGTATTTTATGTTTTCAGCAAGGAATAAAATTTCGAGCAACATGTCGACATGTCGCTGTGTCGGACGGTTCGACGTATCGGAAGGAGGAAAATTGCCCCCTTTTCGATGAAATCTCGAAATTTCGCTAACATGTACTCTTTTTTATGTCAATCAAATTCACACGGTCAGAGTCACACCCACACTTCAGTGCGATGTGACAGCACCACCTACAGCCTGCCAGGCAACCTTTTTTTTTTAGTTTTTTAATTTCTCTTTTAATTTTTTTTTTTTTACTTGTGCTCTTTTATTTCAGTTTTCTTTTTCATTTATTAGGGAAAAATACACTTTTGGTCCCTGAGGTTTGGGTTAAGTGACACTTTGGTCCCTGAGTTTTCAAACTCAACAAAAATACCCCTGAGGTTTGAGATAAGGAGCACTTTGGTCCCTGCCGTCAACTTTTCTGTTAAATTTTAACGGTTGCTGACGTGGCACTATTATTTTAATAAAAAAAATTATTTTTAAAATTTTTTAAATAAAAAAAATATTAAAATAATAATATTTATTATTTTATTATTTTTTATTATTTTTTTTCTATTTCTCTCTCTTATTCATCTTCTTCTTCAACCTTCTTTCTCTCATCTCAACCTTTTCTTCTTCCCTTCTTCTTCAGCAAGTCGCCGGCGACCGGCGACCACAGCTCGCCGGCGGCGACTTTTTTTTTTTTTTTTTTTTCCTTCTTCCCTCACCTTTTCTTCTTCTTCTTCTCATGTTCACACCAAACCATTCTTTTTTTTTTTTTAAATCTCGCCAGAAATCGAAAGAGGGAGGGAGGACCTCCCCCTCGATTTCTCGCCGGAAAATCGAGGGAGAGGTCTCTCCCTCCCTCCCCGTTTCGGATCTGAAACGGGGAGGGAATTTTTCACTACTGGGTTTGTCGGATACTGATATATCTTCAAAAAAAAGTGGAAGACCTTAATCATCTCTCTCCAATTTCTTCCCCAAAATCATCTAGATTCAATGTCTCTCTCTTCCGATTGGCTCCGATAGCTTTATCACTCAATTGCAATTTCATCACAGATTCCAAAGTTACTCCATAATTTTTGCTGATTAAGTACAAATTTTAAGTACAAATTTCACCCCACTTCATTTCTTAAACCCCCAAATCAAACCCCGTCGGAGTTCGTCAATCGCCGTCGTTTAAACCCAACCTTCAAACTCACTCCCTCTGTTTCAGGCTTCTTCCTCACCGGCGAAAATGACGACCTCAAGGCTGGAGAAATCAAAATCCACCCAATCTGTCGTCGTCTGGGACTGCGGAAGCTCTCTCTACGACTCCTTCGAACTCAACTCCCTCAAACACCAGCTCGATTCCGCAATCACTTCAAGAACTATGTCCATGCCCCACCTCCCTGACGCCCGCCGCTGCCTTCTTCCTCCGCCGCCCTCCAAACGCCCCTCCAAGATTTCCGCCTCTTTCAACAAACTTCTCCGCTCGCTCTTCAGGCACAAGCCCAATTCCAGCCCCACCTTTCAAAATCCCGAGGTTCGATTCCAAGGATTCTCGCCGGAGATTGGCTTTCTAGTCCGTCGGACTGCGTCCGAGAGGTTCACGTCGGCCACTTCCATGGGTATTTATTGTGCTTGAAGGACCATTTCTCTTCAATTTGTAAATTAGTTTCGATTTTAAGGAATAATTTTAACGATTGAACTCTTTTTTTTTTCTGCAAAGGTTTGTTTGAGGGTTTTGTGGATTGATAAAGATAATCTGTTGATTAGTTCTTGTCTTCAATAGCTTAATTGAGCTCGCTGAAGCGGGACTCTTTGGACCTCCCTCCCTCTTTCGATTCCCGGTGAGATTTAAAAAAAAAAGAATAGATTGGTGTGAACATGAGCAGAAGAAGAAGAAAAGGTGAGGGAAGAAGAAAGAAAAAAAAAAAAAAGTTGCCGGCGGCGGCTGGCCGCCGGTGAGCTATGGTCGCCGGCCATCGGCGACCTGCTGAAGAAGAAGGGAAGAAGAAAAGGTTGAGATGAGAGAAAGAAGGTTGAAGAAGAAGATGAATAAGAGAGAGAAATAGAAAATAAAATAAAATAATAAATATTATTATTTTAATATTTTTTTATTTAAAAAAATTTAAAAATAATTTTTTTTATTAAAATAATAGTGCCACGTCAGCAACCGTTAAAATTTAACAGAAAAGTTGACGGCAGGGACCAAAATGCTCCTTATCTCAAACCTCAGGGGTATTTTTGTTGAGTTTGAAAACTCAGGGACCAAAGTGTCACTTAACCCAAACCTCAGGGACCAAAAGTGTATTTTTCCCCATTTATTATTATTTTGGGTAAAATACCCTTTTGGTCCCTCATGTTTTAGGGTCGTTTCCAATAGGTCCCTAGGTTTGAAAATTGAACAATCAAGTCCCCACTGTTTAAAAAATACTTCTATTGAGTCCCTGGACCGTTAATTTTTTTAACGGTGATGACGTGGCAGTTACGGTGCTGACGTGGCATATTTTTTAAAAATTAAAATATTAATTTTTGAATTAAAATAATAATATATTAATATATTAAAATAATAATAATAAGTTTTTTTTTAAAAGAAAATAATCTCTCTCTCCCCCACCCACCCACCCACCCGAACCCCTTCTTCCCCTTTCCCTTTCTTTCTCTCTCATTTCCCCCTCCATTCCCTTGTCGGCGATAGATGCGGCGGCGGCGGCGGCGCTTCTCCATCTACTTCTTTCTCTCTCCGACGGTGGAGGCCGCTGCCGGTTATGGGCCATGCGGATACGGTGAGGCTTCATCGGATGGCCTTGGCCGTAATAGTAATCGCCGATTGTGGGCTCATAGAAGTAGGTCACACGGCGTTTCCGGTCGTCGGGACCCGACGGAAGTGAAGCGCCGCCGTAAATGTCATCGGCCATATACACTCTCTCTTCGCCGCCGACCGGTCGACGATTCCGCTCGCGAACTCAAGAAAAATGAAAACACAGAGAGAACTGAGAAGAAGAACCTACAGCAGCCGAGAGCCAATAGAGTTCAGCGAAAACTTAAAGACAGCGGGCGTGAGTAAACCAGTTCATATAAGAAGGAGGAGAGGGAGAGTAGAGGAGGGGGAGAGAGAAGAAGAAGGAAAGGGAATTGGGGAGAGAGAAAGAAGTAATGGAGAAGCGCCGCCACCGCCGCCGTCGCATCCATGGCCGGCAAGGGAAGGGAGGGGGAAAGGAGAGAGAAAGAAAGGGAAAGGGGAAGAAGGGGTTCGGGTGGGTGGGTGGGTGGGGGAGAGAGAAGGATTATTTTCTTTTAAAAAAAAAACTTATTATTATTATTTTAATATATTAATATATTATTATTTTAATTCAAAAATTAATATTTTAATTTTTAAAAAATATGCCACGTCAGCACCGTAACTGCCACGTCATCACCGTTAAAAAAATTAACGGTCCAGGGACTCAATAGAAGTATTTTTTAAACAGTGGGGACTTGATTGTTCAATTTTCAAACCTAGGGACCTATTGGAAACGACCCTAAAACATGAGGGACCAAAAGGGTATTTTACCCTATTATTTTTTAATCGTTTTCAGTGTTTACGGTTTGGTTTTTTCTTTTATTTCTTCTTTTATATTTTATTTATTTATTTAGTTTGTTTTTATTTTTTTTTAAAATATTATTTTTAATTTTTTTTCTTTTATTTACATTTTGATAAATCATTTGATATTTGATGAAATGATTATAATTTTAATTATGTTTTAATTTATTTAATCAATAAAATAATTATATCAGGTAATAATCCTATATATTAATTTTTAATATAAGAAAATTATGGTCCCTAAAAAAATTGTAGTTATTATATATTTATTGACATATTTGCTCATTTGTTATTTTTAATTGATCCAAATTTAATGTTTTAGTTATTCATTCAAATATAGTTCTAGGATAATTGTAATGGGTGGCAACATGAAGGTAAATAATTACAAATATAGCAATTTTTAAAAATATTTGCAAATATGGCAAAATTTTTGAATTAATTTTTTATATTCCTAAATTGCCCCTGTGTGCCCATCTTCTTCTTCCTCGTCAGTTTTTTTTTTTTTATTGATATAAAGTCTTTTTATTACTGATAGATTCTATCAGTGGTAGAAAAATTTTCTATCAGTGATAGAAACTTTCTATCAGTGATAGAAAGTTTCTATCACTGATAGAATAAAGTTTCTATCACTGATAGAAAGTTTCTATCAGTGATATTTCTATCACTGATAGATTCTATCAGTGGTAGAAAAATTTTCTATCGGCGATAGAAAGTTTCTATCACTAATATTTCTATGACTGATAGATTCTATTAGTGGTAGAAAAATTTTCTATCAGTGATAGAAAGTTTCTATCACTGATAGAATAGAAGATTTCTATCACCAATAGAAACTTTCTCTGTCAGTGATAAAATATTTCTATCACTGAGATAGGTTCTATCAGTGATAAAAAAAACTTTTTATAGAAAATCATAGAAAAACTTTTGATAAAAAATCTTTCAATCTCTGACCACCCATAAAAATCTTTCTATCACCGATATAATCTATGAGTTATAGAAAAGCTTTCTATCAGTGATAAAAGATTTCTATCACTGATAGAAATTTTTACTATTCTATCAGTGATAGAAAGATATTCTATCAATGATAGAAAACTCTTGATAGAAAATCTTTCAATCCCTGATAGAACCTATCAGTGATAAAAATCTTCTATCACTTATAGAAATTTTTTCTATGAGTGATAGAAAAAATTTCTATCATTCATAGAAAATCTTTCTATGAGTGATAGAAAAACTTTCTATCTCTATCACTGAGACTGATAGAAAAACTTTTCGTGAGTTATAGAAAATCTTTCTATCACTGATACTTTTCTATCAGTGATAGAAGATCTTTTGTTTCTATCAGCGATGATGATACATGGTGAAATCGAGCATTGAAAAATAAAGCAAAAACGAACGATTATAGAAATCAAACACTGAAAAGCAAAAACCAAACACTGATAGAAAACCAAATAACAACAACCAAACACTGATAGAACACCGAACAAGTGATAGAAAAATATCTATCGCCGATAGAATCTATCAGTGAAAGAAAATTTCTATCACTGATAGAATCTATCAGTGATAGAAAATTTCTATCACTGATAGAAAATCTTTCTATCACTGATAGAATCTATCAGTATAGAAAAACTTTCTATCAGTGAAAGAAAATTTGGAGGGGTATTTTAGTAAATGCAACACACAAACTATTAGATTTTGCCATTTTTGCAATTTTTTTTTGTGGGTTGCTAGATTTGCAATTATTTTGGTCCATATTGCTATTCTTGCAACCGGCCCATAGTTCTATTGGTTAAATATAATTTAATTAGGGAAAAATACACTTTTAGTCCCTGAGGTTTGAGTTAGTTTTCATTTTGGTCATTGAGTTTTCAAACTCAACAATTTAGTCTTTGAGATTTGATTTTAGTTGCATTTTAGTCCTTCCATCAATTTATCCGTTAAAAACTAACAGTTTCCTGACGTGGCACCTATTTTTTTTATTAAAAAATTATTTTTAAAATTTTAAAAATAAAATAATTAAAAATATATATATATATTTTTTTTAATTTTCATTTTCCCTCTTCTTTTTCCCCTCATTTCTTCTTCAACTCAACCCAACTATCATCATCTTCTTCCTCTCAACCACTAGTCGTCGGCCAACAGCCGGCCGCCGACGACACTATTTTTTTTCTTATCCTCCTCCTCCTCTTATCTTCTTCATCTCTCTTCTCTAACTTTCTTATCCATCTTGTTGTTTTTCAAAAAAAAAAAAAAAAAAAAAGTAACAAAGATGTTGATCTTCTTATCCATCAGTAATGATATATCCCTAATTTGCTAGGTTTAATAAAATTTTGTACCTTAACAAAACTGCAAAGAGAAATGTTGTGACAGTGAGGCAATTGAATGTAGCAGCACCCAGATTTGCAGATGTGTAATCAACAACCACACCATAGGCATTGAATCCAATTGTCATCCTTGTTGATTTTGACAAACAGAGTTTTTTAGTTAAATAACTAACACGTGCAGGTCACATGACTATCTAATCCTATTTAGACATGGAATGTGTTGGGCTTTAAGAAGTTCTGTTTTTTTGAGAGGAGACAGAGCCTTTGAGTGAAGTTCTTGGAGAGTTTTTGTAAAATGAACTTCTTGTATCCCTTTCTTTTGAATTGATCAATAAAGTGATCTTCCTGGTGCCTTTGAAGAGTGGATGTACACCATATGGTGGAACCACTATAAATTTGATTTGTTGTCTCTTTCTTTCCCTCTCTCGTTGTCTGTTTACACTGCTTTCTGGTTATTTCCGCACAAGGCTTGTTAGAATACTGCTGCTACTGAATTCTTGAATCAACAATTTGGTATCAGAGCCTCGGATAGAAGAATTCCAGATAAGTGTTCTTGTTTTTTCTTGTTTCCTTTTTGGTGTCGAATTTTGTCGTTCCCAAATTCCTTGTTGCTTATTTTCTTGAAACTGCGAATTGGGATTGAATTTGTTGTTCGACTGTGAATACCGCCATTTTTTAGTCTTTTCTAGGTCAAATTTTTGTGCAAAATGACTGCTAGATTTGATCTTGAAAAATATGACAGTAGAGGAGATTTTAGTTTGTGGAAGACGAAAATGTCAGCATTTCTGGTACAACAAAAAGTTGCTAAGGTCTTGCTTGATCCTAGTAAACTTCCTGTAACTTTGTCTGAATCTGATAGGGAAGAAATGAATGACATTGCCTTTAGTTCTATCATTCTTCACCTAGGAGACAGTGTTCTGAGAAAAGTCAGGAAATTAACAAATGTTAGAGAATTATGGGCTAAGCTGGAAGAATTGTATATGCCTAAGACCCTTACTAATATCCTTTATTTGAAAGAACGGTTTTTTGGATTCAAAATGGATCCATCTAAAAATCTTGAGGAAAACATAGAAGACTTTAATATCATTTGTACTGACTTGTAGAATTCTGGTGAAGAAGTCAAAGATAAAGATCAAGCAGTAATTCTTCTAAATTCTCTACCTGAAAACTTCAAAGAAGTGAGGGCAGCAATGAAGTATGGCAGAGATGATATTACTCTTGATAAAGTATTGAATTCCTTAAGGCTTAGGGACTTGGAGTTGAAACAAGAAAAGAAAGAACTCGAAGCCTTATTTGTCAAAGGAAATCAGAAACAGCAACAGCAACATAGAGGTAAAAACCATCAGTCTAGAGGTCAAAACTCTCAGTCCAAAGGATATGGCAACTCGCAGAGGGATAACAGAAAGAATACTAGACCTCAGAATAGTGGAAGACAAAATGATAAAAGTGATATCAAGTGTAACTACTGTCACAAGACCGGGCACATTAAATGGAACTGTCCACAGTTGAAACAAAAAGCAAACAATCAAGCCTTCAAAGAGGACAAAATTCTGCTAACATTCATGAAGGATACGAGTCAGCCGAGGTCTTAATGGTCACTGATAAAGACTGTACAGAAGAATGGATCTTGGATTCGGGTTGCACTTTCCACATGACACCTTGCAAATAGTTTTTCTCAGATTTGAATCTCTTTGAAGGTGGTAAGGTGATCATGGGAAACAACCAACAATGCATTGTCAAGGGCATTGGATCAGTGACTTTGAAGATGTTTGATGGATCCTTGAAGATTCTTAAAGAGGTAAGATTTGTACCTGACTTGAAACGTAATCTGATCTCTTTAGGAACTCTTGACAAGGCTGGACTTACCTACAAGTCTGAGAATGGAGTTTTTAATGTTTCCAAGGATGATGTTGTGAAACTAACTGGACAACTTCGTGATGGACTTTATATTATGAGAGGCAGAACCATGATAGGTGAACTGAATGTAGTAAGTGGACAAGCTGCTAAAGAAACCACTTTATGGCACAAGCGACTTGCTCATATAGGTGATAAAGGGCTTGACTGTCTTTATAAGCAAGGACTTATTGGAAATGTAAAACCAGTAAGTACCTTTTGTGAACATTGTGTTCTTGGTAAGTCAACTAGAGCAAGTTTAGAGCAGCATCCTATACCACAAAAGAAAGGTTGGATTATATTTATTCCGACCTTTGGGGCCCGGCAAGAGTTACTACTTTTGGAGGATCTAAATACTTTTTAACCTTGATAGATGATTTTTCAAGGAAGTTGTGGGTCTACATGTTGAAAACTAAGGATGAGGTCTTTGAAAGATTTGTTGAATGGAAAGCTTTGGTTGAAAACCAAACTGGTAGAAAAGTAAAGATTCTGAGGACTGACAACGGGCTGGAGTATTTGAATGAAAAATTCTTTCGATTGTGCAGAGATTATGGCATAGAAAGACACTTAACGGCTGTTGGCACGCCCCAACAAAATGGACTTGCTGAGAGGTTTAATAGAACCATCCTTGAAAGGTTGAGGTGCATGTTGTCAAATGCACAAATGCCTAAAATTTTTTGGGGGGAAGCAGTAAACATTGTTGTTTACATCATCAACCGAAGCCCATCTTCTGCCTTGAGCTTTAAAACTCTTCATGAAAAATGGACTGGGCATCCACCTAACCTGAAACGTTTGAGCGTATTTGGATGTGCAGCTTATGTACATTATAGGCAAGATAAACTCCAACCAAGAGCTAAGCGATGTCTTTTCTTGGGTTACCCTCATGGAGTGAAAGCCTATAAATTGTGGTCTTTGGAGCCTGGGGAGATGTTGGGTTCCTAGAGTGAGTAAAAATATAGTATAAAATACTCTAGAATTCCTGTGCAAGTATACACAGTCTGCAGCAAGTAATATTATCAATCCAAGGTCTGAATGAGTTTCCACTCTACCTATTTTTGTGTAACTTTTTAATGGTTTCAAGAATAATAAAATGATTGGGTTTTATCGGAATTATGCTGAAGCAAAATAAATGACAGAACAACGAGTAAACAAATAGATAGACAGATTAAAGACAGGCGCTGGTTAGGTTTTAGTGATTGTTATAAAATATGCTCTAGCAATATTATTGATCATGCATTTCTCGCAGTATTATTAGCGGATTCCTCCCGGAACTCCGGATCTTTTGGGATGTGTTTCAACCCCAATGAAGAGCGACCGATCAAGCACTAGGCAACTGGCTATCCCTAGCTCAGTCACTAGCGTTCACCAATACACAATGATCATAGTGTGGAGAATTGCCACACACTCTCTAAATCATCCCTGAAACTAGAGAGAGTTATCCATACCGGCTGGCCAGGCGGGCATAAAATAAGAATAAGCACAACAATTAACCAAAATGCTATAGTCAATATATTATTAGAGATGAAGCACAGTAATCACATTATTCCTAACCAACACCCTAAGCTACTTAGTTGATAATAGGCATAAAAATACGAATTACAATCTGAGTAAGCATGTCCATAACCACAAATTAAGAAGGAAAATAAACTCCCTAATCAGCTTGCGGATGATGGTGTTCTTGATAATCTTCAATCTCTATACTATTCGGCTTCCAAGGGAAAACATGGAATGAATTTGACTTTGACGGCTACTTCCTTTTATAGAAGGATGGGAGGCTTGAATTAGGTCAACTAGGACACGTGTAAGGCTCTCCTTGATCCTTTATCACGAAAATAACTCAACAGAAGTCGGTTCATGAAGTTGGCTAACGAGCTGTGATGTGGCAGTTTCTGTTCCCAGTTTTGCTGCAGCATAGAATTTGCTCCTTCCAGTCGCTCAGCAGCATAATCTGCACAAAGTAATTTCCAACGCTTCCATTCTTCCAAATGGGTTAAATCATGTAATATCTCTCTAAAACCAACCCTAATAAGTATAAAGGACACACAAATCCCTATATAATTGAGGCCTAAATAACTACCTTTTGGGCAGTTATCATACCCCCAAACTTGAACTATTGCGCGTCCCGAGCAACACTAACCAACCTTCCTTCGAGAATTTCAAAACACTAGACAAAGAATTAGCTTAATCAAATCAGACAGTCCAACACTACCTTTAACCTTTACCTGAGCACTCTGCAAAACCAAGCTCTGCTGCAGCAAAATGATTCCTTCAGCAGGGACAAATAATCACCATTTTTCAACTAAATTCTAAGAACTCACCACAGCTTAGCTCTATTATCAGATATTTCAAAACATATTTTTAAAGAGGTTTATATCATTATTTATCAGACTTAAAGCAGCCTTACAGTCATAAGCTCTTAAGCACGGGATGACCCACTTTATGGTGCAGTATACCCTTGCCTCAAGCTCATCATCAACTAGACTCAATACTCATTATAAAGCTAAAAAATCCTTAGTTATTCCATCTCTTGCCCCTCAGAATGACGACATTTTATGATGAAGCTCACCTAAGTTCTGGGAGACAGAAAAACTGCTGGATCATCATTCATCCTTCAAAACTTTTGCTCCGTCAAATTTTTCAGTAAAATCTTCAACAAATAATTTTTTTTTCCGCAAATAATAATTTTTCTCATATTTCTCTTTTTTTTTCACATTTCCTAGGTCATCTTTTGACGCGAAGACAAACTGTGGGTGTCACAAATGTCCCCGGTTACTCAACAACCTAGCAAATTTTAATTTTGAAGGAGAGGAATGCTCGAGCAAAATAATTGGAGTAGCAAAAAGTCCCCCAAACTTGAATTATTCATTGTCCACAATGAATCATTAATTAAGCAATTATACCCCCAAACTTAAATTTTTCTATCTGAATTTTTAAACTAAACATGGGACTAGGATTAAGCTTAAAGTGGATCATATAAGTCAATACTACCGTCAAAAATCTTCCTGCCGCAGCAACAGTCCAGGCTAGAAGAAATGCTCAAGCAAAAGGTTTCTGGAGATCAGAATACCTTGATCTAATTAAGCGTAATCAGTCCAATCTTCAAAAATTCAGAAGAAAATTAGTTAAGTTAGGCATTACTCAGTGCTCATGGAATAGAAACATCTAGAAATTTCATTTAAAAAAAAACATAAGAACAGAAATTACATAGTAGAGATATATTTTGAAAGCAGAAAAATTAAAAAAAGAAAGACAAGCAAACATTTTTAGCAAAATGGGGTCAGATATGCGCGAGCAAACAAAATGATAAGACAAAAAAATAATGCTCGCTGAAGATTATTCCATCCATCAATCTTCCTGACCCTGGTCTTCATCATCATTCTCTTCTCCTCTTTCAGCAGGTGGGGGCGGAATCCAAGGGTTCAACAGATCGTCAGGGAACATGGGAAGGGCAGGGTAAGGTTTGGAAAAATTCTCTTGCAGTGCCCTTCTTAAGCTGGCATCTCGATTCTTAACATAGTTCCAGAAGGTTAAAGTTTGCCTTTCAGCAAACTCCTCCCTACTGGCCGAAAGTGCTAGTTGTTCTAAAATCGTATTGATGCCATAGATAAGCCCACCTTGACGTATCTCCTGCGTGCGCTGGAGCCGCGCCAAATTGGGCGTATCAATGATCCCTTTATCAAATAGAATTGCATCACTCTCCTCCACTGGAACCCCTGCTTGTCTGCATAGCATAGTAATTGTGTTCGGGAAGAACATCTTCCCCACCTTTTTCTTCCAGCAGCACGCTATTTCATTACAAATAATTTTTCCTACGTCAATACTGAGAGACCTTAAGATAGCAAAAGCCAAAAGAATTCGCTCCCTGGATACTGTCGAGTCGTGCGTTGTCGGAAGCAACCTCTGCCTGATGAAACCCATCCATGTGTTCGCTTCCTTTTTCAAATAAGCCAACTGGAATGTCCGTTTCTGAGTCTTAGATAGTTGCCACTGCGCCCCCTCAATTCCTACCTCCCTTACAGCATTACTTAACTGCTCCTCAGATGGCGCGACTGCCATTTCATTGAATGTCGCGTGGGGGAAGTTTTGAAGATGGTACAGTGCGTTGATCGCACTTGGACTCCAATCTATCTCGACTCCTCTGACAATTACCAGGAAACCTTCTTCTTTATCAATGTTGGCATAAAATTCACGCACCACCTGTGCGTTCACAGCTTCCGGCTTAGCACAAAACAGCTCCCAGCCGTGGTCAGCTATGCCGATCCTTAGAAATGGCGGAAGATCACCGCTGAAACCTCTTTCGAACAGAAAATCCCTTTTCAGGAGCTCAGTGTATTTTGCTCTAGCAAAATTATTGACGAAGCGATCGTATGGCACCTGTCGCTCTGCTATTTCATCGTGCTCCTCCGATGCTTCAGCAATCTTTTTGCCCTTCTCTTCTCTCCGCTTCAGCAACTGTTCCTCCTCTGTCTGTTTCTCTGCTTCTTCTCGCCTTCTTTCCTCAGCCTCTTTTTTCTCTCGTTCCTCTTGCTCGGCCTTCTCTTTCTCGGAATCTGATGATGGAGGCGATGGGGTATCAGTCCTGATCACTGGAATGCGCCCAGCCTTCCGCTTAATGCGGCGTCGTTTCGGAGGTTCAGGTATGATAACCTCCACACGAGCCTCCTGAACTGGCTCTCTGTCTTCTTCTTCTACAGTCGCCGCCTGAATTTCCTCTCGAACCTCTTCTATAGTTGCCACTTCTTGTCCAACCTTTTCTTGATTCGTTTTGCCAGATTCTTTTGGGTCTTCTTCTTCTTCTGCAACAACCTCCTCCTCTCTCGCTCTTTCTTGTTCTTCAACCCTCTGTTGTCATCTTCTTCGCTTAGCCTCCTTCTCTTCCGGCGTTCTCTTTTTCTTAGTTTTTCCTTTCTGTACTTCCGGTGTCATGGGTATCTCTTCCTCCTCACTCTCCCTCTCTCTTTCCTTCCTCGCTCTTGTTTTGGCCATGGATAACTCAAAGGGTTTTGCAAAGAATGAAAAGGAGAAAGAAAGAATGCAGACGACAAAAGAAAAAAAAAAGTGATCAAGAAGATGAAGTGAAACGTGTGTACCTATATTGCGAATAAATAGGGCTGCAGCAAACAAGAATCCCAACCGAAAAGATTTGCCCTGCCATAACTATTATTACCGTTGTAATTATAAATGCAAACCTGAAATTCAAAAATTACCAACGGTAAAATTGCGGATTCCAAACGCCCATGGTAAAATTGATGTACTGTCATCATTGAAGCCGTTGGATAATTACTCTGCGACACGTGGCCTCATCAGATGATGCACGCACATTTACCTGCGAGAATTCAAAGCTAAATCTAACGGTAACAATAATAAATTCCAACGGAAACCCTTCTATCTCGGAATATTTTGCTCTAGCAATATCTTTGCCGCAACAACCTGCTGAACCTGAAGAATCTCAGATACGGAATTCGAATTTCAAAATAGACAAATCAAATCCTTTTAATTCAAATTAAACCGATCAAAGCAAACTTAACCTGTTATTCTCAAAAGAAGCCGAATGAATTAGAAAAAATCCCTAGTAATTAAAACTGAAAATAAAATCTAGATAAAATAAAATCCAACTAAAAGATAATTGCGAGATAATTTAAATAAATAACCCAAAAATCAAATCAAATCAAAATAGATCAAATCTAACCGACCAAAAATAAAATCAAATCAACGAAAAATAAAATCAATTCAAATCCTGGGAGCTCAAAATTTTGCTCTATGAAATGCTCCCGCAAAAGTTCTGCACTCTCAAACATCGACCAACCTTAGGGAAGGATATTTCGACTGAAACTCCTCTCCCCAATAATGCTTCACACGTTGTCCATTAACCTTGAACACTCTCCCATCTTTTTCATCCTGCAAAGTAATTGCTCCTTTGGGAAAAACCTCAATCACAATAAACGGTCCTGACCATTTAGATTTTAATTTTCCAGGAAATAATTTTAATCTAGAATTATAAAGCAAAACTTTCTGACCCTTGACAAATTCTTTAGATTTTATTTTTTTGTCATGCCACAACTTAGTCTTTTCCTTATACATTCTCGCATTTTCGTAAGAAAATTGACGAAATTCTTCTAACTCATTAAGCTGCAGCATTCTTATTGCTCCTGCACGACTCAGATCAAAATTTAACTTTTTCAAAGCCCAAAATGTTTTATGCTCAAGCTCTAATGGTAAATGGCAAGCTTTCCCATATACTAACCTATAGGGAGACATACCTAGAGGAGTCTTATAAGCTGTCCTATAAGCCCAAAGAGCCTCATCCAACCTAAAGGACCAATCCTTTCTAGATGGATGGACTACTTTCTCTAAAATAGCTTTAATTTCTCTATTACTAATTTCAGCTTGACCATTTGCTTGTGGGTGATAAGGGGTAGCTATCCTATGCTTAATCCCATACTTAGCTAAAAGCTTAGTTAAGATATTATTAACAAAATGTGTACCCTCATCACTCACTAGAGCCCTAGGTGTCCCAAACCGCGCAAAGATGTGCGATTGAAGAAACCTTGCTACTGTCTTGGCATCACTCTGATGGCATGCGATGGCCTCCACCCACTTGGACACATAATCAACTACCAATAAGATAAAAACATTGCCATTAGAAGGGGGAAATGGTCCCATAAAGTCAATACCCCATACATCAAATAATTCAACTTCTAAAATGTAAGTAAGAGGCATTTCATCTCTAGGCCCCAAATTTCCTCTCCTTTGGCAAGCGTCACATTGCTTGTAGACCCAATGGGCATCCTTAAATAACGTAGGCCAGAAAAATCCGCAATGCAAAATCCTCATAGTCGTCCTCTGTCCGCTGAAATGACCTCCATACGGCGAAGAGTGACATTGCTCCAGGATTTCTTTTGCTTCAGCACCTGAAACACACCTACGAATAATACCGTCAGAGCATTGCTTATACATAAACGGCTCATCCCAAAAGAAAAATTTCGCATCATGCTTAAACTTTTTCTTCTGCCTCCAATCCATATCAATAGGGGTGACTCCCTTCACTAAAAAGTTGGCAATATCAGCATACCAAGGGACATCCCTGACTACCTTTACCTGAACAGCAAAAAGCTGCTCATCTGGAAAAGAATCGGAAATGGCAGATTGCTCCAGCAAAGATGATGATGGATCAAGACGAGATAAATGATCTGCAATGACATTCTCTGATCCCTTCTTGTCCTTTATCTCCAAGTCAAATTCCTGCAGTAATAAAATCCAACGAATTAGTCTCGGCTTTGCATCCTTCTTAGACATTAAATACCTTATTGCTGCATGATCCGTGAACACCGTGACTTTAGATCCAACCAAATATGGCCGAAATTTCTCAAAAGCAAACACAACAGCTAACAACTCCTTTTCAGTAGTTGTGTAGTTGACATGTGCTTCATTTAAAACCTTGCTTGCATAATATATAGGATGAATAAATTTGCCCTGCTTTTGCCCCAGCATCGCTCCTACCGCAGCATCACTCGCATCACACATTACCTCGAATGGCAAATTCCAATTAGGCGTGCAGAGAATGGGTGCTGAGATCAAAGCAGCCTTCAACGTTTCAAAAGCCTTCCTACAATCTGCATTAAAGTCAAAAACATGTTCAGTGCACAATAAGTTACAAAGAGGTTTACTGATTTTGGAAAAATTCTTTATGAACCTCCTATAAAATCCAGCATGTCCTAAAAAACTCCGAATTCCCTTCACTGAATTCGGTGGCTCTAGTCTTTCGATAACCTCAACTTTTGCTCTATCAACTTCTAGACCGTTCTTAGAAATCCTATGACCTAACACTATGCCCTCCTTCACCATGAAGTGGCACTTCTCCCAATTAAGAACTAGATGGGTATCCTCACATCTTTTTAACACCTTTCCTAAATTTTCTAAACAACTCCGAAAAGAACCTCCAAACACTGAAAAATCGTCCATAAAGACTTCAACATTGGACTCAATCATATCAGAAAAAATTGTTAGCATACACCGTTGAAATGTTGCTGGAGCATTGCAAAGGCCGAAAGGCATTCTCCTAAAAGCGAATGTCCCATAAGGGCAGGTGAAAGTGGTTTTCTCCTGATCTTCAGGAGCAATAGTAATCTGGTTATACCCAGAATAACCATCCAAGAAACAGTAGTAGGCCTGACCAGCCAATCGATCCAACATCTGGTCGATAAATGGTAGAGGGAAATGATCCTTTCGGGTGGCTTTATTAAGCCTTCTGTAATCCATACAAACCCTCCAGCCAGTTACTGTCCTGGTTGGAATCAGCTCATTACCTTTATTGCTCACCACAGCGACACCTCCTTTCTTAGGAACACATTGGACAGGGCTTACCCAATTGCTATCGACAATTGGATAAATGATCCCAGCATCCAACCATTTAATTACCTCCTTTTTAACAACCTCTTTCATTACAGGGTTAAGCCTTCTTTGTTGCTCAATACTCCTAAAGGATCCCTCCTCTAGAGTGATTTTGTGCATACAAAAAGATGGGCTAATTCCCTGTATATCAGCCAATGTCCAACCTATAGCTTTGCGATATTGGTGCAGCAATTTTATTAAGGCCTCCTCATACTCTGGCATTAAATCTGATGCAACAATAATGGGCAACATATCACTCTCCCCAAGATACACATACTTCAGATGATCCGGTAAAGGTTTCAAATCTAAAGTGGGTGCCTCAATTAGGGATGGCTTAATTGGGGGAGCCTTTCTTTGATCTAAATCTAAAGACTCAAAAACATCCTCACACCTAAACAATTCTTTTTCATTTTTTCTATCTAAAGAACAAAATTCAAAATCTTCTACACTAACCTCTTCATGCTTTTCCGAATGCTTATCAGCCGAATCCTGTATTGTTGTCTCAATAACTGTGCTCTCCAGAATCCTAATGAAGGAGCAATCCTCCATTTCATCTGGATATTTCATGGCTTTAAAGACATTAAATTTTACTTCCTCATTACAGACTCTCATTGTTAATTCTCCTTTTTGAACATCTATTAATGCCCTACCAGTAGCCAAAAATGGACGACCTAGAATAATTGGGACATCTTTATCAGCCTCATAATCTAAAATAATAAAATCAACAGGAAATATGAATTTATCAACTTTTACTAAGACATCCTCAATTTTACCCTCTGGATATGTGATAGACCTATCAGCTAATTGTAGTGTAACTGTGGTAGGTCTAGCTTCAATAATACCTAACTTCCGATAGACCGAAAGAGGCATAAGGTTAATGCTTGCACCTAAATCACAGAGTGCTCTACCTAATTCCTTTCCACCTATAGGCACAGGTATAGTAAATGACCCTGGATCCTTAGCCTTGGGGGGTAGACCATTCTTAAGAATAGCACTACACTCCTCAGTAAGAGATACAGTTTCAAACTCACCTAACCTTTTATTTTTAGTCAAAATATCCTTAAGAAATTTAGCATAATTAGGCATTTGCTCTATAGCTTCTACTAAAGGGATATTTATATGCAACTGCTTAAGAATCTCTAAAAACTTTTTAAATTGACCATCCTGATTCTTAGGCTTTTGCCTTTGTGGAAAAGGTAGAGGTGGTACATAAGGTGGGGGCGGCACATATGGTGGTTCTACATCTGGCACAGAACCAGATGCTCCAGCATTTTCTTTGCTGCCTCCAGCACCCTGACCAGACTCCAACTCTTTTTCAATAACAACAATATTATCACTATTACTATTTAAATCCTGGGTCTTTCTAGACTCTTCTAATGGCTTACCACTCCTAAGAGTTACTGCCTTTACATGCTCCTTACCTTCCCTTCGAGGGTGTTCAGTATCCGAAGGAAGTTTCCCTTGAGGCCTCGCCTTTAGCTCATTAGCTAGCTGACCCACTTGCAATTCCAGGGCCCTCATCGAAGCTTGATTACTTTGAATTGCAGCGTCTGTGCGAGCCATAAATTCTTTCATCATTGCCTCGAGAGAATTTCCCGAATTTTGCTGGGGCAAAGCCGGCTTATTTTGCTGGGGCATTACCTGCGCTTTAGCAAATCCTGACTGGTTCACCTTTTGTTGCGCTTGTACGTTATTTCCTTGACCTCCCCATGAGAAGTTGGGGTGGTTGCGCCAACCTGGATTATAGAAGTTAGAATAAGGGTTGTTCCTCTGATTACCTACAAAAAACACAGAAGCTGGATTGCTGGGGAAAAACTCGTAGTTGTGATCTTCACCGCAATAGACACATGCTTCGTCCGTGACTTGGTTCACCACTGCTGCAGGCTCCATAGCTGGTGGCTGCTGATGACTAATCAATGTCACATTCTTAAGAGCGTTAGCAATCATAGCAAGATCGGCCCTAATGGTGGACACACCATCAACCTCTAACACACTCTTAACCTTTTTATTTGTGCCTCTAACATCCGACCACTGACAACTATTAATAGATATTCTTTCTAAAATTTCATAGGCTTCATCAAAAGTTTTTGCCAAAAGGGCCCCTCCAGCCGAAGCATCGACCATACCTTGGGTTACTCCATTCAAACCGTTGTAAAATGTTTCCATTTGAATACAATGAGGTAACCCATGGTGGGGACACTTTCGCAAAAGCTCCTTAAACCTCTCCCAAGCCTCACTAAAAGACTCATCTTCAAGTTGCCTAAACCCTACTATTTCACTCCTTAATTTAGCATTTCTATTAGGTGGGAAATATTTACTCAAAAAATTTTCAGCTAACTCATCCCATGTCCTAATTGATCCTGGAGCAAAAGAGTTTAACCATGATTTTGCTCCATCTCTAAGAGAATACGGGAACAAAGTTAATCTAAGAGCATCTCTCGACACTCCCTGAATTACAAAAGAATCACTAACTCCTAGAAAAAACTTAAGATGTAAATGAGGGTCTTCAGATGACAAACCATGGAATTGCCCCACGGTTTGCAACATCTGAAACATTACCGGTTTCATTTAAAAATTCGCTGCTTGGATTTGGGGACGTGCAATCCCTGGATTCAACTCATTAAACATCGGGACAGCATATGCTCGAATGGCTCTGGTCCTATCGTTCGCTATCAAGATAGGATTCTCAGTCTGATTATTTCGCTGCTCATTTTGCTCAAACAGTGGGTTTTGCTGCAGCACCGGATTCTGCTGGGGGTTCACTGCTACTGGACCTTCAGGAACCTGCGGGAGTTGCGGCACGTTCTCCATCTGGTTTCTGCGCTGCTCCCTCCTTCTGTTCCTAAATGTCCTTTCAATTTCTGGGTCAAGCTCAAACCGTACCCCAGGCGGATCGCTCATGCACCAAAATCACACCTGCAAAAACAAAAGAAACAATCAAAAAGTTCTAGCACCAAACCACTAAAACACATACACAAAACAGATCAGATAAAAACTTATTCACGTCCCCGGCAACGGCGCCAAAAACTTGTTGGGTTCCTAGAGTGAGTAAAAATATAGTATAAAATACTCTAGAATTCCTGTGCAAGTATACACAGTCTGCAGCAAGTAATATTATCAATCCAAGGTCTGAATGAGTTTCCACTCTACCTATTTTTGTGTAACTTTTTAATGGTTTCAAGAATAATAAAATGATTGGGTTTTATCGGAATTATGCTGAAGCAAAATAAATGACAGAACAACGAGTAAACAAATAGATAGACAGATTAAAGACAGGCGCTGGTTAGGTTTTAGTGATTGTTATAAAATATGCTCTAGCAATATTATTGATCATGCATTTCTCGCAGTATTATTAGCGGATTCCTCCCGGAACTCCGGATCTTTTGGGATGTGTTTCAACCCCAATGAAGAGCGACCGATCAAGCACTAGGCAACTGGCTATCCCTAGCTCAGTCACTGGCGTTCACCAATACACAATGATCGTAGTGTGAAGAATTGCCACACACTCTCTAAATCATCCCTGAAACTAGAGAGAGCTATCCATACCGGCTGGCCAGGCGGGCATAAAATAAGAATAAGCACAACAATTAACCAAAATGCTATAGTCAATATATTATTAGAGATGAAGCACAGTAATCACATTATTCCTAACCAACACCCTAAGCTACTTAGTTCATAATAGGCATAAAAATACGAATTACAATCTGAGTAAGCATGTCCATAACCACAAATTAAGAAGGAAAATAAACTCCCTAATCAGCTTGCGGATGATGGTGTTCTTGATAATCTTCAATCTCTATACTATTCGGCTTCCAAGGGAAAACATGGAATGAATTTGACTTTGACGGCTACTTCCTTTTATAGAAGGATGGGAGGCTTGAATTAGGTCAACTAGGACACGTGTAAGGCTCTCCTTGATCCTTTATCACGAAAATAACTCAACAGAAGTCGGTTCATGAAGTTGGCTAACGAGCTGTGATGTGGCAGTTTCTGTTCCCAGTTTTGCTGCAGCATAGAATTTGCTCCTTCCAGTCGCTCAGCAGCATAATCTGCACAAAGTAATTTCCAACGCTTCCATTCTTCCAAATGGGTTAAATCATGTAATATCTCTCTAAAACCAACCCTAATAAGCATAAAGGACACACAAATCCCTATATAATTGAGGCCTAAATAACTACCTTTTGGGCAGTTATCAGGATAGTAAATGCATAATCAGTCGTGATGTGTCCTTTAATGAGGACATTATGCCATGGAAAGATAAACAGCAGACAAACACTAGTAGTACTTGAAGGGAATAAAAGTCCCCACGCAGCGGAAGCGCATCGATTGGACCTTATGCCGTATATTAATTAACATTAAAATACCGTTACGATAATTCAAACAAAACTTTAAACAACCTTTAAAGCCGCTGTAAAATTGGTTTAAACATGCTAAAAATAAATCTAAATTTATTTTTAATACTTTTCTAGAGAAAAGGGGAAGAACCGTTACAAACCTCCGTTGTAGACTTGACCGTTCTTCGCCAACAACGCTCCAACGAACAAAAACGCAGCAACCTCCTCACCTCTTGATCGCTGGAATTTTCTTCTTGATTGACACAATAATCACAAAGGTTACACCGGTATGTCTCTAAGTCTAGGAGGCAAAAGACTTGTGGGAGTCTTTCTCTAAGAGGGAGGCTAGAGAGTATTCTAGGTCTTGTCTTTCAAGAGTGTCAAGTGTCATGACAAATTAGGTCTAGTGTTCTATTTATAGAAGAGAGGCCATGAATAAAATATTCAATTAAATCAATCTTTTCCAAAATTGATTCAATCTTATTCCTTAATTAATCAATCATGATCTATCAATTCCCTAATTGATTAATCTTTTCCACAAATGACTAATTACTTCCATAAGTGATTAGATCATTCCCATAAATGATTAATCACTTCCTTAAGTGATTAATTATTTACATAATTTATTAATTCATGGTTAATGAATTCTTTAATTAATTAACCACCAATTAAATATCACATATTTAATTTCCGGCCTTGAATTAATTAATTTTGCCCAAACACATTTTAGGACTTAAATTAATTAATTCATTATTTGAACTCTTTCAATCTTCCATAAATTTATATTTGAACTTCTTCAAATATTAATTTCTCTCATAATAATATATCAATATATATTATATTTGTTTCCCTTAGTAAATTGAACATTTTCAATTTACATTTATTACTTAGTTGCCTCAAATCACTTTACGAGCTACCAGTGGGACCTAATGGACCTGCAGATCAGAAGCTCCAACGACGTGAGATTAATTGGTTAAACTCATTAACCACATTAATCAATATTCGTTAACTGTGTGTACATTCCACTATAGACTCACAGTTGCACTCTTCTCACTGCAGACATATTTTATGTGTCCACGAATCTAGACCAATATCGACTAGTTAGTCCTTCACGAGTGTCTGTAACACCAGCTGGGTCAAATTACCGTTTTACCCCTGGGTTACCTCTATTTCCTTAAGTACCAATTCTCCTCTAATGAACAACCTGTTTGTGGTCCAACCATCAAACAGAAAACCCTCTCGTGCCATTGAGAGGGTAGGGCCCTTTGTTCAAGACTCGGAGTAACCACTTAAGGGAACACTCATCTGCTTCTCTAAAGTCGGGAAGGAGTGAATTCCATCTTGTACGATTATGTTCCCAACTCCCCATTCGGTCTTGTCCCCAAAGTGGTAGGCTTATTGAGTCGGCGTATTGGCCACTCTCACCCATACAAATCAAAGGACAGTCTCTCATGAGCAGGAGTCCATAATCAACTCAGGATTAAGACTAAGTTGTCTAGGTTGTCCTAGTGAAATAGAAAACCAACTAGTTAACGGTGTTATAACCAATGGTTACTATTTCGCGGTCCGATCTTATGCAAACTCATTGCATAGGATACCCCCACTTGCATGTCTCCTACACGAACGCGTTGGATCGCAGCGTTTGTATCAAATACAAAGTGGGTCGTATCCATAGTGTCACCAGGATAAGGCATCCAGTCTTATCCCTATACTATAGACCTTTTAGGCTGTCTCTTGAGCAATGATCTCATATGTTGCTACATATAGTTCAAGACTCATATTACAGCCTTGGATGTCTAGTTTATTGGATTAAGGTTATTATTAGGCAAAGACATATATAAAATATAAAATAACTAATAACAATTAATGGAAAAACATATCAATATTATTTCATTAATATCCAGTCAACGGTTACATTCACTATCTACTAGTTTTAGGGCATAAAACCCAACAAACTCCCACTTGAACTAAAACACTAGTTAGTGGGATGTAAATGCAATAATCTAAAGCTGGAAATGTCATGTATATTAAAATAATACAATGAACTAGGGCATCCTTATACCCATTATACATTTCTCCCACTTGCCCTAGATTAGATGGCATACATATCTCGTAGACCTAGACCTTCTAGATGAACCTCAAACACTTTAGCCGTGAGAGTCTTCGTAAATGGATCAGCGATGTTGTGCTCTGAGGCGATCTTAGTGACGATCACATCTCCTTTTTGCACAATCTCCCGTATCAGGTGATACTTCCTCTCGATGTGTTTACCCCGTTTGTGGCTTCGAGGTTCTTTTGAGTTGGCTACAGCCCCACTGTTGTCACAGTATAGTGTTATGGGCACGTTCATATTCGAAACCACTTCCAAATCAGTCAAGAACTTTCTAAGCCTTACTGCCTCCTTAGCTGCTTCGCAAGCTGCTACATACTCAGCCTCCATGGTTGAGTCTGCTATGCATCCTTGTTTGATGCTTCTCCACACTACTGCTCCTCCATTGAGGGTGAATACTGACCCTGATGTGGATTTCCTTGAATCCTTATCAGCTTGAAAGTCAGAGTCAGTGTATCCAGTAAGAATCAAATCCTTAGCTCCATACACAAGCATGTAGTCTCTCGTTCTCCGAAGATACTTGAGGATATTCTTAACCGCTCCCCAGTGGTCCAACCCTGGATTAGACTGATACCTACTAACTACTCCCACTGCATAGCATATGTCAGGCCTAGTGCAGAGCATGGCATACATTAAGCTGCCCACAGCTGAGGCGTAGGGAATGTGTCTCATGTTCTCAACTTCTTGAGGTGTCTTAGGAGATTGTTCCTTAGACAGGTGTACCCCATGTCTGAAGGGTAGTAGTCCCTTCTTGGAGTTTTACATCAAATATCGAGACAACATCTTGTCAATATACGTTGCTTGAGACAAAGCTAGCGTTTTGTTCTTACGATCCCTAATGATTTGGATTCCCATAACATATTGAGCATCTCCCATATCTTTCATCTGGAATTGGGTTGCTAGCCATTTCTTAATGTCAGTGAGGTATCCTACATCATTCCCAATGAGTAGGATATCGTCTACATAAAGTATTAGAAAAGCTACTTTCCTTTTATTGACTTTCTTGTATACCCAAGGCTCATCAACGTTTTGGTCAAAGCCAAAAGATTTGATTGCAGTATCAAATCTAATGTTCCATGATCTGGATGCTTGTTTCAATCCATAAATGGATCGATTGAGCTTACAAACCTTTTGTTCCTGACCTTGGGCTATGAACCCTTCGGGTTGAGACATGAAGATATTCTCTTCAAGATTACCATTCAGAAAGGCAGTCTTGACGTCCATTTGCCATATTTCATAGTCATAATATGTGGCTATGGATGGCTACAGGAGAAAAGGTTTCCTCATAGTCAACCCCTTCCTTTTGGGTATAACCCTTTGCCACCAGTCTAGCTTTGAAGGTCTGTACCTTTCCAGCTGCATCTCTTTTTCTCTTATAGATCCATTTGCACCCTATGGGTTTTACCCCATTTGGTAGATCTGTAAGTTCCCATACAGAATTGGAGTACATTGACTCCATTTCCAGGTTTATGGCTTTGACCCATTCATCCTTATCTTCGTCATTCATTGCCTGACAATGGATCCTCAATGCCATCATTAGGTATGACAACCTGAGTTTCAGTTAAACCCAAGTAGCGGTCAGGTTGTAATACAATCCTCCCACTGCGTCGAGGCATTCCCAACGTTTGAAATGGACGGGATGGATCTGAAGAACTAGTTCCTTCATCAACCCTTGTTGAAGGTCCAACTTCATCAACAACTCTTGATGATTCTTCAGTAGCTTCTCCTAATATTATTTTGCTTCGTGGTTTATGATCTCTCATGTGGTCTTTCTCTAAGAAAGTGGCGTTTGTCGATACAATCACCTTATTTTCTTGTGGGTCGTAGAAATAACCACCTCTCGTTTCTTTAGGGTAACCAACAAATTGGCACAGTTTTGAACGAGGTTCCAGTTTCTTAGGATTTGTCATAAGCACGTGTGCTGGACAACCCCAGATGAGAAAGTGATGCAAACTAGGTTTACGCCCCTTCCATAACTCGAAAGGTGTTTCAGAAACACTTTTCGAGGGAACATTGTTCAAGATGTATACTGCAGTCTCTACTCCATACCCCCAAAACGAGCTAGGCAATTGAGCATAGCTCATCATTGATCGAACCATGTCTAACAAGGTTCTATTTCTCCTTTTTGACACACCATTCTGCTGAGGTGTACCAGGGGCTGAGAGTTGAGATTTGATTCCATGTTCTATCATATAATCCTGGAATCTTTGATCCATATACTCCCCTCCTCGATCAGATCGAAGTACTTTAATATATTTACCTAATAGGTTTTCAACTTCACCCTTAAACTCCTTAAACTTTTCAAGGGCTTCAGACTTATGTCCCATTAGGTATAAGTAACCATATCTTGAATAATCATCTATAAATGAGATGAAATATTCGTACCCTCCTCGAGCTTTTACATTCATTGGACCACATAGATCCGAATGTATTAACTCTAATGGTTCTTTGGCTCTGTAACCTTTTCCAGTAAAGGGTCTCTTGGTCATTTTTCCCTCGAGACAAGATTCACAAGGTGGTAGTGAATCATCTTCTAACTTGCTTAGAAGTCCATTCTTTACCAAACGACCGATCCTATCGATGTTTATATGACCAAGCCTAAGATGCCAAAGATGAGTATTGTTACTTGATGGAGAAATCTTTTGCCTTTTACTTTGAGTTTCAGCAGTTTTAAATAATTCGTGATTTAAAAGTGCTTTGTTTTCGGTTGGTCTTAAAACATACAAGTTATTTTCCAATTTGGCTGAACAAATAAGTACACCATTTTTATAAATGAACGCTTCATTCATATCAAAAGTAACTGTATACGATTGTTCAATCAAACATGAAATAGAAATTAAGTTCCTCTTAATCTTGGGAACGATTAACAAACTTTCTAAAAGTAAGAATCTATTTCTAAAAAATAACTTCGCAGCTCCCACTGCTTTAGCTGAAATGACTTCTCCAGTTCCGACCCTGAGTGTCATTTCCCCATCGTTTAACTGCCGAAAGGAACTATTTTCCTGAAAAGAAGAGCAGACATGATTAGTTGCTCCTGAATCAAGTATCCAGGTAAACTCATCATGTTCTACCAGGCATGTTTCTAAAACAAGTAAATCAAATTTACCTTCCTTTTCCTTCTTTTCTCAGCAAGGTACTTTGGGCAGTTTCTCTTCCAATGTCCATCTACATTGCAGTGGAAACACTTGCCCTTGTCTGCCATAGCTTATGCTTTTCCCTTGATTTTAGCAGCAGTACTGGGAGCTTTCCCCTTGTTTCCTTTCTTCTTCTGAGTTTTCTTTGAAGAAGTGGCTACAGATTTAGTTCCAGAGGATGAACCCTTCTCGAACTTTCTTTTAGAGTGAACAACGTTTGCCTCTCCTTCTATCTGTCCCTTGTTCTTAAGAAGAGACTGATAGAGTTGTAGCTCATTCAAGAGGCTAGTCAGGTTGAATGTTATTTTATTCATCATTGCATTGCTTCGAAACTGTAGAAAACTCTTCGGAAGAGATTCTAAGATGAATGCAACCTGACTACGCTCATCTATGACCGCCCTGTTTGCCTCTGCCACGTTGAATTGGACCATCATATCCAGGACATGCTCCCGAACAGACGTGCCCTCTTTCATGCGACAGCTATAAACGTATTTGAGAGCGTCATGGTGGAGTTGGTAGGACGGTTGTCCAAACATCTCCTGGAGAGAGTTCATAATCTCCCTCGCTGTTACCATGCCCTCATGCCTTTTAGCCAAAACTTCAGATAAGCTGGCTAAGATATAGACGCGAGTCTTATCATTGGCCTTTGTCCAGCGGTCATAAGCATCCTTAACTGCCTGGGATGCATTACGAGCAGGGGCTGGAGGACAATCCTCCGTTAAGACGAACCGCAGATCATCGACAACAAGAATCGTATTCAGGTTCGACTTCCACGTAGCATAATTTTCGCCGGTTAATTTCTCATTTTTAAGCAGAGAGACAATTGAGGAAGACATTGCTGAAATTTAAACAAACAATGACCGTATTAGTTATTTTTGCCTTAACCCATCATACAAGCAAACAATTGCACACAATCCAATCAATTTAGCAAAACAGACAATCACAGAACCCTAAAACTATCGATTTAGTTTTGCAACGATGTTTCAGAGGTTTAGAATATCAGCCACCGAAGGGTGATCAGGCACTCCTCCTTTGAAATGAAACACCTCTCAGCTAATTCTAATTCCAGAAAAACTCATATTCCTATAGACATTAGCCACCGTTGTTCGGTCAAGGATTTGTTAACACTTTTAACTCATCCTCGTAAGTGTAACCCTCCCACTTTCAGATCTCAGAGGCACGCACCAACAGGCTACCGAAGGGAAAGACAACTGTTGGTAATTAGCCTAAGAGCTCCTATCCTTTTCAGGAGTTCACGATGTTCCGAATCCTATGACCAGGCCCTCCAAAGGGATGGTTGCGCCAGGACAACCTACAGGCGGATCATAGGACTCTCACGGTGTGAACTATGGGCGGAGACCGAGGGATACGTTGACACGTGTCCCGCTCCCACTTACTCTAGACATTTTTCCCATTCACCTTGATATTGATTCATGCAAACACTTTCCGAAGGGAGGCCGCTCCTAAGGTGACTCAAAGCCGAGCATGAATCTCACGTTGTGAATATAGGGACGTAGGAGCAAAACTTGATTTAAATCTCGTTTTATAATTTTCCTCCCACTGAAAATGTCCTAAGGTTAATATAGGGTTGTTTAACTTAGATAGTATTCGGCTAAGTCAATCTATCTAAGTCTGATCCTATTATAACAATTATGGAAATGATTCAACTGCAATCTTTTGGGTGAATTAAACTTCTTTTAATAAACCCAACATTGCAAGTCAACATTACTATGGTTAATTCAACTCAATGTTCGGGTCAGTTCCCAGGTAGGAGGTGTTCCGTAAACCGTCAACTTAAATACCCCCAGCCTTAGACAGAACTTTACCGAGAGAGTTCCCTTATAACCTTAGTAATGTAAGGTCTTTACTCTAAAGATCTAGGTGCATTAAACACTTTTAATAAACCTAGTGACATTGCATGCTAACATTTAACTATGATTAATTCAACTCCGGTATTCCAGGTCAGTTCCCAGGTAGGAGGTGTTCCGTAAACCGTCAACTTAAATACGCCCAGCCTTAGACATAACATAACCGGTGGAGTTCCCTTATAATCATAGCAATGTTTTTCCTACTTAGTCAATTAAAACTATTTTTAATTCTAAGTAAGAAAAGATTCTAATCCTATTAGAAACTGATCTAGGTCTAATTAATTTTAAACAATTTAAAATTAATCCAATTTATCCTATGATCTTATGTTTGCATGCAAATCTTGATTATAGATTGACGGTTTCTAATCATTAATATTAAAGAACTATTTCAAATTTTAATGATTAATCCTATAATCAAGAATCTAGGGTTTAATTCATTCAACAATCTCATTCAAATTAAATAATTAAACCACACCAATTGCATGAATAATATAACAATTATATTATTAACTATGGATGTTTCATGCTTCATGCAATTTTGATTTTCTTTTATTATACCAATTATAAGCCAATCAAGAAAATCAATCAAGCATGCTTCATTCATTACATTAAACATAACTATTTATATTTAATTTAAGTAATGACATGTTTCATGCTTTCCAACTTTTTCATATAATTAATATACACTTATATTAAAAAATATGAAAACAAATCCATACATTTAAACATACATTATAACAATTTATAATATATAAAAAAATGCATGAGCATGTTTATAACCTAAGGTGGGATTAAATATTCTATATGACATCCATAAAGCATATAAATAGCAATTGAACCGGTTAATTGCATGAGCATGTTTATAACATACATTATAACAATTTATAATATATAAAAAAATGCATGAGCATGTTTATAACCTAAGGTGGGATTAAATATTCTATATGACATCCATAAAGCATATAAATAGCAATTGAACCGGTTAATTTTGGCCCCTAGGATAAAATAAAGCATTAAATTACATTAATTTAGCTAAATTCTATCCTAATAATCCTTGTACAGCTCCGAAATTTTGTCTAGACATCACGAACCGCCCCGAACCACCTCGAACCGGCCTCCAAAATCACGAACCATGCCAGAATTTGACTGAATCGGGCCAATAACACAGAAAATCGGGCTGATCCAGCAAAATAAACCGAACCAGACCGATTTCCTGGTCAGGATCCCGGTCGGGAATTTCCCGGTCTCGATCCCGATCGGGATCCCAGCCGAGATCTAGGCCGGGAAATTTTCCAGCAACCCTAGAAACGTCGATTCCTCTTTTCTGCACTCTGTTTTTCTGATTTCCAGAGCCGTTCTTCATGATTTTCGCCCAAAATCATCTCGATCTCCATCGATAACAGCCCTAAATCTAGACACGGACTTACAAGGACTCGATTTACATAAAATACCCGAAACACCGGGCCTTACATGATCAAAATCACATAAAAAAAATCTATGGCCATAAAATTAACCCAAACAGTTCAACGCAAACCGAACATACATTATGCATAAATCCCACCTTTTAGAGCCT
The DNA here is from genome assembly GCA_017139565.1 of Luffa aegyptiaca. Taxonomy (NCBI): domain Eukaryota; kingdom Viridiplantae; phylum Streptophyta; class Magnoliopsida; order Cucurbitales; family Cucurbitaceae; genus Luffa; species Luffa aegyptiaca. The sequence continues at coordinate 25,610,692 of CM029397.1, forward strand.
ATCGCAACTTTTAAAATTAATTAATAGGGACAGTGATGGCTCTGATGCCGAATGAAGGGAATAAAAGTCCCCACGCAGCGGAAGCGCATCGATTGGACCTTACGCCGTATATTAATTAACATTAAAATACCGTTACGATTGTAGACACCGTATTTGGTCCGACTTGATTTTAAGTAATAATGTTTGAAGTTTTCCAATATTTGGTGGTCAATTTTTTTTATGATATGCCAACAAGAGCATAGCTCAACTGGCATGAAGTTGTATTGTTAATCACGAGGTCTTGTTTCAAATCCCCTTCCCCACACATTATCTTTTTTTTTTTTTTTTTTTTTGGTCTTCCCCATTCCTATTCAATGGGAAGTTTTCATGAAAAACTCCCCCATTACCTATTCTAAAGCTTTTTCCATGGTTAGTATTTTTTTAATTTTTTTAATTTTCTATTTTTCCCACCATTTTCTCATCCATCTCCCCCCTAAATTAGTAACCCTTCAAGTATAAAAAGGGGGGAGATGGAGGATGAAAACACAAGAAGAATGAGAGGAAGTTTAGAGTAAAAGTGAGCTTGAGAGAGTTTAGGCATTTGAGCAAGAGTTTAGCTTAGAGAGTGATAGAAAAGGAGAGAAAAAAAAAAGAGAAGAATTTTAGAGTAAAAGTGAGCTTGAGAGAGTTTATGCATTTGAGCAAGAGTTTAGCTTAGAGAGTGATAGAAAAAGAGAGAAAAGAAAGTGGAAGAGGACCTTTTCTAGGATGCCTTAGAGTTAAACTCCACTCATATAGTTCTAGGATTTGACTTATTACATGCATTATTGTCAAATTTTATTTATTTATTTTTCCTCTTTCCCTTGTATCTTATATCAATTTTCAATTTTCACTCATTGAAAATATCCTTTAAAATCTCGTTTAATGTAGTTAAGAAAATTGTGAAAATTAAATTAACAAGGTTTTTCGATTATTTACATTGGCAGAAACTAAAGTATGAGTAAAATAAAATCACCCCCTCCAATACAAGAAATGAGTATAGAAGATCAAGCAACGGTACGTCAATGGTCAGAAAATGTACAACAAATCCACGGAGATTCTTTAGTAGAAGATGCTATGTCTCAATTTAAGGATGTCAGTTTTCCAGAAAGTCAATTAGAAACAGTGAAACAGGCTTGGGAAAAATTAACTGTAGATAGAAAGGCTAAATTTACAAGCAAATATGGCCATCTAGCTCAGCTCATGTATGTACAAGTTAATTATTCTGTATTAAAAGCTTTGATTCGACATTGGGATCCAGCCTACAGATGTTTCACATTTGGCTCAATTGACATGACTCCTACAATAGAGGAATATCAATCCCTTCTGCATATGCCAACACGAACAGAGGTTGAAGCTTATTCTTACGATCAAGAGCTTACAATGAAAAGAGCATTATCTACTCTTTTGGGCAAGATTCGTACGAGCGACATTGAGAAACAAGTAAAGATAAAAGGAGAGAACACATGCCTACCCCTGGACTACATCCTTACTCTTCAACAAAAATTTGCAAATGAAGACAAGGAGTTAACTTTACTGGCATTGTGTATCTTTAATGTTGTTTTGTTTCCTAAAGTATGTGGATATGTTGAAGAACGCGTGGTCAAGTTGTTTGCTAAGATAGAAATAGGAGTTGATCCCATTATTCCTGTATTGGCAGAAACTTTTCGTTCATTGAATTATTGCAGAACAAAAGGAACAGGAAGATTTATAGGGTGTGCACCATTATTGTACATTTGGGTCCTTAGTCATGTGAAGTGTCCACCCGAATTCAAATGTCCAGAGATCAAATTTTCAAGTTCCTGGAATAAGCTGCGAAATCCCATTTCAGAGTTCGTGCAATCAGGTTGGAGTTCATCCTCCCCTGAAAGGAGCGCTTGGGAAGCCTTTTTCTCCGAACTAAAGGTAGAAGATGTAATGTGGAGAGCCCCTTGGATGTCAACTAGGCCAATGATCTATAAATGTGGTAAATTTCAAAGTTTACCTCTTTTGGGTCCTTGGGGATGTATAGCCTATGCTCCTTTATTGGTAGTACGCCAAATTTGGGTCCGACAATTCATCCCTGCTACGCATGAGTTGAAGGATTTCGAATTTGCTTATGATAAAGGCTTTTGTAAAGATAGAATTCAGAAAATTGTGAAAGCATGGAAAATGATCACTAAAATCCAGAGTGGTCAGTTTCATGATGATACCAGTACAAAACATGGCATGCAAACAGAGCTAAAACCGTGCTTGTGTCACCAAACATGAAAACCAAGATAAAACTTAATGCAAAGGTGATACCAGATCAACAGACAAAACAAGCAGCACGCGAAAAAGAATGTGATGAATTGAGAAAAGCGAATTCATCATTGGTTCAAGAAAATGAAAGGCTGCAATTGGAGGTAAAGCAAGGTTTGTTGCGCAATGTTGAACTATAAAAAGAGTTAAACCGATTAAAGGGCAGTGTCAGCAAACAAGAACAGTTAGAAAAAGAAATTTCAGCATTAGACACAGAGGCCCGCGACCTGAACAAAAGAATGCATCGATTAAGAAGGGATAAGGAAGTCTCCCAAGCAACTCTCAAGTCAAGGAATGACCAAGTTTTGAAGCAACAATCTGAGATTGCATCACTTCATGAGTTGATGAAAGAGCTCGAAGATTGCATTAGTTTGAGGAACCAAACGATTACTGAGGTAGAAGAAAAGAATGGAACGCTATGTCGAACAATTGACGACCTACAATTAACGCTCAAGATTAGAGAAGATCAACTAGGGGAGCTCATCAACGACAACAAGGGTCTAAGAGAGTCCGTTCAGTCACTTAATGTTCGCCTCGGTAAGTATCAGGATGCCACTGATAGATTAATGAAAGACTATACCTATTTAAAGGAGCAGTACGACAGATTAAGCGATGATTTTGGGTTTGCGAGACAGAACCACGCGACACTACGAAGTAAAGCGGAACATATGCTCACTCAGATTAGGAGAGTCACTCGAAGGGCAGATGAACTAGCGGAAGATGCACGTACTCTCTCTAAAGTCATAGCACCTACACAGCCGAATAGCAAGAATGTGCTCAAGTTTCTGGGAAAACTTCGTATAAGTTTAGAATATTGGGGGCAATTTTATTAACTTTTTACTTTAGTTTATGTTTTATTTAGATAGTTGAAATATCTTGTAGTTCAATTCTGCACAAATTTTGCTGCTACATTGTTTTATCATTTTCCAATTTAATATCAAAGCCATTTTTTTTTCTTCTCTTCTATCACTTTTTTTTTTTGTTTCGTTTTGTCTTTCTCTTTTCTTACACTAAAATCTCTTTTCATTAAAAATATAAACAGAATCATAAGATAGCTCGGTCACCTCGAATCCACCGCACCTACGTCACAAGATACAAGACAAGGATCATGGAAGAGCAGAGTACTGAGATGGAGAAAACAAAGAAAGATATTGAGGAGTTACGAGAAAAAATGGATGCCATTCTTGTCGCCCTGGAAAGAGGCAAAATAATACCTGATATTGCTCAGTCCAGAAATACAATGAACGACCCTCCAATCCGGCAATCAACAGAGGGTACTACTCCAAAATATCATCCATTTCCATTTTTCAAGAATGAGCAAGTGCCTGTACACAATCAACCTGGATTTTCACTACCCACAAAGGTACCTCCCAAAGTGACCATTACAGTTCCCAATTTAGATGATCCTGAAATCAGAAAAGAGCTAACGGGACGAGAGAAAGTTTCTTCTAGTGAAAAGCTTGAAGTCCTTGAGGAAAGATTAAGGGCAGTAGAAGGAACAGACGTCTTCGGAAATATAGATGCGACCAAGCTATGCTTGGTACCAGATGTAATCCTCCCTCCAAAATTCAAGGTGCCTGAGTTTGAAAAGTATGATGGAGCATCCTGTCCTAAGAACCATCTCATCATGTATTGTAGGAAGATGGCAGCATACGTCCAAAATGACAAGCTGTTAATGCAGGGATTAAAGCCCTTGCGCAGCGGAAACGATCAGAGAATCACACTGATTTTTAAACGAGATTGAAAAACCAATACGGATCACAAAACAATAAATTTACAGCAAGATACTGGAAAATTAACATGCTGTAAAACTGATAAAACATGCTGAAAATTAAGAAACAATTCTATATCTAATCTAGAAAAGGATCCTATTGATCCTAGTTCAAGAACAAACTCACCCTTGAAGGAATTCTTGAACCGCTTCGCCAAAACCCTTTGGTAACCAAAAAATACAGCAGCAAGAGACCTTTGGTTTTGCTGGAAAAATAGTCACGAACACCACCACGAGGAAACATCGGTATTCTCAAAAGGAATATGTTGAGTGGTTATGTGGGAACCTGAGAATTCTAAGGATTTTTCTTCTGGAATGCTTCTCTGTATCACAGATGGAGAAGAGAATCACGAGAGAGAGCGAGAGGGCGAGCGTGAGGGAGGCGTGAATGAGGGAGGCCAAACTACCTCTTGACCCTTTCTTTTAACCTAAACCTCAGGAGAAAAAGCCACCTCACATAATATCAGGTAACTGAAATATTAGTTACCTGATTTTTTTTTTAATTAATCAGAATTTAAAATCATAATTTTAAATTATAATTAATTAAATCTTAATTAATCAATATTAATTAAAATAACATTAATTTAAATCCAATTTAAATTAATATCCCTCTTATCTTATAGTTCAATTAAATCAAATTTAATTAAACTAGAAAAATTAACTAATTCAAAATTAATTAACTTTAAAACAATAAAATTGAACATCATATATTCAATTATTATTATTCTCTCTCATGAAACTATAGTATTAATGTACATCCAATGCACATTAATTATAACCTATAGTTTTAATATGAATCAAATTCATATTTTAGTTTAACATTCGAACCCCTTCGAATACTCAACTTAACCTTAGAATTTTATCTCAACGCTCTTATAGAGCTACCGGTGGGACCTGATGGACCTACAGATCAGAAGCTCCAACGATATGAGATTAGTTGGCTAAACTCATTAACCAAGTTAATCAATATTCGTTAACTGTGGTTCACTCCACTAAAGAACCACAGCTGCACTCTTCTCACTGCAGATATATTTCTGTGTCCACGGATATCGACCGTCAACAGCAAGTTAGCCCTTCACGTGTGTTCGTACCCCAGCTAGGTCAAATTACCGTTTTACCCCTGGGCTACCTCTTGGTCCTTAAGTACCAGTGCTCCTCTAATGAACAACCTGTTTGTGGTCCAACCAGCAAACAGAAATCCCTCTCGTGCCATAAAGAGGGTAGGGCCTATTATTCAAGACCCGGAGACACCACTTAAGGGAACACACCTCTACTTACCCTAATATTGGGAAGGAGTGAATTCCATCTTGTAAGACTACGTTCCCAGCTCCCCATTCGGTCTTGTCCCCAAAATGGTAGGCTTATTGAGTCGGCGAACAGGCCACTCTCACCCGTACAAATCAAAGGACAATCCCTCATGGACAGGAGTCCATAATCCACTCAGGATTAAGGCCAAGTTGCCTGGGTCATCCTAGTGAAATAGAAACCGAGCTAACTAACGGTGTTACAGTTAGTGGTTAACTATTTCGCGGCCCGGTCTTTATGCAAACTCATTGCACAGGATACCCCCACTCTCATGTCAACCACATGAACGCGTTGGATCATTACGTTTGTATCAATATACAAAGCGGGCCGTATCCATAGTGTCACCAGGATAAGGTACCCAACCTTATCCCTATACTACAGACCCTTTAGGCTAAAACTTGAACATTGATCCCCGTATGTCCCTACATACTAGTTCAAGCCTCATTCTATTAGCCTTAGATGTTTAGTTTATTGGATTAGGGTTAATAAGACAAGATATAATACAAACACTGAATAATACATCATTTTATTAATGTTCGGTCAAATGTACATTTACTATCTACGAGTTTTAGGGCATAAAACCCAACAGTTAATTCACTGCTTCCAGGACAGTCTTACTGGTCCAGCATCTCGATGGTATATGCAGTTAGACAACACTCATATATGTTCATGGAAGAATCTAGCCGACTCATTTTTAAAGCAATATAAGCACAACATAGATATGGCTCCTGACCGCTTAGACCTCCAGAGGATGGAAAAGAAGAGCACAGAAAGCTTTAAAGAGTATGCCCAAAGGTGGAGGGATACTGCTACTCAGGTGCAACCACCTTTAGCTGATAAGGAGTTGTTGACCATGTTTATTAATACTCTCAAATCTCCTTTCTATGATAAGATGATTGAGAGTGCCTCTACCAATTTCTCTGACATAATGACAATTGGAGAGAGAATCGAGTACGGAATTAAGCATGGAAAGATAACTGATATGGATGGATCATCAACAACGAAAAAGGGGGTTCCATCGAAGAAAAAAGAGGGAGAAGTTCAGATGATTGGTTTCAATTCAAGACAACCATACCCTAATGCCGGAGTGCCACAATATCACTGTCCACCTCCATATGTTTACCCTCAACCCTATATCAATAATACGTCAGCCCAATATTCATCCCCTTACGTCCAAAATCCTCGTCCTACTCAAGGCTACCAGCCTCGGAATCAACATAACACTCCTTATGTCCAAGGACACCAAAATAATAAAGGTGTCCGTAGACAGACTCATTTTGATCCGATTCCGATGACATATACCGAACTTCTACCCCAACTCTTCCAGAATAATCAGCTGGCACCCGTACCAATAGACCCAGTAAAGTCACCTTACCCAAAGTGGTATGACCCAAATGCCCGTTGCGACTACCATGCAGGAGCAATTGGACATTCCACTGAAAACTGTACTGCACTCAAGCATAGGGTGCAAGCATTGATAAAGGCAGGATGGTTGAACTTTAAGAAAGAAAATGGTCCAGATGTCAACAACAATCCTCTGCCAAACCATCAGAATGCACAAGTAAATGCGATAGAGGTTCATGGAGCTGATTTGAGAAAGAATGCTGAGAGCATAGTGACTCCCATGGGAGAACTATTCGAAATATTATTGAGTAATGGATACATTGGAGTAGAACGCCTCCAATTAGATTTGGGTGTCAGAGCATACGATGACAGTTTGATGTGTTCTTATCACACTGGGGCAAAAGGGCATTCTATTGACCAATGTCCTCATTTTCGTCTGAAAGTCCAGGAGTTGTTAGATTCACATTTTTTAACAGTTTCTCAAAAGATGGTTCAGCTCCCTCAGTATGGGGAAGTTGATATTATAGAAGAATGCTCAAGGTTGTCTCTCAAGCCAAAACCGTTAACAATTTCTTATCGCGAGAAGCCCAGTACCCAAATTCCAAGCCAAGACCGATTACCATCCAGATTCCGACTCCCTTTGAATATAAAAGTTCAAAAGCACCTTGGAACTATGAATATAAGGTAACTGTTGGTTCTAAACCCCTCATAATCCATAATATTAGTGGGATAGGAGGTCTAACACGAAGCGGGAAGTGTTATACACCAGAAGACCTATTGAAACCCAAGGGTAAAGAAAAAGGAAAAGCCAAGATCACTGAAGATATCAAGGAAAAAACAGAAGAGCCCATTGCAGTGAAAAACCTAGATGTTAAACAGCCAGCATCTGAAGATGACATCCAAGAATTTTTTAACTTGGTTAAACAAAGTGATTATAAAGTGGTTGAACAGTTAGGTCGAACCCCTGCAAAGAATTCCATACTGGCTTTGTTATTGGCTTCAGATATGCATCGTAAGACTTTGTTGGACATATTGAATCAAACTTATGTTCCGCAGGATATTACGGTGGACAACTTGGATAACATCGTTGGAAACATAACTGCATCCAGTTCAGTAACTTTCACAGATGATGAGTTACCACCAGAAGGCACCGGACACACTAAAGCCTTACACATTACAGTTAAGTGCAAAAATTTTTGCTGTGGCAAAAGTTCTAGTTGATAATGGTTCCTCCTTGAACATAATGCCTAAATCCACGTTGGAGAAATTGCCTGTTGATATGTCTCATGTAAGGCCCAGCACTATGATCGTACGGGCTTTTGATGGGGCACGTAGTGAAGTTGTTGGAGACATAGAAGTGCCCATCCAGATAGGTCCATGCACCTTCGATATAACCTTTCAGGTCATGAACATTAATTCGGCCTACAACTTCTTGTTAGGGCGTCCCTGGATTCACTCATCTGGAGTGGTCCCATCATCATTACACCAAAAACTTAAATTTGTGGTGGACCGCAAACTAGTAATCATATCTGGGCAAGAGGATATCTTAGTGTCAAGACCCTCTTCAATGCCCTACATAGAAGCAGCAGAAGAGGTTTTTGAGTCATCATTTCAAGCTTTTGAGATTGCAAATGCCACAACTTTATACGGAGAGATAGGGAAAATGGAGCTGCAACTTTCAAAACTCTCCTTAACAGGAAGCAACCAAAGCCTCGAAAATTTGTTGAATATGTCGAAAAATATGAAGAGGTTTGGTTTGGGATATAAACCAAGCAAAAAAGATATGATTAAAGCACACAGGCAGGAGAAAGAAAAACGACTGGCTAGAATGGAGAACCGTGAGCCGAAGTATCAAATGAATATCATTCCTCATCTTCATGATACCTTCATCTTTGCTGGAATAATTCATCCGGAATCTCAAGACCCTGCAGTCATGGCTATAATCGAACAGAAAAAAGAAGCTGGTCCCTTGGTTTATCTGTGCCCAGAAGACTTTGAACTCAATAATTGGATTGTAATGGAGCTACCATCATTTGTTAATGAGATATCAAAGTAATTTTTAAACTTTTTGTTTGTTTTTTGTTTTGATGATTTATGTGTTCTATGTCAATATTTCATTTGTTAATGAAGAAGCATTTTTTTTTCTTCTTTCTTTCCTATCATCCAATGAATCTCTCTTGTGTCTACTTCTTTTAGCATTGATTTCATTTATTCTATTCCTTCATTTGTCTTCTTTCATCACACTGAATAATCCCTCTCTTAAACAGTGAAATTGGGATTGAAAGCGTTAATGATCTTAAATACGAACTTGATTCTTCTACATACGATGTTGAGTCCGATGAGAGAACAAGTGGTAATGAGGAAGATCTAGAACTTACTCCTGAATTGTTGATAATGATTGAAGAAGAAGAGAGGATATTGGGACCACATGAAGAGTTGATAGAGACGATTAACTTGGGATCTCAAGTAGAGGTTAAAGAAGTTAAAATCGGGACCAACATGTCTGCTGAAAGCCGTCAAGGGTTAATAACATTGCTTCATGAATACATTGATGTTTTTGCCTGGTCTTATCAAGATATGCCTGGTTTAGACACAAGTATTGTGGTGCATCATTTGCCACTTAAGCCTGAATGCAAGCCAGTGAGACAAAAGTTACGCAAGATGAAGCCAGACATGTTAATCAAAATAAAAGAGGAAGTCATGAAACAAATTGATGCAGGATTCTTAACAGTTGCTAATTATCCAGAATGGGTAGCTAACATTGTGCCAGTACCTAAAAAAAATGGACAGGTCCGAATGTGTGTTGATTATAGAGATTTGAATCGAGCAAGCCCAAAGGATAACTTCCCACTTCCTCATATTGATGTACTGGTATATAATACAGCTGGATTCTCAACTTTTTCCTTTATGGATGGATTCTCAGGTTACAATCAAATCAAAATGGCACCTGAAGATCAAGAGAAAACTACATTCATCACATTATGGGGAACCTTTTGTTATAAGGTCATGTCGTTCGGATTGAAAAATGCTGGGGCAACCTACCAACGGGCCATGGTTACTCTCTTCCATGACCTAATGCATAAGGAGATCGAAGTGTATGTTGATGACATGATTGCTAAGTCAAAACCAGGGGAAGAGCATGCAACCATTCTCCGAAAGTTATTCGAGCGATTGAGGAAATTCAAGTTGAAACTGAATCCGAGTAAATGCACATTTGGGGTCACTTCTGGCAAGTTGTTGGGTTTCGTCGTAAGCCATGAGGGAATTAGAGTTGACCCAGACAAAGTCAAAGTCATTCTAGAAATGCAACCACCACGTACTCAAAAAGAAGTCAGAGGTTTCTTGGGAAGATTGAATTATATTGCAAGATTCATATCACATCTTACAGCAACATGTGAACCAATCTTCAAGCTACTTCGTAAGAATAATACATGCATATGGAATGACGACTGTCAAAAAGCATTTGAAAAGATCAAGCAATACCTACAAAACCCTCATGTTCTTGTACCTCCAACTCCAAATCGTCCACTTATCCTATATCTTACAGTGACGGAAAATTCAATGGGGTGTGTACTGGGACAGCATGACAGTTCAGGCATAAAAGAGCAAGCCATATATTATTTAAGCAAAAAGTTCACTGATTGTGAAACCAGATATTCTCTTTTAGAAAGAACTTGTTGTGCTCTAGCTTGGGCCGCTCGTCGTTTGAGACCATATATGTTGTACTACATAACATGGCTTATCTCAAAGATGGATCCTATCAAATACATCTTTGAAAAGTCGTCTTTGTCTGGTAGAATTGCTAGATGGCAGGTTCTTTTATCCGAGTATGATATTGTCTATGTTACTCGAAAGTCAATAAAAGGAAGTGCACTAGCCGATCATTTGGCCAAGCAACCTATAGACGATTATGAACCAATGAAATTTGATTTCCCTGATGAATTTGTCTCCACTATAATGGTGGAAAAAGAAATATCAGACTTGGAAACATGGACCATGTTGTTTGATGGGGCCTCCAATGAGTTAGGTCATGGGATAGGTGTTGTATTAATATCACCTGAAGGAAAGTTGTTCCCTCTCACCGCCAAACTAAGTTTTGATTGTACTCATAATATGGCTGAATATGAAGCTTGTTCTATGGGTATCTGATAACTGCCCAAAAGGTAGTTATTTAGGCCTCAATTATATAGGGATTTGTGTGTCCTTTATGCTTATTAGGGTTGGTTTTAGAGAGATATTACATGATTTAACCCATTTGGAAGAATGGAAGCGTTGGAAATTACTTTGTGCAGATTATGCTGCTGAGCGACTGGAAGGAGCAAATTCTATGCTGCAGCAAAACTGGGAAAAGAAACTGCCACATCACAGCTTGTTAGCCAACTTCATGAACCGACTTCTGTTGAGTTACTTTCGTGATAAAGGATCAAGGAGAGCCTTACACGTGTCCTAGTTGACCTAATTCAAGCCTCCCATCCTTCTATAAAAGGAAGTAGCCGTCAAAGTCAAATTCATTCCATGTTTTCCCTTGGAAGCCGAATAGTATAGAGATTGAAGATTATCAAGAACACCATCATCCGCAAGCTGATTAGGGAGTTTATTTTCCTTCTTAATTTGTGGTTATGGACATGCTTACTCAGATTGTAATTCGTATTTTTATGCCTATTATGAACTAAGTAGCTTAGGGTGTTGGTTAGGAATAATGTGATTACTGTGCTTCATCTCTAATAATATATTGACTATAGCATTTTGGTTAATTGTTGTGCTTATTCTTATTTTATGCCCGCCTGGCCAGCCGGTATGGATAGCTCTCTCTAGTTTCAGGGATGATTTAGAGAGTGTGTGGCAATTCTCCACACTACGATCATTGTGTATTGGTGAACGCCAGTGACTGAGCTAGGGATAGCCAGTTGCCTAGTGCTTGATCGGTCGCTCTTCATTGGGGTTGAAACACATCCCAAAAGATCCGGAGTTCCAGGAGGAATCCGCTAATAATACTGCGAGAAATGCATGATCAATAATATTGCTAGAGCATATTTTATAACAATCACTAAAACCTAACCAGCGCCTGTCTTTAATCTGTCTATCTATTTGTTTACTCGTTGTTCTGTCATTTATTTTGCTTCAGCATAATTCCGATAAAACCCAATCATTTTATTATTCTTGAAACCATTAAAAAGTTACACAAAAATAGGTAGAGTGGAAACTCATTCAGACCTTGGATTGATAATATTACTTGCTGCAGACTGTGTATACTTGCACAGGAATTCTAGAGTATTTTATACTATATTTTTACTCACTCTAGGAACCCAACAAGTTTTTGGCGCCGTTGCCGGGGACTTGAATAAGTTTTTATCTGATCTGTTTTGTGTATGTGTTTTAGTGGTTTGGTGCTAGAACTTTTTGATTGTTTCTTTTGTTTTTGCAGGTGTGATTTTGGTGCATGAGCGATCCGCCTGGGGTACGGTTTGAGCTTGACCCAGAAATTGAAAGGACATTTAGGAACAGAAGGAGGGAGCAGCGCAGAAACCAGATGGAGAACGTGCCGCAACTCCCGCAGGTTCCTGAAGGTCCAGTAGCAGTGAACCCCCAGCAGAATCCGGTGCTGCAGCAAAACCCACTGTTTGAGCAAAATGAGCAGCGAAATAATCAGGCTGAGAATCCTATCTTGATAGCGAACGATAGGACCAGAGCCATTCGAGCATATGTTGTCCCGATGTTTAATGAGTTGAATCCAGGGATTGCACGTCCCCAAATCCAAGCGGCGAATTTTGAAATGAAACCGGTAATGTTTCAGATGTTGCAAACCGTGGGGCAATTCCATGGTTTGTCATCTGAAGACCCTCATTTACATCTTAAGTCTTTTCTAGGAGTTAGTGATTCTTTTGTAATTCAGGGAGTGCCGAGAGATGCTCTTAGATTAACTTTGTTCCCGTATTCTCTTAGAGATGGAGCAAAATCATGGTTAAACTCTTTTGCTCCAGGATCAATTAGGACATGGGATGAGTTAGCTGAAAAAATTTTGAGTAAATATTTCCCACCTAATAGAAATGCTAAATTAAGGAGGGAAATAGTAGGGTTTAGGCAACTTGAAGATGAGACTTTTAGTGAGGCTTGGGAGAGGTTTAATGAGCTTTTGTTAAAGTGTCACCACCATGGGTTACCTCATTGTATTCAAATGGAAACATTTTACAATGGTTTGAATGGAGTAACCCAAGGTGTGGTCGATGCTTCGGCTGGAGGGGCCCTTTTGGCAAAAACTTTTGATGAAGCCTATGAAATTTTAGAAAGAATATCTATTAATAGTTGTCAGTGGTCGGATGTTAGAGGCACAAATAAAAAGGTTAAGAGTGTGTTAGAGGTTGATGGTGTGTCCACCATTAGGGCCGATCTTGCTATGATTGCTAACGCTCTTAAGAATGTGACAGTGATTAGTCATCAGCAGCCACCAGCTATGGAGCCTGCAGCAGTGGTGAACCAAGTCACGGACGAAGCATGTGTCTATTGCGGTGAAGATCACAACTACGAGTTTTTCCCCAGCAATCCAGCTTCTGTGTTTTTTGTAGGTAATCAGAGGAACAACCCTTATTCTAACTTCTATAATCCAGGTTGGCGCAACCACCCCAACTTCTCATGGGGAGGTCAAGGAAATAACGTACAAGCGCAACAAAAGGTGAACCAGTCGGGATTTGCTAAAGCGCAGGTAATGCCCCAGCAAAATAAGTCGGCTTTGCCCCAGCAAAATTCGGGAAATTCTCTCGAGGCAATGATGAAAGAATTTATGGCTCGCACAGACGCCGCAATTCAAAGTAATCAAGCTTCGATGAGGGCCCTGGAATTGCAAGTGGGTCAGCTAGCTAATGAGCTAAAGGCGAGGCCTCAAGGGAAACTTCCTTCGGATACTGAACACCCTCGAAGGGAAGGTAAGGAGCAGGTAAAGGCAGTAACTCTTAGGAGTGGTAAGCCATTAGAAGAGTCTAGAAAGACCCAGGATTTAAATAGTAATAGTGATAATATTGTTGTTATTGAAAAAGAGTTGGAGTCTGGTCAGGGTGCTGGAGGCAGCAAAGAAAATGCTGGAGCATCTGGTTCTGTGCCAGATGTAGAACCACCATATGTGCCGCCCCCACCTTATGTACCACCTCTACCTTTTCCACAAAGGCAAAAGCCTAAGAATCAGGATGGTCAATTTAAAAAGTTTTTAGAGATTCTTAAGCAGTTGCATATAAATATCCCTTTAGTAGAAGCTATAGAGCAAATGCCTAATTATGCTAAATTTCTTAAGGATATTTTGACTAAAAAGAAAAGGTTAGGTGAGTTTGAAACTGTATCTCTTACTGAGGAGTGTAGTGCTATTCTTAAGAATGGTCTACCCCCCAAGGCTAAGGATCCAGGGTCATTTACTATACCTGTGTCTATAGGTGGAAAGGAATTAGGTAGAGCACTCTGTGATTTAGGTGCAAGCATTAATCTTATGCCTCTTTCGGTCTATCGGAAGTTAGGTATTGGTGAAGCTAGACCTACCACAGTTACACTCCAATTAGCTGATAGGTCTATCACATATCCAGAGGGTAAAATTGAGGATGTCTTAGTAAAAGTTGATAAATTCATATTTCCTGTTGATTTTATTATTTTAGATTATGAGGCTGATAAAGATGTCCCAATTATTCTAGGTCGTCCATTTTTGGCTACTGGTAGGGCATTAATAGATGTTCAAAAAGGAGAATTAACAATGAGAGTCTGTAATGAGGAAGTAAAATTTAATGTCTTTAAAGCCATGAAATATCCAGATGAAATGGAGGATTGCTCCTTCATTAGGATTCTGGAGAGCACAGTTATTGAGACAGCAATATAGGATTCGGCTGATAAGCATTCGGAAAAGCATGGAGAGGTTAGTGTATAAGATTTTGAATTTTGTTCTTTAGATAGAAAAAATGAAAAAGAATTGTTTAGGTGTGAGGATGTTTTTGAGTCTTTAGATTTAGATCAAAGAAAGGCTCCCCCAATTAAGCCATCCCTAATTGAGGCACCCACTTTAGATTTGAAACCTTTACCGGATCATCTAAAGTATGTGTATCTTGGGGAGAGTGATATGTTGCCCATTATTGTTGCATCAGATTTAATGCCAGAGCATGAGGAGGCCTTAATAAAATTGTTGCAGCAATACCGCAAAGCTATAGGTTGGACATTGGCTGATATACAGGGAATTAGCCCATCTTTTTGTATGCACAAAATCACTCTAGAGGAGGGATCCTTTAGGAGTATTGAGCAACAAAGAAGGCTTAACCCTGCAATGAAAGAGGTTGTTAAAAAGGAGGTAATTAAATGGTTGGATGCTGGGATCATTTATCCAATTGCCGATAGCAATTGGGTAAGCCCTGTCCAATGTGTTCCTAAGAAAGGAGGTGTCACTGTGGTGAGCAATAAAGGTAATGAGCTGATTCCAACCAGGACAGTAACTGGCTGGAGGGTTTGTATGGATTACAGAAGGCTTAATAAAGCCACCCGAAAGGATCATTTCCCTCTACCATTTATCGACCAGATGTTGGATCGATTGGCTGGTCAGGCCTATTACTGTTTCTTGGATGGTTATTCTGGGTATAACCAGATTACTATTGCTCCTGAAGATCAGGAGAAAACCACTTTCACCTGCCCTTATGGGACATTCGCTTTTAGGAGAATGCCTTTCGGCCTTTGCAATGCTCCAGCAACATTTCAGCGGTGTATGCTAGCAATTTTTTCTGATATGATTGAGTCCACTGTTGAAGTCTTTATGGACGATTTTTCAGTGTTTGGAGGTTCTTTTCAGAGTTGTTTAGAAAATTTAGGAAAGGTGTTAAAAAGATGTGAGGATACCCATCTAGTTCTTAATTGGGAGAAGTGCCACTTCATGGTGAAGGAGGGCATAGTGTTAGGTCATAGGATTTCTAAGAACGGTCTAGAAGTTGATAGAGCAAAAGTTGAGGTTATCGAAAGACTAGAGCCACCGAATTCAGTGAAGGGAATTCGGAGTTTTTTAGGACATGCTGGCTTTTATAGGAGGTTCATAAAGGATTTTTCCAAAATCAGTAAACCTCTTTGTAACTTATTGTGCACTGATCATGTTTTTGACTTTAATGCAGATTGTAGGAAGGCTTTTGAAATGTTGAAGGTTGCTTTGATCTCAGCACCCATTCTCTGCGCGCCTAATTGGAATTTGCCATTCGAGGTAATGTGTGATGCGAGTGATGCTGCGATAGGAGCGATGCTGGGGCAAAAGCAGGGCAAATTTATTCATCCTATATATTATGCAAGCAAGGTTTTAAATGAAGCACAAGTCAACTACACAACTACTGAAAATGAGTTGTTAGCTGTTGTGTTTGCTTTTGAGAAATTTCGGCCATATTTGGTTGGATCTAAAGTCACGGTGTTCACGGATCATGCAGCAATAAGGTATTTAATGTCTAAGAAGGATGCAAAGTCGAGACTAATTCGTTGGATTTTATTACTGCAGGAATTTGACTTGGAGATAAAGGACAAGAAGGGATCAGAGAATGTCGTTGCAGATCATTTATCTCGTCTTGATCCATCATCATCTTTGCTGGAGCAATCTGCCATTTCCGATTCTTTTCCAGATGAGCAGCTTTTTGCTGTTCAGGTAAAGGTAGTCAGGGATGTCCCTTGGTATGCTGATATTGCCAACTTTTTAGTGAAGGGAGTCACCCCTATTGATATGGATTGGAGGCAGAAGAAAAAGTTTAAGCATGATGCGAAATTTTTCTTTTGGGATGAGTCGTTTATGTATAAGCAATGCTCTGACGGTATTATTCGTAGGTGTGTTTCAGGTGCTGAAGCAAAGGGAATCCTGGAGCAATGTCACTCTTCGCCGTATGGAGGTCATTTCAGCGGACAGAGGACGGCTATGAGGATTTTGCATTGCGGATTTTTCTGGCCTACGTTATTTAAGGATGTCCATTGGGTCTACAAGCAATGTGACGCTTGCCAAAGGAGAGGAAATTTGGGGCCTAAAGATGAAATGCCTCTTACTTACATTTTAGAAGTTGAATTATTTGATGTATGGGGTATTGACTATATGGGACCATTTCCCCCTTCTAATGGCAATGTTTTTATCTTATTGGCAGTTGATTATGTGTCCAAGTGGGTGGAGGCCATCGCATGCCATCAGAGTGATGCCAAGACAGTAGCAAGGTTTCTTCAATCGCACATCTTTGCGCGGTTTGGGACACCTAGGGCTCTAGTGAGTGATGAGGGTACACATTTTGTTAATAATATCTTAACTAAGCTTTTAGCTAAGTATGGGATTAAGCATAGGATAGCTACCCCTTATCACCCACAAGCAAATGGTCAAGCTGAAATTAGTAATAGGGAAATTAAAGCTATTTTAGAGAAAGTAGTCCATCCATCTAGAAAGGATTGGTCCTTTAGGTTGGATGAGGCTCTTTGGGCTTATAGGACAGCTTATAAGACTCCTCTAGGTATGTCTCCCTATACGTTAGTATATGGGAAAGCTTGCCATTTACCATTAGAGCTTGAGCATAAAACATTTTGGGCTTTGAAAAAGTTAAATTTTGATCTGAGTCGTGCAGGAGCAATAAGAATGCTGCAGCTTAATGAGTTAGAAGAATTTCGTCAATTTTCTTACGAAAATGCGAGAATGTATAAGGAAAAGACTAAGTTGTGGCATGACAAAAAAATAAAATCTAAAGAATTTGTCAAGGGTCAGAAAGTTTTGCTTTATAATTCTAGATTAAAATTATTTCCTGGAAAATTAAAATCTAAATGGTCATGACTGTTTATTGTGATTGAGGTTTTTCCCAATGGAGCAATTACTTTGCAGGATGAAAAAGATGGGAGAGTGTTCAAGGTTAATGGACAGCGTGTGAAGCATTATTGGGGAGAGGAGTTTCAGTCGAAATATCATTCCCTAAGGTTGGTCGATGTTTGAGAGTGCAGAACTTTTGCGGGAGCATTTCATAGAGCAAAATTTTGAGCTCCCAGGATTTGAATTGATTTTATTTTTCGTTGATTTGATTTTATTTTTGGTCGGTTAGATTTGATCTATTTTGATTTGATTTGATTTTCGGGTTATTTATTTAAATTATCTCGCAATTATCTTTTAGTTGGATTTTATTTTATCTAGATTTTATTTTCAGTTTTAATTACTAGGGATTTTTTCTAATTCATTCGGCTTCTTTTGAGAATAACAGGTTAAGTTTGCTTTGATCGGTTTAATTTGAATTAAAAGGATTTGATTTGTCTATTTTGAAATTCGAATTCCGTATCTGAGATTCTTCAGGTTCAGCAGATTGTTGAGGCAAAGATATTGCTAGAGCAAAATATTCCGAGATAGAAGGGTTTCCGTTGGAATTTATTATTGTTACCGTTAGATTTAGCTTTGAATTCTCGCAGGTAAATGTGCGTGCATCATCTGATGAGGCCACGTGTCGCAGAGTAATTATCCAACGGCTTCAATGATGACAGTACATCAATTTTACCATGGGCGTTTGGAATCCGCAATTTTACCGTTGGTAATTTTTGAATTTCAGGTTTGCATTTTTAATTACAACGGTAATAATAGTTATGGCAGGGCAAATCTTTTCGGTTGGGATTCTTGTTTGCTGCAGCCCTATTTATTCGCAATATAGGTACGCACGTTTCACTTCATCTTCTTGATCACATTTTTTTTCTTTTGCCGTCTGCATTCTTTCTTTCTCCTTTTCATTCTTTGCAAAACCCTTTGAGTTATCCATGGCCAAAACAAGAGCGAGGAAGGAAAGAGAGAGGGAGAGTGAGGAGGAAGAGATACCCATGACACCGGAAGTACAGAAAGGAAAAACTAAGAAAAAGAGAACGCCGGAAGAGAAGGAGGCTAAGCGAAGAAGACGACAACAGAGGGTTGAAGAACAAGAAAGAGCGAGAGAGGAGGAGGTTGTTGCAGAAGAAGAAGAAGACCCAAAAGAATCTGGCAAAACGAATCAAGAAAAGGTTGGACAAGAAGTGGCAACTATAGAAGAGGTTCGAGAGGAAATTCAGGCGGCGACTGTAGAAGAAGAAGACAGAGAGCCAGTTTAGGAGGCTCGTGTGGAGGTTATCATACCTGAACCTCTGAAACGACGCCGCATTAAGCGGAAGGCTGGGCGCATTCCTGTGATCAGGACTGATACCCCATTGCCTCCATCATCAGATTCCGAGAAAGAGAAGGTCGAGCAAGAGGAACGAGAGAAAAAAGAGGCTGAGGAAAGAAGGCGAGAAGAAGCAGAGAAACAGGCAGAGGAGGAACAGTTGCTGAAGTGGAGAGAAGAGAAGGGCAAAAAGATTGCTGAAGCATCGGAGGAGCACGATGAAATAGCAGAGCGACAGGTGCCATACGATCGCTTCGCCAATAATTTTGCTAGAGCAAAATACACTGAGCTCCTGAAAAGGGATTTTCTGTTCGAAAGAGGTTTCAGCGGTGATCTTCCGCCATTTCTAAGGACCGGCATAGCTGACCACGGCTGGGAGCTGTTTTGTGCTAAGCCGGAAGCTGTGAACGCACAGGTGGTGCGTGAATTCTATGCCAACATTGATAAAGAAGAAGGTTTCCTGGTAATTGTCAGAGGAGTCGAGATAGATTGGAGTCCAAGTGCGATCAACGCACTGTACCATCTTCAAAACTTCCCCCACGCGGCATTCAATGAAATGGCAGTCGCGCCATTTGAGGAGCAGTTAAGTAATGCTGTAAGGGAGGTAGGAATTGAGGGGCGCAGTGGCAACTATCTAAGACTCAGAAACGGACATTCCAGTCGGCTTATTTGAAAAAGGAAGCGAACACATGGATGAGTTTCATCAGGCAGAGGTTGCTTCCGACAACGCACGACTCGACAGTATCCAGGGAGCGAATTCTTTTGGCTTTTGCTATCTTAAGGTCTCTCAGTATTGACGTAGGAAAATTTATTTGTAATGAAATAGCGTGCTGCTGGAAGAAAAAGGTGGGGAAGCTGTTCTTTCCGAACACAATTACTATGCTATGCAGACAAGCAGGGGTTCCAGTGGAGGAGAGTGATGCAATTCTATTTGATAAAGGGATCATTGATACGCCCAATTTGGCGCGGCTCCAGCGCACGCAGGAGATACGTCAAGGTGGGCTTATCTATGGCATCAATACGATTTTAGAACAACTAGCACTTTCGGCCAGTAGGCAGGAGTTTGCTGAAAGGCAAACTTTAACCTTCTGGAACTATGTTAAGAATCGGGATGCCAGCTTAAGAAGGGCACTGCAAGAGAATTTTTCCAAACCTTACCCTGCCCTTCCCATGTTCCCTGACGATCTGTTGAACCCTTGGATTCCGCCCCCACCTGCTGAAAGAGGAGAAGAGAATGATGATGAAGACCAGGGTCAGGAAGATTGATGGATGGAATAATCTTCAGGGAGCATTATTTTTTGTCTTATCATTTTGTTTGCTCCCGCATATCTGACCCCATTTTGCTAAAAATGTTTGCTTGTCTTTCTTTTTTTAATTTTTCTGCTTTCAAAATATATCTCTGCTATGTAATTTCTGTTCTTATGTTTTTTTTTTAAATGAAATTTCTAGATGTTTCTATTCCATGAGCACTGAGTAATGCCTAACTTAACTAATTTTCTTCTGAATTTTTGAAGATTGGACTGATTACGCTTAATTAGATCAAGGTATTCTGATCTCCAGAAACCTTTTGCTTGAGCATTTCTTCTAGCCTGGACTGTTGCTGCGGCAGGAAGATTTTTTACGGTAGTATTGACTTATATGATCCACTTTAAGCTTAATCCTAGTCCCATGTTTAGTTTAAAAATTCAGATAGAAAAATTTAAGTTTGGGGGTATAATTGCTTAATTAATGATTCATTGAGGACAATGAATAATTCAAGTTTGGGGGACTTTTTGCTACTCCAATTATTTTGCTCGAGCATTCCTCTCCTTCAAAATTAAAATTTGCTAGGTTGTTGAGTAACCGGGGACATTTGTGACGCCCACAGTTTGTCTTCGCGTCAAAAGATGACCTAGGAAATGTGAAAAAAAAAGAGAAATATGAGAAAAATTATTATTTGCGGAAAAAAAAAATTATTTGTTGAAGATTTTGCTGAAAAAATTGACGGAGCAAAAGTTTTGAAGGATGAATGATGATCCAGCAGTTTTTCTGTCTCCCAGAACTTAGGTGAGCTTCATCATAAAATGTCGCCATTCTGAGGGGCAAGAGATGGAATAACTAAGGATTTTTTAGCTTTATAATGAGTATTGAGTCTAGTTGGTGATGAGCTTGAGGCAAGGGTATACTGCACCATAAAGTGGGTCATCCCGTGCTTAAGAGCTTATGACTGTAAGGCTGCTTTAAGTCTGATAAATAATGATATAAACCCCTTTAAAAATATGTTTTGAAATGTATGATAATAGAGCTAGGCTGTGGTGATTTCCTAGAATTAAGTTGAAAAGTGGTGATTATTTGTCCCTGCTGAAGGAATCATTTTGCTGCAGCAGAGCTTGGTTTTGCAGAATGCTCAGGTAAAGGTTAAAGGTAGTGTTGGACTGTCTGATTTGATTAAGCTAATTCTTTGACTAGTGTTTTGAAATTCTCGAAGGAAGGTTGGTTAGTGTTGCTCGGGACGCGCAATAGTTCAAGTTTGGGGGTATGATAACTGCCCAAAAGGTAGTTATTTAGGCCTCAATTATATAGGGATTTGTGTGTCCTTTATGCTTATTAGGGTTGGTTTTAGAGAGATATTACATGATTTAACCCATTTGGAAGAATGGAAGCGTTGGAAATTACTTTGTGCAGATTATGCTGCTGAGCGACTGGAAGGAGCAAATTCTATGCTGCAGCAAAACTGGGAACATAAACTGCCACATCACAGCTCGTTAGCCAACTTCATGAACCGACTTCTGTTGAGTTATTTTCGTGATAAAGGATCAAGGAGAGCCTTACACGTGTCCTAGTTGACCTAATTCAAGCCTCCCATCCTTCTATAAAAGGAAGTAGCCGTCAAAGTCAAATTCATTCCATGTTTTCCCTTGGAAGCCGAATAGTATAGAGATTGAAGATTATCAAGAACACCATCATCCGCAAGCTGATTAGGGAGTTTATTTTCCTTCTTAATTTGTGGTTATGGACATGCTTACTCAGATTGTAATTCGTATTTTTATGCCTATTATGAACTAAGTATCTTAGGGTGTTGGTTAGGAATAATGTGATTACTGTGCTTCATCTCTAATAATATATTGACTATAGCATTTTGGTTAATTGTTGTGCTTATTCTCATTTTATGCTCGCCTGGCCAGCCGGTATGGATAGCTCTCTCTAGTTTCAGGGATGATTTAGAGAGTGTGTGGCAATTCTCCACACTACGATCATTGTGTATTGGTGAACGTCAGTGACTGAGCTAGGGATAGCCAGTTGCCTAGTGCTTGATCGGTCGCTCTTCATTGGGGTTGAAACACATCCCAAAAGATCCGGAAGGGAGGAATCCGCTAATAATACTGCGAGAAATGCATGATCAATAATATTGCTAAAGCATATTTTATAACAATCACTAAAACCTAACCAGCGCCTGTCTTTAATCTGTCTATCTATTTGTTTACTCGTTGTTCTGTCATTTATTTTGCTTCAGCATAATTCCGATAAAACCCAATCATTTTATTATTCTTGAAACCATTAAAAAGTTACACAAAAATAGGTAGAGTGGAAACTCATTCAGACCTTGGATTGATAATATTACTTGCTGCAGACTGTGTATACTTGCACAGGAATTCTAGAGTATTTTATACTATATTTTTTCTCACTCTAGGAACCCAACAGTATCCAAACTGCATTGGATATGAAGATAAAGAAACTTCGAGTCTTGGGAGATTCTATGTTGGTGATTCACCAATTGAGAGGAGAATGGGAAACAAGAGACACTAAGCTACTGCCTTATAAAAAGCTTATATTAGATTTGTCTCATAAATTTGAAGAAATCACTTTTGACTATTTACCAAGGGAGAGTAATCAAATAGCAGACGCCTTGGCTACGCTTGCAGTCATGTTCAACATAGAATCCAAAGGCAATATTTTTCCAAGAGCACCGTGATCATGAAGGTTGATGGAATGTCATCATGGAGGACAAAACCGTCATTTCAACATGACAAAGTCTTGACCTGGGGCAAAACGATTATTTTTGTCTTCTCAAACTGGGGCAAAACCATTATTATTACAGGAGCAAAGTCGTTATGGATACATTATTGGTCATCAAACAAAGAACAAGTTGTTTAGCGAGTTCATGATCCAATTAAGGTCTATTACCAAGGGTGATGCGAATGGGGTGCCCGAGCTATCAAATATCTTTTAAAGAAATTTGTATCATAGTTTTCGGATAGTGCTAAATCCGCACCCCATGTATTCAAGCATTCAAGTTTAGCGTGCATTGCAAAGAAAATTTATTTTCGGTTAAATCGAACCCGACTATTCAGTCGAGGTCGAAGCCTGTGTCAATCCAGGTCCGTTTTATGTTTTTTCTCTCGGTTAAATCGAACCCGATTATTCAGCCGAGGTCGAAGCCTGTGTCAATCCAGGTCCATTTCCAGTTTTTTCTTTTGGTTAAATCGAACCCGACTATTCAGTCGAGGTCAAAGCCTGTGTCAATCCAGGTCCTTTTTAAGTTTTTCTCTTAGTTAAATCGAACCCGACTATTCAGTCGAGGTCGAAGCCTGTGTCAATCCAGGTCCGTTTTCAATTTTTCTCTCGGTTAAATCAAACCCGACTATTCAGTCGAGGTCGAAGCCTGTGTCAATCCAGGTCCGTTCTCAATTTTTCTCTCGGTTAAATCGAACCCGACTATTCAATCGAGGTCGAAGCTTGTGTCAATCCAGGTCCGTTTTAAGGTTTTCTCTCGGTTAAATCGAACTCGACTATTCAGTCGAGGTCGAAGCCTGTGTCAATCCATGTTCGTTTTCAGTTTTTCTCACGATTAAACCAAACCTGACTATTGAATTGTGGTTGAGACGTGATTAAGTCAAGCGCATTTTCCTTTCTAAATTCAAATTTTTACCGAACAAATCTTCGCCTCCCCAATACTTAGTCTCTTTCCTTTGTCTACCCTTTCAATCCTTCAAGGATACACAAAGGGGGGCAAACTGTAGACACCGTATTTGGTCCGACTTGATTTTAAGTAATAATGTTTGAAGTTTTCCAATATTTGGTGGTCAATTTGTTTTTATGATATGCCAATAAGAGCATAGCTCAACTGGCATGAAGTCGTATTGTTAATCACGAGGTCTGTGTTTCAAATCCCCTTCCCCACACATTATCTTTTTTTTTTTTTTTTTTGGTCTTCCCCATTCCTATTCAATGGGAAGTTTTCATGAAAAACTCCCCCATTACCTATTCTAAAGTTTTTTCCATGGTTAGTATTTTTTTAATTTTTTTAATTTTCTATTTTTCCCACCATTTTCTCATCTATCTCCCCCCTAAATTAATAACCCTTCAAGTATAAAAAGGGGGGAGATGGAGGATGAAAACATAAGAAGAATGAGAGGAAGTTTAGAGTAAAAGTGAGCTTGAGAGAGTTTAGGCATTTGAGCAAGAGTTTAGCTTAGAGAGTGATAGAAAAGGAAAGAAAAAAAAAATGAAGTTTAGAGTAAAAGTGAGCTTGAGAGAGTTTATGCATTTGAGCAAGAGTTTAGCTTAGAGAGTGATAGAAAAAGAGAGAAAAGAAAGTGGAAGAGGAAAAGAGGAAAAAAGAGGGGGAGGAAGGAGTATACGGGGAGAGGAAACATTGGGTAAGAAAGAAGGAAAAAAGAAGAAAGAGAGAAGTAAAAAAGGTGGGGTTTTGTTTTTCTATTTCCTTTGTTTTTTTTTTTTGTTTTTTTTTTGTTTTTTGTTTTTTTTTTTGTTATTATTGTTATTATTATTATTATGATTATTATTATCATCATTATCATTATCATTTTTAATTTCTCTCTCATTTTAGTTCACTTTTGCACTTTGCCAACTTCATTTTTTTAAACTTTCTAATTCATTTGTTTTTTCCTTTCATTCTCCAAATTGCTTTAATTTAATCTTTAATTCTGCTTGGTCAATTTCAATTATTGTTATTGTTTTGATTTTCTTTTGAAAGGGATTATGGGAACTGAGTAATGTGTCTTCGTGGAGTTCAACTCTCGTGTAGGCGTATGAAAATTCTCATTTTCCCTAAAAAGAATTCACTCTTTGAATGATTTTCTTCTTTTACATCTATTTTTTTTTTTTTAATAAACACAATCATGTATCACCCATATTTCCTTTAATTAAAAGAGAAATTAGGCATGATTTATATTAAATTGGATATCCAACTCATAATGTTTAATCCTTACTTTATTTCTAAAGTTGAGGTAAAAACAAATGAGACATCTTGTGTTTATTATTGCATTTTGGGTTTATATTTTCATATTTATCATTCTTTTTAAGAAAAATAAAAATAAAGGATTGTTTTTATTCATTTAATTGGACAATTTAAGATACTGTGGTAATCGTTTTCTTAAACGGGTGTTGTAGGGTGCTAATACCTTCCCTACACTCAAACGACTCCCGAACCTAATTTCTGGTTTTCTAAGACTGGTTTTTTGTTTTAAAGGTGACCAATCACACGTTCAATGATTGGTGGCGACTCCAACTTTCTTCTTAAAAACCCAAGAAAGGATGTCGGCCGCTCCGCGTCGCGATGACGTTGCGACAACGATAACTCAAACAAAACTTTAAACAACCTTTAAAGCCGCTGTAAAATTGGTTTAAACATGCTAAAAATAAATCTAAATTTATTTTTAATACTTTTCTAGAGAAAAAGGGGAAGAACCGTTACAAACCTCCGTTGTAGACTTGACCGTTCTTCGCCAACAACGCTCCAACGAACAAAAACGCAGCAGCCTCCTCGCCTCTTGATCGCTGGAATTTTCTTCTTGATTGACACAATAACCACAAAGGTTACACCGGTATGTCTCTAAGTCTAGGAGGCAAAAGACTTGTGGGAGTCTTTCTCTAAGAGGGAGGCTAGAGAGAATTCTAGGTCTTGTCTTTCAAGAGTGTCAAGTGTCATGACCAATTAGGTCTAATGTTCTATTTATAGAAGAGATGCCATGAATAAAATATTCAATTAAATGAATCTTTTCCAAAATTGATTCAATCTTATTCCTTAATTAATCAATCATAATCAATCAATTCCCTAATTGATTAATCTTTTCCACAAATGACTAATTACTTCCATAAGTGATTGGATCATTCCCATAAATGATTAATCACTTCCTTAAGTGATTAATTATTTACATAATTGATTAATTCATGGTTAATCAATTCTTTAATTAATTAACCACCAATTAAATATCACATATTTAATTTCCGGCCTTGAATTAATTAATTTTGCCCAAACACATTTTAGGACTTAAATTAATTAATTCATTATTTGAACTCTTTCAATCTTCCATAAATTTATATTTGAACTTCTTCAAATATTAATTTCTCTCATAATAATATATCAATATATATTATATTTGTTTCCCTTAGTAAATTGAACATTTTCAATTTACATTTATTACTTAGTTGCCTCAAATTACTTTACGAGCAACCAGTGGGACCTAATGGACCTGCAGATCAGAAGCTCCAACGACGTGAGATTAATTGGTTAAACTCATTAAACACATTAATCAATATTCGTTAACTGTGTGTACATTCCACTATAGACTCACAGTTGCACTCTTCTCACTGCAGACATATTTTCTGTGTACACGGATCTAGACCAATATCGACTAGTTAGTCCTTCACGAGTGTCCGTAACACCAGCTGGGTCAAATTACCGTTTTACCCCTGGGTTACCTCTATTTCCTTAAGTATCAATTCTCCTCTAATGAACAACCTGTTTGTGGTCCAACCATCAAACAGAAAACCCTCTCGTGCCATTGAGAGGGTAGGGCCCTTTGTTCAAGACTCGGAGTAACCACTTAAGGGAACACTCATCTGCTTCCCTAAAGTCGGGAAGGAGTGAATTCCATCTTGTACGATTATGTTCCCAGCTCCCCATTCGGTCTTGTCCCCAAAGTGGTAGGCTTATTGAGTCGGCGTATTGGCCACTCTCATCCATACAAATCAAAGGACAGTCTCTCATGAGCAGGAGTCCATAATCAACTCAGGATTAAGACTAAGTTTGTCACACCCCCTCCCGGACCACCTCTAGCTTAGCCCGAAAGACGGCGTGAAGCCAACAGACATCATCACCTCTAACGATCCCTATTGACCCTAATGAAACTTTGAACCTGATAAACATACTAATCATGGACATAAAATATTCCATATGAACCACAACACAATGGAAACCCCGAAAACATATCAACATACACGACGTGTCGCCATGACATATCTCGGTTTGGAAATAACCTGGTATAGATATCATAACCAAAGACATATACAACTAGAATTTATACAACCACGACCTCTAGGACTATATTATCCAATCCTTACAAAACATTTACAATATGAACGGACTCAATTTACAACTCCACCCATGTACTGAAGCTTGATCCGGAACTTTCAGCAGACGTTGGCAGTGTATTAGGCACCGGGAGCTCGATCTCTACCTGAAAAGTGGAAAAACATTTTGAAAGAATGAGCTACGAAGCCTAGTGAGTGACTAACTTTAAAACTCTAAATCCGAAAGTCAAAAACACGTGATAAACCTTTAAACGTATAAATATGCTCAATCAAAGCGTTTAACATAAACATGTAATGGAAAAGGTTTTCTAAAATATCTCGCAAGTTCGTCAATAAAAATCTAGCAAGGCATATCAAGTACATCAAACGTTTTAACTAACATGACAGATCTACATTGTGTAGGGTACGCCCAGTACAACCAACGTTACTAGTCCTACGATGTAGTGGGGCCCGCCCAGCACTCCCATCGTCTTTGTCGTAGTGGGGCCCGCCCAGCACTCACGACAGCATCGTTGTCACGGAGTACACTCAACGTCAACAACGGAACATAACCTGTGTGCACACGGTACCATATAGCCTCGTGCTCAATATCTCAGTCATGTAGTCAATAGAAATCTCAGAAATCACATGAAAACATTAAAACATGCCTGCTCATCGTTATCTTTCGTAAAACTCAAGCTTACTCAGCTTGCTCGTGAAAAACTTTAAATCATTAAACAATATTTGCTAACACATGCTTTACTTTAAGAGATATCGTTTCAACTACTTTTCATAAAGCCATTAGCCACGTGCTCGTATATAAACCTTATTAGAAAATCTAAGCTCATAACTCATGTTTGGAACCGTTCACAAAAACCATGTATCATTCATAGAAAAGTGTGTAAAACATATAATCATGAACAACCGTGTAAGAACATTTTCGAAATTCATTTTGTCACTCACAGTCTTATCTAGTTCCCCGGTCTGTAGACTCGACATATTTCCTCTTGGCCTGTCAAATAACCAAAACCGAGCATTAGAACCATAGATAGCTTTGTTTTTCCATGCTCATGAATTCTTGACACTTGAATTAAAAACCACATCCACATTCTACTTTTCCAGATTTTCCAGATTCTATACCCTAACTTCCAACACCCATAACCTTCTCAATACTTAACCAAAATTAATAAAATACACATCCAATTCTTCATTTCGAACACTCTACAACTTACCTGAAGAAATGAAAACAAGATTCTCAACCAATTTGTCCAGAAACGCCCCGAAATCAAACAACACAGATTCGAGCTTCTCTGTTACCCTTTATCTTCCTCCTGAAATTAAACTTACTTCAAGTACTTTTTGGCTCACGTATTCTTCATAAAAGTTGTAGAATATTGAATAAGCTTTCCAACCATACAAAATAGAGCTTCTGATTCGACTTGTGCACTCCAGAATACTCAAAACATCAGAGAACACCGGAGATCCTCCTGGTTTGCTCGAAAATCCTGTGCTCTGTTTTCCATTCCAAAAACCATCAACTTCCCATTCGATTTAGGTCAAGCTTACTTCATTAAATTTGTTAGAAAATGAACTAACTTTCAAGAAAATCAAACCTCACCTCTTGATTCCTACTGTGTAGCCCAAACCGACTAAAACATCAGAGGTTGACAGGTTGAACACAGATTCTGCAATGGCTGGCTTTGCATGAGCCTTTCCCTATCTTCCTCAACCTCAAACCACGAAATTCTTCTTCTTCCTCCTCCTTCACTCTGTCCTTAAAGTGCTCTGAAAGTTTCAATGGAAAACAATGAGAAATGAGATGGAAATGGGCTGATGGAATATGTAGTCGGTGGTGGGTTTGCTGTCCATTTCCACTTGCTTTCTTTTTCTTTCTTTTTTTTTTTTTTTTACCTTTTCCTTTTCCTTTTCTTTTTTTTTTCTTTTCCTCTCATTTTCTTTATTCCTAAATTAATAACTTCCAACCAATTTAATTCAACCATGAAACCACAATAGATGACAAGAGAAAATGTTCCAAGGAAAGTCCCGGGTTTACAAAATTGTCTAGGTCGTCCTAGTGAAATAGAAAACCAACTAGTTAACGGTGTTATAACCAATGGTTACTATTTCGCGGTCCGGTCTTATGCAAACTCATTGCATAGGATACCCCCACTCGCATGTCTCCTACACGAACGCGTTGGATCGCAGCGTTTGTATCAAATACAAAGTGGGTCGTATCCATAGTGTCATCAGGATAAGGCACCCAGTCTTATTCCTATACTATAGACCTTTTAGGTTGTCTCTTGAACAATGATCCCATATGTCGCTACATATAGTTCAAGACTCATATTACAGCCTTGGATGTCTAGTTTATTGGATTAGGGTTATTATTAGGCAAAGACATATATAAAATATAAAATAACTAATAACAATTAATGGAAAAATATATCAATATTATTTCATTAATATCCGGTCAACGGTTACATTCACTATGTACGAGTTTTAGGGCATAAAACCCAACAGATGCAACCGAGACCCCACATCCTACAGAAGAGGATGATAACAATCTTACCAATTATTAGCTTACCCGTGACAGACAAAGAAGGACAGTGAGGCCATCTTCCAGGTATAACAGTTCTGATTTTGTAGGTTATGCATTCAACTATTATACTGAAAATTTTAGTTCTGAGCCGAACACCTTCATTCAAGCTATGAAATCACCTGAATCTAACTTGTGGATGGTTGTTATGGTTTAAGAGATTGAGTCACTTAAAGAGAATAAGACTTGGATTCTGGTAAAAAACCTGTTGGACATAAGATCATAGACTGCAAATGGGTGTACAAATTAAAACCTAGTATCAATTCTTCAGACATGCCACGATATAAAGCAAGGCTAGTGGCTAAGGGGTTCACGCAAGAAGAAGGGATTGATTACACAGAGGTTTTTTCACCCGTCGTGAGGCATACATCCATTCGAATTCTGCTCTCTTTGGTAGTTCACTTTAATTTGGAACTTGAACAAATGAATGTCACGACTGCTTTCTTATATGGTAGCTTGGATGAGGAGATTTACATGAACCAACCACCCGGATTTGTTGAAGATGGAGGGGAAGATATGGTGTGTCATCTTCAAAAGTCCATTTATGGCTTAAAGCAATCCCCTCGACAGTGGAATAAAAGGTTTGACAGCTTTATCTCTTCAAAAGGTTTTTCAAAAAGCTTGTTTGATAGTTGGGTGTATAGAAAAGATGTATCAGCCATGGTTTATGTTCTGGTCCTTTTGTATGTTGATGATATTTTTGATAGCATCAACTCATATGTCCGAAATTCAGCAGCTAAAGACAGCTCTCTGTAAAGAATTTCGGATGAAGGACTTAGGGGAAGCCAAAAAGATACTTGGCATGGAATTGTTGAGGGATAGGCAGAGGGGGATGATTTTGATAGACCAAGCAGAATACTTCAACAAAACTGTGAAGAAATTTCACATGGAATCTGCCAAGGCCGTGAAAACACCATTTGCTACACACTTCAAGCTATCAGCCTCTCAGTCACCTGCTACTCAACATGAAACTATAGAAATGAAGCCATTCCTTATGCTAACCTTGTTGGCAGTCTTATGTATGGAATGGTGTGCAGCCGACCTGATTTAGCACACGCTATGAGCATGGTTAGCAGGTATATGAGTAACCCCGGACGGCCTCATTGGGAAGCTTGTAAGTGGATTGTTAGGTACGTGAAAGGAACTTACTACAAAGGTCTTGTTTACACTAAAACAGATGAAGAGGGTGAGATTTTGACAGGTTTCGTTGACTCGGACTATGCAGCTGACCTCGACAAGAGGAGGTCTCTTTTCGGCTATATTTTTACTCTTTATGGTAATGTAATCAGCTGGAGATCCACCCTACAATCTGTAGTAGCACTGTCTTCGACCGAAGCTGAGTATATAGCCCTTGCAGAATCAGTAAAGGAGGCTATATGGTTAAAGGGAAGTGTTTCTGCTATGCTGAAAATGGACTGTGATGTTAAGATACACTGTGATAATCAAAGTGCATTGGCTCTATCAAAAAATCCTACTTTTCATGATAGAACCAAGCACATTGATGTTAGATTTCATTTTGTAAGAGAATTAGTTCAAGAGGGTGAAGTAAAGCTTTGTAAGATCCATACATCTCAGAACCCAGCAGATATGATGACTAAAGCACTCCTTGCAAGCAAGCTTGAATACTTATGTGAATTGCTTAAGATTGATTATGGCTAATCTAAGAAGAAGCTTGGAAAACCAAAGCACCAATGAAGGGAAATATGTTTCTGCTCCGAAGCTCACAAAGACAAACTCTATACGTCAAGAGGGTGAATTGTTGATTTTGACAAACAGAGTTTTTTAGTTAAATAACTAACACGTGCAGGTCACATGACTATCTAATCCTATTTAGACTTGGAATGTGTTGGGCTTTAAGAAGTTCTGTTTTTTTTAGAGGAGACAGAGCCTTTGAGTGAAGTTCTTGGAGAGTTTTCGTAAAATGAACTTCTTGTATCCCTTTCTTTTGAATTGATCAATAAAGTGATCTTCCTGGTGTTGGGTTTTATGCCCTAAAACTCGTAGATAGTAAATGTACATTTGACCGAACATTAATAAAAGTGATGTATTATTCAGTGTTTGTATTATATCTTGTCTTAATAACCCTAATCCAATAAACTAAACATCCAAGCCTAATAGAATGAGGCTTGAACTAGTATGTAGGGACATACGGGGATCAATGTTCAAGTTTTAGCCTAAAGGGTCTGTAGTATAGGGATAAGGCTGGGTACCTTGTCCTGGTAACACTATGGATACGACCCGCTTTGTATATTGATACAAACGTAGTGATCCAACGCGTTCATGTAGTTGACATGCGAGTGGGGATATCCTGTGCAATGAGTTTGCACAAAGACCGGACCGTGAAATAGTTAACCACTAACTATAACACCGTTAGTTAGCTCGGTTTCTATTTCACTAGGATGACCTAGGCAACTTGGCTTTAATCCTGAGTGGATTATGGACTCCTGTCCATGAGGGATTGTCCTTTGATTTGTACGGGTGAGAGTGGCCTGTTCGCCGACTCAATAAGCCTACCATTTTGGGGAGAAGACCGAGTGGGGAGCTGGGAACATAGTCTTACAAGATGGAATTCACTCCTTCCCGACATTAGGGTAAGTAGAGGTGTGTTCCCTTAAGTGGTGTCTCCGGGTCTTGAACAATGGGCCCTACCCTCTTTATGGCACGATAGGGATTTCTGTTTGTTGGTTGGACCACAAACAGGTTGTTCATTAGAGGAGCACTGGTACTTAAGGACCAAGAGGTAGCCTAGGGGTAAAACGGTAATTTCACCTAGCTAGGGTACAAACACACGCGAAGGGCTAACTTGCTGTTGACGGTCGATATCCGTGGACACAGAAATATATCTACAGTGAGAAGAGTGCAGCTGTGGTTCTTTAGTGGAGTGAACCACAGTTGACGAATATTGATTAACTTGGTTAATGAGTTTAGCCAACTAATCTCATATCGTTGGAGCTTCTGATCTATAGGTCCATTAGGTCCCACCGGTAGCTCATTTAGGGCGTTGAGGTAAAATTCTAAGGAAGGATTGAATATTCGAAGGTGTTCGAATGTTAAGCTAAAGTATGAATTTGATTCATATTAAAACTATAGGTTATAATTAATGTGCATAAGAGGTATATTAATACTATAGTTTTATGAGAGAGAATAATAATTGAATACGTGATATTCAATTTTATTATTTTTAATTAATTAATTTTGAATTAATTAATTGATTAAGTTTAATTAAATTTGATTTAATTAAACTATAGGCTAAGAGGAATATTAATTTAAATAAGATTTAAATTAATAGTGTTTTAATTAATATTGATTAATTAAAATTTAATTAATTATAATTTAAATTTTGATTTTTAAATTTATAATTAATATCAGGTAACTGATTGTGCAGTTACCTGATGATGCGTGAGGTGGCCCTATTTTTCCTCTCTTAATCGATAGGTAAAAGGGATGGGTCTTCATTCAGTTTTTATCGATCCCACATTCACGGAGACTCTCTCTCTCTCAAGCTTTTCTCGATTTCTCCCTCTCTGTGATTGACAGAAAGAAGATCCTCCAGTTAATCCTTAGAGTTTTTGCTCCCATAAGCTCTCAACGCAAAATCCTGTTCGAGAATACCAGTGCGATTGCTTGGTGGTGTTCAAGGGCGATTTTCAGCAAGATCAAAGTTCTTTTGGTTGCTGGAATTTTTTGCAAAAATCAAAGGAAAAGGCGAAACGTTCAAGAATTTCTACAAGGGTAAGTCATTCTTGAACTAGGATCGATAGGATCCAATTTTAGATGAAATCTAATTTATTTTTATGGTTTAAAGCATGTATTATATCAGTTTTACAGCATGATCATTTTATTTTCTGCTGTAAATTTGTTTTGTCGTCGTATTGGTATCCCAATCGACGTTTTTATTCGAAAAAGTCCCTGACGTCTTCCGCTGCCTAGGGTTTGTTTATCCCTACACCTGGTGCCTTTGAAGAGTGGATGTACACCATATGGTGGAACCACTATAAATTTGATTTGTTGTCTCTTTCTTTCCCTCTCTCGCTGTCTGTTTACACTGCTTTCTGGTTATTTCCGCACAAGGCTTGTTAGAATATTGTTGCTGCTGAATTCTTGAATCAACAATCCTGAATTGGAAAAAGCTTCGATTTTTAAACTTCGAGAAAAGTAATTCCAAACAAAACATACCCAATTAACGAAATCACAAAAATCTTCCAGAAATCCTTAAGGGGCTGTTTGGGGCACTGAATAGGTTATAATAACCCCCTTTATTATAACATATTCAGTGTTTCGGGCATCAACAAAAATAAATGGCGAGGTAGGATATTTTTACCCCCGATTATTTTATTCATTCTCTACAGTAACCATCATTCAACCCACCCGATTATTCTATCCATTTTCTACAGTAACTCTTCCCTCTCTTCTTCCATGTGACTCCTTGAATTTTCCAACGACCGTCGGTCGCCGTCGGCCGGCGAAGTTTCCGACGACCGCCGACCACTCTTTCGACGACTTTTCCGGCAACCGATTTTTTTTTTCCTTTTTTTCATATTTCTTCTCATTTTCATTTTGAAAAATATAAAAAATTAAAATAAAGAAAAAAAAGAAGAAAAGAAAGAAAACGAGGAAAAAGAAAAAAGCGATTTTTGGTCATTCCATGTTAGAAACACTTACCAGTTTCACAGTTGATCATTCCACGTTAGAAATACTTACCAGTTTCTCAGTTGTCTTTCTACATATATAAATATGGAGCTTTATTATATAATTTATTTGTACATAAGCATTTACCATTTTTACGTTGAAAATACAGAAATGAAACAAATATGGTTTTCCAATATGAAATCATAAAATGACTTCTTTTGTGAAAAAATCATGACCCTAAAACAAAGAAAATCAACTCTTACCTTAGGTTATTTTTGTTTCCTTTTAAGTTAAACACATCATTTAACTCGTATACCCAATATTTTTATTTTTTTATTTTTTACAATTGAATCCAAACAATTTTTTATTAATATTTTCAAAATATAATATTTGACATACAAAGTTGTATGAGGAAAAAAAAAAAGTCAGGAAAAAAAATCAACTTGAACATTTGATTCAGAATCTCATGTTAAACATATTAGCAATCCAAACACAAACTATTTTAACCCAGACTAAAATAATCTGCATCCCAAACACAGATTATTTTATCCCAGACTAAAATAATCTGCACCCCAAACACATATTATTTTATCCCAGACTATAATAATCTGCACCTCAAACACAAATTATTATAACCCCCAGACTATTATAATCCCTAGATTATTATAACCACCAAATATTATAACCAATTCAGCGCCCCAAACAGCCCCTAAGAGAAAGTGTTCGACTCTCTTTTCTAGCAAAGTAGAAAAAATAAGGGCAATTGGGCTTTATGGACCCCTTTGATATTTCATTGGTAAAAAGGGACTTTATTTTAAAATCTTTTATTTGGGGACTTATTGTGTTGCAAAAATACCATTTTGCCCTTTTCTCACTCCTTCTCACACTCTCAAAGGTCTCTTTCTCTTCTTCTCCCTCCTCGACAGTATCCGATTGCCCAAGAATTTAATGAATCTCAATCGAATTTTGACAAATAATCATGCAATCACTGACTAAATTCGGCCAAAATTAATGAATTTCGACTGAATTTAGTAAATCCTGGTCGAAAAATGGTCGGGAATCATGCATTCCCGATTGAATTTTGGCCGAAAATCATGCAAATCCGACCAAATTAATGAATCCCGGCCGGGATTCATGCATTCCCGGCCAAATTTCGGTCGGGAATGCAAGGAGCCTGGCCACTTTCGACCAGGCTTCATCTTTTTTTTTTTTTTTTAATTTTAGAAAATCGTCTTTTTAAAGTAAGCGGCATGTTTTCTTTCTTTTTTTTTCAAATTTTAGAAAATCGTTTTTTTAAAGTACATGTTTTGTTTTCTTTTCTTTTTTTTTAAAAAAAATAGTGTTGGAGGAGAAATTTTGGCCAATGACAAATTGCCACGTCATTATTTAAAATTAATGATAAAATTATAATTAATTAAATTTTGGACCAATTATAAATTGACATGTGTCCCAAATTTAATTTGAAGACAAAGTTGGCCAAGTATAAATTTTTAGGGCCAAATGTCCATTTGATCAATTAATTAAAAATAAATTATTTTGATCAGATTAATTGATTTGACCAATTAATTAAAGAAAATAATTAATTGGATCAAATTTGGGTCTTTTAAATATTTGGGTCATATGGTTTTGGGTCAAATATAAACCAGACCCAAGCCCAATAAAGCCCAAGCCCAAGTTGTTAGGCCCAAAAGTCACCAGGGCCCATCCAGCGAGAACTCTATAAATAGAAGGGTTCTCCTCCATTTCAGGGGTTCAGAAATTCTACACTCTCACTAAGACAAGAGTTCAGAGTTTTCAAAGCTCTCAAGCAGAACCAGAGAATTCAGAGAGACTCCACCAAGTCTGAAGACCGAAGACTCTCTGCAATCCACAAGTCCAAGTGTTGAACACTTCTTGAAGACCAAACACTCTTCAAGACTTCAACACTCCTTGAAGACCAAACACCCTTCAAGACTTCAACACTCCTTGAAGATCAAATACTCTTCAGGACATCAACACTTCTTGAAGACCAAACGCTCTTCAAGACCTCAAACACTCCTTGAAGATCAAAAACTCTTCAGGACATCAACATTTCTTGAAGACCAAACACTCTTCAAGACTTCAACACTCCTTGAAGATCAAAGACTCTTCAGGACATCAACACTTCTTGAAGACTGAAGACTCCTTCAAGACTAGAAGACTTCAAGCTCCAAGAATCCATTGAAGCTTCAGACTCGGGATCAAGCGTTCCAGCCCTCGAGTGAAACACATTCACACACAAGAGAGAGAATCAGAGGATTAAAGTTAGAGATTGTACACCCACACGCATACAACATTAATACAAATCAAAGTTTATTCCACGTGTCTCCATCCCCGAAGTTACGTGTGAACAAATAGAAAATCGTTTTTTTAAGTAAGC
This sequence comes from Luffa aegyptiaca, assembly GCA_017139565.1. NCBI lineage: Eukaryota > Viridiplantae > Streptophyta > Magnoliopsida > Cucurbitales > Cucurbitaceae > Luffa > Luffa aegyptiaca. Next base: position 25,647,447 of record CM029397.1, read on the forward strand.
AGGTTTTCTTTTTCTTTCTTTTTTTTTTAATGTTTTGAATAATTAAAAGTTTCTTTATTATACTTAATTTTTTTTTTTTAACAAATTTGAAGAAAAATAAGAATATATTATATATGGCCGAAAGTGGCCAGGCTCCTTGCATTCCCGGCCGAATTTTGGCTGGGAATGCATGAATCCCACTCGGGATTCATCATTTTCGGCCAGAATTCTTTAATTTGGCCGAATTTGCATGATTTTCGGCCAAAATTCAATCGAGAATGCATGATTCCCGGCCATTTTCGATCAGGATTTACTAAATTCGGTCGGAATTCATTAATTTTGGGTGAATTTAGTTCGTGATTGCATGATTATTTGTCAAAATTCGATTGGGATTCATTAAGTTCTTGGGCAATCGGATTATGTCGAGGGTGAGAGGGAGAAGAAGAGAAAGAGACCTTTGAGAGCGTGAGAGAGAGTGAGAAAAGGGCAAAATGGTATTTTTGCTGCCCAAGGAGTCTCCAAATAAGAGATTTTAAAAAAGGGTCCCTTTTTACAAATGAAATATCAAAGGGGCCCATAAAGCCCATTGCCAAAAAAAAAAAAAAAAGACACCAAGCTCAAAAGGGCTCCACAAAAAACACAAAAAAAAACATTAAAGAAAAATAATGATGGAGTGAGCAAAGAGAACAATAATATTAATTACCTTTTTAAAAACATCATTAAAGGAAGGAAAAAAACAGCTCCAACAGGTTGCCTCCCCGTCCAGATCTGGGAAAAAAACAAGAAGAAGAATAAAGTGGGATAAGAGAGAAGAAGAAGAGAAGAGGAGGCGGAGAAGAAAAAAAAACATAGTGTTGCCGGCCGCCGGAGTAAAAGAAGAAGGATGGTGGTTGAGTGGAAGAAGATGATGATAGTTGGGTTGAGTAGAAGAAGAAAGGAGGGAAAAAAGAATAGGGAAAATGAAAATTAAAAAAATATATATATTTTAATTATTTTATTTTTAAAATTTAAAAAACAAAATTTTAATAAAAAAAATAGGTGCCACGTCAGCAAACCGTTAGTTTTTAACAGAAAAATGGATGAAGGGACTAAAATGCAACTAAAATCAAACCTCAGGGACTAAATTATTGAGTTTGAAAACTCAAGGACCAAAATGAAACCTAATCCAAACCTCAGAGACTAAAAGTGTATTTTTCTCATTTAATTAAGTAATCGTAATAAAAGTTTCATTCATTTAATAATTCAAATAATTTTTTTTTATCAATTGGCATAATTTTTGTAAAATTGTCTTTAACATCAATATTTTAATATAAATATTATACATATATTTTAGGGAAAAATACATTTTTGGTCCCTGAGGTTTGGGTTAAGTTACCATTTGATTTCTGAGTTTTCAAACACAACAAAAAATACCCCTGAGGTTTGAGATAAGGAGCATTTTGGTCCCTGTCGTTTATTTTTCTGTCTAACGACGGCTGATGTGGCACTTTTATTTTAATTAAATTTTTTTTTTTGATTTTTTAAATAAAATAATAAAAAATTAAATAAAAATAATTTATTATTATTTTTTTTATTTCTTTTTCCTCTCTCTTCCTCTTCTACTCCTTCCAACATCTTCTTCCTCTTCTACTTCTTCAATCACTGGCCGCCGCCCGACGCCGACGCCGGCAATCGGCAGAATTTTTTTTTTTTTAAATCTTCTTTTTCTCTTCTCTTTCCCTTCTCTTCTTCCTTCCTTATTCTGTTTTTTTTAAAAAAAAAACTCAGAATATCACCGAGAGGGAGGGAGGGACCTCCCTCCCGCGATTCCGGCGCCGAAAACGGAGCAACAAACAAGTAGCTTTCTTCTTGAGCAGCAAAAAAGTGTCAGAAAGCCAAATGCTAAAAAGCCCCAAAATACCACCAACAATTATAATTCCTAACAATGCTGCTTCTCCAAGCCCCCCAGCATTCTTCGGCTTTACATTTGACACAGGCAATGGTGGGGGCATGAGAGGATTTTTTGATAAAAAACTCCCAAACGATACATCGTTGCCTACAAATACAGACCTTGGAAATCTCTGTAAAGATTTAGGCACACTCCCACTCAAATTGTTGTTAGAGAAATTTAGAACCTGCAATTTGGGCATTTGGAGGTCAGGTATTTCTCCTGAGAGAGAGTTGTTTGCCAGATTTAAACCCGTGAGGGCTGTTAGATTAGAAAGCGAATGATGAATGCAACCATTGAAGCCATTGTTAGAGAGATTCACAAAGGTCGGATTCTTCCAAACAGAGAAATTTGAAGGCAATGGCCCAGAGAAGTTGTTGAACTGAAGATAAAGATAAGACAAGTTACTAAGATTTCTGAAATCAGAAGGGAACTCCCCCGTTATACGATTGGATCTGAGACTCAATATTTGCAACGCCGAGAGTGTTCGCCGGAATCGGGCCGTGGAAGCCAACTTCGGGTAGGTGAACGGCTATAACACGAGATTCATCTTCACTGCAAGTTATACCAGTCCAGTAATGGCAAACCGGAGAATTCACATTCCAATCAAGAGAGCGAGAATGAAGGAGATTCTTCACAAAATCAAGCAAAGCTCGCTTATCTTTAAAAGTGGGGGCTTGGAGAAGCAACATTATTCTGAGTTTTTTTTTTTAAAAAAAAAAACAGAAGAAGGAAGGAAGAAGAGAAGAGAAAGAGAAGAGAAGATAAAAAAAAAAAAAATCACCGCCGGTCGCCGGCGCGAGCGACGAGTGGCGGCCGGTGGTTGAAGAAGTAGAAGAGGAAGAAGATAGATGAAGGAATAGAAGAGGAAGAAGAAGGGGAGGAAGAGGGAGAGGGAAAAAGAAATAAAAATAAAAATAATAAAATATTTTTTATTTAATTTATTATTATTTTATTAAAAAAATTAAAAAAATAATTTTTTAAATTAAAATAATAGTGTCACATCAGCCGTCGTTAGAATTTAACAGAAAAATAGACGACAGGGACCAAAGTGCTCATTATCTCAAACCTCAGGGGTATTTTTGTTGAGTTTGAAAACTCAGGGACCAAAGTGTATCTTAACCCAAACCTTAGGGACCAAAAGTGTATTTTTCCTTATATTTTATATATGATTGTTAAAATGATCAATTATAATGTAATTTTTTTTTACAACGATCAATTATAATTATAATGTAATTGAGCCACAATTAAAGTTTCATTTAATAATTCAAACTATATTTATCAATTTTCAGATTTTTTTTTTCAAATTCCTGCACGTTTCGACATTTTAGTCAACATTTTCATCTAAATATTGTTTTACATTTTAGATATGATGATAAAAAATGGTCAATTATAGCCTAATTAAGCCACAAACAAAGTTTCATGAACTAATTCAAACAATTTTTATCAATTTTCAAGATTTCTAGAAATCTTCCCGAAATGTCTCTTAATATTTCACATCGACATTTCCATAAAATCTAGACCTCGATATTTCATCGACATCAACATTTTATACTTGGTTTTCAGATATGTGTTTGGTAGGAGATTTAGAAATTGGATCCTAATTTAAACAATGGTTCAAAATGTGTATGATAATATATTTATTAACCATAAATTATTTGTAGTTATCAATTAAATACTAAGTTGAATATAAACTATTATTAATTAATTTTTAAACATGTTATGTGTTATAAATTTTTTATATTTATTATTTTACAATATATCATATAATTTATAATACATTATATTATACAAAATTTAATTAAAAAAATAAATTTTTTTTTTTTTTTTTTTTTTTTTTTATAGAGGATTGATCCTATAGCTTATGTTTGCCTTTACCATATTTTCTCTATGCAGTTCATGATGGTTTTCCATATCTCCATATTATGAAAGTATATGTTAGACTTTTTCAAAAAAAAAAAGTATATGTTAGACCCATTGCATGTGATCGATTTCGAGCAGTTGAGCTTGAATAAGACTACGAGTTATGAGGAAAAGTTCAAGTAGATATTGACACGAGATGGTGAGACACCCTGTAAAAGAAAAATCGAGATGGTGAGACACCCTGTAAAAGAAAAATAGTATTGGTAGATCCTTTGATAGGACCATCAGTTTGAGGAAGCAATTAGGAAGCGAGAAGATGAAATGAGGACCAAGTACCCTCAACTTTTTCTAAGACTAGGAAACTTTCAACGTAAGGTCTCGAATTCCTAGGTAAAATTTCTTCCAATCTTGGAATTTATTTCAAGTTTATATCTTGTATTGAGATTTTTGAAGAATTATTTCTCGAGGTTTATTTGATTTCATGAGTTCTCTTATTTAAAAAAATAAAAAATAAAAGAAAGATTGAATTTCATATATATATATTTTTTGAACAGGATTGAATTTCGTATTCAATTTTGAGAATTTTGTAGTAAATTTGTGGGTTATTTGGAAAAGGAAATGGTGGGAGAGGAAGGTTTCAAGTTTTATATCAGGGGTTGTTTGTTTCATGGGTTTGGATTGGATTGAATTGGAATGGAAATGGATGCTCTTGTTTGGTTGGCCGGGGTTGGAATAAAAGGGTGGGCATGTGGATTCCAATCCATTCCCACATTTTGGTGGGTCCCACTATTTCTTTCTCCATTTTTCTTCCTAATTTGGATGGGACCCACAATTTCTTTTTCTATTTTAACCACATTTTGGTGGATCCCACTATTCCTCTCTCCATTTTTTTTTCATAATTTTGGTGGGTCCCACTATTTCTCTCTCCATTAATTCCAACTCAAATCCAATGCACCAAACACAGACATGGGAATCATGATTCCAGCAAAATATTCCCATGGGCATCAGATTCCATTCCATTCCAAACCCATTAAATTCTGGCCCACCAAACGGCCCCTTAGGGTTTTCTTTTCTTTTATCTTTTATATATATATATATATGGAAACCCTAGATTTTTTTTTTCCTTTTTTTTTTTTTTTTTTTTTTTTTTTTTTTTTTTTTAAAGAGTTTAATTTCTTTACCTCCACATCTCCCTCACGCTCGTCCCTCTCCCCCTTGTGTACGCTTTCTCTCTTCATCCCTCTCGATTTCAACCGATCCCATCACCATCTCCCTTCGTCTCTTGCTGTCTCTCCCTCGCCCTCAGTTGTGTGAACTGCAGCGCCGCCTTGTCTCTCGCCAGCCTCTCTTCCTCTGCTTGTGGCGTCGCCGGCGATCCCTCCGACAGAAGTAAAGCTCCAGCCGCCGCCGTAGTTGCAGTTCGCAGCCGCGTAGCTTGCCGCTGCCACCCTTACAGCCGTTGGTCTGAATCTTCGTCCAAGCATCCTCGAGCCATAGACGCCGTGTTCACTTTGGGTGCTTATCTAGGTGAGTTATAATTAGATTCTTGGTCCGATTGAAGGTTTAGTTGTTTTCTTAAGAAGTGAAACCAACCCGTATGTTTCTCGATCAACTTTCAGACTCTGTGGTTTTCTCTGGCATTTTAAATTCGGGATTTAGCGTTGTTAAGTTGCTGTCCAGTGAAGGGTTGGAGCATTTGGGTGAGTTTTCTTATACGCTTGAGTTCCAATTAGAATGTTTTTGTTAATTGGAGTTGACCCATTACTTATTAGACTCTTTTTAGTGATGTAAATCAATTCCTATCCCATAGTCATTGCTTGTAGTTCGGGCTCTTTAGGCTTTTCGGTTGGTTCTGTTGGTCTTTTAGGATTGCTTAGGAACGCTATATGGGTAAAAGTAGTTTTGAACTGATGTAGTCTGTTTGATTGCATGATGCACGATATGTTTACATGCTTTATAACTATTCTCTTGTTTCTTGCTTTCATGCATATATGTATATTCTGAAATATTTGAACTGTTGTTGTGATGATTGATGCTAGATTTGCCGTGAGTTCATGAGTTATGCATCAGGTGAGTTTGTGATGTTGTACGTATATGCTTGGTGGGTATAGTACATGAGTTTAGAAGCATGTCTAGATATATGTGAGAAAAGAGGTCAGGGATCTAAAATGTGAAAGAAAGGAAAGATGGGTGAATGTCAGTGCACCTTAGGTACAAATGGTCGAGGAGCGGCATGCGAATTAGAGGAGCATCGAGGCCTTGGGTACAAATGGTCAAGGGTTGGTATGATGAGTCTAGAAAGCAAGTATTGGGGTGCTTGGGGAAGGTCAATAGGTTGCTAAAGTCATCGGTGCACCTTGGGTACAAATGGCCAAGGGCAATGTACAGTTCGAGTCCTTGGGTACGAATAGTCAAGGGTCGAATGCTGCTTTCCATAGGGAGCATTGTGGCCTTGGGTTCAAATGGTCAAGGGATAGTGCCATTCGAGGGTTAGTCTTGGAGAGCTTTGTGAGGGCTAAATATGAGCGCATGAGTGGTTAGTGAGTTGCATAGAGAGATGCATGAGTTATGGCTTAGGAGAGTCATTCATTTACTAGCTTTTTGAGCATGTTGTTGTGTTTATCGCTTTAAGAAGCATGTTGTTTGCGCATGAAAAACATGTTGTTTGATTTGTTGTTGTTTGATGGCTCTTCCCAGATAGGAGCTGCTTACCAGTACTATTGTTGTACTGATCCCCTCCCTTCCCTCTCCCCCCAACTACCAGATTATGCAGGTTCTGCCTTGACCAGTAGAAGAGGTGTATGAGGAGGGACCATAGCTAGCCAACGTTACTTTTTCTTTATATTTTAATTTTTGATAGGGTAGTTGTTGCTTATTATACTTGGATAGCTCTTTTTCCTGTTTGGTTTAGTTCTAAGTTTATTTGTTGAAATTCTATGCTTTAGTTTTGTTGGTTTTAATGAACTCTATCTCTTTATCCCGTCAATAATAATTAAGTTGTTTCAAATAAACTTGTTGTGTTTCTGGTTAGGTAGTTGTTGATACGAGACCTGACTCGTATGGTGTGTGTGTTGAAGTTTGGTGGAGTAGTTGAAAATGTTATAGAAGTGTTATCCTTGTATTAGCAAGTGTTTGAAAAATTTTGGTTTAGTCCAATGTATGTCGTTATGTTGCCGAAATTTTTGGAGCTCTTGGTTAGGAGTTAGTAATGTCGCTAGATTAGTTGATAATAAAAACCTAGGGCGTTACAAGTTGTACTTATGATGTTATGTTCCGAAATTTTGGTGGTTTTAAGTGGCGTTAGGGTAAAGTTTAGTAATATTCCTTAGATTAGGTTAAAATTTGGTGGCATTACAATATGTCATTGTGTTAAAATTATAATATATGATTCTTTTATTGTTCTAAAATAATTATGGTTTTTAGCATGTTTTTGCCTGCATTGAACTTTCGTATGACTTTTATCATGTTTCTTGTTAGGTGGAAACATGAGGAAAAAGGTGGATGATCGAATTCGCTCCATGATTCAGAATGGAGTGAATATGAAATATCGATCGTTATTTGTTGTAATTGGTGACAAGGCTCGAGATCAGGTTATTATGATTATTTAGTAACCAATTACTAATAATCAAAATTCATAATATTTATACATTCCTTAATTAATAATTCTTTTTTCAGGTGGTTAATTTACATTATTTGTTGAGTAAGGAAGTCGTGAAATCACGCCCAACCGTCCTATGGTGTTACAAGAATAAATTGGAGATTAGCAGGTTTTTAAAATATTTAATTTGGTACCATGATTTTTTTTTTAGGATGTACTTGCTAATAATAATCGACCATCTTTTACATGAATGAAATGTTGTGCCAATTTTGTTTCTTAACAGTTATGTATAAATACTATAATAATGGACCGTCTTTTACATGAATAAAATGTTGGGCCAATTTTTAGATGTTTCGATTAATAAATATAGTTGGTAATAATTAAGAATATTGCTTGCAGAAAAAATACTATAAATTTTTCAGTGTAAAGTAGAGCTTTTAACAGTTGTTTGTACTTTTCTCTTTAAACCAGCTAGTAAAAGTGGTCAATAAGGGCCATAGAAAAAATAAAGGGCTTAGAGGAAATGGGTTCCATCCATGGTGGCCACCTACCTAGGATATTTAATATCCTACGAGTTTCCTTGGCAAACAAATGTAGTAGGGTCAGGCGGTTGTCCCGTGAGATTAGTCGAGGTGCGTGTAAGCTGGCCCGGACACTCACGAATATCAAAAAAAAAAAAAAAACCAGCTAGTAAAAGTGTAGTTTCATGGTCATATAAATGTCATTTACTTCTAAATTTAGTTAGAATTATGAGAAAACTTGACATCAAATCGACAACTCCTTTGTATTATTATAATATGAATGATGTCACAATAGAAAGTGTATTAAGAGTGAGTAAGGGTTGATGCTTGATCCCATTGTTGAAAAAATACTATAAATTTTTCAGGGTAAAGTAGAGCTTTTAACAGTTGTTTGTACTTTTCTCTTTAAACCAGCTAGTAGAAGTGTAGTTTCATGGTCATATAAATGTCATTTACTTCTAAATTTAGTTAGAATTATGAGAAAACTTGACATCAAATCGACAACTCCTTTGTATTATTATAATATGAATGATGTCACAATAGAAAGTGTATTAAGAGTGAGTAAGAGTTGATGCTTGATCCCATTGTTAATTGTAGTTGTTAATTTTTCCTATTAGGATCTGGAAAACAAACAATAAGTTTCACACAATTTTGTTTGAGAAAAGTTTACCATAATTAATGAGTAAGATAATCTTTTCATAAAACTTTAAGGGTATAAGTCGTAGTGAAATTAGAAAAACAACTCCGGAAGATTTGCAAGGACAAGGGCTGAGGGCATTACTATAACGATAGTATATTTTTTTTCATTATGAGAACTTTTAGATATTACCGCATATGAAAATTTTGCTTATTGGAACAATTTTGTGTGGGTTACAGCCATAAAATAAAAAGAGCGAAACAGGTGAAAAAATTGATGCAGAGGGGACTTCTTGATCCTGAAAAAGCAGATCCATTTTTACTTTTTAGTGAAAGTGGAGGTGTATCATATTGTCTATACAAGGACTCTGAGCGTATCCTTGGAAATACCTATGGGATGTGTGTTTTGCAGGTTTATGCCTAATTACTTTTTATTAGAATGAATTATCTTCACGTTTTATAATGACTCATCCATATAACTATTTCTTTCTTTATTTTGTTTTCCTTTAGGATTTTGAGGCTTTGACACCTAATATACTTGCTAGAACCATTGAAACCGTTGAAGGTGGAGGCTTGGTGGTTATGCTTCTTAATACTCTCTCTTCTCTTACAACTCTTTGTACCATGGTTATGGTATGATTTCTAACTATTTCTTTTACCAAACTTATACCGTTATTTTTTTGGGTCACCGAACTTTCTAAATTTCCTTATTGAATGGTCTTCACTATAACTTATGCAAGTTCCTTGTATTCCTTATTTTAGGACATTCATGAACGTTATCGAACAGAGGCGCATTCTGAGATTGTTTCTCGTTTTAATGAAAGGTTCTTGTTGTCTCTTGCAACTTGCAAAGCTTGCTTGGTCATGGATGATGAACTCAATATTTTGCCACTCTCTTCTCGTGTGAGGTCATTAACTCCTACATCTATTAATGAGGTTAGCCTATTCATTAAAAGAATATCATAATATAGTAGCCTAACACTATACCTTCTGATTTTTGAAAGTGCATGACATTTTTTTGGGAATTAATAAGCTTCATTTACTGATTTATTTCTTACCTTCTTTAATCTCTTTCTATAATCTTTATTAAGTAATCTATAGGAACGATAATACTATAGAATTTTTTTGATAATTCTGGTAAATTATCTTGTCATGTTGGATGAACTTTAATTGAGTTGCACTTGCACTAGTTTCTCTTTGTACTTTTTTTTTCCCTTTCCATTAGAAGTGAGTAGATTATTTGGTCATGCTAAGTTTTATTTATTAGTTTCTTTTCAATTTTTAGTAGGATAGTTTTATAATTTTCAACATTATTTTCTATAAAAGGATCTATATTTTTATATTTTATTAACTTTTCTATTGGGTTTGTAAGGAATGTGGTCCGAGGTCAGGAATGGAGCAAGAATTGATAAATTTAAAAGAGCAATTGCAAGAAGTTTTCCCTATTGGTCCATTGGTTAGGCTCTGCACAACGTTAGACCAGGCAAGTCTCACATTTGTTTATGATTATATCCCTTTATATACAGTTGATCTTCTCGTTATGGAGAGTTTTCATTTTAAAGATTTTGGTTTATTAATAACCAGGGAAAAACTGTTTCAATTTTCCTCGATACTATTCTTGATAAAACACCTGATAGCATTGTTGCGTTAATTGCTCCTCGAGGAAGAGGTAAATCTGCAGCACTTGGTATAGCAATTGTTGGAGCCATAGCATCAGGGTAAGTTAAATTCAAAGTTTACACAATATTGATTTTTGTCCATATCTATAGACTATATTAATGTTTGTTTACTATGGTTGGTGGCTTTGCTACACAGGTACTCTAATATTTTTGTGACTGCTCCTGCACCAGAGAACTTGAAATCATTATTTGAGTTTATTTGTAAGGCACTAAAGGCACTTCAATATGAGGTACGCTGTCATTGTTCTTATTGTTGAAAGGTGTTAGAATGATGTTGGCCAATTTTTCCTTTTTTTCTTACAAGTGAAAGTCTTTTATTGAACTTTCTTTCTTCAAAATGGAGTTTTCCCCTAAAATTACAAAATTGTGAATAGGGATTTTAGTGTACACAATAAAATTTATCTTTATAAATCATTCCATCAAAATTCTCAGAAATATTCAGTAAAAAAGAAGCATAATACTCTTTAGTCGAGGTGCGCGTAAGCTGGCCCGGACACTCACGGATATTAAAAAAAAATAACAGACCTATCATTCTCATTTTCCTAAACATGACCTAATGATGAAAAATACTGAGATCATACAAAGTAGTAGGAACTGTTGAAGCCTAAAGGCTAAATTTCAGCAAGTGCATGTCATCCTTGTTCATTCCCCTAGATAATGATTTAATATTCACTTTTATGCAACGACACGACATTTCTGGATCAATTCATTAAGTTGAATACGTAGCTTGTATGTTACTATATTCCGTGTCAATCTTGTTTAGATATACATCATCTTCTTATAAAGATTTATTTATTTTTCTTAAGTTGTCAAAAAATGATAAATCTCTACCATATAAGGAACATTTGCATTACAATTTGGTAAGAAGTTCTGGTTCAGCGTCACGGAAGACAATTATACAAGTGAACATCTACAAGCAACATCGACAAACAATTCAGGTATATTCATTCATTTGTCCGATAATCTTGATTACTTATCCCAAACCCTGGTACAAAATATTTCCTTAGGTTCTATATTTTATTTATTTATTTCTTTTTTCCGTAGATCACAAGAAAACAAATGTTCATTAAATAATGGACAATTTCAAAATAAAGGATAGATACAACAACCTCTTGTATGCCAAAATGAGTATAGCTTAGTGGTAATTGACAGGTACCCTTGATTAAGAGATCAGAAGTTCGAATTCTCCATCCCAAATATTGTTAAACTAAAAAGAAACAACATCCTCTTGTATATTATCATTTATTTAAAAACTGGTTATGCTCCCACACTACTTCATGAGCATTATATATGTACTGAAAGCAAAGAGCAGATTTGACCTTGGTTAATTCATCATGGGCTGTTATTTAGTTGTGGTTGATTGGAATTTATAAAAGAAAAGAACCAAATATGGTTAGCTGGATGCAGGGATTAGTTGTGATAAAGGACCTGAAATCAGTCGATTGGTCATAAGGCCAGATTAAAGAAGCAGCAATCTTAAGAGCTTAAAAAGTGTATGCAATATTTTATAATAAAATAAAGCAAGAACTTGATTTAGACATAATTGTTACTACATTTTGTAAACCACAAAATTTGGATTCTCCCTCATTGGCTTTATTTAGTTATCAATACAGAGGCATATTCTCCATAAATAATATTAATAAATAAGATTTACCTTACGATGCATCGGCTTTATGAATTTGGATATTGAAGTTCCATATGACTATTTAGTTGAATAATTCATAATAAAAATATTTTTTATTTGAACACTGTTGCAGTATATACTACCCAATGAGTATCCAAAGCTCACCCAGGCTGAGCTATTGGTAATTGATGAAGCGGCTGCAATAGCTCTGCCTGTTATCCGTTCATTGCTTGGATCTCACATGGTTTTCCTATCTTCAACTGTAAATGGGTAATAGTACATGTCTCATATGTATTCTCATATGTATTACTTATATCTTAGCTAATCATCGTATGAAATTTTATTGCTTTCCTTTGAAATTTAATCAATAGAAAGTTTGAGAAACGTATATTTTAGGTACTAACTTGTTTCAATACTTTATTGAATAGTTATGAAGGTACTGGCCGCTCTTTATCATTAAAGCTTCTAAGGCATTTGGAAAAGAAAAGTCAAATAGCAGATGGCGATGACTCTACTAGCATTTCAGGTATTAGTTCATGGAAGATATCGGTGTTTCTTAGTTTCTCACTGAATCTTCAAAGCTGTTTATTTTTTATTTCACTTTCTCTTCCCATGTCAGGTGGTTTATTATTATTTTTTAACTATTGTTCCCATTATTTTTTAGAATAGACTGTTGTATATAGAAAAACCAAAAAAAAGCAGCTTCTATCAGCTAGTACAATAAAGGAGAAGCCCTTGAGCTGTACTGTGATCCAAAAACTATTCAAAGAAGTCTGATATTTGAAGACCCTTTGATTTCTTTTCTATTAAAGATGCCATAATAGTGCATCTAGCTCTAATCTCTATTCTCTAATTTTTAATATTATAGATTAGCTTGAATGGAAGATAATGATAGAATTGTATGTAAACCAAGTTTTTAATTCCAAAAGGTACTTATGGGTTTCTTGAAATACTATGAGAAAATTATGATAGCTCTAGTACATTCTCGGAGTTGTGGGACCTTGCTAGACTTTCTCATCTATTTGGTGTACTTTGTTCAAAGAGTTTGTAATTGTGATGCTTTAATGTTCTGTTCCAACTGAAATCCTTTTATGTGAATCTGGTTGCCTTGGGGGGATTTCTCATCTCCATTTTTTCTTTCTTTATACTACAGTTCTGTTTCCTATAAAAGAAAACCACGAAAACATACAAATTTGATGCTCTATTTCTCCAAAAGTGGGAGTCTGGCATTCTTAAGTGGGATCCCTAGCTTCTTCTTGTCCATGTTTAGGGACGGATCCCATTTGGTTAAGTGGGAGATGATGGTGAATCCTGTTGAGCTTGAAGGTTTGGGCATTGGGAGTTTGCACTAATGATGTCCATGTTTAGGGTCTCTATCTCTGTGAGTACGAACTTTGAGAGTTTGATGAGACTTTTTTTTTGGATGGGTTGAGGAGGGAGAGGATCCCATTTGGTTAAGTGGGAGATGATGGTGAATCCTGTTGAGCTCAAAGGTTTGGGCAATGGGAGTTTGCGCTAATGAGGCTCTCTTGGCTAAGTGGTTGTGGTGATTCTGTAAAGAAATTGACACTCTTTAGTATAGAGTGATTGTGAGTAGGTATAGCCCTCACCCCTTTCAATGGTTAGGGGGGGGGGGGGGTAGGGACCTCTGGAAAATTATTTTTTCTTGTTTTTTCTCATTTCCTCAGTTTAAAATGTTATGTTGGGGAAGATTCAAAAGTTTACTTTTGGGAGGACCATTGGTTTTATTCCCTTGCCTCTATTTCCTTTCAAAGAAGAGGTTGCGTTAGGTGGCTAGAGTCTTGTCCTCCTATGGTTTCTCTTCATCTATTTTGTTAGGTTTTCCCTGCTTTTTATTTGATAGGGAGGTGATTGTGGTGGTGGGTCTTCTTTTTATCCTTCGAGATGAATCTATCATACCTTGGAGGAGAGATGAAAGAGATGAATCTATCATTCCTTGGAGGAGAGATGAAAGGGTTTGGACTCCTGACTCCTTTAGGGGTTTCTTTTGTCATTCCTGTTTGCATTCTTTGTTTTTCCTTTGTCACATTAGTTGCTCCCTAATGTTGGTGTATAGGGTTATGCTCCTTTTTAGCAAACACCCCACGGACACCAATATAATTGGAATTTACTGCAAATCTTTGCTAATGACTCCTTTTTGTTTTTAGGCTTTTGGCATGAAATAATCAGCTTATGCTCTCATTCAATGCATTCTAGCTTGGGATTTTAGTGGGCGTCCCTTTTGTTGTTGGTTGCAGGGAGAAAATTTTGTATGTTAGAATTGCAAGAACCTATTAGATATGCTTCTGGGGATCCTTTGGAGAATTGGCTCAATAGTTTACTTTGCTTGGATGTCTCAAGTACCATTCCTCCCATCTTGAGGTCAGCATGGTGATTTTTCATTTTCTAAATTTAGGGGCTAAGTTGTGTTAAAATAGCTGGTTGTTAATGCATGTATTTTTCTTTTGACGCTCAGGCTTCCCCTTCCTAGTGAGTGCAACTTATATTATGTGAATCGAGACACTCTCTTCTCCATTCACAAAGAAAGTGAAATTTTTCTGCAGGTGATTTTCATACTTTAATTTGATCTTTAAGCCACTTGAAGTTTTATTGGTTTTGATCTCGATTTTTTGTTTATTTCTTTTTTTTTAGCGGATGATGGCACTTTATGTTGCATCTCACTATAAAAACTCTCCTAATGATCTTCAATTAATGGCTGATGCCCCTGGTCATCATCTCTTTGTGTTGTTAGGTACATTATTATTCTTGAATTTTGCTGCTACTTTTACATTTTATTGACACTTGAAGGGATTATTCTCAACCCCATGTGTAGGTCCTGTCGATGAGTCACAAAATCTCCTCCCAGATATTTTATGCGTTCTACAGGTTAGTGAAAAAATATGTACTTTGTCCTAGCCAAACTAACATCTTTAACATTTAATTTCACATTTTTCCCTTATATAAGTTCAATATGACTCCCATCCTGACATTCTTTTCTTTGTTAAATTTGTTTTATTTGATTGTAAATTATGTTTCATTGGTATATTCAATTTTTTTTCATGTCTGATTGGTTTTACGAGACCATTTTTTTTGAAGGTTGAAGTGTAATATTTCCTTTTTGTCCATTTATGTGTATTTGAGTTATATGTAGAAGTTTGTAGGTTTATGGAATAAAACACCTTTTTAATGTGTCATGTAAATTTGGATGTATACAGGTTTGTTTGGAAGGACAAATTTCTCGTAATTCTGCATTACAGAGCTTGCAAATGGGTCGTCAGCCACCTGGGGATCAAATACCCTGGAAATTTTGTCAAGTATTTAGGGATACAGATTTTCCAAGTCTCTCAGGTGCACGCGTTGTAAGGATAGCCGTTCATCCTAGTGCTCTAAGGGTATCTAATCTAATATCTTTCGTTCTTGTATATAATTTTTTACTCATTTGTAAGGATAGTTGTTACCCCTAGTGATTTTAAGACCTGTAAATCTATTCATTAGTAAAATGGGCCAATTATTAAAAAGTAATGCTTGATTCTCAAATTAACAAATGTCTCTCCGGTTTTTGTAGGAGGGATATGGGTCAGCCGCCTTGGAACTTTTGACAAGGTACTATTTTTGTTTACTTTTCTTTCCTTCTTTCAAGTTTACTGTCACACCTTAAAATTGAACATTGGTTACAGTTGTCTTGTCAAACTTTGTAGGAAGCTCACTGTTTATTTTTATTTATTTGGAATTGCTTAATAAGCATTGGTTGATTGAAATGTAAAATAAAGAGGGCCGTAACCAAAATTTAAGGCTTGATAATGAAAGGCTTGTAATTGAGAGGTTGAATGATATAAATTCTAGAGGAATACTCTGATCTTTTTTGGGATGTTGAAATTCCAAATCAACTTGATCATGGGGGTTTGAACTTGGGGTGACTCTCAACAAGTTTAAAAAAGTTAGAACGAGGAGAAAACCCCCCATGATTTTCAAGAGCCCAATAAGCTCTATCAACGGTAACACCATCCCCCAATCGAATAGGGTCAATTAGAGAAACAAGCCGAAGCCAACTTTCGAACTCTGTCCATAATCCCCCTCCTAAAGCCCCGATCCTAATCATTGTTCCCTATTCCAGTAATCAGCTACAGTAGCCTCCTTCCTTTGAGAAATAAGAAAAAGGTCTGGAAAGGCATCCTTGAAAGGGATAACGTCCACTACTGCATGTAATCCTTCATTCCTATGAAATCTAAAACGATCTTTGAATTAGTAGCCACAAAGGTTTTGATTGGCTATTTTCTAAAAGTACTAGTGTCTAGTTCTAATTAAAACTATCCACTTTTGCCTTTGGCTGCTTACCCAAGGGTAGAGAATTGAAGAAAGGAAAATTGCCCTTGGTTTGTCTTAGATTAATATAAATAGCTCTGTCCTAGCTCCTACTAGGTCTTAATGGAGAGCTCAAATTTGGTAAATAATTCATTCATTTTTTTTAAATGATAGATGTCTCATGCATTTTGAATGCCCCATCCTAGTCTTAGGACTAGAAACATGGACAAATAAGTTGGTTTATATTGGGAGAACATGAAAAAAACAACCAAAAACTTTTGATGGGATGCCTATTGTGAATGAGCATGAAAATAATATAAATGCTAACATTAAAAAAGAGTGCAAGAGTGTAAGCAGATGGTGCTTGAAAACAACATAGATAATGGGTCTGACATAAGGAATGCGATACAGGAGGTTGCAAAAGAAAATAATGCTATGACTACATCAATAGACAATTCATTGTATCAGTTGTCAGCAACATTTCTCAAGTTACTTGAAAAATACTGCTATGATTACATCAATAGGCAAAGTCTGTAAGACTGAATAGGTTGATGCTTTTCTTCCTACTGATGCCAAGCCAAGGCCTCGCCGTTTAGACACAAGACTTTCACCTCCAATATGTCCTTATCACTTGGGCAATTAACAACAAAGTACTTGCCACTCTGTGTAGCCATCCATCAAGGTTAAACTCATTTAGAAATCGACACCTCTACCTTTCTTAGTTGTGAATCAAATACCTTAGCCAATGTGTTTAACTTTTTTGATAACTTGTTCAAAGCATCACTTGTACCTCCCTTACCCCAAAAAAAAGCGTCACTTGAACCTCCCTTGATAGAATCGCCCTCGAAAACTAATGGAGGCTTTGTTGTGTTCCCATAACTTCTCAGTCACCTTTAGCTTTTGCACAATCGCAACCAACATCAACTGCATCTCCCTAGACAAGGCATTATCCTTTTGTATCTCCCCTAGTGGCTTCTCTACGACACTCAACATTTAAGACGTCTTTGCTCCAATGCCTCAATTATACTCCATTTTTTTCTCGGTAATTATTCCCTAAAATTGTTGCTTTGATGCCACAATTGATAGAACTGAACAACATTATTTATATTCAAGAAGGATTGCAAGAGCCAAGGGAGAATTTAAGAGCTCTCTAATCTCTTCATAAAACCATCTACTTACTGATTCTCAAAGGATGCTCTCATCCTTTTTCTCTTGCTTATATTTACAAAATATTCCTCCAATGACTATACTAAGTAATTGGATTCCACTCCCATAACCGTAATTCTCACCTTTTTTTTTCCTCAATTACATTTCTGTTGTTCTACCCCTCTTCCTACCATTCACCTTAACTACCAAAGACCCATCAGAATCCTCGCTAAATGGGCCTATTCTCCCACTCCAAGACTGATTACTTAGCTAGCTAGGGGTGTACCTTAGCTAGCTAGCTAGGGGTGTTGTTTCTCCCATTTATACTTAGCTAGCTAGGGGTGTACCTTTTGAACAAAGAGCCATTCTCCCACTCCAAGACTGATTACTAGAATGTTAAATGCTATAGCATTCTATAGTTCTACTCGGAAAGCCTCTTCCTAAACAAAGGGGAGAGGAAATAATAGGCCTCCTATCTTAAACAAAAATATTTATTGCAATAAGCTTTAGAAGTGTATTTTTTAAAAAAATTTCAAAGGTGGATGCCTAAAGTTTCCAACTTGTTCATCCTTATTTGCTTACTTTTGACCTTTTAGGATTCAAGATCTTGGGTGGTGTTGGAGGGGGACTGAAAACATTTTAGCAATTTTATTAAGAAGAGTTGGAAATGAGGATTGATGTCATCCTGTCAATTGGAATCAAGTTTCAGACCCATGGATTATTGAGTTTCCTAATTATTGGAAACCTTGCTATAAAGGAAATTATCTCCTCATTAAATGGTTATTGAGAATTCCCCTCGAAAAATATTTCTGTATTGCATAGGGTGGCTACCGCCAAATATGATCTAGAAGGATTTAGTTGCTATACTTGCATTGTCTAGTCTGGGGTTTTCCTTGGTTGAATGAAGAGAATCCTTTAATTCTGATGTTTAGTTTCAGGTGCAAAAATGAACTAATTGAGAGATAGAAGGGTGTCCAACTTTCGGTTTGCTCAAAGGTTCCGAAGGTTTATTTCAATTGCTAGAATTTGTAGGCTTTCTATTGCTCAATGTTGGAATAGCAATGGCCATCCTAGAATCTTCATTTAAGCACAAATAATAAAAATCATGTGGATTATTGTATTTATGGGTGGAGAAATTGGACGTATTTTATTTAGTACTTTTTTATGTTTTTTTAAACTGATTTTGGTCTTCATTTTGTTGCAGGTATTATGAAGGAAAATTAACAAAGCTAAGTGAACGAGAATGTGATAATGTTACAACCACCAACGAAAAAGTCATTGAACATGCCAAAAAGGTTAGAATTTAAACGAGTTGGGTCATAATCTCTAATTGTCTTTATCTCTTAATGTCATTTTTTATTGGGTCAATCTATTTTCTTGCATGAGAGGATTTTTTTTTGTCTAATAATTTGAGTGAGTTTGTTCTTTCCAAGGTTTATGGAGAGTAGAAATACCTTTTACATTGATATTATTTGTTGTTTCTTCTACGAAACCTTTGTTTAAGTTCTAAGTTTTTGTTTTTTCGGATTCATTTATTGTTTTATAACTTACAGGTGTCATTGCAAGAAGAAACCATAGTTCCTAAACAAAATCTTCCCCCATTGCTTGTTCCTGTTTGTGAACGTTCACCTGAAAAGATTGATTATATTGGTGCTTCCTTTGGACTCACAACCGAGCTATTTGGCTTTTGGAAGAAATTGAAGTTCCTTCCATTTTATATTTCTCGGAATCCAGTTATAATTCTAATCATCTCTTGTGCTTCTTGTTATCAGTTCTATTTTTAATTTTTCCTATTTTATTGATAGCAATTTTTAATGCGTACAGAATGACATGACTGGTGAGTGTAGTTGTATGGTGCTCAGGCCATTAAATCTTGACCAAATTAATGATGGTAGTTCTCAACCTTATGGACTTACCTTTGGATTCTATAAACGTGAGTATCTTAGTCATATTTGTAGCAAGCTTTTTCTTGTTTGAATTTAATGTTCAAGACATAATTTGTTTTAAAAATGTTGTAGGGTTTAGAAGTAAGTTCATACTTGATGTTCCTCATTTCTTTCGAGATCTCGACTATAAGGTTGTTATGAGGTATGTGTGTAAAGATTGTTTATTGGTACATCCTCTAATGATATTGCAAAACTAATTGGTTCTTCACCTCTTTAGCATACTGGATCCGAAGATTAGTTTATCTGAAGATGAATCTATGTCATCTCAAGAGAAGGAAAGCTCAAGGTTACTTATTGGTCTTGCTAATTTTGACGAATTGGAAGCGTATGTAAACAATCAGATCGACTACAAAGAGGTGAGGTTCACACACACTTGTGTAGCTTTATTATCTTTTGATTATCATTCTTGGATAAAATTTTCTTTGTAGATTGAAAACATTGAAAAGTTTTGCAAATTGAAAATGTATTATAGTTCTTTCCTGCCTTTTTATTTGAAGACTTGTTTTATTGTTACATACAAAACTAATTTTGTTGTTTCTTCGTTTTTGCAGGTCTTTCATGTTGCAACTATCCTTGCTCAAAACTATTTTGATGGAAAACTTGCAGTTAAATTATCTGCTGTTGAAGCTTCTATTTTATCATGTATTGGATTGCAACTCAAAGATATATCAAGTCTTGAGGTCTCAAAGTTTCCAACTTTAATAGCAAGTAGTATTGTGTTATTGGTGTGCAGATTTGATATTGAAAACATGTGCATTGATTTTTGCACTATATAAGCTGATTGGTTTTTGTGTTGTGTGTTTTTACTATTTCAATAGGTTAGTATGAAATTAGGAAGGGCACATGTCTTGTCCAAATTCTACAAGTTGATGAAGAAATTCTACCAGCATTTCAAGGACTTGCTAATGCAAGAGATGGGTACAAGTTTTCCTCAACAAAAGGAGGTAAGATCTTATTGTCTTGTGTTATTATTTTAAGTGATGAATTGTTAAAAGTAAAAAAAAAAAAACTTAAAAATATTTTCTTGATCTTCTTAAAATTTGCAGGTAATACTAAAGCCGCATGAGATTTCGGTTGATGCTGACCTCTGTGATGGAGCCAGCCAAGTAAATGTAAGTATAGCAACTTACCACCGAGTTAATTTTTTAAAATCCCTTATAAAAATTTGGGTTAATTTGATTCTGGTCCTCACTTAACGGTTAATTTTTGTCTCCGAACATTGTTCCATTTTACCACCTAATATTGCTTGCTTAATGCTTGCCTCCAACCCATATATAGCTTTTATATATGCTCGCGTTAAATGCTTTACATACCCATAGCTATAGATAAAAGGTAAAAATTAAAATGGTTGTTTTTTTCTAAAATTAAGATAAAAATAGACATTTTGAAAGGTCGTTAGACCAAAATTGGAACAAATTTAAAATTGGACATTTTGAAATCTTAAAGACCAAAATAAGGGTACTAAAGCCAAAATTTTGTTATTTATATCTATATTTATTTATGTTCTTATTGCAAAAAGGATTATCAGAAAACAGTGGGAGTTGAAGGTACAGAATTGCAGAAGTATGCCATTGAAAATAGAGAAGTTGAATTTAAGCAGGCCCTTCAACACTGCAGTTCATTATCAACAAGTGGTCTTATTAGTGTCAAATCCAAGGGACAACATGGTAAGTTGGATGTTACAATTAAAAGTTCCAAGAGAAAAAGAAAACATTGATAGATTCCTAGTCAATTTATAGGCTAATGTATACACCTGTAAATTTAAAGGTTGTCTAAAATCTTTCCTCACATCTTTATACCTTTCATTTTGTTTTGATGAGTGAAGATGAAAATCTAGCCCCTCTCATCTTTAGGATGGTAGTCATCTTTAGGATGGTAGTAGATGTCTTATCTATTTAGGATAGTAATAGATGTCTTATAGAATTAGGTTCGAATGGATGTATTTTTATACCTTTATAAAACAATTGTTAGCAATGATGATTAGTTTATTAATGCCCACCCTCAATTATTTTGACACTATTTATCTGTATGTGATTTTATTTCAGCATGTTTGGATTCGAATTATTACCATCTTTTTCGGTTGAGTTCGTTTATTACATGTATTTATTAATTGGACGTTTGAGATTATTTGAGATTATTATGTTGGTTTTATTACAAGTTAAGTTCATGAACTTTTAAGGTTGTATCAATTAAGTTCTTGAATTTTAAAGAGTATCTGATGAGTCATTGAACTTTTAATTCTGTTTCTAACCGGCCTTTGAATTTTAAAAATGTCTAATAAATTCCTAAACTTTTAATTTTGTGTCTAAAAGGTTCTGACATATTCGAGATTTTAAAAAATGAACCAATCTAGAAAAGAATTTTACTCCTATTTAGACTCTAAACTTTCAATTTTGTATCTTCTAAGTTTGTAAATTTTAAAATATGTAGAATAGGTCAATGACTTGTTAGACACAAAATTAAAAATTGAAGGATCTATTGGACATAAAAGTAAAAGTTTAAGGACTTATTGGATACTTTTTAAAATTTAGGGACTTATTGGAAACAAAATTGAAAGTTCAGGGGCCTATTTGAAACTTTCTAAAGTTGGTCTAAATTTACACAATCTTGAAAGTTTAGGAATTAAGCATGTAATTTAACATATTATCTTTGATTGAATCAACTTGTTTGGCTTCGGGTAAATTTGATGTCACTGTTGGAATTGTGAAAATTGTATTTAGTCCAATAACACGCTCTTAGGCTTAGTTTAATAATTATTTAGGCTTCTGATAACCATTTCGTTTTTTTGTTTTTGGTTTTTGAAAATTGTGTTTGTTTTCTTGAATTTTCTTACAATGATTTTCATTTTTGTTAAGGAGATATTCGAGATTTTTGATAATCTCACGATTTTGGCAATACTTTCGCATAACACGATTTTTTCAAGATTTTTGCATTGTAAAAAACAAAAAACATTGATATTCATCGTTTATATTCATATATAATTTTATATATACCAGTATATATCATATGTACATAAGTTTTTATTTTTTAATGATTCAGTCGCATTTTTTTTTCTTTCAAAATATAGTATTAAATATATACTTATATATTAGGGAAAAATACACTTTCGGTCCCTGAGATTTGGGTTAGGTTTCATTTTGGTTCCTCCATTCATTTTTCCGTTAATTACGACATGACACCTATTTTTTTTATTTAAAAAATATATATTTTTAATTTTTAAAATAAAAATAATATTAAATTAAAAAAGTTAATTCTTTTTTTCACTATTTTCTCTTTTCTTCTACCTTATTCTTCTTCTTCGTCGGTCTCCTTACTTCTTCTTCTTCTCCTGTCAGCCGTCGCCGGCCACTGCCACCGCTATCGTCGGCCGTCGACAAACTCAAATGTTCTCTTCTCCGACATATTCCTCGCTGGCGCTGACGACACCAAATTCGGTTTTTGCTCAAAAGACGTTACGATCTCGTCGGATCTAGCCGTCTCAACGCGTGCTTTCATCTCGTCCTCCACCGATCCGAACCAGAAGCTTCCTCTCTTGTTGTACGTCCACAACGGAGCCTTCTACATCAAGCTTTCAATTGTCAGATCTACCGTTGCCGTGGGTACTTGCCGATCCTAACTAGAAGCTTCCTCTTTATAGCCACGTGGGTTCACTTGTCGCCGTCTCCGTTGAGTACCAGATCAATGTTTGTATTATATCTTATCTTATTAACCCTAATCCAATAAACTAAACATCCAAGGCTAATAGAATGAGGCTTGAACTAGTATGTAGGGACATACGGGGATCAATGTTCAAGTTTTAGCCTAAAGGGTCTGTAGTATAGGGATAAGGCTGGGTACCTTGTCCTGGTGACACTATGGATACGACCCGCTTTGTATATTGATACAAACGTAGTGATCCAACGCGTTCATGTAGTTGACATGCGAGTGGGGGTATCATGTGCAATGAGTTTGCACAAAGACCAGACCGCAAAATAGTTAACCACTAACTGTAACACCGTTAGTTAGCTCGGTTTCTATTTCACTAGGATGACCTAGGCAACTTGGCCTTAATCCTGAGTGGATTATGGACTCCTGTCCATGAGGGATTGTCCTTTGATTTGTACGGGTGAGAGTGGCCTATTCGCCGACTCAATAAGCCTACCATTTTGGGGAGAAGACCGAGTGGGGAGCTGAGAACGTAATCTTACAAGATGGAATTCACTCCTTTCCGATATTAGGGTAAGTAGAGGTGTGTTCCCTTAAGTGGTGTCTCCGGGTCTTGAACAATGGGCCCTACCCTCTTTATGGCACGAGAGAGATTTATGTTTGCTGGTTGGACCACAAACAGGTTGTTCATTAGAGGAGCACTGGTACTTAAGGACCAAGAGGTAGCCCAAGGGTAAAACGGTAATTTGACCTAGATGGGGTACGAACACACATGAAGGGCTAACTTGCTGTTGACGGTCGATATCCGTGGACACAGAAATATATCTGCAGTGAGGAGAGTGCAACTGTGGTTCTTTAGTGGAGTGAACCACAGTTAACGAATATTGATTAACTTGGTTAATGAGTTTAGCCAACTAATCTCATATCGTTGGAGCTTCTGATCTGTAGGTCCATCAGGTCCCACCGGTAGCTCTATAAGGGTGTTGAGGTAAATTTCTAAGGTTGAATTAAGTATTCGAAGGGGTTCGAATATTAAACTAAAATATGAATTTGATTCATATTAAAACTATAGGTTATAATTAATGTGCATTGAGTGTATATTAATACTATAGTTTTATGAGAGAGAATAATAATAATTGAATATATGATGTTCAATTTTATTATTTTTAAATTAATTAATTTTGAATTAGTTAATTGTTTTAGTTTAATTAAATTTGATTTAATTAAACTATAAGATAAGAGGGATATTAATTTAAATTAGATTTAAATTAATGTTATTTTAATTAATATTGATTAATTAAAATTTAGTTACTTATAATTTAAATTATGTTTTAAATTGATAATTAATTAAAAATATCAGGTATCTGATATTTCAGTTACCTGATATTAGGCGTGATGTAAGTTATTTTGAAGGGTGATAGTTTAGTTTTTTTGAGAATCTCTCGCTCCCTCACTCACGCCTCTCTCCCTCTCTCTCGCCATCTCTCTCTCTCGATTTTGCTCTCCCTCGGTGGATACAAAGCCTATTCCAGAGAAAATCCTTAGAGATCTGGGTTCCCACAAGCCATTCAACACACACACCTAAGAGAATACCGGTGCAATTTTGGTGGTGGTGTTCGTGATCTTTTTCCAGCGAAGAAAAAGAGTTTTTGCTGCTGTATTTCGGTGGAAAATCAAGAGTTTTTGGCGAAACGTTCAAGAATCACTTCAAGGGTAAGTAATCTTGAACCTTAGGATCAATATGATCCCTCTTAGATTAGATTTAGGAGTTTTTTTTATATATTTTCCAGCATGCTTTATGGTTTTACAGCATGATTATGTTTCCTTTTCTTGCTGTAAATTTTATGGTTTTGCCGTCGTATTGGTTTCCCAATCGATTTTTAAACCGATAAGGTCTCTGAACGTTTTCGTTGCGCTAGGGCTCTTATCCCTGCAATTGGTATAAGAGCCAGGTTGTGTTTTGAATATTGATTTGGGATTTGCGATTGGCTGTAAGGTGGGATTTGCATAATGTATGTATTAAATTTTGCGATAAACTGTTTTGGTTTTCAATTGGCCATAGATTTTATGAATTCTTGATTTGATCTTGTAAGAGCCCCTGTGTTTTTGGGCATTAATTCATGAAATCGAGTCTGTACAGTCCGGGTCTAGAATAGGTTGAAGATTGGTGAAGAACGCGGTATCAATCGAGGCCAATTGGAACTGTTCAGCCGCTGTTTTTTGCCCAGAATCGAGCTCCAGACGCAACAGCGTCGGGACGCTTGGCCTGCAGAGTCTCGACGCTGTTGCGATTTTACCCAGCGAACGGTTGAAATCGCGCTAGCGTCGGGACGCTAAGCCTACAGCGTCTCGACGCTGTCGCGATTTCATGCGGCGGTTGTTTTACGTGAAAACGTGTGCTGAAACCCTAATGGGTAGTTTGGTTCGTGCGGTTACGGTTGAACTGGGACCGGTTTGGTTCGGTTCAGCTCGGTTCATGGGCGGTTCGGGATTTTCAAGGCCGGTTCGAAGCGGTTCGGGTCGGTTCGTGGATTCTAGACCAATTATGGAGCTGTATATGTTGTAATAGGATAGTTTTAAAGCTTTAATTAATGTAACTTTTGCTTCAATTATCCTAGGGGCAAATTAAACCGGTTTATTTGCTATTTAAATGCTTTGTGGATGTCATTTAAATTTTAATCCCACCTTAGGATATAAAGCATGCTCATGCATTATGTATGTTATAATGTGATTATAATATTTGATGATAATGCATGGATTTTCATGATTTATTTAATATATAGTTGAGTTATATTAAATTCATGAAAATGGAATAGTATGATGCATGCAATTACATAGTGTTAATATAAGAGTTATATTAAAAATAAATTGTTTGCAGCATGCTAAGGTGATTTTCCATTTTTGGCTATAATAAAATTGTTTATTAAAAAAATGGAAATCAGGTTGCATTGAGCATGATACATCCATAGGTTAATATAAGAGTTATATTAATAATCATGCAATGCATAGTTCTATAGTTTTAATTTCATTAACTTGAATATGATTGTTAATTGTTTTTAAGACTATAGTTTGCATGATTATAAGACTAATCATTAAAATTTTGAAATAGTTTAAAATTTATGATTAGAAACCGTCAATCTATAATCAAGATATGCATGTTCACATAGGATCTTAGGTTAAAATGAATTAATTTTAATGAGTTAAAATTAATTAGACCTAAGATCATTTTCTAATAGGATTAGAAATTCTTACTTAGTTTTAAAATAGTTTTAATAAACTAAGTAGGACAACATTCCTGTGATTATAAGGGAACTCTACCAGTGAAGTTATGTCTAAGGATTGGAGGTATTTAAGTTGACGGTATATGGAACACCTCATACCTAGGAACTGATCTGGATCACCGGAGTTGAATTAATCTCAGGTTAATGTTAGAATAATGTCGCTAGGTAAATTAAATTTGTTTAATACACCTAGACATTAGGTCTTATTATAATAGTTATAATAGGACTAGACTTAGATAAATGACTTAGTCGGATTTATCTAGGTTTAATCAAACCCTAAATTACCCGATAGGTTACTTTAGTGGGAGGAAAATTACAAAACTTAATTTAAATTGAGTTTTGCTCCTACGTCCCCGTGACGTTCACACCGTGAGATCCATGCTCGGCTTTGTGTCGTTTTAGCGTGGCCTCCCTTCGGAGAGTGTTTGCATGGGTCAATACCAAGGTGAATGGGGAAAGTGACTATAGTAGGTGGGAACGGGACACGTGTCAACGTATCCTTCGGTCTCCACCCCTAGGTCACAACGTGAGATTGCTATGATCCGCCTGCGTGTTGTCTCGGCGCAACCATCCCTTCGGAGGGCCTGATCATAGGATTCGGAACACCGTGAACTCCTGAATAGGATAAGATCGCTTAGGCTAATTACCAACAGTTGTCTTTCCTAACGGTAGCCTGTTGGTCCGTGCCTCTGAGATCTGAAAGTGGGAGGGTTACACTTACGGGGAGGAGTTAATTTGTTAACAAATCCTTGACCGAACAACGGTGGTTAATATCTAATGGAATATGAGTTATTCTGGTATTAGAAATTGACTGAGAAGAGTCTCATTTTAGAGGAGGAACAACTGATCACCCTTTGGTGGCTGTTCTTCTAAACCTCTAAAGCATCGTTGCGAAACTCAATCATAGTTTTATTAGGGTTCTTTGATTGTTAGTTTGCAAAATTGATTGGATGTATGCAATTGTTTGTATTGCTTGTGTGATGGGTTAAGGCAAAGATAACTAATACGGTCACTTGTTTGTGTAAAAATGAACAACTTACCGGTGAAAACTTTCCACAATGGAAATCGAATCTTAATACAATACTCGTGGTTGAGGACTTAAGGTTTGTCTTAACGGAGGAATGTCCTCCCGTTCCCCCTCGCACTGCCGCTCAGGCAGTAAAAGACGCTTACGAACGCTGGACTAAGGCCAATGAAAAGGTCAAAGTCTATATACTGGTCAGCTTGTCTGAAGTGTTGGCCAAGCGTTACGAGAACGTGGAAACTGCTAGGGAGATTATGAATTCCCTGCAGGAGATGTTTGGACTTTCGTCCTACCAGCTCCACCACGACGCCTTGAAGAACGTCTTCAATGCCAAGATGCTGGAAGGTCAATCTGTTCGGGAACACGTCCTGGACATGATTAACCAATTCAATATAGTTGAGGCAAATGGCGGGGTTGTCTGCGAGCGCAGTCAGGTTGCGTTCATCCTTCACTCGCTCCCAGCGAGCTATCTGTCATTCAGGACGAACGCGAGCATGAATAAGATTCAGTTCAACCTGACTATCCTCCTCTCGAAGTTACAGATTTATGAGTCCTTGCAAAAGAGCAAGGGCAAAAATGTGGTTAAAGGAGAGGCCAATGTGGCCCATTCCAAAAAGAAGTTCCTCAAGGGTTCATCCCCGGGGACTAAATCTGTACCCTAGGCTTCTTCATCGAAGCAAATATAGAAGAGGAAGAGAGACAAGGGGAAGACTCCTGCACAGGCTGTGCAAGGGAAGGGAAAGGCCAAGGTCGTGGTCGACAAAGGCAGGTGCTTCCACTGCAGCACAGATGGTCATTGAAAGCGGAACTGTCCCCGCTACCTTGCTGAGAAGAGAAGAGAAAAAGAAGGTAAGTTCGATTTACTTGTATTAGAGACTTGTCTCGTCGAACATGATGAGTTCGCCTGGATACTGGATTCGGGAGCCACTAATCATGTTTGCTCTTCTTTTTAGGGAAATGATTTCCAGCAGCTGGCAGACGGTGAAATGACGCTCAAGGTTGGAACAGGAGACGTCGTTTCAGCTTGTGCAGTGGGAGCTGCGAAATTATTCTTTAGAAATAAGTTTTTAATTTTGGAGAACTTGTTTTTGGTTCCTCGAATTAAAAGGAACCTTATTTCTGTTTCAGCTTTGTTAGAACAAGAATACTCTGTTTCCTTTAAGCTTAATGAAGCAATTATTTCAAGGAATGGTATTTATATATGTTCTGCTCAGCGTGAGAATAATTTGTTTGTGTTAAGACCAACTGATACTAAGGCTATTTTAAGTCATGAAATGTTTAAAACGGCCGAAACGCAAAACAAAAGGCAAAAAGTTTCTCCTTTAAGTAACAACACGTATCTTTGGCACCTTCGTCTTGGTCATATTAACATTGATCGGATCGATCGTTTGGTTAAGAATGGACTTCTAACTGACGTAGAAGATCCATCTTTACCACCCTGTGAATCGTGTCTCGAGGGTAAAATGACCAAGAGGCCTTTTACTGGAAAAGGTTACAGGGCCAAAGAACCACTTGAACTAATACATTCGGATCTTTGTGGTCCAATGAATGTAAAGGCTCGAGGTGGTTTTGAATACTTCATCTCTTTCATAGATGATTATTCACGATACGGTTACTTGTACCTAATGGGCCATAAGTCTGAGGCTCTTGAAAAGTTCAAAGAGTTTAAGGCTGAGGTTGAAAACCTTTTAGGTAAAACAATTAAGATGCTTCGATCAGATCGAGGTGGAGAGTATTTGGATCAAAGATTCCAGGACTATATGATAGAACATGGAATCCAATCACAACTCTCAGCACCTGGTACACCTCAGCAGAATGGTGTATCAGAAAGGAGAAATAGAACCTTGTTAGACATGGTTCGATCTATGATGAGCTATGCTTAATTGCCTAGCTCCTTTTGGGGATATGCAGTAGAGACTGCAGTACATATTCTTAACAGTGTTCCCTCAAAAAGTGTTTCTGAAACTCCTTTTGAGTTATGGAGGGGGCGTAAACCTAGTTTGCGTTACTTCCGTATCTGGGGTTGTCCTGCACATGTGTTAGTGACAAATCCTAAGAAATTGGAATCACGTACAAGAATATTCCAATTTGTTGGGTACCCGAAAGAAACGAGAGATGGTATTTTCTACGACCCTCAAGATAATAAAGTATTTGTATCGACAAATGCAACTTTCTTGGAGGAAGACCACATTCGAGATCATAAACCACGAAGTAAGTTAGTATTAGGAGAAGCTACAGAAGGATCAAAATGGGTTGTTGATGAACCCGGTCCTTCAACAAGAGTTGTTGGAGAATCGAGTTCTTCTCGTCAATCTAGTCCTCCTCACGTAGTGGGAGAGCTTCGACGCAGTGGGAGGGTTGTGATACAACCTAACCGCTACTTGGGTTTAACAGAAACACAAGTAGTCATACCTGATGACGGCGTAGAAGATCCATTGTCTTATCGTCCGGCAGTGAATGACGTAGATAAGGACGAGTGGGCCAAAGCCATGGACCTTGAGATGGAGTCTATGTACTTCAATCAAGTTTGGAAACTTGTAGATCCACCTGAAGGGGTCAAACCCATTGGGTGTAAATGGATCTATAAGAGGAAAAGAGATGATGCTGGGAAAGTACAGACTTTCAAAGCTAGACTTGTAGCAAAGGGTTATACCCAACGAGAAGGGGTGGACTATGAAGAAACATTTTCTCCAGTTTCTATGCTAAAGTCCATAAGAATTCTCTTATCCATTGCCACATTTTATGATTATGAAATTTGGCAAATGGATGTCAAGACAGCTTTTTTGAATGACAACCTTGACGAGAGTATTTTTATGTCTCAACCCGAAGGGTTCATAACCCAAGGTCAGGAGCAAAAGGTTTGCAAACTGAATCGATCCATTTATGGGTTTAAACAGGCTTCCTGATCTTGGAATATTAGATTTGATACTGCGATCAAATCTTTTGGTTTTGACCAGAATGTTGATGAGCCTTGTGTATACAAGAAGATCAACAAGAATAAAGTAGCTTTCCTCATACTTTATGTTGACGACATCCTACTCATGGGGAATGATGTAGGGTATCTGTCTGACGTAAAAGAATGGCTAGTAGCTCAATTCCAAATGAAAGATTTGGGTGAGGCCCAGTATGTTCTTGGCATCCAGATTATTCGGGATAGAAAGAACAAATCGCTAGTTTTGTCTCAAGCAACGTATATCGACAAGATGTTGGCTCGATATTCGATGCAGAACTCCAAGAAGGGCTTGTTGCCTTTTAGGCATGGGGTTCACTTGTCTAAGGAATAGTCTCCTAAGACACCTCAAAAAGTTGAGGATATGAGACGGATTCCCAACGCCTCTGCAGTGGGTAGCTTAATGTATGCCATGCTATGCACAAGGCCTGACATTTGTTATGCTGTAGGGATTGTCAGCAGATATCAGTCGAATCCAGGGTTAGACCACTGGACCGCCGTTAAAGGAATCCTCAAGTATCTTAGGAGAACGAGAGATTACATGTTGGTGTTTGGGGCTAAGGAGTTAGTTCTCACGGGTTACACCGACTCTGACTTCCAAACTGACAAGGATTCTAGGAAATCTACGTCAGGGTCAGTTTTCACCCTTAACGGGGGAGCTGTAGTTTGGAGGAGTATAAAGCAAGGATGCATAGCAGACTCCATGATGGAGGCTGAGTATGTAGCTGCTTGTGAAGCAGCTAAGGAAGCTGTTTGGCTAAGGAAGTTCTTGACAGATTTGGAAGTTGTTCCAAATATGAACTTGCCCATTACGTTATACTGTGACAACAGTGGGGCTGTAGCCAATTCAAAGGAACCTTGCAGCCATAAACGAGGTAAACACATAGAGAGGAAGTATCATCTGATTCGAGAGATTGTGCAAAGAGGAGATGTGGTCGTGACCAAGATCGCTTCTGAGCACAACATTGCTGATCCGTTTACGAAGGCCCTCTCGGCTAAAGTGTTCGAGTGTCATCTAGAAAGTCTAGGTCTGCGAGACATGTATATAGCGTAATCTAGGGCAAGTGGGAGATGTGTAATGGGTGTAAGGATTCCCTAGTTTATTGTATTTTGTATATTTACTTTTCATGTAATGTACAACATACATGTACCATTTCCAGCTTTGGATTACATTGTATATACTTTCCCTGTAACTTGAGTTTTAGTTCAAGTGGGAGTTTGTTGGGTTTTATGCCCTAAAACTCGTAGATAGTAAATGTACATTTGACCGAACATTAATAAAAGTGATGTATTATTCAATGTTTGTATTATATCTTGTCTTATTAACCCTAATCCAATAAACTAAACACCCAAGGCTAATAGAATGAGGCTTGAACTAGTATGTAGGGACATACGGGGATCAATGTTCAAGTTTTAGCCTAAAGGGTCTGTAGTATAGGGATAAGGCTGGGTACCTTGTCCTGGTGACACTATGGATACAGCCCGCTTTGTATATTGATACAAACGTAGTGATCCAACGCGTTCATGTAGTTGACATGTGAGTGGGGGTATCCTGTGCAATGAGTTTGCACAAAGACCGGACCGCGAAATAGTTAACCACTAACTGTAACACTGTTAGTTAGCTCGATTTCTATTTCACTAGGATGACCTAGGAAACTTGGCCTTAATCCTGAGTGGATTATGAACTCCTGTCCATGAGGGATTGTCCTTTGATTTGTACGGGTGAGAGTGGCCTGTTCGCCGACTCAATAAGCCTACCATTTTGGGGACAAGACCAAGTGGGGAGCTGGGAATGTAATCTTACAAGATGGAATTCACTCCTTCCCGATATTAGGGTAAGTAGAGGTGTGTTCCCTTAAGTGGTGTCTCCGGATCTTGAACAATGGGCCCTACCCTCTTTATGGCACGAGAGGGATTTCTGTTCGCTGGTTGGACCACAAACATGTTGTTCATTAGAGGAGCACTGGTACTTAAGGACCAAGAGGTAGCCCAGGGGTAAAACGGGCCAAGAGATATAGAAATTAACTGACACTGAGGGGCGCTGTTTTGAAAACAGGGAAGACATTGAACAAACTTTCCTTCATTATTTTTCTGAACTTTTTATATCCTCTTCTTTTAATGTGCAGGCAATGGATGAAATTATTCAAGCTACCCCAGCAAGAGTTACAGAAGAGATGAATCTTCACCTATATCGTGTTTTTCTAGCTACGGAGGTGGAGGAAGCTTTGAAACAGATGCACCCAACCAAAGCCCCAGGACCAGACGGATTACCAGCCCTCTTCTATCAAAGATACTGGGGTATAGTAGGGGAAGCAGTAATCAACACATGTCTTCGATGCCTCAATGAGGGGGAAATGCCAGATAAGCTCAATGAAACAACGATTGTTCTCATTCCAAAGAGGAAAAACCCAAGCACGGTGAACAATTATCGACCTATTAGTTTATGCAATGTGTGTTATAAACTTATTGCTAAAGTGCTTGTCAATAGATTGAAAACTATTCTACATTATGTCATATCTGATAATCAAAGTGCGTTCGACCCAGGTAGATTAATAGCTGACAATGTTATTGTTGGTTATAAATGTTTGCATTACATTAAAGGATCTAAATCCAAGAAAAATTGTTTTGCATCTATAAAACTGGACATGAGCAAAGCATATGATAGAGTAGAGTGGATATTCCTTAAACGAATAATGGCAAAAATGGGTTTTAGTTCAGGTTGGATTAAGAGGATTGACATGTGTGTGGAATCTGTATCATTTTCAATTCTTATTAATGGTATCTGTTCTGAATCTTTTAAGCCCTCACAGGGGCTTAGACAGGGTGACCCTTTATCTCCTTACTTATTCCTCATGTGTGCTGAGGGACTATCTAGCCTCCTGAAAAAGGCTGAGATATCCCAAGATATTTCAGGTTTTAGAATTGCCAAAACGGCACCACCTATCTCTCACCTCTTTTTTTGCAGATGATAGTTTACTCTTTCTCAAAGCGCGAAGGGATGAATTTGAGGAGATGCAATGAATCCTGAAAGTATATGATGCAGCCACTGGACAGATCATCAATTTAGATAAATCGGAGATAACCTTTGGGGCAGGAGTGGCCAATGATGTAAAAGGATCCTTAGCCAACATCTTAAAAGTCAAGATAGTCCAAGACCATGGAAAGTATCTTGGATGTCCATCTTCCCTATCTAGAAATAAGAAAGCATCCCTGAACTACATAACCTCTAAGGTTCAAAAGGTTTTGCAGGGCTGCAAAGCAAAATTATTTCAACGGCAGGAAAGGAAGTGTTGATAAAGGCTATAGCCTAGGCAATCCCCACTTATACGCTCACATGTTTCAAGCTTCCTCAGGGGTGTTGCCATGACCTAAACAAGCTAATGGCTAATTTTTGGTGGGGCAGCTCTGAACAGGGGCGGAAAATTCATTGGTTGAAATGGGAAACGATGACGAAACCGAAGGATAGAGGAGGGATGGGTTTCAGAGACATAATTTTGTTCAACCAGGCCTTGCTCGCCAAGCATACATGGAGACTATTAGATAGACCGAAATCTCTAATGGCCCAAATCCTGAAAGCCAGATATTACCCACATGAAGATTTCTTAAAAGCAAAGCTGGGAAGTAGACCATCTTATGTTTGGAGAGGGATCATATGGGGACGTGAGCTGGCCGGACGGTGGAGAATTGGGAATGGAAAATCTATTGACATCTATGATGATCAGTGGATTCCGAGACTGAAAACTTTCAAGCTGATATCTCCACAAAGACCGTTAACTAATTGTAACGTTAACAGTCTCATGTCAGGTAGTCAATCATGGAATATACCGTTACGAACAGATCTTTTTGTGCAGGATGATGTGGAACAAATTAAGGATATCCCAATTGCAGGTGATAGTCTTTCAGATACTTTCTTTTGGCATTATGACAAAACAGGAAGGTATACAGTGCGGAACGGATACAAGCTTGCAATAGATGGACGCAATGAGGCATCTTCATCAGTGGAGTCCTATTGTTGCTCTTGGTGGAAGACTTTATGGAGACTAAATATCCCAAACAAGCTCAAGATCCATGGAGGGCCAGTCTGAATATCCTCCCAACCAACAAGAATCTTGTCTCCCGTAGAGTCCATAATGACCCCCGATGCCCAAAGTGTGGGAAAGCAAACGAAACAACTCTTCATGCTCTGTGGGCCTGCAAGAAGGTAAAAAAGCACTGGGCCCGATGGAGCCTAGTGCATCCTCTCATAAACAACCTTTTTGATGATTCTCTTGATCTGTTTTGTAGGTTCCAGGAGATTTTAAGCTCTAGTGACATGGAAATCTTTGTGGCAATACTATGGTCCATGTGGAATAGCAGAAATAAAGATGTTTTTCAGGGTAACCAGAACAACTACCAGCAGGAAGAGGACCCTCTAGATTGGGCATCATTTTACATTACAGAATTCGTGGAGGCCCAAACAAAGCGCCAGGGAGACCAGGAACGATCGGGATAAAATGATGCTTCCTACACAGTAGAGTGGGTACCACCGTCCTACAACCATTACAAGTTAAATGTGGACGCGTCGTTAGCCAACGAGGAGATGGGATCATGCATGATTATCAGAAACTCAAGGGGTGAAGCGATGGTAGTAGCAGAAAAGTTCAGGAGAACGAGTTGCAATGCAGAGTGGGCAGAAGCTCAGGCACTAATAGATGGAGTGCATCTAGCTATGGATTCGGGCTTGTCACCAGTTTGGGCAGAGACGTATTCCAAAATTGTTTGGAATTTACTTCATGATCGAGATCAATATCTAAACGAACTGGCTCCGTTAATTCACCAACTCAGACTTTTGGCCACAGGTCAGCACATCAAGGGTTTCCTTCAAATCCCAAGGGAGGGCAATAAAGTAGCTCATCAGTTAGCTACCCATGCTCGCAGATCTAAACATTCTGAAATATGACTAGAAGATTGTCCTATGTGGGCTCAAAGCATTTTAGCTCAAGATATTCAGTTGGTGGATATCCCAACTTTTTCTTTTGGTTCCTTGTAATTTTTGTTTTTTGTTTGTCCTTCTCAAAAAAAAAAAAAAAAAAAAAATTACACAAAATTTTTTGACTTCTCTTTTCGACATAATTTTGTATTCTGGACTTGTCTCATTTGGAAGGAGAGACACACCTTTCGTGTTTCATTTGCAACCAGCCTCTTATATTACTTGTTGTATCCTCCACTTCAGTTGCCATCGATACTAAGGGCGTGTTTGGGCCAACGATTTTCAAAGTCCCCATTTCTAAACACCCCTCAAGTTTCCGTTTGGGCCACTGATTTTCGAAACTAGGATTTTCTTGGTTCAAACACCCGACTTTAACAGTGTTTTACTGTTGAAGTCGGCTGGTTTCACGCTTCTTCTTCTTCTTTTTTATTTATTTATTCAGATTCAGTTTTGAAGAAGAGAACGGATGGGTTTTTCTATTGGGTGGATTTTTTTTTTTGTTTTCTAGGTGGCGGAAATGGAGGCGGCGTCGATAGAGAAGAAGAAAAGAGGACGACAAAAATGGGGGTGAGGAAGATGGGAAGGGTGGGGGAGATTTTGTCGACGATGAAGAAGAAAGTGACGGCGTCAAAGATGAAGAAAGGCGACAACTTTTGTGAGAGAGGGATCGGTGGTTCAAGAGAGAGAGGGAGAGATCAGTGGTGGAAGAAAACAGAGGAGAGAGGAATGAGTTTTTCGTGAAAATGGAGAAGAGAGGAGAGATGAGAGTTTTTTTGGAGAGAGGAATATGGGTCTTTCGTGAAAATGGGGAGGAGGGGGGAGAGAAGGAGTTTTTTTATTTTTTATTTTTTTTTATTGTTTTTATTATTTTATTTAATTATTTATTATTATTATTTTTAATGTTTAAAATTTCCTTTTTCTTAATTATAAAATGGTAATTATTGAAATTGACTTCTTGTCTATAATGGTACATGAAATAATTTTTTTTTATAAAGAAAATTTGTATTGTGAAAATGTTAATTAGTAGAAAGTTCTCTAAATTGTTGCAATTCCGAGCTAAACAATCCTAAACATATTCTTGAACACGTTTGATGAAATGTTAATTAGTAGAAAGTTCTCTACAATATTTGAATGTTACGAATCTAACTTTTTTTTTTGTTTTTTTTTTTCAAAAAAAAAAATGTTCATTTTAATTAAAATTGTGACTTAAAAGGAAAATGGTAAATCATAGTTAAAATCTCAATTTTGTTACAAATACGGTGTAAATGTATTTAATTATAGATATCCATTTAGGGCATTCAACCCCACCATTTTAGGGCAACTCCCCATGACTCCTTGACTTTAGGCTCAAGACTCTCCCTCCCTCTCCTATTTTAGGTCTTGTAAGTTGTAACCATCCCCTATTGTACTAGTATAAATAGGGATGTTCATGAAGTGTTAAACACACAACTCAATTCAATACAATTCATTTGCTCTCTTCTCCCTACCTTTGCTCTCTATTTCTCTAAGTGTTCTTAGTGTTCTTGTTATTGTTCTTCATGTTTATAACACGTTATCAGCACGATTATCTTCCATTTTTGTTCAGTTGAAGGTAGGGTTCATTTTACTTTGTAAATGTCTTATGTACGTTTCACATATACAGTGTACATGTATTATATATACCTCGTATATACACTGTGTATTGAACGTTGACACATATGTTTTATGCAACATTATCGTATTATTTGTTATTATGCATACTATATATGATTAGTAAAGTATCATATTTATGTATTGATGATATTAACATTTGAATCATTTTTATTGTTTATGATTTTATACTTGCCAATGACATTTATGTTAATTACATTATCCACATAATTGAAATGTTGATAGTATGCATATATTCTTATTACTTATGTGATAATCTAGAATGTTTAATGCATATTTGATGATAAGCATGATGCACATATATACCATGTATATATCTCAATTTTAAATTATGTGTATCTTCTAAACTTTCTCGTTTTGCTAATGTATATTTCCCTCATTAGTTTATGTAGTATTTGTTCGGTATAATTTTCTCATAATTCTCTGTATATTTTATTCCATGTGCATTTAATATATATACAGAGTATTTGTTATACTGTCACAGCTTTATATACAGAGTATTTGCTATATTGTCACAGCTTTATATACAGAACATGTTATATATACTGTTATATATTTTATACGAATATTGCAACATGTTGTTTACAAACACAATTGTTCTTATTTGGGTTTCATACGTATGTTTGAATATTTTTGTTTGTGTTGATTAACTTTTGAAATTCATAATAAACACATGTATTAGTTCAAATTTTCCTATGACAAAGTTTGCAAGACTTGTATAGTAGTTAGTTGCTCTTCCTAAAGTTAAGTTTAATGTTATGCACACGAAGTTGCATAAAAATGCTCCTTTTGATTGAATGCACCTGAAGTTGCATCATTTTCAAATCAAGAATTGCTCATGATTAAATGCACCTGTAGTTGCACAAGTTTAATGCTCACTTTAATTAAATGCACTTGTAGTTGCATAATTTTAATCAATAAGTGATTTTAAACAAGTGAGCATATGTTAAGAATAATGTTTCTTTCTTCTCAATTTTAGATATGCTCTTGTAGTAGCAATATTGAGAAAGAAAAAGTTTAAATATTGTGGTGAGCAAACATAATGTCTTCTTGAGATTAAAACAATCAAATGAGCATTTGATGAAAAATCATGAATCTCAACCAATTGTTTCAATATCATTCCCTGAAGTGAATATTGTATTATCGAATATTTGTTGTCAATGTCGAGATCATGATCAATAATAAAGGAAGAAGCAATTACTCATCTAGTGGTGGTTACTGAAAGAAAAGTTTCATATTTTAGATATGATATAAAAAATGCATTAGTTTTGTACCTGTTGTACAAAAATGAGAACCATGTGTGAAAGCAAACTTTGCAATCTCCTGAAGAGATGATTAATCTTGGAAATATGAAATAAATGTTGTAAATCTCATTAAATCTCCTGAAGAGAAAATGAACATCATTAAAGCAGCAACAAATGTTATATTAGATTATGTCAATATCCTTTTATTTAATGTTAATTTATGTTTATTTATTAAGTTCGATTTTATATTCAATTTCTTATTCTGGGGCTCACTGTGTTATTTTATTTTCCTGAAGAAACATGAATGTTTCACATATTTTGGTTGACTCCATGATGAACAATGAAGATTTATGCTTGGCAGATAGCGCAACAACACACACTATCCTTAAAAGTAGGAAATACTTCTCTAAATTGACAATGCTTGAAGCAAAAGTCAATACAATATCGGGTCCTGCAGACTTGATTGAAGGTTTTGGAAAAGCGAATATTATTTTTCCTAGAGGAACAAAATTTACAATTGATAATGCTTTGTTCTCTAGTAAATAAAAAAGAAACCTACTGAGTTTTAAAGATATACGTGTTAACGATTATCATATAGAGACTGATATGAAGAATAATATAGAGTGTCTTTATATTATATCTACTGTCTCACATGAGAAACATATATTAGAAATGTTGTCTGCCTTTTCTTCTGGATTATATTACACACATATTCGTGTTATTGAAACATATGCAACAATGAACCTGAAATTCAATGATCCAGA
Source organism: Luffa aegyptiaca (assembly GCA_017139565.1). Classification (NCBI taxonomy): domain Eukaryota; kingdom Viridiplantae; phylum Streptophyta; class Magnoliopsida; order Cucurbitales; family Cucurbitaceae; genus Luffa; species Luffa aegyptiaca. The sequence continues at coordinate 25,686,195 of CM029397.1, forward strand.
TATATTTTCTGTTTGGCATGATCGATTGGGTCATCCTGGGTCAATAATGATGTGAAAGATTATTGAAAACTCACATGGACATCCATTGAAGAACCAGAAGATTTTTCAATCTAATGAATTGTCATGTGCTGCTTGCTCTCAAGGAAAATTAATTATTAGACCCTCACCAGCTAAAATTGGGATTGAATCCCTCACATTTCTAGAACGAATTCATGGTGATATATGCGGACCTATAAATCCACCAAGTGGACCATTTAGATATTTTATGGTCCTAATTGATGCATCCAGTAGATGGTCACATGTGTGTTTATTATCAAGTCGAAACCTTGCATTTGCAAGATTACTTGCTCAAATAATTAAGTTAAGAGCACAATTTCCTGACTATGTAATTAAGAAAATTCGTCTTGATAATGCTGGTGAGTTTACATCCCAATCATTTAATAATTATTGTATGTCAGTTGGGATAAGTGTTGAACATCCTGTAGCTCATGTTCATACACAAAATGGTCTAGCTGAATCATTTATAAAACGTCTGCAATTAATTGCTAGACCGATGCTTATGAGAGCAAGACTTCCAATATCTGTATGGGGTCATGCAATTTTACATGCTGCATCGCTTATACGCATTAGGCCAGCAGCCTATCATAAATACTCTCCAATACAATTAGCTTATGGCCAGCAGCCAAATATATCTCACTTACGAACTTTTGGAAGTGCAGTATATGTTCCGATTGCTCCACCAAAACGTACTAAGATGGATCCTCAAAGGAGGCTAGGAATATATGTTGGATTTGATTCCCCATCAATTATTAGATATCTTGAACCCCTGACGGGTGATGTATTTACTGCACGATTTGCTTATTGTCATTTTAATGAGACAAATTTTCCAACATTAGGGGGAGAGATTAAGAAGTTGGAAAATGAAATTACATGGAATGCAGCGTCATTGTCTCATTTAGATCCCCGTACAAATCAATGTGAACTAGAAGTTCAAAAGAAAATTCATTTGCAAAATATTGCAAATCAAATGCCAGATGCATTTACAGATGCTAAGAAAGTGACCAAGTCACATATACCAGCTGCAAATACACCATCGAAATTTGATATCCCGACGCAGCAAGTTATCATAACTAATGATTCTGCGACACGCCAGAAGCGTGGTAGACCAATGAGTTCCAAAGATAAAAATCCTCGAAAAAGAAAAGTAGTCAATAATCAAAATGACTTAATTGATAATGTGGATATTCCAGAAGAAATCCCGGATGTGACTACTCATGAGAATATCAAAGAAGGTGAAATACCTGAGGATAATAATGAAATTTCGATAAATTATGTAATGAATGGAAAAAGATGGAACCGGAACAATATAGTTATTGATAACATTTTTGCGTATAATGTTGCTTATGACATCATTTCTGAAAATGATGATTATGAACCAAAATCTGTCGAAGAATGTCGACATAGAAAGGATTGGCTTAAGTGGAAAGAAGCAATCCAGACAGAATTAAACTCACTTTCAAAACGTGAGGTTTTTGGACCAGTAGTCCAGACACCAGAAGATGTCAAACCTGTGGGATACAAATGGGTATTTGTAAGAAAAAGAAATGAAAAGAATGAGGTCACAAGATATAAAGCGAGACTTGTTGCACAAGGGTTCTCGCAAAGGTCTGGTATTGATTATGAGGAGACATATTCTCCTGTGGTGGATGCAATAACATTGAGATATTTGATTGGCCTGACTGTGTATAAAAAGTTTGACATGCATCTTATGGATGTAATTACAGCATATTTATATGGATCTCTTGATAATGATATTTATATGAAGATCCCTGAAGGATTAAAAATACCAGAGTCATATAATTCAAATCCTAGAGAATTATATTCGATCAAATTACAGAGATCCTTATATGGGTTAAAACAATCAGGACGAATGTGGTATAATAGCCTGAGTGAATATTTATTGAAAGAAGGGTATCAAAATAACCCGATTTGTCCATGTATTTTTATAAAGAAATCACAGTCAGGATTTGCTATCATTACTGTATATGTTGATGATTTGAATATAATTGGAACTCCTGAAGAGCTTCCAAAGGCAATAGAATATCTTAAGAAAGAATTTGAGATGAAAGATCTCGGGAAAACAAAGTTTTGCCTTGGCTTACAAATTGAGCATCTAGCAGATGGAATATTTATTCATCAATCAACTTATACAGAAAAGATATTAAAGAGATTTTACATGGACAAAGCGCATCCATTGAACATTCCAATGGTAGTTCGTTCACTCGATGTAAAGAAAGACATCTTTCGACCTCGAGAAGATAGTGAAGAACTTCTTGGTCCAGAAGTATCATATCTTAGTGCAATTGGTGCACTTATGTATCTTGCTAATAACACACGACCTGATATAACATTTTCAGTAAATTTATTAGCTAGATATAGTTCTTCTCCAACAAAAAGACATTGGAATGGAGTTAAGCATATCCTCCGTTATCTTCGAGGGACAATTGATATGGGTTTATTTTATTCTAATAAATCAAAATTTGATCTAGTTGGTTATGCAGATGCAGGTTATTTATCTGACCCACATAAAACTAGATCTCAAACAGGTTATTTATTTACATATGGAGGAACTGCTATATCATGGAGGTCTATGAAGCAGACAATAACAGCTACTTCCTCAAACCATGCTGAGATCCTGGCGATTCATGAGGCTAGTCGAGAATGTGTATGGCTAACATCAATGACTCAACACATTTGTGAAACATGTGGATTGTCCTCTAGTAAAGATTGTCCAACAACATTATATGAAGACAATACATCATGTATAGCCCAAATCAAAGGAGGATACATTAAAGGAGATAGAACGAAGCATATCTCACCAAAGCTCTTCTACACTCACGATCTTGAAGAAAATGACGATATCACTGTTCAACAAATTTCTTCAAAAGACAACTTGGCAGACTTATTTACGAAGGCATTACCTACTGCAACATTTGAGAAGTTGGTAAACAACATTGGAATGCGACGACTCAGAGATCTCAAATGATGTCTTCATGAGGGGGAGCAAATATACTGCACTCTTTTTCCCTTCGCTATGGTTTTTCCCATTGGGTTTTCCTAGCAAGGTTTTTAATGAGGCAGTAATTAATGTATATAAATATAATGTACTCTTTTTCCTTCACTGGGGTTTTTCCCATTGGGTTTTTTCTAGTAAGGTTTTAATGAGGCATATATTTCATATACAATGGATATCTAAGGGGGAGTGTTACAAATACGGTGTAAATGTATTTAATTATAGATATCCATTTAGGGCATTCAACCCCACCATTTTAGGGCAACTCCCCATGACTCCTTGACTTTAGGCTCAAGACTCTCCCTCCCTCTCCTATTTTAGGTCTTGTAAGTTGTAACCATCCCCTATTGTACTAGTATAAATAGGGATGTTCATGAAGTGTTAAACACACAACTCAATTCAATACAATTCATTTGCTCTCTTCTCCCTACCTTTGCTCTCTATTTCTCTAAGTGTTCTTAGTGTTCTTGTTATTGTTCTTCATGTTTATAACAAATTTACATTTGATGAGAAAACATTTTCATTAATTCAATTTGAAAAAAAATGTATAATTTTTTTTTTAAAAAAAAACAACTAACATAAACTCAGACTTCACAACTCTGCCCCCAAAAACAAACTTCCTAATTCTAGACTTAACAACTCTGCATTCCAAACACAGACTTAACAACTCTGCATTCCAAACACAGACTTCACAACCTTCACAACTCCCTAGACTTCACAACTCCAGACTTCATAACTCCACCTCGTTACCCCAAACACCCTCTAAGATTGTATTAAGCAAGAACCAATTGTAGCTGTTTTTAGTCATGGTTGTAGCATCATTAACACTAGGGTTGTGTAGGGTTTGTTTCGATTTGGTTTTGGTCGAAATTGATGATTGAATCGAACCTCTCAATTTAGAATGACTAAATAAAAAAAACCAAACGCAAAAGATGAGTATTAGGGGTTGGAGTGAGATGAGGTGGAGTGGAAATTTTCTACCCAAATTATACCAAATAGTCTATTTTGAAATTTATATTTCATCAATCTAAATTTTTAGAATAAATTTCTGCTTGGTTGCCTTTTTTTTTTTCCTCTCTCTTGTGATTTTACTTATTTAATATTATATCTCTCCATATTTCAATTCTCTATTTTGAATTTATTCTTTTCTAATATACATATTTTCATTTAGGACAATTGTTCCACACATTTATTGTAGGGATGAAATCTTAGGAACCGTAAGAACAAAAAGCTAGCCTTGTCTCAAGTGTCTTATGTCTAGAAGATGTTAGTTAGGCATAAGATGCAGAATTCCAAGAAGGGTTCACTACCTTTCAGACATGGAATTCTTTAGTCTAAGGAACTATTTCCTTAGCTTCCTCAAGAAGTTGAGGACTTGAGACAAGTGCCCTATATATAATAGGGATTGTCAGTAAGAATCAATTCAGTCCAAGATTTGATCACTGGAGAACTGTTAAGTATATCCTCAAGTATCTTAGGAGAACGGGGGACTATATGCTCATGTATAATGCTAAGGATTTGATCCTTACAAGATTGACGGGTGCGAGTTTGTCGAGTCCTCGTTGTCAAATAAAATTTATAACTCCGGCTCTATGCTACTTTGCAGTAGGTACTGGCCGGGTAGTCCACAAGGAGAGGGAGTTCTTTGTTAATTTTTGGATTTCGCTAAACAGGGGGGTTTTGCAACAAAAAAGGGGTTTTTGGTTTGTCACTGACCGAAGTAATCTAAAAGGCAAGGAAAAAGGGAAGAATTTTCGGAAAGAATTTAATAGCATGCAAATAAATAGAAGCGAAGTAAAAATCAATGAAAATCAGACAAAAGACGGGACCGTCAGATTGGTTACTCTTTAGATTACTTTGTGCGATTTAGTTTCATTGTTTGCTATAGAAATATTCTGTGGATTAATTTAAATTGCCCGGAATGCTTCTTGGCTTTTCAAATAGCCCACCTACCCAACCTGTGCTTAATTAATTAAATTACCTGATAGCCCACGAATAACCTAATTAATTAATTATTGTAAATTGCGCCCGCTGCCTCTCATACTTAGACCGATAAATCCTCAACCTAAATCTAATTAGCCAAATTAACAACTCGATAAATTCTCTAAATTGCTGATTGGTTAATTGCATGATCGTACAGGACCCTGAATTAGTTAATTAAATTAGGATTTAATGTCTTTGATTAAATTAACCTAACTTTTCTTAGTTTCTTAGGCCTATTGGAAGTCTACACTAGGCTATCGTCAAACTAGCGATGGATCCGCCTCAACCTAGTGGTTATCTAAAAATAACTAATAGACCACACTCACATTCTATTTAAGGGACGTCAAGACTCAAATCGATATACAAACGTGATGGTTTAAACGAGAAACTAAGATGCAATTCATATAAATCCACAAAACAGAGAGTAATGTTCAACAAACTCAACTAAATAGAACAAAACATCTAAAGATTACACCAATCCAACAATCCTAAGGGGGTTTAACCCCTCATGCTACAAGGCGATCTAACAAAGAAATGAAAATACATGATAAAATAAGATAAAACCTGAATGAAGAACAATTTTGGAAGAAAAGGGATGAAAAACTACGAAGAAAACTCAGAGAAAACGATTGAAATTGAGTGCTTGGGACTAAAAAAAACCTAAAGTTCGTATTTATAATTAACGCCGACGTCAAGATGCCAAGGCCAGCGTCGAGACACCGGCCCTTCCGTCTGCGGGCTGATATACGGGGCGACGTCCCGATGCTGCCATTATGGTGTCGAGACGCTTGCTCTCGGGTTTGCCAAAAAATTACAAAATCTTGCTTGATCCTTTTGGCTCCAAAGATGATGTCCAAGCGTTTCGATCGATGTCTTTGGCTTCACGTCATCTCGGGGACTCCAAAATGGCTCAGAAACACCTTCAAAATCCTGAGATAGTGCCAAAATGAAATATAGGCCTAATTATCCTCTTATGCTCGAATCCTTGTAAAATAAACACTTAAACCATCAAAGGCACACTAACAAGATCGAATTAGAAGTAATAAGATAGCACATTCTGGGTGTTTGACAGGACTTGTCGAAGGTCCGAGGAAAATAAATTTACAGTTCTGCGGCACTAAACTACTTGCAGTAATAGTGGTCGGGGTCGAACACAGGAAAGAGGATTCTAGTGGATCACATGTTTTTGTGCTAAAAAGCATGGGGGATTTTTATGAGAAAAGGGAAAGGAAAGCGAAGTACAGAAATCAAAATAGACCAAACAAACAAAATGCAGATAAAATATAATTTAGCACTAGAAAGGCAGAAATAACAGATGCGAGAAATATCATTGGATTCAGGGGGTTCATTGGATTGATTGATTAGTTGGTTTCATTGCTTGCTCTAAAAGTTAATTCTACACAATTTTTATGAACCTGACATGCTTCTTGGTAAATCGGATTTTGCATCCTCTTTACCTATGCTAATCAACTAATTAACCCGTTAGCCTGCGTGATGTTGATCGCAAAGTGCACGGGCTGCAAGTAATATAAAACGGAAAGTATTCCGAGTATCGAATCCTCAGGGATTGGATTTATTCAATTAAGTACCACGAATAATCTTGCTTAGCTTTATTTAGAGAACAAAATCTAATGCCGAAAAGAATAATTAAAAGCTAATCTAGAAAGCAAAAGATAAATGGAGACACAATTTGATGGGATAATTCTAGAGTTGTTGATTTTATCAATTGGACCTGTAATGCTTAATCAATTAACTAATACGAATTAACTAATCATTTGATTCATAAGTCTAGAAGCCTAATGACAAGGACTCTCCTGTCGGTCTCCTCCTATCTCATACCTTTCAATAAAGAATCTCCTTTAAGTCTCATCTTTATTTACTTAGCATGGCATTACGACCCTTCAGTACAACCTCTAACGTTATTTATTTTATCCCGTGTCACACGGGTAAATAACTGTTAGTCATGCATTCAGTTCTAGTCTAAGCTTCTCCGTCGAGTTTCCACTTAGTAACGATTCATTTAATCAGTGATCAGTTGATTAAAAGCATTACGGACAAAATGCACAAATGAACAATAATGACAATTAAACCACATCAATTCATTAATTCAGCAGAGGTTCAACATCTAAATCAATCTCATAGAATTTAGGAATTTACTACTCATAATCACTAAAATTCAATAATTCCTAATCACAACAATTCTAGAAACTAAAACATGAAGGAAAAGGGGAGAGAAATGCTCATAAAAGTGTCGATCTCCTCGATCCCGCGGCGACCTCTTTCGATCCCGAGCTCCAAAGATCTTCAACAAAGCTCCAAAACTCTCCCAAAAATCCCCAATTTTAGTGTGGATTCTAGAATGGGGTGAAAACCCACAAATTGGCACACAAAATATGGATGCAAAAGGCTCCTTTTATAGGCTCCCAGCAGGGGTAGCGTCGCGACGCTACGTAGACAGCGTCGCAACGCTCTGACGTAATCTTTTCTTGGGCTCCAAGACGTCGCAGCGTCGAGACGCTATTTGGACAGCGTCGCGACGCTGTCACAATTCTAGAACTCTCCATGCGGCTGCCTAGCGTCGGGACGCTCTAGGCTTAGCGTCTCGACGCTAGGCCCTGAATTTTCAATAATGGCCCGATTTTGACTCAATTTTTGGGCCTCCAACTTTCTTTTGGCCCAAATATTCTTTTGGCCAAAATACTTCTTGTAATGGATTTTGGGCACTTTTCTTAACCCAACTTGATACTTTAAGACTTGAAATTCATGAATTTGGGCTTCTAATTCATTCTTCTTGGCTTTTTGGACTCGGATCTTCAATGCAATTCTCCAAATTGCTCAAAAAGTCTCCAAAATCATCCAAAATCTCTCAAAATTCCGATTTTTCTTCTTTGGCTCGGTTTTCTGAAATTTAAACAAAAAATAGCATTAAAGTACACAATTCATGCACAAAACTAGCTAAAATTAATAGGAAAATGATGACATTTATGCATGTCATCACGTGATTAATTAATTGATTAATATAAGATTACGCACGCTACCCCTCAAGCTTTAGACCACAAGCCCACGAATCTAATCTAACTAACCGAATAAATAACACGTTAGCCCACGTGATTATGTACCGAATTAGTTACATTACGAACAAGGGTCCGGAATCATAAATTCAAATCAAGGAAATAAATTCCTAGATTAATTTAACAACTTCTCCATGCATCCTAGGTTCTTTCAAGCGAGCTATGCAAGTTCGTATAGAAAAATGCAAAGGAATGATTTAAACCTAGTGGCTATCTTAAATAACTGATAGATTACCTAAGAAAGCATTCAAAGACAGTGGTTTAAATGGGAAAACATGGATGAACATAAGAATAATGCATAATCATATAAGTTCCAACAAGCTCAACCAAGAGAAAGAATCAACAAAATCCAGCTACATCCCAATAATCCAATGAAAAGAAACTTAAGCTAACATAATGGAAAGATACAAGTCTAAACTAATTAAGAAATACATCCTAATCAGTCTAGGAATCAAAGAATCAAAGAAATACATAAGAGAAACATGCTAAATACAGAGAAAATCGAAAATTCTAACCTAACGGCGGATGACCCGACGAGCTGTCGGGGCTCAGATCAAATAAAATTTATAATCCACAGCACTACAACTATTTTGTAAAAATCAGTCGGGGTCGAACACAGGGAAGGGGATCTAGCAGATGCAAAATTTTGTGTTCATGCAACAGGGGGGTTGGAATAGATGGATGCAGCAAAAATAAAATAAAATACTGAATGTTTGAGGCAGAACAATAAAACATACAATCGAAAGAAATAAGATGGAATTCAATATTAAAAAGGGGATCACTGGATTGGGATTTCCAATGCTTGAATGTTATGTCACTTGGCTTCCTAGTTTTCTAAAAATATCATTCAATGCAGCTTTTATGAATCCGGTTAGCTTATTGGTTACTTGAAGGACCCCCCCTAAATTAACCTGTGTTAAATTAACCAATTAACCCAAAACCATGCAGTTAACATGATTAATTAAATTAACTTGATCGACCACCACCCCTCATGCATAACATAATGACCATCTGAAACCTCGCAATGACCACTAAGCTATGTCTAACTAATCTAAAATGAACAATCTGAAACCTCGTAATTGCCTACTTAAATTAGCCACTTTAGACTCATGGGTCCGAAATTGCATTAACTAAATATATATAAAATTTAGATCTAATTAATACAACCTTTAACATGCATCTTAAGCCTATCAAGGGTCATCACTCTAGATAAAGATTGTCTTGCCTAAGCCTAGTGGCTATCTAAAAATAACTGATTGAATGCAAAATAAAAATCTCCTAGGGTCGTCAATTCTAAGAAATCGATCTCATGCATTATTTTAAACGAGTTTACATGTAAAACTCATAAAAGATAGCAAGAACAGAATATAAAAACCCACAAAACTCAACCAAAATTCATAATCATTCAATCATAATCCCAATCCAACGATTCCAACGAGTTTAGCTACTCATATGCAATGGAAAACTACAAATAAACATGAAGGAATACATAGAATATGACCTAAAAAGGTCTACACAACAGTTGGAAAAGTTAAAAGGCGAAAAAATCGAAAAGATGCGAAAATTCTAACCTTACGTCGGACTAAACCGAAGCCCTATATTTATAGAAAACGTTGCAGCGTCGAGATGTCAGGCTCGATGTCTCGACGCCACGAAATTTGTATTCCGTGTCGAGATCGCGTCGACGTCGGGACGCTAGGGGCAGCGTCTCGATGCCATCCCTAATTCAAGCCTTGCTGCCTTTTTTCTCGGTTTTGTCTCATTATTTCTTGGTACGGGGCCTCAACCTTCGATTCTTGGTGTTGCTCTTCAGGCCCGTTTCGATCCACTTGGGTCTTTTCACCTCCTCGCCGTCCGAGAACGCCGAGATGGCTCCAAAACTCTATAATTGGCCCGAATGAACACTAATTTGCGTGCTTGGCTCCCGACATCACCTAAGCTCGAAGTAACTGTAAATAAGACAAATAAAACATAAAATTCTTCTAACAAGTTTAGATTAGAGGTAATAAAATAGGACTATTTTGGTCCTATCAAATACCCCTCAACCTAAATCTTGCTTGTCCTCGAGCAAGGCACACACAACCCAAAGAAAAAGATTTTGTGCATATAATTGTAAAGTGACTTAATCCTCAAAGCTCAAACATTTCAAAAACTAAAGCAATCAAGAGACATTCGCATGGACCCAATGAGGAGACAAATCAAAAGTTTTCAAAGATAATCTTGCACAAGAGAGTTCTATCCCACCTAAAGAAGACTTTACTAGACCAGGATTGGCTTACTAAACTCTCATCCTATCTTTCCCCTACACTGGTACTAAGGTCTCGCTAAAAGGCCTAAACTAAGGTCTCGCTAAGGTCTCATCCTTCTTTGCCTAGGTGCCTAAATAAGAAATTCTTTTTTCTTTTTCTTTTCCCTTCTTTCTTTTTTTTTTTTTTGCATTTCTTTTTAGGATGGGGCACTGGCTTTCACACTACAATGCATGGACCCATAACTAGAGTTTAACCCTTGGTTGGCCTAACTGATCACACAGCAAGTAGCTCTTTTTACCCCTAAGCGCTCAGTATAATGCAAGCATGTATTTTTTCTCAAGAACAAAAATAAGAAAGACGAGCATATGTTTTTTCTTTTAAGCTCGCACTCACTAACTCATTTTTCCACTCTCTTTTTTTTAGCAGGCGATTTTTCTTTTTCTCTCCTAGGCAAGACTCCACACAATATTTTGCAAAAAATTTAGACTTTCTCACTAAACCTTACCCCTATCGGGATGATAACAGGAATATGAGCTAAGTAACTCGCTCCTGGGCATTCAAATCCTACTTTAAAGCAAGAAAGAGACCCAACATGTGCAAGACATATCCAAGAAAAGTTTTAAAAAGGCTCCCTTTTGAGGCACTCATGGTCACAACTCATCGAAAGCTATAAATTTTCAAAAAAATTTGAGCCAATCCTAGGAAATCATTATCACAAAAGCAAATATATACACAACAGGCATGCAAGATATACATTAAGCACAAACGCTGACCTGACACACAAATGCTCATAGCCCAACAGAAATACTAAGCAGAATCCCCCACCCCCAATCTAAAATTTTACATTGTCCTCAATGTAATAAATCATGTAAAATAGGACAATGCATAAGGAAAATTGAAAACTTCCCAGAATTTGAGCTCATGGGTGGTGGATCACATTTCCTTACAAATATAGCGGCTTGCTTTTGGTACCGCCAATCCTAAAAGAAACAAAACAAGAAAACAAGAGCCAAAGCAACCAATAAAAATAAACCTATCTAAGAATTGAAAAGACAGAAAATAGAAAAATTATTCAGTGCAAATGTTTAAGGTCGTTTGCTCGACCACATTCTCCCCTCTTCCTTCTTTCACGGTGGTTTCTCCCCACAGGTCCAGATCACATTGTTTTTGGAAACATCTTGTTTGATTAACTTGGGGGCCTGTAGAGAAGAATTAGTAGAAGCAGAAAAAATATTGGAAGCAGAAGTGGGCTGGCAGAGGACTCGCTCTGCCCTGAGTTTAGAAGATGAGCACTTGGTGATTCCACCAGATTTATCAGTAAAAGTTATCTGGTGCTCGTCAACTACTTCATATAACTCACCTTCTATTTTGGGGCTCTCATGACAGATGAATGCATCTCATTATCAGTAACCATGCATGAGTTAGAATTTAACGCATGATCATTCACTGGGTCGGACTCAAGAATGTAGTACTCAATAAAATATGCATGAGGATTTTAAATATCATAAAAAATTTTGAAGTACAAGGTCTTATCCTAGAAACCTACTGATACAATACCCTCGTCTAGGTCAATAACTGTCTTGGTAATCTTCATAAAAGAACGACCAAGAAGTATCGTCCCAGAAGATGGATGGTGGTATGGATTAAGGGCGTCTAAAACATAAAAATCAGTGGGAAAGACCAAATCCTCTACCCTAACTAAGACATTTTCAACTATCCCAAGAGGTTTTATGCATGACTTATCTGCCAATTGTATGACTATACCAGATGTTTTTATATCAGTCAAGTTTAATTTCCTATAAATAGACACATACATAACATTTATTGATGCTCCTAAATCTAGCATGACATATTTTATCTTACAATTTCCAATCATACATGGTAAAGTAAACATGCCAGGATCAGAACATTTCACAAGCAAGTCTTCAGACAATAATGCACTTACGTTTTCACTAACCTTTTCTTTACTTGAGGATTTCTCTTTACCTTCATACCAAGTTTTGAGGAACTCGAAGTAGGCTGGGAATTTTAAAATTGCCTCAAGTAATGGGATGTTCACCTTAACTCTCCTAAAGACATCTAAATCATCCTGCACACTTGAAGTAGCAGGTTGAGTAAAGTTCATAGGTGAAACAAGAAAAGAATTCATATTATGTGAATCAAAAGAAGAAAATTTATCAGAAATAACAGAAAATTTATCAGAAACAGCAGGAATCCTGGGAGACAGTCAGGTGTGGTTACTCCGCTCCATATTGTGCTCACATTCGCTTTTGGACTTACTTCAGGTTGGGCAGGAAGCTTACCAGAACTCCTGTTGTCGGTCTTGCTGACTTGGGTTGCCAATTGAGTTATTTGGTTTCCCAAATTTTGGATGGCATTCCTGGTCTCCTGCTGGAACTGCAGGGAACTGTCAGTAAGTTTCTTTAAAGCTTCGTCAAAAGATGTACCTAAACCATATGAAGTTGAAGCTTGATTTTCCTTGAACATGAACGACCTTTGCTGGTTCCCATAGCTAAAATTTGGATGGTCTCTCCATCCTGGGTTGTATGTATTGCTGTACGGGTTGTACGACCTTTGGTTTCCATTGAATCTACCAACAACATTCACTTCTCCACCTTCTTGGATCTCAAGGCAGGCATCGGTAGTTGGCTAGTCATAGAGTAGAGCCCACAGGCTTTCGCCTGCACCTGTCCTGAACATAAGTTGCGAACAAACATAGTTAACTCATTCATCTCAGAACGCATATCGCTTACCTCGCTTTTTGTGGCGGCTTGGACAACTGCAACAGGTCCTTTAGTCCTAAAATGCAGAGACTTCTCAGCCATACTTGAAATCAACTATCTTGCCTCAGCTGGCGTCTTGTTCACGAGTGCTCCTCCACTGGCAGCGTCTACCATACTTCGATCCATAGGTAGTAGTCCCTCATAAAAATATTGGACCAGCAGTTGATCCGAAATTTGATGATGTGGGAAACTGGCACATAATCGCATGAATCTCTCCCAGTACTCATGGAGTGTCTCTCCATTGATATGCGAAATGCCATAAATCTCCTTTCTAATGTTGGTAGCTCTACTTGTTGGAAAGAACTTCGTTAGGAACTGCTTCTTCATCTCGTTTCATGTACTGATAGAACCGGAGGGAAGGTAATACAACCAATCTTTTTCTGAATCCTTTAGCTAAAAGGGAAATGCCCTAAGATTTAGCGCCTCCTCTATCACTCCATGTGGCCTCATACCGGAGCATACAATGTGGAATTCCTGCAAATACTTGTGCGGGTCCTCTCCTGCATTACCACAAAAAATAGGGAGTAAGTGAATTAAACCTGACTTTAACTCAAAGTTGCATGTCGTCTCGGGGTAGGTAATACAAAGCGGCTGCTGGTTCAGATCTGGTGCTGCCAGCTGCCTCAACGTTCTCTCAGCCATGGCTGGGGCTTCAACCTCGCCGAGATTATTTACTCTTCTCGTTCTTGCTCGCTTTCTTAATCTCGTCTCTACCTTTGAGATCTTTGGTTCAGACCTAAGATCGTTGCCCTACGAAGCACGTGTGATCATAAACCATGCAAGCAGGAATTAAAAACACAAAATCCTATAAACACTAGAAAACGCCCTTCCTAGGCAACGGTGCCACTTTGTCGAGATGAGTTGTTGGGGCTCGGATAAAATAAAATTTATAATCCACTGCACTAAAACTATTTTGTAGAAATAGTGGCCGGGGTCGAACACAGGGAAGAGGATCTAGCAGAGGCAGAAACTTGTGTTCATGCAAGAGGGGGGTTGGAATAGATGGATGTAGCACAAAAATAAAATACTGAATGTAAATGAGGCAGAATAATAAAAAATACAATCGAAAGAAATAAGATGGAATTCAATATTAAAAAGGGATCGCTAGATTGGAATTTCCTATGCTTGAATGATATGTCACTTGGCTTCCTAGTTTTCTCTAAATATCATTCAATGCATCATTTATGAATCCGATTAGCTTCTTGGTTACTCGGAGGACCCCCCCTACACTAACCTGTGTTTAATTAACCAATTAACCCAGAACCCTACAATTAACATGATTAATTAAATTAACTTGATCGACCTCTACCCCTCATCATAACATAATGACCATCCGAAACCTTGCAATGACCACTAAGCTATGTCTACCTAATCTAAAATAAACAATCCAAAACCTCACAATTGCGTACTTAAATTAGCCGTTTTAGACTCGTGGGTCCGAAATTGCATAAACTAAATATACATAAAATTTAGATCTAATTAATTCAACCTTTAACATGCATTTTAGGCCTATCAAGGGTCGTCACTCTATATAGAGATTGTCTTGCCTAAGCCTTGTGGCTATCTAAAAATAATTGATTTAATGCATAAATAGAAATCTCCTAGGGTCGTCGATTCTATGAAATCAATCTCACGCATTGGTTTAAATGAGATTACATGTAAAACTCATAAAAGACAACAAGAACAAAATATAAAAACCCAGAAAACTCAGCCAAAAGTCATATTCATTCAATCATAATCCCAATCCAACGATTCCAACGAGTTTAGCTACTCATATGCAATGGAAAACTACAAATAAACATGAAAGAATACATAGAATATGACCTAAAAAGGTCTACATAGAAGTTGGAAAAGTAAAAAGGCGAAAACAATCGAAAAGGGACAAAAATTATAAACTAACCGCGGACTAAACCGAAGCCCTATATTTATACAAAACTAGGAAGCCAAGTGACATCTCGACGCCACGAACTTTGTATTCTGTGTTGAGATCGCGTCGGCGTCGAGACGCTAGGGGCAGCGTCTTGACGCCATCTCTATTCCAAGCCTTGCTACCTTTTTTCTCGGTATTGTCTTGTTATTTCTCGGTATAGGGCTTCAACCTTCGATTCTTTGTGTCGCTCTTCAGGCCCACTTCGATCCACTTGGGTCTTTTCACCTCCTCACCATCCGAGAACACCGAGATGGCTCCAAAACCCCATAATTGGCCTGAATTAACACTAATTTGCATGGTTGGCTCCCGACATCACCTAAGCTCGAAGTACCAATAAATAAGACAAATAAAACATAAAATTCTTCTAACAAGTTTAGATTAGAGGTAATAAAATAGGACTATTTTGGTCCTATCAGCGGACTAAATCGAAGCCCTATATTTATAATAAACGTCGTAGCGTCGAGACTCTAGGGATCAGTGTCTCGACGCTACGGATATTTCACTCCGTATTAAAATCGCTTCGGCATCGAGACGCCAGGGTCAGTGTCTCGATGCCGACCCCTCTTCCAACCTTGCTTGCCTTTTTTCTCGGTTTTGTCTCGGTCTTTCTCGCTATGGGGCTTCAACCTTTGACTCTCGGTGTAGTTCTTCATGCCCGCTTCGATCCATTGGGGTCTTTTCACCTCCTCGTCGTCTAAGAACTTCGAGATGGCTCCAAAACTCCTTAATTGGCCTGAATTAACACCAAATTGAGTGGTTGTCTCCCAATGTCACCTATGCTCAAAGTACCTAAAATTAAGACAATTAAAGCATAAAATTCTTTTAACAAGCTTAGATTAAAGGTAATAAAATAGCACGAATCTGGTGCTATCAAATATCCCCAACCTAAATCTTGCTAGTCCTCGAGCAAGGCACACACAAACCAAAGAAAAATGTTGTGCATATAAATTTAAAGTGATTTAATCCTCAAAGCTCAAACATTAAAAAATAAAGTAATCAGGAGACATTCACATGAGACTCGATGGGGAGACAAATCAAAGTTTTCAAAGATAATCTTGCATAAGAGAATTCTATCTCATCTAAAGAGGACTTTACTAACACGGGATTAGTTTACTAAACTCTCATCCTACCTTCCCCCTACACTGGTACTAAGGTCTTGTTAAAAAGCATAAATGGAACAAACTAGGTTGCTTCCTTTATGCCTTTTTCTTTTTCTTTTGCATTTCTTTTTAGGACGTGACACTAGCTTTCACACTACAATGCAGGGATCCATAACCTGAGTTTAACCCTTGGTTGGCCTAACTGATCACACTACAGACAACTCTTTTTACCCCTAAACAGTCAGTACAATGCAAACATGCCTTTTCTTTTAGGGAAATAAAACAAGGAAAGATGAACATAAAAAATATTCACACAAAAGCTCACTTATCTCATTTTACCTCTTTTTTTTTTTCTTTTTATGGGAGGCGTATTTTCCTTTTTATCTTCTAGCCAAGACTCCACACACTATTTTGCAAAAAAATTAGGCTTTCTTGCTAAACTTTACACCTATCGGGGTGACAACAGGAGCTAAGTAACTCGCTCCTAGGCATTTAAATCCTACTCTAAAGCAAGAAAGACACCCAACATGTGCAAGACATATACAAGAAAAGTTCTAAAAAGGCTCCCTTTGAGGGCACTCATGATCACAACTCATTGAAAGCTAGAAATTTTCGAAAAATTTTGAGCCAATCTGAGGAAATCATTATCACTAAAATGAATATATACACAATAGGCATGCAAGATATACATTCCTGACAACAGACTGATCAACTATTGGAATTACAAAATCTAACTCATGCACTTCAGGACTGATAAGCTTAGTGGAAATAGAAATTGGTAAAGAATGGATCGAAGCTACCTCATCACCTATTTCTATTTTTCCTATCATGCATGAAGAATCACATGAATCAGACTCATAATACAAAGAAGGCTCAAACTCAGGCTCACTAACCTCATTAGACTTACCTTTTTCTTGTTGCTCAAAATCTTGGCTATTCGAGGAATGTGAAGAATTGGCCTCTCGAACTTGCCATACCAGGAACCGAATACATGTTGCCAAGCTCGAAATGATCTTCCTAGCCTCACCAGGTGTTCTGTCAAGCGCATCACCACCACTCACTATATCCAACATCCTTCTATCATCAGTTGATAGTCCTTCAATGAAGTGAAGAAGCAAGGACTCCTCAGATAAAGGGTGATGAGAAAGCACACATAGCCCATTGAAGCGATCCCAATACTTGTGAAATTCTTCCTCAGGCGCTTGGGTGATGTATATGATTTCTCTAGTGACCTCAAGGTCTCCGAGAGATAGAAGATGACTCGGATCAGGAGCTGCTAGATCATGCATCATGCGCTCTGCCATGTCGCTCAAATTACCACATCGAGGTTATGTTGATTCCAACGTTAAGCTCTGCAAAGAAAAAGGAAAAAGCACAGAAACCTAAAACACTAGAAGGTCCGAGCCAAATAAATTTATAGTTCCACGAAACTAAACTACTTGTAGTAGTAGTGGTCGGGGTCGAACACAGGGAAGGTGATTCTAGTGGATCACGTGTTTTGTGCTAAAGAACATGGGGGGATTTTTATGAGAAAAAGGGAAAGGAAAGCGAAGTACATAAATAAAAATAGACCAAACAAACAAAATGCAGATAAAATATAATTTAGCACTAGAAAGGCAGAAATAACAAATGCGAGAAATATCATTGGATTCAAGGGGTTCATTGGATTGATTGATTAGTTGGTTTCATTATTTGCTCTAAAATTTAATTCTACACAATTTTTATGAACCCGACATGCTTCTTGGTAAATCGGATTTTGTATCCTTCTTACATGTGCTGATCAACTAATTAACTCATTAGCCCGCATGATTAATTAATTGATTAATATAAAATTGCGCCCGCTACCCCTCATGCTTTTGACCGCTAACCCACGAATCTAATCTAACTAACAGAAGAAATAACCCGTTAGCCTGCTGATAAGGGTAAAAAATATACCTATTTTACCCTTTATTTAGCTAATTTCTTGGTCAAATATTGAGTGTTTAGGTCAATTTTACTATTTCCGAGCTCAAAATATGTTAATATTATAAATTAGGGTGTTGAGAGTCACTTTTGTTGAATTATGTTTATTTGTGCTTAAAAAGACTTGATTTGAAGCAAATTTGACTTACTTTGTTGTTGTGCAGAAAAACAGAGGAATTCTCGCATTTCTGGGAAGGAAAAATTGAAATACGACCGCATTTCTGGAAAAACATAGGTCGTTCCGAGTCGTGCGCGGGTCGTTGTTGACGAGTCTTCTTTGCACCTAATCGGTTGTTTTGACCCCGAAACGGACTGGGCAACCTTCCAACACCTATTTTGCAACTCAACCAATTTCTACACTATATAAGCTCGGGATTCGTAGTCAAATTTAAGTAGAACTCACTTGGAAGAAAAGGGTGGTGACAGAACCCTGGCTTGACGCCAATGAGTAGGGATGCCCGAGGTCCTTCTTAGATGATAAAATTCTAACCCGAGAGAGAGTTAGACATCAAACCTTGTGGTTTGTAGAGAGTTTCACCCATTCCCATCTTGTAAAAGTGAGAGAGTGGAGTGTCTTAGCGAACTCTAGAATGATTAAGTAAACAAAAAACCCATAATATTTAGCTATCTCCTTTATTTCCAGCTCTTGAATCTTTTCATTATTCTGTATTCTTTACATTATTATTTCAATGAAAATATGTTCATTTTCTTTTTATCACATCATGTGTAGCTAAATCCCGTTGAGGGATTCAATGTGGTGGATTCCCTTAGAGTTTAATGGCTTGAAAGTGTCTTATTTACTTAAGTCGTGTTTAATGCATGTCATTCTTTATTGAATATCATTCTGATCTTGCTAAGTTTAATTTGATCACTTAGACTTTTCATGCTATGTGAGTTTGATCTCGAAAGTGTCAAATGATATCGATTCTCATAAAGGTGATATAGGAGAAAAAGCTCGAAAGAGATTGTTCGGCGGTATAGGTCAAGCTGTCTAAGGCACCCTATATCGACTATAGGGTTATAGGTTGCATTCGTGAATTATCTATGTCGGAGTCGAGTCACAGAAATGTGCATAACGGTACTCGCTTAGCCTTCTAACGGTTTTTGGAAACAAGGACCAAATAGAAGTTAAATCTGACCCAATGCATTAAATACACTTACGTTAAATATTGCATGAGTATGGTTGTTACCTTAGGGATGAATCCATGTTGAATACCTCGTTTGTTTATTATTGTTATTCTTTATTATTTTATTGCTTATTTTATTTATCTTTTCAAAAATCCAATCAATCAATCTTATTTTCTTTGGTTACTTTTTCAAAAGCAATCATTTGAGCAGTTTCTTCATCAAATCTGAATTTCCAATTTAGTCCTCGTGGGATCGATACCCTTGGAGTACTTCTAAGGTTTTTTTATTACTACGTGCGACATTGTATACTTGCACTTAAGTGTTAGCTGAATTATTCTTTATTATTATTATCCATCTTATCTCACATTCCATCCATTTAGCTGATGACGCACCACCTGCGTGGTTATTGACTGAATTAGTTGCATTACGAACAAGGGTCCGGAATTGTGAATTCAAATCAAGAAAATAAATTCCTAGATTAATTTAACAACTTCTCCATGCATCCTAGGTTCTATCAAGAGAGCTATGCAAGTTCGAATAGAAAAATGCAAAGGAATGATTCAAACCTAGTGGCTATCTCAAATAACTGATAGATTACCCAAGAAAACATTCAAAGACAATGGTTTAAATGGGAAAACATGGATGAACATAAGAATAATGCACAATCATATAAGTTCCATCAAGCTTGACCAAGAGAAAGAATCAACACAATCCAACTACATCCCAAGAATCCAATGAAAAGAAACTTAAGCTAGCATAATGGAAAGGTACAAGGCAAAACCGATAGCATGCAGGAATGCTATCTATTTCTGATTAACTTTAGCTAGTTTTGTGCGTAAATTGTGTGCTTTGATGCCATTTTATGTTTAAATTTCAGAAACCGATCAAAAAAGAGCAAAACCGGAGTTTGTGAGAGATTTTGGATGATTTTGGAGGCTTTGGAGCATTTTGAGAAGACCATTGAAGATCCAAGCCCAAAAGCCCAAGAAAAAAAAGTTGGAGGCCCAAAAAGAAGTCCAAAGGGCCATTTTTCAAGTGAAAGGCTGAGAAGCTAGATAGTCGTGAAGAATATTCTGGAAATGGGACAACGTCTCGACGTTGCCCTCAGCGTCTCGACGTTGAGACAACTTGGGCACCAAGCATATGACGTAACAGCTCCGCGACGCTATTGCTGCTGGACATCTATAAATTGAGCATTTTTCAACCTTGAAAGGGGAGCCAATTTGTGGGTTTTCACCCCATTCTAGAGTCTACACTAAAATTGAGGGTTTTGGGAGAAGAATTGGAGCCTTGCTGAAGATCTCGGGAGCTCGGGATCGATGGAGGTTGCCATGGGATCGAGGAGACGACACAATTATGAGCATTTCTATTCCCTTTTCCTTTGTTTTTAGTTTCTAGAATAGTTGTGATTAGGAATTTTTGGATGTTTAGTGATTGTGAGTAGTTAATTCCTAAATTCTATGAGTATGATTTGGTTTGTTGAACCTTTGCTGAATTAATAAATTGATTAGGTTTGATTTTCATTATCATTCATTTGTGCATTTTGTCCTTAATGATCACCTGATCACTGATTAAATGAATCGTTTTCTAAGTGGAAACTCGACGGAGAGAAGCTTAGACTAAGAACTGAATGCATGACTAATGCTTATTTACCCGAGTGGCAGTGGGAGAAATTAAATAGACGTTAGAGGTTGATAATGAAGGGTCGTAATGCCATGCTTAGTAAATAAAGAGGAAACCGAAAGGAGATTCTTTATTAAAAGGCACTAGAATAGGAGGAGACCGATGGAGAGTCCTTGATATTATGCTTCTAGATTTATGAATTGAATGATTAATTTGTAACGACCCTACATTTCAAGTCTAGATCCTAGGGCCATTACGTGCATTTCATTTTACTTTTAAAGAATACGATGAAACAACGTTTAGAGTAAAACATGCTTAGAAAATATAAGAGACTTTTCAGCCTGGGATCCCAGTTAAAAAAGAAATAACCAAAACCTTAACAATTTCAAATGAAAAGAAAACCTCAAAGCGGAACTAGTACTAAAATAAAACATAACAAGTTTTGAATACGTGAAAAAGCGGAAGTCTATCCTACGAGATTCCATGGCTCATCCAGCAACGTTTCGTCACACATTCTGTACGCCCTTGCCTTTACCTGCATTTACATGTTTGGGAAAAGAATGGGTATTTCAAAATACTCAGTAAGTAACAATACTGCTAAACTTGCAACAACCAGGGCTTCAAAAGGTTATTTGGCCTAAGGGCCTAAACGTTATGTCATCTCGTTCATTTTCATTTCATTTCATTTCATTCATTCTGTAGTTTGGGTCTTGTAATCAATTAATTCACCTACATAAGTTTGCCAACTCACTGAAGGTGCACATGTGGGTATTTTGGGAGATCTCTACTCCTACTGATAGTAGAAGGCACCCAGTCAGTGGAGCCAAGTCTCACCCATCAAGGCACTAATGTGCGCGTAGCGCTCTAACTACCATTTCATTGGTGGGGTTGTTGGGTTTTATGCCCTAAAACTCGTAGATAGTAAATGTACATTTGACCGAACATTAATAAAAGTGATGTATTATTCAATGTTTGTATTATATCTTGTCTTATTAACCCTAATCCAATAAACTAAACATCCAAGGCTAATAGAATGAGGCTTGAACTAGTATGTAGGGACATATAGGGATCAATGTTCAAGTTTTAGCCTAAAGGGTCTGTAGTATAGGGATAAGGCTGGGTATCTTATCCTGGTGACACTATGGATATGGCCCGCTTTGTATATTGATACAAATGCACTGATCCAACGCGTTCATGTAGTAGACATGCGAGTGAGGGTATCCTGTGCAATGAGTTTGCACAAAGACCGGACCGCGAAATAGTTAACCACTAACTGTAACACCGTGAGTTAGCTCGATTTCTATTTCACTAGGATGATCTAGGCAACTTGGCCTTAATCCTGAGTGGATTATGGACTCCTGTCCATAAGGGATTGTCCTTTGATTTGTACGGGTGAGAGTGGCCTGTTCGCCGACTCAATAAGCCTACCATTTTGGAGACAAGACCGAGTGGGGAGCTGGGAAGGTAGTCTTACAAGATGGAATTCACTCCTTCCCGATATTAGGGTAAGTAGAGGTGCGTTCTCTTAAGCGGTGTCTCCGGGTCTTGAACAATGGGCCCTACCCTCTTTATGGCACGAGAGGGATTTCTGTTTGTTGGTTGGACCTCAAACAGGTTGTTCATTAGAGGAGCACTGGTACTTAAGGACCAAGAGGTAACCCAGGGGTAAAACGGTAATTTGACCTAGCTGGGGTACGAACACACGTGAAGGGCTAACTTGCTGTTGACGGTCGATATTCGTGGACACAGAAATATATCTGCAGTGAGAAGAGTGCAGCTGTGGTTCTTTAGTGGAGTGAACCACAGTTAATGAATATTGATTAACTTGGTTAATGAGTTTAACCAATTAATCTCATATCGTTGGAGCTTCTGATCTGTAGGTCCATTAGGTCCCACCGGTAGCTCCATTGGGGTGTTGAGGTAAAATTCTAAGGGAGAATTGAATATTCGAAGGTGTTCGAATATTAAACTTAAACATGAATTTGATTCATATTTAAAACTATAGGTTATAATTAATGTTCATATGATGAATATTAATACTATAGTTTAGCTGAGAGAATCATAATTAAATATATGATATTTAATTAAAAATATTAATTAATTGGTGAATTAATTAATATTGGTGTTTTAATTTTTTTAATTAAATTATGATTTAATTAAGATAAATTAAAAACTTTGGGTTAAGTGGAAAATACACATAAAAGTGTTTTATGTAGTAATAATTAAATTAGATATTAATTTAATTTAATTATTTAATATTTGTTAACTGATCAGTTGAAAACTGATCAGTCAAACTCACCCATTAACCCTACACGCGTGAACTGCCTATTTTTGAGGGGAGTGGGACGTTTTCTTGTGGTGGTCTTTTTAATTTGCCGTAACTTCTTTTTGGGAGTTCCCAGAATCACTCTCTACAGAGCCTCACGCATAACCTCTCTCTCAAGATCTCTCTGTAATTTTTTCCCAAGATTATACAGAGACAAATTTTCTCCTTGATCCTTAGAGTTTTTTGGTTCCCACAAACCTCTCAACTCCAAATCCTAGGAGGATACCGGTGCAACTCTCTTGGTGGTGTCCGTGGTAGATTTGCAGCAAAGAAAGGGTTTAAAGGTTGCTGGTTTTTTTCTGCTACTCAAAGGAATTTAGGCAAAACATTCAAGAATTTCTACAAGGGTGAGTAATTCTTGGTCTAGGATCATTAGGATCCAATTCTAGATTAGATCAAGAATTTTTATCCTTGTTCAGTATGTTTTATATCTGTTTTTCAGCATGGTTTAAATTAGTTTAATTGCTGTAAAATAATCGTTTGCAAATTGTATCGGTATTTTTAATCTAAAGAAAATACAGTGTGGTTTTGTGATCGTTTCCGCTGCCAAGGGCTTTCATCCCTTCAGGTGCATCCATGGGTTTTAAGTCGGAATTTAATTTCCACAGTTAGTAAATGACACCTAGTCTGCGAAGCCAAGTTCCGCCCATTTAGCTCCTCTTTTCAGTCTAATAGATCTCAGTCCTAGGTGATTAACTGACACGACCCCCTACTAGAGTAACTAGCCTATTCTTTTCCCTTTTCTTGCTCTTTTCCCCTTTCTTGCTTTTTTCCTTTTAAGGTCTCCTAGCATGCAGGCTAATTTTAACTACAACCTAGTAAATAAAATTATTTTCTTTTTCAGAGATTACTGACAGGTGATAGCAGGCAGAAATGTCGCTATTTTAGTCCTAAATTATTAAGCTTTTGAGTGCTTTAATTGTGTTTTTATTGAAAAAATCTAAAATAATTTGCTATTTTGTCTTTAGGAGCATTTTATGGATTTTTGGTGGAAAAAGGCAAAAAAATGAGCAATCCAAGCCTAAAATCCAACCATGGGTCAAAGTGGGAGCCCAAGAAGCCATCCATGAAGAAAAGATCCAAAAAGATTTGAGATGGCCCAAGATTCAAGCCCAAAATCCACGCCTACTGGTCTGGAAACCGCACAGTGTCGCGACGCTGTCCCATTTCTTGGCGAGCAAGTTGCGTGACGTCACAGCGTCGAGACGCTGTACCGATAGCCTTGCGACGCTGTCCCTATTCTGGGCCTATAAATAGCCTCCCTTGGTGCCCATTTTTCTCATCAATCAATTCTCCATCATTTCCTTCCTTAGCTCGTTTTGAGCACTCTCTCAAGGCTTTTAGCCTTTTGAGAGTTTTAGTAGTGGGAAAATTTTGGGGAGCTTTTGGGAGCACTCTAGGAGGCTCAAAGCGTGCTCGGAGGGACTCCAAGCGCTAGCGACGAGGTCTTCGACGGTCATTTCCTTTTCTCTTATTTTGCTCAATTTTATGCTTTCCATTGTATGTCTTGTGGATATTATAGCCATGTATAGCTAAACCCCAATTTGGAGTCTTGAAATGAAAAAAATATAGTTAAATGTTATTATAATTGCCTATCTCTTGCCCTCTTTTACTAATTATTTGTATGGATGCTCGTAATGCTATATGCGATCTGGCCAATTGTATATTGATTTGATTCTTAATGGAAACTCGACGAAGAGAAATTAGGACAAATCATAATCCATGCAACTGGTTTAATTGTCCGTCGTGACAACAGGATTAGTTGTTTAAACTTAGATTCCTAAAATGAATCAGAGCATAATAATTAATGAATTTTAATGGCGCTAAGGACATTTAGGTTGTTAAAATGGATTAATTATAATTAGGGGAAACCGATAAGAGATTCTATGTGACTAATGGAGATTCTAGGATTATAATTAGTTGGGCAACCAGATAGGATAATTGTAATAATTAATTAGCTAATTAATTGATTTTCAAGACACTGCTTCTCACTCAAAACTCTTTCTCCATAATTTTTTATTCCCTTGAATGATCAATTTTTAATCTTTAATTGCTTAAATTTTAAAATCATTTTTTTATGGTTTGGTCCCTAAATATTATTTCCCCCAAGTATTTTTAGTGTTCAAGAAATTATTGCTTGCTTAATTATCCCTTCGCCACCCTGTGGATTCGATACTCGGAATATTTCTGTTTTATATTACTTGCGGCCAGTGCACTTGCGGTATTGGCCCTAACAACATGCTAAACCGATATGCACCATCCCAACTCAGTCAATTATGGAAACAAGAATGACAAACAACAATTCTAAACGAAGAAACCACAAACTTCCAGTCGTCTACTTACAATGCCAGCCAACTGCAATATACCAAAAACATGCATTCACATCCATCTCATAACACAAAAACTTACTGCAACCATACTCTTGTAAACAACAACGTTCATATTTTTCTCAGGTCATTTCAGTCTCAACTCATACCTAGCAATTTCATATGCCAGAAACACAATTGTCACACCAAAGCATAATTACATAATAATTCAACAAGTTATCTTACCTTTATAACTCAATACAACACAAAACAACTTGACCCACGAGTTTTCCTAGCAATCCCACAGCTCCTAATAATTTAACAACAATCTCAGATCCTAACACAATACGACCAAAACAAGGACACTGAAGCTTAATCCAACTGAATTCCTTACCTAATTAATTCTTTAGAAGCAAAGCTAAAAGTTCGAACGATGGTGACGAACAAATCTGAAAAGCGACGAACAAATCTAAAAGGCGACGAGCAGATCTGAAGGCGGTAGCAGCGCTGGGGTTGTTCGTGATGGCGATGACGAGTCTGAGGCGGTGGCGGACAATTTTGCACAATGGCGGCGACATACCTTATAGTAGAGAGAGAGAGGGAGTGAGACCGAGAGGAAAAGAAATGTGAGAGAGAAAGAGAAACGACCTTACCGAGGGAGCTCACAATGAACGGTAGACGACGACGTGAGGCGTGCGGAGAGCGGCGACGACGATGTGCAGCGATCCACGACGCAGAAGGGGTGACAATCGGCTGATACACATGAGAGAGAGAGTGAGAAGCTGAGAGAGAGAGAGCATGAGAACTCACCTACGGTGGCGTGGGAGGTTAACGATGACGGCGGTGCGGCGAAAACGACGGCGGTGGCGTGGAGGACGGCGGTAACCGGTCCTTTGACCGAATTTTTTGGGGGGAAATTTCCCCCCTTTCTCCCTTTTGACCGGGTCATTAAAAGACCCACTTTCTTTCTCTTTTTTTTTGAGCTATTACAAATTAATCCTGATTAGTTAATTGATTAAGCAATTAAAGGTCCAATTAGTGAAATCAACACTCTAGAATTATCCCTCCAAATTGTGTCTCCATTTATCTTTTGCTTTCTAGATTAGCTTTTTGTTATTGTTTTTATCTTTAGATTTTGTTCTCTAAATAAAGCAAAGCAAGATTATTCACGGTAATTATTTGAACAAATCCAATCCCATTGGAGACGATACTCTATACTCAAAATCACTATATTACTTGACCACCCGTGCGCTTGCAGCACACCCATCAAGTTTTTGGCGCAGTTGCCGGGGATTGGCTAATTTCATTCATTTAATATTTGTGAAGAAATTGTTTGCTTTAATTTAGAGGTTTTATTTTGCTTTCTTTGTTTTTTTATTTTTATTTTTATTTGAGTCCTGGTCCATTGTTCTTGTTGTGTTGTTTGGTGTTTGCATCTGATCAAGAGCCTGATTATGCCTGATTATTATCCCTCCAAATTGTGTCTCCATTTATCTTTTGCTTTCTAGATTAGCTTTTTGTTATTCTTTTCAACATTAGATTTTGTTCTATAAATAAAGAAAATCAAGATTATTTGCGATAATTAATTGAACAAATCCAATCCCTTTGGAGACGATACTCTATACTCAAAATCACTATATTACTTAACGACTCGTGCGCTTGCGGTGCACCCATAAAAAACTAAATAAGAAATACATCCTAATCAGTCTAGGAATCAAAGAAATATAGAAATACAGAAGAGAAACGAGCTGAATATAGAGAAAATCAGCGTCTCGATGCTATGGATATTTCAATCCGTATCAAAATCGCGTTGGCATTGAGACGCAAGGGCCAGCATCTTAACGCCGACCCCTCTTCCAGCCATGCTGCCTTTTTTCTCGGTTTTGTCTCAGTCTTTCTCGATATGGGGCTTCAACCTTTGACTCTCGATGTAGTTCTTCAGGCCCGCTTCGATCCATTTGGGTTTTCTCACCTCCTCGTCGTCCAAGAACTTTGAGATGGCTCCAATAATCCTTAATTGGCCCGAATTAACACCAAATTGAGTGATTGGCTCCCAATGTCACCTATGCTCAAAGTAACTGAAATTAATACAATTAAAGTGTAAAATTCTTTTAGCAAGCTTAGATTAGAGGTAATAAAATAACACGAATCAGGTGTTATCAGTGCTATCAAAGGTACACTCACAGATTTTTAGACTGATAAGGATTTGAGAAAATCTACATCAGTATCAATGTTCACTCTTATCGAAGGAGCTAGCTTTCTTTTTCCAACATCCAGAAATTTCACTACCAATGATCTTCCCTACGTCAATGCTGAGAGACCGCAAGATTGCAAAAGCTAGAAGAACCCGTTCCCTGGAGATTGTCGAGTCGTGTGTCGTTGGAAGCATCCTTTGTCTGATAAATCCCATCCACGTGTTCACTTCCCTTTTCAAATAAGCCGACTGGAACGTCCTCTTCTCTGTCTTGGACAGCTGCCACTGTGCCCCTTCAATACCTACCTCCCGCACAGCCTCACTCAGCTGCTCACTAGATGGCGCTACAACCATCTGATTATATGCCGCATGGGGGAAATTTTGAAGGTTATACAGTGCGTTGATAGCACTAGGACTCCAGTCTACCTCGACTCCTCGAACAATCACCTAGAAACCATCTTCTTTGTCAATGTTAGCATAAAATTCGCGCACCACCTGCGCGTTTACAGACTCAGGCTTCGCACAAAACAACTCCCAGCCGTGGTCTGCAATACCGGTCCTCAGAAAATGCGGAAGATCACCTCTGAATCCTCTCTCAAATAAAAAAATCGTTTTCAGAAGCTCAGCATATTTTGCTCTGGCAAAATTGTTGACGAAGCGATCATACGACAATTGTGGCTCTTCTATTTCATCGTGCTCTTCCGATGCTTCAGCAACACTTTTGCCCTTTTCTGCCCTTCGCCTGAGCAACCGTTCTTCCTCAGCCTTCTTCTCTGCTTCTTCTCTTGCCTTTTCTTCGGCCTTCTTCGTCTCATGCTCTTCTTTCTCTGCATTCTCTCTTTCTGAATCAGTAGTTGGAGGCGGGGGGGGGGGGGGGGGTATTAGTTCAGACTACCTGAATACGTCTGACCTTTCGCTTAATGCGGCGACGTTTGGGCACCTCCGGCATGACTACCTCCACTCGAGCCTCCTACACTGGCTCATTACCTCCTTCAGGCACAACCTCTGCACGTTCTTCTCTCACATCCTCATTCTGTGTTTCTCAAACCTCCTCTTGAACTTCTTCTGTATCCGCAACTCTCTACTCAGTCTGCTCTAGGTTCTGTTCTGCTGGTTCTTTCGGGTCTTCTTCAACTATTGTGGCAACAATATCATCCGTTGCTTTCTGTAGAGCCTCCTGATCTTCGGCCCTCTGTTGCCTTCTCCTTCTTTTCGCTTCTTTCTCCTCTGGCGTCTTCTTCTTTTTCGTTTTCGCTTTCTGTACCTCAGGGGTAATGGGTACCTCTTCTTCCTCATTCTCCCTCTCTTTTCTAGCTCTTGTTTTGGTCATTGAAGATGCAAGGGTTTGACAGAGAATAACAACAAAGAAAGAAGAATGAAAAAGGCAAAGATTTGAATCAAGAAGATGAAGTGAAACTTACCTACCAGAAGCTGTTAATAAATAGGGCTCCAGCAAATTGAATCCCAACCGAAAGATTTTGCTCACATTAATTGAGTTTACCGTTCAAAACCGCATGCAATTCTGAAATTTAAATCCATCAACGGTAAATTCTTGCATGTTAATCGCCCATGGTAAATAATCATGTGCTGTCAAATGTTAAGCCATTGGATCATCACTATGCGACACATGGCAGTATCCATGCCATTTTCCTGCCCACAGAAAATTCAAAAATCCAAACGGTAAAAAGTAATTAATTCTTAACAGCATCCTTCCTACTCGGACGATTTGCTTCAGCCATAAAGTTGCCGTAACAAACCCCTGAACAAAACGAATCTTGGATACGAAATTCAAATCGAATTTATATTTAAATTCAAAATAGAAAAAATCAAATCCAGAAATTCAAATAGCAAATCTTTTATCTTTTATTTGAGGCCGAATAATTTAGAGAAAATCTTATTCAAAACTAATCTAATAAAATCTATTTTAAACTAATTAAAAGATAATTCAAAGAAAATTTAAATAAACCGAAAATAAAATCCAAATAAAATTCTCAAAGCGAAATAGATAAAATCTAAACTACCAAAAATAATAAAAATGTTCAAAACTAAAATCTACTTAAAATAGATCATGCAAAATGTAAACAAATGAAAACTAGAATGAAGGTGTTCATATAACACATGCAGAAGCAATTTTAGGATCAGAGGCACTTAACTACATCAATTTTAGAAAATGAAAACATGCTGTCCAAATACCGTAAGGAGAGAGCAGAATTTTTACCAACCTTTTGGAGACCGATTAAAAACTCCCTTTGATTCCTTTGATCACGAACGGTGTGTTGACCACCTCTAGTGTCTTCCCTACTATTCTCCGGGCCAAGAACGACTTGTGGGAGTCTATAGAGATAGGGAATGGGAAAGGAATGCTTGAAAGTTCAAGCACTAGAGAGATATATGGAGATGAGAGAGTTTAAGACCAAAATCCAGCAGCATAACAATATGGAAAATGGCTCTCCTTCCTTTGAATCTGATTCATACTCCTTATATAGACATCTTCCATGCAAAGAGAAGCCTCATGACACTAGACACATGGTGAAATTTCAACTCAAAGTGGATTCTAGGTGTTTAATTCACAACACATGCAACTAGTGCATGGTTGTGTTATTTTCCACTATGCATCAACATGCAAGAGTGGGAATGCCACTAGATCCACTTAAAATTGAATCTAAATTCTCAATTTTCAGCTTGCAATTCATTCCTATTTCAATTCAAAATTGAAATTAATTTCTAGGCAATTAATTGGTACAATTCCAAGTAATTTTTACATGATTAATCCAATTAATCTTTATCACCTAGTGCCATGAATTATATATGATTCCTAATACATATATATGGTATTCAAAATACTTTTAAATACTCTATCTCTCATTTTCTAATTTAATTCATAATTAAATTATTGTGTCAAACACAATTTACGGTAATACCCGTTTTCTCGATTTTGAACGATTCAAAGCTTCCTATCTTTTTGTTCTAGGCTTTGTTCCGATATGAGCTAGTAGGGGGACCTAATGGACCTATAGATCATGGGCTCCAATGATTCGAGGCTAACCAACTAATCTCATTATCCAAGCTAGCCAACATTCGTTAACTACCGGGACACTCCATATAGCCCGATAGTTGCACTCCCCTTACTATAGATATATTTCCGTCCACTTGATTTAACCATGATTAGTAAGTCGATCCTTCACAGGTTGTTCGTAGCTATAGCTAGGTCAAAAAGCCGTTTCACCCCTATAGTACTTCTAGTTCCTTAAGTCCCACTGATCCTCTAATGAACAATTGGTTTATGGTCCAACCATAAAACCGAGTCCCTCTCGGGCCAATGAGAGGGTGGGATCCCTTTGTTCAAGCCCCGGAGTCAGCACTTAAGGGAACAACCTCTCTACTATCCCTAATTCGGGTAGGAGTGAATTCCTTCTTGCGCGACTATGTCCCCAACTATCTACCCGTTCCTATCCCTGAAATGGGAGGTTTATTGAGTCAGCGATACTGAGCCACTCTCACCTATGCAGATCTAAGGATAAGCCCGAATAAACAGGAGTTTATAGTTAGCTCAGGATTAAGATCGAGTTACCTAGGTCATCACATGAAATAGCCAGTCTCGTCAGTAAACGGTGTTATAAAGCGAGAGCGACTTATTTCTCGGTCCTGGTCTTATGCAAACTCATTGCATAGGACGCCCCCACTCGCATGTCTCTACATGGACGATTTAGGATCACATCGTCTATACCATCTATAAAGTGGGCCGCGTCTCATAGTGTCTCTAGAATAAGGTACCCAACCCTATCCCTATACTATAGACCGTTTTGGCTATTACTCAAGCTTAATCCATTTTTTATGTCTCTACATAAAGCTCAAGTATTCATCCTATAGCCATGGATCTTAGTTTATTGGATTTGGATTATTATATGTGCAATTTACTTTATTCAGTAATAACTTTACTGAATTAATCTTGATAACGCCTTTATCGAATAAGTATGTATAATTCGTTTAACATTCACTATCTACGAGTTTTAGAACACAATCCCAACAATCTCCCACTTGAACTAAAACTCTAGTTTAGTGGGATGTACTATAATCTATAACAACAGTGGGTGAATAAATACTTGTATTAATAACAAAGTAAAAATACAATAAACTAGGGCATCTAAATACCCAGTACACTGAGGTATCGACATATCGGTTACATAGAATACTTGAAATTAAAAACAAATCGAATCAGCAAGAAAATAAAAACACACACTGGGAGCTTTAAAATATTGCTCTGTAAAATGCTCCCGCAAACATCTTGCTCTCTCAATCATCAATCAACCTTAGGGAAGGATATTTCGACTGAAACTCCTCACCCCAATAGTGTTTCACACGTTGTCCATTCACCTTGAACACTCTCCCATCTTTTTCATCCTGCAAAGTAATTGCTCCATGGGGGAAAACCTCAACCACAACAAATGGTCTTGACCATTTAGATTTTAGCTTCCCAGGAAATAATTTTAATCTAGAATTATAAAGCAAAACCTTCTGACCCTTGACAAACTCTTTAGATTTAATTTTCTTGTCATGCCACAGCTTCGTTTTTTCCTTATACATTTTCGCATTCTCATAAGAAAATTGGCGAAATTCCTCTAATTCATTAAGCTGCAACATTCTTATTGCTCCTGCACAACTCAGATAAAAATTTAACTTTTTCAAAGCCCAAAATGTTTTATGCTCTAACTCTAATGGTAAATGGCAAGCTTCCTCATATACTAACCTATAGGGAGACATACCTAGAGGAGTCTTATAGGCTGTCTTATAAGCCCAAAGAGCCTCATCCAACCTAAAAGACCAATCTTTCCTAGATGGATGGACTACTTTCTCTAGAATAGATTTAATTTCCCTATTACTAATTTCAGCTTGACCATTTGCTTGTGGGTGATAAGGGGTAGCTATCCTATGCTTAATCCCATACTTAGCTAAAAGCTTAGTTAAGATATTATTAACAAAATGTGTACCCTCATCACTCACTAGAGCTCTAGGTGTCCCAAATCGCACAAAGATGTGCGATTGAAGAAACCGTGCTACTATCTTGGCATCACTCTGATGGCATGCAATGGCCTCCACCCACTTGGACACATAATCAACTGCCAATAAGATAAAAACATTGCCATTAGTAGGGGGAAATGACCCCATAAAATCAATACCCCATACATCGAATAGTTCAACTTCTAAAATGTAAGTAAGAGGCATTTCATCTCTAGGTCTTAAGTTTCCTCTCCTTTGGCAAGCATCACATTGCTTGTAAAACCAATGAGCATCCTTGAATAAGGTAGGGCAGAAGAATCCACAATGCAGAATCCTCATAGCTGTCCTCTGACCGCTGAAATGACCTCCATACGGCGAAGAGTGACATTGCTCCAGGATTTCCTTTGCTTCAGCATCTGAAACACACCTACGAATAATACCGTCAGAGCATTGCTTATACATAAATGGCTCATCCCAATAGAAAAACTTTGCATCATGCTTAAACTTCGTCTTCTGCCTCCAGTCCATGTCAATAGGAGTGACTCCCTTTACCAAAAAATTGGCAATATCAGTATACCAAAGGACATCCCTGACTACCTTTACCTCAACAGAAAAAAGCTGTTCATCTGGAAAAGAATCTGAAATGGCAGTTTGCTCCAGCAACGATGATGATGGATCAAGACGAGACAAGTGATATGCAATGAAATTTTCTAATCCCTTCTTGTCCTTTATCTCTAAGTCGAACTCCTGCAACAATAAAACCCAACGAATTAATCTAGGTTTTTCATCTTTCTTAGCCATTAAATACCTTATTGCTGCATGATCCGTGAACACCGTGACTTTGGATCCAACCAAATATGGCCGGACTTTCTCAAAAGCAAACACCACCGCCAACAACTCCTTTTCAGTAGTTGTGTAGTTGACGTGTGCTTCATTTAAAACCCTGCTTGCATAATATATAGGATGGACAAATTTGCCCTGCTTTTGCCCCAACATAGCACCTACCGCAGCATCACTCGCATCACACATTACCTCAAATGGTAAATTCCAATTAGGTGCACAAAGAATGGGTGCTGAGATTAAAGCAGCTTTTAAAGTCTCAAAAGCCTTCCTACAATCTACATTAAAGTAAAAAACATGATCAGTACACAATAAGTTACAAAGAGGTTTACTGATTTTGGAAAAATCCTTTATGAACCTCCTATAAAATCCAACATGACCTAAAAAACTCCAAATTCCCTTCACTGAATTCGATGGTTCTAGTCTCTCAATCACCTCTATTTTTTCTCTATCAACTTTTAGACCATTCTTAGAAATCCTATGACCTAACACTATGCCCTCCTTCACCATGAAGTGGCATTTTTTCCAATTAAGAACTAGATGGGTATCCTCACATCTTTTTAACACCTTACCTAAATTATCTAAACAACTCTGAAAAGACCCTCCAAAAACTAAAAAATCGTCCATGAATACCTCAACAGTGGACTCAATCATATCAGAAAAAATTGCCAACATACACCGCTGAAATGTTGCTGGAGCATTGCAAAGGCCAAAAGGCATTCGCCTAAAAGCAAACGTCCCATAAGGGCAGGTGAAAGTGGTTTTTTCCTGATCCTCAAGAGCAATAGTAATCTGGTTATACCCAGAATAACCATCTAAGAAACAATAGTAGGCCTGACCAGCCAACCTATCTAACATCTGGTCAATGAATGGTAGAGGGAAATGGTCTTTACGGGTGGCTTTATTAAGCCTCCTGTAGTCCATGCAAACCCTCCAGCCAGTTACTGTCCTGGTTGGGATCAACTCATTGTCTTTATTGCTCACTACAGTGACACCTCCTTTCTTAGGAACACATTGGACTGGGCTCACCCAATTGCTGTCGGCAATTGGATAAATGATCCCAGCATCCAACCATTTAATCACCTCATTTTTAACAACCTCTTTCATTACAGGGTTAAGCCTTCTTTGTTGCTCAATACTCCTAAAGGATCCCTCATCTAGAGTGATTTTGTGCATACAAAAAGATGGGCTAATTCCCTGAATGTCAGCCAATGTCCAACCTATTGCTTTGCGGTATTGCTGCAGCAACTTTATTAAGGTCTCTTCATGCTCCGACATTAAATCTGATGCAACAATAATGGACAACGTCTCACCTTCCCCAAGATACACATACTTTAGATGATCCGGCAAGGGCTTCAAATCTAAAGTAGGTGCCTCAATCAGGGATGGCTTAATAGGAGGAGCCTTCCTTTGATCTAAATCTAAAGACTCAAAAACATCCTCACACCTAAACAACTCTTTTTCACTTTTTCTTTCTAACAAACAAACCTGTAAATCCTCTACACTAATCTCTCCATGATCTTCCGAATGCTTACTAGCTGAATCCTGTATTGCTGTCTCAATAACTGTGCTCTCCAGAATCCTAATGAAGGAGCAATCCTCCATTTCGTCTGGATACTTCATGGCTTTAAACACATTAAATTTCACTTCCTCATTACAGACTCTCATTGTTAATTCCTCTTTCTGAACATCTATCAACGCTCTACCAGTAGCCAAAAATGGACGACCTAGAATGATTGGAACATCTTTATCAGCCTCATAGTCTAAAGTAATAAAATCAACAGGAAATATGAATTTATCTACCTTTACTAAGACATCCTCAATTTTTCCCTCTAGATACGTGATCAACCTATCAGCTAGTTGGAGTGTGACTGTGGTAGGTCTAGCTTCACCAATACCTAGCTTCTGATAGACCGAAAGAGGCATAAGGTTAATGCTTGCACCTAAATCACAAAGTGCTCTACCTAATTCTTTTCCACCTATAGATACAGGTATAGTAAATGATACTGGACCCTTAGCCTTGGGTGGTAGCCCATTCTTAAGAATAACACTACATTCCTCAGTAAGAGATACAGTTTCAAACTCACCTAACCTCTTCTTTTTAGTTAAAATATCCTTAAGAAATTTAGCATAATTAGGCATTTGCTCAATAGCTTCTACTAGAGGGATATTTATATGCAATTGCCTAAGAATCTTTAAAAACTTTTTAAATTGACCATCCTGATTCTTAGGCTTTTGCCTTTGTGGAAAAGGTAGAGGTGGTACATAAGGTGGGGGTGGCACATAAGGTGGTTCCACATCTGGAACAGAACCAGATGCTCCAACATCTTTATTGCTGCCTCCAGCACCCTGACCAGTCTCCAACTCTTTCTCAACAACAACATTTTTATCACCATTATTTACTATATCCTGGGTCTTTCTAAGCTATTCTAGTGGCTTGCCACTCCTAAGAGTCACTGCCTTTACCTGCTCCTAACCTTCCCTTCGAGGGTGTTCGGTATCTGAGGGAAGTTTCCCCTGAGGCCTTGCCTTCAGCTCATTAGCTAGCTGACCCACTTGCAATTCCAGGGCTCTCATTGAAGCTTGATTACTCTGAATTGCGGCATTTGTACGAGCCATAAATTCTTTCATCATCGCCTCGAGAGAACTCCCCGAATTTTGCTGGGGCAAAGTCTGCTTATTTTACTGGGGCAATACCTGCGCGTTAGCAAATCCCGACTGGTTCACCTTTTGTTGTGTTTGCATACTGCTTCCTTGTCCTCCCCATGAGAAGCTGGGGTGGTTGCGCGAACCTGGATTATAAAAGTTAGAATAAGGGTTATTCCTCTGATTACCTACAAAAAACACTGAAGCTGGATTGCTGGGGCAAAACTCGTAGTTGTGGTCTTCACTACAATAGACACATGCTTCCTCTGTGACTTGGTTCACCACTGTAGCAGGCTCCACAACTGGTGGCTGCTGATGACTAATCACTGTCACATTCTTAAGAGCGTTAGCAATCATTGCAAGATCAACCCTAATGGTGGACACACAATCAACCTCTAATACACTCTTAACCTTTTTATTTGTGCCTCTAACATCCGACCACTGACAACTATTAGTAGATATTCTTTCTAAAATTTCATAGGCTTCATTAAAAGTTTTTGCCAAAAGGGCCCCTCCAGCTGAAGCATCAACCATACCCTGGGTTACTCCATTTAACCCATTGTAGAATGTTTCCATTTGAATACAATGAGGTAAACCATGGTGGGAGCACTTTCGCAAAAGTTCCTTAAACCTTTCCCAAGCCTCACTAAAAGTCTCATCCTCAAGTTGCCTAAACCCTACTATTTCACTCCTTAATTTAGCATTTCTATTAGGTGGGAAATATTTACTCAAAAAATTTTCAGCTAACTCATCCCATGTCCTAATTGATCCTGAGCAAAAGAATTTAGCCATGCCTTTGCTCAATCTCTAAGAGAATACGAGAACAAAGTTAATCTAAGGGCATCCCTAGGCACTCCTTGAATTACAAAAGAATCACTAACTCCTAGAAAAGACTTAAGATGCAAATGAGGATCTTCAGATGACAAACCATGGAATTGACCCACGGTTTGCAACATCTGAAACATAACCGGTTTCATTTCAAAATTTTCCGCTTGGATTTGAGGACGTGCAATCCCTGGATTCAACTCATCAAACATTGGAAAAACATACGCTCGAATGGCTCTGGTCCTATTGTTCGCTACCGAGATAGGATTTTCAGCCTGATTATTTTGCTGCTCATTTTGCTCCAGCAGCGGGTTTTGCTGCAGCAAACGATTCTGGGGGTTCACTGAATCTTCAGGACCCTGCGGGAGGCGCGACACGTTCTCCATCTGGTTTCTGCCCTGCTCTCTCCTTCTTCTCCTGAATGTCCTCTCGATTTCTGGATCAAGCTCGAACCTTACCCCAGGCGGATCGCTCATGCACCAAACTCACACGTGCAAAAACAAAAGAGACAATAAAAAAGTTCTAGCACCAAACCACTAAAATACATACACAAAACAGATCAGATAAAAACTTATTCAAGTCCCCGGCAACGGCGCCAAAAACTTGTTGGGCTCCTAGAGTGAGTAAAATTATGATCTAAAAGTACTCTAGAACTCTGTGCAAGTATACACAGTCCGCAGCAAGTAATAAGTATTATCAATCCAAGGCCTGAATTAGCCTCCACTTTATCTATTTTGTATAACTCTTTAATGGTTTCAAAGATGGTAAAAATGATTGGTTTTTATAAGAATAATGCTGAAGCAAAATAAATGACAGAACAAAGAGTAAACAAATAGGCAAACAAATTAGAAACAAGCGCAGGTTAGGTTTTAGTAATTATTTTAAAAAATTCTCTAGCAATATTATTGATCATGCAAACTCTCGCAGTATTATTAGCGGATTCCTCCCAGAACTCTGGATTTTTTGGAATGTGTTTCAACCTCAATGAAGTACGACCGATCAAACACTAGGCAACTGGCAATCCCTAGCTCAGTCACTGGTGTTCACCAATACACAATGATCGTAGTGTGATTAATCGCCACACACTCTCTAAATCATCCTTGAAACTAGAGAGAGGTATTCATACCGGCTGGCCAGGCGGGCATAAAATATAAATTAGCACAACAATTAACCAAGATGCAATAATCAATATATATTACTAAAGTTAAGCACGACAATCACATTATTCCTAACCAACGCCTAAGCTACTTAGTTCATAAGATGCATGGAAACACAAATTACAATCTGAGTAAGCATATCCATAATTACAAGTTAATAAAAGGAAATATTAATCTCCTCGATCAGCTTGGAATGATGGTCTTCTAGGTGGTCTCCAATCTTCTCTCTATTCGACTCCCAAAGGTGGAAGGAACTTTCCAAGAATGGAATGTTTTCTCCCAAAAGTGGAATGACTTTGACTTGGGCGGCTACCTCCTTTTATAGAGTTGAAGCAAGCTTGAATTAGGTTGACCTAGACACGTGGACGACTCTCCTTGCTCCTTTATCCCAAAAATAACTCAACAGAAGTCGGTGTGTCAACTTGGCTAACGAGTTGTGACATGGCAGTTTTGCTCCCAGCTTTGCTGCAGCACAGAATTTGCTCCATCCAGTCGCCCAACAACACATTCTGCATAAAATAATTTCCAAAGCTTCCATTCTTCCAAATGGGTTAAAACATACAATATCCATCTAAAACCAACCCTATTAACCACAAAAGACACACAAATCCCTATATAAACGAGGCCTAAATAACTACCTTTTGGGCAGTTATCAGAACGCTTTCAAATATTTTTTCTCAAGAATTAATTTTTGAAATTAATTAAAAAATTATATTATAAAGTTTCATAAACATTATATTATAATGTATCAGCATACATCATAAGATTCCCCTTAAATAAATCTTTCAATTTACAATTTATACTTAATTGCTTCAAGTCTCTTTACGAGCTACCAGTGGGACCTAATGGACCTAAAGATCAGAAGCTCCAACGCTACGAGACTAATTGGCTAAACTCATTAACCAAGTTAGCCTCCATTCGTTAACTGTCGGTCATTCCACTAAAGACCTACAACTGCACTATTCTCACTGTAGAATATTTTGTGTCCACAGATATCGACCAATAACGGCAAGTCAATCCTTCACGTGTGTTCGTACCCCAACTGGGTCAAATTACCGTTTTACCCCTGGGTATCATCTTTGTCCTTAAATCCCCAATGCTACTCTAATGAACAACATGTTTGAGGTCCAACCAACAAACAGAAGCCCCTCTCGTGCCATAGAGAGGGTTGGGCCCATTGTTCAAGTCCCGGAGACACCACTTAAGGGAACACACTTGTACTTACCCTAGAGTCGGGAAGGAGTGAATTCCATCTTGTGTGATTATGTTCCCAGCTCCCCACTCGGTATTATTCCCAAAATGGTAGGCTTATTGAGTCGGCGCGCTGGCCAATCTCACCCATACAAATCAAAGGACAACCCCTCGTGAACAGGAGTCCATAATCCACACAGGATTGAGACCAATAGAAAGCAAGCCAACTAACGGTGTTAGAGTTAGTGGTTAACTATTTCATGGTCCGGTTTTATGCAAACTCATTGCATAGGATACCCCCATTCGCATGTCAACTACATGAACGCGTTGGATCATTGCGTTTGTATCATAAGACAAAGCGGGTCGTATCCATAGTGTCACAAGGATAAGGTACCCAACCTTATCCCTATACTATAGACCCTTTAGGCTGAATCTTGAACATTCATCCCCGTATGTCCCTACATACTAGTTCAAGCCTCATACTATCAGCCTAGAATGTTTATTTTATTGGATTACAGTTAATAAGACAAGATTTACTCAATAGAAACAAAAATAAACTATTTTATTAATGTTCGGTATAATGTTACATTTACTATCTAGAGAAAAAAAAACATGTACAAATAATCTAAAGTTGGAAATGGTAAATACAATAAACTAGGGCATCCTCATAACCTATTACATATCTCCCAGTTGCCCTAGATTGCACAATGTACATATCTCGTAGACCTAGACACTCTAGATGACCCTCAAACACTTTAGTCGAGAGAGCCTTCATAAAAGGATCAGCAATGTTGTGCTCCGAAGGGATCGAGGAGATCAACACTTTTATGAGCATTTCTCTTCCCTTTTCCTTTATGTTTTAGTTTCTAGGATTGTTCTAATTAGGAATTATTGGATTTTAGTGATTATGAGTAGTTAATTCCTAAATTCTATGAGTATGATTTAATATGTTGAACCTTTGCTTGATTAATGAATTGATTTGGTTTGATTGTCATTATTGTTCATTTGTGCATTCTGTCCTTAATGCTTTTAATCAACTGATCACTGATTAAATGAATCGTTACTAAGTGGAAACTTGATGGAGAGAAGCTAGACTAGAACTGAATATATGACTGACGTTTATTTACCTGAGTGACACGGGATAAGACAAATAACGTTAGAGGTTGTATTGAAGGGTCGTAATGCCATGCTAAGTAAATAAAGAGGAGACCGAAGGGAGATTCTTTATTGAAAGGTATGAGATAGGAGGAGACCGGCAGGAGAGCCTTGTCATTAGGCTTCTAGACTTATGAATCAAATGATTAGTTAATCCATATTAGTTAATTGATTAAGCGATTAACGGTCCAATTGATGAAATCACCCCTCTAAGAATTATCCCTCCAAATTGTGTCTCCATTTATCTTTTGCTTTCTAGATTAGCTTTTTAGTTTATCTTTTCGGCATTAGATTTTGTTCTCTAAATAAAGCATAGCAAGATTATTCATGGTAATTAATTGAATAAATCCAATCCCCTGTGGAAACGATACTCTATACTCAAAATCACTATATTACTTGTGACGACCCGTACTCTTGCAGTGTAAAATTGTGCAACAAGTTTTTGGTGTCATTGCTGGGGATCTGCTAATTTCATTCAATTAATATTGTGAAGAAATTGCTTACTTTAATTTAGAGGTTTTATTTTGCTTTCTTTGTTTTTATTTTATTTTTATCCTGGTCCATTATTCTTGTTGTGCATTTAATTGGTATTTGCATCTGACTAAAAGCTTGATTATTGTTGTTGTTTTATTATTTTAAATGGCTTTATTTTATAATTTTCGGTGGCCCTTTAGGGAATCTGAGCCCGAAGAACCAACACCATCATCCAATTTTTTCTATTCAAATTATCCCCCTTTAAAAGAAAAATCTCCCCTAGAAAATTTGCTTCAAGATTATATTCAGGATAATAGAGCACTCAAATTAGCTCTAGAAAAATTCCAAGGGAGATTGGATCCCCAAGAGGTGGTGAGTGAAGTGCAATCCGCTTCCATAGAAGAAACGTCTTCCTTAGTGAGCTTGCTTGAAAATTTTATTCAAGAGACTAGAGCAATGAATTTAGAATTAGAAAAATCTATGGAGAGACTCTAGACCCAAGTGGATGATAGGGAAGTAGGATCCACTTACATAGAGTGTCTAGTGAGTCATGTGGCCACTGATTCATTAGCACCCATTCAAGAGCCCAATTCTTTCAATTTTGCTGAGTTTGAGCATATAGGGGTAACTTGTATAGATAGTAAGGAAGAATTGGATAGTTTTAGCACCCACCAAGAACAAGTTTGTGAGAAAGAAAAAGAAAATGAGCCCATAGTGTTTAAGGAGTTTCAAGAGATAGAGTTTAAGGTTGAAAGGCCTTTGTCTGTTCCATCCTCTCCATCCTCTCTTGATAATGAGTGTTCTTTTTCTTGTTCTCACTAGTCAGCGTCAGAGTCAGAGTCTCTTTATTTTGATCTTTCTCCTTTTATGCTTTTATTAAAAGAAAATACCAAAAATATTTATACTTCAGGGGCCCATGAAAAGCTAGTAAGTCTGCTAGCGATAGAGTGCTTCATTGATTCAAGGAAGAAGGGCCGGAAGAAATACGAGAATTTTTACGTGCCTTGAAAGTCCGCACAAGCTCGTCTAGCTAAGAGACGTTAAACAAGCGCTTCTTGGGAGGCAACCTAAGTTTATTTTTCCATTAATTTTCTTTCCTTTGTTTTTCAGTTTTTTTTTTTTTTTTTTTTTGTAGTTAGAACATGTTGATCTTTCGTTCCTGTTGATCAATTTGAAGCAACTCGAGAACCACGATTTTTTCCAAACAACCCCAATGATTGAAGAGGCTGACATCCATGATTTCTCTCGCACTCCAGGGCAGTATTGTTCTCCCTATATTTTTGAATTGTCCTTGTGCTTGCTTAATTCGTTTGAATAATTAATACATTAAGGACAATGTATGATTTAAGTTTTGGGGGGAGGCTTTGCTGTTCTGATCTGAGCGAAAAAAATTTCATGATGATTTTATTGCATTTGTTTTGATGAGGACAATTCGTGATATGATCAAGATAATGAATCCTGTACAATTCTTGTGAAATATGAAAGCATGTTCAAGATTCATGTAAATTTAAACTTTTTTCTTTGATTTCCTTGCACATGTTGAGCACTTAGCCTACTTATATGGTTTTGATTGCTTAGAACTGGATTATATTATCTAGATGTTTGTTGTCACTCCGATAGGCTTAAGATCTGATTTGAAAGTTGAACTGCATGAGAGTTTGTAAAGTTTTGCTTGGGAGAAAAATCACGATTATTAGCCTGCAAAGAAAAAAAAAAGAGGAAAATAAAGAAAAAGAAAAAAATGAGAAAAGATAAGTGTGAAAAAAAATATATAAAAATATATAACGAATAAAAAAAGCTTGCTATGTTTAAAAAGCTAGGGGCAAAAAGAGCTACCTGCAGTGTGATCAGTTAGGCCAACCAAGAATAAAATTCGGGTTATGGGTCCCTACATCGTAGTGTGAAAGCTAGTGCCATTAGAATCATAAAAATGCAAGTTTAGGGGAGGCATACCCTATTGTTTCAGGCACCTTAGTGGGATATTGCTTTCTTGATTGTTGGAAAGCTGGATAATTAGAGCTTACGGCCAGTGTAGGTGTAAGATGAACTGAGGATTCTATTAACCTTTTCTAGGCTAGTAAAGACCTAATAGGGAGGCTCGCACACACACACGCAAGGGATGAAGAGTTTAAATTTAAATTTCGTGATGAATGAATATGTTTTAATATGTCCTTTAATTGTTAGAGTTCATTATTTGGATCATTGAGCTTAGAGTCATGCATTTGCATTAGTTGATTCATATATATGGTTTTAGCTTTGCTCGGGACTAGCAAAGGTTTAAGTTTGGGGGTGTGATAGCAGCCAAAAATGCTATCATTTTCCTATTACTTTTAGCTAGTTTTATGCTTGAATTGTGTACTTTAATGCTATTTTATGTTTAAATTTCAGAAAACCGAGCCAAGGAAGCAAAACCGGAATTTTGAGAGATTTTGAATGATTTTGGGGGCTTTTTGAAGCCTTTTGGAGAAGTCCATTGTAGACCCAAGTCCAAAAGTCCAAGAAGAATGAGTTAGAAGCCCAAATTCATGAATTTCAAGTCTTAAATTATCAAGTTGGGTTAAGAAAAGAGCCCAACATCCATTTCATGAAGCTTTTGGGCCAAAAGAAAGATGGAGGCCCAAAAATTGAGTTAAAATCGGGTCATTCTTTGAAGATCAAGGCTTAGCATCGAGACACTAAGCCTGGAGCGTCCCGACGCTTGGCAGGCTCGAGGAAGGACCCAAAAATTGGGTAGCGTCGCGACGCTGTCCATGTAGCGTCGCGACGCTGCGACGACTTGGAGTCCAAGATAAGATGACGTCAGAGCGTCGCGACGCTATGACATAGCTTCGCTATGCTGCGCCTGCTGAGAGCCTATAAATACAACCATTTTCATCCAAGTTTGGGGAGCCAATTTGTGGATTTTCACCCCATTCTAGAGTCCACACTAAAATTGGAGATTTTTGGGAGAGTTTTGGAGCTTTGTTGAAGATATTTGGAGCTCGGGATCGATGGAGGTCGGCGCGGGATCGAGGAGATCGACGCTTTTATGAGCATTTCTCTTCCCTTTTCCTTTATGTTTTAGTTTCTAGAATTGTTGTGATTAGGAATTATTGGATTTTAGTGATTATGAGTAGTTAATTCCTAAATTCTATGAGTTTGATTTAATATGTTGAACCTTTGCTTGATTAATGAATTGATTTGGTTTGATTGTCATTATTGTTCATTTGTGAATTTTGTCCTTAATGCTTTTAATCAACTGATCACTGGTTAAAAGAATTGTTACTAAGTGGAAACTCGATGGAGAGAAGCTAGACTAGAACTGAATGCATGACTGACGTTTATTTACCCGAGTGACACGGGATAAGACAAATAACGTTAGAGGTTGTATTGAAGGGGCGTAATGCAATGCTAAGTAAATAAAGAGGAAACCGAAAGGAGATTCTTTATTGAAAGGTATGAGATATAACGAGACCGACAGAAGAGTCCTTGTCATTAGGCTTCTAGACTTATGAATCAAATGATTAGTTAATCCATATTAGTTAATTGATTAAGAGATTAAAGGTCCAATTGATGAAATCAACCCTCTAAGAATTATCCCTCCAAATTGTGTCATTTATCTTTTGCTTTCTATATTAGCTTTTTAGTTTATCTTTTTGGC
The DNA here is from genome assembly GCA_017139565.1 of Luffa aegyptiaca. NCBI lineage: Eukaryota > Viridiplantae > Streptophyta > Magnoliopsida > Cucurbitales > Cucurbitaceae > Luffa > Luffa aegyptiaca. Next base: position 25,730,849 of record CM029397.1, read on the forward strand.
ATGAGATTTCGTTCTCTAAATAAAGCATAGCAAGACTAATCATGGTAATTAATTGAATAAATCCAATCCATGCGGAGACGATACTCTATACTCAAAATCACTATATTACTTGTGACGACCCGTACGCTTGCGGTGTAAAATCGTGCAACAGCTACCAGTTGGACCTAATGGACCTAAAGATCAGAAACTCTAACGATACGAGACTAATTGGCTAAACACATTAACCAAGTTAGTCTCCATTCATAAATTGTGGGTCACTCCACTAAAGACCCACAGCTACACTCTTCTCACTGCAGAATATTTATGTGTCCACGGATATCGACCAATAACGGCAAGTCAGTCCTTCACGTGTGTTTGTACCCCAGCTGGGTCAAATTATCGTTTTACCCCTGGGTAACATCTTTGTCCTTAAGTCTCTAGTGCTCCTCTAATGAACAACCTATTTGAGGTCCAACCAACAAACAGAAGTCCCTCTCATGCCATAGAGAACACACCTCTTAAGGGAACACACCTCTACTCACCCTAGAGTCGGGAATGAGTGAATTCTATCTTGTGTGATTATGTTTTATACTTCCCACTCGATATTGTTCCCAAAATTGTAGGCTTATTGAGTCAGTGTGCTGGCCACTCTCACCAATACAAATCAAAGGACAACCCCTCGTGAACAGGAGTCCATAATCCATTCAAGATTGAGACCGAGTTGCCTAGGTCATCCTAGTGAAATAGAAACCAAGCCAACTAATGGTGTTACAGTTAGTGGTTAACTATTTCGCGGTCCGGTCTTATGCAAACTCATTGACCCTTTACTATAGACCCTTTAGGCTGAATCTTGAACATTGATCCCCGTATGTCCCTACATACTAGTTCAAGCCTCATACTATCAACCTATGATGTTTAGTTTATTGGATTAGGGTTAATAAGACAATATCTACTCAATACAAACAAAATAAACTATTTTATTAATGTTCGGTAAAATGTTACATTTACTATCTACGAGTTTTAGGGCATAAAACCCAACAAACTCCCACTTGAACTAAAACTCAAGATAATGGAAAAAAAACATGTACAAATAATCTAAAGTTGGAAATGGTAAATACAATAAACTAGGGCATCCTCATACCCTATTACATATCTCCCACTTGCCCTAGATTACACAATGTACATATCTCGTAGACCTAGACACTCTAGATGACCCTCAAACACTTTAGCCGAGAGAGCCTTCGTAAAAGGATCAACAATGTTGTGCTCCGAAGTGATCTTAGTGACGATCACATCTCCTCATTGCACAATCTCCCGTATCAGGTGATACTTCATTTCTATGTGTTTTTCTCGTTTGTGGCCTCGAGGTTCTCTAGAATTGTCTACAGCCCCACTGTTGTCACAATATAATGTAATGGACAAGTCCATATTTGGAACAACATCCAAATTTGTCAGGAACTTTCTTAGCCAAACCGCTTCCTTGGCTTCTTCACAAGCAGCTACATACTCAGCCTCCATGGTTGAGTCTGCTATGCATCCTTTTTTGATGCTTCTCCAAACTACAGCTCCCCCGTTAACGGTGAACACTGACCCCGACGTGGATTTCCTAGAATCCTTGTTAGACTGGAAGTCAGAGTTAGTGTATCTAGTGAGAACTAACTCTTTAGTCCCAAAATTGTGAATATGGATTGAAATGCATGAAAATGGAACATTGGGTCCTAAATGCATCTTAGAAATTAAGAAAAAAAAATGTCTCCTAATCATAATTATGAGTGACACTTTTATTCTAAGGTACATCAAAATAAAGGAGTTTCGTGGGATTTTTATGATGAATGAGTGGATATGAGAAAAGATCTAACATACGAGGGTATTAAAGATCAAGACTACTCTATCATATGCTAGACGATGATGTATGAAAGAAAAATGTTGTAATTTTCATTTAAATGAAAATAAAAATCTAGAATGAATGTGAATAGTGAAAAAAAAGTAAGAATATTTCTAAATCTTAGAAAACAATGGTTCAAAAAAAAATTTCAATGCTATAAAGTAACAAAGAATTAATGTTAGAAGGCCATCATATACCCTCGAAGGTCGAATACTACTTCATCTTAAATGAAGAATATGATCCTAAAGCCTATGTATGAACCTAGACTATGCAATATGCGCTTAGATGAGGGGAAAAAAAGGTGTGGAGAGTTAAATTCAAGGTGAAAATTTATCTCCAAAATTTATTTGAAATGAAAAAAAAAACTAAAGGAGAGATTCTCACCGATTAAAGGGAACCCTTTTCTTTCTTTCTTTCTTTTTTCTTTTTAAGAAAACAATAAAGAAAAAAAACCAATAAAAGGAAATTCTTATTGTTTATTTTTTTCTCACAATAGATCCTATTTTTTTTTCCACACAAAGAAAACAAATACTATTTTTTCCTTTTTTAGAAGATATTTATTTACAAATGAGATGATAAAATGAAAACAACCAAGAGATATTGAACAAAGAATAAGATGATGGAGTATATTTTAAATCCTGATAAAGGACCTCAAATTAATTTCAATGTTATAAAATAACAATTGAATTAACTTGAATGATGAGTATAATGTAAGGTTAGAATTCTAATCCTAAAAAACAAAGGATCTCAAATCAATTTCAATGTTATAACAATTGAATTAATTTGAGTAGTAAAAACATGTGATGTGAGGATAGAATTTTAATTCTAGAGGACAAAGGATCTCAAATCAATTCCAATGTTAAAAGCACAATGAATCGGTTTGAGCGAGAATTTTCGTGTGCCTATATGAGGGCAATCATGTCCCTTCGAAGGTCGACACTACTACATCCTCGATTCCAATCACAAGGAGTGTATAGATCCAAGTATAGAATTGTGATTGAACCATTTTAGAATTTTAAAAATATTTGGAAAAATAATATATCTATATATATATACAATGTAAATACACATTAAGTTATGAACTTCGGATATATTGATGAGATAATCACACTACATGAAAATCAAACATGCAATATAAACAAATAGGTGTATTCTAAAGTTGAAATTTGCAATGATTATTGGTTGGCTCTAGGATGCATAACAGTGTAAGTTTGGGTTCTAACATTCCTAGAAAATGAAACGACTCTCAAACTAACTCATCGACTAATTAGAGTCTAGAATAACATGGATTTTCTTGAGTGAGAAATTTCATGTCCCTACACAGGAGACGAAGCTCCACGAAGGTAACACTACTCAGTCCTCAAATCTAACCTTTAAGGGTAAAGGTCGGGTAGGAGGCTTGTGAGCGTGTGTGAAAAATAAAAATATACATTGATGTACAAAAAAATCAATGCAAATTATAAGCAATAAGAATACATGGACCAAACAATAAGGATAATGTAAAATAAAACAACGGCTTGACTCTCTTCGGTATAATCACCTATTGTCCCCAGTGGAGTCGCCAAGCTGTCGCAACGTCATAACGATGCGGAGCGGCCAACGTCCTCTCTTAAGGGTCTGGTTCGAGAGGAGAGGTTTGGCGTCGTCACCAATCATCTTGGGATGTGATTGGTCACCCGTTTTAAAGAAAAATCGGTCTTTGAAAACCTAAAATTAGGCTCGGGAGTCGATCGAGTGTAGGGAAGGTGTTAGCACCCCTACAACACCCGTTTAAAAATGGTTGCCACATTTTATTTTAAAATTATCCTTTTATAACATGAAACGGTCCTTTATTTTGAAGAAAAATGATTAAATGATAAATGTCCCACTTGATCTTACCTTACCTTTAAAAAATAAAGTAAGTGTAACAACCCAAAATTTATTTAAAAAAAAAAAAGAAAACAAAATGAGGGAAGTGGGCTGGTGCCCGGTCAAAAGGGAGAAAGGGGGGAAAGTTTCCCCCCAAAATTCGGTCAACTGACCGTTTTTTAAAAAAAAATAATAAAAAATATATATCTTTCAAACTTTTTTCTTTCCCCTCCCACTCTCTCTCTCTACTGTAAGGTTCGTTGCCGCCACTGTGCAAAAGTGCCTGCCGCCGCCTCAGACCTGTCACCGCCATCGCGGACAGCCCCAGCGTCACTGCCGCCTTTTTAGATCTGTTCGTCGCTGCCGTTTGAATTTTCAGCTTTGCTTCTAAAGAATTAATTGGGTAAGGAATTCAATCGGATTCAGCTTCAGTGTCTTTGTTTTGGTCGTACTATGTTGGGATCTGAGTTGATTGTTAAAATTGTTAGGAGTTGTGGGATTGCTAGGAAAACTCGTTGGTGAAGCTTTTTTGTTCTGTATTGAGCTATAAAGGTAAGTTAACTTGCTGAACTAACTATAATTTATGTATTGGTTGTGCTCCGGGCATGAGACTTTTTTTGCATGTTTGAGTTGAGACTGAGATGTTATGAACACACTATTTTCAAGAGTATGGCTGCTGTGTATTTGTGTTATGATATAGATGCGAGAGCATGATAGTGATTCATTATAGTTGGCTGGCAACGTATGTAGACAGTGAGAAGTCTGTGGTTTCTCTCTTTAGAAGTGTTGTTTGTCGTTTTTGTTCCTGAAATTGACTGAGTTGGGATGGTGCATATCGGTTTAGCCTGTCAGTAATCTCTGAAAAAGAAAAGAATTTTATTAACTAGGTTGCAGTTTAAATTAGCCTGCATGCTAAGAGGCCTTAAAGGGAAAAGAGCAAGAAAGGGAAAAAAAATAGGCTAGTTACTCTAGTAAGGGGTCGTGTCAGTTAATCACTTAGGACTGAGATGTATTAGACTGAAATGAGGAGCTAGATGGGCGGAACTTAGCTTTGCAGACTAGGTGCCATTTACTAACTGTGGAAGTTAAATTTCGACTTAAAACCCATGGACGCCCCACCAGTGAAATGGTAGTTTAGAACGCTACGTGCACATTAGTGCCTTGATGGGCGAGACTTGGCTCCACTGACTGTGTGCCTTCTACTATTAGTAGGAGTCGAGATCTCCCAAAATACCCACTTGTGCATCTTCAGTGAGTTGGCAAATTTAAGCAGGTGAGTTAATTGATCACGAGACCCAAACTACAGAATGAAATGAAGTGAGATGGAATGGAACGAGATGACTTCACCCTTAGGCCCTTAGCCGAAATAACCTCTTGAAGCCTTAGTTGTTGCATGTCTAGCAACATTGTTACTTACGGAGTATTTTTCTTAAATACTCATTCTTTTCCCTAAGATGTAATTGCAGGTAAAGGCAAAGGTGTACAGAACGTGTGACAGAATGTTGCTGAACGAGCCATGGATTTCCTTAGGATAGACTTCCGCTTATTATCTTTTTGAACTTCTTATTTTTTATTTATTTTTTTTTTGCATTTGTTATGTGATTTTTTTAGGACTTATTCTGGTTTGAGATTTTTTGTTGGAATCGCTAAAACTTCTTCTTGTTCTGTTTTAATTGGGATCCCAGGCTGAAAAGTTTTACTGATTTTCTAAGCATGTTTTACTCTCAATGTTGTTCCAACGTCATTCTTTGTAAGTAAAATGAAATGCATCTGGTAATGACCCTAGGATCTAGACATGAAATGTAGGGTCGTTACAGTAAGGGTCTGATGTAGTGAGCACGGTTATACCCAATAATTAATTGTCATGTATAATTTTCTTTCAATTAAAAGAAAATTTATCACCTCAAGGATTTGAGAAATTTATTTGAAGATTTCAAATCAAAATGAATTCAAAATTGATTTCTAAATTTTTGAATTAAACCAAATTAAAACGGAATCAATTTAAAACCAAGATGAAATTGAATTGGAAATTCAAATTGAACCAAATTGACATTGATTTTTAAATTCCAAAATGAAATTAAATTGGAAATCCAAATTTAGAATCAAAATGAAATTGAAACAAACTTCAAATTAAATTTAATCTCAGTCAAAGAAAAAGAGGGAAATATGTTAAATTGAGAGGAATTAAGATTAGTGTATCATGTGCTCTTATTGAAGAAAGAAGATGAAATGAAGGTTAAAAATGGTGATCAAGAGCTATGTGAAAGGGATATCCAGGGAAAAGAAGGGGAAGAAAATAAATTGGAGAAAGAAGGGAAGTGAGAGGAAGAATAAAATATTAAAGTAACACTATTGGAATGTGAAATTGACTTGATGGATAGTACACGTGGGTAATTGAGGTCATTCACGTGGATGGTGGTTCTTGGGAAGAGAAAATTACCTTTTATTGTAGAAAATGAATGGATGTATGAAATGAGAAAAAAAACATATTATATTAATTGTTTAAATGGGAAGAAAGAGACAAAATGTACTTGAGAAAATGAAAAATTGGAAGTTTGAATTAAGTGAAGTAAATGGAAATTTGGTTAGTTGGTCAATGTGTGAAGCTTATGTTTAATTTCCTATTACAGAGATAATTCATAATTTATGTTATGGATTTTGAAATTTCAAGTTGGACTCAAATTGAAAAGCTTCTGGTCCGAAGCGCCAACGACAATAGCGTTGTGAGTGGTTATTTTACAAAATGTTTCTTTGTTTAATTATTATTATGAGATTTCAAAAGCTTTATCATTATGTTGGAGTTCTAAAGAGACTATTATAAGATTTACAAAGAGTTGCTATGATTACCAATATTGTTTTGGTTTTCAAGTCATTCGAGATTTCGAGAAAACAAGTGTTACAGATTTTCCGTATATTATGATTTTAGCCAGAATTATTATTTAGAGCTGTGTGAGATATTTTATGGTGATTTGAGTAATTAAAAGTATTTGTGTTATTTGAGAGATCTCCTTAATTTATGAAATGTTTTTTTAGAGCATGAGAATGGTTTTAGAGAAATTGGTTGATGCTGAGTTTTTATGTTAAAAGTGATTTGAATCCACTAGATCTATGTACCCATGGTGATTACCCGTATATTACGTGAATACGCTTTCATAGTACAGAGAGGGGTCTTTAAGACCCACTCTAGCACACGCGAGAGCTTTGGGTCGTTTTAGAGTGCTTAGCCCTTTAAGGGTTGCTCTACGTGCACGTATGACAGAGATGGCTCTGCTATGCATTTTGAGATTACTCAATGAATAGTATGACAGAGTTTGCTCTGTTGAGCGTATTGAGGTTACTCTATGCCAGTATGACTAGGGAGTTGGGTACAAGTTTGGTGATAAATCTTTTTGACATATGTTATTGTTTTTCAAGAGTTACCTCTATAAATATTTCTTTATGTTTTTGTTATCTTGAGAGTTATTAAGACAACACATGTATTATTTTGTTTTCCAGAGCTATGAGATTTCGTTTTAGAAGAGATTGGTCTCCATGAAATTATTTTATTATGAACTTACCACTCACTGGGCTTTTCAACTCATTCTTTTATTTTTATTTTTCCACCAGGTTGCTCTTAAGTTTCAACCAGAGTTGATTGAGCAAAGTAAATTAGCCAGAGTCTGCTACCAGTCTCTAAAGTTCGATGGATATCACTTAGTTTATATAAGGTTTGGTAACGAGGTGTCAGGTTGAGTATTGTGGTTTGAGACGTCTGTGTCTCTAGCCTAGTTATAGGATGTGATATAGTATCTTTACTTCTAGGGAGTTTATATGCATATATATGGTCTTGTTTCAGGTGTGTTATAAACCAAGTTTCAGGAGAAACTCTACCCAAATTTATGGTTATTTAAGTTGTTTCAGGTGTGTTTTAAACCAAGTTTCAGGAGAAACTCTGCCCAAAAAATATTATGTTGACATTCTTTCTATTTTTTTCCTTTCCTAACTTTTTCTCTCTCCCAAATCTAACCTTAGAACTCACCTGATTCCATATGGGTCTTCGAACTGGAGCAGCGACAGCGGAATTGTACAGGCTATGGTAGTGGCAGCAACATTATCCAGGCTGCAGCAATGGCGACCACAATCATTGGCTGGAGGTCACCGAAACTGTGGTTTTTCAAAGAAAATCACAACTGAGTTCTTACGGATCTCTCTAAAATCTCCTCCTCTAAAACTCTTTCATTTGTTTTTTTTTTTTTTTTTTGTGTTTTCTCACTCTTTTTTCTCCACATTGTTCTTGCCTTCACTATCCTCCACAAGCTCTCCTTTTATAGGAGAGCTTAGAGAAAGGGTTGAGAAATAAGGGGAGGGAGTTGGAGAGAGTGGGGGAGTGAGTTGAGGGAGGTTGAGAAAGAGGGGGAGAAGGAGAAGGAAATGAAAGACCATGGAAAAAAAGAAAAAATAATAATAATTAAAATTAAGATTAAAAAAATTGAACATCAAATATTGTAAAAATTGAAATTTTATTACTAAAAATTAAGTTGGACCAAATATGGTGTCTACAATATTAACTCCTTCAGTTTTCCTATGATCTACAAAAAAAATAAATAAATAAAATACAAAACCCAAGGAAATATTGTTGGGTTTTATGCTCTATAACTCGTAGATAGTAAATGTAACATTTTACCAAACAATAATAAAATAGTTTATTTTGTTTGTATTTAGAAGATCTTGTCTTATTAACCCTAATCCAATAAACTAAACATCCTAGGTTGATAGTATGAGGCTTGAACTAGTATGTAGGGACATACGGGGATCAATGTTCAAGATTCAGCCTAAAGGGTTTATAGTATAGGGATAAGGTTGGGTACCTTATCCTGGTGACACTATGGATACGACCTGCTTTGTATTATGATACAAACGCAATGATCCAACGCGTTCATGTAGTTGACATTCAAGTGGGGGTATCCTATGCAAAGAGTTTGCATAAGACCGGACCGCGAAATAGTTAACCACTAACTGTAACACCGTTAGTTGGCTATTTCACTAGAATGACCTAGACAACTCACTCTCAATCCTGAGTGGATTATGGACTCCTATTCACGAGGGGTTGTCTTTTGATTTTTATGAGTGAGAATGGTCAGCACGCCGACTCAATAAGCCTACCATTTTGGAGACAATACCGAGTGGAGAGCTGGGAACATAATTACACAAGATTGAATTCACTCCTTCCCGACTCTAGGGTAAGTAGAGGTGTGTTCCCTTAAATGGTGTCTCCAGGACTTGAACAATGGGTCCAACCCTCTCTATGGCACGAGAGGGACTTCTGTTTGTTGGTTGGACCTCAAACAGGTTGTTCATTAGAGGAGCACTAGGGACTTAAGGACAAAGATGTAAACCAGGGGTAAAATGGTAATTTGACCCAGCTGGGATACGAACACACGTGAAGGACTGACTTGTAGTATTGGTCGATATCCATGGACACAGAAATATTTTGCAGTGAGAAGAGTGCAGCTGAGGGTCTTTAGTGGAGTGACCCACAGTTTAACGAATGGAGACTAACTTGGTTAATGAGTTTAAGTCGATTAGTCTCGTATTGTTGGAGTTTCTGATCTGTAGGTCCAATAGGTCCCACTGGTAGCTCGTAAAAAGACTTGAAGCAAATAAAAATAAATTGTAAATTGAAAGTGTTCAATTTATTTGGGGAATCATATAATGTATATTGATGCATTATAATATAAAGTTTATGAAACTTTATAATATAATTTTTGAATTAATTTCAAAAATTAATTCTTGAGAGAAAATATTTGAAAGAGTTCAAATAAATTTAATATGAATTGAATTCATATTAATTTTAATTTTAATAAAATCCCTAAGATTAAATATATGATATTTAATTGGATAATTAATTAATTATGGAATTAATTAATTATTTATGAAAATTAGAGACCTGTTCCTATTAGGACCCCTGGGGTGGGGTGAAAGGCATCCCATTGTCTCTCCTCTCAGAGATCTCTCCCAAAGGACTCAGAAGTCTCCTACTTCAAGAAGTCTTAGAGATATACCGGTGTAGCCGATTTTTGGTGTTTGCACAAGAGAGTTGCTGCGTTTTCAATCTTATTGGCAAGAAAAGGCGAATTGATTAAGGCTTTCTACAAAAGTAAGTTTTCTATGAAATCCTTGAACACTAGGATCAATCTAGTTGATCATTTAGCATGTTTACAACCTACATACAACCCTTTAAATATAGATTTATTGCTGTAATATTTTGCAAATTGTATTGATATTTCAATTAGAATCTAAGACTCTGAGTAGGTTCGGTAATTCTTTCCGCTGCGTGGGGCTTTTATCCTTTCAAATATTTTGTCCCAGGGTTTGGGATAGTAATTAAGATTATCAGACAAATGAATATATCTGACTTGTTTGTAGAAGTTCACTTGTATAATTGTCTTCTGTGACTCTAAACTAGAACTTCATTCCAAATTGTGGTGCAAATGTTCCCTGTACGGTAGAGAAATATTTTATCATTTGTTGACAACTTAAGAAAAATAAAGAAACCTTTATAATAAGATGATGTATATCTAAACAAGGTTGACACATAATATAGTCTACATACATGCTACGCATTCAACTTAATGAATTGATCAAAAAATGTCATGTTGCATAAAAGCGAATATTAAATAATTATCTAGGGGAATGAACAAGGATGACATATAATTGTTGAAATTTAGCCTTTAGGCTTCAACATTTTTTTTTTCATCATTACATCATGTGTATGAAAAGGGAAATGGTAGATCTGTTTGAAAAGCTAAGAGAATAGTTTTAAAAAGTTTTATGTTTCTTTGTAAATGAAATATAGAATTTTGATTGAATGATTTATAAAAATAAATTTTATTGTGTACACTGAAATCCCTATTCACAATTTTTTTTTTTTTAATTTTAGGGGGAAAAACTCTGTTTTGAAGAAAGAAAGTTGAATAAAAGACTCTTTCACTTGTAAGGAAAAAGGGAACAATTCGCCAACATCATTCAACACTTTTCCACGATGAGAACGATGACACCATACCTCATATTGAAGTGCCTTTAGTGTCTCACAAATAAACTCAAATAATGATTACAAGTTCTCTAGTGTAGGAGCAGTCACAAAAATATTAGAATACATGTGCAACAAAGCCACCCACCATAGTAAACAAACATTAATATATATATATATATATATATATATATATATATATATATATATATATATATATATAGTCTAGTTTTAGAAATCAACCTGCTTAATCTAATTTAGTTTTAGAATTGTTTTGAAATTATAAGGCCAATGTATCGGTATTTTTCATACTGGCGCAAATAGAAATGTTTTGATCTGATATACGCTTCTGCTCAAAGGATTTTCATTCTTTCATTGATATGGCTCTAATATTGTGTAAAATTTGAATTTAACTTACCCTGATGTTATGGTTCCAACAATTTCTTTACAAAGTGCTGCGGATTTAGCTCTTTCGTGGGGAGCAATTAATGCAACAATGTTATCAAGTGTTTTATCAAGAACAATATCGAGGAAAATTGAAACAACTTTTGTCTAGTTTATCAAACAAACCAAAATAATAAGATATGCAAGGTCCAACATTACAAATAAAATATATGGATAACTACATCAATAGTCTTTAAATAAAACCCTAATTTTTTTTTTTGAAAATAAATAAAACCCTAATTTTATATATATGTATATACACATAAATATATCTGTATGTAAATGTACATATGTATGAATGTATATGTATGAATGTCACCCATTTTTTAGGATTGCAGTTATGACAAAAAAAAAAAAAAAAAAATGCAACCCAACCCCAAACACAAATAGAAAAAGTCATATCAGATATTTTGTTGACATACTACTAATATACCTAAAAAGATATACTGTAATTATATTTATGGTTGTTTATCTTTACTTTGCACTAAAAAAAAATTAAATTATTCTTTTCTGCCAACAATGTGTGCAACCATTACCTGCTGTTATATTTGTTCATTGAAATATCTAAAAATTTGCCCAACATTTCATTCATCTGGAAAATTGTGCATTATTTTAGCAAGTACATTCTAAAAACAAAATCTCATGATATCAAATTAAATATTTCAAAAACCTACTTATCTCTAATTTATTCTTGTAACACTAGAGGATAGTTGGACATAATTTCATGACTTCCTTACTCAACAAATAATGTAGATTAACCGCCTGAAAAAATAATTATTAGGAAAGACATAAATATTTATTCATTGATAAAGATACCCATGATTAATTGTAACACCCCGACTTTTTAAATCCTATAGACTGACTAGGGACGTTACTACATGCATGCTATGATCTTAAATAAATTCAATAACTATGAAATTAAAATTTTCCTAGAAGTCTTGAATGCGTAAAATAGGTAAATAATTTTAGTAACACATTTATTTGGGATCCCGAGAAAAAAACTTGTAAAACATAAAAACATTTGGAAGCCTCAAAATGCAACAAAATAAACAAAACTTTGAATAATTACATAGAAAATTCAAATAAACAAAACTTTTATGCGGAAGTGAAAATATGTCAACATCGTCCACCATGGCGCCACCAGCAAGTGCTCTTGATCGGTCGCCTAACGCATTCTTACCCTTGCCTAATAAAAATAAATTTAAACAAAGAATGAGTATTAAAAATACCCAGTAAGTAACCCCCTACCAGGGTTGGTTATGCAAGCACAAACACTTATAAGGGGATCTAAATTTTGCTTTAAAAATAACTTTATTTCTTGGCCATAATGCCAAACGTGACCCTATCGCCACGAAAATTTAATTGTGGCCATATCGCCACTTGTCATCATGGTCGTACCGCCAAGTTTTAATAAAATAAGTACTAAAACCATTCCTTGACCATATCGCCAAGTTTTAAGAAAAAATATTAAAACCATTCCTTGACCATATCGCCAAGTCTTAATAAAACTCTTGGCCATACCGCCAAGCTTTCCAACGACAAAATTTTAGACACGTACGTCACCCTGAGTCATACATGCACATAAGATCCCCTAACCAACTTTAAGATAATGCCACAGACATACTTTCATCCCATTTCAACAATAACAAAAATATCAAATTCCTAATTTGCATGTTCATCACAAAACATTCAAGAATATGACATAGTAAATTTCACTTAATAACATCCCAATACATGCTCCACCGTCAAAAACATATTAGTATCCAATATATTGATTTTGCAAATATCCAAACAAACAACAATCACATTTAAACAGTAAAATTTTCAACATGCTGATAGGGGAGTCACTTACACAATACTACCCAAGAATTATACTCGAAATTCTTACTCCAAAGTTTCTCTTAATCGTTAGCCAAAATGCCCACAACTACGCACAAAAAAAGGGTTTCCAAGATTAGAATTTCGACCCAATAATATAATTAAAACTCAACCATGCTTAAGGGGGCTTTACTCTTGAATGCTCACCTGAGATGGCCTAGAAAGCTGCTGGACAACACCTAAAACCGTTGAATTTTTGCAATCCTCGGAAAAGAGTGGGTAACGCTAATCCAACTTCAAAATATGAAGATAAGGTACCATTATGGATCCCCAATGGCGGCAGCGACACTGATCGGAGCGGCGAGGATTCCGGCATGACGGCGCTGGAGAGAGAGACGTTAGAGAGGGAAACGCTAGAGAGAAAGAAGAGAGTGAGACACCGAGAGCTTGAGGGAAGAGAGAGAAAGAGTTGTCTCTTACCGAAAGGCGCGATGGTGGCGGCGGTTCGCGACGGCGAGAGGAGGCAGAGGGTGGCGGTGGCAAGAGGAGACAGAGGGCGGCGGTAGCGTGTTTGCTGAAGGAGAAGAGAGAGAGAGAGAGCGAGCAAGGGAGAAAGAAGAAAGAATGAGCGGGGATCTGACCGGAGAAAAGGAGGAGCGGCGCCGTGCGGCTGAAGGTGATCGGAGAAGAGAAGAAGTGGCGGCGTCTCGCGTGCGGCTTGCAGTGAAGATGTGAGAGAGAGAGTGGGAGCGTGAGAGGTGAGGGCGTGAGAGATAAAAATTAGTTGAGAGAGGAGAGAAAAAAGTGAGATGTGGGGTTTTCAATTTTTTTTTTTAACTGGACCGATTTTGGAGGGCATGACTCACGCCCCTCTCCCTCACTCTCCCCTATTTTTTTCTTTACTTTTTAAAACAATTTTTTTTAATAATAAAGATACTTTTTTAAAAAACAGAGGATTGTTACATTAATTTATAAATAATCATAATATAACCTGATCATGAACCTTGTCACCAATCCGATATTTAATATTCACCTCATTCTTCCTCATGTAGCAAATTCGATCATCCACATTCTTCCTCATGTTTACAGCTAACAAGAAACATGATCAAAGTGATATGGAAGTTATGCTAGCATAAATATAAAAGCTAAAAACCATAGTTATTTTAGAATATAAAAAAACGATATATTTTATTTTTAACAAATGGACATATACTAATTTTGATTAAATTAATAAATAAATTAAAAATTATGCAATGGGCATGAGAAAATAACAAAGTTGGGTTTGTGTGTAACGTCCCAGACCCAAGATCCAGAATTCGGATTCGCACCTGACTGTCCCGACTAGGGGTGTTCAAAACTAGATCGAAAACTGATCCGACAGGCTGAAACCTACCGAACAAGGTCGGTCGGTACTCCCAAAAATAGAGAAAACCGACGACCGACTGATTTTTATTTGTTAATAAAAAAAACATGTAAACCCTATTAATTAAGAAAACGTGTACTTCACTCACAAAATGTAACCTTATATGGTCATGAGTACATATCCAATCTTTTCAAGATATCATTTTCCAAAAAAGTCATCATTACCTTCTTTTAATTTATTGTTTTTTTTTTTTTGTTTCAAAAAAAAAAAATTTATTGTTTTTTTTTTAAATTTATCTCTTACCATCCTCACACGTTTTCCCAATTTTTTTTTTTTTTTTTTTTTTTTAAATTTTCTTTCAAGATGTCATTTTCAAAAAAAAGTTATCAATACTTTTTTGAATTTATTGTCTTTTTATTCTTATATCTTCTCATCTTCTATTGTTTCTTCTTCCCTTCATCCATTTTTCTTTTTCATTTTTCCACACATGCTCCTCTCTCTTTCTTTTCTCCTCCCACTTTTCCTCTCTTTTCTCTTCCTCACGGGTTCTTCACCATCTTCCTTGCCATCCGATGTCGTCACCGTTTTTCTTCATCTCTCTTCCTCACCAATTATTTTTTCTCCCTTTTCTTACTTTTTTCTTTCTTTCCTTATTCCTCACCGATCTCTACTCTCTCCCGTCTTTTATTCTTCTCTTCCTCGTATCTTTTTTTTTTATTTCGTAGGAGTTGCAAAGCTGACAAAAAATGACCGACTGACTGTGAGGTTCAATCAGTTAGCATCACCAACCCATAGAAAACCGACGAAAACTAAAACAGGCCGACAAATGTATCGGTGGTTGGTGTCAGTTGTAGCCCAAAACTGACTCCGAATGACCGATGAACACCCCTAGTCCCGACATTCCCCTAATATACCCGCTGATATACCAACATGGTAAAACGATAATAATAAAAAAAACGAAAATTACATTTTAAAAATTTTGTCTTGCTATTCATTGCAATTTCCCTTATATTTATGTGTACATACATACATACATGTATATATATACATGTATGTGTGTGTATGTATATATATATATATATATATATATATATATATATATATATATATATATACTTCTACGTAAATAGATATATATACACACATCGAATAAATATATACAAATGATATGATGGTGGAGACGAACAAATATACTGACTAGATATATATATAGATAACTAAATATATCGAGTGATTATATGATAAAATCTAAAATAAGTAGAATACGTATCTCAATAAAAATTAAATAATTTATAACATTCATTAAATGTCTTAAAATAAGGAATACAAGGAACTCGCATGAGTTATAGTAGAGCCCATTCATTAAGGAAATGTAGAATGTTTGGTGAGCCAAAAGATAACGGTATAAGTTTGTATAGAGGTAAAAGAAATAGTTGGAAATCATACCATAACCATGTACCATAACCATGGTACAAACTGTTGTAAGTGAAGAAAGAGTATTAACAAGCATAACTACCAAGCCTCCCCTTTTCAGTGGTCAAAGCCTCAAAATCCTAAAGGAAAACAAAATAAAGAGAGAAATAGTTAAATGGATGAGTCATTATAAAACATGAAGATAATTCATTGTTATAAAAAGTACTTAGGCATAAACGGATACGCTCAAAGTCCTTGTGTAGACAATATGATACACCTCCACTTTCACTAAAACTAAAAAATGGATCTGCCTTTTCAGGATCAAAAAGTCCCCTCTGCATAAACTTTTTCACCTATTTCACTCTTTTTATTTTATGGCTGCAATCACACATAATGAAAAAATATATATTGTAATTATATTTATGGTTCTTTCTCTTTACTTTGCACTAAAAAAATTAAAATATTCTTTTCTGCAAGCAATGTGCACAACGATTATCCGTTATATTTATTCATTGAAACATCTAAAAATTGGCACAACATTTCATTCATGTAAAAAATTGTCCATTATTTTAGCAAGTACATTCTAAAAAGCAAATTCATGGTATCAAATTAAATATTTCAAGAACATGTTTATCTCTAATTTATTCTTGTAGCACTAGAGGACGGTTGGGCGTGATTTCACGACTTCCTTACTCAACAAATATTGTAGATTAACCACCACGTCTTCCTTACTCAACAAATAATGTAGATTAACCACCTAAGAAAATAATTATTAATTAAGAAAGACATAAGTAGTTTTTTTTTTGACAATATGGGGGTGGGGGATTCAAACCATAGACGTTGTGGTCATCAGTACATTTTTATGCCAGTTGAACTATGCTCTTGTTTGCAGAAAGACATAAGTAGTTATTCATTAATAAAAAATACGGGTGATTTATTTATAATTAGTCATAATAAACTGACCACGAGCCTTGTCACCAATTATAACAAATAACGACCGATATTTCATATTCACCCCATTTTGAATCATGGTGCGAATTCGATGATCCACCTTCTTCCTCATGTTTACACCTCACAAGAAACATGATAAAAGTGATGTGGGAGTTCAATGTAGGTAGAATCATTAAAGCCAAAAAGGATAATTGTTTTTAATATAAAAAAAACCATATATTTTATTTTTAAGACATGGACATATACTAATTTTGATGAGACAAAATTTGATTAGATTAATAAGTAAAAATTATACAATAAGCATGAGAAAATAACAAAGTTAAGTTTGTGTGTAATGTCCCAGACCCAAGATTCGAAATCTTGATTCGGCACTTGACGGTCCCGACTTTCCCCTAATATACCAGTTGATATACCAACAGGGTAAAACGGTAATAATAAAAAAATGAAAAATCTGATTTTAAAAATTTTGTTATATTTGCAAATCTAAGAAATCATACCTAGATTTGCAACTATCTTAATGTTTCTTGCTATCCATTGCAATTTCTCTAATATTTATGTGTACATGCATACATACATGTGTATATATATATGCATATATATACATATATATTTATACATACATACATACATGTATATATGTGTATATATGTAACGCCCCGCGTTTCGAAATCGAGACGTTTTGGAATTAATTGGATGTTCTTATTCTAATTTGGAAAATTAGAATTTAAGCTTAGTCTTGGGTCGTTAAATTAAATTTCTATAACTTAGGGAAAAGAGATTTTTAATTAAATCTTTAAATTTCCTAAATCAGTTGGGTTATTTTCCTTCCCAAACCTTTCGGGAGTTAATATTCTAATTAGAATCCTAAATCCTAATTAGAATGAGTTTTTCATTCTTAGTTATTTTTTAAAAGAAAAGCAAAGGAATTAAAGAAAAGAATAATAATAAAAAAAAGAAGGCCTAAATCATTTCCTCTCTCTTTCTCCCTCTCATCTCACGTGTGAAACCCACCCCTCTCTAGCCATTGATTGTCGCCGCCCGTGACCCCTCCCGCCACCCGAGTCCAGTCGCGCACCCTCCAACCGCAAAGTCGTCGGTGTCCTCGTCGTCGCTGACGTCTAGCTCGCGTTTCCCCTTTATTTTTTGTGGCTTTCCTTTCCTCTCTCTAGGTCACGGTCTCTCTCTCACCGTCGTCATGTCACCGTCGGAGCTCACCATCGCCGCCGTCCATTGAGTAGCGCAGCCGCCAGCCCGTGGGTCTTGCTTTCTCTCTCTCGCTTCGCTGTAAGTCGCGTTGTCTCCCTCTTTTTTCATTGTTCGACCAAGATTCTGGGTGTAAGCTCTTGATTTCTTTTGTTCCTAGTTGATCTAAGGCTGATCTAACTCCCCTTTCTCGTTTCGATCAGATTGGTGCGCGTCCAGCAACCCGAGCCTCGTTTCCTCACATTTTCATCTCTGTCGAGTGGGTAATTTGGCCTTGAATTGTTTTGTTCGGTAAGTTTAAGCCTTACCCATGCTTGGTTAGTGCTAGAATTAAAATACCCATGTGTTTAGGTGCTGGAAATTTAGTTTAGTGATGAATTTCCTGTTCTGCAGCGCTGTCTAAGTGTTCGATTGAGTTCGAAACACTTCAGCTTGATCCCCCGCTGCCCAAGGATCATTATAACGCATAGTTAGAGGTTAGAATAACTCGTCTAGCATGAAAGCGGGTCCTTTTGGGTAAGTTTCTTCGTCGTCCCTAGTTTGATAGCTTTAAAGTTGAGTTGCCCGTTAGGTGTTAAGCTTTAAAAGCTTGTTTAATCGATACCCATGAGTTGGTTAGGCTTTAAAAGCATTGCCCAACCATTATACATCCTTAGAATGTATAATAAATGGGTTTTGCTTGCTAGTTATGGTTTAAAAAACATACTAAATTGATACCTATTTATTGTCTACACCTTAGTAGAGTTGCCCAATCGCCAGGAGTCCTTAGAATGCTAAATATGTGTTATTTACTTACTGTCTAGTGGCTGAAAAAGCCTTAACTATGGCCATTCAGCAAGTACCCATTGCCCCGTTGTGCCTTAAACGTGGTTGCCCATAGTCTAAAGGCGTTGGGTTTTCAATGTAACGCCCCGCGTTTCGAAATCAAAACATTTTGAGATTTGTAAGCGTTCTTATTCTAATTTGGGAAATTAGAATTTAACTTTGGTCTTGGGTCGTTAAGCTAAATTTCTAAAATTTAGGGGAAAGAGATTTTTAATTAAATCTTTAATTACTGGAGTTTGGAGGTTTAAAATTTGATATTTGTTTTAAATATTGAAAGACCCAAATCCCAAATTAATTGGGCTATTTTCTTTCCCAAATATTTTGAGGAGATAAGTTTGGGATTTTTAGATAAGGTCCTAGATAAGATCTAACTCTTAAGTTAATTGGGTTTCTTTCTTGGTTGTGTTTAAACGGAACCAAGAAAAAGAAAATAAAGGAAAAAGAGAAAAAAAAGATTGGAGCCCTAATCTTCTCTCCCTCTCTCCTCTCGTGCAGCAAGTCGCAGACCCCCCTCCCTCGTGTTTTCTTCTCGCAGCCAAGCCCCCGAAAGCCTCTTCGTCTCTTCCTCTCTCCGAGCGTCGTCCGCCTGCTGCCGTGAGCTACGCAGCAGTACCCACGCCTCGCTGTGTTGCCGTCGGAGAGCGAGCCATCGATCGTTCGATCTTAGATTGGGTCGTTTCAAGCCGCGCCGCCTCTCTTCGTCTCCGCGAGTTTCCCCCTCTCTTTCTTGCGATTTTCTTCTCCCTCTAGCGTCATGTTCTGTCCGAGTAGCAAGACCCACGCAAGAAGCCGCGACCTTTTCGTTCCAGCAGCCTTGTACTCGCGGTTGGCGTCTTCTCCGAGCGTGACTGCTCGCTGCAAGTAGTTGTGGGTCATTCTCTCTCCATCTCGCGTGGTTGGTTAGGTTGAGCAGCAAGCACGCGCGAATCTAGTCCCTTTTTGTGTCGTTTGGCCGTTTCGGTAAGTTTAGCTTCCACCCACTCGTTTTCCTTCAAGTTTCAGCGATGACCCATGCTTTTTTGAGTTCGAATATAGTTTACCCATTCGTTATCGACTTCAAAATTGCAGAATTAGGTGTGTTCGGTTGCTGTTCAGCGAGTGTTTGATCTCAAAGATTGTGTTCAACGAATACCCACAACCCGGAAGGCCTTGATTTTTGTTACCTATGACTCGGTGACTTGGGATCTTGGTTGTTGGGTCACACAAATCAGCTTGTATTCGAGGTTGTTTGAGTGTTGAACGGTAAATTCCAGCACCCTTTACCTTTCTTTATTAAGTCTCTTGGGTGCTGTTTATCAATTCCTAACCCTTAGAAGTCGTTTCTTTTAGTTTGAGCTCTTTTAGGCTCTTCCGGTTGAGAACCAAGTGGTTTCGGTAAGTAATCCATTCTCTAAGCATTCTTTAGTTATCATTAGGTTCTTAAGCTTGGTTTTGACTCGTAGTATTTATCCTGATGTTTAGGAGCTCCGTTGGCCTGTTTAGGATCGCTTAGGAGCGCTTGTGTAAGTAGTTCTGATTGCTTGCGAAATGCAAGCTATTTACCCTCTAAATTTAGGCTAAAAGAAGGTGAAAAGAACCTCTAATGCGTTATCTTAGCGCATAAAGAAAAGGAAAAAGTGCTTTGATATAAGCGGCAGGCTATATTTGTGTATGCGATAAGAAATTATAAATACAAAGCGCTAACGCAACTAATCTGGACATTTTAAGTATCTTTTTTTTCAGCGTAGGCACACTTTCCAAGATGATCAAAAGACAGAAAAAGATGGGTGAAAAGACAAGCGTCGGCGCAACTAGAGCAAGTAGGCGAAAAAGGAGATTAGAAAGGCGCAAGTGACCTAATGATGATTAAGCGCTGACACAACTAACGCAAGTGGACTTGCAAGTTGGCCGTTGGTGGCTTGAAGAAGTTTGCTTCCCTCACCTATAAATAGAAGTCACCTGCTTAAAGGAGAGAAAAGAATGAGGGTAGATCATTAGCAGACCATTGAAGAGAAAAGAGGAGAAGGAAGGAGAAGAAGCTCACAAAGGAGCTGCAGAAATCTGTAAATGGGAGTACACTTGTGTGTAATGTATCATTTCATGTTTCTCTGTTTTGCTCTCATGAGCTAAATCTTCTTTTCAAGGCTTAGCGCTAGCGCCTCATGCGACGATAAGTATAACTTGTAAGCGCATATTTTGGTTCAATTGAAACATTGTTTGCTTTCTACTTAGTTGTGTTAATCTTTTCATTGCTAATTCCCGCTTGGCCAGCCGGATGCGATATCAGTATGATAATTCCTTGACAGGTAATGCATATAGATCTCTCTAAGTAGAACAAGTTAGCGCATGTCATGTAGTCTTGGTAGCATTTAATTATTACCACTAAAAGATATTGCATGCTTGAGCTTCGATTGCATTGTGACTAACGCAATCCCTTGTAAGTATTAAGAGAACTAAACTTCACGCATAAGCTAGGCAAAGAGTCATTTGTTAGTTTATTGCTAAAACGCATAAGGAGTACCGGAAGGAAAACTTAATAATTTGTTCTCGCTTAGGCATTAATGGATCAATTAATCAAAAATTAGCGCTACAAGTCTCTTATAAACGCATGAGGTTGCTACCGCAATAGCCTTGATACTTCTCGCATTAAACCCCTTTCCTCAATTTATATTATTTTCTTCCTGCAATACATCTATTATTCAAACTACACCAATCAATTTTCTTTACTTACCTAGCATGTTGAGGAATTAAATCAGTGAATATATAATTTTTTGTTCCATTTCCCTATGGATTCGACCCTGAACTCATCAGGTACTACTTGATTTAGTCAGTTTAAACTTGGATTGATTTAAATCTGCGACTAATTTACCAACTATACTGACAAACAATCAAGTTTTTGGCGCCGTTGCCGGGGAATTGGCAACAAAAGTTTATTCCAGCTTTCACTGAATTAATACTCACAGTGCTTCCTATTGAGTCTTTTTCTCCAGGAACAAAAATTGCATGCATGCCGCCCGACGGATTGAATTCGAGGTAGATCCTGAAATCGATAGAACATACCACAGAAGAAAAAGAAATCGAAGACCTCGAAGGCAAACAAGGGAAATGGCAGCACCAAACCAACCAAATAGACCATTAAACCCCATCCAAATGGCCGATGATAGGGCCAAAGGAATTAGAGATTATGCAGCACCTGCAAATTGCAATTTCAATCCAGGGATAATTCAACCCACTCTAGAAACAGAGAGGTTTGAACTAAAACCTGTTATGTTTCAAATGTTAACAGCTGCAGGACAATTTGGAGGAAGCCCATCGGAAGATCCTCACTCTCACCTCAAGTCATTCCTTGACATTTGCAACAAGTTTATCATCCCAGGAGTTACACCAGAACAACTTCAGGTCATATTATTTCCTTACTCTCTGAGAGATGCGGCGAAAGTATGGTTAAATCAGCAGCCAGCAAACTCCATCGCAACATGGAATGTTTTGGCAGAAAAATTCCTAGAAAAATACTTTCCACCTACCGCAAACTCCAGATTGAGAAAGGAAATAATGACATTCACGCAACTAGATGATGAAACATTGAGCGAAGCTTGAGAACGATTCAAGAGCCTGCTACAAAGATGCCCGCATCATGGTTTACCACTGTGCATTCAGCTAGAGACTTTCTACGTAGGTCTTAACAAGAATTCGCAAATCTTGGTAGATTCATCCGCAAATGGTGCACTACTCAGAAAGACTTATGATGAAGCCCATGAAATTCTAAATCGAATTGCACGAAATAACTATGAGTGGGGATCTGCGGAAGATAGGCGACGAAGACCCATTAAAGCCAATTCAGGAAGTTTTGAAGTAGAGCCTATGACATCAGTAAACGCAAAAATTGAAGCGTTGACCTTAAAAATGGATGCGCTCACAGCCAGCACCGCACCCTTGATCGCGCAACTCAACGCAGTTGGATGCGGAATTTGCGGTGAAGGACACACGCATGATCAATGTCCTTCAAACCCAGAATCAGTTCTATATGTGGGAGCGCAAGGAGTGACGCGCAACAACCGATATTCAAGCACATATAACCCAGGGTGGAGAAATCACCCAAATTTTTCATGGAATGGAAACGCAAATAAACAACAACAAGGTAATATGAATCATGCGCCAAGATTATTCAATTCTAACAATGGCCAATCTGCGCAGGAACATTTCCAGCGCAACATGGATGGAGGAGGAAGCACCAGAGCATCAGCCTCAAACGCATTAGAAAGCATGATGAGGGAATTCATGACCAGTCAAAAAGAATATATGGCCAAGAATGACGTAGTAGTTCAAAGCCAAGCCGCATCTCTCCGAAGTCTAGAGATTCAAGTGGGACAGCTTGCGTCAGAATTAAAAAACAGGCCTGCAGGAACATTGCCCAGCAATACAGAGGATCCAAAAGGGAAAGAGCACTGCCATGCGGTGACTCTACGAAGTGGAAGGCAATTACAGATAAATGAACCTATACCAACACAAGATGACCCATGCAAAAACGCAACCACAGAAGGGCACAACCAGCCGCAAGAGGAAAAAGTAACGCAAGAAGAAGAATCCGAAAAAAAGAAGCGCACGTAGAAAAAGAGCCTGACGCATATAATGAAGGGAATAAAAGTCCCCACACAGCGGAAGCGCATCGATTAGACCTTACGCCGTATATTAATTAACATTAAAATACCGTTACGATAACTCAAACGAAACTTTAAACAACCTTTAAAGCCGCTGTAAAATTGGTTTAAACATGCTAAAATAAATCTAAATTTATTTTTATAACTTTTCTAAGGAAAAGAGGAAGAACCGTTACAAACCTTCGTTGAAGACTTGACCGTTCTTCGCCAACGACGCTCCACGAACGAAAACGCAGCAGCCGCCTTTGCTTTTCTTCGCTGAAAATTTCTTCTTTGATTGACACAATCACCACAGAGGTTACACCGGTATGTCTCTGAGTCTCGGAGGCTAAAGACTTGTGGGAGTCTTTCTCTAAGAGGGAGGCTAGAGAGAATTCTAGGTCTTGTCTTTCAAGAGTGTCAAGTGTCATGACCAATTAGGTCTAGTGTTCTATTTATAGAAGAGAGGCCATGAATAAAATATTCAATTAAATCAATCTTTTCCATAATTGATTCAATCTTATTCCTTAATTAATCAATCATGATCAATCAATTCCATAATTGATTAATCTTTTCCACAAATGACTAATTACTTCCATAAGTGATTAGATCATTTCCATAAATGATTAATCACTTCCTTAAGTGATTAATTATTTCCATAATTGATTAATTCCCGGTTAATGAATTCTTTAATTAATTAACCACCAATTAAATATCACATATTTAATTCCCGGCCTAGAATTAATTAATTTGCCCAAACACATTTTAGGCCTTAGATTAATTAATTCATTATTTCGAACTCTTTCAAACTTCCATAAATTTATATTTGAACTTTTCAAATATTAATTTCTCTCATAATAATATATCAATATATATTATATTTGTTTCCCTTAATAAATTGAACATTTTCAATTTACTTTTATTACTTAGTTGCCTCAAATTACTTTACGAGCTACCAGTGGGACCTAATGGACCTGCAGATCAGAAGCTCCAACGATGTGAGATTAATTGGTCAAACTCATTAACCACATTAATCAATATTCGTTAACTGTGTGTACATTCCACTATAGACTCACAGTTGCACTCTTCTCACTGCAGACATATTTTCTGTGTCCACGGATCTAGACCAATATCGACTAGTTAGTCCTTCACGAGTGTCCGTAACACCAGCTGGGTCAAATTACCGTTTTACCCCTGGGTTACCTTTATTTCCTTAAGTACCAATTCTCCTCTAATGAACAACCTGTTTGTGGTCCAACCATCAAACAGAAAACCCTCTCGTGCCATTGAGAGGGTAGGGCCCTTTGTTCAAGACTCGGAGTAACCACTTAAGGGAACACTCATCTGCTTCCCTAAAGTCGGGAAGGAGTGAATTCCATCTTGTACGATTATGTTCCCAGCTCCCCATTCGGTCTTGTCCCCAAAGTGGTAGGCTTATTGAGTCGGCGTATTGGCCACTCTCACCCATACAAATCAAAGGACAATCTCTCATGAGCAGGAGTCCATAATCAACTCAGGATTAAGACTAAGTTGTCTAGGTCGTCCTAGTGAAATAGAAAACCAACTAGTTAACGGTGTTATAAACAATGGTTACTATTTCGCGGTCCGGTCTTATGCAAACTCATTGCATAGGATACCCCCACTCGCATGTCTCCTACACGAACGCGTTGGATCGCAACGTTTGTATCAAATACAAAGTGGGCCGTATCCATAGTGTCACCAGGATAAGGCACCCAGTCTTATCCCTATACTATAGACCCTTTAGGCTGTTTCTTGAACAATGATCCCATATGTCGCTACATATAGTTCAAGACTCATATTACAGCCTTGGATGTCTAGTTTATTGGATTAGGGTTATTATTAGGCAAAGACATATATAAAATAACTAATAACAATTAATGGAAAAATATATCAATATTATTTCATTAATATCCGGTCAACGGTTACATTCACTATCTACGAGTTTTAGGGCATAAAACCCAACGTTCATATTCTGAGCCATACTACCTCTTTAGCTGCTTCGCAAGCTGCTACATACTCAGCCTCCATGGTTGAGTCTGCTATGCATCCTTGTTTGATGCTTCTCCATACTACTGCTCTTCCATTGAGGGTGAATACTGACCCTGATGTGGATTTCCTTGAATCCTTATCAGCTTGAAAGTCAGAGTCAGTGTATCCAGTAAGAATCAAATCCTTAGCTCCATACACAAGCATGTAGTCCCTCGTTCTCCGAAGATACTTGAGGATATTCTTAATCGCTCCCCAGTGGTCCAACCCTGGATTAGACTAATACCTACTGACTACTCCCACTGCATAACATATGTCAGGCCTAGTGCAGAGCATAACATACATTAAGCTGCCCACAGCTGAGGCGTAGGGAATGTGTCTCATGTTCTCAATTTCTTGAGGTGTCTTAGGAGACTGTTCCTTAGACAGGTGTACCCCATGTCTGAAGGGTAGTAGTCCCTTCTTGGAGTTTTGCATCGAATATCGAGACAACATCTTGTCAATATACGTTGCTTGAGACAGGGCTAGCGTTTTGTTCTTACGATCCCTAATGATTTGGATTCCCAGAACATATTGAGCCTCTCCCAGATCTTTCATTTGGAATTGGGCTGCTAGCCATTTCTTAACGTCAGTGAGGTATCCTACATCATTCCCAATGAGTAGGATATCGTCTACATAAAGTATTAGAAAAGCTACTTTCCTTTTGTTGATTTTCTTGTACACACAAGGCTCATCAACGTTTTGGTCAAAGCCAAAAGATTTGATTGCAGTATCAAATCTAATGTTCCATGAACTGGACGCTTGTTTCAATCCATAAATGGATCGATTGAGCTTACAAACCTTTTGTTCCTGACCTTGGGCTATGAACCCTTCGGGTTGAGACATGAAGATATTCTCTTCAAGATTACCATTCAGAAAGGCCGTCTTGACGTCCATTTGCCATATTTCATAGTCATAATATGTGGCTATGGATAAGAGAATTCTTATGGACTTTAACATGGCTACAGGAGAAAAGGTTTCTTCATAGTCAACCCCTTCCTTTTGGGTATAACCCTTTGCCACTAGTCTAGCTTTGAAGGTTTGTACCTTTCCAGCTGCATCTCTTTTTCTCTTATAGATCCATTTGCACCCTATGGGTTTTACCCCATTTGGTAGATCTGTAAGTTCCCATACAGAATTGGAGTACATTGACTCCATTTCCAGGTTCATGGCTTTGACCCATTCATCCTTATCTTCGTCATTCATTGCCTGTCGATAGGACAATGGATCCTCAATGCCATCTTTAGGTATAACAACCTGAGTTTCAGTTAAACCCAAGTAGCGGTCAGGTTGTAATACAACCCTCCCACTGCGTCGAGGCATTCCCAACGTTTGAGATGGACGGGATGGATCTGAAGAACTAGTTCCTTCATCAACCCTTGTTGAAGGTCCAACTTCATCAACAACTCTTGATGATTCTTCAGTAGCTTCTCCTAATATTATTTTGCTGTTTGGTTTATGATCTCTCATGTGGTCTTCTTCTAAGAAAGTGGTGTTTGTCGATACAATCACCTTATTTTCTTGTGGGTCGTAGAAATAACCACCTCTCGTTTATTTAGGGTAACCAACAAATTGGCACAGTTTTGAACGAGGTTCCAGTTTCTTAGGATTTGTCACAAGCACGTGTGCTGGACAACCCCAGATGCGAAAGTGATGCAAACTAGGTTTACGCCCCTTCCATAATTCGAAAGGTGTTTCACAAACGCTTTTTGAGGGAACATTGTTCAAGATGTATACTGCAGTCTCTACTGCATACCCCCAAAACGAGCTAGGCAATTGAGCATAGCTCATCATTGATCGAACCATGTCTAACAAGGTTCTATTTCTCCTTTCTGACACACCATTCTGCTATGGTGTACCAGAGGCTGAGAGTTGAGATTGGATTCCATGTTCTATCATATAATCCTGGAATCTTTGATCCATATACTCCCCTCCTCGATCAGATCGATGTACTTTAATAGATTTACCTAATAGGTTTTCAACTTCAGCCTTAAACTCCTTAAACTTTTCAAGGGCTTCAGACTTATGTCCCATTAGGTACAAGTAACCATATCTTGAATAATCATCTATAAATGAGATGAAATATTCGTACCCTTGTTGGGTTCCTAGAGTGAGTAAAAATATAGTATAAAATACTCTAGAATTCCTGTGCAAGTATACATAGTTTGCAGCAAGTAATATTATCAATCCAAGGTCTGAATGAGTTTCCACTTTATCTATTTTGTATAACTTTCTAATGGTTTCGAAGATAATAAAAATGTTGGGTTTTATAAGAATTATGCTGAAGCAAAATAAATGACAGAACAACGAGTAAACAAATAGACAGACAGATTAAAGACAGGCGCTGGTTAGGCTTTAGTGATTATTCTAAGATATGCTCTAGCAATATTATTGATCATGCATTTCTCGCAGTATTATTAGCGGATTCCTCCCGGAACTCCGGATCTTTTGGGATATGTTTCAAACCCAATGAAGAGCGACCGATCAAGCACTAGGCAACTGGCTATCCCTAGCTCAGTCACTGGCGTTCACCAATACACAATGATCGTAGTGTGGAGAATTGCCACACACTCTCTAAATCATCCCTGAAACTAGAGAGAGCTATCCATACCGGCTGGCCAGGCGGGCATACAAAAAGAATAAGCACAACAATTAACCAAAATGCAATAGTCAATTTATTACTAGAGATGAAGCACAGTAATCACATTATTCCTAACCAACACCTTAAGCTACTTAGTTCATAATAGGCATAGGAATACGAATTACAATCTGAGTTTGCATGTCCATAACTACAAGTTAATAAAGAAGGTAAATTCCCTAATCAGCTTGCGGTTGATGGTGTTCTTGATAGTCTTCAATCTCCCTAACTATTCGGCTTCCAAGGGAAAACATGGAATGCCTTTGACTTTGACGGCTACTTCCTTTTATAGACGGATGGGAGGCTTGAATTAGGTCAACTAGGACACGTGTAAGGCTCTCCTTGATCCTTTATCACAAAAATAACTCAACAGAAGTCGGTTCATGAAGTTGGCTAACGAGCTGTGATGTGGCAGTTTCTGCTTCCAGTTTTGCTGCAGCATAGAATTTGCTCCTTCCAGTCGCTCAGCAGCATAATCTGCACAAAGTGATTTCCAAAGCTTCCATTCTCCCAAATGGGTTAAATCATGTAATATCTCTCTAAAACCAACCCTATTAAGCATTAAAGACACGCAAATCCCTATATAATTGAGGCCTAAATAACTACCTTTTGGGCAGTTATCATACCCCCAAACTTGAACTATTGCGCGTCCCGAGCAATACTAACCAACCTTCCTTCAAGAATTTAAAAACATTAGACAAAGAATTAGCTTAATCAAACCAAACAGTCCAACACTACCTTTAACCTTTACCTGAGGACTCTGCAAAACCAAGCTCTGCTGCAGCAAAATGATTCCTTCAGCAGGGACAAATAATCACCACTTGTCAACTTAATTCTAAGAATTCACCACAGCTTAGCTCTATTAATAGACATTTCAAAACATATTTTTAAAGGGGTTTATATCATTATTTATTAGACTTAAAGCAGCCTTACAGTCATAAGCTCTTAAGCACGGGATGACCCACTTTATGGTGCAGTATACCCTTGCCTCAAGCTCATCACCAACTAGGCTCAATACTCATTATAAAGCTAAAAAATCCTTAGTTATTCTATCTCTTGCCCCTCAGAATGGCGACATTTTATGATGAAGCTCACCTAAGTTCTGGAAGATAGAAAACTGCTGGATCATCATTCATCCCTCAAAACTTTTGCTCTGTTAATTTTTTTCAGCAAAATTTTCAACAAATAATCTTTCAGCAAATAATTTTTCTTATTTTTTCTCATTTTTTTTCACATTTCCTAGGTCATCTTTTGACGCGAAGACAAACTGTGGATATCACAAATGTCCCCGGTTACTCAATAACCTAGCAAATTTTAATTTGAAGGAGAGGAATGTTCGAGCAAAATAATTGGAGTAGCAAAAAGTCCCCCAAACTTAAATTATTCATTGTCCTCAATGAATCATTAATTAGGCAATTATACCCCCAAACTTAAATTTTCCTATATGAATTTTTAAACTAAACATGGGACTTGGATTAAGCTTAAAGTGGATCATATAAGTCAATACTACCGCCAAAATCTTCTTGCCGCAGCAACAGTCCAGGCTAGAAGAAATGCTCAAGCAAAAGGTTTTTGAAGATCAGAATACCTTGATTTAATTAAGCGTAATCAGTCCAAGCTTCAAAAATTCAGAAGAAAATAGTTAAGTTAGAGTTAGTCAGTGCTTATAGAATAGAAACATTCAGAAATTTCATTAAAATCATAGAAAAAACATTACAAAGCAGAGATATATTTTTAACGCAGAAAAATTAAAAAGAAACAAGACAATCAAACATTTTTAGCAAAATGGGGTCAGATATGCGCGAGCAAACAAAATGATAAGACAAAAATAATGCTCGCTGAAGATCATTCCATCCATCAATGTTCCTGACCCTGGTCTTCATCATCATTCTCTTCTCGTTCAACAGGCGGGGGTGGTATCCAAAGATTAAACAAATCATCGGGA
The DNA here is from genome assembly GCA_017139565.1 of Luffa aegyptiaca. Lineage (NCBI taxonomy): Eukaryota > Viridiplantae > Streptophyta > Magnoliopsida > Cucurbitales > Cucurbitaceae > Luffa > Luffa aegyptiaca. The sequence goes on from CM029397.1 coordinate 25,760,832, forward strand.
AACACTGGAAAGGCCGGATACGGTGTTGAGAAATTGGTTTGCAAGGCCCCCCTGAGCGCATCATCTCTCCTTTTAGCATAAGTCCAGTAGGTATGAGCTTGCCTTTCAGCAAACTCTAACCTACTGGTCAACACAGCCAGTTGCTCTAGGATCTGATTAACGCCATACACAAGCCCACCTTGGCGAACCTCTTGCATACGCTGAAGTCGCGCCAGATTAGGTGTGTCAATGATTCCCTTATCAGTCATGATCATATCTTCTGGAACCGTGGGCACTCCTGCCCTGCTGCATAACATCGTAATCGTGTTCGGAAAGAACAGCTTCCCCACCTTCTTTTTCCAGCAATCAACAATCTCAGAAGAAATAATTTTTCCTACATCAATACTCATCGAGCGAAGAATTGCAAAGGCAAGTAATACCCTGTCCCGAGATACCGTGGAGTCGTGTGTTGTCGGCAGCAAGCGTAGCCTGATGAATCCCATCCAAGTGTTGGCTTCACTCTTCAAATAAGCAGCTTGAAACGTATGCTTCCGCGTCTGCGACACCCTCCATTGAGCCCCCTCAATGCCTACCTCCCGGACAGCCGCACTCAGTTGATCACTAGATGGTGCAACCACCATCACATTAAAAACGGCATGCGGAAAATCTTGGAGATCGAACAGTTCATTAATGGCCTCAGGACTCCACTGTACAGGCTCTCCTCAAACGATAACCTCAAAATCATTCTTAACGTCAAGATTGGCATAAAATTCTCGAACAATGTTGGCATTGACGGGTTCTGGTTTCGCACAAAATTGCCTCCATCCGAGGTTCACTATCCCAGACTCCAAGAACCTAGGCAAATCACTGCTAAATCCACGTTCGAACAAGAAGTCCCGTTTCAGCACCTCCTGGTATTTTGCTCGAGCAAGATCGTTGACGAAGCGAATGAATGGCGCCCTCGGCTCCTCAATTTCTCCTGATGCTTCGGCAATTCCTTTGCCCCTGCTTTCTCTCTGGACACGCAAACGCTCTTCCTCTTCCTTTCTTGCCTCTTCTTCTTTTTCCATATTCTCAGCTTCCCTTCTTTCTTCCTCAGAGTCCGACGTCGGAGGTGATGGAGTGTTCCGAACCACCCTCACGCGACCCACCTTCCTCTTGATACGGCGGCGCTTGGGTGGTTCAGGCATAATAATTTCAACATGGGCCTCCTGCACCGGCTCCGGTGTTTTCTCTTTTTCAGGCACACCTGCGACTTGTCCTCCGACCTCTATCTCATATTCCTTCTCAGCATTCCCTTCCTGAACCGTAGCAGAAACTATCGGTTCTGTCTTAAGATCCTGCACAACCGCTGTCTCTTGGATGACTTCTTGTTCCGCAGCCCTCTGCTGCCTCCGTCTTCGCTTCGCCTCCTTCTCTTCTGGCGTCCTTTTCTTCTTAGATTTTCCTTTTTGAACTTCCGGTGTGACGGGTATCTCTTCCTCTTCACTCTCCCTCTCTTTTCGCGCTCTTGTTTTAGCCATGGAAGGTATAATAGGGTTTTGCAAAGAAAGAAAGAATAACACACGCACAAGAATTTGATCAAGAAAACGAAGTGAAATGTACTTACCAGAGATTGCGAATAAATAGGGCTGCAGCAAACAAGAATCCTAACCGAAAGGATTTGCCCTGCCATAATTAATATTACCGTTGCAATTAAAAATGCAAACCTGAAATTCAAAAATTACCAACGGTAAAATTGCGAATTCCAAACGGCCATGGTAAAAATTAATGCTCTGTCATCATTGAAGCCGTTGGATAATTACTCTACAACACGTGGCCTCATCAGATGATGCACTCACATTTACCTGCGAGAATTTAAAGCTAAGTCTAATGGTAACAATAATAAATTCCAACGGAAACCCTTCTATCTCGGAATAATTTGCTCCAGCAATATCTTTGCCGCAACAATCTGCTGAACCTGAAGAATCTCAGATACGGAATTCGAATTTCAAAATAGACAAATCAAATCTTTTTAATTCAAATTAAACCGATCAAAGCAAACTTAACCTGTTATTCTCAAAAGAAGACGAATGAATTAGAGAAAATCTCTATTAATTAAAACTGAAAATAAAATCTAGATAAAATAAAATCCAACTATCTAAAAGATAATTGCAGGATAATTTAAATAAATAACCCGAAAATCAAATCAAATCAAATAAAAAATAGATCAAATCTAACCTACCAAAAAATAATAAAAATACTTAAAAGATAAAATCTAATAAATCATGCAAAATTAAATCTAACCTAACCGAAAAATAAAATCAAATTTAACGAAAAATAAAATCAATTCAAATCCTGGGAGCTCAAAATTTTGCTCTGTGAAATGCTCCCGCAAAAGTCCTGCTCTCTCAATCATCAACCAATCGTAGGGAAGGATATTTCGACTGAAATTCCTCACCCCAATAATGCTTCACACGCTGTCCATTCACCTTGAACACTCTCCCATCTTTTTCATCCTGCAAAGTAATTGCTCCATTGGGAAAAACCTCAATCACAAGAAACGGTCCTGATCATTTAGATTTTAATTTTCCAGGAAATAATTTTAATCTAGAATTATAAAGCAAAACTTTTTGACCCTTTACAAACTCTTTAGATTTAATTTTTTTGTCATGCCACAACTTAGTTTTTTCCTTATACATCTTCGCATTCTCATAAGAGAATTGACGAAATTCTTCTAACTCATTAAGCTGCAACATTCTTATTGCTCCTGCACGACTCAGATCAAAATTTAACTTTTTCAAAGCCCAAAATGTTTTATGCTCAAGCTCTAATGGTAAATGGCAAGCTTTCCCGTATACTAACCTATAGGGAGACATACCTAGAGGAGTCTTATAAGCTGTCCTATAAGCCCAAAGAGCCTCATCTAACCTAAAGGACCAATCCTTTCGAGATGGATGGACTACTTTCTCTAAAATAGCTTTAATTTCCCTATTACTAATTTCAGCTTGGCCATTTGCTTGTGGGTGATAAGGGGTAGCTATCCTATGCTTAATCCCATACTTAGCTAAAAGCTTAGTTAAGATATTATTAACAAAATGTGTACCCTCATCACTCACTAGAGCCCTAGGCGTCCCAAACTGCGCAAAGATGTGCGATTGAAGAAACCTTGCTACTGTCTTGGCATCACTCTGATGGGATGCAATGGCCTCCACCCACTTGGACACATAATCAACTGCCAATAAGATAAAAACATTGCCATTAGAAGGGGGAAATGACCCCATAAAATCAATACCCCATACATCAAATAATTCAACTTCTAAAATGTAAGTAAGAGGCATTTCATCTCTAGGTCCCAAGTTTCCTCTCCTTTGGCAAGCATCACATTGCTTGTAAAACCAATGGGCATCCTTAAATAAAGTAGGCCAGAAGAATCCGCAATGCAAAATCCTCATAGCCGTCCTCTGACCGCTGAAATGACCTCCATACGGCGAAGAGTGACATTGCTCCAGGATTTCCTTTGCTTCAGTACCTGAAACACACCTACGAATAATACCGTCAGAGCATTGCTTATACATAAACGGCTCATCCCAAAAGAAAAATTTCGCATCATGCTTAAACTTTTTCTTTTGCCTCCAATCCATGTAAATAGGGGTGACTCCCTTTACTAAAAAGTTGGCAATATCAGCATACCAAGGGACATCCTTGACTACCTTTACCTGAACAGCAAAAAGCTGCTCATCTGGAAAAGAATCGGAAATGGCAGATTGCTCCAGCAAAGATGATGATGGATCAAGACGAGATAAATGATCTGCAATGACATTCTCTGTTCCCTTCTTGTCCTTTATCTCCAAGTCAAATTCCTGCAATAGTAAAATCCAACGAATTAGTCTAGGCTTTGCATCTTTCTTAGACATTAAATACCTTATTGCTGCATGATCCGTGAACACTGTGACTTTGGATCCAACCAAATATGGCCGGAATTTTTCAAAAGCAAACACAACAGCTAACAACTCCTTTTCAGTAGTTGTATAGTTGACTTGTGCCTCATTTAAAACCTTGCTTGCATAATATATAGGATGAATAAATTTGCCCTGCTTTTGCCCCAACATTGCACCTACTGCAGCATCACTCGCATCACACATTACCTCGAAGGGTAAATTCCAATTAGGCGCGCAGAGAATGGGTGCTGAGATTAAAGCAGCCTTTAATGTTTCAAAAGCCTTCCTACAATCTGCATTAAAGTCAAAAACATGATCAGTACACAATAAGTTACAAAGAGGTTTACTGATTTTGGAAAAATCCTTTATGAACCTCCTATAAAATCCAGCATGTCCTAAGAAACTCCGAATTCCCTTCACTGAATTCGGTGGCTCTAACCTTTCAATAACCTCAACTTTTGCTCTATCCACTTCTAGACCATTTTTAGAAATCCTATGACCTAACACTATGCCCTCCTTCACCATGAAGTGGCACTTCTCCCAATTAAGTACTAGATGGGTATCCTCACATCTTTTTAATACCTTTCCTAAATTATCTAAAAAACTCTGAAAAGACCCTCCAAAAACTGAAAAATCGTCCATAAAGACTTCAACAGTGGACTCAATCATATCAGAAAAAATTGCTAACATACACCGCTTAAATGTTGCTGGAGCATTGTAGAGGCCAAAGGGCATTCTCCTAAAAGCGAATGTCCCATAAGGGCAAGTGAAAGTGGATTTTTCCTGATCCTCAGGAGCAATAGTAATCTGGTTATACCCAGAATAACCATCCAAGGAACAGTAATAGGCCTGACCAGCCAATCGATCCAACATCTGATCGATAAATGGTAGAGGGAAATGGTGGCTTTATTAAGCCTTCTGTAATCCATACAAACCCTCCAGCCAGTTACTGTCCTTGTGGGGATCAACTCATTATCTTTATTGCACACCACAGTGACACCTCCTTTCTTAGGAACACATTGGACAGGGCTTACCCAATTGCTATCGGCAATTGGATAGATGATCCCAGCATCCAACCATTTAATTACCTCCTTTTTAACAACCTCTTTCATTGCAGGGTTAAGCCTTCTTTGTTGCTCAATACTCCTAAAGGATCCCTCCTCTAGAGTGATTTTGTGCATACAAAAAGATGGGCTAATTCCCTGTATATCAGCCAATGTCCAACCTAAAGCTTTGCGGTATTACTGCAGCAATTTTATTAAGGCCTCCTCATGCTCTGGCATTAAATCTGATGCAACAATAATGGGCAACGTCTCACTTTCCCCAAGATACACATACTTGAGATGATCCGGTAAAGGCTTCAAATCTAAAGTAGGTGCCTCAATTAGGGATGGCTTAATTAGGGGAGCCTTTCTTTGATCTAAATCTAAAGACTCAAAAACATCCTCACACCTAAACAATTCTTTTTCATTTTTTCTATCTAAAGAACAAAATTTAAAATCTTCTACACTAACCTCTCCATGCTTTTCCGAGTGCTTATCAGCCGAATCCTGTATTGCTGTCTCAATAACTGTGCTCTCCAGAATCCTAATGAAGGAGCAATCCTCCATTTCGTCTGGATATTTCATGACTTTAAACACATTAAATTTCACTTCCTCATTACAGACTCTCATTGTTAATTCTCCTTTTTGAACATCTATTAATGCCCTATCAGTAGCCAAAAATGGACGACCTAGAATAATTGGGACATCTTTATCAGCCTCATAGTCTAAAATAATAAAATCAACAGGAAATATGAATTTATCAACTTTTACTAAGACATCCTCAATTTTACCCTCTGGATATGTGATAGACCTATCAGCTAATTGGAGTGTAACTGTGGTAGGTCTAGCTTCACCAATACCTAACTTCCGATAGACCGAAAGAGGCATAAGGTTAATGCTTGCACCTAAATCACAGAGTGCTCTACCTAACTCCTTTCCACCTATAGACACAGGTATAGTAAATGACCCTGGATCCTTAGCCTTGGGGGTAGACCATTCTTGAGAATAGCACTACACTCCTGAGTAACAGATACAGTTTCAAACTCACCTAACCTTTTCTTTTTAGTCAAAATATCCTTAAGAAATTTAGCATAATTAGGCATTTGCTCTATAGCTTCTACTAAAGGGATATTTATATGCAACTGCTTAAGAATTTCTAAAAACTTTTTAAATTGTCCATCCTGATTCTTAGGCTTTTGCCTTTGTGGAAAAGGTAGAGGTGGTACATAAGGTGGGGGCGGCACATATGGTGGTTCTACATCTGGCACAAAACCAGATGCTCCAGCATTTTCTTTGCTGCCTCCAGCACCCTGACCAGACTCCAACTCTTTTTCAACAACAACAATATTATCACTATTACTATTTAAATCCTGGGTCTTTCTAGACTCTTCTAATGGCTTACCACTCCTAAGAGTTACTGCCTTACCTGCTCCTTACCTTCCCTTCGAGGGTGTTCAGTATCCGAAGGAAGTTTCCCTTGAGGCCTTGCCTTGAGCTCATTAGCTAGCTGACCCACTTGCAATTCCAGGGCCCTCATCGAAGCTTGATTACTTTGAATTGCAGCGTCTGTGCGAGCCATAAATTCTTTCATCATCGCCTCGAGAGAATTTCCCGAATTTTGCTGGGGCAAAGCCGACTTATTTTGCTGGGGCATTACCTGCGCTTTAGCAAATCCCGGCTGGTTCATCTTTTGTTGCGCTTGTATGTTATTTCCTTGACCTCCCCATGAGAAATTGGGGTGGTTGCGCCAACCTGGATTATAGAAGTTAGAATAAGGGTTGTTCCTCTGATTACCTACAAAAAACACAGAAGCTGGATTGCTGGGGCAAAACTCGTAGTTGTGGTCTTCACCACAATAGACACATGCTTCGTCCGTGACTTGGTTCACCACTGCTGTAGGCTCCATAGCTGGTGGCTGCTGATGACTAATCACTGTCACATTCTTAAGAGCGTTAGCAATCATAGCAAGATCAGCCCTAATGGTGGACACACCATTAACCTCTAATACACTCTTAACCTTTTTATTTGTGCCTCTAACATCCGACCACTGACAACTATTAATAGATATTCTTTCTAAAATTTCATAAGCTCCATCAAAAGTTTTTGCCAAAAGGGCCCCTCCAGCCGAAGCATCGACCATACCTTGGGTTAGTCCATTTAAACCATTGTAAAATGTTTCCATTTGAATACAATGAGGTAACCCATGGTGGGGACACTTTCGTAAAAGCTCCTTAAACCTCTTCCAAGCCTCGCTAAAAGTCTCATCCTCAAGTTTCCTAAACCCTACTATTTCACTCCTTAATTTAGCATTTCTATTAGGTGGGAAATATTTACTCAAAAATTTTTCAGCTAACTCATCCCACGTCCTAATTGATCCTGGAGCAAAAGAGTTTAACCATGACTTTGCTCCATCTCTAATAGAATACGGGAACAAAGTTAATCTAAGCGCATCTCTAGGCACTCCTTGAATTACAAAAGAATCACTAACTCCTAGAAAAGACTTAAGATGTAAATGAGGGTCTTCAGATGACAAACCATGGAATACGGTTTGCAACATCTGAAACATTACCGGTTTCATTTCAAAATTCGCCGCTTGGATTTGGGGACGTGCAATCCCTGGATTCAACTCATTAAACATCGGGACAACATACGCTCGAATGGCTCTGGTCCTATCGTTTGCTATCAAGATAGGATTCTCAGCCTGATTATTTCGCTGCTCATTTTGCTCAAACAGTGGGTTTTGCTGCAGCAACGGATTCTGCTGGGGGTTTGCTGCTGCTGGACCTTCATGAACCTGTGGAAGTTGCGGCACATTCTCCATCTGGTTTCTGCGTTGCTCCCTCATTCTGTTCCTAAATGTCCTTTCAATTTCTGGATCAAGCTCAAACCGTACCCCAGGCGGATCGGTCATGCACCAAAATCACATCTGCAAAATCAAAAGAAACAATCAAAAAGTTCTAGCACCAAACCACTAAAACACATACACAAAAACAGATCAGATAAAAACTTATTCAAGTCCCCGGCAACGGCGCCAAAAACTTGTTGGTTTCCTAGAGTGAGTAAAAATATAGTATAAAATACTCTAGAATTCTTGTGCAAGTATACACAGTCTGCAACAAGTAATATTATCAATCCAAGGTCTGAATGAGTTTCCACTTTATCTATTTTGTATAACTTTCTAATGGTTTCGAAGATAATAAAAATGTTGGGTTTTATAAGAATTATGCTGAAGCAAAATAAATGACAGAACAACGAGTAAACAAATAGACAGACAGATTAAAGACAGGCGCTGGTTAGGCTTTAGTGATTATTCTAAGATATGCTCTAGCAATATTATTGATCATGCATTTCTCGCAGTATTATTAGCGGATTCCTCCCGGAACTCCGGATCTTTTGGGATATGTTTCAAACCCAATGAAGAGCGACCGATCAAGCACTAGGCAACTGGCTATCCCTAGCTCAGTCACTGGCGTTCACCAATACACAATGATCGTAGTGTGGAGAATTGCCACACACTCTCTAAATCATCCCTGAAACTAGAGAGAGCTATCCATACCGGCTGGCCAGGCGGGCATACAATAAGAATAAGCACAACAATTAACCAAAATGCAATAGTCAATTTATTACTAGAGATGAAGCACAGTAATCACATTATTCCTAACCAACACCTTAAGCTACTTAGTTCATAATAGGCATAGGAATACGAATTACAATCTGAGTTTGCATGTCCATAACTACAAGTTAATAAAGAAGGTAAACTCCCTAATCAGCTTGCGGTTGATGGTGTTCTTGATAGTCTTCAATCTCCCTAACTATTCGGCTTCCAAGGGAAAACATGGAATGCCTTTGACTTTGACGGCTACTTCCTTTTATAGACGGATGGGAGGCTTGAATTAGGTCAACTAGGACACGTGTAAGGCTCTCCTTGATCCTTTATCACGAAAATAACTCAACAGAAGTCGGTTCATGAAGTTGGCTAACGAGCTGTGATGTGGCAGTTTCTGCTTCCAGTTTTGCTGCAGCATAGAATTTGCTCCTTCCAGTCGCTCACCAGCATAATCTGCACAAAGTGATTTCCAAAGCTTCCATTCTCCCAAATGGGTTAAATCATGTAATATCTCTCTAAAACCAACCCTATTAAGCATTAAAGACACGCAAATCCCTATATAATTGAGGCCTAAATAACTACCTTTTGGGCAGTTATCAACCCTCCTCGAGCTTTTACATTCATTGGACCACACAAATCCGAATGTATTAACTCTAAGAGTTCTTTGGCTCTGTAACCTTTTCCAATAAAGGGTCTCTTGGTCATTTATCCCTCGAGAAAAGATTCACAAGGTGGTAGTGAATCATCTTCTAACTTGCTTAGAAGTCCATTCTTTACCAAACGACCGATCCTATCGATGTTTATATGACCAAGTCTAACATGCCAAAGATGAGTATTGTTACTTGATGGAGAAATCTTTTGCCTTTTTCTTTGAGTTTCAGCAGTTTTAAATAATTCGTGATTGAAAAGTGCTTTGTTTTCGGTTGGTCTTAAAACGTACAAGTTATTTTCCAATTTGGCTGAACAAATAAGTACACCATTTTTATAAATGAACGCTTCATTCATATAAAAAATAACTGTATACGATTGTTCAATCAAACATGAAATAGAAATTAAGTTCCTCTTAATCTTGGGAACAATTAACAAACTTTCTAAAAGTAAGAATCTATTTCTAAAAAATAACTTCGCAGCTCCCACTGCTTTAGCTGAAATGACTTCTCCAGTTCCGACCCTGAGTGTCATTTCCCCATCATTCAACTGCCGAAAGGAACTATTTTCCTGAAAAAAAGAGCAAACATGATTAGTTGCTCCTGAATCAAGTATCCAGGTAAACTCATCATGTTCTACCAGGCATGTTTCTAAAACAAGTAAATCAAATTTACCTTCCTTTTCCTTCTTTTTCTCAGCAAGGTACTTTGGGCAGTTTCTCTTCCAATGTCCATCTACATTGCAGTGGAAACACTTGCCCTTGTCTGCCATAGCTTTGGCTTTTCCCTTGCTTTTAGCAGCAGTGCTGGGAGCTTTCCCCTTGTTTCCTTTCTTCTTCTAAGTTTTCTTTGAAGAAGTGGCTACAGATTTAGTTCCAGAGGATGAACCCTTCTCGAACTTTCTTTTAGAGTGGACAACGTTTGCCTCTCCTTCTATCTGTCCCTTGTTCTTAAGAAGAGACTGATAGAGTTGTAGCTCATTCAGGAGGCTAGTCAGGTTGAATGTTCTTTTATTCATCATTGCATTGCTTCTAAACTGTAGAAAACTCTTCGAAAGAGATTCTAAGATGAATGCAACCTGACTATGCTCATCTATGACCGCCCCGTTTGCCTCTGCCACGTTGAATTGGACCATCATATCCAGGACATGCTCCCGAACGGACGTGCCCTCTTTCATGCGACAGCTATAAACGTATTTGAGAGCGTCATGGTGGAGTTGGTAGGACGGTTGTCCAAACATCTCATGGAGAGAGTTCATAATCTCCCTCGCTGTTACCATGCTCTCATGCCTTTTAGCCAAAACTTCAGATAAGCTGGCTAGGATATAGACGCGAGTCTTATCATTGGCCTTTGTCCAGCGGTCATAAGTATCCTTAACTGCTTGGGATGCATTACGAGCAGGGGCTGGAGGACAATCCTCCGTTAAGACGAACCGCAGATCATCGACAACAAGAATCATATTCAGGTTCGACTTCCACGTAGCATAATTTTCGCCGGTTAATTTCTCATTTTTAAGCAGAGAGACAATTGAGGAAGACATTGCTGAAATTTAAACAAACAATGACCGTATTAGTTATCTTTGCCTTAACCCATCATACAAGCAAACAATTGCACACAATCCAATCAATTTAGCAAAACAGACAATCACAGAACCCTAAAACTATCGATTTAGTTTTGCAACGACGTTTCAGAGGTTTAGAATGTCAGCCACCGAAGGGTGATCAGGCACTCCTCCTTTGAAATGAGACACCTCTAAGCTAATTCTAATTCCAGAATAACTCATATTCCTATAGACATTAGCCACCGTTGTTCGGTCAAAGATTTGTTAACACTTTTAACTCATCCTCGTAAGTGTAACCCTCCCACTTTCAGATCTCAGAGGCACGCACCAACAGGCTACCGAAGGGAAAGACAACTGTTGGTGATTAGCCTAAGAGCTCCTATCCTTTTCAGGAGTTCACGATGTTCTGAATCCTATGACCAGGCCCTCCGAAGGGATGGTTGCGCCAGGACAACCTTCAGGCGGATCATAGGACTCTCACGGTGTGAACTATGGGCGGAGACCGAGGGATACGTTGACACGTGTCCCGCTCCCACTTACTCTAAACATTTTTCCCATTCACCTTGATATTGATCCATGCAAACACTTTCCGAAGGGAGGCCGCTCCTAAGGCGACTCGAAGCTGAGCATGAATCTCACGTTGTGAATATAGGGACGTAGGAGCAAAACTTGATTTAAATCTCGTTTTGTAATTTTCCTCCTACTGAAAATGTCCTAAGGTTAATATAGGGTTGTTTAACTTAGATAGTATTCGGCTAAGTCAATCTATCTAAGTCTGATCCTATTATAACAATTATGGAAATGATTCAACTGCAATCTTTTGGGTGAATTAAACTTCTTTTAATAAACCCAACATTGCAAGTCAACATTACTATGGTTAATTCAACTCAATGTTCGGGTCAGTTCCCAGGTAGGAGGTGTTCCGTAAACCGTCAACTTAAATACCCCCAGCCTTAGACAGAACTTTACCGAGAGAGTTCCCTTATAACCTCAGTAATGTAAGGTCTTTACTCTAAAGATCTAGGTGCATTAAACACTTTTAATTAACCTAGTGACATTGCATGCTAACATTTAACTATGATTAATTCAACTCCGATATTCCAAGTCAGTTCCCAGGTAGGAGGTGTTCCGTAAACCGTCAACTTAAATACCCCCAGCCTTAGACAGAACTTTACCGGTGGAGTTCCCTTATAATCATAGCAATGTTTTTCCTACTTAGTCAATTAAAACTATTTTTAAATACTAAGTAAGAAAAGATTCTAATCTTATTAGAAATCGATCTAGGTCTAATTAATTTTAAAGAATTTAAAATTAATCCAATTTATCCTATGATCTTATGTTTGCATGCAAATCTTGATTATAGATTGACGGTTTCTAATCATTAATAATAAAGAACTATTTCAAATTTTAATGATTAATCCTATAATCAAGAATCTAGGGTTTAATTCATTCAACAATCTCATTCAAATTAAATAATTAAACCATACTAATTGCATGAATATTATAACAATTATATTATTAACTATGGATGTTTCATGCTTCATGCAATTTTTTGATTTTCTTTTATTATAACAATTATAAGCCAATCAAGAAAATCAATCAAGCATGCTTCATTCATCACATTAAACATAACTATTTGTATTTAATTTAAGTAATGACATGCTTCATGCTTTCCAATTTTTCATATAATTAATATACACTTATATTAAAAAATATGAAAACAAATCCATGCATTTAAACATACATTATAACAATTTATAATATATAAAAAATGCATGAGCATGTTTATAACCTAAGGTGGGATTAAAAATTCTATATGACATCCATAAAGCATATAAATAGCAATTGCACCGGTTAATTTTGGCCCCTAGGATAAAATATAGCATTAAATTACATTAATTTAGCTAAATTCTATCCTAAAAATCCATGTACAGCTCCAGAATTGGTCTAGACAGCACGAACCGCCCCGAACCACCTCGAACCGGCCTCCATAATCACGAACCATGCCAAAAATTGGCTGAATCGGACCAAATAGGTCCTAGCCCAACCGAACCGGTCCGAACCAGACCGGCCATGCCTTGAACCGCGCCTTTTGAAACCCTAGGTCGCGCCTCCATCGTGACAGCGTCTCGACACTGTGTTGATAGCGTCCCGACGCTGTGCGTTTTCCTTATCTGGCGCCTGCGTAATCGAGACAGCGTCGAGACGCTGTTGAGGTAGTGTCCCGACACTGTGTGCTTTCCTTACCGAGCGCCTTCGGTATCGAGACAGCGTCGAGACGCTGTTGAAGTAGCGTCCCGACGCTGTTGCGTCTGGAGGCAGAATCTGGGCAGCAGCAGCATCGATTCTCCGATTTTGGCCCCGATTTCAGCGGCGATTGCTCCGATTTTCATCTCATAAAAACCTATTCTAGACCCGGACTTACATAGAACTTGATTTATCATAAAATACCCGAAACACCGGGCCTTACATGATAAAAATCACATAAAACTAAAATCTATGGCCATAAAATTAACCCAAACAGTTCAATGCAAACCGAACATACATTATGCACAAATCCCACCTATTAGAGCCTATCGCAACTTTTAAAATTAATTAATAGGGACAGCGATGGCTCTGATGCTGATTGAAGGGAATAAAAGTCCCCACGCAGCGGAAGCGCATCGATTGGACCTTACGCCGTATATTAATTAACATTAAAATACCGTTACGATAACTCAAACAAAACTTTAAACAACCTTTAAAGCCGCTGTAAAATTGGTTTAAACATGCTAAAATAAATCTAAATTTATTTTTAAAACTTTTCTAAAGAAAAGAGGAAGAACCGTTACAAACCTTCGTTGAAGACTTGACCGTTCTTCGCCAACGACGCTCCATGAATGAAAACGCAGCAGCCGCCTTTGCTTTTCTTCGCTGGAAATTTCTTCTTTGATTGACACAATCACCACAGAGGTTACACCAGTATGTCGCTGAGTCTAGGAGGCTAAAGACTTGTGGGAGTCTTTCTCTAAGAGGGAGGCTAGAGAGAATTCTAGGTCTTGTCTTTCAAGAGTGTCAAGTGTCATGACCAATTAGGTCTAGTGTTCTATTTATAGAAGAGAGGCCATGAATAAAATATTCAATTAAATCAATCTTTTCCATAATTGATTCAATCTTATTCCTTAATTAATCAATCATGATCAATCAATTCCATAATTGATTAATCTTTTCCACAAATGACTAATTACTTCCATAAGTGATTAGATCATTTCCATAAATGATTAATCACTTCCTTAAGTGATTAATTATTTCCATAATTGATTAATTCCCGGTTAATGAATTCTTTAATTAATTAACCACCAATTAAATATCACATATTTAATTCCCGGCCTAGAATTAATTAATTTGCCCAAACACATTTTAGGCCTTAAATTAATTAATTCATTATTTTGAACTCTTTCAAACTTCCATAAATTTATATCTGAACTTTTCAAATATTAATTTCTCTCATAATAATATATCAATATATATTATATTTGTTTCCCTTAATAAATTGAACATTTTCAATTTACTTTTATTACTTAGTTGCCTCGAATTACTTTACGAGCTACCAGTGGGACCTAATGGACCTGCAGATCAGAAGCTCCAACGATGTGAGATTAATTGGTCAAACTCATTAACCACATTAATCAATATTCGTTAACTGTGTGTATATTCCACTATAGACTCACAGTTGCACTCTTCTCACTGCAGACATATTTTCTGTGTCCACGGATCTAGACCAATATCGACTAGTTAGTCCTTCACGAGTGTCCGTAACACCAGCTGGGTCAAATTACCGTTTTACCCCTGGGTTACCTCTATTTCCTTAAGTACCAATTCTCCTCTAATGAACAACCTGTTTGTGGTCCAACCATCAAACAGAAAACCCTCTCGTGCCATTGAGAGGGTAGGGCCCTTTGTTCAAGACTCGGAGTAACCACTTAAGGGAACACTCATCTGCTTCCCTAAAGTCGGGAAGGAGTGAATTCCATCTTGTACGATTATGTTCCCAGCTCCCCATTCGGTCTTGTCCCCAAAGTGGTAGGCTTATTGAGTCGGCGTATTGGCCACTCTCACCCATACAAATCAAAGGACAATCTCTCATGAGCAGGAGTCCATAATCAACTCAGGATTAAGACTAAGTTGTCTAGGTCGTCCTAGTGAAATAGAAAACCAACTAGTTAACGGTGTTATAACCAGTGGTTACTATTTCGCGGTCCGGTCTTATGCAAACTCATTGCATAGGATACCCCCACTCGCATGTCTCCTACACGAACGCGTTGGATCGCAGCGTTTGTATCAAATACAAAGTGGGCCGTATCCATAGTGTCACCAGGATAAGGCACCCAGTCTTATCCCTATACTATAGACCCTTTAGGCTGTTTCTTGAACAATGATCCCATATGTCGCTACATATAGTTCAAGACTCATATTACAGCCTTGGATGTCTAGTTTATTGGATTAGGGTTATTATTAGGCAAAGACATATATAAAATAACTAATAACAATTAATGGAAAAATATATCAATATTATTTCATTAATATCCGGTCAACGGTTACATGCACTATCTACGAGTTTTAGGGCATAAAACCCAACAAATAAGCCCACGCTATCTTTCCCGCAAAGGTAGCGAAAGAAGAATGATGAGGCTCAGTTTAAGAAATTTTTGAATGTTTTGCGAGAATTGCATATCAATGTCCCACTTGTGGAGGCATTAGAAAAGATGTCAAGCTATGCTAAATTCTTGAAAGACATTCTGATGAACAAAAGGCCATGGAAGGAGTTTGAAACGGTTGCATTAACAAGTGAATGTAGCGCGATACTTGCCAACAAGCTTCCCCCAAAATTGAAGGATCCTGGCAGTTTCACAATTCCTTGCTCGATAGGAGGAATTGATGTTGGCAAAGCATTATGTGACCTAGGCGCAAGCATCAATCTAATGCCATTATCTGTCTACAAACGCCTAGGGATCGGAGAAGCAAGACCAACCACCATTACACTTCAGTTAGCAGATAGATCTGTAGTCCACCCTGAGGGAAAGATCGAAGACGTATTAGTCAAAGTTGACAAATTTATTTTTCCTGCAGATTTCATCATTTTGGACTATGAAGCTGACAAAGAGATTCCCATTATTTTGGGAAGACCATTCCTTGCCACAAGACAAACTCTGATTGACGTACAAAAGGGAGAACTGACAATGCGCATGAATGATCAGAAGGTTGTCTTTAATGTTCTCTCTTCCCTAAAATATCCTGATGATCCCAAGGAATGCAACATGGTAGCCCGCATAGATATATGCTCTCCGCAAGAATTACTTTCAAATGCAGCCAGTTCCACAGAAGGAGGAACCGAGGAAGATCAGGAAAGAGGAATCCGCATCTTGTCACAACATGAAGAAGTGACCCACATATTGGACATGGAAGGAAGAGTTCCCACCCTGCCTTCCATAATGCAACCTCCTACGCTAGAACTTAAACCCTTGCCAACGCACTTGAAGTATAGATTCTTGGGGGAAAAAGAATCACTCCCAGTCATAATCTCATCGAAGCTTGATTCATCGCAAGAACATCTACTGATGGAAGTTCTCGTAAGACACAAGGAGACCATTGGGTGGAGTTTAGCAGATATAAAAGGTATCAGTCCTTCTTATTGCATGCACAAAATTCGTTTGATAGATGAATCCAATGAATTCATTGAGAGACAAAGAAGGCTAAATCCCGCAATGATGGAAGTAGTGCGAAAGGAGATAATTAAATGGCTCGACGCAGGTGTGATATACCCCATCGCAGATAGCAAATGGGTGAGCCCAATCCAATGCGTGCCGAAGAAGGGAGGCATGACAGTGGTGGCAAACGCAAACAACGAGCTAATTCCATCCCGCACCACTACAGGTTGGCGCATCTGCATGGATTATCGCAAGCTGAATGCGATCACCAAAAAGGACCATTTTCCTCTTCCATTCATTGACCAAATGTTAGACCGACTTGCAGGACAAACTTACTATTGTTTTCTAGATGGGTACTTAGGATATAATCAAATCACCATTGAGCCAGAAGACTAAGAGAAGACAACATTCACCTGCCCATATGGCACCTTTGCATTCAGAAGGATGCCTTTTGGACTGTGTAATGCGCCTGGAACATTCCACAGGTGTATGATGGCGATTTTTTCTGAACTTCTAGAAAAATCTGTGGAAGTTTTCATGGATGACTTCTCAGTATATGGGAAGTCTTTCGTAGACTGTCTGAAGCAACTGGAGCAAGTATTAGAAAGATGCAAAGAAACCCACCTGGTGCTGAATTGGGAAAAATGCCATTTTATGGTAGAAGAAGGCATTGTCTTAGGCCACCACATATCAAGCGCACGTATTGAAGTAGATAAGGCAAAAATTGATGTTATTAAGAAATTACTACCGCCTACATCTGTTAAGGGAGTTCGCAGTTTCCTTGGACATGCGGGTTTCTATCGCAGATTCATCAGAAACTTCTCACAAATCTCGAAACCACTTTGCACATTGCTGGAAGCTAATAGGAAATTTGAATTTTCCAACGAATGCGTTGAAGCATTTGAGAATCTAAAGCATGCATTAGTAAGTGCACCTATCCTGGCAACCCCAAATTGGAAGGAGCCCTTTGTCGTGATGTGTGATGCCAGTGACGTGGCAGTAGGTGCAGTGTTAGCACAGAAAAAGGAAAGGAATCTTCACCCCATTTATTACGCCAGTCGAACATTAAATGAAGCACAGACGAACTACACAACAACCGAGAAGGAATTGTTTGCAGTTGTGTATGCGTTTGATAAATTTCGTGCTTATCTGATTGGCTCAAAAGTCATAGTTTTCACAGACCATGCGGCAATAAAGTACCTTATCGCAAAGAAGGACGCAAAGCCTAGACTGATTAGATGGATTCTATTGTTGCAAGAATTTGATTTAGAGATCAAAGACAAGAAGGAGAGTGAAAATTTAATTGCTGACCACTTGTCGCGATTGGAAGACAATGGGAAAGATGATGTGTTGAGGATCCCACATCGGAAAGATTGGTGGAGACCTCACAACATATAAGCTTCAAGGGTCACTCCACTAATTGCCAATTGGTTTTGAGATGGAAGCCCATATAATATAATATGGTATCAGAGCCCATTAAACCCAAACGGGTATTCGGTCCAATAAAAAGAAATTGGGATCCGATCCAAGAATGGTGAACCCAAAGAGGCACCATCTTGAGGGGGCATGTTGAGGATCCCACATCAGAAATATTGGTGGAGACCTCACAATATATACCCTTCAAGGGTCACTCCACTCATTGCCAATTGGTTTTGAGATGGAAGCCCATATAATATAATATGGTATTAGAGCCCATTAAACCCAAACGGGTATTCGGTCCAATAAAAAGAAATTGGGATCCGATCCAAGAATGGTGAACCCAAAGAGGCACCATCTTGAGGGGGCATGATCCCACATCGGAAAGATTAAACCGGCCAATTGGTTTTGAGATGGAAGCCCATATAATATAATATGGTATCAGAGCCCATTAAACCCAAACGGGTATTCGGTCCAATAAAAAGAAATTGAGATCCGATCCAAGAATGGTGAACCCAAAAAGGCACCATCTTGAGGAGGCATGTTGAGGATCCCACATCGGAAAGATTGGTGGAGACCTCACAACATATAAGCTTCAAGGGTCACTCCACTAATTGCCAATTGGTTTTGAGATGGAAGCCCATATAATATAATATGGTATCAGAGCCCATTAAACCCAAACGGGTATTCGGTCCAATAAAAAGAAATTGGGATCCGATCCAAGAATGGTGAACCCAAAGAGGCACCATCTTGAGGGGGCATGTTGAGGATCCCACATCGGAAAGATTGGTGGAGACCTCACAATATATACCCTTCAAGGGTCACTCCACTCATTGCCAATTGGTTTTGAGATGGAAGCCCATATAATATAATATGGTATCAGAGCCCATTAAACCCAAATGGGTATTCGGTCCAATAAAAAGAAATTGGGATCCGATCCAAGAATGGTGAACCCAAAGAGGCACCATCTTGAGGGGGCATGATCCCACATCGGAAAGATTAAACTGGCCAATTGGTTTTGAGATGGAAGCCCATATAATTTAATATGATGTGCCAAGGGTCCCTATTGCAGAAGAATTTCCGGACGAAAAGCTGTTTGTAATCAACGAGGAAGAACCATTGTTTGCAGACATTGCAAACTACCTTGCCGCAGGAATCTTGCTAGAAGAATACTTAGCGCAGCACCGTAAGAAATTCTTTCACGAATTAAAATTTTATTTATGAGATGACCCTTGTCTCTATCGCAGAGGACCCGACCATATTCTCAGAAGGTGCGTTGGGCATAAAGATGCGCTGAAAATACTGAAAGACTGTCACGAAGCACCTTATGGAGGCCATTTCAGAGGACAACGCACAACGGCCAAAGTTCTTCAAAGTGGATATTGGTGGCCCACCTTGTTTCATGATGCCAGAAAACACGTCGAAGGTTGTGATAGATGTCAGCGCACTGGAAACATCAGCACAAGAAATGAAATGCCTCAAAATTACATAATAGAAATAGAGCCATTCGATGTCTGGGGCATTGATTTCATGGGACCTTTCCCATCATCGCAAGGGAACCAATACATTCTCCTCGCAGTGGACTATGTGACAAAATGGATAGAAGCAAACGCCTGCGTTAGAAACGATGCGATAACTGTGACAAAATTCCTAAAAAGGAATATTTTTACAAGATTTGGAGTGCCACGCAGGTTGATTAGTGATGAAGGGACCCACTTCATAAACAGGATCATGGAGAAGTTATTGCGAAAATACAATGTCAAACACCATATCGCAACAGCTTACCACCCGCAGAGCAATGGTCAGGCGGAAGTTTCAAATAGAGAGATAAAAAGAATTCTTGAGAAGGTTGTAAATATCAGCAGAAAAGATTGGGCGCATAACCTAAACGATGCACTATGGGCATATCGCACTGCATTCAAAACACCCATAGGCGCATCTCCATATGCGCTGGTATATGGAAAAGCATGTCATCTACCATTAGAATTGGAACACAAGGCGCATTGGGCAATGAAGCGTCTAAATTTTGACTTAGAAGCCGCATGACAAGAACGATTGCGCCAACTGGCAGAATTGGAAGAATTTAGAAGGAATGCATACGAGATTACCAAGATAAATAAGGAAAAGCAAAAGCAATGGCACGACCGTAAAATACTCAAAAAGGATCTCAAGGCAGGTATGAAAGTATTATTGTTTAATTCACGTTTACGACTCTTTCCAAGTAAACTGAAATCCAGATGGTCAGGACCCTACATAGTTCATAAAGTTTATCCATATGGGGCAATAGACCTACATTCTACAGACAAGAAGAGAATTTTCAAAGTTAACGGGCAAAGAGTAAAACCATATATCGAAGGAACTTTGAATAAAGAAGTTGAGATGATCCTTCTGAAGGATCCACCTTGAAGAAGCCACACAAGATAGGTCCAGAAAAGAAGTGCTCTGAAATGCGCCAGGACCTAGCACATAGAGCACTAACAGGTCAAAAGTTGTAAATATTTTCTTTCCGCATAATTTAATTCTTTTGATAGGTTGAGCTTTAGGGAGATAATCCCATCGCATGTGTTTTTGGTTTAAGTAAAAATCGTTGCGTTAAGAAAATTTTGTGCCTAGAAGGAAATCCCACCGCTTGCCCAATCACATCCGCATCTCCACCTCACACGGTAATAATCATATTAGCATTTAATGAGGCGCACTAATCCCTGTTTTTCTCACATTACCCAAGGCAACCGTTCACATTCGTCCAAAATAATCATGATTTCCCACTCTAGTGGGATGCGAAAGGTTGTCAGTACCTAGGGATGCATGCCTTGCGTTAACTATAAAAAAAAGCCTCTGATGGCTTCTTCCTCATTTCTGCGCCTCCTTCGTACCAGAAACCCTAAACTCCCAAAAACTTTTGAAATTTCTCCTCTGCTTCCCCAAAGAACAGCCATGTCGGACTCACAAAACCTCTCCATCGCCGGGTATGCGGATGATGCCAACTCTTCGCCGGAAGTAGAAGGACCAAGCAGAGATGTGATTTTTGTTTAATGCGGATGATGCCTACGCTTCGCCCCTGGACCCCGACTCGCTAACCGGGCAGCGAGACCCCCGTACTGGGTCATTCGGAGTGCTTCAGATCCAGGGCTTGTCCATGAAAATATGCAAGCACAAAAGATTTCGAGATCCTGCATAGAAAAGTTGTTTTCTGCAAAAGAAAAGTGAGGGAAGTGGCTAGGGTCGGCCTCGGCCTCAAGCCTCTGTTAGCAAAACACTTTGCTCCCTGCATTTATTAGTCAGTCCTTATAGGAAAATAATGAGTGGATAAGCTAGAACATGTAACTATTGGTTAGACATGTTAAGCTAGTGTGCTTTTTGTTTAATAGGGAGTGCATATCCCCTTTGTAGCCCCCAATCTTAAGTAGAACTTCACTGAAACATAAAGTATAGTTGAGGAAATAGGAGAATACCTTTAAAGTTTGTGCTTGGCCTCGGCAAGAGGTGCTCGGCCTTGGCAAGAGGTGCTCGGTCCCGACTTTTGTAGGGTGAGCTTGACTTAGATGAAGTGTATGGACTCATGTCAGGTGAGGTGAGGTAGACTCGTTGGTCCAGGCTCACATGGTCTCACTCTGGGTGAGGCGAGGTAGACTTCGGCAGTCCAGGCTCGCCCGGTGTAAAGATGCTCAAGCCAGAGGATGTGAGGTAGACTCGTCGGTCCAGGCTCACATGGTCTCACTCTAGATGAGGCGAGGTAGACTTCGGCAGTCCAGGCTCGCATGATGGGCTCATGTCAGTTGAGGCGAGGTAGACTCGGTAGTCCAAGCTCGCATGCAGGCGTGGGCGCTAAGCTGAAGAGCATAGGCTCGCAAGGTAGGCGTGGGCACCATAGGCTCGCTGAAGCGTGGGCTCTATGGGCTCGCATGTAGGCGTGGACGCTATAGGCTCGCTGAAGCGTGGGCACTATAGGCTCGCATGTAGGCGTGGGCACTATAGGCTCGCTAAAGCGTGGGCACTATAGGCTCGCATGTAGGCGTGGGCACTATAGGCTCGCTGAAGCGTGGGCACTATAGGCTCCCATGTAGGCGTGGGCACTATAGGCTCGCTGAAGCGTGGGCACTATAGGCTCGCATGTAGGCGTGGGCACTATAGGCTCGCTGAAGCGTGGGCACTATAGGCTCGCATGTACGCGTGGGCACTATAGGCTCGCTGAAGCGTGGGCACTATAGGCTCGCATGTAAGCGTGGGCACTATAGGCTCGCATGAAGCGTGGGCACTATAGGCTCGCATGTAGGCGTGGGCACTATAGGCTCGCATGAAGCGGGGGCACTATAGGCTCGCATGTAGGCGTGGGCACTATAGGCTCGCATGAAGCGTGGGCACTATAGGCTCTTATGACGTCTTATCACGTTCCTGGAAACACACTCTAAGCCTTGACAAGGGAACATCTAGGTCCTATCATTAATGTTAACGCTAGCTTTGAATGGTAAAGCAAAAGAAAAAGTCTACTCCTACCTTCCAAAAGTAAAATGAGCGACAGTGCTCTAATTACATGATAAATGTGCAAATAAAGAAAACTAGAATTCCCTAAACTAAGGCTTAGTGTGCTCTCCAGAATGCTGTCCTTGACCCTGGCAAGAGGTGTGGTAGGGCTCGGCCTCGGCCTCGGCCATGGCCATAGGAGAGTCTGTCTTGGTCCTCAACGAATTTCCAGAAGAGGTCCACCACCATCTTTGCCCGGGTCATCTCTGGTCGGCCTCAGCCTTTGCAGTGAATTCCTTTAGGTATCGGTTTCGGATCAACGCTTCGATCTCGTCTTTCATCTGAATGCAATTCCTGGTTGAATGTCCATGATCTCGATGGAAGAGACAATACTGGCTTTTGTCTCTGTGGTCAGGATTTGACTTCAGCTTCCGGGGTGCGCTGAGGAGGTTTGTATTCCTTATCTCCATCAAGATCTGCTCCTGTGGGACTGAAGTAGGGGTGTACTTTTCAAACTTCTTCAAGTAGTCCCCTTGGTCTGGTCGGCCTCGGCCATTGTCTGGTCGGCCTCGGCCATGGTCTGGTCGGCCTCAGCCATGGTCTGCTCGGCCTCGGCTTCCCTCGTCGGTCCGCTGCCTTTTGTCCTTTTTACTGTCGTAGCTAGATGAAGAAAACCTCTTGTACTCTCGTTCTGACCTCTTTGACTTCAGTAACTCTTCTGCGCTCATATACTTCTGTGCTCGAGAGACGAACTCCGCATAGGTTTGAGGCTGGCTCTTACCTATTGAATTGAGCAATCTTTCGTCTTCCAGTCCGGCTGTTATGGCTACCAGGGCTGCTCCCTCACTGTACCCCTCAACCTGTAGTGCCTCGTCATTAAAACGAGTTATGTAATCACGCAAGCTCTCACCTGGCTGTTGTTTGACTGTCAAGAGGTTAATGTGAGGCTTGCGCTGCTCTCTGGCTCCCATGATCTGTGCAAGGAATGCTTGGGCCAACTCTTTGAAACAGCTGATGGATCTCCTTTTCAGCCTCTCAAACCAGTGCCTGGCTGATCCTGTCAGAGTGAAAAAGAATGCGTGGCACCTGATTGCATCTGAGACGCCGTGGAAGTCCATCCAGCTTCTGTATGCGTTTAGATGTTGCACGGGGTCTTTCTTGCCATCGTACTGTTTGAACGTGGGTACCTTAAACTTTTGAGGCACCTCGGCTTTCATGACTTCTTCTGTGAAGGGTGGATCGACTTGGTCGGCTAGTTCTTCCAAGTTTTGATCTCCAAGGTCCTTTGACTTCTGCTGGTCTCCCTGAGGATTTCCGAGCTCCTTTAGTGCGTTTAGAAGCTCGGTCTTCCAAGGGATGTCGTCTTTCTTGGCCTCGGCCTCGGCCAACCTAGCCTCGGCCCCGGCTGCTTTGGCCTCGGCCTCGGCAGCCCGGGCTTCAGCTTCGGCGGCTTTGGCCTCGGACTTGGCAGTTTTGGCACTTCTGCGCTTCTCAACGATCAGATTCCTCAGGTCTGTCTTAATATGACCGTAGCTTGGGGTAGAAACTGTGTAGTCACGCCCCTTAAGTGTGCTTGACTCTGGGCTCCTCAAAATCGTGCGATTAGTAGGTTTGAGCCCCCTGACCTTGCTAGTCATGCTGTCAGTCTTCTTTCCCTTTGACCTCGTCTCTGACTCTGCTGTGTGCTCCATAGGCTCATTCCCCTTCCTCGGATCCCTAACCAGCCTCTCATCAGGGGTTTTAGTGCTAGGACCAGGTTTATCCAAGATACGTAGTATCCTAGACAAACTATGATCCATCGCACTTACTTTGTTTTCGAGAGCAGCAAATTTTAAATCAGATTGCTTCTCTCGGGATGAGGGTAGTGGAGATCGTGGTCGAGGGGATTCGGTTTGAGGTCGGCCTCGTCCTTCCTCCCGTGACCTCCGCTGGTGGCGGTCACCATCCGAATGCTCTACGTTCATGTCCTGGTCTTTCTTCTCCATCCCCTTACTCATTTAATAACCGATGTGCAGATTAACAGGCTTTCTTCCCCACAGACGGCGCCAACTGTTGATGGTTGATTTTGGCCAGAGGATCTCACCTGACCTTCACGTGCCACCAACGGTAAATTTGTAGATGAGGGGGAAGACGTGGCCTGCAAGACAGTAAACCTGCAGACCGGTGTGGTGCTCGCCACACCGGCTCCGATGCTTAAGTCAGCAAACAGAACGGTAGGGAGTGGAAAAGTAAGAGCAAGAGGAGAGAGAGAGAAAATATAGAATATAGTTTAGGGATAGAATTCGGGATCCCCTCTTCAGTGGCGAAGAGGGATATAAATACATGTTCATCCTCCTAGGGTTTTGAGGTATTCGGAGACGTTTTAGGTCAAACCAGGCGAAACCGGGGCAGCCAGAGGCGGTGGGGACCAGACGAGACCGAACGGGCTCGGCCCGCGCGAGCGGGCCGAGGGTCGGCCTTGGCCATGGGCCGAGGCCGAGCATGGGATCGGGTCAAAAACCCGACCTCTTCGGCCTTGGCCCGTCCCGCTTGCTGGCTCCGCCTCCTTGGCCCGTATCCCAACCCGATTTCTCCCCGATTGTCCTCGTCAGCTCCTCGTACATCGGGGTGGTCCAAAATTGCCTATAACATTGTATGTGAGTCAAGTTTCATGGTCTTGTATGGTCATAGAGAGGTGAGCCGGGTTGTGAGTGCGGAGCGTGACGTGGAAATCACGTGTTAAGATTGAACTACATGAAGCGGAAATCATGTTATTGGTGTGGAGCGTGACACATAAATCACGTGTTGGTTGTGAGTGCAGAGCGTGACGCGTAAATCACGTGTGAGTGTGCACTGCGCATGGAGCGTAATTCATGTGCTGGGTGTGAGTGTGTTACATGATGCGGAAATCATGTTTTGGTGCGGAGCATGACGCTGAAATCATACCAGTACCGTGGTTGTACTGACCCCCTCCCCTTTCTCCCCCTAACATTTTTAGATTATGCAGGTGTTGATGGGTGTTATGAGCCTTGTGATGCAGATGAGGAGGCACACGAGGAGTGACTCCACTGGCCTAGACGTTTTTGTTATCTAGATTATGTTATAAAGTTATTTTACTCTTCTGGTTGTATAGGATAGTGTTATGTATCTTCATTCAAGGGCTCGTTTAGCTGTTTTATTTCGAGAAGTTAGGTTTAGCTTTTGAGTAGTTTTATTTGAAGTTCGAACCTTTCTTTTTAATAAAGTTAAGTTGTTATAGAAATTGAGTTGCATGCTTTTACCTAATAAGTTGTGTATCTGACGTTGGTTGTGGATGCGAGATCTGACTCGTAATGTAGTTGTGAAATTGGAGGTTGAAGTTCTGTTATGATTCTGTGTGTTGAGAATCTAAAGATATGAGTTGATTGTTATATAGAAGTGTGCTTTTATGTTTAACAGGTGTTATAAAAATTTTGGTTTAGTCCTATGTATGTGGTTATGCTGCCGAAACTTTTGGTGCATTTGGTTAAGTTTGGTTTAGGAGTTAGTAATGTCGCTAGGATTAGTTTTAAAATCATGGGGCGTTTTAATATATATACATACATAGATATATACACACACATCGAATAGATATATACAAAAGATATGATGGTGGAGACGAACGAATATACCGAGTAGATATATTTATAAATAACTAAATATATCGAGTGATTATATGATAAAATCTAAAATAAATAGAATACATATGTCAATAAAAATGAAATAATTTATAACGTTCATTAAATGTCTTAAAATAAGGAATACAAGGAACTCGCATGAGTTATAGTGGAGTCCATTCATTAAGGAAATTTAGAATGTTTGGTGAGCCAAAAGATAATGGTATAAGTTTGTATAGAGGTAACAGAAATAGTTGGAAATCATACCATAACCATGGTACAAAGTGTTGTAAGTGAAGAAAGAGTATTAACAAGCATAACTACCAAGCCTCCCCCTTCAACAGTTTCAATGGTTCTAGCAAGTATATTAGGTGTCAAATCCTCAAGATCCTAAAGGAAACAAAATAAAGAGAGAAATAGTTAAATGGACGAGTCATTATAAAACATGAAGACAATTCATTCTTATAAAAAGTATTTAGGCATAAACCTGCAAAACACACATCCCATAAGTATTTCCAAGGATACGCTCAAAGTCCTTGTGTAGACAATATGATACACATCCGCTTTCACTAAAAATAAAAAACGGATTTGCCTTTTAAAGATCAAGAAGTCGGGCTGCATAAACTTTTTCACCCATTTCGTTCTTTTTATTTTATGAGTGCTATCGCAAGTAATGATCCCAATAAGTATAATTTTCATATGCAGTATATCTAAAAGTTCTCGTAATGAAAAAAATATATATTGTAATTATATTTATGGTTGTTTCTCTTTACTTTGCACTAAAAAACTTAAAGTATTCTTTTCTGCAAGAAATGTGCGCAACGATTACCCGTTATATTTATTCATTTAAACATCTAAAAATTTGCACGACATTTCATTCATGTAAAAAATTATCCATTATTTTAGCAAGTACACTCTAAAAACAAAATCTCATGGTATCAAATTAAATATTTCAAAATCCTACTTATCTCTAATTTATTCTTGTAACACCAGAGGACGTGATTTCACGACTTTGTTACTCAGGAAATAATGTAGATTAACCATCTAAAAAATAATTATTAACTAAGAATGCATAAGTATTTATTCATTAATAAAGACACCAGTGATTGATTTATAAATAATCATAATAAATTGACCGCAAACCTTGTCACCAATTATAACAAATAACGACCGATATTTCATATTCACTCCATTTTGAATCATGGTGCGAAATCAATGATCCACCTTCTTCCTCATGTTTACACCTCACAAGAAAACGTGATCAAAGTTATATGGAAGTTCAATGTAGGCAGAAACATTAAAGCTAAAAAACATAATTCTTTCTTCTCCTCCAGAGGGAGGTCCCTCCTCCCTCCCTTTTCTATTTTTTTTTTTTAAACATTGAAGAAAACGAAGAGAAGAAGAAAGAAGGGAAGAAGAAGAAAGAAGAAAGAAAGAAAAAAAAAATTTAGTCGCCGGCGGCGGTGTGTGGTGGCCGCCGGTCGCCGGACTTAGGAAGAAGAAGAAGGAGGAGGGAGAAGATGGAGAAGAAGGAAGATGGAGAAGAAGAAGATGAGAGAGAAAGAGAGAAAGAGAGAAAGAATAAAAAAATAATTAAATATAACTTTTTAATTTTTTAATATTTTTTATTTAAAAAATAAAAAAAATAATTTTTTATATTAAAATAACAGTGTCACGTCAGCAACCGTTAAAAGTTAACAGAAAATTTGACGGTAGAGACCAAAGTGCTCCTTATCTCAAACCTCAGGGATATTTTTGTTGAGTTTGAAAACTCAGGGACCCAAGTGTCACTTAACCCAAACCTCAGGGACCAAAAGTGTATTTTTCCCATTTTATTTTTAAGACATGGACATATACTAATTTTGATGAGAATTTTTTTTATTAGATTAATAAGTAAAAATTATGCAACAAGCATGAGAAAACAACAAAGTTAGGTTTGTGTGTAACGTCCCAGACCAAAGAATCGAAATTTGGATTTGGCACCTGACGATCCCGACATTCCCCTAATATACCAATTGATATACCAACAGGGTAAGAAGATAATAATAAAAAAATAAAAATATGATTTTAAAAATTTTGTTATATTTGCAAATATAAGAAATCATACCTAGATTTGCAAATATCTTAATGTTTCTTGTTATCCATTGCGATTTCCCTTATATTTATGTGGACATACATACATACATACATACATACATACATACATACATATATATATATATATATATATGTCTACGTAGATATATATATATAATACACACATCGAATAGATATATACAAATGATATGATGGTGGTCACGAACGAATATACTGAGTAGATATTTATATATATAACTAAATATATCGAGTTATTATATGATCAAATCTAAAATAAAGAGAATACATATATCAATAAAAATGAAATAATATATAACGTTGATAGTGAGCATAACTAGCTATTTTTCTCTGATTAATTAAGCTAGTCTTTTACAATTATTTGCCCAAATTTATGCATTTTTATGTTTTATTTGTAGGAAGTATGTGCTTGAAGCTTAATTCAGCAATTGGAGTCAAATAGAGCTTCCAATCTAAAAAAAAAAAAAAAAAAAAAAAAAAAATTCATAGCGTCGCGACGCTATCGACAAAATTTCCAAAAACGCGGTATCGCGACAGCGTCGCGACGCTGTCCATAGCGTCTCGACGCTGTCGCCAGATTTTCTATAAATTCCTCTTTTCAGCTACGGATTTTTGGAGTCCAATTGGTTAGATTTTAGCCCTAATTTCGACTAGAGACCTTTGGTGGGAGCTAAAGCAAGGCCAAGGAGCGGGAATCAAGCGAGAAGACGTGGAGATCGTGACGGAGACGTGCGGGTTTCGACAGATTCGAGTTTTCCTTTCTCTTTCCCTTACCTTTTGTAGTTTTTATGGCTTTTCTTTCAATTAGTGTTTGTAGTTTAAAGACTATGAGTTGCTAGTTGTTTGTCTTAGGGATTGATGTAGTTGTTTAAGTTTGTTGGATTAATTTTTGGTATGAATGTGCTTTTATTCTATGCATGCAATTTTGTGTTTAATGCTTTCAATTACTTGGTCACTAATTGAATGATTTAAGTGTTGAATCTAACTCGGGAGAGAGGATTTGGCCTAAGACTTACTTTATTTAATTGCATGACTAAAGTAGAAATTCTAAGTTTGTGATGAGATTTGGAATATTTTTAGAAGCATAACAAGGACCGAACCGAATAATGCCTTGCATGTTAATGAACTTAGATAGGGATATCAAGTTAGTTTATATGCATGAGAATCAATTATACTCGGGAGAGGTAATCGTGATAAAAGCTTCCTTGGCTTGTAGAATAATTGCACGGTCAATTCATTCCTATTAATCAATCCTCATTCTTAATCAATGAAATCAATTCCCTAAGAATCTTTCCATTTGAGTCTCCACTTTTATTTTATGCTTTTTGTCTTAGCTTTAGATTTATCTTTATCATTGAGTTTTGCTCCCTAAATAAAATTGAACAAAAGTATTCGCGATACTTAATTTGCTAGAAAACCAATCTAGAGGACGACACTCGTTTTACACGAAAACACTATATTATTACTTGACCCGTACACTTGCGCTTAGCAAATTGCACATCAAGTTTTTGGCGCCGTTGCCGGGGATTGGTATATTTAGTTAAATTAATATCTTGGAAAAATTGTTCGGTCTTAATTTAGGGTGTATTTTATTTTTTTATTTTTATTTTGTAGATAGATTGCATTTTTTTCCTTTTTTGTTTTATTTTCCATATTTGTTGCATTCCTATTTTAGTGTTTTCCTTATTTGTTTTTCTTTCCATATTTGCTTTTCTAATTTAGTTTTTCTTTTAGTTGTGTAATCTTTTCCTTATTTGTTTTTTGTGTTATTTTCTTGATTTTTTCTCTTTATTTAGATATTTTTTCCTTGTTAGTCTTTTGCCTTAATTGTAATTTTCCATATTTGTTTCTTGTTTTCCTTAATTAGATAGTACTTTCCTTTTCTAGATTATATTTTCCATATTTAGATTTATCCATATTAGATTTTTTCCATATTAGATTTTTTTTTTGTTTGTTAGTATTTGTCATTTGTTCTTGTTGGGTTATTGTTGGATTGAAAGCCTAATTATCATTGTTGCTTTAATTGATTTGAATGGCTTTTTATTCAACACCATATTCCAATTTTTCATCTTCAAGTTATACCCCTTTAAATGAAAATTCTTCCTTGGAAAGCATAGTTCAAAATTATATTGAGGAGTCTAGAGCGAGGAGTCTAAAAATTGATGAAATCATAAGAGGACTTCAAGCTCCACAGGAAGTTAGTGAGGTGGGATCCACTTCCATAAGTTGTCTAGTGAGTCATGTGGCCGATGATTCATTGGCACCCATTCATGAGTGTAGTTCTTTCGATCTTGATGAGGATGAGCAGTTAGGGGTGAGTTGCATAGATAATAGAGAAGAATTGGAGAGTTGTAGCACATTTCAAGAACATGTTTGTGAGGAAGAAAAAGAAAATGAGCTTGCAGTGACGGTTCAGGAGGTAGAGTTTGAGGTTGAAAAGCCTTCGTCTGTTTTATCTTCTCCATCCTTTATAGATGTTGATTGTTTTTTTTTTCTATTCTCACGAGTCAGTTTTAGAGTCAAGGTCTCTTTATTTTGATATTTCTCCTTTTATGCTTCTTTTATTAAAAAATACCAAAAATAATTCTGTTTCAGGGGCCCATGAGAAACTAGTAAGCTTACTAGCGATCGTTGGTTATATTGATTCAAGAAAGAAGGGTCCAAAGAAATACTAGAATTTTTATGTGCCTTGACAGACTGCACGAGCACGTCGAGCTAAAGACGTTAAACAAGTGCTTATGGGAGGCAACCCAAGTTAGTCTGTTTTTTCTCTTTTATGTGTTTGATCTTTTTGTTGTTTTTGTTTTGTAGGAGTTCCCGTGTTCTTGCCTTTGCCAAGCATTCATGAAAAGGTCATCATTCCAGGGCAGTATTGTTCACCCCTTCCATTTTTTTTTTCTTGTTCTCATGCTTATGTATGCTTTATTGACTTATACATTGAGGACAATGCATGTTTCAAGTTTGGGGGTGGATTATCATGTTTGTGGAGCCCTTGAGCATCTGAGTTCGGGCTATAGTTTTGAGCTTTCTTTGAATTGAGCATATGGTTGTTTTCTGGATGATATTTTTGCATGACTATGATGTCTTAGGATAGGCTTTCTTATCAATTTTCAAGCTTTCGATGAGTTTTAAGCATGAGTGCCCAAAAAGGGAGACTTTTTAAACTTTTTCTAGGAGATGACTTGCATGAGTAGAGTATTTGTCTTGGCTAGATTTGGATTTGAATGCTTAGGAGTGAATTATTAGGTTCATATGCTTGTTGTCACCTCGATAGGTGTAGGGAAGAGCTAAAGAGTTAATTTTTTTTTGCAAATTAGCATGTTTGATCTTGCTTAGGAGGAAAGAAAAGAATGTATGCTTATCATGCTCATAAAGAAAAATCATTCTTGTTGTTACAATTTGAAAGAGAAAAAAAAAGTCATGACTTATGCGCGCAATGCAATGATTAATAAAGTTTAGGCAAAAAGAGCTACCCCTGTTGTGATCAGTTAGGCCAACCAGAGAAAACTCAGGTTAAGGGTCCCTGCAATGGGTGTGTGAAAGCTAGTGCCACATATACATGCTTAATTTAATTATTAATTATAAGCACCTAAGTATGGAGGAAAACAAACTAATTTGTTCCATTAACTCGTTAGTGAATCCTTAGTGCCAGTGTAGAGGGAAGATGAGTTGAGAGTTTAATAATCCAATCCCGGGCTAGTAGAGTCTTGTCTCGTTGAGTTAGATCTCGCTTGTGCAAGTTAATTTGGAAAAATTTTAATTTGTCTCCCTCATTGTTCCTTATGTGCATGTCTCTTGCTTGCTTGACTAACAGCCACCGAAGGGTGATCAGGTACTCCTCCTTTGAAATGAGACACCTCTCAGCTAATTCTAATTCCAGAATAACTCATATTCCTATAGACATTAGCCACCGTTGTTCGGTCAAGGATTTGTTAACACTTTTAACTCATCCTCGTAAGTGTAACCCTCCCACTTTCAGATCTCAGAGGCACGCACCAACAGGCTACCGAAGCGAAAGACAACTGTTGGTGATTAGCCTAAGAGCTCCTATCCTTTTCAGGAGTTCACGATGTTCCGAATCCTATGACCAGGCCCTCCGAAGGGATGGTTGTGCCAGGACAACCTGCAGACGGATCATAGGACTCTCACGGTGTGAACTATGGGTGGAGACCGAGGGATACGTTGACACGTGTCCCGCTCCCACTTACTCTAGACATTTTTCCCATTCACCTTGATATTGATTCATGCAAACACTTTCCGAAGGGAGGCCGCTCCTAAGGCGACTCGAAGCCGAGCATGAATCTCACGTTGTGAATATAGGGACGTAGGAGCAAAACTTGATTTAAATCTCGTTTTGTAATTTTCCTCCCACTGAAAAATGTCCTAAGGTTAATATAGGGTTGTTTACCTTAGATAGTATTCGGCTAAGTCAATCTATCTAAGTCTGATCCTATTATAACAATTATGGAAAAGATTCAACTGCAATTTTTTGGGTGAATTAAACTTCTTTTAATAAACCCAACATTGAAAGTCAACATTACTATGGTTAATTCAACTCAATGTTCGGGCCAGTTCCCAGGTAGGAGGTGTTCCATAAACCGTCAACTTAAATACCCCTAGCCTTAGACAGAACTTTACCGAGAGAGTTCCCTTATAACCTTAGTAATGTAAGGTCTTTACTCTAAAGATCTAGGTGCATTAAACACTTTTAATAAACCTAGTGACATTGCATGCTAACATTTAACTATGATTAATTCAACTCCGGTATTCCAGGTCAGTTCCCAGGTAGGAGGTGTTCCGTAAACCGTCAACTTAAATACCCCCAACCTTAGACAGAACATTACCGGTGGAGTTCCCTTATAATCATAGCAATGTTTTTCCTACTTAGTCAATTAAAACTATTTTTAATTCTAAGTAAGAAAAGATTCTAATCCTATAAGAAATCGATCTAGGTCTAATTAATTTTAAACAATTTAAAATTAATCCAATTTATCCTATGATCTTATGTTTGCATGCAAATCTTGATTATAGATTGACGGTTTCTAATCATTAATATTAAAAAATATTTCAAATTTTAATGATTAATCCTATAATCAAGAATCTAGGGTTTAATTCATTCAACAATCTCATTCAAATTAAATAATTAAACCACAACAATTGCATGAATAATATAACAATTATATTATTAACTATGGATGTTTCATGCTTCATGCAATTTTGATTTTCTTTTATTATAACAATTATAAGCCAATCAAGAAAATCAATCAAGCATGCTTCATTCATTACATTAAACATAACTATTTATATTTAATTTAAGTAATGACATGCTTCATGCTTTCCAATTTTTTTCATATAATTAATATAAACTTATATTAAAAAATATGAAAACAAATCCATGCATTTAAACATACATTATAACATTTTATAATATATAAAAATGCATGAGTATGTTTATAACCTAAGGTGGGATTAAATATTCTATATGACATCCATAAAGCATATAAATAGCAATTGAACCAGTTAATTTTGGCCCCTAGGATAAAAAAAAGCATTAAATTACAATAATTTTAGCTAAATTCTATCCTAAAATCCTTCTGCAACTTCCTAAATTGGTCTAGACAGCACGAACCGCCCCGAACCACCTCGAACCGGCTTCGAAAATCACGAACCATGCCAAAAATTGGCTGAACCGGACCAAATAGGTCCCAGCCCAGCCGAATCGGTCCGAACCGGACCGACCACCAGCTTGAACCGCGCCTGTTGAAGCCCTAGCGCGCGCCGCCATCGTGACAGCGTCGAGACGCTGTGTTGATAGCGTCCCGACGCTGTGCGTTTTCCATATCTGGCGTCTGCGGTATCGAGACAGCGTCGAGACGCTGTTGAGGTAGCGTCCCGACGCTGTTGCGTCTAGAGGCAGAATCTGGGCGGCAGCAGCATCGATTCTCCGATTTTGGCCCCGATTTCAGCGGCGATTGCTCCGATTTTCATCTCATAAAAACCTATTCTGGACCCGGACTTACATAGAACTCAATTTTACATAAAATACCCGAAACACCGGGCCTTACATGATCAAAATCACATAAAAATAAAATCTATGGCCACAAAATTAACCCAAACAGTTCAATGCAAACCGAACATACATTATGCATAAATCCCACCTATTAGAGTCTATCGCAACTTTTAAAATTAATTAATAGGGACAGCGATGGCTCTGATGCCGATTGAAGGGAATAAAAGTCCCCACGCAGCGGAAGCGCATCGTTTGGACCTTACGCCGTATATTATTTCACATTAAAATACCGTTACAATAACTCAAACAAAACTTTAAACAAACTTTAAAGCTGCTGTAAAATTGGTTTTAACATGCTAAAAAATAAATCTAAATTTATTTTCATGCTTTTCTAAAGAACATAGGAAGAACCGTTACAAACCTCCGTTGTAGACTTGACCGTTCTTCGCCAACGATGCTCCAACGATCAAAACGCAGCAGCCGCCTTTGGTTTTTCTTCGCTGGAAATTTCTTCTTTGATTGACACAATCACCACAGAGGTTACACCGGTATGTCTCTGAGTCTAGGAGGCAAAAGACTTGTGGGAGTCCTTCTCTAAGAGGGAGACTAGAGAGAATTCTAGGTCTTGTCTTTGAGAGTCTAAGAGCAAGAGCAAGAATGTCAAGTGTCATGACCAATTAGGTCTAGTGTTCTATTTATAGAAGAGAGGCCATGAATGAAATATTCAATTAAATCAATCTTTTCCAAAATTGATTCAATCTTATTCCTTAATTAATCAATCATGATCAATCAATTCCA
This sequence comes from Luffa aegyptiaca, assembly GCA_017139565.1. Taxonomy (NCBI): domain Eukaryota; kingdom Viridiplantae; phylum Streptophyta; class Magnoliopsida; order Cucurbitales; family Cucurbitaceae; genus Luffa; species Luffa aegyptiaca. Next base: position 25,795,690 of record CM029397.1, read on the forward strand.
TAATCGATTAATCTTTTCCACAAATGACTTATTACTTCCATAAGTGATTAGATCATTCCCATAAATGATTAATCACTTCCTTAAGTGATTAATTATTTCCATAATTGATTAATTCCTGGTTAATGAATTCTTTAATTAATTAACCACCAATTAAATATCACATATTTAATTCCCGGCCTAGAATTAATTAATTTTCCCAAACACATTTTAGGACTTAAATTAATTAATTCATTATTTGAACTCTTTCAAACTTCCATAAATTTATATTTGAACTTCTTCAAATATTAATTTCTCTCATAATAATATATCAATATATATTATATTTGTTTCCCTTAGTAAATTGAACATTTTCAATTTACATTTATTACTTAGTTGCCTCAAATTACTTTACGAGCTACCAGTGGGACCTAATGGACTTGCAGATCAGAAGCTCCAACGATGTGAGATTAATTGGTCAAACTCATTAACCACATTAATCAATATTCGTTAACTGTGTGTACATTCCACTATAGACTCACAGTTGCACTCTTCTCACTGCAGACATATTTCATGTGTCCACGGATCTAGACCAATATCGACTAGTTAGTCCTTCACGAGTGTCCGTGACACCAACTGGGTCAAATTACAGTTTTACCCCTGGGTTACCTCTATTTCCTTATGTACCAATTCTCCTCTAATGAACAACCTGTTTGTGGTCCAACCATCAAACTGAAAACCCTCTCGTGCCATTGAGAGGGTAGGGCCCTTTGTTCAAGACTCAGAGTAACCACTTAAGGGAACACTCATCTGCTTCCCTAAAGTCGGGAGGAGTGAATTTCATCTTGTACGATTATGTTCCCAGCTCCCCATTCGGTCTTGTCCCCAAAGTGGTAGGCTTATTGAGTCGGCGTATTGGCCACTCTCACCCATACAAATCAAAAGACAATCTCTCATGAGCAGGAGTCCATAATCAACTCAGGATTAAGACTAAGTTGTCTAGGTCGTCCTAGTGAAATAGAAAACCAACTAGTTAACGGTGTTATAACCAGTGGTTACTATTTCGCGGTCCGGTCTTATGCAAACTCATTGCATAGGATACCCCCACTCGCATGTCTCCTACACGAACGCGTTGGATCGCAGCGTTTGTATCAAATACAAAGTGGGTCGTATCCATAGTGTCACTAGGATAAGGCACCCAGTCTTATCCCTATAATATAGACCTTTTAGGCTGTTTCTTGAACAATGATCCCATATGTCGCTACATATAGTTCAAGACTCATATTACAACCTTGGATGTCTAGTTTATTGGATTAGGGTTATTATTAGGCAAAGAAAAATATAAAATAACTAATAACAATTAATGGAAAAATATATCAATATTATTTCATTAATATCCGGTCAACGGTTATATTCACTATCTACGAGTTTTAGGGCATAAAACCCAACACCACCATCATCAGATTCTGAGAGAGAAAAAGCAGAGCGAGAGGAAAGAGAGAAGAAAGAAAGTGAGGACAAAGAAAGAGAAGAAACAAAGAAGAAGACTGAGGAAGAGCAGTTGCTGAAGCGCAGGGCAGAGAAGGGCAGAAATATTGATGAAGCATCGGAAGAACATGAGGCGATAGAAGAACAGCAGGTTCCATTTGATCGCTTCGTCAACAATTTTTCCAGAGCAAAATACGCTGAGCTTCTGAAAAGGGATTTCTTGTTCGAGCGCGATTTCAGTGGTGATCTTCCGCAGTTTCTGAGGACCGGTATTGCAGACCACGGCTGGGAGCTGTTTTGTGAGAAGCCTGAATCTTTAAACGCACAGGTGGTGCGTGAATTTTATGCTAACATTGTTAAGGAGGATAGTTTCCAGGTAATTGTTCGAGGAGTCGAGGTGGATTGGAGTCCTAGTGCTATCAACGCACTGTACAATCTTCAGAACTTCCCCCATGCGACATATAATGAGATGGCTGTGGCGCCATCTGATGAGCAACTAAGTGATGCTGTGCGGGAGGTAGGAGTTGAAGGAGCACAGTGGCAGTTATCCAAGACTCAAAAGAGGACATTCCAGTCGGCTTATTTGAAAAGGGAAGCAAACACGTGGATGGGATTTATTAGACAGAAGATGCTTCCATCAACACATGACTCGACAATTTCCAGGGAACGGGTTCTCCTAGCTTTTGCCATCTTACGGTCTCTCAGTATTAACGTAGGGAGGATCATTGCGAATGAGATTTCTGGATGTTGGAAAAAGAAGGTGGGGAAACTATTCTTTCCGAACACAATCACGATGCTGTGCAGAAGAGTAGGGGTTCCGGTGGATGAGGGAGATGTGATCCTGTTTGATAAGGGGATCATAGACACGTCCAATTTGGCACGGCTCCAGCGCATGCAGGAGGTGCGTCAAGGTGAGCTTATCCATGGCATCAACTCGATTCTAGAACAACTGGCACTTTCAGCCAGTAGGCAGGAGTTTGCTGAAAGGCAAACTTTAACCTTCTGGAACTATGTTAAGAATCGGGATGCCAGCTTAAGAAGGGCGCTGCAAGAGATTTTTTTCAAACAATATCCAGCCCTTCCAGCATTCCCTGACGATCTGTTGAACCCCTGGATTCCGCCCCCACCTGTTGACAGAGGAGAAGAGGATGATGAAGATGAACCGGGCCAAGAGGACGTAAGGATGAAGTGGCCCTGGGCGAGCATCATTTTTGTTCTTAAATTTTTGGTTGCTCGTGCATTTTCTAACCTCCTTTTCTTTTACTGTTATGTTTGCTTTTGACTTTTCTGCTGCTTGAAAATATATATATATATATATATATGTAGACACCGTATTTGGTCCGGCTTGATTTTCAGTAATAATGTTTGAAGGTTTCCAATATTTGGTGGTCAATTTGTTCTTTCTTGTATGTCAACAAGAGCATAGCTCAATTGGCATAAGATTGTACTGATAATCTCAAGGTCTGTGGTTCAAACCCCCCTTCTCACATATTTTTATCAAAAATTCGTTTTTTTTTATTTTTATTTATTTATTTTATTTTATTTATTTATTTATTTTATTTATTTATTTTATTTTTATTTTTTTTTGGTCTTCCCCATTCCTATTCAAGGGGAAGCTTACCTATTCAAAAGCTTTTCCATGGCTCTCATTTTTTTTTATTTTTATTTTTTATTTTTTTTCTTTTTTCCACCATTTTCTCATCCATCATCCCCCTAATTTAGTAACCCTTCAAGTATAAAAAGGGGGGAGATGGAGGATGAAAGGGACACAAAAAAAAAAAAAAAAGAGAGGAAGTTTAGAAAAAAGTGAGCTTGAGAGAGTTTAGGCATTGGAGCAAGAGTTTAGTTTAGAGAAAGTTTAGAAGAATTTCTTTTGAGGGAAAAAGTAGAAGAAGAAGATTTGAGCATAAGCCTAGTTGCTTAGAGAGTGATAGACGAAGAGAAAAGAAAGTGGAAGAGGAAAAAAGGAAAAGAGAGGGGGAGGAAGGAGTATACGGGGAGAGAAAACATTGGGTAAGAAAGAAGGAAAAAAGAAGAAAGAGAGAAGTAAAAAAGGTGGAGTTTTGTTTTTCTATTTCCTTTGTTTTTTTTTTTTTGTTTTTTTTTGTTTTGTTATTATTGTTATTATTATTATTATTATTGTTATTATTATCATCATTATCATTATCATTTTTAATTTCTCTCTCATTTTAGTTCACTTTTGCACTTTGCCAACTTCATTTTTTTTTAAACTTTCTAATTTATTTGTTTTTTCCTTTCATTCTCCAAATTGCTTTAATCTAATCTTTAATTCTGCTTGGTCAATTTCAATTATTGTTATTGTTTTGATTTTCTTTTGAAAGGGATTATGAGAACTGAGTAATGTGTCTTCGTGGAGTTCAACTCCCGTGTAGGCGTATGAAAATTCTCATTTTCCCTAAAAAGAATTTACTCTTTGAATGATTTTCTTCTTTTACATCTATTTGTTTTTTTTAATTTTTTTAATTTTTAATAAACACAATCATGTATCGCCCATATTTCCTTTAATTAAAAGAGAAATTAGGCATGATTTATATTAAATTGGATATCCAACTCATAATGTTTAATCCTTACTTTATTTCTAAAGTTAAGGTAAAAACAAATGAGACATCTTGTGTTTATTATTGCATTTTGGGTTTATATTTTCATATTTATCATTCTTTTTAAGAAAAACAAAAATAAAGGACTGTTTTTATTCATTTAATTTGACAATTTAAGATATTGTAGTAATCGTTTTCTTAAACGGGTGTTGTGGGGTGCTAATACCTTCCCTACACTCAAACGACTCCCGAACCTAATTTCTGGTTTTTTAAGACTGGTTTTTTATTTTGTTTTAAAGGTGGCCAATCACACCTTCAATGATTGGTGGCGACTCCAATTTTCTTCTTAAAAACCCAAGAAAGGATGTCGGCCGCTCCGCGTCACGATGACGTTGCGACAGCTTGGCGACTCCACTGGGGACTTTTGAGGGTCAAGCCATGAATATCTTTATTGTCCTTTGAATTGAATTTTTCTTTAGGTCCTTTTGTTATTGTTTTGTTATTTATTTATTTTGTTTTCCTTACTTTATAATATGATTTGTTTGCCATATTGTTATTCACTTTTCTATTACCATTTTTTTTATGTTGTAATTACTTTATCTTAATTATGTCATTCATTTGCATGTCATCTTATTGTTACCTTTTTTTATGTTGTAATTGTTATGTCATTCATTTGTATGTCATCTTATTAATCATGCATTTCACACACTTTCACTAGCCTTCTACCCGGGCTCTACCTTAGGACTAGACTCGGAGATTGAGTAGTGTGACCTTCGTGGAATTTCGATTCCCGTGCAGGCGCATGAAATTCTTCACTCAAGCCTACTACATCGTTAAATCGGTGGGTAAGCTTGGGGACCTTTTCTAGGATGCCTTAGAGTTAAACTCCACTCATATAGTTCTAGGATTTGACTTATTACATGCATTATTGTCAAAGTTTATTTATTTATTTATTTTTCTTCTTTCCCTTGTATCTTATATCAATTTTCAATTTTTCTCATTGAAAATATCCTTTTAAAATCTCTTTTAATGTAGCTAAGAAAATTGTGCAAATTAAATTAACAGAATTTTCGATTATTTACATTGGTAGAAACTAAAGTATGAGTAAAATAAAATCACCCCCTCCAATACAAGAAATGGGTATAGAAGATCAAGCCACAGTACGTTAATGGTCAGAAAATGTACAACAAATCCACGGAGATTCTTTAGTAGAAGATGCTATGTCTCAATTTAAGGATGTCAGTTTTCCAGAAAGTCAATTAGAAACAGTGAAACAGGCTTTGGAAAAATTAACTGTAGATAGAAAGGCTAAATTTACAAGCAAATATGGTCATCTAGCTCAACTCATGTATGTACAAGTTAATTATTCTATATTAAAAGCTTTGATTCGACATTGGGATCCAGCCTACAGATGTTTCACATTTGGCTCAATTGACATGACTCCTACAATAGAGGAATATCAATCCCTTCTGCATATGCCAGTACGAACAGAGGTTGAAGCTTATTCTTACGATCAAGAGCTTACAATGAAAAGAGCATTATCTACTCTTTTGGGCAAGATTCGTACAAGCGACATTGAGAAACAAGTAAAGATAAAGGGAGAGAACACATGCCTACCCCTAGACTACATCTTTACTCTTCAACAAAAATTTGCAAATGAAGACAAAGAATTAACTCTACTGGCATTGTGTATCTTTAATGTTGTTTTGTTTCCTAAAGTATGTGGATATGTTGAGGAACGTGTGGTCAAGTTGTTTGCTAAGATAGAAATAGGAGTTGATCCCATTATTCCTGTATTGGCAGAAACTTTTCGTTCATTGAATTATTGCAGAACAAAAAGAACAGGAAGATTTATAGGGTGTGCACCATTATTGTGCATTTGGGTCCTTAGTCATGTGAAGTGTCCACCCAAATTCAAATGTCCAGAGATCAAATTTTCAAGTTCCTGGAATAAGCTGCAAAATCCCATTTCAGAGTTCGTGTAATCAGGTTGGAGTTCATCCTCCCCTGAAAGGAGCGCTTGGGAAGCCTTTTTCTCCGAACTAAAGGTAGAAGATGTAATGTGGAGAGCCCCTTGGATGTCAACTAGGCCAATGATCTATAAATGTGGTAAATTTCAAAGTTTACCTCTTTTGGGTCCTTGGGGATGTATAGCCTATGCTCCTTTATTGGTAGTACGCCAAATTTGGGTCCGACAATTCATCCCTGCTACGCATGAGTTGAAGGATTTCGAATTTGCTTATGATAAAAGCTTCTGTAAAGATAGAATTCAGAAAATTGTGAAAGCATGGAAAATGATCACTAAAATCCAGAGTGGTAAGTTTCATGATGATACCACAGAGGCGTACAAAACATGGCATGCGAACAGAGCTAAAACCGTGCTGGTGTCACCAAAAATGAAAACAAAGATAAAACTTAATGCAAAGGTGATACCAGATCAACAGACAGAACAAGCAGCACGCAAAAAGGAATGTGATGAATTGAGAAAAGCGAATTCATCATTGGTTCAAGAAAATGAAAGGCTGCAATTGGAGGTAAAGCAAGGTTTGTTGCGCAATGTTGAACTAGAAAAAGAGTTAAACCGATTAAAGGGCAGTGTCAACAAACAAGAAAAGCGAATTCATCATTGGTTCCAATTTAATATCAAAGCCATTTTTTTTCTTCTCTTCAATTTTTTTTTTGTTGTTGTTTCGTTTTGTCTTTCTCTTTTCTTACACTAAAATCTTTTTTCATTAAAAATATAAACAGAATCATAAGATAGCTCGGTCACCTCGAATCCACCGCACCTACGTCACAAGATACATGACAAGGATCATGGAGGAGCAAAGTACAGAGATGGAGAAAACAAGGAAAGATATTGAGGAGTTACGAGAAAAAATGGATGTCATTCTTGTCGCCCTAGAAAGAGGCAAAATAATACCTGATATTGCTCAATCCAGCAATACAATGAACGACCCTCCAATCCGGCAATCAACAGAGGGTACTACTCCAAAATATGATCCATTGTACAATATTCCAGTAGAGCAACACCCATTGCCATTTTTCAAGAATGAGCAAGTGCCTGTACACAATCAACCTTGATTTTCACTACCCACAGAGGTACCTCCCAAGGTGACCATTACAGTTCCCAATTTAGATGATCCTGAAATCAGAAAAGAGCTAACGGGAGGAGAGAAAGTTTCTTCTAGTGAAAAGCTTGAAGTCCTGGAGGAAAGATTAAGGGTAGTATAAGGAACATACGTCTTCGGAAATATAGATGCGACCAAGCTATGCTTGGTACCAGATGTAATCCTCCCTCCAAAACTCAAGGTGCCCGAGTTTGAAAAGTATGATGGAGCATCCTGTCCTAAGAACCGTCTCATCATGTATTGTAGGAAGATGGCAACATACGTTCAAAATGACAAGCTGTTAATTCACTGCTTCCAGGAAAGTCTTACTGGTCCAGCATCTCGATGGTATATGCAGTTAGACAGCACTCATATATGTTCATGGAAGAATCTAGCCGATTCATTTTTAAAGCAATATAAGCACAACATAGATATGGCTCCTGACCGCCTAGACCTCCAGAGGATGGAAAAGAAGAACACATAAAGCTTTAAAGAGTATGCCCAAAGGTGGAGGGATACTACTGCTCAGGTGCAACCACCTTTAGCCGATAAGGAGCTGTCGACCATGTTTATTAATACTCTCAAATCTCCTTTCTATGATAAGATGATTGGGAGTGCCTCTACCAATTTCTCTGACATAATGACAATTGGAGAGAGAATCGAGTACGAAATTAAGCATGGAAAGATAACTGATATGGTTGGATCATCAACAACGAAAAAGGGGGTTCCATCGAAGAAAAAAGAGGGAGAAGTTCAGATGATTGGTTTCAATTCAAGACAACCATACCCTAATGCTGGAGTGCCACAATATCACTATCCACCTCCATATGTTTACCCTCAACCATATATCAATAATACGTCATCCCAATACTCATCCCCTTACGTCCCAAATCCTCGTACTACTCAAGGCTACCAGCCTCGGAATCAACAGAACACTCCTTATGTCCACGGACACCAAAACAATAAAGGCGTCCGTAGACATACTCATTTTGATCCGATTCCGATGACATATATCGAAATTCTTCCCCAACTCTTCCAGAATAATCAGCTGGCACCCGTGCCAATAGACCCAGTAAAGCCACCTTACCCAAAGTGGTATGACCCAAATGCCCGTTGCGACTACCATGCAGGAGCAATTGGACATTCCACTGAAAACTTTACTGCACTCAAGCATAGGGTGCAAACATTGATAAAGGCAGGATGGTTGAACTTTAAGAAAGAAAATGGTCCAGATGTCAACAACAATCCTCTGCCAAACCATCATAATGCACAAGTAAATGCGATAGAGGTTCATGGAGCTGATTTGAGAAAGAATGCTGAGAGCATAGTGACTCCCACGGGAGAACTATTCGAAATATTATTGAGTAATGGATACATTGGAGTAGAACGCCTCCAATTAGATTTGGGTGTCAGAGCATACGATGACAGTTTTGAAGGATTGGAATTCCCAATTCCGTTACAGCGGAAGCAATTGGACCGATTCGCAATTTAATTTCGTTCTACAAAATACCGGTACATTGGCAATTACGAATTCATAATTCTACAAAACTAAGGTTAAGCAAACTCACCGTCGTCTGACGACTCCGAATTCTTCAAGAACGTCTTCTTGAAGCCAGGGACCAAAAATGAAATCTTGGGACACCACCACAAGATTACCCTGCTATCCTCTGAGTATGGGAACTCAGTTGTGGGACTGAATACTCTTGAACTTTTGGGAGAGAATCACAGAAAAGTAAAATTAAACTTCTCTGTCTTTTCTGTGGAGAGAGCATGAGAGTGAGATATATCTTGGGAGATAAAAATGAGAGAGCATCTAAAAGACCCCTCCAACGTGTGTCATATATCAGGGAGAGCAACCACATGATACCATGTGTATGGTTATAACCATATTAATTAATTAATTCAAAACAATTCAAATTAATTAATTAATTAAATGCTAATTAACTAATCACATTAATTAATTAAGCATATGTGCATTTAAATCATATTCAAATGCAATGCCCTCACATAATATATAGTTTTAATTAAACTTAATTAAATCTCATCTAATTAAATTAATTAAACTACACAATTAATTAATTCATAATTAATTAATTCTTTGATCAATTGAATATCACATATTTAATTAATCAAACATTTGAATCATATTCAAATGTGCATCTCTCTTATATTATAGTTTAATTAAATCACATTTAATTAGACTAATTGAATAATTAATTAATTCGCAATTAATTAATTTATTCACTAATTAAAAATCCCATATTTAATTAGTTATAAATTTGAACTTTTTCAAATATATAATTCTCTCAATTTAATAAAGTTTAATCATAAATTAAACTTTATATTATAATGTATCAACATACATTATATTAATTGTACTTCATACAATTAACTTGATTCCCAAATTGAATTTGAACAATTCAAATTCTTTTCAATATAAATTGTTCCCAATTACTCTTTACGAGCTAGTAGGGGGACCTAATGGACCTACATATCAGAAGCTCCAATGATATGAGGTTAACTGACTAAACTCATTAATTGAGTTAACCAATATTCATTAACTGTGGGTCACTCCACTAAAGACCCACAGTTGCACTCTTCTCACTGTACAATATTTCTGTGTCCACGGATATTGACCAATAACAGTAAGTCAATCCTTCACGAGTGTTCGTAACTACAGCTGGGTCAAATTACCGTTTTACCCCTGTGTTACCTCTGGCTCCTTAAGTACCAGTGCTCCTCTAATGAACAACATGTTTATGGTCCAACCAGTAAACAGAAAGTCCCTCTCGGGCCAATGAGAGGGCGGGATCCCTTTGTTCAAGACTCAGAGTCACCACTTAAGGGAACACTCATCTACTTCTCCTAGAAGCGGGAAGGAGTGAATTCCATCTTGTGTTGTCATTTCCCCAGCCCCCCACTCGGTCTTGTCCCCAAGAAGGTAGGCTTATTGAGTCAACGTGCAGGCCACTTTCACCCGTACTAATCAAAGGGCAATCCCTCATGAGAAGGAGTTCATGACACACTCAGGATTAAGACTGGGTTACCTAGGTGATGTGGACTTTTCCTAACCGCAAGCGCACGGGTCAAGTAATAATATAGTGAAAGTAAATTTGAATGTCGTCCTCTGGACTAGATTTTTAAGCAAATCAAGTATTGTGAATTATCTTGCCCAATTTTATTTAGGGATCAAAAAGTAGTGAATGAATGGTAGGAAACTTAATTCAAAGCAAGTAAAACGTGGAAATTCAATTGGAAAACAACACTTAGGGAATTGATTTTGCCGATTTAGTTTAGGATTGATTTTAAGGAATAAGTTATTATGTACAATGAAATTATGAGCCAAAGACCCTTTAATCACAACTACCTCTCCCGAGTATAATTGATTCTCATGCAAATTAATCAACTTGATATCCCTATCTAAGTTTATTAACAAGCAAGGCAATGAGATCTTTTAACCAATTCTAGAGTTAATCTAAAACCGTCATGAATTAGAAAGTAAACTTTATTCATGCAATCTTGAGTAAGTCTAAATCAAATCCCCTCTCCCGAGCTAGATTCGAAACTTAATTCATTCAACTAATGGCCAATTAATTGAAAGCATTAAATCAAGATTACAAACACAGTAACATTGCACAACTTAAACCATAAATCAATCCATAAACTTAATCAACTACATCAATCCCTAAGCTACAAGTTTAGCTACTCATGAATGTAAATACAAGCTCAACTAAACATGTGAAAGCCATAAATCTAACTAAAGAAAGGAAAGGGAAAAGAAAACTCAATGTAGGCCGAATCCCGACGTCCCCGTCACGATCCCCACGAACAATGGGTTGATTTCCAAGTCTCTCCCTTTGTTTTCAGCCTCCAAGTGCTCTGTTCTGCCCTGTTTTCGGCTCTCAAAGGTCCCAAATCGAACTCCCCAAAAACCTAGCCGAAAATAAGCCTTTATTCTATTTTTTCGTCGAAGCGTCGAGACGCTGTCAAGACAGCGTCGCGACGCTGTCTCTTATACGCGCGTTCTGAATAAGGAAAAACGGTAGCGTCGGGACGCTTCCTATCACAGCGTCTCGACGCTGTGAGCTTTACGCGCCTAATCTGATATGGAATGTGAGCGTCGAGACGCTCACGAGCTAGCGTCTCGACGCTAGCCTGCTGTTGACCGAGATTTGACTTTTTTCGTCTTTTACTCTTTTCGTTCCTTTGCATCTTTTCACGCCCCGAGCACCCGATCAACTCTAATATGGCATTATAGCTCCAATCACCCATTTCCTACAAAATAAACAATAAAGCACAATAAAACGGCCCAAACATCATAAAAGACTAGCTAAATTAAATAAGTAAAAGTAGCTAGCTATGCTCGCTATCAAATACCCCCAAACTTAAGCTTTTGCTAGTCCTCGAGCAAACTCTAAATTAGACATACAATGGAAGAATGGATGCAGCAATCATAACTCAATCCTCAAGGCTCAAAAGTCAACAACCAAGCAGGCAAGAGACATGCACATTAGGACCAATGAGGGAGACAAATTAAAATTTTTCCAAAATTAACTTGCACAAGCGAGATCTAACTCAACAAGATCAGACTCTACTAGCTCAGGATTGGATTATTAAACTCTCAGCTCATCTTCCCTCTACACTGGCACTAAGGCTTCACTAATGAGTTAATGCAACAAATTAGTTTATTTATCTCCACACTTAGGTGCTTTTAATTAACAGATGAATTAAGCATTTCAATGTGGCACTAGCTTTCACACACCCATTGCAGGGACCCTTAACCTGAGTTTTCTCTGGTTGGCCTAACTGATCACAACAGGGGTAGCTCTTTTTGCCTAAACTTTATTAATCATTGCATTTTGCGCGCATAAGTCATGACTTCTTTCTTTTTCAACAATAACAACAAGAATGATTTTTCGTTATGAACATGATAAGTAGATATTCTTTTCTTTTCTCCTAAGCAAGATCAAACATGCTAATTTGCAAAAAATTAACTCTTTAGCTCTACCCTACACCTATCGAGGTGACAACAAGCATATGACCCCAATAATTCGCTCCTAAGCATTCAAATCCAAATCTAGCCAAGACCGATACTCTACTTATGCAAGCCATCTCCTAGAAAAATTTTAAACAGTCTCCCTTTTTGGGCACTTAAGCTTACATCTCATCACAAACTTGAAAATTTACAAGAAAGCCTATCCTAGGACATCATAATCATGCAGAAGTAGCATCCAGAAAACAACCATATGCATAATTCAAAGAAAGCTCAAAACTATAGCCCGAACTCAGATGCTCAAGGGCTCCACAAACATGCTAATCCACCCCCAAACTTAAAATATGCATTGTCCTCAATGTATAATGAAAATAAAGCATAAACAAGCATGAGAACAATAAAAGAATGACAGGAGTGAACAATACTGGCCTGGAATGATGATGATTTCTTGCTTTAGAGCTTGGAAACTTGAAAGCTTGAAAGCAAAGGAGAGAAAGAAAACAAGACCTACAAAACAAAAACAAACAATAAATCAAAGACAAAAAGAAAACACACTAAACTTACTTGGGTTGCCTCCCATAAGCGCTTGTTTAACGTCATTAGCTCGACGTGTTGAACGTGCTTCAAGGAGGCTTTTGTTTTGTGAATCCAACAGAGGTGCTCTTTCTTGCACCTTTCCTGTAGCCCATGAATAGCACTTCATCTTTAGAGTCTTCAACTGCTTTAAAGATTTCTTTTTCGTTCTTGACTCTAATAGTGAGCTCCCTGCGCTCAATATCTATAATCACTCGCCCAGTAGCGAGAAATGGTCGTCCTAATATGACAGGCATCGAAGGATTTTCTATCATGTCCATAACATACAAGTCAATAGGGAGGAAAAATCTACCTACTCTGATTAACACATTCTCTACAATACCAACTGGTCTCACCACAGATTGATCAGCCAATTGGAGCTTTACAGGAGTAGACTTAATCTCACCTATTTCTAACTTTTTACACAACGATAGAGGAATGATATTAATGCTAGCACCTAAATCACATAATGCTCTGAAAGAATAAGTACCAAAACTACAAGGAATACAAAAACTCCCTGGATCTGCTACTTTTTCAGGTACTTTCTGTTGTACTCTGGTGCTGCATGTGGAAGCAAGATAAACAGTGTCAACTTTCTTTTCCTTTCGCTTCTTTGCTAACCACTCCTTCATGAACCTGTTGTATTGGGGCATCTCTAATGCCTCTGCAAAAGGAATATTAATATTCAGATTCATAAAAGCATTCATAAATTTATCAAACTGAACCTGATTGTTCTTTTTCTTCTTTTTCTTTTTCCTTTCCTTGGGAACCAACAGTGTGGGAGAAGGAATATGAGGCTCAAGGTTAGGCTTTTCAGCCTCTTCAGATGATGTGTCCTCCTCAGCTTCCCCTGTAGGCGTTTCATAGTCCTCAGATTCAGGTTCCTCTTCAGATTCCTCCTGGTGCACAGTGATTGCCTTACAGTACTCCATCTGAGGTTCTCTTGTTCAGCTGGGGCCTTACCTTTGTTCATTGTACTTACAACATTCACCAACTGTCCCAGCTGAGTCTCAATGTTCTTTATAGCTGTACTGTGGCCATTCACTGTTGAGTTGATGACAATGACTGCCTCCTCTAATTTGGTTGTCCTGTTACTAGATTCTGCAATGAAAGCTCCAACAAGATCTTCTAACTATTTATTATCTTGAGTTTGAGGGGCAAAACCAGGAGGATTAAGAATATTCTTGGTATTAGCATAAGAGAAATTTTCATGGTTCCTATTGTTAGGGTGATAATGTGTAGGTGTAGAACTATTATTATACCCCCTAAAATTAGAATTTGATACATACTGAACATGTTCAATGGTCTCCTCCTGAGGTCTGGATGCTAGAGTAGCAGCTGATTCAATTGACTGTGCACTCCCTGTACCTGAAAATTTCATAAAAGCATTAGCGAGGGAGGTCATCTGGGCCTGGAGTGCACTTACTTTGTCAACCTCAAACACTCCAGCAGCAATCTTTTTAGGTGTAGACCGCTCAGATGGCCACTGATAGCTGTTGGTGGCCATATCCTCTAGAAGTGTGCGAGCTTTTTCCACGGTCTTGGACAACAGAGTCCCACCTGCAGCTGCATCAACAATCATTTTTGTACTAGGAGTCAAACCATTATAAAACAACTGTACCTGAAGCCAATCGGGGTAACCATGCTGAGGACACTTCCTCAGTAGCTCTTTGAATCGCTCCCAAGCTTCAAACAGCTGCTCATCATACAGTTGTTGGAATGTCCCAATTTCGGTCCTCAGCTTGACCATCTTTGCAAGAGGGAAAAATTTCTTCAAAAAGGCCTGGACCAAAGCATCCCAGGTGGTGATGCTCCCAGGGGTAATAGACTGCAACCAATCTCGTGCTTTATCCTGCAAAGAAAAGGGAAATAAACGTAAGCGAATAGCATCCTCAGAGACTCCATTAATCTTTACCGTCCCACAAATGTCCAAGAATGATTTAAGATGAGAATTTGGATCCTCGGTGGGTGATCCTCTGTATGCACAGTCTCGAGCCATCTGAATGAGGCCGGTCTTCAGCTCAAAGTTGTTGGCATTAATCGAAGCATAGACAATCCCCGACTGTTGCCCCTGAAACACAGGCTGAAAATAATCTCTAATAGGCCTAGGCTCCTCAGGTGGATTTTGGTCAGCCATTTGAACGTTTTCTCTATTCTCCCTTTGAAGCCTATGGATGGTTCTTTCTATCTCGGGATCCAAAGGTGCTAAAATTAAATCTTTATTCCTACGCATAAACAAACAAAACTACCCTAAAAAGGAAAGAAAATAATTATGGAAAGCAACAAAGAAAAGAAAACAACTAATCTAAATATGAAAAATATAATCTAGAAAAGGAAACAAAATAGCCTAATATGGAATGCAAAAATAAATATGGCAAAACACAAATAAGGAAACTAATCTAGAAAAGGAAAAACAAGAACAAATAAGGAAAAGATTACACAACTAAAAGAAAAACTAACCTAGAAAATCAAATATGGAAAGCCAAACAAATAAGGAAAAAAATGCAATCAAATAAAAAAATAAGAATACACCCTAAATTAAGATCAAACAATTTTTTCACAATATCAATCTAGCTAAATGTGCCAATCCCCGGCAACGGCGCCAAAAACTTGATGTGGACTTTTCCTAACCGCAAGCGCACGGGTCAAGTAATAATATAGTGAAAGTAAATTCGAATGTCGTCCTCTGGACTGGATTTTTAAGCAAATCAAGTATTGTGAATTATCTTGCCCAATTTTATTTAGGGATCAAAAAGTAGTGAATGAATGGTAGGAAACTTAATTCAAAGCAAGTAAAACGTGGAAATTCAATTGGAAAACAACACTTAGGGAATTGATTTCGCCGATTTAGTTTAGGATTGATTTTAAGGAATAAGTTATTATGCACAATGAAATTATGAGCCAAAGACCCTTTAATCACAACTACCTCTCCCGAGTATAATTGATTCTCATGCAAATTAATCAACTTGATATCCCTATCTAAGTTTATTAACAAGCAAGGCAATGAGATCTTTTAACCAATTCTAGAGTTAATCTAAAACCGTCATGAATTAGAAAGTAAACTTTATTCATGCAATCTTGAGTAAGTCTAAATCAAATCCCCTCTCCCGAGCTAGATTCGAAACTTAATTCATTCAACTAATGGCCAATTAATTGAAAGCATTGAATCAAGATTACAAACACAATAACATTGCACAACTTAAACCATAAATCAATCCATAAACTTAATCAACTACATCAATCCCTAAGCTACAAGTTTAGCTACTCATGAATGTAAATACAAGCTCAACTAAACATGTGAAAGCCATAAATCTAACTAAAGAAAGGAAAGGGAAAAGAAAACTCAATGTAGGCCGAATCCCGACGTCCCCGTCACGATCCCCACGAACAATGGGTTGATTTCCAAGTCTCTCCCTTTGTTTTCAGCCTCTAAGTGCTCTGTTCTGCCCTGTTTTCGGCTTTCAAAGGTCCCAAATCGAACTCCCCAAAAACCTAGCCGAAAATAAGCCTTTATTCTGTTTTTTCGTCGAAGCGTCGAGACGCTGTCAAGACAGCGTCGCGACACTGTCACTTATTCGCGCGTTCTGAATAAGGAAAAACGGTAGCGTCGGGACGCTTCCTATCACAGCGTCTCGACGCTGTGAGCTTTACGCGCCTAATCTGATATGGAATGTGAGCGTCGAGACGCTCACGAGCTAGCGTCTCGACGCTAGCCTGCTGTTGACCGAGATTTGACTTTTTTCCTCTTTTACTCTTTTCGTTCCTTTGCATCTTTTCACGCCCCGAGCACCCAATCAACTCTAATATGGCATTATAGCTCCAATCACCCATTTCCTACAAAATAAACAATAAAGCACAATAAAACGGCCCAAACATCATAAAAGACTAGCTAAATTAAATAAGTTAAAGTAGCTAGCTATGCTCGCTATCACAAGGTCATCCTATTGAAACAGTAACCTAACTAGTTAACGGTGTTACATCTAGTGGTTTACTATTTCGTGGTCCGGTCTTATGCAAACTCATTGCATGTCTCCTACATGGACGCCTTGGATCAATACGTCTGTATCGAATACAAAGCGGGCCGTATCACATAGTGTTACCAGGATAAGGTACCCAGCCATATCCCTGTACTATAGACCTTTTAGGTTGTTGCTTGAACACTGATCCCCGTATGTCCCCACATACTAGTTCAAGTTACATATCAACTGTTGGGTTTTATGCCCTAAAACTCGTAGATAGTAAATGAAACAAATTAATCGATCTCAATAAGTCGTTATTTGAGTGATTCAGTAATTTGGTTATTGAATAAATCGAGTTTGCATTAATAAACCCTAAATCCAATAAACTAAGATCCGAGGTTGTTTAAATGAAACTTGGACTAGTATGTAGAGACATATGGGGATCAGTGTCCAAGTAACAACCTAAATGGTCTATAGTATAGGGATAAGGTTGGGTACCTTATCCTGGTGACACTATGTGATACGACCCACCTTGTATTCGATACAGATGCAATGATCCAAAGCATCCATGTAGGAGACATGCGGGTGGGGGTATCCTATGCAATGAGTTTGCATAAGACCGGACCGCGAAATAGTAACCACTAGATGTAACGCCGTTAACTAGTCTAGGTTTCTATTTCAATAGGATGACCTAGGTAACTCAATCTCAATCCTGAGTCTATTATGAACTCCTTTTCAGGAGGGATTGTCCTTAGATTTGTATGGGTGAGAGTGGCCTGCTCGCCGACTCAATATTCCTACCATTTCAGGGGCAAGACCGAATGGGGGCTAGGAACATAACAGTACAAGATGGAATTCACTCCTTCCTCTATTGGGGCAAGTAGATGTGTGTTCCCTTAAGGGATGATTCCGGGGCTTGAACAAAAGCGCGTTGTCCTCTCCTGGCCCGAGAGGAATTTCTGTTTAGTGGTTGGACCCTAAACAGGTTGTTCATTAGAGGGATCAGTGGTACTTAAGGACCCAGAGGTAACCCAGGGGTAAAACGGTAATTTGACCCAGCTGGTGTTACGAACACACGTGAAGGATTGACTTACTGCTATTGGTCGATATCCGTGGACACATAAATATTCTACAGTGAGAAGAGTGCAGCTGTGGGTCTTTAGTGGAGTGACCCACGGTTAACGAATGTTGATTGACTCGGTTAATGAGTTTACCTGATCAATCTCGTATCGTTGGAGCTTCTGATCTATAGGTCCATTAGGTCCACCTGCTAGCTCATAACGGGTTCTGAGATAATTTAGTCTTGATATTAAAGGGAATTGATATAATGTATGGAGATACATTATAGTATAAAGTTTAATTAAAGAATTAAACTTTATAATTAATTTTGGATATGATTTGAAATTAATTATTGAGAGAATAATGAATTTAATTAAATATGTGATATTTGATTAATTCATGGATTAATTAATTGGGGAATTTATTAATTTAATTTTGTTTGGTTAAATGTGATTTAATCAAATTAATACTATAGTTTATATTAATGTACATTATGATGCACATTAAAACTATAGGTTAAATGAGAGATTAAAAATTGAATATGATTCAATTGTAAAATTAATTAAATATTTGATATTTAATTAATGAGAATTCAATTAATAAGATTAATTGAATGACCAATTTAATTCAATTGAATATGATTCAAATTGAATTAAATACCTTATGTTATAATTGATTTAATTAAATTAATTATAATTATTTAATTAATTAAATGATAATTATTATTTAATTAATAGACGGCCTGGATCGCGTTGATTATGATCAACGGTAGAGATCAAGTAGGGAATAACTCCCTCCCCACTTATCGTAAAGTTGGAGGGAGTTTCCCTAACTCTGGCTGATCTCACTCATTCACGAAAAAGACAGAGAGAAAAGAACTCTCAAATTCTCTCAAAAAATTCCAGCAATCCCCTTGCTGTAAATACCTTCCAAGACTAGTTTTGGGTTCCCACAAGCCAATCTTGAGTCCCAAGAGTCATAGTGGGTGATCCGACGTGGTGGTGTTCGTTGGGAGGAAGAAGAACGTATATTGGAGCATTGTGCTGAGTTCTTCAAGTCCATGTAAGTTTCCTTAGATCTAAATAAGTTTTAGATCTAATTATTCAGCATGCATAATTTCCTTGGCAGTTTCCACGTTCTCGTAACGCTTGGCCAATACTTCAGACAAGTTGACCAAAATATAGACTTTGACCTTTTCATTGGCCTTGGTCCAGCGTTCGTAGGCGTCCTTAACTCCCTGAGTGGCAGTGCGAGGGGGAACGGAAGGACATTCCTCCGTTAAGACGAACCTTAAGTCCTCAACCATGAGTATTGTATTGAGGTTAGACTTCCATTGTGGAAAATTTTCGCCGGTAAGTTGTTCATTTTTAAGCAGGGAAATTATAGAGGAAGACATTGCTGAAAAAACAAACAAGTGATCGTATTAGTTATCTTTGCCTTAACCCATCACACAAGCAATACAAACAATTGCATACATCAAATCAATTTTGCAAACAAACAATCAAAGAACCCTAATAAAACTATGATTGTGTTTCGCAACGATGCTTTAGAGGTTTAGAAGAACAGCCACCGAAGGGTGATCAGTTGTTCCTCCTCTAAAATGAGACTCTTCTCAGTCAATTTCTAATACCAGAATAACTCATATTCCATTAGATATTAACCACCGTTGTTTGGTCAAGGATTTGTTAACAAATTAACTCCTCCCCGTAAATGTAACCCTCCCATTTTCAGATCTCAGAGGCACGCACCAACAGGCTACCGTTAGGAAAGACAACTGTTGGTAATTAGCCTAAGCGACCCTATCCTATTCAGGAGTTCACGGTGTTCCGAATCCTATGATCAGGCCCTCCGAAGGGGTGGTTGCTCCAGGGCAACACGCAGGCGGATCATAGGAATCTCACGTTGTGACCTAGGGGTGGAGACCGAAGGATACGTTGACACGCGTCCCGCTCCCACTTACTATAGTCACTTTCCCCATTCACCTTGGTATTGACCCATGCAAACACTCTCCGAAGGGAGGCCGCTCTACGACGACACGAAGCCGAGCATGGATCTCACGGTGTGAACGTCACGGGGACGTAGGAGCAAAACTCAATTTAAATTAAGTTTTGTAATTTTCCTCCCACTAAAGTAACCTATTATAAATTTTAGGGTTTGATTAAACCTAGATAAATCCGGCTAAGTCATTTATCTAAGTCTAGTCCTATTATAACTATTATAATAAGACCTAATGTCTAGGTGTATTAAACCAATTTAATTAATCTAGCGACATTATTCTAACATTAACTTGAGATTAATTCAACTCCAGTGTTCCAGATCAGTTCCCAGGTAGGAGGTGTTCCGTTTATCGTCAACTTAAATACCTCCAATCCTTAGACAGAACTTCACTGGTAGAGTTCCCTTATAATCTCAGGAATGTTCGTCCTACTTAGTTCATTTAAACTATTTTAAAACTAAGTAAGATATTCTAATCCTATTAGAAAGTGATCTTAGGTCTAATTAATTTTAACCCATTAAAATTAATTCAATTTAACCTAAGATCCTATGTGAACATGCATATCTTGATTATAGATTGACGGTTTCTAATCATGAAATTTTAAACTATTTCAAAATTTTAAGGATTAGCCCTATAATCATGCATACTATAGTTTAAAAACAATTAACAATCATATTCAAGTTAATGAAATTTAAACTATAGTACTTTGCATTGCATGATAATTAATATAACCCTTATATTAACCTATGGATGTATCATGCTCAATGCAATTTGATTTCCATTTAAATAATAAACAATTTTATTATAGCCAAAAAATGGAAAAACAACTTAGCATGCTGCAAACAAATAATTTTTAATATAACTCTTATATTAAAACTATGTAATTGCATGCATCATACTCTTCCATGTTCATGAATTTAATATAACTCAACTATATATTAAATATCTCATGAAAAACCATGCATTATCATCCAAAATTATAATCATATTATAACATCCATAATGCATGAGCATGCTTTATATCCTAAGGTGGGATTAACATTTAAATGACATCCATAAAGCACTTAAATAGCTAATGAACCTGTCTAATTGGCCCCTAGGATAGAATAAAGCTTAATTACACTAAAAAAGCAAATAATCTATCCTATTACAAGAGTCTGCAGCTCCAAAACCGGACCAACTAGCACGAACCCACCCGAACCACTTCGAACCGACCTTGAAGAACCCGAACTGGACCAAGAATGGGTTGAACCGGACCAAACCGGTCCCAGCTCGACCCATTCACGCAAACCGAATCAGCAGTTAGGGTTTCTCCCACGTCTCCACGTAAAAACGAACTGTCGCACGAAATCGTGACAGCGTCGAGACGCTTTAAGGAACAGCGTCCCGACGCTGACGCGATTTCAACTCGTCCGCAGCGTGAAATCGCGATAGCGTCGAGACGCTTAACGCTTAGCGTCCCGACGCTTACGCGTCTGGAGCAGTTTTCTGGGTAGAACAACAACTGATTTTCTCCCAATTGGCCTCGAATTTTATCGTGTTCTTCACAAATCTTCATCCTAAGCTAGACCCGGACTTACAGACTCCAAATTTATGAACGATTGCCCAAAACACAGGGGCCCTTACATTTGATCAAATCAAAATAATGCATAAAATCTATGGCCAATTAAACCGAAAACGTTCACAGCAAACCAACATTCATAATGCAATTTAATCCCACCAAAAGTGAAACCGCAAATTTCAATCAACGAAAAAAAAATTCAGAGATGGCTCTGATACCAATTGCAGGGATTAAAGCCTTTGCGCAGCGGAAACGATCAGAGAATCACACTGATTTTTTAAATGAGATTGAAAAACCAATACGGATCACAAAAGGATAAATTTACAGCAAGATACTGGAAAATAAACATGTTGTAAAACTGATAAAACATGCTGAAAAAATTAAGAAACAATTCTAGATCTAATCTAGAAAAGGATCCTATTGATCCTAGTTCAAGAAGAAACTCACCCTTGAAGGAATTCTTGAACCGCTTCGCCAAAACCCTTTGGTAACCAAAAATACAGTAGCAAGAGACCTTTGGTTTTGCTGG
Organism: Luffa aegyptiaca; assembly: GCA_017139565.1. Taxonomy (NCBI): domain Eukaryota; kingdom Viridiplantae; phylum Streptophyta; class Magnoliopsida; order Cucurbitales; family Cucurbitaceae; genus Luffa; species Luffa aegyptiaca. Next base: position 25,817,489 of record CM029397.1, read on the forward strand.
AAAAATAGTCACGAACACCACCACGAGGAATCACCGGTATTCTCAAAAGGAATATGTTGAGTGGTTATGTGGGAACCTGAAAATTCTAAGGATTTTTCTTCTGGAATGCTTCTCTATATCACAGATGGAGAAGAGAATCACGAGAGAGAGCGAGAGGGCGAGGGTGAGGGAGGCGTGAATGAGGGAGTTATCAAAACTCCCTCTTGACGCTTTCTTTTAACCTAAACCTCAGGAGAAAATGCCACCTCACATAATATCAGGTAACTGAAATATCAGTTACCTGATATTTTTAATTAATCAATATTAATTAAAATAACATTAATTTAAATCCAATTTAAATTAATATCCCTCTTATCTTATAGTTCAATTAAATCAAATTTAATTAAACTAGAACAATTAACTAATTCAAAATTAATTAACTTTAAAATAATAAAATTGAACATCATATATTCAATTATTATTATTCTCTCTCATGAAACTATAGTATTAATGTACATCCAATGCACGTTAATTATAACCTATAGTTTTAATATGAATCAAACTCATATTTTAGTTTAACATTCGAACCCCTTCGAATACTTAACTTAACCTTAGAATTTTATCTCAACGCTCTTATAGAGCTACCGGTGGGACCTGATGGACCTACAGATCAGAAGCTCCAACGATATGAGATTAGTTGGCTAAACTCATTAACGAAGTTAATCAATATTCGTTAACTGTGGTTCACTCCACTAAAGAACCACAGCTGCACTCTTCTCATTGCAGATATATTTCTGTGTCTACGGATATCAACCGTCAACAGCAAGTTAGCCCTTCACGTGTGTTCGTACCCCAGCTAGGTCAAATTACCGTTTTACCCCTGGGCTACCTCTTGGTCCTTAAGTACCAGTGCTCCTCTAATGAACAACCTGTTTGTGGTCCAACCAGCAAACAGAAATCCCTTTCGTGCCATAAAGAGGGTAGGGCCCATTGTTCAAGACCCGGAGACACCACTTAAGGGAACACACCTCTACTTACCCTAATATTGGGAAGGAGTGAACTCCATCTTGTAAGACTACGTTCCCAGCTCCCCATTCGGTCTTGTCCCCAAAATGGTAGGCTTATTGAGTCGGCGAACAGGCCACTCTCACCCGTACAAATCAAAGGACAATCCCTCATGGACAGGAGTCCATAATCCACTCAGGATTAAGGCCAAGTTGCCTAGGTCATCCTAGTGAAATAGAAACCGAGCTAACTAACGGTGTTACAGTTAGTGGTTAACTATTTATCGGTCCGGTCTTTGTGCAAACTCATTGCACAGGATACCCCCACTCGCATGTCAACCACATGAATGCGTTGGATCACTACGTTTGTATCAGTATACAAAGTGGGTCGTATCCATAGTGTCACCAGGATGAGGTACCCAGCCTTATCCCTATACTACAGACCCTTTAGGCTAAAACTTGAACATTGATCCCCATATGTCCCTACATACCAGTTCAAGCCTCATTCTATTAGCCTTGGATGTTTAGTTTATTGGATTAGGGTTAATAAGACAAGATATAATACAAACATTGAATAATACATCACTTTATTAATGTTCGGTCAAATGTACATTTACTATCTACGAGTTTTAGGGCATAAAACCCAACAAACTCCCACTTGAACTAAAACTCAAGTTACAGGGAAAGTATATACAATATAATCCAAAGTTGGAAACGGTACATGTATGTTGTACATTACATAAAAGGTAAATATACAAAATACAATAAACTAGGGCATCCTTACACCCATTACACATCTCCCACTTGCCCTAGATTACGCTATATACATGTCTCGCAGACCTAGACTTTCTAGATGACCCTCGAACACTTTAGCCGAGAGGGCCTTCGTAAACGGATCAGCAATGTTGTGCTCGGAAGCGATCTTGGTCACGATCACATCTCCTCTTTGCACAATTTCACGAATCAGATGATACTTCCTTTCTATGTGTTTACCTCTTTTGTGGCTGCGAGGTTCCTTTGAATTGGCTACAGCCCCACTGTTGTCACAGTATAACGTAATGGGCAAGTTCATATTTGGAACAACTTCCAAATCTGTCAAGAACTTCCTTAGCCAAACAGCTTCCTTAGCGGCTTCACAAGCAGCTACATACTCAGCCTCCATCGTGGAGTCTGCTATGCATCCTTGCTTTATACTCCTCCAAACTACAGCTCCCCCGTTAAGGGTGAAAACTGACCCTGACGTAGATTTCCTAGAATCCTTGTCAGTTTGGAAGTCAGAGTCGGTGTAACCCGTGAGAACTAACTCCTTAGCCTCAAACACCAACATGTAATCCCTCGTTCTCTTAAGATACTTGAGGATTCCTTTAACTGCGGTCCAGTGGTCTAACCCTGGATTTGACTGATATCTGCTGACAATCCCTACAGCATAACAAATGTCAGGCCTCGTGCATAGCATGACATACATTAAGCTACCCACGGCAGAGGCGTAGGGAATCCATCTCATATCCTCAACCTCTTGAGGTGTCTTAGGAGACTGTTCCTTAGACAAGTGAACCCCATGCCTGAAAGGCAACAAGCCCTTCTTGGAGTTCTGCATCGAATATCGAGCCAACATCTTGTCGATATACGTTGCCTGAGACAGAGCTAGCGATTTGTTCTTTCTATCCCGAATAATCTGGATGCCAAGAACATACTGGGCCTCACCCAAATCTTTCATTTGGAATTGAGCTGCTAGCCATTCTTTTACATCAGACAGATACCCTACATCATTCCCAATGAGTAGGATGTCGTCTACATAAAGTACGAGGAAAGCTACTTTATTCTTGTTGATCTTCTTGTATACACAAGGCTCATCAACATTCTGGTCAAAGCCAAAAGATTTGATCGCAGTATCAAATCTAATATTCCAAGATCGAGAAGCCTGTTTCAACCCATAAATGGATCGATTCAGTTTGCAAACCTTTTGCTCCTGACCTTGGGATATGAACCCTTCGGGTTGAGACATAAAAATACTCTCGTCAAGATTGCCATTCAGAAAAGCTGTCTTGACATCCATTTGCCAAATTTCATAATCATAAAATGTGGCAATGGATAAGAGGATTCTTATGGACTTTAGCATAGCAACTGGAGAAAAAGTTTCTTCATAGTCCACTCCTTCTCGTTGGGTATAACCCTTAGCTACAAGTCTTGCTTTGAAAGTCTGTACTTTCCCAGCAGCATCTCTTTTTCTCTTATAGATCCATTTACACCCAATAGGTTTGACCCCTTCAGGTAGATCTACAAGTTCCCAAACTTGTTTGAAATACATAGACTCCATCAAGTTTGATGTGTTCTTATCACACTAGGGCAAAAGGGCATTCTATCGACCAATGTCCTCATTTTCGTCTGAAAGTCCAGGAGTTGTTAGATTCACATTTTTTAACAGTTTCTCAAAAGATGGTTCAACTCCCTCAGTATGGGGAAGTTGATATTATAGAAGAATGCTCAAGGTTGTCTCTCAAGCCAAAACCGTTAACAATTTCTTATCGCGAGAAGCCCAGTACCCCAAATTCCAAGCCAAGACCGATTACCATCCAGATTCCGACTCCCTTTGAATATAAAAGTTCAAAAGCAGTACCTTGGAACTATGAATATAAGGTAACTGTTGATTCTGAACCCCTTCCAATCCATAATATCAGTGGGATAGGAGGTCTAACACGAAGCGGGAAGTGCTATACACCAGAAGACCTATTGAAACCCAAGGGTAAAGAAAAAGGAAAAGCCAAGATCACTGAAGATATCAAGGAAAAAATAGAAGAACCCATTGTAGCGAAGAACCTAGATGTTAAACAACCAGCATCTGAAGAAGACATCCAAGAATTTTTGAAGTTGGTTAAGCAAAGTGATTATAAAGTGGTTGAACAATTAGGTCGAACCCCTGCAAAGATTTCCATACTGGCTTTGTTATTGGCTTCAGATACGCATCGTAAGACTTTGTTGGACATATTGAATCAAACTTATGTTCTGCAGGATATTACAGTGGACAACTTGGATAACATCGTTGGAAACATAACTGCATCCAGTTCAGTAACATTCACAGATGATGAGTTACCACTATAAGGCACCAGACACACTAAAGCCTTGCACATTACAGTTACGTGCAAAAATTTTGCTGTGGCAAAAGTTCTAGTTGATAATGGTTCCTCCCTTAACATAATGCCTAAATCCACGTTGGAGAAATTGCCTGTTGATATGTCTCATATAAGGCCCAGCACTATGATCGTACGAGCTTTTGATGGGGCACGTAGTGAAGTTGTTGGAGACATAGAAGTGCCCATTCAGATAGGTCCATGCACCTTCGATATAACCTTTCAGGTTATGAACATTAATTCGGCCTACAACTTCTTGTTAGGGCGTCCCTGGATTCACTCAGCTGGAGTGGTCCCATCATCATTACACCAAAAACTTAAATTTGTGGTCGACCGCAAACTAGTAATCATATCTGGACAAGAGGATATCTTAGTGTCAAGACCCTCCTCAATGCCCTACATAGAAACAACAGAAGAAGTTTTTGAGTCATCATTTCAAGCTTTTGAGATTGCAAATGCCACAACTTTATACGGAGAGATAGGGAATATGGAGCTGCAACTTTCAAAACTCTCCTTAACAGGAAGCAACCAAAGCCTCGAAAATTTGTTGAATATGTCGAAAAATATAGAGAGGTTTGGTTTGGGATATAAACAAAGCAAAAAAGATATGATTAAAGCACACAGGCAGGAGAAAGAAAAACGACTGGCTAGATTGGAGAACCGTGAGCCGAAGTATCAAATGAATATCATTCCTCATCTTCATGATACCTTCATCTTTGCTGGAATAATTCATCCAGAATCTCAAGACCCTGCAGTCATGGCTATAATCGAACAGAAGAAAGAAGCTGGTCCCTTGGTTTATCTGTGCCCAGAAGACTTTGAACTCAATAATTGGACTGTAATGGAGCTACCAGCATTTGTTAATGAGATATCAAAGTAATTTTTAAACTTTTTGTTTGTTTTTTGTTTTGATGATTTATGTGTTCTATGTCAATATTTCATTTGTTAATGAAGAAGCATTTTTTTTCTTTCTTTCCTATCATCCAATGAATCTCTCTTGTGTCTACTTCTTTTAGCATTGATTTCATTTATTCCATTCCTTCCTTTTATCTTCTTTCATCACACTGAATAATCCCTCTCTTAAACTGCGAAATTGGGATTGAGAGCGTTAATGATCTTAAATACGAACTTGATTCTCCTACATACGATGTTGAGTCTGATGAGAGAACAAGTGGTAATGAGGAAGATCTAGAACTTACTCCTGAATTGTTGAGAATGATTGAAGTAGAAGAGAGGATATTGGGACCACATGAAGAGTTGATAGAGACGATTAACTTGGGATCTCAAGTAGAGATTAAAGAAGTTAAAATCGGGACCAACATGTCTGCTGAAAGTCGTCAAGGGTTAATAACATTGCTTCATGAATACATTGATGTTTTTTCCTGGTCTTATCAAGATATGCCTGGTTTAGACACAAGTATTGTGGTGCATCATTTGCCACTTAAGCCTGAATGCAAGCCAGTGAGACAAAAGTTACGCAAGATGAAGCCAGACATGTTAATCAAAATAAAAGAGGAAGTCATGAAACAGATTGATGCAGGATTCTTAACAGTTGCTAATTATCCAGAATGAGTAGCTAACATTGTGCCAGTACCTAAAAAGAATGGACAGGTCCGAATGTGTGTTGATTATAGAGATTTGAATCTAGCAAGCCCAAAGGATAACTTCCCACTTCCTCATATTGATGTACTGGTAGATAATACAGCTGGATTCTCAACTCTTTCCTTTATGGATGGATTCTCAGGTTACAATCAAATCAAAATGGCACCTGAAGATCAAGAGAAAACTACATTCATCACATTATGGGGAACCTTTTGTTATAAGGTCATGCCGTTCGGATTGAAAAATGCTGGGGCAACCTACCAACGGGCCATGGTTACTCTCTTCCATGACCTAATGCATAAGGAGATCGAAGTGTATGTTGATGACATGATTGCTAAGTCAAAACCAGGGGAAGATGATGCAACCATTCTCCGAAAGTTATTTGAGCGATTGAGAAAATTCAAGTTGAAACTGAATCCGAGTAAATGCACATTTGGGGTCACTTCTGGCAAGTTGTTGGGTTTCGTCGTAAGCCAGGAGGGAATTAGAGTTGACCCAGACAAAGTCAAAGTTGTTCTAGAAATGCCACCACCACGTACTCAAAAAAAAGTCAGAGGTTTCTTGGGAAGATTGAATTATATTGCAAGATTCATATCACATCTTACAGCAACATGTGAACCAATCTTCAAGCTACTTCGTAAGAACAATACAGGCATATGGAATGACGACTGTCAAAAAGCATTTGAAAAAATCAAGCAATACCTACAAAACCCTCCTGTTCTTGTACCTCCAACTCCAAATCGTCCACTTATCCTATATCTTACAGTGACGGAAAATTCAATGGGGTGTGTACTGGGACAGCATGACAGTTCAGGCAGAAAAGAGCAAGCCATATATTATTTAAGCAAAAAGTTCACTGATTGCGAAACTAGATATTCTCTTTTAGAAAGAACTTGTTGTGCTCTAGCTTGGGTCGCTCGTCGTTTGAGACCATATATGTTGTACTACACAACATGGCTTATCTCAAAGATGGATCCTATCAAATACATCTTTGAAAAGCCGTCTTTGTCTGGTAGAATTGCTAGATGGCAGGTTCTTTTATCCGAGTATGATATTGTCTATGTTACTCGAAAGTCAATAAAAGGAAGTGCACTAGCCGATCATTTGGCCGAGCAACCTATAGACGATTATGAACCAATGAAATTTGATTTCCCTAATGAATTTGTCTCCACTATAATGGTGGAAAAAGAAATATCAGACTCGGAAACATGGACCATGTTGTTTGATGGGGCCTCCAATGAGTTAGGTCATGGGATAGGTGTTGTATTAATATCGCCTGAAGGAAAGTTATTCCCTCTCACTGCCAAACTAAGTTTTGATTGTACTCATAATATGGCTGAATATGAAGCTTGTTCTATGGGTATCCAAACTGCATTGGATATGAAGATAAAGAAACTTCGAGTCTTGGGAGATTCTATGTTGGTGATTCACCAATTGAGAGAAGAATGGGAAACAAGAGACACTAAGCTACTGCCTTATAAAAAGCTTATATTAGATTTGTCTCGTAAATTTGAAGAAATCACTTTTGACTATTTACCAAGGGAGAATAATCAGATAGCAGACGCCTTGGCTACGCTTGCAGTCATGTTCAACATAGACCCCAATCATGAGGTACAACCTATTAAGATGGGAAGGGTAGATGTTTCAGCCTCCTGCATGAATATAGAAGAAGAGTTTGATGACAAGCCGTGGTTTCAAGTCATCAAACATTATTTGAAATGTGGAACCTATCCTCTGAATGCCTCAGAAAATGACAAGCGCACACTTAGAAAGTTAGCAATGAAGTTCTTCCTAAATGGAGAAATACTTTACAAAAGAAATCATGATATGGTACTTCTAAGGTGTGTAGATACAAATGAAGCCAACACGATTATGAAAGAAATTCATGAGGGAATTTGCGGCACCCATGCAAATGGACACATTATGGCCAGACAGGCATTAAGGGCTGGCTATTACTGGTTAACCATGGAAGCTGATTGTATCAAATATGCCCGAAAATGCCACAAATGTCAGATTTACGCAGATAAAGCTCATGCTCCAACATCTCAGTTGCACGTTATGATGACACCATGACCATTTTCCATATGGGGAATGGACGTTATAGGCCCTATTGACCCAAAAGCCTCAAACGGACATCGATTCATCTTGGTGGCAATAGATTATTTTACCAAATGGGTAGAAGCAATGTCCTATCGAGAGGTGATGAAAGGAGTTGTGATCAAATTCATCAAGAAGGAGATTATATGTCGTTATGGTATTCCTGAGACCATAGTATCTGATAATGCACGAAATCTGAACAATAAATTGATGACTGAGTTATGTGAGCAATTCAAGATCAAGCATGTCAACTCAACTCCGTATAGACCAAAGATGAATGGAGCAGTCGAAGCTGCCAATAAAAACATAAAAAGGATTGTGTGAAAAATGACGGTGACGTATAAAGATTGGCATGAAATGCTTCCTTTTGCATTACATGGATATCACACATCGATTCGCACTTCAACTGGGGCAACACCATTTTCATTAGTTTATGGTATGGAAGCTGTTCTTCCTATTGAAGTGGAAATTCCATCATTAAGAGCCCTCATGGAGACTAATTTAGAAGAGGCTGAATGGGTCCAAAACCGCTATGAGCAGCTCAACTTTGTTGAAGAAAAAAGATTGACAGCATTGTGCAGAGGTCAACTTTACCAAAGACGAATGATGAAAGCCTATGATAAGAAAGTGCATCCTAGAGTATTCAGAGAAGGGAATTTAGTCTTAAAACGAATTCTTCCATTTCTAAAAGATCACCGAGGAGAGTGGACCCCAAACTATGAAGGACAATTCGTGGTGAAGAAAGCTTTCTCTGGAGGAGCTTTAGTCTTGACTAACATGGATGGTAATGAGCTGCCAAGTCCAGTTAATTCAGATCAGGTTCGAAGATATTACGCATAGGCTACTTGTGTATCAAAGGATTCGGCAAAGTTGCGGGAATTCAACAAGTGTATAGGAGAATTACGCTTCAATTTCTATATCATGTTTAAGAGGTTACTTTTTGTCTCAAGTTCTAGAACCTTAACATTGACACATATGTCTATTGAATTTTAGTCATAAATCGAAGCTCCTTTCTCGAAACATGGCATATCTTGTCCATTTTTCTCCCTCACTCTCCATAATATTTCCTCAACTATGAATGTTTGACATGTTTACCTTTATTATCATTACAATTGAATAAAAAAAAGTTACATAAACGCGATATTTCAAATCAATGGTGGTAACTTAAACGATTCGATGTGAAATACATATGTCCAAAGAAAGAATCCAAAGGCAATATTTTTCCAAGAGTGCCGTGATCATGAAGGTTGATGGAATGTCATCATGGAGGACAAAACCGTCATTTCAACATGACAAAGTCTTAAACTGGGGCAAAACCATTGTTTTCGTCTTCTCAAACTGGGGCAAAACCATTATTATCACAGGAGCAAAGTCGTTCTGGATACATTTTTGGTCATCAAACAAAGAGCAAGTTGTTTAGTGAGTTCATGATCCAATTAAGGTCTAATACCAAGGGTGATGTGAATGGGGTGCCCGAGCTATCAAATATCTTTTAAAAAAATTTGTATCATAGTTTTTGAATAGTGCTAAATCCGCATCCCATGCATTCAAGCATTCAAGTTTAGCGTGCATTGCAAAGAAAATTTATTTTCGGTTAAATCGAACCTGACTATTCAGTCGAGGTCGAAGCCTGTGTCAATCCAGGTCCATTTCCAGTTTTTTTTTCTTTCGATTAAATCAAACCCGACTATTCAGTCGAGCTTGAAGCCGGTGTCAATCCAGGACTGTTTTCAGTTTTTCTCTCTGTTAAATCGAACCCGACTATTCAGTCGAGGTCGAAGCCTGTGTCAATCCAGGTCCATTTTCATTTTTTCTTTCGGTTAAATCAAACCCGACTATTCAGTCAAGGTCGAAGCCTGTGTCAATCCAGGTCCGTTTTCAATTTTTATCTCGGTTAAATCGAACCCGACTATTCAGTCGAGGTCGAAGTCTGTGTCAATCCAGGTCTGTTTTAAGTTTTTCTCTTTGTTAAATCGAACCCGACTATTCAGTCGAGGTCGAAGCCTGTGTCAATCCAGGTCCATTTTCATTTTTTCTTTTGGTTAAATCGAACCCGACTATTCAGTGAGGTCGAAGCCTGTGTCAATCTAGGTCTGTTTTCAATTTTTATCTCGGTTAAATCGAACTCGACTATTCAGTCGAGGTCGAAGCCTGTGTCAATCCAGGTCTGTTTTAAGTTTTTCTCTCGGTTGAACCAAACCTGACTATTGAATTGTGGTCGATACCTGATTCAAATTCTTACCAAACAAATCTTTGCCTCCCTAGTACTTAGTCTCTTTCCTTTGTCTACCCTTTCAATCCTTCAAGGATACACAAAGGGGGGCAAACTGTAGACACCGTATTTGGTCCGGCTTGATTTTCAGTAATAATGTTTGAAGGTTTCCAATATTTGGTGGTCAATTTGTTTTTTCTTGTATGTCAACAAGAACATAGCTCAATTGGCATAAGGTTGTACTGATAATCTTAAGGTCTGTGGTTCAAACCCCCCTTCTCACATATTTTTATCAAAAATTCGTTTTTATTTATTTATTTATTTATTTTTTTTATTTCTTTTGGTCTTCCCTATTCCTATTCAAGGGGAAGCTTACCTATTCAAAAGCTTTTCCATGGCTCTCATTTTTTTTATTTTTTTATTTTTTTTCTTTTTTCCACCATTTTCTCATCCATCCTCCCCCTAATTTAGTAACCCTTCAAGTATAAAAAGGGGGGAGATGGAGGATGAAAGGGACACAAAAAAAAAAAAAGAGAGAGAGAAAGTTTAGAAAAAAGTGAGCTTGAGAGAGTTTAGGCATTGGAGCAAGAGTTTAGTTTAGAGAAAGTTTAGAAGAATTTCTTTTGAGGGAGAAAGGAGAAGAAGAAGAAGATTTGAGCATATGCCTAGTTGAGAGAGTTGTTTAGGAAGTGAGCTTAGCTTAGAGAGTGATAGAAGTAGAGAAAAGAAAGTGGAAGAGGAAAAAAGGAAAAGAGAGGGGGAGGAAGGAGTATACGGGGCGAGAAAACATTGGGTAAGAAAGAAGGAAAAAAGAAGAAAGAGAGAAGTAAAAAAGGTGGAGTTTTTTTTTGTTTTTTTTTTGTTTTGTTATTATTGTTATTATTATTATTATTATTGTTATTATTATCATCATTATCATTATCATTTTTAATTTCTCTCTCATTTTAGTTCACTTTTGCACTTTGCCAACTTCATTTTTTTAAAACTTTCTAATTTATTTGTTTTTTCCTTTCATTCTCCAAATTGCTTTAATCTAATCTTTAATTCTGCTTGGTCAATTTCAATTATTGTTATTGTTTTAATTTTCTTTTGAAAGGGATTATGGGAACTGAGTAATGTGTCTTCGTGCAGTTCAACTCCCGTGTAGGCGTATGAAAATTCTCATTTTCCCTAAAAAGAATTTACTCTTTGAATGATTTTCTTCTTTTACATCTATTTGTTTTTTTTAATTTTTTTATTTTTAATAAACACAATCATGTATCGCCCATATTTCCTTTAATTAAAAGAGAAATTAGGCATGATTTATATTAAATTTGATATCCAACTCATAATGTTTAATCCTTACTTTATTTCTAAAGTTAAGGTAAAAACAAATGAGACATCTTGTGTTTATTATTGCATTTTGGGTTTATATTTTCATATTTATCATTTTTTTAAGAAAAATAAAAATAAAGGACTGTTCTTATTCATTTAATTGAACAATTTAAGATATTGTGGTAATCGTTTTCTTAAACGGGTGTTGTGGGGTGCTAATACCTTCCCTACACTCAAACGACTCCCGAACCTAATTTCTGGTTTTCTAAGACTGGTTTTTTATTTTGTTTTAAAGGTGACCAATCACACCTTCAATGATTGGTGGCGACTCCAATTTTCTTCTTAAAAACCCAAGAAAGGATGTCGGCCGCTCCGCGTCACGATGACGTTGCAACAATATATATATATATATATCTGATGTGTAATTTCTTTTCTTATTTTTAATGAAATTTCTAAATGTTTTCTATTCCATGAGCACTGACTAACTCTAACTTAACTATTTTCTTCTGAATTTTTGAAGATTGGACTGATTACGCTTAATTAGATCAAGGTATTTTGATCTCCAGAAACCTTTTGCTTGAGCATTTCTTCTAGCCTGGACTGTTGCTGCGGCAAAGAAGATTTTGGAGGTAGTATTGACTTATATGATCCACTTTAAGCTTAAATCTGAGTCCCATGTTTAGTTTAAAACTTCATATAGAAAAATTTATGTTTGGGGGTATAGTTGCTTAATTAATGATTTATTGGGGACAATGAATAATTCAAGTTTGGGGGACTTTTTGCTACTCCAAATATTTTGCTCGAGCATTCCTCTCCTTCAAATTGAAATTTGTTAGGTTATTGAGTAACCGGGGACATTTGTGATACCCAAAGTTTGTCTTCGCGTCAAAAGATGACCTAGGAAATGTGAAAAAATGATGAGAAAAGTTATTTGCTGAAAAATTTTGTTTGTTGAAGATTTTGTTGAAAAAAATTGATGGAGCAAAAGTTTTGAAGGATGAATGATGATCCAGCAGTTTTTCTGTCTCCCAGAACTTCATCATAAAATGTCGCCATTCTGAGGGGCAAGAGATAGAATAACTAAGGATTTTTTAGCTTTATAATGAGTATTGAGCCTTGTTGGTGATGAGTTTGAGGCAAGGGTATACTGCACCATAAAGTGGGTCATCCCATGCTTAAGAGCTTATGAATCTAAGGCTGCTTTAAGTCTTAAAATGAAAATATAAACTCCTTGAAAAATTATGGAAGGGCTGGATATTGTTTGGAAAAATTCTCTTGCAGTGCCCTTCTTAAGCTGGCATCCCGATTCTTAACATAATTCCAGAAGGTTAAAGTTTGCCTTTCAGCAAACTCCTGCCTACTGGCCGAAAGTGCCAGTTGTTCTAGAATCGAGTTGATGCCATGGATAAGCCCACCTTGACGCACCTCCTGCATGCGTTGGAGCCTCCCACATCCATTGGAACCCCTGCTCTTCTGCACAACATCGTGATTGTGTTCGGAAAGAATAGTTTCCCCACCTTCTTTTTCCAACATCCAGAAATCTCATTCGTAATGATCCTTCCTACATTAATACTGAGAGACCGCAAGATGGCAAAATCTAGGAGAACCCGTTCCCTGGAGATTGTCGAGTCATGTGTTGTTGGAAGCATCTTCTGTCTACTAAATCCCATCCACGTGTTCGCTTCCCTTTTCAAATAAGCCGACTGGAATGTCCTCTTCCGAGTCTTGGATAACTACCACTTTGCCCCTTCAATTCCTACCTCCCTTACAGCCTCACTTAGTTGCTCATCAGATGGCGCCACAACCATCTCATTATACGCCGCATGGGGGAAGTTTTGAAGGTTGTACAGTGCGTTGATAGCACTAGGACTCCAATCCACCTCGACTCCTCGAACAATTACCTGAAAACTATCCTCCTTAACAATGTTAGAATAAAATTCACGCACCACCTGTGCGTTTACAGATTCAGGCTTCGCACAAAACAGCTCCCAGCAGTGGTCTGCAATACCGGTCCTCAGAAACTGCGGAAGATCACCACTGAAACCGCGCTCGAACAAGAAATCCCTTTTCAGAAGCTCAGCGTATTTTGCTCTGGAAAAATTTTTGACGAAGCGATCAAATGGAACCTATTGTTCTTCTATCGCCTCCTGTTCTTCCGATGCTTCAGCAATATTTTTGCCCTTCTCTGCCCTGTGATAGCACAATTTATTGTGCTATATTTTATATGATTTTATCGTTAGTCTGGAGTATTATTTGGGCATTTTTATCTATATTTGGTTTTGCTTTGTAGGAATCAAGTATTTCAATGGAAGTCGATAATTTTGAGCATTACCGATGATTTAGGAGCCAAAGAATGAGTTGGGGCCAAGAAAACAGAAAATGAAGCAAAATTATAGGCCTAGCGTTGAGACGCTAGCCATTGGAGCGTCTCAACGCTGGGCGCAAGTCAACACGCGCGCGAATTCGAGGCAGCGTCGAGACGCTACCTCCACAGCGTCTCGAAGCTGTGAACTTTCCAGATTTAATTAGGGCGTACGCGCGACAGCGTCGCGACGTTATGTCCTCAGCGTCTCGACGCTGTCACGCCGAATCATCAGTATATATATTTTACGATGCTTTCAGATTAAGGGAGCTGTTTTGGAGAGAGAAAAACGACTTCTAGAGAGAGAAAGCGGACAAAACAAGGCAGAGAGTGAGGGAGCTTGATTTTGGGAGCTTGGATCGAGAGGTTCGTGACGTGAACGCACGAGAATCACGGCCAACGAGTTTAATCTTTCTCCCTTATTTCTTGTATTGATTTATAGCATGTTTGGGACAAATTTCGCTTGTAATTTAGAGACCATGAGTAGCTAGATTTCGTTTCTTAGGGGCTTGATGTAGCCATTAGTTTGTATGGATTAATTTACGACTTTTTAGGACGTTTCGTAACGCGGTTTATTTATGCAATTGTTTGATTAATGCTTATAATCTTTTGATCACGGATTGTATGTTGTTGTTTCTGAACTAATCGCTCGGGAGAGGATAGTTTAGATTAGACTCTCAATTGCATGATTTAGGTAATTCGTTAATCGGGAGATTTGGAATTGCTTGAGAAACCGTCATGAGGATTGTTCTTATTGCTTAGGCTTATTGTTGAAATTAGATAGGGATATCAAGTTCTTAATTCGCTTAAAGGATTAATTGCACTCGGTAGAATTATCAATCATGAGGTGTCGGGTTCCTAGAGTGAGGTGTCGGGTTCCTAGACCGTCATGAGGTGTCGGGTTCCTAGAGTGAGTAAAAATATGGTATAAAAGACTCTAGAATTCCTATGCAAGTATACACAGTCTACAGCAAGTAATATTATCAATCCAAGGTCTGAATGAGCTTCCACTCTATCTATTTTGTGTAATTTTTTAATGGTTTCAAAGATAATAAAAATGTTTGGGTTTTATCGGAATTATGCTGAAGCAAAATAAATGACAAAACAACGAGTAAACAAATAGACAGACAGATTAAAGACAGGTGTTGGTTAGGATTTAGTGATTGTTCTAAAGATGCTCTAGCAATATTATTGATCATGCATTTCTCGCAGAATTATTAGCGGATTCCTCCCGGAACTCCGGATCTTTTGGGATATGTTTCAAACCCAATGAAGTACGACCGATCAAGCACTAGGCAACTGGCTATCCCTAGCTCAGTCACTGGCGTTCACCAATACACAATGATCATAGTGTGGATAATTGCCACACACTCTCTAAATCATCCCTGAAACTAGAGAGAGCTATTCACACCGGCTGGCAGGCGGGCATAAAATAAGAATAAGCACAACAATTAACCAAAATGCGATAGTCCATATATTACTAGAGATGAAGCACAGTAATCACATTATTCCTAACCAACACCTTAAGCTACTTAGTTCATAATAGGCATAGGAATACGAATTACAATCTGAGTATGCATGTCCATAACCACAAGTTAATAAAGAAAATAAACTCCCTAGTCAGCTCGCGGTAGATGGTGTTCTTGATGATCTTCAATCTCCCTATATTATTCGGCTTCCAAGGGAAAACATGGAATGAATTTGACTTTGACGGCTACTTCCTTTTATAGAAGGACAGGAGACTTGAATTAGGTCAACTTGGACACGTGTAGGGCTCTCCTTGCTCCTTTATCCCGAAAATAACTCAACAGAAGTCGGTTCATGAAGTTGGCTAACGAGCTGTGATGTGGCAGTTCTGTTCCCAGTTTTGCTGCAGCACAGAATTTGCTCCCTCCAGTCGCTCAGCAGCATAATCTGCACAAAGTGATTTCCAAAGCTTCCATTCTTCCAAATGGGTTAAATCATGTAATATCTCTCTAAAACCAACCCTATTAAGCATTAAAGACACGCAAATCCTTATATAAATGAGGCCTAAATAACTACCTTTTGGGCAGTTATCATACCCCCAAACTTGAACTATTGCGCGTCCCGAGCAATACTAACCAACATTCCTTCAAGAATTTCAAAACATTAGACAAAGAATTAGCTTAATCAAACCAGACAGTCCAACACTACCTTTAACCTTTACCTGAGCACTCTACAAAACCAAGCTCTGCTGCAGCAAAATGATTCCTTCAGCAGGGACAAATAATCACCACTTTTCAACTTAATTCTAAGAATTCTCCACAGCTTAGCTCTATTATCAGACATTTCAAAACATATTTTTAAAAGGGTTTATATCATTGTTTATCAGACTTAAAGCAGCCTTACAGTCATAATCTCTTAAGCATGGGATGACCCACTTTATGGTGCAATATACCCTTGCCTCAAGCTCATCACCAACTAGGCTCAATACTCATTATAAAGCTAAAAAAAAATCCTTTGTTATTCTATCTCTTGCCCCTCAGAATGGCGACATTTTATGATGAAGCTCACCTAAGTTCTGGGAGACAGAAAAACTGATGGATCATCATTCATCCTTCAAAACTTTTGCTCCATCAAAATTTTCAGCAAAATCTTCAATAAATAATTTTTCAGCAAATAATTTTTTTCTCATATTTCTCATTTTTTTACATTTCCTAGGTCATCTTTTGACGCGAAGACAAACTGTGGGTATCACAAATGTCCCTGGTTACTCAATAACCTAGCAAATTTTAATTTTGAAGGAGAGGAATGCTCGAGCAAAATAATTGGAGTAGCAAAAAGTCCCCCAAACTTGAATTATTCATTGTCCCCAATGAATCATTAATTAAGTAATTATACCCCCAAACTTAAATTTTTCTATTCTGAATTTTTAAACTAAACATGGGACTAGGATTAAGCTTAAAGTGGATCATATAAGTCAATACTACCGTCAAAATCTTCTTGTCGCAGCAACAGTCCAGGCTAGAAGAAATGCTCAAGCAAAAGGTTTTTGGAGATCAGAATACCTTGATCTAATTAAGCGTAATCAGTCCAAGCTTCAAACATTCAGAAGAAAATTAGTTAAGTTAGAGTTAGTCAGTTCTCATGGGATAGAAACATTCAAAAATTCATTAAAAAGATTCAAAAATATTACAAAATAGAGATATATTTTTAAAGCAGAAGAAATTAAAAAGAAACAAAACAATCCAACATTTTTAGCAAAATGGGGTCAGATATGCGCGAGCAAACAAAATGATAAGACAAAAATAATGCTCGCTGAAGATCATTCCATCCATCAATCTTCCTGACCATGGTCTTCATTATCATTCTCTTCTCGTTCAGCAGGCGGGGGTGGTATCCAAAGATTAAACAAATCATCAGGAAACATTGGAAAGGTCGGATATGGTGTTGAGAAATTAGTTTGCAAGGCCCCCCTGAGCGCATCATCTCTCCTTTTAGCATAAGTCCAGTAGGTCTGAGCTTGCCTTTCAGCAAACTCTAACCTACTGGTCAATACTGACAGTTGCTCTAGGATTTGATTAACGCCATACACAAGCCCACCCTGGCGAACCTCTTGCATACGATGAAGCCGCACCAGATTATGTGTGTCAATGATTCCCTTATCAGTCATGATCATATCTTCTGGAACCGTGGGCACTCATGCCCTGCTGCATAACATCGTAATCGTATTCGGAAAGAACAGCTTCCCCACCTTCTTTTTCCAGCAATCAACAATCTCAGAAGAAATAATTTTTCCTACATCAATACTCATCGAGCGCAAAATGGCAAAAGCAAGTAATACCCTGTCACAAGATACTGTGGAGTCGTGTGTTGTCGGTAGCAAGCGTAGCCTGATGAAACCCATCCAGGTGTTGGCTTCACTCTTCAAATAAGCAGCTTGAAATGTATGCTTCCTTGTCTACGACACTCTCCACTGGGCCCCCTCAATGCCTACCTCCCGGACAGTCGCACTCAGTTGATCACTAGATGGTGCAGCCACCATCTCATTAAAAACGGCATGCGGAAAATCTTGGAGATCGAACAGTTCATTGATGGCCTCAGGACTCCACTGTACAGGCACTCCTCGAACGATGACCTCAAAATCATTCTTAACGTCAAGATTGGCGTAAAATTCGCGAACAATGTTGGCATTCATAGGTTCTGGCTTCGCACAAAATTGCCTCCAACCGAGGTTCGCTATTCCAGACTCCAAAAACCTAGGTAAATCATTGCCAAATCCACGTTCGAACAAGAAATCCCGTTTCAGCACCTCCTGGTATTTTGCTCGAGCAAGATCATTGACGAAGCGAATGAATGGCGCCCTCGGCTCCTCAATTTCTCCTGATGCTTCGGCAATTCCTTTGCCCCTGCTTTTTCTCTGGACACGCAAACGCTCTTCCTCTTCCTTTCTTGCCTCTTCCTCTTTTTCCTTATTCTCAGCTTCCCTTCTTTCTTCCTCAGAGTCCGATGTCAGAGGTGATGGAGTGTTCCGAACCACCCTCACGCGACTCGCCTTCCTCTTGATGCGGCGGCGCTTGGGTGGTTCAGGCATAATAATTTCAACATGGGCCTCCTGCACCGGCTCCGGTGTTTTCTCCTTGTTATGCGCACCTTCAGCCTCTGTTTCCTGATTTTTCTCAGCAATCTGTTCTTGAACCGTATATGGGTTTTGTACTGCAGGTTCTTGAGTACTTCCTTCCTCCGCAGTAATGGCAACAACGTTCGCCACCTCCTGAACTTCCTTCTGTTCTGCAGCCCTCTGCTGCCTTCTTCTTCTCTTTGCCTCTTTTTCCTCTGGCGTTCTCTTTTTCTTAGTTTTGCCTTTTTGCACTTCCGGTGTGACCGGTACCTCTTCTTCCTCACTCTCCCTTTCTTTTCGAGCTCTTGTTTTAGCCATTGAAGGTGTAAAAGTGTTTTGATAGAGAATGCAGAGAAAAAAAAGAATAACACTCGCACAAAGATTTAAGAAGACGAAGTGCAGAAGCTTACCAGCGTTTATGCATAAATAGGGCTGCAGCAAACAAGAATCCTAACCGAAAAGTTTTGCCCTGCCATAACTAATATTACCTTTGCAATTAAAAATGAAAACCTGAAATTCAAAAATTACCAACGGTAAAATTGTGAATTCCAAACGGCCATGGTAAAAATTAATGCTCTGTCATCATTGAAGCCATTGGATAATTACTCTGCGCCACGTGGCCTCATCTGACGATGCACGCGCATTTACCTGCAAGAATTCAAAGTTAAACTCAACGGTAACAATAATAAATTCCAACGGAAACCCTTTTATCTCAGAATATTTTGCTCCAGCAATATCTTTGCCGCAACAATCTGTTGAACCTGAAGAATCTCAGATACGAAATTTCGAATTTCAAAATAGACAAATCAAATCTTTTTAATTCAAATTAACCCGAACAAAGCAAACTTAACATGTTATTCTTAAAAGAAGTCGAATGAATTAGAGAAAATCTCTATTAATTAGAACTAGAATTCAAATAACTCAAAATAAAATCTAGATGAAATCTAATATAATCTAACTAATTAAAAGATAATCCAAAGATAAATTCAATAAATAACCCGAAAATCAAATCAAATCAAATAAAAAAAAGATCAAATCTAACCTACCAAAAATAATAAAAATACTTAAAAGATAAAATCTAATAAATCATGCAAAATTAAATCTAACCTAATCCGAAAAATAAAATCAAATTAACGAAAAATAAAATAAAATCAAATCCTGGGAGCTCAAAATTTTGCTTTGTGAAATGCTCCCGCAAAAGTCCTGCTCTCTTAATCATCAACCAATCGTAGGGAAGGATATTTCGACTGAAATTCCTCACCCCAATAATGCTTCACACGCTGTCCATTTACCTTGAACAATCTCCCATCTTTTTCATCCTGCAAAGTAATTGCTCCATTGGAAAAAACTTCAACCACGATAAACGGTCCTGACCATTTAGATTTCAATTTTCAAGGAAATAATTTTAATCTAGAATTATAAAGCAAAACTTTCTGACCCTTGACAAATTCCTTAGACTTAATTTTTTTGTCATGCCACAGCTTAGTCTTTTCCTTATACATTTTCGCATTTTCATAAGAAAATTGGCGAAATTCCTCTAACTCATTAAGCTGCAACATTCTTATTGCTCCTGCGCGACTCAGATCAAAATTTAACTTTTTCAAAGCCCAAAATGTTTTATGCTCAAGCTCTAATGGTAAATGGCAAGCTTTCCCATATACTAACCTATAGGGAGACATACCTAGAGGAGTCTTATAAGCTGTCCTATAAGCCCAAAGAGCCTCATCTAACCTAAAGGACCAATCCTTTTTAGATGGATGGACTACTTTTTCTAAAATAGCTTTAATTTCCCTATTACTAATTTCAGCTTGACCATTTGCTTGTGGGTGATAAGGGGTAGCTATCCTATGCTTAATCCCATACTTAGTTAAAAGCTTAGTTAAGATATTATTAACAAAATGAGTACCCTCATCACTCACTAGAGCCCTAGGTGTCCCAAACCGCGCAAAGATGTGCGATTGAAGAAACCTTGCCACTGTCTTGGCATCACTTTGATGGCATGCAATGGCCTCCACCCACTTGGACACATAATCAACTGCTAATAAGATAAAAACATTGCCATTAGAAGGGGGAAATGGCCCCATAAAGTCAATACCCCATACATCAAATAATTCAACTTCTAAGATGTAAGTAAGAGGCATTTCATCTCTAGGCCCCAAGTTTCCTCTCCTTTGGCAAGCATCACATTGCTTGTAGAACCAGTGGGCATCCTTGAATAACGTAGGCCAGAAAAATCCGCAATGCAAAATCCTCATAGCCGTCCTCTGACCGCTGAAATGACCTCCATACGGCGAAGAGTGACATTGCTCCAGGATTTCCTTTGCTTCAGCACCTGAAACACACCTACGAATAATACCGTAAGAGCATTGCTTATACATAAATGGCTCATCCCAAAAGAAAAATTTTGCATCATGCTTAAACTTTTTCTTCTGCCTCCAATCCATGTCAATAGGAGTGACTCCCTTTACTAAAAAGTTGGCAATATCAGCATACCAAGGGACATCCCTAACTACCTTTACCTCAACAGCAAAAAACTGTTCATCTGGAAAAGAATCAGAAATGGCAGATTGCTCCAGCAAAGATGATGATGGATCAAGACGAGATAAATGATCTACAACGACATTCTCTGATCCCTTCTTGTCCTTTATCTCCAAGTCAAATTCCTGCAATAATAAAATCCAACGAATTAGTCTAGGCTTTGCATCTTTCTTAGACATTAAATACCTTATTGCTGCATGATCCGTGAGCACCGTGACTTTGGATCCAACCAAATATGGCCGAAACTTCTCAAAAGCAAACACAACAGCTAACAACTCCTTTTCTGTAGTTGTGTAGTTGACCTGTGCTTCATTTAAAACCTTGCTTGCATAATATATAGGATGAATAAATTTGCCCTGCTTTTGCCCCAGCATCGCACCTACCGCAGCATCACTCGCATCACACATTACCTCGAAGGGTAAATTCCAATTAGGCGCGCAGAGAATGGGTGCTGAGATTAAAGCAGCCTTCAACGTTTCAAAAGCCTTCCTACAATCTGCTTTAAAGTCAAAAACATGATCAGTGCACAATAAGTTACAAAGAGGTTTACTGATTTTGGAAAAATCCTTTATGAATCTCCTATAAAATCCAGCATGTCCTAAGAAACTCCGAATTCCCTTCACTGAATTCGGTGGTTCTAGCCTTTCAATAACCTCAACTTTCGCTCTATCCACTTCTAGACCATTTTTAGAAATTTTATGACCTAACACTATGCCTTCCTTTACCATGAAGTGGCATTTTTCCCAATTAAGAACTAAATGGGTATCCTCACATCTTTTTAACACCTTTCCTAAATTTTTTAAACAACTCTAAAAAGACCCTCCAAAAACTGAAAAATCGTCCATAAAGACTTCAACAGTGGACTCAATCATATCAGAAAAAATTGCTAACATACACCGCTGAAATGTTGTTGGAGCATTGCAAAGGCCAAAGGGCATTCTCCTAAAAGCGAATGTCCCATAAGGGCAAGTGAAACTGGTTTTTTCCTGATCTTTAGGAGCAATAGTAATCTGGTTATACCCAGAATAACCATCCAAGAAACAGTAATACGCCTGACCAGCCAATCGATCCAACATCTGGTCGATAAATGGTAGAGGGAAATGATCCTTTCGGGTGGCTTTATTAACCCTTCTGTAATCCATGTAAACCCTCCAACCAGTTACTGTCCTTGTGGGGATCAACTCATTATCTTTATTGCTCACCACAGTGACACCTCCTTTCTTAGGAACACATTGGACAGGGCTTACCCAATTGCTATCGGCAATTGGATAAATGATCCCAGCATCCAACCATTTTATTACCTCCTTCTTAACAACCTCTTTCATTGCAGGGTTAAGCCTTCTTTGTTGCTCAATACTCCTAAAGGATCCCTCCTCTATAGTGATTTTATGCATACAAAAGGATGGGCTAATTCCCTGTATATCAACCAATGTCCAACCTATAGCTTTGCGGTATTGCTGCAGCAATTTTATTAAGGCCTCCTCATGCTCCGGCATTAAATCTGATGCAACAATAATGGGCAATGTCTCACTTTCCCCAAGATACACATACTTTAGATGAGTCGGTAAAGGCTTCAAATCTAAAGTAGGTGCCTCAATTAGGGATGGCTTAATTGGGGGAGCCTTTCTTTGATCTAAATCTAAAGACTCAAAAACATCCTCACACCTAAACAATTCTTTTTCATTTTTTCTATCTAAAGAACAGAATTCAAAATCTTCTACACTAACCTCTCCATGCTTTTCTGAATGCTTATCAGCCGAATCCTGTATTGCTGTCTCAATAACTGTGCTCTCCAGAATCCTAATGAAGGAGCAATCCTCCATTTCGTCTGGATATTTCATGGCTTTAAACACATTAAATTTCACTTCCTCGTTACAGACTCTTATTGTTAATTCTCCTTTTTGAACATCTATTAATGCCCTACCAGTAGCCAAAAATGGACGACCTAGAATAATTGGGACATTTTTATCAACCTCGTAATCTAAAATAATAAAATCAACAGGAAATATGAACTTATCAACTTTTACTAAGACATCCTCAATTTTACCCTCTGGATATGTGATAGACCTATCAGCTAATTGGAGTGTAACTGTGATAGGTCTAGCTTCACCAATACCTAACTTCCGATAGACCGAAAGAGGCATAAGGTTAATGCTTGCACCTAAATCACAGAGTGCTCTACCTAACTCCTTTCCACGTATAGACATAGGTATAGTGAATGACCCTGGATCCTTAGCCTTGAGGGGTAGCCCATTCTTAAGAATAGCACTACACTCCTCAGTAAGAGATACAGTTTCAAACTCACCTAACCTTTTCTTTTTAGTCAAAATATTCTTAAGAAATTTAGCAAAATTAGGCATTTGCTCTATAGCTTCTACTAAAGGGATATTTATATGCAATTTCTTAAGAATCTCTAAAAACTTTTTAAATTGACCGTCCTGATTCTTAGGCTTTTGCCTTTGTGGAAAAGGTAGTGGTGGTACATAAGGTGGGGGCAGCACATATGGTGGTTCTACATCTGGCACAGAACCAGATGCTCCAGCATTTTCCTTGCTGCCTCCGGCACCCTGACCAGACTCCAACTCTTTCTCAACAACATTATTATCACTATTACCATTTAAATCCTAGGTCTTTCTAGACTCTTCTAGTGGCTTACCACTCCTAAGAGTTACTGCCTTTACCTGCTCCTTACCTTCCCTTCGAGGGTGTTCAGTATCTGATGGAAGTTTCCCTTGAGGTCTTGCCTTGAGCTCATTAGCTAGCTGACCCACTTGCAATTCCAGGGCCCTCATCGAAGCTTGATTACTTTGAATTGCGGCGTCTGTGCGAGCCATAAATTCTTTCATCGTTGCTTCGAGAGAATTTCCTGAATTTTGCTGGGGCAAAGCCGGCTTATTTTGCTGGGCCATTACCTGCGCTTTAGCAAATCCCGGCTGGTTCATCTTTTATTGCGCTTGCACGTTATTTCCTTGACCTCCCCATGAGAAGTTGGGGTGGTTGCCCCAACCTGGATTATAGAAGTTAGAATAAGGGTTGTTCCTTTGATTACCTACAAAAAACACAGAAGCTGGATTGCTGGGGCAAAACTCGTAGTTGTGGTCTTCACCGCAATAGACACATGCTTCGTCCGTGACTTGGTTCACCACTGCTGCAGGTTCCATAGCTGGTGGCTGCTGATGACTAATCACTGTCACATTCTTAAGAGCGTTAGCAATCATAGCAAGATCAGCCCTAATGGTGGACACACCATCAACCTCTAATACACTCTTAACCTTTTTATTTGTGCCTCTAACATCCGACCACTGACAACTATTAATAGATATTCTTTCTAAAATTTCATAGGCTTCATCAAAAGTTTTTGGCAAAAGGGCCCCTCCAGCCGAAGCATCGACCATGCCTTGGGTTACTCCATTTAAACCATTATAAAATGTTTCCATTTGAATACAATGAGGTAACCCATGGTGGGGACACTTTCGCAAAAGCTCCTTAAACCTCTCCGAAGCCTCACTAAAAGTCTCATCCTCAAGTTGCCTAAACCCTACTATTTCACTCCTTAATTTAGCATTTCTATTAGGTGGGAAATATTTACTCAAAATTTTTTCAGCTAACTCATCCCACGTCCTAATTGATCCTGGAGCAAAAGAGTTTAACCATGACTTTGCTCCATCTCTAAGAGAATACGGGAACAAAGTTAATCTAAGAGCATCTCTAGGCACTCCTTGAATTACAAAAGAATCACTTACTCCTAGAAAAGACTTAAGATGTAAATGAGGGTCTTCAGATGACAAACCATGGAATTGCCCCACGGTTTGCAACATCTGAAACATTACCGGTTTCATTTCAAAATTCGCCGCTTGGATTTGGGGACGTGCAATCCCTAGATTCAACTCATTAAACATCGGGACAGCATATGCTCGAATGGCTCTACTCCTATCGTTTGCTATCAAGATAGGATTCTCAGCCTGATTATTTCGCTGCTCATTTTGCTCAAACAGTGGGTTTTGCTGCAGCAACGGATTCTGCTGGGGGTTTGCTGCTGCTGGACCTTCAGGAACCTGCGGTAGTTCGGGGCGTTCTCCATTTGGTTTCTGCGCTGCTCCCTTATTCTGTTCCTAAACGTCCTTTCAATTTCTGGATCAAGCTCAAACCGTACCCCAGGCGGATCGCTCATGCACCAAAGTCACACCTGCAAAAACAAAAGAAACAATCAAAAAGTTCTAGCACCAAACCACTAAAACACATACACGAAACAGATCAGATAAAAACTTATCCAAGTCCCCGGCAACGGCGCCAAAAACTTGTTGGGTTCCTAGAGTGAGTAAAAATATGATATGAAATACTCTAGAATTCCTGTGCAAGTATACACAGTCTGCAACAAGTAATATTATCAATCCAAGGTCTGAATAAGTTTCCACTTTATCTATTTTGTATAACTTTCTAATGGTTTCAGAGATAATAAAAATGTTGGGTTTTATAAGAATTATGCTGAAGCAAAATAAATGACAGAACAACGAGTAAACAAATAGACAGATAGATTAAAGACAGGCGCTGGTTAGGCTTTAGTGATTGTTATAGAATATGCTCTAGCAATATTATTGATCATGCATTTCCCGCAGTATTATTAGCGGATTCCTCCCGGAACTCCGAATCTTTTGGGATGTGTTTCAACCCGAATGAAGTGCGACCGATCAGGCACTAGGCAACTGGCTATCCCTAGCTCAGTCACTGGCGTTCACCAATACACAATGATCGTAGTGTGGAGAATTGCCACACACTCTCTAAATCATCCCTTAAACTAGAGAGAGCTATTCACACCGGCTGGCCAGGCGGGCATAAAATAAGAGTAAGTACAACAATTAACCAAAATGCAATAGTCAATTTATTACTAGAGATGAAGCACAGTAATCACATTATTCCTAACCAACACCTTAAGCTACTTAGTTCATAACAGGCATAGGAATACGAATTACAATCTGAGTATGCATGTCCATAACTACAAGTTAAATAAGAAGGCAGACTCCCTAATCAGCTTGTGGTTGATGGTGTTCTCGATGGTCTTTAATCTCCCTAACTACTCGGCTTCCAAGGGAAAACATGGAATGACTTTGACTTTGACGGCTACTTCCTTTTATAGAAGGATGGGAGGCTTGAATTAGGTCAACTAGGACACGTGTAAGGCTCTCCTTGATCCTTTATCACGAAAATAACTCAACAGAAGTCGGTTCATGAGGTTGGCTAACGAGCTGTGATGTGGCAGTTTCTGCTCCCAGTTTTGCTGCAGCATAGAATTTGCTCCCTCCAGTCGCTCAACAGCATAATCTACACAAAATAATTTCCAATGCTTCCATTCTTCCAAATGGGTTAAAACATGTAATATCTCTCTAAAACTAACCCTATTAAGCATTAAAGACACACAAATCCTTATCTAAATGAGGCCTAAATAACTACCTTTTGGGCAGTTATCAGCCGTATATGTATCCACAAGTCTCTGATCAGCCTCTCCTGGGGTCTGTTCTTGCGGTTTTTGCGGGTCTTCCTCAACCACTGCAGCAGCCTCATCCTCTGTTGCCTTTTCTTGTTCTTCCGCCCTCTGTTGTCGTCTTCGTCTCTTAGCTTCTTTCTCCTCCGGTGTTCTTTTCTTCTTAGTTTTTACTTTTGGAACTTTGGGGGTAATGGGTATTTCCTCTTCACTCTCCCTCTCTCTTTCTTTCCTCGCTCTTGTTTTGGCCATGGATAACTCAAAGGGTTTTTCAGAGAACGAAAAGGAGAAAGAAAGAATGTAGATGGCAAGATAGAATCAAGAAGACGAAGTGAGGAGAAACGTACCAATGTCTGCAAATAAATAAGGCTCTAGCAATTTGAAATCCTAACCGAAAGGATTTTCTCCGTAATAAATGGTTTTACCGTTCACAATTAAGTTGCAATTCAAATCCCTAACGATAAAATTGTGGAACTCCAATCATCTATGGGAAATAACGGCATGCTGTCAACGACTAAACCGTTGGATTGTCCCTACACGACATGTGGCAGCATCCCCTCAATTCACCTGCCATAGAAATTCAAAAAATCCCAAGGGTAAAAGTAATTACTCACACTAAAATCCTTCCTATTCGTACGAGAAATTTTCTCCAGCATTATCTTTGCTGCAACAATCTTCTGAACCTGCTGAATCTTAGATACGAAATTTAAATTTCAAAATAGGAAAATCAAATCTTTTTAAATTCAAATTGAACTTTAACCGATCAAATCAAACTTAATTTGTTTTATTCTTAAAGCCGAATCAATTAGAGAAAATATTTATTTACTAACAAAATTCAAATAAATAAAATCTAATAAAATCAAACCAATAAAAAGATAATTCAAAGATAATCTAAATAAATAACCCGAAAATAAAATGAAATCAAATAAAATCTAAACTACCAAAAATAAACAAATACTAAAAGATAAAAATCTAATAGATCATGCAAAATCAAATCTAACCTATTAAAAACAAATGAGCGAAACATAAAATTAACACAAACACTGAGAGCTCAAAATTTTGCCCTGTGAAATGCTCCCGCAAAAATCCTGCTCTCTCAATCATCAACCAATCTTAGGGAAGGATATTTCGCCTGAAATTCCTCACCCCAATAATTTTTCACACGCTGTCCATTCACCTTGAACACTCTCCATTGGAGAAAACCTCAACCACAGTAAATGGTCCTCACCATTTAGATTTTAGTTTCCCAGGAAACAATTTTAATCTAGAATTATAAAGCAAAACTTTCTGACCCTTGACAAACTCTTTAGATTTTATTTTCTTGTCATGCCACAGCTTAGTCTTTTCTTTATACATTTTCACATTCTCAGAGCCCAAAATGTTTTATGCTCTAGCTCCAATGGTAAATGGCAAGCTTTCCCATATACTAACCTATAGGGAGACATACCTAGAGGAGTCTTATAGGCTGTCCTATAAGCCCAAAGAGCCTCATCCAACCTAAAGGACCAATCCTTTCTAGATAGATGGACTACTTTCTCTAAAATAGCTTTAATTTCCCTATTACTAATTTCAGCTTGACCATTTGCCTGTGGGTGATAAGGGGTAGCTATCCTATGCTTAATCTCATACTTAGCTAAAAGCTTAGTTAAGATATTATTAACAAAATGTGTACCTTCATCACTCACTAGAGCCCTAGGTGTCCCAAACCACGCAAAGATGTGCGATTGAAGAAACCTTGCAACTGTTTTGGCATCACTCTGATGGCATGCGATGGCCTCCACCCATTTGGACACATAATCAACTGCCAATAAGATAAAAACATTGCCATTAGAAGGAGGAAATGGCCCCATAAAGTCAATACCCCATTCATCGAATAATTCAACTTCTAAAATATAAGTAAGAGGCATTTCATCTCTAGGCCCCAAATTTCCTCTCCTTTGGCAAGCATCACATTGCTTGTAGAACCAATGGGCATCCTTGAATAATGTAGGCCAGAAAAATCCGCAATGCAAAATCCTCATAGCTGTCATGTGACCGCTGAAATGACCTCCATACGGCGAAGAGTGACATTGCTCCAGGATTTCCTTCACTTCAGCACCTGAAACACACCTACGAATAATACCATAAAAGCATTGCTTATACATAAATGGCTCATCCCAAAAGAAAAATTTTGCATCATGCTTAAACTTTTTCTTCTGCCTCCAATCCATGTCAATAGGGGTGACTCGCTTTACCAAAAAGTTGGCAATATCAGCATACCAAGGGACATCCCTAACTACCTTTACCTCAACAGCAAAGAGCTGTTCATCTGGAAACGAATCGGAAATGGCAGGTTGCTCCAACAAAGATGATGATGAATCAAGACGAGATAAATGATCTGCAATAACATTTTCTGATCCCTTCTTGTCCTTTATCTCCAAGTCGAACTCCTGCAATAATAGAATCCAACGAATTAGTCTAGGCTTTGCATCTTTCTTAGTCATTAAATACCTTATTGCTGCATGATCTGTGAAAACCGTGACTTTCGATCCAACCAAATATGGCCGGAACTTCTCAAAAGCGAACACCACAGCTAACAACTCCTTTTCAGTAGTTGTATAGTTGACCTGTGCCTCATTTAAAACTCTGCTTGCATAATATATAGGATGAATAAATTTGCCCTGCTTTTGCCCCAACATCGCACCTACCGCAGCATCACTCGCATCACACATTACCTCGAATGGCAAATTCCAATTAGGTGCGTAAAGAATGGGTGTTGAGATTAAAGCAGCCTTTAAAGTCTCAAAAGCATTCCTACAATCTGCATTAAAGTAAAAAACATGATCAGTGCACAATAAGTTACAAAGAGGTTTACTGATTTTGGAAAAATCCTTTATGAACCTCCTATAAAATCCAGCATGTCCTTAAAAACTCCGAATTCCCTTCACTGAATTCAGTGGCTCTAATCTTTCAATCACCTCTATTTTTGCTCTATCAACTTCTAGACCATTTTTAGAAATTTTATGACCTAACACTATGCCCTCCTTCACCATGAAGTGGCACTTTTCCCAATTAAGAACTAGATGGGTATCCTCACATCTTTTTAATACCTTTCCTAAATTATCTAAGCAATTCTGAAAAGACCCTCCAAACATTGAAAAATCATCCATAAATACTTAATCAGTGGACTCAATCATATCAGAAAAAATTGCTAACATACACCGCTGAAATGTTGCTGGAGCATTGCAGAGGCCGAAAGGCATTCTCCTAAAAGCGAATGTCCCATAAAGACATGTGAAAGTGGTTTTCTCCTGATCCTCAGGAGCAATAGTAATCTGGTTATACCCAAAATAACCATCCAAGAAACAGTAATAGGCCTGACCAGCCCATCGATCCAACATCTGGTCGATAAATGGTAGAAGGAAATGATCCTTTCGGGTGGCTTTATTAAGCCTTCTGTAATCCATACAAACCCTCCATCCAGTTACTGTCCTCGTGGGGATCAACTCATTATCCTTATTGCTCACCACAGGGACACCTCCTTTCTTAGGAACACATTGGACAGGGCTCACCTAATTGCTGTCGACAATTGGATAAATGATCCCAGCATCCAACCATTTAATTACCTCCTTCTTAACAACCTCTTTCATTGCAGGGTTAAGCCTTCTTTGTTGCTCAATACTCCTAAAGGATCCCTCCTCTAGAGTGATTTTGTGCAAACAAAAAGATGGGCTAATTCCCTGAATATCAGCCAATGTCCAACCTATAGCCTTGCGATATTGCTGCAGCAATTTTATTAAGGCATCCTCACGCTCCGGCATTAAATCTGATGCAGCAATAATGGGCAACGTCTCACTTTCCCCAAGATACACATACTTTAGATGATCCGGTAAAGGTTTCAAATCTAAAGTGGGTGCCTCAATCAGGGATGGTTAATTGGGGGAGCCTTTCTTTAATCTAAATCTAAAGACTCAAAAACATCCTCACACCTAAACAATTCTTTTTCATTTTTTCTATCTAAAGAACAAAATTCAAAATCTTTTACACTAACCTCTCCATGCTTTTCTGAATGCTTATCAGTCGAATCTTGTATTGTTGTCTCAATAACTGTGCTCTCCAGAATACTAATGAAGGAGCAATCCTCCATTTTTTCTGGATATTTCATGGCTTTAAAGACATTAAATTTCACTTCCTCATTACAGACTCTCATTGTTAATTCTCCTTTTTGAACATCTATTAATGCCCTACCAGTAGCCAAAAATGGGCGACCTAGAATAATTGGGACATCTTTATCAGCCTCATAGTCTAAAATAATAAAATCAACAGGAAATATGAATTTATCCACTTTCACTAAGACATCCTCAATTTTACCCTCTGGATATGTGATAGACTTATCAGCTAATTGGAGTGTAACTGTGGTAGGCCTAGCTTCACCAATACCTAGCTTTCGATAGACCGAAAGAGGCATAAGGTTAATGCTTGCGCCTAAATCACAGAGTGCTCTACCTAATTCTTTTCCACCTATAGACACAGGTATGGTAAATGACCCTGGATCCTTAGCCTTCGGGGGTAGCCCATTCTTAAGACTAGCACTACACTCCTCAGTAAGAGATACAATTTCAAACTCACCTAATCTTTTCTTTTTAGTTAAAGAATCCTTAAGAAATTTAACATAATTAGGCATTTGCTCAATAGCTTCTACTAAAAGAATATTTATATGCAACTGCTTAAGAATCTCTAAAAACTTTTTTAATTGACCATCCTGATTCTTAGGCTTTTGCCTTTGTGGAAAAGGTAGAGGTGGTACATAAGGTGGGGGCGGCACATATGGTGGTTCTACATCTGGCACAGAACCAGATGCTCCAGCATTCTCTTTGCTGCCTCCAGCATCCTGACCAGACTCCAACTTTTTCTCAACAACAACATTATTATCACTATTATTATTTAAATCCTGGGTCTTTCTAGACTCTTCTAGTGGCTTACCACTCCTAAGGGTTACTGCCTTTACCTGCTCCTTACCTTCCCTTCGAGGGTGTTCAGTATCCGATGGAAGTTTCCCTTGAGGCCTTGCCTTTAGCTCACTAGCTAGCTGACCCGCTTGCAATTCCAGGGCCCTCATCGAAGCTTGATTACTTTGAATTGCGGCATCTGTGCGAGCCATAAATTCTTTCATCATCGCTTCGAGAGAGTTTCCCGAATTTTGCTGGGGCATAGCCTGCTTATTTTAATGGGGCATTACCTGCGCTTTAGCAAATCCCGGCTGGTTCATCTTCTGTTGCGCTTGTACGTTATTTCCCTGACCTCCCCATGAGAAGTTGGGGTGGTTGCGCCAACCTGGATTATAAAAGTTAGAATAAGGGTTGTTCCTCTGATTACCTACGAAAAACACAGAGGCTGGATTGTTGGGGCAAAACTCGTAGTTGTGGTCTTCACCACAATAGACACATGCTTCGTCCGTGACTTGGTTCACCACTGCAGTAGGCTCCATAGCTGGTGGCTGCTGATGACTAATCACTGTCACATTCTTAAGAGCGTTAGCAATCATAGCGAGATCAGCCCTAATGGTGGACACACCATCAACCTCTAACACACTCTTAACTTTCTTATTTGTGCCTTTAACATCCGACCACTGAAAACTATTAATAGATATTCTCTCTAAAATTTCATAAGCCTCATCAAAAGTTTTTGCCAAAAGGGCCCCTCCAGCCGAAGCATCGACCATACCTTGGGTTACTCCATTTAAACCATTGTAAAATGTTTCCATTTGAATACAATGAGGTAACCCATGGTGGGGACACTTTCGTAAAAGCTCCTTAAACCTCTCCCAAGCCTCACTAAAAGTCTCATCCTCAAGTTGCCTAAACCCTACTATTTCACTCCTTAACTTAGCATTTCTATTAGGTGGGAAATATTTACTCAAAAAAATTTCAGCTAACTCATCCCACGTCCTAATTGATTCTAGAGCAAAAGAGTTTAACCATGACTTTGCTCCATCTCTAAGAGAATACGGGAACAAGGTTAATCTAAAGCATCTCTAGGCACTCCTTGAATTACAAAAGAGTCACTAACTCCTAGAAAAGACTTAAGATGTAAATGAAGGTATTCAGATGACAAACCATGGAATTGCCCCACGGTTTGCAACATCTGATACATTACCGGTTTCATTTCAAAATTTGCCGCTTGGATATGGGGACGTGCAATCCCTGGATTCAACTCATCAAACATCGGGACAACATATGCTCGAATGGCTCTGGTCCTATCGTTCGCTATCAAGATAGGATTCTCAGCCTGATTATTTTGCTGCTCATTTTGCTCAAACAGTGGGTTTTGCTGCAGCAACGGTTTCTGCTGGGGGTTTGCTGCTGCTGGACCTTCAGGATCCCCGGAAGACGCGGCACGTTCTCCATCGGGTTTCTACGCTTCTCTCTCCTTCTTAACCTGAATGTCCTTTCAATTTCTGGATCAAGCTCGAACCTTACCCCAGGTGGATCGCTCATGCACCAAAAGCACACCTGCAAAAACAAAAGAAACAATAAAAAAGAAACAATCCAGTTCCCCCGCAACGGCGCCAAAAACTTGTTGGGTTCCTAGAGTGAGTAAAAATATAATATAAAATACTCTAGAATTCCTGTGCAAGTATACACAGTCTGCAGCAAGTAATATTATCAATCCGAGCCCTGAATGAGTTTCCACTCTACCTATTTTTGTGTAACTTTCTAATGGTTTCAAGAATAATAAAATGATTGGGTTTTATCGGAATTATGCTGAAGCAAAATATATGACAGAACAACGAGTAAACAAATAGATAGACGGATTAAAGACAGGCGCTGGTTAGGTTTTAGTGATTGTTCTAAGATATGCTCTAGCAATATTATATATCATGCATTTCTCGCAGTATTATTAGCGGATTCCTCCCGGAACTTCGGATCTTTTGGGATATGTTTCAAACCCAATGAAGAGCGACCGATCAAGCACTAGGCAACTGGCTATCCCTAGCTCAGTCACTGGCATTCACCAATACACAATGATCATAGTGTGGATAATTGCCACACACTCTCTAAATCATCCCTGAAACTAGAGAGAGCTATTCATACCGGCTGGCCAGGCGGGCATAAAATGAGATTAAACACAACAATTAACCAAAATGCGATAGTCAATTTATTACTAGAGATGAAGCACAGTAATCACATTATTCCTAACCAACACCTTAAGCTACTTAGTTCATAATAGGCATAGGAATACGAATTACAATCTGAGTATGTATGTCCATAACCACAAGTTAATAAAGAAAGTAAACTCCCTAATCAGCTTGCGGAAGATGGTGTTCTTGATGATCTTTAATCTCCCTATACTATTCGGCTTCCAAGGGAAAACATGGAATGCATTTGACTTGGACGGTTACTTCCTTTTATAGAAAGAGAGGAGACTTGAATTAGGTCAAGTTGGACACGTGTAGGGCTCTCCTTGCTCCTTTATCTCGAAAATAACTCAACAGAAGTCGGTTCATGAAGTTGGCTAACGAGATGTGATGTGGCAGTTCTGTTCCCAGTTTTGCTGCAGCACAGAATTTGCTCACTCCAGTCGCCCAGCAACATAATCTGCACAAAATAATTTCCAATGCTTCCATTCTTCCAAATGGGTTAAATCATGTAATATCTATCCAAAACCAACCCTAATAAGCATAAAGGACACACAAATCCCTATATAATTCAGGCCTAAATAACTACCTTTTGGGCAGTTATCACCTATGCAATGAGTTTGCATAAGACTGGACCGCGAGATAGTTAACCACTAACTGTAACACCGTTAGTTGGCTAGTTCACTAGGATGACCTAGACAACTCAGTCTCAATCCTGAGTGAATTATGGACTCCTGTTCACGAGGGGTTGTCTTTTGATTTGTATGGGTGAGAGTGGCCAGCACTCTGACTCAATAAGCCTACCATTTTGGGGACAATACCAAGTGGGGAGCTGGAAACATAATCGCACAAGATGGAATTCACTCCTTCCCGACTCTAGAGTAAGTAGAGGTGTGTTCCCTTAAGTGGTGTCTCCATGACTTGAACAATGGGCCCAACCCTCTCTATGGCACGAGAGAGACTTTTGTTTGTTGGTTGGACCTCAAACAGGTTGTTCATTAGAGGAGCATTGGGAACTTAAAGACAAAGATGTAAACCAGGGGTAAAATGGTAATTTGACCCAGCTGGGATACGAACACACGTGAATGACTGACTTGTAGTATTGGTCGATATCCATGGACACAGAAATATTCTGCAGTGAGAAGAGTGCAGCTGAGGGTCTTTAGTGGAGTGACCCACAATTTAACGAATGGAGACTAACTTGGTTAATGAGTTTAAGCCGATTAGTCTCGTATTGTTGGAGCTTCTGATCTGTAGGTCCATTAGGTCCCACTGGTAGCTCGTAAAAATACTTGAAGCAAATAAAAATAAATTGTAAATTGAAAGTGTTCAATTTATTTGGGGAATCATATAATGTATATTGATGCATTATAATATAAAATTTATGAAACTTTATAGTATAATTTTTGAATTAATTTCAAAAATTAATTCTTGAGAGAAAATATTTGAAAGAGTTCAAATAAATTTAATATGAATTGAATTCATATTAATTTTAATTTTAATAAAATCCCTAAGATTAAATATATGATATTTAATTGGATAATTAATTAATTATGGAATTAATTAATTATTTATTAAAATTAGAGACCTTTTCCTATTAGGACCCCTAGGGTGGGGTGAAAGGCATCCCATTGTCTCTCCTTCTCTCAGAGATCTCTCCCAAAAGACTCTCACAAGTCTCTTGCTTCAAGAAGTCTTAGAGATATATCGGTGTAGCCTATTGCTGGTGTTCGCACAAGAGGGTTGCTGCGTTTTCAATCTTATTAGCAAGAAAAGGCGAATTGATTAAGACTTTCTACAAAAGTAAGTTTTCTATGAAATCCTTGACCACTAGGATCAATCTAGTTGATCATTTAGCGTGTTTACAGCTTACATGCAACCCATTAAATATAGATTTCTTGTTGTAGTATTTTGCAAATTGTATTGATATTTCAATTAGAATCTAAGACTCTGAGTAGGTTCGGTAATTCTTTCCGCAGCGTGGGGCTTTTATCCTTTCAAATATTTTGTCCCAGGGTTTAGGATAGTAGTTAAGATTATTGGACAAATGAATATATCTGACTTGTTTGTCCATGTTGCTTGTAGAAGTTCACTTGTATAATTGTCTTCTGTGACTCTAAACTAGAACTTCGTTCCAAATTGTAGTGCAAATGTTCCTTATACGGTAGAGAAATATTTTATCATTTGTTGACAACTTAAGAAAAATAAATAAACCTTTATAAGAAGATGATGTATATCTAAACAAGGTTGACACATAATATAGTTAACATACATGCTACGCATTCAACTTAATGAATTGATCCAAAAATGTCATGTTGCATAAAAGCGAATATTAAATAATTATCTAGGGGAATGAACAATGATGACATATAATTGCTGAAATTTAGCCTTTAGGCTTCAACAATTATTTTTTTTCATCATTACATCATGTGTAGGAAAAGGGAAAAGATAGATCTGTTTGAAAAGCTATGAAGAGAATAGTGTTAAAAAGTTTTATGTTTCTTTGTAAATTAAATATTTCTCAGAATTTTGATTGAATGATTTATAAAAATAAATTTTATTGTGTAGACGGAAATCCTATTCACAATTTTTTATTTTAGGGGGAAAAACTTTGTTTTGAAGAAAGAAAGTTTAATAAAAGACTCTTTCACTTGTAAGGAAAAAGGGAACAATTGGCCAACATCCTTCAACACTTTTCCACAATAAGAACGATGACACCATATGTGACACCCCGCATTATCAGGTACGTTAGATTTCTTCGCTTGATTTATATTAGTTTGATTTTTATAATCATGATTAAGGATTTAATGTTGAATTTCAAATCATAGTCAT
Organism: Luffa aegyptiaca; assembly: GCA_017139565.1. Classification (NCBI taxonomy): domain Eukaryota; kingdom Viridiplantae; phylum Streptophyta; class Magnoliopsida; order Cucurbitales; family Cucurbitaceae; genus Luffa; species Luffa aegyptiaca. The sequence goes on from CM029397.1 coordinate 25,853,735, forward strand.
GAAAATTATTTATGGGCCCAAGAGTCCCTAGGTGGAGAAAGAAATTAGGGCTTGATTGGATTCCTTAAGGGTAAAAATTAGAGTAATATCCTAAATAAAAGTAAGAGAAAAAAACCCTAGGATTTTCTTCCCCTTTGCGTTATATCAGCCGTTCAACCCCCCCATTCGTTCTTCGCCTTCACGTCGCCACCCACTCCCTTTCCCCTCGTGTTCGCGCGCAACAGGAGCTCCTCGACGTGCTGCTACCGCCATGCGACAACGCCCAGCCACCTCGACGTCCGCAACCGCCGTGCGATGACCCTGCAGCACAAGTACTCTGCGCGAGAACGGCCAGCCGTGAGCAAACCCGTATCCTGATCCCTTCAAAACGTTTCTCCTTGATTTAACTATTAACCAGTTCAATTACTCAGTCCACAACTTGACCCACACGATTTCGACAAGGATCCTCACTGATTACGTGGTTCACCGATCCTCTTTGCACGCGGCTTGAGTTCCCAGCCAACTGCAGCATTGGTTCTTCCTCTTTTAGGTAAGTTGGTTACCCACCCACTCATAATCAGCTTAATTCCAGAGTTACCCAATCACTAACGGCCTTGTTTGTGCAATTTTAGGCCCTTACGACCACAAAACAACAAAGAGATGAAGCTGTTCGACGAGCATCCGGTAAGTAACAACGAGCCATAAGTATTTTTGTGCTCGATCTTATGTCGTAGAATAGTCCTTAACCTTTTGGTATCATTCGTTTTAGGTTCAAGGCGATATTAGAGAGTCCGAATAAGGTTTAAGAGTGGTTTTTGGTTCCATCCAATTCCTAGGTGCCCCATTAAGATCACAACCAACTTGTGCGTAAGAACAACTCTTTTAAATAATACTCATGTTCTTAGTTAGTCCTTAGATTGAGTTCCGACCTCTAAAATTTGACTAATTGTTCTTAGGATCGTCCCTTGAGTTGTTAGGAGCGCATTAGGACCTTATGTAAGTGGAATTCTACCTTTTGAGTTTGTTTGCTTGTGTGCTAGCATGTTGTGTGCTTTTATTTGTTTGGTTTCGATATATGTTTGGATGTATGTATATGTTATACAAATGGTAAATTTTGAGCATGTTGGACTGTTGTAGCATTTGACACGTTGAATTGTTGTGCTGAGGTATGTGAATTATTGTAGTGCGGCATTGTTGTAACAAGCATGTGGTTATCATGTTGTGTTGGTTGTAAAGCATGACTTTGCTGTGAGCATCGGCTGAAATTTCGGTTGTTGTATTGATTAAATGCATGACATGAGTTTGAAAGCTTGTTTGAGATGTGCATTATAAGTTGTGAAGCATGTCATTGGCATAAAGCACGGTCTAGAAGCACGATGAGTAGGATTCATGCATTCTCGTGAATTGGTGAGGTCGGGGGACCTTGTCTGTTAAAAGGAAAGTTAGGTGAATACCAGGTGCCTCGGGTAAAAATGGTCGAGGGGTGGTATGTCACCCTTGGACTAAGGGGAGTATCGGGTGCCTTGGGTAATATGGTCAAGGGGCGATGTGATGAGTCTAAGCATTATGAAAGCATCGGATGCCTTGGGTAATATGGTCAAGGGGCGATGTGATGAGTCTAAGCATTATGAAAGCATCGGGTGCCTTGGGTAATATGGTAAAGGGGCGATGTGATGAGTCTAAACATTATGAAAGTCATTGGGTGCCTTGGGTAATATGGCCAAGGGGCGATGTACAGTTTGAACGTGAAGCCATCGGGTGCCTTGGGTAATATGGCCAAGGGGCGATGCACAGTTCGAGGCCTTGGGTAATGTGGTCAAGGGTCGAACGCAGAGCACCGTAGAGGAATGTCGAGGCCCTGGGTAATATGGTCAGGGGTTGGCGTGACTCGAAGGATTCCGTCTCAGAGAGCTTGTGAGGGCTACGAGGGATGAGTGAGCATGGCATGATGTGGAATTCATGTGTTAGGTGCATGGTTAGTTGCACGTTTATATAATTAAGCATGTTGAGATATGTATGATGTTTATCTGGTGTATAAGGCATGATAGTGTGTTTGTAACGCATGATTTATCTATGTATGATGTTTATCTGGTGTATAAGGCATGATAGTGTGTTTGTAACGCATGATTTTGCTATGTATGCCTCCAATCGATGTCAATAGGGGTGACTCGCTTTACCAAAAAGTTGGCAATATCAGCATACCAAGGGACATCCCTAACTACCTTTACCTCAACAGCAAAGAGCTGTTCATCTGGAAACAAATCGGAAATGGCAGGTTGCTCCAGCAAAGATGATGATGAATCAAGACGAGATAAATGATCTGCAATAACATTTTATGATCCCTTCTTGTCCTTTATCTCCAAGTCGAACTCCTGCAATAATAGAATCCAACGAATTAGTCTAGGCTTTGCATCCTTCTTAGTCATTAAATACCTTATTGCTGCATGATCTGTGTAAACCGTGACTTTCGATCCAACCAAATATGGCCGGAACTTCTCAAAAGCGAACACCACAGCTAACAACTCCTTTTCAGTAGTTGTATAGTTGACCTGTGCCTCATGCGTGGATGTTGCATCTAGTAAAGGAACTGATATGTCTATGTTATGGCATAGAAGGTTGGCACATGTGAGTGAAAGAGGTCTACAAGCTCTTTCTAAACAAGGGTTACTTGGAGGTGTTAAAGAGATTGAACTCCCATTTTGTGACCATTGCATAATGGGAAAGTATACTAGGGTGAAATTCGGAAAAGGGAAGCATTCAACGAAAGGCATATTAGACTATGTGCACTCAGATTTGTGGGGTCCGGCGAAGGTACCTACTATGGGAGGTTCGAGGTACTTCATGTCAATAATTGATGATTTTTCGAGGAAAGTGTGGATTTATCTACTTAAACAAAATGATGAAGCTTTTGGGAAATTCCTTGAATGGAAGAAGCAAACTGAGAACCAAACAGGGAGAGAAGTAAAGTACTTGAGGACAGATAATGATTTAGAATTTGTAAATCACAAATTTGACAAACTTTGCAAGTTTGAAGGAATCACGAGGCACCTTACTGTTACATACACTCCTCAGCAGAATGGTTTAGCTGAGAGGTTCAATAGAACGATAATGGAGCGTACTAGGTGTCTTCTGTCAAATGCTTCACTGCCTCAGAAGTTTTGGGGAGAAGCTGCCCAAACCGCCTGTTATCTCATTAACAGGAGTCCGTCTTCCGCAATAGATTTCAAGACTCCTCAAGAGATATGGAAAGGTGAATCTTCAAGTCTTGAACATCTCAGGGTATTTGGTTGTTTAGCTTATGCTCATGTTAAGGAGGGAAAGCTAAACAAGAGAGCATTGAAATGTATGTTTATTGGCTACCCTCAAGGTGTCAAAGGATATAAGCTTTGGTGCTTGGAAGAAGGTAGAAATAAATGTATAATCATCAGAGATGTCACTTTCAATGAAGATGAGATGTCGTTTTGTGTTAAGAGCCAACGAGAACAGCGATCAGTTGAGAATGTTGAAACAGAAGTCAGAATTGAGTATGAAAAACAACCATCAGTTGCTAGAGGTGAATCGAGTGATGGGTCACAGTCGGATTCACAAGTAGAGTCTTCACAGCAGTCTGAATCTGATGGTATACAGTTTCAACAAGAGAGAACTTTGATTGATGAGGGAGCTTTCACTGAGGAAAGTTCAGATAACAATGACTTGCAGAATTATCAGCTTGGACGTGATAGATCTCAGAGAGTTAGACAGGCACCTACGAGGTATGGTTTTGCTGACTTAGTTGCATTTGCTCTGAATTGTGCTTCTGATAATATTGAGATAGAGCGTATTACATTCGAAGAGGCTATTGAGTCTGGGTTGAGGGAACAATGGAAAGCTGCAATGGAAGAAGAGCTGTCCTCTTTACATAAGAATCAGACTTGGTCATTGGTTCCAAAGCCTCTTAAACAGAAACTCATTCAATCAAAGTGGATTTATAAAATCAAGCCAGGTACAAGAGGTAACAACAAGCCTAGGTACAAAGCTAGGCTAGTAGCCAAGGGCTACACTCAAAAGGAGGGAGTTGATTATAATGAGATTTTCTCTCAAGTAGTAAGACATTCGTCTATTCGATTAGTTTTATCTATTGCTGTTCACTTTGACATGTTTCTTGAACAGATGGATGTCACTACAACATTCCTCCATGGAGAATTGGAGGAGGTGATTTACATGGCTCAACCAAAGGGCTATGAGGTGAACGGCAAAGAAGATATGGTTTGTCTCCTTCACAAGTCCATTTATGGACTGAAGCAATCGCCAAAACAGTGGTATATTCGCTTTGATACCTTTATCTTGAAGCAGAGGTTTCACAGGAGCTCATATGATGCATGTGTTTATTGGAAACTATCTCCAAAAGGTACATATATTTATCTACTGCTTTATGTAGATGACATGATACTTGTGTCTAAGGATTATGCTGAAATTTGTGAACTCAAGAAACAGTTGTGTAGTGAGTTTGAAATGAAAGATTTAGGTGCAATGAAAAGAATCTTAGGCATGGATGTTAAGAGATATATGGAGAAAGGTTTGTCAACCATTTCGCAGGAGAGCTATGTGCATAAACTGCTTGAGAAGTATAATATGTCTGATTGTAAGTCAGTTTCGACACCCTTAGCATCTCATTTTAGGGTTTCTTCGTCTCAGTCGCCTAAAACTTATCAGGAAAGGTTAGAGATGTCTAAAATTCCATACTGTAATGCAGTAGGGAGCATTATGTATCTCATGATTTGTACTAGGCCTGACTTGGGTTACTCAATGAGCATGATAAGTAGGTTTATGTCAAATCCTAGAAAGGAGCATTGGAATGCAGTTAAATGGGTGCTTCGGTATTTGAAAGGTACGTCAGGTGTTTCACTGTGTTTTGGGAATGATTGTGATCAATCAGCATTGCTGGAAGGCTTCACAGATGCAGATTATGCTGCAGACCTTGACTAAAGAAGGTCTTTATCAGGTCACAATTTTCGTTTGTATGGTAATGTGGTCAGTTGGAAGGTTGCTCTACAGCCAGTTGTTGCTTTGTCAACAACTGAATCAGAGTATATTTCAGTTGGTGAAGCAGTTAAGGAAGCAGTGTGGTTGAAGAGAATAGTTGGTGAGTTGTTGTCACAAGAGTTTATTCCTGTCATCCGTTGTGATAGCCAAAGTGCTATTCATCTTGCGAAGAATCCATCTCACCATGAACGGTCTAAGCATATTGATGTTAAGTTTCACTTTATAAGGGATATGGTTTCTCAGAATAAAGTTAAACTAGTGAAATTCATACAGATCAGAATTTGTCGGATATGCTTACAAAGGTTCTCACAGCTCATAGGTTTAAATACCTGTTAAATGAGCTGAATGTAAAGCCAGGGTGATAGGGAAATTAGAGAACCAACTTAAAGCTTAAAATATTCTTGTCATAAGGGAGATTTGTAAAATGTGACAAGTTATTTTAAGGGAAAATAATAAAAGGGCAATTTTGTAATTTCTTTAATACAGAGGGGCAAGCTTGTCATTTGGCCTTTATCTTCTCTTTAGGGTTGTGGTTCACGATAGTTTAGAGATAGAGCAAGAGACATTCAGTCAAAAAAATAGAGAGGGACTGAAAATACACGACAAATCCGAGGGAGAAAGTGAGCTTGCGCCGCCGTTCACGTAATCTTCGTTCAGCGTCGTCTAGTCTCAGTTTTCGGTCGATCTGGGTCACGGCGTCGTGCTGCATTGGGTCTCGGTGCAGTTGACGATCGGGTGGTTCCGTTTGAGGCGTCGAAACACCGTGGGTTTCGGGTATACGCTTTGGGTCTCGGTTTCAGATCAATTTCTCGCCGGAGTAATCGCAGTGGGTCTCAGATTTGCGTGGGTTTCAGTTTCAGGGTCGGAGTGTCAACGTGAGTACAGTTGTGTGAGACTGGTAGCGCTGGTGTGAGTCTCGGTTAGAGCAGGCGTGGGTCTCGATCGTTGTGACTGTTTCGGCGTGGTAATCTCTCCGTGGGTATTTCTCTTGTGAGCTCAAATCCATTGAGGTTTGAGGTACATTTACATTGGGTAAATTTGTGCCATTGATGTATTCTGTATTGGTAACTTGTTGCTCTTAATAAAACACTTATAAGCTGGTTCTCAAAGTGGATGTAGACCGTAAGGTTGAACCACTATATATCCTTGTGTTTATTCTTTATTTTCTGCTTGATTTATTTCTCTGTTGAATCTGCGTTCTGATTGGGCATATTTAAGTTCGCTTAAAATTCTACAAGAAGCAATTTGGATCGAAAGCCTCTCATTTTCATTTAATTCTAGTTAAGAAAACGTGCACATATAAGAACGAAAAACAGAGCAATCGTTTTACCAACCTTTTGGCTTGAAATTGAACAGTTTCGTGGATGAATTGAGATCACGAACTTGTTGTGAACAACCACCGTGGTCTTCGCTGCTATCCTCCGGCCTTAGAACGAGTTGTGGGACTCAATTTTGTGATGAATCAAGTGAAGAACGAGATGGGTTTTTAGAGAGAGTATTGTGCTGCATTTTTCCAACCCTTTGATCAGCTTGTATCCTTTGCTTTTAAAGAGCATTCTCATGCATATTCTGAAGGATTGGAATGCCGTAATTTTGTAAAGCGGAAGCGTGATTGCGACTGATTTGTAATTAATTTTGTTTAATCTAAAATACCAATACATTGGGAATAAACTTAGAACTATTCTAGATTTATATTAAGGCTAAGCATACAAAAATATTAGATCTAAATCTAATTTATATAACAAATTACTTACCCTCGTTGACGACTCAGATTAAATTCACCAACGGCTTGTGAATTAATCACGAACTAGTGCGAACACCACCACTATGGCTATACCGGTATGACTCTGAGACTTCTAGAGGCAGGAGATTGGTGGGAGTCTAGAGCAAGCCTTGAGGGGAATTCTCTGAGAGTAGGAGAATGAATGGGATGTCTTCCACCCCACCCCAGGGGTCCTATTTATAGGTAAAGGCCAAGACCTTTTTCCTAATAGGAAAAGGTCTCTAATTTTAATAAATAATTAATCAATTTCATAATTAATTAATTTCCCTAATTAAACATCATATACTTAATCTTAGGGATTTTATTAAAATTAAAATTAATATGAATCCATCTCATATTAAATTTATTTGAACTCTTTCAAATATTTTCTTTCCTAATAGGAAAAGGTCTGTAATTTTAATAAATAAATAATTAATTCCATAATTAATTAATTTACCCAATTAAATATCATATATTTAATCTTAGGGATTTCTTAAAATTAAAATTAATATGAATCCAATTCATATTATATTTATTTCAACTCTTTCAAATATTTTCTCACAAAAATTAATTTTTGAAATTAATTCAAAAATTATATTATAAAGTTTCATAAACTTTATATTATAATGCATCAATATACATTATACGATTCCCCAAATAAATTGAACACTTTCAATTTAAAATTTATACTTAATTGCCTCAAGTCTCTTTACAAGCTACCAGTGGGACCTAATGGACCTACAGATCAGAAGCTCCAACGATACGAGACTAATTGGCCAAACTCATTAACCAAGTTTAGTCATAAATCGTTAACTGTGGGTCACTCCACTAAATACCTACAGTTGCACTCTTCTCACTGTAGAATATTTATGTGTCCACGGATATCGACCTCGCAGTAAGTCAATCATTCACGTGTGTTCGTAACACCAGCTGGGTCAAATTACCCTTTTACCTCTGGGTTACCTCTGGTTCCTTAAGTACCACTGATTCCTCTAATGAACAAGTTGTTTAGGGTACAACCACTCAACAGGAGTTCCTCTTGGGCTAGGAGAGGACGACGCACCTTTGTTCAAGCCCCGGAATCAGCCCTGAAGGGAACACACATCTGCTTACCCCATTAGGGAAAGGAGTGAATTCAATCTTGTACTATTATGTTCCCAGCCCCCATTCGGTCTTGCCCTTGAAATGGTAAGATTATTGAGTCGACGAACTGACCACTCTCAGCCATACAAATCTAAGGACAATCCCTCCTGAAAAGGGTTCATAACAGACTCAGGATTGAGATTGAGTTACCTAGGTCATCCTATTGAAATAGAAACCTAAACTAGTTAACGACGTTACATCTAGTGGTTACTATTTCGCGGTCCGGTCTTATGCAAACACATTGCATAGGATACCCCCACCTGCATGTCTCCTACATGGATGCTTTGGAGCATTGCATTTGTATCGAATACAAGGTGGGCCGTATCACATAGTGTCACCAGGATAAGGTACCCAACCTTATCACTATACTATAGACCTTTTAGGTTGTTACTTGGACACTGATCCCCGTATGTCCCCACATACTAGTCCAAGTTTCATTTAAACAACCTTGGATCTTAGTTTATTGGATTTAGGGTTTATTAATGCAAACTCGATTATTCAATAACCAAATTACTGAATTACTCAAATAACGCTTTATTGAGATCGATTAATTTGTTTCATTTACTATCTACGAGTTTTAGGGCATAAAACCCAACAAATTCTTCATCCACATGAAGACAACAAAGAGGTGAATTGGATTAATCATCCAATTAAGTAGCAATCAAAGGCAATTTGCCTCTTGAATAAAAGATATGGAAAAATGAAAATGACAAATAATTTTCAATTTAAAAAATGAATTTCATAAATGCATTTTTATTTCCTTTTATCAACTTTATTTATAAATTGTATAATCAATTTCAATAATAAAAAAACTAATAAAAAATTAAACCTTTTTTAATTAATTACAATTATTAAATTTAATATCTAATATTAAATTAAATAATTTATGTCTTTTCCCGGTCTTTCTCAAACCTAATTTCTCGAATATGAATCTCCATTCTTATGTATATAATATTTAAATCATATTTAAATATTTCCAACTCTCTCGATATAGTTTAATTCGTAATTAAACTATTACGTTAAATATATCGAATTTAACGACATCTCCCTAATAATGAATTTGAACGTTTCAAACATTCTCATCACATATGTGATAAGGTTTATTCCGTATGAGCTAGCAAGGGGGACCTAATGGACCTACAGATCATGGGCTCCAACGATGCGAGATTAAGTAGTTCAACTCTCTTAACTTAGTCAACAAATATTCGTTAACTACTGGGACACTTCACTATAGCCCGATAGTTGAACTCCCCTCACTGTATATATATATTTCCGTCCACCCGATATAACCATGATCAGTAAGTCAACCCTTCACAGGTTGTTTGTGACTAGAGCTAGGTCAAATGTTCGTTTTGCCCCTGAAGTTACATCTTGTTCCTCAAGTCTCCACTAAGTCCCTAATGAAAAATTTGTTTGTGGTCCCACCACTAAACCTAAAACCTCTCAGACCAATGAGAGGGCGGGATCCCTTTGTTCACGTCTCGGAGTAAGCACTTAAGGGAACAACCTCTCTACTATCCCTGAATTGGGTAGGCTTATTGAGTCGACGATGTTGAGCCACTCTCACCCCATGCAAATCAAAGGATAATCCCGAATAAACAGGAGTTCATAGTTAGCTCAGTATTAAGATCGAGTTACCTAGGTCATCGCATTGAAATAGTCAGTCTTGTCAGTAAACGACATTTTAATGCAAGAGTGACTTATTTCTCGGTCTTGGTCTTATGCAGACTCTTTTACATAGGATGCCCCCACTCACATGTCTCTACATGAACGATTCAGGATCACCTCGTTTGTACTGTATACAATGTGGGACGCGTCACATACCTTTTCTATGATAAGGTACCCAGCCTTATCCCTATACTATAGATCCTTTAGGCTATTACTTGAACTTGATCCGTCTTTATGTCACTACATATAGGTCAAGCATTTCATGTCGTAGCCAAGGATACTAGTTTACAGGATTTGGGTTATTTAACGTGCAATTCACTCATTTAATAACTTGAGTGAACAAAAACTCAATAACGACTTTATCGAACAAGTATATGACTATTTGTCTCATTCACTATCTACGAGTTTTAGGGCACCAACCCCAACACGAAGAAACTAGAACCCCTTACAAAATTGTGCCTATTTTATAAGCTACCCTAAGGAAACAAGAGATGGATACTTCTTTGATCCACGAGAAAATAAGGTACTTGTATCGACAAATGCCACATTCTTAGAAGAAGACCATATAAGAAATCAAAAGCCACGAAGCAAGATAGTATTAAGCAAGTTATTGAACGAAACAACGAAAACATCAACGAGAGTCATCGATGAAGGTGGCACTTCGAGTCAGTCACATCCTTCTCAAGAAATAAGAGAGCCTCGATGTAGAGGGAGGGTTGTTAGATAGCCTAATCTCTATTTGTGTTTAGCTGAAACTCTAGTCGCCATACCTGATGACGGGGTCAAAGATCCATTAACCTTTAAACAGTCAATGGATGACCTATCAAGGACGAGTGGATTAAAGCCATGGACCTAGAAATGGAGTCCATGTACTTTAATCCGGTTTGAGATCTCGTAGATCAACCTGAAGGGGTTGGACCCATAGGGTGTAAATGGATCTACAAGAGAAAACGAGACGTAATTGGTAAGGTACAAACCTGTAAGGCTCGACTTGTGGCAAAAGGTTTTACCCAGCGGGACGGGATTGACTATAAGGAAACCTTCTCCCCTATTGCCATGTTAAAGTCAATAAGTATACTTCTATCTATTGCCACATTTTATGATTATGAGATATCGCAAATGGATGTCAAGACTGCCTTTTTGAATGACAATCTTGAGAAAAGTATCTTTATGTCTAAGCCAGAAGGGTTCATTGCTCAGGGTCAAGAGAAAAAAGTTTGCAAGCTTAAACGATCCATATATGGGTTGAAGCAAGCGTCTAGATCCTGGAATATAACGTTGATATTGCGATCAAGTCTTATAGCTTTGAACAGAACATTGATGAGCCTTGTGTTTATAAAAGAGTCGTCAATAGTTCAGTAGCTTTCTTAGTACTATATGTGGATGATATCCTACTGTTGGCTTTCCAGAGTAGGTAAAAATATGGTAAAACTAGACTCTAGAATACTGTGCAAGCATACACAATCTGTAGAAAGTAATAAGTAATTTATCGTATCAACAACGCTGAATAGCTCTCACTTTATCTACTTTGTATAACTTTTTAATGGTTTCAAAAGTGGTTAAAATGATAGATTTTAATAGGATGCTGAAGCACAAGAAATAACAAAACAAAAAGTAAACAAATAAAGCAGACATATTGGAAACAGGCGTTGGTCAGGATTTTAGTAATTGTTTAAAAAGATGCTCTAGCAATATTATTGATTAGACAATTATCTTGCAGTCTTATTAGCAGGATCCTCCCGAAACTCTGGATTTTTTGGAATGTGTTTCAACTCCAATGACGCACTACCGATCAAGCAGTAGGCAATTGGTTATCCCTAACTCAGTCACATGCATTCACCAATACACAATGATCTAGTGTGATTAAATGCCACACACTTCTCAAATCATCCCTGAAACTAAGAAGTGATATTCATACCGGCTGGCCAGGCGGGCACAAAATGGAAATATGCACAACAAATAATCAAGATGTTCAAATCAACATATATTGCATAGAGTATAAGCACGAACATTACATAACTCCTAACCAACACCTAAGCAAATTTAGTTCATAAAGCTCATGATAACACACACTACAATCTGAGTATGTGCATCCATAACTACAAGAATTTACAAGAAAAGGTTAATTCCCTTGATTAGATCCGTAGTTGATGGTCTTCTTGAAGTCTCCAATCTTTCCTCCTCTACTCGGCTCCCAAAGATGGAAATGGGAAATGACCTTCTCCAAAAGTGGAATGTTTTTTACTTGAGATGACTCTTCCCTTTTATAGAGGGCGAGCAAGCCTTAATTAGGTCAAATTGTACACGTGGCAGGCTCTCAAAGCTTCTTAGATCTAAAAATAGCTTAACTAACTTCAATTCATTAAAATGGATTACGAGCTGTGACGTGACAGTTTTGCTCCTTGCTTTGCTGGATCACCAATTTTGCTCCCGCAAGTCGCTCCGCAATAAATTTTGCACAAAATAACTTCCAAGGCATCCATTGTTCCAAATGGGTTAAAACATATGATCACTACTACAAAATCCATATTACTTGACATTTGTAAATTTTAAATACTTGATGTTCTTATGAAAAAATGTCTAAGTAACATGTTTTTTTATTAAGAAAAATGTATTTTTAAATGAAAAATGTCAAGAAAACCGAAAAAAACACGGAGCTTTGACGAAATTTTTCAGAAATTTTCCTGCCAACATAAAACTTGACATTTAAAAAATGTCAAGTTTATTGATAATATACTTGTCATATTATAAATGTCAAGAATAGCTTTCTTTATAATTTTGAGAGGGGCAAATATGTAATATTGATTTACAAGTAGGACGACTTAGAAAAAAATAGGACTTTGCGATCTCTCACGTCGTCCAAACCCTCTCAAATCCCCTGAAAAATTTCCCATCTTCCTCTCTCGATTACCCATCGGCTTCCAACTCATTTTGTCCATCGTCCAACAAGTCGTGATCTTCTTCCCTTCCTTTCCAGCGAGTCCTCAGCAAGTTTGCAGCGGGTTTCACGTGATCTTCTTCCCTTCCCTTCTGGCGAGTCCTCTTCTTCCCTTCCGGCGTCGTTTGCAATGGGTTTTACGGTCGTTTGCAACGGGTTTCACGACGTCATTTCCAGGTTCCGGCGAGTCTTCTCCTCTTTTACGGTCTTTTCTCTCTTCTCTCTCTAAACATTGAGTTTGTGTGCGTATTTGTGTGTGTTTCAAGAAAGCAAAATTAACCCAAAATCCAAGACTGACCAAACTTGTTGAAGGGCATTTGTTCTATCGGTCACACTGCTTTCTTCTCTTTCTCTCTCTAGAATGGTTAGTAAAGTTAGGTTTGAACTTTGAAACCTAAGCTATGAGTCTATCGGTCACATTGTTCTGAACAAAGCAAATTTAGAATTAACCTAAATACTGCAAAGATCAAATGGTTTTTTACATTTAATACTCCTTCATTTCATATTCCTTGCTTGTTTGACATTTCTATTGTTTGGTATCAATTGAACGGGTGACACAGATCCACCAACCATTACACATGGTTATGAAATACTTGGCACTCGGGGTTAAGTTATATTTGTTAAAAAATGTAGCCTCGGTTATGTTGTTCCTGACATGTCATTTATATCCTGAACTAATAGAAATACATAAACTTCCATAATAAAAGACCAGTGGGAAGAACTCAATTTGTCATGTGATAAGTATTTATTCAAAGGACAAGTACACTTTGATTGGTTGTATTGGATCACCATGAACAAGATTACAATAATAATCTTGAAGGAAGTCAGGCCTTTGATGGTGTCGACTATAATCATTAGGAGCATTTTAGATTTCTTCATTTGGAGTAATAACAAAATGCAAAGGATATCAAGAGTGGATGCAAAGATAAACAAACTTCAACTAAGGTACGTAATTAAGTTTATATATCAGACATAATTATATTTAGATATAAGTTAAATGTCTTTATATATGTTTTATATGTGGTATAGGAGAAAGCTTCAACGAAGATGACTAAGGAAGAAGAAATTGTTAATGTATCAACATCCAATTTGCCAATATCTTTGAAGTTTATTCTTAGGTTTGCTGAAAAGGTACTGCCCAATGACACTGGTGTTTCCTTTCAACTACCTGTTGAGCTTTTTGGTTTCAGTCGAAAGAGTCGTGTCTTGCGAGAAGATATAATTGACGTTTGCAGCATGCAACAAGTTAAAACATTATCAATGGTTGCTTACATGGCGTAAGTAATATTGTTCAATTATGATTTATCATATTTAGTAGTTAAAACTTATTTTTATATTAACTAAGTATATATCTAATCTTTTGTAGGTACTTGTACTCATACTTTATTGATTCAAAGCAAGTTTCACAGTACGTTTTTGTAGACCCATCTCTTATATCTACTGGGCAAAACACTCCAGAAATTAGAGCTCGAAACCTTTGTAGCAGATTGATGACTTCAAAACAAAATCAATTAGTTCTTGCTCCTTATAATCCAGGGTAAGTAAAGTTTTAGTCATCTCAAACTTCCATTAGCGGTCATTGGGCACTAATTGTTATCAACGCATACGATGATATGGTCTATCATCTCGAATCATTAAGAACAAGTTCTCGAACAGACATCAAATATGTAACAGACATGTAAGTTAATTTTTTTTCTTTAGCTTTTGTCTTAAAGATTACTTTGTTTTGTAATTTTGTGGTTATATTTTGACAATCATAGGGCAATAACAATTTTTCAATCTCAGAAGAATTTGAAGAAAACTCGAAAATTGACATTATGGAAAACAGTAAAGGCAAGTATAGACATTATTAAACTTATTGTCCACATCTAGTGCACGTATGTAACATAAATTGCTTGTTTTGGTATTCCAGTGTCCTTTACAAGTGGGAAATGTTGAATGTGGATATTATGTGATGAGATATATGAGAGATATCATGACTAAAAGAGGCACCTTAATCACAGATTCGGTAGGCTAACTATTTTTGTTTGTAATATATAGTTCAAATAGTAATGACAGAGTATTATTTATCATAGAAATAATTTTTGACATTCAATGTTAATTTATAGATTGATACAAGGAACTCATACTCCTAATTTGAGCTAGATGAAGTGCGAGAAGAGTGGGCTAAATTTTTTGATCGCTATATCTGATGATGACTACTTTGGAATTGTTCGTTTGAATTTTTTGGATAGCTACATAGAAGGTGCCATATACTTTTTTGTGTAAATGTTTGTTGTTTAAAGTTGAAACTGTAGGTTGGTAAAAAGTTTCTCATTTTGAAGATATGGTGGAAATAGGTAGTTTGTGATTTTGAATCTATGGTGGAGATAGGTATTACGTAATTTTTAATATATGGTGGAAATGGGTGTAAAGATCTTCATTTTGGAATTGTCCAAATGGAGTTGATAGGTCTTGTAATTTTGTAATTGTTCATATGGGTTGATATGTCTTGTAATTTTTGGAATTGTTCATATGAGTTGATAGGTCTTGTAATTTTTGGAATTGTTCATATGGGTTATGATAGTTGTAACTTTGGAATTGTTCATATGGAGGTTGATACTTTTGTAATGTTGAAGATATCAATTTTATTGAAGTTATTGGCAGAAATTTGGTTGATGGATGTTGAAGATATCACATTGTTGGAATGCAATAAAGGAGATTCAAGAAAATGGGAAACAACTATTATAATGGGAAAAAAAGAATCACAAACGAACATGACATGTAAAATGTGTCAAAAACTTATTAAATTGACATTTAAAAAATGTCAAGATAAAGTACAATTTGACATTTCAAATTTGTATAGTTCTAACAAAAATGATATTTACTAAATGTCAAGAAATCTATATACATGACGCTTTATAAATGTCAACGCTATCAATATTCTTGACGTTTAAAAAATATCAAGGAAAGAATATCTTGACGCTCAATTTCGATACTTTATTCTTGACAGTGCTCTCTCGACGCTTTTAAAAGCGTCAAGAGTATTAAAATTTGACATTCCAAAAACGTCAAGTAATACCCTTTTTGTAGTAGTGGATACTCATCTAAAAACAACCCTATTTAGCACAAATAACACACAAACCACTATAGAACTAAGACTCAAATAATCACCACCTTTAACTCATTCCTAAGAACTTGTCACAACCTAGTTCTATTATCAGACATATTTGAACACATTTTTAAGGGGTTTACATTTTTGTTCTTTAGCCTTAAAGCAACCCTACAGTCATAAGCTCTTAAGCACGGGATGACCCACTTTATGGTGCAGTATACCCTTGCCTCAAACTCATCACCAACTAGGCTAAATACTCATTGTTAAGCTAAAAAATCCTTAGTTATTCTATCTCTTTCTTCTCAGAATGACAACATTTTATGATGAAGCTCACCTAAGCCCTACGATATAGAAAACTGCTAGATTATCATTCATCCTTCAAAACTTTTGCTCCATGAATTTTCTCAGCAAAATTTACAAAATATTTTTCTTCAGCAATTAATTTTTTCATTTTTTCATACATCCTAGGTCATCTTTTGACGCAAAGACAAATCGTGGGTGTCACAAATGTCTCTGGTTACTCAATAACCTAGAAGATTAATTAATGAAGGAGAGGAATGCTCGAGCAAAACAAGTGAAGTAGTAAAAAGTCCCCTAAACATGAATCATTCGTTGCCCCTAATGAATTATTAATATGATAAATTATACCCCCAAACTTAAATTTTTCTATATGAATTTTAAACTTAAGAGTGGGACAAGGATTAAGCTTAAGGTGGATCAAATAAGTCAACACTACCTCAGAATCTTCTTGTCACGGCGACGACAAGACTAGAAGAAATGCTCATGCAAAAGGTTTCTAGAGATCAGAATACCTTGATCTAATTAAGCTAACTAGTCCAAGCTTCAAAAATTTAGAAGAAAATTAGTTAAGTCAGGAATGCTCAGTGCTATAGAACAGAAACGACCTTAGAGATTTCATTAAAAACATAAGAAAAGAAATTTACATTAGTAGATATATTTTTGTCCTAGAAGTAGAAAAATAAAAACAAGAAAACAGAAACAAACAAATGATTGTGGTCAGGAATACGCGAGCAACAAAAAAATTTCGACAAACATAAAGCTCGCTCAACTACTACTTCTTCAATCCTCCTGACCAGGGTCCTCTTCCTCATCTTCTTCTCTTTCTATCGGTGGTAGCGGAATCCAGGGGTTCAATAGATCATCAGGGAATAATGGGAAGGCTGTATAGGGTTTAGAAATATAGATTGCAAGGTCCTCAATGCGACATCCCTTCGCTTTACATAATTATAGAAGGTTTGGAACTTCCTTTCGGCAAATTCCATTCGGCTGGAATGCATTTGCAACTATTCTGGCATCTGGTGGATGTCGCACACCAAACCGCCTTGGCGCGTTTCTTAAGTCCTCTAAAGCCTTGCCAGCTTCGGTGTGTCTATTATTTCCTTGTCCATCAAAGTAACATCCTCCACATTTATAGGAACTCCCGCCCTACTACAAAATAATAAATTTCGCTTGAAATAATTTTTTCGCCAACAATAATAAATTTCGCTTGAAATAATTTTTCCAACATCGATACTCAAAGAACAAAGAATAGCAAATACCAGAAGCACTCGGTCTCGAGACATCATCAAATCATGAGTTGTCGAAAGCAAGCACAGCTTGATGAAACCCAACCATTTGTTGGCCCCACTCTTCAAATAAGCCGCTTGGAACGTGCGCTTTTCCGTCTTCGACAACATCCATTGGGCCCCTTCAATACCAACCTCCCTGACAGTCGCATTCAATTGATCGTTAGATGGTTGGGTTTCATCAAGTTGTGCTGGCCCCACTCTTCAAATAAGCCGCTTGGAACGTGCGGTTTTCCGTCTTCGACAACCTCCATTGGGCCCCTTCAATACCAACCTCTCTGACAGTCACATTCAATTGATCGTTAGATGGTGCCACTACCATCTCATTAAACCCAACATGCGGAAAATCTTGGAGGTTGAAAAGAGAATTGATTGCTCCTGGGCTTCAATCAACAGCCACTCCTCGGACTATTACTTGGAATCCTTCTTGATCATCTATGTTCGTGTAAAATTCTCGAACGATGTTTGAATTACCGGCTCCGACTTTGCCCAGAATTTACTCCATTTGTGATTTGCTATTCCAACCCTCAAGAAATGCGGCAGATCATCACCAAATCCCCTCTCAAACAAAAAGTCCCTTTTTAGCATCTCTATATACTTTGCTCGGGCCAGATCGTTGATGAAGCAATTATACGGCAGTCTCAGTTCCCTAGGATCAACTTATTCTGTCTCTGCCGGAGCTTCAGCAACTCCTTTGCCCTTGTCTTCTCGCTGCTTAGCCAAAATTTCTTCCTCTGATTTCTTTTTTATTTCTTCTCTTACCTGGTCCTCTGACCCCTTTTTCTCTTGCTCTTCTTTTTCTGAGTTTACTTTTTCAGATTCAGTCGTCGACGGCAAAGGAGTGTCTGTTCGAATTACCTTGATGCAACCAACCTTCTGCTTTCGGCGGCGGCGACGTGGAACTTCCAGTACAATGACTTCAACCCGAGCTTCCTGCTCTTGAACTTTCTGTCCATTTCCTTTTTCTTGCGTATCATCCACTTGCTTCTCTTCAACTTCTTGCAGATTCTCAATAATCGACTCACACTGTCCAGGATCTTGTTCCTCAAGTTCCTTCGGGTGTTCTTCCTCATCCTCTTTCTCAGTGACATCTTCCACTACTTTCCTTACAACCTCTTCGACTTCAGCCCTCTGTTGTCGTCTTCTTCTCTTAGCCTCTCTTTCTTCTGACGTCTTCCACTTTTTTGTCTTTGTATTCGATGCCTCAGGTGTGATCGACACTTCTTCCTCTTCAATATCTCTCTCTTTTCTCCCTCTCGTTTTCGCCATTTAGAACTTAAAAATTTTAGCACTCGGAGAATAAAAAGAAAATAGAAGAAAGATATTCAAAGAAGAACGATGCAATAGAGGGAAACTAACCTGAGTGGGAAAAGGTCATGAATAAGATCAAACTATTATCTTATTCATATCTAATTTTAATAAATAATTAATTAATTACCCAATTATATTTCACATATTTAATTTTAGGGATTTTATTAAATTATTAATATGAATCCAATTCATATTATTTATTTGAACTCTTTCATATATTTCTCTCAAGAATTAATTTTGAGATTAATTCAAAATTATATTATAAAGTTTCAAAAACGTTTTATTATAATGCATCAATATAGATTATATGATTCCGCTAAATAAATTGAACACTTTCAATTTACAATTTATACTTAATTGTCTCAAGTCTCTTTACGAGCTACCAGTGGGACCTAATGGACCTATAGATCAGAAGCTCCAACGATATGAGACTAATTGGCCAAACTCATTAACCAAGTTAGTCAACATTCGTTAACTGTGGGTAACTCCACTAAAGACCCACAGCTGCACTCTTCTCACTGTAGAATATTTCTGTGTCCACGGATATGGACCAATGCAGTAAGTCAATCCTTCACATGTGTTCGTAACACCAGCTGGTCAAATTACCATTTTACCCATGGGTTACCTCTGGTTCCTTAAGTACCACTGACCCCTCTAATGAACAAGTTGTTTAGGGTCCAACCACTAAACAAGAGTTCCTGTAACGCCCCCAAAAGTTTGACCTAAACTAAGGAAAGATTACTTAACTTTTCCCTAATGTCAACCTCATGCTCCGAAAATTTCGGCAGCATAACGACGTAACTTTAACTAACCCAAATTTTATTTACTACATGAAAATGTGATTTACACACTTCTATAATTCTAAATAACCAACCAGCAGCTACATTACACACCAGACACAACTTAACATCCGCAAATTCTCAATTATACAAACTTTAACAACTACCAAGTAAAAGTAGAAGTCCTAAGAACAAATTCACAACTTTCAACCTCCGCTCATTTACATCCCAAAGGGAAACAACAACGAGAATACAACCCAACTCAAATCAAGTAATATATAATAGGAGAGTACAAGTCCATAAGGAAACAAAGCCCAACTACAAAGTACTAAGTTTATATAATATTATATTCTTTCTCAGGCATGCTCCTCAACATCACCACGCTCGTAGTATTCCTCATCACCTGCAAAATCTGGTGGTGGATCAGTACAAAACAACGGTACTGAGTAAGTGGCTCACACCTGAAGGGTCATCAACCAACGTGCAACATACAAGGCAAACATCATGCTTTTCAATCACGACAACATGCCTTATATACAAGGTGAGCAATCAACACATAGAATATACTCAACTAATACAATCGTGCAACAACCATGCACCTAACACATGAATTCCGCACCATGCAATGCACACTCAAAACACATGAGTTCCGCACCATGTCATGCATACTCAAAACACATGAATTCTGCATCATGCCATGCAACTCAATCTCCTCTCAAGCTCCACGAGCTCGCTCAACACTCGTAGCCCTCATAAAGCTCTCTGAGATTGACTTCTTCGTGTCACGCCGACCCCTGACCATATTACCCAGGGCCTCGATGTTTCTCTACGGCGCTCAGTGTTAGACCCTTGACCATATTACCCAAGGCCTCGAACTGTGCATCGCCCCTTGGCCATATTACCCAAGGCACCCGATGACTTCACGATAAAACTGTACATCGCCCCTTGGCCATATTACCTAAGGCACCCGATGACTTTCATAATATATAGACTCATCACATCGCCCCTTGGCCATATTACCCAAGGCACCCGATGCTCCTCTTAGTCCATTAGTGACATACCACCCCTCGACCATTTTTACCCGAGGCACCTGGTATTCACTCACCTTTCCTTTTTAACACGCATAAGGTCCTCTGACCTCACAATTTCACTATTACACACAAGGTCCTCTAACCTCACCATCTCACTAGGCAAGTTCCCAATCCACAACCTAAATATGCTCTTCTAGCTCATGTCATGCTTTTAGTCCATGCAACAACGAAAATTACAACATATGCTCATAGCGTTAAAATAATGCTTTACAATCAACCACAACATGGTAACAACATCCTTACCACAACAAGATCACATCACAACAGCTCAACATCCATCAACACGACAGTTCAATATATCAGACGATACAAAAGTTTAGCATGCTCAAAGCTCATCATTTGCATAACATCATATACATACATCCAACATATATTGACACTAAACAAAATAAAAGCACACAACAATGCTAGCACGCAAGCAAACATACTCAAACAGGTAGAATTCCACTTACTCTAATGCTTCTAAACTACTCCTAACGCTTCCAGAAACCAATCTTAAACTCAATCTAGTCACTCCCAAGCTAGATTGAACGAATATGAAATCGATTTCTTACTGATCAACATTCTAAGGTATCCGAATTGGCTCGAAGCTACATGCAAAAAGGATCAAGTGGTTAGGAATTGAATTACAACACTAAAATGGACTCGAAAAGGGATTAAAATACAACGAAACTTACTAAAATTCACCATACAAGCCCCACTACTTGCTGGTTGGTGATGGAATACGCCCAAACTTACAGATTTGAACTTCAAGCACTATGGGTATTCTTGAACAAGGTTGTTCGGGCTATGGGCAATTGTTGAAACTCGCTAATCAGTGTCAAACAACCCCAAAACGCGTTGTACAACATTCAAATAAGGCTTAATCCTATCATTCAAACCATTAAGGAATAAGTAAACCATGTTTGAGATCCATTTAGTGTGGGTCAAAGCCAAACCTCGCCAAACTCATTGAGCAAGAAAGAAAACGCGCTACTGAAGACTTCAGCATCGCGATTCAAGGTGCAACACCATTGCCAATCGCTTGTTGATGTAGCTAATCATAGCCCATGAGTTTCGTGTCACTGCAATTCATCAACAGATGGGAGAGTTGTCGTTTAAAGAAGCATCTCATCAGCACTGGAGGAAGCTGGTACATGCGTGCACAGGTTGCTTGCCAGAGAAGAGAGATGCGAAGAAGAAGGACTCACGGTTGAGAGGAGTTGCATGACGAGGACAAAATGCGAGAGAAAGGAAGAATCTGGGTGGTGGCTGTGCAAAAATGGAAGAAGAAAATCGATTGGGGGGGGGGGGTTGTGCGCGAACGAGAAGAGAACGAAGATGAGATGAAGCCATAAAAGCTAGGGTTTTTTTTTTCTATTTTCCTTCTTTTCTTTTTCTCTTTGTTTTTTCCTTTTATTAAAATTCACTCAAGAGAAAGACATAAAGCCCAATAAATGGAAGGGAAAAAAGTTAGGGTCTCTTCAAACATCCAACTTAAGTCCTTAAATAAAAACGATAGGGATTTCCTTTGAAATTGGAGATATGGACCAAGACTAAATTCCTAAATCATCAACATTTAACTCAATGATTTAGAAATTGAATTGAACTTTCTTATCTTCCACTTTAGAACTTGAGCGAATAGGTTCGATTATTCCAAAACGGTATAATTTTGTAACGCGAGACGTTACAGTTCCTTTCGGGCAAGGAGAGGACATCGCGCCTTTGTTCAAGCCCCAGACTCAGCCCTTAAGGGAACACACATCTACTTACCCCAATAGGGGAATGAGTGAATTCCATCTTGTACTGTTATGTTCCCAGCCCCCATTCGGTCTTGTCCCTGAAATGCTAGGATTATTGAGTCGACGAATTGGCCACTCTCACCCATACAAATCTAATGACAATCCCTCCTGGAAGGAATTCATAACAGACTCAGGATTGAGATTGAGTTACCTAGGTCATCCTATTGAAATAGAAACCTAAACTAGTTAACGGCGTTACATTTAGTGGTTACTATTTTGCGGTCCGGTCTTATGCAAACTAATTGCATTGGATACCCCCACTCGCATGTCTCCTACATGGACGCTTTGGATCATTACATCTGTATCGAATACAAGGTGGGTCGTATCAGATAGTGTCACCAGGATAAGGTAACGAGCCTTATTCGTATACTATAGACGTTTTAGGTTTTTACTTGGACACCGATCCCCGTATGTCCCCACATAGTAGTCCAAGTTTCATTTAAACAACCTTGGATCTTAGTTTATTGGATTTAGGGTTTATTAATGAAAACTAGATTATTCAATAACCAAATTACTGAATAACTCAAATAACGCTTTATAGAGATCAATTAATTTTTTTTCATTAGGGCATAAAATCCAACAATGGATGCAACATGTATGCATGATGTTCATATGACTTATTTTCCCATTTGACCATGATATGAGAATGGTTCTTTCATAAGGAATAGTGACGCAAACGATGTCGAATTGGTCAAGAGGAGCTTGAAACAAAATTCTTTTTCATACTTGACAAACTGATCATTTTTACTTACTTTCGTCCTTCTTATCAGCAAATATTTAGCAAATAATCAACAAAGAAAACTACTGTCATCATTTGAGGAAACGTGTATTTTTCCTTTTTTTCTTTTCATTCATTCCTCTTTCCTTTTCTTTCTTTTTCTTTTTCTCTTCTTTTGTTTTCTTGTTTTTTATTTTTTATTTTTTGAATGCCTTCACCTAAAAGGGATCATGGATATCACTCACAAATTAATCGACCATATCAGGCGTGATAGGTGTTTTGGAAGTGTCTCATGTGCTACTGTTGCACGATTTTCAATTCCGCAAGCGAACGGGTCGTGACAAGTAATATAAAACGGAAAGTATTCCGACTATCGAATCCTCAGGGATTGGATTTATTCAATTAAGTACCACGAATAATCTTGCTTAGCTTTATTTAGAGAACAAAATCTAATGCCGGAAAGAATAACAAAAAGCTAATCTAGAAAGCAAAAGATAAATGGGGACACAATTTGATGGGATAATTCTAGAGTGGTTGATTTCGACGATTGGACATTTAATGCTTTATCAATTAACTCATATGGATTAACTAATCATTTGATTCATAAGTCTAGAAGCCTAATGACAAAGATTCTCCTGTCGGTCTCCTCCTATCTCATACCGTTCAATAAAGAATCTCCTTTCAGTCTCATCTTTATTTACTTAGTATGGCATTACGACCCTTCAGTACAACCTCTAACGTTATTTATTTTATCCCGTGTCACCCGGGTAAATAACCGTTAGTCATGCATTCAGTTCTAGTCTAAGCTTCTCTCCGTCGAGTTTCCACTTAGTAACGATTCATTTAATCAGTGATCAGTTGATTAAAAGCATTACGGACAAAATGCACAAATGAACAATATTGACAATTAAACCATATCAATTCATTAATTAAGCAGAGGCTCAACATCTAAATCAATCTCATGGAATTTAGGAATTTACTACTCATAATCACTAAAATTCAATAATTCCTAATCACAACAATTCTAGAAACTAAAACATAAAGGAAAAGGGAAGAGAAATGCTCATAAAAGTGTCGATCTCCTCGATCCCGCGCCGACCTCCTTCGATCCCGAGCTCCAAAGATCTTCAACAAAGCTCCAAAACTCTCCCAAAAATCCCAAATTTTATTGTAGACTCTAGAATGGGGTGAAAACCCACAAATTGGCACCCAAAATATGGATGCAAAAGGCTCCTTTTATAGGCTCCCAGCAGGCGTAGCGTCGAGACGCTACAAGGAGAGCGTCGAGACGCTCTGACGTCATCTTTTCTTGGGCTCCAAGATGTCGCAGCGTCGAGACACTATCTGGACAGCGTCACGACGCTGTCGCGATTCTGGATCTGTCCACGCGGCTGCCTAGCGTCGAGACGCTCCAGGCTTAGCGTCGAGACGCTAGGCCCTGAATCTTCAATAATGGCCCGATTTTGACTCCATTTTTGGGCCTCCAACTTTCTTTTGGCCCAAATGCTTTATGTAATGGATTTTGGGCACTTTTCTTGACCCAACTTGATAATTTAAGACTTGAAATTCATGAATTTGGGCTTCTAATTCATTCTTCTTGGCTTTTTGGACTCAGATCTTCAATGTAATTCTCCAAATTGCTCCAAAAGCCTCCAAAATCATCCAAAATCTCTCAAAATTCAGGTTTTGCTTCCTTGACTCGGTTTTCTGAAATTTAAACAGAAAATAGCATTAAAGCACACAATTCAAGCATAAAACCAGCTAAAATTAATAGGAAAATGATGACATTTTTGCCTGTCATCACACCCCAAACTTAAATCTTTGCTAGTCCCGAGCAAAGCTAAAACCTTATGTATGAATCAACTATTGGAAATGCATGACTCTAAGCTCAATGATTAAAATAATGAACTATAACAATTAAAGGAAATATTAAAACATATTCATTCATCATGAAATTTAAATCTAAACTCTTCATCCCTTGCGTGTGTGTGTGCGAGCCTTCTTATTAGGTCTTTACTAGCCTAGAAAAGGTTTATAGAATCCTCAGTTCATCTTCCCCTACACTGGCCCCAAGCTCTAATTATCCAGCTTGCCAACAATCAAGAAAGCAATATCCCACTAAGGTGCCTGAAACAATGGGGTATGCCTCCCCGAAACTTGCATTTATTTATTTATTTATTTTTTTTTTAAGAATCCTTTTAGATGTAGCGCCTTCGTTTTGGCTTGCCAACATTGGTGATGAAAGCATCCAACTACGAGCGCCTCATCTTTCAGGTTGCCGAAGCATGCTCATTTCATTCCAGCGCTTTCATGCAAAGGCAAACGATGGGTGTCATGAATGCCCCTGGTTACTAACGCTCTCAAGAAAGTGGAGCATTCTTTTTTTTTTTTTTCATATATTTTGTTTTTCACACTTTTCTTTTCTTTGCAGGCTAATAAACATGATTTTTCTCCCAAGTACAACATTACAGACTCTCATGCGGTTCAATCTTTCAAATTAGATCTTAAGCCTATCGGAGTGACAACAAACATCTAGATAATATAATCCAGTTCTAAGCATTCAAAACCATATAAGTAGGCTAAGTGCTCAACATGTGCAAGGAAATCAAAGCAAAAATTTAAATTTACATGAATCTTGAACATGCTTTGATATTTCACAAAAATTGAACAAAATTCATTATCTAGATCATATCATAGACCGTCCTCATCAAAACAGATGCAATAGAATCATCATGAAAAAATTTTCAATAAGCTCAGATCAGAACAGCAAAGCCTCCCCCCCAAACTTAAATCATACATTGTCCTCAATGTATTAATTATTCAGACTAATTAAGCATGCTTAAGGACAATTAAAAAAAATAAAGGGAGAACGGTACTGCCCTGAAGTGTGAGAGAAACCATGGAAGTCAGCCTTCAACATTCATTGGGGTTGTTTTTGGAAGAAAATGTGGTCTCGAGCTCCTTCAAAAATTGATCAACCGGAACAAAAGATCAACATGCCCTAACTACATAAAAACTGAAAAACAAAGAAAAGAAAATTAACGGAAAAATAAACATGGGTTGCCTCCCAAGAAGCGCTTGTTTAACGTCTCTTAGCTAGACGAGTTTGTGCAGACTTTCAAGGCACATAAAAATTCTCGTATTTCTTTGGGCCCTTCTTCCTTGAATCAATGAAGCAGACTATTGCTAGTAAGCTTACTAGCTTTTCATGGGCCCCTGAAGCAGAAATATTTTTGGGATTTTCTTTTAATAATAAAAGCATAAAAGGAGAAAGATCAAAATAAAAAGACTCTGACTCTGACATGTGAGAACAAGAAAAACAACACTCATTATCAAGAGAGGAAGAAGGGGATAGAACAGACAAAGGCCTTTCAACCTTAAACTCTATCTCTAGAAACTCCTCAAACACTACATGCTCATTTTCTTTTTCTTCCTCACAAACTTGTTCTTGATGGGTGCTAAAATTATCCAATTCTTCCTCACTGCCTAAACAACTCACCCCTATATGCTCAAACTCAGCAAAATCGAAAGGATTAGGCTCTTGAATGGGTGCTAATGTATCAGTGGCCACATGACTCACTAGACACTCTATGGAAGTGGATCCTACTTCCCTATCTTCCTTTTGGGTATTTAGTCTCTCCATAGATTTTTCTAATTCTAAATTCATGGTTCTAGACTCTTGGATAAAACTTTCAAGCAAGCTCTCTAAGGAAGATTTTTCTTCTATGGAAGCGGATTGCACTTCACTCTCATCCTCTTGGGGATGCAATCTCCCTAGGGATTTTTCTAGAGCTAAATTAATGGCTCTAGTGTCCTCAATAAAATCTTGAAGCAAACTTTCTATGGGTGATTTTTCTTCTAAAGGGGGATAATTTGAATAAAAAAAATTGGATGATGGTGTTGGTTCTTCTGGCTCATATTCCCTAAAGGGCCACCCGAAACTATTAAAAGCCATTTAAAATAATTAAATCAACAATAATCAGGCTTTCAATCGGATGCAAACACCAATTAAATGCACAACAAGAACAATGGACCAGGATAAAAATAAAACAAAGAAAGCAAAATAAAACCTCTAATCTAAAGCAAGCAATTTCTTCACAATATTAATTGAATGAAATTAGCCAATCCCCGACAACGGTGCCAAAAACATGTTGCACGATTTTCAATTCCGCAAGCGAACGGGTCGTGACAAGTAATATAAAACGGAAAGTATTCCGAGTATCAAATCCTCAGGGATTGGATTTATTCAATTAAGTACCACGAATAATCTTGCTTAGCTTTATTTAGAGAACAAAATCTAATGCCGGAAAGAATAACAAAAAGCTAATCTAGAAAGCAAAAGATAAATGGGGACACAATTTGATGGGATAATTCTAGAGTGGTTGATTTTGACGATTGGACATTTAATGCTTTATCAATTAACTAATATGGATTAACTAATCATTTGACTCATAAGTCTAGAAGCCTAATGACAAGGATTCTCCTGTCGGTCTCCTCCTATCTCATACCGTTCAATAAAGAATCTCCTTTCAGTCTCATCTTTATTTACTTAGTATGGCATTACGACCCTTCAGTACAACCTCTAACGTTATTTATTTTATCCCGTGTCACCCGGGTAAATGACCGTTAGTCACGCATTCAGTTCTAGCCTAAGCTTCTCTCCGTCGAGTTTCCACTTAGTAACGATTCATTTAATCAGTGATCAGTTGATTAAAAGCATTACGGACAAAATGCACAAATGAACAATATTGACAATTAAACCATATCAATTCATTAATTAAGCAGAGGCTCAACATCTAAATCAATCTCATGGAATTTAGGAATTTACTACTCATAATCACTAAAATTCAATAATTCCTAATCACAACAATTCTAGAAACTAAAACATAAAGGAAAAGGGAAGAGAAATGCTCATAAAAGTGTCGATCTCCTCGATCCCGCGCCGACCTCCTTCGATCCCGAGCTCCAAAGATCTTCAACAAAGCTCCAAAACTCTCCCAAAAATCCCAAATTTTAGTGTAGACTCTAGAATGGGGTGAAAACCCACAAATTGGCACCCAAAATATGGATGCAAAAGGCTCCTTTTATAGGCTCCCAGCAGGCGTAGCGTCGAGATGCTACAAGGACAGCGTCGAGACGCTCTGACGTCATCTTTTCCTGGGCTCCAAGATGTCGCAGCGTCGAAACGCTATCTGGACAGCGTCGCGACGCTGTCGCGATTCTGGATCTTTCCACGCGGCTGCCTAGCATCGAGACGCTCCAGGCTTAGCGTAGAGACGCTAGGCCCGATTTTGACTCCATTTTTGGGCCTCCAACTTTCTTTTGGCCCAAATGCTTTATGTAATGGATTTTGGGCACTTTTCTTGACCCAACTTGATAATTTAAGACTTGAAATTCATGAATTTGGGCTTCTAATTCATTCTTCTTGGCTTTTTGGACTCAGATCTTCAATGTAGTTCTCCAAATTGCTCCAAAAGCCTCCAAAATCATCCAAAATCTCTCAAAATTCCGGTTTTGCTTCCTTGACTCGGTTTTCTGAAATTTAAACAGAAAATAGCATTAAAGCACACAATTCAAGCATAAAACCAGCTAAAATTAATAGGAAAATGATGACATTTTTGCCTGTCATCAGCTACTTTAGAGAACGTATCAAAGGTAATTCATAGCATTGAACATCTTACTTGATTAAGTTGCTTCATAACCTTAGTCTTGTAGTGGACAAGAAGGTTGGATACAAAAAGACGAATTTGGCTTAGAGACAAATATGGATGATAGTCAACAAAGAAAGAAACCAAGTCACTTGTTCCAAAGAGAGAGGAATGTAAAAAGGAAAATTGGTTCACAAATGCCTTAATGAAAAATCTTTTGAACAATAAGAGATTGAACATATTTTTGAGCATTTGAATAATTAGAATATGATCCAAATGGAAATATGAGCTGAAGTGACCCATTTCTTTCGACAATAAGTATGAGGGCAAGGAGTAGCTCTTCAAGAGTTCATCTCATATATCTCATTCTTTCTTTAAGTAAGATCAAGGTCTTTGATGAAAAATTTTCTTTACTGTCCTTATTCTTTCTCTGCATGCAATTCTTTTATGAAAATGTGGTTCAGCTTTATATTCTTGAACATGAAGAAGCACTCGAAATGGAAAGATTCTTCATAAGAGAAGTATGATTCTCTTAACTTGGTTTTTTCCCCAGTTTAAAACAACTTACATAAACGGTGAAATGAGTTTGTCCCAGTGACGTGATAAAGGCTCTTGCCCCAATTTAATAATGACAACTTTGCTTCAGCATAGCAATGAAAGCTTTTTCCCCAGTGCATTGTTGATGACTTTGCCCTAGTGTGGTGATTTGCACAGAAGACCTTTAAAGCACTTTGAAACTATAGATTTTTTTTTTATCTATATTGATTGCTCATATCTATATTGGCCTTAAATTTTGCTCATATCTTGCAACCTAAGACATACATGTTACATGATTAACAAGATAAGGTGTAGATCACGTATAGAAGATTGATCATGTGTAAATCATCTTTTGCAACTCCAATAGTTACTTCATGATGTTTCTTTGTCAATGTTGCTTAGTATCATGATAAGGTTGTCCTTCGAGCAAAACTCATTGAAAGAAATTGAGACTTCGAGACTATTTCTCAAGTTACAAACTTCTTACTTCTCAAAACTTATCATCCTCGGTCGTGGAGTCACTTTCTATTTAAGGAAAGAGAAAAGATAGAGATGGAGATGGAAAGAGATGTGCATCAAAGAATTTGAAATAGAAATTATTTAGAGAACTACAAGTCTTAATTATGAAGCAGTGAATCATAAGTGTTCAATACTATTTCATTACCATCGAAACCCTCTTGCGGTGACATTGGATGGATAATTTTGGAATGTCTGCCTCATGGTTATATGTGACAGCCTTAACAAAAGGCTATTAGGTGGGTTGACCAATATATGGAAGTTCACATGGTTGAACTCGATGAGCTTAGAAAACGGTTTGAAGGTGATTTGGTAATTCAAGTTGGTTTACCACAAAAATTACGTGTGAGGTGAACTAGGCTTAGGGTTTCATAGTGACTAATTTTGGATTCTCACTTCAAGAGGGTATTTGCCCCAGTGTGACAATTGAAACTTTATTCAAAAGGACATGATAATATGATGTTTTAGCAGATGAAAAATATGAAATTCAGGATAAAATTGTCTTTAATTGCAACTATAGTTTAACCATAGTGAAGCTTGAAAACCATTAAGAATGCGACAAAATTGTTGAGACTTGACAAGTTTCCCATTTCTCAATGAGAGTTGTGAGAGCATTCATTTTTTCTTTTTCTTTTTTTTTTCTCTTTTTCCTTCATACTTTCCTTTTTTCTTCTTTTGTTTTTCTTTTGTTTTTCCATTTTTTTACATTTCCTCCCAATGACAACTTATATGGTTGTCCAAGATTTTTGATAATGTCTTAACTGACAAAAATTATTAAAGTATGCTTTTGAAAGTCTTGATCCTCAAAGAGATTTTTTGAATAATAATAGGAATATGTAATTTCATTTGCAATACAAAAAATCACATTTTGAAAAAACCATATGAAATGAATGATGCATACATGCATATATGTGAATTTGTGAATCATTTTTGAAAAATAGAATAGGTCAATTTCCGCATACTCATATTCTTTCCAATACTTAGCTAAGTCATGGTTTGATGAGATTACGTGGTCTGCTATAAAGCTAGGAGTTAATCTTCACTTTTGAAATTTCATATTCTCATAAATAATCAAAATGAAGTAAACTTTATTCATGATGAAGAAAGACAATAAATTACATTGATTTCATAATCCTGTATAGTTGATATTTTTTTCCTCGAAACATAAACTCCTAACCCTAGTAATTGATACTTTAAAATTTTAGTCATTCTACTTCGATCAAAGTCAGAACTTTATGCTTAAGGTCAAGGCAGTTTTTTGTTGGGTGCCCCACAACTCTTGCATGGTAATCGTAATGGTTGTTTGAGTCAATAAATGATTTTGAATAATTGATTTAAAAAGTTTGATATAGGATATTGGGATTGGATCAATGTTTCCCCCACATTAACTGCCTCTTGACTTCATGATTGTAAGGGAAAATTGACCTTGTCAGATGTGCATTATGTTGCCCAAAAAGTGAGTTTGAAGGAACCTATGTATGACACTTCATCCTGAATTTCGAAATTACGACTCGAGTTCTGTGTCTTTTCTTTATTACTCCTAAAGGGTTATTGAATTTTCAGCTCCTTTAAAGGCACTTGTTGCATATCCCACTAATCACCAGCTATGTTTAGATTGCGCCTGCATTTTTCTTGAGAAAGAATTTCTTCAAGCATTTCAAAATCATCCATGTCATTTGCTTTGGGTAGATCCTCCTTCAATCATGAAAATCCAGCTTGACAACGTACATGAGCTTTTTGGCATACCTTGGAAGATAAAGATTGACATTGTTTAGCACAAAACAACTTTTGTTGGGTGAACCCTTCTGTTGGTAAATCAAAACTAGGTTCACCAACTATTTTTGTAGTTTCCTCAACATTCCCTAAGGCATTAAGAATTTTCGTTACTTTGGATCTTGGCAATATCTTGTCTCATCCTCTTTAGCTCTAGATTTTGAATTTTCAATATTTATTCTTGGATTCGATCAATTCTCCTTGAAGGGATGAAAGCCCTTTCGCAGTGGAAGAATTTACAGAACCAAACTCTGTTTTTAAAAATGTTTTGAATACCAATACAGAGGCAAATTACAGCAATTTAAAACATACAAAACTACTGTAAATAGGCTATTAGCATGCTGATTTAATAAAAAAAACTTAGATCTAATCTAAAGAATTGATCCTAATGATCAAGAGATGTTAGGTACTTACTACCGCTTGAAGACTTGACTGAATTCACCAATTCTCTAAGTTTTCTTCTTAGATTTGCAACAACCCCTTGATCTTTGATTTGCTGTAAAATTCTCCACAAACACCGCCCAGTTGGAAACACCGGTAAACTACTGAGGCTTTTTCCTTAAGGTTTCTGGTGGGAGAAATAATCTACTAAAGAGATCGAGAAAAAAAATCTCTGGAATTTTTTTCTTTCCAAAAACACCGAATGAGAGAGCACCCAATGTCAGGAACTACTTCCTATCGATCAGGTGGGATTTACTGGTTAGCGTAGAAAATTACGTGAACGTGGACTAATATCAAATACAAATTTACATTTCTTATAATTTAATTAATAATTAAATTAAAAGATATTAATTTAATTTAATTAATATAATAACAATTATATAATTAATTAAATTAAAAATCAATTAAAAGATGGTTTTTTTTTTTGAACAAAATTAAAAGATGGTTTAATTGATTATGTCATTCATATTAAATACAAATTTACATTTCTTACATAACCAATAGCATTAATATACTTTCAATAAATCAAAATTTAATTAAATTAAAATTAATAATTAATTAATTAACTCATTAATTAATTATTAAATTGAACATCTCATATTCAATTTTCTTTCATATATACTATAGTTTTAATGTGCATTCAATGAGCATTAATTTTAACCTATAGTTCTAATATGAATCCAATTCATATTTAAATATCCCTTAGTAAATTTACCTTAATGCCTTACACGAGCTATCGGTGGGACCTAATCGACCTACAGATTATAAACACCAACGATATGAGATTAATTGGCTAAACTCATTAACCAAGTTAATCAATATTCGTTAACTGCGGTTCATTGCACTGTAGAACCACAACTGTACTCTTCTCACTGTAGATATATTTATGTTTCCACAGATATCGACCAATAACAGCAAGTCAGTCCTTCACATGTGTTCGTACCCCAGCTAGGTCAAATTACCGTTTTACCCCTGGGTTACCTCTACATCCTTAAGTCCCAGTGCTCCTCTAATGAACAACCTGTTTGAGGTCCAACCAACAAACAGAAGTCCCTCTCGTGCCATAGAGAGGGCAGTACCCTTTGTTCAAGTCCCAGAGACACCACTTAAGGGAACACACCTCTACTTACCCTAATATCGGGGAGTGAATTCCATCTTGTGTGATTATGTTCCCAGCTCTCCACTCGATCTTATCACCAAAATGATAGGCTTATTGAGTCAGTGTGTACGCCACTCTCACCCATATAAATCAAAGAACAATCCCTCGTGAGCAGGAGTCCATAATCCACTCAGGATTAAGACTAAGTTTCCTAGGTCATCCTAGTGAAATAGAGACCTATCTAGTCTGTGTTATAGCTAGTGGTCAACTATTTCGCTGTCCGGTCTTATGCAAACTCATTGCACAGGATACCCCCACTCGCGTGTCCTCTACACGAACGCGTTGGATCATTGTGTTTGTATCATAATACAATGCGGGTTGTATCCATAGTGTTGCCAGGATAAGGTACCCAGCCTTATCCCTATACTATACACCCTTTAGGTTGTAACTTGAACAACGATCCCCGTATGTCCCCACATACTAGTTCAAGTCTCATACTAACAACCTAGGGTGTTCAGTTTATT
This sequence comes from Luffa aegyptiaca, assembly GCA_017139565.1. NCBI lineage: Eukaryota > Viridiplantae > Streptophyta > Magnoliopsida > Cucurbitales > Cucurbitaceae > Luffa > Luffa aegyptiaca. Next base: position 25,887,145 of record CM029397.1, read on the forward strand.
GGATTAGGGTTATTTGGGCAAGATACAATGCAAACAATAATGAATAATACATGAAATATTATTTTATTAATGTTCGGTCAAATGTTTACATTTACTATCCACGAGTTTTAGGGCATAAAACCCAACACTCCTTAGCTAAACATTTTGGATCTTTGTTAATTACTTGCCCTTTAACACAATCAACAGTTTGTCTCATCTTCTTCGACTCATCATTTTGTTCCTCCATGACTTTTTCTTGTGTTCTAAAACAATGATGAGCATGTGGTTGTTGAGCTATATTTTTTTTAGAAAAAGAGAACAAAAGGAACTATGAAAGTTTTTTTTTCTATAAAATGCAAGTTAATGATGTGATTGGAGAACGTGTTGGAAATAAAATGAAATTTGTATTGTAAAATCTGCATGTATGAGATCATACTATGTCATGATTGAATCATAAATAGAAGAATATTAAGTTAAATAACCTTGACATGAAAAATGAGAATGATGCATATGAAGGGATAAAAGCCCTATGCAGCGGAGAGAATTACCAAACCTACTCAGAGTCTTAAATTCTAATTGAAATACCAATATAATTTGAAAAATATTACAACAATAAATCTATATTTAATGGGTTGTATGTAGGCTATAAACATGTTAAATGATTAACTAGATTGATCCTTGATAACTGCCAAAAAGGTAGTTATTTAGGCCTCAAATATATAGGGATTTGTGTGTCCTTTATGCTTATTAGGGTTGGTTTTGGATAGATATTACATGTTTTAACCCATTTGGAAGAATGGAAGCATTGGAAATTATTTTGTGCAGATTATGTTGTTGGGCGACTGGAGGGAGCAAATTCTGTGCTGCAGCAAAACTGGGAGCAGAAACTGCCACATCACAGCTCGTTAGCCAACTTCATGAACCGACTTCTGTTGAGTTATTTTCGTGATAAAGGATCAAGGAGAGCCTTACACGTGTCCTAGTTGACCTAATTCAAGCCTTCCATCCTTCTATAAAAGGAAGTAGCCGTCAAAGTCAAAAGGATTCCATGTTTTCCCTTGGAAGCCGAATAGTATAGAGAGATTGAAGATCATCAAGAACACCATCATCTGCAAGCTGATTAGGGAGTTTACTTTCTTTATTAACTTGTGGTTATGGACATGCATACTCAGATAGTAATTCGTATTCTTATGCCTATTATGAACTAAGTAGCTTAAGGTGTTGGTTAGGAATAATGTGATTACTGTGCTTCATCTCTAGTAATAAATTGACTATCACATTTTGGTTAATTGTTGTGCTTAATCTCATTTTATGCCCGCCAGGCCAGCCAGTATGGATAGCTCTCTCTAGTTTCAGTGATGATTTAGAGAGTGTGTGGCAATTATCCACACTATGATCATTGTGTATTGGTGAACGCCAGTGACTGAGCTAGGGATAGCCAGTTGCCTAGTGCTTGATCGGTCGTACTTCATTGGGTTTGAAACATATCCCAAAAGATCCGGAGTTCCGGGAGGAATCCGCTAATAATACTGGGAGAAATGCATGATCAATAATATTGCTAGAGCATATCTTAGAACAATCACTAAAGCCTAACCAACGCCTGTCTTTAATCTATCTGTCTATTTGTTTACTCGTTGTTCTTTCATTTACTTTGCTTCAACATAATTCTTACAAAACCAAATCATTTTACTATCTTTGAAACCATTAGAAAATTACACAAAATAGGTAGAGTGGAAACTAATTTAGGACTTGGATTGATAATATTACTTGCTGCAGACTGTGTATACTTGCACAGGAATTCTAGAGTCTTTTATACCATATTTTTACTCACTCTAGGAACCCAACAAGTTTTTGGCGCCGTTGCCGGGGAACGAATAAGTTTTATCTGATTTGTTTTGTGTATGTGTTTTAGTGGTTTGGTGCTAGAACTTTTTTATTGTTTCTTTTGTTTTTGCAGGTGTGAGTTTGGTGCATGAACGATCCGCCTAGGGTAAGGTTCGAGCTTGATCCAGAAATTAAAAGGACGTTTAGGAACAGAAGGAGGGAGCAACGCAGAAACCAGATGGAGAACGTGCCGCAACTCCCGCAGCTTCCTGAAGGTCCAGCAGCAGCAAACCCCCAGCAGAATCCGTTGCTGTAGCAAAACCCACTGTTTGAGCAAAATGAGCAGCAAAATAATCAGGCTGAGAATCCTATCTTGATAGCAAACAATAGGACCAGAGCCATTCGAACGTATGCTGTCCTGATGTTTAATGAGTTGAATCCAGGAATTGCACGTCCCCAGATCCAAGCGGCAAATTTTGAAATGAAACCGGTAATGTTTAAGATGTTGCAAACTGTGGGGAAATTCCATGGTTTGTCATCTGAAGACCCTCATTTACATCTTAAGTCTTTCATAGGAGTTAGTGATTCTTTTGTGATTCAAGGAGTACCTAGAGATGCTCTTAGATTAACTTTGTTCCCGTATTCTCTTAGAGATGGAGCAAAGTCATGGTTAAACTCTTTTGCTCCAGGGTCAATTAGGACGTGGGATGAGTTAGCTGAGAAATTTTTGAGTAGATATTTCCCACCTAATAGAAATGCTAAATTAAGGAGTGAAATAGTAGGGTTTAGGCAACTTGAAGATGAGACTTTTAGTGAGGCTTGGGAGAGATTTAAGGAGCTTTTGCGAAAGTGTCCCCACCATGGTTTACCTCATTGTATTCAAATGGAAACATTTTTACAATGGTTTAAATGGAGTAACTCAGGGTATGGTCGATGCTTCGGCTGGAGGGGCCCTTTTGGCAAAAACTTTTGATGAAGCTTATGAAATTTTAGAAAGAATATCTATTAATAGTTGTCAGTGGTAAGATGTTAGAGGCACAAATAAAAAGGTTAAGAGTGTATTAGAGGTTGATGGTGTGTCCACCATTAGGGTTGATCTTGCTATGATTGCTAATGCTCTTAAGAATGTGACAGTGATTAGTCATCAGCAGCCACCAGCTATGGAGCCTACTGCAGTGGTGAACCAAGTCACGGATGAAGCATGTGTCTATTGTGGTGAAGACCACAACTACGAGTTTTGCCCCAGCAATCCAGCTTCTGTGTTTTTGTACGTAATTAGAGGAATAACCCTTACTCTAATTTTTATAATCCAGGTTGGCGCAACCACCCCAACTTCTCATGGGGAGGTCAAGGAAATAATGTGCAAGCGCAGCAAAAAGTGAACCAGCCGGGATTTGCTAAAACGCAGGTATTGCTCCAGCAAAATAAGCAGGCGTTGCCCCAGCAAAATTCGGGAAACTCTCTCGAGGCGATGATGAAAGAATTTATGGCTCGTACAGATGCTGCAATTCAAAGTAATCAAGCTTCGATGAGAGCCCTGGAATTGCAAGTGGGTCAGCTAGCTAGTGAGCTGAAGGCAAGGCCTCAAGGGAAACTTCCATCGGATACTGAACACCCTCGACGGGAAGGTAAGGAGCAGGTAAAGGCAGTAACTCTTAGGAGTGGTAAGCCACTAGAAGAGTCTAGAAAGACCCAGGATTTAAATAATAATGGTGATAAAAATGTTGTTGTCGAGAAAGAGTTGAAGATTGGTCAGGGTGCTCGAGGCAGCAAAGAAAATGCTGAAGCATCTGGTTCTGTTCCAGATGTGGAGCCACCATATGTGCCGCCCCCACCTTATGTACCACCTCTACCTTTTCCACAAAGGCAAAAGCCTAAGAATCAGGATGGTCAATTTAAAAATTTTTTAGAGATTCTAAAAACAGTTGCATATAAATATCCCTTTAGTAGAAGCTATTGAGCAAATGCCTAATTATGCTAAATTTCTTAAGAATATTTTAACTAAAAAAAGAAGGCTAGGTGAGTTTGAAACTGTATCTCTTACTGAGGAGTGTAGTGCTATTCTTAAGAATGGGCTACCACCCAAGGCTAAGGATCCAGGGTCATTTACCATACCCGTGTCTATAGGTGGAAAAGAATTAGGTAGAACACTTTGTGATTTAGGCGCAAGCATTAACCTAATGCCTCTTTCGGTCTATCGAAAGCTTGGTATAGGTGAAGCTAGGCCTACCACAGTCACACTCCAATTAGCTGATAGGTCTATCACATATCCAGAGGGTAAAATTGAGGATGTCTTAGTAAAAGTTGATAAGTTCATATTTCCTGTTGATTTTATTATTTTAGACTATGAGGCTGATAAAGATGTCCCAATTATTCTAGGTCGTCCATTTTTGGCTACTGGTAGGGCGTTAATAGATGTTCAAAAAGGGGAATTAACAATGAGAGTCTGTAATGAGGAAGTAAAATTTAATGTGTTTAAAGCCATGAAATATCCAGACGAAATGGAGGATTGCTCCTTCATTAGGATTCTGGAGAGCACAATTATTGAGACAACAATACAGGATTCGGCTAGTAAGCATTCGGAAGAGCATGGAGAGGTCAGTGTAGAAGATTTAGAAATTTGTTTGTTAGAAAGAAAAAATGAAAAAGAGTTGTTTAGGTGTGAGGATGTTTTTGAGTCTTTAGATTTAGATCAAAGGAAGGCTCCTCCCATTAAGCCATCCCTGATTGAGGCACCTACTTTAGATTTGAAACCCTTACCGGATCATCTAAAGTATGTGTATCTATAAGAAAGTGAGACGTTGCCCATTATTGTTGCATTAGATTTAATGCCAGAGCATGAAGAGGCCTTAATAAAATTGCTGCAGCAATACCACAAAGCTATAGGTTGGACATTGGCTGACATTTAGGGAATTAGCCCATCTTTTTGTATGCACAAAATCACTCTAGAGGAGGGATCCTTTAGGAGTATTGAGCAACAAAGAAGGCTTAACCCTGCAATGAAAGAGGTTGTTAAGAAGGAGGTAATTAAATGGTTGGATGCTGGGATCATCTATCCAATTGCCGATATACATTGGGTGAGCCCTGTCCAATGTGTTCCTAAGAAAGGAGGTGTTACTGTGGTGAGCAATAAAGATAATGAATTGATCCCCACAAGGACAGTAACTGGCTGGAGGGTTTGTATGGATTACAGAAGGCTCAATAAAGCTACCTGAAAGGATCATTTCTCTCTACCATATATCGACCAGATGTTGGATCGATTGGCTGGTCAGGCCTATTACTGTTTCTTAGATGGTTATTCTGGGTATAACCAGATTACTATTGCTCCGGAGGATCAGGAGAAAACCACTTTCACCTGCCCTTATGGGACGTTTGCTTTTAGGCGAATGCCTTTTGGCCTTTGCAATGCTCCAACAACATTTCAGCGGTGTATGTTAGCAATTTTTTCTGATATGATTGAGTCCACTGTTGAGGTATTTATGGGTCTTTTCAGAATTTTTTAGAAAATTTAGGAAAGGTATTAAAAAGATGTGAGGATACCCATCTAGTTCTTAATTGGGAAAAAGGCCACTTCATGGTGAAGGAGGGCATAGTGTTAGGTCATAGGATTTCTAAGAATGGTCTAGAAGTTGATAGAGCAAAAATAGAGGTGATTGAAAGATTAGAGCCACCGAATTCAGTGAAGGGAATTCGGAGTTTTTTAGGACATGCTGGATTTTATAGGAGGTTCATAAAGGATTTTTCCAAAATCAGTAAACCTCTTTGTAACTTATTGTGTACTGATCATGTTTTTGACTTTAATGCAGATTGTAGGAAGGCTTTTGAGACTTTAAAAGCTGCTTTAGTCTCAGCACCTATTCTTTGTGCACCTAATTGGAATTTGCCATTTGAGGTAATGTGTGATGCGAGTGATGCTGCGCTAGGTGCGATGCTGGGGCAAAAGCAGGGCAAATTTATCCATCCTATATATTATGCAAGCATGGTCTTAAATGAGGCACAAGTCAACTATACAACTACTGAAAAAGGAGTTGTTAGTTGTGGTGTTTGCTTTTGAGAAATTCCGGCAATATTTGGTTTGATCCAAAGTCACGGTTTTCACGGATCATGCAACAATAAGGTATTAAATGACTAAGAAGGATGCAAAGGCTAGACTAATTCATTGGGTTTTATTATTGCAGGAGTTCGATTTGGAAATAAAGGATAAGAAGGGATAAAAAAATGTCATTGTAGATCATTTATCTCATCTTGATCCATCATCAGCTTTGCTGGAGCAATTTGCCATTTCCGATTCTTTTCCAGATGAACAGCTCTTTGCTGTTGAAGTAAAGGTAGTTAGGGATGTCCCTTGGTATGCTGATATTGTCAACTTTTTGGTAAAGGGAGTCACTTCTATTGACAAGGATTGGAGGCAGAAGAAAAAGTTTAAGCATGATGCAAAGTTTTTCTATTGGGATGAGCCATTTATGTATAAGCAATGCTCTGACGGTATTATTCGTAGGTGTGTTTCAGGTACTGAAGCAAAGGAAATCCTGGAGCAATGTCACTCTTTACCGTATGGAGGTCATTTCAGCGGTCAAAGGAAGACTATGAGGATTTTGCATTGTGGATTTTTCTGGCCCACCTTATTCAAAGATGCCCATTGGTTCTTCAAGCAATGTGATGCTTGCCAAAGGAGAGGAAATTTAGGGCCTAGAGATGAAATGCCTCTTACTTACATTTTAGAAGTTGAATTATTTGAAGTATGGGGTATTGATTTTATGGGGTCATTTACCCCTTCTAATGGCAATGTTTTTATCTTATTGGCAGTTGATTATGTGTCCAAGTGGGTGGAGGCCATCGCATGCCATCAGAGTGATGCCAAGACAGTTGCAAGGTTTCTTCAATCGCACATCTTTGCGCGGTTTGGGACACCTAGGATTCTAGTGAGTGATGAGGGTACACATTTTGTTAATAATATCTTAACTAAGCTTTTAGCTAAGTATGAGATTAAGCATAGGATAGCTACCCCTTATCACCCACAAGCGCATGGTCAAGCTGAAATTAATAATAGGGAAATTAAATCGATTCTAGAGAAAGTAGTTCATCCATCTAGAAAGGATTGGTCTTTTAGGTTGGATGAGGCTCTTTGGGCTTATAGGACAGCCTATAAGACTCCTCTAGGTATGTCTCCCTATAGGTTAGTATATGGGAAAGCTTGCCATTTACCCTTGGAGCTAGAGCATAAAACATTGTGGGCTCTGAAAAAGTTAAATTTTGATCTGAGTCGTGCAGGAGCAATAAGAATGCTGCAGCTTAATGAATTAGAGGAGTTTCGCCAATTTTCTTATGAGAATGGGAAAATGTATAAAGAAAAGACTAAGCTGTGGCATGACAAGAGAATAAAATCTAAAGAGTTTGTCAATGGTCAGAAAGTCTTGCTTTATAATTCTAGATTAAAATTGTTTCCTGGGAAACTAAAATCTAAATGGTCAGGACCTTTTACTGTGGTTGAGGTTTTCCCCAATGGAGCAATTACTTTGCAGGATGAAAAAGATGGGAGAGTGTTCAAGGTGAATGGACAGCGTGTGAAAAATTATTGGGGTGAGGAATTTCAGGCGAAGTATCCTTCCCTAAGATTGGTTGATGATTGAGAGAGCAGGACTTTTGCGGGAGCATTTCACAGAGCAAAATTTTGAGCTCCCAGAAGTTTGTATTAATTTTAATTTTCGCTGATTTGATTTTAATGGCGGTTAGGTTAGATTTGATTTTGCATGGTTTATTAGATTTTATCTTTAGAGTATTTTTTATTTTTGGTAATTTAGATTTTATCTATTTTAAATTTTATTTTATTTTATTTTCGGGTTATTTATTTAGATTCTCTTTGAATTATTTTTTTAATTGGTTTGATTTTTATTAGATTTGATCTAGTTTTTTATTTTCAGTTATTTAAATTCTGTTTAGTTTAGGATTAATAAAGATTTTCTCTAATTAATTCGGCTTCAAGAATAAAAAAAGATTAAGTTTGATTTGATCGATTAAGTTAAATATAAATTTAAAATATTTGATTTTCTTATTTTGAAATTTAAATTCCGTATCTAAGATTCGGCAGGTTCAGAAGATTGTTGCAACAAAGATAATGCTGGAGCAAATTTTTCGTACGAATAGGAAGGATTTTAATGTGAGTAATTACTTTTACCGTTGGGATTTTTGAATTTCTATGGCAGGTGAATTGCAGGGATGCTGCCACATGTCGTGTAGGGACAATCCAACGGTTTAGTCGTTGACAGCATGCCGTTATTTCCCATAGATGATTGGAGTTCCACAATTTTACCGTTAGGGATTTGAATTGCAACTTAATTGTGAACGGTAAACCCATTTAATACGGAGCAAACCCTTTCGATTAGGATTTCAAATTGCTGGAGCCTTATTTATTTGCAGACATTGGTAAGTCTTCTTTCTACTTCGCCTTCCTGTTTCAATCTTGCCATCTACATTCTTTCTTTCTCCTTTACATTCTCTACAAAACCCTTTGAGTTATCTATGGCCAAAACAAGAGCTAGGAAAGAGAGGGGGAGTGAAGAGGAGGAGGTACCGGTCACGCCGGAAGTGCAAAAAGGGAAAACCAAAAAGAAAAGAACGCCGGAGGAAAAGGATGCAAAGAAAAGGAGAAGGCAGCAAAGGGCTGCAGAACAAGAGGAAGTTCAGGAGGTGGCAAACGTTGTTGCCACTACTGCGGAAGAAGGAATTATTCAAGAACCTGAAGTATAAAACCCAGATACGGTTCAAGAAAAGATTGCTGAGAAAAATCAAGAAACAAAGGTTGAAGAGCAGGCTGAAGGTGAGCCTAACAAGGAGAAAACACCAGAGCTGGCGCAGGAGGCTCATGTTGAAGTCATTATACCTGAACCGCCCAGACGCCGCCGCATCAAGAGGAAGGCGGGTCGCGTGAGGGTGATTCAGAACACTCCATCGCCTCCGACGTCGGACTCTGAGGAAGAAAAAAGGGAAGTTGAGAATAAGGAAAAAGAATAAGAGGCAAGAAAGGCAGAAGAGGAGCGTTTGCACGAACAGAGAGAAAGCAAGGGCAAGGGAATTGCTGAAGCATCGGGAGAGATTGAGGAGCCGAGGGCGCCATTCATTCGCTTCGTCAATGAACTTGCCAGAGCAAAATATCAGGAAGTACTGAAGCGGGATTTCTTGTTCGAGCGAGGATTTGGAAGTGATCTGCCCAGGTCTTTGGAATCTGGCATAGCAAGCCTAGGGATGAGGCAGTTTTGTGCGAAGCCTGATCCTGCCAATGCCAACATCGTTCGGGAATTCTACGCTAATCTTGACGTGAAGGATGATTTCGAAGTCATAGTGCGAGGAGTGCCTGTCCAATGGAGCCCAGAGGCCATTAATAATTTGTTTGATCTTCAGGACTTTCCACACGCAGTTTTCAATGAAATGGTGGTTGCCCCATCGAGCGACCAGTTAAGAGCGGCGGTCCGAGAAGTAGGTGTTGAGGGGGCCCAATGGAGGGTGTCGCAGACGTGGAAGCATACGTTTCAAGCTGCTTATATGCAGAGTGAAGCCAACACTTGGATGGGTTTCATCAGGCTACGCTTGCTGCCGACAACACACGACTCCACAGTATCTCGGGACAGGGTATTGCTTGCCTTTGCCATTCTTCGCTCGATGAGTATTGATGTAGGAAAAATTATTTCTTCTGAGATTGTTGATTGCTGGAAAAAGAAGGCGGGGAAGCTGTTCTTTCCAAACACGATTACAATGTTATGCAGCAGGGCAGGAGTGCCCACGGTTCCAGAAGATATGATCATGCCTGATAAGGGAATCATTGACACACCTAATCTGGAGCGGCTTCAGCGTACACAAGAGGCTTGCCAGGGAGGGCTGGTGTATGGCGTTAATCAGATCCTAGAGCAACTAACAGTGTTGACCAGTAGGTTAGAATTTGCTAAAGGCAAGCTCAGACCTATTGGACTTATGCTAAAAGGAGAGATGATGCGCTCAGGGGGGCCTTGCAAACCAATTTCTCAAGACCATATCAGGCCTTTCCAGTGTTTCCCGATGATTTGTTTAATCCCTAGATTCCACCATCGCCTGCTGAGAAAGAAGATGAAGAGGAAGATCTGGGTCAGGAAGATTGAAGAGGGATTTGAGCGCACAATCTTTTTGATGAAATATTTTGTTTGCTGGCGCATTCCTGACCCCATCTTCTATATGATTGCTTGTCTTGTTTCTTTTTACTTTTTCTGTTTTAAAAAAATATATATCTCTACTTTTGTAATATTTTTGAATATTTTTAATGGAATTTCTGAATGTTGCCATTCCATGAGCACTGACTCTAACTTAACTATTTTCTTCTGAATTTTTGAAGCTTGGACTGATTACGCTTAATTAGATCAAGGTATTCTGATCTCCAGAAACCTTTTGCTTAAGCATTTCTTCTAGCCTGGACTGTTGCTGCGGCAAAGAAGATTTTGGAGGTAGTATTGACTTATATGATCCACTTTAAGCTTAAATTCTAGTCTCATGTTTAGTTTGAAAATTCAGATAGAAAAATTTAAGTTTGGGGGTATAGTTGCTTAATTAATGATTCATTGGGGACAATGAATAATTCAAGTTTGGGGGACTTTTTGCTACTCCAATTATTTTGCTCGAGCATTCCTCTCCTCCAAATTGAAATTTGTTAGGTTATTGAGTAACCGGGGACATTTTTGATACCCACAGTTTGTCTTTACGTCAAAAGATGACCTAGGAAATGTGAAAAAATGATGAGAAAAATTTATTTGCTGAAATTTTTTTTTTTGAAGATTTTGCTGAAAAAATTGACGGAGCAAAAGTGTTGAAGGATGAATGATGATCCAGCAGTTTTTCTGTCTCCCAGAACTTAGGTGAGCTTCATCATAAAATGTTGCCATTCTGAGGGGCAAGAGATGGAATAACTAAGGATTTTTGAGCTTTATAAAGAGTATTGAGCCTAGTTGGTGATGAGTTTGAGGCAAGGGTATACTGCACCATAAAGTGGGTCATCCCATGCTTAAGAGCTTATGACTGCAGGGCTGCTTTAAGTCTTAAAATGAGAATATAAACCCTTGAAAATATGCTTTAAGATGTCTGATAATAGAGCTAAGCTGTGGTGAGTTTTTAGAATTAAGTTGAAAGTGGTGATTATATTTGTCCCTGCCGAAGGAATCATTTTGCTGCAGCAAAGCTTGGTTTTGCAGAGTGCTCAGGTAAAGGTCAAGGGAAAGTATTGGATTGTCTGATTTGATTAAGCTAATTCGTTGTCTAATATTTTGAATTCTTAAGGGAATGTGAGTTAGTATTGCTCGGGACGCGCAATAGTTCAAGTTTGGGGGTATGATAACTGCCCAAAAGGTAGTTATTTAGGTCTCAATTATATAGGGATTTGTGTGTCCTTTATGCTTATTAGGGTTGGTTTTGGATAGATATTACATGTTTTAACCCATTTGGAAGAATGGAAGCATTGGAAATTATTTTGTGCAGATTATGCTGCTGGGCTACTGGAGGGAGCAAATTCTGTGCTGCAGCAAAACTGGGAGCAGAAACTGCCACATCACAGCTCGTTAGCCAACTTCATGAACCGACTTCTGTTGAGTTATTTTCGTGATAAAGGATCAATGAGAGCCTTACACATGTCCTAGTTGACCTAATTCAAGCTTCCCATCCTTCTATAAAAGGAAGTAGCCGTCAAAGTCAAAGGGATTCCATGTTTTCCCTTGGAAGCCGAATAGTATAGAGAGATTGAAGATCATCAAGAACACCATCATCCGCAAGCTGATTAGGGAGTTTACTTTCTTTATTAACTTGTGGTTATGGACATGCATACTAAGATTGTAATTCGTATTCTTATGCCTATTATGAACTAAGTAGCTTAAGGTGTTGGTTAGGAATAATGTGATTACTGTGCTTCATCTCTAGTAATAAATTGACTATCGCATTTTGGTTAATTGTTGTGCTTAATCTCATTTTATGCCCGCCTGGCCAGCCGGTATGGATAGCTCTCTCTAGTTTCAGGGATGATTTAGAGAGCGTGTGGCAATTATCCACACTATGATCATTGTGTATTGGTGAACGCCAGTGACTGAGCTAGGGATAGCCAGTTGCCTAGTGCTTGATCGGTCGTACTTCATTGGGTTTGAAACATATCCCAAAAGATCCGGAGTTCCGGGAGGAATTCACTAATAATACTGCGAGAAATGCATGATCAATTATATTGCTAGAGCATATCTTAGAACAATCACTAAAGCCTAACCAGCGCCTGTCTTTAATCTGTCTGTCTATTTGTTTACTCGTTGTTCTGTCATTTACTTTGCTTCAGCATAATTCTTACAAAACCAAATCATTTTAATATCTTTGAAACCATTAGAAAATTACACAGAATAGGTAGAGTGGAAACTAATTCAGGACTCGGATTGATAATATTACTTGCTGCAGACTGTGTATACTTGCACAGGAATTCTAGAGTCTTTTATACCATATTTTTACTCACTCTAGGAACCCAACAATCCTAGTGATCAAGGATTTCAAAGAAAACTTACTTTTTGTAGAAAGCCCCGATCGATTCGCCTTTTCTTGCTAATAAGATAAAAAAACGCAGCAACCTTCTTGTGCGAACACCACCAATCGGCTACACCGATATATCTCTAAGACTTCTTGAAGCAGGAGAAGTGTGGGAGTCTTTTGGGAGAGATCTCTAAGAGAAGGAGAGACAATGAGATACCTTTCACCCCACCCCAGGGGTCCTATATATAAGTAAAGGCCAAGACCTTTTCCTAATAGGAAAAGGTCTATTAATAAGTTCAAATCTATTATCTGAACAATATCTAATTTTAATAAATAAATAATTAATTCCATAATTAATCAATTACCCAATTAAATATCATATATCTAATCTTAGGGTTTTTATTAAAATTAAAAATAAAATGAATCCAATTCATTTTAAAATTTATTTGAACTCTTTCAAATATTTTCTCTCAAGAATTAATTTTTGAAATTAATTCAAAAATTATATTATAAAGTTTCATAAACTTTATATTATAATGTATCAACATACATCATAAGATTCTCCTTAAATAAATTGAACACTTTCAATTTAAGATTTATACTTAATTGCTTCAAGTCTCTTTACGAGCTACCAGTGGGACCTAATGGACCTAAAGAGTAGAAGCTCCAACGCTATGAGACTAATTTGTTGGGATTGTGTCCTAAAACTCGTAGATAGTGAATGTTAAACGAATTATACATACTTATTCGATAAAGGCGTTATCGAGATTAATTCAGTAAAGTTATTACTGAATAAAGTAAATTGCACATATAATAACCCAAATCCAATAAACTAAGATCCATGGCTATAGGATGAATACTTGAACTTTATGTAGAGACATAAAAAATGGATCAAGCTTGAGTAATAGCCAAAACGGTCTATAGTATAGGGATAGGGTTGGGCACCTTATTCTGGAGACACTATGAGACGCGACCCACTTTATAGATGGTATAGACGATGTGATCCTAAATCGTCCATGTAGAGACATGCGGGTGGGGGCATCCTATGCAATGAGTTTACATAAGACCAGGACCGAGAAATAAGTCGCTCTCGCTTTATAACACCGTTTACTGACGAGACTGACTATTTCATGTGATGACCTAGGTAACTCGATCTTAATCCTGAGCTAACTATGAACTCCTGTTTATTCGGGCTTATCCTTAGATCTGCATAGATGAGAGTGGCTCAGTATCGCCGACTCAATAAGCCTCCCATTTCACGGATAGGAACGGGTAGATAGCTGGGGACATAGTCGTGCAAGAAGGAATTCACTCCTACCCGAATTAGGGATAGTAGAGAGGTTGTTCCCTTAAGTGCTGACTCCGGGGCTTGAACAAAGGGATCCCGCCCTCTCATTGGCCTGAGAGGGACTCGGTTTTATGGTTGGACCATAAACCAATTGTTCATTAGAGGATCAGTGGGACTTAAGGAACTAGAAGTACTATAGGGGTGAAACGGCTTTTTGACCTAGCTATAGCTACGAACAACCTGTGAAGGATCGACTTACTAATTATGGTTAAATCAAGTGGACGAAAATATATCTATAGTAAGGGGAGTGCAACTATCGGGCTATAGTGGAGTGTCCCGGTAGTTAACGAATGTTGGTTAGCTTGGAGAATGAGATTAGTCGGTTAGCCTCGAATCGTTGGAGCCCATGATCTATAGGTCCATTAGGTCCCCCTACTAGCTCATATCGGAACAAAGCCTAGAACAAAAGAGATATGAAGCTTTGAATCGTTCAAAATCGGGAAAACGAGTATTATCGTAAATTGTGTTTGACACAATAATTTAATTATGAATTAAATTAGAAAATGAGAGATGGAGTATTGAAAAGTGTTTTGAATACCATATATATGTATTAGGAATCGTATATAATTCATGGCACTAGGTGATAAAGATTAATTGGATTAATCATGTAAAAATTACTTGGAATTGTACCAATTAATTGCCTAGAAATTAATTTCAATTTTGAATTGAAATAGGAATGAATTGCATCTGAAAATTGAGAATTTAGATTCAATTTTAAGTGGATTTAGTGGCATTCCCACTCTTGCATGTTGATGCATAGTGGAAAACAACACAACCATGCACTAGTTGCATGTGTTTTGAATTAAATACCTAGAATCCACTTTGAGTTGCAATTTCACCATGTGTCTAGTGTCATGAGGCTTCTCTTTGCATTGAAGATGTCTATATAAGGAGTATGAATCAGATTCAAAAGAAGTAGAGCCATTTTCCATATTGTTATGCTGCTGGATTTTGGTCTCAAACTCTCTCATCTCCATATATCTCTCTAGTGCTTGAACTTTGAAGCATTACCTTCCCATTCCCTATCTCTATAGACTCCCACAAGTCGTTCTTGGCCCAGAGAATAGTAGGGAAGACACTAGAGGTGGTCCACACACCGTTCGTGATCAAAGGAGTCAAAGGGAGTTGTTGAATCGGTCTCCAAAAGGTTGGTAAAAATTCTGCTCTCTCCTTACAGTATTTGGACAGCATGTTTTCATTTTCTAAAATTGATGTAGTTAAGTGCCTCCGATCCTAAAATTTCTTCCGCATGTGTTATATGAACACCTTCATAATTGGCTAAACTCGTTAACCAAGTTAGTCTCTATTCGTTAACTGTGGGTCACTCCACTAAAGACCCACAACTGCACTCTTCTCACTGCAGAATATTTATGTGTCCACGGATATCGACCAATAACGGCAAGTCAGTATTTCACGTGTGTTCGTACCCCAACTGGGTCAAATAACCGTTTTACCCCTTGGGTAACATCTTTGTCCTTAAGTCCCCAGTGCTCCTCTAATGAAAAACCTGTTTGAGGTCCAACCAACAAACAGAAATCCCTCTCGTGCCATAGAGAGGGTTGGGCCCATTGTTTAAGTCCCGAAGACACCACTTAAGGGAACACACCACTACTTACCCTAGAGTCGGGAAAGAGTGAATTCCATCTTTTGTGATTATGTTCCCAGCTCCCCACTCGTTATTGTCCCCAAAATGGTAGGCTTATTGAGTCGACGTGCTGGCCACTCTCACCCATACAAATAAAAGGACAACCCCTCGTGAACAGGAGTCCATAATCCACACAGGATTGAGACCGATAGAAACCAAGCCAACTAATGGTGTTACAGTTAGTGGTTAACTATTTCGCGGTCCGGTTTTATGCAAACTCATTGCATATGATACCCCCACTCACATGTCAACTACATAAACGCGTTGGATCATTGCGTTTGTATCATAAGACGAAGCGGGTTGTATCCATAGTGTCACCAGGATAAGGTACCCAGCCTTATCCCTATACTACAGACCATTTAGGCTGAATCTTGAACTTTGATCCCCGTATGTCCCTACATACTAGTTCAAGCCACATACTATCAGCCTAGGAGGTTTATTTTATTGGATTAGGGTTAATAAGACAAGATTTACTCAATAGAAACAAAAATAAACTATTTTATTAATGTTCGGTATAATGTTACATTTATTATCTACGAGTTTTAGGGCATAAAACCCAACAAACTCCCACTTGAACTAAAACTCAAGATAATGGAAAAAAACATGTACAAATAATCTAAAGTTGGAAATGGTAAATACAATAAACTAGGGCATCCTCATACCCTATTACATATCTCCCACTTGCCCTAGATTACACAATGTACATATCTCGTAGACCTAGACACTCTAGATGACCCTCAAACACTTTATTTGAGAGAGCCTTCGTAAAAGGATCAGCAATGTTGTGCTCCGAAGCGATCTTAGTGATGATCACATCTCCTCGTTGCACAATCTCCCATATTAGGTGATACTTCCTTTCTATGTGTTTTCCTCGTTTGTGGCTTCGAGGTTCTCTAGAATTGTCTACAGCCCCACTGTTGTCACAGTATAATGTAATGGGCATGTCCATATATGGAACTACTTCCAAATCTTTCAGGAACTTTCTTAGCCAACCCGCTTCCTTGGATGCTTCACAAGCAACTACATACTTAGCCTCGATGGTTGAGTCCGCTATGCATCCTTGCTTGATGCTTCTCCAAACTACAGCTCCCCCGTTAAGGGTGAACACTGACCCCGACGTGGATTTCCTAGAATCCTTGTCAGACTTGAAGTCAGAGTCGGTGTATCCAATGAGAACTAACTCTTTAGTCTCAAACACCAGCATGTAGTCCCTCGTTCTTCGAAGATACTTGAGGATTTATTTAACGGCGACCCAGTGGTTTAACCCCAGATTTGACTGATATCTGCTGACTATCCCTATAGCATAGTGTTGGGTTCTTAGAGTGAGTAAAAATAAGATATAAAAAGACTCTAGACTCTGTGCAAGTATACACAGTCCGCAACAAGTAATAAGTATTTATCGAATCCAAGGTCTGAATTAGCTTTCACTTTATCTATTTTGTATAACTTTTCAATGGTTTCAAAGATGGTAAAAATGATTGGTTTTGTAGAATAATGTTGAAGCGAAAGAAATGAAAGAACAGAAAGTAAACAAATAGGCAGACAGATTAGAAACATGCGCTGGTCAGGATGTTGTAACTGTTAAAAAAATGCTCTAGCAATATTATTTATCAAGCAAAACTCTCGCAGTCTTATTAGCAGATTCCTCCCGAAACTCCAAATCTTTTGGAACATGTTTCAACTCCGATGAAGTACTACCGATCAAGCACTAGGCAACTGGCTATCCCTAGCTCAGTCACTGGCGTTCACCAATACAGAATGGTCTAGTGTGATTAAATGTCACACACTCTTTAAATCATCCCTGGAACTAGAGAGTGATATTCATACCGGCTGGCTAGGCAGGCACAAAATGTAGATAAGCACAACAAATAATCAAGATGCATTAAATCAATATTTATTACTAGAAATTAAGCACAACAATCACATGTTCCCTAACCAACGCCTAAAGCTACTTAGTTCATAAGATGCATGGAAACGCACGTTACAATCTGAGTAAGCATGTCCATAACTACAAGAGTATACAAGAAAAGATTAATTCCTTTGAACAGCTTGTAAGTGATGGCCTTCCTGATGGTCTCCAATCTCTCCTCTATTCGACTCCAAAAGGTGGAAGTAAACTTCCCGAAAGTGGAATGTTTCTCCCAAGGATGGGATGAATTTGACTAGGGCGACTATCTCCTTTTATAGAGTGATAGGAGACTTGAATTAGGTTTACCTAGACACGTGGATGGCTCTCCTTGCTCCTCTATCCCGAGAATAACTTAACAGAATTCGATTTGTTAAATTGGCTAACGAGCTGTGATGTGGCAGTTTTGCTCCCAGCTTTGCTGCAGCACAAAATTTGCTCTCTCCAGTCGCCCAACAATACATTCTGCATAAAATAACTTTCAAAGCTTCCATTCTTTCAAATGGGTTAAAACATATATTAACTATCTAAAAGCAACCCTATTTAGCACAAATGACACACAAATTCCTATAGAAATAAGGCCTAAATAACTCCCTTTTGGAGAGTTATCACACCCCCAAACTTGAACTATTGCGCGTCCCGAGCAATACGAACCAACCTTCCCTTAAGAATTCAAAACATTAGTCAAGGCATAACTTAATCAAACCAGACAATCCAACACTATCTTCAACCTTTACCTGAGCACTCTGCAACACCAAGCTCTGCTGCAGCAAAATAATTCTTCCGGCATGGAAAATAATCACCACTTTTAACTCAATCCTAAGAACTCGCCACAGCCTATCTCTATTATCAGACATATTAAAACACATTTTTAAGGGGTTTATATTTTTCTTTTTCAGACTTAAAGCAGCCCTACGGTCATAAGCTCTTAAGCATGGGATGACCCACTTTATGGTGCAGTATACCCTAGCCTCAAACTCATCACCAAATAGGCTAAATACTCTTTGTAAAGCTAAAAAATCCTTAGTTATTCTATCTCTTGCACCTCAGAATGACGACATTTTATGATGAAGCTCACCTAAGTTCTGGGAGACAGAAAAACTGTTGGATTATCATTCATCCTTCAAAACGTTTGCTCCATGAATTTTCTCAGCAAAATTTTCAACAAATAATTTTTCATTTTTCCATATTTCCTAGGTCATCTTTTGACACGAAGACAAACTGTGGGTATCACAAATGTCCCCGGTTACTCAACAACCTAACAAATTATAATGAAGAAGAGGAATGCTCGAGCAAAACAATTGGAGTAGCAAAAAGTCCCCCAAACTTGAATTATTTATTGTCCTCAATGAATCATTAAATTTATGAATTATACCCCCAAACTTAAATTTTTCTATCTGAATTTTAAACTGAGCGTGGGACTAGAACTAAGCTTAAAGTGGATCATATAAATCAACACTACCTCAAAATCTTCTCGTCGCAGCAATGACCAGGCTAGAAGAAATGCTCAAGCAAAAGGTTTCTGGAGATCAGAATACCTTGATCTAATTAAGCTTAACCAGTCCAAGCTTCAGATATTCAGAAGAAAATTAGTTAAGTTAGAGTTACTCAGTGCCATATAACAGAAACAACTTCGGAAATTCATTAAAAACATAGAAAAGAAATTTACATAAGAAGATATATTTTTGGCCTAGAAACAACAGTAACATAGAAACATTAAAAGAAAAGAAAACAAACATTCATAGAAAAAGGAGGTTAGAAAGTCCGCGAGCAAACAAAAATTTAAAAACAAAAATC
Source organism: Luffa aegyptiaca (assembly GCA_017139565.1). Lineage (NCBI taxonomy): Eukaryota > Viridiplantae > Streptophyta > Magnoliopsida > Cucurbitales > Cucurbitaceae > Luffa > Luffa aegyptiaca. Next base: position 25,906,156 of record CM029397.1, read on the forward strand.
ATGCTCGCTAAGGGTCATTTCATCCGCCAGTCCTCCTGACCCTGCTCATTCTCATCATCCTCTTCTTCTCTTTCAACAGGTGGGGGTGGTATCCAGGGGTTAAATAGATCATCGGGAAACATAAGGAAGGCCTGGTATGGCTTGGAGAAATTGGATTGCAAGGCCCTCCGAAGTGTGTCATCTATCCTCTTAGCATAGGTCCAATAGGTTTGAGCTTTCCTTTCAGCAAACTCTTTCCTACTGGCCGACAGTGCCAGTTGCTCTAAGATCTGATGAATTCCACACACCAGTCCACCCTGGCGTGCCTCCTGCTTACGTTGAAGCCGCGCCAGATTGGGCGTATCGATGATTCCCTTGTCAAGCAGAATCACAACCTTTGGAACCGTGGGCATTCCTACCCTACTGCATAACATCGTGATCGTGTTCGGGAAAAACAGATTCCCCACCTTTTTGCGCCAGTAATTACAAATCTCATTCGAAATTATTTTTCCAACATCAATGCTTAGGGATCGAAGAATTGTGAATATCAGAATCACAACGTCGCGAGACACTGTTGAATCATGCGTAGTCGGAAGCAAACACAACTTGATGAAACCCAACCAAGTATTGGCTTCACTCTTTAGGTAAGCGGCTTGAAACGTGCGTTTCTCCGTCTTGGATAGCCTCCATTGAGCCCCTTCAATTCCAACCTCCCGGACCGTCGCTCTTAACTGATCACTCGATGGTGCCACGACCATCTCATTAAAGCCCGCGTGTGGGAAGTCTTGGAGGTTGAATAACGAGTTGATAGCCCCTAGGCTCTAATCAACAGGTACTCCTCGAACTATGGCCTGAAATTCCTCTACATTATCAACATTCGCATAGAATTCTCGAACAATATTCGAATTCACTGGGTCCGGTTTCACACAGAACTGACTCCAATCAAGATTTGCGATCCCTGCTCTTAAGATATGCGGTAGATCGTCACCAAACCCTCTTTCGAATAAGAAATCCCTTTTTAGCATCTCTCGATATTTTCCTCGAGCAAGCTCATTGATGAAGCGAAGGAAAGGTTTTTCTCTTGCTTCCTCCACAGGTTCATCTGATGCTTCAGCAATTCCTTTGCCTTTGTCTGCTCTAAGCTTTCTCAAAGTTTCTTCCACTGCTCTCTCCACTGCTTCTTCTCTTTCTCTGTCCTCAGCTTCCTTTTTCTCTCGTTCTTCTCTTTCTCAGAATCCGACGACGGTGGTGATGGAGTATCAGTTTGAATCACCCGAGTGTGCCCAACATTTCGCTTCACACGACGTCATTTGGGTACCTCCGACATGATCACCTCAACACGAGCCTCTTGCTCATGTTCATTACCTCTTTTCAGGTGCAACCTCTGCATGTTCTCCTCGCACATCCTCTGTCTGCTTTTCTTGAACCTCCTCTTTATTTTCTTCTTGAACTCTTCCCGTATATGCGACTATCAGTTCGACCTCCTCTGGGTTCTGCACATCCGATTCCTTCTGATTTCCTTCTTCCACTTTGGCAGCAATATCTTCCACAACCTTATGTACAGCTTCTTGATCCTCATCCCGTTGTTTCCTTCTCCTTCTTTTGGCTTCTTTTTCCTCCGGCGTCTTTTTCTTCTTCGCTTTCACTTCTGTACCTCAGGGGTAACCGGTACCTCTTCCTCCTCATTATCCTTTTCTTTTCTTGCTCTTATTTTCACCATTTTGAGACTCGAGGGTGTATTGACAGTAAACAGAAAAAGAAGGAGAGATACGAACATTAAAGGAATGAAACACGAAGGTGAAGTGAAAAGAAACTTACCAAAGTCTGTGAATAAATAAGGTCTCAGCAAAATAAAATCTCAACTGAAAAGATTTGCGCTGCATTAAATAATATTCCCGTTTATTTTTTAAACGCATGCAATCTGGAAATTCAAAACCATCAACGGTAAAATCAATCGTCCATGGTAAATAACTATGCGCTGTCCAACGGCTAAACCCTTGGATGTTCTCTGTGTGACACGTGGCTTCATCAAATGACTCATGCAATTTTACCTGCCCACAAAAAATTCAAAATCCAAACGGTAAAAGTAATTAATTCACCACAAAAACCCTTCCTATTCGGACGGACGATTTGCTTGAACCATAAAGTTGCCACAACAACCTTCCAAACAAAAGATTACTTGAAGAATCTTGGATACGGTTTTTAAATTCAAAATACAAAAATCAAATCATTCAATTCAAAAATTAAATTTAGCCGATCAAATCAAATCTTATCTTTTATATTTATGTGAAGCCGAATAAATTAGAAAAATCTTTATTAAACCTAATTTAGGAATTAAAATAACTGAAAATAAAATCTAAATATAATCTAATAAAATCTAATTTAAACTTAATCAGATGAACTAAAAGATAAATCGATTAAATAAATAAATAAATAAATCGAAAATCGAATCTAACAAAATCAAATAAAACTCTAAGCGAAATAGATAAAATCTAAACTACCAAGAATAATAAAAATACTTCAAAATAAAATCTACTGAATAACACGAACTTAAAATAAGTCATGCAAAATTTAAACGAACCAAATCTAACCTAATTAAAATTAAAATCAAATCATATAAGCGACAAAATAAAAATAAACACTGGGAGCTCAAAATCTTGCTCTGCGAAATGCTCCCACAAATATCTCACTCTCTCAATCATCAACCAATTTTAGGGAAGGATATTTCGTCTGGAACTCCTCTCCCCAATAATGTTTCACACGCTGTCCATTCACTTTGAACTGAAGGTGTACATATTACACATGCGGAAGCAATTGAAGATCGAAAGCACTTAAGACATTCAATTTTACTCCTAAAGCATGCATGTTCTAGAAAAGACAGAATAGAGAGTTTAGAAAACACCAACCTTTGTAGCTCACTTATGTTGAACTCCTTGTGGTGTTTGCCTCTCCTATGCTCCTTGGACAAGCTCTAGAGTCTTCCCTACTATACTCCGGGCCAAGAACGACTTGTGGGAGTCTATATAAGATAGGGAATGGGAAGGGAATGCTTGAAGCATCAAGCAATGGAGAAGAATGAGAGATGAGAGAACTTTGAGTCCAAATTCCAGCAACATAACATTAAGGAAAAGGCTCTCTCATGTTTGAATATGATTCAAACTCCTTTTAAAGACATTCTCCATGCAAAGCCAAGCCTCAAGACACAAGACACATGGTGTATTTGCAAGCTCAAGTGGATTCTAGGTGTACATTACACAAGACATGCAACAATGCATGAGTGAGTTGTCTTTCCACTTCGAATGATCATGCATTAAGTGGATTTCCAACTAAATCCACTAAATTCAAATTGAAATCAAATTTCAAGCTTGCAAATTACCCCCAATTTCAATTCTAAATTGAAACTGATTGCTTGGTAATTAATTTGAAAATTTTCAAATTAATTTTGATATGATTAATCTAATTAATCTTTCTTATCTTGTGCAATTCCATATATATGATTCCCTAATACATATATATAGTATTCAAAACACTTTTAAATACTTCATCTCTCATTTTCTAATTTAATTAATAATTAAATTATTGTGTCAAACATAATTTACGATAATACCCTTTTTCCCGATTTTGAACGATTCAAAGCTTCCTATCTTTTGTTCTAGGCTTAATTCCGATATGAGCTAGTAGGGGGACCTAATGGACCTATAGATCATGGGCTCCAACGATTCGAGGCTAACCGACTAATCTCATTGTCCAAGCTAGCCAACATTCGTTAACTATCGAGACATTCCACTATAGCCCGATAGTTGCACTCCCCTCACTATATATATATTTCCGTCCACTTGATTTAACCATGAATAGTAAGTCGATCCTTCATAGGTTGTTCGTAGCTATAGCTAGGTCAATAAGTCGTTTTACCCTTATAGTACTTCTAGTTCCTTAAGTCCCACTGATCCTCTAATGAACAATTGGTTTATGGTCCAACCAATAAACCGAGTCCCTCTCGGGCCAATGAGAGGGTGGGATCCCTTTGTTCAAGCTCCAGAGTCAGCACTTAAGGGAACAACCTCTCTACTATCCCTTATTCGGGTAGGAGTGAATTCCTTCTTGCACGACTATGTCCCCAGCTATCTACCCGTTCCTATCCCTGAAATGGGAGGCTTATTGAGTCGGCGATGCTGAGCCACTCTCACCTATGAAGATCTAAGGATAAGCCCGAATAAACAGGAGTTCATAGTTAGCTCAGGATTAAGATCGAGTTACCTAGGTCATCACATGAATTAGTCAGTCTCGTTAGTAAACGGTGTTATAAAGCGAGAGCGACTTATTTCTCGGTCCTGGTCTTATGCAAACTCATTGCATAGGACGCCCCCACTCGCATGTCTCTACATGGACGATTTAGGATCACATCGTCTATACCATCTATAAAGTGGGCCGCGTCTCATAGTGTCTCCAGAATAAGGTACCCAACCTTATTCCTATACTATAGACCGTTTTGGCTATTACTCAAGCTCGATCCACTTTTATGTCTCTACATAAAGCTCAAGTGTTCATCCTATAGCCATGGATCTTAGTTTATTGGATTTGGGTTATTATATGTGCAATTTAATTTATTCAGTAATGAATTTTACTGAATCAATCTCGATAACACCTTTATCGAATACGTATATAATTCGTTTAACATTCACTATCTACGAGTTTTAGGGCACCAATCCCAACAATCTCCCACTTGAACTAAAACTCTAGTTTAGTGGGATGTACTATAATCTATAAGAGCAGTGGATGAATAAATACTTGTATTAATAAAGGAGTAAAAATACAATAAACTAGGGCATCTAAATACCCAGTATACTAAGGTATCGATATACCGGTTACAATTCTCCCACTTGACCTAGATTATTTCTCGTACATATCTCGCAGACCTAGACCTTCTAGATGACTCTCGAACACTTTAGCCGTGAGAGCCTTCGTGAATGGATCAGCAATGTTGTACTCCGACGCTATCTTCGTGACGATCACGTCTCCTCGGTGCACAATCTCCCTAATGAGATGGTATTTCCTTTCGATGTGCTTGCCTCTCTTATGGCTGCGAGGTTCCTTTGAGTTTGCAACTGCACCGCTATTATCACAATACAAGGTGATAGGTAGATGCATATTTGGAACGACTTCCAAGTCAGTTAGGAACTTCCTGAGCCATACTGCCTCTTTTGCTGCTTCGCAAGCGGCTACATATTCGGCCTCCATGGTCGAGTCTGCAATGCATCCCTGCTTGATGCTGTGCCATACTATTGCTCCTCCATTTAGAGTGAATACTGACCCCGATGTAGATTTCCTCAAATCTTTATCAGTTTGAAAGTCAGAATCAGTGTATCCTGTAAGGATCAAATCCTTCGAACCATACACGAGCATATAGTCCCTCGTTCTCCTTAGATATTTGAGGATACTTTTGTTGGGATTGGTGCCCTAAAACTCGTAGATAGTGAATGTTAAACGAATTATATACTTATTCGATAAAGGTGTTATCGAGATTGATTCAGTAAAAGTCATTACTGAATAAATTAAATTGCACATATAATAACCCAAATCCAATAAACTAAGATCCATGGCTATAGGATGAACACTTGAGCTTTATGTAGAGACATAAAAGTGGATCAAGCTTAAGTAATAGCCAAAACGGTCTATAGTATAGGAATAGGGTTGGGTACCTTATTTTCGAGGCACTATGAGACGCGGCCCACTTTATAGATGGTATAGACGATGTGATCTTAACACATATAAGTTGTTTTCTAGCTTAGCAAAACATATAGATACTCCATTTCGGGAAATGAACGCTTCATTTAACTCAAAAGAAATATAATAATTATGTTTTAACAATCTAGAGAAAGAAATAAAGTTCCTCTTAATTTAAGGAACTTAAGGATTTGGAGTTCCCTAATTCCGATAAAGCGGAAACGTAATTGGGATCGATTCGTAGTTAACTTTGTTTATCCAAAAAATATCATTACACTGGCAAAAATCATAGAACGAATTCTATAGAAACTTAAGGCTAAGCAGACAATTTTTAGATCTAAATCTAATAGGAAGAAGCGAACATACCGTCGTTGTCGTCTCTAAAATATCAAGAACGCCTTTCTTGATTTTGGACCAAGCGTCAACAATTGGGACACCACCAATTGATCTTCCCTGCCATAACTCTGAGATTAGGAACGTAGTTGTGGGACTATCTAATCTGGAATGGGAAAAACTCTAGAGAGAAAATTCTCCCTAGAGTTCTTGGGTTGAGAGAATATGAGAGGGAGGCTAGAGAGAATGCAATAGTTCATTCTTGTGGCCTTATGTTGTAGTACCTAAACCCTAGTGTTAGTGTTCTATTTATATGAGAAAGGCCATGAATAAAATATTCATTTAAAATCAATTATTTCCACAACTGATTTAATCTTTTCCATAATTAATCATTTCCATAACCAATCAATTCCATAATTGATTAATCTTTTCCATAAATGATTGATCACTTCCATAAGTGATTAAATCATTTCCATAAATGATTAATTACTTCCATAAGTGATTAATCATTTCCATAATTGATTAATTTCCAATTAATTAATTCATTAAATTAATTCATCACCAGTTAAATATCATATATTTAATTCCAGACCTTCTATTAGTTAATTAATTAATTACCCAATTAAATATCATATATTTAATTTCAGGCCTTCAATTAATTAATTCTATAATATGAATCAAATTCATATTAAAATTGGAACTCATTCCAATTCTTTTATATCCTATAAATTTAATATGAATCAAATTCATATTAATATTTGATCTTCTTCAAATATTTATTTCTCTCATAATAATAAAGTTTAATTTCTAATTAGACTTTACAATTTAATGTATCATTATACATTATAATAATTTGTATCTCATACAATCAACTTAATTCCCAATATGAATTTGAACTATTCAAATTCTCTGAAGATATAATTGTTCCTAATTACTCTTTACGAGCTAGCAGGGGGACCTAATGGACCTACAGATCAGAAGCTCCAATGATATGAGGTTAATCGATTAAACTCATTAATCAGGTTAACCAATATTCATTAACTGTGGGCCAATCCACTAAAGACCCACAGCTGAACTCTTCTCACTGTAGAACATTTTTGTGTCCACGAATATAGACCTATACCGGTAAGGCAATCATTCACGAGTGTTCGTAATCACGGCTGGGTCAAATTACCGTTTTACCCTTGTGTTACATTTGTCTCCTTAAGTACATTTGCTCCTCTAATGAACAACCTGTTTATTATCCAACCATTAAACAGAAAGTCCCTCTCAGGCCAGTGAGAGGGTGGGATCCCTTTGTTCAAGTCCCGGAGTCACAACTTAAGAGAACACTCATCTACTTCTCCTAGAAGTGGGAAGGAGTGAATTTCATCTTGTGTTGTCATGTCCCCAGCCCCCCACTCAGTCTCGTCCCCAAGAAGGTAGGCTTATTGAGTCGCCGTGCAGACCACTCTCACCCATACTAATCAAAGGATAATCCCTCGTGAGAAGGAGTTCATGACACACTCAGGATTAAGACTGAGTTACCTAGGTCATCCTATTGAAACAGTAACATAACTAGTTAACGGTGTTACATCTAGTGGTTTATTATTTCGTGGTCCGATCTTATGCAAACTCATTCCATAGGATACCCCTGCTCGCATGTCTTCTACATGGACGCCTTGGATCAATTCGTCTGTATCGAATACAAAGCAGGTCGTATCACATAGTGTTACCAGGATAAGGTACCCAAAATTATCCCTGTACTATAGACCTTTTAGGTTGTTACTTGAACACCGATTCTCGTATGTCCCCACATACTAGTTCAAGTCACATGTAAACAACCTTGGATCTTAGTTTATTGGATTTTAGTCAAATTGTGCAATATTTAACAATAACACTTTATTGTAGAAACTCAATAACACTTCATTGAAACAAGTATACAATTTTTTTACATTCACTATCTACGAGTTTTAGGGCATAAAATCCAATAAACTCTCACTTGAACTAAAACTCTAGTTTAGTGGGATGTACAATAATCTATACAGCAGTGGGTGTATAAATACATGTATAAAACATATACAATGTACAAATACAATAAACTAGGGCATCACTATACCCATTACATTTCTCCCACTTGCCCTAGATTACACCTTTGTACATATCTCGTAGATCTAGACCTTCTAGATGACCCTCAAACACTTTAGCCGAGAGAGTCTTTGTATGTGAATCAGTAATACTTCATTCAATTTAATGTGTTTTTGTCTTGGGCTGTGATGTTCTTTTGAATTTGCCACAACACCACTATATCACTATAAAGTGTGATGGGCAAGTTCACATTTGGAACACATTCTAAATCAATCAAGAGCTTCCTAAGCCATATAGTCTCTATCGCTGCTTCACAAGCAACTATGTTTTTGACCTATACGATCAATACTGTAACTATGTCATACTATAGCTCCTTCATAAAGATTGACCATGGATACTGATGTAGATTTCCTAAAATCCTTATGAGTCTTAAAATTCGTGTCAGTGTATCATGTAAGGATCAAATCCTTAGTCTCGTACACGAGCATATAGTTCCTCTTTCCCTCAGATACTTGAGGATATTCTTAACGGTTTTCCAGTGATCAAATCTTTGATTAGATTGATACTGACAATCCCTATTGCATTGGGCATTCGTCTCATGTCCTCGATCTCTTGAGGTGTCTTAGGAAACAGTTTCTTAGACAAAATATTTCCATGTCTGAAAGGTAGTGAACCCTTATTGGAATTTTGAATCTTATATCGAACTAACTTTTTGTAGATATAAAACACTTGAGACAAGGCTAGCTTTTTGTTCTTACGGTTCCTAACAATTTGGATCCCAAGAACAAACTCAGCTTCTCCCAGATTTTCATTTGGAAATGAGTTACTAGCCTCTTTTAATGTCAGTAAGATAACCTACATCATTCCCAATCATTAGGATATCAATCATATACAACAGTAAGTAAGGTACTGAGTTATTGATGATTACTTGTAAACACAAGACTCATCAATGTTCTGATTAAAGCCAAAAGATTTGGTCACTATACCAAATCTTATATTTCAAGATTGAAATTCTTAGGTCAATCCATGAATGGATAACTTAAGCTTGCTAACCCTTTTGCTTTTGATCTTGTTGTATGAACCATTATGGTTAAGACATGAATGTCTCATTTCCTCTTGTAAATCCACTTGTAACTAATAGGTGTTACCCATCAAGCAGTTCTACAAGATCCCAGATGGAAGTGAAATACAAAAGACTTCATTTCTAGGTCCATGGCTTTAATCCTTAGATTGTTGTCAACATCATTCATTTTCTTCCTAAAAGACAATGAATCCTCTATGCCATCATCAGGTATGATGACCTAGGCTTCAATCAAGTCCATGTAACGTTCAGGTTATAACACAACCCTTCCACTACATCGAGGCACTCTCAACTATTGAGATGGATGTGTCTGACCAGGATGCACTGGTCCATCAACAACTCTTGTTGAACAACCAGCTTCATCAACAACTCTTGTGGATGTTACTGTAGCTTCATTAGTTAACTTACTTAAACCGACTTTACTCTATGGTTTATGATTTTTTATATGAACTTCTTCTGAGAATTTAGCATTTGTCGATACAAATTCTTTATTCTCTTGTGAATTGAAGAAGTATCCACTTCTCGTTTCCTTTGGGGTTGCCTACTTCAGTATGCAATGCAGTCAACACTGCATGACTCCAAAACGAGCTAGACAATTAAGCATAGCTCAACATGGAATGAACCATATCAAATAGGGTTCTATTTCTCCTAAATGAGATTTAGGGTGTGATCCCATGTACTATCAAATAGTCTTGGAATCTCACATCCCTATACTCAACACTTTGATCAGATCGAAGTGTTTTTATCATCTCACCTAACAAGTTTTCAACTTCAGTCCTAAGCCCCTTCGAATATCTCAAGAGCTTCAGACATAAGTTGCATTAGGTAAAGATACTCATACCTTTGAATAATCATCCAAAAGAAATGAATTATTCATGCCCTCCCTCTGCTTTAAAATATTGAACCAAAAGGATCCAAATGTACAAGCTCCAAGGGCTCTTTGGCTCTTAGATCTTTTCCAGTAAAATACCTATCAGTCATATTGCCCATAAGGCATGACTTGCAAGGTAGTAGAGAGTCATCTTCTAACTCGCTTAGAAGTTACTCTTGACCAATCTCCCAATCAAATTGAGATTAATATGGTCTACCTTAAAACCAAGAAAAAAGGTATTTTTCCTTTAGGAGAAATCCTTTGCCTTTTTCACATTGAGTAGTAGCAGTCTTAAACAACTCAGTGTTCATGTAACGCCCTGCGTTTAGAAATCGAGCTATTTTGAGATATGCTGAGCTTTTTATTCAAATTTGAAAATTAGAATTTCAGCTTAGCCTCGGGTCATTAAATTAAATTTCCTAAAGTTAGGGGTTTAATATTTGATATTTATTTTAAATATCAAAAGACCCAAATCCTAAATTAATTGGATTATTTCTTCCAAAATTATTTAGGAGTTAAGTTTGGGATTTTAGATAAAATCCTAAATAACACCTAATTCCTAATTAAGTTGGGTTGTCTTGTATTAGAGTTTTATTATTAAAGAAAAGAAGAAAATCAAAAGAAAGCCCTAAGTTATTCATCTTCTCCCTCTCTTTCACGCAACCTTGCTTTTTTTTTCTCTCAGCCGCAGACCCCTTCCCCTTCGAATTTACTTCAGCCGACCAGCAACCCCACGAACTCCCTCTCCCCCGTGTTTCCTCCTCGTCGGCGAGAAAGCACCTATGCCGTTGCCGTCACTTCTCTCCTTCGTGCGTGTAGGGTGTTGCCATCGTGGGTTTGTCAAGCTCATTCTCCAGCGTCTGCGTACTCTCTCTCTCGCTCCCGTGTTCTGTCGGCGGTGGTGCCGTCTTCGCGTGCGTCGACCAGCACCCACAGCTCCGGTTTCGTTTCCTTCCTCGCGACGTAAGGTTCTTTTTCCTTGTGTTTGTTCGATTTCAATAGGCCGACCTGAATTGATCTTTTTTCCCTATTGTTTTCGGTAAGAATAGTGTGTATAGGATCGAAGCCTCGTTGTTCTTGCGTTTCGGGTGCGTTCGGGCTGATTTAAGGATCGTTTCGGCGTGTTTAGGCTCTTTCGGTAAGGTCTCAACCTTACCCATGAATTATTGAGCTTGAAATAAGTTTACCTACTCTTGTTCGATATTTAAATTGGGTTTCGTGGTTGATTTCTTGTTATTCCAGCGCTGCACGGAGCCGTCTTGGGTTCGAAGTCATCTTTGATTGATGACCCATCGTCCGTTGAGCCTTACACTCGAACACCCATTGTCTAGGGACTTTAAACAAGTGGTTTCGAATCACTTAGGTTGCTGGAAAACACGTGTTCGAGGTCATTTGGACGTTGAGCGGTAAATTACAGCACCTTTTGTTTCATTTATTAAGTCTGTTAGGTGCTTTAAATTATTTTCTAACCCTTAGGAGCTGCTGGTTGTAGTTCGAGCTCATTAGGCTCTTCCGGTTCGTCTTGTTGGTTTGTAGGTTCGCTTAGGAGCGCTTCATTGGTAAGTAGTTCTTATCTGATGTAGTCTGTTTGACTGTGTGATGCATGCTGATTGATTTCCCGCTTTATAACTGTTCTCTTGTTCCTTGTTTCTCTGAATAAATATGTATATATATATGAAATCTTAGGAAAGCATGAATTGTTGTTGTGTGTTGATTGGTTGTAAAGCATGCTGGTTCTGTTTGGTATTCGTGAGATAAGCATGAGTTGAGAGCCTGTGATTACATGTATATGCTTGGTGGGCATAATACGTGAGTCTAGAAGCGTTGCAGGGCATACACATTCTAGATAGAGGTGAGATAGAGGTCAGAGACCTAAAGTGTGAAAGAAAGGAAAGTTCGGTGAGTGCCAGTGCACCTCGGGTACAAATGGTCGAGGGGTGACATGTCATCATGGGTTTAAAGAGAACTAGCATTGTGATTGAGATATCAGGGTCTCGGGTATAAATGGTCGAGGACTGATATTGTTTCGAGGAAAGTAAAGTGAGTATTAGGGCCTCAGGTATAAATGGTCGGGGACTGATATATCACTATTGGATATCGGTGCCTCGGGTATAAATGGTCGAGGGTTGATATGCCAATGTTAGATAAAGAGGAGCATCGAGGCCTTGGGTATAAATGGTCAAGGGTCGGTGTGATGAGTCTTGAGGCAAGTATTGAGGCCTTGGGTATAAATGGTCAAGGGTCAATACGCTGCTTAGTCATCGAGGTCTTGGGTGTAAATGGTCAAGGGTCGATGCACAGTTCGAGGCCTTGGGTATAAATGGTCAAGGGTCGAATGCCGAGCTCTGTAGAGAAGTGTCGAGGCAATGGGTATAAATGGTCAGGGGTCGGTACAACTCGAAGGGTCAGTCTTGGAGAGTTTTGCGGAGCGTGACGCGGAAATCACGTGTGAAGAGCCATGTGAGGGCCAAATATGAGCGTTGAGTGAGCTCGTGGAGCTTGAGTGGATAGCGAGTTGCATAGAGAGATGCATGAGTTATGGCTTAGGATAGTCATTCATTATACTAGTTTTGAGAATGTTGTTGTGTTTATCGCTTTAGGAAGCATGTTCTTTGCGCATGAAAAGCATGTTGTTTTTTTTGTGCTGTTTGACGGCTTCTCATGTAGGGGCTGCTTACCAGTACCTTAGTGTACTGACCCCCTCCCCTCTCTCTCCCCCCAACTACCAAATTTTGCAGGTTGTGAGGACTGCATGGACCGTGGTGATGCGGAGGAGGCATATGAGGAAGGACCTTAGCTAGTTGCGCTATTTCCATTTTATTTTTCATATTGGATAGTTGTTGCTTAATTTGGTTGGACAGCTGTTGTCCTGTTAGGTTTAGTTCTGAAATTATTCTTGTTAAACTCTATGTCTAGTTGTGTTTGTTTTAGAGAACTCTATTATTCATTCAGTTATTAATTATTAAGTTGTTCCGAATGAGCTAGTGTTTATAAGCTTGGTTGAGCTTCTGTTCCTGGTTAGTTAGTGGTTTAAAATGCGAGACCTGACTCGCAGCTGGTTTTGTGAATGTTCTGCTGGGTTGTAGTTTGGTGGAGGCGTTTGATAATGTTATATAGAAGTGTTTTATGCTTAGCAGGTTAAAGGAAAAAATTTTGGGTTAGTCCTATGTATGCCGTTATGCTGCCGAAATTTTCGGTGCACACGGTTAGTTTGCGTTAAGAGTGAGTAATGTGCTAGGACAGTTATTGGAAATCTTGGGGCGTTACAGTTCATGACTGCTATACTATTGATTAGTCTTAAAACATTTAGGTTACTTTCCAGTAAAGCTAAACAAATGTCGACTCACTTTCTTAAAACAAAACTGCGTTAGCAGAGAAAGGTAAAGAGTAACATTGTTCCAGCAAATAAGACACAGAAATCAAATTTCTTTTGATCTTAGGAATTACATACACATTATCTAATAATATGTATTTTCTCCCACTGAGAAAAATAACTTAATGTTCCCCACTAATATAGCCAAAATAACCTCTTTAATTACATACACGTGATTTGTGGTCCCTGAATCAAGTATTCAGGGAGAATCACTATTCTTCACTAATCACGTTTTCAAGACAGGTAAATGAAAATTACGGTCTTGAACAAGTTCTCTTTTTGCTAAGCAAAGTTCTATGTCATATTCACCAAGAACAATTCTTAATGAATTAAACATATGGGGCATGAGGGCATTCCTGAGTTAAGAATAATCCTAGACTTATTTACCACAATTTGTCGTTTAAGCTTGTTGTATTACCGTTATTTATAAAATGACGTAAGACAATACACATAAAATTATTATATAATTGTTGAAGTAAAAAATTACTTGTATTATTAATTGCACTAACCCATTACAAATAATTCAATCAAATTCTGCAAAAACAAATAAGCAATCAAAGAAACGCTATAAAACTATTGATTTAGTTTTTGCAACGATACTTCACAGGTTTAGAACAACAACCACCGAAGGGTGGTCAACTACTCCTCCTCTAAATTGAGACAATCTCAATCAAACTCTAACACCAGAATAACTCATATTCCGTTAGCGTTTAGTTACCATTGTTCGGTCAAGGGTTAGTTAACACATTTAACTCATCCCCATCAGTGTAACCCTCCCACTTTCAGATCTCAGAAGCACGCACCAACAGGCTACCGAAGGGAAAGACAACTAGTGGTGATTAGCCGAAGTGACCCTATCCTATTCAGGAGTTCGCGGTGTTCTGAATCCTATGATCAGGCCCTCCGAAGGGATGGTTGCGCCAGGATAACCTGCAGGCGGATCATAGGACTCTCATGGTGCGAACTAGGGGCGGAGACCGAGGGGATACGTTGACATGTGTCCTGCTCCCACTTACTCTAGACATTTTTCCCATTCACCTTGTTATTGATTCATGCAAACACTTTCCGAAGGGAGGTCGCTCCTAAGGCGACTTGAAGCCGAGCATGAACCTCACGTTGTGAATATAGGGACGTAGGAGCAAAACTTGATTTAAATCTCGTTTTGTAATTTTCCTCCCAGTGAAAATGTCATGTGGTTTATTTAGGGTTATTTAACTTAGATAAATTTGGCTAAGTCAATCTATCTAAGTCTAATCCTATTATAACAATTATGGAAAGGATTCAACTGCAATGTTTTAGGTGAATTAAACTTCTTTTAATAAACCTAACATTGCAAGTCATCATTACTATGGTTAATTCAACTCAAGGTTCGGGTTAGTTCCCAGGTAGGAGGTGTTTCGTAAATCGTCAACTTAAATACCCCCGGACTTAGATAGAACTTTACCGAGAGAGTTCCCTTATAACCACAGTAATGTAAGGTCTTTACTCTAAAGACCTAGGTCTATTAAATACTTTTAACAAACCTAGTGACATTGCATGCTAACATTTAACTATGATTAATTCAACTCCCTCAACTCCGATATTCCGGGTCAATTCCCAAGTAGGAGGTGTTTCGTAAACCGTCAGCTTAAGTACCCCCAACCTTAGACAAAACTTAACCGGTGGAGTTCCCTTATAATCATAGTAATGTTTTTCATACTTAGTCAATTAAAACTAATTTTAATCTAAGTAAGAATAATTTTAATCCTATTAGAAAAGTGATCTTAGGTCTAATTAATTTTAAACATTTTAAAATTAATTCATTTATCCTAAGATCCTATGTTTGCATGCAATTCTTTGTTATAGGTTAACGGTTTCTATTCATTAATTTTATAACTATTATAAATTTTAATGAATTAACCCTATAACATGCTACTATGGTGAATAAATTAACAATCAAATTCTAATTAATTTATAAAACCATATATTAGCACATGACATGCCAAAAATATCACAATTATATTAATCTAAGGTAATGTCATGTTCAATGTAATTTAATATCCTTTTAATTAACCTAACTCTTAAATTAATTATACAAGAAAATTAAAATTAAGCGTTACCATTTTCATACATTAACATAACATTTATATTAATATATCATGAAAATTAATTAAGCATTCTAATTACTTATATAAATATAACTCTTATATTTTTTAAACTAAAGTAATTTCATGCTCAATTCAAATTAATTTTCTTCAATTAATCTAACTCTTAAATTAATTACCCAAGAAAATTAAAATAAGCATTCACATTTTCATACATTAACATAACATTTTATATTAATTGCTCATGAAAATAAATAAGCATATAAATTACTAATATAAATATAACTCTTATGTTTTTCTTTTTTTTTTTGAAAATATAACTCTTATATTTTTAAACTAAAGTTTTTTCATGCTCAATGTAAATTAATTTTCTTCAATTAATCTAACTCTTAAATTAATAACCCAAGAAAATTAAAATAGGCATTCTCATTTTCATACATTAACATAACACTTTATATTAATTGCTCATGAAAATAAATAAGCATATAAATTACTTTCATAAATATAACTCTTTATATTCTTTACCAAAGTAATTTCATGCTCAATGCTTCTCAATTTTCATCCATTTAATCATAAAAATTTATATTAAATACTCATGAACATAAAATTCATACATATTTCATACATTATAACATTTATAAATATGCATGAATATGCTTAACCTATGGTGGAGTTTTAAGCTAAATGACATACTTTATGCAACAATCAATTAATTTCATACATATATCACATGCATAATTAAATTAAAACTATCAAAATTGATCGGCATATTTTACATATCCTAAGAAATTGAAAGCAATTTAAATTATAATAATTTTTTTTGAAAAATTTAAATTACAATAATTTAAATCCAAGACACATCTTGGTCATCAAATATTTTCCTTTTTTTTTGGCATTTACAATTGGTCTAATCAAAAGTATAAATCTAATGCCAACAAATATGCCTAAATAATAAATTTTGTAAATTAAAACAACATCACATATATGAAATTAAAATACCCACCATTGAACCAATGCTAATTTTAGAGAAACGAAATTAAATCTACGATGGGCTCCAATACCAATTGAAGGATTTGAAATTTCCTAATTCCGATAAAGCGGAAGCGTAATTGGGATAGATTCGTAGTTAACTTTGTTTATCCAAAAAAATATCATTACATTGGCAAAAATCATAGAACGAATTCTATAGAAACTTAAGGCTAAGCATACAATTTTTAGATCTAAATCTAATAGGGAGAAGCGAACATACCGTCGTTGTCGTCTCTGAAATATCAAGAACGTCTTTCTTGATTTTTGACCAAGCGTCAACAATTGAGACACCACCAATTGATCTTCTATAACTCTGAGATTAGGGACGTAGTTGTGGGATTACCTAATCTTGAATGAGAAAAACTCTAGAGAGAAAATTCTCCCTAGAGTTAATGGGTTGAGAGAATATGAGAGAGAGGCTAGAGAGAATGCAAGAGTGCATTCTTGTGGCCTTATGTTGTAGTACATAAACCATAGGGTTAGTGTTCTATTTATAGGAGAAAGACCATGAATAAAATATTCATTTAAAATCAATTATTTCCATGACTGGTTTAATCTTTTCCATAATTAATCAATTTCATAACCAATCAATTCCATAATTGATTAATCTTTTCCATAAATGATTGATCACTTCCATAAGTTATTAAGGGTGTGTTTGGTTTAACTTTTCAAGTGTTTAATTTTGAAAAAACATTATTTTGAAAAAAATTATAGTGTTTGGCAACCACTAAAAATGACTTATTAGAAAATGAGATTGATAAATAAACTATTTTGAGAGAAACACTTGAAACCAACTTTTTTAAAAAGACTTTAAGTATACAATAATTTAGGTATAAAAAACTTGTGAGGAAATGTAACCAAACATATGAGTGTTTAAATTCTAAACAATTTTTATACAAAATGTTTTTAAAAAAATACATTCTTGAAAAACATTTAAACTAAAATATATTCCAAACGGACCCTAAATCATTTCTATAAATGATTAATTACTTCCATAAGTGATTAATCATTTCCTAATTGATTAATTTCTAATTAATTAAATATTCTTTAAACTAATTAATCACCAATTAAATATCATATATTTAATTTCAGACCTTCTATTAGTTAATTAATTAATTACCCAATTAAATATCATATATTTAATTTCAGGCCTTCAATTAATTAATTCTATAATATGAATCAAATTCATATTAATATTGGAACTCATTCCAATTCTCTTATATCCTATAAATTTAATATGAATCAAATTCATATTAATATTTGAACTTCTTCAAATATTTATTTCTCTCATAATAATAAAGTTTAATTTCAAATTAGACTTTACATTTTAATATATCATTATACATTATATTAATTTCTATCTCATACAATTAACTTAATTTCCAATACGAATTTGAACTGTAACGCCCGGGATTTTAAAAACTATCCTAGCGACATTACTAACTCCTAGACCAAAACGAACCATGTGCACCCAAAATTTCGGCAGCATAACGGCGTACATAGGGCTATCCCAAAATTTTTCTTTAACCTGATGAGCATAAAGCACTTCTAATTAACATTATGAAACGACTCCACCATTCTACAACACAACAGAACATCCACAGAACCAACAGCCAACCAGGCCTCTGATAACTGCCCAAAAGGTAGTTATTTAGGCCTCGATTGTATAGGGATTTGTGTGTCCTTTATGATTATTAGGGTTGGTTTTGGATAGATATTACATGATTTAACCCATTTGGAAGAATGGAAGCATTGGAAATTATTATTTTGAAATTTAAATTCCATATCTAAGATTCGGCAGGTTCAGAAGATTGTTGCAGCAAAGATAATGCTGGAGCAAATTTCTCGTATGCATAGGAAGGATTTTAGTGTGAGTAATTATTTTTACCGTTGGGATTTTTGAATTTCTATGGGCAGGTGAATTGCAGGGATGTTGCCGCATGTCGTGAAGGGACAATCCAACGGTTTAGCCGTTGACAGCATGCTGTTATTTCCCATAGATGATTGGAGTTCCACAATTTTACCGTTAGGGATTTGAATTGCAACTTAATTGTGAACGGTAAAACCATTTATTACGGAGCAAATCCTTTCGGTTAGGATTTCAAATTGCTGGAGCCTTATTTATTTGCAGACATTGGTAAGTCTTCGTTCTACTTCGTCTTCTTGATTCTATCTTGCCATCTACATTCTTTCTTTCTCCTTTTTCATTCTTTGCAAAACCCTTTGAGTTATCCATGGCCAAAACAAGAGCGAGGAAAGAAAGAGAGAGAGAGAGTGAAGAGAAATACCCATTACCCCCGAAGTTCTGAAAGTGAAAACTAAGAAGAAAAGAACACCGGAGGAGAAAGAAGCTAAAAGAAGAAGGCGACAACAGAGGGCGGAAGAACAGGAAAAAGTGACAGAGGATGAGGCTGCTGCAGTGGTTGAAGAAAACCTGGAAGAACTGCAAGAACAGACCCCAGGAGAGGTTGATCAGAGACTTGCGGATACAGATACGGCTCGAGAGGAAAATGTTGAGGAGAATCAAGAACAGCAGGCTGAGATGGTGAGAGACGAGCAGGTAGACGCAGTGTCTGAAAGAGGAAACGAGCAGGACCAAGAAGCTCGTGTTGAGGTAATCATGCCCGAACCGCCGAAACGTCGCCGTATAAAAAGAAAGGTCGGCCGTATTCAGGTGATTCAGACTGATACCCCATCACCACCATCATCAGATTCTGAGAGAGAAAAGGCAGAGCGAGGGGGAAAAGAGAAGAAAGAAGCTGAGGACAAAGAAAGAGACGAAACAGATAAGAAGACTGAGGAAGAGCAGTTACTCAAGCGCAGGGCAGAGAAGGGAAAAAATGTTGCTGAAGCATCGGAAGAACACAAGGCGATAGAAGAACAGCAGGTTCCATTTGATCGCTTCGTCAACAATTTTGCCAGAGCAAAATACGCTGAGCTTCTGAAAAGGGATTTCTTGTTCGAGCGCGGTTTCAGTGGTGATCTTCCACAGTTTCTGAGGACCGGTATTGCAGACCACGACTGGGAGCTGTTTTGTGCGAAGCCGGAATCTGTAAATGCACAGGTGGTGCGTGAATTTTATGCTAACATTGTCAAGGAGGATGGTTTCCAGGTAATTGTCCGAGGAGTCGAGGTGGATTGGAGTCCAGGTGCTATCAATGCACTGTACAACGTTCAAAACTTCCCCCATGCGGCATATAATGAGATGGCTGTGGCGCCATCTGATGAGCAACTAAGTGAGGCTGTAAGGGAGGTAGGAATTGAAGGGGCACAGTGGCAGTTATCGAAGACTCAGAAGAGGACATTCCAGTCGGCTTATTTGAAAAGGGAAGCGAACACATGGATGAGATTTATTAGACAGAAGATGCTTCCAACAACACATGACTCAACAATCTCCAGGGAACGGGTTCTCCTAGCTTTTGCCATCTTACGGTCTCTCAGTATTAATGTAGGGAGGATCGTTGCGAATGAGATTTCTGGATGTTGGAAAAAGAAGGTGGGGAAACTATTCTTTCCAAAAACAATCATGATGTTGTGCAGAAGAGCAGGGGTTCCGGTGGATGAGGGAGATGTGATCCTGTTTGATAAGGGGATCATAGACACGCCCAATTTGGCATGGCTCCAGCGTGTGCAGGAGGTACGTCAAGGTGGGCTTATCCATGACATCAACTCGATTCTAGAACAACTGGCACTTTCGGCCAGTAGGCAGGAGTTTGCTGAAAGGCAAACTTTAACCTTCTGGAACTATGTTAAGAATCGGGATGCCAGCTTGAAGAAGGCGCTACAAGAGAATTTTTCAAAACCTTATCCAGCCCTTCCAGCATTCCCTGACGATCTGTTGAACCCCTGGATTCCGCCCCCACCTGTTGAAAGAGGAGAAGAGGATGATGAAAATGAACCGGGCCAAGAGGACTGAAGGATGTAGTGGCCATGGGCGAGCATAATTTTTGTTCTTAAATTTTTGATTGCTCGTGCATTTTCTAACTTCCTTTTCTATTATTGTTATGTTTGATTTTCTTTTTACTTTTCTGTTGCTTTAAAATAATATATCTGATGTGTAATTTCTTTTTAATGAAATTTCTTGATGTTCCGTTCCATGAGCACTAAGCAACTCTAACTTAACTAATTTTCTCTGAATTTTTGAAGCTTGGACTGATTATGCTTAATTAGATCAAGGTATTCTGATCTCCAGAAACCTCTTGCTTGAGCATTTCTTCTAGCCTGGACTGTTGCTGCGGCAAAGAAGATTTTGAAGGTAGTATTGACTTATATGATCCACTTTTAGCTTAATCTAAGTCCCATGTTTAGTTTACAAATTCAGATAGAAAAATTTAAGTTTGGGGGTATACTTGCTTATTTAATTATTCATTGGGGACAATGAATAATTCAAGTTTGGGGGACTTTTTGCTACTCCAATTATTTTGCTCGAGCATTCCTCTCCTTCAAATTAAAATTTGCTAGGTTATTGAGTAACCGGGGACATTTGTGATACCCACAGGTTGTCTTCGTGTCAAAAGATGACCTAGGAAATGTGAAAAAATGAGAAATATGAGAAAAAAATTATTTGCTGAAAAATTATTTGTTGAAGATTTTGCTGAAAAAATTGATGGAGCAAAAGTTTTGAAGGATGAATGATGATCCAACAGTTTTTCTGTCTCCCATAACTTAGGTGAGCTTCATCACATAATGTCGCCATTCTGAGGGGCAAGAGATGGAATAACTAAGGATTTTTTAGCTTTATAATGAGTATTGAGCCTAGTTGGTGATGAGCTTGAGGCAAGGGTATACTGCATCATAAAGTGGGTCATCCCATGCTTAAGAGTTTATGACTGTAAGGCTGCGTTAAGTCTAATAAACAATGATATAAACCCCTTTAAAAATATGTTTTGAAATGTCTGATAATAGAACTAAGCTGTGGAGAGTTCTTAGAATTGAGTTGAAAGTGGTAATTATTTGTCCCTGCTGAAGGAATCATTTTGCTGCAGCAGAGCTTGGTTTTGCAGAGTGCTCAGGTAAAGGTTAAAGGTAGTGTTGGACTGTCTGGGTTGATTAAGCTATTCTTTGTCTAATATTCTGAATTCTTGAAGGAAGGTGAGTTAGTATTGCTCGGGACGCGCAATAATTTAAGTTTGGGGGTATGATAACTGCCCAAAAGGTAGTTATTTAGGCCTCGATTGTATAGGGATTTGTGTGTCCTTTATGCTTATTAGGGTTGGTTTTGGATAGATATTACATGATTTAACCCATTTGGAAGAATGGAAGCATTGAAAATTATTTTGTGCAGATTATGCTGTTGAGCGACTGGAGGGAGCAAATTCTATGCTGCAGCAAAACTGGGAGCAGAAACTGCCACATCACAGCTCGTTAGCCAACTTCATGAACCGACTTCTGTTGAGTTATTTTTGGGATAAAGGAGCAAGGAGAGCCCTACACGTGTCCAAGTTGACCTAATTCAAGTCTCCTGTCCTTCTATAAAAGGAAGTAGCCGTCAAAGTCAAATTCATTCCATGTTTTCCCTTTGAAGCCGAATAGTATAGGGAGATTGAAGATCATCAAGAACACCATCTACCGCAAGCTGATTAGGGAGTTTATTTTCTTTATTAACTTGTGGTTATGGACATGCATACTCAGATTGTAATTTGTATTCCTATGCCTATTATGAACTAAGTAGCTTAGGGTGTTGGTTAGGAATAATGTGATTACTGTGCGTCATCTCTAGTAATAAATTGACTATCGCATTTTGGTTAATTGTTGTGCTTATTCTTATTTTATGCCCCCTGGCCAGCCGGTGTGAATAGCTCTCTCTAGTTTCAGGGATGATTTAGAGAGTGTGTGGCAATTATCCACACTACGATCATTGTGTATTGGTGAACGCCAGTGACTGAGCTAGGGATAGCCAGTTGCCTAGTGCTTGATCGGTCATACTTCATTGGGTTTGAAACATATCCCAAAAGATCCGGAGTTCCGGGAGGAATCCGCTAATAATACTGCGAGAAATGCATGATCAATAATATTACTGGAGCATATTTTAGAATAATCACTAAACCTAACCAGCGCCTGCCTTTAATCTGTCTATCTATTTGTTTACTTATTGTTCTGTCATTTATTTTGCTTCAGCATAATGCCGATACAACCCAATCATTTTATTATTCTTGAAACCATTAAAAAGTTACACAAAAATAGGTAGAGTGGAAACTCATTCAGGGCTCGGATTGATAATATTACTTGCTGCAGACTGTGTATACTTGCACAGGAATTCTATAGTATTTTATACTATATTTCTACTCACTCTAGGAACCCGACAGCCTCGCAGTATCGTTAATCAACTAACTAGAGTATTTATAACTTAAAAGCTCAACTAAACACAACTAACTTTAACTTCAATTTATTGAAACAACTTATCTATTGCTAACTAAATAAATAGGTAGAGTTTTTTTTAAAACCAACACAGCTTAGCCTAGTATTCAGCCAGAATAATTTAAAGACTAAACTAAACAGGACAACAGCTGTCCAACCAAATTAAGCAGCAACTAGCTAAGGCCCTTCCTCGTACGCCTCCTTAGAATCACCATGGTCCACGCAACCTTCATGACCTGCAAAATTTGGTAGTTGGGGGGAGAGAAAGGGGAGGGGGTCAGTACACTAACGTATTGGTAAGTAGCCCCTCCTACCTGAGAAGCCATCAAACAGCAAACAACAAACAACGTGCTCTTCATGAGCAAACAACATGCTTTTTTTGAAAGCGGTAAACACAAAGCCATGCTCAAAAGCTAGTAAACAAATGACTCTCCTAAGCCATAACTCATGCATCTCTCTATGCAACTCGCTAACCACTCAAGCTCCACGAGCTCACTCAACGCTCATATTTAGCCCTCACATGGCTCTTCACACGTGCTTTCCGCGTCACGCTTCGCAAAATTCTCCAAGACTGACCCTTCGAGTTGTACCGACCCCTGACCATATATACTTAGGGCCTCGACACTTCTCTACAGAGCTCGGCATTCGACGCTTGACCATTTACACCCAAGGCCTCGATGACTAAGCAACGTATTGACCCTTGACCATTTATACCCAAGGCCTCAATACTTGCCTCAAGACTCATCACACCGACCCTTGACCATTTATACCCAAGGCCTCGATGCTCCTCTTTATCTAACATTGGCATATCAACCCTCAACCATTTATACCCGAGGCATCGACATCCAATAGGGATATATCAGTCCCTGACCATTTATACCCGAGGCCCTAATAATCACTTTACTTTCCTCGAAACAATATCAGTCCTCGACCATTTATACCCGAGGCTCTGATATCTCAATCACAACGCTAGTCCTCTTTAAACCCATGGGGACATGTCACCCCTCGACCATTTGTACCCGAGGTGCACTGACATTCACCCATCTTGTCCTTTTTCACATTTTAGGTCCCTGACCTCTATCACACATCCATCTAGAATGCATTTGCCCTGCAACACGCTTCTAGACTCATGTTCTATGCCCACCAAGCATAAACATGCAAACTACATGCTCTCGACTCATGCTTAACTCACTAATGCAAGACATAACCAACATGTTTTCCACCCAATCATCACGCAACACAGTTCATGCTTTTCACCCAATCATCATGCAACACAGTTCATGCTTTTCACCCAATCATCACGCAACACAGTTCATGCTTTTCACCCAATCATCACGCAACACAGTTCATGCTTTTCAATGGTTCATATATATACATACACATTCAGAGGAACAAGAAACCAGAGAATAGTTATAAAACGAGTGAACATTCAGCATGCATCACACAATCAAACAAACTATATCAGATATGAACTACTTACCGAAAGCTCCAAACGCTCCTAAACTAGATGAAAAGCTCCAAAGATAATCCAAGAGCTCTTAAACCAATCTAGGAAAGCTCCTAATCAGCAAGGATAAAATAAAAAGATTAGAATCGAGCTTAACCACCCTATTAGAATCTTAAAGGTACACAGGGAAGAGTTTCTTACCAAAACCAACTTGATTCTTAACCAGAAGAGTTGGAAAGAGCCCAAACTACAAGCAAAGACCCTCCAAAGGTTAGGAACCAATTAACAACGCCTAATCGACTTATAAAGGAAATAGAGAGTGCTGGAACTTACCGTTCGGCCCACAAATAGTACTAAACACGTGCTGTCCAGCGATCAAAAGGCTTCGAAACCGCTAATCCGAGTCCCCTAACCTATGAGCATTCAACTCCAAGATAGCTCGGCCAGTGGGTATTCGAAGATAGTCAAGTTTAAGCCCAGAATGTTGGTTAGTGTTCAAAGAAGCTTAAACCTGCAATTTACGAATCTATGGATTGGGTAACATGAAACTAACATTTTCAGAGAGTGGGTAAACCAAATTCAAGTTTGAAAGAGCATGGGCAATTACGAACTCACCAAAATCGCTCAAAAGAATAGGAGTTCGCGCTGGAACTCGCAATTTCAGATCAATTACGCGACTTGGTTTCGATTGTGAAGCAACATCGCGGGTCCCAGCTGAAAACGAGGGAAAGAGAAGGTTGAGACTGCTACTAGCACACGACTGAATGGAAAAGAGTGAGGCAAAGGCTTACCAACCCGCGACTCGCTGACCGACGAACTAGAGATGCTTACAATGAGAAGAAGACGCCATGGGTCAACGAAGGTGGCCGAAAACGGAGCAACACCACGTGAATGGAAGGGTTGTCGCAGGTTTGTTGCTCGCAAATCGACAACCCAAGATAGACATCAGGGAAAGGGAAAATCGTCACTGGTCGTGGGTTTCTCATCGAAGAGGAAGATGCAGAGACGAGGGAATGACGGCTAGCTTACAGCATGGAGGGAAGAACATGAAGGAGACGACTCGCTGAGGAAGAAGAGAAAACGGGAGAGAGATAGCTGCCGACGAACGCGAAGGAGAGGGAACGACTTGGCTGCGGCGTGGGTCGGCTATGTGCACGGGAGAATAAGGAACTCAGATGGGGGATCTGGCAGCAGCGTGAAAGTAGAAGGGAAGGAATGTATGGGTTTAGGGCTTCTACTTTCTTTCTTTTTTTTTTTTTAATAAAACTTAATCAAAAGAAAACCCAATTTTAAAAAGGAACTAGGATTTCAATATAAATCCCCAATTAGGATTTTAATCCCAATCTTAGCTCCTAACAAATTCTGGATTTAAATTGATTAAGAGGAGTTCGGGTATTTTGATATTGAAAATGAATATCCAATATTAAACCTCCAAACTTTAGGAAATTAAAGATTTAATTTAAAAATCTCTTTTCCCTAAATTATAGAAATTTAACTTATCGACCCAAGGCTAAGCTTAAATTCTAATTATCCAAATTAGAATAAACATGCTCAACTAATCCCAAAAGAGTTTGATTTCGAAACGTGGGGCGGTACAGAACTATTCAAATTCTCTGAAGATATAATTGTTCCTAATTACTCTTTACGAGCTAGCAGGGGGACCTAATGGACCTACAGATCAGAAGCTCCAATGATATGAGGATAATCGATTAAACTCATTAATCAGGTTAACCAATATTCATTAACTGTGGGTCATTCCACTAAAGACCCACAGATGAACTCTTCTCACTGTAGAACATTTCTGTGTCCACGGATATAGACCTATACCGGTAAGTCAATCCTTCACGAGTGGTCAAATTATCGTTTTACCCCTGTGTTACATCTGTCTCCTTAAGTACCAGCGCTCCTCTAATGAACAACCTGTTTATGGTCCAACCATTAAACAGAAAGTCCTTTTTGGTCCAGTGAGAGGGCGGGATCCCTTTGTTCATGTCCCGGAGTCACCACTTAAGAGAACACTTATCTACTTCGCCTAGAAGTAGGAAGGATTGAATTCCATCTTGTGTTGTCATGTCCCCAGCCCCCCACTCGGTCTCGTCCCCAAGAAGGTAGGCTTATTGAGTCAGCGTGCATGCCACTCTCACCCATACAAATCAAAAAACAATCCCTCGCGAGAAGGAGTTCATGACACACTCAAGATTAAGACTAAGTTACCTAGGTCATCCTATTGAAACAGTAACCTAACTAGTTAATGGTGTTACATCTAGTGGTTTACTATTTTGGTGTCCGGTCTTATGCAAACACATTGCATAGGATACCCCTGCTCGCATTTCTCCTACATGGACGCCTTAGATCAATACGTCTGTATCGAATACAAAGCGGACCGTATCACATAGTGTTACCAGGATAAGGTACCCAACCTTATCCTTGTACTATAGACCTTTTAGGTTGT
Source organism: Luffa aegyptiaca (assembly GCA_017139565.1). Lineage (NCBI taxonomy): Eukaryota > Viridiplantae > Streptophyta > Magnoliopsida > Cucurbitales > Cucurbitaceae > Luffa > Luffa aegyptiaca. Next base: position 25,932,953 of record CM029397.1, read on the forward strand.
TACTTGAACACCGATTCTCGTATGTCCCCACATACTAGTTGAAGTCATATGCAAACAACCTTGGATCTTAGTTTATTGGGTTTGGGTCAAATTGTGCAATATTTAACAATAACACTTTATTGAAACAAGTATACAATTTGTTTACATTCACTATCTACGAGTTTTAAGGCATAAAATCCAACAGGAACAACATTCAAGTTTTCTAAAAACAAAAACTTATTTTTGAAAAACAACTTCGCAGCTCCCACTGCATTTGCTGAAATGACATCTCCTGTTCCAACTTTGAGTGTCATCTCACCATCCTGAAGCTGTTGGAAATCATTTCCCTAAAAAGAAGAACAAACATGATTAGTTGCTCCGGAATCTAATATCCAGGCATACTCATCATGTTCAACAAGGCACGTTTCTAAAACAAGTAAATCAAATTTACCTTCCTTGTCATTCTTATTTTCAGCAGCTGCGGGAGCATTCCCCTTGTTTTCATGAATCTCATTGCACAGATAGAGTTGTAGCTCATTTAAGAGATTCGTCAGGGTGTACATCAACTTGTTCGCCATCATATGTTTGCAAAATTGTAGGAAACTCTTCGGAAGAGATTCCAAGATGAATGCAACCTGAGTTCGCTCATCTATGACCGCCCCGTATGTTTCTGTCATGTTGAATTGGACCATCATTTCCATGACATTTTCTCAGACAGACGTGCCCTCTTTCATGCGTCAGTTATAAACTCGTTTGAGAGCATCATAGTGGAGTTTTCTAGACAATTGTCCAAACATCTCCTAAAGAGAGTTCATAATCTCTCTTGCTGTAATAATGCTTTCATATCTCTTAGCCAAAACTTCAGATAAGCTGGCTAAGATACAGACTCGGGCCTCATCATTGGTCTTTGTCCAATGGTCATAAGCATCCTTTCTCGCTTGGGATGCATTGCGAGGGGGAACTGGAGGACAGTCCTCCGTTAAGACGAACCAAAGATCTTTAACAACCCGAATCATATTATGGTTGGATTTCCATGTAGGAAAGTTCTCGCCGGTTAATTTTTCATTTTTCAATAAAGCGATGATAGAGGAAGACATCGCTGGAAAAATAAACTTTTACCATATTAGTTATCTTTGTCTTGACCCATCAAACAGGCAAACAAACAATTGCACAAATCCAATCAATTTTGCAAACAATCAATCAAAGTACCCTAACAAACTATCGATTGTGTTTAGCAATGATGCTTTAGAGGTTTAGAGAAACAGCCACCGAAGGGTGATCAACTACTCCTCCTCTAAAATGAGACACTTCTCAGTCAACTCTATCACCAGAATAACTCATATTCCTATAGACATTTACCACCATTGTTCGGTCAAGGATTCGTTAACGAATTAACTTATCCTCGTAAGTGTAACCCTCCCACTTTCAGATCCCAGAGGCACGCACCAACAGGCTACCGAAGGGAAAGACAACTGTTGGTAATTAGCCTAAGTGACCCTATCCTTTCCAGGAGTTCACGGTGTTACGAATCCTATGATCAGGCCCTCCGAAGGGATGGTTGCTCTAGGACAACACGCAAGCGGATCATAAGACTCTCACAGTGTGACCTATGGGTAGAGACCGAGGGATACCTTGACACGTGTCCCGCTCCCACTTACTATGGGCACTTTCCCCATTTACCTTGTTATTGACCCATGCAAATACTTTCCGAAGGGAGGTCGCGCTAGAACGACACGAAGTCGAGCATGGATCTCACGTTGTGAATATAGGGACGTAGGAGTAAAAAATTTACCTCCCACTAAAGTGACCTACCGTACATTTTAGGGTTTATTAACCTAGATAAATCCGACTAATTCAATTTATCTAAGTTTAATCTTATTATAAGTATTATAATGAGAATTGTAATGTTCTAGGTGAATTAAACTCTTTTAACAAACCTAGCAACACCGTATATTAACATGACTATGGTTATTTCAACTCAGGTTCCGAGTTTGTTCACAGGTAGCAGGTGTCCCATAAACCGTCAGCTTAAATACCTCTAGCCTTAGACAGAACGTAACCGGGAGAGTTCCCTTTTAACCATAGTAATGTAAAGTCTTTACTCTAAAGATCTAGGTGTATTAAAATCTTTTAATAATCCTAGTGACATTGCATGCTAACATTTAACCATGATTAATAAAACTCCGATATTCCGGGTCAGTTCCCAGGTAGGAGGTGTTCCATAAACCGTCAACTTAAGTACCCCCAACCTTAGATAGAACTTTTCTGATAGAGTTCCCTTATAATCATAGTAATGTTTGTCCTACTTAGTAGGCTAAAACTATTTTTAAAAACTAAGCAAGACTTAATTCTAATCCTATTAGGAATAATAAGATCTTAGGTCTAATTAATTTTAAACATTTTAAATTTAATCCTATTTACCTATGATCTTATGTTTGCATGCAATCTTTATTATAGGTTGACGGTTTATAATCATCAATTTTAAACTATTCAAATTTTAAGGATTAGCCATATAATCATGCATACTATAGTTTTAAAATAATTAACAATCATATTCAAATTAATGTAATAAAACTATTGGATTGCATTGCATGAAATTAATATAACAATTATATCAAACTATGGATGTTTCTTGCTCAATGCAACTTTGATTTCCACTATTAATAAATTAACAATTAAATTATTGTCAAAAATTGTAAATCAAAGTAGCATGCTGCAAACAATTTTATTAAATATAAATATTTATATTTAACTAGGTATTTGAATGCATCATGCTTATCCATTTTCATGATATTAATATAACTCAACTATATATTAAAACTCATGAAAATAAACCATGCATTTCAATTCATACATTATAACTAATTATAATATATATAAAATGCATGAGCATGCTTTATAACCTAAGGTGGGATTTTAAATCTAAATGACATCCTTAAAGCATTTAAATAGCGAATAAACCGATTAATTGACCCCTAGGATAAAATAAAGCACATAAATTACGATAATTTAAGTTATTTTATCCTATCAAACATCCTTCTGCAGCTTCAGAACCAGACTAGACTGCACGAACCTACCAGAACTGCTTCGAACTGGACCCCAAAATTCCAAATCAAGCTTGAATTGGGCTGGACCGGGCCAAACCAGCCCCAAATCACTGAACTGGATTGCCTTCAGTTGCGCCTCACAAAACCTAGCCGCATGCCGTAAGAAATCGTGATAGCATCACGATACTGAGAAGATAGTGTCACGACGCTTACGCGATCGTAGACCTCCGCCTCGCGAAATTGCGACAACGTCGCAACGCTCTATGAACAGTGTCGCGACGCTTCTGCGTCTGGAAGCAGAATTTGGGCATTCCAGCGGCTGTTTCTCACATTTGGCCTCATTTTTGGACGTGAAATTCAACCATCTTCATCATCGAACACCCTATTCTAGACCCGGACTTACAGAGGATAATAGATTTACAAAATATGCCCAAACATGCAGAGGCCTTTACATTGAACAATTCAAGAAAACGTAAATCTATGGTAAAATTAATCGAAACCATTTATACGCAAACCATAACATTCACAATTCATAAATCCCACCATGAACAAATTGCAAATTTTAATTTAAAATCAAGAACAATTGAGTTGGCTCTGATACCAATTGAAGGGATAAAAGCCATATGCAGCGGAAAGAATTAACGAACCTACTCAGAGTCTTAGATTCTAATTGAAATACCAATACAATTTGCAAAATATTACAGCAATAAATCTATATTTAATGGGTTGTATGTAGGCTAAAAACATGCTAAATTATTAACTACATTGATCCTAGTGATCAAGGATTTCATAGAAAACTTACTTTTGTAGAAAGCCTCGATCGATTAGCCTTTTCTTGCTAATAAGATCGAAAACGCAACAACCTTCTCATGTGAACACCACCAATCAGCTACACCAGTATATCTCTAAGACTTCTAGAAGCAGGAGACTTGTGGGAGTCTTTTGGGAGTAATCTCTGAGAGAATGAGAGACAATGGGATACCTTTCACCCCACCCCAAGGGTCTTATATATAGGTAAAGACCAAAACCTTTTTCTAGTAGGAAAATGCCTCATTTTCTCCATAGGAATAGGTCTATTGATAAGTTCAAATCTATTATCTGAACAATATCTAATTTTAATAAATAATTAATTAATTCAATATTTAATTAATTACACAATTAAATATCATATATTTAATCTTAGGGATTTAAATAAAATTAAAATTAATATGAATCCAATTCATATTAAAATTTATTTAAACTCTTTCAAATATTTTCTCTCAAGAATTAATTTTTGAAATTAATTCAAATATTATATTATAACGTTTCATAAACTTTATATTATAATGTATCAACATACATCATAAGATTCCCCTTAAATAAATTGAACACTTTCAATTTACAATTTATACTTAATTGCTTCAAGTCTCTTTACGAGCTACTGATAGCATGCAAAAATGCTATCATTTTCCTATTATTTTTACCTAGTTTTATGCTTGAATTGTGTACTTTAATGCTATTTTATGTTTAAATTTCAGAAAACCGAGCCAAGGAAGCAAACCCGAATTTTGAGAGATTTTGGATGATTTTGGGGGCTTTTTGAAGCATTTTGGAGAAGTCCATTGTAGACCGAAGTCCAAAAGCCCAAGAAGAATGAGTTAGAAGCCCAAATTCATGAATCCCAAGTCTTAAATTATCAAGTTGGGTCAAGAAAAGAGCTCAAGATCCATTTCATGAAGCTTTTGGGTCAAAAGAAAGATGGAGGCCCAAAAATTGAGTTAAAATCGGGTCATTCTTTGAAGATCAAGGCTTAGCGTCGAGACGCTAAGCCTGGAGTGTCCCGACGCTTGGCAGCTGTGAGGAAGGATCCAGAAATTGGGTAGTGTCGCGACGCTGTCCATGTAGCGTCGCGACACTGCGACGACTTGGAACCCAAGATAAGATGACATTAGAGCGTCTCGACGCTGTGACGTAGCGTCGCAATGTTGCGCCTGCTGGGAGCCTATAAATACAGCCATTTTCATCCAAGTTTGGGGAGACAATTTGTGGGTTTTCACTCCATTTTAGAGTCCACACTAAAATTGGGGATTTTTGGAAGATTTTTGCAGCTTTGTTGAAGATCTTTGGAGCTCAGGATCGATGGAGGTCGGCGCGAGATCGAGGAGATCGGCACTTTTATGAGCATTTCTCTTCCTTTTTCCTTTATGTTCTAGTTTCTAGAATTGTTGTGATTAGGAATTATTGGATTTTAGTGATTATGAGTAGTTAATTCCTAAATTCTATGAGTTTGATTTAATATGTTGAACCTTTGCTTGATTAATGAATTGATTTGGTTTGATTGTCATTATTGTTCATTTGTGAATTTTGTCCTTAATGCTTTTAATCCACTGATCACTTATTAAATGAATAGTTACTAAGTGGAAACTCGATGGAGAGAAGCTAGAGTAGAACTGAATGCATGACTGATGTTTATTTACCTGAGTGACACGGGATAAGACAAATAACGTTAGAGGTTGTATTCAAGGGTCGTAATGCCTTGCTGTGTAAATAAAGAGGAGACCGAAAGGAGATTCTTTATTGAAAGGTATGAGATAGGAGGAGACCAACAGGAGAGTCCTTGTCATTAGGCTTCTAGACTTATGAATCAAATGATTAGTTAATCCATATTAGTTAATTGATTAAGCGATTAAAGGTCCAATTGATGAAATCAACCCTCTAAGAATTATCCCTCCAAATTGTGTCTCCATTTATCTTTTGCTTTCTAGATTAGCTTTTTAGTTTATCTTTTCAACATTAGATTTCGTTCTCTAAATAAAGCATAGCAAGATTATTCATGGTAATTAATTGAATAAATCCAATCCATGTGGAGACGATACTCTATACTCAAAATCACTATATTACTTGTGAAGACCCGTACGCTTGCGGTTTAAAATCGTGCAACAGCTACCAGTGGGACGTAACGGACCTAAAGATCAGAAGCTCCAACGATACGACACTAATTAGCTAAACTCATTAACCAAGTTAGTCTCCATTCTTTAACTGTGGGTCACTCCACTAAAGACCCACAATGACATTCTTCTCACTGCAGAATATTGTTGTGTCCACGGATATCGACCAATAATGGCAAGTCAACCCTTCACGTGTGTTTGTACCCCAGCTGGGTCAAATTACTGTTTTACCCCTGGGTAACATCTTTGTCCTTAAGTCCCAGTGCTCCTCCAATGAACAACCTGTTTGAGGTTCAACCAACGAACAGAAGTCCCTCTCGTGCCATAGAGAGGGTTGAGCCCATTGTTCAAGTCCCGAAGACACCACTTAAGGGAACACACCTCTACTTACCGTAGAGTCGGGAAGGAGTGAATTCCATTTTGTGTGATTATGTTCCCAACTCCCTACTCGATATTGTTCCCAAAATGGTAGACTTATTGAGTCGGCGTGCTGGCCACTCTCACCAATATAAATCAAAGGATAACCCCTGGTGAACAGGAGTCTATAATCCACTCAAGATTGAGACCGAGTTGCCTAGGTCATCCTAGTGAAATATAAACCAAGCCAACTAACAGTGTTACAGTTAGTGGTTAACTATTTCGCTATCTGGTCTTATGCAAACTCATTGACCCTTTACTATAGACCCTTTAGGCTGAATCTTGATCATTGATCCCCGTATGTCCCTACATACTAGTTCAATGCTCATACTATCAGCCTAGGATGTTTAGTTTATTGGATTAGGGTTAATAAGACAAGATCTACTCAATACAAACAAAATAAACTATTTTATTCATGTTCAGTAAAATGTTACATTTACTATCTACGAGTTTTAGGGCATAAAACCCAACAAACTCCCACTTGAACTATAACTCAAGATAATGGAAAAAAACATGTACAAATAATCTAAAGTTGGAAATGGTAAATACAATCAACTAGGGCATCCTCATACGCTATTACATATCTCCCACTTGCCCTAAATTACACAATGTACATATCTCGTAGACCTAGACACTCTAGATGACCCTCAAACACTTTAGCAGAGAGAGCCTTCGTAAAAGGATTAACAATGTTGTGCTCCGAAGCGATCTTAGTGACGATCACATCTCCTCGTTACACAATCTCCCGTATCAGGTGATACTTTATTTCTATGTGTTTTCCTCGTTTGTGGCTTCGAGGTTCTCTAGAATTGGCTACAGCCCCACTGTTGTCACAGTATAATGTAATGGGCAAGTCCATATGTGGAACAACTTCCAAATCTGTCAGAAACTTTCTTAGCCAAACTGCTTCCTTGGCTGCTTCACAAGCAGCAACATACTCAGCCTCCATGGGTGAGTCCGCTATACATCCTTGTTTGATGCTTCTCCAAACTACAGCTCCCCCGTTAAGGGTGAACACTGACCCCGACGTGGATTTCCTAGAATCCTTGTTAGACTGGAAGTCAGAGTCGGTGTATCTAGTGAGAACTAACTCTTTAGTCCCAAAATTGTGAATATGGATTGAAATGCATGAAAAGGGAACATTGGGTCCTAAATGCCTCTTAGAAATTAAGAAAAAGAAAGTCTCCTAATCATAATCACGAGTGACACTTTTATTCTAAGGTACATCAAAATAAAGGAGTTTCGTGGGATTTTTATGATGAATGAGTGGATATTTGAAAAGATCTAACATACGAGGGTATTAAAGATCAAGACTACTCTATCATATGCTAGACGATGATGTATGAAAGAAAAATGTTGTAGTTTTCATTTAAATGAAAATAAAAATCTAGAATGAATGTGAATAGTGAAAAATAAAGTGAGAATATTTCTAAATCTTAGAAAACAATGGTTCAAAAATTATTTTCAATGCTATAAAGTAACAAAGAATTAATCTTAGAAGGCTATCATATACCCTCGAAGGTCGAATACTACTTCATCTTAAATGAAGAATATGATCCCAAAGGCTATGTATGAACCTAGACTGTGCAATATGCGCTTAGATGAAGAAAAAAAAGGTGTGGAGAGTTAAGTTCAAGGTGAAAATTTATCTCCAAAATTTATTTGAAATGAAAAAAACTAAAGGAGAGATTCTCACAGATTAAAGGGAACCCTTTTCTTTCTTTCTTTCTTTTTTTAAAGAAAACAATAAAGAAAAAAAACCAATAAAAGGAAATTCTTTTTGTTTCTTTTTTTCTCACAATAGATCCTATTTTTTTTTCCAAACAAAGAAAACAAATACTCTTTTTTCCTTTTTTAGAAGATATTTATTTATAAATGAGATGATAAAATGAAAGCATCCAAGAGATATTGAACAAAGAATAAGATGATGGAGGATGATGAAAGCATCCAATAAAATGAAAGCATCCAAGAGATCATGGTATCAAATTAAATATTTCAAAAACCTACTTATCTCTAATTTATTCTTGTAACGCCATAGAACGGTTGGGCATAATTTCACGACTTTTTTACTCAGCAAATAATGTAGATTGACCACCTAAAAAAATAATTATTAACTAAGAATGACATAAGTATTTATTCATTAATAAAAATACGAGTGATTAATTTATAAATAATCATAATAAACTGACCACAAGCCTTGTCACCAATTATAACAAATAACGACCAATATTTCATATTCACTCCATTTTGAATCATGGTGCGAATTCGATGATCCACCTTCTTCCTCATGTTTACACCTCACAAGAAAACGTGATCAAAGTTATATGGAAGTTCAATGTAGGCAGAAACATTAAAGCTAAAAAACATAATTGTTTTAGAATAAAAAAACCATATATTTTATTTTTAACACATGGACATATACTAATTTTGATGATAATTTTTTTATTAGATTAATAAGTAAAAATTATGCAACAAGCATAAGAAAACAACAAAGTTAGGTTTGTGTGTAACGTCCCAGACCCAAGATTCGAAATCTGGATTCGACACCTGACTGTCCCTACATTCCCCTAATATACCAATTGATATACCAACAGAATAACACGATAATATTAAAAAAAGGAAAAATATGATTTTAAAAATTTTGTTATATTTGCAAATATAAGAAATCATACCTAGATTTGCAAATATCTTAATGTTTCTTGTTATCCATTGCAATCTCCCTTATATTTATGTGGACATACATACATACATACATACATATATATATATATATATATATATATCTGTGTGTGTGTGTGTGTCTACGTACATAGATATATATACACACATCGAATAGATATATACAAATTATATGATGGTGGTCACGAACGAATATACTGAGTAGATATTTATATATATAACTAAATATATCGAGTGATTATATGATCAAATCTAAAATAAAGAGAATACATATATCAATAAAAATGAAATATTATATAACGTTCATGAATGTTGTAACGCCGTTAAATTCAGGTAAACATCAAGTTCTCGGTTCATATGTTTAACTGAGCAAGTTTTAGCTAATTAAATTGAGTTAAGATGACTAATCGGAATTTTTATTTGCCTAAATATGAATTAAATAGGCTCAATTAAGGTCTTAATTGGATGGAAGAGAACTTAATTAGACTTGATGGCATTCTTGTAATTATGTAGAGAATGAGCTAAGCCAACCCTAGCATCTTTTTCATTTAGCCGCAGCACGAGGCAAGACTTTATCATCTTCTTTCCCTCCTCCCTTTCACAATTTTTCAGCCCCTTCTTCCCTATCTTCATGAAATTTTCTCCACCTCCAAGTTTAATTTCTCTTCTTCTCTCCATGATTCAACCAGATCTTCATCTCTCTTATCTCCGTCCAACCTCCGACGAGCTCAGCAGCAGCGCGCGGACAGCAGCCTCTTCACGCAGACACTTCTACACGATTTTCGATGAGTCTTACGCGTTTCTCGGGCGCTCTCTCAGCGGTGTTGTGACGGTTCAGGGGCAGCATGCAAGCAACTTTTGCAGGCGTGGGTGGGTGTTTTCCGGCGAGCAGCAGTCTGATCAACGCGAATAGGTGTGTGAAAGCTAGTGCCACATTTAAATGCTTAATTCAATTGTTAATTAAAAGCACCTAAGTATGGAGATAAACAAACTAATTTGTTGCATTAACTCATTAGTCAAGCCTTAGTGCCAGTGTAGAGGGAAGATGAGCTGAGAGTTTAATAATCCAATCACGAGCTAGTAGAGTCTGATCTTGTTGAGTTAGATCTCGCTTGTGCAAGTTAATTTTGGAAAAATTTTAATTTGTCTCCCTCATTGGTCCTTGTGTGCATATCTCTTGCTTGCTTGGTTATTGACTTTTGAGCCTTGAGGATTGAGTTATGATTGTTGCATCCATTCTTCCATTGTATGTCTGATTTAGAGTTTGCTCGAGGACTAGCAAAAGCTTCAATTTGGGGGTATTTGATAGCGAGCATAGCTAGCTACTTTTACTTATTCAATTTAGCTAGTCTTTTATGATGTTTGGGCCATTTTATTGTGCTTTATTGTTTATTTTGTAGGAAATGGTTGATTGGAGCTATAATGCCATATTAGAGTTAATCGGGTGCTCGGGGCGTGAAAAGATGCAAAGGAATGAAAAGAGTAAAAGAGAAAAAAAGTCAAATATTGGTCAACAGCAGGCTAGCGTCGAGACGCTAGCTCTTGAGCGTCTCGACGCTCACATTCCATATCAGATTAGGCACGTAAAGCCCACAGCGTCGAGACGCTGTGATAGGAAGCGTCCCGACGCTACCGTTTTTCCCTTATTCAGAACGCGCGTATAAGAGGCAGCGTCGAGACGCTGTCTTGACAGCGTCTCGTCGCTAAGACGAAAAAAACAGAATAAAAGCTTATTTTCGGCTAGGTTTGAGCGGAGTTCGATTTGGGACCTTTGGGAGCCGTAAACAGGGCAGAACAGAGCACTTGGAGGCTGAAAACAAAGGGAGAGATTTGGAAATCAACCCATTGTTCGTGGGGATCGTGACGGGGACGTCGGACTCGGCCTACATTGAGTTTTCCTTTCCCTTTCCTTTCTTTAGTTAGATTTATGGCTTTCACATGTTTAGTTGAGCTTGTATTTACATTCATGAGTAGCTAAACTTGTAGCTTAGGGATTGATGTAGTTGATTAAGTTTATGGATTGTTTTATGGTTTAAGTTGTGCAATGTTATTGTGTTTGTAATCTTGATTTAATGCTTTCAATTAATTGGCCATTTGTTGAATGATTTAAGATTCGAATCTAGCTCGGGAGAGGGGATTTGATTTAGACTTACTCAAGATTGCATGAATAAAGTTTATTTTCTAATTCATGACGGTTTTAGATTAACTTTAGAATTGGTTAAAAGATCTCATTGCCTTGCATGTTAATAAACTTAGATAGGGATATCAAGTTGGTTAATTTGCATGAGAATCAATTATACTTGGGAGAGGTAGTTGTGATTAAAGGGTCTTTGGCTCATAATTCCATTGTGCATAATGACTTATTCCTTAAAATCAATCCTAAACTAAATCGGCGAAATCAATTCCCTAAGTAGTTTTCCCAATTGAATTTCCATTCTTTTTACTTGCTTTGATTCGGTTTTATTATCATTCATTCATCACTTTTTAATCCCTAAATAAAATTGAGCAAGATAATTCACAATACTTGATTTGCTTAAAAATCCAATCCAGAGGACGACATTCGATTGCATAATCACTATATTATTACTTGACCCGTACACTTGCGGTTAGCAATTTGCACATCAAGTTTTTGGCGCTGTTGCCGAGGATTGGCACATTTAGCTAGATTGATATTGTGAAAAAATTGTTTGATCTTAATTTAGGGTGTATTTTTATTTTTTTGGTTGAGTGCATTTTTTTCTCATTTGTTTTGCTTTCCATATTTGATTTTCTAGGTTAGTTTTTCTTTTAGTAGTGTAATCTTTTCCTTGTTCTTGTTTTTCCTTTTCTAGATTAGTTTCCTTATTTGTATTTTGCCATATTTATTTTTGCATTCCATATTAGGCTATTTTGTTTCCTTTTCTAGATTATATTTTCCATATTTAGATTAGTTGTTTTCTTTTCTTTGTTGCTTTCCTTAATTATTTTCTTTCCTTTTTAGGGTAGTTTTGTTTGTTTATGCGTAGGAATAAAGATTTAATTTTAGCACCTTTGGATCCCGAGATAGAAAGAACCATCCATAGGCTTCGAAGGGAGAATAGAGAAAACGTTCAAATGGCTGACCAAAATCCACCTGAGGAGCCTAGGCCTATTAGAGATTATTTTCAGCCTGTGTTTCAAGGGCAACAGTCGGGGATTGTCTATGCACCGATTAATGCCAACAACTTTGAGCTGAAGACCGGTCTCATTCAGATGGCTCGAGACTGTGCATACAGAGGATCGCCCACTGAGGATCCAAATTCTCATCTTAAATCATTTTTGGACATTTGTGGGACGGTAAAGATTAATGGAGTCTCTGAGGATGCTATTCGCTTATTTTTATTTCCCTTTTCTTTGCAGGATAAAGCACGAGATTGGTTGCAGTCTATTACTCCTGGGAGCATCACTACCTTGGATGCTTTGGTCCAGGCCTTTTTGAAGAAATTTTTCCCTCCTGCAAAGACGGTCAAGCTGAGGACCGAGATAGGGACATTTCAGCAACAATATGATGAGCAGCTGTTCGAAGCTTGGGAGCGATTCAAAGAGCTACTGAGGAAGTGTCCTCAGCATGGTTACCCCGATTGGCTTTAGGTACATTTGTTTTATAATTGTTTAACTCCTAGTACCAAAACGATTGTTGATGCAGCTGCAGGTGGGACTCTGTTGTCCAAGACCGTGGAAAACGCTCGCACACTTTTAGAGGATATGGCCACCAACAGCTATCAGTGGCCATCTGAGCGGTCTACACCTAAAAAGATTGCTGCTGGAGTGTTTGAGGTTGATAAAGTAAGTGCACTCCAGGCCCAGATGACCTCCCTCGCTAATGCTTTTATGAAATTTTCAGGTACAGGGAGTGCACAGTCAATTGAATTAGCTGCTGCTTTAGCATCCAGACCTCAGGAGGAGACCATCGAGCAGGTTCAGTATGTATCAAATTTTAATTCTAGGGGATATAGTAATAGTTCCACACCTACACATTATCACCCTAACAATAGGAACCATGAAAATTTCTCTTATGCTAACACCAAGAATGTTCTTAATCCTCCTGGTTTTGCCCCTCAAACTCAAGATAATAAAAAGTTAGAAGATCTTGTTGGAGCTTTCATTGTAGAGTCAAGTAACAGGACAACCAAACTAGAGGAGGCAGTCATTGTTATCAACACCACGGTGAATGGCCACAGTGCAACCATAAAGAACATTGAGACTCAGCTGGGACAGTTGGTGAATGTTGTAAGCACCATGAATAAAGGTAATATAAAACGGTACGATTTTCCGCAAGCGCACGGGTCGTCACAAGTAATATAAAACGGTAGGTAATACCGAGTATCGAATCCTCAGGGAAATTGAATTAATTCCATTAAGTACGAAGAATCATCATGTTTTAATTTTATTTAGAAGATCAACTCGAATGATAGTGCGAAAATTTAAGGAATTAATAAAAATAAACATGTAATAATGAAATGAAAATAACCAAATAAGGGAACTTGACCTAGGGTGTTATCTAGTTTTCTTGGATTTGCAGCTCAATTACATGGATGTATGTAACTAATAATCTTCAATTCCATAAATCTAGAAGTAATTTTAAGCGGATTTCTCTTTCAAGCTCCTCCACATCTCATACTAACATAACTAATTTATGAGTCCATCTCCTTAGTTAATCATAGTATGGCATTAAGCAACTTCATAATCAATTTCTAACAATTCTCTTTCACTCTCGTGTTCCAAGCAATCGTTAGCCATGCAATTTGGATCTAATCTAATTTCTCTCTGTCGAGTATCAATTTAGACCAACAAATCAATTAATCCGTGATCAAGAGATTAAAAGCATTAAGCAAGAATTGCATAGATGAAATATGAAGAATTTCATTACATAATCCAAGTAATTGCGCTACAATATCCAATTAACTAGAATAACGGCCCTAGGTCTCAAGATCTACTCACAAATGGAAATAATTTTGCCAAAATGATCTTGATCCATAGGCCTAACTCAAATTACAACAAGGAATTATAAAGAAGTAAGGAGGAAATAACCGATAAGTCGATCCCAAGCTCCGGCTACGATCATCTCGAATCTTGAGCCTTAGAATCTCGCTCAATTCCCACTTTTTCTCCACAATTCTTCTCACTTTTTCTCTCTATTGAGCTAGGGGAGAGCTCCCCCAAATTTGGGATGATTTTCACCTTGGGAGAAGGGGCTTTTTATAGGGAAAGGGGCTGGAAATTTCTTGCTGAACAAGTCGACAGCGTCGAGACGCTGTGACGTCATGTTGTCTTGGGGCAGAAGTCGTCGCAGCGTCGCGACGCTACACAGACAGCGTCGCGACGCTATCACGATTTTGGAGCGTGCTTTGCTGATCTCCTAGCGTCGAGACGCTAGGCCTTCTAGAAGCCTTATTTGCGGATTTTTGCCTCCTTTCTTAAATCTTTTGGGCTTTTTGGGCCTCCCACTTTAATTATCTTCTCTTCTTGGACCTTAGGGCTTGGATCTTCAATGATTATTCTTTAAATTGCCCAAAGAGTATCCAAATTCACCCAAATTTCTCTTAAAATCTCAGTTTTGCTGCTCGAACTCGATTTTCTGCAAAATCAACATAAAAATACATTAAAGCTCACAATTTATGCACAAAACTAGCTAAAATTAATAGGAAAATGATGACATTTTTGCATGTCATCACACCCCCGATCTTAAAGTTTTGCTAGTCCCGAGCAAAATAAAGTAATGCATATGAATCATAACTTGCATGTTAACAACTCTATCCTCAATGCTTCAAGCCATGAATGCAAACTATTGAAACAAATAAGTAAGCATGAACAAACATCAAGAAGTTTAAAATTTAATCCTATCCTCCCTTGCAAAAACGAATCATCATTTGTCTTATCATAATCTTTACTAGCCCGGAATCATTTATATACTCCTCCATTCATCTTCCCCCTACACTGGCACTAAAGCTCGCCCTTTTAGCCATCATACTTATCTAGCAAGCAATACCTTACTAAGGTGTCCAAAATTCTTGAGGCATCCCCCAAACTTTTTTTTTTTTTTTTTTTTTTTGAAGATAATCCTTTTAGATGTAGCGCCTTCGTTCTGGCTTGCCAACATTGGTGATGAAAGCATCCAACTACGAGCACCTCATCTTTCAGGTTGCCGAGGCATGCTCATTTCTTTCCAGCATTTTCATGCAAAGGCAAACGATGGGTGTCATGAATGCCCCTGGTTACTAATGCTCTCAAGAAAGTGGAGCATTCATTATTTTTATTATTATTATTATTATTGAGCAAATCATTTCTTTTTCCCAAAGCTCAGTATTACTAACTATTACGCAAGAAAGCTATCTAGACAAACTTTACACCTATCGGAGTGACAACAAACTTCCAAAGCATATAACTTTCATCTAGGCTTTCAAAATCATAATAAAACAAGTGAATCTTCATACTTTGCAAGGGGATCAAAGAAAAATTTTAAATTTTCTTGAATTTAGACATGTTTCCAAATTTGTAACAATAAGAGAGAATCATGGCTAAAAGCAAATCATCAGACGTCATTATCATCAATATGCATTTAATTCATCATAAGCATTACTTTGCTTATGCAAAACCTAAGCAGAGCGAATCTCCCCCCCCCCCCCCCCAAACTTAAAATATACATTGTCCCCAATGTATGCACATTTAATCAGATAAAGAGAGAATGATACTGCCCTGAAAAGGTGAAAGAATCCGAATGTCTTAAATTTTCGCCCGAGGAAGGAATGAGAAGCTAGGCATGATTTCACGAACTTCCTGCATAAGGATCAATCTCAAGGGAGCATTAGGATCAACACAAAAATGAAATCTAAAAACTTAAACAGCTTGGGTTGCCTCCCAAGAAGCGCTTGTTTAACGTCCTGAGCTAGACGGGGCTTGGTCACCCTGGATCCGTTAAAATCATTTTTTCGACCTTGCGCGCTTCGAATCCACAATAGTGCGTCACTATTTGAGCATTGACTTTAAAAGTTAACCCGCTGCTATCCATTAATTCAATTGGTCCATATGGGGATACTTCCTTGATTATGAATGGACCGGACCATCTTGACTTCAATTTTCCTGGGAACAATCGCAATCGAGAATTGAATAGAAGAACTTGCTGCCCTGGCTCAAAAGAACGCTTCTGGATTATATTATCATGCCATCTTGCGGTTCTTTCCTTATAGAGCTTTGCGTTTTCATACGCCTGGCTCCTGAATTCATCTAATTCGTTGAGCTGCAGAAGACGTTGTTCCCCAGCCTTCTCCGCGTCCAAGTTCAGCTTCTTGATAGCCCAATATGCTTTGTGCTCAAGTTCCACAGGCAGGTGACAGGCCTTACCATACACTAATCGATACGGGGATGTACCGATTGGAGTTTTGAAAGCTGTCCGATAAGCCCACAAAGCATCGTCCAACTTGTATGCCCAGACCTTCCTATTGATACGAACTGTCTTCTCCAGAATCTGCTTAATCTTCCTGTTAGAAATCTCAGCTTGCCCGTTAGTCTGGGGATGATAAGCTAAAGAAGTCTTATGCTTGACACCATATTCCCTAAGTAATGATTCAAACAATTTATTGCAAAAATGAGACCCCTCATCACTAATTATAGCTCGTGGTGTGGCAAATCTAGTGAAAATATTTTTATGCAGAAAACGTAACACAACACGTGCATCATTAGTCTTAGTGGCTACTGCCTCTACCCATTTAGAAACGTAATCAACCGCAACTAAGATGTACGAGTATCCATTGGAAGAGGGAAAAGGGCCCATAAAGTCCATGCCCCATACATCAAAAAGTTCAACTTCGAGAATAGGGGTTAGAGACATTTCATGGCGTCTAGAAATATTTCCTGTCCTTTGACATCTATCACATGTTCTCACGAAGGTATAACAATCTTTAAATAAAGTAGGCCAAAAAAACCCAGATTGAAGTACCTTCGATGCAGTACGAGTTGGTCCAAAATGACCACCATAAGGAGAGGCATGACAATCATGTATAATCTTACTTACTTCTTCGACTGGAATGCACCTTCGAATGATTTGGTCAGAACATACTTTAAAGAGAAATGGGTCATTCCACAGATAGGACTTCACATCATAAAAAAACTTCTTTCTTTTCTGAGCATTTAAGTCTGGAGGTATTTCTTTTCCTGCAAGAAAGTTTACAAAATCGGCGTACCAAGGAATAAAAGTTTTAACAACATATAACCTTTCATCAGGAAAAACTTCTTTAATTGGAAAGGTTGCAATGTTCTTTTCATGCTTCATCCGAGACAAATGATCTGCGACTACATTCTCGCAACCTTTTCTGTCCTTGATCTCTCGTAGTCAAATTCTTGCAATAACAAAATCCATCTTATGAGTCTGGGCTTGGAATCCTTTTTACTACTCAAATAACGAATAGCAGCGTGGTCAGTATGCACTATAACCTTTGTACAAAGTAAATAGGGCCTAAACTTATCGAAAGCGAACACAACAGCAAGCATCTCCTTCTCTGTAGTGGTATAGTTTTGCTGAGCACTATCTAGAGTTCTACTTGCATAATAAATCGCCCTAAAGAACTTATCTCGACGTTGCCCTAAGACAGCTCCCAAAGCATAATCACTAGCATCGCACATGATTTCAAATGGTTGACTCCAGTCAGGAACAACAATGATGGGTGCAGAAATCAATTTTTCCTTCAAAAGATTAAATGCTAGCAAACACTCTTTTGAAAACACAAATGGAGCATCCTTTTCAAGCAAATGGCACAGGGGTTTAGCAACTTTTGAAAAATCTTTTATAAAACGCCTGTAAAACCCTGCGTGGCCTAAGAAACTACGAACTCCTTTAACATTAATGGGTGGAGGAAGTTGCTCAATAGCAGAAATCTTGGCTTTATCAACCTCCAAACCCTTTTCAGACACCTTGTGGCCTAAGACTATCCCCTCTTTTACCATAAAATGGCATTTTTCCCAATTTAAAACAAGGTTAGTCTCTTGGCATCTTTGCAAAACACGAGAGAGATTATGCAAACAGTTATCAAAGGATGAACCAAAAACAGAGAAATCATCCATAAATACTTCCATGATCTCTTCTACAAAGTCTGAAAATATGGCCATCATACAACGTTGAAAGGTAGCTGGAGCATTACATAGTCCAAATGGCATACGCCGGAAAGCATAAGTGCCATAGGGACACGTGAATGTTGTTTTCTCTTGGTCTTCGGGCGCAATCGCAATTTGATTATAGCCCGAATAACCATCAAGAAAACAATAATATGGATACCCGGCTAGCCTATCAAGCATTTGATCAATAAAAGGGAGAGGGAAATGGTCTTTTCTGGTGGCTTTGTTTAACTTCCTATAATCAATACACACACGCCAACCGGTGACTGTCCTAGTAGAAATGGATTCATCTTTCTCATTCTTAACAATAGTCATCCCCCCTTTCTTAGGCACTACTTGAACAGGACTCACCCAAGGGCTGTCAGATATAGCATATATAATTCCTGCATCTAATAATTTTAACACCTCGGCTTTTACCACTTCCTTCATTGTTGGATTTAATCTCCTTTGGTGTTCTACTGTAGGATTAAAGGCATCTTCCATTAAGATTTTATGCATGGCAATTAAAGGACTAATACCCTTAATATCACTAATAGACCATCCTAAGGCAGATTTATTCTTTTTCAAAACATCCAACAATTTTTCCTCTTCTTCTTTACTTAAATCAGCATAAATGATAACGGGAAAAGTAGAAGAGTCTCCTACGAATGCATAGCGCAAGTGGGCAGGCAATTGTTTTAATTCAGGGGAAGGGACATCAACTTGAGCACAAATATCTAATGACAACGTTTCTTCCCTTCCTAAAGATCTATCAATTAAAGCATTTTTCTGATCAACATCTAATAATTCATCTCCAAACACGTCAGGCATGCTTATCTCATAATGATCAACAGGAGACTCTGACTCTACACATGCATTGATAATAGCGTCAACTGAATCAATCGAGAAGCAGGAGCTAACCTCTTCTGGATGTTTTAATGCATTAAAAAGGTTGAACACTACCTCGTCGTCTTCCACTCTGAGAGTCAGGGTTCCTTTTTGTACCTCAATTAGAGCACGAGCGGTTGCCAAAAATGGTCTCCCAAGAATGATCGGGACTTCAGGGTCTTCTTCCATGTCTAAAACTACAAAGTCCGCAGGGAATATGAATTTGTCGACATTGATCAGAACATCCTCTAATACACCTTTAGGGTATGTCATTGAACGATCTGCCAATTGCAGGACAATTGTGGTTGATTTTAATTCCCCCAAACCCAGTTTCCTGTAAACACTGAATGGCATTAGGTTTATACTTGCCCCTAAATCACACAGAGCCTTTTTTATGAACAAACTACCAACAGTACAAGGAAGAGTAAAACTCCCTGGATCTTTTAATTTTGGTGGTAGATGTTTCTGGATTATGGCACTGCACTCGGCTGTCATATTTACTGTATCATGGTTCTCGAATTTCTTTTTCTTTGACAATATTTCCTTCGTAAACTTGGCATAATGTGGCATCTGTTCCAAAGCATCAGCAAAAGGAATGTTAATATGAAGCTGTTTAAAAATATCAAGAAACTTTGAAAATTCAGCATCCAACTTTTTCTTTTGAAATCTCTGAGGATAAGGAATCTGGTTAAGAACTAAAGGAATAGAATCATAAGACTTATCTGGCACTGATGGTGCTGACTCTTCCTTTGGTTTGTGTTCATCTTCCTCATCCACTATCCTTCTAGTGATGGGGTTTGTTTCTTTTTTTCTTTCAATTTCTCTTAACTCTTTCCCACTTCTAAGAGATATGGCGGGGCATTGTTCGTGTGGGTCCATGGTGACGTTATTGGATAAATGTCCTTGCTGGATTTCCTTCATAAATATTATCATTTGATCCATTTTTGCTTCCATCTTATTAATAACAATATCTACTTTGGCTTGAACATTGTCATTCAAATTTCTAGTCTCATTCATGAAGTCTCTTAGCATTTCTTCCAAAGGGTTTTTCTTTTCTTTAGGTTTAAACTCCTCTGTTAATTCAGCTTTATGCGAACTTGGAATTTCTGATCCTGTGAGTTTGTTTAAGGCCTTGGTTAGAGCTTCGACTTGCAACCTTAAAGCATTCACCCCTTCATTTTCACATAGTTTTTCCTTAATTCTGGACTCTGGTTGCCATTGGTAACTTGTCAAAGCCAACTCTTCTACTATGGTTCGTGCCTCCTTGACAGTTTTGGCTAAAAAGTTTCCTCCAGCCGTGGTGTCAAGAATTGTCTTTAAATTCCTATTTAACCCACTGTAGAACAGTTGAATTTGAAGCCAATCAAGATATCCATGTTGTGGGCATTTCCTTAACAAATCCTTATATATCTCCCAAGCTTCATATAATTGTTCTTCCTCAAATTGTTGAAATTTTCCAATTTCAGCTCTAAGCTTGGTGATCTTTTCTAATGGGAAAAATTTTGCAAGGAAAGCTTTGACTAAATCATTCCAACCAAGGATGCTATTTGAGGTTAACGAGTCTAACCAATCTCTAGCCTTGTCTTGTAAAGAAAATGGAAATAACTGCAACCGAATTGAGTCAGGGCTAACTCCTCCCATTTTTACAGTTCCACAGATATTCAAAAATGATCTTAGATGATGGTGTGGATCTTCTGATGCATGGCCTTTGAAAGCATTCTCTCTTACCATTTGAATGAGACTAGCTTTGAGCTCAAAATTATCGACAGTGACTGGCTCGTAAGCTATTCCGGAATAGTTTAATGGAAATTCAGGCAAGAAATAATCTCGGATTGCTTTGTCTTCTGCCATGATTAAATCTCAAAAGAACAGATTATCCACTTTATAACTCCTTAAAATTAATAAAATGCAGAAAAATAAATTTCTAAATTAAAATCAAACACTTAATTCTCAATATTAACGGAAAAAATTACAAATTCCCCGGCAACGGCGCCAAAAACTTGTTGGTACGATTTTCCGCAAGCGCACGGGTCGTCACAAGTAATATAAAACGGTAGGTAATACCGAGTATCGAATCCTCAGGGAAATTGAATTAATTCCATTAAGTACGAAGAATCATCATGTTTTAATTTTATTTAGAAGATCAACTCAAATGATAGTGTGAAAATTTAAGGAATTAATAAAAATAAACATGTAATAATGAAATGAAAATAACCAAATAAGGGAACTTGACCTAGGGTGTTATCTAGCTTTCTTGGATTTGTAGCTCAATTACATGGATGTATGTAACTAGTAATCTTCAATTCCATAAATCTAGAAGTAATTTTAAGCGGATTTCTCTTTCAAGCTCCTCCACATCTCATACTAACATAACTAATTTATGAGTCCATCTCCTTAGTTAATCATAGTATGGCATTAAGAAACTTCATAATCAATTTCTAACAATTCTCTTTCACTCTCGTGTTCCAAGCAATCGTTAGCCATGCAATTTGGATCTAATCTAATTTCTCTCTGTCGAGTATCAATTTAGACCAACAAATCAATTAATCCGTGATCAAGAGATTAAAAGCATTAAGCAGGAATTGCATAGATGAAATATGAAGAATTTCATTACATGATCCAAGTAATTGCGCTACAATATCCAATTAACTAGAATAACGACCCTAGGTCTCAAGATCTACTCACAAATGGAAATAATTTTGCCAAAATGATCTTGATCCATAGGCCTAACTCAAATTACAACAAGGAACTATAAAGAAGTAAGGAGGAAATAACCGATAAGTCGATCCCAAGCTCCGGCTACGATCATCTCGAATCTTGAGCCTTAGAATCTCGCTCAATTCCCACTTTTTCTCCACAATTCTTCTCACTTTTTATCTCTATTGAGCTAGGGGAGAGCTCCCCCAAATTTGGGATGATTTTCACCTTGGGAGAAGGGGCTTTTTATAGGGAAAGGGGCTGGAAATTTCTTGCTGAACAAGTCGACAGCGTCGAGACGCTACGTCACAGCGTTGAGACGCTGTGACGTCATGTTGTCTTGGGGCAGAAGTCGTCGCAGCGTCGCGACGCTACACAGACAGCGTCGCGACGCTATCGCGACTTTGGAGCGTGCTTTGCTGATCTCCTAGCATCGAGACGCTATGGTCCTAGCGTCGAGACGCTAGGCCTTCTAGAAGCCTTATTTGCGGATTTTTGCCTCCTTTCTTAAATCTTTTGGGCTTTTTGGGCCTCCCACTTTAATTATCTTCTCTTCTTGGACCTTAGGGCTTGGATCTTCAATGATTATTCTTTAAATTGCCCAAAGAGTATCCAAATTCACCCAAATTTCTCTTAAAATCTCAGTTTTGCTGCTCGAACTCGATTTTCTGCAAAATCAACATAAAAATACATTAAAGCTCACAATTTATGCACAAAACTAGCTAAAATTAATAGGAAAATGATGACATTTTTGCATGTCATCAATAATCAGGTTCAGTTTGATAAATTTATGAATGCTTTTATGAATCTGAATATTAATATTCCTTTTGCAGAGGCATTAGAGATGTCCCAGTACAACAGGTTCATGAAGGAGTGGTTAGCAAAGAAGCGAAAGGAAAAGAAGGTTGACACTGTTTATCTTGCTTCCACATGCAGCACCAGAGTACAACAGAAAGTACCTGAAAAAGTAGCAGATCCAGGGAGTTTTTTTGTTCCTTGTAGTTTTGGTACTTATTCTTTCAGAGCATTATGTGATTTAGGTGCTAGCATTAATATCATTCCTCTATCCTTGTGTAAAAAGTTAGATATAGGTGAGATTAAGTCTACTCCTGTAAAGCTCCAATTGGCTGATCAATCTGTGGTGAGACCAGTTGGTATTGTAGAAAATGTGTTAATCAGAGTAGGTAGATTTTTCCTCCCTATTGATTTATATGTTATGGACATGATAGAAAATCCTTCAATGCCTGTCATATTAGGAAGACCATCCCTCGCTACTGGGCGAGTGATTATAGATATTGAGCGCAGGGAGCTCACTATTAGAGTCAAAAACGAAAAAGAAATCTTTAAAGCAGTTGAAGACTCTAAAGATGAAGTGCTTTTCATGGGCTACAGGAAAGGTGCAAGAAAGAGCACCTCTGTTGGATTCACAGAACAAAAGCCCCCTTGAAGCAAGATCAACACGTCGAGCTAATGACGTTAAACAAGCGCTTATGGGAGGCAACCCAAGTAAGTTTAGTGTATTTTCTTTTTGTTTTTGATTTATTTATTGTTGTTGTTTTGTAGGTCTTGTTTTCTTTCTCTCCTTTGCTTTCAAGCTTTCAAGATTCCAAGCTCTCAAGCAAGAAGTCATCATCATTCCAGGCCAGTATTGTTCACTCTTGTTATTCTTTTATTGTTCTCATGCTTGTTTATTCCTCATTTTCTTTATACATTGAGGACAATGCATATTTTAAGTTTGGGGGTGGATTAGCATGTTTGTGGAGCCCTTGAGCATCTGAGTTCGGGCTATAGTTTTGAGCTTTCTTTGAACTATGCATATGGTTGTTTTCTGGATGCTACTTTTGCATGATTATGATGTCCTATGATAGACTTTCTTGTCAATTTTCAAGCTTGTGATGAGATGTAAGCATAAGTGCCCAAAAAGGGAGACTTTTTAAAATTTTTCTAGGAGATGGCTTGCATGGGTAGAGTATCTGTCTTGGCTAGATTTGGATTTGAATGCTTAGGAGCGAATTATTGGGTTCATATGCTTGTTGTCACCTCGATAGGTGTAGGGTAGAGCTAAAGAGTTAATTTTTTTGCAAATTAGCATGTTTGATCTTGCTTAGGAGAAAAGAAAAGAATATCTGCTTATCATGTTCATAACGAAAAATCATTCTTGTTGTTATTGTTGAAAAAGAAAAAAGTCATGACTTATGCGCGCAATATGCAATGGTTAATAAAGATTAAGGCAAAAAGAGCTACCCCTGTTGTGATCAGTTAGGCCAACCAGAGAAAACTCAGGTTAAGGGTCCCTGCAATGGGTGTGTGAAAGCTAGTGCCACATTTAAATGCTTAATTCAATTGTTAATTAAAAGCACCTAAGTATGGAGATAAACAAACTAATTTGTTGCATTAACTCATTAGTGAAGCCTTAGTACCAATGTAGAGGGAAGATGAGCTGAGAGTTTAATAATCCAATCACGAGCTAGTAGAGTCTGATCTTGTTGAGTTAGATCTCGCTTGTGCAAGTTAATTTTGGAAAAAAATTAATTTGTCTCCCTCATTGGTCCTTGTGTGCATATCTCTTGCTTGCTTGGTTATTGACTTTTGAGCCTTGAGGATTGAGTTATGATTGTTGCATCCATTCTTCCATTGTATGTCTGATTTAGAGTTTGCTCGAGGACTAGCAAAAGCTTAAGTTTGGGGGTATTTGATAGCGAGCATAGCTAGCTACTTTTACTTATTCAATTTAGCTAGTCTTTTATGATGTTTGGGTCATTTTATTGTGCTTTATTGTTTATTTTGTAGGAAATGGTTGATTGGAGCTATAATGCCATATTAGAGTTAATCGGGTGCTCGGGGCGTGAAAAGATGCAAAGGAATGAAAAGAGTAAAAGAGAAAAAAAGTCAAATCTTGGTCAACAGCAGGCTAGCGTCGAGACGCTAGCTCTTGAGCGTATCAACGCTCACATTCCATATCAGATTAGGCGCGTAAAGCTCACAGCGTCGAGACGCTGTGATAGGAAGCGTCCCGACGCTACTGTTTTTCCCTTATTCAGAACGCGCGTATAAGAGGCAACGTCGAGACGCTAAGACGAAAAAAACAGAATAAAAGCTTATTTTCGGCTAGGTTTGAGGGGAGTTCGATTTGGGACCTTTGGGAGCCGTAAACAGGGCAGAACAAAGCACTTGGAGGCTGAAAACAAAGGGAGAGATTGGAAATCAACCCATTGTTCGTGGGGATCGTGACGGGGACGTCGGACTCGGCCTACATTGAGTTTTCCTTTCCCTTTCCTTTCTTTAGTTAGATTTATGGCTTTCACATGTTTAGTTGAGCTTGTATTTACATTCATGAGTAGCTAAACTTGTAGCTTAGGGATTGATGTAGTTGATTAAGTTTATGGATTGTTTTATGGTTTAAGTTGTGCAATGTTATTGTGTTTGTAATCTTGATTTAATGCTTTCAATTAATTGGCCATTTGTTGAATGATTTAAGATTCGAATCTAGCTCGGGAGAGGGGATTTGATTTAGACTTACTCAAGATTGCATGAATAAAGTTTATTTTCTAATTCATGACGGTTTTAGATTAACTTTAGAATTGGTTAAAAGATCTCATTGCCTTGCATGTTAATAAACTTAGATAGGGATATCAAGTTGGTTAATTTGCATGAGAATCAATTATACTCGGGAGAGGTAGTTGTGATTAAAGGGTCTTTGGCTCATAATTCCATTGTGCATAATGACTTATTCCTTAAAATCAATCCTAAACTAAATCGGCGAAATCAATTCCCTAAGTAGTTTTCCCAATTGAATTTCCATTCTTTTTACTTGCTTTGATTCGGTTTTATTATCATTCATTCATCACTTTTTAATCCCTAAATAAAATTGAGCAAGATAATTCACAATACTTGATTTGCTTAAAAATCCAATCCAGAGGACGACATTCGATTGCATAATCACTATATTATTACTTGACCCGTACACTTGCGGTTAGCAATTTGCACATCAGCCGATCACTTACACACCCCATTGGAAAGATCGAAGACATATTGGTTAAAGTTGATAAGTTTGTTTTCCCTGTAGATTTCATTATCTTAGATTGTGAAACGGACAAGGATGTACCGATCATCTTGGGATGGCCATTCCTAGCACAGGCAGAACCTTGACCGATGTCTAAAAGGGAGAATTGACCATGAGGGTCAATGATCAGCAAGTCACATTTAATGTGATGAATGCGATAAAATACCCTGGAGACTTTGAGGAATGTTCGGTGATCGATGAAATTGATGAACTCGCTAAATTTACTTTGCATGAAATAATAAGAAAAGAAACCTTGGAGGATGTACTTGGACATGAAGAATTGGACAAAAAAGGTAGGAAAAAGATTGAAACTGAAGGAAGCAGTCAAACCATAAAGCGACAAAAGGTTAAACCATATTGGGGAAGAGGCTTCGAGGATGAGGAAACCCATGTCTCCGTAATTGATTTGGTATGACTGCTACCTTGAATTAATTTTTGTATATTATCTGGGTTTATAAATAATAGTCTAGACTAGAGCTCTAAAATATCTGGACAAGAGTAAAAACTTTGTCTAGGAAAATCTTGTATAGGAAAGGGTATTTAAGATGACCATTGGGAACATATTTTCCTGGGGATTTACCTAGGAGTTTTGAAAAGTCCATATTATTATGTTGAGCTCAGCCTTGTGTTTGAAATAAAAATGAGAAAATTGCAAGTTTGTTTTTGAATAAATGATTTTTGATCAAGAGGGAACTTTGTCTAAGGCAAGTCCTGACTAGGCTGAGGTACTTAAGCTGACCATAGGGAACACCTCTACCTGGGGACTTACCTGGAAGTTGAATTGATCAGAACATTTCCTTAAATTCTTTTTAAAATTGAGAAAAATAATAATAGGAATAAATCACGATTAAGTGTATGGGCTTTCTAAATTGTTTGTGAGTGTTTCCGAGAAAAGGAGAAAGGAAAGGAAAAGAGAAAAGTCAGAAAAAATTGAAGGCAGGAAAACTGGGTGAAATGCGACCGCATTTCTTCCCAGTGTATTTGGGAACGCGATCACATTTGCCCGAATGAAAAGGGAGTCACGATTTTTTTCGTTTGACCTGCACCTGACCTAATTAGAAAAGTATAAATAGCTTGACTTAAGTCCTATTTCTTCACCAAACACCCAACCTTTGCATTCAAGTCAAAACCCAAAACTCTCCATATTCTCTCCATTGTGAAATCGAAAAACCCACAAGCAAGAAGATGAAGAGCACGCAAGGATCATCATCCTCACACAAAAATACTCGATCTTAGAGTGCAAGATCAACCAACGAGGCTGAAGGAAGTAACCGACGGCAAGAAGAGAACCCCGAAACGCACATGCAAGGCATGCGAAGGACGAGACCCACGGGATTCTTGCGGGCGGTTGTGAACCGAGCGCCCAACGCTCCTGCTTCATCCTCTTTGATAATGACGGTTAGTTCGAAGGAGATGCCGAGCTCATCTACACCAAGATGGTTCACGCGCACCGTTGTTGTCCACCAAACCCAAAAACCCGCCACTCAACAATTCAGAAAATGTTCGCGGGAGTGGTTTGAGACGATTCGAGATATGGGTGCCAAAAGAAGAGTTGTCCTTGAAGAAGAAGGGAATCGACAAGACGAAGAAAAGGTCGCCAAGGAAGTTGAAAGCTCTCGGCAAGGAGAAGCTTCAATGGGTAAGGTTTTCGAACCTTCAACTAACACCTCTCTATCTTTCAGGACAAAGCCCGTTGTTACTTACAGCACAAGGAAGAGGAGCCCAAAGAAAAAGGAGTCTGAAAAGCCGTTTGAAGTTCAACCCCTGAAAATCGCAAATATGCCTCCCAATGTATTCGAAGGAATAATCCGTCAAGCAGTGGCAAAGGCACTTGAGATTGCAGAGGGGTATAAGGCTGAACAAGACGCTTTGAAAGAGGTTGAGGCAGAGAGAGAGATTGAAAATCAAAAGATGGTTGAGGAGGACGAGTTTGCAAAGGAAAGAGATGAGAAAGATGAGAAAAGAAAAAGAGAGGAAGAGCAAGAGGCCGAAAGGGCCTTAGAAGTTGAAGAAGAAAGAAAATATGAAGAGAACCTCATGAGGGCAGTTATGGATTTGCAACTCCTTGAGGAAGAGAAAAAAGAAACGAGAATAAATAAAGGAAGACAAAAAGAGAAGGAAGGAAGCTGAAGACTTCCTTGCAGCCTTTGAGCCACTCCACAGAGCTCAAAGTGAGGCTAATGTGTTGCAGGGAAGGGTTGAAGAAGAGGCCCAACAGAAGAAATTTTGGAAAAAGGAAAAGAAAGAGAAGTGGAGAATGAAGGCTAGAATGCAACCGCATCTGGGCCGCATTCTGAGGAAGGCCTAGCTGAGGCCAATATCGATCAGCCAGCTGAAGAGGTTTTTGAGCCTCTATTTACAAATGACCCACCAGCTGCTGATAGCACCTCTTCGGGGGAGAAGAGGGATGAAAAAGATAAGGGAGACGAGGAGGCCGAGACCTCCAGTGATTCTGACTCTGATACAGAATCTGATTCAGAGGTAAGGGAGCTCGATGATGACCAAGTCCCTATCTTTGCAGCATTAAGAAGAAAAAAGAAAGAGAGAGATTAAGGCTGAGAGGATAACAAAGAACAAGAATGACCCATGATTTGCCAAGAGGTCGAGGACGAGATCCATGGACACCTCTCCTGTAGTTCCTCCAACCATCTCACCCGCCAAACCAAAGGGCAAATCACCCAAGGCCGCATCTCCAAAAAAATTGTTCCCTAAGGTATTTAAAGATGTTAATTTTTAGGAACGAATGGAGATCATGAAGAAAAGGGATTCCCTCAACGAGAAGGGATTCTCTGACCGAGTAGGAGCACTGCCAGAGTTCGTAAGCAGAGTTATCTTCCTGTACAAGTGGCAGCAGTTTTGTGCTCACCCTCATGAGGCTGTTGTGCCTCTAGTTCGTGAATTCTACGCTGGCTTGAGGGAGGAGAGTATAAGCATGGCAGTGGTGAGGGGAAAGATGGTCAGTTTCTCCTCAGTCGACATCAACAGGGTGTACAGGATCAAAACACCCCTGAACCCAAGAGGGAATGATGTGATCAGGAACCCTTCGGCCAAGCAGATGAAGGAAGCTTTGAAGCTCGTGGCCAACAAAGGGGTCCAATGGAAAGAATCACAGACGAAAGTCAGAATCGACAGTATGCCATCACTTCATTAAGAACCGCTTAATGCCAACCACCTACGACAACACAATTTCAATAGATAGAGTGATGCTACTCTACTGTCTTATGAAGGGGTTGGAAATGAACGTAGGGAGCATTATAAGGGATGAAATTTTAGCCTATGGACGAAAAAGGGCAGGCAAGCTTTTCTTCCACTCACTCATCACCCAACTCTGTCAGAGGGTGAAGATTGTGCCAGGCAAGGACGAGGAGCGCCATTTCTTTAAACCACCATTGACTTGTCCTTGATAGGGAAGCTTCAGCAGAACAACATCCAGAGGAAGGATAAAGCCTCCACATCACATGCCACTCCTCAATCAGGGCCGAATGTAGCCTCTCCATCCCAACACACTCCTTTTACAGGGCCTTCACCAGCATCAGAAGCCCTAGGCATGGTCCACCACCAGCTTGATCGAATCAGGGAGAACCTGAAGACATACTGGACATATGCCAAGGAGTGGGATGAAGCTATTAGAGAGTTCTATCTCTCTATCACCCCAAGCGTCGCTCTGGTCTTTCTAAATTTCCCTCAGTCGCTGCTGTCTGAGGAAGAAGAGGATTCTGATGAAAAGGAAGATGAAGAGAATGAAGAGAAAGAGAGCTCCTCAGACGAGGAATAGGGGAGTTTTCTGATCCCCTTTGATTGAATATTTTTTTTGAATAAATACTGTTTTTGATTGTTTGCTGTTTTTTAGTTTTTAGCATGTTTTAAATTGTGTTTTCAGTGCTTAGTTTTTGTTTTGCTTGTTTTAAATGTTTAATTGTTAATAGTAGGTTAAGAATCACTTTTGGTCCTTGAACTTTCATGAAAGTAACAATTTGGTCCCTAAACTTTTATTTGTAACGATTTTGTCCCTATACTTTCAATTTTGTAACAATATAGTCCTTGAACTTTAATAAGTAACAATTTAGTCCCTATACTTCCAAATTTGTAACAATTTAGTCCCTATACTTTCAAAATTGTTACAATTTAATCCTTGTCGCAAAAAATATTTATCAAAATTAAATATTGATTTTTATTATTTAATGATTAAACTTTGTAGCTTATTAACATATTGGATCCCAAATTAGTTTATTAATCCATCAAGGTAAGAAATTTCATTAAATTTTTACATTAAATTTTCACGATAGGGACTAAATCGTTACAAATTTGAAAGTACAAGGACTAAATTGTTACTTATTAAAGTTAAGGGACTAAATTGTTACAAAATTGAAAGTAGAAGGACTAAATTGTTACAAAATTGAAAGTAAAAGGACTAAATTGTTACAAAATTGAAAGTAAAAGGGCTAAATTGTTACAAAATTGAAAGTATAGGGACTAAATCGTTACAAACCAAAGTTCAGGGACTAAATTGTTACTTTCATGAAAGTTGAGGGACCAAAAGTGATTTTTAATCTTAATAGTGTTTGATCATAGGATAGTTTTGCTGGGTTTTATGCCTTAAAACTCGTAGATAGTGAATGTAACTGTTGATCGGATATTAATGAAATAATATTGATATATTTTTCCATTAATTGTTATTAGTTATTTTATATTTTTCTTTGCCTAAAATTAACCCTAATCCAATAAACTAGATATCCAAGGTTGTAATATGAGTCTTGAACTATATGTAGCGACATATGGGATCATTGTTCAAGAAACAACCTAAAGGGTCTATAGTATAGGGATAAGACTGGGTGCCTTATCCTGGTGACACTATGGATACGACCCACTTTGTATTTGATACAAACGCTACGATCCAACGCGTTCGTGTAGGAGAAATGCGAGTGGGGGTATCCTATGCAATGAGTTTGCATAAGACCGGACCGAGAAATAGTAACCACTGGTTATAACACTGTTAACTAGTTGGTTTTCTATTTCACTAGGACGACCTAGACAACTTAGTCTTAATCCTGAGTTGATTATGGACTCTTGCTCATGAGAGATTGTCCTTTGATTTGCATGGGTGAGACTGGCCAGTACGCCGACTCAATAAGCCTACCATTTTGGGGACAAGACCGAATGGGGAGTTGGGAACATAATCGTGCAAGATGGAATTCACTCCTTCCCGACTTTAGGGAAGTAGATGAGTGTTCCCTTAAGTGGTTACTCCGAGTCTTGAACAAATGATCCTACCCTCTCAATGGCACGAGAGGGTTTTCCGTTTGATGGTTGGACCACAAACAAGTTTTTCATTAGAGGAGAATTGGTACTTCAGGAAATAGAGGTAACCTAGGGGTAAAACGGTAATTTGACCCCGCTAGTGTTACGGACACTCGTGAAGGACAAACTAGTCGATATTGGTCTATATCCGTGGACACAGAAAATATGTCTCAAGTTAGAAGAGTGCAACTGTGAGTCTATAGTGGAATGAACACACAATTAACGAATATTGATTAATGTGGTTAATGAGTTTGACCAATTAATCTCATATCGTTGGAGCTTCTGATCTGCAGGTCCATTAGGTCCCACTGGTAGCTCATAAAGTAATTTGAGGCAACTAAGTAATAAATGTAAATTGAAAATGTTCAATTTACTAAGGGAAACAAACATAATATATATTGATATATTAATGTGAGAGAAATTAATATTTGAAGAAATTCAAATATAAATTTATGGAAGTTTGAAAGAGTTCAAATAATGAATTAATTAATTAAGGCCTAAAATCTATTTGGGCGAATTAATTAATTCAAGGCCGAAAATTAAATATATGATATTTAATTGGTGGTTAATTAAAAGAATTCATTAACCGGGAATTAATCAATTATGGAAATAATTAATCACTTAAGGAAGTGATTAATCATTTATGGAAATGATCTAATCACTTATGGAAGTAATTAGTCATTTGTGGAAAAGATTAATCAATTATGGAATTGATTGATCATGATTGATTAAATAAGGAATAAGATTGAATCAATTTTGGAAAAGATTGATTTTATTGAATTTTTTATTCATGACCTCTCTTCTATAAATAGAACACTAGACCTAATTGGTCCATGACACTTTGCTCTTGCTCTTAGACTCTCAAGACAAGACCTAGAATTCTCTCTAGCCTCCCTCTTAGAGAAAGACTCCCACAAGTCTTTTGCCTGCTAGACCTAGAGTCATACCGGTGTAACCTTTGTGGTTATTGTGTCATTCAAGAAGAATTTTCCAGCGATCACAAGACAAAGGAGGCTGCTGCATTTTGTTCGTTGGAGCGTCGTTGGCGAAGAACGGTCAAGTCTACAACGGAGGTTTGTAACGGTTCTTCTCCTTTTCTTTAGAAAAGCATGAAAATAAATTTGGATTTATTTTTCAGCATGTTTAAACTGATTTTCCAGCAACTTTAAAGTATGTTTAAAGTTTGATTGAGTTTTCGTAACGGTATTTTAATGTTAATTAATATACGGCGTAAGGTCCAATCGATGGGCTTCCGCTGCGTGAGGACTTTTATTCCCTTCAATCGGCATCAGAGTCATCGCTGTCCCTATTAACTAATATTAAAATATGTGATAGACTCTAATAGGTGGGATTAAACGCATAATGTATGGGTTTTGCTATGAACTGTTTTGGTTAAATTGACCAATAGATTTACGTTTTTTTTTATGTGATCCGATCATGTAAGGGCCCCTGCGTTTTGGGAAAATTTATGTAAATCGAGTCTTTGTAAGTCTGTATCTAGATTTAGGGTTGTTATCCATGGAGATCTAGATGATTTTGGGCGAAAATCATGAAGAACGGCGCTGGAAATCAGAAAAACAGAGTGCAGAACAGAGGAATCGATGATCGTAAGGTTTGCTGGAAAATTTCCTGGCCGGGATCCCGACCGGGATCGAGACCGGGAAATTCCCGACCGGGATCATGACCGGGAAATTGGTCTGGTTCGGTTTTTTGCTGGATCAGCCTGATTTTCTATGTTATTGGCTCGATTCAGCTGTTTTGGGCCTGGTTCGAGGCGGTTCGGGTTGTTTTCTCCGGTTCTGGAGTGGCGGAAGATTAATTAGGATAAAATTTATAAAATCAATGTAATTTTATGTTTTAATTTTATCCTAGAGGCCAATTAACCGGTTCATTAACTGTTTAAATGCTTTATGGATGTCATTTAGATTATTAATCCCACCTTAGGTTATAAACATGCTCATGCATTTTTTTTTTTATATATTATAAATTGTTATAATGTATGTTTAAATGCATGGAATTCTTTTCATATTTTTTAATATAAGTGTATATTACTAAAATTGGAAAGCATGAAGCATGTCATTACTTAAATTAAATATAAGTAGTTATGTTTAATGTGATGAATGAAGCATGCTTGATTGATTTTCTTGATTGGCTTATAATTGTTATATTAAAAGAAAATCAATATTGCATGAAGCATGAAACATCCATAGTTAATAATATAATTGTTATATTATTCATGCAATTAGTGTGGTTTAATTATTTAATTTGAATGAGATTGTTAAATGAATTAAACCCTAGATTCTTGATTATAGGATTAATTATTAAAATTTGAAATAGTTCTTTCATATTAATGATTAGAAACCGTCAATCTATAATCAAGATTTGCATGCAATCATAAGATCATAGGATAAATTGGATTAATTTTAAATTGTTTAAAATTAATTAGACCTAGATCAATTTCTAATAGGATTAGAATCTTTTCTTACTTAGAATTAAAAATAGTTTTAATTGATTAAGTAGGAAAAACATTGCTATGATTATAAGGGAACTCCAACGGTAATGTTCTGTCTAAGGCTGGGGGTATTTTGGTTAAAAAAAAAAAGGCTGGGGGTATTTAAGTTGACGGTTTACGGAACACCTCCTACCTGGGAACTGACCTGGAATACCGGAGTTGAATTAATCATAGTTAAATGTTAGCATGCAATGTCACTAGGTTTATTAAAAGTGTTTAATGCACATAGATCTTTGAGTAAAGACATTACATTACTGAGGTTATAAGGGAACTCTCTCGGTAAAGTTCTGTCTAAGGCTGGGGGTATTTAAGTTGACGGTTTACGGAACACCTCCTACCTGGGAATTGACCCGAACATTGAGTTGAATTAACCATAGTAATGTTGACTTGCAATGTTGGGTTTATTAAAAGAAGTTTAATTCACCCAAAAGATTGCAGTTGAATCCTTTCCATAATTGTTATAATTGGATCAGACTTAGATAGATTGACTTAGTCGAATACTATCTAAGTTAAACAACCCTATATTAACCTTAGGACATTTTCAGTGGGAGGAAAATTACAAAACGAGATTTAAATCAAGTTTTGCTCCTACATCCCTATATTCACAACGTGAGATTCATGCTCAACTTCGAGTCGCCTTAGGAGCGGCCTCCCTTCGGAAAGTGTTTGCATGAATCAATATCAAGGTGAATGGGAAAAATGTCTAGAGTAAGTGGGAGCGGGACACGTGTCAACGTATCCCTCGGTCTCCGCCCATAGTTCACACCGTGAGAGTCCTATGATCCGCCTGCAGGTTATCCTGGCGCAACCATCCCTTCGGAGGGCCTGGTCATAGGATTCAGAATATCGTGAACTCCTGAAAAGGATATGAGCTCTTAGGCTAATCACCAACAGTTGTCTTTCCCTTCGGGAGCCTGTTGGTGCGTGCCTCTGAGATCTGAAAGTGGGAGGGTTACACTTACGAGGATGAGTTAAAAGTGTTAACAAATCCTTGACCGAACAACGATGGCTAATGTCTATAGGAATATGAGTTATTCTGGAATTAGAATTGCTGAGAGGTGTCTCATTTCAAAGGAGGAGTGCCTGATCACCCTTCGGTGGCTGATATTCTAAATCTCTGAAACATCGTTGCAAAACTAACGCGATAGTTTTAGGGTTCTGTGATTGTCTGTTTTGCTAAATTGATTGGATTGTGTGCAATTGTTTGCTTGTATGATGGGTTAAGGCAAAGATAACTAATACGATCATTGTTTAAATTTCAGCAATGTCTTCGTCAATTGTCTCTCTGCTTAAAAATGAGAAATTAACCGGCGAAAATTATACTACGTGGAAGTCGAACCTGAATACGATTCTTGTTGTTGATGATCTGTGGTTCGTCTTAATGGAGGTTTGTCCTCCAGCCCCTGCTCGTAATGCATCCCAAGCAGTTAAGGATGCTTATGACCGCTGGACAAAGGCCAATGATAAGACTCGCGTCTATATCCTAGCCAGCTTATCTGAAGTTTTTGCTAAAAGGCATGAGGGCATGGTAACAGCGAGGGAGATTATGAACTCTCTCCAGGAGATGTTTGGACAACCGTCCTGCCAACTCCACCATGACGCTCTCAAATACGTTTATAGTTGTCGCATGAAAGAGGGCACGTCTGTTCGGGAGCATGTCCTGAATATGATGGTCCAATTCAACGTGGCAGAGGCAAACGGGGCGGTCATAGATGAGCGTAGTCAGGTTGCATTCATCTTAGAATCTCTTCCGAAGAGTTTTCTTGTAAACCCGGGACTTTCCCTTAGATAATTTTCTCTTGTCATCTATTGTTGGTTTAAATTGTTGGGATTACTAAGTTGAAAGAAGAAAGAAAAGGAAATAAATTGAAAAGGAAAATGAAAATGAAAAAGGAAAAAAAAAACAAAAGAAATCAGCAAAAAAAAAAAAAAAAAAGAGAAAAGAAAGAAAGTGAATGGGAAATGACAGCAAGGAAACCCACCACCGCTTCACTTCTTTTCAGCTTATCTTCAGCCCATTTCTCATCCTTTTCCATTGAAACTTTCAGAGAACTTTAGGGAGAGAGGGAAGAAGGAGGAAGAAGAAGAATTTCGTGGTTTGAGGTTGAAGAAGATAGGGAAAAGCTCATGCAAAGCCAGCCATTGCAGAAACTGTGTTCAACCTGTCAACCTCTGGTGTTTTAGTCGGTTTGGGCTACACAGAAGGAATCAAGAGGTGAGGTTTGATTTTCTTGAAATTTAGTGCATTTTCTAACAAACTTCATGAAGGAATCTTGACCTAAATCGAATGGGAAGTTGATGGTTTTTGGAATGGAAAACCGAGCACAGGATTTTCGAGCAAACCAGGAGGATCTCTGGTGTTCTCTGATGTTTTGAGTATTCTGGAGTGCACAAGTCGAATCAGAAGCTCTATTTGGTATTGTTGGAAAGATTATTCCATATGCTACAACTTTTATGAAGATTACGTGAGCCAAAAAGTACTGTAAGTAGGTTTAATTTCAGGAGGAAGATAAAGGGTAGCAGAGAACCTCGAATTCTGTATTGTCTGATTTCGGGGCGTTTCTGGACAAATTGGTTGAGAATCGCGTTTTTATTTCTTCAGGTCAGTTGTAGAGTGTTCGAAAATGAAGAATTTGATGTGTATCGCATTAATTTTGGCTAAGTATTGAGAAGGTTATGGGTGTTGGAAGTTAGGGTATAGAATCTGGAAAATCTGGAAAGTAGTATGTGGATGTGGTTTTTAATTCAAGTGTCAAGAATTCATGAGCATGGAAAAACAAAGCTATCTATGGTTCTAATGCTCGGTTTTGGTTATTTGACAGGCCAAGAGGAAATAGGTTGAATCTACAGACCGGGGAACTAGATAAGACTGTGAGTGACAAAATGAATTTCGAAAATGTTCTTAAACGGTTGTTCATGATTATATGTTTTAAATGCTTTTCTATGAATGATACATGGGTTTTGTGAACGGTTTCAAACATGAGTTTTGAGCTTAGATTTTCTAATAAGGTTTATATACGACCACGTGGCTAATGGCTTTATGAAAAGTAGTTGAAACGATATCTTTTAAAGTAAAGCATGTGTTAGCAAATGTTGTTTAATGATTTAAAGTTTTTCACGAGCAAGCTGAGTAAGCTTGAGTTTTACGAAAGATAACGATAAGCAGGCATGTTTTAATGTTTTCATGTGATTTCTGAGATTTCTATTGACTACATGACTGAGATATTGAGCCCGAGGCTATATGGTACCGTGTGCACACAGGTTATGTTCCGTTGTTGACGTTGAGTGTACTCCGTGACAACGATGCTGTCGTGAGTGCTGGGCGGGCCCCACTACGACAAAGACGATGGGAGTGCTGGGCGGGCCCCACTACATCGTAGGACTAGTAACGTTGGTTGTACTGGGCGTGCCCTACACAACGTAGATCGGTCATGTTAGTTAAAACGTTTGATGTACTTGATATGCCTTGCTAGATTTTTATTGACGAACTTGCGAGATATTTTAGAAAACCTTTTCCATTACACGTTTATGTTAAACGCTTTGGTTGAGCATATTTATACGTTTAAAGGTTTATCACGTGTTTTTGACTTCCGGATTTAGAGTTTTAAAGTTAGTCACTCACTGGGCTTCGTAGCTCATTCTTTCAAAATGTTTTTCCACTTTTCAGGTAGAGATCGAGCTCCCGGTGCCTGATACACTGCCAACGTCTGCTGAAAGTTCCGGATCAAGCTTCAGTACGTGGGTGGAGTTGTAAATTGAGTCTGTTCATATTGTAAATGTTTTGTAAGGATTGGATAACATAGTCCTAGAGGTCGTGGTTGTATAAATCCTAGTTGTGCACGTCTTTGGTTATGATATCTATACCAGGTTATTTCCAAACCGAGATATGTCATGGCGACACCTCGTGTATGTTGATATGTTTTCGAGGTTTCCGTTATGTTGTGGTTCATATGGAATATATTTTATGTCCATGATTAGTATGTTTATCAGGTTCAACGTTTCACTAGGGTCAACAGGGATCGTTAGAGGTGACGATGTCTGTTGGCTTCACGCCGTCTTTCGGGCTAAGCTAGCAGGTGGTCCGGGAGGGGGTGTGACAACTTGGTATCAGAGCAGTTAGCTCCATGGGAAAATAGACATGGTAGTTAGTGCTAAGAAGAATCCAGGAAGTAAACAGTTACACGTTGGGTCAGTTCATATAGAACTAGCGGAGTATGGTCCGAGTATTGTTGAGAGTGAGTCTAGTCAGGACTATAATGTGTGTATAAGTTTAGTATCATGCATCTGAGTTAAGTATCTATAGCATGTCTGATGTGATGATATGTTATAGGAGTCATGCCACCACATACCAGCAGACGACGCAGGCAGAATCAGGACGAGACGCAGGATCCTACCCAAAGTCAATCGGAAAGGGGATCCAGTACCCCGAGAGGTGAGAATGAGGCAGGGAGTGATCAATTTGCTAGATCTGCGCAGGAGATCGGTAGGCCAGAGAGAGCAGGGCCTAGTGATCCGGAAAAGACGTATGGGATTGAACGGTTGAAGAAGTTAGGAGCCACAGTGTTTGAGGGTTCCACAGATCCAGCTGACGCCGAGGTATGGTTGAATATGTTGGAGAAATGCTTCGACGTGATGAGTTGTCCTGAGGAGCGAAAAGTCAAATTAGCCACATTCCTTTTGCAGAAGGAGGCAGAGGGATGGTGGAAGTCTATTATAGCCAGGCGCAGTGATGCACGTACGTTAGATTGGCAGACATTCAGAGGCATATTTGAGGAAAAGTACTATCCCACCACATATCGTGAGGCAAAGAGAGATGAGTTTCTAGAGCTGAAACAAGGGTCACTTTCAGTGGTTGAGTATGAGAGGAAGTATACCGAGCTTTCACGATATGCTGAAGTGATTGTGGCATCTGAGAGTGACAGGTGTCGCAGGTTTGAGAGAGGGCTACGTTTTGAGATACGTACCCCAGTTACTGCGATTGCAAAGTGGACGGATTTTTCTCAGCTAGTAGAGAATTCCTTACGTGTGGAGCAGAGTATTATAGAGGAAAGGTCGGTTGCGGAGCATAGTCGTGGAGCTCCAACAACTAGTGGTTTTCGAGGTCGTGAGCAGCGGAGGTTTGCACCTGGAGTGAATGTTTCAGGCCGTCAAGACTTCAAGCGTCGATCTGGTGGCCAGTTATCGAGGCAAATGAGTTCGGGTAGTGCCTATCAGAGGCAGAGTCAGAGAGCCCCCAGTCAGTCTGCGAGTTCAGTAGCAAGACCGCGGACGGGTCAGGAGTCCGTTGCTAGTGAATCCAGGAGAACATCATGTGCAAGTTGTGGCAAGAATCATCGAGGTCAGTGTCTTGTTGGCGCTGGTGTGTGTTACCAATGTGGACAACCAGGGCATTTCAAGAGGGATTGCCCAAAGTTGAAGGCAACAGTTCAGAGGGACCAGGGAGTTGAGTCCCACACAGTTGAGCAACCGAGAGTCTTAGTAGGCGCAGGAGAAGGCACTAGTGGTGCAAGGCAAAAGGGAGTTGTGGGGAGACCTAGGCAGCAGGGAAAAGTCTACGCCATGACTCAACAGGAAGCAGAGGATGCATCAGATGTGATCACTGGTACGATTTTGATATGTAATGTACCTGCACGTGTTTTATTAGATCCAGGCGCTACGCATTCCTTTGTTTCTAGAAGGTTTTTTAACTAAGCTGAATAGGATGCTAGAGCCTTTATCTGAGGAATTAGTCATATGCACTCCAGTTGGTGACGTTTTGCTAGTAAAGGAAGTGTTGCGTGATTGTGAGGTTGTAGTAGAAGGTCTCTGTATGTTAGTGGATCTTCTTCCCCTAGAGTTGCAGGTGTTGGATGTGATTTTGGGAATGGATTTCTTATTCACTCATTATGCTTCTGTGGATTGCCATACGAAGGAAGTGACTTTTAAGAAACCAGGTTTGACTGAAGTGGTTTTCAGGGGTGAGAGGAATATTATTCCTACGTGTTTGATTTCAGCTCTGAAAGCTGAGAAGTTGTTGAGGAAAGGTTGCACAGCGTTTCTTGCACACGTAGTAAAGGTGCAAGAAGAAAAGCTGAAACCAGAAGATGTTCCTGTGGTGAATGAATATCTTGATGTTTTTCCAGCTGATCTATCGGGTTTGCCACCTGATAGAGAGGTGGAGTTCACTATTGAATTGTTACCAGGAACAACACCTATTTCTCAGGCACCATACAGGATGGCTCCAAGCGAGCTTAAGGAGCTGAAGGTGCAGTTGCAAGAACTAGTTGACAAGGGATACATCAGGCCAAGTGTATCACCGTGGGGAGCTCCAGTGTTATTCGTGAAGAAGAAAGATGGTACCCTGAGATTATGTATTGATTACAGGCAGTTAAACAAGGTTACGATACGTAACAAGTATCCTCTACCACGCATCGATGACTTGTTTGACCAGTTAAGGGGAGCAGCAGTGTTCTCTAAGATTGATCTGAGGTCAGGATACCACCAGTTGAAGGTTAGAGAATCAGATATTCCTAAGACAGCATTCAGGACAAGGTATGGGCACTATGAGTTTTTAGTGATGCCATTCGGTTTAACGAATGCGCCAGCAGTTTTCATGGACCTCATGAACAGGATCTTCCACCAGTATTTAGATCAGTTTGTGATAGTGTTCATCGATGACATTCTAGTTTACTCAATTGATAGGGAAGCCCATGAGGAACATCTAAGGATTGTTCTGCAGACACTACGTGATAAACAGTTATACTCTAAGTTCAGCAAATGTGAGTTTTGGTTGAATCAAGTGGTGTTCTTAGGGCATGTAGTTTCAGCGGATGGAGTTAGTGTTGATCCGTAGAAAGTGGAAGCTGTTGTCAACTGGGAAAGACCAGCTAGTGCAACAGAGGTACGTAGTTTCCTCGGCCTAGCAGGATACTACAGACGTTTTGTTGAGGATTTCTCACGGTTAGCATTACCCTTGACAGCCTTGACAAGGAAGAATGCTAAGTTTGAGTGGTTAGACAAATGTGAACAGAGTTTCCAGGAGCTGGAAAAGAGATTGGTGACAACGCCTATTCTAGCACTTCCTGTAACAGGGAAGGAGTATG
Source organism: Luffa aegyptiaca (assembly GCA_017139565.1). NCBI lineage: Eukaryota > Viridiplantae > Streptophyta > Magnoliopsida > Cucurbitales > Cucurbitaceae > Luffa > Luffa aegyptiaca. The sequence continues at coordinate 25,973,647 of CM029397.1, forward strand.
TGATCTATTGTGATGCTTCGAGGCAAGGATTAGGTTGTGTGCTGATGCAGGAAGGAAATGTAATAGCTTATGCTTCAAGGCAGTTGAAGAAGCATGAGTGTAATTACCCTACCCATGATCTTGAGCTAGCAGCAGTTGTTTTTGCACTGAAGATCTGGAGACATTATTTATTCTGTGAGAAGTGCCACATTTTCACAGATCATAAAAGTTTGAAGTACATCTTTGATCAGAAAGAGCTGAATCTGAGGCAGAGGCGATGGCTAGAACTGATTAAAGACTATGATTGTACCATAGAATATCATCCGGGTAAGGCTAACGTGGTAGCAGATGCGTTAAGTAGGAAGTCGAGACTTTCGAAGAGTTCCTTGTGTGGTATTCGAGCGAGCTTGCTAAGTGCGTTAAGAGGTTTCAAGGCAGTTATGACTGCAGCAAGCTCAGGGAGTCTTTTAGCTCAATTTCAAGTTAGGTCTTCTCTAGTAGCAGAGATTGTGAGAAGACAGCCAGAGGATAGTAACATACAGAAGATGCTTATAAAGTCCAAGCAAGGCGCAGAGGCAGAATATGAGTTGAGAGCAGACGGAGCCATAGTTAAACAGGGAAGACTATGCGTTCCGAGTATTAGTGGGCTTAAGAGTGCTATATTAGAGGAAGCTCACAGTTCAGCTTACTCTATGCCTCCAGGAAGCACCAAGATGTATAGAACTCTGAAGAAAACTTACTGGTGGCCTGGTATGAAGCGGGAGATAGCTGAATATGTCGATAGATGCTTGATCTGTCAACAGGTTAAACCAGTGAGACAGAGGCCAGGTGGACTCCTTAATCCACTGCCAGTGCCGGAGTGGAAGTGGGAGCATATTACCATGGATTTTCTATTTGGATTACCCCGTACTTCTAGCGGACATGATGGTATATGGGTAATAGTGGATAGACTCACCAAGACAGCACAGTTTATACCGGTTAAAATGACGTCTACACTAGATCAGCTAGCTAAACTATACGTCGACAGGATTGTAATTCAACATGGAGTGCCAGTGTCCATAGTTTCAGATAGGGATCCGAGGTTTACTTCTAAGTTTTGGCCTAGTGTGCAGAAAGCAATGGGAACAAAGTTGAAGTTCAGTACAGCGTTCCATCCCCAGACAGATGGTCAGTCTGAGAGGACCATCCAGACCTTAGAGGACATGTTGAGAGCATGTGTCCTTCAGTTTAAGGGAAGTTGGGATACCCACTTATCACTTATGGAGTTCGCTTATAATAACAGCTATCAGTCTAGTATCGGCATGGCACCATTCGATGCTTTGTATGGCAGACCATGCAGGACTCCTGTGTGCTGGAACGAAGTGGGAGAGCGGAAGCTAGTTGGTCCTGAGTTGGGACAAGTTACGTCAGACAATGTTAAGCTAATTAGGGAGAATCTGAAAATAGCACAGGATCGACCGAAGAGCTATGCAGATAAGCGACGAATAGACTTAGAGTTTCAGGTTGGAGATCAGGTTTTCTTGAAGTTATCTCCGTGGAGAGGTGTTCTTCGCTTTGGGAGGAAAGGTAAGTTGAGTCCTAGATATATTGGTCCTTACCAGATAATAGAACGAGTTGGACCAGCAGCCTATAGACTTGAGTTGCCAGCAGAACTCGCTCGAATACATGATGTTTTTCATGTGTCCATGTTGAGGAAATATATACCAGATCCATCCCATGTGTTGAAAGTGCAACCAATTGAGCTGAAGGAAGACTTGAGTTATAAGGAAGAAGCAGTTCAGATCCTCGACAGAAAGGAGCAAGTTTTGAGGAACAAAACGATCCCACTCGTGAAGGTTCTTTGGAGGCATCACGGAGTTGAGGAGGCAACTTGGGAGTCAGAAGATCAGATGAGGAGGAGTTACCCGACACTCTTCACCTAAGGACTTCTAAATTTCGAGGACGAAATTTGAAAAGGGGGAGGTAAGTTGTAAACCCGGGACTTTCCCTTAGATAATTTTCTCTTGTCATCTATTGTTGGTTTAAATTGTTGGGATTACTAAGTTGAAAGAAGAAAGAAAAGGAAATAAATTGAAAAGGAAAAGGAAAAGGAAAAAGGAAAAAAAAACAAAAACAAAAGAAATCAGCAAAAAAAAAAAAAAAAAAAAAAAAAAAAAAAAAAAGAGAAAAGAAAGAAAGTGAATGGGAAATGACAGCAAGGAAACCCACCACCGCTTCACTTCTTTTCAGCTTATCTTCAGCCCATTTCTCATCCTTTTCCATTGAAACTTTCAGAGAACTTTAAGGAGAGAGGGAAGAAGGAGGAAGAAGAAGAATTTCGTGGTTTGAGGTTGAAGAAGATAGGGAAAAGCTCATGCAAAGCCAGCCATTGCAGAAACTGTGTTCAACCTGTCAACCTCTGGTGTTTTAGTCGGTTTTAGCTACACAGAAGGAATCAAGAGGTGAGGTTTGATTTTCTTGAAAGTTAGTTCATTTTCTAACAAACTTCATGAAGGAATCTTAACCTAAATCGAATGGGAAGTTGATGGTTTTTGGAATGGAAAACAGAGCACAGGATTTTCGAGCAAACCAGGAGGATCTCTGGTGTTCTCTGATGTTTTGAGTATTCTGGAGTGCACAAGTCGAATCAGAAGCTCTATTTGGTATGGTTGGAAAGCTTATGCAATATGCTACAACGTTTATGAAGAATACGTGAGCCAAAAAGTACTTGAGGTAGGTTTAATTTCAGGAGGAAGATAAAGGGTAGCAGAGAACCTCGAATTCTGTATTGTCTGATTTCGGGGCGTTTCTGGACAAATTGGTTGAGAATCGCGTTTTCATTTCTTCAGGTAAGTTGTAGAGTGTTCGAAAATGAAGAATTTTATGTGTATTTCATTAATTTTGGCTAAGTATTGAGAAGGTTATGGGTGTTGGAAGTTAGGGTATAGAATCTGGAAAATCTGGAAAGTAGTATGTGGATGTGGTTTTTAATTCAAGTGTCAAGAATTCATGAGCATGGAAAAACAAAGCTATCTATGGTTCTAATGCTCGGTTTTGGTTATTTGACAGGCCAAGAGGAAATAGGTCGAATCTACAGACCGGGGAACTAGATAAGACTGTGAGTGACAAAATGAATTTCGAAAATGTTCTTAAACGATTGTTCATGATTATATGTTTTACATGCTTTTCTATGAATGATAGATGGGTTTTTTGAACGGTTTCAAACATGAGTTTTGAGCTTAGATTTTCTAATAAGGTTTATATACGACCACGTGGCTAATGGCTTTATGAAAAGTAGTTGAAACGATATCTTTTAAAGTAAAGCATGTGTTAGCAAATGTTGTTTAATGATTTAAAGTTTTTCACGAGCAAGCTGAGTAAGCTTGAGTTTTACGAAAGATAACGATAAGCAGACATGTTTTAATGTTTTCATGTGATTTCTGAGATTTCTATTGACTACATGACTGAGATATTGAGCCCGAGGCTATATGGTACCGTGTGCACACAGGTTATGTTCCGTTGTTGACATTGAGTGTACTCCGTGACAACGATGCTGTCGTGAGTGCTGGGCGGGCCCCACTACGACAAAGACGATGGGAGTGCTGGGCGGGCCCCACTACATCGTAGGACTAGTAACGTTGGTTGTACTGGGCGTGCCCTACACAACGTAGATCGGTCATGTTAGTTAAAACGTTTGATGTACTTGATATGCCTTGCTAGATTTTTATTGACGAACTTGCGAGATATTTTAGAAAACCTTTTCCATTACACATTTATGTTAAACGCTTTGATTGAGCATATTTATACGTTTAAAGGTTTATCACGTGTTTTTGACTTCCGGATTTAGAGTTTTAAAGTTAGTCACTCACTGGGCTTCGTAGCTTATTCTTTCAAAATGTTTTTCCACTTTTCAGGTAGAGATCGAGCTCCCGGTGCCTGATACACTGCCAACGTCTGCTGAAAGTTCTGGATCAAGCTTCAGTACGTGGGTGGAGTTGTAAATTGAGTCTATTCATATTGTAAATGTTTTGTAAGGATTGGATAACATAGTCCTAGAGGTCGTGGTTGTATAAATCCTAGTTGTGCATGTCTTTGGTTATGATATCTATACCAGGTTATTTCCAAACCGAGATATGTCATGGCGACACCTCGTGTATGTTGATATGTTTTCGGGGTTTCCGTTATGTTGTGGTTCATATGGAATATATTTTATGTCCATGATTAGTATGTTTATCATGTTCAACGTTTCACTAGGGTCAACAGGGATCGTTAGAGGTGACGATGTCTGTTGGCTTCACGCTGTCTTTCGGGCTAAGCTAGCAGGTGGTCCGGGAGGGGGTGTGACATTTCTGCATTTTCGAAGCAATGCAATGATGAATAAAATAACATTCAACCTGACTAGCCTCTCGAATGAGCTACAACTCTATTAGTCTCTTCTTAAGAACAAGGGACAGATAGAAGGAGAGGAAAACGTTGTTCACTCTAAAAGAAAGTTCGAGAAGGGTTCATCCTCTGTAACTAAATCTGTAGCCACTTCTTCAAAGAAAACTCAGAAGAAGAAAGGAAACAAGGGGAAAGCTCCCAGTACTCCTACTAAAAGCAAGGGAAAAGCCAAAGCTATGGCAGATAAGGGCAAGTGTTTCCACTGCAATGTAGTTGGACATTGGAAGAGAAACTGCCCAAAGTACCTTGCTGAGAAAAAGAAGGAAAAATAAGGTAAATTTGATTTACTTGTTTTAGAAACATGCCTGGTAGAACATGATAAGTTTACCTGGATATTTGACTCAGGAGCAACTAGTCATGTTTGCTCTTATTTTCAGAAAAGTAGTCCCTTTCGGCAGTTGAACGATGGGGAAATGACACTCAGGGTCGGAACTGGAGAAGTCATTTCAGCTAAAGTAGTGGGAGCTGCGAAGTTATTTTTTAGAAATAGATTCTTACTTTTAGAAAGTTTATTAATCGTTCCCAAGATTAAGAGGAACTTAATTTATATTTCATGTTTGATTGAACAATCGTATACAGTTACTTTTGATATGAATGAAGCGTTCATTTATAAAAATGGTGTACTTATTTGTTCAGCCAAATTGGAAAATAACTTGTATGTTTTAAGACCAACCGAAAACAAAGCACTTTTAAATCACAAATTATTTAAAATTGTTGAAACTCAAAGGAAAAGGCAAAAGATTTCTCCAACAAGTAACAATACTCATCTTTGGCATCTTAGACTTGGTCATATAAACATCGATAGGATCGGTCGTTTGGTAAACAATGGACTTCTAAGCAAGTTAGAAGATGATTCACTACCACCTTGTGAATCTTGTCTCTAGGGAAAAATGACCAAGAGACCCTTTACTGGAAAAGGATACAGAGCCAAAGAACCCTTAGAGTTAATACATTCGGATCTATGTGGTCGAATGAATGTAAAAGCTCGAGGAGGGTACAAATATTTCATCTCATTTATAGATGATTATTCTAGATATGGTTACTTGTACCTAATGGGACATAAGTCTGAAGCCCTTGAAAAGTTTAAGGAGTTTAAGGCTGAAGTTGAAAACCTATTAGGTAAATCTATTAAAGTACTTCGATCTGATCCAAGAGGGGAGTATACGGATTATATGATAGAACATGGAATCCAATCTCAACTCTCAGCCCCTGGTACACCTCAGCAGAATGGTGTGTCAGAAAGGAGAAATAGAACCTTGTTAGACATGGTTCGATCAATGATGAGCTATGCTCAATTGCCTAGCTCGTTTTGGGGGTATGCAGTAGAGACTGCAATATACATCTTGAACAATGTTCGCTCAAAAAGTGTTTCTGAAACACCTTTCGAATTATGGAAGGGGTGTAAACCTAGTTTGCATCACTTTCGCATCTGGGGTTGTCCAGCACACGTGCTTGTGACAAATCCTAAGAAACTGGAACCTCGTTCAAAACTATGCCAATTTGTTGGTTACCCTAAAGAAACGAGAGGTGGTTATTTCTACGACCCACAAGAAAATAAGGTGACTGTATCGACAAACGCCACTTTCTTAGAGGAAGACCACATGAGAGATCATAAACCACGCAACAAAATAATATTAGGAGAAGCTATTGAAGAATCATCAAGAGTTGTTGATGAAGTTGGACCTTCAACAAGGGTTGATGAAGGAACTAGCTCTTCAGATCCATCCCGTCCATCTCAAACGTTGGGAATGCCTCGACGCAGTGGGAGGGTTGTATTACAACCTGACCGCTACTTGGGTTTAACTGAAACTCAGGTTGTCCTACCTAATGATGGCATTGAGGATCCATTGTCCTATCGACAAGCAATGAATGACGAAGATAAGGATGAATGGGTCAAAGCCATGAACCTGGAAATGGAGTCAATGCACTCCAATTCTATATGGGAACTTACAGATCTACCAAATGAGGTAAACCCATAGGGTGCAAATGGATCTATAACAGAAAAAGAGATGCAGCGTGAAAGGTACAAACCTTCCAAGCTAGACTAGTGGCAAAGGGTTATACCCAAAAGGAAGGGGTTGACTATGAGGAAACCTTTTCTCCTGTAGCCATGTTAAAGTCCATAAGAATTCTCTTATCCATAGCCACATATTATGACTATGAAATATGGCAAGTGGACGTCAAGACTGCCTTTCTGAATGGTAATCTTGAAGAGAATATCTTCATGTCTCAACCCGAAGGGTTCATAGCCCAAGGTCAGGAACAAAAGGTTTGTAAGCTCAATCGATCCATTTATGGATTGAAACAAGCTTCCAGATCATGGAACATTAGATTTGATACTGCAATCAAATCTTTTGGTTTTGACCAAAACGTTGATGAGCCTTGTGTGTACAAGAAAGTCAACAAAAGGAAAGTAGCTTTTCTAATACTTTATGTAGACGATATCATACTTATTGGGAAAGATGTAGGATACCTCATTGACATTAAGAAATGGCTAGCAGCCCAATTCCAAATGAAAGATCTGGGAGAGGCTCAATATGTTCTGGGAATCCAAATCATTAGGGATCGTAAGAACAAAATGCTAGCTCTGTCTCAAACAACGTATATTGACAAGATGTCTCGATATTCGATGCAAAACTCCAAGAAGGGACTACTACCCTTCAGACATGGGGTACACCTATCTAAGGAACAGTCTCCTAAGACACCTCAAGAAATTGAGAACATGAGACACATTCCCTACGCCTCAACTATGGGCAACTTAATGTATGTTATGCTCTGCACTAGGCCTGACATATGTTATGCAGTGGGAGTAGTCAGTAGGTATCAGTCTAATCAAGGGTTCGACCACTGGGGGGCGGTTAAGAATATCCTCAAGTATCTTCGGAGAACGAGGGACTACATGCTTGTGTATGGAGCTAAGGATTTGATTCTTACAGGATACACTGACTCTGACTTTCAAGCTGATAAGGATTCAAGGAAATCCACATCAGGGTCAGTATTCACCCTCAATGGAGGAGCTGTAGTGTGGAGAAGCATCAAACAAGGATGCATAGCAGACTCAACCATAGGGGTTGAGTATGTAGCAGCTTGCGAAGCAGCTAAGGAGGCAGTATGGCTTAGAAAGTTCTTGACTGATTTGGAAGTGGTTCTGAATATGAACGTGCCCATAACACTATACTATGACAACAGTGGGGCTGTAGCCAACTCGAAAGAACCTCGAAGCCACAAACGAGGTAAACACATCGAGAGGAAGTATCACCTGATACGAGAGATTGTGCAACGAGGAGATGTGATCGTCACTAAGATCGCCTCAGAACACAACATCGCTGATCCATTTACGAAGGCACTCACGACTAAAGTGTTTGAGGGTCATCTAGAAGGTCTACGTCTACGAGATATGTATGCTATCTAATCTAGGGCAAGTGGGAGAAATGTATAATGGGTATAAGGATGCCCTAGTTCATTGTATTATTTTAATATACATGACATTTCCAGCTTTAGATTATTGCATTTACATCCCACTAACTAGTGTTTTAGTTCAAGTGGGAGTTTGTTGGGTTTTATGGCCTAAAACTCATAGATAGTGAATGTAACTGTTGACAATATATTAATGAAATAATATTGATATATTTTTTCCATTAATTGTTATTAGTTATTTTATATTTGTCTTTGCCTAAAAATAACCCTAATCAAATAAACTAGACATCCAAGGTTGTAATATGAGTCTTGAACTATATGTAGCGACATATGGGATCATTGTTCAAGAAACAGCCTAAAGGGTCTATAGTATAGGGATAAGACTGGGTGCCTTATCCTGGTGACACTATGGATACGACCCACTTTGTATTTGATACAAACGCTGCGATCCAACGCGTTCGTGTAGGAGACATGCGAGTGGGGGTATCCTATGCAATGAGTTTGCATAAGACCGGACCGCGAAATAGTAACCACTGGTTATAACACCGTTAACTAGTTGGTTTTCTATTTCACTAGGACGACCTAGACAACTTAGTCTTAATCCTGAGTTGATTATGGGCTCCTGCTCATAAGAGATTGTCCTTTGATTTGCATGGGTGAGAGTGACCAGTACGCTGACTCAATAAGCCTACCATTTTGGGGACAAGACCGAATGGGGAGCTGGGAACATAATCGTGCAAGATGGAATTCACTCCTTCCCGACTTTAGGGAAGCAGATGAGTGTTCCCTTAAGTGCTTACTCCGAGTCTTGAACAAATGGCCCTACCCTCTCAATGGCACGAGAGGGTTTTCTGTTTGATTGTTCGACCACAAACAGGTTGTTCATTAGAGGAGAACTGGTACTTAAGGAAATAGAGGTAACCCAGGGGTAAAACGGTAATTTGACCCAATTGGTGTTACGGACACTCGTGAAGGATTAACTAGTCGATATTGGTATATATCCGTGGACACAGAAAACATGTCTGCAGTGAGAAATGTGCAGCTGTGAGTCTATAGTGGAATGAACACACAGTTAACGAATATTGATTAATGTGGTTAATGAGTTTGACCAATTAGGTCCCACTGCAGGTCCATTAGGTCCCACTGGTAGCTCAAAAGTAATTTGAGGCAACTAAGTAATAAATGTAAATTGAAAATGTTCAATTTACTAAGGGAAACAAACATAATATATATTGATATATATTAGTGAGAGAAATTAATATTTGAAGAAATTCAAATATAAATTTATGGAAGTTTGAAAGAGTTCAAATAATGAATTAATTAATTTAAGGCCTAAAATCTATTTGGGCGAATTAATTAATTCAAGGCTGGAAATTAAATATGTGATATTTAATTGGTGGTTAATTAATTTAAGAATTCATTAACCGGGAATTAATCAATTATGGAAATAATGAATCACTTAAGGAAGTGATTAATCATTTATAGAAATGATCTAATCACTTATGGAAGTAATTAGTCATTTGTGGAAAAGATTAATCAATTATGGAATTGATTGATCATGATTGATTAATTAAGGAATAAGATTGAATCAAATTTGGAAAAGATTGATTTAATTGAATATTTTATTTATGGCCTCTCTTCTATAAATAGAACACTAGACCTAATTGGTCCATGACACTTTGCTCTTACTCTTAGACTCTCAAGACAAGACCTATAATTCTCTCTGGTCTCCCTCTTAGAGAAAGACTCCCACAAGTCTTTTGCCTGCTAGACCTAGAGTCATACCGGTGTAACCTCTGTGGTTATTGTGTCATTCAAGAAGAATTTTCTAGCGATCACAAGACAAAGGAGGGTGTTGCGTTTTATTCGTTGGAGCGTCGTTGGCGAAGAACGATCAAGTCTAGAATGGAGGTTTGTAACGGTTCTTCTCCTTTTCTTTAGAAAAGCATGAAAATAAATTTGGATTTATTTTTCAGCATGTTTAAACTGATTTTCCAGCAACTTTAAAGTATGTTTAAAGTTTGATTGAGTTTTCGTAACGGTATTTTAATGTTAATTAATATACGACGTAAGGTCCAATCAATGCGCTTCCGCTGCGTGGGGACTTTTATTCCCTTCAAGTTTTAGATAGTTTGTGGATAGTTTAGGTTAGAAAAACTTTGGTTTTTATCTTATCTTTTAAAAAGATGCTTGATGTTTTTTTGAGCTTGACCTATGATAGTTTTGAAGAAAAAATAAATTGTAGAGAAAGTGCTTTAAAAATAAAAAGCATGTTTCAAAGGAGTTCTTTTTTAAGCCCTTGATGATGAAAACTAGAGCTTTGTTCTATCTCAAAAGTACCACGGTCTGAACTGAATTGTTTTCTAGTCATAGGCTTTCCATTTGTCTTTTTCTTTACAAAATTGTCTTAGAGTCTAAACTTCCTCGTGTTTAACCTTTCTAACACTCTAGGAGAGTTTAGCCTTTAAGTTTTGATAACTAAGAAGCCTCATGTTAAGCCCATGCCTCAAAAACAAGCCAATGAGGACATTGTCTACCTTTAAGTTTTCGGGGGGGGGGGGGGGTGTTTTACGTTTTATGCTTTATTATGTAAATATCTTTTGTAAATTTGTACTGTTGGAAAGAATATGTGCACAGTATATATTCCGAAAAAAAAGAAAAAAAAAAGAAAAGAAGAAAAAACCAAAAACCGAGAGTTACTCCTCCTTCCTAGGGTTTACTGAGTAACCAGGTGCATTCATGACACCCATGGTTTGCCACTGCATGAAAGGTTTTACCTAGGGAAGTGAGTATGACTCCGAGCTTGTGTGAACTTTGCTCGTAGCTAGATATATTCACCACAAATTGTCGATAAGCTAGAACGAAGGTAAAGATGACAGCAAGGATGCTCTTGGGAGAAAAAAGAAGTTGAATAAAAGGAGCACCAACAGTCAAATAAGTTTGGGGGAGATGGGAAAATGTCTAGTAATTCATATATGCTTTTGTTTTTCTAAAGATTGTTTTCTTAGACTAAAAAGACTACACTAGGCTCTATGAGTAGAAGTTAGGTAGTTTAAGCACATTGGTTAGGATGGATGAGAGAGAGTTTTGCTTTGAAAAAGAACAGTAGAAATCTGCAAGCATAGGAAACTCAGACGTTGTGACTGGCACTAGAGTAAAACCCTCCCCTGAAAGGCAATCTTTTTAGAAAACGATCTTGAAATACATGTTTACTTGATTCCATGTCACTTGATTTGAAATGAAAAGTTGATACTAGTACCATGATTCATTACTATGCATGAACTGTATGTTGGGTTTTATGCCCTAAAACTCGTAGATAGTAAATGGAACAAATTAATCGATCTCAATAAAGTGTTATTTGAGTAATTCAGTAAATTGGTTATTGAATAATCGAGTTTTCATTAATAAACCCTAAATCAAATAAACTAAGATCCAAGGTTGTTTAAATGAAACTTGGACTAGTATGTGGGGACATACGGGGATCAGTGTCCAAGTAACAACCTAAAAGGTCTATAGTATAGGGATAAGGTCAGGTACCTTATCATGGTGACACGATGTGATACGACCCACCTTCTATTCGATACAGATGCAATGATCCAAAGCATCCATGTAGGAGAATGCGGGTGGGGGTATCCTATGCAATGAGTTTGCATAAGACCGAACTGCGAAATAGTAACCACTAGATGTAACGTCGTTAACTAGTTTAGGTTTCTATTTAAATAGGATGACCTAGGTAACTCAATCTCAATCCCGAGTCTGTTATGAACCCCTTTCAGGAGGGATTATCCTTAGATTTGTATGGGTGAGAGTGGCCAGTTCACCGACTCAATAAGCCTATCATTTCAGGGGCAAGACCGAATGGGGGCTAGGAACATAACAGTACAAGATGAAATTCACTCCTTCCCCTATTGGGGTAAGTAGATGTGTGTTCCCTTAAGGGCTGATTTTGGGACTCGAACAAAGGCGCGCCATCCTCTCCTAGCCCGAGAGGAACTCCTGTTTAGTGGTTGGACCCTAAACAACTTGTTCATTAGAGGGATCAATGGTACTTAAGGAATCAGAGGTAACCAAGGGGTAAAACGGTAATTTGTCCCAACTGGTGTTACGAACACACGTGAAGGATTGACTTACTACATTGGTCGATATCCGTGGACACATAAATATTCTATAGTGAGAAGAGTGTAGTTGTGGGTCTTTAGTGGAGTGACCCACAGTTAACGAATGTTGACTAACTTGGTTTTGAGTTTGGCCAATTAGTCTCGTATCGTTGGAGCTTCTGATATGTAGATCCATTAGTTTCCACTGGTAGCTCGTAAAGAGACTTGAGGCAATTAAGTATAAATTATAAATTGAAAGTGTTCAATTTATTTGGGGAATCGTATAATGTATATTGATGCATTATAATATAAAGTTTATGAGACTTTATAATATAATTTTTGAATTAATTTCAAAAATTAATTATTGAGAGAAAATATTTGAAAGAGTTCAAATAAATTTAAAATGACTTGGATTCATATTAATTTTAATAAAATCCCTAAGATTAAATATATGATATTTAATTGGGTAATTAATTAATTATTTATTAAAATTAGAGACCTTTTGCTATTAGGAAATAAAATATTTGAAAGGGTTCAAATAAATTTAATATGAATTGGATTCATATTAATTTTAATTTTAATGAAATCCCTAAGATTAAATATATGATATTTAATTGGGAAATTAATTAATTATGGAATTAATTAATTATTTATTAAAATTAGAGACATTTTCCTATTAGGAAAAGATCTTCCTTTTCCTATTAGGAAAAAAGTCTTGGCTTTTACTGTATATAGCACCCTTGGGGTGGGGTGAAAGGCATCTCATTCATTCTCCTACTCTCAGAGAATTCCCCTCAAGGCTTCCTCTAGACTCCCACCAGTCTCCTGCCTCTAGAAGTCTCAGAGTCATACCGGTGTAGCCATAGTGGTGGTGTTCGCACTAGTTCGCGATTAATTCACAAGCAGTTGGTGAATTTAATCTGAGTCGTCAACGAGAGTAAGTAATTTGTTACTATATAAATTAGATTTAGATCTAATATTTTTGTATGCTTAGCCTTAATATAAATCTAGAATACTTCTAAATTTATTGCCAATGTATTGGTATTTTAGATTAAACAAAATTAATTACGAATCGGTCCCAAACACGCTTCCGCTTTATGGAATTACGGAATTCCAATCCTTCAAGTGGTATCAGAGCCGATCGTAGATCTAATTTTATTTCTCTAAAATTTACATTGGTTGTTGGTGGGATTGATTAATGCATAATGTATGTATGGTTTACATTGAACTATTTAGGTTAATTTTATGGCCATAGATTTTATTGTTTTTTATGTGATTTGATCATGTAAGGGCCCGGTGTTTCGGGTATTTTATGTAAAATCGAGTCTTTTGTAAGTTCGTGTCTAGATTAAGTTTTTTATGAGATGAAAAACGTTGAATTCACGGCGAGAAGAAGTTGCAGCATTGCGATGCTGTCACGATGTGCGGTACAAAGACATGTTTCAGGCGGTTCAAGGTAGCTGGCAATTTGGTTCGCATGGTCCATCTGGGCTGGGACCGATTTGGTCCTGTTCAGCTGGAATTTGGCTCGGTTCGTGGTTTCCATGGCTGGTTCGAAGTGGTTCGGGTCAGTTCGGGCGGTTTAGACCAGTATTTGGAGCTCCAGATTTTGTTTTGGATAGAATTTAGCTATAATTATTGTAATTTATGTTTTATTTTATCCTAGGGGCCAAAATTAACCGGTTCAATTGCTATTTATTTTCGTTATGGATGTCATATAGCTTAAATTCTCACCATATATTAAGCAAGTTTTCATGCATATTTATATTACAATTGTTATAATGTATGGTAATGTAACGCCCCAGGATTTTAGAAGCTAACCCAGCGTCATTACTAACTCCTAGACCAAAACAAACCGTGAGCACCGAAAATTTCGGCAGCATAACGGCGTACATTGGACTAACCCAAAATTTTTCTTTAACCTGTTATGCATAAAACACTTCTATTTAACAGATTAAACGACTCCGCCATTCTACAACGCAACAGAATATCCACAGAACCAACAGCCTGCCGGGTCTCGCAATAACGCTAATCATCATAACAGGGTATTTATAACTTAGAAGCTCAATTAAACACAACTAACTTTAACTTCAATTTATTGAAACAACTTATCTGATACTAACTAAATAAATAGGTAGAGTTTATTAGAACCAACACAGCTCAACCTAATATTCAACACGAATAAATCAAAGACTAAACTAAACAGGACAACAGCTGTCCAACCAACTAAGCAACAACTATCCAACATAGAAATAAAGGAAACCCGAACAACTAGCTAAGGTCCTTCCTCATACGCCTCCTCCGCATCACCATGGTCCACGCAGTCATCATAACCTGCAAAATCTGGTAGTTGGGGGGAGAGAGGAGGGGGTCAGTACACTAAGGTACTGGTAAGCAGCCCCTACCTGAGAAGCCATCAAACAGCAAACAACAAACAACATGCTTTTCATGCGCAAACAACATGCTTTTCAAAGCGGTAAACATAATATCATGCTCAAAAGCTAGTAAAACAAATGACTCTCCTAAGCCATAACTCATGCATCTTTCTATATGCAACTTGCTAACCACTCAAGCTCCACGAGCTCGCTCAACGCTCTTATTTAGCCCTCACATGGCCCTCACACGTGATTTCCGCGTCACGCTCCGCAAAACTCTCCAAGACTGACCCTTCGAGTTGTACCGACCCCTGACCATTTATACCCAGGGCCTCGGCACTTCTCTACAGAGCTCGGCATTCGACCCTTGACCATTTATACCCAAGGCCTCGAACTGTGCATCGACCCTTGACCATTTACACCCAAGGCCTCGATGACTAAGCAACGTATTGACCCTTGACCATTTATACCCAAGGCCTCAATACTTGCCTCAAGACTCATCACACCGACCCTTGACCATTTATACCCAAGGCCTCGATGCTCCTCTTTATCTAACATTGGCATATCGACCCTCGACCATTTATACCCGAGGCATCGACATCCAATAGTGATGTATCAGTCCTCGACCATTTATACCCGAGACCCTGATAATCACTTACTTTCCTCGAAACAATATCAGTCCTCGACCATTTATACCCGAGGCCCTGATATCTCAATCACAATGCTAGTCCTCTTTAAAACCCATGGTGACATGTCACCCCTCGACCATTTGTACCCGAGGTGCACTGACATTCACCCATCTTGCCCTTTTCACATTTTAGGTCCCTGACCTATATCTCACATCTACTAGAATGCATATGCCCTGCAACATGCTTCTAGACTCATGAATCATGCCCACTAAGCATTCACATGACCACATCTCTCAACTCATGCTTGACTCTCGAATGCAAAACCGAACCAACGCGCTTTACATCAAGCCAACATGCAACAAAATTTCATGCTTTACACTCAGTCATTAAGCAACAAAAGTCATGTTTTTCAACGATAACATATATATTTGCATATATTCAAAGAAACAAGAAACATGAGGGTAATTATAAAGCGAGTAACACTCAGCATGCATCACACAGTCAAACAGACAACATCAAGTAAGAACTACTTACCGGAAGCTCAAACGCTCCTAAACAATCCTAAAGGACCGATGGAAACAACCGGAAGAGCCTAAAGAGCTCAAACTACAAGGAACGATTACCAAGGGTTAGAAAACAACTTAGAGCACCTAATAGACTTGAGGAAAGGATCTAAGGATGCTGGAATTTACCGCTTAGAGCTCAAACAACCTTGAGAACAAGCTGACTTGTGTTCGAAACGACCCAACAACCAAGATCCCAAGCCACTGGGTTATGGGTAACCAAAATCAAGGTCTTTCGAGTTGTGGGTACTCACTGAACACGATCTTTGAGATCAAATGCTCGATGAACAGCAACCGAACAGACTTAAATCCTGCAATTTTGAAGTCGATAACGCATGGGTATCAGTTACTTAAGCTATAGAACCAATAACAGCATTGAACCTTACCCAACGGACCCGATATCAGGCAAGACGGGTTGCAACAACCTCGAACAACGCACTAGAACGATCCTTGGGCAGTGGGTATTCAAGTCGATGTGTTTCGAACCTAATCGAACACCTAGACGACGTTGCAGATCAGAAAATCGAACAACATTAAACTTTTCAGCACCTAAAGCTAATGGGTAATTAAAATTTGAGGTTTATAAAGCATGGGTAATGCTGAAAACTTACCGAAAGAGCCTAAGCACGCCGAAACGATCCTTAAATCAGCCCGAACGCGCCTAAACACCAGAACAACGAAGATTCCAGCTTCTACTCACTAGCCCAGCCGAAAACATAAGGAAGAAAACGAGATTAACACACCGCCTGCTGAACTCGAATGAAATAAAGAGAAAATGGAAGTCTTACGCGCGAAACACAGGGAAAATTCGAGACTCACCTGCTGAGGTTGACAGAACACGCGCGAAGGAGGGAAAGGAAGACGACTCGCGGCTGCTCGAGCAAAGAAGAAGATGTCGCAAACCTACTGCTCAGCCCGACACCCATGAGAACAAGGGAGACGACCTTGTGGGTCTACTGCTCGAGGAAGAAACACGCGAAGAATGAGGCTTGAGAAAAACCCATGGCGGCGGCACCTACTCACGCGAAGGAGAGAACGGGAACTAGCGGGAGGCGGCAGCTGCGCAAAAACACTGAGGGGGGGGGTCTGGTGTACGCGACGAAATGAGGGAGAGAAAGAAAGATTAGGGCTTTGATTTTCCTTTTCTTTTTTTTTCCTCTTATAATTAAAAATTCCAAATAACTTAACACCTCCTATTCAAGACCAAAAATAAGAACCCTTAATACCGAAATAGTTCTCAAATAATCTTCGAGGTTTTATGCCGAATTTTATTTCCAAACTTAACTCCTAAAAGATTTGGGAGAGAAAATAACCCGATTGATAAAGGGTTTGGGTGTTTTGATATTTAAAATAAATATCGAATATTAAACCTCCAAGCTTTAGGAAATTTAATTTAATGACCCGAGACTAAGCTTAAATTCTAATTTTTTTTTTAAATTAGAATAAAACGCTTAACATATCCAAAAAGGGTTCGATTCTAAAACGCAGGGCGTTACAATCTCCCCACCTTAAGAACTTTCGTCCTCGAAAGTTACTCACTTAACCACTTTTGGACAACTGGCCATGACTCCAACTCTGACCTCTCAAGGCACTGAATACCAATGGTTCTTAGCCCATCAAACCATTTCCTGCTAGAACTCCAAAGTTTTGAATCAAGGCATAAGAAATGTCATTGATGCACCTCTTCAACTGCAACACTTGGAACAGGTTGTGTTGTACATACACATTGGTAACAAAGACAACCAATGAACAACGAGGCAAAGTGCATAATGATCTTCAAATGGTCCAAAATCATCAGAGCTACACTATCCAATCCTTTCAACACAGAGGACTTTTTCCACTAAAGCTACTTGAAGAACCCAAGGTCGATGATGAACTTTCCAAACAACGACACACGAAGCACGATGTGTTGCCGATGAAAAATGTGGCCAATACGACTATAAACAGCTAGACCAATGCACTCAAAGATCTTGAGTAGTCCAATACATTTGAACTAAGCTATCCATTCACCATAACATGGAGAACCCCTCTATTCACAAGTCACCTACGTTGAGCTCAACCGTTGCACTTATCACCTGCACAAACCATTTGACTTCATTGGTAACTCACACATTTTTTTTTATGATCCTTTGGATAGCTTCGTTAGTCAACTTTACTAACTTTGGCTTTTGTAGGAATAACAACTTACCAAGCAACTGAGCAATTCGCTCTTCGCATTATGCATGCCCATGATGATTCTTAAATCCCCTATCCATCTTGGCTTTATGAGGATGCACTGAAAAAGGTGTTTTATGCGCCTCTTACAATCAATCTCGCTTTAGAGGATAATCCTTGGCACAACCACCTTGATATAACAAAGCTAAATCTCTCGTGAGGATAAAATTCACTTGATCTTCCTCACTTAGGCGTTTAACCAATTCTAGGTCTTCTTAATGGCTATCAACAATCAACTTTTTCAACTAGGCATCGCTAAAGTTGAGCAAACAATGCTAAAAAGGCTTCCGCTGCCAACTCAATTTCTGTGCAATCAACCCGCTTAGCAAAGGACTATGAGATGACACCGAGAACGCCAACTTGTTTTCTTGCTAAGAGCATATTGCAATTTCCATGTCAGGTGCTACTTGACCTTACAACAAAAATTCTTTACCAGATCCAAACACTTATCCTTATCCTAAGTCAAGCTCTTCTTGCATAAAGAAACACTTCCGACTCTTTGTGGTCTATGAGTTTGGATACTTCCTCCGTAAGGAAGGTCTCTTTGGATATCTAAAGTCAACATTGCAACTACAACTTCCAAGTCATGAGTGTGGAACATTTAAACTCATATTTCCTTAGTTGCCACAAGGTGTAAACATCTGTTCTACATCGCATTAGTTTACAACCTTGTAGTTTTTCTTTAGCGCCAATAACAACCACTAACCTCTTGAACCATCCGGAACAATTAACACCGAGACTGCAGCCAGTTGTTCCTTTAACCCCGAGAATGCTTCTTACAAACTTCGCTTCGAGCAATAACGATATGACTGAATCTGGCGAGTGAACTTAACTCATGGTGCTACCAAATTAGCAACATTCTAAACAACCTCCCAGCTTCAAAAGGTAACTTTCCAATTCAAGAAGATCATGTCTTTGAACCATTATATTGGGTTGGACCAATTGCAACTTCTTCTACTTTACTTCAGCAAGACCCAGTCCTTAGAACCCAAATGCCCAAGAAAGCAACCTTATCCAAACAAAACTCATTCTTTGAGTAACATACAACTCACTACATCCCAAAGTTGTCAAAACTTGCTCGAAGTGCTCTTTATGGGTCTTCCTTAGTCTTTAAATAAAGCAACTTATAACCCAGGAACACTATCACGAACGAGTCCAAAAGATCTTGAAAAACTAGCTCGTGAAGCCCAAAAACTATAGGAGCATTAGTAATCCAAAAACATCATGTTCTTATGATGCTTACACTCTGTTTTGAAGGCAACCTTGAACGACAGCTTCCTTGACCCTTACCTGAGGGTAACCTCATCACAAATCTAACTTTGGTAAAACCTTAGCTCCTTGAACTTGGTAAAAGAAATCACCACTATGATGGGGGAAAACTTATCTTTTACTGCCACAATGATCAATTCCCAATAATCAATGCCTAGGCTCAATGAACTAACCCTTTTTCTCCACCAACAAAGTTGGGGAGACACAATAGGGTGAATAAACCCCTCGTCCAAGAGTTCTTCCAATGGCACCATAAGTTCCTTCCTTGAATCGGTATCATTCGATAAAGTGCCGTGAACAATAGGTTGTCCCAAGTAACAACTCTATCCAGAAGTCCATGACATTTTCAAAATAGGCTCAAGCACCAAACTACAAGAGACACTTGACCTTTATGGTAGATGTTATCTTTTGGATTTCCAACTTCTATTTCTTTGAGTCTAAAACTTCAGCCAAATGATAACCTAAGGTGAGCTTCCTTATCAGATCATTCCATGGTTTCTTAACTAAAGCCAACCAATCCATATCCAGGAACGACGGCGAGGTCTAGCATAATCCAACTCGACAATCTTGCTCCACATATCTTGCTTGCACAGAAAGTCCACCAACTTTACTACTTCCTATGGAAATTCTCTTAATTCTTTACAGACTTGGTTCCACTTGCTAGGATCTTCAAGCCGACTCACTAACCTTCCAAGGTAAAAGATCCAACATTAGGCTCGCTTTGCTGGACACCTGCAACCACCACTACCAATTGGGCCTCGCCAAAGAAGAACCAACACGAAAAAGGCTTCCAACGCCAATGCCACTTGAGGCACCAGTTGAAGAACAAGGGAATTCACATCGAGGTGAGGATCGACTTCAAGAACACTTGGAGAGCCAGAACGATCACTTTCTTGACTCTCGCTAAAACTCATCACTAAGAGGGAAAATAAGGAACTCGTTTAACCAATTCTCCGAAGAAGCTTGAATAGGAGGGACTAACATCGAACTGAGGCAACAACCTAGATCTGATAGCACACAACATGCACAAACCGAAGACACACGAGCTATCTAAGAATCTATGGCAGCATCCTACGCCTACTAACAAGCAACATCACGAAACAGTCACAAGAAAATCAAAAAACTATCTAGCTAACTATGGGAGCATCCTACTCCTACTATCAAACAAGAATCACACAATCAACACAATCTATCCATCCGACTACAGGGAGCATCCTAAGCCTAACTACTTTATCAAAAAGCAGCTTAGGGAAACCGAACATGCTCAAACAAGGCACACAAGCAACAACCATCAAGCATACACGTAAGCTAACAATGAAAATGCAAGGCACCCAAGTAAATCAAAGATAATCATGCCAACAGATAATTTAAACATACGACAACACAATAATATCTTAACCAGACCAACGTACCTGGTGATGGAGAGGAGAACGAGGAAGACCATAACCCTAAACATCCAAACAACCTAGATTTCCTAGGCCAGTCTACAGGAACAACTCTGCTCTGATACCAACTGTAACGCCCCAGGATTTTAGAAGCTAACCCAGCGTCATTACTAACTCCTAGACCAAAACAAACCGTGAGCACCGAAAATTTCGGCAGCATAACGGCGTACATTGGACTAACCCAAAATTTTTCTTTAACCTGTTATGCATAAAACACTTCTATTTAACAGATTAAACGACTCCGCCATTCTACAACGCAACAGAATATCCACAGAACCAACAGCCTGCCGGGTCTCGCAATAACGCTAATCATCATAACAGGGTATTTATAACTTAGAAGCTCAATTAAACACAACTAACTTTAACTTCAATTTATTGAAACAACTTATCTGATACTAACTAAATAAATAGGTAGAGTTTATTAGAACCAACACAGCTCAACCTAATATTCAACACGAATAAATCAAAGACTAAACTAAACAGGACAACAACTGTCCAACCAACTAAGCAACAACTATCCAACATAGAAATAAAGGAAACCCGAACAACTAGCTAAGGTCCTTCCTCATACGCCTCCTCCGCATCACCATGGTCCACGCAGTCATCATAACCTGCAAAATCTGGTAGTTGGGGGGAGAGAGGAGGGGGTCAGTACACTAAGGTACTGGTAAGCAGCCCCTACCTGAGAAGCCATCAAACAGCAAACAACAAACAACATGCTTTTCATGCGCAAACAACATGCTTTTCAAAGCGGTAAACATAATATCATGCTCAAAAGCTAGTAAAACAAATGACTCTCCTAAGCCATAACTCATGCATCTTTCTATATGCAACTTGCTAACCACTCAAGCTCCACGAGCTCGCTCAACGCTCTTATTTAGCCCTCACATGGCCCTCACACGTGATTTCCGCGTCACGCTCCGCAAAACTCTCCAAGACTGACCCTTCGAGTTGTACCGACCCCTGACCATTTATACCCAGGGCCTCGGCACTTCTCTACAGAGCTCGGCATTCGACCCTTGACCATTTATACCCAAGGCCTCGAACTGTGCATCGACCCTTGACCATTTACACCCAAGGCCTCGATGACTAAGCAACGTATTGACCCTTGACCATTTATACCCAAGGCCTCAATACTTGCCTCAAGACTCATCACACCGACCCTTGACCATTTATACCCAAGGCCTCGATGCTCCTTTTTATCTAACATTGGCATATCGACCCTCGACCATTTATACCCGAGGCATCGACATCCAATAGTGATGTATCAGTCCTCGACCATTTATACCCGAGACCCTGATAATCACTTACTTTCCTCGAAACAATATCAGTCCTCGACCATTTATACCCGAGGCCCTGATATCTCAATCACAATGCTAGTCCTCTTTAAAACCCATGGTGACATGTCACCCCTCGACCATTTGTACCCGAGGTGCACTGACATTCACCCATCTTGCCCTTTTCACATTTTAGGTCCCTGACCTATATCTCACATCTACTAGAATGCATATGCCCTGCAACATGCTTCTAGACTCATGAATCATGCCCACTAAGCATTCACATGACCACATCTCTCAACTCATGCTTGACTCTCGAATGCAAAACCGAACCAACGCGCTTTACATCAAGCCAACATGCAACAAAATTTCATGCTTTACACTCAGTCATTAAGCAACAAAAGTCATGTTTTTCAACGATAACATATATATTTGCATATATTCAAAGAAACAAGAAACATGAGGGTAATTATAAAGCGAGTAACACTCAGCATGCATCACACAGTCAAACAGACAACATCAAGTAAGAACTACTTACCGGAAGCTCAAACGCTCCTAAACAATCCTAAAGGACCGATGGAAACAACCGGAAGAGCCTAAAGAGCTCAAACTACAAGGAACGATTACCAAGGGTTAGAAAACAACTTAGAGCACCTAATAGACTTGAGGAAAGGATCTAAGGATGCTGGAATTTACCGCTTAGAGCTCAAACAACCTTGAGAACAAGCTGACTTGTGTTCGAAACGACCCAACAACCAAGATCCCAAGCCACCGGGTTATGGGTAACCAAAATCAAGGTCTTTCGAGTTGTGGGTACTCACTGAACACGATCTTTGAGATCAAATGCTCGATGAACAGCAACCGAACAGACTTAAATCCTGCAATTTTGAAGTCGATAACGCATGGGTATCAGTTACTTAAGCTATAGAACCAATAACAGCATTGAACCTTACCCAACGGACCCGATATCAGGCAAGACGGGTTGCAACAACCTCGAACAACGCACTAGAACGATCCTTGGGCAGTGGGTATTCAAGTCGATGTGTTTCGAACCTAATCGAACACCTAGACGACGTTGCAGATCAGAAAATCGAACAACATTAAACTTTTCAGCACCTAAAGCTAATGGGTAATTAAAATTTGAGGTTTATAAAGCATGGGTAATGCTGAAAGCTTACCGAAAGAGCCTAAGCACGCCGAAACGATCCTTAAATCAGCCCGAACGCGCCTAAACACCAGAACAACGAAGATTCCAGCTTCTACTCACTAGCCCAGCCGAAAACATAAGGAAGAAAACGAGATTAACACACCGCCTGCTGAACTCGAATGAAATAAAGAGAAAATGGAAGTCTTACGCGCGAAACACAGGGAAAATTCGAGACTCACCTGCTGAGGTTGACAGAACACGCGCGAAGGAGGGAAAGGAAGACGACTCGCGGCTGCTCGAGCAAAGAAGAAGATGTCGCAAACCTACTGCTCAGCCCGACACCCATGAGAACAAGGGAGACGACCTTGTGGGTCTACTGCTCGAGGAAGAAACACGCGAAGAATGAGGCTTGAGAAAAACCCATGGCGGCGGCACCTACTCACGCGAAGGAGAGAACGGGAACTAGCGGGAGGCGGCAGCTGCGCAAAAACACTGAGGGGGGGGGTCTGGTGTACGCGACGAAATGAGGGAGAGAAAGAAAGATTAGGGCTTTGATTTTCCTTTTCTTTTTTTTTCCTCTTATAATTAAAAATTCCAAATAACTTAACACCTCCTATTCAAGACCAAAAATAAGAACCCTTAATACCGAAATAGTTCTCAAATAATCTTCGAGGTTTTATGCCGAATTTTATTTCCAAACTTAACTCCTAAAAGATTTGGGAGAGAAAATAACCCGATTGATAAAGGGTTTGGGTGTTTTGATATTTAAAATAAATATCGAATATTAAACCTCCAAGCTTTAGGAAATTTAATTTAATGACCCGAGACTAAGCTTAAATTCTAAATTTTTTTTTAAATTAGAATAAAACGCTTAACATATCCAAAAAGGGTTCGATTCTAAAACGCAGGGCGTTACAGGTAATTATGCATGACTTTAATTTCATGAGTTATTTAATTTAATCGTTATATTAAATATATGAAATTGGTGATGCATGATGCATGACATTAATTTAGCTAAATATAATTGTTATATTTTATTAATGTAGCATGCATGCGTATGATTATTTTCATGAGAATTAATATAATTAGTTATATTATGAATCAAAATAATCAATATAAATCAATGTTTGTTTTCATGTATGATTTAATATAAAATGTTATATTAATTATTAAATGAAAATGGAGTAGCATTGAGCATGAGATTAATTAGATTAATATAAGAGTTATATTATATTAATGTCAAATTTCATGTAATTTAATTTCATGGATGTTTAATTATTATAATCGATATTAATTAAAAGAAATTTAAATTGCATGAAGCATGACACAACTTTAGATTAATATAATCGTTATATTATCGTTGGCGTCATAATAATATGGTGTTTAATAATTAGAATATGATTGTTATTTTTCCAACACCATAGAAGCATATTATAGGGCTAATCATTAAAAATTTATAATAAGTTATAAAATTGACTAGAAACCGTCAATCTATAACAAAGAGTTGCATGCAAACATAGGACCTTAGGTTAAAATGAATTAATTTTAAAATGTTTAAAATTAATTAGACCTAAGCTCATTATAATTCTAATAGGATTAGAATTATTTTCTTACTTAGAATTAAAAATAGTTTTAATTGACTAAGTAGGAAAAACATTACTATGATTATAAGGGAACTCCACTGGTTAAGTTCTGTCTAAGGCTGGGGGTACTTAAGATGACGGTTTACGGAACACCTCCTACCTGGGAACTAACTAGGAATACCGGAGTTGAATTAATCATAGTTAAATGTTAGCATGCAATGCCACTAGGGTTATTAAAAGAGTTTAATTCACCTACATCTTTAGAGTAAAGAGTTTACATTACTATGGTTATAAGGGAACTCTCCCGATAAAGTTATGTCTAAGCCTGGAGGTACTTAAGATGACGGTTTACGGAACATCTGCTACTTGGGAACTGACTCGGAACTTGAGTTGAATTAACCATAGTTATGTTAGCATGCAATATCGCTAGGTCAATTAAAAGAGTTTAACTCACCTAGATCTTTAGAGTAAAGATTTATCATAACTATTGGTTATAAGGGAACTCTACCGGTAGAGTTCTGTCTAAGGCGTGAGGTACTTAAGATAACGGTTTACGGAACACCTGCTACCTGGGAACTGAGTCGGAACTTGAGTTGAATTAACCATAGTTATATTAGCATGCAATGTCTCTAGGTAATTAAAAGTGTTTAATTCACCTAGACATCAGAGAAAAGACCTATATATATAAAAGTTATATGCAGGCATAGACTTAGATAGATTCACTTAGGCAGAATTTACCTAAGTAGTAGACACTATAATTATAAAAATACTTAGTGGGTGGAAATATATCAAAACAAGATTTTCATAAATCAAGTTTTGCTCTCACGTCCTCAAAAGTTCACAACGTGAGGTTCATGCTTGGCCTCGAGTCACCTTGGGAGTGACCCCCTACGAGTGGTGTTTGCATGGATTAATATCAAGGTGAATGAGGGAGTATTTTATAGTAAGTGGGAGCAGGACACGTGTCAACGTATCCTATGGTCTCCTCCATTAGGTTGCACCGTGAGATCCCCATGATCTGCCTGCGAGTCGCCCTGGGAGCGATCGCCCTACGGAGGGCTTGATCATGGGAGTCGGAACAATGCAAACTCCAGAAATAGATAGGGTTTCTTAGGTCTATTTACAACTTTGACTTTCCCTACAATAGCATTGTTGGGGTCGTCCTCTGAAATCTGAAAAATGGAGGGTCACACTTACGTGAAATTGTTAAGGTGTTAATAATTTCTAGACCGAAAAAACGGTAGCTAAGAACTATTGGAATATGAGTTATTCCAGGATTAGGGATTGGCTGAGATTGTCTCAATTTAGAGGAGGAGTAGCTGACTACTCTACGGTAGCTGTTGTTCTAAACCTCTGGAGTATCGTTGCAAAAAGAATGTTTATTCTATGGGTCGGCTATTACTTTTGCTAAATTAATTAGATTAAAATAATAATATTATTTTGTGTAATGGGTTAATGCAACAATACTTATGAAGTTAATTTGTTTGTTCTCAACAATGAAACGTTCTTTGTAATCCTCGAATAACGCCAACTACAAAACTGATATTTATAATACAACTAAGAAAATGAACTTAAACATTAATTGGGTGGAATTAGTCTTAAATTGAGGACGCTCCTTAAGCCCACATGTCTAATTCATCTGAAATTGTTCATGATGAATATGACATAGACTGCTTAGCACATCATAATGAAAATAAATTTGATTTATTGGTCAATGAAACGTGTATAGTGGAAAATGATGATACAGCTTGGATCCTTGATTCAGGTGCCACTCATCACGTATGTTCTTCCTTTGAGGGAATGAGCTCCTGACAACAGTTGGATGTTAGGGAAATGACTCAGAGTTGGGACTGGGAAGCTCATTTCAGCTAAAGTAGTGGGAGATATTAAAATGTTCTTCTCCAGGGAACACTATATGTTATTAGATAATGTATATATAGTTCCCAAAATAAAAAGAAATTTTATTTATGTTTCTTGTTTGCTAAAACAAGGATATTCAGTGTCCTTTTCTGTGAATGACGCTTTCATTACTAAAAGGGGTACTGATATATGTTCTGCAAAAATGGAGAACAATTTGTATGTTTTAAGACCAATAGAGTCTAGGGCTATTTTGAACAATGAAATGTTTAAAACAGCCGAGACTCAACCAAAAAGGCAAAAAGTTTCTCAAAGTACCTATCTTTGGCACTTGAGACTTGGTAACATAAATGTCAATAGGATTGGGAGATTGGTTAAGAACGGACTTCTAAGCCAGTTAGAAGATGGTACTTTACCTCTGTGTGAGTCATGTCTCGAAGGTAAGATGACCAAACGACCTTTTACTGGAAAATGTTATTGCGCCAAGGAGCCCTTAGAACTCGTACATACGGATCTCTCTGGTCCAATGAATGTAAGAGCTCAAGGAGGGTATGAATATTTCATCTCTTTTATAGATGATTATTCAAGGTATGGTTATTTATACCTAATGGGTCATATGTCTGAAGCCCTGGAAAAGTTCAAGGAGTACAGGACTGAAGTTGAGAACTTGTCAGGTAAGACCATTAAAACACTTCAATGTGATCGAGGTGGAGAGTATTTGGACTTAAAATTCCATAACTATTTGATAGAACATGGAATCTCGTCTCAACTCTCAGCACCAGGTACATCTCAACAGAATGGTGTATCTGAAAGGAGAAACATAACCTTGTTGGACATGGTTCGATCTATGATGAGTTATGCTCAACAACCTAGTTCTTTTTGGGGTTATGCAGTAGACACTGCAGTTTATATTTTGAATGTAGTTCCCTCAAATAGTGTTTTTGAAACACAATTTGAGCTCTGGAGAGGGCATAAAGCTAGTTTACGTCATTTCAGAATTTGGGGTTGTCCTGCACATGTGCTAGTGGCAAACCTTGGAAAATTGGATTCACGTTCAAAATTACGCCTATTCGTAGGCTACCCAGAAGAAACAAGGGGTGGATACTTCTTCGATCCAAAAGAAAATAAAGTGTTTGTTTCAACAAATGCTACTTTCTTAGAAGAAGACCACGTTCGAGAACACAAGCCACACAGTAAAATGGTGTTAAGTGAAGTTTTTGGAGAAGCTACGAATGAATCAACAAGAGTTGTTGATAAGGCTGGACCTTCAACAAGGCTTGTTGATGAGCCCAGTACATCGACTGGACCTTCAACAAGAGTTGTAGATGAGCCAGTACATCTGGTCAAGCCCATCCTTCTCAACAGTTGAGAATGCCTCGACGTAGTGGGAGGATTGTTCCTCAACCTGAATGCTATCTGGGTTTAGCAGAAGCTCCAGCTGTCATATCTGATGATGGAATCGAGGATCCATTGACCTTTAGACAGGCAATGAATGATGTGGACCATGACCAGTTGGTCAAAGCTATGGACCTAGAGATGAAGTCTATGTACTTCAATCAAGTTTGGGATCTTGTAGAAGTACCTAAAGGGGTTAAACCCATAGCGTGCAAATGGATCTATAAGAGAAAACGAGACGCAGCTGGGAAAGTGTAGACTTTCAAAGCTCGACTGGTGGCAAAGGGTTATACCCAAATGAAGGGGGTGGATTATGAGGAAACCATCTCCCCAGTTGCCATGTTAAAGTCAATAAGGATTCTCTTGTCCATTGCCACGTTTTATGATTATGAGATTTGAAAAATGGACGTCAAGACTGCTTTTCTTAATGGAAATCTTGATGAGAACATCTTTATGTCTCAACCAGAGGGGTTCATTGTTCAAGATCAGGAGCAAAAAAGTTTGCAAGCTTAGACGACCCATTTATGGGTTGAAGCAAGCTTCCAGGTCTTGGAATATAAGGTTTGGCACTGCTGTCAAATCTTATGGCTTTGACCAAAACGTTGATGAACCTTGTGTTTACAAAAGGATTATCAACAATTCAATAGCTTTTCTAGTGTTGCATGTAGATGATATTTTACTCATTAGGGATGATGTAGAATATCTAGCTGACATTAAAAAATGGCTATCAACTGAGTTCCAAATGAAAGATTTGGGTGAAGCTCAGTATGTTCCAGGGATTCAAATTATTAGGAATCGTAAGAACAGAACGTTAGCCCTGACTCAAGCATCATATATAGACAAGATGTTGTCTAGATATAAGATGCAGAATTTCAAGAGGGGTTTACTACCCTTCAGGCATGGAGTTCATTTGTCTAAGGAACGAAATCCTAAGACACCTCAAGAAATTGAGGATATGAGACAGATCCTTTATGCTTCAACTGTGGGCAGTCTTATGTACGCCATGTTGTGTACTAGACCTGACATTTGCTATGCAGTTGGGATAGTCAGCAGGTACCAGTAAAATCCAGGGTTAGACCACTAGACTGTAGTTAAAAGCATACTCAAGTATCTTCGGAGAACGGGGGACTATCAGCTTGTGTATGGCTCTAAGGATTTGATCCTTACAGGATACACAGACTCTGACTTTCAGACTGATAAGGATTCTAGGAAATCCACATCAGGGTCAGTATTTACCATCAACGGGGGAGTTGTAGTCTGGCGTAGCGTCAAGAAAGGATGCATTGCAAACTCCACCATGGACGCCGAATATGTCGCTACTTGTGAAGCAGCTAAGGAAGCTGTATGGCTATAGAAGTTCTTGATGGATTTGGAAGTTGTTCCAAATATGAAATTGCCAATCACCCTTTATTGTGATAATAGTGGTGCAGTGGCAAATTCTATAAAACCTTGCAGTCACAAAAGAGGCAAGGACATAGAGCGCAAATATCATCTCATCAGAGAGATCGTGCAACGAGGGGACGTGATCGTCACGAAGGTAGCCTCTGCGCACAATATTGCTGATCCATTTACGAAGGCTCTCACGGCTAAAGTATTCGAGGGTCATCTAGACGGTCTAGGTCTGCGATATATGTACATAGAATAATCTAGGGCAAGTGGGATAAGTGTAATGGGTATTGTGAATGCCCTAGTTTATTGTATTTATCTGTATTTGTACTTTTCATGTATTATACAGTATTAATACAAACTACTATTCCTACTTCAATGATTATTAATTCAATTTTGATTGTTGATGTACATTGCCCACTACAGTTTTAGTTCATGTGGGAGTTGTTGGGTTTTATGCCCTAAAACTCGTAGATAGTAAATGAAACAAATTAATCGATAAAAAATAAAGTGTTTTTTGAGTAATTCAGTAATTTGGTTATTGAATAATCGAGTTTACATTAATAAACCATAAATCCAATAAACTAAGATCCAAGGTTGTTTAAATGAAACTTGGACTAGTATGTGGGGACATACGGGGATCAGTGTCCAAGTAACAACCTAAAAGGTCTATAGAATAGGGATAAGGTCGGGTACCTTATCATGGTGACACTATGTGATATGACTGTTGGGTTCCTAGACTGAGTAAAAATATGATATAAAAAGACTCTAGAACTCTGTGCAAGTATACACAGTCCGCAGCAAGTAATAAGTATTATCAATCCAAGGCCTGAACTAGCTTTCACTTTATCTATTTTGTATAACTCTTTAATGGTTTCAAAGATGGTTAAAATGATTAGTTTTTATAAGAGTAATGCTGAAGCAAAAAAATGACAGAACAAAAAATAAACAAATAGGCAGACATATTACAAACAGGCGCTGGTCAGGATTTAGTAATTGTTTTAAAAGATGCTCTAGCAATATTATTGATGATGCAAAACTCTCGCAGCCTTATTAGCAGATTCCTCCCGGAACTCCGGATCTTTTGGAATGTGTTTCAACCCCAATGAAGTACAACCGATCAAGCACTAGGCAACTGGCTATCCCTAGCTCAGTCACTGGCGTTCACCAATACACAATGATCTAGTGTGATTAATCGCCACATACTCCCTAAATCATCCCTAAAACTAGAGAGAGGTATCCACACCGGCTGGCCAGGCGGGCATAAAATAGAAATGAACTCAACAATTAATCAAGATGCATTAATCAATATTTATTACTAGAATTAAGCTCGGCAATCACATTGTTCCTAACCAACACCTAAAGCTACCTAGTTCATAAGATGCATGGAAACACAAGTTACAATTTGAGTAAGCATATCCATGACTACAAGATAAAACAAGAAAAGACTAATTCCTTGAACAGATTGCAATCGATGGTCTCCTTGATGGTCTCCAATCTCTCCTCTATTCAGCTCCAAAAGATGGAAGTAACTTTCCAAGAATGGAATGTTTTCTCCCAAAAGTGGAATGACTTTGACTTAGGCGACTACTCCCTTTTATAGAAGGATAGAAGGCTTGACATAGGTAAACCTAGACACGTGTATGGCTCTCCTTGCTCCTTTATCACGAAAATAACTTAACAGAATTCGGTTTGTCAACTTGGCTAACGAACTGTGACGTGTCAGTTTTGCTCCCAGTTTTGCTGCAGTACAGAATTTGCTCCCTCCAGTTGCTCAGCAATACATTCTGCATAAAATAACTTCCAAAGCTTTCATTCTTCCAAATGGGTTAAAACATATAATATCTATCTAAAACCAACCCTATTAAGCACAAAAGACACACAAATCCCTGTAGAAATGAGGCCTAAATAACTACCTTTTGGGCAGTTATCAACGACCCACCTTGTATTCGATACAGATGCAATGATCCAAAGCATCCATGTAGGAGACTTGCGGGTGGGGGTATCCTATGCAATGAGTTTGCATAAGACCGGACCGCGAAATAGTAACCACTAGATGTATCGCCGTTAACTAGTTAAGGTTTCTATTTTAATAGGATGACCTAGGTAACTCAATCTCAATCCTGAGTCTGTTATGAACCCCTTTCAGGAGGGATTGTCCTTAGATTTGTATGAGTGAGAGTGGCAAGTTTTTCGACTCAATAAGCCTACCATTTCAGGGGCAAGACCGAATGAGGGCTGGGAACATAACAGTACAAGATGGAATTCACTTCTTCCCTATTGGGGTAAGTAGATGTGTGTTCCCTTAAGAGCTGATTCCGGGACTTGAACAAAGGTGTGTCGTCCTCTCCTGGCCCGAGAGGAACTCCTGTTTAGTGGTTGGACCCTAAACAACTTGTTCATTAGAGGGATCAGCGGTACTTAAAGAACTAGAGGTAACCCAGGGATAAAACAGTAATTTGACCCAGCTGGTGTTACGAACACACGTGAAGGATTGACTTGAGGTCCATTAGGTCCCACTGGTAGCTCGTAAAGAGACTTGAGACAATTAAGTATAAATTATAAATTGAAAGTGTTCAATTGATTTGGGGAATCGTATAATGTATATTGATGCATTATAATATAAAGTTTATGAAACTTTATAATATAATTTTTGAATTAATTTCAAAAATTAATTCGTGAGAGAAAATATTTGAAAGAGTTCAAATAAATTTAATATGAATTGGATTCATATTAATTTTAATAAAATCCTTAAGATTAAATATATGATATTTAATTGGGTAGTTAATTAATTATGAAATTAATTATTTATTTATTAAAATTAGAGACCTTTTCCTATTAGGAAAAAAAATATTATAAAGAGTTCAAATAACTTTAATATGAATTAGATTCATATTACTTTTAATTTTAAAGAAATCCCTAAGATTAAATATATGATATTTAATTGAGAAATTAAATAATTATAGAATTAATTATTTATTTATTAAAATTAGAGACTTTTTCCTATTAGGAAAAGGTCTTCCTTTTCCTATTAGGAAAAATGTCTTGGTCTTTACTATATATAGGACCCCTGGGGTGGGGTGAAAGGCATCCCATTCATTCTCCTACTCTCAGAGAATTCCCCTCAAGGTTTCCTCTAGACTCCCACCAATCTTCTGCCTCTAGAAGTCTCAGAGTCATACCGGTGTAGCCATAGTGGTGGTGTTCGCACTAGTTCGTGATTAATTCACAAGCAGTTGGTGAATTTAATCTGAGTCGTCAACGAGAGTAAGTAATTTGTTACTATATAAATTAGATTTAGATCTAACATTTTTGTATGCTTAGCCTTAATATAAATCTAGAATAGTTCTAAATTTATTTCCAATGTATTGGTATTTTAGATTAAACAAAATTAATTACGAATCAGTCCCAATCACGCTTCCGCTTTACGAAATTACGGAATTCCAATCCTTCACTCTAACATTTTGGTTTGCAATTAATATTGAGCTCTCACGTTCTGATTGGCAATTAAAAAGTTGATCTCTAACATTTTGATTGGCAATTGCTTGAGGACAAGCAATGAGTTAAGTTTGGGGGTATGATAAGGGTAAAAAATATACCTATTTTTCCCTTATATTTAGCTCATTCCTTGGTCAATATTGAGTGTTTAGGTCAATTTTACTATTTCCGAGCTCAAAATATGCTAATTTGATAAGTTAGGGTGTTGATAGTCACTTTTGTTGAATTATGCTTATTTGTGCTTAAAAAGACTTGATTTGTAGCAAATTTGACTTAGTTTGCTGTTGTGCAGAAAAACAGAGTGAAGTTGGAATTCCCCAGAAATGCGACCGCATTTCTGGGAAGGCAAAAATGATATGCGACCGCATTTCTAGAAAAATAGAGGTCGTTCGGACTCGCACGCGGGTCATTGTTAACGAGTCTTCTTCGCACCTAACCGATTGTTTTGACCCCGAACTGACTAGGCAACCTTCCAGCACCTATTTCGCAGCTCCTCAACCAATTTCTACACTATATAAGCTCGGGATTCGAAGTCAAATTCAAGCAGAACTCACTTGGAAGAAGAGGGTGGTGACAGAACCCTAGCTCGACGCCAATGAGTAGGGATGTCAGAGGTCCTTCTTAGATGATGAATTCTAACCCGAGAGAGAGAGTTAGACATCAAACCTTGTGGTTTGTAGAGAGTTTCACCCATTCCCATCTTGTAAAAGTGAGAGAGTGGAGTGTCTTAGCGAACTCTAAAAGGATTGTGTAAACAAAAAACCCATAATATTTAGCTATCTCTTTTAATTCCAGCTCTTGAATATTTTTATTACTTTGCAAACCGTACATCATTATTTCAATGAAAATGTGTTCATTTTCTTTTTATCCCATCATGAGTAGCTAAATCCCGTTGACGGGTTCAATGTGGTGAATTCCCTGAGGGTTTAATGGCTTGAAAGTGTTTTATTTGCTTAAGTATGGTTTAATGCATGCCATTCTTTATTTATTATCACTCCAATCTTGTTGGGTTTAATTTGATCACTTAGACATTGCATGTTATGTGAGTTTGATCTCAAAAGGGACAAACGATATCGGTTCTCATAAAGGTGATATAGGAGAAAAAACTCGAAAGAGATTGTTTGGCGATATATGGCAAGCTGCCTAAGGCACCCTATATCGACTATAGGGTTATAGGTTGCATTCGTGAATTATCTATATCGGAGTCCAGTCCCAGAAATGGGCATAACGATACTCGCTTAGGCTTCTTACAGTTTTTGGAAACAAGGGCCAAAAGGAAGTTAAATCTGACCCAATGCATTAAACACTCTTAAGTTAGATATTGCATAAGTATGGTTGTTACCCTAAGGATGAATCCATGTTGAATACCTCGTTTTATCTTATTGTTATTCTTTATTATTTTATTGTTTGTTTTGTTTTTCTTTTTAAAAACTGAATCAATCAACTTAATATTTTCTTTGGTTACTTTTTTCAAAAGCAATCATTTGAGCAGTTTCTTCATCAAATCTGAATTTCCAGTTTAGTCCTCGTGGGATCGATACCCTTGGAATACTTTCTAAGGTTTTTTTATTACTACATGCGACCGTGTATACTTGCACTTAAGTGTTGGCTGGATATTTCTTTATTATTTCATTTATCATCTTGTCTCACATTCCATCCATTCAGCCAGCCACACACCAAGAATACGGGAACAAAGTTAATCTAAGGGCATCTCTCGACACTTCCTGAATCACAAACGAATCACTAACTCCTAGAAAAGACTTAAGATGTAAATGGGGGTCTTCAGATGGTAAACCATGGAATTGACCCACAGTCTGCAACATTTGGAACATTACCGATTTCATTTCAAAATTTGTTGCCTCAATTTGAGGACGTACAATTCCTGGATTTAACTCATCAAACATCAGAAAAGCATACGCTCGAATGGATCTGGCCCTATCATTTGCTACAAGAATAGGGTTATCAGCCTGGTTATTTTGCTGTCCATTTTGCTCCAGCAGTGGATTTTTCTGCAGCTCACGATTCCGTTGGGGATCAACTTGATCTTCTGGAATATTTGGAAGTCGCAGAAGGGCATCTATCAGATTTAGATTTCTTTGTTGCTCCCTCCTCCTTCTTCTGAATGTTGGCTCAATCTCTGGATAAAGTTCAAATCTCACCCTGGAAGGATCGCTCATACACCCTCACACCTACAAAACAAAACAAACAATCAAAAAGTTCACACACCAAACCACTAAGACACATACACAAAACAGATCAGATAAAACTAATTCAAATCCCCGACAATGGCGCCAAAAACTTGTTGCCTTTCCAACGTGGTTAAAAATATGGTTTAAATTGACTCTAGAAAACTATGCAAGTGCACATAATTTGCAACAATTAATAAGTAATTTATCGTATCCACGAGGTTTTGAACCGTTTCACTATACCTATTTTGCTTAGCCTTTTAGTGATTTCAAGGTTGTTAAAATGATTGGGTTTTGAAATAATGCTCGAACAAAAGAAATAACAGAGCAGAAATGTACACGGATAAAAAAGACAGATTGGAAACATGCGTTGGTTAAGACTTCTGTAATTGTTAAAAAGATGCTATAGCAATTGTATTGATATGGCAAACTCTCGCAGTCTTATCAGCAGGATCCTCCAAGAAC
This sequence comes from Luffa aegyptiaca, assembly GCA_017139565.1. Classification (NCBI taxonomy): domain Eukaryota; kingdom Viridiplantae; phylum Streptophyta; class Magnoliopsida; order Cucurbitales; family Cucurbitaceae; genus Luffa; species Luffa aegyptiaca. Next base: position 26,008,851 of record CM029397.1, read on the forward strand.
TTTGAAATTTTTGGAATGTGTCTCATCTCCAATGACGCTCTACCGATCGAGCACTAGGCAACTGGCTATCCCTAACTCAGTCACTAGCGTTCACCAACACATGATGGTCTAGTGTGATTACAAGCCACACATCCCTTAAATCACCTCTGAAACTAAGAGAAGTTATTTATACTGGCTGGCCAGTTGGACACAAAATGATATTAAACACAACAAGTAATCAAGATGCTCAATATCAATATCAATTGCTAGATTATTAAAGAATGACAATTACATCGCCCTAACCAACACCTAAAGTAAGTTAGTTGATGAATTTGGAAACAACACACGTTACAATCAGTTCACGAGCATCCATAACTACAAACTCTTACAAGAAAGAATAGTTTCCCTTGAAGAAATCCGTAGTTGATGGTCCTCTTGAGTCTTCAATCGTTCCTCCTCTATTCGGCTCCAAGAATGGAAAAAATGAGGCTTTCCTCTCAAATGATTTGACTTGAGACGGCTACTTCCTTTTATAAAGTGGAGTCACTCCTAATTAGGTCAAAGATTACACGTGGAATACTTTCCAAGCTTCCTAGATCCGAGTTTGCTTCTAGAAACGCCACCTCATTAATGAATCATGTGCAGCTCATGTGGCCAGTTTTGCTCTGTGCTTTGCTGGATCATGGAATTTGCTCCCTCAAGTCGCTCAACATTATTTTCTCTACAAAAGAACTTCCAAAGCATCAATTCTTCTAAATAGGATAAAACACATAATATTCATCTAACAACACACCTATTTGGCACAAATGACATATAAATCATCATAGAATAAGGCCTAAATAACTCCCTTTTGGAGAGTTATCAATAGCTCTTCATAGAACAAACCATATCCATTAAGGTTCTATTTATCCTTTCTAATACACCGTTCTGCTGAGGTGTACCAGCTGCTGAGAGTTTTGATGTTATTCCATGTTCTATCAGATAGTCTTGGAACTTGTAATCCATATACTTTCCACCTCGACCAGATCGAAGTGTTTTTATCCTTTTACCTAATAATTTTTCTAAAGTTGTTCATATAACACATGTAGAAGCAATTGAAGATCGAAAGCACTTAAGACATTCAATTTTACTACTAAAGCATGCATGTTCTAGAAAGGGTAGAAAAGAGAGTAAATGAGTACCAACCTCTTTGATGCTCACTTGTAAGGAACTCCTTGTAATATTATCTTTCTCCAACTTCTCTTGGAAAACCTTTAGTGTCTTCCCTACTATTCTCTTGAGCCTAGAAAGATTTGTGGGAGTCTATAGAAGAAAGAAATAGGAAGGGAATGTTTGATGGTACAAGCTTTTGGAAGGAGATGAAATGAGAGAGAATTTGAGGGAGAAAATTTTCAGCATAACACTAAATGAAAGCTTGCTTATCTTGAATCTAATTCAAGCCCCTTTTATAGACCTCTCCCATGCAAAGACAAGCTTCATGACACTTAGCCACATGGTCAAGATGCAACTCAAAGTGGATTCTAGGTGTCTACTTCACAACACATGCATCTAATGCATGTTTGTGTTGTTTTCCACTATGTATCATTATGCAAGATTGGAAAAACCACTAAATCCACTATGAATTGAATCCTAATTGTGAACTTTGAGCTTTCAATTCATTTCAAATTCAATTCAAAATTGAAATTGATTTCTAGGCAATTAATTGGGACATTTCCAAGTAATTTTGATACGATTGATCCAATCAATCTTTATCACCTAATGCCATGAATTATATATGATTCCTAATACATATATATGGTATTTAAAACACTTTTAAATTCCTCATCTCTCAATTGCTAATTTAATTCATAATTAAATCATTGTGTCGAACACGTTTTATGATAAAACCCTATTTCCCGTTTTTGAACGATTCACAGTTTCCTATCAAAATATTCTAAGCCTTATTTCGATATGAGCTAGTAGGGGGACCTAATGGACCTATAGATCATGGGCTCCAACGATTCGAGGCTAACCAACTAATCTCATTATCAAAGTTATCCAACATTCGTTAACTACCGGGACACTCCACTATAGCCCGATAGTTGCACTCCCCTCACTATAGATATATTTCCGTCCACTTGATTTAACCATGTTTAGTAAGTCGTTCCTTCACAGGTTGTTCGTAGCTATAGCTAGGTCAAATAACCGTTACACCCCTATAGTACTTCTTGTTCCTTAAGTTCCACTAATCCTCTAATGAACAATCGGTTTGCGGTCCAACCATCAAACCTAAGTTCCTCTCGATCGAACGAGAGGGTGGGGCCCCTTGTTCAAGTCCTGGAGTTAGTACTTAACAGAACAACCTCTCTGTTATCCCTAAAATAGGTAGGAGTGAATTCCGTGTTGTGAAACTATGTCCCCAACTATCTATTCGATCTTATCCCCAAAATGGTAGGCTTGTCGAGTCGGCGATGCTGGCCACTCTCACCCATGCAGATCAAAGGATAATCTCGCATAAATAGGAGTTCACAGATAGCTCAGGATTAAGAACGAGTTACCTAGGTCATCTATGAGAAATCGTCAGTTTCTTCAGTAAACGGCGTTATAAAGAGAAAGTGACTTATTTCGTGGTCCAGTCTTATGCAAACTCATTGCATAGGACACCCCCACTCGCATGTCACCACATGAACGATTTAGGATCTCATCGTTTGTACTTAATACAAAGTGGGCCGCGTCCATAGTGTCTCCAGGATAAGGTACCCAACCTTATCCTTATACTATAGACTATTTTGACTATAAACTTGAACTTGATCCTATGATATGTCCCTACATATAGTTCAAGTATTCATTTTATAGCCAAAGATCTTAGTTTATTGGATTTTGGTTAATCATTCGCAATTTACATATTCAATAACATCTTTTACTGAATAACCTCAATAACGTCTTTATTGGAAATAGAATATGTTTAATGATTTACAAACTACGAGTTTATAGGACATTAAACCCAACATTTTCAACCTCTGTCTTATATTCCTTGAACTTTTCAAGGGCTTTAGACTTATGATGCATTAGGTAAAGATAACCATACCTAGAATAATCATCAATAAAACTGATGAAGTATTCAAATCCTCCTCGCGCTCTAACATTCATTGGACCACACATGTCTGAATGTATAAGCTCTAGAGGTTCTTCGAACCTGTAACCTTTTCCCGTAAAAGATCGTTTGGTCATTTTGCCTTCAAGGCATGACTCACAGGGAGGTAATGAATTGTCTTCTAACTCTCTTAGAATCCCACTTTTAACCAATCTCCCAATCCTATTGAGATTAATATGACCTAACCTCAGGTGCCAAAGATAGGTATTTTCTTTCGGAGAAATCCTTTTTCCTTTTATTACTCTGAGTAGTAGCAGTCTTGAACATTTCAGTATTATTAACTGTTATACTCTCGATAGGTTTTAAAACATATAAACTATTTTCCATTAACGCTAAACAAACATAAATTCCCTTTCTGGAAATGAAAACTTCATTTAATGAGAAAGATACGGAATATGTTTGTCCAAGCAAACAAGATACAGAAATCAAGATTCTTTTGATCTTTGGAACTATGTGTACATTCTCTAATAATATATACTTGTTTTCGTGGAAAAATAATTTTATGTTTTCTACTGCTACAGATGAGACAACCTCTCCAGTTCCAACTTTGAGAGTCATCTCACCAGCCTCAAGCTGTTCCTAGGAACTGATTCCTTTAAACAAAGAACAAACGTGATCGGTGGCCCCTGAATCGAGTATCCAGGCTGAAGTATCATTCTGCATTATGCACATCTCTAAGACTAGTAAGTCTTTAGTTGAGTTCTCGTAAGCTAAGTAGTTTTCTTGAGGATGATCCTCAGTTAAGACCTTTAAATCGTACGCCACTCGATTAGTGTTAACGTTCTTAGTAGTATGATCTAAACCGTTTAATTTTGCATTAGACAAAGCACATAGATTATTCGACATATTGCTGAAATAAACAAATAACTTGTATTAATTATTGCACTAAACCCTTTATACATAATATTCAATCAAATTTATAATTCATAATTCTTTTGTAATGATACTTCCAAAGTTTAGAGCAACAGCCACTGAGGGGTGATTAGCTACTCCTTTTGAACCGAGACATTCTCGACTAAACTCTAACAGAATAACCCTTTATCCTATTAGCATTTAGTTACTGTTGTTCGGTCAAGAAATTATTAAACCATCTTAATAATTTCCTGTAAGTGTAACCCACATCTTTCAGATTCCAGAGGTCCGCCCCAACAAGTTATGATTAAGAAAGACAATGGTGGAGCAAAACCTAAGAGTTCACCCTGCTACCTCATACTCAAGCCCTCTGAAGGGATGGTTACACTATTGACAACATGCAAGCAGAGTATGAGATCTCAGAACATACCAATGGAGGAGACCGTAGGATGTGTTGACACACTTCCTGCTCCCACTTACTATAAATACTCTCTCTGTTCACCTTGGTATTGAATCACACAAACACCTTCCGAAGGGAGGTCACTTCCAGGGTGACACGGGGCCGAGCATGATTCTCACAGTGTTAACTTACTGGAGATACGTAGGAATAAAAACTCGATATGATACATCTTGTTTTTATACTTTTCCTCCCATTGAGTATTTTAACGATTAGGGTCTATTTTACTTAAGTAAATTTTAGCTAAATGAATCTATCTAAGTCTATGCCTTATTATATAAGGTATTTACTTATTATCTAGGTGAATTAAACCTTTTAATTACCTAGTGACATGTGCATGCTAATAAGACTGTGGTTAATTCAACTTAGGTTCCGGACCAGGCGCTAGGAGAGTTCCCTTATAACCAAAGTCTTATATCCTAGTTAATAATATTTTAAATCTATTTAAAATACTTAGTATGTTTTTCTAGTCCTATTAGAAAAGCGATCTTAAGTCTATTAAATTTTAAACCGAAACCACTTATACGCAAACCATAACATTCACAATGCATAAATTCCACCATGAACAAATTGCAAATTTCAATTTAAAATCAAGAACAATTGACTTGGCTCTGATACCAATTTAAGGGATAAAAGCCCTATGCAGCGGAAAGAATTAATGAACCTACTCAGAGTCTTAGATTCTTATTGAAATACCAATACAATTTGCAAAATATTACAACAATAAATCTATATTTAATGGGTTGTATGTAGGCTATAAACATGCTAAATGATTAACTACATTGATCCTAGTGATCAAGGATTTCATAGAAAACTTACTTTTGTAGAAAGCCTCGATCGATTCGCCTTTTCTTTCTAATAAGATCGAAAACACAGCAACCTTCTTGTGCAAACACCACCAATCGGCTACACCAGTATATCTCTAAGACTTCTTGAAGCAGGAGACTTGTGGGAGTCTTTTGGGAGTAATCTCTAAGAGAAGGAGAGACAATGGGATACCTTTCACCCCACCCCAGGGGTCCTATATATAGGTAAAGGGCAAGACCTTTTTGTAGTAGGAAAAGGTCTCATTTTCCCCATAGGAAAAGGTCTATTAATAAGTTCAAATCTATTATCTGAATAATATCTAATTTTAATAAATAATTAATTAATTACCCAATTAAATATCATATATTTAATCTTAGGGATTTTATTAAAATTAAAATTAATATGAATCCAATTCATATTAAAATTTATTTAAACTCTTTCAAATATTTTCTCTCAAGAATTAATTTTTTAAATAATTCAAAAATTATATTATAAAGTTTCATAAACTTTATATTATAATGTATCAACATATATCATAAGATTCCCCTTAAATAAATTGAACACTTTCAATTTACAATTTATACTTAATTGCTTCAAGTCTCTTTACGAGCTACTGATAACAGGCAAAAATGCAATCATTTTCCTATTATTTTTAGCTAGTTTTATGCTTGAATTGTGTACTTTAATGTTATTTTATGTTTAAATTTCAGAAAACTGAGTCAATGAAGCAAAATCGAAATTTTGAGAGATTTTGGATGATTTTGGGGGATTTTTGAAGCATTTTGGAGAAGTCCTTTGTAGACCCAAGTCCAAAAGCCCAAGAAGAATGAGTTAGAAGCCCAAATTCATGAATAATTCATGAATTCCAAGTCTTAAATTGTCAAGTTGGGTCAAGAAAAGAGTCCAAGATCCATTTCATGAAGCTTTTGGGCCAAAAGAAAGATGGAGGCCCAAAAATTGAGTTAAAATCGGGCCATTCTTTGAAGATCAATGCCTAGCGAGCGTCCCGATGCTTGGCACCCGCTAGGAAGGATCCAGAAATTGGGTAGCGTCGCGACGCTGCGACGACTTGGAGCCCAAGATAAGATGACTTCAGAGCGTCGCGACGCTATGACGTAGCGTCGCGATGCTGCGTCTGCTGGGAGCCTATAAACACAACCATTTTCATCCAAGTTCGAGGAGCCAATTTTTGGGTTTTCATCCCATTCTAGAGTCCACACTAAAATTGGGAATTTTTGGGAGAGTTTTGGAGCTTTGTTGAAGATCTTTGGAGCACGGGATCGATGGAGGTCGGCGCAGGATCGAGGAGATCGACACTTTTATGAGCATTTCTCTTCCCTTTTCCTTTATGTTTTAGTTTCTAGAATTGTTGTGATTAGGAATTATTAGATTTTAGTGATTATGTGTAGTTAATTCGTAAATTCTATGAGTTTGATTTAATATGTTGAACCTTTGCTTGATTAATGAATTGATTTGATTTGATTGTCATTATTGTTCATTTAATTTTGTTCTTAATGCTTTTAATCAACTGATCAATGGTTAAATGAATCGTTACTAAGTGGAAACTCGATGGAGAGAAGCTAGAGTAAAACTTAATGCATGACTGACGTTTATTTACCCGAGTGACATGGGATAAGACAAATAACGTTAGAGGTTGTATTGAAAGGTTGTAATGCCATGCTAAGTAAATAAAGAGGAGACCGAAAGGAGATTCTTTATTGAAAGGTATGAGATAGGAGGAGACCGACAGGAGAGTTCTTGTCATTAGGCTTCTAGACTTATGAATCAAATGATTAGTTAATCCATATTAGTTAATTGATTAAGCGATTAAAGGTCCAATTGATGAAATCAACCCTTTAAGAATTATCCCTCCAAATTGTGTCTCCATTTATCTTTTGCTTTCTAGATTAGCTTTTTAGTTTATCTTTTCGGCATTAGATTTCGTCCTCTAAATAAAGCATAGCAAGATTATCCATGGTAATTAATTGAATAAATCCAATCCATGTGGACACGCTACTCTATACTCAAAATCACTATATTACTTGTGACGACCCATACGCTTGCGGTGTAAAATCGTGCAACAGCTACCAGTGGGACCTAATGGACCTAAAGATCAGAAGCTCCAACGATACGACACTAATTGGCTAAACTCATTAACCAAGTTAGTCTCTATTCGTTAACTGTGGGTCACTCCACTAAAGACCCACAGTTGCACTCTTCTCACTGCAGAATATTTTTGTGTCCATGGATATCGACCAATAACGGCAAGTTAGTCCTTCACGTGTGTTTGTACCCCAGCTGGGTCAAATTACCGTTTTGCCCCTGGTTGAGGTCCAACCAACAAACAGAAGTCCCTTTTGTTGGGTTTTATGCCCTAAAACTCGTAGATAGTACATGTACATTTGACCGAACATTAGTAAAAGTAATGTATTATTCATGTTTGTATTATATCTTGTCTTATCAACCCTAATCCAATAAACTAAACATCCAAGGCTAATATAATGAGGCTTGAACTAGTATGTAGGGACATACGGGGATCAATGTTCAAGTTTTAGCCTAAAGGGTCTGTACTATAGGGATAAGGCTGGATACCTTATCCTAGTGACACTATGGATACAACCCGCTTTGTATATTGATACAAACGTAATGATCCAACATGTTCATGTAGGTGACATGCGAGTGGGGGTATCCTGTGCAATGAGTTTGCACAAAGACCGGACCGCGAAATAGTTAACCACTAACTGTAACACCGTTAGTTAGCTCGGTTTCTATTTCACTAGGATGACCTAGGCAACTTGGCCTTAATCCTAAGTGGATTATGGACTCCTATCCATGACAGATTGTCCTTTGATTTGTACGGGTGAGAGTTGCCTATTCGCCGACTCAATAAACCTACCCTTTTTGGGATAAGACCGAGTGGGGAGGTAGGAACATAGTCTTATAAGATGGAATTCACTTATTCCCAACATTAGGGAAAGTAGAGGTGTGTTCCCTTAAGTGGTGTCTCCGGGTCTTGAACAATGGGCCCTACCCTCTGTATGGCATGAAAGGGACTTCTATTTGATGGTTGGACCTCAAACAGGTTGTTCATTAGAGGAGCATTGTTTAAGGACTAAGAGGTAGCCCATGGGTTAAACGGTAATTTGACCTAGCTGGGGTACGAACACACGTGAAGGGCTAACTTGCTGTTGACGGTCGATATCCGTGGACACATAAATATATCTGCAGTGAGAAGAGTGCAACTGTGCTTCTATAGTGGAGTGAACCACAGTTAACTGATAGCGAGCAAAAATGTCGCTATTTCAGGACACGAATCAAAGGTATTAACATTATCAGGGTTCATGCATTCAGGAATATCAAGATCAGACTCAATAGATTCAGTGTTATCATGATCAGACTCAAAATTATCTATCAAGTGATCTTTTTTATACAATTCATGCTCATCCTCAATGTCAGGTAAATCAATATCATCATCAAAATCATTGATTTCAGGCAAATCCAATTCATTCTCAAAAGAAGGGTAAACCATCAACTGCAGATCTTTCATTTGCAGGCAATTTTAAATCATTCTCAAAGTCAGACAATTCTAAATCATTCTCAAACAGAGGGTCATCTAAATATGCATTATGATAAAAATCTCCATCATTCATAAGCACTTCCCCTAAGCCTAGGCCAAGATTATACTCTACCTCTTCATCATCGTCAGTCAAGTATTCAGAACCAATAGAAAAACATGTATGCAAACTACAAACAGATTCATCCTGGCCAAAAATACTAAACACGACTTTTTCATCATCAATGTTCAAGGTAAGCTTACCTGTATGCACACTAATCTCAGCCTTACCAGTAGCTAGGAAAGGTCTGCCTAGAATAATGGGCACCTCTTTGTCCTCCTGCATGTTGAGTACCACAAAGTCTACAGGGAAGATAAATTTGTTGACTTTCACCAGCACGTCCTCCACAACACCCATTGGGTGGGTAATCGATCTATCAGCAAGCTGGAAAGTGACGTCGGTGTACTTCATTCTTGTTAAACCAATCTTTCTGTAAACATAATAGGGCATTAAATTTATACTAGCACCTAAATAACATAAAACCCTATTGAAAGATACTTCTCCTATAGTGCAGGGAACAGTAAAACTCCCTGGGTTTTTTTGTTTAGAAGGCATCTTTCCATAAACAATGGTACTAGTACTCTCAGACAATTTAAAAACTTCTTTTTTCAAACTTTTCTTCCTAGAAGCGAAAATTAAGCAAAAATAAAATCTCTTGAGCACTAAAAATACTTGGGCGAAATAATATTTAAGGAACAGCTCATGCAAATAAAAAGGATTAAAAAATCAAAGCAATTAAAGAAAATAATTTGATCAATCGAGAAAAATAAAATATGGAGAAAGAGTTTTCTTTAAATGGGAAGAGGGGTCTTGAAAATCATTTATTAGCTAAACAATTGTTATAATTATCCTATCTCATTGCCCAACTAATTATAATCCTAGAATCTCCGTTAATCACATAGGTTCTCCTGTCAGTTTCCCCTAATTGTAATTAATTCATTTTAACAACCTAAGTGTCCTTAGCGCCATTAAAAATCATTAATTATTACGCTCTGATTCATTGTAGGAATCTAAGTTTAATCAACTAATCCCGTTGTCACGACGGACAATTAAACTAGTTGCATGGATTATGATCTATCCTAATTTCTCTCTGTCGAGTTTCCATTAAGAATCAGATCATTACACAATTGGCCAGATTGAATAAAGCATTAAGCACATTCATACAAATAATTAGGACAAAGGACAAGAGACAGGAAATTATAACAACATTTAAACTATAATTTCATTTCAAGACCCCAAATTGGGGTTTAGCTACACATGGCTAAAATATCCGCAACATTTACAATGAAAAGCATAATTAAGAGCATAAAAGGAAAGGAATTAACCGTCGAAAAACCCCTTCGCTGATGCTCGAAGTCCCGCCGAACACTCCTTGAGCCTTCTAGGATGCTCCACAAAATTCCCCAAAATATTTTCCACTAAAGAAATCTCTCAAAAAGGCTAGAAAGCCTTGAGAGAGGCTCCAAAGGAGCCAAAGGAAGCATGAAAGGAAGGAAAGAATGGATTGATTGATGGTAAAATGAGGCACCAAGGGGTCCCTTTTATAGGCTCGGATTGGGGGTATGATGCACGCGGCTTGTTGTGATGCACGCGGCTTGTTGTGATGCACGCTACATGGCACAACGTCGCGATGCTGTGATGCACGCGGCTTGTTGCCCAAGAAATTGACAGCGTCGCGACGCTATGCTATTTTCCAGAATTTTCAGCTTCGGTTTGGACTTCTTTTTGGGCATTTTCTTCATTTCTTTTTGGGCTTTTTCTTCATGATTGGCCTATTTGGCTCCCCTATTGATCCAAGCTTGAATTTGGGCTTGATTGGCTTCAGTTTGGGCATTTTTTTCCCAAAATCCACAACTTTGCTTATTTTATTTTTCTCGATTGATCAAATTATTTTCTTTAATTTCTTTGATTTTTGGATCCTTTTTATTTGCATGAGTTGTTCCTTAAATATTATTTCGCCCAAGTATTTTTAGGGTTCAAGAGATTTTATTTTTGCTTAATTTTCGCTTCGCCTCCTTGTGGATTCGATACTCGCTTCGCCTACGAACATTAACGAATATTGATTAACTTGGTTAATGAGTTTAGCCAATTAATTTCATATCATTGGAGCTTTTGATCTGTAGGTCCGTTAGGTCACATCGGTAGCTCTATAAGGGCGTTGAGGTAAATTTCTAAGGATAAATTGAATATTCAAAGGAGTTTTAATATTAAGTTAAATATGAGTTTGATTCATATTAAAAACTATAGGTTATAATTAATGCACATATGATGTACATTAATTCTATACTTAATTTGAGAGATATACAAATAAATATATGATATTTAATTGTGATATTAATTAATTGGTGAATTAATTAATATTTTGGTTTTAATTTGTAATTAAATTTGATTTGATTAAGTTATATTTTTTTTTTTTTTTTTGAAAAGATTAAGTTATATTAAAACTATAGGTTAAATGGAGTTTATTTTGTATAAATAGGTTTATACAAATTACATTTAATTAAATTAATAGTTAATTTAATTAAAAGATTAATTAATATTATTTAATATTAAAAATCTTTTCCCATCAGTGAGGTTAACTGATGGGAACGTGTCCTCCATTTTCCCCTCAGTGTTGCATAAATGGGAGAGTTTTAAGGAGGGAGTTGGGCAATTTACGACAACTCAATTATTCAGTTTTGGGATCTCTCTCTAACGCAAAACTCTCTCTCTCTCAATCCCAAGAACCCTCTATGCAATTCTCTCCCAAAAAGAATACAGAGAACACAATTCACCAAAACCCTTAGAGATCACGCTCCCACAAGCCCCTAACGCACATCCTTCAAGAGTATATCGGTGCAACCATGGTGGTGGTGTTCGTGACAATTTTACGGCGAGATCAAGGACCTCTTGCTGCTGGTTTTGGGCGAATACTTAGGAGAATTAGGCGAAACGAATCAAGAATTTCTACAAAGGTATAGTATTCTTGATCTTGGATCAATAGGATCCAAATTAAATGAGGTCTAGTTTTTCCTTTTTTATCATAGATGCTTTATAAACTGTTACAACATGATTAATTTATTTTTTTGTTGTATATTAATTTGTCATCGTATTGTTATCCCAATCAGGGTTTAAATTTGAAAAAGGCCTCTACGTCTTCCGCTGCCTAGGGTTTTTATCCCTACAATTGGTATTAGAGCCATCTCTGTTCTTTAATTTGAGAATTAAAATTTGCGTTGTTTTTAGGTGGGATTTGCATAATGAATGTATTGGTTTGCGATAAACTGTTTGGTTTAATTTGGCCTTAGATTTACAGTATTTTATTGATTTTATAATGTAAGGCCCCTGCGTTCTTGGGCAAAATTCTGTAAATCGAGTCTCTACAGTCCGGGTCTAGAATAGGTTGAAGATCAGTGAAGAACACAGTATAAATCGAGGCCAATTTGAAGAGTTCATCCGCTATTTTTTGCCCATAATCGTGTTCTAGACGCTACAGCGTCGGGACGTTGTGCCTTAAGCGTCTCGACACTGTCGCAATTTCATGCGGCGGTTAGGGTTTCGTGCAGACCAAGGATGAAAATATCGCGATATATCGGCGATATATCGTCGAAATATCCAATTTCTCACGGGTCCGATGGAGAAATGGGGGGTTAAATATCTTTTTTACCATTTTATCGCGAAATATCGCAAATATCGTTGAAATATTGGCAAAATATCGTTTTAACGATATATCGAACGGTAAACAGTAAAAAACACGGAAAACTGATGAAAAAACGCGGAAATATCGTCGAAATATCAGCTGGAAATCGCGGAAAAATCGAACGGATATATTATTATATTTATTCGCATGCATTTATAAACAATGGTTTGAAATTGCTTTGTTGGCTTAATTGAAACTCGATGGTGTGGGTTTGAGTCTTAGAATAATCAACTTTTTATTTTTTTTTTTCTTTCTTTCCCTCTCTCTCTTTCTTCACTCAAACACACCCCCACTCTTCTCCCATCTTTTTTGTTTAATTTCACCAATTTTTAGTTCAATTATATTGTGTCTTTGTACAACATTTTTATTTTAACATATATAATGTTTACTTTTTAATATTATAATATAATTATAAATTTAATTTATAAAGTGTACTAATTATTTTTATTTTTTTAAAAAAATCAATAACACATTTCTAATAATTTTGTATATCATTGATCATTTTAATTTTTGTGTCTACATAAAATTTCAATGAAATATTCAAGTTCATATTCATTTTTGGTCTTCAATATTATATATTATTGTATTACTATTCATATTTAGCTTATAATTATTGATATATATGCTTAAACTAATAGTTTATCACATAAATAAGTGATAGCGAGCATAACTAGTTATTTTTCTCTAATTAATTAAGCTAGTCTTGTACAATTATTTGACTAAATTTATGCATTTATATGTTTTATTTGTAGGAAGTATGTGTTTGGAGATTAATTGAGAAATTGGAGTCATATGAAGTTCATTCTTTAAGAAAAAAAAAAACAATCATAGCGTCGAGACTCTATGTGACCAGCGTCGCGACGCTACGACCAATTTTTGCCTTATTTAAAGATTACGATTAGGGCTGATTGGGGGACTGATTTTGGTGACTTTGGATTCGTAAAATAGAGAGAATTGGTTGCTTTGAAGGCTGAAGCAAGGGGAGAAAAGTGGATTTGAAGGCTTTGTTCGTGGAGATCGTGACAGGGACGTTCGATCTCGGCCTACTTAGCGTTTACTTCTCTTTTCCCTTCTCTTTAGTAGATTTTATGACTTATTTAGACTTAGCTTATATCGTAACGCGGATTATGTATAACTAAGTTTAATTCTTAGGGATTGATGTAGCCGTTCGACAATTGTGGATTGATTTTATGGATTTATGTTATTGATTTCATTTATGCATATTGTATGTTTAATGCTTTCAATTTACCAGCCATGAATTGAATGTTGATTGTGATTAAATCTAACTCGGGCGAGAGGATTTATCTTAGAATTCATTCTGCATAACTAGGATTTAGCTAGAAATCGGCAGATAATAGTTAATTCTAGAAATCGTTAAAAAGGTTAACCTTAATGCCTTGCATGTTTAATGAATTTAGATAGGGATATCGGGTTCATTGCATGTGGGAGAATCATGTATGCTCGGGAGAGATATGTGTGATTTTAGTTCCTAAGATTTATGAATCATAGCTGTTGGGTTCCTAGAGTGAGTAAAAATATGATATGAAATACTCTAGAATTCCTGTGCAAGTATACACAGTCTGCAGCAAGTAATATTATCAATCCAAGGTCTGAATGAGTTTCCACTTTACCTATTTTGTGCAACTTTCTAATGGTTTCAAAGATAATAAAAATGATTGGGTTTTTATCAGAATTATGCTGAAGCAAAATAAATGACAGAACAACGAGTAAACAAATAGATAGATAGATGAAAGGCAGGCGCTGGTTAGGTTTTAGTGATTGTTATAAAATATGCTCTAGCAATATTATTGATCATGCATTTCCCGCAGTATTATTAGCGGATTCCTCCCGGAACTCCGGATCTTTTGGGATGTGTTTCAACCCCAATGAAGTGCGACCGATCAGGCACTAGGCAACTGGCTATCCCTAGCTCAGTCACTGGCGTTCACCAATACACAATGATCGTAATGTGGAGAATTGCCACACACTCTCTAAATCATCCCTGAAACTAGAGAGAGCTATCCATACCGGCTGGCCAGGCGGGCATAAAATAAGAATAAGCACAACAATTAACCAAGATGCGATAGACAATATATTACTAGAGATGAAGCACAGTAATCACATCATTCCTAACCAACACCCTAAGCTACTTAGTTCATAATCAGCATAGGAATACGAATTACAATCTGAGTATGCATGTCCATATCTACAAGTTAAGAAGGAAAATAAACTCCCTAATCAGCTTGCGGATGATGGTGTTATTGATAATCTTCAATCTCCCTATACTATTCGGCTTCCAAGGAAAACATGGAATGACTTTGACTTTGACGGCTACTTCCTTTTATAGAAGGATGGGAGACTTGAATTAGGTCAACTAGGACACGTGTAAGGCTCTCCTTGATCCTTTATCCCGAAAATATATCAATAGAAGTCGGTTCATGAAGTTGGCTAACGAGCTGTGATGTGGCAGTTTCTGCTTCCAGTTTTGCTGCAGCATAGAATTTGCTCCTTCCAGTCGCTCAGCAACATAATCTGTACAAAGTGATTTCCAAAGCTTCCATTCTTCCAAATGGGTTAAATCATGTAATATCTCTCTAAAACCAACCCTAATAAGCATAAAGACACACAAATCCTTATATAAATGAGGCCTAAATAACTACCTTTTGGGCAGTTATCATACCCCCAAACTTGAACTATTGCGCGTCCCGAGCAATACTAACTCACCTTCCCTTAAGAATCTCAAAACATTAGACAAAGAATTAGCTTAATCAAACCAGACAATCCAACACTACCTTTAACCTTTACCTAAGCACTCTGCAAAACCAAGCTCTGCTGCAGCAAAATGATTCCTTCAGCAGGGACAAATAGTCACCAATTTTCACTACAACAAATTTGGCTTTTAATGTCGAGCAATGCCCGACATTAAAAGTCTTTAATGTCGGTCACTGACTGACATTAAAAACCCCGACATTAAAAGTTTTAATGTCGGGCAATGCCCGACATTAAAAGCCATTTTTAATGTCGAACAGTTTTAATGTCGGGCAATGCCCGACATTAAAAGACGTGACCGACATTAAAAGTACCCTTTTAATGTCGGTCAACCAGTCTTTGACCGACATTAAAAGTGATGTCGGTCAGTTTTTTATGTCAGTCATTATCCGACATTAAAAGCTATGACATTAAAAGTGTCCGACATTAAATGTGCGATATTAAATAAATAAAAAATTGTCGGTTGCACACGTAGCTAACCCACAATACTATTTCTTTCTTTTGTAAAAACCTGTAAGTAAAATAAAATTTCAACATATACACAAAATAAAAACCTGAGAGTATTTTTACACAACAACTAACTCAACAAACATGGATTTAATTAATAAAATATAATTGTGCATATAATACATGAAACATTCCGTCCATCCACAAATCACATCCATGAACCAATTTACAAAGAAAAAGTAAAATTACTAAAAAAAAATAAGTACACAACTCCTTCAACGCTCTTTCCCAAGTTCCTCTTTGTGGTCCTTTTCGAGAATCCATTTCATCATCTGCAACAGTTCTCGCTTAACAAGATGAATTTCAAACCCTATACAAAGAAAAAACACAAGTAAAATACAAGCAATATACATGTCCATTCAAATCCTTAAACTAAAATTAAATCTCAAGACGTACGAGGAAAGTAGAGCTAATAACTAACAACATCTAGAGGATTATCGAACAAAGCACAACAAAAACGACCAGTATGATAAAAAAAACCCAAACCCATGAAATTCTCACTCGAAGTGCTAAACTGAGCTCAATTATGATAGAAGATTATAACATTCAACAACACGATATGATTGCTCAAAATTGCAGTACAAGTTACTTAATATGGAAAGTAACCAAAACGCACAGACTGGAAAAAGAACATTGAATAATTTCAAGAACTTACTTTCCAAAATTCCCATCATATGTACCACTAATAGACACCCCAGGGTAAATTTCACCACATTAAACATATACACATTAACTTGAAATCCATCCGTAAAAACAAACAAGCCCAAATCAAACAGAAAATATTACTCAATCCATTTCTAGAACTTAATTTACAAATTCAATTTAGACATCCAAAATAATTTTCAATGCGGAGGATAGTAATTAATACCGATGGCACATAGAACATTTCCAGAAACTCACTTTAGAACCAACTAGACAAATAACACGTATAATCACGAGCACAACTTAATGGCACATCAAACAACAAAATAAATCGTCAAACTTCACAATCTCATCCATAAGTTGCAGCAAAAACAAAAAGAAAATCCACAAATGAATTCTACAAACACTTGGTGTGTAGTAAGCAAGAAGCCAATTACCAATTCATAAAATGAACTACAAGATGCATTACAAGACCATTCTCAAGTAGTGCGTAAAAGTAAAGAAGCATTACCAACCAGAAGCAGAGTGGTCAAGAAATTGTCATTGCCAAGATGCAATTGAAGAGATTTCAAGGAAAAGAAAATGAATACCTATTTCATTTTAATTTGAAATAGGCACCAACACTAAAACTCTTTCAATTTGCAACTATGTCTATTTCATTTCAAGTAGTTACAACATGAAAATGCGTTTACACCAAGCTGAGAAATGTAAATACCTTGGTAGTCAGCTCTTTTGTGTCTTCTTGAAGTCAACCACAGATGTAGCAACCAGAGATAATTTATCAAAGCTCTGAAATGAAATGAGGCATCAATTGATCAAGCTTACATGAAAATTCACTACAAAAACATAAAAACAAAAAGTTATCCAAGTAAAACTAATACTAATTGAACTGACCTTGATACTTATCAACCAATCATTTAATAGCTTGGCTACCTCTTCATTCTCATTTTAATTTCCTTGACATGGTACCTAATTGAATAAATCACATGTCTCAAATTTTGAACACCAAAATAATTATATGTAGTTTTCTGGAATAAGACAATCTCGTACATAAAAGAGTTTATAATGAAACCATTCGATCAAATAATAACATGCCCCACAAGCAAAACATCACTACGCCCAACCCAAAATCAAGTGGATTAAAAAAGAAACTCTGAAACAAGAATCTATGATCTCAGAGGAAGTTGCAACCTAACTTTCTCGAGGCATATGAGAAAAAAAGATTGATAACTAGAATCTCACCTTTTCTTTTACAACTTCCTCGCTTTCAGACACATGTGGTTCTCTCTGTGAAGCGTTTGGACATGCTTCAAGCTCGTTCTCATACTATTGCCTCCACTCAAATTGCAAGGAGAACACGATCAGTAAAAGCAGACATACAAGAATTCAAAGGTCTTGACATTACTCCAACAAAGTTTTAATATTGTCCTATCCTGTTTTCCAAAAAGCAAGCAAGTTTTTAGTCCTACCCAATGTCTGCATATATATGAATAGAACTTGATGATTATAAGTTAAATGAGTTAACTTAGTAGATATATTCTAAAATAATAATTAACTAGATACAATAGTTGGAAACAGACTTGAGAAAAGAGAATCTAGTTAGAAAGAACATAACTAAACTGAATTCGTCAATTCCTAGTAGATCTAGAAGAAACAACCGAGATTAACTTCTGCAATGTTCTCCACAAAATTAAAAAGGGTTGGCCTTTTACCCCAGATTCAAGACTTAAAATTCAACAAACACACAAAAAATAGAAAGCTCCAGAATGAAAATTTGTGGGTTATGTGAATGGTTTCAGGTGTTTACCCTAGCATTCGAAGAAATTCCACTTTGCCATTTGTTTTTCCCTCTCTTTCAGATAATTATAATTCAACAAAATGAAAATAACCATAGAATAAGTACTTGACATTTTATTTTCTAACCTTCCAAACAGAACCTGAATCGACTGAAAACCCACGAATATGAGCAGAAATCTTCCCCGAAATTACAATCAACTACTGCTTGTAGATTGTGAACCACTGAGAAACGCTCAGAAATATTCGCCAAAAATACTTGAAGAGATTTTGCCTCCGGTGAGAGGAAGAGATTCACGCATTTTCCATCGGTGAGAAGAAGAAGAAGCTTCGGGAAAGAGAAACGGCGCAACAGCAGGGGAAAGAGGGTTTTTTTTTTCAGAGAGAGAAAGCTGAAATAGGGTTTTAAAAACCCCCTAAAACGAACCTTTAATGTCGGGCATTAAAGTCTTCCCAACTTTACAAACCGTCTTTTTTAGCTGTCCGACATTATATGTTAAGTGTGTATTTTTTTGTCCGACATTAAAAGTGCAATTTTTTGTTGTGTTTCAACTTAATTCTAAGAACTCACCACAGCCTAGCTCTATTATCAGACATTTCAAAGCATATTTTTAAAGGGGTTTATATCATTATTTATCAGACTTAAAGCAGCCTTACAGTCATAAGCTCTTAAGCACGGGATGACCCACTTTATGGTGCAGTATACCCTTGCCTCAAGCTCATCACCAACTAGGCTCAATACTCATTATAAAGCTAAAAAATCCTTAGTTATTCCATCTCTTGCCCCTCAGAATGGCGACATTTTATGATGAAGCTCACCTAAGTTATGAGAGACAGAAAAACTGCTGGATCATCATTCATCCTTCAAAACATTTGCTCTGTCAATTTTTTTCAGCAAAATCTTCAACAAATAATTTTTCAGCAAATAATATTTTTTCTCATCATTTTTCACATTTCCTAGGTCATCTTTTGACGCGAAGACAAACTGTGGGTATCACAAATGTCCCCGGTTACTCAATAACCTAGCAAATTTTAATTTTGAAGGAGAGGAATGCTCGAGCAAAATAATTGGAGTAGCAAAAAGTCCCCCAAACTTGAATTATTCATTGTCCCCAATGAATCATTAATTAAACAATTATACCCCCAAACTTAAATTTTTCTATCTGAATTTTTAAACTAAACATGGGACTAGGATTAAGCTTAAAGTGGATCATATAAGTCAATACTACCGTAAAAAATCTTCCTGCCGCAGCAACAGTCCAGGCTAGAAGAAATGCTCAAGCAAAAGGTTTCTGGAGATCAGAATACCTTGATCTAATTAAGCGTAATCAGTCCAAGCTTCAAAAATTCAGAAGAAAATTAGTTAAGTTTGGCATTACTCAGTGCTATAAAACAGAAACAACTCTGGAAATTTCATTAAGAACCGAGAAAAATATACATCAGCAGATATTTTTTTCGCCTAGAAACAGAAAACAAAAACTGGAGTTCTCTTCTTTTTAGCTTTCTTTTTCGGAGCATCAGGTGGAGTAGGTTCAACTTCCTCTACATCCCTTTCCTTGCGGCTTCTCGTTTTCTCTATTATAGACTTGAAGAAATCTTTTTTCACTCGAAGAATGGAAAGAAACATAAGGAAAAACGAATAAAAGAAGAAACAAACCTGAGTGGTGTTTAAATGGGGCTTCAGAAAATAAAATAATTAATGACAAATCTTCCCCCAATTAATATCTTTTACCGTTTAAACCTGCAAGTAATTAATCAAATTAAATTTTCAAAATGGTAAGATTTTACCATAATGATGTGCTGTCCAACGGCTCTATCGTTCGATTTCCCTATTCAACACATGGAAGCACTTGATCTTCATGCAATATTACCTGCTCACCGAAAAATTTAAATCCCAACGGTAAAAATATTCTTAACCACATCCGTAATATTCTGATGATATATTCACTCTAACCAGAAGATTGAAAAAAACAAACTGGGTAACAAGATTTTCTTCTAGGAGAATCTTTGCACACAGAAAAATTCAAATTCAAACCGCCAAAATCAAATCTTATCTTATTACTAACTTCAGCCGAATATGTAATTCTTATCTTATCTTATCTTTTCACACGGAAATATTATTAAATCTAAACCTAAACAGAAATTCAAATAACCGAAAATAAAAACTAAATAAAATCTAACTAAATCTAATAGATAATTCAAAGATAATTTAAATAAAGAACCCGAAAATAAAATCAAATAAATCAAATCTAACCTACCAAAAATAATAAAAATACTTAAAAGATAAAATCTAATAAATCATGCAAAATCAAATCTGACCTAACCGAAATTAAAATCAAATTAACGAGAAATAAAATTAATACAAACTCTGGGAGCTCAAAATTTTGCTCTGTGAAATGCTCCCGCAAAAGTCCTGCTCTCTCAATCATCAACCAACCTGAGGGAAGGATATTTCGATTGAAACTCCTCACCCCAATAATGCTTCACACGCTGTCCATTTACCTTGAACAATCTCCCATCTTTTTCATCCTGCAAAGTAATTGCTCCATTGGAAAAAACTTCAACCACGATAAACGGTCCTGACCATTTAGATTTCAATTTTCCAGGAAATAATTTTAATCTAGAATTATAAAGCAAAACTTTCTGACCCTTGACAAATTCCTTAGACTTAATTTTTTTGTCATGCCACAGCTTAGTCTTTTCCTTATACATTTTCGCATTTTCGTAAGAAAATTGACGAAATTCCTCTAACTCATTAAGCTGCAACATTCTTATTGCTCCTGCACGACTCAAATCAAAATTTAACTTTTTCAAAGCCCAAAATGTTTTATGCTCAAGTTCTAATGGTAAATGGCAAGCTTTCCCATATACTAACCTATAGGGAGACATACCTAGAGGAGTCTTATAAGCTGTCCTATAAGCCCACAGAGCCTCATCTAACCTAAAGGACCAATCCTTTCGAGATGGATGGACTACTTTCTCTAAAATAGCTTTTATTTCCCTATTACTAATTTCAGCTTGACCATTCGCTTGAGGGTGATAAGGGGTAGCTATCCTATGCTTAATCCCATACTTAGCTAAAAGCTCAGTTAAGATATTATTAACAAAATGAGTACCCTCATCACTCACTAGAGCCCTAGGTGTCCCAAACCGCGCAAAGATGTGCGATTGAAGAAACCTTGCCACTGTCTTGGCATCACTTTGATGGCATGCAATGGCCTCCACCCACTTGGACACATAATCAACTGCTAATAAGATAAAAACATTGCCATTAGAAGGGGGAAATGGCCCCATAAAGTCAATACCCCATACATCAAATAATTCAACTTCTAAAATGTAAGTAAGAGGCATTTCATCTCTAGGCCCAAAATTTCCTCTCCTTTGGCAAGCGTCACATTGCTTGTAGAACCAATGGCCATCCTTAAATAACGTAGGTCAGAAAAATCCGCAATGCAAAATCCTCATAGCCGTCCTCTGACCGCTGAAATGACCTCCATACGGCGAAGAGTGACATTCCTCCAGGATTTCCTTTGCTTCAGCACCTTAAACGCACCTACGAATAATACCGTCAGAGCATTGCTTATACATAAATGGCTCATCCCAAAAGAAAAAATTCGCATCATGCTTAAACTTTTTCTTCTGCCTCCAATCCATATCAATAGGGGTGACTCCCTTTACTAAAAAGTTGGCAATATCAGCATACCAAGGGACATCCCTGACTACTTTTACCTGAACAGCAAAAAGCTGCTCATCTGGAAAAGAATCGGAAATAGCAGATTGCTCCAGCAAAAATGATGATGGATCAAGACGAGATAAATGATCTGCAACGACATTCTCTGAATCCCTTCTTGTCCATTATCTCCAAGTCAAATTCCTGCAATAGTAAAATCCAACGAATTAGTCTCGGCTTTGCATCTTTCTTTGTCATTAAATACCTTATTGCTGCATGATCCGTGAACACCGTGACTTTAGACCCAACCAAATATGGTCGAAATTTCTCAAAAGCAAACACAACAGCTAACAACTCCTTTTCAGTAGTTGTGTAGTTGACCTGTGCTTCATTTAAAATCTTGCTTGCATAATATATAGGATGAATAAATTTGCCCTGCTTTTGCCCCAACATCGCACCTACCGCAGCATCACTCGCATCACACATTACCTCGAAGGGTAAATTCCAATTAGGCGCGCAGAGAATGGGTGCTGAGATTAAAGCAGCTTTCAACGTTTCAAAAGCCTTCCTACAATCTGCATTAAAGTCAAAAACATGATCAGTGCACAATAAGTTACAAAGAGGTTTACTGATTTTGGAAAAATCCTTTATGAACCTCCTATAAAATCCAACATATCCTAAAAAACTCTGAATTCCCTTCAGTGAATTCGGTGGCTCTAACCTTTCAATAACCTCAACTTTTGCTCTATCCACTTCTAGACCATTTTTAGAAATCCTATGACCTAACACTATGCCCTCCTTCACCATGAAGTGGCACTTCTCCCAATTAAGTACTAGATGGGTATCCTCACATCTTTTTAATACCTTTCCTAAATTATCTAAAAAACTCTGAAAAGACCCTCCAAACACTGAAAAATCGTCCATAAAGACTTAAACATTGGATTGAATCATATCAGAAAAAATTGCTAACATACACCGCTGAAATGTTGCTGGAGCATTGCAAAGGCCAAAAGGCATTCTCCTAAAAGCGAATGTCCCATAAGGGCAGGTGAAAGTGGTATTTTCCTAATCCTCAGGAGCAATAGTAATCTGGTTATACCCAGAATAACCATCCAAGAAACAGTAATAGGCCTGACCAGCCAATCGATCCAACATCTGGTCGATAAATGGTAGAGGGAAATGATCCTTTCGGGTGGCTTTATTAAGCCTTCTGTAATCCATACAAACCCTCCAGCCAGTCACTGTCCTTGTGGGAATCAGCTCATTATCTTTATTGCTCACCACAGTGACACCTCCTTTCTTAGGAACACATTGGACAGGGCTTACCCAATTGCTATCGGCAATTGGATAAATGATCCCAGCATCCAACCATTTAATTACTTCCTTTTTAACAACCTCTTTCATTGCACGGTTAAGCCTTCTTTGTTGCTCAATACTCGTAAAGGATCCCTCCTCTAGAGTGATTTTATGCATACAAAAAGAGGGGCTAATCCCTTGAATATCAGCCAATGTCCAACCTATAGCTTTGCGGTATTCCTGCAGTAATTTTATTAAGGCCTCCTCATGCTCCAGCATTAAATCTGATGCAACAATAATGGGCAACGTCTCACTTTCCCCAAGATACACATACTTTAGATGATCCGGTAAAGGTTTCAAATCTAAAGTGGGTGCCTCAATTAGGGATGGCTTAATTGGGGGAGCCTTCCTTTGATCTAAATCTAAAGACTCAAAAACATCCTCACATCTAAATAATTCTCTTTCATTTTTTTTATCTAAAGAACAAAACTCAAAATCTTCTACACTAACCTCTCCATGCTTTTCTGAATGCTTATCAGCCGAATCCTGTATTGTTGTCTCAATAACTGTGTTCTCCAGAATCCTGATGAAGGAGCAATCCTCCATCTTGTTTGGATATTTCATGGCTTTAAAGACATTAAATTTCACTTCCTCATTACAGACTCTCATTGTTAATTCTCCTTTTTGAACATCTATTAATGCCCTACCAGTAGCCAAAAATGGACGACCTAGAATAATTGGGACATCTTTATCAGCCTCATAGTCTAAAATAATAAAATCAACAGGAAATATGAATTTATCAACTTTTACTAAGACATCCTCAATTTTACCCTCTGGATATGTGATAGACCTATCAGCTAATTGGAGTGTAACTGTGGTAGGTCTAGCTTCACCAATACCTAACTTCCGATAGACCGAAAGAGGCATAAGGTTAATGCTTGCACCTAAATCACAGAGTGCTTTTCCTAATTCCTTTCCACCTATAGACACAGGTATAGTAAATGACCCTGGATCCTTAGCCTTGTGGGGTAGCCCATTTTTAAGAATAGCACTACACTCCCCAGTAAGAGATACAGTTTCGAACTCACCTAACCTTTTCTTTTTAGTCAAAATATCCTTAAGAAATTTAGCATAATTAGGCATTTGCTCAATAGCTTCTACTAAAGGGATATTTATATGCAACTTCTTAAGAATCTCTAAAAACTTTTTAAATTGACGATCCGGATTCTTAGGCTTTTGCCTTTGTGGAAAAGGTAGAGGTGGTACATAAGGTGGGGGCGGCACATATGGTGGTTCTACATCTGGCACAGAACCAGATGCTCCAACATTCTCTTTGCTGCCTCCAGCACCTTGACCAGACTCCAATTCTTTTTCAATAACAACAATATTATCACTATTACTATTTAAATCCTGGGTCTTTCTAGACTCTTCTAATGGCTTACCACTCCTAAGAGTTACTGCCTTTACCTGCTCCTTACCTTCCCTTCTAGGGTGTTCAGTATCTGAAGGAAGTTTCCCTTGAGGCCTCGCCTTTAGCTCATTAGCTAGCTGACCCACTTGCAATTCCAGGGCCCTCATCGAAGCTTGATTACTTTGAATTGCGGCGTCTGTGCGAGCCATAAATTCTTTCATCATTGCCTGATGTGGACTTTTCCTAACCGCAAGCGCACGGGTCAAGTAATAATATAGTGAAAGTAAATTCGAATGTCGTCCTCTGGATTGGATTTTTAAGCAAATCGAGTATTGTGAATTATCTTGCCCAATTTTATTTAGGGAACAAAAAGTGATGAATAAATGATAATAGAACCAAATCAAAGCAAGTAAAAAGAATGAAAATTCAATTGGGAAAACTACTTAGGGAATTGATTTCGCCGATTTAGTTTAGGATTGATTTTAAGGAATAAGTTATTATGCACAATGAAATTATGAGCCAAAGACCCTTTAACCACAACTACCTCTCCCGAGTATAATTGATTCTCATGCAAATTAACCAACTTGATATCCCTATCTAAGTTTATTAACATGCAAGGCAATGAGATCTTTTAACCAATTCTAAAGTTAATCTAAAACCGTCATGAATTAGAAAATAAACTTTTTCATGCAATCTTGAGTAAGTCTAAATCAAATCCCCTCTCCCGAGCTAGATTCGAAACTTAAATCATTCAACTAATGGCCAATTAATTGAAAGCATTAAATCAAGATTACAAACACAATAACATTGCACAACTTAAACCATAAATCAATCCATACACTTAATCAACTACATCGATCCCTAAGCTACAAGTTTAGCTACTCATGAATGAAAATACAATCTCAACTAAACATATGAAAGCCATAAATCTAACTAAAGGAAGAAAAGGGAAAAGAAAACTCAATGTAGGCCGAGTCCCGACGTCCCCGTCACGATCCCCACGAACAATGGGTTGATTTCCAAGTCTCCCCCTTTGTTTCAGCCTCCAAAGTACTCTGTTTTGTCCTCTTTACGGCTCCAAAAGGTCCCAAATCGAACTCCCCCAAAACCTAGCCGAAAATAAGCTTTTATTCTGATTTTTCGTCTTAGCGTCGAGACGCTGTCAAGACAGCGTCGCGACGCTGCCTCTTATACGCGCGTTCTGAATAAGGAAAAACGGAAGCATCGGGACGCTTCCTATCATAGCGTCTCGACGCTTTAAGCTTTACGCGCCTAATCTGATATGGAATGTGAGCGTCGAGACGCTCAAGAGCTAGCGTCTCAACGCTAGCCTGCTGTTGACCGAGATTTGCCTCTTTTCCACTTTTACTCTTTTCATTCCTTTGAATCTTTTCACGCCCCGAGCACCCGATTAACTCTGATATTGCATTATAGCTCCAATCAACCATTTCCTACAAAATAAACAATAAAGCACAATAAAATGGCCCAAAAATCATAAAAGACTAGCTAAATTAAATAAGTAAAGATAGCTAGCTATGCTCGCTATCATTGCCTCGAGAGAATTTCCCGAATTTTGCTAGGGCAAAGCTGGCTTATTTTGCTGGGGCATTACCTGCGCGTTAGCAAATCTCGGCTGGTTCACCTTCTGTTGCGTCTGCTTGTTATTTCCTTGACCTCCCCATGAGAAGTTGGGGTGGTTGCGCCAACCTGGATTATAGAAGTTAGAATAAGGGTTGTTCCTCTAATTACCTACAAAAAACACGGAAGCTGGATTGCTGGGGCAAAACTCGTAGTTGTGATCTTCACCGCAATAGACACATGCTTCGTCCGTGACTTGGTTCACCACTGCTGCAGGCTCCATAGCTGGTGGCTGCTGATGACTAATCACTGTCACATTCTTAAGAGCGTTAGCAATCATAGCAAGGTCAGCCCTAATGGTGGACACACCATCAACCTCTAACACACTCTTAACCTTTTTATTTGTGCCTCTAACATCCGACCACTGACAACTATTAATAGATATTCTTTCTAAAATTTCATAAGCTTCATCAAAAGTTTTTGCCAAAACGGCCCCTCCAACCGAAGCATCAACCATACCTTGGGTTACTCCATTTAAACCGTTGTAAAATGTTTCCATTTGAATACAATGAGGTAACCCATGGTGGGGACACTTTCGCAAAAGCTCCTTAAACCTCTCCCAAGCCTCGCTAAAAGTCTCATCTTCAAGTTGCCTAAACCCTACTATTTCACTCCTTAATTTAGCATTTCTATTAGGTGGGAAATATTTACTCAAAAAATTTTCAGCTAACTCATCCCATGTCCTAATTGATCCTGGAGCAAAAGAGTTTAACCATGACTTTGCTCCATCTCTAAGAGAATACGGGAACAAAGTTAATCTAAGAGCATCTCTAGGCACTCCTTGAATTACAAAAGAATCACTAACTCCTAGAAAAGACTTAAGATGTAAATGAGGGTCTTCAGATGACAAACCATGGAATTGCCCCACGGTTTGCAACATCTGAAACATTACCGGTTTCATTTCAAAATTTGTCGTTTGGATTTGGGGACGTGCAATCCCTGGATTCAACTCATTAAACATCGGGACAGCATATGCTCGAATGGCTCTGGTCCTATCATTCGCTATCAAGATAGGATTCTCAGCCTGATTATTTCGCTGCTCATTTTGCTCAAACAATGGGTTTTGCTGCAGCAACGGATTCTGCTGGGGGTTTACTGCTACTGGACCTTTAGGAACCTGCGGGAGTTGCGGGGCGTTCTCCATCTGGTTTCTGCGCTGCTCCCTCCTTCTGTTCCTAAATGTCCTTTCAATTTCTGGATCAAGCTCAAACCGTACCCCAGGCGGATCGCTCATGCACCAAAATCACACCTGCAAAAACAAAAGAAACAATCAAAAAGTTCTAGCACCAAACCACTAAAACACATACACAAAACAGATCAGATAAAAACTTATTCAAGTCCCCGGCAACGGCGCCAAAAACTTGTTGGGTTCCTACAGTGAGTAAAAATATGATATGAAATACTCTAGAATTCTTGTGCAAGTATACACAGTCTGCAGCAAGTAATATTATCAATCCAAGGTCTGAATGAGTTTCCACTTTATCTATTTTGTATAACTTTCTAATGGTTTCGAAGATACTAAAATGATTGGGTTTTATCGGAATTATGCTGAAGCAAAATAAATGACAAAACAACGAGTAAACAAATAGATAGATAGATTAAAGGCAGGCGCTGGTTAGGTTTTAGTGATTGTTATAAAATATGCTCTAGCAATATTATTGATCATGCATTTCCCGCAGAATTATTAGTGGATTCCTCCCGGAACTCCGGATCTTTTGGGATGTGTTTCAACCCCAATGAAGTGCGACCGATCAGGCACTAGGCAACTGGCTATCCCTAGCTCAGTCACTGGCGTTCACCAATACACAATGATCGTAATGTGGAGAATTGCCACACACTCTGTAAATCATCCCTAAAACTAGAGAGAGCTATCCATACCGGCGGGCTAGGCGGGCATAAAATAAGAATAAGCACAACAATTAACCAAAATGCGATAGACAATATATTACTAGAGATGAAGCACAGTAATCACATTATTCCTAACCAACACCCTAAGCTACTTAGTTCATAATCAGCATAGGAATACGAATTACAATCTGAGTATACATGTCCATATCTACAAGTTAAGAAGGAAAATAAACTCCCTAATCAGCTTGCGGATGATGGTGTTCTTGATAATCTTCAATCTCCCTATACTATTCGGCTTCCAAGGAAAACATGGAATGACTTTGACTTTGACGGCTACTTCCTTTTATAAAAGGATGGGAGGCTTGAATTAGGTCAACTAGGACACGTGTAAGGCTCTCCTTGATCCTTTATCCCGAAAATATCTCAATAGAAGTCGGTTCATGAAGTTGGCTAACGAGCTGTGATGTGGCAGTTTCTGCTTCCAGTTTTGCTGCAGCATAGAATTTGCTCCTTCTAGTCGCTCAACAGCATAATCTGCACAAAGTGATTTCCAAAGCTTCCATTCTTCCAAATGGGTTAAATCATGTAATATCTCTCTAAAACCAACCCTAATAAGCATAAAGACACACAAATCCTTATATAAATGAGGCCTAAATAACTACCTTTTGGGCAGTTATCAATAGCATGTCATCAATCCATGAATTAATCCATAATCCCAATTGGTGAAATCAACTCCCTAAGATCGTTGTCTCCATTAGATTGTCATACTTTTTCATTGATTTTTGTTTGATTGCATTCATTCTCACTTTGATTTGTTTCCAAAATAAAATTGAGCAAGATTATTTTCGGTAATTAAAATTGATTAAAAATCAAATCCAGAGGACGCCATTCGAATATCACATTCACTATATTATTACTTGACTCGTGCGCTTGCGGTAGGAAAATTCCACATCAATAAGCTTTGTCCAAAGTTTCATAAAAAAATTCATAATATTTTTTTTATGAGTTTTTGTGATATACGTGATTTTTCCCAGAATATCCGTCGATATATCCATAAATCTGACTTACCGATATTAATACCGATATCGATATTTTCATCCTTGGTGCAGACGTGAATTCCAGCCACCTATCCGGTCCGGTTCGTGCAGTTAGGGTTGAGCTGGGCCGGTTCGGTCCGGTTCAACCCGTTTCTTGGGCGGTTCGAGATTTTCAAGGCCAATTTGAAGTGGTTCGGGTCGGTTTGTGGATTCTAGACAAGTTTTGGAGCTGTATATTATGTAATAGGATAGTTTTAAAGCTTTAATTAGAGTAATTTTTGCTTTAATTATCCTAGGGGCCAATTAAACTGGTTTATTCGCTATTTAAATGCTTTGAGGATGTCATTTAAATAATAATCTCACCTTAGGTTATAAAGCATGTTAGGGTGTTCATATAACACATGCGAAAGTAATTGAAGATCGAAAGCACTTAACCCTATTAATTTTACTCCTAAAGCATGCTACTTCTAGAGAAAAATAGAACATAGAGTTAGAGAGCACCAACCTTTTTGTAGCTCACTTTAGAGGAACTCCTTGTGTTGTTTTCTTCTCCTATCCTCCTTGGACAACCTCTACCGTCTTCTCTACTATTCTCCGAGCCAAGAACGACTCGTGGGAGTCTATAGTAATAGGGAATGGGAAGGGAATGATTGAAGGTACAAGCTCTTGAGAGATCAATGGAGGTAAGTGTATTTGAGAGTAAATTCCAGCAGCATAACAGTAGGTAATTCACTCTTCTTACCCTTTGAATCTGATTAAAGTTCTTAAATAGACCTCTTCCATGCAAAGACAAGCTTCATGACACTAGACATGAAGGTGTACATATTACACATGCGGAAGCAATTGAAGATCGAAAGCACTTAAGACATTCAATTTTACTCCTAAAGCATGCATGTTCTAGAAAAGACAGAATAGAGAGTTTAGAAAACACCAACCTTTGTAGCTCACTTATGTTGAACTCCTTGTGGTGTTTGACTCTCCTATGCTCCTTGGACAACCTCTAGAGTCTTCCCTACTATACTCCGGGCCAAGAACGACTTGTGGGAGTCTATATAAGATAGGGAATGGGAAGGGAATGCTTGAAGCATCAAACAATGGAGAAGAATGATAGATGAGAGAACTTTGAGTCCAAATTCCAGCAGCATAACATTAAGGAAATTGCTCTCTTATGTTTGAATATGATTCAAACTCCTTTTAAAGACATTCTCCATGCAAAGCCAAGCCTCAAGACACAAGACACAAGACACATGGTGTATTTGCAAGCTCAAGTGGATTCTAGGTGTACATTACACAAGACATGCAACAATGCATGAGTGAGTTGTCTTTCCACTTTGAATGATCATGCATTAAGTGGATTTCCAACTAAATCCACTAAATTCAAATTGAAATCAAATTTCAAGCTTGCAAATTACCCCCAATTTAAATTTTAAATTGAAATTGATTGCTTGGTAATTAATTTGAAAATTTTCAAATTAATTTTGATATGATTAATCTAATTAATCTTTGTTATCTTGTGCAATTCCATATATATGATTCCTAATACATATATATAGTATTCAAAACACTTTTAAATGCTTCATCTCTCATTTTCTAATTTAATTCATAATTAAATTATTGTGTCAAACACAATTTACGATAATACCCTTTTCCCGATTTTGAACGATTCAAAGCTTCCTATCTTTTGTTCTAGGCTTAATTTCGATATGAGCTAGTAGGGGGACCTAATGGACCTATAGATCATGGGCTCCAACAATTCGAGGCTAACCGACTAATCTCATTGTCCAAGCTAGCCAACATTCGTTAACTATCGGGACACTCCACTATAGCCCGATAGTTGCACTCCCCTCACTATAGATATATTTCCGTCCACTTGATTTAACCATGATTAGTAAGTTGATCCTTCACAGGTTGTTCGTAGCTATAGCTAGGTCAATAAGCCGTTTTACCCCTATAGTACTTCTAGTTCCTTAAGTCCCATTGATCATCTAATGAACAATTGGTTTATGGTCCAACCAATAAACCGAGTCCCTCCCGGGCCAATGAGAGGGCGGGATCCCTTTGTTCAAGCCCTGGAGTCAGCACTTAAGGGAACAGCCTCTCTACTATCCCTTATTCGGGTAGGAGTGAATTCCTTCTTGCACGACTATGTCCCCAGCTATCTACCCGTTCCTATCCCTGAAATGGGAGGCTTATTGAGTCGGCGATATTGAGCCACTCTCACCTATGCAGATCTAAGGATAAGCCCGAATAAACAGGAGTTCATAGTTAGCTCAGGATTAAGATCGAGTTACCTAGGTCATCACATGAAATAGTCAGTCTCGTCAGTAAACGGTGTTATAAAGCGAGAGTGACTTATTTCTCGGTCCTGGTCTTATGCAAACTCATTGCATAGGACGCCCCCACTCGCATGCCTCTACATGGACGATTTAGGATCACATCGTCTATACCATCTATAATGTGGGCCGCGTCTCATAGTGCCTCCAGAATAAGGAACCCAACCCTATTCCTATACTATAGACCGTTTTGGCTATTACTTAAGCTTGATCCACTTTTATGTCTCTACATAAAGCTCAAGTGTTCATCCTATAGCCATGGATCTTAGTTTATTGGATTTGGGTTATTATATGTGCAATTTAATTTATTCACTAATGACTTTTACTGAATCAATCTCGATAACACCTTTATCGAATAAGTATATAATTCGTTTAACATTCACTATCTACGAGTTTTAGGGCACCAATCCCAACAATCTCCCACTTGAACTAAAACTCTAGTTTAGTGGGATGTACTATAATCTATAACAACAGTGGATGAATAAATACTTGGATTAATAACGGAGTAAAAATACAATAAACTAGGGCATCTAAATACCCAGTATACTAAGGTATCAATATACCGGTTACAATTCTCCCACTTGACCTAGATTATTTCTCGTACATATCTCGCAGACCTAGACCTTCTAGATGACTCTCGAACACTTTAGCCGTGAGAGCCTTCGTGAATGGATCAGCAATGTCGTGCTCCGACGCTATCTTCGTGACGATCACGTCTCCTCGGTGCACAATCTCCCTAATGAGATGGTATTTCCTTTCGATGTGCTTGCCTCTCTTATGGCTGTGAGGTTCCTTTGAGTTTGCAACTGCACCGCTATTATCACAATACAAGGTGATAGGCAGATGCATATTTGGAACGACTTCCAAGTCAGTTAGGAACTTCTTGAGCCATACTGCCTCTTTTGCTGCTTCGCAAGTGTTAGGTTCCTAGAGTGAGTAAAAATATAGTATAAAATACTCTAGAATTCCTGTGCAAGTATACACAGTCTGCAGCAAGTAATATTATCAATCCAAGTTCTGAATGAGTTTCCACTTTACCTATTTTGTGCAACTTTCTAATGATTTCAAAGATAATAAAAATGATTGGGGTTTTATCGGAATTATGCTGAAGCAAAATAAATGACAGAACAACGAGTAAACAAATAGATAGATAGATTAAAGACAGACGCTGGTTAGGCTTTAGTGATTGTTCTAAGATATGCTCTAGCAATATTATTGATCATGCATTTCTCGCAGTATTATTAGCGGATTCCTCCCGGAACTCCGGATCTTTTGGGATATGTTTCAAACCCAATGAAGAGCGACCGATCAAGCACTAGGCAACTAGCTATCCCTAGCTCAATCACTGGCGTTCACCAATACACAATGATCGTAGTGTGGAGAATTTCCACACACTCTCTAAATCATCCCTGAAACTAGAGAGAGCTATCCATACCGGCTGGCCAGGCGGGCATAAAATAAGAATAAGCACAACAATTAACCAAAATGCGATAGTCAATTTATTACTAGAGATGAAGCACAATAATCACATTATTCCTAACCAACACCCTAAGCTACTTAGTTCATAATAGGCATAGGAATACGAATTACAATCTGAGTAAGCATGTCCATAACCACAAATTAAGAAGGAAAATAAACTCCCTAGTCAGCTTGCGGATGATGGTGTTCTTGATGATCTTCAATCTCCCTATCCTATTCGGCTTCCAAGGGAAAACATGGAATGACTTTGACTTTGACGACTACTTCCTTTTATAGAAGGATGGGAGGCTTGAATTAGGTCAACTAGGACACGTGTAAGGCTCTCCTTGATCCTTTATCACGAAAATAACTCAACAGAAGTCGGTTCATGAAGTTGGCTAACGAGCTGTGATGTGGCAGTTTCTGTTCCCAGTTTTTCTGCAGCATAAAATTTGCTCATTCCAGTCGCTCAGCAGCATAATCTGCACAAAGTGATTTCCAAAGCTTCCATTCTTCCAAATGGGTTAAATCATGTAATATCTCTCTAAAACCAACCCTAATAAGCATAAAGGACACACAAATCCCTATATAATTGAGGCCTAAATAACTACCTTTTGGGCAGTTATCATACCCCCAAACTTGAACTATTGCGCGTCCCGAGCAATACTAACCAACCTTTCTTTAAGAATCTCAAAACATTAGATAAAGAATTAGCTTAATCAAACCAGACAATCCAACACTACCTTTAACCTTTACCTGTGCACTCTGCAAAACCAAGCTCTACTGCAGCAAAATGATTCCTTCAGCAGGGACAAATAATCACCACTTTTCAACTTAATTCTAGGAACTCACCACATCTTAGCTCTATTATCAGACATTTCAAAACATATTTTTAAAGTGGTTTATATCATTATTTATCAGACTTAAAGCAGCCTTACAGTCATAAGCTCTTAAGCACGGGATGACCCACTTTATGGTGCAGTATACCCTTGCCTCAAGCTCATCACCAACTAGGCTCAATACTCATTATAAAGCTCAAAAATCCATAGTTATTCCATCTCTTGCCCCTCAGAATGGCGACATTTTATGATGAAGCTCACCTAAGTTATGGGAGACAGAAAAACTGCTGGATCATTATTCATCCTTCAAAAACTTTTGCTCCATCAATATTTCAGCAAAATCTTCAACAAATAATTTTTATTTTTTATTTTTTTTTTCACATTTCCTAGGTCATCTTTTGACGCGAAGACAACCTGTGGGTATCACAAATGTCCCCGGTTACTCAATAACCTAGCAAATTTTAATTTTGAAGGAGAGGAATGCTCGAGCAAAATAATTGGAGTAGCAAAAAGTCCCCCAAACTTGAATTATTCATTGCCCTCAATGAATCATTAATTAAGCAATTATACCCCCAAACTTAAATTTTTCTATTTGAATTTTTAAACTAAACATGGGACTAGGATTAAGCTTAAAGTGGATCATATAAGTCAGCCCCACCGTAAAAAATCTTCCTGCCGCAGCAACAGTCCAGGCTAGAAGAAATGCTCAAGCAAAAGGTTTCTGGAGATCAGAATACCTTGATCTAACTAAGCGTAATCAGTCCAAGCTTCAAAAATTCAGAAGAAAATGGTTAAGTTAGAGTCAGTCAGTGCTCATGGAATAGAAACATTCAGAAATTTCATTAAAATCATAGAAAAACATTCAGAAAAGCATATATTTTTTTCAAAGTAAAAATTAAAAAGATTAGAAAGAAACAAGATAAGCAGTTATAACAGTGAGTAGGGTCAATATGCGCGAGCAAACAAAAATGGAAAAACAAAAGTAATGCTCGCTCCAGGTCATCCCATCAGTCAATCTTCCTGACCCTGCTCCTCATCAACATTCTCTTCTCGTTCAACAGGCGGGGGTGGTATCCAAAGATTAAACAAATCATCGGGAAACATTGGAAAGGCCAGATACGGTGTTGAGAAATTGGTTTGCAAGGCCCCCCTGAGCGCATCATCTCTCCTCTTAGCATAAGTCCAGTAGGTCTGAGCTTGCCTTTCAGCAAACTCTAACCTACTGGTCAACACTGACAATT
This sequence comes from Luffa aegyptiaca, assembly GCA_017139565.1. Taxonomy (NCBI): domain Eukaryota; kingdom Viridiplantae; phylum Streptophyta; class Magnoliopsida; order Cucurbitales; family Cucurbitaceae; genus Luffa; species Luffa aegyptiaca. Next base: position 26,043,855 of record CM029397.1, read on the forward strand.
GCCATACACAAGCCCACCCTGGCGAACCTCTTGCATACGCTGAAGCCGCACCAGATTAGGTGTGTCAATGATTCCCTTATCAGTCATGATCATATCTTCTGGAACCGTGGGCACTCCTGCCCTGCTGCATAACATCGTAATCGTGTTCGGAAAGAACAGCTTCCCCACCTTCTTTTTCCAGCAATCAACAATCTCAGAAGAAATAATTTTTCCTACATCAATACTCATCGAGCGCAGAATGGCAAAAGCAAGCAATACCCTGTCACGAGATACTGTGGAGTCGTGTGTTGTCGGCAGCAAGCGTAGCCTGATGAAACCCATCCAGGTGTTTGCTTCACTCTTCAAATAAGCAGCTTGAAATGTATGCTTCCTTGTCTGCGACACCCTCCACTGGGCCCCCTCAATGCCTACCTCCCGGACAGTCGCACTCAGTTGATCACTAGATGGTGCAGCCACCATCTCATTAAAAACGGCATGCGGAAAATCTTGGAGATCGAACAGTTCATTAATGGCTTCAGGACTCCACTGTACAGGCACTCCTCAAACGATGACCTCAAAATCATTCTTAACGTCAAGATTGGCGTAAAATTCGCGAACAATGTTGGCATTCATAGGTTCTGGCTTCGTACAAAATTGCCTCCAACCGAGGTTCACTATTCCAGACTCCAAAAACCTAGGTAAATCATTGCCAAATCCACGTTCGAACAAGAAGTCTCGTTTCAGCACCTCCTGGTATTTTGCTCGGGCAAGATCGTTGACGAAGCGAATGAATGGCGCCCTCGGCTCCTCAATTTCTCCTGATGCTTCGGCAATTCCTTTGCCCATGCTTTCTCTCTGGATGCGCAAACGTTCTTCCTCTGCCTTTCTCGTCTCTTCTTCTTTTTCCTTATTCTCAGCTTCCCTTCTTTCTTCCTCAGAGTCCGACGTCAGAGGTGATGGAGTGGTCCGAACCACCCTCACGCGACCCGCCTTCCTTTTGATGCGGCGGCGCTTGGGCGGTTCAGGCATAATGATTTCAACATGGTCCTCCTGCACCGGCTCCGGTGTTTTCTCCTTGTTATGCTCACCTTCATTCTCTGTTTCTTGATTTTTCTCAGCAATCTGTTCTTGAACCGTATCTGGGTTTTGTATTGCAGGTTCTTGAGTACTTCCTTCCTCCGCAGTAGTGGCAACAACGTCCGCCACCTCCTGAACTTCCTTCTGTTCTGTAGCCCTCTGTTGCCTTCTTCTTCTCTTTGCTTCCTTTTCCTCTGGCGTCCTCTTCTTCTTAGACTTTCCTTTTTGAACTTCTGGTGTGACCAGTATCTCTTCCTCCTCACTCTCCCTTTCTTTTCGCGCTCTCGTCTTAGCCATGGAAGGTATAATAGGGTTTTGCAAAGAAAGAAAGAATAACACACACACAAGAATTTGATCAAGAAAACGAAGTGAAATGTACTTACCAGAGATTGTGAATAAATAGGGCTGCAGCAAACAAGAATCCTAACCGAAAGGATTTGCCCGGTCATAACTAATATTACCGTTGCAATTAAAAATGCAAACTTGAAATTCAAAAATTACCAACGGTAAAATTGCAAATTCCAAACAGCCATGGTAAAAATTAATGCTCTGTCATCATTGGAGTCGTTGGATAATTACTCTGCGCCACGTGGCCTCATCAGACGATGCACGCACATTTACCTGCAAGAATTCAAAGTCAAACCCAACGGTAACAATAATAAATTCCAACGGAAACCCTTCTAACTCGGCATATTTTGCTCCAGCAATATCTTTGCCGCAATAATCTGCCGAACCTGAAGAATTTTAGATACGGAATTTGAATTTTAAAATAGACAAATCAAATCCTTTCAAAGTAAACCAATCAAAGCAAACTTAACCTGTTATTCTCAAAAGAAGCTGAATAACTTAGAGAAAATCTCTATTAATTAAAACTAGAATTCAAATAACCGAAAATAAAATCTAGATAAAATAAAATCTAACTAACTAAAAGATAATTGCAAGATAATTTAAATAAAGAACCCGAAAATCAAATCAAATCAAAATAGATCAAATCTAACCTACCAAAAATATAAAAATACTTAAAAGATAAAATCTAATACATCATTCAGAATTACATTTATCCTAACCGAAATCAAATTAACGAAAAATAAAATCAATTCAAACTTCGGGAGCTCAAAATTTTACTCTGTGAAATGCTCCCGCAAAAGTACTGCTCTCTCAAACATCGACAAACCTTAGGGAAGGATATTTCGACTGAAACTCCTCACCCCAATAATGCTTCACACGCTGTCCATTCACCTTGAATACTCTCCCATCTTTTTCATCCTGCAAAGTAATTGCTCCATTGGAGAAAACCTCAATCACAATAAACGGTCCTGACCATTTAGATTTTAATTTTCCAGGAAATAATTTTAATCTAGAATTATAAAGCAAAATTTTCTGACCCTTGACAAACTCCTTAGATTTAATTTTTTTGTCATGCCACAGCTTAGTCTTTTCCTTATACATTTTCGCATTTTCGTAAGAAAATTGACGAAATTCTTCTAACTCATTAAGCTGCAGCATTCTGATTGCTCCTGCACGACTCAGGTCAAAATTTAACTTTTTCATAGCCCAAAATGTTTTGTTCTCAAGCTCTAATGGTAAATGACAAGCTTTCCCATATACTAACCTATAGGGAGACATACCTAAAGGAGTCTTATAAGCTGTCCTATAAGCCCAAAGAGCCTCATCCAACCTAAAGGACCAATCCTTTCTAGATGGATGGACTACTTTCTCTAAAATAGCTTTAATTTCCCTATTACTAATTTCAGCTTGACCATTTGATTGTGGGTGATAAGGGGTAGCTATCCTATGCTTAATCTCATACTTAGCTAAAAGCTTAGTTAAGATATTATTAACAAAATGTGTACCCTCATCATTCACTAGAGCCCTAGGTGTCCCAAACCGCGCAAAGATGTGTGATTGAAGAAACCTTGCTACTGTCTTGGCATCACTCTGATGGCATGCGATGGCCTCCACCCACTTGGACACATAATCAACTGCCAATAAGATAAAAACATTGCCATTAGAATGGGAAATGGTCCCATAAAGTCAATACCCCATACATCAAATAATTCAACTTCTAAAATGTAAGTAAGAGGCATTTCATCTCTAGGCCCCAAATTTCCTCTCCTTTGGCAAGCGTCACATTGCTTGTAGACCCAATGGGCATCCTTAAATAACGTAGGCCAGAAAAATCCGCAATGCAAAATCCTCATAGCCGTCCTCTGTCCGCTGAAATGACCTCCATACGACGAAGAGTGACATTGCTCCAGGATTTCTTTTGCTTCAGCACCTGAAACACACCTACGAATAATACCGTCAGAGCATTGCTTATACATAAACGGCTCATCCCAAAAGAAAAATTTCGCATCATGCTTAAACTTTTTCTTCTGCCTCCAATCCATATCAATAGGGGTGACTCCCTTTACTAAAAAGTTGGCAATATCAGCATACCAAGGGACATCCCTGACTACCTTTACCTGAACAGCAAAAAGCTGCTCATCTGGAAAAGAATTGGAAATGGCAGATTGCTCCAGCAAAAATGATGATGGATCAAGACGAGATAAATGATCTGCAACGACATTCTCTGATCCCTTCTTGTCCTTTATCTCCAAGTCAAATTCCTGCAGTAATAAAATCCAACGAATTAGTCTCGGCTTTGTATCCTTCTTAGACATTAAATACCTTATTGCTGCATGATCCGTGAACACCGTGACTTAGATCCAACCAAATATGGCAGAAATTTCTCAAAAGCAAACACAACAGCTAATAACTCCTTTTCAGCAGTTGTGTAGTTGACATGTGCTTCATTTAAAACCTTGCTTGCATAATATATAGGATGAATAAATTTGCCCTACTTTTGCCCCAGCATCGCTCCTACCGCAGCATCACTCGCATCACACATTACCTCGAATGGCAAATTCCAATTAGGCGCGCAGAGAATGGGTGCTGAGATTAAAGCAGCCTTTAATGTTTCAAAAGCCTTCCTACAATCTGCATTAAAGTAAAAAACATGATCAGTGCACAATAAGTTACAAAGAGGTTTACTGATTTTGGAAAAATCCTTTATGAACCTCCTATAAAATCCAGCATGTCCTAAAAAACTCCGAATTCCCTTCACTGAATTCGGTGGCTCTAGTCTTTCGATAACCTCAACTTTTGCTCTATCAACTTCTAGACCATTTTTAGAAATCCTATGACCTAACACTATGCCCTCCTTCACCATGAAGTGACACTTCTCCCAATTAAGTACTAGATGGGTATCCTCACATCTTTTTAATACCTTTCCTAAATTATCTAAACAACTCTGAAAAGACCCTCCAAACACTGAAAAATCATCCATAAAGACTTCAACAGTGGACTCAATCATATCAGAAAAAATTGCTAGCATACACCGCTGAAATGTTGCCGGCGCATTGCAAAGGCCGAAAGGCATTCTCCTAAAAGACGATGTCCCATAAGGGCAGGTGAAAGTGGTTTTCTCCTGATCTTCAGGAGCAATAGTAATCTGGTTATACCCAGAATAACCATCCAAGAAACAGTAATAGGCCTGACTAGCCAATCGATCCAACATCTGGTTGATAAATGGTAGAGGGAAATGATCCTTTCGGGTGGCTTTATTAAGCCTTCTGTAATCCATACAAACCCTCCAGCCAGTTACGGTCCTGGTTGGAATAAGCTCATTATCTTTATTGCTCACCACAGTGACACCTCCTTTCTTAGGAACACATTGGACAGGGCTTACCCAATTGCTATAGGCAATTGGATAAATGATCCCAGCATCCAACAATTTAATTACCTCCTTTTTAACAACCTCTTTCATTGCAGGATTAAGCCTTCTTTGTTGCTCAATACTCCTAAAGGATCCCTCCTCTAGAGTGATTTTGTGCATACAAAAAGATGGGCTAATCCCTTGAATATCAGCCAATGTCCAACCTATAGCTTTGCGATATTGCTGCAGCAATTTTATTAAGGCCTCCTCATGCTCCGGCATTAAATCTGATGCAACAATAATGGGCAACGTATCACTCTCCCCAAGATACACATACTTTAGATGATCCGGTAAAGGTTTCAAATCTAAAGTGGGTGCCTCAATTAGGGATGGCTTAATTGGGGGAGCCTTTCTTTGATCTAAATCTAAAGACTCAAAAACATCCTCACATCTAAACAATTCTTTTTCATTTTTTCTATCTAAAGAACAAAACTCAAAATCTTCTATACTAACCTCTCCATACTTTTCTGAATGCTTATCAACCGAATCCTGTATTGCTGTCTCAATAACTGTGCTCTCCAGAATCCTGATGAAGGAGCAATCCTCCATTTCATCTGGATATTTCATGGCTTTAAACACATTAAATTTCACTTCCTCATTACAGACTCTCATTGTTAATTCTCCTTTTTGAACATCTATTAATGCCCTACCAGTAGCCAAAAATGGACGACCTAGAATAATTGGGACATCTTTATCAGCCTCATAGTCTAAAATAATAAAATCAACAGGAAATATGAATTTATCAACTTTTACTAAGACATCCTCAATTTTACCCTCTGGATATGTGATAGACCTATCAGCTAATTGGAGCGTAACTGTGGTAGGTCTAGCTTCACCAATACCTAACTTCCGATAGACCGAAAGAGGCATAAGGTTAATGCTTGCACCTAAATCACAGAGTGCTCTACCTAATTCCTTTCCACCAATAGACACAGGTATAGTAAATGACCCTGGATCCTTAGCCTTGGGGGGTAGCCCATTCTTAAGAATAGCACTACACTCCTCAGTAAGAGATACAGTTTCGAACTCACCTAACCTTTTCTTTTTAGTCAAAATATCCTTAAGAAATTTAGCATAATTAGGCATTTGCTCAATAGCTTCTACTAAAGGGATATTTATATGCAACTGCTTAAGAATCTCTAAAAACTTTTTAAATTGACCATCCTGATTCTTAGGCTTTTGCCTTTGTGGAAAAGGTAGAGGTGGTACATAAGGTGGGGGCGGCACATATGGTGGTTCTACATCTGGCACAGAACAAGATGCTCCAACATTTTATTTGCTGCCTCCAGCACCCTGACCAGACTCCAAGTCTTTTTCAATAACAACAATATTATCACTATTACTATTTAAATCCTGGGTCTTTCTAGACTCTTCTAATGGCTTACCACTCCTAAGAGTTACTGCCTTTACCTGCTCCTTACCTTCCCTTCGAGGGTGTTCAGTATCCGAAGGAAGTTTCCCTTGAGGCCTCGCCTTTAGCTCATTAGCTAGCTGACCCACTTGCAATTCCAGGGCCCTCATCGAAGCTTGATTACTTTGATTTGCGGCGTCTGTGCGAGCCATAAATTCTTTCATCATTGCCTCGAGAGAATTTCCCGAATTTTGCTGGGGCAAAGCTGGCTTATTTTGTTGGGGCATTACCTGCGCTTTAGCAAATCCCGACTGGTTCACCTTTTGTTGCGCTTGTACGTTATTTCCTTGACCTCCCCATGAGAAGTTGGGGTGGTTGCGCCAACCTGGATTATAGAAGTTAGAATAAGGGTTGTTCCTCTGATTACCTACAAAAAACACAGAAGCTGGATTGCTGGGGCAAAACTTGTAGTTGTGATCTTCACCGCAATAGACACATGCTTCGTCCATGACTTGGTTCACCACTGCTGCAAGCTCCATAGCTGGTGGCTGCTGATGACTAATCACTGTCACATTCTTAAGAGCGTTAGCAATCATAGCAAGATCGGCCCTAATGGTGGACACACCATCAACCTCTAACACACTCTTAACCTTTTTATTTGTGCCTCTAACATCCGACCACTGACAACTATTAATAGATATTCTTTCTAAAATTTCATAGGCTTCATCAAAAGTTTTTGCCAAAAGGGCCCCTCCAGCCGAAGCATCGGCCATACCTTGGGTTACTCCATTCAAACCATTGTAAAATGTTTCCATTTGAATACAATGAGGTAACCCATGGTGGGGACACTTTCGCAAAAGCTCCTTAAACCTCTCCCAAGCCTCACTAAAAGTCTCATCTTCAAGTTTCCTAAACCCTAGTATTTCACTCCTTAATTTAGCATTTCTATTAGGTGGGAAATATTTACTCAAAAATTTTTCAGCTAACTCATCCCATGTCCTAATTGATCCTGGAGCAAAAGCGTTTAACCATGATTTTGCTCCATCTCTAAGAGAATACGGGAACAAAGTTAATCTAAGAGCATCTCTCGGCACTCCCTGAATTACAAAAGAATCACTAACTCCTAGAAAAGACTTAAGATGTAAATGAGGGTCTTCAGATGACAAACCATGGAATTGCCCCACGGTTTGCAACATCTGAAACATTACCGGTTTCATTTCAAAATTCGCCGCTTGGATTTCGGGACGTGCAATCCCTGGATTCAACTCATTAAACATCGGGACAGCATATGCTCGAATGGCTCTGGTCCTATCGTTCGCTATCAAGATAGGATTCTCAGCCTGATTATTTCGCTGCTCATTTTGCTCAAACAGTGGGTTTTGCTGCAGCAACGGATTTTGCTGGGGGTTCACTGCTACTGGACCTTCAGGAACCTGCGGGAGTTGCGACACGTTCTCCATCTGGTTTCTGCGTTGCTCCCTCCTTCTGTTCCTAAATGTCCTTTCAATTTCTGGGTCAAGCTCAAACTGTACCCCAGGCGGATTGCTCGTGCACCAAAATCACACCTACAAAAACAAAAGAAACAATCAAAAAGTTCTAGCACCAAACCACTAAAACACATACACAAAACAGATCAGATAAAAACTTATCAAAGTCCCCAGCAACGGCGCCAAAAACTTGTTGGGTTCCTAGAGTGAGTAAAAATATAGTATAAAATACTCTAGAATTCCTGTGCAAGTATACACAGTCTGCAGCAAGTAATATTATCAATCCAAGGTCTGAATGAGTTTCCACTTTACCTATTTTGTGCAACTTTCTAATGGTTTCAAAGATAATAAAAATGATTGGGTTTTTATCAGAATTATGCTGAAGCAAAATAAATGGCAGAACAACGAGTAAACAAATAGATAGATAGATTAAAAACAGGCGCTGGTTAGGCTTTAGTGATTGTTCTAAGATATGCTCTAGCAATATTATTGATCATGCATTTCTCGCAGTATTATTAGCGGATTCCTCCCGGAACTCCGGATCTTTTGGGATATGTTTCAAACCCAATGAAGAGCGACCGATCAAGCACTGGGCAACTGGCTATCCCTAGCTCAGTCACTGGCGTTCACCAATACACAATGATCGTAGTGTGGAGAATTGCCACACACTCTCTAAATCATCCCTGAAACTAGAGAGAGCTATCCATACCGGCTGGCCAGGCGGGCATAAAATAAGAATAAGCACAACAATTAACCAAAATGCGATAGTCAATTTATTACTAGAGATGAAGCACAATAATCACATTATTCCTAACCAACACCCTAAGCTACTTAGTTCATAATAGGCATAGGAATACGAATTACAATCTGAGTAAGCATGTCCATAACCACAAATTAAGAAGGAAAATAAACTCCCTAGTCAGCTTGCGGATGATGGTGTTCTTGATGATCTTCAATCTCCCTATCCTATTCGGCTTCCAAGGGAAAACATGGAATGACTTTGACTTTGACGGCTACTTCCTTTTATAGAAGGATGGGAGGCTTGAATTAGGTCAACTAGGACACGTGTAAGGCTTTCCTTGATCCTTTATCACGAAAATAACTCAACAGAAGTCGGTTCATGAAGTTGGCTAACGAGCTGTGATGTGGCAGTTTCTGTTCCCAGTTTTGCTGCAGCATAGAATTTGCTCCTTCCAGTCGCTCAGCAGCATAATCTGCACAAAGTGATTTCCAAAGCTTCCATTCTTCCAAATGGGTTAAATCATGTAATATCTCTCTAAAACCAACCCTAATAAGCATAAAGGACACACAAATCCCTATATAATTGAGGCCTAAATAACTACCTTTTGGGCAGTTATCAGCAAGCGGCTACATATTCGACCTCCATGGTCGAGTCTGCAATGCATCCTTGCTTGATGTTGCGCCATACTATTGCTCCTCCATTTAGAGTGAATACTGACCCCGATGTAGATTTCCTCGAATCTTTATCAGTTTGAAAGTCAGAATCAGTGTATCCTGTAAGGATCAAATCCTTCGAACCATACACGAGCATATAGTCCCTTGTTCTCCTTAGATATTTCAGGATACTTTTAACGGCTGTCCAGTGATCAAATCCTGGATTGGATTGATATCTACTGACAATCCCTACTGCATAACAAATGCCAGGCCTTGTACACAACATGGCATACATTAGGCTACATACTGCAGAGGCATAGTGAAAACGTCTCATGTCCTCAACTTCTTGAGGTGTCTGAGGACACTGTTCCTTAGACAAGTTAATTCCGTGCCTGAAAGGTAATAGTCCTTTCTTGGAATCTTGCATTTTATATCTAACCAACAATTTGTCGATATAAGACGCTTGAGACAGGGCTAGCGTTTTGTTCTTTCGGTTTCGAACAATTTGGATTCCTAGAACAAATTGTGCCTCACCCAAATCTTTCATTTGGAATTGAGTTGCTAGCCATAGTTTAATGTCAGTTAGATAACCTACATCATTCCCGATGAGTAGGATATCATCCACATACAGTACTAAGAAAGCTATAGAGCTGTTGATGATCCTTTTGTAAACACAAGGCTCATCAACGTTTTGTTCAAAGCCATAAGATTTGATCGCAGTATCAAATCTCATATTCCAGGATCTAGACGCTTGTTTTAATCCATAAATGGATCGTTTACGCTTGCAAACTTTTTGCTCTTGATCCTGAGCTATGAACCCCTCTGGCTGAGACATGTAGATACTTTCTTCAAGATTACCGTTCAGAAAGGCAGTCTTGACATCCATTTTCCATATTTCATAATCGTAAAACATGGCAATGGATAAAAGTATCCAGATCGACTTTAACATGGCAACAGGGGAGAAGGTTTCTTCATAGCCAATCCCCTCCCGCTGGGTAAAACCCTTTGCCACAAGTCGTGCCTTAAAGGTCTGTACCTTTCCAGCAGCGTCTCGTTTTCTCTTGTAGATCCATTTGCACCCTATGGGTCTAACCCCTTAAGGTTGATCTACAAGATCCCATACTGAATTAAAATGCATGGACTCGATCTCTGAGTCCATGGCTTTAATCCACTCATTCTTGTCAACGTCATCCATTGCCTGTTTAAAGGTTAATGGATCCTCGATCCCGTCATCAGGTATGACGACTGGAGTTTCAGTTAAATCCAAATAGCGATCAGGCTGTCTAACAACCCTCCCACTACGTCGAGGTTCTCTTATTTCTTGAGAAGGACGTGATTGACTCGAGGTGCTAGTATCATCAACAACTCTTGTTGATGTTTCTGTAGCTTCGTTAGATAGTTCACTTAAAACGACTTTACTACGTGGCTTGTGATCTCTGAGGTGGTCTTCTTCTAGGAATGTAGCATTTGTCGATACAAGTACTTTATTTTCCTCTGGATCGAAGAAGTATCCACCTCTCGTTTCTTTGGGATAGCCTATAAATAGGAAAAATCTAGAACGAGGCTCGAATTTCTTTGGGTTTGCTTCTAGCACGTATGTAGGACATCCCCAAATTCTGAAATGTCGTAAACTAGCTTTACGACCTTTCCAAAGCTCAAATGGTGTTTCAGAAACACTCTTTGAGGGAACTACGTTCAAGATATAAACTGCAGTCTCTATTGCATAACCCCAAAACGAGTTAGGCAACTGAGCATAACTCATCATCGAACGAACCATGTCCAACAAGGTTCTGTTTCTCCTTTCTGATACACCGTTTTGCTGAGGTGTACTAAGGGCTGAGAGTTGGGACGTAATTCCATGCTCTATCAAATAGTCTTGAAAACTTAAGTCCATATACTCTCCACCTCGATCGGATCGAAGTGTTTTTATCGTCTTACCTAATAGGTTCTGAACCTCGGCCTTATACTCCTTGAACTTTTCAAAATCTTCGGACTTATGATGCATCAGGTAGAGATAGCCATACCTCGAATAATCATCAATGAAACTGATGAAATATTCGTACCCTCCTCGAGCTCAAATGTTCATTGGTCCACAGAGGTCCGAATGAATGAGCTCTAAGGGCTCTTTGGCACGATAACCTTTTCCGGTAAAAGGTCATTTTGTCATCTTGCCCTCAAGGCATGATTCACAAGGAGGTAACGAGTCGTCTTCTAACTTGTTTAGAAGTCCACTCTTGACCAATCTCCCAATCCTATTGAGGTTTATATGGCCTAACCTCAAGTGCCAGAGATAGGTATCTTGAGAAACTCTTCGCTTTTTAGGTTGAGTTTCAGCGGTTTTAAATATCTCGTGATTTAAAATAGCTTTAGACTCAATTGGTCTCAAAACATATAATTTATTCTTCAAGTTTGCAGAGTAAACATCAATACCTCTTTTAGTTATGAACGCTTCATTAACAGAAAAAGAAATTGAGTAACCTTGTTCTAATAAACAAGATAAAGAAATCAAATTTCTTTTAATCTTCGGAACTATGTACACATTATCTAATATCATGTAGCGTTCCTTGGTGAAGAATAATTTTATGTCTCCCACTACAATAGCCGAGATGACTTCTCTTGTTCCAACTTTAAGAGTCATCTCTCCAGCTATTAGCTGTTGCCAGGAACTCATCCCTTGAAATGAAGAACATACGTGATTAGTGGCACCTGAATCAAGTATCCAGGCAGAATCGTCATTTTCCACTAAACACGTTTCCAAGACTAATAAATCACATTTAGAGTCGTGGATCATGTTTTTCTTGGCTACGCAGTTAGTTTGATGACATTCCTCAGTTGAGACCAAACCTAAAATCTTTGCCACGTGTTTAGCGTTTAAGCAAGTATTCTTAGTCGAATGTACTAAACCGTTTAATTTGGCATTTGACAAAGCACATACGTTTTTTGACATATTGCTGAAACAAACAAATTAATCTCTATTAGAAACATGCACTAAACCCATTAATCACACTTATCCAATCAGATTTAGCAAAAGCAATCATCGACCCATATATACAATTGATTTATTTTGCAACGATACTTCAGGGGTTTAGAATAACCGCTACCGTAGGGCAGTCAGCTACTCCTCCTCTGAATCGAGACAATCTCGGCCAAATACTATTCCCAGAATAACTCTTACTCCAATAGTTATTAGCTAACGTTAATTTGGTCAAGACCATCTTGTAAGTGTTACCCATCATTTTCAGATTGTAGAGGGCGGCCCCAACAATGCTACCGTAGGGAAGAGCTAGTGTTGGGAATGGCCCTAGGAAACCCTATCCATTTCTGGAGTTTGCGTTGTTCTGAATCCCATGCGCAAGCCCTCCGTAGGGTGATCGCTCCCAGGGCGACTCGCAGGCAACGCATAGGAATCTCACGGTGCAACCTAATGATGGAGACCGCATGATACGTTTGACACGTTTCCTTCTCCCACTTACTATGAACACTTTCCCCATTCACCTTGATATTAACCCATGCAAACACCATCCATAGGGGGACGCTCCCAGGGCGCCTCGAGGCCAAGCATGGATCTCACGGTGTGAACTCAGGGGGACGTGAGAGTAGAAACTTAATATGAATATTTTGTTTCTATACTTTTCCTCCCACTAAAGTGTTGTAAAGTTTTAGGGTCTATTACTTATGTAAATTCCGGCTAAATGAATCTATCTAAGTCTATGCCTTATTAAACAAGGTCTTTACACTAAATGTCTAGGTGAATTAAACTCTTTTAATAACCTAGTGACATTGCATGCTAGTAAGACTTTGGTTAATTCAACTCAGGTTCCGAACCATTTGCCGGGAGAGTTCCCTTATAACCAAGGTCTTATGTCCTACTTACTCAAATTTTAAAACTATTTTAAAAAAAAACTAAGTAAGACATATTTCTAATCCTATTAGAAAAGGCGATCTTAGATCTATTTCATTTTAAACCATTTAAAGAATGATAAGATCCTAAGATCCTATGTTAGCATGCAACTCTTTGTTATAGGTTTTATGGATTGTATTCATTAACTATTATAACTCTTATAACTTTTAATGAATTAACCCTATAACATGCTTTCTAATGGTGTTTAAAAGCATATAACAATCAATCATTCAAGTTATAAGAAAAGCACCATTTAGAAACAACCTATGTCTAGGTTTGTATAACGCTTTATACTACGATGTCTAGGTGATAACACTTTAAAACCTCACACCGCTCACGCATGCTCATAAAACTCGAGTTAACTTAACTCAAGAACCGACTCGATGCCCAGGTAGGAGGTGTTCCGTAAACCGTCAACTTAAATACCTCCAGCCTTAGACAGCATCTTGTCGGGTGAGTTCTCTCGTAACCATTGTTTTACAAGATATCGACCTAAACTATGCAAGTTGATCGAATCGATGAAGGTTCATTAACCTAAGTGAGCATGCACTTAATCTTGTTATAGATTTTAGATTTCTATCTCTTTTTATAACAATTATAAAAACAATCCATAACAAGCCTAATTTGAGAATAACACTTATAATCAAACTAATGAAATTTCATGCTTCATGCTTGGTTAATTTTATCAATTAATAATTATAACTATTATAAGAATAATCAATTTTAATTAACCATTCAAGCATGAATCTCCCTAAATTAATACAACACTTATATTAATTAAACATGAAATTTCCCTCATGCATTTGAATTAATCAATAACACTTATTAAAATTAAACAAATGCATGAACATGCTTTCCTATGGTGGGGTTTTAAAACTATATGGCATGCTCATAATGCACATACATCCATTTAATTAAATCATACATGCATAATGCATAAAGTAATTAAATCAAGCTAAAATGGAATAGTTTGGCAATTAAAAAAAAAAAACACAAGCAATTTCACTAATTATTACAATAATAATTAATAAATAAACTTGCAACACGCCCGAGCTTCACGAACCATCCCGAACCGCTCATCCAAGCAATGAACCGGCCATGCAATGAGTGAAATGAGGCTACAACAGACCGAGCCGGACCAAAAGGCAGCAGCTGAACCGGAATTAAAAAAAAACTGCTGCTGGAATTTAAAAACAGCTTGCTGGAATTTTCATTTTCTGCTGCGTCTTCTCCGGTTTTTCTTCAATTTTACAGCCTATATGGACTCTAATGACTCTATAAAAATTACAGACTATAGTACACACATTAACGCTTTTACATATCCGAGCAATTACAATTTCATGAAGGTTTGAATGCTCAAAAAATTGCCAAACCAGAACACTTCCATTTTAGCACACAGAAAATTCAATTTCAAAATGGTACCCACCAAAGCAAAATTAAAACGAATTAAGTGCTCTAATCATGCTCTGATACCAATTGAAGGTGTACATATTACACATGCGGAAGCAATTGAAGATCGAAAGCACTTAAGACATTCAATTTTACTCCTAAAGCATGCATGTTCTAGAAAAGACAGAATAGAGAGTTTAGAAAACACCAACCTTTGTAGCTCACTTATGTTGAACTCCTTGTGGTATTTGCCTCTCCTATGCTCCTTGGAAAACCTCTAGAGTCTTCCCTACTATACTCCGGGCCAAGAACGACTTGTGGGAGTCTATATAAGATAGGGAATGGGAAGGGAATGCTTGAAGCATCAAACAATGGAGAAGAATGAGAGATTAGAGAACTTTGAGTCCAAATTCCAGCAGCATAACATTAAGGAAATTTCTCTCTTATGTTTGAATATGATTCAAACTCCTTTTAAAGACATTCTTCATGCAAAGTCAAGTCTCAAGACACAAGACACATGGTGTATTTGCAAGCTCAAGTGTATTCTAGGTCTACATTACACAAGACATGCAACAATGCATGAGTGAGTTGTCTTTCCACTTTGAATGATCATGCATTAAGTGGATTTCCAACTAAATCCACTAAATTCAAATTGAAATCAAATTTCAAGCTTGCAAATTACCCCCAATTTCAATTTTAAATTGAAATTGATTGCTTGGTAATTAATTTGAAAATTTTCAAATTAATTTTGATATGATTAATCTAATTAATCTTTGTTATCTTGTGCAATTCCATATATATGATTCCTAATACATATATATAGTATTCAAAATACTTTTAAATACTTCATCTCTCATTTTCTAATTTAATTCATAATTAAATTATTGTGTCAAACACAATTTACGATAATACCCTTTTTCCCGATTTTGAACGATTCAAAGCTTCCTATCTTTTGTTCTAGGCTTAATTCTGATATGAGCTAGTAGGGGGACCTAATGGACCTATAGATCATTGGCTCCAACGATTCGAGGCTAACCGACTAATCTCATTGTCCAAGCTAGCCAACATTCGTTAACTATCGGGACACTCCACTATAGCCCGATAGTTGCACTCCCCTCACTATAGATATATTTCCGTCCACTTGATTTAACCATGATTAGTAAGTCGATCCTTCACAGGTTGTTCGTAGCTATAGCTAGGTCAATAAGCCGTTTTACCCCTATAGTACTTCTAGTTCCTTAAGTCCCACTGATCCTCTAATGAACAATTGGTTTATGGTCCAACCAATAAACCGAGTCCCTCTCGGGCCAATGAGAGGGCGAGATCCCTTTGTTCAAGCCCCGAAGTCAGCACTTAAGGGAACAACCTCTCTACTATCCCTTATTCGGGTAGGAGTGAATTTCTTCTTGCACGACTATGTCCCCAGCTATGTACCCGTTCCTATCCCTAAATTGGGAGGCTTATTGAGTCGGCGATACTGAGCCACTCTCACCTATGCAGATCTAAGGATAAGCCCGAATAAACAGGAGTTCATAGTTAGCTCAGGATTAAGATCGAGTTACCTAGGTCATCACATGAAATAGTCAGTCTCGTCAGTAAACGGTGTTATAAAGCGAGAGCGACTTATTTCTCGGTCCTGGTCTTATGCAAACTCATTGCATAGGATGCCCCCACTCGCATGCCTCTACATGGACGATTTAGGATCACATCGTCTATACCATCTATAAAGTGGGTCGCGTCTCATAGTGTCTCCATAATAAGGTACCCAACCCTATTCCTATACTATAGACCGTTTTGGCTATTATTTAAGCTTGATCCACTTTTATGTCTCTACATAAAGCTCAAGTGTTCATCCTATAGCCATGGATCTTAGTTTATTGGATTTGGGTTATTATATTTGCAATTTAATTTATTCAGTAATGACTTTTACTGAATCAATCTCGATAACACCTTTATCGAATAAGTATATAATTCGTTTAACATTCACTATCTACGAGTTTTAGGGCACCAATCCCAACAAGACACATGGTGAAAATGCAACTCAAAATGGATTCTAGGTGTTTAACTCACAACACATGCAACTAGTGCATGGTTGTGTTGTTTTCCACTATGCATCAACATGCAATAGGGGGATTGCCACTAAATCCACTAAATTGAATCTTGATTCTGAATTTTTCAGCTTGGAATTTACCCTAATTCAATTCTTAATTGAATTTGATTTCTAGGTTATTAATTGGGACAATTCCAAGTAATTTGTCATGATTAATCTAATTAATCATTGTCACCTAATGCCATTAATTATATATGATTCCTAATACATATATATGGTATTTAAAACACTTTAAAATATCTTATCTCTCAATTTCTAATTTAATTCATAATTAAATCATTGTGTCAAACACTTTTTACGATAATGCCCTATTTCCCGGTTTTGAACGATTCAAAGATACCTATCATTATGTTCTAAGCTTTAATCTGATATGAGCTAGTAGAGGGACTTAATGGACCTATAGATCATGGGCTCCAACGATTCGAGGCTAATCGACTATTCTCATTATCTAAGCTAGCCAACATTCGTTAACTACCGGGACACTCCACTATAACCCAATAGTTGCACTCCCCTCACTATAGATATATTTCCGTCCACTTGATTTAACCATGTTCAGTAAGTCGTTCCTTCACAGGTTGTTCCTAGCTATAGCTAGGTCAAATAACCGTTTCACCCCTATAGTACTTCTTGTTCCTTAAGTTCCACTATTCCTCTAATTAACAATCAGTTTGCAGTCCAACCATCAAACCTAAGTCCCTCTCGATCCAACGAGAGGGATGGGCCCCTTGTTAGAGTCCTGGAGTTAGTACTTAAGGGAACAACCTCTCTGCTATCCCTGAAACTCGAACTTGATCCTACGATATGTCCCTACATATAGTTCGAGTATTCATTTTATAGTTAAGGATCTTTAGTTTATTGGATTTAGGTTAATCATTCACAATTTACATATTCAATAACATCTTTTACTGAATAACTTCAATAACGACTTTATTGGAAATAAAAATATGTTTAATGATTTACAAACTACGAGTTTATAGGACATTAAACCCAGCAAACTCCCATTTGGACTAGAAACTCTAGTGGGGTATAAGAAGTTAGGTGTGAGAGAAGTATAAAGACAATAAACTAGGGCATCAACCATACCCTTAAAATTCTCCCACTTGCCCTAGTCTAACAAAGCTCGTAATCCTATATTAATTAGGTGACCCTAAAAAACTTTAGCCGTGAGGGGTTTTGTAAACGGATAAGCCATGTTGTGCTCCGAAGCAATCTGCGTGACGATCACATCTCCTCGTTGCACGATCTCCCTAATGAGATGGTATTTGCGCTCAATATGCTTTCCTCGCTTTTGACTTCGAGGTTCATTAGAGTTTGCAACTGCTCCACTGTTATCACAATAGAGGGTGATAGACAGTTGCATATTTGGATCAGATCCTTAACTCCATACACGAGCATATAATCCCTAGTTCTCCTTAGATACTTAAGGATTTTTTTAACGGCAGTCCAATGCGCATGTCCAGGATTGGACTGATATCTGCTGACAATTCCTACGGCATAGCATATGTTGGGTCTGGTACACAGCATGGCATACATCAAACTACCAACTGCTAATGCATAGGGAATACGTCTCATTTCCTCAACCTCTTGAGGTGTCTTAGGACCTTGTTCATTTGACAGGTGTGAAAGGATTTGGAATTCTCTAATTCCGATAAAGCGGAAGCGTAATTGGGACCGATTCATAGTTAATTTTATTTATCCAAAAATACCATTACATTGGCAAAAATCATTGAACGAATTCTATAGAAACTTAAGGCTAAGCATACAATTTTTAGATCTAAATCTAATAGGGAGAAGCGAACATACTGTCGTTGTCGTCTCTGAAATATCAAGAACACCTTTCTTGATTTTGGACCAAGCGTCAACAATTGGGACACCACCAATTGATCTTCCCTGCAATAACTCTGAGATTAGGAACGTAGTTGTGAGACTACCTAATCTTGAATGGGAAAAAAACTCTAGAGAGAAAATTCTCCCTAAAGTTCTTGGGTTGAGAGAATATGAGAGGGAGGCTAGAGAGAATGCAAGAGTGCAATCTTGTGGCCTTATGTTGTAGTGCCTAAACCCTAGGTTTAGTGTTCTATTTATAGGAGAAAGGTCATGAATAAAATATTAATTTAAAATCAATTATTTCCATAACTGATTTAGGTTGTGCTTGGCGTTGATTTTGGAGGCCATCAAAGTGATTATCAAATAATTTTAACCGTTTTTAGTGTTTGGTAAATCTAATTATAAATTAATTTATATAAAAGTACTTGTTGAATTACGTTGATTTGCAAAAGCCATTAATAGTAGCTTATGGATTTAGCTTTCCTAAAAATCTGGTAGATTCTCTAACTAACCATTTATCTCTCCCATACTCCACGTTTTTGAGACATAATTCACCATTCAATTATCTTATTTCAATACATTTGAATTTGATTTTTTCTAACTTTTTTAAAGATTGAAATAACATTTTTTTTCTTTTGTTTCTTTTTAATCAAAATATAGAAATACCTAACATAATGTTATAATTTAAATCATATGAAATTTAAATTAGTTGTCTTATTATAAGAATTTTGAAATCATATAACAACCCAACATTATGCAATTATTGAAATATTATTAATATTTTGGTTATTATTATAGGTAAGTTGCAATAATCTAGAATTAATTTACCAAACACCTGAACTTGTTTTTTCCTCTTTAAAGCTAAAACTTACCAAACACTAATTTACTTCGTACTACAGCTGATTTTCTTTAAAGCACAGCTGACAGCAATTATTTTAAAAGCTACCGCAACCCCAAACTAAGCCTTAATCTTTTCCATAATTAATCAATTCCATGACCAACCAATTCCATGACTAATCAATTCCATAATTTATTAATCTTTTCCATAAATGATTGATCACTTCCATAAGTGATTAAATCATTTCCATAAATGATTAATTACTTCCAAAGTGATTAGTGATTTTCATAATTGATTAATTTCCAATTAATTAATTCTTTAATTAATTAATCACCAATTAAATAACATATATTTAATTTCAGACCTTCTATTAGTTAATTAATTAATTACCCAATTAAATATCATATATTTAATTTGAGGCCTTCAATTAATTAATTCTATATTATGAATCAAATTCATATTAAAATTTGACTCCTTCAAATCTCTTATATCCTATAAATTTAATATGAATCAAATTCATATTAATATTTGAACTTCTTCAAATATTTATTTCTCTCATAGACTATAGTTTAATTAAATCTCATTTAATTTAAACTAAATTGAATAATTAATTAATTCATAATTAATTAATTACTTCATCTTCTAATTAAATACCAGATATTTAATTAGACATATATTTCAACTCTTTCAAATATATCAATATCTCAATATTATAAAGTTTAATCTCAAATTAGACTTTATATTTTAATGCATCACTATACATTATATTAATTTGTATCTCGTACAATTAACTTAATTTCCAATATGAATTTGAACTATTCAAATTCTCTCAAGATATATTTGTTCCTAATAACTCTTTACGAGCTAGCAGGGGGACCTAATGGACCTATAGATCAGAAGCTCCAATGATATGAGGTTAATAGATTAAACTCATTAATCAGGTTAACCAATATTCATTAACTGTGGGTCATTCCACTAAAGACCCACAGCTGAACTCTTCTCACTGTAGAACATTTATGTGTCCATGGATGTAGACCTATGCCAGTAAGTCAATCCTTCACGAATGTCCGTAATCACAGCTGGGTCAAATTATCGTTTTACCCCTGTGTTACATCTGTCTCCTTAAGTACCAACGCTCCTCTAATAAACAACCTGTTTATGGTCCAACCATTAAACAGAAAGTCCCTCTCGGGCCAGTGAGAGGGCAGGATCCTTTTGTTCAAGTCCCAGAGTCACCGCTTAAGGGAACACTCATCTACTTAATTAAAGGACAATCCCTCATGATACACTCAGGATTAAGACTGAGTTACCTAGATCATCCTATTGAAACAGTAACCTAATTAGTTAACGGTGTTATAACTAATGGTTGACTATTTCGTGGTCCGGTCTTATGCAAACTCATTGCATAGGATACCTCCACTTGCATGTCTACTACATGGACGTTTTGGATCAATACGTCTGTATCAAATACAAAGCGGGTCGTATCTCATAATGTTACCAGGATAGGGTACCCAACCTTATCCTTGTACTATAGACCTTTTTGGTTGTTACTTGAACATCGATCCTCGTATGTCCCCACATACTAGTTCAAGTTACATACAAACAACCTTGGATCTTAGTTTATTGGATTTGGGTCAAATTGTGCAAAATTTAACAATAACACTTTATTGTAGAAACTCAATAACACTTTATTGAAACAAGTATACAATTCGTTTACATTTGCTATCTACGAGTTTTAGGGCATAAAACCCAACAAACTCCCACTTGAACTAAAACTCTAGTTTAGTGGGATGTACAATAATCTATACAGTAGTGGGTGTATAAATACATGTATAAAACATATACAATGTACAAATACAATAAACTAGGGCATCACTATACCCATTACACAATGGTATCACTATACCCATTACATTTCTCCCACTTGCCCTAGATTACACCTTTGTACAAATCTCGTAGATCTAGACGTTCTAGATGACCCTCAAACACTTTAGCCGAGAGAGTCTTTGTAAATGAATCAGCAATATTTCATTAAATTTAATGTGTCTGCTTGTCTTAGGCTGCGATGTTCTTTTGAATTTGCCACAACACCACTATATCACTATAAAGTGTGATGGGCAAGTTCACATTTGGAACATATTCCAAATCAATCAAGAACTTTCTAAGCCATACAGTCTCTATCGATGCTTCACAAGCAGCTAATGTTTTGGCCTATACGGTCAAAACTGTAACTATGCCATACTATAGCTCCATCGTAAAGAGTGACCACAGATACTGATGTAGATTTCCTCAAATCCTTATCAGTCTTAAAATCTGTGTCAGTGTATCCTGTAAGGATCAAATCCTTAGTCCCATACACAAGCATATAGTTCCTCGTTCTCCTCGAATACTTGAGGATATTCTTAACGATTTTCCAATGGTTAAATCTTGGATTAGATTGATACTTACTGACAATCCGTATTGCATAGGGCATTTGTCTCATCTCCTCAACTTCTTGAGGTGTCTTAGGAAACAGTTTCTTAGACAAAAGAATTCCACGACTGAAAGGTAGTGAACCCTTCTTGGAATTCTGTATCTTATATCTAATTGACATCTTGTAGATATAAGTCACTTGAGTCAATTCTAGCTTTTTGTTCTAACGATTCCTAACGATTTGGATCCCAAGAACAAACTCGGCTTCTCCCAAATTTCCATTTGGAAATGAGCTGCTAGCTCCTTTAATGTCAGAAAGATAACCGTGTTACCAGGATAAGGTACCCAACCTTATCCTTGTACTATAGACCTTTTAGGTTGTTACTTGAACATCGATCCTCGTATGTCCCCACATACTAGTTCAAGTTGCATACAATCAACCTTGGATCTTAGTTTATTGGATTTGGGTCAAATTGTGCAATATTTAACAATGACACTTTATTGTAGAAACTCAATAACACTTTATTGAAACAAGTATACAATTTGTTTACATTTACTATCTACGAGTTTTAGGGCATAAAACCCAACAAGGTGAACCTCGTGCCTAAAAGGTAATAACCCTTTCTTGGAGTTCTGCATCGAATATCGTACCAACATTTTGTCGATATATGATGCTTGAGACAATGCTAGCGTTTTGTTCTTTTTATTTCTAATGATTTGAATGCCTAGAACAAATTGAGCCTCACCCAAATCTTTCATTTGGAATTGAGTTGCTAGCCATTGTTTTACGTCAGTCAGGAATCCTACATTATTCCCAATAAGTAGGATATCATCTACGTATAGAACTAGAAAAGCTACAGTGGATTTGACGATTTTCTTGTAAACACAAGGTTCGTCAACATTCAGCTCAAAGCCATACGTTTTGATCGCAGTGTCAAAACGTATATTCCAAGATCTTGATGCTTTTTTTAATACATAAATGGATCGTTTAAGTTTGCAAACCTTTTGCTCATCACCCAGGACTATGAATCCCTCTGGTTGAGCCATATAGATAGTTTGTTCAAGATTGTCATTCAAAAAGGCTGTCTTGACATCCATTTGCCATATTTCATAATCATAAAATGTGACAATAGACAAGAGTATTCTAATCGACTTAAGTATGGCAATAGGGGAAAAAGTTTCTTCAAAATGCACTCGTTCCCACAGGGTAAAACCCTTTGCCACAAGTCGAGTCTTAAAGGTTTGAACCTTACCAGCTTGGTCTCGTTTTCTCTTGTAGATCCATTTACAACCAATAGGTTTTACCCCATCTGGTTGCTCTACAAGATCCCAGACCGAATTGAAGTACATTGACTCCATTTCGAGATCCATGGCTTTGATGCACTTGTCCTTATCAACATCATTCATTGCCTGATTAAAAGACAATGGATCTTCTATACCATCATCAGATATGATAGTTTGAGTTTCTGTTAAACCCATGTAGCGGTCAGGTTGTATTATAACCCTCCCACTACGTCGAGGCTCTCTCACTATTTGAGATGGATGTGTTTGATCAACAACTTTTGATGGACCAGCTTGATCTACAACTTTTGTAGATTCTTTTGTAGTTTTTCTTGAAATCTCATCTAATACTAGTTTACTGTGAGGTCGATGATTTTTTATGTTATCTTCCTCAAGGAATGTAGCGTTTATCGGTACAATCACTTTATTATCTTGAGGATCGTAAAATAGACCACCTTTCGTTTCTTTAGGATATCCTACAAACAGGCACAGTTTTGAACGTCGTTCCAATTTCTTTGGGTTTTGCACCAACACATGTGTCAGACATCCCCAAATTCTGAAGTGACGTAAACTACCTTTACGCCCTCTCCATAGCTCATAGGGTGTTTCAGAAACACTCTTAGAGGGAACCATGTTCGAAATGTATACGACAGTCTCAACTGCATATCCCCAGAACGAATCAGGCAACTGAGCATAGCTCATCATTGATAGAACCATGTCTAACAAAGTTCGGTTTCTCCTCTCTGATACACCATTTTGTTGTGGTGTAGCAGGGGCTGAGAGTTGGAACGTGATTCCATGTTCTGTCAATTAGTCTTGGAATTGTAGGTCCATATATTCTCCACCTCGATCTGATCATAGTGTTTTAATCGTTTTACCTAAATGGTTCTCAACCTCGGTCTTGTACTCTTTTAACTTTTCAAGGGCTTCAGACTTGTGATGCATTAGGTAAAGGTAGCCATACCTTGAATAATCATCAATGTAGCTAACGAAATATTCATACCCTCCTCGTGCTTTGACATTCATAGGACCACAGAGATCCAAATGCACGAGTTCTAAAGGTTCTTTGGCCCTATAACCTTTTTCCGAAAAAGGTCGTTTGGTATTGTTTCCCTCGAGGTAGGACTCACATGGTGGTAACGAGTCATCTTCTAACTGATTTAGTAGTCCACTCTTTACCAATCTTTCAATCCTATTGCGATTTATGTGGCCTAATCTCAAGTGCCAAAGATAGGTATTAGGAGAAACTTTTCGCCTTTTGTTTTGAGTTTCCGCTACTTTAAACATTTCCGTATTAAAAATAGCTTTAACTTGAATTGGCCTTAACACGTATAAGTTGCTTTCAAGTTTTGCAGAACATATATGCATACCTCTTTTGTTAACAAACACTTCATTAATATCAAAAGATACTTGGTATTCATGTTCAATCAAACAAGAGACATAAATTAAGTTCCTTTTTATATCGAGAACGTACAAGACACTTTCAAGTATTAAAAATCTATCTCCAAAAGACAACTTGAGAGTTCCTGAAGCTCTGGCTGAGACGACCTCTCCAGTTCCAACTCTGAGAGTTACTTCGCCATCTGCCAGTATATGCCAGGAACTAATTTCCTGTAAAGAAGAGCATACATGGTTAGTCGCTCCTAAATATAATATCCAGTCAGAGTTATCTTGCTCAACTAAACATGTTTCGATAACGAGCAAATCAAATTTACCTTGTTTTTCCTTTTCAGCCTTCTTTTCCACAAGGTACTTGGAACAATTGTGTTTCCAATGTCCGTCTACATTACAATGGAAACATTTTCCTTTATCTGTAGCTTTCGTTTTTGCCTTGCTTCCCATTAGAGCTTTTCCTTTCCCTTTATTCTTCTTTTTCTTCATATGAATACTCTAATTCTTTGAAGTGGAAGGTCCAGACTTGGTTCCAGAGGACGATCCTTTTTGGAACCTTTTGGTTGTGGCAACGTTTGCTTCCCCTTCATGTCCCCTCTTGGTGAGACTTTGGTAAGTTTGGAGCTCGTTTAGCAAGGTAGTCAAGTTAAAGTCTATTTTGTTCATGACAACATTTGTCCTGAACTGAATGAAGCTCTTCGGAAGAGACTCCATTATGAAACTTACTTGACTACCCTCGTCAATGGTAGCACCGTTTACTTCAGCGATGTTAAACTGGACCATCATGTTAAAAACATGTTCCCTAACTAAAGCACCTTCCTTCATTCGGGAATTGTAAACATTCTTGAGAGCTTCCTGCTTGATTTGCGAGGACGGTTGTCCAAACATACCTTGCAACGAAGTCATGATCTCCCTTGCGGTGACCATCCTCTCGTTCTTTTTGGACAAGACATCTGGAATGCTTGCTAAAATATAGACTCTTGCTTTATCATTTGCTCGAGTCCATTTCTCATATGTTTCCCGAACAATTTGGTTTGTTGACGAGCCAGGGTTAGGTGGACACTCTTCGGTAAGGACAAATCTAAGATCCTCGATTACTAGTATGGTATTCAGATTAGACTTCCAAGTTTCATAATTATCCCCGTTAAGCTTATCCGAAGCGAGTAATTGTACTAGTGAGCTAGACATGCTGAAAAAATTAAACAAAGCTATTAGAAATTTTCTTATTAACCATTTTTGAAAAAATCCAATCAGGTTTTAGCAAAAGTAATAATGTACCCAGGATTATTATTTTGCAACGACACTTTAATGAGTTAGAGCAACCTCTACCGAGGGGCAGTCAGTCACTCCTTCACTAAACCAAGACGTTCTTGACTAAATACTAATCCCAGAATAACTCTTATTCCTATAGTTGTTTAGTTATCGTTACATTTGGTTAGGGATATACTAACACTTAGTAACCCTTGTAAATGTGACCCGCCGTTTTAAGATTACAGATAACGGCCCCAACGATGCTACCGAATGAAAAAGTTAATGTTCGAAATGGTCCTAAGTAATCCTATCCATCTCTGGAGTTTGTGTTGTTCCGATCTCCATGTTACAACCCTCCGAATCGTTAGTAGCTCCAGGGTGTACAAGTAGGCGCAACATGGAAATCTTACGGTGCAACCTAACGGAGGAGACCACATGATGCGTTGACACACTTCCTTCACTCACTTACTATAAATACTTTCTCCATTCACCTTGTTATTGATTTATGCAAACACCTTCCGAATGGAGCAGTTGAGGTATAATCAAGACGAGGCCAATCATAAATCTCACCTTGTGAACAAAAGGGAGAATGTGAAAGGGAAATGGATTTGATATATCTCTCCCCTCCCACTAAGTATTTTAAACGGTTTTGGGTATACTTATACTTAGGCGAATTCTGGCTAATTGAATAACCCTAAGTCTAAGTTCATTAAATCTTACGATGTCTAGGTGATAACGATTAAAACCTCACAACACACACGTGCATGCTCATAAAACTGGGTTAACTTTAACTCAAGAACCGACTCGATGCCCAGGTAGGAGATGTTCCATAAACCGTCAACTTAAATACCTCCAGCCTTAGACAACATCTCGTCGGGTGAGTTCTCTTGTAACCTATGTTTTACAAGCTTATCAACCTATTAAAATCTAATTGAAATCGATCGAGAGATTGGATTCAATTTAACCCTAAGTGAGCATGCACCTTTTCTTTGTTATAGATTTTAGATTTCTAAGTGATTTATAACAATTATAAATCTAATCTATAACATGCTTCCCCATTTGATTATAACACATTATAAACAAACACTAAGGAAATTTCATACTTCATGCTAGGTTAATTTTATCCTTTAATTAATATAACTTTTATATCAATTAATCAATTTTAATTAACCATTCAAGCATGAATCTCCCTAAATCAATACAACACTTATATCAATTAAGCATGAAATTTCCCTTATGCATTTGAATTATTAATAACACTTATTAAAAATAAAAATGCATGATCATGCTTTCCTATGGTGGGATTTTAAACTATATGGCATGCTCATAATGCACATACATCCTTTTAATTTAATACACATTCAACAATGCATAAATAAATTAAAGCAAACTAAAATGGAATGGTTTGGCAATTTAAAACAAACAATTAACTAATTATTACAATAATAATTAATAAAAATTGCTTGTAGCGATCCCGAGCTTCACGAACCGACCCGAACCAACCCTCCATGGAGTGAATCGGCCTTCAAAAGTGTGTATAGGGGCTGAACCGGCTGTAGGCAAACCGAACCGGACCAAGGACAGCATCAGAACCGAACCGGCCTTCAAGAAAAAACTGGGTTGCTGGAAAATTTTTCTTCAGCGTCGGACGTTACTTGAATAGCGTCCCGACGCTATCACGAACAGCAGCCTCCTGCTGCTGTTTTCTACTGTGTCTTCTCCAGTTTCTCTTCGATTTTACATCCTATATGGACAATAATGACTCTATAAAAAATAGAGACTCTAGTACACACATTAACGCTCTTACATTACCGAGCAATTACAGTTTCATGAAGATATGAAAACTCAAAAAATTGCCAAACCATTAAGCATCCATTTTAGCACATAGAAAATTCAATTTCAAAATGGTACCCAACACAACAAAATTAAAACGAGTTAAGTGCTCTAATCATGCTCTGATACCAATTGAGGGTGTTCATATAACACATGAGGAAGCAATTGAAGATCGAAAGCACTTAACCCTATTAATTTTACTCCTAAAGCATGCTAGTTCTAGAGAAAAACAGAACATAGAGTTAGAGAGCACCAACCTTTTTGTAGCTCACTTGAGAGGAACTCCTTGTGTTGTTTTCTTCTCCTATCCTCCTTGGACAACCTCTAGCGTCTTCTCTACTATTATCCGGGCCAAGAATGACTTGTTGGAGTCTATAGTAATAGGGAATGGAAGGGAATGCTTGAAGGTACAAGCTCTTGAGATATTAATGGAGGTGAGTGTATTTGAGAGTAAATTCCAGCAGCATAACAGTAGGTAATTCACTCTTCTTACCCTTTGAATCTGATTCAAGCTCTTAAATAGGCCTCTTCCATGCAAAGACAAGCTTCATGACACTAGACACATGGTGAAAATGCAACTCAAGGTGTTTAACTCACAACACATGCAACTAGTGCATGGTTGTGTTGTTTTCCACTATGCATCAACATGCAATAGTAGGATTGCCACTAAATCCACTAAATTGAATCTTGATTTTTAATTTTTCAGCTTGCAATTTACCCTAATTCAATTCTAAATTGAATTTGATTTCTAGGTTATTAATTGGGACAATTCCAAGTAATTTGTCATGATTAATCTAATTAATCTTTGTCACCTAGTGCCATTAATTATGTATGATTCCTAATACATATATATGGTATTTAAAACACTTTTAAATATCTTATCTCTCAATTTCTA
This sequence comes from Luffa aegyptiaca, assembly GCA_017139565.1. Taxonomy (NCBI): domain Eukaryota; kingdom Viridiplantae; phylum Streptophyta; class Magnoliopsida; order Cucurbitales; family Cucurbitaceae; genus Luffa; species Luffa aegyptiaca. The sequence goes on from CM029397.1 coordinate 26,072,030, forward strand.
ATTTAATTCATAATTAAATCATTGTGTGAAACACTTTTTACGATAATGCCCTATTTCCCGTATTTGAACGATTCAAAGGTATCTATCATTATGTTCTATGCATTAATCTGATATGAGCTAGTAGAGGGACCTAATGGACCTATAGATCACGGGCTCCAACGATTCGAGGCTAACCGACTAATCTCATTATCTAAGCTAGCCAACATTCGTTAACTATCGGGACACTCCACTATAGCCCGATAGTTGCACTCTCCTCACTATAGATATATTTCCGTCCACTTGATTTAACCATGCTTAGAAAGTTTTTCCTTCACAGGTTGTTCGTAGCTATAGCTAGGTCAAATAACTGTTTCACCCCTATAGTATTTCTTGTTCCTTAAGCTCCACTCATCCTCTAATGAACAATCGGTTTGCGGTTCAACCATCAAACCTAAGTCCCTCTCGATCCAATGAGAGGGTGGGGTCCCTTGTTCAAGTCCTGGAGTCAGTACTTAAGGGAACAACCTCTCTGCTATCCCTGAAATGGGTAGGAGTGAATTTCGTCTTGTGAAACTATGTCCTCAGCTATCTATTCGATCTCATCCCCAAAATGGTAGGCTTATTGAGTCGGCGATGCTGGCCACTCTCACCCATGAAGATCAAAGGATAATCTCGTATAAATAGGAGTTCATAGTTAGCTCAGGATTAAGAACGAGTAACCTAGGTCATCTATGAGAAATAGTCAGTTTCTACGGTAAACGACGTTATAAAGAGAAAGTGACTTATTTTGTGGTCATGTCTTATGCAAACTCATTGCATAAGATGCCCCCACTCGCATGTCTCCACATGAAAGACTTAGGATCTCATCGTTTGTACTTAATACAAAGTGGGTCGCGTCCATAGTGTTACCAAGATAAGGCACCCAACCGTATCCTTATACTATAGACTATTTTGACTATAAACTTGAACTTGATCCTACGATATGTCCCTACATATAGTTCGAGTATTCATTTTATAGTCAAGGATCTTTAGTTTATTGGATTTAGGTTAATCATTCACAATTTACATATTCAATAACATCTTTTACTGAATAACTTCAATAACGACTTTATTGGAAATGGAAATATGTTTAACGATTTACAAACTACGAGTTTATAGGACATTAAACCCAACAATATGCTCATGCATTATGTATGTTATAATATGATTATAATATTTGGATGATATTGCATGGATTTTCATGATTTATTTATATATAGTTGATTTATATAATAATCATGAAAATGAGATACCATGATGCATGCAATTACATAGTTTTAATATAAGAGTTATATTTAAAATGAATTGCTTGCAGCATGCTACTATGATTTACCATTTTTGGCAATAATTAATTGTTAATTTATTAAAAATGGAAATCAAGTTGCAGTAAGCATGAAACATCCATAGGTTAATATAAAAGTTATATTAATTTTCATGCAATGCAAAGTTGTATAGTTTAAATTTGATTAATTTGAATATGATTGTTAATTGATTTAAACTATAGTATGCATGATTATAGGGCTAATCATTAAAATTTTGAAATAGTTTAAAATTTATGATTAGAAACCGTCAATCTTTAATCAAGATATACATGCAAACATAAGATCTTAGGTTAAAACGTATTAATTTTAAATGAGCTAAAATTAATTAGACCTAAGATCATTTTTCTAATAGGATTATAAATTCTTACTTCGTTTTAAAATAGTTTTAATGAACTAAGTCGAACAACATTCCTGTGACTATAAGGGAACTCTACTAGTGAAGTTCTGTCTAAGGATTGGAGGTATTTAAGTTGACGGTATACGGAACACCTCCTACCTGGGAACTGATATAGAACACTGGAGTTGAATTAATCACAGGTTAATGTTAGAATAATGTCGTTAGGTAAATTAAATTGGTTTAATGCACCTAGACATTAGGTCTTATTATAATAGTTATAATAGGACTAGACTTAGATAAATGACTTATCCAGGTTTATTTAGGTCTAATCAAACCCTAAAATACCTGATAGGTTACTTTAGTGGGAGGAAAATTACAAAACTTAATTTAAATTGAGTTTTGCTCCTACGTCCCTGTATGTTCACATCGTGAGATCCATGCTCAGCTTCACGTCGTTTTAGCATGGCCTCCCTTCGGAAGTGTTTGCATGGGTCAATACCAAGGTGAATGGGGAAAGTAACTATAGTAAGTGGGAGCGGGACGCGTGTCAACGTATCCCTCGGTCTCCACCCCTATGTCACAATGTGAGATTCATATGATCCACCTGCATGTTGCCCTGGAGCAACCATCCCTTCGGAGGGTGTGATCATAGGATTTGGAACACCGTGAACTCCTAAATAGGATAGGATCGCTTAGGCTAATTACCAACAGTTGTCTTTCCTAGCGGTAGCCTGTTGGTCCGTATCTCTGAGATCTGAAAGTGAGAGGGTTACACTTACGTGGAGGAGTTAATTTGTTAACAAATCCTTGACGGAACGACGGTGGTTAATGTCAAATGGAATATGAGTTATTCTTGTATTAGAAATTGACTGAGAAAAGTCTCATTTTAGAGGAGGAACAACTTATCACCCTTCTGTGGCTGTTCTTCTAAACCTTTAAAGCATCGTTGCAGAACTCAATCAATAGTTTTATTAGGGTTCTTTGATTGTTTGTTTGCAAAATTGATTGGATATATGCAATTTTTTATATTGCTTGTGTGATGGGTTAAGGCAAAGATAACTAATACGATCAATTGTTTGTTTTTCAGCAATGTCTTCCTCTATAATTTCCTTGCTTAAGAACGAACAACTAACGAGCGAGCATTTTCCAACATGGAAATCGAATCTAAATACCATACTCGTGGTAGAGGATCTTAGGTTCGTCTTAACGGAGGAATGTCCTCCTGTTCCCCCTTGCACTGCCGCTCAGGCAGTAAAGGATGCCCATGAACGCTGGACGAAGGCCAATGAAAAGGCCCGAGTCTACATATTGGTCGGCTTATCTGAAGTCTTGGCCAAGCGTTACGAGAACGTGGAAACTGCCAGGGAGGTTATGAATTCCTTGCAGGAGATGTTTGGACTTCCATCCTATCAGCTCCACCACGATGCCTTGAAGAACGTCTTCAACGCCAAGATGCAAGAAGGTCAGTCTATCCGGGAACATATCATGGATACGATAAACCAGTTCAACATTGCTGAGGCGAATGGTGGGGTAGTCTGCGAGCGCAATCAGGTTGCGTTCATTCTTCACTCGCTTCCTACGAGCTTTATGCCATTTAGGACGAACGCGAGTATGAGCAAAATTCAGTTCAACCTGACTACCCTCCTCTCAGAGTTACAAATTTATGAGTCCATGCTGAAAAGCAAGGGCAAAAATGTGGTGAAAGGAGAGGCCAATGTGGCCCATTCCAAAAAGAAGTTCCTCAAGGGTTCATTCTCAGGGACTAAATCTGTACCTCAAGCTTCTTCATCGAAGCAAATTCAGAAGAAGGGAAGGCTCCTGCGCAAGCTGTGCAAGGTAAGGGCAAGGCCAAGGTCGTGGGCGACAAAGGCAGATGCTTCCACTGCAATACAGATGGTCACTGGAAGTGCAACTGTTCCCGTTACCTCGCTGAGAAAAAGAGAGAAAAAGAAGGTAAATTCAATTTATTGGTATTAGAGACATGTCTCGTAGAACATGACGAGTTCGCCTGGATATTGGATTGAGAAGCCACTAATCATGTTTGCTCTTCTTTTCAGGGAAATGATTTCTAGCAGTTGGCTGATGGTGAAATGAATCTCAAGGTTGGAACAGGAGAAGTCGTTTCAGCTTGGTAGTGGGAGCTGCAAAATTATTTTTTAGAAATAAGTATTTAATTTTAGAGAACTTGTATTTGGTTCCTAGAATTAAAAGGAACCTTATTACTGTTTCTGCTTTACTTGAACGAGATTATTCAATTTCATTCTTGCTTAGTGAAGCTTTAATTTCTCATAAAGGAATTTATATTTGTTCAGCTAAGCATGAAAATAATTTATTTGTGTAAAGACCTACCGACACTAAGGCTATTTTAAGTCAGGAGATGTTTAAAACGGCCGAAACTCAAAATAAAAGGCAAAAGATTTCTCCTCTAAGTAACAATACGTATCTTTGGCACCTTCGTCTCAGTCATAATAATATCGATCGGATCGATCGTTTGGTTAAAAATGGGCTTCTAACTGATTTAGAAGATACATCTTTACCACCCTGTGAATCGTATCTCAAGGGCAAAATGACCAAGAGGTCTTTTTGATAAGTTCCCAATATGCTTTAAGTTTACAAAGCTAGAGGTCCTTCTAGGATCCTTGTAAACGGACACAAATAAGAAAAACTTGCCGAATGATTCCAACCAAGAGTTTAGTTAGAAGATGAATCACTCTTAGATCAAACTTAGAATCTATGATGGTCACTCCTAGATCCTAAGACGACTCACTCCAGAATTAGATTGATCAAAACTAATTCAATGAATCGATTGAACATCAAACCTAAGACAAGATTAAAAAAAAAAAAAGACAACACCAAAGGGTTGAATAAGCACAAGCTTTCTAATATTGATATTCTACCTTTTCATGAGTATTACAAGCCATTTTAAAGACCAAATGGTCGTGGATAGACCAAGGAACTCAAAAGTCATTCAAATACACTTAATTGCAAATTGTAGAAAATAAGACCTGGGAATTTAAAACTTGATTGCACATCAAACGAGCAGCCATATCTCAAAACTAAAAATTGTCTTAAATATGTGCTATGGAATCCGCTCCTCATAATGGCAACGTTTTACAACCTTTGACCTCACGAAATCCCAAGAGATGCAAGTTGGACAACCACCTCTTCACAAATTTTGCACACTTTTTTCGTCCCCCGTGCCATCTTCCAAACTACACAACTTTTCCTGTGCCATCTTGACTCCATTTTCTTATTGACTTGCTGAACTAACATTATACAAAAATTTGGGTTCAAAATTCTCGGCCTCTCGTTGTGAATTTGCTAGCTTTTGAACATGCAGTGTGAAAGCCTCTTGTATCTTCTTTGCCTTACTCCTTGTGATTGGTCCTTCAGGTACATGCAATGGATTATTGATTGAATCCATATCACTTTTACTGGAAAAGGTTATAGGGCCAAAGAACCACTTGAACTGATACATTCGGATCTTTGTGGTCCAATGAATGTAAAGGCTCGAGGTGGTTATGAATATTTCATCTCTTTCATAGATGATTATTCTCGATACAGTTACTTATACCTGATGGACCATAAGTCTGAAGCTCTTGAAAATTTTAAAGAGTTTAAGAATGAGGTAGAAAACCTGTTAGGTAAAACAATTAAAACACTTCGATCAGATCTATGTGGAGAGTATTTGGATCAAAGATTACAGGACTATATGATAGAACGTGGAATCCAATCCCAACTCTCAGCACCTGGTACACCTCAGCAGAATGATGTATCAGAAAGGAGAAATAGAACCTTGTTAGACATGGTTCGATCTATGATGAGCTATGTTCAATTGCCTAGCTCGTTCTGGGGGTATGCAGTAGAGACTGCAGTACATATTCTTAACAACTTTCCCTCAAAAAGTGTTTCTGAAACTTCTTTTGAGTTATGAAAGGGCGTAAACCTAGTTTGCGTAAATTTCGTATCTGGGGTTGTCCTGCACATGTGCTAGTGACAAATCCTAAGAAATTAGAACCACGTACTAGAATATACCAATTTGTTGGATACCCAAAAGAAACGAGAGGTGGTCTTTTCTACGACCCTCAAGAAAATAAAGTATTTGTATCGACAAATGCAACTTTCTTGGAGGAAGACCACATTCGAGATCATAAACCACGAAGTAAGTTAGTATTAGGAAAAGCTACAGAAGGATGAACAAGGGTTGTTGATGAACCTGGTCCTTCAACAAGAGTTGTTGGAGAATCCAGTTCTTCTCGTCAATTTAGTCCTCCTCACATAGTGGGAGAGCTTCATCGCAGTGGGAGGATTGTGATACAACCTGACCGCTACTTGGGTTTAACGGAAACACACGTAGTCATACCTGATGACGGCGTAGAAGATCCATTGTCTTATCGTCAGGCAATGAATGACGTAGATAAAGACGAGTGGGCCAAAGCCATGGACCTTGAGATGGAGTCTATGTACTTCAATCAAGTTTGGGAACTTGTAGATCCACCTGAAGAGGTCAAACCCATTGGGTGTAAATGGATCTATAAGAGGAAAAAAGATGTTGCTGGGAAAGTATAGACTTTCAAAGCAAGACTTGTAGCAAAGGGTGATACCCAAAGAGAAGGGTAGACTATGAAGAAACCTTTTCTCCAGTTGCTATGCTTAAGTCCATAAGAATTCTCTTATCCATTGCCACGCTTTATGACTATGAAATATGGCAGATGGATGTGAAGACTGCTTTTCTGAATGGCAATCTTGACAAGAGTATTTTTATGTCTCAACCCAAAGGGTTCATAACCCAAGGTGAGGAGCAAAAGGTTTGTAAGCTGAATCGACCCATTTATGGATTGAAACAGGCCTCAAGATCTTTGAATATTAGATTTGATATAGCGATCAAATCTTTTGGCTTTGACCAAAATGTTGATGAACCTTGTGTTTACAAGAAAATCAACAAGAATAAGGTAGCTTTCCTCGTACTTTATGTTGACGACATCCTACTCATTGGGAATGATGTAGGGTATATGTCTGACGTAAAAGAATGGCTAGCGGCTCAATTCCAAATGAAAGATTTGGGTGAGACCCAATATGTTCGTGGCATCCAGATAATTCGGGATAGAAAGAACAAAACGCTAGCTCTTTCTCAAGCAACATATATCGACAAGATGTTGGCCCGATATTCGATGCAGAACTCCAAGAAGGGCTTGTTGCCTTTCAGGCATGGGGTTCACCTATCTAAAGAACAGTCTCCTAAGACACCTCAAGAAGTTGAGGATATGAGACGGATTCCCTATGCCTGTGCAGTGGGTAGTTTAATGTATGTTATGCTCTGCACGAGGCCTGACATCTATTATGCAGTGGGGATTGTCAGCAAATATCAGTCAAATCCAGGGCTAGACCACTGGACCGCCGTTAAAGGAATCCTCAAGTATCTTAGGAGAACGAGGGACTATATGCTGGTGTTTGGGGCTAAAGAGTTAGTTCTCATTGGATACATCGACTCTGACTTCTAGTCTGAAAAGGATTCTAGGAAATCCACGTCAGGGTCAGTGTTTACCCTTAACGGGGGAGCTATAGTCTGGGGAAGTATAAAGCAAGGATGCATAGCAGACTCCACTATGGAGGCTGAGTATGAAGCTGCTTGTGAAGCAGCTAAGGAAGCTGTTTGGCTAAGGAAGTTCTTGAAAGATTTGGAAGTTGTTCCAAATATGAACTTGCCCATTACGTTATACTGTGACAATAGTGGAGCTGTAGCCAATTTAAAGGAACCTTGCAACCACAATCGAGGTAAACACATAGAGAGGAAGTATTATCTAATTCGAGAGATTGTGCAAAGAGGAGATGTAGTCGTGACCAAGATCACTTTGGAGCACAACATTGCTGATCCATTTACGAAGGCCCTCTCGGCTAAAGTGTTCGAGGGTCATCTAGAAAGTCTATGTCCGCGAGATATGTATATAGCGTAATCTAGGGCAAGTGGAAGATGTGTAATGGGTGTAAGGATGCCTTAGTTTATTGTATTTTTTATATTTACGTTTCATGTAATGTACAACATACATGTACCATTTCCAACTTTGGATTATAATGTATATACTTTCCCTTTAACTTGAGTTTTAGTTATACTGGGAGTTTGTTGGGTTTTATGCCCTAAAACTCGTAGATATTAAATGTACATTTGACCGAACATTAATAAAAGTAATGCATTATTCATGTTTGTATTATATATTGTCTTATCAACCCTAATCCAATAAACTAAACATCCAACTCTAATAGAATGAGGCTTGAACTAGAATGTAGGGACATACGGGGATCAATGTTCAAGCTTTAGCCTAAAGGGTTTGTACTATAGGGATAAGGCTGGGTACCTTATCCTGGTGACACTATGGATACGACCCACTTTGTATATTGATACAAACGTAATGATCCAATACGTTCATGTAGGTGACATGCGAGTGAGTGTATCATGTGCAATGAGTTTGCACAAAGACCGGACCGCGGAATAGTTAACCACTAACTGTAACACCGTTAGTTAGCTCGGTTTCTATTTCACTAGGATGAACTAGGCAACTTGGCCTTAATCCTGAGTGGATTATGGACTCCTGTCCATGAGGGATTGTCCTTTGATTTGTACAGGTGAGAGTGGCCTATTCGCCGACTCAATAAGCCTACCATTTTGGAGACAAGACCGAGTGGGGAGCTGGGAACATAGTTTTACAAGATGGAATTCACTCCTTCCCAACATTAGTGTAAGTAGAGGTGTGTTCCCTTAAGTGGTGTCTCCGAGTCCTGAATAATGGGCCCTACCCTCTCTATGGCACGAGAGGGACTTCTGTTTGATGGTTGGGCCTCAAACAGGTTGGTCATTAGAGGAGCACTGTTTAAGGACTAAGAGGTAGCCTAGGGGTTAAACGGTAATTTGACCTAGCTGGGGTACGAACACACGTGAAGGGCTAACTTACTGTTGACGGTCCATATCCATGGACACAAAAATATATCTGCAGTGAGAAAAGTGCAGTTGTGGTTCTATAGTGGAGTGAACCACGGTTAACGAATATTGATTAACTTGGTTAATGAGTTTAGCCAATTAATCTCATATCGCTGGAGCTTCTGATTTGTAGGTCTATTAGGTCCCACTGGTAGCTCTATAAGGGCGTTGAGGTAAATTTCTAAGGGTGAATTGAATATTCAAAGGAGTTTGAATATTAAGTTAAATATGAATTTGATTCATATTAAAAACTATAGGTTATAATTAATGCACATATGATGTACATTAATTCTATAGTTAATTTGAGAGATATATAATTAAATATATGATATTTAATTGTGATATTAATTAATTGGTGAATTAATTAATATTTTGGTTTTAATTTTTTAATTAAATTTGATTTGATTAAGTTATATTTAAACTATAGGTTAAATGGAGTTTATTTTGTATAAATAGGTTTATACAAAATACATTTATTTAAATTAATAGTTAATTTAATAAAAAGTTTAATTAATATTATTTAATATTAATTAAATCTTTTCCCATCAGTTGGGTTAACTGATGGGAACATGTCCTCCATTTTTCCCTCAGTCTTGCGTGAATGGGAGAGTTTTAAGGAGGGAGTTGGGCAATTTACGACAACTCAATTATTCAGTTTTGGGATCTCTCTCTCTAACGCAGAACTCTCTCTTTCTCAATCCCAAGAATCCTCTCTGCAATTCTCTCCCAAAAAGAATACAGAGAACACAATTCACCAAAACCCTTAGTGATCACGCTCCGACAAAGCCCCTAATGCACATCCTTCAAGAGTATATCGGTGCAACCTTGGTGGTGGTGTTCGTGACAATTTTACAGCGAGATCAAGGACCTCTTGCTGCTGAAATACTTAGGAGAATTAGGCGAAACGGATCAAGAATTTCTACATAGGTATAGTATTCATGATCTTGGATCAATAGGATCCAAATTAGATGAGATCTAGTTTTTCCTTTTTGATCTTAGCATGTTTTATAAACTGTTACAACATGATTAATTTATTTTTCTGTTGTATATTAATTTGTCATCGTATTGGTATCCCAATCGGCGTTTAAATTCGAAAAATGTCTCTGACGTCTTCTGCTGCCTAAGGTTTTTATCCCTACACCTCTCGTGCCATAGAGAGGGTTGGGCCCATTATCCAAGTCCCGGAGACACAACTTAAGGGAACACACCTCTACTTACCCTAGAGTCGGGAAGGAGTGAATTCTATCTTGTATGATTATGTTCCCAGCTCCCCACTCGATATTGTTCCCAAAATGGTAGGCTTATTGAGTCGGCGTGCGGGACACTCTCACCAATACAAATCAAAGGACAACCCCTCATGAACAGGAGTCCATAATCCACTCAAGATTGAGACCGAGTTGCCTAGGTCATCCTAGTGAAATAGAAACCAAGCCAACTAATGGGGTTACAGTTAGTGGTTAACTATTTCGCGGTTCGATCTTATGCAAACTCATTGACCCTTTACTATAGACCCTTTAGGCTTAATCTTGAACATTGATCCCTGTATGTCCCTACATACTAGTTCAAGCCTCATACTATCAGCCTAGGATGTTTAGTTTATTGGATTAGGGTTAATGAGGCAAGATCTACTCAATACAAACAAAATAAACTATTTTATTAATGTTCGGTAAAATGTTACATTTACTATCTACGAGTTTTAGGGCATAAAACCCAACAAACTCCCACTTGAACTAAAACTCAAGATAATGGAAAAAAACATGTACAAATAATCTAAAGTTGGAAATGGTAAATACAATAAACTATGGCATCCTCATACCCTATTACATATCTCCCACTTGCCCTAGATTACACAATGTACATATTTTGTAGACCTAGACACTCTAGATGACCCTCAAACACTTTAGCCGAGAGAGTCTTCGTAAAAGGATTAACAATGTTGTGCTCCGAAGCGATCTTAGTGACGATCACATCTCCTCGTTGCACAATCTCTCGTATCAGGTGATACTTTATTTCTATGTGTTTTCCTCGTTTGTGGCTTCAAGGTTCTCTAGAATTGGCTATAGCCCCACTGTTTTCACAGTATAATGTAATGGCCAAGTCCATATTTGGAACAACTTCCAAATCTGTCAGGAACTTTCTTAGCCAAACCACTTCCTTGGCTGCTTCACAAGCAGAAACATACTCAGCCTCCATGGTTGAGTCCGCTATGCATCCTTGCTTGATGCTTCTCCAAACTACAGCTCCCCCGTTAAGGGTGAACACTGACCCCGACGTGGATTTCCTAGAATCCTTGTTAGACTAGAAGTCAGAGTCGGTGTATCTAGTGAGAACTAACTCTTTAGTCCCAAAATTGTGAATATGGATTGAAATGCATGAAAATGGAACATTGGGTCCTAAATGCATCTTAGAAGTTAAGAAAAAAAATGTCTCCTAATCATAATCATGAGTGACACTTTTATTCTAAGGTACATCAACATACAGGAGTTTCGTGGGATTTTTATGATGAATAAGTGGATATGAGAAAAGATCTAACATACGAGGGTATTAAAGATAACCACTTGATGACATGCAAAAATGTCATCATTTTCCTATTAATTTAAGCTAGTTTTGTGCTTGAATTGTGTGCTTTAATGCTATTTTCTGTTTAAATTTCAGAAAACCGAGTCAAGGAAGCAAAACCGGAATTTTGAGAGATTTTGGATGATTTTGGAGGCTTTTGGAGCAATTTGAAGAATTACATTGAAGATCCGAGTTCAAAAAGCCAAGAAGAATGAATTAGAAGCCCAAATTCATGAATTTCAAATCTTAAAGTATCAATTTGGGTCAAGAAAAGTGCCCAAAATCCATTACAAGAAGTATTTGGGCCAAAAGAAAGTTGGAGGCCCCAAAAATTGAGTCAAAATCGGGCCTTTATTGAAGATTCAGGGCCTAGCGTCTCGACGCTAGGCAGCTGCGTGGAAAGATCCAGAATCGCGAGAGCGTCGCGACGCTGTCCAAAGTAGCGTCTCGACGCTGCGACGTCTTGGAGGCCAAGAAAAGATGACGTCAGAGCGTCTCGACGCTGTCCTTGTAGCGTCTCGACGGTGAGCCTGCTGGGAGCCTATAAAAGGAGCCTTTTGCATCCATATTTGGGGTGCCAATTTGTGGGTTTTCACCCCATTCTAGAGTTTACACTAAAATTTGGGATTTTTGGGAGAGTTTTGGAGCTTTGTTGAAGATCTTTGGAGCTCGGGATCGAAGGAGGTCGGCGCGGGATTGAGGAGATCGACACTTTTATGAGCATTTCTCTTCCCTTTTCCTTTATGTTTTAGTTTCTAGAATTGTTGTGATTAGGAATTATTGAATTTTAGTGATTATGAGTAGTAAATTCCTAAATTCTATGAGATTGATTTAGACGTTGAACCTCTGTTGAATTAATGAATTGATGTGGTTTAATTGTCATTATTGTTCATTTGTGCATTTTGTCCGTAATGCTTTTAATCAACTGATCACTGATTAAATGAATCGTTACTATGTGGAAACTCGACGGAGAGAAGCTTAGACTAGAACTGAATGCATGACTAACGGTTATTTACCCGGGTGACACGGGATAAAATAAATAACGTTAGAGGTTGTATTGAAGGGTCGTAATGCCATACTAAGTAAATAAAGATGAGACTGAAAGGAGATTCTTTATTGAACGGTATGAGATATGAGGAGACCGACAGGAGAGTCCTTGTCATTAGGCTTCTAGACTTATGAATTGAATGATTAGTTAATCCATATTAGTTAATTATTAAGCATTAAAGGTCCAATTGATAAAATCAACAACTCTAGAATTATCCCTCCAAATTGTGTCGCCATTTATCTTTTGCTTTCTAGATTAGTTTTTTTTTATTTTTCTCTTTGGCATTAGATTTTGTTCTCTAAATAAAGCTAAGCAAGATTATTCGTGATACTTAATTGAATAAATCCAATCCCTGTGGAGACGATACTCTATACTCAAAATCACTATATTACTTGTGACGACCCGTGCGCTTGCGGTGATCGGAAAATCGTGCAACAAGTTTTTGGCGCCGTTGCCGGGGATCGACCAATTTCATTCAATTAATATTGTGAAGAAATTGCTTGCTTTAGATTAGAGGTTTTATTTTGCTTTCTTTGTTTTATTTTTATCCTGGTCCATTGTTCTTGCTGTGCATTTAATTGGTGTTTGCATCTGACTGAAAGCCTTATTATTGTTGATTTAATTATTTTAAATGGCTTTTAATAGTTTCGGGTGGCCCTTTAGGGAATCTGAGCCCGAAGAACCAACACCATCATCCAATTTTTTTTATTCAAATTATCCCCCTTTAGAAGAAAAATCTCCCCTAGAAAGTTTGCTTCAAGATTTTATTGAGGATACTAGAGCCACTCAATTAGCTCTAGAAAAATCCCTAGGGAGATTGCATCCCAAAAAGGATGAGAGTGAAGTGCAATCCGCTTCCATAGAAGAAAAATCTTCCTTAGAGAGCTTGCTTGAAAATTTTATCCAAGAGTCTAGAGCCATGAATTTAGAATTAGAAAAATCTATGGATAGACTCCAAACCCAAAGGGAGGATAGGGAAGTAGGATCCACTTCCATAGAGTGTCTAGTGAGTCATGTGGCCACTGATTCATTAGCGCCAATTCAGGAGCGTAATCCTTTCAATTTTGCTGAGTTTGAGCATATAGGGGTGAGTTGTTTAGGTAGTGAGGAAGAATTGGATAGTTCTAGCACTCATCAAGAACAAGTTAGTGAGGAAGAAAAAGAAAATGATCATGTAGTGTTTGAGAAGTTTCAAGAGATAGAGTTTAAGGTTGAAAGGCCTTTGTCTGTTCTATCCTTCACATCCTCTCTTGATAATGAGTGTTCTTTTTCTTGTTCTCACGAGTCAGTGTCAGAGTCAGAGTCCATTTATTTTGATCTTTCTCCTTTTATGCTTTTATTAAAAGAAAATCCCAAAAATATTTCTGCTTCAGGGTCCCATGAAAAGCTAGTAAGCTTACTAGCAATAGTCTGCTTCATTGATTCAAGGAAGAAGGGCCCAAAGAAATACGAGAATTTTTATGTGCCTTGAAAGTCTGCACAAACTCGTCTAGCTAAGAGACGTTAAACAAGCGCTTCATGGGAGGCAACCCATGTTTATTTTTCCGTTAATTTTCTTTTCTTTGTTTTTCAGTTTTTTGTAGTTAGAGCATGTTGATCTTTCGTTCCTGTTGATCAATTTTTGAAGGAGCTCGAGACCACATTTTCTTCCAAAAACAACCCCAATGAATGTTGAAGGCTGACATCCATTGTTTCTCTCACACTTCAGGGCAGTACCGTTCTCCCTTTATTTTTTTTAATTGTCCTTATGCATGCTTAATTAGTCTGAATAATTAATACATTGAGGACAATGTATGATTTAAGTTTGGGGGGGAGGCTTTGCTGTTCTGATCTGAGCTTATTGAAATTTTTTCATGATGATTCTATTGCATCTGTTTTGATGAGGACGGTCTATGATATGATCTAGATAATGAATTTTGTTCAATTTTTGTGAAATATCAAAGCATGTTCAAGATTCATGTAAATTTATATTTTTGCTTTGATTTCCTTGCACATGTTGAGCACTTAGCCTACTTATATGGTTTTGAATGCTTAGAACTAGATTATATTATCTAGATGTTTGTTGTCACTCCGATAGGCTTAAGATCTAATTTGAAAGATGAACTACATGAGAGTCTGTAATATTTTACTTGGGAAAAAAAATCATGTTTATTAGCCTGCAAAGAAAAGAAAAGTGTGAAAAAAAATATATATGAAAAAAAAAAGAGGAAAAAAAAATGAAAATGAAAAAAAAAAAGAAAAAAAGAAAAAAAGAATGCTCCACTTTCTTGAGAGCGTTAGTAACCAGGGGCATTCATGACACCCATCGTTTGCCTTTGCATGAAAGCGCTGAAAAGAAATGAGCATGCCTCGACATCCTAAAAGATGAAACGCTCGTAGTTGGATGCTTTCATCACCAATGTTGGCAAGCCAGAACGAAGGCGCTACATCTAAAAGGATTCTGAAAAAATAAATAAATAAATAAATGCAAGTTTCGGGGAGGCATACCCCATTGTTTCAGGCACCTTAGTGGGATATTGCTTTCTTGATTGTTGGGAAGCTGGATAATTAGAGCTTAGGGCCAGTGTAGGGGGAAGATGAACTGAGGATTGTATAAACCTTTTCTAGGCTAGTAAAGTCCTAATAAGGAAGCTCGCACACACACACGCAAGGGATGAAGAGTTTAAATTTAAATTTCGTGATGAATGAATACGTTTTAATATTTCCTTTAATTGTTAAAGTTCATTATTTTGATCAATTGAGCTTAGAGTCATGCATTTGCAATAGTTGATTCATATATAAGGTTTTAGCTTTGCTCGGGACTAGCAAAGATTTAAGTTTGGGGGTGTGATGACATGCAAAAATGTCATCATTTTCCTATTAATTTAAGCTAGTTTTGTGCTTGAATTGTGTGCTTTAATGCTATTTTCTGTTTAAATTTCAGAAAACCGAGTCAAGGAAGCAAAACCGGAATTTTGAGAGATTTTGGATGATTTTGGAGGCTTTTGGAGCAATTTGAAGAATTACATTGAAGATCCGAGTTCAAAAAGCCAAGAAGAATGAATTAGAAGCCCAAATTCATGAATTTCAAATCTTAAAGTATCAATTTGGGTCAAGAAAAGTGCCCAAAATCCATTACAAGAAGTATTTGGGCCAAAAGAAAGTTGGAGGCCCCAAAAATTGAGTCAAAATCGGGCCTTTATTGAAGATTCAGGGCCTAGCGTCTCGACGCTAGGCAGCTGCGTGGAAAGATCCAGAATCGCGAGAGCGTCGCGACGCTGTCCAAAGTAGCGTCTCGACGCTGCGACGTCTTGGAGGCCAAGAAAAGATGACGTCAGAGCGTCTCGACGCTGTCCTTGTAGCGTCTCGACGGTGAGCCTGCTGGGAGCCTATAAAAGGAGCCTTTTGCATCCATATTTGGGGTGCCAATTTGTGGGTTTTCACCCCATTCTAGAGTTTACACTAAAATTTGGGATTTTTGGGAGAGTTTTGGAGCTTTGTTGAAGATCTTTGGAGCTCGGGATCGAAGGAGGTCGGCGCGGGATTGAGGAGATCGACACTTTTATGAGCATTTCTCTTCCCTTTTCCTTTATGTTTTAGTTTCTAGAATTGTTGTGATTAGGAATTATTGAATTTTAGTGATTATGAGTAGTAAATTCCTAAATTCTATGAGATTGATTTAGACGTTGAACCTCTGTTGAATTAATGAATTGATGTGGTTTAATTGTCATTATTGTTCATTTGTGCATTTTGTCCGTAATGCTTTTAATCAACTGATCACTGATTAAATGAATCGTTACTATGTGGAAACTCGACGGAGAGAAGCTTAGACTAGAACTGAATGCATGACTAACGGTTATTTACCCGGGTGACACGGGATAAAATAAATAACGTTAGAGGTTGTATTGAAGGGTCGTAATGCCATACTAAGTAAATAAAGATGAGACTGAAAGGAGATTCTTTATTGAACGGTATGAGATATGAGGAGACCGACAGGAGAGTCCTTGTCATTAGGCTTCTAGACTTATGAATTGAATGATTAGTTAATCCATATTAGTTAATTGATTAAGCATTAAAGGTCCAATTGATAAAATCAACAACTCTAGAATTATCCCTCCAAATTGTGTCGCCATTTATCTTTTGCTTTCTAGATTAGTTTTTTTTTATTTTTCTCTTTGGCATTAGATTTTGTTCTCTAAATAAAGCTAAGCAAGATTATTCGTGATACTTAATTGAATAAATCCAATCCCTGTGGAGACGATACTCTATACTCAAAATCACTATATTACTTGTGACGACCCGTGCGCTTGCGGTGATCGGAAAATCGTGCAACAAGTTTTTGGCGCCGTTGCCGGGGATCGACCAATTTCATTCAATTAATATTGTGAAGAAATTGCTTGCTTTAGATTAGAGGTTTTATTTTGCTTTCTTTGTTTTATTTTTATCCTGGTCCATTGTTCTTGCTGTGCATTTAATTGGTGTTTGCATCTGACTGAAAGCCTTATTATTGTTGATTTAATTATTTTAAATGGCTTTTAATAGTTTCGGGTGGCCCTTTAGGGAATCTGAGCCCGAAGAACCAACACCATCATCCAATTTTTTTTATTCAAATTATCCCCCTTTAGAAGAAAAATCTCCCCTAGAAAGTTTGCTTCAAGATTTTATTGAGGATACTAGAGCCACTCAATTAGCTCTAGAAAAATCCCTAGGGAGATTGCATCCCAAAAAGGATGAGAGTGAAGTGCAATCCGCTTCCATAGAAGAAAAATCTTCCTTAGAGAGCTTGCTTGAAAATTTTATCCAAGAGTCTAGAGCCATGAATTTAGAATTAGAAAAATCTATGGATAGACTCCAAACCCAAAGGGAGGATAGGGAAGTAGGATCCACT
The DNA here is from genome assembly GCA_017139565.1 of Luffa aegyptiaca. Classification (NCBI taxonomy): domain Eukaryota; kingdom Viridiplantae; phylum Streptophyta; class Magnoliopsida; order Cucurbitales; family Cucurbitaceae; genus Luffa; species Luffa aegyptiaca. Next base: position 26,089,154 of record CM029397.1, read on the forward strand.
TCCATAGAGTGTCTAGTGAGTCATGTGGCCACTGATTCATTAGCGCCAATTCAGGAGCGTAATCCTTTCAATTTTGCTGAGTTTGAGCATATAGGGGTGAGTTGTTTAGGTAGTGAGGAAGAATTGGATAGTTCTAGCACTCATCAAGAACAAGTTAGTGAGGAAGAAAAAGAAAATGATCATGTAGTGTTTGAGAAGTTTCAAGAGATAGAGTTTAAGGTTGAAAGGCCTTTGTCTGTTCTATCCTTCACATCCTCTCTTGATAATGAGTGTTCTTTTTCTTGTTCTCACGAGTCAGTGTCAGAGTCAGAGTCCATTTATTTTGATCTTTCTCCTTTTATGCTTTTATTAAAAGAAAATCCCAAAAATATTTCTGCTTCAGGGTCCCATGAAAAGCTAGTAAGCTTACTAGCAATAGTCTGCTTCATTGATTCAAGGAAGAAGGGCCCAAAGAAATACGAGAATTTTTATGTGCCTTGAAAGTCTGCACAAACTCGTCTAGCTAAGAGACGTTAAACAAGCGCTTCATGGGAGGCAACCCATGTTTATTTTTCCGTTAATTTTCTTTTCTTTGTTTTTCAGTTTTTTGTAGTTAGAGCATGTTGATCTTTCGTTCCTGTTGATCAATTTTTGAAGGAGCTCGAGACCACATTTTCTTCCAAAAACAACCCCAATGAATGTTGAAGGCTGACATCCATTGTTTCTCTCACACTTCAGGGCAGTACCGTTCTCCCTTTATTTTTTTTAATTGTCCTTATGCATGCTTAATTAGTCTGAATAATTAATACATTGAGGACAATGTATGATTTAAGTTTGGGGGGGAGGCTTTGCTGTTCTGATCTGAGCTTATTGAAATTTTTTCATGATGATTCTATTGCATCTGTTTTGATGAGGACGGTCTATGATATGATCTAGATAATGAATTTTGTTCAATTTTTGTGAAATATCAAAGCATGTTCAAGATTCATGTAAATTTATATTTTTGCTTTGATTTCCTTGCACATGTTGAGCACTTAGCCTACTTATATGGTTTTGAATGCTTAGAACTAGATTATATTATCTAGATGTTTGTTGTCACTCCGATAGGCTTAAGATCTAATTTGAAAGATGAACTACATGAGAGTCTGTAATATTTTACTTGGGAAAAAAAATCATGTTTATTAGCCTGCAAAGAAAAGAAAAGTGTGAAAAAAAATATATATGAAAAAAAAAGAGGAAAAAAAAATGAAAATGAAAAAAAAAAGAAAAAAAGAAAAAAAGAATGCTCCACTTTCTTGAGAGCGTTAGTAACCAGGGGCATTCATGACACCCATCGTTTGCCTTTGCATGAAAGCGCTGAAAAGAAATGAGCATGCCTCGACATCCTAAAAGATGAAACGCTCGTAGTTGGATGCTTTCATCACCAATGTTGGCAAGCCAGAACGAAGGCGCTACATCTAAAAGGATTCTGAAAAAATAAATAAATAAATAAATGCAAGTTTCGGGGAGGCATACCCCATTGTTTCAGGCACCTTAGTGGGATATTGCTTTCTTGATTGTTGGGAAGCTGGATAATTAGAGCTTAGGGCCAGTGTAGGGGGAAGATGAACTGAGGATTGTATAAACCTTTTCTAGGCTAGTAAAGTCCTAATAAGGAAGCTCGCACACACACACGCAAGGGAAGAAGAGTTTAAATTTAAATTTCGTGATGAATGAATACGTTTTAATATTTCCTTTAATTGTTAAAGTTCATTATTTTGATCAATTGAGCTTAGAGTCATGCATTTGCAATAGTTGATTCATATATAAGGTTTTAGCTTTGCTCGGGACTAGCAAAGATTTAAGTTTGGGGGTGTGATGACATGCAAAAATGTCATCATTTTCCTATTAATTTAAGCTAGTTTTGTGCTTGAATTGTGTGCTTTAATGCTATTTTCTGTTTAAATTTCAGAAAACCGAGTCAAGGAAGCAAAACCGGAATTTTGAGAGATTTTGGATGATTTTGGAGGCTTTTGGAGCAATTTGAAGAATTACATTGAAGATCCGAGTTCAAAAAGCCAAGAAGAATGAATTAGAAGCCCAAATTCATGAATTTCAAATCTTAAAGTATCAATTTGGGTCAAGAAAAGTGCCCAAAATCCATTACAAGAAGTATTTGGGCCAAAAGAAAGTTGGAGGCCCCAAAAATTGAGTCAAAATCGGGCCTTTATTGAAGATTCAGGGCCTAACGTCTCGACGCTAAGCCTGGAGCGTCTCGATGCTAGGCAGCTGCGTGGAAAGATCCAGAATCGCGAGAGCGTCGCGACGCTGTCCAAAGTAGCGTCTCGACGCTGCGACGTCTTGGAGCCCAAGAAAAGATGACGTCAGAGCATCTCGACGCTGTCCTTGTAGCGTCTCGACGGTGAGCCTGCTGGGAGCCTATAAAAGGAGCCTTTTGCATCCATATTTGGGGTGCTAATTTGTGGGTTTTCACCCCATTCTAGAGTTTACACTAAAATTTGGGATTTTTGGGAGAGTTTTGGAGCTTTGTTGAAGATCTTTGGAGTTCGGGATCGAAGGAGGTCGGCGCGGGATCGAGGAGATCGACACTTTTATGAGCATTTCTCTTCCCTTTTCCTTTATGTTTTAGTTTCTAGAATTGTTGTGATTAGGAATTATTGAATTTTAGTGATTATGAGTAGTAAATTCCTAAATTCTATGAGATTGATTTAGACGTTGAACCTCTGTTGAATTAATGAATTGATGTGGTTTAATTGTCATTATTGTTCATTTGTGCATTTTGTCCGTAATGCTTTTAATCAACTGATCACTGATTAAATGAATCGTTACTATGTGGAAACTCGACGGAGAGAAGCTTAGACTAGAACTGAATGCATGACTAACGGTTATTTACCCGGGTGACACGGGATAAAATAAATAACGTTAGAGGTTGTATTGAAGGGTCGTAATGCCATACTAAGTAAATAAAGATGAGACTGAAAGGAGATTCTTTATTGAACGGTATGAGATAGGAGGAGACCGACAGGAGAGTCCTTGTCATTAGGCTTCTAGACTTATGAATTGAATGATTAGTTAATCCATATTAGTTAATTGATTAAGCATTAAAGGTCCAATTGATAAAATCAACAACTCTAGAATTATCCCTCCAAATTGTGTCGCCATTTATCTTTTGCTTTCTAGATTAGTTTTTTTTTATTATTCTTTTTGGCATTGGATTTTGTTCTCTAAATAAAGCTAAGCAAGATTATTCGTGGTACTTAATTGAATAAATCCAATCCCTGTGGAGACGATACTCTATACTCAAAATCACTATATTACTTGTGACGACCCGTGCGCTTGCGGTGATCGGAAAATCGTGCAACACCACTACTCTATCATATGCTAGACGATGATGTATGAAAGAAAAATGTTGTAATTTTCATTTAAGTGAAAATAAAAATCTAGAATGAATGTGAATAGTTAAAAATAAAGTGAGAATATTTCTAAATCTTAGAAAACAATGGTTCAAAAATTATTTTCAATGCTATAAAGTAACAAAGAATTAATCTTAGAAGGCTATCATATACCCTCGAAGGTCAAATACTACTTCATCTTAAATGAAGAATATGGTCCCAAAGGCTATGTATGAACCTAGACTATGCAATATGCGCTTAGATGAGGGGAAAAAAAGGTGTGGAGAGTTAAATTCAAGGTGAAAATTTATCTTCGAAATTTATTTGAAATGAAAAAGACTAAAGGAGATATTCTCACAGATTAAAGGGAACCCTTTTCTTTCTTTCTTTCTTTTTTTTAAAGAAAACAACAAAGAAAAAAAACCAATAAAAGGAAATTCTTTTTGTTTCTTTTTTTCTCACAATATATCCTATTTTTTTTCCAAACAAAGAAAACAAATACTTTTTTTTCCTTTTTTAGAATATATATATTTACAAATGAGATGATAAAATGAAAGGAACTAAGAGATATTGAACAAAGAATAAGATGATGGAGGATGTTTTAAATCCTGATAAAGGACCTCAAATTAATTTCAATGTTATAAAATAACAATTGAATTAACTTGAATGGTGAGTATAATGTAAGGTTAGAATTCTAATCCTAAAAAACAAAGGATCTCAAATCAATTTAAATGTTATAACAATTGAATTAATTTGAGTAGTAAAAACATGTGATATGAGGATAGAATTTTAATACTAGAGGACAAAGGACCTCAAATTAATTCCAATGTTAAAAGCACTATGAATTGATTTGAGGGAGATAATTTTTGTGTGCCTACATGAGGGCAATCATGTCCCTTCGAAGGTCGACACTACTACATCCTTGATTCCAATCACAAGGAGTTGTATAGATCCGAGTATAGACTTGTGATTGAAACTTTTTAGAATTTTAAAAATATTTGGAAAAATAATATATATATATATATATATACAATGTAAATACACATTAAGTTATGAACTTCGGATATATTGATGAGATAATCACACTACATGAAAATCAAACATGTAATATAAACAAATAGGTGTGTTCTAAAGTTCAAATTTGCAATGATTATTGGTTGGCTCTAGGATGCATAACAATGTAAGTTTGGGTTCTAACGTTCCTAGAAAATGAAACGACTCTCAAACTAACTCATCGACTAATCATAGTCTAGAATAACATGGATTTTCTTGAGTCAGAAATTTCATGTACCTACACAGGAGCCGAAGCTCCACGAAGGTAACATTACTCAATCCTCAAATCTAGCCTTAAAGGGTAAAGCCCGGGTAGGAGGCTTGCGAGCGTGTGTGAAAAATAAAAATATACATTGATGTACAAAAAAATCAATGCAAATTACAAGCAATAAGAATACATGGACCAAACAATAAGGATAATGTAAAATAAAACAACGCCTTGACTTTCTTCGGTATAATCACCTATTGTCCCCAGTGGAGTAGCCAAGCCGTCGCAACGTCATAGCGACGCGGAGCGGCCGACGTCCTCTCTTAAGGGTCTCGTTCGAGAGGAGAGGTTTGGAGTCGCCACCAATCATCTTGGGATGTGATTGGTCACCCGTTTTAAAGAAAAATCGGTCTTTGAAAACCAAAAATTAGGCTCGGGAGTCGATTGAGTGTAGGGAAGGTGTTAGCACCCGTACAACACCTGTTTAAAAATGGTTGCCACATTTTATTTTAAAATTATCCTTTTATAACATGAAATGATCCTTTATTTTGAAGAAAAATAATTAAATGATAAATGTCCCACTTGATCTTACCTTTGCTTTAAAAAATAAAGTAAGTGTAACAACCCAAAATTTATTTAAAACAAAAAGAAAAGAAAAAGAAAAACTAAGGGAAGTGGGCTGGTGCCCGGTCAAAAGGGAGAAAGCGGGGAAAGTTTCCCCCCAAAATTCGGTCAACTGACCGTTTAAAAAAAAAAAAAAATATATCTTTCAGACTTTTTCTTTCCCCTCACGTTTTGTCTCTCTCTCTCTACTGTAAGGTTTGCTGCCGCCACTGTGAAAAAGTGTTTGTCGCCGCCTCAGACCCGTCACCGCCATCGTGGACAGCCCCAGCGTCACTGACGCCTTTTTATATTTGTTCGTCGCCGCCGTTTGAATTTTCAGCTTCGCTTCTAAAGAATTAATTGGGTAAGGAATTCAGTTGGATTTAGCTTCAGTGTCCTTGTTTTGGTCGTACTATGTTGGGATCTGAGTTGATTGTTAAAATTTTTAGGAGTTGTGGGATTGCTAGGAAAACCCGTTGGTCAAGCTGTTTTATTCTGTATTGAGCTATAAAGATAAGTTAACTTGTTGAACTAACTATAATTTATGTATTGGGTTGTGCTCCAGGCATGAGACTTTTGTTACATGTTTGAGTTGAGACTGAGATGTTATGAACACACTATTATCAAGAGTATGGCTGCTGTGTATTTGTGCTATGATATAGATGCGAGAGCATGATAGTTGGCTGGCAACGTATGTAGACAGTGAGAAGTTTGTGGTTTCTCTGTTTAGAAGTGTTGTTTGTCGTTCTTGTCCCTGAAATTGACTGAGTTGGGATGGTGCATATCGGTTTAGCCTGTCAGTAATCTATGAAAAAGAAAAGAATTTTATTAACTAGGTTGTCGTTTAAATTAGCCTGCATGCTAAGAGGCCTTAAAGGGAAAAGAGCAAGAAATGGAAAAGAATAGGCTAGTTACTCTAGTAGGGGGTCGTGTCATTTAATCACCTAGGACTGAGATGTATTAGATTGAAATGAGGAGCGAGATGGGTGGAACTTAGCTTCGCATACTAGGTGCCATTTACTAACTGTGGAAGTTAAATTCCGACATAAAACCCATGGACGCCCCACCTGTAACGCCCCAGGTTCTCTAACCTCTGGCCTAGCGACGTGACTACATACTCTAGACTCTAAGCAACTAGGACAACTCACTTTAGACCGAATGTACTGAAATTTCGGCAGCATAACGACGTAAAACTGGTTATCCCAAAATTTTTAAACACCTGATAAAGATTTTTAACACTTCTATATTAGCATCCAACCAAGCTCCACCAACTACAGTCAGATTTCACAACCTATACCTTCGCTAGAGAAGACACACTTTACCAAAGGATGTAATAAGTCAAACCATGCTATAACAACATTTCATTAAGAGGAACGACGATTCCATTCACAACTCACCAGCTAAAAAAATTATTAAACTTTGCAAGACTATCCATCCTAGTTCTAAGCTCAAAACAAGAACCTTTCTCAGGTGAATCCCTCACCGTCACAGAACCACAGCATAAAACATTTCGGCCTAACTAATAAAACATCTAAGAAAAGTAGAACACGAAATAACTCAACGCCTAGGGATTTTCCTCATAGTCTTCCTCCTCGCCACCAAGGTCTTGGTCATCCTCGATACCTGCAACATCAAAAATGTTGGGGGGAAGGTGGGGAAGGGGGTATTAGTACAACCGCGGTATTGGTAAGTAGCTCACACGAGCTGAATCACAAGCATCAAACAAGGCAAACAACATGTTTCTCACATGCACACAACATGCTTCCAAAAAGCAGTAAAAACCTATCATGCTCAAAAAGCAGTAAACCGCAATATGCATATGCTTCCCACACTATGCATCCACACCCTAAAAACCACACACGATTTACGAGTCATGCTACGCTATCAACCACATGCATTATGCGCCATGCCACGCTAAACTAACCGCATGCATTACGCGCCACGCTACACTAAACTATTCGCATGCATTACGCGTCATGCTACGCTAATCCAAACACGTGAATTCGTGCCACGCTGCGCACCTGCACATGAATTACGCGTCATGTAACGCAACCGCTAGACTCATGCTACACATCCCGTGACACAAGGTAGCCTAACCCATCATGCTCGACCCAAACACAACATGCTTAACAACGACCAAAACTCAGCAGTCATAAACAAACATCATGCTTAGTCAACAACACACATGCTTACCATAAGCACAAAACAGAATAAGCTCATCTCAAGCATTTTTGAACAAGTACAAACAACAAAACATGCTTTCACAAGAATAAAGATAAAACATAAACAAACATCATGCTTCATGCAGTCAATCCCAACCCGGCAAGTAGAAACTACTTACAAGCACTCTTAAATACCAGCGCTGCTGGAAAATACACGAGCAAGCTCTAAGTGAACCTACAACACAACCAAGGGCTCCTAGAGATTAGGGAACAACTTAACAACCTTCCAAACACCTATGGGAAACTAAAGCGAATGATAAGGAACTAAAACTCACCCAAACAGGGGTTGAACCTCGCCGGAACAATCTAACACAGCTCTTAACCTCCTTAAATAGGTGCTGCCCAAGGTCTGAAATCACATGAAACTAACACCAAAAAGGCACCCAAGTGTTAGAAATCGCACCAAAGCCAACCACGACGATTAACAAAGGTTTATGGGCACAAAGACTTACCGATCAGCACCAAACAGACACAATGAGGTGTTGTAGAGCGGCTGCAGATGGCCTGAATCTGCAATTTTGAAGTCGTTATGGATTTGGTAACCAAGGACTAAAGCAAGGACACCATGGGTCAAGCTAGACTTACAAGGGGTTGTCCAAAAACACCCAAGGAAGGTTGAAACCTTACCAACTCGAGATACTTGAGGTCGAATGCTTCCTAGACGGCGCTGCAGATTAGAGTAACAAACTTAACTTAATTTTCCAGCACCCTACGCTAATGGGTAAACTAATTCATGAACCAAAAGCCGAAGTTAAGCACTTAAAACTTACCGACAAGGCTAGGCGATGCTTCAACGGTCCGGAATGGGGTCCAAACGCCGTAGGACAGAGGCTAGGATGCTCGAAAACGAACCTCAAGCTGATGGACGCGTGTGGATCGGGCTAAACGAAAGAGGAAGCGGTGAGATCGACCTTAAACCAACTAGATCGGAAGGGGAAAAACTCAACCACATCTCACATTGACTGAAATCTCACGAACAGAAAAGAAAGAGAGGCGGTGACTTCGATCTTGGCAGCGACTGTGCTACGACTCGCGAACGACGGCGCTCGGCTAACTTCGCAATAGGAAGGAACCGAGAAAGAGAGAGATCGCACGAAGAGAGAGAGAGACGAAGAAAGAGGGAGACAGCGACGGCTGGAGGGTCTGGGCGGTAGCAGCTCAACGATGGCGACAGCGCAATCCACGAACAGGCGGCGACGGCTGTTCACGCTGATTTTCCGATTACCGCAAGCGCACGGGTCGTCACAAGTAATATAAAACGGTAGTAATACCGAGTATCGAATCCACAGGGAGGCGAAGTGAAACTTAAGCAAAAAATTAGAATCTCTTGAGCACTAAAAGTACTTAGGCGAAATAATATTTAGGGACCACTTCATGTATAGACATAAAAGTGGATCAAGCTTGAGTAATAGCCAAAACGGTCTATAGTATAGGGATAGGGTTGGGTACCTTATTCTGGAGACACTATGAGACGCGACCGACTTTATAGATGGTATAGATGATGTAATCCTAAATCGTTCATGTAGAGACATGCAAGTGGGGGCGTCCTATGCAATGAGTTTGCATAAGACCAGGACCGAGAAATAAGTCGCTCTCGCTTTATAACACCGTTTACTGGCGAGACTGACTATTTCATGTGATGACCTAGGTAACTCGATCTTAATCCTGAGCTAACTATGAACTCCTGTTTATTCGGGCTTATCTGTAGATCTGCATAGGTGAGAGTGGCTCAGTATCGCCGACTCAATAATCCTCCCATTTCAGGGATAGGAATGGGTGTATAGCTGGGGACATAGTCGTGCAAAAAGGAATTCACACCTACCCGAATTAGGGATAGTAGAGAGATTGTTCCCTTAAGTGCTGACTCCGGGGCTTGAACAAAGGGATCCCGCCCTCTCATTGGCCCGAGAGGGACTCGCTTTATAACACCGTTTACTGGCGAGACTGACTATTTCATGTGATGACCTAGGTAACTCGATCTTAATCCTGAGCTAACTATTAACTCCTATTTATTCGGGCTTATCTGTAGATCTGCATAGGTGAGAGTGGCTCAGTATCGCCGACTCAATAATCCTCCCATTTCAGGGATAGGAATGGGTAGATAGCTGGGGACATAGTCGTGCAAAAAGGAATTCACACCTACCCGAATTAGGGATAGTAGAGAGATTGTTCCCTTAAGTGCTGACTCCGGGGCTTGAACAAAGGGATCCCGCCCTCTCATTGGCCCGAGAGGGACTCGGTTTTATGGTTGGACCATAAACCAATTGTTCATTAGAGGATCAGTGGGACTTAAGGAACTAGAAGTACTATAGGGGTGAAACGACTTTTTGACCTAGCTATAGCTACGAACAACCTGTGAAGGATCGATTTACTAATCATGGTTAAATCAAGTGGACGGAAATATATCTATAGTAAGGGGAGTGCAACTATCGCGCTATAGTGGAGTGTCCCGGTAGTTAGCGAATGTTGGCTAGCTTTGATAATGAGATTAGTCGGTTAGCCTCGAATCGTTGGAGCCCATGATCTATAGGTCCATTAGGTCCCCCTACTAGCTCATATCGGAACAAAGCCTAGAACAAAAAGATAGGAAGCTTTGAATCATTCAAAATCGGGAAAACGGGTATTATCGTAAATTGTGTTTGACACAATAATTTAATTATGAATTAAATTAGAAAATGAGAGATGGAGTATTTAAAAGTGTTTTGAATACCATATATATGGATTAGGAATCATATATAATTCATGACACTAGGTGATAAAGATTAATTGGATTAATCATGTAAAAATTACTTGGAATTGTACCAATTAATTGCCTAGAAATTAATTTCAATTTTGAATTGAAATAGGAATGAATTGCAAGCTGAAAATTGAGAATTTAGATTCAATTTTAAGTGGATTTAGTGGCATTCCCACTCTTGCATGTTGATGCATAGTGGAAAACAACACAACCATGCACTAGTTGCATGTGTTGTGAACTAAACACCTAGAATCCACTTTGAGTTGCAATTTCACCATGTGTCTAGTGTCATGAGGCTTCTCTTTGCATGGAAGATGTCTATATAAGGAGTATGAATCAGATTCAAAGGTAGTAGAGCCATTTTCCATATTGTTATGCTGCTGGATTTTGGTCTCAAACTCTCTCATCTCCATATGTCTCTCTAGTGCTTGAACTTTCAAGCATTCCCTTCCCATTCCCTATCTCTATAGACTCCCACAAGTCGTTCTTGGCCCGGAGAATAGTAGGGAAGACACTAGAGGTGGTCCACACACCGTTCGTGATCAAAGGAATCAAAGAGAGTTGTTGAATCGGTCTCCAAAAGGTTGGTAAAAATTTTGCTCTCTCCTTACGGTATTTGAACAACATGTTTTCATTTTCTAAAACTGATGTAGTTAAGTGCCTCCGATCCTAAAATTGCTTTCGCATGTGTTATATGAACACCTTCAATTGGTATCAGAGCATGATTAAGGCACCTAACATACATCAATTTTAGCTTGGTGGGTAGCTTTTCATATGATGAAACTGTGTAAAAACTAAAGAAAATTGTTTTGGGATTGATTTTAATTTTCAGTCAATTCGTTGGAATTAATTGTAATTGCCTACATTTTTATGGGCTTTAATGTGTTCATATGGAGTCTGTAAAATTTGAGAGTCAATAGAGTCCATTTAGGCCATCAATTTGAAGAAATTCGGAGACTGCTCGCTGTTGGCCGAAAATTCCAGCATGCTGTTTTTTAGTTCCAGCTCAAGTACGTTCTTCTCTTAACGGTAAAATTGTCCGGTTCAAGAAATCCAAAGGTGGTTCGGGTCGGTTCGAATGGTTCGGAAGCGGTCCAAGCCCTATTTGAAATTATTATTGTAATAATTTTAGTTTTTATTTTTGCTTGATTAAAAATCCCAAAACCAATTCACTTGAGTAAATTTAATTAATTATGCATTATTGAATGTATGTTTTAATTAAATAGTATTTTATGTGCATAATGTATGTCATTTATATTTAAAACCCCACCATAGGAAAGCATGTTCATGTATTTGTTTAATTTGAATAAGTGTTATTTATTAATTCAAATGCATGAGGGAAATTTCATGTTTTATTAATATAAGAGTTGTATTAATTTAGGGAGATTCATGCTTGAATGGTTAATTAAAATTGATTAATTCTTATAATAGTTATAATTATTAAAAGATAAAATTAACCAAGAATGTAGCATGAAATTTCTTTAGTTTGTTTATAAGTGTTATATTCAAATTAGACTTGTTATGGATTGATTTTATAATTGTTATAAAAGAGATAGAAATCTAAAATCTATAACAAGATAAAGAGCATGCTCACTTAGGTTAATGAACCAACAAATCGATCAACTTGCATAGTTTAGGTCGATATCTTGTAAAACAACGGTTATAAGAGAACTCACCCGACAAAATGCTGTCTAAGGCTGGAGGTATTTAAGTTGACGGTTTACGGAACACATCCTACCTGGGAATTGAGTCGGTTCTTGAGTTAAGTTAACTCGAGTTTTATGAGCATGCGTGAGCGGTGTGAGGTTTTAAAGTGTTATCACCTAGACATCGTAGTATTAAGGGTTATACAAACCTAGACATAGGTTTTTTCTAAATGGTGCTTTTCTTATAACTTGAATGTTTTATTGTTATATGCTTTTAAACACCATTAGAAAGCATGTTATAGGATTTATTCATTAAAAGTTATAAGTGTTATAAAAGTTGATGAATAGAAACCGTAAAACCTATAACAAAGAGTTGCATACTAACCTAGGATCTTAGAATCTTGTCATTCTTTAAATGGTATAAAATGAAATAGACCTAAGATCGCCTTCTCTAATAGAATTAGAAATATGTCTTACTTAGTTTTTTTAAAATAGTTTTAAAATTCGAGTAAGTAGGACATAAGACCTTGGTTATAAGGGAACTCTCCCGGCAAATGGTTTGGAACCTGAGTTGAATTAACCAAAGTCTTTTTAGCATGCAATGTCACTAGGTTATTAAAAGAGTTTAATCCACCTAGACATTTAGTGTAAAGACCTTGTTTAATAAGGCATAGACTTAGATAGATTCATTTAGCCGGAATTTACCTAAGTAATAGACCCTAAAACTTTACAACACTTTAGTGGGAGGAAAAGTATAGAATCAAAATATTCATATTAAGTTTCTACTCTCACGTCCCCTTGAGTTCACACTGTGAGATCCATGCTTGGCCTCGAGGCGCCCTGGGAGCGCCCCCCTACGGATGGTGTTTGCATGGGTTAATATCAAGGTGAATGGGGAAAGTGTTCATAGTAAGTGGGAGAAGAAAACGTGTCAAACGTATCCTGTGGTCTCCGTCATTAGGTTGCACCGTGAGATTCCTACGCGCTGCCTGCGAGTCGCCCTGGGAGCGATCACCCTACGGAGGGCTTGCGCATGGGATTCAGAACAACACAAACTCCAGAAATGGATAGGGTTTCATAGGACCATTCCCAACATTAGCTCTTCCCTACGGTGACATTATTGGGGCCGCCCTCTGCGATCTGAAAATGATGGGTAACACTTACAAGATGGTCTTGACCAAATTAACGTTAGCTACTAACTATTGGAGTAAGAGTTATTCTGGGAATAGTATTTGGCCGAGATTGTCTCAATTCAGAGGAGGAGTAGCTGACTGCCCTACGGTAGTGATTATTCTAAACCCGTGAAGTATCGTTGCAAAATAAATCAATTGTATATATGGGTCGATGGTTGCTTTTGCTAAATCTGATTGGATAAATGTGATTAATGGGTTTAGTGCATGTTTCTAATAGAGATTAATTTGTTTGTTTCAGCAATATGTCGAAAAACGAATGTGCTTTGTCAAATGCCAAATTAAACGGTTTAGTACATGCGACTAAGAATACTTACTTAAACACTAACCACGTGGCAAAGAATTTAGGATTGGTCTTAACGGAGGAATATCCCCAAACTAACTGCATAGCGAAGAAAAACATAATCCACGGCTCTAAATGCGATTTATTAGTCTTGTAAACATGTTTAGTGGAAAACGACGATTCTGCCTGGATACTTGATTCAGGTGCCACTAATCATGTATGTTCTTCATTTCAAGGAATGAGTTCCTGGCAACAACTAAAAGTTGGAGAGATGACTCTTAAAGTTGGAACAGGAGAAGTCATCTCGACTATTGTAGTGGGAGACATAAAATTATTCTTCACCGAGGAACGTTACATGATATTAGATAATGTGTACATAGTTCTGAAAATTAAAAGAAATTTGATTTCTTTATCTTGTTTATTGGAACAAGGTTACTCAATTTCTTTTTCTGTTAATGAAGCGTTCATAACTAAAAGAGGTATTAATGTTTGCTCTGCAAACTTGAAGAATAAACTGTATGTTTTGAGACCAATTGAGTCTAAAGCTATTTTAAATCACGAGATGTTTAAAATCGCTGAGACTCAACCTAAAAAGCGAAGAGTTTCTCAAGATACCTATCTCTGGCACCTGAGGTTAGGCCATATCAACCTCAATAGGATTGAGAGATTGGTCAAGAGTGGACTTCTAAACAAGTTAGAAGACGACTCGTTGCCTCCTTGTGAGTCATGCCTTGAGGGCAAGATGACAAAACGACATTTTACCGGAAAAGGTTATCGTGCCAAAGATCCCATAGAGCTCATTCATTCGGACCTCTGTGGACCAATGAACATTAGAGCTCGAGGAGGGTACGAATATTTCATCAGTTTCATTGATGATTATTCGAGGTATGGCTATCTCTACCTGATGCATCATAAGTCCGAAGCTTTTGAAAAGTTCAAAGAGTACAAGGCCGAGGTTGAGATCCTATTAGGTAAGACGATAAAAACACTTCGATCCGATCGAGGTTGAGAGTACATGGACTCAAGTTTTCAAGACTATTTGATAGAGCATGGAATTACGTCCCAACTCTCAGCCCCTGGTACACCTCAGGAAAACGGTGTATCGGAAAGGAGAAACAGAACCTTGTTGGACATGGTTCGTTCGATGATGAGTTATGCTCAGTTGCCTAACTCGTTTTGGGGTTAGGCAGTAGAGACTGTAGTTTATATTTTGAACGTAGTTCCCTCAAAGAGTGTTTCTGAAACACCGTTTGAGCTCTATAAAGGACGTAAAGCTAGTTTACAACATTTCAGAATTTGGGGATGCCCTTCATACGTGCTAGAAGCAAATCCAAAGAAATTAGAACCTCGTTCTAAATTTTGCCTATTTGTAGGCTATCCCAAAGAAACGAGAGGTGGATACTTCTTCGATCCAGAGGAAAATAAAGTACTTGTATCAACAAATGCTACATTCCTAGAAAAAGACCACCTCAGAGATCACAAGCCACGTAGTAAAGTCATTTTAAGTGAACTATCTAACGAAGCTACAGAAACATCAACAAGAGTTGTTGATGATGCTGGCACCTCGAGTCAATCGTGTCCTTCTCAAGAAATAAGAGAACCTCGACGTAGTGGGAGGGTTGTTAGACAGCCTGATCGCTATTTGGGTTTAACTGAAACTCCAGTCGTCATACCTGATGACGGGATCGAGGATCCATTAACCTTTAAACAGGCAATGGATGACCTTGACAAGAACGAGTGGATTAAAGCCATGGACTTAGAGATCGAGTCCATGCATTTTAATTCAGTATGGGATCTTGTAGATCAACCTGAAGGGGTTAGACCCATAGGGTGCAAATAGATCTACAAGAGAAAACGAGACGCTGTTGGAAAGGTACAGACCTTCAAGGCACGACTTGTGGCAAAGGGTTTTACCCAGCGGGAGGGGATTGACTATGAAGAAACCTTCTCCCCTGTTTCCATGTTAAAGTCGATCCGGATACTTTTATCCATTGCCACGTTTTACGATTGTGAAATATTGCAAATGGATGTCAAGACTGCCTTTCTGAACGGTAATCTTGAAGAAAGTATCTACATGTCTCAGCTAGAGGGGTTCATAGCTCAGGATCAAGTGTAACGCCCCAGGTTTTAATATAAACTAACCTAGTGACATTACTAAACTCCTATTCAGACTAACCGAGAGCTCCGAAAATTTCGGCAGCATAACGACATACATAGGACGAAACCAAAATTTTAGATCACCTGTTACACACAAAATGACACTTCTATATTGATTCATTCAACTCCACAACTTCACGGAACAACAACAAACAGGTTACGAGTCAGATCTCGCATCTCCATCCAACAACAGAACCTAACTCTACCAGATCAAGCATAACCTTAACTTTCTAGAAGCAGTTCAACTTTATTAGACATTAGCATATTTACAACCTAGCGGAAACATTAACTACTACAAATTTAACAACTAACGATTCCTTTGGCTCAGCAACTAAATGCTATAAATTAACCTAACCAACAAAATGAAGTAAACAAACTAATAAATTAAACCGGATGGTCATCCCTCGTGAATCTCCTCATCCGCATCACCGGGCACATAAAACTCATCACCTGCGAAATCTGAAATTGTTGGGGGGAAGAAAGGGGAGGGGTATCAGTACAACCACAGTACTGGTAAGTAGCTCACACGCGGTGAGCCACCAAACAACGAACACCCATAACAACATGCTATCCACACATCTCATGCTTTTTAAGCGATAAACGAACCAACAAGCTCTTAAACACGAAAACATTAATGCCAACACATGTTTTATGCAAAATGGGACGACAACATGAATCCACGCATCATGCTATGCACCCCCACATGGTTTCCGCGCCATGCCCGCACACTCACGTGATTTCCGCGTCACGCTCCGCAAACCCACCCAACACATGTATTATAACGTGCCATGCGCAGCGCCACTCACACGTGATTTCCGCGTCACGCTCCGCACTCACACCCACACATGATTTCCGCGTCACGCTCCGCACACACACCCAACACATGATTTACGCGTCATCCTCCGCCTCTCCCCAATGCACACACACTATGCAGACTCGACCAACATGCAACATAGTCCACTAACAACCACTTTCTCAAATAGAACCAAACATGCTTAAAGTACCTCATGCTTAAGTAAATAAACATGTCAACATGCTTAACTCACATAACGGATTATATAAATGTATATATATCAAACACGAAACGTACCAGCAAGCAAGCAAACAAGTGACATGCTCAAGCAAACAACCAAGCTCATCCAGATAGAAACTACTTACAAATGCTTTTAATACCAACGCTAGCTGGAACTGCACAAATTCGCTCCAAAACAAGCTTCCAGCTCCAAACAAACTACCAATCATTAAAGGAAGTCTATACTAAAGGAAAACACCCTAAAACAAGATGCTAAAGGCGAACTGAACCAATAACGGTTAATTTTCCTTGCTGGACAGCATCTAAACATAACCTGAATTGAGAACCCAACACCATTAAACCATGGGCAACCACGTTTAAAGCATTACGGGCGGTGGGTATTTGTTAGTTGACGATCATATCTAAGGCTTTTTAGCCAATGGACAGCAAGTAAATATAACCTACGGCACCCTAGCCATGACAACCCACTTAGATGCATAAACTAGGTCCTATAAGGGCTAGGCAACTCCTACGAGCCTAGATATGCAATGGGTAACGACCTAAACATGATTCTAAGGCTAGGATAACTATTGGGCAGCACTTTTTAATGCTAAAAGCGAAGGGACAGCAAGAAACCTTACCAAACGGACTTGCTTTCACGAAAGGCGGGTTATTCTAACCTCTAACAACGTGTTAGAACGCTCCTTGGGCAATGGGTATCCAAGCTGAAGTGTTTCGAACCTTATCGAAGACTTAGACGGCGCTGCAGATCGGAACATTGAACGCAATTAAACCTTTCAGCACCAAAAACTAATGGGTAATCAAATTTAAGCTTCAACCAAGAGTGGGTAAAGCATAAACTTACCACCCGGAGCGACCCAAGGCCAAACGACACCGAAAACAGCCAAGAACACTGCATGACAGAGGCGGAATCGACTGAAACGAGGTCGACGAGACTCCGAATCGCCAAGCACGCGAGATCTAACAACACCAAATCGATAGGAACTTAGATCAAGCCTTAAACCACATGAAAAAGGAAAGGAAAGAGGTTTACCCAAGGTTTCTAAGGCTGAAACGCGAAGAAGACGATGCTTCAGGTTGCTGTCCGCGCGAGATCTAGCCAATACGGATATGAACGAGTTAGATCGAGCCTCAAAACACCTATATCGCGAGAAAAGAGAGATTGAACCACGAAACCGAGAGGGAGATGCGCGGGGCGAAGACGGCGACGACTACCTCACGGGGACGAGCTTCACGACTCACGGCGGCATGAGGGGAAAGATTCGTGGGAGAGAGAGGGTTCGCGGATGGAGACCCCACGAGAGAGAACGGAAACTCGCGCGCGAAGGGGTGACGCGACAGGGGCTGGCCGAACGGCTTCATGCGACGGCGACGCGAGCTCAAGCAGCGGCGGCGGTACGATGGCTCAGGCGGCGGCGGGTTGGGCTGAAGCAAACGGCTGGGGGGGCTGCACGCGTGAAGAGAAAGAGAGATGGAGGGAGAATAGGGGGTGAGGGTTTTTTTTCTATTCTTTTTCTTTTTTTTTTTTAACCAAAACTCCAATTAACTGCCCACTAATCAGAGAAAAACGTGCTACTAAAACGCCCACTAACCTGGAAAAACTCAACTAACTAAAACACTCAGCCACTAATACACGAGAAGGAGGGGAAAATAAAATATCCCATTTGGATTTAAAATATCAATTGAAGGTTAAACTTATATTCCAATTGAATTTAACCCTGATTAATCCAAAATGACATAATTTTTTAAACGCGGGGCGTTACATCAAGAGCAAAAAGTTTGCAAGCTTAAACGATCCATTTATGGATTAAAACAAGCATCCAGATCTTGGAATATGAGATTTGATACTGCGATCAAATCTTATGGCTTTGAACAAAACGTTGATGAGCCTTGTGTTTACAAAAGGATCATCAACAACTCTGTAGCTTTCTTAGTACTATATGTAGATGATATCCTACTCATCGGGAATGATGTAGGTTATCTAACTGACATTAAACTATGGCTAGCAACTCGATTCCAAATGAAATATTTGGGTGAGGCACAATTTGTTCTAGGGATCCAAATTGTTCGAAACCGAAAGAACAAAACGCTAGCCCTGTCTCAAGCGTCTTATATCGACAAATTGTTGGTTAGATATAAAATGCAAAATTCCAAGAAAGGACTATTACCTTTCAGGCACAGAATTATTTTGTCTAAGGAACAGTGTCCTCAAACACCTCAAGAAGTTGAGGACATGAGACGTTTTCCCTATGCCTCTGCAGTAGGTAGCCTAATGTATGCCATGTTGTGTACAAGGCCTGACATTTGTTATGCAGTAGGGATTGTCAGTAGATATCAATCAAATCCAGGATTCGATCACTGGACAACCGTTAAAAGTATCCTCAAATATCTAAGGAGAACGAGGGACTATATGCTCGTGTATGGTTCGAAGGATTTGATCCTTACAGGATACACTGATTCTGACTTTCAAACCGATAAAGATTCGAGGAAATCTACATCGGGGTCAGTATTCACTCTAAATTGAGGAGCAATAGTGTGGCGCAAAATCAAGCAAGGATGCATTGCAGACTCGACCATGGAGGCCGAATATGTAGCCGCTTGCGAAGCAGCAAAAGAGGTAGTATGGCTCAGGAAGTTCCTAACTGAGTTGGAAGTCGTTCCAAATATGCATCTGCCTATCACCTTGTATTGTGATAATAGCGGCGCAGTTGCAAACTCAAAGGAACCTCGCAGCCATAAGAGAGGCAAGCACATCGAAAGGAAATACCATCTCATTAGGGAGATTGTGCACCGAGGAGACGTGATCGTCACGAAATAGCGTCGGAGCACAACATTGTTGATCCATTCATGAAGGCTCTCACGGCTAAAGTGTTCGAGAGTCATCTAGAAGGTCTAGGTCTGCGAGATGTGTACGAGAAATAATCTAGGTCAAGTGGGAGAATTGTAACCGGTATATCGATACCTGAGTATACTGGGCATTTAGATGCCCTAGTTTATTGTATTTTTACTTTGTTATTAATACAAGTATTTATTTACCCACTGCTGTTATAGATTATAGTACATCCCACTAAACTAGGGTTTTTAGTTCAAGTGGTAGATTGTTGGGATTAGTGTCCTAAAACTCGTAGATAGTGAATGTTAAACGAATTATATACTTATTCGATAAAGGCGTTGTCGAGACTAATTCAGTAAAGTTATTACTGAATAAAGTAAATTGCACATATAAAAACCCAAATCCAATAAACTAAGATCCATGGCTATAGGATGAACACTTGAGCTTTATGTAGAGACATAAAAGTGGATCAAGCTTGAGTAATAGCCAAAACGGTCTATAGTATAGGGACAGGGCTGGGTACCTTATTCTGGAGACACTATGAGACGCGACCCACTTTATAGATGGTATAGATGATGTAATCCTAAATCGTTCATGTAGAGACATGCGAGTGGGGGCGTCCTATGCAATGAGTTTGCATAAGACCAGAACCGAGAAATAAGTCGGTCTCGCTTTATAACATCGTTTACTGACGAGACTGACTATTTCATGTGATGACCTAGGTAACTCGATCTTAATCCTGAGCTAACTATGAACTCCTGTTTATTCGGGCTTATCTGTAGATCTGCATAGGTGAGAGTGGCTCAGTATCGCCGACTCAATAAGCCTCCCATTTTAGGGATAGGAACAGGTAGATAGTTGGGGACATAGTCGTGGAAGAAGGAATTCACTCCTACCCAAATTAGGGATAGTAGAGAGATTGTTCCCTTAAGTGCTGACTCCGAGGCTTGAACAAAGGGATCCCGCCCTCTCATTGGCCCGAGAGGGACTCGGTTTTATGGTTGGACCATAAACCAATTGTTCATTAGAGGATCAGTGGGACTTAAGGAACTAGAAGTACTACAGGGGTGAAACGGCTTTTTGACCTAGCTATAGCTACGAACAACCTGTGAAGGATCGATTTACTAATCATGGTTAAATCAAGTGGACGGAAATATATCTATAGTAAGGGGAGTGCAACTATCGGGCTATAGTGGAGTGTCCCGGTAGTTAACGAATGTTGGCTAGCTTGGATAATGAGATTAGTCGGTTAGCCTCGAATCGTTGGAGCCCATGATCTATAGGTCCATTAGGTCCCCCTACTAGCTCATATCGGAACAAAGCCTTGATAGCGAGCATAGCTAGCTATTTTTCTCTGATTAATTAAGCTAGTCTTTTACAATTATTTGCCCAAATTTATGCATTTTTATGTTTTATTTGTAGGAAGTATGTGCTTGAAGCTTAATTCAGCAATTGGAGCTTCCAATCTTAAAAAAAAAAAAAATAAAAAAAAATCATAGCGTCGCGACGCTATCGACAAATTTTCCAAAAACGCGGTATCGCGCCAGCGTCGCGACGCTGTCCATAGCGTCTCGACGTTGTCGCTAGATTTTCTATAAATTCCTCTTTTCAGCTACGGATTTGGGGAGCCCAATTGGTTAGATTTTAGCCCTAATTTCGACTAGAGACCTTTGGTGGGAGCTAAAGCAAGGCCAAGGAGCGGGAATCAAGCGAGAAGTCGTGGAGATCGTGACGGGGACGTGCCGGTTTCGACGGATTCGAGTTTTCCTTTCTCTTTCCCTTACCTTTTGTAGTTTTTATGGCTTTTCTTTCAATTAGTGTTTGTAGTTTAAAGACTATGAATTGCTAGTTGTTTGTCTTAGGGATTGATGTAGTTGTTTTAGTTTGTTGGATTGATTTGTGGTATGAATATGCATTTATTTTACCTATGCAATTATGGTTAAATGCTTTCAATTACTTGATCACTAGTTGAATGATTTGAGTGTTGAATCTTGCTCGGGAGAGGGGATTTGGCCTAAGACTTACTTTATTTAATTGCATGACTAAAGTAGAAATTCTAAGTTTGTGACGGGATTTGGAATAACTTTAGAAGTTGCTTGAAGAACTAAACTCAAAGCCTTGCATGTTAATGAACTTAGATAGGGATATCAAGTTGGTTGCATGCATGAGAATGAATTATGCTCGGGAGAGATAGTTGTGATAAAAGGTTCCTAGACTTACTAGAATAATTGCATGCTAAATTCATCCCATTAATTAATCCTCAATCTTAATCAATGAAATCAATTCCCTAAGAATCTTTCCATTTGAGTCTCCACTTTTATTTCATGCTTTTTGTCTTTAGATTTATCTTTATCATTGAGTTTTGCTCCCTAAATAAAATTGAACAAAAGTATTCGTGATACTTAATTTGCTAGAAAACCAATCCAAAGGACGACACTCGTTTTACACGAAAACACTATATTATTACTTGACCCGTACACTTGCGGTAAGCAAATTGCGCATCAAGCCTAGAACAAAAAGATAGGAAGCTTTGAATCGTTCAAAATCGGGAAAACGGGTATTATCGTAAATTGTGTTTGACACAATAATTTAATTATGAATTAAATTAGAAAATGAGAGATGGAGTATTTAAAAGCGTTTTGAATACATGGAAGACATCTATATAAGGAGTATAAATCAGATTCAAAGGTAGTAGAGCCATTTTCCATATTGTTATGCTGCTGGATTTTGGTCTCAAACTCTCTCATCTCCATATGTCTCTCTAGTGCTTGAACTTTCAAGCATTCCCTTCTCATTCCCTATCTCTATACACCCCCACAAGTCGTTCTTGGCCCGGAGAATAGTAGGGAAGACACTAGAGGTGGTCCACACACCATTCGTGATCAAAGGAATCAAAGAGAGTTGTTGAATCGGTCTCCAAAAGGTTGGTAAAAATTATGCTCTCTCCTTACGGTATTTAGACAGCATGTTTTCATTTTCTAAAATTGATGTAGTTAAGTGCCTCCGATCCTAAAATTGCTTCCGCATGTGTTATATGAACACCTTCAAATCTCTTACTACAGGTACCGAGTCAACCTTAGGGGATTCCTTGCTGGTATCCACTACGCTTGCTATATAAGCCTAAGCACCGTGCTGCACCAGGTGCTTAGCTTTCAATGTAGAGATTACTTTTGGACTTCCACCATTTGAGCCTTTGAATCTGAACTCTTGTCCTGATGGTAGCTTGAGACGTACTTCTTTCTTGGCATAGTCGATGGTAGTTCCATTGTTGGCTAACAAATCCATACCCATAATTACGTCGAAATCGCGCATATCCAGCTGCATCAATCTAGCTCCGAGAGTCTGGCCCACGATTGAAACTTCACCCATCCTTACCACTTACTGGGCAAGCATCACAGATCCGGAAGGGGTGGACACTGAGAGAACAAACCGTAGCGACTCTAACTTCAAATTAGCTTGATCGACAAACGCCGATGAGATAAAAGAGGGACTCAACCCCGAGTCAAATAACACAAAAGCAGGGACTTTCAAAACAAGAATAGTTCCTGAACCAACATGCCACAATCAAGAGACAAAAAATAAGAACCATAGAAATACATGGCTGTAGGAGGTGTACCTGTCACCACGACTGTTGGGTTTTATGCCCTAAAACTCGTAGATAGTGAATGTAATCGTTGACCGGATATTAATGAAATAATATTGATATATTTTTCCATTAATTGTTATTAGTTATTTTATATTTGTCTTTGCCTAATAATAACCCTAATCCAATAAACTAGACATCCAAGGCTGTAATATGAGTCTTGAACTATATGTAGCGACATATGGGATCATTGTTCAAGAAACAGCCTAAAGGGTCTATAGTATAGGGATAAGACTGGGTGCCTTATCCTGGTGACACTATGGATACAACCCACTTTGTATTTGATACAAACGCTGCGATCCAACGCGTTCGTGTAGGAGACATGCGAGTGGGGGTATCCTATGCAATGAGTTTGCATAAGACCGGACCGCGAAATAGTAACCACTAGTTATAACACCGTTAACTAGTTGGTTTTCTATTTTCACTAGGACGACCTAGACAACTTAGTCTTAATCCTGAGTTGATTATGGACTCCTGCTCATGAGAGATTGTCTTTTGATTTGTATGGGTGAGAGTGGCCAATACGCCGACTCAATAAGCCTACCACTTTGGGGACAAGACCGAATGGGGAGCTGGGAACATAATCGTACAAGATGGAATTCACTCCTTCCCGACTTTAGGGAAGCAGATGAGTGTTCCCTTAAGTGGTTACTCTGAGTCTTGAACAAAGGGCCCTACCCTCTCAATGGCACGAGAGGGTTTTCTGTTTGATGGTTGGACCATAAACAGATTGTTCATTAGAGGAGAATTGGTACTTAAGGAAATAGAGGTGACCCAGGGGTAAAACGGTAATTTGACCCAGCTGGTGTTACGGACACTCGTGAAGGACTAACTAGTCGATATTGGTCTAAGTTTCGTGGACACAGAAAATATGTCTGCAGTGAGAAGAGTGCAACTGTGAGTCTATAGTGGAATGTACACACAGTTAACGAACATTGATTATTGTGGTTAATGAGTTTAACCAATTAATCTCACATCGTTGGAGCTTCTGATCTGCAGGTCCATAAGGTCCCACTGGTAGCTCGTAAAGTAATTTGAGGCAACTAAGTAATTAAATGTAAATTGAAAATGTTCAATTTACTAAGGGAAATAAATATAATATATATTGATATATTATTATGAGAGAAATTAATATTTGAAGAAGTTCAAATATAAATTTATGGAAGATTGAAAGAGTTCAAATAATGAATTAATTAATTTAAGTCCTAAAAGTGTTTGGGCAAAATTAATTAATTCAAGGCCGGAAATTAAATCTGTGATATTTAATTGGTGGTTAATTAATTAAAGAATTCATTAACCATGAATTAATCAATTATGTAAATAATTAATCACTTAAGGAAGTGATTAATCATTTATGGGAATGATCTAATTATTTATGGAATTAATTAGTCATTTATGGAAAAGATTAATCAATTGGGGAATTGATTGATCATGATTGATTAATTAAGGAATAAGATTGAATCAATTTTGGAAAAGATTGATTTAATTGAATATTTTATTCATGGCCTCTCTTCTATAAATAGAACACTAGACCTAATTGGTCATGACACTTGACACTCTTGAAAGACAAGACCTAGAATTCTCTCTAGCCTCTCTCTTAGAGAAAGACTCCCACAAGTCTTTGGCCTCCTAGACTTAGAGACATACCGCTGTAACCTCTGTGGTTATTGTGTCAATCAAGAAGGAATTTCCAGCGAAGAAAAAAAAAGGCGGCTGCTGCGTTTTCGTTCGTTGGAGCGTCGTTGGCGAAGAACGGTCAAGTCTACAACGGAGGTTTGTAACAGTTCTTCCTCTTTTCGTTAGAAAAGTTTTTAAAATAAATTTAGATTTATTTTAGCATGTTTAAACCGATTTTACAGCAACTTTAAAGCATGTTTAAAGTTTTGTTTGAGTTATCGTAACGGTATTTTAATGTTAATT
Organism: Luffa aegyptiaca; assembly: GCA_017139565.1. Taxonomy (NCBI): domain Eukaryota; kingdom Viridiplantae; phylum Streptophyta; class Magnoliopsida; order Cucurbitales; family Cucurbitaceae; genus Luffa; species Luffa aegyptiaca. The sequence continues at coordinate 26,114,053 of CM029397.1, forward strand.
AATATACGTCGTAAGGTCCAATCGATGTGCTTCCACTGCGTGGGGACTTTTATTCCCTTCAATCGGCATCAGAGTCATCGCTATCCCTATTAATTAATTTTAAAAGTTGTGATAGGCTCTAAAAGGTGGGATTTATGCATAATGTATGTTCGGTTTGCATTGAACTGTTTGGGATAATTTTATGGCCATAGATTTATTTTATGTGATTTTGATCATGTAAGGCCCGGTGTTTCGGGTATATTTTATGTAAATCGAGTCCTTGTAAGTCCGTGTCTAGATTTAGGGCTGTTTTCGATGAAGATCGAGATGATTTTGGGCGAAAATCATGAAAAACGGCGTTGGAAATCGGAAAAACAGAGTGCAGAACAGAGGAATCGACGATTTAGGGTTTGCTGGAAAATTTCCCGGCCGGGATCCCGACCGAGATCCCGACCGAGATCTCGACCGAGATCGAGACTGCCATCGAGACCGAGATCTCGACCGAGATCGAGACTGCCATCGAAACCGAGATCTCGACCGAGATCGCGACAAAATTTGTGACCGAGATCGTGACCGGGATCCCGACCGGGATCCTGACCGAGAAACCGGTCTGGTTTGCTGGATCAGCCCGATTTTCTGATTTTATGTGTTATTGGCCCGGTTCAGTCAAATTCTGGCCTGGTTCGTGATTTTGGAGGCTGGTTCGAGGAGGTTCGGGAAGGTTCGTGATGTCTAGACAAAATTCCGGAGCTGTACAAGGATTATTAGGATAGAATTTAGCTAAATTAATGTAATTTAATGCTTTATTTTATCCTAGGGGCCAAAATTAACCGGTTTAATTGCTGTTTATATGCTTTATGGATGTCATATAGAATATTTAATCCCACCTTAGGTTATAAACATGCTCATGCATTTTTTTATATATTATAAATTGTTATAATGTATGTTTAAATGCATTGATTTGTTTTCATATTTTTTAATATAAGTGTATATTAATTTATATGAAAAATTAGAAAGCATGAAGCATGTCATTACTTAATTAAATATAAATAGTTATGTTTAATGTGATGAATGAAGCATGCTTGGTTGATTTTCAAATTGGCTTATAATTGTTATAATAAAAGAAAATCAAAATTGCATGAAGCATGAAACATCCATAGTTAATAATATAATTGTTATATTATTCATGCAATTGATATGGTTTAATTATTTAATTTGAATGAGATTGTTGAATGAATTAAACCCTAGATTCTTGATTATAGGATTAATCATTAAAATTTGAAATAGTTCTTCAATATTAATGATTAGAAACCGTCAATCTATAATCAAGATTTGCATGCAAACATAAGATCATAGGATAAATTGGATTAATTTTAAATTGTTTAAAATTAATTAGACCTAGATAGATTTCTAATAGGATTAGAATATTTTCTTACTTAGAATTAAAAATAGTTTTAATTTACTAAGTAGGAAAAACATTGCTATGATTATAAGGGAACTCCACCGGTAAAGTTCTGTCTAAGGTTGGGGGTATTTAAGTTGACGGTTTACGGAACACCTCCTACCTGGGAACTGACCTGGAATACCGGAGTTGAATTAATCATAGTTAAATGTTAGCATGCAATGTCACTAGGTTTATTAAAAGTGTTTAATGCACCTAGATCTTTAGAGTAAATACCTTACATTACTGAGGTTATAAGGGAACTCTCTCGGTAAAGTTCTGTCTAAGGTTGGGGGTATTTAAGTTGACGGTTTACGGAACACCTCCTACCTGGGAACTAACCGGATTGAGTTGAATTAACCATAGTAATGTTGACTTGCAATGTTGGGTTTATTAAAAGAAGTTTAATTCACCCAAAAGATTGCAGTTGAATCCTTTCCATAATTTTTATAATAGGATCAGACTTAGATAGATTGACTTAGCCAAATACTATCTAAGTTAAAAAAACCCTATATTAACCTTAGGACATTTTCAGTGGGAGGAAAATTACAAAACGAGATCAAGTTTTGCTCCTACGTCCCTATATTCACAACGTGAGATTCATGCTCGGCTTCGAGTCGCCCTAGGAGCGGCCTCCCTTCGGAAAGTGTTTGCATGGATCAATATCAAAGTGAATGGGAAAAATGTCTAGAGTAAGTGGGAGCGGCACACGTGTCAACGTATCCCTCAGTCTCCGCCCATAGTTCACACCGTGAGAGTCCTATGATCCGCCTGCAGGTTGCCCTGGCGCATCCATCCCTTCGGAGGGCCTGGTCATAGGATTCGGAACATCGTGAACTCCTAAAAAGGATAGGAGCTCTTAGGCTAATCACCAACAGTTGTCTTTCCCTTCGGTAGCCTGTTGGTGCGTGCCTCTGAGATCTGAAAGTGGGAGGGTTACACTTACGAGGATGAGTTAAAAGTGTTAACAAATCCTTGACCGAACAACGGTGGCTAATGTCTATAGGAATATGAGTTATTCTGGAATTAGAATTAGCTGAGAGGTGTCTCATTTCAAAGGAGGAGTACCTGATCACCCTTCGGTGGCTGATATTCTAAACCTCTGAAACGTCGTTGCAAAACTAAATCAATAGTTTTAGGGTTCTGTGATTGTCTGTTTTGCTAAAGTGATTGGATTGTGTGCAATTGTTTGCTTGTATGATGGGTTAAGGCAAAGATAACTAATACGGTCATTGTTTGTTTAAATTTCAGCAATGTCTTCCTCAATTGTCTCTCTGCTTAAAAATGAGAAATTAACCGGCGAAAATTATGCTACGTGGAAGTCGAACTTGAATACGATTCTTGTTGTCGATGATCTGCGGTTCGTCTTTACGGAGGATTGTCCTCCAACCCCTGCTCGTAATGCATCCCAGGCAGTTAAGGATGCTTATGACCGCTGGACAAAGGCCAATGATAAGACTCGCGTCTATATCTTAGCCAGCTTATCTGAAGTTTTGGCTAAAAGGCATGAGGGCATGGTAACAGCGAGGGAGATTATGAACTCTCTCCGGGAGATGTTTGGACAACCGTCCTACCAACTCCACCATGACGCTCTCAAATACGTTTATAGCTGTCGCATGAAAGAGGGCACGTCTGTTCGGGAGCATGTCCTGGATATGATGGTCCAATTCAACGTGGCAGAGGCAAACGGGGCGGTCATAGATGAGCGTAGTCAGGTTGCATTCATCTTAGAATCTCTTCCGAAGAGTTTTCTACAGTTTCGAAGCAATGCAATGATGAATAAAATAACATTCAACCTGACTAGCCTCCTGAATGAGCTACAGCTCTATCAGTCTCTTCTTAAGAACAAGGGACAGATAGAAGGAGAGGCAAACGTTGTCCACTCTAAAAGAAAGTTCGAGAAGGGTTCATCCTCTAGAACTAAATCTGTAGCCACTTCTTCAAAGAAAACTCAGAAGAAGAAAGGAAACAAGGGGAAAGCTCCCAGTACTGCTGCTAAAAGCAAGGGAAAAGCCAAAGCTGTGGCAGACAAGGGCAAGTGTTTTCACTGCAATGTAGATGGACATTGGAAGAGAAACTGCCCAAAGTACCTTGCTGAGAAAAAAAAGGAAAAGGAAGGTAAATTTGATTTACTGGTTTTAGAAACATGCCTGGTAGAACATGATGAGTTTACCTGGATACTTGATTCAGGAGCAACTAATCATGTTTGCTCTTCTTTTCAGGAAAATAGTTCCTTTCGGCAGTTGAACGATGGGGAAATGACACTCAGGGTCGGAACTGGAGAAGTCATTTCAGCTAAAGCAGTGGGAGCTGCGAAGTTATTTTTTAGAAATAGATTCTTACTTTTAGAAAGTTTGTTAATCGTTCCCAAGATTAAGAGGAACTTGATTTCTATTTCATGTTTGATTGAACAATCGTATACAGTTACTTTTGATATGAATGAAGCGTTCATTTATAAAAATGGTGTACTTATTTGTTCAGCCAAATTGGAAAATAACTTGTATGTTTTAAGACCAACCGAAAACAAAGCACTTTTAAATCACGAATTATTTAAAACTGCTGAAACTCAAAGTAAAAGGCAAAAGATTTCTCCATCAAGTAACAATACTCATCTTTGGCATCTTAGACTTGGTCATATAAACATCGATAGGATCGGTCGTTTGGTAAAGAATGGACTTCTAAGCAAGTTAGAAGATGATTCACTACCACCTTGTGAATCTTGTCTCGAGGGAAAAATGACCAAAAGACCCTTTACTGGAAAAGGTTATAGAGCCAAAGAACCCTTAGAGTTAATACATTCGGGTCTATGTGGTCCAATGAATGTAAAAGCTCGAGGAGGGTACGAATATTTCATCTCATTTATAGATGATTATTCAAGATATGGTTACTTATACCTAATGGGGCATAAGTCTGAAACCCTTGAAAAGTTTAAGGAGTTTAAGGCTGAAGTTGAAAACCTATTAGGTAAATCTATTAAAGTACTTCGATCTGATCGAGGAGGGGAGTATATGGATCAAAAATTCCAGGATTATATGATAGAACATGGAATCCAATCTCAACTCTCAGCCCCTGGTACACCTCAGCAGAATGGTGTGTCAGAAAGGAGAAATAGAACCTTGTTAGACATGGTTCGATCAATGATGAGCTATGCTCAATTGCCTAGCTCGTTTTGGGGGTATGCAGTAGAGACTGCAATATACATCTTGAACAATGTTCCCTCGAAAAGTGTTTCTGAAACACCTTTCGAGTTATGGAAGGGGCGTAAACCTAGTTTGCATCACTTTCACATCTGGGGTTGTCCTGCACACGTGCTTGTGACAAATCCTAAGAAACTGGAACCTCGTTCAAAACTGTGTCAAGTTGCTAATTACTTGGAGAAGTCATCTTCCCTCACCTATAAATAGAAGCCAAAAATCAGATATCAGAGAGATCAGAATTCATTCCTTTTTCCGTTCGAGAGGGAGAAGAAGGAAGATCAGTAGAGGAATCACAGAGAGAGCTGTGATTTGGAGCAAACTTATGCTTGTAATGTTTTATTATAGGATGTCTTGTGTTGCTCGCATGAGCTAAATTCCTTTTCAAGGCTTAGTGCAAGCACCTCATGCGGCAATAAGTAACATCTTGTAAGTGCATATTTTGAATTAAATGAACCATTAGTTGTTTTCTATTCAGTTGCAATACTATTTTCATTACTAACTCCCGCTTGGCCAGCCGGATGTGGTAGCAGCATGCTAAATCCCTGACAAGTAATGCATGTGGAAATCTCTGAGTATAACAAGTTAGCGCATGACATGTAGTCTTGGTAGCATTAAAACACTACCAATAAAAGATAGTGCATGCATGAGTTTAGACTGCGTTGTGACTAACGATATCCCTTGTAAGTTTTAAAGAACTGCACCTAACGCATGAACTAGGCAAGTAATCTATTGATAGTTTATGTTAAACGCATAGGGAATACCGGAAGGGAAACTTATGAATTTTTTCTTACTTAGGCATTAATTGATCAATTACTCAAAGTATGCGCTACAAGGTTCTTATAGATGCATGAGGTTGCGACCGCAACAACCTTGATCTTATTTTCCTTGTAGACTTGCCTTTTTCTCTCGTCGCATGATTTTGTTTGACGCAAATATTTAATTTTCAAATATACCAAAGTCATTTCTTAATTAGTATCATACGTTTGAGTTTGTATCAGAACAATTTGTTAAAAACTTTGTGAATGCCCCTTCCCTGTGGATTCGACCCTGGACTTACCAGGCACTACTTCATTTAGTTAATTTATACTTGGATTAACTATCATCTGCGAATATATTTCTGAGCATATCGACAACTGATCAGGTGTTAAGCTTTATAAGTTTGTTTAATCGATACCCATGAGTTGTTTAGGCTTTAAAAGCGTTGCCCAACCTTTATAGATCCTTAGAATGTATAATAAATGGGTTTTGCTTGCTGGTTATGGTTTAAAAAGCATGCTAAATTGATACCTATTTATTGTCTACACCTTAGTAGAGTTGCCCAATCACTAGGAGTCCTTAGAATGCTAAATATTTGTTATTTACTTATTGTCTAGTGGCTGAAAAGCCTTAACTATGGCCATTCAGCAAGTACCCATTGTCTGTTGTGCCTTAAACGTGGTTGCTCATAGTCAGGCTTTGGGTTTTCAATTTGGGTAATCTTGAGTTGTTGTCCAGCAAAGAAATAACCTTTCTCGATTGAATTTGGCCTTTCAAGCATGTTTAAAGTATTTGTAAGTTGGTTTTAATTTGGTGGAGGTTGTCATGGTTATTTAGGAGCTTTCTTGGACTACCTTGGTTTGTTGAAGTTGCTTTAGAAATGCCTTATAAGTAAGTAGTTTCTATCCGTTGAGTCTGTTTGATTGCATGAGCATGTTTGATGTTTATCGCTTTTCTAGTATGCCTTGTTGTTTGATATGTAACTGGATTTATATGATAAGCACTTGTTTTAATTAATCGAAATCATGTTCATCTATTGGCATTTGAAGCATGTTGCTTTATTGTTTTGGGTTATGTTGTATGTGAGTCAAGTTGCATGGTCTTGTGTGCTCAAAGAGAGGTGAGTTGGGTTGTGTGTGCGGAGCGTGACGTGGAAATCATGTGTTAAGAAAGCGAGCATGGCGCGGAAACCATGTGGGGTTGCATAGCATGTTGTGTATATGCATGAAGGCATCCTGTTGAGTCAGCATGAGTCTTGTTGTTGAATTCTCGTTTTAAAAAGCATGATTATGTGTTTAATTGCTTAAGAGTATGTTGGATGTGTGTGCCTAGCATGTTGATTTTGTTGTTTGTTGCTTGATGGCTCATCGGGTGGACCTGCTTACCAGTACTGTGGTTGTACTGACCCCCTCCCCTTTCTCCCCCCACCATTTTTAGATTATGCAGGTGTTGATGGGTGTTATGAGCCTGGTGATGCAGACGAGGAGGCATACGAGGAGTGACTCCACTGGCCTAGACGTTTTTGTTATCTAGATTATGTTATAAAGTTATTTTACTCTTCTGGGTTGTATAGGATAGTGTTATGTTTCTTCATTCAAGGGCTCGTTTAGTTGTTTTATTTCGAAAAGTTAGGTTTAGCTATTGAGTAGTTTTATTTGAAGTTTGAACCTTTATTTTTAATAAAGTTAAGTTGTTATAGCAATTGAGTTGCATGCTTTTACCTAGTAAGTTGTGTATCTGACGTTGGTTGTGGATGCGAGATTTGACTCGTAATGTAGTTGTGAAATTGGAGGTTGAAGTTCTGTTATGAATCTGTTTGTTGAGAATCTGAAGATATGGGTTGATTGTTATAAAGAAGTGTGTTTTTATGTTTAACAGGTGTTATAAAAATTTTGGTATAGTCCTACGTATGCCGTTATGCTGTCAAAATTTTCGGTGCATTCGGTTAAGTTTGGTTTAGGAGTTAGTAATGTCGCTAGGATTAGTTTTAAAATCATGGGGCGTTCTAATATATATATATATATATATATATATATCTACGTACATAGATATACACACACACATCAAATAGATATATACAAATGATATGATGGTGGAGACGAACGAATATACCGAGTAGATATATATATAAATAACTAAATATATCAAGTGATTATATGATAAAATCTAAAATAAATAGAATACATATGTCAATAAAAATGAAATAATTTATAACGTTCATTAAATGTCTTAAAATAAGGAATACAAGGAATTCGCATGAGTTATAGTGGAGACCATTCATTAAGGAAAGTTAGAATGTTTTGTGAGTGAAAAGATAACGGTATAAGTTTGTATAGAGGTCAAAGAAATAGTTGGAAATCATACCATAACCATGGTACAAAGTGTTGTAAGTGAAGAAAGAGTATTAAAAAGCATAACTACCAAGCCTCCCCCATCAACAGTTTCAATGGTTCTAGCAAGTATATTAGGTGTCAAATCCTTTCAAAATCCTAAAGGAAAAAAAAAAAAAAAGAGAGAAATAGTATTTCGAAGGATACGTTCAAAGTCCTTATGTAGACAATATGATACACCTCCACTTTCACTAAAAATAAAAAACGGATCTGCCTTTTCATGATCAGGAAGTCCTCTCTGCATAAAGTTTTTCACCTATTTCGCTCTTTTTATTCTATGACTGCAATCACACGTAATGATCCCAATAAGTATAATTTTCATAAGCAGTATATCTAAAAGTTGTCATAAAGAAAAAAAAATATATGTGGTAATTATATTTATGGTTGTTTCTCTTTACTTTACACTAAAAAAAATTAAAGTATTCCTTTCTGCAAGCAATGTGCGCAACGACTACCCGTTATATTTATTCATTGAAACATCTAAAAATTTGCACAACATTTCATTCATGTAAAAAATTGTCCATTATTTTAGGAAGTACATTCTAAAAACAAAATCTCATGGTATCAAATTAAATATTTCAAAAACCTACTTATCTCTAATTTATTCTTGTAACACTAGAGGACGGTTGGGCGTGATTGTAGCAGCCAGCTTTAAAAAAAAAAAAAAACAAAAAACAAAAAAGAGAGAGGAAGGGAATGGGCTAATGCCCGGTCAAAAGGGAAAATGAAAAAAAGGGGGGAAACTTTCCAGCCCAAAATCGGTCAACTGACTGTATTAAAAAAAAAATTGAATCATTTTCTCTCTCCCTCGCTCGGCCATCTCTCTCTCTCTCACCCGATACCCTCTCTCCCTCTCTCGGCAATCTCTCTCTCTCATCTGCACGCCGCCACCTCCCTCCGTCGCACGCAAACCGTGGACGCCATCGCACGTCGTTGTTGTCCTCCGCAAGCTGCCGCCGCCGGTAACGTCTCTTGTCACTCTCTCTCTCGTCTCTTTCTCCCTCGATTTCACTCTCTCTCAGCCCACTTTCTATCTTTTGTAGCAGATTCGTGCGCCGCCGCCCTTCCTCGACTCCGGATCTGCACGTTGCCGCCACCGCCGCCAGTAAATCTCGCCTCCCCTCAGATCTTCCTCTCTCTCGGTTTTCTCTCTCTATTGTGTTAATAATGGGAGCATTTTCTTTCTGGTGCAGCTTCGAGCAGCCACTACCGCCCTCGGGCTCGTTCGTCTTTTTCAGATCTGCTCGTTCGCTCTTTTCAGATCTGTTCGTCGCTGCCACTTGAAGCTTCAGCTTTGCTTCTAAAGAATTATTTGGGGTCAGGAATTAAGTAAGATTCAGTTTTTAGCTGATTTGGGACGTACTGTGTTGGGTACTAACTTTAGTATTAAATTGTTAGGAATTGTGAAATTGCTTGAAAGATCGGTGGGCCAAGCTGTTGTATTGGTACTGAGTTGTTAAGGTAAGTATCTTGCTTCATTGGAATGAAATGTGTATGCTTTGAAATGATTGTTTACTCCTGGCATGATAATGTGTATAAGTTGTTCGGGTTGAGTCTGAGGGGATATGTTGCGTTAATTTCAAGAACATGGCTATTGCTTATATATTTGTGTTAGGTGATAGAAGCGAGTGTATGACTGTTGTGTATTTTTAAAGCTGGCTGACATTGTTTGTAGGCGACGAGAAGTTGTGGTTTTTCTCTGTTTAGGAGTGTTGGTTGTCGTCCCCATTTCTTATTCTTGAGATGTGACTGATTCTTGAGATGGTACATATCGGATAGTCTGTCAGTATTCTATGAAAAGAAACTGATTGTATTAAATAGGTTGCAGATAAAGATTAGTAAGTGTTAAGGGGACCTAAAGAGTAAAGAATTAAGAAAGGGGCTAGTTGCCTCGGTTGAGGGTCGTGTCAATTAAACACCTAGGACTGAGATGTATTAGACTTAAATGAGGGGCTTAATGGGCGGGACTTGGCTTCGCAGTCTAGGTGCCATTTACTGTTGGGGTTTATGTCCTAAAACTCATAGATAGTAAATGTAACAAATTTATATATAAAACTTATTAGAATAGTTTTTATTATGGTTGTCGAAAGACTTGTTTAACTATGTTTTTATTAACCCAAATCCAATAAAACTAGAATCCTTGGTTGTGAGATGAATGCTTGAACTTTATGTAGTGACATAAAAAGTGGATCAGATTCAAGTACATAGCCTAAAACGGTCTATAGTATAGGGATAAGACTGGGTATCTTATCCTAGGAAAAACTATGTGACGAGGCCCACTTTGTTTTAATACATACGATGTGATCCTAAATCGTTCATCTAGAGACATGTGAGTGGGGGCGTCCTATGCAAAAGAAGTTTGTATAAGACCGGACCGTGAAATAAGTCATTTTCACTTTATAACGTCGTTTACTGTGAAACTGACTATTTCAAAGTGATGACCAAGGTAACTCGATCTTAATCCTGAGCTAACTATGAACTCCTGTTTATTCGGGATTATCCTTTGATTTGCAAAGGTGAGAGTGGCCCATAAGCGCCGCTCAATATACCTGCCACTTTGGGGATAAGACTGGATAGATAGCTGGGGACATAGTCCTGCAAGATGGAATTCACTCCTACCCGTCTTTAGGGATAGTAGAAAGGTTGTTCCCTTAAGTGCTAACTCCGGGACGTGAACAAAGGCGCGCCACCCTCTCATTGGCCCGAGAGGTTTTAGGTTTCGTGGTCGGACCACAAACTAATTGTTCATTAGGGACACAGTTGAAGGCTTAAGGAACAAAAAGTACTATAGTGGTAAAACGGACTTTCGACCTTACTATAGTTACGAACAACCTGTGAAGGATTGACTTACTAATCACGGTTATATCGGGTGGACAAAAATATATCTACAGTGAGGGGAGTTCAGCTACGGGCTATAGTGGAGTGTCCCGTTAGTTAACGAATATTGATTAACTAGGATTGGAAGAGTTCAACCAGTTAATCTCGTATCGTTGGAGCCCATGATCTGTAGGTCCATTAGGTCCCCATGCTAGCTCAATCGGATCTAACCTTAGAACAGAATGATGAAAGAATTTGAAAGCGTTCAAAGTTCGAATTTTGGGAGATATTGTTGAAGGGAATGAAAGTCCCCACGCAGCGGAAGCGCATCGATTGGACCTTACGCCGTATATTAATTAACATTAAAAAACCGTTACGATAACTCAAACAAAACTTTAAACAACCTTTAAAACCGCTGTAAAATTGGTTTAAACATGCTAAAAAATAAATCTAAATTTATTTTCATGCTTTTCTAAAGAAAAGGGGAAGAACCGTTACAAACCTCCGTTGTAGACTTGACCGTTCTTCGCCAACGACGCTCCACGAACGAAAACGCAACAACCGCTTTAGATTTTATTCGCTGGAAATTTCTTCTTTGATTGACACAATCACCACAGAGGTTACACCGGTATGTCTCTTAGTCTTGGAGGCAAAAGACTTGTGGGAGTCTTTCTCTAAGAAGGAGGCTAGAGAGAATTCTAGGTCTTGTCTTTCAAGAGTGTCAAGTGTCATGACCAATTAGGTCTAGTGTTCTATTTATAGAAGAGAGGCCATGAATAAAATATTCAATTAAATCAATCTTTTCCAAAATTGATTCAATCTTATTCCTTAATTAATCAATCATGATCAATCAATTCCATAATCGATTAATCTTTTCCACAAATGACTTATTACTTCCATAAGTGATTAGATCATTCCCATAAATGATTAATCACTTCCTTAAGTGATTAATTATTTCCATAATTGATTAATTCCTGGTTAATGTATTCTTTAATTAATTAACCACCAATTAATTCTTCCCGGCCTAGAATTAATTAATTTTCCCAAACACATTTTAGGACATAAATTAATTAATTCATTATTTGAACTCTTTCAAACTTCCATAAATTTATATTTGAACTTCTTCAAATATTAATTTCTCTCATAATAATATATCAATATATAATATATTTGTTTCCCTTAGTAAATTGAACATTTTCAATCTACATTTATTACTTAGTTGCCTCAAATTACTTTACGAGCTACCAGTGGGACCTAATGGACCTGCAGATCAGAAGCTCCAACGATGTGAGATTAATTGGTTAAACTCATTAACCACATTAATCAATATTCGTTAACTGTGTGTACATTCCACTATAGACTCACAGTTGCACTCTTCTCACTGCAGACATATGTTTTGTGTCCACGGATCTAGACCAATATCGACTAGTTAGTCCTTCACGAGTGTCCGTAACACCAGCTGGGTCAAATTACCGTTTTACCCCTGGGTTACCTCTATTTCCTTAAGTACCAATTCTCCTCTAATGAACAACCTGTTTGTGGTCCAACCATCAAACAGAAAACCCTCTCGTGCCATTGAGAGGGTAGGGCCCTTTGTTAAAGACTCGGAGTAACCACTTAAGGGAACACTCATCTGCTTCCCTAAAGCCGGGAAGGAGTGAATTCCATCTTGTACGATTATGTTCCCAGCTCCCCATTCGGTCTTGCCCCCAAAGTGGTAGGCTTATTGAGTCGGCGTATTGGCCACTCTCACCCATACATATCAAAGGGCAGTCTCTCATGAGCAGGAGTCCATAATCAACTCAGGATTAAGACTAAGTTGTCTAGGTCGTCCTAGTGAAATAGAAAACCAACTAGTTAACGGTGTTATAATCAATGGTTACTATTTCACGGTTCGGTCTTATGCAAACTCATTGCATAGGATACCCCCACTCGCATGTCTCCTACACGAACGCGTTGGATCGCAGCGTTTGTATCAAATACAAAGTGGGTCGTATCCATAGTGTCACCAGGATAAGGCACCCAGTCTTATCCCTATGCTATAGACCTTTTAGGCTGTCTCTTGAACAATGATCCCATATGTCGCTACATATAGTTCAAGACTCATATTACAGCCTTGAATGTCTAGTTTATTGGATTAGGGTTATTATTAGGCAAAGACATATATAAAATATCAAATAACTAATAACAATTAATGGAAAAATATACAATATTATTTCATTAATATCCGGTCAACGGTTACATTCACTATCTACGAGTTTTAGGGCATAAAACCCAACAAACTCCCACTTGAACTAAAACACTAGTTAGTGGGATGTAAATGCAATAATCTAAAGCTGGAAATGTCATGTATATTAAAATAATACAATGAACTAGGGCATCCTTATACCCATTATACATTTCTCCCACTTGCCCTAGATTAGATGGCATACATATCTCGTAGACCTAGACCTTCTAGATGACCCTCAAACAATTTAGCCGTGAGAGCCTTCGTAAATGGATCAGCGAGGTTGTGCTCCGAGGCGATCTTAGTGACGATCACATCTCCTCTTTGCACAATCTCCCGTATCAGGTGATACTTCCTCTCGATGTGTTTACCCCGTTTGTGGCTTCGAGGTTCCTTTGAGTTGGCTACAGCCCCGCTGTTGTCACAGTATAGTGTTATGGGCACGTTCATATTCGAAACTACTTCCAAATCAGTCAAGAACTTTCTGAGCCATACTGCCTCCTTAGCTGCTTCGCAAGCTGCTACATACTCAGCCTCCATGGTTGAGTATGCTATGCATCCTTGTTTGATGCTTCTCCACACTACTGCTCCTCCATTGAGGGTGAATACTGACCCTGATGTGGATTTCCTTGAATCCTTATCAGCTTGAAAGTCAGAGTCAGTGTATCCAGTAAGAATCAAATCCTTAGCTCCATACACAAGCATGTAGTCCCTCGTTCTCCGAAGATACTTGAGGACATTCTTAACCGCTCCCCAGTGGTCCAACCCTGGATTAGACTGATACCTACTGACTACTCCCACTGCATAGCATATGTCAGGCCTAGTGCAGAGCATGGCATACATTAAGCTGCCCACAACTGAGGCGTAGGGAATGTGTCTCATGTTCTCAACTTCTTGAGGTGTCTTAGGAGATTGTTCCTTAGACAGGTGTACCCCATGTCTGAAGGGTAGTAGTCCCTTCTTGGAGTTTTGCATCGAATATCGAGACAACATCTTGTCAATATACGTTACTTGAGACAGAGCTAGCGTTTTGTTCTTACGATCCCTAATGATTTGGATTCCCAGAACATATTGAGCCTCTCCCAGATCTTTCATTTGGAATTGGGCTGCTAGCCATTTCTTAATGTCAGTGAGGTATCCTATATTATTCCCAATGAGTAGGATATCGTCTACATAAAGTATTAGAAAAGCTACTTTCCTTTTATTGACTTTCTTGTATACACAAGGCTCATCAACGTTTTGGTCAAAGCCAAAAGATTTGATTGCAGTATCAAATCTAATGTTCCATGATCTGGACGCTTGTTTCAATCCATAAATGGATCGATTGAGCTTACAAACCTTTTGTTCTGACCTTGGGCTATGAACCCTTCGGGTTGAGACATGAAGATATTCTCTTCAAGATTTTCATTCAGAAAGGCAGTATTGACGTCCATTTGCCATATTTCATAGTCATAATATGTGGCTATGGATAAGAGAATTCTTATGGACTTTAACATGGCTACAGGAGAAAAAGTTTCCTCATAGTCAACCCCTTCCTTTTGGGTATAACCATTTGCCACTAGTCTAGCTTTGAAGGTCTGTACCTTTCCAACTGCATCTCTTTTTCTCTTATAGATCCATTTGCACCCTATGGGTTTTACCCCATTTGGTAGATCTGTAAGTTCCCATACAGAATTGGAGTACATTGACTCCATTTCCAGGTTCATGGCTTTGACCCATACGTCCTTATCTTCGTCATTCATTGCCTGTCGATAGGACAATGGATCCTCAATGCCATCATTAGGTATGACAACCTGAGTTTCAGTTAAACCCAAGTAGCGGTCAGGTTGTAATACAACCCTCCCACTGCGTCGAGGCATTCCTAACGTTTGAGATGGACGGGATGGATCTGAAGAACTAGTTCCTTCATCAACCCTTGTTGAAGGTCCAACTTCATCAACAACTCTTGATGATTCTTCAGTAGCTTCTCCTAATATTATTTTGCTTCGTGGTTTATGATCTCTCATGTGGTCTTCCTCTAAGAAAGTGGTGTTTGTTGATACAATCACCTTATTTTCTTGTGGGTCGTATAAATAACCACCTCTCGTTTCTTTAGGGTAACCAACAAATTGGCACAGTTTTGAACGAGGTTCCAGTTTCTTAGGATTTGTCAGAAGCACGTGTGCTGGACAACCCCAGATGCGAAAGTGATGCAAGCTAGGTTTACGCCCCTTCCATAATTCGAAAGGTGTTTCAGAAACACTTTTCGAGGGAACATTGTTCAAGATGTATACTGCAGTCTCTACTGCATACCCCCAAAACGAGCTAGGCAATTGAGCATAGCTCATCATTGATCGAACCATGTCTAACAAGGTTCTATTTCTCCTTTTTGACACACCATTCTGCTGATAGCGAGCATAGCTAGCTATCTTTACTTATTTAATTTAGCTAGTCTTTTATGATTTTTGGGCCATTTTATTGTGCTTTATTGTTTATTTTGTAGGAAATGGTTGATTGGAGCTAGAATGCAATATCAGAGTTAATCGGGTGCTCGGGGCGTGAAAAGATGCAAAGGAATGAAAAGAGTAAAGGTGGAAAAGAGTCAAATCTCGGTCAACAGCAGGCTAGCGTCGAGACGCTAGCTCTTGAGCGTCTCGACGCTCACATTCCATATCAGATTAGGCGCGTAAAGCTTACAGCGTCGAGACGCTATGATAGGAAGCGTCTCGACGCTTCCGTTTTTCCTTATTCAGAACGTGCGTATAAGAGGCAGCGTCGCGACGCTGTCTTGACAGCGTCTCGACGCTAAGACGAAAAATCAGAATAAAAGCTTATTTTCGGCTAGGTTAAGGGGAGTTCGATTTGGGGACCTTTTGGAGCCGTAAAGAGGACATAATAGAGCATTTGGAGGCAGAAAACAAAGGGAGAGGCTTGGAAATCAACCCATTGTTCGTGGGGATCGTGACGGGGACGTCGGATTCGACCTACATTGAGTTTTCTTTTCCCTTTCCTTCCTTTAGTTAGATTTATGGCTTTCAATTGTTTATTTGAGCTTGTATTTACATTCATGAGTAGCTAAACTTGTAGCTTAGGGATTGATGTAGTTGATTAAGTGTATGGATTGATTTATGGTTTAAGTTGTGCAATGTTATTGTGTTTGTAATCTTGATTTAATGCTTTCAATTAATTGGTCATTAGTTGAATGATTTAAGTTTCGAATCTAACTCGGGAGAGGAGATTTGATTTAGACTTACTCAAGATTGCATGAATAAAGTTTATTTTCTAATTCATGACGGTTTTAGATTAACTTTAGAATTGGTTAAAAGATCTCATTGCCTTGCATGTTAATAAACTTAGATAGGGATATCAAGTAGATTAATTTGCATGAGAATCAATTATACTCGGGAGAGGTAGTTGTGATTAAAGGGTCTTTGGCTCATAATTTCATTGTGCATAATAACTTACTCCTTAAAATCAATCCTAAACTAAATCGGCGAAATCAATTCCCTAAGTAGTTTTCCCAATTGAATTTCCATTCTTTTTACTTGCTTTGATTTGGTTCTATTATCATTTATTCATCACTTTTTGTTCCCTAAATAAAATTGGGCAAGATAATTCACAATACTCGATTTGCTTAAAAATCCAATCCAGAGGACGACATTCGAATTTACTTTCACTATATTATTACTTGACTCGTGCGCTTGCGGTTAGGAAAAGTCCACATCAAGTTTTTGGCGCCGTTGCCGGGGATTGGCACATTTAGCTAGATTGATATTGTGGAAAAATTGCTTGATCTTAATTTAGGGTGTATTTTCATTTTTTTTAGGTTGATTGCATTCTTCCTTATTTGTTTTTCCTTCCATATTTGATTTTCTAGGTTAGTTTTTCTTTTTGTGGTGTAATCTTTTCCTTATTTGTTTCTTGTTATTCCTTTTTAGATTAGTTTTTCCTTTCCTAGATTAGTTTCCTAATTGCATTTTGCCATATTTATTTTTTTTTGCATTCCATATTAGGTTACTTTGTTTTCTTTTCTAGATTATATTTTCCATTCTTAAATTAGTTGTTTTCTTTTCTTTATTTATTTCCATAATTGTTTTTCTTTTCTTTTTAGGGTAGTTTTGATTTTTGCATGCGTAATAGTAGAGAAGTAGCACCATTTGATCCCGAGATAGAAAGAACAATTCTTAGACTTCGAAGGGAAAATAGAGAAACTATTCAAATGGCAGATCAAAATCCACCTGAGGAGCCTAGGCCTATTAGAGATTATTTTCAGCCTGTGTTTCAGGGGCAACAGTCGGAGATTGTCTATGCACCGATTAATGCCAACAACTTTGAGCTGAAGACCGACCTCATTCAGATGGCTCGAGACTGTGCATACAGAGG
Organism: Luffa aegyptiaca; assembly: GCA_017139565.1. Lineage (NCBI taxonomy): Eukaryota > Viridiplantae > Streptophyta > Magnoliopsida > Cucurbitales > Cucurbitaceae > Luffa > Luffa aegyptiaca. The sequence goes on from CM029397.1 coordinate 26,131,222, forward strand.
ATCACCCACCGAGGATCCAAATTCTCATCTTAAATCATTCTTGGACATTTGTGGGACGGTAAAGATTAATGGAGTATCTGAGGATGCTATTCGCTTACGTTTGTTTCCCTTTTCTTTACAGGATAAAGCACGAGATTGGTTACAGTCTATTACCCCTGGGAGCATCACCACCTGGGATGCTTTGGTCCAGGCCTTTTTGAAGAAATTTTTCCCTCCTGCAAAAACGGTCAAGCTGAGGACCGAAATTGGGACATTCCAACAACTGTATGATGAGCAGCTGTTTGAAGCTTGGGAGCGATTCAAAGAGCTACTGAGGAAGTGTCCTCAGCATGGTTACCCCGATTGGCTTCAGGTATAGTTGTTTTATAATGGTTTGACTCCTAGTACAAAAACGATTGTTGATGCAGCTGCAGGTGGGACTCTGTTGTCCAAGACCGTGGAAAACGCTCGCACACTTCTAGAGGATATGGCCACCAATAGCTATCAGTGGCCATCTGAGCGGTCTACACCTAAAAAGATTGCTGCTGGAGTGTTTGAGGTTGACAAAGTAAGTGCACTCCAGGCCCAGATGACCTCCCTCGCTAATGCTTTTATGAAATTTTCAGGTACAGGGAGTGCACAGTCAATTAAATCAGCTGCTGCTCTAGCATCCAGACCTTATGAGGAGACCATTGAACAGGTTCAGTATGTATCAAATTCTAATTTTAGGGGGTATAATAATAGTTCTACACCTACACATTATCACCCTAACAATAGGAACCATGAAAATTTCTCTTATGCTAATACTAAGAATATTCTTAATCCTCCTGGTTTTGCCCCTCAAACTCAAGATAATAAAAAGTTAGAAGATCTTGTTGGAGCTTTCATTGCAGAGTCTAGTAACAGGACAACCAAATTAGAGGAGGCAGTCATTGCCATCAACTCAACAGTGAATGGCCACAGTGCAGCTATAAAGAACATTGAGACTCAGCTGGGACCGTTGGTGAATGTTGTAAGCACCATGAATAAAGGTAAGGCCCCAGCTGAACAAGAGAAACCCCAGATGGAGTACTGTAAGGCAATCGCTGTTCACCAGGAGGAATCTGAAGAGGAACCTGAATCTGAGGACTATGAAACGCCTACAGGGGAAGCTGAGGAGGACACATCATCAGATGAGGCTGAAAAGTCTAACGTTGAGCCTCCTATCCCTTCTCCCACAGTGTTGGTTCCCAAGGAAAGGAAAAAGAAAAAGAAGAAAAAGAATAATCAGGTTCAGTTTGATAAATTTATGAATGCTTTTATGAATCTGAATATTAATATTCCTTTTGTAGAGGCATTAGAGATGCCCCAATACAACAGGTTCATGAAGGAGTGGCTAGCAAAGAAGCGAAAAGAAAAGAAAGTTGACACTGTTTATCTTGCTTCCACATGCAGCACCAGAGTACAACAGAAAGTACCTGAAAAAGTAGCAGATCCAGGGAGTTTTTTTGTTCCTTGTAGTTTTGGTACTTATTCTTTCAGAGCATTATGTGATTTAGGTGCTAGCATTAATATCATTCCTCTATCGTTGTGTAAAAAGTTAGATATAGGTGAGATTAAGTCTACTCCTATAAAGCTCCAATTGGCTGATCAATCTGTGGTGAGACCAGTTGGTATTGTGGAAAATGTGTTAATCAGAGTAGGTAGATTTTTCCTTCCTATTGATTTATATGTTATGGACATGATAGAAAATCCTTCAATGCCTGTCATATTAGGAAGACCATTCCTCGCTACTGGGCGAGTGATTATAGATATTGAGCGCAGGGAGCTCACTATTAGAGTCAAGAACGAAAAAGAAATCTTTAAAGCAGTTGAAGACTCTAAAGATGAAGTGCTTTACACGGGCTACAGGAAAGGTGCAAGAAATAGCACCTCTGTTGGATTCACAGAACAAAAGCCTCCTTGAAGCACGATCAACACGTCGAGCTAATGACGTTAAACAAGCGCTTATAGGAGGCAACCCAAGTAAGTTTAGTGTGTTTTCTTTTTGTTTTTGATTTATTGTTTGTTTTTGTTTTGTAGGTCTTGTTTTCTTTCTCTCCTTTGCTTTCAAGCTTTCAAGATCTCAAGCTGTCAAGCAAGAAGTCATCATCATTCCAGGCCAGTATTGTTCACTCCTGTCATTCTTTTATTGTTCTCATGCTTGTTTATGCCTTATTTTCTTTATACATTGAGGACAATGCATATTTTAAGTTTGGGGGTGGATTAGCATGTTTGTGGAGCCCTTGAGCATCTGAGTTCGGGCTATAGTTGTGAGCTTTCTTTGAATTATGCATATGGTTGTTTTCTGGATGCTACTTTTGCATGATTATGATGTCCTAGGATAGGTTTTTTTGTCAATTTTCAAGCTTGTGATGAGATGTAAGCATAAGTGCCCAAAAAGGGAGACTTTTTAAAAATTTTCTAGGAGATGGCTTGCATGAGTAGAGTATTTGTCTTGGCTAGATTTGGATTTGAATGCTTAGGAGCGAATTATTGGGTTCGTATGCTTGTTGTCACCTCGATAGGTGTAGGGTAGAGCTAAAGAGTTATTTTTTTGCAAATTAGCATGTTTGATCTTGTTTAGGAGAAAAGAAAAGAATATCTGCTTATTATGTTCTTAACGAAAAAATCATTCTTGTTGTTATTGTTGAAAAAGAAAAAAAAGTCATGACTTATGCGCGCAATATGCAATGGTTAATAAAGATTAAGGCAAAAAGAGCTACCCCTGTTGTGATCAGTTAGGCCAACCAGAGAAAACTCAGGTTAAGGGTCCCTGCAATGGGTGTGTGAAAGCTAGTGCCACATATAAATGCTTAATTCATTTGTTAATTAAAAGCACCTAAGTATGGAGATAAACAAACTAATTTGTTGCATTAACTCATTAGTGAAGCCTTAGTGCCAGTGTAGAGGGAAGATGAGCTGAGAGTTTAATAATCCAATCCCGGGCTAGTAGAGTCTGATCTTGTTGAGTTAGATCTCGCTTGTGCAAGTTAATTTTGGAAAAATTTTAATTTGTCTCCCTCATTGGTCCTTGTGTGCATACCTCTTGCTTGCTTGGTTATTGACTTTTGAGCCCTGAGGATTGAGTTATGATTGTTGCATCCATTCTTCCATTGTATGTCTGATTTAGAGTTAGCTCGAGGACTAGCAAAAGCTTAAGTTTGGGGGTATTTGATAGCGAGCATAGCTAGCTATCTTTACTTATTTAATTTAGCTAGTCTTTTATGATTTTTGGGCCATTTTATTGTGCTTTATTGTTTATTTTGTAGGAAATGGTTGATTGGAGCTATAATGCAATATCAGAGTTAATCGGGTGCTCGGGGCGTGAAAAGATGCAAAGGAATGAAAAGAGTAAAAGTGGAAAAGAGTCAAATCTCGGTCAACAGCAGGCTAGCGTCGAGACGCTAGCTCTTGAGCGTCTCGACGCTCACATTCCATATCAGATTAGGCACGTAAAGCTTACAGTGTCGAGACGGTATGATAGGAAGCGTCCCGACGCTTCCGTTTTTCCTTATTCAGAACGCGCGTATAAGAGGCAGCGTCGCGACGCTGTCTTGACAGCGTCTCGACGCTAAGACGAAAAATCAGAATAAAAGCTTATTTTCGGCTAGGTTAAGGGGAGTTCGATTTGGGGACCTTTTGGAGCCGTAAAGAGGACAGAATAGAGCATTTGGAGGCAGAAAACAAAGGGAGAGGCTTGGAAATCAACCCATTGTTCGTGGGGATCGTGACGGGGACGTCGGATTCGGCCTACATTGAGTTTTCTTTTCCCTTTCCTTCCTTTAGTTAGATTTATTGCTTTCAATTGTTTATTTGAGCTTGTATCATATAATCCAATCCAGAGGACGACATTCGAATTTACTTTCACTATATTATTACTTGACCCGTGCGCTTGCGGTTAGGAAAAGTCCACATCATCTGCTGAGGTGTACCAGGGGTTGAGAGTTGAGATTGGATTCCATGTTCTATCATATAATCCTGGAATCTTTGATCCATATACTCCCCCCCTCGATCAGATCGAAGTACTTTAATAGATTCACCTAATAGGTTTTCAACTTCAGCCTTAAACTCCTTAAACTTTTCAAGGGCTTCAGACTTATGTCCCATTAGGTATAAGTAACCATATCTTGAATAATCATCTATAAATGAGATGAAATATTCGTACCCTCCTCGAGCTTTTACATTCATTGGACCACATAGATCCGAATGTATTAACTCTAAGGGTTCTTTGGCTCTGTAACCTTTTCCAGTAAAGGGTCTTTTGGTCATTTTTCCCTCGAGACAAGATTCACAAGGTGGTAGTGAATCATCTTCTAACTTGCTTAGAAGTCCATTCTTTACCAAACGACCGATCCTATCGATGTTTATATGACCAAGCCTAAGATGCCAAAGATGAGTATTGTTACTTGATGGATAAATCTTTTGCCTTTTACTTTGAGTTTCAGCAGTTTTAAATAATTTGTGATTTAAAAGTGCTTTGTTTTCGGTTGGTCTTAAAACATACAAGTTACTTTCCAATTTGGCTGAACAAATAAGTACACCATTTTTATAAATGAACGCTTCATTCATATCAAAAGTAACTGTATACGATTGTTCGATCAAACATGAAATAGAAATTAAGTTCCTCTTAATCTTGGGAACGATTAACAAACTTTCTAAAAGTAAGAATCTATTTCTAAAAAATAACTTCGCAGCTCCCACTGCTTTAGCTGAAATGACTTCTCCAGTTCCGACCCTGAGTGTCATTTCCCCATCGTTCAACTGCCGAAAGGAACTATTTTCCTGAAAAGAAGAGCGAACATGATTAGTTGCGCCTGAATCAAGTATCCAGGTAAACTCATCATGTTCTACCAGGCATGTTTCTAAAACCAGTAAATCAAATTTACCTTCCTTTTCCTTCTTTTTCTCAGCAAGGTACTTTGGGTAGTTTCTCTTCCAATGTCCATCTACATTGCAATGGAAACACTTGCCCTTATCTGCCATAGCTTTGGCTTTTCCCTTGCTTTTAGCAGCAGTACTGGGAGCTTTCCCCTTGTTTCCTTTCTTCTTCTGAGTTTTCTTTGAAGAAGTGGCTACAGATTTAGTTCCAGAGGATGAACCCTTCTCGAACTTTCTTTTAGAGTGGACAACGTTTGCCTCTCCTTCTATCTGTCCCTTGTTCTTAAGAAGAGACTGATAGAGTTGTAGCTCATTCAGGAGGCTAGTCAGGTTGAATGTTATTTTATTCATCATTGCATTGCTTCGAAACTGCAGAAAACTCTTCGGAAGAGATTCTAAGATGAATGCAACCTGACTACACTCATCTATGACCGCCCCGTTTGCCTCTGCCACGTTGAATTGGACCATCATATCCAGGACATGCTCCCGAACAGACGTTCCCTCTTTCATGCGACAGCTATAAACGTATTTTAGAGCGTCATGGTGGAGTTGGTAGGACGGTTGTCCAAACATCTCCCGGAGAGAGTTCATAATCTCCCTCGCTGTTACCATGCCCTCATGCCTTTTAGCCAAAACTTCAGATAAGCTGGCTAAGATATAGACGCGAGTCTTATCATTGGCCTTTGTCCAGCGGTCATAAGCATCCTTAACTGCTGGGGATGCATTACGAGCAGGGGCTGGAGGACAATCCTCCGTTAAGACGAACCACAGATCATCGACAACAAGAATCGTATTCAGGTTCGACTTCCACGTAGCAAAATTTTCGCCGGTTAATTTCTCATTTTTAAGCAGAGAGACAATTGAGGAAGACATTGCTGAAATTTAAGCAAACCATGACCGTATTAGTTATCTTTGCCTTAACCCATCATACAAGCAAACAATTGCACACAATCCAATCAATTTAGCAAAACAGACAATCACAGAACCCTAAAACTATCGATTTAGTTTTGCAACGATGTTTCAGAGGTTTAGAATATCAGCCACCAAAGGGTGATCAGGCACTCCTTTGAAATGAGACACCTCTCAACTAATTCTAATTCCAGAATAACTCATATTCCTATAGACATTAGCCACCGTTGTTCGGTCAAGGATTTGTTAACACTTTTAACTCATCCTCATAAGTGTAACCCTCCCACTTTCAGATCTCAGAGGCACGCACCAACAGGCTACCGAAGGGAAAGACAACTGTTGGTGATTAGCCTAAGAGCTCCTATCCTTTTCAGGAGTTCACGATGTTCCGAATCCTATGACAAGGCCCTCCGAAGGGATGGTTGCGCCAGGACAACCTGCAGGCGGATCATAGGACTCTCATGGTGTGAACTATGGGCGGAGACCGAGGGATACGTTGACACGTGTCCCGCTCCCACTTACTCTAGACATTTTTCCCATTCACCTTGATATTGATTCATGCAAACACTTTCCGAAGGGAGGCCGCTCCTAAGGCGACTCGAAGCCGAGCATGAATCTCACGTTGTGAATATAGGGACGTAGGAGCAAAACTTGATTTAAATCTCGTTTTGTAATTTTTCTCCCACTGAAAATGTCCTAAGGTTAATATAGGGTTGTTTAACTTAGATAGTATTCGGCTAAGTCAATCTATCTAAGTCTGATCCTAACAATTATGGAAAGGATTCAACTGCAATCTTTTGGGTGAATTAAACTTCTTTCAATAAACCCAACATTGCAAGTCAACATTACTATGGTTAATTCAACTCAATGTTCGGGTCAGTTCCCAGGTAGGAGGTGTTCCGTAAACCGTCAACTTAAATACCCCCAGCCTTTGACAGAACTTTACCGAGAGAGTTCCCTTATAACCTCAGTAATGTAAGGTCTTTACTCTAAAGATCTAGGTGCATTAAACACTTTTAATAAACCTAGTGACATTGCATGCTAACATTTAACTATGATTAATTCAACTCCGGTATTCCAGGTCAGTTCCCAGGTAGGAGGTGTTTCGTAAACCCTCAACTTAAATACCCCCAGCCTTAGACAGAACATAACCGGTGGAGTTCCCTTATAATCATAGCAATGTTTTTCCTACTTAGTCAATTAAAACTATTTTTAATTCTAAGTAAGAAAAGATTCTAATCCTATTAGAAATCGATCTAGGTCTAATTAATTTTAAACAATTTAAAATTAATCCAATTCATCCTATGATCTTATGTTTGCATGCAAATCTTGATTATAGATTGACGGTTTCTAATCATTAATATTAAAGAACTATTTCAAATTTTAATGATTAATGCTATAATCAAGATTCTAGGGTTTAATACATTTAACAATCTCATTCAAATTAAATAATTAAACCACACTAATTGCATGAATAATATAACAATTATATTATTAACTATGGATGTTTCATGCTTCATGCAATTTTGATTTTCTTTTATTATAACAATTATAAGCCAATCAAGAAAATCAATCAAGCATGCTTCATTCATCACATTAAACATAACTATTTATATTTAATTAAGTAATGACATGCTTCATGCTTTCCAATTTTTCATATAATTAATATACACTTATATTAAAAAATATGAAAACAAATCCATGCATTAAACATACATTATAACAATTTATAATATATAAAAAATGCATGAGCAAGTTTATAACCTAAGGTGGGATTAAATTTTCTATAGGACATCCATAAAGCATATAAATAGCAATTGAACCGGTTAATTTTGGCCCCTAGGATAAAATAAAGCATTAAATTACATTAATTTAGCTAAATTCTATCCTAATAATCCTTGTACAGCTCCAGAATTTTGTCTAGACATCACGAACCGCCCCGAACTACCTCGAACCGGCCTCCAAAATCACGAACCATGCCAGAATTTGACTGAAATTTCAAGATGACTTTTGTTTCAAGATGACTTTTGTTTTGTTCTTGAAATTCTACATGTGTGAACTTTTCAATATTATTTTCTCACCAACTATTACCCATTAACTTTCTTTATATCCATATTATGAAAAATAAATGAAAGTATTGTTGTATACAAGTTCTAACAATTTTTAAATATCAATAATAACAAAATCATATATAAAACTTTTGATTAATTAATATTATAAATTGGACCAAATCCACAGTCTTATGAACTTCTTATCACTAACATATAAACAAACAAAGAGAGGAAAAAGGAAATAACTTTTAGGAAACAAAAAGGAAATAATACATACATACATACATACATACATATATATATCTAACATTCTTTTAAACTTCTTCTTATCACTAACATACACAAACAAAGAGAGGAAAAAGGAAATAATTTTTAGGAAACAAAAAGGAAATAATATATATATATATATATATATATATATATATATATATATATATATATATATATATATATATATATTGTTTTCTCACACTTATCTTGAGTTATCTTGAGTTATGTAGAATTTCAAGAACAAAACAAAAGTCATCTTGAAATTCTATGCTGCAGCAAAACTGGGAACAGAAGCTGCCACATCACAGCTCGTTAGCCAACTTCATGAACCGACTTCTCTTGAGTTATTTTCGTGATAAAGGATCAAGGAGAGCCTTACACGTGTCCTAGTTGACCTAATTCAAGCCTCCCATCCTTCTATAAAAGGAAGTAGCCGTCCAAGTCAAATGCATTCCATGTTTTCCCTTGGAAGCCGAATAGTTAGGGAGATTGAAGATTATCAAGAACACCATCAACCGCAAGCTGATTAGGGAGTTTACCTTCTTTATTAACTTGTAGTTATGGACATGCAAACTCAGATTGTAATTCGTATTCCTATGCCTATTATGAACTAAGTAGCTTAAGGTGTTGGTTAGGAATAATGTGATTACTGTGCTTCATCTCTAGTAATAAATTGACTATTGCATTTTGGTTAATTGTTGTGCTTATTCTTATTTTATGCCCGCCTGGCCAGCCGGTATGGATAGCTCTCTCTAGTTTCAAGGATGATTTAGAGAGTGTGTGGCAATTCTCCACACTACGATCATTGTGTATTGGTGAACGCCAGTGACTGAGCTAGGGATAGCCAGTTGCCTAGTGCTTGATCGGTCGCTCTTCATTGGGTTTGAAACATATCCCAAAAGATCCGGAGTTCCGGGAGGAATCCGCTAATAATACTGCGAGAAATGCATGATCAATAATATTGCTAGAGCATATCTTAGAATAATCACTAAAGCCTAACCAGCGCCTGTCTTTAATCTGTCTGTCTATTTGTTTACTCGTTGTTCTGTCATTTATTTTGCTTCAGCATAATTCTTATAAAACCCAACATTTTTATTATCTTCGAAACCATTAGAAAGTTATACAAAATAGGTAAAGTGGAAACTCATTCAGACATTGGATTGATAATATTACTTCCTGCAGACTGTGTATACTTGCACAGGAATTCTAGAGTATTTCATATCATATTTTTACTCACTCTAGGAACCCAACAAGTTTTTTGCGCCGTTGCCGGGGACTTGAATAAGTTTTTATCTGATCTGTTTTGTGAATGTGTTTTAGTGGTTTGGTGCTAGAACTTTTTTGATTATTTCTTTTGTTTTTGCAGGTGTGATTTTGGTGCATGAGCGATCCGCCTGGGGTACGGTTTGAGCTTGATCCAGAAATTGAAAGGACATTTAGGAACAGAAAGAGGGAGCAGCGCAGAAACCAAATGGAGAACGCCCCGCAACTTCCGCAGGTTCCTGAAGGTCCAGCAGCAGCAAACCCCCAGCAGAATTCGTTGCTGTAGCAAAACCCACTGTTTGAGAAAAATGAGCAGCGAAATAATCAGGCTGAGAATCCTATCTTGATAGCAAACGATAGGACCAGAGCCATTCGAGCATATGCTGTCCCGATGTTTAATGAGTTGAATCCAGGGATTGCACGTCCCCAAATCCATGCGGCAAATTTTGAAATGAAACCGGTAATGTTTCAGATGTTGCAAACCGTGGGGCAATTCCATGGTTTTTCATCTGAAGACCCTCATTTACATCTTAAGTCTTTTCTAGGAGTTAGTGATTCTTTTGTAATTCAAGGAGTGCCTAGAGATGCTCTTAGATTAACTTTGTTCCTGTATTCTCTTAGAGATGGAGCAAAGTCATGGTTAAACTCTTTTGCTCCAGGATCAATTAGGACGTGGGATGAGTTAGTTGAAAAATTTTTGAGTAAATATTTCCCACCTAATAGAAATGCTAAATTAAGGAGTGAAATAGTAGGGTTTAGGCAACTTGAGGATGAGACTTTTAGCGAGGCTTGGGAGAGGTTTAAGGAGCTTTTACGAAAGTGTCCCCACCATGGGTTACGTCATTGTATTCAAATGGAAACATTTTACAATGGTTTAAATGGAGTAACCCAAGGTATGGTCGATGCTTCGGCTGGAGGGGCCCTTTTGGCAAAAACTTTTGATGAAGCCTATGAAATTTTGGAAAGAATATCTATTAATAGTTGTCACTGGTCGGATGTTAGAGGCACAAATAAAAAGGTTAAGAGTGTGTTAGAGGTTGATGGTGTGTCCACCATTAGGGCTGATCTTGCTATGATTGCTAATGCTCTTAAGAATGTGACAGTGATTAGTCATCAGCAGCCACCAGCTATGGAGCCTGCAGCAGTGCTGAACCAAGTCACGGACGAAGCATGTGTCTATTGCGGTGAAGACCACAACTACGAGTTTTGCCCCAGCAAATCCAGCGTCGGTGTTTTTTGTAGGTAATCAGAGGAACAACCCTTATTCTAACTTTTATAATCCAGGTTGGCGCAACAACCCCAACTTCTCATGGGGAGGTCAAGGAAATAACGTACAAGCGCAACAGAAGATGAACCAGTCGGGATTTGCTAAAGCGGAGGTAATGCCCCAACAAAATAAGCAGGCTTTGCCCCAGCAAAATTCGGGAAATTCTCTCGAGGCAATGATGAAAGAATTTATGGCTCGCACAGATGCCGCAATTCAAAGTAATCAAGCTTCGATGATGGCCCTGGAATTGCAAGTGGGTCAGCTAGCTAATGAGCTTAAGGCGAGGCCTCAAGGGAAACTTCCATCAGATACTGAACACCCTCGAAGGGAAGGTAAGGAGCAGGTAAAGGCAGTAACTCTTAGGAGTGGTAAGCCATTAGAAGAGTCTAGAAAGACCCAGGATTTAAATAGTAATAGTGATAATATTGTTGTTATTGAAAAAGAGTTGGAGTCTGGTCTGGTCAGGGTCCCCCAATTAAACCATCCCTGATTGAGGCACCTACTTTAGATTTGAAGCCTTTACCAGATCATCTAAAGTATGTGTATCTTGGGGAAGGTGAGACGTTGCCCATTATTGTTACATCAGATTTAATGCTGGAGCATGAGGAGACCTTAATAAAAATGCTGCAGCAATACCGCGAAGCTATAGGTTGGACATTGGCTGATATTCAGGGAATTAGCCCATCTTTTTGTATGCACAAAATCACTCTAGAGGAGGGGTCCTTTAGGAGTATTGAGCAACAAAGAAGGCTTAACCCTGCAATGAAAGAGGTTGTTAAAAAGGAGGTAATTAAATGGTTGGATGCTGGGATCATTTATCCCATTGCCGATAGCAATTGGGTAAGCCCTGTCCAATGTGTTCCTAAGAAAGGAGGTGTCACTGTGGTGAGCAATAAAAATAATGAGTTGATCCCCACAAGGACAGTAACTGGCTGGAGGGTTTGTATGGATTACAAAAGGCTTAATAAAGCCACCCGAAAGGATCATTTCCCTCTACGATTTATTGACCAGATGTTGGATCGATTGGCTGGTCAGGCCTATTACTGTTTCTTGGATGGTTATTCTGGGTATAACCAGATTACTATTGCTCCTGAAGATCAGGAAAAAACCACTTTCACCTGTCCTTATGGGACGTTTGCTTTCAGGCGAATGCCTTTTGGCCTTTGCAATGCTCCAGCAACATTTCAGCGGTGTATGTTAGCAATTTTTTCTGATATGATTAAGTCCACTGTTGAAGTCTTTATGGACGATTTTTCAGTTTTTGGAGGGTCTTTTCAGAGTTGTTTAGATAATTTAGGAAAGGTATTAAAAAGATGTGAGGATACCCATCTAGTTCTTAATTGGGAGAAGTGCCACTTCATGGTGAAGGAGGGCATAGTGTTAGGCCATAGGATTTCTAAGAATGGTCTAGAAGTTGATAGAGCAAAAGTTGAGGTTATCGAAAGATTAGAGCCACCGAATTCAGTGAAGGGAATTCGGAGTTTCTTAGGACATGCTGGATTTTATAGGAGGTTCATAAAGGATTTTTCCAAAATCAGTAAACCTCTTTGTAACTTATTGTGCACTGATCATGTTTTTGACTTTAATGCAGATTGTAGGAAGGCTTTGGAAACGTTGAAGGCTGCTTTAATCTCAGCACCCATTCTCTGCGCGCCTAATTGGAACTTGCCATTCGAGGTAATGTGTGATGCGAGCGATGCTGCGGTACGAGCGATGCTGGGGCAAAAGCAGGGCAAATTTATTCATCTTATATATTATGCAAGCAAGGTTTTAAATGAAGCACAGGTCAACTACACAACTACTGAAAAGGAGTTGTTAGCTGTTGTGTTTGCTTTTGAAAAATTCCAGCCATATTTGGTTGGATCAAAAGTCACGGTTTTCACGGATCATGCAGCAATAAGGTATTCAATGACTAAGAAGGATGCAAAGCCTAGACTAATTCGTTGGATTTTACTACTACAGGAATTTGACTTGGAGATAAAGGACAAGAAGGGATCAGAGAATGTCGTTGCAGACCATTTGTCTCGTCTTGATCCATCATCATCTTTGCTGGAGCAATCTGCCATTTCCGATTCTTTTCCAGATGAACAGCTTTTTGCTGTTCAGGTAAAGGTAGTCAGGGATGTCCCTTGGTATGCTGATATTGCCAACTTTTTAGTAAAGGGAGTCACCCCTATTGATATGGATTGGAGGCAGAAGAAAAAGATTAAGCATGATGCAAAATTTTCCTATTGGGATGAGCCATTTATGTATAAGCAATGCTCTGACGGTATTATTCGTAGGTGTGTTTCAGGTGCTGAAGCAAAGGAAATCCTGGAGCAATGTCACTCTTCGTCGTATGGAGGCCATTTCAGTGGTCAGAGGACAGCTATGAGGATTTTGCATTGCGGGTTTTTCTGGACTACGATATTTAAGGATGCCCATTGGTTTTACAAGCAATGTGATGCTTGCCAGAGGAGAGGAAACTTGGGACCTAGAGATGAAATGCCTCTTACTTACATTTTAGAAGTCGAATTATTTGATGTATGGGGTATTGACTTTATGGGGCCATTTCCCCCTTCTAATGGCAATGTTTTTATCTTATTGGCAGTTGATTATGTGTCCAAGTGGGTGGAGGCCATCGCATGCCATCAGAGTGATGCCAAAACAGTTGCAAGGTTTCTTCAATCGCACATCTTTGCGCGGTTTGGGACACCTAGGGCTCTAGTGAGTGATGAGGGTACACGTTTTGTTAATAATATCTTAACTAAGCTTTTAGCTAAGTATGGGATTAAGCATAGGATAGCTACCCCTTATCACCCACAAGCAAATGGTCAAGCTGAAATTAGTAATAGGGAAATTAAATCGATTTTAGAAAAAGTAGTCCATCCATCTAGAAAGGATTGGTCCTTTAGGTTAGATGAGGCTCTTTGGGCCTATAGGACAGCTTTTAAGACTCCTCTAGGTATGTCTCCCTATAGGTTAGTATATGGGAAAGCTTGCCATTTACCATTAGAGCTAGAGCATAAGACGTTTTGGGCTTTGAAAAAGTTAAATTTTGATCCGAGTCGTGCAGGAGCAATCAGAATGCTGCAGCTTAATGAATTAGAAGAATTTCGCCAATTCTCTTATGAGAATGCGAAGATGTATAAGGAAAAGACTAAGTTGTGGCATGACAAGAAAATAAAATCTAAAGAATTTGTCAAGGGTCAGAAAGTTTTGCTTTATAATTCTAGATTAAAATTATTTCCTGGAAAATTAGAATCTAAATGGTCAGGACCGTTTATTGTGGTTGAGGTTTTTCCCAATGGAGCAATTACTTTGCAGGATGAAAAAGATGGGAGAGTATTCAAGGTGAATGGACAGCGTGTGAAAAATTATTGGGGTGAGGAATTTCAGGCGAAATATCCTTCCCTAAAGTTGGTCGATGTTTGAGAGAGCAGGATTTTTGCGGTAGCATTTCACAGAGTAAAATTTTGAGCTCCCAGGATTTGTATTGATTTTATGTTTCGCTGATTTGTTTTTTTTTTTATTTTGGTTAGGTTAGATTTAATTTTGCATGATTTATTAGATTTTATCTTTTAAGTATTTTTATTATTTTTGGTAGGTTAGATTTGATCTATTTTTTATTTAATTTGATTTGATTTTCGGGTTATTCATTTAAATTATCTTGCAATTATCTTTTAGATAGTTAGATTTTATTTTCAGTTTTAATTCATAGAGATTTTCTCTAATTTATTCGGCTTCTTTTGAAAATAAAAGATTGGGATGATTGGTTTAAATTTAATTTGAATCTTTGATTTTTCTTGTTTTGAAATTCGAATTCCGTATCTAAGATTCTTCAGGTTCAGCAGATTGTTGCGGCAAAGATATTGCTGGAGCAAAGTATTTCGAATTAGAAGGGTCTCCGTTGGAATTTATTATTGTTACCGTTAGATTTAGCTTTGAATTTTCGCAGGTAAATGTGCGTGCATCATCTTATGAGGCCACGTGTCGCAGAGTAATTATCCAAACGCTTCAATGATGACAACACATTGATTTTTACCATGGGCATTTAGAAGCCACGAATTTACCGTTGGTAATTTTTGAATTTCAGGTTTGCATTTTTAAATTTACAACGGTAATATTAGTTATGGCAGGGCAAATTTTTTCGGTTAGGATTCTTGTTTGCTGCAGCCCTATTTATGCATAAACGCTGGTAAGCTTCTCCACTTCATCTTCTTGATCAAATCTTCGTGCGAGTGTTATTCTTTCTTTCTCTGCATTCTCTGTCAAAACCCTTTTACACCTTCAATGGCTAAAACAAGAGCTCGAAAAGAAAGGGAGAGTGAGGAGGAAGAGATACCCGTGACCCCCGAAGTTCAAAAAGGAAAAACCAGAAAGAAAAGAACGCCAGAAGAGAAGGAGGCTAAGCGAAGAAGAAGACAACAGAGAGTTGAAGAACAAGAAAGAGCGAGAGAGGAGGAGGTTGTTGCAGAAGACGACGAAGACCCAAAATAATTGATGACAGGCAAAAATGTCATCATTTTCCTATTAATTTTGGCTAGTTTTGTGCTTGAATTGTGTGCTTTAATGCTATTTTCTGTTTAAATTTCAGAAAACCGAGTCAAGGAAGCAAAACCGGAATTTTGAGAGATTTTGGATGATTTTGGAGGCTTTTGGAACAATTTGAAGAATTACATTGAAGATCCGAGTCCAAAAAGCCAAGAAGAATGAATTAGAAGCCCAAATTCATGAAGTCCAAGCCTTAAAATTATCAATTTGGGTCAAGAAAAAAGTCCAAAATCAATAATAAGAAGTATTTGGGCCAAAAGAAAGTTGGAGGCCCAAAAATTGAGTCAAAATCGGGCCTTTATTGAAGATTCAGGGCCTAGCGTCTCGACGCTAAGCCTGGAGCGTCTCGACGCTAGGCAGCTGCGTGGAAAGATCCAAAATCGCGAGAGCGTCGCGACGCTGTCCAAGTAGCGTCTCGACGCTGAGACGTCTTGGAGCCCAAGAAAAGATGACGTCAGAGCGTCTCGACGCTGTCCTTGTAGCGTCTCGACGCTGTGCCTGCTGGGAGCCTATAAAAGGAGCCTTTTGCATCCATATTTTGTGTGCCAATTTGTGGGTTTTCACCCCATTCTAGAGTCTTCACTAAAATTTGGGATTTTTGGGAGAGTTTTGGAGCTTTGTTGAAGATCTTTGGAGCTCGGGATCGAAGGAGGTCGGCGCGGGATCGAGGAGATCGACACTTTTATGAGCATTTCTCTTCCCTTTTCCTTTATGTTTTAGTTTCTAGAATTGTTGTGATTAGGAATTATTGAATTTTAGTGATTATGAGTAGTAAATTCCTAAATTCTATGAGATTGATTTAGATGTTGAACCTCTGCTGAATTAATGAATTGATGTGGTTTAATTGTCATTATTGTTCATTTGTGCATTTTGTCCGTAATGCTTTTAATCAACTGATCACTGATTAAATGAATCGTTACTAAGCGGAGACTCGACGGAGAGAAGCTTAGACTAGAACTGAATGCATGACTAACGGTTATTTACCCGGGTGACACGGGACAAAATAAATAACGTTAGAGGTTGTACTGAAGGGTCGTAATGCCATGCTAAGTAAATAAAGATGAGACTGAAAGGAGATTCTTTATTGAACGGTATGAGATAGGAGGAGACCGACAGGAGAATCCTTGAAATTAGGCTTCTAGACTTATGAATCAAATGATTTGTTAATCCATATTAGTTTATTGATTAAGCGATTAAAGGTCCAATTGATGAAATCAATAACTCTAGAATTATCCCATCAAATTGTGTCACCATTTATCTTTTGCTCTCTAGATTAGCTTTTTGTTATTCTTTTCGGCATAAGATTTTGTTCTCTAAATAAAGCTAAGCAAGATTATTCGCAGTACTTAATTGAATAAATCCAATCCCTGTGGAGACGATACTCTATACTCAAAATCACTATATTACTTGTCACGACCCGTACGCTTGCGGAATTTAAAATCGTGCGAACAAGTTTTTGGCGCCGTTGCCGGGGATTGGCTAATTCATTCAATTAATATTGTGAAGAAATTGCTTGCTTTAGATTAGAGGTTTTATTTTGCTTTCTTTGTTTTATTTTTATCCTGGTCCATTGTTCTTGTTGTGCATTTAATTGGTGTTTGCATCTGACTGAAAGCCTGATTATTGTTGATTTATTGTTTTTAAATGGCTTTTTATAGCTTTGGGTGGCCCTTTAGGGAATCTGAGCCCGAAGAACCAACACCATCATCCAATTTTTTTTATTCAAATTATCCCCCTTTAGAAGAAAAATCTCCCCTAGAAAGTTTGCTTGAAGATTTTATTGACGATACTAGAGCCATGAATTTTTCTCTAGAAAAATCCCTAGGGAGATTCCATCCCCAAGAGGATGAGAGTGAAGTGCAATCCGCTTCCATAGAAGAAAAATCTTCCTTAGAGAGCTTGCTTGAAAATTTTATCCAAGAGTCGAGAGCCATGAATTTAGAATTAGAAAAATCTATGGAGAGACTCAATACCCAAAAGGAAGATAGGGAAGTAGGATCCACTTCCGTAGAGTGTCTAGTGAGTCATGTGGCCACTGATTCATTAGCGCCCATTCAAGAGCCTAATCCTTTCAATTTTGCTGAGTTTGAGCATATAGGGGTGAGCTGTATAGATAGTGAAGAAGAATTGGATAGTTCTAGCACCCATCAAGAACAAGTTTGTGAGGAAGAAAAAGAAAATGAGCCTATAGTGTTTGAGGAATTTCTTGAGGTAGAGTTTAAGGTTGAAAGGCCTTTGTCTGTTCTATCCCCTTCATCCTCTCTTAATAACGAGTGTTCTTTTTCTTGTTCTCACATGTCAGAGTCAGAGTCTTTTTATTTTGATCTTTCTCCTTTTATGCTTTTATTAAAAGAAAATCCCAAAAATATTTCTGCTTCAGGGTCCCATGAAAAGCTAGTAAGCTTACTAGCAATAGTCTGCTTCATTGATTCGGGATTTCTTGTTTGAGCGCGGTTTCAGCGGTGATCTTCCGCCATTTCTAAGGACCGGCATAGCTGACCACGGCTGGGAGCTGTTTTGTGCTAAGCCAGAGGCTGTGAACGCACAGGTGGTGCGAGAATTCTATGCCAACATTGATAAAGAAGAGGGTTTCCTGGTAATTGTCAGAGGAGTCGAGATAGATTGGAGTCCAAGTGCGATCAACGCACTGTACCATCTTCAAAACTTCCCCCACGCGGCATTCAATGAAATGGCAGTCGCGCCATCTGAGGAGCAGTTAAGTAATGCTGTGAGGGAGGTAGGAATCGAGGGGGCACAGTGGCAACTATCTAAGACTCAGAAAAGGACATTCCAATCGGCTTACTTGAACAAGGAAGTGAACACGTGGATGGGTTTCATCCGGCAGAGGTTGCTTCCAACAACGCACGACTCGACAGTATCCAGGGAACGAATTCTTTTGGCTTTTGCTATCTTGAGGTCTCTCAGTATTGACGTAGGAAAAATTATTTGTAATGAAATTGCTTGCTGCTGGAAGAAAAAGGTGGGGAAACTATTCTTTCCGAACACAATCACGATGCTGTGCAGAAGAGCAGGAGTTCCGGTGGATGAGGGAGATGTGATCCTGTTTGATAAGGGGATCATAGACACACCCAATTTGGCACGGCTCTAGCGCATGCAGGAGGTGCGTCAAGGTGGGCTTATACATGGCATCAACTCGATTCTAGAACAACTGGCACTTTCGGCCAGTAGGCAGGAGTTTGCTGAAAGGCAAACTTTAACCTTCTGGAACTATGTTAAGAATCGAGATGCCAGCTTAAGAAGGGCACTGCAAGAGAATTTTTCCAAGTCGTATCCAGCCCTTCCTACATTCCCTGAAGATCTGTTGAACCCCTGGATTCCGCCACCACCTGTTGAAAGAGAAGAAGAGAATGATGATGAAGAGCAGGGTCAGGAAGATTGATGGATGAAATGATCTTCAGCGAGCTTTATTTTTGTTCTTATCATTTTGTTTGCTCGCGCATAGCTGACCCCATTTGATAAATATGTTTGCTTGTTTCTTTTTAATTTTCCTGCTTTAAAAATATATCTCTGCTATGTAATTTCTGTTCTTATGTTTTTTAATGAAATTTCTGAATGTTTCTATCCTATGAGCACTGAGTAACTCTAACTTAACTAATTTTCTTCTGAATTTTTGAAGCTTGGACTGATTACGCTTAATTAGATTAAGGTATTCTGATCTCCATAAACCTTTTTCTTGAGCATTTCTTCTAGCCTGGACTGTTGTTGCGGCAAGAAGATTTTGACGGTAGTATTGACTTATATGATCCACTTTAAGCTTAATCCTAGTCCCATGTTTAGTTTAAAAATTCAGTGAGAAACATTTAAGTTTGGGGGTATAATTTGCAAATATTAATGATTCATTGGGGACAATGAATAATTTAAGTTTGGGGGACTTTTTGCTACTCCAATTATTTTGCTCGAGCATTCCTCTCCTTCAAAATTAAAATTTGCTAGGTTATTGAGTAACCGGGGACATTTTTGATACCCACAGTTTGTCTTCGTGTCAAAAGATGACCTAGGAAATGAGAAATATGAGAAAAAGTATTTGCTGAAAAAAAATTATTTGTTGAAGATTTTGCTGAAATAATTGATGGAGCAAAAGTATTGAAGGATGAATGATGATCCAGCATTTTTTCTGTCTCCCATAACTTAGGTGAGCTTCATCATAAAATGTCGCCATTCTGAGGGGCAACAGATGGGATAACTAAGGATTTTTTAGCTTTATAATGAGTATTGAGTCTAGTTGGTGATGAGCTTGAGGGAAGGGTATACTGCACCATAAAGTGGGTCATCCCATGCTTAAGAGCTTATGACTGTAAGGCTGCTTTAAGTCTGATAAATAATGATATAAACCCCTTTAAAAATATGTTTTGAAATGTCTGATAATAGAGCTAGGCTGTGGTGAGTTCTTAAAATTAAATTGAAAAGTGGTGATTATTTGTCCCTGCTGAAGGAATCATTTTGCTGCAGCAGAGCTTGGTGTTGCAGAGTGCTCAGGTAAAGGTTAAAGGTAGTGTTGGACTGTCTGGTTTAATTAAGCTAATTCTTTGTCTAATGTTTTGAGATTCTTGAAGGAAGGTTGGTTAGTATTGCTCAGGACGCGCAATAGTTCAAGTTTGGGGGTATGATAACTGCCCAAAAGGTAGTTATTTAGGCCTAAATTATATAGGGATTTGTGTGTCCTTTATGCTTATTAGGGTTGGTTTTAGAGAGATATTACATGATTTAACCCATTTGGAAGAATGGAAGCTTTGGAAATCACTTTGTGCAGATTATGATGCTGAGCGACTGGAAGGAGCAAATTCTATGCTGCAGCAAAACTGGGAACAAAAGCTGCCACATCACAGCTCGTTAGCCAACTTCATGAACCGACTTCTGTTGAGTTATTTTCATGATAAAGGATCAAGGAGAGCCTTACACGTGTCCTAGTGATGACATGCAAAAATGTCATCATTTTCCTATTAATTCTAGTCTAGTTTTGTGCATAAATTGTGAGCTTTAATGTATTTTTATGTTGATTTTACAGAAAACCAAGTTCGGGCAACAAAACTGAGATTTTAAGAGAATTTGGGTAAATTTGGAGACTTTATGGGCAATTTGAAGAATAATCATTGGAGATCAAAGCACTAAGGTCCAAGAAAAGAAAATAATTAAAGAAAGGAGGCAAAAATCTGCAAATCAGGCTTCTAGAAGGCCTAGCGTCGAGACGCTAGGACCGTAGCGTCTCAACGCTAGGTGGTCAGAATAGCGCGTGCAAAAATCGCGATAGCGTCGCGACGCTGTCTGCGTAGCGTCGCGACGCTGCGACAACTTTTGCCCCAAGACAACCTGACGTCACAGCGTCGAGACGCTGTGACGTAGCGTCGAGACGCTGTCGACTTGCTCAGCAAGAAATTTCCAGCCCCTTGTGCTATAAAAAGGCCCCTTCCCTTTGGTTCTAATCCTCCCAAAATTTGGGGGAGCTCTCCCCTAGCTCAATAGAGAGAAAAAGTGAGAAGAATTGTGGAGAAAAAGTAGGAATTGAGCGAGATTCTAAGGCTCAAGATTCGAGATGATCGTAGCGGGAGCTTGGGATCGACTCATTGGTTATTTCTTTCTTACTTCTTTATAATTCCTTGTTGTAATTTGAGTTAGGCCTATGGATCAAGATCATTTTGGCACAATTATTTCCATTTGTGAGTAAATCTTGAGACTTAGGGTCGTTATTCTAGTTAATTGGATATTGTAGCGCAATTACTTGGATTATGTAATGAATGTCTTCATATTTCATCTATGCAATTCATGCTTAATGCCTTTAATCTCTTGATCACGGATTAATTGTTATAATGGTCTAAATTGATACTCGACAGAGAGAAATTAGATTAGATCCTAATTGCATGGCTAATGATTGCTTGGAACACGAGAGTGAAAAAGAATTGTTAGAAATTGATTATGAAGTTGCTTAATGCCATACTATGATTAGCTAAGGAGATGGACACATAAATTAGTTATGTTAGTATGAAATGTGGAGGAGCTCGAAAGAGAAATCCGCTTGTAATTACTTCTAGATTTATGGGATTGTTGATTATTAGTTACATGCATCCACGTATTTGAGCTACAAATCCAAGAAAACTAGATAACACCCTAGGTCACGCCCCCCCCCCCCTAGTTGGATATTTTCATTTCATTATTACATGTTTATTTTCATTAATTCCTTAAATATTCGCACTATAATTCGAGTTGATCTTCTAAATAAAATTAAAACATGATGATTCTCGGTACTTAATGGAATTAATTCAATTTCCCTGAGGATTCGATACTCGGAATACTTTCCGTTTTATATAACTTGTGACGACCCGTGCGCTTGCGGATTAAAATCGTGCAACACCTAGTTGACCTAATTCAAGCCTCCCATCCTTCTATAAAAGGAAGTAGCCGTCCAAGTCAAATGCATTCCATGTTTTCCCTTGGAAGCCGAATAGTTAGGGAGATTGAAGATTATCAAGAACACCATCAACCGCAAGCTGATTAGGGAGTTTACCTTCTTTATTAACTTGTAGTTATGGACATGCAAACTCCAAAAACTTGATGTGGACTTTTCCTACCGCAAGCGCACGGGTCAAGTAATAATATAGTGAATAGTAAATTCGAATGTCGTCCTCTGGATTGGATTTTTAAGCAAATCGAGTATTGTGAATAATCTTGCCCAATTTTATTTAGGGATCGAAAAGTGATGAATATGTGATGATAAAAACAAATCAAAGCAAGTAAAAAGTATGGAAATTCAATTGGGAAAACTACTTAGGGAATTGATTTCGCCGATTTCGTTTAGGATTGATTTTAAAGAATAAGTTATTATGCACAATGAAATTATGAGCTAAAGACCCTTTAATCACAACTACCTCTCCCGAGTATAATTGATTCTCATGCAAATTAACCAACTTGATATCCCTATCTAAGTTTATTAAAAAGCAAGGCAATGAGATCTTTTAACCAATTCTAAAGATAATCTAAAACCGTCAAGAATTAGAAAGTAAACTTTATTCATGCAATTTTGAGCAAGTCTAGATCAAATCCCCTCTCCCGAGCTAGATTCGAAACTTAAATCATTCAACTAATGGCCAATTAATTGAAAGCATTAAATCAAGATTACAAACACAATAACATTGCACAACTTAAACCATAAATCAATCCATAAACTTAATCAACTACATCAATCCCTAAGCTACAAGTTTAGCTACTCATGAATGAAAATACAATCTCAACTAAACATGTAAAAGCCATAAATCTAACTAAGGAAAGAAAAGGGAAAAGAAAACTCAATGTAGGCCGAGTCCCGACGTCCCCGTCACGATCCCCACGAACAATGGGTTGATTTCCAAGTTCCTCCTTTGTTTGCAGCCCCAAAAGCCTCTATTCTGTCCTCTTTACGGCTCCAAAAGGTCCCAAATTGATCTCCCCTAAAACCTAGCCGAAGTGAAGCTTATATTCTGATTTTTCGTCGAAGCGTCGAGACGCTGTCAAGACAGCGTCGCGACGCTGCCTCTTAAACGCGCGTTCTGAATAAGGAAAAACGGTAGCGTCGGGACGCTTCCTATCGTAGCGTCTCGACGTTGTAAGCTGTACGCGCCTATTCTGATATGGAATGTGAGCGTCGAGACACTCAAGAGCTAGCGTCTCGACGCTAGCCTGCTGTTGACCGAGATTTGACTTTTTTTTCCTTTTGCTCTTTTCATTCCTTTGCCTCTTTTCACGCCCCGAGCACCCGATTAACTCTGATATTGCAGTATAGCTCCAATCATCCATTTCCTACAAAATAAACATTAAAGTGCAATAAAATGGCCCAAACACCATAAAAGACTAGCTAAATTAAATCAGTCAAGATAGCTAGCTATGCTCGCTATCAATTGTAATTCGTATTCCTATGCCTATTATGAACTAAGTAGCTTAAGGTGTTGGTTAGGAATAATGTGATTACTATGCTTCATCTCTAGTAATAAATTGACTATTGCATTTTGGTTAATTGTTGTGCTTATTCTTATTTTATGCCCGCCTGGCCAGCCGGTATGGATAGCTCTCTCTAGTTTCAGGGATGATTTAGAGAGTGTGTGGCAATTCTCCACACTACGATCATTGTGTATTGGTGAACGCCAGTGACTGAGCTAGGGATAGCCAGTTGCCTAGTGCTTGATCGGTCGCTCTTCATTGGGTTTGAAACATATCCCAAAAGATCCGGAGTTCCGGGAGAAATCCGCTAATAATACTGCGAGAAATGCATGATCAATAATATTGCTAGAGCATATCTTAGAATAATCACTAAAGCCTAACCAACGCCTGCCTTTAATCTGTCTGTCTATTTGTTTACTCGTTGTTCTGTCATTTATTTTGCTTCAGCATAATTCTTATAAAACCCAACATTTTTATTATCTTCGAAACCATTAGAAAGTTATACAAAATAGGTAAAGTGGAAACTCATTCGGACCTTGGATTGATAATATTACTTGCTGCAGACTGTGTATACTTGCACAGGAATTCTAGAGTATTTCATATCATATTTTTACTCACTCTAGGAACCCAACAGATCCCGACAAGGAAAATTTCCAGCAAACCTAAAAATGTCGATTCCTCTGTTCTGCACTCTGTTTTTCCGATTTCCAGCGTCGTTCTTCATGATTTTCGCCCAAAATCATCTCGATCTCCATCGATAACAGCCCTAAATCTAGACACGGACTTACAAGGACTCGATTTACATAATATACCCGAAACACCAGGCCTTACATGATCAAAATCACATAAAAATAAAATCTATGGCCATAAAATTAACCCAAACAGTTCAACGCAAACCGAACATACATTATGCATAAATCCCACCTTTAGAGCCTATCACAACTTTTAAAATTAATTAATAGGGACAACGATGACTCTGATGCCGATTGAAGGGAATGAAAGTCCCCACGCAGCAGAAGCGCATCGATTGGACCTTACGTCGTATATTAATTAACATTAAAAAACCGTTACGATAACTCAAACAAAACTTTAAACAACCTTTAAAGCCGCTGTAAAATTGGTTTAAACATGCTAAAAAATAAATCTAAATTTATTTTCATGCTTTTCTAAAGAAAATGGGAAGAACCGTTACAAACCTCCGTTGTAGACTTGAACGTTTTTCGCCAACGACGCTCCACGAACAAAAACGCAGCAGCCGCTTTAGATTTTCATCGCTGGAAATTTCTTCTTTGATTGACACAATCACCAAAGAGGTTACACTGGTATGTCTCTTAGTCTAGGAGGCAAAAGACTTGTGGGAGTCTTTCTCTAAGAGGGAGGCTAGAGAGAATTCTAGGTCTTGTCTTTGAGAGTCTAAGAGCAAGAGCAAGAATGTCAAGTCTCATGACCAATTAGGTCTAGTGTTCTATTTATAGAAGAGAGGCCATGAATAAAATATTCAACTAAATCAATCTTTTCCAAAATTGATTCAATTTTATTCCTTAATTAATCAATAATGATCAATCAATTCCCTAATTGATTAATCTTTTCCACAAATGAGTAATTACTTCCATAAGAGATTAGATCATTCCCATAAATGATTAATCACTTCCTTAAGTGAATAATTATTTACATAATTGATTAATTCATGGTTAATGAATTCTTTAATTAATTAACCACCAATTAAATATCACATATTTAATTTCCGGCCTGGAATTAATTAATTTTGCCCAAACGCATTTTAGGACTTAAATTAATTAATTCATTATTTGAACTCTTTCAATCTTCCATAAATTTATATTTGAACATCTTCAAATATTAATTTCTCTCATAATAATATATCAATATATATTATATTTGTTTCCCTTAGTAAATTGAACATTTTCAATTTACATTTATTACTTAGTTGCCTCAAATTACTTTACGAGCTACCAGTGGGACTGATTGCTTGCGAAGTGCAAGCTATTTACCCTCTAAATTTAAGCAAAAAGAAGGCGAAAAGAGCCTCCAATCCGTTATCTTAGCGCATAAAGAAAAGGGAAAAGTGCTTTGATATAAGCGACAGGCTATATTCATGTATGCGATAAGAAATTATAAACACAGAGCGCTAACGCAACTAATCTGGACATTTTAAGTATCTTTTTAGCGCAGGCACACTTTCCAAGATGATCAAAAGACAGAAAAAGATGGGTGAAAAGACAAGCGCCGACGCAGCCAGAGCAAGTAGGCGATAAAGGAGATTAAAAAAGGGCGCAAGTGGCCTAATGATGATTAAGCGCTGACACAACTAGCGCAAGTGGACTTGCAAGTTGACCGTTGGTGACTTGAAGAAGTTTGCTTCCCTCACCTATAAATAGAAGTCACCTATTCAGATGTGGGAGAGGGTGGAAAAAGAGAGACGAAGAACCTTACAAAGGAGCTGCAGAAATCTGTAAATGGGAATACACTTGTGTGTAATGTATCATTTTATGTTTATCTGTTTTGTTTTCATGAGCTAACTCTTCTCATCAAGGCTTAGCGCAAGCGCCTCATGCGGCGATAAGCATCACTTGTAAGCGCATATTTTTGGTTTAATAGAAACATTGTTGCTTTCTACTTAGTTGTGTTAATTCTTTCATTGTTAAGTCCAGCTTGGCCAGCTGGATGCGATATCAGTATGATAAATCCTTGACAGGTAATGCATATGGATCTCTCTAAGTAGAACAAGCTAGCGCATGTCATGTAGTCTTGGTAACATTTAATTATTACCACTAAAAGATATTGCATGTTTGAGCTTCGATTGCATTGTGACTAACGCAATCCCTTGTAAGTATTACGAGAACTGAACTTCACGCATAAAACTAGGCATAGAGTCATTTGCTAGTTTATTGCTAAAACGCATAAAGAGTACTGGAAGGAAAACTTAATGATTTCTTCTCTTACTTAGGCATTAATGGATCAATTAATCAAAAATTAGCGCTACAAGTCTCTTATGAACGCATGAGGTTGCCACCGCAATAGCCTTGATATTTTTCGCATTTAAGTCCTCTTTCTCAATTTATATCATTTTCTTTCTGCAATATATCCATTATTCAAACTACACCACTCAATTTTCTTTACTTACCTAGCATGTGGAGAAATTAAATCAGTGAATATATAATTTTTGTTCCAATTCCCTGTGGATTCGACCCTGAACTCATCAGGTACTACTTGATTTAATCAGTTTATACTTGGATTGATGTAAATTTGCGACTATTCTACCAACTATACTGATAACCAATCAAGGACCTAATGGACCTGCAGATCAGAAGCTCCAACGATGTGAGATTAATTGGTTAAACTCATTAAACACATTAATCAATATTCGTTAAATGTGTGTACATTCCACTATAGACTCACAATTGCACTCTTCTCACTGCAGACATATTTTCTGTGTCCACGGATCTAGACCAATATCGACTAGTTAGTCCTTCACGAGTGTCCGTAACACCAGCTGGGTCAAATTACCGTTTTACCTCTGGGTTACCTCTATTTCCTTAAGTACCAATTCTCCTCTAATGAACAGCCTGTTTGTGGTCCAACCATCAAACAGAAAACCCTCTCGTGCCATTGAGAGGGTAGGTCCCTTTGTTCAAGACTCGGAGTAACCACTTAAGGGAACACTCATCTGCTTCCCTAAAGTCGGGAAGGAGTGAATTCCATCTTGTACGATTATGTTCCCAGCTCCCCATTCGGTCTTGTCCCCAAAGTGGTAGGCTTATTGAGTCGGCGTATTGGCCACTCTCACCCATACAAATCAAAGGACAGTCTCTCATGAGCAGGAATCCATAATCAACTGAGGATTAAGACTAAGTTGTCTAGGTCGTCCTAGTGAAATAGAAAACCAACTAGTTAACGGTGTTATAACCAATGGTTACTATTTCGCGGTCCGGTCTTATGCAAACTTATTGCATAGGATACCCCCACTCACATGTCTCCTACACGAACGCGTTGGATCGCAGCGTTTGTATCAAATACAAAGTGGGTCGTATCCATAGTGTCACCAGGATAAGGCACCCAGTCTTAGCTCTATACTATAGACCTTTTAGGCTGTCTCTTGAACAATGATCCCATATGTCGCTACATATAGTTCAAGATGTTGGGTTTTATGCCCTAAAACTCGTAGATAGTGAATGTAACCGTTGACCGGATATTAATGAAATAATATTGATATATTTTTCCATTAATTGTTATTAGTTATTTTATGTTTGTCTTTGCCTAATAATAACCCTAATCCAATAAACTAGACATCCAAGGCTGTAATATGAGTCTTGAACTATATGTAGGGACATATGGGATCATTGTTCAAGAAACAGCCTAAAGGGTCTATAGTATAGGGATAAGACTGGGTGCCTTATCCTGGTGACACTATGGATACGGCCCACTTTGTATTTGATACAAACGCTGCGATCCAACGCGTTCGTGTAGGAGACATGCGAGTGGGGGTATCCTATGCAATGAGTTTGCATAAGACCGGACCGCAAAATAGTAACCACTAGTTATAACACCGTTAACTAGTTGGTTTTCTATTTTCACTAGGACGACCTAGACAACTTAGTCTTAATCCTGAGTTGATTATGGACTCCTGCTCATGAGAGATTGTCCTTTGATTTGTATGGGTGAGAGTGGCCAATACGCCGACTCAATAAGCCTACCACTTTGGGGACAAGATCGAATGGGGAGCTGGGAACATAATCGTACAAGATGGAATTCACTCCTTCCCGACTTTAGGGAAGCAGATGAGTGTTCCCTTAAGTGGTTACTCCGAGTCTTGAACAAAGGGCCCTACCCTCTCAATGGCACGAGAGGGTTTTCTGTTTGATGGTTGGACCATAAACAGATTGTTCATTAGAGGAGAATTGGTACTTAAGGAAATAGAGGTGACCCAGGGGTAAAACGGTAATTTGACCCAGCTGGTGTTACGAACACTCGTGAAGGACTAACTAGTCGATATTGGTCTAAGTTCCGTGGACACAGAAAATATGTCTGCAGTGAGAAGAGTGCAACTGTGAGTCTATAGTGGAATGTACACACAGTTAACGAATATTGATTATTGTGGTTAATGAGTTTAACCAATTAATCTCACATCGTTGGAGCTTCTGATCTGCAGGTCCATAAGGTCCCACTGGTAGCTCGTAAAGTAATTTGAGGAAACTAAGTAATTAAATGTAAATTGAAAATGTTCAATTTACTAAGGGAAATAAATATAATATATATTGATATATTATTGTGAGAGAAATTAATATTTGAAGAAGTTCAAATATAAATTTATGGAAGATTGAAAGAATTAATTAATTTAAGTCCTAAAAGTGTTTGGGCAAAATTAATTAATTCAAGGCCGGAAATTAAATATGTGATATTTAATTGGTGGTTAATTAATTAAAGAATTCATTAACCATGAATTAATCAATTATGTAAATAATTAATCACTTAAGGAAGTGATTAATCATTTATGGGAATGATCTAATTACTTATGGAAGAAATTAGTCATTTATGGAAAAGATTAATCAATTGGGGAATTGATTGATCATGATTGATTAATTAAGGAATAAGATTGAATCAATTTTGGAAAAGATTGATTTAATTGAATATTTTATTCATGGCCTCTTTTCTATAAATAGAACACTAGACCTAATTGGTCATGACACTTGACACTCTTGAAAGACAAGACCTAGAATTCTCTCTAGCCTCCCTCTTAGAGAAAGACTCCCACAAGTCTTTGGCCTCCTAGACTTAGAGACATACCGGTGTAACCTCTGTGGTTATTGTGTCATTCAAAGAAGAAAATCCAGCGATCAAGAGGCGAGAAGGCTGCTGCGTTTTCGTTCGTTGGAGCGTTGTCGGTGAAGAACGGTCAAGTCTACAACGGAGGTTTGTAACGGTTCTTCCTCTTTTCGTTAGAAAAGTTTTTAAAATAAATTTAGATTTATTCTAGCATGTTTAAACCGTTTTTACAGCGACTTTAAAGTTAGTTTAAAGTTTTGTTTGAGTTATCGTAACGGTATTTTAATGTTAATTAATATACGGCGTAAGGTCCAATCGATGCGCTTCCGCTGCGTGGGGTCTTTTATTCCCTTCAATCGGCATCAGAGCCATCGCTGTCCCTATTAATTAATTTTAAAAGTTGCGATAGGCTCTAATAGGTGGGATTTATGCATAATGTATGTTCGGTTTGCATTGAACTGTTTGGGTTAATTTTATGGCCATAGATTTTATTTTTATGTGATTTTGATCATGTAAGGCCCGGTGTTTCGGGTATATTATGTAAAATCGAGTCCTATGTAAGTCCGGGTCTAGAATAGGTTTTTATGAGATGAAAATCGGAGCAATCGTCGCTGAAATCGGGGCCAAAATCGGAGAAAAGTTGCTGTTTCTGCCCAGAAATCGATTCCAGACGCAACAGCGTCGGGACGCTCCTTTAACAGCGTCTCGACGCTGTCTCGATACCGAAGGCGCTCGGTAAGGAAAGCACACAGCGTCGGGACGCTACCTCAACAGCGTCTCGACGCTGTCTCGATACCGCATGCGTCAGATATGGAAAACGCACAGCGTCGGGACGCTATCAACACAGCGTCTCGACGCTGTCATGATGGAGGCGCGCACTAGGGTTTCAACAGGCGCGGTTCGAGCGAGGCCGGTCCGGTTCGGACCGGTTCGGCTGGGCTGGGACCTATTTGGTCCGGTTCAGCCAATTTTTGGCATGGTTCGTGATTTTGGAGGCGGGTTCGAGGTGGTTCGGGGCGGTTCGTGCTGTCTAGGCCAATTCCGGAGCTGTACATGGATTTTTTAGTATAGAATTTAGCTAAATTAATGTAATTTAATGCTTTATTTTATCCTAGGGGCCAAAATTAACCGGTTCAATTGCTATTTATATGCTTTATGGGTGTCATATAGATTATTTAATCCCACCTTAGGTTATAAACATGCTCATGCATTTTTTATATATTATAAATTGTTATAATGTATGTTTAAATGCATGGATTGGTTTTCATATTTTTTAATATAAGTGTATATTAATTTATATGAAAAATTGGAAAGCATGAAGCATGTCATTACTTAAATTAAATATAAATAGTTATGTTTAATGTGATGAATGAAGCATGTTTGGTTGATTTTCTTGATTGGCTTATAATTGTTATAATAAAAGAAAATCAAAATTGCATGAAGCATGAAACATCCATAGTTATTAATATAATTGTTATATTATTCATGCAATTGATGTGGCTTAATTATTCAATTTGAATGAGATTGTTGAATGAATTAAACCCTAGATTATCGATTATAGGATTAATCATTAAAATTTGAAATATATCTTCAATATTAATGATTAGAAACCGTCAATCTATAATCAAGATTTGCATGCAAACATAAGATCATAGGATAAATTGGATTAATTTTAAATTGTTTAAAATTAATTAGACCTAGATCGATTTCTAATAGGATTAGAATCTTTTCTTACTTAGAATTAAAAATAGTTTTAATTTACTAAGTAGGAAAAACATTGCTATGATTATAAGGGAACTCCACCGGTAATGTTCTGTCTAAGGTTGGGGGTATTTAAGTTGACGGTTTACGGAACACCTCCTACCTGGGAACTGACCTGGAATACCGGAGTTGAATTAATCATAGTTAAATGTTAGCATGCAATGTCACTAGGTTTATTAAAAGTGTTTAATGCACCTAGATCTTTAGAGTAAAGACCTTACATTACTGAGGTTATAAGGGAACTCTCTCGGTAAAGTTCTGTCTAAGGTTGGGGGTATTTAAGTTGACGGTTTACGGAACACCTCCTACCTGGGAACTAACCGGATTGAGTTGAATTAACCATAGTGATGTTGACTTGCAATGTTGGGTTTATTAAAAGAAGTTTAATTCACCCAAAAGATTGCAGTTGAATCCTTTCCATAATTGTTATAATAGGATCAGACTTAGATAGATTGACCTAGCCGAATACTATCTAAGTTAAACAACCCTATATTAACCTTAGGACATTTTCAGTGGGAGGAAAATTACAAAACGAGATTTAAATCAAGTTTTGCTCCTACGTCCCTATATTCACAACGTGAGATTCATGCTCGGCTTCGAGTCGCCCTAGGAGCGGCCTCCCTTCGGAAAGTGTTTGCATGGATCAATATCAAGGTGAATGGGAAAAATGTCTAGAGTAAGTGGGAGCGGGACACGTGTCAACGTATCCCTCGGTCTCCACCCATAGTTCACACCGTGAGAGTCCTATGATCCGCCTGCAGGTTGCCCTGGCGCATCCATCCCTTCGGAGGGCCTGGTCATAGGATTCGGAACATCGTGAACTCTTGGAAAGGATAGGAGCTCTTAGGCTAATCACCAACAGTTGTCTTTCCCTTCGGTAGCCTGTTAGTGCATGCCTCTGAGATCTGAAAGTGGGAGGGTTACACTTACGAGGATGAGTTAAAAGTGTTAACAAATCCTTGACCGAACAACGGTGGCTAATGTCTATAGGAATATGAGTTATTCTGGAATTAGAATTAGCTGAGAGGTGTCTCATTTCAAAGGAGGAGTACATGATCACCCTTCGGTGGCTGATATTCTAAACCTCTGAAACGTCGTTGCAAAACTAAATCAATAGTTTTAGGGTTCTGTGATTGTCTGTTTTGCTAAATTGATTGGATTGTGTGCAATTGTTTGCTTGTATGATGGGTTAAGGCAAAGATAACTAATACGGTCATTGTTTGTTTAAATTTCAGCAATGTCTTCCTCAATTGTCTCTCTGCTTAAAAATGAGAAATTAACCGGCGAAAATTATGCTACGTGGAAGTCAAACTTGAATACGATTCTTGTTGTCGATGATCTGCGGTTCGTCTTAACGGAGGATTGTCCTCCAACCCCTGCTCGTAATGCATCCCAGGCAGTTAAGGATGCTTATGACCGCTGGACAAAGGCCAATGATAAGACTCGCGTCTATATCTTAGCCAGCTTATCTGAAGTTTTGGCTAAAAGGCATGAGGGCATGGTAACAGCGAGGGAGATTATGAACTCTCTCCGGGAGATGTTTGGACAACCGTCCTACCAACTCCACCATGACGCTCTCAAATACGTTTATAGCTGTCGCATGAAAGAGGGCACGTCTGTTCGGGAGCATGTCCTGGATATGATGGTCCAATTCAACGTGGCAGAGGCAAACGGGGCGGTCATAGATGAGCGTAGTCAGGTTGCATTCATCTTAGAATCTCTTCCGAAGAGTTTTCTGCAGTTTCGAAGCAATGCAATGATGAATAAAATAACATTCAACCTGACTAGCCTCCTTAATGAGCTACAGCTCTATCAGTCTCTTCTTAAGAACAAGGGACAGATAGAAGGAGAGGCAAACGTTGTTCACTCCAAAAGAAAGTTCGAGAAGGGTTCATCCTCTGGAACTAAATCTGTAGCCACTTCTTCAAAGAAAACTCAGAAGAAGAAAGGAAACAAGGGGAAAGCTCCCAGTACTGCTGTTAAAAGCAAGGGAAAAGCCAAAGCTATGGCAGACAAGGGCAAGTGTTTTCACTGCAATGTAGATGGACATTGGAAGAGAAACTGCCCAAAGTACCTTTGTAACGCCCCAGGATTTTTTTAAACTAATCCTAGCGACATTACTAACTTTCAACCCAAACTAACCGATTGCACCGAAAATTTTGGCAGCATAACGGCATACATAGGACTAACCCAAAATTTTTCTTTTAACCTGCTAAACATAAAACACACTTCTAAATAACATTCAACCCACAACTACACTCCACAACTCCACTTTCACACAACAGAAACCCATCCTCCACAATAAAGCGAGTCAGACCTCGCATTCACAACTAACTTCAGAAATATAAACTTACTAAGTAAAAGCATGCAACTCGATTATTAGCACGACGTAGCTTTATCAAAATAAAGCATCGAACTTCAAGTAAAACTTCTCAAAAGTTAAACCTATCCTCTCAAAACAAAACAACTAAACAAGCCTCTGAAAGAAGAAACATAACACTATCTCTTACAACCAGAGGAATAAAATTACTTTAATAACCAAAATAGAAAAACTAATTTCTAGATAACAAAATGCCTAGGCCAGTGGAGTCACTCCTCATGTGTCTCCTCGTCAGCACCACCAGGCTCATAATATCCGCCAACACCTGCATCATCTAAAATGTTGGGGGGGAAGAAAGGGGAGGGGTCAGTACAACCACGGTACTGGTAAGCAGCTCGCACCCGGTGAGCCATCAAGCATCAAACAACAAAATCAACATGCTAGGCACACGCATCCAACATACTCTTAAGCAATAAACACATAATCATGCTCCACAAAACGATAACTCATCAAAAAACTCTTGTTAACTCAAAAGAATGGCTCATGTAAACACACGACATGCTATGCAACCCACATGGATTCCGCGCCATGCTCGCTTTCTTAGCACATGATTTACGCGTCATGCCACGCACCAATGCACATGAATTCCGCGCCATGCAACGCAACTTAACACGTGATTTCCGCGTCACGCTCCGCACCAAAACATGATTTCCGCGTCATGTAACGCACTCACGCCCAGCACATGAATTACGCGCCATGCGCAGCGCACACTCGCACGTGATTTACGCGTCACGCTCCGCACTCACAACCCACACGTGATTTACGCGTCACGCTCCGCACCAATAACATGATTTTCGCGTCATGTAGCGCAATCTTAACACGTGATTTTCGCGTCACGCTCCGCTCACACAACCCAACTCACCTCTCAATGAGCACACAAGACCATGCAACTTGACTATCATGCAGTATAGCTCAAAAGCAATAAGACAACGTGCTTAACACAACCAACAGTTCATCATGCTTTAATATCGATCAAACAGCACTTCTAACACATAAATCAAATTCCATAACAAACACAAGACAACGAGGCATACTAGGAAAGCGATAAACAACAAGCATGCTCATGCAGTCAAACAGACTCAACGGATAGAAACTACTTACTGAAAAGCTTACGAGCGCTCCTAAGAACTCCTTGAACCGCTCAAGAGATTCAGACAAGCTCCTAAACAACAAGGATAATTCTAAAAATAAGAAACAACCTACTGAAAGCTTAAGACATGCTAGAAAAGCCTAAATCGACTGAGGAAAGTCTATTTACTTACCGTATAACCACTAAAAATTCCTCAAGTTAAGAACCCAAAGCCTTCAGACCATGGACAACCATGTCTAAGGCACAACAAGCAATGAGTATTTACCGAAGGGCCATATTTAAGGTTTTTCAGTCGTTGGACAGCAAGCAAAAGACATGAATTCACATTCTAAGGATTCCTAGAGGTTGGGTAACGTTACTCGGGCTTAGGCAATTGATAGAAGATATTTTAGCATGCTTTTTAAATCACAAACAGCAAGCAAAAACTCCTAAATTCATGATTGAAGAACCTACAAGGGTTGGGTAAAACTAATTAGGCGACGACACATAGCAGACATTAATAGAAACATGCTTTTAAGCCAAAAACCGCAACAAATACTACCCAAACGACCTCGATACCACGCTAGACGGGTTATACTAACCACGAACAACGTGATAGAACACTCCTTGGACAATGGGTATTCAAGTTTTAAGTGATTCGAACTCAATCGAACACTTTTACGGCGCTGCAGATCAGAATTTCAATATTAAACTAAATTCCAGCACTTCAACAACTTGGGCATTCTAATATTGAAGTCAAATAAGCATGGGTAATGATTTTAACATGCTTTTAAAGCTTAACACATAACGGCAACTCGACTTGAAGCTAACGAGTCTTAGGGAAAGGGGTGAAACTTACTCAAACGAACCCGTTTTCACGCTAGACGGGTTGTAATAACCTCAAACAATGCACTAGAACGATCCTTGGGTAGTGGGTATTCGAGCTTATAGTGATTCGAACTCAATCGAACACTTTTACGACTCTGCAGAATAGAATTTCAACGTTTTCTTATAATTTCCAGCACCTAATCCATTGGGTAATCTAATGTAAACTCTAACCAAGAATGGGTAAGAGTTGAAGCTTACTGTTGGGTATCCGCAAGTGCACGGGTCACAAGTAATATAAAACGGAAAGTATTCCGAGTATCGAATCCTCAGGGAGGCGAAGCGAAACTTAAGCAAATAATTAAAAATTCTCTTGAGCACTGAAAATACTTAGGTGAAATAATATTTAGGAACTACGCTCATGTAATAAAAAGAATTTGAATTTTAAAATGATTAAGGAAAACAAATTTGATCAATCAGAAATAAAATGTGGAGAAAGAGTTTTCTTGAAATGGGAAGAGGGGTCTTGAAAATCAATGATTAGCTAAATAATTGCTATAATTATCCTATCTCATTGCCCAACTAATTATAAACCTAGAATCTCCGTTAATCACATAGGTTCTCCTGTCGGTTTCCCCTAATTGCAATTAATTCATTTTAACAACCTAAGTGTCCTTAGCGCCATTAAAAATCATTAATTATTACGCCCTGATTCATTTTAGGAATCTATGTTTAATCAACTAATCCCGGTGTCACAACGGGCAATTAAACTAGTTGCATGGATTATGATCTGTCCTAATTTCTCTCCGTCGAGTTTCCATTAAGAATCGAATCATTACACAATTGGCCAGATTGAGTAAAGCATTAAGCACATCCATACAAATAATTAGGACATGGGCAAGAGACAAGAAATTATAACAATATTGCAACTATCATTTCATTT
The DNA here is from genome assembly GCA_017139565.1 of Luffa aegyptiaca. Classification (NCBI taxonomy): domain Eukaryota; kingdom Viridiplantae; phylum Streptophyta; class Magnoliopsida; order Cucurbitales; family Cucurbitaceae; genus Luffa; species Luffa aegyptiaca. The sequence continues at coordinate 26,167,078 of CM029397.1, forward strand.
CAAGACCCCAAATTGGGGTTTAGCTACACATAATATCCACAATAATTACAAGGGAAAGCATATTAAAAAGCATAAAGGAAAAGGAATTGACCGTCGAAAAACCCCTTGCTGTCGCTTAGAGCCCCCGCTGGCTACTCCTCGAGCCTCTAGAATTGCTCCCCAAAATTCCCAAAAATTCCCACTAGAAGAACCCTCTCAAAAAGGCTCAAAAGCCTTGAGAGGGGCTCCAAAAAAGGAGTCTTAAGAAAGGAAAGAAAGGAATGAGTGGTGGATGATTTGATTGATGATTCCAAATGAGGCACCAAGGGCTCCTATTTATAGGCCTGGAAAAGGGGTAGCGTCGCGACGCTGCCTTGCCAAGCGTCGCGACGCTGCTGCGCACGCGGCTTGGGCAACAAGAAAGGGCAGCGTCGCGACGCTGCCTTGCTAAGCGTCTCGACGCTGTCCAGATTTTCCAGAAAAATCAGCTTCTTTTTGGGCTGATTTTTGGGCCTTCTTCTTCATTTCTCTTGGACTTTTCCTCATGGATGTCTTCTTTGGGCTTCATACTATGATTTGGGCTATAATTCCATCAATTTTGGCTCTTTTTCTCCCAAAATCATCATTTATGCTCCTAAAGACAAAATAACGAGTCTTAGGGAAAGGGGTGAAACTTACTCAAACGAACCCGTTTTCACGCTAGACGGGTTGTAATAACCTCAAACAATGCACTAGAACGATCCTTGGGTAGTGGGTATTCGAGCTTATAGTGATTCGAACTCAATCGAACACTTTTACGACTCTGCAGAATAGAATTTCAACGTTTTCTTATAATTTCCAGCACCTAATCCATTGGGTAATCTAATGTAAACTCTAACCAAGAATGGGTAAGAGTTGAAGCTTACCGAAATCACCAAACGACGCCGGACAGAGAAAAATGCGAGAAAACGGAAACTCCGCTGCTGGACGGACACGAAACTAGCCGGAAAGAGCGCAAGGGGTTAGATCGGGCCTTCAACAACTAGGAATGAGAAGGAAAGCGACTTACCCACGAGCTTTTAAGGCTGAAAACGCACAGAGGGGAAAGGAGGGATTCGCGCGCGGAGAGAGAGAGATGCCGGCAGCGCACGGGGCTGGGCAGTCGGCGGCGCTGCTGTAGTCGACGGGATCGGGCGGCGTCCCTTCGATCTCCGGCGGCGGCTGGGTGGTTCTTCACGCAAAACACAAGAAAGAGAGGGAGAGAGGGTCTTGTGTGCGTGGAGATGGAGAAGAAAGAGACGAGGGTTTGAGGCTATTTTCTTTTTATCTCTTGAGTTTCCTTTTCTTTCATTTTCTTTTAAAAAAACCCTTAAGAAATAAAACCCATTTAAAAATAGGAATCACATCCCATCTAGGAATTTATTTGAAAACTTAAACTCCTAAAAAAAAACTCGGGAAAGAGAATAACCCAACTGATTTGGGATTCGGGTCTTTTGATATTTAAATTAAATATCAAATATTAAACCTCCAAACTTTAGGAATTTAAGGATTTAATTAAAAATCTCTTTTCCAAAATTATAGAAATTTAATTTAACGACCCAAGGCTAAACTTAAATTCTAATTTTCCAAATTAGAATAAGAACGCTCAACAGATCCCAAAAGGGTTCGATTTCAAAACGCGGGGCGTTACAACCTTGCGGAGAAAAAGAAGGAAAAGGAAGGTAAATTTGATTTACTGGTTTTAGAAACATGCCTGGTAGAACATGATGAGTTTACCTGGATACTTGATTCAGGAGCAACTAATCATGTTTGCTCTTCTTTTCAGGAAAATAGTTCCTTTCGGCAGTTGAACGATGGAGAAATGACACTCAGGGTCGGAACTGGAGAAGTCATTTCAGCTAAAGCAGTGGGAGCTGTGAAGTTATTTTTTAGAAATAGATTCTTACTTTTAGAAAGTTTGTTAATCGTTCCCAAGATTAAGAGGAACTTGATTTCTATTTCATATTTGATTGAACAATCGTATACAGTTACTTTTGATATGAATGAAGCGTTCATTTATAAAAATGGTGTACTTATTTGTTCAGCCAAATTGGAAAATAACTTGTATGTTTTAAGACCAATCGAAAACAAAGCACTTTTTAAATCACGAATTATTTAAAACTTCTGAAACTCAAAGTAAAAGGCAAAAGATTTCTCCATCAAGTAACAATACTCATCCATACAAATCAAAGGACACTTTTATTCTCGACGCTGTCTCGATACCGAAGGCGCTCGGTAAGGAAAGCACACAGCATCGGGACGCTACCTCAACAGCGTCTCGACGCTGTCTCGATTACGCAGGCGCCAGATATGGAAAACGCACAGCGTCGGGACGCTAATCCACACAGCGTCTCGACGCTGTCACGATGGAGGCGCGACCTAGGGTTTCAAAAGGCGCGGTTCAAGGTGTAACCGGTCCGGTTCGAACCGGTTCGGCTGGGCTGGGACCTATTTGGTCCGGTTCAGCCAATTTTTGGCATGGTTCGTGATTTTGGAGGCCGGTTCGAGGTGGTTCGGGGCGGTTCATGCTGTCTAGACCAATTCCGGAGCTGTACATGGATTTTTTAGGATAGAATTTAGCTAAATTAATGTAATTTAATCCTTTATTTTATCCTAGGGGCAAAAATTAACCGGTTCAATTGCTATTTATATGCTTTATGGATGTCATATAGATTATTTAATCCCACCTTAGGTTATAAACATGCTCATGCATTTTTTTATATATTATAAATTGTTATAATGTATGTTTAAATGCATGGATTTGTTTTCATATTTTTAATATAAGTGTATATTAATTATATGAAAAATTGGAAAGCATGAAGCATGTCATTACTTAAATTAAATATAAATAGTTATGTTTAATGTGATGAATGAAGCATGCTTGATTGATTTTCTTGATTGGCTTATAATTGTTATAATAAAAGAAAATCAAAATTGCATGAAGCATGAAACATCCATAGTTAATAATATAATTGTTATATTATTCATGCAATTAGTGTGGTTTAATTATTTAATTTGAATGAGATTGTTGAATGAATTAAACCCTAGATTCTTGATTATAGGATTAATCATTAAAATTTTGAAATAGTTCTTTATTATTAATGATTAGAAACCGTCAATCTATAATCAAGATTTGCATGCAAACATAAGATCATAGGATAAATTGAATTAATTTTAAATTGTTTAAAATTAATTAGACCTAGATCGATTTCTAATAGGATTAGAATCTTTTCTTACTTAGAATTAAAAATAGTTTTAATTTACTAAGTAGGAAAAACATTGCTATGATTATAAGGGAACTCCACCGGTAATGTTCTGTCTAAGGCTGGGGGTATTTAAGTTGACGGTTTACGGAACACCTCCTACCTGGGAACTGACCTGGAATACCAGAGTTGAATTAATCATAGTTAAATGTTAGCATGAAATGTCACTAGGTTTATTAAAAGTGTTTAATGCACCTAGATCTTTAGAGTAAAGACCTTACATTACTGAGGTTATAAGGGAACTCTCTCAGTAAAGTTCTGTCTAAGGCTGGGGGTATTTAAGTTGACGCTTTACGGAACACCTCCTACCTGGGAACTAACCGGATTGAGTTGAATTAACCATAGTAATGTTGACTTGCAATGTTGGGTTTATTAAAAGAAGTTTAATTCACCCAAAAGATTGCAGTTGAATCCTTTCCATAATTGTTATAATAGGATCAGACTTAGATAGATTGACTTAGCCGAATACTATCTAAGTTAAACAACCCTATATTAACCTTAGGACATTTTCAGTGGGAGGAAAATTACAAAACGAGATTTAAATCAAGTTTTGCTCCTACGTCCCTATATTCACAACGTGAGATTCATGCTCGGCTTCGAGTCGCCCTAGGAGCGGCCTCCCTTCGGAAAGTGTTTGCATGGATCAATATCAAGGTGAATGGGAAAAATGTCTAGAGTAAGTGGGAGCGGGACACGTGTCAACGTATCCCTCGGTCTCCGCCCATAGTTCACACCGTGAGAGTCCTATGATCCGCCTGCAGGTTGCCCTGGCGCATCCATCCCTTCGGAGGGCCTGGTCATAGGATTCGGAACATCGTGAACTCCTGAAAAGGATAGGAGCGCTTAGGCTAATCACCAACAGTTGTCTTTCCCTTCGGTAGCCTGTTGGTGCGTGCCTCTGAGATCTGAAAGTGGGAGGGTTACACTTACGAGGATGAGTTAAAAGTGTTAACAAATCCTTGACCGAACAACGGTGGCTAATGTCTATAGGAATATGAGTTATTCTGGAATTAGAATTAGCTGAGAGGTGTCTCATTTCAAAGGAGGAGTACCTGATCACCCTTCGGTGGCTGATATTCTAAACCTCTGAAACGTCGTTGCAAAACTAAATCAATAGTTTTAGGGTTCTGTGATTGTCTGTTTTTCTAAATTGATTGGATTGTGTGCAATTGTTTGCTTGTATGATGGGTTAAGGCAAAGATAACTAATACGGTCATTGTTTGTTTAAATTTCAGCAATGTCTTCCTCAATTGTCTCTCTGCTTAAAAATGAGAAATTAACCGGCGAAAATTATGCTTCGTGGAAGTCAAACTTGAATACGATTCTTGTTGTCGATGATCTGCGGTTCGTCTTAACGGAGGATTGTCCTCCAACCCCTGCTCGTAATGCATCCCAGGCAGTTAAGGATGCTTATGATCGCTGGACAAAGGCCAATGATAAGACTCGCGTCTATATCTTAGCCAACTTATCTGAAGTTTTGGCTAAAAGGCATGAGGGCATGGTAACAGCGAGGGAGATTATGAACTCTCTCCGGGAGATGTTTGGACAACCGTCCTACCAACTCCACCATGACGCTCTCAAATACGTTTATAGCTGTCGCATGAAAGAGGGCACGTCTGTTCGGGAGCATGTCCTGGATATGATGGTCCAATTCAACGTGGCAGAGGCAAACGGGGCGGTCATAGATGAGCGTAGTCAGGTTGCACTCATCTTAGAATCTCTTCCGAAGAGTTTTCTGCAGTTTCGAAGCAATGCAATGATGAATAAAATAACATTCAACCTGACTAGCCTCCTTAATGAGCTACAGCTCTATCAGTCTCTTCTTAAGAACAAGGGACAGATAGAAGGAGAGGCAAACGTTGTTCACTCCAAAAGAAAGTTCGAGAAGGGTTCATCCTCTGGAACTAAATCTGTAGCCACTTCTTCAAAGAAAACTCAGAAGAAGAAAGGAAACAAGGGGAAAGCTCCCAGTACTGCTGCTAAAAGCAAGGGAAAAGCCAAAGCTGTGGCAGACAAGGGCAAGTGTTTTCACTGCAATGTAGATGGACATTGGAAGAGAAACTGCCCAAAGTACCTTGCTGAGAAAAAGAAGGAAAAGGAAGGTAAATTTGATTTACTGGTTTTAGAAACATGCCTGGTAGAACATGATGAGTTTACCTGGATACTTGATTCAGGAGCAACTAATCATGTTTGCTCTTCTTTTCAGGAAAATAGTTCCTTTCGGCAGTTGAACGATGGAGAAATGACACTCAGGGTCGGAACTGGAGAAGTCATTTCAGCTAAAGCAGTGGGAGCTGTGAAGTTATTTTTTAGAAATAGATTCTTACTTTTAGAAAGTTTGTTAATCGTTCCCAAGATTAAGAGGAACTTGATTTCTATTTCATGTTTGATTGAACAATCGTATACAGTTACTTTTGATATGAATGAAGCGTTCATTTATAAAAATGGTGTACTTATTTGTTCAGCCAAATTGGAAAATAACTTGTATGTTTTAAGACCAACCGAAAACAAAGCACTTTTAAATCACGAATTATTTAAAACTGCTGAAACTCAAAGTAAAAGGCAAAAGATTTCTCCATCAAGTAACAATACTCATCTTTGGCATCACAGTATCAAATCTTATATTCCAAGATCGAATTGCTTAGGTCAACCCATGAATGGATCACTTAAGCTTGCAAACCCCTTTTGCTTCTGATCTTGCTAAATTAATCATTCTGCTTGAGACATGTAGATACTCTTCTCAAGATTACCATTCAAAAGTGTAGTCTTGACATCCATTCTAAATGGACAAAAGTTCTAATAGACTTCAACATGACGACAGGAGATAAGACTTTCTTACAGTCCCCTGTCTCTGGGTATAACCCTTTTGCCATAAGTCTAACCATAAGATTATGTCTCGTTTCTTCTTGTAGATTCATTTGTAATCCATTGGTGTTACCCCATTAGATAGATCTACAAGATTCTAGATGGAATTGAAATCACATATTTCAATTCCGGATCCATCGCTTTAATCCAATTGGTTCTTGTTAACATCATTTATTGCCTTGCTCTAAGACAATGAATCCTCTAAATCATCATCAGGTTTGACGATCTGGGCTTCAATTAAGCCCATGTAATGGTCAGATTGTAGGATAATCCTCCCACTATATTGAGGCACTCTCAACTCTTTGAGATAGATGTAACTAACCAGTTGTATTGGCCTTATCAACAACTCTTGTTAAAGGTCCAACATCATCAACAACCCTTGTTCCCTTATCAACAACTATTGTTGATATTTTGTAACTTCATCAGTTAATTTACTTAATACGATCTTATTTTGTGGCTTATTATTTCTTATGTGGTCTTCTTCTGAGAATGTAGCATTTGTCGATACAAATTCTTTATTCTCTTGCGGATTGAAGAAGAATTCACATCTCTCGTTTTCATGGGGTAGCCTACGAATAGGTATATTATTTGAACAATGTTCCAAGTGTTGGCATCTTAGACTTGGTCATATAAACATCGATAGGATCGGTCGTTTGGTAAAGAATGGACTTCTAAGCAAGTTAGAAGATGATTCACTACCACCTTGTGAATCTTGTCTCGAGGGAAAAATGACCAAAAGACCCTTTACTGGAAAAGGTTACAGAGCCAAAGAACCCTTAGAGTTAATACATTCGGATCTATGTGGTCCAATGAATGTAAAAGCTCAAGGAGGGTACGAATATTTCATCTCATTTATAGATGATTATTCAAGATATGGTTACTTATACCTAATGGGACATAAGTCTGAAGCCCTTGAAAAGTTTAAGGAGTTTAAGGCTGAAGTTGAAAACCTATTAGGTAAATCTATTAAAGTACTTCGATCTGATCGAGGAGGGGAGTATATGGATCAAAGATTCCAGGACTATATGATAGAACATGGAATCCAATCTCAACTCTCAGCCCCTGGTACACCTCAGCAGAATGGTGTGTCAGAAAGGAGAAATAGAACCTTGTTAGACATGGTTCGATCAATGATGAGCTATGCTCAATTGCCTAGCTCGTTTTGGGGGTATGCAGTGGAGACTGCAGTATACATCTTGAACAATGTTCCCTCGAAAAGTGTTTCTGAAACACCTTTCGAGTTATGGAAGGGGCGTAAACCTAGTTTGCATCACTTTCGCATCTGGGGTTGTCCTGCACACGTGCTTGTGACAAATCCTAAGAAACTGGAACCTCGTTCAAAACTGTGCCAATTTGTTGGTTACCCTAAAGAAACGAGAGGTGGTTATTTCTACGACCCACAAGAAAATAAGGTGATTGTATCGACAAACGCCACTTTCTTAGAGGAAGACCACATGAGAGATCATAAACCACGAAGCAAAATAATATTAGGAGAAGCTACTGAAGAATCATCAAGAGTTGTTGATGAAGTTGGACCTTCAGCAAGGGTTGATGAAGGAACTAGTTCTTCAGATCCATCCCGTCCATCTCAAACGTTGGGAATGCCTCGACGCAGTGGGAGGGTTGTATTACAACCTGACCGCTACTTGGGTTTAACTGAAACTCAGGTTGTCATACCTAATGACAGCATTGAGGATCCATTGTCCTATCGACAGGCAATGAATGACGAAGAAAAGGATGAATGGGTCAAAGCCATGAACCTGGAAATGGAGTCAATATACTCCAATTCTGTATGGGAACTTGCAGATCTACCATATGGGGTAAAACCCATAGGGTGCAAATGGATCTATAAGAGAAAAATAGATGAAGCTGGAAAGGTACAGACCTTCAAAGCTAGACTAGTGGCAAAGGGTTATACCCAAAAGGAGGGGGTTGACTATGAGGAAACCTTTTCTCCTGTAGCCATGTTAAACTCCATAAGAATTCTTTTATCCATTGCCACATATTATGACTATGAAATATGGCAAATGGACGTCAAGACTGCCTTTCTGAATGGTAATCTTGAAGAGAATATCTTTATGTCTCAACCCGAAGGGTTCATAGCCCAAGGTCAGGAACAAAAGGTTTGTAAGCTAAATCGATCCATTTATGGATTGAAACAAGCATCCAGATCATGGAACATTAGATTTGATACTGCAATCAAATCTTTTGGCTTTGACCAAAACGTTGATGAGCCTTGTGTATACAAGAAAGTCAACAAAAGGAAAGTAGCTTTTCTAATACTTTATGTAGACGATATCCTACTCATTGGGAATGATGTAGGATACCTCACTGACATTAAGAAATGGCTAGCAGCCCAATTCCAAATGAAAGATCTGGGAGAGGCTCAATTGTCTCGATATTCGATGCAAAACTCCAAGAAGGGACTCCTACCCTTCAGACATGGGGTACACCTGTCTAAGGAACAATCTCCTAAGACACCTCAAGAAGTTGAGAACATGAGACACATTCCCTACGCCTCAGCTGTGGGCAGCTTAATGTATCCTATGCTCTACACTAGGCCTGACATATGCTATGTAGTGGGAGTAGTCAGTAGGTATCAGTCTAATCCAGGGTTGGACCACTGGGGAGCGGTTAAGAATATCCTCAAGTATCTTCGGAGAACGAGGGACTACATGCTTGTGTATGAAGCTAAGGATTTGATTCTTACTGGATACACTGACTCTGACTTTCAAGCTGATAAGGATTCAAGGAAATCCACATCAGGGTCAGTATTCACCCTCAATGGAGGAGCAGTAGTGTGGAGAAGCATCAAACAAGGATGCATAGCAGACTCAACCATGGAGGCTGAGTATGTAGCAGCTTGCGAAGCAGCTAAGGAGGCAGTATGGCTCAGAAAGTTCTTGACTGATTTGGAAGTAGTTCCGAATATGAACGTGCCCATAACACTATACTGTGACAACAGTGGGGCTGTAGCCAACTCAAAAGAACCTCGTAGCCACAAACGGGGTAAACACATCGAGAGGAAGTATCACCTGATACGGGAGATTGTGCAAAGAGGAGATGTGATCGTCACTAAGATCGCCTCGGAGCACAACATCGTTGATCCATTTACGAAGGCTCTCACGGCTAAAGTGTTTGAGGGTCATCTAGAAGGTCTAGGTCTACGAGATATGTATGCCATCTAATCTAGGGCAAGTGGGAGAAATGTATAATGGGTATAAGGATGCCCTAGTTCATTGTATTATTTTAATATAAATGACATTTCCAGCTTTAGATTATTGCATTTACATCCCACTAACTAGTGTTTTAGTTCAAGTGGGAGTTTGTTGGGTTTTATGCCCTAAAACTCGTAGATAGTGAATGTAACCGTTGACCGGATATTAATGAAATAATATTGATATATTTTTCCATTAATTGTTATTAGTTATTTTATGTTTGTCTTTGCCTAATAATAACCCTAATCCAATAAACTAGACATCCAAGGCTGTTATATGAGTCTTGAACTATATGTAGCGACATATGGGATCATTGTTCAAGAAACAGCCTAAAGGGTCTATAGTATAGGGATAAGACTGGGTGCCTTATCCTGGTGACACTATGGATACGGCCCACTTTGTATTTGATACAAACGCTGCGATCCAACGCGTTCGTGTAGGAGACATGCGAGTGGGGGTATCCTATGCAATGAGTTTGCATAAGACCGGACCGCGAAATAGTAACCACTAGTTATAACACCGTTAACTAGTTGGTTTTCTATTTTCACTAGGACGACCTAGACAACTTAGTCTTAATCCTGAGTTGATTATGGACTCCTGCTCATGAGAGATTGTCCTTTGATTTGTATGGGTGAGAGTGGCCAATACGCCGACTCAATAAGCCTACCACTTTGGAGACAAGATCGAATGGGGAGCTGGGAACATAATCGTACAAGATGGAATTCACTCCTTCCCGACTTTAGGGAAGCAGATGAGTGTTCCCTTAAGTGGTTACTCCGAGTCTTGAACAAAGGGCCCTACCCTCTCAATGACACGAGAGGGTTTTCTGTTTGATGGTTGGACCATAAACAGATTGTTCATTAGAGGAGAATTGGTACTTAAGGAAATAGAGGTGACCCAGGGGTAAAACGGTAATTTGACCCAGCTGGTGTTACGGACACTCGTGAAGGACTAACTAGTCGATATTGGTCTAAGTTCCGTGGACACAGAAAATATGTCTGCAGTGAGAAGAGTGCAACTGTGAGTCTATAGTGGAATGTACACACAGTTAACGAATATTGATTATTGTGGTTAATGAGTTTAACCAATTAATCTCACATCGTTGGAGCTTCTGATCTGCAGGTCCATAAGGTCCCACTGGTAGCTCGTAAAGTAATTTGAGGAAACTAAGTAATTAAATGTAAATTGAAAATGTTCAATTTACTAAGGGAAATAAATATAATATATATTGATATATTATTGGGAGAGAAATTAATATTTGAAGAAGTTCAAATATAAATTTATGGAAGATTGAAAGAGTTCAAATAATGAATTAATTAAATTAAGTCCTAAAATATGTTTGGGCAAAATTAATTAATTCAAGGCCGAAAATTAAATATGTGATATTTAATTGGTGGTTAATTAATTAAAGAATTCATTAACCATGAATTAATCAATTATGTAAATAATTAATCACTTAAGGAAGTGATTAATCATTTATGGGAATGATCTAATTACTTATGGAAGAAATTAGTCATTTATCGAAAAGATTAATCAATTGGGGAATTGATTGATCATGATTGATTAATTAAGGAATAAGATTGAATCAATTTTGGAAAAGATTGATTTAATTGAATATTTTATTCATGGTCTCTCTTCTATAAATAGAACACTAGACCTAATTGGTCATGACACTTGACACTCTTGAAAGACAAGACCTAGAATTCTCTCTAGCCTCCCTCTTAGAGAAAGACTCTCACAAGTCTTTGGCCTCCTAGACTTAGAGACATACCGGTGTAACCTCTGTGGTTATTGTGTCATTCAAAGAAGAAAATCCAGCGATCAAGAGGCGAGAAGGCTGCTGCGTTTTCATTCTTTGGAGCGTTGTCGGTGAAGAACGGTCAAGTCTACAACGGAGGTTTGTAACGGTTCTTCCTCTTTTCGTTAGAAAAGTTTTTAAAATAAATTTAGATTTATTCTAGCATGTTTAAACCGTTTTTACAGCGACTTTAAAGTTAGTTTAAAGTTTTGTTTGAGTTATCGTAACGGTATTTTAATGTTAATTAATATACGTCGTAAGGTCCAATCGATGCGCTTCCGCTGCGTGGGGACTTTTATTCCCTTCACAAGACTCATATTACAACCTTGGATGTCTAGTTTATTGGATTAGGGTTATTATTAGGCAAAGACATGTATAAAATATAATATAACTAATAACAATTAATGGAAAAATATATCAATATTATTTCATTAATATCTGGTCAACGGTTACATTCACTATCTACGAGTTTTAGGGCATAAAACCCAACAATTGTTAAATATATTTGATATAATTTAACGTATAGGTTTAATTGTTATTAAACCATATATTTAGAGAGTTATAGTTATTTAAATATGATTTAAATATTGAAAAATGTATTTGATACATGTTCGATTTAAATTTGAATAGTGATTCAAATATATCGGGTTAAAGAGATATCGGGTTTGGTGCAATTATTTGATTTAATATTTGATATTAAATTAAATAAATATAGTTAATTAAAATTTGTTTAATTAACTAGTCTAATTAAAATTAATTCTGAATTAACTTTAATTAGAATATTGATATAATGAAAATCAAAATTGAATTTTAAACTTGAAAAATCAATTTTGTTGTTTCCTTCATCAAGTGACACCAACATCTCAGCCTTTGAGTCATGGTATTTGCTGGCTGTGTATAATGCACTTGAAATGCATGCATTTCTCCTATATAAAGTGAATGAAAATGACCAACAAAGATGATGGAAAAAGCAACAAAGATTGGAGCTTGCTGGAAGTTTATATTCTCATAAAACCCATGGTTCTCTCAAGCTTTCACTCTCTCAAATTCATCATGCTCGGGTTCCCACAAACCCGTTTTAAGGCTGGAGAATAGCGGGGAAGTTCTTGGTGGTCGTCCATGAGCTGTTCGTGTAGAGAAACATCCAAAGGAACCCACAAATTTGAAGATCAAAGATAAGTTTTCTAACGCTCTGTTTTTGTTCTTCTTTTGGCATGTTTTTAATCAATCAAATTAATGAAAATCAAGGCCTATGATCCGCTAACGCTTCCGCTCGAGTGTTCTTCACTCCTTCAATTGGTATCAGAGCGTAGTTTGGGCACTTGATTTCCATTAAATTCGAGTTTGGTGGGTAAATTTCAATTGTTGAATGAGTACTGTTGCTAAAGTTGGATGTTTTGGTTTTGGCATCAAATTAAGCTTTAATTTGTTGATTAAATTTGTAATTGCCTAAATGTTTATGGGCATTAATGTCTTGGCAAGAGTCTGTATAAATTTGGGAGTCAATAGAGTTGTTTTTAAGCTGTAATCGAACGAAGAAGATGAAGTTGTCGTTGGCCGAAAAACAGGGGAAGCGAAATCTGGGCTGCTGTATGAACAGCGTCGGGACGCTGTTGATAAAGCGTCTCGACGCTGATGCGTTTTCATTCTAACCCGCGTTTTCATTCTAACCCGCGTTTTCATTCAAGCGGTGGTTTGGTTCAATTCCCGGTCCGGTTCACCACTTCTCGGCCGGTTCGGTCTGTACAAGCCGGTTCAAGCAATTTTTTAACCCTCTTGGTTCGGTTCAAGCCCATAATGGATGGTTCAAGCTGGTTCGAGGTGTTCGGGGCCGGTTCGGGAGCTGTCCAAGGCAGTTTAACTTATTTATTTAATTAATATTGTAATAATTTAGCTTAATTAGTTTGTTTGGATGCCAAAACCGGTCCACTTTAGTGTGTTTAATTATTTATGCATTAGGAATGTATGTTATAATTAAATTAGAATTGATTATGCATAAAGTATGCCATATAGATTTAAAATCCCACCTTAGGAAAGCATGTTCATGCATTAGTAAATAATTATAAGGGTTATAATAAAATGAATGCATGTTAGGTTTCATGTTAGATGCATGTTGGTTGTTTTAATTTTTCGTTTATGGATGTTTTTATAAGTGTTATATTAATAAACGAAAACGAACGAGCATGTAGCATGAAACCCCCTTAGCATTGATGAATGTTATAGGTTGTCTATATTATAAAGTTTTATAAAAAATGGAGATAGACGTTAAAACCTATAACAAAGATAAATGCATGCTCACTTAGGGTTAATGAAATCCAATTTCGAATTATTCGCATAGAATAGGTTGATTTCTTGTAAAGCTAAGGTTACAAGACAACTCACCCGACAAGATGTTGTCTAAGGCTGGAGGTATTTGAGTTAACGGTATACGGAACACCTCCTACCTGGGCATCGAGCCGGTACTTGAGTTAGCTTAACCCAGTTTTATGAGCATGCGTGAGAGATGTGAGGCTTTATCACCTAGACATCATAGCGTAATAGTTATGCCGTTTGAAATCACCTAGATTTAGGTTGTTTCAAATCGTTTAAGCTTTTTTGAATGGTGATTTATTTATATAACTTGAATTATGATTGTTATATGCTTTCATCACCATTAGAAGCATGCTATAGGATTAATTCATTAAAATTTATAAATAGTTATAAGGTTAATGAATAGAAACCGTTAAAACCTATAACAAAGAGTTGCATGCTAACATAGGATCTCAGGTAGTATGAATTAATTTTAAATCGTTTAAAATCGATTAGACCTAAGATCACTATTTTCTAATAGGATTAGAAGGACTTCCTACTTAGTGTTTTAATAGAGTTAAAATTCGATAAGTAGGATATAAGACTTTGGTTATAAGGGAACTCTCCCGGTAACCCGGTACCTGAGTTGAATTAACCATGGTCTTATTAGCATGCAATGTCACTAGGAAATTAAAATGGTTTAATTCGCCTATACATAAGAATAAAGACCTTATTTTAAGATAGTTATATATAAGGCATTGACTTAGATAAATTCGTTTAGCCGGAATTTACCTAAGTAAAAGACCCTAATTGTTAAAATACTTAGGGGGTGTTTGGGGCACTGAATAGGTTATAATAACCCCCCTTATTATAACCTATTCAATGTTTGGGGCACCAACAAAAATAATTGGTGAGGTGGGTTATTTTAACCCCCGATTATTTTATCCATTTTCTACAGTAACCATTATTCAACCCACTACAGTAACTATCTCCTCACTTCTTCCATGCGACTCCTTGACTTTTCCGACGACCGCCGGCCGCCGTCAGCCGACGAAGTTTCCGACGACCGCCGACGACTTTTCCGGCGATCGCCGATGACTTTTCCGGCCACCAATTTTTTTTCCATATTTCTTCTCAATTTCATTTTGAAAAATATAAAAAAAAAAAACAAAGAAAAAAAACATCAAAGGTTGCCGGAAAAGTCGTTGACAACATCGAAGGTTAATCAACTTAAAACAAAAAACATTCAAACGAAATTATATTTACCACACTCAAGTTTATTTCAAATGATTTTATTGATAAAAAAAGAAAAAACTAATATGATTTTTGAACTAAACATTTACAATTTTTATTTTGACAATACTAAAAGTTAACTAATATGATTTTTCTATACCAAAACCTAAACTTTTTTGCTTTGTAACAAAAAAAAAAAAAAAAAGCATAACCCTAAATAAAATCAAAGTGTTGTATATCATAAAAAAAAACTAGAAAAAGAAAACAGTCACTTTGAACCTTTGATTCAGAACCTCATGTTAAAACAGATCAACACTCCAACCACATATTATTTTATCTCAGATTAAAATAATCTGCACCCCAAACACAGATTATTTTATCCCAGACTATAATAATCTGCACCCCAAACACAGATTATTATAACCCTCAGATTATAATAATTGCCAGATTATTATAACCACCAGATATTATAACCAATTCAGTGCCCCAAACAACCCCTTAGTGGGAGGAAAAAGGTATATGAGAAAATTGTTTTCTAACGCTCTCCCTAAATTTCACACCGTAAGATTTATGCATAGCCTCTTGTTACTTTCTAACGTAACCATTCCATTCGGAAGGTGATTGCATAAATTGGTATCAAGGTGAACGGAGAATGTACCTATGTAAAACTTTTCTTCTCACGCTCTCCCTAAAATTCACACCGTGAGATTTATGCATAGCCTCTTGTTACTTACTAACGTAACCATTCCATTCGGAAGGTGATTGCATAAATCAATATCAAGGTGAATGGAGAAAGTATTTATAGTAAGTGGGAGAAGGAAGTGTGTCAACACATCCTACGGTCTCCTCCATTGGTTTACATTGCGAGATCTCTATGTTTGCCTGCTAAGCACGCCCTGGAGCTGCTACACCATTCGGAGGGTTGTAACATAGGGATTGTAGCACAGTGAACACCCCATAAGGATAAAGGATTTCTTAGGGTCGTTCCCAGCATTAGCTTTTCCATTCGGTAGCATTGTTGGGACCGTTCTCTGACATCTAAAAAAAATGGAGGGTCACACTTATAAGACAAAACTAATGGTTAGCTTATTCTTGACCAAACAACGGTAACTAAACGAATTAACAAGATATGAGCGATTATGGTGTTAACGTTTATTTGAGAATGTCTCAGTTCATAGGAGGACTAGCTGACCACCCCTCGGTGGTAGTTACTCTGAACCTCTGAAGTATCGTTGCAAAAGAATTATGACTATAGGGCGTGTAATTGCTTTTGCTAAATTCATTGGATTATAAAAAGGGTTAAAACTTTTAAAGACAACCGGTTTTTACGTTTATTTGTTATTATTCAGCGATTAGTATAGGTTCTATAAAATGCCTCTTCAAATACGCCAAATTCGTCATTGGTATAGAAATATACTACTAAACAAACCTTATACACTATATCATGGTAAGTGATACGTAAACAGTCTTAAAATGTAATATGTCCTCAAGATGATATATCTATTTCATTCTCACAATGATCATAATAAATATAACATAGATAATTGCCTAGCCAAAAGAACATGATTCAAGACTAGAAATATGATTTATTCGTCTTGAAAAACGTGCTTGGTAAGAATAGTGATTCAACCTGGATATACAATTCAAGACCCACTAAATCACGTATGTTCTTTTCCAGGAATGAGTTCCTAAATGCTAGTCGTGAACTAGTTAAGATAACTCTTAGACTTTAAATAGAAGAGTTTATCTCGGCTAAGGCAGTGGGAGACATAAAGTTATTCTTCCAAGGAACGATACATATGGTTCCTAAGATTAAAAGAAATCTTGATTTCTATATCTAGTTTACAAGACCAAGGCTTTTCTATTACCTTTTTGTATGAACCGTATATTGAAAAGGATGCCAATATTTATTCTAAAGAATAATATATACGTTTTAAGACCGATAGAGCCCAGAGCGATTTTAAATTATGAGATATTTAAACCGCAGTGACTCAAGAGAAAAGGCAATGTGTTTCTCAAGGCACCTATCTTTTGCACTTGAGGTTAGACCGAATTAAATATCAATAGGATTGAAGACTGATCTAAAGTGAACTTCTAAACAGGTTAGAAGACGACTCATTACCTTCCTATAAGTCATACCTTAAAAGTAGACTGACTTAATAACCTTTATCAGGAAAAAGGGTTATCGTGCAAAAGAAACCTCCGAGCTGATACATTCTGAATGTTAATACTCGAACAAGAATGAATAATTCATTTGGTTCATTGATGATTATTCAAGGTGCTCTATGTTTACCTAAAGCATAATAAAACTGAACTCTTGAAGTTCAGATAATATAATGCTAAGGATAAGATTCAAATTAGGTAAAACAATAACGACACTTCGATCCGATCAAAGTAGAGAGTAAATGGACTTGAGATTCCAGGTCCATTTGATAGAACATGGAATTATGTCCTAACTCTCAATACCTAGTACATCATAGAAGAGTGGTGTATTGGAAAGGAGAAACAGAGCATTGTTAGACATGGTTCAGTTGATAATGAGTTGCCTAAACTCGTTTTTGGATATGAAGTGTTGACTGCAATTTAAAATATGAATATGGTTCTTTCAAAAGAATGTTTCTGAAACATTATTTGAACTTTGAAAAAGCATAAAATGTGTTTATGTTGTTTCACAACTTAGGGATATCCTCATTTGAGATAATCCCGAAAGATATAGAACCTCATTCAAAGTTGTGCCTATCTATAGGTTATTCCATGGAAATGAGTTATGGATACTTCTTTGTTTAAAAGAAAGTATTTGTATGGACAAATGTTACTTTCTTAAAAAAATGCCACGTTAGAAATCATAACCACGAAGTAAAAGAGTGTTAAGTAAATTTAAAACTATAAATGTATCAATAGAAGAGTTGTTGATAAGATCTGTTTCAACAAAGAGTTGTTGATCAAAATAGTTCTTCAACAAAGGGTTGTTGATCGAGCTGACACATTTAGTCAGTCCTGTCCTTCTCAATTGTTGAGAGAGCCTCAATGCAGTGGGAGGGTTGTTAAACAACCTAATGAAAAACTGTGTGAGTTTAACTGAAACTCCGATCGTCGTGCCTGATGACAATATCGAGGATTCATTGACCTTTAACGAAGTAATGAATGACATGGATAAGGACAATTAAGTCAAAACTATGAACCTGGGAATGGAATACGTATATTTCAATTCATTTTGGTATAGACCAAAAAGAAGTTCATAGTCCAAGATCTAGAGCAAAAGGTTTGCAACCTTAACCAATCCATTTATGAATGGAACTAAGGTTTCGATCTTGGAACATAAGATTTAATGTATGATTAAAACTTATAGTTTTGATCATACTATTGCAAGCCTTGTGTCGGCAGAAGAATTATAAACAGTTTAGTAGCTTTCTTAGTTTAGTATTGATTGATATCCTATTCATTAGGAATGATTTAGGTTATCAATACTGGCATTTAAAAGTGATCTAGCAGCCTAGTTCCAAATAATGTATTTGGAGAGGCTCGATATGTTCTTAGAATCCAACCTATTTGGAATCACAAGAACAAAGATCGCTAGCTCTGTCTCAGGTATCTTATATGGACAAAAGTGTTGGCTAGATATAAGATTAAAACTCCGAGAAGGGTTGTTTACCTTTCAAACATGAAATTCATTTGTCACAGGAGTAGTGTCCTGAGACGCCTCAATAGGTTGAGAACTTGAGACGAAATTCTCGTGCCTCGACAATCAGTTGACAGGCATAGCATAAGGTATGCAGTAGGGGTTGTCAGTGGATACCAATTCAGTCCAGGGTAAGGTCGTTGGACTGTAGTACAAATATCCTCAAGTATCTTAGGAGAACGAGGGTTCATAGGCTCGTGTATGGTGTTCAGGATCTGATCCTTACAGGATACACTAATTCTGATTAGCACACCGATTGGGATTGATGGAAATCCACATCGACATCAGAATTCGCCCTTAACAGGGACTTATATGTTGGCATAGCATCGAGTAAAGACTTCATCTTGAAGGCCAAGTATGTTGCTACTTATGAAGCAAGCTCAGGAGTCTATAGGACTTAGGAAGTTAATTTGGAAAGTTGTTCCAAATATGAGGCGAGTATATAGAACGAAAACATAAAATCTCATATGAGAGGTTATGTGTTGAGGGGATGTGATTGTCACAAGGATAACCTCAATAGTAAAATTTTTCTGAAACATTTACGAAGGCCCTCACGCCTAAAAGTGTTCGAGGGACATCTAGATGGTCTAGGTCTACGAGTTGAACAGCCCACTAGAGTTTTAGTCCAAGTGGGAGTTTGTTGGGGTTTATGTCCTAAAACTCGTGGATAGTAAATGTAACAAATTTATTTATAAAACTTATTAGAATAGTTTTTATTATGGTTGTCGAAAGACTTGTTTAACTATGTTTTTATTAACCCAAATCCAATAAAACTAGAATCCTTAGCTGTGAGATGAATGCTTGAACTTTATGTAGTGACATAAAAAGTGGATCTGATTCAAGTACATAGCCTAAAATGGTATATAGTATAGGGATAAGACTGGTATCTTATCCTAGGAAAAACTATGTGACGAGGCCCACTTTGTTTTAATACAAACGATGCGATCCTAAATCGTTTATCTAGAGACATGTGAGTGGGGACGTCCTATGCAAAAGAAATTTGTATAAGACCGGACCGTGAAATAAGTCATTTTCACTTTATAACGCCGTTTACTGTGAAACTGACTATTTCAAAGTGATGACCTAGGTAACTCGATCTTAATCCTAAGCTAACTATGAACTCCTGTTTATTCGGGATTATCCTTTGATTTGCAAAGGTGAGAGTGGCCCATAAGCGCCACTCAATATACCTGCCACTTTGGGGATAAGACTGGATAAATAGTTTGGGACATAGTCCTGGAAGATGGAATTCACTCCTACCCGTCTTTAGGGATAGTAGAAAGGTTGTTCCCTTAAGTGCTGACTCCGGGACGTGAACAAAGGCGTGCCACCCTCTCATTGGCCCGAGAGGTTTTAGGTTTTGTGGTCGGACCACAAACTAATTGTTCATTAGGGACTCAGTTGAAGGCTTAAGGAACAAGAAGTACTATAGGGGTAAAACGGACTTTCGACCTTACTATAGTTACGAACAACCTGTGAAGGATTGACTTCCTAATCACGGTTATATCGGGTGGACAAAAATATATCTACAGTGAGGGGAGTTCAGCTACGGGCTATAGTGGAGTGTCCCGCTAGTTAACGAATGTTGATTAACTAGGATTGAAAGAGTTCAACAAGTTAATCTCGTATCGTTGGAGCCCATGATCTGTAGGTCCATTAGGTCCCCCTGCTAGCTCAATCGGATCTAACCTTAGAACAGAATGATGAAAGAATTTGAAAGCGTTCAAAGTTCAGATTTTGGGAGATATTGTTAAATATATTTGATATAATTTAACGTATAGGTTTAATTGTTATTAAACAGTATATTTAGAGAGTTATAGTTATTTAAATATGATTTAAATATTGAAAAATATATTTGGTACATGTTCGATTTAAATTTGAATAGTGATTAAAATATATCGGGTTAAAGAGATATCGGGTTTGGTGCAATTATTTGATTTAATATTTGATATTAAATTAAATAAATATAGTTAATTAAAATTTGTTTAATTAATTAGTCTAATTAAAGTTAATTCTGAATTAACTTTAATTAGAATATTGATATAATGAAAATCAAAATTGAATTTTAAACTTGAAAAATCAATTTTGTTGTTTCCTTCATCAAGTGACACCAACATCTTAGCCTTTGAGTCATGGTATTTGCTGGCTGTGTATAATGCACTTGAAATGCATGCATTTCTCCTATATAAAGTGAATGAAAATGACAAACAAAGATGATGGAAAAAGCAACAAAGATTGGAGCTTGTTGGAAGTTTATATTCTCATAAAACCCATGGTTCTCTCAAGCTTTCACTCTCTCAAATTCATCATGCTCGGGTTCCCACAAACCCGTTCTAAGGCCGGAGAATAGCGGGGAAGATCTTGGTGGTCGTCCATGAGTTGTTCGTGTAGAGAAACATCCAAAGGAACCCGCGAATTTGAAGATCAAAGATAAGTTTTCTAACGCTCTGTTTTTGTTCTTCTTTTGGCATGTTTTTAATCAATCAAATTAATGAAAATCAAGGCCTATGATCCGCTAACGCTTCCGCTTGAGTGTTCTTCACTCCTTCATTTACTAACTGTGGAAGTTAATTTCTGACTTAAACCCATGAACGCCCCACCAGTGAAATGGTAGTTTAGAGCGCTACGCACCCATTAGTGCCTTGAGGGATGAGACTTAGCTCCACTGACTGGGTGCCATCTACCATCAGTAGGAGTAGAGACCTCCCAAAACTCCCACTCGTGCACTATAAGTGAGTTGGTAAACTTATATATATGGGTGATCTAATTGAACACGAGACCCAAACTACAGGTAAATGAAATGAAACAAATGAGAATGAGATGACCTAACCCTTAGGCCCTTAACTCGAATAAAATGTTAAAACCTTGGTTGTTGCAAATGTCTAGCAGTATTGTTACTTACTGAGTATTTTTCTTAAATACTTATTCTTTCCCTTAGATACAACTGCATGTAGAGGTAAAGGTGTACAGAACGCGTGACGGAGAGCTGCTGAGCCATGTATCTCCTTTAGGATAGTCTTCCGCATTTTACATTTTGAAATTCTCCTTTTGAACTTGTATTGCAAATGATTTAAGGTTTATTCCGCTTTAAGTTTTGTGTGAATGGCTAAAGTGTTCTTTTGTGTCGTTTTAACTGGGATCCCAGGCTGAAAAGTTTCGCAAAATTTCTAAGTATGTTTTCTTTAAATTATATTTCCTCACTGTTCTTAGAAGTAGAATGAAATGTATGTAGTAACGGCCCTAGGATCTAGGCATGAAAAGTAGGGTTGTTACAGTGATTTCACGACTTCGTTACTCAACAAATAATGTAGATTAACCACCTAACAAAATAATTATTAACTAAGAATGACATAAGTATTTATTCATTAATAAAGATACCAGTGATTGATTTGTAAATAATCATAATAAACTTACCACAAGCCTTGTGACCAATTATAACAAATAACGATCGATATTTCACATTCACTCCATTTTGAATCATGGTGCGAATTCGATGATCCACCTTCTTCCTCATGTTTACACCTTACAAGAAAACGTGATCAAAGTTATATGGAAGTTCAATGTAGGCAGAAACATTAAAGCTAAAAAAAATAATTGTTTTAGAATAAAAAAACCATATATTTTATTTTTAACACATGGACATATACTAATTTTGATGATAAATTTTTTTATTAGATTAATAAGTAAAAATTATGCAACAAGCATGAGAAAACAACAAAGTTAGGTTTGTGTGTAACGTCCCAGACCAAAGATTCGAAATCTGGATTCGGCACCTGACGGTTCAGACATTCCCCTAATATACCAATTGATATACAAACAGGGTAACACAATAATAATAAAAAAATGAAAAAATATGATTTTAAAAATTTTGTTATATTTGGAAATATAAGAATTATACCTAGATTTGCAAATATCTGAATGTTTCTTGTTATCCATTGTGATTTCCCTTATATTTATGTGTACATTCATACATACATACATATATATATATGTCTACGTACATAGATATATATACACACATCGAATAGATATATACAAATGATATGATGGTGGTCACGAACGAATATACTGAGTAGATATTTATATATATAACTAAATAAGCCCTTGAGATGAGTGATTTTGATGTTATATATGCCCTTGAGATGAGTGATTTTGAGGTTATCTTGGGAATGGAATGGTTGGCTTCTAATTATGCCAACATAGACTGTTATCGTAAGGAGGTGATATTTAACCCTCCGTCACAGGCAAGCTTCAAGTTTAAAGGATCGATGATCAAAGGTGCTCCTAAGGTGGTCTCTGTAATGAAGGCGAGAAAATTGATTAGCAAAGGAGCTTGGAGCTTGCTGGCCAGCGTGGTTGACACAAGGAAAACCGAGGCATCGATGGCCTCAATACCGGTGGTGAGGGAATTCACAGATGTATTTCCTGAGGATCTGACAGGACTACCGCCAGCACCAGAGGTTGACTTTTGCATTGAGCTTGAGCGAGGGACTAATCCGATTTCTAAAGATCCATATAGGATGGCTCCAGCGGAATGGAAAGAACTTAAGGTCCAGATTCAGGAGCTGTTGGACAAAGGTTATATACGCCCCAGCGTCTCGCCGTGGGGTGCTCCAGTTTTATTTGTGAAAAAAAAGGATGGGACAATGCGTTTGTGCATCGACTACAACAAAGTGACAATAAAGAACAGATACCCCCTGCCCAGGATTGATGACCTCTTTGATCAGCTTCAAGGTGCAGCAGTGTTTTCATAAATAGATCTACGGTCAGGTTATCATCAGCTGAGAATTAGAGAGGACAATATACCCAAGACAGCTTTTCGAACCAGGTATGGGCATTACGAATTTACTATGATGTCCTTTGGGCTTACTAATGCTCCTGCAGTTTTCATGGACTTGATGAACAGGGTATTTAAGGAATTGCTGGATTCATTCGTGATTGTTTTTATCGACGACATTCTTATCTACTCCAAGACAAAAGAGGAACATGAGGATCATCTCAGGAGAGTTCTAATCACCTTAAGAACGAACAAGTTGTATGCCAAATTCTCTAAATGTGAGTTTTGGCTACAACGAGTTTCCTTCTTAGGGCACGTGGTGTCGAAGGAAGGTGTCACAGTAGATCCAGCCAAAATAGAGGCAGTGAACAAATGGTCTTGACCCACTTCAGTTAGTGAGATTCGGAGTTTCTTGGGGTTAGCAGGATATTACCGTCGTTTTGTGCAAGGCTTTTCCAGTATTGTCGCACCCCTAACTCAGTTGAATTGAAAGGGTACTCCGTTTTGTGGAACGAAGCTTGTGAGGCAAGCTTCCAAGAACTTAAGCAAAGACTTGTTTCGACACCGGTACTTACAGTACCAGATGGTTCAGGAGAATTCGTTATTTACAGTGATGCTTCAAAGAAGGGACTCGGTTGTGTGTTAATGCAGCATGGAAAGGTCATTGCTTATGCGTCTCGTCAGCCGAAAGATTATGAAAAGAACTACCTGACCCATGACTTGGAGTTAGCGGCAGTGGTCTTTGCCTTGAAGATTTGGAGACTATTTATACGCAGAGAAAATCCAAATCTTCACAGACCACAAAAGTCTGAAATACCTTTTTACCCATAAAGAGTTGAATATGAGGCAGCGAAGATGGTGAGAGTTAGTGAAAGATTATGATTGTGACATCCAGTACCACCCGGGCAAGGCAAATGTTGTTGTAGATGCCGTCAGTAGTAAGACTGCTTATGCGTCTGCTTTGATTACTAACCAGGCTCGTATATTAAATGACTTGGAACGTGCAAATATTATGGTTGCAGTGGGTGAAGTTACAGCACGCCTAGCTCAGTTGACAGTTAAGTAGAGCTTGAGACAGAGGATCATAGATGTCGAACCAAGTGACCCTGACCTTGTTGTTAAACGCAGTCAAGTAGAGGCGGGGTAGGTGAACGAGTTCTTTTTATCTTCAGACTTCGGCTTGTGTTACCAAGGTCGCTTATGCGTACCTGGAAATGTCGATCTCAAACAGGAATTATTAGCAGAGGCACATAGTTCACTTTTTTCAATCCATCCAGGAAGTACGAAAATGTACCATGATTTAAAACAGTATTACTGGTGGCAGGGCTTGAAAAGAGAGATAGCTGAGTTTGTTAGTAAGTGTCTTGTTTGTCAGCAAGTAAAAGCCCCGAGACAGAAACCAGCGGGCTTGTTGCAGCCGCTAAGTGTACCAGAATGGAAGTGGGAGCATATATCTATGGACTTCATTACAGGATTGCCTAGAACGGCCAAGGGTTACACCGTCATTTGGGTCATTATCAACAGACTCACTAAGTCAGCGCATTTTCTCCCTGGGAAGCCTACTTACACTGTTGAAAAGTGGGCACAATTATATATGACAGAGATAATCAAGCTTCATGGGGTGCCGGTATCAATCGTGTCCGATAGAGACCCTCAGTTAACGTCTAACTTCTAGGGGAGTCTGCAAAGAGCCTTGGGTACTCAGATGGTCAAACTGAGCGATTGAACCAAACTCTAGAGGATATGTTACGAGCATGTGTCTTGGATTTCTCAGGTAGTTGGGATGCACACCTGCACTTAATGGAATTTGCTTATAACAATAGTTATCAAGCAACCATCGGTATGTCACCGTTTGAGGCCCTCTATGGGAAGAGATGCAGGTCCCCTGTTTATTGGGATGAGGTCGGAGAACGTCAGTTGTTAGGACCTGAATTGATTCAAGCCTCCAGCGAGGCTATTCGCACAATCAGATCGAGGATGTAAACGGCTCAAAGCCGACAGAAGAGCTATGCAGATACAAGGAGAAGAGATTTAGAGTTTGACGTGGGTGATCATGTTTTCTTGAAGGTAGCTCCAATGAAAGGAGTATTGAGGTTTGGAAGAAAAGGCAAGCTCAGTCCACATTTCATTGGTCCGTTTGAAATTCTAAAACGGATTGGTCCGGTAGCTTATCGTCTAGCGTTGTCGCCTTCCCTTTCGGCGGTACACAACGTTTTCCATGTCTCCATGTTGCGAAAGTATTTGACAAATCCAACCCATAGAGTGGACTTCGGACCCTTGCAACTTAGCGAGAACTTGACTTATGAGGAGAGACCTATGCTAATTCATGATAGAGAGGTGAAGGTCCTTCAAAATCGCGAGATAGCACTCGTAAAGGTCCTTTGGCGAGACCATTTGTCTGAAGAGGCAACGTGGGAGGGAGAAGACGAAATGATGACCAAGTATCCAGAGTTGTTCCAGTACTAGCAACTTTCGAGGACGAAAGTTCTTTTAAGGTTAGTATGATGTAGCAGCCAGCTTTTAAAAAAAAATAAAAAAAAGAGAGAGAGGAAGGGAATGGGCTAATGCCCGGTCAAAAGGGAAAAGGAAAAAAAGGGGGGGGAACTTTCCCCCAAAAATCGGTCAACTGACCGTATTAAAAAGAAAAAAAAACTGAAGCTTTTTCTCTCTCCCTCGCTCGGCCCTCTCTCTCTCTCTCACCCGATACCCTCTCTCCCTCTCTCGGCAATCTCTCTCTCTCATCTGCACGCTGCCACCTCCCTCCGCCGCACGCCAACAGTCGACGTCGCCGCATGCCGTTGTTGTCCTCTGCAAGTTGTCGCCGCCGGTAACGTCTCTTGTCACTCTCTCTCTCGTCTCCTTCTCCCTCGATCTCACTATCTCTCAGCCCACTCTCTCTCTTTTGTAGCAGATCCGTGCGCCGCCGCCCTTCCTCGACTCCAGATCTGCACGTCGCCGCTACCGCCACCGGTAAATCTCGCCTCCCCTCAAATCTTCCTCTCTCTCGGTTTTCTCTCTCTATTGTGTTAATAATGGGAGCATTTTCTTTCTCGTTCAGCTTCAAGCAGCCACTGCCGCCCTCGGGCTCGTTCAGCTTTGCTTCTAAAGAATTATTTGGGGTAAGGAATTAAGTAAGATTCAGTTTTAGCTGATTTGGGACGTACTGTGTTGGGGCCTAACTTTAGTATTAAATTGTTAGGAATTGTGAAATTGCTTGAAAAATCGGTGGGCCAAGCTGTTGTATTGGTACTGAGTTGTTAAGGTAAGTAACTTGCTTCATTGGAATGAAATGTGTATGCTTTGAAATGATTGTTTACTCCTGGCATGATAATGTGTATAAGTTGTTCGGGTTGAGTATGAGGGGATATGTTGCGTTAATTTCAAGAACATGGCTATTGCTTATATATTGATGTTAGGTGATAGAAGTGAGTGTATGACTGTTGTGTATTTTTAAAGCTGGCTGACATTGTTTGTAGCTTATGAGAAGTTGTGGTTTTTCTCTGTTTAGGAGTGTTGGTTGTCGTCCCCATTTCTTATTCTTGAGATGTGACTGAGTTGGGATGGTACATATCGGATAGTCTGTCAGTATTCTATGAAAAGAAACTGATTGTATTAAATAGGTTGCGGATAAAGATTAGTAAGTGTTAAGGGGACCTAAAGGGTAAAGGATTAAGAAAGGGGCTAGTTGCCTCGGTTGAGGGCCGTGTCAATTAAACACCTAGGACTGAGATGTATTAGACTGAAATGAGGGGCTTAATGGGTGGGACTTGGCTTCGCAGTCTAGGTGCCATTTACTAACTGTGGAAGTTAATTTATGACTTAAACCCATGAACGCCCCACCAGTGAAATGGTAGTTTAGAGCGCTACGCGCCCATTAGTGCCTTGAGGGATGCGACTTAGCTCCACTGACTGGGTGCCATCTACCATCAGTAGGAGTAGAGACCTCCCAAAACTCCCACTTGTGCACTATCAGTGAGTTGGTAAACTTATATATATGGGTGATCTAATTGAACACGAGACCCGAACTACAGATAAATGAAATGAAACGAATGAGAATGAGATGACCTAACCCTTAGGCCCTTAACTCGAATAAAATGTTAAAACCTTGGTTGTTTCAAGTGTCTAGCAGTATTGTAACTTACTGAGTATTTTTCTTAAATACTCATTCTTTCCCTTACATACAACTGCAGGTAGAGGTAAAGGTGTACAGAATGCGTGACGGAGAGCTGCTGAGCCATGGATCTCCTTTAGGATAGTCTTCCGCATTTTACGTTTTGAAATTCTCCTTTTGAACTTGTATTGCGAATGATTTAAGGTTTATTCCGCTTTAAGTTTTGTGTGAATGGCTAAAGTGTTCTTTTGTGTCGTTTTAACTGGGATCCCAGGCTGAAAAGTTTCGCAAAACTTCGAAGTATGTTTTCTTTAAATGATATTTCCTCGCTGTTCTTAGAAGTAGAATGAAATGTATGTAGTAACGACCCTAGGATCTAGGCATGAAAAGTAGGGTCGCTATAGTGATTTATATATATAACTAAATATATCGAGTTATTATATGATCAAATATAAAATAAAGAGAATACATATATCAATAAAAATGAAATAATATATAACGTTCATGAATGTTGTAACGCCGTTAAATTCAGGTAAACATCAAGTTCTCGGTTCATATGTTTAACTCAACAAGTTTTAGCTAATTAAATTGAGTTATGATGACTAATTGGATTTTTTATTGGCCTAAATATGAATTAAATAGGCTCAATCAAGGTCTTAATTGGATGGAAGAGCATTTAATTAGACTTGATGGCATTCTTGTAATTATGTAGAGAATGAGCTAAGCCAACCCTATCATCTTTTTCATTTAGCCGCACGCAGCACGAGCCAAGACTTTATCTTCTTCTTTCCCTCCTCCCTTTCACGATTTTTCAGCCCCTTCTTCCCTATCTTCATGAAATTTTCTCCTTCTCCAAGTTTAATTTCTCTTCTTCTCTCCATGATTCAACCAGATCTTCATCTCTCTTATCTCCATCCAACCTCCGACGAGCTCAACAACCTCTTCACGCGGACACTTCTGCACGATTTCCGACGAGGCCGACTCGTTTCTCTGGCGCTCTCTCGACGGTGCAGTGACGGTTCAAGGGCGCATGCAGATAACTTTTGCAGGCGTGGGTGGGTGTTTTTTGGCAAGCAGCGGTCTAATCAACGCGAATAGTATCATTTTGGATTTTTTTAGCTTTTCCGGCGAGATTCAGTAGTGGGTCTTTAAGTTCCTTTGATTTCCAACGATTTTGGCACTGGGTAAGTAATTTTCAGCAAGGCTTGAGGGTTATTTGGGAGTTTAATCGATTACCCATTGATTTTTGTTGGTGAATCCAAGGTACCCATAGCATTTGGAGGATTAATCGCCGTTTTTTAGCGAAATCGAAACCCGGACAGCAAGCTTAAGTTTCTGTTTTGGGTAAGTTTTGGGGGTATAATTTGTCCCCAAAATTATGTGGCTCCTAGTTTTATGCTTGAATTAATCTCCTATTGATTTGTGTATGTTTTTCCCCTTTGGTGTAGTTAATTAAAGGCTTTGGGAGCTAAGAAATTAATTTACCCTGCGTTTGGGCTCCCGTTTTTCTAAAAACAGGTTTAGGGTTTCGAAACCCTCCCTAACTGGGAAGTCGTGGGCGTCGTTTTCCTTTTCCTCTCCATCCGACTTCACACTTCCCTCCCTCGGTTTTCCTTCCTTTGTCTCGTCTTCTTTGTGGCGATGGCTCTCGCTCTCCTCTACGGCTTGTTGTCTTCTTCCTTTTACTTACCTTTCTCTCTGTTGTACCTTTTGCCGTCTACGGTTGGTTATCTTCTTCCTTTTACTTACATCTTTCTTTCCGTGTTCTTTGTGGCGATCGTTCTCTCTCTCGTCTACGGTGAGTTAATTTCGGTTTTGTTATGATTTTTTGTAACGCCCCGCGTTTCGAAATCGAGCAATTTTGGCATTAATTGGACGTTATAATTTTAATTTGGAAATTAGAATTTAAGTTTAGCCTGGGGTCGTTAAATTAAATTTTTATAATTTAGTAAAAAGATATTTTTAATTAAATCTTTAATTTTCTAAAGTTTTGAAATTTAATATTCGATATTTATTTTAAATATCAAAAGACCCAAATCCTTAATCAATTGAGTTATTTTCTTTCCCTAATCTTTTAGGAGCTAAGTTTGGGATTTTAAATTAAACCCTAGTTAACTCTAATTCCTATTTAAAATGGGATTTTCTTTTTATTAAGGTGTATTTTTAAAAGAAAAGAAATAAAAAAAACCAAAGTAAGCCATAAGTTTCTTCTCCCTCTCTTCATCTCTCTCGTGCTTGAGCAGCCCCCCCCCCTCTGCGTTTTCTTCAGCTGCTGCCATCCCCCACACGAGTCATCTCTCCCCTCCCTTTCTCGTGTTAGTCAGCTGTTGGGTTCCTAGAGTGAGTAAAAATATGATATGAAATACTCTAGAATTCCTGTGCAAGTATACACAGTCTGCAGCAAGTAATATTATCAATCCAAGGTCTGAATAAGTTTCCACTTTATCTATTTTGTATAACTTTCTAATGGTTTTAGAGATAATAAAAATGTTGGGTTTTATAAGAATTATGCTGAAGCAAAATAAATGACAGAACGACGAGTAAACAAATAGACAGATAGATTAAAGACAGGCGTTGGTTAGGCTTTAGTGATTGTTATAGAATATGCTCTAGCAATATTATTGATCATGCATTTCCCGCAGTATTATTAGCGGATTCCTCCCGGAACTCCGAATCTTTTGGGATGTGTTTCAACCCCAATGAAGTGCGACCGATCAGGCACTAGGCAACTGGCTATCCCTAGCTCAGTCACTGGCGTTCACCAATACACAATGATCGCAGTGTGGAGAATTGCCACACACTCTCTAAATCATCCCTGAAACTAGAGAGAGCTATTCACATCGGCTGGCCAGGCGGGCATTAAAATAAGAGTAAGCACAACAATTAACCAAAATGCAATAGTCAATTTATTACTAGAGATGAAGCACAGTAATCACATTATTCCTAACCAACACCTTATGCTACTTAGTTCATAACAGACATAGGAATACGAATTACAATCTGAGTATGCATGTCCATAACTACAAGATAAATAAGAAGGCAGACTCCCTAATCAGCTTGCGGTTGATGGTGTTCTCGATGGTCTTTAATCTCCCTAACTACTCGGCTTCCAAGGGAAAACATGGAATGACTTTGACTTTGACGGCTACTTCCTTTTATAGAAGGATGGGAGGCTTGAATTAGGTCAACTAGGACACGTGTAAGGCTCTCCTTGATCCTTTATCACGAAAATAACTCAACAAAAGTCGGTTCATGAGGTTGGCTAACGAGCTGTGATGTGGCAATTTTTGCTCCCAGTTTTGCTGCAGCATAGAATTTGCTCCCTCCAGTCGCTCAGCAGCATAATCTACACAAAATATTTTCCAATACTTCCATTCTTCCAAATGGGTTAAAACATGTAATATCTCTCTAAAACCAACCCTATTAAGCATTAAAGACACGCAAATTCTTATATAAATGAGGCCTAAATAACTACCTTTTGGGCAGTTATCATACCCCCAAACTTGAACTATTGCGCGTCCCGAGCAATACTAACCAACCTTCCTTCAAGAATTTCAAAACATTAGACAAAGAATTAGCTTAATCAAACCAGACAGTCCAACACTACCTTTAACCTTTACCTGAGCACTCTGCAAAATCAAGCTCTGCTGCAGCAAAATGATTCCTTCAGCAGGGACAAATAATCACCACTTTTCAACTTAATTCTAAGAACTCTCCACAGCTTAGCTCTATTATCAGACATTTCAAAACATATTTTTAAAAGGGTTTATATCTTTGTTTATCAGACTTAAAGCAGCCTTACAGTCATAAGCTCTTAAGCATGGGATGACCCACTTTATGGTGCAGTATACCCTTGCCTCAAGCTCATCACCAACTAGGCTCAATACTCAATATAAAGCTCAAAAAATCCTTAGTTATTCTATCTCTTGCCCCTCAGAATGGCGACATTTTATGATGAAGCTCACCTAAGTTCTGGGAGACAGAAAAACTGCTGGATCATCATTCATCCTTCAAAACTTTTGCTCCATCAAATTTTCAGCAAAATCTTCAACAAATAATTTTTCAGCAAATAATTTTTTTCTCATATTTCTCATTTTTTTACATTTCCTAGGTCATCTTTTGACGCGAAGACAAACTGTGGGTATCACAAATGTCCCCGGTTACTCAATAACCTAGCAAATTTTAATTTTGAAGGAGAGGAATGCTCGAGCAAAATAATTGGAGTAGCAAAAAGTCCCCCAAACTTGAATTATTCATTGTCCCCAATGAATCATTAATTAAGTAATTATACCCCCAAACTTAAATTTTTCTATTCTAAACTTTTAAACTAAACATGGGACTAGGATTAAGCTTAAAGTGGATCATATAAGTCAATAGTACCGTCAAAATCATCTTGCCGCAGCAACAGACCAGGCTAGAAGAAAGGCTCAAGCAAAAGGTTTCTGGAGATCAGAATACCTTGATCTAATTAAGCGTAATCAGTCCAAGCTTCAAACATTCAGAAGAAAATTAGTTAAGTTAGAGTTAGTCAGTTCTCATGGGATAGAAACATTCAAAAATTCATTAAAAAGATTCAAAAATATTACAAAATAGAGATATATTTTTAAAGCATAAGAAATTAAAAAGAAACAAAACAATCAAACATTTTTAGCAAAATGGGGTCAGATATGCGCGAGCAAACAAAATGATAAGACAAAAATAATGCTCGCTGAAGATCATTCCATCCATCAATCTTCCTGACCCTGGTCTTCATTATCATTCTCTTCTCGTTCAACAGGCGGGGGTGGTATCCAAAGATTAAACAAATCATCGGGAAACATTGGAAAGGCCGGATATGGTGTTGAGAAATTAGTTTGCAAGGCCCCCCTGAGCGCATCATCTCTCCTTTTAGCATAAGTCCAGTAGGTATGAGCTTGCCTTTCAGCAAACTCTAACCTATTGGTCAATACTGACAGTTGCTCTAGGATTTGATTGACGCCATACACAAGCCCACCCTTGCGAACCTCTTGCATACGTTGAAGCCGCACCAGATTAGGTGTGTCAATGATTCCCTTATCAGTCATGATCATATCTTCTGGAACCGTGGGCACTCCTGCCCTGCTGCATAACATCGAAATCGTGTTCGGAAAGAACAGCTTCCCCACCTTCTTTTTCCAACAATCAACAATCTCAGAAGAAATAATTTTTCCTACATCAATACTCATCGAGCGCAAAATGGCAAAAGCAAGCAATACCCTGTCACGAGATACTGTGGAGTCGTATGTTGTCGGCAGCAAGCGTAGCCTGATGAAACCCATCCAGGTGTTGGCTTCACTCTTCAAATAAGCAGCTTGAAATGTATGCTTCCTTGTCTGCGACACTCTCCACTGGGCCCCCTCAATGCCTACCTCCCGGACAGCCGCACTCAGTTGATCACTAGATGGTGCAGCCACCATCTCATTAAAAACGGCATGCGGAAAATTTTGGAGATCGAACAGTTCATTGATGGCCTCAGGACTCCACTGTACAGGCACTCCTCAAACGATGACCTAAAAATCATTCTTAACGTCAAGATTGGCGTAAAATTCGCGAACAATTTTGGCATTCATAGGTTCTGGCTTCGCACAAAATTGCCTCCAACCGAGGTTCACTATTCCAGACTCCAAAAACCTAGGTAAATCATTGCCAAATCCACGTTCGAACAAGAAATCCCGTTTCAGCACCTCCTGGTATTTTGCTCGAGCAAGATCGTTGACGAAGCGAATGAATGGCGCCCTCGGCTCCTCAATTTCTCCTGATGCTTCGACAATTCCTTTGCCCCTGCTTTTTCTCTGGACACGCAAACGCTCTTCCTCTTCCTTTCTTGCCTCTTCCTCTTTTTCCTTATTCTCAGCTTCCCTTCTTCTTCCTCAGAGTCCGACGTTGGAGGTGATGGAGTGTTCCGAACCACCCTCACGCGACTCGCCTTCCTCTTGATGCGGCGGCGCTTGGGTGGTTCAGGCATAATAATTTCAACATGGGCCTCCTGCACCGGCTCCGGTGTTTTCTCCTTGTTATGCGCACCTTCGGCCTCTGTTTCTTGATTTTTCTCAGCAATCTGTTCTTGAACCGTATCTGGGTTTTGTACTGCAGGTTCTTGAGTACTTCCTTCCTCCGCAGTAGTGGCAACAACGTTCGCCACCTCCTGAACTTCCTTCTGTTCTGCAGCCCTCTGCTGCCTTCTTCTTCTCTTTGCCTCATTTTCCTCTGGCGTTCTCTTTTTCTTAGTTTTGCCTTTTTGCACTTCCGGTGTGACCGGTACCTCTTCTTCCTCACTCTCCCTTTCTTTTTGAGCTCTTTTTTTAGCCATTGAAGGTGTAAAAGTGTTTTGATAGAGAATGCAGAGAAAAGAAAGAATAACACTCGCACGAAGATTTAAGAAGACGAAGTGGAGAAGCTTACCCGCGTTTATGCATAAATAGGGCTGCAGCAAACAAGAATCCTAACCGAAAAGTTTTGCCCTGCCATAACTAATATTACCGTTGCAATTAAAAATGAAAACCTGAAATTCAAAAATTACCAACGGTAAAATTGTGAATTCCAAACGGCCATGGTAAAAATTAATGCTTTGTCATCATTGAAGCCGTTGGATAATTACTCTGCGCCACGTGGCCTCATCTGACGATGCACGCGCATTTACCTGCAAGAATTCAAAGTTAAACTCAACGGTAACAATAATAAATTCCAACGGAAACCCTTTTATCTCGGAATATTTTGCTCCAGCAATATCTTTGCCGCAACAATCTGCTGAACCTGAAGAATCTCAGATACGGAATTTCGAATTTCAAAATAGACAAATCAAATCTTTTTAATTCAAATTAACCCGAACAAAGCAAACTTAACCTGTTATTCTTAAAAGAAGCCGAATGAATTAGAGAAAATCTCTATTAATTAGAACTAGAATTCAAATAACTCAAAATAAAATCTAGATGAAATCTAATAAAATCTAACTAATTAAAAGATAATCCAAAGATAATTTCAATAAATAACCTGAAAATCAAATAAAATCAAATAAAAAAAAGATCAAATCTAACCTACCAAAAATAATAAAAATACTTAAAAGATAAAATCTAATAAATCATGCAAAATTAAATCTAACCTAATCCGAAAAATAAAATCAAATTAACGAAAAATCAAATCAAATCAAATCCTGGGAGCTCAAAATTGTGCTATGTGAAATGCTCCCGCAAAAGTCCTGCTCTCTCAATCATCAACCAATCGTAGGGAAGGATATTTCGACTGAAATTCCTCACCCCAATAATGCTTCACACGCTGTCCATTTACCTTGAACAATCTCCCATCTTTTTCATCCTGCTAAGTAATTGCTCCATTGGAAAAATTTATTTTCAACCACGATAAACGGTCCTGACCATTTACATTTCAATTTTCCAGGAAATAATTTTAATCTAGAATTATAAAGCAAAACTTTCTGACCCTTGACAAATTCCTTAGACTTAATTTTTTTGTCATGCCACAGCTTAGTCTTTTCCTTATACATTTTCGCATTTTCATAAGAAAATTGGCGAAATTCCTCTAACTCATTAAGCTGCAGCATTCTTATTGCTCCTGCGCGACTCATATCAAAATTTAACTTTTTCAAAGCCCAAAATGTTTTATACTCAAGCTCTTATGGTAAATGGCAAGCTTTCCCATATACTAACCTATAGGGAGACATACCTAGAGGAGTCTTATAAGCTGTCCTATAAGCCCAAAGAGTCTCATCTAACCTAAAGGACCAATCCT
The DNA here is from genome assembly GCA_017139565.1 of Luffa aegyptiaca. NCBI lineage: Eukaryota > Viridiplantae > Streptophyta > Magnoliopsida > Cucurbitales > Cucurbitaceae > Luffa > Luffa aegyptiaca. The sequence continues at coordinate 26,202,069 of CM029397.1, forward strand.
TTTTAGATGGATGGACTACTTTTTCTAAAATAGCTTTAATTTCCCTATTACTAATTTCAGCTTGACCATTTGCTTGTGGGTGATAAGGGGTAGCTATCCTATGCTTAATCCCATACTTAGCTAAAAGCTTAGTTAAGATATTATTAACAAAATGAGTACCCTCATCACTCACTAGAGCCCTAGGTGTCCCAAACCGCGCAAAGATGTGTGATTGAAGAAACCTTGCCACTGTCTTGGCATCACTTTGATGGCATGCAATGGCCTCCACCCACTTGGACACATAATCAACTGCTAATAAGATAAAAACATTGCCATTAGAAGGGGGAAATGGCCCCATAAAGTCAATACCCCATACATCAAATAATTCAACTTCTAAGATGTAAGTAAGAGGCATTTCATCTCTAGGCCCCAAGTTTCCTCTCCTTTGGCAAGCATCACATTACTAGTAGAACCAGTGGGCATCCTTGAATAATGTAGGCCAGAAAAATCCGCAATGCAAAATCCTCATAGCCGTCCTCTGACCGCTGAAATGACCTCCATACGGCGAAGAGTGACATTGCTCCAGGATTTCCTTTGCTTCAGCACCTGAAACACACCTACGAATAATACCGTTAGAGCATTGCTTATACATAAATGGCTCATCCCAAAAGAAAAATTTTGCATCATGCTTAAAATTTTTCTTCTGCCTCCAATCCATGTCAATAGGAGTGACTCCCTTTACTAAAAAGTTGGCAATATCAGCATACCAAGGGACATCCCTAACTACCTTTAACTCAACAGCAAAAGCTGTTCATCTGGAAAAGAATCAGAAATGGCAGATTGCTCCAGCAAAGATGATGATGGATCAAGACGAGATAAATGATCTGCAACGACATTCTCTGATCCCTTCTTGTCCTTTATCTCCAAGTCAAATTCCTGCAATAATAAAATCCAACGAATTAGTCTAGGCTTTGCATCTTTCTTAGACATTAAATACCTTATTGCTGCATGATCCGTGAACATCGTGACTTTGGATCCAACCAAATATGGCCGAAACTTCTCAAAAGCAAACACAACAGCTAACAACTCCTTTTCAGTAGTTGTGTAGTTGACCTGTGCTTCATTTAAAACCTTGCTTGCATAATATATAGGATGAATAAATTTGCCCTGCTTTTGCCCCAGCATCGCACCTACCGCAGCATCACTCGCATCACACGTTATCTCGAAGGGTAAATTCCAATTAGGCGCGCAGAGAATGGGTGCTGAGATTAAAGCAACCTTCAACGTTTCAAAAGCCTTCCTACAATCTGCATTAAAGTCAAAAACATGATCAGTGCACAATAAGTTACAAAGAGGTTTACTAATTTTGGAAAAATCCTTTATGAATCTCCTATAAAATCCAGCATGTCCTAAGAAACTCCAAATTCCCTTCACTGAATTTGGTGGTTCTAGCCTTTCAATAACCTCAACTTTCGCTCTATCCACTTCTAGACCATTTTTAGAAATTTTATGACCTAACACTATGCCTTCCTTTACCATGAAGTGGCATTTTTCCCAATTAAGAACTAAATGGGTATCCTCACATCTTTTTAACACCTTTCCTAAATTTTTTAAACAACTCTGAAGACCCTCCAAAAACTGAAAAATCGTCCATAAAGACTTCAACAGTGGACTCAATCATATCAGAAAAATTTGCTAACATACACCGCTGAAATGTTGCTGGAGCATTGCAAAGGCCAAAGGGCATTCTCCTAAAAGCGAATGTCCCATAAGGGCAAGTGAAAGTGATTTTTTCCTGATCTTCAGGAGCAATAGTAATCTGGTTATACCCAGAATAACCATCCAAGAAACAGTAATACGCCTGACCAGCCAATCGATCCAACATCTGGTCGATAAATGGTAGAGGGAAATGATCCTTTCGGGTGGCTTTATTAAGCCTTCTGTAATCCATGCAAACCCTTCAACCAGTTACTGTCCTTGTGGGGATCAACTCATTATCTTTATTGCTCACCACAGTGACACCTCCTTTCTTAGGAACACATTGGACAGGGCTTACCCAATTGCTATCGGCAATTGGATAAATGATCCCAGCATCCAACCATTTTATTACCTCCTTTTTAACCTCTTTCATTGCAGGGTTAAGCCTTCTTTGTTGCTCAATACTCCTAAAGGATCCCTCCTCTAGAGTGATTTTATGCATACAAAAAGATGGGCTAATTCCATGTATATCAGCCAATGTCCAACCTATAGCTTTGCGGTATTGCTGCAGCAATTTTATTAAGGCCTCCTCATGCTCCAACATTAAATCTGATGCAACAATAATGGGCAATGTCTCACTTTCCCCAAGATACACATACTTTAGATGCCTCAATTAGGGATGGCTTGATTGGGAGAGCCTTTCTTTGATCTAAATCTAAAGACTCAAAAACATCCTCACACCTAAACAATTCTTTTTCATTTTTTCTATCTAAAGAACAGAATTCAAAATCTTCTACACTAACCTCTCCATGCTTTTCCGAATGCTTATCAGTCGAATCCTGTATTGCTGTCTCAATAACTGTGCTCTCCAGAATCCTAATGAAGGAGCAATCCTCCATTTCGTCTGGATATTTCATGGCTTTAAACACATTAAATTTCACTTCCTCATTACAGACTCTCATTGTTAATTCTCCTTTTTGAACATCTATTAATGCCCTACCAGTAGCCAAAAATGGACGACCTAGAATAATTGGGACATTTTTATCAGCCTCGTAATCTAAAATAATAAAATCAACAGGAAATATGAACTTATCAACTTTTACTAATACATCCTCAATTTTACCCTCTGGATATGTGATAGACCTATCAGCTAATTGGAGTGTAACTGTGGTAGGTCTAGCTTCACCAATACCTAACTTCCGATAGACCGAAAGAGGCATAAGGTTAATGCTTGCACCTAAATCACAGAGTGCTCTACCTAACTCCTTTCCACCTATAGACACAGGTATAGTGAATGACCCTGGATCCTTAGCCTTGGGGGGTAGCCCATTCTTAAGAATAGCACTACACTCCTCAGTAAGAGATACAGTTTCAAACTCACCTAACCTTTTCTTTTTAGTCAAAATATCCTTAAGAAATTTAGCAAAATTAGGCATTTGCTCTATAACTTCTACTATAGGGATATTTATATGCAATTGCTTAAGAATCTCTAAAAACTTTTTAAATTGACCGTCCTGATTCTTAGGCTTTTGCCTTTGTGGAAAAGGTAGAGGTGGTACATAAGGTGGGGGCGGCACATATGGTGGTTCTACATATGGCGCAGAACCAGATGCTCCAGCATTTTCCTTGCTGCCTCCGGCACCCTGACCAGACTCCAACTCTTTCTCAACAACATTATTATCACTATTACCATTTAAATCCTGGGTCTTTCTAGACTCTTCTAGTGGCTTACCACTCCTAAGAGTTACTGCCTTTACCTGCTCTTTACCTTCCCTTCGAGGGTGTTCAGTATCTGATGGAAGTTTCCCTTGAGGCCTTGCCTTGAGCTCATTAGCTAGCTGACCCACTTGCAATTCTAGGGCCCTCATCGAAGCTTGATTACTTTGAATATAGTGTATGTGCGAGCCATAAATTCTTTCATCATTGCTTCGAGAGAATTTCCCGAATTTTGCTGGGGCAAAGCCGGCTTATTTTGCTAGGGCATTACCTGCGCTTTAGCAAATCTCGGCTCGTTCATCTTTTGTTGCGCTTGCACGTTATTTCCTTGACCTCCCCATGAGAAGTTGGGGTGGTTGTGCCAACCTGGATTATAGAAGTTAGAATAAGGGTTGTTCCTTTGATTACCTAAAAAAAACACAGAAGCTGGATTGCTGGGGCAAAACTCGTAGTTGTGGTCTTCACCGCAATAGACACATGCTTCGTCCGTGACTTGGTTCACCACTGCTGCAGGTTCCATAGCTGGTGGCTGCTGATGACTAATCACTGTCACATTCTTAAGAGCGTTAGCAATCATAGCAATATCAGCCCTAATGGTGGACACACCATCAACCTCTAATACACTCTTAACCTTTTTATTTGTGCCTCTAACATCTGACCACTGACAACTATTAATAGATATTCTTTCTAAAATTTCATAGGCTTCATCAAAAGTTTTTCCCAAAAGGGCCCCTCCAGCCGAAGCATCGACCATGCCTTGGGTTACTCCATTTAAACCATTATAAAATGTTTCCATTTGAATACAATGAGGTAACCCATGGTGGGGACACTTTCGCAAAAGCTCCTTAAACCTCTCCCAAGCCTCACTTAAAGTCTCATCCTCAAGTTGCCTAAACCCTACTATTTCACTCCTTAATTTAGCATTTCTATTAGGTGGGAAATATTTACTCAAAAATTTTTCAGCTAACTCATCCCACGTCCTAATTGATCCTGGAGCAAAAGAGTTTAACCTTGACTTTGCTCCATCTCTAAGAGAATATGGGAACAAAGTTAATCTAAGAGCATCTCTAGGCACTCCTTGAATTACAAAAGAATCACTTACTCCTAGAAAAGACAAGATTTAAATGAGGGTCTTCAGATGACAAACCATGGAATTGCCCCACGGTTTGCAACATCTGAAACATTAGCGGTTTCATTTCAAATTTCGCCGCTTGGATTTGGGGACGTGCAATCCCTGGATTCAACTCATTAAACATCGGGACAGCATATGCTCGAATGGCTCTGGTCCTATCGTTTGCTATAAGGATAGGATTCTCAGCCTGATTATTTCGCTGCTCATTTTGCTCAAACAGTGGGTTTTGCTGCAGCAACGGATTCTGCTGGGGGTTTGTTGCTGCTGGACCTTCAGGAACCTGCGGTAGTTGTGGGGCGTTCTCCATTTGGTTTCTGCGCTGCTCCCTTCTTCTGTTCCTAAATGTCCTTTCAATTTCTCGATCAAGCTCAAACCGTACCCCAGGCGGATCGCTCATGCACCAAAATCACACCTGCAAAAACAAAAGAAACAATCAAAAAGTTCTAGCACCAAACCACTAAAACACATACACGAAACATATCAGATAAAAACTTATCCAAGTCCCCGGCAACGGCGCCAAAAACTTGTTGGGTTCCTAGAGTGAGTAAAAATATGATATGAAATACTCTAGAATTCCTGTGCAAGTATACACAGTCTGCAGCAAGTAATATTATCAATCAAAGATCTGAATAAGTTTCCACTTTATCTATTTTGTATAACTTTCTAATGGTTTCAGAGATAATAAAAATGTTGGGTTTTATAAGAACTATGCTGAAGCAAAATAAATGACAGAACAACGAGTAAACAAATAGACAGATAGATTAAAGACAGGCGCTGGTTAGGCTTTAGTGATTGTTATAGAATATGCTCTAGCAATATTATTGATCATGCATTTCCCGCAGTATTATTAGCGGATTCCTCCCGGAACTCTGAATCTTTTGGGAAGTGTTTCAACCCCAATGAAGTGCGACCGATCAGGCACTAGGCAACTGGCTATCCCTAGCTCAGTCACTGGCGTTCACCAATACACAATGATCGTAGTGTGGAGAATTGCCACACACTCTCTAAATCATCCCTGAAACTAGAGAGAGTTATTCACACCGGCTGGCCAGTCGGGCATAAAATAAGAGTAAGCACAACAATTAACCAAAATGCAATAGTCAATTTATTACTAGAGATGAAGCACAGTAATCACATTATTCCTAACCAACACCTTAAGCTACTTAGTTCATAACAGGCAGTCGTATTTTCTATTAGGAATACGAATTACAATCTGAGTATGCATGTCCATAACTACAAGTTAAATAAGAAGGAAGACTCCCTAATCAGCTTGCGGTTGATGGTGTTCTCGATGGTCTTTAATCTCCCTAACTACTCGGCTTCCAAGGGAAAACATGGAATGACTTTGACTTTGACGGCTACTTCCTTTTATAGAAGGATGGGAGCCTTGAATTAGGTCAACTAGGACACGTGTAAGGCTCTCCTTGATCCTTTATCACGAAAATAACTCAACAGAAGTCGGTTCATGAGGTTGGCTAATGAGCTGTGATGTGGCAGTTTCTGCTCCCAGTTTTGCTGCAGCATAGAATTTGCTCCCTCCAGTCGCTCAGCAGCATAATCTACACAAAATAATTTCCAATGCTTCCATTCTTCCAAATGGGTTAAAACATGTAATATCTCTCTAAAACCAACCCTATTAAGCATTAAAGACACGCAAATCCTTATATAAATGAGGCCTAAATAACTACCTTTTGGGCAGTTATCATCAGCCGTCGCCTCCTTTTAGCACTCGTTCTCTCATTCGCGTGAGCAAGTGCTGCCGTCGTGGGTTTTTGTCAAGCCTCGTTCTTTGGGTGTTCTCTTCCTCTCTATCACGTATCCATCTCTTTCAGCTGTGTGGCAAGACCCACAATTCCCTTGCTCTCTCGTTTTTCATCCTCGTGCGCGAAGACCAACAACTAACAAGCTTCAGGGGCGTCTAGGTTTCGAATGGTAAGTTTCCCATCCTTGAATCTTTAGAATTCATCTTGATTAGCTTTAGAATAGCTTGTAGTCGTTGGGTGTTCTTTAACTTGTAGTTTGGATTCGTTTTGGACTCCGAGCAGCAGCTGTTCAAGGGATTTTGGTGCTGGTCGATAGGTTCCAACAAGGTTCAGGCTCTTTTTAGTAAGTTTTAGAGCTTGTTAACCTTGTTTGATCTCTTAAGAAGGCTAAGCTAGTTGTCCCTGAAGCTTTGAGTTGTTTACTTGTAGTTAGGGATCAATTAAAGCTTACTTGAGTTATTTCCAGCAAGGAACCTTATTCTGTTTGGTGGAGCTTAGAAGGATTGTTTGAGTTGGTTCCAAGTTGTCGAGCTAGCCTTTAGGCTTGAATCCAAGTTGGTTGGTAAGAAATTCTTCCCTTTGTTCTTGTAGGTTCAAATGGGGTGGTTAAGCTCAATTTTGATCTTTATATGTTATCCTTGCCGTCAGGAGCTTGCCTAGTTTTGGTTTAGGAGCTCTTGGATTATCTTTGGAGCTTTCCATCTAGTTTGGGAGAGTTTAGAGCTTCCAGTAAGTGGATTTCTATCTATTGGGTCTGCTTGCTTGTGTGCTAGCATGTTGTGTGCATTACTCGCTTTGTTTTATCATATGTTGTATAGATATTAATGTGCTATATGTTCATGACGAGTTTTGAGCATGATGAACTGCTGTGTTGAGTTGCCATGGTGAAACTGTTGTGTTAAATGTGTTGCTTCATTGTGATTGATTGAAAATCATGAGTATAATGTTGTGAGCGTGTTGTTCACTTGATGTGTTTTATGGCTTAATGCATGGCTTAGAAAGCATGTCTGGAGTGTGCATACTAGTTTGTGAGCATGTCATTGGCATGAAACATGGTCTAGAAGCATGATGAGTAGGATTCATGCAGTCTAGTGAGATTGTGAGGTCAGAGGACCTTGTGTGTCTAAAAGTAAAGTTAGGTGAATACCAGGTGCCTTGGGTAAAAATGGTCGAGGGGTGTTATGTCACTAATGGATTTAGAGGAGCATCGAGTGCCTTGGGTAATATGGCCAAGGGGCGATGTGATGAGTCTATACGTTGTGAAAGTCATCGGGTTCCTTGGGTAATATGGCCAAGGGACGATGTATGGTTTGATTGTGAAGTCATCGGGTGCCTTGGGTAATATGGCCAAGGGGCGATGTACAGCTTGATTGGGAAGTCATCGGGTGCCTTGGGTAATATGGCCAAGTGGTGATTGTTGATAGGCGATTACCGCAAGCGCAAGGGTCGTCACAAGTAATATAAAACGGTAAGTAATACCGAGTATCGAATCCACAAGGAGGCGAAGCGAAAATTAAGCAAAAATAAAATCTCTTGAGCACTAAAGGTACTTGGGCGAAATAATATTTAGGGAACAACTCATGCAATAAAGAGGAATTTAAAATTCAAAGCAAGAAAATAAGTTGATCAATCGAAAAATAAAATATGGAGAAAGAGTTTTCTTTTAATGGGAAGAGGGGTCTTGAAAATCAATTATTAGCTAAACAATTGTTATAATTATCTTATCACATAGGTTCTCCTGCCGGTTTCCCCTAATTGTAATTAATTCATTTTAACAACCTAAGTGTCCTTAGCGCCATTAAAAATCATTAATTATTACGCTCTGATTCATTATTACAAGAAATTATAACAATATTTGAACTATAATTTCATTTCAAGACCCCAAATTGGGGTTTAGCTACACATGGCTAAAATATCCACAACATTTACAATAGAAAGCATAATTAAGAGCATAAAAGGAAAGGAATTGACCGTCGAAAAACCCCTTCGCTGACGCTCGGAGCCCCGCCGACTACTCCTTGAGCCACCTAAGATGCTCCCCAAAATTCCCCAAAATATTTCCCACTAAGAAATCTCTCAAAAAGGCTAGAAAGCCTTGAGAGAGGCTCCAAAGGAGCCATGGGAGGAAGGAAAGGAAGGAAATGAAGGAATGATTGATGGTTGATTGATGGAAAATGAGGCACCAAGAGGTGCCTTTTATAGGCCCGGATTAGGGCCAACGTCGCGACACTACATTGCACAGCGTCGCGATGCTGCTATGCACGCGTCTTGTTGCCCAAGAAATGGGTAGCGTCGCGACGCTATCTTCACAGCGTCTCGGCGCTGACCCAATTTCCAGAATTTTCCAGCTTTGGTTTGGGCTGATTTTTGGGCCTTCTCTTCACTTCTTTTTGGGCATTTTCATCATGATTGTCCTCTTTGGATCCCCTTTTGCTCCAAGCTTGGATTTGGGCTTCATTTGCTTTATTTTTGGCATTTTTTCTCCCAAAATCACCAACTTTGCTCCTAAGAACCAAATAACGGAATACATTAAATATTTTCATTAAAAACACGTTTTAAAGCATAGAAAAGCCTAATAAATTGGGACTAAAATAGCGACATTTGTGCTCGCTATCACACCCCCAAACTTAAGCTTTTGCTAGTCCCGAGCAAAATAAATTCTAAAGATGCATGAAATAGAATCGCTCAAGCCTCAATGATTTTAGAATTCTTAAGATAGAGTGGAAAACATGCAAGTGGAATAAGCAAGCACCGCATACTCTTCAAGAAATCTTAAACTAGTTTGAACTTAAGATTAATGAATAACATGCTCAAGACTTATCTATTGATTCTTTTACTAACCTAGATTAGTCTTATGGCTTTTTCCATTTGTTTTCCCCCTACACTGGCTAACATCCCCTAATAGGTCGGAGTTCTTCTATCATGCAAAAAAAAAAAAAAAGAAACTAGGGCGCCTGTCATTTTTCTTTTTTTCTTTTGCTACTCCCCCAAACTTGCATTTTGATATCTAATGGTACTACCTTTCACACTACAGTGCAGGGACCCTTAACCCGAATTTCATTCTCTGGTTGGCCTAACTGATCACACCACAGGTAGCTCTTTTTAACCCTAGGCTTTTTCTTTTGTGCAAGCAAAAATTTTCTATTTCAACAAATTTTTCTTTTCTCTCATTTTCTTTTGTTGCTTTTGCTTTTCTCTCAGCAGGCATAGCATTTTTTTCTACCTAGCTCTTTAGAACAATCAAGCATGAACTTCCTAGTATTAGAAGCTAAGCCTATCGGGGTGACAAAAAACTTTAAAAACCATAATAAGAATCTAGATTTTCAAAGAAGTCATTAGATAAGGATATTGCATGCTTTAGACATCAAAACTAAGTATCAAAAAATTTTAAAATTTCACAATTTATGCCGTGCTCCCAGATTCCACAACATATAAACCATTTTCTCCCAAAATTTCTAAAATCACATCCTTGGCTATCATAGCTATCTATTCATGCATCCAACGGAATTTAAGTATGCTCAACACAGCGAAAGCCTCCCCCCAAAACTTAAACTAAACATTGTCCCCAATGTTTTAAAAAAAGCAAAGCATAAAGAGGGATATCAATATCATCATCAAAATTATCCTTTTCAGGCAAATCCAATTCATTTTCAAAGGAAGGTAAATCATCAACTGCAGATCTTTCATTTGCAGGCAATTCTAAATCATTTTCAAAGGCAGGCAGTTCTAGATCATTCTCAAACAGAGGATCATCTAAATATGCATTATGATCAAAATCCCCATCATCCATAAGCATTTCCCCTAAGCCTAGGCCAAGATTATAGTATACCTCTTCATCATCATTAGTCAAGTATTCAGGACCAACAAAAAAACATGTATGCAAACTACATACAGTTTCATCCTGGCCAAAAATACTAAACACGACTTTTTCATCATCAATGTTCAAGGTAAGTTTACGTGTATGCACACTAATCTCAGCCTTACCAGTAGCTAAGAAAGGTCTGCCTAGAATAATGGGCACCTCTTTGTCCTTCTTCATGTCCAGTACCACAAAGTCTACAGGGAAGATAAATTTGTTGACTTTCACCAGCACGTCCTCCACAACATCCATCGGGTGGGTAATCGGTCTGTCAGCAAGCTAGAGAGTGACGTCGGTGTCCTTCATACCTGTTAAACCAATCTTCCTATAAACAGAATAGGGCATCAAGTTTATACTTGCTCCTAAATCACATAAGGCCCAATCGAAAGATACTTCTCCTATGGTGCAGGGAACATTAAAACTCCCTGGATCTTTTTGTTTAGAGGGTATCCTTCCAGAAACAATGGTACTGCTACTCTCAGACAATTTAAAAATTTCTTTTTTCAGACTTTTCTTTCTAGAAAGCATTTCCTTCATGAATTTCCCATAATTAGGCATGTTATACAAGGCTTCTACTAAGGGAATATTCACAGACAACTTCTTGAACATTTCTAGAAACTTTTGAAACTGCTCATCTAATTTAACATTTTTAAAGCGTTGAGGAAAAGGTAACTCCCTGTAATCAAAGGTTGGACATTCGCCCCTCTGCTTGGGCGGGCTAATGTGCGAGCCTCTGTCATGGTGGTTGCATGGAACCACTTCTTCCTCGTTCAGTTTCTTTCTGTGCCTGCCATCCTGCCTTTCATCTTCTTTTCTTCCTGCAAAATTGTTAGAAAAATCACAGTTTAAATCAATAGAGTTGGGAGGATGTTGGGACCTTTCAGAGGAGGCTTTTTGTGCCTCAGTCTTTTCATCTTCATCTCTTCTCTTTTCTTCTTCCTTCTTCTTTTCTGAATTGTTCTCCAGTTGTCCACCACTTCTCAGTGTCACCATCTTGCACTGCTCTCTCGGGTTAGGTTCAGTATCACTTGGAAATTTTCCCTTCTGAAGGGCATTCACTGCTGAAGCGATCTGTCCTATTTGCACTTCCATGTTTTTTAGAGTTGTGTCGTGGTTATTTACTGTCGTCTGGAGATTCACGTTCAACACTCTTTGTTCTTTAATAAATAGAGCCACCATCTCCTCCAGGTTATTCTTCTTTTCAGGCGCACTGGATGATGCAAATCCTGGCGGCGGCTGCAAAACATTCTTCGTATTTGAATATGAGAAGTTCTCGTGATTGCGCAGACTGGGGAGGTAGAAGTTCGGTACTCCTTGGGCAAATGGTCTATTTCCTACGTACTGGACTTCCTCCACATCTTGAACTTCCTTCTTTGAATGACCTTCAGCTAAGGTGGAAATGGACTTGACCACCTAAGAGGAAGTCAGCTTGTTCAGCGCATTGGTCAGAGATACAGTCTGTGCCTTCAATGAACTTGACTCATCCAATTCATATAATCCAGCCTTCTTTGAAATTGCTCCCCTCTCGGTCGGCCACTGGTAACTGGTTGTCGCCATTTCCTCAAGCGGATCTTTGGCTTCTGTCACTGTTTTGGAAAGAAAACTTCCTCCTGCTGATGTGTCTAGGACTGTCTCTTTATGGAGGGATTCAATCCATTGTAAAATAACTGCACTTGAAGTCAATCAGGATATCCATGTTGGGGGCACCGCCTAAGCATTTCTTTGTATCTCTCCCACGCCTCGTACAACTGCTCCTCGTCAAGCGGCCTAAACGTTCCGATTTCATTCCGGAGCTTGGTAGTCTTGGCACGCGGGAAAAATTTCGTTAAGAAAGCCTAGGCCAGCTCGTCCCATGTACTAATGTTGCCCGTCTCGACTGATTCGAGCCAATCCTTTGTTTTATCTTGTAGAGAAAATGGAAACAACATCAATCTTATCGCATCTGCCGGAACTCCGTTCATCTTCACCGTCCCACAAATTTCTAGGAATGATCGCATATGTGAGTGGGGGTCCTCAGAAGGATGTCCCTTAAACGAGTTATCGCGCGCCATCTGAATCAATCTTGTCTTTAACTCGAAATTTGTAGCTTGGATTGGGGCGTAGACAATTCCAGAATTCTCGGTGGGAAGAACTGGTTGTAAGAAATCTCTAATTGCCTTGGGAGCTTCCTCTTGATGGGTCATTGCTTCTGCTAATCTTTGTCTTTACGAATGGTTCTAAGAGTCCTGTCAATTTCAAGATCTAGCGAAAATAAATTAACCACCTTGTTCCTTCGCATACAATGCTCCCAGTCAATTAAAAGAACCAAACAAAAATAAGAATAAAATAATATTCACAAAATAATGAAAGAAAAATATTTACACCTAAATTACTTTTTATCCCTTTCTTTTCAATGTCATGAAAAATTAATTTGCTTAAAAATCAAGCCTCCTCGGCAACGGCGCCAAAAACTTGTTGATAGGCGATTACCGCAAGTGCACCGGTCGTCACAAGTAATATAAAACGGTAAGTAATACTGAGTATCGAATCCACAGGGAGGCGAAGCAAAAATTAAGCAAAAATAAAATCTCTTGAGCACTAAAGGAACTTGGGCGAAATAATATTTAGGGAACAGCTCATGCAAAAAATAGGAATTTAAAATTCAAAGCAAGAAAATAAGTTGATCAATCGAAAAATAAAATATGGAGAAAGAGTTTTCTTTTAATGGGAACAGGGGTCTTGAAAATCAATTATTAGCTAAACAATTGTTATAATTATCTTATCTCATTGCCCAACTAATTATAATCCTAGAATCTCTATTAATCACATAGGTTCTCCTGTCGGTTTCCCTTAATTGTAATTAATTCATTTTAACAACCTAAGTGTCCTTAGTGCCATTAAAAATCATTAATTATTACGCTCTGATTCATTTTAGGAATCTAAGTTTAATCAACTATTCTCGATTTCACGACGCCCAATTAAATTAGTTGCATGGATTACGATCTATCCTAACTTCTCTCCGTCGAGTTTCCATTAAGAATCAGATCATTACACAATTGGCCAGATTGAGTAAAGCATTAAACACATCCATACAAATAATTAGGACAAAGGGGCAAGAGACAAGAAATTATAACAATATTTGAACTATAATTTCATTTCAAGACCCCAAATTGGGGTTTAGCTACACATGGCTAAAATATCCACAACATTTACAATAGAAAGCATAATTAAGAGCATAAAAGGAAAGGAATTGACCGTCGAAAAACCCCTTCGCTGACGCTCGGAGCCTCGCCGACTACTCCTTGAGCCACCTAAGATGCTCCCCAAAATTCTCCAAAATATTTTCCACTAAGAAATCTCTCAAAAAGGCTAGAAAGCCTTGAGAGAGGCTCCAAAGGAGCCATGGGAGGGAGGAAAGGAAGGAAATGAAGGAATGATTGATGGTTGATTGATGGAAAATGAGGTACCAAGAGGTGCCTTTTATAGGCCCGGATTGGGGTCAGCGTCGCGACACTACATTGCACAGCGTCGCGATGCTGCTATACACGCGTCTTGTGGCCCAAGAAATGGGTAGCGTCGCGACGATATCTTCACAGCGTCTTGACGCTGACCCAATTTCCAGAAATTTCCAGCTTTGGTTTGGGCTGATTTTTGGGCCTTCTCTTCACTTCTTTTTGGGCATTTTCATCATGATTGTCCTCTTTGGATCCCCTTTTGATCCAAGCTTGGATTTGGGCTTCATTTGCTTTATTTTTGACATTTTTTCTCCCAAAATCACCAACTTTGCTCCTAAGAACCAAATAACGAAATACATTAAATATTTTCATTAAAAACACGTTTTAAAGCACAGAAAAGCCTAATAAATTGGGACTAAAATAGCGACATTTGTGCTCGCTATCACACCCCCAAACTTAAGCTTTTGCTAGTCCCGAGCAAAATAAATTCTAAAGATGCATGAAATAGAATCGCTCAAGCCTCAATGATTTTAGAATTCTTAGGATAGAATGGAAAACATGCAAGTGGAATAAGCAAGCACCGCATACTCTTGAAGAAATCTTAAACTAGTTTGAACTTAAGATTAATGAATAGCATGCTCAAGACTTATCTATTGATTCTTTTACTAACCTAGATTAGTCTTATGGCTTTTTCCATTTGTTTTCCCCTACACTGGCTAACATCCCCTAATAGGTCGGAGTTCTTCTATCATGCAAAAAAAAAAGAAACTAGGGTGCCTGTCATTTTTTTCCTTTTCATGGGGGAGCAAAACTCACAAATGATTTTTCTTTTTTTCTTTTGCTACTCCCCCAAACTTGCATTTTGATATCTAATGGTACTACCTTTCACACTACGGTGCAGGGACCCTTAACCCGAATTTCATTCTCTGGTTGGCCTAACTGATCACACCACAGGTAGCTCTTTTTACCCTTAGGCCTTTTCTTTTGTGCAAGCAAAAATTTTCTTTTTCAACAAATTTTTCTTTTCTCTCATTTTCTTTTGTTGCTTTTGCTTTTCTCTCAGCAGGCATAGCATTTTTTTCTACCTAGCTCTTTAGAACAATCAAGCATGAACTTCCTAGTATTAGAAGCTAAGCCTATCGGGGTGACAAGAAACTTTAAAAACCATAATAAGAATCTAGATTTTCAAAGACGTCATTAGATAAGGATATTGCATGCTTTAGACATCAAAACTAAGTATCAAAAAATTTTAAAATTTCACAATTTATGCCGTGCTCCCAGATTCCACAACATATAAACCATTTTCTCCCAAAATTTCTAAAATCACATCCTTGGCTATCATAGCTATCTATTCATGCATCCAACAGAATTTAAATATGCTCAACAAAGCGAAAGCCTCCCCCCAAAACTTAAACTTAACATTGTCCCCAATGTTTTAAAAAAAGCAAAGCATAAAGAGGGATACTGGGACTTCTCTGAGCTAGGAGCGCTTCATCTTCTTCCTTTGGATCCAGAAAAATGGGATTTTTGGAATTTTCGGATTTGCCAAGGTGATCCTGCAAAACAAAATTGGATCGTGGAGCAAAGAAAACTATTTACCGCAAAAACAACTACCTAATCTTTAATCCTTGGGTTGCCTCCCAAGCAACGATTTCTTTAACGTCTTTAGCTAGACGAGGCTCGGCATGCTTACGGATGCTCGAAATAAATATTTTCATCATCCACTGGGCCCTGCAAGAAATCACGCACCAAATTGCATACTACAACCAGGGGAGAAAAAAATTTTCCCCTGGCCCATCTTCACTAAAGAGATTATCATAATAACATATCAGAAAATAATCAGCTGCAACAAATCTCTTTTCTAAATCTCTATTCACAAAGCAATTGTTAACAGAGTCATCAAGCGTTATGATATCTACCGGTCTAAGATCTAAAGATGGCCTATCAATCATGCCAGTCCATTCATCATAAAAAATATCTACATGCTCAGGAGATTCCTCAGACTCAGTATTAAAAAATGATTTAACTAAGCTATCATATGAATCATCATCAGAATAATTCAAGAATTCAAGAATTTCAGGATCAGATTCTATACTATGCACAAATTCGAGTTCCTCTGGGTCAGATTCTATGTTATATACATCACCAGGACATGAATCAAAGGTATTAATATTATCAGGGTTCATACATTCAGGAATGTCAAGACCAAACTCGATAGATTCAGTGTAATCATGATCAGACTCAAAATTATCTATCAAGCAATCTTTCTTATGCATTTCATGCTCATCCTCAATGTCAGGCAATTCAATATCATCATCAAAATTATCCATTTCCAAAGGAAGGTAAATCATCAACTGCAGATCTTTCATTTGCAGGCAATTCTAAATCATTTTCAAAGGCAGGCAGTTCTAGATCATTCTCAAACAGAGGATCATCTAAATATGCATTATGATCAAAATCCCCATCATCCATAAGCATTTCCCCTAAGCCTAGTGTTGCACGATTTTAAATTCCGCAAGCGTACGGGTCGTGACAAGTAATATAGTGATTTTGAGTATAGAGTATCGTCTCCACAGGGATTGGATTTATTCAATTAAGTACCACGAATAATCTTGCTTAGCTTTATTTAGAGAACAAAATCTAATGCCGAACAGAATAACAAAAAGCTAATCTAGAAAGCAAAAGATAAATGGTGACACAATTTGGAGGGATAATTCTAGAGTGGTTGATTTTATCAATTGGACCTCTAATGCATAATCAATTAACTAATATGGATTAACAAATCATTTGATTCATAAGTCTAGAAGCCTAATGACAAGGATTCTCCTGTCGGTCTCCTCCTATCTCATACCGTTCAATAAAGAATCTCCTTTCAGTCTCATCTTTATTTACTTAGTATGGCATTACGACCCTTCAGTACAACCTCTAACGTTATTTATTCTCTCCCGTGTCACCTGGGTAAATAACCGTTAGTCATGCATTCAGTTCTAGTCTAAGCTTCTCTCCGTCGAGTTTCCACTTAGTAACGATTCATTTAATCAGTGATCAGTTGATTAAAAGCATTACGAACAAAATGCATAAATGAACAATAATGACAATTAAACCACATCAATTCATTAATTCAACAGAGGTTCAACATCTAAATCAATCTCATGGAATTTAGGAATTTACTACTCATAATCACTAAAATTCAATAATTCCTAATCACAACAATTCTAGAAACTAAAACATAAAGGAAAAGGGAAGAGAAATGCTCATAAAAGTGTCGATCTCCTCGATCCCGCGCCGACCTCCTTCGATCCCGAGCTCCAAAGATCTTCAACAAAGCTCCAAAACTCTCCCAAAAATCCTAAATTTTAGAGTAGACTCTAGAATGGGGTGAAACCCACAAATTGGCACACAAAATATGGATGCAAAAGGCTCCTTTTATAGGCTCCCAGTAGGCGCAGCGTCGAGACGCTACAAGGACAGCGTCGAGACGCTCTGACGTCATCTTTTCTTGGGCTCCAAGATGTCGCAGCGTCGAGACGCTACTTGGACAGCGTCGCGACGCTCTCGCGATTCCAGATTTCTCCACGCAGCTGCCTAGCGTCGGGACGCTTCCAGGCTTAGCGTCGAGACACTAGGCCCTGAATCTTCAATAATTGCTCGATTTTGACTCCATTTTTGGGCCTCCAACTTTCTTTTGGCCCAAATACTTCTTGTAATGGTTTTTGGGCACTTTTCTTGACCCAAATTGATAATTTAAGACTTGAAATTCATGAATTTGGGCTTCTAATTCATTCTTCTTGGCTTTTGGACTTGGATCTTTTAATGTAATTCTCCAAATTGCTCAAAAAGCCTCCAAAATCATCCAAAATCTCTTAAAATTCCGGTTTTGCTTCCTTGACTCGGTTTTCTGAAATTTAAACAGAAAATAGCATTAAAGCACACAATTCAAGCACAAAACTAGCTAAAATTAATAGGAAAATGATGACATTTTTGCATGTCATCACCTAGGCCAAGATTATAGTCCACCTCTTCATCATCATCAGTCAAGTATTCAGGACCAACAGAAAAACATGTATGCAAACTACAGACAGATTCATCCTGGCCAAAAATACTAAACACGACTTTTTCATCATCAATGTTCAAGGTAAGTTTACGTGTATGCACACTAATCTCAGCCTTACCAGTAGCTAAGAAAGGTCTGCCTAGAATAATGGGCACCTCTTTGTCCTTCTTCATGTCCAGTACCACAAAGTCTACAGGGAAGATAAATTTGTTGACATTCACCAGCACGTGCTCCACAACATCCATCGGGTGGGTAATCGGTCTGTCAGCAAGCTAGAGAGTGACGTCGGTGTCCTTCATACCTGTTAAACCAATCTTCCTATAAACAGAATAGGGCATCAAGTTTATACTTGCTCCTAAATCACATAAGGCCCAATCGAAAGATACTTCTCCTATGGTGCAGGGAACATTAAAACTCCCTGGATCTTTTTGTTTCGAGGGTATCCTTCCAGAAACAATGGTACTGCTACTCTCAGACAATTTAAAAATTTCTTTTTTCAGACTTTTCTTTCTAGAAAGCATTTCCTTCATGAATTTCCCATAATTAGGCATGTTATACAAGGCTTCTACTAAGGGAATATTCACAAACAACTTCTTGAACATTTCTAGAAACTTTTGAAACTGCTCATCTAATTTAACATTTTTAAAGCGTTGCGGAAAAGGTAACTCCCTGTAATCAAAGGTTGGACATTCGCCCCTCCGCTTGGGTGGGCCAATGTGCGAGCCTCTGTCATGGTGGTTGCATGGAACCACTTCTTCCTCGTTCAGTTTCTTTCTGTGCCTTCCATCCTGCCTTTCATCTTCTTTTCTTCCTGCAAAATTGTTAGCAAATCACAATTTAAATCAATAGAGTTGGGAGGATGTTGGGACCTTTCAGAGGAGGCTTTTTGTGCCTCAGTCTTTTCATCTTCATCTCTTCTCTTTTCTTCTTCCTTCTTCTTTTCTGAACTGTTCTCCAGTTGTCCACCACTTCTCAGTGTAATCATCTTGCACTGCTCTCTCGGGTTAGGTTCAGTATCACTTGGAAATTTTCCCTTCTGAAGGGCATTCACTGCTGAAGCGATCTGTCCTATTTGCACTTCCATGTTTTTTAGAGTTGTGTCGTGGTTATTTACTGTCGTCTGGAGATTCACGTTCAACACTCTTTGTTCTTTAATAAATAGAGCCACCATCTCCTCCAGGTTATTCTTCTTTTCAGGCGCACTGGATGATGCAAATCCTGGCGGCGGCTGCAAAACATTCTTCGTATTTGAATATGAGAAGTTCTCGTGATTGCGCAGACTGGGGAGGTAGAAGTTCGGTACTCCTTGGGCAAATGGTCTATTTCCTACGTACTGGACTTCCTCCACATCTTGAACTTCCTTCTTTGAATGACCTTCAGCTAAGGTGGAAATGGACTTGACCACCTAAGATGAAGTCAGCTTGTTCAGCGCATTGGTCAGAGATGCCATCTGTGCCTTCAATGAACTTGACTCATCCAATTCATATAATCCAGCCTTCTTTGAAATTGCTCCCCTCTCGGTCGGCCACTAGTAACTGGTTGTCGCCATTTCCTCAAGCAGATCTTTGGCTTCTGTCACTGTTTTGGAAAGAAAACTTCCTCCTGCTGATGTGTCTAGGACTGTCTCTTTATGGAGGGATTCAATCCATTGTAAAATAACTGCACTTGAAGTCAATCAGGATATCCATGTTGGGGGCACCGCCTAAGCATTTCTTTGTATCTCTCTCACGCCTCGTACAACTGCTCCTCGTCAAGCGGCCTAAACGTTCCGATTTCAGTCCGGAGCTTGGTAGTCTTGGCACGCGGGAAATATTTCGTTAAGAAAGCCTTGGCTAGCTCGTCCCATGTACTAATGTTGCCCGTCTCGACTGATTCGAGCCCATCCTTTGCTTTATCTTGTAGAGAAAATGGAAACAACATCAATCTTATCGCATCTGTCGGAACTCCGTTCATCTTCACCGTCCCACAAATTTCTAGGAATGATCGCATATGTGAGTGGGGGTCCTCAGAAGGATGTCCCTTAAACGAGTTATCGCGAGCCATCTGAATCAATCTTGTCTTTAACTCGAAATTTGTAGCTTGGATTGGGGCGTAGACAATTCCAGAATTCTCGGTGGGAAGAATTGGTTGTAAGAAATCTCTAATTGCCTTGGGAGCTTCCTCTTGATGGGCCATTGCTTCTGCTAATCTTTTCTCTTTACGAATGGTTCTAAGAGTCCTGTCAATCTCAAGATCTAGCGGAAACAAATTAACAACCTTGTTCCTTCACATACAATGCTCCCAGTCAATTAAAAGAACCAAACAAAAACAAGAATAAAATAATATTCACAAAATAATGAAAGAAAAATATTTACACCTAAATTACTATTTATCCCTTTCTTTTCGATGTCAAGAAAAATTAATTTGCTTAAAAATCAAGCCTCCTCGGCAACGGCGCCAAAAACTTGTTGATAGGCGATTACCGCAAGTGCACCGGTCGTCACAAGTAATATAAAACGGTAAGTAATACTGAGTATCGAATCCACAGGGAGGCGAAGCAAAAATTAAGCAAAAATAAAATCTCTTGAGCACTAAAGGTACTTGGGCGAAATAATATTTAGGGAACAGCTCATGCAAAAAATAGGAATTTAAAATTCAAAGCAAGAAAATAAGTTGATCAATCGAAAAATAAAATATGGAGAAAGAGTTTTCTTTTAATGGGAAGAGGGGTCTTGAAAATCAATTATTAGCTAAACAATTGTTATAATTATCTTATCTCATTGCCCAACTAATTATAATCCTAGAATCTTCGATAATCACATAGGTTCTCCTGTCGGTTTCCCCTAATTGTAATTAATTCATTTTAACAACCTAAGTGTCCTTAGCGCCATTAAAAATCATTAATTATTACGCTCTGATTCATTTTAGGAATCTAAGTTTAATCAACTAATCCCGGTGTCACGACGCCCAATTAAACTAGTTGCATGGATTACGATCTATCCTAATTTCTCTCCGTCGAGTTTCCATTAAGAATCAGATCATTACACAATTGGCCAGATTGAGTAAAGCATTAAACACATCCATACAAATAATTAGGACAAAGGGGCAAGAGACAAGAAATTATAACAATATTTGAACTATAATTTCATTTCAAGACCCCAAATTGGGGTTTAGCTACACATGGCTAAAATATCCACAACATTTACAATAGAAGGCATAATTAAGAGCATAAAAGGAAAGGAATTGACCGTCGAAAAACCCCTTCGCTGACGCTCGGAGCCCCGCCGACTACTCCTTGAGCCACCTAAGATACTCCCAAAAATTCCCCAAAATATTTCCCACTAAGAAATCTCTCAAAAAGGCTAGAAAGCCTTGAGAGAGGCTCCAAAGGAGCCATGGGAGGGAGGAAAGGAAGGAAATGAAGGAATGATTGATGGTTGATGATGGAAAATGAGGCACCAAGAGGTGCCTTTTATAGGCTTAGATTGGGGTCAGCGTCGCGACGCTATCTTCACAGCGTCTCGACGCTGACCCAATTTCCAGAAATTTCCAGCTTTGGTTTGGGCTGATTTTTGGGCCTTCTCTTCACTTCTTTTTGGGCATTTTCATCATGATTGTCCTCTTTGGATCCCCTTTTGATCCAAGCTTGGATTTGGGCTTCATTTGCTTTATTTTTGGCATTTTTTCTCCCAAAATCACCAACTTTGCTCCTAATAACCAAATAACGAAATACATTAAATATTTTCATTAAAAACACGTTTTAAAGCACAGAAAAGCCTAATAAATTGGGACTAAAATAGCGACATTTGTGCTCGCTATCACACCCCCAAACTTAAGCTTTTGCTAGTCCCTAGCAAAATAAATTCTAAAGATGCATGAAATAGAATCGCTCAAGCCTCAATGATTTTAGAATTCTTAGGATAGAATGGAAAACATGCAAGTGGAATAAGCAAGCACCGCATACTCTTGAAGAAATCTTAAACTAGTTTGAACTTAAGATTAATGAATAGCATGTCAAGACTTATCTATTGATTCTTTTACTAACCTAGATTAGTCTTATGGCTTTCTCCATTTGTTTTTCCCCCTACATTGGCTAACATCCCCTAATAGGTCTTAGTTCTTCTATCATGCAAAAAAAAAAAAGAAACTAGGGCGCCTGTCATTTTTTTCTTTTTCATGGGGGAGCAAAACTCACAAATGATTTTTCTTTTTTTCTTTTGCTACTCCCCCAAACTTGCATTTTGATATCTAATGGTACTACCTTTCACACTACGGTGCTGGGACCCTTAACCCGAATTTCATTCTCTGGTTGGCCTAACTGATCACACCACAGGTAGCTCTTTTTACCCCTAGGCTTTTTCTTTTGTGCAAGCAAAAATTTTCTTTTTCAACCAATTTTTCTTTTATCTCATTTTCTTTTGTTGCTTTTGCTTTTCTCTCAGCAGGCATAGCATTTTTTTCTACCTAGCTCTTTAGAACAATCAAGCATGAACTTCCTAGTATTAGAAGCTAAGCCTATCGGGGTGACAACAAACTTTAAAATCCATAATAAGAATCTAGATTTTCAAAGACGTCATTTGATAAGGATATTGCATGCTTTAGACATCAAAACTAAGTATCAAAAAATTTTAAAATTTCACAATTTCTACCGTGCTCCCAGATTCCACAACATATAAACCATTTTCTCCCAAAATTTCTAAAATCACATCCTTCACTATCATAGCTATCTATTCATGCATCCAACAGAATTTAAATATGCTCAACACAGCGAAAGCCTCCCCCCAAAACTTAAACTAAACATTGTCCCCAATGTTTTAAAAAAAGAAAAGCATAAAGAGGGATACTGGGACTTCCCTGAGGTAGGAGCGCTTCGTCTTCTTCCTTTGGATCCAGAAAAATGGGATTTTTGGAATTTTGGGATTTGCTAAGGTGATCCTGCAAAACAAAATTGGATCGTGGAGCAAAGAAAACTATTTACCGCAAAAACAACTACCTAATCTTTAATCCTTGGGTTGCCTCCCAAGCAACGCTTTCTTTAATGTCTTTAGCTAGACGAGGCTCGGCATGCTTACGGAGGCTCGAAATAAATATTTTCATCATCCTCTGGGCCCTCAATGTCAGGCAATTCAATATCATCATCAAAATTATCCATTTCAGGCAAATCCAATTCATTTTCAAAGGAATGTAAATCATCAACTGCAGATCTTTCATTTGCAGGCAATTCTAAATCATTTTCAAAGGCAAGCAGTTCTAGATCATTCTCAAACAGAGGATCATCTAAATATGCATTATGATCAAAATCCCCATCATCCATAAGCATTTCCCCTAAGCCTAGGCAAAGATTATAGTCTACCTCTTTATCATCATCAGTCAAGTATTCAGGACCAACAGAAAAACATGTATGCAAACTACAGACAGATTCATCCTGGCCAAAAATACTAAACACGACTTTTTCATCATCAATGTTCAAGGTAAGTTTACGTGTATGCATGATAGCGAGAAGAAATGTCGCTATTTTAGTCTCAATTTATTAAGCTTTTGGGTGCTTTAATCGTGTTTTTAATGAATATATTTAATGAATTTTGCTATTGTGTATTTAGGAGCATAAATGGTGATTTTGGGAGAAAAAGAGCCAAAATTGAAGTAATTATAGCCCAAATTAAAGTTTGAAGCAATTGGAAGCCCAAAGAAGACATCCATGAAGAAAAGACCAAGAGGAATGAAGAAGAAGGCCCAAAAATCAGCCCAAAAAGGAAGCTGAAAAATCTGGAAATCTGGACAGCGTCGAGACGCTTAGCAAGGCAGCGTCGCGACGCTGCCCTTTCTTGTTGCCCAAGCCGCGTGCGCAGCAGCGTCGCGACGCTTAGCAGGGTAGCGTCGCGATGCTACCCCTATTACAGGCCTATAAAAGGCACCCCTTGGGTGCCTCATTCCTCATCAATCAATCATCAATCAAATCATTCTTCTTTCTTTCCTTTAGCTCCTTTGGAGCCTCTCTCAAGGCTTTCTAGCCTTTTGAGAGAATTCTTTAGTGGGAAATATTTTGGGGAATTTTGGGGAGCATCTTAGAGGCTCAAGGAGTAGTCAGCGGGGCTCCAAGCGTCAGCGAGGGGTTTTTCGACAGTCAATTCCTTCCCTTTTATGCTCTTTAATATGCTTTCCCTTGTAATTGTTGTGGATATTATGTGTAGCTAAACCCCAATTTGGGGTCTTGAAATGAAATGATAGTTCAAATATTGTTATAATTTCTTGTCTCTTGCCCATGTCCTAATTATTTGTATGGATGTGCTTAATGCTTTACTCAATCTGGCCAATTGTGTAATGATCCGATTCTTAATGGAAACTCGACGGAGAGAAATTAGGATAGATCATGATCCATGCAACTAGTTTAATTGCCTGTTGTGACACCGGGATTAGTTGATTAAACTTAGATTCCTAAAATGAATCAGAGCGTAATAATTAATGATTTTTAATAGCGCTAAGGACACTTAGGTTGTTAAAATGAATTAATTACAATTAGGGGAAACCGACAGGAGAACCTATGTGATTAACGGAGATTCTAGGATTGTAATTAGTTGGGCAATGAGATAGGATAATTATAGCAATTATTTAGCTAGTCATTGATTTTCAAGACCCCTCTTCCCATTTAAAGAAAACTGTTTCTCCACATTTTATTTTTTGATTGATCAATTTGTTTTCATTAATCATCTTGAATTTAAATCTTTTTAATGCATGAAATGGTCCCTAAATATTATTTCGCCTAAGTATTTTCAGTGCTCAAGAGAATTTTAATTATTTGCTTAAGTTTCGCTTCGCCTCCCTGAGGATTTGATACTCGGAATACTTTCTGTTTTATATTACTTGCGGCCCGTGCACTTGCGGACCCAACAAGTTTTTGGCGCCGTTGCCGGGGAGGCTTGATTTTTAAGCAAAAATTAAATTTTCTTGACATCGAGAAGAAAAGGATAAATGGTAATTTAGGTGTAAATATTTTTCTTTTTGTGAATATTCTTTTATTTTCATTTTTGTTTGGTTCTTTTTGTTGTCTGGGAGCATTGTATGCGAAGAAACAAGGTTGTTGATTTGTTTCCGCTAGATCTTGAGATTAACAGGACTCTTAAATTCATTAGAAGAGGAAAAAGATTAGCAGAAGCGATGGCCGACCAAGAAGAAGCTCCCAAGGCAATTAGAGATTTTCTGCAGCCAGTTCTTCCTCCCGAGAATTCTGGAATTGTCTACACCCCTATCCAAGCTACAAATTTTGAGCTAAAAACAGGGTTGATTCAGATGGCGCGCGATAACTCGTTCAAGGGACATCCTTCCGAGGACCCCCACTCTCATCTGCGATCATTCCTAGAAATATGTGGGACGGTAAAGATGAACGGAGTTCCAGCCGACGCAATCAGATTGAGGTTGTTTCCATTTTCTCTACAGGATAAAGCGAAAGATTGGCTCGAATCAGTCAAGACGGGCAGCATCAGTACTTGGGACGAGCTTGCCCATGCTTTTCTGACAAAATGTTTTCCACCGGCTAAGACTACCAAGCTCCAGACTGAAATTGGAACATTCAGGCAGCTTAACGAGGAGCAGTTGTACGAAGCGTGAGAAATATATAAGGAAATGCTTAGGCGATGCCCCCAACACGGATATCCTGATTGACTTCAGGTACAGTTATTTTATAATGGATTAAACCCCTCCACAAAGACAGTCCTAGACACATCAGCAGGGGGGAGTTTTCTTTCAAAAACAGTGACAAAAGCCAAAGACCTGCTTGAGGAAATGGCGGCAACAAGTTATCAATGGCCGACGGAGAGAGGAACAGTTACAAAGAAGGCTGGATTATATGAATTGGATGAGTCAAGTTCACTGAAAGCGCAACTGGCATCTCTGACCAATGCCCTAAACAAATTGACTTCATCTGAGGTGGTTAAGTCCATTTCCACCTTAGCTGAAGGTCATTCAAAGAAGGAAGGTCAAGATGTGGAAGAAGTTCAATACATAGGAAATAGATCATATGCTCAAGGAGTACCAAACTTCTACCACCCCAGCCTGCGCAATCACGAGAACTTCTCATATGCAAATACGAAGAATGTTTTGCAGCCACCCCCAGGTTTTGCATCATCAAGTACTCCTGAAAAGAAAAATAATCTGGAGGAGATGGTGGCTTTATTCATCAAGGAACAGAGAATATTGAATGTGAGTCTCCAGACATCAGTAAACAACCACGACGCAGCTCTAAAGAACATGGAAGTGCAGATAGGTCAGATTGCTTTAGCAGTAAATGCTCTTCAAAAGGGAAAATTCCCAAGTGATACTGAGCCTAACCCGAAAGAGCAGTGTAAGATGGTGGTTCTGAGAAGTGGCAGAAGACTGGAGGACAGTTCAGAGAAGAAAAAAGAAGAAGAAAAGAGAAGGGATGAAGATGAAAGGACTGAGGCACAAAAAGCCTCCTCTGAAAGGTTCCAACATCCTCCCAACTCTATTGAATTAAAATGTGATTTTTCTAACAGCTGTGCAGGTAGAAAAGAAGATAAGAGGCAGAATGACAAAGAGAAGCTGACTGAGGAAGAAGTGGTTCCATGCAACCACCATGACAGAGGTTCGCATATTAGCCCGCCCAAGCGGAGGGGCGAATGTCCAACCTTTGATTACAGGGAGTTACCTTTTCCTCAAAGATTTAAAAATGTCAAATTAGATGAACAGTTTCAAAAAATTTTAGAAATGTTTAAAAAGTTGTCTGTGAATATTCCATTGGTAGAAGCTTTGTATAATATGCCAAACTATGGAAAATTCATGAAGGAAATGCTTTCTAAAAAGAAAAGTCTGAAAAAAGAAGTTTTTAATTTATCTGAGAGTAGCAGTACCATTATTTCTGGTAGGATACCCTCTAAGCAGAAAGACCCAGGGAGTTTTACTGTTCCCTGCACCATAGGAGAAGTATCCTTCGATAGGGCTTTATGTGATTTAGGAGCAAGTATAAATTTAATGTCCTACTCTGTGTACAGGAAGATTGGTTTATCAGGTATGACAGACACTGACGTCACTCTCCAGCTTGCTGACAGATCGATTACCCACCCGATGGGTGTTGTGGAGGACGTGTTGGTGAAAGTCAACAAATTCATCTTCCCTGTAGATTTCGTGGTACTGGACATGAAGGAGGACAAAGAGGTGCCAATTATCTTAGGCAGACCTTTCCTAGCCACTGGTAAGGCTGAGATTAGCGTGCATACAGGTAAACTTACCTTGAACATTGATGATGAAAAAGTAGTGTTTAGTATTTTTGGCCAAGATGAATCTGTTTGTAGTTTGCATACATGTTTTTCTGTTGGGCCTGAATACTTGGCTGATGACGATGAAGAGGTAGACTATAATCTTGGCTTAGGCTTAGGAGAAATGCTTATGGATAATGAAGATGTTGATCATGATGCATATATGGATAATCCTATGTTTGAAAATGATTTGGATCTGCCTGACTTTGAAAATGAATTAGACTTGCCTGCTTGTGATAATGAAAGATCTGCAGTTGATGATTTACCTTCCTTTGAAAACGAATTAAATTTGCCTGAAATGGATAATTTTGATGATGATATTGAATTGCCTGACATTGAGCATAAGCATAAAAGGCATAAAAAAGATTGCTCGATAGATAATTGAGTCTGACCTTGATTACAGTGAATCTATTGAGTCTGATCTTGACATTCCTGAATGCATGAATCCTGACAATGTGAATAACTTTTTTTCATGTCCTGATGATGTGTATAGCATAGAATCTGACCCAGAAGAACTTGAATCTGTGCATAGTATAGAATCTGATCCTGAAATTTTTTAATTCTTTAATTCTTCTGATGATGAGTCATGTGATAGCTTAGTTGAATCATTTTTTAATTCTGAGTCTGAAGGATCTGCTGAGCATGTAGATATTTTTTCTGATGAATGGACTGGCATGATTGATAGGCCATCTCTAGATCCTAGACCAGTAGATATTATAATGCTTGATGACTCTGTTAACAACTGTTTTGAAAATAGAGATTTAGAAAAGAGATTTGATGCAGCTGATTATTTTCTGAAATGTTATTATGAGAATCTCTTTAGTGAAGATGGGCCAGGGGAAAGTTTTTTTTCTCCCCTGTTTGTAGTTTGCAATTCGGTGCGTGATTTCTTGCAGGGCCCGGAGGATGATGAAAATTTTTATTTTGAGCCTTCGTAAGCGTGCCGAGCCTAGTCTAGCTAAAGACGTTAAAGAAAGCGCTGCTTGGGAGGCAACCCAAGGACTAAAGTAGTTAGTTGTTTTTGCGGTAAATAATTTTCTTTGCTCCGTGATCCAATTTTGTTTTGCAGGATCACCTTAGCAAATCCCAAAATTCCACATTTCCCATTTTTCATGGATCCAAAGGAAGAAAATGAAGCGCTCCTAGCTCAGGGAAGTCTCAGTATCTCTCTTTATGCTTTTTTTTAAAAAAAACATTGGGGACAATGTTTAGTTTAAGTTTGGGGGGGGAGGCTTCCGCTGTGTTGAGCATATATAAATTCTGTTGGATGCATGAATAGATAGCCATGATAGCCAAGGATGTGATTTTTAAAATTTTGGGAGAAAATGGTTTATATGATTGTGGAATCTGGGAGCACGGCAGAAATTGTGAAATTTTAAAATTTTTTGATACTTAGTTTTGATGTCTAAAGCATGCAATAGTCTTATCTAATGACGTCTTTGAAAATCTAGATTCTTATTATGGTTTTCAAAATTGTTGTCACCCCGATAGGCTTAATTTCTAATATTGGGAAGTTCATGCTTGATTGCTCTAAAGAACTAAGTAGGAAAAAATGTTATGCCTGCTAAGAGAAAAGCAAAAGCAACAAAAGAAAATGTGAGAAAAAGAAAATCTGTTGAAAAAGAATTTTTGCTTGCTCAAAAGAAAAAGCCTAGGGGTAAAAAGAGCTACCTGCGGTGTGATCAGTTAGGCCAACAAGAGCCAAAATTGTGTATTTAATCGTGTTTTTAATGAATATGTTTAATGAATTTTGCTATTGTGTATTTAGGAGCATAAATGGTGATTTTGGGAGAAAAAGAGCCAAAATT
Source organism: Luffa aegyptiaca (assembly GCA_017139565.1). NCBI lineage: Eukaryota > Viridiplantae > Streptophyta > Magnoliopsida > Cucurbitales > Cucurbitaceae > Luffa > Luffa aegyptiaca. The sequence continues at coordinate 26,230,760 of CM029397.1, forward strand.
GAAGTAATTATAGCCCAAATTAAAGTTTGAAGCAATTGGAATCCCAAAGAAGACATCCACGAAGAAAAGACCAAGAGGAATGAAGAAGAAGGCCCAAAAATCAGCCCAAAAAGGAAGCTAAAAAATCTGGAAATCTGGACAGCGTCGAGACGCTTAGCAAGGCAGCGTCGCGACGCTGCCCTTTCTTGTTGCCCAAGCCGCGTGCGCAGCAGAATCGCGACGCTTAGCAGGGTAGCGTCGCGATGCTACCCCTATTCCAGGCCTATAAAAGGCACCCCTTGGGTGCCTCATTCCTCATCAATCAATCATCAATCAAATCATTCTTCTTTCTTTCCTTTGGCTCCTTTTGAGCCTCTCTCAAGGCTTTCTAGCCTTTTGAGAGAATTCTTTAGTGGGAAATATTTTGGGGAATTTTGGGGAGCATCTTAGAGGCTCAAGGAGTAGTCAGCGGGGCTCCAAGCGTCAGCGAGGGGTTTTTCGACGGTCAATTCCTTCCCTTTTATGCTCTTTAATATGCTTTCCCTTGTAATTATTGTGGATATTATGTGTAGCTAAACCCCAATTTGGGGTCTTGAAATGAAATGATAGTTCAAATATTGTTATAATTTCTTGTCTCTTGCCCATGTCCTAATTATTTGTATGGATGTGCTTAATGCTTTTCTCAATCTGCCCAATTGTGTAATGATCCGATTCTTAATGGAAACTCGACGGAGAGAAATTAGGATAGATCATGATCCATGCAACTAGTTTAATTGCCTGTTGTGACACCGGGATTAGTTGATTAAACTTAGATTCCTAAAATGAATCAGAGCGTAATAATTAATGATTTTTAATACCGCTAAGGACACTTAGGTTGTTAAAATGAATTAATTACAATTAGGGGAAACCGACAGGAGAACCTATGTGATTAACGGAGATTCTAGGATTATAATTAGTTGGGCAATGAGATAGGATAATTATAGCAATTATTTAGCTAGTCATTGATTTTCAAGACCCCTCTTCCCATTTAAAGAAAACTGTTTCTCCACATTTTATTTTTTGATTGATCAATTTGTTTTCATTAATCATCTTGAATTTAAATCTTTTTATTGCATGAAATGGTCCCTAAATATTATTTTGCCTAAGTATTTTCAGTGCTCAAGAGAATTTTAATTATTTGCTTAAGTTTCGCTTCGCCTCCCTGAGGATTCGATAATCGGAATACTTTCTGTTTTATATTACTTGCGGCCCATGCACTTGCGGACCCAACAATGCACACTAATCTCAGCCTTACCAGTAGCTAAGAAAGGTCTGCCTAGAATAATGGGCACCTCTTTGTCCTTCTTCATGTCCAGTACCACAAAGTCTACAGGGAAGATAAATTTGTTGACTTTCACCAGCACGTCCTCCACAACACCCATCGGGTGGGTAATCGGTCTGTCAGCAAGCTAGAGAGTGACGTCGGTGTCCTTCATACCTGTTAAACCAATCTTCCTATAAACAGAATAGGGCATCAAGTTTATACTTGCTCCTAAATCACATAAGGCCCTATCGAAAGATACTTCTCCTATGGTGCAGGGAACAGTAAAACTCCCTGGATCTTTTTGTTTAGAGGGTATCCTTCCAGAAACAATGGTACTGCTACTCTCAGACAATTTAAAAATTTCTTTTTTCAGACTTTTCTTTCTAGAAAGCATTTCCTTCATGAATTTCCCATAATTAGGCATGTTATACAAGGCTTCTACTAAGGGAATATTCACAAACAACTTCTTGAACATTTCTAGAAACTTTTGAAACTGCTCATCTAATTTAACATTTTTAAAGCGTTGAGGAAAAGGTAACTCCCTGTAATCAAAGGTTGGACATTCGCCCCTCCGCTTGGGCGGGCTAATGTGCGAGACTCTGTCATGGTGGTTGCATGGAACCACTTCTTCCTCGTTCAGTTTCTTTCTGTGCCTGCCATCCTGCCTTTCATCTTCTTTTCTTCCTGCAAAATTGTTAGAAAAATCACAATTTAAATCAATAGAGTTGGGAGGATGTTGGGACCTTTCAGAGGAGGCTTTTTGTGTCTCAGTCTTTTCATCTTCATCTCTTCTCTTTTCTTCTTCCTTCTTCTTTTCTGAACTGTTCTCCAGTTGTCCACCACTTCTCAGTGTCACCATCTTGCACTGCTCTCTCGGGTTAGGTTCAGTATCACTTGGAAATTTTCCCTTCTGAAGGGCAGTCACTGCTGAAGCGATCTGTCCTATTTGCACTTCCATGTTTTTTAGAGTTGTGCCGTGGTTATTTACTGTCGTCTGGAGATTCACGTTCAACACTCTTTGTTCTTTAATAAATAGAGCCACCATCTCCTCCAGGTTATTCTTCTTTTCAGGCGCACTGGATGATGCAAATCCTAGCGGCGGCTGCAAAACATTCTTCGTATTTGAATATGAGAAGTTCTCGTGATTGCGCAGACTGAGGAGGTAGAAGTTCGGTACTCCTTGGGCAAATGGTCTATTTCCTACGTACTGGTCTTCCTCCACATCTTGAACTTCCTTCTTTGAATGACCTTCAGCTAAGGTGGAAATGGACTTGACCACCTAAGATGAAGTCAGCTTGTTCAGCGCATTGGTCAGAGATGCCATCTATGCCTTCAATGAACTTGACTCATCCAATTCATATAATCCAGCCTTCTTTGAAATTGCTCCCCTCTCGGTCGGCCACTGGTAACTGGTTGTCGCCATTTCCTCAAGCAGATCTTTGGCTTCTGTCACTGTTTTGGAAAGAAAACTTCCTCCTGCTGATGTGTCTAGGACTGTCTCTTTATGGAGGGATTCAATCCATTGTAAAATAACTGCACTTGAAGTCAATCAGGATATCCATGTTGGGGGCACCGCCTAAGCATTTATTTGTATCTCTCCCACGCCTCGTACAACTGCTCCTCGTCAAGCTGCCTAAACGTTTCGATTTCAGTCCGGAGCTTGGTAGTCTTGGCACGCGGGAAAAAATTCGTCAGAAAAGCCTAGGCCAGCTCGTCCCATGTACTAATGTTGCCCGTCTCGACTGATTCGAGCCAATCCTTTGCTTTATCTTGTAGAGAAAATGGAAACAACATCAATCTTATCGCATCTGCCGGAACTCCGTTCATCTTCACCGTCCCACAAATTTCTAGGAATGATCGCATATGTGAGTGGGGGTCCTCAGAAGGATGTCCCTTAAACGAGTTATCGCGCGCCATCTGAATCAATCTTGTCTTTAACTCGAAATTTGTAGCTTGGATTGGGGCGTAGACAATTCCAGAATTCTCAGTGGGAAGAACTGGTTGTAAGAAATCTCTAATTGCCTTGGGAGCTTCCTCTTGATGGGCCATTGCTTCTGCTAATCTTTTCTCTTTACGAATGGTTCTAAGAGTCCTGTCAATTTCAAGATCTAGCGGAAACAAATTAACCACCTTGTTCCTTCGCATACAATGCTCTCAGTCAATTAAAAGAACCAAACAAAAACAAGAATAAAATAATATTCACAAAATAATGAAAGAAAAATATTTACACCTAAATTACTATTTATCCCTTTCTTTTCGATGTCAAGAAAAATTAATTTGTTTAAAAATCAAGCCTCCACGACAACGGCGCCAAAAACTTGTTGATAGGCGATTACCGCAAGTGCACAGGTCGTCACAAGTAATATAAAACGGTAAGTAATACTGAGTACCGAATCCACAGGGAGGCGAAGCAAAAATTAAGCAAAAATAAAATCTCTTGGGCACTAAAGGTACTTGGGCGAAATAATATTTAGGGAACAGCTCATGCAAAAAATAGGAATTTAAAATTCAAAGCAAGAAAATAAGTTGATCAATCGAAAAATAAAATATGGAGAAAGAGTTTTCTTTTTATGGGAAGAGGGGTCTTGAAAATAAATTATTAGCTAAACAATTGTTATAATTATCTTATCTCATTGCCCAACTAATTATAATCCTAGAATCTTCGTTAATCACATAGGTTCTCCTGTCGGTTTCCCCTAATTGTAATTAATTCATTTTAACAACCTAAGTGTCCTTAGCGCCATTAGAAATCATTAATTATTACGCTCTGATTCATTTTAGGAATCTAAGTTTAATCAACTAATCCCGGTGTCACGACGGCCAATTAAACTAGTTGCATGGATTACGATCTATCCTAATTTCTCTCCGTCAAGTTTCCATTAAGAATCAGATCATTACACAATTGGCCAGATTGAGTAAAGCATTAAACACATCCATACAAATAATTAGGACAAAGGGGCAAGAGACAAGAAATTATAACAATATTTGAACTATAATTTCATTTCAAGACCCCAAATTGGGGTTTAGCTACACATGGCTAAGATATCCACAATATTTACAATAGAAAGCATAATTAAGAGCATAAAAGGAAAGGAATTTACCGTCGAAAAACCCCTTCGTTGACGCTCGGAGCCCCACCGACTACTCCTTGAGCCTCCTAAGATGCTCCCCAAAATTCCCCAAAATATTTCCCACTAAGAAATCTCTCAAAACGGCTAGAAAGCCTTGAGAGAGGCTCCAAAGAAGCCAAGGGAGGGAGGAAAGGAAGGAAATGAAGGAATGATTGATGGTTGATTGATGGAAAATGAGGCACCAAGAGGTGCCTTTTATAAGCCCGGATTGGGGTCAGCGTCGCGATGCTACATTGCACAGCGTTGCGACGCTGCTATGCACGCGTCTTGTTGCCCAAGAAATGGATAGCGTCGCACAGCGTTGCGACGCTGCTATGCACGCGTCTTGTTGCCCAAGAAATGGGTAGCGTCGCGACGCTATCTTCACAGTGTCTCGACGCTGACCCAATTTCCAGAATTTTCCAGCTTTGGTTTGGGCTGATTTTTGGGTCTTATCTTCACTTCTTTTTGGGCATTTTCATCATGATTGTCCTCTTTGGGTTCCCTTTTGATCCAAGCTTGGATTTGGGCTTCATTTGTTTCATTTTTGGTACTTTTTCTCCCAAAATCACCAACTTTGCTCCTAAGAACCAAATAACGGAATACATTAAATATTTTAATTAAAAACACGATTTAAAGCACAGAAAAGCCTAATAAATTGGGACTAAAATAGCGACATTTCTGCTCGCTATCAGCGATGCATAGTTCGAGGCCTTGGGTAATATGGTCAAGGGTCGAACGTTGAGCGCCGTAGAGAAACGTTGAGGCCCTGGGTAATATGGTCCGGGGTCGGCGTGACTCGAAGGAGTCAGTCGCAGAGAGCTTTGTGAGGGTTATGAGTGTTGAGCGAGCTCGTGGAGCTTGAGAGAGAATCGAGTATGCATGGCATGGTGCGGAAATTCATGTGTTAGGTGCATGGTTGTTGCACAACTGCATTAGTTGAGTATGTTTTGTTGCGTTGATTGGTTGTCTCTTATTTGAGGCATGATATTGTGGTTGAAAAACATGATAATTGTCTTGTATATGTATGTTGTTTGATGGCTCTTCAGGCGTGAGCCACTTACTCAGTACCGTGGTTTTGTACTGACCCACCACCAGGTTTTGCAGGTGCTGCAAACATATTCGAGCTTGGTGATGTAGAGGAGACGTGACGAAGGAAATACCATAGCTAGCTTGTCTTGTTCATGTTTCCCTTGTTACTCGTCATTAGTTTTGTGTTCGAGTTAGGGTGTGGCCTACGATGTTAATATTTTCTTCTAGTTGTTGAATGGGCGAGGGTTGATGTTAATTTGGTTGTAATTTTTTAGGTGTAGTAATTTTGAAAAGTTAAAAGTCTCTTCTTTTACGCATCGTGAATTTTCTAATGTATTTAGGTAGTCCTTGATATGAGACTTGATTCGCAATTATATTCTGTTGTGTTGAGTTGGATTGTGTATGGATGTTGTGGAGTAAGATTGGCTATCTGCTTTATATGGCTTTAGAATTGTATATATTTATTGTATATCAGGTATGATAAAAATTTGGGTAGCTTATAGTTCTGTCATTATGCTGCCGAAATTTTCGGGGCATTAAGTTGGCATTAGGGTAAATGTTTAGTAATGTCTCCCTGTATAGGTAAAATTTTGGGGGCATTACATTTTTTTCTCCTTCTTTCGCTCCGATCTGGTTTTCTTAACCTCGCCTTTTCGATTGCATGTGTTGTTTTCTTAACTTCCAAAACCCCCAGATTTCCCAAATCACCCTATTTTCAAAACCCCCATTTCCAAAACCCCTATTTCCAAAACCCTTTCTCCACCCCCTTATAGTATTATCAAGCAATCGTTTGGCTAAGGTAAGTGACTCAATTGTTGAAATCTTTAAGTTGGAAGCGCAGTCTTGGTTTTTCCTAAAATTTCGTGTTAATGATTGATCTTTGCATGCCTATTTTGATATTGAATGTTGAAAGTATGAGATTGTTTAAGCATGAGATCTATCATTATGTTAATGATGATTAATTTTGCATTTTTTTTTCTTAAAGTGGTGGTCTCTTGACATTTTTATATGATGCATGAATTATATGACCTTAAGCTTCCAATATTTTGAAAGTGTACATGGAATTGATGTACACTAGGAGGTGCCTACACAGGACTTGGGACATGAAATTGATGTACCTGAGTTGAGGTTCGTGAAATTGACGTTCCTCCATAGGCGACACATGAAATTGATGTGTCTAGGATATGCATGGAATTGATGTTATATCCCAGTAATTAATAAGCAAGATAAACTTTAGAGCCACCAAAATATAAAACGTTATTGATTTTAGAAACGTGCATAAGCATGACGCAACCTCGACAGTAGGGTCACTTATTGAGTATTTTAAATACTCATTCTTTTCTTAAATGTTTTCTTTCAGGTAAAGGCAAGGGTGTGTGACGATGATGGTGAAGGATTTGGAATTCCCTAATTCCGTTAAAGTGGAAGCGTAATTAGGACCGATTCGTAGTTAATTTTTATTCTACCAAAATACCAATACATTGACAAAAATTATAGAACACATTCTATAAAATATATTTAGGCTAAGCATACAATAAAATATTTAATCTTAAAGAGAAAGAGAATCAAACCTTCGTTGACGTCTCTGAAAATCAATAATAATTCTTGATTGCTCTGCAAAAACAAAGAACACCACCATTTGATCTTCCCCGCTATAACTCTGAAATTAGGAACGTAGATATGGGACTATCGAATACTTAATGGGAAAAACTCTTAGAGAGAAAAATTCTCTCTGGAGTTCTTGAGTTGAGAGAATAGGAGAGGGAAGCAAGAATTGTAACACCCTGCGTTTCAAAATCGAAACCCTAACCCTTCATCTTTTTCTCTCTTCCCTCTCTTTTTCGTGTGAAGCCACCAGCCCCCCCCCTTCTTCCTTTTTCTTCGCCGGCCAACACCCACGAAATGTGTTGTTGCCTCCTCCGTCCGGTCGACGCCACCGCGAAGTCGCCTAGCTGAATCGCGCCGCTACAGTGAAGCCAGATCCGTCGATGACTTGAGATCTTGGTTGTTGGGTTGTTTCGAACAGAAATCAACGTGTATTCGAGTGTTCGACGGTAAATTCCAACACCTTCAATTCCTTTTCTCAAGTCTTCTAGGTGCTTTAAATTATTTCCTAACCCTTAGAAATTGTTGGTTGTACTTCGGGCTCCTTAGGCTCTTCCAGTTCGTCCTGTTGGTTTCTAGGTTCGCTTAGAAGCGTTTATAGGTAAGTAGTTCTTATCTGATGAAGTTTGTTTGATTGTGTGATGCATGCTGATTGATTTCTCGATTTATAATTGTTCTCATGTTTGTTGTTCTCTGAATAAGTATGTATGTATATGAAATCTTTGAAAAGCATGAACTGTTGTTGCGTGACGATTGGTTATTAAGCATGTTGATTCTATTTTGTGTTCATGAGTTAACCATGAGTTGAGAGCATGTGGTTATATGTATATGCTTGGTGGGCATAATACATGAGTCTAGAAGAATGTTGCAGGGCATATGCATTCTAGATCGTTATGAGAAAGAGGTCAGAGACCTAAATTTGAAAGAAAGGAAAGATGGGTGAATGTCAGTGCACCTCGGGTACAAATGGTCGAGGGGGGGCATGTCACCATTAGTTTTAAGAGGAGCATCGTGGCCTTGGGTGCAAATGGTCAGGGATTGGTGTGATGAGTCTAGAAAGCATCAGTGCGCCTTGGGTACAAATGGTCAAGAGGCGATGCACAGTTCAAGACCTTGGGTACAAATGGTGAAGGGTCGAACGCCGAGCTCCATATAGAGCATTGTGGCCCTGGGTACAAATGGTCAGGGGACAGTGCGACTCAAAAGGTTAGTCTTGGAGAGCCAAGTGAGTGCTAAATACGTTTGATGATTAGTTGTGAGTTGCATAGAGAGATGCATGAGGTTTGACTTAGGAGAGTCATTCATTTTACTAGTTTTAAGCATGTTGTTGTGTTACACATTTGTACATATCTCATAGATCTAGACCTTCTAGATGACCCTCAAACATTTTAGCGCCAAGAGAGTCTTTGTAAATGAATCAACAATATTTCATTCAATTTAATGTTTCTGCTTGTCTTGGGTTGCGATGTTCTTTTGAATTTGCCACACCACCACTATATCACTATAAAGTGTGATGGACAAGTTCACATTTGGAACACATTCCAAATCAATCAATGATACGCAAATTGTTAACCGCAAGTGTACGGGCCCAAGTTATAATATAGTAATTAAAAATCGAATGTCGTCCTCTGGATTGGTTTTCTAGTTCCCCTAATTATTAAAGGTATAATCACCCAATTTTATTTAGAGAAAATAAACGAGAAATATGCAAATCAACGAAAAACTAATCAAAGCAATAAAATATGGAAACTCAATGGAGAAAGACCTTAAGGAAGTGATTTCACCTATTAGATGCATGAATTAATTCAAAGAATAATTTGGAACAACTCGTAACAAGTTCATAAACCAAGGATTATCGATAATTAAAAGCCTCTCCCGAGTACAATTAATTCTTTATGCAAATTAAGAAATTGATATCCCTATCTAATTTCAACACAAGCATAAGCATTAAAGAACAATCCTCATGACGATTTCTCAAGCAATCCCGAATCTCCCAATTGTAGAATTACCTAAGTTATGCAATTGATGGTCTAATCTAAACTACCCTCTCCCGAGCAATTAGTTCAGAAACAAAAATCATACAATTCGTGATCAAGGGATTATAAGCACTAAGCATACAATTGCATAAATAAACCACGTTACGAAACGTCCTAAAAAATCTGTAAATTAATCCATACAAACTAATGGCTACATCAAGCCCCTAAGAAACGAAATTTAGCTACTCATGTCTCTAAAAATACAATCAAAATCAGTCCAATACATGCTAAAAATCAGTACGAGAAATAAGGGAGAAAGATTAAACTCGCTAGCCGTGATTCCCGCGCGTTCCCGTCACGATCCTCACAATCCAAGCTCCTAAAATCAAGCCCTCTTTGTTTCTACCCTGTTCTGTGTGTTTTCCCTCTCTAAAAATCGTCTTTCTCTCTCCAAAACAACTCCCCAAATCAGATGGCATCGCAAACTATAAATACTGGCCAATCTGCGTGACAACGTCAAGACGGTAAGGACATAGCGTCTCGACGCTGTGTCAATGAGCATCCTAATTATTTTTGGAAAGCCTGCAGCGTCTCGACGCTGTGGAGGTAGCGTCTTGACGCTGCCTCGAATTCGCACGCCTTCTGAATGTGCGTCCAACATTGAGGCGCTCCAAGGGATAGCGTCTCAACGCTAGGCCTTGATGTTTGCTTCCTTCGCTTCTTTTCTTGGTTCAAACTCATTCTTCAGCTCTTAAATCACCGATAATCTTCAAAAATGTCGATTTCCATTGAAATGCTTGATTCCTACAAAAAAAAAACCAAATAGAAATAAAATTGGCCAAAAAGTACCCAAGACTAACGATAGAATCATATAAAATATAGCACAATAAATTGCGCTATCAATCAAGAACTTTCTAAGCCATACAGTCTCTATCGCTACTTCACAAGTAGCTATGTTTTCGGCCTATACGGTCAAGACTGTAACTATGTCATATTATAGTTCCATCGTAAAGAGTGACCACAGATACTGATATAGATTTCCTCAAATCCTTATCAGTCTTAAAATATGTGTCAGTGTATCTTGTAATGATCAAATCCTTAGTCCCATACACTAGCATATAGTTCATCGTTCTCCTCGAATACTTGAGGATATTCTTAACGGTTTTCCAATGATTAAATCTTGGATTAGATTGATACCGACTAGCAATCCCTATTACATAGGGCATTCGTCTCATCTCCTCAACTTCTTGAGGTGTCTTGGGAAATAGTTTCTTAGACAAAAAGAATTTCACGTCTGAAAGGAAGTGAACCCTTCTTGGAATTCTGCATCTTATATCTAACTTACATCTTGTAGATATAAGTCACTTGAGACAAGGCTAGCATTTTGTTCTTACGATTCCTAACAAATGGGATCCCAAGAACAAACTCGGCTTCTCCCAAATTTCCATTTGGAAATGAGCTGCTAGCTTCTTTTCCTAGTCAGTAAGATAACTTACATCATTCCCAATGATTAGGATATCAATAATTTACAACACTAAGTAAGCTACTGAACTATTGATGATTACTTGTAAATACAAGACTCATCAATGTTCTGATTAAAGCCAAAAGATTTGGTCACTATATCAAATCTTATATTTCAAGATCGAAATGCTTAGGTCAATCCATGAATGGATCACTTAAGCTTGCAAACCCTTTTGCTTTTAATCTTATTGTATGAACCCTTCTGGTTAAGACATGAATGTCTCGTTTCCTCTTGTAAATCCACTTGTAACTAATAGGTGTTACCCATCAAGCAGATCTACAAGATCCCAGATGCAAGTCAAATACAAAAGACTTCATTTCTAGGTCCATTGCTTTAATCCTCTGATCATTGTTAACATCATTAATTTTCTTTCTAAAAGACAATGAATCCTCTATGCCATCATTAGGTATGATGATCTAGGCTTCAATCAAGCCCATGTGACGTTTATGTTATAAAACAACTCTCCCACTATATCGAGAATCTCTCAACTATTGAGATGAATGTGTTTGACCAGATGCACTTGTCCATCAACAACTTTTGTTGAACAACCAGTCTTATCAACAACTCTTGTGGATGTTTCTGTAGCTTCATTAGTTAACTTACTTAAACTGACTTTACTCTGTGGTTTATGATTTTTGATGTGGACTTCTTCTAACAATTTAGCATTTGTCGATACAATTTTTTTTTTATTCTTTTGTGAATTGAAGAAGTATCCACTTCTCGTTTCCTTTGGGTTTGCCTACTGCAATATGCAATGCAGTCAACACTGCATGACCCCAAAACGAGCCAGAAAATTGAGCATAGCTCAACATGGAATGAACCATATCCAATAGGGTTCTATTTCTCCTAAAAGAGATTTAGGGTGTAATCCCATGTACTATCAAATAGTCTTGGAATCTCAAATCCCTATACTCAACACTTTGATCAGATCGAAGTGTTTTTATCATCTCACCTAACAAGTTTTCAACTTCAGTCCTAAGCCCCTTCGAATATCTCAAGAGCTTCAGACTTAAGTTGCATTAGGTAAAGATACTCATACCTTTGAATAATTATCCAAAAGAGATGAATTATTCATGCCCTCCCATTACTTTAACATCTTGAACTACAAGGATCCAAATGTACAAGCTCCAAGGGCTCTTTGGCTCTTAGATCTTTTCCAGTAAAAGATCTATCAGTCATATTGCCACAAGGCATGACATACAAGGTAGTAGAGAGTCATCTTCTAACTCGCTTAGAAGTTCACTCTTGACCAATCTCCCAATTAAATTGAGATTAATATGGTCTACTTTAGAACCAAAGAAAGGTATTTTCCTTTAGGAGAAATCTTTTGCCTCTTGTCACATTGAGTAGTAGCAATCTTAAACAACCCAGTGTTCATGACTGCTTTACTATTGATTAGTCTTAAAACATTTAGGTTACTTTCCAGTAAAACTAAACAAATGTGAACTCCCTTTCTTGAAACAAAACTGCGTTAGCAGAGAAAGGTAAAGAGTAACATTGTTCAAGCAAATAAGACACAAAAATCAAATTTCTTTTGATCTTAGGAATTACATACACATTATCTAATAATATGTATTTTCTCCCACTGAGAAAAATAACTTAATGTTCCCCACTGATATAGCCAAAATAACCTCTCTAATTCTAACTTTGAGAGTTATTACACAAGCAGCAAGCTCTTGCCAGGAACTTATTCCTTTAAAAGAAGAACACACGTGATTTGTGGCCCCTGAATCAAGTATTCAGCGAGAATCACTATTCTTCACTAATCACGTTTTCAAGACAGGTAAATGAAAATTACGGTCTTGAACAAGTTCTCTTTTTGCTAAGCAGGGTTCTATCTCTTATTCACCAAGAACAATTCTTAATGAATTAAACATATGGGGCGTGGGGACATTTCTCAGTTAAGAATAATCCTAGACTTATTTACCACAATTTGTTGTCTAAGCATGTTGTATTACTGTTATTTATAAAAATTACGTAAGACAATACACATAAAATTATTATATAATTGCTGAAGTAACAAATTACTTGTATAATAATTTGCACTAACCCATCGCAAATATTCCAATCAAATTCTGCAAAAAAAAATAAGCAATCAAAGAAATGTTATAAAACTATTGATTTAGTTTTTGCAACGATACTTCAAAGGTTTAAAACAACAACCACTGAGGGTGGTCAGCTACTTCTCCTCTGAATTGAGACAGTCTCAACCAAACTCTAACACCAGAATAACTCATATTCCGTTAGCATTTAGTTACCGTTGTTCAGTCAAGGGTTAGTTAACACATTTAACTCATCTCTGTAAGTGTAACCCTGTCACTTTCAGATCTCAGAGGCATGCACCAACAGGCTACCAAAGGGAAAGACAACTGTTGGTGATTAGCCTAAGTGACCCTATCCTATTCAGGAGTTCAAGGTGTTCCGAATCCTATGATCAGACCCTCTGAAGGGATGGTTGCGCCAGGACAACCTGTAGGAGGATCATAGGACTCTCACGGTGGGAACTAGGGACGGAAACCGAGTGATACATTAATACTTACTCTAGACATTTTTCTCATTCACCTTGTTATTGATCCATGCAAACACTTTCCAAAGGGAGGCCGCTCCTAAGGTGACTCGAAGCCGAGCATGAACCTCACGTTGTGAATATAGGGACGTAGGAGCAAAACTTGATTTAAATCTCATTTTGTAATTTTTCTCCCACTGAAAATGTCCTAAGGTTAATTTAGGGTTGTTTTAACTTAGATAAAATTCGGCTAAGTCAATCTATCTAAGTCTGATCCTATCATAAAAGTTATGGAAATGATTCAACTGCAATGTTTTAGGTGAATTAAACATCTTTTAATAAGCCCAACATTGCAAGTCAACATTACTATGGTTAATTAACTCAAGGTTCGTGTCAGTTCCTAGGTAGGAGGTGTTCCGTAAACCGTCATCTTAAGTACCCCCAGCCTGAGACAGAACTTTATCGAGAGAGTTCCCTTATAACCACAATAATGTAAGGTCTTTACTCTAAAGATCTAGGTGTATTAAACACTTTTAACAAACCTAGTGACATTGCATGCTAACATTTAACTATGATTAATTGAACTCCGGTATTTCGGGTCAGTTCCCAAGTAGGAGGTGTTTCGTAAACTGTCAACTTAAATACCCCCAGCCTTAGACAGAACTTTACCGGTGGAGTTCCCTTATAATCATAGCAACGTTTTTCCTACTTAGTCAATTAAAACTAATTTTAGTTCTAAGTAAGAATAATTCTAATCCTATTAGAAATGTGATCTTAGGTCTATTTAATTTAAAACATTTTAAAATTAATTCATTTATCCTAAGATCCTATGTTTGCATGCAATTCTTTGTTATATGTTAACAGTTTCTATTCATTAATTTTATAACACTTATAAATTTTAATGAATTAACCCTATAACATGCTACTATGGTGAATAAATTAACAATCAAATTCTAATTAATTTATAAAACCATACATTAGCATACATGACATACCATAAATATAACAATTATATTAATCTAAGGTAATGTCATGCTCAATACAATTTAATTTCCTTTTAATTAATCTAACTCTTAAGTTAATTTTTCTAGAAAATTAAAAATAAGCATTACCATTTTCATACATTAACATAACATTTATATTAATATATCATGAAAATTAATTAAGCATGTTAATTACTTATATAAATATAACTCTTATATTTTTTAAACTAAAGTAATTTCATTCTCAATTCAAATTAATTTTCTTCAATTAATCTAACTCTTAAATTAATTACCCAAGAAAATTAAAATAAGCATTCACATTTTCATACATTAACATAACACTTTATATTAATTGCTCATGAAAATAAATAAACATATAAATTACTTTCATAAATATAACTTTTTTATATTTTTACGAAAGTAATTTCATGCTCAATGTTCCTCAATTTTCATCCATTTAATCATAACAATTTATATTAAATACCCATGAAAATTAAATTCATGCATAATACTTATATTATAACAATTATAATTAAAAATGCATGAATATGCTTAACCTATGGTGGGATTTTAAGCTATATGGCATAACAATTTATATTAATTACCCAAGAAAAATGCATGAATACGCACGAACCAAGCCAAAACCATGCTGAACCGGTCAAAATAATGAGAATCGGTCAAGAACTAGTCTTATTTCCTCGAACCACGCCTGAATGAATCAAGGTTTAAAATGTCGATGTCGATGGAAATGTCGAGGTCCAGATTTTATGGAAATGTCGATGTCGATGGAAATGTCGAGAGACATTCCGGGAAAATTTACGGAAATCATGGAAATTGATGGAAATTGTTTGAATTAGTCAATAAAACTTTAATTGTAGTTTAATTAGACTATAATGGATCCCTTTTTATCATCATATCTAAAAAGTAAGATAATATTTAGATGTAATTGTCGATTCAAATGTCGATATGTGCAAGAATTTTGAAAATTGATGAAAATTATTTGAATTGTTAAATGAAAATTTAAGTTTAAAGGTAAAGAAACATGAAATTGGAAAATATTTTGGGAGAATTTAAGAGATTTTTTTTTTTTGAGAAGTAATTTAAGAGAATTGAGGTGTGAAGAAATTAAAATGAAATGAGAATATTTATATAATATGGTAAAAATAATAAAATAATAAAAATGTAAAATTATAATTGAGAATTTGAGAATTGTGGCGTGAAGGAATTGAAATGGAATGAAAGTATCTATAGATGCTAAAAATAATAAAATAATAGAAATTTAAAATTAAAATAATAAATTAAAACTTATTTTTTAGTAAAAACTAAAAAATAAATTTAAAAATTTGTAGTTTTTAATGTAAAATTTAATAAATGAAAAGCAAAAGAAGAAAGTATAAAAAGTATAAAAAGTTTAAATAAATGGAGGTTCAAAAATAAAAAATATATATAAAAAAGTTTAAAAAAACAGTATTTAAAAAAAGGAATAAAACAGTTTTTAAAAAAAGGAAAAAATGAAATAAAAAACACGTCCAGCAGGATTCGAACTCTAACCCACGAGGATAACTGGCACTCGCGCTTCCGCTATTACAAGGGAAGGTTACGGATTTTGTGGTTCAAATTTATTACTTAAAGAATAAAATGAATTAAAAAACAATAAAAAAAAATCGACACATCTCGACATTTCGGCGAAATCGCCGAAATGTCGAGATTTCGACGAAATTTCGTCGAAATGGGGGGAAGATCGAAACTTCCCCCCCTTGGAAATGTCGATATGGTCAACATACCGACATTTCGGTGGAAATGTCGGTATGTCGACGAAAATTTGATACCTTGGAATGAATACAGCATAAAGAACCGCTGGGAATATCACGACTCCATCAACGCTCTTTTGGTAAGCTTATTCACCCAATGTACGCATTTAGCTCCCTACTCTCGAGTTCGATCCTTAGTTGATGCAGCATAACGATTTTCTTTTTTTCTGTTTTTTTTTCACTCAGCATGCAGAAAAAAATTCCAGAAAAAAAACGCATACGTTCAAATTCAAACTCATGTCCTCGTAGATAATAGCCAAACACCCAAGTCGTTCAAACAGATCCTAAGTTCATATCATATTATACGCACGTTTTATTTATTTAATTTCGTGCGCGAATTTCTTCCGTTTTCTTGGATTTCCAACAGCGTCGAGACTCTGTTGAGCAGAGTCTCGACTCTATCTCTCGGATTTTCTAAATATCGCAAAATCCAGTGGCGTTCTCGATAGATTTGGCTCCAAATTTCAACAGTGTTTTTCCAAATTGATACAAAATGAAATCACACGGACTTACAGACTCGAATTTGCAACAAAACGCCCAAAAACACGGGCCCTTACATCAATCAAATCAACAAAATTATGCAAATTCTAATGCCAAAAACCCAAAACATCTACCAGCAAACCATTATACATCTAATGCACAATTTTAATCCCACCAATCAACCAATGCAAATTTTGTAAAACAAAATTAAAATTACGATCGACTCTGATACCAATTGAAGGATTGGAATTCTCAATTCCATTACAGCGGAAGCAATTGGACCGTTCTTGAATTAATTTTGTTCTACAAAATACCAATACATTGGCAAAAGGTTAAGCGATGAGAAACATACCTCTGTTGACGACTCTGAATACTTCAACGGACAACACCACGAGGGCTTCCCCACTATCAGTCTGAGATTAGGAACGTAGTTGTGGGACTACCTAATCTTGAATGGGAAAATCTCTTAGAGAGAAAAAAGTTCCTGAGTTGAGAGAATATGAGAGGGAGGCTAGAATGAGACCTTAGGGTTAGGGTTCTCATACCCTTTCCTTTTATAAGAGAGGAAACCGTAATGTGAGGTTAGGAAACAATCTTGACCGTTAGATCAAGATCAATTAATTAATTAATTAAATCAATTAATTAATCTCATGCACATTTAAATCTTATTTAAATGTAATTTCCGCACATAATATATAGTTTAATTAACTTAATTAAATCGTATTTAATTAATTCAATTAAACTAATCAATTAATTAATTCCAATAATTAATTAATTTCATAATTAAATATCACCCATATTTAATTAATTACTCATTAGAATCATATTCTAATAATTCTCTCGTAGACTATAGTTTAATTAAATCTCATTTAATTTAAAATGAATTGAATAATTAATTAATTCATGATTAATTAATTCATCTTCTAATTAAATACCATATATTTAATTAGACATATATTTGAACTCTTTCAAATATATTAATCTCTCAATTTAATAAAGTTTAACACAAATTAGACTTTATATTTTAATGCATCACTATACATTGAATTAATTTGTATCTCATACAATTAACTTAATTCCCAATATGAATTTGAACTATTCAAATTCTCTCAAGATATAATTGTTCCTAATTACTCTTTACGAGCTAGCAGGGGGACGTAATGGACTTACAGATCAGAAGCTCCAATGATATGAGGTTAACTAATTAAACTCATTAATCAGGTTAACCAATATTCATTAACTGTGGGTCATTGCACTAAAGGCCCACAACTAAACTTTTCTCACTGTAGAACATTTTTGTGTCCACAGATATAAACCTATACCGGTAAGTCAATCCTTCACGAGTGTTCGTAATCACGGTTGGGTCAAATTACCGTTTTACCCTTGTGTTACATCTGTCTCCTTAAGTACCAGCGCTCCTCTAATGAACAACCTGTTTATGGTCCAACCATTAAACATAAAGTTCCTCTCGGGCCAGTGAGAGGGCGGGATCCCTTTGTTCAAGTCCCGAAGAAAAGAAAAAGTGTTTGTTATAAGCGGCAAGCTATATTTGAGTATGCGGTAAAGAAATTATAAAATACAGAGCACTAACGCAGCTAATCCAGTTGTTTTAAGTATCTTCTCAGCGTAGGCACACATTCAAAGATGATCAAGAGATAGAAAAAGATGGATGAAAAGACAGCGCCGGCGCAACCAGAGCAAGTGGGCGAAAAAGGGGATTAAAAAAGGCGCAAGTTGCCTAATGATGATCAAACAAGTGGCTATTACTTGATGAAGTTATCTTCCTCGCCTATAAATAAATGCATAAGGAAGGAAGAAAGGAGGGAGAAGAGAAGAAGGAGATCAAGAAGGAACGGCAGAGATCCACAAATAGGAGAAAACCTATGTGTAATATTTTATGCCATAATGTCTTGCTTTGCTCACATGAGCTAACTCTCCTCTTCAAGGCTTAGCGCAAGCGCCTCATGATGATAAGTATAACTTGTAAGCGCATATTTTGGTTTAAGTGAAACATTGATTGCTTTCTGCTTAGTTGCGTTAATCTTTTCGTTGCTAATTCCCGCTTGGCCAGGCGGATGCGGTAACAGTATGCTAAATCCCTGACCGGTAATGCATATGGATCTCTCTAAGTAGAACAAGTTAGCGCATGCCATGTAGTCTTGGTAGCATTAAATTATTACCGCTAAAAGATATTGCATGCTTGAGCTTTGATTGCGTTGTGACTAACTCAATCCCTTGTAAGTATTAAGAGAACTAAACTTCACGCATAAACTAGTCAAATAATCAACTAATAG
The DNA here is from genome assembly GCA_017139565.1 of Luffa aegyptiaca. Taxonomy (NCBI): domain Eukaryota; kingdom Viridiplantae; phylum Streptophyta; class Magnoliopsida; order Cucurbitales; family Cucurbitaceae; genus Luffa; species Luffa aegyptiaca. The sequence goes on from CM029397.1 coordinate 26,249,361, forward strand.
TTTATTGCCAAACGCATAAGGAATACCAAAAGGGAAACTTAATGATTTTTTCTCACTTAAGCATTAATGGATCAATTAACCAAAGTTAACGCTACAAGACTCTTATAAACGCATGAGGTTGCAACCGCAAAAGCCTTGATACTTTTCGCATTGAACACTTTTTCTTCAGCTTTGATTATTCATTTTCTTTCAAGTAATTAATTTTTTTTTAAACTATACCAATCTTTTTTTATTCCTTGAAACTAATATCGCACGCTTAGAGATTAAATCAGTGAATATTATTGACCACTTTTGTTTCATTTCCCTGTGGATTCGACCCTGGACTCATCAGGTACTACTTGATTTAGTCAGTTTATACTTGGATTGATTTAAATCTACGACTACTAAACCAATCACTCTGACAACCAATCATTGGGAATGTTATAGAAATATTGTTTAGAAGTGTTTTGTGTTTTGCAGGTTAAAGAAAATTTTTTGTTTAGTCCTCTGTATGCCGTTATGCTGTCGAAATTTTTGGTGCATTCGGTTAGTTTGGTTTTAGAGTTAGTAATGTCGCTAGGTTAGTGTATAAAAACCTGGGGCGTTACAGTTGGTATCAAAGCAGAGTTGTTCCTGTAGACTGACCTAGGAAATCTAGGTTGTTTGAGAGTTTAGGGTAATGGTCTTCCTCGTTCTCATCTTCATCACCGGGTATGTTGGAATAATGTTGTTATATTATCTGGTTGCTGAATATTTGCTACTTGAATTTGCAATGCATGATTATTGTTTGATTTACTTGATGGTCTTGCATGATTATTGTTAGATTGCTTGTAATCTTATTGATTGTCTTGGTTGCCTTGTCTGAGCACGTTGTTTTCTATGATGGTTTATCTTGTAGTAGTTAGGCTTAGGATGCTCCCTGTAGTTGGATAGATAGCTTGCTTTCATTGTGTGATTCTTGTTTCGTAGTAGGAGTAGGATGTTCCCATAGTTAGCTAGATAGCTATTGATTATCTTGTGATTGTTTCATGACGTTGTTTGTTAGTAGGCATAGGATGCTGCCATAGATGCACCATGGATTCAGTTCACTCGCAAGATTCAAGAATATCATTATCGCTCGAAGCAGAGTTTGTAAGAAGCATTTCTAGAGGTTAAAGGAACAATTGGCTACAGTCTCGGTGTTAACTGTTCTTGATTGTACAAGAGGTTTGTGGTCGTTATTGACGCTTAAAGAAAAATGACAAGGTTGTAAACTAATATGATATGGAAAAGATGTTCACACCTTGTGTCAACTAAGGAAATATGAGTTTAACTATTCCACACTCATGACTTAGAAGTCGTAGTTGCATTGTTGACTTTAGATATCTGAAGACACCTTCCTTATGGAGGAAGTATCCAAACTCATAGACCACAAAGAGTCGGAAGTGTTTCTTTATGCAAGAAGAGCTTGACTTAGGATAAAGGAAGTGTTTGGATCTGGTAAAGAATTATGGTTGTAAGGTCAATTAGCTCCTGACATGGAAATTGTGGTATGCTCTTAGCAAGAAAACAAGTTGGCATTCTCGGTATCATCTCATAGTCCCTTGCTAAGAGGGTTGATTGCTCAAAAATTTAGTTGGCAGCGGAAGCCTTTTCAGCATTGTTTGCTCAACTTTAGTGGTGCCTAGTTGAAAAAGTTGATTGTTGATAGCCATTAAGAAGACCTAGAATTGGTTAAACACCTGAGTGAGGTATATCAAGGGAATTTTACCCTCATTGGAAATTCAACTTTGTTATGTCAAGGTTGTTGTGCTAAAGGATTGTCCTCTAAAGCGAGATTGGTTGTAAGAGGCGCATAAAACACCTTTCTTGGTGCATTCTTATAAAGTCAAGATGTACAAGGGATTTAAGAAACATCATGGGCAGGCATAATGCGAAGACCAAATTTCTCAATTGCTTAGTAAGTTGTTGTGCCTACCAAAGTCAAAGTTAGTAAAGTTGACTAATGAAGCTATCCAAAAGATCATAGCAAAAAAAAAAAAATGTGTAAGTTGCCAATGAAGACAAATGGTTTGTGAAGGTGATAGGTGCAAAGGTTGAGCTCAATGTAGGTGACTTGTGTTCTCTCAAAAGAGTTAATAAAAGGAGTGATGCATATTCTGGTGAATGAATAGCTTAGTTCAAATATATTGGGCTACTCAATATCTTTCAGTGCATTGGTCTAGCTGTTTATAAGTTTTATTGGCCACATGTGTTATCTGCAACATATCGTGCTTCGTATGCCGTTGTTTGGAAAATTCATCATCGACCTTCGTTTCTTCAAGTAGCCTTTGTGGAAAGGATTCCTCTGTGTTGAAAGGATTAGATAGCGTAGCTCTGATTATTTTGGACCATTTGAAGATCGTTATGCACTTTGGTCTAGTTGTTCATTGGTTGTCTTTGTTACCAATGTGTATGTACAACACAACTTGTTCCAGGTGTTAAAGTTGAAGATGAGCACCAATGACCTTTCTTGTGCCTTGATTCAAGACTTTGGAATTCTGGCAGAAAGTGGTTTGATGGGTTGAAAGCCACTGGTATTAAGCGCCTTGAAAGGTCAGAGTTGGAGTCAAGGCCAGTTGTCCAAAGTGGTTAAGTGAGCAACTTTCGAGGACGAAAGTTCTTAAGGTGGGGAGATTGTAACACCCCGTGTTTCGAAATCGAACCATTTTGGTATTAATTGGACATTTTTATTCTAATTTGAAAGTTAAAATTGAAGTTTAGGCTTGAGTCGTTAAATTAAATTTCTATAATTTAGGAAAAAAAGATTTTTAATTAAATCTTTATTTTCCTAGAGATTGGAGGTTTAATATTTGATATTTATTTTAAATATCAAAAGACCCAAATCCTTAATCAATTGGGTTATTTTCTTTCCCAAATATTTGATGTGGAATTTTCCTACCGCAAGCGCACGGGTCAAGTAATAATAAAGTGATTTTGCAATCGAGTGTCGTCCTCTGGATTGGATTTTTAAGTTAGATTAACTACCATGAATATTCTTGTTCAATTTTAATTAGGGACCAAAAAGTAGTGAATTTTAGAAACTAAGGTAATGCAAATTAAAGATGTGAAATTCAATTGAGAGAATACTTAGGGAATTGATTTCGTCAATTTAATCTAGGATTGATTTTAGGGAATGAACTATAACGCACAATGGTTTTATGAGTCTAAGAACCTTTAATCACAACTACCTCTCCCGAGTATAATTGATTCTCATGCAAATTAACTAACTTGATATCCCTATCTAAGTTCTTTAATATGCAAGGCATTTAGTTCTTTTTTACTAATTCTAACGTTACTCTAAATTCCGTCACAATTTTAGAAATTCTACTTTAGTCATGCAATCTTAATTAAGTCTACGCTAAATCACCTCTCCCGAGCAAGACTCAACACTTAGATCATTCAACTAATGCCCAATTAATTGAAAGCATTAAATTAAGAATGCAAACATAAAACAATTCCACAATTCAACCCATAAATCAATCCATAAACTAAAAAGACTACATCAATCCCTAAGTAACAAACTTAGCTACTCATACATGGCGTTACAAGATAAAATAAGCATGAAAAAACCATTAAAAACTAACTAAAGTAAGAGGGAAAGAAGATTAACACACTAGGTGGCTGAGACCGCACGTCCCTGTCACGATCTCCACGAACAAAGTCTTCAATCCCGCTCTCCACCACTTGCTTCAGCTTCCAAATAGGGTTTTCTCTCTCTGTTTTCATCCCAAAATCTCCCAAAAGAAGTCCCACAAAAAGCCCTAATCGCAAAATATAAATCGGGAAAATTTTGGTCGTAGCGTCGCGACACTGTGGCGATACTGCAAATCTGGAAATTTTGCCGAGATGCCGCAAAATATTAATTTTTTTTATTTTTATTTTTTAAGAATGAAAACTCCAAATATAGAATGTCACCGTCGAGACACCGCTGACGCCTAGAGAGCAGTGTCTCGACGCTGGTCTGCGGATGGGCCTATCCTCAATCTTCCAACTTTGATTTTTTTTTCATTCTTCGGCTTCCTTTCGCATCCCGAACAACCAAATGGCTCAAAACTATATTTCCTACAAATACAACACATAAATGCATAATTTTTGCTAATGCATTATAAAAGACTAGTTAAATTAATTAGGGAAAACTAGGTAGCTATGCTCGCTATCGAACACCCCCAAAATTAAGCTTTTGCTAATCCTCGAGCAAACTAAAAATCAAGCATACAATGGAAGAATGGATGCAAGAAACATGACTCAATCCTCAAGGCTCAAAAGTCAATAATCAAGCAATCAAGAGACATGCACATAAGGACCAATGAGGGAGACAAATCAAAAGTTTTCCAAAATTAACTTGCACAAGCGAGATCTAACTTAACGAGCTCAGACTCTACTAGCACAGGATTGGATTACTTAACTCTCAACTCATCTTACCTCTACACTGGCACTAAGGATTCACTAACGAGTCAATGGAACAAATTAGTTTGTTTTCCTTCATACTTAGGTGCTTATAATTGAAACTTACAATATGCATTTGTTGGGTTTTATGTCCTAAAACTTGTAGATAGTGAATGTAACCATTGACCGGATATTAATGAAATAATATTGATATATTTTTCCATTAAATGTTATTAGTTATTTTATATTTGTCTTTGCCTAAAATAACCCCAATCCAATAAACTAGACATCCTAGGCTGTAATATGAGTCTTGAACTATATGTGGCGACATATGGGGATCATTGTTCAAGAAACAACCTAAAGGGTCTATAGTATAGGGATAATATCGGGTGCCTTATCCTGGTGACACTATGGATACGACCCAGTTTGTATTTGATACAAACGCTATGATCCAACGCGTTCGTGTAGGAGAAATGCGAGTGGGAGTATCCCATGCAATGAGTTTGCATAAGACCGGATGGTGAAATAGTAGCCACTGGTTATAACACCGTTAACTAGTTGGTTTTCTATTTCACTAGGACGACCTAGACAACTTAGTCTTAATCTTGTGATGATTATGGACTCCTGCTCATGAGGGATTGTCCTTTAATTTGTATGGGCGAGAGTGGCCAATACGCCGACTCAATAAGCCTACAATTTTGGGGACAAGATTGAATGGGGAGCTGAGAACATAATCGTACAAGATGGAATTCACTCATTCTCGACTTTAGGGAAGCAGATGAGTGTTCCCTTAAGTGGTGACTTCGAGTCTTGAACAAAGGGCTCTACCCTCTCAATGGCACGAGAGGGTTTTTTGTTTGATGGTTTGACCACAAACAGGTTATTCATTAGAGGAGAACTGGTACTTAAGAAAATAGAAGTAACCCAGGGGTAAAACGGTAATTTGACCCAACTGGTGTTACGGACACTTGTGAAGGACTAACTAGTTGATATTGGTTTATATCCGTGGACACATAAAATATGTCTGCAGTGAGAAGAGTGCAACTGTGAGTCTATAGTGGAATGTACACACAGTTAACGAATATTGATTAATTTGGTTAATGAGTTTGACCAATTAATCTCACATCCTTGGAGCTTCTGATCTGCAGGTTCATTAGGTCCCACTGGTAGCTCATAAAGTAATTTGAGGGAACTAAGTAATAAATGTAAATTGAAAATGTTAAATTTACTAAGGGAAACAATATAATATATATTGATATATTATTATGAGAGAAATTAATATTTGAAAATATTCAAATATTAATATAAATTTGAGTCACATTAAATTTATGGAAGTTTGAAAGAGTTCAAATAATGAATTAATTAATTTTAAGACCTAAAATATATTTTGGCAAATTAATTAATTCAAGGCCGAAAATTAAATATGAGATATTTAATTGGTGGTTAATTAATTAAAGAATTCATTAACCGGGGAATAAATCAATTATGGAAATAATTAATCACTTAAGGAACTGATTAATCATTTATGAAAATTATCTAATTACTTATGGAAGTAATTAGTCATTTGTGGAAAAGATTAATCAATTATGGAATTGATTGATCTTGGATTGATTACATAAGGAATAAGATTGAATCAATTTTGGAAAAGATTGATTTAATTGAATATTTTATTCATGGCCACTCTTCTATAAATAGAACACTACACCTAATTTGTTTAGTAGCCCTCTTGCTCTTAGACTCACAAGACAAGACCCTAGAACTCTCTCTAGCCTCCCTCTTAGAGAAAGACTCCCACAAGTCTTTTGCCTCCTAGACTTAGAGACATATCAGTGTAACCTCTGTGGTTATTGTGTCTTTGAAGAAGAAATTTCTAGCGAAGAAATCAAGAAGGAATTGTTGCGTTTTCGTTCGTTGGATCATCGTTGGCGAAGAACAGTCAAGTCTACAACGAAGGTTTGTAATGGTTCTTTCCCGTTTCTTTAGAAAAGCATGAAAATAAATTTAGATTTAATTTTCAAGCATGTTTATAGCAATTTCCAGCAACTTTAAAGCATGTTTAAATTTTATTTTGCCTTTTCGTAACGGTATTTTAATGTTAATTAATATACGACGTAAGGTCCAATCGATGTGTTTCCGCTGCGTGGGGGCGTTTCCGTGGAGTGTCGCCGCCGACGGTAAGCTTTTTCTTCCTCTCTCAAATCTCGGTTTCTCTCTCTCCCTAATGTCTCTCTCTCTCTCAAACTCGACTGCAGCAACCTCGAGAAGCCACTACCTCCCTCGGTCCCGTCTGTTTTTTTTTTTTCAGATCTGTGGTCGTCGCCGTACAAGTTTGCTCGTGGCTTTTCGGATCTGTGTATCGCTATTCAGATTTGTTCGTCGTCGTCGTTCGATTTTTCAGCCTTACTTCTAAAGAATTTGTTGGGTAAGAGACTTTGTTGGTTTAAGCTTTCGTGTCCTCGTTTTGGATTGTACTATGTTGGGATCTGAGTTGTTGTTTTTAATTATTAGGAATTGTTGTTTTGCTGGAAAGATCTGTGGGCCAAGCTGTGTATTTTATACTCAATTGTTGCGGTAAGTTAACTTACTGAAATTAAATTGCAATTATGCGTTGATGTGGCGGTTGTGTTTCTGGCATGAGATATTGCTTTATGTATGAGTGGAGGCTGAGTTGATGTGTATGCCATTGATTTCATGAATATGGGAGTTGTGTACTTGTGCTATGAGATGATATGAATGTGTTTGTTTTCAAGAGTTTAGCTGCTGTGTTTTTGTGCTATGAGATATGTGGGAATGTGTGACTGTGTTGTATTAAAGTTGGTTGGCAATGTATGTAGAGAGCAAGAAGAGGTGGTTTCTTAGTTCTGAAGTGTTGAATGTCTTGTAGGTTATCTGTAATTGACTGAGTTAGGATGGTACTTGTCGGTTTAGTCTGTCAGTAATCTGGGAGGGACTGATCTTCATTGGTTAAGTTGAAGTTAAATTAGAATGAGTGCTAAGAGGCCTTAAAAAGGGAAAAGAACGGACTAGCTACTCTAGTAGGGGGTCGTGTCAAATAGTCACCTAGGATTGAGATGTATTAGACTGAAATGAGGAGCTAAATGGGCGCGACTTGGCTTTGCAGACTAGGTGCCAATTACTAACTACGGAAGTTAAACTCCGACCTAAAACCCATGGACGCCCCACCAGTGAAATAGCAGTTAAAGCGCTATACGTACATCAGTGTCTTGATGGGTGAGACTTGGCTCCACTGACTAGGTACCTTCTACTATCAGAAGGAGTAGAGATCTCCCAAAATGCCCACATGTGCACCTTTAGTGAGTTGGCAAATTATGTAGGTGATTTTAATTGATCACGAGCCACATGCTATGGAATAAATGAAATGAAATGAACTAGAATGAGATGACATTACCTTTAGGCCCTTAGCTCGTTTAACCTTTTGAAACCTTGGTTGTTTCATGCTTAGTAGTAATGTTACTTACTGAATATTTTTCTTAAATACTCATTCTTTTCCCTAACATGTAAATGCAGGTAAAGGCAAGGGTGTAAAGAATGCGTGACGAAACTTTGCTAGATGAGCCATGTGATGTGGACTTTTCCTACCGCAAGCGCACGGGTCAAGTAATAATATAGTGAATAGTAAATTCGAATGTCGTCCTCTGGATTGGATTTTTAAGCAAATCAAGTATTGTGAATTATCTTGCCCAATTTTATTTAGGGATAAAAAAGTGATGAATAGGTGATGATAAGAACAAATCTAAAGCAAGTAAAAAGAATGGAATTTCAATTGGGAAAACTACTTAGGGAATTGATTTCGCCGATTTCGTTTAGGATTGATTTTAAGGAATAAGTTATTATGCACAATGGAATTATGAGCCAAAGACCCTTTAATCACAACTACCTCTCCCGAGTATAATTGATTCTCATGCAAATTAACCAACTTGATATCCCTATCTAAGTTTATTAACATGCAAGGCAATGAGATCTTTTAACCAATTTTAAAGATAATCTAAAACCGTCAAGAATTAGAAAGTAAACTTTATTCATGCAATCTTGAGCAAGTCTAGATCAAATCCCCTCTCCCGAGCTAGATTTGAAACTTAAATCATCCAACTAATGGCCAATTAATTGAAAGCATTAAATCAAGATTACAAACACAATAACATTGCACAACTTAAACGATAAATCAATCCATAAACTTAATCCACTACATCAATCCCTAAGCTACAAGTTTAGCTACTCATGAATGGAAATACAAGCTCAACTAAACAAGTGAAAGCCATAAATCTAACTAAAGAAAGAAAAATGGAAAAGAAAACTCAATGTAGGCCGAGTCCCGACGTCCCCGTCACGATCCCCACGAACAATGGGTTGATTTCCAAGTTCCTCCTTTGTTTGCAGCTCCAAAAGCCCTCTATTCTGTCCTCTTTACGGCTCCAAAAGGTCCCAAATTGATCTCCCCTAAAACCTAGCCGAAGTGAAGCTTTTATTCTGATTTTTCGTCTCAGCGTCGAGACGCTGTCAAGACAGCGTCGCGACGCTACCTCTTATACGCGCGTTCTGAATAAGGAAAAACGGTAGCGTCGGGACGCTTCCTATCATAGCGTCTCGACGCTGTAAGCTTTACGCGCCTAATCTGATATGGAATGTGAGCGTCGAGACGCTCAAGAGCTAGCGTCTCGACGCTAGCCTGCTGTTGACCGAGATTTGACTTTTTTCCTTTTTTACTCTTTTCATTACTTTGCCTCTTTTCACGCCCCGAGCACCCGATTAACTCTGATATTGCATTATAGCTCCAATCAACCATTTCCTACAAAATAAACATTAAAGTGCAATAAAACGGCCCAAAAATCATACAAGACTAGCTTAATTAAATAAGTAAAGATAGCTAGCTATGCTTGCTATCACCATGGAATCCCATAGGATAGACTTCCGCTTTTACATGTTTGAAACTCATTTTATTTGTAGTTTGTGATGTTATGTTTTGATGTTGTTTCCTCTTTTGAGATGTTCAATTGAAATGGTGAAAGATTTTAGTTGTTTCTGTCTTAATTGGGATCGCAGACTGAAAAGTATCGTCGTTTTTTTTTCAAAAATGTTTTTACTCTAAATGTTGTGTCATCTTCATTATTTGAAAGTTAAAGGTAATGCATGTAGTAATGACCCTAGGATCTAGGCATGAAATGTAGGGTCGTTAGAGTTGGTATTAGAGCTCTAGGTTATAGGTTCTGTAGACTGGTTTACATCGTAAACCTTAGATATGTCCATGGCTTATCAGCAAGCATCCGGTCACGCCAGGTAGACGTTTGTTTACTTTTTAGCCTGTAAATGTTATATTTGTTCGAAAAGGTTCATGTTGTGGAAAAGTATGAATGATGTTTGTAACGGTGAATTGTTTTAAAGAATCGAGCTTGTTTAGTAAGATGATAAAAATTTTGTGTAATAGATCATGCCTCCCCGTGCACGAGGTCGTGGAAGAGGTCGAGGAAGAGGTCGTGGTAGGGGTCGTACAACCCCTGAACCAGTTGTTCCACCTATGGGGCATGGAGAAAATCTACCAGAAAACTCGCAAGTGAAACAGTCGGATGAGCAGTCGGGGCCTGCGGCAGAGCCTGTCACAGTGGATATTCAGGCAATAGTTTAGTCAGCAGTTCCCGGGGCAGTTCAGTCTGCAGTTCAGACTGCAGTTCAGGCGGCAGTTGCAGGCGTGATTTTGGGACAGCAGCCCCAAGCGCCTCAGAACAACGAAGCCCTATCGCGGGAGGCAAGGTGCTTAAGAGATTTTAGAAAGTGGGACCCTCGTTCGTTTGATGGGGCCTCAAGGGACCCGACAGTAGCAGAGTTGTGGTTGTCCTCCATCGAGACTGTCTTTCGCCACATGAACTGCCCGGAGGACTAGAAAGGTTACTGCGCCGTGTTCCTGTTGCAAGATAATGCCTTGATCTGGTGGCAATCGATCGAAAGGACTATAGACGTCGGCAATAGACCTGTCACATGGACTCAGTTCAGGGAGGAGTTCTTTAGGAAGTATTACCCTGCAGCCTCCTGATTCAAGAAGCAAGCAGAGTTTGTGGCTCTTATGCAGGAAAATCGAACCGTAGCGGAATACGAGATAGAGTTCGCCAGATTGTCTCGATTTTCTCCTGCCTTGGTAGCTGTAGAGGCTGATAAGGTAGAACGTTTTATCACGGGCTTAAAGGAAGAGATTCAAGACAGTGTGGCAGCCCATCAACCACAAGACTATGCCACACCAGTTAGGGTGGCAGAGTTGATTGACCGACGACCGTCAGTTGTCTCTTCAGAACCTTCCTCGGGTCATAAGCGAAGATACGATCAGATGAGCTCGAACACACAACGGGGTCAGCGTTACCCTAGACGGGGTCCGCCTCAGGACCGTCGACATAAAACACAGAATCGGTCAAGGCCTAATCAAGATAGGTTGTTATGTCAGTCGTGTGGGAAGTACTATTGGGGTCGTTGCTTGGAAGGGACCCGTGTTTGTTTCAAGTGTGGCCGAGAAGGGCATATTGCTCCGAATTGTAATCAGAAGAAAACTAATTATGCCGATCAACCGTCCACTTCAAATCAGACATCTGGGGTAAGACTGGCACAACAATAGGGCAAGATATTTGCCACCACACGACAGGAGGCAGAGAACGTGAACGCACTAGTGACAGGTACCATCCCTATTCTCGGCCATTATGTTTTTGTCTTGTTTGATTCGGGTTCAACACATTCTTTCATTTCTGCATCATTTGTAAGTCAAGCCAACCTAGAACTAGAGCCGATGGGCTATGTTTTGTCAGTCTCAACCCCTGCGGGGGTAACGTTACTAGCTAGCGAAGCAGTGAAAGCCTGCCAAATGTTAGTGTCTGATCGATCGATGGATGTGACATTGATCACCCTTGATATGAGTGATTTTGATGTTATCTTGGGAATGGAATGGTTGGCTTCTAATTATGCCAACATAGATTGTTATCGTAAGGAGGTTGTCTTCAACCCCCCATCAGAGGCGAGCTTCAAGTTTAAAGGATCGATGATAAAAGGTATTCATAAAGTGGTCTCTGCAATGAAGGCGAGAAAATTGATTAGCAAAGGAGCTTGGGGCTTACTGGCTAGCGTGGTTGACACAAGGAACACCGAGGTATCAACGACCTCAATACCGGTAGGGAGGGAATTCGTAGATGTATTTCCAGAGGATCTGACTGGACTACCGCCAGCACGCGAGGTTGACTTCTGCATTGAGCTTGAGCCAGGGACTAATCCGATTTCTAAAGCTCCATATTCGATGGCTCAAGCGGAACTGAAAAAGCTTAAGGTGCAGATTCAGGAGCTGTTAGACAAAGGGTATATACGCCCCAACGTTTCACCGTGGGGTGCCCCAGTTTTATTTGTGAAAAAGAAGGATGGGACAATGCGTTTGTGCATCGACTATCGGGAGCTGAACAAAGTGACAATAAAGAACAGATACCCTCTGCCCACAATTGATGACCTCTTTAATTAGCTTCAAGGTGCAGCACTATTTTCTAAAATAGATCTACGGTCAGGTTATCATCAGTTGAGGATTAGAGGGGAAGATATACCTAAGACAGCTTTTCGGACCAGGTATGGGCATTACAAATTTACCCTGATGTCCTTTGGGCTTATTAATGCTCCTACAGTTTTCATGGACTTAATGAATAGGGTATTTAAGGAGTTTCTTAATTCGTTCGTAATTGTTTTTATCGACGACATTTTTATCTACTCCAAGACAGAAGAGGAACATAAGGATCATCTTAGAAGAGTTTTGACCACCTTAAGAACGAACAAGTTGTACGGCAAATTCTCTAAATGTGAGTTTTGGCTACAACGAGTTTCCTTCTTAGGGCATGTAGTGTCGAAGGAAGGTGTCACAGTAGACCAAACCAAGATAGAAGCAGTGACCAATTTGTCTCGACCCACTTCAGTCAGCAAGATACGAAGTTTTTTCGGGTTAGCCGACTATTACCGTCGTTTTATGCAAGGCTTTTCCAGTATTTGATACAAACGCTATGATCCAACGCGTTTGTGTAGGAGACATGAGAGTGGTGGTATCCCATGCAATGAGTTTGCATAAGACCGGACCGCGAAATAGTAACCACTGGTTATAACACCGTTAACTAGTTGGTTTTCTATTTCACTAGGACGACCTAAACAACTTAGTCTTAATCATGAGTTGATTATGGACTCCTGCTAATGAGGGATTGTCCCTTGATTTGTATGGGTGAGAGTGACCAATACGTCGACTAAATAAGCCTACCATTTTGGGGACAAGACCGAATGAGGAGGTGGGAACATAATCGTACAAGATGGAATTCACTCCTTCCCGACTTTAGAGAAGTAGATGAGTGTTCCCTTAAGTGGTGACTCCGAGTCTTGAACAAAGGGCTCTATCCTCTCAATGGCACGAGAGAGTTTTCTGTTCGATGGTTGGACCACAAACAGGTTGTTCATTAGAGGAGAACTGGTACTTAAGGAAATAGAAGTAACCCAGGGGTAAAACGATAATTTGACCCAGCTGGTGTTACAGACACTCGTGAAGGACTAACTAGTCGATATTGGTCTATATCTGTGGACACATAAAATATGTCTGCAGTGAGAAAAGTGCAACTGTGAGTCTATAGTGGAATGTACACACAGTTAACGAATATTGACTAATTTGGTTAATGAGTTTGACCAATTAATCTCACATCGTTGGAGCTTCTGATCTGCATGTCCATTAGGTCCCACTGGTAGCTCATAAAGTAATTTGAGGGAACTAAGTAATAAATGTAAATTGAAAATGTTAAATTTACTACGGGAAACAATATAATATATATTGATATATTATTAGGAGAGAAGTTAATATTTGAAGAAATTCAAATATTAATATAAATTTGAGTCACATTAAATTTATGGAAGTTTGAAAGAGTTCAAATAATGAATTAATTAATTTTAAGGTCTAAAATCTATTTGGGCAAGTTAATTAATTCAGGTCCGGAAATTAAATATGAGATATTTAATTGGTGGTTAATTAATTAAATAATTCATTAACCGAGGAATTAATCAATTATGGAAATAATTAATCACTTAAGGAAGTGATTAATCATTTATGGAAATTATCTAATTACTTATGGAAGTAATTAGTCATTTGGGGAAAAGATTAATCAATTTTGGAATTGATTGATCTTGGATTGATTAAATAAGAAATAAGATTGAATCAATTTTGGAAAAGATTGATTTAATTGAATATTTTATTCATGGCCACTCTTCTATAAATAGAACACTAGACCTAATTGGTTTAGCAGCCCTCTTGCTCTTAGAATCACAAAACAAGACCCTAGAATTCTCTCTAGCCTCCCTCTTAGAGAAAGACTCCAACATGTCTTTTTCCTCCTAGACTTAGAGACATACCGGTGTAACCTCTGTGGTTATTGTGTCTTTGAAGAAGAAATTTCCAGCGAAGAAAGCAAGAAGGAATCGCTGCGTTTTCGTTCGTTGGAGCATCATTGTCGAAGAACGGTCAAGTCTACAACGAAAGTTTGTAACGGTTCTTTCCCGTTTCTTTAGAAAAGCAAGAAAATAAATTTAGATTTAATTCTCAAGCATGCTTATAGCAATATCCAGCAACTTTAAAGCATGTTTAAAGTTTATTTTGCTTTTTCGTTACGGTATTTTAATGTTAATTAATATACGGCGTAAGGTCCAATCGATGCATTTCCGCTGCGTAGGGGCTTTTATCCCCTTCAGCATTTATATGTGGCACTAGCTTTCACACACCTATTGCAGGGACCCTTAACCCGAGTTTTACCCTTTGGTTGGCCTAACTGATCGAAACAGGGGTAGCTCTTTTTGCCTACACTTTATTAAGCATTGCATTGCGTGCATAAGTCATGACTTTCTTTTTTTCTTTTTTTCTTTCAAATTGTAACAACAAGAATGATTTTTCTTTTTTAGCATGATAAGCATATATTCTTTGTTTTCCTCCTAAGCAAGATCAAACATGCTAATTTTCAAAAAAAAAAAAAACTTTTTAGTTGTTCCCTACACCTACCGAGGTGACAACAAGCAAATGAACCTAATGTTGGGTTTTATGCCCTAAAACTCGTAGATAGTGAATGTAAAAAAAATTTATACTTGTTTTTAATAAAGTGTTATTTAGTTTCGGCAATAAAATGTTATTGTTAAGTATTGCACTATTTTACTCAAATCCAATAAACTAAGATCCAAGGTTTTTTGTATGTAACTTGAACTAGTATGTGGGGACATACGGGGATCGATGTTAAAGTAACAACCTAAAAGATCTATAGTACAAGGATAAGGCTGGGTACCTTATTCTGGTGACACTATAGATACGACCCACTTTGTATTATGATACAAACGCAATGATCCAACGCGTTCATGTGTTTGACATGCGAGTGCATGGGGGTATCCTATGCAATGAGTTTGTAAAAGACCGGACCACGAAATAGTTAACCACTAACTGTAACACCGTTAGTTGGCTTGGTTTCTATTTCACTAGGATGACCTAGACAACTCAGTCTCAATCCTGAGTGGATTATGGACTCCTGTTCACGAGAGGTTGTCCTTTGATTTGTATGGGTGAGAGTGCCAGCACGCCGACTCAATAAGCCTACCATTTTGGGGACAATACCGAGTGGGGAGCTGGGAACATAATCACACAAGATGAAATTCACTCCTTCCCGACTCTAGGGTAAGTAGAGGTGTGTTCCCTTAAGTGGTGTCTCCGAGACTTGAACAATGTGTCCAACCCTCTCTGTGGCACGAGAGGGACTTCTGTTTGTTGGTTGGACCTCAAATAGGTTGTTCATTAGAGGAGTACTGGAGACTTAAGGACAAAGATGTAAACCAAGGGTAAAACGGTAATTTGACCCAGCTGGGATACGAACACACGTGAATGACTGACTTGTAGTAGTGGTTGATATTCATCGACACAGAAATATTCTGCAGTGAGAAGAGTGCAGCTGTGGTCTTTAGTGGAGTGATCCACAGATAACGAATGGAGACTAAATTGGTTAATGAGTTTAAGCCGATTAGTCTCGTATCGTTGGACCTTTTGATTTGTAGGTCCATTAGGTCCCACGAGTAGCTTGTAAAAAGACTTGAAGCAAATAAATATAAATTGTAAACTGAAAGTGTTCAATTTATTTGAGGAATCATATAATTTACATTGATGCATTATAATATAAACTTTATGAAACTTTATAATATAATTTTTGAATTAATTTAAAAAATTAATTCATGAGAGAAAATTTGAAAAGTGTTGGGGTTTATGTCCTAAAACTCGTGGATAGTAAATGTAACAAATTTATATATAAAACTTATTAGAATAGTTTTTATTATGGTTGTCGAAAGATTTGTTTAACTATGTTTTTATTAACCCAAATCCAATAAAACTAGAATCCTTGGCTATGAGATGAATGCTTGAACTTTATGTAGTGACATAAAAGTGGATTAGGTTCAAGTACATAGCCTAAAATGGTCTATGGTATAGGGATAAGACTGGGTACCTTATCCTAGGAAAAACTATGTGACGAGGCCCACTTTGTTTTAATACAAACGATGTGATCCTAAATCATTCATGTAGAGACATGCAAATGGGGTCGTCCTATGCAAAAGAAGTTTGTATAAGACCAGACCGCGAAATAAGTCACTTTTACTTTATAACGCCGTTTACTGTGAAACTGACTATTTCAAAGTGATGACCTAGGTAACTCGATCTTAATCCTGAGCTAACTATGAACTCCTGTTTATTCGGGATTATCCTTTGATTTGCATAGGTGAGAGCGGCCCATAAGCGCCACTGAATAAACCTGCCACTTTGGGGATAAGACCGGATAGATAGCTGGAGACATAGTCCTGCAAGATGGAATTCACTCCTACCCGTCTTTAGGATGGTAGAAAGGTTGTTTCCTTAAGTACTGACTCCGGAATGTGAACAAAGGCGCGCCGCCCTCTCATTGGCCCGAGAGGTTTTAGGTTTTGTGGTCGGACCACAAACCAATTGTTCATTAGGGACTCACTGGAGACTTAAGGAACAAGAAGTGCTATAGGGGTAAAACGGACTTTTTGACCTAACTATAGTAACGAACAACCTGAGAAGGATCGACTTACTGATCACGGTTATATCGGGTGGACAGAAATATATCTACAGTGAGGGGAGTTCAGCTACGGGCTATAGTGGAGTGTCCCGTTAGTTAACGAATGGTTGTTAACTAGGATTGAAAGAGTTCAACCGGTTAATCTCGGATCGTTGGAGCCCACGATCTGTAGGTCCATTAGGAACCCCCTTCTAGCTCAAACGGATCTAACCTTAGAACATAATGATAAAAGAATTTGAAATACGTTCAAATTTGAATTAGGGAGTTAACGTTAACTATATACGATATAATTAACGTGTTTTAGTTTAATCTTTGAATTAAACTATGATTATTAAGAGAGTTAGAATTATTTAAATATGATTTAAATATTTGAAAATGTATTCGATAAATGTTCGGTTTTAAATTTGAATAATGATTCAAAGTTATCGGGATTTAAGAGAGTTCGGATTTGGTATATTTATTTAATTTAATATTTGATATTGAATTAAACAAATTAATTAAAATTAGTTTAATTAAATTAGAAATTGATTTTGATTAACTTTAAAAGAAAATTAAAATTAGTTTAAGGTTAATGGAGTTTTGCATAAAAATTGAAAATCAATTTTGAATTGATTTTCATGCAAAAATCATTTTGTTAACACCTCCCATGACTCACCTTCTTGCTTGAGTATGCTGTCAAATTTTGGAGATTACAAGCAAGCACATAACCTCTTTATATATTTCAATGAAGAGGTGGGAATGGGTGGGTTGCTGGAGTTATATACAGAACAAAAAGTTGGTGAAAATCTCTCTTTTTTCTCTCCTAAAAACCGTGAGTTCCATGCTCTCAAAACCCATCTTTTTCTCTCCTAATTTCATGACTCTCGGGTTCCCACAAGCCCGTTCTAACGCCGGAGAATAGCGGGGAAGATCTCGGTGGTCGTCTACGTTGAGATCGTGAAGAGAAACACCAAACGAGATTCACGAATTTGAAGCTCCAAGAGGTATTTAAATAACGCTCTGTTTTTGTTCATATTTTCAGCATGCTTTAATCTTAGAAATTAATGAAAATCGGTGCCGATGATCCGCTAACGCTTCCACTCGAGTGTTCTTCACTCCTTCAATTGGTATCAGAGCGTGGTTTGGGCACTTGATTTCCATTAATTCGAGATTGGTGGGTGAATTTCAATTGCTGAATGGTTTTTGGTTGCTAAAGTTGGATTCTCAGTTTTGGCATCAAATTAAGCCTTTAATCCTTGTTTAAATTGTAATTGCCTTCATGTATATGGGCATTAATGTCTTGGCAAGAGTCTGTATCAATTTGGGAGTCTTTAGAGTCGTTTTTAAGCTGTAATCGATCGAGGAAGACGAAGTGTTCAAGCTGCCAAAAAACAGAGCACCAGAAAACTGCATTTTCTGGACTGCTGTATGAACAGCGTCGAGACGCTACCGCCAAAATTCAAAAGGTTTGAATTTTGGCGGTGGTTCGTTTCAGGGGTTAATTTCCCGGTCCAGTTCGGTTGGTTCAAGCAGGTTCAAGCCATTTTTGAAGCCCATTGGTCCGGTTTAAGCATAGTTCGAATGATTCAACATGGTTCGAGGTGTTCAAGGCCGGTTCGGGAGCTGTTCAAGGCGGTTCTCTTGTTTATTTAGTTATTATTGTAATAATTTTGCTTAGTTTGATTGTTTGGATGCCAAAACCGAACCGCTTTAGTGTGTTTAATTATTTATGCATTAGGAATGTATGTTATAATTAAATTAGAATTGATTATGCATAAAGTATGCCATATAGATTTAAAATCCCACCATAGGAAAGCATGTTCATGCATTAGTAAATTATTATAAGGGTTATAATAAAATGAATGCATGTTAGGTTTCATGATAGATGCATGTTTGCTTGTTTTAATTTTTCGTTTATGAATGTTTATTAATAAGCGTTTTATTAATAAACGAAAACGAACGTGCAAGCAACATGAAACCACCTTAGCATAGATGAATGTTATAGGTTGTCTATATTATAAATTGTTATAAAATCGAGATAGATGTTAAAACCTATAACAAAGAAAAATGCATGCTCACTTAGGGTTAATGAAATCCAATTTCGAATGATTCGCATAGAATAGGTCGATATCTTGTAAAGCTAAGGTTAGAAGTGAACTCACCCGGCAAGATGCTGTCTAAGGTTGGAGGTATTTAAGATGACAGTTTACGGAACACCTCCTACCTGAGCATCGAGCCGGTACTTGAGTTAGGTTAACCCGGTTTTATGAGCATGTGTGAGAGATGTGAGGCTTTATCACCTCGACATCATAACGTAATAGTTATGTCGTTTGAAATCACCTAGATTTAGGTTGTTTCAAAACGTTTAAGCTTATTGAATGGTGATTTATTTATATAACTTGAATTATGATTGTTATATGTTTTCATCACCATTAGAAGCATGTTATATGTTTAACCCATTAAAAGTTATAATAGTTATAAGGTTAATGAATAGAAACCGTTAAAACCTATAACAAAGAGTTTCATGCTGACATAGGATCTTAGGTAGCACGTATTAATTTTAAATAGTTTGAAATCAATTAGACCTAAGATCATGATTTTCTAATAGGATTAGAAAAGCTTCCTTCTTAGTGTTTTAATAGAGTTAAAAATTCGATAAGTAGGATATGAGGCTTTGGTTATAAGGGAACTCTCCCGGTAATCCGGTACCTGAGTTGAATTAACCATGGTCTTATTAGCATGCAATGTCACTAGGAAATTAAAAGGGTTTAATTCGCCTAGACATAAGAATAAAGGCCTTATTTTTAAAAAAAAAAACAATAGTTATAAGGCATTGACTTAGATAAATTCTTTTAGCCGGAATTTACCTAAGTAAAAGACCCTAATTGTTAAAATACTTAGTGGGAGGAAAAATGTATATGTGAAAAATTGTTTTCTACTCAAGTTCTTCATAGAGTTCACGCCGTGAGATTTATGCATAGCCTCTTGTTACTTTCTAACGTAACCATTCCATTCGGAAGGTGATTGCATAAATCAATATCAAGGTGAATGGAGAACGTATCTATGTAAAACTTTTCTTCTCACGCTCTCCCTAAAGTTCACTGATGACATGCAAAAATGTCATCATTTTCCTATTAATTTAAGCTAGTTTTGTGCTTGAATTGTGTACTTTAATGCTATTTTCTGTTTAAATTTCAGAAAACCGAGTCAAGGAAGCAAAACCGGAATTTTGAGAGATTTTAGATGATTTTGGAGACTTTTTGAGCAATTTGGAGAATTACATTGAAGATCCGAGTCCAAAGAGCCAAGAAGAATGAATTAGAAGCCCAAATTCATGAATTTCAAGCCTTATAAGTATCAAGTTGGGTCAAGAAAAGTGCCCAAAATCCATTACAAGAAGTAGTTGGGCCAAAAGAAACTTGGAGGCCCAAAAATTGAGTCAAAATCGGGTCATTCTAGAAGATTCAGGGCCTAGCGTCTCGACGCTAAGCCTGGAGCGTCCCGACGCTAGGCAGTTGCGTGGAGAGATCAAGAATCGCGACAGCGTCGCGACGCTGTCCAAGTAGTGTCTCGACGCTGCGACGTCTTGGAGCCCAAGAAAAGATGACGTCAGAGCGTCTCAACGCTGTCCTTGTAGCGTCTCGATGCTGCGCCTGCTGGGAGCCTATAAAAGGAGCCTTTTACATCCATATTTTGTGTGCCAATTTGTGGGTTTTCACCCCATTCTAGAGTCCACACTAAAATTGGGGATTTTTGGGAGAGTTTTGGAGCTTTTTTGAAGATCTTTGGAGCTCGGGATCGAAGGAGGTCGGCGCGGGATTGAGGAGATCGACACTTTTATGAGCATTTCTCTTCCCTTTTCCTTTATGTTTTAGTTTCTAGAATTTTTGTGATTAAGAATTATTGAATTTTAGTGATTATGAGTAACAAATTCCTAAATTCTATGAGATTGATTTAGATGTTGAACCTCTGCTGAATTAATGAATTGATGTGGTTTAATTGTCATTATTGTTCATTTGTGCATTTTGTCCGTAATGCTTTTAATCAACTGATCAATGATTAAATGAATCGTTACTAAGTGGAAACTCGACGGAGAGAAACTTAGACTAGAACTGAATGCATGACTAACGGTTATTTACCCGGGTGACACGGGACAAAATAAATAACGTTAGAGGTTGTATTGAAGGGTCGTAATGCCATACTAAGTAAATAAAGATGAGACTGAAAGGAGATTCTTTATTGAACGGTATGAGTTAGGAGGAGACCGACAGGAGAATCCTTGAAATTAGGCTTCTAGACTTATGAATCAAATGATTTGTTAATCCATATTAGTTATTTGATTATGCATTAAAGGTCCAATTGATGAAATCAACAACTCTAGAATTATCCCATCAAATTGTGTCCCCATTTATCTTTTGCTTTCTAGATTAGCTATTTATTATTCTTTTCAGCATTAGATTTTTTCTCTAAATAAAGATAAGCAAGATTATTCGTGGTACTTAATTGAATAAATCCAATCCCTGAGGATTCGATACTCGGAATACTTTCCGTTTTATATTACTTGCGGCCCGTGCACTTTGCGGTCCACCAAGTTTTTGGCGCCGTTGCCGGGGATTGGCTAATTTCATTCAATTAATATTGTGAAGAAATTGCTTGCTTTAGATTAGAGGTTTTATTTTGCTTTCTTTGTTTTATTTTTATCCTGGTCCATTTTTCTTGTTGTGCATTTAATTGGTGTTTGCATCTACCTGAAAGCCTGAATATTGTTGATTTATTGTTTTAAATGGATTTTAATAGTTTTGGGTGGCCCTTTAGGGAATCTGAGCCCGAAGAACCAACACCATCATCAAATTTTTTTTATTCAAATTATCCCCCTTTAGAAGAAAAATCTCCCCTAGAAAATTTGCTTCAAGATTATATTGAGGATACTAGAGCCATGAATTTTTCTCTAGAAAAATCCATAGGGAGATTCCATCCCCAAGAGGATGAGAGTGAAGTGCAATCCGCTTCCATAGAAGAAAAATCTTCTTTAGAGAGCTTGCTTGAAAATTTTATCCAAGAGTCGAGAGCCATGAATTTAGAATTAGAAAAATCTATGGAGAGACTCCAGACCCAAAGGGAGGATAGGGAAGTAGGATCCACTTCCATAGAGTGTCTAGTGAGTCATGTGGCCACCGATTCATTAGCGCCCATTCAAGAGCCTAATCCTTTCGATTTCGCTAAGCTTGAGCATATAGGGGTGAGTTGTATAGATAGTGAAGAAGAACTGGATAGTTCTAGCACCCATCAAGAACAAGTTTGTGAGGAAGAAAAAGAAAATGAGCCTATAATGTTTGAGGAGTTTCAAGAGATAGAGTTTAAGGTTGAAAGGCCTTTGTCTGTTCTATCCTTCACATCCTCTCTTGATAATGAGTGTTCTTTTTCTTGTTCTCATGAGTCAGAGTCAGAGTTAGAGTCCCTTTATTTTGATCTTTCTCCTTTTATGCTTCTATTAAAAGAAAATCCCAAAAATATTTCCGCTTTAGGGTCCCATGAAAAGCTAGTAAGCTTACTAGCAATAGTCTGCTTCATCGATTCAAGGAAGAAGGGCCCGAAGAAATACGAGAATTTTTATGTGCCTTGAAAGTCCGCACAAACTCGTCTAGCTAAGAGACGTTAAAAAAGTGCTTCTTGGGAGGCAACCCAAGTTTATTTTTCCGTTAATTTTCTTTTCTTTGTTTTTCAGTTTTTTTGTAGTTAGAGCATGTTGATCTTTCGTTCCGGTTGATCAATTTTTGAAGCAGCTCGAGACCACATTTTCTTCCAAAAACAACCCCAATGAATGTTGAAGGATGACATCCATGACTTCTCTCACATTTCAGGGCCGTACCGTTCTCCCTTTATTTTTTTTTATTGTCCTTATGCATGCTTAATTAGTCTGAATAATTAATACATTGAGGACAATGTATGATTTAAGTTTGGGGGGGAGGCTTTGCTGTTCTGATCTGAGTTGTTTGAAAATTTTTCATGATGATCCTATTACATCTGTTTTGATGAGGACGATCTATGATATGATCTAGATAATGAATATTATTCAATTTTTGTGAAATATCAAAGCATGTTCAAGATTCATGTAAATTTAAATTTTTTCTTTGATTTCCTTGCACATGTTGAGCACTTAGCCTGCTTATATGGTTTTGAATGCTTAGAACTGGATTATATTATCTAGATGTTTGTTGTCACTCCGATAGGCTTAAGATCTAATTTGAAAGATTGAACCGCATGAGAGTCTGTAATGTTTTACTTGGGAGAAAAATCATGTTTATTAGCCTGCAAAGAAAAGAAAAGTGTGAAAAAAATATATATGAAAAAAAAAGAGGAAATGTCAAAAAAAAAAAGATAAAAAAAGAAGGCTCCACTTTCTTGAGAGCGTTAGTAACCAGGGGCATTCATGACAACCATCGTTTGCCTTTGCATGAAAGCGCTGGAAAGAAATGAGCATGCCTCGGCATCCTGAAAGATGAGGCGCTCGTAGTTGGATGCTTTCATTACCAATGTTGGCAAGCCAGAACAAAGGCGCTACATCTAAAAGGATTCACAATGAAAAAAAATGCAAGTTTCGGGGAGGCATACCCCGTTGTTTCAGGCACCTTAGTGGGATATTGCTTTCTTGATTGTTGGGAAGCTGGATAATTAGAGTTTAGGGCCAGTGTAGGGGGAAGATGAACTGAGGATTTTATAAACCTTTTCAAGGCTAGTAAAGACCTAATGAGGAGGCTCGCACACACACACGCAAGGGATGAAGAGTTTAAATTTAAATTTCATGATGAATGAATATGTTTTAATATTTTCTTTAATTGTTATAGTTCATTATTTTGATCATTGAGCTTAGAGTCATGCATTTGCAATAGTTGATTCATATATAAGGTTTTAGCTTTGCTCGGGACTAGCAAATGTTTAAGTTTGAGGGTGTGATGACATGCAAAAATGTCATCATTTTCCTATTAATTTAAGCTAGTTTTGTGCTTGAATTGTGTACTTTAATGCTATTTTCTGTTTAAATTTCAGAAAATCGAGTCAAGGAAGCAAAACCGGAATTTTGAGAGATTTTAGATGATTTTGGAGACTTTTTGAGCAATTTGGAGAATTACATTGAAGATCCGAGTCCAAAAAGCCAAGAAGAATGAATTAGAAGCCCAAATTCATGAATTTCAAGCCTTAAAAGTATCAAGTTGGGTCAAGAAAAGTGCCCAAAATCCATTACAAGAAGTAGTTGGGCCAAAAGAAACTTGGAGGCCCAAAAATTGAGTCAAAATCGGGCCATTCTAGAAGATTCAGGGCCTAGCGTCTCGACGCTAAGCCTGGAGCGTCCCGACGCTAGGCAGTTGGGTGGAGAGAGCCAGAATCGCGACAGCGTCGCGACGCTGTCCAAGTAGCGTCTCGACGCTGCGACGTCTTGGAGCCCAAGAAAAGATGACGTCAGAGCGTCTCGACGCTGTCCTTGTAGCGTCTCGATGCTGCGCCTGCTAGGAGCCTATAAAAGGAGCCTTTTGCATCCATATTTTGTGTGCCAATTTGTGGGTTTTCACCCCATTCTAGAGTTCACACTATAATTGGGGATTTTTGGGAGAGTTTTGGAGCTTTTTTGAAGATCTTTGGAGCTCGGGATCGAAGGAGGTCGGCGCGGGATCGAGGAGATCGACACTTTTATGAGCATTTCTCTTCCCTTTTCCTTTATGTTTTAGTTTCTAGAATTGTTGTGATTAGGAATTAATGAATTTTAGTGATTATGAGTAGCAAATTCCTAAATTCTATGAGATTGATTTAGATGTTGAACCTCTGCTGAATTAATGAATTGATGTGGTTTAATTGTCATTATTGTTCATTTGTGCATTTTGTCCGTAATGCTTTTAACCAACTGATCAATGATTAAATGAATCGTTACTAAGTGGAAACTCGACGGAGAGAAACTTAGACTAGAACTGAATGCATGACTAACGGTTATTTACCCGGGTGACACGGGACAAAATAAATAACGTTAGAGGTTGTATTGAAGGGTCGTAATGCCATACTAAGTAAATAAAGATGAGACTGAAAGGAGATTCTTTATTGAACAGTATGAGATAGGAGGAGACCGACAGGAGAATCCTTGAAATTAGGCTTCTAGACTTATGAATCAAATGATTTGTTAATCCATATTAGTTATTTGATTATGCATTAAAGGTCCAATTGATGAAATCAACAACTCTAGAATTATCCCATCAAATTGTGTCGCCATTTATCTTTTGCTTTCTAGATTAGCTTTTTATTATTCTTTTCAGCATTAGATTTTGTTCCCTAAATAAAGCTAAGCAAGATTATTCGTGGTACTTAATTGAATAAATCCAATCCCTGAAGATTCGATACTCGGAATACTTTCCGTTTTATATTACTTGCGGCCCGTGCACTTTGCGGTCCACCATTCACACCGTGAGATTTATGCATAGCCTCTTGTTACTTACTAACGTAACCATTCCATTCGGAAGGTGATTGCATAAATCAATATCAAGGTGAATGGAGAAAGTATGTATAGTAAGTGGGAGAAGGAAGCGTGTCAATGCATCCTACGGTCTCCTCCATTGGTTTACATCGCGGGGTCTCTATGTTCGCCTGCTAAGCACGCCCTGGAGCTGCTACACCATTCGGAGGGTTGTAACATAGGGATTGTAGCACAGTGAACACCCCATAAGGATAAAGGATTTCTTAGGGTTGTTCCCAGCATTAGCTTTTCCATTCGGTAGCATTGTTGGGACCGTTCTCTGAGATCTAAAAAAATGGAGGGTCACACTTACAAGACAAGACTAATGGTTAGTTTATTCTTGTCCAAATAACGGTAACTAAACGTAATCACAAGATATGAGCGACTATGGTGTTAACGTTTAGTTGAGAATGTCTCAGTTCAGAGGAGGACTAGCTGACCACCCCTCGGTGGCAGTTACTCTGAACCTCTGAAATATCGTTGCAAAAGAATTATGACTATAGGGGGCGTAATTGCTTTTGCTAAAATCATTGGATTAGAAAAGGGGTTAAACCATTAGACAGTCGTTTTAACGTTTATTTATTATTATTCAGCGATTAGTATAGGTTCTATAAAATGCCTCTTTAAATACGCCAAATTCGTCATTGGTATAGAAACATACTACTAAACAAACCTTATACACTATATCGTGGTAAGTGATACGTAAACAGTCTTAAAATGTAATATGTCCTCAAGATGTTTCATTCTCGCAATGATCATGATAAATATAACATAGAAAATTGCCTAGCCGAAAGAACATAATTCAAGACTAGAAATATGATTTATTCGTCTTGAAAACGTGCTTGGTAAGAATAGTGATTCAACCTGGATGTTCAATTCAGGACCCACTAAATCACGTATGTTCTTTTCCAGGTATGAGTTCCTAGTACTAGTCGTGAACTAGTTAAGATAACTCTTAGACTTTAAATAGAAGAGTTCATCTCGGCTAAGGCAGTGGGAGACATAAAGTTATTCTTTCAAGGAACGATACATATTGTTCCTTAGATTACAAGAAAATTTGATTTCAATATCTTGTTTTCTAGAACAAGGCTATTATATTACCTTTTATGTATGAACCGTTCATATCGAAAAGGATGCCAATATTTGTTCTGCAAACATAAAGAATAACATATACGTTTGAAGACCGATGGAACCTAGAGCGATTTTAAATTATGAGATATTTAAACCGCTGTGACTCAAAAGAAAAGGCGACATGTTTCTCAAGGCACCTATCTTTTGCACATGAGGTTAGACCGAACTAAATTTCAATAGGATTGAAGGCTGGTCTAAAATGAACTTCTAAACAGGTTAGAAGACGACTCATTACCTTGTTGCACGATTTTAAATTCCGCAAGCGTACGGGTCGTGACAAGTAATATAGTGATTTTGAGTATATAGTATCGTCTCCACAGGGATTGGATTTATTCAATTAATTACCACGAATAATCTTGCTTAGCTTTATTTAGAGAACAAAATCTAATGCCAAAAAGAATAATAAAAAGCTAATCTAGAAAGCAAAAGATAAATGGTGACGCAATTTGATGGGATAATTCTAGAGTTGTTGATTTCATCAATTGGACCTTTAATGCATAATCAATTAACTAATATGGATTAACAAATCATTTGATTCATAAGTCTAGAAGTCTAATGACAAGGACTCTCCTGTCGGTCTCCTCCTATCTCATACCGTTCAATAAAGAATCTCCTTTCAGTCTCATCTTTATTTACTTAGTATGGCATTACGACCCTTCAGTACAACCTCTAACGTTATTTATTCTCTCCCGTGTCACCCGGGTAAATAACCGTTAGTCATGCATTCAATTCTAGTCTAAGCTTCTCTCCGTCGAGTTTCCACTTAGTAATGATTCATTTAATCAGTGATCAGTTGATTAAAAGCATTACGGACAAAATGCATAAATGAACAATAATGACAATTAAACCACATCAATTCATTAATTCAACAGAGGTTCAACATCTAAATCAATCTCATGGAATTTAGGAATTTACTACTCATAATCACTAAAATTCAATAATTCCTAATCACAACAATTCTAGAAACTAAAACATAAAGGAAAAGGGAAGAGAAATGCTCATAAAAGTGTCGATCTCCTCGATCCCGCGCCGACCTCCTTCGATCCCGAGCTCCAAAGATCTTCAACAAAGCTCCAAAACTCTCCCAAAAATCCCCAATTTTAGAGTGGATTCTAGAATGGGGTGAAAACCCACCAATTGGCACACAAAATATGGATGCAAAAGGCTCCTTTTATAGGCTCCCAGCAGGCGCAGCGTCGAGACGCTACAAGGACAGCGTCGAGACGCTCTGACGTCATCTTTTCTTGGGCTCCAAGATGTCGCAGCGTCGAGACGCTACTTGGACAGCGTCGCGACGCTCTCGCGATTCCAGATTTCTCCACGCAGCTGCCTAGCGTTGGGACGCTTTCAGGCTTAGCGTCGAGACGCTAGGCCCTGAATCTTCAATAATGGCCCGATTTTGACTCCATTTTTGGGCCTCCAACTTTCTTTTGGCCCAAATACTTCTTGTAATGGTTTTTGGGCACTTTTCTTGGCCCAAATTGATAATTTAAGACTTGAAATTCATGAATTTGGGCTTCTAATTCATTCTTCTTGGCTTTTGGACTTGGATCTTTTAATGTAATTCTCCAAATTGCTCAAAAAGTCTCCAAAATCTCTCAAAATTCCGGTTTTGCTTCCTTGGCTCGGTTTTCTGAAATTTAAACAGAAAATAGCATTAAAGTACACAATTCAAGCATAAAACTAGCTTAAATTAATAGGAAAATGATGACATTTTTGCATGTCATCATACCTCCCTATAAGTCATGCCTTAAAAGTAGACTGACTTAATGACCTTTTTCAGGTAAAAGTTTATTGTGCAAAAGAAACCTTAGAGCTAATATATTTTGAATGTTGATACTCGAAAAGGAATGAGTAATTCATCCTTTTCATTGATGATTATTTAAGGTGCTTTATGTTTACCTAAAGCATTATAAATCTGAACTCTTGAAGTTTAGATAATATAACGCTAGGGATAAGATCCAAATTAGGCAAAATAAAATGACGCTTCGATGCGATCAAAGTAGAGAGTATATGGACTTGAAATTCCAGGTCTATTTGATAGAACATGGAATTATGTCCTAAACTCTTGATACCTACTACATCATAGAAGAGTGATGTATCGAAAAGGAGAAACAGAGCCTTGTTAGACATGGTTCATTACATAATGAGTTGCGTAAACTCATTTTAGGATATGCAGTATTGACTGCAAATTAAAATACGAATATGGTTCTTTCAAAAGAGTGTTTCTGAAACATTATTTGAACTATGAAAAAGCATAAAATGTGTTTATGTTGTTTCATAACTTAGGGATGTCCTACATATAAGACAAACCCGAACGAATTGGAAACCTTATTCAAAAGTATGCCTATTTATAGGTTATTCCAAAAAAAAAAAAAGAGTTATAGAAACTTTATTAAGAAAGTATTTGTATTGACAAATGCATCTTTCTTAAAAGAAATTACGTTAGAAATCACTACCACGTAGTAAGAGAGTGTTAAGTAAGTTATAAGCTACAAATATATCAACAAAGAGTTGTTAATAAGATTTGTTATTCAACAAAGGGTTGTTGATCAAACTGACACATTAAGTAAATCTCGTCCTTCTCAATTGTTGAGAGAGCCTCAATGCAGTGGGAGGATTGTTAAACAATCTAATGAAAACTGTGTGAGTTTAACTGAAACTCTGATTGTCATGCCTGATGACTATATCGAGGATCCATTGACCTTTAACAAGATATTGGATGACGGGGATAAGGATACTTATGTTAAAACTATGAACCTTAAAATGGAGTATGTATACTTCATTTCAATCTAGTATTGACCAGAAAGGTTCTTAGTCCAGGATAAAGAGCAAAAGGTTTGCGACTTTAACCAGTCCATGCTTGGAATGAATTGAAGGTTGCGATCTTGGAATATAAGATTCAATGCATGATTAAAACCTATTATGGTTTTGACTATACTATTGCAAGCCTTGTGTCGGCAGAAGAATTATAAATAGTGTAGCAGCTTTATTAGTGTAGTATATGATTGATATCCTATTCATTAGGAATAATATAGGTTATCCAACTGAAGTGAGCTAGCAGCCTAGTTCCGAATAATGTATTTGGAGAGGCTCGATATGTTCTTAGAATCCAACCTATTTGGAATCACAAGAACAAAGATCGCTGGCTCTATCTCAAGTATCTTATATGGCAAAAGTGTTGGCTAGATATAAGATCAATATTCCGAGAAAGGTTGTTTACCTTTCAAATATGGAATTCATTTGTCAAAGGAGTAATGTCCTGAGACGCCTCAAGAGGTTGAGAACTTGAGACAAAATTCCCATGCCTCGACAATCAGTTATCAGGCTTAGCGTAAGGTATGTAGTAGGGATTGTCAGTAGATACCAATTTAGTCCAGGGTAAGGTCATTGGACTATAGTACATATATTCTCCAGTATCTTAAGAGAACGAGGGTTTATAGGCTCGTGTATAGTGTTGAGGATCTGATCCTTACAGGATACACTAATTCTGATTAGCACATCGATAACGATTCATGGAAATCCACATCGGCATCAGAATTCACCCTTAATAGGGAGCTATATGTTGGCGTAAGCATCGAGTAAGGATGTATCATAGACTTTATCTTGAAGGCCAAGTAAGTTGCTACTTATAAAGCAAGTTCAAGAGTCTGTAGGACTTAAGAAGTTCATTTGGAAGGTTGTTCCAAATATGTGGCGAGTATATAGAACAGAAACGTACATCTCATCTAAGAGATTAATGAGTTAAGGGGATGTGATTGTCACGAGGAAATCCTCAAGAATAAAATATTGTTGAAACATTTACGAAGGCCCTCACGGCTAAAAGTGTTCGAGGGACATCTAGATGGTCTAGATCTACGGGTTGAACAACCCACTAGAGTTTTAGTCCAAGTTCATCACTTTGAAATAGTCAACCCACTAGAGTTTTGTTGGGGTTTATGTCCTAAAACTCGTGGATAGTAAATGTAACAAATTTATATATAAAACTTATTAGAATAGTTTTTATTATGGTTGTCGAAAGATTTGTTGAACTATGTTTTTATTAACCCAAATCCAATAAAACTAGAATCCTCTATGAGATGAATGCTTGAACTTTATGTAGTGACATAAAAGTGGATCAGGTTCAAGTACATAGCCTAAAATGGTCTATAGTATAGGGATAAGACTGGGTACCTTATCCTAGGAAAAACTATGTGACGAGGCACACTTTGTTTTAATACAAACGATGTGATCCTAAATCATTCATGTAGAGACATGCGAGTGGGGTCGTCCTATGCAAAAGAAGTTTGTATAAGACCAGACAGCGAAATAAGTCACTTTTACTTTATAACGCCGTTTACTGTGAAACTGACTATTTCAAAGTGATGACCTAGGTAACTCGATCTTAATCCTGAGCTAACTATGAACTCCTCTTTATTCAGGATTATCCTTTGATTTGCATAGGTGAGAGCGGCCCATAAGCGCCGCTCAATAAACCTGCCACTTTGGGGATAAGACCGGATAGATAGCTGGGGACATAGTCCTGCAAGATGGAATTCACTCCTACCCGTCTTTAGGGATAGTAGAAAGGTTGTTCCCTTAAGTACTGACTCCGGAATATGAACAAAGGTGCGCCGCCCTTTCATTGGCCCGAGAGGTTTTAGATTTTGTGGTCGGACCACAAACCAATTGTTAATTAGGGACTCACTGGAGACTTAAGGAACAAGAAGTGCTATAGGGGTAAAACGGACTTTTTGACCTGACTACAGTAACGAACAACCTGTGAAGGATCGACTTACTGATCACGGTTATATCGGGTGGACAGAAATATATCTACAGTGAGGGGAGTTCAGCTACGGGCTATAGTGGAGTGTCCCGTTAGTTAACGAATGTTGGTTAACTAGGATTGAAAGAGTTCAACCAGTTAATCTCGGATCGTTGGAGCCCATGATCTTTAGGTCCATTAGGTCCCCCTGCTAGCTCAAAAGGATCTAACCTTAGAACAGAATGATAAAAGAATTTGAAATACGTTCAAATTTGAATTAGGGAGTTAACGTTAACTATATACGACATAATTAACGTGTTTTAGTTTAATCTTTGAATTAAACTATAATTATTAAGGGAGTTAGAATTATTTAAATATGATTTAAATATTTGAAAATGTATTCGATACATGTTCGGTTTTAAATTTGAATAGTGATTCAAAGTTATCGGGATTTAAGAGAGTTCGGATTTGGTATATTTATTTAATTTAATATTTGATATTGAATTAAACAAATTAATTAAAATTAGTTTAATTAAATTAGAAATTGATTTTGATTAACTTTAAAAGAAAATTAAAATTAGTTTAAGGTTAATGGAGTTTTGCATAAAAATTGAAAATCAATTTTGAATTGATTTTCATGCAAGCACATAACCTCCCATGACTGACCTTCTTGCTTGAGTGTGCTGTCAAATTTTGGAGATTACAAGCAAGCACATAACCTCTTTATATATTTCAATGAAGAGGTGGGAATGGGTGGGTTGCTGGAGTTATATACAGAACAAAAAGTTGGTGAAAATCTCTCTTTTTCTCTCCCAAAAACCGTGAGTTCCATGCTCTCAAAACCCATCTTTTTCTCTCCTAATTTCATGACTCTCGGGTTCCCACAAGCCCGTTCTAAGGCCGGAGAATAGCGGGGAAGATCTCGGTGGTCGTCTACGTTGAGATCGTGATGAGAAACACCAAACGAGATTCACGAATTTGAAGCTCCAAAAGGTATTTAAATAACGCTCTGTTTTTGTTCATATTTTCAGCATTCTTTAATCTTAGAAATTAATGAAAATCGATGCTGATGATCCGCTAACGCTTCTGCTTGAGTGTTCTTCACTCCTTCAAAAAGTTCAAATAAATTTAATATGAATTGGATTCATATTAATTTTAATTTTAATAAAATCCCTAAGATTAAATATGTGATATTTAATTGGGTAATTAATTAATTATTTATTAAAATTAAATATTGTTCAGATAATAGATTTGAACTTATTCCTAGACCTTTTCCTATTAGGAAAAGGTCTTGGCCTTTTCCTATATATAGGACCCCTAGGGTGGGGTGAAAGGCATCCCATTGTCTCTCCCTCTCTCAGAGATCTCTCCCAAAAGACTCCCACAAGTCTTCTGCTTCAAGAAGTCTTTGAGATATACTGGTGTAGGCAATTGGTGGTGTTCGCACAAGAGGGTTGCTGCGTTTTCAATCTTATTGGCAAGAAAAGGCGAATTGATCGAGGCATCCCCTGCGTTTTTGGGCATTAAATCAGTAAATCCAGTCTTGTAAAGTCCGTGTCTAGATTAGGATTCATTTTGATGAAGATCGGGATGAATTTGGGCGAAAAATCGATTAGAATCGGAGCTGGAATCTGGAAAACAGAGGTTGAACAGAGGCGTAGCGTCGTGACCTTGTTCAACAGAGTCGAGTCGCTGAAGAACGGAGGCTGGAAAAAATCGGGACAACGTCGAGACGCTATGCCTACAGCGTCTCGACGCTGACGGAAGTTTCCGGATTCATGGATCGTGAGCGAGACGTGCGGCGTGTCAGTTTCAAGCGGTTAGAAAGGAA
Organism: Luffa aegyptiaca; assembly: GCA_017139565.1. Lineage (NCBI taxonomy): Eukaryota > Viridiplantae > Streptophyta > Magnoliopsida > Cucurbitales > Cucurbitaceae > Luffa > Luffa aegyptiaca. The sequence continues at coordinate 26,282,045 of CM029397.1, forward strand.
TAACAATTATTTGCGTAAACTATGTTTCTAATGTGGGTGTTGGTGCAGTTGGCTGTTGTGCGTGACTTTCATGCTAGAAGTTGTTGGATCGAGCTTCACCATTGTCAGTTTAATAATTTTGCGTGTGATTTATTCTTGGGCGGTCCGGTTCGTTTCTGTTCGGTCCGAATTGAGCTGGTTTGGTCCGGTTCGAGTAATTTGGGTCCAGTTTGAAGCGGTTCAAGCTGGTTCGGGCCGGTTTTGGAGCGGTTCAAGACTTAGAAGGATAATTAAATTGAAATTATTGTAATGTTTTTTATTTTAATTATCCTAGGGGTCAATATACCGATTTTTCAGCTATTTATTGTTTTATGAATGTCATTTAGCTAGATCCAACCATAGGTTAAGCATGTTTCATGCATTTTTATGTTATAAATGTTATAATATATGATAATTATGCATAATTTTAAATTTCATGAGTTATTTAGTATAATTGTTATATTAAATATATGAAATTGGAAAAGCATGATGCATGACATTAATTAGATAAATATAAAATGTTATATTTTATTAATGTAGCATGAATGCTTAGATTTATTTTCATGAGTATTAATATAATAGTTATATTATGAATGGAAATAAATTTTCTGAAGGAGTGAAGAACACTCGAGCGGAAGCGTTAGCGGATCATAGGCCTTGATTTTCATTAATTTGATTGATTAAAAGCATGCCAAAAGAAGAACAAAAACAGAGCGTTAGAAAAACTTATCTTTGATCTTCAAATTCGTGGGTTTTGTTTGATGTTTCTCTTCACGATCTTAACGTAGACGACCACCGAGATCTTCCCCGCTATTCTCCGGCCTTAGAACGGGCTTGTGGGAACCCGAGCATGATGAAATTGGAAGAAGAAAATTGAGAGAGGAATGGGTTTTTGAGAGGAAAGAAAGCCACGGTTTTGAGAGCCTTTTTGAGCTTTTCTCTTCAATGTAAAAAATAACTCCAACCACACTCAAATTCTTTTTATTCAGCCTTTTATATAAAGACTACATGCAATCTTAATCTTGCTAATTCACGACAGCACAATCAATGGGAGGAGGCTTAGTCATAAGCTTGGTGTAGGTGGCTTTATACATATTTTTGCATGAATTTGAGATATTGCAAATAAGCCACCAAATTAATTCAATTAATCTAAATTTCTTTAATTGATTTCAAAATCAATTTTAACTAAAACTAACTCAATTAATTAATTAAACCTTTTAATTAATTTACAATTATTTAATTTAAATATCAAATACTAAATTAAATAATTTCACCAATCCCCATTCTTTTCTCAAAAACCGATTAATATGAATTACTATTCAAATTCAAAACCGAACATTTCGAATGTGAATCCCTATTCACATTTGTTGTATTTAAATCAAATTTAAATAACCATTTCTTTCTTAAAATTATGGTTTACTTAATAATTAAACCATTACGTTACATTATATCGAATATACTTTTACGATATTTCCCTCAATTGAATTTGAACGAATTCAAATTCTTTCATCATTCTGTTCTAAGGTTATATCCGATTGAGCTAGCAGGGGGACCTAATGGACCTACAGATCATGGGCTCCAACGATCCGAGTTTAATTGGTTGAACTCTTTCAATCCTAGTCAACCAACATTCGTTAACTAACGGGACACTCCACTATAGCCCGTAGCTGAACTCCCCTCACTGTAGATATATTTCTGTCCACCCGATATAACCGTGATTAGTAAGTCAATCCTTCACAGGTTGTTCGTAACTATAGTAAGGTCAAAAGTCCGTTTTACCCCTATAGCACTTCTTGTTCCTTAAGCCTTCAACTGAGTCCCTAATGAACAATTAGTTTGTGGTCCGACCACGAAACCTAAAACCTCTCGGGCCAATGAGAGGGCGGCGCGCCTTTGTTCACGTTCTGGAGTCAGTACTTAAGGGAACAACCTCTCTACTATCCCTAAAGACGGGTAGGAGTGAATTCCATCTTGCAGGACTATGTCCCCACCTATCTATCCGGTCTTATCCCCAAAGTGGCAGGTTTATTGAGCGGCGCTTATGGGCCACTCTCACCTATGCAAATCAAAGGATAATCCCGAATAAACAGGAGTTCATAGTTAGCTCAGGATTGAGATCGAGTTACCTAGGTCATCGCTTGAAATATGTCAGTTTCACAGTAAACGGCGTTATAAAGTGAAAGTGACTTATTTCACGGTCTAGTCTTATACAAACTTCTTTTGCATAGGACGACCCCACTCACATGTCTCTACATGAACGATTTAGGATCACATCTTTTGTATTAAAACAAAGTGGGCCTCGTCACATAGTTTTTCCTAGGATAAGGTACCCAGTCTTATCCCTATACTATAGACCATTTTAGGCTATGTACTTGAACCTGATCCACTTTTATGTCACTACATAAAGTTCAAGAATTCATTTCATAGCCAAGGATTCTAGTTTTATTGGATTTGGGTTAATAAAAACATAGTTAAACAAATATTTCAACAACCATAATATAAACTATTCTAATAAGTTTTATATATAAATTTGTTACATTTACTATCCACGAGTTTTAGGACATAAACCCCAACATTTTCAATGCTTGTTTTCATGTATGATTTGATATAAAATGTTATATTAATTGAATGAAAATGGAATAGCATTGAGCATGTGATAGCGAGCATAGCTAGCTATCTTCACTTATTTAATTTAGCTAGTCTTTTATGATTTTTGGGTCATTTTATTGTGCTTTATTGTTTATTTTGTAGGAAATGGTTGATTGGAGCTATAATGCAATATCAGAGTTAATCGGGTGCTCGGGGCGTGAAAAGATGCAAAGGAATGAAAAGAGTAAAAGTGGAAAAGAGTCAAATCTCGGTCAACAGCAGGCTAGCGTCGAGACGCTAGCTCTTGAGCATCTCGACGCTCACATTCCATATCAGATTAGGCGCATAAAGCTTACAGCGTCGAGACGCTATGATAGGAAGCGTCCCGACGCTTCCGTTTTTCCTTATTCAGAACGCGCGTATACGAGGCAGCGTCGCGACGCTAAGACGAAAAATCAGAATAAAAGCTTATTTTCGGCTAGGTTTTTGGGGAGTTCGATTTGGGACCTTTTGGAGCCGTAAAGAGGACAGAACAGAGCACTTTGGAGGCTGAAACAAAGGGGGAGGCTTGGAAATCAACCCATTGTTCGTGGGGATCGTGACGGGGACGTCGGGGCTCGGCCTACATTGAGTTTTCTTTTCCCTTTTCTTCCTTTAGTTAGATTTATGGCTTTCATATGTTTAGTTGAGATTGTATTTTCATTCATGAGTAGCTAAACTTGTAGCTTAGGGATTGATGTAGTTGATTAAGTTTATGGATTGATTTATGGTTTAAGTTGTGCAATGTTATTGTGTTTGTAATCTTGATTTAATGCTTTCAATTAATTGGCCATTAGTTGGATGATTTAAGTTTCGAATCTAGCTCGGGAGAGGGGATTTGATTTAGACTTACTCAAGATTGCATGAATAAAGTTTACTTTCTAATTCTTGACGGTTTTAGATTAACTTTAGAATTGGTTAAAAGATCTCATTGCCTTGCTTGTTAATAAACTTAGATAGGGATATCAAGTTGGTTAATTTGCATGAGAATCAATTATACTCGGGAGAGGTAGTTGTGGTTAAAGGGTCTTTGGCTCATAATTTCATTGTGCATAATAACTTATTCTTTAAAATCAATCCTAAACGAAATCGGCGAAATCAATTCCCTAAGTAGTTTTCCCAATTGAATTTTCATTCTTTTTACTTGCTTTGATTTAGCTTTATTATCACTCATTCATCACTTTTTAATCCCTAAATAAAATTGAGCGAGATTATTCACAATACTCGATTTGCTTAAAAATCCAATCCAGAGGACGACATTCGAATTTACTATTCACTATATTATTACTTGACCCGTGCGCTTGCGGTAGCAATTTGCCTATCAGCATGACATTAATTAGACTAATATAAATGTTATATTATATTAATGTCTAATTTCATGTGATTTAATTTCGTGAATGATTAATTAATATAATCGATATTAATTAAATGAAATTGAAATTGCATGAAGCATGACACCACCTTAGATTAATATAATCGTTATATTATCGGCGTCATGAGCGTTATGGTGTTTAATAATTTGAATTAGATTGTTATTAGGTAACACCATAGGAGCATGTTATAGGGCTAATCATTAAAATTTTATAATAGTTATAAAATTTGATTAGAAATCGTCAACCTATAACAAAGAGTTGCATGCAAACATAGGACCTTAGGTTAAAAAGAATTAATTTTAAATTGTTTAAAATTAATTAGACCTAAGCTCATTTTAATTCTAATAGGATTAGAATTGTTTTTCTTACTTAGGATTAAAATAGTTTTAATGTACTAAGTAGGAAATACATTACTGTGATTATAAGGGAACTCTCCCAGTGAAGTTCTGTCTAGGATGGGGGTATTTAAGTTGACGGTCATACGGAACACCTCCTACCTGGGAACTGACCCGGAACTTGAGTTGAATTAATCATAGTTTAATGTTAGCATGCAATGTCACTAGGTAATTAAAAGAGTTTAATTCACCTAGACATTAGTGTAAAAACCTCTATATAAGAGTTATATTCAGGAATAGACTTAGATAGATTCACTTAGCCGGAATTTACCTAAGTAATAGACCCTTTAATTATAAAAATACTTAGTGGAAGGAAATATATCAAAACAAGATTTTCATAAATCAATGTTTTGCTCTCACGTCCTCAAGAGTTCACAACGTGAGGTCCATGCTTGGCCTCGAGTCACCCTGGGAGTGACCCCCTACGGATGGTGTTTGCATGGATCAATATCAAGGTGAATGAGGGAGTATTTGATAGTAAGTGGGAGCAGGACATGTGTCAACGTATCCTACGGTCTCCTCCATTAGGTTGCACCGTGAGATCCCCATGATCTGCCTGCGAGTCGCCCTGGGAGCGATCACCCTACGGAGGGCTTGATCATGGGAGTCGGAACAACGCAAACTCCAGAAATGGATAGGGTTTCTTAGGTCCATTTCCAACTTTGACTTTCCCTACGGTAGCATTGTTGGGACCGACCTTTGAAATCTGAAAATGGAGGGTTACACTTACGGGGAATTGTTAAGGTGTTAATAATTTCCTGACCGAAAAAACGGTAGCTAAGAACTATTGGAATATGAGTTATTCTAGTAATAGGGATTGGCTGAGATTGTCTCAATTCAGGGGAGGAGTAGCTGACTGCCCTACGGTAGCTGTTGCTCTAAACCTCTGAAGTATCGTTGCAAAATGAATGTTTATTCTATGGGTCGATCATTACTTTTGCTAAATTGATTGGATTAAAATAATAATAATAATATTTTGTGTAATGGGTTAATGCAACATCACTAATTTAATTAATTTGTTTGTTTGAGCATGAATCGTTCTTTGTATGCCTCTAATTACGCCGTGTGTAATAAAACTGGTATCACTAATACAACTAAGGAAATGCACTCAAACACTAATTGCGTGGATTTGGTCTTAACTGAGGACTGTCCTCAGGCCCACATGTCTAATTCATCTGAAATTGTTCATGATGAATATGACATAGACTGCTTAGCAAAACTCAATGAAAATAAATGTGATTTATTGGTCATTGAAACGTGTATAGTGGAAAATGATGATACAGCCTGGATCCTTGATTCAGGTGCCACTCATCACGTATGCTCTTCCTTTGAGGGAATGAGCTACTGGCAACAATTAGATGCTGGGGAAATGACTCTCAGAGTTGGGACTGGGGAGTTCATTTCAGCTAAAGCAGTGGGAGACATTAAAATGTTCTTCTCCAGGGAACGTTATATGTTATTAGATAATGTATATATAGTTCCTAAAATAAAAAGAAATTTGATTTCTGTTTCTTGTTTGCTTGAACAAGGATATTCAGTGTCCTTTTCTGTAAATGAAGCTCTCATTACTAAAAGGGGTGTTGATATGTGTTCTGCAAACTTGGAAAACTTGGAGAACAGTTTATATGTTTTAAGACCAATAGAGTCTAGGGCTATTTTGAACAATGAGATGTTTAAAACAGCTGAGACTCAACCTAAAAGGCAGAGAGTTTCTCAAAGTACCTATCTTTGGCACTTGAGACTTGGCCACATAAATCTCAATAGGATTGAGAGATTGGTTAAGAACCGACTTCTAAGCCAGTTAGAAGATGATACTTTACCTCCGTGTGAGTCTTGTCTCGAAGGTAAGATGACCAAACGACCTTTTACTGGAAAAGGTTATCGTGCCAAGGAGCCCTTAGAGCTCGTACATACGGATCTTTGTGGTCCAATGAATGTTAGGGCTCGAGGAGGGTATGAATATTTCATCTCTTTCATAGATGATTATTCGAGGTATGGTTATTTATACCTAATGAGTCATAAGTGTGAAGCCCTTGAAAAGTTCAAGGAGTATAAGGCTGAAGTTGAGAACTTATTAGGTAAGACCATTAAAACACTTCGATCTGATCGAGGTGGAGAGTATTTGGACTTAGAATTCCAGAACTATTTGATAGAACTTGCAATCACGTCCCAACTCTCAGCACCAGGTACACCTCAGCAGAATGGTGTATCTGAAAGGAGAAACAGAACCTTGTTAGACATGGTTCGATCTATGATGAGCTATGCTCAGTTGCCTAATTCTTTTTGGGGTTACGGAGTAGAGACTGCAGATTTTATTTTGAATGTTTTTCCCTCAAAGAGTGTTTTCGAAACACCATTTGAGCTCTGGAAATGGCGTAAAGCTAGTTTACGTCATTTCAGAATTTGGGGCTGTCCTGCACATGTGCTAGTGGCAAATCCAAAGAAATTGGATTCACGTTCAAAATTATGCCTATTCGCAGGCTACCCAAAAGAAACAAGAGGTGGATATTTCTTCGATCCATAAGAAAATAAAGTGTTTGTATCGACAAATGCTACTTTCTTGGAAGAAGACCACGTTAGAGAACACAAACCACGCAGTAAAATTATGTTGAGTGAACTTTCTAGGGAAGCTACAAATGAATCAACAAGAGTTGTTGATGAGGCTGGACCTTCAACAAGGGTTGTTGATGAGCCCAGTTCAGAGGTTGGACCTTCAACAAGAGTTGTTGATGAGCCCAGTACATCTGGTGAAGCCCATCCTTCTCAAGAGTTGAGAATGCCTCGACGTAGTGGGAGGATTGTTATTCAACCTCAACGCTATCTGGTTTTAGCAGAAACTCCAGCTGTCATACTTGATGATGGAGTTGAGGATCCATTGACCTTTAGACAGACAATGAATGATGTGGATCACGACCAGTGGGTCAAAGCTATGGACCTAGAGATGGAGTCTATGTACTTCAATCAAGTCTGGGATCTTGTAGACCTACCTGAACGGGTAAAACCCATAGGGAGCAAATGGATCTACAAGAGAAAACGAGACGCAGCTGGGAAAGTACAGACTTTCAAAGCTCGACTTGTGGCAAAGGGTTATACCCAAAAGGAAGGGGTGGACTATAAAGAAACCTCCTCCCCAGTTGCCATGTTAAAGTCGATAAGGATACTCTTGTCCATTGCCACGTTTTATGATTATGAAATTTGGAAAATGGATGTCAAGACTGCTTTTCTGAATGACAATCTTGAAGAGAGCATCTTTATGTCTCAACTAGAAGGGTTCATTGCTCAAGGTCAGGAGCAAAAAGTTTGCAAGCTTAAACGATCCATTTATGGGTTGAAGCAAGCTTCTAGATCATGGAATATAAGGTTTGACACTACTGTCAAATCTTATGGCTTTGACCAGAACGTTGATGAGCCTTGTGTTTACAAAAGGATTATCAGCGGTTTAGTAGCTTTTCTAGTGTTGTATGTAGATGATATTCTGCTTATTGGGAATAATGTAGAATATCTAACTGAAATTAAAACTTGGCTATCAACTGAGTTCCAAATGAAAGATTTGGGTGAAGCTCAGTATGTTCTAGGGATTCAAATTATCAGGAATCGTAAGAACGGAACGTTAGCCCTGTCTCAAGCATCCTATATAGACAAGATGTTGTCTAAATATAAGATGAAGAATTCCAAGAGGGGTTTACTCCCCTTCAGGCATGGAGTTCATCTGTCTAAGGAACAATGTCCTAAGACACCTCAAGAAATTGAGGATATGAGACAGATCCCTTATGCTTCAGCAGTGGGCAGCCTTATGTATACCATGTTGTGTACTAGGCCTGACATATGCTATGCAGTTGGGATAGTTAGTAGATACCAGTCTAATCCAGGGTTAGACCATTGGACTACAGTGAAAAACATCCTCAAGTATCTTAGGAGAACGAGGGACTATCATCTTATGTTTGGCGCTAAGGATTTGATCCTTACAGGATACACAGACTCTGACTTTCAGACTGATAAGGATTCTAGGAAATCCACATCAGGGTCAGTGTTTACCCTAAATGGGGGCGCTGTAGTCTGGCGTAGCATCAAACAAGGATGCATTGCAGACTCCACCATGGAGGTCGAATATGTCGCTGCTTGTGAAGCAGCTAAGGAGGCTGTATGGCTTAGGAAGTTCTTGATGGATCTGGAAGTTGTTCCAAATATGAACTTGCCAATCACCCTTTATTGTGATAATAGTGGTGCAGTGGCAAATTCTAAAGAACCTCGCAATCACAAGAGAGGCAAACACATAGAGCGCAAATATCATCTCATCAGAGAGATCGTGCAACGAGGTGATGTGATCGTCACGAAGATAGCTTCGGAGCACAATATTGTCGATCCATTTACGAAGGCTCTCACGGCTAAAGTGTTCGAGGGTCATCTAGATGGTCTAGGTCTGCGAGATATGTACATAGAATAATCTAGGGCAAGTGGGAGAAGTGTAATGGGTATTCAAATGTCCTAGTTTATTGTATTTATCTGTATTTGTACTTTTCATGTATTATACAGTATTAATACAAACTATTATTCCTACTTCAATGATTATTCATTCAATTCTGATTGTTGATGTACATTGCCCACTAGAGTTTTAGTTCAAGTGGGAGTTGTTGGGTTTTATGCCCTAAAACTCGTAGATAGTAAATGAAACAAATTAATCGATCTCAATAAAGCGTTATTTGAGTGATTCAGTAATTGGGTTATTGAATAATCGAGTTTGCATTAATAAACCTTAAATCCAATAAACTAAGATCCAAGGTTGTTTAAATGAAACTTGGACTAGTATGTAGGGACATACGGGGATTAGTGTCCAAGTAACAACCTAAATGGTCTATAGTATAGGGATAAGGTTGGGTACCTTATCCTGGTGACACTATGTGATACGACCTACCTTGTATCCGTTACAGATGCAATGATCCAAAGCATCCATGTACGAGACATGCGGGTGGGGGTATCCTATGCAATGAGTTTGCATAAGACCGGACCGCGAAATAGTAACCACTAGATGTAACGCCGTTAACAAGTCTAGGTTTCTATTTCAATAGGATGACCTAGGTAACTCAATCTCAATCCTGAGTCTGTTATGAACTCCTTTTCAGGAGGGATTGTCCTTAGATTTATATGGGTGAGAGTGGGCTGCTCGCCGACTCAATATTCCTACAATTTCAGGGGCAAGACCGAATGGGGGCTGGGAACATAACAGTACAAGATGGAATTCACTCCTTCCCCTATTGGGGCAAGTAGATGTGTGTTCCCTTAAGGGCTGATTCCGGGGCTTGAAAAAAAGCGCGTTATCCTCTCCTGCCCCGAGAGGAATTTCTGTTTAGTGGTTGGACCCTAAACAGGTTGTTCATTAGAGGGATCAGTGGTACTTAAGGATCCAGAGGTAACCCAGGGTTAAAACGGTAATTTGACCCAGCTGGTGTTACGAACACACGTGAAGGATTGACTTACTGCATTGGTCGATATCCATGGACACAGAAATATTCTATAGTGAAAAGAGTGCAGTTGTGGGTCTTTAGTGGAGTGACCCACGGTTAACGAATGTTGATTGACTCGGTTAATGAGTTTAGCTGATCAATCTCGTATCGTTGGAGCTTTTGATATGTAGGTCCATTAGGTCCACCTGCTAGCTCATAACGGGTTCTGAGATAATTTAGTCTTGATATTAAAGAGAATTAATATAATGTATGGAGATACATCATAGTATAAAGTTTAATTAAAGAATTAAACTTTATAATTAATTTTGGATATGATTCGAAATTAATTATTGAGAGAATAATGAATTTAATTAAATATGTGATATTTGATTAATTCATGGATTAATTAATTGGGGAGTTAATTAATTTAATTTAGTTTGGTTAAATGTGATTTAATCAAATTAATACTATAGTTTATATTAATGTACATTATGATGCACATTAAAACTATAGGTTAATTGAGAGAGATTAAAAATTGAATATGATTCAATTGTAAAATTAATTAAATATTTTATATTTAATTAATGAGAATTCAATTAATAAGATTAATTGAATGGCCAATTTAATTCAATTGAATATGATTCAAATTGAATTAAATACCTTAGGTTATAATTGGTTTAATTAATATTGATTTAATTAAATTAATTATAATTATTTAATTAATTAAATGATAATTGATAATTATTATTTAATTAATAGACGGCCTGGATCGCGTTGATTATGATCAACGGTAGAGATCAAGTAGGGAATAACTCCCTCCCCACTTATCGTAAAGTTGGAGGGAGTTTCCCCAACTCTGGTTGATCCCTCTCATTCACGAAAAAGACAGAGAGAAAAGAACTCTCAAATTCTCTCAAAGATTCCAGCAATCCACTTGCTGTAAATCCCTTCCAAGACTAGTTTTGGGTTCCTACAAGCCAATCTTGAGTCCCAAGAGTCATAGCGGGTGATCCGACGTGGTGGTGTTCGTTGGAAATCCCAAGAACGAAATTGGAGCATTGTGTTGTGATTGCCTCCTAAATCACGTAAGTTTTCTTGGTTCTAAACTAGTTTTAGATATAAGATTTGAGCATGCTTAATTAGATTAATTTAGAAATTGTTTCTATATTTGTTTTGCCAACATAGAGGTTTTTCTAAAATTGAAACTAAAAACGAGATTGTTCTTGATTGCTTCCGCTGCCAAAAGGAATTTTAATCCTTCAATATGTTCTGTTGGTGCTTAAAATTAGTTACCCAATTGATTAGGTGTTGTAATTAAATTCTACGATAGCATTGAAATTCTATTATGCAGCACCGTCTAAGTGTTCGATTGAGTTTGAATCACTTGAGTTCGATCACCCACTGCCCAAAGAGCGTTCTAACTCGCTGTTCGGGGTTAGAATATCCTGGCTAGTGTGAAAGCGTGTCCTTTTGGGTAAGTTTCTTCGTTGTCCCTTGCTTGATAGCTTTAAAGTTGAGTTGCCCGTTAGGTGTTAAGCCTTAAAATCATGTTTTAATCGATACTCGTTTGTTATCGACTTCAAAATTGCAGGATTAGGTGTATTTGGTTGTTGTTCAGCGAGTGTTTGATCTCAAAGATCATGTTCAACGAATACCCACAACCCGGAAGGCCTTGATTTTGGTTACCCATAACCCGATGACTTGAGATCTTGATTGTTGGGTCGTTTCGAAGACAAATTAGTGTGTATTCGAGGGTATTTGAGTGTTGGATGGTAAATTCCAGCACCACTAGTTCATTTTCTCAAGTCTTCTAGGTGCTTGAAATTATTTCCTTACCCTTATAAATTGTTGGTTGTAGTTCGGGCTCCTTAGGCTCTTCCGGTTCGTCCTGTTGGTTTCTAGGTTCGCTTAGGAGCGCTTATAGGTAAGTAGTTCTTATCGGATGAAGTCTGTTTGACTGTGTGATGCATGCTAATTGATTTCTCGCCTTATAACTGTTCTCATGTTTCTTGTTCTCTGAATAATTATGTATACATATATGAAATCTTTGAAAAGCATGAACTGTTGTTGCGTGACGATTGGTTATTAAACATGTTGATTCTATTTTGCGTTCATGAGAGCATTAGTTGAGAGCATGTTGTTATATGTATATGCTTGGTGGGCATAGTACATGAGTCTAGAAGCATGTTGCAGGGCATATGCATTCTAGATCGTTATGAGAAAGAGGTTAGGGACCTAAATGTGAAAGAAAGGAAAGGTGGGTGAATGTCAGTGTTGTTGGGTTTTATGTCCTAAAACTCGTAGATAGTGAATGATTAACGAATTATACACTTGTAACAATAAAGTGTTATTGAGGTTTATGCAATAAAGTTTTATTGTCATATTAAGTCTAGAATTACACAATATGACCCAAATCCAATAAACTAAGATCCAAGGTTGTTTACATGAGACTTTGACTAGTATGTGGGGACATACGGGGATCAGTGTTCAAGTGACAACCTAAAAGGTCTATAGTAGATGGATAAGGTTGGGTACCTTATCGTGGTAACACTATGTGATACGACCCGCTTTGTATTCGATACAAACGTATTGATCCAAGACGTCCATGTAGGAGACATGCGAGCGGGGGTATTGATAGCGAGCAGAAATGTCGCTATTTTAGTCTCAATTTATTAAGCTTTTTGGTGCTTTAAACGTGTTTTTTATGAATATATTTAATGAATTTTGTTATTTGGTCTTTAGGAGCAAAAATGGTGTTTTTGGGAGAAAAAGTGCCAAAATTGAAGTAATTGAAGCCCAAATCCAAGCTTGAAGCAATTGGAGGCCCAAAGAAGATAACCATGAAGAAATGACCAAAAGAAATGAAGAAGAAGACCCAAAAATCAGCCCAAAAGGAAGCTGAAAAATCTGGAATTTTGGGGCAGCGTCGAGACGCTATGTAAACAGCGTTGCGACGCTACCCTTTCGTGTTGTCCAAGCCGAGTGCGCAGCAGCGTCGCGACGCTGAGCAAGGTAGCGTCGCGACGCTACCCCTATTCCAGGCCTATAAAAAGGCACCCTTGGGTGCCTTATTCCTCATCAATCAATCCATCATTCACCATTCCAATTCCTTTCTCTCTTCCTTAGGCTCCTTTGGAGCCCCTCTCAGGGCTTTTGAGCCTTTTTTAGAGGATTCTTTTTGTGGGAAAATTTTGGGAATTTTGGGGGAGCATCTTAGAGGCTCAAGGAGTAGTCAGCGGGGCTCCAAGCGTCAGCGAAGGGTTTTTCGACGGTCAATTCCTTTCCTTTTATGCTCTTTATTATGCTTTCCTTTGTAATTATTGAGGATATTCTAGCCATGTGTAGCTAAAACCCCAAATTGGGGTCTTGAAATGAAATGATAGTTCAAATATTGTTATAATTTCTTGTCTCTTGCCCATGTCCTAATTATTTGTATGGATGTGCTTAATGCTTTACTCAGTCTGGCCAATTGTGTAACGATTCGATTCTTAATGGAAACTCGACGGAGAGAAATTAGGATAGATCATAATCCATGCAACTAGTTTAATTGCCGTTGCCGGGGAGGCTTGATTTTTAAGCAAAAATTAATTTTTCTTGACATCGAGAAGAAAAGGATAAATAGTAATTTAGGTGTAAATATTTTTCTTTTTGTGAATATTATTTTATTTTCATTTTTGTTTGGTTCTTTTTGTTCTCTGGGAGCATTGTATGCAAAGAAACAAGGTGGTTGATTTGTTTCTGCTAGATCTTGAGATTAACAGGACTCTGAAATTCATTAAAAGAGGAAAAAGATTAGCAGAAGCGATGGCCCACCAAGAAGAAGCTCCCAAGGCAATTAGAGATTTTCTGCAGCCAGTTCTTCCTACCGAGAATTCTGGAATTGTCTACGCCCCTATCCAAGCTACAAATTTTGAGCTAAAAACAGGGTTGATTCAGATGGCGCGCGATAACTCGTTCAAGGGACATCCTTCCGAGGACCCCCACTCTCATCTGCGATCATTCCTAGAAATATGTGGGACGGTAAAGATGAACGGAGTTCCGGCCGATGCGATCAGATTGAGGCTGTTTCCATTTTCTCTACAGGATAAAGCGAAAGATTGGCTCGAATCAGTCAAGACGGGCAGCATCAGTACTTGGGACGAGCTTGCCCATGCTTTTCTGACAAAATTTTTTCCACCGGCTAAGACTACCAAGCTCCGAACTGAAATTGGAACATTCAGACAGCTTGACGAGGAGCAGTTATACGAAGCGTAGGAAAGATATAAGGAAATGCTTAGGCGATGCCCCCAACACGGATATCCTGATTGGCTTCAGGAGGAGGGAGTTTTCTTTCAAAAACAGTGACAGAAGCCAAAGACCTGCTTGAGGAAATGGCGGCAACAAGTTATCAATGGCCGACGGAGAGAGGAACAGTTACAAAGAAGGCTGGATTATATGAATTGGATGAGTCAAGTTCACTGAAAGCGCAACTGGCATCTCTGACCAATGCACTAAACAAATTGACATCATCTGAGGTGGTTAAGTTCATTTCCACCTTAGCTGAAGGTCATTCAAAGAAAGAAGGTCAAGATATGGAAGAAGTTCAAAACATAGGAAATAGATCATATGCTCAAAGAGTACCAAACTTCTACCACTCCAGCCTGCGCAATCACGAGAACTTCTCATATGCAAATACGAAGAATGTTTTGCAGCCACCCCCAGGTTTTGCATCAACGAGTACTCCTGAAAAGAAAAATAATCTGGAGGAGATGGTGGCTTTATTCATCAAAGAACAGAGAATATTGAATGTGAGTCTCCAGACATCAGTAAACAACCACGACGCAGCTCTAAAGAACATGGAAGTGCAGATAGGTCAGATCGCTTCAGCAGTAAATGCCCTTAAGAAGGGAAAATTCCCAAGTGATACTGAGCCTAACCCGAAAGAGCAGTGTAAGATGGTGGTTCTGAGAAGTGGCAGAAGACTGGAGGACAGTTCAGAGAAGAAAAAGGAAGAAGAAAAGAGAAGGGATAAAGATGAAAGGACTGAGGCACAAAAAGCCTCCTCTGAAAGGTTCCAACATCCTCCCAACTCTATTGAATTAAAATGTGATTTTTCTAACAGCTGTGCAGGTAGAAAAGAAGATAAGAGGCAGAATGACAATGAGAAGCTGACTGAGGAAGAAGTGGTTCCATGCAACCACCATGACAGAGGTTCGCATATTAGCCCGCCCAAGCGGAGGGGCGAATGTCCAACCTTTGATTACAGGGAGTTACCTTTTCCTCAAAGATTTAAAAATGTCAAATTAGATGAACAGTTTCAAAAATTTTTAGAAATGTTTAAAAAGTTGTCTGTGAATGTTCCATTGGTAGAAGCTTTGTATAATATGCCAAACTATGGAAAATTCATGAAGGAAATGCTTTCTAAAAAGAAAAGTCTGAAAAAAGAAGTTTTTAATTTATCTGAGAGTAGCAGTACCATTATTTCTGGTAGGATACCCTCTAAGCAGAAAGACCCAGGGAGTTTTACTGTTCCCTGCACCATAGGAGAAGTATCATTCGATAGGGCTTTATGTGATTTAGGAGCAAGTATAAATTTAATGCCCTACTCTGTGTACAGGAAGATTGGTTTATCAGGTATGACAGACACCGACGTCACTCTCCAGCTTGCTGACAGATCGATTACTCACCCGATGGGTGTTGTAGAGGACGTGTTGGTGAAAGTCAACAAATTCATCTTCCCTGTAGATTTCGTGGTACTGGACATGAAGGAGGACAAAGAGGTGCCAATTATCTTAGGCAGACCTTTCCTAGCCACTGGTAAGGCTGAGATTAGTGTGCATACAGGTAAACTTACCTTGAACATTGATGATGAAAAAGTAGTGTTTAGTATTTTTGGCCAAGATGAATCTGTTTGTAGTTTGCATACATGTTTTTCTATTGGGCCTGAATACTTGACTGATGACGATGAAGAGGTAGACTATAATCTTGGCTTAGGCTTAGGAGAAATGCTTATGGATAATGAGGATTTTGATCATGATGCATATATGGATAATCCTATGTTTGAAAATGATTTGGATCTGCCTGACTTTGAAAATGAATTAGACTTGCCTGCTTGTGATAATGAAAGATCTGCAGTTGATGATTTACCTTCCTTTGAAAACGAATTAAATTTGCCTGAAATGGATAATTTTGATGATAATATTGAATTGCCTGACATTGAGCGTAAGCATAAAAGGCATAAAAAAGATTGCTCGATAGATAATTTTGAGTCAGAACTTGATTACAGTGAATCTATTGAGTCTGATCTTGACATTCCTGAATGCATGAATCCTGACAATGTGAATACCTTTTTTTCATGTCCTGATGATGTGTATAGCATAGAATCTGACCCAGAAGAACTTGAATCTGTGCATAGTATAGAATCTGATCCTGAAATTCTTGAATTCTTTAATTCTTCTGATGATGAGTCATGTGATAGCTTAGTTGAATCATTTTTTAATTCTGAGTCTGAAGGATCTGCTGAGCATGTAGATATTTTTTTTGATGAATGGACTGGCATGATTGATAGGCCATCTCTAGATCCTAGACCAGTAGATATTATAATGCTTGATGACTCTGTTAACAACTGTTTTGAAAATAGAGATTTAGAAAAGAGATTTGATGCAACTGATTATTTTCTGAAATGTTATTATGAGAATCTCTTTAGTGAAGATGGGCCAGGGGAAAGTTTTTTTCTCCCCTGTTTGTAGTTTGCAATTCGGTGCGTGATTTCTTGCAGGGCCTGGAAGATGATGATAATTTTTATTTTGAGCCTCCATAAGCGTGCCGAGCCTAGTCTAGCTAAAGACGTTAAAGAAAGCGCTGCTTGGGAGGCAACCCAAGGATTAAAGTTTAGTTAGTTGTTTTTGCGGTAAATAATTTTCTTTGCTCCGTGATCCAATTTTGTTTTGCAGGATCACCTTAGCAAATCCCAAAATTCCACATTTCCAATTTTTCATGGATCCAAAGGAAGAAAATGAAGCGCTCCTAGCTCAGGGAAGTCTCAGTATCTCTCTTTAGGCTTGTCTGTTTTAGAACATTGGGGACAATGTTTAGTTTAAGTTTGGGGGGGAGGCTATCGCTGTGTTGAGCATATTTAAATTTTGTTGGATGCATGAATAGATAGCCATGATAGCCAAGGATGTGATTTTTGAAATTTTGGGAGAAAATGGTTTATATGATTGTGGAATCTGGGAGCACGGCAGAAATTGTGAAATTTTAAAATTTTTTGATACTTAGTTTTGATGTCTAAAGCATGCAATAGTCTTATCTAACGACGTCTTTGAAAATCTAGATTCTTATTATGGTTTTCAAAATTGTTGTCACCCCGATAGACTTAGTTTCTAATATTAGGAAGTTCATGCTTGATTGCTCTAAAGAACTAGGTAGGAAAAAATGCTATGCCTGCTGAGAGAAAAGCAAAAGCAACAAAAGAAAATGTGAGAAAAAGAAAATCTGTTGAAAAAGAATTTTTGCTTGCTCAAAAGAAAAAAAAGCCTAGGGGTAAAAAGAGCTACCTGCGGTGTGATCAGTTAGGCCAACTAGAGAATAAAATTCCGGTTAAGGGTCCCTGCACCGTAGTGTGAAAGCTAGTACCATTAGATATCAAAATGCAAGTTTGGGGGAGGAGCAAAAGAAAAAGCAAAAAAAAAAAAAAGAAGAGAAAAAGAAAAATCATGTGAGAATTTTTCTCCCCCATGAAAGAAAAAAAAAAAAAAAAAAAGATGACAGGCACCCTAGTTTCTTTTTATTGCATGATAGAAGGACTCCGAAGTATTAGGGGCTCGTAGCCAGTGTAGGGGGAAAACAAATGGAGAAAGCCATAAGACTAATCTAGGTTAGTAAAAGAATCAATAGATAAGTCTTGAGCATGCTATTCATTAATCTTAAGTTCAAACTAGTTTAAGATTTCTTCAAAAGTATGCGGTGCTTGCTTATTCCACTTGCATGTTTTCCATTCGATCCTAAGAATTCCAAAATCATTGAGGGTTGAGCGATTCTATTTCATGCATCTGTAGAATTTATTCTGCTCGGGACTAGCAAAAGCTTAAGTTTGGGGGTGTGATAGCGAGCAGAAATGTCGCTATTTTAGTCTCAATTTATTAAGCTTTTGGGTGCTTTAATCGTGTTTTTAATGAATATATTTAATGAATTTTGCTATTTTGTCTTTAGGAGCATAAATGGTGATTTTGGGAGAAAAAGAGCCAAAATTGAAGTAATTATAGCCCAAATCAAAGTTTGAAGCAATTGGAAGCCCAAAGAAGACATCTATAAAGAAAAGACCAAGAGGAATGAAGAAGAAGGCCCAAAAATCAGCCCAAAAAGGAAGCTGAAAAATCTGGAAATCTAGACAGCGTCGAGACGCTTAGCAAGGCAGCGTCGCGACGCTACCCCTATTCCAGGCCTATAAAAGGCACCCCTTGGGTGCCTCATTCCTCATCAATCAATCATCAATCAAATCATTCTTCTTTCTTTCCTTTGGCTCCTTTGGAGCCTCTCTCAAGGCTTTCTAGCCTTTTGAGAGAATTCTTTAGTGGGAAATATTTTGGGGAATTTTGGGGAGCATCTTAGAGGCTCAAGGAGTAGTCAGCGGGGCTCCAAGCGTCAGCGAGGGGTTTTTCGACGGTCAATTCCTTCCCTTTTATGCTCTTTAATATGCTTTCCCTTGTAATTATTGTGGATATTATGTGTAGCTAAACCCCAATTTGGGGTCTTGAAATGAAATGATAGTTCAAATATTGTTATAATTTCTTGTCTCTTGCCCATGTCCTAATTATTTGTATGGATGTGCTTAATGCTTTACTCAATCTGGCCAATTGTGTAATGATCCGATTCTTAATGGAAACTCGACGGAGAGAAATTAGGATAGATCATGATCCATGCAGCTAGTTTAATTGCCCGTTGTGACACCGGGATTAGTTGATTAAACTTAGATTCCTAAAATGAATCAGAGCGTAATAATTAATGATTTTTAATAGCGCTAAGGACACTTAGGTTGTTAAAATGAATTAATTACAATTAGGGGAAACCGACAGGAGAACCTATGTGATTAACGGAGATTCTAGGATTATAATTAGTTGGGCAATGAGATAGGATAATTATAGCAATTATTTAGCTAGTCATTGATTTTCAAGACCCCTCTTCCCATTTAAAGAAAACTCTTTCTCCAAATTTTATTTTTTGATTGATCAATTTGTTTTCATTAATCATCTTGAATTTAAATCTTTTTATTGCATGAAATGGTCCCTAAATATTATTTCGCTTAAGTATTTTCAGTGCTCAAGAGAATTTTAATTATTTTCTTAAGTTTTGTTTCGCCTCCCTGAGGATTCGATACTCGGAATACTTTCCGTTTTATATTACTTGCGGCCCGTGCACTTGCGGACCCAACAAAGAGGTAGACTATAATCTTGGCCTAGGCTTAGGAGAAATGCTTATGGATAATGAGGATTTTGATCATGATGCATATCTAGATAATCCTCTGTTTGAAAATGATTTGGATTTGCCTGACTTTGAAAATGAATTAGACTTGCCTGCTAGTGCAAATGAAAGATCTGCAGTTGATGATTTACCTTCCTTTGAAAATGAATTATATTTGTTTGAAATGGATAATTTTGATGATGATATTGAATTGCCTGATATTGAGCATGAACATAAAATGCATAAAAAAGATTGTTTGATAGATAATTTTTAGTCTGATCATGATCACAGTGAATCTATTGAGTCTGATCTTGACATTCCTGAATGCATGAATCCTGACAATGTGAATACCTTTGATTCATGTCCTGATGATTGATAGCGAGCATAGCTAGCTACTTTTACTTATTTAATTTAGCTAGTCTTTTATGATGTTTGGGCCATTTTATTGTGCTTTATTGTTTATTTTGTAGGAAATGGTTGATTGGAGCTATAATGCAATATCAGAGTTAATCGGGTGCTCGGGGCGTGAAAAGATGCAAAGGAATGAAAAGAGTAAAAGTGGAGAAAAGTCAAATCTCGGTCAACAGCAGGCTAGCGTCGAGACGCTAGCTCTTGAGCGTCTCGACGCTCACATTCCATATCAGATTAGGCGCGTAAAGCTTACAGCGTCGAGACGCTATGATAGGAAGCGTCCCGACGCTACCGTTTTTCCTTATTCAGAACGCGCGTATAAGAGGCAGCGTCGCGACGCTGTCTTGACAGCGTCTCGACGCTAAGACGAAAAATCAGAATAAAAGCTTCACTTCGGCTAGGTTTTAGGGGAGATCGATTTGGGGACCTTTTGGAGCCGTAAAGAGGACAGAATATAGGCTTTTGGAGCTGCAAACAAAGGAGGAACTTGGAAATCAACCCATTGTTCGTGGGGATCGTGACGGGGACGTCGAGACTCGGCCTACATTGAGTTTTCTTTTCCCTTTGTCTTCCTTTAGTTAGATTTATGGCTTTCATATGTTTAGTGGAGATTGTATTTTCATTCATGAGTAGCTAAACGTGTAGCTTAGGGATTGATGTAGTTGATTAAGTTTATGGATTGATTTATGGTTTAAGTTGTGCAATGTTATTGTGTTTGTAATCTTGATTTAATGCTTTCAATTAATTGGCCATTAGTTGGATGATTTAAGTTTCGAATCTAGCTCGGGAGAGGGGATTTGATCTAAACTTGCTCAAGATTGCATGAATAAAGTTTACTTTCTAATTCTTGACGGTTTTAGATTAACTTTAGAATTGGTTAAAAGATCTCATTGCCTTGCATATTAATAAACTTAGATAGGGATATCAAGTTGGTTAATTTGCATGAGAATCAAGTATACTCGGGAGAGGTATTTGTGATTAAAGGGTATTTGGCTCATAATTCCATTGTGCATAATAACTTATCCTTTAAAATCAATCCTAAACGAAATCGGCGAAATCAATTCCCTAAGTAGTTTTCCCAATTGAATTTCCATTTTTTTTATTTGCTTTGATTTGGTTTTATCATCACCTATTCATCACTTTTTGATCCCTAAATAAAATTGGGCAAGATAATTCACAATACTTGATTTGCTTAAAAATCCAATCCAGAGGACGACATTCGAATTTACTATTCACTATATTATTACTTGACCCGTGCGCTTGCGGTTAGGAAAAGTCCACATCAATGATGTATATAGCATAGAATCTGACCCAGAAGAACTCGAATCTGTGCATAGTATAGAATCTGATCCTGAAATTCTTGAATTCTTTAATTCTTCTGATGATGAGTCATGTGATAGCTTAGTGGAATCATTTCTTAATTCTGAGTCTGAGGGATCTGCTGAACATGTAGATATTTTTTCTGATGAGTGGACTGGCATGATTGATAGGCCACTTATAGATCCTAGACCAGTAGATATTATAACGCTTGATGACTCTGTTAACAATTGTTTTGAGAATAAAGATTTAGAAAAGAGATTTGATGTAGTTGATTATTTTCTGAAATTTTATTATGATAATCTCTTTAGTGAAGATGGGCTAGGGGAAAGTTTTTTTCTCCCCTGTTTGTAGTATGCAATTCGGTGCGTGATTTCTTGCAGGGCCCGGAGGATGATGAAAATTTTTATTTTGAGCCTCCGTAAGCGTGTCGAGCCTAATCTAGCTAAAGACGTTAAAGAAAGCGCTGCTTGGGAGGCAACCCAAGAATTAAAGTTTAGTTAGTTGTTTTTGTGGTAAATAATTTTCTTTGCTCCGTGATCCAATTTTGTTTTGTAGGATCACCTTAGCAAATCCCAAAATTCCAAATTTCCCATTTTTCATGGATCCAAAGGAAGAGGATGAAGCGCTCCTAGCTCAGGGAAGTCTCAGTATCCCTCTACTTGCTTTATTGTTTTAAAACATTGGGGACAATGTTTAGTTTAAGTTTGGGGGGGAGGCTTCCGCTGTGTTGAGCATATTTAAATTTTGTTGGATGGATGAATAGATAGCCATGATAGCCAAGGATGTGATTTTTGAAATTTTGGGAGAAAATGGTTTATATGTTGTGGAATCTGGGAGCACGGCAGAAATTGTGAAATTTTAAAATGTTTTGATACTTAGTTTTGATGTCTAAAGCATGCAATAGTCTTATCTAATGACGTCTTTGAAAATCTAGATTCTTATTATGGTTTTCAAAGTTGTTGTCACCCCGTTAGGCTTAGTTTCTAATATTAGGAAGTTCATGCTTGATTGCTCTAAAGAACTAGGTAGGAAAAAATGCTATGCCTGCTGAGAGAAAAGCAAAAGCAACAAAAGAAAATGAAAAAAAAAAAGAAAATTTGTTGAAAAGGAAAATTTTAGCTTGCACAAAAGAAACAAGCCTAGGGGTAAGAAGAGCTACCTGCGGTGTGATCAGTTAGGCCAACCAGAGAATAAAATTCGGGTTAAGGGTCCCTGCACCGTAGTGTGAAAGTTAGTACCATTAGATATCAAAATGCAACTTTGGGGGAGTAGCAAAAGAAAAAGAAAAGAAAAAGAAAAATCATTTGTGAGTTTTGCTCCCCCATGAAAAAGAAAATGATAACAGGCACCCTAGTTTCTTTTTTTTGCATGATAGAAGGACTCCGACGTATTAGGGGCTCTTAGCCAGTGTAGGGGGAAAACAAATGGAGTAAGCCATAAAACTAATCTAGGTTAGTAAAAGAATCAATAGATAAGTCTTGAGCATGCTATTCATTAATATTAAGTCCAAACTAGTTTAAGATTTCTTCAAGAGTATGGGGTGCTTGCTTATTCCACTTGCATGTTTTCCATTCGATCCTAAGAATTCCAAAATCATTGAGGGTTGAGCGATTCTATTTCATGCATCTTTAGAATTTATTTTGCTCGGGACTAGCAAAAGCTTAAGTTTGGGGGTGTGATAGCGAGCAGAAATGTCGCTATTTTAGTCTCAATTTATTAAGCTTTTTGGTGCTTTAAACGTGTTTTTTATGAATATATTTAATGAATTTTGTTATTTGGTCTTTAGGAGCAAAAATGGTGTTTTTGGGAGAAAAAGTGCCAAAATTGAAGTAATTGAAGCCCAAATCCAAGCTTGAAGCAATTGGAGGCCCAAAGAAGACAACCATGAAGAAATGACCAAAAGAAATGAAGAAGAAGACCCAAAAATCAGCCCAAAAGGAAGCTGAAAAATCTGGAATTTTGGGGCAGCGTCGAGACGCTATGTAAACAGCGTTGCGACGCTACCCTTTCGTGTTGCCCAAGCCGCGTGCGCAGCAGCGTCGCGACGCTGAGCAAGGTAGCGTCGCGACGCTACCCCTATTCCAGGCCTATAAAAAGGCACCCTTGGGTGCCTTATTCCTCATCAATCAATCCATCATTCACCATTCCAATTCCTTTCTCTCTTCCTTAGGCTCCTTTGGAGCCCCTCTCAAGGCTTTTGAGCCTTTTTGAGAGGATTCTTTTAGTGGGAAAATTTTGGGAATTTTGGGGGAGCATCTTAGAGGCTCAAGGAGTAGTCAGCGGGGCTCCAAGCGTCAGCGAGGGGTTTTTCGACGGTCAATTCCTTTCCTTTTATGCTCTTTATTATGCTTTCCTTTGTAATTATTGAGGATATTCTTGCCATGTGTAGCTAAAACCCCAAATTGGAGTCTTGAAATGAAATGATAGTTCAAATATTGTTATAATTTCTTGTCTCTTGCCCATGTCCTAATTATTTGTATGGATGTGCTTAATGCTTTACTCAGTCTGGCCAATTGTGTAATGATTCGATTCTTAATGGAAACTCGACGGAGAGAAATTAGGATAGATCATAATCCATGCAACTAGTTTAATTGCCCGTTGTGACACTGGGATTAGTTGATTAAACTTAGATTCCTAAAATGAATCAGAGCGTATTAATTAATGATTTTTAATAGCGCTAAGGACACTTAGGTTGTTAAAATGAATTAATTACAATTAGGGGAAACCGACAGGAGAACCTATGTGATTAACGGAGATTCTAGGATTATAATTAGTTGGGCAATGAGATAGGATAATTATCACAACTATTTAGCTAATCATTAATTTTCAAGACCCCTCTTCCCATTTAAAGAAAACTCTTTCTCCATATTTTATTTTCGATTGATCAATTTATTTTCGTTAATCGTCTTGAGTTTGAATCCTTTTTATTGCATGAAGTGGTCCCTAAATATTATTTCGCCTAAGTATTTTTAGTGCTCAAAAGATTTTAATTATTTGCTTAAGTTTCGCTTCGCCTCCCTCTGGATTCGATACTCGGTATTACCACCGTTTTATATTACTTGTGACGACCCGTGCGCTTGCGGATAATCGACACCAACAACAGGTATCTTATGCAATGAGTTTTCATAAGACCGAACCACTAAATAGTAAACCACTAGATGTAACACCGTTAACTAGTTAGGTTACTGTTTCAATAGGATGACCTAGGTAACTCAATCTTAATCCTGAGTATGTCATGAACACCTTCTCATGAGGAATTGTCCTTTGATTAGTACGGGTGAGAGTGGCCAGAACGCCGACTCAATAGGCCTACCTTCTTGGGGACAAGACCGAGTGGGGGGCTGGGGACATGACAATACAAGATGGAATTCACTCCTTCCCCTATTGGGGCAAGTAGATGTGTGTTCCCTTAAGGACTGATTCCGGGTCTTGAACAAAGGCGCGCCGTCCTCTCCTGGCCCGAGAGGAATTCTTGTTTAGAGGTTGGACCCTAAACAAATTGTTCATTAGAGGGATAAGTGGTACTTAAGGAATCATAGGTAACCCAAGGGTAAAACGGTAATTTGACCCAGCTGGTGTTACGAACACACGTGAAGGATTGACTTACTGCATTGGTCGATATCCGTGGACACAGAAATATTCTACAGTGAGAAGAGTGCAGTTGTGGGTCTTTAGTGGAGTGACCCACAGTTAACGAATGTTGATTGACTCGGTTAATGAGTTTAGCTGATCAATCTCGTATCGTTGGAGCTTCTGATCTGTAGGTCCATTAGGTCCACCTGCTAGCTCATAACGGGTTCTGAGATAATATAGTCTTGATTATTAAAGGGAATATAAGTTAATTGTATTTTGATGCAATTAATATAATGTATGGAGATACATTATAGTATAAGTTTAATTAATGAATTAAACTTTATAATAAAATTAATTTTGGATATGATTCAAAATTAATTAATGAGAGAATTATGAATTTAATTAAATATGTGATATTTGATTAATTCATGAATTAATTAATTGGGGAATTAATTAATTTAATTATAGATTGGTTAAATGTGATTTAATCAAATTAAAACTATAGTTTATATTGATGTACATTTTGATGCACATTAAAACTATAGGTTAAATGAGAGAGATAAAATTGAATATGATTCAATTACAAAATTAATTAAATATTTGATATTTAATTAATGTGGATTCAATTAATAGAATTAATTGAATGGCCTATTTAATTCAATTGAATATGATTTAATTGAATTAAAACTATATGTTATAATTGATTTAATTAAAGTTGGTTTAATTAAATTAATTATAATTAATTAGATAATTAATTATTATTTAAATAATTATTAATTATTTAATTTATTATTATTTGATAATAATTGGACGGTCCAGATCTAATTGGTTTAGATCAATGGACAGGATTGGTTGGGGAGTTAAAGATAACTTCCCAACCTAATCCTACGTAGTTGCCTGAAGGGGTTTAGACCAACTCTCTCATTCTGTGATTCACGCAAGAATACAGAGAAGAGTTTTTCTGTATCTGAACTCTCTAGTTTTTCTCTCTAAAACACAGCAAGCATATTGGTGAAAATTCCCTTCCTAGACCGAATTTTGGATCCCACCATCCCTATCTTAGCGATCCAAGAGATATAGCGGGTGTTCACTATTGGTGGTGTCGATTGGAAGATCAAGATTGAGAATCTAGGAGCATTGTGTTGTATTCTTCGAAATCCGGTAAGTGTTCTTGATCTTGAATAAATTTCCAGCATGCTTAATCTTAGTAATTTAGAAATTTGTTTCTGAATTGATTTGCCAACGTACTGATTTTTCTATAATTGAAATTTAATTCGAGAAAGGTCTTGATTGTTTCCGCTGCCAAAGGGATTTTAACCTTTTCAATTGGTATCAGAGCCATTTCGTTAATTAAGTTCAATTTTATGAAAATTGCGTTGGTTCTTGGTGGGATTTATTCTGCATTATGAATGTTGGTTTGCTGAAAAATTGTTTTGGTATTTGGCCTTAGATTTACTGTGTTTTGATTTGATCAAAATTGTAAGGCCCCTGTGTTTTTGGGCATTTAATCAGTAAATCAAGTCTTGTAAAGTCCGTGTATAGAGTAGAATTCACTTTGATGAAGATCGGGATGAATTTGGGCAAAAAATCGATTGGAATCGGTGCTGGAAACGAAGGTCAGTACGTTGTGCAGAGGCGTAGCGTCGCGACCCTGCTCAACGGAGTCGGGGCAGTGTCGAGACACTATGCCTACAGCGTCTCGACGCTGACGGAAGTTTCCGGATTCACGGATCGTGAGCGAGACGTGCGGCGTGATGGTTTCTTCAGGTGGTTATAAAACAAATTATTTTTGCGTTCATTCTCGTTCGAACCTGGGTGGTTAGATAAGATGGTATACGCGTGTGCCTGTTGTTCGGGAGGTTGCGTGTTCAAGCTGGGACGTGGGCAAATTTTTTTTTAAATTTAGCATGCGGTTAGAGTGGTCCAGTTCGTCCGGTTCGGCCAACTTCAGCCTGTTTGGTCCGGTTCACATTGATTCTGGTCCGATTCGAGTGATTTGGGTCCGGTTTGAAGCGGTTCAAGCTGGTTCGGGTAGGTTCTGGAGCGGTTCAAGACTCAGAAGGATAATTAAATTGAAATTATTGTAATTTTTGTTTATTTTAATTATCCTAGGGGCCAATATACCGGGTTTTCAGCTATTTATTGCTTTATGAATGTCATTTAGCTAGATCCCACCATAGGTTAAGCAAGTTTTCATGCATTTTTATGCTATAAATGTTATAATATATGATAATTATGCATGAATTTAAATTTCATGAGTTATTTAGTATAATTGTTATATTAAATATATGAAATTGGAAAAGCATGATGCATGACATTAATTAGATAAATATAAATTGTTATATTTTATTAATGTAGCATGCATGCTTAGATTTATTTTTATGAGTATTAATATAATAGTTATATTATGAATGGAAATAAATATCAATGCTTGATTTTCATGTATATTTTTAATATAAGTGTTATATTAGTTTAATGAAAATGGAGTAGCATTGAGCATGACATCAATTAGATTAATATAAATGTTATATTATATTAATGTCAAAATTTCATGTAATTTAATTTTGTTGATGATTAATTAATATAATCGATATTAATTAAATGAAATTGAAATTGCATGAAGCATGACACCACCTTAGATAATTCTAATCGTTATATTATCGATATCGGCGTCATTATTATATGGTGTTTAATAACTGGAATTTGATTGTTACTTTTTCCAACACCATGGAAACATGTTATAGGGCTAATTGTTAAAATTTTATAATAGTTATAAAATTGATTAGAAACCGTCAACCTATAACAAAGAGTTGCATGCAAACATAGGACCTTAGGTTAAAATGAATTAATTTTAAATTGTTTAAAATTAATTAGACCTAAGCTCAATTTTAATTCTAATAGGATTAGAATTATTTTCTTTCTTAGGATTAAAATAGTTTTAATGCACTAAGTAGGAAAAACATTACTATAGTTATAAGGGAACTCTCCCGGTGAAGTTCTGTCTAGGCTGGGGTACTTAAGTTGACGGTTACGGAACACCTCCTACATGGGAACTGACCCGAAACCTGAGTTGAATTAATCATAATCTAATGTTAGCATGCAATGTCACTAGGTAATTAAAAGGGTTTAATACACCTAGACATTAGAGTAAAGACCTATTTATAAGAGTTATAATAGGCATAGACTTAGATAGATTGACTTAGTCGGGTTTATCTAAGTTTAATAACCCTAAAATACAGTAGGACATTTCAGTGGGAGGAAAAATATAAAAACAAGATTTTCATATCGAGTTTTACTCTTACGCCCCCCTATGTTCACACTGTGAGATCCATGCTCGGCTTCGTGTCGTCTTAGAGCGGCCTCCCTTCGAAAAGTGTTTGCATGGGTCAATACCAAGGTGAATTGGGAGAATGTCTATAGTAAGTGGGTGCGGGACGCGTGTCAACATATCCTTCGGTCTCCACTCCTAGGTCACAACGTGAGATCCCTAAAATACAGTAGGACATTTCAGTGGGAGGAAAAATATAAAAACAAGATTTTTCATATCGAGTTTTACTCTCACGTCCCCCTATGTTCACACCGTGAAATCTATGCTCGGCTTCGGAAAGTGTTTGCATGGGTCAATACCAAGGTGAATGGGGAGAATGTCTATAGTAAGTGGGCGCGGGACGCGTGTCAACGTATCCTTCGGTCTCCACCCCTAGGTCACAACGTGAGATTCCTATGATCCGCCTTCGTGTTGCCCTGGAGCAACCATCCCTTCAGAAGGCCTGATCATAGGATTCAGAACATCGTGAACTCCTGAATAGGATAGGATCGCTTAGGCTAATTACCAACAGTTGTCTTTCCTAACAGTAGCCTGTTGGTCCGTGCCTCTAAGATCTGAAAGTGGGAGGGTTACACTTACGGGGAGGAGTTAATTTGTTAACTAATCCTTGACCGAACAACGGTAACTAAATGCTAACGGAATATGAGTTATTCTGGTGTTAGAATTTGGTTGAGATTGTCTCAATTCAGAGGAGGAGTAGCTGACCACCCTTCGGTGACTGTTGTTCTAAACCTCTGAAGTATCGTTGCAAAAGCTAGATCAATAGTTTTATAGGGTTTCTTTGATTGCTTGTTTGTTTTTGTAGAATTTGATTGGATTATTTGTAATGAGTTAGTGCGATTAATAATACAAGTAATTTGTTACTTCAGCAATTATATAAAACTTTATGTGCATTGTCTTACACCATTTTATTAATAACGGTTTAAGATACATCTAGCTTAAACGAAACTTGTGGTAAATGATTTTAGATTAGTCTTTAGTGAGGAATGTCCTCAGGCTCAAATGTCTAGTTCATCTTGAATTGTTCATGATGACTATTACATTAACTGCCTAGCCAATATCAATGACAATTAATATGATTTATTGGTCATTGAAACGTGCATAGTGGAAAATGAGGATACAACCTGAATTTTTAATTCAGGTGCCACTTATCACGTTTGCTTTTCCTTTTAAGGAATAAGCTCATGACAACAGTTGCAAATAGGTGAGATGATTCTCAGATTTTGATCTGGAGAGTATATCTCGGCTTTGGCAGAGGGAACATTAAGTTATTTTATCCAGTGGAAGAAAATACACATTATTAGATAATGTATATGAATTTCCTAAAGATTAACAGAAATTTGATTTTTGTATCGTATATGCTAGAACAATGTTACTCTATACCTTTCTCTGCTAACGCAGTTTTATTTTAAGAAAGGGAGTTGACAGTTGTTCAGCATTACTGAAAATAACTTATGTGTTTTAAGACTAATCGAGAGTAAAGCAAGTCATGAGCACTGAGTTGTTTAAGATTGCTTATATTAAAAAAAATAAACGCAAAGGATATCTCCTAAAGGAAATACTTTTTCTTTGGTTCTTAAGGTTAGGCTATTTTTATCTCAATGTGATTGGGAGCTTAGTCTATGAGTATACTTCTAAGTTAGTTAGAAGAAAGCTCTCTAATACCAATTAAGTCATGTCTTATGGGCAGTATGACTGATAGATCTTTTACAGGAAAAGAGCTAAAAGAGCCAAAGAGCCCTTGGAGCTTGTACATTTGGATCCTTGTGGTCTAGTATGTTAAAGCAGTGGGAGGGTATGAATAATTTATCTCTGTTATAGATGATTATTCAAAGGTATGAGTATCTCTACCTAATGCAATTTCAGTCTGAAGCTCTTGAGATATTCGAAGGGGCTTAAGACTGAAGTTAAAAACTTGTTAAGTGAGATAATAAAAACACTTTGATCTGATCAATGTGTTGAGTATAGGGACTTGAGATTCTAGGGCTATTTGATAGTTCATGGAATCACATCCTAAATCTCAGTTAGGAGTAACATAACCCTATTGGATATGGTTCAATCCAAGTTGAGCTATGCTCAATTGGCTGACTCGTTTTGGGGTTATGCAGTGTGACTGCAGCGTTTATTTTGAACAACGTTCCATCAAAAGTGTTTCTGAAACACCTTGTATGTTGTGGATTGGACGTAAAGATTGTTTACGTTCCTTTAATGTTTTTGGGTGTCCAGCACTTGTGCTTGTGAGTAACCCAAAACAAATTGGAATACCGTTCAAAATTATGCCTAATTATAGGCAATCCCAAAGGAAACGAGGAAAATATACTTCTTCAATCCATAAGAGAATTAAAAATTTGTATCGACAGATGTTTCATTCTCAGAAGAAGAACATATGAGAAATCATAAGCCATAAAATAAGGTCGGTTTAAGTGAATTAACTAATAAAGCTACGGAAACATTAACAAGAGTTGTTAATGAATCAACAAAAGTTGTTGATAAGTCTGGTTATTCAACAAGAGTTGTTGATAAGACCAGTGTTTTTTGTCAGCCACATCCATCTCAAGAGTTGAGAATGCCTTGATATAGTGGGAGGGTTGTTTTATAACCTGACCATTACATGAGCTTATTTGAAGCTCAAGTCGTCATTCTTGATGATGACATAGAGGATTCATTATCTTTTAGAAAGAAAATGAATGATGTTGACAAGAACCAATGGTTTAAAGCCATGGACCTGAAAATGAAGTCTTTGCATTTCAATTCCATATGGGATCTTGTAAATTTGCTTGATGGGGTAACACTTATAGGTTACAAGTGGATTTACAAGAGGAAACGAGACATTTAAGGTCTCAACCAAGAGGGTCCATTGAGCAAGATCAAAAGAAAAAGAGTTTGCAAGCTTAAGTGGTCCATTCATGGATTGACCTAAGCATTTCGATCTTGAAATTTAAGATTTGATACAATGATCAAACTTTTTGGCTTTAATCAGAACATTGATGAGTCTTGGTCTACAAGTAATCATCAATAATTCGGTAGCTCACTTAGTGTTGTATACGATTGATATCCTAATCATTGGGAATGATGTAGGTTATCTTACTGACATTAAAAAAGGCTAGCAGCTCCTTTCCAAATGAAAATCTGGGAGAAGCTGAGCTAGTCTTGTCTCAAGTTTCTTATGTCTACAAGATGTTAGTTAGATATAAGATGCATGATTCCAATAAGGGTTTACTACCTTTTCAGGAATGAAATTCTTTTGTCTAAGGAACTGTGTCCTAAGACACCTCAAGAAGTTGAGGACACGAGACATATGCCCTATGCAGTAGGATTGTCAGTGAGTATCAATCAATTCCAGAATTTGATCTCTAGAGTGTCGTTACGTACATCCTCCAGTATCTTAGGAGAACGAAGTTTTATATGCTCGTGTATGGCGCTAAGGATTTGATCCTTACAGGATACACTGACACAGATTTTTTAACTGATAAGGATTTGATGAAATCTACATCAGTGTCTGTCTTCACTCTTAATGGAGGAGCTATAGTACGACTTATCTACAGTCTCGACCATATAGGCCGATAAGTAGTTGCTTATGAAGCACAGATAGAGACTGTATGACTTAGGAAGTTCAAGCACAATTTGGAAGGTGTTCCAATTATGAACTAGCCTATTGCAAGACAAGCAAGCACATTGAATCAAAAAGGATATATTGTTGATTCATTCACGAATGTTCTCTCGGCTAAAGTGTATGAGGGTCATCTAGATGGTCTAGGTCTACGAGTTATGTACAAAGATGTAATCTAGGGCAAGTGGGAGAAGTGTAATGGGTATAATGATACCATTATGTAATGGGTATAGTGATGCCCTAGTTTATTGTATTTGTACATTGTAAATACGTTTTATGTATTATACATGTATTTATACACCCACTATTGGGATAGATTATTGTACATTCCCACTAAACTAGATTTTTAGTCCAAGTGGGAGTTTGTTTGGTTTTATGTCCTAAAACTCGTAGATAGTGAATGATTAACGAATTATACACTTGTAACAATAAAGTGTTATTGAGGTTTATGCAATAAAGTGTTATTGTCATATTAAGTCTAGAATTGCACAATATGACTCAAATCCAATAAACTAAGATCCAAGGTTGTTTACATGAGACTTGGACTAGTATGTGGGGACATACGGGGATCAGTGTTCAAGTGACAACCTAAAAGGTCTATAGTACATGGATAAGGTTGGGTACCTTATCCTGGTAACACTATGTGATACGACCCGCTTTGTATTCGATACAGACGTATTGATCCAAGGCGTCCATGTAGGAGACATGCAAGCGGGGGTATCCTATGCAATGAGTTTACATAAGACCGGACCACGAAATAGTAAACCACTAGATGTAACACCGTTAACTAGTTAGGTTACTGTTTCAATAGGATGACCTAGGTAACTCAATCTTAATCCTGAGTATGTCATGAACTCCTTCTCATGAGGGATCGTCCTTTGATTAGTACGAGTGAGAGTGGCCAGAACGCCGACTCAATAGGCCTACCTTCTTGGGGACAAGACCGAGTGGGGGGCTGGGGACATGACAATACAAGATGGAATTCACTCCTTCCCCTATTGGGGCAAGTAGATATGTGTTCCCTTAAGGACTGATTCCGAGTCTTGAACAAAGGCGCGCCGTCCTCTCCTGGCCCGAGAGGAATTCTTGTTTAGAGGTTGGACCCTAAATAAATTTTTCATTAGAGGGATCAGTGGTACTTAAGGAACCAGAGGTAATCCAGGGGTAAAACGGTAATTTGACCAAGCTGGTGTTACGAACACACGTGAAGGATTGACTTACTGCATTGGTCAATATCCCTGGACACAGGAATATTCTACAGTGAGAAGAGTGCAGCTGTGGGTCTTTAGTGGAGTGACCCACAGTTAACGAATGTTGATTGACTCGGTTAATGAGTTTAGCTGATCAATCTCGTATCGTTGGAGCTTCTGATCTGTAGGTCCATTAGGTCCACCTGCTCGCTCATAACGAGTTCTGAGATAATATAGTCTTGATTATTAAAGGGAATATAAGTTAATTGTATTTTGATGCAATTAATATAATGTATGGAGATACATTATAGTATAAGTTTAATTAATGAATTAAACTTTATAATAAAATTAATTTTGGATATGATTCAAAATTAATTAATGAGAGAATTATGAATTTAATTAAATATGTGATATTTGATAAATTCATGAATTAATTAATTGGGGAATTAATTAATTTAATTATAGTTTGGTTAAATGTGATTTAATCAAATTAAAACTATAGCTTATATTGATGTAAATTTTGATGCACATTAAAACTATAGGTTAAATGAGAGAGATAAAATTGAATATGATTCAATTAAAAAATTAATTAAATATTTGATATTTAATTAATGTGGATTCAATTAATAGAATTAATTGAATGACCTATTTAATTCAATTGAATATGATTTAATTGAATTAAAACTATATGTTATAATTGATTTAATTAAAGTTGGTTTAATTAAATTAATTATAATTAATTATTATTTAAATAATTATTAATTATTTAATTTATTATTATTTGATAATAATTGGACGGTCCAGATCTAATTGGTTTAGATCAATGGACATGATTGGTTAGGGAGTTAAAGATAACTTCCCAACCTAATCCTACGTAGTTGCCTGAAGGGGTTTAGGCCAACTCTCTCATTCTGTGATTCACGTAAGAATACAGAGAAGAGTTTCTCTGTATCTGAACTCTCTAGTTTTTCTCTAAAAAACACAACAAGCATATTGCTGAAAATTCCCTTCCAAGACCGAATTTTGGATCCCACCATCCCTATCTTAGCGATCCAAGAGATATAGCGGGTGTTCACTATTGGTGGTGTCGATTGGAAGATCAAGATTGAGAATCCAGGAGTATTGTGCTGTGTTCTTCGAAATCCGGTAAGTGTTCTTGATCTTGAATAAATTTCCAGCATGCTTAATCTTAGGAATTTAGAAATTTGTTTCTGAATTGATTTGCCAACGTACTGGTTTTTCTATAATTGAAATTTAATTCGAGAAAGGTATTGATTGTTTCCGCTGCCAAAGGGATTTTAAGCCTTTCAAGTGCACCTCAGATACAAATGGTCGAGGGGTGGCATGTCACCATTGGTTTTAAGAGGAGCATCAAGGCCTTGGGTACAAATGACCAGGGATCGGTGTGATGAGTCTAGAAAGCATCGGTGCACCTTGGGTACAAATGGTCAAGGGGTGATGCATAGTTCGAGGCCTTGGGTACAAATGGTCAAGGGTCGAACGCTGAGCTCCGTAGAGAGCAATGTGGCCCTAGGTACAAATGGTCAGGGGCCTGTGCGACTCGAAGGGTTAGTCTTGGAGAGCCAAGTGAGGGCTAAATACGTTTGGTGATTGGTTGTGAGTTGCATAGAGAGATGCATGAGGTTTGACTTAGGAGAGTCATTCATTTTACTTGTTTTAAGCATGCTGTTGTGTTTATAGCTTTGAGAAGTATGTTGTTTGGCATGAAAAACATGTTCGTTGCTTGGTTGTTGTTTGATGGCTTCTCAGGTAGGGGCTGCTTACCAATACCATGGTTGTACTGACCCTCTCCCCTCTCTCCCCCCAACTACCAGATTTTGCAGGTTATGGGGACTGCGTGGACCATGGTGATGCAGAGGAGGCATATGAGGAAGGACCATAGCTAGTCTACATTGTTTTCCATTTTATTTTCATGTTCGACAGTTGTTGCTTAATTTGATTGGACAACTGTTTGTCCTGTTAGGGTTAGTTCTGAAATATTCTTGTTAAACTCTAGGTCTAGTTGTGTTTGTTTTAAAGAACTCTACCTATTCATGTAGTTAATAATAATTAAGTTTGTTTCGAATGAACTAAAGTTGTAAGTTTTCTTAAGGTTGTGTTTCTGATTAAAAAGTTGTTGATACAAGACCTGACTCGTATGGTGTTTGTATTGTAGTATGGAGTCATGGTTGGGAGTGTTATAGAATTGTTGTTTAGAAGTGTTTTATGCTTAGCAGGTTAAAGAAAAATTTTGGTTTAGTCTTATGTATGCCGTTATGCTGCCGAAATTTTCGGTTCATTCGGTTAGTTTGGTTTTAGAGTTAGTAATGTCGCTAAATTATTGAATAAAAACTTGGGACGTTACAAGAATGACCTTATGGTGGCCATATGTTGTATCACTTAAACCATAGGTTTAGTGTTCTATTTATAGGAGAAAGGCCATGAATAAAATATTCATTTAAAATCAATTATTTTCATAACTGATTTAATCTTTTCCATAATTAATCAATTACATAACCAATCAATTCCATAATTGATTAATCTTTTCCATAAATGATTGATCACTTCCATAAGTGATTAAATCATTTCCATAAATGATTAATTACTTCCATAAGTGATTAATCATTTTCATAATTGATTAATTTCCAATTAATTAATTCTCTAATTAATTAATCACCAATTAAATATCATATATTTAATTTCAGACATTCTATTAGTTAATTAATTAATTATTTACTCAATTAAATATCATATATTTAATTTCAGGCCTTCATTAATTAATTATATAATATGAATCAAATTCATATTAAAATTTGAACTCCTTCAAATTCTCTTATATCCTATAAATTTAATATGAATAAAATTCATATTAATATTTGAAAATTTTTAAATATTTATTTCTCTCATAATAATAAAGTATAATTTAAAATTACACTTTATATTTTAATGTATCACTATTATATTAATTTGTATCGCATACAATTTACTTAATTCCCAAGAATTTGAACTATTCAAATTCTCTCAAGATATAATTGTTCCTAATTACTCTTTACTAACTAGCAGGGGGACCTAATGGACCTACAGATCAGACGCTCCAATGATATGAGGTTAACTGATTAAACTCATTAATCAAGTTAACCAATATTCATTAATTGTGGGTCATTCCACTAAAGACCCACAGCTGAACTCTTCTCACTGTAGTACTCTTCTCAGCTGAACTCCCCTCCTTTTTTCTTTATTTAGAAATGAACCAATACAGGTAAGTCAATCCTTCACAAGTGTCCGTAATCACAGCTGGGTCAAATTACCGTTTTACCCCTGTGTTACATTTGTCTCTTTAAGTACCAGTACTCCTCTAATGAACAATCTGTTTATGGTCCAACCATTAAACAGAAAGTCCATCTTGGGCCAGTGAGAGGGTGAGATCCCTTTGTTCAAGTCCTAGAGTCACCACTTAAGGGAACACTCATCTACTTCTCCTAGAAGTGGGAAGGAGTGAATTCCTTCTTGCGTTATCATGTCCCCAACCTCTCACTCGGTCTTGTCCCCAAGAAGGAAGGCATATTGATTCGGCGTATTGGCCACTATCACCCATGCTAATCAAAGGACAATCCCTCATGAGAAAGAGTTCATGACACACTCAGGATTAAGATTGAGTTACCTAGGTCATCCTATTGAAACAGTAACCTAACTAGTTAACAATGTTATATCTAGTGGTTTACCATTTCATGGTCTGATCTTATGCAAACTCATTGCATAGGATACCCCCGCTTGCATGTCTACTACATGGACGCTTTGGATCAATGCGTCTGTATCAAATACAAAGTGGGTCGTATCTCATAATGTTACCATGATAAGGTACCCATACCTTATCCTGGTACTATAGACCTTTTAGGTTGTTACTTGAAAATCGATCCCCGTATGTCCCCACATACGAGTTCCAATTACATACAAAAAACCTTGGATCTTAGTTTATTGGATTTGGGTCAAATTGTGCAATATTTAACAATAACATTTTATTGTAGAAACTCAATAACACTTTATTGTAACAGGTATATAATTTATTTACATTCACTACCTACGAGTTTTAGGGCATAAAACCCAACAGTTGAATGACAGATCTATTAGGTGGCCATGGGGTACTAGGACTCATGGATTTTTCTTAGTTTTCTTCCGTTTTTTAAGAACTATGTTTTAGTCTCTTATTTCCTTCATTGATGTGTTGCTTTGAAGGTTTGGACCTTACAAGTTTGGTCCCTTTTTCTCTTGTAAATCCACTTGTAACCGATAGGTTTTACCTCATTAGGTCGATCTACACGTTTCTAGATTGAGTTGAAATACATTGACTCCGTCTCAAGGTTCATGGCTTTGATCCACTAGTCCTTATCTTTATCATCCATTGTCTGTTTATAAGTTAATGGATCATTTATCTCATTATCAGGTATGATGGGTTGAGTTTGTTAAACCCATGTAACAGTCAGGTTGTGTTATAACCCTCCCACTACGTCGAGTCATTCTACTGCATATCCCCAAAACGAATCAGGTAGTTGAGAATTGCTCATCATTGATCGAACCATGTCTAACAAGGTTCTGTTTCTCCTTTCTGATACAAAATTTTGTTGTCGTGTACCAGGGGCCGAGAGTTGGAAAGTGATTCCATGTTCTTTCAAACATCTCTGTATTAAAGACAACTTTAGTTTGATTCGGTTTTAACATGTACAAGTTGTTTTCAAGTTTAGCAGAACAAATTAGAAATCCTCTATTGCTAATAAACATTTCATTAACTTCAAAAGAAACTTTATACATTTGTTCCATTAAGCAAGAGATAAAAACTAAGTTCCTTTTTATAGTAGGAACATACTAAACATTTTCTAACAAAATGGAACTATCTCTGAACAACAACTATAGTGCTCCCACTGCCTTGGCCGAGACGACATCTCCTGTTCCTATCTTGAGTGTCACCTCGCCTTCTTCAAGTACCTTCGAGGAACTAATTTCATGTAAAGAAGAACACACATGGTTAGTTGCTCCTGAATCTAATATCCAAGTAGAGTTATCTTGCTCTACTAAACATGTTTCAATAATAAGCAAATCATATTTACCTTGTTTGGCAGCTTCAACCTTTTTTGGTTTTTTCTCAGCAAGATATTTGGGACAGATTCTCTTCCAGTGACCGTCCTCACTGCAATGGAAACATTTTCCCTTATCTGCAGGTGTCTTCTTGCCCTTCTTAGTGACAGGAGCTTTCCCCTTTCCCTTAACCTTCTTTTTCTTCAGTTGAACACTCTTATTCTTTGAAGTATAAGATCCAGAATTAGTTCCAGAGATAGAACCT
The DNA here is from genome assembly GCA_017139565.1 of Luffa aegyptiaca. NCBI lineage: Eukaryota > Viridiplantae > Streptophyta > Magnoliopsida > Cucurbitales > Cucurbitaceae > Luffa > Luffa aegyptiaca. The sequence goes on from CM029397.1 coordinate 26,320,105, forward strand.
CTTTGGAACCTCTTAGCAGAAACAACATTTGCTTCGTTTTCTTGTCCTTTACTTTTTGTAAGGGACTGGTAAGTCTGAAGCTCGTTCAGGAGAGTTGTCAGATCATATTCAACTTTATTCATCAAGAAATTCGTTTGAAATTGTATGGAACTCTTTGGAAAGGATTCCATAATAAAACTGACTAGACTACTTTCATCTATGACAACACCGTTTACTTCGGATGCATTAACATGCATCATCATGTTCAAAACATGCTCTCAAGCTTATGTTCCTTCTTTCATCCGAGAGTTGTAAACATATTTGAGAGCCTCATGCCTAAGAGATGAGGATGGGTGTCCAAACATCGCTTGTAATGAGTCTATAATTTCCTTGGTCGTAGCCATGCTCTAGTGCTTCTTTGACAGAACATTGATATGCTTGTCAAAATAAAGACTTTTGCCTTGTCATTGGCTTTAGTCCATTTGGCATAGGCATCCCGACCAACTCGAGTTCCTGTTGAGCCAGGGTTAGGTGTATATTCTTGTTGGGTTTTATGCCCTAAAACTCGTAGATAGTGAATGTAAACAAATTGTATACTTATTTCAATAAAGTATTATTGAGTTTCTACAATAAAGTGCTATTGTTAAATATTGCACAATTTGACCCAAATCCAATAAACTAAGATCCAAGGTTGTTTGTATGTAACTTGAACTAGTATGTGGGGACATACGGGGATCGATGTTCAAGTACCAACCTAAAAGGTCTATAGTACAAGGATAAGGTTGGGTACCTTATCTTGGTAACCCTATGTGATACGGTCCGCTTTGTATTTGATACAAACGTATTGATCCAAAGCGTCCATGTAGTAGACATGCAAGCGCGGGTATATTATGCAATGAGTTTGCATAAGACCGGACCATGAAATGGTAAACCACTAGATATAACACCGTTAAGTAGTTAGATTACTGTTTCAATAGGATTACGTAGGTAACACAATCTTAATCCTGAGTGTGTCATGAACTCCTTCTCATGAAGGGTTGTCCTTTGATTAGTGTTGGGTTCCTAGAGTGAGTAAAAATATGATGTAAAATACTCTAGAATTCCTGTGCAAGTATACACAGTCTGCAGCAAGTAATATTATCAATCCAAGGTCTGAATAAGCTTCCACTCTATCTATTTTGTGTAACTTTCTAATGGTCTCAAAGATAATAAAAATGATTGAGTTTTATCGGAATTATGCTGAAGCAAAATAAATGACAGAACAACGAGTAAACAAATAGATAGACAGATTAAAGACAGGCGCTGGTTAGGTTTTAGTGATTGTTCTAAGATATGCTCTAGCAATATTATTGATCATGCATTTCTCGCAATATTATTAGCGGATTCCTCCCGGAACTCCGGATCTTTTGGGATATGTTTCAAACCCAATGAAGAGCGACCGATCAAGCACTAGGCAACTGGCTATCCCTAGCTCAGTCACTGGCGTTCACCAATACACAATGATCATAGTGTGGATAATTGCCACACACTCTCTAAATCATCCCTGAAACTAGAGAGAGCTATCCATACCGGCTGGCCAGGCGGGCATAAAATGAGATTAAGCACAACAATTAACCAAAATGCGATAGTCAATTTATTACTAGAGATGAAGCACAATAATCACATTACAATCTGAGTATGCATGTCCATAACCACAAGTTAATAAAGAAAGTAAACTCCCTAATCAGCTTGTGGAAGATGGTGTTCTTGATGATCTTCAATCTCCCTATACTATTCGGCTTCCAAGGGAAAACATGGAATAAATTTGACTTGGACGGCTACTTCCTTTTATAGAAGGAGAGGAGACTTGAATTAGGTCAACTTGGACACGTGTAGGGCTCTCCTTGCTCCTTTATCTCGAAAATAACTCAACAGAAGTCGGTTCATGAAGTTGGCTAACGAGCTGGGATGTGGCAGTTTCTGCTCCCAGTTTTGCTACAGCACAGAATTTGCTTCTTCCAGTCGCTTAGCAGCATAATCTGCACAAAATAATTTTCAATGCTTCCATTCTTCCAAATGGGTTAAAACATGTAATATCTATCCAAAACCAACCCTAATAAGCATAAAGGGCACACAAATCCCTATATAATTGAGGCCTAAATAACTACCTTTTGGGCAGTTATCATATCCCCAAACTTGAACTATTGCGCGTCCCGAGCAATACTAACTCACCTTCCTTCAAGAATTCAGAATATTAGACAACGAATTATCTTAATCAAATCAGACAATCCAATACTTTCCTTTAACCTTTACCTGAGCACTCTGCAACACCAAGCTCTGCTGCAGCAAAATGATTCCTCCGGCAGGGACAAATAATCACCACTTTTCAACTTAATTCTAAGAGCTCACAACAGCCTAGCTCTATTATCAGATATTTCAAAACATATTTTTAAAGGGGTTTATATCATTATTTATCAGACTTAAAGCAACCTTACAGTCATAAGCTCTTAAGCATGGGATGACCCACTTTATGGTGCAGTATACCCTTGCCTCAAGCTTATCACCAACTAGGCTCAATACTCATTATAAAGCTAAAAAATCCTTAGTCATTCTATCTCTTGCCCCTCAGAATGGCGACATTTTATGATGAAGCTCACCTAATTTCTGGGAGATAGGAAAACTGCTGGATCATCATTCATCCCTCAAAACTTTTGCTCCGTCAATTTTTTCAGCAAAATCTTCAACAAATAATTTTGTTTTCAGCAAATAATTTTTCTCATCAATTTTTTCACATTTCCTAGGCCATCTTTTGACGCGAAGACAAACTGTGGGTATCACAAATGTCCCCGGTTACTCAATAACCTAACAAATTTTAATTTGAAGGAGAGGAATGCTCGAGCAAAATAATTGGAGTAGCAAAAAGTCCCTCAAACTTGAATTATTCATTGTCCCCAATGAATCATTAATTAAGCAATTATACCCAAAAACTTAAATTTTTCTATCTGAATTTTTAAACTAAACATGGGACTCTGATTTAAGCTTAAAGTGGATCATATAAGTCAATACCACCTCCAAAATCTTCTTTGCCGCAGCAATAGTCCAGGCTAGAAGAAATGCTCAAGCAAAAGGTTTCTGGAGATCAGAATACCTTGATCTAATTAAGCGTAATCAGTCCAATCTTCAAAAATTCAGAAGAAAATAGTTAAGTTAGAGTTAGTCAGTGCTCATGGAATAGAAAACATTTAGAAATTTCATTAAAAATAACGAAAAAATATTACAAAGCAGATATAATTTTTTCAAGAAGCAGAAAATTAAAAAAAACAAGCAAACGGGGTCAGATATGCGCGAGCAAACAAAATGTAAGGAACAAAAGTAATGCTCGCGAAAGATCATCTCATCCATCAATCTTCCTGACCCTGCTCTTCATCATCATTTTCTTCTCCTCTTTCAGCAGGCGGGGGCAGAATCCAGGAGTTCAACAGATCGTCAGGGAATATGGGAAGGGTTGGGTATGGGTTTGAAAAACTCTCCTGCAGCGCCCTCTTTAAGTCGGCATCCCGATTCTTAACATAGTTCCAGAAGGTTAAAGTCTGCCTCTCAGCAAACTCCTGCCTACTGGCCGAATGTGCCAGTTGTTCTAGAATCGTGTTGATGTCGTAGATAAGCCCACCGTGCTGTACCTCCTGCACACGCTGGAGCCATGCCAAATTGGGCGTATCTATGATCCCCTTATCAAACAGGATAACATCTCCCTCATCCACTAGAACCCCTGCTCTTCTGCACAACATCGTGATTGTGTTCGGAAAGAATAGTTTCCACACTTTTTTCTTCCAGCAGCCAGTAATTTCATTACAAACAATTTTTCCGACGTCAATACTGAGAGACCTTAAGATAGCAAAAGCTAAAAGAATTCGTTCCCTGGATACTGTCGAGTTGTGCGTTGTCGGAAGCAACCTCTTCCTGATGAAACCCATCCACGTGTTCGCTTCCTTTTTCAAATAAGCCGACTGGAATGTCCTTTTCTAAGTCTTAGATAGTTGCCACTGTGCCCCCTCGATTCCTACCTCCCGCACAGCATTACTTAACTGCTCCTCAGATGGTGCGACTGCCATCTCATTAAATGTCGCATGGGGGATGTTTTGAAGATGGTACAGTGCGTTGATCGCACTTGGACTCCAATCTATCTCGACTCCTCTGACAATTACCAGGAAACCCTCTTCTTTATCAATGTTGGCATAGAATTCACACACCAACTGTGCATTCACAGCCTCCGGCTTAGCACAAACCAGCTCCCAGCCGTGGTCAGCTATTCCGGTCCTCAGAAATGGTGGAAGATCACCGCTGAAACCTCTTTCGAACAGAAAATCCCTTTTAAGGAGCTCAGTGTATTTTGCTCTAGCAAAATTATTGACGAAGCGATCGTATGGCACCTGTCGCTCTGCTATTTCATCGTGTTCCTCTGATGCTTCAGCAATATTTTTGCCCTTCTCTTCTCTCCGCTTCAGCAACTGTTCCTCCTCAGTTTTCTTCTCTGTTTCTTCTCTTTCTTTGTCATCAGCTTCTTTCTTCTCTCTTTCCTCTCGCTCTGCCTTTTCTCTCTCAGAATCTGAAGATGGTGGTGACGGGGTATCAGTCCGAATCACCTGAATACGGCCAACCTTTCTTTTTATGCGGCGACGCTTCGGCGGTTCGGGCATGATTACCTCAACACGAGCTTCTTGGTCCTGCTCGTTTCCTCTTTCAGACACTACGTCTGCCTGCTCGTCTCTCACCATCTCAGCCTTCCGTTCTTGATTCTCCTCAACATTTTCCTCTCGAGCCGTATCTGTATCCGCAAGTCTCTGATCAGCCTCTCCTGGGGTCTGTTCTTGCGGTTCTTGCAGGTCTTCTTCAACCATTGCAGCAGCCTCCTCCTCTGTCACTTTTTCCTATTCTTCCGCCCTCTGTTGTCGCCTTCTTCTTTTAGCTTCTTTCTTCTCCGATGTTCTTTTCTTCTTAGTTTTTACTTTTGGAACTTCGGGGGTAATGGGTATTTCCTCTTCACTTTCCCTCTCTCTTTCTTTCCTCGCTCTTGTTTTGGCCATGGATAACTCAAAGGATTTTGCAGAGAAAGAAAGAATGTAGAATGCAAGATAGAATCAAGAAGACGAAGTGAGGAGAAACTTACCAGCGATTGCAAATAAATAAGGCTTCAGCAAAATAGAATCCTAACCAAAAAGATTTGCCCTGCAATTACTAATATTACCGTTTTAATTTAAAAATGCAAACCTGAATTTCAAAAATTATCAACGGTAAAATCACGGATTCCAAACGCCCATGGTAAAATTGATGTGCTGTCATCATTGAAGCCTTCGGATAACCGCTTTGTGACACGTGGCCTCATCAGATGATGCATGCAAATTTACCTGCGAGAATTTAAAGCCAAGTCCAACGGTAAAAATAATAAATTCCAACAGAAACCCTTTTAATTCGTACGGGAAATTTGCTCCAGCATTATCTTTGCTGCAACAATTTTCTGAACCTGCCGAATCTTAGATACAGAATTTAAATTTCAAAATAATAAAATCAAATCTTTTTAAATTCAAATATAACTTAACCGATCAAATCAAACTTTTTTCTTGAAGCCGAATTAATTAGAGAAACTATGATTAATCATCAAATTTAAAATAAATAACCCGAAAATAAAATAAAATAAAATTTAAAATAGATAAAATCTAAATTACCAAAAATAAAAAATACTCTAAAGATAAAATATAATAAATCATGCGAAATCAAATCTAACCTATCCAAGATAAAAATGAAATCAGCGAAACATAATATCAATACAAACTTCTGGGAGCTCAAAATTTTTCCCTGTGAAATGCTCCCACAAAAATCCTGCTCTCTCAATCATCAACCAATCTTAGGGAAGGATACTTCGACTGAAACTCCTCACCCCAATAATTTTTCACACGCTGTCCATAAACCTTGAACAACGTTAATTAGTTAGATTACTGTTTCAATAGGATTACGTAGGTAACACAGTCTTAATCCTGAGTGTGTCATGAACTCCTTCTCATGAAAGGGTTGTCCTTTGATTAGTGTTGGGTTCCTAGAGTGAGTAAAAATATGATGTAAAATACTCTATAATTCCTGTGCAAGTATACACAGTCTGCAGCAAGTAATATTATCAATCCAAGGTCTGAATAAGCTTCCACTCTATCTATTTTGTGTAACTTTCTAATCGTTTCAAAGATAATAAAAATGATTGAGTTTTATCGGAATTATGCTGAAGCAAAATAAATGACAGAACAACGAGTAAACAAATAGATAGACAGATTAAAGACAGGCGCTGGTTAGGTTTTAGTGATTGTTCTAAGATATGCTCTAGCAATATTATTGATCATGCATTTCTCGCAGTACTATTAGCGGATTCCTCCCGGAACTCCGGATCTTTTGGGATATGTTTCAAACCCAATGAAGAGCGACCGATCAAGCACTAGGCAACTGGCTATCCCTAGCTCAGTCACTGGCGTTCACCAATACACAATGATCATAGTGTGGATAATTGCCACACACTCTCTAAATCATCCCTGAAACTAGAGAGAGATATCCATACCGGCTGGTCAGACGGGCATAAAATGAGATTAAGCACAACAATTAACCAAAATGCGATAGTCAATTTATTACTAGAGATGAAGCACAGTAATCACATTATTCCTAACCAACACCTTAAGCTACTTAGTTCATAATAGGCATAGGAATACGAATTACAATCTGAGTATGCATGTCCATAACCACAAGTTAATAAAGAAAGTAAACTCCCTAATCAGCTTGCGGAAGATGGTGTTCTTGATGATCTTCAATCTCCCTATACTATTCGGCTTCCAAGGGGAAACATGGAATGAATTTGACTTGGACGGCTACTTCCTTTTATAGAAGGAGAGGAGACTTGAATTAGGTCAACTTGGACACGTGTAGGGCTCTCCTTGCTCCTTTATCTCGAAAATAACTCAACAGAATTCGGTTCATGAAGTTGGCTAACGAGTTGTGATGTGGCAGTTTCTGCTCCCAGTTTTGCTGCAGCACAGAATTTGCTCCTTCCAGTCGCTCAGCAGCATAATCTGCACAAAATAATTTCCAATGCTTCCATTCTTCCAAATGGGTTAAAACATGTAATATCTATCCAAAACCAACCCTAATAAGCATAAAGGGCACACAAATCCCTATATAATTGAGGCCTAAATAACTACCTTTTGGACAGTTATCAATTAGCATGGGTGAGAGTGACCAATACGCCGACTCAATATGCCTTCCTTTTTGAAGACACGATAGAGTGAGAGGTTGGGGACATGACAACACAAGAAGGAATTCACTCCTTCCCACTTCTAGGAGAAGTAGATGAGTGTTCCCTTAAGTGGTGACTTTGAGACTTGAACAAAGGGGTCCCGCCCTCTCATTGGCTCGAGAGGGACTTTCTGTTTATTGGTTGGACCATAAACAGGTCGTTCATTAGAGGAGCACTGGTACTTAAGGAGACAGATGTGACACAGGGGTAAAACTGTAATTTAACCCAGCTGTGATTACGGGCACTCGTGAAGGATTGACTTACTGGTATAGGTCTATATCCGTGGGCACAAAAGTGTTGTACAATGAGAAGAGTTCAGCTGTGGGTCTTTAGTGGAATGATCTACAGTTAATGAATATTGGTTAACATGATTAATGAGTTTAATCAGTTAACCTCATATCATTGGAGCTTCTGATCTGTAGGTCCATTAGGCCCCCTCTGCTAGCTCGTAAAGAGTAATTAGGAACAATTATATCTTGAGAGAATTGGAATAGTTCAAATTCATATTGGAAATTAAGTAAATTGTATGAGATACAAATTAATATAATGTATAGTGATACATTAAAATGTAAAGTCTAATTTGAAATTAAACTTTATTAATTGAGAGAATTATATATTTGAAGAAGTTAAAATATATGACTAATTAAGTATATGATATTTAATTAATTATTCAACTTAGACTAATTAAGTGTGATTTAATTAAACTATAAAATATGAGAGAAATAAATATTTGAAGAAGTTCAAATATTAATATGAATTCGATTCATTTTAAATTTATAGGATATAAGAGAATTTGAAGGAGTTCAAATTTTAATATGAATTTGATTCATATTATAGAATTAATTAATTGAAGGCCTGAAATTAAATATATGATATTTAATTGGGCAATTAATTAATTAACTAATAGAAGGTCTGAAATTAAATATATAATATTTAATTGATGATTAATTAATTAAAGAATTAATTAATTGGAAATTAATCAATTATGGAAATGATTAATCACTTATGGAAGTAATTAATCATTTATGGAAATGATTTAATCACTTATGGAACTAATCAATCATTTATGGATAAGATTAATCAATTATGGAATTGATTAATTATGGAAAAGATTAAATCAGTTATGAAAATAATTGATTTTAAAAGAATATTTTATTCATTGCCTTTCTCCTATAAATAGAACACTAGACCTAGGGTTTGGGTACTACAACATAAGGCCATAAGAATGCTCTCTTGCATTCTCTCTAGCCTCCCTCTCATATTTCTCAACTCAAAAACTTTAGGGAGAATTTTCTCTCTAGAGTTTTTCCCATTCAAGATTAGGTAGTCCGATAACTACGTTCCCAATCTGAGAGTCATTGCGAGGAAGATCAATTGGTGGTGTCCCAATTGTTGACGTTTGGTCCCTATGAAATCAAGAAAGGCGTTCTTGATATTTTAGAGACGAAAATGACGGTATTTTTGCTTCTCCACTTTAGATTTAGATCTAATAATTTTTGTATGATTAGCCTTAAGTTTGTATAGAATTTGTTCTATGTTTTTTGCTCATGTAATGGTATTTTTGGATAAACAAAATTGACTACGAATCAGTCCCAATTACGCTTCTGCTTTAACGGAAATGGGGAATTCCAAATCCTTCAATTCTTTCGTCAAGACGAATCGAAAATAATCAATAACTAATACGGTGTTTAAGTTTGATTTCCAAGTGTCGTAGTTGTCGTCATTAAGTTTTTCAGAAGCTAATAATTGCACTAAAGAGCTAGACATGCTGAAAACTTAAAATAAATCTTTTATTAGTGAAGTGTTTATATAACTTTATAAATCCAATAAGGTTTAGCAAAAGTAATAATGTACCCGTTTAATTTCATTATTAATTTGCAACGATACTTTAGTGAGTCCGAATAACTGCTACAGAGAGGCAATCAATTATTCCTTCACTGAACCAAGACATTCTTGACTAAATACTAATACTAGAACAACTTTTACTCCTATAGAGTTTAGTTATCGCTACTTCGGTCAATAATATACTAATGATTAGTTACTCTTGTAAATGTGACCTGCCATTTTCAGATCCCAGAGGACGGCACCAACAATGCTACCGAATGGAAAAGCTAATGTTGGGAATGACCCTAAGAGATCCTATCCATTTCTAGAGTTTGCGTTGTTCCGACTCCCATGTTATGACCCTCCGAATGGTTAGTAGCTCTAGGTCATACAAGCAGGCAGAACATGGGAATCTCACGGTGCAACCTAATGGAAAAGACCATAGGATGTGTTGACACACTTCCTTCTCCCACTTAATATAAATACTTTCTTCGTTCACGCCTTGTTATTGATTTATGCAAATACCTTTCGAATGAAGCAGTTGTGGTATAAGCAACACGAGGCCAAGCATAAATCTTATGGTGTGAACTAAAAGAAGAACGTGATCAAGAAGTCAATTTGGTGTTCTCGGGATCAAGAAGGGAATTTTGGTAATTAAAAAAAAACGAAAGTCAACAAGGAGCAAAAATTCAGCCATATTCCCGAGAGTTAGCGTCTTTACGCTACCTCATGGCGTCTCGACGCTATGTACATGATGGACCACATGAATTAGCGTCAGCGTCAAGACGCTACCTCACTGCGTCGTGACGCTGCCTCGATATATAAATGCAGATTTTCACGTTTTAGGGTATTCCAAGTTTGATTTTCGTCGTTCTTCGCCGATTCTCTCAGTTTTGCTGTATTTTCCAATTTTCCCTTAGTTTAGGCTTAGTTAGGATGGCTAATCGAGCCCTGATGCTTAGTTGGAGCGTTGCAATGTCCGACTAAGTGTAGATCAACGTGATTGGGGACTCCGAATGTAAGTTTGACATTCATTTGAGACCTTGTATCTAAGATTTTTAGTGAATTATTACTAGTTGTGTTCTTAATCCTCATTTGTATTACAATTGATTTGAATGCTCAGATTGACAACATATGTGTTTAAATTAATTGCTTGCTAGAATTGGTAGCAAATAAGTTTATTGTGAATTTTGATTAGAAGGTGTTTTATCCCAATTGGTCAAAATTGCATGGTAGATTTAGGAGTTAAGGCTTAGAATCATATGAATTTAAGCTTTTCCTAGTTTATTCATTCTATCTAATGACCCATCATCCTTAATGCAATTAAAATCTAATTAGTGAGATGTCATTAGTTAATCTTTTAATTAGGTTCTTGCCTCGATGCTTTGGTTGGGTTAGAAATAATTAGGAACATTATTCCCGCTGGCTTTTCTAGTGGGTAGTTGGACAATTATCCAATAATTCAATAAATAAGAGAGTTTATGATTTGGAATTGCCAAACTAAATTCGGATAACCAATTGCGTAATCCCGAAGTGAGATTAGATAGCCCATTCTTCTATTTTCTGATTATATTAAATTCTGTAATTTAATTTTTAGCATTTTTATTTTTCATCCTCAAATATCTTCCATGCCAAACCCCCCTGGTTACTAATTGAAAAACTTAAGTTAATTTAATTAATTTCATTGCTCCCTGCGTTCGACCCTGACGACTATTTCTACAAAATAGTTGTAGTGCCATGGAATTATAATTTTATTTGATAAACTATTATAACCTTACATCTCTCATGTGCATGCTCGTAAAAATTGGATTAATTAACCTAACTCAAGTACCGGCTTGATGCCCAGTTAGGAGGTGTTTCGTAAACGGTCAACTTAAATACCTCCAGCCTTAGACAACATCTAACCGGGTGAGTTCTCTTGTAACTTTAGCTTTACAAGTTTTTTACCTATTCTATGAGATCGATCGATTGTGGTTCGTTAACCCTAGGTGAGCACGCTTTTATCTTTGTTATAGATTTTATTGTCTATCTCAACTTATAACTATTTATAAAAGATATTAACCTATAACATGCTTTAAAATCGATGTTAACTATTTAATATCGAGCTAGGGTGGTTTCATGCTGCATGCTCGTTCATTTTCGTTTAGTTGATATAACGTTTATACTGAACAACTAATAAAGAGAATTATTCATTCAACATGCATCTAACATGAAACCTAAATCAAGCATATTCATATTATAACTCTTTATAACATACTATAATGCATGAAACGTGCTTCTTATGGTGGAATTTTAAATCTATATGATATACTTGTATGCATATATTAAGCAATTTAATTATAGCATACATCCATTATGCATAAAAAATTAAACCACACTAAGATGGACCGATTTTGGCAATTCAAGCAAACAAAAAACTAAATTATTACAAATAATAATTAATAAATAGTGTGACAAGCCGCTGGGAAATGTGAACCAGCTCGAACCGCCTCAAAATGAACTGAACCGAACCTTCAAAGGTTGAATAGGTACTGAACATGGTCAATTGGAGCTAAACCTGACCGAATTGAAGGTGAACCACAACTGGACCAAATCGTTTTTGGAAAAATTGGTGCTGAAGGAATTGAATCCTCAGCGGAAGCGAATTAAATCGAGCGTGATTTAATTTCAATTATTTCGAATACCGGTACGTTGGGCAAAATAGAAAATTATTTTCTACACTAGATTAAGCATGCATTTACAGATCTAAAACAATTTTAGATGCAAGAAACTTACGTGATAGAAGGCGAAATACAACACAATGCTCCTATCCACGTTCTTGATCTTCCAATCGACACCACCAATAGTGAACACCCGCTATGTCTCTTGGATTACTGAGATAGGGATGGTGGGATCCAAAATTAGTCTTGGAAGGGAATTTTCAGCAAAGTGATTGATGGAATTTTGAGAGAGGAAGAGAGAAAATTGAGAGAATTCACTTCTCTGTGTTCGTGAAAAATGAGAAAGTCCATACTGTGTTAGGTAACCCCCTCTCCACTTAACGATAAGTGGGGAGGGAGTTAAAATCCTACTCAATCTAGATCGTTGGATCAAATCCAAACGATCCTGGTCGTCTATTAATTAAATAATAATAATCATCATTTAATTAATTAATTAATTAAATTAAAACAATATTAATTAAATAATTTATAACATAAGGTATTTAATTCAATTTGAATTAAATTGACCATTCAATTAATCTCATTAATTGAATCCACACTAATTAAATATCCAATATTTAATTAATATTAAAATTGAATCATATTCAATTTTAATCTCTCTCATTTAAACTATAGTTTTAATGTGCATCTCATGTACATTAAATATAAACTATAGTATTAATTTAATTAAATCATATTTAATCAAATTAATTTAAACTAATTAATTAATTCTCCAATTAATTAATTCTTTAATTAAATATCAAATATTTAATTAATTATCTATTTGAATCAAATTCAAATAATTCTCTCATATACTATAGTTTTAATATGAATCTCTATTCATATTATTTTAACCTATAGTTTAATATGAATTTAATTCATATTTAATATTTGAACTTCTTCAAGTATTTAATTCTCTCATTAATTAATTTTTGAATCATATCCAAAATTAATTTATAATATAAAGTTTAATTCACCAATTAAACTTATATTATAATGTATCTTTATACGTTATTTTAATTGTACCAAATACAATAAAATTCCCTTAACGAATTTGAACACAATTCAAATTCTATTCAAGACTATTTAACCTCATAACCCTTTAGAACTAGTAGGTGGACCTAATGGACCTACAGATCAGAAGCTCCAACGATACGAGACTAATTGGTAACTCATTAACCAAGTTAGTCAACATTCGTTAACTGTGGGTCACTCCACTAAAGACCCACAGCTGCACTATTCTCACTATAAAATACTTCTGTGTCCATGGATATTGACCAATAACAGTAAGTCAATCTTTCACGAGTGTTCGTAACGCCAGCTGGGTCAAATTACTGTTTTACCCCTGAGTTACCTCTAGATCCTTAAGTACCATTGATTCCTCTAATAAACAATCTGTTTATGATCCAATTAATAAACAGCAGTTCCTCTCGGACCAGGAGAGGATGGGTACCCTTGTTCAAGACCCTGAATCAGCCCTTAAGGGAACACACATCTGCTTACCCCAATAGGGGAAGGAGTGAATTCTATCTTGTAATGTTATGTTCCCAGCCCCCACTCGGACTTGCCCCTGACATTGTAGGCTTATTGGGTCGACGAACTGGCCACCCTCACTCATACAAATCTAAGGACAATCCCTCCTGAAAGGGGTTCATAACATACTCAAGATTGAGATTGAGTTACCTAGGTCATCCCATTGAAATAGAAATCTAAACTAGTTAACGGTGTTACATCTAGTGGTTACTATTTCGCGGTCCGGTCTTATGCAAACTCATTGCACATGATACCCCCACTCGCATGTCTCCAACATGGATGCTTTGGATCATTGCATCTCTATTGGATACAAAATGGGTCGTATCACATAGTGTTACCAGGATAAGGTACCCAACCTTATCCCTATACTATAGACCATTTAGGTTGTCACTTGAACATTGATCCCCGTATGTCCCCACATACTAGTTCAAGTTTCATCTAAGCAACCTAGGATCTTGGTTTATTGGATTTGGGTCAAATTGTGCAATTTTAGTAACAATAACTCTTTATTGTACAAATCTCAATAACGATTTATTGATACAAGTGAACAATTTGTCACCATTCATTACCTACGAGTTTTAGGGCATAAAACCCAACGGTGCGCCTCTTCGAAAATGCATCAGCATCAAGACTCTGAAGAACAACATCGCGACGTGGATTGGACTCGAAGCCCCCTATTCTTCGGCCAACTTGAGTTCTTCCTCTTCTTTCGAGCAATTATAGTACTAATTGGACTCTAATGACTCTAAAAAACTTACAAACTCTTCTCAACACATTAATGCTCATATACATGTGAGCAATTACAATTTCATCAACAAATTGAAGAGTAAAAAAATTGTCAAAACCATAATATATCCATTTCAACACCCATGCACATTCATTTTAGAAATGCTACCCACCATGTTCAAATTAATATAAATTAGGTGTCATAACCATGCTCTGATACTAATTGAAGGTGTTAATATCTAACATGCGGAAGCAATGTTGGATCTTAGGCACATAATAACATCAATTCGATCATACAAAGCATGTCGTCCAAAGCTACAAAAAACAAAGTTCAGAACACCAACCTCTTGTAGATCGAAATTAGACCGATTATTGTGTTTTTTTTCTTCACCAACTGATCACGAACCACCACAAGATATTCCTTGCTATTCGCAGGCCTTTGGAACAGATTGTGTGGTCCTCTAGTGATGGAATTTGGAAGAGAATGAGCTTGGGTTTCAAGCTTTTGAGAGTTTTGAGATTATGAGTTTGAGAGGAGAAATTGGTAGCATAATAGCATGAAATTGAAGTCTATTCTTCAGCAAATCCTCCTCTATTTAAGAAGAATCCATGCACTCTTGAAGCCCCAAAATTAGACAATAAGACAACCTTTGATTAAATGGGATTTGGTGGCTAACTGAGGAGGAGTGCATGGGTAAAGTCACCATGCACTCCACCTCCTAAAATTAATTTTCTTTTGAATTTCTTAATTCAATTGAAAATAAATTTTAGTTAATTAAATTAAATTAATAATTTGAAATTATAATTTAATTCTGAAATTCAATTTTAAATTAATTCATGATTAATTTAAAATAATTATTAATTAAGTATATTATATTATTATATATTAATTTAATATCCAATACTAAATTAATATTTCGCAACCAATCTCGACCTTTTCCGAAAATGCAATTTGAAACATGAATCCCAGTTCACGTGCTCGATATTTAAATCATATTTAAATATGTCTAATTCTCAAAATTAGGTTTAACTAAGAATTAAACCAACATGTCGGGAATATCCAATATGATCGATATAATCCCTAAATTGAATTTGAAAAATTTAAATTTTGTCCATCATATTGTTCCAAAGTTTGTTCCTTAAGCTAACAAAGGGACCTAATGGACCTACAGATAATGGGCTCCAACTATTCAAGGTTTAACCAATTAAACTCATTAACCTAATTAACCAACATTCATTAACTACCACGAGTTACTCCACTATAGCCTAGTAGTTGTACTCTCTCACAATAGATATGTTTTTTTCCACTCGATATAACCATGATTAGTAAGTTGACCCTTCACAAGTTGTTTGTGATTATAGCTAGGTGATCGATTCTCATAGAGATGATTAATTTCACACAGAAATATCGCTGATATGCTTTAATCCAAGTATAAATTAAACATAATCAAGTAATGCCTACAGTATTCTAGGGTCGAATCCACAAGGAAGGAAGGCTAAGGGATTTTAATAAACTTTACTAATGAACACTCAAACGCAAGGCATTATGGACTAAAATTTCGAATGGCGATGACTGTAATGTAAAAGTGCTGTAAAGGATACACTATGCGATAAAACTAAAAGAAGTATCAAATGACAAGGCTATCAAGGCTTTTGCTGCAGAAACCACATGTGTTAATAAGCTACTTTATAGCTCATATTTTGCTTAATGATCCATTAATGCTTAAGTGAGAAATAAACATGTGATTCCCTTCCGGTACTACTCATGCGTTTGACATAGAACTAACAACTGTCTTGTTCAATTAGTTCATGTGTTGGTGATGTTCTCTAATGACTTGCAAGTGACTGTGTTAGTCCTAAAACAGTCTAAACACATTCATGAAATATCTTATTGCGGCAGTATTAGCTATAACACGACCAAGACTACATGCAACGCATTAACTTGCTCTACTTAGATAATTCCACATGCATTACCTGTTAGGGATTTATCATGCTGCTACCGCATCTGGCTGGCCAAGCAGGAGTTAGTAATGAGAACATTATCGCATCTAAGCCGAAAGCATTAATTTTTCATTCATTCAAAATATACGCTTACAGAATAATCCTATTTCTGCATGGGTGCCTAAGCTAAACCTTGATAAGAGTGAATTAGCTCATGGTAAGACAGAAAAACATAATGCAATACATCCTATCGCAATGAATTCACTGCACTGGGAGAATCTTTCTTCTCTGATTCCTCTCTTTAGCTATGTGCTCTCTCTGCTCTCCTTGTCTCTCCCTTCTTTTCTGGCAGCTGGCCGCTTCTTATAGGATTAGGTGCTGATTTCTCCAAGAAATTGGCTTGTGTGCCCCAGTCATCTTTTGCCAGCGTGCACATCAGTCTTACATCAGGGCGATCATATCTCCAGCTATCATCGTACGAATTATGCTATGGGATCTGCGCCCGTCCTAGAGAAAACTTGGGCAAGGAAACAACTACAAATACATGCGCTAACGGGTAAAAATCACATAATTTCCTACCGCATCTAAAAATACTTCTTTTCAAGATTAGCTACTGCAATTCTCTTAGAATTATGCGCTAGATCAGTGCAACTTGGATCTTTTCAACCTTATTTAGTTTAGATTTAAGGGAGAAATAACTTGCTTTTTGCAAGTTATCAAACCCCCAAACTTAAACTATTGCTTGTCCCCAAGCAATACCTTCTATATACTCTTTGGGAATGACTTAGCTTAACTGCTTTGGACTCTTACATCCACTTTTTCCTCATATTTTTCTCTGAGACTAAAACAAAGCATTTGGCCTTCCACTAGATTTCCTTTTTGGCCAAGGATTATTCCTGCGTTGAGATGCTCTTTCTTGTGTCAACACAGCAAACTTCTTTCTGATAGGCTTTATGCGCAAGAGATTTTTTTTTTAGCAGAAAGCATTAATTTATCGACATCAAAGTGCATGCTTTCGTTTTGGCTTACCCACATTTGTGATGAAAGGTATCCAACTACGAGCATTACATTTTTTTACTACACCTAAAGGCTCATGGGATACAAATGCACTTTTGCGCAGTGGCAAATGATGGGTGTCATGAATGCCCTTGGCTACCAACGCATAGAAACCAGAGAAACACATATACTTGACTTTTGCTAACTATCGTAGCCCCAACTTAAATTGGACAATGTCCCCATTGTCCCCCAAACTTAAATTGGAGTGCGATGGATGATGGAGAAGTTTGCTGAGCTGCGACAAAGACAAAAGCACTAAGCAAAAGGAAATTTTCCTAAGGCAAAAGGGGAATATAACTAAAGGGAAATCCTTTGTTTAAAAGTCTGCGGCGAAAAAGATACCCAGAAAAAATTTGGATGCGAAGAGCAAAGCCGAAAAGCAAGCGTAGAGGATTTAATAGATTTAGGTATGCCACTAAGGCTATATGAGAGAATGCGATAGATCAATCAAACAAAGATATTTCATTCATGTGATAAGAGATTGTATACAATAGGATTTCGCGCATGACAAAAAAATTTATAAGTATAGAAAAGAAAAAATTTCATTCATGCGAGCAGGGATGCCTAGGCAGCGACGGGTGCATGGGCGAACGCACCTGGGAGGGTCCTACACCATATTTTCTTGGTGGCCCTTGGGGGCGCGCGAAAAGCTCTAGTGCAACCGGAAACCTGCCATAAGATACCACCATTGAGTTAACGCGCTGGGAAAGCTCATTTTGCTGTTGACACAGGGGCTCCAACATTTCATTAAGTTAGTGCAAGTATACAATGTCGCACGTAGAGGGGTGCTTGTGCGTCGTCTATGTCAAGAATTTTGTCTGGCAGCTGATGGTTGGGATTTGCAGCAGCTGGTTAAGCTGCGCAGAGGGGTGCTGGTGCGTCGTCACCTGAATAGATGGATGTGAGATAAGATGATAAATAAAATAAAGAATAATTCAGCTAACACTTAGTGCAAGTATACATTATCACACGTAGTAATAAAAAACATTAGAAGTATTCTAAGGGTATCGATCCCACGAGGACTAAATTGGAAATTCAGATTTGAAGACGAAACTGCTCAAATGATTACTTAAAATTAGGTAACCAAAGAAAATAAGTTGATTGATTGAGTTTTTTTTGAAAAGATATATAAAATAAGCAAATAAATAAAAGAGGTATTCAATATGGATTCATCCCTAAGGCAATAACGATAATAATGCAATATCTAACTTAAGCGTATTCAATGCATTGGGTCAGATTTAACTCATGTTTGGCCCTTGCTCCCAAGAACCGTTAGAAGGCTAAGCGGGTACCGTTATGCACATTTATGTGACTCGACTCCGACATAGATAATTCACGAATGCCCTATACCGCCGAACAATCTCTTTCAATATAGGGTGCCTTAGGCAGCTTGCCCTATACCGCCGAACAATCTCTTTCAAGCTTTTTCTCCTATATCACCTTTATGAGAACCAATATTGTTTGTCCCTTTCGAGATCAAACTAACATAGCATACAAAGTCTAAGTGATCAAGTTAAACTGAGCAAGATTAGAGTGATAATCAATAAATAATGACATGCATTGAACACAACTTAAGCAAACAAAGCACTTTCAAGCCATTAAACCATAAGGGAATTCACCACATTGAACCCCTAAACGAAATTTAGCTACTCATGGTGGGATGAAAAGCAAATGAATACATTTTCATTGAAATAAGAATGTAAATAATACAGAATAATGAAAAGTATCAAAAGCTGGAAATAAGGGATATAGCTAAATATTATGGGTTTTTCTATTTACTCAATCCTTCTAGAGTTCGCTATGACACTACACTCTCTCGCTTTTACAAGGTGGGAATGGGTGAAACTCTCTATAAACCACAAGGTTTGATATCTAACTCAGGTAAAAATTTAGTCATCTAAGAAGGACCTCGGGCATCTCTACTCATAGGCGTCTAGCCAGGGTTCTGTCACCACCCTTTTCTTCCAAATGAGTTCTGCTTGAATTTGACTTTAAATCGCGAGCTTATATAGTGTAGAAAATGGTTGAGAAGCTACGAAATAGGTGTTGGAAGGTTGCCCAGTCAGTTTCGGGGTCAAAACAGCCAGTTAGGTGCGAAGAAGACTCGTCAACAACGACCCGCGGATGACTTGAAACAGCTTCAGATTTTTCCAGAAATGCGGTCGCATTTCATTTTTGCCTTCCCAGAAATGCGGTCGCATTTTTTGGGAATTCCAGCTTTTCCTCTGTTTTTCTGCACAACAACAAATTAAGTCAAATTCTCTTAAAATCAAGTCTTTTTAAGCACAAATGAGTTAAATTTGAACAAAATTGATTCTCAACACTCCAACTTATCAAATTAAGCATATTTTGAGCTCGAGAACAATAAATTGATCACAACATACAACATTTGGCCAAGAAATGAGCTAAATATAAAGGTAAAATAGGTATATTTTTTTACCCTTATCAGCTGCTCTACCTGGCGCGGGAGTTCTGGTCTTCCGCCGTGGGGGCAGGATCTTGGCGGGGGTGGTGGGTGAGCGGATGCGAATGTTGTGAGTCCTTGTGATGCGCGCAAGCCACTGGTCATCGCATGTCTGCCGGATGGCCCTGGCTTCATCGGATGCAGTGGGCATAAGGCCGGCCATGCAGGAGAACTTTGTGACGAGGTCGGGGCAAAACATGACTCCTTTTGGCTTGTAAGCAGTCTAGCGCAAGGAGTCGTAGAGAATTGGGCCCAGGTCTATGGGGTTCCCCTTAATGATGCAATAGACGAGGACCACCTGCGGTATGGAAAGAGTGGCATCATGCGTTGTGGATATGATGCGGTTCTTTATCCAGTGCATCCATGTGGTGGCCTCGAAGTCCAACCACTGCGATTTGAGGGTCCATGCAGAGTCGCGCCTGTCCCAATGAGCGCTAGGGCGAGCTACCGCAGCTACGACTGCGGCCAGAAAATCCTCATTCTGCGAGGATAATAGTGCATTACCTTCGACTTCAGGTGTGTCGAGCAACTCGAAGGCAATGTTGATGACGCTAGGGGCAAATGCGACTGTGTTGCCGTACACCATCACTTCATCTATTTCTTCCCGCCACTGCGCCCGGTAGAATTCCTGGACTAAGGCGGGGACATAATCTGGGATGGTTTCGCAGACCAACTCCCTTTTGCGTCGAGAAATTTGGGCCTCCATGGTCTGCGGGAGTGCATAGCTGAAACAGCGCTCCTCGGTGAAGTTGCCCTTGTCTTCACCAACTTTTTCTTTGCCTTTAGCTGTGGCGGGGGGCTTCTTTCTCTTGTTCTGGATGCTTGGGCCTGTCGCATTTTCTTGTGCCGGCTCTCTGATGGTGAGTGTGGCGGACTGGATGTTGCGCTGTTGAGTCAACGAGAGATTATCTTTTGAGTCCATGGACGTGGACTCATGCGCCGACGATTGTAAAGCGGCTGCGATGGCAGCCAATCCTGCTGCGGCCAGTTCCTCGGCCACTCTATCTTGTGCTTCTTTCTCTGCGCGCTCTCTTTCTCTGGTCGCATGCTCTACGTCTGCAACAGCTTTCCTCATGGCTTCGTCCGTCGCAACGACATGGTGCGAATTGGCAGGCTTGAGGTTTCTGCGAGAGAGAGAGGGTTTTTCAAAAGTTGATGCTAGGAAGAAGATGATGAAATGGAGAGAAAAACGCATCCCTTAAGGTTTTGTATCAGCGTTTGAGGGGAATTTAAACAGTTTTGAAGCAATCATGCCCTTTCACATCCCACACATACGGATTACAAGTGATGGATGTGTGAGATTGTGGCGTCTCCTTGGGTATCGTACAGCGGACGGGATTTTATGAGGCGCACTAATGGCGATGTAATGATCGTTCGACTTCGAGCACAGAGTACTCGATTGAATATTCGAGGCATGCACTAAGCTCCTTATCAAGGCTCAAACCTACCAAAATAATCTAACGCATAATGAAAAATTCTATGAGAAAAGTAAATAAGCGAGAAAACTTTAACCTGCGGGTGCTCTCTTAATGCGATAGGTCCTGCCGCAACTGATAGCACTCCTTCTCTGGGCCTAACTTTTTCACATTTTCATGGTGGATCTGTTAAAATGATGATTTCAACAACATCGTCATAGGTTCCATCAATGTATGGTTTGATTCGTTGCCCGTTAACCTTAAAAATTATTTTTCCCTCTGCGGAATGCAAGTCCACAGCCCCATACGGATATATCTTTTGGATAGTGTAGGGTCCAGACCACCTTGATTTCAGTTTTCCTGGAAAAAGACGAAGACAAGAGTTAAATAACCATACCTTCATTCCTTCCTTCAGTACCTTTTTGGAGATTTGTTTGTCATGCCATTGCTTTTGTTTTTCTCTGATAATTTTGGCATTTTCATAAGCATTCAACCTAAATTCCTCCAACTCTGATATCTGGCGCAATCGTGCATGGTCTGCCATAGCTAAATCAAGATTAAGTTGTTTTAATGCCCAATGAGATTTGTATTCGAGCTCCAGTGGCAGGTGACATGCGTTTCCAAACACCAGCGCATAGGGTGACATCCCTATAGGTGTTTTGACATCCCCAATGAGATTTGTCTTGCACCCAGTCTTTTCTTCCTGTGTTGACCACTTTCTCAAGGATTCTTTTGATCTCTCAATTTGATACCTCAGCTTGACCATGGCTCCATAAGTTGTTGGAACATGGTGCTTGACATTATACTTCAACAAGAGCTTATTCATGATTCGATTCACAAAATTAGTCCCTTCATCACTAATGAGTCTCAGCAGAACACCATATCGTGTGAAAATGTTTCTTTCAAGGAACCTCACCACAGTCGCCGCATCATTTCTAACGCAGGCAATAGCTTCTACCCACTTGGTGACATAATCAATCGTAAGGAGAATGTATTGGCATCTTTGCGATGATGGAAAGGGTC
The DNA here is from genome assembly GCA_017139565.1 of Luffa aegyptiaca. NCBI lineage: Eukaryota > Viridiplantae > Streptophyta > Magnoliopsida > Cucurbitales > Cucurbitaceae > Luffa > Luffa aegyptiaca. The sequence continues at coordinate 26,342,071 of CM029397.1, forward strand.
CCATGAAATCTATTCCCCAAACATCGAATGGTTCTACCTCTAACATGTAATTCTGTTGCATCTCATTCTTTGCGCTAATGTTTCCCGTGCGTTGACATTTGTCACATTGCGTTACGTGCATTTGTGCGTCACAGAATAAAGTTGGCCACCAATAGCCACTTTGTAGAACTTTGGTTGCAGTGCACTAACCTCCAAAATGCCCTCCATATGGTGATTCGTGGCATTCTTTCAAGATTTTCAGTGCATCCTGTTTTCCAACGCATCTTCGAATTATTTGATCTGGCCCCCTACGATACAGAAAAAGGTCATCCCAAAAATAGAATTTTAATTCATGGAAGAACTACTTACGCTGTTGCGCTGAATATTCCTGGGGCATTACTCCTGCAGCAAGGTAGTTTGCCACGTCGGCTAACCACGACACTTCACTCACAATTTTTAGCAGCTTTTCATCTGGGAATTCTTCTGCAACGAGAATGTCAGGCGCATTCACTTTTTCAGGATTGTCCAGCCGCGACAGATGGTCAGCTACTTGGTTTTCACTCCTTTTTTTGTCCTTGATTTCTAAATCAAATTCTTGGAGCAACATAGTCCATCTAATCAATTGTGGTTTTACTTCCTTCTTTGCGATTAGGTACCGAATGGTCATATGATCAGTGTAGACAGTGACCTTTGAGCCAATCAAGTATGCACAAAATTTATCGAATGCATAAAGGACAACCAATAATTCCTTCTCGATGGTTGTGTAATTAGTATGTGCCTCATTTAATGTCTTGCTGGCGTAATAAATGGGATGAATTGATTTCTCCTTCTTCTGCACCAGCACTGCACCAATCGCCACATTACTTGCATCGCACATTAGAACAAATGGTTCTGCCCAATTTGGCATTGTAAGGATTGATGCAGTTACTAAAGCATGCTTTAGGTCGCAGGAGGTCGCCATGCATTCTTTTGAAAATTCAAATTACTTGTTTGCCTCCAATAATGCACACAAGGGCTTCAATATATGCGAGAAGTTTTTAATAAACTGGCTGTAGAAACCCGCATACCCTAGGAAACTACGAATTCCTTTAACAGACGTGGGCGGCGGCAACTTTTCAATTACATCTACCTTCGCCTTATCAACTTCTATTCCAACTTTAGATATGCAATGGCCCAACATTATTCCTTCTTCTACCATAAAGTGACATTTTTCCCAATTTAATACCAGGTTTGTTTCTTCACAGTGCACTAAAACTTTCTCCAGCTGCATTAGGCAGTTTGCATAGGAATTTCCATACACAGAAAAATCATCCATGAAAACCTCAACGGATTTCTCCAGCAAATCTGAGAAAATAGCCATCATGCATCTCTGAAATGTTCCTAGCGCATTACATAATCCAAATGGCATCCTTCTAAAAACAAATGTTCTGTATGGGCAAGTAAATATGGTCTTCTCCTAGTCTTCTAGCCCAATGGAAATTTGGTTATATCCTGAGTATCCATTCAGAAAACAGTAATAAGCTTGTCCAGCTAGTCGGTCAAGCATTTGGTCAATGAATGGGAGAGGAAAACGATCCTTCTTAGTGATTGCATTCAGCTTGCGGTAGTCCATGCACACTCGCCAACCAGTGATAGTTCGCGATGGAATTAGCTCATTCTTTACGTTGGTGACTATTGTCATTCCTCCCTTCTTTAGTACACACTACACTGGACTCACCCATCTGTTGTTTGCGATAGGATAAATGACTCCTATGTCTAACCATTTGATAATTTCCTTGCGCACTACCTACATCATTGCAAGATTCAAACACCTCTGACGCTCAACAAACTCATCAGATTTATCAACTAATCGGATTTTCTGCATGCAATACGAGGGGCTTATTCCCTTGATGTCAGCAAGACTCCATCCGATTACACTTTTGTGTCTTTTCAGAACCTGCATTAAAAACTTTTCTTGCGTTAGATTTAATTTGGAAGAAATAATCAATAGTAAGGAATCTCCCTCACCTAGAAATTTATATTTCAAATGCGATGGGAGGGGTTTAAGTTCTAACGCAGGAGAGTGAATGATAGAGGGTAAAGTGGACTCCCTGTTTGCGAGGTCCAATGCATGGACTGTTTCGTTGGACTCTGCCATAATGCGACACTTCTCTGCTTCACATGCGTTTTGGTTTTCTTCTTCTACCTTACACATAACTTTGATCGCGTTCATTATGAGGATCTCCATTGGTGAGCAGACGTCTATTCGTGCAACTGTTTCACTTTCCTTTGGATCTTCTGGGTATTTTAATGTGTTGAACACATTGAACACCACTTTTTTGTCATTCATGTGCATGGTCAGTTCTCCTTTCTAAACTCCAATCAACGTTTGGCTAGTTGCTAGAAACGATCCTCCCAAAATGATTAGAACCTCCCTATGTGCTTCATAATCAAGAATAATAAAGTCAGTTGGAAAAATGAATTTGTCAACTTTTACCATAACATCTTCGATCTTTCCTTCAGGATGCATGTTGTCTTCTAGAGTGGGGTAAAAATATGGTAAAAATAAGCTCTAGAATACTGTGCAAGCATACACAATCCGCAACAAGTGATAAGTAATTATCGTATCCACGAGGTTTTGAATAGCTCTCACTTTACCTATCTTGTGTAACTTTTTAATGGTTTCAAGGTTGTTAAAATGATTGATTTTGATAAAATGCTAAAGCAAAAGAAATGACATAACATAAAATAAACGGATAAAGCAGAAAAATTGGAAACAGGCGTTGGTCAGGATTTCAGTAATTGTTTTAACAGATGCTCTAGCAATATTATTAATTAGGCAATTCTCTTGCAGTCTTATCAGCAGGATCCTCCCGGAACTCTAGATTTTTTGGAATGTGTTTCAACTCCAATGACGTGCTACCGATCAAGCACTAGGCAACTAGTTATCCCTAACTCAGTCACTGGCGTCCACCAACACATAATGATCTAGTGTGATTAAATGTCACACACTTCTCAAATCATCCCTAAAACTAAGAAGTGATATTCATACTGGTTGGCCAGGCGGGCACAAAATAGAATGGACACAACAAATAATCAAGATGCTCAAATCAACATATATTGAATAGAGTATGAGGAACGTCAATTACATAACTCATAACCAACACCTAAGTAAATTTAGTTCATAAGGTTCATCATAACACACGCTACAATCTGAGTATGTGCATCCATAACTACAAGAAATTACAAGAAAAGATTAATTCCATTGATTAGATCCGTAGTTGATGGTCTTCTTGAAGTCTCCAATCTTTCCTCCTTTATTCGGCTCCCAAAGATGGAAAGTAAGCCTCCACGAATGGAATAGGACTTTAATTTCTCGAAATTGGAATATCTTTGACTTGAAGCTCCTTCCTTTTATAGAGTGGAGCCAAACCCTAATTAGGTCAAACTTTACACGTGGAGGGCTCTCCAAGCTTCCTAAATCCGAAATTAATTCAGCTAACGCCACCTCATTAAATGGATTACGTGCGGCTTACGTGGAAGTTTTGCTCCCTGCTTTGTTGGATCAAGGATTTTGCTCCATCAAGTCGCTCAGCATTATATTATGCACAAAATAACTTCCAAAGCATCCATTCTTCCAAATGGGTCAAAATATATAATATTCATCTAAAAGCAACCCTATTTAACATAAATGACACACAAAACATTATAGAATGAAGGCCTAAATAACTCCCTTTTGGAGAGTTATCATACCCCCAAACTTGAACTATTGCACGTCCCGAGCAATACCAACTAACCTTCCCTTGAGAATTCAAAACATTAGACTTAGCACGACTTAATCAAACCAGATAATCCAACACTACCTTCAACCTTTACCTAAGCATTCTGCAAAACCAAGCACTGCAACAGCAAATTAATTCTTTCAGCATTAAACAGACAATCACCACCTTTAACTCAAGCCTAAGAACTTACCACATCTTAACCATATTATCAGACATATTTAAACATATTTGTAAGGGGTTTTATTTCTTTAGTTCTTCAGACTTAAAGCAGCCCTACAGCCATAAGCTCTTAAGCATGTGATGACCCACTTTAGGGTGCAGTACCCTTGTCTCAAACTCATCACTAACTTAGGCTAAATACTCATTGCTAGCTAAAAAATATTTAGTTATTCTATCCATTGCTTCTTAGAATGGCGACATTTTATGATGAGACTCACTTAAGCCCTGGTTGAAAGGAAACTGCTAGATTATCATTCATCCTTCAAAACTTTTGCTCCAGTGATTTTCTCAGCAAAATTTTCACAATTTATTTTTCAGCAAATAATTTTTATCATTTTCCATATTTCTTAAGTCATCTTTTGACACAAAGACAAACTGTGAGTGTCACAAATTTCCTTGTTAAGCAATAACCTAGAAAAAATAATTATGAAGGAGAGGAATGCTTGAGCAAAACAAATGGAGTAGCAAAAAGTCCCCCAATCATAAATTATTCATTGTCCTCAATGAATTATTAACATGATAAATTATACCCCCAAAGTTATTTTTTTTCTATCTGAATTTTCAACTAAGCGTGAGACTAGGATTAAGCTTAAGGTGGATCAAATAAGTCAACACTACCTCAAAATCTTCTTGCCGCAGCGATGACCAGGCTAGTAGAAATGCTCAAGCAAAAGGTTTCTAGAGATCAAAACACCTTGATCTAATTAAGCTAACTAGTCCAAGCTTCAAAAATTCAGAAGAAAATAGTTAAGTTAGGAATGCTCAGTACTATAGAACGGAAGCAACTTTGGAAATTTCATTAAAAACAAAAGAAAAGATTTTCATCAGTAGATAATTTGATAGGCCTAGAAACAGAAAAAAAAATAAAAACAAGAAAAATAGAAACAAAAAAAAAACTGGGGTGAGGAATACGCGAGCAACAAAAATACAGAAACGAAAATAATGTTGGCCCAAAGTCATCATGTCCATCAATCCTCCTGACCCTGCCCATCTTCCTCATTTTCTTCTCTTTCTACTGGCGGCGGCGGAATCCATGGATTAAACAGGTCATTGGGGAAAACAGGGAAGACCTGATATGGTTTTGAGAAGTTTGATTGCAATGCCCTCCTAAGTGTGACATCCCTCATTTTAGCATAAGTCCAATAGGTTTGAGCCTGTCTCTCGACATACTCTTGCCTATTGGCTGAATGTTCCAGTTGCTCTAAAAGATGGTGGATGCCACACACTAGCCCACCTTGGCTCGACTCCTGTGTGCGCTGAAGACGAGCCAAATTGGGTGTATCTATAATCCCCTTATCAAGTAAAATTGGGCCCCGTCAATACCAACCTCCCTAACAGTTGCGTTCAATTGATCATTAGATGGTGCCACCACCATCTCATTAGATCCGGCATGTGGAAAATCCTGGAGGTTGAAGAGAGAATTTATCACTCTTGGGCTCCAATCGACAACTACCCCTCGGACCATGACTTGGAATCCCTCTTGATCATCTATGTTCGCGTAAAATTCACGAACAATATCTGAATTCAATGGCTCTGGTTTTGCACAGAATTGACTCCATTCGTGATTTGCAATTCTAGCACTCAAGAAATGTGGTAAATCTTCATCGAAGCCTCTTTCAAACAAGAAATACATTTTCAACATCTCTCTGTATTTTGCTCTGGCAAGTTCATTGACAAAGTGAATAAACGACATTCCTGATTCTTCATCTTCTGCTTCAGCTTCATCCATTACTTCGACAACTCCCTTGCCCTTGTCTTCTTGAAGCTTCGTCAAAGTTTCTTCTTCTAACTTCTTTTCTGTTTCTTCTCTTTCCTTCTCCTCTGCCCCTTCTTTTTTAGAATTTTCTTTCTCAGATTCAGTCGTCGACGGAGATGGAGTGTCTGTCCTGATCACCTTAATTCATCCAACCTTTTGCATGAGATGACGACGACGTGGAATCTTCGGCACAACTTCTTGAGTCTGCTGTTCCTGACCATCACCTTGTCCTTGCACATCTTCCACTTGCTTTTCTTGTACCTCTTGCGGATTTTCAACTGTCTGTTCACTTTGTTCAGCATCTTTCTTTTCCTTAGGTTCTTTTGGTTGTTCTTCCTCAACCGCTTCTTCAGCAATGTCTTCGATCACTTTCCTAACTACTTCCGTAACCTCAGCTCGTTGCTGCCTTCTTCGTCTCTTGGCCTCTCTCTCTTCCAGCATCTTCCTTCTCTTTGCTTTTTTCTTTGGTGCCTCAGGCGTAATGGGCATTTCCTCTTCCTCATTATCTCTCTCTTTCCTCCCTCTTGTTTTAGCCATTTCAGACTGAAAGAATTTCTCAGTAATCGGAAGCAAGGGAGAGAATAAAAATGGCAAAGAATGAAGGCATGAAGATGAAGTGAAACGAAACGTACCAAGGGTTTTGAATAAATAGGGCTGCAACAATTTAAATCCAAACCGAAATATTCTGCCCCAATTAAATAAAAATTACCGTTCAATTTAGAATTAAATTTCAAACGGTAAAATTTTTACCTCGTAGTAAATCTTCCTCTGCGCTGGCTAACAGATAGAACGTTGGATCAACACTGTGAGACACGTGGAAGCGCCAGATGCTTCACGCAGTTTACCTTGCCCACGGAAAAATTAAATTCCAAACGATAAATTTATTTAATTCACAACCAATCCCCTTAAAATCGGACAAAATATTTGATCATTCCAATAGATTGCAAAAACAAACTAATCAGCAAAAGATTTTCTTCTAGAAGAATCTTTGATACGGGAAATTTCAATTTAAATTCAAACCGTCAAAAATCAAACCTCACCTTTTTATCTTCAGCTGAATAAATCAGGAAATTATATTATTAAAAGCTCAATCTAAAACAGAAATTTAAATAGTGAAAATACAAACTAATATTAAATCTAAACTAATCTGATTAATTTAAAAATTAAATCGGCCAAATCAAAAATAAATAAACCGAAAATAAAATCTACGAACATTAAAAATACCAACGAACTATTATAATTTAGATGAAATCAACATAGACCGAATCCAATTCAAATAATTCGAATTAAAATCAAATCAAATCAGCGAAAAAAATAAAATCGTAACAAATTCTGGGAGCCAAAAATATTACTATATGAAATGCTCCCTCAAAACTCTCGCTCGCTTATTCATCAACCAATTTTAGGGAAGGATATTTCGAACGGAATTCTTCACCCCAATAATGCTTCACTCGCTGTCCATTAACCTTGAACACTCACCCATCTTTTTCATCTCTTAAAGTAATTGCTCCATGAGGAAAAACTTCAATCACAACAAACGGCCCAGACCATTTAGATTTTAATTTTCCAGGAAACAATTTCAATATAGAGTTGTAAAGCAAGACTCTTTGACCCTTAACAAATTCTTTAGGTTTTATCTTCTTATCATGCCACCGCTTAGTTTTCTCTATATACATTTTCACATTTTCATAAGAAAACTGATGAAATTCCTCTAATTCATTAAGCTGCAGCATTCTTATTGCACATGCACGACTCATATCAAAATTCAACTTCTTTAAAGCCCAAAACGTTTTATGCTCAAGCTCTAACGGTAAATGAAAAGTTTTTCCATACACTAACCTATAGGGAGACATACCTAGAGGAGTCTTATAGGTTGTCCTATCAGCCCAAAGAGCTTCATCTAACAGAAAAGACCAATCTTTCCTAGATGGATGACTACTTTCTCTAAAATAGATTTGATTTCCCTATTACTAACTTCAGCTTGACCATTTGCTTGTGGGTGATCAGGGGTAGCTATCCTATGCTTAATTCCATATTTAGCTAAAAGCTTAGTTAGAACATTATTCACAAAGTTTGTACCCTCATCGCTCACTAAAGCTCTAGGTGTCCCAAACCGCGCAAAAATGTGTGATTAGAGAAACCTTGATACCATCTTAGCATCATTCTGATGGCATGCGATGACCTCCACCCACTTGAACACGTAATCACTTGCCAATAAGATAAAAACATTACCATTAGAAGGGGGAAATGGCCCCATAAAATCAATACCCCACACGTCGAATAATTCTAATTCTAAAATGTAAATAAGAGACATTTCATCTCTAGGTCCTAAGTTTCCTCTCCTTTCGCAAGCATCACATTGTTTGTAGAACCAATGGACATCCTTAAATAAGGAAGACCAAACGAATCCACATTGCAAAATCCTCAAAGTTGTCCTCTAACCGCTGAATGACCTCCATACGGTGAAGAGTGACATTGCTCCAGGATTTCCTTTGCTTCATCACCTGAAACACATCTTCGAATAATACCATCAGAGCATTGCTTATACAAAAATGGCTCATCCCAATAAAAGAATTTTGCATCATGCTTAAAACTTTTCACCTGCCTCCAATCCATGTCAATAAAAGTGACTCCTTTTACCAAAAAGTTGTCTATATCAGCATACCAAGGAGTATGATTCACTACCTTTACCTCAACAGCAAAAAGCTGCTCATCTAGAAATGAATCTGGAATGACAGATTACTCTAGCAAAGATGATGTTGGATCACGACGAGATAAATGATGTGCAATAACATTTTCTGATCCCTTCTTGTTCGTTATCTCCAAGTCGAATTCATGTAATAAGAGAACCCAACGAAACAATCTAGGCTTTGCATCTTTTTTAGCCAATAAGTAACTTATTGTTGCATGATCTGTGAAAATCTTGACTTTGGTCCCAACCAAATATGGGTGGAATTTCTCAAAGGCAAACACAATTGCTAACAACTCCTTCTCAGTAGTTGTATAGTTTATTTGTTCCTCATTCAAAACCATGCTTGCATAATAAATAGGATGGATAAATTTGTCCTGTTTTTGCCCCAGCATTGCACTGTTGCACGATTTTCAATTCCGCAAGCGAACGGGTCGTGACAAGTAATATAAAACGGAAAGTATTCCGAGTATCGAATCCTCAGGGATTCGATTTATTCAATTAAGTACCACGAATAATCTTGCTTAGCTTTATTTAGAGAACAAAATCTAATGCCGGAAAGAATAACAAAAAGCTAATCTAGAAAGCAAAAGATAAATGGGGACACAATTTGATGGGATAATTCTAGAGTGGTTGATTTCGACAATTGGACATTTAATGCTTTATCAATTAACTAATATGGATTAACTAATCATTTGATTCATAAGTCTAGAAGCCTAATGACAAGGATTCTCCTGTCGGTCTCCTCCTATCTCATACCGTTCAATAAAGAATCTCCTTTCAGTCTCATCTTTATTTACTTAGTATGGCATTACGACCCTTCAGTACAACCTCTAACGTGATTTATTTTATCCCGTGTCACCCGGGTAAATAACCGTTAGTCATGCATTCAGTTATAGTATAAGCTTCTCTCCGTCGAGTTTCCACTTAGTAACGATTCATTTAATCAGTGATCAGTTGATTAAAAGCATTATGGACAAAATGCACAAATGAACAATATTGACAATTAAACCATATCAATTCATTAATTCAGCAGAGGTTCAACATCTAAATCAATCTCATGGAATTTAGGAATTTACTACTCATAATCACTAAAATTCAATAATTCATAATCACAACAATTCTAGAAACTAAAACATAAAGGAAAAGGGAAGAGAAATGCTCATAAAAGTGTCGATCTCCTCGATCCCGCGCCGACCTCCTTCGATCCCGAGCTCCAAAGATCTTCAACAAAGCTCCAAAACTCTCCCAAAAATCCCAAATTTTAGTGTAGACTCTAGAATGGGGTGAAAACCCACAAATTGGCACACAAAATATGGATGCAAAAGGCTCCTTTTATAGGCTCCCAGCAGGCATAGCGTCGAGACGCTATCTGGACAGCGTCGCGACGCTGTCGCGATTCTGGATCTTTCCACGCGGCTGCCTAGCGTCGATACGCTCCAGGCTTAGCGTCGAGACGCTAGGCCCTGAATCTTCAATAATGGCCCGATTTTGACTCCATTTTTGGGCCTCCAACTTTCTTTTGGCCCAAATGCTTTATGTAATGGATTTTGGGCACTTTTCTTGACCCAACTTGATAATTTAAGACTTGAAATTCATGAATTTGGGCTTCTAATTCATTCTTCTTGGCTTTTTGGACTCAGATCTTCAATGTAATTCTCAAAATTGCTCCAAAAGCCTCCAAAATCATCCAAAATCTCTCAAAATTCCGGTTTTGCTTCCTTGACTCGGTTTTCTGAAATTTAAACAGAAAATAGCATTAAAGCACACAATTCAAGCATAAAACCAGCTAAAATTAATAGGAAAATGATGACATTTTTGCCTGTCATCACACCCCCAAACTTAAATCTTTGCTAGTCCCGAGCAAAGCTAAAACCTTATGTATGAATCAACTATTGCAAATGCATGACTCTAAGCTCAATGATTAAAATAATGAACTATAACAATTAAAGGAAATATTAAAAAATATTCATTCATCACGAAATTTAAATCTAAACTCTTCATCCCTTGCGTGTGTGTGTGCGAGCCTTCTTATTAGGTTTTTACTAGCCTAGAAAAGGTTTATAGAATCCTCAGTTCATCTTCTCCCTACACTGGCCCTAAGCTCTAATTATCCAGCTTGCCAACAATCAAGAAAGCAATATCCCACTAAGGTGCCTGAAACAATGGGGTATGCCTCCCCGAAACTTGCATTTATTTATTTATTTATTTATTTATTTATTTTTTAAGAATCCTTTTAGATGTAGCGCCTTCGTTTTGGCTTGCCAACATTGGTGATGAAAGCATCCAACTACGAGCGTTTCATCTTTTAGGATGTCGAGGCATGCTCATTTCTTTTCAGCGCTTTCATGCAAAGGCAAACGATGGGTGTCATGAATGCCCCTGGTTACTAACGCTCTCAAGAAAGTGGAGCATTCTTCTTTTTTTTTTTTCATATATTTTTTTTTCACACTTTTCTTTTCTTTGCAGGCTAATAAACATGATTTTTCTCCCAAGTAAAACATTACAGACTCTCATGCGGTTCAATCTTTCAAATTAGATCTTAAGCCTATCGGAGTGACAACAAACATCTAGATAATATAATCCAATTCTAAGCATTCAAAACCATATAAGTAGGCTAAGTGCTCAACATGTGCAAGGAAATCAAAGCAAAAATTTAAATTTACATGAATCTTGAACATGCTTTGATATTTCACAAAAATTGAACAAAATTCATTATCTAGATCATATCATAGACCGTCCTCATCAAAACAGATGCAATAGAATCATCATGATAAAATTTTCAATAAGCTCAGATCAGAACAGCAAAGCCTCCCCCCCAAACTTAAATCATATATTGTCCTCAATGTATTAATTATTCAGACTAATTAAGCATGCTTAAGGACAATTAAAAAAAATAAAGGGAGAACGGTACTGCCCTGAAGTGTGAGAGAAACCATGGATGTCAGCCTTCAACATTCATTGGGGTTGTTTTTGGAAGAAAATGTGGTCTCGAGTTGCTTCAATTTGATCAACTGGAACGAAAGATCAACATGCTCTAAAAAACTGAAAAACAAAGAAAATAAAATTAATGGAGAAATAAACTTGGGTTGCCTCCCAAGAAGTGCTTGTTTAACGTCTCTTAGCTAGACGAGTTTGTGCAGTCTTTCAAGGCACATAAAAATTCTCGTATTTCTTCGGGCCCTTCTTCCTTGAATCAATGAAGCATACTATTGCTAGTAAGCTTACTAGCTTTTCATGGGCCTTTGAAGCAGAAATATTTTTGGGATTTTCTTTTAATAATAAAAGCATAAAAGGAGAAAGATCAAAATAAAAAGACTCTGACTCTGACATGTGAGAACAAGAAAAAGAACACTCATTATCAAGAGAGGATGAAGGGGATAGAACAGACAAAGGCCTTTCAACCTTAAACTCTATCTCTAGAAACTCCTCAAACACTACATGCTCATTTTCTTTTTCTTCCTCACAAACTTGTTCTTGATGGGTGCTAGAATTATCCAATTCTTCCTCACTGCCTAAAAACCTCACCCCTATATGCTCAAACTCAGCAAAATCGAAAGGATTAGGCTCTTGAATGGTGCTAATGAATCAGTGGCCACATGACTCACTAGACACTCTATGGAAGTGGATCCTACTTCCCTATCTTCCTTTTGGGTATTGAGTCTCTCCATAGATTTTTCTAATTCTAAATTCATGGTTCTAGACTCTTGGATAAAACTTTCAAGCAAGCTCTCTAAGGAAGATTTTTCTTCTATGGAAGCGGATTGCACTTCACTCTCATCCTCTTGGGGATGCAATCTCCCTAGGGATTTTTCTAGAGCTAAATTAATGGCTCTAGTATCCTCAATAAAATCTTGAAGCAAACTTTCTAGGGGAGATTTTTCTTCTAAAGGGGGATAATTTGAATAAAAAAAATTGGATGATGGTGTTGGTTCTTCGGGCTCAGATTCCCTAAAGGGCCACCCAAAACTATTAAAAGCCATTTAAAATAATTAAATCAACAATAATCAGGCTTTCAATCGGATGCAAACACCAATTAAATGCACAACAAGAACAATGGACCAGGATAAAAATAAAACAAAGAAAGCAAAATAAAACCTCTAATCTAAAGCAATCAATTTTTTCACAATATTAATTGAATGAAATAAGCCAATCCCCGGCAACGGCGCCAAAAACTTGTTGCACGATTTTCAATTCCGCAAGCGAACGGGTCGTGACAAGTAATATAAAACGGAAAGTATTCTGAGTATCGAATCCTTAGGGATTGGATTTATTCAATTAAGTACCACGAATAATCTTGCTTAGCTTTATTTAGAGAACAAAATCTAATGCCGGAAAGAATAACAAAAAGCTAATCTAGAAAGCAAAAGATAAATGGGGACACAATTTGATGAGATAATTCTAGAGTGGTTGATTTCGACGATTGGACATTTAATGCTTTATCAATTAACTAATATGGATTAACTAATCATTTGATTCATAAGTCTAGAAGCCTAATGACAAGGATTCTCCTGTCGGTCTCCTCCTATCTCATCCCGTTCAATAAAGAATCTCCTTTCAGTCTCATCTTTATTTACTTAGTATGGCATTACGACCCTTCAGTACAACCTCTAACGTTATTTATTTTATCCCGTGTCACCCGGGTAAATAACCGTTAGTCATGCATTCAGTTCTAGTCTAAGCTTTTCTCCGTCGAGTTTCCACTTAGTAACGATTCATTTAATCAGTGATCAGTTGATTAAAAGCATTACGGACAAAATGCACAAATGAACAATATTGACAATTAAACCATATCAATTCATTAATTCAGCAGAGGTTCAACATCTAAATCAATCTCATGGAATTTAGGAATTTACTACTCATAATAACTAAAATTCAATAATTCCTAATCACAACAATTCTAGAAACTAAAACATAGAGGAAAAGGTAAGAGAAATGCTCATAAAAGTGTCGATCTCCTCGATCCCGCGCCGACCTCCTTCGATCTCGAGCTCCAAAGATCTTCAACAAAACTCCAAAACTCTCCCAAAAATCCCAAATTTTAGTGTAGACTCTAGAATGGGGTGAAAACCCACAAATTGGCACACAAAATATGGATGCAAAAGGCTCCTTTTATAGGCTCCCAGCAGGCGTAGCGTCGAGACGCTACAAGGACAGCGTCGAGACGCTCTGACGTCATCTTTTCTTGGGCTCCAAGATGTCGCAGCGTCGAGACGCTATCTGGACAGCGTCGCGACGCTGTCGCGATTCTGGCTCTTTCCACGTGGCTGCCTAGCGTCGAGACGCTCCAGGCTTAGCGTCGAGACGCTAGGCCCTGAAACTTCTATAATGACCTGATTTTGACTCCATTTTTGGGCCTCCAACTTTCTTTTGGCCCAAATGCTTTATGTAATGGATTTTGGGCACTTTTCTTGACCCAACTTGATAATTTAAGACTTGAAATTCATGAATTTGGGCTTCTAATTCATTCTTCTTGGCTTTTTGGACTCAGATCTTCAATGTAATTCTCCAAATTGCTCCAAAAGCCTCCAAAATCATCCAAAATCTATCAAAATTCCGGTTTTGCTTCCCTGACTCGGTTTTCTGAAATTTAAACAGAAAATAGCATTAAAGCACACAATTCAAGCATAAAACCAACTAAAATTAATAGGAAAATGATGACATTTTTGCCTGTCATCATGCACCTACTGCAACATCACTTGCATCACACATTAACTCAAATGGTAAACTCCAGTCAGGTGCACAAAGAATGGGCGCTAAGACTAAAGTAGTCTTTAAAGTCTCAAAAGCCTTCCTACAATCTGCATTCAAGTCAAAAACACTATCAACACACAATAAGTTACAAAGAGGTTTACTAATTTTGGAAAAATCTTTTATGAACTTCTGTAAAATCCAACATGACCTAAAAAGCTTTGAATCCCCTTTACTGAATTCGGTGGTTCTAACTTTTCAATAACCTCTATTTTTGCTCGATCAACTTGTAGACATTTCTTTAAAATCTTGTGACCTAGCACAATGCCCTCCTCCACCATGAAGTGACATTTCTCCCAATTAAGAACTAGATGGGTATCCTCACATCTCTTTAACATCTTACCTAAATTATTCAAACAATGCTGAAAAGACCCTCCAAAAACTGAAAAAACCGTCCATAAATACCTCAACAGTGGACTCAATCATATCAGAAAAATTGCTGACATACACCGCTGAAATGTTGTTGGAGCATTGCATAGGCCAAAAGGCATTTGCCTAAAGGCAAACGTCCAATAAGGGCAGGTGAAAGTGGTTTTTTCCTGATCCTCAAGAGCAATGGTAATCTGGTTATACCCAGAATAACCATCTAAGAAACAGTAGTAAGCCTGACCAACCAGTCTATCCAACATCTGGTCAATAAATGGTAGAGGGAAATATGGTCCTTACGGGTGGCATTGTTAAGCCTCCTGTAATCCATGCAAACCCTCCAGCCAGTTATTGTCCTAGTTGGGATCAACTCATTGTCTTTATTAGTCACTACCGTAACACCTCCTTTCTTAGGAACACATTGGACAGGGCTTACCCAATTACTATCTGCAATTGGATAGATAATCCCAGCATCCAACCATTTAATCACCTCCTTTTTAACAACCTCTTTCAATGCAGGCTTAAGCCTTCTCTGTTGCTCAATACTCTTAAAGGATCCCTCCTCTAGAGTGATTTTGTGCATACAGAAAGAAGGGTTTTAATTCCCTGAATATCAGCCAATGTCCAACCTATTGTTTTGTGATATTTCTACAGCAACTTTATTAAGGTCTCTTCATCCTCCGACATTAAATCTGATGCAACAATAATCGACAACGTCTCACCTTCCCCAAAATACACATACTTTAGATGATCCGACAAGGGCTTCAAATCTAAAGTGGGTGGCTCAATCTGGGGTGGCTTAATAAAATGAGTCTTCCTTTCATCCAAATCTAAAGACTACAATACATCATCACACCTAGACACTTCTTTTTCACTTTTTCTTTCTAAAGAACAATCTTCCACTTCGTCTGGATACTTCATGGCCTTAAACACATTAAACTTTACTTCCTCATTATAAACCCTCATTGTTAATTCCCCTTTTTGAACATCTATCAATGCCCCACCAGTAGCCAAAAATGGACGACCAAGAATAATTGGGACATCTTTATCTATCTCATAATCTAAAATAATGAAATCAAAAGGAAATATGAAATCTACTTTTACTAAGACATCCTCAATTTTACCCTTAGGATATGTGATAGACCTATCAGTTAATTGGAGTGTGACTGTGGTATGCCTAGCTTCACCAATACCTAGCATTCGATAGACCGAAGGAGGCATAAGGTTAATGCTTAAGCCTTGATCACAAGGTGCTCTACCCAACTATTTTC
Organism: Luffa aegyptiaca; assembly: GCA_017139565.1. Lineage (NCBI taxonomy): Eukaryota > Viridiplantae > Streptophyta > Magnoliopsida > Cucurbitales > Cucurbitaceae > Luffa > Luffa aegyptiaca. Next base: position 26,357,863 of record CM029397.1, read on the forward strand.
CACCTATTGAGACAGGAATAGTAAATGATCCTGGATCGTTAGCCTTGGTTGGTAGCCCATTCTTAAGAATAACACTATATTCCTCAGTAAGAGATACAGTTTCAAATTCATTTAATCTCTTCTTTTTAGTTAAAATATCTTTAAGAAACTTAGCATAATTTGGCATTTGTGCTACGACAGGCTCTGTACTAGCAGTCAATGCATCCATCTTCGAAGTTAACGCATTGATTTTTGCATTTACTGCAGTAACGAATCGACTTCAAAACCTCATGAGTTGGTCTTCACTGGTCTTTTTCTTTTATTGTATGCGATGCCCCACTCATAATTGTTGCGTGCAATGCGGTCAAGGATTGCTTGCGTTTCATCGTATGTTTTCCTTAACAACGCACCATTAGCAAATGAGTAAACTAAAAGTGAGAATTTTTATTCAATCCAACGTAGAAAGTCTCTAACTGAATGCAGTGTGGCAATGCCCCACCAGTAGCCAAAAATGGATGACTAAGAATAATTGGAACATCTTTATCTGTCTCATAATCTAAGATAATGAAATCAAAAGGAAATATGAAATCTAATTTTACTAAGACATCCTCAATTTTACCCTCAGGATATGTTATAGACCTATCAGTTAATTGGAGTGTGACTGTGGTATGCCTAGCTTCACCAATACCTAGCATTCGATAGACCGAATGAGGCATAAGGTTAATGTTTGAGCCTAGATCACAAGGTGGTCTACCCAACTTTTTTCCTTAATTAGTCTGAATAATTAATACATTGAGGACAATGAATGATTTAAGTTTGGGGGGGGGGGGGGGAGGCTTTGCTGTTCTGATATGAGTGAATTTTTTTTCATGATGATTCTATTGCATCTATTTTGATGAGGACGGTCTATGATATGATCTAGATAATTAATTTTATTCAATTTTTGTGAAATATCAAAGCATATTCAAGATTCATGTAAATTTTAATTTTTGCTTTGAATTCCTTGCACATGTTGAGCACTTAGCCTACTTATATGGTTTTAAATACTTAGAACTGGTTTATATTATCTAGATGTTTGTTGTCACTCCGATAGGCTTAAGATCTGATTTGAAAGTTGATTTGCATGAGAGTTTGTAATGTTTTACTTGGGAGAAAATCATGTTTATTAGACTGCAAAGAAAAGAAAAGTGTAACAAAAATTATATGAAAAAAAGAGGGAAAAGAAAGAGAAAAAAAAATGTTCCACTTTCTTAAGAGCGTTAGTAACCAGAGGCATTCATGACACCCACCGTTTGCCTTTGCATGAAAGCGCTGGAAATAAATGAGCATGCCTCGGCAGCCTGAAAGATGAGGCGCTCGTAGTTGGATGCTTTCATCACCAATGTTGGCAAGCCAGAACGAAGGCGCTACATCTAAAAGGATTCTAAATAAAAAAAAATGCATGTTTCGGGGAGGCATACCTTGTTATTTCAGGCACCTTAGTGGGATATTGCTTTCTTGATTGTTGGGAAGTTGGATAATTAGAGCTTAGGGTCAGTGTAGGGGGAAGATGAACTGAGGATTGTATGAACCTTTTCTAGGCTAGTAAAGACCTAATAAGGAAGCTCGCACACACACACACAAGGAATGAAGAGTTTAAATTTAAATGTTGTGATGAATGAATATGTTTTAATATTTCTTTTAATTGTTAGAGTTCATTATTTTGATCATTGAACTTAGAGTCATGCATTTGCAATAGTTGATTCATATATAAGGTTTTAGCTTTGCTCGGGACTAGCAAAGGTTTAAGTTTGGGGGTGTGAGGACATGCATAAATGTCATCATTTTCCTATTAATTTTAGCTAGTTTTGTGCATGAATTGTGTACTTTAATGATATTTTGTGTTTAAATTTCAGAAAACCGAGTCAAAGAAGAAAAACCGGAATTTTTAGAGCTTTTGGATGATTTTGGAGCAATTTGAAGAAGTTCATTGTTGATCCAAGTCCAAAAGACCAAGAAGAATGAGTTAGAAACCCAAAGTCATGAATTCCAAGCCTTAAAATTATCAAGTTGGGTCAAGAAAAGAGTCCAAGATCCATTACAAGAAGCATTTGGGCCAAAAGAAAGTTGGAGGCCCAAAAATTGAGTCAAAATCGGGCCATTCTAGAAGATTCAGGGCCTAGTGTCGAGACGCAAAGCCTTGAGCGTCTCGACGCTAGGCAGCTATGTGAAAAAATCCAGAAATTGGGTAGCGTCGCGACGCTGTCTATGTAGCGTCTCGACGCTGCGACGTCTTGGAGCCCAAGAAAAGATGACGTCAGAGCGTCGAGACGCTATGACGTAGCGTTGAGACGCTACGCCTGCTGGGAGCCTATAAAAGGGGCCATTTGCATCCAAGTTCGGTGTGCCAATTGGTGGGTTTTCACACCATTCTAGAATCCACACTAAAATTGGGGATTTTTGGGAGAGTTTTGGAGCTTCGTTGAAGATCTTTGCAGCTCGGGATCGAAGGAGGTCGGCGCGGGATCGACGAGATCGACACTTTTATGAACATTTCTCTTCCATTTTCCTTTATGTTTTAGTTTCTAGAATTGTTGTGATTAGGAATTACTGAATTTTTAGTGATTATGAGTAGTAAATTCCTAAATTCTATGAGATTGATTTCGATGTTGAAACTTTGCTTGATTAATGAATTTATTTGGTTTAATTGTCATTATTGTTCATTTGTGCATTTTTTTCGTAATGCTTTTAATCAACTGATCACTGATTAAATGAATCGTTACTAAGTGGAAACTCGACGGAGAGAAGCTTAGACTAGATCGGAATGCATGACTAACGTTTATTTACCCGGGTGACACGGGATAAGATAAATAACGTTAGAGGTTGTATTGAAGGGTCGTAATGCCATGCTAAGTAAGTAAAGATGAGATTGAAAGGAGATTCTTTATTGAAAGGTATGAGATAGGAGGAGACCGACAGGAAAGTCCTTGTCATTAGGCTTCTAGACTTATGAATCAAATGATTGATTAATCCAAGTTAGTTAATTGATTAAACACAATCAAGTAGTACCTAGACTTGATCGATTCTCAGAGAGATGATTAAGTTCACACAGAAATATCACTGATATGCTTTAATCCAAGTATAAATTAAACACAATCAAGTAGTACCTAGAGTATTCTAGGGTCGAATCCACAAGGAAGGAAGTCTAAGGGATTTTAATAAACTTAACTAATGAACACTCAAACGCAAGGCATTATGGATTAAAATTTCGAATGGCGATGACTGTAATGTAAATGTGTTGTAAAGGATACGCTATGCGATAGAACTAAAGGAAGTATCAGATGACAAGTCTATCGAGGCTTTTGCTATGACAACCACATGCATTAATAAGCTATTTTGTAGCGCATATTTTGCTTAATGATCCATTAATGCTTAAGTGAGAAATAAACATGTGATTCCCTTCTGGTACTACTCATGCGTTTGGCATAGAACTAAGATCTGTCTTGTTCAATTAGTTCATGTGTTGGTGTTGTTCTCTAATGACTTGCAAGTGACTGCGTTAGTCCTAAAACAGTCTAAACACATTCATGAAATATCTTATTGCGGCAGTATTAGCTATAACCCGACCAAGACCATACAACGAGCTAACTTACTCTACTTAGATAATTCCACATGCATTACCTGTCAGGGATTTATCATGTTGCTACCGCTTCTGGCTGGCCTGGCGGAAGTTAGTAATGAAAACATTATTGCATCTAAGCAGAAAGCATTAATTTTGCATTCATACAAAATATACGCTTACATAATAATCCTATTACCGTATGGGTGCCTAAGCTAAACCTTGATAAGAGTGAAAATTAGCTCATGCTAAGAAAGAAAAACAGAACGCAATACATCCTATCGCAATGAATTCGCTCCACTGGGAGAATCTTTCTTCTTTGGTTCCTCTCTTTAGCTATGTGCTCTCTCCGCTCTCCTCGTCTCTCCCTTCTTTTCTGGCAGTTGGCCGCTTCTTATAGGCTGAGGATGATGACTTCTCCAAGAAATTGGCTTGCGTGCCCCAGTCATCTTTTGGCAGCTTGCACATCAGTCTTACATCAGGGTGGTCATCTCTCCAGCTATCATCGTACAAATTATGCTCTGGGATCTGCGCCTACGCTAGAGAATGTTGGGTTTTATGCCCTAAAACTCGTAGATAGTGAATGTAACCGTTGACCGGATATTAATGAAATAATATTGATATATTTTTTCATTAAATGTTATTAGTTATTTTATATTTGTCTGTGCCTAAAAATAACCCTAATCCAATAAACTAGACATCCTAGGCTGTAATATGAGTCTTGAACTATATGTAGCGACATATAGGATCATTGTTCAAGAAACAGCCTAAAGGGTCTATAGTATAGGGATAAGACTGGGTACCTTATCCTGGTGACGCTATGGATACGACCCACTTTGTATTTGATACAAACGTTATGATCCAACACGTTCGTGTGGGAGACATGCGAGTGGGGGTATCCTATGCAATGAGTTTGCATAAGACCGGACCGCGAAATAGTAACCACTGGTTATAACACCGTTAACTAGTTGGTTTTCTATTTCACTAGGACGACCTAGACAACTTAGTCTTAATCTTGATTTGATTATGGACTCTTGCTCATGAGAGATTGTCCTTTGATTTGTATGGGTGAGAGTGGACAATATGTCGATTCAATAAGCCTGCCATTTTGGGGACAAGACCGAATGGGGAGCTGGGAACATAATCGTACAAGATGGAATTCACTCCTTCCCGACTTTAGGGAAACATATGAGTGTTCCCTTAAGTGGTGACTCCGAGTCTTGAACAAAGGGCCCTACCCTCTCAATGGCACGAGATGGTTTTCTGTTTGATGGTTGGACCACATATAGGTTGTTCATTAGAGGAGAACTGGTACTTAAGGAAATAGAAGTAACCTAGGGGTAAAACGGTAATTTGACCCAGCTGTTATTACAAACACTCGTGACGGACAAACTAGTCGATATTGGTCTATATCCATGGACACAGAAAATATGTCTGCAGTGAGAAGAGTGCAACTGTGAGTCTATAGTGGAATGTACACACAATTAACGAATATTGATTAATGTGGTTAATGAGTTTGACCAATTAATCTCACATCGTTGGAGCTTCTGATCTGCAGGTCCATTAGGTCCCACTGGTAGCTCATAAAGTAATTTGATGCAACTAAGTAATAAATGTAAATTGAAAATGTTCAATTTACTAAGGGAAACAATATAATATATATTGATATATTATTATGAGAGAAATTAATATTTGAAGAAATTCAAATATTAATATAAATTTGAGTCACATTAAATTTATGGAAGTTTGAAAGTGTTCAAATAATGAATTAATTAGTTTTAAGGCCTAAAATCTATTTGGGCAAATTAATTAATTCAAGGCCGGAAATTAAATATGTGATGTTTAATTGGTTAATTAATTAAAGAATTCATTAATCAGGAATTAATAATTTATGGAAATAATTAATCACTTAAGGAAGTGATTAATCATTTATGGAAATGATCTAATCACTTATGAAAGTAATTATTCATTTATGGAAAAGATTAATCAATTATGGAATTGATTGATCATGGATTGATTGAATAAGGAATAAGATTGAATCAATTTTGGAAAAAACTGATTTAATAGAATATTTTATTCATGACCTCTCTTCTATAAATAGAACACTAGACCTAATTGGTTTAGGACTCTCCTCTTGCTCTTAGACTCACAAGACAAGACCTAGAATTTTCTCTAGCCTCCCTCTTAGAGAAAGACTCCCACAAGTCTTTTGCCTCCTAGACTTAGAGACATACCGGTGTAACCTCTGTGGTTATTGTGTCTTTGAAGAAGAAATTTCCAGCGAAGAAATCAAGAAGGAATCGCTGCGTTTTCGTTCGTTGAAGCATCGTTGGCGAAGAACGGTCAAGTCTACAACGAAGGTTTGTAACGGTTCTTTCCATTTTCTTTAGAAAAGCATGAAAATAAATTTAGATTTATTTTTCAGCATGTTTATAACAATTTTCCAGCAACTTTAAAGTATGTTTAAAGTTTATTTTGCCTTTTCGTAACGGTATTTTAATGTTAATTAATATACGACATAAGGTCCAATTGATGCGCTTCCACTGCGTAAGGGCTTTTATCCCCTTCAATCAGAATCAGAGCCATCGCTGTCCCTATTAATTTATATTAAAATTTGTGATAGGCTCTAATAGGTGGGATTTATGTATAATGTACGTTCGGTTTGCGTTGAACTTTTAGGTTAATTTTATGGCCATAGATTTTATTTTTATGTGATTTTGATCATGTAAGGCCCGATGTTTCGGGTATTATATGTGAAATCGAGTCCTATGTAAGTCCGGGTCTAGAATAGGTTTTTATGAGATGAAAACCGGAGAAATCGCCGCTGAAATCGAGGCCAAAACCGAAGAAACGATGCTGTTTTCAGCCCAGAAATCGCTTCTAGACGCAACAGCGTCGGGACACTACTCCAACAGCGTCTCGACGCTGTCTCGATACCGCAGGCGCTCAGGTAAGGAAAGTGCACAGCGTCGGGACGCTGCGATGCAAGCTTCTCGACGCTGTCACGATGACGACGCGATTTAGGGCTTCAACAGGCGCAGTTCAAGCTGGTGGACGGTCCGGTTCACTCCAGTTCGGCTGGGTTGGGACCTATTTGGTCCGGTTCAGCTACTTTTTGGCATGGTTCGTGATTTGGGAAGCCGGTTCGAGGTTGTTCGGGGAGGTTCGTGCTATCTAGACCAATTTTGGGAGCTGTAGAAGGATTTTAGGATAGAATTTAGCTAAAATTAATGTAATTTAATTCTTTATTTTATCCTAGGGGCCAAAATTAACCAGTTCAATTGCTATTTATATGCTTTATGGATGTCATATAGAATTTTAATCTCACCTTAGGTTATAAACATGCTCATGCATTTATTTATATATTATAAATTGTTATAATGTATGTTTTAAATGCATGGAATTGTTTACATATTTTTTAATATAAGTGTATATTAATTATATGAAAAATTGGAAAGCATAAAACATGTCATTACTTAAATTAAATATAAATAGTTATGTTTAATGTGATGAATGAAGCATGCCTGATTGATTTTCTTGATTGACTTATAATTGTTATATTAAAAGAAAATCAATATTGCATGAAGCATGAAACATCCATAGTTAATAATATAATTATTATATTATTCATGCAATTAGTATGGTTTAATTATTTAATTTAAATGAGATTGTTGAATGAATTAAACCCTAGATTCTTGATTATACGATTAATCATTAAAATTTGAAATAGTTCTTTAATATTAATGATTAGAAACCATCAATCTATAATCAAGATTTGCATGCAAACATAAGATCATAGGATAAATAGGATTAATTTTAAATTGTTTAAAATTAATTAGGCCTAGATCAGTTTCTAATAGGATTAGAATTACTTCTTACTTAGAATTAAAAATATTTTTAATTGTCTAAGTAGGAAAAACATTGCTATGATTATAAGGGAACTCCACCAGTAATGTTTTGTCTAAGGCTGAGGGTATTTAAGTTGACGGTTTACGGAACACCTCCTACCTGGGAACTGACCCGGAATACCGGAGTTGAATTAATCATAGTTAAATGTTAGCATGCAACGTCACTGGGTTTATTAAAAGTGTTTAATGCACCTAGATCTTTAGAGTAAAAACCTTACATTACTGAGGTTATAAGGGAACTCTCTCAGTAAAGTTCTGTCTAAGGTTGGGGGTATTTAAGTTGACGGTTTACGAAACACGTCCTACCTGGGAACTGACCCGAACCTTAAGTTGAATTAACCATAGTAGTGTTGACTTGCAATGTTGGGTTTATTAAAAGAAGTTTAATTCACCTAAAACATTGCAGTTGAATCCTTTCCATAATTGTTATAATAGGATCAGACTTAGATAGATTGACTTAGTCGAATTCTATCTAAGTTAAATAACCCTAAATTAACCTTAGGACATTTTAAGTGGGAGGAAAATTTCAAAACGAGATTTAAATCAAGTTTTGCTCCCACGTCCCTATATTCACAACGTGAGGATCTTGCTCGGCATCGAGTCGCCTTAGGAGCTGCCTCCCTTCGGAAAGTGTTTGCATGAATCAATAACAAGGTGGATGGGAAAAATGTTTAGAGTAAGTGGGAGCGGGACACGTGTCAACGTATCCCTCGGTCTCCGCCCCTAGTTCACACCGTGAGAGTCCTATGATCCACCTGCAGGTTGTCCTGGCGCAACCATCCCTTCGGAGGGCATGATCATAGGATTCGGAACATCGTGGACTCCTGAATAGGATAGGAACTCTTAGGCTAATTACCAACAGTTGTATTTCCCTTCGGTAGCCTGTTGGTGCGTGCCTCTGAGATCTGAAAGTGAGAGGGTTACACTCACAAGGATGAGTTACAAGTGTTAACAAATCCTTGACTGAACAACGGTGGCTAATGTCTATAGGAATATGAGTTATACTGGAATTAGAATTAGCTGAGAAATGTCTCATTCCAAAGGAGGAGTGCCTGATCACCCTTCGGAGGCTAATATTCTAAACCTCTGAAACATCGTTGCAAAACTAAATCAATAGTTTTAAGGTTCTGTGATTGTTTGTTTTGCTTAATTGATTGGATTGTGTGCAACTGTTTGCTTGTATGATGGGTTAAGGCAAAGATAACTAATACGGTCATTGTTTGTTTAAATTTCAGCAATGTCTTCCTCAATTGTCTCTCTGCTTAAAAATGAGAAATTAATCGGCGAAAATAACACTACGTGGAAGTCAAACCTGAATACGATTCTTGTTGTCGATGATCTGCGGTTCGTCTTAACGGAGGATAGTCCTCCAGCCCCTGCTCGTAATGCATCCCAAGCAATTAAGGATGCTTATGACCGCTGGACAAAGGCCAATGATAATGCTCGTGTCTATATCCTAGCCAACTTATCTGAAGTTTTGGCTAAAAGGCATGAGGGCATGGTAACAGCGAGGGAGATTATGAACTCTCTCCAGGAGATGTTTGGAAAACCGTCCTACCAACTCCACCGTGACACTCTCAAATATGTTTATAGCTGCCGCATGAAAGGGGGCACGTCTGTTCGGGAGCATGTCCTGGATATGATGGTCCAATTCAACGTGACAGAAGCAAACGGGGCAGTCATAGATGAGCGTAGTCAGGTTGCATTCATCTTAGAATCTCTTATGAAGAGTTTTCTACAGTTTCGAAGCAATGCAATGATGAATAAAATAACATTCAACCTGACTAGCCTCTTGAATGAGCTACAACTCTATCTGTCTCTTCTTAAGAACAATGGACAGATAGAAGGAGAGGCAAACGTTGTTCACTCTAAAAGAAAGTTCGAGAAGGGTTCATCCTCTGAAACTAAATCTGTAGCCACTTCTTCAAAGAGAACTCAGAAAAAGAAAGGAAACAAGAGGAAAACTCCCGGTACTGCTGCTAAAAGCAAGGGAAAAACTAAAGCTGTGGCAGACAAGGGCAAGTGTTTCCACTGCAATATAGATGGACACTAGAAGAGAAGCTACCCAAAGTACCTTGCTGAGAAAAAGAAGGAAAAGGAAGGTAAATTTTATTTACTAGTTTTAGAAACATGTCTAATAGAACATGATGAGTTCACCTGGATACTTGATTCAGGAGCAACTAATCATGTTTGCTCTTCTTTTCAGGAAAATGATTTCTTTCGGTAGTTAAACGATGGGGAAATGACACTCAGGGTTAGAACTGGAGAAGTCATTTCAGCTAAAGCAGTGGGAGCTGCGAAGTTAATTTTTAGAAATAGATTCTTACATTTAGAAAGTTTGTTAATTGTTCCCAAGATTAAGAGGAACTTAATTTCTATTTCATGTTTGATTGAACAATCGTATACAGTTACTTTTGATATGAATGAAGCGTTCATAAGAATGGTGTACTTATTTGTTCAGCCAAATTAGAAAATAACTTATATGTATTAATACCAACCGAAAACAAGCACTTTTAAATCACAAATTATTTAAAACTGCTGAAACTCAAAGAAAAATGCAAAAGATTTTTCCAACAAGTAATAATACTCATCTTTGGCATCTTAGACTTGGTCATATAAACATCGATAGAATCAGTTGTTTGGTAAAGAATGGACTTCTACGCAAGTTAGAAGATGATTCACTACCACCTTGTGAATCTTGTCTCGAGGGAAAAATGACCAAGAGACCTTTTACTGGAAAAGGTTACAGAGCCAAAGAACCATTAGAGTTAATACATTCGGATCTATATGGTCCAACGAATGTAAAAGCTCGAGGAGGGTACAAATATTTCATCTTATTTATAGATGATTATTCAAGGTATGGTTACTTTTACCTAATGGGACATAAGTCTGAAGCCCTTGAAAAGTTCAAGGAGTTTAAGGCTGAAGTTGAAAACCTATTCGGTAAATTTATTAAAGTACTTCGATCTGATCGAGGAGGGGAGTATATATGGATCAAAGATTCCAGGATTATATGATAGAACATGGAATCCAATCTCAACTCTCAGCCCCTGGTACAACTTAGCAGAATGGTGTATCAGAAAGGAGAAATAGAACCTTGTTAGACATGGTTGGATCAATGATGAGCTATGCTCAATTGCCTAACTCGTTTTGGGGATATGCAGTAGAGACTACAGTACACATCTTGAACAATGTTCCCTCGAAAAGTGTTTCTGAAACGCCTTTCGAATTATGGAAGGGGTGTAAACCTAGTTTGCATCACTTCCGCATCTGGAGTTGTCCAGCACACGTGCTTGTGACAAAATCCTAAGAAACTGGAACTGGTTCAAAACTATGCCAATTTGTTGGTTACCCTAAAGAAACGAGAGGTGGTTATTTCTATGACCTACAAGAAAATAAGGTGATTGTATTAACAAACGCCACCTTCTTGGAGGAAGACCACATGAGGGATCATAAACCACGTAGAAAAATAATATTAGGAGAAGCTACTGAAGAATCACAAAGAGTTGTTGACGAAGCCGGACCTTCAACAAGGGTTGATGAAGGAACTAGTTCTTCAGATCCATCCCGTCCATCTCAAACGTTGAGAATGCCTCGACGTAGTGGGAGGGTTATATTACAACCTGATCGCTACTTGGGTTTAACTGAAACTCAGGTTGTCATACCTAATGATGGCATTGAGGATCCATTGTCCTATCGACAAACAATGAATGACGAAGATAAGGATGAATGGGTCAAAGCCATGAACCTGGAAATGGAGTTAATGCACTCCAATTCTGTATGGGAACTCGCAGATCTACCAGATGGGGTAAAACCCATAAGGTGCAAATGGATCTATAAGAGAAAAAGAGATGCAGCTGGAAGGGTACAAACCATCAAAGCTAGACTAGTGGCAAAGGGTTATACCCAGAAGGAAGGGATTGACTATGAGGAAACCTTTTCTCCTCTAGCCATGTTAAAGTCCATAAGAATTCTCTTATCCATAGCCACATACTATGATTATGAAATATGACAAATAGACGTCAAGACTGCCTTTCTGAATGGTAAACTTGAAGAGAATATCTTCATGTCTCAACCTGAAAGGTTCATAGCCCAAGGTCAGGAACAAAAGGTTTGTAAGCTCAATCGATCCATTTATGGATTGAAACAAGCGTCCAGATCATTGGGAATGTACAATCAAATCTTTTTTTTTTACCAAAACGTTGATGAGCCTTGTGTGTACAAGAAAGTCAACAAAAGGAATGTAGCTTTTCTAATACTTTATGTAGACGATATCCTACTCATTGGGAATGATGTAGGATACCTCACTGACATTAAGAAATGGCTAGCAGCCCAATTCCAAATGAAAGATCTAGGAGAGGCTCAATATGTTTTAGGAATCCAAATCATTAGGGATCGTAAGAACAAAACGCTAGCACTGTCTCAAGCAACGTATATTGACAAAATTTTGTCTCGATATTCGATGCAAAACTCCAAAAAAGGACTAATATCCTTAAGACATGGGGTACACCTGTCTAAGGAACAGTCTCCTAAGACACCTCAAGAAATTGAAAACATGAGACACATTCCCTACGCCTCAGTTGTGGGCAGCTTAATGTATGTTATGCTCTGCACTAGGCCTGACATATGTTATGCAGTGGGAGTAGTCAGTAGGTTTCAGTCTAATCCAGGGTTGGACCACTAGGGAGCGGTTAAGAATATCCTCAAGTATCTTCGGAGAACGAGGGACTACATGCTTGTGTATGAAGCTAAAGATTTGATTCTTAATGGATACACTGACTCTGACTTTGAAGCTGATAAGGATTCAAGGAAATCCACAACAGGGTCAGTATTCAATCTTAATGGAGGAGCAATAGTTTGGAGAAGCATCAAACAAGGATGCATAGCAGACTCAACCATGGAGGCTGAGTATGTAGCAGCTTGCAAAGCAGCTAAGGAGGCAGTATGGCTTAGAAAGTTCTTGACTTATTTGGAAGTGGTTCCGAATATGAACGTGCCCATAACACTATACTGTGACAACAGTGGGACTGTAGCCAACTCAAAAGAACCTCGAAGCCACAAACGGGGTAAACACATCGAGAGGAAGTATCACCTGATACGGGAGATTGTGCAACGAGGAGATGTGATCGTCACTATGATCATTTCAGAGCACAACATCGTTGATCCATTTACGAAGGCTCTCACGGCTAAAGTGTTTGAGGGTCATCTATGTAGGATCGTATGACAACACTAGAGGGGGGGTGAATAGAGTTGCTTAATAAAATTTAAAACTTTTTGCTAAATTAAAAGGAATTTATTTAAACTAAATAAATGTAATAAGCAATACTATAAAGCATAAAGTATGCTAGAAATATTTGACAATTTTTCCTAGGCATGCAATCTACTCATAAAAATGAAATAGCGGAAATTAAAAGAGTAGAGAGAAAGAGATAACACCAGGAAATTTTATAGTGGTTCGGAAATTCCTACTCCACTCCCCAAGACTCCTTCTTGGGTATTTTACTGCAACAGCTCTTTTACGGGTGAGAACCAAACCGACTCTTTTTCCAAGTTCAAGAGTAAACCTCTACCGATCCTTTTACAGGTTCAGGACCCAACCTATACTGATCTTTTTAAACGGGTTCAAGATAAAAACCACTACGATCCTTTTAACCGGGTTCAGGATCAAACCACTACAAATCCTTTTTCGGGTTCAGGATTAAACCACTCACTCAATTCCCAAGGTGCACCCACACCTTATTACAAGTTCCCAATGATAAAAGAAGAAAAGAAGCTCACAAAATAAAATACCTCTTGAAGGCTAATTACACAAGGTTGAACACTCACAATAATAAAACCTCACAAAATAACAATAGGCCAATTTAGGAGCAAGGGAGGAATTTTGACAAGAATGGAGAGTAAAGAGATTTGAGAGCTTAAGACTTTGATGTCTTTTTGGTGTATAAATAAAGAGTAAAATCAAGTCGAATTTATAGGAGAGAGGGATAAATATTGGCCGTTAGATCAAATTGAAAATGAAGGGTGAAAATTGAATTTAAATAGAAATGGAAGGGATTTCAAAATTAAGAGAGAATTTTGAAGGATTGGAATTTTTGAGATATGAGAATAAATCAAGGATTTGAATGATGAAAATTTAGGAAAGAATTTGAATTTAAAAATGAGATTGAGAATATATTGAAATTAGGAGAATTTCAAATTAGAATGAGGATTTGAAGGAATTGAGATTTTGAAAGAATTCAAATTTGAATGAGGTGTAATTAATGGAATTTTGGAGTAATTGGAAAATTAAAAATGAGATTAAAATATGAGATTTGAAAAGGATTAAAAGTAGGAGTCAAATGGTAGGAATTGATTCAGCCAATCATTCAAAATGAGGTCCACGTCCGCTGCCACATCGGATGCCATGTAAGCGCCACGTCACTGCCATGTAGGCCTTTTCTTCCAATCTTCTTTTGCTTGTAACTTTTTCGTTTGATCTCCGATTTCAGTGATTCAAAATGTGTTGGAATCGTCTTTCCAAGCTCTACAAGATGAACACTTTGAAACACTAAAATCATTAGTAAATTAAAGGTTGTTATCATCAAAACATATAGTATGATTGAAGCTCATAAAGCTAACAATCTCCCCCTTTTTTATGATGACAAACTACTTAAGAAAAATATTCTCAAAGTAGAATGTTAATAATGATATCAAAATAATTCAATCAGTAAACATTGCATTTATTCATTTAACAAATATATTTTTCTAAATTCTCCCCCTTTTGTTATCATCAAAAGATAACAATTTAAATTATAAGCTCCCCCTAAAAAGAATAATCATTTGAATAATTAAAGATAAGGCTTCCCCTCAAAATAATAATTGAAAGTTAAAGCTCCCCCTCAAAACAATAATCAAACAAGTAATAACAATAAGTTCATTTAAGCACCCCTAGTAAATGAAGTCAATCAATTTGAACAAAAATAATCAAAGACATATTACATATTCAACAATACATCAAAGCACACAATCTCAATTTCACAGAGACAAGAATTTATCTCAATAAATCAACGAACATCTCTATGACAAAGATACACGATCATAATATTTTCACAAAACATATGAAGCTCCCCCTAAACAAGTGAATCATATAAATATTTGAGCAAATGAATAAGAACTCCCCTAAATATATGAGACATAGTAAATATTGCAAATGAGAAACAACCAAACATTAATCAATTTAATCAATACTTGAATTTCTCATACTAAATAAATGTTACAAAAAACAAAATTCATAATTACTCAAAAATATCACAAATAATTAATCCACAATTAAACCCATAAAAAAATATCTCATTTTTAAAAGGCATTTGCTCTCCCTAAAAATAAGCAAACTCCAATAAAGATATTAAGAGGATTTCATGGAGTTTCATAAATCAACATAAAAGAATAATTTAGGTTCTAATCACCTTTTCAAATGCTCAATTAACCATAATGAAAATGGCATTAATAAAAATATTCCAAATACAGTAAATCACTTTAGAGTCATACCAAATATGGAATTCAATTCAAAGTACTTAAACACATCATCTCATAGAAATCAAGCATTTAGGCAATATGAGATACCAATTAAAAAAACAAGATATATAAAATATTTAGACATTTAACACTAAAAAATTTCACACCATATACCTATTGATAAGAAACTAATTCATATTATAGGATCAAATCAATATTTATAAAATTAAATTCATAAAAATAATTTAGACATAATATCAAATTTATTTAAGGCAAAGATATATTGATTTTATGCAAAAGGCATTATACCAAAAATTAACAAAATACTAATATGAGAGACAAAACAATACATCAATAACAACCATAATCTCAAAGTAATTTAGTTCACAAAAGGAAAAGTTATCAATAAATAAAATATATCAATAATCAATACAAGTGAAACAAGTTTCATTTAGAGATAAAATAAATTCAAACACACAACCAATAGGGAACAATTTTTTTTTTTTTTAACCGCTCCCCCTATTAAAAGAAATTTAACAACTCTTTTCCATAACACATGTAATAACTTTTCAAAACTAGATCATCAAAACATAATGCTTTAATTAAGTAATAGACATTCAATCTCATAAAGCATTCACAAAATTTTTAAACTAACAAACCTTAATACCCATTGTAAGAGTGAAACTCAAACAATAAAGTATAGAGAGAAATAGTTAAAAAAAAATATTTGTAAACAACTTATTTGATAAATCAATAACAAGAATTAATTATAATCAATTTAAATTATCAAGCAATAATTAATCCACAAAAGATTCCAAAAACAATTCCAATAATCAAATATTCAATGGTCAAATTTTGTAGACACTAAAAAAGTCCAATATTTCAAACAATCAAGATATCAAGTATATTTCATAAGACTCAAATTCAAAAGAATCAATAATATGTCAAAATAGATTTTTAACAATGTCTTATGAAATGTAATTAATTCTATAAATTTAAACATAAAGCAAAGAAGAATATAAAATAAACATGAAGAAATTTGAAATTAATCTATTTTAATTTCTCAATAGCACATAACCATGTATTCCATAAATGCACAATAATAAAGGTAAATGTCAAAAAGAATATTCATAAATAACTCATAGACATTTAATCTAATAATCAACAAAATTCAATAATCAATCTAAAGACAATTCTTTATACCAATATAGTAGGTAATTCACAATTCAACAACAACAAAGTTAAAAAAATAAAAAACAACATTTCAATCATTCAACAAAAATAATAGTTTACCTTACCAATAATAAAATGCAAACTCAATATGTATATCGCAAGGAATATATTCAACCATCAATAAATATATTGATAAGCAAATCGTAATTTTAAATAATATCACAATAAAAATATAAAAGTTTCCATTCAAACAATTTGAGAATCTAATATTCAAATTCAAAGGTAATATCATGAAATATATCAAATTATCTCAAAAGAGAATTAATAAGAGAACCATAGATATGTTTCATTTCTACAAAATATATAAAAACATCAATTCAAACAATCCAACAATTTCAAATTCAAATTCAAATTTAAAAGAAGATATCATAGCACATTATATCTCACAATTCATTTAAGAGATAAAGTTACCAAAGAAGGAATTTTCCTTTTAAAGCACCAAGAGAATTATAAGCTTGGATTTGAAATTTGAATAATTTCATTTTGAAGTTCATTCAATCTTCAAATTTGAATATTGGAGCACACCTACAAAACAATTTAGCAAGTAGTTTTTGGTACCCATACTTGTTTGGGTCCATGTAGGTTAGTCTCAATTTTTGGAACCCATTTCTTTTTAGTTCCAACATTACTAGCATTCATTTTTGGCAAATAACAACTATTAAATTTATGACCAATTTTGCCACATGAATAACAAGTAACATTATGCATAAACTTTTCATTCATAAATTGTCTATGCATGTTCTTTTTCACATAAGTGTTCCTTTTATAAGTATTTTGAAATTTTGCTTTATAAGGAACATTTTTCTTTCCATAACGATCAAGAGCATTTTTCAATTTATAGCAATTTGGTCTAATATGACCTTTAATACCACAATAATGACATATAGGCACAAATTTTGCATTATGAACTAAATTAGACTTAGAATGAGAATGATTTGACACACATTTTGCTACATCATGCTTATGAACAAATTTTGGTATGTCATACTTATGGACATTACATTTTAGCAAAACATTTGGCAAAACGTCACTAGGCATACTAGAAGATGATTTAACAAAAATAGTTTTGGAATTTGATGAAGTAACACTCTCATCAACATAACCAAGACCTCTTTTGTCATTTAAAGGTTTACCCATGTCAATAATTTTATCCAATTTTTGTGCACCTATAGTCAATTTCTTAATGGACTCTTTTGCCATTCCAAGCTCTTTATTAGCTAACAATTCTTTTTCTTTAAGCACATGCAAAAGATTATTTTTCTCATGACTATCACATTCAATGAATTTAATCTTGTCAATCAAGGCAAGTTTATCATTTTCTAAAGAAGTATTGCTAGTTTCAAAATCAATAATTTTATTTTTCAAGCTAGCAATTTCATCTTTCAATTCTAATGAAAAGGATTTAATTTTCTCATTCTTGTTTCTCAAATCATTCAATTCAAGTTTCAATTCACAAGATAAAGATTTGAGATCCCCATTTTCTTTCTCAAGAAATTTAATTCTATTAACCTTTGCATTTTTCTCATCACAATAACTATCAACCTCATTATGCAACAAAACATTATTAGCTCCATTTTTCAAACATGCATTTTCATTTATCAAAGATTTATTCTCAATAGACAACGTCTTATATTTCTTTGATAATTTCACATATTTTGAACCAAGTTTTTCTAAATCTTGATGCATACTTTCAAAAGCATCATAAAGTTCATCATAAGTAAGAGATTTGTGATTTACCTCATTTTCATCACTATCATCACCGGAATTATTATCCGAATGAGCCATCAAGCATACGGAGGATCCATCACATTTTTCTTTTTCTACTCCATGGAACTTTTCTTGATTTTGAGAATTATAATTCTCCTTCACGTCAAATAGATCATTAGTAGTACAAGGACAATTTTCAACATTATACATATTATCAAGAAAATTCCAAATATCATATGCATAATTAAAATGTGAAATTTTATCACATATTTTACTATCCAAAGCACAACATATAATATTCATGGCTTGGGCATTAAAAGAGAGCAATTTATCATTCAATTTCAATTTAGATAAATCATGCTCACAAGCATACAAAATATTAAAATCAATAGCAAGCAAAAAAGTTTTCATTCTTTTTCTCCAAACATCATAATTTTTACCATTAAAGAATGGAGGCTTGTCAATACATTGACCTTCAAGAAAATTTATAGTTGTCATAGCTCTTAGCAATTAAGCTTTTCAAATAATTTTTGAAAAAGAGAAATCACTAACAAATACTAATTATTGGAGTGAAGAACTCAAACAATAGATGTTAATCCAATTTGAGTTTTTGAAAAATATTTTTAATTAAAAAAACAAGAGCAACTTGCTCTGATACCAATTGTAGGATCGAAAGGCAACACTAGAGGGGGGTGGATAGAGTTGACTACCAATTTTTTTTTTTTAAATAATTTTATCTATGAAATATGCTCAAATAAAAATTCACACAAATTTAATTTAAGAAAAATTAAGCAAAATAAAACCTAAAACATGCACACTAAGATAGCTTTGAATTTAAATAGAACTTTAAATAGCCCACTAAAATTAAATCGTGCAATTAAAAAGAAATTAAAAATCAGGACAATAAAGCAAAGGAAATAATCAAGGGCATAAAATAAAAGAGAGAGAGGAAGAAAAAACACCAGGAATTTATAGTGGTTCGGCAAATTGCCTACTTCACTCCCCAAGACTCCTTCTTGAGTATTTCACTAGTGATCCTCTTACGGGTGGGAACCAAACCGACACACGACCCTCTTTTTCCTAGGCTAAAGAGAAACCCAAGATCCTTTTAACTGGTTCAGAATCAAACCAACTTCTTTTTCTCACAACCCAAGGTGTACCCACACCTTAATACAATTCCCAAAGAGAAAAGAAAAGAGAACCTCACAATATTGCCTCTTGAAGGCTAGATACACAAGTTGAGCACTCTAAAAAGAAAACCTCACAAAAATATAACTAGGCCAATTTTGGAGTAGGGAGGACAAGAATTTTAAGAGTAGAGAGAATTTGAGAGCTTAAAGACTTGAAAGCTTTTGTCTGTATATGAATGGGAAAATCAAGTCCAATTTATAGGCGAGGAGGATGAATTTTGGCCGTTGGATCAAATTTAGAATGAATGGTAGAGATTGAGTTTAAAATTGGAAAAGGAAAGAATTTCAAATTTAAGAGAGAATTTTGAAGGATTGGAATTTTAGGATTAGTAAAATAAAATCAAGGATTCATGGGATGAATTTTGGAAAGAATCAAATTTGAATTTGGAGGAATTTTGATATTAAGAGCAAATTTTGAAGATATGGAATTTTGGAGATAATGAGAATAAATCAAGGATTTTTGGGATGAATTTTGGAAAGAATAAAATTTGAATTGGAAGAAATTTTGGGAAAAAATAAAATTTGAATTCGGAGGAATTTTGGGTGAAAATTCATTTATACATCAGCTTGCCACGTGTCACTATTCCATTGGTCCACGTAATCCACGTCAGCCGCCATGTCACTTGCCACGTCAGCAAAATTTGACCGTTGAAGAACCACGTCACCCACCACGTCAGCTGCCACGTCATCATTTTTTGGTCGTTTGTTGTGCCACATCAGCGCCACGTCGATGCCACATCAGCGACTGCCACGTGTCACTGCCACGTAGGTTTTTCTCCATCAAATTTTTTTTGGCCATAACTTTTTCGTTTGAGCTCCGATTTGAGTGATTCAAAAGGCATTGGAATTGTTGTCTTGAGCTCTACAAGATAGTGACTTTGAAACACTGCAAATGTTAGTATAAAAAATCAGAGTTTGTTATCATCAAAATATTTGGTTTGATTGAAGCCCTAAAGCTAACAATCTAGAGGGTCTTGGTCTACGAGATATGTATGTCATCTAATCTAGGGCAAGTGGGAGAAATATATAATGGGTATAAGGATGCCCTAGTTCATTGTATTATTTTAATATACATGACATTTCCAGCTTTAGATTATTGCATTTACATCCCATTAACTGTTGGGATTGTGTCCTAAAACTCGTAGATAGTGAATGTTAAACGAATTATACATACTTATTTGATAAATGCGTTATCGAGATTAATTCAGTAAAGTTATTACTGAATAAAGTAAATTGCACATATAATAACCCAAATCCAATAAACTAAGATCCATGGCTATAAGATGAATACTTGAGCTTTATGCAGAGACATAAAAAAATGGATCAAGCTTGAGTAATAGCCAAAACGGTCTATAGTATAGGGATAGGGTTGGGTACCTTATTATGGAGACACTATGAGACGCGACCCACTTTATAGATGGTATAGACAATGTGATCCTAAATCGTCCATGTAGAGACATGCGAGTGGGGGCGTCCTATGCAATGAGTTTGCATAAGACCAGGACCGAGAAATAAGTCGCTCTCGCTTTATAACACCGTTTACTGACAAGACTGACTATTTCATGTGATGACCTATGTAACTCGATCTTAATCCTGAGCTAACTATGAACTCCTGTTTATTCGGGCTTATCCATAGATCTGCATAGGTGAGAGTGGCTCAGTATCGCCGACTCAATAAGCCTCCCATTTCAGGGATAGGAACGGGTAGATAGTTGGGGACATAGTCGTGCAAGAAGGAATTCACTCCTACCCGAATTAGGGATAGTAGAGAGGTTGTTCCCTTAAGTGCTGACTCTGGGGCTTGAACAAAGGGATCCCACCCTCTCATTGGCCCGAGAGGGACTCGGTTGTATGGTTGGACCATAAACCAATTGTTCATTAAAGGATCAGTGGGACTTAAGGAACTAGAAATACTATAGGGGTGAAACGACTTTTTGACCTAGCTATAGCTACGAACAACCTGTGAAGGATCGACTTATTAATCATGGTTAAATCAAGTGGAAGGAAATATATCTATAGTAAGGGGAGTGCAACTATCTGGCTATAGTGGAGTGTCCCGGTAGTTAACGAATGTTGGCTAGCTTGGATAATGAGATTAGTCGGTTAGCCTCGAATCGTTGGAGCCCATGATCTATAGGTCCATTAGGTCCCCCTACTAGCTCATATCGGAACAAAGCCTAGAACAAAAAGATAGGAAGCTTTGAATCGTTCAAAATCGGGAAAACGGGTATTATCGTAAATTGTGTTTGACACAATAATTTAATTATGAATTAAATTAGAAAATGAGAGATGAAGTATTTAAAAGTGTTTTGAATACCATATATATGTATTAGGAATCATATATAATTCATGGCACTAGGTGATAAAGATTAATTGGATTAATCATGTAAAAATTACTTGGAATTGTACCAATTAATTGCCTAGAAATTAATTTCAATTTTGAATTGAAATAGGAATGAATTGCAAACTGAAAATTGAGAATTTAGATTCAATTTTAAGTGGATTTAGTGGCATTCCCACTCTTGCATGTTGATGCATAGTGGAAAACAACACAACCATGCACTAGTTGCATGTGTTGTGAATTAAACACCTAGAATCCACTTTGAGTTGCAATTTCACCATGTGTCTAGTGTCATGAGGCTTCTCTTTGCATGGAAGATGTCTATATAAGGAGTATGAATCAGATACAAATGAAGTAGAGCCATTTTTCCATATTGTTATTGAAGGGATAAAAGCCCTATGCGCAGCGGAAAACCACAGAGACCTTTTTGAATAATAAAACGTCGATTGGGATACCAATACGACGGCAAAATAATGAATTTACAGCGACAATAAAAGACAAAATAGTTGCTGTAAAACAGATACAAGCATGCTTAAAAAACAAGTAAAATTTCTAGATCTAATTTAGAGATGAGTCCTAATGACCCTAGTTCAAGATAATCTTACCCTTGAAGAAAACCTTGATTGTTTCGCCAAATTCTCTGAATTTCTCCCAAAATTACAGCAGCAATCACTCCTTGATTTTTCTGGAAAATTGTACGAACACCACCACAAGGATACACCGGTATTCTCCAATTGGGATACTGCGTTGGGTGCTGGTGGGAGCGAAAATTCTGAGGAATTTTTCTCTGGATCAATCGTCTGAATTCTCTGAGAGAGAGTGCTCTGTGAGAGAGAGACCGATAGAGAGGGAGAGATTGGTGTGGGAGACGTGAGACTGAGCGAGAGATGTGCAACTGCACTGACCACGTCTTTTTAAAAATATAATATCAGATAACTGATAAATCAGTTATCTGATATTTTAATTAATTATAATTTTAAAACATAATTTTAAATTACAATTAATTATATTTTAATTAATCTAAATTAATTAAAATAACATTAATTTAAATCCAATTTAAATTAATATCCCTCTTATCTTATAGTTTAATTAAATCAAATTTAATTAAACTAAATAAATTAATTAATTCGAAATTAATTAATAAAATAAAATAAAATTGAACATCACATATTCAATTACTATTTTCTCTCTCAAAACTATAGTATTAATATACATCCAATGCATATTAATTATAACCTATAGTTTTAATATGAACCACTTCATATTTTAGTATAATATTCAAACACCTTTGAATATTCAATCCATCCTTAGAATTTTACCTCAACGCCCTAAATGAGCTACCGGTGGGACCTAATGGACCTACAGATCAGAAGCTCCAACGATATGAGACTAGTTGGTTAAACTCATTAACCAAGTTAATCAATATTCGTTAACTGTGGTTCACTCCACTAAAGAACCACAGCTGCACTCTTCTCACTGCAGATATATTTCTGTGTCCACGGATATTGACCGTCAGCAGCAAGTTAGCCCTTCACGTGTGTTCGTACCCCAGCTAGGTCAAATTACCGTTTTACCCCTGGGCTACCTCTAGATCCTTAAGTACCAGTGCTCCTCTAATGAACAACCTGTTTGTGGTCCAACCATCAAACAGAAAACCCTATCGTGCCATAAAGAGGGTAGGACCCTTTGTTCAAGACCCGGAGACACCACTTAAGGGAACACACCTCTACTTACCCTCATATCAGGAAGGAGTGAATTCCATCTTGTAAGACTACGTTCCCAGCTCCCCATTCGGTCTTGTCCCCAAAATGGTAGGCTTATTGAGTCGGCGAACTGGCCACTCTCACCCGTACAAATCAAAGGACAATCCCTCATGGACAGGAGTCCATAATCCACTCAGGATTAAGGCCAAGTTGCCTAGGTCATCCTAGTGAAATAGAAACCGAGCTAACCAACGGTGTTATAGTTAGTGGTTAACTATTTCGCGGTCCGGTCTTTGTGCAAACTCATTGCACAGGATACCCCCACTCGCATGTCAACCACATGAACGTGTTGGATCACTACGTTTGTATCAATATACAAAGCGGGCCGTATCCATAGTGTCACCAGGATAAGGTACCCAGCCTTATCCCTATACTACAGACCCTTTAGGCTAAAACTTGAACATTGATCCCCGCATGTCCCTACATACTAGTTCAAGTCTCATTCTATTAGCCATGGATGTTTAGTTTATTGGATTAGGGTTAGCAAGACAAGATATAATACAAACATTGAATAATACATCACTTTATTAATGTTCGGTCAAATGTACATTTACTATCTACGAGTTTTAGGGCATAAAACCCAACAGTTATGCTGCTGGATTTTGGTCTCAAACTCTCTCATCTCCATATATCTCTCGAGTGCTTGAACTTTCAAGCATTCCCTTCCCATTCCCTATCTCTATAGACTCCCACAAGTTGTTCTTGGCCCGGAGAATAGTAGGGAAGACACTAGAGGTGGTCGACACACCGTTCGTGATCAAAGGAATCAAAGGGAGTTGTTGAATCGGTCTCCAAAAGGTTGGTAAAAATTCTGCTCTCTCTTTACGGTATTTGGACAACATGTTTTCATTTTCTAAAATTGACGTAGTTAGGTGCCTCTGATCCTAAAATTGCTTCCGCATGTGTTATATGAACACCTTCACTAACTAGTGTTTTAGTTCAAGTGAGAGTTTGTTGGGTTTTATGCCCTAAAACTCGTAGATAGTGAATGTAACCGTTGACCGGATATTAATGAAATAATATTGATATATTTTTCCATTAAATGTTATTAGTTAATTTATATTTGTCTTTGCCTAAAAATAATCCTAATCCAATAAACTAGACATCATAGGCTATAATATGAGTCTTGAACTATATGTAGCGACATATGGGATCATTGTTCAAGAAACAGCCTAAAGGGTCTATAGTATAGGGATAAGCCTTGGTGCCTTATCTTGGTGACACTATGGATACGACCCACTTTGTATTTGATACAAACGCTATGATCCAACGCGTTTGTGTAGGAGACATGCGAGTGGGGGTATCCTATGCAGTGAGTTTGCATAAGACCGGACCGCAAAAAAGAAACCACTGGTTATAACATCGTTAACTAGTTGGTTTTCTATTTCACTAGGACGACATAGACAACTTAGTCTTAATCCTAAGTTGATTATGGACTCCTGCTCATGAGAGATTGTCCTTTGATTTGTATGGGTGAGAGTGGCCAATACGCCGACTCAATAAGCCTGTAATTTTGGGGACAAGACTGAATGGGAAGCTGGAAACATAATCGTACAAGATGGAATTCACTCTTTCCCGACTTTAGGGAAGCAGATGAGTGTTCCCTTAAGTGGTGACTCCGAGTCTTGAACAAAGGGCCCTACCCTCTCAATGGCATAAGAGGGTTTTTTGTTTTATGGTTGGACCGCATATAGGTTGTTCATTAGAGGAGAACTGGTACTTAAGGAAATAGAAGTAACCCAAGGATAAAACGGTAATTTGACCCAACTGGTGTTACGGACACTCGTGAAGGACAAACTATTCGATATTGGTCTATATCCGTGGACCCAGAAAATATGTCTCCAGTGAGTAGAGTGCAACTGTGAGTCTATAGTGGAATGTACACACAGTTAACACACATTGATTAATGTGGTTAATGAGTTTGACCAATTAATCTCACATCGTTGGAGCTTCTGATCTACAGGTCCATTAGGTCCCACTGGTAGCTCATAAAGTAATTTTAGGCAACTAAGTAATAAATGTATCTTGGGGAAAGTGAGACGTTGCCCATTATTGTTGCATAAGATTTAATGCTAGAGCTTGAAGAGGCCTTAATAAAATTGCTGCGGCAATACCGCAAAGCTATAGGTTGGACATTGGCTGACATTCAGGGAATTAGCCCATCTTTTTGTATGTACAAAATCACTCTAGAGGAGGGATCCTTTAGGAGTATTGAGCAACAAAGAAGGTTTAACCCTGCAATGAAATAGGTTGTTAAGAAGAAGGTAATTAAATGGTTGGATGTTGGGATCATCTATCCAATTGCCGATAGCAATTGGGTGAGCCCTGTCCAATGTGTTCCTAAGAAAGGAGGTGTTACTGTGGTGAGTAATAAAGATAATGAATTGATCCCCACAAGGACAGTAACTGGCTGGAGGGTTTGTATGGATTACAGAAGGCTTAATAAAGCTACCCGAAAGGATCATTTCCCTCTACCATTTATCGACCAGATGTTGGATCGATTGGCTGGTCAGACCTATTACTGTTTCTTGGATGGTTATTCTTGTTGGGTTTTATGCCCTAAAACTCGTAGATAGTAAATGTACATTTGACCGAACATTAATAAAGTGATGTATTATTCAATGTTTGTATTATATCTTGTCTTGTTAACCCTAATCCAATAAACTAAACATCCATGGCTAATAGAATGAGGCTTGAACTAGTATGTAGGGACATATGGGGATTAATGTTCAAGTTTTAGCCTAAAGGGTCTGTAGTATAGGGATAAGGCTGGGTACCTTATCCTGGTGACACTATAGATACGGCCCGCTTTGTATATTGATACAAACGTATTGATCCAACGCGTTCATGTGGTTGACATGCGAGTGGGGGTATCCTGTGCAATGAGTTTGCACAACGACCGGACCGCGAAATAGTTAACCACTAACTCTAACACCGTTAGTTAGCTCGGTTTCTATTTCACTAGGATGACCTAGGCAACTTGGCCTTAATCCTGAGTGGATTATGGACTCCTGTCCATGAGGGATTGTCCTTTGATTTGTACGGGTGAGAGTGGCCAGTTCGCCGACTCAATAAGCCTACCATTTTGGGGACAAGACCGAGTGGGGAGCTGGGAACGTAGTCTTACAAGATGGAATTCACTCCTTCCTGATATGAGTGTAAGTAGAGGTGTGTTCCCTTAAGTGGTGTCTCCGGGTCTTGAACAATGGGCCCTACCCTCTTTATGGCACGAGAGGGTTTTCTGTTTGATGGTTGGACCACAAACAGGTTGTTCATTAGAGGAGCACTGGTACTTAAGGATCAAGAGGTAGCCCAGGGGTAAAACGGTAATTTGACCTAGCTGGGGTACGAACACACGTGAAGGGCTAACTTGCTGTTGACGGTCAATATCCGTGGACACAGAAATATGTCTGCAGTGAGAAGAGTGCAGCTGTGGTTCTTTAGTGGAGTGAACCACAGTTAACGAATATTGATTAACTTGGTTAATGAGTTTAACCAACTAATCTCATATCGTTGGAGCTTCTGATCTGTAGGTCCATTAGGTCCCACCGGTAGCTCATTTAGGGCGTTGAGGTAAAATTCTAAGGATGGATTGAATGTTCAAAGGTGTTTGAATATTATACTAAAATATGAAGTAGTTCATATTAAAACTATAGGTTATAATTAATATGCATTGGATGTATATTAATACTATAGTTTTGAGAGAGAAAATAGTAATTGAATATGTGATGTTCAATTTTATTTTATTAATTAATTTCGAATTAATTAATTAATTTAGTTTAATTAAATTTGATTTAATTAAACTATAAGATAGGAGGGATATTAATTTAAATTGGATTTAAATTAATGTTATTTTAATTAATTTAGATTAATTAAAATATAATTAATTGTAATTTTGAAATTATGATTTTAAAATTATATTTAATTAAAAATATCAGATAACTGATATTTCAGTTATCTGATATTATATATTTTTTTAAAAAAGGGACGTGGTCTGTGCAGTTGAATAGATCACGCCCTAGTCTCACGCCTCTCTCCCTCTCTATCGCTCTCTCTTTTCTCGTTTTACTCTGTGGCAGAGGAAATCAGAGTGCTGAATCCAGAAAAATCCTGAGAGTTTTTTGCTCCCACAAGCACCCAACGCAACATCCTAATTCGAGAATACCGGTGAATCCTTGTGGTGGTGTTCGTGCTGTTTTTCCAGTGAAAACAAAGTCCATTTGCTGCTGTATTCTTGGGAGAAATTCAGAGAGAATTTGGCGAAACAATCAAGGGTTTCTACAAAGGTAAATTGTTCTTGAACTATAATAATTAGGATCAAATTCTAGATTAGATCTAGGTTTTTTAATCTTTTGTCCAGCATGCTTTATGGTTGTTTTACAGCATGATTTCTTATCTTTATGCTTGCTGTAAATTTATTTATTTTGCCGTCGTATTGGTATCCCAATCGGCGTTTTTATTCGAAAAGGTCTTTGTGTTTTTTCCGCTGCACAAAGGGCTATTTATCCCTGCAATTGGTATCAGAGCCATTTCGAATTAAAACGTTGTTTTGAGATTTACGATTGGCTGTGTATGGTGGGATTAATTGCATTATGAATGTGGGTTTGCGATAAACTGTTTTGATTTAATTTGGCCATAGATTTACCGGAATTTTATTGATTTGATCATGTAAGGCCCCTGCGTTTTTGGGCAAAATTCTGTAAATCGAGTCTGTATTAGTCCGGGTCGTGTTTAGGCTTGAAAATCGATGAAGATCGCAGAAGAAATTGGTGAAAATCGTGAAGAACAGTCGCGTTTCTGCCCAGAAATCAGCTCCAGACGCAACAACGTCGGGACGCTTAGCCTTGCGCGTCTCGACGCTGTCGCGATTCCACGCTCCAGACGGTTGAAATCGAGCCAGCGTCGGGACGCTTTCTTCACAGCATCTCGACGCTGTCACGATTTCGTGCGGCGCCAGGATTTTCGCGAGAACGTGAGTGGTGCCCTAATTTGGCCGGTTCGGTTTGAGCGGTTTGGGTCAGCTGGGACCGGTTCGGTCCGGTTTGACCCGTTTTGGGTGCGGTTCGAGTTTTTCAAGTCCGGTTCGAAGTGGTTCGGGTCGGTTCAAGGCTTGTAGACCGGATTTGGAGCTGCAGAATTTTGTAATAGGATAGATTTATTGCTTTATTAGTGTAATTTTGCTTTAATCTATCCTAGGGGCCAATTAAATCGGTTTATTCGCTATTTAAATGCTTTATGGATGTCATTTAAATTTAATCCCACCTTAGGATATAAAGCATGCTCATGCATTTATGTATGTTATAATTAGATTATAATATATGTTTGAAATGCATGGTTTGATTTTCATGATTTATTTAATATATAGTAGAGTTATATTAAAGTCATGAAAATGGAAAAGTATGATGCATGCAACTACATAGTTTTAATATAAGAGTTATATTAAAAATTATTTGTTTGCAGCATGCTAAGTTGATTTTCCATGTTTGGCAATAATAAAGTTGTTTATTATTTAAATGGAAATCAAATTGCATTGAGCATGATACATCCATAGGTTAATATAAGAGTTATATTAATTATCATGAAATGCAGAGTACTATAGTTTTAATTTCATTAACTTGAATATGATTGTTAATTGTTTTAAAAACTATAGTATGCATGATTATAGGGCTAATCATTATAAAATTTTGAAATAGTTTAAAATTTTATGATTAGAAACCGTCAATCTATAATCAATATATGCATGTTCACATAGGATCTTAGGTTAAAATTAAATTAATTTTAATGGGTTAAAATTAATTAGACCTAAGATCATTTTCTAATAGGATTAGAAGATCTTACTTGGTTTTAAAATAGTTTTAATGAACTAAGTAGGACGAGCATTCCTAAGATTATAAGGGAACTCTACCAGTGAAGTTCTGTCTAAGGATTGGAGGTATTTAAGTTGACGGTAAACGGAACACCTCCTACCTGGGAACTGATCTGGAATACCGGAGTTGAATTAATCTCAGGTTAATGTTAGAATAATGTCGCTAGGTTATATTAAATTGGTTTAATACACCTAGACATTAGGTCTTATTATAATAGTTATAATAGGACTAGACTTAGATAAATGACTTAGCCGAATTTATCTAGGTTTAATCAAACCCTAAAATTAATAATCAGTTACTTTAGTGGGAGGAAAATTACAAAACTTAACTTAAATTGAGTTTTGCTCCTACGTCCCCGTGACGTTCACACCGTGAGATCCATGCTCGGCTTTGTGTCGTTTTTAGCGCGGCCTCCCTTCGGAGAGTGTTTGCATGGGTCAATACCAAGGTGAATGGGGAAAGTGACTATAGTAAGTGGGAGCGGGACACGTGTCAACGTATCCTTCGGTCTCCACCCCTAGGTCACAACGTGAGATTCCTATGATCCGCCTGCGTGTTGTCTCGGCGCAACCACCCCTTCGGAGGGCCTGATCATAGGATTCGGAACACCGTGAACTCCTGAAAAGGATAGGATCACTTAGGCTAATTACCAACAGTTGTCTTTCCTAACGGTAGCCTGTTGGTGCGTGCCTCTGGGAACTGAAAGTGGGAGGGTTACACTTACGGGGAGGAGTTAATTTGTTAACAAATCCTTGACCGAACAACGGTGGTTAATATCTAATGGAATATGAGTTATTCTGGTATTAGAAATTGACTGAGAAGAGTCTCATTTTAGAGGAGGAACAACTGATCACCCTTCGGTGGCTGTTCTTCTAAACCTCTAAAGCATCGTTGCGAAACACAATCATAGTTTTATTAGGGTTCTTTGATTGTTTGTTTGCAAAATTGATTGGATGTATGCAATTGTTTGTATTGCTTGTGTGATGGGTTAAGGCAAAGATAACTAATACGGTCACTTGTTTGTTTTTCAGCAATGTCTTCCTCTATAATATCCCTGCTTAAAAATGAACAACTTACAGGCGAGAATTTTCCACAATGGAAATCAAACCTCAATACAATACTCGTGGTTGAGGACTTAAGATTCGTCTTAACGGAGGAGTGTCCTCCCGTTCCCCCTCGCACTGCCTCTCAGGCAGTTAAGGACGCCTACGAACGCTGGACCAAGGCCAATGAAAAGGTCAAGGTCTATATTTTGGTCAGCTTGTCTGAAGTGTTGGCCAAGCGTTACGAAAACGTGGCAACTGCCAGGGAAATTATGAATTCCCTGCAGGAGATGTTTGGACTTCCGTCCTACCAGCTCCACCACGACGCCTTGAAGAACGTCTTCAATGCCAAGATGCTGGAAGGTCAATCTGTTCGGGAACATGTCCTGGACATGATTAACCAGTTCAACATAGCTGAGGCAAATGGCGGGGTTGTCTGCGAGCGCAGTCAGGTAGCGTTCATCCTTCATTCACTCCCGGCGAGCTATCTGTCTTTTAGGACGAACGCGAGCATGAATAAGATTCAGTTCAACCTGACTACCCTCCTCTCGGAGTTACAGATTTACGAGTCCCTGCAAAAGAGCAAGGGAAAGAATGTGGTTAAAGGAGAGGCCAATGTGGCCCATTCCAAGAAGAAGTTCCTGAAGGGTTCATCCTCAGGGACTAAATCTGTACCTCAGGCTTCTTCATCGAAGCAGATCCAAAAGAGGAAGGGAGACAAGGGGAAGGCTCCTGCACAGGCTGTGCAAGGGAAGGGGAAGGCCAAGGTCGTGGCCGACAAAGGTAGATGCTTCCACTGCAATGCAGATGGTCACTGGAAGCGCAACTGTCCCCGCTACCTTGCTGAGAAGAGAAGAGAAAAAGAAGGTAAATTTGATTTACTTGTGTTAGAGACTTGTCTCGTTGAACATGATGAGTTTGCCTGGATACTGGATTCAGGAGCCACTAATCATGTTTGTTCTTCTTTTCAGGGAAATAATTTCCAGCAGCTGGCAGAGGGTGAAATGACGCTCAAGGTCGGAACGGGAGACGTCGTTTCAGCTCGTGCAGTGGGAGCTGCAAAATTATTCTTTAGAAATAGGTTTTTAATTTTAGAGGACTTGTACTTGGTTCCTAGAATTAAAAGGAACCTAATTTCTGTTTCAGCTTTGTTAGAACAATGTTATACTATTTCCTTCTTGCTTAATGAAGCTTTAATTTCAAAGAATGGAATTTACATATGTTCAGCTAAGCGTGAGAATAATTTGTTTGTGTTAAGACCAAATGATGCTAAGGCCATTTTAAGTCATGAAATGTTTAAAACGGCCGAAACGCAAAACAAAAGGCAAAAAGTTTCTCCTTTAAGTAACAACTCGTATCTTTGGCATCTTCGTCTTGGTCATATTAATATCGATTGGATCGATCGTTTGGTTAAAAATGGGCTTCTAAGTGACATAGAAGATACATCTTTACCACCCTGTGAATCGTGTCTCGAGGGTAAAATGACCAAGAGGCCTTTTACTGGAAAAGGTTACAGGGCCAAAGAACCACTTGAACTAATACATTCGGATCTTTGTGGTCCTATGAATGTAAAGGCTCGAGGTGGTTTTGAATACTTCATCTCTTTCATAGATGATTATTCACGATACGGTTACTTGTACCTAATGGGCCATAAGTCTGAGGCTCTTGAAAAGTTCAAGGAGTTTAAGGCTGAGGTAGAAAACTTATTAGGTAAAACAATTAAAACACTTCGATCAGATCGAGGTGGAGAGTATTTAGATCAGCGATTCCAGGACTATATGATAGAACATGGAATCCAATCACAACTCTCAGCACCTGGTACACCTCAGCAAAATGGTGTATCAGAAAGGAGAAACAGAACCTTGTTAGACATGGTTCGATCTATGATGAGCTATGCTCAGTTGCCTAGCTCGTTTTGGGGGTATGCAGTAGAGACTACAGTACATATTCTTAACAGTGTTCCCTCAAAAAGTGTTTCTGAAACTCCTTTTGAGTTATGGAGGGGGCGTAAACCTAGTTTGCGTACTTTCGAATCTGGGGTTGTCCTGCACATGTGTTAGTGACAAATCCTAAGAAATTGGAATCACGTACGAGAATATGCCAATTTGTTGGGTACCCGAAAGAAACGAGAGGTGGTCTTTTCTATGACCCTCAAGATAATAAAGTATTTGTATCGACAAATGCAACTTTCTTGGAGGAAGACCACATACGAGATCATCGACCACGAAGTAAGTTAGTATTAGGAGAAGCTACAGAAGGATCAACAAGGGTTGTTGATGAACCTGGTCCTTCAACAAGAGTTGTTGGAGAATGCAGTTCTTCTCGTCAATCTAGTCCTCCTCACGTAGTGGGAGAGCTTCGACGCAGTGGGAGGGTTGTGATACAACCTAACCGCTACTTGGGTTTAACAGAAACACAAGTAGTCATACCTGATGACGGCGTAGAAGATCCATTGTCTTATCGTCAGGCAGTGAATGATGTAGATAAGGACGAGTGGGCCAAAGCCATGGATCTTGAGATGGAGTCCATGTACTTCAATCAAGTTTGGGAACTTGTAGATCTACCTGAAGGGGTCAAACCCATTGGGTGTAAATGGATCTATAAGAGAAAAAGAGATGCTGCTGGGAAAGTACAGACTTTCAAAGCAAGACTTGTAGCAAAGGGTTATACCCAACGAGAAGGAGTGGACTATGAAGAAACTTTTTCTCCCGTTGCTATGCTAAAGTCCATAAGAATCCTCTTATCCATTGCCACATTTTATGATTATGAAATTTGGCAAATGGATGTCAAGACAGCTTTTCTGAATGGCAATCTTGACGAGAGTATTTTTATGTCTCAACCCGAAGGGTTCATATCCCAAGGTCATGAGCAAAAGGTTTGCAAACTGAATCGATCCATTTATGGGTTGAAACAGGCTTCTAGATCTTGGAATATTAGATTTGATACTGCGATCAAATCTTTTGGTTTTGACCAGAATGTTGATGAGCCTTGTGTATACAAGAAGATCAACAAGAATAAAGTAGCTTTCCTCGTACTTTATGTAGACGACATCCTACTCATTGGGAATGATGTAGGGTATCTGTCTGACGTAAAAGAATGGCTAGCAG
Organism: Luffa aegyptiaca; assembly: GCA_017139565.1. NCBI lineage: Eukaryota > Viridiplantae > Streptophyta > Magnoliopsida > Cucurbitales > Cucurbitaceae > Luffa > Luffa aegyptiaca. Next base: position 26,391,093 of record CM029397.1, read on the forward strand.
CTCAATTCCAAATGAAAGATTTGGGTGAGGCCCAGTATGTTCTTGGGATCCAGATTATTCGGGATAGAAAGAACAAATCGCTAGCTCTGTCTCAGGCAACGTATATCGACAAGATGTTGGCTCGATATTCGATGCAGAACTCCAAGAAGGGCTTGTTGCCTTTCAGGCATGGGGTTCACTTGTCTAAGGAACAGTCTCCTAAGACACCTCAAGAGGTTGAGGATATGAGACGGATTCCCTACGCCTCTGCCGTGGGTAGCCTAATGTATGCCATGCTATGCACGAGGCCTGACATTTGTTATGCTGTAGGGATTGTCAGCAGATATCAGTCAAATCCAGGGTTAGACCATTGGACCGTCGTTAAAGGAATCCTCAAGTATCTTAGGAGAACGAGAGATTACATGTTGGTGTTTGGGGCTAAGGAATTAGTTCTCACGGGTTACACCGACTCTGACTTCCAAACTGACAAGGATTCTAGGAAATCTACGTCAGGGTCAGTTTTCACCCTTAACGGGGGAGCTGTGGTTTGGAGGAGCATAAAGCAGGGATGCATAGCAGACTCCACAATGGAAGCTGAATATGTAGCTGCTTGTGAAGCAGCTAAGGAAGCTGTTTGGCTAAGGAAGTTCTTGACAGATTTGGAAGTTGTTCCAAATATGAACTTGCCCATTACGTTATACTGTGACAACAGTGGGGCAGTAGCCAATTCAAAGGAACCTCGCAGCCACAAAAGAGGTAAACACATAGAGAGGAAGTACCATCTAATTCGAGAGATTGTGCAAAGAGGAGATGTGGTCGTGACCAAGATCGCTTCTGAGCATAACATTGCTGATCCGTTTACGAAGGCCCTCTCGGCTAGAGTGTTCGAGGGTCATCTAGACAGTCTAGGTCTGCGAGATATGTATATAGCGTAATCTAGGGCAAGTGGGAGATGTGTAATGGGTGTAAGGATGCCCTAGTTTATTGTATTTTGTATATTTACCTATTATGTAATGTACGAACATACATGTACCGTTTCCAGCTTTGGATTATTTTGTATATATTTTCCCTGTAACTTGAGTTTTAGTTCAAGTGGGAGTTTGTTGGGTTTTATGCCCTAAAACTCGTAGATAGTAAATGTACATTTGACTGAACATTAATAAAGTGATGTATTATTCAATGTTTGTATTATATCTTGTCTTGTTAACCCTAATCCAATAAACTAAACATCCATGGCTAATAGAATGAGGCTTGAACTAGTATGTAGGGACATACGGGGATTAATGTTCAAGTTTTAGCCTAAAGGGTCTGTAGTATATGGATAAGGCTGGGTACCTTATCCTGGTGACACTATGGATACGGCCCGCTTTGTATATTGATACAAACGTATTGATCCAACGCGTTCATGTGGTTGACATGCGAGTGGGGGTATCCTGTGCAATGAGTTTGCACAAAGACCGGACCGCGAAATAGTTAACCACTAACTCTAACACTGTTGGTTAGCTCGGTTTCTATTTCACTAGGATGACCTAGGAAACTTGGCCTTAATCCTGAGTGGATTATGGACTCCTGTCCATGAGGGATTGTCCTTTGATTTGTACGGGTGAGAGTGGCCAGTTCGCCGACTCAATAAGCCTACCATTTTGGGGCAAAGACCGAATGGGGAGCTGGGAACGTAGTCTTACAAGATGGAATTCACTCCTTCCTGATATGAGGGTAAGTAGAGGTGTGTTCCCTTAAGTGGTGTCTCCGGGTCTTGAACAATGGGCCCTACCCTCTTTATGGCACGAGAGGGTTTTCTGTTTGATGGTTGGACCACAAACAGGTTGTTCATTAGAGGAGCACTGGTACTTAAGGACCAAGAGGTAGCCCAGGGGTAAAACGGTAATTTGACCTAGCTGGGGTACGAACACACGTGAAGGGCTAACTTGCTGTTGACGGTCAATATCCGTGGACACAGAAATATGTCTGCAGTGAGAAGAGTGCAGCTGTGGTTCTTTAGTGGAGTGAACCACAATTAACGAACATTGATTAACTTGGTTAATGAGTTTAACCAACTAATCTCATATCGTTGGAGCTTCTGATCTGTAGGTCCATTAGGTCCCACCGGTAGCTCATTTAGGGCGTTGAGGTAAAATTCTAGGGATGGATTGAATATTCAAAGGTGTTTGAATATTATACTAAAATATGAAGTGGTTCATATTAAAACTATAGGTTATAATTAATATGCATTGGATGTATATTAATACTATAGTTTTGAGAGAGAAAATAGTAATTGAATATGTGATGTTCAATTTTATTTTATTAATTAATTTCGAATTAATTAATTAATTTAGTTTAATTAAATTTGATTTAATTAAACTATAAGATAGGAGGGATGTTAATTTAAATTGGATTTAAATTAATGTTATTTTAATTAATTTAGATTAATTAAAATATAATTAATTGTAATTTTGAAATTATGATTTTAAAATTATATTTAATTAAAAATATCAGATAACTGATATTTCAGTTATCTGATATTATATTTTTTAAAAAAAGGGACGTGGTCAGTGCAGTTGCACAGATCACGCCCTAGTCTCACGCCTCACTCCCTCTCTATCGCTCTCTCCTTCTCGTTTTGCTCTGTGGCAGAAAAAATCAGAGTGTGGCATCCAGAAAAATCCTGAGAGTTTTTGCTCCCACAAGCACTAATGCAACATCCCAATTCGAGAATACCGGTGAATCCTCGTGGTGGTGTTCGTGCTGTTTTTCCATTGAAAACAAAGTCCATTTGCTGTTGTATTCTTGGGAGAAATTCAGAGAGAATTGGCGAAACAGTCAAGGGTTTCTACAAAGGTAAATTGTTCTTGAACTAGGGTCAATAGGACCCAATTCTAGATTAGATCTAGAATTTTTCCTCTTGTTTTTTTAAGCATGCTTGTATCTATTTTACAGCAGAGTATTGGCTTTTGTTATCGCTGTAAATTTATTGATTTTGCCGTCGTATTGGTATCCCAATCGGCGTTTTTTTATTCGAAAAGGTCTTTGAAGTTTTCCGCTGCGCAAAGGGCTTTCATCCCTTCAATTCTGGGTATAACCAGATTACTATTTCTCTGGAGGATCAGGAGAAAACCACTTTCACCTGCCCTTATGGGACGTTTGCTTTTAGGCGAATGCCTTTTGGCCTTTGCAATGCTCCAGCAACATTTCAGCGGTGTATGTTAGCAATTTTTTCTGATATGATTGAGTCCACTATTGAGGTATTTATGGATGATTTTTCAGTTTTTGGAGGGTCTTTTCAGAGTTGTTTAGAAAATTTAGGTAAGGTATTAAAAAGATGTGAGGATACCCATCTAGTTCTTAATTGGGAAAAATGTCACTTCATGGTGAAGGAGGGCATAGTGTTAGTTCATAGGATTTCTAAGAATGGTCTAGGATTTCTATCAACTTCTAGACCATTCTTAGAAATCCTATGACCTAACACTATGCCCTCCTTCACCATGAAGTGACATTTTTCCCAATTAAGAACTAGATGGGTATCCTCACATCTTTTTAATACCTTACCTAAATTTTCTAAACAACTCTGGAAAGACCCTCCAAAAACTGAAAAATCATCCATAAATACCTCAACAGTGGACTCAATCATATCAGAAAAAATTGCTAACATACACCGCTGAAATGTTGCTGGAGCATTGCAAAGGCCAAAAGGCATTCGCCTAAAAGCAAACGTCCCAGAAGGGCAGGTGAAAGTGGTTTTCTCCTGATCCTCCGGAGCAATAGTAATCTGGTTATACCCAGAATAACCATCCAAGAAACAGTAATAGGCCTGACCAGCCAATCGATCCAACATCTGGTCGATAAATGGTAGAGGGAAATGATCCTTTCGGGTAGCTTAATTAAGCCTTCTGTAATCCATACAAACCCTCCAGCCAGTTACTGCCCTTGTGAGGATCAATTCATTATCTTTATTACTCACCACAGTAACACCTCCTTTCTTAGGAACACATTGGACAGGGCTCACCCAATTGCTATCGGCAATTGGATAGATGATCCCAGCATCCAACCATTTAATTACATCCTTCTTAACAACCTCTTTCATTGCAGGGTTAAACCTTCTTTGTTGCTCAATACTCCTAAAGGATCCCTCGTCTAGAGTGATTTTGTGCATACAAAAAGATGGGCTAATTCCCTGAATGTCAGCCAATGTCCAACCTATAGCTTTGCGGTATTACTGCAGCAATTTTATTAAGGCCTCTTCATGCTCTGGCATTAAATCTGATGCAACAATAATGGGCAATGTCTCACTTTCCCCAAATGACTCCCATCTTCCATTTCCTCCTCATCCTCTTGGAATTCATCTTCAATTAGCTCATCTTGGTCACTTTCCTCATCATCCGTAACAACTTCTCTAGTCTTAATGATCATGACTCTCTTTTTTGGACAGTCACGACTAATATGACCAATCCCTTGACATTTCAAACATTTGATGTCCCTATTTCTCTCTCGGACCTCCTTAGATCCCTCCACTTTTTCCTTGCCCTTGGAGCTCTCGAGCTTGTCCTTTTTATCATGCTCATACTTCCCTCTAGGTTTGAAATCTGCATTATTTTTCCACGTATTAGTAGAAAAAGAAGTAGACTTAGAAGAATTATACATCTTGGAGTTTTCCTTCTCCCAAGCTAATTGACCTTCAATTTTGACAGCAAGGTGTAACAACACTTTCATATCGAAATAAGTTTGTCTATCCACTTGATGAGCTAATGGTCGGTTCAACCCGCCAAGGAACCTAGCCATTGTATCCTCCACATCTTCATCAATGCCAGCTCTATTCATAAGGGCCTCCATTTCTTTGTAATAATCTTCCACACTTTTGGATCCTTGCTGCAAAGCATAGAGCTTTTGCTTGAGTTCTCGGGAATAATGCTTAGGAATGTATCTCTTCCTCATTAAGGCCTTTAATTCCTCCCATGTTTCAATTGGTTCCTCATAGTTTCTCCATTCTGATTTCAAAGATGTCCACCAAATATTGGCATAATCACAAAATTCAGCCACAACAAGTTTCAACTTTCTTTCTTCACTAAAATTGTTGCAATCAAATACATGCTCAAGTTTGCTCTCATATTGCAAATACTCCTCCGGATCAGACCTCCCATGAAATGGTGGGATTTTAAGCTTCAATCCCCCAGCTCCTCTCTCTTCTCTCTCATATTGGTACTCCCTCTCAACCCTTCTTGGTGGTAAAATTTCTCTACCCACTCTTCTTCCCCTTCTTCTACCCCGGCCTACACCTCTCCCTCCCTTGGATTGTGCCCGGCTAAAAGGGTTACATTGTCATCTTCTTCTTCATTTTCAACTCCTTCATTAACTTCCCTTCCTTGAAGATTTCCTAAACCTACTTCCATTCGCCCTATCCGTTCTTCCAAGATACTTACTACTTGGGTTAAACGAGTGATAGCCCTGATTTGTGCCTCTATCCACCTAACTTCACCAATCTCCCCTCCATTTCCCCCATCTTGACTCATGATGATGTATAAATAGTAGATAAATATGTTTAGGACCTCACACACTCAACTCACTGATTTCACTCGGAACAGTCGTGTTTATCACACAAAGGTGCATTTGGGAAAGTGACTAAATGATGATATTGGGTAGGCTAATAGGTTCAAGCGATTCTTGTAATAGTGAGCTTTACAACACAGCCAAGACAAGATAAATTATGAAACAACAACAAACTAGAACAAAGAAAACAAAGAAAGAGTCAAACAAGAAAAGACACAAAGACAAGATGCCTTCTACGGAATTCAGAGATAAAAGACATACAAATAAAGAGAAAGCCCTAAATATGATGGAATTAGACTATATGAAGCAAAGGAAACAAATTTTAAGGACAAATCCCTTCAAATCTAAAAAGAACAATGTATGAAGCAAATTTTGAATTTTTCGGGTAAAACTGCACACTGAGATGGAATTCAGAAAACGAATAATTTACTTTAGGATTTTGAGTAAATGGCCTTCTTCACTTTGAAAGATAACATACAAATCTAACTTTTCACTGAAGGCAAAATGTTCAAATTAGGACTTTATGAACAACGTTGAATATACAATAGATGCATTAAATTCTGTAGTTAGGAATTTTGACAGCCACAAAACAAATTAATTGCCAACTGAATTGAAGCTCAACAAATTCGTGCAAATTGACAACGATTGAATACAAATGGGATGAACAATTTAAGAACTCAACATGAACAACTTCTGGATTTTTTTTTTTTTTTTTTGCTTTTTTTTGCTTTTTTTTGCTTTTTTTTTTTTTTTTTTTTTACTTTTCAAGATCTCAACGTGAACTTTAAGATGGGAATGAGATTAGAATCAACATGAACAACACAACATGTGAAATGGATGTGGAGTTGAACTTAACCAATCTTGTATGTGAATAAAGAATGCTTATTCAAGCTTCTTAGCCTTGCCACGTGTAATAGGTCCAGTTTGAACGTATGGTGGACCATAATTCTTATCAGTGACTCATTTCTCGGTCTGGTCTTGTGCAAACTCATTGCACAAGATGCCCATACTCGCATGTCTTTACGTGAACGATTCAAGATCACATCGTTTGCCTTTAAAAACAAAGTAGCCCACATCCATAGTGTCCCTAGGATAAGGTACCTAGCCTTATCCATATACTATAGACCTTTAGGTTATATACTAGAACTTGATCTATGTTTATGTTTTGCCCATATAGTTTGAGTATTCATGTTATAACCAAGGATCTTTCAATCTATTGGATTTAGGTTATATAAACAAATGATTCACTTAAATAATACGATAGTACCTTTATTGCAAAAAGATATGCATAAAGATTACAAACTATTTGTATTAGGACATAAAACCCAACACTTAAATTTCATTATGAATTATAATTAAAAAAAGTTGTAGGAAAAACTTTTTGCATTCCAACTTTTTAGTAAATCCTACACATTTATTTTTTATAATTAATTGTTAATGACATATTTTTGAATTAGTAAATTAAAGAAATGATGAAAGTGTCGAAAAAAGTTTTTCCAACATCCTCACTTTTTAATATAGTATAGATATATATATAGATATAGATATAGAATTCTAAAATTACATTAAGTTGAATTTTTGAAGAAAAAAAAATCTACACACATATAAACAATGATTGGTTTTTGGCTTAATTAGTTATTATTTTGGGAAAAATACACTTTTGGTCTCGAAGGTTTGGGTTTAGTAGCATTTAGGTCCCTGAGTTTTTAAAGTCAATAGTTTAACCACTGAGGTTTGCATTTAGTAGCATTTTAGTCCCTCTGTTAAATTTTCTGTTTAATATTTAACAATTTTACCCATGAGGTTTTTTTTTTTATTTTATTTTATTTTAGGGAAAAATACTCTTTTAGTTCCTAAGGTTTGTGTTAGGTTTCACTTTTGTCCCCAAGTTTTCAAACTCGACAATTTAGTCCCTAAGGTTTGGATTTCGTTTCATTTTAGTCCCTCCAACCAATCTTCTGGTAAAAATTAACAGATTGCTGACGTGACACTATTTTTTTTATTAAAAAGATTATTTTTAATATTTTTTAAATAGAAATATATTAAAATAATATAAATATTATTTTGGGAAAAATACACTTTTAATCCCTGAGGTTTAGGTTAAGTTACAGTTTGGTCCTTGAGTTTTCAAACTCAACAATTTAGTCCCTGAAGTTTGGATTTCGTTACACTCTTGGTCCCTCCGTCAAATTTTCTGTTAAATTCTAACGGAACGCTGATGTGGCATCTAATTTTTATTAAAAAAATTATTTTTTGATTTTTCAAAATAAAAAATATATTAAAATAATTAAAATATATTATTTTAAAAAATTTTAAGTTTCTATCTCCTCCTCATCTTCTTCCTCATCCCAACCACCCTTCTTCTTCCTTCAACCATACGAACACCACATATCGCCGGCGGCCGCCGACGACCGCCGCCGGCAAACTTTTTTTTTTTTTTTTTCCTCACCTCTTCTTCTCTTTTCATTTTCTTTCTTTTTTTTAAGAAAAAAGGGAAATGGGGAGGATGACTCCCGTTTCAGATCTCTCTTTCCCTCAGCGCCACCGTCCTCTCCACATCTCTCTCTTCGTTTTCGTCGGAAACCCAGCCGACACCGTTCCTCGCTTCGCCCCTCACCATCGGCTCTCTCCCTCCCTCTTGTTCGACAACAAGAAACAAAACCCAGATCTTGCTGGTTTCCGGCAACAAGAAACCCAATCTGAAGCTCAAACAGCTCGAAATGGTAATGGGTTTGTTCAAAGAAGACGAAATTTCTCACCTCTCTACGAATCGACGACCCTGTTCTCGCCATAGCCGAATCGACTTCCTCCTTCGTCGCTACCTTCGCCGACGACTTCGATTACAATCTCTACGCGATTCTAGGTGTTGTTGCTTACCCCCGAGCGATTCCGAGTACGATCTCCGACCCTGCTCATTCTCCATTCCCCTATCTCCTTCTTCTTCAGTACAGACCCATTGTCGGAGAAGCCCATATTTGCTATCGTGAAGGACCCGAAACCCATATCCGGAACGAGCCCATTGTCGGTGAGGTCCTGCTCTGTTTTCGGCCGCAAATGGAGGAAGAGTAGAAGGAAAAAAAAAGAAGAAAAAAGAGGAAAAAAAATTCCGACGACGGCGACGGCCGACTGGATGGTGGTTGGCCAAGAAAGGAGATACCATCATAATTGGTTGAAGAAGAAGAAGAAAGAAAAAACAAATAAATATATATTAAAAAAAATGAGTATTTTTATTATTTTATTTTAAAAAATAAAAAATAATTTTTTTAATAAAAAAAATACTGCCACGTCACTATTCTGTTAACATTTAACGACAAAATGGACGGCATGGACCAAATTGCTCCTTACCTCAAACCTCAGGGGTAAAATTGTTGAGTTTGAAAACTCAGGGACCAAAGTGTAACTTAACTCAAACCTCAGGGACCAAAAGTTTATTTTTCCCTATTATTTTTTAATTTTATTTATTCCCTTGCTTCTTCTCATACTATTCTTCAACCACCACCAAACCCTTCTTCTTCAACCACCATACAAGTCGGTGACCGTTGGTGATCGCGACGGAATGACTTGTCGAGGGTCCTGTCAAATAAATTTATAATCCATGATTCCTAAAGCTAACTTGTAGCAGTAGTGGTCGGGGTCGATCACAGGGAATAATCGGTTTATTTCTAAATTCTTTTGTGTTTTTGAGGTAACCAAAAAAGGCGGGATTTATTGATAAAAAGATGAAGACATAAAGTAAAGGCGGGAAAATAAATAAGAAAAATTAAATGCAAGGAAAGTAAAGGCGGGGTTAATTGATCTTACCACGAGGATAACTTTAATCGGGGTTGAACTCGGTGTTAAGTTTGATTAATTTCATTCATCAATTATCAATTGATATTTAATTAACTATTTATGTATGGCGTACTCCGATAACAAACTGAGAGCCAGGATCCAACTATCACAAACATGCAAACGCTAAGTTTGATTCTAGTTTAAATTAATTAATTGGTCGACTAACTAATCTAAACCGCGTTGGGATCTAGCTGAATTAATTTACATGCAACGGACAACAAACCACAATTACAATTGATTAAATCAATTAGTTCTAGGGACACATGCGTAATATCATAACGTTAACCTATATGTTACTTAGATTTAGCAAGTAAATTTAGAGAGGGCGCGCGGTCAAGGTTGTCAATCTTTCCTACCACAATCTAAACTTGTATGCAAAGAACTAAAATCACAAAGACTTAACTAAGTAATGAAGAATGGAAATCTCATAAAATTGAATCAAACTTACAAATCGAGGTCCCGATTACAACGATCCGAGCTTAGCTAGCCATAGAAAAGCACCTCCAAGCTCGAGTCTCGATCAACCGACCCTTAGACTAAGAAAACTTGAAAGGACTTTTGAAACTAAAGAGAAAAGTGACTACAAAATTTTCGTGATGGATTAATTGTTGGATGATTCTAAACCTACACCAAATGCCTCTATTTATACGAGTTCTTGGCCTTCAATTCGTGGTAACTCTGTGCTGAAGAAGGCCTCAAATTTGGAGAAAATCAGCAGCCAAATAAAAAAAAATCAAATTCTGGAAATCTAACTAGCGTCGCGACACTATGGATAGCGTCGTGACACTGTCCCTACCATTTTGGAAAGAATCTCTCTGATTGCCCTAGCATTCGACGTTGTGGGCTAGCGTCTCAACGCTGAGCCCTAGCTTGGTCTCCAAGTTCTTTCCTTATTTGTGCGGCGTCTCGACGCTGATGAGGTTCCAAGGGCAGAATGGTCATTTTACGCTCTGGTTTTACCCGTTTAATCCCCGAATTGCTTCCAAAGCTCCGATGAGGACCTATACACATATTATACTCATTGTAAAGATTTTTTCGCATGGAATTTGAAGGTGTACATATTACACATGCGGAAGCAATTGAAAATCGAAAGCACTTAAGACATTCAATTTTGTACCTAAAGCATGCATGTTCTAGAAAGGGTAGAAAAGAGAGTAAATGAGTACCAACCTCTTTGATGCTCACTTGTAAGGAACTCCTTGTGATATTATCTTTCTCCAACTTCTCTTGGACAACCTTTAGTGTCTTCCCTACTATTCTCTTGAGCCTAGAAAGACTTGTGGGAGTCTATAGAAGAAAGAAATAGGAAGGGAATGCTTGATGGTACAAGCTTTTGGAAGGAGATGAAATGAGAGAGAATTTGAGGGAGAAAATTTTCAGCATAACACTAAATGAAAGCTTACTCTCTTGAATCTAATTCAAGCCCCTTTTATAGGCCTCTCCCATGCAAATACAAGCTTCATGACACTTAGCCACATGGTCAAGATGCAACTCAAAGTGGATTCTAGGTGTCTACTTTACAACACATGCATCTAATGCATGTTTGTGTTGTTTTCCACTATGTATCATTATGCAAGAGTGGAAAAACCACTAAATCCACTATGAATTGAATCCTAATTGTGAATTTTCAGCTTTCAATTCATTTCAAATTCAATTCAAAATTGAAATTGATTTCTAGGCAATTAATTGGGACATTTCCAAGTAATTTTAATATGATTGATCCATCAATCTTTATCACCTAATGCCATGAATTATATATGATTCCTAATACATATATATGGTATTTAAAACACTTTTAAATACCTCATCTCTCAATTCCTAATTTAATTCATAATTAAATCATTGTGTCGAACACGTTTTACGATAAAACCCTATTTCCCGTTTTTGAACGATTCAAAGTTTCCTATCAAAATATTCTAGGCTTTAATCCGATATGAGCTAGTAGGGGGACCTAATGGACCTATAGATCATGAGCTCCAACGATTCGAAGCTAGCTGACTAATTGTTGCACGATTTTCAATTCCGCAAGCGTACGGGTCGTGACAAGTAATATAGTGATTTTTAGTATAGAGTATCGTCTCCACAGGGATTGGATTTATTCAATTAATTACCACGAATAATCTTGCTTAACTTTAGTTAGAGAACAAAATCTAATGCCAAAAAGAATAATAAAAAAAACTAATCTAGAAAGCAAAAGATAAATGGTGACACAATTTGATGGGATAATTCTAGAGTTGTTGATTTCAACAATTGGACCTTTAATGCATAATCAATTAACTAATATGGATTAACTAATCATTTGATTCATAAGTCTAGAAGCCTAATGACAAGGATTCTCCTGTCGGTCTCCTCCTATCTCATACCTTTCAATAAAGAATCTCCTTTCAGTCTCATCTTTATTTACTTAGCATGGCATTACGACCCTTCAGTACAACCTCTAACGTTATTTATTTTGTCTCGTGTCACCCGGGTAAATAACCGTTAGTCATGCATTCAGTTCTAGTCTAAGCTTCTCTCCGTCGAGTTTCCACTTAGTAACGATTCATTTAATCAGTGATCAGTTGATTAAAAGCATTACGGACAAAATGGACAAATGAACAATAATGACAATTAAACCAAATCAATTCATTAATTCAGCAGAGGTTCAACATCTAAATCAATCTCATAGAATTTAGGAATTTACTACTCATAATCACTAAAATTCAATAATTCCTAATCACAACAATTCTAGAAACTAAAACATAAAGGAAAGGGGAAGAGAAATGCTCATAAAAGTGTCGATCTCCTCGATCCCGCGCCGACCTCCTTCGATCCCGAGCTCCAAAGATCTTCAACAAAGCTCCAAAACTCTCCCAAAAATCCCCAATTTTAGAGTGGATTCTAGAATGGGGTGAAAACCCACAAATTGGCACACCAAATATGGATGCAAAAGGCTCCTTTTATAGGCTCCCAGCAGGCATAGCGTCGAGACGCTACAAGGACAGCGTCGAGACGCTCTGACGTCATCTTTTCTTGGGCTCCAAGATGTCACAGCGTCGAGACGCTACTTGGACAGCGTTGCGACGCTACCGCGATTCCAGATTTTTCCACACGGCTGCCTAGCGTCGGGACGCTCTAGGCTTAGCGTCGAGACGCTAGGCCCTGAATTTTCAATAATGGCCCGATTTTGACTCAATTTTTGGGCCTCCAATTTTCTTTTGGCCCAAATACTTCTTGTAATGGATTTTGGACTTTTTTCTTGACCCAACTTGATAATTTTAAGGCTTGAACTTCATGAATTTGGGCTTTTAATTCATTCTTCTTGGCTTTTTGGACTCGGATCTTCAATGTAATTCTCCAAATTGCTCAAAAAGCCTCCAAAATCATCCAAAATCTCTCAAAATTCCGATTTTTCTTCTTTGACTCGGTTTTCTGAAATTTAAACAGAAAATAGCATTAAAGTACACAATTCAAGCATAAAACTAGCTAAAATTAATAGGAAAATGATGACATTTTTGCCTGTCATCACTAATCTCATTATCTAAACTAGCAAACATTCGTTAACTACCGGGACACTCCACTATAGCCCGATAGTTGCACTCCCCTCACTATAGATATATTTCTGTCCACTTGATTTAACCATGTTTAGTAAGTCATTTCTTCACAGGTTGTTCGTAGCTATAGCTAGGTCAAATAACCGTTTCACCCCTATAGTACTTCTTGTTCCTTAAGTTCCACTAATCCTCTAATGAACAATCGGTTTGTGGGCCAACCATCAAAACTAAGTCCCTCTCGATTCAACGAGAGGGTGGGGCCCCTTGTTCAAGTCCCGGAGTTAGTACTTAAGAGAACAACCTCTCTGCTATCCCTGAAAAGGGTAGGAGTGAATTCCGTCTTGCGAAACTATGTCCCCAGCTATCTATTCGATCTTATCCCCAAAATGGTAGGCTTGTTGAGTCGGCGATGCTGGCCACTCTCACCCATGCAGATCAAAGGACAATCTCGTATAAACAGGAGTTCATAGCTCGCTCAGGATTAAGAACGAGTTACCTAGGTCATCTATGTGAAATAGTCAGTTTCTACGGTAAACGGCGTTATAAAGAGAAAGTGACTTATTTCGTGGTCCTGTCTTATGCAAACTCATTGCATAGGACGCCCCCACTCGCATGTCACCACATGAACGATTTAGGATCTCATCGTTTGTACTTAATACAAAGTGGGTCGCGTCCATAGTGTCTCCAGGACAAGGAACCCAACCGTATCCTTATACTATAGACTATTTTGACTATAAACTTGAACTTGATCCTACGATATGTCCGTACATATAGTTCGAGTATTCATTTTATAGCCAAGGATCTTAGTTTATTGGATTTAGGTTAATCATTCGCAATTTATATATTCAATAACATCTTTTACTGAATAACCTCAATAACGTCTTTATTGGAAATAGAATATGTTTAATGATTTACAAACTACGAGTTTATAGGACATTAAACCCAACAAAATTCAATATAGATAAGAAAATTAGAAGATTCTAAATGTTTAACAAATTAAACCGATCAAAATACCCCCAACCTAAACCTTGTTAGTCCTCGAGCCAGCTAAGATTAGAATGAAAGAGATTATTGTGCAATGCAATATTCATGACTCAATTTCTCAAAGATAATCATGATCAACATTTTACTCAAGATAATTAAATGCAAGACTATCATAATTAGAGACAAATTAAAATTAGTCAAATTCTTTCTTTTACATAAATGTGAGCTTTCCCTAGAGATGACTTGAAAAGTTCGAGAAGAACTTATAAAATTCCTATTCCATCTTTCCTCTACACTAGACAAAGGTATAGTGCATTAAAGGAAAGGGACAAACTAACTTGCTAAGGATGCAAAAGGGGTGCCTTAAACTCTTTCTTTCTTTTCTTTCAACTAGAGGGCCCTAAGCTTGCATATATATGATTTTTAAGGGGCACTAGTTTTCACACAACTAATGTAGAGCCACATTTCTCGAGTTTAACCCTTGCACGACCTAACTGATCACACTAGAGGTAGCTTTTTTTACCCAGCAAGCAAAACAAAAACAAGCTTACATTTTTTTCTTTTCATATTCTTTTTCTTTTTCTTTTTCTTAATAAAGTAAATGATTTTTCTTTTGAGGATCACAAGGAAAATATTCTTTTTCTCACTCTCCAAAGCATGAAACAAGTTATTTTGCAAAAATTTCCTCTAAACATGCTACCTATCCTATCGAGGTGACAACAGAGGTGTGAATCCTATAAAGCCATCTAAAACCAACAAAACTACGCTAGGAAGGACTCATGGTCAATTTAGTCAAGACAAATTTTGAAAATGTTTTAATGAAGTCTCTAAAGATGCTAGAATACATGCAATTCAACTATAAGAAAAATATATACTCACGTTTTTCTCATCCTAGAAATCTCATAAAAAAATTGTTTTCAATTTAAAAATTGCTCGAACTCCGATTCAGGATCAGTTCTAGGTAGGAGGTGTTCCGTAAACCATCATCTTAAATATCTGAAGCCTTAGACAGAACTTCGCCTATTTGGGTTCTCATTTTTTTTTAAATTGCTCAAAATAATAAGTCCAATGCTCCAGTGCATGACCTTCAATCCAATTTAAACACAAAGCAATCAAATAAATCAAGCATACATATAGAATATAGTCTGCACGCAAAGACTCAATGAAAATCTAACATGCAAGATATTTCTTCCACCCCCAACCTAAACGTTACATTGTCCCTAATGTAAATTAAACATGGAAAGTAATGGACAAAAAGGAAAAGGGAACAAAAAACCTCCCCTGTCTAAGCACGAGGTTGACAAAAATGGAAACTCCCACGATTGGCAAAAATTGAAGAGCCTGGATTTAGGAAAACCTACCAAAAATAAAAAAAAAAAAATAGGAAAACAACTAAATATGGAAAGAAAATAAAAAAAGGAAGGGAGAGAATTTTGATTTTTCTCTCAAAAGCTAAATCTCCATGAAACTCGATTCATTTTTCTTGCTTCTTGGTGTGCAACAAGCTTGCTCTTGCTACAGGATTGTCACGAAGGCCTATAAGAAATAAACTATAAAAAAAACAAAAAAAAAGGTAAAAAAAAAAACACAAACGGAAATAGAAATAAGACACCGTGTTCCCCAACAACCGCACCACTTTGACGGAACAACTTGTCGAGGGTCATGTCAAATAAATTTATAATCCACGATTCCTAAAGCTAACTTGTAGCAGTAGTGGTCGGGGTCGATCATAGGGAACAATCGGTTTATTTCTAAATTCTTTTGTGTTTTTGAGGTAACCAAACAAGGGGGGTCTATTGATAAAAAGATTAAGACATAAAGTAAAGGAAGGAAAATAAATAAGGAAAATTAAATACAAGGAAAGTAAAGGCGGGGTTAGTTGATCTTACCACAAGGATCACTGTAATCGGGGTTGAACTCAGTGTTAAGTTGATTAATTTCATTCATCGATTATCAATTGATATTTAATTAACTATCTAAGTTCGGCGTACTCCGGCAACAAACTGAGAGCCATGATCCAACTATCACAAACATTCAAACGCTAAGTTTGATTCTAGTTTAAATTAATTAATTGGTCGACTAACTAATCTTAACCACATTGGGATCTAGCCGAATTAATTTACATGCAATGGGCAACAAACCAGAATTACAATTTATTAAATCATTTAGTTCTAGGGACGCATTGGTAATATCATAATGGTAACATATTTGCTACTTAGATTTAGCAAGTAAATTTAGAGAGGGCACGGTCAATGTTGTCAATCTTTCCTACCACAATCTAAACTTGTATACAAAGAACTAAAATCACAAAGACAATTAACTAAGTAATGAAGAATTGAAATCTCAGAAAATAGAATCAAACTTACAAATCGAGGTCCCGATTACAACTATCCGAGCTTAGTTGGCCATAGACAAGCATCTCCAAGCTCGAGGCTCGTCAACCGACCCTTAGACTAAGAAAACTTAAAAGGACTTTTGAAACTAAAGAGAAAAGTGGCTACAAAATTGTAGTGATGGATGAATTGTGGGATGATTCTAAACCTACACCAAAGGCCTCTATTTCTAGGAGTTCTTAGCCTTCAATTCGTGGTAACTCGGTGCTGAAGAAAACCTCAAATTTGGAGAAAATCACCAGCCAAAAGAGGAAAAATCAAATTATGGAAATCTTCCTAGCGTAGCGATGTTGTGGGCTAGCGTCTCGACGCTGAGCCCCAGCTTGGTCTCCAAGTTCTTTCCTTATTTGTGTGGTGTCTCGACGCTGCTGATGGGTGTCTCGATGCTGATGAGGCTCCAAGGGCAGAATGGTAATTTTACGCTCCAGTTTTGCCTGTTTAAGCCCTGAATTTCTTCCAAAGCTCCGATGAGGACCTATACACATATTATACTCATTTTAAAGAATGTTTCGCAAGGAATTCAATAAAGATAAGAAAATTGGAAGATTCTAAATGTATAATAAATTAGACCGATTAGACCGCCACTTGCGACGATAATTTTTTTTCTCTTTTCTTTCTTCCTTTCTTCAACTTTCTCTACATTTTCCCTTTTTTTTTAATAAAAAAGAGGGATAGGGAGGAGGAACTCCGTTTTCCTGTCGCCAGTGCAATACAGAGGAGGAAGACCGAAAAAAAAATAATTCCAAGTATATTCTAATATTGCTCAGAGACAACCAAAATAAGCTCAAAAGTGAAACCCATTTCATCTAATATTTGCTTAGAAACAACTAGAACAAGCTCAAGGAAAAGTAACTTCAAAGACAGAAATCGTGGAAGAAGAAAACGACAACCAAGTAAATGCAATTAACTAGAAACACCCAATTAGTCAAGAACACATAACAACTAGATTTCCTCAATGTAATAAGATCAACAACAACGCATGTTCCGAACAAACCCAGATCTAAATCAATTCAAGTAAACTATAGAACGAGTGCCATGGAAATGCTTGGAAGGTAAGCTTCACCAAAAAGTAATCCAATAGTAGGGAAGCCAAAAAGAGGGAAAAATAGAGAGAACCGTTGTTGGCTATTTAGAGAATCGATCAGAAGCGACAAAAAAGAAAGAGAGAAGGGTATTTTGCAGAGGTGAAATGAAATGGATATGTGAAAATAAGGCAGAATGAGGACTGCAATAGGGGAAATCCAAGCTTGACGTCGAAAAAGTTGTCGCCATGGGTACGTTTAGGGTTTGTTTCATACGCATTGTGGGTTTGTTATGGGTTCGTTCCGCCGTCGTGGATTTGAAGCTACCAAAGTTGTCGCACACGTCGACTTCTGAGTACGTTTCGCCATGGTTTCCAGATGTGTGTCGCTGTAGGTTTGTGTTGTTGATGCTTGTCACTAGAGAAGGAGAAGAACGAGAAAGGGAGAGATTCGTGCTATGTTTGTGACTACTTTGTGAAAGAAGGAGGGGTCGATGTGGATCTTGTGCGTGCTAGGGATTACCAGAAAAGAGAAACGAAGAGAGGGGGATTATTTTCCCACGAGAGGGAATCGAGAGAGAAGTTGTTGTTTGGCTGGGAAAGAAGAAAGAAAAACACAAGGGAGAGGAAGAAAAAAAGAAGAAAGAAGAAGGAGAAGAGAAAAGGAAGAGGTAAAAAAGGAAAAGAAATTAAAAAAATGATTTTTTTAAATAAAAATAAGAAATAATAATGAAATATAACAAAAAGATTATTTTTTTAATAAAAAATAAATTACACATCAACGTTCCGTTTCTAGTTACCAGAAAAACTGACAGAAGGACTAAAATGAATCTAAATGCAAACCTTAGGGATATATTTGTTGAGTTTTAAAACTTTGGGACCAAAATGAAACCTAACTAAAACCTTAGGGACCAAAAGTGTATTTTTTTCCCTTTATTTTATTTCTCTCTCTTTCGTTCTCTCCCCTCCCCATCTTCTTCTTCCTTTTCCCCACTTCCATCAGGTCGTCATTATTGCCGTCACCAAGGAGACCCATTGCCACCTTCATCTTCTTCTTTCTTTTTCATCTCCCTCTTTCTTCTTTCTTTTTTTTTTCCATTTCCATTGAACTTCCATCATCGAGCTTCAGATCTGGAAGTGAAGGAGTGTCTCTGAAACAAAGGAGACACTCCTTCGATTCAAATTAGAATCGCCATAACCACGAAGGTCTGGCGCCACAATGCAGTACCCAAGTGAGTTCAACACAAAAATTGAAGGTGTTAATATCTAACATGCTGAAGAAATTTTGGATCTTAGGCACTTAATAACTTCAATTTGATAATACAAAGCATGTTGTTCATAGAAAGAAAAACAGAGGCAGTGAGTACCAACTTCTTTGATCTCCAAATTGGCTGAATAGGTTGCTTGTTTTTGTTCTCCAAATTGTCACGAACCACCACTTGATCTTCCTTCCTATCCTCAAGCCTTTGGAATGGATTGTGGGATTCTCTAGTGATGGAATTTGGAAAGGAAAAAGCTTGAAAACCAAGCTTCAATGGAGGTTTGAAGTTCTTGAGTTTTGGAGAGATTTTGGGAGCATCTCATTAAGGATTCAAGCACACTTTCTTCAGCAAATTCACCCCAGTTATAGAGGGGTTCAAGCTGAGAAGAAAAACCAAAATTTGACCCCAAATTACACAAGAATTAGTGGATACTTTGGTGGCTTAATGAGGGGGAGTGAATGGGTTTAGTCACCATGCACTCCACCTCTTAAAATTCAAATTAATTTTGAATTTTCTAAATTCAAATTAAATTGAATTTTAGTTTATTTAATTTGCATAATTAATAATCTGAAAATTAAAATCCAATTTTGAATTTTCAATTTTAAATTAATTCAAAATTAATTTAAAATAACTATTAATTAAATAATTAAATATATAATTAATTTAATATCTAATATTAAATTCATATTTTGCTACAAGTCCCGAACATTTTTGAAATGTTATTTTTCAATCACGAATCCCTATTCATGTGCTCAATATTTAAATCATATTTAAATACATTAAATCTCCCATTGCTCAGTTTATCCAAAACCTGACGTGTCGGTGATATCAAATACGTCCAACCATTTCCCTAAACCGAATTCAAACTTATTCTAATTCCTTCCATCATATTGTTCCAAAGGTTATTCTCAAGCTAGCAAGGGGACCTAATGGACCTACAGATCATGTGCTCCAACGGTTCGAGGTTTAACTGACTTACCCTTTTAACCTAGTTAACCAACATCCGTCAACTACAAGGTCACTCCACTATAGCCTAGCAGTTGAACTCCCCTCACTGTACATATATTTTTGTCCACTCGATATAACCATGTTTAGTAAGTCAATCCTTACAGGTCGTTCGTAACTATAGCTAGGTCAAAAGTTCGTTTTACCCCTATAGCAGATCTTTGTTCCTTAAGTCCACTAGTCCTCTAATGAACAATTTGTTTATGGTACAACCACTAAACAGAGTCCCTCTCGGGCCAATGAGAGGGTTGGGCCCCTTGTTCAAGCCTAAGAGTCAACACTTAAGGGAACAACATTTCTACTATCCCTGATTCAGGTAGGAGTGAATTTTGTCTTGCAATACTATGTCCCCAACTATTCATCCAATCTTATCCCCAAAATGGTAGGTTTATTGAGTGGCGTTGTAAGACCACTCTCACCCATGCAAATCAAAGGATAATCCCAAACGAATAGGAGTTCATAGTAAGCTCAGGATTAAGATCGAGTTACCTAGGTCATCGCAAGAAATAGTCAATCTTAACAGTAAACGACGTTAGAAAGTAAGATTGACTTATTTCTTGGTTTGGTCTTGTGCAAACATCTTTTACACAGGATGCCCCTACTCGCATGTCTCTACATGAATGATCCAAGATCACGTTGTTTGCCTCGTTCGCAAAGTAGGTCGTATCCATAGTGTTAACAGGAAAAGGTACCCAACCTTATCCCTATACTATCGACCATTTAGGTTATATACTAGAACTTGATCTCTGTCCATATCCACGATATAGTTCGAGTATTTCATATTATAACCATGGATGTTTCTATTAGATCTAGAGTATAAAAACAAACAATTCACTGAATAACATTTTTATTGCAAAAGGTTTACAAACTTCGAGTTTTACGATGTAAAACCCAAAATAAATCTGATGACGCCATGTATACCAAAGCCCTGGGAAGCCATGGGATGAGAATCACAATTGGGCTTTTTTGGTTCTTTTGTTAATGGCGATTTTCAGAGAAATGAATGGAGCTAATGAAATTGAATGAAGTGGCAATGGGTGAAAGGTGAAATGGGTATTGAAGACTTTGGAATTCTCATGTTGTGCTTGATCTTTAATTTCAGAGGGAAAAAATGGACAAATGGAGGACTCCATCTCTTTAGGGTTTATGGTTCAAATTTGAATCAAATCTCCTTCACTTCAGATCTGAATCGTGCCAGCAATGCAAACAAAAAATTAAAAGAAAAAAGGAAAAAAATGAAAGAAAAAGAAGAGGGAGAGGAGAAGGAAGAAGAAGGCATCAACGATGCTCTTGTGGGTCTCATCGTTGGCAAGGGAAAGAAAAGAGATGGATGGGGAGGGGAGAGAAATAAGAGAGAAGGAAAAAAATAAAATATTTATTATAATTAACAAAATTTAAAAAATATTAATAAAGACATCAACCTAAGAATAATAATAATAATATGTTGTTCAAAAAAAGAATAATAATAATAAAATGTACAGTCAGCTTCCCATTACAAATTTAACGTAAAAATTGACAGAAGGACCAAATTGCCACTAAATGCAAACCTCATGGGCAAATTGTTAAGTTTGAAAACTCATGGACCAAAAGTGTATTTTTTCCTTATTATTTTTCTATTGAAAATCTAAATCTAATTAATTATTTTTTGTTTATATATTTTTGAAACAAAATCCATTTTTCTTTTAAATGACATTATTACAAAACCAAATAATAGACATATAAGGGTTACAAAAAAAAGATAATTTGATGATTTGCAAAAATAATAATAATAATAAAGAAAAATTTATAACAATTTTTTGTTAGAGATAAGTAAAAGATTATATAAAAAATCAATAGCTTCAGTAGGTGATGAGAGAGATTAAAAATAAAATCATTGTGTGAAGTAATTATCGTAGGCGACTAACAAAGGATGAGAATTCTCGCTATGCGATACAACAATTATCATTTTCATTTCAAATTATAATTAAAATGAAAATTCAATGTCAAATAATTGCAAGCATATAGGATACTATGATATTTTATCGATATCACATGTTTGGAATAATTTCTTAGGTGCTTAAAAATATTTCTTTTGCACCTAAAAACACCTTTTAAAACACTTAAAAAAAGTCATTCCATTCCAAACATGCCTATATACAAATATTTTTTATAGATTTGAAATTAATTTTTATATTCATAAATAAAATGTTGTAATAAATATCTTCTCTTTTATAAAATTAAACCATATTCTAATTTCTAACTATTTCATTTTTTAATTTATATTTTCGTAGTTAAAATTATGACTATAATTTGCACGTTCTTACTAGTTCATCAAAAAGAAAACAATAAGGAACAAAATTATCAAAGCTGTTTTTTTTTTTTTGGTCTCGAAATTGTGACTTGTATAAAAGTAGCCACTACAGAGTATCTAAACCACCACTAATGGCACTATAGAGTTATCCTTCACAATGGTATCATCAACAGGGTGAATTGAAGCGAATGAGCGGAAAAGTAGACTACAAAGAACAAGGCACATGAAATCAAAAGGCGTAGCACACGACAATTCGAAAGGTCCCAATTTGCCGCATGCTCATTTTTGTTATTGTTCTTTTTTTTTCGCTGCTAAAAATCTAAACAACTCTTCGTCTCTAATTACAAAGCCCTAATCCGAGCTTTTCAAGTGAGAAGAAAGATATAGATGGAGAATGGGAGAATACCAGTAACAACAAGAGTGAAGAAAATCAGTGTAAACCACTAGGACAGAGGCTACAGCGCACGAATGGAAGAAAGATGACAGCGGTGACAACGATGCGGAGTGGCTGAATGGGTACAGGAGCCGGCGTGAAGTAGGTGGATGTAACGTTGCTAATTTAGGTTAAACTCTTATTTCTCAAATTGGAAGTTAATTGAGCAAATTTTCGATTAATTAGTTGGATTAAAAGTTCAATTAAAAGTGAGTAAATTGTCTTGGAAAAGGGAATTATAAGGCTTGATGGTAATTTTGCAAGTAAGGGGTCTTTGGAGCCAAGCCAAACCCTAATTCTTTATTGCTAAAAGAGATGCACAAAGCCCAAGGTGTTTTCGAAAAGCCATCTAATCCTCCATCATCTTTTCTGTTGGAAGCGTGTAATGGACACTCACAAATTAGAATCAAATAAGGAATATTTGAGAAGAAACAAAATCACTTGTATTGAACAAAAACTCTTCTGGAAAGCTAAAAACTTGGTTCACATTTTTTCTCTCCAACTCTTCTTGTGTTTTCTTTTCTACACGCTTGCTTCAACACATTCTAAAGCTATCCTATTTATAGGATTACATGGAAAAGTCTAGATCTAAAACTCCCATCCCATCTTAACTTCATGAACATAAAACTTCCATGCATGAATGTACTTAACCCCCCAACAAATTAAAATTACGAAACTTACTCATTAAATTACTAATAACTTGTATAACTCATGCACTTAATTAACATGTTTAACTTTCATGTTTTTCTCAAAACTCCGATCAAAGTTCTCAACTTGCTAAACACATCGACCTTCAGTGGCTTTGTGAAAATATCTGCAATTTGATCTTCTATCTTCACATATTCTACTTGAATCTCCTTTCTTGAAATGCAATCTCTGATAAAGTGAAATCTTGTATCAATGTACTTACTACAATCATGAACCACTGGATTCTTGGCTAGAGCAATTGTTGACTTATTATCCACATGGATCACAGTTGCATCCTCTTGCAAAATTCCAACTGTCTTAAGCAAATTTCTCAACCAGACTGCATGGCAAACACATGATGTTGCAGCAACATACTCTGCCTCACAAGTAGATAATGTCACGATAGGTTTCTTCTTATAACTCCAAGTAAAAGTTGTATTGCCAACAAAGAAAACATATCCACTTGAACTTTTTCGATCATTAAGATCTCCAGCCCAATCACTATCAAAATAACCTTCAAGCTTGAACTCCTTAGATGATGAATAAAACAATCCATAGTCAAGCGTACCTTTGAGGTAATGAAGAATTCTCTTTGCCACTTTCAAATGCGTAGTTGTAGGAGATTCCATAAACCGACTCACCAATCAAACACTGAACAAAATATCTGGTCTTGTGCAACTTAAATACCTCAAGCTTCCAATCAAGCTTTTGAAATACGAAGGATCTACAACATCTCCATCTTCATATTTGGAAAGTTTTGTCCCAGTTTCCATCGGAGTTGTGACAGGTTTAGAATTAAACATCTTAAATTTTTCAAGAATTTCTCTGGTATATCATTCTTGAGAAATGAAAATACCTTCCTTCGACTGTTTCACTTCGATGCCAAGATAATATGACATGAGCCTAATATCTGTCATTTCAAATTCTTGAGTCATTGCCTTCTTGAGATCTTCAAACATACTTGGATAATTTCCTGTAAAAATTAAGTCATCCACATAGAGATAAACTAACAACATATCTCCATGACCATTAGTTTTAATATAAAGAGAATGTTCATGAGGGCATCTCAAATACCCATTGTCAAGGAAATATTTGTTAATTATGCTATTCCACATTCTTGGCGCTTGTTTCAATCCATACAAAGCCTTCTTTAACTTCCAGACTTTATCTTCATGACCTTTCACTGCATAACCAAGTGGTTGTTCCAAATAGACTTCTTTTTCAAGATATCCATTCAAGAATGCCGATTTGACATCCATTTGAAAAATATTCCACCTCTTCTGAGCAGCAAGATCAATTAACAACCTTATAATCTCCAAGCGAGCAACAGGAGCAAATACTTCATCGTAATCAATGCCTTTTCTTTGAGAATAGCCTTTTGCAACTAATCTCGCATTGTGTCTCTCCAATTCTCCTTTTTCATTTCTTTTTATCTTGAACACCCATTTGATACCTACCGCTTTCGTTTCACTTGGAAGAGTAGAAACTTCCCATGTATCATTCTTCTTTATGACTTTTATCTCTTCATCCATAACAGTCTTCCACTTTTCATTTTGTGAGGCTTCTTCAAAATTTAATGGTTCACTATCACCAAAAAGACAAAAAAGAGTAAGATCACTAAAACTTTGACTTAACTCTTCTGTTTCATCATATATGTCTCGTAGACTTCTCATGTGATGAGGCCTTTCACTTGAACTCGATGTTGATGATGAAGGTGTAGTTTGTTCTGGTGTGACTGGCAATGGAGGTGGTGTTAATGAAGAAACAACCACATCACCAGTTTCATCATCATCTTCAGGAAAAAGTAGGAACTTATAATCTTTAGGTTCATCATTCCAATTCCATGAAGCTTCCTCATCAAACACAACATCTCTACTTACCACCATGTTCTTTATGGTTGGATTATAAAGCTTGTAGCCTTTTGAGCTTGCATCATAGCCAATGAAAATAAGTTTCTCACTTTTATCATCGAGCTTACTTCGCCTTTGATCTGGTACGTGTGCATAAGCGATGCTCCTAAATACTCTAAAATGAGCAATAGATGGCTTTCTTCTCGTCCATGCTCGTTGAGGAGTTTTGTTCCACAGGCTTCTAGTGGGGGAACGATTAGACAAATACATTGCACATTTAACCGCCTATGCCCAAAACTCTTCTGGTATCTTCTTACTCTTCAACATGCTTCGAGCCATATTGAGTATAGTTCTATTCTTCCTCTCAACAACACCATTTTGTTGTGGAGTATATGGAACTGTCATAGGTCGACAAATTCCATTTTCAATACAAAAATCATTGAATTCATTTGACTTGAATTCTCCACCTCTGTCTGATCTTAATGCCTTTATGTAATAACCAGTTTCCTTTTCGACAAGAGCTTTAAATCTCTTGAACATGTCAAATACCTCTGATTTCTTCTTAACAAAATAAACCCAAATGTTTCGACTGAAATCGTCAATAAATAATAAGAAATAATTATTCTTACCGAAAGAACTTGGCTTTATCGGTCCACAAAGATCAGTGTGGACAAGCTCCAATGGTCTCCTTGCTCTTGAAGAAGATTTTTGTGGAAAACTCTTTCTTGATTGCTTGCCATAAAGACAACCTTCACAAAATTGATCTGGATGCTTGACATATGGCAATCCTTTCACCATGTTCTTCCTGGCTAATAATCTCAAGCCATCGAAGTTCAGATGCCCAAATCTCAAGTGCCAAATCCAAGATGGATCTTTCAAACACGACTTCAAACATTTTGCAACATCGGTTTGAATGTTTAACAAAAACATTTTGTTCTTTGTCATTTGCACTCTAGCAATCATATTATTACGATGATCTCTTATTGAAAGACTATAATCTTTCATCAAGATATTATAGCCTTTCTCTAAGACTTGTCCCAAACTCAAAATATTGTTCTTCATATCCAGCACATAATAGACATTAGAGATAAACTCATGCTTCCCATTCTTCAAGTTTATCAAGATTTTACCTTTTCCTTTCACAGGAATTTTAGTATTATCACCAAATGTGATATTTCCACCAACTGATTCATCAAGTTCCACGAACATTGATTTACTTCCACACATGTGATTGTTGGCACCACTATCAAGATACCACGAATTGTTTTCACATGTCTCTTCACCTTTGCATGCTAGAAGCAAAGACGACTCACTGCTTTTAACGTCTTGTTCAACATAGTTGGCATTTTCTTCAACTTAATGTTTGCATTCCCAGGAATAATGACAAAATTTATGACAATTGTAATTTCAATTTGACTTTTGTCATACCTCCGATCATTATTTGGTCTTCCTCCCTATGGCCTTGAATAATTTTTTATTCCACGACCTCTTGATGAATTAGAGTATGAATTACTCTCATCAAATTTCTTTTGACCATCATTTCCTCAACCTCGCCTCTAAAATCACCACGTCTACGATTGTTACCACGTACTCGACCTCAATTGATTTTTTCTTGGCTATCTTCTTTATCTCTCAACTGCAACTTTGATTGAAAAAGTTGTTCAGTTGTTTGTTTACTTTTCTTGAGAAGCTTCTCTTTCATGGGCTTGCAAAGTACCCGTAAGTTGATCGATGGACATTGTGCTCAAATCCTTCGATTCTTCAATAGCTACAACAATGAAATTGAATTTTTCATCCAATGAGCGAAGTATCTTTTCAACTACTTGCTCATCATTTAACGTCTCACCATACCTCTTCATTTCATTTACCACTGCAAGCAATCTAGAAGTGTAATCTGAAATTGATTCAGACTCCTTCATATTTAATGCTTCATAGTCACCTCTTAATTTTTGGAGGCGAACCTTCTTGACTCGATCTACTCCTATATAAGTATTCTCCAAAATTTTCCATGTTTGCAGTGCAGTAGTTGCTCCATAAATTTTCTCAAAATTTGTATAATCAATTGCTTGATGTGGTGAGAGCTTTTTGGTCTTTCTTTCTTGTATTTTGCAAAGCTTCTCGTTGGGCTTGATTCAAAGCCGCGTCATTTACTTGTTCTTCATACCCTCTATCAACAATTTCCCATGCATCTTGTGAACCAAGTAGAGCTTTCATACGAATACACCAACTGCTATAATTTTCTTTGGTAAGTCGAGGCACTTGGAAAGGAACCAAATTGTTGTTTGTCATTTGCAAAAACAATTTTCCTTTTTTCAAACTCAAGCTCTGATACCACTTTGTTGGAAGCGTGTGATGGACACTCACAAATTAGAATCAAATAAGAAATATTTGAGAAGAAACAAAATCACTTGTATTGAACAAAAACTCTTTTGGAGAGCTAAAAACTTGGTTCACACTTTTTCTCTCCAACTCTTCTTGTGTTGTCTTCTCCACACACTTGCTTCAACACATTCTAAAGCTATCCTATTTACAGGATTACATGGAAAAGTCTAGATCTAAGATTCTCATCCCATCTTAACTTCATGAACATAAAACTTCCATGCATGAATGTACTTAACCCCCAACAAATTAAAATTACAAAACTTACTCATTAAATTACTAATAACTTGTATAACTGTTAGGTTCCTAGAGTGAGTAAAAATATGATGTAAAATACTCTAGAATTCATGTGCAAGTATACACAGTCTGCAGCAAGTAATAATATGAATCCAAGGTCTGAATAAGCTTCCACTCTATCTATTTTGTGTAACTTTCTAATGGTTTCAAAGATAATAAAAATGATTGAGTTTTATCGGAATTATGCTGAAGCAAAATAAATGACAGAACAACGAGTAAACAAATAGATAGATAGATTAAAGACAGGCGCTGGTTAGGTTTTAGTGATTGTTCTAAGATATGCTCTAGCAATATTATTGATCATGCATTTCTCGCAGTATTATTAGTGGATTCCTCCCGAAACTCTAGATCTTTTGGGATATGTTTCAAACTCAATGAAGAGCGACCGATCAAGCACTAGGCAACTGGCTATCTCTAGCTCAGTCACTGGCGTTCACCAATACACAATGATCATAGTGTGGATAATTGCCACACACTCTCTAAATCATCCCTGAAACTAGAGAGAGCTATCCATACCAGCTGGCCAGGCGGGCATAAAATGAGATTAAGCACAACAATTAACCAAAATGCGATAGTCAATTTATTACTAGAGATGAAGCACAATAATCACATTATTCCTAACCAACACCTTAAGCTACTTAGTTCATAATAGGCATAGGAATAAAAATTACAATCTGAGTATGCATGTCCATAACCACAGGTTAATAAAGAAAGTAAACTCCCTAATCAGCTTGCGGAAGATGGTGTTCTTGATGATCTTCAATCTCCCTATACTATTCGGCTTCCAAGGGAAAACATGGAATGAATTTGACTTGGACGACTACTTCCTTTTATAGAAGGAGAGGAAACTTGAATTAGGTCAACTTGGACACGTGTAGGGCTCTCCTTGCTCCTTTATCTCGAAAATAACTCAACAGAAGTCGGTTCATGAAGTTGGCTAACGAGCTGTGATGTGGCAGTTTCTTCTCCCAGTTTTGCTACAGCACAAAATTTGCTCCTTCCAGTCGCTCAGCAGCATAATCTACACAAAATAATTTCCAATGCTTCCATTCTTCCAAATGGGTTAAAACATGTAATATCTATCCAAAACCAACCCTAATAAGCATAAAGGGCACACAAATCCCTATATAATTGAGGCCTAAATAACTACCTTTTGGGCAGTTATCATACCCCCAAACTTGAACTATTGCGCGTCCCGAGCAATACTAACTCACCTTCCTTCAAGAATTCAAAATATTAGACAACAAATTAGCTTAATCAAATCAGACAATCCAATACTTTCCTTTAACCTTTACCTGAGCACTCTACAACACCAAGCTCTGCTGCAGCAAAATGATTCCTCCGGCAGGGACAAATAATCACCACTTTTCAACTTAATTCTAAGAACTCACCACAACCTAGCTCTATTATCATACATTTCAAAACATATTTTTAAAGGGGTTTATATCATTATTTATCAGACTTAAAGCAGCCTTACAGTCATAAGCTCTTAAGCATGGGATGACCCACTTTATGGTGCAGTATACCATTGCCTCAAGCTTATCACCAACTAGGCTCAATACTCATTATAAACCTAAAAAATCCTTAGTTATTCTATCTCTTGCCCCTCAGAATGGCGACATTTTATGATGAAGCTCACCTAATTTCTGGGAGACAGAAAAACTGCTGGATTATCATTCATCCTTCAAAACTTTTGCTCCGTCAATTTTTTCAGCAAAATCTTCAAAAAATAATTTTTTTTCAAGAAATAATTTTTCTCATAATTTTTTCACATTTCCTAGATCATCTTTTGACGCGAAGACAAACTGTGGGTATCACAAATGTCCCCGGTTACTCAATAACCTAACAAATTTTAATTTGAAGGAGAGGAATGCTCGAGCAAAATAATTGGAGTAGCAAAAAGTCCCCCAAACTTGAATTATTCATTGTCCCCAATGAATCATTAATTAAGCAATTATACCCCCAAACTTAAATTTTTCTATCTGAATTTTTAAACTAAACATGGGACTCTGATTTAAGCTTAAAGTGGATCATATAAGTCAATACTACCTCCAAAATCTTCTTTGCCGCAGCAATAGTCCAGGCTAGAAGAAATGCTCAAGCAAAAGGTTTATGGAGATCAGAATACCTTGATCTAATTAAGCGTAATCAGTCCAATCTTCAAAAATTTAGAAGAAAATAGTTAAGTTAGAGTTAGTCAGTGCTCATGGAATAGAAAACATTTTGAATTTCATTAAAAATAACGAAGAAAAATATTACAAAGCAGATATAATTTTTTTAAGAAGCAGAAAATTAAAAAAAAAACAAGCAAACGAGGTCAGATATGCGCGGGCAAACAAAATGTAAGGAACAAAAGTAATGCTCGTGGAAGATCATCTCATCCATCAATCTTCCTGACCCTGCTCTTCATCATCCTTTTCTTCTCCTCTTTCAGCAGGCGGGGGCGGAATCCAGGGGTTCAACAGATCGTTAGGGAATATGGGAAGGGTTGGGTATGGGTTTGAAAAATTCTCCTGCAGCGCCCTCTTTAAGCCGGCATCCCGATTCTTAACATAGTTCCAGAAGGTTAAAGTCTGCCTCTCAGCAAACTCCTGCCTACTGGCCGAAAGTGCCAGTTGTTCTAGAATCGTGTTGATGCCGTAGATAAGCCCACCTTGTCGTACCTCCTGCACACGCTGGAGTCGTGCCAAATTGGGCGTATCTATGATCCCCTTATCAAACAGGATCACATCTCCCTCATCCACTGGAACCCTTACTCTTCTGCACAGCATCGTGATTGTGTTCGGAAAGAATAGTTTCCCCACCTTTTTCTTCCAGCAGCCAGTAATATCATTACAAACAATTTTTCCGACGTCAATACTGAGAGACCTTAAGATAGCAAAAGCTAAAAGAATTCGTTCCCTGGATACTGTCGAGTCGTGCATTGTCAGAAGCAACCTCTGCCTAATGAAACCCATCCACGTGTTCGCTTCCTTTTTCAAATAAGTCGACTGGAATGTCCTTTTCTGAGTCTTAGATAGTTGCCACTATGCCCCCTCGATTCCTACCTCCCGCACAGCATTACTTAACTGCTCCTTAGATGGCGCGACAGCCATCTCATTAAATGCCGCATGGGGGAAGTTTTGAAGATGGTACAGTGCGTTGATCGCACTTGGACTCCAATCTATCTCGACTCCTCTGACAATTACCAGGAAACCCTCTTCATAATCAATGTTGGCATAGAATTCACGCACCAATTGTGCGTTCACAGCTTCCGACTTAGCACAAAACAGCTCCCAGCCGTGGTCAGCTATTCCGGTCCTCAGAAATGGTGGAAGATCACCGCTGAAACCTCTTTCGAACAGAAAATCCCTTTTCAGGAGCTCAGTGTATTTTGCTCTAGCAAAATTATTGACGAAGCGATCGTATGGCACCTGTCGCTCTGCTATTTCATCATGTTCCTCTGATGCTTCAGCAATATTTTTGCCCTTCTCTTCTCTCTGCTTCAACAACTGTTCCTCCTCAGTCTTCTTCTCTGTTTCTTCTCTTTCTTTGTCCTCAGCTTCTTTCTTCTCTCTTTCCTCTCGCTCTGCCTTTTCTCTCTCAGAATCTGGAGATGGTGGTGACGGGGTATCAGTCCGAATCACCTGAATACGGCCGGGCTTTCTTTTTATGCGGCGGCGCTTCGGCGGTTCGGTCGTGATTACCTCAACACGAGCTTCTTGGTCCTACTCGTTACCTCTTTCAGACACTACGTCTGCCTGCTCGTCTCTCACCATCTCAGCCTGCCGTTCTTGATTCTCCTCAACATTTTCCTCTCGAGCCGTATCTGTATCCGCAAGTCTCTGATCAGCCTCTCCTGGGGTCTGTTCTTGCGGTTCTTGCAGGTCTTCTTCAACCACTACAACAGCCTCCTCCTCTGTCACTTTTTCCTGTTCTTCCGCCCTCTGTTGTCGCCTTCTTCTTTTAGCTTCTTTCTCCTCCGGTGTTCTTTTCTTCTTAGTTTTTACTTTTGGAACTTCTGGGGTAATGGGTATTTCCTCTTCACTCTCCCTCTCTCTTTCTTTCCTCGCTCTTGTTTTGGCCATGGATAACTCAAAGGATTTTGCAGAGAAAGAAAGAATGTAGAAGGCAAGATAGAATCAAGAAGACGAAGTGAGGAGAAACTTACCAGCGATTGCAAATAAATAAGGCTTCAGCAAAATAGAATCCTTACCGAAAAGATTTGCCCTACAATTAGTAATATTACCGTTTTAATTTAAAAATGCAAACCTGAATTTAAAAAATTATCAACGGTAAAATCGCGGATTCCAAACGCCCATGGTAAAATTGATGTTCTGTCATCATTGAAGCCTTCGGATAACCGCTCTGTGACACGTGGCCTCATCAGATGATGCATGCAAATTTACTTGCGAGAATTTAAAGCCAAGTTCGACGGTAAAAATAATAAATTCCAACAGAAACCCTTTTAATTCGTACGGGAAATTTGCTCCAGCATTATCTTTGCTGCAACAATCTTCTGAACCTGCCGAATCTTAGATACGAAATTTAAATTTCAAAATAATAAAATCAAATCTTTTTAAATTCAAATTGAACTTAACCAATCAAATCAAACTTAATCCTTTTTTTTTCTTGAAGCCGAATTAATTAGAGAAAATCTTTATTAATCCTAAACTAAACAGAATTTAAATAAGATCTAAATACAAACTAATAAAAATCAAACCAATTAAAAGATAATTCAAAGATAATCTAAATAAATAACCCAAAAAATAAAATAAAATCAAATTTAAAATAGATAAAATCTAAATTACCAAAAATAATAAAAATACTCTAAAGATAAAATCTAATAAATCATGCAAAATCAAATCTAACCTATCCGAACTAAAAAACAAATCAGCGAAACATAAAATCAATACAAACTTCTGGGAGCTCAAAATTTTGCTATGTGAAATGCTCCCGCAAACATCCTGCTCTCTCAATCATCAACCAATCTTAGGGAAGGATATTTCGCCTGAAATTCCTCACCCCAATAATTTTTCACACACTGTTCATTCACCTTGAACACTCTCCCATCCTGTTCATCCTGCAAAGTAATTGCTCCATTGGGGAAAACCTCAACCACAGTAAATGGTCCTGACCATTTAGATTTTAGTTTCCCAGGAAACAATTTTAATCTAGAATTATAAAGCAAGACTTTCTGACCCTTGACAAACTCTTTAGATTTTATTTTCTTGTCATGCCACAGCTTAGTCTTTTCTTTATACATTTTCGCATTTTCGTAAGAAAATTGACGAAATTCTTCTAACTCATTAAGCTGCAGCATTCTTATTGCTCCTGCACAACTCAGATCAAAATTTAACTTTTTCAAAGCCCAAAACGTTTTATGCTCTACCTCCAATGGTAAATGACAAGCTTTCCCATATACTAACCTATAGGGAGACATACCTAGAGGAGTCTTATAGGTTGTCCTATAAGCCCAAAGAGCCCCATCCAACCTAAAAGACCAATCCTTTCTAGATGGATGGACTACTTTCTCTAAAATCAATTTAATTTCCCTATTACTAATTTCAGCTTGACCATTCGCTTATGGGTGATAAGGAGTAGCTATCCTATGCTTAATCCCATACTTAGCTAAAAGCTTATTTAAGATATTATTAACAAAATGTGTACCCTCATCACTCACTAGAGCTCTAGGTGTTCCAAACTACGCAAAGATGTGCGATTGAAGAAACCTTGCAACTATCTTGGCATCACTCTGATGGCATGCAATGACCTCCACCCATTTGGACACATAATCAACTGCCAATAAGATAAAAATATTGCCATTAGAAGGAGGAAATGACCCCATAAAGTCAATACCCCATACATCGAATAATTCAACTTCTAAAATATAAGTAAGAGGCATTTCATCTCTAGGCCCCAAATTTCCTCTCCTTTTGCAAGAATCACATTGCTTGTAGAACCAATGGGCATCTTTGAATAAGGTAGGCCAGAAAAATCCGCAATGCAAAATCCTCATAGCTGTCCTTTGACCGCTGAAATGACCTCCATACGGCGAAGAGTGACATTGCTCCAGGATTTCCTTTGCTTCAGCTCCTGAAACACACCTACGAATAATACCATCAGAGCATTGCTTATACATAAATGGCTCATCCCAAAAGAAAAATTTTGCATCATGCTTAAACTTTTTCTTTTGCCTCCAATCCATGTCAATAAGGGTGACTCCCTTTACCAAAAAGTTGGCAATATCAGCATACCAAGGGACATCCCTAACTACCTTTACCTCAACAGCAAAGAGTTGTTCATCTGGAAAAGAATCGGAAATGGCAGATTGCTCCAGCAAAGCTGATGATGGATCAAGACGAGATAAATGATCTGCAATGACATTTTCTGATCCCTTCTTATCCTTTATCTCCAAGTCGAACTCCTGTAATAATAAAATCCAACGAATTAGTCTAGGCTTTTCATCTTTCTTAGACATTAAATACCTTATTGCTGCATGATCCGTGAAAACCGTGACTTTCGATCCAACCAAATATTGTTGAAACTTCTCAAAAGCAAACACTACAACTAACAACTCATTTTCAGTAGTTGTATAGTTGACTTGTGCCTCATTTAAAACCTTGCTTGCATAATATATATGATGAATAAATTTGCCCTGCTTTTGCCCCAGCATAGCACCTACCGCAACATCACTCGCATCACACATTACCTCAAATGGTTAATTCCAATTAGGTGCACAAAGAACAGGTGCTGAGACTAAAGCAGCTTTTAAAGTCTCAAAAGCCTTCCTACAATATGCATTAAAGTAAAAAACTTGATCAGCACACAATAAGTTACAAAGAGGTTTACTGATTTTGGAAAAATCCTTTATGAACCTCCTATAAAATCCAGCATGTCCTAACAAACTCCGAATTCCCTTCACTGAATTCGGTGGCTCTAATCTTTCAATCACCTCTATTTTTGCTCTATCAACTTCTAGACCATTCTTAGAAATCCTATGACCTAACACTATGCCCTCTTTCACCATGAAGTGGCATTTTTCCCAATTAAGAACTAGATGGGTATCTTCACATATCTTTAATACCTTTCCTAAATTTTCTAAACAATTATGAAAAGACCCTCCAAAAACTGAAAAATCATCCATAAATACTTCAACAGTGGACTCAATCATATCAGAAAAAATTGCTAACATACACCGCTGAAATGTTGCTGGAGCATTGCAGAGGCCGAAAGGCATTCTCCTAAAAGCGAATGTCCCATAACGACAGGTGAAAGTGGTTTTCTCCTGATCCTCAGGAGCAATAGTAATCTGGTTATACCCAGAATAACCATCCAAGAAACAGTAATAGGCCTGACCAGCCAATCGATCCAACATCTGGTCGATAAATGGTAGAGGGAAATGATCCTTTCGGGTGGCTTTATTAAGCCTCCTATAGTCCATGCAAACCCTCCATCCAGTTACTGTCCTTGTGGGAATCAGCTCATTGTCTTTATTGCTCACCACAGTGACACCTCCTTTCTTAGGAACACATTGGACAGGGCTCACCCAATTGCTATCGGCAATTGGATAGATGATCCCAGCATCCAACCATTTAATTACCTCCTTTTTAACAACCTCTTTCATTGCAGGGTTAAGCCTTCTTTGTTGCTCAATACTCCTAAAGGATCCCTCCTCTAGAGTGATTTTGTGCATACAAAAAGATGGGCTAATTCCCTGAATATCAGCCAATGTCCAACCTATAGCCTTGCGGTATTGCTGCAGCAATTTTATTAAGGCCTCTTACTGCTCTGGCATTAAATCTGATGCAACAATAATGGGCAACGTCTCACTTTCCCCAAGATACACATACTTTAGATGATCCGGTAAAGGTTTCAAATCTAAAGTGGGTGCCTCCATCAGGGATGGCTTAATTGGGGGAGCCTTCCTTTGATCTAAATCTAAAGACTCAAAAACATCCTCACACCTAAACAACTCTTTTTCATTTTTCCAATCTAGAGAACAAACTTCTAAATCCTCTATACTAACCTCTCCATGCTTTTCCGAATGTTTATCAGCCGAATCCTGTATTGCTGTCTCAATAACTATGCTCTCTAGAAGCCTAATGAAGGAGCAATCCTCCATTTCGTCTGGATATTTCATGGCTTTAAAGACATTAAATTTCACTTCCTCATTACAGACTCTCATTGTTAATTCTCCTTTTTGAACATCTATTAATGCCCTACCAGTAGCAAAAAATGGGCGACCTAGAATAATTGGGTCATCTTTATCAGCCTCATAGTCTAAAATAATAAAATCAACAGAAAATATGAATTTATCCACTTTCACTAAGACATCCTTAATTTTACCCTCTGGATATGTGATAGACCTATCAGCTAGTTGGAGTGTAACTGTGGTAGGCCTAGCTTCACCAATACCTAGCTTTCGATAGACCGAAAGAGGCATTAGGTTAATGCTTGCGCCTAAATCACAAAGTGCTCTACCTAATTCTTTTCCACCTATAGACACAGGTATAGTAAATGACCCTGGATCCTTAGCCTTGGGGGGTAGCCCATTCTTAAGAATAGCACTACACTCCTCAGTAAGAGATACAGTTTCAAACTCACCTAGCCTCCTTTTTTTAGTTAAAATATCCTTAATAAATTTAGCATAATTAGGCATTTGCTCAATAGCTTCTACTAAAGGGATATTTATATGCAATTGCTTAAGAATCTCTAAAAACTTTTTAAATTGACCATCCTGATTCTTAGGCTTTTGCCATTGTGGAAAAGGTAGAGGTGGTACATAAAGTGGGGGCAGCACATAAGGTGGCTCCGCATCTGAAACAGAACCAGATGCTCCAGCATTTTTATTGCTGCCTCCAACACCCTGACCAGACTCCAACTCTTTCTCGACAACAACATCATTATTATTATTTAAATCTTGGTTTTTTCTAGGCTCATCTAATGGCTTACCACTCCTAAGAGTTATTGCCTTTACCTGCTCCTTACCTTCCCTTCGAGGGTGTTCAGTATCCGAAGGAAGTTTCCCTTGAGGCCTTGCCTTTAGCTCACTAGCTAGCTGACCCACTTGCAATTACAGGGCCCGCATCGAAGCTTGATTACTTTGAATTGCGGCATCTGTGCGAGCCATAAATTCTTTCATCATCGCCTCGAGAGGGTTTCCCGAATTTTGCTGGGGCATTACCTGCGCTTTAGCAAATCCCGGCTGGTTCCCTTTTTGCTGCGCTTGCACGTTATTTCCCTGACCTCCCCATGAGAAGTTGGGGTGATTGCGCCAACCTGGATTATAAAAGTTAGAATAAGGGTTGTTCCTCTGATTACCTACGAAAAGCACAGAAGCTGGATTGTTGGGGCAAAACTCGTAGTTGTGATTTTCACCACAATAGACACATGCTTCTTCTGCCATTTGGTTCACCATTGCAGTAGACTCCATAGCTGGTGGCTGCTGGTGACTAATCACTGTCACATTCTTAAGAGCATTAGCAATCATAAATAGATCAACCCTAATGGTGGACACACCATCAACCTCTAATACACTCTTAACCTTTTTATTTGTGCCTCTAACATCCGACCACTGACAACTATTAATAGATATTCTTTCTAAAATTTCATAGGCTTCATCAAAAGTTTTTGCCAAAAGGGCCCCTCCAGCCGAAGCATCGACCATACCTTGGGTTACTCCATTTAAACCATTATAAAATGTTTCCATTTGAATACAATGAGGTAAACCATGGTGGGGACACTTTCGCAAAAGCTCCTTAAACCTTTCCCAAGCCTCACTAAAAGTCTCATCCTCAAGTTGCCTAAACCCTACTATATCTCTCCTCAATTTAGCATTTCTATTAGGTGGGAAATATTTACTCAAAAATTTTCCAGCTAACTCATCTCACGTCCTAATTGATCCTGGAGCAAAAGAGTTTAACCATGACTTTGCTCCATCTCTAAGAGAATACGGAACCAAAGTTAATCTAAGAGCATCTCTGGGCACTCCTTGAATTACAAAAGAATCACTTAACTCCTAGAAAAAACTTAAGATGTAAATGAGGGTCTTCAGATGACAAACCATGGAATTGCCCCACGGTTTGCAACATCTGAAACATTACCGGTTTCATTTCAAAATTTGCCGCTTGGATTTGGGGACGTGCAATCCCTGGATTCAACTCATTAAACATCGGGACAGCATACGCTCGAATGGCTCTGGTCCTACCGTTTGCTATCAAGATAGGATTCTCAGCCTGATTATTTTGCTGCTCATTTTGCTCAAACAGTGGGTTTTGCTGCAGCAACTGATTCTGTTGGGGGTTTGCTGTTGCTGGACCTTCAGGAACCTACGGGAGTTGCGGCACGTTCTCCATCTGGTTTCTGCGCTGCTCTCTCCTTCTTAACCTGAATGTCCTTTCAATTTCTAGATCAAGCTCGAACCTTACCCCAGGCGGATCGCTCATGCACCAAAATCACACCTGCAAGAAAAACAAAAGAAACAATAAAAAAGTTCTAGCACCAAACCAGTTAAACACATACACAAAACAAATCAGATAAAAACTTATTCAAGTCCCCGGCAACGGCGCCAAAAACTTGTTGGGTTCCTAGAGTGAGTAAAAATATGATGTAAAATACTCTAGAATTCCTGTGCAAGTATACACAGCCTGCAACAAGTAATAGTATCAATCCAAGGTCTGAATAAGCTTCCACTCTATCTCTTTTGTGTAACTTTCTAATGGTTTCAAAGATAATAAAAATGATTGAGTTTTATCGGAATTATGCTGAAGCAAAATAAATGACAGAACAACGAGTAAACAAATAGATAGACAGATTAAAGACAGACGCTGGTTAGGTTTTAGTGATTGTTCTAAGATATGCTCTAGCAATATTATTAGCGGATTGTTAGCGGATTCCTCCCGGAACTCTGGATCTTTTGGGATATGTTTCAAACCCAATGAAGAGCGACCGATCAAGCACTAGGCAACTGGCTATCCCTAGCTCAGTCACTGGCGTTCACCAATACACAATGATCATAGTGTGGATAATTGTCACACACTCTCTAAATCATCCCTGAAGCTAGAGAGAGCTATCCATACCGGCTGGCCAGGCGGGCATAAAATGAGATTAAGCACAACAATTAACCAAAATGCAATAGTCAATTTATTACTAGAGATGAAGCACAGTAATCACATTATTCCTAACCAACACCTTAAGCTACTTAGTTCATAATAGGCATAGGAATACAAATTACAATCTGAGTATGCATGTCCATAACCACAAGTTAATAAAGAAATTAAACTCCCTAATCAGATTGCGGAAGATGGTGTTCTTGATGATCTTCAATCTCCCTATACTATTCGGCTTCCAAGGGAAAACATGGAATGAATTTGACTTGGACGGCTACTTCCTTTTATAGAAGGAAAGGAGACTTGAATTAGGTCAACTTGGACACGTGTAGGGCTCTCCTTGCTCCTTTATCTCGAAAATAACTCGACAGAAGTCGGTTCATGAAGTTGACTAACGAGCTGTGATGTGGCAGTTTCTGCTCCCAGTTTTGCTGCAGCACAAAATTTGCTCCTTCCAGTCGCTCAGCAGCATAATCTACACAAAATAATTTCCAATGCTTCCATTCTTCCAAATGGGTTAAAACATGTAATTTCTATCCAAAACCAACCCTAATAAGAGTAAAGGGCACACAAATCCCTATATAATTGAGGCCTAAATAACTACCTTTTGGGCAGTTATCAATAACTCATGCACTTAATTAACATGTTTAACTTTCAGCATTCTCTTCCACGATTTCAGCCACCAAACCCATAGTTTCAACATTTTTTTCTTCATCTCAAGCCCTCTTCAGCCGTCAACCAGCACCACCACCCGCAACCTTCGTCTCCAGCAACGGCAGTGTTTCGAGCACTTCGGCAGCGTTTCTCCAGAAGCGGCAGTTTGAGTCTTTTTTTTGTGAGTTTGGTTCGTTTTCTCCTCGTTTTTCTCTCGGTATCACCCTTAACCTTCTCCATTCGATTAATGCTCGGATTTCAGGTGCGTGTGGGGGATTTTCCGGTGAGTTTCAGGCGATAGAAACTTAATTTCGCGTTTCCTTCCGATAGGTAATGTTTAGACGCGCGGACAACAACGTTTTGGGGCGGTTTGCAGCGCTTTCTGGCATTTTCAACGAGCTTTCAGTGTGGGTAAGTTGGATTGAAGGTTGTTTTGGTTCGGTATTATGTTAAATTGAATAGCCACTCATTTTTATCTCCGTTCAGCAAGATTTTCTCTTCAATTTCGGCGGTTCTAGCAGTAGATCTTCAAGTTTTTGCGTCTTTGAGCGATTTCGACATTGGGTAAGTGAATTAAGTCAAGTTTTTGATGATTTATTTGTGTTAGAGAAATACCCATTGATATTGGCTATTGATTTCAAGGTGCCCATAGCGTTTGGTGATTAAATTGTCGAACTTAGGTGGATTTGGGAGCCCAGACAGCAATGTAAGTTTCTTTTTTGGGTGATTTTCGAGTGTCACTTCATCCCAAATTTGATTGGCTCCTTGTGCTTGTTTCTTTTAAAAAGTCTATGGATTTTAAGAATGTTTTTTTTCCCTTTTGTGTAGTTGCTTGAAGTCTTGGAATTAAGGGAAAATTGGTTAGGAGTTAATACAGATTTTGTTGGTCTAAGGTAAGTAGCTTTTTGGATGCAATTTCTATGCTTTAGTCTAGTTGCATGACCGATGAAATTGATATGTAGCCATTGGATTGAGTTATATGCTTTAGACTATTTTTCTTTTAAAATTTAATATGTTAGCATGGATAAGATTTAAGCCTTGAGTTTTGCTTGTGGATTTATACAAGCATGACGAGCTTCATTATAAGGCATGATGATAGTATGAGGATCTTAAAGTTAACTGTAGCATCTTTTGGGTTACTTGGAAGCATGTTTTGGTTGGATAAGCTGTGATTGGCTATGAATGTCTTATTAAGTTATGCTTGAGTTGTGGATGCGAGTTCTGACTCGCTTTGGTTGTCAAGGTTTGATTACCAGAAGTGTGTGGATGTATGAGGTTGGGTAGTTTTGAGTATAGAAGTGCTTTTTCTTGTTTCCAGGTGATAAGAAATATTTGGGGTTGGCTATATGTATGTCGTTATGTTGCTGGATTTTCGGTAGCATTATAGTGAGTAAAAAAAACTAAGATTAGAAGTATCCCTTGGGTTATGAAGGGTTGAAATTGGATGGCTGATTAGTATAGACCACAGGTTCTCCAACACTTTAGTTGCACATGTTGGAGATAGGTAATCACCCTAGACAGAACATTTCATGAACCTAGTTATGGCCCAAGGTTAGAAACCCGAATGAATGTTCTAGTTAGTTCCCTCTGATGTTAAGATCTAAATTTAAGTTTCTTGCTATTGGATTTCATGTTATCAGATATGATGTTACTTGTTTCAGCCCTTAAGTGGGCTACTTACTGAGTATATTCTTATATACTCACCCATGCTACATGACTTCCCTTTTCAGGTTGTACTTGATGACATCAGGCCAGTGGCGAGGGTAGTGACTTGGCTAGGCTATGGGATGCAGCTGCAAATCATGTCCCTAAAAGTCAAGGATCAAGTTTCCTAGTCTCATGTTTACAAATGTTTTTAGTGTTCAATTTTATGAAAATTGTCTATCATTGTTTTCGATTGTTCGTTTATTGTAAAATGGCTTATTCTTTTGGGCCTAATTTATTAAACAAAATATTTTTACTTATAGTCTCTTCCGCTTTAAAGTTTCAAAAGTTTTACATTCTCACGTATGTAGTAGCGACCCTCAGTATGTTTTAACTTCCTTTTAGTTGGGTCGTTACAGTTGGTATCAGAGTCCAGTTTTTAGGTTCTGTAGACTCGCTTACATCGTAAGCATCAGATTTCCCCATAGCCAAGCACAAGCAATTACACCTCGTCTTTCGCCAGGTATGTTAGTACCAAGTAGGAAAGAATTTTAAGGATGATGATCTATGTTGTGCATGAGAACTTGAATAAGTTAATTACAGTTTCTTGGGTTAACATGAGCTTGTCCTCGTTATTTGTAGCATGAATGATTTTTACCCCGTCCTGAAGATACCTATTATATGATAAGCACTGCCCTGCCAATGAAGTGGTTCGATAAGACAAGGACAAGGTCATGACTTGGTTGGTATTGGACAAGCATTCCCAGAACAGTCAGACCCACCATGGACACTGACGGGACGAGCTGTCGAGACTCGAGTTGTCAAATAAATTTATAATCCATGACACTATATGGCAGGGGTTTTTGGAAAGAGAATTGACTGAGATAAAATATGGAATGTAAAGAAAACAGAAATAAGCATGTGATGCAGAATAAAGCGAAAACCAATATCATAAAAGGGACCGTTGGATTGGGATTTCTTATGTCTGAATGCTATTTCACTTGACTTCCTAGTTTTCTCTAAAAAATCATTCTATGCCGATTTTTATTAGTCTCGTTGGCTTCTTGGTTACTCGGAGGACCCCCTACACTAACGTGTATTTAATTAACCCGTTAACCCAGAACCCTGCAATTGCCATTATTAATCAAATTAACATTATCGATCGCCGCCCCTCATGCATAAAGTAGCAACCATCTGAAACCTCGTAATGACTACTAAATCATGTCTAACTAATCTAAAATAAGTAATCTGAAACCTCGAAATTACCTACTTAAACTAGTCGTTTTAGGATCATGGGCTCGGAATCGTATTAACTATAGTTAAATTCAATTTAAATTTAATTCATACAACCTTTAGCATGCATCGTGGGCCTATCAAGGGTCGTCACTCCGTAGAGATTGTCTTGCCTCAACCTAGTGGCTATCTAAAAATAACTAATAGAATACACAAGTAGAAATCTCCTATGGACGTCAAGCCTAAGAAACTAATCTCATGTATTGGTTTAAATGGGATTACATGCAAAACTTAATTAAAATACAGCAAGAAAATAATTGAAATACTAGGAAACTCAGCCAAGATTCAATAACATTCAGAACATAAACCCAATCCAACAATACAAAAGTGTTTAGCTACTCATAAACGATGTAAAAGCATAAAAAAATACAAACGATTGCATAGAATATGACCAAACAAGGTCTATACAGAAGATGGAAAGTAAAAGAGATGAAACAAATTTTAAAAGGGCCAAAATTCTAACCTAACGGTGGTCTTAAC
This sequence comes from Luffa aegyptiaca, assembly GCA_017139565.1. Lineage (NCBI taxonomy): Eukaryota > Viridiplantae > Streptophyta > Magnoliopsida > Cucurbitales > Cucurbitaceae > Luffa > Luffa aegyptiaca. Next base: position 26,433,739 of record CM029397.1, read on the forward strand.
CGAAGCCCTATGTTTATAGAAAACGTCGTGGCGTCGAGACACTAGGCTTGGCGTCGAGACGCCATTGACTTTGATCTCTGTGTCGTATTCGCATCGGCGTCGAGACGCTAGGGGCAACGTTTCAACGTCGTCCCTAATCCGAGCATGCTGTCTTTTTTCTCAGTGTTGCCTCGTTAAATCTCAGTATGGGGCTTCAATCTTCAGTTCTTGGTGTCGTTCTTCAGGCCCGCTTCAATACACTTGGGTCTTTTCACCTCCTCGTCATCCAAGACATCGAGATGGCTCCAAAAATCCATAATTGGCCTAAATTAACACGAATTTAGCGTGGTTGGCTCCCGACATTGCCTAAGCTCAAAGAACCTGTAAGTAAGACGAGTAAAGCATAAAATTCCTCTAACAAGATTAGATTAGAGGTGATAAAATAGGGTCCTATCAGACACTCAGGGGAGCAATAAAAAAGTAGGTTAGATGCCCACTAGTCAGTGCCCTTAACACAAACAGCTTGACTTTGGAGGTTCTTTAGTCTCTCATGTAAAATTCCTTAGCCAGTCAGGCACTGCATGCAAACCAGAGTCAGCTAAGGTCGACTGAGGAAGCAAGATACCTCCAGAACTTTCAGAAATATGCTCTCTAGTCATTTATTGGACTGCCAATACACCCCAGCACAGCGGTAAGCGTGGTGATGTTCTAGTTAGGCAATCTTGGGTACATGAAGTGTCCCGAGGTACAGTAAGTTCAATGTGAAATCTTTATGCTAAAGAATGACACCCTTTTCTTGTGGGAGTCGCATAAAGGTTCATAAGGGGCCTAAGAGATGTTCCTTGGATCGTGGCAACTCTTGCCCTGAAAATTTATGTAGCAATTGATAGGACCTAAATAGTTCTATTTTATCACCTCTAATGTAAGCTTGTTAGAGTTATTTTATGCTTTACTTGTCTTATTTAAAGGATCTTTGAGCTTAGGCAATGTCGGGAGTCGATCACGCTAATTTGATGTTAATTCGGGTCAATTACGGAGTTTTGGAGCCATCTCGGTGTCTTGGACGGCGAGGAGGTGAAAATACCCAATTGTGCTGAAGCGAGCCTGAAGAACGACACCAAAAGCCGAAGATTGAAGCCCTGTACCGAGAAGAAATGAGACAAGACCGAGAAATAAAATAGCAAGCGACAAATCAGGGATGGCATCTCGACGCCGAAGCGAAAATTGACCGGAGCATAAAGTTCGCAGCGTCGAGATGCTGCCCTTTGCGTCTCGATGCCGCCAAGTTTTCTATAAATATGTAGTCTTGGTTTAGTCCGTCGTTAGGTTAGAAATTTTGTCATTTTACGATTTCTTTTGCCTCTTTTACGTTTCGGTACTGTTGTAGACCTTTTTAGGTCATATTTCATGGATTCTTTCATGTCTATTCTTGTTTTTACTTCGTTTATGAATAGTAAATCGTATTTACAACGTTGGATTGGGATTATGCTTTGATTTCTATTTAGATTGGCTGAGTTTTCTGGAGTTTATTGCACTCTTCTTGTTGTCTTTTCATTAAGTTTTGCATGTTATCCCGTTTAAACCAATACATGAGGCTAGTCTATTAGGATTGATGACCCTATCTGATTACCGCTTGTGTATTCAATTTGTAAACCCGGGACTTTCCTTGGAACATTTTCTCTTGTCATCTATTGTGGTTTCATGGTTGAATTAAATTGGTTGGAAGTTATTAATTTAGGAATAAAGAAAATGAGAGGAAAAGAAAAAAAAAGAAAAGGAAAAGGAAAAGGAAAAGGGAAAAAAAAAAAAGAAAGAAAAAGAAAGCAAGTGGAAATGGACAGCAAACCCACCACCGACTACATATTCCATCAGCCCATTTCCATCTCATTTCTCATCCTTTTCCATTGAAACTTTCAGAGCACTTTAAGGAGAGAGTGAAGGAGGAGGAAGAAGAAGAATTTCGTGGTTTGAGGTTGAGGAAGATAGGGAAAGGCTCATGCAAAGCCAGCCATTACAGAATCTGTGTTCAACCTGTCAACCTCTGATGTTTTAGTCGGTTTGGGCTACCCAGAAGAAATAAAGAGGTGAGATTTTATTTTCTTGAAATTTAGTTCATTTCCTAACAAACTTCATGAAGGAAGCTTGACCTAAATCGAATGAGAAGTTAATGGTTTTTGGAATGGAAAACAGGGCACAGGATTTTCGAGCAAACCAGGAGGATGTCTGGTGTTCTCTGATGTTTTGAGTATTCTGGATTGCACAAGTCGAATCAGAAGCTCTTTTTGGTATGGTTGGAAAGATTATTCAATATTCTACAACTCTCATGAAGAATACGTGAGCCAAAAAGTACTTGAAGTAGGCTTAATTTCAGGAGGAAGATAAAGGGTAGCAGAGAACCTCGAATTCTGTATTGTCTGTGTTCGGGGCAATTCTGGACAAATTGGTTGAGAATCTCGTTTTCATTTCTTCAGGTAATTTGTAGAGTGTTCGAAAATGAAGAATTTGATGTGTATTTCATTAACTGTGGTTACGTATTGAGAAGGTTATGGGTGTTGGAAGTTAGGGTATAGAATCTGGAAAATCTGGAAAGTAGAATGTGAATGTGATTCTTAATCCAATTGTTTAGGAAATTCATGAGCATGGAAAGACAAAGCTATCTATGGTTCTAATGCTCGGTTGTCGTTATTTGACAGGCCAAGAGGAAATAGGTCGAGTCTACAAACCGGGGAACTAGATAAGACTGTGAGTGACAAAATGAATTTCGAAAATGTTCTTAAACGGTTGTTCATGATTATATGTTTTACATGCTTTTCTATGAATGATACATGGTTTTTGTGAACGGTTCAAAACATGAGTTTTGAGCTTAGATTTTCTAATAAGGTTTATATACGAGCACATGACTAATGGCTTTATGAAAAGTAGTTGAAACGATATCTTTTAAAGTAAAGCATGTGTTAGCAAATATTGTTTAATGATTTAAAGTTTTTTTACAAGCAAGCTGAGTAAGCTTGAGTTTTACGGAAGATAACGATAAGCAGGCATGTTTTAATGTTTTCATGTGATTTATGAGATTTCTATTGACTACATGACTGAGATATTGAGCCGGAGGCTATATGGTACCGTGTGCACACATGTTATGTTCCGTTGTTGACGTTGAGTGTACTCCGTGACAACGATGCTGTCGTGAGTGCTGGGCGGGCCCCACTACGACAAAGACGATGGGAGTGTTGGGCGGGCCCCACTACATTGTAGGACTAGTAATGTTGGTTGTACTGGGCGTGCCCTACACAACGTAGATCGGTCATGTTAGTTAAAACGTTTGATGTACTTGATATGCCTTGCTAGATTTTTATTGACGAACTTGCGAGATATTTTGGAAAACCTTTTCCATTACACGTTTATGTTAAACGCTTTGATTGAGCATATTTATACGTTTAAAGGTTTATCACGTGTTTTTGACTTCCGGATTTAGAGTTCTAAAGTTAGTCACTCACTGGGCTTCGTAGCTCATTCTTTCAAATGTTTTTCCACTTTTCAGGTAGAGATCGAGCTCCCGGTGCCTGATACACTGCCAACGTCTGCTGAAAGTTCCGGATCAAGCTTCAGTACGTGGGTGGAGTTGTAAATTGAGTCTGTTCATATTGTAAATGTTTTGTAAGGATTGGATAATATAGTCCTAGAGGTCGTGGTTGTATAAATCCTAGTTGTACATGTCTTTGGTTATGATATCTATACCAAGTTATTTCCAAACCGAGATATGTCATGGCAACACCTCGTGTATGTTGATATGTTTTCGGGGTTTCCGTTGTGTTGTGGTTCATATGGAATATTTTATGTCCATGATTAGTATGTTTATCAGGTTCAAAGTTTCAGTAGGGTCAACAGGGATCATTAGAGGTGATGATGTCTGTTGGCTTCACGCCGTCTTTCGGGCTAAGCTAGAGGTGGTCCGGGAGGGGGTGTGACAACTTTGTATCAGAGCAGTTAGCTTCATGGGAAAAAAGACATGGTAGTTAGTGCTAAGAAGAATCCAGGAAGTAAACAGTTACACGTTGGGTCAGTTCAGATAGAACTAGCGGAGTATGGTCCGAGTATTGTTGAGAGTGAGTGTAGTCAGAACTAGAATGTGTGTATAAGTTTAGTATCATGCATCTGAGTTAAGTATCTATAGCATGTCTGATGTGATGATATGTTATAGGAGTCATGCCACCACGTACCAGCAGACGACGCAGGCAGAATCAGGACAGGACGCAGGATCCTACCCAAAGTCATTCGGAAAGGCAGAATCAGGATGGGACGCAGGATCCTACCCCGAGAGGTCAGAATGAGGCAGAAAGTAATCAATTTGCTAGATATGCGCAGGAGATCGGTAAGCCAGAGAGAGAAAGGCCTAGTGATCCAGAAAAGACGTATGGGATTGAACGATTGAAGAAGTTAGGAGCCACAGTGTTTGAGGGTTCCACAGATCCAGCTGACGCCGAGGTCTGGTTGAATATGTTGGAGAAATGCTTCGACGTGATGAGTTGTCCTGAGGAGCGAAAAGTCAAATTAGCCACATTCCTTTTGCAGAAGGAGGCAGAGGGATGGTGGAAGTCTATTATCGCCAGGCGCAGTGATGCACGTACGTTAGATTGGCAGACATTCAGAGGCATATTTGAGGAAAAGTACTATCCCGCCACATATTGTGAGGCAATAAGTGATGAGTTTCGGGAGCTAAAACAACGGTCACTTTCAGTGGCCGAGTACGAGAGGAAGTATATCGAGCTTTCACGGTATGCTGAAGTGATTGTGCCATCTGAGAGTGACAGGTGTTGCAGGTTTGAGAGAGGGTTGCGTTTTGAGATACGTACCCCAGTTACTACTATTGCCAAGTGGACAGATTTTTCCCAGCTAGTAGAGACTGCCTTACGTGTGGAGTAGAGTATTATAGAGGAAAGGTCGGTTGCGGAGCCTAGTCGGGGAGCTCCAACAGCTAGTGGTTTTCGAGGTCGTGAGCAGCGGAGGTTTGCACCTGGAGTGAATGTTTCAGGCCGTCAAGACTTCAATCTGGTGGCCAGTTATCGAGGCAAATGAGTTCGGGTAGTGCCTATCAGAGGCAGAGTCAGAGAGCCCCCAGTCAGTCTGCGAGTTCAGTAGCAAGACCGCGGACGGGTCAGGAGTCCGTTGCTAGTGAATCCAGGAGAACATCATGTGCAAGTTGTGGCAAGAATCATCGAGGTCAGTGTCTTGTTGGCGCTGGTGTGTGTTACCAATGTGGACAACCAGGGCAGTTCAAGAGGGATTGCCCACAGTTGAAGGCAACAGTTCAGAGGGACCAGGGAGTTGAGTCCCACACAGTTGAGCAGCCGAGAGTCTTAGCAGGCGCAGGAGAAGGCACTAGTGGTGCAAGGCAAAAGGGAGTTGTGGGGAGACCTAGGCAGCAGGGAAAAGTCTACGCCATGACTCAACAGGAAGCAGAGGATGCACCAGATGTGATCACTGGTACGATTTTGATATGTAATGTACCTGCATGTGTTTTATTAGATCCAGGCGCTACGCATTCCTTTGTTTCTAGCATGTTTTTAACTAAGCTGAATAGGATGCTAGAGCCTTTATCTGAGGAATTAGTCATATGCACTCCAGTTGGTGACGTTTTGTTAGTCAAGGAAGTGTTGCGTGATTGTGAGGTTGTAGTAGAAGGTCTCTGTATGTCAGTGGATCTTCTTCCCCTAGAGTTGCAGGCGTTGGATGTGATTTTGGGAATGGATTTCTTATTCACTCATTATGCTTCTATGGATTGCCATACGAAGGAAGTGACTTTTAAGAAACCAGGTTGGACTGAAGTGTTTTTCAGGGGTGAGAGGAAGATTATCCCTACGAGTTTGATTTCAGCTCTGAATGCTGAGAAGTTGTTGAGAAAAGGTTGCACAGCGTTTCTTGCACACGTGGTTGAGGTGCAAGAAGAAAAGCTGAAACCAGAAGATGTTGCTGTGGTGAATGAATTTCTTGATGTTTTTCCAGCTGATTTAGCGGGTTTGCCACCTGATAGAGAGGTGGAGTTCACTATTGAATTGTTACCAGGAACAACACCTATTTCATAGGCACCATACAGGATGGCTCCAAGCGAGCTTAAGGAGCTAAAGGTGCAGTTGCAAGAACTAGTTGACAAGGGATACATCAGGCCAAGTGTATCACTGTGGGGAGCTCCAGTGTTATTCGTGAAGAAGAAAGATGGTACCCTGAGATTATGTATTGATTACAGGCAGTTAAACAAGGTCATGATACGTAACAAGTATCCTCTACCACGCATCGATGACTTGTTTGACCAATTAAGGGGAGCAGCAGTGTTCTCTAAGATTGATCTGAGGTCAGGATACCACCAGTTGAAGGTTAGAGAATCAGATATTCCTAAAACAGCATTCAGGACGAGGTATGGGCATTATGAGTTTTTAGTGATGCCATTCGGTTTAACGAATGCGCCAGCAGTTTCCATGGACCTCATGAATAGGATCTTCCATTAGTATTTAGATCAGTTTGTGATAGTGTTCATCGATGACATTCTAGTTTACTCAATTGACAGGGAAGCCCATGAGGAACATCTAAGGATTGTTCTGCAGACACTACGTGATAAACAGTTATACGCTAAGTTCAACAAATGTGAGTTCTGGTTGAATCAAGTGGTGTTCTTAAGGCAAGTAGTTTCAGCGGACGGAGTTAGTGTTGATCCGCAGAAAGTGGAAGCTGTTGTCAACTGGGAAAGACCAACTAGTGCAACAGAGGTACGTCGTTTCCTCGGCCAAGCAGGATACTACAGACGTTTTGTTGAGGATTTCTCACGGTTAGCATTACCCTTGACAGCCTTGACAAGGAAGAATGCTAAGTTTGAGTGGTCAGACAAATGTGAACAGAGTTTCCAGGAGCTGAAAAAGAGATCGGTGACAACGCCTATTCTAGCACTTCCTGTAACAGGGAAGGAGTATGTGATCTATTGTGATGCTTCGAGGCAAGGATTAGGTTGTGTGCTGATGCAGGAAGGAAAGGTAATAGCTTATGCTTCAAGGCAGTTGAAGAAGCATGAGTGTAATTACCCTACCCATGATCTTGAGCTAGCAGCAGTTGTTTTAGCACTGAAGATCTGGAGACATTATTTATTCGGTGAGAAGTGCCACATTTTCACAGATCATAAGAGTTTGAAGTACATCTTTGATCAGAAAGAGCTGAATCCGAGGCAGAGGCGATGGCTAGAACTGATTAAAGACTATGACTGTACCATAGAATATCATCCGGGTAAGGCTAACGTTGTAGCAGATGCGTTAAGTAGGAAGTCGAGACTTTCGAAGAGTGCCTTGTGTGGTATTCGAGCGAGCTTGCTAAGTGTGTTAAGAGGTTTCAAGGCAGTTATGACTGCAGGAAGCTCAAGGAGTCTTTTAGCTCGATTTCTAGTTAGGTCTTCTCTAGTAGCAGAGATTGTGAGAAGACAGCCAGAGGATAGTAACTTGCAGAAGATGTTTGCAAAGTCCAAACAAGGCCCAGAGGAAGAATTTGAGCTGAGAGCAGACGGAGCCATAGTTAAACAGGGAAGACTATGCGTTCAAAGTATTAGTGAGCTTAAGAGTGCTATATTAGAGGAAGCTCACAGTTCAGCTTACGCTATGCATCCAGGAAGCACCAAGATGTACAGAACTCTGAAGAAAACTTATTGGTGGCCTGGTATGAAGAGGGAGATAGCTGAATATGTCGATAGATGTTTGATCTGTCAACAGGTTAAACCAGTGAGACAGAGGCCAGGAGGACTCCTTAATCCACTGCCAGTGTCGGAGTGGAAGTGGGAGCATATTACCATGGATTTTCTGTTTGGATTACCTCGTACTTCTAGTGGACATGATGGTATATGGGTAATAGTGGATAGATGTTGTAATTCTGGAGTGGTTAAAAATATAAGATAAATTGACTCCAGAATTCTGTGCAAGTATACAAAGTCTGCAGCAAGTAATATTATCAATCCAAGGTCTGAATGAGCTTCCACTTTATCTATTTTGCGTAACTTCCTAATGGTTTAAAAAAGAGTAAAATGATTTGGTTTTATCGGAATAATGCTGAAGCAAAATAAATGACAGAACAACGAGTAAACAAATAGATATACAGAGTAAAGACAAGCGCTGGTTAGGTTTTAGTGATTGTTATAAGATATGCTCTAGCAATATTATTGATCATGCATTTCTCGCAGTATTATTAGCGGATTCCTCCCGGAACTCCGGATCTTTTGGGATATGTTTCAAACCCAATGAAGTGCGACCGATCAAGCACTAGGCAACTGGCTATCCCTAACTCAGTCACTGGCGTTCACCAATACACAATGATCGTAGTGTGGATAATTGCCACACACTCTCTAAATCATCCCTGAAACTAGAGAGAGCTATCCATACCGGCTGGCCAGGCGGGCATAAAATGAGATTAAGCACAACAATTAACCAAAATGCGATAGTCAATATATTACTAGAGATGAAGCACAGTAATCACATTATTCCTAACCAGCACCCTAAGCTACTTAGTTCATAATAGGCATACGAATACGAATTACAATCTGAGTATGCATGTCCATAACCACAAGTTAATAAAGAAAGTAAACTCCCTAATCAGCTTGCGGATGATGGTATTCTTGATAATCTTCAATCTCCCTATACTATTCGGCTTCCAAGGGAAAACATGGAATGACTTTGACTTTGACGGCTACTTCCTTTTATAGAAGGATGGGAGGCTTTGAATTAGGTCAACTAGGACACGTGTAAGGCTCTCCTTGATCCTTTATCACGAACATAACTCAACAGAAGTCGGTTCATGAAGTTGGCTAACGAGCTGTGATGTGGCAGTTTCTGTTCCCAGTTTTGCTGCAGCATAGAATTTGCTCCATCCAGTCGCTCAGCAGCATAATCTGCATAAAGTGATTTCCAAAGCTTCCATTCTTCCAAATGGGTTAAATCATGTAATATCTCTCTAAAACCAACCCTATTAAGCATTAAAGACACGCAAATCCTTATATAAATAAGGCCTAAATAACTACCTTTTGGGCAGTTATCAATAGACTCACCAAGACAGCACGGTTTATACCGATTAAAGTGACGTCTACACTAGATCAACTAGCTAAGCTATACGTCGACAGGATTGTGAGTCAGCATGGAGTGCCAGTGTCCATAGTTCCAGATAGGGATCCGAGGTTTACTTCTAAGTTTTGGCCTAGTGTGCAGAAAGCAATGGGAACAAAGTTGAAGTTCAGTACAACGTTCCATCCCCAGACAGATGGTCAGCCTGAGAGGACCATCCAGACCTTAGAGGACATGTTGAGAGCATGTGTCCTTCAGTTTAAGGGAAGTTGGGATACTCACTTATCACTTATGGAGTTCGCTTATAATAACAGCTATCAGTCTAGTATCGGCATGGCACCATTCGAGGCTTTGTATGGTAGACCATGCAGGACTCCTGTGTGCTGGAACGAAGTGGGAGAGCGAAAGCTAGTTGGTCTTGAGTTGGTACAAGTTACGTCAGACAATGTTAAGCTAATTAGGGAGAATCTGAAAATAGCACAGGATCGACAGAAGAGCTATGCATATAAGCGACGAAGAGACTTAAAGTTCCAGGTTGGAGATCAGGTTTTCTTGAAGTTATCTCCGTGGAGAGGTGTTCTTCGCTTTGGGAGGAAAGGTAAGCTGAGTCCTAGATATATTGGTCCTTACCAGATAATAGAACGAGTTGGACCAGCAGCCTATAGACTTGAGTTGCCAGCGGAACTCGCTCGAATACATGATGTTTTTCATGTGTCCATGTTGAGGAAATATATACCAGATCCATCCCATGTGTTGAAAGTGCAACCAATTGAGCTGAAGGAAGACTTGAGTTATCAGGAAGAAGCAGTTCAGATCCTTGACAGAAAGGAACAAGTTTTGAGGAACAAAACAATCCCACTCGTGAAGGTTCTTTGGAGGCATCATGGAGTTGAGGAGGCAACTTGGGAGTCAGAAGATCAGATGAGGAGGAGTTACCCGACACTCTTCACCTAAGGACTTCTATATTTCGAGGACGAAATTTGAAAAGGGGGAGGTAAGTTGTAAACCCGGGACTTTCCTTGGAACATTTTCTCTTGTCATCTATTGTGGTTTCATGGTTGAATTAAATTGGTTGGAAGTTATTAATTTAGGAATAAAGAAAATGAGAGGAAAATAAAAAAAAAAAGAAAAGGAAAAGGAAAAGGAAAAGGTAAAAAAAAAAAAAAAGAAAGAAAAAGAAAGCAAGTGGAAATGGACAGCAAACCCACCACCGACTACATATTCCATCAGCCCATTTCCATCTCATTTCTCATCCTTTTCCATTGAAACTTTCAGAGCACTTTAAGGAGATAGTGAAGGAGGAGGAAGAAGAAGAATTTCGTGGTTTGAGGTTGAGGAAGATAGGGAAAGGCTCATGCAAAGCCAACCATTGCAGAATCTGTGTTCAACCTGTCAACCTCTGATGTTTTAGTCGATTTGGGCTACCCGGAAGAAATCAAGAGGTGAGATTTTATTTTCTTGAAATTTAGTTCATTTCCTAACAAACTTCATGAAGGAAGCTTGACCTATATCGAATGAGAAGTTAATGGTTTTTGGAATGGAAAACAGGGCACGGGATTTTCGAGCAAACCAGGAGGATCTCTGGTGTTCTCTGATGTTTTGAGTATTCTGGATTGCACAAGTCGAATCAGAAGCTCTTTTTGGTATGGTTGGAAAGATGATTCAATATTCTACAACTTTCATGATGAATACGTGAGCCAAAAAGTACTTGAAGTAGGTTTAATTTCAGGAGGAAGATAAAGGGTAGCAGAGAACCTCGAATTTTGTATTGTCTGTGTTCGGGGCAATTCTGGACAAATTCGTTGAGAATCTCGTTTTCATTTCTTCAGGTAAGTTGTAGAGTGTTCGAGAATGAAGAATTTGATGTGTATTTCATTAATTTTGGTTAAGTACTGAGAAGGTTATGGGTGTTGGAAGTTAGGGTATAGAATCTGGAAAATCTGGAAAGTAGAATGTGAATGTGATTCTTAATCCAATTGTTTAGGAAATTCATAAGCATGGAAAGACAAAGCTATCTATGGTTCTAATGCTCGGTTTTCGTTATTTGACAGGCCAAGAGGAAATAGGTCGAGTCTACAAACCGGGGAACTAGATAAGACTGTGAGTGACAAAATGAATTTCGAAAATGTTCTTAAACGGTTGTTCATGATTATATGTTTTACATGCTTTTCTATGAATGATACATGGTTTTTGTGAACGGTTCCAAACATGAGTTTTGAGCTTAGATTTTCTAATAAGGTTTATATACGAGCACGTGGCTAATGGCTTTATGAAAAGTAGTTGAAACGATATCTTTTAAAGTAAAGCATGTGTTAGCAAATATTGTTTAATGATTTAAAGTTTTTTTACGAGCAAGCTGAGTAAGCTTGAGTTTTATGAAAGATAACGATAAGCAGGCATGTTTTTATGTTTTCATGTGATTTCTGAGATTTCTATTGACTACATGACTGAGATATTGAGCCCGAGGCTATATGGTACCGTGTGCACACAGGTTATGTTCCGTTGTTGACGTTGAGTGTACTCCGTGACAACGATGCTGTCGTGAGTGCTGGGCGGGCCCCACTACGACAAAGACGATGGGAGTGATGGGCGGGCCCCACTACATCGTAGGACTAGTAACGTTGGTTGTACTGGACGTGTCCTACACAACGTAGATCGGTCATGTTAGTTAAAACGTTTGATGTACTTGATATGCCTTGCTAGATTTTTATTGACGAACTTGCGAGATATTTTAGAAAACCTTTTCCATTACACGTTTATGTTAAACGCTTTGATTGAGCATATTTATACGTTTAAAGGTTTATCACGTGTAGACTTTCGGATTTAGAGTTCTAAAGTTAGTCACTCACTGGCCTTCGTAGCTCATTCTTTCAAATGTTTTTCCACTTTTCAGGTAGAGATCGAGCTCCCGGTGCCTGATACACTGCCAACGTCTGCTGAAAGTTTCGGATCAAGCTTCAGTACGTGGGTGGAGTTGTAAATTGAGTCTGTTCATATTGTAAATGTTTTGTAAGGATTGGATAATATAGTCCTAGAGGTCGTGGTTGTATAAATCCTAGTTGTACATGTCTTTGGTTATGATATCTATTGTAATTCTGGAGTGGTTAAAAATATAAGATAAATTGACTCCAAAATCATGTGCAAGTATACACAGTCTGCAGCAAGTAATATTATCAATCCAAGGTCTGAATGAGCTTCCACTTTATCTATTTTGTGTAACTTCCTAATGGTTTCAAAAAGAGTAAAATGATTTGGTTTTATCGGAATAATGCTGAAGCAAAATAAATGACAGAACAACGAGTAAACAAATAGATAGACAGAGTAAAGACAGGCGCTGGTTAGGTTTTAGTGATTGTTATAAGATATGCTCTAGCAATATTATTGATCATGCATTTCTCGCAGTATTATTAGCGGATTCCTCCCGGAACTCCGGATCTTTTGGGATATGTTTCAAACCCAATGAAGTGCGACCGATCAACCACTAGGCAACTGACTATCCCTAGCTCAGTCACTGGCGTTCACCAATACACAATGATCATAGTGTGGATAATTGCCACACACTCTCTAAATCATCCCTGAAACTAGAGAGAGCTATCCATACCGGCTGGCCAGGCGGGCATAAAATGAGATTAAGCACAACAATTAACCAAAATGCGATAGTCAATATATTACTAGAGATGAAGCACAGTAATCACATTATTCCTAACCAACACCCTAAGCTACTTAGTTCATAATAGGCATAGGAATATGAATTACAATATGAGTATGCATGTCCATAACCACAAGTTAATAAAGAAAGTAAACTCCCTAATCAGCTTGCGGATGATGGTATTCTTGATAATCTTCAATCTCCCTATACTATTCGGCTTCCAAGGGAAAACATGGAATGACTTTGACTTTGACGGCTACTTCCTTTTATAGAAGGATGGGAGGCTTTGAATTAGGTCAACTAGGACACGTGTAAGGCTCTCCTTGATCCTTTATCACGAAAATAACTCAACAGAAGTCGATTCATGAAGTTGGCTAACGAGCTGTGATGTGGCAGTATCTGTTCCCAGTTTTGCTGCAGCATAGAATTTGCTCCCTCCAGTCGCTCAGCAGCATAATCTGCATAAAGTGATTTCCAAAGCATAATCTGCATAGAATTTGCTGGATCATCATTCATCCCTCAAAACTTTTGCTCTGTCAATTTTTGTCAGCAAAATCTTCAACAAATAATCTTTTTTCCACAAATAATAATTTTTCTCATATTTCTCATTTTTTCACATTTCCTAGGTCATCTTTTGACGCGAAGACAAACTATGGGTATCACAAATGTCCCCGGTTACTCAATAACCTAGCAAATTTTAATTTGAAGGAGAGGAATGCTCGAGCAAAATAATTGGAGTAGCAAAAAGTCCCCCAAACTTGAATTATTCATTGTCCCCAATGAATCATTAATTTTGCAATTATACCCCCAAACTTAAATTTTTCTATCTGAATTTTTAAACTAAACATGGGACTAGGATTAAGCTTAAAGTGGATCATATAAGTCAATACTACCGTCAAAATCTTCTTTGCCGCAGCAACAGTCCAGGCTAGAAGAAATGCTCAAGCAAAAGGTTTTTGGAGATCAGAATACCTTGATCTAATTAAGCTTTATTCAGTCCAAGCTTCAAAAATTCAGAAGAAAATTAGTTAAGTTAGAGTTACTCAGTGCTAATGGAACAAAAACATCTAGAAATTTCATTTAAAAACATAAGAAAAGAAATTACATAGCAGAGATATATTTTTAAAGCGGAAAAATTAAAAAGGAACAAGCAAACATATTTAGCAAACGGGGTCAGATATGCGCGAGCAAACAAAATGATAAGCACAAATATAATGCCCGCTGAAGATCGTTTCATCCATCAATCTTCCTGACCCTGCTCTTCATCATCATTCTCTTCTTCTCTTTCAACCGGTGGGGGCAGAATCCAGGGGTTCAACAGATCCTCAGGGAATGCAGGAAGGGCTGGATACGGTTTGGAAAAATTCTCTTGCAGTGCCCTTCTTAAGCTGGCATCCTGATTCTTAACATAGTTCCAGAAGGTTAAAGTTTGCCTTTCAGCAAACTCCTGCCTACTGGCCGAAAGTGCCAGTTGTTCTAGAATCGAGTTGATGCCATGTATAAGCCCACCTTGACGCACCTCCTGCATGCGCTGGAGCCGTGCCAAATTGGGCGTGTCTATGATCCCCTTATCAAACAGGATCACATCTCCCTCATCCACCGGAACCCCTGCTCTTCTGCACAGCATCGTGATTGTGTTCGGAAAGAATAGTTTCCCCACCTTTTTCTTCCAGCAGCAAGCAATTTCATTACAAATAATTTTTCCTACGTCAATACTGAGAGACCTTAAGATAGCAAAAGCCAAAAGAATTTTTTCCCTCGATACTGTCGAGTCGTGCATTGTCGAAAGCAACCTCTGCCTGATGAAACCCATTCACGTGTTCGCTTCCTTTTTCAAATAAGCCGACTGGAATGTCCTTTTCTGAGTCTTAGATAGTTGCCACTGTTGTTGGTTGTGTACGATTGTACTAAACGATTATCCGCAAGCGCACGGGTCGTCACAAGTTATATAAAACGGAAAGTATTCCGAGTATCGAATCCTCAGGGAGGCGAAGCGAAACTTAAGCAAATAATTAAAATTCTCTTGAGCACTGAAAATACTTAGGTGAAATAATATTTAGGGACTACGTTCATGTGATAAAAAGAACTTGAATTCAAAATGACTAATGAAAACAAATTTGATCAATCAAAAATAAAATGTGGAGAAAGAGTGTTCTTGAAATGGGAAGAGGGGTCTTGAAAATCAATGGTTAGCTAAATAATTGCTATAATTATCCTATCTCATTGCCCAACTAATTATAATCCTAGAATCTCCATTAATCACATAGGTTCTCCTGTCGGTTTCCCCTAATTGTAATTAATTCATTTTAACAACCTAAGTGTCCTTAGCGCTATTAAAAATCATTAATTATTACGCTCTGATTCATTTTAGGAATCTAAGTTTAATCAACTAATCCCGGTGTCACAACGGGCAATTAAACTAGTTGCATGGATTATGATCTATCCTAATTTCTCTCCGTCGAGTTTCCATTAAGAAACGAATCATTACACAATTGGCCAGATTGAGTAAAGCATTAAGCACATCCATACAAATAATTAGGACATGGGCAAGAGACAAGAAATTATAACAATATTTCCACTATCATTTCATTTCAAGACCCCAAATTGGGGTTTAGCTACACATAATATCCACAATAATTACAAGGGAAAGCATATTAAAAAGCATAAAGGAAAGGAATTGACCGTCGAAAAACCCCTTGCTGACGCTTGGAGCCCCCGTTGACTACTCCTCGAGCCTCTAGGATTGCTTCCCAAAATTCCCAAAATTTCCCCACTAGAAGAACCCTCTCAAAAAGGCTCAAAAGCCTTGAGAGGGGCTCCAAAAAAATGAGTCTTAAGAAAGGAAAGAAAGGATTGAGTGATGGTTGAGTGATTCATGAGAAATGAGGCACCAAGGGCGCCTATTTATAGGCCTGGAATAGGGGTAGCGTCGCGACGCTGCCTTGCTAAGCGTCGCGACGCTGCTGCGTACGCGGCTTGGGCAACAAGAAAGGGCAGCGTCGCGACGCTGCCTTGCTAAGCGTCTCGACGCTGTCCTGATTTTCCAGATTTTTCACCTTCCTTTTGGGCTGATTTTTTTGGGCCTTCTTCTTCATTTCTCTTGGTCTTTTCTTTATGAATCTCTTCTTTGGGCCTCCAATTGCATCAAGCTAGGATTTGGGCTATAATTACTTCAATTTTGGCTCTTTTTCTCCCAAAATCACCAACTTAGCTCCTAAGGACCAAATAACAAAATTCATTAAATATCTTCATTAAAAACACGATTAAAGCACCAAAAAGCTTAATAAATTGAGACTAAAATAGCGACATTTCTGCTCGCTATCACACCCCCAAACTTAAGCTTTTGCTAGTCCCGAGCAAAATAAATTCTAAAGATGCATGAAATAGAATCGCTCAACCCTCATTGATTTTGGAATTCTTAGGATCGAATGGAAAACATGCAAGTGGAATAAGCAAGCACCGCATACTCTTGAAGAAATCTTAAACTAGTTTGAACTTAAGATTAATGAATAGCATGCTCATGACTTATCTATTGATTCTTTTACTAACCTAGATTAGTCTTATGGCTTTCTCCATTTGTTTTCCCCCTACACTGGCTAAGAGCCCCTAATACTTCGGAGTCCTTCTATCATGCAAAAAAAAGTAACTAGGGTGCCTGTCATCTTTTTCTTTTTTTCATGGGGGAGCAGAATTCTCACATGATTTTTTCTTTTTCTCATCTTTTTTCTTTTCTTTTTCTTTTGCTCCTCCCCCAAACTTGCATTTTGATATCTAATGGTACTAGCTTTCACACTACGGTGCAGGGACCCTTAACCCGAATTTTATTCTTTGGTTGGCCTAACTGATCACACCGCAGGTAGCTCTTTTTACCCCTAGGCTTTTTTCTTTTGAGCAAGCAAAAATTCTTTTTCAACAGATTTTCTTTTTCTCACTTTTTCTTTTGTTGCTATTGCTTTTCTCTCAGCAGGCATAGCATTTTTTCCTACCTAGTTCTTTAGAGCAATCAAGCATGAACTTCCTAATATTAGAAACTAAGCCTATCGGGGTGACAACAACTTTGAAAACCATAATAAGAATCTAGATTTTCAAAGACGTCATTAGATAAGACTATTGCATGCTTTAGACATCAAAACTAAGTATCAAAAAATTTTAAAATTTCACAATTTCTGCCGTGCTCCCAGATTCCACAACATATAAACCATTTTCTCCTAAAATTTCAAAAATCACATCCTTGGCTATCATGGCTATCTATTCATGCATCCAACAGAATTTATTTATGCTCAACACAGCGGAAACCTCCCCCCCAAACTTAAACTAAACATTGTCCCCAATGTTTTAAAACAGAAAAGCATAAAGAGAGATACTGAGACTTCCCTGAGCTAGGAGCGCTTCATTCTTTTCCTTTGGATCCATGAAAAATGGGAAATGTGGAATTTTGGGATTTGCTAAGGTGATCCTGCAAAACAAAATTGGATCACGGAGCAAAGAAAATTATTTACCGCAAAAACAACTAACTACTTTAATCCTTGGGTTGCCTCCCAAGCAGCGCTTTCTTTAACGTCTTTAGCTAGACTAGGCTCGGCACGCTTACGGAGGCTCAAAATAAAAATTTTCATCATCCTCCGGGCCCTGCAAGAAATCACGCACCGAATTGCATACTACAAACAGGGGAGAAAAAAAACTTTCCCCTGGCCCATCTTCACTAAAGAGATTCTTATAATAACATTTTAGAAAATAATCAGCTGCATCAAATCTCTTTTCTAAATCTCTATTTTCAAAACAGTTGTTAACAGAGTCATCAAGCGTGATAATATCTACTGGTCTAGGATCTAGAGATGGCCTATCAATCATGCCAGTCCATTCATCAGAAAAAATATCTACATGCTCAGCAGATCCTTCAAACTCAGAATTAAAAAATGATTAAACTAAGCTATCACATGACTCATCATCAGAAGAATTAAAGAATTCAAGAATTTCAGGATCAGATTCTATACTATGCACAGATTCAAGTTCTTTTGGGTCAGTTTCTATGCTATACACATCATCAGGACATGAAAAGAAAGTATTCACATTGTCAGGATTCATGCATTCAGGAATGTCAAGATCAGACTCAATAGATTCACTGTAATCATGGTCAGACTCAAAATTATCTATCGAGCAATCTTTTTTATGCCTTTTATGTTCATGCTCAATGTCAGGCAATTCAATATCATCAACAAAATTATTCATTTCAGGCAATTCCAATTCATTTTCAAAGGAAGGTAAATCATCAACTGCAGATCTTTCATTGTCACAAGCAGGCAAGTCTAATTCATTTTCAAAGTCAGGCAGATCCAAATCATTTTCAAACAGATGATTATCCATATATGCATCATGATCAAAATCCATATTATCAACAAGCATTTCTCCTAAGCCTAGGCCAAGATTATAGTCTACCTCTTCATCGTCATCAGTCAAGTATTCAGGCCCAACAGAAAAACATGTATGCAAGCTACAAACAGATTCATCTTGGCCAAAAATACTAAACACGACTTTTTCATCATCAATGTTCAAGGTAAGCTTACCTGTATGCACGCTAATCTCGGCCTTACCAGTGGCTAGGAAAGGTCTGCCTAAGATAATTGGCACCTCTTTGTCCTCCTTCATGTCCAATACCACGAAATCTACAGGGAAGATGAATTTGTTGACTTTCACCAACACGTCCTCCACAACACCCGTCGGGTGGGTAATCGATCTGTCGGCAAGCTGGAGAGTGACGTCAGTGTCTGTCATACCTGATAAACCAATCTTCCTGTATACAGAGTAGGGCATCAAATTTATACTTGCTCCTAAATCACATAAGGCCCTATCGAAGGATACTTCTCCTATGGTACAGGGAACAGTAAAACTCCCTGGGTCTTTCTGCTTAGAGGGTATCCTACCAGAAATAATGGTACTGCTACTCTCAGATAAATTAAAAACTTCTTTTTTCAGACTTTTCTTTTTAGAAAGCATTTCTTTCATGAATTTTCCATAATTTGGCATATTATACAAAGCTTCTACCAATGGAATATTCACAGACAACTTTTTAAACATTTCTAAAAATTTTTGAAATTGTTCATCTAATTTGACATTTTTAAATCTTTGAGGAAAAGGTAACTCCCTGAAATCAAAGGTTGGACATTCGCCCCTCCGCTTGGGCGGGCTAATATGCGAACCTCTGTCATGGTGGTTGCATGGAACCACTTCTTCCTCAGTCATCTTTTTATTGTCATTCTGCTTCTCTTCTTCTTTTTTACCTGCACAGCTGTTAGAAAAATCACATTTTAATTAAATAGAGTTGGGGGGATGTTGGAACCTTTCAGAGGAGGCTTTTTGTGCCTCAGCCCCTTCATCTTCATCCCTTCTCTGTTCTTCTTCCTTTTTCTTCTCTATACTGTCCTCCAGTCTTCTGCCACTTCTTAGAACCACCATCTTACACTGCTCTTTCAGGTTAGGCTCAGTATCGCTTGGAAATTTTCCCTTCTGCAGGGCATTTACTGCTGAAGCAATCTGACCTATCTGCACTTCCATATTCTTTAGAGCTGCGTCGTGGTTGTTCACTGATGTCTGGAGATTCTCATTCAATATTCTTTGTTCCTTGATGAATAAAGCCACCATCTCCTCCAGATTATTTTTCTTCTCAGGAGTACTCGTTGATGCAAAACCTGGGGGTGGCTGCAAAACATTCTTCGTATTCGCATATGAGAAGTTCTCGTGATTGCGCAGACTGGGGTGGTAGAAGTTTGGTACTCCTTGAGCATATGGTCTATTTCCTATGTATTGAACTTCTTCCACATCTTGACCTTCTTTCTTCGAATGTCCTTCAGCTAAGGTGGAAATGGACTTAACCACCTCAGATGACGTCAATTTGTTTAGTGCATTGGTCAGAGATGCCAGTTGCGCTTTCAGTGAACTTGACTCATCCAATTCATATAATCCAGCCTTTTTTGTAACTGTTCCTCTCTCCGTCGGCCATTGATAACTTGTTGCCGCCATTTCCTCAAGCAGGTCTTTGGCTTCTGTCACTGTTTTTGAAAGAAAACTCCCTCCTGCTG
Source organism: Luffa aegyptiaca (assembly GCA_017139565.1). Lineage (NCBI taxonomy): Eukaryota > Viridiplantae > Streptophyta > Magnoliopsida > Cucurbitales > Cucurbitaceae > Luffa > Luffa aegyptiaca. Next base: position 26,453,523 of record CM029397.1, read on the forward strand.
ATGTGTCTAGGACTGTCTTCGTGGAGGGGTTTAATCCATTATAGAATAACTGTACCTGAAGCCAATCAGGATATCCGTGTTGGGTTCATCGCCTAAGCATTTCCTTATATCTTTCCCACGCTTCGTATAACTGCTCCTCGTCAAGCTGCCTGAATGTTCCAATTTCAGTCCGCAGCTTGGTAGTCTTAGCTGGTGGAAAAAATTTTGTCAGAAAAGCCTGGGCAAGCTCGTCCCAAGTACTGATGCTGCCCGTCTCGACTGATTCGAGCCAATCTTTTGCTTTATCCTGCAGGGAAAATGGAAACAGCCTTAATCTGATTGCGTCGGCCGGAACTCCGTTCATCTTTACTGTCCCGCATATTTCTAGGAATGATTGCAGATGAGAGTGGGGGTCCTCGGAAGGATGTCCCTTGAACGAGTTATCGCGCGCCATCTGAATCAACCCTGTTTTGAGCTCAAAATTTGTAGCTTGGATGGGGGCGTAAACAATTCCAGAATTCTCGGTAGGAAGAACTGGCTGCAGAAAATCTCTAATTGCCTTGGGAGCTTCTTCTTGGTGGGCCATCGTTTCTGCTAATCTTTTTTCTTTTCTAATGAATTTTAGAGTCCTGTTAATCTCAAGATCTAACGGAAATAGATCAACCACCTTGTTTCTTCGCATACAATGCTCCCAGATAACAAAAAGAACCAAACAAAAATGAAAATAAAAATAGTATTCACAAAATGATGAAAGAAAAATATTTACACCTAAATTACCATTTACCCTTTCTTTTTTATGTCAAGAAAAATTAATTTTTGCTTAAAAATCAAGCCTCCCCGACAACGGCACCAAAAACTTGTTGTTGGTTGTGTACGATTGTACTAAACGATTATCCGCAAGCGCACGTGTCGTCACAAGTTATATAAAACGGAAAGTATTCCGAGTATCGAATCCTCAGGGAGGCGAAGCGAAACTTAAGCAAATAATTAAAATTCTCTTGAGCACTGAAAATACTTAGGTGAAATAATATTTAGGGACTACGTTCATGTGATAAAAAGAACTTGAATTCAAAATGACTAATGAAAACAAATTTGATCAATCAAAAATAAAATGTGGAGAAAGAGTGTTCTTGAAATGGGAAGAGGGGTCTTGAAAATCAATGGTTAGCTAAATAATTGCTATAATTATCCTATCTCATTGCCCAACTAATTATAATCCTAGAATCTCCATTAATCACATAGGTTCTCCTGTCGGTTTCCCCTAATTGTAATTAATTCATTTTAACAACCTAAGTGTCCTTAGCGCTATTAAAAATCATTAATTATTACGCTCTGATTCATTTTAGGAATCTAAGTTTAATCAACTAATCCCGGTGTCACAACGGGCAATTAAACTAGTTGCATGGATTATGATCTATCCTAATTTCTCTCCGTCGAGTTTCCATTAAGAAACGAATCATTACACAATTGGCCAGATTGAGTAAAGCATTAAGCACATCCATACAAATAATTAGGACATGGGCAAGAGACAAGAAATTATAACAATATTTCCACTATCATTTCATTTCAAGACCCCAAATTGGGGTTTAGCTACACATAATATCCACAATAATTACAAGGGAAAGCATATTAAAAAGCATAAAGGAAAGGAATTGACCGTCGAAAAACCCCTTGCTGACGCTTGGAGCCCCCGTTGACTACTCCTCGAGCCTCTAGGATTGCTTCCCAAAATTCCCAAAATTTCCCCACTAGAAGAACCCTCTCAAAAAGGCTCAAAAGCCTTGAGAGGGGCTCCAAAAAAAGGAGTCTTAAGAAAGGAAAGAAAGGATTGAGTGATGGTTGAGTGATTCATGAGAAATGAGGCACCAAGGGCGCCTATTTATAGGCCTGGAATAGGGGTAGCGTCGCGACGCTGCCTTGCTAAGCGTCGCGACGCTGCTGCGCACGCGGCTTGGGCAACAAGAAAGGGCAGCGTCGCGACGCTGCCTTGCTAAGCGTCTCGACGCTGTCCTGATTTTCCAGATTTTTCACCTTCCTTTTGGGCTGATTTTTTTGGGCCTTCTTCTTCATTTCTCTTGGTCTTTTCTTTATGAATGTCTTCTTTGGGCCTCCAATTGCATCAAGCTAGGATTTGGGCTATAATTACTTCAATTTTGGCTCTTTTTCTCCCAAAATCACCAACTTAGCTCCCAAGGACCAAATAACAAAATTCATTAAATATCTTCATTAAAAACACGATTAAAGCACCAAAAAGCTTAATAAATTGAGACTAAAATAGCGACATTTCTGCTCGCTATCAGCCACTGCGCCCCCTCGATTCCTACCTCCCTCACAGCATTACTTAACTGCTCCTCAGATGGCGCGACTGCCATCTCATTGAATGCTGCATGGGGGAAGTTTTGAAGATGGTACAGTGCGTTGATCGCACTTGGACTCCAATCTATCTCGACTCCTCTGACAATTACCAGGAAACCCTCTTCTTTATCAATGTTGGCATAAAATTCACACACCACCTGTGCGTTCACAGCCTCTGGCTTAGAACAAAACAACTCCCAGCCGTGGTCAGCTATTCCGATCCTCAGAAATGGCGGGAGATCACCGCTGAAACCTCTTTCGAACAGAAAATCCCTTTTCAGGAGCTCAGTGTATTTTGCTCTAGCAAAATTATTGACAAAGCGATTGTGTGGCACCTGTCGCTCTGCTATTTCATCGTGTTCCTCCAATGCTTCAGCAATATATTTGCCCTTTTCTTCTCTCTGCTTCAGCAACTGTTCCTCCTCTGCCTGTTTCTCTGCTTCTTCTCGCCTTCTTTCTTCAGCCTCTTTTTTCTCTCGTTCCTCTCGCTCTGCCTTTTCTCTCTCGGAATCTGATGATGGAGGCGATGGGGTATCAGTTCTGATCACTGGAGTGCGCCCAGCCTTCCGCTTAATGCGGCGACGTTTCGGAGGTTCAGGTATGATAACCTCCACACGAGCCTCCTGAACTGGCTCTCTGCCTTCTTCCTCTACAGCCTCCGTCTGCACATCCTCACTCTGCTTCTCCTGAATTTTCTCTCGAGCTTCTTCTGTAGTCGCAATTTCCTTTTCATCCTCTTCTTGATTGTGTTTGTCAGATTCTTTTGGGTCTCCTTCTTCTTCTGCAACAACCTCATCCTCTCTCGCTTTTTCTTGTTCTTCAACTCTCTGTTGTCGTTTTCTTCTTTTTTCTTCTTTCTCCTCCGGTGTCCTTCTCTTCTTGGTTTTTACTTTCTGAACTTCGGGGGTCACGGGCATCTCTTCCTCCTCACTCTCCCTCTCTTTTCGAGCTCTTGTTTTAGCCATTGAAGGTGTAATAGGGTTTTGACAGAGAATGCAAAGAAAGAAAGAATAATACACGCACAAAGATTTGATCAAGAAGACAAAGTCAAACGTGCTTACCAGAGATTGCGAATAAATAGGGCTTCGGCAAAAAAGAATCATAACCGAAAAGATTTTCCCTGCAATAACTAATATTACCGTTTTAATTTAAAAATGCAAACCTGAAATTCAAAAATTACCAACGGTAAAATTGCGGATTACAAACGCCCATGGTAAAAATCAATGTGCTGTCATCATTGAAGCCTTCGGATAATTGCCCTGCGACACGTGGCCTCATCAGATGATGCACGCACATTTACCTGCGAGAATTCAAAGCCAAATCCAACGGTAAAAATAATAAATTCCAACGGAAACCCTTTTAATTCGGAATATTTTGCTCCAGCCATAATTTTGCTGCAACAACCTGAAGAATCTTGGATATGTTATTTGAATTTCAAAATTAAAATTTTCAAATTTATCCGATCAAATCAAATTTAATATTTTATTCTCAAAAGAAGCCGAATAATATTAGAGAATAATCTCTATTAATTAAAACTAGAATTCAAATAACTGAAAATAAAATCTAGATAAAATCTAATAAAATCTAACTAATTAAAAGACAATTGAAAGATAATTTAAATAAATAACCCGAAAATAAAATAAAATCAAATTCAAAACGAAATAAAATCTAAAATAATAAAAATACTGAGATCTAATAAACTATGCAAAAATCAACCCTAACCTAATCGGAATTAAAAACAAATCAGCGAAACTTAAAATCAATACAAAGTCTGGGAGCTCAAAATTTTGCTATGTGAAATGCTCCCGCAAAAGTTCTGCTCTCTCAATCATCAACCAACCTTAGGGAAGGATATTTCGACTGAAACTCCTCACCCCAATAATGTTTCACACGTTGTCCATTCACTTTGAACAATCTCCCATCTTTTTCATCCTGCAAAGTAATTGCTCCATGGGGAAAAACTTCAATCACAATAAATGGTCCCGACCATCTAGATTTTAATTTTCTAGAATTATAAAGCAAAACTTTTTGACCCTTGACAAACTCCTTAGATTTAATTTTTTTTGTCATGCCACAGCTTAGTCTTTTCCTTATACATTTTTGCATTTTCATAAGAAAATTGACGAAATTCTTCTAACTCATTAAGCTGCAACATTCTTATTGCTCCTCCACAACTCAGATCAAAATTTAACTTTTTCAAAGCCCAAAACGTCTTATGTTCTAGCTCCAATGGTAAATGGCAAGCTTTCCCATATACTAACCTATAGGGAGACATACCTAGAGGAGTCTTATAAGCTGTCCTATAAGCCCAAAGAGCCTCATCCAACCTAAAGGACCAATCCTTTCTAGATGGATGGACTACTTTCTCTAAAATATCTTTAATTTCCCTATTACTAATTTCAGCTTGACCATTTGCTTGTGGGTGATAAGGGGTAGCTATCCTATGCTTAATCCCATACTTAGCTAAAAGCTTAGTTAAGATATTATTAACAAAATGTGTACCCTCATCACTGATTGGTTATCAGTATAGTTGGTAGAATAGTCGCAGATTTACATCAATCCAAGTATAAACTGATTAAATCAAGTAGTACCTGATGAGTTCAGGGTCGAATCCACAGGGAATTGGAACAAAAATTATATATTCACTGATTTAATTTCTCCACATGCTAGGTAAGTAAAGAAAATTGAGTGGTGTAGTTTGAATAATGGATATATTGTAGAAAGAAAATGATATAAATTGAGAAAGAGGACTTAAATGCGAAAAATATCAAGGCTATTGCGGTGGCAACCTCATGCGTTCATAAGAGACTTGTAGCGCTAATTTTTGATTAATTTATCCACTAATGCCTAAGTAAGAGAAGAAATCATTAAGTTTTCCTTCCGGTACTCCTTATGCGTTTTAGCAATAATCTAGCAAATGACCCTGTGCCTAGTTTTATGCGTGAAGTTCAGTTCTCGTAATACTTACAAGGGATTGCGTTAGTCACAATGCAATCGAAGCTCAAACATGCAATATCTTTTAGTGGTAATAATTAAATGTTACCAAGACTACATGACATGCGCTAGCTTGTTCTACTTAGAGAGATCCATATGCATTACCTGTCAAGGATTTATCATACTGATACCGCATCCAGCTGGCCAAGCGGGACTTAGCAATGAAAGAATTAACACAACTAAGTAGAAAGCAACAATGTTTCTATTAAACCAAAAGTATGCGCTTACAAGTGATGCTTATCGCCGCATGAGGCGCTTGCGCTAAGCCTTGATGAGAAGAGTTAGCTCATGAAAACAAAACAGATAAACATAAAATGATACATTACACACAAGTGTATTCCCATTTACAGATTTCTGCAGCTCTTTTGTAAGGTTCTTCGTCTCTCTTTTTCCACCCTCTCCCACCTCTGAATAGGTGACTTCTATTTATAGGTGAGGGAAGCAAACTTCTTCAAGTCACCAACGGTCAACTTGCAAGTCCACTTGCGCTAGTTGTGTCAGCGCTTAATCATCATTAGGCCACTTGCGCCCTTTTTTAATCTCCTTTATCGCCTACTTGCTCTGGCTGCGCCGGCGCTTGTCTTTTCACCCATCTTTTTCTGTCTTTTGATCATCTTGGAAAGTGTGCCAGCGCTAAAAAGATACTTAAAATGTCCAGATTAGTTGCGTCAGCGCTCTGTGTTTATAATTTCTTATCGCAAACATGAATATAGCCTGCCGCTTATATCAAAGCACTTTTCCCTTTTCTTTATGCGCTAAGATAACGCATTGGAGGCTCTGTTCGCCTTCTTTTTTCTTAAATTTAGAGGGTAAATAGCTTTCATTTCGCAAGCAATCAAACCCCCAAACTTAAACTATTGCTTGTCCCCAAGCAATGCCTATTATCTACTTTGCGAGAATTACTTAACTCTCTATTGCTTGCGATCTTGGCATCCTTCTACTTATTTTTCTTGTAAGCATTACTCCAGTAGTTTTGACTTTTGTCAAATTTTCCTCATTGCTTAAAGCAGGTTCCTTGCGCTTAGATTCTTCCTTGCCATAACTCAACCACTCTTTGCTTGTCCTGGGCGCATACGTTCAACTTTTTTTTTTTTAGAAAGCAACAATGGATATCAAATGGACATCAAAACATATACTTTCGTTTTGGCTTACCCTCATTTGTGATGAAAGGTATCCAACTACGGGTATTACATTTTTTTACTGCCCTTAACGCTCATAAGATGCGTTTGTCTTCGCGCAGTGGCAAACTATGGGTGTCATAAATGCCCCTGGCTACAAACATGCCGCATTCCTAGAGGAACGCATTTGTTCTTTATTTTTAATACTTATGCGCCGACTCCCCCAAACTTAAGATGGACAATGTCCCCATTGTCCCCCAAACTTACTTTGGAGCGCATGGACAGAGGAAAATAGAAGTGGAGTTGCGGCAAGGTTGAAACTGCGAAGGAATTTGCCTTATGTTCTGAGGAAAATTAAGACAAAGGTTAAATCAAGTGAGGTAATGCGGACAAGAAAAATTAGAAGTCAGATGCGTTGATTAAGACAAAAGGAGTTAACGCAAAGACTTTAGGAGATAAAGAGACATTATTAAGGCGGAGAAAAGTGATAAGAAATATGCAGTGAGATATATTTATGTAATTCGATAATGGAATTAAAAACACGGCGCATACATGAAGGTAAAACAAAAGGAAGAAGAAGATAATTTTATTCCTGCGGTGGTGGAGGTGGCGGTCTAGGGAACCTTGGAACCGGCGGAATGTTTTGTGGACGCATCTGAGAAGGCCCTGCGCCAGCTGGTCTTTGCGTGAAAAGGTTCGGTGCGAGAGGCAGGCGGTGGAAAGAATTGGTCCAATGTGTTAAGAAAAGGAGCAAAGCATTGACCCTTTGCGATAGCTCCTCTTGTTGCCTTTGCAGTAATGCCTGTTACTGACACAGCCTTTCTTGTTGCAGACGTAAAGGTTCCGTGACTTCTAGGAACATCTGCCGCAGCTCTGAGAAGATGAGGGCTGTGTCTACATCGAGTGGTCGGGCAGATGCGCCTTCGCCTGATGTTGCGGCTTCAGGAGTTTGGTCAGGGATGTCATTGACACGAGGAGGACTGGGCTGGGGTTCTTCGACAGCAACTTCTTCAGCATGAGTTTCAAAGCGGAGAGGTGAGTGCTGCGCAGGCGGTGGTGGCGGTGGCGCATTTTGAGGCTCATCGCAGACAGGGTTTTCCTGTGCTGGGTATTTTTGTTGATGGCCTTGCGTCGTTTGGCGAGGGTATCGTCCTGCGGTGACCTTGCGCCTTTTCTTCTTCTGCTTTTCAGGCGCTGGTGCAATAGAATCCGCTGCGGGGGCTAAAGGTCTGCGGTTGACACCTTGCAGACGTTTGTCTCGCGTGCCCGTTACACGTGTCCACCATTGCTTGTCAAAATCCTTCCGCACTGTCCTTACTTCTTCATCAGCTTCGGGAAGGAGGTTTGATGCGCGACATAACGAAGTGACGAGGCCAGGGCAAAATAGCGCACCTCTGGGCTTAGTGGCAGTGTGGCGCAGGGTTTCAACAAGGACTTTTCCCAAGTCAATTGGCGTGCCCTTCATGATGCAGTAGACGAGGATCATGCGTTGAAGGCTGAGGGTTGCGTCGTGCGTTGTCGGCATGATGCGGTTCTTAATCCAATGCATCCATAGGGTTGCCTCGAAATCCAGCAACTGTGATTTCAAGGTTCTTTTTGCGCCATGCCCATCCCATTTGGCCCCAGGACTGGCTACCGCGAGAAGGACTGCGTTGAGGAAATCTTCATCCAAGCAGTCGAGCAGCCCATTCCCTTCTGCGCTGGGGATGTCCTGCAGCTCATAGACGCTGTTGATGTGCGCTGAGGAGAATGCGATGGTGTGGCCGCGTACAATGACTTCGTCAATTTCATCTCGCCATTGTGCGTGGAAGAACTCGTGGACCAACGCAGGAGCGTAATTTCCCGGATTCTCGCAGACTATTTCCCATTTGCGTTGGGAAATCTGGTCAGTCATTGTCTGCGGTAGGGGGCAACTGAATCCCCTCTCCTCCTGAAATTTTCCCCAGTCCTTTGCTTCGGCCTCGACGCCTACTTTTCGTTTTCCCTTGTCTTTGGCTGAGTTAGGTGCTTTCCGTTTCTTGCCTTGGGTCGCCGCAAGTTCCTCGCTTGGTTCTCTGATGACGACCCCTGTGGGTTGGATGTTGCGGCGACGTGTGAGGGGGATTTCATCCTCCGAGTCCGACATTTCCATAGCCACTGCGATAGTCGCCAGGTTATGCGCTGTGATGGTTGCTGCTTCCGCATTGCTCTGTCCTTCGCCTCTATTTGCTGCGGTGGACTCTGCGGCAACACGTTCTCGTTCTTCTCTTTGGCGAATTTCATCGCCTTCTTCACCGAGTTCTTGCAGCAAGTCGTTCCATGCAGCGACTTGCTGCTCTGAGAAATGTGGAGGTGAGGAAGTGGTGTTAGATGGGAAACAGGAAGGTGAAGGCTCAATGGTGTGGGCTACGGTAGAGGGAGGGTTTGCTGCTGGAAGAAGGGGAATCGATGGGAATGGAGAGGAAAAAGGAGTGAGGTTTCGAGGGGTGGGAATGCTTGAAGCTGGCTGTAAAGTGATAGGTTGGATGGAGAAGGTGGATGTATCTAGTGGGGCGATGTTGAGTACTTCATCGCCACCGGAGGTTGAAGGCGCGGCAGGGGGTTGGGCGTTTGAGCTGGTTTGGGGAGGTTCTCCATCTACAACTTCCGGTTCTTCTTCTTCCATTTGTGCGAGGTTTTGGCTGCCATCTTCTTCATCCGAGGAAATGATCACATCTCTGTTTGGTCCTTCGACTTCCGGCGAAGAGATGGCATCATCCGCATAACCGGCGATGGAGAGGTTTTGTGAGTCCGACATGGCTTCTTCGGGGAAGGGGAGGAGACAATTCAAAAATGGTTTAGGGTTTCTGGTACGAAGGAGGCGCAGAAATGAGGAAGAAGCCAGCAGAGGCTTTTCTTTCTTATAGTTAACGCAAGGCATGCGTCCCTAGGTACTGACAACCTTTCGCATCCCACTAGAGTGGGAAATCATGATTGTTTTGGAGGAATGTGAGCGGTTGCCTTGGGTAATGTGAGAAAAACAGAGATTAGTGCGCCTCATTAAATGCTAATATGATTATTATCGTGTGAGGTGGAGATGCAGATGTGAGTTGGCAAGCAGTGGGATTTCCTTCTAGACACAAAATTTTCTTAACGCAACGATTTTTACTTAAACCAAAAACACATGCGATGAGATTATCTCCTTAAAGCTCAACCTATCAAAAGAACTAAATTATGTGGAAAGGAAATATTTACAACTTCTGACCTGTTAGTGCTCTATGCGCTAGGTCCTGGCGCATTTAAGAGCACTTCTTTTCTGGACCTATCTTGTGTGGCTTCTTCAAGGTGGATCCTTCAGAAGGATTAACTGAACTTCTTTATTCAAAGTTCCTTCGATATATGGTTTTACTCTTTGCCCGTTGACTTTGAAAATTCTCTTTCCATCTGTAGAATGCAGGTCTATTGCCCCATATGGATAAACTTTATGAATTATGTAGGGTCCTGACCATCTGGATTTTAGTTTACCTGGAAAGAGTCGTAAACGTGAGTTAAACAATAACACTTTCATACTTGCCTTGAGATCCTTTTTTTGTATCCTGCGGTCGTGCCATAGCTTTTGTTTTTCCTTATTTATCTTGGCATTCTCATATGCATTTCTTCTAAATTCTTCCAATTTTGTCAGTTGCCGCAATCGTTCTTGTCCTGCAGCCTCTAAGTCAAAATTTAGGCGCTTCATTGCCCAATGCGCCTTATGCTCCAACTCCAATGGTAGATGACATGCTTTTCCATATACCAGCGCATATGGAGATGCACCTATGGGTGTTTTGAATGCAGTGCGATATGCCCATAGTGCATCATCTAGGTTATGCGCCCAATCTTTTCTGCTGATATTTACAACCTTCTCAAGAATTCTTTTTATCTCTATATTTGAGACTTCTCCCTGACCATTGCTCTGCGGGTGGTAAGTTGTTGCGACATGGTGTTTGACATTGTATTTTCGCAATAACTTCTCCATAATTGTGTTTATGAAGTGGGTCCCTTCATCACTAATCAACCTGCGCGGCACTCCAAATCTTGTGAAAATATTCCTTTTTAGGAATTTGGTCACAGTTATCGCATCGTTTCTAACGCAGTCGATTGCTTCTATCCATTTTGTCACATAATCCACTGCGAGGAGAATGTATTGGTTTCCTTGCGATGATGGGAAGGGTCCCATGAAATCAATGCCCCAGACATCGAATGGCTCTATTTCTATTAGGTAATTTTGAGGCATTTCATTTCTGGCGCTGATGTTTCCAGTGCGCTGACATCTACCACACCCTTCGACGTGTTTTCTAGCGTCATGAAACAAAGTGGGCCACCAATATCCACTTTGAAGAACTTTGGCCGCAGTGCGTTGACCTCCGAAATGGCCTCCATACGGTGCTTCGTGACAGTCTTTCAATATTTTCAACGCATCGCTATGCCCAACGCACCTTCTGAGAATATGGTCGGGTCCTCTGCGATAGAGACAAGGATCATCCCATAAATAAAATTTTAATTCGTGAAAGAATTTCTTACGGTGCTGCGTTGAGTATTCTTCTGGCAGGATTCCTGCGGCAAGATAATTTGCAATGTCTGCAAACCATGGTTCTTCCTTGTTGATGACGAACAGCTTTTCATCCGGAAATTCTTCTGCGATAGGGACCCTTGGCGCAGCATCTTTCCCATTATCTTCCAATCGCGACAAGTGGTCACCAATTAAATTTTCACTCCCCTTCTTGTCTTTGATCTCTAAATCAAATTCTTGCAGCAATAGAATCCATCTAATCAGTCTAGGCTTTGCGTCCTTCTTTGAGATGAGGTATTTTATTGCCGCATGGTCTGTGAAAACTATGACTTTTGAGTCAATCAGATAAGCACGAAATTTATCAAACGCATACACAACCGCCAACAATTCCTTCTCGGTTGTTGTGTAGTTTGTCTGTGCCTCATTTAATGTTCGGCTAGCGTAATAAATGGGGTGAAGATTCCTTTCTTTTTTCTGTGCCAATACTGCACCTACTGCCACGTCACTAGCATCACACATCACGACAAAGGGCTCTTTCCAATTTGGGGTTGCCAAGATAGGTGCACTTACTAACGCATGCTTAAGATTCTCAAATGCTTCAACGCATTCGTTGGAAAATTCAAATTTCCTATTAGCTTCCAGCAATGTGCAGAGTGGTTTCGAGATTTGTGAGAAGTTTCTGATGAATCCGCGATAGAAACCCGCATGTCCAAGGGAACTGCGGACTCCCTTAACAGATGTAGGCGGTGGTAAATTCTTAATAACATCAATTTTTGCCTTATCTACTTCAATACATGTGCTTGATATGTGGTGGCCTAAGACAATTCCTTCATCTACCATAAAATGGCATTTTTCCCAATTCAACACCAGGTTGGTTTCCTTGCACTTTTCTAGTACTTGCTCCAGTTGCTTCAGACAGTTTGCGAAAGACTTCCCATATACTGAGAAGTCATCCATAAAAACTTCCACGGATTTTTCTTGATGTTCGAAAAAAATCGCCATCATACACCTTTGGAATGTTCCAGGCGCATTAAACAGTCCAAAGGGCATCCTTCTAAATGCAAAGGTGCCATATGGACAAGTGAATGTTGTCATCTCTTGGTCTTCTGGTGCAATGGTGATTTGATTATATCCTGAGTACCCATCTAGAAAACAGTAGTAAGCTTGTCCTGCAAGTCGGTCTAACATTTGGTCATTGAATGGAAGAGGAAAATGGTCCTTTTTGGTGATCGCATTCAGCTTGCGATAATCCATGCAGATGCGCCAACCTGTAGTGGTGCGGGAAGGAATTAGCTTGTTGTTTGCGTTTGCCACCACTGTCATGCCTCCCTTCTTTGGCACGCACTGAATTGGGCTCACCCATTTGCTATCTTCGATGGGATATATCACACCTGCGTCGAGCCATTTAATTATCTCCTTTCGTACTACTTCCATCATTGCGGGATTTAGCCTTCTCTGTCTCTCAATGAATTCATTAGTTTCATCTATCAAACGAATTTTGTGCATGCAATAAGCAGGACTGATACCTTTTATGTCTGCTAAACTCCACCCAATGGCTTCTTTGTGTCTTGCGAGAACTTCCATCAGTAGATGTTCTTGCGATGAGTCAAGCTTCGAGGAGATTATGACCGGGAGTGATTCCTTTTCCCCCAGGAATTTATACTTCAAATGCGTTGGCAAGGGTTTAAGCTCTTGCGCATGAGGTTGCATTATGGAAGGCATGGCGGGGACTCTTCCTTCCATGTCTAATATGAGGGTCACTTCCTCATGTTTCGATAAGATGCGGGTTCCTCTTTCCTGATCTTCCTTGACTCCTTCTTCTGGGGAACTGGCCGCATTTGAAAGTAACTCTTGCGGAGAGCATATATCCATACGGGCTATCATGTTGCATTCCTTAGGATCATCAGGATATTTTAGGGAAGAGATAACATTAAAGACAACCTTCTGATCATTCATGCGCATAGTCAGTTCTCCCTTTTGTACGTCAATCAGAGTCTGTCCTGTGGCAAGGAATGGTCTTCCCAAAATAATGGGAATCTCTTTGTCAGCTTCATAGTCCAAAATGATGAAATCTGCAGGGAAAATAAATTTGTCAACTTTGACTAATACGTCTTCGATCTTTCCCTCCGGGTGGACCACAGATCTATCTGCTAACTGAAGTGTAACAGTGGTCAGTCTTGCTTCTCCGATCCCTAGGCGTTTGTAGACAGACAATGGCATTAGATTAATGTTTGCGCCTAGGTCGCATAATGCCTTGCCGACATCGATTCCTCCTATCGAGCAAGGAATTGTGAAACTGCCAGGATCCTTCAATTTTGGGGGAAGCTTGTTGGCAAGTATCGCACTACATTCACTGGTTAACGCAACCGTTTCAAACTCCTTCCATGGCCTTTTGTTCATCAAGATGTCTTTCAAGAATTTAGCATAGCTTGGCATCTTTTCTAATGCCTCCACAAGTGGGACATTGATATGCAATTCTCGCAAAACATTAAAAAATTTCTTAAACTGAGCCTCATCATTCTTCTTTCGCAACCTTTGCGGGAAAGGTAGCGTGGGCTTATATGCGTCAGGCCCTTCTTCTACGTGTGCGTTTTTCTTTTCGGATTCATCCCCTTGCGTCACTTTTTCTTCAAGCGGCAGGTTGAGCTCTTTTGTGGTTGCGCTTTTGCAAGGGTCTCCTTGTGTAGGTTCATGCATTTGTAATTGTCTTCCACTTCGTAGAGTCACCGCATGGCAGTGTTCTTTCCCTTTTGGATCCTCTGTATTGCTGGGCAATGTTCCTGCAGGCCTGTTTCTTAATTCTGACGCAAGCTGTCCAACTTGAATCTCTAGGCTGCGGAGAGATGCAGCTTGGCTCTTAACTACTGCGTCATTCTTGGCCATATATTCTTTCTGACTAGTCATGAATTCCCTCATCATGCCTTCTAATGCGTTTGAGGCTGATGCTCTGGAGCTTCCTCCTCCTTCCATGTTGCGCTGGAGATGTTCCTGCGCAGATTGGCCATTGTTAGAATTGAATAATCTTGGCGCATGATTTATATTACCTTGTTGTTGTTTATTTGCGTTTCCATTCCATGAGAAATTCGGGTGATTTCTCCATCCTGGGTTGTATGTGCTTGAATATGGGTTGTTGCGCGTCATTTCTTGCGCTCCCACATATAGAACTACTTCTGGGTTTGAAGGACATTGATCATGCGTGTGTCCTTCACCGCAAATTCCGCATCCAACTGCGTTGAGTTGTGCGATCAAGGGTGCGGTGCTGGCTGTGAACACATCCATTTTTAAGGTCAACGCTTCAATTTTTGCGTTTACTGATGTCATAGGCTCTACTTTAAAACTTCCTGAATTAGCCTTAAATGGTCTTCGTCGCCTATCTTCCGCAGATCCCCACTCATAATTATTCCGTGCAATTCGATCTAGAATTTCATGGGCTTCATCATATGTTTTTCTGAGTAGTGCACCATTTGCGGATGAGTCTACCAAGATTTGTGAATTCTTGTTAAGACCCACGTAGAAAGTTTCTAGCTGAATGCACAGTGGTAAACCATGGTGCGGGCATCTTTGTAGCAGGCTCTTGAATCGTTCCCAAGCTTCGCTCAATGTTTCATCATCTTGTTGCGCAAATGTCATTATTTCCTTTCTTAATCTGGAGTTTGCGGTAGGTGGAAAATATTTTTCTAGGAATTTTTCTGCCAAAACGTTCCATGTTGCGATGGAGTTTGCTGGCTGTTGATTTAACCATACATTCGCCGCATCTCTCAGAGAGTAAGGAAATAATATGACCTGAAGTTGTTATGGTGTAACTCCTGGGATGATAAATTTGTTGCAGATGTCAAGGAATGATTTGAGGTGAGAGTGAGGATCTTCAGATAGACTTCCTCCGAATTGTCCTGCAGCTGTCAAAATTTGAAACATAACAGGTTTTAGTTCAAACCTCTCTGTTTCTATGGTGGGTTGAATTATCCCTGGATTGAAATTGCAATTTGCAGGAGCTGCGTAATCTCTAATTCCTCTGGCCCTATCATCGGCCATTTGGATGGTGTTTAATGGTCTATTTGGTTGGTTTGGTGCTGCCATTTCCCTTGTTTCGCTTCGGGGTCTTCGATTCCTTCTTCTTCTGTGGTATGTTCTATCGATCTCAGGATCTACCTCGAATTCAATTTGTCGGGCGACACGCATGCAACATCTTTGTTTCTGGAGAAAATGACTCAACAGGAGCCACTGTGAGAATTGATTCAGTGAAAGCTGGAGTAAACTTTTGTTGCCAAGTCCCCGGCAACGGCGCCAAAAACTTGATTGGTTATCAGTATAGTTGGTAGAATAGTCGCAGATTTACATCAATCCAAGTATAAACTGATTAAATCAAGTAGTACCTGATGAGTTCAGGGTCGAATCCACAGGGAATTCGAACAAAAATTATATATTCACTGATTTAATTTCTCCACATGCTAGGTAAGTAAAGAAAATTGAGTGGTGTAGTTTGAATAATGGATATATTGCAGAAAGAAAATGATATAAATTGAGAAAGAGGACTTAAATGCGAAAAATATCAAGGCTATTGCGGTGGCAACCTCATGCGTTCATAAGAGACTTGTAGCGCTAATTTTTGATTAATTGATCCATTAATGCCTAAGTAAGAGAAGAAATCATTAAGTTTTCCTTCCGGTACTCCTTATGCGTTTTAGCAATAAACTGGCAAATGACTCTGTGCCTAGTTTTATACGTGAAGTTCAGTTCTCGTAATACTTACAAGGGATTGCGTTAGTCACAATGCAATCGAAGCTCAAACATGCAATATCTTTTAGTGGTAATAATTAAATGTTACCAAGACTACATGACATGCGCTAGCTTGTTCTACTTAGAGAGATCCATATGCATTACCTGTCAAGGATTTATCATACTGATACCGCATCCAGCTGGCCAAGCGGGACTTAGCAATGAAAGAATTAACACAACTAAGTAGAAAGCAACAATGTTTCTATTAAACCAAAAGTATGCGCTTACAAGTGATGCTTATCGCCGCATGAGGCGCTTGCGCTAAGCCTTGATGAGAAGAGTTAGCTCATGAAAACAAAACAGATAAACATAAAATGATACATTACACACAAGTGTATTCCCATTTACAGATTTCTGCAGCTCTTTTGTAAGGTTCTTCGTCTCTCTTTTTCCACCCTCTCCCACCTCTGAATAGGTGACTTCTATTTATAGGTGAGGGAAGCAAACTTCTTCAAGTCACCAACGGTCAACTTGCAAGTCCACTTGCGCTAGTTGTGTCAGCGCTTAATCATCATTAGGCCACTTGCGCCCTTTTTTAATCTCCTTTATCGCCTACTTGCTCTGGCTGCGCCGGCGCTTGTCTTTTCACCCATCTTTTTCTGTCTTTTGATCATCTTGGAAAGTGTGCCTGCGCTAAAAAGATACTTAAAATGTCCAGATTAGTTGCGTTAGCGCTCTGTGTTTATAATTTCTTATCGCATACATGAATATAGCCTGCCGCTTATATCAAAGCACTTTTCCCTTTTCTTTATGCGCTAAGATAACGCATTGGAGGCTCTTTTCACCTTCTTTTTGCTTAAATTTAGAGGGTAAATAGCTTGCATTTCGCAAGCAATCAATCACTCACTAGAGCCCTAGGTGTCCAAAACCGCGCAAAGATGTGCGATTGAAGAAACCTTGCAACTGTCTTGGCATCACTCTGATGGCATGCGATGGCCTCCACCCACTTGGACACGTAATCAACTGTCAATAAGATAAAAACATTGCCATTAGAAGGGGGAAATAGCCCCATAAAATCAATACCCCATACATCGAATAGTTCAACTTCTAAAATGTAGGTAAGAGGCATTTCATCTCTTGGCCCCAAATTTCCTGTCGTTTGGCAAGCATCACATTGCTTGTAGAACCAATGGACATCCTTGAATAACGTAGGCCAGAAAAATCCGAAATGCAAAATCCTCATAGCTGTCCTCTGACCGCTGAAATGACCTCCATACGGCGAAGAGTGACATTGCTCCAGAATTTCCTTTGCTTCAGCACTTGAAACACACCTACGAATAATACCGTCAGAGCATTGCTTATACATAAATGGCTCATACCAATAGAAAAAGTTTTGCATCATGCTTAAACTTTTTCTTCTGCCTCCAATCCATGTCAATAGGGGTGACTCCCTTGACTAAAAAGTTGGCAATATCAGCATACCAAGGGACATCCCTGACTACCTTTACTTCAACAGCAAACAGCTGCTCATCTGGAAAAGAATCGGAAATGGCAGATTGCTCCAGCAAAGATGATGATGGATCAAGACGAGATAAATGATCTGCAATGACATTCTCTGATCCCTTTTTGTCCTTTATCTCCAAGTCAAATTCCTGCAATAGTAAAATCCAACGAATTAGTCTAGGCTTTGCATCTTTCTTTGACATTAAATACCTTATTGCTGCATGATCCGTGAACACCGTGACTTTGGATCCAACCAAATATGGCCGGAATTTCTCAAAAGAAAACACAACAGCTAACAACTCCTTTTCAGTAGTTGTGTAGTTGACCTGTGCCTCATTTAAAACCTTACTTGCATAATATATAGGATGAATAAATTTGCCCTGCTTTTGCCCCAGCATTGCACCTACTGCAGCATCACTCGCGTCACACATTACCTCGAATGGCAAATTCCAATTAGGTGCGCAGAGAATGGGTGCTGAGATTAAATAAGCCTTCAATGTTTCAAAAGCCTTCCTACAATATGCATTAAAGTCAAAAACAAGATCAGTGCACAATAAGTTACAAAGAGGTTTACTGATTTTGGAAAAATCCTTTATGAACCTCCTATAAAATAAGCCATGTCCTAAAAAACTCTGAATTCCCTTCACTGAATTTGGTGGGTCTAGTCTCTCAATAACCTTAAGTTTTGCTCTATCAACTTGTAGACCATTCTTAGAAATCCTATGACCTAACATTATGCCCTCTTTCACCATGAAGTGGCACTTCTCCCAATTAAGAACTAGATGGGTATCCTCACATCTTTTTAACACCTTTCCTAAATTATCTAAACAACTCTGAAAAGACCCTCCAAAAACTGAAAAATCGTCCATAAATACCTCAACAGTGGACTCAATCATATCAGAAAAAATTGCTAACATACACCGCTGAAATGTTGATGGAGCATTGCAAAGGCCAAAAGGCATTCGCCTGAAAGCAAACGTCCCATAAGGACAGGTGAAAGTGGTTTTTTCCTGATCTTCAGGAGCAATAGTAATCTGGTTATACCCAGAATAACCATCCAAGAAACAGTAGTAGGCCTGACCAGCCAATCGATCAAACATTTGGTCGATAAATGGTAGAGGGAAATGATCCTTTCGGGTGGCTTTATTAAGCCTTCTGTAATCCATACAAACCCAACAGCCAGTTACTGTCCTTGTGGGGATCAACTCATTATCTTTATTGCTCACCACAGTGACACCTCCTTTCTTAGGAACACATTGGACATGGCTTACCCAATTGCTATCGGCAATTGGATAAATGATCCCAGCATCCAACCATTTAAGTACCTCCTTTTTAACAACCTCTTTCATTGCAGGGTTGAGCCTCCTTTGTTGCTCAATACTCCTAAAGGATCCCTCCTCTAGAGTGATTTTGTGCATACAAAAAGATGGGCTAATTCCCTGAATATCAGCCAATGTCCAACCTATAGCTTTGCGGTATTGCTGCAGCAATTTTATTAAGGCCTCCTCATGTTCTGACATTAAATCTGATGCAACAATAATGGGCAACGTCTCACTTTCCCCAAGATACACATACTTTAGATGATCTGGTAAAGGTTTCAAATCTAAAGTAGGTGCCTCAATTAGGGATGGCTTAATTGGGGGAGCCTTTCTTTGATCTAAATCTAAAGACTCAAAAACATCCTCACACCTAAACAATTCTTCTTCATTTTTTCTATCTAAAGAACAAAATTCATAATCTTCTACACTAACCTCTCCATGCTTTTCTGAATGCTTATCAGCTGAATCCTGTATTGCTGTCTCAATAACTGTGCTCTCCAGAATCCTAATGAAGGAGCAATCCTCCATTTCGTCTGGATATTTCATGGCTTTAAACACATTAAATTTTACTTCCTCATTACACACTCTCATTGTTAATTCCCCTTTTTGAACGTCTATTAATGCCCTACCAGTGGCCAAAAAAGGACGACCTAGAATAATTGGGACATCTTTATCAGCCTCATAGTCTAAAATAATAAAATCAACAGGAAATATGAACTTATCAACTTTTACTAAGACATCCTCAATCTTACCCTCTGGATATGTGATAGACCTATCAGCTAGTTGGAGTGTAACTGTGGTAGGTCTAGCTTCACCAATACTTAACTTTCGATAGACCGAAAGAGGCATAAGGTTAATGCTTGCACCTAAATCACAGAGTGCTCTACCTAATTCCTTTCTGCCTATAGACACAGGTATAGTAAATGACCCTGGATCCTTAGCCTTAGGGGGTAGACCATTCTTGAGAATAGCACTACACTCCTCAGTAAGAGATACAGTTTCAAACTCAACTAACATTTGCTCTATAGCTTCTACTAAAGGGATATTTATATGCAACTGCTTAAGAATCTCTAAAAACTTTTTAAATTGACCATCCTGATTCTTAGGCTTTTGCCTTTGTGGAAAAGGTAGAGGTGGTACATAAGGTGGGGGCGACACATATGGTGGTTCTACATCTGGCACAGAACCAGATGCTCCAGCATTCTCTTTGTAGTTCCATGAAATATCCAGACGAAATGGAGGATTGCTCCTTCATTAGGATTCTTGAGAGCACAGTTATTGAGACAGCAATACAGGATTCAGCTGACAAGCATTCAGAAAAGCTTGGAGAGGTTAGTGTAGAAGATTATGAATTTTGTTCTTTAGATAGAAAAAATGAAGAAGAATTGTTTAGGTGTGAGGATGTTTTTGAGTCTTTAGATTTAGATCAAAGAAAGGCTCCCCCAATTAAGCCATCCCTAATTGAGGCACGTACTTTAGATTTGAAACCTTTACCAGATCATCTAAAGTATGTGTATCTTGGGGAAAGTGAGACGTTGTCCATTATTGTTGCATCAGATTTAATGCCAGAGCATGAGGAGGCCTTAATAAAATTGCTGCAGCAATACCGCAAAGCTATAGGTTGGACATTGGCTGATATTCTGGGAATTAGCCCATCTTTTTGTATGAACAAAATCACTCTAGAGGAGGGATCCTTTAGGAGTATTGAGCAACAAAGGAGGCTCAACCCTACAATGAAAGAGGTTGTTAAAAAGGAGGTAATTAAATGGTTGGATGCTGGGATCATTTATCCAATTTCCGATAGCAATTGGGTAAGCCCTGTCCAATGTGTTCCTAAGAAAGGAGGTGTCATTGTAGTGAGCAATAAAGATAATGAGTTGATCCCCACAAGGACAATAACTGGCTGGAGGGTTTGTATGGATTACAGAAGGCTTAATAAAGCCACCCGAAAGGATCATTTCCCTCTACCATTTATCGACCAAATGTTGGATCGATTGGCTGGTTAGGCCTACTACTGATTCTTGGATGGTTATTCTGGGTATAACCAGATTACTATTGCTCTTGAAGATCAGGAAAAAACCACTTTCACCTGTCCTTATGGGACGTTTGCTTTCAGGCGAATGCCTTTTGGCCTTTGCAATGCTCCAGCAACATTTCAGCGGTGTATGTTAGCAATTTTTTTGATATGATTGAGTCCACTGTTGAGGTATTTATGGACGATTTTTCAATTTTTGGAGGGTATTTTCAGAGTTGTTTAGATAATTTAGGAAAGGTGTTAAAAAGATGTGAGGATACCCATCTAGTTCTTAATTGGGAGAAGTGCCACTTCATGGTGAAGGAGGGCATAGTGTTAGGTCATAGGATTTCTAAGAATGGTCTACAAGTTGATAGAGGAAAAATTGAGGTTATTGAGAGACTAGAGCCACCAAATTCAGTGAAGGGAATTCGGAGTTTTTTAGGACATGCTGGATTTTATAGGAGGTTCATAAAGGATTTTTCCAAAATCAGTAAACCTCTTTGTAACTTATTGTGCACTGATCATGTTTTTGACTTTAATGCAAATTGTAGGAAGGCTTTTGAAACATTGAAGGCTGCTTTAATCTCAGCACTCATTCTCTGCGCACCTAATTGGAATTTTCCATTCGAGGTAATGTGTGACGCGAGTGATGCTGCAGTAGGTGCAATGCTGGGGCAAAAGCAAGGCAAATTTATTCATCCTATATATTATGCAAGTAAGGTTTTAAATGAGGCACAGGTCAACTACACAACTACTGAAAAGGAGTTGTTAGCTGTTGTGTTTGCTTTTGAGAAATTTCGGCCATATTTGGTTGGATCCAAAGTCACGGTGTTCATGGATCATGCAGCAATAAGGTATTTAATGTCAAAGAAAGATGCAAAGCCTAGACTAATTCGTTGGATTTTACTATTGCAGGAATTTGACTTGGAGATAAAGGACAAAAAGGGATCAGAGAATGTCATTGCAGATCATTTATCTCGTCTTGATCCATCATCATCTTTGTTGGAGCAATCTGCCATTTCCGATTCTTTTCCAGATGAGCAGCTGTTTGCTGTTGAAGTAAAAGGTAGTCAGGGATATCCCTTGGTATGCTGATATTGCCAACTTTTTAGTGAAGGGAGTCACCCCTATTGACATGGATTGGAGGCAGAAGAAAAAGTTTAAGCATGATGCAAAATTTTTCTATTGGGATGAGCCATTTATGTATAAGCAATGCTCTGACGGTATTATTCGTAGGTGTGTTTCAGGTGTTGAAGCAAAGGAAATCCTGGAGCAATGTCACTCTTCGCCGTATGGAGGTCATTTCAGCGGTCAGAGGACAGCTATGAGGATTTTGCATTGCGGATTTTTCTGGCCTACGTTATTCAAGGATGCCCATTGGTTCTACAAGCAATGTGATGCTTGCCAAAGGAGAGGAAATTTGGGGCCAAGAGATGAAATGCCTCTTACCTACATTTTAGAAGTTGAACTATTCGATGTATGGGGTATTGATTTTATGGGGCTATTTCCCCCTTCTAATGGCAATGTTTTTATCTTATTAGCAGTTGATTACGTGTCCAAGTGGGTGGAGGCCATCGCATGCCATCAGAGTGATGCCAAGACAGTTGCAAGGTTTCTTCAATCGCACATCTTTGCGCGGTTTGGGACACCTAGGGCTCTAGTGAGTGATGAGGGTACACATTTTGTTAATAATATCTTAACTAAGCTTTTAGCTAAGTATGGGATTAAGCATAGGATAGCTACCCCTAATCACCCACAAGCAAATGGTCAAGCTGAAATTAGTAATAGGAAAATTAAAGCTATTTTAGAGAAAGTAGTCCATCCATCTAGAAAGGATTGATCCATTAGGTTGGATGAGGCTCTTTGGGCTTATCGGACAGCTTATAAGACTCCTCTAGGTATGTCTCCCTATAGGTTAGTATATGGGAAAGCTTGCCATTTACCATTGGACCTAGAACATAAGACGTTTTGGGCTTTGAAAACGTTAAATTTTGATCTGAGTCGTGCAGGAGCAATAAGAATGCTGCAGCTTAACGAGTTAGAAGAATTTCGTCAATTTTCATACGAAAATGCGAAAATGTATAAGGAAAAGACTAAGCTGTGGCATGACAAAAAAATTAAATCTAAGGAGTTTGTCAAGGGTCAAAAAGTTTTGCTTTATAATTCTAGATTAAAATTATTTCCTGGAAAATTAAAATCTAGATGGTCAGGACCATTTATTGTGATTGAAGTTTTTCCCCATGGAGCAATTACTTTGCAGGATGAAAAAGATGGGAGATTGTTCAAAGTGAATGGACAACGTGTGAAGCATTATTGGGGTGAGGAGTTTCAGTCGAAATATCCTTCCCTAAGGTTGGTTGATGATTGAGAGAGCAGGACTTTTGCGGGAGCATTTCACATAGCAAAATTTTGAGCTCCCAGACTTTGTATTGATTTTAAGTTTCGCTGATTTGTTTTTAATTCCGATTAGGTTAGGTTTGATTTTTGCATAGTTTATTAGATCTCTTTATTTTTATTATTTTAGATTTTATTTCGTTTTGAATTTTATTTTATTTTATTTTCGGGTTATTTATTTAAATTGTCTTTCAATTATCTTTTAATTAGTTAGATTTTATTTTCAGTTATTTGAATTCTAGTTTTAATTAATAGAGATTATTCTCTAATATTATTCGGCTTCTTTTGAGAATAAAATATTAAATTTTATTTGATCAGATAAATTTGAAAAATTTAATTTTGAAATTCAAATAACATATCCAAGATTCTTCAGGTTGTTGCAGCAAGATTATGGCTGGAGCAAAATATTCTGAATTAAAAGGGTTTCCGTTGGAATTTATTATTTTTACCGTTGGATTTGGCTTTGAATTCTCGCAGGTAAATGTGCGTGCATCATCTGATGAGGCCACGTGTCGTAGGGCAATTATCCGAAGGCTTTAATGATGACAGCACATTGATTTTTACCATGGGCGTTTGGAATCCGCAATTTTACCGTTGGTAATTTTTGAATTTCAGGTTTGCATTTTTAAATTAAAACGGTAATATTAGTTATTGCAGGGCAAATCTTTTCGGTTAGGATTCTTTTTTGCTGAAGCCCTATTTATTCGCAATCTCTGGTAAGCTCGATTCACTTTGTCTTCTTGATAAAATCTTTGTGCGTGTATTATTCTTTCTTTCTTTGCATTCTCTGTCAAAACCCTATTACACCTTCAATGGCTAAAACAAGAGCTCGAAAAGAGAGGGAGAGTGAGGAGGAAGAGATACCCGTGACCCCCGAAGTTCAGAAAGTAAAAACCAAGAAGAGAAGGACACCGGAGGAGAAAGAAGCAAAAAAGAAGAAAACGACAACAGAGAGTTGAAGAACAAGAAAAAGCGATAGAGGATGAGGTTGTTGCAGAAGAAGAAGGAGACCCAAAAAAATTTGACAAACAGAATCAAGAAGAGGATGAAAAGGAAATTGAGACTACAGAAGAAGCTCAAGAGAAAATTCAGGAGAAGCAGAGTGAGGATGTGCAGACGGAGGCTGTAGAGGAATAAGGCAGAGAGCCAGTTCAGGAGGCTCGTGTGGAGGTTATCATACCTGAACCTCCGAAACGTCGACGCATTAAGCGGAAGGCTGGGCCACTCCAGTGATCAGAACTGATACCCCATCGCCTCCATCATCCGATTCCGAGAGAGAAAAGGCAGAGCGAGAGGAACGAGAGAAAAAAGAGGCTGAAGAAAAAAGGCGAGAAGAAGCAGAGAAACAGGCAGAGGAGGAACAGTTGCTCAAGCGGAGAGAAGAAAAGGGAAAATATATTGCTGAAGCATTGGAGGAACACGATGAAATAACAGAACGACAGGTGCCACTCGATCGCTTTGTCAATAATTTTGCTAGAGCAAAATACACTGAGCTCCTGAAAAGGGATTTTCTGTTCGAAAGAGGTTTCAGCGGTGATCTCCCGCCATTTCTGAGGACCGGAATAGCTGACCACGGCTGGGAGTTGTTTTGTGCTAAGCCAGAGGTTGTGAACGCACGGGTGGTGCGTGAATTCTATGCCAACATTGATAAAGAAGAGGGTTTCCTGGTAATTGTCAGAGGAGTCGAGATAGATTGGAGTCTAAGTGCGATCAACGCACTGTACCATCTTCAAAACTTCCCCCATGCGACATTCAATGAGATGGCAATCGCGCCATCTGAGGAGCAGTTAAGTAATGCTGTGAGGGAGGTAGGAATAGAGGGGGCGCAGTGACAACTATCTAAGACTCAGAAAAGGACATTCCAGTCGGCTTATTTGAAAAAGGAAGCGAACACGTGGATGGGTTTTATCAGGCAGAGGTTGCTTCCGACAATGCACGACTCGACAGTATCCAGGGAACGAATTCTTTTGGCTTTTGCTATCTTAAGGTCTCTCAGTATTGACGTAGGAAAAATTATTTGTAATGAAATTGCTTGCTGCTGGAAGAAAAAGGTGGGGAAACTATTCTTTTCGAACACAATCACGATGTTGTGCAGAAGAGCAGGGGTTCTTGTGGATGAGGGAGATGTGATCCTGTTTGATAAGGGGATCATAGACACGCGCAATTTGGCACGACTCCAGCGCATGCAAAAGGTGCGTCAAGGTGGGCTTATACATGGCATCAACTCGATTCTAGAACAACTGGCACTTTCGGCCAGTAGGCAGGAGTTTGCTGAAAGGAAAACTTTAACCTTCTGGAACTATGTTAAGAATCGGGATGCCAGCTTAAGAAGGGCACTGCAAAAGAATTTTTCCAAACCGTATCCAGCCCTTCCTGCATTCCTTGAGGATCTGTTGAACCCCTGGATTCCGCCCCCACCGGTTGAAAGAGAAGAAGAAAATGATGATGAAGAGCAGGGTCAGGAAGATTGATGGATGAAATGATCTTCAGCGAGCATTATTTTTGTTCTTATCATTTTGTTTGCTCGCGCATATCTGACCCCGTTTGCTAAATATGTTTGCTTGTTCCTTTTTAATTTTTCTGCTTTAAAAATATATCTCTGCTATGTAATTTCTTTTCTTATGTTTTTAAATGAAATTTCTAGATGTTTTTGTTCCATTAGCACTGAGTAACTCTAACTTAACTAATTTTCTTCTGAATTTTTGAAGCTTGGACTGAATAAAGCTTAATTAGATCAAGGTATTCTGATCTCCAGAAACCTTTTGCTTGAGCATTTCTTCTAGCCTGGACTGTTGCTGCGGCAAAGAAGATTTTGATGGTAGTATTGACTTATATGATCCACTTTAAGCTTAATCCTAGTCCCATGTTTAGTTTAAAAAATTCAGATAGAAAAATTTAAGTTTGGGGGTATAATTGCAAAATTAATGATTCATTGGGGACAATGAATAATTCAAGTTTGGGGGACTTTTTGCTACTCCAATTATTTTGCTCGAGCATTCCTCTCCTTCAAATTAAAATTTGCTAGGTTATTGAGTAACCGGAAACATTTGTGATACCCACAGTTTGTCTTTGCGTCAAAAGATGACCTAGGAAATGTGAAAAAATTAGAAATATGAGAAAAAATATTATTTGTGGAAAAAAGATTATTTGTTGAAGATTTTGCTGAAAAAAATTGACAAAGCAAAAGTTTTGAGGGATGAATGATGATCCAGCAGTTTTCCTGTCTCCCAGAACTTGGGTGAGCTTCATCACAAAATGTCGCCATTCTAAGGGGCAAGAGATAGAATAACTAAGGATTTTTTAGCTTTATAATGAGTATTGAGCCTAGTTGGTGATGAGCTTGAGGCAAGGGTATACTGCACCATAAAGTGGGTCATCCCATGCTTAAGAGCTTATGACTGTTAGACTGCTTTAAGTCTGATAAATAATGAAATAAACCCCTTTTTTTGAAATGTCTGATTATAAAGCTAGGCTGTGGTGAGTTCTTAGAATTAAGTTGGAAAGTGGTGATTATTTGTCCATGCCGGAGGAATCATTTTGCTGCAGCAGAGCTTGGTTTTGCAGAGTGCTCAGGTAAAGGTTAAAGGTAGTGTTGGACTCTCTGGTTTGATTAAGCTAATTCTTTGTCTAATGTTTTGAAATTCTTGAAGGAAGGTTGGTTAGTATTGCTCGGGACATGCAATAGTTCAAGTTTGGGGGTATGATAACTGCCCAAAAGGTAGTTATTTAGGCCTCATTTATATAAGGATTTGCGTGTCTTTAATTCTTAATAGGGTTGGTTTTAGAGAGATATTACATGATTTAACCCATTTGGAAGAATGGAAGCTTTGGAAATCACTTTATGCAGATTATGCTGCTGAGCGACTGGAGGGAGCAAATTCTATGGTGCAGCAAAACTGGGAACAAAAACTGCCACATCACAGCTCGTTAGCCAACTTCATGAACCGACTTCTGTTGAGTTATTTTCGTGATAAAGGATCAAGGAGAGCCTTACACGTGTCCTAGTTGACCTAATTCAAAGCCTCCCATCCTTCTATAAAAGGATGTAGCCGTCAAAGTCAAAGGCATTCCATGTTTTCCCTTGGAAGCCGAATAGTATAGGGAGATTGAAGATTATCAAGAATATCATCATCCGCAAGCTGATTAGGGAGTTTACTTTCTTTATTAACTTGTGGTTATGGACATGCATACTCAGATTGTAATTCGTATTCCTATGCCTATTATGAACTAAGTAGCTTAGGGTGCTGGTTAGGAATAATGTGATTACTGTGCTTCATCTCTAGTAATATATTGACTATCGCATTTTGGTTAATTGTTGTGCTTAATCTCATTTTATGCCCGCCTGACCAACCGGTATGGATAACGCTCTCTAGTTTCAGGGATGATTTAGAGAGTGTGTGGCAATTATCCACACTACGATCATTGTGTATTGGTGAACGCCAGTGACTGAGCTAGGGATAGCAAGTTGCCTAGTGCTTGATCGGTCGCACTTCATTGGGTTTGAAACATATCCCAAAAGATCCGAAGTTCCGGGAGGAATCCGCTAATAATACTGCGAGAAATGCATGATCAATAATATTGCTAGAGCATATCTTATAACAATCACTAAAACCTAACCAGCGCCTGTCTTTACTCTGTCTATCTATTTGTTTACTCGTTGTTCTGTCATTTATTTTGCTTCAGCATTATTCCGATAAAACCAAATCATTTTACTCTTTTTGAAACCATTAGGAAGTTACGCAAAATAGATAAAGTGGAAGCTCATTCAGACCTTGGATTGATAATATTACTTGCTGCAGACTGTGTATACTTGCACAGGATTTTGGAGTCAATTTATCTTATATTTTTAACCACTCCAGAATTACAACACCCTTCCCTGTGGATTCGACCCTGGAATACTCAAGGTATTACTTGGTAGTGCATAATATATACTTGGATTAGTGCACAACAACGATATATTCTTTAGTTAATTCAAGATAATTAGAAGTGATTAAAATTCACTATCAAGTTTTTGGCGTCGTTGCCAGGGAAGGCAACAGTAGTTTCGAACGTCTTTTATTATTTCTTATTCTGTGTATTGTGCTATTACAACCATCTGACTTGAGTGGGTCTTTTTCAGGTGCGTTAAGTGTGCACCCAAGAAATGGTTGCGTTGAACCCACCAAATCCTCCCGTAAATCCAATACAATTGGCTGATGAAAGAGAACGAGGCATTAGAGACTATGCAGCCCCAAGGATGTGTAATTTCAATCCTTGAGTTGTACGTCCCAAGCTTGACACTGAAAGGTTTGAACTTAAACCTATTATGTTTCAAATGCTTACTGCAGCAGGACAGTTTGGAGGAAGTGCATCAGAAGATCCTCACTCTCACCTCAAATCATTCCTCGACATTTGCAACAAGTTCATCATTCCAGGAGTTACCCCAGAACAACTTCAAGTCTTATTATTTCCTTACTCGCTACGAGATGCTGCTAAGGTATGGTTAAACCAGCAACCTGCGAATTCTATTGCTACATGGAACGACCTGGCCGAAATATTTTTGGAGAAATATTTTCCACCAACAACAAATTCCAGGTTGCGCAAGGAGATTATAACTTTTTCACAACAAGAGGATGAGTCACTAAGCGATGTGTGGGAACGATTCAAGAATTTATTGCAAAGATGATAGCGAGCATAGCTAGCTACTTTTACCTATTTAATTTAGCTAGTCTTTTATGATGTTTGGGCCATTTTATTGTGCTTTATTGTTTATTTTGTAGGAAATGGTTGATTGGAGCTATATCGCCATATTAGAGTTAATCGGGTGCTCGGGGCATGAAAAGATGCAAAGGAATGAAAAGAGTAAAAGAGGAAAAAAGTCAAATCTCGGTAAACAGCAGGCTAGCGTCGAGACGCTAGCTCTTGAGCGTCTCGACGCTCACATTCCATATCAGATTAGGCGCGTAAAGCTCACAGCGTCGAGACGCTGTGATAGGAAGCGTCCCGACGCTACCGTTTTTCCTCAATCAGAACGCGCGTATAAGAGGCAGCGTCGCGACGCTGTCTTGACAGCGTCTCGACGCTAAGACGAAAAATCTGCAATATAAGCTTCTATTTGGCTAGGTTTTAGGGGAGTTCGATTGGAGACCTTTTGGAGCGGTAAAGAGGAAAGAATAGAGCATTTTTGGAGGCAGAAAACAAAGGGAGAGGCTTGGAAATCAACCCATTGTTCGTGGGGATCGTGACGGGGACGTCGGATTCGGCCTACATTGAGTTTTCTTTTCCCTTTCCTTCCTTTAGTTAGATTTATGGCTTTCAATTGTTTAGTTGAGCTTGTATTTACATTCATGAGTAGCTAAACTTGTAGCTTAGGGATTGATGTAGTTGATTAAGTGTATGGATTGATTTATGGTTTAAGTTGTGCAATGTTATTGTGTTTGTAATCTTGATTTAATGCTTTCAATTAATTGGCCATTAGTTGAATGATTTAAGTTTCGAATCTAGCTCGGGAGAGGGGATTTGATTTAGACTTACTCAAGATTGCATGAATAAAGTTTATTTTCTAATTCATGACAGTTTTAGATTAACTTTAGAATTGGTTAAAAGATCTCATTGCCTTGCATGTTAATAAACTTAGATAGGGATATCAAGTTGGTTAATTTGCATGAGAATCAATTATACTCGGGAGAGGTAGTTGTGGTTAAAGGGTCTTTGGCTCATAATTTCATTGTGCATAATAACTTATTCCTTAAAATCAATCCTAAACTAAATCGGCGAAATCAATTCCCTAAGTAGTTTTCCCAATTGAATTTCCATTCTTTTTACTTGCTTTGATTTGGTTTCAGGGGCAACAGTCGGGGATTGTCTATGATAAACCAAATCAAAGAGATGCAGTGGGACATGCGCCCATCATCTTTTTGGACAACACATGAAGGAAGAGCATGTTGACGCCTCGGACCATTGAAGTCGCATCATTTTGAGGCAATTAAATCAGGGACGTTTTCTATCTCTTTACTTTATGTTTGTTAGGAAGTTTTCTTGCAATTATTTATTTTCCAGAAGTATAAGAAAGTCTTAGGTTTGGGTCTATGCGCTAGCTTTGAGTCATAAGTAGAAAGCATGCGTTACTGTTACATTTTTCATGTTTGATATGGTTTCTCAATGCGCTTGCTTTTAGTTCAGTATGTCTCTTTAGTGCTTAAATCTCCCATGAGTGGATTTACATGCGTTTAATATTTTAATGCGTTAAAAGTTTTGGGTTTTTTTCTGCTGCAATAACGTTATCGCATTAAATTGTTATTGCCCTGCCTCGCCTGCGTTTCACCTGTGTTGCTTTACATAAACCTATGATGATAATATGCGCTAGAATTAACAACCAATTTTTCTTTGCTTAAGTTCTTCCTTGCCTTAGTTATTGATAAATGTCATTTTCTCCTTATTTAGATTTGTCTCAGAGTATCTTATGATGAATTACTTCTTCTCTACTAGCCAATGCGCCAAATCTACTGGTGTAATAACTCATTCTTAGAAATTCTTCCCCTACCGCATAGTGCAAAACAACTTTGGGGGTCCAATGAGGACATTGTCCATTTTAAGTTTGGGGGGGTGCATAGCGCATGTTTCTATATTCCATAGTTGTTCAGCAAAGAAAGTTAAAAAAAAAAAAAAAAAGAAAAAGAAAAAGAAAAAGAGAATGCTCCACTTTCTTGAAGGTGTTAGTAATCAGGGGCATTCATGACACCCATCGTTTTCCTTTGCATGAAAGCGCTGAAAAGAAATGAGCATGCCTCGACAACCTGAAAGATGAGGGGCTCGTAGTTGGATGCTTTCATCACCAATGTTGGCAAGCCAGAACGAAGGCGCTACATCTAAAAGGATTCTCATATGAAAAAAAAACAATTTGTTGGCAGCGTGTGCGCTATGAGTAAACATTCTTAAAAAGCGTTAGTGTATCCAAGTTTTGATTTAAAAGTAAGCTAGTAAAGAGGAAGAAGTGTACGAAGGAGAAATCAGAGAAATTCATTTAAGTAAGAAGAAGGCATTTTGAGCTAGTAAAAGCAAAGTTGACCTTAGGTTTAGAAAGTTGGATGTTGGTATTTCGCGTTGCTGAGGTAAATTTTTGTAGAGTGCGCTAAGGAATTGTAGTGAGGCATGAGGCATTGTGACAAATTGAGAAGCAAAAAGTGTTGTATTGCTTGAGGACAAGTGTTGGGTTCCTAGAGTGAGTAAAAATATAGTATAAAATACTCTAGAATTCCTGTGCAAGTATACACAGTCTGCAGCAAGTAATATTATCAATCCAAGGTCTGAATGAGTTTCCACTCTACCTATTTTTGTGTAACTTTTTAATGGTTTCAAGAATAATAAAATGATTGGGTTTTATCGAAATTATGCTGAAGCAAAATAAATGACAGAACAACGAGTAAACAAATAGATAGACAGATTAAAGACAGGCGCTGGTTAGGTTTTAGTGATTGTTATAAAATATGCTCTAGCAATATTATTGATCATGCATTTCTCGCAGTATTATTAGCGGATTCCTCCTGGAACTCCGGATCTTTTGGGATGTGTTTCAACCCCAATGAAGAGCGACCGATCAAGCACTAGGCAACTGGCTATCCCTAGCTCAGTCACTGGCGTTCACCAATACACAATGATCGTAGTGTGGAGAATTGCCACACACTCTCTAAATCATCCCTGAAACTAGAGAGAGCTATCCATACCGGCTGGCCAGGCGGGCATGAAATAAGAATAAGCACAACAATTAACCAAAATGCTATAGTCAATATATTATTAGAGATGAAGCACAGTAATCACATTATTCCTAACCAACACCCTAAGCTACTTAGTTCATAATAGGCATAAAAATACGAATTACAATGTGAGTAAGCATGTCCATAACCACAAATTAAGAAGGAAAATAAACTCCCTACTCAGCTTGCAGATGATGGTGTTCTTGATAATCTTCAATCTCTATACTATTCGGCTTCCAAGGGAAAACATGGAATGAATTTGACTTTGACGGCTACTTCCTTTTATAGAAGGATGGGAGGCTTGAATTAGGTCAACTAGGACACGTGTAAGGCTCTCCTTGATCCTTTATCACGAAAATAACTCAACAGAAGTCGGTTCATGAAGTTGGCTAACGAGCTGTGATGTGGCAGTTTTTGTTCCCAGTTTTGCTGCAGCATAGAATTTGCTCCTTCCAGTCGCTCAGCAGCATAATCTGCACAAAGTAATTTCCAACGCTTCCATTCTTCCAAATGGGTTAAATCATGTAATATCTCTCTAAAACCAACCCTAATAAGCATAAAGGACACACAAATCCCTATATAATTGAGGCATAAATAACTACCTTTTGGGCAGTTATCATACTCCCAAACTTGAACTACTGCGCGTCCCGAGCAACACTAACCAACCTTCCTTCGAGAATTTCAAAACACTAGACAAAGAATTAGCTTAATCAAATCAGACAGTCCAACACTACCTTTAACCTTTACTTGAGCATTCTGCAAAACCAAGCTCTGCTGTAGCAAAATGATTCCTTTAGCAGGGACAAATAATCACCACTTTTCAACTTAATTCTAGGAACTCACCACAGCCTAGCTCTATTATCAAACATTTCAAAACATATTTTTAAAGGGGTTTATATCATTATTTATCAGACTTAAAGCAGCCTTACAGTCATAAGCTCTTAAGCACGGGATGACCCACTTTATGGTGCAGTATACCCTTGCCTCAAGCTCATCACCAACTAGACTCAATACTCATTATAAAGCTAAAAAATCCTTAGTTATTCCATCTCTTGCCCCTCAGAATGACGACATTTTATGATGAAGCTCACCTAAGTTTTGGGAGACAGAAAAACTGCTAGATCATCATTCATCCTTCAAAACTTTTGCTCCGTCAATTTTTTCAACAAAATCTTCAACAAATAATTTTTTTTTTCCGCAAATAATAATTTTTCTCATCTTTCTCTTTTTTTTTTTTTCACATTTCCTAGGTCATCTTTCGACGCGAAGACAAACTATGGGTGTCACAAATGTCCCCGGTTACTCAACAACCTAGAAAATTTTAATTTTGAAGGAGAGGAATGCTCGAGCAAAATAATTGGAGTAGCAAAAAGTCCCCCAAACTTGTATTATTCATTGTCCTCACTGAATCATTAATTAAGCAATTATACCCCCAAACTTAAATTTTTCTATCTGAATTTTTAAACTAAACATGGGACTATGATTAAGCTTAAAGTGGATCATATAAGTCAATACTACCGTCAAAAATCTTCCTGCCGCAGCAACAGTCCAGGCTAGAAGAAATGCTCAAGCAAAAGGTTTCTGGAGATCAGAATACCTTGATCTAATTAAGCGTAATCAGTCCAATCTTAAAAAATTCAGAAGAAAATTAGTTAAGTTAGGCATTACTCAGTGCTCATGGAATAGAAACATCTAGAAATTTCATTTTAAAAAAAAAAACATAAGAACAGAAATTACATAGCAGAGATATATTTTGAAAGCAGAAAAATTAAAAAGAAAGACAAGCAAACATTTTTAGCAAAATGGGGTCAGATATGCGCGAGCAAACAAAATGATAAGACAAAAATAATGCTCGCTGAAGATTATTCCATCCATCAATCTTCCTGACCCTGGTCTTCATCATCATTCTCTTCTCCTCTTTCAGCAAGTGGGGGCGGAATCCAAGGGTTCAACAGATCGTCAGGGAACATGGGAAGGGCAGGGTAAGGTTTGGAAAAATTCTCTTGCAGTGCCCTTCTTAAGCTGGCATCCCGATTCTTAACATAGTTCCAGAAGGTTAAAGTTTGCCTTTCAGCAAACTCCTGCCTACTGGCCGAAAGTGCTAGTTGTTCTAGAATCGTATTGATGCCATAGATAAGCCCTCCTTGACGTATCTCCTGCGTGCGCTGGAGCCGCGCCAAATTGGGCGTATCAATGATCCCTTTATCAAATAGAATTGCATCACTCTCCTCCACTGGAACCCCTACTTGTCTGCAAAGCATAGTAATTGTGTTCGGGAAGAACAGCTTCCCCACCTTTTTCTTCCAGCAACACGCTATTTCATTACAAATAATTTTTCCTACGTCAATACTGAGAGACCTTAAGATAGCAAAAGCCAAAAGAATTCGCTCCCTGGATACTGTCGAGTCGTGCGTTGTCGGAAGCAACCTCTGCCTGATGAAACCCATCCATGTGTTCGCTTCCTTTTTCAAATAAGCCGACTGGAATGTCCGTTTCTGAGTCTTAGATAGTTGCCACTGCGCCCCCTCAATTCCTACCTCTCTTACAGCATTACTTAACTGCTCCTCAGATGGCGCGGCTGCCATTTCATTGAATGCCGCGTGGGGGAAGTTTTGAAGATGGTACAGTGCGTTGATCGCACTTGGACTCCAATCTATCTCGACTCCTCTGACAATTACCAGGAAACCTTCTTCTTTATCAATGTTGGCATAGAATTAACGCACCACCTGTGCGTTCACAGCTTCCGGCTTAGCACAAAACAACTCCCAGCCGTGGTCAGCTATGCCAGTCCTTAGAAATGGCGGAAGATCACCACTGAAACCTCTTTGGAACAGAAAATCCCTTTTCAGGAGCTCAGTGTATTTTGCTCTAGCAAAATTATTGACGAAGCGATCGTATGGCACCTGTCGCTCTGCTATTTCATCGTGCTCCTCCGATGCTTCAGCAATCTTTTTGCCTTTCTCTTCTCTCCACTTCAGCAACTGTTCCTCCTCTGCCTGTTTCTCTGCTTCTTCTCGCCTTCTTTCCTTAGCCTATTTTTTCTCTCGTTCCTCTTGCTCGGCCTTCTCTTTCTCGGAATCTGATGATGGAGGCGATGGGGTATCAGTCCTGATCACTGGAATACGCCCAGCCTTCCGCTTAATGCGGCGTCGTTTCGGAGGTTCAGGTATGATAACCTCCACACGAGCCTCCTGAACTGGCTCTCTGTCTTCTTCTTCTACAGTCGCCGCCTGAATTTCCTCTCGAACCTCTTCTATAGTTGCCACTTCTTGTCCAACCTTTTCTTGATTCGTTTTGCCAGATTCTTTTGGGTCCTCTTCTTCTTCTGCAACAACCTCCTCCTCTCTCGCTCTTTCTTGTTCTTCAACCCTCTGTTGTCGTCTTCTTCGCTTAGCCTCCTTCTCTTCCGGCGTTCTCTTTTTCTTAGTTTTTCCTTTCTGTACTTCCGGTGTCATGGGTATCTCTTCCTCCTCACTCTCCCTCTCTCTTTCCTTCCTCGCTCTTGTTTTGGCCATGGATAACTCAAAGGGTTTTGCAAAGAATGAAAAGGAGAAAGAAAGAATGCAGACGACAAAAGAAAAAAAATGTGATCAAGAAGATGAAGTGAAACGTGCGTACCTATATTGCGAATAAATAGGGCTGTAGCAAACAAGAATCCCAACCGAAAAGATTTGCCCTGCCATAACTATTATTACCGTTGTAATTAAAAATGCAAACCTGAAATTCAAAAATGACCAACGGTAAAATTGCGGATTCCAAACGCCCATGGTAAAATTGATGTACTGTCATCATTGAAGCCGTTGGATAATTACTCTGCGACACGTGGCCTCATCAGATGATGCACGCACATTTACCTACGAGAATTCAAAGCTAAATCTAACGGTAACAATAATAAATTCCAACGGAAACCCTTTTATCTCGGAATATTTTGCTCTAGCAATATCTTTGCCGCAACAATCTGCTGAACCTGAAGAATCTCAGATACGGAATTCGAATTTCAAAATAGACAAATCAAATCCTTTTAATTCAAATTAAACCGATCAAAGCAAACTTAACCTGTTATTCTCAAAAGAAGCCGAATGAATTAGAAAAAATCCCTAGTAATTAAAACTGAAAATAAAATCTAGACAAAATAAAATCCAACTAAAAGATAATTGCGAGATAATTTAAATAAATAACCCGAAAATCAAATCAAATCAAAATAGATCAAATCTAACCGACCAAAAATAAAATCAATTCAACGAAAAATAAAATCAATTCAAATCCTGGGAGCTCAAAATTTTGCTCTATGAAATGCTCCCGCAAAAGTTCTGCACTCTCAAACATCGACCAACCTTAGGGAAGGATATTTCGACTGAAACTCCTCTCCCCAATAATGCTTCACACGCTGTCCATTAACCTTGAACACTCTCCCATCTTTTTCATCCTGCAAAGTAATTGCTCCATTGGGAAAAACCTCAATCACAATAAACGGTCCTGACCATTTAGATTTTAATTTTCCAGGAAATAATTTTAATCTAGAATTATAAAGCAAAACTTTCTGACCCTTGACAAATTCTTTAGATTTTATTTTTTTGTCATGCCACAACTTAGTCTTTTCCTTATACATTCTCGCATTTTCGTAAGAAAATTGACGAAATTCTTCTAACTCATTAAGCTACAGCATTCTTATTGCTCCTGCACGACTCAGATCAAAATTTAACTTTTTCAAAGCCCAAAATGTTTTATGCTCAAGCTCTAATGGTAAATGGCAAGCTTTCCCATATACTAACCTATAGGGAGACATACCTAGAGGAGTCTTATAAGCTGTCCTATAAGCCAAAAGAGCCTCATCCAACCTAAAGGACCAATCCTTTCTAGATGGATGGACTACTTTCTCTAAAATAGCTTTAATTTCCCTATTACTAATTTCAGCTTGACCATTTGCTTGTGGGTGATAAGGGGTAGCTATCCTATGCTTAATCCCATACTTAGCTAAAAGCTTAGTTAAGATATTATTAACAAAATGTGTACCCTCATCACTCATTAGAGCCCTAGGTGTCCCAAACCGCGCAAAGATGTGCGATTGAAGAAACCTTGCTACTGTCTTGGCATCACTCTGATGGCATGCGATGGCCTCCACCCACTTGGACAAATAATCAACTACCAATAAGATAAAAACATTGCCATTAGAAGGGGGAAATGGTCCCATAAAGTCAATACCCCATACATCAAATAATTCAACTTCTAAAATGTAAGTAAGAGGCATTTCATCTCTAGGCCCCAAATTTCCTCTCCTTTGGCAAGCGTCACATTGCTTGTAGACCCAATGGGCATCCTTAAATAACGTAGGCCAGAAAAATCCGCAATGCAAAATCCTCAAAGCCATCCTCTGTCCGCTGAAATGACCTCCATACGGCGAAGAGTGACATTGCTCCAGGATTCCCTTTGCTTCAGCACCTGAAACACACCTACGAATAATACCGTCAGAGCATTGCTTATACATAAACGGCTCATCCCAAAAGAAAAATTTCGCATCATGCTTAAACTTTTTCTTCTGCCTCCAATCCATATCAATAGGGGTGACTCCCTTCACTAAAAAGTTGGCAATATCAGCATACCAAGGGACATCCCTGACTACCTTTACCTGAACAGCAAAAAGCTGCTCATCTGGAAAAGAATCGGAAATGGCAGATTGCTCCAGCAAAGATGATGATGAATCAAGACGAGATAAATGATCTGCAACGACATTCTCTGATCCCTTCTTGTCCTTTATCTCCAAGTCAAATTCCTGCAGTAATAAAATCCAACGAATTAGTCTCGGCTTTGCATCCTTCTTAGACATTAAATACCTTATTGCTGCATGATCCATGAACACCGTGACTTTAGATCCAACCAAATATGGCCGAAATTTCTCAAAAGCAAACACAAGAGCTAACAACTCCTTTTCAGTAGTTGTGTAGTTGACCTGTGCTTCATTTAAAACCTTGCTTGCATAATATATAGGATGAATAAATTTGCCCTGCTTTTGCCCCAGCATCGCTCCTACCGCAGCATCACTCGCATCACACATTACCTCGAATGGCAAATTCCAATTAGGCGCGCAGAGAATGGGTGCTGAGATTAAAGCAGCCTTTAATGTTTCAAAAGCCTTCCTACAATATGCATTAAACTAAAAAACATGATCAGTGCACAATAAGTTACAAAGAGGTTTACTGATTTTGGAAAAATCCTTTATGAACCTCCTATAAAATCCAGCATGTCCTAAAAAACTCCGAATTCCCTTCACTGAATTCGGTGGCTCTAGTCTTTCGATAACCTCAACTTTTGCTCTATCAACTTCTAGACCGTTCTTAGAAATCCTATGACCTAACACTATGCCCTCCTTCACCATGAAGTGGCACTTCTCCCAATTAAGAACTAGATGGGTATCCTCACATCTTTTTAACACCTTTCCTAAATTTTCTAAACAACTCTGAAAAGAACTTCCAAACACTGAAAAATCGTCCATAAAGACTTCAACAGTGGACTCAATCATATCAGAAAAAATTGCTAGCATACACCGCTGAAATGTTGCTGGAGCATTGCAAAGGCCGAAAGGCATTCTCCTAAAAGCGAATGTCCTATAAGGGCAGGTGAAAGTGGTTTTCTCCTGATCTTCAGGAGCAATAGTAATCTGGTTATACCCAGAATAACCATCCAAGAAACATTAATAGGCCTGACTTGCCAATCGATCCAACATCTGGTCGATAAATGGTAGAGGGAAATGATCCTTTCGGGTGGCTTTATTAAGCCTTCTGTAATCCATACAAACCCTCCAGCCAGTTACTGTCCTGGTTGGAATCAGCTCATTACCTTTATTGCTCACCACAGTGACACCTCCTTTCTTAGGAACACATTGGACAGGGCTTACCCAATTGCTATCGGCAATTGGATAAATGATCCTAGCATCCAACCATTTAATTACCTCCTTTTTAACAACCTCTTTCATTGCAGGGTTAAGCCTTCTTTGTTGCTCAATACTCCTAAAGGATCCCTCCTCTAGAGTGATTTTGTGCATACAAAAAGATGGGCTAATTCCCTGTATATCAGCCAATGTCCAACCTATAGCTTTGCGGTATTGCTGCAGCAATTTTATTAAGGCCTCCTCATGCTCTGGCATTAAATCTGATGCAACAATAATGGGCAACGTATCACTCTCCCTAAGATACACATACTTTAGATGATCCGGTAAATGTTTCAAATCTAAAGTGGGTGCCTCAATTAGGGATGGCTTAATTGGGGGAGCCTTTCTTTGATCTAAATCTAAAGACTCAAAAACATCCTCACACCTAAACAATACTTTTTCATTTTTTCTATCTAAAGAACAAAATTCAAAATCTTCTACACTAACCTCTCCATGCTTTTCCGAATGCTTATCAGCCGAATCCTGTATTGCTGTCTCAATAACTGTGCTCTCCAGAATCCTAATGAAGGAGCAATCCTCCATTTCATCTTGATATCTCATGGCTTTAAAGACATTAAATTTTACTTCCTCATTACAGACTCTCATTGTTAATTCTCCTTTTTGAACATCTATTAATGCCCTACCAGTAGCCAAAAATGGACGACCTAGAATAATTGGGACATCTTTATCAGCCTCATAATCTAAAATAATAAAATCAACAGGAAATATGAATTTATCAACTTTTACTAAGACATCCTC
Source organism: Luffa aegyptiaca (assembly GCA_017139565.1). NCBI lineage: Eukaryota > Viridiplantae > Streptophyta > Magnoliopsida > Cucurbitales > Cucurbitaceae > Luffa > Luffa aegyptiaca. The sequence continues at coordinate 26,492,841 of CM029397.1, forward strand.
AATTTTACCCTCTGGATATGTGATAGACCTATCAGCTAATTGGAGTGTAACTGTGGTAGGTCTAGCTTCACCAATACCTAACTTCCGATAGACCGAAAGAGGCATAAGGTTAATGCTTGCACCTAAATCACAGAGTGCTCGACCTAATTCCTTTCCGCCTATAGACACAGGTATAGTAAATGACCCTGCATCCTTAGCCTTGGGGGGTAGACCATTCTTAAGAATAGCACTACACTCCTCAGTAAGAGATACAGTTTCAAACTCACCTAACCTTTTCTTTTTAGTCAAAATATCCATAAGGAATTTAGCATAATTAGGCATTTGCTCTATAGCTTCTACTAAAGGGATATTTATATGCAACTGCTTAAGAATCTCTAAAAACTTTTTAAATTGACCATCCTGATTCTTAGGCTTTTGCCTTTGTGGAAAAGGTAGAGGTGGTACATAAGGTGGGGGCGGCACATATGGTGGTTCTACATCTGGCACAGAACCAGATGCTCCAGCATTCTCTTTGCTGCCTCTAGCACCCTGACCAGACTCCAATTCTTTCTCAACAACAACATTATTATTTCTATCACCATTTTTATCTATAACCTGGGTTTTACTAGGCTCAATTCTTTCTTCTAATGGCTTACCACTCCTAAGAGTTACTGCCTTTACCTGCTCCTTACCTTCCCTTCAAGGATGTTCAGTATCTGATGGAAGTTTCCCTTGAGGCCTTGCCTTGAGCTCATTAGCTAGCTGACCCACTTGCAATTCCAGGGCCCTCATCGAAGCTTGATTACTTTGAATTGTGGCGTCTGTGCGAGCCATAAATTCTTTCATCATTGCCTCGAGAGAATTTCCCAAATTTTGCTGGGGCAAAGCCGGCTTATTTTGCTGGGGCATTACCTGCGCTTTAGCAAATCCCGACTGGTTCACCTTTTGTTGCGCTTGTACGTTATTTGCTTGACCTCCCCATGAGAAGTTGGGGTGGTTGCGCCAACCTGGATTATAGAAGTTAGAATAAGGGTTGTTCCTCTGATTACCTACAAAAAACACAGAAGCTGGATTGCTGGGGAAAAACTCGTAGTTGTGATCTTCACCGCAATAGACACATGCTTTGTCCGTGACTTGGTTCACCACTACTGCAGGCTCCATAGCTTGTGGCTGCTGATGACTAATCACTGTCACATTCTTAAGAGCGTTAGCAATCATAGCAAGATCGGCCCTAATGGTGGACACATCATCAACCTCTAACACACTCTTAACCTTTTTATTTGTGCCTCTAACATCCGACCACTGACAACTATTAATAGATATTCTTTCTAAAATTTCATAAGCTTCATCAAAAGTTTTTGCCAAAAGGGCCCCTCCAGCCGAAGCATCGACCATACCTTGGGTTACTCCATTCAAACCATTGTAAAATGTTTCCATTTGAATACAATGAGGTAACCCATGGTGGGGACACTTTCACAAAAGCTCCTTAAACCTCTCCCAAGCCTCACTAAAAGTCTCATCTTCAAGTTGCCTAAACCCTACTATTTCACTCCTTAATTTAGCATTTCTATTAGGTGGGAAATATTTACTCAAAAAATTTTCAGCTAACTCATCCCATGTCCTAATTGATCCTGGAGCAAAAGAGTTTAACCATGATTTTGCTCCATCTCTAAGAGAATACGGGAACAAAGTTAATCTAAGAGCATCTCTCGGCACTCCCTGAATTACAAAAGAATCACTAACTCCTAGAAAATACTTAAGATGTAAATGAGGGTCTTCAGATGACAAACCATGGAATTGCCCCACGGTTTGCAACATCTGAAACATTACCGGTTTCATTTCAAAATTCACCGCTTGGATTTGGGGACGTGCAATCCCTGGATTCAACTCATTAAACATCGGGACAGCATATGCTCGAATGGCTCTGGTCCTATCGTTCGCTATCAAGATAGGATTCTCAGCCTGATTATTTCGCTGCTCATTTTGCTCAAACAGTGGGTTTTGCTGCAGCACCGGATTCTGCTGGGGGTTCACTGCTACTGGACCTTCAGGAACCTGCGGGAGTTGCGGCACGTTCTCCATCTGGTTTCTGCGCTGCTCCCTCCTTCTGTTCCTAAATGTCCTTTCAATTTCTGGGTCAAGCTCAAACCGTACCCCAGGCGGATCGCTCATGCACCAAAATCACACCTACAAAAACAAAAGAAACAATCAAAAAGTTCTAGCACCAAACCACTAAAACACATACACAAAACAGATCAGATAAAAACTTATTCAAGTCCCCGGCAACGGCGCCAAAAACTTGTTGGGTTCCTAGAGTGAGTAAAAATATAGTATAAAATACTCTAGAATTCCTGTGCAAGTATACACAGTCTGCAACAAGTAATATTATCAATCCAAGGTCTGAATGAGTTTCCACTCTACCTATTTTTGTGTAACTTTTTAATGGTTTCAAGAATAATAAAATGATTGGGTTTTATCGGAATTATGCTGAAGCAAAATAAATGACAGAACAACGAGTAAACAAATAGATAGACAGATTAAAGACAGGCGCTGGTTAGGTTTTAGTGATTGTTATAAAATATGCTCTAGCAATATTATTGATCATGCATTTCTCGCAGTATTATTAGCGGATTCCTCCCGGAACTCCGGATCTTTTGGGATGTGTTTCAACCCCAATGAAGAGCGACCGATCAAGCACTAGGCAACTTGCTATCCCTAGCTCAGTCACTGGCGTTCACCAATACACAATGATCGTAGTGTGGAGAATTGCCACACACTCTCTAAATCATCCCTGAAACAAGAGAGAACTATCCATACCGGCTGGCCAGGCGGGCATAAAATAAGAATAAGCACAACAATTAACCAAAATGCTATAGTCAATATATTATTAGAGATGAAGCACAGTAATCACATTATTCCTAACCAACACCCTAAGCTACTTAGTTCATAATAGGCATAAAAATACGAATTACAATCTGAGTAAGCATGTCCATAACCACAAATTAAGAAGGAAAATAAACTCCCTAATCAGCTTGCGGATGATGGTGTTCTTGATAATCTTCAATCTCTATACTATTCGGCTTCCAAGGGAAAACATGGAATGAATTTGACTTTGACGGCTACTTCCTTTTATAGAAGGATGGGAGGCTTGAATTAGGTCAACTAGGACACGTGTAAGGCTCTCCTTGATCCTTTATCACGAAAATAACTCAACAGAAGTCGGTTCATGAAGTTGGCTAACGAGCTGTGATGTGGCAGTTTTTGTTCCCAGTTTTGCTGCAGCATAGAATTTGCTCCTTCCAGTCGCTCAGCAGCATAATCTGCACAAAGTAATTTCCAACGCTTCCATTCTTCCAAATGGGTTAAATCATGTAATATCTCTCTAAAACCAACCCTAATAAGCATAAAGGACAAACAAATCCCTATATAATTGAGGCCTAAATAACTACCTTTTGGGCAGTTATCAACAAGCAATAATTTAAGTTTGAGGGTTTGATAACTTTAAAATATCAAGTTATTAAGCATCTAATATAAGCTTATTGTGAGCCTCAAGAGAGTGAAAATACCCAGGTTTTAACTAATTTATATGCTAGATGCAGTAATATTGGTTTATTTGTATTAATGTGCTCATATTGATTATTATCTTTGAAATTCGTGTAAAACTGCTCAAATTCTAATTTATTGATGCATCAGGAAAAGCTTGGCCAATTTTGCGGTACAACATGATGCGCTTGGGGCATGACATGTTGTAGCAGCTGTAGCATGGAAAGCTTGTTGTTGTAGCATGGAAGCTTGTTGTTGTACCAAGGAAAGCTTGTTGTTGTAGCATGGAAGCTTGTTGCTGTAGGATGGAAAACTTGTTGCTGTAGCATGGAAGCTTGTTGTTGTAGCATGGAAAGCTAGTTGCTGTAGCATGGGATGCTTGTTGATGCTACAACAAGTTTCTAAGAAACATGCTTTTGCTCAAAGCAAGACATGCTTTGGCTCAAAGCAAAGAAAAGTTTATAAATAGAGGGGAGATGAAGAATCAAAGCATCCTGGGATCCAAGGATCCATAAGTCTTTCTTAGAGCTTTTTTTTTTTTTTTGTTTTATTGCATGCTGTAGCATGAACTAATTTCTTTTGATCAAGGCTTAGCTTAGGTGCCCATGAGGCATTAAGATTATTTTTGTATGCAATGCAATGAATCAATGATATAGATGTTTTCTACATAGATGTGATAATTATTTCATTACTAATATCCGTCTGATCAACCGATAGAGGTAGTACCATGATAAATCCCTGACAGGTAATGCATGTGGAAATATCTAAGTAGACTAAGATGATGCATTACATGTAGTCTGGTTGTGTTAGGAATAGCTCAGCCGATTAGGATATTTCATGAATGTGTTTGGGTTGCTCTAGGGATAATTCAACCGCTTGCAAGCATATAGAGAACTGATCAAACGCATGAATTAAGCAATAGGAATATTTTTAGTTCATCGCATGTGTAATACCGGAAAGGAATCACATGTTTATTTCTCGCTTAGGCATCAATATTCTGTCGATTCATTGTTATGCGCTACAATAATATCTTATCTGTCGCATGTGGTTGCTGCCGCGAAAGTCTTAATAGCTCATAATCCATCGCATCTTTCTATCGCATTATCATTGTTTTTCTTTATCGCACGTTCAACTTGTCGCATCCATATTTTATTACCCCAGCAGAAATTCATTAGAATAGGATTTAATTTGAGATATTTTCTCTACTCGCCCTTCCCTGTGGATTCGACCCTGGAATACTCCAGGTATTACTTGGTAGTGCATAATTTATACTTGGATTAGTGAAAACCCAACGATATATTCTTTAGTTAATTCAAGATAATTAGAAGTGATTAAAATTCCCTATCATACATGCGAGTGAGGGTGTCCTATGCAATTGAGTTTGCATAAGACTAAGACCGAGAAAAGTCACTCTTGCTTTATAACGTCGTTTACTGACAAGACTAACTATTTCAATGTGATGACCTAGTTAACTCGATCTTAATCCTGGGCTAACTATGAAATCCTGTTTATTCGGGCTTATCCTTAGATCTGCATGGGTGAGAGTGGCTTAACATCGTCGACTCAATAAACCCCCAATTTCAGGGATAGGAACGGGTAGATAGCTGGGGACATTCCTACCCAATTGAGGGATAGAAGAGAGGTTGTTCCCTTAAGTGGTGACTCTGGAACGTGAACAAAGGGATCCCGCCCTCTCGATGGCCTTAGAGGTTTTAGGTTTAGTGGTGGGACCACAAACCGATTGTTCATTAGGGACTCAACTAGAGACTTAAGGAACAAGATGTAACTTCAGGGGTAAAACGAACATTTGACCCAGCTCTAGTTACAAACAACTTGTGAAGGGTCGACTTACTAATCATGGTTATATCAGGTGGACAGAAATATATCTACAGTAAGGGGAGTTCAACTATCGGACTATAGTGGAATGTCTCAGTAGTTAACGAATGTTGGTTAACTGAGTTAAAAGGGTTTAACCAGTTAAACTCGGATCGTTGGATCCCATGATCTGTAGGTCCATTAGGTCCCCCTACTAGCTCATACGGAATAAACCTTAGAACATATGTGATGAGGAAGTTCGAAACGTTCAAACTCATATTAAGGAAATTGTCGTTAAATCATATTCGATATGTTTAACGTTAAAAATTAAATTATGAATTAAACTAAAAATATGGAGAGAGTTGTATATATTAAAATATGATTTAGATATTACATACGTGAATAGGGATTCGCGTTCGAGAAATTAGTTTGAATTTGAAAGTGAATTCAATTTCATATTCAAATAATCGATTTTGAGAAAGATCGGATTTAGGTGTGGTGGTTTAATTTAATATGAGATATTGAAATTAAACAAATTAATTAAAATGTTTAATTAGATTTAATTTCTTTTTAAATTAATTTTAGAATTAATGTTAGAAATTAAAGAAAAAAATGAAATTATAATTCATTTTTTCTAAGTTGGTGGATAATGACAACGTTGGTCATTTTGAACACCAAATCACCAAAATTATCACACCTAATTCATTCCTCATTTGCTGTCATCATGTGGTGAATCTTGTTGCATGTCTTCTTCAATAAAAGGAGAATAAATTAGCTGAGGAAGGTGTGGTGCTTAATGCAAAGTTCTGGAAAAATCTCTACAAATGGAAAAACTCACGGTTTTGAGTTCTCCACCTATTCCTTCACAAATTCATCACGTTCTTGAGTCCCACAACTCATTCTAAGGTCGGAGATTAACGAGGAAGATCACGGCAGTTGTCCACAACAAGATTGAGCAAAGAATTCATCCACAAATTGTTTCAATTCGTCCAAAAAGGTTCGTATCCGAATTGCTCTATTTTTCGGTTTTAAGAATACATATTTTTCATAACTAAAATTAAAAGAAATTTGTGTGTTTCGATCCAAATTGCTTTTGCTCGTGTATTGTACACTTCTTCACTATGAGACCTCATGGAGTGACAGAGAAAGCGTTGAACCTGAGGGCATTCCCCTTTTCGCTAAAGGATTCAGCAGAAGATTGGCTCTATTACCCTCCCTCCGGCTCTATCAGTACATGGAACGAGATGAAGAAGCGGTTCCTAGAAAAATATTTTCCTACCAACCGAGTTGCTAAAATAAGAAAGGAAATTTACGGGATCTATCAAGATTCAAGAGAAAACTTATATCGGTATTGGGACAGATTCACATGCCTCTGTGCAAGTTTCCCACACCATAAGATTCCCGACCACCTTCTAACCCAACATTTCTATGAAGGATTGTTGCCTTTAGACAGGAACATGATTGACGCTGCCAGTGGAGGAGCTTTGTTAGATAAGACTCCTTCAGAGGCTAGAGAGCTGATCTCGAGCATGGCTCAGAATTCCCAATAGTTTTGCCCCATAAACCCTTCATCGGAAGATCAAACAACTTCTAAAAGCAAAGTAAGTGAACTTCGAACTGAACTGCATGAACTCTTTAAACTTGTTCATTCTATTGTTTCAGATCGAGCTAGGGAAAAGGAACACAGGTTGCCTGAAGTAAATACTATAAGCAACCATGTAGATGTATCATGGGAGGACATGGTTAAAATATTCGTTGATTTCTCTGTGAGGTCTCAATAGGAGACATGTGACTCAGTCCTAGAGTTAGAGAACCAGTTGAGAAAGCTGGCAGAGTGAGTTAATGAGAAAGAAAACCCAACTCGACTCAACTCCAGTTCCAAGGATGTCAATGTTGTCACTCTAAGAAGTGGCAAAGAGCTACCTCCGAGAACCCCTCCCCCAGTCATTGATCATCCTCAAGAGAAGGCAGAAGAAGTTGGACCAAACTCCCTGACGGGACCTACTCCAAGTTTGGTCGGAGTGGTACTAGCTTATTGGTCGACGACCTGAATCAGAATTTTCAGACTCAAGCGCGTATGTGTCGCTGAGCTCCCGACAAAACAAATTTATAGTCCACGGTCACCAAGCTACTTTGCAGTAGTAGTGGCTAGGGTCGATCATAGGGAACAACTCGTTCACTTTTAACCTATTTTGTATTGTGGGGTGGTAAAGAAAAGGGGGTTTGAGATGGATGGTGAAAACTGTGGGCGAAGGGTGGATGTAAGAAGGTAAACTGATAGGAAGTCAGTGGATAAGAATATAAACTGACAGAAAATTAAATGACAGAAAAGTAAATAACGGAAAAGTAAATTGGGAGGTTGGTCAATCTCACCTTGCCGCTTGTTGAAGTTGAAGACACTCGGGATTAGAACACTTACTTTTTACTCATTGATTATCAGATATTGACTTATATGCATGTTGCCTATAGGTACTCTAAATCAATTGACTCGATCCTAACGTCCATCGATCCAATTACTAACCATTAATTAATTAACACCAACGAACCCGTAAAAATCAATTAATCAAATGATTGCATTATGAACTAGATACCCCTAGAGTGTTAACCCATCGAACCCGCATGAGCTAACATGCAATTAATGAATAAAATAACTTGGCCACAATCAATAAATCAATCAATCGTTGCTTTAAACTAGAACACTCATAATCAACTAGAGAGACATCTAATTAATCACAAGTATCGATTTAGACTCATAGATCTATCGTGTCAGCAACATAGTCATAGTCTGCTCTTGGGACCCGTGCTCATGAATCAATCTAACGCTAACTATTGGACTAACCCTCCATTAGCTACTTGGAAATCAGTTCTTTAGCAGATTATTAGCATACGAGCTGCGAGTTAGGACGTCAATCTAACCTACAACGCATGCTAATTATAAAAGCGGGAATCTAAATTCACAAACAGCCAACAAATCATGCATAAAGCTCAAGAATCTTAAGATAAATAGTGAATCACACAGAATGCTCATAAATCTCATAAAAATACACGTGTACTTACAATCCCGAGGTCCTAACTACAACGAACGGTGCTTAGACGACCATAGACAAGCCTAATCTAAGCTCAAGGCTCAAGAAACCAACCTAATCTACCTTGGAAGTGTAAAATACAAGAGAAAAATAGAGCGTAGCGACCCTAAATCGAGAAAGTTCGGTTGCTAAACACCTCAATCAGCGTTTTCTCCCTCTTTGAGCTCTCTACAACTCAATCTTGGTTGCTGCCCTAAAATAGAAGCTTGTGCTTAAATAAATGCGCTGGTGTCGAGATGCCGACACTAATTTTGGTGGTCCCGTGTTTGGAGCGTCGAGACGCCAAGAGATGGCGTCTTGACGCCATCTCTCGGGTCTTCAAGAATGGACTACTTCAAAACTTGATCCGTTTGGCACTGATTTCGAGTCTCGAGCGCTCCACTAAGGTCTTTTCACTGTCTTGACATCCCATGGACTTCAAGAGGGAGCAAAACCGCGTTAAAAACCTCAAATTAACATCGAAATTGAATATGGACTCCATCGAAGCACTTGATGCTAAATCCCTACAAAACATAATTTTAAGCAAAAATTTTTATCGTAAAACTAACAAGATTAAGGACAAATAATCATGGGCAATTAGGTCTCATCACTCCCCCAAGTCTCCCACCCGGGTAACTTTTGATCCTCGCACATTTCCTAATAATGATATTCCTAAGGCTCCCTTTCCAAGCAGGTTATCTAAACCAAAGGAAAAGGCATTAGACCAAGAGCTGTTGGACATATTAAACCGTGTGTAGGTGAATATTCCACTTCTTGATGCAGTCAAGCAGATTCCCAGGTACGCAAAATTCCTTAAGGATTTATGTACGAACAAGAGGAGACCTAGAGAAAAAGAGAGAGTGGCAGTGAGCAAAAATGTTTTAGCCATGTTGAAAAGAGACGTTCAACGAAAATGTAAAGACCCAGGTGTGTTTACATTACCATGCATAATAGGAGATAGGAGAGTGGAGCAATGCATGTTAGATTTAGGAGCATCTATAAATGTTATGCCATACTCTGTTTATCAAGAACTTAATCTCAATGACATGCATGAAACTAATATTGTGATGCAACTAGCAGATAGAACTGTGGTCCACCCTCTAGGTTGTGTAGAAGATGTTTTGGTTAAAGTGGGTGACCTCATATTTCCTGTTGATTTCTATATATTAAAAACTGATGAGCATGTTTCACCCACCTCTGCCACCATCTTGCTTGGGAGACCATTTATGAAAACTACTAAGGCTAAAATTGATGTGGACGAAGGCCAGATCTCTGTAGAATTTGATGACTAAGTGGTGACTTTTAATTTGTTTAATTTGTTTAACACGACTATACATCCAGAAGTAATGTAGCTTCTATATGCCAGGTAGATGTTATAGATTCTTTAGTGTAGGATGCGATCACGAAGGACAATTACGCTACTAATCAGGGTTTGGAGGACGAGTTAGAACAGAATGATAGTGAGGAGTCAACCTCCATGTTACCTCCTGACTCCCATGAAGTAAATGCTCAAATCCTTTCTCAAGCTGACAAACTGTTGCCATCTATTATAAAGGCACCGACAGTAGAATTGAAAGCCCTGCCACCTTAAGTATGTATACCTGGGTGATTCAGAGACCCTACCAGTGATAATCTCTAGGGAGTTGACTGCCCGACAGGAGAAAAAGTTTATTCAAGTGCTTAAGGAAAACAAGTTGGCTATTGGGTGGACTTTAGCATACATAAAGGGTATCAACCCCGCTCTTTGCATGCACAGGGTACTAATGGAGGATGACGCCAAACCCTCACGAGAACCTCAAAGGAGGCTCGACCCTGCATTAAAGGACGTGGTAAAGAAAGAGATAGAGAAGCTCTTGCAGTCAGGTATTATCTATCATATCTCTGACAGTAAGTGGGTAAGTCCAATACATGTCCCGAAGAAAACTGCATTCACTGTGATTAAAAACAAGGATAACGAGTTAGTGCCTACTGTTGTATGCTTCCGCAAGCGTACGGTTGCCAGAGTAATATAAAACGGTACAGTAATACCGAGTATCGATTTCCACAGGGAGGATAGAGATTAGGTAGGATAATAAACCGAACACTAGAAATACTGGAATAGAATATTATCTAGGGACCCTAACATGATGATAAAAGCAATTAAGAATTAAAGCAATCAAAGAATTAAATTGATCAATCAAATGTTAAAGTTGGAGAAAGAATCTATTGTTCGGCGGGGTCTTGAAAGTCGGATTATAGCTAATTAATTATTCTAATTGTCCTATCTCGTGCCCGACTAATTATAGACCTAGAATCTCCGTTTAGCACATAGGTTCTCCTTTCCGTTTTCCCTCATTATAATTAACTCATATTAATAACCTAAGTGTCCTTAAAACTATTAATCGAGTTAATTAATTAGTCCTGATTCATTTTTTGTCTCTAAGCCTAATGATAACTCTCCAAAAGGGAGTTATTTAGGCCTTAGTTCTATAGTATTTTGTGTGTCATTTGTGCTAAATAGGGTTGCTTTTAGATGAATATTATATGTTTTAACCCATTTGTAAGAATGGATGCCTTTGAAATTATTTTGTGCATCATATATTGCTGAGCGACTTGAGGGAGCAAAATCTGTGATCCATCAAAGCATGGAGCAAAACTGTCACGAAACAACTCGTAATCCATTTTAATGAACATAAGTTAGTTGAGCTATTCTCGGATCTTAGAAGCTTGGAGAGCCTTCCACGTGTACAGTTTGACATAATTAGGGCTTGCTTTCGCTCTATAAAAGGGAAGAGTCATCTCAAGTAAAAAACATTCCACTTTTGGAGAGGGTCATTTCCCATTTCCATCCTTGGGAGTTGAATAGAGAAGGAAAGATTGTAGACTTCAAGAAGACCATCAACTACGGATCTACTCAAGGGAATTAACCTTTTCTTCTAATTTTTTGTAGTTATGGATGCACATACTCAGATTGTATCATGTGTTATGAACCTTATGATCTAAATTTACTTAGGTGTTGGTTAGGAGTATGTAATTGTCGTGCTTTATTCTCTATGCAATATATGTTGATTTGAGCATCTTGATTAACTGTTGTGCATATTTCTATTTTGTGCTCGTCTGGCCAGCCGGTATGAATATCACTTCTTAGTTTCAGGGATGATTTGAGAAGTGTGTGACATTTAAACACACTAGATCATTGTGTATTGGTGAACGCCAGTGACTAAGTTAGGGATAGCCAGCTGCCTAGTGCTTGATTGGTAGCACGTCATTGGAGTTGAAACACATTAAAAAAATCCAATGTTCCGGGAGGATCCTACTAATAAGACTGAAAAAGAATTGGCTAATCAATAATATTGCTAGAGAATCTTTTAAAACAATTACTAAAATTCTGACCAACGTCTGTTTCCAATCTGTCTGCTTTATTTGTTTACTTTATGTTCTGTCATTACTTCTGCTTTAGCATTCTACCAAAATCAATCATTTTAACCACTTTTGAAACCATTAAAAAGTTAGATAAAGTGAGAGTTATCCAGCACCGTGCATAAGATAAATTACTTATCACTTGTTGCGGATTATGTATGCTTGCACAGTGTTCTAGAGTCTATTTTTACCATATTTTTACCTACTCTGGAAACCAAACAAGTTTTTGGCGTCGTTGCTGGGGACTTGAATAAGTTTTTATCTGATATGTTTTGTGTATGTGTTTTAGTGGTTGGTGCTAGAACATTTTGATTGTTTCTTTTGTTTCTGCAGGTGTGAGTTAGCTATCCGCCTGGGGTGCGGTTCGAGCTTGATCCAGAAATTAAAAGAACATTCAGGAGAAAAATGAGAGAGCAGCGTTGAAATCAAAATCCAATGGATAACATATCGTGTCTCCCAGAAGTTCCAGAAGATCCAATGAACCCCCTGCAGAATCGTGTGCTGCAGCAAAATCCACCGCTGGAGCAAAATGGACAGCAAAATAATCAGGCTAAGAATCCTATCTTGGTAGCGAACAATAGGGCAAGAGTCATTCGAGCGTATGCTTTTCCAATGTTTGATGAGTTAAATCCAGAAATAGCACGTCCTCAAATTGAGGCAGCAAATTTTGAAATGAAACCGGTAATGTTTCAGATGTTACAAACCGTGGGTCAGTTCCATGGTTTGTCATCTGAAGACCCTCATTTAGATCTTAAGTTTTTTTTAGGAGTTAGTGATACATTTGTAATTCAGGGAGTGTCTAGTAATGCCCTTAGATTAACTTTGTTCTCGTATTCTCTTAGAGATGGAGCAAAGGCATGGTTAAATTCTTTGGCTCCGAGATAAATTAGGACATGGAATGAGTTAGTGGAAAAATTTCTTAGTAAGTATTTTCCACCAACTAGGAATGCCAAGTTGAGGAGTGAGATAGTAGGGTTTAGGAAACTCGAAGATGAAACTTTTAGTGAGACTTGAGAGAGGTTTAAGGAGCTTTTGCGAAAGTGTCCCCACCATGGTTTACCTCATTGTATCAAAATGGAAACATTTTACAATGGGTTAAATGAAGCAACCCAAGGTATGGTCGATGCTTCGGCTGGAGGGACCCTTTTGGCAAAAACTTTTAATGAAGCCCATGAAATTTTAGAAAGAATATCAACCAATAGTTGTCAGTGGTAGGATATTAGAGGCTCAAATAAAAAAGTTAAGAGTGTGTTAGAGGTTGATGGTGTGTCTACTATTAGGGCTGATATTGCAATGTTAGCTAACCCTCTTAAAAATTTGACAGTAGTTAGTCATCAGCAGCTGCTAGCTGTGGAGCCTGTTGCAGTGGTGAACCAAGTGGCAGAGGAATCATGTGTCCATTGTTGTGAAGAGAACAACTACGAGTTTTGCCCCAACAATCAAGCTTTTGTTTTTTTGTAGGTAATCAAAGGAATAACCCTTATTCTAACTTTTATAATCCAGGTTGGCGCAACCATCCTAACTTTGCATGGGCGGGCAAGGAAACAATTTGCAAGCCCCTCAACCAAAACAAAAGGTGAACCAGTTAGGATTTCCTAAATCACAGGTATTGCCCCAGCAAATTAAGCAGGCTTTGCCCCAGCAAATTTCGGAGAGTTCTCTTGAGGCAATGATGAATGAATATATGGCTCGTACAGATGCCACAATTAAAAGTAATCAAGCTTCAATGAGAGCCTGGATTTTCAAGTGGGCCAGCTAGCTAATGAGCTGAAGGCAAGGCCCCAAGGGAAACTTCCTGCGGATACCGAGCAGCCTAGAAGGTAAGGTAAGGAGCAGGTACAAACAGTGACTCTTAGGACGGGTAAGTCACTAGAAGAGAGAAAAAAGCATAGTAAACCCTAGGATATAGAGAAGGGTAGTGATAAAAATGTTGTTGAAAAAGAGTTGGAATCTGGTAAAGGTGTTGGAGGCAGCAATAATGATGTTGGAGCATCTGGTTCTGTTCCAGATGTGGAACCACCTTATGTGCTACCCCCACCTTATTTACCACCTATACGTTTTCCACAAAGGCAACAACATAAGAATCATGATGGTCAATTTAAGAAAATTTTAGAAATTCATAAGCAATTGCATATAAATATCCCTTTAGTAGAAGCCATTGAACAAATGCCTAATTATGCTAAGTTTCTTAAGGATATTTTAACTAAAAAGAAGAGGCTAGGTGAAACTGTATCTCTTACTAAGGAATGTAGTGCTATTCTTAAGAATAGGCTACCAACCAAGGCTAAGGATCTAGGGTCATTTACTATTCATGTTTCAATAGGTGGAAAAGAGTTAGGTAGAGCACTTTGTGATTTAGGCGCAAGCATTAACCTTATGTCTCTTTCGGTCTGTCGAAAGCTAGGTATTGGTGATGCTAGGCCTACCATAGTCACACTCCAAATAGTCCATAAGTCTATCACTTATCCTGAGGGTAAAATTGAGGATGTCTTAGTGAAAGTAGACAAGTTCAAATTTCCTGTTGATTTCATTAGCTTAGATTATGAGGCAGATAAAGATGTTCCAATTATTCTTGGTCGTCCATTTTGGCAACTGGTAGAGCATTGATAGATGTTCAAAAAATGGAATTAACAATGAGGGTTTATAAGGACGAAGTGAAGTTTAATGTTTTTAAGGGCATGAAGTATCCAGACGAAATGGAAGATTGTTCTTTCAATAGGATTTTGGAGAACACAAATGTTGAGACAACAATGGAGGATTTGGCAAACAAGCATTTGGAAGATCATGGAGAGGTTAGTGTAGAGGATTTAGAAGTTTGTTTTAGACAGAAAAAGAGATAAAGAAGTATCTAGGTGTGGGATGTTTTTGAGTCTTTAGATTTGGATGAAAGAAAAGCTCCTCCTATTAAGCCATCCCTAATTGAGTCACCTACTTTAGATTTGAAGCCCTTGTCGTATCATCTAAAGTATGTGTATCTTGGGGATGGTGAGACGTTGCCCATTATTGTTGCATCAGATTTAATGTCGGAGGATGGGGAGACCCTAATAAAGTTCTTGCAGCAATATCGCAAAGCAATAGGTTGGACATTGACTGACATTAATGGAATTAACCCACCTTTCTATATGCATAAAATCACTCTAGAGGAGGGATCCTTTAGGAGTATTGAGCAACAGAGAAGGCTTAACCCTGCAATGAAAGAAGTTGTTAAAAATGAGGTGATTAAATGGTTGGATGTTGGGATTATCTATCCAATTGCAGATAGCAATTGGGTAAGCCTTGTTCAATGTGTTCCTAAGAAAGGAGGTGTCACGGTAGTACCTAATAAGGACAATGAGTTGATCCAAACTAGGACAGTAATTGGCTGAAGGGTTTTGTATGGATTACAGGAGGCTTAACAAAACCACCCGTAAGGACCACTTCCCTCTACCAATTATTGACCAGATGTTCGATAGATTGGCTGGTTAGGCCTACTACTGTTTCTTAGATGCGTACTCTGGGTATAACCAGATTACCATTGCTCCTGAGGATTAGGAAAAAACCACTTTCACCTGCCCCTATGGGACGTTTGCCTTTAGGCGAATGCCTTTTGGCCTCTACAATGCTCCAACAACATTTTAGAGGTGTATGTTAGCAATTTTTTCTGATATGATTGAGTCCATTGTTGAGGTATTTATAGACGATTTTTCAGTCTTTGGAGGGTATTTTCAGCATTGTTTAAATAATGTAGGTAAGGTGTTAAAGAGATGTGAAAATATACATCTAGTTCTTAATTGGGAGAAATGACACTTCATGGTGAAGGAGGGCATAGTGTTAGGTCATAAAATTTCAAAGAAAGGTCTAGAAGTTGATTGAGCAAAAATAGAGGTTATTGAGAGATTAGAACCACCGAGTTCAGTTAAATGGATTTGGAGTTTTTTAGGTCATGATGGATTTTATAGAAGGTTCATAAAGGATTTTTCCAAAATCAGGAAACCTCTTTGTAACTTATTGTATGTTGATAGTGTTTTTTACTTTAATGAAATTGTAGGAAGGCTTTTGACACTTTAAAGGCTGCTTTAATCTCAGCACCCATTCTTTGTGTACCTCACTGGAGTTTACCATTTGAGGTAATGTGTGCTGCGAGTGATGTTGCAGTAGGTGCAATGTTGGGGCAAAACGAGGGCAAATTTATCCATCCTAATAAGACTGCAAAAGAATTTCCTAATGAATAATATTGCTAGAGAATCTTTTAAAACAATTACTAAAATCCTAACCAACGTCTGTTTCCAATCTGTCTGCTTTATTTGTTTACTTTCTGTTCTGTCATTACTTTTGCTTCAGCATTCTACCAAAATCAATCATTTTAACCACTTTTGAAACCATTAAAAAGTTATACAAAATAGATAAAGTGAGAGCTATTAAGCCCCGTGGATACGATGAATTACTTATCACTTGTTGCAGATTGTGTATGCTTACACAGTGTTCTAGAGTCTATTCTTACCATATTTTTACCTACTCTGGAAACCCAACACCTAACCTACTACTCTCGTTGTCACTACGAGCAGTTAAGCCTAGTTGAGTGGATTATGATCTATCTTAACTTCTATTCGTCGAGTTTCCATTACGAATCTAATCACTATAAAATTGGCCAGATTCTATAGAGCATTACGACCATCCACACAAATAATTAGTATATGGACACAGAAATAGGCAATTAAGATAGTAATCAACTATAATCTTTCATTTCAAGACCCACAATTGGGATTTAGCTATATATGAGAGTCAAAATTTCCCAAGAGTACATACTAATAAGCATAAAAGAGAAAAATA
Organism: Luffa aegyptiaca; assembly: GCA_017139565.1. Classification (NCBI taxonomy): domain Eukaryota; kingdom Viridiplantae; phylum Streptophyta; class Magnoliopsida; order Cucurbitales; family Cucurbitaceae; genus Luffa; species Luffa aegyptiaca. Next base: position 26,509,451 of record CM029397.1, read on the forward strand.
AAGAGTTAGGAGAATGAACCGTAGAGAACCCCTTGCTTGTGCTTGGATGCTCTTCGTTACAAGCTCTCGATTGTAGCGTGTGTTACCTTGTACTCCATGAAGACCTCAAGAAGACCATTAGTTACGGATCTCTTCAAGGGAATTAATCTTTTCTTGTAATTTCTTGTCGTTATGGATGCACATACTCAGATTGTAGCATGTGTTACCTTGTACTCCATTAACTAAATTTACTTAGGTGTCGGTTAGGATCTATGTAGTTGTCGTGCTTATTAGTCTATGCAATATAAATTGATTTGAGCATCTTGATTATTTGTTGTGTGCATTTCTATTTTGTGCCTGCCTGGCCAACCATTATGAATATCACCTCTTACTTTCAGGGATGATTTAAGAGGAGTGTGGCAATTAATCACACTAGACCATTATGTGTTGGTTGATGCCAGTGACTGAGTTAGGGATAACCAGTTGCCTAGTGCTTGATCAGTAGTATGTCATTGGAGTTGAAACACATTCCAAAAATCCAGAGTTCCGGGAGGATCCTGCTGATAAGACTGCAAGAGAATTGCCTAATCAATATTATTACTAAAGCATCTTTTAAAACAATTACAGAAATCCTGACCAACGATTGTTTCTAATCTGTCTGCTTTATCTGTTTACTTTCTGCTCTGTTATTTCTTTTGCTTCAACATTTTATCAAAATCAATTATTTTAACAACCTTGAAACCATTAAAAAAGTTGCCCAAGATAAGTAGAGTGAGAGCTATTCAAAACCTCGTGGACACAATAAATTACTCATCACTTATCGCAGATTGTGTATACTTGCACAGTATTCTATAGCTTATTTTTATCATATTCATACCCCACTCTAGAAGGCAACAAGTTTTTGGCACCATTGTCGGGGACATGAATAAGTTTTTATCTAATACGTTTTGTGTATGTGTTTTAGTGGTTTGGTGCGAGAACTTTTTTTTTTGTTTCTTTTGTTTTTGCAAGTGTGAGATTGGCGCATGAGCGATCCGCCAGGGGTGAGATTCGAACTAGATCCAGAAATCGAAAGGACATTTCGGAGAAGAAGGAGAGAGCAGCGAAGAAATCAAAATCCAATGGATAACGTACCGCGTCTCCCGGAAGTTCCAGAAGATCTAGTTAATTCCCTGCAGAATCGTGTGTTGCAGCGTAATCCACCGCTGGAGCAAAATGGACAGCAAAATAATCCGGCTGAGAACCCTGTCTTGGTGGCGAATGATAGAGCTAGAGCCATTCGAGCGTACGTTTTTTCCGATGTTTGATGAGTTGAATCAAGGAATTGCACGTCCTCAAATTGAGGCAGCAAATTTTGAAATGAAACTGGTAATGTTCCAGATGTTGGAAACCGTGGGTTAGTTCCATGGTTTGTCATTTGAAGACCCCCATTTACATTTTAAGTTTTTTCTAGGAGTTAGTGATTCATTTGTAATTCAATGAGTGTCTAGGGATGCCCTTAGATTAACTTTGTTCTCGTATTCTCTTAGAGATGGAGCAAAGGCGTGGTTAAATTATTTTGCACCAGGATCAATTAGAACATGAAATGAGCTAGCGGAAAACTTTCTTAGTAAGTATTTTCCACCAACTAGGAATGCCAAGTTAAGGAGTGAGATAGTGGGATTTAGGCAACTCGAAGATGAAACTTTTAGTGAGGCTTGGGAGAGGTTTAAAGAGCTTTTGCGTAAGTGTCCCCACCATGGTTTACCTCATTGTATCCAAATGGAAACATTTTACAATGGGCTAAACATGACAACCCAAGGTATGGTCGATGCTTCTGCGGGAGGGGCCTTTTGGCAAAAACCTTTAATGAAGCCCATGAAATTTTAGAAAGAATATCAACAAATAGTTGAAAGCGATGGCATGATAAGATGATAAAACTGTTGGGACTGTGTCCTAAAACTCGTAGATAGTGAATGTTAAACGAATTATACATACTTATTCGATAAAAGCGTTATCGAGATTAATTTAGAAATGTTATTACTGAATAAAGTAAATTGCACATATAATAACCCAAATCCAATAAACTAAGATCCATGGCTATAGGATGAATACTTGAGCTTTATGTAGAGACATAAAAAAATGGATCAAGCTTGAGTAATAGCCAAAACGGTCTATAGAATAAAGATAGGGTTGGGTACCTTATTCTGGAGACACTATGAGACGCGACCCACTTTATAGATGGTATAGACGATGCGATCCTAAATCGTCCATGTAGAGACATGCGAGTGGGGGCGTCCTATGCAATGAGTTTGCATAAGACCAGGACCGAGAAATAAGTCGCTCTCGCTTTATAACATCGTTTACTGACGAGACTGACTATTTCATGTGATGACCTAGGTAACTCGATCTTAATCCTGAGCTAACTATGAACTCCTGTTTATTCGGGCTTATCCTTAGATCTGCATAGGTGAGAGTGGCTCAGTATCGCCGACTCAATAAGCCTCCCATTTCAGGGATAGGAACAGGTAGATAGTTAGGGACATAGTCGTGCAAGAAGGAATTCACTCCTACCCGAATTAGGGATAGTAGAGAGGTTGTTCCCTTAAGTGCTGACTCTGGGGCTTGAACAAAGGGATCTTGCCCTCTCATTGGCCCGAGAGGGACTCAGTTTATTGGTTGGACCATAAACCAATTGTTAATTAGAGGATCAGTGGGACTTAAGAAACTAGAAGTACTATAAGGGTGAAACGGCTTTTTGACCTAGCTATAGCTACGAACAACCTGTGAAGGATCGACTTACTAATGATGGTTAAATCAAGTGGACGAAAATATATCTATAGTGAGGGGAGTGCAACTATCGGGCTATAGTGGAGTGTCCCGGTAGTTAACGAATGTTGGCTAGCTTGGATAATGAGATTAGTCGGTTAGCCTCGAATCGTTGGAGCCCATGATCTATAGGTCCATTAGGTCCCCCTACTAGCTCATATCGGAATTAAGCCTAGAACAAAAGATAGGAAGCTTTGAATCGTTCAAAATCGGGAAAACGGGTATTATCGTAAATTGTGTTTGACACAATAATTTAATTATGAATTAAATTAGAAAATGAGAGATGGAGTATTTAAAAGTGTTTTGAATACCATATATATGTATTAGGAATCATATATAATTCATGGTACTAGGTGATGAAGATTAATTGGATTAATCATGTAAAAATTACTTGGAATTGTAGCAATTAATTGCCTAGAAATTAATTTCAATTTTGAATTGAACTAGGAATGAATTGCAAGATGAAAATTGAGAATTAAGATACAATTTTAAGTGGATTTAGTGGCATTCCCACTCTTGCATGTTGATGCATAGTGGAAAGCTACACAACCATGCACTAGTTGCATGTGTTGTGAATAAACACCTAGAATCCACTTTGAGTTGCAATTTCACCATGTGTCTAGTGTCATGAGGCTTCTCTTTGCATGGAAGATGTCTATATAAGGAGTATGAATCAGGTTCAAAGGAAGGAGAGCCATTTTTCATATTGTTATTGTTGTAATTCTGGAGTGGTTAAAAATATAAGATAAATTGACTCCAAAATACTGTGCAAGTATACACAGTCTGCAACAAGTAATATTATCAATCCAAGGTCTGAATGAGCTTCCACTTTATCGATCTATTTTGCTTAACTTCCTAATGGTTTCGAAGGTAATAAAAATGTTGGGTTTTATAAGAGTTATGCTGAAGCAAAATAAATGACAGAACAACGAGTAAACAAATAGATAGACAGATTAAAGACAGGCGCTGGTTAGGTTTTAGTGATTGTTCTAAGATATGCTCTAGCAATATTATTGATCATGCATTTCTTGCAGTATTATTAGCGGATTCCTCTCGGAACTCCGGATCTTTTGGGATATGTTTCAAACCCAATGAAGTACGACCGATCAAGCCCTAGGCAACTGGCTATCCCTAGCTCAGTCACTGGCGTTCACCAATACACAATGATCGTAGTGTGGATAATTGCCACACACTCTCTAAATCATCCCTGAAACTAGAGAGAGTTATTCACACCGGCTGGCCAGGCGGGCATAAAATAAGGATAAGCACAACAATTAACCAAAATGCGATAGTCAATTTATTACTAGAGATGAAGCACAGTAATCACATTATTCCTAACCAACACCCTAAGCTACTTAGTTCATAATAGGCATAGGAATACGAATTACAATCTGAGTATGCATGTCCATAACCACAAGTTAATGAAGAAAGTAAACTCCCTAATCAGCTTGCGGATGATGGTGTTCTTGATAATCTTCAATCTTCATATACTATTCGGCTTCCAAGGGAAAACATGGAATGACTTTGACTTTGACGGCTACTTCCTTTTATAGAAGGATGGGAGGCTTTGAATTAGGTCAACTAGGACACGTGTAAGGCTCTCCTTGATCCTTTATCACGAAAATAACTCATCAGAAGTCGGTTCATGAAGTTGGCTAACGAGCTGTGATGTGGCAGTTTCTGTTCCCAGTTTTGCTGCAGCATAGAATTTGCTCCCTCCAGTCGCTCAGCAGCATAATCTGCACAAAATAATTTTCAATGCTTCCATTCTTCCAAATGGGTTAAATCATGTAATACCTATCCAAAACCAACCCTAATAAGCACAAAGGACACACAAATCCCTATATAATTTAGGCCTAAATAACTACCTTTTGGGCAGTTATCATACCCCCAAACTTGAACTATTGCGCGTCCCGAGCAATACTAACCAACCCTCCTTCAAGAATTCAGAACATTAGACAAAGAATTAGCTTAATCAAACCAGACAATCCAACACTACCTTTAACCTTTACCTGAGCACTCTGGAAAACCAAGCTCTGCTGCAGCAAAATGATTCCTCCGGCATGGACAAATAATCACCACTTTTCAACTTAATTCTAAGAACTCACCACAGCCTAGCTCTATTATCAGACATTTCAAAACATATTTTTAAAGGGGTTTATGTCATTATTAATCAGACTTAAAGCAGCCTTACAGTCATAAGCTCTTAAGCATGGCATGACCCACTTTATGGTGCAGTATACCCTTGCCTCAAGCTCATCACCAACTAGGCTCAATACTCATTATAAAGCTAAAAAATCCTTAGTTATTCTATCTCTTGCCCCTCAGAATGGCGACATTTTATGATGAAGCTCACCTAAGTTCTGGGAGACAGAAAAACTGCTGGATAATCATTCATCCCTCAAAACTTTTGCTCCGTCAATTTTTTCAGCAAAATCTTCAACAAATAATCTTTTTTCCACAAATAATAATTTTTCTCATATTTCTCATTTTTTTACATTTCCTAGGTCATCTTTTGACGCGAAGACAAACTGTGGGTATCACAAATGTCCCCGGTTACTCAATAACCTAGCAAATTTTAATTTGAAGGAGAGGAATGCTCGAGCAAAATAATTGGAGTAGCAAAAAGTCCCCCAAACTTGAATTATTCATTGTCCCCAATGAATCATTAAATAAGCAAGTATACCCCCAAACTTAAATTTTTCTATCTGAATTTTTAAACTAAACATGGGACTAGGATTAAGCTTAAAGTGGATCATATAAGTCAATACTACCGTCAAAATCTTCTTTGCCGCAGCAACAGTCCAGGCTAGAAGAAATGCTCAAGCAAAAGGTTTCTGGAGATCAGAATACCTTGATCGAATTAAGCGTAATCAGTCCAAGCTACAAAAATTCAGAAGAAAAATAGTTAAGCTGGGCATTACTCAGTGCTTCATAGAACAGAAACATTCAGAAATTCATTACAAATATTAAAAAATATTACAAAATTAGAGATATATATTTTTTTTAAGCAGAAAAATTAAAAAGAAACAAGACAAGCAATCATATAAAAGATGGGGTCAGGAATGCGCCAGCAAACAAAATATCTCATCAAAAAGATTGTGCGCTCAGATCCCTCTTCAATCCTCGTGACCCAGATCTTCCTCTTCATCTTCTTTCTCAGCAGGCGGTGGTGGAATCCAGGGGTTCAGCAGGTCTTCAGGGAATGCAGGGAGGGCTGGATAAGGTTTTGAAAAATTTTCTTGCAGCGCCCTCTTCAAACCAGCATCACGATTCTTAACGTAAGTCCAGAAGGTTAAAGTTCGCCTCTCAGCAAACTCCTGCCTACTGGCCAGCAGTGCCAGTTGTTCTAGAATCGTATTCATGTCGTAGATTAGCCCGCCTTATCGTATCTCCTGCGTGCGCTGGAGCCGCGCCAAATTGGGCGTATCAATGATCCCTTTATCAAATAGAATTACATCACTCTCATCCACTGGAACCCCTGCTTGTCTGCATAGCATAGTAATTGTGTTCGGGAAGAACAACTTCCCCACCTTTTTCTTCCAGCAGCAAGCAATTTCATTACAAACAATTTTTCCTACGTCAATACTGAGAGACCTTAAGATAGCAAAAGCCAAAAGAATTTGTTCCCTGGATACTGTCGAGTCGTGCGTTGTCGGAAGCAACCTCTGCCTGGTGAAACCCATCCACGTGTTCGCTTCCTTTTTCAAATAAGCCGACTGGAATGTCCTTTTCTGAGTCTTAGATAGTTGCCACTGCGCCCCCTCGATTCCTACCTCCCTCACAGCATTACTTAACTGCTCCTCAGATGGCGTGACTGCCATCTCATTGAATGTCGCATGGGGGAAGTTTTGAAGATGGTACAGTGCGTTGATCGCACTTGGACTCCAATCTATCTCGACTCCTCTGACAATTACCAGGAAACCCTCTTCTTTATCAATGTTGGCATAGAATTCACGCACCACCTGTGCGTTCACAGCCTCTGGCTTAGCACAAAACAACTCCCAGCCGTGGTCAGCTATTCCGGTCCTCAGAAATGGCGGGAGATCACCGCTGAAACCTCTTTCGAACAGAAAATCCCTTTTCAGGAGCTCAGTGTATTTTGCTCTAGCAAAATTATTGACAAAGCGATCGTGTGGCACCTGTCGCTCTGCTATTTAATCGTGTTCCTCCAATGCTTCAGCAATATTTTTGCCCTTTTCTTCTCTCCGCTTCAGCAACTGTTCCTCCTCTGCCTGTTTCTCTACTTCTTCTCGCCTTCTTTCCTCAGCCTCTTTTTTCTCTCGTTCCTCTCGCTCTGCCTTTTCTCTCTCGGAATCTGATGATGGAGGCGATGGGGTATCAGTCCTGATCACTGGAGTGCGCCCAGCCTTCCGCTTAATGCGGCGACGTTTCGGAGGTTCAGGTATGATAACCTCCACACGAGCCTCCTGAACTGGCTCTCTGCCTTCTTCCTCTACAGCCTCCATCTGCACATCCTCACTCTGTTTCTTCTGAATTTTCTCTCGAGCTTCTTCTGTAGTCGCCATTTCCTTTTCATCCTCTTCTTGATTCTGTTTGTCAGATTCTTTTGGGTCTCCTTCTTCTTCTACAACAACCTCATCCTCTCTCGCTTTTTCTTGTTCTTCAACTCTCTGTTGTCGTTTTCTTCTTTTTGCTTCTTTCTCCTCTGGTGTCCTTCTCTTCTTGGTTTTTACTTTCTGAACTTCGGGGGTCACGGGTATCTCTTCCTCCTCACTCTCCCTCTCTTTTCGAGCTCTTGTTTTAGCCATTGAAAGTGTAATAGGGTTTTGACAGAGAATGCAAAGAAAGAAAGAATAATACACGCACAAAGATTTGATCAAGAAGACGAAGTGAAACGTGCTTACCAGAGATTGCGAATAAATAGGGCTTCAGCAATTTGAAATCCCAACCGAAAAGATTTGCTTCGTAATAAATAGTTTTACCGTTCACAATTAAGTTGCAATTCAAATCCCTAACGGTAAAATTGTGGAACTCCAATCATCTATGGGAAATAACGGCATGCTGTCAACGGCTAAACCGTTGGATTGTCCCTTCACGACATGTGGCAACATCCCTGCAATTCACCTGTCCATAGAAATTCAAAAATCCCAACGGTAAAAATAATTACTCACATGAAAATCCTTCATATTCGTGCGGAAAATTTGCTCCAGCATTATCCTTGCTGCAACAATCTTCTGAACCTGCCGAATCTTAGATATGGAATTTAAATTTCAAAATAGGCAAATCAAATCTTTTAAATTCAAATTAAACTTTAACCGATCAAATCAAACATAACCTGTTATTCTCAAAAGAAGCCGAATAAATTAGAGAAAATCTCTATTAATTAAAACTAGAATTCAAATAACTGAAAATAAAATCTAGATAAAATCTAATAAAATCTAACTTATTAAAAGATAATTGAAAGAAAATTTAAATAAATAATCCTAAAATCAAATCAAATTCAAAACGAAATAAAATCTAAAATAATAAAAATACTGAGATCTAATAAACTATGCAAAAATCAAACCTAACCTAATCGGAATTAAAAACAAATCAGAGAAACTTAAAATCAATACAAAATCTGGGAGCTCAAAATTTTGCTCTGTGAAATGCTCCCGCAAAAGTCCTGCTCTCTCAATCATCAACCAACCTTAGGGAAGGATATTTTGACTGAAACTCCTCACCCCAATAATGCTTCACACGCTGTCCATTCACCTTGAATATTCTCCCATCTTTTTCATCTTGCAAAGTAACTGCTCCATGAGGAAAAACCTCAATCACAACAAACGGACCTGACCATTTGGACTTTAATTTTCCAGGAAATAATTTTGATCTAGAATTATGAAGCAAAACTTTCTGACCCTTGACAAACTCTTTAGATTTAATTTTCTTGTCATGCCATAGCTTAGACTTTTCTTTATACATTCTCGCATTCTCACAAGAAAATTGGCGAAATTCCTCTAACTCACTAAGCTCCAGCATTCTTATTGCTCCTACGCGACTCAGATCAAAATTTAACTTTTTCAAAGCCCAAAACGTCTTATGCTCTAGCTCCAATGGTAAATGGCAAGCTTTCCCATATACTAACCTATAGGGAGACATACCTAGAGGAGTCTTATAAGCTGTCCTATAAGCCCAAAGAGCCTCATCCAACCTAAAGGACCAATCCTTTCTAGATGGATGGACTACTTTCTCTAAAATAGCTTTAATTTCCCTATTACTAATTTCAGCTTGGCCATTTTCTTGTGGGTGATAAGGGGTAGCTATCCTATGCTTAATCCCATACTTAGCTAAAAGCTTAGTTAAGATGTTATTAACAAAATGTGTACCCTCATCACTCACTAGAGCCCTAGGTGTCCCAAACCGCGCAAAGATGTGCGATTGAAGAAACCTTGCAACTGTCCTGGCATCACTCTGATGGCATGCAATGGCCTCTACCCACTTGGACACGTAATCCATTGCCAATAAGATAAAAACATTGCCATTAGAAGGGGGAAATGGCCCCATAAAGTCAATACCCCATACATCGAATAATTCAACTTCTAAAATGTAAGTAAGAGGCATTTCATCTCTTGGCCCCAAATTTCCTCTCCTTTGGCAAGCGTCACATTGCTTGTAGAACCAGTGGGCATCCTTAAACAAGGTAGGCCAGAAGAATCCACAATGCAAAATCCTCATAGCTGTCCTTTGACCGCTGAAATGGCCTCCATACGGCGAAGAGTGACATTGCTCCAGGATTTCGGTTGCTTCATCACCTGAAACGCAGCTACGAATAATACCGTCAGAGCATTGCTTATACATAAATGGTTCATCCCAATAGAAAAATTTTGCATCATGCTTAAACTTTTTCTTCTGCCTCCAATCCATGTCAATAGGGGTGACTCCCTTTACCAAAAAGTTGGCAATATCAGCATACCAAGGGACATCCCTAACTACCTTTACTTCAACAGCAAAAAGTTGCTCATCTGGAAAAGAATTGGAAATGGCAGATTGCTCCAGCAAAGATGATGATGGATCAAGACGAGATAAATGATCTGCAATGACATTCTCTGATCCCTTCTTGTCCTTTATCTCCAAGTCAAATTCCTGCAATAGTAAAATCCAACGAATTAGTCTAGGCTTTGCATCTTTCTTTGACATTAAATACCTTATTGTTGCATGATCCGTGAACACCGTGACTTTGGATCCAACCAAATATGGCCGGAATTTCTCAAAAGCAAACACAACAGCTAACAACTCCTTTTCAGTAGTTGTGTAGTTGACCTGTGCCTCATTTAAAACCTTGCTTGCATAATATATAGGATGAATAAATTTACCCTGCTTCTGCCCCAGAATTGCACCTACTGCAGCATCACTCGCATCACACATTACCTCGAATGGCAAATTCCAATTAGGTGCGCAGAGAATGGGTGCTTAGATTAAAGCAGCCTTCAATGTTTCAAAAGCCTTCCTACAATCTGCATTAAAGTCAAAAACATGATCAGTGTACAATAAGTTACAAAGAGGTTTACTGATTTTGGAAAAATCCTTTATGAACCTCCTATAAAATCCAGCATGTCCTAAAAAACTCCGAATTCCCTTCACTGAATTCAGTGACTCTAGTCTTTCAATAACCTCAACTTTTGCTCTATCAACTTCTAGACCATTCTTATAAATCCTATGACCTAACACTATGCCCTCATTCACCATGAAGTGGCACTTCTCCCAATTAAGAACTAGATGGGTATCCTCACATCTTTTTAACACCTTTCCTAAATTATCTAAACAACTCTGAAAAGACCCTCCAAAAACTGAAAAATCGTCCATAAAGACCTCAACAGTGGACTCAATCATATCAGAAAAAATTGCTAACATACACCGCTGAAATGTTGTTGGAGCATTGCAAAGGCCAAAAGGCATTGTCCTAAAAGCAAACGTCCCATAAGGGCAGGTGAAAGTGGTTTTTTCCTGATCTTCAGGAGCAATAGTAATCTAGTTATACCCAGAATAACCATCCAAGAAACAGTAATAGGCCTGACCAGCCAATCGATCCAACATCTGGTCGATAAATGGTAGAGGGAAATGATCCTTTCGGGTGGCTTTATTAAGCCTTCTGTAATCCATACAAACCCTCCAACCAGTTACTGTCCTTGTGGGGATCAACTCATTATCTTTATTGCTCACCACAGTGACACCTCCTTTCTTAGGAACACATTGGACAGGGCTTACCCAATTGCTATCGGCAATCGGATAAATGATGCCAGCATCCAACCATTTAATTACCTCCTTTTTAACAACCTCTTTCATCATAGGGTTAAGCCTTCTTTGTTGCTCAATACTCCTAAAGGATCCCTCCTCTAGAGTGATTTTGTGCATACAAAAAGATGGGCTAATTCCCTGAATATCAGCCAATGTCCAACCTATAGCTTTGCGGTATTGCTGCAGCAATTTTATTAAGGCCTCCTCATGCTCCAACATTAAATCTGATGCAACAATAATGGGCAATGTCTCACTTTCCCCAATATACACATACTTTAGATGATCCGGTAAAGGTTTCAAATCTAAAGTGGGTGCCTCAATCAGGGATGGTTTAATTGGGGGAGCCTTTCTTTGATCTAAATCTAAAGACTCAAAAACATCCTCACACCTAAACAATTCTTTTTCATTTTTTCTATCTAAAGACAAACTTCTAAATCCTCTACACTAACCTCTCCATGCTTTTCCGAATGCTTATTAGCCGAATCCTGTATTGCTGTCTCAATAACTGTGCTCTCCAGAATCCTGATGAAGGAGCAATCCTCCATTTCGTCTGGATATTTCATGGCTTTAAACACATTAAATTTTACTTCCTCATTACAGACTCTCATTGTTAATTCTCCTTTTTGAACATCTATTAATGCCCTACCAGTGGCCAAAAATGGACGACCTAGAATAATTGGGACATCTTTATCAGCCTCATAGTCTAAAATAATAAAATCAACAGGAAATATGAACTTATCAACTTTTACTAAGACATCCTTAATTTTACCCTCTGGATATGTGATAGGCCTATCAGCTAATTGGAGTGTAACTGTGGTAGGTCTAGCTTCACCAATACCTAACTTCCGATAGACCGAAAGAGGCATAAGGTTAATGCTTGCACCCAAATCACAGAGTGATCTACCTAACTCCTTTCCACCTATAGACACAGGTATAGTAAATGACCCTGGATCCTTAGCCTTGCGGGGTAGACCATTCTTGAGAATAGCACTACACTCCTCAGTAAGAGATACAGTTTCAAACTCACCTAACCTTTTCTTTTTAGTCAAAATATCTTTAAGAAATTTAGCATAATTAGGCATTTGCTCTATAGCTTCTAGTAAAGGGATATTTATATGCAATTACTTGAGAATCTCTAAAAACTTTTTAAATTGACCATCCTGATTCTTAGGCTTTTGCCTTTGTGGAAAAGGTAGAGGTGGTACATAAGGTGGGGGCGGCACATATGGTGGTTCTACATCTGGCACAGAACCAGATGCTCCAGCATTCTCTTTGCTGCCTCCAGCACCCTGACCAGACTCCAACTCTTTCTCGACAACAACATTATTATTTCTATCACCATTTTTATCTATAACCTAGGTTTTACTAGGCTCAGTTCTTTCTTCTAATGGCTTACCACTCCTAAGAGTAACTGCCTTTACCTGCTTCTTACCTTCCCTTCTAGGGTGTTCAGTATCTAATGGAAGTTTCCCTTGAGGCCTTGCCTTTAGCTCATTAGCTAGCTGACCCACTTGCAATTCCAGGGCTCTCATTGAAGCTTGATTACTTTGAATTGCAGCGTCTGTACGAGCCATAAATTCTTTCATCATCGCCTCGAGAGAATTTCCCGAACTTTGCTGGGGCAAAGCCTGCTTGTTTTGTTGGGGCATTACCTGCGCTATAGCAAATCCCGGCTGGTTCATCTTCTGTTGCGCTTGTACGTTATTTCCTTGACCTCCCCATGAGAAGTTGGGGTGGTTGCGCCAACCTGGCTTATAGAAGTTAGAATAAGGGTTGTTCCTCTGATTACCTACAAAAAACACAGACATTGGGTTGCTTGGGCAAAACTCGTAGTTGTGGTCTTCACCGCAATAGACACATGCTTCGTCCGTGACTTGGTTCACCACTGCTGCAGGCTCCATAGCTGGTGGCTGCTGATGACTAATCACTGTCACATTCTTAAGAGCATTAGCAATCATTGCAAGATCAGCCCTAATGGTGGACACACCATCAACCTCTAATACACTCTTAACCTTTTTATTTGTGCCTCTAACATCCGACCACTGACAACTATTAATAGATATTCTTTCTAAAATTTCATAGGCTTCATCAAAAGTTTTTGCCAAAAGGGCCCCTCCAGCCGAAGCATCGACCATACCTTAGGTTACTCCATTTAAACCATTGTAAAATGTTTCCATTTGAATACAATGAGGTAACCCATGGTGGGGACACTTTCGTAAAAGCTCCTTAAACCTCTCCCAAGCCTCACTGAAAGTCTCATCCTCAAGTTGCCTAAACCATAATATTTCACTCCTTAATTTAGCATTTCTATTAGGTGGGAAATATTTACTCAAAAAATTTTCAGCTAACTCATCCCACGTCCTAATTGATCCTGGAGCAAAAGAGTTTAACCATGACTTTGCTCCATCTCTAAGAGAATACGGGAACAAAGTTAATCTAAGAGCATCTCTAGGCACTCCTTGAATTACAAAAGAATCACTAACTCCTAGAAAAGACTTAAGATGTAAATGAGGGTCTTCAGATGACAAACCATGGAATTGCCCCACGGTTTGCAAAATCTGAAACATTACCGGTTTCATTTCAAAATTCGCCGCTTGGATTTGGGGACGTGCAATCCCTGGATTCAACTCATTAAACATCGGGACAGCATACGCTCGAATGGCTCTGGTCCTATCGTTCGCTATCAAGATAGGATTCTCAGCCTGATTATTTCGCTGCTCATTTTGCTCAAACAGTGGGTTTTGCTGCAGCAACGGATTCTGCTGGGGGTTTGCTGCTGCTGGACCTTCATGAACCTATGGAAGTTGCGGGGCGTTCTCCATCTGGTTTCTGCGCTGCTCCCTCCTTCTGTTCCTAAATGTCCTTTCAATTTCTGGATCAAGCTCAAACCGTACCCCAGGCGGATCACTCATGCACCAAAATCACACCTGCAAAAACAAAAGAAACAATCAAAAAGTTCTAGCACCAAACCACTAAAACACATACACAAAACAGATCAGATAAAAACTTATTCAAGTCCCCGGCAACGGCGCCAAAAACTTGTTGTAATTCTGGAGTGGTTAAAAATATAAGATAAATTGACTCCAAAATACTGTGCAAGTATACACAGTCTGCAGCAAGTAATATTATCAATCCAAGGTCTGAATGAGCTTCCACTTTATCTATTTTGCGTAACTTCCTAATGGTTTCGAAGGTAATAAAAATGTTGGGATTTATAAGAGTTATGCTGAAGCAAAATAAATGACAGAACAACGAGTAAACAATTAGATAGACAGATTAAAGACAGGCGTTGGTTAGGTTTTAGTGATTGTTCTAAGATATGCTCTAGCAATATTATTGATCATGCATTTCTTGCAGTATTATTAGCGGATTCCTCTCGGAACTCCGAATCTTTTGGGATATGTTTCAAACCCAATGAAGTACGACCGATCAAGCACTAGGCAACTGGCTATCCCTAGCTCAGTCACTGGCGTTCACCAATACACAATGATCGTAGTGTGGATAATTGGCACACACTCTCTAAATCATCCCTGAAACTAGAGAGAGCTATTCACACCGGCTGGCCAGACGGGCATAAAATAAGGATAAGCACAACAATTAACCAAAATGCGATAGTCAATTTATTACTAGAGATGAAGCACAGTAATCACATTATTCCTAACCAACACCCTAAGCTACTTAGTCCATAATAGGCATAGGAATACGAATTACAATCTGAGTATGCATGTCCATAACCACAAGTTAATGAAGAAAGTAAACTCCCTAATCAGCTTGCGGATGATGGTGTTCTTGATAATCTTCAATCTCCCTATACTATTCGGCTTCCAAGGGAAAACATGGAATGACTTTGACTTTGACGGCTACTTCCTTTTATAGAAGGATGGGAGGCTTTGAATTAGGTCAACTAGGACACGTGTAAGGCTCTCCTTGATCCTTTATCACGAAAATAACTCATCAGAAGTCAGTTCATGAAGTTGGCTAACGAGCTGTGATGTGGCAGTTTCTGTTCCCAGTTTTGCTGCAGCATAGAATTTGCTCCCTCCAGTCGCTCAGCAGCATAATCTGCACAAAATAATTTCCAATGCTTCCATTCTTCCAAATGGGTTAAATCATGTAATATCTATCCAAAACCAACCCTAATAAGCACAAAGGACACACAAATCCCTATATAATTTAGGCCTAAATAATTACCTTTTGGGCAGTTATCAGTTATGCTGCTGGATTTTGGTCTCAAACTCTCTCATCTCCATATATCTCTCTAGTGCTTGAACTTTCAAGCATTCCCTTCCCATTCCCTATCTCTATAGACTCCCACAAGTCGTTCTTGGCCCGGAGAATAGTAGGGAAGACACTAGAGGTGGTCCACACACCGTTCGTGATCAAAGGAATCAAAGGGAGTTGTTGAATCGGTCTCCAAAAGGTTGGTAAAAATTTTGCTCTCTCCTTACGGTATTTGGACAGCATGTTTTCATTTTCTAAAATTGATGTAGTTAAGTGCCTCCGATCCTAAAATTGCTTCCGCATGTGTTATATGAACACCTTCAAAAACCTAAATAATTTGTTAATGGTCAGAGAGTTTTGTTATACAACTCTAGATTAAAATTGCTTCTTAGGAAATTAAAATCTAAATGGTCTAGGCCATTTATTGTGATTGAAGTTTTTCATCATGGGGCAATGACTTTGAGAAATCAAAAAGATGGGCGAGTGTTCAAGGTTAATGGACAAAGAGTGAAGCATTATTGGGGAGAGGAATTTCGTTCGAAATATCCTTTCCCTAAAATTGGTTGATGAATGAGCGAGCGAGAGTTTTGCGGGAGCATTTCATATTGCAATATTTTTTGCTCCCGGTGATTGTTGCGATTTTATTTTTCATTGATTTTATTTTATTTTAATTCAAATTATTTTGAATTAGATTCGGTTTATTTGGATCTTATCTGATTTAATTCGTTGGTTTTTTTTAATTTTCGTAGATTTTATTTTCGGTTTATTTATTTTTATGTTGGCTTATTTAATTTTTAATTGGATTTATTCTTGATTTAGTTGTATTTTTGTTATTTAAATTTCTTCTTAGATTAGGTTTGTAATAATATATTTCCTGATTTATTCGGCTAATGTGATATTTGATTTTGGCGGTTTAAATTTCAAATTGAATTTTTTCGTATAAAAGATTCTTCTAGAAGAAAATCTTTGCTGATCAGTTTGTTTTTGCAATTTGTTGGAAGGATCAACTATTTCGTCAGATTTTAAGGGGATCGGTTGTGAATTAAATAATTTTAACGTTTGGAATTTAATTTTTCCGTGGGCAGGTAAACCGTGTGAGCATCTGACGCTTCCACATGTCACGCAGTGTTGATCCAACGATTTATCTGTTAGCCAGCGTAGAGGAGATTTACCACAAGACAAAATTTTACCATTTTTGAAATTTAATTCTCCATGATTACATGCAAATTAAATGGTAATTTTTATTTAATTGGGGCGGAATCTTTCAGTTAGGATTTATAGTGTTGGAGCCCTGTTTATTCAAGACCCACGGTACGTTTTCGTTTCACTTCATCTTCTTGCTTCCTTTCTTTGCTTTTTATTTCTCTCTGCCTTGCTTCCGATTACTGTGAAATAATCTAAGTCTGAGATGGCTAAGACAAGTGATAACTTGCAAAAAGCAAGTTATTTATCCTTTAAACTTAAGCTAAAACAAGGCCAAATGATACAATGATGTGTTACTTCGACTCAATAAGAAAGTAAAATGCGATGAGTTTATGCGGTAGGCCATATTTATGTATGCAGTGAGAAATTATAAAAATATAGGGTGCTAATGCAATTAATTCAGTTATTTGTTGCCCAAGTTTCTCTCAGCTCAGGCACACATCCCAAGACGATCATGAGATAGACAAGATGGATGAAAAGACCATGCTGACACACTGACGCACAAGTGGGCTGAAAAGGGGTTGAAAAGTTGCAAGTTGGCTGAAGATGACTGAAGCAAGTTACTAGGAGAAGTTAGTTTCCTTCACCTATAAATAGAAGCCACCTACTCAAGGAAACATACAACTCATAATATAGAAAATTGAGGGACGAGAGGAGAAGATGAAGATCAAGGAGAAAGAGAAATCACAGAGAGCTGTGATTAAGAGTAGACTTGCGTTTGCAATGTATTACTACATGATGTATTGTTTTGCTCGCATGAGCTAATTTTCTTCTTCAAGGCTTAGCGCAAGCACCCATGCGGTGATAAGTCTATTTTGTAAGCGCATACTTTGATTTAATGAAACATTATTGCCTTCTACTTAGTTGCGATACTATTTTCATTACTAACTCCCACTTGGACAGCCGGATGCGGTAGCAGTATGCTAAATCCCTGACTGGTACTACATGCATACATCTCTACGTGGAACAAGTTAGTGCATGACATGTAGTCTTGGTAGAATTAAAATACTACAACTAAAAGATAGTGCATGCATGAGCTTTGATTGCGTTAAGACTAACACACTCCCTTGTAAGTTTTTAGAGAACTAAACCTCACGCATGAACTAGCCAAATAATCAATTGATAGTTTTATGCCAAACGCAGAAGGAGTATCGGAAGGGAAACTTGTGATTTTTTCTCACTTAGGCATTAATGGATCAATTAGTCATGGTATGCGCTACAAGGTTCTTATAAACGCCTGAGGTTGCGACCGTGACAGCCTTGATACTATTCTCCTTAATACTTCTCTTTTTACTCTTGTCGCACGTTTTACTTTTTGCAAAATATTTTTTTCAAATTCATCAACTCTTTTATTCAATCTTTTGTATAATATCACACGTTTTCGAGTTTAGATCAGTAAAAATTATTAAAGCTTTGCAAATAACATTTCCCTGTGGATTCGACCCTAGACTCACTAGGTATTACTTGATTTTGTCAATTTATACTTGGATTGATATATATCTACGACAAATTTGCATTAATTTGTAAAGAATACTGACAACCAATCAACAAGAGGGAGGAGAGAAAGAGATGCTGAGGAGGAAGAAGTGTCGATTACACTTGAGGCACGGAAGACAAGAACGAAGAGAAGGAAGACGCAAGAAGAAAGAGAGGTTAAGAGACGAAGATGGCAGCAACGAGCTGAGGTCACGGAAGTAGTATGGAAAGTGGTCGAAGACATTTCTGAAGAAGCGGTTGAAGAAGAATAACCAAAAGACCCTGAAGAAAAGAAAGATTCGGAACAAGAAGAACAGACAGTCGAAACTCAGCAAGAGGGACAAGAAAAGCGAGCAGAAGATATGCAAGTGCAAGGTAATGGTCAGGAGCAGCTGACTCAAGAAGTTGTGTCGGAGGTACCACGTCGTCGCCGCTGCAAACAAAAGGCGGGACGGATTAAGGTAATCAGGACAGACACTCCATCACCATCAACAACAGAGTTTGAGAAGGAAAATTCTGAGAAAGAAGAGCAAGAGAAAGAGGAGGCTGAAAAGAAGGCGGAAGAAGAAGCTCTGACGAAGCAGCAAGAAGACAAGGGCAAAGGAGTTGCGGAAGCACCGGCAAAGACAGAAGAGGCTGAAACAGAGCAAAATATTTAGAGATGTTGAAGAGGGATTTTATGTTTGAGAGAGGATTCGGTGATGACCTTCCTCATTTCTTACGAGCTAGAATTACAAATCACGGATGGGATAAGTTTTGAGCGAAACCAGAGCCGGTGAATTCGAATGTTGTTCATAAATTTTACGCGAACATAGATGAAGAAGAAGGGTCTCAAGCAATTATTCGTGGGGTAGCAGTAGACTGGAGCCTCAGTGCAGTAAATTCTTTATTTAACCTTCAAGATTTCCCACATGTTGGGTATAATGAGATGACGACAGCGCCATCCAATGAGCATATGAATGCAGCTGTTCGAGAGGTGGGAATTGAGGGGGCTCAGTGGAGTTTATCGAAGACAGAAAAGAGGACCTTCCAAGCGGCTTATCTCAAGAGTGAAGCCAACACATGGTTGGGATTCATCAAACTGCATCTGCTGCCAACAACCCACGACTCTATTGTCTCCCGTGATCGAGTTCTTCTGGTATTTGCTATTCTGAGGTCATTAAGTATAGATGTAGGAAAAATTATCTCCAGTGAAAGTCATTCCTATTGGAGAAAGAAGGTGGGTAAGCTTTTTTTCCTGAACATAATAACTATGTTGTGTCAAAGAGCTGGGGTTCCCATGAGTGCAGATGATGTTATTCTGATGGATAAGGGAATAATAGACACATCGAACCTGGCAAGGCTTCAGAGGACTCAGGCAACACGCCAAGGCGATTTGGTGTGGGGATCCACCAAATTCAAGAACAGCTGCAAATGCATTCTAGCCGAATGGAGTTTGCCGAAAAGCAGTTCCAAACTTTCTGGAATTATGTTAAACGAAGGGATGCCGCACTGAGGAGGGCCTTGCAATCCAATTTTTCCAAGCCTTATCCAACCTTCCCCGTGTTCCCTGATTATCTATTGAACCCTTGGATCCCACCACTGCCAATAGAAAGAGAATGAGATGAGGAGAAGGACGCTGGTCAGGAGGATTAGAAGAAGACAAGCTGAGCGAGCTTTTATTTTGATGGATCATTTTTGTTGCTCGCGCATTATCCCTGACCAAGAAAAATTTATCTGCTTTTGATATTTCTGCTTCTTTGTTTTTATTTTTCTGCTGATCTTTTAAAATTTTATCTGATATTGTAAATCTTTTATGTTATTAATGAAATTTCCGAAGTTGTTTCTGTTTATAGCACTGAGCATTCCTAACTTAATCATTTTCTTCTGAATTTTTGAAGTTTGGACTAGTTAGCTTAATTAGATCAAGGTGTTCTGATCTCCAGAAACCTTTTGCTTGAGCATTTCTTCTAGACTAGTCATCGTTGCAGTAAGAAGATTATGAGGTAGTATTGACTTATTTGATCCACCTTAAGCTTCATCTTAGTCTCGCGCTTAGTTTAAAATTTAGATAGAAAAAAAAAAATAAGTTTGGGGGTATAATTATCATGTTAATAATTCATTGGGGACAATGAATAATTTAAGTTTGGGGGACTTTTTAGCTACTCCGCTTGTTTTGCTCGAGCATTCCTCTCCTTCATAATTATTTTTCTAGGTTGTTGAGTAACCAGGGACATTTGTGACACCCACAGTTTGTCTTTGCGTTAAAAGATGACCTAGAAAATATTGGAAAAATGAAAAATTATTATTTGTTGAAATAAAATTTGTGAAAATTTTGCTAAGAAAATTCATAGAGCAAAAGTTTTGAAGGATGAATGTTAGTCTAGCAGTTTTTCTGTCTCTCAGGGCTTAGGTGAGCTTCATCATAAAATGTCGCCATTCTGAGAAGCAAGGGATATAATAACTAACGATTTTTGGGCTTAGCAATGAGTATTTAGCCTAGTTGGTGATAAGTTTGAGTCTTATTCCATTCGTGGAGGCTTACTTTCCATCTTTGGAAGCCGAATAGAGGAGGAACGATTGGAGACCTCAAGAAGACCATTAGCTACAGATCTCTTCAAGGGAATTAATCTTTTCTTGTAATTTCTTGTAGTTATGGATGCACATACTCAGATTGTACCGTGTGTTACATTGTACTCCATGAACTAAATTTACTTACGTGTTGGTTAGGATCTATGTAGTTGTTGTGCTTATTACTCTATGCAAAATAAATTGATTTGAGCAGCTTGATTATTTGTTGTGTGCATTTCTACTTTGTGCCAGCCTGGTCAGCCGGTATGAATATCACCTCTTAGTTTTAGGGATAATTTGAGAGGTGTGTGGCAATTAATCACATTAGACCATTATGTGTTGGTGGACACCATGACTGAGTTAGGGATAACCAGTTGCCTAGTGCTTGATTGGTAGCACGTCATTGGAGTTGAAACACATTCCAAAAAATCCAGAGTTTCGGGAGGATCCTGCTGATAAGACTGCAAGAGAATTGCCTAATCAATATTATTGTTAGAGATCTTTTAAAACAATTACAGAAATCCTGACCAACGTCTGTATCTAATCTGTCTGCTTTATCTGTTTACTTTTTGCTCAGTTATTTCTTTTGCTTCAACATTTTATCAAAATCAATCATTTTAACAATCTTGAAACCATTAAAAGGTTGCACAAGATAGGTAGAGTGAGAGCTATTCATAACCTCGTGGATACGATAAATTACTTATCACTTGTTGCAGATTGTGTATACTTGCACAGTATTCTAGAGCTTATTTTTATCATTTTTGTACCCCAGCCTTGAAGGCAACATTGAGCCATTTTGAGGGTCGGGTTGAGAGCGAGTGAGAGGAGCTCTAAAATATTGTTTTCGGGCATTTTTTGGAGCGATCGGGAGCTTGTTTCGCGGTGGATCAAAAGCGTAAGCAAGGGATTCATCGACGGTTTAGTTTCTATCCTATTTATTTGTTCATTTATTGATATTACCATGTATAGACCGAAAACTTTTATACTTATAGTAACCATGTATAGCTAAAATCCCGGCTTGCAGGTCTTGAATGAAGGAATAGAGTTTTAATGATATTCTAATTGTCTTATGTTGTGTCCAAATTACTAATTATTTGTTTGGGTGTTATTAATGCTCTATGAATTCTGGCCAAATTTATAGTGAATCGATACTTAGTGGAAACTCGACGGAGAGAAACTAAGTCAGATCATAACCCTCTCAACTAGGCTTCATTGCTCGTAGTGACAACGAGATTAGTTGATTAGGCTTAGAGATCAATAATGAATCAGGACTCATTAATTAGCCGATTTAATAACGCTAAGGACACTTAGCTTGTTAAACTAAGTTAATTATAATTAGGGGAAATCGACAGGAGAACCTATGTCATTAACAGAGATTCTAGATCTATAATTAGTCGGACACAATATTTAGTGATTAGAATAATCATTAAACTATATTTTGGAATTCAAGACCCCGCCTCTCAATTGATTCAATCTCCCTCATTCTTATTAAATTGCTTGATTGTTATTGCTTTATTGTCTTGTTTAATTTTCGATTCCATCTTTCATTATATTCGGTTCCTTGGATAATAGCCAGCGTTAGTATTTTTAGTGCTTAGAATTTTGCCTTGCATAAATTTAAGCTTGTCCCTTTGGATACGATATTCAGTATACTTACTGTCTCTTTATTACTTGCGGCCCGTACACTTTGCGGTCATCACTAATCTAAAATAAATAATCTGAAACCTCGCAATTGTCTACTTAAATTAGCCACTTTAGACTCGTGGGTCCGGAATTGCATTAACTAAATATAAATCTAATTAATACAACCTTTAACTTGCATCTTAGGCCTATCAAGGGTCGTCACTACGTAGAGATTGTTTTGTCTCGACCTAGTGGCTATCTAAAAATAACTGATAGAATGCACAGATAGAAATCTCCTAGGGTCGTCAATCCTAAGAAATTAATCTCATGCATTTGTTTAAACAAGATTACATGTAAAATTCAATAAAAGACAACAAGAACATAACATATAAACCCAGAAAACTCAGCCAAAGATCAATATCATTCAAACATAATCTCAGTCCAACGATTACAACGAGTTTAGCTACTCATAAGCAATGGAAATCTACAAACAAACATGAAAGAATACATAGAATATGACCAAAAAAGGTCTACACAGCAGTGGGAAAAGTAAAAAAGGTGAAAACAATCGAAAAGGGACCAAAATTCTAACCTAATGGCGGACTAAACTGAAGCCCTATATTTATAGAAAACGTCGTTGCGTCAAGATGCCAGGCTCGACGTCTCAACACCACAAACTTTGCATTTCGTGTCCAGATCGCGTTGGCGTCGAGACGCTAGGGGCAGTGCCTCGACTCCATCCCTAATCCGAGCCTTTTTACCCTTTTTTTCGATTTTGTCTCATTGTTTCTCGGTATGGGGCTTCAACCTAGGATTCTTGGTGTTGTTCTTCAGGCCCGCTTCGATCCATTTGGGTCTTTTCACCTCCTCGTCGTCCAAGAACATCGAGATGGCTCCAAAACTCCATAATTAGCCCAAATTAACACCAATTTGGGTGGTTGGCTCCCGACATCGCCTAAGCTCGAAGTACCTATAAGTAAGACAAATAAAACATAAAATTCCTCTAACAATTTTAAATAAGAGGTAATAAAATAGGATTATTTTTATCATATTACGTGTGTTGCTGGAAATGCAAAGAAGCTGTCGAACACTCACATCCCGTCGGAAACAGTACTGCACAGAGGAGAAGGAGCCGGAAAATGCACTACGTGCAACTAGGAGGTAATACCTATTGGAAACCGAAGAAGAAAAGGAAGGTTCGCCGTGAATCACACAGAAGAGCTGCTAGTTCGCTAGAATATCCATTTGAAACGCTACTGCCTAGACCCAAATCTTGCTATTTCGAGGGAATCACAACCTTTACATGCTTGAATGACGTCGACAATCCGAGGAGCAAGCTGGAATTCACGTCGGACAAGCCCAAGGAAGAAGAAGCCTCTTGCTCGCTGCCATGGTCACGTGAAGAAGCTGTCGACGATGCACGTTGTTGCTGCATGTAGCACCGAAAACCACTCCTCCATTCAGCAAACGTTCGTCAGAGCTAAGAAGAACGGCGGTGGCTTGCTAGTTCTTTGTGAAGAAGAAGAAACGAAGATGGTGAAGGGAAGGGAATAGAGAAATCGGATAAGGAGGAAAAGGAAGGAGGAAGAAGATGAGGTCTTGCCTCGATTTGCTTGCGGTCAAAAGAAAGAGATGCTAGAGTTTGGTTTGGCTTATTTTCTATAATTACAAGAATGCCATTAAGTTATTCAAATGCTTGATAATCCAATTCAAACCTTAATTAAGCCTATTTAATCCATACTAGGCCAATTAGAATTCTATTTAATCATCTTAACTCAATTTAATTAGCTAAAACTTGGCAAATTAAATATAAATCAAGAACTTGACACTTGCCTAAATTTAGCAGTGTTACAGGAGTTGCTTGATTTCGAACTCAACGCGGTAAGTTTTTGGTCCTCTAATTTTCATTCAAAATAGCATTCTTTTTGTATGAAAAATTAATGTCAATTAGTGCCTAAGGTCATAAATCGCTTTGCTCGTGTGTCATACACTCCTACAAAATGTAGTTGCAGATGCCCTCAATAGGAAGACTGTTCATACGTCTTCCTTAATTACTACCCAGACATATATTGGATGACTTGGAACGTGCAAAGATAATAGTTGCAAAAGGCGAGGTTACGACAAGTCTAGCTCAATTGACAGTTAAGTCAAGCTTGAGGCAGAGGATCGTAAATGCCCAACCAAGTGACCCTGACCTCTGTTGGGTTTTATGTCCTAAAACTCGTGGATAGTAAATGTAACAAAGTTAATTATAAAACGTTATTGAAATGATTCAATTTCTGGTTGTCGAATGGTTGTTTTAATTATGCGTTAATTAACCCAAATCTAATAAATTAGAATCCTTGGCTATGATATGAACACTTGAGCTTTATGTAGTGACATAAAACTTGATCAAGTTCAAGTAATAGCCTAACTGGTCTATATAGGGATAAGACTAGGTACCTTATCTTAGGAAAACTATGTGATACGACCCACTTTGTATTTAGAACAAACGATGTGATCCTGAATCATTCATGTAGAGACATGTGAGTGGGGGCGTCCTATGCAAAAGAGTTTGTATAAGACCGGACCTCGTAATAAGTCATTTTCACTTTATAATGTCGTTTACTATGAAATTGACTATTTAAAGCGATGACCTAGGTAACTCGATCTTAATCCTGAGCTAACTTTTAACTCCTATTTATTCGGGATTATCCTTTGATTTGCATGGGTGAGAGTGGCCCAACATCGCCGACTCAATAAGCCTACCATTTTGGGGATAAGACCAGGTAGATAGCTGGGAACATAGTCTTGCAATATGAAATTTACTCCTACTCGACTTTAGGGATTGTAGAGAGGTT
The DNA here is from genome assembly GCA_017139565.1 of Luffa aegyptiaca. Taxonomy (NCBI): domain Eukaryota; kingdom Viridiplantae; phylum Streptophyta; class Magnoliopsida; order Cucurbitales; family Cucurbitaceae; genus Luffa; species Luffa aegyptiaca. Next base: position 26,534,392 of record CM029397.1, read on the forward strand.
GTTCCCTTAAGTGCTGACTCTGGGACGTGAACAAGCCGTGCCACCCTCTCATTGGCCTGAGAGGTATTAGGTTTAGTGGTCAGACCACAAAAAAATTGTTCATTATGGACTCAATGGGGACTTAAGGAACAAGAAGTAACTTCAGGGGTAAAACGGACATTTGACCGAGCTTTAGTTACGAACAACCTGTGAAGGGTCGACTTACTGATCACGGTTATATCGGGTGGACAAAAATATATATATAGTGAGGGGAGTGCAGCTACAGGCTATAGTTGAGTGTCCCATTAGTTAACGAATGTTGGTTAACTAGGTTAAAAGAGTAATCGGTTAATCTCAGATCGTTGGAGCTCAGGATTTGTAGGTCCATTAGGTCCCCTAGCTAGTTCAAACGGACTAAACCTTATAACAGTGCGATGAAAAAGTTTGGAACGTTCAAACTTGATAAAGGGAATTAACATTGATCATATACGATATTATTAAACGTATTATAGTTTAAACTTTGGATTAAACTATAAATGTACTTACAATCCCGAGGTTCCGACTACAACGAACGGTGCTTAGACGGCCATAGACGAGTCTAATCCAAGCCCAAGGCTCGAGAAACCAACCTTATCTACCTTGAAACTATAAAATACAAAGGGAGAATGAAAAAAATCGAATAAAGCTGGGGGAAACGGCTACTGAAAACTCCCAATCAGATCTCCTTCTCTCGTCTCTCTTTTGCCCTAAAACGCAACTGTTGTATTTAAACAACGAAGCGGCGTCGAGATATCGTGGCCAGTGTCTCGACGTCGATGGTGATTTCACTGGTCCTCCTTTTCCGAAGCATCGAGACACCATCTCTCGGGTCTTCCTTGTTTGGCTGCTTCAAAACTTGATCCATTTGGCGTTGTTTTCAACTCTCGAGTGCTCCACTTTGGTCTTTTCACCATCTCGACATCCCATGGAATTCAAAATGGATCGAAACCACGTTAATTTCCTCTAATTAACGCCAATTTCGAATATGGGCTCCCTAGAAGCACTTGATACCAAACCCCTACAAAATATAACTTTAAGCAAGATAATTACCGTAAAACTAGCAAGATTAAGAACAAATAAATAGAGACAATTTGGTCCCATCACACTTGTTCAAAGAAGCAACCTAGGAGAGAGAAGATGAAATGATGACCAAGTATCCGGAGGTGGTCCAAGGCTAGCAACTTTCGAGGATGAAAGTTCTTTTAAGATTAGTATGATGTAACAGTCCAAAGGAAAAAAAAAAACAGAGAGAGTGAGATTTGTTTTCTTACTCAGTCAAAAAAAGGGAGAAAGGGGGGGCTTTCACACACTCCCCCCCCCCCCCCCCCAAAAAAAAAAAATCAATTAGTGGGGGTTTTTCTTTAAAAAAAAAAAGAAATTTCATAAACCTCCTTCTTCTTCTTTGATCTCTCTCTCTTACCAGCGACCTTTCTCTCTCATCCCTCACACTCTCTCCCTCCCACTCGAGTCTGTCTCGCTCTTAGATACGCCACCTCTATAAGGCCAAACGCACGCTGTTTGCCGTCGTTCGTGAGCCACCGCTGGTCAATCCCCATCTCCTCGATATATCTCTCTCTCTCATCCTTTGCGCGCTCTCTTGCTCCCTCTCGTTGAAGGTGTACATATTACACATGCGGAAGCAATTGAAGATCGAAAGCACTTAAGACATTCAATTTTACTCCTAAAGCATGCATGTTCTAGAAAAGACAGAATAGAGAGTTTAGAAAACACCAACCTTTGTAGCTCACTTATGTTGAACTCCTTGTGGTGTTTGCCTCTCCTATGATCCTTGGACAACCTCTAGAGTCTTCCCTACTATACTCCGGGAAAAGAACGACTTCTGGGATTCTATATAAGATAGGGAATGGGAAGGGAATGCTTGAAGCATCAAGCAATGGAGAAGAATGAGAGATGAGAGAACTTTGAGTCCAAATTCCAGCAGCATAACATTAAGGAAATGACTCTCTTATGTTGGAATCTGATTCAAACTCCTTTTAAAGACATTCTCCATGCAAATCCAAGCCTCAAGACAGAAGACACATGGTGTATTTGCAAGCTCAAGTGGATTCTAGGTGTACAATACACAAGACATGCAACAATGCATAAATGAGTTGTCTTTCCACTTTGAATGATCATGCATTAAATGGATTTCCAACTAAATCCGCTAAATTCAAATTGAAATCAAATTTCAAGCTTGCAAATTATCCCCAATTTCAATTCTAAATTGAAATTGATTGCTTGGTAATTAATTTGAAAATTTTCAAATTAATTTTGATATGATTAATCTAATTAATCTTTGTTATCTTGTGCAATTCCATATATATGATTCCTAATACATATATATAGTATTCAAAACACTTTTAAATACTTCATCTCTCATTTTCTAATTTAATTCATAATTTAATTATTGTGTCAAACACAATTTACGATAATACCCTTTTTCCCGATTTTGAACGATTCAAAGCTTCCTATCTTTTGTTCTAGGCTTAATTCCGATATGAGCTAGTAGGGGGACCTAATGGACCTATAGATCATGGGCTCCAACGATTCGAGGCTAACCGACTAATCTCATTGTCCAAGCTAGCCAACATTCGTTAACTATCGGGACACTCCACTATAGCCCGATAGTTGCACTCCCCTCACTATAGATATATTTCCGTCCACTTAATTTAACCATGATTAGTAAGTCGATCCTTCACAGGTTGTTCGTAGCTATAGCTAGGTCAATAAGTCGTTTTACCCCTATAGTACTTCTAGTTCCTTAAGTCCCTCTGATCCTCTAATGAAAAATTGGTTTATGGTCCAACCAATAAACCGAGTCCCTCTCGGGCCAATGAGAGGGCGTGATCCCTTTGTTCAAGCCCCGGAGTCAGCACTTAAGGGAACAATTTCTTTACTATCCCTAATTCGGGTAGGAGTGAATTCCTTCTTGCACGAGTATGTCCCCAGCTATCTACCCGTTCCTATCCCTGAAATGGGAGGCTTATTGAGTCGGCGATACTGAGCCACTCTCACCTATGCAGATCTAAGATCCAAGGTTGTTTGTATGTAACTTGAACAAGTATGTGGGGACATACAGGGATCGATGTTAAAGTAACAACCTAAAAGGTCTATAGTACAAGGATAAGGTTGGGTACCTTATCCTGGTAACACGAAGAGATACGACTCACTTTGTATTTGATACAGACGTATTGATCCAAAACGTCCATGTAGCAGACCTGTGAGCGGGGGTATCCTATGCAATGATTTTGCATAAGACCATATCACGAAATAGTAAACCACTAGATGTAACACCGTTAACTAGTTAGGTTACTGTTTCAATAGGATGACCTAGGTAACTCAGTCTTAATCCTGAGTGTGTCATGAACTCCTTCTCACAAGGGATTGTCCTTTGATTAGTATGGGTGAGAGTGGCCTGCACGCCGATTCAATAAGCCTACCTTCTTAGGGATAAGACCAAGTGGGGGGCTGGGAACATGACAACACAAGATGGAATTCACTCATTCCCGCTTCTATGAGAAGTAGATGAGTGTTCCCTTAAGTGGTGACTCTGGGTCTTAAACAAAGGGATCTCACCCTCTCACTGGCCCGAGAGGGACTTTCTGTTTACTGGTTGGACCATAAACAGGTTGTTTATTAGAGGAGCACTGGTACTTAAGGAGCCAGAGGTAACACAGGGGTAAAACGATAATTTGACCCAGCTGTAGTTACGAACGCTCGTGAAGGATTGACTTACCGATATAGGTTTATATCCGTGGACACAAAAATGTTCTACAGTGAGAAGAGTTCAGTTGTGGGTCTTTAGTGGAATGACCCAGAGTTAATGAATATTGGTTAACCTAATTAATGAGTTTAATCAGTTAACCTCATATGATTGGAGCTTTTGATCTGTAGGTCCATTAGGTCCCCCTGCTAGCTCGTAAAGAGTAATTAGGAACAATTATATCCTGAGAGAATTTGAATAGTTCAAATTCATATTGGGAATTAAGTTAATTGTATGAGATACAAATTAATACAATGTATAGTGATGCATTAAAAGATAAAGTCTAATTTGAGTTAAACTTTATTTAATTGAGAGATTAATAAATTTGAAAGCGTTCAAATATATGTCTAATTAAATATATATATGGCATTTAATTAGAAGATGAATTAATTAATCATGAATTAATTAATTATTCAATTTAGTTTAAATTAAGTGAGATTTAATTAAACTATAGTCTATGAGGGAATTATTAGAATATGATTCTAATGAGTAATTAATTAAATATGGGTGATAATTAATTATGAAATTAATTAATTGATTAGTTTAATTGAATTAATTAAATGTGATTTAATTAAGTTAATTAAACTATATATTATGTGATGAAATTACATTTAAATAAGATTTAACTGTGCATGAGATTAATTAATTAATATGGTTAATTAATTAACATTTATTTGATTGATTTAATCAATTAATTACTTGATCTTGATCTATCGGTCAAGATTGTTTCCTAACCTCACATTAGGGTTTCCTCTCTTATAAAAGGAAAGTTTATGAGAACCCTAACCCTAAGGTCTCATTCTAGCCTCCCTCTCATATTCTCTCAACTCAAGAACTCTAGAGAGAATTTTTCTCTCTAAGAGTTTTTCCTATTCAAGATTAGGTAGTCTCACAACTACATTCCTAATCTCAGAGTTATAGTGGGGAAGCCCTTGTGGTGGTGTCCGTTGAAGAATTCGGAGTCGCCAGACGGAGGTATGTTTCTCATCGCTTAATTTTTTGCCAATGTATTGGTATTTTGTATAACAGAATTAATTTACGAACGGTCCAATTGCTTCCGCAGTAACAGAATTGGGAATTCTATTCCTTCAAGCTGGGGGTTATAATAGTCTTGGGATTATAATAGTTTGGGGGTTATAATAGTATGTGTTTGGGGTGCAGGTTATTATTGTTTGGGATAAAATAGTTTGTGTTTGGGGTGCAGATTATTTTAGTTTGGCATAAAATAGTCTGTTTAACATGGGGTTTGTAATCAAAGGTTCAAGCTGACTATTTGTTTCCTGACTTTTTTTGTTTATTTTCCTCATACAACTTTGTACGTCAAATATCATATTATGCAAATATCAATAAAAAAAATGTTTGGGTTTAGTTGAAAAAAAAAAATAAAGTTTTGGATATAGGGGTTAAATTATGTGTTTAATTTAAAAGGAAACAAAAATAACCGAAGGTAAAGGTTGATTTTCTTTGTTTTAGAGTCATGGTTTTTTCACAGAATAAGTCATTTTATGATTTCATATAGAAAAACCATATTTGTTTCGTGTATGTATTTCCAACATGAAAATGGTAAATGCTTATTGAAAACTCATTTTACCATCATTATCAAAAGAATCAAATAAAATAAAAATCACATAAAATAAAAGCTTGAGAAGTATTTTTTTTTAATTATTATTATCACATAAACTTGAATACGATACATATAATTTGGAATGAAAAATATGGTACGATGAATGTAAACATTCATATACTTCATTATCAAAAGTAATTATGTAATAAAACTTCATATTTATATATGTACAAAGACAACCTAGTATCTAAACTCCCTAGAAATTTTTCGACTTTTCTGGCGACCACCAACAAATTTTTCGGCGATTGATTTTTTTTTTCCTTTCTTTTCTTCTACTTCTTTTCTTTTTTTTTCTCTTTATTTTCGTTTTTTTATATTTTTCGAAATGAAAATGAGAAGAATGATTAAGAAAAAAAAAAAAGAAAAAAAAATGGTCGTCGGAAAATTCGTCAGCAATCGCCGGAAAAGTGGTCGAAAAGTCGACAGCGATCGCCGAAAAATTCGACGGTGATCGCCGAAAAAATCAAGGAGTCACATGGAAGAAGAGAAAAGAGAGTTACTATAGGGAATGGATAGAATAATCAAGTGGTTTGAATGGTGGTTACTGTAGCAACATGGGGGGTAAAAATAACCCACTTCACTCATTTTTGTTGATGCCCCAAACACTAGGTGGACTATAATAGCCTCCACTATTATAACCAACACAGAGGGTCAAACGACCCCTAAACTATTAGGATTTGATGGATTACTAGGAAATCCTGTGGGCCAAGCCATTTTCTTTTATATTGAATTATTGAGGTATGTAACTTACTGTTTTGGACTGTATATAAGAAATTTCTATTTGGTTTGTTGCTCTGAATTGATTGGGAAAGCATGGATGCCTCTATTTGGAATTTGGAGCATGTTTGTAGGAAATATTTGTTCTATGATTGATAGAAGAGATTGTCACGGTCTCTTGTCAAATATATTTATAATTCACGATTCCTAAAGCTAACTTGTAGCAGTAGTGGTTGGGGTCGATCACAGGGAACAATCGGTTTATTTCTAAATTCTTTTGTGTTTTTGGGGTAACCAAAAAGGGGGGTTTATTGTTAAAAGATTAAGACATAAAGTAAAGGCGGGAAAATAAATAAGGAAAATTAAATGTATGTAAAGTAAAGGCGGGGTTCGTTGATCTTACCACGAGGATCACTGTAATCGGGGTTGAACTCGGTGTTAAGTTTGATTAATTTCATTCATCGATTATCAATTGATATTTAATTAACTATCTAAGTCCGGCGTACTCCGACAACAAACCGAGAGTCATGATCCAACTATGACAAACATGCAAACTCTAAGTTTGATTCTAGTTTAAATTAATTAATTGGCCTATTAACTAATCTAAACCGCATTGGGATCTAGCCGAATTAATTCACATACAACGGGCAACAAACCACAATTACAATTGATTAAATCATTTAGTTCTAGGGACGCATGCGTAAGATCATAACGTTAGCGTATTTGCCACTTAGATTTTGCAAGTAAATTTAGATAGGGTGCGGTCAAGGTTGTCAATCTTTCCTACCACAATCTAAACTTGTATGCAAAGAACTAAAATCACAAAGACAATTAACTATGAAGAATGGAAATCTCATAAAATTGAATCAAACTTACAAACCGAGGTCCCGAATACAACGATCCGAGCTTAGTTGGCCATAGACAAGCACCTCCAAGCTCGACGCTCGATCAACCAACCCATGAACTAAGAAAACTTAAAAGAACTCTAGAAAAGTAAAGGGAAAGGTGGCTACAACATTGTATTGAGGGATGATTCTAAACCTACACGAAAGGCCTCTATTTATAGAGTTTTTTGGCCTTCAATTTGTGGTAGAATGGTGCTGAATTGATCTTCAAACATGGAAATCTTTTAGCCAAATTTGGAAAATTTGAATTCTGGAAAACTGCCTAGCGTCGAGACACTAGGACACAACGTCATGACGCTAGGCCTTCAGATATGGAATGAATCTCTCGGATCAACATGGCGTCGAGATGCTATGGGTGCAGCGTCTTGACGCTGCAACTTCAGCTTGGCACCCACAAGATTTCCTTATTTGAGCAGCGTCTTGACACTGTGACAGCTCCAGGAGCAGAATGGTCATTTCACACTCCGATTTTGCTCGTTTAAGCCCCGAATCGCTTCCAAAGCTCCGGCAATGACCTACAGACATATTATACTCATTTTAAAGCATTTTTCGCAAGGAATTCAACTAAGATAAGCAAATTGGGAGATTCTAAGTGTATAATAAATTTGTTTTATCAAACACCCCCAACCTAAACCTAGTTATAATGAGAGAGATTATTATGCAATGCAATATTCATGACTCAATTTCTCAAAGACAAGCATGATCAACATTTTACTTAAGAGAATTAAATGCAAGACTAACATAGTTAGAGACATACTAACATTAGCCAAATTTTTTCTTATGCAAAATGCGAGCTAAGTCTTCCCCAGAGATGTTTTGAAAAGTTCGAGAAGGACTTATAAAATTTTGTAATCCATCTTCCCTCTACACTGGACAAAGGCTTAATGCACTAAAGGAAAGAAAAAAACTAACTTGTTTAAGGATGCAAAGGGGTGCCTTAATATTTTTTTTCTTTCTTTCTTTTCTTTTCAACTAAAGGGTCCTAAGCTTGCATATATATGTGATTTTTAAGGGGTACTAGCTTTCACACAACTAATGTAGGACCACTTTTCCTGAGTTTTATTCGGGACGGCCTAACTGATCACACTAGAGGTAGCTCTTTTTACCTCGACAAGCTAAACAAAAATATTTTTCTTCTTTTTCTCGCATTCTTTTTATTGATAAAATAAATGATTTTTTTCTTTTACAAGGCAAATATTCTTTTTCTCACTCCCCCAAGCATTAAACAAGCTATTTTGCAAAAATTTTCTCTAAACATGCTACCTATCCTATCAAGGTGACAACGGAGGCGTGAATCCTAAAAAGCCATCTAAAACAAACAAAACTACGCTAGGAAGAACTCATGCTCAATTTAGTTAAGGAAGATTTCGAAAAATTTTAATTTAGTCTCTAAAGATGCTAGAGTGCATGCAATTCAACTATAGGAAAAATATATACTCATGTTTTTCTTATCCTAGAAATTTCATAATCAATTTTAAAGCAAGGCAAAAAATCTCAAAAAAAAAATTTAAAAAAATTTGCTCAATTTAGAAAAAAAAAAATAAACTTGAACACCGATTCTGATCAGTTCCCAGGTAGGAGGTGTTCCGTAAACCGTAAACTTAAATACCTCCAATCTTTGACAGATCTTCACTGGTTTGGGTCAGTTCCCAAGTAGAAGGTGTTCCTTAAACCGTCAACTTAAATACCTCCAACCTTAGACAGAACTTCGTCGATTCGTGTTTAATTTTTTTTTTTTTTTAAGAATTTCTTAAAACATCAATCCAATTAAACACAAAGCAATAAATCAAGCATGCATATAAAACAAAGCATGTGCTCAAAGACTCGATGAAAATCTAACATGCAAGATATTTCTTCCACCCCCAACCTAAACATTACATTGTCCCTAATGTAAATTAAATATGGAAAGTAAGGGACAAAAAGTAAAAGAGAATAGAAAACCTCCCCTGTTTAAGCATTGGGTTGGCAAATATGGAAACTCCCACGATTGACAAAAATTGTAGAGATTTGGTGTAGGGATTCTACCAAAAATAAAACAAAAATAAATTAGGAAAACAACTAAATAAGGAAAGAAAATAAAAAAAATGAAGGGACAGAATTTTGGTTTTGCTCTCAAAAGCTAAATCTCCATAAAGCTCAATTCCTTTTCCTTGCTTCTTGGTGTGCAAACAAGCTTGCTCTTGCAAAAGGATTGTCACAAAGGCCTACAAGAAACAAACTACAAAAAAGAAGAAAAAGGTGAAAAACATAAAAGGAAATAGAAATAATACACCGTGTTCCCCGGAAATGGCGCCAATTTGACGGAAGAGATTGTCGCGGTCTCTTGTCAAATAAATTTATAATCCACGATTCCTAAAGTTAACTTGTAGCAGTAGTGGTCGAGATCGATCATAGGGAACAATCAGTTTATTTCTAAATTCTTTTGTGTTTTTGAGGTAACAAAAAAGGGGGGCTTATTGATAAAAGATTAAGACATAAAGTAAAGACAGGAAAATAAATAAGGAAAATTAAATGTAAGTAAAGTAAAGGCGGGGTTAGTTGATCTTACCACGAGGATCAATGTAATCTGGGTTGAACTCAGTGTTAAGTTTGATTAATTTCATTCATCGATTATCAATTTATATTTAATTAACTATCTAAGTCTGGCGTACTCCAACAACAAACCAAGAGTCGTGATCCAACTATCACAAACATGTAAACGCTAAGTTTGATTCTAGTTTAAATTAATTAATTGGCCTATTAACTAATCTAAACCGCATTGGGATCTAACCGAATTAATTCACATGCAACGGACAACAAACCACAATTACAATTGATTAAATCATTTAGTTCTAGGGACGCATGCGTAAAATCATAACGTTAGCCTATTTGCTACTTAGATTTATCAACTAAATTTAGACAGGGCGCGATCAAGGTTGGGCGCGATCAAGGTTGTCAATCTTTCCTACCACAATCTAAACTTGTATGCAAAGACTAAAATCACAAAGACAATTAACTAAGTAATGAAGAATGGAAATCTCATAAAATTGAATCAAACTTACAAATCGAGGTCCCGATTACAACGATCCGTGCTTAGTTGGCCATAGACAAGCACCTTCAAGCTCAAGGCTCGATCAACCAACCCATGAACTAAGAAAACTTAAAAGAACTCTAGAAAAGTAAAAATAAAGGTGGCTACAATATTGTATTGAGGGATGATTCTAATCCTACACCAAAGGCCTCTATTTATAGAGTTTCTTGGCCTTCAATTCGTGGTAGAATGGTGCTGAATTGGGTCTTCAAACATGGAAAAATTTCAGCAAAATTTTGAAAATTTCAATTCTGGAAAACTGCCTACCGTCGAGACGCTAGGCCTTCAGATATGGAATGAATCTCTCGGATCAACATAGCATCGAGACGTTATGGGTGCAGAGTCTCGACGTTGCAGCTTCAGCTTGGCGCCCACGAGATTTCCTTATTTGAGTAGTGTCTCGACCCTTCAATGGCAGCATCTCGACGCTGTGACAGCTCCAGGGGCAGAATCGTCATTTCACGCTTTGATATTGCTCATTTAAGCCTCGAATCGCTTCCAAAGCTCCAGCGAGGACCTATAGACATATTATACGCAAGGAATTCAACTAAGATAAGAAAATTTGTCTTATCAATGATTTTTGGATGGCTGGCATCGAATGTTGAGTTCTAGCAATTTGTGGTTTGTCTATAGAATTTTGGTTGTCAATAATCGTGGTTTCTGTACTTGAATAAGATTAGATGTGATATAGTGAGAGCATGTTGGTTTCTGTACCTATGGGTCGTTACCACATGCATGCCTACTTACTTTTGGGAAAAATCTCATTTTGAAATAAATATTAACACAAAACATTCGACATTTTAAAGAAAGAAAGCCTTTCGGCCTGGGATCCCAAATAAAACAAGAAAACTTGCAAAAACTCCATTAAAAAAGAGGTTTCCTAAGAACAACATAGAGATATTTAAAACCTTAAGAATCACCATTTACAAAACTGACTAAAAGAAAAATGAGTAAACTAGACTACGTGGAAGTAATGATCACATGTTTCCATGGCTCGTTAGCAGCATTCCGTCCCACGCTCTATATGTCCTCGCTCGTACCTAAAAGGAAATATTTTGAAAAGAATGAGTGTTAAAAATAATCAGTAAGTAACGCTCCGGTTTAGAGGGGGTTTACATGTATTACATGGGTAACTTGAGGTTAGTTGTTGCTAAAGGGCCTAATGGTCATTTCATTTCATTTCATTTCATATCATTTCATTTCGTTTACCATGTCGTATGGGTCACGTGGACAACCAACCTAACATATGCTAACCAACTCATTGGAGGTGCACAAGTCGGAATCCTGGGAGATCTTCACTCCTACTGATGGAGGAAGGCACCCAGTCAGTGGTGTCAAGTCTCACCCATCAAGGCACCCTCTATGTGCATAACACTCTAACTACCAACTCACTGGTCGGGTGTCCATGGGTTTTTAGTCAGAACTTTACTTCCACAGATAGTAGATGGCGCCTAGCCTATGAAGCCGAGTCCCGCTCATTTAGCTCCTCATCTCAGTCTATAAACATCTCAATTCTAGAAATTTGATTGCCACGGTCCACCGCTAGGATAAGAAACCTATCCTCATTTCGTATTAGGGCCCCTATTAGCAAGCTTAACTTGCAACTTAACCATCAAGTTTATTTCCCATAAAGGTTTCTGAAGGGCTAATTTAACATATTCTAACTACCTCACCGTTCATCTCATTCAAGCATAGATATCATAACTAACATCCAAGACACTAAATAGACAAGGCAAATGCATATTTTGAATAGCCAACAACCAATATCAGCACATCGTAATCCAAGTGACATCACTAAACTTAGCCTCGTTATTCACTGTAGTGCTACCAAAAATTTAACAACAAAACGACATACATATAACTAACCCCAAATTTCCTGGTCACCTGTAAACAAGAGAATACATATCTATATTCAAAACTGCCCAACTACAAAACTTCCACAACACTTCTAGGCAATAGAACAGACTCCAAACTTCAACAAACAAAGCAAGTTAGGCCTCACATCCACAACTCAACCATATAGAACCTCTAATCTTCCCCAACATAGAACATTCAGATCATAAAAGGTTTAACCAAGCAGAATATTCTATACTTCTCAACACAAAGCATTCAGAGAATTCAAGCACATCTAGCATATTCCTCATATTATTTTTAAGTCAAAACTATTTCGAGCATTAAGCATACCATACATACTAACACAAATAACCAAGGTGTTTAGTTATCGCCAGAACACACATAAACCAACATCCCATATATCAAACCATACATAATCGCATTCAAAGTATGCAACCATTCATAACAAGTAATCTCAGCCCAGCCAAGGCTATCTAAGCAGTAAGGTTACTTACAGAGAACTTGAGAAATCTTTTAATCAAATTCCTTAACTCCAAGACCTTAGGCAAAACTACACAAAAAGATTCCAAAACCAATTAGGATGTAAACTGAGCATTCAACCAAAGGCCAAATAATTTGAGGACAACTCAACGCCCAAAAATTCTGCTTTAGCTTGCTGCTTGAGTTCTAATTCAATCCAAATTCGACGACTCGTGCTCCAATCTTAATGGGTACCTTACAATTAGAAACCAAGGTCAATGGGCATTTGATTAAACACACAATCGACTAAAAATGCTTTAGATCTCACTCACTGATAACTCTCCAAAAGAGAGTTATTTAAGCCTTAGTTCTATAGTGTTTTGTGTGTCGTTTGTGCTAAATAGAGTTGCTTTTAGATGAATATTATTATTTTAACCCATTTGGAAGAATGGATGCCTTGGAAGTTATTTTGTGCAGAATATTTTGCTAAGCGACTTGAGGGAGCAAAATCTGTGATCCAGCAAAGCAAGGAGCAAAACTGCCATGTCACAGCTCGTAATCCATTTTAATGAACTGAAGTTAGTTAAGCTATTTTCGGATCTAAGAAGCTTTGAGAGCCTGCCACACGTACAAATTGACCCAATTAGGGCTTGTTATCACTCTATAAAAGGAAGAGTCGTCTCAAGTAAAAAACATTTCATCCTTCGAGAAGAAAAGTCCTATTCCATTCGTGGAGGCTTACTTCCCATCTTTGGGAGCCGAATAGAAAGGAAAGATTGGAGACTTCAAGAAGACCATCAATTAAGGATTTGACCAAGGGAATTAATCTTTTCTTGTAAATTCTTGTAATTATGGATGCACATACTCTGATTGTAGTGTGTGTTATCATGAGCTTTATGAACTAAATTTCTTAGGTGTTGGTTATGAGTTATGTACTTGTCGTGCTTATTTTTTCTATGCAATATATGTTGATTTGGGCATCTTGATTATTTGTTGTGCATATTTTTATTTTGTGCCCGCCTAGCCAGGCGGTATGAATACCACTTCTTAGTTTCAGGGATGATTTGAGAAGTGTGTGGCATTTAATCACATTAGATCATTGTGTATTGGTGAACGCCAGTGACTGAGTTGGGGATAACCAGTTGCCTAGTGCTTGATAGGTAGAGCATCATTGGAGTTGAAACACATTCCAAAAAGTCCAGAGTTTCGGGAGGATCCTGCTAATAAGACTGCAAGAGTTTTGCCTAATCTATAATATTGCTAGAGCATCTTTTAAAACAATTACTAAATCCTGACCAATGCTTGTTTCCAATCTGTCTGCTTTATTTGTTTACTTTCTATTCTGTCATATCTTTTGCTTCAACATTGTTCCAAAAATCAATCATTTTTAACCACTTCTGAAACCATTAGGAAGTTATACTTAATAGATAAAGTGAGAACTATTCAGCCCCGTGGATACGATAAATTACTTATCACTTGTTGCGGATTGTGTATGCTTGCACAGTGTTCTAGAGTCTATTTTTACTATATTTTTACCCACTCTGGAAACCCAACACTCACCCACAGTTGAATTCACTTAAAATCACTGGAAAAGATCACCCACGTCGCTGTTGGAAAGAACCCACACAAATGACTTGCTGAGAAACGCTGATGAACGAGTCATGGAATTCGTAGATTAGACTTCCACTTTAATGTTGTTTCTAGGAAAAAATACATTTTTAGTCCCTGACGTTTGGGTTGGGTTTCATTTTGGTCCCTAAGTTTTCAAACTCAACAATTTAGAACCTAGGGTTTGGTTTTAGTTTCATTTTAGTCCCTCCATCAATTTTTCTGTTAAAAAGTAACTGTTTGCTGACATCGCACTGCTTTTTCATTAAAAAAAATATTTTTTAATTTTTAAAATGTAAATATATTAAAGTAATAAAAATATTTTTATTTTATAATATTTTATTTACTCATCCCTATTTCTTCTTCTTCTTCTTCTTCTTCTTCTTCACCTTGTAGAAGACAACCGCCTCTCACCAGGGCCGGCGACCGGCAAAAAAATTTTCCACTCTTTTTCTTCCTTTCTTCACTTTTTCTCCGTCTTCTCCGAGCAAGCCTTCAAAACCCACTTCGTCTCTTCTTCAAGCAAGCCTTCAAAAACCCACTTCGTCTTCATTCGTCGTGGGTGTCGTCTGGATTGTTCGTTGTACTATCGTGGGTCGGTTAAGGCTGGAAGTCAGTGGGTTCTCGTGGGTTTATCTTGGACTGGAGTTCCAGATCTAAACGATCCTAGATCTGTTCACGTGGGTTTTCTTCCTCTCGGTTAGTCTCTCTCGAACAACCGATAGTCCCCACTACGAGGAAGGATATCTCTTAGCTTTGAGCTTCTTCATCGTTGGACAGCAAACCGGCGTTTTCGGGATTTGAGTTACTTGTTGGGTCGTCGAGCTTTAGATCCACGAGAGTGAGCTTCAAATCCACCATATTTGAGCTTCAAATCCACGAGAACTCGTGATCTTTAGATCGGCCGTCTTCGAGCTTCAGATCCACTGTCTGTTGTTGTTGTCTTTGAGATTCAGATCTGTCATCTCCTCCGTCGAACCAAAGATGAGGAAAGAGAATAAAAAGAAGAGAAAAAGAAGAAGGAAAAATAATTTTGTCGTTGGCAAGTGTTGCCATCTAGAGTGGGGTAAAAATATGATAAAAATAAGCTCTAGAATACTGTGCAAGTATACACAATTCGCAGCAAGTGATAAGTAATTTATCGTATCCACTAGGTTTTGAATAGCTTCCACTCTGCCTATTTTATGGATCTATTTATTGATTTCAAGATTGTTAAAATGATTGATTTTGATAAAATGCTGAAACAAAAGAAATAACAGAGCAAAAAGTAAACGGATAAAGCAGATAGATTGGAAACAGGCGTTGTTCAGGATTTCTGTAATTGTTTTAAATGATGCTCTAGCAATAATTTTGATTAGGCAATTCTCTTGCAGTCTTATCAGCAGGATCCTCCCGGAACTCTAGATTTTTTGAAATGTGTTTCAACTGCAATGACGTTCTACCGATCAAGCACTAGGTGACTGGTTATCCCTAACTCAATTAATGGCGTCCACCAACACATAATGATCTAGTGTGATTAATTTCCACACACCTCTCAAATCATCCCTGAAACTAAGAGGTGATATTCATACTGGCTGGCCAGACGGGCACAAAATAGAAATAGACACAACAAATAATCAAGATGCTCAAATCAATATCAATTGCATAGAGAATGAAGCACGACAATTACATAGATCCTAACCAGCACCTAAGTAAATTTAGTTCATGGAGTACAAAATAAAACACGCTACAATCTGAGTATGTGCATCCATTACTACAAGATATTTACAAGAAAAGGTTAATTCCCTTGAAAAAATTCGTAGTTGATGGTCTTCTTGAGGTCTCCAATCGTTCCTCCTTTATTCAGTTCCCAAAGATGGAAAGTAAGCCTCCACGAATGGAATAAGACTTTCCTTTCTCGAATTTGGAATATTTTGGACTTCAGACGGCTACTTCCTTTTATAGAGTGGAGTCAACCCTAATTTACACGTGGAGGGCTCTCCAAGCTTCCTAGATTCGAGATTAATTCAGCTAACACCACCTCATTTAATGAATGGCAGTTTTGCTTCTTGCTTTGTTGGATCATAGATTTTGCTTCCTCAAGTCGCTCAGCATTATTCTCTCTGCAAAATAACTTCCAAGGCATCCATTCTTCCAAATAGGTTAAAACATAAAATATTCATCTAAAAGCAACCCTATTAGGCACAAATGACACACAAATCACTATAGAAATAAGGCCTAAATAACTCCCTTTTGGAGAGTTATCATACCCCCAAACTTGAACTATTGCTCGTCCCGAGCAATACTAACTAACTTTCCCTTGAGAATTCAAAACATTAGTCATAGCATAACTTAATCAAAATAGATAATCCAACTCTACCTTCAAATTTTAACTGAGCATTCTGCAAAACCAAACACTGCTTTAGCAAAATAATTCTTTTAGCATTTAAAAAATAATCACCACCTTTAACTCAATCCTAATAACTTACCACAACCCAGCTCTATTGTCAGACACATTTAACCATATTTTTAAGGGGCTTTATTTTTTTGTTCTTCAGACTTAAAGTAGCCCTATAGTCATAAGCTCTTAAGCATGAGATGACTCACTTTATGGTGCAGTATACCCTTGTCTCAAGCTCATCACCAACTAGGCTAAATACTCATTGTTAAGCTAAAAAATCCTTAGCTATTCTATCCCTTGCTTCTCAGAATGGCGACATTTTATGATGAAGCTCACTTAAGCCCTGGGAGACACAAAAAATGCTAGATTATCATTCATCCTTCAAAACTTTTGCTCTTTCAATTTTTACAGCAAAAGTTTCCACAATTTTTCTTTTCAGCAATCAATTTTTTTCATTTTTCAATATTTCCTAAGTCATCTTTTGACGCAAAGACAAACTGTGGGTGTCACAAATGTCCCTGGTTACTCAACAACCTAGAAAAAATAATTATGAAGAAGATGAATGCTCGAGCAAAACAAGCGAAGTAGTTAAAAAGTCCCCCAAACTTAAATTATTCATTGTCCCCAATGAATCAACATGATAATTATACCCCCAAACTTAATTCTTTTTCTATCTGAATTTTAAACTAAGCGTGGGACTAAGATTAAGCTTAAGGTGGATCAAATAAGTCAATACTACCTCAGAATCTTCTTGTCGTTGCAATGACCAGGCTAGAAGAAATGCTCAAGCAAAAGGTTTCTGGAGATCAGAACACCTTGATCTTATTAAGCTAACTAGTCCAAGCGTCAAAAATTCAGGAGAAAATGGTTAAGTTAGGAATGCTTTGAATGAGTGAACAACACTCAAGCGGAAGCGTTATCGGATCTTAGGCACCAATTTTCATTAATTTAATTGATTAAAAGCATGCTAAAATAAGAACAAAAACAGATGATTGAAAAACTTTACTTTGAAGCTTCAATCCGTGAGTTCTCTTGGAAGTTTTCCCACACAATCACTTCATGGACGACCACCGAGATCTTCCCCGCTATTCTCCGGCCTTAGAACGGGCTTGTGGGAACCCGAGCATGATGAATTTGAGAGGAAGAAAATGAGAGAAAGAATGGGTTTTTGTCAAAAGCTTGCTCACGGTTTTGAGAGAGTTTTTGAGGCTTTTCTTCTTTTATGAATATCACCAGCAACTCCCACTTTGTGTCTTAATTGCTTGCCTTTTAAAGAAGAAAATTTTCATCCAAAATTGCCATGAGAAGACAACAAATCAAGCATGAAGCTTACTCATAGTTTATGTGTCAAAACCACATATTTTACCTCATGGATTTTGAGATTTTGAAAATTTGAAATTCTAAAATTTCCATCTAAACCCACTTTAGTTATCTTTAAACAAAATTGATTTAATTAAAGAAGATTATTAATTAAACATTTTATTTAATAATAATAATTATTTAATTTAATATCAATTATTAAACCAAATAATTTGTATCAAATTCGATGTCTCTCAAAACCCGACAATCTCGAATGTAAATCCCTATTCACATGTGTAATATTTAAATCATATTTAAATAATAATAACTCTCTCAAAATATAGTTTAATTCATAATTAAACCGATGTGCCAAACTATATTGATTATAAATAACGATATAAATAACGAGTTTCAAATACTTTCATCACTCTGTTCTAAGGTTAATCCATTTGAGCTATCAGGGGGACCTAATGGACCTACAAATCATGGGCTCCAACAATCTTAGATTAACAAGTTGAACTCTTTCAATCCTAGCTAACCAACATTTGTTAACTAACGGGACACTCCACTATAGCCCGTAGCTGAACTCCCCTCACTGTAGATTTATTTTTGTCCACCCAATATAACTGTGATCAGTAAGTCAATCCTTCACAGGTTTTTCGTATCTATAGTAAGGTCAAAAGTCCATTTTACCCCTATAGCACTCCTTGTTCCTTAAGCCTCCACTGAGTCCCTAATCAACAATTGGTTTGTGGTCCCACCACTAAACCTAAAACCTCTCGGGCCAATGAGAGGGCGACGCGCCTTTGTTCACGTTCCAGAGTCAGCACTTAAGAGAACAACCTCTCTACTATCCCTAAAGTCGGGTAGGAGTGAATTTCATCTTGCAAGACTATGTCCCCAGCTATCTACCCGGTCTTATCCCCAAAGTGGTAGGTTGTTGAGCGGAATTTTCTGACCACTCTCACCCATGCAAATCAAGGGACAATCTCGAATAAATAGGAGTTCATAATTAGCTCAGGATTAAGAACAAGTTACCTAGGTCATTGCTTGAAATAGTCAGTTTCACAGTAAACGGGTTATGTGTAATATTTAAATCATATATAAATAATAATAACTCTCTCAAAATATAGTTTAATTCATAATTAAACCGATGTGCCAAACTATATTGATTATAAATAACGATATAAATAACGTCTTTCAAATACTTTCATCACTCTGTTCCAAGGTTAATCCGTTTGAGCTAGTAGGGGGACCTAATGGACCTACAAATCATGGGCTCCAACAATCTTAGATTAACCAGTTGAACTCTTTCAATCCTAGTTAACCAACATTTGTTAACTAACGGGACACTCCACTATAGCCCGTAGCTGAACTCCCCTCACTGTAGATTTATTTTTGTCCACCCGATATAACTGTGATCAGTAAGTCAATCCTTCACAGGTTGTTCGTATCTATAGTAAGGTCAAAAGTCCATTTTACCCCTATAGCACTCCTTATTCCTTAAGCCTCCACTGAGTCCCTAATGAACATTTGGTTTGTGGTCCCACCACTAAACCTAAAACCTCTCGGGCCAATGAGAGGGTGACGCACCTTTGTTCACGTTCCAGAGTCAGCACTTAAGAGAACAACCTCTCTACTATCCCTAAAGTCAGGTAGGAGTGAATTCCATCTTGCAGGACTATGTCCCCAGCTATCTACCCGGTCTTATCCCCAAAGTGGTAGGTTGTTGAGCGGAATTTTCTGACCACTCTCACCCATGCAAATCAAGGGACAATCTCGAATAAACAGGAGTTCATAGTTAGCTCAGGATTAAGATCAAGTTACCTAGGTCATTGCTTGAAATAGTCAGTTTCACAGTAAACGGGTTATAAAGTGAAAGTGACTTATTTTGTGGTCTGGTCTTATACAAACTCTTTTGCATAGGACGCCCCCACTCGCATGTCTCTACGTCAACGACACAGGATCACATTGTTTGTATTAAAACAAAATGGGCCGCATCACATAGTTTTTCCTAGGATAAGGTACCCAGTCTTATCCCTATACTATAAACCGTTTTAGGCTATGTACTTGAACCTGATCCATTTTTATGTCACTACATATAGTTCAAGTGTTTCATATCATAGCCATGGACTCTAGTTTATTGGTTTTGGGTTAATAAAAACATAGATAAACTAACCTTTCGACAACCAGAATATTAACTATTCTTATAAGTTTTAAGTATAACTTTGTTACATTTACTATCCATGAGTTTTAGGACATAAACCCCAACATGCTTAGCGTGCTATAGAACATAAAATACTTCAGGAAATTTCATTAAAAACAGAAAAATTACAAGATCAGATTATATTTTTGAAAGGCCAACAAAATAAAAACAGAAACAGTAAAAACAGACAAACAAGGTCAGGAAAATGAGCGAGCAACAAAAATGATCAGCCAAAAGAAAAGCTCACTCGGTAATTTTTTATCTAGTCCTCCTGGCCAGCATCATCATCTTCCTCTTCTCTCTCAACGGGTGGTGGTGGGATCCAAGGGTTCAACAAATCATCCGGGAAGACAGGAAGGATTGGGTAGGGCTTTATAAAGTTAGCTTGAAGTGCCTTCCTTAATTGATATGAACCGAGGTGTATTATCAAGCTATAAAAACCAAAGATGGTCACCAAACTTTAGAGTTTGCTGATTGGAAGATGAATCTCGGATTTAAGGCATTTTTATTGTAATTTTTAGTTTTAAAGTTGTGTTTTTAATGTTTTAACTTATTATTTAGTTAGTGGTCATTATAGCATTGATGGGGATGCATGTTACAACCCTTCATATGCCCATATGTTATGTTTGAAGGCTATAAATAGCCATCTATGTTGTTGCTTTGAGGGATGATTTGGTTGATAGAATTTCAATGAAAATTAAGTGTTTTGAGCCTAAAGGCCATGAGCACCTTTGCCTATCTTGTGTTTAGATTTGCATGCTAGGATCATTCAAGTAGCATTGGTCAAACTACTTGTGGAGTGATTCGAATCTCGAGTTTAGAAACGAGTTTCTCTACTCTTGATCTTGATCATCAAGGTAAATTTGTTCTATCTTATTCCTTGGAATGAAATCACTTTGATTTGGGGGGTTTTAGCATTTGAGATCTAGGGATTTGCATATCCATAAGAGTTCTTAGATCCAATTGGCTCGGGCTGTCGTATCATTTTGGTATCAGAGCTGCTTTGTCGTATCATTTTGGTATCAGAGTCGCTTTGTCATATCATTTTGGTATCAGAGCCGCTTTGTCATATCATTTTGGTATCAGAGCTTTAGGTTCTAGATCAAATATATGTTTTTGTTGTTGCAATTCCTTTCTTGTTTTTCATTCTAATTTTTTTTTTGTTCTTATTGTTCATGTTGTTGCATTCTGTCAAGAAATATAAAACCGAAAAAGTGTCATTTATGTTCGTCTTTTCGTATTCTTGTCTTCTGCAATCCTGTAGGTCTTAATCTGATCTTCAACTCTGTCTTCTATGAGATCTTGAGATTCGGTGTGCTTCATATAGAAAATCCATTTTGATAATATATTCTGGAAAATCTGAGAAGGCCGAGATTGTTCATTTTCTTGACTTCTTGTTGTTTTTTGCTATAAAAATGTGTTAGATCTGAATTGTTTGTTGATTAAACTCTCACTTGTGTTAGGATCTGACCGTTGGTATCCATAGTTACATGTTGAATTTTTCAAATTAATTAGCCACTTGCCATAAATTTGGGAGTTACAAACTTTTCACATTCAAATTTCCTTCCAATTTATTTAATGCCCATGATCTCTATTAATTTATGGATACTTATATTTAGACTTTCATTTCCATTTGACCTTTGACTTCTTTGTTGACTTGTTTCTTATTTGGTATTCGTTTGACTCCATACTTAAGCTATTTTGATTGCGTTCTATGTGTGCTATCTATCACTTCAATGTGAGTGAGATTGAGAGTTTGTTGAGAGTGTGTGTGTCTTGAAGTGAAAACACGTGAAGAAGTGTTTGTGAGGTCCATTTTCCTTGTCACTTTGCATTCTTTTGCAGCATGTTTCAAACAAGGAGTTCAAACAAATCCATGTTTAGTCAAGCACAAAAACATTGTGAGAAACACATTCATGTTGATCCATTTTGGAAGGATTTTCATGAAAATATGGATGAAATACATAAATCTATAAAGTACATGTCTGATTTATCTCACGAGTTGAATTTGTGGGATCAAGTAAGAGAGAGACAAATCACAAAATCCCTTCAAGAAGAAGAAGATTGTTCCATGCCTAAAGATGATGTTTCAAATGATGACGTTGTTGTTGATGACTTGGTGACTAGCGAAGAAAGTGTGGAAACATATGTTGATCCTTCCTTTGAGACAGAAAGTGAGGAAATTGAAAACGAGAAAGACCGTGGGAAAGAAACATTTGAGACTTATATCGAGATTAAGGAGCAAGAGAGTTCATTTAGAGTTTGTGGGAGAATATTGTCTTGTATTCAAAACGACACATACAAGAACTTGTAGCTGAAAAAACTTGCTTTCTAACAGGTGCACTTAAACCAAGTGTATCTAAATTTTCTCAGGAATTCTTGCAGGAAATTAAAATGTTTATTGAAAAGCAAGATCCAAAGCTTGCTTCAAATGCAAGTCAAAGCCGACCACGAGGAAAGTGCAATACCAACGAGCTATGTAAGAAGAAATACTCCTATTTTACTCCATCATTCATTCACGGACAATGGTCAAACGTGAAGAACATGAGGAGAGCAAGACAGCGAGATGCAAAAGATTTCAAGTTTCAACTACAAGGGGATCCTTTGATTTGAGGACGAATCCTCTTGAAGAATGGGAGGATGATATGAACTGAGGTGTCTTATCAATCTACAAAAGCCCAAAAGGGTCACCAAACTTTAGAGTTTGCTGATTGGAAGATGAATCTCGGATTTAAGGCATTTTTATTGTAATTTTCAGTTTTAAAGTTGTGTTTTTAATGTTTTAACTTATTATTTAGTTAGTGGTTATTATAGCATTGATGGGGATGCATGTTACAACCCTTCATATGCCCATAGGTTATGTTTGAAGGCTATAAATAGTCATCTGTGTTGTTGCTTTGAGGGAAGATTTGGTTGATAGAATTTCAATGAACATTAAGTCTTTTGAGCCTAAAGGCCATGGGCATTGTTGTAATTCTGGAGTGGTTAAAAATATAAGATAAATTGACTCCAAAATCCTGTGCAAGTATACACAGTCTGCAGCAAGTAATATTATCAATCCAAGGTCTGAATGAGCTTCCACTTTATCTATTTTGCGTAACTTCCTAATGGTTTCGAAGATAATAAAAATGTTGGGTTTTATAAGAATTATGCTGAAGCAAAATAAATGAAAGAACAACGAGTAAACAAATAAATAGACAGATTAAAGACAGGCGCTGGTTAGGTTTTAGTGATTGTTCTAAGTTATGCTCTAGCAATATTATTGATCATGCATTTCTCGCAGTATTATTAGCGGATTCCTCCCGGAACTCCGGATCTTTTGGGATATGTTTCAAACCCAATGAAGAGCGACCGATCAAGCACTAGGCAACTGGCTATCCCTAGCTCAGTCACTGGCGTTCACCAATACACAATGATCGTAGTGTGGATAATTGCCACACACTCTCTAAATCATCCCTGAAACTAGAGAGAGCTATTCACACCGGCTGGCCAGGCGGGCATAAAATGAGAATAAGCACAACAATTAACCAAAATGCGATAGTCAATATATTACTAGAGATGAAGCACAGTAATCACATTATTCCTAACCAACACCCTAAGCTACTTAGTTCATAACAGGCATAGGAATACGAATTACAATCTGAGTATGCATGTCCATAACCACAAGTTAATAAAGAAAGTAAACTTCCTAATCAGCTTGCGGATGATGGTAGTCTTGATAATCTTCAATCTCCCTATACTATTCGGCTTCCAAGGGAAAACATGGAATGAATTTGACTTTGACGGCTACTTCCTTTTATAGAAGGATGGGAGGCTTGAATTAGGTCAACTAGGACACGTGTAAGGCTCTCCTTGATCCTTTATCACGAAAATAACTCAACAGAAGTCGGTTCATGAAGTTGGCTAACGAGCTGTGATGTGGCAGTTTTTGTTCCCAGTTTTGCTGCAGCATAGAATTTGCTCCCTCCAGTCGCTCAGCAGCATAATCTGCACAAAGTAAATTCCAATGCCTCCATTCTTCCAAATGGGTTAAATCATGTAATATCTATCCAAAACCAACCCTATTCAGCATTAAAGACAGACCAATCCCTATATAATTGAGGCCTAAATAACTACCTTTTGGGCAGTTATCACACCCCCAAACTTGAACTATTGCGCGTCCCGAGCAATACTAACCAACCTTCCTTCAAGAATTTCAAAACACTAGACAAAGACTTAGCTTAATCAAACCAGACAGTCCAACACTACCTTTAACCTTTACCCGAGCACTCTGCAAAACCAAGCTCTACTGCAGCAAAATGATTCCTCCGGCATGGACAAATAATCACCACTTTTCAACTTAATTCTAAGAACTCACCACAGCCTAGCTCTATTATCAGATATTTCAAAACATATTTTTAAAGGGGTTTATAACATTATTTATCAGACTTTAAGCAGCCTTACAGTCATAAGCTCTTAAGCACGGGATGACCCACTTTATGGTGCAGTATACCCTTGCCTCAAACTTATCACCAACTAGGCTCAATACTCATTATAAAGCTAAAAAATCCTTAGTTATTCTATCTCTTGCCCCTCAGAATGGCGACATTTTATGATGAAGCTCACCTAAGTTCTGGGAGACAGAAAAACTGCTGAATCATCATTCATCCTTCAAAACTTTTGCTCCATCAATTTTTTCAGCAAAATCTTCAACAAATACTTTTTCCACAAATAATTTTTTCTCATATTTCTCATTTTTTTTACATTTCCTAGGTCATCTTTTGACGCGAAGACAAACTGTGGGTATCACAAATGTCCCCGGTTACTCAATAACCTAGCAAATTTTAATTTTGAAGGAGAGGAATGCTCGAGCAAAATAATTGGAGTAGCAAAAAGTCCCCCAAACTTGAAATATTCATTGTCCCCAATGAATCATTATATAAGCAAGAATACCCCCAAACTTAAATTTTTCTAACTGAATTTTTAAACTAAACATGGGACTAGGATTAAGCTTAAAGTGGATCATATAAGTCAATACTACCGTCAAAATCTTCTTTGCCGCAGCAACAGTCCAGGCTAGAAGAAATGCTCAAGCAAAAGGTTTCTGGAGATCAGAATACCTTGATCTAATTAAGCGTAATCAGTCCAAGCTTCAAAAATTCAGAAGAAAATTAGTTAAGTTAGAGTTACTCAATGTTAATGGAACAGAAACATCTAGAAATTTCATTTAAAAACATAAGAAAAGAAATTACATGGCAGAGATATATTTTTAAAGCAGAAAAATTAAAAAAGGAACAAGCAAAGATATTTAGCAAACGGGGTCAGATATGCGAGAGCAAACAAAATGACAAGAACAAAAATAATGCTGGGTGAAGATCATTCCATCCATCAATCTTCCTAACCCTGCTCTTCATCAACATCATCTTCTCGTTCAACAGGCGGGGGTGGTATCCAAAGATTAAACAAATCATCGGGAAACACTGGAAAGGCTTGATATGGTCTTTAGAAATTGGTTTGCAAGGCCCCCCTGAGCGCATCATCTCTCCTTTTAGCATAAGTCCAGTAGGTCTGAGCTTGCCTTTCAGCAAATTCTAACCTACTGGCCAACACTGACAGTTGCTCTAGGATCTGATTAACGCCATACACAAGCCCACCCTGGCGAACCTCTTGCATACGCTGAAGCCGCGCCAGATTAGGTGTGTCAATGATTCCCTTATCAGTCATGATCATATCTTCTGGAATCGTGGGCACTCCTGCCCTGCTGCATAACATCGTAATCGTGTTCGGAAAGAACAGCTTCCCCACCTTCTTTTTCCAACAATCAACAATCTCAGAAGAAATAATTTTTCCTACATCAATACTCATCGAGCGAAGAATGGCAAAGGCAAGCAATACCCTGTCCCGAGATACTGTGGAGTCCTGTGTTTTCGGCAGCAAGCGTAGCCTGATGAAACCCATAAAAGTGTTGGCTTCACTCTTCAAATAAGCAGCTTGAAACGTATGCTTCCGCGTCTGCGACACCCTCCATTGAGCCCCCTCAATGCCTACCTCCCGGACAGCCGCACTCAGTTGATCACTAGATGGTGCAACCACCATCTCATTAAAAACGGCATGCGGAAAATCCTGGAGATCGAACAATTCATTAATGGCCTCAGGACTCCACTGTACAGGCACTCCTCGAACGATAACCTTAAAATCATTCTTAACGTCAAGATTGGCATAAAATTCTCGAACAATGTTGGAATTGACAGGTTCTGGTTTCGCACAAAATTGCCTCCATCCGAGGTTCACTATTCCAGCCTCCAAGAACCTAGGCAAATCACTGCCAAATCCTCGTTCGAACAAGAAGTCCCGTTTCAGCACCTCCTGGTATTTTGCTCGAGCAAGATCGTTGACGAAGCGAATGAATTGTGCCCTCGGCTCCTCAATTTCCCCCGATGCTTCGGCAATTCCTTTGCCCTTGCTTTCTCTTTGTATACGCAAACGCTCTTCTTCTTCCTTTCTTGCCTCTTCTTCTTTTTCCTTATTCTCAGCTTCCCTTTTTTCTTCCTCAGAGTCCGACGTTGGAGGTGATGGAGTGTTCCGAATCACCCTCACGCGACCCGCCTTCCTCTTGATGCGGCGGCGCTTGGGCGGTTCAGGCATTATGATTTCCACATGAGCCTCCTGCACCGGCTCTAGTGTTTTCTCTTTTTCAGGCATACTTGCGACTTGTCTTTCGACCTCTGTCTCATGTTCCTTCTCAGTATTCCCTTCCTGAACCGTAGCAGAAACTATCGGTTCGTTCTCAAAATTCTGAACAGCCTCTGTTTCTTGGATGACTTCTTGTTCCGCAGCCCTCTGCTGCCTCCGTCTTCGTTTCGCCTCCTTCTCTTCTGGCATTCTTTTCTTCTTAGATTTTCCTTTGTGAACCTCCGGTGTGACCGGCACCTCTTCCTCTTCACTCTCCCTCTCTTTCCTAGCTCTAGTCTTAGCCATAGCGAACTCAAAGGGTTGACAGAGAATGGGAAGGAAAAAGAAAGAATGCAAACGACAAAAATGTGATCAAGAAGACGAAGTGGAGAGAACTTACCAGCAGTTGTAAATAAATAAGGCTCCAGCAAAAAAGAAATCCTAACCGAAAAGATTTGCCCTGCAATAACTAATATTACCGTTTTAATTTATAAATGCAAACCTAAAATTCAAAAATTACCAACGGTAAAATTGCGGATTCCAAACGCCCATGGTAAAAATTAATGTGCTGTCATCATTGAAGCCTTCGGATAATTGCTCTACGACACGTGGCCTCATCAGATGATGCGCGCACATTTACCTGCGAGAACTCAAAGCCAAATCCAACGGAAAAAATAATAAATTCCAACGGAAACCCTTTTAATTCGAAAGATTTTGCTCCAGCCATATCTTTGCCACAACAATCTTCTGAACCTGAAGAATCTTAGATACGGAATTCGAATTTCAAAACAAGAAAAATCAAAGATTTTTTTCTTTAAATTAAATTTTAACCAATCATCCCAATCTTTTATTTTCAAAAGAAGCCGAATAAATTAGAGAAAATCTCTATTAATTAAAACTAGAATTCACATAAATAAAATCTAGAAAAAATAAAATCTGACTAATTAAAAGATAATTGCAAGATAATTTAAATAAATAACCCGAAAATAAAATCAAATCAAATTCAAAACGAAATAAAATCTGAAATAAAAATACTGAGATCTAATAAACTATGCAAAAAAAATCAAACCTAACCTAATCGGAATTAAAAACAAATCAGAGAAACTTAAAATCAATACAAAGTCTGGGAGCTCAAAATTTTGCTCTGTGAAATGCTCCCGCAAAAGTCCTGCTCTCTCAATCATCAACCAACCTTAGGGAAGGATGTTTCGACTGAAACTCCTCACCCCAATAATGCTTCACACGCTGTCAATTCACTTTGAACAATCTCCCATCTTTTTCATCCTGCAAAGTAATTGCTCCATGGGGAAAAACTTCAATTACAATAAATGGTCCTGACCATTTAGATTTTAATTTTCCAGGAAATAATTTTAATCTAGAATTATAAAGCAAAACTTTTTGACCCTTGACAAACTCTTTAGATTTTATTCTCTTGTCATGCCACAACTTAGTCTTTTCTTTATACATTTTCGCATTCTCGTAAGAAAATTGGCGAAATTCCTCTAACTCATTAAGCTGCAGCATTCTTATTGCTCCTGCACGACTCAGATCAAAATTTAACTTTTTCAAAGCCCAAAACGTCTTATGCTCTAGCTCCAATGGTAAATGGCAAGCTTTCCCATATACTAACCTATAGGGAGACATACCTAGAGGAGTCTTATAAGCTGTCCTATAAGCCCAAAGAGCCTCATCCAACCTAAAGGACCAATCCTTTCTAGATGGATGGACTACTTTCTCTAAAATAGCTTTAATTTCCCTATTACTAATTTCAGCTTGACCATTTGCTTGTGGGTGATAAGGGGTAGCTATCCTATGCTTAATCTCATACTTAGCTAAAAGCTTAGTTAAGATATTATTAACAAAATGTGTACCCTCATCACTCACTAGAGCCCTAGGTGTCCCAAACCGCGCAAAGATGTGCGATTGAAGAAACCTTGCAACTGTCTTGGCATCACTCTGATGGCATGCGATGACCTACACCCACTTGGACACGTAATCCACTGCCAATAAGATAAAAACATTGCCATTAGAAGGGGGAAATGGCCCCATAAAGTCAATACCCCATACATTGAATAGTTCAACTTCTAAAATATAAGTAAGAGAAATTTCATCTCTTGGCCCCAAATTTCCTCTCCTTTGGCAAGCATCACATTGCTTGTAGAACCAGTGGGCATCCTTGAATAACGTAGGCCAGAAAAATCTGCAATGCAAAATCCTCATAGCTGCCCTTTGACCGCTGAAATGGCCTCCATACGGCGAAGAGTGACATTGCTCCAGGATTTCCTTCGCTTCAGCACCTGAAACGCACCTACGAATAATACCGTCAGAGCATTGCTTATACATAAATGGCTCATCCCAATAGAAAATTTTTGCATCATGCTTAAATTTTTTCTTCTGCCTCCAATCCATATCAATAGGGGTGACTACCTTTACTAAAAAGTTGGCAATATCAGCATACCAAGGGACATCCCTGACTACCTTTACCTGAACAACAAAAATCTGCTCATCCGGAAAAGAATCGGAAATGGCAGATTGCTCCAGCAAAGATGATGATGGATCAAGACGAGATAAATGATCTGCAATGACATTCTCTGATCCCTTCTTGTCCTTTATCTCCAAGTCGAATTCCTGCAGTAATAAAATCCAACGAATTAGTCTAGGCTTTGCATCTTTCTTTGACATTAAATACTTTATTGTTGCATGATCCGTGAACACCGTGACTTTGGATCCAACCAAATATGGCCGAAATTTCTCAAAAGCAAACACAACAGCTAACAACTCCTTTTCAGTAGTTGTGTAGTTGACTTGTGCCTCATTTAAAACCTTGCTTGCATAATATATAGGATGAATAAATTTGCCCTGCTTTTGCCCTAGCATTGCACCTACTGCAGCATCACTCGCGTCACACATTACCTCGAATGGCAAATTCCAATTAGGTGTGCAGAGAATGGGTGCTGAGATTAAAGCAGCCTTCAATGTTTCAAAAGCCTTCCTGCAGTCTGCATTAAAGTCAAAAATATGATCAGTGCACAATAAGTTACAAAGAGGTTTACTGATTTTGGAAAAATCCTTTATGAACCTCCTATAAGATCCAGCATGTCCTAAAAAACTCTGAATTCCCTTCACTGAATTCGGTGGCTCTAGCCTCTCAATAACCTCAACTTTTGCTCTATCAACTTCTAGACCATTTTTAGAAATTTTATGACCTAACACTATGCCCTCCTTCACCATGAAGTGGCACTTCTCCCAATTAAGAACTAGAT
The DNA here is from genome assembly GCA_017139565.1 of Luffa aegyptiaca. NCBI lineage: Eukaryota > Viridiplantae > Streptophyta > Magnoliopsida > Cucurbitales > Cucurbitaceae > Luffa > Luffa aegyptiaca. The sequence continues at coordinate 26,564,209 of CM029397.1, forward strand.
GGGTATCCTCACATCTTTTTAACACCTTACCTAAATTATCTAAACAACTCTGAAAAGACCCTCCAAACACTGAAAAATCGTCCATAAATACCTCAACAGTGGACTCAATCATATCAGAAAAAATTGCTAACATACACCGCTGAAATGTTCCTGGAGCATTGCAAAGGCCAAAAGGCATTCTCCTAAAAGCGAATGTCCCATAAGGGCAGGTGAAAGTGGTTTTTTCCTGATCTTCAGGAGCAATAGTAATCTAGTTATACCCAGAATAACCATCCAAGAAACAGTAATAAGCCTGACCAGCCAATCGATCCAACATCTGGTCGATAAATGGTAGAGGGAAATGATCCTTTCGGGTGGCTTTATTAAGCCTTCTGTAATCCATACAAACCCTCCAGCCAGTTACTGTCCTTGTGGGGATCAACTCATTATCTTTATTGCTCACCACAGTGACACCTCCTTTCTTAGGAACACATTGGACAGGGCTTACCCAATTGCTATCGGCAATTGGATAAATGATCCCAGTATCCAACCATTTAATTACCTCCTTTTTAACAACCTCTTTCATTGCAGGGTTAAGCCTTCTTTGTTGCTCAATACTCCTAAAGGATCCCTCCTCTAGAGTGATTTTGTGCATCCAAAAAGATGGGCTAATTCCCTGAATATCAGCCAATGTCCAACCTATAGCTTTGCGGTATTGCTGCAGCAATTTTATTAAGGCCTCATCATGCTCCGGCATTAAATCTGATGCAACAATAATGGGCAACGTCTCACTTTCCCCAAGATACACATACTTTAGATGATCCGGTTGAAGGAATTGAATCCTCTAGCGGAAGCGGTTTTCACCGATCGTGATTTTAATTTCAATTAAAGAAAACCGATTCGTTGGGCAAAATAAGAAACAATTTCTACACTAGATTAAGCATGCATTTACAGATCTAAAACAATTTTAGATGCAAGAAACTTACGTGATAGAAGACGAAAAACAGCACAATGCTCCTATCCACGTTCTTGATCTTCCAACGAACACCACCATCAAAGAGCACCCGCTATGACTCTTGGGATCGCTGAGATTTGGTTTGTGGGAACCAAAAACATCTTGGAAGGGAATCACCTTGCTGTGATTTTGGTTGAGAGAGTGAGAGAGTTGAGAGAGAATTTTTTTTTCTCTGTCATTCTCCGTGAGAAATGAGAGAATGAGCGATGAGTTGGGCAACTCCCTCTCCCCTGTACGATAAGTGGGGAGGGAGTTATTACCCTACTAGATCTAGATCGTTGGATCTAATCCAAACGATCTTGGCCGTCTATTAATTAAATAATATTAATCATTTAATTAATTAATTAATTATAATTAATTTAATTAAAACAATATTAATTAAATCAATTATAACATAAGGTATTTAATTCAATTTGAATCATATTAAATTGAATTAAATTGGCCATTCAATTAATCTCATTAATTGAATCCACATAATTAAATATCCAATATTTAATTAATATTACAATTGAATCATATTCAATTTTAATCTCTCTCATTTAACCTATAGTTTTAATGTGCATCATAATGTACATTAATATTAACTATAGAATTAATTTAATCAAATCACATTTAATTAAATTAATTAATTCTCCAATTAATTAATTCATTAATTAAATATCATATATTTAATTAATTTACTATTTGAATCATTATTCAAATAATTCTCTCATATACTATAGTTTTAATATGAATCTCATTCACATTAAATTTAACCTATAATTTCAATATGAATCTAATTCATATTTAATATTTGAACTCCTTCAAATATTTAATTCTCTCGTTAATTAATTTTGAATCATATCCAAAATTAATTTATAATATAAAGTTCAATTCACCAATTAAACTTATATTATAATGTATCTTTATACATTATTTTAATTGTATCAAATACAATAAAATTCCCTTAATGAATTTGAACACACTTCAAATTCTATTCAAGACTATTTAACCTCAGAACCCTTTACGAGCTAGCAGGTGGACCTAATGGACCTACAGATCAGAAGCTCCAACGATACGAGACTAATTGGCTAAACTCATTAACCAAATTAATCAACATTCGTTAACTGTGGGTCACTCCACTAAAGACCCACAGCTGCACTCTTCTCACTGTAGAATATTTCTGTGTCCACGGATATCGACCAATAACAGTAAGTCAATCCTTCACGAGTGTTCGTAACGCCAGCTGGGTCAAATTACCGTTTTACCCCTGGGTTACCTCTGGATCCTTAAGTACCACTGATTCCTCTAATGAACAATCTGTTTATGATCCAATCAATAAACAGCAGTTCCTCTCGGGCCAGGAGAGGATGGGCGCCCTTGTTCAAGACCCAGAATCAGCCCTTAAGGGAACACACATCTGCTTACCCCAATAGGAGAAGGAGTGAATTCCATCTTTTACTGTTATGTTCCCAGCCCCCATTCGGTCTTGTCCTTGAAATGGTAGGATTATTGAGTCGGCGAACTGGCCACTCTCACCCATACAGATCTAAGGACAATCCCTCCTGAAAAGGAGTTCATAACAGACTCAGGATTGAGATTGAGTTACCTAGGTCATCCTATTGAAATAGAAACCTAAACTAGTTAACGGTATTACATCTAGTGGTAACTATTTCGCGGTCCGGTCTTATGCAAACTCATTGCACAGGATACCCCCACTCGCATGTCTCCTACATGGATGCTTTGGATCATTGCATCTGTATCGAATACAAAGTGGGCCGTATCACATAGTGTTACCAGGATAAGGTACCCAACCTTATCCCTATACTATAGACCATTTAAGTTGTTACTTGAACACTGATCCCCGTATGTCCCCACATACTAGTTCAAGTTTCATCTAAACAACCTAGGATCTTAGTTTATTGGATTTGGGTCAAATTGTGCAATTTTAGTAACAATAACTCTTTATTGTACAAACCTCAATAACGACGTATTGATACAAGTGAACAATTTGTCACCATTCACTACCTACGAGTTTTAGGGCATAAAACCCAACAACTCCCACTTGAACTAAAACTCTAGCTTAGTAGGATGTACAATAATCTATCATGGCAATGGGTGTATAGATACATGTATAATACATAAAACGTATATATACTATGTACAAATACAATAAACTAGGGCATCCACTATACCCATTACATTTCTCCCACTTGCCCTAGATTACATCTTTGTACTTATCTCGTAGATCTAGACCATCTAGATGACCCTCATACACATTAGCCGAGAGAGCCCTCGTGAATGATCAGCAATTCTTTCATTCAATTCAATGTGCATTCTTGTCTTATATTAGGTATGTTCATATTTGGAACACTTTCCAAATCAACCATGAACTTTCCAAGTCTTACAGCCTCGATCGCTGCTTCACAAACAGCGTAGTTTTCGGCCTATAGGTCGAGGCTGCATTGTATCCCAACTTCATGCGATGCCATACTATATCTCCTCTATTTAAGAGTGAAGACAGACACTGATGTAGATTTCATCAAATCTTTACCAGTTAAAACATCTGTGTCAGTGTATCTTGTAAGGATCAAATCCTTAGCGCCATACACGAGCATATAGTTCCTCATTCTCCAAAGATACTTGAGAATATAATTAACGGTTCTCCAGTGATCATATCCTGGATTAGATTGATACTCACTGACATTGCCTATTGCATAGGGCATTCCTCAACTCCTTGAGGTGTCTAAGAACACAGTTCCTTAGACAAAAGAGTTCTACCCTGAAAGGTCGTGAACCCTTCATAGAATTCTGCATCTCATATCTAATCAACATTTATAGATATAAAACGCTTGAACCATGGCTAGCATTGTGTTCTTTCTGTCTTAAACAATTTAGAACATAAGAACAAACTAAGCTTCTCCCAACTTTTATTTGGAAATGAGCTGCTAGTCACTTTTTATGTCAATAAGTTAACCTACTTATTCAAAATGAGTAGGATATCAATCACATACAACATGAAGAAAGCTACTGTACTACTGACGATCTTCTCGTAGATACAAGACTCATCAATGTCTTGATTAAAGCCAAAAGATCTGATCACCGTATCAAATCTTATATTCCAAGATCGAAATGCTTAGGTCAATCCATTAATGGATCACTTAAGCTTGCAAACTCTTTTGCTATTAATCTTGCTCAATTGACCCTTCTGGTTGAGACCTTAAATGTCCCGTTTCCTCTTGTAAATACACTTGTAACCAATAGGTGTTACCCATCAAGCAGATGTACAAGATCCCAGATGGAATTGAAATACAAAGACTTCATTTCCAGGTCCATGGCTTTAAACCATTGGTCCTTGTCAACATCATTCATTTTCTTTCTAAAAGATAATGAATCCACTATTTCATCATCAAGAATGACGACTTGAGCTTCAAATAAGCCCATGTAACGGTCAGGTTATAAAACAACTCTCCCACTACATCAAGGCATTCTCAACTCTTGAGATGGATGTGACTTGACAAAAAAACAATGGCCTTATCAACAACTCTTATTGAACAACCAGTCTTATCAACAACTCTTGTCGATTTTTCTGTAGCTTCATTAGTTAATACACTCGAACTTACTTTACTTTGTGGCTTATGATTGCTCATTTGGTCTTCTTTCGAGAATGTAGCATTTGTCAAATACAAATTCGTAATTCTCTTGTGGATTGAAGAAATATCCACTCCTCGTTTCCTTTGAGGTAACCTACAAAGTATGTAATGAAGTCAACACTTCATGACCCCAAAACGAGACAGGCAATTGAGCAGCTCAATATGGGTTGAACCATATCCAATAGGGTTCTATTACTCCTAACTGAGATTTAGGATGTGATTCCATAAACTATCAAATAGTCCTAGAATCTCAAGTCCCTATACTCAACACATTGATCAAATCAAAGTGTTTTTTATTATCTCACCTAACAAGTTTCCAACTTCAGTCTTAAACCCCTTTGAATATCTCAAGAGCTTTAGACTTAAATTGCATTAGGTAGAGATATTCATACCTTTGAATAATTATCTATAAACGAGATTAATTATTCATACCCTCCCACTGCTTCAACATACTAAACCACAAGGATCCAAATGTATAAGCTTCAAGGGTTCTTTGGCTCTTTAGTTCTTTTCCAGTAAAAGATCTATTAGTCATATTGCCCATAAGGCATGACTTAATCGGTATTAGAGAGTTTTCTTCTAACTAACTTAGAAGTATACTCTAGACTAAGCTCTCAATCATATTGAGATCAAAACAGCCTAACCTTAAGAACCAAAGAAAGATATTTCCTTTAGGAGATATCCTTTGCCTTTATTTCTTTGAGTATAAGCAATCTTAAACAACTCAGTGCTCATGACTTGCTTTACTCTCGATTAGTCTTAAAACACATAAGTTATTTTCCAGTAAAGCTGAACAAATGTCAAACCCCTTTCTTAAAATAAAACTGCGTTAGCAGAGAAAGGTATAGAGCAGCATTGTCCCAGCATATACGTTATAGAAATCAAATTTTTGTTAATCTTTAGGAAATACATACACATTATCTAATAATGTGTATTTTCTCCCACTAGATAAAATAACTTAGTGTGCCCTCTGCCAAAGCCGAGATATACTCTCCGTATCAAAATCTGAGAGTCACCTATTTGCAACAATTGCCATGAGCTTATTCCTTGAAAGGAAAAAACAAACGTGATAAGTGGCACCTAAATTAAAAATTCAGGATGTATCCTCATTTTCCATTATGCACGTTTCAATGACCAATAAATCACATTCATTGTCATTGACATTGGCTAGGCAGTTAATGTCATAATCATCATAAACGATTCAAGATGAACTAGACATTTGGGCCTGAGGACATTCCTCACTCAAGACTAATCTAAAATCATTTACCACAAGTTTGTAGTTTAAGCTAGTTGTATTTCAAACCGTTATTAATAGGCGTAATACAATGCACATAGAAATTATCACTGAATCAACAAATTGCTTGTTTTGCACTAAACACATTACACAAAATAATATTGTTTTAATCCAATCAATTTAGCAAAAGTAATCATCGACCCAAATATACGATACATATTTGCAACGATACTTCAGAGGTTTAGAGCAACAGCTACCGTAGGGCAGTCAGCCACTCCTCCTCTGAATTGAGACAATCTCAACCAATCCCTATTACCAGAATAACTCATATTCCAATAGATTTTAGCTACCGTTTTTTCGGTTAGGAAACCATTAACACCTTAACGATTTCCTGTAAGTGTGACCCTCCATTTTCAGATTCTAGAGGTCGGCCCCAACAATGCTACCGTAGGGAAAGTCAAAGTTGGGAATGGACCTAAGAAACCCTATCCATTTATGGAGTTTGCGTTGTTCCGAATCCCATGATCAAACCCTCCGTAGGGTGATCGCTCCCAGGGCGACTCGCAGGCAGATCATAGGAATCTCACGGTGCAACCTAATGGAGGAGACCGTAGGATACGTTGACAGGTGTCCTGCTCCCACTTACTATAAAATACTCCCTCATTCACCTTGATATCGATCCATGCAAACACCATCCGTAGGGGGTCACTCCCAGGGTGACTCGAGGCCAAGCATGGACCTCACGATGTGAACTCTTGAGGACGTGAGAGCAAAACTAGATTTATGAAAATCTTGTTTTGTCATATTTCCTCCCACTAAGTATTTTTATAATTTAAGGGTCTATTACTTAGGTAAATTCCGGCTAAATGAATCTATCTAAGTCTATGCCTGTATATAACTCTTATATAGAGGTCTTTACTCTAATGTCTAGGTGAATTAAACCCTTTTAATTACCTAGTGACATTGCATGCTAACATTAGACTATGATTAATTCAACTCAGGTTCCAGATCTGTTCCCAGGTAGGAGGTGTTCCGTAACCGTCAACTTAAATACCCCCAGCCTAGACAGAACTTCACCGGGAGAGTTCCCTTATAACCATAGTAATGTTTTTCCTACTTAGTGCATTAAAACTATTTTAATACTAAGTAAGAAAATAATTCTAATCCTATTAGAATATAAAATGAGCTTAGGTCTAATTAATTTTAAACAATTTAAAATTAATTCATTATAACCTAAGGTCCTATGTTTGCATGCAACTCTTTGTTATAGGTTGACGGTTTCTAATCAATTTTATAACTATTATAAAATTTTAATAATTAGCCCTATAATAAGCTTCTATGGTGTTTCATAATAACAATCTAATTCAAATTATTATACACCATAACCCTCATGACGCCGATAATATAACGATTATATTAATCTAAAGTGGTGTCATGCTTCATGCAATTTCAATTTCATTTAATTAATATCGATTATATTAATTAATCATCCACGAAATTAAATTTACATGATTATTGGCATTAATATAATATAACATTTATATTAATCTAATTAATGTTGCTCAATGCTATTCCATTTTCATTAAATTAATATAACAATTTATATTAAAATTATACATGAAAATCAAGCATTGAAATTTATTTCCATTCATAATATAACTATTATATTAATACTCATGAAAATAAATCTAAGCATGCATGCTACATTAATAAAATATAACAATTTATATTTATCTAATTAATGCGATGCATCATGCTTTTCCAATTTCATATATTTAATATAACAATTATACTAAATAACTCATGAAATTTAAATTCATGCATAATTATCATATATTATAACATTTATAACATAAATATGCATGAAACATGCTTAACCTATGGTGGGATCTAGCTAAATGACATTCATAAAGCAATTAAATAGCTATAAAGACCGGTATTTTGGCATCCTAGGGCAAAAATAATGAAAAATTACATTAATAATTCAAAATCTAGCCCTAAACCGCCTTGTAATTGGTCTGAACCGCTTCGAACCGCTCAGAACCAGCCCAAACCGTGTCAGAATGGCCCAAACCGGACCCAAATTGCTCAACCCGAACCAAATACTCCAAGAACCGGTCCAACAAGACCTTGAACCGGACCAGCATGGCTTCAAACCGAACCGACCAGGGCGAACCGGAACGCAAACGAACCAATCACGTTTCAGGCAAATTTTAAAAAATAACTGCAGGGTCCAGTTCGAACTGGTGCCCTCATGGTTGACAGGCACGTGCGTGCACCACTGCTCCAGATCCCACATTCGAAACATAATTTACGCAAATTTATCTTATTCTGTAACCGTTCATCAAACTGCCAGCCACACGTTTCGCTTAACGCTCCGTGAATTCGGAAACTGCCACCAGCGTCGAGACGCTGTAGGCAAAGCGTCCCGACGCTGGCCCGATTTTTCCAGCGCCTTGTTCTTTAGCATCGCGACGCCGTTGAGCAGGGTCGCGACGCTACGCCTCTGGACATCCTCTGTTCTTCGTTTCCAGCAGCATGTTTACTCCGATTTCAACCCCGATTCGAGCACCGATCAACAAATCGATCCTAAATCTCTAGACACGGACTTACAAGACTCGATTTACATTAATTTGCCCCAAAAACATGGGCCCTTACATGATCAAATCATAAAAAAAATGTAAATCTAATGCCAAAAAATACCAAAACAGTCTTTAAAGCAAACCACATTCAAAATGCAAATCGATCCCACCAAAAACCCCAACGCAAATTCTAAAATCGAAATTAAAATCACGAAATGGCTCTGATACCATTTGAAGGAATTGAATCCTCTAGCGGAAGCGGTTTTCACCGATCGTGATTTTAATTTCAATTAAAGAAAACCGATACGTTGGGCAAAATAAGAAACAATTTCTACACTAGATTAACCATGCATTTACAGATCTAAAACAATTTTAGATGCAAGAAACTTACGTGATAGAAGACGAAAAACAGCACAATGCTCCTATCCACGTTCTTGATCTTCCAACGAACACCACCATCAAAGAGCACCCGCTATGACTCTTGGGATCGCTGAGATTTGGTTTGTGGGAACCAAAAACATCTTGGAAGGGAATCACCTTGCTGTGATTTTGGTTGAGAGAGTGAGAGAGTTGAGAGAGAATTTTTTTTTCTCTGTCATTCTCCGTGAGAAAGGAGAGAATGAGCGATGAGTTGGGCAACTCCCTCTCCCCTGTACGATAAGTGGGGAGGGAGTTATTACCCTACTAGATCTAGATCGTTGGATCTAATCCAAACGATCTTGACCGTCTATTAATTAAATAATATTAATCATTTAATTAATTAATTAATTATAATTAATTTAATTAAAACAATATTAATTAAATCAATTATAACATAAGGTATTTAATTCAATTTGAATCATATTAAATTGAATTAAATTGGCCATTCAATTAATCTCATTAATTGAATCCACATAATTAAATATCCAATATTTAATTAATATTACAATTGAATCATATTCAATTTTAATCTCTCTCATTTAACCTATAGTTTTAATGTGCATCATAATGTACATTAATATTAACTATAGAATTAATTTAATCAAATCACATTTAATTAAATTAATTAATTCTCCAATTAATTAATTCATTAATTAAATATCATATATTTAATTAATTTACTATTTGAATCATTATTCAAATAATTCTCTCATATACTATAGTTTTAATATGAATCTCATTCACATTAAATTTAACCTATAATTTCAATATGAATCTAATTCATATTTAATATTTGAACTCCTTCAAATATTTAATTCTCTCGTTAATTAATTTTGAATCATATCCAAAATTAATTTATAATATAAAGTTCAATTCACCAATTAAACTTATATTATAATGTATCTTTATACATTATTTTAATTGTATCAAATACAATAAAATTCCCTTAATGAATTTGAACACACTTCAAATTCTATTCAAGACTATTTCACCTTAGAACCCTTTACGAGCTAGCAGGTGGACCTAATGGACCTACAGATCAGAAGCTCCAACGATACGAAACTAATTGGCTAAACTCATTAACCAAATTAATCAACATTCGTTAACTGTGGGTCACTCCACTAAAGACCCACAGCTGCACTCTTCTCACTGTAGAATATTTTTGTGTCCACGGATATCGACCAATAACAGTAAGTCAATCCTTCACGAGTGTTCGGAACGCCAGCTGGGTCAAATTACCGTTTTACCCCTGGGTTACCTCTGGATCCTTAAGTACCACTGATTCCTCTAATGAACAATCTGTTTATGATCCAATCAATAAACAGCAGTTCCTCTCGGGCCAGGAGAGGATGGGCGCCCTTGTTCAAAACCCGGAATCAGCCCTTAAGGGAACACACATCTGCTTACCCCAATAGGAGAAGGAGTGAATTCAATCTTGTACTGTTATGTTCCCAGCCCCCATTCGGTCTTGTCCCTGAAATGGTAGGATTATTGAGTCGGTGAACTGGCCACTCTCACCCATACAGATCTAAGGACAATCCCTCCTGAAAAGGAGTTCATAACAGACTCAGGATTGAGATTGAGTTACCTAGGTCATCCTATTGAAATAGAAACCTAAACTAGTTAACGGTGTTACATCTAGTGGTAACTATTTCGCGGTCCGGTCTTATGCAAACTCATTGCACAGGATACCCCCACTCGCATGTCTCCTACATGGATGCTTTGGATCATTGCATCTGTATCGAATACAAAGTGGGCCGTATCACATAGTGTTACCAGGATAAGGTACCCAACCTTATCCCTATACTATAGACCATTTAAGTTGTTACTTGAACACTGATCCCCGTATGTCCCCACATACTAGTTCAAGTTTCATCTAAACAACCTAGGATCTTAGTTTATTGGATTTGGGTCAAATTGTGCAATTTTAGTAACAATAACTCTTTATTGTACAAACCTCAATAACGACGTATTGATACAAGTGAACAATTTGTCACCATTCATTACCTACGAGTTTTAGGGCATAAAACCCAACACCGGTAAAGGTTTCAAATCTAAAGTAGGTGCCTCAATTAGGGATGGTTTAATTGGGGGAGCCTTTCTTTGATCTAAATCTAAAGACTCAAAAACATCCTCACACCTAAACAATTCTTTTTCATTTTTTCTATCTAAAGAAAAAAATTCAAAATCTTCTACACTAACCTCTCCATGCTTTTCCGAATGCTTATCAGCCGAATCCTGTATTGCTGTCTCAATAACTGTGCTCTCCAGAATCCTAATGAAGGAGCAATCCTCCATTTCGTCTGGATATTTCATGGCTTTAAACACATTAAATTTTACTTCTTCATTACAGACTCTCATTGTTAATTCTCCTTTTTGAACATCTATTAATGCCCTACCAGTAGCAAAAAATGGACGACCTAGAATAATTGGGACATCTTTATCAGCCTCATAGTCTAAAATAATAAAATCAACAGGAAATATGAACTTATCAACTTTTACTAATACATCCTCAATCTTACCCTCTGGATATGTGATAGACCTATCAGCTAGTTGGAGTGTGACTGTGGTAGGCCAAGCTTCACCAATACCTAACTTCCGATAGACCGAAAGAGGCATAAGGTTAATGCTTGCACCTAAATCACAGAGTGCTCTACCTAATTCCTTTCCACCTATAGACATAGGTATAGTAATGACCCTGGATCCTTAGCCTTGGGGGGTAGACCATTCTTGAGAATAGCACTTCACTCCTCAGTAAGAGATACAGTTTCAAACTCACCTAATCTTTTCTTTTTAGTTAAAATATCCTTAAGAAATTTAGCATAATTAGGCATTTGCTCTATAGCTTCTACTAAAGGGATATTTATATGCAACTGCTTAAGAATCTCTAAAAACTTTTTAAATTGACCATCCTTATTCTTAGGCTTTTGCCTTTGTGGAAAAGGTAGAGGTGGTACATAAGGTGGGGGCGGCACATATGGTGGTTCTACATCTGGCACAGAACCAGATGCTCCAGCATTCTCTTTGCTGCCTCCAGCACCCTGACCAGACTCCAACTCTTTCTCAACAACAACATTATTATTACTATCACCATTTTTATCTATAACCTGGGTTTTACTAGGCTCAATTCTTTCTTCTAATGGCTTACCACTCCTAAGAGTAACTTCCTTTACCTGCTCCTTACCTTCCCTTCTAGGGTGTTCAGTATCTGATGGAAGTTTCCCTTGAGGCCTTGCCTTGAGCTCATTAGCTAGCTGACCCACTTGCAATTCCAGGGCTCTCATTGAAGCTTGATTACTTTGAATTGCAGCGTCTGTACGAGCCATAAATTCTTTCATCATCGCCTCGAGAGAATTTCTCGAATTTTGCTGGGGCAAAGCCTACTTATTTTGCTGGGGCATTACCTGCTCTTTAGCAAATCCCGGCTAGTTCATCTTCTGTTGCGCTTGTACGTTATTTCCTTGACCTCCCCATGAGAAGTTGGGGTGGTTGCGCCAACCTGGATTATAGAAGTTAGAATAAGGGTTGTTCCTATAAAAAACACAGACGCTGGATTGCTGGGGCAAAACTCGTAGTTGTGGTCTTCACCGCAATATACACATGCTTCGTCCGTGACTTGGTTCACCACTGCTGCAGGCTCCATAGCTGGTGGCTGCTGATGACTAATCACTGTCACATTCTTAAGAGCGTTAGCAATCATTGCAAGATCAGCCCTAATGGTGGACACACCATCAACCTCTAATACACTCTTAACCTTTTTATTTGTGCCTCTAACATCCGACCACTGAAAACTATTAATAGATATTCTTTCTAAAATTTCATAGGCTTCATCAAAAGTTTTTGCCAAAAGGGCACCTCCAGCCGTGGCATCGACCATACCTTGGGTTACTCCATTTAAACCATTGTAAAATGTTTCCATTTGAATAGAATGAGGTAACCCATGGTGGGGACACTTTCGTAAAAGCTCCTTAAACCTCTCCCAAGCCTCACTGAAAGTCTCATCCTCAAGTTGCCTAAACCCTACTATTTCACTCCTTAATTTAGCATTTCTATTCGGTGGGAAATATTTACTCAAAAAATTTTCAGCTAACTCATCCCACGTTCTAATTGATCCTGGAGCAAGAGAGTTTAACCATGACTTTGCTCCATCTCTAAGAGAATATGGGAACAAAGTTAATCTAAGAGCATCTCTAGGCACTCCTTGAATTACAAAAGAATCACTAACTCCTAGAAAAGACTTAAGATGTAAATGAGGGTCTTCAGATGACAAACCATGGAATTGCCCCACGGTTTGCAACATCTGAAACATTATCGGTTTCATTTCAAAATTCGCCGCTTGGATTTGGGGACGTGCAATCCCTGGATTCAACTCATTAAACATCGAGACAGCATACGCTCGAATGGCTCTGGTCCTATCGTTCGCTATCAAGATAGGATTCTCAGCCTGATTATTTCGCTGCTCATTTTGCTCAAACAGTGGGTTTTGCTGCAGCAACGGATTCTGCTGGGGGTTTTCTGCTGCTGGACCTTCAGGAACGTGCGGAAGTTGCGGCACGTTCTCCATCTGGTTTCTGCGCTGCTCCCTCCTTCTGTTCCTAAATGTCCTTTCAATTTCTTGATCAAGCTCAAACCGTACCCCAGGCGGATCGCTCATGCACCAAAATCACACCTGCAAAAACAAAAGAAACAATCAAAAAGTTCTAGCACCAAACCACTAAAACACATACACAAAACAGATCAGATAAAAACTTATTCAAGTCCCCGGCAACGACGCCAAAAACTTGTTGTAATTCTGGAGTGGTTAAAAATATAAGATAAATTGACTCCAAAATCCTGTGCAAGTATACACAGTCTGCAGCAAGTAATATTATCAATCCAAGGTCTGAATGAGCTTCCACTTTATCTATTTTGCGTAACTTCCTAATGGTTTCGAAGATAATAAAAATGTTGGGTTTTATAAGAATTATGTTGAAGCAAAATAAATGACAGAACAACGAGTAAAAAAATAAATAGACAGATTAAAGACAGGCGCTGGTTAGGTTTTAGTGATTGTTCTAAGTTATGCTCTAGCAATATTATTGATCATGCATTTCTCGCAGTATTATTAGCGGATTCCTCCCGGAACTCCGGATCTTTTGGGATATGTTTCAAACCCAATGAAGAGCGACCGATCAAGCACTAGGCAACTGGCTATCCCTAGCTCAGTCACTGGCGTTCACCAATACACAATGATCGTAGTGTGGATAATTGCCACACACTCTCTAAATCATCCCTGAAACTAGAGAGAGCTATTCACACCGGCTGGCCAGGCGGGCATAAAATGAGAATAAGCACAACAATTAACCAAAATGCGATAGTCAATATATTACTAGAGATGAAGCACAGTAATCACATTATTCCTAACCAACACCCTAAGCTACTTAGTTCATAACAGGCATAGGAATACGAATTACAATCTGAGTATGCATGTCCATAACCACAAGTTAATAAAGAAAGTAAACTTCCTAATCAGCTTGCGGATGATGGTAGTCTTGATAATCTTCAATCTCCCTATACTATTCGGCTTCCAAGGGAAAACATGGAATGAATTTGACTTTGACGGCTACTTCCTTTTATAGAAGGATGGGAGGCTTGAATTAGGTCAACTAGGACACGTGTAAGGCTCTCCTTGATCCTTTATCACGAAAATAACTCAACAGAAGTCGGTTCATGAAGTTGGCTAACGAGCTGTGATGTGGCAGTTTTTGTTCCCAGTTTTGCTGCAGCATAGAATTTGCTCCCTCCAGTCGCTCAGCAGCATAATCTGCACAAAGTAATTTCCAATGCCTCTATTCTTCCAAATGGGTTAAATCATGTAATATCTATCCAAAACCAACCCTATTAAGCATTAAAGACACACAAATCCCTATATAATTGAGGCCTAAATAACTACCTTTTGGGCAGTTATCAAGCATCTTTGCATATCTTGTGTTTGTTGGGTTTTATGCCCTAAAACTCGTAGATAGTAAATGTACATTTGACCGAACATTAATAAAGTGATGTATTATTCAATGTTTGTATTATATCTTGTCTTATTAACCCTAATCCAATAAACTAAACATCCAAGGCTAATAGAATGAGGCTTGAACTAGTATGTAGGGACATACGGGGATCAATGTTCAAGTTTTAGCCTAAAGGGTCTGTAGTATAGGGATAAGGCTGGGTACCTTATCCTGATGAACTTATGGATACGGCCCGCTTTGTATATTGATACAAACGTAATGATCAAACGCGTTCATGTGGTTGACATGCGAGTGGGGGTATCCTGTGCAATGAGTTTGCACAAAGACCGGACCGCGAAATAGTTAACCACTAACTGTAACACCGTTAGTTAGCTCGTTTTCTATTTCACTAGGATGACCTATGCAACTTGGCCTTAATCCTGAGTGGATTATGGACTCCTGTCCATGAGGGATTGTCCTTTGATTTGTACGGGTGAGAGTGGCCTGTTCGTCGACTTAATTAGCCTACCATTTTGGGGACAAGACCGAGTGGGGAGCTGGGAACGTAGTCTTACAAGATGGAATTCACTCCTTCCCGATATTAGGGAAAGTAGAGGTGTGTTCCCTTAAGTGGTGCCTCCGGGTCTTGAACAATGGGCCCTACCCTCTTTATGGCACGAGAGGGATTTTTGTTTGCTGGTTGGACCACAAACAGGTTGTTCATTAGAGGAGCACTGGTACTTAAGGACCAAGAGGTAGCCCAGGGGTAAAACGGTAATTTGACCTAGCTGGGGTACGAACACACGTGAAGGGCTAACTTGCTGTTGACGGTCTATATTCGTGGACACAGAAATATATCTGCAGTGAGAAGAGTGCAGCTGTGGTTCTTTAGTGGAGTGAACAACAGTTAACGAATATTGATTAACTTGGTTAATGAGTTTAGCCAACTAATCTCATATCGTTGGAGCTTCTGATCTGTAGGTCCATTAGGTCCCACCGGTAGCTCATTTAGGGCGTTGAGGTAAAATTCTAAGGAAGGATTGAATATTCGAAGGTGTTCGAATATTAAACTAAAATATGAATTTGATTCATATTAAAACTATAGGTTATAATTAATGTACATTGAATGTATATTAATACTATAGTTTTGAGAGAGAGAATAATAATTGAATATGTGATGTTCAATTTTATTAATTTTTTAATTAATTAATTTTGAATTAATTAATTGGTTAAGTTTGATTAAATTTGATTTAATTAAACTATAGGTAAAAGAGGGATATTAATTTAAATAAGATTTAAATTAATGATATTTTAATTAATATTGATTAACTGAAATTTAATTAATATAATTAATTATCAGGTAACTGAACTTCAGTTACCTAAAGTTGTGCGTGCAGTTGCCCTATTTTAGTCTGCTGAACGATAGGAAGAGGGGTTAAGTGAATTGAGGGCAGTTGGATCTCAGAGACTCTCACGCAAACTTTCCCTCTCTCTCTCACTCTCTCGTTTTTCCCTCTCTGTAATGGACAGAAAAGAAAGATCCTCCAGAGAAGCCTTAGAATTTTTTGCCCCCACAAGCTCCCAACGTGTACTCGCTTTGAGAATACCGGTGCAATCAAGTGGAGGTGTTCGTGATAATTTTCCAGCAAAGAAGAGGCGTTCTTGCTGCTGTACTTCAGAGAGAATCAAGAGTTCCTTTGGTGAAACGTTCAAGAATTACTTCAAGGGTAAGTGTTTTCTTGAACTAGGATCAATAGGATCCAATTTAGATTAGATCTAAATAGAAACTAGCATGTTTTATAATTAAAATTCAGTAGTTTTATTTTGATTTTACTGCTGTATTTTTATTTGCCAAACGTATTGGTATTTTATTCTGAATTAAAAACTGAGTTAAGGTTTCTGTAAGTTTCCGCTGCGAAAAGGGCTTTTATCCCTTCAGTGTTTAGATTTGCATGCTAGGATCATTCAAGTAACGTTGATCAAACTACTTGTGGAGTGATTCGAATCTCGAGTTTAGAAACGAGTTTCTCTACTCTTGATCTTGATCATCAAGGGAATTCCGTTCTATCTTATTCCTTGGGATGAAATCATTTTGATTTGGGGGTTTTAGCATTTGAGATCTAGGGATTTGCATATCCATAAGAGTTCTTAGATCCAATTGGCTCGGGCTGTCGTATCATTTTGGTATCAGAGCTGCTTTGTCATATCATTTTGGTATCATTTTGGTATCAGGACTTGTTTTCTAACGGGTGCACTTAAACAAAGTGTATCTACTTTTTCCAACGAGTTCTTGCAGGAAATTAAGTTGCTTATTGAAAAGCAAGATTCAAAGTTTTCTTCAAATACAAGACAAAGCTGAGCACGATGGAACTTTAATGCCAAAGGGAAACAAATTAAGCGACGTTTGTATTTTGCTCCATCATCCTTTCATGGCCGACAATCAAAAGTGAAGAACTCGAGGAGAACAAGACTGCGAGATGCAAAAGATTTCAAGTTTGCACTACAAGGGGGTCCTTGGATTCGAGGACGAATCCTCTTGAAGAAGGGGAGGATGATACGAACTGAGGTGCCTTAATCAAGCTACAAGAACCCAAGATGCTTACAAACTTTAGAGTTATCTTTTTGGAAGATGAATCTCGGATTTAAGGAGTTTTTATTGTAATTTTTAGTTTTTAAGTTGTTTTTTTAATGTTTTAACTTATTATTTAGTTAGTGGTCATTATAGCATTGATGGCCATTAACTTACAACCCTTCATATGCCCATAGGTTGTGTTTGAAGGCTATAAATAGACATCTATGTTGTTGTTTTGGGAAGATTAGTTTGGATGGAATTTCAATGAAATTAAAGTCTTTTGAGCCTAATGGCCATAAGCACCTTTGCATATCTTGTGTTTAGATTTGCATGCTAGGATCATTCAAGTAGCGTTGATCAAACTACTTGTGGAGTTATTCGAATCTCGAGTTTAGGAACGAGTTTTCTCTACTCTTGATCTTGATCGTCAAGGTAATCCGTACTATCTTCTTCCTTGGGACTAAATCCTCTAGATTTGGGGGTTTTAGCAGTTGAGATCTAGGGGTTTGCATATCCATAAGGGTTCTTAGATCCAATTGGCTTGGGCTGTCGTATCATTTTGGTATCAGAGCCGCTTTGTCGTATCATTAATGGAGCATCACGTCTCTTAACATAAGTCCAAAAGGTTTGGGCTTGCCTTTCAGCGAACTCTTACCTACTGGCTGAAAGTGTGAGTTGTTCTAAGATCTGGTGAATGTCACAGACCAGCCCTCCTTGAAGTGCTTCCTACATTCGTAGAAGTCGTGCCAAGTTAGGTGTGTCGATTATTCCCTTATCAAGTAGAATCACATCTTCTGCGCTTTCTACCCCTACTCTCTTACAAAGCATTGAGATTGTATTTGGAAAGAACAATTTCCCAACCTTCTTATGCCAACAACCAAAAATTTCACCAGCGATAATTTTACCCACGTCGATGCTAAGAGACCTTAGAATTGCAAAAGCCAGAAGAACTCTTTCCCGAGAGACCGTGGAGTCATGAGTTGTTGGAAGCATCCTCTGCCTAATAAATCTCATCCAAGTATTGGCTTCCTTCTTCAAATAAGCAGCTTGGAAAGTCTTCTTCTCGATTTTCGATAGTCGCCACAGTGCTTCTTCTATTCCTACTTCCCAAACAGCAACATCTAATTGCTCGTTAGATGGCGCTGCCGCCATCTCATTATAACTAGCATGCGGGAAATCTTGAAGGTTGTACAGTGAATTGATGGCTCCAGGACTCCAGTCGACAGCTACTCCACGAACAATCACTTGAAAACCTTCTTCCTCGTTGATGTTCACGTAGAACTCGCACACCACCTGCGAGTTCATGGGTTCTGGCTTGGAACAGACCAACTCCCATCCATGGTTTGTGATGCCTGCTCTTAAAAAGTGCGGAAGATCACCATTGAACCCCCTCTCAGACAGAAAATCTCTCTTTAACATGTCAATATATTTTGCCCTAGCAAAATAATTGACAAAGCGTTCATACGGTAATCTCTGTTCCTCTGGCCTTACCACTACTGCTTCAACCTCAGCTCCTGCAATACCTTTGTCCTTATCGTCATGAGTCTTCTTTTCAGTTTCACCTTCTGCAGCTTCCTTCTCAGCTTCTTCTTGATTTTCAGGTTCTTTTTTTTCGATTCAGTCGAAGGAGGAGATGGAGTGTCGCTCCAACTCCTTTTAATCTGCCTTGCTTTCTGCTTGCGACGGCGACGACGCAGTGGTTCCTGCACTATCTCTTCCAGAACCTCTTGAACTACTGTTTCATTATTACCTTGCTCCTTCAAATTTGTTGCTGCCTTTTCTTGACTCTCTTACTCTGTTTCAACAATCTTCTCACGATCTTTTTCTTTTTCAGAATCTTTCGGTTCTTCCTCAGCGACTACTTCTTCTGCAATGTCCTCGATGACCTTCTGTAATACTTAAGAGACTTCAACTTCTTGTAGTCTTTTAAGCCGTTTGGCTTCCCTTTCTGCAGGCGTTCTTTTCTTCTTCGCCTTGTTCTTCGGTGCTTCCGACGTAACACGTACATCCTCCTCCACTTCTCTCTCTTTTCTTCCTCTCGTTTTTTCCATTTTAGAATTGAAAATTTATTCGCACTCGCAAGAACATAAAGAGAGTAGAAAGAAAATCACGATGGCAAGAAGAAAAATGAAAACAGAAACATACCAGGGTTTGATTTAAATGGAGCTCCAACATTTGAAATACTAACCAAATAAATTCCTCCATTAATCAAAATATTACCGTTTAACTGCATGTCATCATGAGAATTAATCCCAACAAACGATAAAATTTTATCCGTGGTAAATGCTGATGTGTTGTCCAACGGCTAGACCGTTGGATCTTCCCTGCGCGGTCGCGCAAGTACCAGATGCCCACGCGTTTTACTTGCCCACAGAAAATTTAAAATCCAAACTGAAAAATATTTAATTCTTTAACCAAATCCGTAATATTCTGATGATACGATTGCTCTAACCAAAAGATTGCGAAAACAAACTGAACAACAAAGACCTTCTTCTAGAAGAATCTTTTACACGGGAAAAATTCAATTTAAATTTTAAACCGCCAAAATCAAATCAAATCTTTATTTTTTGCCGAATAAATCAGGAAAATATATTATTAAAAACCTAACCTAAACAAAAATTTAAATAACGAAAATACAAACTAAAATTAAATCTAAACAAAACTAATCTAATTAAATAAAGAATTAAATCGGCCAAAATAAATAAAACGAACATAAAATCTACGAAAATAAAAGACCAATGAATCAGATAAAATTGAAATCAATAAAATCTAATTCAAATTAATTCAAACCAGAATAAAATAAAATCTACGAAATAAAATCGCAACAACACTGGGAGCTAAAAATATTGCAATATGAAATGCTCCCGCAAAATTCTCGCCTGCTCATTCATCGACCAATTTTAGGGAAGGATATTTCAAATGGAATTCCTGTCCCTAATAATGCTTCACTTGTTGTCCATTGACCTTGAACACTTGCCCATCTTTTTCATCTCTCAAAGTAATTGCTCCATGAGGAAAAACTTGAATCACAATAAACGATCCAGACCATTTAGATTTTAATTTTCCAGGAAACAATCTCAATCTAGAGTTGTAAAGCAAGACTCTCTAACCCTTAACAAATTCTTGAGGTTTTATCTTCTTATCATGTCACCGCTTAGTCTTCTCTTTATACATTTTCGCATTTTCATAAGAAAACTGGCGAAACTCCTCTAACTCATTAAGCTGCAGCATTTTTATTGCCCCTCCACCACTTAAATTAAAATTAATTTTTTTTAAAGCCCAAAATGTTTTATGCCCAAGCTCTAACGGTAAATGGCAAGCCTTTCCATATACTAACCTATAGGGAGACATACCTCGAGGAGTCTTATAGGCTGTCCTATAAGCCCAAAGAGCCTCATCTAACCGAAAAGACTAATCTTTCCTAAATGGATGGACTACTTTCTCTAAAATAGATTTAATTTCTCTATTACTAACTTCAGCTTAACCATTTGCTTGTGGGTGATAAGGGATAGCTATCTTATGCTTAATTCCATATTTAGCTAAAAGCTTAGCTAAAACATTATTCACAAAGTGTGTACCCTCATTGCTCACAAGAGCTCTAGGTGTCCCAAACCGCGCAAAAATGTGCGATTGAAGAAACGTTGATACCATCTTAGAATCATTCTGATGGCATGCAATGGCCTCCACCCATTTGGACACATAGTCAACTGCTAATAAGATAAAAACATTACCGTTAGAATGGGGAAATGGCCCCATAAAATCAATACCACATACGTCGAATAATTCTAATTCTAAAATGTAAGTAAGAGGCATTTCATCTCTAGGTCCTAAATTTCCTCTCATTTGGCAAGCATCACATTGCTTGTAGAACCAATGGCCATCCTCCTCTCTTTTGGCAAGCATCACATTGCTTGTAGAACCAATGGCCATCCTTGAATAAAGAAGGCCAGAAAAATCCACATTGCAAAATCCTCATAGCTATCCTCTGACCGCTGAAATGACCTTCATACGGCGAAGAGTGACATTACTCCAGGATTTCCTTTGCTTCATCACGTGAAACGCATCTTCGAATAATACCACCAGAACACTGCTTATACATAAATGCCTCATCCCAATAAAAGAATTTTGCATCATACTTAAACCTTTGCACCTGCCTCCAATCCATATCAATAGGAGTGACTCATTTTACCAAAAAGTTGGCTATATCATAATACCAAGGAGTATTATTCACTACCTTTACCTCAACAGCAAAAAGCTGCTCATATGGAAATGAATCTGAAATGATAGATTACTCTAGCAAAGATGATGTTGGATCAAGACGAGATAAATGATCTGCAATAACATTTTCCGATCCCTTCTTATCCTTTATCTCTAAGTCGAACTCCTGAAATAACAAAAGCCAACGAATTAATCTAGGCTTCACATCTTTCTTAGACATTGATAGCGAGCATAGCTAGCTAGTTTTCCCTAATCAATTTAGCTAGTCTTTGATGATTTATTGGCCATTTTATTGCACTTAATTGTTTATTTTGTAGGAAATGGTTGATTGGAGCTAAAGCGTGATATTTGAGTCAATCGGGTGCTCGGGACGTGAAAAGGTGCAAAGGAATGAAAAAGAGTCAAAGAGAAAAAAAAGTCAAAATTGGGTCAACAGCAGGCTAGCGTCGAGACGCTAGCTCTTGAGCGTCTCGACGCTCGCATTCCATATTTGATCAGGCGCTAAAAGGTCACAGCGTCGAGACGCTGCGACCTTAGCGTCTCGACGTTGTGTTAATTCGTTTCCAGAAACGCGCATTTTGAAGGTAGCGTCTCGACGCTATGACGAAAAAACAGAATATAATGTCTTTTGCGGCTAGGTTTTGGGGGATTCGTTTTTGGGACTTTTTGGAGCCGTAAAACAGGGCAGAACAGAGCATTTTGGATTTGAATCAAAGGGAGCAGGTTGGAAATCAACCCATTGTTCGTGGGGATCGTGACGGGGACGCTCGATATCGGCCTACATTGAGTTTTTCCTTTCCTTTCCCTTTTCTTTAGCTAGATTTTATGGCTTTTCCATGTTTAGTTGAGCTTGTAATACCAATCATGAGTAGCTAAACTTGTAGCTTAGGGATTGATGTAGTTGATTAAGTTTATGGATTGAATTTATGGTTTAAGTTGTGCAATGGTTATTATGTTTGTAATCTTGATTTAATGCTTTCAATTAATTGGCCATTAGTTGGATGATTTAAGTGTTGATTCTTGCTCGGGAGAGGGGATTTAGCACAGACTTACTCAAGGTTGCATGACTAAAGTTTGCTTTCTAATTTCGTGACGGTTTTTAGATTAACTTTAGAATTGGTCAAAAGAACTCATTGCCTTGCATGTTAATAAACTTAGATAGGGATATCAAGTTGGTTAATTTGCATGAGAATCAATTATACTCGGGAGAGGTAGTTGTGATTAAAGGTTCTTGGGCTCATAATTCCATTGTGCATAATAACTTATTCTCTAAAATCAATCCTGGATTAAATTGGCGAAATCAATTCCCTAAGTGTTGTCTCAATTGCATATCCACTGTTTTCTTGTTTGATTTAGTTTTCGATCTATCATTCACTACATTGTGTTCCCTAAATAAAATTGAGCGAGATAATTCACAATACTTGATTTAGCTTAAAATTCCAATCCAAAGGACGACACTCGTTTATACGAACACTTTATTATTACTTGACCCGTGCGCTTGCGGTAAGGAAAATTCCACATCAGACATTAAGTACCTCATTGCTGCATGATCTGTGAAAACTGTGACTTTGGATCCAACTAGATATGGGCGGAATTTCTCAAAGGCAAACACAATCGCTAACAACTCCTTTTCAGTATTTGTATAGTTGATTTGTGCCCCATTTAAAACCCTTCTTGCATAATAAATATGATGGATAACTTTGCCCTGCTTTGCCCCAACATTGCACCTATTGCAACATCACTCACATCAAACGTTACCTCAAATGGCAAACTCCAGTTAGGTGCACAAAGAATGGGGGCTGAGATCAAAGCAGCTTTTAAAGTCTCAAAAGTCCTCCTACAATCTGCATCAAAGTTAAAAACACTATCAGCACACAACAAGTTACAAAGAGGTTTACTAATTTTGGAAAAATCCTTTATGAACCTTCTATAAAATCCAGCATGACCTAAAAAACTTTGAATCCCTTTAACTAAATTTGGTGGTTCTAACTTCTCAATAACCTCTATTTTTGCTCGATCAACTTCTAGAACTTTCTTTGAAATTTTATGACCTAACACAATGCCTTCATTCACCATGAAGTGGCATTTCTCCCAATTAAGAATTAGATGGGTATCTTCACATCTCTTTAACACCTTATCTAAATTATTCAAAAATGCTGAAAAGACCGTAAAAAAAACTTTAAAATCGTCCATAAATATCTCAACAGTGAACTCGATCATATCAGAAAAAATTGCTAACATACACTGTTGAAATGTTGTCGGAGCATTACAAAGGCCAAAAGGCATTCGCCTAAAGGCAAATGTCCCATGAGGGCAGGTGAAAGTGGTTTTTTCCTGATCCTCAAAAGCAACGGTAATCTGATTATACCCAGAATAACCATCTAAGAAACAGTAGTAAGCCTAACCAGCCAACCTATCCAGAATCTGGTCAATAAATGGTAAAGGGAAATAGTCCTTACAGGTGGCTTTGTTAAGCCTCTTGTAATCCATACAAACCCTCTAGCCAGTTACTGTCCTGGTGGGGATCAACTCATTGTCTTTATTAGTCACTACCGTAATCACCTCCTTTTTAACAACTTCCTTCATTGTAGGGTTAAGCCTTCTCTGTTGCTCAATACTCCTAAAGGATCCCTCATCTAGAGTTATTTTATGCATACAGAAAGAAGGGCTAATACCCTGAATGTCAACCAATGTCCAACCTATTGCTCTGCGATATTGCTGCAACAACTTTACTAAGGCCTCTTCATCCTCCGACATTAAATCTGATGCAACAATAATGGGCAACGTCTCACCCTCACCAAGATACATATACTTTGGATGATCTGACAAGGGCTTCAAATCTAAAGTGGAAGCCTCAATCAGGGATGGTCTAATAGGAGGAGCCTTCCTTTCATCCAAATCTAAAGACTAAAAAACATCCTCACACCTAGAAACTTCTTTTTCAATTTTCTTTCTAAAGAACAAACCTCTAAATCCTCTACACAAATCTCTCCATGATCTTCCAAATGATTGTTTGTCAAATCCTCCATTGTTGTCTCAACAATTGTGTTCTCCAGAATTTGAAAGAAAGAACAATCTTCCATTTCGTCTGGATACTTGATGGCCTTAAAAACATTAAACTTCACTTCCTCATTATAAACTCTCATTGTTAATTCCCCTTTTTGAACATCTATCAATGCCCTACCAGTAGCCAAAAATGAACGACCAAAAATAATTGGAACATCTTTATCTGCCTCATAGTCTAAGATAATAAAATCAATAAGAAATATGAATTTATCTACTTTCAGTAAGACATCCTCAATTTTACCCTCTGGATATGTGATAGACCTATCAGCTAGTTGGAGTGTGACTGTGGTAGGTCTAGCTTCACCAATACCTAGTTTTCAATAGACCAAAAGAGGCATAAGGTTAATACTCGAGCCTAAGTCACAAAGTGCTCTACGTAACTATTTTCCACCTATTGAAACAAGAATAGTAAATGACCCTGGATCCTTAGTCTTGGTCGGTAGCAAATTCTTAAGAATGACACTACATTCCCCAGTAAGAGATACAGTTTCAAATTCACCTAACCTCTTCTTTTTAGTCAATATATCCTTAAGAAATTTAGCATAATTTGGCATTTGCTCTATAGCTTCTACTAAAGGAATATTTATATGCAATTGCTTAACAATTTCTAAAAACTTCTTAAATTGACCATCCTGATTCTTAGGCTTGTGCCTTTGTGGAAAAGGTAGTGGTGATACATTAGGTGGGGGCGGTACATAAGGTGGGGGTGGTGCATAAGGTGGTTCTACATTTGGAACAGAACCAGATGTTCCAACATCATTATTGCTGCTTTCATCACTCTTACCAGACTCCAACTCTGTCTTAACAACAACATTTTTATCACTATTCTTCTCTACATCCGGGGTTTTACTGGGCTCTTTTCTCTCTTCTAGTGGCTTACCACTCCTTAGAGTTACTGCCTGTACCTACTCCTTACCTTCCCTTCTAAGGTGTTCAGTATCCGCCGGAAGTTTCCCTTGAGGTTTTGCCTTCAGCTCATTAGCGAGCTAACCCATTTGCAATTCTAGGGCTCTCATTGAAGCTTGATTACTTTGAATTGCAGCATCTGTACGAGCCATATATTCTTTCATCATTGCCTCAAGAGAACTTTTTGAATTTTGTTGGGGCAAAGCCTGCTTATTTTGTTGGTGCAATACCAGTGATTTAGCAAATCCTGACTGGTTCACCTTCTGCTGTCCTTGGGGGACTTGTGAATTGCTTCCTTGCCCTCCACATGCAAAGTTGGGGTGGTTGCGCCAACCTGGATTATAAAAGTTAGAATAAGGGTTATTCCTTTGATTACCTACAAAAAAACACAGAAGCTGGATTGCTGAGTGATTGGTTGTCAGAGTGATTGGTTTGGTAGTGGAAGATTCAAATCAATCCAAGTATAAACTGACTAAATCAAGTAGTACCTGATGAGTCCAGGGTCGAATCCACATGGAAATGAACCAAAAGTGGTTAATAATATTTACTGATTTAATCTCTAAACGTGTGATATTAATTTCAAGGAATAAAAAGGGATTGGTATAGTGTAAACAATAATCAATTTCATGAAAGAAAATGAATAATGAAAGCTGAGGAAAAAGTGTTCAATGTGAAAAGTATCAAGGCTTTTGCGGTTGCAACCTCATGCATTTATAAGAGTCTTGTAGCGCTAACTTCGTTTAATTGATCCATTAATGCCTAAGTGAGAAAAAATCATTAAGTTTCCCTTCCGGTATTCCTTATGCGTTTGGCAATAAACTATCAATTGATTATTTGACTAGTTTATGCGTGAAGTTTAGTTCTCTTAAAACTTACAAGGGATTGAGTTGGTCACAATGCAATCAAAGCTCAAGCATGCAATATCTTTTAGCGGTAATAACTTAATGCTACCAAGACTACTTGACATGCGCTAACTTGTTCTACTTAGAGAGATCCATATGCATTACTTGTCAGGGATTTATCATACCGTTACCGCATCCGGCTGGCCAAGCGGGAATTAACAATGAAAAGATTAACGCAACTAAGCAGAAAGCAATCAATGTTTCATTTAAACCAAAATATGCGCTTACAAGTTGTACTTATCACGACATTAGGCGTTTGCGCTAAGCCTTGAAGAGGACAGTTAGCTCATGTCAGCAAAACAAGACATTATGAAATAAAATATTACACACAAGTTTGCTCCCATTTGCAGATTACTGCAGTTCCTTCTTGATCTCCTTCTTCTTTTCTCTTTGTTCTCCTCCCCCTTCTCTTTTCTTTTATGCTTCTATTTATAGGCGAGGAAGATAACTTCATCAAGTAATAGAAACTTGTTTGATCATCATTGGGCAACTTGCGTCCTTTTTTAATCCCCTTTTTCGCCCACTTGCTCTGGTTGCGCCAGCGCTGTCTTTTCATCCATCTTTTTCTGTCTCTTGATCATCTTGGAATGTGTGCATGCGCTGAGAAGATACTTAAAACAACTACATTTGTTGCGTTAGCGCTCTGTATTTTATAATTTCTTACCGCATACACAAATATAGCTTGCCGCTTATAACAAAACACTTTTCCTCTTCTTAATGCGCTAAGATAACGCATCTGAGGTTCTTTTTGCCTTCTTTTAGCCTGAGTTTAGAGGATAAATAACTTGTTTTTCGCAAGTTATCAAACCCCCAAATTTAAACTATTGCTTGTCCCCAAGCAATGCCTATTATCTACTTTGCAAGAATTACTCAACTCTTTATTGCTTGCGATCTTGGCATCCTCTATTCTCTTTTTCTTGCACGCATTACCCCAATAGATTTGACTTTTGTCAAATTTCCTTCATTGCTTAAGGCAGGCTCCTTGCGCTTAGATTCTTCCTTGCGATAACTCAGCCATTCTTCCCTGTCCTGGGTGCATACATATATCCTCCAAGTTTTTTTTTTTTTAAGAAGAAAGCAATTGGACATAAAAACGCATACATTCGCTTTGGCTTACCCACATTTGTGATGAAAGGTATCCAACTACGGGTATTACATTTTTTTACTGCCCTCAACGCTCATAGGTTGTGTTTGTCTTCGCGCAGTGGCAAACTATGGGTGTCATAAATGCCCCTGGCTACAAACATGTCGCATACCTAGAGGAACGCATTCATTATTTATATTTATGCGCCGACTCCCCCAAACTTAAACATGGGCAATGTCCCCATTGTCCCCCAAACTTACTTTTGGAGCGCATGGACAGAAGAAATAGAGGTGGAGTTGCGGCAAGTCGAAAATGCGAAGGAATTTGCCTTACATTCTGAGGAAATGAAGACAAAGGTTAAATCGTTTGAGGCAATGTTGACAAGAAAATTCAGAAGGTCAGATGCGTGGATTAAAGCAAAGGAGTTAACGCAAAGAATTTGATAGATAAAAGACATTAAAATGTAAGGCAGAGAAAAGGTGAACTGAGATAAACAGTGAGATATATAGATGTATTGCAATAAGAAAATTATAAATACGGCGCATACATTAAACATAAGAAAAAAAAAGATAACTAGTTCTATTCCTGCGGTGGCGGAGGTGGTGGCCTGGGAAACCTTGGAACCGGCGGAATTCTTGGTGGGTGCATTTGAGAAGGGCCTGCATCAAAAGGTCTTTGTGTTGGCCGCGCAAACAGATTTTGTGCGATAGGCAAGCGACGGAAAAAATTTGTCCAATGCGTTAAGAAGAGGAGTAATGCGTTTACCCTTTGCGACAACTCCTCTTGTTGCTTTTGCAGCAACTCTTGTTGCTGGCACAACCTTTCTTGCTGCAAACGCAATGGTTCCGTGACTTCTCTGATCATTTCTCGCAGCTCTGAAAAAATCAAGATTGTGTCAACTTCAAGTGGTGGATCATCCGCAACCTGTCGTGGTCTCGCAGCAGCGAAGCCTTGCGTTGTTGAGGCTGGCGCATGAGTCTCATTATTTCGAGGGGCGCTGGGTAGAGATTCTTCAAAAACTTCTTCCACACGTACGTCAATGTGGGGTGGTGAGTGCTGAACAGGTGGAGGGGGCGGTGCTGGTGGTGGTGGCAAGGAACTTTGTGGTTGGGCGCAGAGATTGCTTTCCTGCGCTGGAGAAGTTCTCTGAGGATCTTGTGCGGTTGGGCAAGGGTGCCGACCTGCGGTTTGCTTGCACCTTCTTTTCTTTTGCGCTTGGGGCGCTGGCTCGCTGGGTTTTACTGCGGGGGCTATAGGTTGGTGGATGATGCCTTGCAAATGCCTATTTCGCGTGCCTGTGACACGCGTCCACCATTGGTCGTCGAAGTCCTTCTGCATCGTTCTTATTTCTTCATCAGCTACAGGCAGGAGATTTGATGCGCGTCATAAGGAGGTGACAAGGCCAGGACAAACTAACGCACCTCTTGGCTTTGCGGCGGTGTGGCGTAGTGATTCGACGAGGATTTTACCCAAGTCGAGTGGGGTACCCTTTATTATGCAGTAGACCAGGATCACGCGTTGGAGGCTTAATGTTGCGTCATGCGTTGTGGGCATGATGCGATTCTTTATCCAGTGCATCCTAAGCGTGGCCTCAAAGTCGAGCAACTGCGATTTGAGGGTCCTTTTGGCGCCGTGGCCATCCCACTAGCCCCAGGTCTGGCTATCGCAAGAATGACAGCGCTCAGGAAGTCGTCATCGAGGCAGTCTAAGAGCATATTTCCTTCTGCATTGGGGATTCCCTGGAGCTCATAGACACTATTGATATGCGCCGAGGAGAATGGGATGGTGTGGCTGTTGGGTTTTATGCCCTAAAACTCGTAGATAGTAAATGTACATTTGACCGAACATTAATAAAGTGATGTATTATTCAATGTTTGTATTATATCTTGTCTTGCTAACCCTAATCCAATAAACTAAACATCCATGGCTAATAGAATGAGATTTGAACTAGTATGTAGGGACATGCGGGGATCAATGTTCAAGTTTTAGCCTAAAGGGTCTGTAGTATAGGGATAAGGCTGGGTACCTTATCCTGGTGACACTATGGATACGGCCCGCTTTGTATATTGATACAAACGTAGTGATCCAACACGTTCATGTGGTTGACATGCGAGTGGGGGTATCCTGTGCAATGAGTTTGCACAAAGACCGGACCGCGAAATAGTTAACCACTAACTATAACACCGTTGGTTAGCTCGGTTTCTATTTCACTAGGATGACCTAGGCAACTTGGCCTTAATCCTGAGTGGATTATGGACTCCTGTCCATGAGGGATTGTCCTTTGATTTGTACGGGTGAGAGTGGCCAGTTCGCCGACTCAATAAGCCTACCATTTTGGGGACAAGACCGAATGGGGAGCTGGGAACGTAGTCTTACAAGATGGAATTCACTCCTTCCTGATATGAGGGTAAGTAGAGGTGTGTTCCCTTAAGTGGTGTTTCCGGGTCTTGAACAAAGGGCCCTACCCTCTTTATGGCACGAGAGGGTTTTCTGTTTGTTGGTTGGACCACAAACAGGTTGTTCATTAGAGGAGCACTGGTACTTAAGGACCAAGAGGTAGCCCAGGGGTAAAACGATAATTTGACCTAGCTGGGGTACGAACACACGTGAAGGGCTAACTTGCTGCTGACGGTCAATATCCGTGGACACAGAAATATATCTGCAGTGAGAAGAGTGCAGCTGTGGTTCTTTAGTGGAGTGAACCACAGTTAACGAATATTGATTAACTTGGTTAATGAGTTTAACCAACTAATCTCATATCGTTGGAGCTTCTGATCTGTAGGTCCATTAGGTCCCACCGGTAGCTCATTTAGGGCGTTGAGGTAAAATTCTAAGGATGGATTGAATATTCAAAGGTGTTTGAATATTATACTAAAATATGAAGTGGTTCATATTAAAACTATAGGTTATAATTAATATGCATTGGATGTATATTAATACTATAGTTTTTGAGAGAGAAAATAGTAATTGAATATGTGATGTTCAATTTTATTTTATTTTATTAATTAATTTCGAATTAATTAATTAATTTAGTTTAATTAAATTTGATTTAATTAAACTATAATATAAGAGGGATATTAATTTAAATTGGATTTAAATTAATGTTATTTTAATTAATTTAGATTAATTAAAATATAATTAATTATAATTTAAAATTATGTTTTAAAATTATAATTAATTAAAATATCAGATAACTGATTTATCAGTTATCTAATATTTTAATTTTAAAAAGACGTGGTCAGGGAGTTGCAGAACTAATGCCCTAGTCTCACGCCTGACTCCCTCTCTATCGCTCTCTCCTCTCTCAATTTGGCTCTGTGGCAGAGAAGACCAAGAGTGAAAAATCCAGAGAAAATCCAGAGAGAATTTTTGCTCCCACCAGCACCCAAAGCAAAATCCTATCAAAGAATACCGGTGTACCCTCGTGGTGGTGTTCGTGGTGATTTTCCAGCAAGACCAAGAGTGATTGCTGCTGTATTTTTGGGAGAAAATCAGAGAATTTGGCGAAACAATCAAGGTTTTCTTCAAGGGTAAGATTATCTTGAACTAGGGTCAATAGGACCCAATTCTAGATTAGATCTAGATTTTTTCCTATTATTTTATGCATGCTTGTATCTGTTTTTACAACAGTTTTTTATCTATTATTGTCGCTGTAAATTCATGTATTTTTGCCGTCGTATTGGTATCCCAATCGACGTTTTATTATTCGAAAAGGTCTCTGTGTTTTTCCGCTGCACATAGGGCTTTTATCCCTTCAGTGGCCGCGAACAAGAACTTCATCAATTTCTTCTCGCCATTGTGCGTGGTAAAAGTCGTGGACAAGCGCAGAGGCACAGGATCCAAGGTTCTCGCAGACTGTTTCCCACTTGTGCTGGGAAATTTGATCAGTCATCGCCTGCGGCAGGGGGCAACTGAATCCTCGTTCTTCCTGAAATTTCCCCCATTCTTTGGCCTCTACCTTTTTGCTTGCACCGACTTTCTGTTTTCCCTTGTCCTTGGCTGCGGTGGGCGCTTTTCTTTGTCTGTTCAGGGTCGTCGCAGCTTGTTCACACGCCTCTCTAATGACTACCCCTGTAGGTTGGATATTGCGGTGACGGGTGAGGGGAATTTCATCCTCCGTATCAGACATCTCCATGGCTGCTGCGATGGTAGCCAGATTGTGCGCAGCAATTTCTGCGGCAAGTGCGGCTTCCGCATTGCTTGGTCCTTCGCCTCTATTTGTTGTACTTGTTTCTGCGGCAGCACGCTCTCTGTCTTCTCTTTGGCAAATTTCCTCGCCTTCTTCGCCTAGTTCTTCTAGCAGGTCGTTCCATGCGGCGACTTGCTGTTCCGAGAACTGCGGTAATGTGGGGCTCGTTGAAGAAGATGGTGAAAGAGGTGTTGAAATGGTGTTTGTCTGGACGGAAGAAGGGAAAAGGGCTGTGGTTTGGGCTTGGGCAATGGCAGAGTTCGGCGGTGGAAGGAGGGCAGCCGACGGGAAGGGTGATGGAAAGGGAGTGAGGTTTCGAGGGGCAGAGACGTTTAATGCTACCTGAAGAGTGACGGGTTGGATGGAGAAGGTGGATGTGTCTAAAGGGGCGATGTTGAGTACTTCGTCTTTGCCGGAGGATGATGGAGTGGCGGCGAGCTGAGTGTCTGTGTTGGAAATAGACGGTTCTCCGTCGACGACCTCTGGCTCATCTTCCTCCATTTGGTTGATATTTTGCGAGTTGTCTCCTTCTTCATCTGAGGAGATAACCACATCTCTGTGCGGCCCATCTACCTCCGTCGAAGATGAATGAGCGTCGTCAGCATATCCGATGATGGATGGATTTTGAGAGTCTGACATGGTTGTTCTTCGGCGCGAAGAAGAAGAGAAGACTTGAAAGTTTAGGGGTTTAGGGTTTTTGAACGAAAGAGATGCAGGTAATGAGGAAGAGACATTAGAAGTGCTCTCCTATTATATAGTTAACGCAAGGCCTGCGCCCCTAAGTACTGACACCGTTTCGCATTCCTCGAGAGTGGGTGATCATGATTATTATGGAAGAATGTGAGCGGTTGCCTTGGATAACGTGATAAGACAATGATTAGTGAGTTTCCTTAAATGCTAACATGATTATTACTGCGTGAGGCAGAAATATGGATGGACTTGGACATGCGATGGGATTTCCTTATAAGCCTTTATCGCAGCAAAATTTTACTATCGCAGCGATTCTATTCTAGTTAAAGAAAACATGTGAGCTAATCATGTGATGGGATTTTCTTCCTGAAGCTCAACCTAACAAAATAAAGCATGCGGAAAGAAAATATTTACAACTTCTGACCTGCTAGTGTCCTCACCTTGCGCTAGGTCCTGGCGCATTCAGAGCACTCCTCTTCTGGACCTATTTTGTTTTGTTTCTTCACGGTGGATCCTTCAGAAGAATCATCTCAACTACTTCATTCAAAGTCCCTCCGATATATGGTTTTACTCTTTGCCTGTTGACTTTGAAAATTCTCTTTCCATCTGTAGAATGTAGATTTACTGCCCCATATGGATATACTTTATGAACGATGTAGGGGCCCGACCATCTGGATTTTCATTTTCCTGGAAAGAGTCGTAAACGTGAATTAAACAATAGTACTTTCATACCTTCCTTGAGATCTTTTTTAAGTATTTTTCGATCAAGCCATTGCTTCTGTTTTTCTCTATTTATCTTGGCATTCTCGTATGCACACCTTCTAAATTCTTCCAATTCCGACGGTTGATGCAATCGTTCTTGCCCTGCGGCTTCTAAATCAAAATTTAAACGCTTCATTGCCCAATGCGCCTTGTGTTCTAATTCTAAGGGCAAATGACAATCTTTTCCGAACACCAACGCATATGGAGATGCGCCTATGGGTGTTTTGAATGCTGTGCGATATGCCCACAGCGCATCATCTAGGTGATGCGCCCAGTCTTTCCTGCTGGCATTGACGACTTTCTCGAGAATTCTCTTTATTTCTCTATTTGAAACTTCCGCCTGACCATTACTTTGTAGATGGTAAGCTATTGCGATGTGATGTTTAACATTGTATTTTCGCAATAGCTTATCCATGACCCTGTTTATGAAGTGGGTCCCTTCATCACTGATCAGTCTGCGTGGCATTCCAAATCTTGCAAAGATATTCTTTTTGAGAAATTTTGCCACAATCGCAGCATCGTTCTTAACGCATGCAATTGCTTCTACCCACTTGGTGACATAGTCCACTGCGAGGAGAATGTATTGGTTCCCTTGCGACGATGGGAAAGGTCCCATGAAATCAATGCCCCTGACATCGAATGGCTCAATTTCTATTATGTAGTTTTGAGGCATTTCATTTCTTGCGCTAATGTTTCCAGTGCGCTAGCATCTGTCGCAACTTTCAACATGTTTCCTCGCGTCTTTGAACAAGGTGGGCCACCAATACCCGCTCTAAAGAACTTTCGTTGCGGTGCGTTGTCCTCCAAAATGGCCTCCGTATGGTGCTTCATGACAGTCCTTTAATATTTTCATTGCATCTATATGGCCAACGCATCTTCTGAGAATTTGGTCAGGTCCTTTGCGATAGAGGCAAGGGTCATCTCATAAATAAAATTTTAATTCTGGCAAGATTCCTGTGACAAGGTAATTCGCAATGTCTGCAAACCAAGGTTCTTCATCATCAATCGTAAAAAGTTTCTCGTCAGGAAATTCTTCTGCGATAGAGACTCTTGGCGCATCTACCTCCTCACGATTTTCCAGGTGCGACAAATGATCAGCAACTAAGTTCTCACTCCCCTTTTTGTCTTTGATTTCTAGATCAAATTCTTGTAGCAATAAAATCCATCTAATCAATCTTGGCTTTGCGTCTTTTTTTGTGATCAGATATTTTATCGCTGCATGATCTGTATAGACTATGACTTTGGAACCAATCAAATAAGCACGAAATTTGTCAAAAGCATAAACAACCGCTAATAATTCCTTCTCGGTTGTTGTGTAATTTGTTTGTATTTCATTCAATGTTCGGCTGGCATAATAAATGGGATGCATATTCTTTTCCTTTTTCTGTGCCAACACTGCTCCTACTGCCACGTCACTGGCATCGCACATCAAGACAAAAGGCTCCTTCCAGTTGGGGGTTGTGAGGATAGGTGCACTTACTAACGCAAGCTTCAGCTCCTCGAATGCTCTAACGCATTCGTCTGTAAATTCGAATTTTCTGTTTGACTCCAGTAATGCGCAAAGTGGCTTTGTAATGTGTGAGAAGTTTCTAATGAACCTGCGATAGAATCTCGCATGTCCTAGGAAGCTGCGAATTCCCTTTACAGAAGTAGGAGGTAATAATTTCTCAATGACATCAATCTTAGCCTTATCTACTTCAATACCTACGTTCGATATGCGGTGGCCTAAGATAATGCCTTCTTCCACCATGAAATGGCATTTCTCCCAATTCAGCACTAGGTGGGTTTCCTCGCATCTTTCTATTACCTGCTCGAGCTGCATTAAACAGTCTACGAAAGACTTCCCATACACTGAGAAGTCATCCATAAAAACTTCCACAGACTTCTCTAGAAGTTCTGAGAAAATGGCCATCATACACCTCTAGAATGTTCCAGGCGCATTACACAGTCCAAAAGGCATCCTTCTGAATGCAAAGGTGCCATATGGACATGTGAATGTAGTCTTTTCTTGGTCTTCTGGCGCAATGGTAATTTGATTATATCCAGAGTATCCATCTAGAAAACAATAGTAAGCCTGTCCTGCAAGTCGATCTAGCATTTGGTCAATAAATGGGAGAGGGAAATGGTCATTTTTGGTAATTGCGTTCAACTTGCGATAATCCATGCAGATGCGCCATCCTGTAGTGCTGCAGGATGGAATCAGCTCGTTGTTTGTGTTAGCCACTACTGTCATGCCTCATTTCTTGGGCACGCATTGGATTGGACTCACCCATCTGCTATCTGTGATGGGGTATATTACGCCTGCGTCGAGCCACTTAATTATTTTCTTTCGTACTACTTCCATCATTGCGGTATTTAGCCTCCTTTTTCTTTCAATGAATTCATTGGATTCATCTATCAACCGAATTTTGTGCATGCAATAAGAAGGACTAATACCTTTAATGTCTTCTAAACTCCACCCAATGGCATTTTTGTGCCTTGCGAGTCCCTCCATCAGTAGGTGTTCTTGCGATGAATCATGCTTGGATGAGATTATGACTGGGAGTGATTCTTTTTCTCCCAAGAATCTATACTTTAGATGTGTTGGCAAGGGTTTAAGTTCTAGCGCAGGAGGTTGCGCTATGGAAGGCAGGGTGGGGACTCTTCCTTTCAGATCCAGAATGTGGGTAACTTCTTCATACTGTGGTAAGATGCAGTTTTCTCTTTCCCGATCTTCCTCGTTTCCTTCTGTGGGGTTGAACGCATTTGATAACATTTCCTGTGGAGAGCATACGTCTATTCGGGCTACCATGTTGCATTCCTTGGGATCATCAGGATATTTTAGTGAGGAGAGAATGTTAAAAACTACCTTTTGATCGTTCATGCACATTGTCAGTTCTCCTTTTTGTACGTCAATTAGCGTTTTTCTGATGGCAAGGAATGGTCTTCCCAAAATAATGGGAATTTCTTTGTCGGCTTCATAATCCAGAATGATAAAATCTGCCGGAAAAATGAATTTGTCAACTTTGACTAAAACGTCTTCAATTTTTCCTTCTGGATGTACCACGGATTTGTCTGCTAGTTTGAGTGTAATGGTTGTCGGTCTTGCTTCTCCGGTCCCTAGGCGCTTGTAGACAGATAATGGCATCAAATTTATACTTGCGCCCAGGTCACATAGTGCTCTACCAACATGGATTCCTCCTATCGAACAAGGAATCGTGAAACTTCCAAGATCTTTCAATTTTGGGGGAAGCTTGTTGGCGAGTATTGCGCTACACTCACTTGTTAGCGCAACGGTTTCAAACTCTTTCCATGGCCATTTGTTCATCAGAATGTCCTTCAAGAACTTGGCATAACTTGGCATCTTTTCTAACGCCTCTACAAGTGGGACATTGATATGCAGCTCTCGCAAAACATTCAAAAATTTCTTAAACTGGGCCTCATCCTTTTTCTTTCGCAACCTTTGAGGAAAAGGTATTGTGGGTTTATATGTGTCAGGCTCTTTTTCTGCGTGAGCTTCCTTCTTTTTGGACTCCTCCTCCTGAGTTACTTTCTCTTCGTGTGGCTGGTCGTGCCCTTCTGCGACTACGGTTTTAAGTAAATTATCCTGCGTTGGAATAGGATCACTTATCTGCAATTGTCTTCCGCTTCGAAGAGTCACCGTATGGCAGTGTTCCTTTCCTTTTGGGTCCTCCGTATTACTAGGCAGTGTCCCCGCAGGTCTGTTTTTTAATTCTAACGCAAGTTGTCCAACTTGAATTTCCAGACTGCGTAGGGATGCAGCTTGGCTCTGAACTACTGCGTCATTCTTGGCCATATACTCCTTTTGACTGACCATGAATTCCTTCATCATGTTTTCTAACGCATTCGAGGATGATGCTTTTTGGTTTCCTCCGTCCATGTTGCGCTGGAAATGTCCCTGCGAAGATTGATCATTGTTAGAATTTAATAATCTTGGCGCATGATTTACATTACCTTGTTGTTGTTTGTTTGCGCCTCCACTCCATGAAAAGTTTGGGTGATTTCTCCACCCTGGGTTATATGTGTTTGAATATGGGTTGTTACGCGTAGCTCCTTGCGATCCCACATAGAGAACTGATGCTGGGTTTGAAGGACACTGATCATGTGTATGTCCTTCGCCGCAGATTCCGCATCCAACAGCGTTGAGTTCCGCGATCAAGGGTGCGGTGCTGGCTGTGAGCGCATCCATTTTTAAGGTCAACGCATCAAACTTTGTGTTTACTGAAGTCATAAGATCTACTCCAAAACCTTCTGAGTTGGTCTTAATGGGTCTCCGTCTTCTATTTTCCGCAGTACCCCACTCATAGTTATTGCGTGCAATTCGATCTAAAATTTTGTGGGCTTCGTCATAAGTTTTTCTGAGTAACGCACCATTTGCAGATGAATCTACCAAAACCTGCGAATTCTTGTTAAGACCTACATAGAAGGTCTCTAGCTGAATGCATAGTGGTAAACCATGGTGCGGCCATCTTTGCAGCAGGCTCTTGAATCGTTCCCAAGCTTCGCTCAACGTTTCATCTTCCAGTTGTGTGAATGTCATGATTTCCTTTCTCAATCTTGAGT
Source organism: Luffa aegyptiaca (assembly GCA_017139565.1). Lineage (NCBI taxonomy): Eukaryota > Viridiplantae > Streptophyta > Magnoliopsida > Cucurbitales > Cucurbitaceae > Luffa > Luffa aegyptiaca. The sequence continues at coordinate 26,602,004 of CM029397.1, forward strand.
TTGCGGTGGGTGGGAAGTATTTTTCTAGGAACTTTTCTGCCAGATCATTCCATGTTACGATGGAATTCGCAGGTTGCTGATTTAACCATACCTTAGCAGCATCTCGTAGAGAGTAAGGAAATAATATGACTTGAAGTTGTTCTGGGGTAACTCCTGGAATGATAAACTTGTTGCAAATGTCGAGGAATGACTTGAGGTGAGAGTGAGGATCTTCTGATGCACTTCCTCCAAATTGTCCTGCAGCTGTCAACACTTGAAACATAACAGGTTTTAGTTCAAATCTTTCTGTTTCTAGAGTAGGTTGAACTATCCCTGGATTAAAATTACAATTTGCAAGGGCTGCATAGTCTCTAATTCCTCTGGCCCTATCATCGGCCATTTGGATGGGGTTTAATGGTCTGTTTGGTTGATTTGGTGCTGCCATTTCTTCTGGTTGCTTTCGAGGTCTTCGATTTATTCTTCTTTTGTGGTATGTTCTATCAATTTCAGGATCTACCTCGAATTCAATTTGTCGGGCGGCACGCATACAACTTCTAGTTCCTGGAGAAAAAGACTCAACAGGGAACACAGTGGATAATATTACACGGAGTATTAAATCAGAGAAAATTAGTTTGGACTTTTGTTACCAAATTCCCCGGCAACGGCGCCAAAAACTTGATTGGTTGTCAGAATGATTGGTTTGGTAGTCGTAGATTCAAATCAATCCAAGTATAAACTGACTAAATCAAGTAGTACCTGATGAGTCCAGGGTCGAATCCACATGGAAATGAAACAAAAGTGGTTAATAATATCTACTGATTTAATCTCTAAACGTGTGATATTAATTTCAAGGAATAAAAAGGGATTGGTATAGTGTAAACAATAATCAATTTCATGAAAGAAAATGAATAATGAAAGCTGAGGAAAAAGTGTTCAATGCGAAAAGTATCAAGGCTTTTGCGGTTGCAACCTCATGCGTTTATAAGAGTCATGTAGCGCTAACTTCGTTTAATTGATCCATTAATGCCTAAGTGAGAAAAAATCATTAAGTTTCCCTTCCGGTATTCCTTATGCGTTTGGCAATAAACTACCAATTGATTATTTGACTAGTTTATGCGTGAAGTTTAGTTCTCTTAATACTTACAAGGGATTGAGTTAGTCACAACGCAATCGAAGCTCAAGCATGCAATATCTTTTAGCGGTAATAATTTAATGCTACCAAGACTACATGACATGCACTAACTTGTTCTACTTAGAGAGATCCATATGCATTACCTGTCAGGGATTTATCATACTGTTACCGCATCCGGATGGCCAAGCGGGAATTAGCAATGAAAAGATTAATGCAACTAAGCAGAAAGCAATCAATGTTTCATTTAAACCAAAATATGCACTTACAAGTTGTACTTATCACCGCATGAGGCGTTTGCGCTAAGCCTTGAAGAGGAGAGTTAGCTCATGTGAGCAAAACAAGACATTATGAAATAAAATATTACACACAAGTTTGCTCCCATTTGTAGATTACTGCAGTTCCTTCTTGATCTCCTTCTTCTTTTCTCTTTGTTCTCCTCCCCCTTCTCTTTTCTTTTTGCTTCTATTTATAGGCGAGGAAGATAACTTCATCAAGTAATAGCAACTTTTTTTATCATCATTAGGCAACTTGCGTCCTTTTTTAATCCCCTTTTTCGCCCACTTGCTCTGGTTGCGCCGGCGCTGTCTTTTCATCCATCTTTTTCTGTCTCTTGATCATCTTGGAATGTGTGCATGCGCTGATAAGATACTTAAAATAACTAGATTAGCTGCGTTAGCGCTCTGTATTTTATAATTTCTTACCGCATACACAAATATAGCTTGTCGCTTATAACAAAACACTTTTCCTCTTCTTTATGCGCTAAGATAACACATTTGAGGTTCTTTTTGCCTTCTTTTAGCCTGAGTTTAGAGGATAAATAACTGTCTTTTCGCATGTTATCACTGAGGCAAAACTCATAGTTGTGCTCTTCACCACAATAGACACATGATTCTTCTGTAACTTGGTTCACCATTGCAGCAGGCTCCACCACTGGTGCCTGTGGAACCTGACTAACCACTGTTACATTTTTAAAAGCATTGACTAACATTGCAATATCAGCCCTAATGGTAGACACACCATCAACTTCTAACACACTCTTAACTTTTTATTAGAGCCTCTAACATCTGACCACTAACAACTATTGGTTGATATTCTTTCTAAAATTTTTATGGGCTTCATTGAAGGTTTTTGCCAAAAGGGTCCCTCCTACAGAAGCATCGACCATACTTTGGGTTGCTACGTTTAACCCATTGTAAAAAGTTTCCGTTTGGATACAATGAGGTAAACCATGGTGGGGACACTTACGCAAAAGCTCTTTAAACCTCTCCCAAGCTTGACTAAAAGTTTCATCTTCGAGTTGCCTAAATCCCACTATCTCACTCCTCAACTTGGCATTCCTAGTTGGTGGAAAATATTTACTAAGAAATTTTTCCACTAACTCATTCCTCGTTCTAATTGATCCTGGAGCAAAAGAATTTAACCATGCCTTTGCTCCATCTCTAAGAGAATACGGGAACAAAGTTAATCTAAGGGCATCCCTAGACACTCCTCGTATCACAAACGAATCACTAACTCCTAGAAAATACTTAAGATGCAAATGGGGGTCTTCAGATGACAAACCATGGAACTGACCCACGGTTTGCAACATCTGAAACATTATCGGTTTCATTTTGATATTTGTTGCCTCAATTTGAGGATGCGCAATTCCTGGATTTAACTCATCAAACATCGAAAAAGCATACACTCGAATGACTCTGGCCCTATCATTCATCACCAAGATAGGGTTCTCAGCCTGATTATTTTGTTGTTCATTTTTCTCCAGCGGTGGATTAGGCTGCAGCACACGATTCTGTTGGGGATTAACTTGATCTTCTGGAATTTCTGAGAGACGTGACACGTTATCCATAGGATTTTGATATCTTCGATGCTCTCTTCTTCTTCTCATGAATGTTCTTTCAATTTCTAGATCAAACTCGAATCTCACCCCAGGCGGATCGCTCATGCACCAATCTCACACCTGCAAAAACAAAAGAAACAATCAAAAAGTTCTAGCACCAAACCACTAAAACACATACACAAAACAGATCATATAAAATCTTATTCTAGTCCCCAGAAACGGCGCCAAAAACTTGTTGCCTTCTAGAGTGGGGAAAAATATGATAAAAATAAGCTCTAGAATATTGTGCAAGTATACACAATCTGCAGCAAGTGATAAGTAATTTATCGTTCCACGAGGTTTTGAATAACTTCCACTCTACCTATTTTATGTATCTTTTTAATGGTTTCAAGTTTGTTAAAATGATTGATTTTGAAAAAATGTTGAAGCACAATAAATAACAAAGTAGAAAGTAAACGGATAAAGCAGACAGATTGTCAGGCGTTGGTCAGGATTTCTGTAATTGTTTTAAAGGATGTTCTAGCAATAATATTGATTAGGCAATTCTCTTGCAGTTTTATCAGCAAGATCCTCCCGAAACTCTGAATTTTTTAGAATGTGTTTCGACTCCAATGACGTTCTACCGATCAAGCACTACGTGACTGGTTATCCTTAACTCAGTTACTGTCGTCCACCAACACATAATGGTCTAGTGTGATTAATGGCCACACACCTCTCAAATCATCCCTGAAACTAAGAGGTGATATTCATACTAGTTGGCCAGGCGGGCACAAAATAGAAATAGACACAACAAATAATCAAGATGCTCAAATCAATATCAATTGCATAGAGAATGAAGCACGACAATTATATAGATCCTAACCAACACCTAAGTAAATTTAGTTCATGGAGTGCAAAATAACACACGCTACAATCTGAGTATGTGCATCCATAACTACAAGATATTTACAAGAAAAGGTGAATTCCCTTGAAGAAATTCGTAGTTGATGGTCTTCTTGAGGTCTCCAATTGTTCCTCCTTTATTTGGTTTCCAAAGATGGAAAGTAAGCCTCCACGAATGGAATAAGACTTTCCTTTCTTGAATTTGGAATATTTTGGACTTGAGACAGCTACTTCCTTTTATAGAGTGGACTAAACCCTAATTAGGTCAAATTTTACATGTGGAGGACTCTCCAAGCTTCCTAGATCCGAGATTAATTCAGCTAACCCCACCTCATTTAATGAATCACGTGCGGCTCACGTGGCAGTTTTGCTCCTTAGTTTGCTGGATCATAGATTTTGCTTCCTCAAGTCGCTCAGCATTATTTTCTCTGCAAAATAACTTCCAAAGCATTCATTCTTCCAAATAGATTAAAACATAAAATATTCATCTAAAAGCAACTCTATTAGGCACAAATGACACACAAATCACTATAGAAATAAGGCCTAAATAACTCCCTTTTGGAGAGTTATCACCAAGCGACAGCCGTCAGCGGCGACAAGGTGGTGGTGGTGGTGGTGAAGAAGAAGAAGAAGAAGAAGAAGAAGGGGGAGATAGAGGGAGAAAGAAATAAAAATATTATAAAATAATAATAATTTTATTAAAAATAGTGTCACGTCAGCAAACCCTTAGTTTTAACGGAAAAATGGATGGAGGGACTAAAATGAAACTTAAACCAAACCTCAGGGGCTAAATTTTTTAGTTTGAAAACTCAGGGACCAAAATGAAACTAACCTAAACCTCTGTGACCAAAAGTGTATTTTTTCTCTTGTTTCTAAAACTTCTTCTTCTTTGCATATTTGATATGTTTTTATTTTGGAACTTTTGTTTGCATTTGTGATCTTTATTTGAAATAATTGAATTTTATTCATTCCTGTTTTAATTGGGATCCCAAGCCAAAAGGTTCTTTTCAATTGACTAAGCCTGTTTTTATTGTAAACGTTTATTTTCAACACTATTATTTAAAAGCAAGTAGGTAATGCATGCGATAATGGCCCTAGGGATTAGGCATGAAATGTAGGATCGTTACAAAGTCACTCCACTATAGACCTAGAGTTGCACTCTTATGCATTGTAGGACATGTTGTGTCCATGGATATAACCATTACATGCACGCCGATCTTTCACGAGTTGTTTGTAATTACAGTTGGGTCAAAAGTTCGTTTTACCCCTATAATTACATCTTATGCCTTAAGAATCGTTGATGCTCTAATGAACAATCTGTTTATAATCCAATCAAAAACCAAGTCTCTCTTGGGCCAATTAGAGGGTGGGGCTCCATTGTTCCAGTCCCGAGATCATCACTTAAGAGAACTGCTAATCCACTTTCCTTATATGGGGAGCGAATTTCTTCTTGTGAAATTTATGTTTCCAACTCACCATTTGGTCAAGTCCCCAAAATGATAGGCTTATTGAATTGGTTACAAAAGTCACACTCACCCATGCAAATCAAATGACAAGCCCTCACAGGCAGGAGTTCATACCTCACTCAGGATTAAGATCGAGTCGTATATGATCATCCTGTGAAATATTAATCTTCTCAATTAACAAATTTATAGAGAGAGATTAAATATTTTGTGGTCCAGTCTTATACAAACTCATTGCATATGATACCCCCACTCATATGTCTCCACATGAACGATGGATCGAATTATTTGTAACTACTTACAAAGTGGGTCGTACCAGTAGTGTTACCAAGATAAGGCACCCAACCTTATCTGTATACTATAGACTCTCTTTAGGTTATTTCTTGAACATGATCCTCCCGTATGTCAACTACATATTGTTTAGGGAAAAATACATTTTTTGTCTCTGAGGTTTGGGTTAAGTTACACTTTGGTCCCTGAGTTTTCAAACTCAACAAAATTACCCTGAGGTTTGAGATAAGGAGCAATTTGGTCCCTGCCATCCATTTTGTCGTTAAATCCTAACGGGCTGCTGACATGGAACTATTATTTTAATTAAAAAATAATTTTGAATTTTTTAAATAAAAATATATTAAAATTATAAAAATATTATTATTTTATTAATTTTTTTAATTCTTTCTCTCCCTCTTTCTTCTCCTTTTTCTTTCTCTTCTCCAACTCCTTCTTCCTTCTTCCCCATCTCTTTCTTCTTCAACTCTAGTGGGCGGCCGTCGCCGGCTGTCGGCGAACGGCAGTGGCGGTGGCCGTCAGATTTTTTTCTTCTTTCCTTATTTCTTCTTCTCATCTTCTTCTCTTCTTCTCTTTTCTTTTCTTTCTTCTGTTTTTTTTTTATTAAAAAAATAGAGGGAGATTCGGGGAAAGGGTTTCCAACGCCGGATCGGGGAGGAGGACCCCCCAAATCTCCCTCTGTTAAAAAACAGAAGAAAGAAAAGCAAGGAGAGGAAGAGAAGAAGGGAAGAAGAAGAAAGAAGAAGAAGAAAATTTTGGCGGCCACCAGAGTTGAAGAAGAAGGAGATGGAGAAGAGAAAGAAGAATGAGAAGAAAGAGTGAGAGAAAGAATTAAAAAAATAATATTATTATTATTATTTTAATATAATTTTCTTTTAAAAAAATAAAAAAAAAATTAATTTTTTAATTAAAACAATAGTGTCACGTCAACAGTCAGTTAGTATTTAACGACAAACTGGACAGCAGGGACCAAATTGCTCCTTATCTCAAACATCAAGGGTAATTCTGTTGAGTTTTAAAACTTAGGTACCAAAGTGTAACTTAACCCAAACCTCAGGGACAAATAGTGTATTTTTCCCTATTGTTTAAGATTACACTAAAAACCCTGAATTTTTCATATAATGGCTAATATAAAATGCAATTAAAAATTATCACATAATTTCTCCAAAAAAAAAATTATCACGTAATCTATAAATAATAATTAAATAATCAAATGTTAAATACGAGGCTTCGGGACATATATACCAACATAATGTACTTTTTTTCTTCACTAGAATTTTTCCCATTGGATTTCTTTTTTCTCTAGTAAGGTTTTAAAGAGACGTATTTTATATATAATGAATATCTAAGGGGAGTGTTGTAAATACTATGTAGATATCCAACTTGATTTTCTCCCATTAGCTCATTCAACCCAATATAATTTTAGTTATTCTTCCTCATGACTATCTCTCTCCTCTAAGAATAGCCATTAGACTCTCTCACCTTTATATTTTAGGTCATTTGAGGTTTGTAGTCTACCCTATTGCAACACTATAAGTAGGGGTTGTATGAAGTATATTTGAAACATCCACAATTGATCAATAGAGAGAATCCATTTTCTCTCACTTTTCCTTCGTACTTTGCTCTTCATTTCTTCTTTTAGTGTTTTGTTGTTCTTGTTTTATAATACTCTAATTTTTAAAAAAACCGATGTTTTTTGTTCTTCCTAATCACGTACGAAGTTAATTCAAACACACTCTCAAAGCACATCTCAGTACCATACAATATAAGTTTATCATCAACCAATTTTAACATTTATCAATTATATATGAGAGTATAATTGTAAAACAAAAAGAACTAAATTGAAACATTACTTTACAAATATATATAAGAATATGAAAACTTTTGATATTATTTTACAAATATATATATATATATATATATAAGAAAAGAAAAGGTTTTGTTTATGCAAAAATAGTAATTAGGTAAAACATATCTACTATTTATTAGAATAACCTCTCTTTTCAGCAAAAACTTGGTTGATTGCCTTTGTTTGATATGTGGAGTAGATTTTACTGAAATAACCATCTCAATCAAAGTCTGTATAGTAAAAAAAAAAAATATTAATGATTAATAAATATTAAGGGTTAAGAAAAGTAATATTAATTCAATATCAATGTATATAAATAAATCTAAAAAAAATGCAAGATGCATTACCTAACATGTTCTTTTTTCTTTGGGAGGGAATTAACTAAAATAAACCAAAGATGAAGTTTTCTTTTTTAAAGAAATAAATAAATAAACGTGAGAATGATCTACTAAAATTAAACCAAAGATGAGAATTTTTTTTTTTTTAAGAAAACATAAACATGAGAATGATTAAACCAAAGATAAGATTTTTTTAAAAGAGAAAACATAAACGTGGGTGTTATAGGTGATTTTGGACCACCCTGATGCACAAGGAATCGGCAAGGACAACCGGGCAGAAATCGAACTGGGAGATGGACCCAAGAGGCGAAACCGACAAGTGGGACGGGCCAAGACTGAAGGGTCGGGCCAAACACTTGGCCCGCGCGAGCGGGCCGAGCCCGTCCGGCTCCGTTTGGTCCCCACCGCCTCTGGCTGCCCCAGTTTCGCCTGGTTTGTCCCGAAACGCCTTCGAATTCCTAAAAACCCTAGGAGGATGAGTAGGTATTTATACCCCTCTTCGCCAGTGAAGAAAGAGACCCGAACTCTCTACTCTCTCTCTTGCTCTCTAGCCCTCCTACTTCCGTTTTCTGACTTAAGCATCAAAGGTGGTGTGGCTAGAACCACACCGGTGTGCAGGTTTCCAGTTTTGCAGGCCACGTGATAAGGAAATAAGTGATGAACCAGCTCAATCAATTACTATTGGTGAAAAGTTGCATCCTTTCAAGCTTAACAAAGGCATCCTTTCAACCAAGAGGCACAATGAATCTAAAAATCTAGATTCATCCATCATATTTAATGCATTATGTACCTATTTAATTCATGTAATTATATTTATGATGGTTCATGTATGGATTTGAAAGGTTGGGGTTAAATCTAGACTACATAGAATAAAGGTTGCGTCCTTTAATGATGTCTTTTCAATTAGTATAAATAGGGATGCAATTTGTCATTTGGAACAAGTTGAAGTTGAATTTGAATGAAATTTCATATTGAGTTTAGTCTCTCTCAATCTTTTAAGCTTTCTTTGTGTTCTTGTGTTTAGAATGCATGCCTAGGACTTTCAATCTAGTTTGATCAATTAGATTGTGAAGAGTTCGAAATCTTGAAGTTAGGAACGAGTTCTCCTTTCTTCTTGAACTTTGATCATCCTTCCAAGTCAAATCTGTTTAACTTTCTTGGGGTTGTCTATCATTTTGTTAAATGGGGTTATTCTTATTATTGTTGTGGGTGTTCACCTGAAATAAGAGGAGTTCTCAAGCATAATTGAGGTAGTTCCTTTTATCATTTGGTATCAGAGCTTTGGCTCTAAACAGATTATATCTTTGCTTGCCTTCCATTCTATCTCATTTTTCTTTCTTTCAAATTTCAATCTATCCATTTCGTGTGACTCTTCATCTTCTTACCTTTGCTTCATTTTTTTTTTCTTATCATGCTTGCTGAAAAAAAAAAAGTGGAAAAAAAATATTTTTTTTGTCCATTGCATCTTTCCAAACTTGTTTTTCTAACTTTGAGATTTTGTGACTTTTCACATTATTGTCTATATTGATGTGTTCTTGCATGATTCTCATAAGAATACTACAAGACTTGCAAAAGTTTGAGATGTCAGAATTCCTTGAGAGTATTTCTACATCTTTTGAGTGAAAACACGAGTGACCTTTCATCTTCCAAGAGAGTAAAAACGTGAGGAATTGCTTGTGAGGTTCATTTCTTCTTTTCAACCATGTTTTGCCAAAGAAGAAGACATCGTGAGACCTAAAAAAATGATGGCCAATTTTGGAAGGGTGTTCGACATAATTTGGTCGAGATACGTCAAGCCATGAATGATTATATTCAAATATGCAAAGAGATGGATTTACGAGACCAAGCCAAGGAGGCTCAAGCTGCACAATCCAATAAAATTAATGGAGATTGTTTAGCACCTCAGGATGATGGCGACCAACACATTCAAAATCGGGGTGATCATCAAAATCAAGAAGAGGAAGGGACAAACGGTGAGGTTAGTATAAAAGACCAGGGCATGATTGACGTATGTGTTGAGAAAGAGGTTGATGTAAAATCTCAAGAGAAAAGTGAGGTGAATCGAGAGAGTGAGAAAGTCGAGGAAAGTGTGAAAAGCGAGAAAATAGAGAAAAATGAGGTGAATCTAGAGAGTGAGAAAATCGAAGAAAGTGTCAAAAGTAAGAAAAAAGAGAAAACCGTGAAAATAAGACGATGGAGAAAAAAAAAGGAAAATGAAAAAAATAATGAGAGTGGGGTTTGTTTTCCAAGTGTTTTTTATGTATCAATCAAATCACGTTGGATTATCAAGTTTGACAATTTTGATCCACGACGAAGGGGAAGGAGTTCTTCACGAAGAAAATACACATTTGGTCCTACAAGAGATTATACTCTCAAACATGTTTCACAAGATCGAGATGATGACTACAAAGCTGCTTTACAAGGAGAGCATTTAGATTCGAGGACAAATCTTCTCGAAGAAGGGGAGAATGATAAGGAAATAAGTGATGAACCAGCTCAATCAATTACTATGGTGAAAAGTTGCATCCTTTCAAGCTTAACAAAGGCATCCTTTCAACCAAGAGGCACAATGAATCTAAAAATCTAGATTCATCCATCATATTTAATGCATTATGTACCTATTTAATTCATGTATCTATATTTATGATGGTTCATGTATGGATTTGAAAGGTTGGGGTTGAATCTAGACTACATAGAATAAAGGTTGCGTCCTTTCATGATGTCTTTTCAATTAGTATAAATAGGGATGCAATTTGTCATTTGGAACAAGTTGAAGTTGAATTTGAATGGAATTTCATATTGAGTTTAGTCTCTCTCAAGCTTTTAAGCTTTCTTTTTGTTCTTGTGTTTAGAGTGCATGCCTAGGACTTTCAATCTAGTTTGATCGATTAGATTGTGAAGAGTTTGAAATCTTGAAGTTAGGAACGAGTTCTCCTTTCGTCTTGAACTCTGATTATCCTTCCAAGCCAAATCTGTTTAACTTTCTTGGGGTTGTCTATCATTTTGTTAAATGGGGTTATTCTTATTATTGTTGTGGGGGTTCACCTGAAATAAGGGGAGTTCTCAAGCATAATTGAGGAGTTCCTTTTATCACCACGTCTTCCCCCTCATCTACAAGTTTACCATTGGTGGCACGTGAAGGTCAGGTGAGTTCCCTCTGACCAAATTTGACCATCAACAGTGGGAATGATTAAACCAACGATGAGATTTTTTTAATAAAAAAAAAAAGAAAAGAATACATAAATGTGTGAATGATATACTAAAATTAAACCAAAGATGAGATTTTTTTAAAAAAAAAAAAAAAAACATAAACGTGTGAATGATCTACTAAAATTAAACCAAAGATGAGATTTTTTTATAAAAAAAACATAAACATGGGAATGATTAAACCAAAGATAAGATTTTTTTTAAAAAAAAAAAAAGAAAACATAAAAGTGAGAATGATATACTAAAATTAAAACAAAGATGAGTTTTTCTTTCAAAAAAAAAAACATGAATGTTGGAATGATTAAACCAAAGATGAGATTAAAAAAAAACAAAAAAACAAAAAAAAAACATAAATGTGGGAATAATCTACTAAAATTAAACCAAAAATGAGATGTTTTATATATATATATATATATATATATATATATATATATATATATATATAAACGTGGAAATAATCTACTAAAATAAAACCAAAGATGAGATTTTTTTATAAAAAAAAAAAAGAAAAGAAAACCTAAACGTGGGAATTATCTACAAATTTTTTTAAAAAGAAAAAATAAATGTGGGAATGATCTACACTCAAATTAAACCAGAGATGAGTTTTTTTTTTTTTTAAGAAAACATAAACCAGGGAATGATCTACAAAAGATGAGATTTTTTTAAAAAAAAAAAGCATAAACATGAGAATTGTAACACCCGAGTTAGGAGGGGTACATGAATGAACCGAGGCCACATCCGAATGAGAGGGATCCTGAGGACATGAAAGCATGATCAAGATAAGCTTAAAAGAATTGATAGATACTACCTATACCAACAAGGTGCACCTTCCTTTTCGGTGGCTCAATCATAAGAACTTTGAAGTTAAGCGTGCTTGGCTTGGAGAAGTTCTATGTTGGGTGACCTCCTGGGAATTTTCCTAGGAAGCATGTGAGTGAGGACAAAGCATCCTAAAAGGACCCCGTGTTGGTTTGTGGGGATAGTCTTCACTCTTGAAAGCACTTTAAGACGAGTATGGTGGCGTGGCCAAGTCGCAGGGGAATGTCAGGGGCCTTAGGTGCCGAAGCCGAATTCCGAATCCTGGGCCTGGGTCGTTACAGATGGTATCAGAGCGAACCTCTCCTAGTAGGATGTGGTTCGGGGACGAACCAAGGCGGAAGCTGGTGGGCATGTAACACCCGAGTTAGGAGGGGTACATGAATGAACCAAGGCCACATCCGAATGAGAGGGATCCTGAGGACATGAAAGCATGGTCAAGATAAGCTTAAAAGAATTGATAGTTACTACCTATACCAACAAGGTGCACCTTCCTTTTCGGTGGCTCAATCATAAGAACTTTGAAGTTAAGCATGCTTGGTGTCACGGTCATGCTCGTCCAAGGCGTGTTGCCTATGGCCGCATGCCCATGTCAACCCTTTCCCCCCATGCTTTCATTATATGTATTTCCTTTGTATCGCTTGTTTACTTTCCTTTGCATTTCTCAAGTGTATGACTCCTCGTGATTTTCATGTTTAAGCCTGCCAAGGCTAAAATGCTTTATAATGTACTATAGGGGGGTACGACTAGTTGTCAATCCTTCCTACCCGAGAGTTGTATGCTATCGAGCTGTTGTTGTGCCTTTGCTTACTTGATAGTCTGTGCAACAAATATACTTTCAAAAATGTCTTCGAACGTTTTCCAAAACCTTTTTCTCTAACCCCGTTTTCTAAAACCGTTTTCCAAGGAACGGGGGTAGAGGTTGCGATATTCGCCCGTTGTGCCACCGGCGATCCGTTTTCAAGTTGGCTGACTTACTTGTGAGCGAAAGTAAGTGCCGCACAGTCGCCTTTCGAGACCCTAAAGACCGCGACTGTGACAGTTGGTATCAGAGCCAGGTTGGCTCCTGAAAGAGAAGTCCGAAATCATGTCGGCAGTAAAACAGTTGGGCAAGACCCATGTAGAAAGATTGGTAGAGATCGAAGAACAGATGCTCTACCTGAGGGAAGTCCCCGATTCGGTGCGCTTCCTAGAATCTCGTCTTGAAGAAATTGCGACGAGGACAGACCAGATCGATGCGGTAGCTGGCCGCGTGGATGGAATGCCCATCCAAGAATTGATTATGAGGGTTGAAAACCTCGAGAACAGAGCTGTGAAACCTAGCAGCTTCGAGCGTGGGGACAGCTCGACGGGCTCTGTTGCCCAGATGGAGGAGCGTGTCGATGGTCTGGACAGCTCCCAAAAAGCAATAGTTCAGATGGTCACAGAACTGTCTGAAGATGTGAAAGCGGCCCTTGACGTCGTCAGAGCCGAAGTGGCGGATTTAAGCGCCAGACTAAATCTCACCATGAGAGCGGTGGGAAACCAAACCCCGACAGGGGGTGCGGTCCAATTAAACAAAGTGAAAGTCCCCGAGCCGAAACCCTTCTGTGGGGTTCGAGACGCCAAAGCCCTGGAGAACTTTATCTTTGATCTGGAACAGTACTTCAGGGCCACAAATACGACAACAGAGGAGTCGAAAATCACCTTGGCGACTATGCACCTGGCAGATGACGCCAAGTTGTGGTGGAGGTCCCGCTACAGGGACGTTCAAGAAGGTCGATGTGTCATTGACACATGGGAAAGACTGAAACAAGAGTTACGTTCACAGTTCTTCCCAGAGAATGTTGAGATTTTGGCGCGTCGTAAGTTACGCGAGTTGAAACACACAGGAACGATCCGAGAGTATGTCAAGCAGTTTTCTGGATTGATGTTGGACATACGAGACATGTCAGAGAAAGACAAGGTCTTCTGTTTTATAGAGGGATTGAAATCGTGGGCGAAGTCAAAGCTGTATGAACAGAGAGTACAGTCACTATCAGACGCTTATGCAGCCGCAGAACGTCTGTTCGATCTTAGCAACGACCAGCCGCAAGAACAGAGACGGAATCAAGCCCCCTCGAGTGGGGGAAATAGATCTGTGCGATCCAGCTCTCCCAAAAGTGGGGGAGGAGACAAAGGTGGGGGAAGTAACCGCAACTACTTCCAGCCAAGAGGCGGAAGTTCATATCGAGGCCCGAATCAGCAGGTCAACAACGACAAACCTTATTGTTACATCTGTAAAGGGGCACATCGATCGTACCAGTGTCCTAGTAAAACAGCATTCAACGCCTTTCAAGCTTCATTGACGGGCAACATGGGTCCCGAAACTGAGAGTGTTGAGACTACCACAACGAATGAGGCGAATGAGGACAACCCTCGCATGGGGGCCTTGAAATTCCTATCCGCCCTCCAAAGGAAATCTGAAGGGGCCAAAGAGCCGCTCGAAAGGGGTCTCATGTATGTCGAGGCGTGGGTTAATCAGAAGCAGACCAAGAGTACAATGGTCGACTCTGGTGCCACCCACAACTTCATGACTGAAACTGAAGCACGACGATTGAACCTAAAGTGGGACAGGGATCCAGGGAAGATGAAAGCGGTAAACTCAGCCGCCCTACCGATCATGGGAATTGCTAAGAGAGCGACTGTCAAGCTGGGGGATTGGAATGGCCATGCAGATTTTGTGATTGTAAAGATGGATGATTTCGACGTGGTGTTGGGAATGGAATTCCTTCTCGAACACAAGGTCATCCCAATGCCCCTAGCAAAATGCTTGGTGATCACAGGAACCAACCCCACGGTCGTGACGACCAGTATCAGACAACCGACTGGGGTGAAAATGATATCAGCCCTCCAGTTAAAGAAAGGTCTTGCGCACGATGAACCCACATTCATGGCCATCCCAATGACAGAAGACGAAAATTTGGAAGCACCAGTCCCCAGTGAGATCCAACGTGTGTTGGACAAGTATTGTGATGTAATGCCAGAAAGTTTGCCCAGGAACCTACCCCCACGACGGGGGATAGATCACGAAATCGAACTGTTACCAGGGGCGAGACCGCCCGCTAAAAATGCCTATCGCATGGCGCCGCCTGAATTAACAGAGCTGCGAAAACAGCTAGATGAGTTACTGAATGCCGGGTTCATTAGGCCCGCGAAGGCTCCATATGGGGCCCCAGTGTTGTTCCAGAAGAAGAAAGACGGAAGCCTACGGTTATGCATTGACTATCGAGCCCTCAACAAGCTCACGGTGCGTAATAAGTATCCACTTCCCATTATCACCGACTTGTTTGACCGGCTCCACGGAGCAAAGTATTTCTCGAAATTAGATCTCAGATCGGGATACTATCAAGTACGCATCGCCGAAGGAGATGAACCCAAGACAACGTGTGTCACAAGGTACGGGGCCTTCGAGTTCTTGGTCATGCCATTCGGCCTGACGAACGCTCCGGCTACCTTTTGTACACTAATGAACCAAGTGTTCCATGAGTACCTCGACAAGTTTGTGGTGGTTTACCTCGACGACATAGTAGTCTACAGCCCGACCATGGAAGAACATGAACTTCACTTGCAGTTGGTTTTTGAGAAATTGAAGAAAAATCAACTGTATGTGAAAAGAGAGAAATGCGCCTTCGCGCAACAGCGCATTAATTTCCTCGGACACGTGATCGAAGCCGGTCGTATTGGTATGGAAGAAGGAAAGGTGGCAGCCATCAGGGATTGGGAAGTCCCGACGACAGTAACAAAACTACGTTCCTTCTTGGGACTGGCCAATTACTATCGACGATTCGTAGAGGGATTCTCGAATCGTGCCAGTCCCTTAACCGAGTTGTTGAAGAAAGACAAGACGTGGAGTTGGACTCCAGATTGCCAAACTGCGTTTGATGAGTTGAAACGAGCAATGATGGAAGGCCCGGTACTCGGAATTGCCGATGTTACTAAACCTTTCGTAGTAGAGACCGATGCGTCAGACTACGCGTTGGGTGGTGTTCTAACCCAGGATGGACACCCCATCGCATATGAAAGTCGGAAACTGAATGACGCAGAGAAGAGATACGTCGCCTCAGAGAAGGAGATGTTAGCAGTGGTTCACTGCTTGAGAGCTTGGAGACAGTACCTCCTCGGAGCCAAATTCGTCGTCAAGACCGATAACAGCTCCATCTGTCACTTCTTCAGTCAGCCGAAGCTGTCCTCCAAGCAAGCGAGATGGCAAGAATGTCTCGCAGAGTATGATTTTCAGTTCGAACATAAGGCGGGTAAGGCCAACCAGGCGGCAGATGCGCTGAGTCGGAAGAGCGAGCATGCGGCCCTGTGCATGCTAGCCCATTTGAAAGCAAGCAGGTTGAACGGAACCATCCGCGAGACCATCAAGAAACATTTGTCGAACGATACGGCCGCGCAGGCCATTATTCAACTGGCGAAAGAAGGGAAGACACGCCAGTATTGGATAGAGGATGACCTACTGTTCACTAGAGGTAACCGCCTATACGTCCCTCGTTCAGGGAACTTACGAAGACTCCTGCTGGAAGAATGTCACGACACTCTGTGGGCAGGTCACACAGGGTGGCAAAGAACTTATGCCCTTCTGAAACAGGGCTATTACTGGCCAAACCTCCGCGACGACGTCATGCAATTCACAAAGACTTGTCTTATCTGCCAACAAGACAAGGTCGAAAGGGCCAAGATAGCGGGATTGCTGGAACCCTTGCCTGTTCCTGCAAGGCCGTGGGAAAGCGTCTCCCTCGACTTCATCACCCACCTGCCGAAAGTTGGGGAATTTGAGGCCATATTGGTGGTCATCGACAGGTTCTCTAAATATGCGACGTTCATTCCAGTCAAGAAGTTGTGTTCAGCTGAGATGACGGCACAGTTATTCTTTAAACATGTAGTCAAGCTATGGGGTGTCCCTGCCAGCATCATTAGCGACAGAGATGCGCGATTCACCGGTACTTTCTGGACGGAATTATTCAGGCTATTAGGCTCTAACCTGAATATTTCTTCCAGCTATCACCCACAGACGGATGGACAAACAGAGAGATTCAATAGCATGCTTGAAGAATATCTGCGCCACTTCATCGATGCAAGACAGAAAAATTGGGTCGAGATGCTCGATGTGGCTCAATTTAGTTTCAATTGCCAAAAGAGCACCTCGACAGGCAAGACTCCGTTCGAAGTTGTTTGCGGGCGGCAGCCCATGATGCCGCATGTCGTCGATCACCCGTACGCAGGCAAAAGCCCCCAAGCGTATAATTTCACCAAAGAGTGGAGACAAACCTCTGAGGTCGCTCGGGCTTATCTAGAGAAGGCGTCAAAGCGCATGAAGAAATGGGCAGACCAGAAGCGACGTCCTCTAGAGTTCCAAGAAGGGGACAAAGTGCTAATCAAGCTGAAACCCGAGCAACTTCGTTTCCGGGGAAGTCGAGACCAGCGCCTCATCCGGAGATATGAAGGTCCAGTCGATGTTATCCAAAAGGTCGGGAAAGCCTCATATAGGGTTCAACTTCCTGCATGGATGAAAATCCATCCTGTCATTCACGTCAGTAATTTGAAACCCTACCACCCCGACCTCGAGGATACCGCCCGCAATGAAGTCACTCGACCACCCGTCACCATGAAGAACGTCGCCGATAAAGAAGTCGAGGAAGTGTTAGCAGAAAGGACCCGTCGCATCGGCAACCCACGACGGGATCTACAAGAGTTCTTAGTGAAGTGGAAAGGGCTCCCAGAGGCCGAAATCAGTTGGGAGCGCGCCGAAGACCTGAAGACTGCTGCCCTCCAGATCGCAGAATTCGAGCAGCGTCGGTTGACAGAGACGTCAACCATTTAAGTGGGGGAGGATGTCACGGTCATGCTCGTCCAAGGCGTGTTGCCTATGGCCGCATGCCCATGTCAACCCTTTCCCCCCATGCTTTCATTATATGTATTTCCTTTGTATCGCTTGTTTACTTTCCTTTGCATTTCTCAAGTGTATGACTCCTCGTGATTTTCATGTTTAAGCCTGCCAAGGCTAAAATGCTTTATAATGTACTATAGGGGGGTACGACTAGTTGTCAATCCTTCCTACCCGAGAGTTGTATGCTATCGAGCTGTTGTTGTGCCTTTGCTTACTTGATAGTCTGTGCAACAAATATACTTTCAAAAATGTCTTCGAACGTTTTCCAAAACCTTTTTCTCTAACCCCGTTTTCTAAAACCGTTTTCCAAGGAATGGGGGTAGAGGTTGCGATATTCGCCCGTTGTGCCACCGGCGATCCGTTTTCAAGTTGGCTGACTTACTTGTGAGCGAAAGTAAGTGCCGCACAGTCGCCTTTCGAGACCCTAAAGACCGCGACTGTGACACTTGGCTTGGAGAAGTTCTATGTTGGGTGACCTCCTGGGAATTTTCCAAGGAAGCATGTGAGTGAGGACGAAGCATACTAAAAGGACCCCGTGTTGGTTTGTGGGGATAGTCTTCACTCTTGAAAGCACTTTAAGACGAGTATGGTGGCGTGGCCAAGTCGCAAGGGAATGTCGGGGGCCTTAGGTGCCGAAGCCGAATTCCGAATCCTGGGCCTGGGGTGTTACAAGAATGATCTCCTAAAATTAAACCAAAGATATTTTTTAAAAAAAAATGAAACATAAACGTGGAAATGATCTTCTAAAATTAAACCAAAAATAAGATTTTTTTTTAAAAAAAAAAAAAAGAAAACCAAAACGTGGGAACGATCTACCAAAATTATACCAAAGATGAGATTTTTTTTTTTAAAGAAAAAAAGAGAACATAAATGTGAGAATGATTAAACCAAAGATAAGATTTTTTTTTTTCCTAAAAGAAAACATAAACGTGGGAATGATTAAACCAAAGGTAACGTGTTTAATGCACCTAGATCTTTAGAGTAAAGACCTTACATCACTGTGGTTATAAGGGAAGTCTCTCGGTAAAGTTCTGTCTAAGGTTGGGGGTATTTAAGTTGACGGTTTACAGAACACCTCCTACCTGGGAACTGACCCGAACCTTGAGTTGAATTAACCATAGAAATGTGTACTTGCAATGTTGGGTTTATTAAAAGAAGTTTAATTCACCTAAAACATTGTGTGGTTGAATCCTTTCCATAATTGTTATAATAGGATCAGACTTAGATAGATTGATTTAGCCGAATTTTATCTAAGTTAAACAACCCTAAATTAACCTTAGGACATTTTCAGTGGGAGGAAAATTACAAAAGGAGATTTAAATCAAGTTTTGCTCCTACGTCCCTATATTCACAACGTGAGGTTCATGCTCGGCTTCGAGTCGCCCTAGGAGCGGCCTCCCTTCGAAAAGTGTTTGCATGAATCAATAACAAGGTGAATGGGAAAAATGTCTAGAGTAAGTGGGAGCGGGACACGTGTCAACGTATCCCGCGGTCTATGCCCCTAGTTCACACCGTGAGAGTCCTATGATCCGCCTGCAGGTTGTCCTGACGCAACCATCCCTTCGGAGGGCCTGATCATAGGATTCGGAACATCGTGAACTCCTGAATAGGATAGGAACTCTTAGGCTAATTACCAACAATTGTCTTTCCCTTCGGTAGCCTGTTGGTGCGTGCCTCTGAGATCTGAAAGTGGGGGGGTTACACTTACGAGAATGAGTTAAATGTGTTAACTAATCCTTGACCGAACAACGGTAACTAAACGCTAACGGAATATGAGTTATTCTGGTGTTAGAGTTTGGTTGAGATTGTCTCGATTTAGAGGAGGAGTAGCTGACCACCCTTCGGTGGCTATTGTTCTAAACCTTTGAAGTATCGTTGCAAAAACTAAATCAATAGTTTTATAGGGTTTCTTTGATTGCTTATTTATTTTTGCATAATTTGATTGGATTATTTGTAATGGGTTAGTGCAATTAATAATACAAGTAATTTGTTACTTCAGCAATAATATAATAATTTTATGTATTGTCTTACGTCATTTTATAAATAACGGTAATACAACAAGCTTAAACGAAAAATTGTGGTAAATAAGTCTAGGATTATTCTTAACTGAGGAATCTCCTCATGCCCCATATGTTTAATTCATTAAGAATTGTTCTTGGTGAATATGACATAGAACTCTGCTTAGCAAAAAGAGAACTTGTTCAAGACCGTAATTTTCATTTACCTGTCTTGAAAACGTGATTAGTGAAGAATAGTGATTCTCCCTGAATACTTGATTCAAGGGCCACAAATCACGTGTGTTCTTCTTTTAAAGGAATAAGTTCCTGGCAAGAGCTTGCTGCTTGTGTAATAACTCTCAAAGTTAGAATTAGAGAGGTTATTTTAGCTATATCAGTGGGGAACATTAAGTTATTTTTCTCAGTGGGAGAAAATACATATTATTAGATAATGTGTATGTAATTCCTAAGATCAAAAGAAATTTGATTTCTGTGTCTTATTTGTTGAAACAATGTTACTCTTTACCTTTCTCTGCTAACGTAGTTTTATTTCAAGAAAGGGAGTTGACATTTGTTTAGCTTTACTGGAAAGTAACCTAAATGTTTTAAGACTAATCAAGAGTAAAGCAGTCATGAACACTGGGTTGTTTAAGACTGCTACTACTCAATGCGAAAAGAGGCAAATGATTTCTCCTAAAGGAAAAATACCTTTCTTTGGTTCTAAGGTAGACCATATTAATCTCAATTTGATTGGGAGATTGGTCAAGAGTGAACTTCTAAGCGAGTTAGAAGATGACTCTCTACTATCTTGTAAGTCATGCCTTGTGGGCAATATGACTGATAGATCTTTTACTGGAAAAGATCTAAGAGCCAAAGAGCCCTTGGAGCTTGTACATTTGGATCCTTGTGGTTCAATATGTTAAAGCAATGGGAGGGCATGAATAATTCATCTCTTTTGGATGATTATTCAAAGGTATGAGTATCTTTACCTAATGCAACTTAAGTCTGAAGCTCTTGAGATATTCGAAGGGGCTTAGGACTGAAGTTGAAAACTTGTTAGGTGAGATGATAAAAACACTTCGATCTGATCAAAGTGTTGAGTTGAGGGATTTGAGATTCCAGGACTATTTGATAGTACATGGGATCACACCCTAAATCTCATTTAGGAGAAATGGAACCCTATTGGATATGGTTCATTCCATGTTGAGCTATGCTCAATTGTCTGGCTCGTTTTGGGGTCATGCAGTGTTGACTGCATTGCATACTATAATAGGCAACCCCAAAGGAAACGAGGAGTGGATACTTCTTCAATTCACAAGAGAATAAAGAATTTGTATCGACAAATGCTAAATTCTTAGAAGAAGTCCACATCAAAAATCATAAACCACAAGAGTAAAGTCGGTTTAATTTAACTAATGAAGCTACAGTAACATCCACAAGAGTTGTTGATGAGGCTGACTGTTCAACAAGAGTTGTTGATGGATCAATGCATCTAGTCAGTCACATCCGTCTCAATAGTTGAGATTGTCTCAATGTAGTGGGAGGGTTGTTCGATAACCTGAACGTTACATGGGCTTGTTTGAAGCCTAGGTCATCATACCTGATGATGGCATAGTGGGTTCATTATCTTATAGAAAGAAAGTGAATGGGGTTGACAAAGACCAATGGATTAAAGTCATGGACCTGGAAATGAAGTCTTTTGTATTTCACTTCTATCTGGGATCTTGTAGATCTGCTTGATGGGTAACACCTATTAGTTACAATTGGATTTACAAGAGGAAACGAGACATTCATGTCTTAACCAGAAGGGTTCATACAACAAGATCAAAAGCAAAAGGGTTTGCAAACTTAAGTGATCCATTCATGGATTGACCTAAGCATTTCGATCTTGAAATATAAGATTTGATATAGTGACCAAATCTTTTGGCTTTAATCAGAACATTAATGAGTCTTGTGTTTACAAGTAATCATCAATAGTTCAGTAGCTTACTTAGTGTTGTATATGATTGATATCCTAATCATTGGGAATGATGTAGGTTATCTTACTGACATTAAAAGAGCTAGCAGCTCATTTCCAAATGGAAATTTGGGAGAAGCTGAGTTTGTTCTTGGGATCCAAATCGTTAGGAATCGTTAGAACAAAAAGCTAGCCTTGTCTCAAGTAACTTATATCTACAAGATGTCAGTTAGATATAAGATACAGAATTCCAAGAAGAGTTCACTACCTCTCAGGCGTGGAATTCTTTTTGTCTAAGAAACTGTTTCCTAAGACACCTCAAGAAGTTGAGGAGATGAGACGAATGCCCTATGCAATAGGGATTGTCAGTAAGTATCAATCTAATCCAAGATTTAATCATTGGAAAACCGTTAAGAATATCCTCAAGTATTCGAGGAGAACGAGGAACTATATGCTCGTGTATGGGACTAAGGATTTGATCCTTACAGAATACACTGACGCAGATTTTAAGACTGATAAGGATTTGAGGAAATCTACATCAGTATCTGTGGTCACTCTTTACGATGGAGCTATAGTATGGCATAGTTACAGTCTTGACCGTATAGACCGAAAAAATAGCTGCTTGTGAAGCAGCGATAGAGACTGTATGACTTAGAAAGTTCTTGATTGATTTGGAATGTGTTCCAAATGTGAACTTGCCCATCACACTTTAAAGTTATATAGTGGTGTTGTGGCAAATTCAAAAGAACATCGCAACCTAAGACAAGCAGACACATTAAATTGAATGAAATATTGCTGATTCATTTACAAAGACTCTCTCGGCTAAAGTGTTTGACGGTCATCTAGAAGGTCTAGATCTACGAGATATGTACAAAGGTGTAATCTAGGGCAAGTGGGAGAAATGTAATGGGTATAGTGATGCCCTAGTTTATTGTATTTGTACATTGTATATGTTTTATACATGTATTTATACACCCACTGTTGTATAGATTATTGTACATCCCACTAAACTAGAGTTTTAGTTCAAGTGGGAGTTTGTTGGGTTTTATGCCCTAAAACTCGTAGATAGTAAATGTAAACAAATTGTATATTTGTTTCAATAAAGTGTTATTGAGTTTCAACAATAAAGTGTTATTGTTAAATATTGCACAATTTGACCCAAATCCAATAAACTAAGATCCAAGGTTGTTTGTATGTAACTTGAACTAGTATGTGGGGACATGGGGATCGGTGTTCAAGTAACAACCTAAAAGGTCTATAGTATAGGGATAAGGCTGGGTACCTTATCCTGTAACACTATGTGATACGGCCCGCTTTGTATTTGATACAGACTTATTGATCCAAGGCGTCCATGTAGGAGACATGCGAGCGGGGGTATCCTATGCGATGAGTTTGCATAAGACCGGACCACGAAATAGTAAACCACTAGATGTAACACCGTTAACTAGTTAGGTTACTGTTTCAATAGGATGAACTAGGTAACTCAGTCTTAATCTTGAGTGTGTCATGAACTCCTTCTCACGAGGGATTGTCCTTTGGTTAGTATGGGTGAGAGTGGCCTGCACGCCGACTCAATAAGCCTACCTTCTTGGAGACAAGACCAAGTGTGGGGTTGGGGACATGACAACACAAGATGAAATTCACTCCTTCCCACTTCTAGGAGAAGTAGATGAGTGTTCCCTTAAGTGGTGACTCCAGGACTTGAACAAAGGGATCCTGATAGCGAGCATAGCTAGCTATCTTTACTCATTTAATTTAGCTAGTCTTTTATGGTGTTTGGGCCATTTTATTGTGCTTTATTGTTTATTTTGTAGGAAATGGTGGATTGGAGCTATAATGCCAGATTAGAGTTAATAGGGTGCTCGGGCCGTGAAAAGATGCAAAGGAATGAAAAGAGTAAAAGTGGAGAAAAGTCAAATCTCGGTCAACAGCAGGCTAGCGTCGAGACGCTAGCTCTTGAGCGTCTCGACGCTCACATTCCATATCAGATTAGGCGCGTAAAGCTTACAGCGTCGAGACGCTACGATAGGAAGCGTCCCGACGCTACCGTTTTTCCTTATTCAGAACGCGCGTTTAAGAGGCAGCGTCGCGACGCTGTCTTGACAGCGTCTCGACGCTAAGACGAAAAATCAGAATAAAAGCTTCACTTCGGCTAGGTTTTAGGGGAGATCAATTTGGGACCTTTTGGAGCCGTAAAGAGGACAGAACAGAGGCTTTTGGGAGCTGAAAACAAAGGAGGAACTTGGAAATCAACCCATTGTTCGTGGGGATCGTGACGGGGACGTCGGGACTCGGCCTACATTGAGTTTTCTTTTCCCTTTTCTTCCTTTAGATTAGATTTATGGCTTTCACATGTTTAGTTGAGATTGTATTTTTATTCATGAGTAGCTAAACTTCTAGCTTAGGGATTGATGTAGTTGATTGAGTTTATGGATTGATTTATGGTTTAAGTTGTGCAATGTTATTGTGTTTGTAATCTTGATTTAATGCTTTCAATTAATTGGCCATTAGTTGGATGATTTAAGTTTCGAATCTAGCTCGGGAGAGGGGATTTGATCTAGACTTACTCAAGATTGCATGAATAAAGTTTACTTTCTAATTCTTGACGGTTTTAGATTAACTTTAGAATTGGTTAAAAGATCTCATTGCCTTGCTTATTAATAAACTTAGATAGGGATATCAAGTTGGTTAATTTGCATGAGAATCAATTATACTCGGGAGAGGTAGTTGTGATTAAAGGGTCTTTGGCTCATAATTTCACTGTGCATAATAACTTATTCTTTAAAATCAATCCTAAACGAAATCGGCGAAATCAATTCCCTAAGTAGTTTTCCCAATTGAATTTCCATTCTTTTTACTTGCTTTGATTTGTTTTTATCATCACCTATTCATCACTTTTTGATCCCTAAATAAAATTGGGCAAGATAATTCACAATACTCGATTTGCTTAAAAATCCAATCCAGAGGACGACATTCGAATTTACTATTCACTATATTATTACTTGACCCGTGCGCTTGCGGTTAGGAAAAGTCCACATCAGATCCCGCCCTCTCACTGGCCCGAGAGAGACTTTCTGTTTAATGGTTGGACCATAAAACGGTTGTTCATTAGAGGAGCGCTGGTACTTAAGGAGACAGATGTAACACAGGGGTAAAACGGTAATTTGACCCAGCCGTGATTACGAACACTCGTGAAGGATTGACTTACCGATATAGGTCTATATCCGTGGACACAGAAATGTTCTACAGTGAGAAGAGTTCAGCTATGGGTCTTTAGTGGAATGACCCACAGTTAATGAATATTGGTTAACCTGATTAATGAGTTTAATTTATTAACCTCATATCATTGGAGCTTCTGATCTGTAGGTCCATTAGGTCCCCCTGCTAGCTCGTAAAGAGTAATTAAGAACAAATATATCTTGAGAGAATTTAAATAGTTCAAATTCATATTGGGAATTAAGTTAATTGTATGAGATACAAATTAATATAATGTATAGTGATGCATTAAAATATAAAGTCTAATTTGAGATTAAACTTTATTATATTGAGAGATTGATATATTTGAAAGAGTTCAAATATATGTTGGTATTTAATTAGAAGATGAATTAATTAATTATTCAATTTAGTTTAAATTAAATGAGATTTAATTAAACTATAGTCTATGAGAGAAATAAATATTTGAAGAAGTTCAAATATTAATATGAATTTGATTCATATTAAATTTATAGGATATAAGAGAATTTGAAGGAGTTCAAATTTTAATATGAATTTGATTCATATTATAGAATTAATTAATTGAAGGCCTGAAATTAAATATATGATATTTAATTGGGTAATTAATTAATTAACTAATAGAAGGTCATAAATTAAATATATGATATTTAATTGGTGATTAATTAATTAAAGAATTAATTAATTGAAACTTAATCAATTATAGAAATGATTAATCACTTATGGAAGTGATCAATCATTTATGGAAAAGATTAATCAATTATGGAATTGATTGGTTATGGAATTGATTGATTATGGAAAAGATTAAATCAGTTATGGAAATAATTGATTTTAAATGAATATTTTATTCATGGCTTTTCTCCTATAAATAGAACACTAACCCTAGGGTTTAGGTACCACAACATATGGCCACCATAAGGCCTTCTCATATTCTTTCAACTCAAGAACTCTAGGGAGAATTTTCTCTCTAGAGTTTTTCCCATTCAAGATTAGGTAGTCCCACAACTACGTTCCTAATCTCAGAGTTATAGCGGGGAAGATCAATTGGTGGTGTCCCAATTGTTGACTCTCGGTCCAAAATCAAGAAAGACGTTGAAGTATTCAGAGTCGTCAACGGAGGTATGTTTCTCATCGCTTAACCTTTTGCCAATGCGTTGGTATTTTGTAGAACAAAATTAATTTATGAACGGTCCAATTGCTTCCGCTGTAACGGAATTGGGAATTCCAATCCTTCAGCTAGAACCACATCGGTGTGCGGGTTTACAGTTTTGCAGGCCACGTCTTCCCCCTCATCTACAAGTTTACCGTTGGTGGCACGTGAAGGTCAGGTGAGTTCCCTCTGACCAAATTTGACGAGATTTTTTTTATAAAAAAAAAAAAGAAAAGAATACATAAATGTGTGAATGATATACTAAAATTAAACCAAATATAAGATTTTTTTTAAAAAAAAAAAAACATAAACGTGTGAATGATCTACTAAAATTAAACCAAAGATGAGATTTTTTTTATAAAAAAAAAAACATAAACATGGGAATGATTAAACCAAAGATAAGATTTTTTTTTAAAAAAAAAAAAAGAAAACATAAAAGTGAGAATGATCTACTAAAATTAAAACAAAGATGAGTTTTTCTTTCAAAAAAAAACATGAATGTTGGAATGATTAAACCAAAGATGAGATTTAAAAAAAAAAAAAAAAAAAAAAAAAAAAAAAAAAAAAAAAAAAAAAACGTGGGAATGATCTACTAAAATTAAACCAAAAATGAGATGTTTTTTAAATATATATATATATATATATATATACATACATACATATATATATATATATATAAACGTGGAAATAATCTACTAAAATTAAACCAAAGATGAGATTTTTTTAAAAAAAAAAAAGAAAAGAAAAGAAAACCTAAACGTGTGAATTATCTACAAATTTTTTAAAAAAGAAAAAATAAATGTGGGAATGATCTACACTCAAATTAAACCAGAGATGAGTTTTTTTTTTTTTTAAGAAAACATAAACCAAGGAATGATCTACAAAAGATGAGATTTTTTTTTTAAAAAAAAAAAAGCATAAACATGAGAATTGTAACACTCGAGTTAGGAGGGGTACATGAATGAACCGAGGCCACATCCGAATGAGAGGGATCCTGAGGACATGAAAGTATGGTCAAGATAAACTTAAAAGAATTGATAGATACTACCTATACCAACAAGGTGCACCTTCCTTTTCGGTGGCTCAATCATAAGAACTTTGAAGTTAAGCGTGCTTGCCTTGGAGAAGTTCTATGTTGGGTGATCTCTTGGGAATTTTCCTAGGAACCATGTAAGTGAGGACAAAGCATGCTAAAAGGACCCCGTGTTGGTTTGTGGGGATAGTCTTCACTCTTGAAAGCACTGGGGAATGTCGGGGGACTTAGGTGCCGAAGCCGAATTCCGAATCCTGGGCCTGGGGCGTTACAAGAATGATCCCCTAAAATTAAACCAAAGATAATTTTTTTATAAAAAAAAATGAAACATAAACGTGGGAATGATTAAACCATAGATGGGATCTACCCAATATGAGATTTAAAAAAATATATATAGAGAAAGAAAACATAAACGTGGAAATTATCTACTAAAATTAAGCCAAAAATAAGATTTTTTTTATTAAAAAAATGAAAACCTAAACGTGGGAATGATCTACAAAAGATGAGATTTTTTTTTTTAAAGAAAAAACATAAACATCGGAATGATCTACTAAAATCAAACCAAAGATGAGATTTTTAAAAAAAATGAAAACTTAAACGTGGGAATTATCTACCAAAGATGAGATTTTTTTAAAATATATATATATATAAACGTGGGAATGATCTACTAAAATTAAACTAAACATGAGATTTTTTTTTTTTTACAAAAGAAAACATAAACACGGGACTCATTAAACCAAAGATAAGATTTTTTTAAAAAATAGAAAACATAAACGTGGGAATGATTAAACCAAAGAAGAGATTTTTTTTTTTTTTTGAAAAAAAAGAAAACATAAATGTGAGAATGATCTACCAAAGATGAGATTTTTTTAAAGAAAACATAAATGTGGGACTGATCTACTCAAATTAAACGAACGTTGAGATTTTTTTCTTAAAAAAAAAGGAAAACCTAAACGTGGGAATTATCTTCTAAAATTAAGCCAAAGATAATTTAAAAAAAACAAAAAACAAAAATCTAAACGTGGGAATGATCTACAATAGATGAGATTTTTTTAAAAAAAAAATAAAACATAAACATGGGAATGATCTACTAAAATTAAACGAAAGATGAGATTTTTATAAGAAAAAAAAAACGGGAAATATACACTTTTGGTCTGGTTTGGGTTAAGTGACACTTTGGTCCCTCAGTTTTCAAACTCAACAAAAATACCCTTGAGATAAGGATCACTTTGGTCCCTGCCGTCAACTTTTCTCTTAAATTTTAACGGTTGCTGACGTGGCACTATTATTTTAATTAAAAAATATATTCTTTTAATTTTTTAAATACAAATATTAAAATAATAAAATAATATTATTTATTATTTCTCCCTTTCTCTCTTCTTCTTCCCCCATCTTCTTCCTCTTCATCCTCTTCCTCCTTCTTCTTCTTCTTATCTCCGACAATCGGTGGCCACCGCTCGCTGCCGCCGACACCGAGCGCCTGCTACTGATTTTTTTTCTTTCTTCTTCTTTTTTTCTTCTTCCTCCCCTCTTTCCACTGTTTTTCTATTTAAAAAAAAAAAGAAAAAAGAAGAAAACAAAGAACGGGGAGGGAGGGATTTTTTTCAAAAAAAAAACGTGGGAATGATCTACTAAAATTAAACGAAAGAAAGGGATTTTTTTCAAAAGAAAACATAAACGGGGGACTGATTAAACCTTAGATGAGATTTAAAAAAAAAAAAAAAAAAAAACATAAACGTGGGAATGATCTACAAAAGATGAGATTTTTTTAAAAGTAAACATAAACGTGGGAATGATCTCTCAAATTAAATGAACGTTGAGATTTTTTTCTTTAAAAAAAAAAAACAAAACCTAAACGTGGGAATGATCTACCCAAGATGAGATTTTTTTAAAAAAAAAAAAAAACATAAACGTGGGAATGATCTACTAAAATTAAACAAAATATTATTTTCTTTTTTTTTAAAAAAAAAAAAAAAGAAAACAGAAACGTGGGAATTATCTTCCAAAATTAAGCCAAAGATAAGTTTTTTTTTTAACAAAAACAAAAAGGAAAACATAAACGTGGGAATGATCTACAAAAGATGAGATTTTTTTAAAAAAAACAAAAAAAAAACATAAACGTGGGAATGATTAAACCAAAGATGAGATTTTTTTTTTAAAAAAAAAAAAACATAAACGTGTCAATTCTCTACTAAAATTAAACCAAAGATGAGATTTATTTCAAAAAAAAAAACATAAATGTGGGTATGATTAAACCAAAGATGAGATTTTTTAAAAAAAAAAAAAAACATAAATGTGGGAATGATCTACTAAAATTAAACATTTTTTTTATAAACAAAAGAAAACATAAACGTGGAAAAATCTACAAATTATTTTGAAAAGAAAAAATAAATGTGGGAATGATCTGCACTCAAATTAAACCAAGGATGAGGTTTTTTTTTTTAAGGAAAACATAAACCTGGTAATGATCTACAAAAGATGAGATTTTTATTTTTTTAAAAAAACATAAACGTGAGAATGATCTACTCAAATTAAACCAAAGATATTTTTTTTAAAAAAAAACAAAAATGAGGACATAAATGTGGGAATGATTAAACCAAAGATAAGATTTTTTTTCCTAAAAGAAAGCATAAATGTCGGAGTGATTAAACCATAGATGAGATTTTAAAAAAAAAAAATAAGAAAACATAAAGGAAGAAATGATCTACTAAAATTAAACCAAAGATGATTTTTTTTTTAAACGTGGGAATGATATACCAAAGATGAGATTTTTTAAAATATATATATATATATAAACGTTGAAATGATCTACCAAATATGAGATTTAAAATATATATATATATATATATATATATATATATATATATATATATATATATATATATATATATATATATAAACATTGGAATGATCTACTAAAATTAAATGAAAGATGAGATTTTATTAAAAAAAAAAGAAAAAAAGAAAACATGAACGTGGGAAACATTAAGCCAAAGATGAGATTTTTTTTTTTAAAAAAAAAACATAAATGTAGGAATGATTAAACCAAATATCAAATTTTTAAAAAAATATATATATAAACGTGGGAATGATCTACTAAAGATAAGATTTTGTTTTTCAAAAGAAAACATAAACGTGAGAATGATCTACTCAAATTAAACCAAAGATGAGATTTTTTTCTATAAAAAAAACGTGAGAATGATCCACCAACGATCAGTTTTTTTTAAAAAAAAAAAAACAAGAACATAAACCTGAATGATCTAGTAAAATTAAACCAAAGATAAGATTTTTTTTTTTCGAAAAAAGAAAACCTAAACGTGGGAATGATCTACCCAAGATGATATTTTAAAAAAAATAATAATAATAATTTAAAAATAAAACATAAACATGAAAATTATCTACTAAAATTAAGCCAAAAATAAGATTTTTTATTAAAAAATGAAAACCTAAACGTGGGAATGATCTACAAAAGATAAGATTTTTTTTAAAGAAAAAACATAAAATGGGAATGATCTACTAAAATCAAACCAAAGATGAGATTTTTTTTTTTAAAAAAAAAGAAAACTTAAACGTGGGAATTATCTACCAAAGATGAGATTTTTTTTAAATATATATATTGTTATAGGTGATTTTGGACCAACCCGATGCACAAGAAACTGGCGAGGACAACCGGGCAGAAATCGGACTGGGAGATGGATCCAAGAGGCGAAACCGACAAGTGGGACGAGCCAAGACCGAAAGGGTCAGGCTTTTGGCCCGACCCCCTGCTCGGCCTCGGCCCAAGGTCGAGACCGACCATCGGCCCGCTCGCGTGGGTCGAGCCCGTTCGGCTCCGTTTGGTCTCCACCGCCTCTGGCTGCCCCGGTTCCGCCTGGTTTGTCCCGAAACGCCTCCGAATACCTAAAAACCCTAGGAGGATAAGTAGGTATTTATATCCCTCTTCGCCACTCAAGAAGAGGACTCAAACTCTAATCCCGAAACTCATTCTATATTATCTACTCCCTCCTCTTGCTCTTACTTTTCCGCTCCCCACCGTTCTGCTTGCAGACTTAAGCATCGGAGCCTGTGTGGCGAGCACCACACCGGTGTGCAGGTTTACTGTCTTGCAGGCCACGTCTTCCCCCCTCTACAAACAAATTTACCGTTGGTGGCACGTGAAGGTCAGGTGAGTTCCTCTGACCAAATTTGACCATCAACATATATATATATATATATATATATATATATAAACAAAAAAAGAGATTTTTTTTGCAAAAGAAAACAAAAACATTTGACTGATTAAACCAAATATGAGATTTAAAAAAAAAAAAAAAAAAAACATAAACAAGAGAATGATTAAACAAAAGAAGAGATTTTTATTTTAAAAAAAAAAGAACACGTAAACGTGAGAATGATCTATCAAAGATAAGATTTTTTTTATAGAAAACATAAACGTGGGACCGATTTACTGAAATTAAACAAACGTTGAGATTTTTTTCTTTAAAAAAAAAAAGGAAAACCTAAACGTGGAAATGATCTACCAAATATGAGGTTTAAAAAAAAAAACATAAACGTGGGAATGATCTACTAAAATTAAACAAAAGATTATTTTAAAAAAAAAAAAAAAAAGAAAACATAAACGTTGGAATTATCTTCTAAAATTAAGCCAAAGATAAGTTTTTTTTAAATAAAAGATGAGATTTTAAATAAAAAATAAAAAAAGAAAACATAAACCTGAGAATGATATGATCTTGTAACGACCCAGCTTCTCAAGACTAGTTTGAATACCTTCTAAGAATTGAGATTTTAGTAAATTCAAATTTGAATTATTGTTAAAAATTATTATTATTTTTATACCACATAAATGTTCTTCCTAATATTTTTTTTACAAAAATCAAATAAGAAAAATAAATAAATAACCGAATATATTATCCAATAAATACATAAAAAAGAAACCCAAAAATCAGTAAATTTTAAATTTGAATATAAAGCAAATGTAGAAAACTACCAATATACATGAATATAATTTTTTTAAAAAAATTCGTACTAGCACTATTTTAGTTTTAAAATAAAGAGATTATAGGAATAAATTAATCAAATTCAACTAAAATCTTAAACTTCGTTAAAATTTTGAAAATGTTGAACAACAAAACTCAACAATGTCATGGATCGATCATCGTCATCAAATATTCAAATTTAATTTCAATATAACTTATATTTAATTATGGTGGTACACTTTCGAAGTAAGAAAATTGGTAAGAATGAATTAATATTTTTAAAAAGATTTTAAGAATGAATTACTATTTCTATCTATAATAGAAGAAAAAAATCATTTCTTTAATAGGAAACAAAATTAAACATATGCCTAATGTATAACTATTGTTCAACTTCTTCTCCAAAAAAAAAAAAAAAAAAAAAAAAACTACTCTCCTACGGCGTTGTTCTCACACCCACATCGCTGACCAACTGAAGTCTCTCTACTCTCTCGCCGGCGTCGTAAGCTTCGATTTCTCGTCGCCGTTCTCGAGTTCGCGCTGTCAACTACACTAAGCTTCAAGGTTAGATCTCTCCGTCTCTCTGCAATATTTTGGTTTTTGTTTTAGTTTTGGCTTCTTCTTCCTCATGTTATCTGTCTTTCTCTTTTAGTTTCAGTTACGTGGTTGTCGGCACATTGTCTTTCTCAACTTACAAACTGGATTTAGAAGAGTAAGATTTTTTAAAACAAAAAATTACTTTGTAACTTGAAATTTGGAGAAAGAAATGAGAAAGAATGTAGTTAATTTGGTTATTAACTAATTTAACATATTTGGATTTTGGAATATATGTAAGTTATTTGGATCTTGGAATATGTTTAAAGCACCTAGGAAAGGCTATTCCAAAGAATTATATAAACTTTCTAGGACTCTTCATACTCATAGAATAGAACACACAAGTCCTTTGAGATTATAATTGTCTATTTGATATCTTATTAAATGTAAGTGATGAGTAAGGTAGAAGTCAAAATTGTTAGAAAAAAGATTCCAAGTGTTCCCTTTGAATTTAACTAAATTTTACTAATTTTTCATTTCTAATGTTGTTTGGTAAATATTAATTCCATTGAATGTTTATTTTCATAGGGTCAATATGGATAGTATCCCAGAAGAAAGTTCGGAAAAAAGTTCGATCCATGTTGTGGAGAAATCAAGTGTAGCTAAGAAAAGCAAAGTGGATCATTCAAGTCCAACCAAAAAACGTAAGAATACTAAAATCTCTGTAGTTTGGGATCATTTTTAGAAAATTAAAGATTCCAATAGGTCTGTGGAAACTGAACACTGACGCATCATGGCTAAAGGAGAAGAACTGCGGCGGGCTTGGCTAGGTGCTTCGAAGATGGGATGGTGTTCTTTTATCAGCAGGATATCGCTATATCAAACGACCTTGGCGCATCAGTTGGTTAGAATCGATTGCTCTAACAGAAGGCCTCAAAGTATTCCCTTCTCCATCTCCGCCGGTTCGGGTGGAAACCGATTCCCTCTAGGTGGCTCGTCTCATCAATGGTGAGGAGAATGATGCATCTGAGCTGATGATTTTTGTTGAGGAAGCAAAAGCCCTAATTTTAGTCAAGAACATTGAGTCTTTAATTCATGTGCCTCGAACTAATAATGCTATGACCCACTCTTTGGCTAGGAAGGCTTCGGATAGTAAAGGCTCATGTAGTTGGTCTGGAACGTTTCCTTCTTGGGTTATCTCTCTAAATGAGAAGTGACACGACCCGCCCCAGATTATCCTAACCAACCTAGGACGTGACGTGTCGACAATGAAATTCCAACATAACTATGAACTTCATTGTCAATTGTATCTGAACTCGTTTGACCATAAAAAAAAATAAATAAATAAACGTGGCTAGCACTAGTTTATTAAATAAAAAGAAACCATAAAAATTTTGGCAGAGTTTCCTCTGAAATTTGGATATAAACCCACCTGAAATCAAAATTTAACACTTTCGGATAACAATACGATCAAATACTCCAGCACTAATACCCAAATCAGTTCAGAAATTGACAATCATGGCCTAGTCGTACAACAACAAAACAACATAGAAGTTCAATCACCAAAACCATCACAACAACCATGATTATACATTGCCATGTAAGATGCTAGCCATCCTAGTTACAAAAAGATGCATCTATAAGTAATGTGAATGACATGCAACCTATCGAGTCCGGTGGCAGATATCAACTCTGGTAGGCTCGTCGGAAACTCAAATGTTACCTGGTGGAAAAAAAATTAGGAAGAAAAATGGGTGAGCTAACAAGCCCAATGAGTGGTAAGAGTTCATAAAAGAAAAATATTTGCTAAAAGCTATAACATACTAAACACTTTGTAAGAGCTTTTAAAAACACTTTAGTAAAAACCTCCTTCATTTAACTTACTTGAAGGTAGTCACACCATGAGTTCAGTAAAACATAATTTTTAAAACGTAATACATGGCTAAGCAAACACACCACTAAACATGTACCCAAACTAGTCATACTATCGTAGAGTAATCTCGATGTGCACAGCAGAGCAACTAGTCATACTATGTACCGAGTGATCTCAAGGCACATAGCAGAGCGAATCTAGTCATACTATACACCAAGTAGTCTCAAGATGTATAGCAGAGCAGCTAGTCATACGCGCGCAGAGCAACCCCTAAAGGGAAGACACCCCCAACACACAGCCCAAAGCCTATGTGTGTGCCATAGTGGGTCCCAAAGACCTCATATACATATATCACATCATACATACACTACGGAAACACATTCACGTAAGTGTATCGAGAAATATCCATGGGTACACCATCCAATGACTTAAAAACAATTTTCTTTTCTTTTCAATACTACACATAATTTTCAGCCATGCTACAATCATGATTCTTCTCGAAACTAAACCCCATAAACTATTAGTCATAAATCAAAGTTCAATTGCCATAACCAATTTCTCAACAATCACAACTTGAGTTATGCCTCAAGCAATTTATAAATCAGTTAATTAAAATCAAGATTTAGAAACTAACCACTTCTAAACATCCACCAGAATTTTAAATAGATAAACACAAGGCTTGAAAGGAAAAATACGAGGAACTAAATCAAGAGGCTTCTCAAATTCCGTTAATTTCGAATCCAACATAATACATAATCATAAATTTCGCCAAAACTCATGTTTCTAACTTGTAAAATCATTTGGTAAAACCGAATCATTTTTTTTTAAAATGTGGAAATCAATTAATTTGTAAAATAACCACTCACAGTACTATTGGCAAGAGAAACTCGGGTCGTAGGCCTTCCCGATCTCCGCTTAACCTGAAACAATTATTTTGTCAAGCATTAGCAATGCTTACCTCTCCAAATTTGAACACAAAACCTCTAAATTATACAAACCCGCAATATTTACTTAACACTTGAGTTAGCCCATAATTCTCATGGATTTAAACTCTAAATAGCTTGTAGCTATGACCATACTTTCCGAATAAAGTTTCCAATAACTTTGTTATGCCCGTCTCCACAATAAGCTTAATTCTTTTTATTCTTTATCCTTCTCCCCACAAACATTATCTCTTTGCTCTCCATGAATATTACCCTTTAAAAGCTTGCAAACCAACAACCTATGAATAACCATCATATAAATTTCTCTTTGGCTTAAACTATGGGTTTTTATCAAGTTTTCCTCTCTTTGAACTCAACCCATTTTGTCCCTTTTAGTTTTCAACTAATTCATGGAGTATCCAAGTCAAAGAAGAAAAACCCATAAATTAAACCCATTCTTTAGCTTCTTAACTTGTGCAAAAACTCAACCCAAGAACAAGAAAACTTACCCAATGCTTGAATCCAAGGTTGTGTGCTTCTTGATTTGTTTTTCCCTTCCAAAATCGTTCAAGAATGCCCAAATTTTGGCTCCTCTTTGCCTTTCGTCTCCCTACCTTTTCTCTCTTTTCTCCCCTCTTTACTCCCCGATTTTGCCTTTCCCAATTCTATTTTTTTAAAAAAATAACTAAAGCTTCTGTTGGAAGCTTTAGTTTCTTTTAAATCTTTTCTTTTTTTTTTTCAAAGCTTCCAACGAAAGCTTTCTTCCATCCCATTTTCTTTTTTTTTCTAACTACTTTTTTGGGCATGTGACACCTGAAGATAGGAGGGGTACATGAATGAACCGAGATCACATCCGAATGAGAGGGATCCTGAGGACATGAAAGCATGGTCAAGATAAGTTAAAAGAATTGATAGATACTACCTATACCAACAAGGTGCACCCTCCTTTTCGATGGTTCAATCATAGGAACTTTGAAGTTAAGCGTGCTTGGCTTGGAGAAGTTCTATGTTGGGTGACCTCCTGGGAATTTTCCTAGGGGGCATGTGAGTGAGGACAAAGCATGCTAAAAGGACCTCGTGTTGGTTTGTGGGGATAGTCTTCACTCTAGGGAATCAATTTAAGACGAGTATGGTAACGTGGCCAGGTCGCAGGAAAATATCGGCGCCTTAAGTGCCGAATCCGGATTCCGAATCCTGGGCCTGGGGCGTTACAAGAAGGATATTGGCCATGTTACTCATATCAACGGGGGTTCTTGTCCAACTGATGTTTCTTTTTCGGGAGCAATTGCTCGTTTCTAATGAGTATTCCTTTTCTAAAAAAAATTAATAAACGGCCAAGATCGTTGGGATTAGATCCAACGGTCGAGATCGAGTAGGGTAATAACTCCCTCCCTACTTATCGTAAAGTGGAAGGGGGATACCCAAGTGATTGAGCTCATTCTCTCTCTCACGAAAAAAAAACAGAGAGATCACTCACTCTTTTTCTCTCTTGTTTTTTCTCTAAAAAATAGCAAGATCATTATTGCTGGAACTTTTCCCTTCCAAGACAAGTTTTGGCTCCACAAGCCGGATCTCAGTAATCCAAAGAGCGTAGTGGGTGATCCGAAAGGTGGTGTCCATTGGAGGAGTCCTTGGAGCATAGTGCAAAATTTTCCAGCCTCAACCATGTAAGTGTTCTTGATCTAAATAGGTATAGTCCTTGGAGAAAATGTTTCATGTTTTGCCCAACGTATCGGTTTTCTTTTAATCGAAATTAAATCACGAACGGTGAAAACCGCTTCCACTAGAGGATTCAATTCCTTCAGCACTCTTATGCACTATAGGACATGTTGTGTCCATCGATATAACCATTACATGCACGTCGATCCTTCATGAGTTGTTCGTAATTACAGTTGGGTCAAAAGTTCGTTTTACCCCTATAATTACATATTATGCCTTAAGTATCATTGATCCTCTAATGAACAATATGTTTATATTCCAATAAAAAACCAAGTCTCTCTCGGACCAATGAGAGGGTGGGGCTCCATTGTTCAAGTCCCAAAATCATCACTTAAGGGAACTACTTATCCATTTTCCTTATATGGGAAGGAGCGAATTTCATCTTGTGTGAAATTTATGTTTCCAACTTCCCATTTGGTCAAGTCCCCAAAATGATAGGCTTATTGAATTGGTTACAAAATTCATACTCACCCATGCAAATCAAAGGACAAGCCCTCATAGGTAGGAGTTCATACCTCACTCAAGATTAAGATTGAGTCGCATATGATCATCCTGTGAAATATTAATCTTCTCAATTAGCAAATTTATAGAGAGAGATTAAATATGTCGTGGTCCAGTCTTATACAAACTCATTGTATATGATACCCCCACTCGTATGCCTCCACATGAATGATGGATCAAATTATTTGTAACTACTTATAAAGTGGGTCGTACCAGTAGTGTTACTAAGATAAGGCACCCAACCTTATCTGTATACTATAGACTCTCCTTAGGTTATTTCTTGAACATGATCCTCCCATATGTAAACTACATATTGTTTAGGGAAAAATACACTTTTGATCTCTGAGGTTTGGGTTAAGTTACACTTTGGTCCTTGAGTTTTCAAACTCAACAAAATTACCCATGAGGTTTGAGATAAAGAGCAATTTGGTCTCTGACATCCATTTTGTCATTAAATCCTAACGAGTTGCTGACGTGGCACTATCATTTTAATTAAAAAATTAATTTTAAATTTTTTAAATAAAAATATTATTATTTTATTAATTTTTTAATTCTTTTTCTCTATCTTTCTTCTTCATCTTCTTTATCTTCTCCATCTCCTTTTTCTCTTCTCCATCTCCATCTTCCTTCTTCCCCATCTCCTTCTTCTTCAACTTCGGTGGCCGGCCCTCGCCGGCTGCTGGCGAACGACGGCGACGACTGTCGGATTTTTTTTTTCTTCTTCTTCTTCCGTTCTTCTATTCTTCTCTTTTCTTTTCTTTCTTCTATTTAAAAAAAACAGAGGGAGATTCAGGAAAAAGGGAAAGGGTTTCCGGCGCCAGATCGGGGAGGAGGAGCTTCTCGTCCTCCCTGAATCTCCCTCTGTTAAAAAAAAAAAAACAAAAGAAAGAAAAGCAAGGAGAATAAGTGAAGAAAAAAGAAGAAAAAATGATTTCGACGGCCGCCGCTGCCGTTCACCGACAACCGGCGACGGGCAACCACCGGAGTTGAAGAAGAAGGAGATGGGGAAGAAGGAAGAAGGAGATGGAGAAGAGAAAGAAGAAGGAGAAGAAAGAGGGGGAGAAAGAATTAAAAATTAATAATAAAATTATAATATTTTTATTTAAAAAATTAAAAATTAATTTTTTAATTAAAATAATAGTGCCACGTCAGCAGTCCGTTAGTATTTAACGGCAAATTGGATGGCAGGGACCAAATTGCTCCTTATCTCAAACCTCTGGGGTAATTTTGTTGAGTTTTAAAACTCAGGAACCAAAGTGTAGGGGTGAAAAAACCCGAATCGAACCGGTGAACCGAACCGGACCGGTTCGGTTCGGGTTGGTTCGGGTTTCACTTTAATCCTGACCGAACCGAACCGTTCGGTTCGGTTCGGTCCCTTCATTCTATTTTTTTACGGAACTTTATAGTTTATATACGGAAGTTTTTGTTTTTCTATTTTTTTTCAGACTTAGGGTTTCAAGTCTTCGTCTCCATCTTCGCCTCCGCCTCCTCGTCTTCGCCTCCGCCTCCGCCTTCTCGTCTTCTGCCTCCTCGTCTTCGCCTCCACCTCCTCGTCTTCCGCCTCTGCCTTCTCGTCTTCCACCTCCTCGTCTTCGCCTCTCGCCTCCTCGTCTTCGAAGCTCAGATGTAGGGTTTCAATTTCAATCGTCTTCGTTTTCGTCTTCAAAAGCCTCTCCTCTCGTGCTATGGTTGTCGGCGCCGCCGATGCTGTTTAAGAGTCGTCGATGGTTTAAGTCGAATCTCAGATCGGTATGTTTGAACTCTCCTCTCTCTTTCAATCTCCACAAACCTCTCAATCAGTTCTCGTGTTTCACCTCCTAAACGTCTCTCACTCCTCAAAATATCGAAACCCATTAGAAATTTCTTAGGATTTCGGCCTCTTTGCTCTGCTACCACCACCACGACCTCCCTAGAATCCGCGGAAACAACCCAGGTGATTGAACACTTAAAGAACCCTCAAAGAATCTGCTCCTAAAAAAATCGCTGCCGATTATTTTTTTTGTGTCCCCCCTTTTTTTCCTCTGTTTTGATATAAATTTGAAAACATCCTTAGAGTTGGGTCTTAATTGTTAACTTTTTTTTTTGTTTCTGTTTGGGGCTTTTTTTTTCTCCCTTACTGAGGATGAAATCAAGAAAAGAAATTGGTTGAAAGCATCGAAGGTTTGGAGAGAGAGAGAGGGGAGAAGAAGAAGAAGAAGAAGAAGAAGAAGAAGAAAACCGACCCGACCCGATTCGGTTCGGCACTGACCCGGGTCGGGTCGGGTCGGGTTTTCCGTACATCCGAGTCGGGTCGGGTTTTCCGTACAACCGACCCGACCCAAAAAATTTACACCCCTACCAAAGTGTAACTTAACCCAAACCTCAGGGACCAAAAGTGTATTTTTCCCTATTGGTTAAGATTACACTAAAAAACCCTGAATTTTTCATATAATGGCTAATATAAAATGCAATTAAAAATTATCACATAATTTCTCAAAAAAAAATATATATATATCTCGTAATTTATAAATAATAATTAAATAATAAAAATTTTAAATAGGAGGCTTCAGGACATATATACCAACATAATGTACTTTTTTTCTCCACTAAATTTTTTCCTATTGGATTTCTTTTTTCTCTAGTAAGGTTTTAAAGAGACGTATTGTATATATAATGAATATCTAAGGGGGAGTATTGTGTAAATCCTATATAGATATCCAACTTGATTTTCTCCCATTAGCTCATTCAACCCCATAATTTTAGTTATTCTTCTCCATGACTCTCTCTCCTCTGAGAATAGCCATTAGAGACTCTCTCACCTTTATATTTTAGGTCATTTGAGGTTTGTAATCTACCCTATTGCAACACTATAAGTAGGGGTTGTGTGAAGTATATTTGAAACATCCACAATATTGATCAATAGAGAGTCTCACTTTTCCTTTGTATTTTGAGCTTCATTTCTTCTTTTAGTGTTTTGTTGTTCTTGTTTTATAATACTCTAATTTTTTTTTAAACAACGTTTTTGGTTCTTCCTAATCACGTACGAAGTTAATTCAAACAGACTCTCAAAGCACATCTCAGTACCATACAATATAAGTTTATCATCAACCAATTTTAACAATTATAATTAAAATATATGAGAGTATAATTGTAAAACAAAAAGAACTAAATTCAAACTTTTTAAATAATAAAGATTAAATTGAGAAAAACACTTAAACGCTAGAGAGTAAAACATACATTAAGCCAATAAATAAAAGTATATCATCAGTTTTCCAACCTTTCACTTGCCTATTTCATCTCTTAGGTTTCTTAGTTCCATCCCTAAACTAATTTTATCTCATCAGTTTTATTAAATAAGTAAATGAGCATATATATATATATATAGGACAAAATTCTCTACATGCATGACAATTTATGAGATGAATTTCTCATTTATTTTTCTATTGCAATGGGCCATTTATACGACGACACTCCTTCCTTTTGCAGGCCAATTTAGCAGGAGATTCAAACAAAGACTCGTTGAGAATGAAAACAAAACCAAAAAGTTTGATATTGGATTACACAAAAAGAAAAGAAAAGGAAAGAAGAAACACCTAGTTGTTTTATTTTATTTTTAACATGTGAGGGTGATCACAATGAAATTCAGATATGACATTTTGGTATGAGAGTTTGAGGGAAAATTACTTCATAGGGTAGATTGGTATTTTATAGTTTAGAATTGGTTAAAATTTACTTAAATTCAAATTTTAAAATTTTAATTGGAACCCATGTTTCAAAAAATATAGTGAAAATAGAGTTTTTTTTTTTTTTTTTTTGTTTTTTTACAGAATCCTTTGTTTTTTAAAAATAATTTTCAAATCACAAACCCGACCTAATCTTTTGACTGTTTCAAAAATTTGATTTCACAGTCGTTGTAATATTCTACCATCCAGTATATTTGTAGATTATTTGTCATTTGCTTTTGGTTCATTTTTTCTTATTATCACTTAAATCTAATTTATCAAAAAAAAAAAATTATCAATTCTTTTTTACTACTTACAATTTGAATTTTTTTTTTTATTTTAAATAGAATTTTCCCCAAATCTCTTTCTCAAAATGTTGGAGAAAAAGGAGAGAGAGGGAGACGAAGAGAGGGGATTCCTTAATTAATTTTGTAGACAAGAGACTCATGTAATAACTAACAACACTGTATTTTTTAAAGACATATGTTTCTTCAAAGTATGTAGAATCTCTACGTATCGTATTGTGTTCATATTGATTAGCATACCCTTTTTTCATTCATATTGATCGGTAACCTATTTGGTTTAAAAAAAAAGTATATGCCAAAAAGAAAGAGAGAATAATTTAGAAGAGAGACTAATATTAAATGCATATAATAAATTAACATATACATAAGAAAAAAAGACAATATTAATACATAATTGCAAAAACACTACAAACACTAAAAACATTTGAAAAACATAAGAATCATATAAATTCCTTCTTCAATCATCTCATCAAGCTTCATTCTTCAATACTGAAAATCATAAAAAGATATAGAAACAAATTAGAAAAAATAATTGAGCTAGTTAAATATCTATTCGTCATTCCTTTTTTTTTAAAAAAAAAAAAAAAAAAAAAAAGGTAATTTATCTGGGAATCATTAATAAGAACAAATTTTATATAAATTATAAAGAAACACTATAGAGGATAAATGAATACCTGAGGGAAGAGGATATAATAATACTCCAACAATCTTCCATACATAGTCTTCAACAGTGAGTTCAACTCTCTAATTCTAATATTCATTTTTTCCTAAAAACATAAAAACACATAATAATATCAACTCAATTATGTGAAAATGTTACAAAAATATATCAATCAATCTTCTCAAAAAAAAAAAAATATATCAATCAATGTTGACGAATATATTTTCTTCAAAAAAAAAAAAAAAAAAATCATGGAAACCAAAAAAATTACAAAAAAAAAAAAGTATTTCAATTAAAATATAATTATTATCGACTTTTTAAATAAGCTATTCGGATAATTATTATTAGCATTTAGATTCATATTAGTAATAAGTTTGGAAACTTTTTAATTATATTTCTCATTGATAT
This sequence comes from Luffa aegyptiaca, assembly GCA_017139565.1. NCBI lineage: Eukaryota > Viridiplantae > Streptophyta > Magnoliopsida > Cucurbitales > Cucurbitaceae > Luffa > Luffa aegyptiaca. The sequence goes on from CM029397.1 coordinate 26,644,672, forward strand.
TTATATGACATATTAGAAATATCAATCGGCCCTCAACATTGGTATTAAATTATTTGAATTATGAAAATATTGACATGTGACGATTCATATATATTCAATACCTTAACATCCTCCATTGAAAACGATAGAAGTCCTGTTAGAATAAGTACTTTCTCCTCATCCTCATTCATCCCAAATGGCAACCTTCCTTGAAAATAAAACATTCCAAACTCCCTTAGAAGGTGGTTGACCAACTGTAATGAAAAAAAAAAAAAATGTTAGTTTTATATGCACTAAAATTAAAACACTTTATGTATACAATTTATTATTATTGTAGTTGTTACTATTTTCATGAGCTCACCTCAATATTAGGCTTCCTATCATTTACGAAAGCAGCAACTCGGCGAAAATCAAATTCATTTATGAAACGGTCCATTTCTCTTTCATCAAGTGGAGTTGTAGAGATGAGTTGGTTCTTAAATTTGAGCACTCTGTTAAATCACAAAATACAATGTAAATAGAGTTCAAGCTAAGAGGGACAATATTGCATAACATATGATTTTTTTTTTCAAAAATACAATGTAATTACGTTGAATTAAAATCAAATTAATTTATGGTTACGTTTAAGGGATCATCTAGCTAGATTCAAAACTTACCTTAGAGTGAAGGAAGGCTCCAAATCATCTTTGAAATAAACCATGGAGCGAATAAATCGTTCCTTAAAGGCTATATATAAATTAACAAAAGAAACATATATATTAAAAATAATGGTTACCTCGTAACTTTAGAAGGTAAAATTTCGGATTTATATACTTAAAACTCAATAAATTACTTTGATAAGTGACACGAGCAACACATTCTGCATCAAATTCATTAAACCCTCTCATCATGGCAAATGTAATTGGACCACCCATAAAATTTCCCTGAAATGGAAATTAATAGAAACCATAAAAGAAGTATGGCACAATAAAATAATGGTTTAAAGACTATTTTGGACTTCATACTTTCAATACTTATTCATTCGAGTTTATGCATTTTTAAGTTTTGTTCATTTTATTCCGTTAATTTTGAACGGTGCATTTTGGTTTTCCTACTTTTAAAAAGTTACCATTTTGGTCCCTTCATTTATTTTCTTCTCTTATCTTTCTCCCAATCTCAATTATTTTTTACTCTTAAATATCAAAATAGTAACTTAGTATAAAGACTAAAACGTCAAAGGGACTAAAATCACATATACTAAAATAAATATTACAGAAATACCTGTAAACTTCCGGCAAATAATTGGACAAAATTGACATTTTCATAGAAAATGAACCAGTCAAGTGTGCTTTCACAATACACGCCCAAATAATCAATCTTTTTGGGGTTTGTTCCTCCCAAATGATATATCATTTCAATTGCTAATTCTGGAAGCTGTAAACAAATATTTTGTGGTGGTAATTAGTTAAAATCATATTGTTTTTAGTATTTTTGTTTTGAAATTTTTTGTTATTAGAATGAATTAAAATGCTTAATTAAAGTAATAGGGGAAGCCATAACTATTGATAATCTCCTTTTAATTAATCATTAATAACAACATGAGATTGAAGATTTCAGATACCTCTTCTGTGTCTTGCTCAACCATTTCACCGTTAAAGTAGCTGAAAGAAAAGGTTAAATTTCGAAAACCCTAAAAAGCAAAAAAATAATTTAAAAAAAAAAAAAAAACAAAAAAAGATATTGAACTGACCTGATTAGGAGATTTAACGAGAATAACGAATATTGGCACTAAGACAAATAAAAATATATCAAAACAAAACAATGTTAAAGTTATGCAAATCAAGTAGATATTATCATTATTTTATTCTATATTGGCCAAAAGTAAGAAATAACCTGTGAAGGATCATCTGACAAAGAAAATATAGTAATTATTTGAGCTCCTTTCGATCGATTTGAGAATGAAGGCACATGTAACAAATGTTGACTTATTTGGGAATATTGGTCAACTCGACCAGACATGTTAAACCCTTCATAGTAAATCTGCATGCCACATGCATTAAATAATTTAATGTAATGATTAATTAATATCAAAATTTGTAATTTATTTTCAAAAAAGATAGTAATTTGTATGTGTGGAACTACATTATTTTGTGCATATATATAATAATAATGTGTAAGTTAAAAACCTGAATGGCGCAATAAATTTCAATTCCCTCTTCATGCCAATTTTCCCAAGGAGCTGCATTTAATTTTAAGAAAAATGCTAAATAATGAGAAAATTATATTATGTAAGCAAGGAATTAATCGTGGATAAAAATTAAAAAAAAATGTAAAGAAAATATCATAAATTTAGAAACACTTACATAGGAGCACAAATAATTGGTTTCTAGGATCAAAAGCCAACTCTCGTAAGCGAGATATCGTGAAATAGTCGTTGCTAAGATCGGCCAGAGACTTGTCCAAAGAAATTAAACCAAACGTATTGGTATAAGTTTTTTTTTTTATATATATATATATAATATTGTAGTATGTTTGGTTTAACTAAAGAATTAAAAATAAGATCGAGAAATAAACCTTTAAGAATTGGTAGTTGTCTTGGCTCGTTTGTTCAACTAATTCTGACAAATTTACCAAGTAAAGCATCGAGCCTTCTTCCACGTTAGTCCTACGTACAAATGAATGCAAAATACTTAACTTTGATGAAATTGTTAGAACGATATAATAACACAAGATGAAGATAAATTAAACTAACATGGTTGTTCGGGTTGTTCTCTCTTTTCTGTATGATGGGTGTGGCTATGGATGCAAGGGAGATCTCTATTTATAGAGTTTCTGTTTTGTCATCCCATCTATGAGCAACACAAACAATGGTAATTACTTTCTTTATTTTTTTTTTCATTTTATTGTAGAAACAAACAAAGCATTATAATGCATTGTTGAAAGAGAGCCATCCAATTGTAAAAGCTGAGAAAACTTTTTTTCTTTTTTTTTCTTTTATAACAAAAGCTGAGAAACCATTCTTATAGCTAAAAAGGTTTAAATTACAAATTTAGTTTCCCTTGGTTTTTTAAAATTATGTTTGGTTTTCTTCTAATTTTTTTATATAATGGTTTTCATTTTTTGTTTTTTTTTGCTAGTTTCCAAAACTTAACTTGGTTTTTTTTTTTTTTTTTTTTTTTGAGAAATAATGAATTCATTAAGGAAGAGCAATTGCTCCCACCGGGCAGCCATTGGTGGGACAGACACCCCCACAAATGTGACTATTACATTCAATATCCAGATTGTTCAATTGAAGTAACCAAGTGGGAAAAACATAAGCTCAATTAAAAGAGGACCTGGTAGAACAGGCCTGTTGGGCCATTTGATGTGTCATCTTGTTGAGTCTTCTTGAGATATGTCTCATGGAGTTCACCTGCAAACACTCCAACAACCGTCTAGCTTAACTTGGTTTTTGAAACATGGAAAGAATGTAGATGTAATAATAATAAACTAAGGTTCCGTTTGATAACCATTTTGTTTTTGGTTTTTGGTTTTTAAATTTTAAGCTTAAAAATATTACTTTTGCCTATAAGTTTCTTTGTTTTGATACCTACCTCATTTCCATGTTTTCAAAAACCAAGTCAATTTTTGAAAACTAGAAAAAGTAGTTTTCAAAAACTTGGTTTTGTTTTTGAATTTGGCTAAGAACTCTAGTGTGTCCTTAACAAAGATGAAAACTATTTTAAGGAAATTGTATGAAAACAATCATAATTTTCAAAATCCAAAAACCAAAAACCAAATGGTTATCAAACGGGGCCTAAATGATTATCAAACGGGATCTAAACTTGTAGAACGGTGTATAATCAAGTCTCTATCTTTTCAATTGTTGTGACATTAAAGTAATTAGTAAATGAGCATATAGAAATATAAATATTTATATATAGATCAGAGAGGGGACAAATTCCTTTGCATGCATGAAAATCTGCACAGTGAATTTCTGATTTATTTTTTTCTGTTACAATCAACAGTTTATATGACAAACTCGTTTCCTTTACAGCTGCAGGAGATTGAAATAAAGCCTCTAAATGAGAATGAAAGCAAAACCAAGAGTTTGACATTGGTTTACACGAAAACGAAATAAAAGGAAAGAGGACCACCTAGTCTTTTTTGTTTGTTTCTTTTAACAACATGTGGGACTGATTAGTGACAATATAAATCTTTAACTTTTTGGACGATGATATAATACTCTAACCAACGAGGGAAGAGGACCACCTGTATTTTTTTATTATTCTTTTATTCTACTTTTTCTTCTTGTGATAAATGTGATAATATATTAAATTTTCATCCACATGTTGACATTTCCATCGATATTTCCACATTTTCATAAGTTTGACATCGACATACAAGGTGAATCGATATTTCCATTATATCGTAAATAAATTGATAAAATACAAACAAAATAATAACAAAATGTAACTAATGTAGAGATGATATTTATAATAAGTATTTTAATTTAATTTTAAAATGTAAAACATTTATTTGTTAATTTAAATATTTTTTTTATTTTTTTATTTTAAATATTTTTCCAAAAATATCCATCGACATTTTGTCTTTCCATAAAATTGAGACCTCGACATTTCCGTCGACATCGACATTTTAATCCTTGGATATAATACCTTAACCAATTGAGTTATGCTAGGTTGAGGAGTTTTGATATCAAAACTTACCGTTAATTCCAAAGCATTATTTAAATAGAATACTTTTAGAATAAGCATACGACTCTTACTCGTAGAATTATGAATGATAACATTCTAAAAATATTATATTCTAATTTTAAAAAATAAATTAGATAAAAAAAATTTTCAAAAAGGAAAAGCTAAAACAGTGTGATTGATTACTCTTTAATAGTTTAGAATCAAATTATTCTAAAAGATAATTACCTCAATTCAAATACTAAGCAAATCTAAATCAAATAACGGAAACAAATCTAATTAAAAAAGATAATCTAATAATCCAACATTCCCCTCAAACTCAATAATGTCAATGTCAATACCTATGCAAATCTTGACAACTCAAATTTCAATGCCAATGCCAATGCAAATGCAAATTCAAATTCAACAACTGATTCCCATGCAAATGCCAACAGCTGCAGATTCCACACCAAGTTCCAAACAGAACCTTCTTTCCTCATCATTTTCCACATGGTACTCCATATTTTGATAGGTCACCAATTACAAACACCCACTAACAATGCTTCAGATTAGGTTTTCCATGGAAAAATTTCTAGTACAATATGGCAATACATACTTCTTTCATTCAACCTTTGACATGTCATTTAATGATCATTTAATAATACTAGTTAAAAGACAGTGCGACGCACGTGATTAAACGTGGAAATAATCTACTAAAATTAAACTAAAGATGAGATTTTTTTTAAAAAAAAAAAAAAAGAAAGAAAACATAAACGTGGGAATAATCTACAAATTTTTTAAAAAGAAAAAATAAATGTGGGAATGATCTACACTCAAATTAAACCAAAGATATATATATATATATATATATATATATATATATTTTTAAGAAAACATAAACCGGAGAATGATCTACAAAAGATTATTTTTTAAAAAAAAAAAAAAACCATAAACGTGAGAATGATCTCCTAAAATTAAACCAAAGATAATTTTTTTAAAAAAATGAAACATAAACCTGGAAATGATCTTCTAAAGTTAAACCAAAAATAAGATTTTTTTTTTGTAAAAAAAAAAAAAAAAAGAAAACCAAAACGTGGGAACGATCTACCAAAATTATACCAAAAATGAGATTTTTTTTTTAAAAAAAAAAAACATAAATGTGGGAATGATTAAACCAAAGATAAGTTTTTTTTTTTCTAAAAGAAAACATAAACGTGGGAATGATTAAACCATAGATGAGATTTTTTAAAAAAAAAAGAAACCATAAAGGAAGAAATGATCTACTAAAATTAAACAAAAGATGAGATTTTTTTTTTAAAAAATATAGACGTGGAAATGATCTACCAAAGATTAGATTTTAAAATATATATATATATATATATATATAAACTTGGGAATGATCTACTAAAATTAAATGAAAGATGAGATTTAAAAAAAAAAGAAAAAAACATGAACGAGGGAAACATTAAGCCAAAGAAGATATTTTTCTTAAAAAAAAAACATAAACGTAGAAATGATTAAAGCAAAGATGTGATTTTTTTTATAACGCCCCAGATGAGATTTTTTTAAAAAAAAAAAAAGAAAAGAAAAGAAAACCTAAACGTGGGAATTATCTATAAATTTTTTTAAAAAGAAAAAATAAATGTGGGAATGATCTACACTCAAATTAAACCAGAGATGAGTTTTTTTTTTTTTTTTTTTAAGAAAACATAAACCAAGGAATGATCTACAAAAGATGAGATTTTTTTTTTTTTTAAAAAAAAGCATAAACATGAGAATTGTAACACTCGAGTTAGGAGGGGTACATGAATGAACCGAGGCCACATTCGAATGAGAGGGATCCTGAGGACATGAAAGCATGGTCAAGATAAACTTAAAAGAATTGATCTACCTATACCAACAAGGTGCACCTTCCTTTTCGGTGGCTCAATCATAAGAACTTTGAAGTTAAGCGTGGACTTAGGTGTCGAAGCCAAATTCCGAATCCTGGGCCTGGGGCGTTACAAGAATGATTCCCTAAAATTAAACCAAAGATAATTTTTTTATAAAAAAAATGAAACATAAACGTGGGAATGATTAAACCATAGATGAGATTTTTTAAAAAAAAATATAAATGTGGAAATAATCTACCAAAGATGAGATTTTTTTTAATATATATATATATATATATATATATATATAAACATGGGAATGATCAACTAAAATTAAATGAAAGATGAGATTTTATTTTTTTTTAAAAAAAAAAAAAGAAAACATGAACGTGGGAAACATTAAGCCAAAGATGAGATTTTTTTTTTTAAAAAAAAAAAGAAAAAAAAAAAGAAAACATAAACGGAGGAATGATTAAAGCAAAGATGAGATTTAAAATATATATATATATATATATATATATATAAACGTGGGAATGATCTACCAAAGAAGAGATTTTGTTTTTCAGAAAACATAAACGTGGGAATGATCTACCCAAATTGAACAAAAGATGAGATTTTTTCTTAAAAAAAATGAGAACATAAACCTGAATGATCTACTAAAATTAAACCAAAGATGAGATATAAAAAAAAAAATAATAATAAAAACATGGGAATGATCTACTAAAATTAAACCAAAGATAAGATTTTTTTTTTTTTTTCGAAAAAAGAAAACCTAAACGTGGGATCTACCCAAGATGAGATTTAAAAATATATATATATATAGAAAGAAAACATAAACGTGGAAATTATCTACTAAAATTAAGCAAAAAATAAGATTTTTTTTATTAAAAAAATGAAAACCTAAACGTGAGAATGATCTACAAAAGATGAGATTTTTTTTTTAAAGAAAAAACATAAACATCGGAATGATCTACTAAAATCAAACCAAAGATGAAATTTTTTAAAAAAACGAAAACTTAAACGTGGGAATTATCTACCAAAGATGAGATTTTTTAAAAATATATATATATAAACGTGGGAATGATCTACTAAAATTAAACTAAACATGAGATCTTTTTTTTCAAAAGAAAACATAAACACGGGACTCATTAAACCAAAGATAAGATTTTTTTAAAAAATAGAAAACATAAACGTGGGAATGATTAAACCAAAGAAGAGATTTTTTTTTTTTGAAAAAAAAAGAAAACATAAATGTGAGAATGATCTACCAAAGATGAGATTTTTTTTAAAGAAAACATAAACGTGGACTGATCTACTCAAATTAAACGAACGTTGAGATTTTTTTCTTAAAAAAAAAAGGAAAACCTAAACGTGGGAATTATCTTCTAAAATTAAGCCAAAGATAATTTAAAAAAAAAAAAAAATCTAAACGTGGGAATGATCTACAATAGATGAGATTTTTTTAAAAAAAAATAAAACATAAACATGGGAATGATCTACTAAAATTAAAAAGATGAGATTTTTATAAGAAAAAAAAAACGGGGAAATATACACTTTTGGTTAAGTGACACTTTGGTCCCTGAGTTTTCAAACTCAACAAAAATACCTTGAGATGATCACTTTGGTCTCAACTTTTCTCTTAAATTTTAACGGTTGCTGACGTGGCACTACTATTTTAATTAAAAAATATATTCTTTTAGTTTTTTAAATAAAAATATTAAAATAATAAAATAATATTATTTATTATTTCTCCCTTTCTCTCTTCTTCTTCCCCCATCTTCTTCCTCTTCATCCTCTTCCTCCTTCTTCTTCTTCTTATCTCCGACAATAGGTGGCCACCGCTCGCTGCCGCCGACACCGAGCGCCTGCTACTGATTTTTTTTTCTTTCTTCTTCTTTTTTTTCTTCTTCCTCCCCTCTTTCCACTGTTTTTCTATTTAAAAAAAAAAAAGAAAAAAGAAGAAAACAGAGAACGGGGAGGGAGGGATTTTTTTCAAAAAAAAAAAAAACGTGGGAATGATCTACTAAAATTAAACGAAAGAAGGGATTTTTTTCAAAAGAAAACATAAACGGGGGACTGATTAAACCTTAGATGAGATTTAAAAAAAAAAAAAAAAAAAACATAAACGTGGGAATGATCTACAAAAGATGAGATTTTTTTAAAAGTAAACATAAACGTGAGAATGATCTCTCAAATTAAATGAACGTTGAGATTTTTTTTTTAAAAATAAAAACATAAACGTGGGAATGATCTACTAAAATTAAACAAAATATTATTTTCTTTTTTTTTTAAAAAAAGAAAAGAAAACATAAACGTGGGAATTATCTTCCAAAATTAAGCCAAAGATAAGTTTTTTTTTAACAAAAAAAAAAAGGAAAACATAAACGTGGGAATGATCTACAAAAGATGAGATTTTTAAAAAAAAAACAAAAAAAAAAATAAACGTGGGAATGATTAAACCAAAGATGAGATTTTTTTTTTTTAAAAAAAAAAACATAAACGTGAGAATGATCTACTAAAATTAAACCAAAGATGAGATTTATTTAAAAAAAAAAAACATAAATGTGGGTATGATTAAACCAAAGATGAGATTTTTTTTTTTTTTTAAAAAAAAACATAAATGTGGGAATGATCTACTAAAATTAAACATTTGTTTTTATAAACAAAAGAAAACATAAACGTGGAAAAATCTACAAATTATTTTAAAAAGAAAAAATAAATGTGGGAATGATCTGCACTCAAATTAAACCAAGGATGAGGTTTTTTTTTTTTAAGGAAAACATAAACCTGGTAATGATCTACAAAAGATGAGATTTTTATTTTTTTAAAAAAACATAAACGTGAGAATGATCTACTCAAATTAAACCAAAGATATTTTTTTTTTAAAAAAAAAAGAAACATAAACATGGAAATTATCTTCTCAAATTAAACCAAAAATAAGATTTAAAAAAAAAATGAGAACATAAATGTGGGAATGATTAAACCAAAGATAAGATTTTTTTTTCCTAAAAGAAAGCATAAATGTCGGAGTGATTAAACCATAGATGAGTTTTTTTAAAAAAAAATAAGAAAACATAAAGGAAGAAATGATCTACTAAAATTAAACCAAAGATGATTTTTTTTAATAATAATAAAATAAAATTAAAAAAAAAAAAAAAAAAAAAAACTAAACTAAACTAAACGTGGGAATGATCTACCAAAGATGAGATTTTTTAAAATATATATATATATATATAAACGTTAAAATGATCTACCAAATATGAGATTTAAAAAAAAAAAAATATATATAAACATTGGAATGATCTACTAAAATTAAATGAAAGATGAGATTTTATTAAAAAAAAAGAAAAAAAGAAAACATGAACGTGGGAAACATTAAGCCAAAGATGAGATTTTTTTTAAAAAAAATAAACATAAATGTAGGAATGATTAAACCAAATATCAAATTTTTAAAAATATATATATATAAACGTGGGAATGATCTACTAAAATTAAACCAAAGATAAGATTTTTTTTTTTTCGAAAAAAGAAAACCTAAACGTGGGAATGATCTACCCAAGATGATATTTAAAAAAATAATAATAATAATAATTTAAAAATAAAACATAAACATCAAAATTATCTACTAAAATTAAGCCAAAAATAAGATTTTTTATTAAAAAATGAAAACCTAAACGTGGGAATGATCTACAAAAGATAAGATTTTTTTTAAAGAAAAAACATAAAATGGGAATGATCTACTAAAATCAAACCAAAGATGAGATTTTTTTTTTTTTAAAAAGAAAACCTAAACGTGGGAATTATCTACCAAAGATGAGATTTTTTTTAAATATATATATTGTTATAGGTGATTTTGGACCAACCCGATGCACAAGAAACTGGCGAGGACAACCGGGCAGAAATCAGACTGGGAGATGGATCCAAGAGGCGAAACCGACAAGTGGGACGAGCCAAGACCGAAAGGGTCAGGCTTTTGGCCCGACCCCCTGCTCGGCCTCGGCCCAAGGTCGAGACCGACCATCGGCCCGCTCACGTGGGTCGAGCCCGTTCGGCTCCGTTTGGTCTCCACCGCCTCTGGCTGCCCCGGTTCCGCCTGGTTTGTCCCGAAACGCCTCCGAATACCTAAAAACCCTAGGAGGATAAGCAGGTATTTATATCCCTCTTCGCCACTGAAGAAGGGGACTCAAACTCTAATCCCGAAACTCATTCTATATTATCTACTCTCTCCTCTTGCTCTTACTTTTCCGCTCCCCACCGTTCTACTTGCAGACTTAAGCATCGGAGCCTGTGTGGCGAGCACCACACCGGTGTGCAGGTTTACTGTCTTGCAGGCCACGTCTTCCCCCCTCTACAAACAAATTTACCGTTGGTGGCACGTGAAGGTCAGGTGAGTTCCTCTAACCAAATTTGACCATCAACATATATATATATATATATATATATATATATATATATATATAAACAAAAAATGAGATTTTTTTTGCAAAAGAAAACAAAAACATTTGACTGATTAAACAAAATATGAGATTTTTTTTTTTTTTTTTAAAAAAAACATAAACAAGAGAATGATTAAACAAAAGAAGAGATTTTTATTTAAAAAAAAAAGAACACATAAATGTGAGAATGATCTATCAAAGATAAGATTTTTTTTTTATAGAAAACATAAACGTGGGACCGATTTACTGAAATTAAACAAACGTTGAGATTTTTTTCTTTAAAAAAAAATGAAAACCTAAACGTGGAAATGATCTACCAAATATGAGATTTAAAAAAAAAAAACATAAACGTGGGAATGATCTACTAAAATTAAACAAAAGATTATTTTTTTTTAAAAAAAAAAAACATAAACGTTGGAATTATCTTCTAAAATTAAGCCAAAGATAAGTTTTTTTAAAAAAAAAAAAAGAAAAGAAAACATAAATGTGGGAATGATCTACAAAAGATGAGATTTTTTTAAAAAAAAAAAAAAAAAAAAAAAAAAAAAAAAAAAAAAAAAACATAACCCTGAGAATGATCTACTAAAATTAAACGAAATATGAGGTTCTTTTTTTTAAAAAAAAAAAACATGGGAATGATCTACCAAAGATGAGATTTTTTTTTTTTTGAAAAATCAAAGATGAGATTTTTTTAAAAAAGAAAAAAAAAGAAAGAAAACATAATTGTGGAAATGATCTACCAAAAATGAGATTTTTTTTCTAAAAAAAAAGAAAAGAAAATATAAAATTGAGAATGATCTACTAAAATTAAAAGAAATATGATATTTTTTTTTTCAATAAAAGTAAACAAAAGCGTGGGACTGATTAAACCAAAGATAAGACTTTTTTTAATAAAAGAAAACATGAACGTTGGAATGATTAAACCAAAGATGAGATTTTTTTTATATAAAGAAAACATAAACATGGGAATGATCTTGTAACGACCCAGCTTCTCAGGACTAATTTGAATACCTTCTAAGAATTGAGATTTTAGTAAATTCAAATTTGAATTATTGTTAAAAATTATTATTATTTTTATACCACATAAATGTTCTTCCTAATATTTTTTTTACAAAAATCAAATAAGAAAAATAAATAAATAACCGAATATATTATCCAATAAATACATAAAAAAGAAACCCAAAAATCAGTAAATTTGAAATTTGAATATAAAGCACATGTAGAAAACTACCAATATACATGAATATAATTTTTTTAAAAAAATTCGTACTAGCACTATTTTAGTTTTAAAATAAAGAGATTATAGGAATAAATTAATCAAATTCAACTAAAATCTTAAACTTCATTAAAATTTTGAAAATGTTGAACAACAAAACTCAACAATGTCATGGATCGAGTCATCAAATATTCAAATTTAATTTCAATATAACTTATATTTAATTATGGTGGTACACTTTCGAAGTAAGAAAATTGGTAAGAATAAATTAATATTTTTAAAAAGATTTTAAGAATGAATTACTATTTCTATCTATAATAGAAGAAAAAAAATCATTTCTTTAATAGGAAACAAAAATAAACATATGCCTAATGTATAACTATTGTTCAACTTCTTCTCCAAAAAAAAAAAAAAAAAAAAAAAACTACTCTCCTGCCGGCGTTGTTCTCACACCCACATCGCCGACCAACTGAAGTCTCTCTACTCTCTCGCCGGCGCCGTAAGCTTCGATTTCTCGTCGCCGTTCTCGAGTTCGCGCTGTCAACTACACTAAGCTTCAAGGTTAGATCTCTCCGTCTCTCTGCAATATTTTGGTTTTTGTTTTAGTTTTGGCTTCTTCTTCCTCATGTTATCTGTCTTTCTCTTTTAGTTTCAGTTACGTGGTTGTCGGCACATTGTCTTTCTCAACTTACAAACTGGATTTAGAAGAGTAAGATTTTTTTTTTTTTAAAAATTACTTTGTAACTTGAAATTTGGAGAAAGAAATGAGAAAGAATGTAGTTAATTTGGTTATTAACTAATTTAACATATTTGGATTTTGGAATATATGTAAGTTATTTGGATCTTGGAATATGTTTAAAGCACCTAGGAAAGGCTATTCCAAAGAATTATATAAACTTTCTAGGACTCTTCATATTCATAGAATAGAACACACAAGTCCTTTGAGATTATAATTGTCTATTTGATATCTTATTAAATGTAAGTGATGAGTAAGGTAGAAGTCAAAATTGTTAGAAAAAAGATTCCTAAGTGTTCCCTTTGAATTTAACTAAATTTTACTAATTTTTCATTTCTAATGTTGTTTGGTAAATATTAATTCCATTGAATGTTTATTTTCATATGGTCAATATGGATAGTATCCCAGAAGAAAGTTCGGAAAAAAGTTTGATCCATGTTGTGGAGAAATCAAGTGTAGCTAAGAAAAGCAAAGTGGATCATTCAAGTCCAACCAAAAAACGTAAGAATACTAAAATCTCTGTAGTTTGGGATCATTTTTAGAAAATTAAAGATTCCAACAGGTCTGTGGAAACTGAACACTGACGCATCATGGCTAAAGGAGAAGAACTACGGCGGGCTTGGCTAGGTGCTTCGAAGATGGGATGGTGTTCTTTTATCAGCAGGATATCGCTATATCAAACGACCTTGGCGCATCAGTTGGTTAGAATCGATTGCTCTAACAGAAGGCCTCAAAGTATTCCCTTCTCCATCTCCGCCGGTTCGGGTGGAAACCGATCCCCTCCAGGTGGCTCGTCTCATCAATGGTGAGGAGAATGATGCATCTGAGCTGATGATTTTTGTTGAGGAAGCAAAAGCCCTAATTTTAGTCAAGAACATTGAGTCTTTAATTCATGTGCCTCGAACTAATAATGCTATGACCCACTCTTTGGCTAGGAAGGCTTCGGATAGTAAAGGCTCATGTAGTTGGTCTGGAACGTTTCCTTCTTGGGTTATCTCTCTAAATGAGAAGTGACACGACCCGCCCCAGATTATCCTAACCAACCTAGGACGTGACGTGTCGACAATGAAATTCCAACATAACTATGAACTTCATTGTCAATTGTATCTGAACTAGTTTGAACATAAAAAAAAAAATTTAAACGTGGTTAGCACTAGTTTATTAAATAAAAAGAAACCATAAAAATTTCGACAGAGTTTCCTCTGAAATTTGGATATAAACTCACCTGAAATCAAAATTTAACACTTCCGAATAACAATACGATCAAATACTCCAGCACTAATACCCAAATCAGTTCAGAAATTGACAATCATGGCCTAGTCGTACAACAACAAAACGACATGGAAGTTCAATCACCAAAACCATCACAACAACCATGATTATACATTGCCATGTAAGATGCTAGCCATCCTAGTTACAAAAAGATGCATCTATAAGTAATGCGAATGACATGCAACCTATCGAGTCTGGTGGCAGATATCAACTCTGGTAGGCTCGTCGGAAACTCAAATGTTACCTGGTGGAAAAAAAATTAGGAAGAAAAATGGGTGAGCTAACAAGCCCAATGAGTGGTAAGAGTTCATAAAAGAAAAATATTTGCTAAAAGCTATAACATACTAAACACTTTGTAAGAGCTTTTAAAAACACTTTAGTAAAAACCTCCTTCATTTAACTTACTTGAAGGTAGTCACACCAAGAGTTCAGTAAAACATAATTTTTAAAACGTAATACATGGCTAAGCAAACACACCACTAAACATGTACCCAAACTAGTCATACTATCGTAGAGTAATCTCGATGTGCACAGCAGAGCAACTAGTCATACTATGTACCGAGTGATCTCAAGGCACATAGCAGAGCGAATCTAGTCATACTATACACCGAGTAGTCTCAAGATGTATAGCAGAGCAGCTAGTCATACGCGCGCAGAGCAACCCCTAAAGGGAAGACACCCCCAACACACAGCCCAAAGCCTATGTGTGTGCCATAGTGGGTCCCAAAGACCTCATATACATATATCACATCATACATACACTACGGAAACACATTCACGTAAGTGTATCGAGAAATATCCATGGGTACACCATCCAATGACTTAAAAACAATTTTCTTTTCTTTTCAATACTACACATAATTTTCAGCCATGCTACAATCATGATTCTTCTCGAAACTAAACCCCATAAACTATTAGTCATAAATCAAAGTTCAATTGCCATAACCAATTTCTCAACAATCACAACTTGAGTTATGCCTCAAGCAATTTATAAATCAGTTAATTAAAATCAAGATTTAGAAACTAACCACTTCTAAACATCCACCAGAATTTTAAATAGATAAACACAAGGCTTGAAAGGAAAAATACGAGGAACTAAATCAAGAGGCTTCTCAAATTCCGTTAATTTCGAATCCAACATAATACATAATCATAAATTTCGCCAAAACTCATGTTTCTAACTTGTAAAATCATTTGGTAAAACCGAATCATTTTTTTTTTTAAAATGTGGAAATCAATTAATTTGTAAAATAACCACTCACAGTACTATTGGCAAGAGAAACTCGGGTCGTAGGCCTTCCCGATCTCCGCTTAACCTGAAACAATTATTTTGTCAAGCATTAGCAATGCTTACCTCTCCAAATTTGAACACAAAACCTCTAAATTATACAAACCCGCAATATTTACTTAACACTTGAGTTAGCCCATAATTCTCATGGATTTAAACTCTAAATAGCTTGTAGCTATGACCATACTTTCCGAATAAAGTTTCCAATAACTTTGTTATGCCCGTCTCCACAATAAGCTTAATTCTTTTTATTCTTTATCCTTCTCCCCACAAACATTATCTCTTTGCTCTCCATGAATATTACCCTTTAAAAGCTTGCAAACCAACAACCTATGAATAACCATCATATAAATTTCTCTTTGGCTTAAACTATGGGTTTTTATCAAGTTTTCCTCTCTTTGAACTCAACCCATTTTGTCCCTTTTAGTTTTCAACTAATTCATGGAGTAACCAAGTCAAAGAAGAAAAACCCATAAATTAAACCCATTCTTTAGCTTCTTAACTTGTGCAAAAACTCAACCCAAGAACAAGAAAACTTACCCAATGCTTGAATCCAAGGTTGTGTGCTTCTTGATTTGTTTTTCCCTTCCAAAATCGTTCAAGAATGCCCAAATTTTGGCTCCTCTTTGCCTTTCGTCTCCCTACCTTTTCTCTCTTTTCTCCCCCTTTCTTTCTCTCCTCTTTACTCCCCAATTTTGTCTTTCCCAATTCTATTTTTTTAAAAAAATAACTAAAGCTTCTGTTGGAAGCTTTAGTTTCTTTTAAATCTTTTTTTTTTTTTTTCAAAGCTTCCAACGGAAGCTTTCTTCCATCCCATTTTCTTTTTTTTTTCTAACTACTTTTTTGGGCATGTGACACCTGAAGATAGGAGGGGTACATGAATGAACCGAGATCACATCTGAATGAAAGGGATCCTGAGGACATGCATGGTCAAGATAAGCTTAAAAGAATTGATAGATACTACCTATACCAACAAGGTGCACCCTCCTTTTCGATGGTTCAATCATAGGAACTTTGAAGTTAAGCGTGCTTGGCTTGGAGAAGTTCTATGTTGGGTGACCTCCTGGGAATTTTCCTAGGGGGCATGTTAGTGAGGACAAAGCATGCTAAAAGGACCTCGTGTTGGTTTGTGGGGATAGTCTTCACTCATGGAAGCAATTTAAGACGAGTATGGTAACGTGGCCAGGTCGTAGGAAAATATCGGGGCCTTAAGTGCCGAATCCGGATTCCGAATCCTGGGCCTGAGGCGTTACAAGAAGGATATTGGCCATGTTACTCATATCAACGGGGGTTCTTGTCCCACTGATGTTTCTTTTTCGGGACCAATTGCTCGTTTCTAATGAGTATTCCTTTTCTAAAAAAAAAATTAATAAACGGCCAAGATCGTTGGGATTAGATCCAACGGTCGAGATCGAGTAGGGTAATAACTCCCTCCCTACTTATCGTAAAGTGGAAGGGGGATACCCAAGTGATTGAGCTCATTCTCTCTCTCACGAAAAAAAAAAAAACAGAGAGATCACTCACTCTTTTTCTCTCTTGTTTTTTCTCTAAAAAATAGCAAGATCATTGCTGGAACTTTTCCCTTCCAAGACAAGTTTTGGCTCTCACAAGCCAGATCTCAGTAATCCAAAGAGCGTAGTGGGTGATCCGAAGGGTGGTGTCCATTGGAGGAGTCCTTGGAGCATAGTGCAGAATTTTCCAGCCTCAACCATGTAAGTGTTCTTGATCTAAATAGGTTTAGATCTAAGTTTATGCATGCTTAATCTCGTTTAGAAAATGTTTCATGTTTTGCCCAACGTATCAATTTTCTTTTAATCGAAATTAAATCACGAACGGTGAAAACCGCTTCCACTAGAGGATTCAATTCCTTCAGCACTCTTATGCACTATAGGACATGTTGTGTCCATCGATATAACCATTACATGCACGTCGATCCTTCATGAGTTGTTCGTAATTACGGTTGGGTCAAAAGTTTGTTTTACCCCTATAATTACATATTATGCCTTAAGTATCATTGATCCTCTAATGAACAATATGTTTATATTCCAATAAAAAACCAAGTCTCTCTCGGACCAATGAGAGGGTGGGGCTCCATTGTTCAAGTCCCAAAATCATCACTTAAGGGAACTACTTATCCATTTTCCTTATATGGGAAGGAGCGAATTTGATCTTGTGAAATTTATGTTTCCAACTTCCCATTTGGTCAAGTCCTCAAAATGATAGGCTTATTGAATTGGTTACAAAATTCATACTCACCCATGCAAATCAAAGGACAAGCCCTCATAGGTAGGAGTTCATACCTCACTCAAGATTAAGATTGAGTCGCATATGATCATCCTGTGAAATATTAATCTTCTCAATTAGCAAATTTATAGAGAGAGATTAAATATGTCGTGGTCCAGTCTTATACAAACTCATTGTATATGATACCCCCACTCGTATGCCTCCACATGAATGATGGATCGAATTATTTGTAACTACTTATAAAGTGGGTCGTACCAGTAGTGTTACCAAGATAAGGCACCCAACCTTATCTGTATACTATAGACTCTCCTTAGGTTATTTCTTGATCATGATCCTCCCATATGTAAACTACATATTGTTTAGGGAAAAATACACTTTTGATCTCTGAGGTTTGGGTTAAGTTACACTTTGGTCCTTGAGTTTTCAAACTCAACAAAATTACCCCTGAGGTTTGAGATAAAGAGCAATTTGGTCTCTGCCATCCATTTTGTCATTAAATCCTAACGAGTTGCTGACGTGGCACTATCATTTTAATTAAAAAATTAATTTTTAATTTTTTAAATAAAAATATTATTATTTTATTAATTTTTTAATTCTTTTTCTCTATATTTCTTCTCCATCTTCTTTATCTTCTCCATCTCCTTTTTCTCTTCTCCATCTCCATCTTCCTTCTTCCCCATCTCCTTCTTCTTCAACTTCGGTGGCCGGCCCCCGCCGGCTGCTGGCGAACGACGGCGACGACTGTCGGATTTTTTTTCTTCTCTTCTTCTTTCTTCTTCTCCCCTTCTTCTCTTCTTCTCTTTTCTTTTCTTTCTTCTGTTTTATATATATAAAAAAAAAAAAAGCAGAGGGAGATTCGGGGAAAGGGGAAAGGGTTTCCGACGCCGGATCGGGGAGGAGGACTCCCCAAATCTCCCTCTGTTAAAAAAAACAGAAGAAAGAAAAGCAAAGAGAAGAAGAGAAGAAGGGAAGAAGAAGAAAGAAGAAGAAAAAAATTTTGGCGGCCGCCACCGCCGTTCGTCGGCCACCGGAGTTGAAGAAGAAGGAGATGGAGAAGAGAAAGAAGAATGAGAAGAAAGAGGGAGAGAAAGAATTAAAAAATAATAAAAAAATAATAAAATTATTATTATTATTTTAATATAATTTTATTTAAAAAATAAAAAATTATTTTTTAATTAAAACAATAGTGTCACGTCAGCAGTCCATTAGTATTTAACGACAAACTGGACAATAAGGACCAAATTGCTCCTTATCTCAAACCTCAAGGGTAGTTTTGTTGAGTTTTAAAACTCAGGTACCAAAGTGTAACTTAACCCAAACCTCAGGGGCAAAAAATGTATTTTTCCCTATTGCTTAAGATTACACTAAAAACCCAGAATTTTTCATATAATAGCTAATATAAAATGCAATTAAAAATTATCACATAATTTCTCAAAAAAAATTATCACGTAATCTATACATAATAATTAAATAATAAAATGTTAAATACGAGGCTTCGGGACATATATACCAACATAATGTACTTTTTTTCTTCACTAGAATTTTTCCCATTGGATTTCTTTTTTCTCTAGTAAGGTTTTAAAAGAGACGTATTTTATATATAATGAATATCTAAGGGGGAGTGTTGTAAATACTATGTAGATATCCAACTTGATTTTCTCCCATTAGCTCATTCAACCCAATATAATTTTAGTTATTCTTCCCCATGACTCTCTCTCTCCTCTAAGAATAGTCATTAGACTCTCTCACCTTTATATTTTAGGTCATTTGAGGTTTGTAATCTACCCTATTGCAACACTATAAATAGGGGTTGTGTGAAGTATATTTGAAACATCCACAATATTGATCAATAGAGAGTCTCACTTTTCCTTTGTATTTTGAGCTTCATTTCTTCTTTTAGTGTTTTGTTGTTCTTGTTTTATAATACTCTAATTTTTTTTAAACAACGTTTTTGGTTCTTCCTAATCACGTACGAAGTTAATTCAAACAGACTCTCAAAGCACATCTCAGTACCATACAATATAAGTTTATCATCAACCAATTTTAACAATTATCAATTATATATGAGAGTATAATTGTAAAACAAAAAGAACTAAATTCAAACTTTTTAAATAATAAAGATTAAATTGAGAAAAACACTTAAACGCTAGAGAGTAAAACATACATTAAGCCAATAAATAAAAGTATATCATCAGTTTTCCAACCTTTCACTTGCCTATTTCATCTCTTAGGTTTCTTAGTTCCATCCCTAAACTAATTTTATCTCATCAGTTTTATTAAATAAGTAAATGAGCATATATATATATATATATAGGACAAAATTCTCTACATGCATGACAATTTATGAGATGAATTTCTCATTTATTTTTCTATTGCAATGGGCCATTTATACGACGACACTCCTTCCTTTTGCAGGCCAATTTAGCAGGAGATTCAAACAAAGACTCGTTGAGAATGAAAACAAAACCAAAAAGTTTGATATTGGATTACACAAAAAGAAAAGAAAAGGAAAGAAGAAACACCTAGTTGTTTTATTTTATTTTTAACATGTGAGGGTGATCACAATGAAATTCAGATATGACATTTTGGTATGAGAGTTTGAGGGAAAATTACTTCATAGGGTAGATTGGTATTTTATAGTTTAGAATTGGTTAAAATTTACTTAAATTCAAATTTTAAAATTTTAATTGGAACCCATGTTTCAAAAAATATAGTGAAAATAGAGTTTTTTTTTTTTTTTTTTGTTTTTTTACAGAATCCTTTGTTTTTGAAAAATAATTTTCAAATCACAAACCCGACCTAATCTTTTGACTGTTTCAAAAATTTGATTTCACAGTCGTTGTAATATTCTACCATCCAGTATATTTGTAGATTATTTGTCATTTGCTTTTGGTTCATTTTTTCTTATTATCACTTAAATCTAATTTATCAAAAAAAAAAAATTATCAATTCTTTTTTACTACTTACAATTTGAATTTTTTTTTTTATTTTAAATAGAATTTTCCCCAAATCTCTTTCTCAAAATGTTGGAGAAAAAGGAGAGAGAGGGAGACGAAGAGAGGGGATTCCTTAATTAATTTTGTAGACAAGAGACTCATGTAATAACTAACAACACTGTATTTTTTAAAGACATATGTTTCTTCAAAGTATGTAGAATCTCTACGTATCGTATTGTGTTCATATTGATTAGCATACCCTTTTTTCATTCATATTGATCGGTAACCTATTTGGTTTAAAAAAAAAGTATATGCCAAAAAGAAAGAGAGAATAATTTAGAAGAGAGACTAATATTAAATGCATATAATAAATTAACATATACATAAGAAAAAAAGACAATATTAATACATAATTGCAAAAACACTACAAACACTAAAAACATTTGAAAAACATAAGAATCATATAAATTCCTTCTTCAATCATCTCATCAAGCTTCATTCTTCAATACTGAAAATCATAAAAAGATATAGAAACAAATTAGAAAAAATAATTGAGCTAGTTAAATATCTATTCGTCATTCCTTTTTTTTTAAAAAAAAAAAAAAAAAAAAAAAGGTAATTTATCTGGGAATCATTAATAAGAACAAATTTTATATAAATTATAAAGAAACACTATAGAGGATAAATGAATACCTGAGGGAAGAGGATATAATAATACTCCAACAATCTTCCATACATAGTCTTCAACAGTGAGTTCAACTCTCTAATTCTAATATTCATTTTTTCCTAAAAACATAAAAACACATAATAATATCAACTCAATTATGTGAAAATGTTACAAAAATATATCAATCAATCTTCTCAAAAAAAAAAAAATATATCAATCAATGTTGACGAATATATTTTCTTCAAAAAAAAAAAAAAAAAAATCATGGAAACCAAAAAAATTACAAAAAAAAAAAAGTATTTCAATTAAAATATAATTATTATCGACTTTTTAAATAAGCTATTCGGATAATTATTATTAGCATTTAGATTCATATTAGTAATAAGTTTGGAAACTTTTTAATTATATTTCTCATTGATATTTATATGACATATTAGAAATATCAATCGGCCCTCAACATTGGTATTAAATTATTTGAATTATGAAAATATTGACATGTGACGATTCATATATATTCAATACCTTAACATCCTCCATTGAAAACGATAGAAGTCCTGTTAGAATAAGTACTTTCTCCTCATCCTCATTCATCCCAAATGGCAACCTTCCTTGAAAATAAAACATTCCAAACTCCCTTAGAAGGTGGTTGACCAACTGTAATGAAAAAAAAAAAAAATGTTAGTTTTATATGCACTAAAATTAAAACACTTTATGTATACAATTTATTATTATTGTAGTTGTTACTATTTTCATGAGCTCACCTCAATATTAGGCTTCCTATCATTTACGAAAGCAGCAACTCGGCGAAAATCAAATTCATTTATGAAACGGTCCATTTCTCTTTCATCAAGTGGAGTTGTAGAGATGAGTTGGTTCTTAAATTTGAGCACTCTGTTAAATCACAAAATACAATGTAAATAGAGTTCAAGCTAAGAGGGACAATATTGCATAACATATGATTTTTTTTTTCAAAAATACAATGTAATTACGTTGAATTAAAATCAAATTAATTTATGGTTACGTTTAAGGGATCATCTAGCTAGATTCAAAACTTACCTTAGAGTGAAGGAAGGCTCCAAATCATCTTTGAAATAAACCATGGAGCGAATAAATCGTTCCTTAAAGGCTATATATAAATTAACAAAAGAAACATATATATTAAAAATAATGGTTACCTCGTAACTTTAGAAGGTAAAATTTCGGATTTATATACTTAAAACTCAATAAATTACTTTGATAAGTGACACGAGCAACACATTCTGCATCAAATTCATTAAACCCTCTCATCATGGCAAATGTAATTGGACCACCCATAAAATTTCCCTGAAATGGAAATTAATAGAAACCATAAAAGAAGTATGGCACAATAAAATAATGGTTTAAAGACTATTTTGGACTTCATACTTTCAATACTTATTCATTCGAGTTTATGCATTTTTAAGTTTTGTTCATTTTATTCCGTTAATTTTGAACGGTGCATTTTGGTTTTCCTACTTTTAAAAAGTTACCATTTTGGTCCCTTCATTTATTTTCTTCTCTTATCTTTCTCCCAATCTCAATTATTTTTTACTCTTAAATATCAAAATAGTAACTTAGTATAAAGACTAAAACGTCAAAGGGACTAAAATCACATATACTAAAATAAATATTACAGAAATACCTGTAAACTTCCGGCAAATAATTGGACAAAATTGACATTTTCATAGAAAATGAACCAGTCAAGTGTGCTTTCACAATACACGCCCAAATAATCAATCTTTTTGGGGTTTGTTCCTCCCAAATGATATATCATTTCAATTGCTAATTCTGGAAGCTGTAAACAAATATTTTGTGGTGGTAATTAGTTAAAATCATATTGTTTTTAGTATTTTTGTTTTGAAATTTTTTGTTATTAGAATGAATTAAAATGCTTAATTAAAGTAATAGGGGAAGCCATAACTATTGATAATCTCCTTTTAATTAATCATTAATAACAACATGAGATTGAAGATTTCAGATACCTCTTCTGTGTCTTGCTCAACCATTTCACCGTTAAAGTAGCTGAAAGAAAAGGTTAAATTTCGAAAACCCTAAAAAGCAAAAAAATAATTTTAAAAAAAAAAAAAAAACAAAAAAAGATATTGAACTGACCTGATTAGGAGATTTAACGAGAATAACGAATATTGGCACTAAGACAAATAAAAATATATCAAAACAAAACAATGTTAAAGTTATGCAAATCAAGTAGATATTATCATTATTTTATTCTATATTGGCCAAAAGTAAGAAATAACCTGTGAAGGATCATCTGACAAAGAAAATATAGTAATTATTTGAGCTCCTTTCGATCGATTTGAGAATGAAGGCACATGTAACAAATGTTGACTTATTTGGGAATATTGGTCAACTCGACCAGACATGTTAAACCCTTCATAGTAAATCTGCATGCCACATGCATTAAATAATTTAATGTAATGATTAATTAATATCAAAATTTGTAATTTATTTTCAAAAAAGATAGTAATTTGTATGTGTGGAACTACATTATTTTGTGCATATATATAATAATAATGTGTAAGTTAAAAACCTGAATGGCGCAATAAATTTCAATTCCCTCTTCATGCCAATTTTCCCAAGGAGCTGCATTTAATTTTAAGAAAAATGCTAAATAATGAGAAAATTATATTATGTAAGCAAGGAATTAATCGTGGATAAAAATTAAAAAAAAATGTAAAGAAAATATCATAAATTTAGAAACACTTACATAGGAGCACAAATAATTGGTTTCTAGGATCAAAAGCCAACTCTCGTAAGCGAGATATCGTGAAATAGTCGTTGCTAAGATCGGCCAGAGACTTGTCCAAAGAAATTAAACCAAACGTATTGGTATAAGTTTTTTTTTTTTTTATATATATATATATAATATTGTAGTATGTTTGGTTTAACTAAAGAATTAAAAATAAGATCGAGAAATAAACCTTTAAGAATTGGTAGTTGTCTTGGCTCGTTTGTTCAACTAATTCTGACAAATTTACCAAGTAAAGCATCGAGCCTTCTTCCACGTTAGTCCTACGTACAAATGAATGCAAAATACTTAACTTTGATGAAATTGTTAGAACGATATAATAACACAAGATGAAGATAAATTAAACTAACATGGTTGTTCGGGTTGTTCTCTCTTTTCTGTATGATGGGTGTGGCTATGGATGCAAGGGAGATCTCTATTTATAGAGTTTCTGTTTTGTCATCCCATCTATGAGCAACACAAACAAAGGTGATTACTTTCTTTATTTTTTTTTCATTTTATTGTAGAAACAAACAAAGCATTATAATGCATTGTTGAAAGAGAGCCATCCAATTGTAAAAGCTGAGAAAACTTTTTTTTCTTTTTTTTTCTTTTATAACAAAAGCTGAGAAACCATTCTTATAGCTAAAAAGGTTTAAATTACAAATTTAGTTTCCCTTGGTTTTTTAAAATTATGTTTGGTTTTCTTCTAATTTTTTTATATAATGGTTTTCATTTTTTGTTTTTTTTTTTGCTAGTTTCCAAAACTTAACTTGGTTTTTTTTTTTTTTTTTTTTTTTTTTTTGAGAAATAATGAATTCATTAAAGAAGAGCAATTGCTCCCACCGGGCAGCCATTGGTGGGACAGACACCCCCACAAATGTGACTATTACATTCAATATCCAGATTGTTCAATTGAAAACTTACCGTTAATTCCAAAGCATTATTTAAATAGAATACTTTTAGAATAAGCATACGACTCTTACTCGTAGAATTATGAATGATAACATTCTAAAAATATTATATTCTAATTTTAAAAAATAAATTAGATAAAAAAAATTTTCAAAAAGGAAAAGCTAAAACAGTGTGATTGATTACTCTTTAATAGTTTAGAATCAAATTATTCTAAAAGATAATTACCTCAATTCAAATACTAAGCAAATCTAAATCAAATAACGGAAACAAATCTAATTAAAAAAGATAATCTAATAATCCAACATTCCCCTCAAACTCAATAATGTCAATGTCAATACCTATGCAAATCTTGACAACTCAAATTTCAATGCCAATGCCAATGCAAATGCAAATTCAAATTCAACAACTGATTCCCATGCAAATGCCAACAGCTGCAGATTCCACACCAAGTTCCAAACAGAACCTTCTTTCCTCATCATTTTCCACATGGTACTCCATATTTTGATAGGTCACCAATTACAAACACCCACTAACAATGCTTCAGATTAGGTTTTCCATGGAAAAATTTCTAGTACAATATGGCAATACATACTTCTTCCATTCAACCTTTGACATGTCATTTAATGATCATTTAATAATACTAGTTAAAAGACAGTGCGACGCACGTGATTAAACGTGGAAATAATCTACTAAAATTAAACTAAAGATGAGATTTTTTTTAAAAAAAAAAAAAAAAGAAAGAAAACATAAACGTGGGAATAATCTACAAATTTTTTAAAAAGAAAAAATAAATGTGGGAATGATCTACACTCAAATTAAACCAAAGATATATATATATATATATATATATATTTTTAAGAAAACATAAACCGGAGAATGATCTACAAAAGATTATTTTTTTAAAAAAAAAAAAACCATAAACGTGAGAATGATCTCCTAAAATTAAACCAAAGATAATTTTTTTAAAAAAATGAAACATAAACCTGGAAATGATCTTCTAAAGTTAAACCAAAAATAAGATTTTTTTTTTGTAAAAAAAAAAAAAAGAAAACCAAAACGTGGGAACGATCTACCAAAATTATACCAAAGATGAGATTTTTTTTTAAAAAAAAAAAAACATAAATGTGGGAATGATTAAACCAAAGATAAGTTTTTTTTTTTCTAAAAGAAAACATAAACGTGGGAATGATTAAACCATAGATGAGATTTTTAAAAAAAAAAAGAAACCATAAAGGAAGAAATGATCTACTAAAATTAAACAAAAGATGAGATTTTTTTTTTAAAAAATATAGACGTGGAAATGATCTACCAAAGATTAGATTTTAAAATATATATATATATATATATATATATATATAAACTTGGGAATGATCTACTAAAATTAAATGAAAGATGAGATTTAAAAAAAAAAGAAAAAAACATGAACGAGGGAAACATTAAGCCAAAGAAGATATTTTTCTTAAAAAAAAAACATAAACGTAGAAATGATTAAAGCAAAGATGTGATTTTTTTTATAACGCCCCAGATGAGATTTTTTTTTAAAAAAAAAAAGAAAAGAAAAGAAAACCTAAACGTGGGAATTATCTATAAATTTTTTTAAAAAGAAAAAATAAATGTGGGAATGATCTACACTCAAATTAAACCAGAGATGAGTTTTTTTTTTTTTTTTTTTTTTAAGAAAACATAAACCAAGGAATGATCTACAAAAGATGAGATTTTTTTTTTTTAAAAAAAAAGCATAAACATGAGAATTGTAACACTCGAGTTAGGAGGGGTACATGAATGAACCGAGGCCACATTCGAATGAGAGGGATCCTGAGGACATGAAAGCATGGTCAAGATAAACTTAAAAGAATTGATCTACCTATACCAACAAGGTGCACCTTCCTTTTCGGTGGCTCAATCATAAGAACTTTGAAGTTAAGCGTGGACTTAGGTGTCGAAGCCAAATTCCGAATCCTGGGCCTGGGGCGTTACAAGAATGATTCCCTAAAATTAAACCAAAGATAATTTTTTTATAAAAAAAATGAAACATAAACGTGGGAATGATTAAACCATAGATGAGATTTTTTAAAAAAAAATATAAATGTGGAAATAATCTACCAAAGATGAGATTTTTTTTAATATATATATATATATATATATATATATATAAACATGGGAATGATCAACTAAAATTAAATGAAAGATGAGATTTTATTTTTTTTAAAAAAAAAAAAAAGAAAACATGAACGTGGGAAACATTAAGCCAAAGATGAGATTTTTTTTTAAAAAAAAAAAGAAAAAAAAAAGAAAACATAAACGGAGGAATGATTAAAGCAAAGATGAGATTTAAAATATATATATATATATATATATATATATAAACGTGGGAATGATCTACCAAAGAAGAGATTTTGTTTTTCAGAAAACATAAACGTGGGAATGATCTACCCAAATTGAACAAAAGATGAGATTTTTTCTTAAAAAAAATGAGAACATAAACCTGAATGATCTACTAAAATTAAACCAAAGATGAGATATAAAAAAAAAATAATAATAAAAACATGGGAATGATCTACTAAAATTAAACCAAAGATAAGATTTTTTTTTTTTTTTCGAAAAAAGAAAACCTAAACGTGGGATCTACCCAAGATGAGATTTAAAAATATATATATATATAGAAAGAAAACATAAACGTGGAAATTATCTACTAAAATTAAGCCAAAAATAAGATTTTTTTTATTAAAAAAATGAAAACCTAAACGTGAGAATGATCTACAAAAGATGAGATTTTTTTTTTAAAGAAAAAACATAAACATCGGAATGATCTACTAAAATCAAACC
This sequence comes from Luffa aegyptiaca, assembly GCA_017139565.1. Lineage (NCBI taxonomy): Eukaryota > Viridiplantae > Streptophyta > Magnoliopsida > Cucurbitales > Cucurbitaceae > Luffa > Luffa aegyptiaca. Next base: position 26,672,471 of record CM029397.1, read on the forward strand.
AAAGATGAAATTTTTTAAAAAAACGAAAACTTAAACGTGGGAATTATCTACCAAAGATGAGATTTTTTAAAAATATATATATATAAACGTGGGAATGATCTACTAAAATTAAACTAAACATGAGATCTTTTTTTTCAAAAGAAAACATAAACACGGGACTCATTAAACCAAAGATAAGATTTTTTTAAAAAATAGAAAACATAAACGTGGGAATGATTAAACCAAAGAAGAGATTTTTTTTTTTTTGAAAAAAAAAGAAAACATAAATGTGAGAATGATCTACCAAAGATGAGATTTTTTTTAAAGAAAACATAAACGTGGACTGATCTACTCAAATTAAACGAACGTTGAGATTTTTTTCTTAAAAAAAAAAGGAAAACCTAAACGTGGGAATTATCTTCTAAAATTAAGCCAAAGATAATTTAAAAAAAAAAAAAATCTAAACGTGGGAATGATCTACAATAGATGAGATTTTTTTAAAAAAAAATAAAACATAAACATGGGAATGATCTACTAAAATTAAAAAGATGAGATTTTTATAAGAAAAAAAAAAACGGGGAAATATACACTTTTGGTTAAGTGACACTTTGGTCCCTGAGTTTTCAAACTCAACAAAAATACCTTGAGATGATCACTTTGGTCTCAACTTTTCTCTTAAATTTTAACGGTTGCTGACGTGGCACTACTATTTTAATTAAAAAATATATTCTTTTAATTTTTTAAATAAAAATATTAAAATAATAAAATAATATTATTTATTATTTCTCCCTTTCTCTCTTCTTCTTCCCCCATCTTCTTCCTCTTCATCCTCTTCCTCCTTCTTCTTCTTCTTATCTCCGACAATAGGTGGCCACCGCTCGCTGCCGCCGACACCGAGCGCCTGCTACTGATTTTTTTTTCTTTCTTCTTCTTTTTTTTCTTCTTCCTCCCCTCTTTCCACTGTTTTTCTATTTAAAAAAAAAAAAGAAAAAAGAAGAAAACAGAGAACGGGGAGGGAGGGATTTTTTTCAAAAAAAAAAAAAAACGTGGGAATGATCTACTAAAATTAAACGAAAGAAGGGATTTTTTTCAAAAGAAAACATAAACGGGGGACTGATTAAACCTTAGATGAGATTTAAAAAAAAAAAAAAAAAACATAAACGTGGGAATGATCTACAAAAGATGAGATTTTTTTAAAAGTAAACATAAACGTGAGAATGATCTCTCAAATTAAATGAACGTTGAGATTTTTTTTTTAAAAATAAAAACATAAACGTGGGAATGATCTACTAAAATTAAACAAAATATTATTTTCTTTTTTTTTTAAAAAAAAGAAAAGAAAACATAAACGTGGGAATTATCTTCCAAAATTAAGCCAAAGATAAGTTTTTTTTTAACAAAAAAAAAAAAGGAAAACATAAACGTGGGAATGATCTACAAAAGATGAGATTTTTAAAAAAAAAACAAAAAAAAAATAAACGTGGGAATGATTAAACCAAAGATGAGATTTTTTTTTTTTTTAAAAAAAAAAACATAAACGTGAGAATGATCTACTAAAATTAAACCAAAGATGAGATTTATTTAAAAAAAAAAAACATAAATGTGGGTATGATTAAACCAAAGATGAGATTTTTTTTTTTTTTTTTTTAAAAAAACATAAATGTGGGAATGATCTACTAAAATTAAACATTTGTTTTTATAAACAAAAGAAAACATAAACGTGGAAAAATCTACAAATTATTTTAAAAAGAAAAAATAAATGTGGGAATGATCTGCACTCAAATTAAACCAAGGATGAGGTTTTTTTTTTTTAAGGAAAACATAAACCTGGTAATGATCTACAAAAGATGAGATTTTTATTTTTTTAAAAAAACATAAACGTGAGAATGATCTACTCAAATTAAACCAAAGATATTTTTTTTTAAAAAAAAAAGAAACATAAACATGGAAATTATCTTCTCAAATTAAACCAAAAATAAGATTTAAAAAAAAAATGAGAACATAAATGTGGGAATGATTAAACCAAAGATAAGATTTTTTTTTCCTAAAAGAAAGCATAAATGTCGGAGTGATTAAACCATAGATGAGTTTTTTTAAAAAAAAATAAGAAAACATAAAGGAAGAAATGATCTACTAAAATTAAACCAAAGATGATTTTTTTTAATAATAATAAAATAAAATTAAAAAAAAAAAAAAAAAAAAAAAAAAAAAAAAAAAAACTAAACTAAACTAAACGTGGGAATGATCTACCAAAGATGAGATTTTTTAAAATATATATATATATATATAAACGTTAAAATGATCTACCAAATATGAGATTTAAAAAAAAATATATATATATATAAACATTGGAATGATCTACTAAAATTAAATGAAAGATGAGATTTTATTAAAAAAAAAGAAAAAAAGAAAACATGAACGTGGGAAACATTAAGCCAAAGATGAGATTTTTTTTAAAAAAAATAAACATAAATGTAGGAATGATTAAACCAAATATCAAATTTTTAAAAATATATATATATAAACGTGGGAATGATCTACTAAAATTAAACCAAAGATAAGATTTTTTTTTTTTCGAAAAAAGAAAACCTAAACGTGGGAATGATCTACCCAAGATGATATTTAAAAAAATAATAATAATAATAATTTAAAAATAAAACATAAACATGAAAATTATCTACTAAAATTAAGCCAAAAATAAGATTTTTTATTAAAAAATGAAAACCTAAACGTGGGAATGATCTACAAAAGATAAGATTTTTTTTAAAGAAAAAACATAAAATGGGAATGATCTACTAAAATCAAACCAAAGATGAGATTTTTTTTTTTTTAAAAAGAAAACCTAAACGTGGGAATTATCTACCAAAGATGAGATTTTTTTTAAATATATATATTGTTATAGGTGATTTTGGACCAACCCGATGCACAAGAAACTGGCGAGGACAACCGGGCAGAAATCAGACTCGGAGATGGATCCAAGAGGCGAAACCGACAAGTGGGACGAGCCAAGACCGAAAGGGTCAGGCTTTTGGCCCGACCCCCTGCTCGGCCTCGGCCCAAGGTCGAGACCGACCATCGGCCCGCTCACGTGGGTCGAGCCCGTTCGGCTCCGTTTGGTCTCCACCGCCTCTGGCTGCCCCGGTTCCGCCTGGTTTGTCCCGAAACGCCTCCGAATACCTAAAAACCCTAGGAGGATAAGCAGGTATTTATATCCCTCTTCGCCACTGAAGAAGGGGACTCAAACTCTAATCCCGAAACTCATTCTATATTATCTACTCTCTCCTCTTGCTCTTACTTTTCCGCTCCCCACCGTTCTACTTGCAGACTTAAGCATCGGAGCCTGTGTGGCGAGCACCACACCGGTGTGCAGGTTTACTGTCTTGCAGGCCACGTCTTCCCCCCTCTACAAATAAATTTACCGTTGGTGGCACGTGAAGGTCAGGTGAGTTCCTCTAACCAAATTTGACCATCAACATATATATATATATATATATATATATATATATATATATAAACAAAAAATGAGATTTTTTTTGCAAAAGAAAACAAAAACATTTGACTGATTAAACAAAATATGAGATTTTTTTTTTTTAAAAAAAAACATAAACAAGAGAATGATTAAACAAAAGAAGAGATTTTTATTTAAAAAAAAAAGAACACATAAATGTGAGAATGATCTATCAAAGATAAGATTTTTTTTTTATAGAAAACATAAACGTGGGACCGATTTACTGAAATTAAACAAACGTTGAGATTTTTTTCTTTAAAAAAAAATGAAAACCTAAACGTGGAAATGATCTACCAAATATGAGATTTAAAAAAAAAAAAACATAAACGTGGGAATGATCTACTAAAATTAAACAAAAGATTATTTTTTTTTTTTTAAAAAAAAACATAAACGTTGGAATTATCTTCTAAAATTAAGCCAAAGATAAGTTTTTTTAAAAAAAAAAAAAGAAAAGAAAACATAAATGTGGGAATGATCTACAAAAGATGAGATTTTTTAAAAAAAAAAAAAAAAAAAAAAAAAAAAAAAAAAAAAAAAAACCTGAGAATGATCTACTAAAATTAAACGAAATATGAGGTTCTTTTTTTTAAAAAAAAAAACATGGGAATGATCTACCAAAGATGAGATTTTTTTTTTTTGAAAAATCAAAGATGAGATTTTTTTAAAAAAGAAAAAAAAAAGAAAGAAAACATAATTGTGGAAATGATCTACCAAAAATGAGATTTTTTTTCTAAAAAAAAAGAAAAGAAAATATAAAAGTGAGAATGATCTACTAAAATTAAAAGAAATATGATATTTTTTTTTTCAATAAAAGTAAACAAAAACGTGGGACTGATTAAACCAAAGATAAGACTTTTTTTAATAAAAGAAAACATGAACGTTGGAATGATTAAACCAAAGATGAGATTTTTTTTATATAAAGAAAACATAAACATGGGAATGATCTTGTAACGACCCAGCTTCTCAGGACTAATTTGAATACCTTCTAAGAATTGAGATTTTAGTAAATTCAAATTTGAATTATTGTTAAAAATTATTATTATTTTTATACCACATAAATGTTCTTCCTAATATTTTTTTTACAAAAATCAAATAAGAAAAATAAATAAATAACCGAATATATTATCCAATAAATACATAAAAAAGAAACCCAAAAATCAGTAAATTTGAAATTTGAATATAAAGCACATGTAGAAAACTACCAATATACATGAATATAATTTTTTTAAAAAAATTCGTACTAGCACTATTTTAGTTTTAAAATAAAGAGATTATAGGAATAAATTAATCAAATTCAACTAAAATCTTAAACTTCATTAAAATTTTGAAAATGTTGAACAACAAAACTCAACAATGTCATGGATCGATCATCGTCATCAAATATTCAAATTTAATTTCAATATAACTTATATTTAATTATGGTGGTACACTTTCGAAGTAAGAAAATTGGTAAGAATAAATTAATATTTTTAAAAAGATTTTAAGAATGAATTACTATTTCTATCTATAATAGAAGAAAAAAAATCATTTCTTTAATAGGAAACAAAAATAAACATATGCCTAATGTATAACTATTGTTCAACTTCTTCTCCAAAAAAAAAAAAAAAAAAAAAAAAACTACTCTCCTGCCGGCGTTGTTCTCACACCCACATCGCCGACCAACTGAAGTCTCTCTACTCTCTCGCCGGCGCCGTAAGCTTCGATTTCTCGTCGCCGTTCTCGAGTTCGCGCTGTTAACTACATTAAGCTTCAAGGTTAGATCTCTCCGTCTCTCTGCAATATTTTGGTTTTTGTTTTAGTTTTGGCTTCTTCTTCCTCATGTTATCTGTCTTTCTCTTTTAGTTTCAGTTACGTGGTTGTCGGCACATTGTCTTTCTCAACTTACAAACTGGATTTAGAAGAGTAAGATTTTTTTTTTTAAAAAAATTACTTTGTAACTTGAAATTTGGAGAAAGAAATGAGAAAGAATGTAGTTAATTTGGTTATTAACTAATTTAACATATTTGGATTTTGGAATATATGTAAGTTATTTGGATCTTGGAATATGTTTAAAGCACCTAGGAAAGGCTATTCCAAAGAATTATATAAACTTTCTAGGACTCTTCATACTCATAGAATAGAACACACAAGTCCTTTGAGATTATAATTGTCTATTTGATATCTTATTAAATGTAAGTGATGAGTAAGGTAGAAGTCAAAATTGTTAGAAAAAAGATTCCTAAGTGTTCCCTTTGAATTTAACTAAATTTTACTAATTTTTCATTTCTAATGTTGTTTGGTAAATATTAATTCCATTGAATGTTTATTTTCATATGGTCAATATGGATAGTATCCCAGAAGAAAGTTCGGAAAAAAGTTCGATCCATGTTGTGGAGAAATCAAGTGTAGCTAAGAAAAGCAAAGTGGATCATTCAAGTCCAACCAAAAAACGTAAGAATACTAAAATCTCTGTAGTTTGGGATCATTTTTAGAAAATTAAAGATTCCAACAGGTCTGTGGAAACTGAACACTGACGCATCATGGCTAAAGGAGAAGAACTGCGGCGGGCTTGGCTAGGTGCTTCGAAGATGGGATGGTGTTCTTTTATCAGCAGGATATCGCTATATCAAACGACCTTGGCGCATCAGTTGGTTAGAATCGATTGCTCTAACAGAAGGCCTCAAAGTATTCCCTTCTCCATCTCCGCCGGTTCGGGTGGAAACCGATCCCCTCCAGGTGGCTCGTCTCATCAATGGTGAGGAGAATGATGCATCTGAGCTGATGATTTTTGTTGAGGAAGCAAAAGCCCTAATTTTAGTCAAGAACATTGAGTCTTTAATTCATGTGCCTCGAACTAATAATGCTATGACCCACTCTTTGGCTAGGAAGGCTTCGGATAGTAAAGGCTCATGTAGTTGGTCTGGAACGTTTCCTTCTTGGGTTATCTCTCTAAATGAGAAGTGACACGACCCGCCCCAGATTATCCTAACCAACCTAGGACGTGACGTGTCGACAATGAAATTCCAACATAACTATGAACTTCATTGTCAATTGTATCTGAACTAGTTTGAACATAAAAAAAAAAATTTAAACGTGGTTAGCACTAGTTTATTAAATAAAAAGAAACCATAAAAATTTCGACAGAGTTTCCTCTGAAATTTGGATATAAACTCACCTGAAATCAAAATTTAACACTTCCGAATAACAATACGATCAAATACTCCAGCACTAATACCCAAATCAGTTCAGAAATTGACAATCATGGCCTAGTCGTACAACAACAAAACGACATGGAAGTTCAATCACCAAAACCATCACAACAACCATGATTATACATTGCCATGTAAGATGCTAGCCATCCTAGTTACAAAAAGATGCATCTATAAGTAATGCGAATGACATGCAACCTATCGAGTCTGGTGGCAGATATCAACTCTGGTAGGCTCGTCGGAAACTCAAATGTTACCTGGTGGAAAAAAAATTAGGAAGAAAAATGGGTGAGCTAACAAGCCCAATGAGTGGTAAGAGTTCATAAAAGAAAAATATTTGCTAAAAGCTATAACATACTAAACACTTTGTAAGAGCTTTTAAAAACACTTTAGTAAAAACCTCCTTCATTTAACTTACTTGAAGGTAGTCACACCAAGAGTTCAGTAAAACATAATTTTTAAAACGTAATACATGGCTAAGCAAACACACCACTAAACATGTACCCAAACTAGTCATACTATCGTAGAGTAATCTCGATGTGCACAGCAGAGCAACTAGTCATACTATGTACCGAGTGATCTCAAGGCACATAGCAGAGCGAATCTAGTCATACTATACACCGAGTAGTCTCAAGATGTATAGCAGAGCAGCTAGTCATACGCGCGCAGAGCAACCCCTAAAGGGAAGACACCCCCAACACACAGCCCAAAGCCTATGTGTGTGCCATAGTGGGTCCCAAAGACCTCATATACATATATCACATCATACATACACTACGGAAACACATTCACGTAAGTGTATCGAGAAATATCCATGGGTACACCATCCAATGACTTAAAAACAATTTTCTTTTCTTTTCAAAACTACACATAATTTTTCAGCCATGCTACAATCATGATTCTTCTCGAAACTAAACCCCATAAACTATTAGTCATAAATCAAAGTTCAATTACCATAACCAATTTCTCAACAATCACAACTTGAGTTATGCCTCAAGCAATTTATAAATCAGTTAATTAAAATCAAGATTTAGAAACTAACCACTTCTAAACATCCACCAGAATTTTAAATAGATAAACACAAGGCTTGAAAGGAAAAATACGAGGAACTAAATCAAGAGGCTTCTCAATTTCCGTTAATTTCGAATCCAACATAATACATAATCATAAATTTCGCCAAAACTCATGCTTCTAACTTGTAAAATCATTTGGTAAAACCGAATCATTTTTTTTTAATGTGGAAATCAATTAATTTGTAAAATAACCACTCACAGTACTATTGGCAAGAGAAACTCGAGTCGTAGGCCTTCCCGATCTCCGCTTAACCTGAAACAATTATTTTGTCAAGCATTAGCAATGCTTACCTCTCCAAATTTGAACACAAAACCTCTAAATTATACAAACCCGCAATATTTACTTAACACTTGAGTTAGCCCATAATTCTCATGGATTTAAACTCTAAATAGCTTGTAGCTATGACCATACTTTCCGAATAAAGTTTCCAATAACTTTGTTATGCCCGTCTCCACAATAAGCTTAATTCTTTTTATTCTTTATCCTTCTCCCCACAAACATTATCTCTTTGCTCTCCATGAATATTACCCTTTAAAAGCTTGCAAACCAACAACCTATGAATAACCATCATATAAATTTCTCTTTGGCTTAAACTATGGGTTTTTATCAAGTTTTCCTCTCTTTGAACTCAACCCATTTTGTCCCTTTTAGTTTTCAACTAATTCATGGAGTAACCAAGTCAAAGAAGAAAAACCCATAAATTAAACCCATTCTTTAGCTTCTTAACTTGTGCAAAAACTCAACCCAAGAACAAGAAAACTTACCCAATGCTTGAATCCAAGGTTGTGTGCTTCTTGATTTGTTTTTCCCTTCCAAAATCGTTCAAGAATGCCCAAATTTTGGCTCCTCTTTGCCTTTCGTCTCCCTACCTTTTCTCTCTTTTCTCCCCCTTTCTTTCTCTCCTCTTTACTCCCCAATTTTGTCTTTCCCAATTCTATTTTTTTAAAAAAATAACTAAAGCTTCTGTTGGAAGCTTTAGTTTCTTTTAAATCTTTTTTTTTTTTCAAAGCTTCCAACGGAAGCTTTCTTCCATCCCATTTTCTTTTTTTTTTCTAACTACTTTTTTGGGCATGTGACACCTGAAGATAGGAGGGGTACATGAATGAACCGAGATCACATCTGAATGAGAGGGATCCTGAGGACATGAAAGCATGGTCAAGATAAGCTTAAAAGAATTGATAGATACTACCTATACCAACAAGGTGCACCCTCCTTTTCGATGGTTCAATCATAGGAACTTTGAAGTTAAGCGTGCTTGGCTTGGAGAAGTTCTATGTTGGGTGACCTCCTGGGAATTTTCCTAGGGGGCATGTGAGTGAGGACAAAGCATGCTAAAAGGACCTCGTGTTGGTTTGTGGGGATAGTCTTCACTCTTGGAAGCAATTTAAGACGAGTATGGTAACGTGGCCAGGTCGTAGGAAAATATCGGGGCCTTAAGTGCCGAATCCGGATTCCGAATCCTGGGCCTGAGGCGTTACAAGAAGGATATTGGCCATGTTACTCATATCAACGGGGGTTCTTGTCCCACTGATGTTTCTTTTTCGGGAGCAATTGCTCGTTTCTAATGAGTATTCCTTTTCTAAAAAAAAAATTAATAAACGGCCAAGATCGTTGGGATTAGATCCAACGGTCGAGATCGAGTAGGGTAATAACTCCCTCCCTACTTATCGTAAAGTGGAAGGGGGATACCCAAGTGATTGAGCTCATTCTCTCTCTCACGAAAAAAAAAAAACAGAGAGATCACTCACTCTTTTTCTCTCTTGTTTTTTCTCTAAAAAATAGCAAGATCATTGCTGGAACTTTTCCCTTCCAAGACAAGTTTTGGCTCTCACAAGCCAGATCTCAGTAATCCAAAGAGCGTAGTGGGTGATCCGAAGGGTGGTGTCCATTGGAGGAGTCCTTGGAGCATAGTGCAGAATTTTCCAGCCTCAACCATGTAAGTGTTCTTGATCTAAATAGGTTTAGATCTAAGTTTATGCATGCTTAATCTCGTTTAGAAAATGTTTCATGTTTTTCCCAACGTATCAATTTTCTTTTAATCGAAATTAAATCACGAACGGTGAAAACCGCTTCCACTAGAGGATTCAATTCCTTCAGCACTCTTATGCACTATAGGACATGTTGTGTCCATCGATATAACCATTACATGCACGTCGATCCTTCATGAGTTGTTCGTAATTACGGTTGGGTCAAAAGTTTGTTTTACCCCTATAATTACATATTATGCCTTAAGTATCATTGATCCTCTAATGAACAATATGTTTATATTCCAATAAAAAACCAAGTCTCTCTCGGACCAATGAGAGGGTGGGGCTCCATTGTTCAAGTCCCAAAATCATCACTTAAGGGAACTACTTATCCATTTTCCTTATATGGGAAGGAGCGAATTTGATCTTGTGAAATTTATGTTTCCAACTTCCCATTTGGTCAAGTCCCCAAAATGATAGGCTTATTGAATTGGTTACAAAATTCATACTCACCCATGCAAATCAAAGGACAAGCCCTCATAGGTAGGAGTTCATACCTCACTCAAGATTAAGATTGAGTCGCATATGATCATCCTGTGAAATATTAATCTTCTCAATTAGCAAATTTATAGAGAGAGATTAAATATGTCGTGGTCCAGTCTTATACAAACTCATTGTATATGATACCCCCACTCGTATGCCTCCACATGAATGATGGATCGAATTATTTGTAACTACTTATAAAGTGGGTCGTACCAGTAGTGTTACCAAGATAAGGCACCCAACCTTATCTGTATACTATAGACTCTCCTTAGGTTATTTCTTGATCATGATCCTCCCATATGTAAACTACATATTGTTTAGGGAAAAATACACTTTTGATCTCTGAGGTTTGGGTTAAGTTACACTTTGGTCCTTGAGTTTTCAAACTCAACAAAATTACCCCTGAGGTTTGAGATAAAGAGCAATTTGGTCTCTGCCATCCATTTTGTCATTAAATCCTAACGAGTTGCTGACGTGGCACTATCATTTTAATTAAAAAATTAATTTTTAATTTTTTAAATAAAAATATTATTATTTTATTAATTTTTTAATTCTTTTTCTCTATATTTCTTCTCCATCTTCTTTATCTTCTCCATCTCCTTTTTCTCTTCTCCATCTCCATCTTCCTTCTTCCCCATCTCCTTCTTCTTCAACTTCGGTGGCCGGCCCCCGCCGGCTGCTGGCGAACGACGGCGACGACTGTCGGATTTTTTTTCTTCTCTTCTTCTTTCTTCTTCTCCCCTTCTTCTCTTCTTCTCTTTTCTTTTCTTTCTTCTGTTTTTTATATATAAAAAAAAAAAAAAGCAGAGGGAGATTCGGGGAAAGGGGAAAGGGTTTCCGACGCCGGATCGGGGAGGAGGACTCCCCAAATCTCCCTCTGTTAAAAAAAACAGAAGAAAGAAAAGCAAAGAGAAGAAGAGAAGAAGGGAAGAAGAAGAAAGAAGAAGAAAAAAATTTTGGCGGCCGCCACCGCCGTTCGTCGGCCACCGGAGTTGAAGAAGAAGGAGATGGAGAAGAGAAAGAAGAATGAGAAGAAAGAGGGAGAGAAAGAATTAAAAAATAATAAAAAAATAATAAAATTATTATTATTATTTTAATATAATTTTATTTAAAAAATAAAAAATTATTTTTTAATTAAAACAATAGTGTCACGTCAGCAGTCCATTAGTATTTAACGACAAACTGGACAATAAGGACCAAATTGCTCCTTATCTCAAACCTCAAGGGTAGTTTTGTTGAGTTTTAAAACTCAGGTACCAAAGTGTAACTTAACCCAAACCTCAGGGGCAAAAAATGTATTTTTCCCTATTGCTTAAGATTACACTAAAAACCCAGAATTTTTCATATAATAGCTAATATAAAATGCAATTAAAAATTATCACATAATTTCTCAAAAAAAATTATCACGTAATCTATACATAATAATTAAATAATAAAATGTTAAATACGAGGCTTCGGGACATATATACCAACATAATGTACTTTTTTTCTTCACTAGAATTTTTCCCATTGGATTTCTTTTTTCTCTAGTAAGGTTTTAAAAGAGACGTATTTTATATATAATGAATATCTAAGGGGGAGTGTTGTAAATACTATGTAGATATCCAACTTGATTTTCTCCCATTAGCTCATTCAACCCAATATAATTTTAGTTATTCTTCCCCATGACTCTCTCTCTCCTCTAAGAATAGTCATTAGACTCTCTCACCTTTATATTTTAGGTCATTTGAGGTTTGTAATCTACCCTATTGCAACACTATAAATAGGGGTTGTGTGAAGTATATTTGAAACATCCACAATATTGATCAATAGAGAGTCTCACTTTTCCTTTGTATTTTGAGCTTCATTTCTTCTTTTAGTGTTTTGTTGTTCTTGTTTTATAATACTCTAATTTTTTTTAAACAACGTTTTTGGTTCTTCCTAATCACGTACGAAGTTAATTCAAACAGACTCTCAAAGCACATCTCAGTACCATACAATATAAGTTTATCATCAACCAATTTTAACAATTATCAATTATATATGAGAGTATAATTGTAAAACAAAAAGAACTAAATTCAAACTTTTTAAATAATAAAGATTAAATTGAGAAAAACACTTAAACGCTAGAGAGTAAAACATACATTAAGCCAATAAATAAAAGTATATCATCAGTTTTCCAACCTTTCACTTGCCTATTTCATCTCTTAGGTTTCTTAGTTCCATCCCTAAACTAATTTTATCTCATCAGTTTTATTAAATAAGTAAATGAGCATATATATATATATATATAGGACAAAATTCTCTACATGCATGACAATTTATGAGATGAATTTCTCATTTATTTTTCTATTGCAATGGGCCATTTATACGACGACACTCCTTCCTTTTGCAGGCCAATTTAGCAGGAGATGCAAACAAAGACTCGTTGAGAATGAAAACAAAACCAAAAAGTTTGATATTGGATTACACAAAAAGAAAAGAAAAGGAAAGAAGAAACACCTAGTTGTTTTATTTTATTTTTAACATGTGAGGGTGATCACAATGAAATTCAGATATGACATTTTGGTATGAGAGTTTGAGGGAAAATTACTTCATAGGGTAGATTGGTATTTTATAGTTTAGAATTGGTTAAAATTTACTTAAATTCAAATTTTAAAATTTTAATTGGAACCCATGTTTCAAAAAATATAGTGAAAATAGAGTTTTTTTTTTTTTTTTTTGTTTTTTTACAGAATCCTTTGTTTTTGAAAAATAATTTTCAAATCACAAACCCGACCTAATCTTTTGACTGTTTCAAAAATTTGATTTCACAGTCGTTGTAATATTCTACCATCCAGTATATTTGTAGATTATTTGTCATTTGCTTTTGGTTCATTTTTTCTTATTATCACTTAAATCTAATTTATCAAAAAAAAAAAATTATCAATTCTTTTTTACTACTTACAATTTGAATTTTTTTTTTTATTTTAAATAGAATTTTCCCCAAATCTCTTTCTCAAAATGTTGGAGAAAAAGGAGAGAGAGGGAGACGAAGAGAGGGGATTCCTTAATTAATTTTGTAGACAAGAGACTCATGTAATAACTAACAACACTGTATTTTTTAAAGACATATGTTTCTTCAAAGTATGTAGAATCTCTACGTATCGTATTGTGTTCATATTGATTAGCATACCCTTTTTTCATTCATATTGATCGGTAACCTATTTGGTTTAAAAAAAAAGTATATGCCAAAAAGAAAGAGAGAATAATTTAGAAGAGAGACTAATATTAAATGCATATAATAAATTAACATATACATAAGAAAAAAAGACAATATTAATACATAATTGCAAAAACACTACAAACACTAAAAACATTTGAAAAACATAAGAATCATATAAATTCCTTCTTCAATCATCTCATCAAGCTTCATTCTTCAATACTGAAAATCATAAAAAGATATAGAAACAAATTAGAAAAAATAATTGAGCTAGTTAAATATCTATTCGTCATTCCTTTTTTTTTTAAAAAAAAAAAAAAAAAAAAAGGTAATTTATCTGGGAATCATTAATAAGAACAAATTTTATATAAATTATAAAGAAACACTATAGAGGATAAATGAATACCTGAGGGAAGAGGATATAATAATACTCCAACAATCTTCCATACATAGTCTTCAACAGTGAGTTCAACTCTCTAATTCTAATATTCATTTTTTCCTAAAAACATAAAAACACATAATAATATCAACTCAATTATGTGAAAATGTTACAAAAATATATCAATCAATCTTCTCAAAAAAAAAAAAATATATCAATCAATGTTGACGAATATATTTTCTTCAAAAAAAAAAAAAAAAAAATCATGGAAACCAAAAAAATTACAAAAAAAAAAAGTATTTCAATTAAAATATAATTATTATCGACTTTTTAAATAAGCTATTCGGATAATTATTATTAGCATTTAGATTCATATTAGTAATAAGTTTGGAAACTTTTTAATTATATTTCTCATTGATATTTATATGACATATTAGAAATATCAATCGGCCCTCAACATTGGTATTAAATTATTTGAATTATGAAAATATTGACATGTGACGATTCATATATATTCAATACCTTAACATCCTCCATTGAAAACGATAGAAGTCCTGTTAGAATAAGTACTTTCTCCTCATCCTCATTCATCCCAAATGGCAACCTTCCTTGAAAATAAAACATTCCAAACTCCCTTAGAAGGTGGTTGACCAACTGTAATGAAAAAAAAAAAAAATGTTAGTTTTATATGCACTAAAATTAAAACACTTTATGTATACAATTTATTATTATTGTAGTTGTTACTATTTTCATGAGCTCACCTCAATATTAGGCTTCCTATCATTTACGAAAGCAGCAACTCGGCGAAAATCAAATTCATTTATGAAACGGTCCATTTCTCTTTCATCAAGTGGAGTTGTAGAGATGAGTTGGTTCTTAAATTTGAGCACTCTGTTAAATCACAAAATACAATGTAAATAGAGTTCAAGCTAAGAGGGACAATATTGCATAACATATGATTTTTTTTTTCAAAAATACAATGTAATTACGTTGAATTAAAATCAAATTAATTTATGGTTACGTTTAAGGGATCATCTAGCTAGATTCAAAACTTACCTTAGAGTGAAGGAAGGCTCCAAATCATCTTTGAAATAAACCATGGAGCGAATAAATCGTTCCTTAAAGGCTATATATAAATTAACAAAAGAAACATATATATTAAAAATAATGGTTACCTCGTAACTTTAGAAGGTAAAATTTCGGATTTATATACTTAAAACTCAATAAATTACTTTGATAAGTGACACGAGCAACACATTCTGCATCAAATTCATTAAACCCTCTCATCATGGCAAATGTAATTGGACCACCCATAAAATTTCCCTGAAATGGAAATTAATAGAAACCATAAAAGAAGTATGGCACAATAAAATAATGGTTTAAAGACTATTTTGGACTTCATACTTTCAATACTTATTCATTCGAGTTTATGCATTTTTAAGTTTTGTTCATTTTATTCCGTTAATTTTGAACGGTGCATTTTGGTTTTCCTACTTTTAAAAAGTTACCATTTTGGTCCCTTCATTTATTTTCTTCTCTTATCTTTCTCCCAATCTCAATTATTTTTTACTCTTAAATATCAAAATAGTAACTTAGTATAAAGACTAAAACGTCAAAGGGACTAAAATCACATATACTAAAATAAATATTACAGAAATACCTGTAAACTTCCGGCAAATAATTGGACAAAATTGACATTTTCATAGAAAATGAACCAGTCAAGTGTGCTTTCACAATACACGCCCAAATAATCAATCTTTTTGGGGTTTGTTCCTCCCAAATGATATATCATTTCAATTGCTAATTCTGGAAGCTGTAAACAAATATTTTGTGGTGGTAATTAGTTAAAATCATATTGTTTTTAGTATTTTTGTTTTGAAATTTTTTGTTATTAGAATGAATTAAAATGCTTAATTAAAGTAATAGGGGAAGCCATAACTATTGATAATCTCCTTTTAATTAATCATTAATAACAACATGAGATTGAAGATTTCAGATACCTCTTCTGTGTCTTGCTCAACCATTTCACCGTTAAAGTAGCTGAAAGAAAAGGTTAAATTTCGAAAACTGTAACAACCCAATAAAAAAAAAAAAAAAAAGGGAAATGGGGGGACTTTTTCCCCCAAAATTTCGTTAAAGGACAAAAAAAGGGGGGGGGGGGGCAATCTCTCTCTCCCTCTCACGTTCAATCTCTCCCTCACAGCCCCTCTCCCTCTCTGCAACCTCTCTGCTGCACGCCCACGCTGACGCCGCCTCTCCGACCGCCGCAGCATGCCACGACGCCAGCGCCGCCCTCCTCCGGTGACGCGCGATACCCACGGCGGCAGCCTCGTTGTTGTTCGAATTAGGTGAGCGTTCATGGTTACATCTTGCGAAAATCTCTCCTCCTTCGTCGATCTCTCACTCCCAATCCCTCCCTTCTCTGTTTTTTTTTATTTAGCAGCGTGAGGGTGGTTGTGAGTAGCCTCGTTTTCCGGCAGCAGTACTGCAGACGCGGACAGCAGCGAGGAGGGACTGTTTTCTACATTTTTCGAGTGTTTTAGGTGAGTTCTCGCAGTGGGTAAGTTGGTTTGAGGCTTATGTGGGTTATTTCTTGCTTTTAAACGATTACCCATTCACTTTTTCTCCCGTTCAGCAAGCGTACCCATTCAATTTCGACGATTCGAGCAATGGGTCTTTGAGTTTGAGCATGTTTGTACAATTCCAGCTTTGGGTAGGAGCAATTAAATCAATCTTTGGTTGATTAAAGTGTTTTAGAGAAGTACCCATTAATATTAGCCATTGATTTCAAGGTACCCACAACGTTTGAAGGTCCAATCGTCGAGTTGGAGCGATTTTAGAAGTTGGACAGCAAGCTTCGACTTGGTTTGTGTAAGTTTTCGCCTCCTTAAATCAAGTTGTTCATGAAAATAATTATGAGAATTAGATGTCCCTAATTCTAAGGCCACTCTTGTGATTTTAGATGGAGTTGCTTGTGTCATGAGCGACGTCGCATTGAATTAGTTGGTTTGTGCATAAATCAAGTATCTTCTTGCACTAATGTAAGTAACCTTACTACTTGGAAAGCCTTGGCTAGGCTAAGCTATTTATTATGATTTGTTACATGCTTTGAATAACACAGAGCGGGAGACATTGATCATGTATGGTTTGAGTTATGAGATGTTGGATTATGTGTGTTCTGGTGTTATTGAACATCCCGATTATGTGCATTTGTCTGAATGGTATACTCTGAATATAGTGTTGGTTCAAAAGTATCAAACGCTTAGATTATGAGAAATGTTCTAGTTGTGTTGAACACTTTGTCTGCTTTATGTTTAGAATGCTCTGGTTGGATAAGTTTTATATGCTCTGAATGCTCTGAATGCTCTGAATGCTCTGGATGCTCTATGTTGGGGACGATAGGATGTTTTATATGGTTGAGTCGTGGATGCGAGACCTAACTCGCTTTGTTTTGGAAGTTCGGGGTCTATTCTATTAATCCGAAGTGTTTGTGGAAATTTGTAGTTGGGCAGTTTGAATATAGAAGTGTATTCTCTTGTTCGCAGGTGATAAGAAAATTTTGGGTCAGTTATACGTATGTCGTTATGCTGCCGAATTTTCGGTAGCATTACAGTTAATAACGAGGCTAAGTTTAGTAATGACACTTGGATTATGGTATGCTGAATTGGGTCGTGGCTGTTTAGACTATACATATGTCTTTTCTATTTAGTGTTTGGACGTTATGATATATGTGCTTGAACGAGATGAAAGGCGAGGTAGTTAGTACATGTGAAATTAGCCCTTCAGAGATCTTTATGGGAAAGAAACTTGATGGCTAGGTTGCAAATTAAATCAGACTTTGTTAACAGGGGCCCTAGTACGAAATGAGGATATGTTACTTATTCCAGTAGGGACCGTGGCAATTAAACACCTAGGACTGAAATGTTTATAGACTGAGATGAGGAGCTAAATGGGCGGGACTCGGCTTCGCAGACTAGGTGCCATCTACTATCTGTGGGAGTAAAGTTTCGACTAAAACCCATGGACGCCCCACCAGTGAGTTGGTAGTTAGAGTGCTATGCACACATAGGTGCCTTGATGGGTGAGACTTGGCTCCACTGACTGGGTGCCTTCTACTATCAGTAGGAGTAGAGATCTCCCACGATTCCCACTTGTGCACCTTCAGTGAGTTGGTAAGCATGCGACATGTTGGTTAATTGTCCACGTGACCCATACGACATGATAAATGAAATGAGATGAAATGACTATTAGGTCCTGTAATAGCAACTAACCTCCAAATATCCATGTAATGCTTGTAAATCTCCTCCCAATAGTAGTGTTACTTACTGAGTATTTTTAATACTCATTCTTTTCAAATGTTTCCTTTCAGGTACAAGCAATGACATACAGGGCGCGTGGCGGACTGCTGCTGACAAGCCATGGATTTCCCTTAGGATAGACTTCCGCATTTTATGCTTCCAAATTCCTTCTTTTGGAACTTGTCATGTGATGTTTTAAGATTTATTCCGCTTAAAGTCTTTTGCTGGAATGGCTAAAATTTCTTCTTGTTTTTTTTAACTGGGATCCCAGGCTGAAAAGTTTCACGTATTTTCTAACCATGTTTTACTTTGAATGTCATTTCATCGTTGATCTTAGAAAGAAAAATGAAATGTATATGGTAATGGCCCTAGGAATTTGTCATGAGAAGGTGGGTCGTTACAGTTGGTATCAGAGCTCTAGGTTATAGGTTCTGTAGACTGGTTTACATCGTAAACCTTAAGTATGTCCATGGCTTATCAGCAAGCATCCGGTCACCGCTAGGTATGTCAATGTTTATGTTATGTGAAGAAAGGAAAAAAAAAAAAAAGGGATTCATGAATGGATTTATGAATGTGATGCTTTTTTTTTAAATGCTTGTTGTTATGTATTGATGTGGGAATGAAAGTGTTTAGGGCTTAAAGGAAGCTTTACCAACATGAAGTATATGCTTAAGTGTGAGATTAAAGTAGTCCGTATGGACAAGGGAAGAAAAGAAAATCTTAAGAGAGTAATGTTTTTCAAAGGTCACGAAATATCAAAGATGGTGTCTCTTGAGTAAAACCTTGAAAGGAGCAATGCATCATGACTACTCTTGTGGGGTTCAATGTTTGGGCGAACTTGTAAGGTATTTTTGGATTTTTATGAGCCACTCCTAAAAGAATGAAAAGTGAAGAGATGCAGTATAAATGATAATATGAGGAATTCTTTTAGGTTTCCTAACTTTGTTGGTCGACAAAGAAAGTTAGATAGCTTGAAAAATAAAAAGGGACATGTGTTTCAAAACGGAGAGAATGTGTTGTGTGTTTGAATTGAAAGGTTACTTCTCCAAATATTTCGAGCGACTTTGATTTGATTCATCCCTTTGTTATAATGAAGAGGCCCCAGTTCAATCAGACCAAGAGAAAAGTTTTGAAGTTTAAAAGCAAGGCCACGTAACTAAGCAAAATCTCCCCATAGGTTCATTTTGGAACTCCAAATGAAAGATCTATGAGAATATTATAAGTGGAGACATCTTTTTTGGTGTTGAAGGTATTTCTCACTCGAAAAGTGAAGGACGACATCTTAAGTTTGATGACTATATATATATATATATATATTTGAGAAAAGGAAAAGTAGTATGGAAAAGTAGTATGGAAAAGTTTTGCTGTCTGAGGAGACAAAAGAAATTAAAATGTTTAGACTCCAAGATCATGAGTATGGCTTGATTTCTATTATGTGGTTTGTGTTTAGAAGTCCTTAAAATTGGTGCAAGGAATCTTGTTACTATTAGAAAGTTGGAACCCTTGTATGCATAGATTGAAAACAATTGTATAAGGGATGTTGGCTATGAAACTCAACTTTAGTTTGAGAATTTTTCCTTAAAAAAAAAAATAGCAAGGGATTAAGTCAGAACAAACTAGATAATGGAAGAGTTCTTTGACAAGATCCATCTTAATTTGGAGTTGAAGGAAACTTCTAGTTGGTGCAGACTGTTAGCAATGGTTGCCAAAGAACTATTGAAAGAGAACTTTGAGGCTTTATTAATGAACAGGTAGATTTTCGGGCTTGCTGTCGAAGTGTGAGAGAGTTCGACTTTGGAATCAAATAAGTGCAAGAAACTAATGAAGTCATCCATGTGATTGGGATGAGAAATTAAGTCGGCTTGAAATAAATGAAACAGATGTGCTAGTATTAGATAAAGTGGGTTGGACCTTCCAAGTTACCATCGATATGAGAGGTAGACCTCATTAAAAAGCCTGAGTTGGGAACAACTCTCATTCCTAAAACTTCATACTAGGTGGCCTCAACTCAACGGAGTCGAGGAAGTCCATAGATATAAGAATGATAAGAGTTTTGTTTGATAAGAAGAAAGATAGATCTATTGTGGCTATGTTTCGATTGTCAAGAGTTGAATAAAGGACAATAAAGAGCAAGTTTTCTCTTCTCGCATGAATAATTTATGACCAACTTCAAGGAGCAAAAGGGTATTCTAAAAGGGGCAAGTTTATACTCGGGATACCATCAGTTGTGGATGGGGGAGGTTAATATCTCCAAAGGCCATCCCTAGAACCAAGTATGATCATTACGAGTATTTTAGGCAAGTTTAGACGACCTTGAGAAGTAGTGAGCTATATGCCAAAATTTCTAAGTATGAGTTGTGACTGGGCAAATTTTCCTTCTCAAGCACGTGGCTATCAACGGTAATATTGTGATGGATAAATTCCCATGAAAAAGGGACAATGTTCGAATGAATCTTTCTCTTAATAGATTTATTCTTGTTTCTCAATTTTTGGAGAATGCAAGTTGTATTATTGTAAGTTCTCTATTCCGAACGCAGTGGACCTGTTAGAAGTGAAGGTAGCTGTAGTTGGTCTAAACTCAATATCGTGGTAGAGATTTGCAACTTCTTGAGCCTAGCAAGTTACTATGTGAAGTTTTGTTCAGAACATTTCCAGCTCAGAACCTAGTTGCCTCACAGAAATCACCAAGTTAAAACGCAAAAAGAGCTTCAGGCACTCACCATTCATAGGAATATGAAGCACTCCCTCGCATAGGAAGGGCTCAACATAAGACAAAGAAGATGGTTGGAATTGGTAAAGACTTGTGATTGTGAGACCAACTAGCACCCTAACAAGGAGAATGCGGTGATTGATGCACTAGTAGGAGAACAGAAAGTATGATGTTCTGGGTGTCATCTCATGGTTCATTACTAAGAGAGCTTGATCGTCCAGAAATCGAGTTGTCAGCGGGGGGGTGTGCTAACATGATTGACTCTCAACATTCAATGGTGTCTAGCTTGAGAAGAAGCAATTTGTTTATGTTCAACAAGAGGGTTTAGAATGGTTACTACCTTAGTAAGATAGGTTAAGAAGGTTTTACTCGCACTCATGTTTTAGTCTCGTTGCACCAAGGGAGACTATGTGTTCCAATAGATTATCCTTTCAAGAAAGAGTTGTTAGAAAACTCACAAGGCGCCTTTCTTAGAAATTTTTGGTAGTACCAAGATGCATAAGAGTTTAAAATGAAAATGTTGTTGTGAACTTCACTAAAGGGCTACCAAGGTCAATGAAATATTATATAACAATTTGGATAATTGTTTACCGTCTAACAAAGATTGCACATTTTGCCCTTTGTAAGGGCACCCATCATGTGGAAGTGAGAGTAGCTTTGCAGTAATTGAAAAGTATCTTTGGCTAAGAGGATAGGGGTTTGAGTCCCTCCCAAACGTCAATGTTGTAAGTGAATTAAGTTTTCCTAATGTTTGGTGGTGAGGAAAAACGGGCCTCAGGAGGAGATCATAAGCTAGTAGTTGTATTTACTATTTATTTATTATTATTATTAAATAGTTGAGTTAATGTGGTCTTTGGCGGGCTAAAGCATTTCATTATGTGATTCTACTGTTTGATGTTGGGCAGAAATTTGTGGTAGTTTTGGCGACTATGTTACGATCGAGTCTTTGCATTGAGGTTTGGTCTTGTCACGTACCTTGAGATGCTCTTGAATGTGTAATAAGTACAATGCCTTTCTCTTAGGTGTTGTGGCCTTATTGACTTAATCAGGTTATGCTTGATGCGAGGTCTGACTCGTTCTTGTGATTTGTAAGTTTGGGTATATGATGTTGCTCTCAAGTGATGTGGAAAATTGTTGCATGGATTGTTCTGGTTATAGAAGTGTGTTAATCTTGTGTATCAGGTGCAAAATAAAATTTCGTAGTTGTTGAAGTTACGTCGTTGTGCTGCCAAATTTTTTTTCAACACGTTGCATGGTTCATGTGTCATTGTTAAGAGAGTGTAGTGAGAACCCTTCCAATGTGTAAAGGAATCAAATACTCGGTTTGATAAAAGTATTATAACGGAATTAAAGGACTAAAGAAGTGGCTTGAGAAAGAGAAGGTGAAATGGGGGCTAGTACCAAAACATGTTTCAGGACTAGCAACTTTCGAGGACGAAAGTTCTTTTAAGGTTAGTATGATGTAACAACCCAATAAAAAAAAAAAAAAAAAGGGAAATGGGGGGACTTTTTCCCCCAAAATTTCGTTAAAGGACAAAAAAAGGGGGGGGGGGCAATCTCTCTCTCCCTCTCACGTTCAATCTCTCCCTCACAGCCCCTCTCCCTCTCTGCAACCTCTCTGCTGCACGCCCACGCTGACGCCGCCTCTCCGACCGCCGCAGCATGCCACGACGCCAGCGCCGCCCTCCTCCGGTGACGCGCGATACCCACGGCGGCAGCCTCGTTGTTGTTCGAATTAGGTGAGCGTTCATGGTTACATCTTGCGAAAATCTCTCCTCCTTCGTCGATCTCTCACTCCCAATCCCTCCCTTCTCTGTTTTTTTTTATTTAGCAGCGTGAGGGTGGTTGTGAGTAGCCTCGTTTTCCGGCAGCAGTACTGCAGACGCGGACAGCAGCGAGGAGGGACTGTTTTCTACATTTTTCGAGTGTTTTAGGTGAGTTCTCGCAGTGGGTAAGTTGGTTTGAGGCTTATGTGGGTTATTTCTTGCTTTTAAACGATTACCCATTCACTTTTTCTCCCGTTCAGCAAGCGTACCCATTCAATTTCGACGATTCGAGCAATGGGTCTTTGAGTTTGAGCATGTTTGTACAATTCCAGCTTTGGGTAGGAGCAATTAAATCAATCTTTGGTTGATTAAAGTGTTTTAGAGAAGTACCCATTAATATTAGCCATTGATTTCAAGGTACCCACAACGTTTGAAGGTCCAATCGTCGAGTTGGAGCGATTTTAGAAGTTGGACAGCAAGCTTCGACTTGGTTTGTGTAAGTTTTCGCCTCCTTAAATCAAGTTGTTCATGAAAATAATTATGAGAATTAGATGTCCCTAATTCTAAGGCCACTCTTGTGATTTTAGATGGAGTTGCTTGTGTCATGAGCGACGTCGCATTGAATTAGTTGGTTTGTGCATAAATCAAGTATCTTCTTGCACTAATGTAAGTAACCTTACTACTTGGAAAGCCTTGGCTAGGCTAAGCTATTTATTATGATTTGTTACATGCTTTGAATAACACAGAGCGGGAGACATTGATCATGTATGGTTTGAGTTATGAGATGTTGGATTATGTGTGTTCTGGTGTTATTGAACATCCCGATTATGTGCATTTGTCTGAATGGTATACTCTGAATATAGTGTTGGTTCAAAAGTATCAAACGCTTAGATTATGAGAAATGTTCTAGTTGTGTTGAACACTTTGTCTGCTTTATGTTTAGAATGCTCTGGTTGGATAAGTTTTATATGCTCTGAATGCTCTGAATGCTCTGAATGCTCTGGATGCTCTATGTTGGGGACGATAGGATGTTTTATATGGTTGAGTCGTGGATGCGAGACCTAACTCGCTTTGTTTTGGAAGTTCGGGGTCTATTCTATTAATCCGAAGTGTTTGTGGAAATTTGTAGTTGGGCAGTTTGAATATAGAAGTGTATTCTCTTGTTCGCAGGTGATAAGAAAATTTTGGGTCAGTTATACGTATGTCGTTATGCTGCCGAATTTTCGGTAGCATTACAGTTAATAACGAGGCTAAGTTTAGTAATGACACTTGGATTATGGTATGCTGAATTGGGTCGTGGCTGTTTAGACTATACATATGTCTTTTCTATTTAGTGTTTGGACGTTATGATATATGTGCTTGAACGAGATGAAAGGCGAGGTAGTTAGTACATGTGAAATTAGCCCTTCAGAGATCTTTATGGGAAAGAAACTTGATGGCTAGGTTGCAAATTAAATCAGACTTTGTTAACAGGGGCCCTAGTACGAAATGAGGATATGTTACTTATTCCAGTAGGGACCGTGGCAATTAAACACCTAGGACTGAAATGTTTATAGACTGAGATGAGGAGCTAAATGGGCGGGACTCGGCTTCGCAGACTAGGTGCCATCTACTATCTGTGGGAGTAAAGTTTCGACTAAAACCCATGGACGCCCCACCAGTGAGTTGGTAGTTAGAGTGCTATGCACACATAGGTGCCTTGATGGGTGAGACTTGGCTCCACTGACTGGGTGCCTTCTACTATCAGTAGGAGTAGAGATCTCCCACGATTCCCACTTGTGCACCTTCAGTGAGTTGGTAAGCATGCGACATGTTGGTTAATTGTCCACGTGACCCATACGACATGATAAATGAAATGAGATGAAATGACTATTAGGTCCTGTAATAGCAACTAACCTCCAAATATCCATGTAATGCTTGTAAATCTCCTCCCAATAGTAGTGTTACTTACTGAGTATTTTTAATACTCATTCTTTTCAAATGTTTCCTTTCAGGTACAAGCAATGACATACAGGGCGCGTGGCGGACTGCTGCTGACAAGCCATGGATTTCCCTTAGGATAGACTTCCGCATTTTATGCTTCCAAATTCCTTCTTTTGGAACTTGTCATGTGATGTTTTAAGATTTATTCCGCTTAAAGTCTTTTGCTGGAATGGCTAAAATTTCTTCTTGTTTTTTTTAACTGGGATCCCAGGCTGAAAAGTTTCACGTATTTTCTAACCATGTTTTACTTTGAATGTCATTTCATCGTTGATCTTAGAAAGAAAAATGAAATGTATATGGTAATGGCCCTAGGAATTTGTCATGAGAAGGTGGGTCGTTACAAAAACCCTAAAAAGCAAAAAAATAATTTAAAAAAAAAAAAAAAACAAAAAAAGATATTGAACTGACCTGATTAGGAGATTTAACGAGAATAACGAATATTGGCACTAAGACAAATAAAAATATATCAAAACAAAACAATGTTAAAGTTATGCAAATCAAGTAGATATTATCATTATTTTATTCTATATTGGCCAAAAGTAAGAAATAACCTGTGAAGGATCATCTGACAAAGAAAATATAGTAATTATTTGAGCTCCTTTCGATCGATTTGAGAATGAAGGCACATGTAACAAATGTTGACTTATTTGGGAATATTGGTCAACTCGACCAGACATGTTAAACCCTTCATAGTAAATCTGCATGCCACATGCATTAAATAATTTAATGTAATGATTAATTAATATCAAAATTTGTAATTTATTTTCAAAAAAGATAGTAATTTGTATGTGTGGAACTACATTATTTTGTGCATATATATAATAATAATGTGTAAGTTAAAAACCTGAATGGCGCAATAAATTTCAATTCCCTCTTCATGCCAATTTTCCCAAGGAGCTGCATTTAATTTTAAGAAAAATGCTAAATAATGAGAAAATTATATTATGTAAGCAAGGAATTAATCGTGGATAAAAATTAAAAAAAAATGTAAAGAAAATATCATAAATTTAGAAACACTTACATAGGAGCACAAATAATTGGTTTCTAGGATCAAAAGCCAACTCTCGTAAGCGAGATATCGTGAAATAGTCGTTGCTAAGATCGGCCAGAGACTTGTCCAAAGAAATTAAACCAAACGTATTGGTATAAGTTTTTTTTTTTTTATATATATATATATAATATTGTAGTATGTTTGGTTTAACTAAAGAATTAAAAATAAGATCGAGAAATAAACCTTTAAGAATTGGTAGTTGTCTTGGCTCGTTTGTTCAACTAATTCTGACAAATTTACCAAGTAAAGCATCGAGCCTTCTTCCACGTTAGTCCTACGTACAAATGAATGCAAAATACTTAACTTTGATGAAATTGTTAGAACGATATAATAACACAAGATGAAGATAAATTAAACTAACATGGTTGTTCGGGTTGTTCTCTCTTTTCTGTATGATGGGTGTGGCTATGGATGCAAGGGAGATCTCTATTTATAGAGTTTCTGTTTTGTCATCCCATCTATGAGCAACACAAACAAAGGTAATTACTTTCTTTATTTTTTTTTTCATTTTATTGTAGAAACAAACAAAGCATTATAATGCATTGTTGAAAGAGAGCCATCCAATTGTAAAAGCTGAGAAAACTTTTTTTTCTTTTTTTTTCTTTTATAACAAAAGCTGAGAAACCATTCTTATAGCTAAAAAGGTTTAAATTACAAATTTAGTTTCCCTTGGTTTTTTAAAATTATGTTTGGTTTTCTTCTAATTTTTTTATATAATGGTTTTCATTTTTTGTTTTTTTTTTGCTAGTTTCCAAAACTTAACTTGGTTTTTTTTTTTTTTTTTTTTTTTTGAGAAATAATGAATTCATTAAGGAAGAGCAATTGCTCCCACCGGGCAGCCATTGGTGGGACAGACACCCCCACAAATGTGACTATTACATTCAATATCCAGATTGTTCAATTGAAGTAACCAAGTGGGAAAAACATAAGCTCAATTAAAAGAGGACCTGGTAGAACAGGCCTGTTGGGCCATTTGATGTGTCATCTTGTTGAGTCTTCTTGAGATATGTCTCATGGAGTTCACCTGCAAACACTCCAACAACCGTCTAGCTTAACTTGGTTTTTGAAACATGGAAAGAATGTAGATGTAATAATAATAAACTAAGGTTCCGTTTGATAACCATTTTGTTTTTGGTTTTTGGTTTTTAAATTTTAAGCTTAAAAATATTACTTTTGCCTATAAGTTTCTTTGTTTTGATACCTACCTCATTTCCATGTTTTCAAAAACCAAGTCAATTTTTGAAAACTAGAAAAAGTAGTTTTCAAAAACTTGGTTTTGTTTTTGAATTTGGCTAAGAACTCTAGTGTGTCCTTAACAAAGATGAAAACTATTTTAAGGAAATTGTATGAAAACAATCATAATTTTCAAAATCCAAAAACCAAAAACCAAATGGTTATCAAACGGGGCCTAAATGATTATCAAACGGGATCTAAACTTGTAGAACGGTGTATAATCAAGTCTCTATCTTTTCAATTGTTGTGACATTAAAGTAATTAGTAAATGAGCATATAGAAATATAAATATTTATATATAGATCAGAGAGGGGACAAATTCCTTTGCATGCATGAAAATCTGCACAGTGAATTTCTGATTTATTTTTTTCTGTTACAATCAACAGTTTATATGACAAACTCGTTTCCTTTACAGCTGCAGGAGATTGAAATAAAGCCTCTAAATGAGAATGAAAGCAAAACCAAGAGTTTGACATTGGTTTACACGAAAACGAAATAAAAGGAAAGAGGACCACCTAGTCTTTTTTGTTTGTTTCTTTTAACAACATGTGGGACTGATTAGTGACAATATAAATCTTTAACTTTTTGGACGATGATATAATACTCTAACCAACGAGGGAAGAGGACCACCTGTATTTTTTTATTATTCTTTTATTCTACTTTTTCTTCTTGTGATAAATGTGATAATATATTAAATTTTCATCCACATGTTGACATTTCCATCGATATTTCCACATTTTCATAAGTTTGACATCGACATACAAGGTGAATCGATATTTCCATTATATCGTAAATAAATTGATAAAATACAAACAAAATAATAACAAAATGTAACTAATGTAGAGATGATATTTATAATAAGTATTTTAATTTAATTTTAAAATGTAAAACATTTATTTGTTAATTTAAATATTTTTTTTATTTTTTTATTTTAAATATTTTTCCAAAAATATCCATCGACATTTTGTCTTTCCATAAAATTGAGACCTCGACATTTCCGTCGACATCGACATTTTAATCCTTGGATATAATACCTTAACCAATTGAGTTATGCTAGGTTGAGGAGTTTTGATATCAAAACTTACCGTTAATTCCAAAGCATTATTTAAATAGAATACTTTTAGAATAAGCATACGACTCTTACTCGTAGAATTATGAATGATAACATTCTAAAAATATTATATTCTAATTTTAAAAAATAAATTAGATAAAAAAAATTTTCAAAAAGGAAAAGCTAAAACAGTGTGATTGATTACTCTTTAATAGTTTAGAATCAAATTATTCTAAAAGATAATTACCTCAATTCAAATACTAAGCAAATCTAAATCAAATAACGGAAACAAATCTAATTAAAAAAGATAATCTAATAATCCAACATTCCCCTCAAACTCAATAATGTCAATGTCAATACCTATGCAAATCTTGACAACTCAAATTTCAATGCCAATGCCAATGCAAATGCAAATTCAAATTCAACAACTGATTCCCATGCAAATGCCAACAGCTGCAGATTCCACACCAAGTTCCAAACAGAACCTTCTTTCCTCATCATTTTCCACATGGTACTCCATATTTTGATAGGTCACCAATTACAAACACCCACTAACAATGCTTCAGATTAGGTTTTCCATGGAAAAATTTCTAGTACAATATGGCAATACATACTTCTTTCATTCAACCTTTGACATGTCATTTAATGATCATTTAATAATACTAGTTAAAAGACAGTGCGACGCACGTGATTAAACGTGGAAATAATCTACTAAAATTAAACTAAAGATGAGATTTTTTTTAAAAAAAAAAAAAAAGAAAGAAAACATAAACGTGGGAATAATCTACAAATTTTTTAAAAAGAAAAAATAAATGTGGGAATGATCTACACTCAAATTAAACCAAAGATATATATATATATATATATATATATATATATATTTTTAAGAAAACATAAACCGGAGAATGATCTACAAAAGATGATTTTTTTTTTTAAAAAAAAAAAACCATAAACGTGAGAATGATCTCCTAAAATTAAACCAAAGATAATTTTTTTAAAAAAATGAAACATAAACCTGGAAATGATCTTCTAAAGTTAAACCAAAAATAAGATTTTTTTTTTTTGTAAAAAAAAAAAAAGAAAACCAAAACGTGGGAACGATCTACCAAAATTATACCAAAGATGAGATTTTTTTTTTTTAAAAAAAAACATAAATGTGGGAATGATTAAACCAAAGATAAGTTTTTTTTTTCTAAAAGAAAACATAAACGTGGGAATGATTAAACCATAGATGAGATTTTTTAAAAAAAAATAAACCATAAAGGAAGAAATGATCTACTAAAATTAAACAAAAGATGAGATTTTTTTTTAAAAAAATATAGATGTGGAAATGATCTACCAAAGATTAGATTTTAATATATATATATATATATATATATATATATATATATATATATATATATATATAAACTTGGGAATGATCTACTAAAATTAAATGAAAGATGAGATTTAAAAAAAAAAGAAAAAAACATGAACGAGGGAAACATTAAGCCAAAGAAGATATTTTTCTTAAAAAAAAAACATAAACGTAGAAATGATTAAAGCAAAGATGTGATTTTTTTTATAACGCCCCAGATGAGATTTTTTTAAAAAAAAAAAAAAAAGAAAAGAAAAGAAAACCTAAACGTGGGAATTATCTATAAATTTTTTTTAAAAAAGAAAAAATAAACGTGGGAATTATCTATAAATTAAGCCAAAGAAGATATTTTTCTTAAAAAAAAAAACAAAAAGTTAGAATGATTTACCAACGATCAAGTTTTCTTTTTTTTAAAAAAAAAAAAACATAAACCTGAATGATCTCCTAAAATTAAACCAAAGATGAGATTTTTTTTTTACCAAAAAAAAAAAAAAACATAAACGTGTGAATGATCTACTAGAATTAAACAAAGATAAGATTTTTTTTTTCCGAAAAAAGAAAACCTAAACGTGGGATCTACCCAAGATGAGATTTAAAAAAAAAATAGAAAAGAAAACATAAACGTGAAAACTATCTACTAAAATTAAGCTAAAAATAAGATTTTTTTTATTGAAAAAATGAAAACCTAAATGTGGGAATGATCTACAAAAGATGAGATTTTTTTTTAAAGAAAAAACATAAACATGGGAATGATCTACTAAAATCAAACCAAAGATGAGATTTAAAAAAAAAAAAAAAATTAAACGTGGGAATTTTCTACTAAATATGAGATTTTTAACAAATATATATAAACTTGGGAATGATCTACTAAAATTAAACTAAAGATTAGATTTTTTTCTGAAAAAAAAAAAGGAAAACCTAAACGTGGGAATTATCTTCTAAAATTAAGCCAAAGATAAGTTTTTTTTTTTTTTTTTTTAAAGAAAACATAAACCGAAGAATGATCTACAAAAGATGAGATTTTGTTTTTTTTTTTTTAAAAAAAGCATAAACGTGAGAATGATCTCCTAAAATTAAACCAAAGATAACTTTTTTTTAAAAAAAATGAAACATAAACATGGAAATGATCTTCTAAAATTAAACCAAAAATAAGATTTTTTTTTTGTAAAAAAAAAAAAAGAAAACCAAAACGTGGGAACGATCTACCAAAATTATACCAAAGATGAGATTTTTTTTTTAAAAAAAAAGAGAACATAAATGTGGGAATGATTAAATCAAAGATAATTTTTTTAAAAAAAAAAAAAAAAAAGAAAACATAAACTGGAGAATGATCTACAAAAGATGATATTTTTTTTTAAAAAAAAAATAAAACATAAACGTCAGAATGATCTCCTAAAATTAAACCAAAGATAATTTTTTTTAAAAAAAAATGAAACATAAACGTGGAAATGATCTTCTAAAATTAAACCAAAAATAAGATTTTTTTTTTTGTAAAAAAAAAACGAAAACCAAAACTTGAGAACGATCTACCAAAATTATACCAAAGATGAGATTTTTTTTTTTTAAAAAAAAAGAGAACATAAATGTGGGAATGATTAAACCAAAGATAAAGATTTTTTTTTTCTAAAAGAAAACATAAACGTGGGAATGATTAAACCATAGATGAGATTTAAAAAAAAAAAAAAAAAAACATAAAGGAAGAAATGATCTACTAAAATTAAACCAAAGATAAGTATTTTTAAAATATATATATATATATATAAACGTGGAAATGATCTACCAAAGATTATATTTTTTTAAAAAAAAAAAATATATAAATGTGGGAATGATCTAATAAAATTAAATGAGAGATGAGAGTTTTTTAAAAAAAATAAGAAAACATGAACGTGGGAAACATTAAGCCAAAGATGAGATTTTTCTTAAAAAAAAAAAAAAAGAAAACATAAAAGTAGAAATGATTAAAGCAAAGATGAGATTTTTTTTTAAAAAATATATATAAACGTGGAAATGATCTATCAAAGATGAGATTTATTTTTCCAAAAGAAAACATAAACGTGTGGATGATCTATCCAAATTAAACCAAAGATGATATTTTTTCTTAAAAAAAAAAAGTGAGAATGATTTACCAATGATCAGCTTTTCTTTTTTTTTTTTTTTTTAACATAAACCTGAATGATCTACTAAAATTAAACAAGATGAGATTTTTTCTTAGGAAAAAAAAAGTGAGAATGATTTACCAACAATCAGCTTTTCGCTTTTTTTTTTTTAAAAAAAATAAAACATAAAACTCAATGATCTACTAAAATTAAAACAAAGATAAAGATTTGTTTTTTCCAAAAAAAGAAAACCTAAATGTGGGATCTACCCCAGATGAGATTTAAAAAAAAAAAAAAGATTAGAAAAGAAAACATAAACGTGGAAATTATCTACTAAAATTAAGCTAAAAATAAGATTTTTTATTAAAAAAAATGAAAACCTAAATGTGGGAATGATCTACAAAAGATAGATTTGTTTTTAAAGAAAAAACATAAACATGGGAATGATCTACTAAAATCAAACCAAAGATGAGATTTTTTTTTAAAAAAAGAAAACTTAAACGTGGGAATTTTCTACCAAAGATGAGATTTCTTTTTTTTTAAAAAAAAATATAAACGTGGGAATGATCTACTAAAATTAAACTAAAGATGAGATTTTTTTTTCCAAAACAAAACATAAACACCGGACTAATTAAACCAAAAATGAGATTTTTTTTAAAAAAAAAAAACATAAACATGGGAATGATTAACCCAAAGAAGAGATTTTTTTTTTTAAAAAAAAAAGAAAACATAAACGTGTGAATGATCTACCAAAGATGAGATATTTTTTAAAGAAAACATAAACATGGGACTGATCTATTCAAATTAAACGAACATTGAGATTTTTTTCTTTAAAAAAAAAAAAGAAAACCTAAACCTGGGAATTATCTTCTAAAATTAAGCCAAAGATAAGTTTTTTTTTTTTTTTTAAAAAAAAAAAAAAAACCTAAACGTGGGAATGATCTACAATAGATGAGATTTTTTTTAAAAAAAAAATAAAACATAAAGGTGGGAATGATCTACTTAAATTAAACGAAAGATGAGATTTTTTTTTAAAAAAAAGGGAAATATACACTTTTGTTCCCTACGGTTTGGGTTAAGTGAAACTTCGGTCCCTGAGTTTTCAAACCACCTCAAATACTCCTTATTTTGATAGGTCACCAATTACAAACACCCACTAACAATGCTTCAGATTAGGTTTTCCATGGAAAATTTTCTAGTACAATATGGCAATACATACTTCTTCCATTCAACCTTTGACATGTCATTTAATGATCATTTAATGATCATTTAATAATACTAGTTAAAAGACAGTGTGATGCACGTGATTAAACGTGGAAATAATCTACTAAAATTAAACTAAAGTTGAGATTTTTTTTTAAAAAAAAAAAAAAAAAAGAAAACATAAACGTGGGAATAATCTACAAATTTTTTAAAAAGAAAAAATAAATGTGGGAATGATCTACACTCAAATTAAACCAAAGATATATATATATATATATATATATATTAAGAAAACATAAACCGGAGAATGATCTACAAAAGATGATTTTTTTTTTAAAAAAAAACCATAAACGTGAGAATGATCTACAAAAGATGAGATTTTTTTTTTAAAGAAAAAACATAAACATGGGAATGATCTACTAAAATCAAACCAAAGATGAGATTTAAAAAAAAAAAAAAAAATTGAACGTGGGAATTTTCTACTAAAGATGAGATTTTTTTTTAAAAAATATATATATATAAACGTGGGAATGATCTACTAAAATTAAACTAAAGATGAGATTTTTTTTCTGAAAAAAAAAAAAAGGAAAACCTAAACGTGGGAATTATCTTCTAAAATTAAGCCAAAGATAAGTTTTTTTTTTTTTTTTTTGAAGAAAACATAAACCGAAAATGATCTACAAAAGATGAGATTTTGTTTTTTTTTTTTAAAAAAAAAAACATAAACGTGAGAATGATCTCCTAAAATTAAACCAAAGATAATTTTTTTTAAAAAAAATGAAACATAAACATGGAAATGATCTTCTAAAATTAAACCAAAAATAAGATTTTTTTTTTTTTGTAAAAAAAAAAAAGAAAACCAAAACGTGGGAACGATCTACCAAAATTATACCAAAGATGAGATTTTTTTTTTTTTTTTAAAAAAAAGAGAACATAAATGTGGGAATGATTAAACCAAAGATAAGTTTTTTTTTTTAAAAAAAAAAAAAACATAAACCGGAGAATGATCTAGAAAAGATGAGATTTTTTTTTTTAAAAAAAAACATAAACGTCAGAATGATCTCCTAAAATTAAACCAAAGATAAATTTTTTTAAAAAAAAAATGAAACATAAACGTGGAAATGATCTTCTAAAATTAAACAAAAATTAAGATTTTTTTTTGTAAAAAAAAAAAAGAAAACTAAAACGTGAGAACGATCTACCAAAATTATACCAAAGATGAGATTTTTTTTTTTTTAAAAAAAAAAGAGAACATAAATGAGAACATAAATGTGGGAATGATTAAACCAAAGATAAAGTTTTTTTTTTCTAAAAGAAAACATAAACGTGGGAATGATTAAACCATAGATGAGATTTTAAAAAAAAAAAAAAAAAAAAAAAACATAAAGGAAGAAATGATCTACTAAAATTAAACCAAAGATAGTATTTTTAATATATATATATATATATATATAAAGAGATTATATTTAAAAATATATATATATATAAACGTGGGAATAATCTACTAAAATTAAATGAGAGATGAGATTTTTTTAAAAAAAATAAGAAAACATGAACGTGGGAAATATTAAGCCAAAGATGAGATTTTTCTTAAAAAAAAAAAAAGAAAACATAAACGTAGAAATGATTAAAGCAAAGATGAGATTTTTTTAAAAAAATATATATAAACGTGGAAATGATCTATCAAAGATGAGATTTATTTTTCCAAAAGAAAACATAAATGTGGGAATAATCTACAAATTTTTTTAAAAAGAAAAAATAAATGTGGGAATGATCTACACTCAAATTAAACCAAAGATATATATATATATATATATATATATATATATATATATATATATATATATATATATATATATATATATATTTTAAGAAAACATAAACTGGAGAATGATCTACAAAAGATGATTTTTTTTTTTAAAAAAAAAAAAAACCATAAACGTGAGAATGATCTCCTAAAATTAAACCAAAGATAATTTTTTTAAAAAAAATGAAACATAAACGTGGAAATGACCTTCTAAAGTTAAACCAAAAATAAGATTTTTTTTTTGTAAAAAAAAAAAAAAGAAAACCAAAACGTGGGAACGATCTACCAAAATTATACCAAAGATGAGATTTTTTTTTTTTCAAAAAAAAAGAGAACATAAATGTGGGAATTGTTATAGGTGATTTTGGACCACACAGACGCACAAGGAGCTGACGAGGACAAACGGGCAGAGGTAGGACCAAAAGACCGACCCAGAGGAAGACCGGGCCAAAGGGTCGGGCCATAATGGCCCGACCCATATAGGCCGAGGCCGACCATTCGGCCCGGTTGCGCGGGCCGAGTCCGGTGACCTCTTTTCGTTCCCTGATGCCCCGGATCACCCCGGTTCCGCCTGGTTTGTCCCAAAATGCCTCTGAATACCTAAAAACCCTAGGAGGATGAGCAGGTATTTATACCCCTCTTCGCCACTGAAGAAGGAGACTCGAACTCTAACCCTAAAACTCATTCTATATTCTCTACTTTCTCCTCTTGCTCTTACTTTTCCTCTCCTCTTCGTTCTGCTTGCTGACTTAAGCATCGGAGCCGGTGTGGCGAGCACCACACCGGTGTGCAGGTTTACTGTCTTGCAGGCCACGTCTTCCCCCTCTTCTACAAATTTTACTGTTGGTGGCACGTGAAGGTCAGGTGAGTTCCTCTGACCAAAATCGACCATCAACAGTTGGCGCCGTCTGTGGGGAAGAAAGCTTGCTAAGTCTGCACATCGGTGATTCAATGAGTAAGAGGATGGAAAAGGGAAACCAAAATCCAAACCCTTCCGAAAATAACCATCAATCGCAGAAATCGATAGAAGACTGACAGCATGAGCAGCAAGGTCAGGGGGCTCAGACCTACAGATCACATAATTCCGAGGAGCCCAGAACCAAGCACGCTAAAGGGTCATGACCACACAGTTTCAACAACAAGCTACGGTCATACCAAGATAGACCAGAGGAATCTGATCGAGGATAAACGCAGAAGTGCCAAAACTGTCAAAGCGGAAGCCAGGGCTGCTAAGCCCGTGGCCAGCGCAGCCGTGGCCGAGGCTAAATTGGCCGAGGCCGAGGCCAGAAAAGATGATCTACCTAGGACGACTGAGCTTCTGGACACCCAAAAAGAACTCGAAAATCATCAAGGAAACCTGCAGAAGCTAAATGACTCCAAGCAAAACAACGACTACTAGACGAACAGTGCGAAGGCTGGGATCGAGGCCGAGGCCGACCATGTCGAGGCCAATCGAAGGTGTTCATCCAAACCGATTAGGAGGAAACCCACAAGAGATCAGAACCACCTTTGGAGGACAAATCAACAACAAACAGAGACTTTGACAAGATTGAAGACACCAGGAAAAGAATGTTGTCATCCTAAACTATGGTCATTCCGAGGCCGAAGCCGACCCTAGGCCAAAGCCAACTCTAAGCTATAGTCATCCTTTGGCCGAGGCCGAGGCCGACCCACAGCTATGGTTATCCAGAGGCCGAGGCCGACCCTAGGCCAAAGCCAACTCTAAGCTACGATCATCCTTTGGCCGAGGCCGAGGCCGGCCCACAACTATGGTCATCTCGAGGCCGAGGCCGACCCTAGGCCAAAGCCGAAGCCGACTATCCAATACCTCAAAAGTGACCCGAAGATCACATAATCAAGATAAGATCCAGATCGAAGCGAAGGAGCCAGATACGAAAGACGACAGATTGTTCGAGGCCAAGGCCGAAGCCAACCCCAGGCATGGCTAGGGCCGAGGCTGACCCCAGATATGTTCGAGGCCGAAGCCGAGGCCAACCTGAGCCATGCCCGAGACCGAGGCCGACCATGGCCATGGTTGTGACCGAGACCAACCCTGTTGATTCAAGCGAAGACCGACACCATGCGAGCCTGGACCAACGCGTCTACCTCGCCTCATCTAGATTTGAGATCATGCGAGCCTGGGCCCCCGGGTCTACCTCGCCTCATCTAGTTGAATCCACGATTACTTGCGAACCTAGGCTTTTCAGCTTAGCGCCCACGCTCATACGTGCAAGCCTATAGAGCCCACGCTTCATGCGAGCCTATAGTGCCCACGCCTACATGCGAGCCTATAGTGCCCACGCTTCATGCGAGCCTATAGAGCCCACACTTCAGCGAGCCTATAGTGCCCACGCCTACATGCGAGCCTATAGTGCCCACGCTTCAGCGAGCCTATAGTGTCCACGCCTACATGCGAGCCTATAGAGCCCACGCTTCAGCGAGCCTATAGTGCCCACGCCTACATGCGAGCCTATAGAGCCCACGTTTCAGCGAGCCTATAGTGCCCACGCCTACATGCGAGCCTATAGAGCCCACGCTTCAGCGAGCCTATAGTGCCCACACCTACATGCGAGCCTATAGAGCCCACGCTTCAGCGAGCCTATAGTGCCCACGCCTACATGCGAGCCTATAGTGCCCACGCTTCAGCTAGCCTATAGTGTCCACGCCTACATGCGAGCCTATAGAGCCCATGCTTCAACGAGCCTATAGTGCCCACGCCTACATGTGAGCCTGGACTGCCAAGTCTACCTCACCCCAGCCGGCTCAAGCCAATGCACTCCATCTGAGACAGGCTCACCTGGCCTAAGCCGAGGCCAACCATGCTGAGGCCGACCCCAAACCTTAAAGGTATTCTCTTATTTACTCAATTGTACTTTATGTTTTAATGAAGTTTTACTTAAGATTGGGGGCTACACAGGGGATATGCACTCCCTATTAAACAAAAAGCACACAAGCTTAGCATGTCTAACCAATGATTGCATGTTCTAGCTGATTCTCTTATTATTTTCCTACAAGGACTAATATATGAATGCAGGGAGCTAAGTTTTAGGCTAACAGGGGCTTGAGGTCGAGGCCAACCCTAGCCTCTTCCCTCATTTTTCTTTTGCAAAGATTAACTTCTCGATGCAGGATCTCGAAATCTTCTGCTATTTATTTTTGGATAAACCCTAAGCCCTGGATCTGGAACTGCTGTGCTCGGTCTCTCCCCGAGGTCGAGGCTGACCAAGCAAGCAAAAATGGGAAACTGCTGTGCTCAGCCTCATCCCGAGGCCGAGGCCGAGGCCGACCAGATAACCTAAAATGGGAGATTGCTGTGCTCGGCCTCTTCCCGAGGTCGAGGCCGACCAGAGCCATTTCTGTAATCTCTCACCTTTCTCATTGCTATTTCACCTAACCCATTTTCAGGGAGTGTCTACTTTGTCCAGTTTGTCCTATCTTGCAGGATAACAAGGAATCATACATAAGTCGGCATGGAACGA
Source organism: Luffa aegyptiaca (assembly GCA_017139565.1). Taxonomy (NCBI): domain Eukaryota; kingdom Viridiplantae; phylum Streptophyta; class Magnoliopsida; order Cucurbitales; family Cucurbitaceae; genus Luffa; species Luffa aegyptiaca. The sequence goes on from CM029397.1 coordinate 26,710,324, forward strand.
GAGTTATACTCTTAAATCAGGCTTAAGGAGCTCAACCGATAACACTAAAGTCGCACCTGAATCCCAATTCAAGAGTGAGGGCTTAATGTTATAGGTGATTTTGGACCACACAGACGCACAAGGAGCTGACGAGGACAAACGGGCAGAGGTAGGACCAAAAGACCGACCCAGAGGAAGACCGGGCCAAAGGGTCGGGCCAACATGGCCCGACCCATATGGTCGGCCTCGGCAAAAGGTCGAGGCCGACCATTCAGCCCGGTTGCGCGGGCCGAGTCCGGTGACCTCTTTTCGATCCCTGATGCCCCGGTTCCGCCTGGTTTGTCCCAAAACGCCTCCGAATACCTAAAAACCCTAGGAGGATGAGCAGGTATTTATACCCCTCTTCGCCACTAAAGAAGGAGACTCGAACTCTAACCCTAAAACTCATTCTATATTCTCTACTCTCTCCTCTTGCTCTTACTTTTCCTCTCCCCTCCGTTCTGCTTGCTGACTTAAGCATCGGAGCCGGTGTGGCGAGCACCACACCGGTGTGCAGGTTTACTGTCTTGCAGGCCACGTCTTCCCCCTCTTCTACAAATTTTACCGTTGGTGGCACGTGAAGGTCAGGTGAGTTCCTCTGACCAAAATCGACCATCAACAGGAATGATTAAACCAAAGATAAGTTTTTTTTTTCTAAAAGAAAACATAAACGTGGGAATGATTAAATCATAGATGAGATTTTTTGAAAAAAAAGAAAACATAAAGGAAGAAATGATCTACTAAAATTAAACCAAAGATGAGATTTTTTAAAAAAAAAAAAAAAAAAAGAGAGAACATAAATGTGGGAATGATTAAACCAAAGATAAGTTTTTTTTTTTTAAAGAAAACATAAACCGGAGAATGATCTACAAAAGATGAGATTTTGTTTTAAAAAAAAGCATAAACGTCAGAATGATCTCCTAAAATTAAACCAAAGATAATTTTTTTAAAAAAAAAATGAAACATAAACGTGGAAATGATCTTCTAAAATTAAACCAAAAATAAGATTTTTTTTTTTGTAAAAAAAAAAAAAAAAGAAAACCAAAACGTGAGAACGATCTACCAAAATTATACCAAAGATGAGATTTTTTTTTTTTAAAAAAAAAGAACATAAATGTGGGAATGATTAAACCAAAGATAAGATTTTTTTTTTTCTAAAAGAAAACATAAACGAGGGAATGATTAAACCATAGATGAGATTTTTAACAAAAAAAGAAAACATAAAGGAAGAAATGATCTACTAAAATTAAACCAAAGATGAGATTTTTTTTTTTTTAAAATATAAACGTGGAAATAATCTACCAAAGATTAGATTTTTAATATATATATATATATATATATATATATATATATATAGACGTGGTAATAAATCAGAGAATATGAGAGAATAATTACTTGCACATTTTCATTAGAATGAAATGAAGTTTATACACAAAGGAATACACAGAAAAGGAAAGAAACATTTACATCAAAATTACAGCAATTAAGGGCATAAATCAAGCCAAATAATAATGGGAAAATATTCTCTAATATGCCCCCTCAAACTGATGACTGAAGAGAAGTCAGAAGTTTTTCTCGAAATGTTAAGAATACTGAAGATGACAATGGTTTAGTGAATAAGTCAGCCAACTGATCCTTTGAAGATATGAACTGAAATATCTTTACAAGCAACCTTTTCACGAACAAAATGATAGTCAATCTCAATGTGTTTCGTGCGAGCATGAAAAACTGGATTATTGGCAAGAGAGATAGCTGAAATGTTGTCACACAGTAATGTAGGTGGACTGGATAAGGTGATGTGGAGATCTCGAAGAAGCTGTCGTAGCCAATAAAGATCTGCTGTTGTAGTTGCAAGAGAGCGATATTCAGCCTTAGTGGAGGAACGTGAGACTGTAGGTTGCTTTTTGGCTGACCAGGATATCGGACTGGAGCCAAGAAAAGCAATGAAGCCAGATGTGGATCGTCGGTCAGAAGTGTCACCAGCCCAATCAGAGCCACAAAAGGCCGTGAGAGACAAATTGGCACGTCGAAATAGAACGCCAAGTGGCTTGGAGCCTGAGAGATAACGTAATATACGACGTTTGACAGTAGAGAAATGAACAACTGTAGGACGATGCATAAATTGACTTACACGATTCACTACAAAGGAAATGTCAGGTCGTGGAAAGGTAAGGTACTGAAGAGAACCAATCAGTTGACGATAAAGCGTGGCATCATGAAATAGTGGTGCAGAGATGTGGAGATCAACTGTAGTGGACATGGGTGTTAAACATGTCTTAGCAGAGGACATTCCTGCAGTGTGAAGTAAGTCAGTGAGATACTTAGCTTGATTGACAAAAATGTCATCATTGGTAGTCTGGACTTCCAGACCAAGGAAGTAATTTATTGCACCAAGGTCTGATATCTGAAACTCTGTTGCCAACTGCTTCTTTAAGACTGATAGATATGAAGATTCTGGTCCAGTGATAATTATATCATCAACATAAAGTAACAGATATGTCAAAGAAGATCCAACCGAGCATACAAATAAGGGCGAATCAGAAGCAGAAGCAGTAAATCCCAAGGTGAATAGATATGATGTAAATCGATCGAACCAAGCTCGAGGAACTTTCTTTAGACCATATAGACTCTTATGAAGGCGACAAACATGATGTGGACTGGATTTATCAAGAAAGCTAGGAGGTTAAGACATATAAACTTCCTCCTTTAAGTGACCGTGTAGAAAGACATTCTTTACATTCAGTTGAGTTAAAGACCACTGATAATGAGCAGCAAGAGCAATGATAACTCTGATAGTGGGCTTTTTAACAACTGGACTGAAGGTTTCAGTAAAGTCAAACCCTTCGACCTGATGATATCCTTTTGCAACTAATCGAGCTTTATATCGAGCAATAGTGCCATCTGTGTTATATTTGGTCCTAAAGACCCATTTGCAGTCCACAACATTCATGGAAGGTAAACGAGGTACTAAGGACCACGTACCTTGTTCCTGAAGAGCATTAAATTCCTCACACATAGTTGATCTCCATTCTGAATACTTCGAAGCAATAGAGTACGAAGTGGGATCTGTTGGAACTGAGGTGGTCATGGTGGAAACAAACGCCTTTGGCTTGAAAATTCCTGACTTAGCTTGTGTTTGCATCGGATGATTATTGACAGTACTAGCAGGAATGCCAACATTTTGAGATACTGAATACTCATGAGATGACTCAGCTGTCGGTAAATCTGCAATATTAGGAGATGAAACATGCAAAATCTCTCGAGGAGAAGAATTAGTGTCAACAATGGATATCTGGTTAGGTGGGGAAGGAGAAGCTAGGTGGGTTTGGAGATGTATGTAAAAGGGTGAGTAAAGGTGTTATGTCAGGATATGGAGGTGGGTTAGGGTTTGGAGAATTTAAAGGTTTGGCAAAAGGAAAAATTGTTTCGTGAAAAATAACATGGCGGGAAACAATTGATTTTTTGGTGATAGGATGCATACCGTTTCTCTAGAGACAACCATAAATCCTTAGAGGAGACAGAGCCAACCACATGGGCAAGAGCAGAGGGAGATAACGTTGCAATTATAAGAGTAATGAGAGCTTGATCACGAGATATCCACTGAATGTAATCGGGACTAACTTGTGTCGTTGTTGTCCCTGCAGGAGTGACAATGTATTGAGCAGGTTTGGGCATTGATTCATCGATATGCCCGAAGAGAGAGTGAGCTTTCAAGATGGAGGTGATTTGGAACTTCCACAACACATAATTCGTTGAGTCTAAACGAAGCGGCACGAGATTGCATATATTTGATAGAAGAAACAGCAGTGAGGAGGTAGCAGAGGAGGATGATTCTGTGATGGTAGATGAAGATGAAGTGACGGTGTTGGCCATTTGATCACAACATAGTGCGGCGATCAAAAGGAGAGAAGAAATAAACACTTGCTTGGAGGAACAGAGTGCTTGCAACCAAACTAAATAGCAAAAACAGTACTTGCTGGAGAAACAGAGTGCTTGCACCGAAAATGGAGAAAAAATGGTAAGAATTTTATTCATGCTCTGATACCATAGTAAATCAGAGAATATGAGAGAATAATTACTTGCACATTTTCATTAGAATGGAATGAAGTTTATACACAAAGGAATACACAAAAAAGGAAAGAAACATTTACATCAAAATCACAACAATTAAGGGCATAAATCAAGCCAAATAATAATGGGAAAATATTCTCTAATACGTGGGAATGATCTACTAAAATTAAATGAGAGATGAGATTTTTAAAAAAAAAAAAATAAGAAAACATGAACGTGGGAAACATTAAGCCAAAGATGAGATTTTTCTTAAAAAAAAAAGAAAACATAAACCTAGAAATGATTAAAGCAAAGATGAGATTTTTTTTAAAAAAAAATATAAACGACGTGGGAATGATCTACCAAAGATGAGATTTATTTTTCCACAAGAAAACATAAACGTGGGAATGATCTACTCAAATTAAACCAAAGATAAGATTTTTTCTTAAAAAAAAAAAAGTGAGAATGATTTACCAACGATCAGCTTTTCTTTTTTTTTTTTTAAAAAAAAAAACATAAACCTGAATGATCTACTAAAATTAAACCAAAGATGATATTTTTTTTTTTTTTTAAAAAAAACAAGAAAACATAAACGTGGGAATGATCTACTAGAATTAAACCAAAGATAAGATTTTTTTTCCGAAAAAAGAAAACCTAAACGTGGGATCTACCCAAGATGAGATTTTAAAAAAAAATAGAAAAGAAAACATAAACGTGAAAATTATCTACTAAAATTAAGCTAAAAATAAGATTTTTTTTTTTGGGAAAAATACACTTTTGGTCCCTGAGGTTTGGGTTAAGTGACACTTTGGTCCCTGAGTTTTCAAACTCAACAAAAATACCCCTGAGGTTTGAGATAAGGAGCACTTTGGTCCCTGCCGTCAAATTTTCTGTTAACTTTTAACTGTTGCTGACGTGGCACTATTATTTTAATATAAAAAATTATTATTTTTTTATGTTTTAAATAAAAAATATTAAAAAAAATAAAATATTAATATTTAATTATTTTTTTTATTCTTTCTCTTTTTCTTCTCATCTTTTCTTCTCCATCTTCCTTCTTCTCCATCTTCTCCCTCCTCCTTCTTCTTCTTCCTAAGTCCGGCGACCGGCGGCCACCACACGCCGCCGCCGCCGCCGGCGACTGAATTTTTTTTTTTCTTCTTTCTCCTTTCTTCTTCTTCCCTTCTTTCTCCTTCTTCCCTTCTTTCTCCTTCTTCCCTTCTTTCTTCTTCTCTTTTTTTTCTTCAATGTTAAAAAAAAAAAAAAAAATAGAAAAGGGAGGGAGGAGGGACCTCCCTCCTCCGTCTCCGGCGCCGGAAATGACTATTTCTTTGGACAAGTCTCTGGCCGATCTTAGCAACGACTATTTCACGATATCTCGCTTACGAGAGTTGGCTTTTGATCCTAGAAACCAATTATTTGTGCTCCTATGTAAGTGTTTCTAAATTTATGATATTTTCTTTACATTTTTTTTTAATTTTTATCCACGATTAATTCCTTGCTTACATAATATAATTTTCTCATTATTTAGCATTTTTCTTAAAATTAAATGCAGCTCCTTGGGAAAATTGGCATGAAGAGGGAATTGAAATTTATTGCGCCATTCAGGTTTTTAACTTACACATTATTATTATATATATGCACAAAATAATGTAGTTCCACACATACAAATTACTATCTTTTTTGAAAATAAATTACAAATTTTGATATTAATTAATCATTACATTAAATTATTTAATGCATGTGGCATGCAGATTTACTATGAAGGGTTTAACATGTCTGGTCGAGTTGACCAATATTCCCAAATAAGTCAACATTTGTTACATGTGCCTTCATTCTCAAATCGATCGAAAGGAGCTCAAATAATTACTATATTTTCTTTGTCAGATGATCCTTCACAGGTTATTTCTTACTTTTGGCCAATATAGAATAAAATAATGATAATATCTACTTGATTTGCATAACTTTAACATTGTTTTGTTTTGATATATTTTTATTTGTCTTAGTGCCAATATTCGTTATTCTCGTTAAATCTCCTAATCAGGTCAGTTCAATATCTTTTTTTGTTTTTTTTTTTTTTTTAAATTATTTTTTTGCTTTTTAGGGTTTTCGAAATTTAACCTTTTCTTTCAGCTACTTTAACGGTGAAATGGTTGAGCAAGACACAGAAGAGGTATCTGAAATCTTCAATCTCATGTTGTTATTAATGATTAATTAAAAGGAGATTATCAATAGTTATGGCTTCCCCTATTACTTTAATTAAGCATTTTAATTCATTCTAATAACAAAAAATTTCAAAACAAAAATACTAAAAACAATATGATTTTAACTAATTACCACCACAAAATATTTGTTTACAGCTTCCAGAATTAGCAATTGAAATGATATATCATTTGGGAGGAACAAACCCCAAAAAGATTGATTATTTGGGCGTGTATTGTGAAAGCACACTTGACTGGTTCATTTTCTATGAAAATGTCAATTTTGTCCAATTATTTGCCGGAAGTTTACAGGTATTTCTGTAATATTTATTTTAGTATATGTGATTTTAGTCCCTTTGACGTTTTAGTCTTTATACTAAGTTACTATTTTGATATTTAAGAGTAAAAAATAATTGAGATTGGGAGAAAGATAAGAGAAGAAAATAAATGAAGGGACCAAAATGGTAACTTTTTAAAAGTAGGAAAACCAAAATGCACCGTTCAAAATTAACGGAATAAAATGAACAAAACTTAAAAATGCATAAACTCGAATGAATAAGTATTGAAAGTATGAAGTCCAAAATAGTCTTTAAACCATTATTTTATTGTGCCATACTTCTTTTATGGTTTCTATTAATTTCCATTTCAGGGAAATTTTATGGGTGGTCCAATTACATTTGCCATGATGAGAGGGTTTAATGAATTTGATGCAGAATGTGTTGCTCGTGTCACTTATCAAAGTAATTTATTGAGTTTTAAGTATATAAATCCGAAATTTTACCTTCTAAAGTTACGAGGTAACCATTATTTTTAATATATATGTTTCTTTTGTTAATTTATATATAGCCTTTAAGGAACGATTTATTCGCTCCATGGTTTATTTCAAAGATGATTTGGAGCCTTCCTTCACTCTAAGGTAAGTTTTGAATCTAGCTAGATGATCCCTTAAACGTAACCATAAATTAATTTGATTTTAATTCAACGTAATTACATTGTATTTTTGAAAAAAAAAATCATATGTTATGCAATATTGTCCCTCTTAGCTTGAACTCTATTTACATTGTATTTTGTGATTTAACAGAGTGCTCAAATTTAAGAACCAACTCATCTCTACAACTCCACTTGATGAAAGAGAAATGGACCGTTTCATAAATGAATTTGATTTTCGCCGAGTTGCTGCTTTCGTAAATGATAGGAAGCCTAATATTGAGGTGAGCTCATGAAAATAGTAACAACTACAATAATAATAAATTGTATACATAAAGTGTTTTAATTTTAGTGCATATAAAACTAACATTTTTTTTTTTTTTCATTACAGTTGGTCAACCACCTTCTAAGGGAGTTTGGAATGTTTTATTTTCAAGGAAGGTTGCCATTTGGGATGAATGAGGATGAGGAGAAAGTACTTATTCTAACAGGACTTCTATCGTTTTCAATGGAGGATGTTAAGGTATTGAATATATATGAATCGTCACATGTCAATATTTTCATAATTCAAATAATTTAATACCAATGTTGAGGGCCGATTGATATTTCTAATATGTCATATAAATATCAATGAGAAATATAATTAAAAAGTTTCCAAACTTATTACTAATATGAATCTAAATGCTAATAATAATTATCCGAATAGCTTATTTAAAAAGTCGATAATAATTATATTTTAATTGAAATACTTTTTTTTTTTGTAATTTTTTTGGTTTCCATGATTTTTTTTTTTTTTTTTTTGAAGAAAATATATTCGTCAACATTGATTGATATATTTTTTTTTTTTTGAGAAGATTGATTGATATATTTTTGTAACATTTTCACATAATTGAGTTGATATTATTATGTGTTTTTATGTTTTTAGGAAAAAATGAATATTAGAATTAGAGAGTTGAACTCACTGTTGAAGACTATGTATGGAAGATTGTTGGAGTATTATTATATCCTCTTCCCTCAGGTATTCATTTATCCTCTATAGTGTTTCTTTATAATTTATATAAAATTTGTTCTTATTAATGATTCCCAGATAAATTACCTTTTTTTTTTTTTTTTTTTAAAAAAAAAAAGGAATGACGAATAGATATTTAACTAGCTCAATTATTTTTTCTAATTTGTTTCTATATCTTTTTATGATTTTCAGTATTGAAGAATGAAGCTTGATGAGATGATTGAAGAAGGAATTTATATGATTCTTATGTTTTTCAAATGTTTTTAGTGTTTGTAGTGTTTTTGCAATTATGTATTAATATTGTCTTTTTTTCTTATGTATATGTTAATTTGTTATATGCATTTAATATTAGTCTCTCTTCTAAATTATTCTCTCTTTCTTTTTGGCATATACTTTTTTTTTAAACCAAATAGGTTACCGATCAATATGAATGAAAAAAGGGTATGCTAATCAATATGAACACAATACGATACGTAGAGATTCTACATACTTTGAAGAAACATATGTCTTTAAAAAATACAGTGTTGTTAGTTATTACATGAGTCTCTTGTCTACAAAATTAATTAAGGAATCCCCTCTCTTCGTCTCCCTCTCTCTCCTTTTTCTCCAACATTTTGAGAAAGAGATTTGGGGAAAATTCTATTTAAAATAAAAAAAAAATTCAAATTGTAAGTAGTAAAAAAGAATTGATAATTTTTTTTTTGATAAATTAGATTTAAGTGATAATAAGAAAAAATGAACCAAAAGCAAATGACAAATAATCTACAAATATACTGGATGGTAGAATATTACAACGACTGTGAAATCAAATTTTTGAAACAGTCAAAAGATTAGGTCGGGTTTGTGATTTGAAAATTATTTTTCAAAAACAAAGGATTCTGTAAAAAAAAAAAAAAAAAAAAAAAAACTCTATTTTCACTATATTTTTTGAAACATGGGTTCCAATTAAAATTTTAAAATTTGAATTTAAGTAAATTTTAACCAATTCTAAACTATAAAATACCAATCTACCCTATGAAGTAATTTTCCCTCAAACTCTCATACCAAAATGTCAGATCTGAATTTCATTGTGATCACCCTCACATGTTAAAAATAAAATAAAACAACTAGGTGTTTCCTCTTTCCTTTTCTTTTCTTTTTGTGTAATCCAATATCAAACTTTTTGGTTTTGTTTTCATTCTTTGTTGTTATTTTGACAAATATTGTTTAATGAGTTGGATGTTTATGTGGCAATGAGCTGCCAGATGTGTTCTTGAGCTGGCAAGTCAAGTCCAGGTCAGTATTCCTCTAACTAACTCTCTGAAGGTCGTTTTGCTGAGCTGCTGGCACCACGTGATGGAAGCTTCTCAGCCTGTGTAAAATTCCTTTTCCGTGCGATTGGATCCTAGCGTGAGGGAGGGATTTTGTGAGGCAGTGTGATTGTATAATAGGGTTTTTAATTCCCTATTTTGAGTGTATTCTGAGAGCAGTCTTGTGTCTTAGAGTGCATAGAATAGAGAGTATACAGAGAGGAAGAAGAATCACGATTGCTGCAGCGGAGTAGGGTTTATCCTACTGATTTGTAGTTCATTCAAAAGAGAGTGATTCTCTGGTTTGTAATCGTTGATAATGGAAGGGACTAAAGTGGATGTAGACCATCTTTTTGGGGTCGAACCACTATAAACCTGGTGTTCTTCTTTTCTTCTCTTACTCCTCTGTTTGATTTTAGATTTGTTCTTCTGTTGGTTACTTGAAATTGCTTCAAGAGTATGCTATTGTGTACTGACTTTTACAACATTTGGTATCAGAGCCAAGAACGGAAGAGTCTGATTTATTTCAAGTAAGTTCCTCCAGTTGATTCAATATGGCCGCGAAGTTTGAGGTGGAGCGATTTGACGGCAGGGGTGATTTCTCGTTGTGGAAGAAAAAGATGCGAGCCCTTCTTGTGCAACAGAAGGTACAGAAGGCGCTCGATGATCCAGCTACCCATCCATCGACTATGACAGCTGTTGAGAAAGAGGAGATGTTAGAAACAGCTTACAGTACCATCATTCTATACCTGGCAGACAATGTATTGCGACAGGTTCATGAGGCTAAGAATGCTCTCGAGGTATGGTCTAAGTTGGATGCTCTATATTTAACTAAATCTCTTACAAATAAGCTGTACTTGAAAGAACGTTTTTTCGGTTATAAGATGGATGTTAGCAAAGACCTAGAACAGAACCTAGATGAGTATAATAAGATCACTCTGGACTTGAATAACATTGATGAACAAATTTCTGATGAAAATAAAGCTATTATACTATTGAATTCTTTGCCTGAATCATACAATTATGTGAAGTCAGCCATTAGATATGGTAGAGATAGCTTGACTATGGATATTGTATTGAATGCCCTGAGGTCTAGGGAATTAGAAATGAGAAAAATAAAGTCAAAAGAGAGTGAGGCTCTAGTTGCTAGGGGGAGAACTGAGAGGAAAACGAACAATAATAGAAGTAGTAGCCGTGGGAGATCCAAATCGCAAGGGAAAACTAAGAGATGTTTTCACTGCCACAAAGAAGGCCATATTAGGAGGAACTGCTATGAATTGAAAAATAAACGGAAAAATGAAAATAAGAAAGAAGATGAGCCTCATAATGTTAATGTCTCGGAAGGTTATGAGTCAGCATAAGTACTGACTGTGTCTGAAACCGAGGGGAGTTCTGAATGGATTTTAGATTCCGGGTGTTCGTTTCATATGACACCAAACAAAAGCTGGTTTCAGAATTTTGAGACAATTAAAGGAGGTAAAGTTCTTCTTGGAAACAACCAAGAGTGTTGTGTTGAAGGCATTGGCTCTATTCAAGTTAAGATGTTTGATGGCCAAACTCGAATGATCACAGAAGTCAGGTATGTTCCTGATTTGAGGAAGAGTTTATTGTCACTAGGAGTGTTTGATAAGGCAGGATATGTCTGTAAAACTGAAAATGGAGTGATGAAGATTATTAAAGGCGCAATAATTAAGTTGAAAGGAAACTTAACAAATGGTTTATACGTATTGCAAGGCAATACAGTAACTGGGACAGCAGCTGTAACATCTTCACAAGGACAGAGACAAGCTCAGCTATGGCACATGAGATTGGGTCATGTCAGTGAATAAGGCCTAAAGGAGTTGTCTAAACAAGGGCTGTTGGGAAAAGAAGAGATTGGTACTCTTGACTCTTGTGAACACTGTATTTACGGCAAGGCAACAAGAGTTTCATTTGGCAAGGGGAAGCATATCTCTAAAGCGATTTTAGATTATGCTCATGCTGATTTGTGGGGGCCTGGCAGTGTTCCAACCTTGGGAGGAGCACGTTATTTTTTTGTCAATAATCGACGATTATTCAAGGAGAGTGTGGGTTTACCTTCTTAAATCAAAGTCTGAGACCTTTTCAAGATTTGTGGAATGGAAAAATCTTGTTGAAAGGCAGACTGAAAGGAAACTGAAAGCACTAAGGACAGATAATGGCTTAGAGTTCCTTAGTAGTGAGTTTAAATCCTTGTGTCAAAAAGAAGGTATAATGAGACACTTCACGGTAAAAGGAACCCCACAACAAAATGGCCTAGCCGAAAGAATGAACCGTACTCTTTTGGAAAGAGTAAGATGCATGCTGTCCAATGCAAATTTGTCTAAGGATTTCTGGGGAGAAGCTGTTACCACAGCTGCCTACTTAATTAACCGCTCTCCTTCATCAGCCATTGATTTTAAAACACCTATTGAAATGTGGACAGGTACGCCTCCAGACCTAGGGAATTTAAGAGTGTTTGGTTGTTTGGCATATGCATATTCCAGAGAAGGAAAGTTGGATAATAGAGCAAAGAAATGTTTGTTTTTAGGATATCCTTATGGTATTAAAGGATATCGATTATGGTGTCTAGAAAAGGGTGAAGAGAAGTGCTTAATCAGCCGTGATGTCACCTTTGAAGAGCATACAATAGCTCTTGCAAATCCATTAGCTGAAGCCAAAAATATGGAAATTTCTAAGAAGTTCACTGAGGTTGAACTTGATTTAACAAAGAGTTCCAGTAGTTCAATCCCAGAACAAAATCAGCAAGTTGTTTTGAATGAGCAAGAACAACCAGCTGAACCTATTGATAATCCACCAGAAGATCTTCAGAACTATAGACTCGCAAGAGACAGAACAAGAAGACAGGTTAAACCTCCTTCGAGATTTGGGAATGCAAATCTGGTATATTATGCTCTTGTGTCTGAAGTAGAGTTGGAAGGGGATGAACCACTGTCATACAATTCTGCTATGAAGTCTAAAGACAGTGAGCAGTGGCAGCAAGCTATGGATGAGGAATATGAATCCTTAGTGAAAAATGGCACCTGGAAGTTAGTAGACAAGTCTCCAAAACAGAAGTTAGTGAGCTGCAAATGGATTTACAAAAGGAAAGAAACATCTGATCCTAGAGATCCAGTCCGTTTCAAGGCTAGATTAGTGGCTCGAGGATTTACTCAAGTTGAAGGCGTGGATTATAATGAGATATTCTCACCTGTAGTAAGGCATACGTCCATTAGATTTATTCTTTCTCTAACTGATGTCTTTAATCTTGAGTTAGAGCAGATGGACGTGAAAACCGCCTTCCTTCATGGAGACTTGTCCGAGGTTATATATATGCAGCAGTCGCCCGGTTACATTGGTAAAGGGTCTGAAAATAAGGTATGTTTACTCAAGAAATCACTGTATGGCCTGAAACAATCGCCTAGGCAATGGTATTTGAAATTTGACTCCTTTATTATCTCATGTGGTTTTGAAAGGAGCCAACTTGATCACTGTGTCTATTATAAACATGTAAGTGCATCAGTATCTATGTATTTTCTTTTATATGTAGATGACATGTTAATTGCCTGTTCTGATAAGCTCGAGATTGATAGGCTTAAAGTGCAATTGAGTAAAGTGTTTGAAATGAAAGATTTAGGTGGAGCTAAGCGAATTCTTGGCATTGACATTGTTAGAGATAGGAGTGCAGGTGTCTTGAGTCTCTCCCAAGAGTCTTATAGTAGAAAGTTGCTTGATAAATTTCAAATGAGTGATTGTAAAGCAGTCCTGACTCCTATTGGCCAACATATAAAGCTCTCATCTGAACAAGCTCCTAAAAGTGAACAGGAGAAACTTGGTATGTCCAAGGTTCCCTATGCTAGTGCCGTGGGTAGTCTCATGTACCTAATGGTGTGCACTAGGCCGGACCTAGCTTATGGGATGAGTTTAGTAAGTAGATATATGTCTAATCCGGGGAAGCAACATTGGTGTGCTGTCAAGTGGCTGTTAAGATACTTAAAGGGTACTTTGAGTTATGGCTTATGTTTTAGGAAAAGTCATGAGAGAAGCTTGAGTCTTCAGGGGTTTGTTGATGCTGACTTCGCAGCAGACTGTGATAGGAGGAGGTCTCTTTCTGGTTGGGTGTTTTTAGTTAACAACAATGTTGTCAGTTGGAGGTCTGTGCTGCAGTCAGTGGTTGCTTTGTCAACAACTGAAGCAGAGTATATTGCTGCTGCTGAGGCTACTAAAGAAGCTATTTGGCTTAGAGAATTGATGTGTGAGCTGATATATGACTTTGCGGGGAAAGTTGTGATTTGGTGTGATAGCCAGAGTGCAGTTTTCTTAAGCAAGAACCAAACATATCATGATAGAACTAAGCATATAGATGTGAAGTACCATTTCATTCGTGATATTTTATCCGGTGGTAAAGTCTCTTTGCAGAAAGTTTCAACTGAAGATAATGCTGCAGATATGTTTACAAAAGCCTTACCATGCAAGAAGTTTGAGAGTTGTATATCAGCTCTCGGTTTTAAGAAACTGAAATAGTTTTCTTAGTTAGTCCCTTTCAAATGATTCAATGGTTAGAAATATTTGTCAAGGTGGAGATTTGTTGTTATTTTGACAAATATTGTTTAATGAGCTGGATGTTTATGTGGCAATGAGCTGCCATATGTGTTCTTGAGCTGGCAAGTCAAGTCCAGGTCAGTATTCCTCTAACTAACTCTCTGAAGGCCGTTTTGCTGAGCTGCTGGCACCACGTGATGGAAGCTTCTCAGCCTGTGTAAAATTCCTTTTCCGTGCGATTGGATCCTAGCGTGAGGGAGGGATTTTGTGAGGCAGTGTGATTGTATAATAGGGTTTTTAATTCCCTATTTTGAGTGTATTCTGAGAGCAGTCTTGTGTCTTAGAGTGCATAGAATAGAGAGTGTACAGAGAGGAAGAAGAAGCACGATTGCTGCAGCGGAGTAGGGTTTATCCTACTGATTTGTAGTTCATTCAAAAGAGAGTGATTCTCTGGTTTGTAATCGTTGATAATGGAAGGGACTAAAGTGGATGTAGACCATCTTTTTGGGGTCGAACCACTATAAACCTGGTGTTCTTCTTTTCTTCTCTTACTCCTCTGTTTGATTTTAGATTTGTTCTTCTGTTGGTTACTTGAAATTGCTTCAAGAGTGTGCTATTGTGTACTGACTTTTACAACATTCTCAACGAGTCTTTGTTTGAATCTCCTGCTAAATTGGCCTGCAAAAGGAAGGAGTGTCGTCGTATAAATGGCCCATTGCAATAGAAAAATAAATGAGAAATTCATCTCATAAATTGCCATGCATGTAGAGAATTTTGTCCTATATATATATATGCTCATTTACTTATTTAATAAAACTGATGAGATAAAATTAGTTTAGGGATGGAACTAAGAAACCTAAGAGATGAAATAGGCAAGTGAAAGCTTGGAAAACTGATGAGATACTTTTATTTATTGGCTTAATGTATGTTTTACTCTCTAGCGTTTAAGTGTTTTTCTCAATTTAATCTTTATTATTTATAAAGTTTCAATTTAGTTCTTTTTGTTTTACAATTATACTCTCATATATAATTGATAATTGTTAAAATTGGTTGATGATAAACTTATATTGTATGGTACTGAGATGTGCTTTGAGAGTCTGTTTGAATTAACTTCGTACGTGATTAGGAAGAACCAAAAACGTTGTTTAAAAAAAATTAGAGTATTATAAAACAAGAACAACAAAACACTAAAAGAAGAAATGAAGCTCAAAATACAAAGGAAAAGTGAGACTCTCTATTGATCAATATTGTGGATGTTTCAAATATACTTCACACAACCCCTACTTATAGTGTTGCAATAGGGTAGATTACAAACCTCAAATGACCTAAAATATAAAGGTGAGAGAGTCTAATGACTATTCTTAGAGGAGAGAGAGAGTCATGGGAAAGAATAACTAAAATTATATTGGGTTGAATGAGCTAATGGGAGAAAATCAAGTTGGATATCTACATAGTATTTACAACACTCCCCCTTAGATATTCATTATATATAAAATACGTCTCTTTTAAAACCTTACTAGAGAAAAAAGAAATCCAATGGGAAAAATTCTAGTGAAGAAAAAAAGTACATTATGTTGGTATATATGTCCCGAAGCCTCGTATTTAACATTTTATTATTTAATTATTATTTATAGATTACGTGATAATTTTTTTTGAGAAATTATGTGATAATTTTTAATTGCATTTTATATTAGCTATTATATGAAAAATTCAGGGTTTTTAGTGTAATCTTAACCAATAGGGAAAAATACACTTTTGGTCCCTGAGGTTTGGGTTAAGTTACACTTTGGTTCCTGAGTTTTAAAACTCAACAAAATTACCCCTGAGGTTTGAGATAAGGAGCAATTTGGTCCCTGCCATCCAATTTGCCGTTAAATACTAACGGACTGCTGACGTGGCACTATTATTTTAATTAAAAAATTAATTTTTAATTTTTTAAATAAAAATATTATTATTTTATTATTAATTTTTAATTATTTATCTCCCTCTTTCTTCTCCTTCTTCTTTCTCTTCTCCATCTCCTTCTTCCTTCTTCCCCATCTCCTTCTTCTTCAACTCCGGTGGTCGCCCGCCGCCGGTTGTCGGTGAACGGCAGCGGCGGTCGTCGAAATTATTTTTTCTTCTTTTTTCTTCACTTATTCTCCTTGCTTTTCTTTCTTCTGTCTTTTTTTAACAGAGGGAGATTCAGGGAGGGTGGGAAGCTCCTCCTCCCCGATCTGGCACCGGAAACCCTTTCCCTTTTTCCCGAATCTCCCTCTGTTTTTTTTAAATAGAAGAAAGAAAAGAAAAGAGAAGAATAGAAGAAAGGGAGAAGAAGAAGAAAGAAGAAAAGAAGAAAAAAAATCTGACAGTCGTCGCCGTCGTTCGCCAGCAGCCGACGGGGGCCGGCCACCGAAGTTGAAGAAGAAGGAGATGGGGAAGAAGGAAGATGGAGATGGAGAAGAGAAAAATGAGATGGAGAAGATAAAGAAGATGGAGAAGAAAGATGGAGAAAAAGAATTAAAAAGATTAATAAAATAATAATATTTTTATTTAAAAAATTAAAAATTAATTTTTTAATTAAAATGATAGTGCCACGTCAACAACCCGTTAGGATTTAATGACAAAATGGATGGCAGGGACCAAATTGCTCTTTATCTCAAACCTCAGGGGTAATTTTGTTGAGTTTGAAAACTCAAGGACCAAAGTGTAACTTAACCCAAACCTCAGAGACCAAAAGTGTATTTTTCCCTAAACAATATGTAGTTTACATACGGGAGGATCATGTTCAAGAAATAACCTAAGGAGAGTCTATAGTATACAGATAAGGTTGGGTGTCTTATCTTGGTAACACTACGGTACGACCCACTTTATAAGTAGTTACAAATAATTCGATCCATCGTTCATGTGGAGGCATACGAGTGGGGGTATCATATACAATGAGTTTGTATAAGAGTGGACCACGACATATTTAATCTCTCTCTATAAATTTGTTAATTGAGAAGATTACTATTTCACAGGATGATCATATGCGACTCAATCTTAATCTTGAGTGAGGTATGAACTCCTACCTATGAGGGCTTGTCCTTTGATTTGCATGGGTGAGTATGAATTTTGTAACCAATTCAATAAGCCTATCATTTTGGGGACTTGACCAAATGGGAAGTTGGAAACATAAATTTCACAAGATCAAATTCGCTCCTTCCCATATAAGGAAAATGGATAAGTAGTTCCCTTAAGTGATGATTTTGGGACTTGAACAATGGAGCCCCACCCTCTCATTGGTCCGAGAGAGACTTGGTTTTTTATTGGAATATAAACATATTGTTCATTAGAGGATCAATGATACTTAAGGCATAATATGTAATTATAGGGGTAAAACAAACTTTTGACCCAACCGTAATTACGAACAACTCATGAAGGACCGACGTGCATGTAATGGTTATATCCATGGACACAACATGTCCTATAGTGCATAAGAGTGCTGAAGGAATTGAATCCTCTAGTGGAAGCGGTTTTCACCGTTCGTGATTTAATTTCGATTAAAAGAAAACCGATACGTTGGGAAAAACATGAAACATTTTCTAAACGAGATTAAGCATGCATAAACTTAGATCTAAACCTATTTAGATCAAGAACACTTACATGGTTGAGGCTGGAAAATTCTGCACTATGCTCCAAGGACTCCTCCAATGGACACCACCCTTCGGATCACCCACTACGCTCTTTGGATTACTGAGATCCGGCTTGTGAGAGCCAAAACTTGTCTTGGAAGGGAAAAGTTCCAGCAATGATCTTACTATTTTTGAGAGAAAAAACAAGAGAGAAAAAGAGTGAGCGATCTCTCTGGTTTTTTTTTTCGTTAGAGAGAGAATGAGCTCAATCACTTGGGTATCCCCTTCCACTTTACGATAAGTAGGGAGGGAGTTATTACCCTACTCGATCTCGACCGTTGGATCTAATCCCAACGATCTTGGCCGTTTATTAATTTTTTTTAGAAAAGGAATATTCATTAGAAACGAGCAATTGATCCCGAAAAAGAAACATCAGTGGGACAAGAACCCCTGTTGATATGAGTTACATGGCCAATATCCTTCTTGTAACGCCCCAGGCCCGGGATTCGGAATCCGGATTCGGCACTTAAGGCCTCGATATTTTCCTACGACCTGGCCACGTTACCATACTCGTCTTAAATTGCTTCCAAGAGTGAAAACTGTCCCCACAAACCAACACGAGGTCCTTTTAGCATGCATTTTCCTCACTCACATGCCCCCTAGGAAATTTCTCAGGAGGTCACCCAACATAGAACTTCTCCAAGCCAAGCACGCTTTGTTGGGTTTTATGCCCTAAAACTCGTAGATAGTGAATGTAACCGTTGACCGGATATTAATGAAATAATATTGATATATTTTTCCTTTAATTGTTATTAGTTATTTTATATTTTATATTTTTCTTTGCCTAATAATAACCCTAATCCAATAAACTAGACATCCAAGGTTGTAATATGAGTTTTGAACTATATGTAGCGGCATATGGGATCATTGTTCAAGAAACAGCCTAAAGGGTCTATAGTATAGGGATAAGACTGAGTGCCTTATCCTGGTGACACTATGGATACGGCCCACTTTGTATTTGATACAAACGCTGCGATCCAACGCGTTCGTGTATGAGACATGCGAGTGGGGGTATCTTATGCAATGAGTTTGCATAAGACCGGACCGCGAAATAGTAACCACTGGTTATAACACCGTTAACTAGTTGGTTTTCTATTTCACTAGGACGACCTAGACAACTTAGTCTTAATCCTGAGTTGATTATGGACTCCTGCTCATGAGAGACTGTCCTTTGATTTGTATGGGTGAGAGTGGCCAATACGCCGACTCAATAAGCCTACCACTTTGGGGACAAGACCGAATGGGGAGCTGGGAACATAATCGTACAAGATGGAATTCACTCATTCCCGACTTTAAGGAAGCAGATGAGTGTTCCCTTAAGTGGTTACTCTGAGTCTTGAACAAAGGGCCCTACCCTCTCTATGGCACGAGAGGGTTTTTTGTTTGATGGTTGGACCACAAACATGTTGTTCATTAGAAGAGAACTGGTACTTAAGGAAATAGAGGTAACCTAGGGGTAAAACGGTAATTTGACCCAGCTGGTGTTACAGACACTCGTGAAGGACTAACTAGTCGATATTGGTCTAGATCCGTGGACACATAAAATATGTCTGCAGTGAGAAGAGTGCAACTGTGAGTCTATAGTGGAATGTACACACAGTTAACGAATATTGATTAATGTGGTTAATGAGTTTGACCAATTAATCTCACATCGTTGGAGGTTCTGATCTGCAGGTCCATTAGGTCCCACTGGTAGCTCGTAAAGTAATTTGAGGCAACTAAGTAATAAATGTAAATTGAAAATGTTCAATTTACTAAGGGAAACAAATATAATATATATTGATATATTATTATGAGAGAAATTAATATTTAAAGAAGTTCAAATATAAATTTATGGAAGTTTGAAAGAGTTCAAATAATGAATTAATTAATTTAAGTCCTAAAATGTGTTTGGGAAAATTAATTAATTCTAGGTCGGGAATTAAATATGTGATATTTAATTGGTGGTTAATTAATTAAAGAATTCATTAACCAGGAATTAATCAATTATGGAAATAATTAATCACTTAAGGAAGTGATTAATCATTTATGGAAATGATCTAATCACTTATGGAAGTAATTAGTCATTTGTGGAAAAGATTAATCAATTATGGAATTGATTGATCATGATTGATTAATTAAGGAATAAGATTGAATCAATTTTGGAAAAGATTGATTTAATTGAATATTTAATTCAAGGTCTCTCTTCTATAAATAGAACACTAGACCTAATTGGTCATGAGACTTGACATTCTTGCTCTTGCTCTTAGGCTCTCAAAGACAAGACCTAGAATTCTCTCTAGCCTCCCTCTTAGAGAAAGACTCCCACAAGTCTTTTGCCTCCTAGACTTAGAGTCATACCGGTGTAACCTCTGTGGTTATTGTGTCATTCAAAAAGGAATTTCCAGCGAAGAAAATCAAAGGCGGCTATTGTGCTTTGTTCGTTGGAGCGTCGTTGGCGAAGAACGGTTAAGTCTACAACGAAGGTTTGTAACGGTTCTTCCCCTTTTCTTTAGAAAAGCATGAAAATAAATTTAGATTTATTTTTAAGCATGTTTAAACTGAATTTCCAGCAACTTTAAAGAGTGTTTAAAGTTTGTTTGAGTTATCGTAACGGTATTTTAATGTTAATTAATATACGGCGTAAGGTCCAATCGATGCGCTTCTGCTGCGTGGGGACTTTTATTCCTTTCAATCGGCATCAGAGCCATCGTTGTCCCTATTAATTGATATTAAAAGTTTCGATAGGCTCTAATAGGTGGGATTTATGCATAATGTATGTTCGGTTTGCGTTGAACTGTTTTGGTTAATTTTATGGCCATAGATTTTACTTTTATGTGATTTTGATCATGTAAGGCCTGGTGTTTCGGGTATTTTATGTAAATCGGGTCCTTGTAAGTCCGTGTCTAGATTTAGGGCTGTTATCGATGGAGATCGAGATGATTTTGGGCGAAAATCATGAAAAACGGCACTGGAAATCGGAAAAACAGAGTGCAGAACAGAGGAATCGACGATTTTAGGGTTGCTGGAAAATTTCCCGGCCGGGATCCTGACCGGGAAATCGGTCTGGTTCGGTTTATTTTACTGGATCAACCCGATTTTTTGAGTTATTGGCCCGGTTCAGCCAATTTATGGCATGGTTCGTGATTTTGGAGGCCGGTTCGAGGTTGTTCGGGGCGGTTCGTGATGTCTAGACAAAATTCCGGAGCTGTACAAGGATTTTTAGGATAGAATTTAGCTAAATTAATGTAATTTATTGCTTTATTTTATCATAGGGGCCAAAATTAACCGGTTCAATTGCTATTTATATGTTTTATGGATGTCATATAGAATATTTAATCCCACCTTAGGTTATAAACATGCTCATGCATATTTTATATATTATAAATTGTTATAATGTATGTTTAAATGCATGGATTTGTTTTCATATTTTTTAATATAAGTGTATACTAATTATATGAAAAATTGGAAAGCATGAAGCATCTCATTACTTAAATTAAATATAAATAGTTATGTTTAATGTGATGAATGAAGCATGCTTGATTGATTTTCTTGATTGACTTATAATTGTTATATTAAAAGAAAATCAATATTGCATGAAGCATGAAACATCCATAGTTTTTTTTTTTTTTTTTTTTTTTTTTTTTTTTTTTTTTTGACAATGAAACATCCATAGTTAATAATATAATTGTTATATTATTCATGCAATTAGTGTGGTTTAATTATTTAATTTGAATGAGATTGTTGAATAAATTAAACCTTAGATTCTTGATTATAGGATTAATCATTAAAATTTGAAATAGTTCTTTAATGATTAGAAACCGTCAATCTATAATTAAGATTTGCATGCAAACATGAGATCATAGGATAAATTGGATTAATTTTAAATCGTTTAAAATTAATTAGACCTAGATCGATTTCTAATAGGATTAGAATCTCTTGTTACTTAGAATTAAAAATAGTTTTAATTGACTAAGTAGGAAAAACATTGCTATGATTATAAGGGAACTCCACCGGTAATGTTCTATCTAAGGCTGGGGGGTATTTAAGTTGACGGTTTACGGAACACCTCCTACCTGGGAACTGACCTGGAATACCGGAGTTGAATTAATCATAGTTAAATGTTAGCATGCAATGTCACTAGGTATATTAAAAGTGTTTAATGCACCTAGATCTTTAGAGTAAAGACCTTACATTACTGAGGTTATAAGGGAACTCTCTCGGTAAAGTTCTGTCTAAGGTTGGGGGTTTTTAAGTTGACGGTTTACGGAACACCTCCTACCTGGGAACTGACCCGAACATTGAGTTGAATTAACCATAGTAATGTTGACCTGCAATGTTGGGTTTATTAAAAGAAGTTTAATTCACCAAAAAGATTGCAGTTGAATCCTTTCCATAATTGTTATAATAGGATCAGACTTAGATAGATTAACTTAGCCGAATACTATCTAAGTTAAACAACCCTATATTAACCTTAGGACATTTTCAGTGGGAGGAGAATTACAAAACGAGATTTAAATCAAGTTTTGCTCCTACGTCCCTATATTCACAACGTGAGATTCATGCTCGGCTTCGAGTCGCCTTAGGAGCGGCCTCTCTTCGGAAAGTGTTTGCATGAATCAATATCAAGGTGAATGGGAAAAATGTCTAGAGTAAGTGGGAGCGGGACACGTGTCAACGTATCCCTCGGTCTCTGCCCATAGTTCACACCGTGAGAGTCCTATGATCCGCCAGCAGGTTGTCCTGGCGCAACCATCCCTTCGGAGGGCCTGGTCATAGGATTCAGAACATCGTGAACTCCTGAAAAGGATAGGAGCTCTTAGGCTAATCAACAACAGTTGTCTTTCCCTTCGGTAGCCTGTTGGTGCGTGCCTCTGAGATCTGAAAGTGGGAGGGTTACACTTACGAGGATGAGTTAAAAGTGTTAACAAATCCTTGGCCGAACAACGGTGGCTAATATCTATAGGAATATGAGTTATTCTGGAATTAGAATTAGCTGAGAGGTGTCTCATTTCAAAGGAGGAGTACCTGATCAGCCTTTGGTGGCTGATATTCTAAACCTCTGAAACATCGTTGCAAAACTAAATCAATAGTTTTTAGGGTTCTGTGATTGTCTATTTTGCTAAATTGATTGGATTGTGTGTAATTGTTTGCTTGTATGATGGGTTAAGGCAAAGATAACTAATACGGTCATGGTTTGTTTAAATTTCAGCAATGTCTTCCTCAATTATCTCTCTGCTTAAAAATGAGAAATTAACCGGTGAAAATTTTGCTACGTGGAAGTCGAACCTGAATACGATTCTTGTTGTCGATGATCTGCGGTTCGTCTTAACGGATGATTGTCCTCCAGCCCCTGCTCGTAATGCATCCCAAGCAGTTAAGGATGCTTATGACCGGTGGACAAAGGCCAATGATAAGACTTGCGTCTATATCTTAGCCAGCTTATCTGAAGTTTTGGCTAAAAGGCATGAGGGCATGGTAACAGCGAGGGAGATTATGAACTCTCTCCGGGAGATGTTTGGACAACCGTCCTACCAACTCCACCATGACGCTCTCAAATACGTTTATAGTTGTCGCATGAAAGAGGGCACGTCTGTTCGGGAGCATGTCCTGGATATGATGGTCCAATTCAACGTGGCAGAGGCAAACGGGGCGGTCATAGATGAGCGTAGTCAGGTTGCATTCATCTTAGAATCTCTTCCGAAGAGTTTTCTGCAGTTTCGAAGCAATGCAAGGATGAATAAAATAACATTCAACCTGACTAGCCTCCTGAATGAGCTACAACTCTATCAGTCTCTTCTTAAGAACAAGGGACAGATAGAAGGAGAGGCAAATGTTGTCCACTCTAAAAGAAAGTTCGAGAAGGGTTCATCCTCTGGAACTAAATTTGTAGCAACTTCTTCAAAGAAAACTCAGAAGAAGAAAGGAAACAAGGGGAAATCTCCCAGTACTGCTGCTAAAAGCAAGGGAAAAGCCAAAGCTATGGCAGATAAGGGCAAGTGTTTCCACTGCAATGTAGATGGACATTGGAAGAGAAACTGCCCAAAGTACCTTGCTGAGAAAAAGAAGGAAAAGGAAGGTAAATTTGATTTACTGGTTTTAGAAACATGCCTGGTAGAACATGGTGAGTTTACCTGGATACTTGATTCAGGAGCAACTAATCATGTTTGCTCTTCTTTTCAGGAAAATAGTTCCTTTCGGCAGTTGAACGATGGAGAAATGACACTCAGGGTCGGAACTGGAGAAGTCATTTCAGCTAAAGCAGTGGGAGCTGCGAAGTTATTTTTTAGAAATAGATTCTTACTTTTAGAAAGTTTGTTAATCGTTCCCAAAATTAAGAGGAACTTAATTTCTATTTCATGTTTGATTGAACAATCGTATACAGTTACTTTTGATATGAATGAAGCGTTCATTTATAAAAATGGTGTACTTATTGGTTCAGCCAAATTGGAAAATAACTTGTATGTTTTAAGACCAACCGAAAACAAAGCACTTTTAAATCACGAATTATTTAAAACTGCTGAAACATCGATAGGATCGGTCGTTTGGTAAAGAATGGACTTCTAAGCAAGTTAGAAGATGATTCACTACCACCTTGTGAATCTTGTCTCGAGGGAAAAATGACCAAGAGACCCTTTACTGGAAAAGGTTACAGAGCCAAAGAACCCTTAGTCGGATCTATGTGGTCCAATGAATGTAAAAGCTCGAGGAGGGTACGAATATTTCATCTCATTTATAGATGATTATTCAAGATATGGTTACTTGTACCTAATGGGACATAAGTCTGAAGCCCTTGAAAAGTTTAAGGAGTTTAAGACTGAAGTTGAAAACCTATTAGGTAAATCTATTAAAGTACTTCGATCTGATCGAGGAGAGGAGTATATGGATCAAAGATTCCAGGATTATATGATAGAACATGGAATCTAATCTCAACTCTCAGCCCCTGGTACACCTCAGCAGAATGGTGTGTCAGAAAGGAGAAATAGAACCTTGTTAGACATGGCTCGATTAATGATGAGCTATGCTCAATTGCCTAACTCGTTTTGGGGGTATGCAGTAGAGACTGCAGTATACATCTTGAACAATGTTCATTCGAAAAGTGTTTCTGAAACACCTTTCGAATTATGGAAGGGGCGTAAACCTAGTTTGCATCACTTTCGCATCTGGGGTTGTCCAGCACACGTGCTTGTGACAAATCCTAAGAAACTGGAACCTCGTTCAAAACTGTGCCAATTTGTTGGTTACCCTAAAGAAACGAGAAGTGGTTATTTCTACGACCCACAAGAAAATAAGGTGATTGTATCGACAAACGCCACTTTCTTAGAGGAAGACCACATGAGAGATCATAAACCACGCAGCAAAATAATATTAGGAGAAGCTACTGAAGAATCATCAAGAGTTATTGATGAAGTTGGATCTTCAACAAGGGTTGATGAAGGAACTAGTTCTTCAGATCCATCCCGTTGATAACTGCCCAAAAGGTAGTTATTTAGGCCTCAATTATATAGGGACTTGTGTGTCCTTTATGCTTATTAGGGTTGGTTTTGGATAGATATTACATGATTTAACCCATTTGGAAGAATGGAAGCATTGGAAATTATTTTGTACAGATTATGCTGCTGAGCGACTGGAGGGAGCAAATTCTGTGCTGCAGCAAAACTGGGAACAGAACTGCCACATCACAGCTCGTTAGCCAACTTAATGAACCGACTTCTGTTGAGTTATTTTCGGGATAAAGGAGCAAGGAGAGCCCTACACGTGTCCAAGTTGACCTAATTCAAGTCTCCTCTCTTTCTATAAAAGGAAGTAGCCGTCCAAGTCAAATGCATTCCATGTTTTCCCTTGGAAGCCGAATAGTATAGGGAGATTGAAGATCATCAAGAACACCATCTTTCGCAAGTTGATTAGGGAGTTTACTTTCTTTATTAACTTATGGTTATGGACATGCATACTCAGATTGTTATTCGTATTCTTATGCCTATTATGAACTAAGTAGCTTAAGGTGTTGGTTAGGAATAATGTGATTACTGTGCTTCATCTCTAGTAATAAATTGACTATCGCATTTTGGTTAATTGTTGTGCTTAATCTCATTTTATGCCCGCCTGGCCAGCCGGTATGGATAGCTCTCTCTAGTTTCAGGGATGATTTAGAGAGTGTGTGGCAATTATCCACACTATGATCATTGTGTATTGGTGAACGCCAGTGACTGAGCTAGGGATAGCCAGTTGCCTAGTGCTTGATCGGTCGCTCTTCATTGGGTTTGAAACATATCCCAAAAGATCCGGAGTTTCGGGAGGAATCCGCTAATAATACTGCGAGAAATGCATGATCAATAATATTGCTAGAGCATATCTTAGAACAATCACTAAAACCTAACCAGCGCCTGTCTTTAATCTGTCTATCTATTTGTTTACTCGTTGTTCTGTCATATATTTTGCTTAAGCATAATTCCGATAAAACCCAATCATTTTATTATTCTTGAAACCATTAGAAAGTTACACAAAAATAGGTAGAGTGGAAACTCATTCAGGGCTCGGATTGATAATATTACTTGTTGTAGACTGTGTATACTTGCACAAGAATTCTAGAGTATTTTATATTATATTTTTACTCACTCTAGGAACCCAACAAGTTTTTGGCGCCGTTGTCGGGGACTGGATAAGTTTTTATCTGATTTGTTTTGTGTATGTGTTTTAGTGGTTTGGTGCTAGAACTTTTTGATTGTTTCTTTTGTTTTTGCAGGTGTGAGTTTGGTGCATGAGCGATCTGCCTGGGTTAAGGTTCGAGCTTGATCCAGAAATTGAAAGGACATTCAGGTTAAGAAGGAGAGAGCAGCGCAGAAACCAGATGGAGAAGGTGTCGCGTCTTCCGACGGATCCTAAAGGTCCAGCAGCAGTAAACCCCCAGCAGAATCCGTTGCTGCAGCAAAACCCACTGTTTGAGCAAAATGAGCAGCAAAATAATCAGGCTGAGAATCCTATCTTGATAGCGAACGATAGGACCAGAGTCATTCGAGCATATGCTGTCCCGATGTTTAATGAGTTGAATCCAGGGATTGCACGTCCCCAAATCCAAGTGGCAAATTTTGAAATGAAACCGATAATGTTTCAGATGTTGCAAACCGTGGGGCAATTCCATGGTTTGTCATCTGCAGACCCTCATTTACATCTTAAGTCTTTTCTAGGAGTTAGTGACTCTTTTGTAATTCAAGGAGTGCCTAGAGATGCTCTTAGATTAACTTTGTTCCCGTATTCTCTTAGAGATGGAGCAAAGTCATGGTTAAACTCTTTTGCTCCAGGATCAATTAGGACGTGGGATGAGTTAGCTGAAAATTTTTTGAGTTAATATTTCCCACCTAATAGAAATGCTAAATTGAGGAGTGAGATAGTAGGGTTTAGGCAACTTGAGGATGAGACTTTTAGTGAGGCTTGGGAAAGGTTTAAGGAGCTTTTGCGAAAATTTCCCCACCATGGTTTACCTCATTGTATTCAAATGGAAACATTTTACAATGGTTTAAATGGAGTAACCCAAGGTATGGTCGATGCTTCGGCTGGAGGGGCCCTTTTGGCAAAAACTTTTGATGAGGCTTATGAAATTTTAGAGAGAATATCTATTAATAGTTGTCAGTGGTCGGATGTTAGAGGCACAAATAAGAAAGTTAAGAGTGTGTTAGAGGTTGATGGTGTGTCCACCATTAGGGATGATCTTGCTATGATTGCTAACGCTCTTAAGAATGTGACAGTGATTAGTCATCAGCAGCCACCAGGTATGGAGCCTACTGCAGTGGTGAACCAAGTCACGGACGAAGCATGTGTCTATTGTGGTGAAGACCACAACTACGAGTTTTGCCCCAGCAATCCAGCTTCTGTGTTTTTCGTAGGTAATCAGAGGAACAACCCTTATTCTAACTTTTATAATCCAGGTTGGCGCAACCACCCCAACTTCTCATGAGGAGGTTAGGGAAATAACGTACAAGCGCAACAGAAGATGAACCAGCCGGGATTTGCTAAAGCGCAGGTAATGCCCCAGCAAAATAAGCAGGCTATGCCCCAGCAAAATTCGGGAAACTCTCTCGAAGCGATGATGAAAGAATTTATGGCTCGCACAGATGCCGCAATTCAAAGTAATCAAGCTTCGATGAGGGCCCTGGAATTGCAAGTGGGTCAGTTGTAGAAAAGAGGAAGAACCGTTACAAACCTCCGTTGTAGACTTGACCGTTCTTCGCCAACGATGCTCCAACGATCAAAACGCAGTAGCCGCCTTTGGTTTTTCTTTGCTGGAAATTTCTTCTTTGATTGACTCAATCACCACAGAGATTACACCGGTATGTCTCTGAGTCTAGGAGGCAAAAGACTTGTGGGAGTCTTTCTCTAAGAGGGAGGCTAGAGAGAATTCTAGGTCTTGTCTTTCGGAGTCTAAGAGCAAGAGCAAGATTGTCAAGTGTCATGACCAATTAGGTCAAGTGTTCTATTTATAGAAGAGAGGCCATGAATAAAATATTCAATTAAATCAATCTTTTTCCAAAATTGATTCAATCATATTCCTTAATTAATCAATCATGATTAATCAATTCCATAATTGATTAATCTTTTCCACAAATGACTAATTACTTCCATAAGTGATTAGATCATTCCCATAAATGATTAATCACTTCCTAAGTGATTAATTATTTCCATAATTGATTAATTCCTGGTTAATGAATTCTTTAATTAATTAACCACCAATTAAATATCACATATTTAATTCCCGGCCTAGAATTAATTAATTTTCCCAAACACATTTTAGGACTTAAATTAATTAATTAATTATTTGAACTCTTTCAAACTTCCATAAATTTATATTTGAACTTCTTCAAATATTAATTTCTCTCATAATAATATATCAATATATATTATATTTGTTTCCCTTAGTAAATTGAACATTTTCAATTTACATTTATTACTTAGTTGCCTCAAATTACTTTACGAGCTACCAGTGGGACCTAATGGACCTACAGATTAGAAGCTCCAACGATGTGAGATTAATTGGTCAAACTCATTAACCATATTAATCAATATTCGTTAACTGTGTGTACATTCCACTATAGACTCACAGTTGCACTCTTCTCACTGCATACATATTTTCTGTGTCCACGGATCTAGACCAATATCGACTAGTTAGTCCTTCACGAGTGTCCGTAACACCAGCTGGGTCAAATTACCGTTTTACCCCGGGGTTACCTCTATTTCCTTAAGTACCAATTCTCCTCTAATGAACAACCTGTTTGTGGTCCAACCATCAAACAGAAAACCCTCTCGTGCCATTGAGAGGGTAGGGCCCTTTGTTCAAGACTCGGAGTAACCACTTAAGGGAACACTCATCTGCTTCTCTAAAGTCGGGAATGAGTGAATTCCATCTTGTACGATTATGTTCCCAGCTCCCCATTCGGTCTTGTCCCCAAAGTGGTAGCCTTATTGAGTCGGCGTATTGGCCACTCTCACCCATACAAATCAAAGGACAATCTCTCATGAGCAGGAGTCCATAATCAACTCAGGATTAAGACTAAGTTGTCTAGGTCGTCCTAGTGAAATAGAAAACCAACTAGTTAACGGTGTTATAACCAGTGGTTACTATTTCGCGGTCCGGTCTTATGCAAACTCATTGCATAAGATACCCCCACTCGCATGTCTCATACACGAACGCGTTGGATCGCAGCGTTTGTATCAAATACAAAGTGGGCCGTATCCATAGTGTCACCAGGATAAGGCACTCAGTCTTATCCCTATACTATAGACCCTTTAGGCTGTTTCTTGAACAATGATCCCATATGCCGCTACATATAGTTCAAAACTCATATTACAACCTTGGATGTCTAGTTTATTGGATTAGGGTTATTATTAGGCAAAGACAAATATAAAATAACTAATAACAATTAAATGAAAAATATATCAATATTATTTCATTAATATCCGGTCAACGGTTACATTCACTATCTACGAGTTTTAGGGCATAAAACCCAACAGAACCACCATATGTGCCGCCCCCACCTTATGTACCACCTCTACCTTTTCCACAAAGGCAAAAGCCTAGGAATCAGGATGGTTGATGTGGACTTTTCCTACCGCAAGCGCACGGGTCAAGTAATAATATAGTGAATAGTAAATTCGAATGTCGTCCTCTGGATTGGATTTTTAAGCAAATCGAGTATTGTGAATTATCTTGCCCAATTTTATTTAGGGATCAAAAAGTGATGAATAGGTGATGATAAAAACAAATCAAAGCAAGTAAAAAAATATGGAATTTCAATTGGGCAAACTACTTAGGGAATTGATTTCGCCGATTTCGTTTAGGATTGATTTTAAAGAATAAGTTATTATGCACAATGAAATTATGAGCCAAAGACCCTTTAATCACAACTACCTCTCTCGAGTATAATTGATTCTCATGCAAATTAACCCACTTGATATCCCTATCTAAGTTTATTACTAAGCAAGGCAATGAGATCTTTTAACCAATTCTAAAGTTAATCTAAAACCGTCAAGAATTAGAAAGTAAACTTCATTCATGCAATCTTGAGCAAGTCTAGATCAAATCCCCTCTCCCGAGCTAGATTCGAAACTTAAATCATCCAACTAATGGCCAATTAATTGTAAGCATTAAATCAAGATTACAAACACAACAACATTGCACAACTTAAACCATAAATCAATCCATAAACTTAATCAACTACATCAATCCCTAAGCTACAAGTTTAGCTACTCATGAATGCAAATACAAGCTCAACTAAACAAGTGAAAGCCATAAATCTAACTAAAGAAAGAAAAGGGAAAAGAAAACTCAATGTAGGCCGAGTCCCGACGTCCCCGTCGCGATCCCCACGAACAATGGGTTGATTTCCAAGTTCTTCCTTTGTTTTCAGCTCCAAAAGCCTCTATTCTGTCCTCTTTACGGCTCCAAAAGGTCCCAAATCAATCTCCTCCAAAACCTAGCCGAAGTGAAGCTTTTATTCTGATTTTTCGTCTTAGCGTCGAGACGCTGTCAAGACAGCGTCGCGACGCTGCCTCTTATACGCGCGTTCTGAATAAGGAAAAACGGTAGCGTCGGGACGCTTCCTATCACAGCGTCTCGACGCTGTAAGCTTTACGCGCCTAATCTGATATGGAATGTGAGCGTCGAGACGCTCAAGAGCTAGCGTCTCGACGCTAGCCTGCTGTTGACCGAGATTTGACTTTTCTCCACTTTTACTCTTTTCATTCCTTTGCTTCTTTTCACGCCCCGAGCACCCGATTAACTCTGATATTGCATTATAGCTCCAATCAACCATTTCCTACAAAATAAACATTAAAGTGCAATAAAATGGCCCAAACACCATAAAAGACTAGCTAAATTAAATAAGTAAAGATAGCTAGCTATGCTCGCTATCAAATACCCCCAAACTTAAGCTTTTGCTAGTCCTCGAGCAAACTCTAAATCAGACATATAATGGAAGAATGGATGCAATAATCATAACTCAATCCTCAAGGCTCAAAAGTCAATAACCAAGCAAGCAAGAGACATGCACACAAGGACCAATGAGGGAGACAAATTAAAATTTTTCCAAAATTAACTTGCACAAGCGAGATCTAACTCAACAAGATCAGACTCTACTAGCTCGGGATTGGATTATTAAACTCTCAGCTCATCTTCCCTCTACACTGGCACTAAGGCTTCACTAATGAGTTAATGCAACAAATTAGTTTGTTTATCTCCATACTTAGGTGCTTATAAATAACAATCAAATTAAGCATGTATATGTGGCACTAGCTTTCACACACCCATTGCAGGGACCCTTAACCTGAGTTTTCTCTGGTTGGCCTAACTGATCACAACAGGGGTAGCTCTTTTTGCCTTAATCTTTATTAAACATTGCAAACTGTGCACAGGCCATGGCATAATAATTTTCTTTTCAACAGTAACAACAAGAATGATTTTTCTTTATGAGCATAAATAGCATATATTCTTTTCTTTTCTCCTAAGCAAGATTAAACATGCTAATTTGCAAAAAATTAACTCTTTAGCTCTACCCTACACCTATCGAGGTGACAACAAGCATATGAACCTAATAATTCGCTCCTAAGCATTCAAATCCAAATCTAGCCAAGACAAATACTCTACTCATGCAAGCCATCTCCTAGAAAAATTTTAAAAAGTCTCCCTTTTTGGGCACTTATGCTTACATCTCATCACAAGCTTGAAAATTGACAAGAAAGCCTATCCTAGGACATCATAATCATGCAAAAGTAGCATCCAGAAAACAACCATATGCATAATTCAAAGAAAGCTCAAAACTATAGCCCGAACTCAGATGCTCAAGGGCTCCACAAACATGCTAATCCACCCCCAAACTTAAAATATGCATTGTCCTCAATGTATAACGAAGATAAGGCATAAACAAGCATGAGAACAATAAAAGAATGACAGGAGTGAATAATACTGGCCTGGAATGATGATGACTTCTTGCTTGAAAGCTTGGAATCTTGAAAGCTTGAAAGCAAAGGAGAGGAAGAAAACAAGACCTACAAAACAAAAACAAATAATAAATCAAAAACAAAAAGAAAACACACTAAACTTACTTGGGTTGCCTCCCATAAGCGCTTGTTTAACGTCATTAGCTCGACGTGTTGCACGTGCTTCAAGGAGGCTTTTGTTCTGTGAATCCAACAGAGGTGCTCTTTCTTGCACCTTTCCTGTAGCCATGTAAAGCACTTCATCTTTAGAGTCTTCAACTGCTTTAAAGATTTCTTTTTCGTTCTTGAGTCTAATAGTGAGCTCCCTACGCTCAATATCTATAATCGCTCGCCCAGTAGCGAGGAATGGTCGTCCTAATATGACAGGCATTGAAGGATTTTCTATCATGTCCATAACATACAAGTCAACAGGGAGGAAAAATCTACCTACTCTGATTAACACATTTTCTACAATACCAACTGGTCTCACCACAGATTGATCAGCCAATTGGAGCTTTACAGGAGTAGACTTAATCTCACCTATATCTAACTTTTTACACAAGGACAATGGGATAATATTAATGCTAGCACCTAAATCACATAATGCTCTGAAAGAATAAGTACCAAAACTACAAGGAACAGAAAAACTCCCTGGATCTGCTACTTTTTCAGGTACTTTTTGTTGTACTCTGGTGCTGCATGTGGAAACAAGATAAACAGTGTCAACCTTCTTTTCTTTTCGCTTCTTTGCTAACCACTCCTTCATGAACCTGTTGTATTGGGGCATCTCTAATGCCTCTGCAAAAGGAATATTGATATTCAGATTCATAAAAGCATTCATAAATTTATCAAACTGAACCTGATTATTCTTTTTCTTCTTTTTCTTTTTCTTTTCCTTGGGAACCATCAATGTGGGAGAAGGAATAGGAGGCTCAAGGTTAGGCTGTTCAGTCTCATCAGATGATGTGTCCTCCTCAGCTTCCCCTGTAGGCGTTTCATAGTCCTCAGATTCAGGTTCCTCTTCAGATTCCTCCCGGTGCACAGTGATTGCCTTACAATACTCCATCTGAGGTTTTTCTTGTTCAGCTGGGGCCTTACCTTTGTTCATTGTACTTACAACATTCACCAACTGTCCCAGCTGAGTCTCTATGTTCTTTATAGCTGCACTGTGGCCATTCACTGTTGAGTTTATGGCAATGACTGCCTCCTCTAATTTGGTTGTCCTGTTACTAGACTCTGCAATGAAAGCTCCAACAAGATCTTCTAACTTTTTATTATCTTGAGTTTGAGGGGCAAAACCAGGAGGATTAAGAACATTCTTAGTATTAGCATAAGAGAAATTTTCATGGTTCCTATTGTTAGGGTGATAATGTGTAGGTGTAGAACTATTATTATATCCCCTAGAATTAAAATTTGATACATACTGAACCTGCTCGATGGTCTCCTCCTGAGGTCTAGATGCTAAAGCAGCAGCTGATTCAATTGACTGTGCACTCCCTGTACCTGAAAATTTCATAAAAGCATTGGCAAGGGAGGTCATCTGGGCCTGGAGTGCACTTACTTTATCAACCTCAAACACTCCAGCAGCAATCTTTTTAGGTGTAGACCGCTCAGATGGCCACTGATAGCTGTTGGTGGCCATATCCTCTAAAAGTGTGTGAGCGTTTTCCACGGTCTTGGACAACAGAGTCCCACCTGCAGCTGCATCAACAATCGTTTTTGTACTAGGAGTTAAACCATTATAAAACAACTGTACCTGAAGCCAATCGGGGTAATCATACTGAGGACACTTCCTCAGTAGCTCTTTGAATCGCTCCCAAGCTTCGAACAACTGCTCGTCATATTGTTGTTGGAATGTCCCAATCTCGGTCCTCAGCTTGACCGTCTTTGCAGGAGGGAAAAATTTCTTTAAAAAGGCCTGGACCAAAGCATCCCAAGTGGTTATGCTCCCAGGAGTAATAGACTGCAACCAATCACGTGCTTTATCCTGCAAAGAAAAGGGAAATAAGCGTAAGCGAATAGCATCCTCAGAGACACCATTAATCTTTACCGTCCCACAAATATCCAAGAATGATTTAAGATGAGAATTTGGATCCTCGGTGGGCGATCCTCTGTATGCACAGTCTCGAGCCATCTGAATGAGACCGGTCTTCAGCTCAAAGTTGTTGGCATTAATCGGTGCATAGACAATTCCCGATTGCTGTCCCTGAAACACAGGTTGAAAATAATCTCTAATAGGCCTAGGCTCCTCAGGTGGATTTTGGTCTGCCATTTGAATAATTTCTCTATTTTCCCTTCGAAGCCTAAGAATTGTTCTTTCTATCTCGGGATCAAATGGTAACACTTCTCTACTACTACGCATGCAAAAATTAAAAATACCTTAAAAAGAAAAGAAAAACAAATATGGAATCAAATAAAGAAAAGGAAACAACTAATCTAAATATGGAAAATATAATCAAGAAAAAGGAAACAAACTAACCTAATATGGAATGTAGAAATAAATATGACAAAATGCAAATAAGGAAACTAACCTAGAAAATCAAATATGGATAGAAAAACAAATAAGGAAAAAAAATGCAACAAACCTAAAAAAGTAACAATACACCCTAAATTAAGATCAAGCAATTTTTCCACAATATCAATCTAGCTAAATGTGCCAATCCCCGGCAACGGCGCCAAAAACTTGATGTGGAATTTTTCTACCGCAAGCGCACGGGTCAAGTAATAATATAGTGAATAGTAAATTCGAATGTCGTCCTCTGGATTGGATTTTTAAGCAAATCGAGTATTGTGAATTATCTTGCCCAATTTTATTTAGGGATCAAAAAGTGATGAATAGGTGATGATAAAAACAAATCAAAGCAAGTAAAAAAATATGGAATTTCAATTGGGAAAACTACTTAGGGAATTGATTTCGCCGATTTCGTTTAGGATTGATTTTAAAGAATAAGTTATTATGCACAATGAAATTATGAGCCAAAGACCCTTTAATCACAACTACCTCTCCCGAGTATAATTGATTCTCATGCAAATTAACCCACTTGATATCCCTATCTAAGTTTATTACTAAGCAAGGCAATGAGATCTTTTAACCAATTCTAAAGTTAATCTAAAACCGTCAAGAATTAGAAAGTAAACTTCATTCATGCAATCTTGAGCAAGTCTAGATCAAATCCCCTCTCCCGAGCTAGATTCGAAACTTAAATCATCCAACTAATGGCCAATTAATTGAAAGCATTAAATCAAGATTACAAACACAACAACATTGCACAACTTAAACCATAAATCAATCCATAAACTTAATCAACTACATCAATCCCTAAGCTACAAGTTTTGCTACTCATGAATGCAAATACAAGCTCAACTAAACAAGTGAATGCCATAAATCTAACTAAAGAAAGAAAAGGGAAAAGAAAACTCAATGTAGGCCAAGTCCCGACGTCCCCGTCACGATCCCCACGAACAATGGGTTGATTTCCAAGTTCCTCCTTTGTTTTCAGCTCCAAAAGCCTCTATTCTGTCCTCTTTACGGCTCCAAAAGGTCCCAAATCAATCTCCTCCAAAACCTAGCCGAAGTGAAGCTTTTATTCTGATTTTTCGTCTTAGCGTCGAGACGCTGTCAAGACAGCGTCGCGACGCTGCCTCTTATACGTGCGTTCTGAATAAGGAAAAACGGTAGCGTCGGGACGCTTCCTATCATAGCGTCTCGACGCTGTAAGCTTTTCGCGCCTAATCTGATATGGAATGTGAGCGTCGAGACGCTCAAGAGCTAGCGTCTCGACGCTAGCCTGCTGTTGACCGAGATTTGACTTTTCTCCACTTTTACTCTTTTCATTCCTTTGCTTCTTTTCACGCCCCGAGCACCCGATTAACTCTGATATTGCATTATAGCTCCAATCAACCATTTCCTACAAAATAAACATTAAAGTGCAATAAAATGGCCCAAACGCCATAAAAGACTAGCTAAATTAAATAAGTAAAGATAGCTAGCTATGCTCGCTATCAATGGTCCATTTAAAAAGTTTTTAGAGATTCTTAAGCAGTTGCATATAAATATCCCTTTAGTAGAAGCTATTGAGCTAATGCCTAATTATGCTAAATTTCTTAAGGATATTTTGACTAAAAAGAAAAGATTAGGTGAGTTTGAAACTGTATCTCTTACTGAGGAGTGTAGTGCTATTCTTAAGAATGGGCTACCCCCCAAGGCTAAGGATCCAGGGTCATTTACCATACCTGTGTCTATAGGTGGAAAGGAATTAGGTAGAGCACTCTGTGATTTAGGCACAAGCATTAACCTTATGCCTCTTTCAGTCTATCGAAAGCTAGGTATTGGTGAAGTTAGGCCTACCACAGTTACACTCCAATTAGCTGATAGGTCTATCACATATCCAGAGGGTAAAATTGAGGATGTCTTAGTGAAAGTGGATAAATTCATATTTCCTGTTGATTTTATTATTTTAGACTATGAGGCTGATAAAGATGTCCCAATTATTCTAGGTCGCCCATTTTTGGCTACTGGTAGGGCATTAATAGATGTTCAAAAAGGAGAATTAACAATGAGTGTCTGTAATGAGGAAGTGAAATTT
This sequence comes from Luffa aegyptiaca, assembly GCA_017139565.1. Taxonomy (NCBI): domain Eukaryota; kingdom Viridiplantae; phylum Streptophyta; class Magnoliopsida; order Cucurbitales; family Cucurbitaceae; genus Luffa; species Luffa aegyptiaca. The sequence goes on from CM029397.1 coordinate 26,747,041, forward strand.
AATGTCTTTAAAGCCATAAAATATCCAGACGAAATGGAGGATTGCTCCTTCATTAGGATTCTGGAGAGCACAGTTATTGAGACAGCAATACAGGATTCGGCTGATAAGCATTCAGAAAAGCATGGAGAGGTTAGTGTAGAAGATTTTGAATTTTGTTCTTTAGATAGAAAAAATGAAAAAGAATTGTTTAGGTGTGAGGATGTTTTTGAGTCTTTAGATTTAGATCAAAGAAAGGCTCCCCCAATTAAACCATCCCTGATTGAGGCACCCACTTTAGATTTGAAACCTTTACCGGATCATCTAAAGTATGTGTATCTTGGGGAAAGTGAGACGTTGCCCATTATTGTTGCATCAGATTTAATGCAAGAGCATGAAGAGACCTTAATAAAATTGCTGCAGCAATACCGCAAGGCTATAGGTTGGACATTGGCTGATATTCAGGGAATTAGCCCATCTTTTTGTATGCACAAAATCACTCTAGAGGAGGGATCCTTTAGGAGTATTGAGCAACAAAGAAGGCTTAACCCTACGATGAAAGAGGCTGTTAAGAAGGAGATAATTAAATGGTTGGATGCTGGGATCATCTATCCAATTACCGACAGCAATTGGGTGAGCCCTGTCCAATGTGTTCCTAAGAAAGGAGGTGTCACTGTGGTGAGCAATAAAGATAATGAGTTGATCCCCACGAGGACAGTAACTGGATGGAGGGTTTGTATGGATTACAGAAGGCTTAATAAAGCCACCCGAAAGGATCATTTCCCTCTACCATTTATCGACCAGATGTTGGATCGATTGGCTGGTCAGACCTATTACTGTTTCTTGGATGGTTATTCTGGGTATAACAAGATTACTATTGCTCCTGAGGATCAGGAGAAAACCACTTTCACCTGTCCTTATGGGACGTTTGCTTTTAGGCGAATGCCTTTTGGCCTTTGCAATGCTCCAACAACATTTCAGCGGTGTATGTTAGCAATTTTTTCTGATATGATTGAGTCCACTGTTGAGGTATTTATGGACGACTTTTCAGTGTTTGGAGGGTCTTTTCAGAATTGTTTAGAAAATTTAGGAAAGGTATTAAAAAGATGTGAGGATACCCATCTAGTTCTTAATTGGGAAAAGTGCCACTTCATGGTGAAGGAGGGCATAGTGTTAGGTCATAAAATTTCTAAAAATGGTATAGAAGTTGATAGAGCAAAAATAGAGGTGATTGAAAGATTAGAGCCACCGAATTCATTGAAGGGAATTCGGAGTTTTTTAGGACATGCTGGATTTTATAGGAGGTTCATAAAGGATTTTTCCAAAATCAGTAAACCTCTTTGTAGCTTATTGTGCACTGATCATGTTTTTGACTTTAATGCAGATTGTAGGAAGGCTTTTGAGACTTTAAAGGCTGTTTTAATCTCAACACCCATTCTTTGCGCACCTAATTGGAATTTGCCATTCGAGGTAATGTGTGATGCAAGTGATGCTGCGGTAGGTGCGATGTTGGGGCAAAAGCATGGAAAATTTATTCATCCTATATATTATGCAAGCAAGGTTTTAAATGAAGCACAAGTAAACTATACAACTACTGAAAATGAGTTGTTAGCTGTGGTGTTCGCTTTTGAGAAGTTCCGACCATATTTGGTTGGATCGAAAGTCACGGTTTTCACGGATCATGCAGCAATAAGGTATTTAATGTCTAAGAAAAATGCAAAGCCTAGACTAATTCGTTGGATTCTATTATTGCAGGAGTTCGACTTGGAAATAAAGGACAAGAAGGGATCAGAAAATGTCATTGTAGATCATTTATCTTGTCTTGATTCATCATCATCTTTGCTGGAGCAACCTGCCATTTCCGATTCGTTTCCAGATGAACAGCTCTTTGTTGTTGAGGTAAAGGTAGTTAGGGATGTCCCTTGGTATGCTGATATTGCCAACTTTTTGGTAAAGGGAGTCACCCCTATTGACATGGATTGGAGGCAGAAGAAAAAGTTTAAGCATGATGCAAAATTTTTCTTTTGTGATGAGCCATTTATGTATAAGCAATGCTTTGATGGTATTATTCGTAGGTGTGTTTCAGGTGCTGAAGCAAAGGAAATCCTGGAGCAATGTCACTCTTCGCCGTATGGAGGTCATTTCAGCGGTCAGAGGACAGCTATGAGGATTTTGCATTGCGGACTTTTCTGGCCTACATTATTCAAGGATGCCCATTGGTTCTACAAGCAATGTGATGCTTGCCAAAGGAGAGGAAATTTGGGGCCTAGAGATGAAATGCCTCTTACTTATATTTTAGAAGTTGAATTATTCGATGTATGAGGTATTGACTTTATGGGGCAATTTTCTCCTTCTAATGGCAATGTTTTTATCTTATTGGCAGTTGATTATGTGTCCAAATGGGTGGAGGTCATCGCATGCCATCAGAGTGATGCCAAAACAGTTGCAAGGTTTCTTCAATCGCACATCTTTGCGCGGTTTGGGACACCTAGGGCTCTAGTGAGTGATGAGGGTACACATTTTGTTAATAATATCTTAACTAAGCTTTTAGCTAAGTATGGGATTAAGCATAGGATAGCTACCCCTTATCACCCACAGGCAAATGGTCAAGCTGAAATTAGTAATAGGGAAATTAAAGCTATTTTAGAGAAAGTAGTCCATCCATCTAGAAAGGATTGGTCCTTTAGGTTGGATGAGGCTCTTTGGGCTTATAGGACAACCTATAAGGCTCCTTTAGGTATGTCTCCCTATAGGTTAGTATATGGGAAAGCTTGCCATTTACCATTGGAGCTAGAGCATAAAACATTTTGGGCTCTGAAAAAGTTAAATTTTGATCTAAGTCGAGCAGGAGCAATAAGAATGCTGCAGCTTAATGAGTTAGAAGAATTTCGCCAATTTTCTTATGAGAATGCGAAAATGTATAAAGAAAAGACTAAGCTATGGCATGACAAGAAAATAAAATCTAAAGAGTTTGTCAAGGGTCAGAAAGTCTTGCTTTATAATTCTAGATTAAAATTGTTTCCTGGGAAACTAAAATCTAAATGGTCAGGACCATTTACTGTGGTTGAGGTTTTCCCCAATGGAACAATTACTTTGTAGGATGAAAAAGATGGGAGAGTGTTCAAGGTGAATGGACAGCGTGTGAAAAATTATTAGGGTGAGGAATTTCAGGCGAAATATCCTTCCCTAAGATTGGTTGATGATTGAGAGAGCAGGATTTTTGCGGGAGCATTTCACAGAGCAAAATTTTATGCTCCCAGTGTTTGTATTAATTTTATTTTTCGTTGATTTGATTTTAATTTCGGTTAGATTTGATTTTGCATGATTTATTAGATTTTTATCTTTTAGTATTTGTTTATTTTTGGTAATTTAGATTTTATCTATTTCGTTTTGAATTTGATTTTATTTTCGGGTTATTTATTTAGATTATCTTTGAATTATTTTTTTATTGGTTTGATTTTATTAGATTTTATTTATTTGAATTCTGTTAATTAATAAAGATTTTCCATAGTTTATTCGGCTTCTTTTGAGAATAAAAGATTAAATTTGATTTGATCGGATAAATTTAAATTTGAAAGATTTAATTTTGAAATTCAAATACCGTATCCAAGATTCCTCAGGTTGTTGCAGCAAGATTATGGCTGGAGCAAAATAATACTGATTAAAAGAGTTTCTGTTGGAATTTATTATTTTTACCGTTGGACTTGGCTTTAAATTCTCACAGGAAAATTTGCACGCATCATCTGATGAGGCCACGTGTCACAGAGCGGTTATCCGAAGGCTTCAATGATGACAACACATCAATTTTACCATGGGCGTTTGGAATCCGCGATTTTACCGTTGATAATTTTTTTTTCAGGTTTGCATTTTTAAATTAAAACAGTAATATTAGTAATTGCAGGGCAAATCTTTTCAGTTAGGATTCTATTTTGCTGAAGCCTTATTTATTTGCAACCGCTGGTAAGCTTCTTCCCACTTCGTCTTCTTAATCCCATTTTTGCCATCTGCATTCTTTTCTCTGTCAAAACCGTTCATACCTCCATGGCTAAAACAAAAGCGAGGAAAGAAAGAGAAAGTGAAGAAGAGAAGGTGTCGATCACGCCGGAAGTACAAAAAGGAAAGACTAAAAAGAAAAGAACGCCAGAAGAGAAGGAGGTGAAGCGAAGAAGGAGGCAGCAGAGGGCTGTGGAACAAGAAGTCATCCAAGAAACCGAGGCTGTTCAGAATCTTGAGTTAGAACTGATAGTTTCTGCTACGGTTCAGGAAGGGAATACTGAGAAGGATCATGAGACAGAGGCCGAAAGACAAGTCGCTGGTAGGCCTGACGAGGAGAAAACACTAGAGCCAGAGGTACAGGTTGAAGTCATTATGCTTGAACCACCCAAGCACCGCCGCATCAAGAGGAAGGTGGGTCGCGTAAGGGTGATTCGGAACACTCCATCGCCTCCGACGTCGGACTCTGAGGAAGAAAAAAAGGAAGTTGAGAATAAGGAAAAGGAAGAAGAGGCAAAAAAGGCAGAAGAGGAGCGTTTGCGCGAACAGAGAGAAAGCAAGGGCAAGGGAATTGTCAAAGCATCGGGAGAGATTGAGGAGCCGAGGGCGCCATTCATTCGCTTCGTCAATGAACTTGCCAGAGCAAAATATCAGGAAGTACTGAAGCGGGATTTCTTGTTTGAGCGAGGTTTTGGTAGTAATTTGCCCAGGTTTTTGGAATCTGGAATAGAGAGCCTAGGGTGGAGGCAGTTTTGTGCGAAGCCTGATCCTGTCAATGCCAATATCGTTCGGGAATTCTATGCCAATCTTGATGTGAAGGATGATTTCGAAGTCATAGTGCGAGGAGTGCCTGTCCAATGGAGCCCAAAGGCCATTAATAATTTGTTTGATCTTCAGGACTTTCCACACGCAGTTTTCAATGAAATGGTGGTTGCCCCATCGAACGACCAGTTAAGAGTGGCGGTCCGAGAGGTAGGTGTTGAGGGGGCCCAATGGAGGGTGTCGCAGACGCGGAAGCACACATTTCAAGCTGCCTATTTAAAAAGTGAAGCCAACGCTTGGATGGGCTTCATTAGACTCCGCTTGTTGCCGACAACGCATGACTCCACTATATCAAGGGACAGAGTGTTGCTTGCTTTTTCCATCCTTCGATCAATGAGCATAGATGTTGGAAAAATAATTGCTACTGAGATTACGGACTGTTGGCGCAAGAAGGTGGGGAAGTTGTTCTTTCCAAACACGATTACAATGTTATGCAGCAGGGCAGGAGTGCCCACGGTTCCAGAAGATATGGTTATGCTTGATAAGGGAATCATTGACACACCTAATCTGGCGCGGCTTCAGCGTACGCAAGAAGCTCGCTAGGGAGGGCTGGTGTATGGCGTTAATCAGATCCTAGAGCAACTGACAGTGTTGACCAGTAGGTTAGAATTTGCTGAAAGGCAAGCTCAGACCTATTGGACTTATGCTAAAAGGAGAGATGATGCGCTCAAGGGGGCCTTGCAGACCAATTTCTTAAAACCATATCGGGCCTTCCCAGTGTTTCCCGATGACTTATTTAATCTTTGGATACCACCCCCACCTGTTGAACGAGAAGAGGATGAAGAGGAGGAGCAGGGTCAGGAAGACTGACTGATGAGTTGACTTGGAGCGAGCACTACTTTTGTTTTGCATTTTTGTTTGCTCGCGCATATTGACCCTGCTCACTGTTATAACTGCTTGTCTTGTTTCTTTTTAATTTTTCTGTTTTACAAAATATATCTCTACTTTTGTAATATTTTTGAATATTTTTAATGGAATTTCTGAATGTTTCTGTTCTATGAGCACTGTCCAACACTAACTTAACTATTTTCTTTTGAATTTTTGAAGATTGGACTGATTACGCTTAATTAGATCAAGGTATTCTGATCTCCAGAAACCTTTTGCTTGAGCCTTTCTTCTAGCCTGGACTGTTGCTGCGGCAAAGAAGATTTTGGAGGTAGTATTGACTTATATGATCCACTTTAAGCTTAAATCTGAGTCCCATGTTTAGTTTAAAACTTCAGATAGAAAAATTTAAGTTTGGGGGTATAGTTGCTTAATTAATGATTCATTGGGGACAATGAATAATTCAAGTTTGGGGGACTTTTTGCTACTCCAATTATTTTGCTCAAGCATTCCTCTCTTTCAAATTGAAATTTGTTAGGTTATTGAGTAACCGGGGACATTTGTGATACCCACAGTTTGTCTTCGCGTCAAAAGATGACCTAGGAAATGTGAAAAAATGATGAGAAAAGTTATTTGCTGAAAAATTTTGTTTGTTGAAGATTTTGCTGAAAAAAATTGATGGAGAAAAAGTTTTGAAGGATGAATGATGATCTAGCAGTTTTTCTGTCTCCCAGAACTTAGGTGAGCTTCATCATAAAATGTCGCCATTCTGAGGGGCAAGAGATAGAATAACTAAGGATTTTTGAGCTTTATAATGAGTATTGAGCCTAGTTGGTGATGAGTTTGAGGCAAGGGTATACTGCACCATAAAGTGGGTCATCCCATGCTTAAGAGCTTATGACTGTAAGGCTGCTTTAAGTCTTAAAATGAAAATATAAACTCCTTGAAAATATGTTTTAAGATGTTTGATAATAGAGCTAGGCTATGGTGAGTTCTTAGAATTAAGTTGAAAAGTGGTGATTATTTGTCCTTGCCGAAGGAATCATTTTGCTGCAGCAGAGCTTGGTGTTGCAGAGTGCTCAGGTAAAGGTTAGAGGAAAATATTGGATTGTCTGATTTGATTAAGCTAATTCGTTGTCTAATGTTTCTAGATTCTTAAGGGAAGGTGAGTTAGTATTGCTCGGGACGCGCAATAGTTCAAGTTTGGGGGTATGATAACTGCCCAAAAGGTAGTTATTTAGGCCTCAATTATATAGGGATTTGTGTGTCCTTTATGCTTATTAGGGTTGGTTTTGGATAGATATTACATGATTTAACCCATTTGGAAGAATGGAAGCATTGGAAATTATTTTGTGCAGATTATGCTGCTGAGCGACTGAAGGGAGCAAATTCTGTGCTGCAGCAAAACTGGGAACAGAACTGCCACATCACAGCTCGTTAGCCAACTTCATGAACCGACTTCTGTTGAGTTATTTTCGGGATAAAGGAGCAAGGAGAGCCCTACACGTGTCCAAGTTGACCTAATTCAAGTCTCCTCTCTTTCTATAAAAGGAAGTAGCCGTCCAAGTCAAATGCATTCCATGTTTTCCCTTAGAAGCCGAATAGTATAGGGAGATTGAAGATCATCAAGAACACCATCTTCCGCAAGCTGATTAGGGAGTTTACTTTCTTTATTAACTTGTGGTTATGGACATGCATACTAGAATTGTAATTCGTATTCCTATGCCTATTATGAACTAAGTAGCTTAAGGTGTTGGTTAGGAATAATGTGATTACTGTGCTTCATCTCTAGTAATAAATTGACTATCGCATTTTGGTTAATTGTTGTGCTTAATCTCATTTTATGCCCGCCTGGCCAGCCGGTATGGATAGCTCTCTCTAGTTTCAGGGATGATTTAGAGAGTGTGTGGCAATTACCCACACTATGATCATTGTGTATTGGTGAACGCCAGTGACTGAGCTAGGGATAGCCAGTTGCCTAGTGCTTGATCGGTCGCTCTTCATTGGGTTTGAAACATATCCCAAAAGATCCGGAGTTTAGGGAGGAGTCCGCTAATAATACTGCGAGAAATGCATGATCAATAATATTGCTAGAGCATATCTTAGAACAATCACTAAAACCTAACCAGCGCCTGTCTTTAATCTGTCTATCTATTTGTTTACTCGTTGTTATGTCATATATTTTGCTTAAGCATAATTCCGATAAAACCCAATCATTTTATTATTCTTGAAACCATTAGAAAGTTACACAAAAATAGATAGAGTGGAAACTCATTCAGGGCTCGGATTGATAATATTACTTGTTGCAGACTGTGTATACTTGCACAGGAAATTCTAGAGTATTTTATATTATATTTTTACTCACTCTAGGAACCCAACACCCGTCCATCTCAAACGTTGGGAATGCCTCGACGTAGTGGGAGGGTTGTATTACAACCTGACCGCTACTTGGGTTTAACTGAATCTCAGGTTGTCATACCTAATGATGGCATTGAGGATCCATTGTCCTATCGACAGGCAATGAATGACGAAGATAAGGATGAATGGGTCAAAGCCATGAACCTGGAAATTGAGTCAATGTACTCCAATTCTGTATGGGAACTTACAGATCTACCAAATGGGGTAAAACCCATAGAGTGCAAATGGATCTATAAGAGAAAAAGAGATGCAGCTGGAAAGGTACAAACTTTCAAAGCTAGACTAGTGACAAAGGGTTATACCCAAAAGGAAACCTTTTCTCCTGTAGCCATGTTAAAGTCCATAAGAATTCTCTTATCCATAGCCACATATTATGACTATGAAATATGGCAAATGGACGTCAAGACTGCCTTTCTGAATGGTAATCTTGAAGAGAATATCTTCATGTCTCAACCCGAAGGGTTCATAGCCCAAGGTCAGGAACAAAAGGTTTGTAAGATCAATCGATCCATTTATGGATTGAAACAAGCGTCCAGATCATGGAACATTAGATTTGATACTGCAATCAAATCATTTGGCTTTGACCAAAACGTTGATGAACCTTGCGTATACAAGAAAGTCAACAAAAGGAAAGTAGCTTTTCTAATACTTTATGTAGACGATATCCTACTCATTGGGAATGATGTAGGATACCTCACTGACATTAAGAAATGGCTAGCAGCCCAATTCCAAATGAAAGATCTGGGAGAGGCTCAATATGTTCTGGGAATCCAAATCATTAGGGATCGTAAGAACAAAACGCTAGCTCTGTCTCAAGCAACGTATATTGACAAGATGTTGTCTCGATATTCGATGCAAAACTCCAAGAAGGGACTACTACCCTTCAGACATGGGGTACACCTGTCTAAGGAACAATCTCCTAAGACACCTCAAGAAGTTGAAAACATGAGACACATTTCCTACGCCTCTGTTGTGGGCAGCTTAATGTATGTTATGCTCTACACTAGGCCTGACATATGTTATGCAGTGGGAGTAGTCAGTACGTATCAGTCTAATCCAGGGTTGGACCACTGGGGAGCGGTTAAGAATATCCTCAAGTATCTTCGGAGAACGAGGGGCTACATGCTTGTGTATGGAGCTAAGGATTTGATTCTTACTGGATACACTGACTCTGACTTTCAAGCTGATAAGGATTCAAGGAAATCCACATCAGGATCAGTATTCACCCTCAATGGAGGAGCAGTAGTGTGGAGAAGCATCAAACAAGGATGCATAGCAGACTCAACCATAGAGGCTGAGTATGTAGCAGCTTGCGAAGCAGTATGGCTCAGAAAGTTCTTGACTGATTTGGAAGTGGTTCCGAATATGAACGTGCCCATAACACTATACTGTGACAACAGTGGGGCTGTAGCCAACTCAAAAGAACCTCGAAGCCACAAACGGGGTAAACACATCGAGAGGAAGTATCACCTGATACGGGAGATTGTGCAAAGAGGAGATGTGATTGTCACTAAGATCGCCTCAGAGCACAACATCGCTGATCCATTTACGAAGGCTCTCACGGCTAAAGTGTTTGAGGGTCATCTAGAAGGTCTAGGTCTACGAGATATGTATGTCATCTAATCTAGGGCAAGTGGGAGAAATGTATAATGGGTATAAGGATGCCCTAGTTCATTGTATTATTTTAATATACATGACATTTCCAACTTTAGATTATTGCATTTACATCCCACTAACTAGTGTTTTAGTTCAAGTGGGAGTTTGTTGGGTTTTATGCCCAAAAACTTGTAGATAGTGAATGTAACCGTTGACCGGATATTAATGAAATAATATTGATATATTTTTCCATTAATTGTTATTAGTTATTTTATATTTTATATTTGTCTTTGCCTAATAATAACCCTAATCCAATAAACTAGACATCCAAGGCTGTAATATGAGTCTTGAACTATATGTAGCGACATATGGGATCATTGTTCAAGAGACAGCCTAAAGGGTCTATAGTATAGGGATAAGATTGGGTGCCTTATCCTGGTGACACTATGGATACGACCCACTTTGTATTTGATACAAACGCTGCGATCCAACGCGTTCGTGTAGGAGACATGCGAGTGGGGGTATCCTATGCAATGAGTTTGCATAAGACCGGACCGCGAAATAGTAACCATTGGTTATAACACCGTTAACTAGTTGGTTATCTATTTCACTAGGACGACCTAGACAACTTAGTCTTAATCCTGAGTTGATTATGGACTCCTGCTCATGAGAGACTGTCCTTTGATTTGTATGGGTGAGAGTGGCCAATACACCGACTCAATAAGCCTACCACTTTGGGGACAAGACCGAATGGGGAGCTGGGAACATAATCGTACAAGATGGAATTCACTCCTTCCCGACTTTAGGGAAGCAGATGAGTGTTCCCTTAAGTGGTTACTCCGACTCTTGAACAAAGGGCCCTACCCTCTCTATTTCACGAGAGGGTTTTCTGTTTGATGGTTGGACCACAAATAGGTTGTTCATTAGAGGAGAACTGGTACTTAAGGAAATAGAGGTAACCTAGGGGTAAAACGGTAATTTGACCCAGCTGGTGTTACGGACACTCGTGAAGGACTAACTAGTCGATATTGGTCTAGATCCATGGACACAGAAAATATGTCTGTAGTGAGAAGAGTGCAACTGTGAGTCTATAGTGGAATGTACACACAGTTAACGAATATTGATTAATGTGGTTAATGAGTTTGACCAATTAATCTCACATCGTTGGAGCTTCTGATCTGCAGGTCAATTAGGTCCCACTGGTAGCTCGTAAAGTAATTTGAGGCAACTAAGTAATAAATGTAAATTGAAAATGTTCAATTTACTAAGGGAAACAAATATAATATATATTGATATATTATTATGAGAGAAATTAATATTTGAAGAAGTTCAAATAGAAATTTATTGAAGTTTGAAAGAGTTCAAATAATGAATTAATTAATTTAAGTCCTAAAATGTGTTTGGGAAAATTAATTAATTCTAGGCCGGGAATTAAATATGTGATATTTAATTGGTGGTTAATTAATTAAAGAATTCATTAATCAGGAATTAATCAATTATGGAAATAATTAATCACTTAAGGAAGTGATTAATCATTTATGGAAATGATCTAATCACTTATGGAAGTAATTAGTCATTTGTGGAAAAGATTAATCAATTATGGAATTGATTGATCATGATTGATTAATTAAGGAGTAAGATTGAATCAATTTTGGAAAAGATTGATTTAATTGAATATTTTATTCAAGGTCTCTCTTCTATAAATAGAACACTAGACCTAATTGGTCATGAGACTTGACATTCTTGCTCTTGCTCTTAGGCTCTCAAAGACAAGACCTAGAATTCTCTCTAGCCTCCCTCTTAGAGAAAGACTCCCACAAGTCTTTTGCCTCCTAGACTTAGAGTCATACCGGTGTAACCTCTGTGGTTACTGTGTCATTCAAAAAGGAATTTCTAGCGAAGAAAATCAAAGGCGGCTGCTGCGTTTTGTTCGTTCGAGCGTCGTTGGCGAAGAACGGTCAAGTCTACAACGAAGGTTTGTAACGGTTCTTCCCCTTTTCTTTAGAAAAGCATGAAAATAAATTTAGATTTATTTTTAAGCATGTTTAAACTGAATTTCCAGCAACTTTAAAGAGTGTTTAAAGTTTGTTTGAGTTATCGTAACAGTATTTTAATGTTAATTAATATACGGCGTAAGGTCCAATCGATGCGCTTCCGCTGCGTGGGGACTTTTATTCCGTTCACGCTTAACTTCAAAGTTCCTATGATTGAGCCATCGAAAAGGAAGGTGCACCTTGTTGGTATAGGTAGTATCTATCAATTCTTTTAAGCTTATCTTGACCATGCTTTCATGTCCTCACGATCCCTCTCATTCGGATGTGATCTCGGTTCATTCATGTACCCCTCCTATCTTCGGGTGTCACATGCCCAAAAAAGTAGTTAGAAAAAAAAAGAAAATGGGATGGAAGAAAGCTTCCGTTGGAAGCTTTGAAAAAAAAAGAAAAGATTTAAAGGAAACTAAGGCTTCCAACGGAAGCTTTAGTTATTTTTTTTTAAAAAAAAAAATAGAATTGGGAAAGACAGAATCGGGGAGTAAAGAGGAGAGAAAGAAAGGGGGAGAAAAGAGAGAAAGGGTAGGGAGACGAAAGGCAAAGAGGAGCCAAAATTTGGGCATTCTTGAACGATTTTGGAAGGGAAAAACAAATCAAGAAGCACACAACCTTGGATTCAAGCATTGGGTAAGTTTTCTTGTTCTTGGGTTGAGTTTTTGCACGAGTTAAGAAGTTAAAGAATGGGTTTAATTTATGGGTTTTTCTTCTTTGACTTGGATACTCCATGAATTAGTTGAAAACTAAAAGGGACAAAATGGGTTGAGTTCAAAGAGAGGAAAACTTGATAAAAACTCATAGTTTAAGCCAAAGAGAAATTTATATGATGGTTATTCATAGGTTGTTGGTTTGCAAGCTTTTAAAGGGTAATATTCATGGAGAGCAAAGAGATAATGTTTGTGGGGAGAAGGATAAAGAATAAAAAGAATTAAGCTTATTGTGGAGACGGGCATAACAAAGTTATTGGAAACTTTATTCGGAAAGTATGGTCATAGCTACAAGCTATTTAGAGTTTAAATCCATGAGAATTATGGGCTAACTCAAGTGTTAAGTAAATATTGCGGGTTTTTATAATTTAGAGGTTTTGTGTTCAAATTTGGAGAGGTAAGCATTGCTAATGCTTGACAAAATAATTGTTTCAAGTTAAGCGGAGACCGGGAAGGCCTACGACCCGAGTTTCTCTTGCCAATAGTACTGTGAGTGGTTATTTTACAAATTAATTGATTTCCACATTTAAAAAAAATGATTCGGTTTTACCAAATGATTTTACAAGTTAGAAGCATGAGTTTTGGCGAAATTTATGATTATGTATTATGTTGGATTCGAAATTAACGGAATTTGAGAAGCCTCTTGATTTAGTTCCTCGTATTTTTCCTTTCAAGCCTTGTGTTTATCTATTTAAAATTCTGGTGGATGTTTAGAAGTGGTTAGTTTCTAAATCTTGATTTTAATTAACTGATTTATAAATTGCTTGAGGCATAACTCAAGTTGTGATTGTTGAGAAATTGGTTATGGCAATTGAACTTTGATTTATGACTAATAGTTTATGGGGTTTAGTTTCGAGAAGAATCATGATTGTAGCATGGCTGAAAATTATGTGTAGTATTGAAAAGAAAAGAAAATTGTTTTTAAGTCATTGGATGGTGTACCCATGGATATTTCTCGATACACTTACGTGAATGTGTTTCCGTAGTGTATGTATGATGTGATATATGTATATGAGGTCTTTGGGACCCACTATGGCACACACATAGGCTTTGGGTTGTGTGTTGGGAGTGTCTTCCCTTTAGGGGTTGCTCTGCGCGCGTATGACTAGCTGTTCTGCTATACATCTTGAGACTACTCAGTGTATAGTATGACTAGATTCGCTCTGCTATGTGCCTTGAGATCACTCGGTACATAGTATGACTAGTTGCTCTGCTGTGCGCATCGAGATTACTCTACGACAGTATGACTAGTTTGGGTACATGTTCAGTGGTGTGTTTGCTTAGCCATGTATTACATTTTAAAAATTATGTTTTACTGAACTCTTGGTGTGACTACCTTCAAGTAAGTTAAATGAAGGAGGTTTTTACTCAAGTGTTTTTAAAAGCTCTTACAAAGTGTTTAGTATGTTATAGCTTTTAGCAAATATTTTTCTTTTATGAACTCTTACCACTCATTGGGCTTGTTAGCTCACCCATTTTTCTTCCTAAATTTTTTTCCACCTGGTAACGTTTGAGTTTCCGACGAGCCTACAAGAGTTGATATCTGCCACCGGACTCGATAGGTTTCATGTCATTCGCATTACTTATAGATGCATTTTTTTGTAACTAGGATGGCTAGCATCTTACATGGCAATGTATAATCATGGTTGTTGTGACGGTTTTGGTGATTGAACTTCTATGTCGTTTTGTTGTTGTACGACTAGGCCATGATTGTCAATTTCTGAACTGATTTGGGTATTAGTGCTGGAGTATTTGATCGTATTGTTATCCGGAAGTGTTAAATTTTGATTTCAGGTGGGTTTATATCCAAATTTCAGAGGAAACTCTGCCGAAATTTTATGGTTTCTTTTTATTTAATAAACTAGTGCTAGCAACGTTTTAAATTTTTTTTTTATGGTCAAAGTAGTTCAGATACAATTGACAATGAAGTTCATAGTTATGTTGGAATTTCATTGTCGACACGTCACGTCCTAGGTTGGTTAGGATAATCTGGGGCGGGTCGTGTCACTTCTCATTTAGAGAGAGAACCCAAGAAGGAAACGTTCCAGACCAACTACATGAGCCTTTACTGTCCGAAGCCTTCCTAGCCAAAGAGTGGGTCATAGCATTATTAGTTCTAGGCACATGAATTAAAGACTCAATGTTCTTGACCAAAATTAGGGCTTTTGCTTCCTCAACAAAAATCATCAGCTCAAATGCATCATTCTCCTCGCCATTGATGAGACGAGCCACCTGGAGGGAATCGGTTTCCACCCGAACCGGCGGAGATGGAGAAGGGAATACTTTGAGGCCTTCTGTTAGAGCAATCGATTCTAACCAACTGATGCGCCAAGGTCGTTTGATATAGCGATATCCTGCTGATAAAAGAACACCATCCCATCTTCGAAGCACCTAGCCAAGCCCGCCGCAGTTCTTCTCCTTTAGCCATGATGCGTCAGTGTTCAGTTTCCACAGACCTGTTGGAATCTTTAATTTTCTAAAAATGATCCCAAACTACAGAGATTTTAGTATTCTTACGTTTTTTGGTTGGACTTGAATGATCCACTTTGCTTTTCTTAGCTACACTTGATTTCTCCAAAACCTGGATCGAACTTTCTTCCGAACTTTCTTCTGGGATACTATCCATATTGACCCTATGAAAATAAACATTCAATGGAATTAATATTTACCAAACAACATTAGAAATGAAAAATTAGTGAAATTTAGTTAAATTCAAAGGGAACACTTGGAATCTTTTTTCTAACAATTTTTACTTCTACCTTACTCATCACTTACATTTAATAAGATATCAAATAGACAATTATAATCTCAAAGGACTTGTGTGTTCTATTCTATGAGTATGAAGAGTCCTAGAAAGTTTATATAATTATTTGGAATAGCCTTTCCTAGGTGCTTTAAACATATTCCAAGATCCAAATAACCAAATTACAAGTTACATATATTACAAAATCCAAATAAGTTAAATTAGTTAATAACCAAATTAACTACATTCTTTCTCATTTATTTCTCCAAATTTCAAGTTACAAAGTAATTTTTTTTAAAAAAATCTTACTCTTCTAAGTCCAGCTTGTAAGTTGAGAAAGGCAGTGTGCCGACAACCACGTAACTGAAACTGAAAGAGAAAGACAGATAACATGAGGAAGAAGAAGTCAAAACTAAAACAAAAACCAAAATATTGCAAAGAGACGGAGAGATCTAACCTTGAAGCTTAGTGTAGTTGACGACGCGAACTCGAGAACGACGACGAGAAATCAAAGTTGACGGTGCAACTAGAGAACAACGACGAGAACTCGAAGCTGACGGCACAACTCGAGAACGACGATGAGAACTCGAAGCTGATGGCGTCGACGAGAGAGTAGAGAGACTTCGGTTGGTCGACGATGTGGGCGTGAGAACAACACCGGCGGGAGAGTAGTTTTTTTTTTTTGGAGAAGAAGTTGAACAATAGTTATACATTAGGCATATGTTTATTTTTGTTTCCTATTAAAGAAATGGTTTTTTTTCTTCTATTATAGATAGAAATAGTAATTCATTCTTAAAATCTTTTTAAAAATATTAATTCATTCTTACCAATTTTCTTACTTCGAAAGTGTACCATCGTAATTAAATATAAGTTATATTGAAATTAAATTTGAATATTTGATGACGATGATCGATCCATGACATTGAGTTTTGTTGTTCAACATTTTCAAAATCTTAACGAAGTTTAAGATTTTAGTTGAATTTGATTAATTTATTCCTATAATCTCTTTATTTTAAAACTAAAATAGTGATAGTACGAATTTTTTTAAAAAATTATATTGATGTATATTGGTAGTTTTCTACATTTGTTTTATATTCAAATTTCAAATTTACTGATTTCTGGGTTTCTTTTTTATTTATTTATTGGATAATATATTCGGTTATTTATTTATTTTTCTTATTTGATTTTTGTAAAACAAATATTAGGAAGAACATTTATGTGGTATAAAAATAATATTAATTTTTAACAATAATTCAAATTTGAATTTACTAAAATCTCAATTCTTAAAAGGTATTCAAATTAGTCATGAGAAGTTGGGTCGTTACAAGATCATTCCCACGTTTATGTTTTCTTTTAAAAAACAAATCTCATCTTTGGTTTAATCATTCCAATGTTCATGTTTTCTTTTATTAAAAAAAGTCTTATCTTTGGTTTAATCAGTCCCACGTTTTTGTTTACTTTTTTTTTTTAAAAAATATCATATTTCTTTTAATTTTAGTAGATCATTCTCACTTTTATATTTTCTTTTTTTTAAAAAAAAAAAATCTCATCTTTGGTAGATCATTCCCACGTTTAGTTTTTTTTTTTTAAAAAAAAAACCTCATCTTTCGTTTAATTTTAGTAGATCATTCTCAGGTTTATGTTTTCTTTTTTTATTTTTTTTTTAAATCTCATTTTTTGTAGATCATTCCCACGTTTATGTTTTCTTTTTTTTTTTTAAAAAAAAAAAAACTTATCTTTGGCTTAATTTTAGAAGATAATTCCCATGTTTATGTTTTCTTTTTTTTAAAAAAAAAAACAATCATCTTTTGTTTAATTTTAGTAGATCATTCCCACGTTTATGTTTTTTAAAAAAAAAAAATCTCATCTTTGGTAGATCATTCCCACGTTTAGGTTTTCTTTCTTTTTTTTAAAGAAAAAAATCTCAACGTTCGTTTAATTTGAGTAAATCAGTCCCACGTAAGTTGGTTCTAATTTAGTGGAGGTTGTCCTGGTTATTTAGGAGCTTTCTTGGACTACCTTGGGTTGTTGAGTTGCTTTAGAAGCGCCTTATAGGTAAGTAGTTTCTACTTGGTTGAGCTTGTTTGATGCTTGAGCCTATCGTTTCCCTTGTTTGTTTGTTTTTACATGTTGTGCTTGATATGTATGTAGCTCGCTATGTGAAAGAGTGTGATGTGTCGTTGGATTCTTAAGCATATTGCTCTGTTGTTTCATAAGTATGTTGCTTGTTGATTTCATGAGCATGAGGCGATGATGCATGATAACTATGTTGTATAAGAGTCGTGTCTGCATAGTGTGTGGTCATTGGGGAGAGGCGGAGCATGACGCGTAAATCTTGTGCTGGGTGTGTGTGCGAAACGTGATGCGAAAATCACGTGTGGGTGTTAGTGCGGAGCGTGACGCAAAAATCACGTGTGAGTGGCGCTGCGCATGGCGCGTGATAATACATGTGTTGGGTGGGTTTGCGGAGCGTGACGCGAAAATCACGAGTGGGTTGTGAGTGCGGAGCGTGACGCGAAAATCACGTGAGTGTGCGGGCATGGCGCGGAAACCATGTGGGGGTGCATAGCATGATGCATGGATTCATGTTGTCGTCCCTTCTTTGCATGAACACGTGTTCGCATCATTGTTTTCGTGTTTAAGAGCTTGTTGTGTTGTTTATCGCTTTCCAAGCATGGTGTGTGTGTGTGTGGATAGTTTGTTGTTTGGTGGCCCATCGAGTGTGAGCTACTTACCAGTACTGTGGTTGTACTGATACCCCTCCTCTTCCTTTCCCCCAACATTTTCAGACTATGCAGGTGACGAGTATTATGTGCCCGGTGATGTTGAGGAGGAGGCTCACGAGGAATGACCCTAGTAGCTGAGTTTGTTATATTTTCTTGCCTATTGAGATAGGACTTTAGTTTTGGTTCTTAGTCAGTTAGGTGGATTTAGTCTGATGTCTCTTTTGTAATATGTTTAAGCTCTAAATTATTTATTCATCTTTTCGCTTCCAGTTGCACATAGTTCAACAAAGTGGAGTTGTCTTTAGGAGTTAAGTGCATTTCTATTCTTGTTAAGGCTGTGGTTTTGATGTTAGTTGTGAACACGAGACCTGACTTGTATTGTTTGGTGAAGTTGGTTTCTGATGTATTGAAGTGAGGTGGAGTAGTTGGGTTTAATATAGAAGTGTGGTTTGATTTTTAACAGGTGTTAAAAATTTTGGTTTCGTCCTATGTATGTCGTTATGCGGCCGAAATTTTCGAAGCTCTTGGTTAGTTTGAATAGGAGTTTAGTAATGTCACTAGGTTAGTTAATAATAAAACCTGGGGCGTTACAGTTGGTATCAGAGAGGAGTTGTTCCTGTAGACTGACCTAGAAACTAGGTTGTTAATAGTGTAGGATCTGTGGTCTTCCTCGTTCTCCTCTCCATCACCAGGTATGTTGTGCTAATGATGCTATTATGCTAATTGTTGTATGACATTTTTGTTACCTTGGGTGAATGAATTGTAAGATTATTGTTTGTTACTTGTCTGGCTTATTTGAGCATGATTTTACTTCTATGGTTGCTTTATCTTGTGGTAGTTAGGCTTAAGATGCTCCTTTTAGCCGGTTAGGTAGCTTGGTTTGATTGTGTGTTTATTGGTTGCTAGTAGGAGTAGGATGCTCCCATAGTATCTAGATAACCTGTTTCCATTTTGTGCTTGTGTTGGGTTTTATGCCCTAAAACTCGTAGATAGTGAATGTGAACAAATTGTATACTTGTTTCAATAAAGTGTAATTGAGTTTCTACAATAAAGTGTTGTTGTTAAATATTGCACAATTTGACCCAAATCCAATAAACTAAGATCCAAGGTTGTTTACATGTGACTTGAACTAGTATGTGGGGACATACGGGGATTGGTGTTCAAGTAACAACCTAAAAGGTCTATAGTACAAGGATAAGGCTGGGTACCTTATCCTGGTAACACTATGTGATACGGCCCGCTTTGTATTCGATACAGACGTATTAATCCAAGGTGTCCATGTAGGAGACATGCAAGCGGGGGTATCCTATGCAATGAGTTTGCATAAGACCGGACCACGAAATAGTAAACCACTAGATGTAACACCGTTAACTAGTTAGGTTACTATTTCAATACGATGACCTAGGTAACTCAGTCTTAATCCTGAGTGTGTCATGAACTCCTTCTCATGAGGGATTGTCCTTTGATTAGCATGGGTGAGAGTGGCCAATACGCCGACTCAATATGCCTTCCTTTTTGGGGACAAGACCGAGTGGGAGGCTGGGGACTAGGAGAAGTAGATGAGTGTTCCCTTAAGAGGTGACTCCGGGACTTGAACAAAGGGATCCCGTCCTCTCACTGACCTGAGAGGAACTTTCTGTTTAATGGTTGGACCATAAACAGGTTGTTCATTAGAGGAGCGCTGGTACTTAAGGAGACAGATGTAACACAGGGGTAAAACGGTAATTTGACCCAGCCGTGATTACGAACACTCGTGAAGGATTGACTTACCGGTATAGGTGAGAAGAGTTCAGCTGTGGGTCTTTGGTGGAATGACCAACAGTTAATGAATATTGGTTAACCTGATTAATGAGTTTAATCTATTAACCTCATATCATTGGAGCTTCTGATCTGTAGGTCCATTAGGTCCCCCTGCTAGCTCGTAAAGAGTAATTAGGAACAAATATATCTTGAGAGAATTTGAATAGTTCAAATTCATATTGGGAATTAAGTTAATTGTATGAGATACAAATTAATATAATGTATAATGATGCATTAAAATATAAAGTCTAATTTGAGATTAAACTTTATTAAATTGAGAGATTGATATATTTGAAAGAGTTCAAATATATGTCTAATTAAATATAGGGTATTTAATTAGAAGATGAATTAATTAATTATGAATTAATTAATTAATCAATTTAGTTTAAATTAAATGAGATTTAATTAAACTATAGTCTATGAGAGAAATAAATATTTGAAGAAGTTCAAATATTAATATGAATTTGATTCATATTAAATTTATAGGATATAAGAGAATTTGAAGGAGTTCAAATTTTTAATATGAATTTGATTCATATTATAGAATTAATTAATTGAAGGCCTGAAATTAAATATATGATATTTAATTGGGTAATTAATTAATTAACTAATAGAAGGTCTGATATTAAATATATGATATTTAATTGGTGATTAATTAATTAAAGAATTAATTAATTGGAAATTAATCAATTATGGAAATGATTAATCACTTATGGAAGTGATCAATCATTTATGGAAAAGATTAATCAATTATGGAATTGATTGGTCATGGAATTGATTAATGGAAAAGATTAAATCAGTTATGGAAATAATTGATTTTAAATGAATATTTTATTCATGACCTTTCTCCTATAAATAGAACACTAACCCTAGGGTTTAGGTACCACAACATATGGCCACCATAAGGCCTTCTCATATTCTCTCAACTCAAGAACTCTAGGGAGAATTTTCTCTCTAGAGTTTTTCTCATTCAAGATTAGGTAGTCCCACAACTACGTTCCTAATCTCAGAGTTATAGCGGGGAAGATCAAATGGTGGTGTTCTTCATTGTTGCAGAGCAATCAAGAAAGGCGTTCTTGAAGAATTCAGAGTCGTCAACGAAGGTATGCTTCTCACCGCTTAACCTTTTTCCAATGCATTGGTATTTTGTAGAACAAAATTAATTTACGAACGGTCCAATTGCTTCCGCTGTAACGGAATTGGGGAATTCCAATCCTTCAATTGGTATCAGAGCCGATCGTATGCTTAATTTTGTTTTACAAAATTTGCATTGGTTGATTGGTGGGATTAAAATTGTGCATTTGATGTATGAATTTTGCTACTAGATGGTTAGGTTTTTTGGCATTAGAATTTACAAATTTCTTGATTTGATCATGTAAATGCCCGTTGTTTTCGGGCAATTTCGTTGCAAATTCGAGTATGTAAGTCCGTGTCAAAGTTTTGTGTATCAATTTGGGTGAAAAACGAATCAATTTGATGCCAAATCGAAGAAGAAAGCTACTGGAATTGAAGATATTTCTGGAAAACTCGAATTTTGCCGAAGAAAAATCCAGAAACTGACGAAATCGTGTGGACGAACGTGAAAATAAAAGAAAAAAAAATTTGCGTTAAGGATGGCTCGAACTCGCGTGCGTCAGGTAGTTAACCGCGCGCGCGCATCAGTGTCTTCGAGGGCAGAGGTTCAAGCTTCAGGATGGGCAGATTTTATGTTTGTTTTGCGTGCGAAAAAATAAACAAAAAATTCGGAGAAGGTGCATTTGCTAGGGCTCGAACTCCAGACATGAAGCATGCAGGCTCGTGCGGCAACCAGCTAGTCCGTGAGATGTTCTTATGACTTTCAATAGCGGCGTTTTATACTTGTTGATTTCGTGCACGTATGGATGACGTCAGCCCTAAGAAAAGTGGTCCGGTTCGAGCAGGATGGGCGCGGTTCGTGGAAGATTGACCGGTTCTTGACCGGTTTGCCTTGGTTCAATTGTTTATGGGCCGGTTCAAGTACTTTTGCAGCTGGTTCAAGGTGTTTTGGAGCTGTTTTAGCACGGTTTAGCCTATATTTTTGCCGGTTCGAAGGGTTTGGACGCGGTTCGAGACTGTTTTGAGCTGGTTCACGGCAGGATATGACTTTAATAGATTGATTAATGTAATTTTTCTATTGTTTTGAGTCCTAGGATGCCAAAACCTGTCTACTTAGCTATTTAAATTGCTTTATGAATGTCATATAGCTTTTAATCCCACCATAGGTTAAGCATATTCTTGCATTTTCAATTATAATTGTTATAATACAAGTATTATGCATGAATTTAATTTTCATGGGTATTTAATATAAATTGTTATGATTAAATGGATGAAAATTGAGAAGCATTGATCATGAAATTACTTTAGTAAAAATATAAAAGTTATATTTATATAAGTAATTTATATGCTTATTTATTTTCATGAGCCATTAATATAAAGTGTTATGTTAATGTATGAAAATGTGAATGCTTATTTTAATTTTCTTGGGTAATTAATTTAAGAGTTAGATTAATTGAAGAAAATTAATTTGAATTGAGCATGAAATTACTTTAGTTTAAATAATATATAAGAGTTATATTTATATAAGTAATTAACATGCTTAATTAATTTTCATGATATATTAATATAAATGTTATGTTAATGTATGAAAATGATAATGCTTAATTTTAATTTTCTTGTATAATTAATTTAAAAGTTAGGTTAATTAAAGGAAATTAAATTGCATTAAGCATGACATTACCTTAGATTAATATAATTGTTATATTTTTGGTATGTTATGCTAATGTATGGTTTTATAAATTAATTAGAATTTGATTGTTAATTTATTCACCATAGTAGCATGTTATAAGGTTAATTCATTAAAATTTATAATAGTTATAAAATTAATGAATAGAAACCGTTAACCTATAACAAAGAATTGCATGCAAACATAGGATCTTAGGATAAATGAATTAATTTTAAAATGTTTAAAATTAATTAGACCTAAGATCATATTTCTAATAGGATTAGAATTATTCTTACTTAGAATTAAAATTAGTTTTAATTGACTAAGTAGGAAAAACATTGCTATGATTATAAGGGAACTCCACCGGTAAAGTTCTGTCTAAGGCTGGGGGTATTTAAGCTGACGGTTTACGGAACACCTCCTACCTGGGAACTGACCTGGAATACCGGAGTTGAATTAATCATAGTTAAATGTTAGCATGCAATGTCATTAGGTTTATTAAAAGAGTTTAATACACCTAGATCTTTAGAGTAAAGACCTTACATTACTGTGGTTATAAGGGAACTCTCTCGGTGAAGTTCTGTCTAAGGTTGGGGGTATTTAAGTTGACGGTTTACGGAACACCTCCTACCTGGGAACTGACCCGAAACTTGAGTTGAATTAACCATAGTAATGTTGACTTGCAATGTTGGGTTTATTAAAAGAAGTTTAATTCACCTAAAACATTGTGGTTGAATCCTTTCCATAATTGTTATAATAGGATCAGACTTAGATAGATTTACTTAGCCGAATTTTATCTAAGTTGAACAACCCTAAATTAACCTTAGGACATTTTCAGTGGGAGGAAAATTACAAAACGAGATTTAAATCAAGTTTTGCTCCTACGTCCCTATATTCACAACGTGAGGTTCATGCTCGGCTTCGAGTCGCCTTAGGAGCGGCCTCCCTTCGGAAAGTGTTTGCATGGATCAATAACAAGGTGAATGGGAAAAATGTCTAGAGTAAGTGGGAGCGGGACACGTGTCAACGTATCCCTCGGTCTCCGCCCCTAGTTCACACCGTGAGAGTCCTATGATCCGCCTGCAGGTTGTCCTGGCGCAACCATCCCTTCGGAGGGCCTGATCATAGGATTCGGAACACCGTGAACTCCTGAATTGGATAGGAACTCTTAGGCTAATTACCAATAGTTGTCTTTCCCTTCGGTAGCCTGTTGGTGCGTGCCTCTGAGATCTAAAAGTGGGAGGGTTACACTTACGGGGATGAGTTAAATGTGTTAACTAACCCTTTGACCGAACAACGGTAACTAAACCCTAACGGAATATGAGTTATTCTGGTGTTAGAGTTTGGTTGAGATTGTCTCAATTCAGAGGAGGAGTAGTTGATCACCCTTCGGTGGCTGTTGTTCTAAACCTTTGAAGTATCGTTGCAAAAAAACGAAATCAATAGTTTTATAGGGTTTCTTTGATTGCTTATTTGTTTTTGCAGAATTTGATTGGATTATTTGTAATGGGTTAGTGCTATTAATAATACAAGTAATTTGTTACTTCAGCAATTATATAATAATTTTATGTGTGTTGACTTACGTCATTTTATAAATAACGGTAATACAACAAGCTTAAACGACAAATTGTGGTAAATAAGTCTATGATTATTCTTAACTAAGGAATGTCCTCATGCCCCATATGTTTAATTCATTAAGAATTGTTCTTGATGAATATGACATAGAACCTTGCTTAGCAAAAGGAGAACTTGTTCAAGACCGTAATTTTCATTTACTTGTCTTGAAAACGTGATTAGTGAAGAATAGTGATTCTCCCTGAATACTTGATTCAGGGGCCACAAATCACGTGTGTTCTACTTTTAAAGGAATAAGTTCCTGGCAAGAGCTTGCTGCTTGTGTAATAACTCTCAAAGTTAGAATTAGAGAGGTTATTTTAGCTATATCAGTGGGGAACATTAAGTTATTTTTCTCAGTGGGAGAAAATACATATTATTAGATAATGTGTATGTAATTCCTAAGATAAAAAGAAATTTGATTTCTGTGTCTTATTTGCTGGAACAATGTTACTCTTTACCTTTCTCTGCTAACGCAGTTTTGTTTCAAGAAAGGGAGTTGACATTTGTTTAGCTTTACTGAAAAGTAACCTAAATGTTTTAAGACTAATCAATAGTAAAGCAGTCATGAACACTGGGTTGTTTAAGACTGCTATTACTCAATGTGAAAAGAGGCAAAGGATTTCTCCTAAAGGAAAATACCTTTCTTTGGTTCTAAGGTAGACCATATTAATCTCAATTTGATTGGGAGACTGGTCAAGAGTGAACTTCTAAGCGAGTTAGAAGATGACTCTCTACTACCTTGCAAGTCATGCCTTGTGGGCAAAATGACTTATAGATCTTTTACTGGAAAAGATCTAAGAGCCAAAGAGCCCTTGAAGCTGGTACATTTGGATCCTTGTGGTTCAATATGTTAAAGCAGTGGGAAGGCATGAATAATTCATCTCTTTTGGATGATTATTCAAAGGTATGAGTATCTTTACCTAATGCAACTTAAGTCTATAGCTCTTGAGATATTCGAAGGGGCTTAGGACTGAAGTTGGAAACTTGTTAGGTGAGATGATAAAAACACTTCGATCTGATCAAAGTGTTGAGTATAGGGATTTGAGATTCCAGAACTATTTGATAGTACATGGGATCACACCTTAAATCTCATATAGGAGAAATAGAACCCTATTGGATATGGTTCATTCTATGTTGAGTTATGCTAAATTGTTTGGCTCGTTTTGGGGTCATGTAGTGTTGACTGCATTGCATACTGTAGTAGGCAACCCCACAGGAAACGAGAAGTTGATACTTCTTCAATTCACAAGAGAATAAAGAATTTGTATCGACAAATGCTAAATTCTCAGAAGAAGTTCACATAAAAAAAAATCATAAACCACAGAGTAAAGTCGATTTAAGTAAGTTAACTAATGAAACTACAGTAACATCCACAAGAGTTGTTGATGAGGTTGGCTGTTCAACAAAAGTTGTTGATGGATCAGTGCATCTAGTCAGTCACATCCATCTCAATAGTTGAGATTGCCTCAATGTAGTGGGAGGGTTGTTTGATAACCTGAACGTTACATGGGCTTGTTTGAAGCCTAGGTTATCATACCTGATGATGGCATAGTGGGTTCATTATCTTTTAGAAAGAAAATGAATGATGTTGACAAGGACCAATGGATTAAAGTCATGGACCTGGAAATGAAGTCTTTTGTATTTCACTTCCATCTGGAATCTTGTAGATCTGTTTGATGGGTAACACCTATTAGTTACAAGTGGATTTACAAGAGAAAACGAGACATTAAAGGTCTTAACCAGAAGGGTTCATACAGCAAGATCGAAAGCAAAAGGTTTTGCAAGCTTAAGTGATCCATTCATCGATTAACCTAAGCATTTCGATCTTGAAATATAAGATTTGATAAAGAGACCAAATCTTTTGACTTTAATCAGAACATTAATGAGTCTTGTGTTTACAAGTAATCATCAATAGTTCAGTAGCTTACTTAGTATTGTATATGATTGATATCCTAATCATTGGGAATGATGTATGTTATCTTACTGACATTAAAGGAGCTAGCAGCTCATCTCCAAGTGGAAATTTGAGAGAAGCTGAGTTTGTTCTTGGGATCCAAATTGTTTAGGAACCGTAAAGACAAAAGGCTAGCCTTGTCTCAGGTGTCTTATATCTACAAGATGTTAGTTAGATATAAGATGCAGAATTCCAATAAGGGTTCACTACCTTTCAGACATGGAATTCTTTTGTCTAAGAAAATGTTTCCTAAGACACCTCAAGAGGTTGAGGGCATGAGACGAATGCCCTATGCAGTAGGGATTGTCAGTAAGTATCAATCTAATCCAAGATTTAATCATTGGAAAACCGTTAAGAATATCCTCAAGTATTCGAGGAGAACGAGGAACTATATGCTCGTGTATGAGACTAAGGATTTGATCCTTACAGGATACACTGACACAGATTTTAAGACCGATAAGGATTTGAGGAAATCTACATCAGTATTTGTGGTCACTCTTTACGATGGAGCTATAGTATGACATAGTTACAGTCTTGACCGTATAGGCCGAAAAATTAGCTGTTTGTGAAGCAGCGATAGAGACTGTTTGTCTTAGAAAGTTCTTGATTGATTGGGAATGTGTTCCAAATGTGAACTTGCCCATCACACTTTATAGTGATATAGTGGTGTTGTGGCAAATTCAAAAGAACATTGCAACCTAAGACAAGTAGATACATTACATTGAATGAAATATTGCTGATTCATTTACAAAGACTCTCTCGGCTAAAGTATTTGAGGGTCATCTAGAAGGTCTAGATCTACGAGATATGTACAAAGGTGTAATCTAGGGCAAGTGGGAGAAATGTAATGGGTATAGTGATACCATTATGTAATGGGTATAGTGATGCCCTAGTTTATTGTATTTGTACATTGTATATGTTTTATACATGTATTTATACACCCAATGCTGTATAGATTATTGTACATCCCACTAAACTAGAGTTTTAGTTCAAGTGGGAGTTTGTTGGGTTTTATGCCCTAAAACTCGTAGATAGTGAATGTGAACAAATTGTATACTTGTTTCAATAAAGTGTAATTGAGTTTCTACAATAAAGTGTTGTTGTTAAATATTGCACAATTTGACCCAAAACCAATAAACTAAGATCCAAGGTTGTTTACATGTGACTTGAACTAGTATGTGGGGACATACGGGGATTGGTGTTCAAGTAACAACCTAAAAGGTCTATAGTACAAGGATAAGGCTGGGTACCTTATCCTGGTAACACTATGTGATACGGCCCGCTTTGTATTCGATACAGACGTATTAATCCAAGGTGTCCATGTAGGAGACATGCAAGCGGGGGTATCCTATGCAATGAGTTTGCATAAGACCGGACCACGAAATAGTAAACCACTAGATGTAACACCGTTAACTAGTTAGGTTACTATTTCAATACGATGACCTAGGTAACTCAGTCTTAATCCTGAGTGTGTCATGAACTCCGTCTCATGAGGGATTGTCCTTTGATTAGCATGGGTGAGAGTGGCCAATACGCCGACTCAATATGCCTTCCTTTTTGGGGACAAGACCGAGTGGGAGGCTGGGGACATGACAACACAAGAAGGAATTCACTCCTTCCCACTTCTAGGAGAAGTAGATGAGTGTTCCCTTAAGAGGTGACTCCGGGACTTGAACAAAGGGATCCCGTCCTCTCACTGACCTGAGAGGAACTTTCTGTTTAATGGTTGGACCATAAACAGGTTGTTCATTAGAGGAGCGCTGGTACTTAAGCAGACAGATGTAACACAGGGGTAAAACGGTAATTTGACCCAGCCGTGATTACGAACACTCGTGAAGGATTGACTTACCGGTATAGGTCTACATCCATGGACACAGAAATGTTCTACAGTGAGAAGAGTTCAGCTGTGGGTCTTTAGTGGAATGACCAACAGTTAATGAATATTGGTTAACCTGATTAATGAGTTTAATCTATTAACCTCATATCATTGGAGCTTCTGATCTGTAGGTCCATTAGGTCCCCCTGCTAGCTCGTAAAGAGTAATTAGGAACAAATATATCTTGAGAGAATTTGAATAGTTCAAATTCATATTGGGAATTAAGTTAATTGTATGAGATACAAATTAATATAATGTATAATGATGCATTAAAATATAAAGTCTAATTTGAGATTAAACTTTATTAAATTGAGAGATTGATATATTTGAAAGAGTTCAAATATATGTCTAATTAAATATAGGGTATTTAATTAGAAGATGAATTAATTAATTATGAATTAATTAATTAATCAATTTAGTTTAAATTAAATGAGATTTAATTAAACTATAGTCTATGAGAGAAATAAATATTTGAAGAAGTTCAAATATTAATATGAATTTGATTCATATTAAATTTATAGGATATAAGAGAATTTGAAGGAGTTCAAATTTTTAATATGAATTTGATTCATATTATAGAATTAATTGATTGAAGGCCTGAAATTAAATATATGATATTTAATTGGGTAATTAATTAATTAACTAATAGAAGGTCTGAAATTAAATATATGATATTAAATATATGATATTTAATTAGTGATTAATTAATTAAAGAATTAATTAATTGGAAATTAATCAATTATGGAAATGATTAATCACTTATGGAAGTGATCAATCATTTATGGAAAAGATTAATCAATTATGGAATTGATTGGTCATGGAATTGATTAATGGAAAAGATTAAATCAGTTATGGAAATAATTGATTTTAAATGAATATTTTATTCATGGCCTTTCTCCTATAAATAGAACACTAACCCTAGGGTTTAGGTACCACAACATATGGCCACCATAAGGCCTTCTCATATTCTCTCAACTCAAGAACTCTAGGGAGAATTTTCTCTCTAGAGTTTTTCTCATTCAAGATTAGGTAGTCCCACAACTACGTTCCTAATCTCAGAGTTATAGCGGGGAAGATCAAATGGTGGTGTTCTTCATTGTTGCAGAGCAATCAAGAAAGGAGTTCTTGAAGAATTCAGAGTCGTCAACGAAGGTATGCTTCTCACCGCTTAACCTTTTTCCAATGCATTGGTATTTTGTAGAACAAAATTAATTTACGAACGGTCCAATTGCTTCCGCTGTAACGGAATTGGGGAATTCCAATCCTTCAGCTTGTTGTTTGTTAGTAGGCATAGGATGTTGCTATAGTTTCTAGATAGCTTGCGAGTTTTTTGGTTTGTGCTTGTTGTTGTTAGTTGGTTTAGATTGTTGCCTTAGAGTTTAAGGTGTGATCTTTCTTTACCTTGAAAGGTTAGTAAGTTGGTTTTAAAATCCTAGCTTGAGAGCCTAAGTCCCTAAGGAAGTTGGCTCTTGGATACCTTTTGGCCAAAGTTTCAAGTTCAAGGAGTGAAGGATCGTTTCTCAATGAACCACGCAAGAGTGAATTAGTTGCTTTTGGTCTAGTCCCAGTTCAGTTGTTGAACTCAAGTTTCCTTGGAAAGATAAGTTGGAATCAAGGATAAGTGAGTAAAGTTATTAAGTAAGCATCTTTCAAGGATGAAAGCTCCTAAAGGTGGGGAGTTGGTACCACCTTTTGTTCCCAAGATTAATTCCTTCCTAAAGTCTATATTGCTCTGGAATTTCTTTCCTTCCTAGTTATGCTTCGTCATGTGATTGAGTGGTTATGTGGATTGGTTAGATCTTCTATATCTTAGAAAATTGGCGAAAGCTAGTAAGTTGGGTTCAAGGCTCTGTCAAGTGAGTTATACCCTAAGCCATCGAAAATTTCCTGGTAAAAGGTGAAGTTGGACGAATCTCTTAGTATAGGCCAACTTGAAGGAAAAGGAAGTTCCTAAGATGGTTTTGCATTCCAGCCTCATATTTTAAAAGTCAAGGAAGTTAGCATTTCAAGGATCGCCTTCAAAACCAAGTAGGAGCGTTGCAAGTTTCTATGATGTCTTTGGACTCATTAATGCTTTGCGACTGTCATGGACTTCGTGAACCAAGTCTCAAGGTCTTTTTAGACTTGCTCGTGACTATGTTCTTGATGATTGTTGGTTTAATCTTAGACCAAAAGTCGAGCATTTATTGTGCAGCAAGATCTCAACCTAAGTCAAACAAGATGTTGGAAATCGATAGAGTCATGACTGCAGCATCAGTTGTCACCATGACAAGGCTATTGTGGTTGCACTTAGTAAGGCAGCACCACGTGTAGCATTAGTTTCATCCTGTAGCCATTGCTAGGAAGGATGGATTGCTCGAAAAGTGAGTTGGTCATGGAAGTCTTTTGGTGTTTTTTGGTTTAACCTTAGCAGTGCCTAGTTGGTAATGTTGAGCTGCATATAACCAACAAGGTGGGCTCAAAGTTGGTGAAGTTTGCTAATGAAGCTACCCCGTGGTATTGAGACAAGGATATAACTTGCCATCGAAGGTAGGTGGTGAAAGTGTCAAGCCAAGAGGTTAAAGCTGACATTAGCGACCTATTTTCCTTCAAGTACCATCAGTGGAAAAAAATAGTTCTTGTAAGTCATGCTGATGCAAGATCGGAGCTTGGTTCCGATTTTTCCGAACCACTTAAGTTCTTCTTGCCCCTTTGTCGAGTTGTCGATAGGCAAGCTTGTCTACAAGTGGTGTAGGTTCGCGAACTTGATTTAGGAGTCATTGCTAAAGATGTTCATCAATGACCCTTCTTGTGTCGCAATTCAAACCTTGGCATTCTAGAGGAAAGTGGCTTGATGAGCTGAAAACCACCAGTATTAAGTGTAAAAGGGTTAAAATCCCTTTGGCAGCGGAAGCAAACAAGAACAATCCCGAATTAAAATTTCAATTTTGGAAAAACCAATACGTTGGCAACAAAATTCAGAAACTAATTTCTAAATCAAATAGATTAAGCATGCTGATATTTTAGATCTAAAAACTATTTAGATCTAGAAAAAACTTACTTGGTTCGAAGAACACTGCACAATGCTCCAAGGATCTCGTTCTTGGGACTTCCAAAGAACACCACCACTCGAATCACCCTCTATTCTCTTGGGTCGCTGAGATATGGCTTGTGGGAACCCAAATTCAGTCTTGGAAGGGAAATTTCAGCAAAGAACCGTGCTGTTTTTTGAGAGAGAGAAGAGAGAAAAGAAAGAACTTTCTTTCTCTGTGAAAATGAAAGGAATGACAGATCAATTGGGAACTCCCTCTCCCCTGTACGATAAGTGGGGAGGGAGTTATCTCCCTACTAGATCTAGACCGTTAGATCTTAATCAAAACGATCTCGGCCATTAACTAATTAAATAATAAATATTTAATTAATTAATTATAATTAATTTAATCAAATTAAATGAATTATAATATATAGTTTTTTATTCAATTTGAATCATATTCAATTAAATTAAATTGGCCATTCAATTAATTCTAAATTAATAGATCCCACATTAATTAAATATCAAATATTTAATTAATTTTACAATTGAATCATATTCAATTTAATTTCTCTCATTTAACCTATAGTTTTAATGTGCATCAAAATGTACATCAATATAAACTATAGTTTTAATTTGATTAAATCACATTTAACCAAATTAAAATTAAATTAAATTAATTCCCCAATTAATTAATTCATGAATTAATTAAATATCACATATTTAATTAAATTCATAATTCTCTCATTAATTAATTTTGAATCATATCCAAAATTAATTTTATTATAAAGTTTAATTAATTGTATCAAAATACAATTAACTTATATTCCCTTTAATAATCAAGACTATATTATCTCAGAACCCGTTATGAGCTAGCAGGTGGACCTAATGGACGTACATATCAGAAGCTCCAACGATACGAGATTGATGAGCTAAACTCATTAACCGAGTCAATCAACATTCGTTAACTGTGGGTCACTCCACTAAAGACCCACAGCTGCACTCTTCTCACTGTAGAATATTTCTGTGTCCACGGATATCGACCAATGCAGTAAGTCAATCCTTCACGTGTGTTCGTAACACCAGCTGGGTTAAATTACCGTTTTACCCCTGGGTTACCTCTGGATCCTTAAGTACCACTGATCCCTCTAATGAACAATTTGTTTATGGTCCAACCTCTAAACAAGAGTTCCTCTCGGGCCAGGAGAGGACGGCACGCCTTTGTTCCAGACCCGGAATCAGCCCTTAAGGGAACACACATCTACTTGCCACAATAGGGGAAGGAGTGAATTCCATCTTGTATTGTCATGTCCCCAGCCCCCCACTCAGTCTTGTCCCCAAGAAGGTAGGCTTATTGAGTTGGCGTACTGGCCACTCTCACCCGTACTAATCAAAGGACAATCCCTCGTGAGAAGGAGTTCATGACACACTCAGGATTAAGATCGAGTTACCTAGGTCATCCTATTGAAACAGTGACCTAACTAGTTAACGGTGTTACATCTAGTGGTTTACTAATTCGTGGCCCGGTCTTATGCAAACTCATTGCATAGGATACCCCCGCTCGCATGTCTCCTACATGGACGCCTTGGATCAATACGTCTGTATCGAATACAAAGCGGGTCGTATCACATAGTGTTACCAGGATAAGGTACCCAGCCATATCCCTATACTATAGACCTTTAGGTTGTTACTTGAACACTGATCCCCGTATGTCCCCACATACTAGTCCAAGTCTCATGTAAACAACCTTGGATCTTAGTTTATTGGATTTGGGTCATATTGTACAATTCTAGACTTAATATGACAATAACACTTTATTGCATAAACCTCAATAACACTTTATTGATACAAGTGTATAATTCGTTAATCATTCACTATCTACGAGTTTTAGGACATAAAACCCAACAAACTCCCACTTGGACTAAAAATCTAGTTTAGTGGGAATGTACAATAATCTATCCCAGCAGTGGGTGTATAAATACATGTATAATACATAAAACGTATTTACAATGTACAAATACAATAAACTAGGGCATCACTATACCCATTACATAATGGTATCACTATACCCATTACACTTCTCCCACTTGCCCTAGATTACATCTTTGTACATAACTCGTAGACCTAGACCATCTAGATGACCCTCATACACTTTAGCCGAGAGAGCCTTCGTGAATGAATCAACAATATATCATTTAGATTCAATGTGCTTGCTTGTCTTGCAATAGGATAGTCCATATTTGGAACACCTTCCAAATTAGGCTTGAACTTCCTAAGTCATATAGTCTCTATCTGTGCTTCATAAGCAACTACTTATTGGCCTATATGGTCGAGACTGCAGATAACTCGTACTATTGCTCCTCCATTAAGAGTGAAGACAGACACTGTTGTAGATTTCATCAAATCCTTATCAGTTAAAACATATGTGTCAGTGTATCCTTTAAGGATCAAATCCTTAGCGCCATACACGAGCATATAAAACCTCGTTCTCCTAAGATACCGGAGGATGTACGTAACGACATTCCAGAGATCAAATCCTAAGACACCTCAAGAAATTGAGAATATGAGACGGATCCCTTATGCTTCAGCAGTGGGCAGCCTTATGTATGCCATGTTGTGTACTAGGCCTGACATATGCTATGCAGTTGGGATAGTTAGTAGATACCAGTCTAATCCAGGGTTAGACCACTGGACTGCAGTGAAAAATATCCTCAAGTATCTCAGGAGAACGAGGGACTATCAGCTTGTGTATGGTGCTAAGGATTTGATCCTTACAGGATACACAGACTCTGACTTTCAAACTGATAAGGATTCAAGGAAATCCACATCAGGGTCAGTGTTTACCCTAAATGGGGGCGCTGTAGTCTGGCGTAGCATCAAACAAGGATGCATTGCAGACTCCACCATGGAGGCCGAATATGTCGCTGCTTGTGAAGCAGCAAAGGAGGCTGTATGGCTTAGGAAGTTCTTGATGGATTTGGAAGTTGTTCCAAATATGAACTTGCCAATCACCCTTTATTGTGATAATAGTGGTGCAGTGGCAAATTCTAAAGAACCTCGCAGTCACAAGAGAGGCAAGCACATAGAGCGTAAATATCATCTCATCAGAGAGATCGTGCAACGAGGTGATGTGATCGTCACGAAGATAGCTTCGGAGCACAATATTGCTGATCCATTTACGAAGGCTCTCACGGCTAAAGTGTTCGAGGGTCATCTAGATGGTCTAGGTCTGCGAGATATGTACATAGAATAATCTAGGGCAAGTGGGAGAAGTGTAATGGGTTTTCAAATGCCCTAGTTTATTGTATTTATCTGTATTTGTACTTTTCATGTATTATACAGTATTAATACAAACAATTATTCCTACTTCAATGATTATTCATTCAATTCTGATTGTTGATGTACATTACCCACTAGAGTTTTAGTTCAAGTGGGAGTTGTTGGGTTTTATGCCCTAAAACTCGTAGATAGTAAATGAAACAAATTAATCGATCTCAATAAGTCGTTATTTGAGTGATTCAGTAATTTGGTTATTGAATAAATCGAGTTTGCATTAATAAACCCTAAATCCAATAAACTAAGATCCGAGGTTGTTTAAATGAAACTTGGACTAGTATGTAGGGACATACGGGGATCAGTGTCCAAGTAACAACCTAAATGGTCTATAGTATAGGGATAAGGCTGGGTACCTTATCCTGGTGACACTATGTGATACGGCCCACCTTGTATCCGATACAGATGCAATGATCCAAAGCATCCATGTAGGAGACATGCGGGTGGGGGTATCCTATGCAATGAGTTTGCATAAGACCGGACCGTGAAATAGTAACCACTAGATGTAACGCCGTTAACTAGTCTAGGTTTCTATTTCAATAGGATGACCTAGGTAACTCAATCTCAATCCTGAGTCTGTTATGAACTCCTTTCCAAGAGGGATTGTCCTTAGATTTGTATGGGTGAGAGTGGCCTGCTCGCCGACTCAATATTCCTACCATTTCAGGGGCAAGACCGAATGGGGGCTGGGAACATAACAGTACAAGATGGAATTCACTCCTTCCCCTATTGGGGCAAGTAGATGTGTGTTCCCTTAAGGGCTGATTCCGGGGCTTGAACAAAAGCGCGCTGTCCTCTCTTGGCCCGAGAGGAATTTCTGTTTAGTGGTTGGACCCTAAACAGGTTGTTCATTAGAGGGATCAGTGGTACTTAAGGATCCAGAGGTAACCCAGGGGTAAAACGGTAATTTGACTCAGCTGGTGTTACGAACACACGTGAAGGATTGACTTACTGCTATTGGTCAATATCCGTGGACACAGAAATATTCTACAGTGAGAAGAGTGCAGCTGTGGGTCTTTAGTGGAGTGACCCACGGTTAACGAATGTTGATTGACTCGGTTAATGAGTTTAGCTGATCAATCTCGTATCGTTGGAGCTTCTGATCTGTAGGTCCATTAGGTCCACCTGCTAGCTCATAACGGGTTCTGAGATGATTTAGTCTTGATATTAAAGGGAATTAATATAATGTATGGAGATACATTATAGTATAAAGTTTAATTAAAGAATTAAACTTTATAATTAATTTTGAATATGATTCGAAATTAATTATTGAGAGAATAATGAATTTAATTAAATATGTGATATTTGATTAATTCATGAATTAATTAATTGGGGAATTAATTAATTTAATTTAATTTGGTTAAATGTGATTTAATCAAAATTAATACTATAGTTTATATTAATGTACATTTTGATGCACATTAAAACTATAGGTTAAATGAGAGATAAAATTGAATGTGATTCAATTATAAAATTAATTAAATATTTGATATTTAATTAATGTGGATTCAATTGATGAGATTAATTGAATGGCCAATTTAATTCAATTGAATATGATTCAAATTGAATTAAATATCTTAGGTTATAATTGGCTTAATTAATATTGATTTAATTAAATTGATTATAATTATTTAATTAATTAAATGATAATTATTATTTAATTAATTGACGGCCTGGATCGCGTTGATTATGATCAACGGTAGAGATCAAGTAGGGATAACTCCCTCCCCACTTATCGTAAAGTTGGGAGGGAGTTTCCAAAAACACTCTCCCATTTTTCACGCAAAAACAGAGAAAGAAAAGGTTCTGTTTTTTTTCTCTCTTCATCTCTCAAAATCCCAGAAATTCACCTTGCTGTGAATCCTTTTTCAAGACTAGTTTTTGGGTTCCCACAAGCCGGATCTTGAGTCCCAAGAGTTATAGTGGGTGTATTCTTTTGGTGGTGTTCGTTGAGAGGAAGGAGAACGTACATTGGAGCATTTTGCAGTGTTCTTCAATTCCATGTAAGTTCTTCTTAGATCTAAAATGGTTTTAGATTTTCTAATTATTCAGCATGCTTAATCTGTAATGAAATTGTTTCTAATTTTAATTTGCCCAATGTATCGGTATTCTAATTAGAAATTAAATCACAAACGGTGAAAACCGCTTCCGCTAGAGGATTCAATTCCTTCAAATGGTATCAGAGCCAGGTTGTGATTTTAATTTCGTTTTTAGAACTTGCGTTGTGGCTGTTGGTGGGATTTAATTCTGCATTTTGAATGAGAATTTTGCTGATAAACTGTTTAGGTATTTGGCCTTAGATTTACAAATTCTTCTTGATTTAATCATGTAAGGGCCCATGTTTTTGGGGCAAATTGTTGTAAATTAAGTCTTGTAAGTCCGTGTCTAGATATTAGGGATCAATTTGTTGATCGGTGTTCGAATCGGGATCGATTTTGGTGTAAAACGACGCTGGTTTTCGCTGCTGGAACGAAGAACAGAAGGATCTGCCCAGAAACTGCCCAGAAAATTCGAAAAAAAAAAAAATCGGTTACGAAATAATTATTTTTGCGTCCGTTGAGATCGAACGTGCGTCGTTGGAGCGGTTGGCGTCAGACGCGCGTTTCAACGGGGAGGGCGTGAGTTCGATCTGGAACGTGGGCGGTTTTTTGTTTTTTAATGCGGCGTGAAGCAGTTACAAAGAAATACATATTTTTTTGCGTAATCCAAGTCTTGAACGTTGGTGCTGGTGGAGTTGGCATGCGCGCGTGGGTAACTCGTGAGGAGTCATGGGTTCGAGTTCCAGCATGGTCAGTTTAATGTTTTTTGCGTGCGGTTTATTCTTGGGCGGTCCGGTTCGTCTCTGTTCGGTCCGAATTGAGCTGGTTTGGTCTGGTTCGATTTAATTTGGTCCGGTTCGAGTAATTTGGGTCCAGTTTGAAGTGGTTCAAGCTGGTTCGGGCCGGTTCTGGAGCGGTTCAAGACTCTTTTAGGATAATTTTGATAAAATTATTGTAATTTTATTATTTTTTATTATCCTAGGGGCCAATATACCGGTTTATTCAGCTATTTATCGCTTTATGAATGTCATTTAGCTGTATCCCACCATAGGTTAAGCATGAATCATGCATATTTTATAATTATAAGTGTTATAATGTATGATAAATATGTATGATTGCAATTTCATGAGTAATTTAGTATAAATGTTATATTAAGTATATGAAATTGGAAAAGCATTGAGCATGACATTAATTAGAGTAATATAAGAGTTATATTAAATTAATGTCGACAATCATGTAATTTAATTTCGGGAATGTTTAATTAATATAATCGATATTAATTAAATGAAATTGAAATTGCATGAAGCATGACACCACCTTAGATTAATATAATTGTTATATTATCGGCGTCATGAGCGTTATGGTGTTTAATAATTTGAATTAGATTGTTATTAAGAAACACCATAGAAGCATGTTATAGGGCTAATTATTAAAATTTTATAATAGTTATAAAATTGATTAGAAACCGTCAACCTATAACAAAGAGTTGCATGCAAACATAGGACCTTAGGTTAAAATTGAATTAATTTTAAAATGTTTAAAATTAATTAGACCTAAGCTCATCATTTTAATTCTAATAGGATTAGAATTATATTCTTACTTAGGATTAAAATAGTTTTAATTTACTAAGTAGGAATAACATTACTATGGTTATAAGGGAACTCTCCCGGTGAGGTTCTGTCTAGGCTGGGGGTACTTAAGTTGACGGTTATACGGAACACCTCCTACCTGGGAACTAACCCGGAACCTGAGTTGAATTAATCATAGTTTAATGTTAGCATGCAATGTCACTAGGTAATTAAAATGGTTTAATTCACCTAGACATTAGTGTAAAGACCTTTATATAAGAGTTATATACAGGCATAGACTTAGATAGATTCACTTAGCCGGAATTTACCTAAGTAATAGACCCTTTAATTATAAAAATACTTAGTGGGAGGAAATATATCAAAACAAGATTTTCATAAATCAATGTTTTGCTCTCATGTCCTCAAGAGTTCACAACGTGAGGTCCATGCTTGGCCTCGAGTCACCCTGGGAGTGACCCCCTACGGATGGTGTTTGCATGGATCAATATCAAGGTGAATGAGGGAGTATTTTGTAGTAAGTGGGAGCAGGACACGTGTCAACGTATCCTACGGTCTCCTCCATTAGGTTGCACCGTGAGATCCCCATGATTTGCCTGCGAGTCGCCCTGGGAGCGATCACCCTACGGAGGGCTTGATCATGGGAGTTGGAACAAAGCAAACTCCAGAAATGGATAGGGTTTCTTAGGTTCATTTCCAACTTTGACTTTCCCTACGGTAGCATTGTTGGGACCGACTCCTGAAATCTGAAAATGGAGGGTTACACTTACGGGGAATTGTTAAGGTGTTAATAATTTCCTGACCGAAAAAAACGGTAGCTAAGAACTATTGGAATATGAGTTATTCTGGTAATAGGGATTGGCTGAGATTGTCTCAATTCAGGGGAGGAGTAGCTGACTGCCCTACGGTAGCTGTTGCTCTAAACCTTTGAAGTATCGTTGCAAAATGAATGTTTATTCTATGGGTCGATCATTACTTTTGCTAAATTGATTGGATTAAAATAATGATAATATTATTTTGTGTATTGGGTTAATGCAACATCACTAATTAAATTAATTTGTTTGTTTCAGCATGAATCGTTCTTTGTATGCCTCTAATTACGTCGTGTGTAACAGAACTGGTATCGCTAATACAACTAAGGAAATGCACTCAAACACTAATTGCGTGGATTTGGTCTTAACTGAGGACTGTCCTCGGGCCCACATGTCTAATTCATCTGAAATTGTTCCTGATGAATATGACATAGACTGCTTAGCAAAACTCAATGAAAATAAATGTGATTTATTGGTCATTGAAACGTGTATAGTGGAAAATGATGATACAGCCTGGATCCTTGATTCAGGTGCCACTCATCACGTATGCTCTTCCTTTGAGGGAATGAGCTCTTGGCAACAATTAGATGCTGGGGAAATGACTCTCAGAGTTGGTACTGGGGAGTTCATTTCAGCTAAAGCAGTGGGAGACATTAAAATGTTCTTCTCCAGGGAACGTTATATGTTATTAGATAATGTATATATAGTTCCTAAAATAAAAAGAAATTTGATTTCTGTATCTTGTTTGCTTGAACAAGGATATTCAGTGTCCTTTTCTGTAAATGAAGCTCTCATTACTAAAAGGGGTGCTGATATTTGTTCTGCAAACTTGGAGAACAATTTATATGTTTTAAGACCAATAGAGTCTAGGGCTATTTTGAACAATGAGATGTTTAAAACAGCTGAGACTCAACCTAAAAGGCAAAAGGTTTCTCAACGTACCTATCTTTGGCACTTGAGACTTGGCCACATAAATCTCAATAGGATTGGGAGATTGGTTAAGAACGGACTTCTAAGCCAGTTAGAAGATGGTACTTTACCTCCGTGTGAGTCTTGTCTCGAAGGTAAGATGACCAAACGACCTTTTACTGGAAAAGGTTATCGTGCCAAGGAGCCCTTAGAGCTCGTACATACGGATCTCTGTGGTCCAATGAATGTTAGGGCTCGAGGAGGGTATGAATATTTCATCTCTTTCATAGATGATTATTCAAGGTATGGTTATTTATACCTAATGAGTCATAAGTCTGAAGCCCTTGAAAAGTTCAAGGAGTATAAGGCTGAAGTTGAGAACTCATTAAGTAAGACCATTAAAACGCTTCGATCTGATCGAGGTGGAGAGTATTTGGACTTAGAATTCCAAAACTATTTGATAGAACATGGAATCACGTCCCAACTCTCAGCACCAGGTACACCTCAGCAGAATGGTGTATCTGAAAGGAGAAACAGAACCTTGTTAGACATGGTTCGATCTATGATGAGCTATGCTCAATTGCCTAGTTCTTTTTGGGGTTATGCAGTAGAGACTGCAGTTTATATTTTGAATGTTGTTCCCTCAAAGAGTGTTTCTGAAACACCATTTGAGCTCTGGAAAGGGCGTAAAGCTAGTTTACGTCATTTCAGAATTTGGGGTTGCCCTGCACATGTGCTTGTGGCAAATCCAAAGAAATTGGATTCACGTTCAAAATTATGCCTATTCGTAGGCTACCCAAAAGAAACAAGAGGTGGATATTTCTTCGATCCACAAGAAAATAAGGTGTTTGTATCGACAAATGCTACTTTCTTGGAAGAAGACCACGTTAGAGAACACAAACCACGCAGTAAAATTGTGTTGAGTGAACTTTCTGGGGAAGCTACAAATGAATCAACAAGAGTTGTTGATGAGGCTGGACCTTCAACAAGGGTTGTTGATGAGCCCAGTTCAGAGGCTGGACCTTCAACAAGAGTTGTTGATGAGCCCAGTACATCTGGTCAAGCCCATCCTTCTCAAGAGTTGAGAATGCCTCGACGTAGTGGGAGGGTTGTTATTCAACCTGAACGCTATTTGGGTTTAGCAGAAACTCCAGCTGTCATACCTGATGATGGAGTTGAGGATCCATTGACTTTTAGACAGGCAATGAATGATGTGGATCATGACCAGTGGGTCAAAGCTATGGACCTAGAGATGGAGTCTATGTACTTCAATCAAGTCTGGGATCTTGTAGACTTACCTGAAGGGGTAAAACCCATAGGGTGCAAATGGATCTACAAGAGAAAACGAGACGCAGCTGGGAAAGTACAGACTTTCAAAGCTCGACTTGTGGCAAAGGGTTATACCCAAAAGGAAGGGGTGGACTATGAAGAAACCTTCTCCCCAGTTGCCATGTTAAAGTCGATAAGGATACTCTTGTCCATTGCCACGTTTTATGATTATGAAATTTGGCAAATGGATGTCAAGACTGCTTTTCTGAATGGCAATCTTGAAGAGAGCATCTTTATGTCTCAACCAGAAGGGTTCATCGCTCAAGATCAAGAGCAAAAAGTTTGCAAGCTTAAACGATCCATTTATGGGTTGAAGCAAGCTTCCAGATCTTGGAATATAAGGTTTGACACTGCTGTCAAATCTTATGGCTTTGACCAGAACGTTGATGAGCCTTGTGTTTACAAAAGGATTATCAGCAGTTCAGTAGCTTTTCTAGTGTTGTATGTAGATGATATTCTGCTTATTGGGAATAATGTAGAATATCTAATTGAAATTAAAACTTGGCTATCAACTGAGTTCCAAATGAAAGATTTGGGTGAAGCTCAATATGTTCTAGGGATTCAAATTATCAGGAATCGTAAGAACAGAACGTTAGCACTGTCTCAAGCATCCTATATAGACAAGATGTTGTCTAAATATAAGATGCAGAATTCCAAGAGGGGTTTACTCCCCTTCAGGCATGGAGTTCATCTGTCTAAGGAACAGTGTCCTAAGACACCTCAAGAAATTGAGAATATGAGACGGATCCCTTATGCTTCAGCAGTGGGCAGCCTTATGTATGCCATGTTGTGTACTAGGCCTGACATATGCTATGCAGTTGGGATAGTTAGTAGATACCAGTCTAATCCAGGGTTAGACCACTGGACTGCAGTGAAAAATATCCTCAAGTATCTCAGGAGAACGAGGGACTATCAGCTTTGTGTATGGTGCTAAGGATTTGATCCTTACAGGATACACAGACTCTGACTTTCAAACTGATAAGGATTCAAGGAAATCCACATCAGGGTCAGTGTTTACCCTAAATGGGGGCGCTGTAGTCTGGCGTAGCATCAAACAAGGATGCATTGCAGACTCCACCATGGAGGCCGAATATGTCGCTGCTTGTGAAGCAGCAAAGGAGGCTGTATGGCTTAGGAAGTTCTTGATGGATTTGGAAGTTGTTCCAAATATGAACTTGCCAATCACCCTTTATTGTGATAATAGTGGTGCAGTGGCAAATTCTAAAGAACCTCGCAGTCACAAGAGAGGCAAGCACATAGAGCGTAAATATCATCTCATCAGAGAGATCGTGCAACGAGGTGATGTGATCGTCACGAAGATAGCTTCGGAGCACAATATTGCTGATCCATTTACGAAGGCTCTCACGGCTAAAGTGTTCGAGGGTCATCTAGATGGTCTAGGTCTGCGAGATATGTACATAGAATAATCTAGGGCAAGTGGGAGAAGTGTAATGGGTTTTCAAATGCCCTAGTTTATTGTATTTATCTGTATTTGTACTTTTCATGTATTATACAGTATTAATACAAACAATTATTCCTACTTCAATGATTATTCATTCAATTCTGATTGTTGATGTACATTACCCACTAGAGTTTTAGTTCAAGTGGGAGTTGTTGGGTTTTATGCCCTAAAACTCGTAGATAGTAAATGAAACAAATTAATCGATCTCAATAAGTCGTTATTTGAGTGATTCAGTAATTTGGTTATTGAATAAATCGAGT
Organism: Luffa aegyptiaca; assembly: GCA_017139565.1. Lineage (NCBI taxonomy): Eukaryota > Viridiplantae > Streptophyta > Magnoliopsida > Cucurbitales > Cucurbitaceae > Luffa > Luffa aegyptiaca. The sequence continues at coordinate 26,789,622 of CM029397.1, forward strand.
TTGCATTAATAAACCCTAAATCCAATAAACTAAGATCCGAGGTTGTTTAAATGAAACTTGGACTAGTATGTAGGGACATACGGGGATCAGTGTCCAAGTAACAACCTAAATGGTCTATAGTATAGGGATAAGGCTGGGTACCTTATCCTGGTGACACTATGTGATACGGCCCACCTTGTATCCGATACAGATGCAATGATCCAAAGCATCCATGTAGGAGACATGCGGGTGGGGGTATCCTATGCAATGAGTTTGCATAAGACCGGACCGTGAAATAGTAACCACTAGATGTAACGCCGTTAACTAGTCTAGGTTTCTATTTCAATAGGATGACCTAGGTAACTCAATCTCAATCCTGAGTCTGTTATGAACTCCTTTCCAAGAGGGATTGTCCTTAGATTTGTATGGGTGAGAGTGGCCTGCTCGCCGACTCAATATTCCTACCATTTCAGGGGCAAGACCGAATGGGGGCTGGGAACATAACAGTACAAGATGGAATTCACTCCTTCCCCTATTGGGGCAAGTAGATGTGTGTTCCCTTAAGGGCTGATTCCGGGGCTTGAACAAAAGCGCGCTGTCCTCTCTTGGCCCGAGAGGAATTTCTGTTTAGTGGTTGGACCCTAAACAGGTTGTTCATTAGAGGGATCAGTGGTACTTAAGGATCCAGAGGTAACCCAGGGGTAAAACGGTAATTTGACCCAGCTGGTGTTACGAACACACGTGAAGGATTGACTTACTGCTATTGGTCAATATCCGTGGACACAGAAATATTCTACAGTGAGAAGAGTGCAGCTGTGGGTCTTTAGTGGAGTGACCCACGGTTAACGAATGTTGATTGACTCGGTTAATGAGTTTAGCTGATCAATCTCGTATCGTTGGAGCTTCTGATCTGTAGGTCCATTAGGTCCACCTGCTAGCTCATAACGGGTTCTGAGATGATTTAGTCTTGATATTAAAGGGAATTAATATAATGTATGGAGATACATTATAGTATAAAGTTTAATTAAAGAATTAAACTTTATAATTAATTTTGAATATGATTCGAAATTAATTATTGAGAGAATAATGAATTTAATTAAATATGTGATATTTGATTAATTCATGAATTAATTAATTGGGGAATTAATTAATTTAATTTAATTTGGTTAAATGTGATTTAATCAAAATTAATACTATAGTTTATATTAATGTACATTTTGATGCACATTAAAACTATAGGTTAAATGAGAGATAAAATTGAATGTGATTCAATTATAAAATTAATTAAATATTTGATATTTAATTAATGTGGATTCAATTGATGAGATTAATTGAATGGCCAATTTAATTCAATTGAATATGATTCAAATTGAATTAAATATCTTAGGTTATAATTGGCTTAATTAATATTGATTTAATTAAATTGATTATAATTATTTAATTAATTAAATGATAATTATTATTTAATTAATTGACGGCCTGGATCGCGTTGATTATGATCAACGGTAGAGATCAAGTAGGGATAACTCCCTCCCCACTTATCGTAAAGTTGGGAGGGAGTTTCCAAAAACACTCTCCCATTTTTCACGCAAAAACAGAGAAAGAAAAGGTTCTGTTTTTTTTCTCTCTTCATCTCTCAAAATCCCAGAAATTCACCTTGCTGTGAATCCTTTTTCAAGACTAGTTTTTGGGTTCCCACAAGCCGGATCTTGAGTCCCAAGAGTTATAGTGGGTGTATTCTTTTGGTGGTGTTCGTTGAGAGGAAGGAGAACGTACATTGGAGCATTTTGCAGTGTTCTTCAATTCCATGTAAGTTCTTCTTAGATCTAAAATGGTTTTAGATTTTCTAATTATTCAGCATGCTTAATCTGTAATGAAATTGTTTCTAATTTTAATTTGCCCAATGTATCGGTATTCTAATTAGAAATTAAATCACAAACGGTGAAAACCGCTTCCGCTAGAGGATTCAATTCCTTCAAATGGTATCAGAGCCAGGTTGTGATTTTAATTTCGTTTTTAGAACTTGCGTTGTGGCTGTTGGTGGGATTTAATTCTGCATTTTGAATGAGAATTTTGCTGATAAACTGTTTAGGTATTTGGCCTTAGATTTACAAATTCTTCTTGATTTGATCATGTAAGGGCCCATGTTTTTGGGGCAAATTGTTGTAAATTAAGTCTTGTAAGTCCGTGTCTAGATATTAGGGATCAATTTGTTGATCGGTGTTCGAATCGGGATCGATTTTGGTGTAAAACGACGCTGGTTTTCGCTGCTGGAACGAAGAACAGAAGGATCTGCCCAGAAACTGCCCAGAAAATTCGAAAAAAAAAAAAAATCGGTTACGAAATAATTATTTTTGCGTCCGTTGAGATCGAACGTGCGTCGTTGGAGCGGTTGGCGTCAGACGCGCGTTTCAACGGGGAAGGCGTGAGTTCGATCTGGAACGTGGGCGGTTTTTTGTTTTTTAATGCGGCGTGAAGCAGTTACAAAGAAATACATATTTTTTTGCGTAATCCAAGTCTCGAACGTTGGTGCTGGTGGAGTTGGCATGCGCGCGTGGGTAACTCGTGAGGAGTCATGGGTTCGAGTTCCAGCATGGTCAGTTTAATGTTTTTTGCGTGCGGTTTATTCTTGGGCGGTCCGGTTCGTCTCTGTTCGGTCCGAATTGAGCTGGTTTGGTCTGGTTCGATTTAATTTGGTCCGGTTCGAGTAATTTGGGTCCAGTTTGAAGTGGTTCAAGCTGGTTCGGGCCGGTTCTGGAGCGGTTCAAGACTCTTTTAGGATAATTTTGATAAAATTATTGTAATTTTATTATTTTTTATTATCCTAGGGGCCAATATACCGGTTTATTCAGCTATTTATCGCTTTATGAATGTCATTTAGCTGTATCCCACCATAGGTTAAGCATGAATCATGCATATTTTATAATTATAAGTGTTATAATGTATGATAAATATGTATGATTGCAATTTCATGAGTAATTTAGTATAAATGTTATATTAAGTATATGAAATTGGAAAAGCATTGAGCATGACATTAATTAGAGTAATATAAGAGTTATATTAAATTAATGTCGACAATCATGTAATTTAATTTCGGGAATGTTTAATTAATATAATCGATATTAATTAAATGAAATTGAAATTGCTTTTATATTTTTTATATTTTTCCTCCCACTGAAATGTCCTACTGTATTTTAGGGTTATTAAACTTAGATAAACCCGGCTAAGTCAATCTATCTAAGTCTATGCCTATTATAACTCTTATATATAGGACTTTATTCTAATGTCTAGGTGAATTAAACCCATTTAATTACCTAGTGACATTGCATGCTAACATTAAACTATGATTAATTCAACTCAGGTTCCGGGTCAGTTCCCAAGTAGGAGGTGTTCCGTAACCGTCAACTTAAGTACCCCCAGCCTAGACAGAACTTCACCGGGAGAGTTCTCTTATAACCATAGTAATGTTTTTCCTACTTAGTGTATTAAAACTATTTTAATCCTAAGTAAGAAAATAATTCTAATCCTATTAGAATTAAAATGAGTTTATGTCTAATTAATTTTAAACAATTTAAAATTAATTCATTTTAACCTAAGGTCCTATGTTTGCATGCAACTCTTTGTTATAGGTTGACGGTTTCTAATCAATTTTATAACTATTAAAAAAATTTAATGCTTAGCCCTATAACATGCTTCTATGGTGTTGGAAACAATAACAATCAAATTCCAGTTATTAAACACCATAACGCTCATGACGCCGATAATATAACAATTATATTAATCTAAGGTGGTGTCATGCTTCATGCAATTTCAATTTCATTTAATTAATATCGATTATATTAATTAATCATCAACGAAATTAAATCACATGAAATTAGACATTAATATAATATAACTCTTATATTAATCTAATTAATGTCATGCTCAATGTTATTCCATTTTCATTAAATTAATATAAAACTTTATATTAAAATTATACATGAAAATCAAGCATTGAAATTTATTTCCATTCATAATATAACTATTATATTAATACTCATGAAAATAAATCTAAACATGCATGCTACATTAATAAAATATAACATCTTATATTTATCTAATTAATGATATGCATCATGCTTTTCCAATTTCATATATTTAATATAACAATTATATTAAATAACTCATGAAATTTAAATTCATGCATAATTATCATATATTATAACAATTATAACATAAAAATGCATGAAACATGCTTAACCTATGGTGGGATCTAGCTAAATGACATTCATAAAGCAATAAATAGCTGAAAAACCGGTATATTGGCCCCTAGGATAATTAAAATAAACAAAAATTACAATAATTTCAATTTAAGTTTAAACCGCTCCAGAACCGACCCGAAACCAGCTTGAACCACTTCAAACCGGACCCAAATAGCAACGAACCAGACTGCCCATGCTCAAAACCGCCCGGAAAAAATAACTGATAATAACTGCCCACGAACCAGCTCGAACATGCGACTTTGTGGATGCTAAACACGCGTGCCTGCCATCTCATCCAACCACCGGAGATCGACTCTAATTGAACGTATAAAATAAATATTTCGTAACTGCTTCAAATAACCAACCCACGTTCTGAATGACGCGTTCAACCGTCTGCAAATCCGAAAACTTCCGTCAGCGTCGAGACGCTGTAGGCATAGAGTCTCGACGCTGCCCCGATTTTTTCCAACCTCCGTTCTTCAGCGTCGCGACTCCGTTGAGTAGGGTCGCGACGCTACGCCTCTGGACAACCACTGTTCTTCGATTCCAGCACCGATTCCAATCGATTTTTCGCTCAAATTCATCCCGATCTTCATCAAGATGAATCCTAATCTAGACACGGCCTTTACAAGACTCGATTTACCGATTTAATTGCCCAAAAACGCAAGGGCCTTTACAATTTTGATCAAATCAAAACACAGTAAATCTAAGGCCAAATATAACCAAAACAATTATTCAGCAAACCACATTCACAATGCAATCCCACCAAAAACCAACACAATTTTCATAAATCGAATTTAATTAACAAGATGACTCTGATACCAATTAAAAGGGTTAAAATCTCTTTGGCAGCGGAAGCAAACAAGAACAATCCCGAATTAAAATTTCAATTTTAGAAAAACCAATACGTTGGCAACAAAATTCAGAAACTAATTTCTAAATCAAATAGATTAAGCATGCTGATATTTTAGATCTAAAAACTATTTAGATCTAGAAAAAACTTACTTGGTTCGAAGAACACTGCACAATGCTCCAAGGATCTCGTTCTTGGGACTTCCAAAGGACACCACCACTCGAATCACCCGCTATTCTCTTAGGTCGCTGAGATATGGCTTGTGGGAACCCAAATTCAGTCTTGGAAGGGAAATTTCAGCAAAGAATCTTGCTGTTTTTTGAGACAGAGAAGAGAGAAAAGAAAGAACTTTCTTTCTCTGTGAAAATGAGAGGAATGACAGATCAGTTGGGAACTCTCTCTCCCCTGTACGATAAGTGGGGAGGGAGTTATCTCCCTACTAGATCTAGACCGTTAGATCTTAATCAAAACGATCTCGGCCATTAACTAATTAAATAATAAATATTTAATTAACTAATTATAATTAATTTAATCAAATTAAATGAATTATAATATATAGTTTTTAATTCAATTTGAATCATATTCAATTAAATTAAATTGGTCATTCAATTAATTCTAAATTAATCGATCCCACATTAATTAAATATCAAATATTTAATTAATTTTATAATTGAATCATATTCAATTTAATTTCTCTCATTTAACCTATAGTTTTAATGTGCATCAAAATGTACATCAATATAAACTATAGTTTTAATTTTATCAAATCACATTTAACCAAATTAAAATTAAATTAATTAATTCCCCAATTAATTAATTCATGAATTAATTAAATATCACATATTTAATTAAATTCATAATTCTCTCATTAATTAATTTTGAATCATATCCAAAATTAATTTTATTATAAAGTTTAATTCATTAATTCCATCTTGTATTGGCATGTCCCCAGCCCCCCACTCAGTCTTGTCTCCAAGAAGGTAGGCTTATTGAGTCGGCGTACTGGCCACTCTCACCCGTACTAATCAAAGGACAATCCCTCGTGAGAAGGAGTTCATGACACACTCAGGATTAAGATCGAGTTACCTAGGTCATCCTATTGAAACAGTAACCTAACTAGTTAACGGTGTTACATCTAGTGGTTTACTATTTCGTGGTCCGGTCTTATGCAAACTCATTGCATAGGATACCCCCGCTCGCATGTCTCCTACATGGACGCCTTGGATCAATACGTCTGTATCGAATACAAAGCGGGTCGTATCACATAGTGTTACCAGGATAAGGTACCCAGCCTTATCCCTATACTATAGACCTTTTAGGTTGTTACTTGAACACTGATCCCCGTATGTCCCCACATACTAGTCCAAGTCTCATGTAAACAACCTTGGATCTTAGTTTATTGGATTTGGGTCATATTGTGCAATTCTAGACTTAATATGACAATAACACTTTATTGCATAAACCTCAATAACACTTTATTGATACAAGTGTATAATTCGTTAATCATTCACTATCTACGAGTTTTAAGACATAAAGCCCAACAAAGTGCCTTGAGAAGAAAAAGTTGAGATCAAGATCGATTATCCAAAGTGACTAGGCGAGCAACTTTCGAGGACGAAAGTTTTTAAAGGTGGGGAGTCTGTAACGTCCCGCGTTTCGAAATTATGCCATTTGGGATTAATCGGGTTTGAATTCTAATTTGGAAAAAAAAAATTAGAATTTAATTGTAACCTTCAATTGATATTTTTAAACCAACTGGAATATTTTATTTTTCCTTCTCCCCGTGCGTTAGTGCTAAGCAGTTAGTGGGGAAGAGGGTATACATTTTTCTCTGATTAGTGGCCAGCTAATTGGAGTTTTGGTTGAAAAAAAAGGGAATAAGAATAGAGAAAAAAGAAAACAAAAAAAAAACCTTTACCCACTCTTCTCTCTCCCTTCCTTTCTCCCTCACGCATCAACCCCCCCCCCTGCGATTTCTTCCTCCGGCCAACACCCACACAGCCACCACCGTCGGAGTTCACGCCGCGCCGCCGCCGCCGTTCGAGCCCTCGCGTCGTCGCCTTCCCGTCGTAGTACCGTCGTCTCTCTGCGCGTCTTCTTCTCCACGCATGCCGTCCATCTTCGCGTTTCTCTCTCTCTCTCTCAGTTTTTGGTTCGCGTGGAAGCCACCCCCAGCCGTCGGTGTCCTCGCCGTCACCGCCAGCACCTCCCAGCTGTCGCCGCCGCCTTGTATGTCGTCGTCACGCCGTAGTGCAGCAGCAGCCGTCAGCGTCGCCGTCTTCTTCGCGGTCTCTCCCTCTCTTTTGAGTTTTTCAGCCTTAAACCTGTGGGTAAGCTCTCTTTTCCTTCGATCTTAGTCGTTTAAGGCCCGATCTAAGTGTCTCTTGGTTCGATTCATTAGATCTCGCGTCCTAGCAGCTCAAAGCCTCAGTTCCGCGTGATTTCGCCTCTGTCCAGCGGTGTTTTGGCTCCATTTTGGATCGTTACGACATCGCTTAACGTTTCCGGTAAGTTTTAACTCTTACCTATTCATGGTTAGAGCTTGAATTAGATTACCCAATGGATTAGGTGCTGGAAATTCTAAGTTAGCATTGAAATTCTATTCTGCAGCGCCGTCTAAGTGTTCGATTGAGTTCGAAACACTTCAACTTGATCACCCACCGCCCAAGGAGCATTTTAACACGCTGTTCGAGGTTAGAATAACCCGTCTAGCGTGAAAGCGGATCCGTTTGGGTGAGTTTAATCGCTGTCCTTAAGCTTGTTAGCCTTAAGTTGAGTTGCCCGTTAGGTGTTAAGCTTTAAAATCATGTTTTTATCGATACCCATTAGTTATTTAGTCCTTAAAAGCTTTGCCCAACTCCTATAGGTTCTTAAAATGCGTAAATATGTGTTATTTACTTGCTGTCCAGCAGCTGAAAAGCCTTAAATATGGCCATTCAACGATTACCCATTGTCCGTTGTGCCTTAGACGTGGTTGCCCATGGTCTAAAGGTTTTGGGTTGTTGATTTGGGGAATTGTGAGTGGTTGTCCAGCAAGGAAATAGCATTTCTCGATTGAATTTGGCCTTTCAAGCATGTTTATAGTAATTCTAAGTTGGTTCTAATTTAGTGGAGGTTGTCCTGGTTATTTAGGAGCTTTCTTGGACTATCTTGGGTTGTTGAGTTGCTTTAGAAGCGCCTTATAGCTAAGTAGTTTCTACTTGGTTGAGCTTGTTTGATGCTTGAGCCTGTCGTTTGTCTTGTTTGCTTGTTTTTACATGTTGTGCTTGATATGTATGTAGCTCGCTATGTGAAAGAGTGTGATGTGTCGTTGGATTCTTAAGCATATTGCTATGTTGTTTCATAAGTATGATGCTTGTTGATTTCATGAGCATGAGGCGATGATGCATGATAACTATGTTGTATAAGAGTCGTGTTTGCATAGTGCGTGGTCATTGGGGAGAGGCGAAGCATGATGCGTAAATCATGTGCTGGGTGTGTGGGCTGAGCGTGACACGGAAATCACGTATGGGTGTGAGTGCGGAGTGTGACACAAAAATCACGTGTGAGTGGCGCTGCGCATGGCGCGTGATAATACATGTGTTGGGTGGGTTTGCGAAGCGTGATGCGGAAATCACGTGTGGGTTGTGAGTGTGGAGCGTGACGCAGAAATAACGTGAGTGTGCGGGCATGGCGCGGAAACCATGTGGGGGTGCATAGCATGATGCGTGGATTCATCTTGTCGTCCCATCTTTGCATGAGCACGTGTTCGCATCATTGTTTTCGTGTTTAAGAGCATGTTGTGTTGTTTATCGCTTTCCAAGCATGGTGTGTGTGTGGATAGTTTGTTGTTTGGTGGCTCATCGGGTGTGAGCTACTTACCAGTACTGTGGTTGTACTGATACCCCTCCCATTCCTTTCCCCCAACATTTTCAGACTATGCAGGTGACGAGTATTATGTGCCCGGTGATGTTGAGGAGGAGGCTCACGAGGAATGACCCTAGTAGCTGAGTTTGTTATATTTTCTTGCCTATTGAGATAAGACTTTAGTTGTGGTTCTTAGTCAGTTAGGTGGATTTAGTCTGATGTCTCTTTTGTAATATGTTTAAGCTCTAAATTATTTATTCATTTTTTCGCTTCCAGTTGCACATAGTTCAACAAAGTGGAGTTGTCTTTAGGAGTTAAGTGCATTTCTATTCTTGTTAAGGCTGTGGTTTTGATGTTAGTTGTGAACACGAGACCTGACTCGTATTGTTTGGTGAAGTTGGTTTCTGATGTATTGAAGTGAGGTGGAGTAGTTGGGTTTAATATAGAAGTGTGGTTTGATTTTTATCAGGTGTTACAAATTTTGGTTTCGTCCTATATATGCCATTATGCTGCCGAAATTTTTGGAGCTCTCGGTTAGTTTGAATAGGAGTTTAGTAATGTCACTAGGTTAGTTAATAATAAAACCTGGGGCATTACAGGACACCACCCTTCGGATCACCCACTACACTATTTGGATTACTGAGATCCGGCTTGTGAGAGCCAAAACTTGTCTTGGAAGGGAAAAGTTCCAGCAATTATCTTGCTGTTTTTGAGAGAAAAAACAAGAGAGAAAAAGAGTGAGCAATCTCTCTGTTTTTTTTTTTTTTCGTGAGAGAGAGAATGAGCTCAATCACTTGGGTAACCCCCTTCCACTTTACGATAAGTGGGGAGAGAGTTATTACCCTACTCGATCTCGACCGTTGGATCTAATCCCAACGATCTTGGCCGTTTATTAATTTTTTTTTTTAGAAAAGGAATATTCATTAGAAACGAGCAATTGCTCCCGAAAAAGAAACATCAGTGGGACAAGAACCCCTATTGATATTAGTAACATGGCCAATATTATTCTCATTTAGAGAGATAACCCAAGAAGGAAACGTTCCAGACAAACTACATGAGCCTTTACTGTCCGAAGCCTTCCTAGCCAAAGAGTGGGTCGTAGCATTATTAGTTCTAGGCACATGAATTAAAGACTCAATGTTCTTGACCAAAATTAGGGCTTTTGCTTCCTCCACAAAAATCATCAGCTCAGATGCATCATTCTCCTCGTCATTGATGAGACGAGCCACTTGGAGGGAATCGGTCTCCACCCGAACTGGCGGAGATGGCGAAGGGATTACTTTGAGGCCTTCTGTTAGAGCAATCGATTCTAACCAATTGATGCGCCAAGGTCATTTGATATAGCGATATCCTGCTGATAAAAGAACACCATCCCATCTTTGAAGCACCCAACCAAGCCCGCCGCAGTTCTTCTCCTTTGGCCATGATGCGCCAGTGTTCAGTTTCCACAGACCTGTTGGAATCTTTAATTTTCTCAAAATGATCCTAAACTACAGAGATTTTATTATTCTTACGTTTTTTGGTTGGACTCGAATGATCCACTTTTGCTTTTCTTAGCTACACTTGATTTCTCCACAACAAGGATCGAACTTTCTTCCGAACTTTCTTCTGGGATACTATCCATATTGACCCTGTGAAAATAAACATTCAATGAAATTAATATTTAACAAACAACATTAGAAATGAAAAATTAGTAAAATTTAGTTAAATTCAAAGGGAACACTTGGAATCTTTTTCTAACAATTTTGACTTCTACCTTACTCATCACTTACATTTAATAAGATATCAAATAGACAATTATAATCTCAAAGGACTTGTGTGTTCTATTCTATGAGTATGAAGAGTCCTAGAAAGTTTGTATAATTCTTTGGAATAGCCTTTCCTAGGTGCTTTAAACATATTCCAAGATCCAAATAACCAAATTACATGTTACATATATTCCAAAATCCAAATATGTTAAATTAGTTAATAACCAAATTAACTACATTCTTTCTCATTTCTTTCTCCAAATTTCAAGTTACAAAGTAATTTTTTTTTAAAAAAAATCTTACTCTTCTAAATCCAGTTTGTAAGTTGAGAAAGACAGTGTGCCGACAACCACGTAACTGAAACTAAAAGAGAAAGACAGATAACATGAGGAAGAAGAAGTCAAAACTAAAACAAAAACCAAAATATTGGAGAGAGACGGAGAGATCTAACCTTGAAGCTTAGTGTAGTTGACAGCGCGAACTCGAGAACGGCGACGAGAAATCAAAGCTGACGGCGCCGGCGAGAGAGTAGAGAGACTTCAGTTGGTCGGCGATGTGGGTGTGAGAACAACGCCGGCGGGAGAGTAGTTCTTTTTTTTTTTTTGTGGAGAAGAAGTTGAACAATAGTTATACATTAGGCATATGTTTATTTTTATTCCTATTAAAGAAATGATTTTTTTTCTTCTATTATAGATAGAAATAGTAATTCATTCTTAAAATCTTTTTAAAAATATTAATTCATTCTTACCAATTTTTTTACTTCGAAAGTGTACCACCATAATTAAATTTGAATATTTGATGGCGATGATCGATCCATGACATTGTTGAGTTTTGTTGTTCAATATTTTCAAAATTTTAACGAAGTTTAAGATTTTAGTTGAATTTGATTAATTTATTCCTATAATCTCTTTATTTTAAAACTAAAATAGTGCTAGTACGAATTTTTTAAAAAAAATTATATTCATGTATATTGGTAGTTTTCTACATTTGCTTTATATTCAAATTTCAAATTTACTGATTTTTGGGTTTCTTTTTTATTTATTTATTGGATAATATATTCGGTTATTTATTTATTTTTCTTATTTGATTTTTGTAAAACAAATATTAGGAAGAACATTTATGTGGTATAAAAATAATATTAATTTTTAACAATAATTCAAATAAGAATTTACTAAAATCTCAATTCTTAGAAGGTATTCAAATTAGTCATGAGAAGCTGGGTGGTTACAAGATCATTCCCATGTATATGTTTTCTTTATAAAAAAAAATCTCATCTTTAGTTTAATCATTCCAACGTTCATGTTTTCTTTTATTAAAAAAAGTCTTATCTTTGGTTTAATCAATCCCACGTTTTTGTTTACTTTTTTTTTTTAAAAAAAAATATCATATTTCTTTTAATTTTAGTAGATCATTCTCACTTTTATATTTTCTTTTTTTTTTTAGAAAAAAAAAACTCATTTTTGGTAAATCATTTTCACAATTATGTTTTCTTTCTTTTTTTCTTTTTTAAAAAAAATCTCATCTTTGATTTTTCAAAAAAAAAAAAAAATCTCATCTTTGGTAGATCATTCCCACGTTTAGTTTTTTTTTTTCTAAAAAAAACCTCATCTTTCGTTTAATTTTAGTAGATCATTCTCAGGTTTATGTTTTCTTTTTTATTTTTTTTTTAAATCTCATCTTTTGTAGATCATTCCCACATTTATGTTTTCTTTTTTTTTAAAAAAAAAAAACTTATCTTTGGCTTAATTTTAGAAGATAATTCCAACGTTTATGTTTTTTTATAAAAAAAAAAAAAAAAACTTTTGTTTAATTTTAGTAGATCATTCCCACGTTTATGTTTTTTTTTTAAATCTCATATTTGGTAGATCATTTCCACGTTTAGGTTTTTTTTTTTAAAAAGAAAAAAAATCTCAACGTTCGTTTAATTTCAGTAAATCGGTCCCACGTTTATGTATTCTATACAAAAAATCTCATCTTTGATAGATCATTCTCACGTTTATGTGTTCTTTTTTTAAAAAAATAAAATAAAAATCTCTTCTTTCGTTTAATCATTCTGTTGTTTATGTTTTTTTTTTAAAAAAAATCTCATATTTGGTTTAATCAGTCAAATGTTTTTGTTTTCTTTTGAAAAAAAAAAATCTCATTTTTTATTTATATATATATATATATATATGAACTCACCTGACCTTCACGTGCCACCAACGGTAAATTTGTTTGTAGAGGGGGAAGACGTGGCCTGCAAGACAGTAAACCTGTGCTCGCCACACAGGCTCCGATGCTTAAGTCAGTAAGCAGAATGATGGGGAGCGGAAAAGTAAGAGCAAGAGGAGAGAGTAGAGAATATAGAATGAGTTTCAGGATTAGAGTTTGAGTCCCCTTCTTCAGTGGCGAGGAGGGATATAAATACCTGCTCATCCTCCTAGAGTTTTTAGGTATTCAGAGGCGTTTCGGGAAAAACCAGGCGGAACCGGGGCAGCGACGGTGGAGACCAAACGGAGCCAAACGGGCTCGACCCAAGTGAGCGGGCCGATGGTCGGTCTCGACCTTGGCCCGTCCCACTTGTCGGTTTCGCCTCTTGGATCCATCTCCCAGTCCGATTTCTGCCCGGTTGTCCTCGCCAGTTCCTTGTGCATCGGGTTGGTCCAAAATCATCTATAACAATATATATATTTTTAAAAAAATCTCATCTTTGGTAGATAATTCCCACGTTTAAGTTTTCTTTTTTTCTTTTTTTTTAAAAAAAATCTCATCTTTGGTTTGATTTTAGTAGATCATTCCCATTTTATGTTTTTTCTTTAAAAAAAATCTTATCTTTTGTAGATCATTCCCACATTTAGGTTTTCATTTTAAAAAAAAAAAAAATCTTATTTTTGGCTTACTTTTAGTAGATAATTTTCATGTTTATGTTTTATTTATTATTATTTTTTTAAATATCATCTTGGGTAGATCGTTCCCACGTCTAGGTTTTTTCGAAAAAAAAAATCTTATCTTTGGTTTAATTTTAGTAGATCATTCAGAATTATGTTCTTTTTTTTAAAAAAAAAATGGATCATTCTCACGTTTTTTTTATAGAAAAAAATCTCATCTTTGGTTTAATTTGAGTAGATCATTCTCACGTTTATGTTTTCTTTTGAAAAACAAAATCTCATCTTTGGTAGATCATTCCCACGTTTATATATATATTTTTTAAAAAATTTGATCTTTGGTTTAATCATTCCTACATTTATGTTTTTTTTAAAAAAAAAAAATCTCATCTTTGGCTTAATGTTTCCCACGTTCATGTTTTTTTTTTTTTAAATAAAATCTCATCTTTCATTTAATTTTAGTAGATCATTCCAACGCTCATATTTTTTTTTTTTTTTTAAATCTCATCTTTGGTAGATCATTTCAACGTTTATATTTTTTTTTTTTAAAAAAAAGTCTCATCTTTGGTAGATCATTCCCACGTTTAGGTTTTTTTTATTTTTTTTTTAAATTCATCTTTGGTTTAATTTTAGTAGATCATTTCTTCCTTTATTTTTTCTTATTTTTTTAAAAAATCTCATCTATGGTTTAATCACTCCGACATTTATGCTTTCTTTTAGGAAAAAAATTCTTATCTTTGGTTTAATCATTCCCACATTTATGTTCTCATTTTTTTATAAAAAAAACAAATATTATTTTTGGTTTAATTTGAGAAGATAATTTCCATGTTTATGTTTCTTTTTTTTTAAAAAAAAATATATCTTTGGTTTAATTTGAGTAGATCATTCTCACGTTTATTTATTTATTTATTTTTTTTTTAAATCTCATCTTTTGTAGATCACCAGGTTTATGTTTTCCTTAAAAAAAAAAAAAAAAAAAAAAAAAAAAAAAAAAAAAAAAAAAAAACTCATCCTTGGTTTAATTTGAGTGCAGATCATTCCCACATTTATTTTTTCTTTTTAAAATAATTTGTAGATTTTTCCACGTGTATGTTTTCTTTTGTTTAAAAAAAAAATGTTTAATTTTAGTAGATCATTCCCACGTTTATGTTTTTTTTTTTTTTTTTTTACAAAAATCTCATCTTTGGTTTAATCATACCCACATTTATGTTTTTTTTTTTTTTTGAAATAAATCTCATCTTTGGTTTAATTTTAGTAGGTCATTCTCACGTTTATGTTTTCTTTTTTTTTAAAAAAAAAAAATCTCATCTTTGGTTTAATCATACCCACATTTATGTTTTTTTTTTTTTTTTAAATAAATCTCATCTTTGGTTTAATTTTAGTAGATCATTCTCACGTTTATGTTTTCTTTTTTTAAAAAAAAATCTCATCTTTGGTTTAATCATTCCCACGTTTATGTTTTTTTTTTTAAAAAAAAAATCTCATCTTTGGTAGATCATTCCCACGTTTAGGTTTTGTTTTTTTTTTAAAGAAAAAAATCTCAACATTCATTTAATTGGAGAGATCATTCTCACGTTTATGTTTACTTTTAAAAAAATCTCATCTTTTGTAGATCATTCCCACGTTTATGTTTTCTTTTTTTTTTTTTTTTTTTTTTTTTTTGAAAAAAAACACTCTTCTTTGGTTTAATGATTCCCACGTTTATGTTTTTTTTTTTTTTGTTTAAATCTCATCTAAGGTTTAATCAGTCCCCCGTTTATGTTTTCTTTTGAAAAAAATCCCTTCTTTCGTTTAATTTTAGTAGATCATTCCCACGTTTTTTTTTTAAAAAAAATCCCTCCCTCCCCGTTCTCTGTTTTCTTCTTTTTTTTCTTTTTTTTTTTAAATAAAAAAACAGTGGAAAGAGGGGAGGAAGAAGAAAAAAAGAAGAAGAAAGAAAAAAAAAAATCAATAGTAGGCGCTCGGCGTCGGCGGCAGCGAGCGGTGGCCGTCGATTGTCGGAGATAGGAAAAAGAAGAAGGAGGAAGAGGATGAAGAGGAAGAAGATGGGGGAAGAAGAAGAGAGGGAGAAATAATAAATAATATTATTTTATTATTTTAATATTTTTTATTTAAAAAATTAAAAGAATATATTTTTTAATTAAAATAATAGTGTCACGTCAGCAACCGTTAAAATTTAAGAGGAAAGTTGACGGCAGGGACCAAAGTGCTCCTTTTCTCAAGGGTATTTTTGTTGAGTTTGAAAACTCAGGGACCAAAGTGTCACTTAAACCAAACCTCAGAGACCAAAAGTGAGTATTTCCCCGTTTTTTTTCTTATACAAATCTCATCTTTTGTTTAATTTTAGTAGATCATTCTCACGTTTATGTTTTATTTTTTTAAAAAAAAAATCTCATCTATTGTAGATCATTCCCACGTTTAGGTTTTTTTTTTTTTAAAAAAAAAAATTATCTTTGGCTTAATTTTAGAAGATAATTCCCACGTTTAGGTTTTCCTTTTTTTTAAGAAAAAAATCTCAACGTTTGTTTAATTTGAGTAGATCAGTCTCACGTTTATGTTTTCTTTAAAAAAAATCTCATCTTTGGTAGATCATTCTCACGTTTATGTTTTTTTTTTTTTTCAAAAAAAAATATCTTCTTTGGTTTAATCATTACCACGTTTATGTTTTCTATTTTTTTAAAAAATCTTATCTTTGGTTTAATGAGTCTCGTGTTTATGTTTTCTTTTGAAAAAAAAAAAATCTCATGTTTAGTTTAATTTTAGTAGATCATTCCCACGTTTATATATATATTTAAAAAATCTCATCTTTGGTAGATAATTCCCACGTTTAAGTTTTCGTTTTTTTTAAAAAATCTCATCTTTTGTTTGATTTTAGTAGATCATTCCGATGTTTATGTTTTTTCTTTAAAAAAAAATCTCATCTTTTGTAGATCATTCCCACGTTTAGGTTTTCATTTTTTTAAATAAAAAAATCTTATTTTTTGGCTTAATTTTAGTAGATAATTTCCACGTTTATGTTTTCTTTTCTATATATATATATATATATTTAAATCTCATCTTGGGTAGATCCCACGTTTAGGTTTTCTTTTTTTGAAAAAAAAAAAAATCTTATCTTTGGTTTAATTTTAGTAGATCATTCCCATGTTTATGTTTTCTTTTCTTTTCTTTTTTAATCTCATCTTTGGTTTAATTTTAGTAGATTATTTCCACGTTTATATATATATATATATATATATATATATATATATATATATATATATATATATATATATATATATTATAGGCAATTTTGGACCACCCCGATACACAAGGAGCTGACGAGGACAACCGGGGAGAAATCGGACTGAAAGATGGACCAAGGAGGCAAAACCGGCAAATGGGACGGGCCAAGACCGAAGGGGTCGGGTTTTCGGCCCGACCCCCTGCTCGGCCTCGGGGGTCCCGTCTGGTCCCCACCGCCTTTGGATGTCCCGGTTTCGCCTGGTTTGACCTAAAACGCCTCCGAAACCCTAAAAAGGCTAGGAGGAGGAACAAGTATTTATATCCCTCTTCGCCACTGAAGAGGGGATCCCGAATTCTATCCCTAAACTCTACTCTCTATTCTCTGCTTTCTCCTATTGCTCTTACTTTTCCACACCCAACCGTTCTGTTTGCTGACTTAAGTATCGGAGCCGGTGTGGCGAGCACCACACCGGTGTGCAGGTTTACTGTCTTGCAGGCCACGTCTTCCCCCCTCAACTACAAATTTACCGTTGGTGGCACGTGAAGGTCAGGTGAGATCCTCTGGCCAAAATCGACCATCATAAATTAATTTTGTTCTACAAAATACCAATGCATTGGCAAAAGGTTAAGCGATGAGAAACATACCTCCGTTGACGACTCTGAATACTTCAACGTCTTTCTTGATTTTGGACCGAGCGTCAACAATTGGCACACCACCAATTGATCTTCCCCGCTATAACTCTGAGATTAAATGGGAAAAACTCTAGAGAGAAAATTCTCCCTAGAGTTCTTGAGTTGAGAGAATATGAGAAGGCCTTATGGTGGCCATATGTTGTGGTACCTAAACCCTAGGGTTAGTGTTCTACCTATAGGAGAAAGGCCATGAATAAAATATTCATTTAAAATCAATTATTTCCATAACTGATTAATCTTTTCCATAATCAATCAATTCCATAACCAATCAATTCCATAATTGATTAATCTTTTCCATAAATGATTGATCACTTCCATAAGTGATTAATCATTTCTATAATTGATTAATTTTCAATTAATTAATTCTTTAATTAATTAATCACCAATTAAATATCCTGACCTTCTATTAGTTAATTAATTAATTACCCAATTAAATATCATATATTTAATTTCAGGCCTTCAATTAATTAATTCTATAATATGAATCAAATTCATATTAAAATTTAAACTCCTTCAAATTCTCTTATATCCAATAAATTTAATATGAATCAAATTCATATTAATATTTGAACTTCTTCAAATATTTAGTTCAAATATTAATTTCTCTCATAGACTATAGTTTAATTAAATCTCATTTAATTTAAACTAAATTGAATAATTAATTAATTCATCTTCTAATTAAATACCATATATTTAATTAGACATATATTTGAACTCTTTCAAATATATCAATCTCTCAATATAATAAAGTTTAATCTCAAATTAGACTTTATATTTGAATGCATCACTATACATTATATTAATTTGTATCTCATACAATTAACTTAATTCCCAATATGAATTTGAACTATTTAAATTCTCTCAAGATATATTTGTTCTTAATTACTCTTTACGAGCTAGCAGGGGGACCTAATGGACCTACAGATCAGAAGCTCCAATGATATGAGGTTAATAGATTAAACTCATTAATCAGGTTAACCAATATTCATTAACTGTGGGTCATTCCACTAAAGATCCATAGCTGAACTCTTCTCACTGTAGAACATTTCTGTGTCCACGGATATAGACCTATATCGGTAAGTCAATCCTTCACGAGTGTCCGTAATCACGACTGGGTCAAATTACCGTTTTACCCCTGTGTTACATTTGTCTCCTTAAGTACCAACGCTCCTCTAATGAACAACCTGTTTATGGTCCAACCATTAAACAGAAAGTCTCTCTCGGGCCAGTGAAAGGACGGGATCCCTTTGTTCAAGTCCTGGAGTCACCACTTAAGGGAACACTCATCTACTTCTCCTAGAAGTGGGAAGGAGTGAATTCCATCTTGTGTTGTCATGTCCCCAACCCCACACTCGGTCTTGTCCCCAAGAAGGTAGGCTTATTGAGTCGGCGTGCAGGCCACTCTCACCCATACTAACCAAAGGACAATCCCTCGTGAGAAGGAGTTCATGACACACTCAAGATTAAGACTGAGTTACCTAGTTCATCCTATTGAAACAGTAACCTAACTAGTTAACGGTGTTACATCTAGTGGTTTACTATTTCGTGGTCCGGTCTTATGCAAACTCATCGCATAGGATACCCCTGCTCGCATGTCTCCTACATGGACGCCTTGGATCAATAAGTCTGTATCGAATACAAAGCGGGTCGTATCACATAGTGTTACCAAGATAAGGTACCCAACCTTATCCCTATACTATAGACCTTTTAGGTTGTTACTTGAACACCGATCCCCATATGTCCCCACATACTAGTTCAAGTTACATACAAACAACCTTGGATCTTAGTTTATTGGATTTGGGTCAAATTGTGCAATATTTAACAATAACACTTTATTGTTGAAACTCAATAACACTTTATTGAAACAAGTATACAATTTGTTTACATTTTTTATCTACGAGTTTTAGGGCATAAAACCCAACAAACTCCCACTTGAACTAAAACTCTAGTTTAGTGGGATGTACAATAATCTATACAACAGTGGGTGTATAAATACATGTATAAAACATATACAATGTACAAATACAATAAACTAGGGCATCACTATACCCATTACATAATTGTATCACTATACCCATTACATTTCTCCCACTTGCCCTAGATTACACCTTTGTACATATCTCGTAGATCTAGACCTTCTAGATGACCGTCAAACACTTTAGCCGAGAGAGTCTTTGTAAATGAATCAGCAATATTTCATTCAATTTAATGTGTCTGCTTGTCTTAGGTTGCGATGTTCTTTTGAATTTGCCACAACACCACTATATCACTATAAAGTGTGATGGGAAAGTTCACATTTGGAACACATTCCAAATCAATCAAGAACTTTCTAAGTCATACAGTCTCTATCGCTGCTTCACAAGCAACTATTTTTTTCGGCCTATACGGTCAAGACTGTAACTATGCCATACTATAGCTCCATCGTAAAGAGTGACCACAGATACTGATGTAGATTTCCTCAAATCCTTATCAGTCTTAAAATCTGTGTCAGTGTATTCTGTAAGAATCAAATCCTTAGTCCCATACACGAGCATATAGTTCCTCATTCTCCTCGAATACTTGAGGATATTCTTAACGGTTTTCCAATGATTAAATCTTGGATTAGATTGATACTTACTGACAATCCCTATTGCATAGGGCATTCGTCTCATCTCCTCAACTTCTTGAGGTGTCTTAGGAAACGGTTTCTTAGACAAAAAGAATTCCACGCTTGAGAGGTAGTGAACCCTTCTTGGAATTCTGTATCTTATATCTAACTGACATCTTGTAGATATAAGTTACTTGAGACAAGGCTAGCTTTTTGTTCTAACGATTCCTAACGATTTGGATCCCAAGAACAAACTCGGCTTCTCCCAAATTTCCATTTGGAAATGAGCTGCTAGCTCTTTTAATGTCAGTAAGATAACCTACATCATTCCCAATGATTAGGATATCAATCATATACAACACTAAGTAAGCTACTGAACTATTGATGATTACTTGTAAACACAAGACTCATTAATGTTCTGATTAAAGCCAAAAGATTTGGTCACTATATCAAATCTTATATTTCAAGATCGAAATGCTTAGGTCAATCCATGAATGGATCACTTAAGCTTGCAAACCCTTTTGCTTTTGATCTTGTTGTATGAACCCTTCTGGTTAAGACATGAATGTCTCGTTTCCTCTTGTAAATCCAATTGTAACTAATAGGTGTTACCCATCAAGCAGATCTACAAGATCCCAGATAGAAGTGAAATACAAAAGACTTCATTTCCAGGTCCATGACTTTAATCCATTGGTCTTTGTCAACATCATTCACTTTCTTTCTAAAAGATAATGAACCCACTATGCCATCATCAGGTATGATGACCTAGGCTTCAAACAAGCCCATGTAACGTTCAGGTTATCAAACAACCCTCCCACTACATTGAGGCAATCTCAACTATTGAGACGGATGTGACTGACTAGATGCATTGATCCATCAACAACTCTTGTTGAACAGTCAGCCTCATCAACAACTCTTGTGGATGTTACTGTAGCTTCATTAGTTAACTTAAACCGACTTTACTCTTGTGGTTTATGATTTTTGATGTGGACTTCTTTTGAGAATTTAGCATTTGTCGATACAAATTCTTTATTCTCTTGTGAATTGAAGAAGTATCCACTCCTCGTTTTCTTTGGGGTTGCCTATTATAGTATGCAATGCAGTCAACACTGCATGACCCCAAAACGAGCCAGACAATTGAGCATAGCTCAACATGGAATGAACCATATCCAATAGGGTTCTATTTCTCCTAAATGAGATTTAGGGTGTGATCCCATGTACTATCAAATAGTCTTGGAATCTCAATCCCTCAACTCAACACTTTGATCAGATCGAAGTGTTTTTATCATCTCACCTAACAAGTTTTCAACTTCAGTCCTAAGCCCCTTCGAATATCTCAAGAGCTTCAGACTTAAGTTGCATTAGGTAAAGATACTCATACCTTTAAATAATCATCCAAAAGAGATGAATTATTCATGCCCTCCCACTGCTTTAACATATTGAACCACAAGGATCCAAATGTACAAGCTCCAAGGGCTCTTTGGCTCTTAGATCTTTTCCAGTAAAAGATCTATCAGTCATATTGCCCACAAGGCATGACTTACAAGGTAGTAGAGAGTCATCTTCTAACTCGCTTAGAAGTCCACTCTTGACCAATCTCCCAATCAAATTGAGATTAATATGGTCTACCTTAGAACCAAAGAAAGGTATTTTTCCTTTAGGAGAAATCATTTGCCTCTTTTCGCATTGAGTAGTAGCAGTCTTAAACAACCCAGTGTTCATGACTGCTTTACTCTTAATTAGTCTTAAAACATTTAGGTTACTTTCCAGTAAAGCTAAACAAATGTCAACTCCCTTTCTTGAAATAAAACTGCGTTAGCAGAGAAAGGTAAAGAGTAACATTGTTTCAACAAATAAGACACAGAAATCAAATTTCTTTTGATCTTAGGAATTACATACACATTATCTAATAATATCTATTTTCTCCCACTGAGAAAAATAACTTAATGTTCCCCACTGATATAGCTAAAATAACCTCTCTAATTCTAACTTTGAGAGTTACTACACAAGCAGCAAGCTCTTGCCAGGAACTTATTCCTTTAAAAGAAGAACACACGTGATTTGTGGCTCTTGAATCAAGTATTCAGGGAGAATCACTATTCTTCACTAATCACGTTTTCAAGACAGGTAAATGAAAATTACGGTCTTGAACAAGTTCTCTTTTTGCTAAGCAGAGTTCTATGTCATATTCACCAAGAACAATTCTTAATGAATTAAACATATGGGGCATGAGGACATTCCTCAGTTAAGAATAATCCTAGACTTATTTACCACAATTTGTCGTTTAAGCTTCTTGTATTACCGTTATTTATAAAATGACGTAAGACAATACATAAAATTATTATATTATTGCTGAAGTAACAAATTACTTGTATTATTAATTGCACTAACCCATTACAAATAATCCAATCAAATTCTGCAAAAACAAATAAGCAATCAAAGAAACCCTATAAAACTATTGATTTAGTTTTTGCAACGATACTTCAAAGGTTTATAACAACAGCCACCGAAGGGTGGTCAGCTACTCCTCCTCTAAATCGAGACAATCTCAACCAAACTCTAACACCAGAATAACTCATATTCCGTTAGCGTTTAGTTACCGTTGTTCGGTCAAGGATTAGTTAACACATTTAACTCATTCCCGTAAGTGTAACCCTCCCACTTTCAGATCTCAGAGGCACGCACCAACAGGCTACCGAAGGGAAAGACAACTGTTGGTAATTAGCCTAAGAGTTCCTATCCTATTCAGGAGTTCACGATGTTCCGAATCCTATGATCAGGCCCTCCGAAGGGATGGTTGCGTCAGGACAACCTGCAGGCGGATCATAGGACTCTCACGGTGTGAACTAGCCCCTGGAGACCGAGGGATACGTTGACACGTGTCCCGCTCCCACTTACTCTAGACATTTTTCCCATTCACCTTGTTATTGATTCATGCAAACACTTTCCGAAGGGAGGCCGCTCCTAGGGCGACTCGAAGCCGAGCATGAACCTCACGTTGTGAATATAGGGACGTAGGAGCAAAACTTGATTTAAATCTCGTTTTGTAATTTTCCTCCCACTGAAAATGTCCTAAGGTTAATTTAGGGTTGTTTAACTTAGATAAAATTCGGCTAAATCAATCTATCTAAGTCTGATCCTATTATAAAAATTATGGAAAGGATTCAACCACACAATGTTTTAGGTGAATTAAACTTCTTTTAATAAACCCAACATTGCAAGTCAACATTACTATGGTTAATTCAACTCAAGGTTCGGGTCAGTTCCCAAGTAGGAGGTGTTCCGTAAACCGTCAACTTAAATACCTCTAACCTTAGACAGAACTTTACCGAGAGAGTTCCCTTATAACCACAGTGATGTAAGGTCTTTACTCTAAAGATCTAGGTGCATTAAACACGTTTAACAAACCTAGTTACATTGCATGCTAACATTTAACTATGATTAATTCAACTCCGGTATTCCGAGTCAGTTCCCAGGTAGGAGGTGTTCCATAAACCGTCAGCTTAAATACCCCCAGCCTTAGACAGAACTTAACCGGTGGAGTTCCCTTATAATCATAGTAATGTTTTTCCTACTTAGTCAATTAAAACTAATTTTAATTCTAAGTAAGAATAATTCTAATCCTATTAGAAATGTGATCTTAGATCTAATTAATTTTAAACATTTTAAAATTAATTCATTTATCCTAAGATCCTATGCTTGCATGCAATTCTTTGTTATAGGTTAACTGTTTCTATTCATTAATT
The DNA here is from genome assembly GCA_017139565.1 of Luffa aegyptiaca. Lineage (NCBI taxonomy): Eukaryota > Viridiplantae > Streptophyta > Magnoliopsida > Cucurbitales > Cucurbitaceae > Luffa > Luffa aegyptiaca. The sequence goes on from CM029397.1 coordinate 26,813,401, forward strand.
TTATAACTATTATAAATTTTAATGAATTAACCCTATAACATGCTACTATGGTGAATAAATTAACAATCAAATTCTAATTAATTTATAAAACCATACATTAGCATACATGACATACCAAATATAACAATTATATTAATCTAAGGTAATGTCATGCTCAATGCAATTTAATTTCCTTTTAATTAACATAACTCTTAAATTAATTATACAAGAAAATTAAAAATAAGTATTACCATTTTCATACATTAACATAACATTTATATTAATAGCTCATGAAAAAATAAGCATGTTAATTACTAATATAAATATAACTCTTATATTTTTAAACTAAAGTAATTTCATGCTTAATGCAAATTAATTTTCTTCAATTAATCTAACTCTTAAATTAATAACCCAAGAAAATTAAAATAAGCATTCACATTTTCATACATTAACATAACATTTTATATTAATAGCTCATGAAAATAAATATGCAAATAAATTACTTTCATAAATATAACTTTTTATATTTTTACTAAAGTAATTTCATGCTCAATGCTTCCCAATTTTCATCCATTTAATCATAACAATTTATATTAAATACTCATGAAAATTAAATTCATGCATAAAACTTATATTATAACAATTATAATTAAAATTGCATGAATATGCTTAACCTATGGTGGGATTTTAACTACTATATGACATTCATAAAGCAATTAAATAGCTAAGTAGACGGGTTTTGGCATCCTAGGACTCAAAACAATAGAAAAATTACAATAATTATTCTAACTAAGTCCTATTCTGCCGTGAACCAGCTCAAAACAGCCTCGAACTGTGTCAAAACTGCTGGAATTAGTTCAAAAAACGCGCCTGAACCGATAAAAATTCGAAGAAACCATTGAAAACAGACCAAATCGGTCAAGAACCGGTCATAGAACACTGGAAACCGGTTCATCGCACGCGTAAATCTAATATAAAATCAAATTCCGCCGGTTGAAAGCACAAAACCAGTCATCACTCGATTGGTTCATGTTTCAGGCTCCAGACTAGTAATATCTTCGCGCGCTAGGGTTCGAGGTGTCCTTGATGCTAAACTTTTTACTTCTTTTTTTTTTAATTCATCATGCAAAAATTTCCCAGAAACGCTCCAGTCACACTCGAACCCTGCCCTATTAGAACGCAAAGAGTGATTCAACCAACACGACAACATACGAATTTATGTTACATATCCGTTTTCTTATATTAAATTTATTCCACGCGTTCTTCATGAATTTCTTCAATTTTCTGGGTTTTTCCGCAAGCGTCGGGACGCCGTTGAGCAGCGTCTCGACGCTATCTCTCGGCTTTTCCATAATTCGTCGATTTCCAGCACTGTTTACCTTCGATTTGGCCCCAAATTGTGTCGATTTCTTCCAAATTGACCCAAAATTCGTCTCCAAATGATACAAAACAGCGACACGGACTTACAGACCCGATTGCAATTAAAATACCCAAAACAAAGGGCCCTTACACTGATCAAATCAACAAAAAATTGCAAAAACTAATGCCAAAAAACCAAAACATCCACTAGCAAACCATTATACATCCAATGCACAATTTTAGTCCCACCAATCAACCAATGCAAATTTTGTAAAACAAAATTAAAATTACGATCGACTCTGATACCAATTGAAAGGATTGGAATTCCCAATTCCGTTACAGCGGAAGCAATGGGACCATTCGTAAATTAATTTTGTTCTACAAAATACCAATGCATTGGCAAAAGGTTAAGCGATGAGAAACATACCTCCGTTGACGACTCTGAATACTTAAACGTCTTTCTTGATTTTGGATCGTGCGTCAACAATTGAGACACCACCAATTGATCTTCCCCGCTATAACTCTGAGATTAGGTACATCAATTTCATGTCCGTAAGCCCTGTGTAGGCATCTCTGAACGTACACCAATTTCATGCACGCTAGATTACACTTATAAATCATTTAAACTCAATCCTTTTAATGAGATTTTAAAGACCACCAACTCAAATATTTTAAAACAATAATAATTTTCATGCTTTCAATAACGTTTCATAAACTCACGCATAATTGAAATATGCTAACTTTCATGCTTTTAATAAATAATAAGAAATTTCAAGAACAACTCATACACAAGAGAATTTTAGGAAAATAATCATTCGCACCCAATTAAAAAGTTCAACAGTAAGTTCACTTACCTGGCTTACTAAATCTCGATCTAAGATTCCAATTGATTCAAGCAATGCCGCCTTCGATCTTAACCAAACTATTGCCAAAAATAAACTTCAAGTTGGTCCACCATCGATTTGGTCTAAGATTTCACGATTTCGACTCCAACCACTTGCGATTAAAAAGACCAAAATCAATGGGCATTCACAAATAAATGAAAAACTAGCCGAAACTACTTCGAATCTCACTTACCCGCTCTAGGCTTGCTGAAAATTACTGACCCGCTACTCAATCACGCCAAAAACGCCAAACAACCACCCACAACACTTCTATTCACGCCGCCGACGCCGGAGAAGCTGCTGGCTGGAATCTGCGCGACGACTACTCGAAGAAGTCGCTGCTGCAATACGTCGTCGCGTCGCCGCCGTTGTTACGCCCTCAGGTACGCCGGAGAAGAAGCACGCTGCCGGAGTGTCGCTTGCCGGAAGTCGCCGTTAGAAGATCGACGGCGATTGGCTGCTGCTTACGGGTGAGAGGAAGGAAGGAGATGGGGGGCTGCTGGTCGGGTACCAAGGAAGAAGAAGAAAGAGATGGAGAGTAAATAACCTAGGGCTGCGTGCTAACTTTTAAGAGACCTAATGGGCTTGGGCTTGGGCTTTGGCTCAAAATTCGACATATTTACAAAAATGCCACTCCACCCAAATTTTAAATATTACACCCAATTTTCAAATTTTCAAAATTCCCTCTTAACTCAAACTTTCTCCACTTAGGAAAAATTTGAATTTTATCTTAAATTTCGGGCGTTACAATCAATCCTTCACGAGTGTTCGTAATCACGGCTGGGTCAAATTACCGTTTTACCCCTGTGTTACATCTGTCTCCTTAAGTACCAACGCTCCTCTAATGAACAACCTGTTTATGGTCCAACCATTAAATAGAAAGTCCCTCTTGGGCCAGTGAGAGAGCGGGATCCCTTTGTTCAAGTCCTGGAGTCACCACTTAAGGAAACACTCATCTACTTCTCCTAGAAGTGGGAAGGAGTGAATTCCATCTTGTGTTGTCATGTCCCCAACCCCACACTCGGTCTTGTCCCCAAGAAGGTAGGCTTATTGAGTCGGCGTGCATGCCACTCTCACCCATACTAATTAAAGGACAATCCCTCGTGAGAAGGAGTTCATGACACACTCAAGATTAAGACTGAGTTACCTAGTTCATCCTATTGAAACAGTAACCTAACGAGTTAACGGTGTTACATCTAGTGGTTTACTATTTCGTGGTCCGGTCTTATGCAAACTCATCGCATAGGATACCCCCGCTCGCATGTCTCCTACATGGACGCCTTGGATCAATAAGTCTGTATCGAATACAAAGCGGGTCGTATCACATAGTGTTACCAGGAGAAGGTACCCAACCTTATCCCTATACTATAGACCTTTTAGGTTGTTACTTGAACACCGATCCCCATATGTCCCCACATACTAGTTCAAGTTACATACAAACAACCTTGGATCTTAGTTTATTGGATTTGGGTCAAATTGTGCAATATTTAACAATAACACTTTATTGTTGAAACTCAATAACACTTTATTGAAACAAGTATACAATTTGTTTACATTTACTATCTACGAGTTTTAGGGCATAAAACCCAACACTAGCCACACCACCTCCGATTCTTAAGTCAGAAAACGGAAGTATGAGGGCTAGAGAACAAGAGAGAGAGTAGAGAGTTCGGGTCCCCTTCTTCAATGGCGAAGAGGGGTATAAATACCTACTCATCCTCCTAGGGTTTTTAGGAATTCGAAGGCGTTTCGGGACAAACCAGGCGAAACCGGGGCAGCTAGAGGCGGTGGGAACCAAACGGAGCCGGACGGGCTCGACCCGCTCGCGCGGGCCAAGGGTCGGCCTCGACCCATGGTCGAGGCCGAGCAGGGGGTCGGGCCAAACGCCCGACCCCTTCGGTCTTGGCCCGTCCCACTTGTCGGTTTTGCCTCTTGGGTCCATCTCCCAGTTCGATTTCTGCCCAGTTGTCCTCGCCGATTCCTTGTGCATCGGGGTGGTCCAAAATCACCTATAACACCCACGTTTATGTTTTCTCTTTAAAAAAAAATCTTATCTTTGGTTTAATCATTCTCACGTTTATGTTTTCTTAAAAAAAAAAAATCTCAGCTTTGGTTTAATTTTAGTAGATCATTCTCACGTTTATTTATTTATTTATTTTAAAAAAGAAAACCTCATCTTTGGTTTATTTTAGTTAATTTCCTCCCGAAGAAAAAAGAACATGTTAGGTAATGCATCTTGCATTTTTTTTAGATTTATTTATACGCATTGATATTGAATTAATATTACTTTTCTTAACCCTTAATATTTATTAATCATTAATATATATATATTTTTTTTACTATACAGACTTTGATTGAGATGGTTATTTTCTACTCCACATATCAAACAAAGACAATCAACCAAGTTTTTGCTGAAAAGAGAGGTTATTCTAATAAATAGTAGATATGTTTTACCTAATTACTATTTTTGCATAAACAAAACCTTTTCTTTTCTTATATATATATATATTTGTAAAATAATATCAAAAGTTTTCATATTCTTATATATATTTGTAAAGTAATGTTTCAATTTAGTTCTTTTTGTTTTACAATTATACTCTCATATATAATTGATAAATGTTAAAATTGGTTGATGATAAACTTATATTGTATGGTACTGAGATGTGCTTTGAGAGTGTGTTTGAATTAACTTCGTACGTGATTAGGAAGAACCAAAAACATCGGTTTTTTAAAAAATTAGAGTATTATAAAACAAGAACAACAAAACACTAAAAGAAGAAATGAAGAGCAAAGTACGAAGGAAAAGTGAGAGAAAATGGATTCTCTCTATTGATCAATTGTGGATGTTTCAAATATACTTCATACAACCCCTACTTATAGTGTTGCAATAGGGTAGACTACAAACCTCAAATGACCTAAAATACAAAGGTGAGAGAGTCTTATGGCTATTCTTAGAGGAGAGAGAGAGTCATGGGGAAGAATAACTAAAATTAAATTGGGTTGAATGAGCTAATGGGAGAAAATCAAGTTGGATATCTACATAGTATTTACAACACTCCCCCTTAGATATTCATTATATATAAAATACGTCTCTTTAAAACCTTACTAGAGAAAAAAGAAATCCAATGGGAAAAATTCTAATGAAGAAAAAAAGTACATTATGTTGGTATATATGTCCCGAAGCCACGTATTTAACATTTGATTATTTAATTATTACTAGATTTTTTGAACGTGCGATGCACGTGGTTTTCCTTTTTGAAAACTAAATTGAATAAAATAATTATGAAATTATGTATTATTATATGATTATACAGTAGATGTGTAAACAGAAATCCAATGGATAAACTCGAAGAAACATAAATCGAAGAAATACACACCATGAAAAAAAAATCAAATGAAAAAAAAATCAAAGGAATAAAAGAAATTAAAACAGAAAAAAAATAGACACCATGAAGTAAAAAAAATGTGAGAAGAGAAGATTAAACGCGAAGAAATCTATATAAAGTTTATATAAAAAAAAATGGACATGGATGGGGAAGTAAAATAGAAAGGATAATTGTAATGGGTGGCAACATGAAGGTAAATAATTACAAATATAGCAATTTTTAAAAATATTTGCAAATATGGCAAAATTTTTGAATTAATTTTTTATATTCCTAAATTGCCCCTGTGTGTCCATCTTTTTTTTTTTTTTTTTTTACTGATAGAAAGTCTTTTTATTACTGATAGATTCTATCAGTGGTAGAAAAAGTTTCTATCAGTGATAGAAAGTTTCTATCACTGATAGAATAAAGTTTCTATCAGTGATATTTCTATCACTGATAGATTCTATCAGTGGTAGAAAAATTTTCTATCGGCGATAGAAAGTTTCTATCACTAATATTTCTATGACTGATAGATTCTATCAGTGGTAGAAAAATTTTCTATCAGTGATAGAAAGTTTCTATCACTGATAGAATAGAAGATTTCTATCACTAATAGAAACTTTTTCTATCAGTGATAAAAGATTTCTATCACTGATTGGTTCTATCAGTGATAAAAAAAACTTTTATAGAAAATCATAGAAAAACTTTTGATAAAAAATCTTTCAATCCCTGATCACCCATAAAAATCTTTCTATCTCCGATAGAAATCTTTCTATCACCGATATAATCTATAAGTGATAGAAAAACTTTCTATCACCGATAGAAAAGCTTTCTATCAGTGATAAAAGATTTCTGATAGAAATTTTTACTATTCTATCAGTGATAAAAAGATATTCTATCAATGATAGAAAACTCTGATAGAAAATCTTTCAATCCCTGATAGAATGATAGAAATCTTCTATCACTTATAGAAAATTTTTCTATGAGTGATAGAAAAAATTTCTATCATTCATAGAAAATCTTTCTATGAGTGATAGAAAAACTTTCTATCTCTATCACTGAGACTGATAGAAAAACTTTTCGTGAGTTATAGAAAATATTTCTATCATTGATACTTTTCTATCAGTGATTGAAGATCTTTTGTTTCTATCAGCGATGGTGATACATGGTGAAATCGAGCATTGAAAAATAAAGCAAAAACAAACGATTATAGAAATCAAACACTGAAAAGCAAAAACCAAACACTGATAGAAAACCAAATAACAACAACCAAACACTGATAGAACACCGAACAAGTGATAGAAAAATATCTATCGCCGATAGAATCTATCAGTAGTAGAAAAATTTTCTATCATATGATAGAATCTATCAGTGAAAGAAAATTTCTATCACTGATAGAATCTATCGGTGATGGAAACTTTCTATCACTGATAGAAATCTTTCTATCAGTGATAGAAAATTTCTATCACTGATAGAAAATCTTTCTATTATTCTATCAGTGATAGAAAAACTTTCTATCACTGAAAGAAAATCTGGAGGGGTATTTTAGTAAATGCAACACACAAACTATTAGATTTTGCCATTTTTGCAATTTTTTTTGTGGGTTGCTAGATTTGCAATTATTTTGGCCCATATTGCTATCCTTGCAACCGGCCCATATAGAAAATACTTATTTTATGGGGAAGTTTTTTTTTTATTATATGTTTTCGCGTTTATTTGTTATATAAATATAAATAGTCAAATTGAAAATAGTTATTCTTTATAAAAAAAATCAATATATATATATATATATATATTATATGAAAGACATAAAAATAAAAATATAAAATTATCCATATATATACACATTGAATTGATGGTGGAAAATGTGAGAAGATGAAAAGTAAATAACTTTAAAAAAAATAATAATTTTTTGATTGGAGAAGTTGAATTATGATGTGGACTTTTCCTAACCGCAAGCGCACGGGTCAAGTAATAATATAGTGAATAGTAAATTCGAATGTCGTCCTCTGGATTGGATTTTTAAGCAAATCGAGTATTGTGAATAATCTCGCTCAATTTTATTTAGGGATTAAAAATTGATGAATGAGTGATAATAAAGCTAAATCAAAGCAAGTAAAAAGAATGGAAATTCAATTGGGAAAAACTACTTAGGGAATTGATTACGCCGATTTCGTTTAGGATTGATTTTAAAGAATAAGTTATTATGCACAATGAAATTATGAGCTAAAGACCCTTTAATCACAACTACCTCTCCCGAGTATAATTGATTCTCATGCAAATTAACCAACTTGATATCCCTATCTAAGTTTATTAATAAGCAAGACAATGAGATCTTTTAACCAATTCTAAAGTTAATCTAAAACCGTCAAGAATTAGAAAGTAAACTTTATTCATGCAATCTTGAGTAAGTCTAAATCAAATCCCCTCTCCCGAGCTAGATTCGAAACTTAAATCATTCAACTAATGGCCAATTAATTGAAAGCATTAAATTAAGATTACAAACACAATAACATTGCACAACTTAAACCATAAATCAATCCATAAACTTAATCAACTACATCAATCCCTAAGCTACAAGTTTAGCTACTCATGAATGAAAATGCAATCTCAACTAAACATATGAAAGCCATAAATCTAACTAAAGGAAAAAAAGGGAAAAGAAAACTCAATGTAGGCCGAGTCCCGACGTCCCCGTCACGATCCCCACGAACAATGGGTTGATTTCCAAGTCTCCCCCTTTGTTTCAGCCTCCAAAGTGCTCTGTTCTGTCCTCTTTACGGCTCCAAAAGGTCCCAAATCGAACTCCTCCAAAACCTAGCCAAAAATAAGCTTTTATTCTGATTTTTCGTCTTAGCGTCGAGACGCTGTCAAGACAGCGTCGCGACGCTGCCTCTTATACGCGCGTTCTGAATAAGGAAAAACGGAAGCGTCGGGACGCTTCCTATCATAGCGTCTCGACGCTGTAAGCTTTACGCGCCTAATCTGATATGGAATGTGAGCGTCGAGACGCTCAAGAGCTAGCGTCGACGCTAGCCTGCTGATGACCGAGATTTGCCTCTTTTCCACTTTTACTCTTTTCATTCCTTTGCATCTTTTCACGCCTCGAGCACCCGATTAACTCTGATATTGCATTATAGCTCCAATCAACCATTTCCTACAAAATAAACAATAAAGCACAATAAAATGGCCCAAAAATCATAAAAGACTAGCTAAATTAAATAAGTAAAGATAGCTAGCTATGCTCGCTATCAAATTAATTTACTTGTGGCTCAATTATTCAGTAAATATGCATTTGTATACTTGAAGTGGAGAAATGTGCAAAAGTTTTGGTGTAATTAAATTTAATTATTGCAGTAACTAAGAGATTTTGGAGTAAACAGTTTGAAATATCAATTTGGAGTAAAAAAGTGGGGTGTGGAAATAAACATGTATGTGTAACTGGGGTGTGGAAATGCTAAGAGATTTGGAGTAATCAGTTTAACAAGTAAGATGACTTGAAACTTAAAATTTAAGCATGATTTTATTAGACGATTGAAATAAAAAGAATACTAATTAAAAAATTTAAGTATAATTTCTATTCTTCATCAATGTCAACCCTTTCGAACACACCTATTGAATTTCCAAGCACCATTGTCTTTTTCCTAGTAAAACAAACAAGAGGTAATAACTTGTGAAAGTGAACCCAAAAAGATGGTACCTAAATTCCAAGGTAGATAATTTATTTATTCCACTAAGTTCCTTGAAAAGAAGGAGAGCTTTGTCGAAGCTCCATGGTCCTCCACGAACAACTTTGAGTTCTTCTCTTCTACTATTGAACTTGCATAAGTATAAAAATTAAAAAGAAACTTGAAACTTCAATTCCAATTTTATTAAATGACTTAAAACTTGAAATTTTTAATTTAATTAACAAATTATAAACATACATTTAAATTTAAAATATTAAAAAGAATGCTAATTAAAAAAAAGGAAAAAAAAAAAAGAAAAGACAAGACCTTTGCTTCACACAACTTCTTTGAAGTAGATCTCTCTTGTATGGTTTGTTACTTTGACATATCAAAACTTTGTTCTATTATGTGAAACTTAAAAATTTGAGAACTAACAAATCGTCGAAGAAACTAAAAACATGAAGATATGACTTTGATGATGGAAAGAAGTCTCTTTTATAGTTGAAATAAAAGGAGTTAAAGAAAAAAAAAACTTTTGGTATTTCAAATCCACCTAAATTCCATGAACTTTTATAAATGAGGTATGACTATCAAAATATATATATATATATATATATATATATATATATATATTTTTACATATCTCTCATTTATCAATGATTATGATTGTCATTAAATTTTTATTTATGGAATTAAATTTTCTATTAATTTTAAAAAGTAAAACACAAAAAAAAAAAAATAATAAATAAATAATAATGAAAAAACAAAAAAAAATAAAAAAAACAAAGGATAGAGAGATGAATTATTAGTTGATTTCAACATGGGAGGGTATACAAAAAGGACATTAGTTTAATTAGTATTTCAACGTGTGAAGCATGTTAAAAGTTTTATTTGAGTAGTATTTTTTTTAGTACTTTATTTAAATAGTTTATTATTAAGCTTTCATTAACAATTTTATTTATTTTACCAGGTTTATTTCCAATAAAAAAACATGTAAATATTGATTGTAATTATTTTATAAAATGAATGGAAAAGAAGCTCTTTCATAATGGTAGGAAATGAGTAGGAAAACTCTTGGTATTCCAAAAACTTTTTAAATTCTCAAAATTAAATGGTTAATTTATTTTAGATCAATTTAACAGTAGGAAAACTTTTGGTATTCCGAAAACTTTTTAAATTCTCAAAATTAAATGGTTAATTTATTTTAGATAAATTTAACAATATTTTGGAAAAAAACATTTATGTTTTTCTCTCCCCTTCTTAAATGGCCGAATTGAAACCCCCTTCCCTTAAATGAAAAAAAAATACATTTGTAGTTTATGTATTGTCACTACTTACATGGTGTATGTTTTTTGAAAGTGCGATGCACGTGATTTTCCCTTTCTAAAAACTAAATTGAATAAAATAATTGATAAATTATTTATAAAGCAATAGACATTTTTAGGTAATAATATATTCTAATTCATATAACAGATTTAGAATATTAGGTCATTATGCTATAGGGAGAAAGAGAATTTGATGGAAAAAAAAAACTAACTAAAAGAAAGAAACGTTAGTTTTCATTTAGAAGAAAAAAAATAGAGACAGAGAGTTCTTTCGCAGTTATAGATTTTTTTTTTCTTTTTTGACAATATGTGGAGTAGGAGATTCAAATATCTAACTTCTTAGTTGAGTTATGTAATTGAGGAATGTTTCAAAATTATTAAGATTTCAAAACTTTTTAAAATTTCATAGTTGATCATAATAAAATATATAATCATAAAATTCATTATTAAATTTCATAAAAAAAGTATTGTTTTTTTTATATATTCAAACTTTTCATATTCTAACGTGAATTTTAATTCATTTAATTTCTAGAACTTTTAGGATTTCATGATTAATTGTAATTAAAGGTAAAGACATAACTTTTAATTGGAGACTTTTCAAAAAAAAAAAAAATAATAATAATAATTGGAGTATATTTTTAAAAATAAATTGATCAATCTTTTAAAGTTTTTCATATTCTAACTTCTTATTTGTCAGTTTTATAATGGTATTTATATCTTATTTTGGGTCTAAAATATTAGATTTACTTCTCTAAATTTTGTATAAAAAATTATTTGTTGATATTGTTGTTTTTATTAATTATATTACATATAGGTAATTTGAATATGTTTCGAAATCTATACAAAATATATATATATTTTTTCATATTTTAACTTCTCACGTTCTTTTCATTTGTCAATTATATAAATGCATTTAAATTATTAGTTTCAATGTATTTTAATACTTTCATTCTAAAAGAGTATTTAACTTTTGTAATTTATTTTTTTTTTTGGAAATTTTATTATTAATCTTTACAAAGAAGTTAACAAAAAAAAAAAAAAAAATTAAAATTCAAACTTTTTTTTTTTTGAAATTGTATTATTAATCTTTAAAAAGAAGTTAACAAAAAAGAAAATTAAAATTCAAACTTTTCATAAACAGAAAAAACAAACGTTATAAAATAAAATGAAACAAAATAAAATAAATTCAAAATTTTGAAATAATCGAACTTTATAAAATAATCATAAACATGAAAAAATAAATACAATGAACATTTCCTCATTCTTTCTGATATAACAACGTTTGATATAAACAATGTTATCATGATTGGTGGTCATTGTGGTTGTAAGGAAAGTATCACATTGTTCTATTAAGATTGTACGAATCTTGCATTTGTCTCAAAAAAGAAAGGAAAATATAATTAGAAAAAAATACTTACATACATATCCAAAAAAGAAAAATTAGGCACAATAATAGAGAGTAAAAAAAAAACATAGAGAATGAATTAAGAAATGTATTTCTAAAATAATGGTTTTTGTGCTATGCTTACGTTCCATATATATAGAAATATGAAAACAAAAAAGAAAATAGAAGGAGTGGTAATACGTATATGGCAACAGTGGAGAACCATAGGAGGGTGAGAGAGAGATTTTAGGGGAGATGATGTCATTTCTCTTAGGGGTCGTTTGTTTTTTGGGAATCTAGATAACCGAAATATTCAGATGCCTGGAATTATAGATACCCGGAAATATAGATGCCCGACATTTTAGATAACCGTGTTTGGTTTGAAGGAATAATTTATAAGAATATATGGGGATATTCAGATAACTATGTTTGTTTTGCAGGATTTTTGTACGGGAAAGTTCTTAGATTTATGTATAATACCAATAATGCCCTTACTAACTTTTAGCTAATTTAGCTATTAGTTTAATATAGTTTAGTATTATTATTAAGAGAATAAATAAAAAATAAATTAAAATATTATTCAATATAACTATCATTTATTTTACATCTTAATGTAAAATTTAAAAAATAAATGGTTATTTCTTAGTGTATGAATAAATTAATTTATTTTTAAATAAAAATACAAATTGCAAAATGGAGGGTAAAAGTGTCATCCGAAGATGCCTTCAACCTGGGAATCTTTGAAACCCATCTCTCACGAGGGCATCAAAAGCTCCTCGGATGCCTCCCGTATGGGCATCCTAGGATGCCCGGACATCCCGAATTTCGTAGGTATCCAACATTACCACAAAACAAACAAGGTAATCCAGATGCCCATTCCATGGACATCTTGGATTACCGTCAAACAAACGGCCCTTTAGAGAGAAAAATATAAAAAAGAAGAAGAATATAAGAACTTTATTGAAAATGGTAGATTGCACAAAAAAAAAAAATTATTGAAAATGTTAGAAGATAGTTTTTACAGTTTTAGGAAATAAAAAAGTGAGAGAGAAAAATATAAATAAAAAGAAGAAGAAGTTGATTGTGAACCTCAAATTATTGTTGAGAATGAGAAGAAGATAGTCTTTTTATAGGGGTAGAATATGAAGAGGTTCAAAAACCTTTGAGATTCTAAGACTTTTGATATTCAATAATTAAAGATAATAAAATGGTAAAGAGATTTTTTTATGGGCCGGTTGCAAGGATAGCAATATGGGCCAAAATAATTGCAAATCTAACAACCCACAAAAAAAATTGCAAAAATGGCAAAATCTAATAGTTTGTGTGTTGCATTTACTAAAATACCCCTCCAGATTTTCTTTCACTGATAGAAAGTTTTTCTATCAGTGATAGAAAGATTTTCTATCAGTGATAGAAATCTATCACTGATAGAAAATCTTTCTATCAGTGATAGAAATTTTCTTTCACTGATAGATTCTATCATATGATAGAAAATTTTTCTGCTACTGATAGATTCTATCGGCGATAGATATTTTTCTATCACTTGTTCGGTGTTCTATCAGTGTTTGGTTGTTGTTATTTGGTTTTCTATCAGTGTTTGGTTTTTGTTTTTCAGTGTTCGATTTCTATAATCGTTCGTTTTTGCTTTATTTTTCAATGCTCGATTTTACCATGTATCACCATCGCTAATAGAAACAAAAAATCTTCTATCACTGGTAGAAAAGTATCAGTGATAGAAAGATTTTCTATAACTCACGAAAAGTTTTTCTATCAGTCTCAGTGATAGAGATAGAAAGTTTTTCTATCACTCATAGAAAGATTTTCTATGAATGATAGAAATTTTTTCTATCACTCATAGAAAAAATTTCTATAAGTGATAGAAGATTTCTATCACTGATAGGTTCTATCAGGGATTGAAATATTTTCTATCAAGAGTTTTCTATCATTGATAGAATATCTTTCTATCACTGATAGAATAGTAAAAATTCCTATCAGTGATAGAAATCTTTTATCACTGATAGAAAGCTTTTCTATCGGTGATAGAAAGTTTTTCTATCACTTATAGATTATATCGGAGATAGAAAGATTTTTATGGGTGATCAGGGATTGAAAGATTTTTTATCAAAAGTTTTTCTATGATTTTCTATAAAAAGTTTTTTTTATCACTGATAAACCTATCAGTGATAGAAATATTTTATCACTGATAGAAAAAGTTTCTATTAGTGATAGAAATCTTCTATTATATCAGTGATAGAAACTTTCTATCACTGATAGAAAATTTTTCTACCACTGATAGAATCTATCAGTCATAGAAATATTAGTGATAGAAACTTTCTATCGCCGATAGAAAATTTTTCTACCACTGATAGAATCTATCAGTGATAGAAATATCACTGATAGAAACTTTATTCTATCAGTGATAGAAACTTTCTATCACTAATAGAAACTTTATTCTATTAGTGATAGAAACTTTCTATCACTGATAGAAAATTTTTCTACCGCTGATAGAATCTATCGGTAATAAAAAGACTTTCTATCAGTAAAAAAAAAAAAAAAAAAAAAAACTGACAAGAAAGAAGAAGATGGGCACACAGGGGCAATTTACGAATATAAAAAATTAATTAAAAAATTTTGCCATATTTGCAAATATTTTTAAAAATTGCTATATTTGCAATTATTTACCTTCATGTTGCCACCCATTACAATTATCCTTTTTTTTTCTTCATATTTCAATATTTTAAATGAGATTTAACAAAATTAATGTCATCATATAATTAAAGAGAGGAAGATGAAAGATTAAAGCTAAATAGGTTATATGTTTCAAAAAGAAAAAAAATAGGAAAATTAATAGGAGAGAGAGAGGTGAGATGGAGGAATTTGGATGGATGGAGAGAGAGAGAGTTGAGAATTAATAGGAGAGATAAATAATTGAGAGAGAGAATGAGAGGGAGACGTGGAATATAGAGAGATAATGGGAAGATGAGGATGAGAAATCATGGGAAAAAAATCAAATAAAGGGTAAAGTAGGCATTATATAAAAAATTAAGGTTAATATTGTCCAAAATAAGTTTCTTCCACATTCGTACTTTTATATATATTATAGATAGATTTATAGATTACGTGATAATTTTTTTTTTTTGAGAAATTATGTGATAATTTTTAATTGCATTTTATATTAGCCATTATATGAAAAATTCAGGGTTTTTAGTGTAATCTTAAACAATAGGGAAAAATACACTTTTTGTCCCTGAGGTTTGGGTTAAGTTACACTTTGGTACCTAAGTTTTAAAACTCAACAGAATTACCCTTGATGTTTGAGATAAGGAGCAATTTGGTCCCTGCTGTCCAGTTTGTCGTTAAATACTAACGGACTGTTGACGTGACACTATTGTTTTAATTAAAAAAATTAATTTTTTTATTTTTTAAAAATAAAATTATATTAAAATAATAAGGGGCGTTTGCATCAATAGCAAAAAAGAAAATGGAAATTGCAAGCGTGTCTTCCATTTATTGGGTTTGCAGATATGGCAAAAAAAGTTTGGCCCGGCCCAAACAATAACGTAAAAAGACTAAAATAACTTCAGCTCGTCGTCCACTGATATACCAAATATCTAGTATATTAAACCCTAAAAATATACTAGATATTTGGTATATCAATCAACTGATATACTAAATAATATATAGTATATCAGATGTATATTTCGTGAATATATCAACTGATATACTAAATATATAGTATATCAGATGTATATTTCGTGAATATAATATGTTTTACACATGAGCTTTCATTAGTTTAGATATCGTTGATATACTTCAAGAATTAGATATATTAGCTTTATTTTGGGACAATATGTGTGGTAGAGGATTTAAACCTCTAACCTCTTGGTTGAATGTGTATATATCAGTGATTTTTTTTAATAACAAGTCTATCATTGATGTATTTAGCTACTCATAATCAAGTATATTTATTAATTATTTGAGTAGTAAAAAAAAATTAGGTATATGGTGTATCAACTTTCATAACAGGTATAGAAGACAAACATTTATTTTATAAAAGACAAACATTTCATTTAAAATATGTAAATAATACAACATAATTCAATAAAGAGAAAATAAAATATAAAAAATATAAGTAAATAAAGTAACATATCTAAGTATATCATTGGTATATCAAATATTAGTTTATCAAATCAAGTATATATTAGATATATCATTAGTATATTAGGTATATCATTGTATTCATTCAAGTATATCAAATTTGGTATACTTTATATTTCGTATATCAGTAAATATAAAGTATATCAGATATACTACTAATATACCAACAAGGGTAAAATTGGAATAATAAAAAAACGGAAATCAGATTTTTAAAATTTTGCTATATTTGCAAACCTAAAAAATCATAGCTAAATTTGCAAATATCCTAATATTTTTTGCTACCCATTGCAATTCCCCAAATAATAATAATAATATATATATATTTTTTTTAAATTCTTTCTCTCACTCTTTCTTCTCATTCTTCTTTCTCTTCTCCATCTCCTACTTCTTCAACTCTGGTGGCCGCCAAAGTTTTTTTCTTCTTCTTTCTTCTTCTTCTTCCCTTCTTCTCTTCTTCTCCTTGCTTTTCTTTCTTCTGTTTTTTTAACAGAGGGAGATTTGGGGAGTCCTTGTAAGGCCCTGGGATTTTTAAAGCTACCCTAGCGACATTACTAACTTTTAAACCAAAGCTAACCGTGTGCACCGAAAATTTTGGCAGCATAACGACGCACATAGGACTAACCCAAAATTTTTCCATAACCTGCTAAGCACAAAGTACTTCAAAATAACTTATTCAACTGCACCACCAAACTACAACACAACAAACTCCTCAGAACCAACTGCGAGTCAGGTCTCGCAAAAACAACTACTAACCAGAAACACAACTTTTAATAAAGCTTATAACATTCTCACACGAGACAACTTATTAATCAATAACTGAATGAATAAATAGAGTTCTTTAACAAAGACAACTAGTCCTATAGTTTGACAAGAATAATTCGAAGCTAAAACAATTAGGACAACAACTGCCCAACCACTGAAATCAATACTACCCTATCCTAGATAAACTACGAGCTATCTGAAAGTAAATGGAAACAACGCAACTAGCTAAGGTCCTTCCTCAAATGCCTCCTCAGCATCACCATGGTCTACGCAGTCTTCATAACCTGCAAAATCTGGTAGTTGGGGAGAGAGAGAGGGGAGGGGATCAGTACACTAAGGTACTGGTAAGTAGCCCCTCCTACCTGAGAAGCCATCAAACAGCAAACAAGCAACCAACATGCTTTTCATGCGCAGTCAACATGTTTCTTAAAAGCGGTAAACACAATGTCATGCTCAAAAGCTAGTAAAAACAAATGACTCTCCTAAGCCATAACTCCTGCATCTCACAATGCAATTCACAATCCCCTCAAAGCTCCACGAGCTCACTCAACGCTCATATTTAGCCCTCACATGGCTCTCCACACGTGATTTCCGCGTCAGGCTCCGCAAAACTCTCCAAGACTGACCCTTCGAGTTGTACCGACCCCTGACCATTTATACCCAGAGCCTCGGCACTTCTCTACAGAGCTCGGCATTCTACCCTTGACCATTTATACCCAAGGCCTCGAACTGAATGATACCCAAGGCCTCGAACTGTGCATCGACCCTTGACCATTTATACCCAAGGCCTCGATGACTAAGCAACGTATTGACCCTTGACCATTTATACCCAAGGCCTCAATACTTGCCTCAAGACTCATCACACCGACTCTTGACCATTTATACCCAAGGCCTCGATGCTCCTCTTTATCTAACATTGACATACCGACCCTTGACCATTTATACCCGAGGCATCGACATCCGATAGTGATATATCAGTCCCCGACCATTTATACCCGAGACCCTGATAATCACTTTACTTTCCTCGAAACAATATCAGTCCTCGACCATTTACACCCGAGACCATGATTTCTCAATCACAATGCTAGTTCTCTTTAAGCCCATGGTGACATGTCACCCCTCGACCATTTGTACCCGAGGTGCACTGACATTCCCCATCTTGCCCTTTTTCACATTTTAGGTCCCTGACCTCTATCTCACCTCTATCTAGAATGCATATGCCCTGCAACGCTTCTAGACTCACACACTATGCCCACCAAGCATATACATGTAATCACAGGCTCTCAACTCATGCTTACCTCACGAATACCAAACAGAACCATCATGCTTTACAACCAATCAACATGCAACAACAGTTCATGCTTTCCAAAGATTTCATATATATATACATATTTATTCAGAGAAACAAGGAACAAGAGAACAGTTATAAAGCGGGAAATCAATCAACATGCATCACACAGTCAAACAGGCTACATCAGATAAGAACTACTTACTGGAAGCTCTAACGCTCCTAAACGATCCTAAAGGACTAACGGAAACAACCGGAAGAGCCTAAAGAGCTCAAACTACAAGCAACGATTACTAAGAGTTAGGAAATAGATTTAAAGCACTAAGAAGACCTAATAAACGGAACAAGAAGTGCTGGAATTTACCGCTTAGTGCTCAAACAACCTTGAGAACAAGCTGACTTGTGTTCGAAACGACCCAACAACCAAGATCCCAAGTTACCGGGTTATGGGTAACCAAAATCAAGGCCTTCCGGGTTATGGGTACTCACTAAACACGATCTTTGAGATCAAATGCTCGATGAACAGCAACCGAACACACTCAAATCCCAACGAACCCGATATCACGCAAGACGGGTTATAATAACCTCGAACAACGCACTAGAACGATCCTTGGGCAGTGGGTATTCAAGATTACAGTGATTCGAACCCAATCGATCACTTAGACGGCGCTGCAAAATAGAAACTCATCACCAACTAAATTTCCAGCACATGAACCATTGGCCATTTTTGTTCTAGCATTAACCAAGAATAGGTAAGTGCCTAAACTTACCGAAACTGCCAATCGCTGCTGGAAACGCCCATGAATGTTGCTGGACAGAGGCGGAATCGGCTGGAACGAGGACGACGGGACTCCGAATTACTAGGCACGCGAGATCTAACCAAAACGAACCTAGAGGAACTTAGATCCAACCTTAAACCACAAGGAGAGGAAAGAAAAAGGCTTACCCACGACTTTCTATGGCTGAAACGTGGAGAAGACGGTGCTTCGAGGTGCTGTCCGTGCGGGATCTAGCCAACACATGCATGAACGAGTTAGATCGGGCCTTAACGAACACACATGAGTGAGTTTGAGACTTACCCACAAGGTTTCTCGCTGAAAAACGACGCAGAAAAGAGGACTCACGCGATGACGGCGCTGCACAAGCTCCGGCAACGGCGGTCTTGGGTGTCGGCGGCTTCCACACGAACCAAAAATTGAGAGAGAGAGATTCGCGAAGAGGCTCGCGAAGGGAGGTGGCTGCGCGATGAGGACGACGACGGCGGCACTGGAGCACGAGCGACGGCGGCGACAGGGACTTGGGCTGCAACCTCCAACGACGGCTGGATGGCCAGGCGGCGGCGCGACGACTGAAACACACGGGCAGGGGGGCGACTGGTGGAGGCTCACGAAAAAGAAGAAGAGCAAGAGATGAGAGGGAGAGAAAATGGTTAGGGAAATTAGGGCTTTTCTCTCTTAAGCTTCATTAAATCCAACTTAACCCAATTCTTTTTCTTTTAAAAGAAACTAAGAATGAAAACCCATTATAATTAGGATTTAGAATTCTAATTAGAATACTAACCCCTAAAAGGCTTGGGAAAGAAATTAACCCAATTGATTTAGGATTTGGGTCTTTTGATATTTAAAATAAATATCAAATACTAAACCTCTAACTTTAGGAAATTAAAGATTTAATTAAAAATCTCCTTCCCCCTAAATTTCAGAAATTTAGTTTAACGACTCAAGGCCAAAGTTAAATTCTTATTTTCCCAAATTAGAATAAGAACGCCCAATAAATTCCAAAACGGCTCGATTTCGAAACGCGGGGCGTTACAGTCCTCCTCCCCGATCCGGCGTCAGAAACCCTTTCCCCGAATCTCCCTCTATTTTTTTAATAAAAAAAAAGAAGAAAGAAATGAAAAGAGAAGAAGAGAAGATCAGGAGAAAAAGAAATAAGGAAAGAAGAAAAAAAAATCTGACGGCCATCGCCACCGCTGTTCGCCGACAGCCGGCGACGGCCGCCCACCAGAGTTGAAGAAGAAAGAGATGGGGAAGAAGGAAGAAGGAGTTGGAGAAGAGAAAGAAAAAGGAGAAGAAAGAGGGAGAGAAAGAATTAAAAAAATTAATAAAATAATAATATTTTTATTATTTTAATATATTTTTATTTAAAAAATTCAAAATTATTTTTTAATTAAAATAATAGTTCCATGTCAGCAGCCCGTTTGGATTTAACGACAAAATGGATGGCAGGGACCAAATTGCTCCTTATCTCAAACCTCAGGGTAATTTTGTTGAGTTTGAAAACTCAGGGACCAAAGTGTAACTTAACCCAAACCTCAGAGACAAAAAATGTATTTTTCCCTAAACAATATGTAGTTGACACACGGGAGGATCATGTTCAAGAAATAACCTAAAGAGAGTCTATAGTATACAGATAAGGTTGGGTGCCTTATCTTGGTAACACTACTGGTACAACCCATTTTGTAAGTAGTTACAAATAATTCGATCCATCGTTCATGTGGAGACATATGAGTGGGGGTATCATATACAATGAGTTTGTATAAGACTGGACCACAAAATATTTAATCTCTCTCTATAAATTTGTTAATTGAGAAGATTAATATTTCACAGGATGATCATATACGACTCGATCTTAATCCCGAGTGAGGTATGAACTCCTGCCTATGAGGGCTTGTCCTTTGATTTGCATGGGTGAGTGTGACTTTTGTAACCAATTCAATAAGCTTATCATTTTGGGGACTTGACCAAATGGGGAGTTGGAAACATAAATTTCACAAGAAGAAACTCACTCCCCATATAAGGAAAGTGGATTAGCAGTTCTCTTAAGTGATGATCTCGGGACTGGAACAATGGAGCCCCACCCTCTCATTGGCCCAAGAGAGACTTGGTTTTTGATTGGATTATAAACAGATTGTTCATTAGAGGATCAATGATTCTTAAGGCATAAGATGTAATTATAGGGGTAAAACGAACTTTTGACCCAACTGTAATTACAAACAACTCGTGAAAGATCGACGTGCATGTAATGGTTATATCCATGGACACAACATGTCCTACAATGCATAAGAGTGCAACTCTAGGTCTATAGTGGAGTGACTTTGTAACGATCCTACATTTCATGTCTAATCCCTAGGGCCATTATCGCATGCATTACCTACTTGCTTTTAAATAATAGCGTTGAAAATAAACGTTTACTATAAAAACAAGCTTAGTCAATTGAAAAGAACCTTTTGGCTTGGGATCCCAATTAAAACAGGAATGAATAAAATTCAATTATTTCAAATAAAGATCACAAATGCAAACACAAGTTCCAAAATAAAAACATATCAAATATGCAAAGAAGAAGAAGTTTTAGAAACAAGAGAAAAATACACTTTTGGTCACAGAGGTTTGGGTTAGTTTCATTTTGGTCCTTGAGTTTTCAAACTAAAAAATTTAGCCCCTGAGGTTTGGTTTAAGTTTCATTTTAGTCCCTCCATCCACTTTTCCGTTAAAACTAAGGGTTGCTGACGTGACACTATTTTTAATAAAATTATTATTATTTTATAATATTTTTATTTTTTTCTCCCTCTATCTCCCTCTTCTTCTTCTTCTTCTTCTTCTTCTTCACCACCACCACCACCACCACCTTGTTGCCGCTGAAGGCTGTCGCTCGGTGATAACTCTCCAAAAGGGAGTTATTTAGGCCTTATTTCTATAGTGATTTGTGTGTCATTTGTGCCTAATAGAGTTGCTTTTAGATGAATATTTTATGTTTTAATCTATTTGGAAGAATGAATGCTTTGGAAGTTATTTTGCAGAAAAAATAATGTTGAGCGACTTGAGGAAGCAAAATCTATGATCTAGCAAACCAAGGAGCAAAACAGCCACGTGAGCCGCATGTGATTCATTAAATGAGGTGGGGTTAGCTGAATTAATCTCGGATCTAGGAAGCTTGGAGAGTCCTCCACGTGTAAAATTTGACCTAATTAGGGTTTACTCCACTCTATAAAAGGAAGTAGCTGTCTCAAGTCCAAAATATTCCAAATTCAAGAAAGGAAAGTCTTATTCCATTCGTGGAGGCTTACTTTCCATCTTTGGGAACCAAATAAAGGAGGAACAATTGGAGACCTCAAGAAGACCATCAACTACGAATTTCTTCAAGGGAATTAACATTTTCTTGTAAATATCTTGTAGTTATGGATGCACATACTCAGATTGTAGCGTGTGTTATTTTGCACTCCATGAACTAAATTTACTTAGGTGTTGGTTAGGATCTATGTAATTGTCGTGCTTCATTCTCTATGCAATTGATATTGATTTGAGCATCTTGATTATTTGTTGTGTCTATTTCTATTTTGTGCCCGCCTGGCCAGCTAGTATGAATATCACCTCTTAGTTTCAGGGATGATTTGAGAGGTGTGTGGCAATTAATCACACTAGACCATTATGTGTTGGTGGACGACAGTAACTGAGTTAAGGATAACCAGTCACGTAGTGCTTGATCGGTAGAACGTCATTGGAGTTGAAACACATTTCAAAAAATTCAGAGTTTCGGGAGGATCCTGCTGATAAGACTGCAAGAGAATTTCCTAATCAATATTATTGCTAGAACATCCTTTAAAACAATTACAGAAATCCTGACCAACGCCTGACAATCTGTCTGCTTTATACGTTTACTTTATACTCTGTTATTTATTGTGCTTCAACATTTTTTCAAAATCAATCATTTTAACAAACTTGAAACCATTAAAAAGATACATAAAATAGGTAGAGTGGAAGCTATTCAAAACCTCGTGGAACGATAAATTACTTATCACTTGCTGCAGATTGTGTATACTTGCACAATATTCTAGAGCTTATTTTTATCATAATTTTTTTTCCCACTCTAGAAGGGAACAAGTTTTTGGCGCCGTTTCTGGGGACTAGAATAAGATTTTATCTGACCTATTTTGTGTATGTGTTTTAGTGGTTTGGTGCTAGAACTTTTTGATTGTTTCTTTTGTTTTTGCAGGTGTGAGTGATGTGGACTTTTCCTAACCGCAAGCGCACAGGTCAAGTAATAATATAGTGAAAGTAAATTCGAATGTCGTCCTCTGGATTGGATTTTTAAGCAAATCGAGTATTGTGAATTATCTTGCCCAATTTTATTTAGGGAACAAAAAGTGATGAATAAATGATAATAGAACCAAATCAAAGCAAGTAAAAAGAATGGAAATTCAATTGGGAAAACTACTTAGGGAATTGATTTCACCGATTTAGTTTAGGATTGATTTTAAGGAATAAGTTATTATGCACAATGAAATTATGAGCCAAAGACCCTTTAACCACAACTACCTCTCCCGAGTATAATTGATTCCCATGCAAATTAACCAACTTGATATCCCTATCTAAGTTTATTAACATGCAAGGCAATGAGATCTTTTAACCAATTCTAAAGTTAATCTAAAACCGTCATGAATTAGAAAATAAACTTTATTCATGCAATCTTGAGTAAGTCTAAATCAAATCCCCTCTCCCGAGCTAGATTCGAAACTTAAATCATTCAACTAATGGCCAATTAATTGAAAGCATTAAATCAAGATTACAAACACAATAACATTGCACAACTTAAACCATAAATCAATCCATACACTTAATCAACTACATCAATCCCTAAGCTACAAGTTTAGCTACTCATGAATGGAAATACAAGCTCAACTAAACAATTGAAAGCCATAAATCTAACTAAAGGAAGGAAAGGGAAAAGAAAACTCAATGTAGGCCGAATCCGACGTCCCCGTTACGATCCCCACGAACAATGGGTTGATTTCCAAGCCTCTCCCTTTGTTTTCTGCCTCCAAATGCTCTATTCTGTCCTCTTTACGGCTCCAAAAGGTCCCAAATCGAACTCCCCCAAAAACCTAGCCGAAAATAAGCTTTTATTCTGATTTTTCGTCTTAGCGTCGAGACGCTGTCAAGACAGCGTCGCGACGCTGCCTCTTATACGCGCGTTCTGAATAAGGAAAAACGGAGGCGTCGGGACGCTTCCTATCATAGCGTCTCGACGCTGTAAGCTTTACGCGCCTAATCTGATATGGAATGTGAGCGTCGAGACGCTCAAGAGCTAGCGTCTCGACGCTAGCCTGCTGTTGACCGAGATTTGACTCTTTTCCACTTTTACTCTTTTCATTCCTTTGCATCTTTTCACGCCCCGAGCACCCGATTAACTCTGATATTGCATTATAGCTCCAATCAACCATTTCCTACAAAATAAACAATAAAGCACAATAAAATGGCCCAAAAATCATAAAAGACTAGCTAAATTAAATGAGTAAAGATAGCTAGCTATGCTCGCTATCAAATACCCCCAAACTTAAGCTTTTGCTAGTCCTCGAGCAAACTATAAATCAGACATACAATGGAAGAATGGATGCAACAATCATAACTCAATCCTCAAGGCTCAAAAGTCAATAACCAAGCAAGCAAGAGATATGCACACAAGGACCAATGAGGGAGACAAATTAAAATTTTTCCAAGATTAACTTGCACAAGCGAGATCTAACTCAACAAGATCAGACTCTACTAGCTCGGGATTGGATTATTAAACTCTCAGCTCATCTTCCCTCTACACTGGCACTAAGGCTTCACTAATGAGTTAATGCAACAAATTAGTTTGTTTATCTCCATACTTAGGTGCTTTTAATTAACAATTGAATTAAGCATTTAAATGTGGCACTAGCTTTCACACACCCATTGCAGGGACCCTTAACCTGAGTTTTCTCTGGTTGGCCTAACTGATCACAACAGGGGTAGCTCTTTTTGCCTTAATCTTTATTAACCACTGCATATTACGCGCATAAGTCATGACTTCTTTTTTTTCAACAATAACAACAAGAATGATTTTTTGTTATGAACAAGATAAGCAGATATTCTTTTCTTTTCTCCTAAGCAAGATCAAACATGCTAATTTGCAAAAAATTAACTCTTTAGCTCTACCCTACACCTATCGAGGTGACAACAAGCATATGAACCCAATAATTCGCTCCTAAGCATTCAAATCCAAATCTAGCCAAGACAGATACTCTACTTATGCAAGCTATTTCCTAGAAAAATTTTAAAAAGTCTCCCTTTTTGGGCACTTATGCTTATATCTCATCACAAGCTTGAAAATTGACAAGAAAGCCTATCCTAGGACATCATAATCATGCAAAAGTAGCATCCAGAAAACAACCATATGCATAATTCAAAGAAGGCTCAAAACTATAGCCCGAACTCAGATGCTCAAGGGCTCCACAAACATGCTAATCCACCCCCAAACTTAAAATATGCATTGTCCTCAATGTATAAAGAAAATAAGGCATAAACAAGCATGAGAACAATAAAAGAATGACAGGAGTGAACAATACTGGCCTGGAATGATGATGACTTCTTGCTTGAGAGCTTGGAATCTTGAAAGCTTGAAAGCAAAGGAGAGAAAGAAAACAAGACCTACAAAACAAAAACAAACAATAAATCAAAGACAAAAAGAAAACACAATAAACTTACTTGGGTTGCCTCCCATAAGCGCTTGTTTAACGTCATTAGCTCGACGTGTTGAACGTGCTTCAAGGAGGCTTTTGTTCTGTGAATCCAACAGAGGTGCTCTTTCTTGCACCTTTCTTGTAGCCCATGAAGAGCACTTCATCTTTAGAGTCTTCAACTGCTTTCAAGATCTCTTTTTCGTTCTTGACTCTAATAGTGAGCTCCCTGCGCTCAATATCTATAATCACTCGCCCAGTAGCGAGGAATGGTCTTCCTAATATAACAGGCATCGAAGGATTTTCTATCATGTCCATAACATATAAATCAATAGGGAGGAAAAATCTACCTACTCTGATTAACACATTTTCTACAATACCAACTAGTCTCACCACAGATTGATCACCCAATTGGAGCTTTACAGGAGTAGACTTAATCTCACCTATATCTAACTTTTTACACAATGATAGAGGAATGATATTAATGCTAGCACCTAAATCACATAATGCTCTGAAAGAATAAGTACCAAAACTACAGGGAACAGAAAAACTCCCTGGATCTGCTACTTTTTCAGGTACTTTCTGTTGTACTCTGGTGCTGCATGTGGAAGCAAGATAAACAGTGTCAACGTTCTTTTCTTTTCGCTTCTTTGCTAACCACTCCTTCATGAACCTGTTGTATTGGGGCATCTCTAATGCCTCTGCAAAAGGAATATTGATATTCAGATTCATAAAAGCATTCATAAATTTATCAAACTGAACCTGATTGTTCTTTTTCTTCTTTTTCTTTTTCCTTTCCTTGGGAACCAACAGTGTGGGAGAAGGAATAGGAGGCTCAAGGTTGGGCTTTTCAGCCTCATCAGATGATGTGTCCTCCTCAGCTTCCCCTGTAGGCGTTTCATAGTCCTCAGATTCAGGTTCCTCTTCAGATTCCTCCTGGTGAACAGTGATTGCCTTACAATACTCCATCTGGGGTTTCTTTTGTTCAGCTGGGGCCTTACCTTTATTCATGGTGCTTACAATATTCACCAACTGTCCCAGCTGAGTCTCAATGTTCTTTATAGCTGCACTGTGGCCATTCACTGTTGAATTGATGACAATGACTGCCTCCTCTAATTTGGTTGTCCTGTTACTTGACTCTGCAATGAAAGCTCCAACAAGATCCTCTAACTTTTTATTATCTTGAGTTTGAGGGGCAAAACCAGGAGGATTAAGACTATTCTTAGTATTAGCATAAGAGAAATTTTCATGGTTCCTATTGTTAGGGTGATAATGTGTAGGTGTAGAACTATTATTATACCCCCTAAAATTAGAATTTGATACATACTGAACCTGTTCAATGGTCTCCTCCTGAGGTCTGGATGCTAAAGCAGCAGCTGATTCAATTGACTGTGCACTCCCTGTACCTGAAAATTTCATAAAAGCATTAGCAAGGGAGGTCATCTGGGCCTGGAGTGCACTTACTTTATCAACCTCAAACACTCCAGCAGCAATCTTTTTGGGTGTAGACTGCTCAGATGGCCACTGATAGCTGTTGGTGGCCATATCCTCTAGAAGTGTGCGAGCGTTTTCCACGGTCTTGGACAACAGAGTCCCACCTGCAGCTGCATCAACAATCGTTTTTGTACTAGGAGTTAAACCATTATAAAACAACTGTACCTGAAGCCAATCGGGGTAACCATGCTGAGGACACTTCCTCAGTAGCTCTTTGAATCGCTCCCAAGCTTCAAACAGCTGCTCATCATACAGTTGTTGGAATGTCCCAATTTCGGTCCTCAGCTTGACCGTCTTTGCAGGAGGGAAAAATTTCTTCAAAAAGGCCTGGACCAGAGCATCCCAGGTGGTGATGCTCCCAGGGTTAATAGACTACAACCAATCTCGTGCTTTATCCTGCAAAGAAAAGGGAAATAAACGTAAGCGAATAGCATCCTCTGAGGCTCCATTAATCTTTACCGTCCCACAAATGTCCAAGAATGATTTAAGATGAGAATTTGGATCCTCGGTGGGCGATCCTCTATATGCACAATCTCGAGCCATTTGAATAAGACCGGTTTTCAGCTCAAAGTTGTTGGCATTAATCGGTGCATAGACAATCCCCGACTGTTGCCCCTGAAACACAGGCTGAAAATAATCTCTAATGGGCCTAGGCTGCTCAGGTGGATTTTGGTCTGCCATTTGAATAATTTCTCTATTCTCCCTTCGAATTCTCCCTTCGAAGCCTATGAATTGTTCTTTCTATCTCGGGATCAAATGGTGCTACTTCTCTACTATTAAGGATAACAAGTCTAGTGCTTGATCGGTAGAACGTCATTGGAGTTGAAACACATTTCAAAAAATGCAGAGTTTCGGGAGGATCCTGCTGATAAGACTGCAAGAGAATTGCCTAATCAATATTATTGCTAGAACATCCTTTAAAACAATTACAGAAATCCTGACCAACGCCTGACAATCTGTCTGCTTTATCCGTTTACTTTATACTCTGTTATTTATTGTGCTTCAACATTTTTTCAAAATCAATCATTTTAACAAACTTGAAACCATTAAAAAGATACATAAAATAGGTAGAGTGGAAGCTATTCAAAACCTCGTGGAACGATAAATTACTTATCACTTGCTGCAGATTGTGTATACTTGCACGATATTCTAGAGCTTATTTTTATCATAATTTTTTTTCCCACTCTAGAAGGGAACAAGTTTTTGGCGCCGTTTCTGGGACTAGAATAAGATTTTATCTGACCTATTTTGTGTATGTGTTTTAGTGGTTTGGTGCTAGAACTTTTTGATTGTTTCTTTTGTTTTTGCAGGTGTGAGTGATGTGGACTTTTCCTAACCGCAAGCGCACGGGTCAAGTAATAATATAGTGAAAGTAAATTCGAATGTCGTCCTCTGGATTGGATTTTTAAGAAAATCGAGTATTGCGAATTATCTTGCCCAATTTTATTTAGGGAACAAAAAGTGATGAATAAATGATAATAGAACCAAATCAAAGCAAGTAAAAAGAATGGAAATTCAATTGGGAAAACTACTTAGGGAATTGATTTCGCCGATTTAGTTTAGGATTGATTTTAAGGAATAAGTTATTATGCACAATGAAATTATGAGCCAAAGACCCTTTAACCACAACTACCTCTCCCGAGTATAATTGATTCTCATGCAAATTAACCAACTTGATATCCCTATCTAAGTTTATTAACATGCAAGGCAATGAGATCTTTTAACCAATTCTAAAGTTAATCTAAAACCGTCATGAATTAGAAAATAAACTTTATTCATGCAATCTTGAGTAAGTCTAAATCAAATCCCCTCTCCCGAGCTAGATTCGAAACTTAAATCATTCAACTAATGGCCAATTAATTGAAAGCATTAAATCAAGATTACAAACACAATAACATTGCACAACTTAAACCATAAATCAATCCATACACTTAATCAACTACATCAATCCCTAAGCTACAAGTTTAGCTACTCATGAATGGAAATACAAGCTCAACTAAACAATTGAAAGCCATAAATCTAACTAAAGGAAGGAAAGGGAAAAGAAAACTCAATGTAGGCCGAATCCGACGTCCCCGTTACGATCCCCACGAACAATGGGTTGATTTCCAAGCCTCTCCCTTTGTTTTCTGCCTCCAAATGCTCTATTCTGTCCTCTTTACGGCTCCAAAAGGTCCCAAATCGAACTCCCCCAAAAACCTAGCCGAAAATAAGCTTTTATTCTGATTTTTCGTCTTAGCGTCGAGACGCTGTCAAGACAGCGTCGCGACGCTGCCTCTTATACGCGCGTTCTGAATAAGGAAAAACGGAGGCGTCGGGACGCTTCCTATCATAGCGTCTCGACGCTGTAAGCTTTACGCGCCTAATCTGATATGGAATGTGAGCGTCGAGACGCTCAAGAGCTAGCGTCTCGACGCTAGCCTGCTGTTGACCGAGATTTGACTCTTTTCCTCTTTTACTCTTTTCATTCCTTTGCATCTTTTCACGCCCCGAGCACCCGATTAACTCTGATATTGCATTATAGCTCCAATCAACCATTTCCTACAAAATAAACAATAAAGCACAATAAAATGGCCCAAAAATCATAAAAAACTAGCTAAATTAAATGAGTAAAGATAGCTAGCTATGCTCGCTATCAGTGAGATTGGTGCATGAGCGATCCGCCTGGGGTGAGATTCGAGCTTGATCTAGAAATTGAAAGAACATTCATGAGAAGAAGAAGAGAGCATCGAAGATATCAAAATCCTATGGATAACGTATCACGTCTCTCGGAAATTCCAGAAGATCAAGTTAATCCCCAGCAGAATCGTGTGCAGCAGCCTAATCCACCGCTGGAGCAAAATGAACAACAAAATAATCAGACTGAGAACTCTATCTTGGTGACGAATGATAGGGCCAGAGCCATTCGAGCGTATGCTTTTTCGATGTTTGATGAGTTAAATCCAGGAATTGCACATCCTCAAATTGAGGCAACAAATTTCAAAATGAAACCGATAATGTTTCAGATGTTGCAAACCGTGGGTCAGTTCCATGGTTTGTCATCTGAAGACCCCCATTTGCATCTTAAGTCTTTTCTAGGAGTTAGTGATTCGTTTGTGATTCGAGGAGTGTCTAGGGATGCCCTTAGATTAACTTTGTTCCCATATTCTCTTAGAGATGGAGCAAAGGCATGGTTAAATTCTTTTGCTCCAGGATAAATTAGAACGAGGAATGAGTTAGCGGAAAAATTTCTTAGTAAATATTTTCCACCAACTGGGAATGCCAAGTTGAGGAGTGAGATAGTGGGATTTAGGCAACTCGAAGAGCTTTTGCGTAAGTGTCCCCACCATGGTTTACCTCATTGTATCCAAACGGAAACATTTTACAATGGGTTAAACGTAGCAACCCAAAGTATGGTCGATGCTTCTGCAGGAGGGACCCTTTTGGCAAAAACCTTTAATGAAGCCCACAAAATTTTAGAAAGAATATCAACCAATAGTTGTTAGTGGTCAGATGTTAGAGGCTCTAATAAAAAAGTTAAGAGTGTGTTAGAAGTTGATGGTGTGTCTACCATTAGGGCTGATATTGCAATGTTAGTCAATGCTTTTAAAAATGTAACAGTGGTTAGTCAGGTTCCACAGGCACCAATGGTGGAGCCTGCTGCAGTGGTGAACCAAGTTACAAAAGAATCATGTGTCTATTGTGGTGAAGAGCACAACTATGAGTTTTGCCTCAGTGATAACTTGCGAAAAGACAGTTATTTAACCTCTAAACTCAGGCTAAAAGAAGGCAAAAAGAACCTCAGATGCATTATCTTAGCGCATAAAGAAGGAAATCCCATCGCATATCCAAGTCCATCCGTATTTCTGCCTCACGCAGTAATAATCATGTTAGCATTTAAGGAAACACACTAATCCTTGTCTTATCACGTTATCCAAGGCAACCGCTCACATTCCTCCATAATAATCATGATCACCCACTCTCGAGGAATGCGAAACGGTGTTAGTACTTAGGGGCGCAGGCCTTGCGTTAACTATATAATAGGAGAGCACTTCTAATGCCTCTTCCTCATTACCTGCATCTCTTTCGTTCAAAAACCCTAAACCCCTAAACTTTCAAGTCTTCTCTTCTTCTTCGCGCCGAAGAACAACCATGTCAGACTCTCAAAATCCATCCATCGCCGGATATGCTAACGACGCTCATTCATCTGCGACGGAGGTAGATGGGCCGCACAGAGATGTGGTTATCTCCTTAGATGAAGAAGGAGACAACCCGCAAAATATCAACCAAATGGAGGAAGATGAGCCAAAGGTCGTCGACGGAGAACCACCTATTTCCAACACAGAAACTCAGCTCGTCGCCACTCCATCATCCTCCGGCGCAGACGAAGTACTCAACATCGCTCCTTTAGACACATCCACCTTCTCCATCCAACTCGTCACCCTTCAGGCAGCATTAAACGTCTCCGCCCCTCGAAACCTGACTCCCTTTCCATCACCCTTCCCGTCGGTTGCCCTCCTTCCACCACCGAACTCTGCCACTGCCCAAGCCCAAACCACAACCCTTTCCCCTTCTTCCGTCCAGACGAACACCATTTCAACACCTCTTCCACCATCTTCTTCAACGAGCCCCACATTACCGCAGTTCTCAGAACAGCAAGTCGCCGCATGGAACGACCTGCTAGAAGAACTAGGCGAAGAAGGCGAGGAAATTCGCCAAAGAGAAGACAGAGAGCGTGCTGCCGCAGAAACAAGTACAACAAATAGAGGCGAAAGACCAAGCAATGCGGAAGCCGCACTTGCCGCAGAAATTGCTGCGCACAATCTGGCTACCATCGCAACAGCCATGGAGATGTCTGATTTGGAGGATGAAATTCCCCTCACCCGTCACCGCAATATCCAACCTACAGGGGTGGTCATTAGAGAGCCGTGAGAACAAGCTGCGGCGACCCCGAGCAGAAAAAGAAAAGCGCCCACCGCAGCCAAGGACAATGGAAAACAGAAAGTCAGTGCAATCAAAGAGGCAGAGGCCAAAGAATGGGGGAAATTTAAGGAAGAACGAGGATTCAGTTGCCCCCTGCCGCAGGCGATGACTGATCAAATTTCCCAGCGCAAGTGGGAGACAGTTTGCGAGAACCCTAGATCCTATGCCCCTGCGCTTGTCCACGACTTTTACCACGCACAATGGCGAGAAAAAATTGATGAAGTTCTTGTTCGCGGCCCCACCATCGCATTCTCCTCGGCGCATATTGTTGGGTTCCTAGAGTGAGTAAAAAATGTAGTATAAAATACTCTAGAATTCCTGTGCAAGTATACACAGTTTGCAGCAAGTAATATTATCAATCCAAGGTTTGAATAAATCTCCACTTTACCTATTTTGTGCAACTTTCTAATGGTTTCAAAGATAATGAAAATGATTAGGTTTTATCGGAATTATGCTGAAGCAAAATAAATGACAGAACAATGAGTAAACAAATAGATAGATAGATTAAAGACAGGAGCTGGTTAGGTTTTAGTGATTGTTATAAAATATGCTCTAGCAATATTATTGATCATGCATTTCCCGCAGTATTATTAGCGGATTCCTCCCGGAACTCCGGATCTTTTGGGATGTGTTTCAACCCCAATGAAGTGCGACCGATCAGGCACTAGGCAACTGGCTATCCCTAGCTCAGTCACTGGCGTTCACCAATACACAATGATCGTAATGTGGAGAATTGCCACACACTCTCTAAATCATCCCTGAAACTAGAGAGAGTTATCCATACCGGCTGGCCAGGCGGGCATAAAATAAGAATAAGCACAACAATTAACCAAAATGCGATAGACAATATATTACTAGAGATGAAGCACAGTAATCACATTATTCCTAACCAACACCCTAAGCTACTTAGTTCATAATCAGCATAGGAATACGAATTACAATCTGAGTATGCATGTCCATATCTACAAGTTAAGAAGGAAAATAAACTCCCTAATCAGCTTGCGGATGATGGTGTTCTTGATAATCTTCAATCTCCCTATACTATTTGGCTTCCAAGGAAAACATGGAATGACTTTGACTTTGACGGCTACTTCCTTTTATAGAAGGATGGGAGGCTTGAATTAGGTCAACTAGGACACGTGTAAGGCTCTCCTTGATCCTTTATCCCGAAAATATCTCAATAGAAGTCGGTTCATGAAGTTGGCTAACGA
Source organism: Luffa aegyptiaca (assembly GCA_017139565.1). NCBI lineage: Eukaryota > Viridiplantae > Streptophyta > Magnoliopsida > Cucurbitales > Cucurbitaceae > Luffa > Luffa aegyptiaca. The sequence continues at coordinate 26,846,717 of CM029397.1, forward strand.
GCTGTGATGTGGCAGTTTCTGCTTCCAGTTTTGCTGCAGCATAGAATTTGCTCCTTCCAGTCGCTCAGCAGCATAATCTGCACAAAGTGATTTCCAAAGCTTCCATTCTTCCAAATGGGTTAAATCATGTAATATCTCTCTAAAACCAACCCTAATAAGCATAAAGACACACAAATCCTTATATAAATGAGGCCTAAATAACTACCTTTTGGGCAGTTATCATACCCCCAAACTTGAACTATTGCGCATCCCGAGCAATACTAACTCACCTTCCCTTCAGAATCTCAAAACATTAGGCAAAGAATTAGCTTAATCAAACCAGACAATCCAACACTACCTTTAACCTTTACCTAAGCACTCTGCAAAACCAAGCTCTGCTGCAGCAAAATGATTCCTTCAGCAGGGACAAATAGTCACCACTTTTCAACTTAATTCTAAGAACTCACCACAACCTAGCTCTATTATCAGACATTTCAAAGCATATTTTTAAAGGGGTTTATATCATTATTTATCAGACTTAAAGCAGCCTACAGTCATAAGCTCTTAAGCACGGGATGACCCACTTTATGGTGCAGTATACCCTTGCCTCAAGCTCATCACCAACTAGGCTCAATACTCATTATAAACCTAAAAAATCCTTAGTTATTCCATCTCTTGCCCCTCAGAATGGCGACATTTTATGATGAAGCTCACCTAAGTTATGGAAGACAGAAAAACTGCTGGATCATCATTCATCCTTCAAAACATTTGCTCTGTCAATTTTTTTCAGCAAAATCTTCAACAAATAATTTTTCAGCAAATAATAATTTTTCTCATCATTTTTCACATTTCCTAGGTCATCTTTTGACGCGAAGACAAACTGTGGGTATCACAAATGTCCCCGGTTACTCAATAACCTAGCAAATTTTAATTTTGAAGGAGAGGAATGCTCGAGCAAAATAATTGGAGTAGCAAAAAGTCCCCCAAACTTGAATTATTCATTGTCCCCAATGAATCATTAATTAAACAATTATACCCCCAAACTTAAATTTTTCTATCTGAATTTTTAAACTAAACATGGGACTAGGATTAAGCTTAAAGTGGATCATATAAGTCAATACTACCGTCAAAAATCTTCCTGTCGCAGCAACAGTCCAGGCTAGAAGAAATGCTCAAGCAAAAGGTTTTCTGGAGATCAGAATACCTTGATCTAATTAAGCCTAATCAGTCCAAGCTTCAAAAATTCAGAAGAAAATTAGTTAAGTTAGGCATTACTCAGTGCTATAAAACAGAAACAACTCTGGAAATTTCATTAAGAACCGAGAAAAATATACATCAGCAGATATTTTTTTCGCCTAGAAACAGAAAACAAAAACTGGAGTTCTCTTCTTTTTAGCTTTCTTTTTCGGAGCATCAGGTGGAGTAGGTTCAACTTCCTCTACATCCCTTTCCTTGCGGCTTCTCGTTTTCTCTATTATAGACTTGAAGAAATCTTTTTTCACTCGAAGAATGGAAAGAAACATAAGGAAAAACGAATAAAAGAAGAAACAAACCTGAGTGGTGTTTAAATGGGGCTTCAGAAAATAAAATAATTAATGACAAATCTTCCCCCAATTAATATCTTTTACCGTTTTAACCTGCAAGTAATTAATCAAATTAAATTTTCAAAACGGTAAGATTTTACCATAATGATGTGCTGTCCAACGGCTCTATCGTTCGATTTCCCTATTCAACACATGGAAGCACTTGATCTTCATGCAATATTACCTGCTCACCGAAAAATTTAAATCCCAACGGTAAAAATATTCTTAACCACATCCGTAATATTCTGATGATATATTCACTCTAACCAGAAGATTGAAAAAAACAAACTGGGTAACAAGATTTTCTTCTAGGAGAATCTTTGCACACAGAAAAATTCAAATTCAAACCGCCAAAATCAAATCTTATCTTATTATTAACTTCAGCCGAATATGTAATTCTTATCTTATCTTATCTTTTCACACGGAAATATTATTAAATCTAAACCTAAACAGAAATTCAAATAACCGAAAATAAAAACTAAATAAAATCTAACTAAATCTAATAGATAATTCAAAGATAATTTAAATAAAGAACCCGAAAATAAAATCAAATAAAAAATAGATCAAATCTAACCTACCAAAAATAATAAAAATACTTAAAAGATAAAATCTAATAAATCATGCAAAATCAAATCTGACCTAACCGAAATTAAAATCAAATTAACGGAAAATAAAACTAACTCAAATCCTGGGAGCTCAAAATTTTGCTCTGTGAAATGCTCCCGCAAAAGTCCTGCTCTCTCAATCAACCAATCATAGGGAAGGATATTTCGACTGAAATTCCTCACCCCAATAATGCTTCACACGCTGTCCATTCACCTTGAATACTCTCCCATCTTTTTCATCCTGCAAAGTAATTGCTCCATTGGGAAAAATTTCAACCACAATAAATGGTCCTGACCATTTAGATTTTAATTTTCCAGGAAATAATTTTAATCTAGAATTATAAAGCAAAACTTTCTGACCCTTTACAAACTCCTTAGATTTATTTTTTTTGTCATGCCACAGCTTAGTCTTTTCCTTATACATTTTCGCATTTTCGTAAGAAAATTGGCGAAATTCTTCTAACTCATTAAGCTGCAGCATTCTTTTTGCTCCTGCACGACTCAAATAAAAATTTAATTTTTTCAAAGCCCAAAATGTTTTATGCTCAAGTTCTAATGGTAAATGGCAAGCTTTCCCATATACTAACCTATAGGGAGACATACCTAGAGGAGTCTTATAAGCTGTCCTATAAGCCCACAGAGCCTCATCTAACCTAAAGGACCAATCCTTTCGAGATGGATGGACTACTTTCTCTAAAATAGCTTTTATTTCCCTATTACTAATTTCAGCTTGACCATTCGCTTGTGGGTGATAAGGGGTAGCTATCCTATGCTTAATCCCATACTTAGCTAAAAGCTTAGTTAAGATATTATTAACAAAATGAGTACCCTCATCACTCACTAGAGCCCTAGGTGTCCCAAACCGCGCAAAGATGTGCGATTGAAGAAACCTTGCCACTGTCTTGGCATCACTCTGATGGCATGCGATGGCCTCTACCCACTTGGACACATAATCAACTGCCAATAAGATAAAAACATTGCCATTAGAAGGGGGAAATGGTCCCATGAAGTCAATACCCCATACATCAAATAATTCAACTTCTAAAATGTAAGTAAGAGGCCTTTCATCTCTAGGCCCCAAATTTCCTCTCCTTTGGCAAGCGTCACATTGCTTGTAGAACCAATGGGCATCCTTAAATAACGTAGGCCAGAAAAATCCGCAATGCAAAATCCTCATAGCTGTCCTCTGACCGCTGGAATGCCCTCCATACGGCGAAGAGTGACATTGCTCCAGGATTTCCTTTGCTTCAGCACCTGAAACGCACCTACGAATAATACCGTCAGAGCATTGCTTATACATAAATGGCTCATCCCAAAAGAAAAATTTTGCATCATGCTTAAACTTTTTCTTCTGCCTCCAATCCATATCAATAGGGGTGACTCCCTTTACTAAAAAGTTGGCAATATCAGCATACCAAGGGACATCCCTGACTACTTTTACCTGAACAGCAAAAAGCTGCTCATCTGGAAAAGAATCGGAAATAGCAGATTGCTCCAACAAAAATGATGATGGATCAAGACGAGATAAATGATCTGCAACGACATTCTCTGATCCCTTCTTGTCCTTTATCTCCAAGTCAAATTCCTGCAATAGTAAAATCCAACGAATTAGTCTCGGTTTTGCATCTTTCTTTGTCATTAAATACCTTATTGCTGCATGATCCGTGAACACCGTGACTTTAGACCCAACCAAATATGGCCGAAATTTCTCAAAAGCAAACACAACAGCTAACAACTCCTTTTCAGTAGTTGTGTAGTTGACCTGTGCTTCATTTAAAATCTTGCTTGCATAATATATAGGATGAATAAATTTGCCCTGCTTTTGCCCCAGCATCGCACCTACCGCAGCATCACTCGCATCACACATTACCTCGAAGGGTAAATTCCAATTAGGCGCGCAGAGAATGGGTGCTGAGATTAAAGCAGCTTTCAACGTTTCAAAAGCCTTCCTACAATCTGCATTAAAGTCAAAAACATGATCAGTGCACAATAAGTTACAAAGAGGTTTACTGATTTTGGAAAAATCCTTTATGAACCTCCTATAAAATCCAGCATGTCCTAAAAAACTCTTAATTCCCTTCACTGAATTCGGTGGCTCTAACCTTTCAATAACCTCAACTTTTGCTCTATCCACTTCTAGACCATTTTTAGAAATTCTATGACCTAACACTATGCCCTCCTTCACCATGAAGTGGCACTTCTCCCAATTAAGTACTAGATGGGTATCCTCACATCTTTTTAATACCTTTCCTAAATTATCTAAACAACTCTGAAAAGACCCTCAAAACACTGAAAAATCGTCCATAAACACTTCAACAGTGGACTCAATCATATCAGAAAAAATTGCTAACATACACCGCTGAAATGTTGCTGGAGCATTGCAAAGGCCGAAAGGCATTCTCCTAAAAGCGAATGTCCCATAAGGGCAGGTGAAAATGGTCTTTTCCTGATCCTCAGGAGCAATAGTAATCTGGTTATACCCAGAATAACCATCCAAGAAACAGTAATAGGCCTGACCAGCCAATCGATCCAACATCTGGTCGATAAATGGTATAGGGAAATGATCCTTTCGGGTGGCTTTATTAAGCCTTCTGTAATCCATACAAACCCTCCAGCCAGTCACTGTCCTGGTTGGAATCAGCTCATTATCTTTATTGCACACCACAGTGACACCTCCTTTCTTAGGAACACATTGGACAGGGCTTACCCAATTGCTATCGGCAATTGGATAAATGATCCCAGCATCCAACCATTTAATTACCTCCTTTTTAACAACCTCTTTCATTGCAGGGTTAAGCCTTCTTTGTTGCTCAATACTCCTAAAGGATCCCTCCTCTAGAGTGATTTTATGCATACAAAAAGATGGGCTAATTCCCTGAATATCAGCCAATGTCCAACCTATAGCTTTGCGGTATTGCTGCAGTAATTTTATTAAGGCCTCCTCATGCTCCGACATTAAATCTGATGCAACAATAATGGGCAACGTCTCACTTTCCCCAAGATACACATACTTTAGATGATCCGGTAAAGGTTTCAAATCTAAAGTGGGTGCCTCAATTAGGGATGGCTTAATTGGGGGAGCCTTCCTTTGATCTAAATCTAAAGACTCAAAAACATCCTCACATCTAAATAATTCTCTTTCATTTTTTTTATCTAAAGAACAAAACTCAAAATCTTCTACACTAACCTCTCCATGCTTTTCTGAATGCTTATCAGCCGAATCCTGTATTGCTGTCTCAATAACTGTGCTCTCCAGAATCTTGATGAAGGAGCAATCCTCCATCTCGTCTGGATATTTCATGGCTTTAAAGACATTAAATTTCACTTCCTCATTACAAACTCTCATTATTAATTCTCCTTTTTGAACATCTATTAATGCCCTACCAGTAGCCAAAAATGGACGACCTAGAATAATTGGGACATCTTTATCAGCCTCATAGTCTAAAATAATAAAATCAACAGGAAATATGAATTTATCAACTTTTACTAAGACATCCTCAATTTTACCCTCTGGATATGTGATAGACCTATCAGCTAATTGGAGTGTAACTGTGGTAGGTCTAGCTTCACCAATACCTAACTTCCGATAGACCGAAAGAGGCATAAGGTTAATGCTTGCACCTAAATCACAGAGTGCTCTACCTAATTCCTTTCCACCTATAGACACAGGTATAGTAAATGACCCTGGATCCTTAGCCTTGGGGGGTAGCCCATTTTTAAGAATAACACTACACTCCTCAGTAAGAGATACAGTTTCGAACTCACCTAACCTTTTCTTTTTAGTCAAAATATCCTTAAGAAATTTAGCATAATTAGGCATTTGCTCAATAGCTTCTACTAAAGGGATATTTATATGCAACTGCTTAAGAATCACTAAAAACTTTTAAAATTGACCATCCTGATTCTTAGGCTTTTGCCTTTGTGGAAAAGGCAGAGGTGGTACATAAGGTGGGGGCGGCACATATGGTGGTTCTACATCTGGCACAGAACCAGATGCTCCAGCATTTTCTTTGCTGCCTCCAGCACCCTGACCAGACTTCAACTCTTTTTCAATAACAACAATATTATCACTATTACTATTTAAATCCTGGGTCTTTCTAGACTCTTCTAGTGGCTTACCACTCCTAAGAGTTACTGCCTTTACCTGCTCCTTACCTTCCCTTCGAGGGTGTTCCGTATCTGAAGGAAGTTTCCCTTGAGGCCTCGCCTTTAGCTCATTAGCTAGCTGACCCACTTGCAATTCCAGGGCCCTCATCGAAGCTTGATTACTTTGAATTGCGGCGTCTGTACGAGCCATAAATTCTTTCATCATCGCCTCGAGAGAATTTCCCGAATTTTGCTGGGGCAAAGCCGACTTATTTTGCTGGGGCATTACCTGCGCGTTAGCAAATCCCGGCTGGTTCATCTTTTGTTGTGTCTGCATGTTATTTCCTTGACCTCCCCATGAGAAGTTGGGGTGGTTGCGCCAACCTGGATTATAGAAGTTAGAATAAGGGTTGTTCCTCTGATTACCTACAAAAAACACGGAAGCTGGATTGCTGCGGCAAAACTCGTAGTTGTGATCTTCACCGCAATAGACACATGCTTTGTCCGTGACTTGGTTCACCACTGCTGCAGGCTCCATAGTTGGTGGCTGCTGATGACTAATCACTGTCACATTCTTAAGAGTGTTAGCAATCATAGCAAGGTCAGCCCTAATGGTGGACACACCATCAACCTCTAACACACTCTTAACCTTTTTATTTGTGCCTCTAACATCCGACCACTGACAACTATTAATAGATATTCTTTCTAAAATTTCATAAGCTTCATCAAAAGTTTTTGCCAAAAGGGCCCCTCCAGCCGAAGCATCGACCATACCTTGGGTTACTCCATTTAAACCGTTGTAAAATGTTTCCATTTGAATACAATGAGGTAACCCATGGTGGGGACACTTTCGCAAAAGCTCTAAACCTCTCCCAAGCCTCGCTAAAAGTCTCATCTTCAAGTTGCCTAAACCCTACTATTTCACTCCTTAATTTAGCATTTCTATTAGGTGGGAAATATTTACTCAAAAATTTTTCAGCTAACTCATCCCATGTCCTAATTGATCCTGGAGCAAAAGAGTTTAACCATGACTTTGCTCCATCTCTAAGAGAATACGGGAACAAAGTTAATCTAAGAGCATCTCTAGGCACTCCTTGAATTACAAAAGAATCACTAACTCCTAGAAAAGACTTAAGATGTAAATGAGGGTTCTTCAGATGACAAACCATGGAGTTGCCCCACGGTTTGCAACATCTGAAACATTACCGGTTTCATTTCAAAATTCGTCGCTTGGATTTGGGGACGTGCAATCCCTGGATTCAACTCATTAAACATCGGGACAGCATATGCTCGAATGGCTCTGGTCCTATCATTCGCTATCAAGATAGGATTCTCAGCCTGATTATTTCGCTGCTCATTTTGCTCAAACAATGGGTTTTGCTGCAGCAACGGATTCTGCTGGGGGTTTACTGCTACTGGACCTTCAGGAACCTGCGGGAGTTGCGGGGCGTTCTCCATCTGGTTTCTGCGCTGCTCCCTCCTTCTGTTCCTAAATGTCCTTTCAATTTCTGGATCAAGCTCAAACCGTACCCCAGGCGGATCGCTCATGCACCAAAATCATACCTGCAAAAACAAAAGAAACAATCAAAAAGTTCTAGCACCAAACCATTAAAACACATACACAAAACAGATCAGATAAAAACTTATTCAAGTTCCCCGGCAACAGCGCCAAAAACTTGTTGGGTTCCTAGAGTGAGTAAAAAATGTAGTATAAAATACTCTAGAATTCCTGTGCAAGTATACACAGTTTGCAGCAAGTAATATTATCAATCCAAGGTCTGAATAAATCTCCACTTTACCTATTTTGTGAGACTTTCTAATGGTTTCAAAGATAATGAAAATGATTGGGTTTTATCGGAATTATGTTGAAGCAAAATAAATGACAGAACAATGAGTAAACAAATAGATAGATAGATTAAAGACAGGCGCTGGTTAGGTTTTAGTGATTGTTATAAAATATGCTCTAGCAATATTATTGATCATGCGTTTCCCGCAGTATTATTAGCGGATTCCTCCCGGAACTCCGAATCTTTTGGGATGTGTTTCAACCCCAATGAAGTGCGACCGATCAGGCACTAGGCAACTGGCTATCCCTAGCTCAGTCACTGGCGTTCACCAATACACAATGATCGTAATGTGGAGAATTGCCACACACTCTCTAAATCATCCCTGAAACTAGAGAGAGCTATCCATACCGGCTGGCCAGGCGGGCATAAAATAAGAATAAGCACAACAATTAACCAAAATGCGATAGACAATATATTACGAGAGATGAAGCACAGTAATCACATTATTCCTAACCAACACCCTAAGCTACTTAGTTCATAATCAGCATAGGAATACGAATTACAATCTGAGTATGCATGTCCATATCTACAAGTTAAGAAGGAAAATAAACTCCCTAATCAGGTTGCGGATGATGGTGTTCTTGATAATCTTCAATCTCCCTATACTATTCAGCTTCCAAGGAAAACATGGAATGACTTTGACTTTGACGGCTACTTCCTTTTATAGAAGGATGGGAGGCTTGAATTAGGTCAACTAAGACACGTGTAAGGCTCTCCTTGATCCTTTATCCCGAAAATATCTCAATAGAAGTCGGTTCATGAAGTTGGCTAATGAGCTGTGATGTGGCAGTTTCTGCTTCCAGTTTTGCTGCAGCATAGAATTTGCTCCTTCCAGTCGCTCAGCAGCACACAAAGTGATTTCCAAAGCTTCCATTCTTCCAAATGGGTTAAATCATGTAATATCTCTCTAAAACAAACCCTAATAAGCATAAAGACACACAAATCCTTATATAAATGAGGCCTAAATAACTACCTTTTGGGCAGTTATCACATATCAACAGTGTCTATGAGCTCCAGGACATCCCCTACGTAGAAGGAAATATGCTCTTAGACTGCCTCGATGACGACTTCCTGAGCGCTGTTCTTCTTGCGATAGCCAGACCTGGGGCTAAGTTGGATGACCACGGTGCCAAAAGGACCCTCAAATCGCAGTTGCTCGACTTTGAGGCCACGCTTTGGATGCACTGGATAAAGAATCGCATCATGTCCACAACGCATGACGCAACATTAAGCCTCCAACGCGTGATCCTGGTCTACTGCATAATAAAGGGTACCCCACTCTACTTGGGTAAAATCCTCGTCGAATCACTGCGCCACACCGCCGCAAAGCCAAGAGGTGCGTTAGTTTATCCTGGCCTTGTCACCTCCTTATGTCGCGCATCAAATCTCCTGCCCGCAGCTGATGAACAAATAAGAACGATGCGGAAGGACTTTGACGACCAATGGTGGATGCGTGTCACAGACACGCGAAATAGGCGTTTGCAAGGCATCATCCAACAACCTATAGCCCTCGCAGTACAACCCAGCGAGCCAGCGCCCCAAGTCAAAAGAAAAAAAGGTGCAAGCAAACTGCAGGCCGGCACCCTTGCCCAACCGCACAAAATCCTCAAAGAGAAGAATAGTGATAAAAATGTTGTTGTTAAGACAGAGTTGGAGTCTGGTAAGAGTGATGAAAGCAGCAATAATGATGTTGGAGCATCTGGTTCTGTTCCAAATGTAGAACCACCTTATGTACCGCCCCCACCTTATGTACCCCCCCCCACCTAATGTATCACCACTACCTTTTCAACAAAGGCAGAAGCCTAAGAATCAGGATGGTCAATTTAAGAAGTTTTGAGAAATTGTTAAGCAATTGCATATAAATATTCCTTTAGTAGAAGCTATAGAGCAAATGCCAAATTATGCTAAATTTCTTAAGGATATTTTGACTAAAAAGAAGAGGTTAGGTGAATTTGAAACTGTATCTCTTACTGAGGAATGTAGTGTCATTCTTAAGAATGGGCTACCAACCAAAACTAAGGATCCAGGGTCATTTACTATTCTTGTTTCAATAGGTGGAAAATAGTTACGTAGAGCACTTTGTGACTTAGGCTCAAGTATTAACCTTATGCCTCTTTTGGTCTATCGAAAACTAGGTATTGGTGAAGCTAGACCTACCACAGTCACACTCCAACTAGCTGATAGGTCTATCACATATCCAGAGGGTAAAATTAAGGATGTCTTAGTGAAAGTAGATAAATTCATATTTCCTATTGATTTTATTATCTTAGACTATGAGGCAGAAAAAGATGTTCCAATTATTTTTGGTCGTTCATTTTTGGCTACTGGTAGTGTAACGCCCCAGGTTTTAATGTAAACTAACCTAGTGACATTACTAAGCTCCTATTCAAACCAACCGAGAGCTCCGGAAATTTCGACAGCATAACGGCGTACATAGGACAAACCCAAAAATTTTAGAACACCTGTTAAACTCAACAACAGTTCTATATTGTTTCATTCAACTCCACAACTCCACAGAACAACTACAAACAGGACACGAGTCAGATCTCGCATCTCCGACCAACAACATAACCTAACTCTACCAGATCAAGCATATCCTTAACTTTCTAAAATAGGTCGTCTTTATTAAACAATAGCATATTCACAACCTAACGAGAAACATGAAATCTAAACATGTCATTAACCGGAAACAAAAACTACACCAGTCTAGCTACAAGGCTAAACAAATCAACCTAACAACAATTAATGAACAGACGACCATCCTATCTACCAAAAAGGAAATAAACAGGTAAATGGACCCATGTGGTCATCCCTCGTGAATCTCCTCGTCCGCATCACCGGGCACATACAGCTCATCACCTGCATAATCTGAAATTGTTGGGGGAAATAAAGGGGAGGGGTATCAGTACAACCACCGTACTGGTAAGTAGCTCACACCCGGTGAGCCACCAAACAACAAACAACCACCACAACAAGCTAACCACACACATCATGCTTATAAAGCGATAAACAACCCACATGCTCTTAAACACGAAAATAACAATGGCAACACATGCTCATGTAAAAATGGGACGACAACATGAATCCACGCATCATGCTATGCACCCCCACATGGTTTCCGCGCCATGCCCGCACACTCACGTGATTTCCGCGTCACGCTCCGCACTCACATCCCACACGTGATTTCCGCGTCACGCTCCGCAAACCCACCCAACACATGTATTATAACGCGCCATGCGCAGCGCCACTCACACGTGATTTCCGCGTCACGCTCCGCACTCACACCCACACGTGATTTCCGCGTCACGCTCCGCACACACACCCAACACATGATTTACGCGTCATGCTCCGCCTCTCCCCAATGCACACACACTATGCAGACTCGATCAACATGCAACATAGTCCACTAACAACAACTTTCTCAAATAGAACCAAACATGCTTAAAGTACCTCATGCTTAAGTAAATAAACATGTCAACATGCTTAACTCACATAACGGGTTGTATAAACGTATATGTATCAAACACGAAACGTACAAGCAAGCAAGCAAACAACCAAGCTCATCCAGATAGAAACTACTTACACAAGCTTACAAGCGCTCCTAAACCAAATCAACGCTTGCTGGAAAAATAACGAAATAAGCTCTAAGCACACCTACAAGCACCGTAAAGGCTCCTAGAGGTTAGGGAACGACCTACCAATATATCTTAACACTTAGCATCGAATAAAAAGGGACCTAAGGTGCTGAAAACTTACTGAACAGGGGCTGGAACCTTGCTGGAAAGTACAAAACTGCACAAAAATACCTTATACACGCTGCTGTCCCGAGCCCGAAATGAGATTAAACTGAACCTAACGGATACCCAAAGGTTAAAAAGCATTCTAAAGCTACCTAAAGCAATTTCTAGAGACTTTAAGGCTACCGGAACTTACCGAACAGAACTGAACTGTGACCGATACGTGTTGTACGGTGTCCAAAATGGCCCGAACCTGCAATTTAGGAAGCGATAAAGAGTGGGTAACTCAGATTAACACCTTTTGGGTCATGGGTAACTTGAATTCAATGCCAATACAGAATGGGTTAGGCCGAATCTTACCGAAATTGCTGAAAGGTAGAGGAATTGCGCTGGTATATGAAGCTTGAAGCCAAACGGAGGGGAGACAGCGTCGATGAGGACTGAAACCACACTAACTTCTCACCGGGTGAAGGTAAAATCGCAAGGAAACGATGGTTGATGCGGCCGATGTGAAAGAAGAACACGAAGTCTGGCGGCCTGGGATCTGCTCGCCGGAGGGGAAAACGAATGGGGAAGGCGGCGGCTGACGGGGAGAACAGCGGTTGGGCGGCACGCGGCAGCAGACGACGGCGACTAAACGCGGGGGCTGAGTGACGCGAGGAAGAAAGGAAGCGGGCGGCGCGGCTGCGGGCAGGCGGCATGGTCGCAGCGGCTGGAAGAAGAAAAACGGGAGGGCGGCGCAGCTGGCGGCGACGGCGTGCGAGAGGGGCTGGCGGCGACGGCGTGAGAGAGAGGGCAGCGGCGGAGGAGAAATCGCAAAAGAAAAGGGGGGGGGGGTCTGTCGTGCGTGCGAGAGAGAGAGAGAGAGAGAGAGGTTCTGATAGGTTCCCTTTTTCTTTTCTTTTTCTTCTTTTTTTTTTTAAAAAAACCCTAACCAACTCTAACACTACCCACCAACCAGAGAAAAGAACGCCACTCAAAAGCCCACTAACCTGGAAAAGCTCAACTGACAAGATAATTAGCCACCGGTACACGAGAGAAAAATGCAAAAATTAATAGGAAACTTGATTTACCTGAAATGCGGGGCATCACAGGTAGGGCATTGATAAATGTTCAAAAAGGGGAATTAACAATGAGAGTTTATAATGAGGAAGTGAAGTTTAATGTTTTTATGGCCATGAAGTATCCAGACGAAATGGAAGATTGTTCTTTCTTTCAAATTCTGGAGAACACAATTATTGATACAACAATAGAGGATTTGACAAACAATCATTTGGAAGATCATGGAGAGATTTGTGTAGAGGATTTAGAGGTTTGTTCTTTAGAAAGAAAATTGAAAAAGAAGTTTCTTGGTGTGAGGATGTTTTTTAGTCTTTAGATTTGGATGAAAGGAAGGTTCCACCTATTAAACCATCCCTGATTGAGGCTTCCACTTTAGATTTGAAGCCCTTGTCAGATCATCTAAAGTATATGTATCTTGGGGAGGGTGAGACGTTGCCCATTATTGTTGCATCAGATTTAATGCCGGAGGATGAAGAGGCCTTAATAAAGTTGTTGCAGCAATATCGCAGAGCAATAGGTTGGACATTGGCTGACATTCAGGGTATTAGCCCTTCTTTCTGTATGCATAAAATCACTCTAGAGGAGGGATCCTTTAGGAGTATTGAGCAACAGAGAAGGCTTAACCCTGCAATGAAGGAAGTTGTTAAAAAAGAGGTGGATAAATGGTTGGATGCTTGGATTATCTATCCAATTGCAGATAGCAATTGGGTAAGCCTATTCCAATGTGTTCCTAAGAAAGGAGGTGTTACGGTAGTGACTAATAAAGACAATGAGTTGATCCCCACCAGGACAGTAACTGGCTGGAGGGTTTGTATGGATTACAGGAGGCTTAACAAAGCCACCTGTAAGGACTATTTCCCTCTACCATTTATTGACCAGATTTTGGATAGGTTGGCTGGTCAGGCTTACTACTTTTTCTTAGATGGTTATTCTGGGTACAACCAGATTACCATTGCTCTTGAGGATCAGGAAAAAACCACTTTCACCTGCCCTTATGGGACATTTGCCTTTAGGCGAATGCCTTTTGGCCTTTGTAATGCTCCGACAACATTTCAACAGTGTATGTTAGCAATTTTTTCTGATATGATTGAGTCCACTGTTGAGATATTTATGGACAATTTTAAAGTTTTTTTAGGGTACTTTTCAGCATTTTTGAATAATTTAGGTAAGGTGTTAAAGAGATGTGAAGATACCCATCTAATTCTTAATTGGGAGAAATGCCACTTCATGGTGAATGAGGGCATTGTGTTAGGTCATAAAATTTCAAAGAAAGTTCTAGAAGTTGATCGAGCAAAAATAGAGGTTATTGAGAAGTTAGAACCACCAAATTCAGTTAAAGGGATTCAAAGTTTTTTAGGTCATGCTGGATTTTATAGAAGGTTCATAAAGGATTTTTCCAAAATTAGTAAACCTTTTTGTAACTTGTTGTGTGCTGATAGTGTTTTTGACTTTGATGCAGATTGTAGGAAGACTTTTGAGACTTTAAAAGCTGCTTTGATCTCAGCCCCCATTCTTTGTGCACCTAACTGGAGTTTGCCATTTGAGGTAATGTGTGACGTGAGTGATGTTGCAGTAGGTGCAATGTTGGGGTAAAGCAGGGCAAAGTTATCCATCCTATTTATTATGCAAGAAGGGTTTTGAATGAGGCACAAATCAACTATACAAATACTGAAAAGGAGTTGTTAGCGATTGTGTTTGCCTTTGAGAAATTCCACCCATATCTAGTTGGATCCAAAGTCACAGTTTTCACAGATCATGCAGCAATATAAGGTACTTAATGTCTAAGAAAGATGTGAAGCCTAGATTAATTCGTTGGGTTTTGTTATTGCAGGAGTTCGACTTAGAGATAAAGGATAAGAAGGGATCGTAAAATGTTATTGCAGATCATTTATCTCGTCTTGATCCAACATCATCTTTGCTAGAGCAATCTATCATTTCAGATTCATTTCCATACGAGCAGCTTTTTGCTGTTGAGGTAAAGGTAGTGAATAATACTCCTTGGTATTCTGATATAGCCAACTTTTTGGTAAAAGGAGTCACTCCTATTGATATGGATTGGAGGCAGGTGCAAAGGTTTATGCATGATGCAAAATTCTTTTATTGGGATGAGCCATTTATGTATAAGCAGTGTTCTGGTGGTATTATTCGAAGATGCGTTTCAGGTGATGAAGCATAGGAAATCCTGGAGCAATGTCACTCTTCGCCGTATGAAGGTCATTTCAGCGGTCAGAGGATAGCTATGAGGATTTTGCAATGTGGATTTTTCTGGCCTTCTTTATTCAAGGATGGCCATTGGTTCTACAAGCAATGTGATACTTGCCAAATGAGATGAGGATGGCCATTGGTTCTACAAGCAATGTGATGCTTGCGAAATGAGAAGAAATTTAGGACCTAGAGATGAAATGCCTCTTACTTACATTTTAAAATTAGAATTATTTGACGTTTGTGGTATTGATTTTATGGGGCCATTTCCCCATTCTAACGGTAATGTTTTTATCTTATTAGAAGTTGACTATGTGTCCAAATGGGTGGAGCCCATTGCATGCCATCGGAATGATTCTAAGATGGTATCAACGTTTCTTCAATCGCACGTTTTTGTGCGGTTTGGGACACCTAGAGCTCTTGTGAGTGATAGCGAGCATAGCTAGCTACTTTTACTTATTTAATTTAGCTAGTCTTTTATGATGTTTGGGCCATTTTATTGTGCTTTATTGTTTATTTTGTAGGAAATGGTTGATTAGAGCTAAATCGTGGAATAAGAATTAATCGGGTGTTCGGGACATGAAAAGATGCCAAAGAACCGAAAAGATTCAAGTAACAAGGAGCCAAGAGAGGGCATTCTGCCCATTAGCATCGAGACGCCACTCTTGGAGCGTCTCGACGCTACGTTTCCTTAATGAGAATATGCGGCAGACCCACAGCGTCTCGACGCTGTGATAGGAAGCGTCCCGACGCTATTGTTGCACGATTTTCAATTCCGCAAGCGAACGGGTCGTGACAAGTAATATAAAACGGAAAGTATTCCGAGTATCGAATCCTCAGGGATTGGATTTATTCAATTAATTACCACGAATAATCTTCCTTAGCTTTATTTAGAGAACAAAAACTAATGCCGAAAAGAATAATAAAAAGCTTATCTAGAAAGCAAAAGATAAATGGCGACACAATTTGGAGGGATAATTCTAGAGTGGTTGATTTTATCAATTGGACCTTTAATCGCTTAATCAATTAACTAATATGGATTAACAAATCATTTGATTCATAAGTCTAGAAGCCTAATTTCAAGGATTCTCCTGTCGGTCTCCTCCTATCTCATACCATTCAATAAAGAATCTCCTTTCAGTCTCATCTTTATTTACTTAGTATGGCATTACGACCCTTCAGTACAACCTCTAACGTTATTTATTCTATCCAGTGTCACCCGGGTAAATAACAGTTAGTCATGCATTCAGTTCTAGTCTAAGCTTCTCTCCGTCGAGTTTCCACTTAGTAACGATTCATTTAATCAGTGATTAGTTGATTAAAAGCATTACAGACAAAATGCACAAATGAACAATAATGACAATTAAACCACATCAATTCATTAATTCAGTAGAGGTTCAACATCTAAATCAATCTCATGGAATTTAGGAATTTACTACTCATAATCACTAATATTCAATAATTCCTAATCACAACAATTCTAGAAACTAAAACATAAAGGAAAAGGGAAGAGAAATGCTCATAAAAGTGTCGATCTCCTCGATCCCGCGCCGACCTCCTTCGATCCCGAGCTCCAAAGATCTTCAACAAAGCTCCAAAACTCTCCCAAAAATCCCAAATTTTAGTGTAGACTCTAGAATGGGGTGAAAACCCACAAATTGGCACACAATCTTCATTGCAAAAGGCTCCTTTTATAGGCTCCCAGCAGGCGTAGCGTCGAGACGCTACAAGGACAGCGTCGAGACGCTCTGACGTCATCTTTTCTTGGGCTCCAAGACGTCGCAGCGTCGAGACGCTACTTGGACAGCGTCGCGACGCTACCGCGATTTCAGATTTTTCCACACGGCTGCCTAGCGTCGGGACGCTCTAGGCTTAGCGTCGAGACGCTAGGCCCTGAATTTTCAATAATGGCCCGATTTTGACTCAATTTTTGGGCCTCCAACTTTCTTTTGGCCCAAATACTTCTTGTAATGGATTTTGGGCACTTATCTTGACCCAAATTGATAATTTTAAGGCTTGGACTTCATGAATTTGGGCTTCTATTTCATTCTTCTTGGCTTTTTGGACTCAGATCTTCAATGTAATTCTCCAAATTGCTCAAAAAGCCTCCAAAATCATCCAAAATCTCTCAAAATTCCGGTTTTGCTTCCTTGACTTGGTTTTCTGAAATTTAAATAGAAAATAGCATTAAAGAACACAATTCAAGCATAAAACTAGCTAAAATTAATAGGAAAATGATGACATTTTTGCCTGTCATCAGCTATCGCTTTTCCTTTTCAGACACGCGCGTACAAGAGGCAGCGTCGAGACGCTGTCTTAATAGCGTCTCGATGCTACGACGAAAATCTGCTATATAAGTTTAGTTTCGGCTAGGTTTTTGGGACTTTCGTTTTGGGACGTTTTGGAGCCGACAATAGGACATAATTGAGGGATTCTTGAGCTGAAGCAAAGGGGACGAGTTGGAAATCAACCCATTGTTCGTGGGGATCGTGACGGGGACGTTCGGTCTTGGCCTACAACGAGTTTATTTCTCTTTTCCCTTCCTTTAGTTAGTTTTGATGGCTGTTTTAGACTCTCGCTATATTGTAACGTTGTGTATGAGTAGCTAGGCTTTAATTCTTAGGGATTGATGTAGCCGTTGGGCACGTTATGGATTGATTTACTGATTTTATGCTATTGATTTCATTTATGCATATGTTGTATTCTTAATGCTTTCGATTTACTGACCATAAATTGATTGATGTTTACATTTGAATCTAACTCGGGAGAGAGGATTTAAATTAGTATTCCGTATGCATAACTAGAATTTAGCTAAAAATCGGGAGATTATGGTTAATTCTAGAAATTGTTATAAAGGTTAGCCTTATTGCATTGTATGTTTATAGGATTTAGATAGGGATATCGGGTTCAATTGCATATGGGAGAATCATGTATGCTCGGGAGAGATATGTGTGATTTTTGTTGCCAAGATTTATGAATCATAGTATTTGTTAATTAGTTTATTAATCCATAACTCCAATTGGTGAAATCAAATCCCTAAGACCAATTTTTCCCATTAGATTGTCACTTTTGCTTTAGTCTTGTATTCGATTAATTCATATTCTCATTCAATTTGATTCCCTAAATAAAATTGGTCAAAAGTATTTTCGATAATTAAAATTTGACTAGACACCAATCCAGAGGACGACATTCGATTGCAAAATCACTATATTATTACTTGACCCGTACACTTGCGGTAAGCAATTTGCACATCAGTGAGCGATGGGGGTACACACTTTGTGAATAATGTTTTAGCTAAGCTTTTAGCTAAATATGAAATTAAGCATAAGATAGCTATCCCTTATCACCCACAAGCAAATGGTTAAGCTGAAGTTAGTAATAGGGAAATTAAATCTATTTTAGAGAAAGTAGTTCATCCATCTAGGAAAGATTGGTCTTTTCGATTAGATGAGGCTCTTTGGGCTTATAGGACAACCTATAAGACTCCTCTAGGTATGTCTCCCTATAGGTTAGTATATGGAAAGGCTTGCCATTTACCGTTAGAGCTTGGGCATAAAGCATTTTGGGCTTTAAAGAAATTTAATTTTAATTTAAGTGGTGCAGGGGCAATAAAAATGCTGCAACTTAATGAGTTAGAGGAGTTTCGACAGTTTTCTTATGAAAAGGCGAAAATGTATAAAGAGAAGACTAAGCGGTGACATGATAAGAAGATAAAACCTAAAGAATTTGTTAAGGGTTAGAGAGTCTTGCTTTACAACTCTAGATTGAGATTGTTTCCTGGAAAATTAAAATCTAAATGGTCTGGATCGTTTATTGTGATTCATGTTTTTCCTCATGGAGCAATTACTTTGAGAGATGAAAAAGATGGGCAAGTGTTCAAGGTTAATGGACAACAAGTGAAGCATTATTAGGGAGAGGAATTCCATTCGAAATATCCTTCCCTAAAATTGGTCGATGAATGAGCAAGGGAGAATTTTGCGGGAGCATTTCATATTGCAATATTTTTAGCTCCCAGTGTTGTTGCGATTTTATTTCGTAGATTTTATTTTATTCTGGTTTGAATTAATTTGAATTAGATTTTATTGATTTCAATTTTATCTGATTCATTGGTCTTTTATTTTCGTAGATTTTATGTTCGTTTTATTTATTTTGGCCGATTTAATTCTTAATTTAATTAGATTAGTTTTGTTTAGATTTAATTTCAGTTTGTATTTTCGTTATTTAAATTTTTGTTTAGGTTAGGTTTTTAATAATATATTTTCCTGATTTATTCAGCTAAAAATAAAGATTTGATTTGATTTTGGTGGTTTAAAATTTAAATTGAATTTTTCCCATGTAAAAGATTCTTCTAGAAGAAGATCTTTGTTGTTCAGTTTGTTTTCGCAATCTTTTGGTTAGAGCAATCGTATCATCAGAATATTACGGATTTGGTTAAAGAATTAAATATTTTACAGTTTGGATTTTAAATTTTCTGTGGGCAAGTAAAACGCGTGGGCATCTGGTACTTCCACGTGTCGCGCAGGGAAGATCCAACGGTCTAGCCGTTGGACAACACATCAGCATTTACCACGGATAAAATTTTATCGTTTGTTGGGATTAATTCTCATGATGACATGCAGTTAAACGATAATGTTTTGATTAATGGAGGAATTTATTTGGTTAGTATTTCAAATGTTGGAGCTCCATTTAAATCAAACCCTGGTATGTTTATGTTTTCATTTTTCTTCTTGCCATCGTGATTTTCTTTCTACTCTCTTTATGTTCTTGCGAGTGCGAAGAAATTTTCAATTCTAAAATGGAAAAAATGAGAGGAAGAAAAGATAAAGAAGTGGAGGAGGATGTACCTGTTACGTCGGAAGCTCCGAAGAACAAGGCGAAGAAGAAAAGAATGCCTGCAGAAAGGGAAGCCAAGCGACTTAAAAGACTACAAGAAGTTGAAGTCTCTGAAGTATTACAGAAGGTCATCGAGGACATTGCAGAAGAAGTAGTCACTGAGGAAGAACTGAAAGATTCTGAAAAAGAAAAAGATCGTGAGAAGATTGTTGAAACAGAGTAAGAGAGTCAAGAAAAGGCAGCAACAAATTTGAAGGAGCAAGGTAATAATGAAACAGTAGTTCAAGAGGTTCTGGAAGAGATAGTGCAGGAACCACTGCGTCGTCGCCGTCGAAAGCAAAAACCAAGGCGGATTAAAAGGAGTTGGACCGACACTCCATCTCCTCCTTCGACTGAATCGAAAAAAAAAAACCTGAAAATCAAGAAGAAGTTGAGAAGGAAGCTGCAGAAGGTGAAACTGAAAAGAAGACTCATGACGATAAGGACAAAGGTATTGCAGGAGCTGAGATTGAAGCAGTAGTGGTAAGGCCAGAGGAACAGAGATTACCGTATGAACGCTTTGTTAATTATTTTGCTAGGGCAAAATATATTGACATGTTAAAGAGAGATTTTCTGTTTGAGAGGGGGTTCAATGGTGATCTTTCGCACTTTTTAAGAGCAGGCATCACAAACCATGGATGGGAGTTGTTCTGTTCCAAGCCAGAACCCATGAACTCGCAGGTGGTGCGCGAGTTCTACGCGAACATCAACGAGGAAGAAGGTTTTCAAGTGATTGTTCGTGGAGTAGCTGTCGACTGGAGTCCTGGAGCCATCAATTCACTGTACAACCTTCAAGATTTCCCGCATGCTAGTTATAATGAGATGGCGGCAGCGCCATCTAACGAGCAATTAGATGCTGCTGTTCGGGAAGTAGGAATAGAAGAAGCACTGTGGCGACTATCGAAAATCGAGAAGAGGACTTTCCAAGCTGCTTATTTGAAGAAGGAAGCCAATACTTGGATGAGATTTATCAGGTAGATGATGCTTCCAACAACTCATGACTCCACGGTCTCTCGGGAAAGAGTTCTTCTGGCTTTTGCAATTCTAAGGTCTCTTAGCATCGACGTGGGTAAAATTATCGCTGGTGAAATTTTTGGTTGTTGGCGTAAGAAGGTTGGGAAATTGTTCTTTCCAAATACAATCTCAATGCTTTGTAAGAGAGCAGGGGTTCCAGAAAGCGCAAAAGATGTGATTCTACTTGATAAGGGAATAATCAACACACCTAACTTGGCACGACTTCCACGAACGCAGGAAGCACTTCAAGGAGGGCTGGTCTGTGACATTCACCAGATCTTAGAACAACTCACACTTTCAGCCAGTAGGTAAGAGTTCGTCGAAAGGCAAGCCCAAACCTTTTGGACTTATGTTAAGAGACGTGATGCTGCATTAATGATACGACAAAGCAGCTTTGATACAAAAATGATACGACAGCCCGAGCCAATTGGATCTAAGAACCCTTATGGATATGCAAACCCCTAGATCTCTGATAGCGAGCAGAAATGTCGCTATTTTAGTCTCAATTTATTAAGCTTTTTTGTGCTTTAATCGTGTTTTTAATGAAAATATTTAAATAATTTTGTTATTTGGTCTTTAGGAGCAAAAGTGGTGATTTTGGGAGAAAAAGTGCCAAAATTGAAGCAATTGAAGCCTAAATCCAAGCTTGGATCAATTGGGGGCCCAAAGAAGACAACCATGAAGAAATGCCCAAAAGAAATGAAGAAGAAGGCCCAAAATCAGCCCAAAAGGAAGCTGAAAAAATCTAGAATTTTGGGGCAGCGTCGAGACGCTGTGTAGACAGCGTCGCAACGCTACCCTTTCATGTTGCCCAAGCCGCGTGCGCAGCAGTGTCGCGACGCTGAGCAAGGTAGCGTCGAGACGCTACCCCTATTCCAGGCCTATAAAAGGCGCCCCAAGGTGCCTCATTTTGCATCAATCACCATTCCAAGAATCCCTTTTGGAATTCTTCCTTTCCTCTCTTCCTTAGGTTCCTTTGGAGCCCCCTCTCAAGGCTTTCTAGCTTTTTTGAGAGGATTCTTTTAGTGGGAAAACTTTTGGGAGTTTTGGGGAGCATCTTAGGAGGCTCAAGGAGTAGTCGGCGGAGCTCTGAGTGTCTGCAAGGGGTTTTTCGACGGTCAATTCGTTTCCTTTTATGCTCGTAATTATGCTTTCCTTTGTAATTATTGTGGATATTTTAGCCATGTGTAGCTAAACCCCAATTTGGGGTCTTGAAATGAAATTATAGTTCAAATATTGTTATAATTTCTTGTCTCTTGCTCATGTCCTAATTATTTGTATGGATGTGCTTAATGCTTTACTCAATCTGGCCAATTGTGTAATGATTCGATTCTTAATGGAAACTTGATGGAGAGAAATTAGGATAGATCATAATCCCTGCAACTAGTTTAATTGTCCGTTGTGACACCGGGATTAGTTGATTAAACTTAGATTCCTAAAATGAATCAGAGCGTAATAATTAATGATTTTTAATAGTGCTAAGGACACTTAGGTTGTTAAAATGAATTAATTACAATTAGGGGAAACCGACAGGAGAACCTATGTGATTTGAATCCTTTTATTGCATGAAGTGGTCCCTAAATATTATTTCGCCTAAGTATTTTTAGTGCTCAAGAGATATTAATTTTTTGCTTAAGTTTCACTTCGCCTCCCTGTGGATTCGTTACTCGGTATTACTACCGTTTTATATTACTTGTGACGACCCGTGCGCTTGCGGTAATCGGAAAATCTGCGTGACAATCTCAATTGCTAAAACCCCCAAATCCAGAGGATTTCATCCCAAGGAAGAAGATCGTACGGATTACCTTGACGATCAAGATCAAGAGTAGAGAAAACTCGTTTCTAAACTCGAGATTCGAATCACTCCACAAGTAGTTTGATCAACGCTACTTGAATGATCCTAGCATGCAAATCTAAACACAAGATATGCAAAGGTGCTTATGGCCATTAGGCTCAAAAGACTTTAATTTCATTGAAATTCCATCCAAACTAATCTTCCCAAAACAACAACATAGATGTCTATTTATAGCCTTCAAACACAACCTATGGGCATATGAAGGGTTGTAAGTTAATTGACATCAATGCTATAATGACCACTAACTAAATAATAAGTTAAAACATTAAAAAAAAAAACAACTTAAAAACTAAAAATTACAATAAAAACTCCTTAAATCCGAGATTCATCTTCCAAAAAGATAACTCTAAAGTTTGTAAGCATCTTGGGTTATTGTAGCTTGATTAAGGCACCTCAGTTCGTATCATCCTCCCCTTCTTCAAAAGGATTCGTCCTCGAATCCAAGGACCCCCTTGTAGTGCAAACTTGAAATCTTTTGCATCTCGCAGTCTTGTTCTCCTCGAGTTCTTCACTTTTGATTGTCGGCCATGAAAGGATGATGGAGCAAAATACAAACGTCGCTTAATTTGTTTCCCTTTGGCATTAAAGTTCCATCGTGCTCAACTTTGTCTTGTATTTGAAGCAAGCTTTGAATCTTGCTTTTCAATAAGCAACTTAATTTCCTGCAAGAACTCGTTGGAAAAAGTAGATACACTTGATTTAAGTGCACCCGTTAGAAAACAAGTCCTGATACCAAAATGATACCAAAATGATATGACAAAGCAGGTCTGATACCAAAATGATACGACAGCCCGAGCCAATTGGATCTAAGAACTCTTATGGATATGTAAATCCCTAGATCTCAAATGCTAAAACCCCCAAATCAAAATGATTTCATCCCAAAGAATAAGATAGAACGGATTTCCCTTGATGATCAAGATCAAGAGTAGAGAAACTCGTTTCTAAACTCGAGATTCGAATCACTCCACAAGTAGTTTGATCAACGTTATTTGAATGATCCTAGCATGCAAATCTAAACACAAGACATGCAAAGATGCTCATGGCCTTTAGGCTCAAAAGACTTAATGTTCATTGAAATTCCATCAACCAAATCTTCCCTGAAAGCAACAACACAGATGGCTATTTATAGCCTTCAAACATAATCTATGGGCATATGAAGGGTTGTAACATGCATCCCCATCAATGCTATAATAACCACTAACTAAATAATAAGTTAAAACATTAAAAACACAACTTTAAAACTGAAAATTACAATAAAAATGCCTTAAATCCGAGATTCATCTTCCAATCAGCAAACTCTAAAGTTTGGTGACCATCTTGGGCTTTTGTAGCTTGATAAGACACCTCGGTTCATATCATCCTCCCCTTCTTCAAGAGAATTCGTCCTCGAATCAAAGGATCCCCTTATAGTTGAAACTTGAAATCTTTTGCATCTCGCTGTCTTGCTCTCCTCATGTTCTTCACGTTTGACCATTTTTCGTGAATGAATGATGGAGTAAAATAGGAGTATTTCTTCTTACATAGCTCGTTGGTATTGCACTTTCCTCGTGGTCGGCTTTGACTTGCATTTGAAACAAGCTTTGGATCTTGCTTTTCAATAAACATTTTAATTTCCTGCAAGAATTCCTGAGAAAATTTAGATACACTTGGTTTAAGTGCACCTGTTAGAAAGCAAGTTTTTTCAGCTACAAGTTCTTGTATGTGTCGTTTTGAATACAAGACAATATTCTCCCACAAACTCTAAATGAACTCTCTTGCTCCTTAATCTCGATATAAGTCTCAAATGTTTCTTTCCCACGATCTTTCTCGTTTTCAATTTCCTCACTTTCTGTCTTAAAGGAAGGATCAACATATGTTTCCACACTTTCTTCGCTGGTCACCAAGTCATCAACAACAACGTCATCATTTGAAACATCATCTTTAGGCATTGAACAATTTTCTTCTTCTTGAAGGGATTTTGTGATTTGTCTCTCTCTTGCTTGATCCCACAAATTCACCTCGTGAGATAATTCAGACATGTACTTTATAGATTTATGTATTTCATCCATATTTTCATGAAAATCCTTCCAAAATGGATCAACATGAATGTGTTTCTCACAACATTTTTGTGCTTGACAAAACATGGATTTGTTTGAACTCCTTGTTTGAAACATGCTGCAAAAGAATGCAAAGTGACAAGGAAATTGGACCTCACAAACACTCCCTCACGTGTTTTCACTTCAAGACACACACACTCTCAACAAACTCTCAATCTCACTCACATGAGCCAATGAGCAAAGTTTGCATTGAAGTGATAGATAGCACACATAGAACACAATCAAAATAGCTTAAGTATGGAGTCAAACGAATACCAAATAAGAAACAAGTCAAGAAACAAGTCAAAGTTCAAATGGAAATGAAAGTCTAAATATAAGTATCCATAAATTAATAGAGATCATGGGCATTGAATAAATTGGAAGGAAATTTGAATGTGAAAAGTTTTAAACTCCCAAATTTATGGCAAGTGGCTAATTAATTTGAAAAATTCAACATGTAACTATGGATACCAACGGTCAGATCCTAACACAAGTGAGAGTTTAATCAACAAACAATTCAGATCTAACACATTTTTATAGCAAAAAACAACAAGAAGTCAAGAAAATGAACAATCTCGGCCTTCTCGGATTTTCCAGAATATATTATCAAAATGGATTTTCTATATGAAGCACACTGAATCTCAAGATCTCATAGAAGACAAAGTTGAAGATCAGATTAAGACCTACAGGTTTGCAGAAGACAAGTATACGAAAAGACGAACATAAATGACACTTTTTCGGTTTTATATTTCTTGACAGAATGCAACAACATGAACAATAAGAACAAAAAAAAATTCAGAATGAAAAACAAGAAAAGAAATGCAACAACAGAAACATATATTCGATCTAGAACCTAAAGCTCTGATACCAAAATGATATGACAAAGCGACTCTGATACCAAAATGACATGACAAAACAGCTCTGATACCAAAATGATACGACAAAGAAGCTCTGATACCAAAATGATACGACAACTCGAGCCAATTGGATCTAAGAACTCTTATGGATATGCAAATCCCTAGATCTCAAATGTTAAAACCCCCAAATAAAAATGATTTCATTCCAAGGAATAAGATAGAACAGATTTACCTTGATGATCAAGATCAAGAGTAGAGAAACTCGTTTCTAAACTCGAGATTCGAATCACTCCACAAGTAGTTTGACCAACGCTACTTGAATGATCCTAGCATGCAAATCTAAACACAAGATATGCAAAGGTGCTCATGGCCTTTAGGCTCAAAACACTTAATTTTCATTGAAATTCTATCAACCAAATCTTCCCTCAAAGCAACAACATAGATGGCTATTTATAGCCTCCAAACATAACCTATGGGCATATGAAGGGTTGTAACATGCATCCCCATCAATGCTATAATGACCACTAACTAAATAATAAGTTAAAACATTAAAAACACAACTTTAAATCTGAAAATTACAATAAAAATGCCTTAAATACGAGATTCATCTTCCAATCAGCAAACTCTAAAGTTTGGTGACCATCTTGGGTTTTTATAGCTTGATAATACACCTCGGTTCATATCAATTAAGGAAGGCTCTTCAAGCTAACTTTATAAAGCCCTACCCAACCCTTCCTGTCTACCCGAATGATTTGTTGAACCCTTGGATCCCACCACCACCCGTTGAGAGAGAAGAGGAAGATGATGATGCTGGCCAGGAGGACTAGATAAAACATTACCGAGTGAGCTTTTCTTTTGACTGATCATTTTTGTTGCTCGCTCATTTTCCTGACCTTGTTTGTCTGTTTTTACTGTTTCTGTTTTTATTTTGTTGGCCTTTCAAAAATATAATCTAATCTTGTAATTTTTCTATTTTTAATGAAATTTCCTGAAGTGTTTTCTGTTCTATAGCACGCTAAGCATGTTGGGGTTTATGTCCTAAAACTCGTGGATAGTAAATGTAACAAAGTTATACTTAAAACTTATAAGAATAGTTAATATTCTGGTTGTCGAAAGGTTAGTTTATCTATGTTTTTATTAACCCAAAACCAATAAACTAGAATCCATGGCTATGATATGAAACACTCGAACTATATGTAGTGACATAAAAATGGATCAGGTTCAAGTACATAGCCTAAAACGGTCTATAGTATAGGGATAAGACTGGGTACCTTATCCTAGGAAAAACTATGTGATGCGGCCCATTTTGTTTTAATACAAACAATGTGATCATGTGTCGTTGATGTAGAGACATGCGAGTGGGGGCGTCCTGTGCAAAAGAGTTTGTATAAGACCAAACCGCAAAATAAGTCACTTTCACTTTATAACGTCGTTTACTGTGAAACTGACTATTTCAAGCAATGACCTAGGTAACTTGATCTTAATCCTGAGCTAACTATGAACTCTTGTTTATTCGAGATTGTCACTTGATTTGCATGGGTGAGAGTGGTCAGAAAATTCCGCTCAACAACCTACCACTTTGGGGATAAGACCGGGTAGATAGCTGGGGACATAGTCCTGCAAGATGGAATTCACTCCTACCCGACTTTAGGGATAGTAAAGAGGTTGTTCTCTTAAGTGCTGACTCTGGAACGTGAACAAAGGCACGTCGCCCTCTCATTGGCCCGAGATGTTTTAGGTTTAATGGTGGGACCACAAACCAATTGTTCATTAGGGACTAAGTGGAGGCTTAAGGAACAAGGAGTGCTATAGGGGTAAAATGGACTTTTGACCTTACTATAGATACGAACAACCTGTGAAGGATTGACTTACTGATCACAGTTATATCGAGTGGACAAAAATAAATGTACAGTGAGGGGAGTTCAGCTACGGGCTATAGTGGAGTGTCCCGTTAGTTAACAAATGTTGGTTAACTAGGATTGAAAGAGTTCAACTGGTTAATCTCAGATTGTTGGAGCCCATGATCTGTAGATCCATTAGGTCCCCCTGCTAGCTCAAACAGATTAACCTTAGAACAGAGTGATGAAAGTATTTGAAAGACGTTATTTATATCGTTATTTATAATCAATATAGTTTGGCACATCGGTTTAATTATGAATTAAACTATATTTTGAGAGAGTTATTATTATTTAAATATGATTTAAATATAACACATGTGAATAGGGATTTATATTCGAGATTGTCGGGTTTTGAGAGACATCGAATTTGATACAAATTATTTGGTTTAATAATTGATATTAAATTAAATAATTATTATTATTAAATAAAATGTTTAATTAATAACCTTCTTTAATTAAATCAATTTTGTTTAAAGATAACTAAAGTGGGTTTAGATGGAAATTTTAGAATTTCAAATTTTCAAATTCTCAAAATCCATGAGGTAAAATATGTGGTTTTGACACATAAACTATGAGTAAGCTTCATGCTTGATTTGTTGTCTTCTCATGGCAATTTTGGATGAAAATTTTGTTCTTTAAAAGGCAAGCAATTAAGACACAAAGTGGGAGTTGCTGGCGATATTCATAAAAGAAGAAAAGCCTCAAAAACTCTCTCAAAACCGTGAGCAAGCTTTTGACAAAAACCCATTCTTTCTCTCATTTTCTTCCTCTCAAATTCATCATGCTCGGGTTCCCACAAGCCTGTTCTAAGGCCGGAGAATAGCGGGGAAGATCTCGGTGGTCGTCCATGAAGTGATCGTGTGGAAAAACTTCCAAGAGAACTCACGGATTGAAGCTTCAAAGTTAGGTTTTTCAATCATCTGTTTTTTTTCTTATTTTAGCATGTTTTTAATCAATGAAATTAACGAAAATTGGTGCCTAAGATCCGATAACGCTTCCGCTTGAGTGTTGTTCACTCCTTCAGAGCATTCCTAACTTAACCATTTTCTCCTGAATTTTTGACGCTTGGACTAGTTAGCTTAATTAGATCAAGGTGTTCTGATCTCCAGAAACCTTTTGCTTGAGCATTTCTTCTAGCCTTGTCATTGCAACGACAAGAAGATTCTGAGGTAGTATTGACTTATTTGATCCATCATAAGCTTAATCTTAGTCCCACGCTTAGTTTAAAATTCAGATAGAAAAAGAATTAAGTTTGGGGGTATAATTATCATGTTGATTCATTGGGGATAATGAATAATTTAAGTTTGGGGGACTTTTTAACTACTTCACTTGTTTTGCTCGAGCATTCATCTTCTTCATAATTATTTTTTCTAAGTTGTTGAGTAACCAGGGACATTTGTGACACCCATAGTTTGTCTTTCCGTCAAAAGATGACTTAGGAAATATTGAAAAATGAAAAAAATTGATTGCTGAAAAGAAAAATTGTTGAAAATTTTGCTGCAAAAATTGAAAGAGCAAAAGTTTTGAAGGATGAATGATAATCTAGCATTTTTTCTGTCTTCCAGGGCTTAAGTGAGCTTCATCATAAAATGTCGCAATTCTGAGAAGCAAGGGATAGAATAACTAAGGATTTTTGAGCTTAACAATGAGTATTTAGCCTAGTTGGTGATGAGCTTGAGGCAAGGGTATACTGCACCATAAAGTGAGTCATCTCATGCTTAAGAGCTTATGACTATAGGGCTACTTTAAGTCTGAAGAACAGCAAAAATAAAACCCCTTAAAAATATGGTTAAATGCGTCTGACAATAGAGCTGGGTTGTGGTAAGTTCTTAGGATTGAGTTAAAGGTGGTGATTATTTGTTCAATGCTAAAAGAATTATTTTGCTAAAGCAGTGCTTGGTTTTGCAAAATGCTCAGGTAAAGGTTGAAGGTAGAGTTGGATTATCTATTTTGATTAAGTTATGCTATGACTAATGTTTTGAATTCTCAAGGGAAAGTTAGTTAGTATTGCTCGGGACGAGCAATAGTTCAAGTTTGGGGGTACGATAACTCTCCAAAAGGGAGTTATTTAAGTCTTATTTCTATAGTGATTTGTGTGTCATTTGGGCCTAATAGGGTTGCTTTTAGATGAATATTTTATGTTTTAACCTATTTGGAAGAATGGATGCTTTGGAAGTTATTTTGCAGAGAGAATAATGCTGAGCGACTTGAGGAAGCAAAATCTATGATCCAAAAAAGCAAGAAGCAAAACTGTCATTAATTAAATGAGGTGGCGTTAGCTGAATTAATCTCGGATCTAGGAAGCTTGGAGAGCCCTCCACGTGTAAATTAGGGTTGACTCCACTCTATAAAAGGAAGTAGCCGTCTGAAGTCCAAAATATTCCAAATTCGAGAAAGGAAAGTCTTATTCCATTTGTGGAGGCTTACTTTCCATCTTTGGGAACCGAATAAAGGAGGAACGATTAGAGACCTCAAGAAGACCATCAACTACGAATTTCTTCAAGGGAATTAACCTTTTCTTGTAAATATCTTGTAGTAATGGATGCACATACTTAGATTGTAGCGTGTTTTATTTTGTACTCCATGAACTAAATTTACTTAGGTGTTGGTTAGGATCTATGTAATTGTCGTGCTTCATTCTCTATGTAATTGATATTGATTTGAGCATCTTGATTATTTGTTGTGTTTATTTCTATTTTGTTATCGTCTGGCCAGCCGGTATGAATATCACCTCTTAGGTTCAGGGATGATTTGAGAGGTGTGTGGAAATTAATCACACTAGACCATTATGTGTTGGTGGACGCCATTAATTGAGTTAGGGATAACCAGTCACCTAGTGCTTGATCGGTAGAATGTCATTGCAGTTGAAACAGATTCCAAAAAATCTAGAGTTCCGGGAGGATCCTGCTGATAAGACTGCAAGAGAATTGCCTAATCAAAATTATTGCTAGAGCATCATTTAAAACAATTACAGAAATCCTGAACAACGCATGTTTCCAATCTATCTGCTTTATCCGTTTACTTTTTGCTCTGTTATTTCTTTTGTTTCAGCATTTTATCAAAATCAATCATTTTAATAATCTTGTAACCATTAAAAAGATCCATAAAATAGGTAGAGTGGAAGCTATTCAAAACCTAGTGGATACAATAAATTACTTATCACTTGCTGCGAATTGTGTATACTTGCACAGTATTCTAGAGCTTATTTTTATCATATTTTTACCCCACTCTAGATGGCAACACTTGCCAACGACAAAATTATTTTTCCTTCTTCTTTTTCTCTTCTTTTTATTCTCTTTCCTCATCTCTGGTTCGACGGAGGAGATGACAGATCTGAATCTCAAAGACAACAACAACAGACAGTGGATCTGAAGCTCGAAGACGGCCGATCTAAAGATCACGAGTTCTCGTGGATCTGAAGCTCAAATATGGTGGATTTGAAGCTCATTCTCGTGGATCTAAAGCTCGACGACCCAACAAGTAACTCAAATCCCGAAACGCCGGTTTGCTGTCGAACGATGAAGAAGCTCAAAGCTAAGAGACATCCTTCCTCGTAGTGGGGACTATCGGTTGTTCGAGAGAGACTAACCGAGAGGAAGAAAACCCACGTGAACAGATTTAGGATCGTTTAGATCTGGAACTCAAGTCTAGGATAAACCCACGAGAACCCACCGACTTCCAGCCTTAACCGACCCACGATAGTACAACGAACAATCCAGACGACACCCACGACGAATGAAGACGAAGTGGGTTTTTGAAGGCTTGCTTGAAGAAGAGACGAAGTGGGTTTTGAAGGCTTGTTCGGAGAAGACGGAGAAAAAGTGAAGAAAGGAAGAAAAAGAGTGGAAAAATTTTTTGCCGGCCGCCAGCCGCTAGTGAGAGGCGGTTGTCTTCTACAAGGTGAAGAAGAAGAAGAAGAAGAAGAAGAAGAAAGAGGGATGAGTAAATAAAATATTATAAAATAAAATAATTTTTATTACTTTAATATATTTACATTTTAAAAATTAAAAAATATTTTTTTTAATGAAAAAGCAGTGTGATGTCAGCAAACAGTTACTTTTTAACAGAAAAATTGATGGAGGGACTAAAATGAAACTAAAACAAAACCTTAGGGCCTAAATTGTTGAGTTTGAAAACTTAGGGACCAAAATGAAACCCAACCCAAACCTCAGGGACTAAAAGTGTATTTTTTTCCTAGAAACAACATTAAAGTGGAAGTCTAATCTACGAATTCCATGACTCGTTCATCAACGTTCCGTCAAACATTCTATACACCTTTGCCTTTACCTACAAATATACATTAGGGAAAAAAATGAGTATTTAAAAATACTTAGTAAGCAACAATACTACTAGACATGCATAAACAGGGGCAACGTGAGGTCAGTTGAGCTAAGGAGCCTAATGGTCATTTCATTTCATCTATCATGTTTGTAAGGGTCATGTGGACAATTAACTAACCTGTCATATGTTTATCAACTCACTGGAGGTGCACTTGTGAGAATCCTGGGAGATCTTTGCTCCTACTGATGGTATATGGCACCCAGTTAGTGGAGTCAAGACTCACCCATCAAGGCACCTACGTGCGCATAACACTTTAACTACCATCTCACTGGTGGAGCATCCATGGGTTTTTAGTCGGAACTTAACTTGTAACAGCCAGTTTTTTTTTTTAAAAAAGAAAAATCGTATTTGAAAAACAAACCCTCAAATTCATTTCTCTCCCTCTCTTGCAGACTCAGCTGTTGACCTTTTCCTCTTCATTATGTCTTCTTCTCTCCTTCAGGACAACCATCACCGAGCCCATCTCCATCGTTTTCTCTCTTATTCTCATCGTCGGCGACCAGCCCCCATCTTAGAGGTGAGTGCAACAAGTCACGAGCTACAGTTCAGCAACCTCCTTCGTAATTTTTGGCAATCCAGTGCACGTGGAGTTCATATTCTTGCTATTTGGGCTCGATGATGACACATAGAAGGCATTTCAATGTGGCTCGACACGTGGGTTAGTCAGACAACAAATGTTCCGTCGATTTAGTCTCTCTCTAACGCGTTTCTCAGCAAGTCGTTTGCGTGGGTTCCTTCCAACAGCGACGTGGGTGATCTTTTCCAGTGATTTTAAGTGAATTCGACTGTGGGTGAGTGTTGGGTTTCCAGAGTGGGTAAAAATATAGTAAAAATAGACTCTAGAACACTGTGCAAGCATACACAATCCGCAACAAGAGATAAGTAATTTATCATATCCATGGGGCTGAATAGTTCTCACTTTATCTATTTTGTATAACTTCCTAATGGTTTCAAAAGTGGTTAAAAATGATTGATTTTTGGAACAATGTTGAAGCAAAAGATATGACAGAATAGAAAGTAAACAAATAAAGCAGACAGATTGGAAACAAGCATTGGTCAGGATTTAGTAATTGTTTTAAAAGATGCTCTAGCAATATTATAGATTAGGCAAAACTCTTGCAGTCTTATTAGCAGGATCCTCCTAGAACTCTGGATTTTTTGGAATGTGTTTCAACTCCAATGATGCTCTATCTATCAAGCACTAGGCAACTTGTTATCCCTAACTCAGTCACTGGCGTTCACCAATACACAATGATCTAGTGTGATTAAATGCCACACACTTCTCAAATCATCCCTGAAACTAAGAAGTGGTATTCATACCGGCTGGCTAGGCGGGCACAAAATAAAAATATGCACAACAAATAATCAAGATATTCAAATTAACATATATTGCATAGAGAAAATATGTAACGACCTAGGCCCAAGATTCGAAATCCGGATTCGGCACTTAAGGCCCCGACATTCCCCTGTGACCTGGCCACGTTACCATACTTGTCTTAAACTGCTTCTAAGAGTGAAGACTATCCCCACAAACCAACACGGGGTCCTTTTAGCATACTTTGTCCTCACTCACATGCTTCCTAGGAGGTCACCCAACATAGAACTTCTCCAAGCCAAGCACGCTTAACTTCAAAGTTCCTATGATTGAGCTACCGAAAAGGAAGGTGCACCTTGTTGGTATAGGTAGTATCTATCAATTCTCTTTATCCTTATCTTTACTATACTTTCATGTCCTCAGGATCCCTCTCATTCGGATGTGGCCTCGGTTCATTCATGTACCCCTCCTAACTCGGGTGTTACATGTCCACCAGCTTCTGCCTTGGTTCGTCCCCGAACCACATCCTACTGGAAGAGGCTCCGCTCTGATACCATCTGTAACGACCTAGGCCCAGGATTCGGAATCCGGATTCGGCACTTAAGGCCCCGACATTCCCCTGTGACCTGGCCACGTTACCATACTCGTCTTAAATTGCTTCTAAGAGTGAAGACTATCCCCACAAACCAACAAAGGGTCCTTTTAGCATGCTTTGTCCTCACTCACATGCTTCCTAGGAGGTCACCCAACATAGAACTTCTCCAAGCCAAGCACGCTTAACTTCAAAGTTCCTATGATTGAGCTACCGAAAAGGAAGGTGCACCTTGTTGGTATAGGTAGTATCTGTCAATTCTCTTTAAGCTTATCTTGACTATACTTTCATGTCCTCAGGATCCCTCTCATTCGGATGTGGCCTCGGTTCATTCATGTACCCCTCCTAACTCGGGTGTTACATGCCATTGTAACGCCCGTAAATTGAGATTAATTTTAAAATTCCTAAGTTGGAATTAATTTGGAATTTAGAGGGGAATTTTCAAAAGTTAAAGATTTGAAAATCATTGGAAAAAAAAAATTTATCTTGATCTTGTGTTTCCTTAAAGAAAAAGATGAAAGGTGGCATTTTTTGTAATTATTGAAATTTTGAAGCCAAGCCCAAGCCTTTCTTTAAAAGGTTGCACGCAACCCTAGGCTCCGCTTCATCTTCTTCCTTCTCCCCCCTTAGTCACGATTTCTCCCCTCCCATCTCGTCTTTGTTTTTCTTTTTAATTCAGCCGCCTCTCCTCTCTCACGCTCGCCTCCAAGCATCCATCCTTCGGCGGTTTCAGCTCCTTTGGCGTTTTTCCAGCGGCAGTGAGGAGTTCTCCGGCGTGACGAGCGGTGAGCAGTCCGTAGGTGGTTCGCTGTAGCTGTTAGGCGCGAAAAACGGTTGTTTCCGACAAGTTTCATCACTGGTGTTGCTCGACCACTAGCGTCTCGGTGTGGGCCTTCTTCCTTGGGCGTTTTCCAGCGAATTTAGAGGCATAAGTGGCTGGTTTTTGTGTTTCTCCGGCGAGGGGTGCAGTGGGTCGCGGACAGCAGCATATTTGGGGCGTTTTCGGTGGGTTTTTGGGCGTTTTCATCATTGGGTAAGTTGGATTGAAGGTTGTATTGGTTGTTTATCTCATTTAATCAAATACCCATTGATGTTAGCTCTTTTTTTCAAGATACCCATAACGTTTGGAGGTTTAATCGTCAAATTTGAGCAATTTTAGAACCCGACCAGCAGCGTTAGGAGACGGTTTTGGGTAAGTTTCTTCTTGATTTAGCCTCCGTTAGAGTTTAATTTAGTTCCTAAAAATTACCCATTCCTTTTGGGACTTGTTTCAGTGTTGTCCATCCAATTTCGAGTTCATAATTGTGGATTTTTGCTCAGTTAAGGTTGAGGACCTTGGAGTTAAAAGAATTAATTTAGTTCCGTTCAGAATATTAGCTGAGGTAAGTGAACTTACTAGTGAACGTTTTAATTGGGTGCAAATATTTGAGTTCCTAAAATTCTCGTGTTTAGAATAAATAATTTTCTAAAATATTTGTGTTAGTAATTGTTCTTGAATTTTATTATTATTTATTAAAAGCATGAAAGTTGAGCATATTTCAATTATGCATGAGTTTATGAAAAGTTATTGAAAGCATGAAAATTATTATCATTGTTTGCATTCGTTCATATTTAAAATAGTCGAGTTGGTGGTCTCTGAAAATCCCGTTAAAGGGATTGATTTTTAAATAATTTTTTACTTTGAATTCCATTAAAGGAATTAGTTTAAATTATTTATAAGTGTAATTCAGCGTACATGAAATTGATGTACATTCAGAGATGCCTACGCAGGGCTTAGGGACATGAAATTGATGTACCTAAGTCGAGGATTGTGAAATTGACGCCCTCGAGGTTTCGTGAAATTGACGGCCTCTGTAGGAGACATATGAAATTGATGTGTCTAGAATATGTATGAAAGTGATGCATATTCTCTCTCATTAGAAGTACACATGAAATTGATGTGTTTTAGGATATGCATGAAATTGATGTATATCCTAAGCTTAAAATTAAAGTTTAGAGCCACCAAAATTATATTTGTTGTTATTTCTAAAATGTTTTTTTTTAAAGCGTGACCCAACCTCAATAGTAGGGTTACTTACTGAGTATTTAAAATACTCATTCTTTTCAAAAATGTTTTTTTTTTTCAGGTAAAGGCAAGGGCAGATGAAAGGCGGTTGATGAGAAATCGATAGATGGCCATGGGAAGACTCGAGTTCATATTTTATCTTCTTCCGCGTTAAGAACTATGTTTTACCTTATTTGAATTGTAAATTTGTTTTAAGGAAATTTCTAGAGGCATTGTACATTCATGTTTTAGGAATTATTTAAGTTTATTTAAAACCTTTGAAATTAGGGATCCCGAATAAAAGTTTTGTTTTAAAAGTTTTGTCTAAATTAGAGTTCCTGTTCCAAATTACTTTTATTTAGAAAGGCCTCCAAAGCATGCATTGTCGTAACAGTCCCTTTAAGACTTATTAAAAAGTCGGGTCGTTACAAAATAAGCACAACAATTAGATAACTCATAACCAACACCTAAGAAATTTAGTTCATAAAGCTCATGATAACACACGCTACAATCAGAGTATGTGCATCCATAATTACAAGAATTTACAAGAAAAGATTAATTCTCTTGGTCAAGTCCTTAATTGATGGTCTTCTTGAAGTCTCCAATCTTTCCTTTCTATTCTGCTCCCAAAGATGGGAAGTAAGCCTCCACGAATGAAATAGGACTTTTCTTCTCCAAGGATGGAATATTTTTGACTTGAGACGACTCTTCCTTTTATAGAGTGATAACAAGCCCTAATTGGGTCAATTTGTACATGTGGCAGACTCTCAAAGCTTCTTCAATCCGAAAATAGCTTAACTAACTTCTGTTCATTAAAATGGATTACGAGCTATGACGTGGCAGTTTTGCTCCTTGCTTTGCTGGATCACAGATTTTGCTCCCTCAAGTCGCTTAGCAAAATATTCTGCACAAAATAACTTCCAAGACATCCATTCTTCCAAATGGGTTAAAATAATAATATTCATCAAAAAGCAACTCTATT
This sequence comes from Luffa aegyptiaca, assembly GCA_017139565.1. Taxonomy (NCBI): domain Eukaryota; kingdom Viridiplantae; phylum Streptophyta; class Magnoliopsida; order Cucurbitales; family Cucurbitaceae; genus Luffa; species Luffa aegyptiaca. The sequence continues at coordinate 26,883,663 of CM029397.1, forward strand.
TAGCACAAACGACACACAAAACACTATAGAACTAAGGCTTAAATAACTCCCTTTTGGAGAGTTATCAGTGAGTGAGATCTAAAGCATTTTTAGTCGATTGTCTGTTTAATCAAATGCCCATTGACCTTGGTTTCTAATTGTAAGGTACCCATTAAGATTGGAGCACGAGTCATCGAATTTGGATTGAATTAGAACTCGAGCAGCAAGCTAAAGCAGAAATTTGGGTAAGTTTTTGGGCGTTGAGTTGTCCTCAAATTATTTGGCCTTTGGTTGAATGCTCAGTTTACATCCTAATTGGTTTTGGAATCTTTTTGTGTAGTTTTGCCTAAGGTCTTGGAGTTAAGGAATTTGATTAAAAGATTTCTCAAGTTCTCTGTAAGTAACCTTACTGCTTAGATAGCCTTGGCTAGGCTGAGATTACTTGTTATGAATGGTTGCATACTTTGAATGCGATTATGTATGGTTTGATATATGGGATGTTGGTTTATGTGTGTTCTGGTGATAACTGAACACCTTGGTTATTTGTGTTAGTATGTATGGTATTCTTAATGCTTTGAATAGTTTTGACTTAAAAATAGTATGAGGAATATGCTAGATGTGCTTGAATTCTCTGAATGCTTTGTGTTGAGAAGTATAGAATATTCTGCTTGGTTAAACCTTGAATGATCTGAATGTTCTATGTTGGGGAAGATTAGAGGTTCTATATGGTTGAGTTGTGGATGTGAGGCCTAACTTGCTTTGTTTGTTGAAGTTTGGAGTCTGTTCTATTGCCTAGAAGTGTTGTGGAAGTTTTGTAGTTGGGCAGTTTTGAATATAGATATGTATTCTCTTGTTTACAGGTGACCAGGAAATTTGGGGTTAGTTATATGTATGTCGTTTTGCTGTTAAATTTTTGGTAGCACTACAGTGAATAACGAGGCTAAGTTTAGTGATGTCACTGATAGCGAGCATAGCTAGCTAGTTTTCCCTAATCTATTTAGCTAGTCTTTGATGATTTATTGGCCATTTTATTGCACTTAATTGTTTATTTTGTAGGAAATGGTTGATTGGAGATAAAGCGCAATATTGGAGTCAATCGGGTGCTAGGGACGTGAAAAGATGCAAAGGAATGAAAAAGAGTCAAAGAGGAAGAAAGTCAAAATTCGGTCAACAGCAGGCTAGCGTCGAGACACTGCGACCTTAGCGTCTCGACGCTGTGTTATTTTGCTTACTGAAACACGCGTTTTGAAGGCAGCGTCTCGACGCTACAACAAAAAATCAGAATATAAGCTTCCTTTCGGCTAGGTTTTAGGGGATTTTCAATTTTGGACCTTTTGTAGCCGTAAAACAGAGGAGAAAACAGAGGATTGAGGCTGAACAAGAGGGAGAAAAGAAGAAATCAACCCATCGTTCGTGGGGATCGTGACGGGGATGTTCGGTCTCGGCCTACATTGAGTTTTCTTTTCCCTTTCCTTTTCTCTAGTTAGATTTATGGTTTTATTATGTTTAGTTGAGCTTGTAATTACATTCATGAGTAGCTAAACTCATAGCTTAGGGATTGATGTAGTTGATTTTGTTTATGGATTGATTTATGGTTTAAGTTGTGCAATGTTTATTATGTTTGTAATCTTGATTTAATGCTTTCAATTAATTTGCCATTAGTTGATTGATTTAAGTTTTGATTCTAGCTCGGGAGAGGGTTTTTAATATAGACTTACTCAAGATTGCATGACTAAAGTTTGTTTTCTAATTCATGACGGTTTTAGATTAACTTTAGAATTGGTCAAAAGATCTCATTGCCTTGCATGTTAATAAACTTAGATAGGGATATCAAGTAGATTAATTTGCATGAGAATCAATTATACTCGGGAGAGGTAGTTGTGATTAAAGGGTCTTGGGCTCATAATTCCATTGTGCATCATAACTTATTCCTAAAATCAATCCTAGATTAAATCGGCGAAATCAATTCCCTAAGTGTTTTGTTCCAATTGAATTTCCACTTTTTACTTGCTTTGATTTAGTTTTCATACCATTCATTCATCACTTTTTGATCCCTAAATAAAATTGAGCGAGATAATTCACAATACTTGATTTGCTTACAAATCCAATCCAGAGGACGACATTCGAATTACATTCACTATATTATTACTTGACCCGTGCGCTTGCGGTAGGAAAAGTCAACATCAAGTTTTTGGCGCCGTTGCCGGGGATTGGCACATTTAGCTAGATTGATATTGTGAGAAAATTGTTTGATCTTAATTTAGGGTGTATTTTTACTTTTTTAGGTTGGTTGCATTTTTTCCGTATTTGTTTTTCTTTCCACATTTGCTTTTCTAGCTTAGTTTTCTTTTAGTTGTGTAATTTTTTTCTTATTTGTATCTTGTTTTTCTTTTTTAGATTAGTTTTTCCTTATTTATTAGTTTCCTTATTTGTGTTTTGCCATATTTATTTTTGCATTCCATATTAGGTTATTTTGTTTCCTTTTCTAGAATATATTTACCATATTTAGATTAGTTGTTTTCTTTTCTTTATTTCTTTCCATAATTGTTTTCTTTCCTTTTTAGGGTAGTTTTGCTTTTGTATGCGTAATAGTAGAGAATTGATACCGTTGGATCCCGAGATCGAAATAACAATTCATAGGCTTCGAAGGGAAAATAGAGAAATTATTCAAATGGCGGACCAAAATCCACCTGAGGAGCCTAGGCCTATTAGAGATTATTTTCAGCTTGTGTTTCATGGGCAACAATCGGGGATTGTCTATGCTCCGATCAATGCCAACAATTTTGAGCTGAAGACCGGTCTCATTCAGATGGCCCGAGACTCTGCATACATAGGATCGCCCACCGAGGATCCAAATTCTCATCTAAAATCATTTTTGGATATTTGTGGGACGGTAAAAATTAATGGAGTGTCTGAGGATGCTATTCGCTTATGCTTATTTATCTTTTCTTTACAGGATAAAGCTCGAGATTGGTTGCAGTCTATCACCCCTGGGAGCATCACCACCTGGGATGCTTTGGTCCAGGCTTTTTTAAAGAAATGTTTCCCTCCTGCAAAGACGGTCAAGCTGAGGACCGAGATTGGGACATTCTAACAAAAATATGATGAGCAGCTGTTCGAGGCGTGGGAGCGATTTAAAGAACTACTGAGGAAGTGCCCTCAGCATGGATATCCTTACTGGATCTAGGTTCAATTGTTTTATAATGGTTTAACTCCTAGTACAAAAACTATTGTTGATGCAGCTGCAGGTGGGACTCTCTTGTCCAAGACCGTGGAAAATGCTCGTACACTTCTAGAGGATATGGCCACTAACAGCTATAAGTGGCAATCTGAGCGGTCTACACCCAAAAAGATTGCTGCTGGAGTGTTTGAGGTTGATAAGGTAAGTGCACTCCAGGCCTAGATGACCTCCCTTGCTAATGCTTTTATGAAATTTTCAGGTAAAGGGAGTGCACAATCAATTGAATCAGCTGCTGCTTTAGCATCTAGACCTCAGGAGGAGATCATCGAGCAGGCTCAGTATGTATCAAATTTTAATTCTAGGGGATATAATAATAATTCGACACCTACACATTATCACCCTAACAATAGGAACCATGAAAATTTCTCTTATGCTAATACTAAGAATTTTCTTAATCCTCCTGGGTTTGCCCCTCAAACTCAATAAAATAAAAAGTTAGAAGATCTTGTTGGAGCTTTCATTGCAGAGTCTAGTAACAGGACAACTAAATTGGAGGAGGCAATCATTGCCATCAACTCAACAGTGAATGGCCACACTGCTGCCATCAAGAATATTGAGACTCAGCTGGGACAGTTGGTAAATGTTGTAAGCACCATGAATAAAGGTAAGGCCCCAGCTGAGCAAGAGAAAACCCAGATGGAGTATTGTAAGGCAATCACTTTGCATCAGAAGGAAGCTGAAGAGGAACCTGAGTCTGAGGATTATGACACGCCTACAGGGGAAGCTGAGGAGGACACATCATCAGATGAGGCTGAAAAGCCTGAACCTGAGCCTCCTATTCCTTCTCTCACATTGATGGTTCCTAAAGAAAAGAAAAAGAAAAAGAAGAAAAAGAACAATCAGGTTCAGTTTGATAAGTTTATGAATGCTTTTATGAATCTAAACATTAATATTCCTTTTGTAGAGGCATTAGAGATGCCACAGTATAACAAGTTCATGAAGGAGTGGTTAGCAAAGAAGCGAAAGGAAAAGAAGGTTGACACCGTATATCTCGCTTCCACATGCAGCACCAGAGTACAAAAAAAGGTACCTGAAAAAGTAGTAGATCCAGGGAGTTTTTCTGTTCCTTGTAGTTTTGGTACTTATTCTTTCAGAGCATTATGTGATTTAGGTGCTAGCATCAATATCATTCCCCTATCTCTGTGCAAAAAGTTAGACATAGGTGAGATTAAATCAGTCACTTGGATTACGATGTGCTGATATTGGTTGCTGGCTATTCAAAATATGCATTTGCCTTTTCTATTTAGTGTCTTGGATGTTAGTTATGATATCTATGCTTGAATGAGATGAACGATGAGGTAGTTAGAATATGTTAAAGTAGCCCTTCAAAAACCTTTATGGGAAAGAAACTTGATGGTTAAGTTGCAAGTTAAGCTTGCTAATAGGGGCCCTAATACGAAATGAGGATAGGTTTCTTATCCTAGTGGTGGACCGTGGCAATCAAATTTCTAGAATTGAGATGTCTATAGACTGAGATTAGGAGCTAAATGAGCAGGACTTGGCTTCACAGACTAGGTGCCATCTACTATCTGTGGAAGTAAAGTTCTGACTAAAAACCCATGGACGCCCGACCAGTGAGTTGGTAGTTAGAGTGTTATGCACATAGAGGGTGCCTTGATGGGTGAGACTTGACACCACTGACTGGGTGCCTTCCTCCATCAGTAGGAGTGAAGATCTCCCAGGATTCCCACTTGTGCACCTCCAATGAGTTGGTACGCATATGTTAGGCTGGTTGTCCACGTGACCCATACGACATGGTAAACAAAATGAAATGATATGAAATGAAATGAAATGACCATTAGACCCTTTAGCAACAACTAACCTCAAGTTACCCATGTAATACATGTAAACCCCCTCTAAATCGGAGTGTTACTTACTGATTATTTTTAATACTCATTCTTTTCAAAATATTTCCTTTCAGGTACGAGCGAGGACATATAAAGCGTGTGGCGGAATGCTGCTAACGAGCCATGGAAACATGTGATCATGACTTCCGCGTAGTCTAGTTTACTCATTTTGCTTTTAGTCAATTTTGTAAATGGTGATTCTTAAAGTTTTAAATATATCTATGTTGTTCTTAGGAAACCTCTTTTTTAATGGATTTTTTGCAAGTTTTCTTGTTTTATTTGGGATCCCAGGCCGAAAGGCTTTCTTTCTTTAAAATGTCGAATGTTTTGTGTTAATATTTCTTTCAAAATGAGCTTTTTCCCAAAAGTAAGTAGACATGCATTTTATTTATTTCAAAATGAGCTGTTTACATTCATCGTACCATATTTTTTATTCCAAATTATACTTATCGTATTCAAGTTTACTGTGAGAATAATAATTAAAAAAAATACTTCTCAAGCTTTTATTTTATGTGATTTTTATTTTATTTGATTCTTTTGATAATGTTGGTAAAATGAGTTTTCAATAAGCATTTACCATTTTCATGTTGGAAATACATAAACGAAACAAATATGGTTTTTCTATATGAAATCATAAAATGACTTATTATGTGAAAAAACCATGACTCTAAAACAAAGAAAATCAGCCTTTACCTTAGGTTATTTTTGTTTCCTTTTAAATTAAACACATAATTTAACCCCTATATCCAAAACTTTATTTTTTTTCAACTAAACCCAAACATTTTTTTTTATTGATATTTGCAAAATATGATATTTGACGTACAAAGTTGTATGAGGAAAATAAACAAAAAAAGTCAGGAAACAAATAGTCAGCTTGAACCTTTGATTAAAAACCCCATGTTAAATAGACTATTTTGTGCCAAACTAAAATAATCCGCACCCCAAACACAAACTATTTTATCCCAAACAATAATAACCTGCACCCCAAACACATACTATTATAACCCCCAAACTATTATAATGCCAAGACTATTATAACCCCCAGCTTGAAGGAATGGAATTCCCAATTCTGTTACTGCGGAAGCAATTGGACCGTTCGTAAATTAATTTTGTTCTACAAAATACTAATACATTGACAAAAAATTAAGCGATGAGAAACATACCTCCGTCTAGCGACTCCGAATTCTTCAACGGACACCACCACAAGGGCTTCCCCACTATAACTCTGAGATTAGGAATGTAGTTGTGGGACTACCTAATCTTGAATAGGAAAAACTCTTAGAGAGAAAAATTCTCTCTAGAGTTCTTGAGTTGAGAGATATGAGAGGGAGGCTAGAATGAGACCTTAGGGTTAGGGTTCTCATAACCTTTCCTTTTATAAGAGAGGAAACCCTAATGTGAGGTTAGGAAACAATCTTGACCGATAGATCAAGATCAAGTAATTAATTGATTAAATCAATCAAATAAATGTTAATTAATTAATCATATTAATTAATTAATCTCATGCACAGTTAAATCTTATTTAAATGTAATTTCATCACATAATATATAGTTTAATTAACTTAATTAAATCACATTTAATTAATTCAATTAAACTAATCAATTAATTAATTTCATAATTAATTATCACCCATATTTAATTAATTACTCATTAGAATCATATTCTAATAATTCCCTCATAGACTTTAGTTTAATTAAATCTCACTTAATTTAAACTAAATTGAATAATTAATTAATTCATGATTAATTAATTCATCTTCTAATTAAATGCCATATATATATTTAATTAAAAATATATTTGAACGCTTTCAAATTTATTAATCTCTCAATTTAATAAAGTTTAACTCAAATTAGACTTTATCTTTTAGTGCATCACTATACATTGTATTAATTTGTATCTCATACAATTAACTTAATTCCCAATATGAATTTGAACTATTCAAATTCTCTCAAGATATAATTGTTTCTAATTACTCTTTACGAGCTAGCAGGGGGACCTAATGGACCTACAGATCAAAAGCTCCAATCATATGAGGTTAACTGATTAAACTCATTAATCAGGTTAACCAATATTCATTAACTGTGGGTCATTCCACTAAAGACTCACAACTGAACTCTTCACACTGTAGAACATTTTTGTGTCCACGGATATAAACCTATATCGGTAAGTCAATCCTTCACGAGCGTTCGTAACTACAGTTGGGTCAAATTACCGTTTTACCCCTGTGTTACCTCTGGCTCCTTAAGTACCAGTGCTCCTCTAATGAACAACCTGTTTATGGTCCAATAAGTAAACAAAAAGTCCCTCTCGGGCCAATGAGAGGGCGAGATCCCTTTGTTTAAGACCCGGAGTCACCACTTAAGGGAACACTCATCTACTTCTCCTAGAAGCGAGAAGGAGTGAATTCCATCTTGTGTTGTTATGTTCCCAGCCCCCCACTTGGTCTTATCCCTAAGAAGGTAGGCTTATTGAATCGCCGTGCAGGCCACTCTCACCCATACTAATCAAAGGACAATCCCTCGTGAGAAGGAATTCATGACACACTCAGGATTAAGACTGAGTTACCTAGGTCATCCTATTGAAACAGTAACCTAACTAGTTAACGGTGTTACATCTAGTGGTTTACTATTTCGTGATCTGGTCTTATGCAAAATCATTGCATAGGATACCCCCGCTGATAACTGCCCAAAAGGTAGTTATTTAGGCCTCAATTATATAGGGATTTGTGTGTCCTTTATGCTTATTAGGGTTGGTTTTGGATAGATATTACATGTTTTAACCCATTTGGAAGAATGAAAGCATTGGAAATTATTTTGTGCAGATTATGCTGCTGAGCGACTGGAGGGAGCAAATTCTATGCTACAGCAAAAACTGGGAACAGAACTGCCACATCACAGCTCGTTAGCCAACATCATGAACCGACTTCTGTTGAATTATTTTCGTGATAAGGGATCAAGGAGAGCCTTACACGTGTCCTAGTTGACCTAATTCAAGTCTCTCATTCTTCTATAAAAGGAAGTAGCCGTCAAGGTCAAAAGAATTCCAATTCTCCTTGGGAGCCGAATAATATAGAGAGATTGGAGACCACTAGAAGGCCATCTATGCAAGCTGATTGAGGAGTTTAATATTTCCTTTATTATCTTGTAATTATGAACATGTCTACTCAGATTATGATTTGTGTTTCTATACTTATTATGAACTAAGTAGCTTTAGGCGTTGGTTAAGGAATATGTAGTTGCCGTGCTTCATCTCTAATAATATTTGTTGATCATTGCATCTTGGTTAATTGTTGTGCCTATTTCCATTTCATGCCCGCCTGGCCAGCCGATGTGAATAGCTCTCTCTAGTTTCAAGGATGATTTAGAGAGTGTGTGGCAATTATCTACACTACGATCATTGTGTATTGGAGAACGCCAGTGACTGATCTAGGGATAGCCAGTTGCCTAGTGCTTGATCGGTCGTACTTCATTGGGGCTGAAACACATTCCAAAAGATCCGGAGTTTCGGGAGGAATCCGCTAATAATACTGCAAGAGTTTGCATGATCAATAATATTGCTAGAGCATCTTTGAAAACAATTACTAAAACCTGACCAGCGCCTGTCTTTAATCTGTCTGCCTATTTGATTATTTTTTGTTCTGTCATTTACTTTGCTTCAGCATTACTCTTAGAAAACCCAATCATTTTTACTACTTTGAAACCATTAAAAGAGTTACACAAAATAGATAGAGTGGAAGCTAATTCAGGCCTTGGATTGACAAATACTTATTACTTGCTGCGGACTGTGTATACTTGCACAAAGTCTAGAGTCAAATTATATCTTATTTCATATAGCATTTTTACTCACTTTAGGAACCCAACAAGTTTTTGGCACCGTTGCCGGGGACTTGAATAAGTTTTTATCTGATTTGTTTTGTGTATGTGTTTTAGTGGTTTGGTGCTAGAACTTTTTGATTGTTTCTTTTGTTTTTGCACATGTGAGTTTGGTGCATGAGCGATCCGCCTGGGGTAAGGTTCGAGCTTGATCCAGAAATTGAAAGGACATTCAGGTTAAGAAGGAGAGAGCAGCGCAGAAACCAGATGGAGAACGTGTCGCGTCTTCCGGAGGCTCCTGAAAGTCCAACAAACCCCCAGTAGAATCCGTTGCTGCAGCAAAACCCGCTGTTTGAGCAAAATGAGCAGCAAAATAATCCGGCTGAAAATCCTATCTTGATAGCAAACGATAGGACCAGAGCCATTCGAGCGTATGCTGTCCCGATGTTTAATGAGTTGAATCCAGGGATTGCACGTCCCCAAATCCAAGCGGCGAATTTTGAAATGAAACCGGTAATGTTTCAGATGTTGCAAACCGTGGGGCAATTCCATGGTTTGTCATCTGAAGATCCTCATTTAAATCTTAAGTCTTTTCTAGGAGTTAGTGATTCTTTTGTAATTCAAGGAGTGCCTAGAGATGCTCTTAGATTAACTTTGTTCTCGTATTCTCTTAGAGATGGAGCAAAAACATGGTTAAACTCTTTTGCTCCAGGATCAATTAGGACATGGGATGAGTTGGCTGGAAAATTTTTGAGTAAATATTTCCCACCTAATAGAAATGCTAAATTGAGGAGTGACATAGTAGGGTTTAGGCAACTTGAAGATGAGACTTTTAGTGAGGCTTGGGAGAGATTTAAGGAGCTTTTGCGAAAGTGTCCTCACCATGGTTTACCTCATTGTATTCAAATGGAAACATTCTACAATGGTTTAAATGGAGTAACCCAAGGTATGGTCGATGCTTCGGCTGGAGGGGCCCTTTTGGCAAAAACTTTTGATGAAGCTTATGAAATTTTAGAAAGAATATCGATTAATAGTTGTCAATGGTCGGATGTTAGAGTCACAAATAAAAAGGTTAAGAGTGTGTTAGAGGTTGATGGTGTGTCCACCATTAGGGTTGTCCTTGCTATGATTGCTAACGCTCTTAAGAATGTGATAGTGATTAGTCATCAACAGCCACCAGCTATGGAGCCTACTGCAGTGGTGAACCAAGTGGCAGAGGAAACATGTGTTTATTGTGGTGAAAATCACAACTACGAGTTTTGCCCCAGCAATCCAGCTTCTGTGTTTTTTGTAGGTAATTAGAGGAATAACCCTTATTCTAATTTTTATAATCCAGGTTGGCGCAACCACCCCAACTTCGCATGGGGAGGACAAGGAAGTAATGTGCAAGCACAGCAAAAGGTGAACCAGTCGAGATTTGCTAAAGCGCCGGTAATGCCCCAACAAAACAAGCTGGCTTTGCCCCAGCAAAATTCGGGAAGTTCTCTCGAGGCGATGATGAAAGAATTTATGGCTAGTACAGATGCTGCAATTCAAAGTAATCAAGCTTTGATGAGAGCCCTGGAATTGCAAGTAGGTCGGCTAGCTAGTGAGCTAAAGGCAAGGCCTCAAGGGAAACTTCCCTTGGATACTGAACACCCTCGAAGGGAACGTAAGGAGCAGGTAAAGGCAGTAACTCTTAGGAGTGGTAAGCAACTAGAAGAGCCTAGTAAGACCCAAGACGTAAGTAGGAATAGTGATAAAAATGTTGTTGTTGAGAAAGAATTGGAGTCTGGTCAGGGTGTTAGAGGCAGCAATAAAAATGCTGGAGCATCTGGTTCTGTTCTAGATGTAGAACCACCTTATGTGCCGCCCCCACCTTATGTACCACCTCTACCTTTTCCACAAAGGCAAAAGCCCAAGAATTAGGATGGTCAATTCAGAAAGTTTTTAGAGATTCTTAAGCAATTGCATATAAATATCCCTTTAGTATAAGCTATTGAGCAAATGCCTAATTATGCTAAATTTCTTAAGGATATTTTAACTAAAAAGAAGAGGTTAGGTGAGTTTGAAACTGTATCTCTTACTGAGGAGTGTAGTGCTATTCTTAAGAAAGGGCTACCACCCAAGGCTAAGGATCCAGGGTCATTTACCATACCTGTATCTATAGGTGGAAAAGAATTAGGTAGAGCACTCTGTGATTTAGGTGCAAGCATTAATCTAATGCCTCTTTCGGTCTATCAGAAGCTTGGTATAGGTGAAACTAGGCCTACCACAATCACACTCCAACTAGCTGATAGGTCTATCACATATCCAGAGGGTAAAATTGAGGATGTCTTAGTGAAGGTAGATAATTTCATATTTCCTATTGATTTCATTATTTTAGATTATGAGGCTGATAAAGATGTCCCAATTATTCTAAGTCGTCCATTTTTGGCTACTGGTAGGGCGTTAATAGATGTTCAAAAAGGGGAGTTAACAATGAGAGTCTGTAATGAGGAAGTGAAATTTAATGTGTTTAAAGCCATGAAATATCCAGACGAAATGGAGGATTGCTCTTTCATTCGGATTCTGGAGAGCACAGTTATTGAGACAACAATGCAGGATTCGGCTAGTAAGCATTCAGAAGAGCATGGAGAGGTTAGTATTGAAGATTTAGAAGTTTGTTCTTTAGAAAGAAAAAATGAAAAAGAGTTGTTTAGGTGTGAGGATGTTTTTGAGTCTTTAGATTTAAATCAAAGGAAGGCTCCTCCAATTAAGCCATCCCTGCTTGAGGCACCTACTTTAGATTTGAAGCCCTTACCAGATCATCTAAAGTATGTGTATCTTGGGGAAGGAGAGACGTTGCCCATTATTGTTGCATCAGATTTAATGCCGGAGCATGAAGAGGCCTTAATAAAATTGCTGCAGCAATACCGCAAAGCTATAGGTTGGACGTTGGCTGACATTCAGGGAATTAACCCATCTTTTTGTTTGCACAAAATCACTCTAGAGGAGGGATCCTTTAGGAGTATTGAGCAACAAAGAAGGCTTAACCCTGCAATGAAAGAGGTTGTTAAAAAGGAGGTAATTAAATGGTTGGATGTTGGGATCATTTACCCAATTGCTGATAGCAATTGGGTGAGCCCTGTCCAATGTGTTCCTAAGAAAGGAGGTGTCACTGTGGTGAGCAATAAAGACAATGAGTTGATTCCAACCAGGACAATAACTGGCTGGAGGGTGTGCATGGACTACAAGAGGCTTAATAAAGCCACCCGTAAGGACCATTTCCCTCTACCATTTATTGACCAGATGTTGGATAGATTGGTTGGTCAGACCTATTATTGTTTCTTAGATGGTTATTCTGGGTACAACTAGATTACTATTGCTCCTGAGGATCAGGAGAAAACCACGTTCACCTGCCCTTATGGGACATTTGCTTTTAGGCGAATGCCTTTCGGCCTTTGCAATGCTCCAGCAACATTTCAGCGGTGTATGTTAGCAATTTTCTCTGATATGATTGAGTCTACTGTTGAGGTATTTATGGATGATTTTTCAGTGTTTGGAGGGTCTTTTCAGAAGTGTTTAGAAAATTTAGGTAAGGTATTAAAAAGATATGAGGATACCCATCTAGTTCTTAATTGGGAAAAATGTCACTTCATGGTGAAGGAGGGCATAGTTTTAGGTCATAGGATTTCTAAGAATGGTCTAGAGGTTGATAGAGCAAAAATAGAGGTTATTGAAAGATTAGAGCCACCGAATTCAGTGAAGGGAATTCAGAGTTTTTTAGGACATGCTGGACTTTATAGGAGGTTCATAAAGGATTTTTCCAAAATCAGTAAACCTCTTTGTAACTTATTGTGTACTGATCATGTTTTTTACTTTAATGCAAATTGTAGGAAGGCTTTTGAGACTTTGAAAGCTGCTTTAGTCTCAACACCCATTCTTTGCGCACCTAATTGGAATTTACCATTCGAGGTAATGTGTGATGCGAGTGATGCTGTGGTAGGTGCGATGCTGGGGCAAAACCAGAAAAAATTTATCCATCCTATATATTATGCAAGCAAGGTTTTAAATGAGGCACATGTCAACTATACAACTACTGAGAAGGAGTTGTTAGCTGTGGTGTTTGCTTTCGAGAAGTTTCGGCCATATTTGGTTGGATCCAAAGTCACAGTATTCACGGATCATGCAGCAATAAGGTATTTAATGACTAAGAAGAATGCAAAGCCTAGACTAATTCGTTGGGTTTTATTATTGCAGGAGTTCGACTTGGAAATAAAGGATAAGAAGGGATCAAAAAATTTTATTGCAGATCACTTATCTCGTCTTGATCCATCATCAGCTTTGTTGGAGCAATCTTCCATTTCTGATTCTTTTCCAGATGAACAACTCTTTGTTGTTGAGGTAAAGGTAGTTAGGGATGTCCCTTGGTATGCTGATATTGCCAACTTTTTGGTAAAAGGAGTCACCCCTATTGACATGGATTGGAGGCAGAGGAAAAAGTTTAAGCATGATGCGAAATTTTTCTATTGGGATGAGCCGTTTATGTATAAGCAATGCTCTGACGGTATTATTCGTAGGTGTGTTTCAAGTGCTGAAGCAAAATAAATCCTGGAGCAATGTCACTCTTCGCCGTATGGAGGTCATTTCAGCGGTCAGAGGACAGCTATGAGGATTTTGCATTGTGGATTCTTCTGGCCCACCTTATTCAAAGATGCTCATTGGTTTTACAAGCAATGTGATGCTTGCCAAAGGAGAGGAAATTTAGGACCTAAAGATGAAATGCCTCTTACTTACATTTTAGAAGTTGAATTATTCGATGTATGGGGTATTGATTTTATGGGGCCATTTCCCCCTTCTAATGGCAATATTTTTATCTTATTGGCAGTTGATTATGTGTCCAAATGGGTGGAGGCCATTGCATGCCATCAGAGTGATACCAAGACAGTTGCAAGGTTTCTTCAATCGCACATCTTTGCACGATTTGGGACACCTAGAGCTCTAGTGAGTGATGAAGGTACTCATTTTGTTAATAATATCTTAACTAAGCTGTTAGCTAAGTATGGGATTAAGCATAGGATAGCTACCCCTTATCACCCACAAGCAAATGGTCAAGCTGAAATTAGTAATAGGGAAATTAAATCGATTCTAGAGAAAGTAGTTCATCCATCTAGGAAGGATTGGTCTTTTAGGTTGGATGAGGCTCTTTGGGCTTATAGGACAGTCTATAAGACTCCTCTAGGTATGTCTCCCTATAGGTTAGTATATGGGAAAGCTTGCCATTTACCATTGGAGCTAGAGCATAAAACATTTTGGGCTTTGAAAAAGTTAAATTTTGATCTGAGTCGTGCAGGAGCAATAAAAATGTTGCAGCTTAATGAATTAGAGGAGTTTCGCCAATTTTCTTATGAGAATGCGAAAATGTATAAAGAAAAGACTAAGCTGTGGCATGAAAAGAAAATAAAATCTAAGGAGTTTGTCAAGGGTCAAAAAGTCTTGCTTTATAATTCTAGATTGAAATTGTTTCCTGGGAAACTAAAATCTAAATGGTCAGGACCATTTACTGTGGTTGAAGTTTTTCCCCATGGAGCAGTTACTTTGCAGGATGAAAAAGATGGGAGAGTGTTCAAAGTGAATGGACAACGTGTGAAAAATTATTGGGGAGAGGGATTTCAGGCGAAATATCCTTCCCTAAGATTGGTTGATGATTGAGAGAGCAGGATTTTTGCGGGAGCATTTCACAGAGCAAAATTTTGAGCTCCCAGTGTTTGTATTAATTTTATGTTTCGCTGATTTGTTTTTAATTTTAAATAGGTTAGATTTGATTTTTGCATGATTTATTAGATTTTTATCTTTAAGTATTTGTTTAATTTAGATTTTATCTATTTCGTTTTAAATTTAATTCGATTTTCAGGTTATTTATTTAAATTATCTTTGGATTATCTTTTCATTCGTTAGATTTTGTTTTATTTGGATTTTATCTTCAGTTATTTGAATTTTGTTTAGTTTAGGATTAATAAAGATTTTCTCTAATTAATTCGGCTTAAATAAAGGATTAGATTTGATTTATTCTGTTAAATTTAAAATTTGAATTTAAAAGATTTGATTTTCCTGATTTGAAATTTAAATTCCGTATCTAAGATTCTTCAGGTTCAGAAGGTTGTTGCGGCAAAGATAAAGCTGGAGCAAATTTTCCGTACGAATAGGAAGGATTTTAGTGTGAGTAATTATTTTTACCGTTGAAATTTTTGAATTTCTATGGGCAGGTGAATTGCAGGGATGCTGCCACATGTCGTGCAGGGATAATCCAACGGTTTAGCCGTTGACAACATGCCGTTATTTCCCACGGATGATTGAAATTCCAAGATTTTACCGTTAGGGATTTGATTTGCAAATTAAATGTGAACGGTAATATAATTTAATGGTGCAAATCTTTTCGGTTAGGATTTCAAATTGCTGGAGCCTTATTTATTGACAACTGCTGGTAAGTCTCTTTCCACTTCGTCTTCTCGATCCAATTTGCCGTCTCCATTCTTTCTTTTTCCCTTTCATTATCTGTAAAATTTTTGCGTTCTAATGGCGAAAACACGAGCGAGGAAAGAAAGAGAGAGGGAGAGTGAAGAGGAAATACCCATTACCCCCGAAGTTCCAAAAGTAAAAACTAAAAAGAAAAGAACACCAGAGGAGAAAGAAGCTAAAAGAAGAAGACGACAACAGAGGGTGGAAGAACAAGAAAAAGCGACAGAGGATGAGGCTGCTGCAGTAATTGAAGAAGACCCGCAAGAACAACAAGAACAGACCCCAGGAGAGGCTGATCGGAGACTTGCGAATACAGATACGACTCAAGAGGAAAATGCTGAGGAGAATCAAGAACAACAGGCTGAGTTGGTGAGAGATGAGCAGGCAGACGAGGTGTCTAAAAGAGGAAACGAGCAGGACCAAGAAGCTCGTGTTGAGGTGATCATGCCCGAACCACCAAAACGTCACCGCATAAAGCGAAAGGCCGACCGTATTCAGGTGATTCGAACTGATACCCCGTCACCACCATCATCAGATTCTGAGAGAGAAAAGGCAGAGCGAGAGAAAAGAGAAAAGAAAGAAGCTGAGGACAAGGAAAGAAAAGAAATAGAGAAGAAGACTGAGGAAGAGCAGTTGCTCAAGCGCAGGGCAGAGAAGGGCAAAAATGTTGCTGAAGCATCGGAGGAACACGATGCACTAGAAGAACAGCAGTTACCATTTGATCGCTTCGTCAACAATTTTTCCAGAGCAAAATATGCTGAGCTTCTGAAAAGGGATTTCTTGTTCGAGCGCGGTTTCAGCGGTGATCTTCCACAGTTCCTGAGGACCGGTATTACTGACCATGGCTGGGAGCTGTTTTGTGCAAAGCCTGAGTTTGTAAACGCACAGGTGGTGCGTGAATTTTATGCTAACATTGTTAAGGAGGATGGTTTCCAGGTAATTGTTCGAGGAGTCGAGGTGGATTGGAGTCCAGGTGCTATCAATGCACTATACAATCTTCAAAACTTTCCCCATGCGGCATATAATGAGATGGCTGTGGCGCCATCTGATGAGCAACTAAGTGATGCTGTGAGGGAGGTAGGAATTGAAGGGGCACAGTGGCAGTTATCCAAGACTCAGAAGAGGACATTCCAGTCGGCTTATTTGAAAAGGGAAGCGAACACATGGATGAGATTTATTAGACAGAAGATGCTTCCAACAACACATGACTCGACAATCTCCAGGGAACGGGTTCTCCTAGCTTTTGCCATCTTGCAGTCTCTCAGTATTAACGTAGGGAGGATCATTGCGAATGAGATTTCTGGGTGTTGGAAAAAGAAGGTGGGGAAACTATTTTTTCCGAACACAATCACGATGCTGTGCAGAAGAGTAGGGGTTCCAGTGGATGAGGGAGATGTGATCCTGTTTTATAAAGGGATCATAGACACGCCCAATTTGGCACGGCTCCAGCGTGTGCAGGAGGTACGTCAAGGTGGGCTTATCTACGACATCAACACGATTCTGGAACAACTGGCACTTTCGGCCAGTAGGCAGGAGTTTGCTGAGAGGCAGACTTTAACCTTTTGGAACTATGTTAAGAATCGGGATGCCGGCTTAAAAAGGGCGCTGTAGGAGAATTTTTCAAACCCATACCCAGCCCTTCCCATATTCCCTAACGATCTGTTGAACCTCTGGATTCCGCCCCCACCTACTGAAAGAGGAGAAGAGAATGATGATGAAGAGCAGGGTCAGGAAGATTGATGGATGAGATGATCTTCAGCGAGCATTACTTTTGTTCCTAAAATTTTGTTTTCTCCCGCATATCTGACCCTGTTTGCTAAATATGTTTGCTTGTTTCTTTTAATTTTTCTGCTTCGAAAAAAAATATCTACTTTGTAATGTTTTTCTTATGCTTTAATGAAATTTCTACATGTTTCCATTCCATGAGCACTGACTAACTCTAACTTAACTAATTTTCTTCTGAATTTTTGAAGCTTGGACTGATTAAGCTTAATTAGATCAAGGTATTCTGATCTTCAGAAACCTTTTGCTTGAGCATTTCTTCTAGCCTGGACTGTTGCTGCGGCAAAGAAGATTTTGAAGGTAGTATGGACTTATATGATCCACTTTACGCTTAATTCTAGTCCCACGCTTAATTTAAAATTCATATAGAAAAATTTAAGTTTGGGGGTATAAATGCTTATTTAATGATTCATTGGGGACAATGAATAATTCAATTTTGGGGGACTTTTTACTACTCCAATTGTTTTACTCGAGCATTCCTCTCCTTCAAATAAAAATTTGCTAGGTTATTGAGTAACCGGGGACATTTGTGATACCCACAGTTTGTTTTCGCGTCAATAGATGACCTAGTAAAATGAAAAAAGTTATTTACTGAAAAATTTTGATTGTTGAAAATTTTTGCTGAAAAAAAATTGATGGAGCAAAAGTTTTGAAGGATGAATGATAATCCAGCAGTTTTTCTGTCTCCCAGAACTTAGGTGAGCTTCATCATAAAATGCTGCCATTCTGAGGGGCAAGAGATGGAATAACTAAGGATTTTTGAGCTTTATAAAAAGTATTGAGCCTAGTTGGTGATGAGTTTGAGGCAAGGGTATATTGCACCATAAAGTGGGTCATCCCATGCTTGAGAACTTATGACTGTAGGGCTGCTTTAAGTCTTAAAATGAAAATATAAACTCCTTGAGAATATGCTTTGAATGTCTGATAGTAGAGCTAAGCTGTGGAGAGTTCTTAGAATTGAGTGGAAAGTGGTGATTATTTGTCTCTGCCGAAGGAATCATTTTGCTGCAGCAGAGCTTGGTTTTGCAGAATGCTCAGGTAAAGGTTAAAGAGAAGTATTGGATTGTCTGATTTGATTAAGCTAATTCGTTGTCTAATGTTTTTTGATTCTTAAGGGAAGGTGAGTTAGTATTGCTCGGGACGCGCAATAGTTCAAGTTTGGGGGTGTGATAACTGCCCAAAAGGTAGTTATTTAGGCCTCAATTATATAGGGATTTGTGTGTCCTTTATGCTTATTAGGGTTGGTTTTGGATAGATATTACATGTTTTAACCCATTTGGAAGAATGGAAGCATTGGAAATTATTTTGTGGAGATTATGCTGCTGAGCGACTAGAGGGAGCAAATTCTGTGCTGCAGCAAAAACTGGGAACAGAACTGCCACATCACAGCTCGTTAGCCAACTTCATGAACCGACTTCTATTGAATTATTTTCGTGATAAGGGATCAAGGAGAGCCTTACACGTGTCCTAGTTGACTGTTGTTGGTTCGTCGATTATCCGCAAGCGCACGGGTCGTCACAAGTAATATAAAACGGTAGTAATACCGAGTATCGAATCCACAGGGAGGCGAAGCGAAACTTAAGCAAATAATTAAAATCTCTTGAGCACTAAAAATACTTAGGCAAAATAATATTTAGGGACCACTTCATGCAATAAAAGGATTCAAACTCAAGACAATTAACGAAAATAAATTGATCAATCGAAAATAAAATATGGAGAAAGAGTTTTCTTTAAATGGGAAGAGGGGTCTTGAAAATCAATGATTAGCTAAATAGTTGTGATAATTATCCTATCTCATTGCCCAACTAATTATAATCTTAGAATCTCCGTTAATCACATAGGTTCTCCTGTCGGTTTCCCCTAATTGTAATTAATTCATTTTAACAACCTAAGTGTCCTTAGCGCTATTAAAAATCATTAATTAATACGCTCTGACTCATTTTAGGAATCTAAGTTTAATAAACTAATCCCGGTGTCACAACGGGCAATTAAACTAGTTGCATGGATTATGATCTATCCTAATTTCTCTCCGTCGAGTTTCCATTAAGAATCGAACCATTACACAATTGGCCAGATTGAGTAAAGCATTAAACACATCCATACAAATAATTAGGACATGGGCAAGAGACAAGAAATTATGACAATATTTGAACTATCATTTCATTTCAAGACCCTGATTTGGGGTTTTAGCTACACATGGCTAGAATATCCTCAATAATTACAAAGGAAAGCATAATAAAAAGCATAAAAGGAAAGGAATTGACCGTCGAAAAACCCCTCGTTGACGCTTGGAGCCTCGCTGACTACTCCTTGAGCCTCTAAGATGCTCCCCCAAAATTCCCAAAATTTTCCCACTAAAAGAATCCTCTCAATAAGGCTCAAAAGCCTTGAGAGGGGCTCCAAAGAAGCCTAAGGAAGAGAGAAAGGAATTGGAATGGTGAATGATGGATTGATGAGGAATGAGGCACCCAAGGGTGCCTTTTTATAGGCCTAGAATAGGGGTAGCGTCGCGACGCTACCTTGCTCAGCGTCGCGACGCTGCTGCGCACGCGGCTTGGGCAACACGAAAGGGTAGCGTCGTGACGCTGTTTACATAGTGTCTCGACACTGCCCCAAAATTCCAGATTTTTCAGCTTCCTTTTGGGCTGATTTTTGGGCCTTCTTCTTCATTTCTTTTGGTCATTTCTTCATGGTTGTCTTCTTTGGGCCTCCAATTGCTTCAAGCTTGGATTTGGGCTTTAATTACTTCAATTTTGGCACTTTTTCTCCCAAAAACACCATTTTTGCTCCTAAAGACCAAATAACAAAATTCTTTAAATATTTTCATTAAAAACCCGATTAAAGCACCAAAAAGCTTAATAAATTGAGACTAAAATAGTGACATTTCTGCTCGCTATCATTGACCTAATTGAAGCCTCCCATTCTTCTATAAAAGGAAGTAGCCGTCAAGGTCAAAAGAATTCCAATTCTCCTTGGAAGCCGAATAGTATAGAGAGATTTGAGACCACTAGAAGGCCATCATTGCAAGCTGATTGAGGAGTTTAATATTTCCTTTATTATCTTGTAATTATGAACATGTCTACTCAGATTATGATTTGTGTTTCTATACTTATTATGAACTAAGTAGCTTTAGGCGTTGGTTAAGGAATATGTAGTTGTCGTGCTTCATCTCTAATAATATTTGTTGATTATTGCATCTTGGTTAATTGTTGTGCCTATTTCCATTTTATGCCCGCCCGGCCAGCTGGTGTGAATAGCTCTCTCTAGTTTCAGGGATGATTTAGAGAGTGTGTGACAATTATCCACACTACGATCATTGTCTATTAGTGAACGTCAGTGACTGAGCTAGGGATAGCTAGTTGCCTAGTGCTTGATCGGTCATACTTCATTGGGGTTGAAACACATTCCAAGAGATCCGGAGTTCCGGGAGGAATCCACTAATAATACTGCGAGAGTTTACATGATCAATAATATTGCTAGAGCCTCTTTTAAAACAATTACTAAAACCTGACCAGCACCTGTCTTTAATCTGTCTGCCTATTTGATTATTTTCTGTTCTGTCATTTACTTTGCTTTAGCATTACTCTTAGAAAACCCAATCATTTTTACTACTTTGAAACCATTAAAAGAGTCACATAAAATAGATAGAGTGGAAGCTAATTCAGGCCTTGGATTGACAAATACTTATCACTTGCTGCGGACTGTGTATACTTGCACAGAGTCTAGAGTCAAATTATATCTTATTTCTTATAGCATTTTTACTCACTCTAGGAACCCAACACCCGCTCACATGTCTGCTACATGGACGTTTTGGATCAATACGTCTGTATCAAATACAAAGCGAGTCGTATCTCTTCGTGTTACCAGGATAAGGTACCCAACCTTATCCTTGTACTATAGACCTTTTAGGTTGTTAGTTGAACATCGATCCTTGTATGTCCCCACATACTTGTTCAAGTTACATACAAACAACCTTGGATCTTGGTTTATTGGATTTAGGTCAAATTGTGCAATATTAACAATAACACTTTATTGTAGAAACTCAATAATACTTTATTGAAACAAGTATACAATTTGTTTACATTCACTATCTACGAGTTTTAGGGCATAAAACCCAACACATCTATTATAGCCAACTCAACGCTCCAAACAACCCATTAGTAATTAATTATGATGTAACACAGTACTTGTCAAAATAAAATACAGAAGCTTATAGGCCAATTGATTTTTATCCAGTAGTTGCCTTGGAGAATTCTTTTTCAATTTTAATTTACGTTAGTTCTAATAGGCCCTGACCCAATTCAAATGATATGACATACATCATAGAGAACCCCATCATTCAGAAAATATTCTAGAGTTCATTTTTTTTTCTTTTTTTGGAAATAAAATAATCCTATTTGGGTTCTCACCTGATAGTTCGTTGGAGTTTGAAACTGGGAAATCGAGCAACAGCTCATAGAAGTTGGATTTAGAGCATTGTTGGCGACAGTGGCCATTGAGATGGCGAACACGAGAGAGAGAAAACATGAGAATCAGAGATAGAGAGAGGTTGGGCCAAAAGAAAGATTAACCGAAAGAATCACTTACCAGAATAGATAGGTGACGACCGGATTTTGAAGCGGCGGTGGCGCACAAAGGCAACGACGATCGGATCTGGCTCGACAGCGGCGACAATGCGTGCGATAGTGGTCGTTGTAGCATGCAGTGCAGATAGAGACGAGAGGGAGCAAGAGAGCGCGCAAAGGATGAGAGAGAGAGATATATCGAGAAGATGGGGATTGACCAACGGTGGCTCACGAACGACGGCAAACGGCGTGCATTTGGCCTTATAGAGGTGGCGTATCTAAGAGAGAGACAGACTCGAGTGGGAGGGAGAGAGTGTGAGGGACGAGAGAGAAAGAGCGCTGGTAAGAAAGAGAGATCAAAGAAGAAGAAGGAGGTTTATGAAATTTCTTTTTTTTTTTTTTAAGAAAAACCCCCACTAATTGATTTTTTCTTTTTTTTTGGGGGGGGGGGGAGTGTGTGAAAGCCCCCCTTTCTCCCTCTTTTTTGACTGAGTAAGAAAACAAATCTGACTCTCTCTGTTTTTTTTCCTTTGGACTGTTACATCATACTAATCTTAAAAGAACTTTCATCCTCGAAAGTTGCTAGCCTTGGACCAACTCCAGATACTTGGTCATCATTTCATCTTCTCTCTCCTAGGTTGCTTCTTTGAACAAGTGTGATGGGACCAAATTGTCTCTGTTTATTTGTTCTTAATCTTGCTAGTTTTATGGTAATTATCTTGCTTAAAGTTATATTTTGTAGGGGTTTGGTATCAAGTGCTTCTAGGGAGCCCATATTCGAAATTGGCGTTAATTAGAGGAAATTAACGTGGTTTCGATCCATCTTGAATTCCATGGGATGTCGAGATGGTGAAAAGACCAAAGTGGAGCACTCGAGAGTCGAAAACAACGCCAAATGGATCAAGTTTTGAAGCAGCCAAACAAGGAAGACCCGAAAGGTGGTGTCTCGACGCTTCGGAAAAGGAGGACCAGTGAAATCACCATTGACGTCGAGACACTGGCCACGATATCTCGACGCCGTTTTGCTGTCTAAATACAACAGTTGTGTTTTAGGGCAAAAGAGAGAGGAGAGAAGGAGATCTGATTGGGAGTTTTCAACAGCCGTTTCCCTCGGCTTTATTCGATCTTTTTCATTCTCCATTTGTATTTTATAGTTTCAAGGTAGATTAGGTTGGTTTCTCAAGCCTTGGGCTTGGATTAGACTCGTCTATGGACGTCTAAGCACCGTTCATTGTAGTCGAAACCTTGGGATTGTAAGTACATTTATAGTTTAATCCAAAGTTTAAACTATAATACGTTTAATAATATCGTATATGATCAATGTTAATTCCCTTTATCAAGTTTGAACGTTTCAAACTTTTTCATCTAACTGTTATAAGGTTTAGTCCGTTTGAACTAGCTGGGGGACCTAATGGACCTACAGATCCTGGGCTCCAACGATATGAGATTAACCGATTAAACTCTTTTAACCTATTTAACCAACATTCGTTACCTAACGGGACACTCCACTATGGCCTGTAGCTGCACTCCCCTCACTATATATATATTTCTATCCACCCGATATAACCGTGATCAGTAAGTCGACCCTTCACAGGTTGTTCGTAACTAAAGCTCGGTCAAATGTCCGTTTTACCCCTGAAGTTACTTCTGGTTCCTTAAGTCCCCATTGAGTCCCTAACGAACAATTTGTTTGTGGTCCGACCATTAAACCTAATACCTCTTGGGCCAATGAGAGGGTGGCATGACTTTGTTCACGTCCCAGAGTCAGCACTTAAGGGAGCAACTTCTCTACAATCCCTAAAGTCGAGTAGGAATGAATTTCATATTGCAGGACTATGTTCCCAGCTATCTACCTGGTCTTATCCCCAAAATGGTAGGCTTATTGAGTCGGCGATGTTGGGCCACTCTCACCCATGCAAATCAAAGGATAATCCCGAATAAATAGGAGTTAAAAGTTAGCTCAGGATTAGGATCGAGTTACCTAGGTCATCGCTTGAAATAGTCAATTTCATAGTAAACGACGTTATAAAGTGAAAGTGACTTATTACGAGGTTCGGTCTTATACAAACTCTTTTGCATAGGATGCCCCCACTCACATGTCTCTACATGAATGATTCAGGATCACATTGTTTGTTCTAAATACAAAGTGGGTCGTATCACATAGTTTTCCTAAGATAAGGTACCTAGTCTTATCCCTATATAGACCACTTAGGCTATTACTTGAACTTGATCAAGTTTTATGTCACTACATAAAGTTCAAGTGTTCATATCATAGCCAAGGATTCTAATTTATTAGATTTGGGTTAATTAACGCATAATTAAAACAACCATTCGACAACCAGAAATTGAATCATTTCAATAACGTTTTATAATTAACTTTGCCACATTTACTATCCACGAGTTTTAGGACATAAAACCCAACAGAGGTCAGGGTCACTTGGTTGGGCATTTACGATCATCTGCCTCAAGCTTGACTTAACTGTCAATTGAGCTAGACTTGTCGTAACCTCGCCTTTTGCAACTATTATCTTTGCACGTTCCAAGTCATCCAATATATGTCTGGGTAGTAATTAAGGAAGACGTATGAACAATCTTCCTATTGAGGGCATCTGCAACTACATTTTGTAGGAGTGTATGACACACGAGCAAAGCGATTTATGACCTTAGGCACTAATTGACATTAATTTTTCATACAAAAAGCATACTATTTTGAATGAAAATTAGAGGACCAAAAACTTACCTCGTTGAGTTCGAAATCAAGTAACTCCTGTAACACCGCTAAATTTAGGGAAGTGTCAAGTTCTTGATTTATATTTAATTTGCCAATATTTAGCTAATTAAATTGAGTTTAGATGATTAAATAGAATTCTAATTGGCCTAGTATGGATTAAATAGGCTTAATTAAGGTTTTAATTGGATTATCAAGCATTTGAATAACTTAATGGCATTCTTGTAATTATAGAAAATAAGCCAAACCAAACTCTAGCATCTCTTTCTTTTGACCGGAAGCAAATCGAGGCAAGACCTCATCTTCTTCCTCCTTCCTTTTCCTCCTTATCCGATTTCTCTATTCCCTTCCCTTCACCATCTTCGTTTCTTCTTCTTCACAAAGAATTAGCAAGCCACCGCCGTTCTTCTTAGCTCTGACGAACGTTTGGTGAATGGAGGAGTGGTTTTCGGTGCTTCATGCAGCAGCAACGTGCATCGTCGGCAGCTTCTTCACGTGACCACGGCAGCGAGCCAGAGGCTTCTTCTTCCTTGGGCTTGTCCGACGTGAATTCTAGCTTGCTCCTCGGATTGTCGACGTCATTCAAGCATGTAAGGGTTGCGATTCCCTCGAAATAGCAAGATTTGGGTCTAGGCAGTAGCGTTTCAAATGGATTTTCTAGCGAACTAGCAGCTCTTCTGTGTGATTCACGGCGAACCTTCCTTTTCTTCTTCGGTTTCCAATAGGTATTACCTCCTAGTCGCACGTAGTGCATTTTCCGGCTCCTTCTCCTCTGTGCAGTACTGTTTTCGACGGGATGTGAGTGTTCGACAGCTTCGTTGCATTTTCAGCAACGCACGTAATAGGATAAAAATAATCCTATTTTATTACCTCTAATTTAAAATTGTTAGAGGAATTTTATGTTTTATTTGTCTTACTTATAGGTACTTCGAGCTTAGGCGATGTCGGGAGCCAACTACCCAAATTGGTGTTAATTTTGGCCAATTATGGAGTTTTGGAGCCATCTCGATGTTCTTGGACGACGAGGAGGTGAAAAGACCCAAATGGATCGAAGCGGGCCTGAAGAACAACACCAAGAATCGTAGGTTGAAGCCCCATACCGAGAAACAATGAGACAAAATCGAAAAAAAGGGTAACAAGGCTCGGATTAGGGATGGCGTCGAGGCGCTGCCCCTAGCGTCTCGACGCCGACGCGATCTGGACACGGAATGAAAAGTTTGTGGTGTCGAGACGCCGAGCCTGGCGTCTTGACGCAACGACGTTTTCTATAAATATAGGGCTTCAGTTTAGTCCGCCATTAGGTTAGAATTTTGGTCCCTTTTCGATTGTTTTCACCTTTTTACTTTTCCTACTGCTGTGTAGACCTTTTTTGGTCATATTCTATGTATTCTTTCATGTTTGTTTGTAGTTTCCCATTGCTTATGAGTAGCTCAACTCGTTGGAATCGTTGGATTGGGATTATGTTTGAATGATATTGATCTTTGGCTGAGTTTTCTGGGTTTATATATTATGTTCTTGTTGTCTTTTATTGAATTTTACATGTAATCTTGTTTAAACAAATGCATGAGATTAATTTCTTAGGATTGACGATCCTAGGAGATTTCTATTTGTGCATTATATCAATTATTTTTAGATAGCCACTAGGTCGAGACAAGACAATCTCTACGTAGTGATGACCCTTGATAGGCCTAAGATGAAAGTTAAAGGTTGTAGTATAGGGATAAGGCTGGGTACCTTATCCTGGTGACACTATGGATACGGCCTGCTTTGTATATTGATACAAACGTAGTGATCAAACGCGTTCATGTGGTTGACATGCGAGTGGGGGTATCTTGTGCAATGAGTTTGCACAAAGACCGGACCGCAAAATAGTTAACCACTAACTGTAACACCGTTAGTTAGCTTGGTTTCTATTTCACGAGGATGACCTAGGCAACTTGGCCTTAATCCTGAGTGGATTATGGACTCCTGTCCATGAGGGATTGTCCTTTGATTTGTACGGGTGAGAGTGGCCTGTTCGCCGACTTAATAAGCCTACCATTTTGGGGACAAGACCGAGTGGGGAGCTGGGAACGTAGTCTTACAAGATGGAATTCACTTCTTCCCGATATTAGGGTAAGTAGAGGTGTGTTCCCTTAAGTGGTGTCTCCGGGTCTTGAACAATGGGCCCTACCCTCTTTATGGCACGAGAGGGATTTCTGTTTGCTGGTTGGACCACAAACAGGTTGTTCATTAGAGGAGCACTGGTACTTAAGGACCAAGAGGTAGCCCAAGGGTAAAACGGTAATTTGACCTAGCTTGGGTACGAACACACGTGAAGGGCTAACTTGCTGTTGACGGTCGATATCCGTGGACACAGAAATATATCTGCAGTGAGAAGAGTGCAGCTATGGTTCTATAGTGGAGTGAACCACAGTTAACAAACACTGATTAATTTGGTTAATGAGTTTAGCCAATTAATCTCACGTCGTTGGAGCTTCTGATCTGTAGGTCCATTAGGTCCCACCGGTAGCTCTATAAGGGCGTTGAGGTAAATTTCTAAGGGAGAATTGAATATTCGTAGTGGTTTGAATAGTAAAATAAAATATGAATTTGATTCATATTATAAAACTATAGGTTATAATTAATGCACATTAGATGTACATTAATACTATAGTTTATTTTTGAGAGGAATATAATTAAATATGAGATATTTAATTATGATATTAATTAATTAGAGAATTAATTAATTATTGTTTTAATTCAATTCAATTAAATTTGATTTAATTGAATTAGATTAAAACTTTAGGTTATGTGGGAATGTTATGTAAATATATGAGTTACATTAATTATAATAATTAGTTAATTTAATTGTTAAATTAATTATATTATTATAAATTGGTTAATAATTTATAATTATTAATTAATTTATTTATCAGTTAGTTGAACTGATAAGTGTGTACGTGTGAAGGGGAGTTAAATTAGGGAGTGGGAAGTTTCATCGGTAAAATAACCACTCCCCAATTTAATCCCATTTGTTGAGTTGGTTACGTATCTCTTTCCCACGCCATTCTCTCCCTCTCACTCTCCAGATCTCTCTGCAATTTTTCTCTCAAGAATACAGAGAAGAAAAATTTTCCCAACCCTTAGAAAATTTCGCTCCCACAAGCACTTTTCGCACATCCTTCAAGAGAATACCGGTGCAACCATTTTGGTGGTGTTCGTGACTAATTTCCAGTGGAGAACCAAGGAATTTTGGAGAAGCAATTCAAGAAATCTTCAAGGGTAAGTCATTCTTGAATTCTAGGATCATTAGGATCCACTTCTAGATTGGGATCTAGAGTTTTTTTTTTTGGATATGCATGTTTTATAATTAAAATTCAGTAGTTTTTATTTAATTATAATGCTGTATTTTGTTTGCCAAACGTATTGGTATTTTAATCCGAATTAAAAACTGAGTTAAGGTTTCTGTAAGTTTCCGCTGCAAAAAGGGCTTTTATCCCTTCAATAAGAACCTTGTAGCGCATACCATGACTAATTGATCCATTAATGCCTAAGTGAGAAAAAATTACAAGTTTCCCTTCTGATACTCCTTCTGCGTTTGGCATAAAACTATCAATTGATTATTTGGCTAGTTCATGCGTGAGGTTTAGTTCTCTAAAAACTTACAAGGGACTGTGTTAGTCTTAACGCAATCAAAGCTCATGCATGCACTATCTTTTAGCTGTAGTATTTTAATTTTACCAAGACTACATGTCATGCACTAACTTGTTCCACTTAGAGATGTCTGCATGTAGTACCAGTCAGGGATTTAGCATACTGCTACCACATCTGGCTGGCCAAGCGGGAGTTAGTAATGAAAATAGTATCGCAACTAAGTAGAAGGCAATAATGTTTCATTAAATCAAAGTATGCGCTTACAAAATAGACTTATCACCGCATGGGTGCTTGCGCTAAGCCTTCAAGAAGAAAATTAGCTCATGCGAGCAAAACAATACATCATGTAATAATACATTGCAAACGCAAGTCTACTCTTAATCACAACTCTCTGCGATTTCTCTTTCTCCTTGATCTTCATCTTCCCCTCTCGTCCCTCAATTTTTGTATATTATGAGTTGTATGTTTCCTTGAGTAGGTGGTTTCTATTTATAGGTGAAGGAAACTAACTTCTCCATGTAACTTGCATCAGTCATCTTCAGCCAACTTGCAACTTTTCAACCCCTTTTCAGCCCACTTGCGCGTCAGTGTGTCAGCATGGTCTTTTCATCCATCTTGTCTATCTCATGATCGTCTTGGGATGTGTGCCTGCGCTGAGAGAAACTTGGGCAACAAACAACTGAATTAATTGCGTTAGCACCCTATATTTTTATAATTTCTCACCGCATACATAAATATGGCCTACCGCATAAACTCATCACATTTTACTTTCTTATTGCGCCGAAGTAACGCATCATTGTATCATTTGGCCTTGTTTTAGCTTAAGTTTAAAGGATAAATAACTTGCTTTTTGCAAGTTATCACTTGTCTTAGCCATCTCAGACTTAGATCATTTCACAGTAATCGGAAGCAAGGCAGAGAGAAATAAAAAGCAAAGAAAGGAAGCAAGAAGATGAAGTGAAACGAAAACGTACCGTGGGTCTTGAATAAATAGGGCTCCGACACTATAAATCCTAATTGAAAGATTCCGCCCCAATTAAATAAAAACTACCATTTAATTTGCATGTAATCATGGAGAATTTAAATTTCAAAAATGGTAAAATTTTGTCTTGTGGTAAATCTCCTCTACGCTGGCTAACAAATAAATCGTTGGATCAACACTGCGTGACATGTGGAAGCGTAAAAAAATGTTTAATTCCAAACGGTAAAATTATTTAATTCACAACCAATCCCCTTAAAATCTGACGAAATAGTTGATCCTTCAAACAAATTGCAAAAACAAACTGATCAACAAAGATTTTCTTCTAGAAGAATATTTTATACGAAAAATTTCAATTCGAAATTTAAACCGCCAAAATCAAATATCACCTTAGCCGAATAAATCAGGAAATATATTATTACAAACCTAATCTAAGAAGAAATTTAAATAACAAAAATACAACTAAATCAAGAATAAATCCGATTAAAAATTAAATAGGCGAGCATAAAAATAAATAAACCGAAAATTAAATCTACGAAAATTAAAAATACCAACGAATTAAATCAGATAAGATCCAAATAAACCGAATCTAATTCAAAATAATTTGAATTAAAATAAAATAAAATCAATGAAACATAAAATCGCAACAATCACTGGGAGCTAAAAATATTGCAATATGAAATGCTCCCACAAAACTCTCGCTCGCTCATTTATCGACCAATTTTAGGGAAAGGATATTTCGAACGAAATTCCTCTCCCCAATAATGCTTCACTCTTTGTCCATTAAGCTTGAACACTCGCCCATCTTTTTCATTTCTAAAAGTCATTGCCCCATGACGAAAAACTTCAATCACAATAAATGGCCCAGACCATTTAGATTTTAATTTCCTAAGAAGCAATTTTAATCTAGAGTTGTATAACAAAACTCTCTGACCATTAACAAATTATTTAGGTTTTATCTTCTTATCATGCCACCGCTTAGTCTTCTCTTTATACATTTTCGCATTTTCATAAGAAAATTGACGAAACTCTTCTAACTCATTAAGCTGTAATATTCTTATTGCCCCTGCACGACTCATATCAAAATTCAATTTCTTCAAAGCCCAAAACGTTTTATGCTCAAGCTCTAATGGTAAATGGCAAGCCTTTCCATATACTAACCTATAGGGAGACATACCTAGAGGAGTCTTGTAGGTCGTCCTATAAGCCCAAAGAGCCTCATCTAACCGAAAAGACCTATCTTTTCTAGATGGATGGACTACCTTCTCTAGAATAGATTTAATTTCCCTATTACTAACTTCAGCTTGACCATTTTCTTGCGGGTGATAAGGGGTAGCTATCCTATACTTAATTCCATATTTAGCCAAAAACATAATTAAAACATTATTCACAAAGTGTGTACCCTCATTGCTCACAATGGCTCTAGGTGTCCCAAATCGCAAAACAATGTGCGATTGAAGAAACCTTGATACCGTCTTAGCATCATTCTGATGGAATGCAATGACCTCCACCCATTTGGACACGTAATCAACTGCCAATAAGATAAAAATATTACCATTAGAAGGGGGAAATGACCCCATAAAATCAATACCCCATTGATAGCGAGCATAGCTAGCTATCTTTACTTATTTAATTTAGCTAGTCTTTTATGATTTTTGGGCCATTTTATTGTGCTTTATTGTTTATTTTGTAGGAAATGGTTGATTGGAGCTATAATGCAATATCAGAGTTAATCGGGTGCTCGGGGCGTGAAAAGATGCAAAGGAATGAAAAGAGTAAAAGTGGAAAAGAGTCAAATCTCGGTCAACAGCAGGCTAGCGTCGAGACGCTAGCTCTTGAGCGTCTCGACGCTCACATTCCATATCAGATTAGGCGCGTAAAGCTTACAGCGTCGAGATGCTATGATAGGAAGCGTCCCGACGCTTCCGTTTTTCCTTATTCAGAACGCGCGTATAAGAGGCAGCGTCGCGACACTGTCTTGACAGCGTCTCGACGCTAAGACAAAAAATCAGAATAAAAGCTTATTTTCGGCTAGGTTTTGGGAGAGTTCGATTTGGGACCTTTTGGAGCCGTAAAGAGGACAGAACAGAGCACTTTGGAGGCTGAAACAAAGGGGGAGACTTGGAAATCAACCCATTGTTCGTGGGGATCGTGACGGGGACGTCGGGACTCGACCTACATTGAGTTTTCTTTTCCCTTTTCTTCCTTTAGTTAGATTTATGGCTTTCATATGTTTAGTTGAGATTGTATTTTCATTCATGAGTAGCTAAACTTGTAGCTTAGGGATTGATGTAGTTGATTAAGTTTATGGATTGATTTATGGTTTAAGTTGTGCAATGTTATTGTGTTTGTAATCTTGATTTAATGCTTTCAATTAATTGGCCATTAGTTGGATGATTTAAGTTTCGAATCTAGCTCGGGAGAGGGGATTTGATTTAGACTTACTCAAGATTGCATGAATAAAGTTTACTTTCTAATTCTTGACGGTTTTAGATTAACTTTAGAATTGGTTAAAAGATCTCATTGCCTTGCTTATTAATAAACTTAGATAGGGATATCAAGTTGGTTAATTTGCATGAGAATCAATTATACTCGGGAGAGGTAGTTGTGATGAAAGGGTCTTTGGCTCATAATTTCATTGTGCATAATAACTTATTCTTTAAAATCAATCCTAAACGAAATCGGCGAAATCAATTCCCTAAGTAGTTTTTCCCAATTGAATTTCCATTCTTTTTACTTGCTTTGATTTAGCTTTATTATCACTCATTCATCACTTTTTAATCCCTAAATAAAATTGAGCGAGATTATTCACAATACTCGATTTGCTTAAAAATCCAATCCAGAGGACGACATTCGAATTTACTATTCACTATGTTATTACTTGACCCCTGCGCTTGCGGTTAGGAAAAGTCCACATCACCCATACATCGAATAATTCTAATTCTAAAATATAAGTAAGAGGCATTTCATCTCTAGGTCCTACATTTCCTCTCCTTTGGAAAGCATCACATTGCTTGTAGAACCAATGGGCATCCTTAAATAAGGAAGGCCAGAAGAATCCACATTGCAAAATCCTCATAGCTGTTCTCTGACTGCTGAAATGACCTCCATACGGCGAAGAGTGACATTGCTCCAGGATTTCCTTTGCTTCATCACCTGAAACACATCTTCGAATAATACCATCAGAGCATTGCTTATACATAAATGACTCATCCCAATAAAAGAATTTTGCATCATGCTTAAACCTTTGCACTTGCCTCCAATCCATATCAATAGGAGTGACTCCTTTTACCAAAAAGTTGACTATATCAACATACCAAGGAGTATTATTCACTACCTTTACCTCAATAACAAAAAGTTGCTCATCTGGAATGAATCTGAAATGACAGATTGCGCTAGCAAAGATAATGTTGGATCAAGACGAGACAAGTGATCTGCAATAACATTTTCCGATCCCTTCTTGTCCTTTATCTCCAAGTCGAATTCCTACAATAACAAAACCCAACGAATCAATCTAGGCTTTGCATCTTTCTTAGACATTAAGTACCTTATTGCTACATGATCTGTGAAAACCATGACTTTGGACCCAACCAAATATGGGCAGAATTTCTCAAAGGTAAACACAATCGTTAACAACTCCTTTTCAATATAGTTGTGTAGTTGATTTGTGCCTGATTCAAAACCCTGCTTGCATAATAAATAGGATGGATAAATTTGCCCTACTTTTGCCCCATCATTGCACCTACTGCAACATCACTCACATCACACATTACCTCAAATGGTAAACTCCAATTAGGTGCACAAAGAATAGGGGCTGAGATTAAAGCAGCCTTTAAAGTGTCAAAAGCCTTGCTACAATCTGCATTAAAGTAAAAAAACACTATCAGCATACAATAAGTTACAAAAAGATTTACTGATTTTTGAAAAATTCTTTATGAACCTTCTATAAAAACCAGCATGACCTAAAAAGCTCTGAATCCCTTTAACTGAATTATGTGGTTCTTGTTGGGTTTTATGCCCTAAAACTCATAGATAGTGAATGTAAACAAATTGTATACTTGTTTCAATAAATTGTAATTGAGTTTCTACAATAAAGTGTTATTGTTAAATATTGCACAATTTGACCCAAGTCCAATAAACTAAGATCCAAGGTTGTTTACATGTGACTTGAAATAGTATGTGGGGACATACCAGGATTGGTGTTCAAGTAACAACCTAAAAGGTCTATAGTATAGGGATAATGATGGGTACCTTATCCTGGTAACACTATGTGATACGACCCGCTTTGTATTCGTTACAGACGTATTGATCCAAGGCGTCAATGTAGGAGACATGCGAGCGGGGGTATCCTATGCAATGAGTTTGCATAAGACCGGACCACGAAATAGTAAATCACTAGATGTAACACCGTTAACTAGTTAGGTTACTGTTTCAATAGGATGAACTAGGTAACTCAGTCTTAATCCTGAGTGTGTCATTGACTTCTTCTCACGAGGGATTGTCCTTTGATTAGTATGGGTGAGAGTGGCCTGCACGCCGACTCAATAAGCCTACCTTCTTGAGGACAAGACCGAGTGTGAGGCTGGAGACATGACAATACAAGTGGTGACTCCAGGACTTGAACAAAGGGATCCCACCCTCTCACTGGCCCGAGAGGGACTTTCTGTTTAATGGTTGGACCATAAACAGGTTGTTCATTAGCGGAGCGCTGGTACTTAAGGAGACAGATGTAACACAGGGGTAAAATGGTAATTTGACCCAACCGTGGTTACGAACACTCGTGAGGGATTGACTTACCGGTATAGGTCTATATCCGTGGACACAATAATGTTCTACAGTGAGAAGAGTTCAATTGTGGGTCTTTAGTGGAATGACCCACAATTAATGAATATTGGTTAACTTGATTAATGAGTTTAATCGGTTAATCTCATATCATTGGAGCTTCTGATCTGTAGGTCCATTAGGTCCCCCTGCTAGCTCGTAAAGAGTAATTAGGAACAAATATATCTTGAGAGAATTTGAATAGTTCAAATTCATATTGGGAATTAAGTTAATTGTATGAGATACAAATTAATATAATGTATAGTGATGCATTAAAATATAAAGTCTAATTTGAGATTAAACTTTATTATATTGAGAGATTGATATATTTGAAAGAGTTCAAATATATGTCTAATTAAATATATGGTATTTAATTAGAAGATGAACTAATTAATTAATTATTCAATTTAGTTTAAATTAAATGAGATTTAATTAAACTATAGTCTATGAGAGAAATAAATATTTGAAGAAGTTCAAATATTAATATGAATTTGATTCATATTAGATTTATAGGATATAAGAGAATTTGAAGGAGTTCAAATTTTAATATGAATTTGATTCATAATATAGAATTAATTAATTGAAGACCTGAAATTAAATATATGATATTTAACTGGGTAATTAATTAATTAACTAATAGAAGGTCTAAAATTAAATATAGGTTAAATTATCAAAAATACCCCTAAACTTTAGGGTTTGTTTCAATTATGCCCCTAGACTTTCAAAAGTTTCAATTATGCCCTTGAAGTTTCAAAATTGTTTCAAAACTACCCTTGAAGGCTTTTTTTTTTGTTAAATTCATGGATGTAAATTGACGTGTTTGCATATATATTGTTGCTTATGTGAATAGATTTGAACACATACGTGGAAAAAACGATAAAAACACATGCAAACGCATCAATTTTTGTCGATAAATTTAACGGAAAATGTCTCCAAGGGTAGTTTTGAAACAAATTTGAAACTTCAAGGGCATAATTGAAACTTTTGAAAGTCCAGGGGTATAATTGAAACAAACCCTAAAGTCGAGGGGTATTTTTGATAATTTAACCTTAAATATATGATATTTAATTGGTATTAATTAATTGGAAATTAATCAATTATGAAAATGATTAATCACTTATGGAAGTAATTAATCATTTATGGAAATGATTTAATCACTTATGGAAGTGATCAATCATTTATGGAAAAGATTAATCAATTATGGAATTGTTTGGTCATGGAATTGGTTGGTCATGAAATTGATTAATTATGGAAAAGATTAAATCATTTATGGAAACAATTGATTTTAAATGAATATTTTATTCATGACCTTTCT
Source organism: Luffa aegyptiaca (assembly GCA_017139565.1). NCBI lineage: Eukaryota > Viridiplantae > Streptophyta > Magnoliopsida > Cucurbitales > Cucurbitaceae > Luffa > Luffa aegyptiaca. The sequence goes on from CM029397.1 coordinate 26,918,849, forward strand.
CCTATAAATAGAACACTAAACCTAGGGTTTAGATACTACAACATAAGGCCACAAGAATGCACTCTTGCATTCTCTCTAGCCACCCTCTCATATTCTCTCAACCCAAGAACTCTAGGGAGAATTTTCTCTCTAGAGTTTTTTCCATTCAAGATTAGGTAGCCCCACAACTACATTCCTAATCTCAGAGTCATAGCGGGAAAGATCAATTGGTGGTGTCCCAATTGTTGACGCTTGGTCTAAAATCAAGAAAGGTGTCCTTTGAAGTATTTAGAGTCGTCAACGACAGTATGTTTGCTTCTCCCCTTTAGATTTAGATCTAATAATTTTTGTATGCTTAACCTTAAGTTTGTATAGAATTTGTTCTATGTTTTTTGCCAATGTAATAGAATTTTTGGATAAACAAAATTAACTACGAATTGGTTCCAATTACGCTTCCGCTTTATCGGAATTAGGGAATTCCAAATCCTTACAGTTCTAACTTCTCAATAACCCCTATTTTTGCTCGATCAACTTCTAGACCTTTCTTTGAAATTTTATGACCTAACACAGTGCCCTCCTTCACCATGAAGTGACATTTCTCCCAATTAAGAACTAGATAGGTATCCTCACATCTTTTTAACACCTTACCCAAATTATTCACACAATGCTGAAAAGACCCTCCAAAAACTGAAAAATCGTCCATAAATACCTTAACAGTGGACTCAATCATATCAGAAAAAACTGCTAACATACACCACTGAAAGGCATTTCCCTGAATGTGATGTGGAATTTTCCTTACCGCAAGTGCACAGGTCAAGTAATAATATAGTGAATGTAATTCGAATGTCGTCCTCTGGATTGGATTTTTAAGCAAATCAAGTATTGTGAATTATCTCGCTCAATTTTATTTAGGGATAAAAAAGTGATGAATGAATTGTAAGAAAACTAAATTAAAGCAAGTAAAAAGAGTGGATATTCAATTGGGAAAAATACTTAGGGAATTGATTTCGCCGATTAGTCTAGGATTGATTTTAAGGAGTAAGTTATTATGCACAATGGAATTATGAGCCAAAGACCCTTTAATCATAACTACCTCTCCTGAGTATAATTGATTCTCATGCAAATTAACCAACTTGATATCCCTATCTAAGTCTATTAATAAGCATGGCAATGAGATCTTTTGACCTATTCTAAAGTTAATCTAAAGCTGTCATGCATTAGAAAGTAAACTTTAGTCATGCAATCTTGAGTAAGTCTATATTAAATCCCCTCTCCCGAGCTAGATTCAAAACTTAAATCAATCAACTAATGGCCAATTAATTGAAAGCATTAAATCAAGATTACAAACATAATAAACATTGCACCACTTAAACCATAAATCAATCCATAAACAAAATCAACTACATCAATCCCTAAGTTATGAGTTTAGCTACTCATGAAAGTAATTACAAGCTCAACTAAACATAATAAAGCCATATATCTATCTAGAGAAAAGAAAAGGGAAAAGAAAACTCAATGTAGGCCGAGACCGAACGTCCCCGCCACGATCCCCACGAATGATGGGTTGATTTCCGCTTCTCTCCCTCTTGTTCAGCCTCAATCCTCTGTTTTCTCCTCTGTTTTACGGCTACAAAAGGTCCCAAAATTCAATCCCCCAAAAACCTAGCCGAAAGGAAGCTTATATTCTGATTTTTCGTCGCAGCGTCTCGACGCTGCCTTCAAAACGCGCGTTTCAGTAAGCGAAATAACACAACGTCGAGACGCTAAGGTCGCAACGTCTCGACGCTGTGACCTTTACGCGCCTATTCAGATATGGAATGTGAGCGTCGAGACGCTCAAGAGCTAGCGTCTCAACGCTAGCCTGCTGTTGACCGAATTTTGAATTTTTTCCTCTTTGACTCTTTTTTCATTCCTTTGCATCTTTTCACGTCCCGAGCACCCGATTGACTCCAATATTGCGCTTTAGCTCCAATCAACCATTTCCTACAAAATAAACAATTAAGTGCAATAAAATGGCCAATAAATCATCCAAGAATAGCTAAATAGATTAGGAAACTAGCTAGCTCTGCTCGCTATCAGAATGTCAGCCAATGTCCAACCTATTGCTTTGTGATATTGCTCAGCAACTTTATTAAGACCTCTTCATCCTCCAACATTAAGTCTGATGCAACAATAATGGGCAGCGTCTCACCTTCTCCAAGATACACATACTTTAGATAATTCGACAAGGGCTTTAAATCTAAAGTGGGTGCCTCAATCAGGGATGGCTTAATAGGACGAGCCTTCCTTTCATCCAAATCTAAAGATTCAAAAACATCCTCACACATAAACACTTCTTTTCCGACTGTTCTTTCTAAAGAACAAACTTCTAAATCATCTACACTAATCTCTCCATGATCTTCCAAATGTTTATTTGTTAAATCTTCCATTGCTTTCTCAACAATTGTGTTCTCCAGAATTCGAATGAAAGAACAATCTTCCACTTCATATGGATACTTCATGACCTTGAAAACATTAAACTTCACTCATTATAAACCCTCATTGTTAGTTTGTCTTTTTGAACATCTATTAATGCTCTACCGGTGGCCAAAAATGGACGACCAGGAATAATTGGGACATCTTTATCTGCCTCATAATCGAAGATAATAAAATCAACAGGAAATGTGAATTTATCTACTTTCACTAAGACATCCTCAATTTTACCTTTGGGATATGTGATAGACCTATCAGCTAGTTGGAGTGTGACTGTTGTAGGCCTAGCTTCACCAATACCTAGCTTTTGATAGACCGAAAGAGGGATAAGGTTAATGCTCGCGCTTAAATCACGAAGTGTTCTACCTAACTCTTTTCCACCTATTGAAACAGGAATAGTAAATGACCTTGGATCTTTAGCCTTGGTTGGTAGCCCATTCTTAAGAATAGCACTACAATTCTCAGTAAGAGATACAATCTCAAATTCACCTGTCCTCTTCTTCTTAGTCAAAATATCCTTAGGAAATTTAGAATAATTTGACATTTGCTCTATAGTTTCTACTGAAGGAATATTTATATGCAATTGTTTAAGGATTTCTAAAAAAATCTTAAATTGACCATCCTGATTCTTAGGCTTCTACCTTTGTGGATAACGTAGAGGTGGTACATAAGGTCGGTGATAAGGGTAAAAAATATACCTATTTTACTCTTATATTTAGCTCATTTCCTTGTCAAAACTATATGTTTTAGATGAATTTTACTATTCACGAGCTCAAAATATCAAAGAAGAGGGTGGTGACAGAACCCTAGTTGGCGTCTATTAGTAGGGATGCTCGAGGTCCTTCTTAGATGACAAAATTTTAACCTTAGACATCAAACCTTACGGTTTGTAGGGATTTTCACCCATTCCCACTCGTAAAGGCGAGAGAGTGGAGTGTCTAAGCGAACTCTAGAAGAATTGGATAATTAGAAAACCCATAGTATTTGGCTATTTCCATTATTTCCAGCTTTTAATACTTTTCATTTATCTGTATTCTTTACATCTTATTTTCAATGAAAATGTATTCATTTGCACTTTATCTCACCATGAGTAGCTAAATTCCGTTGAGGGGTTCAATATGGTGAATTCCCTTGTGGTTCAATAGTTTGAAAGTGTTTTATTTGCTTAAGTATTGTTCAATGCATGTCATTCTTTTTTTATTATCACTCTGATCTTGTTGAGTTTAACTTGATCACTTAGACTTTGCATGCCATGTGAGTTTGATCTCGAAACGGAAAGACGATATCGGTTCTCATAAAGGTGATATAGGAGAAAAAGCTCGAATGAGATTGTCCGGCGGTATAGGGCAAGCTGCCTAAGGCACCCTATATCGACTATAGGGTTATAGGTTGCATTCGTGAATTATCTATGTCAGAGTCGAGTCACAGAAATGTGCATAACAGTACTCGCTTAGCCTTCTAACGGTTCTTGGGAGCAAGGCCAAATAGAAGTTAAATCTAACCCAATGCATTGAATTGGCTTAAGTTAAATAATCCATGATTAAGGTTATTGCCTTTGGGATGAATCCATGTTGAATACCTCATTTTATTCATTATTGTTATTCTTTTATTCATTTGCTTATTTTATCTATTTTTCTAAAAACCAATCACCAATCTTATTTCTTTGGTTACCTATTTTTAAGCAATCAAGTCGAGCAATTTCTTCATCAAATCTAAATTTCCAATTTAGTCCTCGTGGGATCGATACCCTTGGAATACTTCTAAGGTTTTTTTTATTACTACGTGTGACAGTGTATACTTGCACTAGGGTTGGCTGAATTTATCTTATTTTTTATTTATCATCTCATCTCACATCCATCCATTCAGCCGACGACGCACCAGTGGGGGCGATACATAAGGTGGTTCCACATCTGGAACATAACTAGATGCTCCGACATTATTATTGCTGCCTCCATCACTCTTACTAGACTCTTTCTCGACAACAACATTTTTATCACCATTTTTCTCTACATCCTGGGGTTTACTAGGCTCTTTTCTCTCTTCTAGTGGCTTACCACTCATTAGAGTCACTGCTTGTACCTACTCCTTACCTATCCCTCTAGGGTGTTCAGTACCCGCAGGAAGTTTCCCTTGAGGTCGTGCCTTCAGCTCATTAGCTAGCTGACCCATTTGCAATTTCAGGGCTCTCATTGAAGCTTGATTACTTTGAATAGTGGCATCTATACGAGCCATATATTCTTTCATCATTGCCTCACGAGAACTCTCCAAATTTTGCTGGGGCAGAGCTTGCTTATTTTGCTGGGGCAATGCCTGCGATTTAGCAAATCCTGGCTGGTTCACCTTTTGTTGTGCTTGAGGGGCTTGCGAATTGCTTCCTTGCCCTCCCCATGCAAAGTTGGGGTGGTTGCAGCAACCTGGATTATAAAAGTTAGAATAGGGGTTATTCCTTTGATTACCTACAAAAAACACAGAAGCTGGATTTTTGGGGCAAAACGCGTAGTTGTGCTCTTCACCACAATAAACACATGATTTCTCTGTAACTTGGTTCACCACTGGAGCAGGCTCCACCATTGGCGGCTGTTGATGACTAACCACTGTCACATTTTTAAGAGCGTTAGCTAGCATTGCAATATCAACCCTAATGGTAGACACACCGTCAACTTCTAACACACTATTAACTTTTTTATTTGAGTCTCTAACATCCGACCACTTTCAACTATTGGTTGATATTCTTTCTAAAATTTCATGGGCTTTATTAAAGGTTTTTGCCAAAAGGCCCCTCCCGCTGAAGCATCGATGTTAGTCATCAGCAGTTGGATACAATGAGGTAAACCATGGTGGGGACACTTACGCAAAAGCTCTTTAAACCTCTCCCAAGCCTCACTAAAAGTTTCATCTTCGAGTTGCCTAAATCCCACTATCTCACTCCTTAACTTGGCATTCCTAGTTGGTGGAAAATACTTACTAAGAAAGTTTTCCGCTAGCTCATTTCATGTTCTAATTGATCCTTGTGCAAAATAATTTAACCACGCCTTTGCTCCATCTCTAAGAGAATACGAGAACAAAGTTAACCTAAGGGCATCCCTAGACACTCCTTGAATTACAAATGAATCACTAACTCCTAGAAAAGACTTAAAATGTAAATGGGGGTCTTCAGATGACAAACCATGGAACTGACCCACGGTTTGCAACATCTGGAACATTATCAGTTTCATTTCAAAATTTGCTGCCTCAATTTGAGGACGCGCAATTCCTTGATTCAACTCATCAAACATCGGAAAAACATACGCTCGAATGGCTCTAGCTCTATCATTCGCCACCAAGACAGGGTTCTCAGCCGGATTATTTTGTTGTCCATTTTGCTCCAGCGGTGGATTAGGTTGCAACACACGATTCTGCTGGGAATTAACTAGATCTTCTGGAACTTCCGGGAGACGCGGTACGTTATCCATCGGATTTTGATTTCTTCGCTACTCTCTCCTTCTTCTCCGAAATGTCCTTTCGATTTCTGGATCTAGCTCGAATCTCACCCCAGGCGGATCGCTCATGCACCAATCTCACAATTGCAAAAACAAAAGAAACAATAAAAAAGTTCTCGCACCAAACCACTAAAACACATACACAAAACGTATTAGATAAAAACTTATTCATGTCCCCGACAACGGTGCCAAAAACTTGTTGCCTTCTAGAGTGGGGTATGAATATGATAAAAATAAGCTATATAATACTGTGCAGGTATACACAATCCGCAATAAGTGATAAGTAATTTATTGTGTCCACGAGGTTTTGAATAGCTCTCACTCTACCTATCTTGTGCAACTTTTTAATGGTTTCAAGGTTGTTAAAATAATTTATTTTGATAAAATGTTGAAGCAAAAGAAATAACAGAGCAGAAAGTAAACGGATAAAGTAGACAAATTGGAAACAATCGTTGGTCAGGATTTCTGTAATTGTTTTAAAAGATGCTTTAGGAATAATATTGATTACGCAATTCTCTTGCAGTCTTATCAGCAGGATCCTCCCGGAACTCCGAATTTTTGGAATGTGTTTCAACTCCAATGACATACTACTGATCAAGCACTAGGCAACTGGTTATCCCAAACTCAGTCACTGGCATCCACCAACACATAATGGTCTAGTGTGATTAATTGCCACACACCTTTTAACTCATCCCTGAAAGTAAGAGGTGATATTCATACTGGTTGGCCAGGCAGACACAAAACAGAAATGCACACAACAAATAATCAAGATGTTGAAATCAATTTATATTGCATAGACTAATAAGCACGACAACTACATAGATCCTAACCAACACCTAAGTAAATTTAGTTAATGGAGTACAAGGTAACACATGCTACAATCTGAGTATGTGCATCCATAACGACAAGAAATTACAAGAAAAGATTAATTCCCTTGAAGAGATCCGTAGCTAACGGTCTTCTTGAGGTCTTCATGGAGTACAAGGTAACACACGCTACAATCGAGAGCTTGTAACGAAGAGCATCCAAGCACAAGCAAGGGGTTCTCTACGGTTCATTCTCCAAACTCTTTATTTTTCTCTTTTATGCTTATTAGTATGTACTCTTGGGAAATTTTGACTCTCATGTATAGCTAAATCCCAAATGTGGGTCTTGAAATGAAAGATTATAGTCGATTACTATCTTAATTGCCTATTTCTGTGTCCATATACTAATTATTTTTGTGGATGGTCGTAATGCTCTATAGAATCTAGCCAATTTTATAGTGATTAGATTCGTAATGGAAACTCGACGAAGAGAAGTTAAGATAGATCATAATCCACTCAACTAGACTTAACTGGTCGTAGTGACAACGAGAGTAGTAGGTTAGGTGTTGGGTTTCCAGAGTAGGTAAAAATATGGCAAGAATAGACTCTAGAACACTGTGTAAGCATACACAATCCGCAACAAGTGATAAGTAATTCATCGTATCCACGGGGCTGAATAGCTCTCACTTTATCTATTTTGTATAACTTTTTAATGGTTTCAAAAGTGGTTAAAATGATTGATTTTCGTAGAATGCTGAAGCAAAAGTAATGACAGAACATAAAGTAAACAAATAAAGCAGACAGATTGGAAACAGACGTTGGTTAGGATTTTAGTAATTGTTTTAAAAGATGCTCTAGCAACATTATTGATTAGGCAATTCTTTTGCAGTCTTATTAGGATGGATAAATTTGCCCTCGTTTTGCCCCAACATTGCACCTACTGCAACATCACTCGCAACACACATTACCTCAAATGGTAAACTCCAGTTAGGTGCCCAAAGAATGGGGGCTGAGATTAAAGCAGCCTTTAAAGTGTCAAAAGCCTTCCTACAATTTCATTAAAGTCAAAAACACTATCAGCATACAATAAGTTACAAAGAGGTTTACTGATTTTGGAAAAATCCTTTATGAACCTTCTATAAAATCCAGTATGACCTAAAAAACTCCAAATCCATTTAACTGAACTCGGTGGTTCTAATCTCTCAATAACCTCTATTTTTGCTTGATCAACTTCTAGACCTTTCTTTGAAATTTTATGACCTAACACTATGCCCTCCTTCACCATGAAGTGGCATTTCTCCCAATTAAGAACGAGATGTATATCTTCACATCTCTTTAACACCTTACCTACATTATTTAAACAATGTTGAAAGGACCCTCCAAAGACTGAAAAATCGTCCATAAATACCTCAACAGTGGACTCAATCATATCAGAAAAAATTGCTAACATACACCTCTAAAATGTTGTTGGAGCATTGCACAGGCCAAAAGGCATTCGCCTAAAGGCAAACGTCCCATAAGGGCAGGTGAAAGTGGTTTTTTCCTAATCCTCAGGAGCAATGGTAATCTGGTTATACCCAGAGTACCCATCTAAGAAACAATAGTAGGCCTGACCAGCCAATCTATCCAACATCTGGTCAATAATTGGTAGAGGGAAGTGGTCCTTCGGGTGGCTTTGTTAAGCCTCCTGTAATCCATACAAAACCCTCCAGCCAGTTACTGTCCTAGTTTGGATCAACTCATTGTCCTTATTAGTTACTACCGTGACACCTCCTTTCTTAGGAACACATTGAACAAGGCTTACCCAATTGCTATCTGCAATTGGATAGATAATCCCAGCATCCAACCATTTAATCACCTCATTTTTAACAACTTCTTTCATTGCAGGGTTAAGTCTTCTCTGTTGCTCAATACTCCTAAAGGATCCCTCCTCTAGAGTGATTTTATGCTTATAGAAAGGTGGGTTAATTTCATTAAGGTCAGCCAATGTCCAACCACTATTGCTTTGCAATATTGCTGCAAGAACTTTATTAGGGTCTCCCCATTCTCCGACATTAAATCTGATGCAACAATAATGGGCAACGTCTCACCATCCCCAAGATACACATACTTTAGATGATACGGCAAGGGCTTCAAATCTAAAGTAGGGGACTCAATTAGGGATGGCTTAATAGGAGGAGCTTTTCTTTCATCCAAATCGAAAGACTCAAAAACATCCTCACACCTAGATACTTCTTTTTCACTTTTTCTGTCTAAAACAAACTTCTAAATCCTCTACACTAACCTCTCCATGATCTTCCAAATGCTTGTTTGCCAAATCCTCCATTGTTGTCTCAACAATTGTGTTCTCCATAATCCTATTGAAAGAACAATCTTCCATTTCGTCTGGATACTTCATGGCCTTAAAAACATTAAACTTCACTTCGTCATTATAAACCCTCATTGTTAATTCCCTTTTTTGAACATCTATCAATGCTCTACCAGTTGCCAAAATGGACGACCAAGAATAATTGGAACATCTTTATCTGCCTCATAATCTAAGCTAATGAAATCAACAGGAAATTTGAACTTGTCTACTTTCACTAAGACATCCTCAATTTTACCCTCAGGATAAGTGATAGACTTATCGACTAGTTGGAGTGTGACTGTGGTAGGCCTAGCTTCACCAATACCTAGCTTTCGATAGACCGAAAGAGACATAAGGTTAATGCTTGTGCCTAAATCACAAATTGCTCTACCTAACTCTTTTCCACCTATTGAAACATGAATAGTAAATGACCCTGGATCCTTAGCCTTGGTTGGTAGCCTATTCTTAAGAATAGCACTACATTCCTTAGTAAGAGATACAGTTTCACCTAACCTCTTCTTTTTAGTTAAAATATCCTTAAGAAACTTAGCATAATTAGGCATTTGTTCAATGGCTTCTACTAAAGGGGTATTTATATGCAATTGCTTATGAATTTCTAAAATTTTCTTAAATTGACCATCCTAATTCTTATGCCTTTGCCTTTGTGGAAAACGTATAGGTGGTAAATAAGGTGGGGGCGGCAAATAAGGTGGTTCCACATCTGGAACAGAACCAGATGCTCCAACATCATTATTGCTGCCTCCAACACCTTTACCAGACTCCAACTCTTTTTCAACAAGAACATTTTTATCACTACCCTTCTCTATATCCTGGGGTTTACTAGGTTTTGTTCTCTCTTCTAGTGGCTTACCCATCCTAAAAGTCACTGTCTGTACCTGCTCCTTACCTTCCCTTCTAGGGTGCTCGGTATCCGCAGGAAGTTTCCCTTGGGGCCTTGCCTTCAGCTCATTAGCTAGCTGGCCCACTTGAAAATCCAGGGCTCTCCTTGAAGCTTGATTACTTTTAATTGTGGCATCTGTACGAGCCATATATTCATTCATCATTGCCTCAAGAGAACTCTCCGAATTTTGCTGGGGCAAAGCCTGCTTAATTTGCTGGGGCAATACCTGTGATTTAGCAAATCCTAATTGGTTCACCTTTTGTTGTGGTTGAGGGGCTTGCAGATTGTCTCCTTGCCCCCCCATGCAAAGTTAGGATGGTTGTGCCAACCTGGATTATAAAAGTTAGAATAAGGGTTATTCCTTTGATTACCTAAAAACATTACAGAAGCTTGATTGTTGGGGCAAAAATCGTAGTTGTTCTTTTCACAACAATGGACACATGATTCCTCTGCCACTTGGTTCACCACTGCAACAGGCTTCACAGCTAGCAGCTGCTGATGACTAACCACTGTCAAATTTTTAAGAGCGTTAGCTAACATTGCAATATCAACCCTAATGGTAGACACACCATCAACCTCTAACACACTCTTAACTTTTTTATTTGAGCCTCTAATATCCTAGCACTGGCAACTATTGGTTGATATTCTTTCTAAAAGTTTTTGCCAAAAGGGCCCCTCCAGCCGAAGCATCGACCATACCTTGGGTTGCTTCATTTAACCCATTGTAAAATGTTTCCATTTTGATACAATGAGGTAAACCATGGTGGGGACACTTTCGCAAAAGCTCCTTAACCTCTCTCAAGTCTCCCTAAAAGTTTCATCTTCGAGTTTCCTAAACCCTACTATCTCACTCCTCAACTTGGCATTCCTAGTTGGTGGAAAATACTTACTAAGAAAATTTTCCACTAACTCATTCAATGTCCTAATTTATCCCGGAGCCAAAGAATTTAACCATGCCTTTGCTCCATCTCTAAGAGAATACGAGAACAAAGTTAATCTAAGGGCATTACTAGACACTCCCTGAATTACAAATGAATCATTAACTCCTAAAAAAGACTTATGATCTAAATGAGGGTCTTCAGATGACAAACCATGGAACTGACCCACGGTTTGTAACATCTGAAACATTACCGGTTTCATTTCAAAATTTGCTGCCTCAATTTGTGGACGTGCTATTTCTGGATTTAACTCATCAAACATTGGAAAAACATACGCTCGAATGGCTCTGGCCCTATTGTTCGCTACCAAGATAGGATTCTCAGCCTGATTATTTTGCTGTCCATTTTACTCTAGCGGTGGATTTTGTTGCAGCACATGATTCTGTGGGGGGTTCATTGGATCTTCTGGAACTTCTGGGTGACACGACATGTTATCCATTGGATTTAGATTTCTACACTGCTCTCTCATTCTTCTCCTGAATGTTCTTTTAATTTATGGATCAAGCTCGAACCTCACCCCAAGACCATTGGAGCTTGTCCACACTGATCTTTGTGGACCGATAAAGCCAAGTTCTTTTGGTAAGAATAATTATTTCTTATTATTTATTGACCATTTCAGTCGAAACACTTGGGTTTATTTTGTTAAGAAGAAATCAGAGGTATTTGACATGTTCAAGAGATTTAAAGCTCTTGTCGAAAAGGAAAGTGGTTATTATAAAGACATTAAGATCATACAGAGGTGGAGAATTCAAGTCAAATGAATTCAATGATTTTTGTATTGAAAATGGAATCCGTCGACCTATGACAGTTTCATATACTCCACAAAAAAATGGTGTTGTTGAGAGGAAGAATAGAACTATACTCAATATGGCTCGAAGCATGTTGAAGAGTAAGAAGATGCCAGAAGAGTTTTGGGCATAGGCGGTTGAATGTGCAGTGTATTTGTCTAATCGTTCCCCCACTAGAAGCTTGTGGAACAAAACTCTTCAACGAGCATGGACAAGAAGAAAGCCATCTATTGCTCATTTGAGAGTATTTATGTAACGCCCCGCATTTCCAGGTGCGAATAATTCTGTTAAATTTCTATTTAATTCAGAGTTGTAGTACCTGTTGGCTGCTTAAGGTTGATTATTATTTATTGTTTTTGGTGGTTGCTTGGAGTGGGTAATTGTATTTAAGCCAAGAAATTCTTTTCCTTCGGGAATTAAATTTAAAAATGTGCTTAGGTCCTTATAAGTTTATTAAGATTTGATTCGGGTTCTAGAGACCTTAATTAAGTCTTTAAATATGAGGCTTAGGTCATTTGTTTTAGTTTAAGAAAAGAAGGGAAGCCCTAAAAAGGAAAAAAAAAATCTTTCTCTCCCTTCCCCTCTCTTTCACGCAGCCGCAACCAGCCCCCCCCCCCTCGCGTTTTTCTTCAGCCGGCAGCAGGCCGTCGATCCCTCTTCCTCTCCCCCGCGCGCATCTCTCCCTCCCTCTCGCGTGTTCGTCCGCCGGCAGCAAGGCTCGCGAAGCCTTCGTCTTCCTCTCTTTTCTTCGTCCGCGTGCGTGTGGGTAGGTGTCGCGGTCGTGGGTCTTCACCAGAGCTCCTCCTCTGGCGTGTGTTGCAGCCGCCGAAAGTCGAGCCACCACCGTCTGAATCGCCGGCCGTCGTAGCCGAGCGTCGCCGCCACGTGGGTCTTGTGCTCCGCGCGATTCTGCTCGTTGGTTCATCAGATCTGTGGTTTCTTTTCTCCTTCCTCTGTGATTCAGCCCTATAGGCTCGTGGGTAAGCCGTTTTCCTCCTCCTTATAGGTTGGTTAAGGCCTGATCTAAGAATCCTTGCGTGGTTTTGGTTAAATCTCGCGCAGGTAGCAGTTCGGGGCCCCGTCATTCGCAATTTCGCTGCTGTCCAGTGGTGTTCGACCCCGTTTTGGGTCGTTGCGGCATTGTTTAGCGTTTTCGGTAAGTTTCATCGTGACCCATGATTGTTCGAATTTAAATTTGGATTACCCACTCTTATTCGGCCTTAGAATTTAGTGTCGTGGTTGGTTTCTTGTTTTTCCAGCGTTGTTCGGAGTCGTCTTGGGTTCGAAATCATTCTTGCCTTGTGACCCATCATCCGTTGAGCCTTAGACTTGAACACCCAGTGCTTAGGGCCTCTAAGCAAGTGGTTTTAAACCTCTTCGCTTGCTGGACAGCACGTGTTCGAGGTCTTTCGGACGCTGAACGGTAAATTCCAGCACCCTTTACCTTCCTTTATTAAGTCTCTAGGGTGTTGTTTATCAATTTCTAACCCTTGGTAATTGTTGCTTGTAGTTGGAGCTCTTTAGGCTCTTCCGGGTGTTTCCCTTAGTCCGTTAGGATTGTTTAGGAGCGTTTGAGCTTCCGGTAAGTAGTTCTTACTTGTTGGAGTCTGCTTGACTGTGTGATGCATGCTAAATGTTTACTCGCTTATAATTTCTCTTATGGTTCTTGCTTCTCTGAGTATACGTATATATGTATGTTACCGTTGAAAAGCATGACTGTTGTTGCGTGTTGATTGGTTGTAAGCATGTTGGTTTGTTGCGTATGAGTTAAGCATGGACGAGAGCGTGTGTAGTCGCACGTATATGCTTAGTGGGCATGATGCATGAGTCTAGAAGCATGTTGCAGGGCATATGCATTCTAGTAGATGTGAGTTATAGGTCAGGGACCTAAAGTGTGAAAGAAAAGAAAGTTGGGTGAGTGTCAGTGCACCTCGGGTACAAATGGTCGAGGGGTGGCACGTCACCATTGGTTAAGAGGAGCATCGAGGCCTTGGGTACAAATGGTCAAGGGTCGGTGTGATGAGTCTAGAAAGCATGTGTTGGGTGCCTGGGGAAGGGCCAATACCTTGCTAAGTCATCGGTGCGCCTTGGGTACAAATGGTCAAGGGGCGATGCACAGTTTGAGGCCTTGGGTACAAATGGTCAAGGGTCAAACGCCGAGCTCCGTAGAGAGCATTGTGGCCCTGGGTACAAATGGTCAGGGGACAGTGCGACTCGAAGGATCAGTCTTGGAGAGCCATGTGAGGGCTAAATAAGAGCGTTGAGCGAGCTCGTGGAGCTTGAGTGGTTAGCAAGTTGCATATAGAAAGATGCATGAGTTATGGCTTAGGAGAGTCATTTGTTTTACTAGCTTTTGAGCATGATATTATGTTTACCGCTTTGAAAAGCATGTTGTTTGCGCATGAAGAGCATGTTGTTTGTTGTTTGCTGTTTGATGGCTACTCAGGTAGGGGCTGCTTACCAGTACCTTACTGTACTGACCCCCTCCTCTCTCCCCCCAACTACCAGATTTTGCAGGTTATGATGACTGCGTGGACCATGGTGATGCGGAGGAGGCGTATGAGGAGGAACCATAATTAGTATCGATGTTCTTGATTTTATTTTCCTTAGATTTTAGTTAGGACAGTTGTGTTGCTGTTTTTGAAAGTTGTTAGTTTGGTTAGTCCTGATTCATTCTTGTTGATCCCTGGAATAAGTTGTTTCCGTTTTAAAAGAACTCCATTGTTTCATTCAGTTAGTGGTTTAATAAGTTGTTGCGCAGGAGGTGTCGTTTCAAGATTTTGTTTAAAGATGTAGTTGGTTTTAGCTAATACTTGTTTATGCGAGATCGGTTTGTCTGTTGGTTCTGCTTATGTTCTGCTGAGATGTGAAGTGGGAAGTAGTTTAGTATTGCTTGTAGAAGTGTTTTCTTGTTCAGCAGGTGTAGAAAAAATTTCGGGTTAGTCCAATGTACGTCGTTATGCTGCCGAAATTTTCGGTGCTCACGGTTTGTTTTGGTCTAGGAGTTAGTAATGTCGCTGGGTTAGCTTTTAAATTCCTGGGGCGTTACAATTTAGGAGCATCGCTTATGCACACGTACCAGATCAGATGCGAAGTAAGTTTGATGATACAAGTGAGAAACTTATTTTCATTGGCTATGATGCAAGCTCAAAAGGCTACAAGCTTTATAATCCAACCATAAAGAAGATGGTGGTAAGTAGAGATGTTGCGTTTGATGAGGAAGCTTCATGGAATTGGAATGATGAACCTAAAGATTATAAGTTCCTACTTTTTCCTGAAGATGATGATGAAACTGGTGATGTGGTTGTTTCTCCATTAACACCACCTCCATTGCCAGTCACACCAGAACAAACTACACCTTCATCATCAACATCGAGTTCAAGTGAAAGGCCTCATCGCATGAGAAGTCTACGAGACATATATGATGAAACAGAAGAGTTAAGTCAAAGTTTTAGTGATCTTACTCTTTTTCGTCTTTTTGGTGATATTGAACCATTAAATTTTGAAGAAGCCTCGCAAAATGAAAAGTGGAAGACTGTTATGGATGAAGAGATAAAAGTCATAAAGAAGAATGATACATGGGAAGTTTCTACTCTTCCAAGTGGAAAGAAAGCGGTAGGTATCAAATGGGTGTTCAAGATAACAAGAAATGAAAAAGGAGAAGTGGAGAGACACAATGCGAGATTAGTTGCAGAAGGCTATTCTCAAAGAAAAGGCATTGATTACAATGAAGTATTTGCTCTTGTTGCTCGCTTGGAGACTATAAGGTTGTTAATTGATCTTGCTGCTCAGAAGAGGTGGAATATTTTTCAAATGGATGTCAAATCGACATTCTTGAATGAATATCTTGAAGAAGAAGTCTATTTGGAACAACCACTTGGTTATGCAGTGAAAGATCATGAAGATAAAGTCTTGGAGTTAAAGAAGGCTTTGTATGGATTGAAACAGGCGCCAAGAATGTGGAATAGCAGAATTAACAAATATTTCCTTGACAATGGGTATTTGAGATGCCCTCATGAACATTCTCTTTATATTAAGACTAATGATCATGGAGATATGTTGTTAGTTTATCTCTATGTGGATGACTTAATTTTTACAGGAAATTGTCCAAGTATGTTTGAAGATCTCAAGAAGGCAATGACTCAAGAATTTGAAATGACAGACATTAGGCTCATGTCATATTATCTTGGCATCAAAGTGAAACAGTCGAAGGAAGGTATTTTCATTTCTCAAGAACGATATACCAGAGAAATTCTTGAAAAATTTAAGATGTTTAATTCTAAACCTGTCACAACTCCGATGGAAACTGGGACAAAACTGTCCAAATATGAAGATGGAGATGTTGTAGATCCTTCATATTTCAAAAGCTTGAGTGGAAGCTTGAGGTATTTAAGTTGCACAAGACCAGATATTTTGTTCAATGTTGGATTGGTGAGTCGGTTTATGGAATCTCCTACAACTACGCATTTGAAAGTGGCAAAGAGAATTATTCATTACCTCAAAGGTACGCTTGACTATGGATTGTTTTATTCATCATCTAAAGAGTTCAAGCTTGAAGGTTATTTTGATAGTGATTGGGCTGGAGATCTTAATGATCGAAAAAGTACAAGTGGATATGTTTTCTTTGTTGGCAATACAACTTTTACTTGGAGTTCTAAGAAGAAACCTATCGTGACATTATCTACTTGTGAGGCAGAGTATGTTGCTGCAACATCATGTGTTTGTCATGCAGTCTGGTTGAGAAATTTGCTTAAGACAGTTGGAATTTTGAAAGAGGATGCAACTGTGATCCATGTGGATAATAAGTCAACAATTGCTCTAGCCAAGAATCCAGTGGTTCATGATTGTAGTAAGCACATTGATACAAGATTTCACTTTATCAGAGATTGCATTTCAAGAAAGGAGATTCAAGTAGAATATGTGAAGATAGAAAATCAAATTGCAGATATTTTCACAAAGCCACTGAAGGTCGATGTGTTTAGCAAGTTGAGAACTTTGATCGGAGTTTTGAGAAAAACATGAAAGTTAAACATGTTAATTAAGTGCATGAGTTATACAAGTTATTAGTAATTTAATGAGTAAGTTTCGTAATTTTAATTTGTTGGGGGGTTAAGTACATTCATGCATGGAAGTTTTATGTTCATGAAGTTAAGATGGGATGAGAGTTTTAGATCTAGACTTTTCCATGTAATCCTATAAATAGGATAGCTTTAGAATGTGTTGAAGCAAGTGTGTGGAAAAGAAAACACAAGAAGAGTTGGAGAGAAAAAATGTGAACCAAGTTTTTAGCTTTCCAGAAGAGTTTTTGTTCAATACAAGTGATTTTGTTTCTTCTCAAATATTCCTTATTTGATTCTAATTTGTGAGTGTCCATCACACGCTTCCAACAAAAAATATGATGGAGGTTTAGATGGCTTTTCGAAAACACCTTGGGCTTTGTGCATCTCTTTTAGCAATAAAGAATTAGGGTTTGGCTTGGCTCCAAAGACCCCTTACTTGCAAAATTACCATCAAGCCTAATAAGTCCCTTTTCCAAGACAATTTACTCACTTAATTGAACTTTTAATCCAACTAATTAATCGAAAATTTGCTCAATTAACTTCCAATTTGAGAAATAAGAGTTTAACCTAAATTAGCAACATTACATCCACCTACTTCACGCCGGCTCCTGTACCCATTTAGCCACTCCGCATCGTTGTCACCGCTGTCATCTTTCTTCCATTCGTGCGCTGTAGCCTCTGTCCTAGTGGTTTACACTGATTTTCTTCACTCTTGTTGTTACTGGTATTCTCCCATTCTCCATCTATATCTTTCTTCTCACTTGAAAAGCTCGGATTAGGGCTTTGTAATTAGAGACGAAGAGTTGTTTAGATTTTTAGCAGCGAAAAAAAAAGAACAATAACAAAAATGAGCATGCGGCAAATTGGGACCTTTCGAATTGTCGTGTGCTACGCCTTTTGATTTCTTGTGCCTTGTTCTTTGTAGTCTACTTTTCCGCTCATTCGCTTCAATTCTCCCTGTTGATGATACCATTGTGAAGGATAACTCTGTAGTGCCATTAGTGGTGGTTTAGATACTCTGTAGTGGCTACTTTTATACAAGTCACAATTTCAAGACCAAAAAAAAAAAAAAACAGCATTGAAATAGTTAGAAATTAGAATATGGTTTAATTTTATAAAAGAGAAGATATTTATTACAACATTTTATTTATGAATATAAAAATTAATTTCAAATGTATAAAAAATATTTATATATAGGCATGTTTGGAATGATTTTTTTTTTAAGTGTTTTAAAAGGTGTTTTTATGTGCAAAAGAAATATTTTTAAGCACCTAAGAAGTTATTCCAAACATGTGATATCGATAAAATATCATAGTATCCTATATGCTTGCAATTATTTGAGATTGAATTTTCATTTTAATTATAATTTGAAATGAAAATGATAATTGTTGTATCGCATAGCGACAATTCTCATCCTTTGTTAGTCGCCTACGATAATTACTTCACAGTAATAACTTTCTTTCAATGATTTTATTTTTAATCTCTCTCATCACCTACTGAAGCTATTGATTTTTTATATAATCTTTTACTTATCTCTAACAAAAAATTGTTATAAATTTTTCTTTATTATTATTATTATTTTTGCAAATCATCAAATTATCTTTTTTTGTAACCCTTATATGTCTATTATTTGGTTTTGTAATAATGTCATTTAAAAGAAAAATGGATTTTGTTTCAAAAATATATAAACAAAAAATAATTAATTAGATTTAGATTTTCAATAGAAAAATAATAAGGAAAAAATACACTTTTGGTCCATGAGTTTTCAAACTTAACAATTTGCCCATGAGGTTTGCATTTAGTGGCAATTTGGTCCTTCTGTCAATTTTTACGTTAAATTTGTAATGGGAAGCTGACTGTACATTTTATTATTATTATTCTTTTTTTGAACAACATATTATTATTATTATTCTTAGGTTGATGTCTTTAGTAATATTTTTTAAATTTTGTTAATTATAATAAATATTTTATTTTTTTCCTTCTCTCTTATTTCTCTCCCCTCCCCATCCATCTCTTTTCTTTCCCTTGCCAACGATGAGACCCACAAGAGCATCGTTGATGCCTTCTTCTTCCTTCTCCTCTCCCTCTTCTTTTTCTTTCATTTTTTTCCTTTTTTCTTTTAATTTTTTGTTTGCATTGCTGGCACGATTCAGATCTGAAGTGAAGGAGATTTGATTCAAATTTGAACCATAAACCCTAAAGAGATGGAGTCCTCCATTTGTCCATTTTTTCCCTCTGAAATTAAAGATCAAGCACAACATGAGAATTCCAAAGTCTTCAATACCCATTTCACCTTTCACCCATTGCCACTTCATTCAACTTCATTAGCTCCATTCATTTCTCTGAAAATCGCCATTAACAAAAGAACCAAAAAAGCCCAATTGTGATTCTCATCCCATGGCTTCCCAGGGCTTTGGTATACATGGCGTCATCAGATTTATTTTGGGTTTTACATCGTAAAACTCGAAGTTTGTAAACCTTTTGCAATAAAAATGTTATTCAGTGAATTGTTTGTTTTTATACTCTAGATCTAATAGAAACATCCATGGTTATAATATGAAATACTCGAACTATATGGTGGATATGGACAGAGATCAAGTTCTAGTATATAACCTAAATGGTCGATAGTATAGGGATAAGGCTGGGTACCTTTTCCTGTTAACACTATGGATACGACCTACTTTGCGAACGAAGCAAACAACGTGATCTTGGATCGTTCATGTAGAGACATGCGAGTAGGGGCATCCTGTGTAAAAGATGTTTGCACGAGATCAAACCAAGAAATAAGTCAATCTTACTTTCTAACGTCGTTTACTGTTAAGATTGACTATTTCTTGCGATGACCTAGGTAACTCGATCTTAATCATGAGCTTACTATGAACTCCTATTCGTTTGGGATTATCCTTTGATCTGCATGGGTGAGAGTGTTCTTATAACGCCACTCAATAAACCTACCATTTTGGGGATAAGATTGGATGAATAGTTGGGGACATAGTATTGCAAGACAAAATTCACTCCTACTTGAATCAAGGATAGTAGAAATGTTGTTCCCTTAAGTGTTGACTCTTAGGCTTGAACAAGGGGCCCAACTCTCTCATTGGCCCGAGAGGGACTCTCTTTAGTGGTTGTACCATAAACAAATTGTTCATTAGAGGACTAGTGGACTTAAGGGACAAAGATCTGCTATAGGGGTAAAACGAACTTTTGACCTAGCTATAGTTACGAACGACCTGTGAAGGATTGACTTACTAAACATGGTTATATCGAGTGGACAAAAATATATGTACAGTGAGGGGAGTTCAACTGCTAGGCTATAGTGGAGTGACCATGTAGTTGACAGATGTTGGTTAACTAGGTTAAAAGGGTAAGTCAGTTAAACCTCAAACCGTTGGAGCCCATGATCTGCAAGTCCATTAGGTCCCCTTGCTAGCTTGAGAATAACCTTTGGAACAATATGATGGAAGGAATTAGAATAAGTTTGAATTCGGTTTAGGGAAATGGTTGGACGTATTTGATATTACCGACACGTCAGGTTTTGGATAAACTGAGCAATGAGAGATTTAATGTATTTAAATATGATTTAAATATTGAGCACATGAATAGGGATTCGTGATTGAAAACTAACATTTCAGAAATGTTCGGGATTGGTAGCAAAATATGAATTTAATATTAGATATTAAATTAATTATATATTTAATTATTTAATTAATAGTTATTTTAAATTAATTTTGAATTAATTTAAAATTGAAAATTCAAAATTGGATTTTTATTTTCAGAATATTAATTATGCAAATTAAATAAACTAAAATTCAATTTAATTTGAATTTAGAAAATTCAAAATTAATTTGAATTTTAAGAGGGGGAGTGCATGGTGACTAAACCCATGCACTCCCCCTCATTAAGCCACCAAAGTATCCACTAATTCCATGGTAATTTGGTGTCAAATTTTTGTTTTTCTTCTCAGCTTGAATCCCTCTATAACTTGGGTGAATTTTCTGAAGAAAGTGTGCTTGAATCCTTAATGAAATGCTCCCAAAATCTCTCCAAAACTCAAGAACTTCAAACCTCCATTGAAGCTTGGTTTTCAGGCTTTTTCCCTTCCAAATTCCATCACTAGAGAATCCCACAATCCATTCCAAAGGCTTGAGGATAGGAAGAAAGATCAAGTGGTGGTTCGTGACAATTTGGAGAAGAAAAACAATATTCAGCCAATTTGGAGATCAAAGAAGTTAGTACTCACTGCCTATGTTTTTCTTTCTATGAACAACATGCTTTGTATTATCAAATTGAAGTTATTAAGTGCCTAAGATCCAAAATTTCTTCAGCATGTTAGATATTAACACCTTCAATTTTTGTGTTGAACTCACTTGGGTACTACACTATGGCGCCAGACCTTCGTGGTTATGGCGATTCTAATTTGAATCGAAGGAGTGTCTCCTTTGTTTCAGAGACACTCTTTCACTTCCAGATCTGAAGCTCGGTGATGGAAGTTCAATGGAAATGGAAAAAAAAAAAAGAAAGAAGAAAGAGGGAGATGAAAAAGAAAGAAGAAGATGAAGGTGGCACTGGGTCTCCTTGGTGATGGCAACAATGACGACCTGATGGAAGTGAGGAAAATGAAGGAGAAGATGGGGAGGGGAGAGAACGAAAGAGAGAGAAATAAAATAAAGGAAAAAAATACACTTTTGGTTCCTAAGGTTTTAGTTAGGTTTCATTTTGGTTCCAAAGTTTTAAAACTCAACAAATATATCCCTAAGGTTTGCATTTAAATTCATTTTAGTCTTTCTGTCAGTTTTTCTGGTAACTACAAACGGAACGTTGATGTGTAATTTATTTTTTATTAAAAAAATAATCTTTTTGTTATATTTCATTATTATTTCTTATTTTTATTTAAAAAAAATCATTTTTTTCTTTTCGATTTTTACCTCTCCCTTTTCTCTCCTCCTTCTTCTTTCTTCTTTCTTGTTTTTTTCTTCCTCTCCCTTGTGTTTTTCTTTCTTCTTTCCCAGCCAAACAACAACTTCTCTCTCGATTCCCTCTCGTGAGAAAATAATCCCCCTCTCTTCATTTCTCTTTTCTGGTAATCCCTAGCACGCACAAGATCCACATCGACCCCTCATTCTTTCACAAAGTAGTCACGAACATAGCACGAATCTCTCCCTTTCTCGTTCTTCTCCTTCTCTAGTGACAAGCATCGACGACACAAACCCACAGCGACACAGATCTGGAAACCACGGCGAAACGTACTCAGAAGTCGACGTGTGCGACAACTTTGGTAGCTTCAAATCCACGACGGCGGAACGAAACCAGAACAAACCCACGATGCGTATGAAACAAACCCTAAACGTACCCATGGCGACAACTTTTTCGACGTCAAGCTTGGATTTCCCCTATTGCAGTCCTCATTCTGCCTTATTTTCACATATCCACTTCATTTCACCTCTGCAAAATACCCTTCTCTCTTTCTTTTTTGTTGCTTCTGATCGATTCTCTAAATAGCCAACAAGGGTTCTCTCTATTTTTCCCTCTTTTTGGCTTCCCTACTATTGGATTACTTTTTGGTGAAGCTTACCTTCCAACCATTTCCATGGCACTCGCTCTATAGTTTACTTGAATTGATTTAGATCTGGGCTTGTTCGGAACATGCGTTGTTGTTGATCTTATTACATTGAGGAAATCTAGTTGTTATGTGTTCTTGACTAATTGGGTGTTTCTAGTTAATTGCATTTACTTGGTTGTTGTTTTTTTCTTCCACGATTTCTGTTTTTGAAGTTACTTTTCCTTGAGCTTGTTCTAGTTGTTTCTAAGCAAATATTAGATGAAATGGGTTTCACTTTTGAGCTTACTTTGGTTGTTTCTGAGCAATATTAGAATATACTTGGAATTATTTTTTTTTCGGGCTCCCTCCTCTGTATTGCACTGGCGACAGGAAAAGGGAGTTCCTCCTCCCTATCCCTCTTTTTTATTTAAAAAAAAAAAAGGAAAATGTAGAGAAAGTTGAAGAAAGGAAGAAAGAAAAGAGAAAAAAAAATTATCGTCGCAAGTGGCGGTCTGATCGATCTAATTTGTTATACATTTAGAATCTTCCAATTTTCTTATCTTTATTGAATTCCTTGTGAAACATTCTTTAAAATGAGTATAATATGTGTATAGGTCCTCATCGGAGCTTTGGAAGAAATTTAGGGCTTAAACAGGCAAAACTGGAGCGTAAAATGACCATTCTACCCTTGGAGTCTCATCAGCATCGAGACACCCATCAGCAGTGTCGAGACACCACACAAATAAGGAAAGAACTTGGAGACCAAGCTGGGACTCAGCGTCGAGAGCTAGCCCACAACATCGCTACGCTAGGAAGATTTCCATAATTTGATTTTTCCTCTTTTGGCTAGTGATTTTCTCCAAATTTGAGGCTTTCTTCAGCACCAAGTTACCACGAATTGAAGGCTAAGAACTCCTAGAAATAGAGGCCTTTGGTGTAGGTTTAGAATCATCCCACAATTCATCCATCACTAAAATTTTGTAGCCACTTTTCTCTTTAGTTTCAAAAGTCCTTTTAAGTTTTCTTAGTCTAAGGGTCGGTTGATTGATGGGTCCGCAAGTGCATGGGCCGCAAGTAATATAAAACGGAAAGTATTCCGAGTATCGAATCCTCGGGGAGGCGAAGCGAAACTTAAGCAAATAATTAAAATTCTCTTGAGCACTGAAAATACTTAGGCGAAATAATATTTAGGGACCACTTCATGCAATAAAAAGGATTTAAATTCAAGACAATTAACAAAAACAATTTGATCAATCAAAAATAAAATGTGGAGAAAGAGTTTTCTTTAAATGGGAAGAGGGGTCTTGAAAATCAATGATTAGCTAAATAATTGCTATAATTATCCTATCTCATTGCCCAACTAGTTATAATCCTAGAATCTCCGTTAATCACGTAGGTTCTCCTGTCGGTTTCCCCTAATTGTAATTAATTCATTTTAACAACCTAAGTGTCCTTACCGCTATTAAAAATCATTAATTATTACGCTCTGATTCATTTTAGGAATCTAAGTTTAATCAACTAATCCCGGTGTCACAACGGGCAATTAAACTAGTTGCATGGATTATGATCTATCCTAATTTCTCTCCGTCGAGTTTCCATTAAGAATCGAATCATTACACAATTGGCCAGATTGAGTAAAGCATTAAGCACATCCATACAAATAATTAGGACATGGGCAAGAGACAAGAAATTATAACAATATTTGAACTATCATTTCATTTCAAGACCCCAAATTGGGGTTTAGCTACACATAATATCCACAATAATTACAAGGGAAAGCATATTAAAGAGCATAAAAGGAAAGGAATTGACCGTCGAAAAACCCCTCGCTGACGCTTGGAGCCCCGCTGACTACTCCTTGAGCCTCTAAGATGCTCCCCCAAAATTCCCCAAAATATTTCCCACTAAAGAATTCGCTCAAAAAGGCTAGAAAGCCTTGAGAGAGGCTCCAAAGGAGCCAAAGGAAGGAAAGAAGAATGATTTGATTGATATGATTGATGAGGAATGAGGCACCCAAGGGGTGCCTTTTATAGGCCTGGAATAGGGGTAGCGTCGCGACGCTGCCTTGCTAAGCGTCGCGACGCTGCTGCGCACGCGGCTTGGGCAACAAGAAAGGGCAGCGTCGCGACGCTGCCTTGCTAAGCGTCTCGACGCTGTCCAGATTTCCAGATTTTTCAACTTCTTTTTTGGGCTGATTTTTAGGTCTTCTTCTTCATTCCTCTTGGTCTTTTCTTTATAGATGTCTTCTTTGGGCTTCCAATTGCTTCAAACTTTGATTTGGGCTATAATTACTTCAATTTTGGCTCTTTTTCTCCCAAAATCACCATTTATGCTCCTAAAGACAAAATAGCAAAATTCATTAAATATATTCATTAAAAACACGATTAAAGCACCCAAAAGCTTAATAAATTGAGACTAAAATAGCGACATTTCTGCTCGCTATCACACCCCCAAACTTAAGCTTTTGCTAGTCCCGAGCAAAATAAATTCTAAAGATGCATGAAATAGAATCGCTCAACCCTCAATGATTTTGGAATTCTTAGGATCGAATGGAAAACATGCAAGTGGAATAAGCAAGCACCACATACTTTTGAAGAAATCTTAAACTAGTTTGAACTTAAGATTAATGAATAGCATGCTCAAGACTTATCTATTGATTCTTTTACTAACCTAGATTAGTCTTATGGCTTTCTCCATTTGTTTTCCCCCTACACTGGCTAAGAGCCCCTAATACTTCGGAGTCCTTCTATCATGCAAAAAAAGAAACTAGGGTGCCTGTCATCTTTTTCTTTTTCATGGGGGAGAAAAATTCTCACATGATTTTTCTTTTTCTCTTCTTTTTCTTTTATTTTTCTTTTCTTCCTCCCCCAAACTTGCATTTTGATATCTAATGGTACTAGCTTTCACACTACGGTGCAGGGACCCTTAACCCGAATTTTATTCTCTGGTTGGCCTAACTGATCACACCGCATGTAACTCTTTTTACCCCTAGGCTTTTTCTTTTGTGCAAGCAAAAATTCTTTTTCAACAAATTTTCTTTTCTCTCATTTTCTTTTGTTGCTTTTGCTTTTCTCTCAGCAGGCATAACATTTTTTTTTCTACCTAGTTCTTTAGAGCAATCAAGCATGAACTTCCTAATATTAGAAACTAAGCCTATCGGGGTGACAACAATTTTGAAAACCATAATAAGAATCTAGATTTTCAAAGACGTCATTAGATAAGACTATTGCATGCTTTAGACATCAAAACTAAGTATCAAAAAATTTTAAAATTTCACAATTTCTGCCGTGCTCCCAGATTCCACAATCATATAAACCATTTTCTCCCAAAATTTCAAAAATCACATCCTTGGCTATCATGACTATCTATTCATGCATCCAACAGAATTTAAATATGCTCAACATAGCGGAAGCCTCCCCCCAAACTTAAACTAAACATTGTCCCCAATGTTTTAAAACAGAAAAGCATAAAGAGAGGTACTGAGACTTCCCTGAGCTAGGAGCGCTTCATTTTCTTCCTTTGGATCCATGAAAAATGGGAAATGTGGAATTTTGGGATTTGCTAAGGTGATCCTGCAAAACAAAATTGGATCACAGAGCAAAGAAAATTATTTACCGCAAAAACAACTAACTACTTTAATCCTTGGGTTGCCTCCCAAGCAGCGCTTTCTTTAACGTCTTTAGCTAGACTAGGCTCGGCACGCTTACGGAGGCTCAAAATAAAAATTTTCATCATCCTCCGGGCCCTGCAAGAAATCACGCATCGAATTGCAAACTACAAACAGGGGAGAAAAAAAACTTTCCCTTGGCCCATCTTCACTAAAGAGATTCTCATAATAACATTTCAGAAAATAATCAGCTGCATCAAATCTCTTTTCTAAATCTCTATTCTCAAAACAATTGTTAACAGAGTCATCAAGCGTTATAATATCTACTGGTCTAGGATCTAGAGATGGCCTATCAATCATGCCAGTCCATTCATCAGAAAAAATATCTACATGCTCAGCAGATCCTTCAGACTCAGAATTAAAAAATGATTCAACTAAGCTATCACATGACTCATCATCAGAAGAATTAAAGAATTCAAGGATTTCAGGATCAGATTCTATACTATGCACATCATCAGGACATGAAAAAAAAGTATTCACATTGTTAGGATTCATGCATTCAGGAATGTCAAGATCAGACTCAATAGATTCACTGTAATCATGGTCAGACTCAAAATCATCTATCGAGCAATCTTTTTTATGCCTTTTATGTTCATGCTCAATGTCAGGCAATTCAATATCATCATCAAAATTATCCATTTCAGGCAAATTTAATTCATTCTCAAAGGAAGGTAAATCATCAACTGCAGATCTTTCATTATCACAAGCAGGCAAGTCTAATTCATTTTCAAAGTCAGGCAGATCCAAATCATTTTCAAACATAGGATTATCCATATATGCATCATGATCAAAATTCACATTATCAATAAGCATTTCTCCTAATCCTAAGCCTAAGCCAAGATTATAGTCTACCTCTTCATCGTCATCAGTCAAGTATTCAGGCCCAACAGAAAAACATGTATGCAAACTACAAACAGATTCATCTTGGCCAAAAATACTAAACACGACTTTTTCATCATCAACGTTCAAGGTAAGTTTACCTGTATGCACGCTAATCTCAGCCTTACCAGTGGCTAGGAAAGGTCTGCCTAAGATAATTGGCACCTCTTTGTCCTCTTTCATGTCCAGTACCACGAAATCTACAGGGAAGATGAATTTGTTGACTTTCACCAACACGTCCTCCACAACACCCATCGGGTGGGTAATCGATCTGTCAGCAAGCTGAAGAGTGACGTCGGTGTCTGTCATACCTGATAACCCAATCTTCCTGTACACAGAGTAGGGCATCAAATTTATACTTGCTCCTAAATCACATAAAGCCCTATCAAAGGATACTTCTCCTATGGTGCAGGGAACAGTAAAACTCCCTGGATCTTTCTGCTTAGAGGGTATCCTACCAGAAATAATGGTACTGCTACTCTCAGATAAATTAAAAACTTCTTTTTTCAGACTTTTCTTTCTAGAAAGCATTTCCTTCATGAATTTTCCATAGTTTGGCATATTATACAAAGCTTCTACCAATGGAATATTCACAGACAACTTTTTAAACATTTCTAAAATTTTTTGAAATTGTTCATCTAATTTGACATTTTTAAATCTTTGAGGAAAAGGTAACTCCCTGTAATCAAAGGTTGGACATTCGCCCCTCCGCTTGGGCGGGCTAATATGCGAACCTCTGTCATGGTGGTTGCATGGAACCACTTCTTCCTCAGTCAGCTTCTTATTGTCATTCTGCCTCTCATCTTCTTTTCTACCTGCAAAGCTGTTAGAAAAATCACATTGTAATTCAATAGAGTTGGGAGGATGTTGGAACCTTTCAGAGGAGGCTTTTTGTGCCTCAGTCCCTTCATCTTCATCCCTTCTCTTTTCTTATTCATTTTTCTTCTCCAGTCTTCTGCCACTTCTTAGAACTACCATCTTACACTGCTCTTTCGGGTTAGGCTCAGTATCCCTTGGGAATTTTCCCTTTTGAAGGGCATTTACCGCTGAAGCGATCTGACCTATCTGCACTTCCATATTCTTTAGAGCTGCGTCGTGGTTGTTTGCTGATGTCTGGAGATTCACATTCAATATTCTTTGTTCCTTGATGAATAAAGCCACCATCTCCTCCAGATTATTTTTCTTTCCAGGAGTACTTGTTGATGCAAAACCTGGGGGTGGCTGCAAAACATTCTTCGTATTCGCATATGAGAAGTTCTCGTGATTGCACAGGCTGGGGTGGTAGAAGTTTGGTACTCCTTGAGTATATGGTCTATTTCCTATGTATTGAACTTCTTCCACATCTTGACCTTCCTTCTTTGAATGTCCTTCAGCTAAGGTGGAAATGGACTTAACCACCTCAGATGAAGTCAATTTGTTTAGGGCATTGGTCAGAGATGCCAGTTGCGCTTTCAGCGAACTTGACTCATCCAATTCAAATAATCAAGCCTTCTTTGTAACTGTTCCTCTCTCCGTCGGCCATTGATAACTTGTTGCCTCCATTTCCTCAAGCAAGTCTTTGGCTTCTGTCACTGTTTTTGAAAGAAAACTCCCTCCTGCTGATGTGTCTAGGACTGTCTTTGTGGAGGGGTTTAATCCATTATAGAATAACTGTACCTGAAGCCAATCAGGATATCCGTGTTGGGGGCATCGCCTAAGCATTTCCTTATATCTTTCCCACGCTTCGTATAACTGCTCCTCGTTAAGCTGCCCGAATGTTCCAATTTCAGTCCGGAGCTTGGTAGTCTTAGCCGGTGGAAAAAATTTTGTCAGGAAAGCCTGGGCAAGCTCGTCCCAAGTACTAATGCTGCCCGTCTCGACTGATTCGAGCCAATCTTTTGCTTTATCCTGAAGAGAAAATGGAAACAGCCTCAATCTGATCGCGTCGGCCGGAACTCCGTTCATCTTTACCGTCCCACATATTTCTAGGAATGATCGCAGATGAGAGTGGGGGTCCTCGGAAGGATGTCCCTTGAACGAGTTATCGCGCGCCATCTGAATCAACCGTGTTTTTAGCTCAAAATTTCTAGCTTGGATGGGGGCGTAGATAATTCCAGAATTCTCGGTAGGAAGAACTGGCTGCAGAAAATCTCTAATTGCCTTGGGAGCTTCTTCTTGGTGGGCCATCGCTTCTGCTAATCTTTTTTCTCTTTTAATGGATTTAAGAGTCCTGTTAATCTCAAGATCTAGCGGAAACAAATCAACCACCTTGTTTCTTTGCATACAATGCTCCCAGAGAACAAAAGAACCAAACAAAAATAAAAATAAAATAATATTCACAAAATGATGAAAGAAAAAATATTTACACCTAAATTACCATTTATCCTTTTCTTCTCGATGTCAAGAAAAATTAATTTTTGCTTAAAAATCAAGCCTCCCCGGCAACGGCGCCAAAAACTTGATGGGTCCGCAAGTGCACGGGCCGCAAGTAATATAAAACGGAAAGTATTCCGAGTATCGAATCCTCAGGGAGGCGAAGCGAAACTTAAGCAAATAATTAAAATTCTCTTGAGCATTGAAAATACTCAGGCGAAATAATATTTAGGGACCACTTCATGCAATAAAAAGGATTTAAATTCAAGACAATTAACAAAAACAATTTGATCAATCAAAAATAAAATGTGGAGAAAGAGTTTTCTTTAAATGGGAAGAGGGGTCTTGAAAATCAACGATTAGCTAAATAATTGCTATAATTATCCTATCTCATTGCCCAACTAATTATAATCCTAGAATCTCCGTTAATCACATAGGTTCTCCTGTCGGTTTCCCCTAATTGTAATTAATTCATTTTAACAACCTAAGTGTCCTTAGCGTTATTAAAAATCATTAATTATTACGCTCTGATTCATTTTAGGAATCTAAGTTTAATCAACTAATCCCGGTGTCACAACGGGCAATTAAACTAGTTGCATGGATTATGATCTATCCTAATTTCTCTCCGTCGAGTTTCCATTAAGAATCGAATCATTACACAATTGGCCAGATTGAGTAAAGCATTAAGCACATCCATACAAATAATTAGGACATGGGCAAGAGACAAGAAATTATAACTATATTTGAACTATCATTTCATTTCAAGACCCCAAATTGGGGTTTAGCTACACATAATATCCACAATAATTACAAGGGAAAACATATTAAAGAGCATAAAAGGAAAGGAATTGACCGTCGAAAAACCCCTCGCTGACGCTTGGAGCCCCGCCGACTACTCCTTGAGCCTCTAAGATGCTCCCCCAAAATTCCCCAAAATATTTCCCACTAAAGAATTCTCTCAAAAAGGCTAGAAAGCCTTGAGAGAGGCTCCAAAGGAGCCAAAGGAAGGAAAGAAGAATGATTTGATTGATATGATTGATGAGGAATGAGGCACCCAAGGGGTAGCGTCGCGACGCTGCCTTGCTAAGCGTCGCGACGCTGCTGCGCACGCGGCTTGGGCAACAAGAAAGGGCAGCGTCGCGACGCTGCCTTTCTAAGCGTCTCGGCGCTGTCCAGATTTCCAGATTTTTCAGCTTCCTTTTTGGGCTGATTTTTGGGCCTTCTTCTTCATTCCTCTTGGTCTTTTCTTTATAGATGTCTTCTTTGGGCTTCCAATTGCTTCAAACTTTGATTTGGGCTATAATTACTTCAATTTTGGCTCTTTTTCTCCCAAAATCACCATTTATGCTCCTAAAGACAAAATAGCAAAATTCATTAAATATATTCATTAAAAACACGATTAAAGCACCCAAAAGCTTAATAAATTGAGACTAAAATAGCGACTTTTCTGCTCGCTATCATTGATTGAGCCTCGAGCTTGGAGGTGCTTGTCTATGGCCAACTAAGCTCGGATAGTTGTAATCGGGACCTCGATTTGTAAGTTTGATTCGATTTTCTTAGATTTCAATTCTTCATTACTTAGTTAATTGTCTTTGTGATTTTAGTTCTTTGTATACAAGTTTAGATTGTGGTAGGAAAGATTGACAACATTGACCGCACCTTCTCTAAATTTACTTGCTAAATCTAAGTAGAAAATATGTTACCATTATGATATTACCAATGCGTCCCTAGAACTAAATGATTTAATAAATTGTAATTCTGGTTTGTTGCCCATTGCATGTAAATTAATTCGGCTAGATCCCAATGCGGTTAAGATTAGTTAGTCGACCAATTAATTAATTTAAACTAGAATCAAACTTAGCGTTTGAATGTTTGTGATAGTTGGATCATGGCTCTCAGTTTTTTGCCGGAGTACGCCGAACTTAGATACTTAATTAAATATCAATTGTTAATCAATGAATGAAATTAATCAACTTAACACTGAGTTCAACCCCGATTACAGTGATCCTCGTGGTAAGATCAACTAACCCCACCTTTACTTTCCTTGTATTTAATTTTCCTTATTTATTTTCCTTCCTTTACTTTATATCTTAATCTTTTTTATCAATAGACCCCCTTGTTTGGTTACCTTAAAAACACAAAATAATTTAGAAATAAACTGATTGTTCCCTATGATCGACCCCGACCACTACTGCTACAAGTTAGCTTTAGGAATCGTGGATTATAAATTTATTTGACACGACCCTCGACAAGCCGTTCCGTCAAAGTGGTGCGGTTGTTGGGGAACACGGGGTCTTATTTCTATTTCCTTTTGTGTTTTTTTTACCTTTTTTTTTGTTTTTGTAGTTTATTTCTTATAGGCCTTCGTGACAATCCGGTAGCAAGAGAAAGCTTGTTGCACACCAAGAAGCAAGAAAAATGAATCGAGCTTCATGGAGATTTAGCTTTTGAGAGAAAAACCTAAATTCTCTCCCTTCCTTTTTTTATTTTCTTTCCTTATTTAGTTGTTTTCCTAATTTGTTTTTATTTTTGGAAGGTTTTCCTAAATCAAGGCTCTTCAATTTTTTCCAATCGTGGGAGTGTCCATTTTTTTCAACCTCGTGCTTAGACAGGGGAGGTTTTTTGTTTCCTTTTCCTTTCTGTCCATTACTTTCCATGTTTAATTTACATTAGGGACAATGTAACGTTTAGGTTGGGGGTGGAAGAAATATCTTGCATGTTAGATTTCCATTGAGTCTTTGCGGGCAGACTATATTCTATATGTATGCTTGATTTATTTGATTGCTTTGTGTTTAAATTGGATTGAAGGCCATGCACTGGAGCATTGGACTTATTATTTTGAGCAATTTAAAAAAAATGAGAACCCAAATAGGCGAAGTTCTGTCTAAGGCTTTAGATATTTAAGATGACAGTTTACGGAACACCTCCTACCTAGAATTGATCCCGAATCGGAGTTCGAGCAATTTTTAAATTGAAAACAATTTTTTATGAGATTTTATGTCTTGCTTTAAAATTGATTATGAGATTTCTAGGATGAGAAAAACATGAGTATATATTTTTCCTATAGTTGAATTGCATGTATTCTAGCATCTTTAGAGACTTCATTAAAACATTTTCAAAATTTTTCTTGACTAAATTGACCATGAGTCCTTCCTAGCGTAGTTTTGTTGGTTTTAGATGGCTTTATATGATTCACACCTCTGTTGTCACCTCGATAGGATAGGTAGCATGTTTAGAGGAAATTTTTGCAAAATAGCTTGTTTCATGCTTTGGAGAGTGAGAAAAAGAATATTTGCCTTGTGATCTTCAAAATAAAAATCATTTACTTTATTAAGAAAAAGAAAAAGAAAAGGAATATGAAAAAAAAATTAAGCTTGTTTTTGTTTTGCTTGCTGGGTAAAAAAAGCTACCTCTAGTGTGATCAGTTAGGTCGTCCAAGGGTTAAACTCGAGAAATGTGGCTCTACATTAGTTGTGTGAAAGCTAGTGCCCCTTAAAAATCATATATATGCAAGCTTAGGGCCCTCTAGTTGAAAGAAAAGAAAGAAATAGTTTAAGGCACCTCTTTTGCATCCTTAGCAAGTTAGTTTGTCCCTTTCCTTTAATGCACTATACCTTAGTCTAGTGTAGAGGATAGATGGAATAGGAATTTTATAAGTTCTTCTCGAACTTTTCAAATCATTTCTAGGGAAAGCTTAGCTCACATTTATGTAAAAGAAAGAATTTGACTAATTTTAATTTGTCTCTAACTATGCTAGTCTTGCATTTAATTATGTTGAGTAAAATGTTGATCATGATTATCTTTGAGAAATTGAGTCATGAATATTCATTGCACAATAATCTCTTTCATTCTAATCTTAGCTTGCTCGAGGACTAGCAAGGTTTAGGTTGGGGGTATTTTGATCGGTCTAATTTGTTAAACATTTAGAATCTTCTAATTTTCTTATCTATATTGAATTCCTTGCGAAAAAATCTTTACAATGAGTATAATATGTGTATAGGTCCTCATCGGAGCTTTAGAAGCAATTCGGGGATTAAACGGGTAAAATTAGAGCGTAAAATGACCATTCTACCCTTGGAACCTCATCAGCGTCGAGACGCCACACAAATAAGGAAAGAACTCGGAGACCAAGTTGGGGCTCAGCGTTGAGACGCTAGCCCACAGCATCGAACGGTAGGGCAATCAGAGAGATTCTTTCCAAAATGGAAGGGACAGCGTCACGACGCTATCCATAGTGTCGCGACGCTAGTCAGATTTCCAGAATTTGATTTTTTTTTATTTGGTTGCTGATTTTCTCCAAATTTGAGGCCTTCTTCAGCACAGAGTTACCACGAATTGAAGGCCAAGAATTCATATAAATAGAGGCATTTGGTGTAGGTTTAGAGAATCATCCAACAATTAATCCATCACGAAAATTTTGTAGTCACTTTTCTCTCTAGCTTCAAAAGTCCTTTCAAGTTTTCTTAGTCTAAGGGTCGGTTGATTGAGACTCGAGCTTGGAGGTGCTTGTCTATGGCCAGCTAAGCTCAGATCGTTGTAATCGGGACCTCAGTTTGTAAGTTTGATTCAATTTTATGAGATTTCCATTCTTCATTACTTAGTTAAGTCTTTGTGATTTTAATTCTTTGCATACAAGTTTAGATTGTGGTAGGAAAGATTGACAACCTTGACCGTGCGCCCTCTCTAAATTTACTTGCTAAATCTAAGTAGCATATAGGTTAACGTTATGATATTACGCATGTGTCCCTATAACTAATTGATTTAATCAATTGTAATTGTGGTTTGCTGTCCGTTGCATGTAAATTAATTCGGCTAGATCCCAATGTGGTTTAGATTAGTTAGTCGGCCAATTAATTAATTTAAACTAAAATCAAACTTAGCGTTTGCATGTTTGTGGTAGTTGGATCGATCATGGCTCTCAGTTTGTTGTCGGAGTTCGCCAGACTTAAATAGTTAATTAAATATCAATTGATAATCGATGAATGAAATTAATCAAACTTAACACCGAGTTTAACCCCGATTACAGTTATCCTCGTGGTAAGATCAACTAACCCCGCCTTTACTTTCCTTGCATTTAATTTTTCTTATTTATTTTCCCGCCTATACTTTATGTCTTAATCTTTTTATCAATAAATCCCCCCTTTTTTGGTTACCTCAAAAACACAAAAGAATTTAGAAATAAACCGATTATTCCCTATGATCGACCCCGACCACTACTGCTACAAGTTAGCTTTAGGAATCATGGATTATAAATTTATTTGACACGACCCTCGACAAGTCATTCCGTCACGATCACCAACGGTCACCGACTTGTATGGTGGTTGAAGAAGAAGGGTTTGGTGGTGGTTGAAGAAGAATATGAGAAGAAGCAAGGGAATAAATAAAATTAAAAAATAATATTTATATTATTTTAATATATTTCTATTTAAAAAATATTAAAAAAAATATTTTTAATAAAAAAAATAGTGCCACGTCAGCAATCTGTTAATTTTTACCAGAAAATTGGTTGGAGGTACTAAAATGAAACGAAATCCAAATCTTAGGGACTAAATTGTCGAATTTGAAAACTTGGGGACAAAAGTGAAACCTAACACAAACCTTAGGAACTAAAAGAGTATTTTTCCCTAAAATGAAATAAAATAAAAAAACCTCATGGGTAAAATTGTTAAAAATTTAACAGAAAATTTAACAGAGGGACTAAAATGCTACTAAATGCAAACCTCAGGGGTTAAACTATTGACTTTAAAAACTCAGGGACCTAAATGCTACTAAACCCAAACCTTCGAGACCAAAAGTGTATTTTTCCCAAAATAATAACTAATTAAGCCAAAAACCAATCATTGTTTATATATGTGTAGATTATTTTTTTTTTCGAAAATTCAACTTAATGTAATTTCAGAATTCTATATCTATATCTATATATATATCTATACTATATTAAAAAGTGAGGATGTTGGAAAAACTTTTTTCGACACTTTCATCATTTCTTTAATTTACTAATTCAAAAATATGTCATTAACAATTAATTATAAAAAATAAATGTGTAGGATTTACTAAAAAGTTGGAATGCAAAAAGTTTTTCCTACAACTTTTTTTAATTATAATTCATAATGAAATTTAAGTGTTGGGTTTTATGTCTTAATACAAATAGTTTGTAATCTATATGCATATCTTTTTGCAATAAAGGTACTATCGTATTATTTAAGTGAATCATTTGTTTATATAACCTAAATCCAATAGATTGAAAGATCCTTGGTTATAACATGAATACTCAAACTATATGGGCAAAACATAAACATGGATCAAGTTCTAGTATATAACCTAAAGGTCTATAGTATATGGATAAGGCTAGGTACCTTATCCTAGGGACACTATGGATGTGGGCTACTTTGTTTTTAAAGGCAAACGATGTGATCTTGAATCGTTCATGTAAAGACATGCGAGTATGGGCATCTTGTGCAATGAGTTTGCACAAGACCAGACCGAGAAATGAGTCACTGATAAGAATTATGGTCCTCCATACGTTCCAACTGGACCTATTACACGCGGCAAGACTAAGAAGCTTGAACAAGCATTCTTTATTCACATACAAGATTTGTTAAGTTCAACTCCACATCCATTTCACATGCTGTGTTGTTCATGTTGCTTATAATCTCATTCCCATCTTAAAGTTCACGTTGAGATCTTAAAAAGCAAAAGAAAAAAAAAGGAAAAAAGGAAAAAAAAGGAGAAAAAAAATCCAGAAGTTGTTCATGTTGAGTTCTTAAATTGTTCATCCCATTTTTATTCAATCATTGTCAATTTGCACGAATTTGTTGAGCTTCAATTCAGTTGGCAATTAATTTGTTTTGTGGCTGTCAAAATTCCTAACTGCAGAATTTAATGCATCTATTGTATATTCAAAGTTGTTCATAAAGTCCTAATTTGAACATTTTGCCTTCAGTGAAAAGTTAGATCTGCATGTTATCTTTCAAAGTGAAGAAGGGCATTTACTCAAAATCCTAAAGTAAATTATTCGTTTTCTGAATTCCATCTAAGTGTGCAGTTTTACCCGAAAAATTCCAAATTTGCTTCATACATTGTTCTTTTTAGATTTGAAGGGATTTGTCCTTAAAATTTGTTTCCCTTG
Source organism: Luffa aegyptiaca (assembly GCA_017139565.1). Classification (NCBI taxonomy): domain Eukaryota; kingdom Viridiplantae; phylum Streptophyta; class Magnoliopsida; order Cucurbitales; family Cucurbitaceae; genus Luffa; species Luffa aegyptiaca. Next base: position 26,955,185 of record CM029397.1, read on the forward strand.
CTTCATATAGTCTAATTCCATCGTATTTAGGGCTTTCTCTTTATTTGTATGTCTTTTATCTTTGAATCCCGTAGAAGGCATCTTGTCTTTGTGTCTTTTCTTGTTTGACTCTTTCTTTGTTTTCTTTGTTCTAGTTTGTTGTTGTTTCATAATTTATCTTGTCTTGGCTGTGTTGTAAAGCTCACTATTACAAGAATCGCTTGAACCTATTAGCCTACCCAATATCATCATTTAGTCACTTTCCCAAATGCACCTTTGTGTGATAAACACGAGTGTTTCGAGTGAAATCAGTGAGTTGAGTGTGTGAGGTCCTAAACATATTTATCTACTATTTATACATCATCATGAATCAAGATGGGGGAAATGGAGGGGAGATTGGTGAAGTTAGGAGGATAGAGGCACAAATCAGGGCTATCACTCGTTTAACCCAAGTAGTAAGTATCTTGGAAGAACGGATGGGGCGAATGGAAGTAGGTTTAGGAAATCTTCAAGGAAGGGAAGTTAATGAAGGAGTTGAAAATGAAGAAGAAGATGACAATGTAACCCTTTTAGGTGGGCACAATCCAAGCGAGGGAGAGGTGTAGGCCGGGGTAGAGGAAGGGGAAGAAGAGTGGGTAGAGAAATTTTACCACCAAGAAGGGTTGAAAGGGAGTACCAATATGAGAGAGAAGAGAGAGGAGCTAGGGGAGTGAAGCTTAAAATTCCACCATTTCATGGGAGGTCTGATCCAGAGGAGTATTTGCAATATGAGAGCAAAATTGAGCATGTATTTGATTGCAACAATTTTAGTGAAGAAAGAAAGTTGAAACTTGTTGTGGCTGAATTTTGTGATTATGCCAATATTTGGTGGACATCTTTGAAATCATAATGGAGGAGAAACTATGAGGAACCAATTGAAACATGGGAGGAATTAAAGGCCTTAATTAGGAAGAGATACATTCCTAAGCATTATTCCCGAGAACTCAAGCAAAAGCTCTATGCTTTGCAACAAGGATCCAAAAGTGTGGAAGATTATTACAAATAAATGGAGGCCCTTATGAATAGAGCTGGCATTGATGAAGATAAGGAGGATACAATGGCTAGGTTCCTTGGCGGGTTGAACTTACCATTAGCTCATCAAGTGGATAGACAAACTTATTTCGATATGAAAGAGTTGTTACACCCTGCTGTCAAAATTGAAGGCCAATTAGCTTGGGAGAAGGAAAACTCAAAGAGGTATAATTCTTCTAAGTCTACTTCTTTTTCTACTAATACGTGGAAAAAGAATGCAGATTTCAAACCTAGAGGGAAGTATGAGCATGATAAAAAGGACAAGCCCGAGAGCTCCAAGGGCAAGGAAAAAATGGAGGGATCTAAGGAGGTCCGAGAGAGAAATAGGGACATCAAATGTTTGAAATGTCAAGGGATTGGTCATATTAGTCGTGACTGTCCAAACAAGAGAGTCATGATCATTAAGAATGGAGAAGTTGTTACGGATGATGAGGAAAGTGACCAAGATGAGCTAATTGAAGATGAATTCCAAGAGGATGAGGAGGAGTTGGAAGATGGGAGTCATTTGGCATTTGTTACAAGGAGTCTTCTTAACACTCAAGTTAAGGAGAATGATGTTGATGACCAAAGAGACAACATATTCCACACACGGTGTTTAGTTAATGGGACTCCTTGTAGTCTTGTTATTGATAACGGAAGTTGCAGCAATGTAGTAAGCACATTCTTGATCAAAAGGCTGCAAATTCCAACTCAACGCCATCCTAAGCCTTACAAGCTTTAGTGGCTCAATGATAGTGGAACAATGAAGGTCGTTTCTCAAGCTTTAATTTGTTTTACCTTAGGAAAATATAAAGATGAGGTTTTATGTGATGTATTACCTATGCATGTTGGTGACATCTTGCTTGGCCGACCTTGGCAATTTGATTGGAAGGTCATCTATGATGGTTATTTGAATAGGTATTCTTTTACAAAAGATGGCCGAAAAACAACACTTGTACCTTTGCATTCTGAAGATGTGTTTGCTGATCAATTGAAGTTGGAGAAAAAAAGAAAAGAGTTTGAAGAAAAAGAATTGAAAGAAAAGAAGGAAATGAGTGAAAAAATAGAGAAAAATCAGAAAGAGAAAAAAAGTGGAGAAAAGAGTGAAAAAAAGAGATGAAGTTGAAAAAAAAAAGGAAAGAAAGTCAATTGTTTGGCTAGAGTCGGAGAGGTGAGAAGAGCAATGTTTTCCCAAAAACAAATATTTGTACTTATGTACAAGGAAGGGTATTTTGCCACTAACGATAACAATTTGCCTTTGCCTAGTTTGTTTCAACCTCTTTTGCAGGAATTTGAGGACGTGTTCCAGGATGAGATCCCTAAAGGATTACCTCCACTTAGAGGTATTGAACATAAAATAGACTTCATCCCGGGGGCTTCAATTCCAAATAGGCCATCTTATAGAGCAAATCCAACTGAGACAAAAGAAATTCAAAGGCAAGTGGGAGAGCTCATAGAGAAGGGCTATGTACAAGAAAGTTTGAGTCCATGTTCTGTACCGGTCATTGCGTGTGTGGACTGTAGAGCCATCAATAAAATCACTATAAAGTATCGTCACCCTATTCCTAGGCTAGATGATATGCTTGATGAATTGCATGGTTCTTGTTTATTTACAAAGATTGATTTGAAATCTGGATATCATCAAATTAGGATGCATGTAGGAGATGAATGGAAAACAACTTTCAAAACTAAGTTTGGATTGTATGAATGGCTTGTTATTCCTTTTGGGTTAACTAATGCTCCTAGTACATTTATGCGCTTAATGAATCATGTTTTGAGAGAATACTTGGGGAAGTATGTTGTTGTGTATTTTGATGATATTTTGATTTATTCAAAAAATTTCGTTGAGCATGTGGAGCATGTTAGGTCAGTTTTGATTACACTTAGAAAAGAGAGGCTTTATGCTAATTTTAATAAGTGTAGCTTTTGCATGGAAAAGGTTAATTTTCTTGGCTTCATAGTTAGTAAGAATGGAGTTGAAGTAGATGAAGAGAAAGTTAAGGCAATTAGGGATTGGCCAACACCGAAAAATGCAAATGAGGTTAGGAGTTTTCATGGTCTAGCTAGCTTCTATAGAAGGTTTATAAAGGACTTTAGTACCATAGCTGCACCATTGAATGATTTAGTGAAAAAGAATGTTGTTTTTGAATGGGGGGAAATGCAAGAGAGAGCTTTCAATGAATTGAAGGAAAAATTAACCAATGCACCATTACTTGTTTTGCCTAACTTTGATAAGACTTTTGAAATTGAGTGTGATGCAAGTGGTTTGGGCATAGGTGCTGTTTTAATGCAAGATGGAAAACCCTTAATGTATTTTAGTGAAAAAACTAAATGGGGCAGCATTGAACTATCCTACCTATGATAAAGAATTGTTTGCTTTTAGTTCGTACATTGCAGGTATGGCAACACTACCTATGGTCGAAAGAGTTTGTGATCCACACTGATCATGAAAGCTTGAAGCATCTTAAAGGACAAAGCATGTTGAATCTTAGGCATGCAAAGTGGGTAGAATTTATTGAGACATTTCCCTATGTTATCAAATACAAGCAAGGTAAGGACAATGTGGTGGCTGATGCATTGTCAAGAAGGTAAAATCTCTTTACTTCTCTTAGTGCAAAAATTCTTGGATTTGAGCATATTAAGGAGTTATATAGAGATGACCATGACTTTGGAACTATTTATGCATCTTGTCTTGGTGGAAAAGCTGTTGATGATTATTATGTGTTTCATGATTTTCTGTTTAAGAAAAGTAAGCTTTGTGTCCCTAAATGTTCTATAAGAGATTTGCTTGTGAAAGAAACACATGGGGTGGATTGATGGGACATTTTGGGATTCATAAAACTTATGATATGTTGCATGAACACTTCTTTTGGCCTAAGATGAAACATGATGTGTATAAGGTTTGTTGCCAATCTTTTAAATGCAAAGAAGTTAAGTCTAGATCCCAACCAAATGGATTGTATACTCCCTTGAATGTACCTAATGAACCTTGGACTAATATATCTATGGATTTTGTTCTTGGTTTGCCTCGGATTAAAAAGGGTAAAGATACTATTTTTGTTGTTGTGGATAGAATTAGTAAAATGACTCATTTTATAGCATGTAACAAGACGAATGATGCAAAACATGTGGCTGACTTATTCTTTAGAGAAGTGGTAAGATTACATGGAATTCCTAGAACTATTGTTAGTGATAGGGATGTTAAATTTTTAAGCCACTTTTGGAAGGTTTTGTGGGGTAAGTTGGGTACTAAATTGTGGTTCTCAACTACATGTCATCCTCAAACTGATGGGCAAACCGAGGTAGTTAACAGAACATTGGGCGCTTTACTTAGGGCTATTGTTTCTAAAAATATTAAGTCTTGGGAAGAATGTTTGCCATTTTTTGAGTTTGCATATAATAGAGCAATTCATAGTACAACACATTGTTCTCCTTTTGAGGTTGTTTATGGATTCAATCCACTTACACCTCTTGATTTGCTTCCTATTCCTTCTAATGATTTTGTGAATGATGCAGCCACAAGTAAGGCCGAATTGATCAAAACCTTGCACAAAGAGGTCAAGGAGAGGATTGAGAAACAGAATTCGAAAGTCGCCTCACAAATTAACAAAGGACGGAAAGCACTCATTTTTCAACCCGGTGATTGGATTTGGGTGCATTTTCGCAAGGAGTGTTTTCCCTCGCAACGAAAGACAAAGTTACATCCAAGAGGGGATGGTCCTTATCAAGTTCTTGAAAGAATTAACAACAATGCCTACAAGATTGATCTACCGGGAGAATTTTCCGTAAGTTCTACTTTCAATGTTGCTGACTTGAGTCCTTTTGATGTAGATGATGACTATCCTGATTCGAGGACGAATCCTTTCGAAGAGGGGGAATATGATAAGAATCATGGTGCTCCATACGTTCCAACTGGACCTATTACACGCGCCAAGGCTAAGAAGCTTCAACAAGCATTCTTTATTCACATACAAGATTGGTTAAGTTCAGCTCCACATCCATTTCACATGTTGCACATTAACCCAAGAGAGGACGACGCTATGAAGGTCAACGTTTGCAAGATTGATGTTGCACCAGCCTAAAGATCAATGATAAGGAAATAAGTGATCAACCAGCTCAATCCAATTATTATGGGAAAAGTTGCATCCTTTCAAGATTCACAAAGGCACCTATTCAACCAAAAGACACAATGAATCTAGACATTCATATTCATTCACATATTTAATGTATTATGTATCTTGTGAATTCATGAACTTGTATTTATGAAGGTTCATGCATGGGTTTGAAAAGTTAGAGGTTGAATTTAGACCACATAGATGAAGGGTTGTGTCCTTTCATGGTGTCTTTTCATTTAGTATAAATAGGGATGTAATTTGTCATTTTAACACAGAAGTTGAAGATGAATGAAATATGATCTCTCATATTAGAAATTTTTCTTAGAAATCCCTTTTCTAGGATTCTTGCAATTCTTGTGATAGATTGCATGTTGAGCCATTCAATCCGGCCTTGATCAAGTTTGATTGTGGAATGACTCAATCTAGGACAAGATTTCCAATCTTGCTTCTAGATCATTGATCAAAGAGGTAATCAATTTCTAGCCTTTTCTCTTGGTTGGTTCTAATTTGTGTAAGGGGGTGTTAATCTCTTTGTTTCAAGGGTTCTTGCTCCACAAAAGCTTGAATCTTTGGGCTGAGAATTAGGGTTGCCTTATTAGTCACTCTTACATTATATCACCGTTTACTGATGAGACTGACTATTTCATACGATGACCTAGGTAACTCGATCTTAATCCTGAGCTAACTATGAACTCCTGTTTGTTCAAGAATATCTTTTGATTTGAACGGATAATAACTCTCCAAAAGGGAGTTATTTAGGCCTTAGTTCTATAGTGTTTTGTGTGTCTTTTTTGTTGAATAGGGTTGCTTTTAGATGAATAGTATATGCTTTAACCCATTTGGAAGAATGGATGCTTTGGAAGTTATTTTGTGCAGAAAATATTACGGAGCGACTTGAGGGAGCAAAATCCGTGATACAATAAAGCAAGGAGCAAAACTGCCACGTAACAACTCGTAATCCATTTTAATGAAGTGGCGTTAGCTGAGTTAGTTTCGGATCTAAGAAGCTTTGAGAGCCTTCCACGTGTACAATTTGACCTAATTAGGGTTTGATCTCGCTCTATAAAAGGAAAGAGTCGTCTCAAGTCAAAAACATTCTAATTTCCATCTTTGGAAGCCAAATAGAGGAGGAAAGATTGGAGACTTCAAGAAGACCATCAACTACGTGTCTAATCAAGGGAATTGATTTTTTCTTGTAATTTTTTTGAGTTATGGATGCACATACTCAAACTGTAGCGAATGTTGTGATGAACCTTATGAGCTAAATTTGCTTAGGTGTTGGTTAGGAATTATGTAATTGTCATGCTTTATTCTATATGCAATATATGTTGATTTCAACATCTTAATTATTTATTGTTCATATTTCCATTTTATGCCTGTCTGGCTCGCCGGTATGAATATCACTTCTTATTTTCAGGGATGATTTGATAAGTGTGTGGCATTTAATCACACTAGACCATTATGTGTTGGTGGACGCCAGTGTCTGAGTTAGGGATAACCAGTTGCCTAGTGCTTGATCGGTAGTACGTCATTGGAGTTGAAACACATTCCAATAAATCCAGAGTTCCGGGAGGATCGTGCTAATAAGACTGCAAGAGAATTGCCTAATCAATAATATTGCTAGAGCATCTTTTAAAACAATTACTAAAATCCAGACCAACGCCTGTTTTAAATCTGTCTGCTTTATTTTTTTACTTTCTGTTTTTTCTTTTCCTTTGCTTCAACATTTTATAAAATCAATCAATTTAACAACCTTGAAACCATTAAAAAGTTACACAAGATAGGTAAAGTGAGGGCTATTCAAAACCTCGTGGATACGATAAATTACTTATCACTTGCTGCGGATTGTGTATACTTGCAATGTATTCTAGAGCTTATTTTTGCTTTTTTTTTACCCCACTCTAGAAGGCAACAACGGGTGAGAGTGGCCTTACATCACCGACTCAATAAGCCTACCTATTCGGGGATAAGACTGGATAAATTGTGGGGGACATAACCTTGCAAGATGGAATTACTCCTACCCGTATTAGAGATAGTAGAAAGGTTGTTCCCTTAAGTACTGAGTCTGAGACTTGAACAAGGGGCCCCACTCTCTCATTGGCTAGAGAGGGATTCAGTTTGATGAGTCTATCACAAACTAATTGTTCATTGGAGGATCAATGGGACTTAAGGAATGAAAAAGTGCTATAGGGATAAAACGAAAATTTGACCTAGTGTTAACTTGCAAAAAGCAAGTTATTTCTCCTTTAAATCTAAACTAAATAAGATTGAAAAGATCCAAGTTGTGCTGATCAAGGGCATAATTTTAAGAGAATTGCGGTAGCTAATCTTGAAAAGAAGTATTTTTAGATGCAGTAGGAAATTATGTGACTTTTACCCGCTAACACATGTATTTGTAGTTGTTTCCTTGCCCAAGTTTTCTCTGAAGGGGATAAAAGCCCCTACGCAGCGAAAGCACATCGATTGGACCTTACGTCGTATATTAATTCACATTAAAATACCGTTACGAAAAGGCAAAATAAACTTCAAACATACTTTAAAGTTGCTGGAAAATTGTTATAAACATGCTGAAAAATAAATCGAAATTTATTTTCATGCTTTTCTAAAGAAAAGGGAAAGTACCGTTACAAACCTTCGTTGTAGACTTGACCGTTCTTCGCCAACGACGCTCCAACGAACGAAAAAGCAACGATTCCTTATTGATTTCTTCGCTGGAAATTTCTTCTTCAAAGACACAATAACCACAGAGGTTACACCGGTATGTCTCTAAGTCTAGGAGGCAAAAGACTTGTGGGAGTCTTTCTCTAAGAGGGAGGCTAGAGAAAATTCTAGGTCTTGTCTTGTGAGTCTAAGAGCAAGAGGAGAGTCCTAAACCAATTAGGTCTAGTGTTCTATTTATAGAAGAGATGCCATGAATAAAATATTCAATTAAATCAATCTTTTCCAAAATTGATTCAATCTTATTCCTTATTTAATCAATCCATGATCAATCAATTCCATAATTGATTAATCTTTTCAATAAATGACTAATTACTTCCATAAGTGATTAGATCATTTCCATAAATGATTAATCACTTCCTTAAGTGATTAATTATTTCCATAATTGATTAATTCCCTGTTAATGAATTCTTTAATTAATTAACCAATTAAATATCACATATTTAATTTCCGGCCTTGAATTAATTAATTTGCCCAAATAGATTTTAGGCCTTAAAATTAATTAATTCATTATTTGAACTCTTTCAAACTTCCATAAATTTAATGTGACTCAAATTTATATTAATATTAGAATTTCTTCAAATATTAATTTCTCTCATAATAATATATCAATATATATTATATTGTTTCCATCAGTAAATTGAACATTTTCAATTTACATTTATTACTTAGTTGCCTCAAATTACTTTATGAGCTACCGGTGGGACCTAATGGACCTGTAGATCAGAAGCTCCAACGATGTGAGATTAATTGGTCAAACTCATTAACCACATTAATCAATATGCGTTAACTATGTGTACATTCCACTATAGACTCACAGTTGCACTCTTCTCAATGCAGACATATATTCTGGGTCCACGGATATAGACCAATATCGAATAGTTTTTCCTTCACGAGTGTCCGTAACACCAGCTGGGTCAAATTACCGTTTTACCCTTGGGTTACTTCTATTCCCTTAAGTACCAGTTCTCCTCTAATGAACAACCTGTATGCGGTCCAACCATAAAACAAAAAACCCTCTTGTGCCATTGAGAGGGTAGGGCCCTTTGTTCAAGACTCGGAGTCACCACTTAAGGGAACACTCATCTGCTTCCCTAAAGTCGGGAAGGAGTGAATTCCATGTTGTACAATTATGTTTCCAACTCCCCATTCGGTATTGTCCCCAAAATGGTAGGCTTATTGAGTCGGCGTATTGGCCACTCTCACCCATACAAATCAAAGGACAATCTCTCATGAGCAGGAGTCCATAATAAACTCAGGATTAAGACTAAGTTGTCTAGGTCGTCCTAGTGAAATAGAATACCAACTAGTTAACGGTGTTATAACCAGTGGCTACTTTTTCGCGGTCCGGTCTTATGCAAACTCATTGCATATGATACCCCCACTCGCATGTCTCCTACACGAACGCGTTGGATCATAGCGTTTGTATCAAACACAAAGTGGGTCGTATCCATAGTTTCACCAGGATAAGGCACCCATGCTTATCCCTATACTATAGACCCTTTAGGCTGTTTCTTGACAATGATCCCATATGTCGCTGCATATAGTTCAAGACTCATATTATAGCCTAGGATGTCTAGTTTATTAGATTAGGGTTATTTTTAGGCAAAAACAAATATAAATTAACTAATAACATTTAATGGAAAAATATATCAATATTATTTCATTAATATCCGGTCAACGGTTACATTCACTATCTACGAGTTTTAGGGCATAAAACCCAACAAAGTCCCACTTGAACTAAAACACTAGTTAGTGGGATGTAAATGCAATAATCTAAAGCTGGAAATGTCATGTATATTAAAATAATACAATGAACTAGGGCATCCTTATACCCATTATACATTTCTCCCGCTTGCCCTAGATTAGATGGCATACATATCTCGTAGACCTAGACCCTCAAACACTTTAGCCGTGAGAGCCTTTGTAAATGGATCAATGATGTTGTGCTCTGAAGTGATCTTAGAGACGATCACATCTCCTCGTTGCACAATCTCCCGTATCAGGTGATACTTCCTCTCGATATGTTTACCCCGTTTTTGGCTTCGAGGTTCTTTTGAGTTGGCTACAGTCCCACTGTTGTCACAGTATAGTGTTATGGGCACGTTCATATTCGGAACCACTTCCAAATAAGTCAAGAACTTTCTAAGCCATACTGCCTCCTTAGCTGCTTCGCAAGCTGCTACATACTCAGCCTCCATGGTTGAGTCTGCTATGCATCCTTGTTTGATGCTTCTCCAAACTACTGCTCCTCCATTGAGGGTGAATACTAACCCTGATGTGGATTTCCTTGAATCCTTATCAGCTTGAAAGTCAGAGTCAGTGTATCCAGTAAGAATCAAATCCTTAGCTCCATACACAAGCATGTAGTCCCTCGTTCTCCGAAGATATTTAAGGATATTCTTAACCGCTCCCCAGTGGTCCAACCCTGGATTAGACTGAAACCTACTGACTACTCCCACTGCATAACATATGTCAGGCCTAGTGCAGAGCATAGCATACATTAAGCTGCCCACAGCTGAGGCGTAGGGAATGTGTCTCATGTTCTCAATTTCTTGAGGTGTTTTAGGAGACTGTTCCTTAGACAGGTGTACCCCATGTCTTAAGGGTATTAGTCCCTTCTTGGAGTTTTGCATCGAATATCGAGACAACATTTTGTCAATATACGTTGCTTGAGACAGTGCTAGCGTTTTGTTCTTACGATCCCTAATGATTTGGATTCCCAGAACATATTGTGCCTCTCCTAGACCTTTCATTTGGAATTGGGCTGCTAATCATTTCTTAATGTCAGTGAGGTATCCTACATCATTCCCAATGAGTAGGATATCGTCTACATAAAGTATTAGAAACGCTACATTCCTTTTGTTGACTTTCTTGTACAGACAAGGCTCATCAATGTTTTGGTCAAAACAAAAAGATTTGATTGTACATTCCCAATGATCTGGACGCTTGTTTCAATCCATAAATGGATCGATTGAGCTTACAAACCTTTTGTTCCTGACCTTGGGCTATGAACCCTTCAGGTTGAGACATGAAGATATTCTCTTCAAGTTTACCATTCAGAAAGGCAGTCTTGACGTCCAATTGCCATATTTCATAATCATAATATATGGCTATGGATAAGAAAATTCTTATGGACTTTAACATGGCTAGAGGAGAAAAGGTTTCCTCATAGTCAATCCCTTCCTTCTGGGTATAACCCTTTGCCACTAGTCTAGCTTTGAAGGTCTGTACCCTTCCAACTGCATCTCTTTTTCTCTTATAGATCCATTTGCACCTTATGGGTTTTACACCATCTGGTAGATCTGCGAGTTGCCATACAGAATTGGAGTGCATTGACTCCATTTCCAGGTTCATGGCTTTGACTCATTCATCCTTATCTTCGTCATTCATTGCCTGTCGATAGGACAATGGATCCTCAATGCCATCATTAGGTATGACAACCTGAGTTTCAGTTAAACCCAAGTAGCGATCAGGTTGTAATATAACCCTCCCACTACGTCGAGGCATTCTCAACGTTTGAGATGGACGGGATGGATCTGAAGAACTAGTTCCTTCATCAACCCTTGTTGAAGGTCCAGCTTCGTCAACAACTCTTTGTGATTCTTCAGTAGCTTCTCCTAATATTGTTTTTCTGCGTGGTTTATGATCCCTCACGTGGTCTTCCTCCAAGAAGGTGGCGTTTTTCGATACAATCACCTTATTTTCTTGTAGGTCATATAAATAACCACCTCTCGTTTCTTTAGGGTAACCAACAAATTGGCACAGTTTTGAACGAGGTTCCAGTTTCTTAGGATTTTGTCACAAGCACGTGTGCTGGACAACCCCAGATGCGAAAGTGATGCAAACTAGGTTTACGCCCCTTCCATAATTCGAAAGGCGTTTCAGAAACACTTTTCGAGGGAACATTGTTCAAGATGTGTACTGCAGTCCCTACTGCATATCCCCAAAACGAGTTAGGCAATTGAGCATAGCTCATCATTGATCGAACCATGTCTAACAAGGTTCTATTTCTCCTTTCTGATACACCATTCTGCTGAGTTGTACCAGGGGCTGAGAGTTGAGATTGGATTCCATGTTCTATCATATAATCCTGGAATCTTTGATCCATATATACTCCCCTCCTCGATCAGATCGAAGTACTTTAATAAATTTATCGAATAGGTTTTCAACTTCAGCCTTAAACTCCTTGAACTTTTCAAGAGCTTCATCCCATTAGGTACAAGTAACCATACCTTGAATAATCATCTATAAATAAGATGAAATATTTGTACCCTCCTCGAGCTTTTACATTCGTTGGACCACATAGATCCGAATGTATTAACTCTAAGGGTTCTTTGGCTCTGTAACCTTTTTCCAGTAAAAGGTCTTTTGGTCATTTTTTCCTCGAGACAAGATCCACAAGGTGGTAGTGAATCATCTTCTAACTTGCTTAGAAGTCCATTATTTACCAAACGATTGATTCTATCGATGTTTATATGACCAAGTCTAAGATGCAAAAGATGAGTATTGTTACTTGTTGGAGAAATCTTTTGCCTTTTTCTTTGAGTTTCAGCAGTTTTAAATAATCTGTGATTTAAAAGTGCTTTGTTTTCGGTTGGTCTTAATACATATAAGTTATTTTCTAATTTGGCTGAACAAATAAGTACACCATTCTTACAAATGAACACTTCATTCATATCAAAAGTAACTGTATACGATTGTTCAATCAAACATGAAATAGAAATTAAGTTCCTCTTAATCTTGGGAACAATTAACAAACTTTCTAAATGTAAGAATCTATTTCTAAAAAATAACTTCGCAGCTCCCACTACTTTAGCTGAAATGACTTATCCAGTTCCAACCCTGAGTGTCATTTCCCCATCGTTTAACTGCCGAAAGGAATCATTTTCCTGAAAAGAAGAGCAAACATGATTAGTTGCTCCTGAATTAAGTATCGAGGTGAACTCATCATGTTCTACTAGGAATGTTTCTAAAACTAGTAAATCAAATTTACCTTCCTTTTCCTTCTTTTTCTCAGCAAGGTACTTTGGGTAGTTTCTCTTCCAGTGTCCATCTATATTGCAGTGGAAACACTTGCCCTTGTCTGCCACAGCTTTAGCTTTTCCCTTGCTTTTAGCAGCAGTACTGGAAGCTTTCCCCTTGTTTCCTTTCTTCTTCCGAGTTCTCTTTGAAGAAGTGGCTACGAATTTAGTTCCAGAGGATGAACCCTTCTCGAACTTTCTTTTAGAGTGAACAACGTTTGCCTCTCCTTCTATCTGTCCCTTGTTCTTAAGAAGAGACTGATAGAGTTGTACCTCATTCAAGAGGCTAGTCAGGTTGAATGCTATTTTATTCATCATTGCATTGCTTCGAAACTGTAGAAAACTCTTCAGAAGAGATTCTAAGATGAATGCAACCTGACTACGCTCATCTATGACTGCCCCATTTGCTTCTGCCACGTTGAATTGGACCATCATATCCAGGACATGCTCCCGAACAGACGTGCCCTCTTTCATGCGGTAGCTATAAACGTATTTGAGAGAGTCATGGTGGAGTTGGTAGGACGGTTGTCCAAACATCTCCTGGAGAGAGTTCATAATCTCCCTCGCTGTTACCATGCCCTCATGCCTTTTAGCCAAAACTTCAGATAAGCTGGCTAGGATATAGACGCGAGCCTTATCATTGGCATTTGTCCAGCGGTCATAAGCATCCTTAATTGCTTTGGATGCATTACGAGCAGGGGCTGGAGGACAATCCTTCGTTAAGACGAACCACAGATCATCGACAACAAGAATCGTATTCAGGTTCGACTTCCAAACAATGACCGTATTAGTTATCTTTGCCTTAACCCATCATACAAGAAAACAGTTGCACACAATCCAATCAATTAAGCAAAACAAACAATCACAGAACCCTAAAACTATTGATTTAGTTTTGCAACGATGTTTCAGAGGTTTAGAATATTAGCCACCGAAGGGTGATCATGCACTCCTCCTCTGAAATGAGACATTTCTCAGCTAATTCTAATTCCAGTATAACTCATATTCCTATGGACATTAGCCACTGTTGTTCAGTCAAGGATTTGTTAACACTTTTAACTCATCCTTGTAAGTGTAACCCTCTCACTTTCAGATCTCAGAGGCACGCACCAGCAGGCTACCGAAAGGAAAGACAACTGTTGGTAATTAGCCTAAGAGTTCATATTCTATTCAGGAGTCCACGATGTTCCGAATCCTATGATCAGGCCCTCCGAAGGGATGGTTGCGCCAGGACAACCTGCAGGTGGATCATAGGACTCTCACGGTGTGAACTAGGGGCGGAGACCGAGGGATACGTTGACACGTGTCCCGCTCCCACTTACTCTAAAAATTTTTCCCATCCACCTTGTGATTGATTTATGCAAACACTTTCCGAAGAGAGGCCGCTCCTAAGGCTACTCGAAGCCGAGCAAGATCCTCACGTTGTGAATATAGGGACGTGGGAGCAAAACTTGATTTAAATCTCGTTTTGAAATTTTCCTCCCACTTAAAATGTCCTAAGGTTAATTTAGGGTTATTCAACTTAGATAGAATTCGGCTAAGTCAATCTATCTAAGTCTGATCCTATTATAACAATTATGGAAAGGATTCAACCGCAATGTTGTAGGTGAATTAAACTTCTTTTAATAAACCCAACATTGCAAGTCAACACTGCTGTGGTTAATTCAACTCAAGGTTCGGGTCAGTTCCCAGGTAGGACGTGTTCCGTAAACCGTCAACTTAAATACCCCCAACCTTAGACAGTACTTTACTGAGAGAGTTCCCTTATAACCTCAGTAATGTAAGGTCTTTACTCTAAAGATCAAGGTGCATTAAACACTTTTAATAAACCCAGTGACATTGCATGCTAACATTTAACTATGATTAATTCAACTCTGGTATTCCGGGTAAGTTCCCAGGTAGGAGGTGTTCCGTAAACCGTCAACTTAAATACCCACAGCCTTAGACAGAACATTACCAGTGGAGTTCCCTTATAATCATAGCAATGTTTTTCCTACTTAGACAATTAAAACTATTTTTAATTCTAAGAAGTAATTCTAATCCTATTAGAAACTGATCTAGGTCTAATTAATTTTAAACAATTTAAAATTAATCCTATTTATCCTATGATCTTATGTTTGCATGCAAATCTTGATTATAGATTGATGGTTTCTAATCATTAATATTAAAGAACTATTTCAAATTTTAATGATTAACCTATAATCAAGAATCTAGGGTTTAATTCATTCAACAATCTCATTTAAATTAAATAATTAAACCATACTAATTGCATGAATAATATAATAATTATATTATTAACTATGGATGTTTCATGCTTCATGCAATATTGATTTTCTTTTAATATAACAATTATAAGCCAATCAAGAAAATCAATCAAGCATGCTTCATTCATCACATTAAACATAACTATTTATATTTAATTTAAGTAATGACATGCTTTATGCTTTCCCATTTTTCATATAATTAATATACACTTATATTAAAAAATATGTAAACAATTTCATGCATTTAAAACATACATTATAACAATTTATAATATATAAATAAATGCATGAGCATGTTTATAACCTAAGGTGGGATTAAAATTCTATATGACATCCATAAAGCATATAAATAGCAATTGAACCTGTTAATTTTGGCCCCTAGGATAAAATAAAGCATTAAATTACATTAATTTTAGCTAAATTCTATCATAAAATCCTTCTACAGCTCCCAAAATTGGTCTAGATAGCACGAACCTCCCCGAACAACCTCGAACCGACTTCCAAAATCACGAACCATGCCAAAAGTAGCTGAACCGAACCAAATAGGTCCCAACCCAACCGAACTGGAGTGAACTGGACCGCCCACCAGCTTGAACCGCACCTATTGAAGCCCTAAGTCGCGTCGTCATCGTGACAGCGTCGAGAAGCTTGCATCGCAGCGTCCCGACGCTGTGCACTTTCCTTACCTGAGCGCCTGCGATATCGAGACAGCGTCGAGACACTGTTGGAGTAGTGTCCCGACGTTGTTGCGTCTAGAAGCGATTTCTGGGCTGAAAACAGCATCGTTTCTTCGGTTTTGGCCTCGATTTCAGCGGCGATTTCTCCGGTTTTCATCTCATAAAAATCTATTCTGGACCCGGACTTACATAGGACTCGATTTTACATATAATACCCGACACACCAGGCCTTACATGATCAAAATCACATAAAAATAAAATCTATGGCCATAAAATTAACCTAAAAGTTCAACACAAACCGAACATACATTATGCATAAATCCCACCTATTAGAGCCTATCACAAATTTTAATATAAATTAATAGGGACAGTGATGGCTCTGATGCCGATTGAAGGGGATAAAAGCCCCTACGCAGCGGAAGCGCATCGATTGGACCTTACGTCGTATATTAATTAACATTAAAATATCGTTACGAAAAGACAAAATAAACTTTAAACATACTTTAAAGTTGCTGGAAAATTGTTATAAACATGTTGAAAAATAAATCTAAATTTATTTTCATGCTTTTCTAAAGAAAAGGGAAAGAACCGTTACAAACCTTCGTTGTAGACTTGACCGTTCTTCGCCAACGACGCTCCAACGAACGAAAACGCAACGATTCCTTCTTCAATTCTTCACTGGAAATTTCTTCTTCAAAGACACGATAACCACAAAGGTTACAACGGTGTGTCTCTAAGTCTAGGAGGCAAAAGACTTGTGGGAGTCTTTCTCTAAGAGGGAGGCTAGAGAAAATTCTAGGTCTTGTCTTGTGAGTCTAAGAGCAAGAGAGTCCTAAACTAATTAGGTCTAGTGTTCTATTTATAGAAGAGAGGCCATGAATAAAATATTCAATTAAATCAATCTTTTCCAAAATTGATTCAATTTTATTCCTTATTTAATCAATCCATGATCCATCAATTCCATAATTGATTAATCTTTTCCATAAATGACTAATTACTTTCATAAGTGATTAGATCATTTCCATAAATGATTAATCACTTCCTTAAGTGATTAATTATTTCCATAATTGATTAATTCTCGGTTAATGAATTCTTTAATTAATTAACCAATTAAACATCACATATTTAATTTCCGGCCTTGAATTAATTAATTTGCCCAAATAGATTTTAGCCCTTAAAATTAATTAATTCATTATTTGAACTCTTTCAAACTTCCATAAATTTAATGTCACTCAAATTTATATTAATATTTGAATTTCTTAAAATATTAATTTCTCTCATAATAATATATCAATATATATTATATTGTTTCCCTTAGTAAATTGAACATTTTCAATTTACATTTATTACTTAGTTGCCTCAAATTACTTTATGAGCTACCAGTGGGACCTAATGGACCTGCAGATTAGAAGCTCCAAGGATGTGAGATTAATTGGTCAAACTCATTAACCACATTAATCAATATTCGTTAACTGTGTGTACATTCCACTATAGACTCACAGTTGCACTCTTCTCACTGCAGACATATTTTCTATGTCCACGGATATAGACCAATATCGACTAGTTTGTCCGTCACGAGTGTTTGTAACACCAGCTGGGTCAAATTACCATTTTACCCCTGGGTTACTTCTATTTCCTTAAGTACCAGTTCTCCTCTAATGAACAACCTGTATGTGGTCCAACCATCAAACAGAAAACCCTCTCGTGCCATTGAGAGGGTAGGGCCCTTTGTTCAAGACTCGGACTCACCACTTAAGGGAACACTAATCTGCTTTCCTAAAGTCGGGAAGGAGTGAATTCCATCTTGTAAGATTATGTTCCCAGCTCCCTATTCGATCTTGTCCCCAAAATGGTAGACTTATTGAATCGACGTATTGTCCACTCTCACCCATACAAATCAAAGGACAATCTCTCATGAGCAAGAGTCCATAATTAACTCAAGATTAAGACTAAGTTGTCTAGGTTGTCCTAGTGAAATAGAAAACCAAGTAGTTAACGGTGTTATAACCAGTGGTTACTATTTCGCGGTCTGGTCTTATGCAAACTCATTGCATAGGATACCCCCACTCGCATGTCTCCTACATGAACGTGTTGGATCATAATGTTTGTATCAAATACAAAGTGGGTCGTATCCATAGTGTCACCAGGATAAGGCACCCAGTCTTATCCCTATACTATAGACCCTTTAGGCTGTTTCTTGAACAATGATCCCATATGTCGCTACATATAGTTCAAGACTCATATTACAACCTAAGATGTCTAGTTTATTGCATTTGGGTTATTTTTAGGCACAGACAAATATAAAATAACTAATAACATTTAATGAAAAAATATATCAATATTATTTCATTAATATCCGATCAACGGTTACATTCACTATCTACGAGTTTTAGGGCATAAAACCCAACATTCTCCAGCGTAGGCGCAGATCCCAGAGCATAATTCATACGATGATAGCTGGAGAGATGACCACCCTTATGTAAGACTGATGTGCAAGCTGGCAAAAGATGACTGGGGAACACAAGCCAATTTCTTGGAGAAGTCAGCATCCTTAGCCTATAAGAAGCGGCCAACTGCCAGGAAAGTAGGGAGAGACGAGGAGAGCGGAGAGAGCACATAGCTAAAGAGAGGAACCAAAGAAGGAAGATTCTCCCAGTGCAGCGAATTCATTGCGATAGGATGTATTGCGTTATGTTTTTCTTTCTTAGCATGAGCTAATTTTCACTCTTATCAAGGTTTAGCTTAGGCACCCATACGGTAATAGGATTATTCTATAAGCGTATATTTTGTATGAATGCAAAATTAATGCTTTATGCTTAGATGTAATAATGTTTTCATTACTAACTTCCGCCAGGCCAGCCGGAAGCGGTAGCAACATGATAAATCCCTGACAGGTAATGCATGTGGAATTATCTAAGTAGAGTAAGTTAGCTCGTTGCATGGTCTTGGTCGTGTTATAGCTAATACTGCCGCAATAAGATATTTCATGAATGTGTTTAGACTGTTTTAGGACTAACGCAGTCACTTGCAAGTCATTAGAGAACAACACCAACACATGAACTAATTGAACAAGACAGTTCTTAGTTCTATGCCAAACGCATGAGTAGTACCAGAAGGGAATCACATGTTTATTTCTCACTTAAGCATTAATGGATCATTAAGCAAAATATGCGCTACAAAATAGCTTATTAATGCATGTGGTTGTCACAACAAAAGCCTTGATAGACTTGTCATCTGATACTTCTTTTAGTTCTATCGCATAGCGTATCCTTTACAACACATTTACATTACAGTCATCGCCATTCGAAATTTTAATCCATAATGCCTTGCGTTTGAGTGTTCATTAGTTAAGTTTATTAAAATCCCTTAGCCTTCCTTCCATGTGGATTCGACCCTAGAATACTCTAGGTACAACTTGATTGTGTTTAATTTATACTTGGATTAAAGCATATCAGTGATATTTCTGTGTGAACTTAATCATCTCTCTGAGAATCGATCAAGTTTTTGATGTTGTTGCCGAGGAAGCAACTAAGTTTTTAATACTCATTCTGATCTCACACTTCGTTTGGTGTTATTTACCTTGGTTCATGTTGAGTAATTTGCT
This sequence comes from Luffa aegyptiaca, assembly GCA_017139565.1. Classification (NCBI taxonomy): domain Eukaryota; kingdom Viridiplantae; phylum Streptophyta; class Magnoliopsida; order Cucurbitales; family Cucurbitaceae; genus Luffa; species Luffa aegyptiaca. The sequence continues at coordinate 26,974,613 of CM029397.1, forward strand.
CCAGGTAAGCAAGAGTGTATGCGTGCTCCTCGTCGCATCAACATTGAGATAGACCCCGAGATTGACCTGACATACTGTTAGACGAACGATTTTTTGAGTATAGAGTATCGTCTCCACAGGGATTGGATTTATTCAATTAATTACCACGAATAATCTTGATACGCTTTATTTAGAGAACAAAATCTAATGCCAAAAAGAATAATAAAAAGCTAATTAAGAAAGCAAAATATAAATGGTGACACAATTTGAAGGGATAATTCTAGAGTGGTTGATTTAATCAATTGGACCTTTAATGCTTAATCAATTAACTAACTTGGATTAATCAATCATTTGATTCATAAGTCTAGAAGCCTAATGACAAGGACTTTCTTGTCGGTCTCCTCCTATCTCATACCTTTCAATAAAGAATCTCCTTTCAGTCTCATCTTTATTTACTTAGCATGGCATTACGACCCTTCAATACAACCTCTAACGTTATTTATCTTATCCCGTGTCACCCGGGTAAATAAACGTTAGTCATGCATTCAGATCTAGTCTAAGCTTCTCTCCGTCGAGTTTCCACTTAGTAACGATTCATTTAATCAGTGATCAGTTGATTAAAAGCATTACGGACAAAATCACTACAACAAAGTATGGCTTTAATGTCGGACAGAAAAATAGGCGCGGAGGCTTTAATGTCGGACAAAATAACGCGCGGGCTTTTTAATGTCGGATGAATTTTTCGAACTTTTAATGTCGGGCATTGCCCGACATCAAAGAGTAGACTTTAATGTCGGGCATTGCCCGACATTAAAAGTTATTTTTTTATTTTTTTTTAAATTTAAAAAACAGTAAAAATGAAATAACTTTCTCTCTCCCCGACATTTCTGCCCTAAGTCCTCTCTCTCTGCTCGAAAACGAAACCAAACCCACCAAAAATGAAAACCCAACCTCATCGACGGCGGCGACTTCCTCCCTCATCGACGGCGGCGGCTTCCTCCCTCATCGACGGCGGCGACTTCCTCCCTCCTCGACGGCGAGGTAACGGACGGCGACGGCGAGCATTTCTTCCGTTTTTCTCATCGACGGTGGTTTTTTTTCTTCCGTTTTTCTCGACCGACGGCGAGCCTTTCTTCCATCATCGCCGGCAACCTCTCTCGAACTTCTTCCCTCATCGATGGTCAGCATTTCAGATCTGTGGAGAGTTTCAGATCTGTGAGCTCAAACTCAAGAGACCGTCGGCAAGTGCCATTTTCGTGAAGCTCAAGCTCAAGCTCATCTCCAGCAAGTGGGTTTTCTCCAAACTTACAGACCGTCGGCCAGCACTTCTTCGTGGGTTCCAGATCTCTATTTTTGGGCAACAAATTAGTGGTGTTCGTCACTGTTTGTGGGTAGATCTGAGGTGGTCGTGGTCGTGGGTAGCAAATCCGACACCGAATTTTTAAGATTTGAGTGAGATTACTTGGTAAAATTTTTTTGCTTCTTTTTAATTTTATAAAAATGTAGAGTTAAATTTAATTGATTAGTTGCTTAAGTTTATTTTTGTCTTGGATTGGATGATGGATAGAAAATATTGTTGGAAAAATAGTTGAGAAATTATCATGTTGAAATTGTTGGTGTTAGTTTATAAATTTAGTTCCTTTTTACTCTATAATGTTGATAGTTGCTATAATGTTGTTCCTTTTTACTAAAACTAAAGAAAGGTAGTTTTGAAATACTTGTTTTTGTTTGGGAATGTAAATTTTTGTTACTAAAACTAAAGAAAGATAGCAAGCAACAAACACATGGATTTTAAGGTAAACAAAAAACCCATTTCAAATATCAAAAGAGAAAGGTTGAGTTTTAGGTTTGGTTCTTCAACTTTGAGGATTATATAAAAGTCACATTTATGGTCCCTTTTATCAATCAACCTAGGCAAGGGAAGAAACTAATTAGCTCTTTATTGACATTTTTCATGATAGAAGTAAATTCTTAGAAATTTGGATGTAAAGTTAAAAAGTTTAAATTTGTTAGTGGGGTGAAAGCACAAGAACTAAAGAGTTTGTAGCCATTAAGAAAATAGAAAGCATATAGCATAGATGGGAAACTTAATTAAAGGACAAAGAGTTAAAAGAAGAACGTAACCTAAAGCCTTGAGGATTGGAGGGGAGGAGATTGAAGGTGGAATCAAGTGGAAACATCATAAAGAATAAAGCCTTTAGGTTTCACTTGATATTGTTTTCAACATGAAAATAAAAATAGGAGTGAATCATCAAAGAAAAGTTGGACATTTTCTCTTTTTTATTTCTTTCTTTCCACAATCTTTTTTTTTTTTCCCTTGAGAATTCTTCCCACTTTCTATTACCAAATATAGCCCATAAGAAATCAATATCTAACTAGAAAAGTTTGGATAAACTAACTTAAGAATTCTTCCCACTTTCAAATTGTTTGTTTGTGTGTGCTTATAAGTTGAGTTGAGTTGGGGGGGGGGGGGGGGTTGAGAAATACTTGTGTTATGGTTTATGTTCTTAGTTGGATTTATTGGGAATTTGATGGATACTTAATTCATGTTGTGAAATGGTTTGTTTGAGTTTAGTTTTATGGGAAGTTGATTGATACTTAAGATATCTCTTGAAATTTTTTGTTATAATTCGTTATTTTACTTGAGTTTAGTGGAGGAGAAGTTGAGAAATGCTTTAATTAAGATTTTAAAGTTGGTTGTTTTAGTTTATGGTTTTAGTTGAGTTTAGATGGAAGTTGATAAATACTTGAATTAAATTTTTAAATTGTTGGTGTTAGTTTGTAAGTTTAGTTAAGTTGAGGGTTGAGAAATACTTCTTTATGGTTTGAAATTGTTTGTTTGTGTTGATTTATAAGTTTAGTTGAGTTGGGGGGGGGGGTGAGAAATACTTGTGTTATGGTTTGAAGGTGTTTGTGAGTTTATGTTTTAGTTGGATTTATTGGGAATTTGATGGATACTTAAGTCATGCTCTGAAATGATTTGTTTGAGTTTATGGTTTTCGTTTAGTTTTATGGGAAGTTGTTTGATACTTAAGATATCTCTTGAAATTGTTTGTTATAATTCGTTATTTTACTTGAGTTTAGTGGAGGAGAAGTTGAGATCAAATGCTTTAATTAGGATTTTAAAGTTGGTTGTTTTAGTTTATGGTTTTAGTTGAGTTTAGGTGGAAGTTGATAAATACTTAAATTAAATTATGAAATTGTTGGTCTTAGTTTGTAAGTTTAGTTAAGTTGAGGGTTGAGAAATACTTATTTATGGTTTCAAATTGTTTGTTTGTGTGTGCTTATAAGTTTAGTTGAGTTGGGTGGGGGGGGGGGTTGAGAAATACTTGTGTTATGGTTTATGTTCTTAGTTGGATTTATTGGGAGTTTGATGGATACTTAAGTCATGTTGTGAAATGGTTTATTTGAGTTTATGGTTTGTTTGAGTTTAGTTTTTTGGGAAGTTGATTGATACTTAAGATATCTCTTGAAATTTTTTGTTATAATTCGTTATTTTACTTGAGTTTAGTGGAGGAGAAGTTGAGAAATGCTTTAATTAAGATTTTAAAGTTGGTCGTTTTAGTTTATGGTTTTAGTTGAGTTTATGTGGAAGTTGATAAATACTTGAATTTAATTTTGAAATTGTTGGTGTTAGTTTGTAAGTTTAGTTAAGTTGAGGGTTGAGAAATACTTCTTTATGGTTTGAAATTGTTTGTTTGTGTGTGCTTATAAGTTTAGTTGAGTTGGGTGGGGGGGGGGGTTGTGTTATGGTTTGAAGGTGTTTGTGAGTTTATGTTCTTAGTTGGATTTATTGGGAATTTGATGGATTTAAGTCATGTTGTGAAATTGTTTGTTTGAGTTTAGTTTTATGGGAAGTTGATTGATACTTAAGATATCTCTTGAAATTTTTTGTTATAATTCGTTATTTTACTTGAGTTTAGTGGAGGAGAAGTTGAGATCAAATGCTTTAATTAGGATTTTAAAGTTGGTTGTTTTAGTTTATGGTTTTAGTTGAGTTTAGGTGGAAGTTGATAAATACTTAAGTGATGTTTTGAAATGGTTTGTTGAGTTATCTCTTGCAACTGAGATGTTATATCATGATCTTGACTTTTATTGTCAAGATCGTGGACTTGAGTGAACAAGGAACTCGTTAGTAGTTCAAATTTCACTCATTTTCTTCTTAATGAACTAAAAAGTACACAAGTTTAAGTAATAATTGTTCTTCTTTGTAGATTAACCTCTCAAGCAACACAATTATAGTAATGGATAAGTCGTGGATGACAAAAAGTCGAATGTCAGAAGAATATTGCTTCGGAGTTGAGATGTTTATTGAAAATGGATTACGACATTCGAATAGACCGAATATCATTCGTTGTCCATGTTTGAAGTGTGTGAATGTAAAGTTTCAAAATGTGAATATAGTAAGACACCACTTGTTTGTTCATGGTATCGATCAAAGCTATAAGACATGGATTTGGCATGGTGAATCACAATCAAATAAGGAAGACAATGGAAATGCGTCTATTAGTGGAAAAGTTGAAGTTGAAGATGACGATGATGTTGAGGACACAATAGGAATGTTTGAGGCTGCACATGATTATTTTAATGACAAATCTAAGGTTTTTGAGGAGATATTAGAAGATGCCAAGAAACCATTATATCCGAGTTGTAAGAATTTTACCAAGATATCTACTTTGATAAAGTTTTATAATTTGAAGGCAAAATTTGGATGGAGCGATAAAAGTTTCACTGAGTTATTGACAATACTCCGTGCCATCTTACCAAGCCCTAATGAAATTCCAATTTCAACATATCAAGCAAAAAAGACTTTGTGTACTCTTGGAATGAAGTATGAGAAGATACATGCGTGTATTAATGATTGTTGTTTGTTTAGAAAAGAACTATCTGATGCAGAAGTATGCCCTATATGCGGAACATCAAGATGGAAGCTTCGAAAAAATTCGAACCATGTGATGAAAAATGTTCCAGCAAAAGTTATGTGGTATTTCTCACCTGTTCCAAGATTTCAACGGATGTTTCGAAGTAAAGAAATATCGAATTTGCTGAAGTGGCATGCTAAAAAACAAGAAAGTGATGGACACTTACGACATCCTGCGGATGCACTATCATGGAAACAAGTAGACAATTTGTGGCCAGAGTTTGGTTTAGAACCTAGAAATCTTCGTCTGGCTCTTTCTACGGATGGTGTCAATCCACATGGTGATCTTAGTAGTAGATATAGTTGTTGGCCAGTTATGTTGGTGACGTATAATCTACCTCCATGGTTGTGCATGAAACAAAAATTTTTTATGTTAACTGCATTAATATCTGGCCCCAAACAACCAGGAAATGACATTGATGTTTATTTAGCTCCACTAGTTGACGATTTGAAAATGCTTTGGAATGAGGGTGTGGAATGTTATGACATACATGAAGAAAAAATTTTCACTCTCAAAGCTATTTTATTGTGGACTATTAATGATTTTCCTGCGTAAGGCAATTTGAGTGGTTGTACAGTAAAAGGATATCATGCATGTCCAATTTTTGGGGAGAAAACTGCATCTACTTATTTGCCCAAAGGAAAAAAGATGGCGTATCTTGGGCATCGAAAGTTTTTACCCCATAACCATCCATTTAGAAAGCAAAAGAAACATTTCAATGGCGAACAAGAATTGAGTTTCGCTCCCGAACCATTAAATGGAGAGGAAATGTTTGCAAAAACAAGCGAATTCAGATATTCATTTGGTAAGAAAGCAGAAAAGGAAAAAAACAATGGAGATCTTGCAAGTAGCTATTGGAAGAAGAAGTCCATTTTCTTTGAGTTAGAATATTGGAAATATTTTCAGGTGCGACATTGTTTAGATGTGATGCACATCGAAAAGAATGTTTGTGCAAATATTATTGGTACGCTACTTGATATTCCTGGCAAAACAAAAGATGGATTAAAAACTCGTTTGGATTTGGTTGAATTGAACATTAGATCAGAATTGGCTCCTCGTTTGGAGAGTGAAAAAATTTTCACTCTCAAAGCTATTTTATTGTGGACTATTAATGATTTTCCTGCGTAAGGCAATTTGAGTGGTTGTACAGTAAAAGGATATCATGCATGTCCAATTTTTGGGGAGAAAACTGCATCTACTTATTTGCCCAAAGGAAAAAAGATGGCGTATCTTGGGCATCGAAAGTTTTTACCCCATAACCATCCATTTAGAAAGCAAAAGAAACATTTCAATGGCGAACAAGAATTGAGTTTCGCTCCCGAACCATTAAATGGAGAGGAAATGTTTGCAAAAACAAGCGAATTCAGATATTCATTTGGTAAGAAAGCAGGAAAGGAAAAAAACAATGGAGATCTTGCAAGTAGCTATTGGAAGAAGAAGTCCATTTTCTTTGAGTTAGAATATTGGAAATATTTTCAGGTGCGACATTGTTTAGATGTGATGCACATCGAAAAGAATGTTTGTGCAAATATTATTGGTACGCTACTTGATATTCCTGGCAAAACAAAAGATGGATTAAAAACTCGTTTGGATTTGGTTGAATTGAACATTAGATCAGAATTGGCTCCTCAGTTGGGAGAGAAAAAGATCTTCTTACCCCCAGCATGTTATACACTATCACGAATGGAGAAATTGAACTTGTGTAAGACACTATCTGAAATCAAAGTACCTGAGGGCTATTCATCCAACATACAAAATCCAGTGTCGCTCACAGATTTAAAACTTTATGGACTCAAGTCGCACGATCATCACGTTCTTATGCAACAATTATTGCATGTGGCAATTCGTGGCATTTTACCAAAGCATGTTAGACTCGCAATCATTCGCCTATGTTTCTTCTTCAATGCTATATGTAGTAAGACAATTGATTCATCCAAGTTAAAAGGCTTGCAAGAGGATATAGTGGTCACATTATGCCTGTTAGAGAAATATTTTCCACCGCCATTCTTCACAATAATGATGCACCTTGTGGTGCATCTTGTAAGAGAGGTAGAATTTTGTGGACCAGTGTATTTGAGATGGATGTATCCTTTTGAACGATATATGAAAGTACTGAAAAGTTATGTAAGAAATAAAAATCGTCCTGAAGGATGCATTGGAGAAAATTATATCGTAGAAGAGGCCGTAGAATTTTGTTCTGAATTTATCTCTGGAATTGAAAGTATTGGATTGCGCTCATCGACAAGGAAAGAGAATCCATAAATTGATAGACCATTGTCTGTTGCTTCCTATTTCAGACCGAGTAAGGATCAGTTAAATCAAGCTCATCTTTATGTTCTTCAAAATGTAAACGACGTGCTTCCATATGTAGGGTATGCACACTAATCTAAGTCCTTACACAATTTTCTGATTATGTGATGATCTACTAACTTTGTTATTTAAATGAATCCAATAGGCAACACATGAACACTTTGTCCAGAATCAATCCCAGTAAATCTAAAAACAAAAAATGGCTTCAAGACGAGCATAATCGCACATTTAGTAGTTGGTTGCGCACTCGGGTAATTACTAGAGCCAAACTCTTTTAGTTACAATACAAAATTAGTAACTAATCATTTAAATATAAAACTCAAGTTGCACTTTCCTTTGAGGTGCCAAGAAACTCCATACCATCATCTTTAAGATGGATAGCTCATGGGCCTCGTCCAGATGTCGCCACATATGCTGGTTACGTGATAAATGGTATTTGCTATCATGCAAAGAAACGTGATGACATTAGGAATGTCCAAAACAGTGGAGTTATGGTAACAGCGAATACAATGCAAGTTTCTAGTGCTAAAGACAAAAATCCTATCATGTCGGACATGACATTTTATGGTGTCATACAAGAAATATGGGAACTTGATTATCACGATTTAACTGTTATTTTATTCAAATGTGACTTGGTTGAGAACAATAACGGACTTAAAATAGACGAGTTTGGGTTCACTATTGTAGATCTTAATCGCATTGGGCATAAATCAGACTCATTTATTTTGGCCTCTCAAGTCAAGCAAGTATTCTACGTAAAAGATCCCCTAAATCCACGTTGGTCAGTGGTTTTAACACCACCTCAAAGAATAGTTGAAGAAGATTTCTATGAAGATGAAGTTGGAGATATTGTCCAAGATTGTGGTTATGGGGTCCTAGAAAGAATGCCTAATCTTGATGTATTTCAGGATGATGATGAAATGTCATCAACATATGCTAGAAATGATTGTGAGGGTATATGGGTTGATAAATAGTGTGTTGAAGATGGTACTATCTCAAATTCATTTATTTATTATATTTTCTATAAGTTAATAGATCTTATAAGTTTATATATCTCATTAATGTATGTTTTGTGTCTTTCTTGCAGATTGTTACAATGAGTGAAGAAAGTAGTAGTAGTGGAGATGAAAGAAATGTGTTTATCCAACCACGAGTGCCAGGACGAGGGCCTACTACGATGCATAGATTGGCACGCCTAAGAAATAATGGAGAACGCTTGACGATTGTTTACAACAATCAAGATCAAGCTGTTGGAGATAATGCTAACCAGATGCAAAGTTACATAGGGGTTTGTGTGAGACAACAAATCCCAATAACATACGAAAACTGGAAGGATGTGCCTAAGGAAATGAAGGATAAAATTTTTGATTGTATAGAGGTAAAAAGTTTATTGATCTATAGGAGTGAATAGCTTATTTAGTTTACTTGTTTTGCTAATTACTTTGGTATTTTTTTTATGCAGATGTTGTTCGTGGTGGACCCTAGGTCCAAGAGTAGTATACTTCAATCTGCGTCTAGAAAATTTCGAACATTCAAGACATACCTAACGCAGAAGTATGTCAATCCATTAAAAGATGAACCAGAGCGTTTGACAACTCCTCCTTCTAAATACTCACATATTGAACAAAAGGATTGGGAGACATTTGTGAGTAGTAGACTAACATCAGAGTGGGAGGTAAATAAACTTTAGATTAGTGAAATTATTTTGTAAATTAAATATTCATGCATTCAATTTGTTGTTTTTGTCATTCAAATTAAATATACAGGCGTTAAGTAAGGCTCAGAAAGAAAGACGAGAGAGATGCTTGTATAATCATCATATCTCTCGTAAGGGATATGCAAATCTTGCCAAAGACTTAGTAAGTACGACTATTTAAAGTAAATGACATGAAAATTTGTGTATACCTTCAATAATATGTATATTTGTACAGGAATTGACCGACGATCCTTCCAATCGTGCAATTCTATGGAAGGAAGCACGCAAAGGAAAAAATAAAGAATATTGCGATGAGGTCACTGTGGCACGTGTCAATCGAATTGTAAGTTTATATATATATATATTTGAAAGAAGTTTTGGATTATGTGATACTTTAGTAATTGAAAAAATCTTATTGAAATGTTTATGATAGGACGAATTAGCTGCACTAAATGAAGGTAGGGACATCTTAACTGAAGCGTTGGGCACGCCAGAACACAGAGGGCGTGTAAGGGGAGTGGGCGAGTTCGTAACGCCCTCTGTGTACTACAACGTTGCAAGAGAGAAGTCAAACTTGAGTCAGCAACCGCAAAGCGAAGCTTCGAGTGTGAAGACCGAAGCCCCTCGCCGAAAGACACCACAAAGCGACGCTTCGAGTGCCACGCATAAGAAGTCAAAAGGAAAAGATGTTGTTCGTGAGATATCTGAGAATAAAGAGGTAAATTATTATTATCCTTGTTGGAATTTTATATATATGTATATACTTAGCTTCGACGTTTTAAACTTTTGTAGGCTGGAACACCTTGTCACCTAGCGATGGTCTCTATGGATAATATTGTTGCCGTAGGCACAATGTATGAGTCGCATTCACAAAATGCAACCATCCATGGAGTTCCATTAGGAGTAGAAAATGTCCGCGTTGTGGTGGACATGGTGATAGGTGATGATTGTGCATTACCGATTCCTGTGAACGATGAACTACAAACGTTGTATCAAGCGGTCGGTAATTTTGTGGGATGGCCTCGCAGATTTGTTATTACTGTAGATGACAAAGAGGTATGTTTATTTTCTATTGAAATAATTTTTTTAAAAGAAAGATAGTGACTTCATATCTTTTATAGGAGCCTCCTGCCAAAGCTAAGCCCGTAGTACAATTGAGCAAACACACAGAGGCCCATGTTACTATTAAGCTCCTAAATAGATACGCAGTGTTTTCGATGAGACAAGAAGATACACTACTGATCACAATGCCCGAGCGTATCTTGGGAAAGGAAGCATCGGTATTTTTACATCGCGAAGACATCCAACAATATTGTGGGAATGTGGAGATAGGTTACTCGTGTATACTCACGTACATTACGTAAGTAAACAAAGTTATTACACAATTTGACTTATGTTGTTTTATACTTGTGTTGCTTTAAAAATTTAGTTGAGTTTGGTAGGAAGGGGGGGGGGTGATGTATTATGTTTTATGGAAGTGTTTGAGTTGATGAATACTTATGTATTATGCTCTTGAAAAATGCTTGACTTAAGTTGTATTATTGGAGGTGTTGCTTTAGAAGTTTAGTTGAGTTTGGTAGGGAGGGGGGGGGGGATGTATTATGCTTTATGGAAGTGTTTGAGTTGATGAATACTTATGTATTATGCTCTTGAAAAATGTTTGACTTAAGTTGTATTATTTGAGGTGTTGCTTTAAAAGTTTAGTTGAGTTTGGTAGGGAGGGGGGGGGGGGGGGAATGTATTATGCTTTATGGAAGTGTTTGAGTTGATGAATACTTATGTATTATGCTCTTGAAAAATGCTTGACTTAAGTTGTATTATTGGAGGTGTTGCACACTGGTGTGGTGTATTATGCTTTATGGAAGTGTTGAGTTGATGAATACTTGTATTATTTTCTTTAGGTACCTTTGGACTGTACTTGATCCCGAGATAACAAATAAGTTTTTTCTGGTTGATCAAACAACAATCTCATCGTACGTGAAGTCTCAAGAACTTCGTTCTAGAAATCTATCTAACAGACTAGATATGGTTGATTTGGATCAACTAGTTCTCATTCCCTTTAACACTGGGTAAGTAATTCTTACTAGCGACATTTACTCCATTGTAACTTTTCTTATTCATAAATAATAATATGATCAAAATTGTGATTCTACGTAGTCGTCATTGGATGTTGATCGCGATCCAGCCTCGAGAAAACACTGTGTATATATTGAATTCTCTGCGTAGTAAAGTTGAAGAAGAGTTTAGTGGAACTATAAATACGTAAGTGTGTCTCAAGTATTTGTAGTGTTTAAAAGGAAAAATAAAACTTGAATTGTTCTAATGTTTTAAATTATTTAGGGGGTTGAGAATGTGGCAAGCCAAGCACTCGCTTCCTCAATATCGATATGCTATTAGTTGGAAACTAGTGAAGGTAAATTCACATTCATGATATTATAGACAGTGAAATATTGTATGCATACTCAAGTATGTTCTTTTTCATTGTAGTGCCCTCGTCAAACAGGTTCGACAGAGTGTGGGTATTTTGTGCAAAAATATATAAGAGAAATAATGCACAACTCTACTACCCCTATAACTAAACTTGTAAGTAGTATCACTATCCTTACATATTATAATTTATGTTTCGTTTCATTCTTTTATCATGTAATTGTTTTTGTTTTGTTGTAGTTTAACACAAAGAATGCATTTACACAAGACGAGATTGACGAGGTTCGTATAGAATGGGCAAATTTTGTTGGAGGATTTGTGTAACCTAGATGTACTTGAATATACATTAATTAGCTTGAAATGTGTTTATATATAGTGGAGGATTTGTTTAGGTGTACATACTTTTCAATAGTGAATGTTCATATGTGTTCTCTCTTGATCTGAAAATGCTTCATTCTGGAATATTTGGTTGGATCTAATTTGTGGAGGGACGGGTGGTCCAAGTATTATATTGTAAATGATATATGGAAGTGTTTGTATTTCAAATTGGTTGTGACATGAAAAAATTGTGTTTGGATTGACCTATTTGATTTGGAAATTATAAATTGCAGATTCTATTTTTGTTTACAGGAAGGAAGAAATAGTATTGTTGGTTAGCTACGTTTGCAACCAACAATTTTTTTTATTTAATACTGAATGAAAATGATGACGGGCATTGCCTGTCATTGAAACATACAAAAACGGATTTTTAATGTCGGACATATTATATAGGAAAATTAAAATCTGCAAACTTTTAATGTCGCACATTTAATGTCGCACACTTCTGATGTCGCCACTTTTAATGTCGGGCAGGACCGACCTTTTAATGTCGGACAACGCTTTTAATGTCCGGCAATGACCGACATTAAATGCGACCGACATTAAAACCGTGCTATCTATGTCGGTCAACCAGAAAACAAAACAGTCTTTTAATGTCGGGCAGGACCGTCATTATAAGTACACTTTTAATGTCGGACAACGCTTTTAATGTCGGGCAATGACCGACATTAAAAGCGACCGACATTAAAACCGTGCTATTTATGTCGGTCAACCAGACAACAAAACAGTCTTTTAATGTCGGGCAAGACCAACATTATAAGTGTACTTTTAATGTCGGACAGGGTCTTTAATGTCGGGCATTGACCGACATTAAAAGTGACCGACATTAAAAGTGGCTTTTAATGTCGGTCATTGCCCGACATTAAAAGTGACCGACATTAAAACTTTTAATATCGGTGTTTTTAATGTCGGTCAATGACCGACATTAAAGACCTTTAATGTCGGGCATTGCCCGACATTAAAAGCCAAAATTGTTCCAGTGAATGCACAAATGAACAATAATGACAATTAAACCAAATAAATTCATTAATCAAGCAAAGTTTCAACATCTAAATCAATCTAATAGAATTTAGGAATTTACTACTCATAATCACTAAAAATTCAGTAATTCTTAATAACAACAATTTTAGAAACTAAAACATAAAGGAAAATGGAAGAGAAATCCTCATAAAAGTGTCGATCTCCTCAATCCCGCGCTGAACTCCTTCGATCCCAAGCTCAAAAAATCTTCAATAAAGCTCCAAAACTCTCCCAAAAATCCCCAATTTTAGTGTGGATTCTAGAATGGTGTGAAAACCCACCAATTGGCACACCAAACTTGGATGCAAATGGCCCCTTTTATAGGCTCCCAGCAGGCGTAGCGTCGAGACGCTACGTCACAGCGTCGAGACGCTCTAACGTCATCTTTTCTTGGGCTCCAAGACGTCGCAGCATCGAGACGCTACATAGACAACGTCACGACGCTACCCAATTTCTGGATTTTTTCGCATAGCTTCCTAGCGTCGAGACGCTCAAGGCTTAGCGTCGAGACGCTAGGCCCAGAATCTTCTAGAATGGCCCGATTTTGACTCAATTTTTGGGCCTCCAACTTTCTTTTGGCCCAAATGCTTCTTGTAATGGATCTTGGACTCTTTTCTTGACCCAACTTGATAATTTTAAGGTTTGGAATTCATGACTTTGGGTTTTTAACTCATTCTTCTTGGTCTTTTGGACTTGGATCAACAATGAACTTCTTCAAATTGCTCCAAAATCATCCAAAATCTCTCAAAATTCCGGTTTTTCTTCTTTGACTCGGTTTTCTGAAATTTAAACATAAAATAGCATTAAAGCACACAATTCATGCACAAAACTAGCTAAAATTAATAGGAAAATGATGACATTTATGCATGTCATCACACCCCCAAACTTAAACCTTTGCTAGTCCCGAGCAAAGCTAAAACCTTATATATGAATCAACTATTGCAAATGCATGACTCTAAGTTCAATGATCAAAATAATGAACTCTAACAATTAAAGGAAATATTAAAACATATTCATTCATCACAAAATTTAAATTTAAACTCTTCATTCCTTGTGTGTGTGTGTGCGAGCTTCCTTATTAGGTCTTTACTAGCCTAGAAAAGGTTTATACAATCCTCAGTTCATCTTCCCCCTACACTGGCCCTAAGCTCTAATTATCCAGCTTCCCAACAATCAAGAAAGCAATATCCCACTAAGGTGCCTAAAACAACAAGGTATGCCTCCCCAAAACTTGCATTTTTTTTATTGAGAATCCTTTTAGATGTAGCGCCTTCGTTCTGGCTTGCCAACATTGGTGATGAAAGCATCCAACTACGAGTGCCTCATCTTTCAGGCTGTCGAGGCATACTCATTTCTTTCCAGCGCTTTCATGCAAAGGCAAACGATGGGTGTCATGAATGCCCCTAGTTACTAACGCTCTCAAGAAAGTGGAGCATTTTCTTATTCTCTTTCTTTTCCCTCTTTTTTTCATATATATGTTTTTACACTTTTCTTTTCTTTGCAGTCTAATAAACATGATTTTTCTCCCAAGTAAAACATTACAAATTCCAATGCAGTTCAACTTTCAAATCAGATCTTAAGCCTATCGGAGTGACAACAAACATCTAGATAATATAATCCAGTTCTAAGCATTCAAAACCATATAAGTAGGCTAAGTGCTCAACATGTGCAAGGAATTCAAAGCAAAAATTTAAATTTACATGAATCTTGAATATGCTTTGATATTTCACAAAAATTGAATAAAATTAATTATCTAGATCATATCATAGACCGTCCTCATCAAAATAGATGCAATAGAATCATCATGAAAAAAACATTCGCTCAGATCAGAACAGCAAAGCCTCCCCCTCCCCCAAACTTAAATCATACATTGTCCTCAATGTATTAATTATTCAGACTAATTAAGCATGCATAAGGACAGTTAAAAAGATATAGGGAGAACAATACTACCCTGAAGTGTGAGAGAAACCATGGATGTCATCCTCTTCAATCATTGGGGTTGTTTTTGGAAGAAATTGTGGTCTTGAGCTGCTTCAAATTGATCAACAGGAACGAAAGATCATCATGCTCTAACTACAGAAAAAAACTAAAAAAACAAAGAAAAGAAAATTAACGGAAATTAAACTTGGGTTGCCTCCCAAGAAGCACTTTTTTAACGTCTCTTAGCTAGACGAGTTTGTGCAAGCTTTCAAGGAACATAAAAATTCTCGTATTTCTTCGGGCCCTTCTTCCTTGAATCAATGAAGCATTCTATCGCTAGCAGACTTACTAGCTTTTCATGGACCCCTGAAGCAGAAATATTTTTGGGATTTTTTAATAATAAAAGCATAAAAGGAGAAAAATCAAAATAAATGGACTCAGACTCTGACTCTGACTCGTGAGAAAAAGAAAAAGAACATTCATTATCAAGAGAGGATGGAGAGGATAGAACAGACAAAGGCCTTTCAACCTTAAACTCTATCTCTTGAAACTCCTCAAACACTATAGGCTCATTTTCTTTTTCTTCCTCACAAACTTGTTCTTGGTTGGTGCTAAGACTATCCAATTCTTTCTTACTTTCTTCACAGCTCACCCCTATTTGCTCATCTTTAGCGAACTTGAAAGAATTAGGCTCCTGAATGGGCGCTAATGAATCAGTGGCCACATGACTCACTAGCCAACCTATGGAAGTGGATCCTACTTCCTTATCACCCCTTTGGGTTTGGAGTCTCTCCATAGATTTTTCTAATTCTAAATTCATGGCTCTAAACTCTTGGATAAAATTTTCAAGCAAGCTTTCTAAGGAAGATTTTTCTTCTATGGAAGCGGATTGCACTTCACTCTCATCCTCTTGAGGATGCAATCTCCCTAGGGATTTTTCTAGTGCTAATTTAGTGGCTCTAGTATCCTCAATATAATCTTGAAGCAAACTTTCTAGGGGAGATTTTTCTTCTAAAGGGGCATAATTTGAATAAAAAAAATTGGATGATGGTGTTGGTTCTTCGGCCTCAGATTCCCTAAAGGGCCACCCAAAATTATAAGAAGCCATTCAAAACAATAAATCAACAATAATCAGGATTTCAATCAAATGCAACACCAATTAAATGCACAACAAGAACAATGGACCAGGATAAAAATAAAAATAAAGAAAGCAGAATAAAACCTCTAAATTAAAGCAAGCAATTTCTTCACAATATTAATTGAATGAAATTAGCAAATCCCCGACAACGGCGCAAAAAACTTGTTGGTCGAACGATTTTTTTTTATACCGCAAGCATACGGGTCGTCACAAGTAATATAGTGATTTTGAGTATAGAGTGTCGTCTCCACAGGGATTGGATTTATTCAATTAATTACCAGGAATAATCTTGCTACGCTTTATTTAGAGAACAAAATCTAATGCCAAAAAGAATAATAAAAAGCTAATCTAGAAAGCAAAATATAAATGGAGACACAATTTGGAGGGATAATTTTAGAGTGGTTGATTTAATCAATTGGACCTTTAATGCTTAATCAATTAACTAACTTGGATTAATCAATCATTTGATTCATAAGTCTAGAAGCCTAATGACAAGGACTCTCTTGTCGATCTCCTCCTATCTCATACCTTTCAATAAAGAATCTCCTTTCAGTCTCATCTTTATTTACTTAGCATGGCATTACGACCCTACAATACAACCTCTAACGTTATTTATCTTATCCCGTGTCACCCGGGTAAATAAACGTTAGTCATGCATTCAGATCTAGTCTAAGCTTCTCTCCGTCGAGTTTCCACTTAGTAACGATTCATTTAATCAGTGATCAGTTGATTAAAAGCATTACAGACAAAATGCACAAATGAACAATAATGACAATTAAACCAAATAAATTCATTAATCAAGCAAAGTTTCAACATCTAAATCAATCTAATAGAATTTAGGAATTTACTACTCATAATCACTAAAAATTCAGTAATTCCTAATCACAACAATTCTAGAAACTAAAACATAAAGGAAAATGGAAGAGAAATGCTCATAAAAGTGTCGATCTCCTCGATCCCGCGCTGACCTCCTTCGATCCCGAGCACCAAAGATCTTCAACAAAGCTCCAAAACTCTCCCAAAAATCCGCAATTTTAGTGTGGATTCTAGAATGGGGTGAAAACCCACCAATTGGCACACCAAACTTGGATGCAAATGGCCCCTTTTATAGGCTCCCAGCAGGCGTAGCGTCGAGACGCTACGTCACAGCGTCGAGACGCTCTAACGTCATCTTTTCTTGGGCTCCAAGACGTTGCAGTGTCGAGATGCTACATAGACAGCGTCGCGACGCTACCCAATTTCTGGATTTTTTCACATAACTGCTTAGCGCTGAGACGCTCAAGGCTTAGCGTCTCGATGCTAGGCCTTGAATCTTTTAGAATGGCCCAATTTTGACTCAATTTTTGGGCCTCCAACTTTCTTTTGGCCCAAATGCTTTTTGTAATGGATCTTGGACTCTTTTCTTGACCCAACTTGATAATTTTAAGGCTTGGAATTCATGATTTTGGGTTTCTAACTTATTCTTCTTGGTCTTTTGGACTTTGATCAACAATGAACTTCTTCAAATTGCTCCAAAAGCCTCCAAAATCTCTCATAATTCCGGTTTTTCTTCTTTGACTCGGTTTTCTGAATTTTAAACATAAAATAGCATTAAAGTACACAATTCATGCACAAAACTAGCTAAAATTAATAGGAAAATGATTGCATTTATGCATGTCATCACATACCATTGAAGAATAAGAAATCGACGTGCCCGAAGACAAGTCATTGAACAACCAGCAAACATGGCAACGCCAAACCTGCAAAATCTACCAGTAAATCCCATTCAAATGGCAGATGATCGAGCACGAGGAATAAGAGATTATGCAGCACCTGCAAATTGTGATTTTATCACACGGATCGTACGTCCAACATTGGAAACTAAAAGGTTCGAGCTCAAGCCAGTTGTGTTTCAAATGCTAACTTCTATAGGACAATTTGGAGGAAGTGTAGCAAAAGATCCATGGTGTGTCGTCAGCTGTATGGATGGAATGTGAGATAATATGATAATAATAATAAAGAATAATTCAGCTAACACTTAGTGCAAGTATACACTGTCACACGTAGTAATAAAAAAAACCTTAGAAGTATTCCAAGGGTATCGACCCCACAAGGACTAAATTGGAAATTCAGATTTGATGAAGAAACTGCTCAAATGATTGTTTTTGAAAAGGTAACCAAAGAAAATAAGTTGATTGATTAGATTTTTGAAAAGATAAATAAAACATGCAAATAACTAATAAAGAAATCAATAAGAAATAAATGAGGTATTCAACATGGATTCATCCCTAAGGTAAAAACCATAGTCATGCAATATTTAACTTAAGCCTATTCAATGCATTGGGTCAGATTTAACTCCTATTTGGCACTTGTTCCCAAGAACCGTTAGAAGGCTAAGCGAGTACCGTTATGCACATTTCTGTGACTCGACTCCGACATAGATAATTCACGAATGCAACCTATAACCTTATAGTCGATATAGGGTGCCTTAGGCAGCTCGGCCTATACTGCCGAACAATCTCTTTCAAACTTTTTTCTCCTATATCACCTTTATGAGAACCGATATCGTTTGTCCCTTTCGAGGTCAAGCTCACATAACATGCAAAGTCTAAATGATCAAGTTAAACTCAACAAGATTAGAGTGATAATCAATAAAGAGTGACATGCATTGAACACAACTTAAGCAAATAAAGCACTTTCAAGCCATTAAACCATGAGGGAATTCACCATATTGAACCCCTCAACGAAATTTAGCTACTCATGGTGATATAAAAAGTAAATGAATACATTTTCATTGAAATAAGAATGAAAATAATACAAAATAATGAAAAGTATCAAAAACTGTAAATAAGGGAGATAACTAAATATTATGGGTTTTTCTATTTACTCAATCCTTCTAGAGTTTGCTAAGACACTCCACTCTCTCACTTTTACAAGGTGGGAATGGGTGAAAATCTCTACAAACCACAAGGTTTGATGTCTAACTCAGGTTAGAATTCAATCATCTACGAAGGACCTCAGGCATCCCTACTCATAGGCGTCGAGCCAGGGATCTGTCACCACCCTTTTCTTCCAATGAGTTCTGCTTGAATTTGACTTCGAATCTCGAGCTTATATAGTGTAGAAAATGGTTGAGGAGCTGCGAAATAGGTGTTGGAAGGTTGCCCAGGCAGTTTACAGCCAGTTAGGTGCGAAGAAGACTCGTCAACAACGACCCGCAGACCACTCAGAACGACTTTAGATTTTTCTAGAAATGCGGTCGCATTTCATTTTTGCCTTCCTAGAAATGTGGTCGCATTTCTGGGGAATTCCAGCTTTTCCTATGTTTTTCTACACAACAACAAACTAAGTCAAATTCTCTTAAAATCAAGTCTTTCTAACCACAAATGAGTTGAATTTGACAAAAGTGATTCTCAACACCCTAACTTATCAAATTAAGCATATTTTGAGCTCGGGAACGGTAAATTGATCACAACATACAACATTTAACCAAAAAATGAGCTAAATATAAGGGTAAAATAAGAATATTTTTTACCCTTATCAATCCACATTCACATCTCAAGTCTTTCCTGGACATATGCAACAGATTCATTATTCTCTGAGTAACTCAGGAACAGTTACAGGTCATCCTTTTTCCTTACTCTCTGCGAGATGCTGCAAAAGTCTGGTTAAATCAACAACCAGCAAACTCCATTTCTACATGGAATGATTTAGCCGATAAATTTCTGGAAAAATATTTTCCACCAACAGTGAACTCTAGGATCATAAAAGAAATCATGATGTTCACCCAAATGGAAGACGAAACAATTAGTGATGCATGGGAACGTTTTAAAAGTTTGCTACAAAGATGCCCACACCATGGATTGCCACACTGCATTCAGTTAGAGACTTTCTATGTTGGATTGAATAAAAATTCTCACTTTTAGTTTACTCATTTGCTAATGGTGCGTTGTTAAGGAAAACATACGATGAAGCGCAAGCAATCCTTGACCGGAATGCACACAACAATTATGAGTGGGGCATCGCATACGATAAAAGAAAAAGACCAGTGAAGACCAATTCATGAGGTTTTGAAGTCGATTCGTTAACTGCAGTAAATGCAAAAATCAATGCGTTAACTTCGAAGATGGATGCATTGACTGCTAGTACAGAGCCTCTCATAGCACAAATGCCAAATTATGCTAAGTTTCTTAAAGATATTTTAACTAAAAAGAAGAGGTTAAATGAATTTGAAACTGTATCTCTTACTGAGGAATATAGTGCTATTCTTAAGAATGGGCTACCAACCAAGGCTAAAGATCCAGGATCATTTACTATTCCTGTCTCAATAGGTGGAAAAGAGTTGGGTAGAGCACCTTGTGATCTAGGCTCAAGCATTAACCTTATGCCTCCTTCGGTCTATCGAATGCTAGGTATTGGTGAAGCTAGGCATACCACAGTCACACTCCAATTAGCTGATAGGTCTATCACATATCCTGAGGGTAAAATTGAGGATGTCTTAGTAAAAGTAGATTTCATATTTCCTTTTGATTTCATTATCTTAGATTATGAGACAGATAAAGATGTTCCAATTATTCTTGGTCGTCCATTTTTTGCTACTGGTGGGGCATTGATAGATGTTCAAAAAGGGGAATTAACAATGAGGGTTTATAATGAGGAAGTAAAATTTAATGTGTTTAAGGCCATGAAGTATCCAGACGAAGTGGAAGATTGTTCCTTAGAAAGAAAAAGTGAAAAAGAAGTGTCTAGGTGTGAGGATGTATTGTAGTCTTTAGATTTGGATGAAAGGAAGACTCCTTCTATTAAGCCATCCTAGATTGAGCCACCCACTTTAGATTTGAAGCCCTTGTCGGATCATCTAAAGTATTTTTATTTTGGGGAAGGTGAGACGTTGTCGATTATTGTTGCATCAGATTTAATGCTGGAGGATGAAGAGACCTTAATAAAGTTGCTGTAGAAATATCACAAAACAATAGGTTGGACATTGGCTGATATTCAGGGAATTAAAACCCTTCTTTCTGTATGCATAAAATCACTCTAGAGGAGGGATCCTTTAAGAGTATTGAGCAACAGAGAAGGCTTAACCCTGCAATGAAAGAGGTTGTTAAAAAGGAGGTGATCAAATGGTTGGATGCTGAGATTATCTATCCAATTGCAGATAGCAATTGGGTAAGCCCTGTCCAATGTGTTCCCAAGAAAGGAGGTGTTACGGTAGTGACTAATAAAGACAATGAGTTGATCCCAACAATGACAATAATTGGCTGGAGGGTTTGCATGGATTACAAGAGGCTTAACAAAGCCACCCGTAAGGACCATTTCCCTCTACCATTTATTGACCAGATGTTGGATAGACTGGTTGGTCAGGCTTACTACTGTTTCTTAGATGGTTATTCTGGGTATAACCAGATTACCATTGCTCTTGAGGATCAGGAAAAAACCACTTTCACCTGCCCTTATGAGACGTTTGCCTTTAGGCGAATGCCTTGTGGCCTATGCAATGCTCCAACAACATTTCAGCGGTGTATGTTAGCAATTTTTTCTGATAAGATTGAGTCCACTGTTGAGGTAATTATGGACAATTTTTTTCAGTTTTTGGAGGGTCTTTTCAACATTGTTTGAATAATTTACGTAAGATGTTAAAGAGATGTGAGGATACCCATCTAGTTCTTAATTGGGAGAAATGCCACTTCATGGTGGAGGAGGGCATTGTGCTAGGTCACAAGATTTTAAAGAAAGGTATACAAGTTGATCGAGCAAAAATAGAGGTTATTGAAAAGTTAGAACCACCGAATTCAGTAAAGGGGATTCAAAGCTTTTTAGGTCATGTTGGATTTTACAGAAGGTTCATAAAAGATTTTTCCAAAATTAGTAAACCTCTTTGTAACTTATTGTGTGTTGATAGTGTTTTTGACTTGAATGCATATTGTATGAAGGCTTTTGAGACTTTAAAGGCTGCTTTAGTCTCAGCGCCCATTCTTTGTGCACCTGACTGGAGTTTACCATTTGAGTTAATGTGTGATGCAAGTCATGTTGTAGTAGGTGCAATGATGGGGCAAAAACAGGACAAATTTATCCATCCTATTTATTATGCAAGCATGGTTTTGAATGAGGCACAAATCAACTATACAACTACTGAGAAGGAGTTGTTAGCAATTGTGTTTGCCTTTGAGAAATTCCGCCCATATTTGGTTGGGACCAAAGTCACGATTTTCACAGATCATGTAGCAATAAGTTACTTATTGGCTAAAAAAGATGCAAAGCCTAGATTGATTCGTTGGGTACTCTTATTACAGGAATTCGACTTGGAGATAAAGAACAAGAAGGGATCAGAGAATGTTATTGCACATCATTTATCTCGTCGTGTTGCAACATCATCTTTGCTAGAGCAATCTGTCATTTCAGATTCATTTCTAGATGAGCAGCTTTTTGCTGTTCAGGTAAAGGTAGTGAACCATACTCCTTGGTATGTTGATATAGCCAACTTTTTGGTAAAAGGAGTCACTTTTATTGACATGGATTGGAGGCAGGTGAAAATGTTTAAGCATGATGCAAAATTCTTTTATTGGGATGAGCCATTTTTGTATAAGCAATGCTCTGATGGTATTATTCGAAGATGTGTTTCAGGTGATGAAGCAAAGGAAATCCTGGAGCAATGTCACTCTTCACCGTATGGAGGTCATTCAGCGGTTAGAAGACAACTTCGAGGATTTTGCAATGTGGATTCGTCTGGCCTTCCTTATTTAAGGATGTCCATTAGTTTTACAAGCAATGTGACGCTTGCGAAAGGAGAGGAAACTTAGGACCTAGAGATGAAACGTCTCTTATTTACATTTTAGAATTAGAATTATTCGACGTGTGGGGTATTGATTTTATGGGGTCATTTCCCCCTTCTAATGGTAATGTTTTTATCTTATTAGCAGTTGATTACGTGTTCAAGTGGGTGGAGGTCATCGCATGCCATCAGAATGATGCTAAGACGGTATCAAGGTTTCTCCAATCACACATTTTTGCGCGGTATGGGACACCTAGAGCTTTAGTGAGCGATGAGGGTACAAACTTTGTGAATAATGTTCTAACTAAGCTTTTAGCTAAATATGGAATTAAGCATAGGATAGCTACCCCTTATCACCCACAAGCAAATGGTCAAGCTGAAGTTAGTAATAGGGAATTCAAATATATTTTAGAGAAAGTAGTCCATCCATTTAGGAAAGATTGGTCTTTTCGGTTAGATGAAGCTCTTTGGCCTGATAGGACAACCTATAAGACTCCTCTAGGTATGTCTCCCTATAGGTTAGTGTATGGAAAAACTTTTCATTTACCGTTAGAGCTTGAGCATAAAACGTTTTGGGCTTTAAAGAAGTTGAATTTTGATATGAGTCATGCATGTGCAATAAGAATGTTGTAGCTTAATGAATTAGAGGAATTTCATCAGTTTTCTTATGAAAATGCGAAAATGTATACAGAGAAAACTAAGCGGTGGCATGATAAGAAGATAAAACCTAAAGAATTTGTTAAGGGTCAGAGAGTCTTGCTTTACAACTCTAGATTGAAATTGTTTCCTGGAAAATTAAAATCTAAATGGTCTGGGTCGTTTGTTGTGATTGAAGTTTTTCCTCATGGAGCAATTACTTTGAGAGATGAAAAAAGATGGGTGAGTGTTCAAGGTTAATGGACAGCGAGTGAAGCATTATTGGGGTGAAGAATTCCGTTCGAAATATCCTTCCCTAAAATTGGTTGATGAATAAGCGAGCGAGAGTTTTGAGGGAGCATTTCATATAGTAATATTTTTGGCTCCCAGGATTTATTACGATTTTATTTTTTTCGCTGATTTGATTTGATTTTAATTCGAATTATTTTGAATTGGATTTGGTCTATGTGGATTTCATCTAAATTATAATAGTTCGTTGGTATTTTTAATTTTCGGTTTATTTATTTTTTATTTGGCCGATTTAATTTTTAAATTAATCAGATTAGTTTAGATTTAATATCAGTTTGTATTTTCACTATTTTAATTTCTGTTTTAGATTAAGCTTTTAATAATATAATTTCCTGATTTATTCAGCTGAAGATAAAAAGGTGAGGTTTGATTTTTGACGGTTTGAATTTAAATTGAAATTTCCCGTATCAAAGATTCTTCTAAAAGAATATCTTTTGCTGATTAGTTTGTTTTTGCAATCTGTTGGAATGATCAAATATTTTGTCCGATTTTAAGGGGATTGGTTGTGAATTAAATAAATTTACCATTTGGAATTTAATTTTTCTGTGGGCTAGGTAAACCGCGTGAAGATTTACTACGGGGGTAAAATTTTACCGTTTGAAATTTAATTCTCCATGATTACATGCAAATTGAACGGTAATTTTTATTTAATTGGGGCAGGATATTTCGGTTTGGATTTAAAGTGCTGGAGCCCTATTTATTCAAAACCCTTGGTACGTTTCGTTTCACTTCATCTTCTTGCCTTCATTCTTTGCCGTTTTTATTCTCTCCCTTGCTTCCGATTACTGAGAAATTCTTTAAGTTTGAAATGGCTAAAACAAGAGGGAGGAAAGAGAGAGATAATGAGGAAGAGGAAATGGCCATTACGCCTGAGGCACCAAAGAAAAAGGCAAAGAGAAGGAAGATGCTGGAAGAGAGAGAGGCCAAGAGACGAAGAAGGCAGCAACGAGCTGAGGTTACAGAAGTAGTGAGGAAAGTGATCGAAGACATTGTTGAAGAAGCGGTTGAGGAAGAACAACCAAAAGAACCTAAGGAAAAGAAAGATGCTGAACAAAGTGAACAAACAGTTGAAAATCCGCAAGAGGTACAAGAAAAGCAAGCGGAAGATGTGCAAGGATAAGGTGGTGGTAAGGAACAGCAGACTCAAGAAGTTGTGCCGAAGATTCCACGTCGTCCTCGTCGCATGCAAAAGGCTGGATGAATTAAGGTGATCAGGACATACACTCCATCTCCGTCGACGACTGAATCTGAAAAAGAAAATTCTAAGAAACAAGGGGCAGAGGACCAGGAAAGAGAAGAAACAAAAAAGAAGTTAGAAGAAGAAACTTTGACGAAGCTTCAAGAAGACAAGGGCAAGGGAGTTGTCAAAGCAATGGATGAAGCTGAAGCAGAAGATGAAGAATCAGGAATGTCGTTTATCAACTTCGTTAATGAACTTGCCAGAGCAAAATACAGAGAGATGTTGAAAAGGTATTTCTTGTTTGAAAGAGGCTTCGGTGAAGATTTACCACATTTCTTGAGTGCTAGAATTGCAAATCACGAATGGAGTCAATTCTGTGCAAAACCAGAGCCATTGAATTCAAATATTGTTCGTGAATTTTACGCGAACATAGATGATCAAGAGGGATTCCAAGTCATGGTCCGAGGGGGAATTGTAGATTGGAGCCCAGGAGCGATAAATTCTCTCTTCAACCTCCAGGATTTTCCACATGCCGGATCTAATGAGATGGTGGTGGCACAATCTAATGATCAATTGAACGCAGCTGTTAGGGAGGTTGGTATTGACGGGTGTCGGGCTCCTAGAGTGAGTAAAAATATAGTATAAAATACTCTAGAATTCCTGTGCAAGTATACACAGTCTGCAGCAAGTAATATTATCAATCCAAGGTCTGAATGAGCTTCCACTTTATCTATTTTGCGTAACTTCCTAATGGTTTCGAAGATAATAAAAATGTTGGGTTTTATAAGAATTATGCTGAAGCAAAATAAATGACAGAACAATAAGTAAACAAATAGATAGATAGATTAAAGGTAGGTGCTGGTTAGGTTTAGTGATTGTTCTAAGATATGCTCTAGCAATATTATTGATCATGCATTTCTCACAGTATTATTAGCAGATTCCTCCCAGAACTCCGGATCTTTTGGGATATGTTTCAAACCCAATGAAGTACGACCGATCAAGCACTAGGCAACTGGCTATTCCTAGCTCAGTCACTGGCGTTCACCAATACACAATGATCGTAGTGTGGATAATTGCCACACACTCTCTAAATCATCCCTGAAACTAGAGAGAGCCATTCACACCGGCTGGCTAGGCGGGCATAAAATAAGAATAAACACAACAATTAACCAAAATGCGATAGTCAATTTATTACTAGAGATGAAGCACAGTAATCACATTATTCCTAACCAACAACCCTAAGCTACTTAGTTCATAATAGGCATAGGAATACGAATTACAATCTGAGTATGCATGTCCATAACCACAAGTTAATAAAGAAAATAAACTCCCTAATCAGCTTGCGGTAGATGGTGTTCTTGGTGATCTTCAATCTCCCTATACTATTCGGCTTCCAAGGGAAAACATGGAATGAGTTTGACTTGGACGGCTACTTCCTTTTATAGAAGGAAATGAGACTTGAATTAGGTCAACTTGGACACGTGTAGGGCTTTCCTTGCTCCTTTATCCCGAAAATAGCTCAACAGAAGTCGGTTCATGAAGTTGGCTAACGAGCTGTGATGTGGCAGTTTCTGTTCCCAGTTTTGCTGCAGCATAGAATTTGCTCCCTCCAGTCGCTCAGCAGCATAATCTGCACAAAGTGATTTCCAAAGCTTCCATTCTTCCAAATGGGTTAAATCATGTAATATCTCTCTAAAACCAACCCTATTAAGCATTAAAGACACGAAAATCCTTATATAAAGGAGGCCTAAATAACTACCTTTTGGGCAGTTATCATACCCCCAAACTCGAACTATTGCGCGTCCCGAGCAATACTAACCAACCTTCCTTCAAGAATTTCAAAACATTAGACAAAGAATTAGCTTAATCAAACCAGACAGTCCAACACTACCTTTAACCTTTACCTGAGCACTCTGCAAAACCAAGCTCTGCTGCAGCAAAATGATTCCTCCGGCATGGACAAATAATCACCACTTTTCAACTTAATTCTAAGAACTCACCACAACCTAGCTCTACTATCAGACATTTCAAAACATATTTCTAAAGGGGTTTATTTCATTATTTATCAGACTTAAAGCAGCCTTACAGTCATAAGCTCTTAAGCACGGGATGACCCACTTTATGGTGCAGTATACCCTTGCCTCAAGCTTATCACCAACTAGGCTCAATACTCATTATAAAGCTCAAAAATCCTTAGTTATTCTATCTCTTGCCCCTCAGAATGGCGACATTTTATGATGAAGCTCACCTAAGTTCTGGGAGACAGAAAAACTGCTGGATCATCATTCATCCCTCAAAACTTTTGCTCTGTCACTTTTTTTTCAGCAAAATCTTCAACAAATAATTTTTTTCAGCAAATAATTTTTCTTATCATTTTTTCACATTTCCTAGGTCATCTTTTGACGCGAAGACAAACTGTGGGTATCACAAATTTCCCCGGTTACTCAATAACCTAACAAATTTTAATTTGAAGGAGAGGAATGCTCGAGCAAAATAATTGGAGTAGCAAAAAGTCCCCCAAACTTGAATTATTCATTGTCCCCAATGAATCATTAATTAAGCAATTATACCCCCAAACTTAAATTTTTCTATCTGAATTTTTAAACTAAACATGGGACTAGGATTAAGCTTAAAGTGGATCGTATAAGTCAATACTACCTTGAAAATCTTCTTTGCCGCAACAATAGTCCAGGCTAGAAGAAATGCTCAAGCAAAAGGTCTCTGGAGATCAGAATACCTTGATCTAATTAAGCATAATCAGTCCAAGCTTCAAAGATTCAGAAGAAAATTAGTTAAGTTAGAGTTACTCAGTGCTCATGGAATATAAACATTCAGAAATTTCATTAAAATCATAGAAAAACATTACAAAGTAGATATATATTTTTTCGAAGCAAAAAAAAAAAAAAAAAAAAAAAAGAAACAAGACAAGCAGTTATATCAGTGAGCAGGGTCAATATGCGCGAGCAAACAAAAATGGAGAAACAAAAGTAATGCTCGCTCCAAGTCATCCCATCAGTCAGTCTTCCTGACCCTGCTCCTCATCAACATCCTCTTCTCGTTCAACAGGCGGGGGTGGTATCCAAAGATTAAACAAATCATCGGGAAACACTAGAAAGGCCTGATATGGTCTTGAGAAATTGGTTTGCAAGGCCCCCCTGAACGCATCATCTCTGCTTTTAGCATAAGTCCAATAAGTCTGAGCTTGCCTTTCAGCAAATTCTAACCTACTGGTCAACACTATCAGTTGCTCTAGGATCTGATTAACGCCATACACCAGCCCTCCTGGCGAGCCTCTTGCGTACGCTGAAGCCGCGCCAGATTAGGTGTGTCAATGATTCCCTTATCAGTCATGATCATATCTTCTGGAACCGTGGGCACTCCTGCCCTGCTGCATAACATTGTGATAGTGTTTGGAAAGAACAACTTCCCCACATTCTTTTTCCAGCAATCAACAATCTCAAAAGAAATAATTTTTCCTACATCAATACTCATCGAGCGAAGAATGGCAAAGGCAAGCAATACCCTGTCCCGAGATACTGTGGAGTCGTGTGTTGTCGGCAGCAAGCGTAGCCTAATGAAACCCATCCAAGTGTTGGTTTCACTCTTCAAATAAGTAGCTTGAAACGTATGCTTCCGCGTCTGCGACACCCTCCATTGAGCCCCCTCAATGCCTACCTCCTGGACAACCGCACTCAGTTGGTCACTAGATGGTGCAACCACCATCTCATTAAAAACGGCATGCGGAAAATCCTGGAGATCGAACAATTCATTAATGGCCTCAGGACTCCACTGTACAGGCACTCCTCGAACGATAACCTCAAAATCATTCTTAACGTCAAGATTGACATAAAATTCTCGAACAATGTTGGAATTGACAGGTTCTGGTTTCGCACAAAATTGCCTCCATCCGAGGTTCACTATTCCAGACTCCAAGAACCTGGGCAAATCACTGCCAAATCCTCGTTCGAACAAGAAGTCCTGTTTCAGCACCTCCTGGTATTTTGCTCGAGCAAGATCGTTGACGAAGCGAATGAATGGTGCCCTCGGCTCCTCAATTTCTCCCGATGCTTCGGCAATTCCTTTGCCCTTGCTTTCTCTCTGTTCACGCAAACGCTCTTCTTCTGCCTTTCTTGCCTCTTCTTCTTTTTCCTTATTCTCAGCTTCCCTCTTTTCTTCCTCAGAGTCCGACGTCGGAGGTGATGGAGTGTTCCGACTCACCCTCACGCGACCCGCCTTCCTCTTGATGCGGCGGCGTCTGGGCAGTTCAGGTAGAATGACTTCAACATGAGTCTCCTGCACCAGCTCCGGTGTTTTCTCCTTGTTAGGCTCACCTTCAGCCTGCTCTTCAACCTCTGTTTCTTGATTTTTCCCAGCAATCTTTTCTTGAATCGTATCTGGGTTTTGTACTTCAGGTTCTTGAGTACTTCCTTCCTCCGCAGTAGTGGCAACAACGTCTGCCACCTCCTGAACTTCCTCGTGTTCTGCAGCCCTTTGCTGCCTTCTCCTTTTCTTTGCTTCGTTTTCCTCCGGCGTTCTTTTCTTTTTGGTTTTCCCTTTTTGCACTTCTGGCGTGACCGGTACCTCCTCCTCTTCACTCTCCCTCTCTTTCCTAGCTCTTGTTTTGGCCATAGATATCTCAAAGGGTTTTGCAGAAAATGTAAAGGAGAAAGAAAGAATGTAGATGGCAAGATTTAAACAAGAGGGCGAAGTAGAAAGAAGACTTACCAATGTCTGCAAATAAATAAGCCTCCAGCAATTTGAAATCCTAACCGAAAGGATTTGCTCCGTAATAAATTGTTTTACCGTTCACAATTAAGTTGCAATTCAAATCCCTAACGGTAAAATTGTGGAACTCCAATCATCTATGGGAAATAATGGCATGCTGTCAATGGCTAAACCGTTGGATTGTCCCTTCACGACATGTGGCAACATCCCTGCAATTCACCTGCCCATAGAAATTCAAAAATCCCAACGGTAAAAATAATTACTCACACTAAAATCCTTCCTATGCATACGAGAAATTTGCTCCAGCATTATCTTTGCTGCAACAATCTTCTGAACCTGCCGAATCTTAGATATGTAATTTAAATTTCAAAATAGGCAAATCAAATCTTTTAAATTCAAATTAAACTTTAACCGATCAAATCAAACTTAATCTGTTATTCTCAAAAGAAACCGAATAAATTAGAGAAAATCTCAATTAATTAAAACTAGAATTCAAATAACTGAAAATAAAATCTAGATAAAATCTAATAAAATCTAACTAATTAAAAGATAATTGAAAGATAATTTAAATAAATAACCCGAAAATCAAATCAAATTCAAAACAAAATAGATAAGATCTAATCAAATATTTAAAGACAAAATCTAATAAATCTCGCAAAATCAAATCTAACCTAACCGCAATTAAAATCAAATCAACGAAAAATAAAATCACTACAAA
Organism: Luffa aegyptiaca; assembly: GCA_017139565.1. Lineage (NCBI taxonomy): Eukaryota > Viridiplantae > Streptophyta > Magnoliopsida > Cucurbitales > Cucurbitaceae > Luffa > Luffa aegyptiaca. The sequence goes on from CM029397.1 coordinate 27,004,722, forward strand.
TCCTGGGAGCTCAAAATTTTGCTCTGTGAAATGCTCCCGCAAAAATCCTGCTCTCTCAATCATCAACCAACCTTAGGGAAGGATATTTCATTCGAAACTCCTCACCCCAATAATGCTTGACACGCTGACCATTCACCTTGAATACTCTCCCATCTTTTTCATCTTGCAAAGTAACTGCTCCATGGGGGAAAACCTCAATCACAACAAACGGACCTGACCATTTGGACTTTAGTTTCCCAGGAAACAATTTTAATCTAGAATTATAAAGCAAAACTTTTTGACCTTTGACAAATTCTTTAGGTCTAATTTTCTTGTCATGCCACAACTTAATCTTTTCTTTATAAATTTTCGCATTCTCATAAGAAAAGTGGCGAAATTCTTCCAATTCGCTGACTGCAGCATTCGCATTGCTCCTGCACTACTCAGATCAAAATTCAACTTTTTCAAAGCCCAAAACGTTTTATGTTCCAGCTCTAATGGTAAATGACAAGCTTTCCCGTATACCAACTGATAGGGAGACATACCTAGAGGAGTCTTATAGGCTGTCCTATAAGCCCAAAGAGCCTCATCCAACCTAAAAGACCAATCATTTCTAGATGGATGGACTACTTTTTCTAGAATTGATTTAATTTCCCTATTACTTATCTCAGCCTGACCATTAGCCTGTGGGTGATAGGGGGTAGCTATCCTGTGCTTGATTCCATACTTAGCTAAAAGCTTAGTTAAGATATTATTAACAAAATGTGTACCCTCATCACTTATTAGAGCTCTAGGTGTCCCGAACCGCGCAAAGATGTGCGATTGGAGAAACCTTGAAACCGTCTTGGCATCATTCTGTTGGCATGCGATGGCCTCCACCCACTTGGACACGTGATCCACTGCCAATAAGATAAAAACATTGCCATTAGAAGGGGGAAATGGCCCCATAAAATCAATACCCCATACATCGAATAGTTCAACTTCTAAAATGTAAGTAAGAGGCATTTCATCTCTAGGCTCCATGTTTCCTCTCCTTTGACAAGCGTCACATTGCTTGTAGAACCAGTAGGCATCCTTAAACAAGGTAGGCAAGAAGAATCCGCAATGCAAAATCCTCATAGTTGTCCTTTGACCGCTGAAATGGCCTCCATACGGCGAAGAGTGACATTGCTCCAGGATTTCGGTTGCTTCATCACCTGAAACGCACCTACGAATAATACCGTCAGAGCATTGCTTATACATAAATGGCTCATCCCAATAGAAAAATTTTGCATCATGCTTAAACTTTTTCTTCTGCCTCCAATCCATATCAATAGGGGTGACTCCCTTCACTAAAAAGTTGGCAATATTAGCATATCAAGGGACATCCCTGACTACCTATACCTGAACAGCAAAAAGTTGTTCATCTGGAAAAGAATCGGAAATGGCAGATTGCTCCAGCAAAGATGATGATGGATCAAGACGAGACAAGTGATCTGCAATGACATTCTATGATCCCTTCTTGTCCTTTATCTCCAAGTCGAATTCCTGCAGTAATAAAACCCAACGAATTAGTCTAGGCTTTGCATCTTTCTTTGACATTAAATACCTTATTGCTGCATGATCCGTGAACACCATGACTTTGGATCCAACCAAATATGGCTGGAATTTCTCAAAAGCAAACACAACAGCTAACAACTCATTTTCAGTAGTTGTGTAGTTGACATGTGCCTCATTTAAAACCTTGCTTGCATAATATATAGGATGAATAAATTTACCCTGCTTCTGCCCCAGCATTGCACCTACTGCAGCATCACTCGCATCACACATTACCTCGAATGGCAAATTCCAATTAGGTGCACAGAGAATGGGTGCTGAGATTAAAGCAGCCTTCAATGTTTCAAAAGCCTTCCTACAATCTGCATTAAAGTAAAAAACATGATCAGTGCACAATAAGTTACAAAGAGGTTTACTGATTTTGGAAAAATCCTTTATGAACCTCCTATAAAATCCAGCATGCCCTAAGAAGCTCCGAATTCCCTTCACTGAATTCGGTGATTCTAATCTTTCAATAACCTCAACTTTTGCTCTATCAACTTCTAGACCATTCTTAGAAATCCTATGACCTAACACTATGCCCTCCTTCACCATGAAGTGGCACTTCTCCCAATTAAGAACTAGATGGGTATCCTCACATCTTTTTAACACCTTACCTAAATTATCTAAACAACTCTGAAAAGACCCTCCAAAAACTGAAAAATCGTCCATAAAGACCTCAACAGTGGACTCAATCATATCAGAAAAAATTGCTAACATACACCGTTGAAATGTTGCTGGAGCATTGGAAAGGCCAAAAGGCATTCGCCTGAAAGCAAACGTCCCATAAGGGCAGGTGAAAGTGGTTTTTTCCTGATCTTCAGGAGCAATAGTAATCTGGTTATACCCAGAATAACCATCCAAGAAACAGTAGTAGGCCTGACCAGCCAATCGATCCAACATCTGGTCAATAAATGGTAGAGGGAAATGATCCTTTCGGGTGGCTTTATTAAGCCTCTTGTAATCCATACAAACCCTCCAGCCAGTTACTGTCCTTGTGGGGATCAACTCATTATCTTTATTGCTCACCACAGTGACACCTCCTTTCTTAGGAACACATTGGACAGGGCTTACCCAATTGCTGTCTGCAATCAGATAAATGATGCCAGCATCCAACCATTTAATCACCTCCTTTTTAATAACCTCTTTCATTGCAGGGTTAAGCCTTCTTTGTTGCTCAATACTCCTAAAGGATCCCTCCTCTAAAGTGATTTTGTGCATACAAAAAGATGGGCTAATTCCCTGAATATCAGCCAATGTCCAACCTATAGCTTTGCGGTATTGCTGCAGCAATTTTATTAAGGCCTCCTCATGCTCCGACATTAAATCTGATACAACAATAATGGGCAACGTCTCACTTTCCCCAAGATACACATACTTTAGATGATCCGGTAAAGGTTTCAAATCTAAAGTGGGTGCCTCAATTAGGGATGGTTAAATTGGGGGAGCCTTTCTTTGATCTAAATCTAAAGACTCAAAAACATCCTCACACCTAAACAATTCTTTTTCATTTTTTCTATCTAAAGAACAAAATTCAAAATCTTCTACACTAACCTCTCCATGCTTTTCTGAATGCTTATCAGCTGAATCCTGTATTACTGTCTCAATAACTGTGCTCTCCAGAATCCTAATGAAGGAGCAATCCTCCATTTCGTCTGGATATTTCATGGCTTTAAAGACATTAAATTTCACTTCCTCATTACAGACTCTCATTGTTAATTCTCCTTTTTGAACATCTATTAATGCCCTACCAGTAGCCAAAAATGGACGACCTAGAATAATTGGGACATCTCTATCAGCCTCATAATCTAAAATAATGAAATCAACAGGAAATATGAATTTATCCACTTTTACTAAGACATCCTCAATTTTACCCTCTGGATATGTGATAGACCTATCAGCTAATTGGAGTGTAACTGTGGTAGGTCTTCACCAATACCTAACTTCCGATAGACCTAAAGAGGCATAAGGTTAATGCTTGCACCCAAATCACAGAGTGCTCTACCTAACTCCTTTCCACCTATAGACACAGGTATGGTAAATGACCCTGGATCCTTAGCCTTGGGGGGTAGACCATTCTTGAGAATAACACTACACTCCTCAGTAAGAGATACAGTTTCAAACTCACCTAACCTTTTCTTTTTAGTCAAAATATCCTTAAGAAATTTAGCATTATTAGGCATTTGCTCAATAGCTTCTACTAAAGGGATATTTATATGCAACTGCTTAAGAATCTCTAAAAACTTTTTAAATTGACCATTCTGATTCTTAGGCTTTTGCCTTTGTGGAAAAGGTAGAGGTGGTACATAAGGTGGGGGCGGCACATATGGTGGTTCTACATCTGGCACAGAACCAGATGCTCCAGCATTTTTATTGCTGCCTCCAGCACCCTGACCAGACTCCAACTCTTCCTCGACAACAATATTTCTATCACCATTTTTATCTATAACCTGGGTTTTACTAGGCTCAATTCTTTCTTCTAATGGCTTACCACTCCTAAGAGTAACTGCCTTTACCTGCTCCTTACCTTCCCTTCTAGGGTGTTCAGTATCTGATTGAAGCTTCCCTTGAGGCCTTGCCTTGAGCTCATTAGCTAGCTGACCCACTTGCAATTCCAGGGCTCTCATTGAAGCTTGATTACTTTGAATTGCAGCGTCTGTACGAGCCATAAATTCTTTCATCATTGCCTCGAGAGAATTCTCCGAATGTTGCTGGGGCAAAGCCTGCTTATTTTGCTGGGGCATTACCTGCGCTTTAGCAAATCCCGGCTGGTTCATCTTCTGTTGCGCTTGTACGTTATTTCCTTGACCTCCCCATGAGAAGTTGGGGTGGTTGCGCCAACCTGGATTATAGAAGTTAGAATAAGGGTTGTTCCTCTGATTACCTGCAAAAAACACAGACGTTGGATTGCTGGGGCAAAACTCGTAGTTGTGGTCTTCACATGCTTCGTCCGTGACTTGGTTCACCACTGCTGCGGGCTCCATAGCTGGTGGCTGCTGATGACTAATCACTGTCACATTCTTAAGAGCGTTAGCAATCATTGCAAGATCAGCCCTAATGGTGGACACACCATCAACCTCTAATACACTCTTAACCTTTTATTTGTGCCTCTAACATCCGACCACTGACAACTATTAATAGATATTCTTTCTAAAATTTCATAGGCTTCATCAAAAGTTTTTGCCAAAAGGGCCCCTCCAGCCGAAGCATCGACCATACCTTGGGTTACTCCATTTAAACCATTGTAAAATGTTTCCATTTGCATACAATGAGGTAACCCATGGTGGGGACACTTTCGTAAAAGCTCCTTAAACCTCTCCCAAGCCTCACTAAAAGTCTCATCCTCAAGTTGCCTAAACCCTACTATTTCACTCCTTAATTTAGCATTTCTATTAGGTGGGAAATATTTACTAAAAAATTTTTCAGCTAACTCATCCCACGTCCTAATTGATCCTGGAGCAAAAGAGTTTAACCATGACTTTGCTCCATCTCTAAGAGAATACGAGAACAAAGTTAATCTAAGAGCATCTCTAGGCACTCCTTGAATTACAAAAGAATCACTAACTCCTAGAAAAGACTTAAGATGTAAATGAGGGTCTTCAGATGACAAACCATGGAATTGCCCCACGATTTGCAACATCTGAAACATTACCGGTTTCATTTCAAAATTCGCCACTTGGATTTGGGGACGTGCAATCCCTGGATTCAACTCATTAAACATCGGGACAACATACGCCCGAATGGCTCTGGTCCTATCGTTCGCTATCAAGATAGGATTCTCAGCCTGATTATTTCGCTGCTCATTTTGCTCAAACAGTGGGTTTTGCTGCAACAACGGATTCTGCTTGGGGTTTTTTGTTGCTGGACCTTCATGAACCTGTGGAAGTTGCGGCACGTTCTCTATTTGGTTTCTGCGCTGCTCCCTCCTTCTCTTCCTAAATGTCCTTTCAATTTCTGGATCAAGCTCAAACCGTACCCCAGGCGGATCGCTCATGCACCAAAATCACACCTGCAAAAACAAAAGAAACAATAAAAAAGTTATAGCACCAAACCATTAAAACACATACACAAAACAAATCAGATAAAAACTTATTCAAGTCCCCGGCAACGGCGCCAAAAACTTGTCGGGCTCCTAGAGTGAGTAAAAATATAGTATAAAATACTCTAGAATTCCTGTGCAAGTATACACAGTCTGCAGCAAGTAATATTATCAATCCAAGGTCTGAATGAGCTTCCACTTTATCTATTTTGCGTAACTTCCTAATGGTTTCGAAGATAATAAAAATGTTGGGTTTTATAAGAATTATGCTGAAGCAAAATAAATTACAGAACAATAAGTAAACAAATAAATAGACAGATTAAAGGCAGGCGCTAGTTAGGTTTAGTGATTGTTCTAAGATATGCTCTAGCAATATTATTGATCATGCATTTCTTGCAGTATTATTAGCGGATTCCTCCCGGAACTCCGGATCTTTTGGGGTATGTTTCAAACCCAATGAAGTACGACCGATCAAGCACTAGGCAACTGGTTATTCCTAGCTCAGTCACTGGTGTTCACCAATACACAATGATCGTTGTGTGGATAATTGCCACACACTCTCTAAATCATCCCTGAAACTAGAGAGAGCCATTCACACCGGCTGGCCACGCGGGCATAAAATAAGAATAAGCACAACAATTAACCAAAATGCAATAGTCAATTTATTACTAGAGATGAAGGACAGTAATCACATTATTCCTAACCAACACCTTAAGCTACTTAGTTCATAATAGGCATAGGAATACGAATTACAATATGAGTATGCATGTCCATAACCACAAGTTAATAAAGAAAATAAACTCCCTAATCAGCTTGCGGTAGACGGTGTTCTTGATTATCTTCAATCTCCCTATACTATTCGGCTTCCAAGGGAAAACATGGAATGAGTTTGACTTGGACGGCTACTTCCTTTTATAGAAGGAGAGGAGACTTGAATTAGGTCAACTTGGACACGTGTAGGGCTCTCCTTGCTCCTTTATCCCGAAAATAACTCAACAGAAGTCGGTTCATGAAGTTGGCTAACGAGCTGTGATGTGGCAGTTTCTGCTCCCAGTTTTGCTGCAGCATAGAATTTGCTCCCTCTAGTCGCTCAGCAGCATAATCTGCACAAAGTGATTTCCAAAGCTTCCATTCTTCCAAATGGGTTAAATCATGTAATATCTCTCTATAACCAACCCTATTAAGCATTAAAGACACGCAAATCCTTATATAAATGAGGCCTAAATAACTACCTTTTGGGCAGTTATCAACAGGGCCCAGCAGAGATTGTCAAAGACGGAGAAACACACATTCCAAGCAGCCTATTTGAAGAGTGGGGCTAACACAGGGTTGGGCTTCATCAAGTTGTGTTTGCTCCCGACAACTCATGACTCGACAGTATCCCGAGATAGAGTGCTTCTAGTGTTTGCCATTCTGCGATCCTTGAGTATAGATGTTGGTAAGATTTTTTCTAATGGAATTTACAATTGTTGGTGTAAGAAGGTGGGAACATTGTTCTTCCCAAACACGATTACCATGTTGTGTAGCAGGGCAGGAGTGCCCACGAGTCCAGAGGATGTTATTTTACTTGATAAGGGGATTATAGATACACCCAATTTGGCTCGTCTTCGGCGCACACAGGAGTCGAGCCAAGGTGGGCTAGTGTGTGGCATCCACCATCTTTTATAGCAACTGGAACATTCAGCCGATAGGCAAGAGTATGTCGAGAGACAGGCTCAAACCTACTGGACTTATGATAAAAGGAGGGATGTCACACTTAGGAGGGCATTGCAATCAAACTTCTCAAAACCATATCAGGTCTTCCCTGTTTTCCCCGATGACCTGTTTAATCCATGGATTCTGCCGCCGCCAGTAGAAAGAGAAGAAAATGAGGAAGATGGGCAGGGTCAGGAGGATTGATGGACATGATGACTTTGGGCGAGCATTATTTTTGTTTCTATATTTTTGTTGCTCGCGTATTCCTCACCCTAGTTTTTTTTGTTTCTATTTTTTTTTTGTTTCTAGGCCTATCAAATTATCTACTGATAAAAATCTTTTCTTTTGTTTTTAATGAAATTTCCAAAGTTGCTTTCGTTCTATAGCACTGAGCATTCCTAACTTAACCATTTTCTTCTGAATTTTTGAAACTTGGACTAGTTAGCTTAATTAGATCAAGGTGTTTTGATCTCTAGAAACCTTTTGCTTGAGCATTTCTACTAGCCTGGTCATCACTGCGGCAAGAAGATTATGAGGTAGTGTTGACTTATTTGATCCACCTTAAGCTTAATCCTAGTCCCACGCTTAGTTGAAAATTCAGATAGAAAAAAATTAACTATGGGGGTATAATTTATCATGTTAATAATTCATTGAGGACAATGAATAATTTATGATTGGGGGACTTTTTGCTACTCCATTTGTTTTGCTCAAGCATTCCTCTCCTTCATAATTATTTTTTCTAGGTTATTGAGTAACAAGGAAATTTGCGACACTCACAGTTTTTCTTTGTGTCAAAAGATGACTTAAGCAATATGGAAAAATGATAAAAATTATTTGCTGAAAAATAAATTGTGAAAATTTCGCTGAGAAAACCACTGGAGCAAAAGTTTTGAAGGATGAATGATAATCTAGTAGTTTCCTGTCAACCAGGGCTTAAGTGAGTTTCATCATAAAATGTCGCCATTCTAAGAAGCAATGGATAGAATAACTAAAGATTTTTTAGCTAGCAATGAGTATTTAGCCTAAGTTAGTGATGAGTTTGAGACAAGGGTACTGCACCATAAAGTGGGTCATCACATGCTTAAGAGCTTATGACTGTAGGGTTGCTTTAAGTCTGAAGAACTAAAGAAATAAAACCCCTTACAAATATGTTTAAATATGTCTGATAATATGGTTAAGATGTGGTAAGTTCTTAGGCTTGAGTTAAAGGTGGTGATTGTCTGTTTAATGCTGAAAGAATTATTTTGCTACCGCAGTGCTTGGTTTTGTAGAATGCGTAGGTAAAGGTTGAAGGTAGTGTTGGATTATCTGTTTTGATTAAGTCGTGCTAAGTCTAATGTTTTGAATTCTCAAGGGAAGGTTAGTTGGTATTGCTCGGGACGTGCAATAGTTCAAGTTTGGGGGTATGATAACTCTCCAAAAGGGAGTTATTTAGGCCTTCATTCTATAATGTTTTGTGTGTCATTTATGTTAAATAGGGTTGCTTTTAGATGAATATTATATGTTTTAACCCATTTGGAAGAATGGATGCTTTGGAAGTTATTTTGTGCATAATATAATGTTGAGCGACTTGATGGAGCAAAATCCGTGATCCAACAAAGCAGGGAGCAAAACTTCCACGTAAGCCGCACGTAATCCATTTAATGAGGTGGCGTTAGCTGAATTAATTTCGGATCTAGGAAGCTTGGAGAGCCCTCCACGTGTAAAGTTTGACCTAATTAGGGTTTGGCTCCATTCTATAAAAGGAAGGAGCTTCAAGTCAAAGATATTCCAATTTCAAGAAATGAAAGTCCTATTCAATTCGTGGAGGCTTACTTTCCATCTTTGGGAGCCGAATAAAGGAGGAAAGATTGGAGACTTCAAGAAGACCATCAACTACAGATCTAATCAATGGAATTAATCTTTTCTTGTAATTTCTTGTAGTTATGGATGCACATACTCAGATTGTAGCGTGTGTTATGACGAACCTTATGAACTAAATTTACTTAGGTGTTGGTTAGGAGTTATGTAATTGACGTTCCTCATACTCTATTCAATATATGTTGAATTGAGCATCTTGATTATTTGTTGTGTCCATTCTATTTTGTGCCCACTTGACCAACCAGTATGAATATCACTTCTTAGTTTTAGGGATGATTTGAGAAGTGTGTGACATTTAATCACACTAGACCATTATGTGTTGGTGGACGCCAGTGACTGAGTTAGGGATAACCAGTTGCCTAGTGCTTGATCGGTAGCACGTCATTGGAGTTGAAACACATTCCAAAAAATCCAAAGTTCGGGGAGGATCTTGTTGATAAGACTGCAAGAGAATTGCCTAATCAATAATATTGCTAGAGCATCTGTTAAAACAATTACTGAAATCCTAACCAAAGCCTGTTTCCAATTTGTCTGCTTTATCCGTTTATTTTATGTTATGTCATTTCTTTTGCTTTAGCATTTTATCAAAATCAATCATTTTAACAACCTTGAAACCATTAAAAAGTTACACAAGATAGGTAAACTGAGAGCTATTCAAAACCTCGTGGATACGATAATTACTTATCACTTGTTGCGGATTGTGTATGCTTGCAAAGTATTCTAGAGCTTATTTTTACCATATTTTTACCCCACTCTAGAAGACAACATGCATCCTGAAGGAAAGATCGAAGACGTTCTGGTAAAAGTTGACAAATTCATTTTTCCAACTGACTTTATTATTCTTGATTATGAAGCACATAGGGAGGTTCTAATCATTTTGGGAGGACCGTTTCTAGCAAGTAGCCAAATGTTGATTGGAGTTTAGAAAGGAGAACTGACCATGCGCATGAATGAAAAAAAAAATGGTGTTCAATGTGTTCACCACATTAAAATACCCAGAAGATCCAAAGGAAAGGGAAACAGTTGCACGAATAGACGTCTGCTCACCAATGGAGATCCTCAGAATGAACGCGATCAAAGTTATGTGTAAGGTAGAAGAAGAAAACGAAAACGCATGTGAAGCAGAGGAGTGTCGCATTATGGCAGAGTCCAACGAAACAGTCCATGCATTGGACCTCGCAAACAGGGAGTCCACTTTACCCTCTATCATTCACCCTCCTGCGTTAAAACTTAAACCCCTCCCATCGCATTTGAAATATAAATTTCTAGGTGAGGGAGATTCCTTACCAGTGATTATTTCTTCCAAATTAAATCTAAAACAAGAAAAGTTGTTAATGCAGGTTCTGAAAAGACACAAAAGTGCAATCGGATGGAGTCTTGCTGACATCAAGGGAATAAGCACCTCGTATTGCATGCACTAAATTCGATTAGTTGATAAATCTGATGAGTTTGTTGAGCGTCAGAGGCGTTTGAATCTTGCAATGATGTAGGTAGTGCGCAAGGAAATTATCAAATGGTTAGACATAGGAGTCATTTATCCTATCGTAAACAGCATATGGGTGAGTCCAGTGTAGTGTGTACCAAAGAAGGGAGGAATGACAGTAGTCCCCAACACAAAGAATGAGCTAATTCCATCGTGAACTATCACTGGTTGGCGAGTGTGCATGGACTACCGCAAGCTGAATGCAATCACTAAGAATGATCATTTTCCTCTCCCATTCATTGACCAAATGCTTGACCGACTAGCTGGACAAGCTTATTACTGTTTTCTGGATGGATACTCAGGATATAACCAAATTTCCATTGCGCTAGAAGACCAGGAGAAGACCACATTTACTTGCCCATACAGAACATTTGTATTTAGAAGGATTCCATTTGGATTATGTAATGCGCTAGGAACATTTCAGAGATGCATGATGGCTATTTTCTCAGATTTGCTGGAGAAATCCGTTGAGGTTTTCATGGATGATTTTTCTGTGTATGGAAATTCCTACGCAAACTTCCTAATGCAGCTGGAGAAAGTTTTAGTGCGCTGTGAAGAAACAAACCTGGTATTAAATTGGGAAAAATTTCACTTTATGGTAGAAGAAGGAATAATGTTGGGCCATCGCATATCTAAAGTTGGAATAGAAGTTGATAAGGCGAAGGTAGATGTAATTGAAAAGCTGCCGCCGCCCACGTCTGTTAAAGGAATTCGCAGTTTCCTAGGGTATGCGGGTTTCTACAGCCAGTTTATTAAAAACGTCTCGCATATATTGAAGCCATTGTGTGCATTATTGGAGGCAAACAAGTAATTTGAATTTTCAAAAGAATGCATGACGACCTCCTGCGACCTAAAGCATGCTTTAGTAACTGCGCCAATCCTTACAATGCCAAATTAGGTAGAACCATTTGTTCTAATGTGCGATGCAAGTAATGTGGTGATTGGTGCAGTGCTGGTGCATAAGAAGGAGAAATCAATTCATCCCATTTATTACGCCAGCAAGACATTAAATGAGACACAAACTAATTACACAACCATCGAGAAGGAATTATTGGTTGTCCTTTATGTGTTCGATAAATTTTGTGCATACTTGATTGGCTCAAAGGTCACTGTTTACACTGATCATATGACCATTCGGTACCTAATCGTAAAGAAGGAAGCAAAGCGACGATTGATTAGATGGATTATGTTGCTCCAAGAATTTGATTTAGAAATCAAGGACAAAAAGGGGAGTGAAAACCAAGTAGCTGACCATCTGTCGCGACTGGACAATCTTGAAAAAGTGGATGCGCCTGGCATTCTCATTGCAGAAGAATTCCTAGATGAAAAGTTGCTAAAAATTGAGAGTGAAGTGTCGTGGTTAGTTGACGTGGCAAACTACCTTGCCGCAGGAGTAATGCCCCAGGAATCATGAATCAGCTCTTGTTCTTCCATTAATTAAAATTCTATTTTTGGGATGACCCTTTTCTGTATCGTAGGGGGCCAGATCAAATAATTCGAAGATGCGTTGGAGAACAGGATGCACTGAAAATCTTGAAAGAATGCCACAAATCACCATATGGAGGACATTTAGGAGGTCCGTGCACTGCAGCCAAAGTTCTACAAAGTGGCTATTGGTGGCCAACTTTATTCCGTGACGCACGAATGCACGTAACGCAATGTGACAAATGTCAACGCACGGGAAACATTAGTGCAAATAATGAGATGCAACAGGATTACATGTTATAGGTAGAACCATTCGATGTTTGGGGAATAGATTTCATGGGACCCTTTCCATCATCACAAGGATGCCAATACATTCTCCTTACGGTTGATTATGTCACCAAGTGGGTAGAAGCTATTGCCTGCGTTAGAAATGATGCGGAGACTGTGGTGAGGTTCCTTAAAAGAAACATTTTCACACGATATGGTGTGCCGCTGAGATTCATTAGTGATGAAGGGACTAATTTTGTGAATCGAATCATGAATAAGCTCTTGTTGAAGTATAATGTCAAGCACCATGTTCCAACATCTTATGGAGTAATGGTCAAGCTGAGGTATCAAATTGAGAGATCAAAAGAATCCTTGAGAAAGTGGTCAACACAGGAAGAAAAGACTGGGTGCAAGACCTAGACAACACACTATGGGCTTACCGCACAAGTTTCAAAACACCTATAGGGATGTCACCCTATGCGCTGGTGTTTGGAAAAGCATGTCACCTGCCACTGGAGCTCGAATACAAATCTCATTGGGCATTAAAACAACTTAATCTTGATTTAGCTGCAGCAGACCATGCACGAATGCGCCAGATATCAGAGTTGGAGGAATTTAGGTTGAATGCTTATGAAAATGCCAAAATTATCAGAGAAAAACAAAAGCAATGGCATGACAAACAAATCTCCAAAAAGGTACTGGAGGAAGGAATGAAGGTATGGTTATTTAACTCTCGTCTTCGTCTTTTTCCAGGAAAACTGAAATCAAGGTGGTCTGGACCCTACACTATCCAACAGATATATCCGTATGGGGCTGTGGACTTGCATTCCACAGAGGGAAAAAGAATTTTTAAGGTCAACGGGCAACGAATCATACATTGATGGAACCTATGACGAGGTTGTTGAAATCATCATTTTAACAGATCCACCATGAAAATGTGAAAAAGTTAGGCCCAGAGAAGGAGTGCTATCAGTTGCGGCAGGACCTATCGCATTATGAGAGCACCCGCAGGTTAAAGTTTTCTCGCTTATTTACTTTTCTCATAGCATTTTTCATTATGTGTTAGATTATTTTGGTAGGTTTGAGCCTTGATAAGGAGTTTAGTGCATGCCTCGAATATTCAATCAAGTACTCTGTGATTGAAGTCGAACGGTCATTACATCGCCATTAGTGCGCCTCATAAAATCCCGTCCGTTGTACGATACCCAAGGAGACGCCACAACCTCCCACATCCATCATGAGTAATCCTTATGCGTGGGATGTGAAAGTTGCTTCAAAACTGTTTAAATTCCCCTCAAATGCGCTGATACAAAACCTTAAGGGATGCGTTTTTCTCTCAATTTCATCATCTTCTTCCTAGCATCAACTTTCGAAAAAACCCTCTCTCTCTCGCAGAAACCCCAAGCCCGCCAATTCGCACCATGTCGCTCGATGTTTCCCAAAACCTCTCCGTCGCCGGCTACGCAGACGATGATGACGTCCCCTCTACGCCGGAAGTAAACGGGCCAAATCGAGACATTGTTATCTCCTCCGATGAAGAGCAAAATGAAAACGACCATGAACAAGGAGCTCTCAGCCAAGATGAAGAGCCCGAAGTCGTAGACGGAGAGCAACCGCCCGCACAAGACCTATCCTCCCTCCCTTCCACCTCTGGACTCCCCATCGAAGTCCTCGACCTCTCGCCTCTCAACACCTCTTCATTCCAACTAAACCCTCTCCATCTCTTGCAGACGTAGAGCATGCGACCAGAGAAAGAGAGCGCGCAAAGAAAGAAGCACAAGATAGAGTGGCCGAGGAACTGGCAAAGGTCGCGACGGACGAAGCCATGAGGAAACCTGTTGCAGACGTAGAGCATGCGACCAGAGAAAGAGAGCGCGCAAAGATAGAGTGGCCGAGGAACTGGCGACGGACGAAGCCATGAGGAACTCAAGCAAAGGTCGCGACGGACGAAGCCATGAGGAAACCTGTTGCAGACGTAGAGCATGCTTCTTTCTTATGCGTGGGATGTGAAAGTTTCGCCAAAGAGAAACTCAAGCAAAGGTCGCGACGGACGAAGCCATGAGGAAACCTGTTGCAGACGTAGAGCATGCGACCAGAGAAAGAGAGCGCGCAAAGAAAGAAGCACAAGATAGAGTGGCCGAGGAACTGGCAGCAGCAGGATTGGTTGCTATCGCAGCCGCTTTACAATCGTCGACGCATGAGTCCACGTCCATGGACTCAGAAGATAATCTCCCGTTGACTCAACGCCGCAACATCCAGTCCGCCACACTCACTATCAGAGAGCCGGCACAAGAAAATGCGACAGGCCCAAGCATCCAGAACAAGAGAAAGAAGCCCCCCGCCACAACTAAAGGCAAAGAAAAAGTTGGTGAAGACAAGTGCAACTTCACCGAGGAGCGCAATTTCAGCTATGCACTCCCACAGACCATGGAGGCCCAAATTTCTCGGTGCAAAAGGGAGTTGGTCTGCGAAACCATCCCAGATTATGTCCCCACCTTAGTCTAGGAATTCTACCGGGCGCAGTGGTGGGAAGAAATAGATGAAGTGATGGTGCGCGACAATACAGTCGCATTTGCCCCCAGCGTCATCAACATTGCCTTCGAGTTGCTCGACACACCTGAAGCCGAAGGTAATGCACTATTATCCTCGCAGAATGAGGATTTTCTTGTCGGAGTCCTAGCTGCGGTAGCTCGCCCTAGCGCTCATTGGGACGGGCGCGGCTCTGCATGGACCCTCAAATCGCAGTGGTTGGACTTCGAGGCCACCACATGGATGCACTGGATAAAGAACCGTATCATATCCACAACGCATGATGCCACTCTTTCCATACCGCGGGTGGTCCTCGTCTATTGCATCATCAAGGGGATCCCCATAGACCTGGGCCCAATTCTCTATGACTCCTTGCGCTAGACCGTTTACAAGCCAAAAGGAGTTATGTTTTGCCCCGACCTCGTCACAAAGTTCTCCTGCATGGCCGACTTTATGCCCACTGCATCCGATGAAGCCAAGGCCATCCGGTAGACATTCGATGATCAGTGGCTTGCGCGCATCACCAGGACGCACAACATTTGCATCCGCTCACCCACCACCCCCGCCAAGATCCTGCCCCCACGGCCAAAGACCAGAACTCCCACGCCAGGTAGAGTAGCTGATAAGGGTAAAAAATATACCTGTTTTACCCTTATATTTAGCTCATTTCTTGGCCAAATGTTGTATGTTGTGGTCAATTTATTGTTCCCGAGCTCAAAATATGCTTAATTTGATAAGTTAGAGTGTTGAGAATCGCTTTTGTCAAATTCAACTCATTTGTGCTTAAAAAGACTTGATTTTAAGAGAATTTGACTTAGTTTGTTGTTGTGCAGAAAAATAGAGGAAAAGTTGGAATTCCCAAAAAATGCGACCGCATTTCTGGGAAGGCAAAAATGAAATGTGACCGCATTTTTGGAAAAATCTGAAGCCGTTCCGAGTCGTATGCGGGTCGTTGTTGACGAGTCTTCTTCGCACCTAACTGGCTGTTTTGACCCCGAAACTGACTGGGCAACCTTCCAGCACCTATTTCACAGCTTCTCAACCATTTTCTACACTATATAAGCTTGCGATTTGAAGTCAAATTCAAGCAAAACTCATTTGGAAGAAAAGGGTGGTGACAGAACCCTGGCTCGACGCCTATGAGTAGGGATGCCCGAGGTCCTTCTTAGATGACTAAATTCTTACCTGAGTTAGATATCAAACCTTGTGGTTTGTAGAGAGTTTCACCCATTCCCACCTTGTAAAAGCGAGAGAGTGAAGTGTCTTAGCGAACTCTAGAAGGATTGAGTAAATAGAAAAACCCATAATATTTAGCTATGTCCCTTATTTCCAGCTTTTGATACTTTTCATTATTTTGTATTATTTACATTCTTATTTCAATGAAAATGTATTCATTTTCTTTTTATCCCACCATGAGTAGCTAAATTTCGTTTAGGGGTTCAATGTGGTGAATTCCCTTATGGTTTAATGGCTTGAAAGTGCTTTGTTTGCTTAAGTTGTGTTCAATGCATGTCATTCTTTATTGATTATCACTCTAATCTTGCTTAGTTTAACTTGATCACTTAGACTTTGTATGCTATGTGAGTTTGATCTCGAAAGGGACAAACGATATTTGTTCTCATAAAGGTGATATAGGAGAAAAAGCTTGAAAAAGATTGTTCGGCGGTATAGGGCACCCTATCACTTATGGTTTAATGGCTTGAAAGTGTTTTGTTTGCTTAAGTTGTGTTCAATGCATGTCATTCTTTATTGATTATCACTCTAATCTTGCTTAGTTTAACTTGATCACTTAGACTTTGTATGCTATGTGAGTTTGATCTCGAAAGGGACAAACGATATCGGTTCTCATAAAGGTGATATAGGAGAAAAAGCTTGAAAAAGATTGTTCGGCGGTATAGGGCACCCTATATTGACTATAGGATTATAGGTTGCATTCGTGAATTATCTATGTCGGAGTCGAGTCACATAAAAGTGCATAACGGTACCCTCTTAGCTTTCTAACGGTTCTTGGGAGCAAGGGCCAAATAGGAGTTAAATCTGACCCAATGCACTGAATACGCTTAAGTTAGATATTGCATTATTATCGTTATTGCCTAAGGGATGAATCCATATTGAATACCTCTTTTATTTATTTGCTTATTTTATTTATCTTTTCAAAAAAAAAAAAAAACCCAATCATTCAACTTATTTTCTTTAGTTACCTAATTTTAAGCAATCATTTTAGCAGTTTCGTCTTCAAATCTAAATTTCCAATTTAGTCCTCGTGGGATCGATACCCTTAGAATACTTCTAATTTGTTTCATTACTACGTGTGATAATGTATACTTGCACTAAGTGTTAGCTGAATTATTCTTTATTTTATTTATCATCTTATCTCACATCCATCTATTCAGGTGACGACGCACCAGCACCCCTCTGCGCAGCCTAACCAGCTGCTACAAATCCCAACCATCAGCTGCCAGACCAAATTCTTGACATTGACGACGCACAAGCATCCCTCTACGTGCGACAGTGTATACTTGCACTAACTTAATGAAATTTTTGAGCCCCTGCGTCAGCAGCAAAATGAGCTTTCCCAGTGCGTTAACTCAATGATGGTATCTTTTGGCAGGTTGCCGGTTGCACCAGAGCTTTTCGCGCGCCCCCAAGGGCCACCAAGGAAAGATGGTGCAGGACCCTCCCAGGTACGCTCGCCCATGCACCCGTCGCCGCCTAGGCATCCCTGCTCGCATGAATGAAATTTTTTCTTTTCTATACTTATGCATTTTTTTGTCATGCGCGAAATCCTAGTGTATACAATCTCTTATCGCATGAATGAAATATCTTTGTTTGATTGATCTATCACATTCTCTCATATAGCCTTAGTGGCATACCTAAATCTGTTAAATCCTATACGCTTGCTTTTCGGCTTTGCTCTTCGCATCCAAATTTTTTCAGGATATCTTTTTCGCCGCAGACTTTTAAACAAAGGATTTCCCTTTAGTTATAATCCCCTTTTGCCTTAGGAAAATTTCCTTTTGCTTAGTGCTTTTGTCTTTGTCGCAACTCAGCAAACTTCTCCATCATCCATCGCACTCCAGTTTAAGTTTGGGGGACAATGGGGACATTGTCCAATTTAAGTTGGGGTTGTGATAGTTAGCGCAAGTCAAGTATATGTGCTCCTCTGGTTTCTATGCGTTGGTAGCCAAGGGCATTCATGACACCCATCATTTGCCACTGCGCGAAAGTGCATTTGTATCCCATGAGCCTTTATGGCAGTAAAAAATGTAATGCTCGTAGTTGAATACCTTTCATCACAAATGTGGGTAAGCCAAAACGAAAGCATGCACTTTGATGTCGATAAATTAATGCTTTCTGCTAAAAAAAATCTCTTGCGCATAAAGCCTATCAGAAAGAAGTTTGATGTGTTGACACAAGAAAGAGCATCTCAACGCAGGAATAATCCTTGGCCAAAAAGGAAATCTAGCGGAAGGCCAAATGCTTTGTTTTAGTCTCAGAGAAAAATATGAGGAAAAAGTGGATGTAAGAGTCCAAAGCAGTTAAGCTAATTCATTCCCAAAGAGTATATATAAGGTATTGCTTGGGGACAAGCAATAGTTTAAGTTTGGGGGTTTGATAACTTGCAAAAAAGCAAGTTATTTCTCCCTTAAATCTAAACTAAATAAGGTTGAAAAGATCCAAGTTGCACTGATCTAGCGCATAATTCTAAGAGAATTGCGGTAGCTAATCTTGAAAAGAAGTATTTTTAGATGCGTTAGGAAATTATGTGATTTTTACCCGTTAACGCATGTATTTGTAGTTGTTTCCTTGCCCAAGTTTTCTTTAGGACGGACGCAGATCCCATAGCATAATTTGTACGATGATAGCTGGAGATATGATCACCCTGATGTAAGACTGATGCATGTGCACGTTGGCAAAAGATGACTGGGGCACACAAGCCAATTTCTTGGAGAAATCAGCACCTAATCCTATAAGAAGCGGCCAGCTGCCAAAAAATAAGGGAGAGACAAGGAGAGCGGAGAGAGCACGTAGCTAAAGAGAGGAACCAGAGAAGAAAGGTTCTCCCAGTGTAGTGAATTCATTGCGATAGGATGTATTGCATTATGTTTTTCTGTCTTAGCATGAGCTAATTCACTCTTATCAAGGTTTAGCTTAGGCACCCATGCAGTAATAGGATTACTCTGTAAGCGTATATTTTGAATGAATGCAAAATTAATGCTTTCGGCTTAGATGCGATAATGTTCTCATTACTAACTCTCGCCTGGCCATCCAGATGCGGTAGCAGCATGATAAATCCCTAACAGGTAATGCATGTGGAATTATCTAAGTAGAGCAAGTTAGTGCGTTGCATGTAGTCTTGGTCGTGTTATAGCTAATACTACCGCAATAAGATATTTCATGAATGTGTTTAGACTGTTTTAGGACTAACACAGTCACTTGCAAGTCATTAGAGAACAACACCAACACATGAACTAATTGAACAAGACAGTTGTTAGTTCTATGTCAAACGCATGAGTAGTACTGGAAGGGAATCACATGTTTATTTCTCACTTAAGCATTAATGGATCATTAAGCAAAATATGAGATACCAAGTAGCTTATTAACGCATGTGGTTTCCGCAGCAAAAGCCTTGATAGCCTTGTCATTTGATACTTCTTTTAGTTTTATTGCATAGTGTATCCTTTATAGCACATTTACATTACAGTCATCGCCATTCAAAATTTTAATCCATAATGCCTTGCGTTTGAGTGTTCATTAGTAAAGTTTATTAAAATCCCTTAGCCTTCCTTCCTTGTGGATTCGACCCTAGAATACTCTAGGCACTACTTGATTATGTTTAATTTATACTTGGATTAAAGCATATCAACGATATTTCTGTGTGAAATTAATCATCTCTATGAGAATCGATCACCTAGCTATAATCACAAACAACTTGTGAAGGGTCGACTTACTAATCATGGTTATTTCGAGTGGACAGAAACATATCTATTGTGAGAGAGTACAACTACTAGGCTATAGTGGAGTAACTCGTGGTAGTTAATGAATGTTGGTTAATTAGGTTAATGATTTTAACCGGTTAAACCTCGAATAGTTGGAGCACATTATCTGTAGGTCCATTAGGTCCCTTTGCTAGCTTAAGGAACAAACTTTGGAACAATATGATGGACAGAATTTAAATTTTACAAATTCAATTTAGGGACTATATCGATCATATTGGATATTCCCGACACGTTGGTTTAATTCTTAGTTAAATCTAATTTTGAGAGTTAGACATATTTAAATATGATTTAAATATCGAGCACGTGAACTGGGATTCATGTTTCAAATTGCATTTTCGGAAAAGGTCGAGATTGGTTGCGAAATATTAATTTAGTATTGGATATTAAATTAATATATAATAATATAATATACTTAATTAATAATTATTTTAAATTAATTATGAATTAATTTAAAATTGAATTTCAGAATTAAATTATAATTTCAAATTATTAATTTAATTTAATTAACTAAAATTTATTTTCAATTGAATTAAGAAATTCAAAAGAAAATTAATTTTAGGAGGTGGAATGCATGGTGACTTTACCCATGCACTCCTCCTCAGTTAGCCACCAAATCCCACTTAATTAAAGGTTGTCTTATTGTCTAATTTTGGGGCTTCAAGAGTGCATGGGTTCTTCTTAAATAGAGGAGGATTTGCTGAAGAATAGACTTCAATTTCATGTTATTATGCTGCCAATTTCTCCTCTCAAACTCATAATCTCAAAACTCTCAAAAGCTTGAAACCCAAGCTCATTCTCTTCCAAATTGCATCACTATAGGATCACACAATCTGTTCCAAAGGCCTGCGAATAGCAAGGAATATCTTGTGGTGGTTCGTGATCAGTTGGTGAAGAAAAAAACACAATAATCGGTCTAATTTCGATCTACAAGAGGTTGGTGTTCTGAACTTTGTTTTTTGTAGCTTTGGACGACATGTTTTCTATGATCAAATTGATGTTATTATGTGCCTAAGATCCAAAATTGCTTCCGCATGTTAGATATTAACACCTTCAATTGGTATCAGAGCATGGTTACGACACCTAATTTATATTAATTTGATCATGGTGGGTGTTGAAATGGATATATTATCGTTTTGACAATTTTTTTACTCTTCAATTTGTTGATGAAATTGTAATTGCTCACATGTATATGAGCATTAATGTGTTGAGAAGAGTTTGTAAGTTTTTTAGAGTCATTAGAGTCCAATTAGTACTATAATTGCTCAAAAGAAGAGGAAGAACTCAAGTTAGCTGAAGAATAGGGGGCTTCGAGTCCAGTCCGCGTCGCGATGTTGTTCTTGAGAGTCTTGATGCTGATGCATTTTCGAAGAGGCACACCTGTTGGGTTTTATGTCCTAAAACTCGTAGGTAGTGAATGGTGACAAATTTTTCACTTGTATCAATAAATCGTTATTGAGATTTGTACAATAAAGAGTTATTGTTACTAAAATTGCACAATTTTACCCAAATCCAATAAACCAAGATCCTAGGTTGTTTAGATGAAACTTGAACTAGTATCTGGGGACGTACGAGGATGAATGTTCAAGTGACAACCTAAATGGTCTATAGTATAGGGATAAGGTTGGGTACCTTATCCTGGTAACACTATGTGATACGACCCATTTTGTATCCAATAGAGATGCAATGATCCAAAGCATCCATGTAGGAGACATGCGAGTGGGGGTATCCTGTGCAATTAGTTTGCATAAGACCGGACCGCGAAATAGTAACCACTAGATGTAACACCGTTAACTAGTTTAGATTTCTATTTCAATAGGATGACCTAGGTAACTCAATCTCAATCTTGAGTATGTTATGAACCCCTTTCAGAAGGGATTGTCCTTAGATTTGTATGGGTGAGGGTGGCCAGTTCGTCGACTCAATAAGCCCACAATGTCAAGGGCAAGACCGAGTGGGGGCTGGGAACATAACATTATAGGATAGAATCCACTCTTTCCCCTATTGGGGTAAGCAGATGTGTGTTCCCTTAAGAGTTGATTCCGGGTCTTGAACAAGGGCGCCCATCCTCTTCTGGTCCGAGAGGAACTGCTGTTTATTAATTGGATCATAAACAGATTGTTCATTAGAGGAATCAGTGGTACTTAAGGATCTAGAGGTAACTCAGAGGTAAAACAGTAATTTGACCCAACTGGCGTTACGAACACTCGTGAAGGATTGACTTACTGTTATTGGTCAATATCCATGGACAAAAAAGTATTATATAGTGAGAATAGTGCAGCTGTGGGTCTTTAGTGGAGTGACCCACAGTTAACGAATGTTGACTAACTTGGTTAATGAGTTTAGCCAATTAGTCTCGTATCGTTGGAGCTTCTGATCTGTAGGTTCATTAGGTCCACCTACTAGCTCTAAAGGGTTATGAGGTTTAATAGTCTTGAATAGAATTTGAAGTGTGTTCAAATTCGTTAAGGGAATTTTATTGTATTTGGTACAATTAAAATAGTGTATAAAGATACATTATAATATAAGTTTAATTGGTGAATTAAACTTTATATTATAAATTAATTTTGGATATGATTCAAAAATTAATTAATGAGAGAATTAAATACTTGAAGAAGTTCAAATATTAAATATGAATGAAATTCATATTAAACTATAGGTTAAAATAATATGAATAGAGATTCATATTAAAACTATAGTATATGAGAGAATTATTTGAATTTGATTCAAATAGATAATTAATTAAATATTTGATATTTAATTAAAGAATTAATTAATTGGAGAATTAATTAATTAGTTTAAATTAATTTGATTAAATATGATTTAATTAAATTAATACTATAGTTTATATTTAATGTACATGAGATGCACATTAAAACTATAGTTTAAATGAGAGAGATTAAAATTGAATATGATTCAATTTTAATATTAATTAAATATTGGATATTTAATTAGTGTGGATTCAATTAATGAGATTAATTGAATGATCAATTTAATTCAATTGAATATGATTCAAATTGAATTAAATACCTCATGTTATAAATTATTTAATTAATGTTGTTTTAATTTAATTAATTAATTAATTAAATGATGATTATTGTTATTTAATTAATAGACGACTAGGATCGTTTGGATTTGATCCAACGATCTAGATTGAGTAGGATTTTAACTCCCTCCCCACTTATCGTTAAGTGGAGAGGGGGTTACCTAACACAGTATGGACTTTCTCATTTTTCACGAACACAGATAAGTGAATTCTCTCAATTTTCTCTCTTCCTCTCTCAAAATTCCAACAATCACTTTACTGAAAATTCCCTTCCAAGACTAATTTTGGATCCCACCATCCCTATCTCAGTAATCCAAGAGACATAGCGGGTGTTCACTATTGGTGGTGTCGATTGGAAGATCTAGAACGTGGATAGGAGCATTGTGTTATATTTCGCCTTCTATCACGTAAGTTTCTTGCATCTAAAATTGTTTTAGATCTGTAAATGCATGCTTAATCTAGTGTAGAAAATAATTTTCTATTTTGCCCAACGTACCAGTATTCGAAATAATTGAAATTAAATCACGCTCGATTTAATTTGCTTCCGCTGAGGATTCAATTCCTTCAGCACCAATTTTTCCAAAAACGATTTGGTCCAGTTGCGGTTCACCTTCAATTCGGTCAGGTTCAGCTCCAATTCACCCTGTTCAGTACCTATTCAACCTTTGAAGGTTTGGTTTAGTTCATTTTGAGGCGGTTCAAGCTGGTTCACATTTCCGAGCGACTTGTCACACTATTTATTAATTATTATTTGTAATAATTTAGTTTTTTGTTTGCTTGAATTGCCAAAATCGGTCCATCTTAGTGTTGTTTAATTGTTTATGCACAATGGATGTATGCTATAATTAAATTGCTTAATATATGCATAAAAGTATATCATATAAATTTAAAATTCCACCATAAGAAGCACGTTTCATGCATTATAGTATGTTATAAAGAGTTATAATATGAATATGCATGATTTAGGTTTCATGTTAGATGCATGTTGAATGAATAATTCTCTTTAGTAGTTGTTCAGTATAAACGTTATATCAACTAAACGAAAATGAACGAGCATGCAGCATGAAACCACCCTAGCTCGATATTAAATAGTTAACATCGATTTTAAAGCATGTTATAGGTTAATATCTTTTATAAATAGTTATAAGTTGAGATACACAATAAAATCTATAACAAAGATAAAAGCGTGCTCACCTAGGGTTAACGAACCACAATCGATCAATCTCATAGAATAGGTAAAAACTTGTAAAGATAAGGTTAGAAGAGAACTCACCCGGTTAGATGTTGTCTAAGGCTGGAGGTATTTAAGTTGACGGTTTACGAAACACCTCCTAACTGGGCATCAAGCCGGTACTTGAGTTACGTTAACCAAATTCTTACGAGCATGACCGTGAGAGATGTAAGGTTATAATAGTTTATCAAATAAAATTATAACTCCATGGCACTACAACTATTTTGTAGAAATAGTCGTCAGCGTCGAACGCAGGGAGCAATGAAATTAATTAAATTAACTTAGTTTTTCAATTAGTAACCAGAGGGGTTTGGCATGGAAGATATTTGAGGATGAAAAATAAAAATGCCAAAAATTAAATTACAGAATTTAATATAATCAGAAAATAGAAGAATGGGCTATCTAATCTCACTTCGGGATTACGCAATTGGTTATCCGAATTCAGTTTGGCAATTCCAAATCATAAACTCTCTTATTTATTGAATTATTGGCTAATTGTCCAACTACACACTAGAAAAGCCAGCGGGAATAATGATCCTAATTATTTCTAACCCGACCAAAGCATCGAGGCAAGAACCTAATTAAAAGATTAACTAATGACATCTCACTAATTAGATTTTAATCGCATTAAGGATGATGAGTCGTTAGATAGAATGAATAAACTAGGAAAAGCTTAAATTCATATGATTCTAAGCCTTAACTCCTAAATCTACCATGCAATTTTGATCAATTGGGATAAAACACCTTCTAATCAAAATTCACAATAAACTTATTTGCTACCAATTCTAGCAAAACAATTAATTTAAACACATATGTTGTCAATCTGAGCATTCAAATCAATTGTAATACAAATGGGGATTAAGAACACAACTAGCAATAATTCACTAAAAATCTTAGATACAATGTCTCAAATGAATGCCAAACTTACATTCGGAGTCCCAAATCACATTGATCTACACTTAGTCGGACATTGCAACGCTCCAACTAAGCATCAGGGCTCGATTAGCCATCCTAACTAAGCCTAAACTAAGAGAAAATTGGAAAATACAACAAAACTGAGAGAATCGGCGAAGAACGGCGAAAATCAAACTTGGAATACCCTAAAACGTGAAAATCTGCATTTATATATCGAGACAGCGTCACGACGCAGTGAGGTAGCGTCTTGACGCTGACGCTAATTCATGTTCTGATCCCGAGAACACCAAATTGACTTCTTAATCCCGAGAACACCGAATTGACTTCTTGATCACGTTCTTCTTTTAGTTCACACCATGAGATTTATGCTTGGCCTCGTGTTGCTTATACCACAACTGCTTCATTCGAAAGGTATTTGCATAAATCAATAACAAGGCGTGAACGAAGAAAGTATTTATATTAAGTGGGAGAAGGAAGTGTGTCAACACATCCTATGGTCTTTTCCATTAGGTTGCACCATGAGATTCCCATGTTCTGCCTGCTTGTATGCCCTAGAGCTACTAACCATTCAGAGGGTCATAACATGGGAGTCGGAACAACGCAAACTCTAGAAATGGATAGGGTCTCTCAGGGTCATTCCCAACATTAGCTTTTCCATTCGGTAGCATTGTTGGTGTCG
Organism: Luffa aegyptiaca; assembly: GCA_017139565.1. NCBI lineage: Eukaryota > Viridiplantae > Streptophyta > Magnoliopsida > Cucurbitales > Cucurbitaceae > Luffa > Luffa aegyptiaca. The sequence goes on from CM029397.1 coordinate 27,030,442, forward strand.
TCCTCTGGGATCTGAAAATGGCAGGTCACACTTACAAGAGTAACTAATCATTAGTATATTCTTGACCGAAGTAGCGATAACTAAACTCTATAGGAGTAAAAGTTGTTCTAGTATTAATAATTAGTCAAGAATGTCTTGGTTCAGTGAAGGAATAATTGACTGCCTCTCTGAAGCAGTTATTCGGACTCACTAAAGTATCGTTGCAAATTAATAATGAAATTAAACGGGTACATTATTACTTTTGCTAAACCTAATTGGATTTATAAAGTTATATAAACACTTCACTAATAAAAGATTTATTTTAAGTTTTCAGCATGTCTAGCTCTTTAGTGCAATTATTAGCTTCTGAAAAACTTAATGACGACAACTACGACACTTGGAAATCAAACTTAAACACCGTATTAGTTATTGTTTATTTTCGATTCGTCTTGACGAAAGATTTGAAGGATTTGGAATTCCCCAATTCCGTTAAAGCGGAAGCGTAATTGGGACCGATTCGTAGTTAATTTTGTTTATCCAAAAATACCATTACATTAGCAAAAAACATAGAACAAATTCTATACAAACTTAAGGCTAAGCATACAAAAATTATTAGATCTAAATCTAAAGGGGAGAAGCAAACATACCGTCATTGTCGTCTCTAAAATATCAAGAACGTCTTTCTTGATTTCATAGGGACCAAACGTCAACAATTGGGACACCACCAATTTATCTTCCTCGCAATGACTCTCAGACTGGGAACGTAGTTGTCGGACTACCTAATCTTGAATGGGAAAAACTCTAGAGAGAAAATTCTCCCTAAAGTTCTTGGGTTGAGAAAATATGAGAGGGAGGCTAGAAAGAATGCAAGAGAGCATTCTTATGGCCTTATGTTGTAGTACCCAAACCCTAGGTCTAGTGTTCTATTTATAGGAGAAAGGCAATGAATAAAATATTCATTTAAAATCAATTATTTCCATAACTGATTTAATCTTTTCCATAATTAATCAATTCCATAACCAATCAATTCCATAATTGATTAATCTTTTCCATAAATGATTGACTAGTTCCATAAGTGATTAAATCATTTCCATAAATGATTAATTACTTCCATAAGTGATTAATCATTTCCATAATTGATTAATTTCCAATTAATTAATTCTATAATTAATTAATCATCAATTAAATATCATATATTTAATTTCAGACCTTCTATTAGTTAATTAATTAATTGCCCAATTAAATATCATATATTTAATTTCAGGCCTTCAATTAATTAATTCTATAATATGAATCAAAATCATATTAAAATTTGAACTCCTTCAAATTCTCTTATATGCTATAAATTTAATATGAATCGAATTCATATTAATATTTGAACTTCTTCAAATATTTATTTCTCTCATAATTTATAGTTTAATTAAATCACACTTAATTAGTCTAAGTTGAATAATTAATTAAATATCATATACTTAATTAGTCATATATTTTAACTTCTTCAAATATATAATTCTCTCAATTAATAAAGTTTAATTTCAAATTAGACTTTACATTTTAATGTATCACTTTACATTATATTAATTTGTATCTCATACAATTTACTTAATTTCCAATATGAATTTGAACTATTTCAATTCTCTCAAGATATAATTGTTCCTAATTACTCTTTACGAGCTAGCAGGGGGGCCTAATGGACCTACAGATCAGAAGCTCCAATGATATGAGGTTAACTGATTAAACTCATTAATCATGTTAACCAATATTCATTAACTGTAGATCATTCCACTAAAGACCCACAGCTGAACTCTTCTCACTGTACAACACTTTTGTGTCCACGGATATAGACTTATACCGGTAAGTCAATCCTTCACGAGTGTCCGTAATCACAGCTGGGTTAAATTACAGTTTTACCCATGTGTTACATCTGTTTCCTTAAGTATCAGTGCTCCTCTAATGAACAACCTGTTTATGGTCCAACAAATAAACAGAAAGTCCCTTCTGGGCCAATGAGAGGGCGGGACCCCTTTTTTCAAGTCTCAGAGTCACCACTTAAGGGAACACTCATCTACTTCTCCTAGAAGTGGGAAGGAGCGAATTCCTTCTTGTGTTGTCATGTCCCCAACCTCCCACTCTATCGTGTCTCCAAAAAGGAAGCCATATTGAGTCGGCGTATTGGTCACTCTCACCCATGCTAATCAAAGGACAATCCTTCATGAGAAGGAGTTCATGACACACTCAGGATTAAGACTGTGTTACCTACGTCATCCTATTGAAACAGTAATCTAACTACTTAACGCTGTTATATCTAGTGGTTTACCATTTCATGGTCCGGTCTTATGCAAACTCATTGCATAATATACCCCTTCTTGCATGTCTACTACATGGACGCTTTGGATCAATACGTTTGTATCAAATACAAAGCGGACTGTATCACATAATGTTACCAGGATAAGGTACCCAACCTTACCCTTGTACTATAGAACTTTTAGGTTGGTACTTGTTGGTTTCCTAGAGTGAGTAATAATATGGTATAAAAGACTAGAATTCCTATGCAAGTATACACAGTCTGCAGCAAGTAATATTATCAATCCGAGTCCTGAATTAGCTTCCACTTTATCTATTTCGTGTAACTTTCTAATGGTTTCAAAGATGGAAACAATAATTTGGTTTTATAAGAATTATGTTGAAGCAAAGTAAAAGACAAAACAGAGAATAAACGAATAGGCAGGCAGATTAAAGACGGACGCTGGTTAGGATTAATAGTTGTTTAAAAAGATGCTCTAGCAATATTATTGATCATGCAACTCTCGCAGTATTATTAGCGGATTCCTCCCGAAACTCCAGATCTTTTGGAATGTGTTTCAACCCCAATGAAGTGCGACCGATCAAGCACTAGGCAACTGGCTATCCCTAGCTCAGTCACTGGCGTTCACCAATACACAATGATCGTAGTGTGGATAATTGCCACACACTCTCTAAATCATCCCTGAAACTAGAGAGAGATATTCACACCGGCTGGCCAAGCGGGCATAAAATGTAAATAGGCACAACAATTAACAAAGATGCAATAATCAATATATTACTAAAGTTTAAGCACAACAACTACATGCTCCTAACCAACACCTTAAACTACTTAGTTCATAATAAACATGGAAACATGAATTACAATTTGAGTAGGCATGTCCATAATCACAAGATAATAAAGAAAACAACAATCTCCTTAATCAGCTTGCGGATGATGGTGTTATTGGTAATCTTCAATCTCTCTATACTATTCGGCTTCCAAGGAAAGTTGGAATACTCTTGACTTGGACGGCTACTTCCTTTTATAGAAGGATAGGAGGCTTGAATTAGGTCAACTTGGACACCTGTAGGGCTCTCCTTGCTCCTTTATCCCGAAAATAACTCAACAGAAGTCGGTTCATGAAGTTGGCTAACGAGTTGTGATGTGGCAGTTTTGTTCCCAGTTTTGCTGCAGCACAGAATTTGCTCCCTCCAATCGCTCAGCAGCATAATCTGCCCAAAATAATTTCCAATGCTTCCATTCTTCCAAATGAGTTAAACACATGTAATATCCATCTAAAACAAACCCTCTTAAGCACAAAAGACACATAAATCCTTATAGAAATGAGGCCTAAATAATTACTTTTTGGGCAGTTATCACACCCCCAAACTTGAACTATTGCGAGTCCCGAGCAATACTAACTCACTTTCCCTTAAGAATTTGAAAACATTAGACAAAGAATTAGCTTAATCAAATCAGACAATCCATTACTACCTTTGACTTTTACCTGAGCACTCTGCAAAACCAAGCTTTGCTGCAGCAAAATAATTCCTCCGGCAGGGACAAATTATCACCACTTTCAACTCAATTATAAGAACTCTCCACAGCTTAGCTTTATTATCAGACATCTTAAAACATATTTTCAAGGAGTTTATTTTTGTTTTTCAGACTTAAAGCAACCTTACAGTCATAAGCTCTTAAGCATGGGATGACTCACTTTATGGTGCAGTATACCCTTGCCTCAAACTCATCACCAACTAGGCTCAATACTCTTTATAAAGCTAAAAATTCCTTAGTTATTCCATCTCTTGCCCCTCAGAATGGCAACATTTTATGATGAAGCTCACCTAAGTTCTGGGAGACAGAAAAACTGTCGGATCATCATTCATCCTTCAAAACTTTTGCTCCATCAATTTTTTTAGCAAAATTTTCAACAATAAATTTTTTTCAGCAAATTATTTTTTTTCATTTTTCATATTTACTAGGTTATCTTTTGACGCGAAGACAAACTGTGGGTATCACAAATGTACCCGGTTACTCAATAACCTAACAAATTTTAAATGAAGGAGAGGAATGCTCGAGCAAAACAACTGGAGTAGCAACAAGTCCCCCAAACTTGAATTATTCATTGTCCTCAATGAATCATTAAATGCTTTTTAATTACACCCCCAAACTTAAATTTTTCTATCTGAATTTTTAAACTAAACGAGGGACTAGAACTAAGCTTAAAGTGGATCATAAAAGTCAACACTACCTCCAAAATCTTCTTTGCCGCAGCAACAGTCCAGGCTAGAATAAATGCTCAGGCAAAAGGTTTCTGGAGATCAGAATACCTTGATCTAATTAAGCCTAATCAGTCCAAGCTTCAAAAATTCAGAGGAAAATTAGTTAAGTTAGAGTTACTCAGTGCTCATGGAACATAAACATTTAGAAATTTCATTAAAAACATGTTTAAAAATTACAAAGCAGATATATTTTTTTTTAGAAGCAGAAAAATTAACAATAAGCAATCATAACAAGCAAATATAGAAGAAGATGCAGTCAGGAATGCGCGAGCAAACAAAATATTTCAACAAAAAGACTGCGCGCTCAAATTCTTCTCCTTCAATCTTCCTGACCATGCTCTTCTTCTTCATCACCTTCTCTTTCCACAGGGGGTGGCAGGATCCAGGGGTTCAACAGATCTTCAGGGAATGCAGGAAGGGCTGGATATGGTTTGGAAAAATTCTCTTGCAGCGCCCTTCTTAAGCTGGCATCCCTATTCTTAACATAGTTCCAGAAGGTTAAAGTTTGCCTCTCAGTAAACTCTTGCCGACTGGCCAAAAGTGCCAGTTGTTCTAGAATCGAGTTGATGTCGTGGATAAGCCCACCTTGACATACCTCTTGCATGCGCTGGAGCCGTGCCAAATTGGGCGTGTTTATGATTCCCTTGTTAAACAGAATCACATCCCCCTCTTCCACTGGAACCCCTGCTCTTTTGCATAGAATCGTTATTGTGTTTGGAAAGAACAGTTTCCCTACCTTTTTCCGTCAGCAGTCAACAATCTCAGAAGAAATTATTTTTCCTACATCAATACTCATCGAGCGAAGAATGGCAAAGGCAAGCAGTACTCTGTCCCGAGATATTATGAAGTCGTGAGTTGTCGGCAGTAAGCGTAGCTTAATGAAACCCATCCAGGTGTTGGCTTCACTCTTCAAATAAGCAGCTTGAAACGTGTGCTTCCGAACAATGTTGGAATTGACAGGTTCTGGTTTCGCACAAAACTGCCTCCACCCGAGGTTCGTTATTCCCGACTCTAAGAACCTGGGCAAATCACCGCCAAATCCTCGTTCGAACAAGAAGTCACGTTTCAGCACCTCCTGGTATTTTGCTCGAGTAAGGTCGTTGACGAAGCGAATAAAAGGCAACCGTGGTTCCTCAATCTCGCCAGTCTCACCCGATGCCTCAGCAATTCCTTTGCCCTTGTCTTCTCTTCGCTTGGGCAGAATCTCTTCCTCAGCCTTTTTTGCTTCTTCTTCTCTCGTCTTCTCTTCAGCTTCCTTCTTTTCTTGTTCCCTTCTTTCCTCCTCAGAATCTGACGATGGAGGCGATGGGGTATTTCGAATTACCCTGACGCGGCCTGCCTTCCTCTTAATGCGACGCCTCTTTGACGGTTAAGGCATGATTATTTCAACCCGAGCCTCCTGCACCGATCCCTGCTCATTCCCTTCTTCAGGCACCTCTGCGGTATTTTTGCCTCGAACTTCGTTAGTCTCTGTTTCTTGATTCTTCTCAACCTCCACTTCTTGAACTTCTTCTGTAGCTGTCATTCCCTACTCATCATCTTCTGGATTCTGTTTATCAGATTCTTTTGGGTCTTCTTCTTCCACTGCAACAGCCTCATCCTCTGTTGCCTTTTCATGTTCTTCCACCCTCTGTTGTCGTCTTCTTCTTTTAGCTTCTTTCTCCTCCGGTGTTATTTTTTCTTAGTTTTTACTTTCGAAACTTCGGGGGTAACGGGTATTTCCTCTTCCTCGTTTCCCTCTCTTTTCTAGCTCTCGTTTTGGCCATTGAAGGTTTTTAAAAGGAATTCTATAACACACGCAAAGAACGAAAGAAAAATGCAAATGGTAAGGGATGGATTAAGAAGATGAAGTGGGAAGAACTTACCGAAGGGTCTTGAATAAATAGCTGCAGCAAATCAAATCATAACTAAAAGATTCTACTCCGTATTAAATGGGTTTATCGTTCACATTCAATTTGCAAATCAAATTCCCAACGGTAAAATCTTTGAATTTCAATTAACCATGATAAATAACTGCACGCTGTCAACGACTAAACCGTTGGATAATCCCTGCGTGACATGTGGCAGCATCCCGGAAATTTACCTGCTCGCAAAAATTCAAAAATCCCAACGGTAAAAATAGTTAACTCACAATATAATCTTTTTTTTTTATCAGACGAAATGCTCCAGCCAGACCTTTGCCGCAACAACCTTCTAAACCTGGGGAATCTTGGATACGGAACTTAAATTTCAAATCAGGAAAATCAAATCTTTTAAATTCAAATTTTAAATTTAACCGATCAAATCAAATCTATTTCCTTTTTATTCTCGAAGCCAAATAGAGTAGAGAAAAATCTTTGCTAATTAAGACTAAATAGAATTCCAAATATCTAAAAATAAATCTAATAAAATCTAAATAAAAGATAATCCAAAGATAATAGAAAATCAAATCAAATCAAATTTAAAACAACATAAATAAAATCTAAAATTACTTCTACGGAATTAAAAATATCAACGAACTGCAAATAAATCATTCAAAATCAAATCTAACCTAATCGAAATTAAAAACAAATCAGCAAAACATAAAATTAATACAACACTGGGAGCTCAAAATTTTGCTCTGTGAAATGCTCCCGCAAAAATCCTGCTCTCTCAATCATCAACTAACCTTAGGGAAGGATATTTCGCCTAAAATTCCTTTGCCCAATAATTTTTCACACGTTGTCCATTCACTTTGAACACTCTCCCATCTTTTTCATCCTGCAAAGTAATTGCTCCATGGGGGAAAACCTCAATCTCAGTAAATGGTCCTGACCATTTAGATTTTAGTTTCCCAGAAATTAATTTCAATTTGGAATTATAAAGCAAAACTTTCTGACCCTTGACAAACTCTTTAGATTTTATTTTCTTGTCATGCCACAGCTTAGTCTTTTCTTTATACAGTTTCGCATTCTCATAAGAAAATTGGCGGAACTCCTCTAATTCATTAAGCTGCAGCATTCTTATTGCTCCTGCACGACTCAGATCAAAATTTAATTTTTTCAAAGCCCAAAACGTTTTATGCTCTAGTTCCAATGGTAAATGGCAAGCTTTCCCATATACTAACCTATAGGGAGACATACCTAGGGGAATCTTATAGGTTGTCCTATAAGCCCAAAGAGCCTCATCCAACCTAAAAGACCAATCATTTCTAGATGGATGAACTACTTTCTCTAGAATCGATTTAATTTCCCTAATACTAATTTCAGCTTGACCATTTGCTTGTGGGTGATAAGGGGTAGCTATCCTATGCTTAATCCCATACTTAGCTAACAACTTAGTTAATATATTATTAACAAAATGTGTACCCTCATCACTCACTAGAGCCCTAGGCGTCCCAAACCGCGCAAAGATGTGCGATTGAAGAAACCTCGCTACTGTCTTGGCATCACTCTGATGGCACGCAATGGCCTCCACCCATTTGGACACATAATCAACTGCCAATAAGATAAAAACATTGCCATTAGAAGGGGGAAATGGTCCCATAAAATCAATACCCCATACATCGAATAATTCAACTTCTAAAATGTAAGTAAGAGGCATTTCATCTCTAGGCCCTAAATTTCCTCTCCTTTGGCAAGCATCACATTGCTTGTAAAACCAATGGACATCCTTAAATAAGGTAGGCCAGAAGAATCCACAATGCAAAATCCTCATAGTTGTCCTCTGACCGCTGAAATGACCTCCATACGGCGAAGAGTGACATTGCTCCAGGATTTCCCTTGCTTCAGCACCTGAAACACATCTACGAATAATACCGTCAGAGCATTGCTTATACATAAATGGCTCATCCCAATAGAAAAATTTCGCATCATGCTTAAACTTTTTCTTCTGCCTCCAGTCCATGTCAATAGGAGTCACTCCCTTTACCAAAAAGTTGGCAATATCAGCATACCAGGGGACATCCCTGACTACCTTTACCTCAACAGCAAAAAGCTGTTCGTCTGGAAAAAAATCTGAAATGGTAGATTGCTCCAGCAAAGATGATGATGGATCAAGACGAGATAAGTGATCTGCAATAACATTCTCTGATCCTTTCTTATCTTTTATCTCCAAGTCGAAGTCCTGTAACAATAAAACTCAACGAATTAGTCTAGGCTTTGCATCTTTCTTAGTCATTAAATACCTTATTGTTGCATGATTCGTGAACACTGTGACTTTGGATCCAACCAAATATGGCCATAATTTCTCAAAAGCAAACACAACAGCTAACAACTCCTTTTCAGTAGTTGTATAGTTGACTTGTGCCTCATTTAAATCCATGCTTGCATAATATATAGGATGGATGAATTTTCCCTGCTTTTGCCCCAACATCGCACCTACCGCAGCATCACTTGCATCACACATTACCTCAAATGGTAAATTCCAATTAGGCGCACAAAGAATAGGTGCTGAGACTAAAGCAGCTTTTAATGTCTCAAAAGCTTTCCTACAATCTGCATTAAAGTAAAAAACATGATCAGTGCACAATAAGTTACAAAGAGGTTTACTGATTTGGGAAAAATCCTTTATGAACCTCCTATAAAATCCAGCATGTCCTTAAAAACTCCGAATTCCCTTCACTGAATTCGGTGGTTCTAATCTCTCAATAACCTCTATTTTTTCTCTATCAACCTCTAGACCATTCTTAGAAATCCTATGACCTGACACTATGCCCTCCTTCCCCATGAAGTGGCATTTCTCCCAATTAAGAACTAGATGGGTATCCTCACATCTCTTTAACACCTTACCTAAATTATCTAAACAACTCTGAAAAGACCCTCCAAAAACTGAAAAATCGTCCATAAATACCTCAACAGTGGACTCAATCATATCAGAAAAAATTGCTAACATACACCGCTGAAATGTTGCTAGAGCATTGCAAAGGCCAAAAGGCATTCGCCTAAAAGCAAACGTCCCATAAGGGCAGGTGAAAGTGGTTTTTTCCTGATCCTCAGGAGCAATAGTAATCTGGTTGTACCCAGAATAACCATCTAAGAAACAGTTGTAGGCCTGACCAACCAATCTATCCAACATCTGGTCAATAAATGGTAGAGGGAAATGGTCTTTACGGGTGGCTTTATTAAACCTCCTGTAGTCCATGCAAACCCTCCAGCCAGTTACTGTCCTGGTTGGAATCAACTCATTTTCTTTATTGCTCACCACAGTGACGCCTCCTTTCTTAGGTACACATTGGACAGGGCTTACCCAATTGCTATCGGCAATTGGATAAATGATCCCAACATCCAACCATTTAATCACCTCCTTTTTAACAACCTCTTTCATTGCAGGGTTAAGCCTTCTTTGTTGCTCAATAATCCTAAAGGATCCCTCCTCTAGAGTGATTTTGTGCATACAAAAAGATTGGCTAATTCCCTAAATGTCAGCCAACGTCCAACCTATAGCCTTGCGGTATTGCTGCAGCAATTTTATTAAGGCCTCCTCATGCTCTGGCATTAAATGTGATACACACACTTTAGATGATCCGACAAGGGCTTCAAATCTAAAGTAGGTGCCTTAATCAGGGATGGCTTAATAGGCGGAGCCTTCCTTTGATCTAATTCTGAAGACTCAAAAACATCCTCACACCTAAACAAATCTTTTTCATTTTTTCTTTCTAACGAACAAACCTCTAAGTCCTCAATACTAACCTCGCCATGCTCTTCCGAATGCTTGCTAGCTGAATCCTGTATTGTTGTCTCAATAACTGTGCTTTCCAGAATCTGAATGAAGGAGCAATCCTCCATTTCGTCTGGATATTTCATGGCTTTAAACACATTAAATTTCACTTCCTCATTACAGACTCTCATTGTTAACTCCCCTTTTTGAACATCTATTAACGCCCTACCAGTAGCCAAAAATGGACGACCTAGAATAATTGGGACATCTTTATCAGCCTCGTAGTCTAAAATAATAAAATCAACAGGAAATATGAATTTATCTACCTTTACTAAGACATCCTCAATTTTACCCTCTGGATATGTGATAGACCTATCAGCTAGTTGAAGTGTGACTGTGGTAGGCCTAGCTTCACCAATACCTAACTTCCGATAGACCGAAAGAGGCATTAGGTTAATGCTTGCACCTAAATCACAGAGTGCTCTACCTAACTCTTTTCCACCTATAGACATAGGTACAGTAAATGATCCTGGATCCTTAGCCTTGGGTGGTAGCCCATTCTTCAGAATAACACTGCACTCCTCAGTAAGAGTTACAGTTTCAAACTCACCTAACCTCTTCTTTTTAGTTAAAATATCCTTAAGAAATTTCACATAATTAGGCATTTGCTCTATAACTTCTACTAAAGGGATATTTATATGCAATTGCTTAAGAATCTCTACAAACTTTTTAAATTGACCATCCTGATTCTTAGGCTTTTGCCTTTGTGAAAAAGGTAGAGGTGGTACATAAGGTGGGGGCGGCACATAAGGTGGTTCCACATCTGGAACAGAACCAGATGCTCCAGCATTTTTATTGTTGCCTCCAGCACCCTGACCAATCTCCAACTCTTTCTCAATAACAACATTATTTTTATCACCATTTTTATCTACATCCTGGGTCTTACTAGGCTCTTCGAATGGCTTACCACTCCTAAGAGTTACTGCCTTTACCTGCTCCTTACCTTCCCTTCGAGGGTGTTCAGTATCCGAGGGAAGTTTCCCTTGAGGCCTTGCCTTTAGCTCACTAGCTAGCTGACCCACTTGCAATTCCAGGGCTCTCATCGAAGCTTGATTACTTTGAATTGCAGCATCTGTACGAGCCATAAATTCTTTCATCATCGCCTCGAGAGAACTTCCTGAATTTTGCTGGGGCAGAGCTTGCTTATTTTGCTAGGGCATTACCTGTGCATTAGCAAATCCTGGCTGGTTCACCTTTTGTTGCGCTTGTGCACTGCTTCCTTGTCCTCCCCATGAGAAGTTGGGGTGGTTGCGCCAACCTGGATTATAAAAGTTAGAGTAAGGGTTATTCCTCTGATTACCTACAAAAAACACAAAAGCTGGATTGCTGGGGCAAAACTCGTAGTTGTGATTTTCACCACAATAGACACATGCATCCTCTGCCACTTGGTTCACCACTGCAGCAGGCTCCATAGCTGGTGGTTTCTGATGACTAATCACTATCACATTCTTAAGAACGTTAGCAATCATAGAAAGATCAACCCTAATGGTGGACACACCATCAACCTCTAACACACTCTTAACCTTTTTATTTGTGCCTCTAACATCTCACCACTGAAAACTATTAATCGATATTCTTTCTAAAATTTCATAGGCTTCATCAAAAGTTTTTGCCAAAAGGGCCCCTCCAGCCGAAGCATCAACCATACCCTGGGTTACTCCATTTAAACCATTGTAAAATGTCTCCATTTGAATACAATGAGGTAAACCATGGTGGGGACACTTTCGTAAAAGCTCCTTAAATCTCTCCCAAGCCTCACTAAAAGTCTCATCTTCAAGTTCCGTAAACCCTACTATTTCACTGCTTAATTTAACATTTCTATTAGGTGGGAAATATTTACTAAAAAGTTTTCCAGCTAACTCATCCCATGTCCTAATTGATCCTGGAGCAAAAGAGTTCAACCATGCTTTTGCTCCATCTCTAAGAGAATATGGGAACAAAGTTAATCTAAGGGTGTCTCTAGGCACCCCTTGAATTACGAAAGAATCACTAACTCCTAGAAAATACTTAAGATGTAAATGAGGGTCTTCAGATGACAAACCATGGAATTGACCCACGGTTTGCAACATCTGAAACATTACCGGTTTCATTTCAAAATTTGCCGCTTGGATTTGGGGACGTGCAATCCCTGGATTCAACTCATTAAACATTGGGACAGCATTTGCTCGAATGGCTCTGGTCCTATCGTTCGCTATCAAGATAGGATTTTCAGCCTGATTATTTTGCTGTTTATTTTGCTCAAACAGCGGGTTTTGCTGCAGCAACGGATTCTGCTGGGGGTTTGCTGGACCTTCAGGAGCATCCGGAAGACGCAACACGTTCTCCATCTGGTTTCTGCGCTGCTCTCTCCTTCTTAACCTGAATGTCCTTTCGATTTCTGGATCAAGCTCAAACCTTACCCCAGGCGGATCGCTCATGCACCAAACTCACACCTGCAAAAACAAAAAAGAAACAATCAAAAAGTTCTAGCACCAAACCACTAAAACACATACACGAAATAAATCAGATAAAAACTTATCCAGCTCCCCGGCAACGGCGCCAAAAACTTGTTGGGTTCCTAGAGTGAGTGAAAATATGGTATAAAAGACTCTAGAATTCCTGTGCAAGTATACACAGTTTGTAGCAAGTAATATTATCAATCCGAGTCCTGAATTAGCTTCCATTTTATCTATTTCGTGTAACTTTCTAATGGTTTCAAAGATGGTAACAATAATTTGGTTTTATAAGAATTATGTCGAAGCAAAGTAAAAGACAGAACAGAGAATAAATGAATAGGCAGGCAGATTAAAGACAGGCGCTAGTTAGGATTAATAGTTGTTTAAAAATATGCTCTAGCAATATTATTGATCATGCAACTCTCGCAGTATTATTAGCGGATTCCTCCCGAAACTCCGGATCTTTTGGAATGTGTTTCAACCCCAATGAAATGCGATCGATCAAGCACTAGGCAACTGGCTATCCCTAGCTCAGTCACTGGCGTTCACCAATACACAATGATCGTAGTGTGGATAATTGCCACACACTCTCTAAATCGTCCCTGAAACTAGAGAGAGATATTCACACCGGTTGGCCAGACGGGCATAAGATGTAAATAGGCACAACAATTAACGAAGATGCAATAATCAATATATTACTAAAGTTTAAGCACAACAACTACATGCTCCTAACCAACACCTTAAACTACTTAGTTCATAATAAACATGGAAACATGAATTACAATCTGAGTAGGCATGTCCATAATCACAAGATAATAAAGAAAATAACAATCTCCTTAATCAGCTTGCGGATGATTGTGTTCTTGGTAATCTTCAATCTCTCTATACTATTCGGCTTCCAAGGAAAGTTGAATACTCTTGACTTGGACGGCTACTTCCTTTTATAGAAGGATAAGAGGCTTGAATTAGGTCAACTTGGACATGTGTAGGGCTCTCCTTATTCCTTTATCCTGAAAATAACTCAACAGAAGTCGGTTCATGAAGTTGGCTAACGAGCTGTGATGTGGCAGTTCTGTTTCCAGTTTTGCTGCAGCACAGAATTTGCTCCCTCCAGTCGCTCAGCAGCATAATCTGCACAAAATAATTTCCAATTCTTCCATTCTTCCAAATGAGTTAAAACATGTAATATCCATCTAAAACCAACCCTCTTAAGCACAAAAGACACACAAATCCTTATAGAAATGAGGCCTAAATAACTACCTTTTGGGCAGTTATCAGTACTTGAACATCGATCCCCGTATGTCCCCACAAACTAGTTCAAGTTACATACAAACAACCTTGGATCTTAGTTTATTGGATTTGGGTCAAATTGTGCAATATTTAACAATAGCACTTTATTGTAGAAACTCAATAACACTTTATTGAAATAAGTATACAATTTGTTTACATTCACTATCTACGAGTTTTAGGGCATAAAACCCAACAAGAATGTCCACCTAACCCTGGCTCAACAGGAACTCGAGTTGGTCGGGACGCCTATGCCAAATGGACTAGAGCCAATGACAAGGCAAAAGTCTTTATTTTGACAAACATATCGATGTTCTGTCAAAGAAGCACTAGAGCATGGCTACGACCAAGGAAATTATAGACTCATTACAAGCGATGTTTGGACAACCATCCTCATCTCTTAGGCATGAGGCTCTCAAATATGTTTACAACTCTCGGATGAAAGAAGGAACATAAGCTCGAGAGCATGTTTTGAACATGATGGTGCATGTTAATGCATCCGAAGTAAACGGTGTTGTCATAGACGAAAGTAGTCTAGTCAGTTTTATTATGGAATCCCTTCCAAAGAGTTCCATACAATTTCAAACGAAATTCTTGATGAATAAAGTTGAATATGATCTGACAACTCTCCTGAACGTGCTTCAGACTTACCAGTCCCTTACAAAAAGTAAAAGACAAGAAATCGAAGCAAATGTTGTTTCTGCTAAGAGGTTCCAAAGAGGTTCTATCTCTGGAACTAATTCTGGATCTTATACTTCAAAGAATAAGAGTATTCAACTGAAGAAAAAGAAGGTTAAGGGAAAGGGGAAAGCTCCTATCACTAAGAAGGGCAAGAAGAAACCTGCAGATAAGGGAAAATGTTTCCATTGCAGTGAGGACGATCACTGAAAGAGAATCTGTCCCAAATATCTTGCTGAGAAGAAACCAAAAAAGGTTGAAGCTGCCAGACAAGGTAAATATGATTTGCTTATTATTGAAACATGTTTAGTAGAGCAAGATAACTCTACCTGGATATTAGATTCAGGAGCAACTAACCATGTGTGTTCTTCTTTACATGAAATTAGTTCCTCGAAGGTACTTGAAGAAGGCGAGGTGACACTCAAGATAGGAACGGGAGATGTCGTCTCGGCCAAGGCAGTGAGAGCACTATAGTAGTTGTTCAGAAAACAATTTGTACATGTTAAGACCGAATCAAACTAAAGTTGTCTTTAATACAGAGATGTTTGAAAGAACATGGAATCACTTTCCAACTCTCGGTCCCTGGTACACCACAACAAAATTCTGTATCAGAAAGGAGAAACAAAACCTTGTTAGACATGGTTCGATCAATGATGAGCAATTCTCAACTACCTAATTCGTTTTGGGGATATGCAGTAGAATGCCTCGACGTAGTGGGAGGGTTATAACACAACCTGACCGTTACATGGGTTTAACAAACTCAACCCATCATACCTGATAATGAGATAAATGATCCATTAACTTATAAACAGACAATGGATGATAAAGATAAGGACTAGTGGATCAAAGCCATGAACCTTGAGACGGAGTCAATGTATTTCAACTCAATCTGGAAACGTGTAGATCGACCTAATGAGGTAAAACCTATCGGTTACAAGTGGATTTACAAGAGAAAAAGGGACCAAACTTGTAAGGTGCAAACCTTTAGAGCAACACATCAATGAAGGAAATAAGAGATTAAAACATAGTTCTTAAAAAGCGGAAGAAAACTAAGAAAAATCCATGAGTCCTAGTACCCTGTGGCCTCCTAATAGATCTGTCATTCAACTGTTGGGTTTTATGCCCTAAAACTCGTAGATAGTGAATGTAAATAAATTATATACCTGTTACAATAAAGTGTTATTGAGTTTCTACAATAAAATGTTATTGTTAAATATTGCACAATTTGACCCACATCCAATAAACTAAGATCCAAGGTTTTTTGTATGTAATTGGAACTAATATGTGGGGACATACGGGGATCAATGTTCAAGTAACAACCTAAAAGGTCTATAGTGTCAGGATAAGGTATGGGTACCTTATCATGGTAACACTATGAGATACGACCCACTTTGTATTTGATACAGACGCATTGATCCAAAGTGTCCATGTAGTAGACATGCAAGCGGGGGTATCCTATGCAATGAGTTTGCATAAGATCAGGCCATGAAATGGTAAACCACTAGATATAACACTATTAACTAGTTAGGTTACTATTTCAATAGGATGATCGACCTAGGTAACTCAATCTTAATCCTGAGTGTGTCATGAACTCCTTCTCATGAAGGATTGTCCTTTGATTAGCATGGGTGAGAGTGGCCAATACGCCGACTCAATATGCCTTCCTTCTTGGGGACAAGACCGAGTGGGAGGTTGGGGACATGATAACGCAAGAAGGAATTCACTCCTTCCCACTTCTAGGAGAAGTAGATGAGTGTTCCCTTAAGTGGTGACTCTAGGACTTGAACAAAGGGATCCCACCCTCTCACTGGCCCAAGAGGGACTTTCTGTTTAATGGTTGGACCATAAACCGATTGTTCATTAGAGGAGCGCTGGTACTTAAAGAGACAAATGTAACACAGGGGTAAAAGGGTAATTTGACCTAGCTGTGATTACGGACACTCGTGAAGGATTGACTTACCTGTATTGGTCTACATCCATGGACATAGAAATGTTCTACAGTGAGAAGAGTTCAGCTGTGGGTCTTTAGTGGAATGACCCACAGTTAATGAATATTGGTTAACTTGATTAATGAGTTTAATCAGTTAACCTCATATCATTGGAGCTTCTGATCTGTTAGTCCATTAGGTCCCCCTGCTAGCTCGTAAAGAGCAATTAGGAACAATTATATATTGAGAGAATTTAAATAGTTCAAATTCATATTGGGAATTAAGTAAATTGTATGAGA
This sequence comes from Luffa aegyptiaca, assembly GCA_017139565.1. Lineage (NCBI taxonomy): Eukaryota > Viridiplantae > Streptophyta > Magnoliopsida > Cucurbitales > Cucurbitaceae > Luffa > Luffa aegyptiaca. Next base: position 27,047,293 of record CM029397.1, read on the forward strand.
TACAAATTAATATAATAGTGATACATTAAAATATAAAGTGTAATTTTAAATTATACTTTATTATTATGAGAGAAATAAATATTTAAAAAATTTCAAATTTTAATATGAATATTATTCATATTATATAATTAATTAATTGAAGGCCTGAAATTAAATATATGATATTTAATTGAGTAAATAATTAATTAATTAACTAATAGAATGTCTGAAATTAAATATATGATATTTAATTGGTGATTAATTAATTGGAAATTAATCAATTATGAAAATGATTAATCACTTATGGAAGTAATTAATCATTTATGAAAATGATTTAATCACTTATGGAAGTGATCAATCATTTATGGAAAAGATTAATCAATTATGGAATTGATTGGTTATGGAATTGATTAATTATGGAAAAGATTAAATCAGTTATGAAAATAATTGATTTTAATTGAATATTTTATTCATGGCCTTTCTCTTATAAATAGAACACTAAACCTATGGTTTAAGTGATACAACATATGGCCACCATAAGGTCATTCTTGTAACGCCCCAACCAAACTAACCGAATGAACCGAAAATTTCGGCAGCATAACGGCATACATAGGACTAAACCAAATTTTTTCTTTAACCTGCTAAGCATAAAACACTTCTAAACAACAATTCTATAACACTCCCAACCACGACTCCATACTACAATACAAACACCATACGAGTCAGGTCTTGTATCAACAACTTTTTAATCAGAAACACAACCTTAAGAAAACTTAAAACTTTAGTTCATTCGAAACAAACTTAATTATTATTAACTACATGAATAGGTAGAGTTCTTTAAAACAAACACAACTAGACCTAGAGTTTAACAATAATATTTCAGAACTAACCCTAACAGGAACAACAACTGTCCAACCAAATTATGCAACAACTATCCAACATGAAAATAAAATGGAAAACAACGTAGACTAGCTATGGTCCTTCCTCATATGCTTCCTCTGCATCACCATGGTCCACGCAGTCCCCAAAACCTGCAAAATCTGGTAGTTGGGGGGAGAGAGGGGAGAGGGTCAGTACAACCATGGTACTGGTAAGCAGCCCCTACCTGAGAAGCCATCAAACAACAACCAAGCAACGAACATGCTTTTCATGCGCAAAAAACATACTTCTCAAAGCTATAAACACAACAACATGCTTAAAACAAGTAAAATGAATGACGCTCCTAAGTTAAACCTCATGCATCACTCTATGCAACTCACAACCAATCACCAAACGTATTTAGCCCTCACTTGGCTCTCCAAGACTAACCCTTCGAGTCGCACTGTCCCCTGACCATTTGTACCTGGGGCCACAATGCTCATTAAGGAGCTCAGCGTTCGACCCTTGACCATTTGTACCCAAGGCCTCGAACTATGCATCACCCCTTGACCATTTGTACCCAAGGTGCACCGATGCTTCTAGACTCATCACACCGATCCCTGGCCATTTGTACCGAAGGCCTTGATGCTCCTCTTAAAACCAATGGTGACATGCCACCCTTCGACCATTTGTACCCGAGGTGCACTGACATTCACCCATCTTTCCTTTCTTTCACATTTAGGTCCCTGACCTCTTTCTCATAACGATCTAGAATGCATATGTCCTGCAACATGCTTCTAGACTCATGTACTATGCCCACCAAGCATATACATATAACCACATGCTCTCAACTCATGCTTAGCTCATGAAAGCAAAATAGAATCAACATGCTTAATAACCAATCGTCACGCAACAACAGTTCATGCTTTTCAAAGATTTCATATATGTATACATAATTATTCAGAGAACAAGAAACATGAGAACACTTATAAGGTGAGAAATCAATTAGCATGCATCACACAGTCAAACAGACTTCATCAGATAAGAACTACTTACCTATAAGCGCTCCTAAGCGAACCTAGAAACCAACAGGACGAACCGGAAGAGCCTAAGGAGCCCGAACTACAACCAACAATTTATAAAGGTTAGGAAATAATTTCAAGCACCTGGAAGACTTGAGAAAATGAACTAGAGGTGCTGGAATTTACCATCCAACACACAAATAGCCTTGAATACACGCTAATTTGTCTTCGAAACGACCCAACAATCAAGATCTCAAGTCATCGGGTTATGGTTAACCAAAATCAAGGCCTTCCGGGTTGTGGGTATTCGTTGAACATGATCTTTGAGATCAAACACTCGCTGAACAACAACCGAATACACCTAATCCTGCAATTTTGAAGTCGATAACGAACGAGTATCGATTAAAAAATGATTTTAAGGCTTAACACCTAACGGGCAACTCAACTTTAAAGCTATCAAGCAAGGGACAACGAAGAAACTTACCCAAAAGGACAGACTTTCACACTAGCCAGGATATTCTAACCCCGAACAGCGAGTTAGAACGCTCTTTGGGCAGTGGGTGATCGAACTCAAGTGATTCAAACTCAATCGAACACTTAGACGGCGCTGTAGAATAGAATTTCAATGCTGTCGTAGAATTTAATTACAACACCTAATCCATCGGGTAACTAATTTTAAGCACCAACAGAACATGGGTAAACGTTTAAACTTACCGGAATTGTTAAATGACGCTGTAACGACCTAGGACAGAGCGAAAACGCTGTTGGATAGAACACCCACTAACTGAAACGGTCGAATTCTTGCGTGGGTTAATCAAAAAGAGCAACGGGAGATTAGATCGAACCTTAAACCAACTAGAACAAAGGAAAAGAGGCTTACCCACAAGCTACCTTGGCCGAAAACGCAAGAAGAGAGCGCAGACACAGCGAGACAGAGCAGCGCGAAGGCTTTACGCGCGACTCACGGCTGGCGGCAACCCTCACAGCGGTTGGGCTTCACGGCAAAGGCACGACTGCTCGAGGTAGGCGGAGAAAGAGAAACCGCGGCTGGAGAGGAAGAAGAATACGGGGGAGGCGGCTGAAGATGAAGAACGAGAGGGAGGGAGATGCGGCAGGACACGCGAAACGTAGTGAGAGAGAGAGATGGCGGCACCAGCGAATCTGACTTCACTACAGCGGCGCGATTCAGCTAGGAGACTGCGCGGTGGCATCGACCGGACGGAGGAGGCGGCGATGCGTTTCGTGGGTGCTGGTCGGCGAAGAAAAACACAAAAAAGGGGGGGGGGGCTGGTGGCTTCACACGAAAAAGAGAGGGAATAGAGAAAAATATGAAGGGTTAGGGTTTCTATTTTCTTTTTTTTTCCTTTAAAATAAAAACTCTAAGAAAAGAGATTCCTAATTAAAATAGGAAGGTAAAACTCATCTAGGATTCTATTTTAAATCCTTAATCTGAGTTTTAAACTCAATCTTAGCTCCTAGAATATTGATAGCGAGCATAGCTAGCTAGTTTTCCCTAATTAATTTAGCTAATCTTTTATAATGTACTGGCAAAAATTATGCATTTATGTGTTGTATTTGTAGGAAATATAGTTTTGAGCCATTTGGTTGTTCGGTATGCGGAAAGAAGTCGAATAATGAAAAAAGAATCAAAGGTTGAAGATTGAAGATAGGCCCATCCGCAGACCAGCATCGAGACGCTGCTCGCCGAAATTTCCAGATTCGCGGTATTGCCATAGCGTCGCAACGCTACGACCAAAATTTTCCCTATTTATATTTTGCGATTAGGGCTTTTTGTGGGAATTCTTTTGGGAGATTTGGAGCCGAAAACAGAGAGAAAAACCCTCTTTGGAAGCTGGAGCAAGTGGTGCAGAGCGGGATTGAAGACTTTGTTCGTGGAGATCGTGACGGGGACGTGCGGTCTCAGCCACCTAGTGTTTAATCTTCTTTCCCTCTTACTTTAGTTAGTTTTTAAAGGTTTTTTTTCATGCTTAGTTTATCTTGTAACCTTATGTATGAGTAGCTAAGTTTGTTACTTAGGGATTGATGTAGTCTTTTTAGTTTATGGATTGATTTATGGGTTGAAGTGTGCAATTGTTTTATGTTTGCATTCTTAATTTAATGCTTTAAATTAATTGGGCATTAGTTGAATGATTTAAGTGTTGAGTCTTGCTCAGGAGAGGGGATTTAGCGAAGACTTAATTAAGATTGCATGACTAATGTAGAATTTCTAAAATCGTGACGGAATTTAGAGTAACTTTAGAATTGGTCAAAAAGAACTAAATGCCTTGCAAATTAAAGAACTTAGATAGGGATATCAAGTTAGTTAATTTGCATTAGAATCAATTATACTCGGGAGAGGTAGTTGTGATTAAAGGTTCTTAGACTCATAAAACCATTGTGCGTTATAATTCATTCCCTATAATCAATCCTAGATTAAATTGACGAAATCAATTCCCTAAGTATTCTCTCAATTGAATTTCACATCTTTAATTTGCATTACCTTAGTTTCTAAAATTCACTACTTTTTGGTCCCTAATTAAAATTGAACAAGAATATTCAAGGTAGTTAATCTAACTTAAAAATCCAATCCAGAGGACGACACTAGATTGCAAAATCACTTTATTATTACTTGACCCATGCGCTTGCGGTAGGAAAATTCCACATCAAGTTTTTGGCTCCATTGCTGGGGATTGACACATTTAGTTAGATTAATATTGTGAAAAATTGTTCAGTCTTAATTTAATGTGTATTTTATTTATTTATTTTTTCTTATTTTTAAGTAGATTGCATTTTTTTCTCTTATTTGCTTTCTTGCCATATTTGGTTTTTCTTTATTTGTTTAAATTTTCCTTTGATAGATTTTTCCTTTTTAGATTAATTTTTCCTTATTTGTTAGTTTCCTAAATTGTTTTGTCATATGTATTTTTGCTTCCCTTAATTAGTTAGTATTTTCCTTTTCTATATTTTATTTTTCCATATTTAGGTTAGTTGTTTTCTTTTATAGTTTCTTTCCTTAATTGTTTTCTTTCCTTTTTAGGGTAGTTTAGGTTGTGCATGTGAAGGAATAAGGAATTGACTTTAGTACCTTTGGATTCCGAGATCGAGAGAACAATTTGTAGGCTTCGAAGGGAGAATAGAGAAAATATTCAAATGGCCGACCCAAATCCACCTAAGGAGCCTAAGCCTATTAGAGACTACTTTCAGCCCGTGTTTCAAGGGCAATAATCAGGGATTGTCTATGCTCCGATCAATGCCAACAACTTTTAGCTAAAGTCCGGTCTCATTTAGATGGCTCGAGATTGTGCTTATAATGGACCGCCCACCGAGGACCCAAATTCTCATCTAAAAGACCGGTCTCATTCAGATGGAGTTTTTGAAGATGTCATCCGCTTACGCTTGTTTCCTTTTTCTTTGTAGGATAAAGCACGAGATTGGTTGCAGTCTATTCTCACTAAAAGTATCACCACCTGGGATGCTTTGGTCCAGGCCTTTCTAAAGAAATTTTTCCCTCCTGCTAAGACGGTCACTCTGAGGCCGAGATTGGGACGTTCCAGCAAAAATTTGACAAGCAGTTGTTCGAGGCATGGGAGTGTTACAAAGAGCTGTTGAGGAAATGCCCCCAACATGGATATCTTGATTGGTTGCAGATTCAATTATTTTATAATGGTTTAAATCCAAGTACTAAGACTATTGCTGATGCAGCTGCAAGTGGGACTCTGTTGTCTAAAACAGTTGAGAACGCTAGAACTTTGCTGGAGGACATGGCCACCAACAGCTATCAGGGCCATCTGAGCGGTCTGCACCGAAAAAAATTGTTGCTGGAGTTTTTTCAATCAATAACGTAAGTGCACTTCAGGCCCAAATGACTTCCCTCACTAATGCTTTTCTGAAATTTTTAGGTACAGGGAGTGCACAGTCAATTGAATTAGCAACTACTTTAGCAGCTCAGTCTCAGGAGGAGACCATCGAACAGGTTTAGTACGTATCAAATTTTAATTTTAGGGGATATAATAATAATTCTACACCTACACATTATCACCCTAACAATAGGAACCATGAAAATTTTTCTTATGCTAATAATAAGAATGTTCTTAATCCTCCTGGTTTTTCCCCTCAAACTCAAGAAAATAAAAAATCTTTAGAAGATCTTGTTGGAGCTTTCATTGCAGAGTCTAGTAACATGACAAACAAGTTGGAGGAGGCTGTCATTGCCATCAACACCACAGTGAACGACCACAGTGCAACCATAAAAAACATCGAGACTTAGCTGGGACAGTTGGTAAGTGTTGTAAACACCATGAACAAAGGTAAGGCCCCAACTCAGTAGGAGAAAACCCAGATTGAGTACTGTAAGGCTATTACTGTGCACCAGGAGGAGGTTGAAGAGGAACCAGAGTCTGAGGAGTATGACACGCCTACTGGGGAAGCCGAGGAGGACACATCAACAGATGAAGCTAAAAAACCTGAACCTTAGCCTCCTATTCCTTCTCCCACAACGATGGTCCTCAAAGAAAAGAAGATAAAAAAGAAAAAAAAAGAATACTCAAGGTTCAGTTTGACAAATTTATGAATGCTTTTATGAATCTGAACATTAATATTCCCTTTGTAGAGGCGTTAGAGATGCCCCAGTATAACAGGTTCATGAAGGAATGGCTGGCAAAGAAGAGAAAGGAAAAGAAGGTTGACACAGTCTATCTCGCCTCAACATGTAGCGCCAGAGTTCAGCAAAAGGTACCTTAAAAAGTAGTAGATCTAGGGAGTTTTTCTGTTCTTTGTAGCATCAATATTATTCCTTTATCATTGGGCAAAAAGTTAGATATAGGTGAGATTAAATCTACTCTTGTTAGGCTCCAATTGGCTGATCAGTCTGTAGTTAGACCATTGGCATTATAGAGAATGTTTTAATCAGAGTTGGTAGATTTTTCCTCCCCATTGATTTATATGTCATGGATATGATGGAAAATCCTTCATTGCCTGTCATACGAGGAAGACCATTCCTCGTTACTGGGCGAGTTATTATTGATGTTGAGCGCAGGGAGCTCACTGTTAGAGTCCAGAATGGAAAAGAGATATTTAAAGTTGTGGAAGACTCTAATGATCGTTCTGAAGCGCTCGTGATGGGCTACAGGAAAGGTGCAAGCAAAAGCACCTCTGGTGCATTCAAAGAAAAGAAGCCTCATTGATGCATGCACGTTCAACACGTCGAGCTAAAGACGTTAAACAAGCGCTTATGAGAGGCAACCCAAGTAAGTTCAGTTCTGTTTTTCTTTTTGCTTTTGATTTATTGTTTGTTTTTGTTTTGTAGGTCTTGGTTCCAATTTGCTTGAAAGCTTCCATAAAAGAGGACGTCGTCATTCTAGGACAGTATTGTTCACTCCTCCTACTCTTTTATTGTTCTCATGCTTGATTATGCTTTAATTTCTTCATACATTGAGGACAATGCATGTTTTAAGTTTGGGGGTGGAATAACATGTTTGTGGAGCTCTTGAGCATCTGAGTTCGAGCTATAGTTTTGAGCTTTCTTTGAATTGAGCAAATGGTTGTTTTCTGGATTATATTTTTGCATGACTATGATTTTCTAGGATAGGCTTTCTTGTCGATTTTCAAGCTTTCGATGAGTTGTAAGCATGAGTGCCCAGAAAGGGAGACTTTTTAAACTTTTTCTAGGAGATGTCTTGCATGAGTAGAGTATTTGTCTTGGCTAGATTTGGATTTGAATGCTTAGGAGCGAATTATTAGGTGAAGGGATAAAAGGCCCACGCAGCGGAAAGTATTACCGAACCTACTCAAAGTCTTAGATTCTAATTGAAATACCAATACAATTTGCAAAATATTACAACAATAAATCTATATTTAATGGGTTGTACATAGGCTATAAACATGTTAAAAGATCAATTAGATTGATCCTGGTGATCAAGGATTTCATAGAAAACTTACTTTTGTAGAAAGCCTTGATCAATTCGCCTTTTCTTGCCAACAAGATTAAAAACGCAGCAACCCTTTTGTGGGAACACCACCAATCGGCTACACCAGTATATCTCTAAGACTTCTTGAATTAGGAGACTTGTGAGAGTCTTTTGGGAGAGATCTCTAAGAGAAGGAGAGATAATGGGATGCCTTTCACCCCACCCTAGGGGTCCTATATATAGGTAAAGGCCAAGACCTCTTCCTAATAGGAAAAAGTCTAGGAATAAGTTCAAATCTATTATCTGAGCAATATCTAATTTTAATAAATAATTAATTAATTTCATAATTAATTAATTACCCAATTAAATATCACATATTTAATCTTAGGGATTTTATTAAAATTAAAATTAATATGAATCCAATTCATATTAAATTTATTTGAACTTTTCAAATTTTCTCTCATGAATTAATTTTTGAAATTAATTAAAAAATTATATTATAAAGTTTCATAAACTTTATATTATAATGCATCAATATACATTATATGATTCCCCAAATAAATTGAACACTTTCAGTTTACATTTTATATTTATTTGCTTCAAGTCTTTTTACAAGCTACCAGTGGGACCTAATGGACCTACAGATCAGAAGCTCCAACGATACGAGACTAATTGGCTTAAACTCATCAACCAAGTTAGTCTCCATTCGTTAACTGTGGGTCACTCCACTAAAGACCACAACTGCACTCTTCTCACTGCATAATATTTCTGTGTCCACGGATATCGACCAATACTACAAGTCAGTCCTTCACGTGTGTTTGTATCCCAGCTGGGTCAAATTACCGTTTTACCCCTGGTTTACATCTTTGTCCTTAAGTCCCCAGTACTCCTTTAATGAACAACCTGATTGAGGTCCAACCAACAAACAGAAGTCCCTTTCGTGCCACAGAGAGGGTTGGGCTCATTGTTCAAGTCTCGAAGACACCACTTAAGGGAACACACCTCTACTTACCCTAGAGTCGGGAATGAGTGAATTCCATCTTGTGTGATTATGTTCCCAGCTCCCCACTCGGTATTGTCCCCAAAATGGTAAGCTTATTGAGTCGGCGTGCTGGCCACTCTCACCCAAACAAATCAAAGGACAACCCCTCGTGAACAGGAGTCCATAATCCACTCAGGATTGAGACTGAGTTGTCTAGGTCATCCTAGTGAAATAGAAACCAAGCATACTAGGATACCCTCACTCGCATGTCAAACACATGAACGCGTTGGATCATTGCATTTGTATCATAATACAAGTGGGTCGTATCCATAGTGTCACTAGGATAAGGTACCAACCCTTATCCTTGTACTATAAACCTTTTAGGTTGTTACTTGAACATCGATCCCCGTATGTCCCCACATACTAGTTCAAGTTACATACAAACAACCTTGGATCTTAGTTTATTGGATTTGGGTCAAATAGTGCAATATTTAACAATAACATTTTATTGCAGAAACTAAATAACACTTTATTAAATACAAGTATAAAATTTGTTTACATTCACTATCTACGAGTTTTAGGGCATAAAACCCAACAAACTCCCACTTGAACTAAAACTCTAGTTTAGTGGGATGTACAACAATATATTCAGCAGTGGGTGTATAAATACATGTATAAAACATATACAATGTACAAATACAATAAACTAGGGCATCACTATACCCATTACATTTCTCCCACTTTCCCTAGATTTCATCTTTGCACATAACTCGTAGACCTAGACCTTCTAGATGACCCTCATACCCTTTAGCCGAGAGAGCCTTCGTGAATATTTCCATTTAATTCAATGTGCTTGCTTGTCTTGGGCTGCAAAGTTCTTATGAATTTGCCACAGCACCACTGTATCACTATAAAGTCTATTGGACAAGTTCACATTTGGAACACATTCCAAATCAGTTAAGACCTTTCTAAGCCTTACAGTCTCTATCGCTGCTTCACAAGCAGCTATATTTTCGGCCTATATGGCCAAAATTGTAATTATGCCACACTATAGCTCCTTTGTAAAGTTTGACCATTGATACTGATCGATATCTGGTGACTATCCCTACAGCATAACAGATGTCAAGCCTCGTACAGAGCATTGCAGACATTAAGCTGCCCACAGCGGAGGCGTAGGGAATCTGTCTCATATCCTCGATCTCTTGAGGTGTCGTAGGACACTATTCCTTAGACAAGTGAACCCCATGCTTGAAAGACAATAAGCTCTTCTTGGAGTTCTGCATCGAATATCGGGACAACATTTTGTCAATATACGTTGCTTGAGACAGGGCTAGCGTTTTTTTCTTCCGATCCTGGATTATTTGGATTCCAATAACATATTCAGCCTCTCCTAAATCTTTCATTTGGAATTGGGTCGCTAGCCATTCTTTTACGTCAGACAGATATCCTTATTAGTGTTGAAATCCATGTCAGTGCATCCTGTAAGGATCAAATCCTTAGTCCCATACACGAGCATATAGTTCCTCTTTGTCCTCAAATACTCGAGGATATTCTTAACGGTTTTCCAATGATCAAATCTTGGATTAGATTGGTACTTACTGACAATCCCTATTGCATAGGGCATTCGTCTCATGTCCTCAACTTCTTGAGGTGTCTCAGGAAACAGTTTCTTAGAAAAAAGGAATTCAATGCCTGAAAAGTAGTGAACCCTTCTTGGAATTCTGCATCTTATATCTAACTAACATCTCGTAGATATAAGACACTTGAGACAAGGCTAGCCTTTTGTTCTTACGGTTCCTAACGATTTGGATCCGAAGAACAAACTTAGCTTCTCCCAAATCATCATTTGGAAATGAGTTGCTAGCTTAGTTTACTAGTCAGTAAGATAACCTACATCATTCCCAATGACATGATATCAATCACATAAGACACGAATAAAACTACTGAACTATTGACGATCTTCTTGTAAAGACAAGATTCATCAATGTTCTTGATCAAAGCCAAAAGATTTGATCACAATATCGAATCTTATATTCCAAGATCGAATTGCTTAGGTCAATCCATGAATGGATCACTTAAGCTTGCAAACCCCTTTTGCTTCTAATCTTGCTAAAAGAACCATTTTGCTTGAGACATGTAGATACTCTTCTCAAGAATACCATTTTGCTTGAGACATGTAGATACTCTTCTCAAGATTACCATTCAAAAGGGTAGTCTTGACATCCATTCTAAATGGAAAAGAGTTCTAATAGACTTCAACGTGATGACAGGAGATAAAAATTTCTTACAGTCCCCTGTCTCTAGGTATAACCCTTTTGCCATAAGTCTAACCATAAGATTATGTCTTGTTTCTTCTTGTAGATTCATTTGTATTTCATAGGTGTTACCCCATTAGATAGATCTTACAAGATTCTAGATGGAATTGAAATCACATATTTCAATTCCGGGTCCATTACTTTAATCCAATTGGTTCTTGTTAACATCATTCATTGCCTTGCTCTAAGACAATGAATCCTCTAAATCATCATCAGGTATGACGATCTGGGCTTCAATTAAGCCCATGTAATGGTCAGATTGTAGAACAATCCTCCCACTATATTAAGACACTCTCAATTCTTGAGATAGATGTAACTAACCAGTTGTATTGGCCTTATCAACAACTCTTGTTAAAGGTCCAACATCATCAACAACCCTTGTTGATTGATCAACAACTCTTGTTGATATTTATGTAGCTTCATCAGTTAATTTACTTAAAACGACCTTACTTTGTGGCTTATTATTTCTTATGCGGTATTCTTCTGAGAATGTAGCATTTGTCGATACAAATTCTTTATTCTCTTGCGGATTGAAGAAGTATCCACATCTTTCATTTTCATGGGGTAGCCTACGAATAGGTATACTATTGAACAGTGTTCCAATTTCTTTTTGGGTTAGCCACAAACACGTGTGTTGAACTCTCCAAAACTAACGTAAACTACTTTTACGTCTTATCCACAATTCAAAAGATGTTTCAGAAACACTTTTGATGGAACGTTGTTCGAAATATGTGTTGCAGTCAACACTGCATGACCCCAAAACGAGTCAGGTGATACATTGTTTCCTTAAGGTGCTTCAGGGGTAGTAGAGATGTAATTCCATGTTCTATCAAATAGTCTTGGAATATCAAGTCTCATCTACTCTACACCTCGATCAGATCGAAGTGTTTTTATCATCTAACCTAACAAGTTTCCAACTTCAGTCTCAAACCACTTTGAATTTCTCAACAGCTTTAGACTTAAGTTGCGTTAGGTTGAGATACACATACCTTGAATAATTATCTATAATATAGATAAATTAGTCATGCCATCCCACTGCTTTAACATATTAGACCACAAGGATCCAAATGTACAAGCTCTAAGGGCTCTTTGGCTCTTTTAGCTCTTTTCCAGTAAAAGATCTATCAGTCTTATTGCCCATAAGGCATGATTTAATTGGTATTAGAGAGTGTTCTTCTAACTAACTTAGAAGTATACTATAGACTAAGCTCCCAATCATATTGAGATCATAACTAGCCTAACACCTTAAGAACCAAAGAAAGGTATTTCCTTTAGGAGAAATCTTTTGCCTTTCATTTCTTTGAGTAGTAGCATCCTCAGGCAACACAGTGTTTATGACTTCCTTACTCTTGATTAGTCTTAAAAATATTTATGTTATTTTTCAGTTCAGCTGAACAAAAGTTAACTCCCTTTCTTGAAATGAACTGCGTTAGCAAGGAAAGGTAAAGAGTAACATTGTTCCAGCCAATAAGATAAAGAAATCAATTTTTTTTTTAATCTTAGGAATTATATACACATTATCTAATAATATGTATTTGCTCCCACTGGAACAAATAACTTAAAGTTCCTTATTCCTACAGCCAAGACAACCTCTCTAATTCCAAATTTTGAGACTTATCTCAATAGCATGAAGCTATTGCCAGGAATTCATTCCTTTTAATATGAAGAACAAATGTGATTTGTGACCATGAATCAATTATTCGGGTAGAATCATCATTCTTCACAAATTATACTTCCAAGACTAGTAAACCAAATTTACTGTCTTTGGACAAGTCTTTTTTGGCTGAGCAAGGCTCAATGTCACATTCATTAATAACACTTCTTAATGAATTAAACATTTGGGGCATGAGAACATTTCTTTCTCAAGACTAATCTTAAATTATTCGCCACAAATTAATCGTTTAAATTTGTTGTATAATCACCGTTATTTATAAAATGGGCTGTTATAGGTGATTTTGGACCACACAAGGAGCTGACGAGGACAAACGGGCAGAGGTAGGACCAAAAGACCGACCCAGAGGAAGACCGGGCCAAAGGGTCGGGCCAACGTGGCCCGACCCATATGGTCGGCCTCGTCAAAAGGCCGAGGCCGACCATTTGGCCCGGTTGCGCGGGCCGAGTCCGGTGACCTCTTTTTGGTCCCTGATGCCCCGAATCGCCCCGGTTCCGCCTGATTTGTCCCAAAATGCCTCCGAATACCTAAAAACCCTAGTAGGATGAGCAGGTATTTATACCCATCTTCGCCACTAAAGAAGGGGACTCGAACTCTAACCCTAAAACTCATTCTATATTTTCTACTCTCTCCTCTTGCTCTTACTTTTCCTCTCCCCTCCGTTCTGCTTGCTGACTTAAGCATCGGAGCGGGTGTGGCGAGCACCACACCGGTGTGCAGGTTTACCTTTTTGCAGGCCACGTCTTCCCCCTCTTCTACAAATTTTACCGTTGGTGGCACGTGAAGGTCAGGTGAGTTCCTCTGACCAAAATCGACCATCAACAGTTGGCGCCGTTTGTGGGGAAGAAAGCTTGCTAAGTCTGCACATCGGTGATTCAATGAGTAAGAGGATGAAAAAGGGAAACCAAAATCAAAACCCTTCCGAAAATAACCATCAACCGCAGAAATCAAAAGAAGACTGACAACATGAGAAGCAAGGACAGGGAGCTCAAACCTACAGATCACATAATTTCGAGGAGCCCATAACCAAGCACGCTGAAGGGTCATGACCACACTGTTTCAACACCAAGCTACAGTCATACCAAGATAGACCAGAGGAATCTAATCGAGGATAAGTGCAGAAGTGCCAAAACTGTCGAAGCGGAAGCCAGGGTTGCTAAGCCCGTGGCCAGCGCAGCCGAGGCCGAGGCTAAATTGGTCGAGGCCGAGGCCAGAAAAGATGATCTCCCTAGGACAACCGAGCATTTGGACACCCAAAAAGAACTCGGAAATCATCAAGGAGACCTGCAGAAGCTAAATGACTCCAAGCCAAACAGCGACTACCAGACGAACAGTGCGAAGGCTGGGACCGAGGCCGAGGCCGACCGAAGGTGTTCATCCAGACCGATTAGGAGGAAACCCCACAAGAGATCAGAACCACCTTTGGAGGACAAATCAACAACAAACAGAGACTTTGACAAGATTGAAGACACCAGGAAAATAATGTCGTCATCCTGAACTACGGTCATCCTTTGGTCGAGGCCGAGGCCGACCCACAGCTATGGTCATCCCGAAGCCGAGGCCGACCCTAGGCCAAAGCCAACTCTAAGCTACGATCATCCTTTGGTCGAGGCCGAGGCCGACTGTTGGGTTCCTAGAGTGAGTAAAAATATAGTATAGAATACTCTAGAATTCTTGTGCAAGTATACACAGTCTGCAGGATGTAATATTATCAATCCAAGGTCTGAATGAGCTTCCACTTTACCTATTTTGTGCGACTTTCTAATGGTTTCAAAGATAATAAAAATGATTGGGTTTTATCGGAATTATGCTGAAGCAAAATAAATGACAGAACAACGAGTAAACAAATAGATAGACAGATTAAAGACAGGTGCTGGTTAGGTTTTAGTGATTGTTATAAAATATGCTCTAGCAATATTATTGATCATGCATTTCTCGCAGTATTATTAGCGGATTCCTCCCGGAACTCCGGATCTTTTGGGATATGTTTCAAACCCAATGAAGAGCGATCGATCAAGCACTAGGCAACTGGCTATCCCTAGCTCAGTCACTGGCGTTCACCAATACACAATGATCGTAGTGTGGATAATTGCCACACACTCTCTAAATCATCCCTGAAACTAGAGAGAGCTATCCATACCGGCTGGCCAGGCGGGCATAAAATAAGAATAAGCACAACAATTAACAAAAATGCGATAGTCAATATATTACTAGAGATGAAGCACAGTAATCACATTATTCCTAACCAACACCCTAAGCTACTTAGTTCATAATAGGCATAGGAATACGAATTACAATCTGAGTAAGCATGTCCATAACCACAAATTAAGAAGGAAAATAAACTCCCTAATCAGCTTGCGGTTGATGGTGTTCTTGATGATCTTCAAGCTCCTATACTATTCGGCTTCCAAGGGAAAACATGGAATGAGTTTGACTTGAACGGCTACTTCCTTTTATAGAAGGATGGGAGGCTTGAATTAGGTCAACTAGGACACGTATAAGGCTCTCCTTGATCCTTTATCCTGAAAATAACTCAACAGAAGTCGGTTCATGAAGTTGGCTAACAAGCTGTGATGTGGCAGTTTCTGTTCCCAGTTTTGCTGCAGCATAGAATTTGCTCCCTTCAGTCGCTCAGCAGCATAATCTGCACAAAGTGATTTCCAAAGCTTTCATTCTTCCAAATGGGTTAAATCATGTAATATCTCTCTAAAACCAACCCTATTAAGCATTAAAGACACACAAATCCTTATATAAATGAGGCCTAAATAACTACCTTTTGGGCAGTTATCATACCCCCAAACTTGAACTATTGCGCGTCCCGAGCAATACTAACCAACCTTCCTTCAAGAATTTCAAAACATTAGACAAAGAATTAGCTTAATCAAACCAGACAGTCCAACACTACCTTTAACCTTTACCTGAGCACTCTGCAAAACCAAGCTCTGTTGCAGCAAAATGATTCCTTCAGCAGGAACAAATAATCACCACTTTTCAACTTAATTTTAAGAACTCACCACAGCTTAGCTCTATTATCAGACATTTCAAAACATTTTTTTTAAAGAGGTTTATTTCATTATTTTTCAGACTTAAAGCAGCCTTACAGTCATAAGCTCTTAAGCACGGGATTACCCACTTAATGGTGCAGTATACCCTTGCCTCAAGCTCATCACCAACTAGACTTAATACTCATTATAAAACTCAAAAATCCTTAGTTATTCCATCTCTTGCCCCTCAGAATGGCGACATTTTGTGATGAAGCTCACCTAAGTTCTGGGAGACAGAAAAACTGTTGGATCATCATTCATCCTTCAAAACTTTTGCTCCTTCAATTTTTCAGCAAAATTTTCAACAAATAATTTTTCAGCAAATAATTTTTCTCATCATTTTTTTACATTTCCTAGGTCATCTTTTGACGCGAAGACAAACTGTGGGTATCACAAATGTCCCCGGTTACTCAATAACCTAGCAAATTTTAATTTTGAAGGAGAGGAATGCTCGAGCTAAATAATTAGAGTAGCAAAAAGTCCCCCAAACTTGAATTATTCATTGTCCCCAATGAATCATTAATTAAGCAATTATACCCCCAAACTTAAATTTTTCTATCTGAATTTTTAAACTAAACATGGGACTAGGATTTAGCTTAAAGTGGATCATATAAGTCAATACTACCGTCAAAATCTTCTTGCCGCAGCAACAGCCCAGGCTAGAAGAAATGCTCAAGCAAAAGGTTTATGGAGATCAGAATACCTTGATCTAATTAAGCGTAATCAGTCCAAGCTTAAAAAATTCATAAGAAAATTAGTTAAGTTAGAGTTACTCAGTGCTCATAGAATAGAAACATATAGAAATTTCATTTAAAAACATAAGAAAAAGAAATTACATCAGCAGATATATTTTTGTTGAAAAAAAACAGAAATATGAAAGAGAAACAAGCATAACATCAATAGAAAAGGAAAGTAGAAAATGCGCGAGCAAACAAAAAGTCAGAACAAAAATCATGCTCGCTCAGGGCCACTTCATCCTTCAGTCCTCTTGGCCCGGTTCATTTTCATCATCCTCTTCTCCTCTTTCAACAGGTGGGGCGGAATCCAAGGGTTCAACAGATCGTCAGGGAATGCTGGAAGGGCTGGATAAGGTTTTGAAAAATTCTCTTGCAGCGCCCTCTTTAAGCCGGCATCCCGATTCTTAACATAGTTCCAGAAGGGTAAAGTTTGCCTCTCAGCAAACTCTTGCCGACTGGCCGAAAGTGCCAATTGTTCTAGAATCGAGTTGATGCCATGGATAAGGCCACCTTGACGCACCTCCTACATGCGCTGGAGCCGTGCCAAATTGGGCGTGTCTATGATCCCCTTATCAAACAAGATCACATCCCCCTCATCCACCGGAACCCCTGCTTTTCTGCACAGCATCGTGATTGTGTTCGGAAAGAATAGTTTCCCCACCTTCTTTTTCTAACATCCAGAAATCTCATTCGCAATAATCCTCCCTACATTAATACTGAGAGACCGTAAGATGGCAAAAGCTAGGACAACCCGTTCCCTGGAGATTGTCGAGTCATGTGTTGTTGGAAGCATCTTCTGTCTAATAAATCCCATCCATGTGTTCGCTTCCCTTTTCAAATAAGCCGACTGGAATGTCCTCTTCTGAGTCTTGGATAACTGCCACTGTGCCCCTTCAATTCCTACCTCCCTCACAGCCTCACTTAGTTGCTCATCAGATGGCGCCACGACCATCTCATTATATGTCGCATGAGGGAAATTCTGAAGGTAGTACAGTGCATTGATAGCACTTGGACTCCAATCCACCTCGACTCCTAGGACAATTACCTGGAAACCATCCTCCTTGACAATGTTAGCATAAAATTCACGCACCACCTGTGCGTTTACAGATTCAGGCTTCGCACAAAACAGCTCACAGTCGTGGTCTGCAATACCGGTCCTCAGAAACTGTGGAAGATCACCACTGAAACCGCGCTCGAACAAGAAATCCCTTTTCAGAAGCTCAGCGTATTTTGCTCTGGCAAAATTGTTGACGAAGCGATCAAATGGAACCTGCTGTTCTTCTATCGCCTCGTGTTCTTCCGATGCTTCAGCAATATTTTTGCCCTTCTCTGCCCTGCGCCTGAGCAACTGCTCTTCCTCGGTCTTCTTCTCTGTTTCTTCTCTTTCTTTGTCCTCGGCTTCTTTCCTCTCTCTTTCCTCGCACTCTGCCTTTTTTCTCTCAGAATCTGACGATGGTGGTGACGGGGTATCAGTCCGAATCACCTGAATACGACCGACCTTCCTTTTTATGCGGCGGCGTTTCGGCGGTTCGGGCATGATTACCTCAACACGAGCTCCTTGGTTCTGCTCGTTTCCTCTCTCAGACACTGTGTTTACCTGTTCGTCTCTCACCATCTCAGCCTGTTGTTCTTGATTTTCCTCAACATTTTCCTCTCGAGCCGTATCTGTAAGTCTCTGATCAGTCTCTCCTAGAGTCTGTTCTTGCGGTTCTTCCAGGTTTTTTTCAACCATTGCAGCAGCCTCATCCTCTGCCACTTTTCTTGTTCTTCCGCCCTCTGTTGTCGCCTTCTTCTTTTAGCCTCTTTCTCCTCCGGTGTTCTTTTCTTCTTAGTTTTCATTTTCGGAACTTCGGGAGTAATGGGTATTTCCTCTTCACTCTCTCTCTCTCTTTCTTTCCTCGCTCTTGTTTTGGCCATGGATAACTCAAAGGGTTTTGCAAAGAATGAAAAGGAGAAAGAAAGAATGTAGATGGCAAGAATCAAGAAGACGAAGTAGAACGAAGACTTACCAATGTCTGGAAATAAATAAGGCTCCAGCAATTCGAAATCCTAACCGAAAGGATTTGCTCCGTAATAAATGGTTTTACCGTTCACAATTAAGTTGCAATTCGAATCCCTAACGGTAAAATTGTTGAACTCCAATCATCTATGGGAAATAATGGCATGCTGTCAACGGCTAAACCGTTGGATTGCCCCTGCACGATATGTGGCAGCATCCCTGCAATGCACCTGCCCATAGAAATTCAAAAATCCCAACGGTAAAAATAATTACCCACACTAAAATCCTTCCTGTGCATACGAGAAATTTGCTCCAGCATTATCTTTGTTGCAACAATCTTCTGAACCTGTCGAATCTTAGATACGGAATTTTAAATTTCAAAATAGGAAAATCAAATCTTTTAAATTCAAATTGAACTTTAACCGATCAAATGAAACTTAATCTTTTATTCTCAAAAGAAGCCGAATAAATTAGAGAGAATCTCTATGAATTAAAACTAAAATAAAATCTAGATAAAATAAAATCTAACTATCTAAAAGATAATTGCAAGATAATTTAAATAAATAACCCAAAAATCAAATCAAATAAAAAATAGATCAAATCTAACCTACCAAAAATAAAAATACTTAAAAGATAAAATCTAATAAATCCTGCAAAATTAAATCTAACCTAACCGAAAAATAAAATCAAATTAACTAAAAATAAAATCAATTCAAATCCTGGGAGCTCAAAATTTTGCTCTGTGAAATGCTCCCGAAAAAGTCCTGCTCTCTCAATCATCAACCAATCGTAGGGAAGGATATTTCGACTGAAATTCCTCACCCCAATAATGCTTCACACGCTGTCCATTCACCTTGAACACTCTCCCATCTTTTTCATCCTGCAAAGTAATTGCTCCATTGGGAAAAATCTCAATCACAATAAACGGTCCTGACCATTTAGATTTTAATTTTCCAGGAAATAATTTTAATCTAGAATTATAAAGCAAAACTTTCTGACCCTTGACAAATTCCTTAGACTTAATTTTTTTGTCATGCCACAGCTTAGTCTTTTCCTTATACATTTTCGCATTTTCGTAAGAAAAATGACGAAATTCTTCTAACTCATTAAGCTGCAGCATTCTTATTGCTCCTGCACGACTCAGATCAAAATTTAACTTTTTCAAAGCCCAAAACGTTTTGTGCTCAAGCTCTAATGGTAAATGACAAGCTTTCCCATATACTAACCTATAAGGAGACATACCTAGAGGAGTCTTATAAGCTGTCCTATAAGCCCAAAGAGCCTCATCCAACCTAAAGGACCAATCCTTTCTAGATGGATGGACTACTTTCTCTAAAATAGCTTTAATATCCCTATTACTAACTTCAGCTTGGCCATTTGCTTGCGGGTGATAAGGGGTAGCTATCCTATGCTTAATCTCATACTTAGCTAAAAGCTTAGTTAAGATATTATTAACAAAATGTGTACCCTCATCACTCACTAGAGCCCTAGGTGTCCCAAACCACGCAAAGATGTGCGATTGAAGAAACCTTGCAACTGTCTTGGCATCTCTCCGATGGCATGCGATGGCCTCCACCCACTTGGACACATAATCAACTACCAATAAGATAAAAAAATTGCCATTAGAAGGGGGAAATGGCCCCATAAAGTCAATACCCCATACATCGAATAATTCAACTTCTAAAATGTAAGTAAGAGGCATTTCATCTCTAGGCCCCAAGTTTCCTCTCCTTTGGCAAGCATCACATTGCTTGTAGAATCAGTGGGCATCCTTGAATAACGTAGGCCAGAAAAATCCGCAATGCAAAATCCTCATAGCTGTCCTCTGACCACTGAAATGGCCTCCATACGGCGAAGAGTGACATTGCTCCAGGATTTCCTTTGCTTCAGCACCTGAAACACACCTACGAATAATACCATCAGAGCATTGCTTATACATAAATGGCTCATCCCAAAAGAAAAATTTCGCATCATGCTTAAACTTTTTCTTCTGCCTCCAATCCATATCAATAGGGGTGACTCCCTTTACTAAAAAGTTGGCAATATCAGCATACCAAGGGACATCCCTAACTACCTTCACCTGCACAACAAAAAGCTGTTCATCTGGAAAAGAATCGGTAATGGCAGATTGTTCCAGCAAAGATGATGATGGATCAAGACGAGATAAATGATCTACAACAACATTCTCCGATCCCTTCTTGTCCTTTATCTCCAAGTCAAATTCCTGCAGTAGTAAAATCCAACGAATTAATCTAGGCTTTGCATCTTTCTTAGACATCAAATACCTTATTGCTGGATGATCCGTGAAAACCGTGACTTTGGATCCAACCAAATATGGCCGGAATTTTTCAAAGGCAAACACAACAGCTAACAACTCCTTTTCAGTAGTTGTGTAGTTGACCTGTGCTTCATTTAAAACCTTGCTTGCATAATATATAGGATGAATAAATTTGCCTTGCTTTTGCCCCAGCATCGCACCTACCGCAGCATCACTCGCATCACTCGCATCACACGTTACCTCGAATGGCAAATTCCAATTCGGCACGCAGAGAATGGGTGCTGAGATTAAAGCAGCCTTCAATGTTTCAAAAGCCTTCCTACAATCTGCATTAAAGTAAAAAACATGATCAGTGCACAATAAGTTACAAAGAGGTTTACTGATTTTGGAAAAATCCTTTATGAACCTCCTATAAAATCCAGCATGCCCTAAAAAACTCCGAATTCCCTTCACTGAATTCGGTGGCTCTAGCCTTTCAATAACCTCAACTTTTGCTCTATCAACTTCTAGACCATTTTTAGAAATTTTATGACCTAACACTATTCCTTCCTTCACCATGAAGTGACACTTCTCCCAATTAAGAACTAGATGGGTATCCTCACATCTTTTTAACACCTTACCTAAATTATCTAAACAACTCTGAAAAGACCCTCCAAAAACTGAAAAATCGTCCATAAATACCTCAACAGTGGACTCAATCATATCAGAAAAAATTGCTAACATACACCGCTGAAATGTTGCTGGAGCATTGCAAAGGCCAAAAGGCATCTTCTAAAAGCGAATGTCCCATAAGGGCAAGTGAAAGTGGTTTTTTCCTGATCTTCAGGAGCAATAGTAATCTGGTTATACCCAGAATAACCATCTAAGAAACAGTAATAGGCCTGACCAGCCAATCGATCCAACATCTGATCGATAAATGGTAGAGGGAAATGATCCTTTCGGGTGGCTTTATTAAGCCTTCTGTAATCCATACAAACCCTCCAGCCAGTTACTGTCCTTGTGGGGATCAACTCATTATCTTTATTGCACACCACAGTGACACCTCCTTTCTTAGGAACACATTGGACAGGGCTTACCCAATTGCTATCGGCAATTGGATAAATGATTCCAGCATCCAACCATTTAATTACCTCCTTTTTAACAACCTCTTTCATTGCAGGGTTAAGCCTCCTTTGTTGCTCAATACTCCTAAAGGATCCCTCCTCTAGAGTGATTTTATGCATACAAAAAGATGGGCTAATTCCCTGTATATCAGCCAATGTCCAACCTATAGCTTTGCGGTATTGCTGCAGCAATTTTATTAAGGCCTCTTCATGCTCCGACATTAAATCTGATGCAACAATAATGGGCAACGTCTCACTTTCCCCAAGATACACATACTTTAGATGATCCGGTAAAGGTTTCAAATCTAAAGTAGGTGCCTCAATTAGGGATGGCTTAATTGGGAGAGCCTTTCTTTGATCTAAATCTAAAGACTCAAAAACATCCTCACACCTAAACAATTCTTTTTCATATTTTCTATCTAAAGAACAAAATTCAAAATCTTCTACACTAACCTCTCCATGCTTTTTCGAGTGCTTATCAGCCGAATCCTATATTGCTGTCTCAATAACTGTGCTCTCCAGAATCCTAATGAAGGAGCAATCCTCCATCTCGTCTGGATATTTCATGGCTTTAAAGACATTAAATTTCACTTCCTCATTACAAACTCTCATTGTTAATTCTCCTTTTTGAACATCTATTAATGCCCTACCAGTAGCCAAAAATGGATGACCTAGAATAATTGGGACATCTTTATCACCCTCATAGTCTAAAATAATAAAATCAACAGGAAATATGAATTTATCCACTTTTACTAGGACATCCTCAATTTTACCCTCTCGATATGTGATAGACCTATCAGCTAATTGGAGTGTAACAGTGGTAGGCCTAGCTTCACCAATACCTAACTTCTGATAGACCGAAAGAAGCATAAGGTTAATGATTGCACCTAAATCACAGAGTGCTCTACCTAACTCCTTTCCACCTATAGACACAGGTATAGTAAATGACCCTGGATCCTTAGACTTGGGGGGTAGACCATTCTTGAGAATAGCACTACACTCCTCAGTAAGAGATACAGTTTCAAACTCACCTAACCTTTTCTTTTTAGTCAAAATATCCTTAAGAAATTTAGCATAATTTGGCATTTGCTCTATAGCTTCTACTAAAGGGATATTTATATGCAACTGCTTAAGAATTTCTAAAAACTTTTTAAATTGACCATCCTGATTCTTAGGCTTTTGCCTTTGTGGAAAAGGTAGAGGTGGTACATAAGGTGGGGGCGGCACATAAGGTGGTTCTACATCTGGCACAAAACCAGATGTTCCAGCATTCTCTTTGCTGCCTCCAGCACCTTGACCAGACTCCAACTCTTTTTCAACAATAACAATATTATCACTATTACTATTTAAATCTTGGGTCTTTCTAGACTCTTCTAGTGGCTTACCACTCCTAAGAGTTACTGCCTTTACCTGCTCCTTACCTTCCCTTCGAGGGTGTTCAGTATCTGATGGAAGTTTCCCTTGAGGCCTTGCCTTCAGCTCATTAGCTAGCTGACCCACTTGCAATTCTAGGGCCCTCATCGAAGCTTGATTACTTTGAATTGCAGCGTCTGTGCGAGCCATAAATTCTTTCATCATCGCCTCGAGAGAATTTCCCGAATTTTGCTGGGGCAAAGTCGACTTATTTTGCTGGGGCATTACCTGCGTTTTAGCAAATCCCGACTGGTTCATCTTTTGTTGTGCTTGCACGTTATTTCCTTGACCTCCCCATGAGAAGTTGGGGTGGTTGCGCCAACTTGGATTGTAGAAGTTAGAATAAGGGTTGTTCCTCTGATTACCTATAAAAAACACAGAAGCTGGATGGCTGGGGCAAAACTCGTAGTTGTGGTCTTCACCGCAATAGACACATGCTTCGTCCGTGACTTGGTTCACCACTGCTGCAGGCTCCATAGCTGGTGGCTGCTGATGACTAATCACTGTCACATTCTTAAGAGCGTTAGCAATCATAGCAAGATCAACCCTAATGGTGGACACACCATCAACCTCTAGTACACTCTTAACCTTTTTATTCGTGCCTCTAACATCCGACCACTGACAACTATTAATGGATATTCTTTCTAAAATTTCATAGGCTTCATCAAAAGTTTTCGCCAAAAGGGCCCCTCCAGCCGAAGCATCGACCATACCTTGGGTCACTCCATTTAAACCTTTGTAAAATGTTTCCATTTGAATAAAATGAGGTAAACCATGGTGGGGACACTTTCGTAAAAGCTCCTTAAACCTCTCCCAAGCCTCACTAAAAGTCTCATCTTCAAGTTGCCTAAACCCTACTATTTCACTCCTTAATTTAGCATTTCTATTAGCTGGGAAATATTTACTCAAAAATTTTTCAGCTAACTCATCCCACGTCCTAATTTATCCTGGAGCAAAAGAGTTTAACCATGACTTTGCTCAATCTCTAAGAGAATACGGGAACAAAGTTAATCTAAGAGCATCTCTAGGCACTCCTTGAATTACAAAAGAATCACTAACTCCTAGAAAAGACTTAAGATGTAAATGAGGGTCTTCAGATGACAAACCATGGAATTGCCCCACGGTTTGCAACATCTGAAACATTACCGGTTTCATTTCAAAAATTCGCTGCTTGGATTTGGGGACGTGCAATCCCTGGATTCAACTCATTAAACATCGGGACAGCATACGCTCGAATGGCTCTGGTCCTATCGTTTGCTATCAAGATAGGATTCTCAGCCTGATTATTTCGCTGCTCATTTTGCTCGAACAGTGGGTTTTGCTGCAGCAACGGATTCTACTGGGGGTTCACTACTACCGGACCTTCATGAACCTGCGGAAGTTGTGGGGCGTTCTCCATCTGGTTTATGCGCTGCTCCCTCCTTCTGTTCCTAAATGTCCTTTCAATTTCTGGATCAAGCTCAAACCGTACCCCAGGCGAATCGCTCATGCACCAAAATCACACCTGCAAAAACAAAAGAAACAATCAAAAAGTTCTAGCACCAAACCACTAAAACACATACACAAAACAGATCAGATAAAAACTTATTCAAGTCCCCGGCAACGGCGCCAAAAACTTGTTGGGTTCCTAGAGTGAATAAAAATATAGTATAGAATACTCTAGAATTCCTGTGCAAGTATACACAGTCTGCAGCAAGTAATATTATCAATCCAAGGTCTGAATGAGCTTCCACTTTACCTATTTTGTGCGACTTTCTAATGGTTTCAAAGATAATAAAAATGATTGGGTTTTATCGGAATTATGCTGAAGCAAAATAAATGACAGAACAACGAGTAAACAAATAGATAGACAGATTAAAGACAGGTGCTGGTTAGGTTTTAGTGATTGTTATAAAATATGCTCTAGCAATATTATTGATCATGCATTTCTCGCAGTATTATTAGCGGATTCCTCCCGAAACTCCGGATCTTTTGGGATATGTTTCAAACCCAATGAAGAGCGATCGATCAAGCACTAGGCAACTGGCTATCCCTAGCTCAGTCACTGGCGTTCACCAATACACAATGATCGTAGTGTGGATAATTGCCACACACTCTCTAAATCATCCCTAAAACTAGAGAGAGCTATCCATACCGGCTGGCCAGGCGGGCATAAAATAAGAATAAGCACAACAATTAACCAAAATGCGATAGTCAATTTATTACTAGAGATGAAGCACAGTAATCACATTATTCCTAACCAACACCCTAAGTTACTTAGTTCATAATAGGCATAGGAATACGAATTACAATCTGAGTAAGCATGTCCATAACCATAAATTAAGAAGGAAAATAAACTCCCTAATCAGCTTGCGGTTGATGGTGTTCTTGATGATCTTCAAGCTTCTATACTATTCGGCTTCCAAGGGAAAACATGGAATGAGTTTGACTTGAACGGCTACTTCCTTTTATAGAAGGATGGGAGGCTTGAATTAGGTCAACTAGGACACGTATAAGGCTCTCCTTGATCATTTATCCCGAAAATAACTCAACAGAAGTCGGTTCATGAAGTTGGCTAACGAGCTGTGATGTGGCAGTTTCTGTTCCCAGTTTTGCTGCAGCATAGAATTTGCTTCCTTCAGTCGCTGAGCAGCATAATCTGCACAAAGTGATTTCCAAAGCTTCCATTCTTCTAAATGGGTTAAATCATGTAAGATCTCTCTAAAACCAACCCTATTAAGCATTAAAGACACACAAATCCTTATATAAATGAGGCCTAAATAACTACCTTTTGGGCAGTTATCACCGACCCACAGCTATGGTCATCCCGAGGTCGAGGCCGACCTTAGGCAAAAGCCAACTCTAAGCTACGGTCATCCTTTGGCCGAGGCCGAGGCCGACCCACAACTATGGTCATCCCGAGGCCAAGGCCGACCCTAGGCCAAAGCCGAAGCCGACTATCCAATACCTCAAAAGTTACCCAAAGATCACATAATCAAGACAAATCAGATTGTCAATGCAATTGAACACAAGGCAAGATGCAGATCGAAGCGAAGGAGCCGGATACGAAAGACGACAGATTGTTCGAGGCTACGGCCTAAGCCAACCCCAGATATGACTGAGGCTGAGGCCGAGGCCGACCTCAGATATGATTGAAGCTGAGGTCGAGGCCGACCATAGCCATGGTTGTGACCAAGGCCAACCCTATTGACTCAAGCGAAGATTGACACCATGCGAGCCTGGACCAACGGGTCTACCTTGCCTCATCTAGTTGAATCCACGCTTACTTGCGAGCCTAGGCTTTTCAGCTTAGTGCCCACACTCCTACATGCGAGCCTATAGAGCACACGCTTCAGCGAGCCTATAGTTCCCACGCCTACATACGAGCCTATAGTGCCCATGCTTCAGCGAGCCTATAGTGCCCACGCCTACATGCGAGCCTATAGTGCCCACGCTTCAGCGAGCCCATAGTGCCCACGCCTACATGAGAGCCTATAGAGCCCACGCTTCGGCGAGCCTATAGTGCCCACGCCTACATGTGAGCCTATAGTGCCCACGCTTCAGCGAGCCTATAGTGCCCACGCCTCATGCGAACCTATAGTGCCCACACTTTAGCGAGCCTATAGTGTTCACGCCTACATGCGAGTCTATAGAGCCCACGCTTCATGCGAGCCTATGGTGCCCACGCCTACATGTGAGCCTATAGGGCCCACGCTTCATGCGAGCCTATAGTGCCCACGCCTATATGCGAGCCTGGGCCCCCGGGTCTACCTCGCCTCATCTAGACTTGAGACCATGTGAGCCTGGACCAACGAGTCTACCTCACCTCATCTGGCTTGAGCATCTCCACATCAGGCGAGTCTGGACTGTCGAGTCTACCTCGCCTCATTCAAATATGGGATTACATGAGCCTGGACTGCCAAGTCTACCTCACCCCAGCCGGCTCAAGCCAATGCACTCCATCTAAGACAGGCTCACCTGGCCTAAGCCGAGGCCGACCACAAACTTTAAAGGTATTCTCCTATTTACTCAACTATACTTTACGTTTCAGTGAAGTTCTACTTGAGATTGGGGGCTACAAAGGGGATATGCACTCCCTATTAAACAAAAAGCAAGTAACAGGGGATATGCACTCCCTATTAAACAAAAAGCACACTAGCTTGGCATGTCTAACGAATGATTACATGCTCTAGCCTATCATTATTTTCCTACAAGGACTAACGTATGAATGCAGGGAGCTAGATTTTGAGCTAACAGGGGTCCGAGGCCGACGCCGACCCTAGCCTTTTCCCTCATTCTTCTTTTGCAGAGATTAACTTTTCAATGCAGGATTGTGAAATCTTTTGCTTCTCCTATTTTTTAATTGTCGATAAGCCCCGGATCTGGAATGAAGCGTTCCGAATGACTAAGTACATGGGTCTAGCTGCTGTGCTCGACCTTTTCCCAAGGCCGACCAGATAAGCTAAAGTGGGAGATTGCTGTGCTCGCCCTCTTCCCGAGGCCGAGGCTGACCATACAAGCTAAAACTGTTGTGCTCGACCTCTTCTCGAGGCCGAGGCCGACCAGATAAGCTAAAGGGGGAGATTGCTGTGCTCGGCCTCTTCCCGAGGCCGACCAGAGCCATTGTTGTAATCTCTCAACTTTTCTCATTTCCATTTCACCTAACCCCTTTTCAGTGAGTGTCTACTTTGTCCAGTTTGTCCTATCTTGCAGGATAACAAGGAATCATACATAAGTTGGCATGGAACGAGAGTTATACTCTTAAATCAGGCTTAAGGAGCTCAACCGATAGCACTAAAGTCGCACCTGAATCCCAATTCAAGAGTGGGGGCTTAATGTTATAGGTGATTTTGGACCACACAAGGAGCTGACGAGGACAAACGGGAAGAGGTAGGACCAAAAGACCGACCCAGAGGAAGATCGGGCCAAAGGGTCGGGCCAACATGGTCCGACCCATATGGTTGGCCTCGGCAAAAGGTCGAGGCCGACCATTCGGCCCGGTTGCGCGGGCTGAGTCCGGTGACCTCTTTTTGGTCCCTGATGCCCCAGATCGCCCCGGTTCTGCCTGGTTTGTCCCAAAACGCCTTCGAATACCTAAAAACCCTAGGAGGATGAGCAGGTATTTATACCCCTCTTCGCCACTGAAGAAGGGGACTCGAACTCTAACCCTAAAACTCATTCTATATTCTCTACTCTCTCCTTTTGCTCTTACTTTTCCTCTCCCCTCCGTTTTGCTTGCTGACTTAAGCATCGGAGCCGGTGTGGCGAGCACCACACCGGTGTGCAGGTTTACTGTCTTGCAGGCCACGTCTTCCCCCTCTTCTATAAATTTTACCGTTGGTGGCACGTGAAGGTCAGGTGAGTTCCTCTGACCAAAATCGACCATCAACATGGGCATAAGACTTTGCACATATGAAAACATTGAATCGCTGAAATAACAAATCACTTGATTATTTATCGCACTAACCCATTACAAGAGGAATACAAAAAATTGCATACAATCCAATAAGTTTAGCAAAAACAAGCAATCATAGAACCCTAAGACTATTGATTTTGTTTTGCAACGATGTTTCAGAGGTTTAGAGCAACAGCCACCGAAGGGTGATCAACTACTCCTCCTTTGAAATGAGACACTTCTTAGCTAATTCTAATTCCGGAATAACTCATATTCCTATAGGCATTAGCCACCGTTATTTGGTCAAGGATTTGTTAACACACTTAACTCATCCTCGTAAGTGTAACCCTCTCACTTTCAGATCCCAGAGGCACGCACCAACAGGCTACCGAAGGGAAACACAACTGTTGGTAATTAGCCTAAGTGACCCTATCCTTTTCAGAAGTTCACGGTGTTACGAATCTTATGATCAGGACCTCCGAAGGGATGGTTGCTCTAGGACAACATGCAGGCGGATCATAAGACTCTCACGGCGTGACCTATGGGTGGAGACCGAGCGATACGTTGACACGTGTCCCGCTCCCACTTACTATGGGCACTTTCCCCATTCACCTTGTTATTGACTCATGCAAACACTTTCCGAAGGGAGGTTGCGCTAAAACGAAATGAAGTCGAGCATGGATCTCACGTTGATAATATAGGGACATAGGAGTAAAAACTCGATTTAAATCAAGTTTTTATTATACCTCCCACTAAAGTGACCTACCGTATATTTTAAGGTTTATTAACCGAGATAAA
The DNA here is from genome assembly GCA_017139565.1 of Luffa aegyptiaca. Lineage (NCBI taxonomy): Eukaryota > Viridiplantae > Streptophyta > Magnoliopsida > Cucurbitales > Cucurbitaceae > Luffa > Luffa aegyptiaca. Next base: position 27,076,773 of record CM029397.1, read on the forward strand.
TCCGACTAATTCAATTTATCTAAGTCTAATCCTATTATAACTATTATAATGAGAATTGTAATGTTCTAGGTGAATTAAACTCTTTTAACAAACCTAGCAACACCGTATGACTATGGTTATTTCAACTCAGGTTCCAGGTTTGTTCCCAAGTAGCAGGTGTTCCATTAAACCGTCAGCTTAAATACCTCCAGCCTTAGACAGAACGTAACCGGGAGAGTTCCTTTTTAACCATATTAATGTAAAGTTTTTACTCTAAAGATCTAGGTGTATTAAACTCTTTTAATAGACCTAGTGACATTGCATGCTAACATTTAACCATGATTAATTCAACTCCGGTACTTCGGGTCAGTTCCCAAGTGGGAGGTGTTCCGTAAACCGTCAAGTTAAGTACCCCCAACCTTAGACAGAACTTTACCGGTAGAGTTTCCTTATAATCATAGTAATGTTTGTCCTACTTAGTAGGTTAAAACTATTTTTAAAAACTTAAGCAAGACTTAATTCTAATCCTATTAGAATTAACGAGATCTTAGGTCTAATTAATTTTAAACATTTTAAAATTAATTCATTTACCTATGATCCTATGTTTGCATGCAATCTTTATTATAGGTTGACGGTTTCTAATCATCAACTTTAAACTATTCAAAATTTTAATGATTAGCCCTACAATCATGCATACTATAGTTTTAAAATAATTAACAATCATATTCAAGTTAATATAATAACACTATATATATTGTCTTCCATCACATGAAATTAATATAAAAATTATATTAAACTATGGATGTTTCATGCCCAATGCAACTTTGATTTCCATTATTAATAAATTAACAATTAAATTATTGCCAAAAATTGTAAATCAAAGTAGCATGCTGCAAACAATTTTATTAAATATAACTATTTATATTTAACTAGGTAATTGTATGCATCATGCTTATCCTTTTTCATGATATTAATATAACTCAACTATATATTAAAAACTCATGAAAATAAACCATGAATTTCAATCCATACATTATAACTAATTATAATATATATAAAATGCATGAGCATGCTTTATAACCTAAGGTGGGATTTTAAATCTAAATGACATCCATAAAGCATTTAAATAGGGTATAAACCGATTAATTGGCCCCTAGGATAAAATAAAGCACATAAATTACAATAATTTAAGTTATTTTATCCTAAAAACATCCTTCTACAGCTTCAGAACCGGACTAGACTGCACGAACCGACCCGAACTACTTTGAACTGGATCCCAAAATGCCAAACCAAGCTTGAATTGGGCAAAACCATGAGTGAACCGGTCAAATTTGCAAGAAATCGGTCAAAATTACCCGAACCGGTCAAATTTCCTTGAACCACGCGTTAACTGATCAAACCGGACCGAACTGCTACAAGGAAAAAAAATCCTCCAAAATTAAAGTTAAAACAAACCAACCCTATGCTCGAACTCTTGATCTTGTATTTCATAGAACACTAATCCAACCAACATAGCAAGAAACGTTCTACACGACAGTTGCTGATTTTTTATTTTATATTTTTTTTTTGTTTCTTCGTTCCTCGCATTTCTGAAATCGCGACAGCGTCGCGACGCTGCTACGTCTGGAGGCAAAATCTGGGCATTCCTGCGGCTGTTCTCCACGTTTGGCCTCGATTTTGGACATGATTTTCAACGATCTTCATCATGAAACACCCTAATCTAGACCCAGACTTACAAAGGATAATAGATTTACAAAATATGCGCAAAAACGCAGAGGCCCTTACATTGAACCATTCAAGAAAGCATAAATCTATGGCCAAATTAATCAAAACCTTTTATACACAAACCATAACATTCATAATGCATAAATCCCACCAAGAACAAATTGCAAATTTCAATTTAAAATCAAGAACAACTGAGTTGGCTCTGATACCAATTGAAGGTATAAAAGGCCTACGCAGCAGAAAGTATTACTGAACCTACTCAAAGTCTTAGATTCTAATTGAAATACCAATACAATTTCCAAAATATTACAGCAATAAATCTATATTTAATGGGTTGTAAATAGGCTATAAACATGCTAAAAGATCAACTAGATTGATCATAGTGATCAAAGATTTCATAGAAAACTTACTTTTGTAGAAAGCCTTGATCAATTCGCCTTTTCTTGCCAATAAGATTGAAAATGCAGCAACCCTCTTGTGGGAACACCACCAATCGCCTACACCAGTATATCTCTAAGACTTCTTGAAGTAGGAGACTTGTGGGAGTCTTTTGGGAGAGATCTCTAAGAGAGGGAGGGACAATGGGATGTCTTTCCCCCTACCCTAGGGTCCTATATATAGGTAAAGGCCAAGACCTTTTCCTAATAGGAAAAGGTCTAGGAATAAGTTCAAATCTATTATTTGAACAATATTTAATTTTAATAAATAATTAATTAATTACCCAATTAAATATCACATATTTAATCTTAGGGATTTTATTAAAATTAAAATTAATATGAATCCAGTTCATATTAAATTTATTTCAACTTTTCAAATTTTCTCTCATGAATTAATTTGTGAAATTAATTCAAAAATTATATTATAAAGGTTCATAAACTTTATATTATAATGCATCAATGTACATTATATGATTCCCCAAATAAATTGAACACTTTCAGTTTACAATTTATATTTATTTTCTTCAAGTCTTTTTACAAGCTACCAGTGGGACCTAATGGACCTACAAATCAGAAGCTCCGACGATACGAGACTAATCGGCTTAAACTCATTGACCAAGTTAGTCTCCATTCATTATCTGTGGATCACTCCACTAAAGACCACAACTGCACTCTTCTCACTGCAGAATATTTCTGTGTCGACGAATATCGACCAATACTACAAGTCATTCCTTCACGTGTGTTCGTATCCCAGCTGGGTCAAATTACCGTTTTACCTTTGGTTTACATCTTTGTCCTTAAGTCCCCAGTACTCCTCTAATGAACAACCTGTTTGAGGTCCAACCAACAAACAGAAGTCCCTGTTGTAATTCTGGAGTGGTTAATAATATAAGATAAATTGACTCCAAAATCCTGTGCAAGTATACACAGTCTGCAGCAAGTAATATTATCAATCCAAGGTCTGAATGAGCTTCCACTTTGTCTATTTTGCGTAACTTCCTAATGGTTTCAAAAAGAGTAAAATGATTTTGTTTTATCGGAATTATGCTGAAGCAAAATAAATGACAGAACAACAAGTAAACAAATAGATAGACAGATTAAAGACAGGCGCTGGTTAGGTTTTAGTGATTGTTATAAGATACGCTCTAGCAATATTATTGATCATGCATTTCTCGCAGTATTATTAGCGGATTCCTCCCGGAACTCCGGATCTTTTGGGATATGTTTCAAACCCAATGAACTACGACCGATCAAGCACTAGGCAATTATCTATCCCTAGCTCAGTCACTGGCGTTCACCAATACACAATGATCGTAGTGTGGATAATTGCCACACACTCTCTAAATCATCCCTGAAACTAGAGAGAGTTATCCTTACCGGCTGGCCAGGCGCGCATAAAATAAGAATAAGCACAACAATTAACCAAAATGCGATAGTCAATATATTACTAGAGATGAAGCACAGTAATCACATTATTCCTAACCAACACCTTAAGCTACTTAGTTCATAATCGGCATAGGAATACGAATTACAATCTGAGTATGCATGTCCATAACCATAAGTTAATAAAGAAAGTAGACTCCCTAATCAGCTTGCGGATGATGGTGTTCTTGATAATCTTCAATCTCCCTATACTATTCGGCTTCCAAGGGAAAACATGGAATGAGTTTGACTTGGACGGCTACTTCCTTTTATAGAAGGAAAGGAGACTTGAATTAGGTCAACTTGGACACGTATAGGGCTCTCCTTGCTCCTTTATCCCGAAAATAACTCAACAGAAGTCGGTTCATGAAGTTGGCTAACAAGCTGTGATGTGGCAGTTTCTGCTCCCAGTTTTGCTGCAGCATAGAATTTGCTCCCTCCATTCACTCAGCAGCATAATCTGCACAAAATAATTTCCAATGCTTCCATTCTTCCAAATGGGTTAAATCATGTAATATCTCTCTAAAACCAACCCTATTAAGCATTAAAGACACGCAAATCCTTATATAAATGAGGCGTAAATAACTACCTTTTGGGCAGTTATCATACCCCCAAACTTGAACTATTGTGCGTCCCGAGCAATACTAACCAACCTTCCTTCAAGAATTTCAAAACATTAGACAAAGAATTAGCTTAATCAAACCAGACAGTCCAACACTACCTTTAACCTTTACCTGAGCACTCTGCAAAACCAAGCTCTGCTGCAGCAAAATGATTCCTCCGGCATGGACAAATAATCACCACTTTTCAACTTAATTCTAAGAACTCACCACAACCTAGTTCTATTATCAGACATTTCAAAACATATTTTTAAAGGGGTTTATTTCATTATTTATCAGACTTAAAGCAGCCTTACAGTCATAAGCTCTTAAGCACGGGATGACCCACTTTATGGTGCAGTATACCCTTGCCTCAAGCTTATCACCAACTAGGCTCAATACTCATTATAAAGCTAAAAAATCCTTAGTTATTCTATCTCTTGCCCCTCAGAATGGCGACATTTTATGATGAAGCTCACCTAAGTTCTGGGAGACAGAAAAACTGCTGGATCATCATTCATCCCTCAAAACTTTTGCTCTGTCAATTTTTTTCAGCAAAATCTTCATCAAATAATTTTTTTCAGCAAATAATTTTTCTCATCATTTTTTCACATTTCCTAGGTCATCTTTTGACGCGAAGACAAACTGTGGGTATCACAAATGTCCCCGGTTACTCAATAACCTAGCAAATTTTAATTTGAAGGAGAGGAATGCTCGAGCAAAATAATTGGAGTAGCAAAAAGTCCCCCAAACTTGAATTATTCATTGTCCCCAATGAATCATTAAATAAGCAAGTATACCCCCAAACTTAAATTTTTCTATCTGAATTTTTAAACTAAACATGGGACTTAGATTAAGCTTAAAGTGGATCATATAAGTCAATACTACCTTCAAAATCTTCTTGCCGCAGCAACAGTCCAGGCTAGAAGAAATGCTCAAGCAAAAGGTTTCTGGAGATCAGAATACCTTGATCTAATTAAGCATAATCAGTCCAATCTTCAAAAATGCAGAAGAAAATAGTTAAGTCAGAGTTAGTCAGTGCTCATGGAATAGAAACATCTAGAAATTTCATTTAAAAACATAAGAAAAGAAATTACATAGCAGAGATATATTTTTAAAGCAGAAAAATAAAAAAGGAACAAGCAAACATATTTAGCAAACGGGGTCAGATATGCGCGAGCAAACAAAATGATAAGAACAAAAATAATGCTCGTTGAAGATCATTCCATCCATCAATCTTCCTGACCCTGCTCTTCATTAACATCCTCTTCTCGTTCAACAGGCGGGGGTGTGATAGCGAGCAGAAATGTCGCTATTTTAGTCTCAATTTATTAAGCTTTTTGGTACTTTAATCGTGTTTTTAATGAATATATTTAATGAATTTTGTTATTTGGTCCTTAGGAGCAAAGATGGTGATTTTGGGAGAAAAAGTGCCAAAATTGAAGTAATTATAGCCCAAATCAAAGCTTGAAGCAATTGGAGGCCCAAAAAAGTCAACCATGAAGAAATGACCAAGAGAAATAAAGAAGAAGACCCAAAAATCAGCCCAAAAGGAAGCTGAAAAATCTGGAAATTTGGGGCAGCGTCGAGACGCTAAGTAAGGCAGCGTCGCGACGCTACCCTTTCGTGTTGTCCAAGCCGCGTGCGCAGCAGCGTCGCGACGCTACCCCTATTCCAGGCCTATAAAAAGGCACCCTTGGGTGCCTCATTATTCATCAATCAAATCATTCTTCAATCGTTTCCTTCCTTCCTTTGGCTCCTTTGGAGTCTCTCTTAAGGCTTTCTAGCCTTTTTGAGAGAATTCTTTAGTGGGAAATATTTTGGGAAATTTTGGGGAGCATCTAAAAGGCTCAAGGAGTAGTCAGCGGGGCTCCAAGCGTCAGCGAGGGGTTTTTCGACGGTCAATTCCTTTCCTTTTATGCTCTTTATTATGCTTTCCCTTGTAATTATTGTGGATATTATGTGTAGCTAAACCCCAATTTGGGGTCTTCAAATGAAATGATAGTTCAAATTTTGTTATAATTTCTTGTCTCTTGCCCATGTCCTAATTATTTGTATGGATGTGCTTAATGCTTTACTCAATCTGGCCAATTGTGTAATGATTAGATTCTTAATGGAAACTCGACGGAGAGAAATTAGGATAGATCATAATCCATGCAACTAGTTTAATTGCCCGTTGTGACACCGGGATTAGTTGATTAAACTTAGTTTCCTAAAATGAATCAGAGCGTAATAATTAATGATTTTTAATGGCGCTAAGGACACTTAGGTTGTTAAAATGAATTAATTACAATTAGGGGAAACCGACAGGAGAACCGATTAACGGAGATTCTACGATTATAATTAGTTGGGCAATGAGATAGGATAATTATAACAACTATTTAGCTAACCATCGATTTTCAAGACCCCTCTTCCCATTTTAAAGAAAACTCTTTCTCCACATTTTATTTTTGATTGATCAATTTGTTTTTGTTAATTGTCTTGAATTTAAAATCCTTTTATTACATGAAGTGGTCCCTAAATATTATTTCGCCTAAGTATTTTTAGTGCTCAGGAAAATTTTAATTATTTGCTTAAGTTTCGCTTCGCCTCCCTGTGGATTCGATACTCGGTATTACTACCGTTTTATATTACTTGTCACGACCCGTGCGCTTGCGGATAATCGTATCATCAACACCGACAGGGTGGTATCCAAAGATTAAACAAATCATCGGGAAACACTGGAAAGGCCTGATACGGTGTTGAGAAATTGGTTTGCAAGGCCCCCCTGAGCGCATCATCTCTCCTTTTAGCATAAGTCCAGTAGGTCTGAGCTTGCCTTTCAGCAAATTCTAACCTACTGGCCAACACTGACAGTTGCTCTAGGATCTGATTAACGCCATACACAAGCCCACCCTGGCGAACCTCTTGCATACGCTGAAGCCGCGCCAGATTAGGTGTGTCAATGATTCCCTTATCAGGCATGATCATATCTTCTGGAACCGTGGGCACTCCCGCCCTGCTGCATAACATCGTAATCGTGTTTGGAAAGAACAGCTTCCCCACCTTCTTTTTCCAGCAATCAACAATCTCAGAAGAAATAATTTTTCCTACATCAATACTCATCGAGCGAAGAATGGCAAAGGCAAGCAATACCCTGTCCCGAGATACTGTGGAGTCGTGTGTTGTCGGCAGCAAGCGTAGCCTGATGAAACCCATCCAAGTGTTGGCTTCACTCTTCAAATAAGCAGCTTGAAACGTATGCTTCCGCGTCTGCGACACCCTCCATTGAGCCCCCTCAATGCCTACCTCCAGGACAGCCGCACTCAGTTGATCACTAGATGGTGCAACCACCATCTCATTAAAAACGGCATGCGGAAAATCCTGGAGATCGAACAATTCATTAATGGCCTCAGGACTCCACTGTACAGGCACTCCTCGAACGATAACCTCAAAATCATTCTTAACGTCAAGGTTGGCGTAAAATTCTCGAACAATGTTGGAATTGACAGGTTCTGGTTTCGCACAAAATTGCCTCCATCCGAGGTTCACTATTCCAGACTCCAAGAACCTGGGCAAATCACTGCCAAATCCTCGTTCGAACAAGAAGTCCCGTTTCAGCACCTCCTGGTATTTTGCTCGAGCAAGATCGTTGACGAAGCGAATGAATGGTGCCCTCGACTCCTCAATTTCTCCCGATGCTTCGGCAATTCCTTTGCCCTTGCTTTCTCTCTGTTTGCGCAAACGCTCTTCTTCTGCCTTTCTTGCCTCTTCTTCTTTTTCCTTATTCTCAGCTTCCCTTTTTTCTTCCTCAGAGTCCGACGTCGGAGGTGATGGAGTGTTCCGAATCACCCTCACGCGACCCGCCTTCCTCTTGATGCGGCAGTGCTTGGGCGGTTCAGGCATAATGATTTCAACACGAGCCTCCTGCACCGGCTCTGGTGTTTTCTCTTTTTCAGGCATACCTGCGACTTGTCTTTCGACCTCTGTCTCATGTTCCTTCTCAGTATTCTCTTCCTGAACCGTAGCAGAAACTATCGGTTTTGTCTCAAGATTCTGAACAGCCTCTGTTTCTTGGATGACTTCTTGTTCCGCAGCCCTCTACTGCCTCCGTCTTCGCTTTGCCTCCTTCTCTTCTGGCGTTCTTTTCTTCTTAGTTTTCCCTTTTCTTCACTCTCCCTCTCTTTCCTAGCTCTAGTCTTAGCCATGGAGGTATGAACGGTTTTGACAGAGAAAAAAGAATGCAGATGGCAAAAATGGGATTAAGAAGACGAAGTGGGAGAAGCTTACCAGCGTTTGTGAATAAATAAGGCGCCAGCAAATTCAAATCCTAACGAAAAAGATTTTCCACATTAATTATATTACCGTTTAAATTTAAAAATACAAACCTGAAAATTTGAAACCAACAACGGTAAATTCGTGGATTCCAAACGCCCATGGTAAAAATCAATGTGCTGTCATCATTGAAGCCTTCGGATAATTGCTCTGCGACATGTGGCCTCATCAGATGATGCACGCACATTTACCTGCGAGAATTCAAAGCCAAATCCAACGGTAAAAATAATAAATTCCAACGGAAACCCTTTTAATTCGGAATATTTTGCTCCGGCCATAGTCTTGCTGCAACAACCTGAAGAATCTTGGATATGTTATTTGAATTTCAAAATTAAATCTTTCAAATTTATCCAATCAAATCAAATTTAATCTTTTATTCTTAAAAGAAGCCAAATAAATTAGAGAAAATCTCTATTAATTAAAACTAGAATTCAAATAACTGAAAATAAAATCTAGATAAAATCTAATAAAATCTAACTAATTAAAAGATAATTGAAAGATAATTTAAATAAATAATCCTAAAATCAAATCAAATTCAAAACGAAATAAAATCTAAAATAATAAAAATACTGAGATCTAATAAACTATGCAAAAATGAAACCTAACCTAATCGGAATTAAAAACAAATCAGAGAAACTTAAAATCAATACAAAATCTGGGAGCTCAAAATTTTGCTCTGTGAAATGCTCCCGCAAAAGTCCTACTCTCTCAATCATCAACCAACCTTAGGGAATGATATTTCGACTGAATCTCCTCACCCCAATAATGTTTCACACGCTGCCCATTCACTTTGAACAATCTCCCATCTTTTTCATCCTGCAAAGTAATTGCTCCATAGGGGAAAACCTCAATCACAACAAACGGACCTGACCATTTAGATTTTAATTTTCCAGGAAATAATTTTAATCTAGAATTATAAAGCAAAACTTTTTGACCCTTGACAAACTCCTTAGATTTAATTTTTTTGTCATGCCACAGCTTAGTCTTTTCCTTATACATTTTCGCATTTTCGTAAGAAAATTGACGAAATTCTTCTAACTCATTAAGCTGCAGCATTCTTATTGCTCTTGCACGACTCAGATCAAAATTTAACTTTTTCAAAGCCCGAAATGTTTTGTGCTCCAGCTCTAATGGCAAATGGCAAGCTTTCCCATATACTAACCTATAGGGAGACATACCTAGAGGAGTCTTATAAGCTGTCCTATAAGCCCAAAGAGCCTCATCCAACCTAAAGGACCAATCCTTTCTAGATGGATGGACTACTTTCTCTAAAATAGCTTTAATTTCCCTATTACTAATCTCAGCTTGACCATTTGCTTGTGGGTGATAAGGGGTAGCTATCCTATGCTTAATCTCATACTTAGCTAAAAGCTTAGTTAAGATATTATTAACAAAATGTGTACCCTCATCACTTATTAGAGCTCTAGGTGTCCCAAACCGCGCAAAGATGTGCGATTGAAGAAACCTTGCTACTGTCTTGGCATCACTCTGATGGCATGCGATGGCCTCCACCCACTTGGACACGTAATCCACTGCCAATAAGATAAAAACATTGCCATTAGAAGGGGGAAATGGCCCCATAAAGTCAATACCCCATACATCGAATAGTTCAACTTCTAAAATGTAAGTAAGAGGAATTTCATCTCTAGGCCCCAAGTTTCCTCTCCTTTGACAAGCGTCACATTGCTTGTAGAACCAGTGGGCATCCTTAAACAAGGTAGGCCAGAAGAATCCGCAATGCAAAATCCTCATAGCTGTCCTTTGACCGCTGAAATGGCCTCCATACGGCGAAGAGTGACATTGCTCCAGGATTTCGGTTGCTTCATCACCTGAAACGCACCTACGAAAAATACCGTCAGAGCATTGCTTATACATAAATGGCTCATCCCAATAGAAAAATTTTGCATCATGCTTAAACTTTTTCTTCTGCCCCCAATCCATATCAATAGGGGTGACTCCCTTCACTAAAAAGTTGGCAATATCAGCATACCAAGGGACATCCCTGACTACCTTTACCTGAACAGCAAAAAGCTGTTCATCTGGAAAAGAATCGGAAATGGCAGATTGCTCCAGCAAAGATGATGATGGATCAAGACGAGACAAGTGATCTGCAATGAAATTCTCTGATCCCTTCTTGTCCTTTATCTCCAAGTCGAATTCCTGCAGTAATAAAACCCAACGAATTAGTCTAGGCTTTGCATCTTTCTTTGACATTAAATACCTTATTGCTGCATGATCCGTGAACACCGTGACTTTGGATCCAACCAAATATGGCCGGAATTTCTCAAAAGCAAACACAACAGCTAACAACTCCTTTTCAGTAGTTGTGTAGTTGACCTGTGCCTCATTTAAAACCTTGCTTGCATAATATATAGGATGAATAAATTTACCCTGCTTCTGCCCCAGCATTGCACCTACTGCAGCATCACTCGCATCACACATTACCTCGAATGGCAAATTCCAATTAGGTGCGCAGAGAATGGGTGCTGAGATTAAAGCAGCCTTCAATGTTTCAAAAGCCTTCCTACAATCTGCATTAAAGTCAAAAACATGATCAGTGCACAATAAGTTACAAAGAGGTTTACTGATTTTGGAAAAATCTTTTATGAACCTCCTATAAAATCCAGCATGCCCTAAGAAGCTCCGAATTCCCTTCACTGAATTCGGTGGCTCTAGTCTCTCAATAACCTCAACTTTTTCTCTATCAACTTGTAGACCATTTTTAGAAATTTTATGACCTAACACTATACCCTCCTTCACCATGAAGTGGCACTTCTCCCAATTAAGAACTAGATGGGTATCCTCACATCTTTTTAATACCTTACCTAAATTATCTAAACAACTCTGAAAATACCCTCCAAAAACTGAAAAATCGTCCATAAATACTTCAACAGTGGACTCAATCATATCAGAAAAAATTGCTAACATACACCGCTGAAATGTTGCTGGAGCATTGCAAAGGCCAAAAGGCATTCGCCTGAAAGCAAACGTCCCATAAGGGCAGGTGAAAGTGGTTTTTTCCTGATCTTCAAGAGCAATAGTAATCTGGTTATACCAAGAATAACCATCCAAGAAACAGTAGTAGGCCTGACCAGCCAATCGATCCAACATCTGGTCGATAAATGGTAGAGGGAAATGATCCTTTCTGGTGGCTTTATTAAGCCTTCTGTAATCCATACAAACCCTCCAGCCTCGAGAGAATTTCCCGAATGTTGCTGGGGCAAAGCCTGCTTATTTTGCTGAGGCATTACCTGCGCTTTAGCAAATCCCGGCTGGTTCATCTTCTGTTGCGCTTGTACGTTCCTTGACCTCCCCATGAGAAGTTGGGGTGGTTGCGCCAACCTGGATTATAGAAGTTAGAATAAGGGTTGTTCCTCTGATTACCTACAAAAAACACAGAAGCTGGATTGTTGGGGCAAAACTCGTAGTTGTGGTCTTCACCGCAATAGACACATGCTTCGTCCGTGACTTGGTTCACCACTGCTGCAGGCTCCATAGCTAATGGCTGCTGATGACTAATCACTGTCACATTCTTAAGAGCGTTAGCAATCATTGCAAGATCAGCCCTAATGGTGGACACACCATCAACCTCTAATACACTCTTAACTTTTTTATTTGTGCCTCTAACATCCGACCACTGACAACTATTAATAGATATTCTTTCTAAAATTTCATAGGCTTCATCAAAAGTTTTTGCCAAAAGGGCCCCTCCAGCCGAAGCATCGACCATACCTTGGGTTACTCCATTTAAACCATTGTAAAATGTTTCCATTTGAATACAATGAGGTAACCCATGGTGGGGACACTTTCGTAAAAGCTCCTTAAACCTCTCCCAAGCCTCACTAAAAGTCTCATCCTCAAGTTGCCTAAACCCTACTATTTTACTCCTTAATTTAGCATTTCTATTAGGTGGGAAATATTTACTCAAAAAATTTTCAGCTAGCTCATCCCACGTCCTAATTGATCCTGGAGCAAAAGAGTTTAACCATGATTTTGCTCCATCTCTAAGAGAATACGAGAACAAAGTTAATCTAAGAGCATCTCTAGGCACTCCTTGAATTACAAAAGAATCACTAACTCCTAGAAAAGACTTAAGATGTAAATGAGGGTCTTCAGATGACAAACCATGGAATTGCCCCACGGTTTGCAACATCTGAAACATTACCGCTTTCATTTCAAAATTCGTCGCTTGGATTTGGGGACGTGCAATCCCTGGATTCAACTCATTAAACATCGGGACAGCATACACTCGAATGGCTCTGGTCCTATCGTTCGCTATCAAGATAGGATTCTCAGCCTGATTATTTCGCTGCTCATTTTGCTCAAACAGTGGGTTTTGCTGCAGCAACGGATTCTGCTGGGGGTTTGCTGCTGCTGGTCCTTCAGGAACCTGTGGAAGTTGCGGCACGTTCTCCATCTGGTTTCTGCGCTGCTCCCTCCTTTTGTTCCTCAAACTGTACCCCAGGCGGATCGCTCATGCACCAAAATCACACCTGCAAAAACAAAAGAAACAATCAAAAAGTTCTAGCACCAAACCACTAAAACACATACACAAAACAGATCAGATAAAAACTTATTCAAGTCCCCGGCAACGGCGCCAAAAACTTGTTGTAATTCTGGAGTGGTTAAAAATATAAGATAAATTGACTCCAAAATCCTGTGCAAGTATACACAGTCTGCAGCAAGTAATATTATCAATCCAAGGTCGGAATGAGCTTCCACTTTATCTATTTTGCGTAACTTCCTAATGGTTTCAAAAAGAGTAAAATGATTTGGTTTTATCGGAATTATGCTGAAGCAAAATAAATGACAGAACAACAAGTAAACAAATAGATAGACAGATTAAAGACAGGCGCTGGTTAGGTTTAGTGATTGTTATAAGATACGCTTTAGCAATATCATTGATCATGCATTTCTCGCAGTATTATTAGCGGATTCCTCCCGGAACTCCGGATCTTTTGGGATATGTTTCAAACCCAATGAAGTACGACCGATCAAGCACTAGGCAACTGGCTATCCCTAGCTCAGTCATTGGCGTTCACCAATACACAATGATTGTAGTGTGGATAATTGCCACACACTCTCTAAATCATCCCTGAAACTAGAGAGAGCTATCCATACCGGCTGGCCAGGCGGGCATAAAATAAGAATAAGCACAACAATTAACCAAAATGCTGCAGGGATTAAAGCCCTTGCGCAGCGGAAACGATCAGAGAATCACACTGATTTTTAAACGAGATTGAAAAACCAATACGGATCACAAAAGAATAAATTTACAGCAAGATACTGGAAAATTAACATGCTGTAAAACTGATAAAACATGCTGAAAATTAAGAAACAATTCTAGATCTAATCTAGAAAAGGATCCTATTGATCCTAGTTCAAGAACAAACTCACCCTTGAAGGAATTCTTGAACCGCTTCGCCAAAACCCTTTGGTAACCAAAAAATACAGCAGCAAGAGACCTTTGGTTTTGCTGGAAAAATAGTCACGAACACCACCACGAGGAAACACCGGTATTCTAAAAAGGAATATGTTGAGTGGTTATGTGGGAACCTGAGAATTCTAAGGATTTTTCTTCTGGAATGCTTCTCTGTATCACAGATGGAGAAGAGAATCACGAGAGAGAGCGAGAGGGCGAGCGTGAGGGAGGCGTGAATGAGGGAGGCCAAACTGCCTCTTGACCCTTTCTTTTAACCTAAACCTCAAGAGAAAAAGCCACCTCACATAATATCAGGTAACTGAAATATCAGTTACCTGATAATTTTTTTTTATTTTTTTTAATTAATCAGAATTTAAAATCATAATTTTAAATTATAATTAATTAAATCTTAATTAATCAATATTAATTAAAATAACATTAATTTAAATCCAATTTAAATTAATATCCCTCTTATCTTATAGTTCAATTAAATCAAATTTAATTAAACTAGAAAAATTAACTAATTCAAAATTAATTAACTTTAAAACAATAAAATTGAACATCATATATTCAATTATTATTATTCTCTCTCATGAAACTATAGTATTAATGTACATCCAATGCACATTAATTATAACCTATAGTTTTAATATGAATCAAATTCATATTTTAGTTTAACATTCGAACCCCTTCGAATACTCAACTTAACCTTAGAATTTTATCTCAATGCTCTTATAGAGCTACCGGTGGGACCTGATGGACCTACAGATCAGAAGCTCCAACGATATGAGATTAGCTGGCTAATCTCATTAACCAAGTTAATCAATATTCGTTAACTGTGGTTCACTCCACTAAAGAACCACAGCTGCACTCTTCTCACTGCAGATATATTTCTGTGTCCACGGATATCGACCGTCAACAGCAAGTTAGCCCTTCACGTGTGTTCGTACCCAAGCTAGGTCAAATTACCGTTTTACCCCTGGGCTACCTCTTGGTCCTTAAGTACCAGTGCTCCTCTAATGAACAACCTGTTTGTGGTCCAACTAGCAAACAGAAATCCCTCTCGTGCCATAAAGAGGGTAGGGCCCATTATTCAAGACCCGGAGACACCACTTAAGGGAACACACCTCTACTTACCCTAATATTGGGAAGGAGTGAATTCCATCTTGTAAGACTACGTTCCCAGCTCCCCATTCGGTCTTGTCCCAAAAATGGTAGGCTTATTGAGTCGGCGAACAGGCCACTCTCACCCGTACAAATCAAAGGACAATCCCTCATGGACAGGAGTCCATAATCCACTCAGGATTAAGGCCAAGTTGCCTAGGTCATCCTAGTGAAATAGAAACCGAGCTAACTAACGGTGTTATAGTTAGTGGTTAACTATTTCGCGGTCCGGTTTTTGTGCAAACTCATTGCACAGGATACCCCCACTCGCATGTCAACCACATGAACGCGTTGAATCATTACGTTTGTATCAATATACAAAGCGGGCCGTATCCATAGTGTCACCAGGATAAGGTACCCAGCCTTATCCCTATACTACAGACCCTTTAGGCTAAAACTTGAACATTGATCCCCGTATGTCCCTACATACTAGTTCAAGCCTCATTCTATTAGCCTTGGATGTTTAGTTTATTGGATTAGGGTTAATAAGACAAGATATAATACAAACACTGAATAATACATCACTTTATTAATGTTCGGTCAAATGTACATTTACTATCTACGAGTTTTGGGGCATAAAACCCAACAAACTCCCACTTGAACTAAAACTCAAGTTACAGGGAAAGTATATATATACAATATAATCTAAAGCTGGAAATGGTACATGTATGTTGTACATTACATAAAAGGTAAATATACAAAATACAATAAACTAGGGCATCCTTACACCCATTACACATCTCCCACTTGCCCTAGATTACGCTATATACATGTCTCGCAGACCTAGACTTTCTAGATGACCCTCGAACACTTTAGCCGAGAGGGCCTTTGTAACGGATCAGCAATGTTGTGCTCGGAAGCGATCTGGGTCACGACCACATCTCCTTTTTGCACAATCTCACGAATCAGATGATACTTCCTTTCTATGTGTTTACCTCTTTTGTGGCTGCGAGGTTCCTTTGAATTGGCTACAGCCCTACTGTTGTCACAGTATAACGTAATGGGCAAGTTCATATTTGGAACAACTTCCAAATCTGTCAAGAACTTCCTTAGCCAAACAGCTTCCTTAGCTGCTTCACAAGCAGCTACATACTCAGCCTCCATCGTGGAGTCTGCTATGCACCCTTGCTTTATACTCCTCCAAACTACCGCTCCACCATTAAGGGTGAAACCTGACCCTGACGTAGATTTCCTAGAATCCTTGTCAGTTTGGAAGTCAGAGTCGGTGTAACCCGTGAGAACTAACTCCTTAGCCCCAAACACCAACATGTAATCCCTCGTTCTCCTAAGATACTTGAGGATTCCTTTAACGGCGGTCCAGTGGTCTAACCCTGAATTCGACTGATATCTGCTGACAATCCCTACAGCATAACAAATGTCAGGCCTCGTGCATAGCATGACATACATTAAGCTACCCACGGCAGAGGCGTAGGGAATCCGTCTCATATCCTCAACCTCTTGAGGTGTCTTAGGAGATTGTTCCTTAGACAAGTGAACCCCATGCCTGAAAGGCAACAAGCCCTTCTTGGAGTTCTGCATCGAATATCGAGCCAACATCTTGTCGATATACGTTGCCTGAGACAGAGCTAGCGATTTGTTCTTTCTATCTCGAATAATCTGGATGCCAAGAACATACTGGGCCTCACCCAAATCTTTCATTTGGAATTGAGCTGCTAGCCATTCTTTTACGTCAGACAGATACCCTACGTCATTCCCAATGAGTAGAATGTCGTCTACATAAAGTACTAGGAAAGCTACTTTATTCTTGTTGATCTTCTTGTAAACACAAGGCTCATCAACATTCTGGTCAAAACCAAAAGATTTGATCGCAGTATGAAATCTATTATTCCAAGATCGAGAATCCTGTTTCAACCCATAAATGGATCGATTCAGTTTGCAAACCTTTTGCTCTTGACCTTGGGATATGAACCCTTCGGGTTGAGACATAAAAATACTCTCGTCAAGATTGTCATTCAGAAAAGCTGTCTTGACATCCATTTGCCAAATTTCATAATAATAAAATGTGGCAATGGATAAGAGGATTCTTATGGACTTTAGCATAGCAACTGGAGAAAAAGTTTCTTCATAGTCCACTCCTTCTCGTTGGGTATAACCCTTTGCTACAAGTCTTGCTTTGAAAGTCTGTACTTTCCCAGCAGCATCTCTTTTTCTCTTATAGATCCATTTACACCCAATGGGTTTGACCCCTTCCGGTAGATCTACAAGTTCCCAAACTTGATTGAAGTACATAGACTCCATCTCAAGGTCCATGACTTTGGCCCACTCGTCCTTATCTACATCATTCATTGCCTGACAATAAGACAATGGATCTTCTACGCCGTCATCAGGTATGACTACTTGTGTTTCTGTTAAACCCAAGTAGCGGTTAGGTTGTATCACAATCCTCCCACTGCGTCGAAGCTCTCCCACTACGTGAGGAGGACTAGATTGACGAGAAGAACTGCATTCTCCAACAACTCTTGTTGAAGGATCAGGTTCATCAACAACCCTTGTTGATCCTTCTGTAACTTCTCCTAATACTAACTTACTTCGTGGTCGATGATCTCGAATGTGGTCTTCCTCCAAGAAAGTTGCATTTGTCGATACAAATACTTTATTATCTTGAGGGTCGTAGAAAAGACCACCTCTCGTTTCTTTTGGGTAACCAACAAATTGGCATATTCTTGTACGTGGTTCCAATTTCTTAGGATTTGTCACTAACACATGTGCAGGACAACCCACGATACGGAAGTAACACAAACTAGGTTTACGCCCCTTCCATAGCTCAAAAGGAGTTTCAGAAACACTTTTTGAGGGAACATTGTTAAGAATATGTACTGCAGTCGCCACTGCATACCCCCAAAACGAGCTAGGCAACTGAGCATAGCACATCATAGATCGAACCATGTCTAACAAGGTTCTGTTTCTCCTTTCTGATACACCATTCTGCTGAGGTGTACCAGGTGCTGAGAGTTGTGATTGGATTCCATGTTCTATCATATAGTCCTGGAATCGCTGATCTAAATACTCTCCACCTCGATCTGATCGAAGTGTTTTAATTGTTTTACCTAACAGGTTTTCTACCTCAGCCTTAAACTCTTTGAACCTTTCAAGAGCTTCAGACTTATGACCCATTAGGTACAAGTAACCGTATCGTGAATAATCATCTATGAAAGAGATGAAATATTCATAACCACCTCGAGCCTTTACATTCATTGGACCACAAAGATCCGAATGTATTAGTTCAAGTGGTTCTTTGGTCCTATAACCTTTTCCAGTCTTGGTCATTTTACCCTCGAGACACGATTCACAGGGTGGTAAAGATGTATCTTCTATGTCACTTAGAAGTCCATTTTTAACCAAACGATCAATCCGATCGATGTTAATATGACCAAGACGAAGATGCCAAAGATACGTATTGTTACTTAAAGGAGAAACTTTTTGCCTTTTGTTTTGCGTTTCGGCCGTTTTAAACATTTCATGACTTAAAATAGCCTTAGCATCATTTGGTCTTAGCACAAATAAATTATTCTCACGCTTAGCTGAACAAATGTAAACTCCATTCTTTGAAATTAAAGCTTCATTAAGCAAGAAGGAAACAGAATAACATTGTTCTAGTAAAGCTGAAACAGAAATAAGGTTCCTTTTAATTCTAGGAACCAAGTACAAGTTCTCTAAAATTAAAAACCTATTTCTAAAGAATAATTTTGCAGCTCCCACTGCACGAGCTGAAACGAAGTCTCCCGTTCCGACCTTGAGCGTCATTTCACCCTCTGTCAGCTGCTGGAAATTATTTCCCTGAAAAGAAGAACAAACATGATTAGTGGCTCCCGAATCCAGTATCCAGGAAAACTCATCATGTTCAACGAGACAAGTCTCTAACACAAGTAAATCGAATTTACCTTCTTTTTCTCTTCTCTTCTCAGCAAGGTAGCGGGGACAGTTGCGCTTCCAGTGACCATCTGCATTACAGTGGAAGCATCTGCCTTTGTCGGCCACGACCTTGGCCTTCCCCTTTCCTTGCACAGCCTGTGCAGGAGCCTTCCCCTTGTCTCCCTTCCTCTTTTGAATCTGCTTCGATGAAGAAGGCTGGGGTACAGATTTAGTTCCTGAGGATGAACCCTTCAGGAACTTCTTCTTGGAATAGGCCACGTTGGCCTCTCCTTTAACCACACTCTTTCCCTTGCTCTTTTGCAGGGACTCATAAATCTGTAACTCCGAGAGGAGGGTAGTCAGGTTGAACTGAATCTTATTCATGCTCGCGTTCGTCCTGAATGACAGATAGCTCGCCGGGAGCGAGTGAAGGATGAACGCAACCTGACTGCGCTCGCAGACAACCCCGCCATTTGCCTCAGCTATGTTGAACTGGTTAATCATGTCCAGGGCATGTTCCCGAACAGATTGACCTTCCATCATCTTGGCATTGAAGACGTTCTTCAAGGCGTCGTGGTGTGATAGCGAGCATAGCTAGCTATGTTTCCCTAATTAATTAAGCTAGTCTTTTATATTTAATTGGCCAAAATTATGCATTTTTATGTTCTTTTTGTAGGAATCATGTTTCGGAGTTAAATCGAGAATTTGGAGCTAAATATATGTTCGGGACATGAAAATTGGCTAAAGAACGAAAAAGATTCAACCAAGAAGAAGTCAAAAGAGAGCCATCCGTAGGCCAGCGTCGGGACGCTGCTCTTGGAGCGTCTCGACGCTGCCTTTCCTTTTCTGAATTTGGCGGCAACAGAGACAGTGTCGAGACGCTATCTCCTTAGCGTCGAGACGCTGTGACAGCGTCGCGACGCTATGTACACAGTGTCGCGACGCGACCCGCAGATTTTCTATAAATTCCTCTTTTCAGCTACGGATTGGGGGAGTCCAATTGGTTAGATTTTAGCCCTAATTTCGACTAGAGACCTTTGGTGGGAGCTAAAGCAAGGCCAAGGAGCGGGAATCGAGCGAGAAGACGGAGAGATCGTGACGGGGACGTGCCGGTTTCGACGGATTCGAGTTTTCCCTTTTCTTTCCCTTAACTCTTGTAGTTTTTATGGCTTTTCTTTCAATTAGTGTTTATGGTTTAAAGACTATGAATTGCTAGTTGTTTGTCTTAGGGATTGATGTAATTGTTTAAGTTTGTTGGATTAATTTTTCGTATGAATGTGCTTTTATTCTATGCATGCAATTTTGTGTTTAATGCTTTCAATTACTTGATCACTAATTGAATGATTTAAGTGTTGAATCTAACTCGGGAGAGAGGATTTGGCTTAAGACTTACCTTGTTTAATTGCATGACTAGAGTATAAATTCTAAGTTTGTGACGGGATTTGGAATATCTTTAGAAGCATAGCAAGGATCGAACCGAATAATGCCTTGCATGTTAATGAACTTAGATAGGGATATCAAGTTGGTTTATATGCATGAGAATCAATTATACTCGGGAGAGGTAATCGTGATAAAAGTTTCCTTGGATTGTAGAATAATTGCACGGTCAATTCATTCCTATTAATCAATCCTCATTCTTAATCAATAAAATCAATTCCCTAAGAATCTTTCCATTTGAGTCTCCACTTTTATTTTATGCTTTTTGTCTTTAGATTTATCTTTTATCATTGAGTTTTGCTCCCTAAATAAAATTGAACAAAAGTATTTACGATACTTAGTTTGCTAGAAAACCAATCCAGAGGACGACACTTGTTTAATCACAAAAACACTATATTATTACTTGACCCGTACACTTGCGGTAAGCAAATTGCGATTAATATCGTAGAAAAATTTTCCGGTCTTAGTTTTTGGCGCCGTTGCCGGGGATTGGTATATTTAGTTAAATTAATATCGTAGAAAAATTGTCCGGTCTTAGTTTAGGGTGTATTCTATTTTTTTGTGATTTTTGTTATTTTTGTTTTAGGTAAATTGCATTTTTCCTTTAATTGTTTTTCTTTTCCATTCTTAAATTTTTCCTTATTTAGATTTTCCCATTTTTGTTTGATTTTTCCATTGTTAGATTTTTAGTTTTTCCTTTTTAGATTAGTTTTCCCTTATTTGTTAGTTTCCTTATTGGTTTTTTGTCTTATCTATTTTTGCATTCCATATTAGTTTATTTTCTTTCCTTTTCTAGATTATATTTTCCATATTTAAATTGAGTCTTTGTCATGTGTTCTTGTTAGGTTATTGTTTGATTGAAAGCCTAATTATCATTGTTGCTTTAATTGATTTGAATGGCTTTTTATTCAACACCATATTCCAATTTTTCATCTTCAAGTTATACCCCTTTAAATGAAAATTCTTCCTTGGAAAGCATAGTTCAGAATTATATTGAGGAGTCTAGAGCGAGGAGTCTAAAAATTGATGAAATCATAAGAGGACTTCAAGCTCCACAGGAAGTTAGGGAGGTGGGATCCACTTCCATAAGTTGCCTAGTGAGTCATGTGGCCGATGATTCATTGGCACCCATTAATGAGCGTAGTTCTTTCGATCTTGATGAGGATGAGCAGTTAGGGGTGAGTTGCATGAATAGTGGGGATGAATTGGAGAGTTGGAGCACCTATCAAGAACATGTTTATGAGGAAGAAAAACAAAATGAGCTTGTAGTGTCAGAGGAAGTTCAGGAGGTAGAGTTTGAAGTTGAAAAGCCTTCGTCTGTTTTATCTTCTCCATCTTGTGTGATTATGTTCCCAACTCCCCACTCGACATTGTCCCCAAAATGGTAGGCTTATTGAGTCGGCGTGCTGGCCACTCTCACCCATACAAATCAAAGGACAACCCCTCGTGAACAGGAGTCCATAATCCACTCACGATTGAGACTGAGTTGTCTAGGTCATCCTAGTGAAATAGAAACCAAGCCAACTAACGGTGTTACAGTTAGTGGTTAACTATTTCGTGGTCCGGTCTTTTGCAAACTCATTGCATAGGATACCCCCATGCACTCGCATGTCAAACACATGAACGCGTGGGATCATTGCGTTTGTATCATAATACAAAGTGGGTCGTATCCATAGTGTCACCAGAATAAGGTACCCAACCTTATCCTTGTACTATAGACCTTTTAGGTTGTTACTTGAACATCGATCCCCGTATGTCCCCACATACTAGTTCAAGTTACATACAAACAACCTTGGATCTTAGTTTATTGGATTTGAGTCGAATAGTGCAATACTTAACAATAACATTTTATTGCCGAAACTAAATAACACTTTATTAAAAACAAGTATAAAGTTTTTTTACATTCACTATCTACGAGTTTTAGGGCATAAAATCCAACATTAGGTTCATTTGCTTGTTGTCACCTCGGTAGGTGTAGGGAACAACTAAAGAGTTATTTTTTAAAAAAATTAGCATGTTTGATCTTGCTTAGGAGGAAAACAAAGAAGATATGCTTATCATGCTAAAAAGGAAAAATCATTCTTGTTGTTACAATTTGAAAGAAAAAAAAAAAAAAGAGAAAGTCATGACTTATGCATGCAATGCAATGCTTAATAAAGTTTTGGCAAAAAGAGCTACCCTTGTTTTGATCAGTTAGGCCAACCAAACGGTAAAACTCGGGTTAAGGGTCCCTGCAATAGGTGTGTGAAAGCTAGTGCCACATATAAATGCTGAAGGGGATAAAAGCCCCTACACAGCGGAAATGCATCGATTGGACCTTATGCCGTATATTAATTAACATTAAAATACCGTAACGAAAAAGCAAAATAAACTTTAAACATGCTTTAAAGTTGCTGGAAATTTCTATAAGCAAGCTTGAGAATTAAATCTAAATTTATTTTCTTGCTTTTCTAAAGAAACGGGAAAGAACTGTTACAAACTTTCGTTGTAGACTTGACCGTTCTTCGCCAATGATGCTCCAACGAACGAAAACTCAGCGATTCCTTCTTGCTTTCTTCACTGTAAATTTCTTCTTCAAAGACACAATAACCACAGAGGTTACACCGGTATGTCTCTAAGTCTAGGAGACAAAAGACTTGTGGGAGTCTTTCTCTAAGAGGGAGGCTAGAGAGAATTCTAGGGTCTTGTTTTGTGATTCTAAGAGCAAGAGGGCTGCTAAACCAATTAGGTCTAGTGTTCTATTTATAGAAGAGTGGCCATGAATAAAATATTCAATTAAATCAATCTTTTCCAAAATTGATTCAATCTTATTTCTTATTTAATCAATCCAAGATCAATCAATTCCATAATTGATTAATCTTTTCCCCAAATGAATAATTACTTCCATAAGTAATTAGATAATTTCCATAAATGATTAATCACTTCCTTAAGTGATTAATTATTTTCATAATTGATTAATTCCTCGGTTAATGACTTCTTTATTTAATTAACCACCAATTAAATATCTCATATTTAATTTCCGGACCTGAATTAATTAACTTGCCCAAATAGATTTTAGACCTTAAAATTAATTAATTCATTATTTGAACTCTTTCAAACTTCGATAAATTTAATGTGACTCAAATTTATATTAATATTTGAATTTCTTCAAATATTAATTTCTCTCCTAATAATATATCAATATATATTATATTGTTTCCCTTAGTAAATTAAACATTTTCAATTTACATTTATTACTTAGTTGCCTCAAATTACTTTATGAGCTACCAGTGGGACCTAATAGACTTGCAGATTAGAAGCTCCAACGATGTGAGATTAATTTGTCAAACTCATTAACCAAATTAATCAATATTCGTTAACTGTGTGTACATTCCACTATAGACTCACAGTTGCACTTTTCTCACTACATACATATTTTATGTGTCCTCAGATATAGACCAATATCGACTAGTTAGTCCTTCACGAGTGTCTGTAACACCAGCTGGGTCAAATTATCGTTTTACCCCTGGGTTACTTCTATTTCCTTAAGTACCAGTTCTCCTCTAATGAACAACCTGTTTGTGGTCCAACCATCAAACCGAAAACCCTCTCGTGCCATTGAGAGGATAGGGCCCATTGTTCAAGACTCGAAGTCACCACTTAAGGGAACACTCATCTGTTTCTCTAAAGTCGGGAAGGAGTGAATTCCATCTTGTACGATTATGTTCCCAACTCTTCATTCGGTCTTGTCCCCAAAATGGTATGCTTATTTAGTCGACGTATTGGTCACTCTCACCCATACAAATCAAGGGACAATCCCTCATGAGCAGGAGTCCATAATCAACTCAGGATTAAGACTAAGTTGTCTAGGTTGTCCTAGTGAAATAGAAAACCAACTAGTTAACGGTGTTATAACCAGTGGCTACTATTTCGTGGTCCGGTCTTATGCAAGCTCATTGCATGGGATACCACTACTCGCATGTCTCCTACACAAATGCGTTGGATCATAGCGTTTGTATCAAATACTGGAAAAGCCTTGCATAAAACGACGGTAATAGCCGGCTAACCCCAAAAAACTTCGTATCTTGCTGAGTGAAGTGGATCCAGACAAATTGGTCACTGCTTCTATCTTGGTTGGGTCTACTGTGACACCTTCCTTCGACACCACATGCCCTAAGAAGGAAACTCGTTGTAGCCAAAACTCACATTTAGAGAATTTGGCGTACAACTTGTTCGTTCTTAAGGTGGTCAAAACTCTTCTAAGATGATCCTCATGTTCCTCTTTTGTCTTGGAGTAGATAAGAATGTCGTCGATAAAAACAATTACAAACGAATTAAGAAACTCCTTAAATACCCTATTCATCAAGTCCATGAAAACTGCAGGAGCATTAATAAGCCCAAAGGACATCACGGTAAATTCGTAATGCCCATAGCTGGTCCGAAAAGCTGTCTTAGGTATATTGTTGCAATTCTGGAGTGGTTAAAAATATGAGATAAATTGACTCCAAAATATTGTGCAAGTATACACAATCTAGCAGCAAGTGATAAGTATTTATCGTATCCACATGGTCTTGAAATGCCTACCTCTATTGATTTAATTTGCCTTTTTAGTGATTTCAAATGGTTGGTTACATTGATTTGGTTTTTAAAATGCTGAAACAAAAGATATTCGGAAGAAGTAAGTGATTACGACTAGAGAAAACAGAATGGAAACATACACAAATTAAGACTTCTGTAATTGTTATAAAGATGCTCCAGCAATTCTTTTGATCCGTAAATCTCTTGCAGTATTATCAGCGGGATCCTCCCGGAACTCGGATTTTTTGGAATATGTTTCAAAACCAATGAAGCTCTACCGATCAAGCACTAGGCAACTGGCTATCCCTAACTCAGTCACTGGCGTTCACCAATACACAATGATCTAGCGTGAATTATCGCCACACAACTCCTGAATCATCCCTGAAACTAGGAGAAGCTATACATACCGGCTAGCTAGGCGGGCACATAATGAAAATAAAGATCAACAATAATTCAAGATGATCATGATCAAATAGAATTTCCAGATTTAAAAATATAACAATCACATAATTCCTGACCTATGCCTACAAAGCAATTAGTTCATGATTGAAGACATAAAATACGTTACAATCTCGATAAGCACATCCATAAAGCGAAATAAACAAGAAGTACTAATCCTTTTAAATAAATGGGGATGAAACGGCTGCTCCAAACCACCAAGAACATGGAAGAACTTCGTCTCCTTGAGTGGAATCGCAAATGGTCTTCTTAGATCTCCATTCCGCCGTCAATTCGACCTCCGACCGATTGATTCGGTCTCCAAATCGTGAATGCCTTTATCTTTGACGGCTCCTCCTTTTATAAGATGAGAATTAGGTTAAATTGGTAACATGGCAGGCTCTCCTCGCTCCTTTATCCCGTAAATAACTCAATAGAAGTCGGTTTGTCAACTTGGCTAACGAGCTGTGATGTGGCAGTTTTGCTCCCAGTTTTGCTGCAGCACAGAATTTGCTCCCTCACGTCGCTCAGCAGTATTTTCTGCACAAAATAACTTTCAAAGCCTCCATTCTTCCAAATGGGTTAAAACATATAATATATATCTAAAACCAACCCTATTAAGCACAAAAGACACACAAATCCCTATAGAATTAAGGCCTAAATAACTACCTTTCGGACAGTTATCACACCCCCAAACTTGAACTATTGCGCGTCCCGAGCAATACTAACTCACATTCCCTTGAAAATTCAAAACATTAGTCATAGCACAACTCAATCAAAACAGATATTCCAACAATACCTTCAACCTTTACCTGAGCATCTTGCAAAACCAAGCACTACTGCAGCAAAAGAATTCTTTCAACATTGAACAAATAATCACCACCTTTAACTCAATCCTAAGAACTTACCACAGCCTAGCTTTATTATCAGACATATTTAAACACATTTTTAAGGGGTTTATATTTTTGTTCTTTAGACTTAAAGCAGCCCTACAGTCATAAGCTCTTAAGCATGAGATGACCCACTTTATGGTGCAGTATACCCTTGCCTCAAACTTCTCACCAATTAGGCTAAATACTCATTGTTAAACCCAAAAATCCTTAGTTATTCTATCCCTTGCTTCTCAGAATGGCGACATTTTATGATGAAGCTCACCTAAGCCCTGGGAGACAGAAAACTTCTAGATTATCATTCATCCTTCAAAACTTTTGCTCTATGAATTTTCTCAGCAAAATTTTCAACAATCAACTTTTTTCAGCAAATAATTTTTCTCATTTTTCCAATATTTTCTAGGTCATCTTTTGACACGAATACAAACTGTGGGTATCACAAATGTCCTCGGTTACTCAACAACCTAGCAATTTTTTAAATGAAGGAGAGGAATGCTGGAGCAAAACAATTGGAGTAGCAAAAAGTCCCCCAAACTTAAATTATTCATTGTCCTCAATGAATTAGCAACATGATAAGTATACCCCCAAACTTAACTTTTCCTATCTGAATTTTAAACTAAGCGTGGGACTAAGATTAAGCTTAAGGTGGATCAAATAAGACAATGTTACCTCATAACTTTTGCTGCAGTCATGACCAGGCTAGAAGGAATGCTCAAGCAAAAGGTTTCTGGAGATCAGAACATCTTGGTCTAATTAGGCTAACTAGTCCAAGCTTCAAAAATTTAGAAGAAAAAATAAGTTAGATACTCAGATGTGCCAAACAAAACAGTATTTGATTTCACTAAAGATCAAGATCACAGATCAACCTAATCATGTCAGAGATAGATTTTAAACCAGCAGATAATAACAGAGAAATAGAACATAACATAAGCAAAAAGAACAAAACACATGCAAGGCGAGCACAAAAAATCATTCATCAAAATATTTGCTCGCAAAAACTAAAACTTCCCTTTAATTTTTCATCATGTTCAGGCTCTGGGTTTTCTTCTTCGTCTCGAATGATGGGCGGGGATGAAATGCATAGGTTCACAAGATCGTCAATGAAAATTAGGAAGGCTTGATATGATTTAGAAAAATTCACTTGCATAACCCTCCTTAGTGTGGTGTCCCTTCAACGATCATAGCTCTAGTAGGTTTGAAGTTGTCTTTCAGTGAATACTGGCCTACTGAACATCCTCTCAAGTTGCTCTAGCACTCTATGGACACTGCACAACAAACCACCTTCGCACGCCTTACCTTTTTGAAGCGTTGTAGGCAATAATCTCTACTTGACAAAGCTGGGCCAAGTGTTAGCCTCACACTTCAAGTACGCTGACTGGAATATTCTTGCCCTCGTCCTAGACAACCTCCACTGGGAATTCAGTTGCTCATTTGAAGAAGCAACAAATATTTTGTTGAAAACAGCATGGGGGGAGTCTTGCAATTAAATAGAGAATTAATTACTCCAGGGCTCCAGTCGACAGCAACTCTTCACACAATAACCAAGAATCCTTCATTTTCATCGATGTTAGCCTAGAACTCCCATTCTAGTTGATCAACAGTGGGCTCCGGCTTTGCGCACAACCGTTCCCAAACGTGATTAATAATGTTCGCTCAAGGAAAATGTGCGAGCTCTTTGCCACCATCGAAGTCGCGCTCCATTAAAACGTCTCGCTTCAGGACTTCTTGATATTTTTGTCTTGCCTCTTCATTAATGAACCTCCCGTATAGAAATCTTTCATCAAGCTCAATTTTTTTCACTCAATTTCGGTCTCAACTTCATTCCTCTCATCTTCTTTTTCTTCTTCTGGCTTTTCTTTTTCAGAAACAAATGGTAGGGAGGAAGGGTTGGGGTAGGGGTTCTTACTTTTTTTTTCTCTCTTAGACCTCTTTTTCTTTTCTTTGGTCTCTACGAAGCCTCTTTAACCCTCTCTTCCATCGTATCTTCATCCACCGTCTCTCTTTCCTTCCTTGCTCAAGCTTTTTTTTTTCCTCACAATAATAATACACAAAGAAAAACGAATCACATTAGTAGTAATAAAAGATAAGAGTGAAAAACGTACCTGATGGGAGATCGTATAAATAGGGCACTAACTCAAAGATCTTCAACAAATAATTAGCCCCTAATTATCTCTTAATTAATTTAAGTTACTGTTTTAACTTTATGGAAAAAAATTTATTATTTTTCAAACGGTAAGATCTTCCATTTACTATGCTCCCTCTGTGTGTAACAACCATAACGCCAGTTGCCCTCTGCTCAACACATGACATCTTTGTTAATTAACTGCATGCCCACTTTATTATCCTGCTAACAACAATAAAGTCTCAATGATAAAGTTAGAATCTTATCTCACAAAAAATCTTAACCGAATAAAATCTCTGATCTTCTCAACAAAACAATGAAATCAAATCTTTTTTTTTTAAAAAAATAACATCCACTAGATATATTATTTTAAATCTGGAAAAATCTTCAATTTAAATCTTCAAAATAAAATCTAAACTAACCAACAAAATAAAAATAAAATAAATAATAAATAATAAATAAATAAATAAAATCTAATCAAATCAAAATCATATCAAATCAAAATAATAACAAAACAAAAATAAATAAATAAATAAAAAAAACGTAATCCAATAATGGGAGCAAGATTAGAATGCTGAAATTTTGCTCCCTCAAAATCTGCGCTCCCTAAATCTACCAGCAACTTCAAAGAAGATTACTTCAGAATTAAATCACGAAGATATATTATTAAAAATCTAATCTAAACTGAAATTAAATCTAAACAGAACTAATCCGATTAAATTAGGAATTAAATTGACCAAAATAAAAATAAATAAATAAAATGAACATAAAATCTACGAAAATACCAACAAATTAAAATAAATCAGATAAAATTGAAATAAAAAAAAATCTAATTCAAATTAATTCAAAACAGAATAAAATCCACGAGATCAAATAAAATCGCAACAACACTAGGAGCTAAAAATATTGCAATATGAAATGCTCCCGCAAAACTTTTGCTTTATTCGCTGCCCTTTTACTTTAAACTCACAACCATCATCAACACATTGTCTAACCATAGATGCATCATTTGATAAATAAAACTTTACCTCATGGAAAAATTCTTTCATTTGTTCTTTTGATAAACCAGGAGGCAAATTTCCACAATCAAGGTAATTGGAAAAGTCATCATACCTAGGTGTTTTCACTGCCTTAATATGAGCTACAGTAAGTAACTGCTCATCAATGAAGGATTTCCTAATCTCAAGTTGCTGGAGCAATGTAATTGAATTACAAAGTTCGATAGGCTTGGATTTCTCATCTATTGGCTCTAAGGATTCAAAATTCCTCTTAAAACTAGAAATCTCACCTAAATCGTCATATGCATGCTCCAATCCACCTATTTCCAAATCCTCAATTTGGATTTCTCCAAATTTTTTAGTATGGTACTCAATCAATTCATTCTCAAAGTGGTCCTCAACAAACTCATCCAACACCTGAATGCACGAGCAATCCTCAAGATCATTAGGATATTTTATTGCATCAAACATATTAAACTTCACCTTTTGGTCATGCACCTTCATTGTAAGCTCCCCTTGTTGGACATCCATCAATGATCTACCAGTTGCCAAAAAAGGACTACCATCTTGGTTCTTAGACTTCTGCCTTTGTGGAAAAGGTAAGGGTGGGTCATAGGGTGGGGGCGGTACATAAGGTGGGGGTTCTACATCTGGAACAGAACTAATTGGTCCAGCATCTTTGCTGCTGCCTCCATCATATTGACCAGACCCCAATTCTTTTTCGACAACATTACTATCACTACTCTTTTCTACTTCCTCGGGTTTACTAGGCTCTTTTCTATCTTCTAGTGGCTTATCACTCCCTAAAGTCATTGCCTGCACCTGCTTCTTACCTTCCCTTATAGGGTGTTCAATATCTAAAGGAATGTTCCCTTGAGGTCGTGCCTTCAACTCATTAGCTAGCTGACCCACTTGCAACTCTAGGGCTCTCAATGAAGCTTGCTGACTTAGGATTATGACATCATTACGAGCCATATAATCCTTCATCATTGACTCCAGAGAATTACCCGAGTTTTGCTGGGGCAAAGCCTGCTTATTTTGCTGGGGCAATTCCTGTGATTTAGCAAATTCAGACTGGTTCACCGCCTTTTGTTGTGCTTGGGGGACTTGCGAATTGCTTCCTTGCCCTCCCCACGCAAACTTGGGGTGGTTGCGCCAACCTGGATTATAAAAGTTATAATAAAGGTTATTCCTTTGATTACCTGCAAAAAACACAGAAGCTGGATTGTTAGGACAAAACTCATAATTATGCTCTTCACCACAATAAACACATGATTCTTCAGTAACTTGGTTTACCACTAGCGGCTGCTGGACATGACTAACCACTGTTACATTTTTAAGAGCGTTAGCTAATTCTACAATATCGGCCCTAATGGTAGACACACTATCAACTTCTAACACACTATTAACTTTTTTATTAGAGCCTCTAACATCTAACCATTGATAACTGTAGGTTGATATTCTCTCTAAAATCTCATAAGCTTCATTAAAAGATTTTTCCAAAAGAGCCCCTCCCACAGAAGCATCCACCATACACTGGGTTGCTATGTTTAACCCATTGTAAAATATTTCCATTTGAATACAATATGGCAAACAGTGGTGGGGACACTTTCGCAAAAGCTCCTTAAACCTTTCCCAAGCCTCACTAAAAGTTTCTTCCTCATTTTGCCTAAATCCCACTATCCCACTCCTTAACTTGGTACTCCTAGTTGGTGGAAAATACTTACTAAGAAATTTCTCTACTAGCTCATTCCACGTACTTATCGATGCCGGAGCAAAAGAGTTCAACCACACATTCGCTCCATCTCTAAGGGAATAAGGAAATATGATTAATCTAAGGGCATCTCTTGACACTCCCTCGATAACAAATGAATCACTAACTCCTAGAAAAGACTGAAGATGTAAATGAGGGTCCTCATATGATAAACCATGGAATTTGCCAACCATCTCTAACATGTGAAACATGACCGGTTTCATTTCAAAGTTTGATGCCTCAATAACTGGATGTATTATCACTGGATTTAACTCGTCAAAAATTGAAAAAACATACTCTTGAATGACTCTGTCCCTATCATTTGCTACAAGGATAGGATTCTTAGCCTGATTATTTTGCTGTCCATTTTGCTCCAGCGACGGATTTTGCTGCATCGCACAGTTCCTCTTCGAGATTCACTTGAACTTTTTTTTTGAAAATCTAATTCGAAGGGGATCGCTCACACACCAAAGTCACACCTACAAAACAAAAAGAAACAATCAAAAAGTTCACGCACCAAATCACCAAAAATACAAAAAAAAAATCAATCAAATAAAACAATTTCAAGTCCCCGGCAACGGCGCCAAAAACTTGTTGCAATTCTGGAGTGGTTAAAAATATGAGATAAATTGACTCCAAAATACTGTGCAAGTATACACAATCTAGCAACAAGTGATAAGTATTTATCGTATCCACAGGGTCTTGAAATGCCTACCTCTATTGATTTAATTTGCCTTTTTAGTGATTTCAAATGGTTGGTTAAATTGATTTGGTTTTTAAAATGTTGAAACAAAAGATATGCGGAAGCAGTAAGTGATTACGACCAGAGAAAACAGAATGGAAACATACACAAATTAAGACTTCTGTAATTGTTATAAAGATGCTCCAGCAATTCTTTTGATCCGTCAATCTCCTGCAGTATTATCAGCGGGATCCTCCCGGAACTCCGGATTTTTTGGAATATGTTTCAAAACCAATGAAGCTCTACCGATCAAGCACTAGGCAACTGGCTATCCCTAACTCAGTCACTGGCGTTCACCAATACACAATGATCTAGCGTGAATTATCGCCACACAACTCCTAAATCATCCCTGAAACTAGGAGAAGCTATACATACCGGCTAGCTAGGCGGGCACATAATGAAAATAAAGATCAACAATAATTCAAGATGATCATGATCAAATAGAATTTCCAGATTTATAAATATAACAATCACATAATTCCTAACCTATGCCTACAAAGCAATTAGTTCATGATTGAAGACATAAAATACGTTACAATCTCGATAAGCACATCCATAAAGCGAAATAAACAAGAAGTACTAATCCTTTTCAATAAATGGGGATGAAACGGTTGCTCCAAACCACCAAGAACATGGAAGAACTTCGTCTCCTTGAGTGGAATCGCAAATGGTCTTCTTAGATCTCCATTACGCCGTCAATTCGGCCTCCGACCGATTGATTCGGTCTCCAAATCGTGAATGCCTTTATCTTTGACGACTCCTCCTTTTATAAGATGAGAATTAGGTTAAATTGGACACATGGCAGGCTCTCCTCGCTCCTTTATCACGTAAATAACTCAATAGAAGTCGGTTTCTCAACTTGGCTAACGAGCTGTGATGTGGCAGTTTTGCTCCCAGTTTTGCTGCAGCACAGAATTTGCTCCCTCACGTCGCTCAGCAGTATTTTCTGCACAAAATAACTTTCAAAGCCTCCATTCTTCCAAATGGGTTAAAACATATAATATATATCTAAAACCAACCCTATTAAGCAAAAAAGACACACAAATCCCTATAGAATTAAGGCCTAAATAACTACCTTTCGGACTGTTATCATATATCTTCCCCTCTAATCCTCAACTATTGATAACCTGACCGTAGATCTATTTTAGAAAATACTGCTGCACCTTGAAGCTAATTAAAGAGGTCATCAATCCTGGGCTAAGGGTATCTGTTCTTTATTGTCACTTTGTTCAGCTCCCGATAGTCGATGCACAAACGCATTGTCCCATCCTTCTTTTTCACAAATAAAACTGGGGCACCCCACAACGAAACGTTGGGGCATATATACCCTTTGTCTAACAGCTCCTGAATCTGCACCTTAAGCTCTTTCAATTCCGCTTGAGCCATCGAATATGGAGCTTTAGAAATCGGATTAGTCCCTGGCTCAAGCTCAAAGCAGAAGTCAACCTCGCGTGCTGGCGGTAGTCCTGTCAGATCCTCTGGAAATACATCTACGAATTCCCTCACTACCGGTATTGAGGTCGTTGATACATCGGTGTTCCTTGTGTCAACCACGCTAGCTAGTAAGCCCCAAGCTCCTTTGCTAATCAATTTTCTCGCCTTCATTGCAGAGACCACTTTAGGAATACCTTTGATCATCGATCCTTTAAACTTGAAGCTCACCTCTGATGGGGGGTTGAAGACAACCTCCTTACGATAACAATCTATGTTGGCATAATTAGAAGCCAACCATTCCATTCCCAAGATAACATCAAAATCACTCATATCAAGGGTGATCAATGTCACATCCATCGATCGATCAGACACTAACATTTGGCAGGCTTTCACTGCTTCGCTAGCTAGTAACGTTACCACCGCAGGGGTTGAGACTGACAAAACATAGCCCAACGGCTCTAGTTCTAGGTTGGCTTGACTTACAAATGATGCAGAAATGAAAGAATGTGTTGAACCTGAATCAAACAACACAAAAGCATAATGGCCGAGAATAGGATGGTACCTGTCACTACTGCGTTCAGGTTCTCTGCCTCCTGTCGGGTGGTGGCAAATATCTTGCCCTATTGTTGTGCCAGTCTTACCCCAGATGTCTGATTTGAACTGGACGACTGATCGACATAATTAGTTTTCTTCTGATTACAATTCGGAGCAATATGCCCTTCTCGGCCACACTTGAAACAAACATGGGTCCCTTCCAAGCAACGACCCCAGTGGTACTTCCCACACGACAGACATAAAACCTATCTTCATTAGGCCCTGACCGATTATGTGTTTTATGTCGACAGTCCTGAGGCGGACCCCGTCTAGGGTAACGCTGACCCCGCTGTGTGTTCGAGCTCATCTGATCGTATCTTCGCTTATGACCCGAGAAAGGTTCTGAAGAGACAACTGACGGTCGTCGATCAATCAACTCTGCCACCCTAACTGTTGTGGCATAGTCTTGTGGGTGATGGGCTGCCACACTGTCTTGAATCTCTTCCTTTAAGCCCGTGATAAAACGTTCTACCTTATCAGCCTCTACAGCTACCAGGCAGGAGCAAATCGAGACAATCTGGTGAACTCTATCTCGTATTCCTCTACGGTTCGATTTTCCTGCATAAGAGCCACAAACTCTGCTTGCTTCTTGAATCGGGAGGCTGTAGGGTAATACTTCCTAAAGAACTCCTCCCTGAATTGAGTCCATGTGACAGGTCTGTTGCTGACGTCTATAGTTCTTTCGATCGATTGCCATCAGATCAAGGCGTTATCTTGCAATAGGAACACGACGCAGTAAACTTTCTAGTCCTCCGGGCAGTACATGTGGCGAAAGACAGTCTCGATGGAGGACAGTCACAACTCTGCTACTGTGGGGTCCCTTGAGGCCCCATCAAACGAATGAGGGTCCCACTTTCTAAAGTCTCTTAAGCACATTGCCTCCCGCGATAGGGCTTCGTTGTTCTGAGGCGCTTGGGGCTGTTGTCCCACAATCACGCCTGCAACTGTCGTCTGAACTGCAGACTGAACTATTGCCTGAATATCCACTGTGACAGGCTCTGCCGCAGCCCCGACTGCTCACCCGACTATTTCGCTTGCGGGTTTTCCGGTAGATTTTCTCCATGCCCCATAGGTGGAACAACTGGTCCAAGGGCTGTACAACCCCTACCACGACCTCTTCCTCGACCTCTTCCACGACCTCGTGCACGGGGAGGCATGATCTATTACACAAAATTTTTATCATCTTACTAAACAAGCTCGATTCTTTAAAACAATTCACCGTTACAAACATCATTCATACTTTTCCACAACATGAACCTTTTTAAACAAATATAACATTTACAGGCTAAAAAGTAAACAAACGTGTACCTGGCGTGACCGGATGCTTGCTGATAAGCCATGGACATATCTAAGGTTTACGATGTAAACCAGTCTACAGAACCTATAACCTAGAGCTCGGATACCAACTGTAACGACCCTACATTTCATGTCTAGATCCTAGGGTCATTACTACATGCATTAACTTTAACTTTCAAATAATGAAGATGACGCAACATTTAGAGTAAAAACATTTTTGAAAAAAAAACGACGATACTTTTCAGCCTGCGATCCCAGTTAAGACCGAAACAACTAAAATCTTTCACCATTTTAATTGAACATCTTAAAAGCGGAAACAACACCAAAACATAACATCACAAACTACAAATAAAACGAGTTTCAAACATGTAAAAGCGGAAGTCTATCCTATGGGATTCCATGGCTCATCCAGCAAAGTTCCGTCACGCATTCTGTACACCCTTGCCTTTACCTGCATTTACATGTTAGTGAAAAGAATGAGTATTTAAGAAAAATATTCAGTAAGTAACATTACTACTAAGCATGAAACAACCAAGGTTTCAAAAGGTTAAACGAGCTAAGGGCCTAAAGGTAATGTGATCTCATTATAGTTCATTTCATTTCATTTATTCCATAGCATGGGGCTCGTGATCAATTTAAATCACCTACATAATTTTCCAACTAACTAAAGGTGCACATGTGGGCATTTTGGGAGATCTCTACACCTTCTGATAGTAGAAGGCACCTAGTCAGTGGAGGCAAGTCTCACCCATCAAGACACTGATGTGCACGTAGCGCTTTAACTGCTATTTCATTGGTGGGGCGTCCATGGGTTTTAGGTCGGAGTTTAACTTCCACAGTCAGTAATTGGCACCTAGTCTGCGAAGCCAAGTCCCGCCCATTTAGCTCCTCATTTCAGTCTAATACATCTCAATCTGATAGCGAGCATAGCTAGCTATGTTTTCCTAGTTAATTAAGCTAGTCTTTTATATTTAATTGGCCAAAATTATGCATTTTTATGTTCTTTTTGTAGGAATCATGTTTCGGAGTTAAATCGAGAAATTGGAGCTAAATACGTGTTCGGGACATGAAAATTTGCTAAAGAACGGAAAAGATTCAACCAAGAAGAAGTCAAAAGAGAGCCATCCGTAGGCCAGCGTCGGGACGCTGCTCTTGGAGCGTCTCGACGCTGCCTTTCCTTTTCTGAATTGGGCGGCAACAGAGACAGCGTCGCGACGCTATGTACACAGCGTCGCGACGCTACTCGCAGATTTTTTATAAATTCCTCTTTTCAGCTACGGTTTTGGGGAGTCCAATTGGTTAGATTTTAGCCCTAATTTCGACTAGAGACCTTTGGTGGGAGCTAAAGCAAGGCCAAGGAGCGGGAATCGAGCGAGAAGACGGAGAGATCGTGACGGGGACGTGCTGGTTTCGACGGATTCGAGTTTTCCCTTTTCTTTCCCTTAACTCTTGTAGTTTTTATGGCTTTTCTTTCAATTAGTGTTTATGGCTTAAAGACTATGAATTGCTAGTTGTTTGTCTTAGGGATTGATGTAATTGTTTAAGTTTGTTGGATTAATTTTTGGTATGAATGTGCTTTTATTCTATGCATGCAATTTTGTGTTTAATGCTTTCAATTACTTGATCACTAATTGAATGATTTAAGTGTTGAATCTAACTCGGGAGAGAGGATTTGGCCTAAGACTTACCTTGTTTAATTGCATGACTAGAGTAGAAATTCTAAGTTTGTGACGGGATTTAGAATATCTTTAGAAGCATAACAAGGACCGAACCGAATAATGTCTTGCATGTTAATGAACTTAGATAGGGATATCAAGTTAGTTTATATGCATGAGAATCAATTATACTCGGGAGAGGTAATCGTGATAAAAGTTTCCTTGGCTTGTAGAATAATTGCACGGTCAATTCATTCCTATTAATCAATCCTCATTCTTAATCAATGAAATCAATTCCCTAAGAATCTTTCCATTTGAGTCTCCACCTTTATTTTATGCTTTTTGTCTTTAGATTTATCTTTCTCATCAAGTTTTGCTCCCTAAATAAAATTGAACAAAAGTATTCACAATACTTAATTTGCTAGAAAACCAATCCAGAGGACGACACTCGTTTTACACGAAAACACTATATTATTACTTGACCCCGTGCACTTGCGGTAAGCAAATTGCACATCACAATCCTAGGTGACTATTTGACACGACTCCCTACTAGAGTAGCTAGCCCGTTCTTTTCCCTTTTTAAGGCCTCTTAGCCCTCATCCTAATTTAACTTCAACTTAACCAATGAAGATCAGTCCCTCCCAGATTACTGACAGACTAAACCGACAAGTACCATCCCAACTCAGTCGATTACAGATAACCTACAAGACATTCAACACTTCAGAACTAAGAAACCACCTCTTCTCGCTCTCTACATACATTGCCAGCCAACTTTAATACAACACAATCACACATTCCCACATATCTCATAGCACAAAAACACAGCAGCTAAACTCTTGAAAACAAACACATTCATATCATCTCATAGCACAAGTACACAACGTCCATATTCATGAAATCAATGGCATACACATCAACTCAGCCTCCACTCATACATAAAGCAATATCTCATGCTAGAAACACAACCGCCACATCAACACATAATTGCAGTTTAATTTCAGTAAGTTAACTTACCTCAACAACTCAATATAAAATACACAGCTTGGCCCACAAATCTTTCCAGCAAAACCACAATTCCTAATAATTAAAAACAACAACTCAGATCCCAACATAGTACAATCCAAAACGAGGACACGAAAGCTTAAACCAACCAAGTCTCTTACCCAACAAATTCTTTAGAAGTAAGGCAGAAAAATCGAACGACGACGAAGAACAAATCTGAATAGCGATACACAGATCCGAAAAGCGACGAGCAAGCTTGTACGGCGGCGACCACAGATCTTAAAAAAAACAGACGAGACCGAGGGAGGTAGTGGCTTCTCGAGGTTGTTACAGTCGAGTGAGAGAGAGAGAGAGAGACATTAGGGAGAGAGAGAAACCGAGATTTGAGAGAGGAAGAAAAAGCTTACTGTCGGCAGCGACACTCCACGGAAACGCCCCCACGCAGCGAAAACACATCGATTGGATCTTACGCCGTATATTAATTAACATTAAAATACCGTTACGAAAAGGCAAAAATAAACTTTAAACATGCTTTAAAGTTGCTGGAAATTGCTATAAACATGCTTGAAAATTAAATCTAAATTTATTTTCATGCTTTTCTAAAGAAACGGGAAAGAACCATTACAAACCTTCGTTGTAGACTTGACCGTTCTTCGCCAATGATGATCCAACGAACGAAAACGCAACAATTCCTTCTTGATTTCTTCGCTGGAAATTTCTTCTTCAAAGACACAATAACCACAGAGGTTACACTGATATGTCTCTAAGTCTAGGAGGCAAAAGACTTGTGGGAGTTTTTCTCTAAGAGGGAGGCTAGACAGAGTTCTAGGGTCTTGTCTTGTGTGTCTAAGAGCAAGAGGGCTACTAAACCAATTATGTGTAGTGTTCTATTTATAGAAGAGTGGTCATGAATAAAATATTCAATTAAATCAATCTTTTCCAAAATTTATTCAATCTTATTCCTTATGTAATCAATCCAATATCAATCAATTCCATAATTGATTAATCTTTTCCACAAATGACTAATTACTTCCATAAGTAATTAGATAATTTTCATAAATGATTAATTAGTTCCTTAAGTGATTAATTATTTCCATAATTGATTTATTCCCCGGTTAATGAATTCTTTAATTAATTAACCACCAATTAAATATCTCATATTTAATTTTCGGCCTTGAATTAATTAATTTGCCCAAATATGTTTTAGGTCTTAAAATTAATTAATTCATTATTTGAACTCTTTCAAACTTCCATAAATTTAATGTGACTCAAATTTATATTAATATTTGAATTTTTTCAAATATTAATTTCTCTCATAATAATATATCAATATATATTATATTGTTTCCCTTAGTAAATTTAACATTTTCAATTTACATTTATTACTTAGTTGCCTCAAATTACTTTATGAGCTACCAGTGGGACCTAATGAACCTGCAAATCAGAAGCTCCAACGATGTGAGATTAATTGGTCAAACTCATTAACCAAATTAATCAATATTCGTTAACTGTGTGTACATTTCACTATAGACTCACAGTTGCACTCTTCTCACTGCAGACATATTTTATGTGTCCACGGATATAGACCAATATCAACTAGTTAGTCCTTCACAAGTGTCCGTAACACCAACTGGATCAAATTACCGTTTTACCCCTGGGTTACTTCTATTTCCTTAAGTACCAGTTCTCCTCTAATGAATAACCTGTTTGTGGTCAAACCATCAAACAGAAAACCCTCTCGTGCCATTGAGAGGGTAGAGCCTTTTGTTCAAGACTCGAAGTCACCACTTAAGGGAACACTCATCTGCTTCCCTAAAGTCGAGAAGGAGTGAATTTCATCTTGTAGGATTATGTTCTCAGCTCCCCATTCGATCTTGTCCCCAAAATGGTAGGCTTATTGAGTCGGCGTTTTGGCCACTCTCACCCATACAAATTAAAGGACAATCCCTCATGAGCAGGAGTCCATAATCAACTCAGGATTAAGACTAAGTTGTCTAGGTCGTCCTAGTGAAATAGAAAACCAACTAGTTAACGGTGTTATAACCAGTGGCTACTATTTCGCGATCCGGTCTTATGCAAACTAATTGCATGGGATACTCCCACTCGTATTTCTCCTACAGGAACGCGTTGGATCATAGCGTTTGTATCAAATACAAACTGGGTCGTATCCATAGTGTCACCAGGATAAGGCACCCAATCTTATCCCTATACTATAGACCCTTTAGGTTGTTTCTTAAACAGTGATCCTCATATGTCGCCACATATAGTTCAAGACTCATATTACAGCCTAGGATGTCTAGTTTATTAGATTAGGGTTATTTTAGGCAAAGACAAATATAAAATAACTAATAACATTTAATGGAAAAATATATCAATATTATTTCATTAATATCCGGTCAATGGTTACATTCACTATCTACAAGTTTTAGGGCATAAAACCCAACAAATGCATATTGTAAGTTTCAACTATAAGCACCTAAGTATGAAGGAAAACAAACTAATTTGTTCCATTGACTCGTTAGTGAATCCTTAGTGCCAGTGTAGAGGTAAGATGAGTTGAGAGTTAAGTAATCCAATCCTGGGCTAGTAGAGTCTGAGCTCGTTAAGTTAGATCTCGCTTGTGCAAGTTAATTTTGGAAAACTTTTGATTTGTCTCCCTCATTGGTCCTTATGTGCATGTCTCTTGATTGCTTGATTATTGACTTTTGAGCCTTGAGGATTGAGTCATGTTTGTTGCATCCATTCTTCCATTGTATGCTTCATTTTTAGTTTGCTCGAGGATTAGCAAAAGCTTAAGTTTGAGGGTGTTCGATAGCGAGCATAGCTAGCTAGTTTTCCCTAATTAATTTAACTAGTCTTTTATAATGTATTGGCCAAAATTATGCATTTGTGTTGTATTTGTAGGAAATATAGTTTTGAGCCATTTGGTTTTTCGGGATGCGAAAAGAAGTCGAAGAATGAAAAAAGAATCAAAGTTGGAAGATTGAAGATAGGCCCATCCACAGACCAGCGTCGAGACACTACTCTCTGGGCGTCACTGGCGTCTCGACGCTGACATTCTATATTTGGAGTTTTCATTCTTAAAAAATAAAAATAAAAAATAAAAATATCAATATTTTGCGGCATCTCGACAAAATTTCCAGATTTGCAGTATCGCCACAGCGTCGCGACGCTACGACCAAAATTTTCCCTATTTATATTTTGCGATTAGGACTTTTTGTGGGACTTCTTTTCGCAGATTTTGAGCCGAAAACAGAGAGAGAAAACCCTATTTGGAAGCTGAAGCAAGTGGTGGAGAGCGGGATTGAAGACTTTGTTCGTGGAGATCGTGACGGGGACGTGCGGTCTCAGCCACCTAGTGTTTAATCTTCTTTCCCTCTTACTTTAGTTAGTTTTTAATGGTTTTTTCATGCTTAGTTTATCTTGTAACGCCATGTATGAGTAGCTAAGTTTGTTACTTAGGGATTGATGTAGTCTTTTTAGTTTATGGATTGATTTATGGGTTGAATTGTGGAATTGTTTTATGTTTGCATTCTTAATTTAATGCTTTCAATTAATTGGGCATTAGTTGAATGATCTAAGTGTTGAGTCTTGCTCGGGAGAGGAGATTTAGCGTAGACTTAATTAAGATTGCATGACTAAAGTAGAATTTCTAAAATCGTGATGGAATTTAGAGTAACTTT
Organism: Luffa aegyptiaca; assembly: GCA_017139565.1. NCBI lineage: Eukaryota > Viridiplantae > Streptophyta > Magnoliopsida > Cucurbitales > Cucurbitaceae > Luffa > Luffa aegyptiaca. The sequence continues at coordinate 27,118,309 of CM029397.1, forward strand.
AGAATTGGTCAAAAAGAACTAAATGCCTTGCATATTAAAGAACTTAGATAGGGATATCAAGTTAGTTAATTTGCATGAGAATCAATTATACTCGGGAGAGGTAGTTGTGATTAAAGGTTCTTAGACTCATAAAATCATTGTGCGTTATAATTCATTCCCTAAAATCAATCCTAGATTAAATTGACGAAATCAATTCCCATCTTTAATTTGCATTCTCTCAATTGAATTTCACATCTTTAATTTGCATTACGTTAGTTTCTAAAATTCACTACTTTTTGGTCCCTAATTAAAATTGAACAAGAATATTCATGGTAGTTAATCTAACTTAAAAATCCAATCTAGAGGACGACACTCGATTGCAAAATCACTTTATTATTACTTGACCCGTGCGCTTGCGGTAGGAAAATTCCACATCAAATATTTGGGAAAGAAAATAACCCAATTGATTAAGGATTTGGGTCTTTTGATATTTAAAATAAATATCAAATATTAAACCTCCAATCTTTAGGAAATTAAAGATTTAATTAAAAATCTTTTTTTTCCTAAATTATAGAAATTTAATTTAACGACTCAAGCCTAAACTTAAATTCTAACTTTCCAATTAGAATAAAAATGTCCAATTAATACCAAAATGGTTCGATTTCGAAACACGGGGTGTTACAATCTTCCCAACTTAAGAACTTTCATCCTCGAAAGTTGCTCACTTAACCACTTTGGACAACTGACCTTGACTCCAACTCTGACCTTTCAAGGCGCTTAATACCAGTGGCTTTCAACCCATCAAACCACTTTCTGCCAGAATTCCAAAGTTTTGAATCAAGGCACAAGAAAGGTCATTGGTGCTCATCTTCAACTTTGACACCTGGAACAAGTTGTGTTGTACATACACATTGGTAACAAAGACAACCAATGAACAACTAGACCAAAGTGATAACTAGACCAAAGTGCATAACGATCTTCAAATGGTCCAAAATAACCAGAGCTACGCTATCTAATCCTTTCAACACAGAGGAATCCTTTCCACAAAGGCTACTTGAAGAAACGAAGGTCGATGATGAATTTTCCAAACAACGGCATACGAAGCACGATATGTTACAGATAACACATGTGGCCAATAAAACTTATAAACAGCTAGACCAATGCACTCAAAGATCTTGAGTAGCCCAATATATTTGAACTAAGCTATTCATTCACCAGAATATGCAGCACTCCTTTTATTAACTCTTTTGAGAGAACACAAGTCACCTACATTGAGCTCAACCTTTGCACCTATCACCTTCACAAACCATTTGTCTTATTGGCAACTTACACATTTTTTTTTTATGATCTTTTGGATAGCTTCATTAGTCAACTTTACTAACTTTGACTTTGGTAGGAACAACAACTTACTAAGCAACTGAGCAATTTGGTCTTCGCATTATGCCTTCCCATGATGTTTCTTAAATCCCTTGTTCATCTTGGCTTTATGAGAATGCACCAAGAAAGGTGTTTTATGCGCCTCTTACAACCAATCTCGCTTTAGAGGACAATCCTTTAGCACAACAACCTTGACATAACAAAGCTGAATTTCCAGTGAGGGTAAAATTCCTTTGATATACCTCACTCAGGTGTTTAACAAATTCTAGGTCTTCTTAATGGTTATCAACAATCAACTTTTTCAACTAGGCACCACTAAAGTTGAGCAAACAATGCTGAAAAAGGCTTCCGCTGCCAATTAAATTTTTGAGCAATCAACCCTCTTAGCAAGGGACTATGAGATGATACCGAGAATGCCAACTTGTTTTCTTGCTAAGAGCATACCACAATTTCCATGTCAGGAGCTAATTGACCTTACAACCATAATTCTTTACCAAATCCAAACACTTCCTTTATCCTAAGTCAAGCTCTTCTTGCATAAAGAAACACTTCAGACTCTTTGTGGTATATGAGTTTGGATACTTCCTCCATAAGGAAGGTGTCTTCAGATATCTAAAGTCAACAATGCAACTGCGACTTCTAAGTCATGAGTGTGGAATAGTTAAACTCATATTTCCTTAGTTGACACAAGGTGTGAACATCTTTTCCATATCATATTAGTTTACAACCTTGTCATTTTTCTTTAAGCGTCAATAACGACCACAAACCTCTTGTAAAATCAAGAACAGTTAACACCGAGACTGTAGCCAATTGTTCCTTTAACCTCTAGAAATGCTTCTTACAAACTCTGCTTCGAGCGATAATGATATTCTTGAATCTTGCGAGTGAACTGAATCCATGGTGCTACCAAACTAGCAACATTCTAAACAACCTCCCAGCTTCAAAAGGTAACTTTCCAATAAAAGAAAATTGTGACTTTCAACCATTAAATTGGGTCGGACCAATTGCAAACTTCATCTACTTTTACTTCAGCAAGATTCACTGGGATACAGTCCTTAGAACCCATATGTCCAAGAAAGCAACCTTATCCAAACAAAACTCATCCTTTGAATAACGTACAACTCACTACATCCCAAAGCTACCAAATCTTGCTCGAAGTGCTTGTTGGGTTCCTAGAGTGAGTAAAAATATGATATAAAATACTAAAGAATTCTTGTGCAAGTATACACAATCTGCAGCAAGTAATATTATCAATCTGAGCCCTGAATGAGTTTCCACTCTACCTATTTTTGTGTAACTTTCTAATGGTTTCAAGAATAATAAAATGATTGGGTGTTATCGGAATTATGCTGAAGCAAAATATATAACAGAACAACGAGTAAACAAATAGATAGAAAAATTAAAGACAGGCGTTGGTTAGGTTTTAGTGATTGTTCTAAGATATGCTCTAGCAATATTATTGATCATGCATTTCTCGCAGTATTATTTGCGGATTCCTCCCGAAACTCCGGATCTTTTGGGATATGTTTCAAACCCAATGAAGAGCGACCGATCAAGCACTAGGCAACTGGCTATCCCTAGCTCAGTCACTGGCGTTCACCAATACACAATGATCATAGTGTGGATAATTGCCACACACTCTCTAAATCATCCCTGAAACTAGAGAGAGCTATCCATATCGGCTGGCCAGGCGGGCATAAAATGAGATTAAGCACAACAATTAACCAAAATGCGATAGTCAATTTATTACTAGAGATGAAGCACAGTAATCACATTATTCCTAACCAACACCTTAAGCTACTTAGTTCATAATAGGCATAGGAATACGAATTACAATCTGAGTATGCATGTCCATAACCACAAGTTAATAAAGAAAGTAAACTCCCTAATCAGCTTGTGGAAGATGGTGTTCTTGATGATCTTCAATCTCCCTATAATATTCGGCTTCCAAGGGAAAACATGGAATACCTTTGACTTGGACGGCTACTTCTTTTTATAGAAAGAGAGGAGACTTGAATTAGGTAAACTTGGACACGTGTAGGGCTCTCCTTGCTCCTTTATCCCGAAAATAACTCAACAGAAGTCGGTTCATGAAGTTGGCTAACGAGCTGTGATGTGGCAGTTTTGTTCCCAGTTTTGCTGCAGCACAGAATTTGCTCCCTCCAGTCGTTCAGCAGCATAATCTGCACAAAATAATTCACAATGCTTCCATTCTTCCAAATGGGTTAAATCATGTAATATCTATCCAAAACCAACCCTAATAAGCATAAAGGACACACAAATCCCTATATAATTGAGGCCTAAATAACTACGTTTTGGGCAGTTATCATACCCCCAAACTTGAACTATTGCGCGTCCCGAGCAGTACTAACTCACCTTCCTTCAAGAATCTAGAAACATTAGACAACAAATTAGCTTAATCAAATCAGACAATCCAATAATTTCCTTTAACCTTTACCTGAGCACTCTACAACACCAAGCTCTGCTGCAGCAAAATGATTCCTTCGGCAGGGACAAATAATCACCACTTTTCAACTTAATTCTAAGAACTCACCACAGCCTAGCTCTATTATCAGACATTTCAAAACATATTTTTAAAGGGGTTTATATCATTATTTTTCAGACATAAAGCAGCCTTACAGTCATAAGCTCTTAAGCATGGGATGACCCACTTTATGGTGCAGTATACTCTTGCCTCAAACTCATCACCAACTAGGCTCAATACTCATTATAAAGCTAAAAAATCCTTAGTTATTCTATCTCTTGCCCCTCAGAATGGCGACATTTTATGATGAAGCTCACCTAAGTTCTGGGAGACAGAAAAACTGCTGGATCATCATTCATCCCTCAAAACTTTTGCTCCGTCAATTTTTTTCAGCAAAATCTTCAACAAACAAAATTTTTCAGCAAATAACTTTTCTCATCATTTTTTCACATTTCCTAGGTCATCTTTTGTCGCGAAGACAAACTGTGGGTATCACAAATGTCCCCGATTACTCAATAACCTAACAAAATTTAATTTGAAGGAGAGGAATGCTCGAGCAAAATAATTGGAGTAGCAAAAAGTCCCCCAAACTTGAATTATTCATTGTCCCCAATGAATCATTAATTAAGCAACTATACCCCCAAACATAAGTTTTTCTATCTGAATTTTAAATTAAGCGTGGGACTAGAATTAAGCGTAAAGTGGATCATATAAGTCAATACTACCTTCAAAATCTTCTTTGTCGCAGCAACAGTCCAGGCTAGAAGAAATGCTCAAGCAAAAGGTTTCTGGAGATCAGAATACCTTGATCTAATTAAGCGTAATCAGTCCAATCTTCAAAAATTCAGAAGAAAATAGTTAAGTTAGTGCTCATGGAACTGAAACAACTGGAAAATTCATTAAAAATATAAGAAAAGAAAGTACATAGCCGAGATATTTTTTTTAAAAAAACAGAAAAATTAAAAAGACAAGCAGACGGAGTCAGATATGCGCGAGCAAACAAAATTATAGGATCAAAATTATGTTGGGTTTTATGCCCTAAAACTCGTAGATAGTAATGTAAACAAATTGTATACTTGTTTCAATAAAGTGTTATTGAGTTTCTACAATAAAGTGTTATTGTTAAATATTGCACAAATTGACCCAAATCCAATAAACTAAGATCCAAGGTTGTTTGTATGTAACTTGAACTAGTATGTGGGGACATACGAGGATCGATGTTCAAGTAACAACCTAAAAGTTCTATAGTAAAAAGATAAGGTTGGGTACCTTATCCTGGTAACACTATGAGATACGACCCGCTTTGTATTTGATACAAACGTATTGATCCAAAACGTCCATGTAGTAGACATGCAAGTGAGGGTATTCTATGCAATGAGTTTGCATAAGATCGGACCACGAAATAGTCAACCATTAGTTATAACACCGTTAACTAATTAGGTTACTGTTTCAATAGGATGACCTAGGTAACTCGGTCTTAATCCTGAGTTTGTCATGAACTCCTTCTCATGAGGGATTGTCCTTTGATTAGCATGGGTGAGAGTGGCCAATACGCCGACTCAATATGCTTTCCTTTTTGGGGACAAGACCGAGTGGGAGGCTGGGGACATGACAACACAAGAAGGAATTCACTTTTTCCCGCTTCTAGGTGAAGTAGATGAGTGTTCCCTTAAGTGGTGACTCCAGGACTTGAACAAAGGGATCTGGCCCTCTCGCTGGCCCAAGAGGGACTTTCTGTTTAATGGTTGGACCATAAACAGGTTGTTCATTAGAGGAGCGCTGGTTCTTAAGGAGACAGATGTAACATAGGGGTAAAACGGTAATTTGACCCAGCTGTGATTACGGACATTCGTGAAGGATTGACTTACCGACATAGGTCTACATCCATGGACACAGAAATGTTCTACAGTGAGAAGAGTTCAACTGTGGGTCTTTAGTGGAATGACTCACAGTTAATGAATATTGGTTAACCTGATTAATGAGTTTAATCTATTAACCTTATATCATTGGAGCTTCTGATCTGTAGGTCCATTAGGTCCCCCTGCTAGCTCGTAAAGAGTAATTAGGAACAAATATATCTTGAGAGAATTTGAATAGTTCAAATTCATATTGGGAATTAAGTTAATTGTATGATATACAAATTAATACAATGTATAGTGATGCATTAAAATATAAAGTCTAATTTTAGATTAAACTTTATTATATTGAGAGATTGATATATTTGAAAGAGTTCAAATATATGTCTAATTAAATATATGGTATTTAATTAGAAGATGAATTAATTAATTATTCAATTTAGTTTAAATTAAATGAGATTTAATTAAACTATAGTCTATGAGAGAAATAAATATTTGAAGAAGTTCAAATATTAATATGAATTTGATTCATATTAAATTTATAGGATATAAGAGAATTTGAAAGAGTTCAAATTTTAATATGAATTTGATTCATATTATAGAATTAATTAATTGAAGGCCTGAAATTAAATATATGATATTTAATTGGGTAATTAATTAATTAAGTAATAGAAGGTCTGAAATTAAATATATGATATTTAATTGGTGATTAATTAATTAAAGAATTAATTAATTGGAAATTAATCAATCATGAAAATGATTAATCACTTATGGAAGTGATCAATCATTTATGGAAAAGATTAATCAATTATGGAATTGATTGGTCATTGAATTGATTAATTATGGAAAAGATTAAATCAGTTATGGAAATAATTGATTTTAAATGAATATTTTATTCATGACCTTTCTCCTATAAATAGAACACTAAACCTAGGGTTTAGGTACCACAACATATGGCCACCATAAGGCCCTCTCATATTCTCTCAACTAATGAACTCTAGGGAGAATTTTCTCCCTAGAGTTTTTCTCATTCAAGATTAGGTAGTCCCACAACTACGTTCCTAATGTAACGCTCTGCGTTTCGAAATCGAGTTTTTGGGATCTGTCGAGCGTGTTATTCTAACTTGGAAAGTTGGAAATCTAAAGCTTAGCCTTGGGTCGATGAGTTAAATTTCTATAATTTTGGAAAAGAGGGATTTTTAATTAAATCTTTAATTTCCTAAAGCTTGGAGGTTTAATAGTTGATATTTATTTAAAATATCAAAAGACCCAAATTCCAAATAAGTCAGGTTATTTTCTATTTCCAAATCTTTCAAGAATTAAGTTTGGGTTTTTAAAATTGAAATCCTAGATAAGATCTCTTTTTTTTTTTAATTGGGATTCTTTCTCTTGGGTTTTATTTAAATCTAAGACAAGAAAAGAAAAGAAAAGGGATTCAAAGACAAAAAGAAACCCTAGGTCTCTTTCTTCTCTTCATCTCTTTCCCTCTTGCCGTGAAAGCCAGCCCCCCCCCTTCTGCGTTTTGCTTCGCCGGCCAGCACCCCGAAACGCGCCGCCGCCGTCCCTGCTCGAGCGGCGCCCTTCCCCTCGTGCGCGATCTCCCTTCCCCACGTCGTCTTCGTGGGTTTTTTTTTCGTCAAGAAGTGGAAAAATACTCGTGGTAAGCCTTTTTCCTTCTCATTCCTTGTGATCTAAGGCCCGATCTAAGTGTCTCTTTGTTCGGTTTGTTAGATCTTGCGTGGCAGCAGTTTGGATCCCCTCTTCCGCCTGATTTCGCCTCTGTCCAGTGGAGTTTAGACTCCGTTTTGGATCGTTATGGCGTCGCTTAGCGATTTCGGTGAGTTTATGCGCTTACCCATTCTTGGTTAGTATTAGAATTAGAATACCCATTTCATTAGGTGCTGGAAATTTAAGTTAATATTTAAATTTTCATTCTGCAGCGCCGTCTAAGTGATTGATTGGGTTCGAATCACTATAAGCTCGAATACCCACTACCCAAGGATCGTTCTAGTGCGTTTTTCGAGGTTATTACAACCCGTCTAGCGTGAAAGCGGGTTCGTTTGAGTAAGTTTCACCCCTTTCCCTAAGACTCGTTAGCTTTAAGTTGAGTTGTCGTTATGTGTTAAGCTTTAAAAGCATGTTAAAATCATTACCCATGCTTATTCGACTTCAATATTAGAATGCCCAAGTTGTTTAAGTGCTGGAATTTAGTTTAATGTTGAAAATTCTGATCTGCAGCGCCGTAAAAGTGTTCGATTGAGTTCGAATCACTTAAAACTTGAATACCCATTGTCCAAGGAGTATTCTAACACGTTGTTTGAGGTTAGTATAACCCGTCTAGCGTGGTATCGAGTTCGTTTGGGTAGTATTCATTGCTGTTTTTGGTTTAAAAGCATGCTTAACCGATGCCCATTAGTTGTTTAGGCCCTTGAAGTGTTGCCCCAACCCTTGTGGGTTCTTAAATCATGATTTAGGAGGTTTATGCTCGCCGCTTGTGTTTTAAAAAGCTTGCTAAAATATCTTCTATCAATTGCCTAAGCCCGAGTAGCGTTACCCCACCCCTAGGAATCCTTAGAATGTGAATTCACGTCATTTACTTGTTGTCCAGCAGCTGAAAAGCCTTGATTATAGCCATTCAGCAAGTACCCTTACCCGTTGTGCCTTAGACGTGGTTGCCCATAGTTTAGAGGCTTTGGGTTTTTAATTTGGGGAATTTTGAGTGGTTATACGGTAAGGAAATAGACTTTCCTCAGTTGATTTAGGCTTTTCTAGCATGTCTTAAGCTTTCAGTAAGTTGTTCTTATTTTTAGAATTATCTTTGTTGTTTAGGAGTTCTTCTTGATCCTTGAGTTGTTGGAGTGCTTTAGGAGCATTCGAGGTAAGTAGTTTCTATCCGTTGAGTCTGTTTGACTGCATGAGCATGCTTGCTGTTTATCGCTTTTCTAGTATGCCTTGTTGTCTCGTTGTTTGTTATGGAATTTGATTTATGTGTTAGAAGTGCTAATTGATCGATATTAAAGCATGATGAACTGTTGGTTGTTTTAAGAGCGTTGTCTTATTGCTTTTGAGCTATACTGCATGATAGTCAAGTTGCATGGTCTTGTGTGCTCATTGAGAGGTGAGTCGGGTTGTGTGAGCGGAGCGTGACACGAAAATCACGTGTTAAGATTGCGCTACATGACGTGGAAATCATGTTATTGGTGCGGAGCGTGACGCGTAAATCACGGGTGGGTTGTGAGTGTGGAGCTGTCGGGTTCCTAGAGTGAGTAAAAATATAGTATAAAATACTCTAGAATTCCTGTGCAAGTATACACAGTCTGCAGCAAGTAATATTATCAATCCAAGGTCTGAATGAGTTTCCACTTTATCTATTTTGCGTAACTTCCTAATGGTTTCGAAGATAATAAAAATGTTTGGGTTTTATAAGAATTATGCTGAAGCAAAATAAATGACAGAACAACGAGTAAACAAATAGATAGACAGATTAAAGACAGGCGCTGGTTAGGATTTAGTGATTGTTCCAAGATATGCTCTAGCAATATTATTGATCATGCATTTCTCGCATTATTATTAGCGGATTCCTCCCGGAACTCCGGATCTTTTGGGATATGTTTCAAACCCAATGAAGTACGACCGACCAAGCACTAGGCAACTGGCTATCCCTAGCTCAGTCACTGGTGTTCACCAATACACAATGATCGTAGTGTGGATAATTGCAACACACTCTCTAAATCATCCCTGAAACTAGAGAGAGCTATTCACACCGGCTGGCCAGGCGGGCATAAAATAAGAATAAGCACAACAATTAACCAAAATGCGATAGTCAATTTATTACTAGAGATGAAGCACAGTAATCACATTATTCCTAACCAACACCCTAAGCTACTTAATTCATAACAGGCATAAGAATACGAATTACAATCTGAGTATGCATGTCCATAACCACAAGTTAATAAAGAAATTAAACTCCCTAATCAGCTTGCGGATGATGGTGTTCTTGATAATCTTCAATCTCCCTATACTATTCGGCTTCCAAGGGAAAACATGGAATGACTTTGACTTTGACGGCTACTTCCTTTTATAGAAAGATGGGAGGCTTGAATTAGGTCAACTAGGACACGTGTAAGGCTTTCCTTTATCCTTTATCACGAAAATAACTCAACAGAAGTCGGTTCATGAAGTTGGCTAACGAGCTGTGATGTGGCAGTTTCTGTTCCCAGTTTTGCTGCAACATAGAATTTGCTCCCTCCAGTCGCTCAGCAGCATAATCTGCACAAAATAATTTCCAATGCTTCCATTCTTCCAAATGGGTTAAAAAATGTAATATCTATCCAAAACCAACCTTAATAAGCATAAAGGACACACAAATCCCTATATAATTTAGGCCTAAATAACTACCTTTTGGGCAGTTATCATACCCCCAAACTTGAACTATTGCGCGTCCCAAGTAATACTAACTCACCTTCCCTTAAGAATTCAGAACATTAGACAAAGAATAGCTTAATCAAACCAGACAGTCCAACACTACCTTTAACCTTTACCTGAGCACTCTGCAAAACCAAGCTCTGCTGCAGCAAAATGATTCCTTCGGCATGGACAAATAATCACCACTTTTCAACTTAATTCTAAGAACTCACCACAGCCTAGCTCTACTATCAGACATTTCAAAACATATTTTTAAAGGGGTTTATTTCATTATTTATCAGACTTAAAGCAGCCTTACAGTCATAAGCTCTTAAGCATGGGATGACCCACTTTATGGTGCAGTATACCCTTGCCTCAAGCTTATCACCAACTAGGCTTAATACTCATTATAAAGCTCAAAAATCCTTTGTTATTCTATCTCTTGCCCCTCAGAATGGCGACATTTTATGATGAAGCTCACCTAAGTTCTGGGAGACAGAAAAACTGCTGGATCATCATTCATCCTTCAAAACTTTTGCTCCATCAATTTTTTAAGCAAAATTTTCAACAAATAATTTTTCAGCAAATAATAATTTTTCTCATATTTCTCATTTTTTCACATTTCCTAGGTCATCTTTTGATGCGAAGACAAACTGTGGGTATCACAAATGTCCCCTGTTACTTAATAACCTAACAAATTTTAATTTGAAGGAGAGGAATGCTCGAGCAAAATAATTGGAGTAGCAAAAAGTCCCCCAAACTTGAATTATTCATTGTCCCCAATGAATCATTAATTAAGAAATTATACCCTCAAACTTAAATTTTTCTATCTGAATTTTTAAACTAAACATGGGACTAGGATTAAGCTTAAAGTGGATCGTATAAGTCAATACTACCTTCAAAATCTTCTTTGCCGCAGCAATAGTCCAGGCTAGAAGAAATGCTCAAGCAAAAGGTTTCTGAAGATCAGAATACCTTGATCTAAATAAGCGTAATCAGTCCAAGCTTCAAAAATTCAGAAGAAAATTAGTTAAGTTAGAGTTACTCAGTGCTCATGGAACGGAAACATTCAGAAATTTCATTAAAATCATAGAAAAACATTACAAAGTAGATATATATTTTTTCGAAGCAAAAAAAATTAAAAAGAAACAAGACAAGCAGTTATATCAGTGAGCAGGGTCAATATGCGCGAGCAAACAAAAATGGAGTAACAAAAGTAATGCTCGCTCCAAGTCATCCCATCAGTCAGTCTTCCTGACCCTGCTCCTCATCAACATCCTCTTCTCGTTCAACAGGCGGGGGTGGTATCCAAAGATTAAACAAATCATCGGGAAACACTGGAAAGGCCTGATATGGTCTTGAGAAATTGGTTTGCAAGGCCCCCCTGAGCGCATCATCTCTCCTTTTAGCATAAGTCCAATAGGTCTGAGCTTGCCTTTCAGCAAATTCTAACCTACTGGTCAACACTGTCAGTTGCTCTAGGATCTCATTAACGCCATACACCAGCCCTCCCTGACGAGCCTCTTGCGTACGCTGAAGCCGCGCCAGATTAGGTGTGTCAATGATTCCCTTATCAGTCATGATCATATCTTCTGGAACCGTGGGCACTCCTACCCTGCTGCATAACATTGTTATAGTGTTTGGAAAGAACAGCTTCCCCCACCTTCTTTTTCCAGCAATCAACAATCTCAGAAGAAATAATTTTTCCTACATCAATACTCATCAAGCGAAGGATGGCAAAGGCAAGCAATACCCTGTCCCGAGATACTGTGGAGTCGTGTGTTGTCGGCAGCAAGCGTAGCCTGATGAAACCCATCCAAGTGTTGGCTTCGCTCTTCAAATAAGCAGCTTGAAACGTATGCTTTCGCGTCTGCGACACCCTCCATTGAGCCCCCTCAATGCCTACCTCCCGGACAGCCGCACTCAGTTGGTCACTAGATGGTGCAACCTGTTGGGTTTTATGCCCTAAAACTCGTAGATAGTAAATGTACATTTGACCGAACATTAATAAAGTGATGTATTATTCAGTGTTTGTATTATATCTTGTCTTATTAACCCTAATCCAATAAACTAAACATCCAAGGCTAATAGAATGAGGCTTGAACTAGTATGTAGGGACATACGGGGATCAATGTTCAAGTTTTAGCCTAAAGGGTCTGTAGTATAGGGATAAGGTTGGGTACCTTATCCTGGTGACACTATGGATACGGCCCGCTTTGTATATTGATACAAACGTAATGATTCAACGCGTTCATGTGGTTGACATGCGAGTGGGGGTATCCTGTGCAATGAGTTTGCACAAAGACCGGACCGCGAAATAGTTAACCACTAACTGTAACACCATTAGTTAGCTCGGTTTCTATTTCACTAGGATGACCTAGGCAACTTGGCCTTAATCCTGAGTGGATTATGGACTCCTGTCCATGAGGGATTGTCCTTTGATTTGTACGGGTGAGAGTGGCCTGTTCGTCGACTCAATAAGCCTACCATTTTGGGGAAGACCGAATGGGGAGCTGGGAACGTAGTCTTACAAGATGGAATTCACTTCTTCCACATATTAGGGTACGTAGAGGTGTGTTCCCTTAAGTGGTGTCTCCGGGTCTTGAACAATGGGCCCTACCCTCTTTATGGCACGAAAGGGATTTCTGTTTGCTGGTTGGACCACAAACAGGTTGTTCATTAGAGGAGCACTGGTACTTAAGGACCAAGAGGTAGCCCAGGGGTAAAACGGTAATTTGACCTAGCTGGGGTACGAACACACGTGAAGGGCTAACTTGCTGTTGACGGTCGATATCCGTGGACACAGAAATATATCTGCAGTGAGAAGAGTGCAGCTGTGGTTCTTTAGTGGAGTGAACCACAGTTAACGAATATTGATTAACTTGGTTAATGAGATTAGCCAGCTAATCTCATATCGTTGGAGCTTCTGATCTGTAGGTCCATCAGGTCCCACCGGTAGCTCTATAAGAGCGTTGAGATAAAATTCTAAGGTTAAGTTGAGTATTCGAAGGGGTTCGAATGTTAAACTAAAATATGAATTTGATTCATATTAAAACTATAGGTTATAATTAATGTGCATTGGATGTACATTAATACTATAGTTTCATGAGAGAGAATAATAATAATTGAATATATGATGTTCAATTTTATTGTTTTAAAGTTAATTAATTTTGAATTAGTTAATTTTTCTAGTTTAATTAAATTTGATTTAATTTAACTATAAGATAAGAGGGATATTAATTTAAATTGGATTTAAATTAATGTTATTTTAATTAATATTGATTAATTAAGATTTAATTAATTATAATTTAAAATTCTGATTTTAAATTCTGATTAATTAAAAAAAAATATCAGGTAATTGATATTTCAGTTACCTGATATTATGTGAGGTGGTTTTTTCTCTTGAGGTTTAGGTTAAAAGAAAGGGCCAAGAGGCAGTTTGGCCTCCCTCATTCACGCCTCCCTCATGCTCGCCCTCTCGCTCTCTCTCGTGATTCTCTTCTCCATCTGTGATACAGAGAAGCATTCCAGAAGAAAAATCCTTAGAATTCTCAGGTTCCCACATAACCACTCAACATATTCCTTTTGAGAATACCGGTGTTTCCTCGTGGTGGTGTTCGTGACTATTTTTCCAGCAAAACCAAAGGTCTCTTGCTGCTGTATTTTTTGGTTACCAAAGGGTTTTGGCGAAGCGGTTCAAGAATTCCTTCAAGGGTGAGTTTCTTCTTGAACTAGGATCAATAGGATCCTTTTCTAGATTAGATCTAGAATTGTTTCTTAATTTTCAGCATGTTTTATCAGTTTTACAGCATGTTAATTTTCCAGTATTTTGCTGTAAATTAATTCTTTTGTGATCCGTATTGGTTTTTCAATCTCGTTTAAAAATCAGTGTGATTCTCTGATCGTTTCCGCTGCGCAAGGGCTTTAATCCCTGCAATTGGTATCAGAGCCATCTATGAATTTTTTTTCGTTGATTGAAATTTGCGGTTTCACTTTTGGTGGGATTAAATTGCATTATGAATGTTGGTTTGCTGTGAACGTTTTCGGTTTAATTGGCCATAGATTTTATGAATTATTTTGATTTGATCAAATGTAAGGGCCCCTGTGTTTTGGGCAATCGTTCATAAATTTGGAGTCTATAAGTCCGGGTCTAGCTTAGGACGAAGATTTGTGAAGAACACGATAAAATTCGAGGCCAATTGGGAGAAAATCAGTCGTTGTTCTTCCCAGAAAACTACTCCAGACGCGTAAGCGTCGGGACGCTAAGCGTTAAGCGTCTCGACGCTATCGCGATTTCACGCTGCGGACGAGTTGAAATCGCGTCAGCGTCGGGACGCTGTTCCTTAAAGCGTCTCGACGCTGTCACGATTTCGTGCGGCAGTTCGTTTTTACGTGGAGCCGTGGGAGAAACCCTAACTACATGTTCGGTTTGCGTGAATGGGTCGAGCTGGGACCGGTTTGGTCCGGTTCAACCCATTTTTGGTCCGGTTCGGGTTCTTCAAGGTCGGTTCGAAGTGGTTCGGGTCGGTTCGTGCTTGTTGGTCCGGTTTTGGAGCTGCAGACTCTTGTAATAGGATAGATTATTTGCTTTTTTAGTGTAATTAAGCTTTATTCTATCCTAGGGGCCAATTAGACCGGTTCATTAGCTATTTAAGTGCTTTATGGATGTCATTTAAATGTTAATCCCACCTTAGGTTATAAAGCATGCTCATGCATTATGGATGTTATAATATGATTATAATTTTTGATGATAATGCATGGTTTTTCATGAGATATTTAATATATTGTTGAGTTATATTAAATTCATGAAAATGGAAGAGTATGATGCATGCAATTACATAGTTTTAATATAAGAGTTATATTAAAAATAATTTGTTTGCAGCATACTAAGTTTATTTTCTATTTTTTGGCTATAATAAAGTTGTTTATTATTTAAATGGAAATCAAATTGCATTGAGCATGATACATCCATAGGTTAATATAAGGGTTATATTAATTATCATGAAATGCAAAGTACTATAGTTTAAATTTCATTAACTTGAATATGATTGTTAATTGTTTTAAAACTATAGTATGCATGATTATAGGGCTAATCATTAAAATTTTGAATTAGTTTAAAATGTCATGATTAGAATCCGTCAATCTATAGTCAAGATATGCATGTTCACATAGGATCTTAGGTTAAATTGAATTAATTTTAATGGGTTAAAATTAATTAGACCTAAGATAATTTTCTAATAGGATTAGAATATCTTACTTAGTTTTATAATAGTTTTAATGAACTAAGTAGGACAAACATGTTGGGTTTTATGCCCTAAAACTCGTAGATAGTGAATGTAAACAAATTGTATACTTGTTTTCAATAAAGTGTAATTGAGTTTCTACAATAAAGTGTTATTGTTAAATATTGCACAATTTGACCCAAATCCAATAAACTAAGATCCAAGGTTGTTTACATGTGACTTGAACTAGTATGTGGGGACATACGGGGATTGGTGTTCAAGTAACAACCTAAAAGGTCTATAGTACAAGGATAAGGTTGGGTACCTTATCCTGGTAACACTATGTGATACGGCCCGCTTTGTATTCGATACAGACGTATTAATCCAAGGCGTCCATGTAGGAGACATGCGAGCGGGGGTATCCTATGCAATGAGTTTGCATAAGACCGGACCACGAAATAGTAAACCACTAGATGTAACACCGTTAACTAGTTAGTTTACTGTTTCAATACGATGACCTAGGTAACTCAGTCTTAATCCTAAGTGTGTCATGAACTCCTTCTCATGAGGGATTGTCCTTTGATTAGCATGGGTGAGAGTGGCCAATACGCCGACTCAATATGCCTTCCTTTTTGGGGACAAGACCGAGTGGGAGGCTGGGGACATGACAACACAAGAAGGAATTCACTCCTTCCCACTTCTAGGAGAAGTAGATGAGTGTTCCCTTAAGAGGTGACTCCGGGACTTGAACAAAGGGATCCCGTCCTCTCACTGGCCCGAGAGGAACTTTCTGTTTAATGGTTGGACCATAAACAGGTTGTTCATTAGAGGAGCGCTGGTACTTAAGGAGACAGATGTAACACAGGGGTAAAACGGTAATTTGACCCAGCCGTGATTACGAACACTCGTGAAGGATTGACTTACCGGTATAGGTCTACATCCATGGACACAAAAAATGTTCTACAGTGAGAAGAGTTCAGCCGTGGGTCTTTAGTGGAATGACCCACAGTTAATGAATATTGGTTAACCTGATTAATGAGTTTAATCTATTAACCTCATATCATTGGAGCTTCTGATCTGTAGGTCCATTAGGTCCCCCTGCTAGCTCGTAAAGAGTAATTAGGAACAAATATATCTTGAGAGAATTTGAATAGTTCAAATTCATATTGGGAATTAAGTTAATTGTATGAGATACAAATTAATATAATGTATAATGATGCATTAAAATATAAAGTCTAATTTGAGATTAAACTTTATTAATATGAGAGATTGATATATTTGAAAGAGTTCAAATATATGTCTAATTAAATATAGGGTATTTAATTAGAAGATGAATTAATTAATTATGAATTAATTAATTATTCAATTTAGTTTAAATTAAATGAGATTTAATTAAACTAAAGTCTATGAGAGAAATAAATATTTGAAGAAGTTCAAATATTAATATGAATTTGATTCATATTAAATTTATAGGATATAAGAGAATTTGAAGGAGTTCAAATTTTAATATGAATTTGATTCATATTATAGAATTAATTAATTGAAGGCCTGAAATTAAATATATGATATTTAATTGGGTAATTAATTAATTAACTAATAGAAGGTCTGAAATTAAATATATGATATTTAATTGGTGATTAATTAATTAAAGAATTAATTAATTGGAAATTAATCAATTATGGAAATGATTAATCACTTATGGAAGTGATCAATCATTTATGGAAAAGATTAATCAATTATGGAATTGATTGGTCATGGAATTGATTAATGGAAAAGATTAAATCAGTTATGGAAATAATTGATTTTAAATGAATATTTTATTCATGGCCTTTCTCCTATAAATAGAACACTAACCCTAGGGTTTAGGTACCACAACATATGGCCACCATAAGGCCTTCTCATATTCTCTCAACTCAAGAACTCTAGGGAGAATTTTCTCTCTAGAGTTTTTCCCATTCAAGATTAGGTAGTCCCACAACTACGTTCCTAATCTCAGAGTTATAGTGGGGAAGATCAAATGGTGGTGTTCTTCGTTGTTGCAGATCAATCAAGAAAGACGTTCTTGAAGAATTCAGAGTCATCAACGAAGGTATGTTTCTCACCGCTTAACCTTTTGCCAATGCATTGGTATTTTAGTAGAAACAAAATTAACTACGAACGATCCAATTGCTTCCGCTGTAACGGAATTGGGAATTCCAAATCCTTCAATTGGTATCAGAGCCGATCGTATGCTTAATTTTGTTTGACAAAATTTGCGTTGGTTTTTGGTGGGATCGATTTACATTATGAATGTTTAGTTTGCTTAAAGATTGTTTAGGTGTTTTGGCATTAGATTTACAATTTTTGTATGATTTGATCATGTAAGGGCCCATGTTTTTGGGGCAAAATTATTGTAAATCAAGTCTTGTAAGTCCGTGTCTAGAGATTTAGGATCAATTTGTTGATCGGTGTTCGAATCGGGGTTGAAATCGGAGAAGAACAGCTGCTGGAATCGAAGACTGCTGCCTAAAGACGTAGCGTCGCGACCCTACTCAACAGAGTCGCGACGCTGAAGACCAGGTGCTGGAAAAAGTCGGGCCAGCGTCGGGACGCTTTGCCTACAGCGTCTCGACGCTGACAGAATGTGGAACGTGCAGCGGTTTCTCAGGCGCATATAAATAAATATTTTTTGCGTTCATTGAAGATCGAACACAGGACTTTGGAGTAGATGGTTCGCTCGCATGTCTAGCATCTGTGTGGGCTCAGGTTCGAGCTTGGACAGACGCGTTTTTTCTTAAAATTGCTTCCAGCTGCAAAGTGGTCGCTTTAGAGTTCGGTTCGGTCCGGTTTGAGGTTGGTTGGACCGGTTTGAGCTATTTGGGTCCGGTTTGGGCGATTCTAACACGGTTTGGTTCGAAGCGGTTTGAGGCGGTTCTGACCAATTACAAGGCGGTTTAGGGCTAGATTTTGTATTATTAATGTAATTTTTTCATTATTTTTGCCCTAGAATGCCAAAATACCAGTCTTTATAGCTATTTATTGCTTTATGAATGTCATTTAGCTAGATCCCACCATAGGTTAAGCATGTTTCATGCATTTTTATGTTATAAATGTTATAATATTTGATAATTATGCATGAATTTAAATTTCATGAATAATTTAGTATAATTGTTATATTAAATATATGAAATTTGAAAAGCATGATGCATGATATTAATTAGATAAATATAAAGTGTTATATTATATTAATGAAGCATGCATGCTTAAGTTTATTTTCATGAGTATTAATATAATTAGTTATATTATGGATGGAAATAAAATATCAATGCTTAATTTCATGAGTATTTGATATAAGTTGTTACGATTAAATGGATGGAAATTGAGAAGCATTGAGCATGAAATTACTTTAGTAAAAATATAAAGAGTTATTTTTATGAAAGTATTTTATATGCTTATTTATTTTCATGAGCTATTAATATAAAGTGTTATGTTAATGCATGAGAATATGAATGCTTATTTTAATTTTCTTAGAAAATTAATTTAAGAGTTAGATTAATTAAAGAAAATTAATTTGCATAGAGCATCAAATTACTTTAGTTTAAAAATATAAGAGTTATATTTATATTAGTAATTTACATGCTAAATTTTCATGAGCTATTAATATAAATGTTATGTTAATGTATGAAAATGGTAATGTTTAATTTTAATTTTCTTGTATAATTATTTTAAGAGTTAGGTTAATTAAAAGGAAATTAAATTGCATTGAGCATGACATTACCTTAGATTAATATAATTGTTATATTTTTGGTATGTTATGCTAATGTATGGTTTTATAAATTAATTAGAATTTGATTGTTAATTTATTCACCATAATAGCATGTTATAGGGTTAATTCATTAAAATTTATAATAGTTATAATATTAATGAATAGAAACTGTTAACCTATAACAAAGAATTGCATGCAAACATAGGATCTTAGGATAAATGAATTAATTTTAAAATGTTTAAAATTAATTAGATCTAAGATCACATTTCTAATAGGATTAGAATTATTCTTACTTAGAATTAAAATTAGTTTTAATTGACTAAGTAAGAAAAACATTACTATGATTATAAGGGAACTCCACCGGTAAAGTTCTGTTTAAGGCTGGGGGTATTTAAGCTGACGGTTTACGGAACACCTCCTACCTGGGAACTGACCTGGAATACCGGAGTTGAATTAATCATAGCTAAATGTTAGCTTGCAATGTCACTAGGTTTGTTAAAAGTGTTTAATGCACCTAGATCTTTAGAGTAAAGACCTTACATTACTGTGGTTATAAGGGAACTCTCTCGGTGAAGTTCTGTCTAAGGTTGGGGGTATTTAAGTTGACGGTTTACGGAACACCTCCTACCTGGGAACTAACCCGAAACTTGAGTTGAATTAATCATAGTAATGTTGACTTGCAATGTTGGGTTTATTAAAAGAAGTTTAATTCACCTAAAACATTGTGGTTGAATCCTTTCCATAATTGTTATAATAGGATCAGACTTAGATAGATTGACTTAGCCGAATTTTATCTAAGTTAAACAACCCTAAATTAACCTTAGGACATTTTCAGTGGGAGGATAACTACAAAACGAGATTTAAATCAAGTTTTGCTCCTACGTCCCTATATTCACAACGTGAGGTTCATGCTCGGCTTCGAGTCGCCCTAGGAGCGGCCTCCCTTCGGAAAGTGTTTGCATGAATCAATAACAAGGTGAATGGGAAAAATGTCTAGAGTAAGTGGGAGCGGGACACGTGTCAACGTATCCCTCGGTCTCCGCCCCTAGTTCACATCGTGAGAGTCCTATGATCCGCCTGCAGGTTGTCCTGGCGCAACCATCCCTTCGGAGGGCCTGATCATAGGATTCGGAACATCGTGAACTCCTGAATAGGATAGGAACTCTTAGGCTAATTACCAACAGTTGACTTTCCCTTCGGTAGCCTGTTGGTGCGTGCCTCTGAGATCTGAAAGTGGGAGGGTTACACTTACGGGGATGAGTTAAGTGTGTTAACTAACCCTTGACCGAACAACGGTAACTAAACGCTAACGGAATATGAGTTATTCTGGTGTTAGAGTTTGGTTGAGATTGTCTCAATTCAGAGGAGGAGTAGCTGACCACCCTTCGGTGGCTGTTGTTCTAAACCTTTGAAGTACCGTTGCAAAAACCAAATCAATAGTTTTATAGGGTTTCTTTGATTGCTTATTTGTTTTTGCAGAATTTGATTGGATTATTTGTAATGGGTTAGTGCTATTAATAATACAAGTAATTTGTTACTTCAGCAATTATATAATAATTTCATGTGAATTGTCTTACGTCATTTTATAAATAACGGTAATACAGCAAGCTTAAACGACAAATTGTGGTAAATAAGTCTAGGATTATTCTTAACTGAGGAATGTCCTCATGCCCCATATGTTTAAATCATTAAGAATTGTTCTTGATGAATATGACATAAAACCCTACTTAGCAAAAAGAGAACTTGTTCAAGACCGTAATTTTCATTTGCCTGTCTTGAAAATGTGATTAGTGAAGAATAGTGATTCTCCCTGAATACTTGATTCAGGGGCCACAAATCACGTGTGTTCTTCTTTTAAAGGAATAAGTTCCTGGCAAGAGTTTGCTGCTTGTGTAATAACTCTCAAAGTTAGAATTAGAGAGATTATTTTGGCTATATCAGTGGGGGACATTAAGTTATTTTTCTCAGTGGGAGAAAATACATATTATTAGATAATGTGT
The DNA here is from genome assembly GCA_017139565.1 of Luffa aegyptiaca. NCBI lineage: Eukaryota > Viridiplantae > Streptophyta > Magnoliopsida > Cucurbitales > Cucurbitaceae > Luffa > Luffa aegyptiaca. Next base: position 27,139,377 of record CM029397.1, read on the forward strand.
ATGTAATTCCTAAGATCAAAAGAAATTTGATTTCTGTGTCTTATTTGCTGGAACAATGTTACTCTTTACCTTTCTCTGCTAACGCAGATTTGTTTCAAGAAAGGGAGTTGACATTTGTTTAGCTTTACTGGGAAGTAACCTAAATGTTTTAAGACTAATCAAGAGTAAAGCAGTCATGAACACTGTGTTGTTTAAGACTACTACTACTCAATGTGTAAAAGAGGCAAAGGATTTCTCCTAAAGGAAAATACCTTTCTTTGGTTCTAAGGTAGACCATATTAATCTCAATTTGATTGGGAGATTGGTCAAGAGTGAACTTCTAAGCGAGTTAGAAAATGACTCTCTACTACCTTGTAAGTCATGCCTTGTGGGCAAAATGACTGATAGATCTTTTACTGGAAAAGATCTAAGAGCCAAAGAGCCCTTGGAGCTTGTACATTTGGATCCTTGTGGTTCAATATGTTAAAGCAGTGGGAGGGCATGAATAATTCATCACTTTTGGATGATTATTCAAAGGTATGAGTATCTTTACCTAATGCAACTTAAGTCTATAGCTCTTGAGATATTCGAAGGGGCTTAGGACTGAAGTTGGAAACTTGTTAGGTGAGATGATAAAAACACTTCGATCTGATCAAAGTGTTGAGTATAGGGATTTGAGATTCCAGAACTATTTGATAGTGCATGGGATCACACCCTAAATCTCATTTAGGAGAAATAGAACCCTATTGGATATGGTTCATTCCATCTTGAGCTATGCTCAATTGTCTGGCTCATTTTGGGGTCATGCAATGTTGACTGCATTGCATACTGTAGTAGGCAACCCCAAAGGAAACAAGAAGTGGATACTTCTTCAATTCACAAGAGAATAAAGAATTTGTATCAACAAATGCTAAATTCTCAGAAGAAGTTCACATCAAAAATCATAAACCACAAGAGTAAAGTCGGTTTAAGTAAGTTAACTAATGAAGCTACAGTAACATCCACAAGAGTTGTTGATGAGGTTGGCTGTTCAACAAAAGTCGTTGATGGTTCAGTGCATCTAGTCAGTCACATCCATCTCAATAGTTGAGATTGCCTCAATGTAGTGGGAGGGTTGTTTGATAACCTGAACGTTACATGGGCTTGTTTGAAGCCTAGGTCATCATACCTGATGATGGCATAGTGGGTTCATTATCTTTTAGAAAGAAAATGAATGATGTTGACAAGGACCAATGGATTAAAGTCATGGACCTGGAAATGAAGTCTTTTGTATTTCACTTCCATATGGAATCTTGTAGATCTGTTTGATGGGTAACACCTATTAGTTACAAGTGGATTTACAAGAGAAAACGAGACATTAAAGGTCTTAACCAGAAGGGTTCATACAGCAAGATCGAAAGCAAAAGGTTTTGCAAGCTTAAGTGATCCATTCATGGATTAACCTAAGCATTTCGATCTTGAAATATAAGATTTGATAAAGAGACCAAATCTTTTGACTTTAATCAGAACATTAATGAGTCTTGTGTTTACAAGTAATCATCAATAGTTCAGTAGCTTACTTAGTATTGTATATGATTGATATCTTAATCATTGGGAATGATGTAGGTTATCTTACTGACATTAAAGGAGCTAGCAGCTCATTTCCAAGTGGAAATTTGGGAGAAGCTGAGTTTGTTCTTGGGATCCAAATTGTTTAGGAACCGTAAGAACAAAAGGCTAGCATTGTCTCAGGTGTCTTATATCTACAAGATGTTAGTTAGATATAAGATGCAGAATTCCAATAAGGGTTCACTACCTTTCAGACATGGAATTCTTTTGTCTAAGAAAATGTTTCCTAAGACACCTCAAGAGGTTGAGGGCATGAGACGAATGCCCTATGCAGTAGGGATTGTCAGTAAGTATCAATCTAATCCAAGATTTAATCATTGGAAAACCGTTAAGAATATCCTCAAGTATTCGAGGAGAACGAAGAACTATATGCTCGTGTATGGGACTAAGGATTTGATCCTTACAGGATACACTGACACAGATTTTAAGACTGATAAGGATTTGAGGAAATCTACATCAGTATTTGTGGTCACTCTTTACGATGGAGCTATAGTATGACATAGTTACAGTCTTGACCGTATAGGCCGAAAAATTAGCTGTCTGTGAAGCAGCGATAGAGACTGTATGTCTTAGAAAGTTCTTGATTGATATGGAATGTGTTCCAAATGTGAACTTGCCCATCACACTTTATAGTGATATAGTGGTGTTGTGGCAAATTCAAAAGAACATTGCAACCTAAGACAAGTAGACACATTACATTGAATGAAATATTGTTGATTCATTTACAAAGACTCTCTCGGCTAAAGTGTTTGAGGGTCATCTAGAAGGTCTAGATCTACGAGATATGTACAAAGGTGTAATCTAGGGCAAGTGGGAGAAATGTAATGGGTATAGTGATACCATTATGTAATGGGTATAGTGATGCCCTAGTTTATTGTATTTGTACATTGTATATGTTTTATACATGTATTTATACACCCAATGCTGTATAGATTATTGTACATCCCACTAAACTAGAGTTTTAGTTCAAGTGGGAGTTTGTTGGGTTTTATGCCCTAAAACTCGTAGATAGTGAATGTAAACAAATTGTATACTTGTTTTCAATAAAGTGTAATTGAGTTTCTACAATAAAGTGTTATTGTTAAATATTGCACAATTTGACCCAAATCCAATAAACTAAGATCCAAGGTTGTTTACATGTGACTTGAACTAGTATGTGGGGACATACGGGGATTGGTGTTCAAGTAACAACCTAAAAGGTCTATAGTACAAGGATAAGGTTGGGTACCTTATCCTGGTAACACTATGTGATACGGCCCGCTTTGTATTCGATACAGACGTATTAATCCAAGGCGTCTATGTAGGAGACATGCGAGCGGGGGTATCCTATGCAATGAGTTTGCATAAGACCGGACCACGAAATAGTAAACCACTAGATGTAACACCGTTAACTAGTTAGTTTACTGTTTCAATACGATGACCTAGGTAACTCAGTCTTAATCCTAAGTGTGTCATGAACTCCTTCTCATGAGGGATTGTCCTTTGATTAGCATGGGTGAGAGTGGCCAATACGCCGACTCAATATGCCTTCCTTTTTGGGGACAAGACCGAGTGGGAGGCTGGGGACATGACAACACAAGAAGGAATTCACTCCTTCCCACTTCTAGGAGAAGTAGATGAGTGTTCCCTTAAGAGGTGACTCCGGGACTTGAACAAAGGGATCCCGTCCTCTCACTGGCCCGAGAGGAACTTTCTGTTTAATGGTTGGACCATAAACAGGTTGTTCATTAGAGGAGCGCTGGTACTTAAGGAGACAGATGTAACACAGGGGTAAAACGGTAATTTGACCCAGCCGTGATTACGAACACTCGTGAAGGATTGACTTACCGGTATAGGTCTACATCCATGGACACAAAAAATGTTCTACAGTGAGAAGAGTTCAGCCGTGGGTCTTTAGTGGAATGACCCACAGTTAATGAATATTGGTTAACCTGATTAATGAGTTTAATCTATTAACCTCATATCATTGGAGCTTCTGATCTGTAGGTCCATTAGGTCCCCCTGCTAGCTCGTAAAGAGTAATTAGGAACAAATATATCTTGAGAGAATTTGAATAGTTCAAATTCATATTGGGAATTAAGTTAATTGTATGAGATACAAATTAATATAATGTATAATGATGCATTAAAATATAAAGTCTAATTTGAGATTAAACTTTATTAATATGAGAGATTGATATATTTGAAAGAGTTCAAATATATGTCTAATTAAATATAGGGTATTTAATTAGAAGATGAATTAATTAATTATGAATTAATTAATTATTCAATTTAGTTTAAATTAAATGAGATTTAATTAAACTATAGTCTATGAGAGAAATAAATATTTGAAGAAGTTCAAATATTAATATGAATTTGATTCATATTAAATTTATAGGATATAAGAGAATTTGAAGGAGTTCAAATTTTAATATGAATTTGATTCATATTATAGAATTAATTAATTGAAGGCCTGAAATTAAATATATGATATTTAATTGGGTAATTAATTAATTAACTAATAGAAGGTCTGAAATTAAATATATGATATTTAATTGGTGATTAATTAATTAAAGAATTAATTAATTGGAAATTAATCAATTATGGAAATGATTAATCACTTATGGAAGTGATCAATCATTTATGGAAAAGATTAATCAATTATGGAATTGATTGGTCATGGAATTGATTAATGGAAAAGATTAAATCAGTTATGGAAATAATTGATTTTAAATGAATATTTTATTCATGGCCTTTCTCCTATAAATAGAACACTAACCCTAGGGTTTAGGTACCACAACATATGGCCACCATAAGGCCTTCTCATATTCTCTCAACTCAAGAACTCTAGGGAGAATTTTCTCTCTAGAGTTTTTCCCATTCAAGATTAGGTAGTCCCACAACTACGTTCCTAATCTCAGAGTTATAGTGGGGAAGATCAAATGGTGGTGTTCTTCGTTGTTGCAGAGCAATCAAGAAAGACGTTCTTGAAGAATTCAGAGTCGTCAACGAAGGTATGTTTCTCACCGCTTAACCTTTTGCCAATGCATTGGTATTTTAGTAGAAACAAAATTAACTACGAACGGTCCAATTGCTTCCGCTGTAACGGAATTGGGAATTCCAAATCCTTCAGAACATTCCTAAGATTATAAGGGAACTCTACCAGTGAAGTTCTGTCTAAGGATTGGAGGTATTTCAGTTGACGGTAAACGGAACACCTCCTACTTGGGAACTGATCTGGAATACCGGAGTTGAATTAATCTCAGGTTAATGTTAGAATAATGTCGCTAGGTTAATTAAATTGGTTTAATACACCTAGACATTAGATCTTATTATAATAGTTATAATAGGACTAGACTTAGATAAATGACTTAGCCGGATTTATCTAGGTTTAATCAAACCCTAAAATTTATAATAGGTTACTTTAGTGGGAGGAAAATTACAAAACTTAATTTAAATTGACTTTTGCTCCTACGTCCCCGTGACGTTCACACCGTGAGATCCATGCTCGACTTCGTGTCAACGTATCCTTCGGAGAGTGTTTGCATGGGTCAATACCATGGTGAATGGGGAAAGTGACTATAGTAAGTGGGAGCGGGACGCGTGTCAACGTATCCTTCGGTCTCCACCCCTAGGTCACAACGTGAGATTCCTATGATCCGCCTGCGTGTTACTCTGGAGCAACCACCCCTTCGGAGGGCCTGATCATAGGATTCGGAACACTGTGAACTCCTGAATAGGATAGGGTCACTTAGGCTAATTACCAACAGTTGTCTTTCCTAACGGTAGCCTGTTGGTGCGTGCCTCTGGGATCTGAAAGTGGGAGGGTTACACTTACGGGGAGGAGTTAATTTGTTAACAAATCCTTGACCGAACAACGGTGGTTAATATCTAATGGAATATGAGTTATTCTGGTATTAGAAATTGACTGAGAAGAGTCTCATTTTAGAGGAAGAACAACTGATCACCCTTCGGTCGCTGTTCTTCTAAACCTCTAAAGCATCGTTGCGAAACACAATCATAGTTTTATTAGGGTTCTTTGACTGTTTGTTTGCAAAATTGATTGGATGTATGCAATTGTTTGTATTGCTTGTGTGATGGGTTAAGGTAAAAATAACTAATACGGTCACTTGTTTGTTTTTCAGCAATGTCTTCCTCTATAATTTCCCTACTTAAAAATGAACAACTTACCGGGGAAAATTTTCCACAATGGAAATCTAACCTCAACACAATACTCGTGGTTGAGGACTTAAGGTTCGTCTTAACAGAGGAATGTCCTCCCGTTCCCCCTCGCACTGCCGCTCAGGCAGTTAAGGACGCCTACGAACGCTGGACCAAGGCCAATGAAAAGGTCAAAGTCTATATTTTGGTCAGCTTGTCTGAAGTATTGGCCAAGCGTTACGAGAACATGGAAACTGCCAGGGAGATTATGAATTCCCTACAGGAGATGTTTGGACTTCCGTCCTACCAGCTCCACCACGACGCCTTGAAGAACGTCTTCAATGCCAAGATGCTGGAAGGTCAATCTGTTCGGGAACATGTCCTGGACATGATTAACCAGTTCAACATAGCTGAGACAAATGGCGGGGTTGTCTGCGAGCGCAGTCAGGTTGCGTTCATCCTTCACTCGCTCCCGACGAGCTATCTGTCATTCAGGACGAACGCGAGCATGAATAAGATTCAGTTCAACCTGACTACCCTCCTCTCGGAGTTACAGATTTATGAGTCCCTGCAAAAGAGCAAGGGAAAGAGTGTGGTTAAAGGAGAGGCCAACGTGGCCCATTCCAAGAAGAAGTTCCTGAAGGGTTCATCCTCAGGGACTAAATCTGTACCCCAGGCTTCTTCATCGAAGCAGATTCAAAAGAGGAAGGGAGAGAAGGGGAAGGCTCCTGCACAGGCTGTGCAAGGAAAGGGGAAGGCCAAGGTCGTGGCCGACAAAGGCAGATGCTTCCACTGTAATGCAGATGGTCACTGGAAGCACAACTGTCCCCGCTACCTTGCTGAGAAGAGAAGAGAAAAAAGAAGGTAAATTCGATTTACTTGTGTTAGAGACTTGTCTCGTTGAACATGATGAGTTTGCCTGGATACTGGATTCGGGAGCCACTAATCATGTTTGTTCTTCTTTTCAGGGAAATAATTTCCAGCAGCTGGCAGAGGGTGAAATGACGCTCAAGGTCGGAACGGGAGACGTCATTTCAGCTCGTGCAGTGGGAGCTGCAAAATTATTCTTTAGAAATAGGTTTTTAATTTTAGAGAACTTGTACTTGGTTCCTAGAATTAAAAGGAACCTTATTTCTGTTTCAGCTTTACTAGAACAATGTTATTCTGTTTCCTTCTTGCGTAATGAAGCTTTAATTTCAAAGAATGGAGTTTACATTTGTTCAGCTAAGCGTGAGAATAATTTATTTGTGTTAAGACCAAATGATGCTAAGACTATTTTAAGTCATGAAATGTTTAAAACGGCTGAAACGCAAAACAAAAGGCAAAAAGTTTCTCCTTTAAGTAACAATACGTATCTTTGGCATCTTCGTCTTGGTCATATTAACATCGATCGGATCGATCGTTTGGTTAAAAATGGACTTCTAAGTGACATAGAAGATACATCTTTACCACCCTGTGAATCGTGTCTCGAGGGTAAAATGACCAAGAGGCCTTTTACTGGAAAAGGTTATAGGGCCAAAGAACCACTTGAACTAATACATTCGGATTTTTGTGGTCCAATGAATGTAAAGGCTCGAGGTGGTTATGATTATTTCATCTCTTTCATAGATGATTATTCACGATACGGTTACTTGTACCTGATGGGTCATAAGTCTGAAGCTCTTGAAAGGTTCAAAGAGTTTAAGGCTGAGGTAGAAAACCTGTTAGGTAAAACGATTAAAACACTTCGATCAGATCGAGGTGGAGAGTATTTAGATCAGCGATTCCAGGACTATATGATAGAACATGGAATCCAATCACAACTCTCAGCACCTGGTACACCTCAGCAGAATTGTGTATCAGAAAGGAGAAACAGAACCTTGTTAGACATGGTTCGATCTATGATGAGCTATGCTCAATTGCCTAGCTCGTTTTGGGGGTATGTAGTGGCGACTGCAGTACATATTCTTAACAACGTTCCCTCAAAAAGTGTTTCTAAAACTCCTTTTGAGCTATGGAAGGGGCATAAACCTAGTTTGTGTTACTTCCGTATCTGGGGTTGTCCTGCACATGTGTTAGTGACAAATCCTAAGAAATTGGAACCACGTACGAGAATATGCCAATTTGTTGGTTACCCGAAAGAAACGAGAGGTGGTCTTTTCTACGACCCTCAAGATAATAAAGTATTTGTATCGACAAATGCAACTTTCTTGGAGGAAGACCACATTCGAGATCATCGACCACGAAGTAAGTTAGTATTAGGAGAAGCTACAGAAGGATCAACAAGGGTTGTTGATGAACCTGATCCTTCAACAAGAGTTGTTGGAGAATGCAGTTCTTCTCGTCAATCTAGTCCTCCTCACGTAGTGGGAGAGCTTCGACGCAGTGGGAGGGTTGTGATACAACCTAACCGCTACTTGGGTTTAACAGAAACACAAGTAGTCATACCTGATGACGGCGTAGAAGATCCATTGTCTTATCGTCACGCAATGAATTATGTAGATAAGGACGAGTGGGCCAAAGCCATGGACCTTAAGATGGAGTCTATGTACTTCAATCAAGTTTGGGAACTTGTAGATCTACCTGAAGGGGTCAAACCCATTGGGTGTAAATGGATCTATAAGAGAAAAAGAGATGCTGCTGGGAAAGTACAGACTTTCAAAGCAAGACTTGTAGCAAAGGGTTATACGCAACGAGAAGGAGTGGACTATGAAGAAACTTTTTCTCCAGTTGCTATGCTAAAGTCCATAAGAATCCTCTTATCCATTGCCACATTTTATGATTATGAAATTTGGCAAATGGATGTCAAGACAGCTTTTCTGAATGGCAATCTTGACGAGAGTATTTTTATGTCTCAACCCGAAGGGCTCATATCCCAAGGTCAGGAGCAAAAGGTTTGCAAACTGAATCGATCCATTTATGGGTTGAAACAGGCTTCTCGATCTTGGAATATTAGATTTGATACTGCGATCAAATCTTTTGGTTTTGACCAGAATGTTGATGAGCCTTGTGTTTACAAGAAGATCAACAAGAATAAAGTAGCTTTCCTAGTACTTTATGTAGACGACATTCTACTCATTGGGAATGACGTAGGGTATCTGTCTGACGTAAAAGAATGGCTAGCAGCTCAATTCCAAATGAAAGATTTGGGTGAGGCCCAGTATGTTCTTGGCATCCAGATTATTCGGGATAGAAAGAACAAATCGCTAGCTCTGTCTCAGGCAACGTATATCGACAAGATGTTGGCTCGATATTCGATGCAGAACTCCAAGAAGGGTTTGTTGCCTTTCAGGCATGGGGTTCACTTGTCTAAGGAACAATCTCCTAAGACACCTCAAGGGGTTGAGGATATGAGACGGATTCCCTACGCCTCTGCCGTGGGTAGCTTAATTTATGCCATGCTATGCACGAGGCCTGACATTTGTTATACTGTAGGGATTGTCAGCAGATATCAGTCGAATCCAAGGTTAGACCACTGGACCGCCGTTAAAGGAATCCTCAAGTATCTTAGGAGAACGAGGGATTATATGTTGGTGTTTGGGGCTAAGGAGTTAGTTCTCACGGGTTACACCGACTCTGACTTCCAAACTGACAAGGATTCTAGGAAATCTACGTCAGGGTCAATTTTCACCCTTAATGGTGGAGCGGTAGTTTGGAGGAGTATAAAGCAAGGGTGCATAGCAGACTCCACGATGGAGGCTGAGTATGTAGCTGCTTGTGAAGCAGCTAAGGAAGCTGTTTGGCTAAGGAAGTTCTTGACAGATTTGGAAGTTGTTCCAAATATGAACTTGCCCATTACGTTATACTGTGACAACAGTGGGGCTGTAGCCAATTCAAAGGAACCTCGCAGCCACAAAAGAGGTAAACACATAGAAAGGAAGTATCATCTGATTCGTGAGATTGTGCAAAGAGGAGATGTGGTCGTGACCCAGATCGCTTCCGAGCACAACATTGCTGATCCGTTTACGAAGGCCCTCTCGGCTAAAGTGTTCGAGGGTCATCTAGAAAGTCTAGGTCTGCGAGACATGCATATAGCGTAATCTAGGGCAAGTGGGAGATGTGTAATGGGTGTAAGGATGCCCTAGTTTATTGTATTTTGTATATTTACCTTTTTTGTAATGTACAACATACATGTACCATTTCCAGCTTTAGATTATATTGTATATATATACTTTCCCTGTAACTTGAGTTTTAGTTCAAGTGGGAGTTTGTTGGGTTTTATGCCCTAAAACTCGTAGATAGTAAATGTACATTTGACCGAACATTAATAAAGTGATGTATTATTCAGTGTTTGTATTATATCTTGTCTTATTAACCCTAATCCAATAAACTAAACATCCAAGGCTAATAGAATGAGGCTTGAACTAGTATGTAGGGACATACGGGGATCAATGTTCAAGTTTTAGCCTAAAGGGTCTGTAGTATAAGGATAAGGCTGGGTACCTTATCCTGGTGACACTATGGATACGGCCCGCTTTGTATATTGATACAAACGTAATGATTCAACGCGTTCATGTGGTTGACATGCGAGTGGGGGTATCCTGTGCAATGAGTTTGCACAAAGACCGGACCGCAAAATAGTTAACCACTAACTGTAACACCATTAGTTAGCTCGGTTTCTATTTCACTAGGATGACCTAGGCAACTTGGCCTTAATCCTGAGTGGATTATGGACTCCTGTCCATGAGGGATTGTCCTTTGATTTGTACGGGTGAGAGTGGCCTGTTCGCCGACTCAATAAGCCTACCATTTTGGGGACAAGACCGAATGGGGAGCTGGGAGCGTAGTCTTACAAGATGGAATTCACTCCTTCTCAATATTAGGGTAAGTAGAGGTGTGTTCCCTTAAGTGGTGTCTCCAGGTCTTGAACAATGGGCCCTACCCTCTTTATGGCACGAGAGGGATTTCTGTTTGCTGGTTGGACCACAAACAGGTTGTTCATTAGAGGAGCACTGGTACTTAAGGACCAAGAGGTAGCCCAGGGGTAAAACGGTAATTTAACCTAGTTGGGGTACGAACACACGTGAAGGGCTAACTTGCTGTTGACGGTCGATATCCGTGGACACAGAAATATATCTGCAGTGAGAAGAGTGCAGCTGTGGTTCTTTAGTGGAGTGAACCACAGTTAACGAATATTGATTAACTTGGTTAATGAGATTAGCCAACTAATCTCATATCGTTGGAGCTTTTGATCTGTAGGTCCATCAGGTCCCACCGGTAGCTCTATAAGAGCGTTGAGATAAAATTCTAAGGTTAAGTTGAGTATTCAAAGGGGTTCGAATGTTAAACTAAAATATGAATTTGATTCATATTAAAACTATAGGTTATAATTAATGTGCATTGGATGTACATTAATACTATAGTTTCATGAGAGAGAATAATAATAATTGAATATATGATATTCAATTTTATTGTTTTAAAGTTAATTAATTTTGAATTAGTTAATTTTTCTAGTTTAATTAAATTTGATTTAATTGAACTATAAGATAAGAGGGATATTAATTTAAATTGGATTTAAATTAATGTTATTTTAATTAATATTGATTAATTAAGATTTAATTAATTATAATTTAAAATTATGATTTTAAATTCTGATTAATTAAAAAAAAATCAGGTAATTGATATTTCAGTTACCTGATATTATGTGAGGTGGTTTTTTCTCCTGAGGTTTAGGTTAAAAGAAAGGGTCAAGAGGCAGTTTGGCCTCCCTCATTCACGCCTCCCTCACGCTCGCCCTCTCGCTCTCTCTCGTGATTCTCTTCTCCATCTGTGATACAGAGAAGCATTCCAGAAGAAAAATCCTTAGAATTCTCAGGTTCCCACATAACCACTCAACATATTCCTTTTGAGAATACCGGTGTTTCCTCGTGGTGGTGTTCGTGACTATTTTTCCAGCAAAACCAAAGGTCTCTTGCTGCTGTATTTTTTGGTTACCAAAGGGTTTTGGCGAAGCGGTTCAAGAATTCCTTCAAGGGCGAGTTTGTTCTTGAACTAATATCAATAGGATCATTTTCTAGATTAGATCTAGAATTGTTTCTTAATTTTCAACATGTTTTATCAGTTTTACAGCATGTTAATTTTCCAGTATCTTGCTGTAAATTTATTCTTTTGTGATCCGTATTGGTTTTTCAATCTCGTTTAAAAATCAGTGTGATTCTCTGGTCGTTTCCGCTGCGCAAGGGCTTTAATCCCTGCAGAATATGCATGAGAATGGTCTTTAAAAGCAAAGGATACAAGCTGATCAAAGGGTTGGAAAAATTCAGCACAATACTCTCTCTAAAAACCCATCTCGTTCTTCACTTGATTCTGAAGGATTGGAATTCCCAATTCCGTTACAGCGGAAGCAATTGGACCGTTCGTAAATTAATTTTGTTCTACAAAATACCAATACATTGGCAAAAGGTTAAGCGATGAGAAACATACCTCCGTTGACGACTCTGAATACTTCAACGGATGATTCTTGATTGGTCTACAACAACGAAGAACACCACCATTTGATCTTCCCCGCTATAACTCTGAGATTAGGAACGTAGTTGTTGGACTACCTAATCTTGAATGGGAAAAAACTCTAGAGAGAAAATTCTCCCTAGAGTTCTTGAGTTGAGAGAATATGAGAATGCCTTATGGTGGCCATCTGTTGTTGTACCTAAACCCTAGGGTTCGTATTCTATTTATAGGAGAAAGGCCATGAATAAAATATTCATTTAAAATCAATTATTTTCATAACTGATTTAATCTTTTCCATAATCAATCAATTCCATAACCAATCAATTCCATAATTGATTAATCTTTTCCATAAATGATTGATCACTTCCATAAGTGATTAAATCATTTCCATAAATGATTAATTACTTCCATAAGTGATTAATAATTTCCACAATTGATTAATTTCCAATTAATTAATTCTTTAATTAATTAATCACCAATTAAATATCATATATTTAATTTCAGACCTTCTATTAGTTAATTAATTAATACCCAATTAAATATCATATATTTAATTTCACGCCTTCAATTAATTAATTCAATAATATGAATCAAATTCATATTAAAATTTGAACTCCTTCAAATTCTCTTATATCCTATAAATTTAATATGAATTAAATTCATATTAATATTTGAACTTCTTCAAATATTTATTTCTCTCATATACTATAGTTTAATGATTTAATTTAAACTAAAATGAATAATTAATTAATTCATCTTCTAATTAAATACCCTATATTTAATTAGACATATATTTGAACTCTTTCAAATATATCAATCTCTCAATATAATAAAGTTTAATCTCAAATTAGACTTTATATTTTAAAGCATCACTATACATTATATTAATTTGTATCTCATACAATTAACTTAATTCCCAATATGAATTTGAACTATTCAAATTCTCTCAAGATATATTTGTTCCTAATTACTCTTTACGAGCTAATAGGGGGACCTAATGGACCTACAGATCAGAAGCTCCAATGATATGAGGTTAATAGATTAAACTCATTAATCAGGTTAACCAATATTCATTAAATGTGGGTCATTCCACTAAAAACCCACAACTGAACTCTTCTCACTGTAGAACATTTCTGTGTCCATGGATGTAGACCTATGTCGGTAAGTGTTGCACGATTTTAATCCGCAAGCGCACGGGTCGTCACAAGTTATATAAAACGGAAAGTATTCCGAGTATCGAATCCTCAGGGAAATTGAATTAATTCCATTAAGTACCGAGAATCATCATGTTTTAATTTTATTTAGAAGATCAACTCGAATTATAGTGCGAATATTTAAGGAATTAATGAAAATAAACATGTAATAATGAAATGAAAATATCCAACTAGGGGGGGGGGGGGCGTGACCTAGGGTGTTATCTAGTTTTCTTGGATTTGTAGCTCAAATACGAGGATGCATGTAACTAATAATCAACAATCCCATAAATCTAGAAGTAATTACAAGCGGATTTCTCTTTCGAGCTCCTCCACATTTCATACTAACATAACTAATTTATGTGTCCATCTCCTTAGCTAATCATAGTATGGCATTAAGCAACTTCATAATCAATTTCTAAGAATTCTTTTTCACTCTCGTGTTCCAAGCAATCATTAGCCATGCAATTAGGATCTAATCTAATTTCTCTCTGTCGAGTATCAATTTAGACCATTATAACAATTAATCCGTGATCAAGAGATTAAAGGCATTAAGCATGAATTGCATAGATGAAATATGAAGACATTCATTACATAATCCAAGTAATTGCGCTACAATATCCAATTAACTAGAATAACGACCCTAAGTCTCAAGATTTACTCACAAATGGAAATAATTGTGCCAAAATGATCTTGATCCATAGGCCTAACTCAAATTACAACAAGGAATTATAAAGAAGTAAGAAAGAAATAACCAATGAGTCGATCCCAAGCTCCCGCTACGATCATCTCGAATCTTGAGCCTTAGAATCTCGCTCAATTCCTACTTTTTCTCCACAATTCTTCTCACTTTTTCTCTCTATTGAGCTAGGGGAGAGTTCCCCCAAATTTTGGGATGATTAGAACCAAAGGGAAGGGGCCTTTTTATAGCACAAGGGGCTGGAAATTTCTTGCTGAGCAAGTCGACAGCGTCTCGACGCTACGCGATTTTTGCACGCGCTATTCTGACCACCTAGCATTGAGACGCTATGGTCCTAGCGTCTCGACGCTAGGCCTTCTAGAAGCCTGATTTGCAGATTTTTGCCTCCTTTCTTTAATTATTTTCTTTTCTTGGACCTTAGTGCTTTGATCTCCAATGATTATTCTTCAAATTGCCCATAAAGTCTCCAAATTTACCCAAATTCTCTTAAAATCTCAGTTTTGTTGCCCGAACTTGGTTTTCTGTAAAATCAACATAAAAATACATTAAAGCTCACAATTTATGCACAAAACTAGACTAGAATTAATAGGAAAATGATGACATTTTTGCATGTCATCAGTAAGTCAATCCTTCATGAGTGTCTGTAATCACAGCTGGGTCAAATTACCGTTTTACCCCTAAGTTACATCTGTCTCCTTAAGTACCAGCGCTCCTCTAATGAACAACCTGTTTATGGTCCAACCATTAAACAGAAAGTCCCTCTCGGGCCAGTGAGAAGGCGGGATCCCTTTGTTCAAGTCCCGGAGTCACCACTTAAGGGAACACTCATCTACTTCTCCTAGAAGCGAGAAGGAGTGATTTCCTTCTTGTGTTGTCATATCCCCAGCCTCCCACTCGGTCTTGTCCCCAAAAAGGAAGACATATTGAGTCAGCGTATTGGCCACTCTCACCCATGCTAATCAAAGGACAATCCCTCATGAGAAGGAGTCCATGACACACTCAGGATTAAGACTGAGTTACCTAGGTCATCCTATTGAAACAGTAACCTAACTAGTTAACGGTGTTATAACTAATGGTTGACTATTTCGTGGTCCGGTCTTATGCAAACTCATTGCATAGGATACCCCCACTTGCATGTCTACTACATGGACGTTTTGGATCAATACGTCTGTATCGAATACAAAGCGGGTCGTATCACATAGTGTTACCAGGATAAGGTACCCAACCTTATCCTTGTACTATAAACCTTTTAGGTTGTTACTTGAACATCAATCCCCATATGTCCCCACATACTAGTTCAAGTCACATGTAAACAACCTTGGATCTTAGTTTATTGGATTTGGGTCAAAATGTGCAATATTTAACAATAACACTTTATTGTAGAAACTCAATTACACTTTATTGAAACAAGTATACAATTTGTTTACATTCACTATCTACGAGTTTTAGGGCATAAAACCCAACAAACTCCCACTTGAACTAAAACTCTAGTTTAGTGGGATGTACAATAATCTATACAGCAGTGGGTGTATAAATACATGTATAAAACATACACAATGTACAAATACAATAAACTAGGGCATCACTATACCCATTACATAATGGTATCATTATACCCATTACATTTCTCCCACTTGCCCTAGATTACACCTTTGTACATATCTCGTAGATCTAGACCTTCTAGATGACCCCCAAACACTTTAGCCGAGAGAGTCTTTGTAAATGAATCAAAAATATTTCATTCAATTTAATGCATCTGCTTGTCTTAGGCTGCGATGTTCTTTTGAATTTGCCACAACACCACTATATCACTATAAAGTGTGATGGGCAAGTTCACATTTGGAACACATTCCAAATCAATCAAGAACTTTTTAAGCCATACAGTCTTTATCGTTGCTTCAAAAGTAGCTAATTTTTCGGCCTATACGGTCAAGACTGTAACAATGTCTTACTATAGCTCCATCGTAAAGAGTGACCACAGATACTGATGTAGATTTCCTCAAATCCTTATCAGTCTTAAAATCTGTGTCCGTGTATCCTGTAAGGATCAAATCCTTAGTCCCATACACGAGCATATAGTTCCTCGTTCTCCTTGAATACTTGAGGATATTCTTAACGGTTTTCCAATGATTAAATCTTGGATTAGATTGATACTTACTGACAATCCCTATTGCATAGGGCATTCGTCTCATCTCCTCAACTTCTTGAGGTGTCTTAGGAAACGGTTTCTTAGACAAAAAGAATTCCACGCCTAAAAGGTAGTGAATCCTTCTTGGAATTCTGTATCTTATATCTAACTGACATCTTGTAGATATAAGTCACTTGAGACAAGGCTAGCTTTTTGTTCTAACGATTCCTAACGATTTGGATCCCAAGAACAAACTCGGCTTCTCCCAAATTTCCATTTGGAAATGAGCTGCTAGCTCGTTTAATGTCAGTAAGATAACCTACATCATTCCTAATGATTAGGATATCAATCATATACAACACTAAGTAAGCTACTCAACTATTGATGATTACTTGTAAACACAAGACTCATTAATGTTCTGATTAAAGCCAAAAGATTTGGTCACTATATCAAATCTTATATTTCAAGATCGAAATGCTTAGGTCATTCCATGAATGGATCACTTAAGCTTGCAAACCCTTTTGCTTTCGATCTTGTTGTATGAACCCTTCTGGTTAAGACCTTTAATGTCTCATTTTCTCTTATAAATCCACTTGTAACTAATAGGTGTTACCCATCAAGCAGATCTACAAGATCCCAGATGGAAGTGAAATACAAAAGACTTCATTTCCAGGTCCATGACTTTAATCCATTGGTCCTAGTCAACATCATTCATTTTCTTTCAAAAAGATAATGAACCCACTATGCCATCATCATGTATGATGACCTAGGCTTCAAACAAGCCCATGTAACGTTTTGGTTATCAGACAACCCTCCCACTACATTGAGGCAATCTCAGCTATTGAGATGGATGTGACTAACTAGATACACTGATCCATCAACAACTCTTGTTGAACAGTCAGCCTCATCAACAACTCTTGTGGATGTTAATGTAGCTTCATTAGTTAACTTACTTAAATCGACTTTACTTTGGTGGTTTATGATTTTTGATGTGGACTTCTTCTGAGAATTTAGCATTTGTCGATAAAAATTCTTTATTCTCTATTGAATTGAAGAAGTATCCACTTCTCGTTTCCTTTAGGGTTGCCTACTACAATTTGCAATGTAGTCAACACTCCATGACCCCAAAACGAGCCAGACAATTGAGCATAGCTCAACATGGAATGAACCATATCTAATAGGGTTCTATTTCTCCTAAATGAGATTTAGGGTGTGGTCCCATGTACTATCAAATAGTCCTGGAATCTCAAATCCCTATACTCAACACTTTGATCAGATCGAAGTGTTTTTATCATCTCACCTAACAAGTTTTCAACTTTAGTCCTAAGCTCCTTCGAATATCTCAAGAGCTTCAGACTTAAGTTGCATTAGGTAAAACTACTCATACCTTTGAATAATCATCCAAAAAAGATGAATTACTCATGCCCTCCCACTGCTTTAACATATTGAACCACAAGGATCCAAATGTACAAGCTCTAAGGGCTCTTTGGCTCTTAGATCTTTTCCAGTAAAAGATCTATCAGTCATATTGCCCACAAGGCATGACTTACAAGGTAGTAGAGAGTCATCTTCTAACTCGCTTAGAAGTTCACTCTTGACCAATCTCCCAATCAAATTGAGATTAATATGGTCTACCTTAGAACAAAAGAAAGGTATTTTTCCTTTAGGAGAAATCCTTTTCCTCTTTTCACATTGAGTAGTAGCAGTCTTAAACAACCCAGTGTTCATGACTGCTTTACTTTTGATTAGTCTTAAAACATTTAGGTTACTTTTCCAGTAAAGCTAAACAAATGTCAACTCCCTTTCTTGAAACAAAACTACGTTAGCAGAGAAAGGTAAAGAGTAACATTGTTCCAGCAAATAAGACACATAAATCAAATTTCTTTTGATCTTAGTAATTACATACACATTATCTAATAATATGTATTTTCTTCCACTGAGAAAAAATAACTTAATGTTCCCCACTGATATAGCTAAAATAACCTCTCTAATTCTAACTTTGAGAGTTATTACACAAGCAGCAAGCTCTTGCCAGGAACTTATTCTTTTAAAAAGAAGAACACACGTGATTTGTGGCCCTTGAATCAAGTATTAAGGGAGAATCACTATTCTTCACTAATCACGTTTTCAAGACAGGTAAATGAAAATTACGGTCTTGAACAAGTTCTCTTTTTGCTAAACAGAGTTTTATGTCATATTCACCAAGAACAATTCTTAATGAATTAAACATATGGGGCATGAGGACATTCCTCAGTTAAGAATAATCCTAGACTTATTTACCACAATTTGTCGTTTAAGCTTGTTGTATTACCGTTATTTATAAAATGACGTAAGACAACACACATAAAATTATTATATAATTGCTGAAGTAACAAATTACTTGTATTATTAATAGCACTAACCCATTACAAATAATCCAATCAAATTATGCAAAAGAAAATAAGCAATCAAAGAAGCCCTATAAAACTATTGATTTAGTTTTTGCAACGGTACTTCAAAGGTTTAGAACAACAGCCACCGAAGGGTGGTCAACTACTCCTCCTCTAAATTGAGACAATCTCAACCAAACTCTAACACCAGAATAACTCATATTCCGTTAGCATTTAGTTACCGTTGTTCGGCCAAGGGTTAGTTAACACATTTAACTCATCCCCGTAAGTGTAACCCTCCCACTTTCAGATCTCAGAGGCACGCACCAACAGGCTACCGAAGGGAAAGACAACTGTTGGTAATTAGCCTAAGAGTTCCTATCCTATTCAGGAGTTCACGATGTTCTGAATCCTATGATCAGGCCCTCCGAAGGGATGGTTGCGCCAGGACAACCTGCAGGCGGATCATAGGACTCTCACGGTGTGAACTAGGGGCAGAGACCGAGGGATACGTTGACACGTGTCCCGCTCCCACTTACCCTAGACATTTTTCCCATTCACCTTGTTATTGATTCATGCAAACACTTTCCGAAGGGAGGCTGCTCCTAGGGCGACTCGAAGCCGAGCATGAACCTCACGTTGTGAATATAGGGACGTAGGAGCAAAACTTGATTTAAATCTCGTTTTGTAATTTTCCTCCCATTGAAAATGTCCTAAGGTTAATTTAGGGTTGTTTAACTTAGATAAAATTTGGCTAAGTCAATCTATCTAAGTCTGATCCTATTATAACAATTATGGAAAGGATTCAACCACAATGTTTTAGGTGAATTAAACTTCTTTTAATAAACCCAACATTGCAAGTCAACATTACTATGGTTAATTCAACTCAAGGTTCGGGTCAGTTCCCAGGTAGGAGGTGTTCCGTAAAGCGTCAACTTAAATACCCCCAACCTTAGACAGAACTTTACCGAGAGAGTTCCCTTATAACCACAGTAATGTAAGGTCTTTACTCTAAAGATCTAGGTGCATTAAACACTTTTAACAAACCTAGTGACATTGCATGCTAACATTTAACTATGATTAATTCAACTCCGGTATTCCGGGTCAGTTCCGAGGTAGGAGGTGTTCCGTAAACCGTCAACTTAAATACCCCCAACCTTAGACAGAACTTAACTGGTGGAGTTCCCTTATAATCATAGTAATGCTTTTCCTACTTAGTCAATTAAAACTAATTATAATTCTAAGTAAGAAAATAATTCTAATCCTATTAGAATTAAAATAAGCTTAGGTCTAATTAATTTTAAACAATTTAAAATTAATTCATTTTAACCTAAGGTCCTATGTTTGCATGCAACTCTTTGTTATAGGTTGACGGTTTCTAATCAATTTTATAACTATTATAAAATTTTAATAATTAGCCCTATCACATGCTTCTATGGTGTTGGAAACAATCAAATTCCAGTTATTAAACATCATAATGCTCATGACACCGATAACGATAATATAACGATTATATTCATCTAAGGTGGTGTCATGCTTCATGTAATTTCAATTTCATTTAATTATTATCGATTATATTAATTAATCATCAACGAAATTAAATGAAATTAGACATTAATATAATATAACTCTTATATTAATCTAATTAATGTCATGCTCAATGCTATTTAATTTCCTTTTAATTAACCTAACTCTTAAATTAATTATACAAGAAAATTAGAAATAAGCATTACCATTTTCATACATTAACATAACAATTTATATTAATAGCTCATGAAAACTAATTAAGCATGTTAATTACTTAATATAAATATAACTCTTATATTTTTAAACTAAAGTATTTCATGCTCAAAATTAATTTTCTTCAATTAATCTAACTCTTAAATTAATAATCTAAGAAAATTAAAAAAACATTCATATTTTCATACATTAACATAACACTTTATATTAATTGCTCATGAAAATAAATAAGCAAATAAATTACTTTCATAAATACAACTTTTATATTTTTACTAAAGTAATTCCATGCTCAATGCTTCTCAATTTTCATCCATTTAATCATAACAATTTATATTAAATACCCATGAAAATAAGCATTGATATTTTATTTTCATCCATAATATAACTAATTATATTATTACTCGTGAAAATAAACCTAAGCATGCATGCTCCATTAATAAAATATAACATTTTATATTTATTTAATTAATGTCATGCATCATGCTTTTCCAATTTCATATATTTAATATAACAATTATACTAAATAACTCATGAAATTTAAATTCATGCATAATTATCATATATTATAACATTTATAACATAAAATTGCATGAATCATGCTTAACCTATGGTGGGATCTAGCTAAATGACATTCATAAAGCAATAAATAGCTATAAAGACCGGTATTTTGGCATCCTAGGGCAAAAATAATGAAAAATTACATTAATAATTAAAAATCTAGCCCTAAACCGCCTTGTAATTGGTTTAAACTGCCTCGAACCACTCAGAACCAGCCCAAACCGTGTTAGAATCGTCCAAACCGGACCCAAATTTCTCAAATCGGACCAAAATCTCCATGAACCGGACCAAACCCTCAGTAAACCGGACCACAACTATCCATTCAACAGTTGCGCGCGAAAGTAAAAAAAATATGCCAGACGTCCAGATCGAATCGAAGACCTCACGAAAGCTAAAGACACACGCCTGCCAACTCTTCTAACCACCATGGATCAACAATTGTGAAAGAAAAATTAATTTATTTATCCGTAACCGTTTGAAAACTTCATGCGTGATTGATCGTACTGTCGCCAGCGTCGAGACGCTAAAGGCATAGCGTCGCGACGCTGGCCCGAAAAATCTTCGTTTTGCATTCGTCCTACAGCGTCGCGACTCTAATGAGCAGGGTCGCGACGCTACGCCTCTTGACAACGTTCTGTCCTTCGATTCAGCAGCAGTTCTTCTCCGATTTCAACCCCGATTCGAACACCGATCAACAAATTGATCCTAAATCTCTAGACACGGACTTACAATTAATTAATTCTATAATATGAATCAAATTCATATTAAAATTTGAACTCCTTCAAATTCTCTTACAACCTATAAATTTAATATGAATTAAATTCATATTAATATTTGAACTTCTTCAAATATTTATTTCTCTCATATATTATAGTTTAATTAAATCTCATTTAATTTAAACTAAATTGAATAATTAATTAATTCATCTTCTAATTAAATACCCTATATTTAATTAGACATATATTTGAACTCTTTCAAATATATCAATCTCTCAATATAATAAAGTTTAATCTCAAATTAGACTTTATATTTTAATGCATCACTATACATTATATTAATTTGTATCTCGTACAATTAACTTAATTCCCAATATGAATTTGAACTATTCAAATTCTCTCAAAATATATTTGTTCCTAATTACTCTTTACGAGCTAACAGGGGGACCTAGTGGACCTACAGATCAGAAGCTCCAATGATATGAGGTTAATAGATTAAACTCATTAATCAGGTTAACCAATATTCATTAAATGTGGGTCATTCCACTAAAAACCCACAGCTGAACTCTTCTCACTGTAGAACATTTTTGTGTCCATGGATGTAGACCTATGTCGGTAAGTCAATCCTTCACGAGTGTCCGTAATCACAGCTGGGTCAAATTACCGTTTTACCCCTGTGTTACATCTGTCTCCTTAAGTACCAGCGCTCCTCTAATGAACAACCTGTTTATTGTCCAACCATTAAACAGAAAGTCCCTCTCGGGCCAGTGAGAGGGCGGGATCCCTTTGTTCAAGTCCCGGAGTCACCACTTAAGGGAACACTCATCTACTTCTCCTAGAAGCGGGAAGGAGTGAATTCCTTCTTGTGTTGTAATGTCCCCAGCCTCCCACTCGGTCTTGTCCCCAAAAAGGAAGACATATTGAGTCGGCATATTGGCCGCTCTCACCCATGCTAATCAAAGGATAATACCTCATGAGAAGGAGTTCATGAAACACTCGGGATTAAGACTGAGTTACCTAGTTCATCCTATTGAAACAGTAACCTAACTAGTTAACGGTGTTATAACTAATGGTTGACTATTTCGTGGTCCGGTCTTATGCAAACTCATTGCATAGGATACCCCCACTTGCATGTCTACTACATGGACGTTTTGGATCAATACGTCTGTATCGAATACAAAGCGGGTCGTATCACATAGTGTTACCAGGATAAGGTACCCAACCTTATCCTTGTACTATAGACCTTTTAGGTTGTTACTTGAACATCAATCCCTATATGTCCCCACATACTAGTTCAAGTCACGTGTAAACAACCTTGGATCTTAGTTTATTGGATTTGGGTCAAAATGTGCAATATTTAACAATAACACTTTATTGTAGAAACTCAATTACACTTTATTGAAACAAGTATACAATTTGTTTACATTCACTATCTACGAGTTTTAGGGCATAAAACCCAACAGATTCATCACAAAATTGAGTCTCACAACTCGTTCTAAGGCCAGAGGATAGCGGGAAAGACCACGGTGGTTGTTCACAACAAGTTCGTGGTCTCAATTCATCCACGGAGTTGTTCAATTTCAAGCCAAAAGGTTGGTAAAATGATTGCTTTGTTTTTCGTTATTATATGTGCATGTTTTCTTAACTAGAATTAAATGAAATTGAGAGGCTTTTGATCCAAATTGCTTTCACTAGTGTATCGTACACTCCTTCACTTCAGTTTAGTCATAAGCATGTGTGCTGGACATCCCCAAATTCTAAAGTAACGTAAATTAGTTTTACTTCCTCTCCACAACTGAAATGGGATTTTAGAAACACTTTAGGAAGGGGCATTATTCAAAATATAAACATACATTACTACATGACCCCAAAATGAGTCAGACAACTGAGCATAGCTCATCATTGATCTAACCATATCTAATAAGATTCTATTTGTCCTTTCTGATACACTGTTTTGTTGAGGCGTACTAGGCACTGAGAGATAGGATGTGATTCCGTGTTCTAACAAATAGTCGTGAAATTCTAAATCCATATACCCTCCACCTTGAGCTAATCAAAGTGATTTTATTGTTTTACCTAATAAGTTCTCAACCATTTCCTTATACTCCTTGAACTTTTCAAGGGTTTCGAACTTATGATGCATTAGGTAAAGATATCCATACCTAGAATAATTATCAATAAAAGTGATGAAATATTCATATCTTCCTCGAGCTTTCACATTCATCAGACCACAAAGGTCTGAATGTATGAGCTCTAGGGGTCCTTTGGCACGATAACCTTTCCTGTAAAAGGTCGTTTTGTCATTTTGCCTACGAGGCATGACTTGTTGGATTGGAATTCCTTAATTTCATTAGTGGAAGCGAATTAGAACCGATTCGTAGTTAATTTTATTAATCTAAAATACCAATACATTGGCAAAAATCCTAGAACTATTCTATGCTTTAACAACTAGGCTAAACATATAACATTAGATCTGTTGGGGTTTATGTCCTAAAACTTGTGGATAGTAAATGTGACAAAGTTAAATATAAAACTGATGGATTGAAATTCCCAATTCCGTTACAGCGGAAGCAATTGGACCGTTCGTAAATTAATTTTGTTCTACAAAATATCAATATATTGGCAAAAGGTTAAGCGGTGAAAAACATACCTTCGTTGACGACTCTGAATACTTCAACGGATGATTCTTGATTGCTCTGCAACAACGAAGAACACCACCATTTGATCTTCCCCGCTATAACTCTGAGATTAGGAACGTAGTTGTGGGACTACCTAATCTTGAATAAATGAGAAAAACTCTCTAGAGAAAATTCTCCCTAAAGTTCTTGAGTTGAGAGAATATGAGAAGGCCTTATGGTGGCCATATGTTGTTGTACCTAAACCCTAGGGTTAGTGTTCTATTTATAGGAGAAAGGCCATGAATAAAATATTCATTTAAAATCAATTATTTCCATAACTGATTTAATCTTTTCCATAATCAATCAATTCCATAACCAATCAATTCCATAATTGATTAATCTTTTCCATAAATGATTGATCACTTCCAAATCATTTCCATAATTGATTAATTACCAATTAATTAATTCTTTAATTAATTAATCACCAATTAAATATCATATATTTAATTTCAGACATTCTATTAGTTAATTAATTAATTACCTAATTAAATATCATATATTTAATTTCAGGTCTTCAATTAATTAATTCCATAATATGAATCAAATTCATATTAAAATATGAACTCCTTCAAATTCTCTTATATCCTATAAATTTAATATGAATCAAATTCATATTAATATTTGAATTTCTTCAAATATTTATTTCTCTCATAGACTATAGTTTAATTAAATCTCGTTTAATTTAAACTAAATTGAATAATTAATTAATTCATCTTCTAATTAAATACCATATATTTAATTAGACATATATTTGAACTCTTTCAAATATATTCAATCTCTCAATATAATAAAGTTTAATCTCAAATTAGACTTTATATTTTAATGCATCACTATACATTATATTAATTTGTATCTCATACAATTAACTTAATTCCCAATATGAATTTGAACTATTCAAATTCTCTCAAGATATATTTGTTCCTAATTACTCTTTACGAGCTAGCAGGGGGACCTATTGGACCTACAGATCAGAAGCTCCAATGATATGAGGTTAACTGATTAAACTCATTAATCAAGTTAACCAATTCATTAACTGTGGGTCATTCCACTAAAGACCCACAGCTGAACTCTTCTCACTGTAGAACATTTCTGTGTCCATGGATGTAGACCTATGTCGGTAAGTCAATCCTTCACGAGTGTTCGTAACCACGGCTGGGTCAAATTACTGTTTTACCCCTGTGTTACATCTGTCTCCTTAAGTACCAGCGCTCCTCTAATGAACTACTTGTTTATGGTCCAACCATTAAACAGAAAGTCCCTCTCGGGCCAGTGAGAGGGCGAGATCCCTTTGTTCAAGTCCTGGAGTCACCACTTAAGGGAACACTCATTAACTTCTCCTAGAAGTGGGAAGGAGTGAATTCCATCTTGTGTTGTCATGTCCCCAGCCCCACACTCGGTCTTGTCCCCAAGAAGGTAGGCTTATTGAGTCGGCGTGCAGGCCACTCTCACCCATACTAATCAAAGGACAATCCCTCGTGAGAAGGAGTTCATGACACACTCAGGATTAAGACTGAGTTACCTAGTTCATCCTATTGAAACAGTAACCTAACTAGTTAACGGTGTTACATCTAGTGGTTTACTATTTCGTGGTCCGGTCTTATGGAAACTCATTGCATAGGATACCCCCGCTCGCATGTCTCCTACATGGACGCCTTGGATTAATACGTCTGTATCGAATACAAAGTGGGCCGTATCACATAGTGTTACCAGGATAAGGTACCCAGCCTTATCCTTGTACTATAGACCTTTTAGGTTGTTACTTGAACACAAATCCCCGTATGTCCCCACATACTTGTTCAAGTCACATGTAAACAACCTTGGATCTTAGTTTATTGGATTTGGGTCAAATTGTGCAATATTTAACAATAACACTTTATTGTAGAAACTCAATTACACTTTATTTATACAAGTATACAATTTGTTTACATTCACTATCTACGAGTTTTAGGGCATACAACCCAACAAACTCCCACTTGAACTAAAACTCTAGTTTAGTGGGATGTACAATAATCTATACAGCATTGGGTGTATAAATACATGTATAAAACATATACAATGTACAAATACAATAAACTAGGGCATCACTATACCCATTACATAATGGTATCACTATACCCATTACATTTCTCCCACTTGCCCTAGATTACATCTTTGTACATATCTCGTAAATCTAGACCTTCTAGATGACCCTCAAACACTTTAGTCGAGAGAGTTTTTGTAAGTGAATCTGCAATATTTCATTCAATTTACTGTGTGCTTGTCTTGGGTTGCGATGTTCTTTTGAATTTGCCACAACACCACTATATCACTATAAAGTGTGATGGGCAAGTTCACATTTGGAACACATTCCAAATCAATCAAGAACTTCCTAAGGCATACAGTCTTTATCGCTACTTCATAAGCAGCTATGTTTTCGGCCTATACGGTCAAGACTGTAACTATGTCAGACTATAGCTCATTTGTAAAGATTGACCATTGATGCTGATGTATATTTCCTTAAATCCTTATCAGTCTTAAAATTCATGTCAGTGTATCCTGTAAGGATTAAATCCTTAGTCCCATACACGAGCATATAGTTCCTCGTTCTCCTAAGATGCTTGAGGATAATCTTAACGGTTTTCCAGTGATCAAATATTGGATTAGATTGATACTTACTGACAATCCCTACTGCATAGGGCATTCGTCTCATATCCTCAACCTCTTGAGGTGTCTTAGGAAACATTTTCTTAGACAAAAGAATTTCATATCTGACTAACATTTTGTAGATATAAGACACTTGAGACAAGGCTAGCTTTTTGTTCTTACGGCTCCTAAACAATTTGGATCCCAAGAATAAAATCAACTTCTCCCAAATTTTCATTTGGAATTGAGTTGCTAGCTCCTTTTACTAGTCAGCAAGATAACCTACATCATTCCCAATGATTAGGATATCAATCATATACAACACTAAGTAAGCTATTGAATTATTGATGATCACTTGTAAACACAAAACTCATCAATGTTCTGATTAAAGCCAAAAGATTTTGTCACTGTTTCAAATCTTATATTTCAAGATCGAAATGCTTAGGTCAATCCATGAATGGATCACTTAAGCTTGCAAACCCTTTTGCTTTTGATCTTGTTGTATGAGCCCTTCTAGTTAAGACATGAATGTCTCGTTTCCTCTTGTAAATCCACTTGTGACTAATAGGTGTTACCCATCAAGCAGATCTACAAGATCCCAGATGGAAGTGAAATACAAAAGACTTCATTTCCAAGTCCATGACTTTATTCCATTGGTCCTTGTCAACATCATTCATTTTCTTTCTAAAAGATAATAAACCCACTATGCCATCATCAGGTATGATGTCCGAGGCTTCAAACAAGTCCATGTAACGTTCAGGTTATCAAACAACCCTCCCACTACATTGAGGCAATCTCAATTATTGAGAAGGATGTGACTAACTAGATGCACTGATCCATCAACAACTATTGTTGAACAGTCAGTTTCATCAACAACTCTTGCGGATGTTACTGTAGCTTCGTTAGTTAACTTACTTAAACCGACTTTACTCTTGTGGTTTATGATTTTTGATGTGAACTTCTTCTGAGAATTTAGCATTTGTCGATACAAATTCTTTATTCTCTTGTGAATTGAAGAAGTATCCACTTCTCGTTTCCTTTGGGGTTGCCTTCTACAGTATGCAATGCAGTCAACACTGCATGACCCCAAAACGAGCCAGACAATTGAGCATAACTCAACATGGAATGAACCATATCCAATAGGGTTTTATTTCTCCTATATGAGTTGTAGGGTGTGATCCCATGTACTATCAAATAGTTATGGAATCTCAAATCCCCATACTCAACACTTTGATCAGATCGAAGTGTTTTTATCATCTCACCTAACAAGTTTCCAACTTCAGTCCTAAGCCCCTTCGAATATCTCAAGAGCTATAGACGTAAGTTGCATTAGGTAAAGATACTCATACCTTTGAATAATCATCCAAAAGAGATGAATTATTCATGCCCTCCCACTGCTTTAACATATTGAACCACAAGGATCCAAATGTACAAGCTACAAGGGCTCTTTGGCTCTTAGATCTTTTCCAGTAAAAGATCTATCAGTCATTTTGCCCACAAGGCATGACTTGCAAGGTAGTAGAGAGTCATCTTCTAACTCGCTTAGAAGTTCACTCTTGACCAATCTCCCAATCAAATTGAGATTAATATGGTCTACCTTAGAACCAAAGAAAGGTATTTTCCTTTAGGAGAAATCCTTTGCCTCTTTTCACATTGAGTAATAGCACTCTTAAACAACCCAGTGTTCATGACTGCTTTACTATTGATTAGTCTTAAAACATTTAGGTTACTTTTCAGTAAAGCTAAACAAATGTCAACTCCCTTTCTTGAAACAAAACTGCGTTAGCAGAGAAAGGTAAAGAGTAACATTGTTCCAGCAAATAAGACACAGGAATAAAATTTCTTTTGATCTTAGGAATTACATACACATTATCTAATAATATGTATTTTCTCCCACTGAGAAAAATAACTTAATGTTCCCCACTGATATAGCTAAAATAACCTCTCTAATTCTAACTTTGAGAGTTATTACACAAGCAGCAAGCTCTTGCCAGAAACTTATTCCTTTAAAAGTAGAACACACGTGATTTGTGGCCCCTGAATCAAGTATTCAGGGAGAATAACTATGCTTCACTAATCACGTTTTCAAGGCAAGTAAATGAAAATTACGGTCTTGAACAAGTTCTCCATTTGCTAAGCAAGGTTCTATGTCATATTCATCAAGAACCATTCTTAATGAATTAAACATATGGGGCATGAGGACATTCATCAGTTAAGAATAATCCTAGACTTATTTACCACAATTTGTCGTTTAAGCCTGTTGTATTACCGTTATTCATAAAGTGACGTAAGACAATACACATAAAATTATTATATAATTGCTGAAGTAACAAATTACTTGTATTATTAATTGCACTAACCCATCACAAAAAATCCAATCAAATTCTGCAAAAACAATTAAGCAATCAAAGAAATCCTATAAAACTATTGATTTAGTTTTTGCAACGGTACTTCAAAGGTTTATAACAACAGCCACCGAAGGGTGGTCAGCTACTCCTCCTCTTAATTGAGACAATCTCAACCAAACTCTAACACCAGAATAACTCATATACCATTAGCGTTTAGTTACCGTTGTTCGATCAAGGGTTAGTTAACACATTTAACTCATCCCCGTAAGTGTAACCCTCCCACTTTCAGATCTCAGAGGCACGCACCAACAGGCTACCGAAGGGAAAGACGTTGGTAATTAGCCTAAGAGTTCCTATCCCATTCAGGAGTTCATGATGTTCCGAATCCTATGATCAGGCCCTCCGAAGGGATGGTTGCGTTAGGACAACCTGCAGGCAGATCATAGGACTCTCACGGTGTGAACTAGGGGCAGAGACCGAGGGATACGTTGACACGTGTCCCGCTCCCACTTACTCTAAACATTTTTCCCATTCACCTTGTTATTGATTCATGCAAACACTTTCCGAAGGGAGGCCGCTCCTAGGACGACTCGAAGCCGAGCATGAACCTCACGTTGTGAATATAGGGACGTAGGAGCAAAACTTGATTTAAATCTCGTTTTATAATTTTCCTCCCACTGAAAATGTCCTAAGGTTAATTTAGGGTTGTTTAACTTAGATAAAATTCGGCTAAGTTAATCTATCTAAGTCTGATCCTATTAGAACAATTATGGAAAGGATTCAACTGCAATGTTTAGGTGAATTAAACTTCTTTTAACAAACCCAACATTGCTAGTCAACATTACTATGGTTAATTCAACTTAAGGTTCGGGTCAGTTCCCAGGTAGGAGGTGTTCCGTAAACCGTCATCTTAAGTTCCCCCAGCCTTAGACAGAACTTTACCGAGAGAGCTCCCTTATAACCACAGTAATGTAAGGTCTTTACTCTAAAGATCTAGGTGTACTAAACTCTTTTAATAAACCTAATGACATCGCATGCTAACATTTAGATATGATTAATTCAACTCCGGTATTCCGGGTCAGTTCCCAGGTAGGAGGTGTTCCGTAAACCGTCAACTTAAATACCCCCAGCCTTAGACAGAACTTAACCGGTGGAGTTCCCTTATAATCATAGTAATGTTTTTCCTACTTAGTCAATTAAAACTAATTTTAATTCTAAGTAAGAATAATTCTAATCCTATTAGAAATGTGATCTTAGATCTGATTAATTTTAAACATTTTAAAATTAATTCATTTATCCTAAGATCCTATGTTTGCATGCAATTCTTGGTTATAGGTTAACGGTTTCTATTCATTAATATTATAACTATTATAAATTTTAATGAATTAACCCTATAACATGCTACTATGGTGAATAAATTAACAATCAAATTCTAATTAATTTATAAACCATATACTAGCATACATGACATACCAAATATAACAATTATATTAATCTAAGGTAATGTCATGCTCAATGCAATTTAATTTCCTTTTAATTAACCTAACTCTTAAATTAATTACCCAAGAAAATTAATAATAAGCATTACCATTTTCATACATTAACATAACATTTATATTAATAGCTTATGAAAATTAATTAAGCATGTTAATTACTAATATTAATATAACTCTTATATTTTTAAACTAAAGTAATTTCATGCTCAATGCAAATTAATTTTCTTCAATTAATCTAACTCTTAAATTAATTACCCAAGAAAATTAAAACAAGCATTAACATTTTCATACATTAACATAACACTTTATATTAATAGCTCAGGAAAATAAATAAGCATATAAATTACTT
Organism: Luffa aegyptiaca; assembly: GCA_017139565.1. NCBI lineage: Eukaryota > Viridiplantae > Streptophyta > Magnoliopsida > Cucurbitales > Cucurbitaceae > Luffa > Luffa aegyptiaca. Next base: position 27,170,426 of record CM029397.1, read on the forward strand.
TCATAAATATAACTCTTTATATTTTTACTAAAGTAATTTCATGCTCACTGCTTCTCAATTTTCATCCATTTAATCATAACAATTTATATTAAATACCCATGAAAATTAAATTCATGCATAATACTTCTTAATTTTCATCAATTTAATCATAACAACTTATATTAAATACCCATGAAAATTAAATTCATGCATAATACTTATATTATAACAATAACAATCAAATCTTTTGGCTTTGACCAAAACGTTGATGAGCCTTGTGTATACAAGAAAGTCAACAAAAGGAAAGTAGCTTTTCTAATACTTTATGTAGACGATATCCTACTCATTGGGAATGATGTAGGATACCTCACTGACATTAAGAAATGGCTAGCAGCCCAATTCCAAATGAAAGATCTGGGAGAGGCTCAATATGTTCTTGGAATCCAAATCATTAGGGATCGTAAGAACAAAACGCTAGCTCTGTCTCAAGCAACGTATATTGACAAGATGTTGTCTCGATATTCGATGCAAAACTCCAAGAAGGGACTACTACCCTTCAGACATGGGGTACACCTGTCTAAGGAACAATCTCCTAAGACACCTCAAGAAGTTGAGAACATGAGACACATTCCCTACGCCTCAGTTGTGGGCAGCTTAATGTATGCCATGCTCTGCACTAGGCCTGACATATGTTATGTAGTGGGAGTAGTCAGTAGGTATCAGTCTAATCCAGGGTTGGACCACTGGAGAGCGGTTAAGAATATCCTCAAGTATCTTCGGAGAACGAAGGACTACATGCTTGTGTATGGAGCTAAGGATTTGATTTTTACTGGATACACTGACTCTGACTTTCAAGCTGATAAGGATTCAAGGAAATCCACATCAGGGTCAGTATTCACCCTCAATGGAGGAGAAGTAGTGTGGAGAAGCATCAAACAAGGATGCATAGCAGACTCAACCATGGATGCTGAGTATGTAGCAGCTTGCGAAGCAGCTAAGGAGGCAGTATGGCTCAGAAAGTTCTTGACTGATTTGGAAGTGGTTCCGAATATGAACGTGCCCATAACACTATACTGTGACAACAGTGGGGTTGTAGCCAACTCAAAAGAACATCGAAGCCACAAACGGGGTAAACACATCGAGAGGAAGTATCACCTGATACGGGAGATTGTGCAAAGAGGAGATGTGATCGTCACTAAGATCGCCTCGGAGCACAACATCGCCGATCCATTTACGAAGGCTCTCACGGCTAAAGTGTTTGAGGGTCATCTAGAGGGTCTAGGTTTACGAGATATGTATGCCATCTAATCTAGGGCAAGTGGGAGAAATGTATAATGGGTATAAGGATGCCCTAGTTCATTGTATTATTTTAATATACATGACATTTCCAGCTTTAGATTATTGCATTTACATCCCACTAACTAGTGTTTTAGTTCAAGTGGGAGTTTGTTGGGTTTTATGCCCTAAAACTCGTAGATAATGAATGTAACCGGCTATAAAATATGTCTGTAGTGAGAAGAGTGCAACTGTGAGTCTATAGTGAAATGTACACACAGTTAACGAATATTGATTAATGTGGTTAATGAGTTTAACCAATTAATCTCACATCGTTGGAGCTTCTGATCTGCAGGTCCATTAGGTCCCACTAGTTGCTCTTAAAGTAATTTGAGGCAACTAAGTAATAAATGTAAATTGAAAATGTTCAATTTACTAAGGGAAACAAATATAATATATATTGATATATTATTATGAGAGAAATTAATATTTGAAGAAGTTCAAATATAAATTTATGGAAGTTTGAAAGAGTTCAAAAAATGAATTAATTAATTTAAGTCCTAAAATGTGTTTGGGAAAATTAATTAATTCTAGGCCGGGAATTAAATATGCGATATTTAATTGGTGGTTAATTAATTAAAGAATTCATTAACCAGGAATTAATCAATTATGGAAATAATTAATCACTTAAGGAAGTGATTAGTCATTTATGGGAATGATCTAATCACTTGTGGAAGTAATTAGTCATTTGTGAAAAAGATTAATCAATTATGGAATTGATTGATCATGATTGATTAATTAAGGAATAAGATTGAATCAATTTTGGAAAAGATTGATTTAATTGAATATTTTATTCATGGCCTCTCTTCTATAAATAGAACACTCGACCTAATTGGTCAGGACACTTGACACTCTTGAAAGACAAGACCTAGAATTCTCTCTAGCCTCCCTCTTAGAGAAAGACTCCCACAAGTCTTTTGCCTCCTAGACTCAGAGACATACCGGTGTAACCTCTGTGGTGATTGTGTCAATCAAAGAAGAAATTTCCAGCAAAGAAAAACCAAAGGCGGCTGCTGCGTTTTGATCGTTGGAGCATCGTTGGCGAAGAACGGTCAAGTCTACAACGGAGGTTTGTAACGGTTCTTCCTCTTTTCTTTAGAAAAGCATGAAAATAAATTTAGATTTATTTTTAGCATGTTTAAACCAATTTTGCAGCAGCTTTAAAGTTTGTTTAAAGTTTTGTTTGAGTTATCGTAACGGTATTTTAATGTTAATTAATATACGGCGTAAGGTCCAATCGACGTGCTTCCGCTGCATGGGGACTTTTATTCCCTTCAATCAGCATCAGAGCCATCGTTGTCCCTATTAATTAATTTTAAAAGTTGCGATAGGCTCTAATAGGTGGGATTTATGCATAATGTATGTTCGGTTTGCATTGAACAGTTTGGGTTAATTTTATGGCCATAGATTTTATTTTTATGTGATTTTGATCATGTAAGGCCCGGTGTTTCGGGTATTTTATGTAAAATCAAGTCCTATGTAAGTCCGGGTCTAGAATAGGTTTTTATGAGATGAAAATCGGAGCAATCGCCGCTGAAATCGGGGCCAAAATCGGAGAATCGATGCTGCTGCCGCCCAGATTCTGCCTCCAGACGCAACAGCGTCGGGACGCTACCTCAACAGCGTCTCAACGCTGTCTCGATACCGCAGGCGCCAGATATGGAAAACGTACAGCGTCGGGATGCTATCAACACAGCGTCTCGATGCTGTCATGATGGCGGCGCGCGCTAGGGCTTCAACAGCCACGGTTCAAGCTTGTGGCCGGTCCGGTTCGGCTGGGTTGGGACCTATTTGGTCCGGTTCAGCCAATTTTTGGCATGGTTCGTGATTTTCGAAGCCGGTTCGAGGTGGTTCGGGGCGGTTCGTGCTGTCTAGACCAATTTTGGAAGCTGCAGAAGGATTTTAGGATAGAATTTAGCTAAAATTATTGTAATTTAATGCTTTATTTTATCCTAGGGGCCAAAATCAACCGTTTCAATTGCTATTTATATGCTTTATGGATGTCATATAGAATATTTAATCCCACCTTAGGTTATAAACATGCTCATGCATTTTTATATATTATAAAATGTTATAATGTATGTTTAAATGCATGGATTTGTTTTCATATTTTTTAATATAAGTGTATATTAATTATATGAAAAATTGGAAAGCATGAAGCATGTCATTACTTAAATTAAATATAAATAGTTATGTTTAATGTAATGAATGAAGCATGATTGATTGATTTTCTTGATTGGCTTATAATTGTTATAATAAAAAGAAAATCAAAATTGCATGAAGCATGAAACATCCATAGTTAATAATATAATTGCTATATTATTCATGCAATTGATGTGGTTTAATTATTTAATTTGAATGAGATTGTTGAATGAATTAAACCCTAGATTCTTGATTATAGGATTAATCATTAAAATTTGAAATAGTTCATTAATATTAATGATTAGAAACCGTCAATCTATAATCAAGATTTGCATGCAAACATAAGATCATAGGATAAATTGGATTAACTTTAAATTGTTTAAAATTAATTAGACCTAGATCGATTTCTAATAGGATTAGAATCTTTTCTTACTTAGAATTAAAAATAGTTTTAATTTACTAAGTAGGAAAAACATTGCTATGATTATAAGGGAACTCCACCGGTAATGTTCTGTCTAAGGCTGGGGGTATTTAAGTTGACGGTTTACGGAACACCTCCTACCTGGGAACTGACCTGGAATACCGGAGTTGAATTAATCATAGTTAAATGTTAGCATGCAATGTCACTAGGTTTATTAAAAGTGTTTAATGCACCTAGATCTTTAGGGTAAAGACCTTATATTATTGAGGTTATAAGGGAACTCTCTCGCTAAAGTTCTGTCTAAGGCTGGGGGTATTTAAGTTGACGGTTTACGGAACACCTCCTACCTGGGAACTGACCTGGAATACCGGAGTTGAATTAATCATAGTTAAATGTTAGCATGCAATGTCACTAGGTTTATTAAAAGTGTTTAATGCACCTAGATCTTTAGGGTAAAGACCTTATATTATTGAGGTTATAAGGGAACTCTCTCGCTAAAGTTCTGTCTAAGGCTGGGGGTATTTAAGTTGACGGTTTACGGAACACCTCCTACCTGGGAACTGACCCGAACATTGAGTTGAATTAACCATAGTAATATTGACTTGCAATGTTTGGTTTATTAAAAGAAGTTTAATTCACCCAAAAGATTACAGTTGAATCCTTTCCATAATTGTTATAATAGGATCGGACTTAGATAGATTGACTTAGCCGAATACTATCTAAGTTAAACAACCCTATATTAACCTTAGGACATTTTTAGTGGGAGGAAAATTACAAAACGAGATTTAAATCAAGTTTTGCTCCTACGTCCCTATATTCACAACGTGAGATTCATGCTCGGCTTCGAGTCGCCTTAGGAGCGGCCTCCCTTCGGAAAGTGTTTGCATGAATCAATATCAAGGTGAATGGGAAAAATGTCTAGAGTAAGTGGGAGCGGGACACGTGTCAACGTATCCCTCGGTCTCCGCCCATAGTTCACACCATGAGAGTCCTATGATCCGCCTGCAGGTTGTCCGGACACAACCATCCCTTCGGAGGGCCTGGTCATAGGATTCGGAACATCGTGAACTCCTGAAAAGGATAGGAGCTCTTAGGCTAATCACCAACAGTCGTCTTTCCCTTCGGTAGCCTATTGGTGCGTGCCTCTGAGATCTGAAAGTGGGAGGGTTACACTTACGAGGATGAGTTAAAAGTGTTAACAAATCCTTGACCGAAGAACGATGACTAATGTCTATATGAATATGAGTTATTCTGGAATTAGAATTAGCTGAGAGGTTTGTTTAAATTTCAGTAATGTCTTCCTCAATTGTCTCTCTGCTTAAAAATGAGAAATTAACCGGCAAAAATTATGCTACGTGGAAGTCGAACCTGAATACGATTCTTGTTGTCGATGATCTGCGGTTCGTCTTAACGGAGGATTGTCCTCCAGCCCCTGCTCATAATGCATCCCAAGCAGTTAAGGATGCTTATGACCGCTGGACAAAGGCCAATGATAAGACTCGCGTCTATATCTTAGCCAGCTTATCTGAAGTTTTGGCTAAAAGGCATGAGGGCATGGTAACAGCGAGGGAGATTATGAACTCTCTCCAGGAGATGTTTGGACAACCGTCCTACCAACTCCACCATGACGCTCTCAAATAAGTTTATAGTTGTCGAATGAAAGAGGGCACGTCTGTTCGGGAGCATGTCCTGGATATGATGGTCCAATTCAACGTGGCAGAAGCAAATGGGGCGGTCATAGATGAGCGTAGTCAGGTTGCATTCATCTTAGAATCTCTTCCGAAGAGTTTTCTACAGTTTCGAAGCAATGCAATGATGAATAAAATAACATTCAACCTGACTAGCCTCCTGAATGAGCTACAACTCTATCAGTCTCTTCTTAAGAACAAGGGACAGATAGAAGGAGAGGCAAATGTTGTTCACTCTAAAAGAAAGTTCGAGAAGGATTCATCCTCTGGAACTAAATCTGTAGCCACTTCTTCAAAGAAAACTCAGAAGAAGAAAGGAAACGAGGGGAAAGCTCCCAGTACTGCTGCTAAAAGCAAGGGAAAAGCCAAAGCTATGGCAGATGAGGGCAAGTGTTTCCACTGCAATATAGATGGACATTGGAAGAGAAACTGCCCAAAGTACCTTTCTGAGAAAAAGAAGGAAAAGGAAGGTAAATTTGATTTACTGGTTTTAGAAACATGCCTGGTAGAACATGATGAGTTTACCTGGATACTTGATTCAGGAGCAACTAATCATGTTTACCTGGAAAATTCATGAGTTTACCTGGAAAATTCATGAGTTTACCTGGATACTTGATTCAGGAGCAACTAATCATGTTTACCTGGAAAATTCATGAGTTTACCTGGAAAATTCATGAGTTTACCTGGATACTTGATTAATGAATAACATGCTCAAGACTTATCTATTGATTCTTTTACTAACCTAGATTAGTCTTATGGCTTTCTCCATTTGTTTTCCCCATACACTGGCTAAGAGCCCCTAATACTTCGGAGTCCTTCTATCATGCAAAAAAAAGTAACTAGGGTGCCTGTCATCTTTTTCTTTTTTTTTTTTATGGGGAAGTAGAATTCTCACATGATTTTTCTTTTTCTTTTCTTTTTCTTTTGCTCCTCCCCCAAACTTGCATTTTGATATCTAATGGTACTAGCTTTCACACTACAGTGCAGGGACCCTTAACCCGAATTTTATTCTCTGGTTGGCCTAACTGATCACACTGCAGGTAGCTCTTTTTACCCCTAGACTTTTTTTCTTTTGAGCAAGCAAAAATTCTTTTTCAACAGATTTTCTTTTTCTCACATTTTCTTTTGTTGCTTTTGCTTTTCTCTCAGCAGGCATAGCATTTTTTCCTACCTAGTTCTTTAGAGCAATCAAGCATGAACTTCCTAATATTAGAAACTAAGCCTATCGGGGTGACAACAACTTTGAAAACCATAATAAGAATCTAGATTTTCAAAGACGTCATTAGATAAGCCTATTGCATGCTTTAGACATCAAAACTAAGTATCAAAAAATTTTAAAATTTCACAATTTCTGCCGTGCTCCCAGATTCCACAACATATAAACCATTTTCTCCCAAAATTTCAAAAATCACATCCTTGGCTATCATGGCTATCTATTCATGCATCCAACAGAATTTATTTATGCTCAACACAGCGGAAACCCCCCCCCCCAAACTTAAACTAAACATTGTCCCCAATGTTTTAAGACAGAAAAGCATAAAGAGAGATACTGAGACTTCCCTGAGCTAGGAGCGCTTCATCCTCTTCCTTTGGATCCATGAAAAATGGGAAATGTGGAATTTTGGGATTTGCTAAGGTGATCCTGCAAAACAAAATTGGATCACGGAGCAAAGAAAATTATTTACCGCAAAAACAACTAATTACTTTAATCCTTGGGTTGCCTCCCAAGCAGCGCTTTCTTTAACGTCTTTAGCTAGACTAGGCTCGGCACGCTTACGGAGGCTCAAAATAAAAATTTTCATCATCCTCCGGGCCCTGCAAGAAATCACGCACCGAATTGCAGACTACAAACAGGGGAGAAAAAAAAACTTTCCCCTGGCCCATCTTCACTAAAGAGATTCTTATAATAACATTTTAGAAAATAATCAGCCGCATCAAATCTCTTTTCTAAATCTCTATTTTCAAAACAATTGTTAACAGAGTCATCAAGCGTTATAATATCTACTGGTCTAGGATCTAGAGGTGGCCTATCAATCATGTCAGTCCATTCATCAGAAAAAATATCTACATGCTCAGTAGATCCTTCAGACTCAGAATTAAAAAATGATTCAACTAAGCTATCACATGACTCATCATCAGAAGAATTCAAGAATTCAAGAATTTCAGGATCAGATTCTATACTATGCACAGATTCAAGTTCTTCTGGGTCAGATTCTATACTATACACATCATCAGGACATGAAAAGAAAGTATTCACATTGTCAGGATTCATGCATTCAGGAATGTCAAGATCAGACTCAATAGATTCACTGTAATCATGGTCAGACTCAAAATTATCTATCGAGCAATCTTTTTTATGCCTTTTATGTTCATGCTCAATGTCAGGCAATTCAATATCATCAACAAAATTATTCATTTCAGGCAATTCCAATTCATTTTCAAAGGAAGGTAAATCATCAACTGCAGATCTTTCATTGTCACAAGGAGGCAAGTCTAATTCATTTTCAAAGTCAGGCAGATCCAAATCATTTTCAAACAGAGGATTATCCATATATGCATCATGATCAAAATCCATATTATCAACAAGCATTTCTCCTAAGCCTAGGCCAAGATTATAGTCTACCTCTTCATCGTCATCAGTCAAGTATTCAGGCTCAACAGAAAAACATGTATGCAAGCTACAAACAGATTCATCATTGCCAAAAATACTAAACACGACTTTTTCATCATCAATGTTCAAGGTAAGCTTACCTGTATGCACGCTAATCTCGGCCTTACTAGTGGCTAGGAAAGGTCTGCCTAAGATAATTGGCACCTTTTTTTCCTCCTTCATGTCCAGTACCACGAAATCTACAGGGAAGATGAATTTGTTGACTTTCACCAACACGTCCTCCACAACACCCATCGGGTGGGTAATCGACCTGTCGGCAAGCTGGAGAGTGACGTCAGTGTCTGTCATACCTGATAAACCAATCTTCCTGTATACAGAGTAGGGCATCAAATTTATACTTGCTCCTAAATCACATAAGGCCCTATCGAAGGATACTTCTCCTATGGTACAGGGAACAGTAAAACTCCCTGGGTCTTTCTGCTTAGAGGGTATCCTACCAGAAATAATGGTACTGCTACTCTCAAATAAATTAAAAACTTCTTTTTTCAGACTTTTCTTTTTAGAAAGCATTTCTTTCATGAATTTTCCATAATTTGGCATATTATACAAAGCTTCTACCAATGGAATATTCACAGACAACTTTTTAAACATTTCTAAAAATTTTTGAAATTGTTCATCTAATTTGACATTTTTAAATCTTTGAGGAAAAGGTAACTCCCTGAAATCAAAGGTTGGACATTCGCCCCTCCGCTTGGGCGGGCTAATATGCGAACCTCTGTCATGGTGGTTGCATGGAACCACTTCTTCCTCAGTCATCTTTTTATTGTCATTCTGCCTCTCTTCTTCTTTTCTACCTGCACAGTTGTTAGAAAAATCACATTTTAATTCAATAGAGTTGGGAGGATGTTGGAACCTTTCAGAGGAGGCTTTTTGTGCCTCAGCCCCTTCATCTTCATCCATTCTCTGTTCTTCTTCCTTTTTCTTCTCTATACTGTCCTCCAGTCTTCTGCCACTTCTTAGAACCACCATCTTACACTGCTCTTTCGGGTTAGGCTCAGTATCGCTTGGAAATTTTCCCTTCTGCAGGGCATTTACTGCTGAAGCAATCTGACCTATCTGCACTTCCATATTCTTTAGAGCTGCGTCGTGGTTGTTCACTGATGTCTGGAGATTCACATTCAATATTCTTTGTTCCTTGATGAATAAAGCCACCATCTCCTCCAGATTATTTTTCTTCTCAAGAGTACTCGTTGATGCAAAACCTGGGGGTGGCTACAAAACATTCTTCGTATTCGCATATGAGAAGTTCTCGTGATTGCGCAGACTGGGGTGGTAGAAGTTTGGTACTCCTTGAGCATATGGTTTATTTCCTATGTATTGAACTTCTTCCACATCTTGACCTTCTTTCTTCGAATGTCCTTCAGCTAAGGTGGAAATGGACTTAACCACCTCAGATGACGTCAATTTGTTTAGTGCATTGGTCAGAGATGCCAGTTGCGCTTTCAGTGAACTTGACTCATCCAATTCATATAATCCAGCCTTTTTTGTAACTGTTCCTCTCTCCGTCGGCCATTGATAACTTGTTGCCGCCATTTCCTCAAGGAGGTCTTTGGCTTCTGTCACTGTTTTTGAAAGAAAACTCCCTCCTGCTGATGTGTCTAGGACTGTCTTCGTGGAGGGGTTTAATCCATTATAGAATAACTGTACCTGAAGCCAATCAGGATATCCGTGTTGGGGGCATCGCCTAAGCATTTCCTTATATCTTTCCCACGCTTCGTATAACTGCTCCTCGTCAAGCTGCCTGAATGTTCCAATTTCAGTCCGCAGCTTGGTAGTCTTAGCTGGTGGAAAAAATTTTGTCAGAAAAGCCTGGGCAAGCTCGTCCCAAGTACTGATGCTGCCCGTCTCGACTGATTCGAGCCAATCTTTTGCTTTATCCTGCAGGGAAAATGGAAACAGCCTTAATCTGATTGCGTCGGCCGGAACTCCGTTCATCTTTACTGTCCCGCATATTTCTAGGAATGATTGCAGATGAGAGTGGGGGTCCTCGGAAGGATGTCCCTTGAACGAGTTATCGCGCGCCATCTGAATCAACCCTGTTTTGAGCTCAAAATTTGTAGCTTGGATGGGGGCGTAAACAATTCCAGAATTCTCGGTAGGAAGAACTGGCTGCAGAAAATCTCTAATTGCCTTGGGAGCTTCTTCTTGGTGGGCCATCGTTTTTGCTAATCTTTTTTCTTTTCTAATGAATTTTAGAGTCCTGTTAATCTCAAGATCTAACGGAAACAGATCAACCACCTTGTTTCTTCGCATACAATGCTCCCAGATAACAAAAAGAACCAAACAAAAATGAAAATAAAAATAGTATTCACAAAATGATGAAAGAAAAATATTTACACCTAAATTACCATTTACCCTTTCTTTTTGATGTCAAGAAAAATTAATTTTTGCTTAAAAATCAAGCCCCCCGGCAACGGCGCCAAAAACTTGTTGTTGGTTGTGTACGATTGTACTAAACGATTATCCGCAAGCGCACGGGTCGTCACAAGTTATATAAAACGGAAAGTATTCCGAGTATCGAATCCTCAGGGAGGCGAAGCAAAACTTAAGCAAATAATTAAAATTCTCTTGAGCACTGAAAATACTTAGGTGAAATAATATTTAGGGACTACGTTCATGTGATAAAAAGAACTTGAATTCAAAATGACTAATGAAAACAAATTTGATCAATCAAAAATAAAATGTGGAGAAAGAGTTTTCTTGAAATGGGAAGAGGGGTCTTGAAAATCAATGGTTAGCTAAATAATTGCTATAATTATCCTATCTCATTGCCCAACTAATTATAATCCTAGAATCTCCATTAATCACATAGGTTCTCCTGTCGGTTTCCCCTAATTGTAATTAATTCATTTTAACAACCTAAGTGTCCTTAGCGCTATTAAAAATCATTAATTATTACGCTCTGATTCATTTTAGGAATCTAAGTTTAATCAACTAATCCCGGTGTCACAACGGGCAATTAAACTAGTTGCATGGATTATGATCTATCCTAATTTCTCTCCGTCGAGTTTCCATTAAGAAACGAATCATTACACAATTGGCCAGATTGAGTAAAGCATTAAGCACATCCATACAAATAATTAGGACATGGGCAAGAGACAAGAAATTATAACAATATTTCCACTATCATTTCATTTCAAGACCCCAAATTGGGGTTTAGCTACACATAATATCCACAATAATTACAAGGGAAAGCATATTAAAAGGCATAAAGGAAAGGAATTGACCGTCGAAAAACCCCTTGCTGACGCTTGGAGCCCCCGCTGACTACTCCTCGAGCCTCTAGGATTGCTTCCCAAAATTCCCAAAATTTTCCCACTAGAAGAACCCTCTCAAAAAGGCTCAAAAGCCTTGAGAGGGGCTCCAAAAAAGGAGCCTTAAGAAAGGAAAGAAAGGATTGAGTGATGGTTGATTGATTGATGAGAAATGAGGCACCAAGGGCGCCTATTTATAGGCCTGGAATAGGGGTAGCGTCGCGACGCTGCCTTGCTAAGCGTCGCGACGCTGCTGCGCACGCGGCTTGGGCAACAAGAAAGGGCAGCGTCGCGACGCTGCCTTGCTAAGCGTCTCGACGCTGTCCTGATTTTCCAGATTTTTCACCTTCCTTTTGGGCTGATTTTTGGGCCTTCTTCTTCATTTCTCTTGGTCTTTTCTTTATGAATGTCTTCTTTGGGCCTCCAATTGCATCAAGCTAGGATTTGGGCTATAATTACTTCAATTTTGGCTCTTTTTCTCCCAAAATCACCAACTTAGCTCTTAAGGACCAAATAACAAAATTCATTAAATATATTCATTAAAAACACGATTAAAGCACCAAAAAGCTTAATAAATTGAGACTAAAATAGCGACATTTCTGCTCGCTATCACACCCCCAAACTTAAGCTTTTGCTAGTCCCGAGCAAAATAAATTCTAAAGATGCATGAAATAGAATCGCTCAACCCTCAATGATTTTGGAATTCTTAGGATCGAATGGAAAACATGCAAGTGGAATAAGCAAGCACCGCATACTCTTGAAGAAATCTTAAACTAGTTTGAACTTAAGATTAATGAATAGCATGCTCAAGACTTATCTATTGATTCTTTTACTAACCTAGATTAGTCTTATGGCTTTCTCCATTTGTTTTCCCCCTACACTGGCTAAGAGCCCCTAATACTTCGGAGTCCTTCTATCATGCAAAAAAAAGTAACTAGGGTGCCTGTCATCTTTTTCTTTTTTTCATGGGAGAGCAGAATTCTCACATGATTTTTTCTTTTTCTCATCTTTTTTCTTTTCTTTTTCTTTTGCTCCTCCCCCAAACTTGCATTTTGATATCTAATGGTACTAGCTTTCACACTACGGTGCAGGGACCCTTAACCCGAATTTTATTCTTTGGTTGGCCTAACTGATCACACCGCAGGTAGCTCTTTTTACCCCTAGGCTTTTTTCTTTTGAGCAAGCAAAAATTCTTTTTCAACAGATTTTCTTTTTCTCACTTTTTCTTTTGTTGCTTTTGCTTTTCTCTCAGCAGGCATAGCATTTTTTCCTACCTAGTTCTTTAGAGCAATCAAGCATGAACTTCCTAATATTAGAAACTAAGCCTATCGGGGTGACAACAACTTTGAAAACCATAATAAGAATCTAGATTTTCAAAGACGTCATTAGATAAGACTATTGCATGCTTTAGACATCAAAACTAAGTATCAAAAAATTTTAAAATTTCACAATTTCTGCCGTGCTCCCAGATTCCACAACATATAAACCATTTTCTCCCAAAATTTCAAAAATCACATCCTTGGCTATCATGGCTATCTATTCATGCATCCAACAGAATTTATTTATGCTCAACACAGCGGAAACCTCCCCCCCAAACTTAAACTAAACATTGTCCCCAATGTTTTAAGACAGAAAAGCATAAAGAGAGATACTGAGACTTTCCTGAGCTAGGAGCGCTTCATCCTCTTCCTTTGGATCCATGAAAAATGGGAAATGTGGAATTTTGGGATTTGCTAAGGTGATCCTGCAAAACAAAATTGGATCACGGAGCAAAGAAAATTATTTACCGCAAAAACAACTAAATACTTTAATCCTTGGGTTGCCTCCCAAGCAGCGCTTTCTTTAACGTCTTTAGCTAGACTAGGCTCGGTACGCTTACGGAGGCTCAAAATAAAAATTTTCATCATCCTCCGGGCCCTGCAAGAAATCACGCACCAAATTGCATACTACAAACAGGGGAGAAAAAAAACTTTCCCCTGGCCCATCTTCACTAAAGAGATTCTTATAATAACATTTTAGAAAATAATCAGCTGCATCAAATCTCTTTTCTAAATCTCTATTTTCAAAACAGTTGTTAACAGAGTCATCAAGCGTGATAATATCTACTGGTCTAGGATCTAGAGATGGCCTATCAATCATGCCAGTCCATTCATCAGAAAAAATATCTACATGCTCAACAGATCCTTCAGACTCAGAATTAAAAAATGATTCAACTAAGCTATCACATGACTCATCATCAGAAGAATTAAAGAATTCAAGAATTTCAGGATCAGATTCTATACTATGCACAGATTCAAGTTCTTCTGGGTCAGTTTCTATGCTATACACATCATCAGGACATGAAAAGAAAGTATTCACATTGTCAGGATTCATGCATTCAGGAATGTCAAGATCAGACTCAATAGATTCACTGTAATCATGGTCAGACTCAAAATTATCTATCGAGCAATCTTTTTTATGCCTTTTATGTTCATGCTCAATGTCAGGCAATTCAATATCATCAACAAAATTATTCATTTCAGGCAATTCCAATTCATTTTCAAAGGAAGGTAAATCATCAACTGCAGATCTTTCATTGTCACAAGGAGGCAAGTCTAATTCATTTTCAAAGTCAGGCAGATCCAAATCATTTTCAAACAGAGGATTATCCATATATGCATCATGATCAAAATCCATATTATCAACAAGCATTTCTCCTAAGCCTAGGCCAAGATTATAGTCTACCTCTTCATCGTCATCAGTCAAGTATTCAGGCTCAACAGAAAAACATGTATGCAAGCTACAAACAGATTCATCTTGGCCAAAAATACTAAACACGACTTTTTCATCATCAATGTTCAAGGTAAGCTTACCTGTATGAACGCTAATCTCGGCCTTACCAGTGGCTAGGAAAGGTCTGCCTAAGATAATTGGCACCTCTTTGTCCTCCTTCATGTCCAGTACCACGAAATCTACAGGGAAGATGAATTTGTTGACTTTCACCAACACGTCCTCCACAACACCCATCGGGTGGGTAATCGATCTGTCGGTAAGCTGGAGAGTGACGTCAGTGTCTGTCATACCTGATAAACCAATCTTCCTGTATACAGAGTAGGGCATCAAATTTATACTTGCTCCTAAATCACATAAGGCCCTATCGAAGGATACTTCTCCTATGGTACAGGGAACAGTAAAACTCCCTGGGTCTTTCTGCTTAGAGGGTATCCTACCAGAAATAATGGTACTGCTACTCTCAGATAAATTAAAAACTTCTTTTTTCAGACTTTTCTTTTTAGAAAGCATTTCTTTCATGAATTTTCCATAATTTGGCATATTATACAAAGTTTCTACCAATGGAATATTCACAGACAACTTTTTAAACATTTCTAAAAATTTTTGAAATTGTTCATCTAATTTGACATTTTTAAATCTTTGAGGAAAAGGTAACTCCCTGAAATCAAAGGTTGGACATTCGCCCCTCCGCTTGGGCGGGCTAATATGCGAACCTCTGTCATGGTAGTTGCATGGAACCACTTCTTCCTCAGTCATCTTTTTATTGTCATTCTGCCTCTCTTTTTCTTTTCTACCTGCACAGTTGTTAGAAAAATCACATTTTAATTCAATAGAGTTGGGAGGATGTTGGAACCTTTCAGAGGAGGCTTTTTGTGCCTCAGCCCCTTCATCTTCATCCATTCTCTGTTCTTCTTCCTTTTTCTTCTGTATACTGTCCTCCAGTCTTCTGCCACTTCTTAGAACCACCATCTTACACTGCTCTTTCGGGTTAGGCTCAGTATCGCTTGGAAATTTTCCCTTCTGCAGGGCATTTACTGCTGAAGCAATCTGACCTATCTGCACTTCCATATTCTTTAGAGCTGCGTCGTGGTTGTTCACTGATGTCTGGAGATTCACATTCAATATTCTTTGTTCCTTGATGAATAAAGCCACCATCTCCTCCAGATTATTTTTCTTCTCAGGAGTACTCGTTGATGCAAAACCTGGGGGTGGCTGCAAAACATTCTTCGTATTCGCATATGAGAAGTTCTCGTGATTGCGCAGACTGGGGTGGTAGAAGTTTGGTACTCCTTGAGCATATGGTTTATTTCCTATGTATTAAACTTCTTCCACATCTTGACCTTCTTTCTTCGAATGTCCTTCAGCTAAGGTGGAAATGGACTTAACCACCTCAGATGACGTCAATTTGTTTAGTGCATTGGTCAGAGATGCCAGTTGCGCTTTCAGTGAACTTGACTCATCCAATTCATATAATCCAGCCTTTTTTGTAACTGTTCCTCTCTCCGTCGGCCATTGATAACTTGTTGCCGCCATTTCCTCAAGGAGGTCTTTGGCTTCTGTCACTGTTTTTGAAAGAAAACTCCCTCCTGCTGATGTGTCTAGGACTGTCTTCGTGGAGGGGTTTAATCCATTATAGAATAACTGTACCTGAAGCCAATCAGGATATCCGTGTTGGGGGCATCGCCTAAGCATTTCCTTATATCTTTCCCACGCTTCGTATAACTGCTCCTCGTCAAGCTGCCTGAATGTTCCAATTTCAGTCCGCAGCTTGGTAGTCTTAGCTGGTGGAAAAAATTTTGTCAGAAAAGCCTGGGCAAGCTCGTCCCAAGTACTGATGCTGCCCGTCTCGACTGATTCGAGCCAATCTTTTGCTTTATCCTGCAGGGAAAATGGAAACAGCCTTAATCTGATTGCGTCGGCCGGAACTCCATTCATCTTTACTGTCCCGCATATTTCTAGGAATGATCGCAGATGAGAGTGGGGGTCCTCGGAAGGATGTCCCTTGAACGAGTTATCGCGCGCCATCTGAATCAACCCTGTTTTGAGCTCAAAATTTGTAGCTTGGATGGGGGCGTAAACAATTCCAGAATTCTCGGTAGGAAGAACTGGCTGCAGAAAATCTCTAATTGCCTTGGGAGCTTCTTCTTGGTGGGCCATCGTTTCTGCTAATCTTTTTTCTTTTCTAATGAATTTTAGAGTCCTGTTAATCTCAAGATCTAACGGAAACAGATCAACCACCTTGTTTCTTCGCATACAATGCTCCCAGATAACAAAAAGAACCAAACAAAAATGAAAATAAAAATAGTATTCACAAAATGATGAAAGAAAAATATTTACACCTAAATTACCATTTACCCTTTCTTTTTGATGTCAAGAAAAATTAATTTTTGCTTAAAAATCAAGCCCCCCCGGCAACGGCGCCAAAAACTTGTTGTTGGTTGTGTACGATTGTACTAAACGATTATCCGCAAGCGCACGGGTCGTCACAAGTTATATAAAACGGAAAGTATTCCGAGTATCGAATCCTAAGGGAGGCGAAGCGAAACTTAAGCAAATAATTAAAATTCTCTTGAGCACTGAAAATACTTAGGTGAAATAATATTTAGGGACTACGTTCATGTGATAAAAAGAACTTGAATTCAAAATGACTAATGAAAACAAATTTGATCAATCAAAAATAAAATGTGGAGAAAGAGTTTTCTTGAAATGGGAAGAGGGGTTTTGAAAATCAATGGTTAGCTAAATAATTGCTATAATTATCCTATCTCATTGCCCAACTAATTATAATCCTAGAATCTCCATTAATCACATAGGTTCTCCTGTCGGTTTCCCCTAATTGTAATTAATTCATTTTAACAACCTAAGTGTCCTTAGCGCTATTAAAAATCATTAATTATTACGCTCTGATTCATTTTAGGAATCTAAGTTTAATCAACTAATCCCGGTGTCACAACGGGCAATTAAACTAGTTGCATGGATTATGATCTATCCTAATTTCTCTCCGTCGAGTTTCCATTAAGAAACGAATCATTACACAATTGGCCAGATTGAGTAAAGCATTAAGCACATCCATACAAATAATTAGGACATGGGCAAGAGACAAGAAATTATAACAATATTTCCACTATCATTTCATTTCAAGACCCCAAATTGGGGTTTAGCTACACATAATATCCACAATAATTACAAGGGAAAGCATATTAAAAAGCATAAAGGAAAGGAATTGACCGTCGAAAAACCCCTTGCTGACGCTTGGAGCCCCCGTTGACTACTCCTCGAGCCTCTAGGATTGCTTCCCAAAATTCCCAAAATTTCCCCACTAGAAGAACCCTCTCAAAAAGGCTCAAAAGCCTTGAGAGGGGCTCCAAAAAAGGAGTCTTAAGAAAGGAAAGAAAGGATTGAGTGATGGTTGATTGATTGATGAGAAATGAGGCACCAAGGGCGCCTATTTATAAGCCTGGAATAGGGGTAGCGTCGCGACGCTGCCTTGCTAAGCGTCGCGACGCTGCTGCGCACGCGGCTTGGGCAACAAGAAAGGGCAGCGTCGCGACGCTGCCTTGCTAAGCGTCTCGACGCTGTCCTGATTTTCCAGATTTTTCACCTTCCTTTTGGGCTGATTTTTGGGCCTTCTTCTTCATTTCTCTTGGTCTTTTCTTTATGAATGTCTTCTCTGGGCCTCCAATTGCATCAAGCTAGGATTTGGGCTATAATTACTTCAATTTTGGCTCTTTTTCTCCCAAAATCACCAACTTAGCTCCTAAGGACCAAATAACAAAATTCATTAAATATATTCATTAAAAACACGATTAAAGCACCAAAAAGCTTAATAAATTGAGACTAAAATAGCGACATTTCTGCTCGCTATCAAGTTGGACCTTCAACAAGGATTGATGAAGGAACTAGTTCTTCAGATCCATCCCGTCCATCTCAAACGTTGGGAATGCCTCGACGCAGTGGGAGAGTTGTATTACAACCTGACCGCTACTTGGGTTTAACTGAAACTCAGGTTGTCATACCTAATGATGGCATTGAGGATCCATTGTCCTATCGACAGACAATGAATGACGAAGATAAGGATGAATGAGTCAAAGCCATGAACCTGGAAATGGAGTCAATGTACTCCAATTCTGTATGGGAACTTGCAGATCTACCAAATGGGGTAAAACCCATAGGGTGCAAATGGATCTATAAGAGAAAAAGAGATGTAGTTAGAAAGGTACAGACCTTCAAAGCTAGACTAGTGGCAAAGGGTTATACCCAAAAGGAAGGGGTTGACTATGAGGAAACCTTTTCTCCTGTAGCCATGTTAAAGTCCATAAGAATTCTCTTATCCATAGCCACATATTATGACTATGAAATATGGCAAATGGACGTCAAGACTGCCTTTCTGAATGGTAATCTTGAAGAGAATATCTTCATGTCTCAACCCGAAGGGTTCATAGGCCAAGGTCAGGAACAAAAGGTTTGTAAGCTCAATCGATCAATTTATGGATTGAAACAAGCATCCAGATCATGGAACATTAGATTTGATACTGCAATCAAATCTTTTGGCTTTGACCAAAACGTTGATGAGCCTTGTGTGTACAAGAAAGTCAACAAAATGAAAGTAGCTTTTCTAATACTTTATGTAGACGATATCATACTCATTGGGAATGATGTAGGATACCTCACTGACATTAAGAAATGGCTAGCAGCCCAATTCCAAATGAAAGATCTGGGAGAGGCTCAATATGTTATGGGAATCCAAATCATTAGGGATCGTAAGAAAAAAACGCTAGCTCTGTCTCAAGCAACGTATATTGACAAGATGTTGTCTCGATATTCGATGCAAAACTCCAAGAATGGACTACTACCCTTCAGACATGGGGTACACCTGTCTAAGGAACAATCTCCTAAGACACCTCAAGAAGTTGAGAACATGAGACACATTCCCTACGCCTCAGTTGTGGGCAGCTTAATGTATGTCATGCTCTGCACTAGGCCTGACATATGTTATGCAGTGGGAGTAGTCAGTAGGTATCAGTCTAATCCAGGGTTGGACCACTGGGGAGCGGTTAAGAATATCCTCAAGTATCTTCGAAGAACGAAGGACTACATGCTTGTGTATGGAGCTAAGGATTTGATTCTTACTGGATACACTGACTCTGACTTTCAAGCTGATAACGATTCAAGGAAATCCACATCAGGGTCAGTATTCACCCTCAATGGAGGAGCAGTAGTGTGGAGAAGCATCAAACAAGGATGCATAACAGACTCAACCATGGAGGCTGAGTATGTAGCAGCTAAGGAGGCAGTATGGCTAAGAAAGTTCTTGACTGATTTGGAAGTGGTTCCGAATATGAACGTGCCCATAACACTATATTGTGACAACAGTGGGGCTGTAGCCAACTCAAAAGAACATCGAAGCCACAAACGGGGTAAACACATCGAGAGGAAGTATCACCTGATACGGGAGATTGTGCAAAGAGGAGATGTGATCGTCACTAAGATCGCCTCGGAGCACAACATCGCTGATCCATTTACGAAGGCTCTCACGGCTAAAGTGTTTGAGGGTCATCTAGAGGGTCTAGGTTTACGAGATATGTATGTCATCTAATCTAGGGCAAGTGGGAGAAATGTATAATGGGTATAAGGATGCCCTAGTTCATTGTATTATTTTAATATACATGACATTTCCAGCTTTAGATTATTGCATTTACATCCCACTAACTAGTGTTTTAGTTCAAGTGGGAGTTTGTTGGGTTTTATGCCTTAAAACTCGTAGATAGTGAATGTAACCGTTGACCGGATATTAATGAAATAATATTGATATATTTTTCCATTAATTGTTATTAGTTATTTTATATTTGTCTTTTCCTAATAATAACCCTAATCCAATAAACTAGACATCCAAGGTTGTAATATGAGTCTTGAACTATATGTAGCGACATATGGGATCATTGTTCAAGAAACAACCTAAAGGGTCTATAGTATAGGGATAAGACTGGGTGCCTTATCCTGGTGACACTATGGATACGACCCACTTTGTATTTGATACAAACGTTGTGATCCAACGCGTTCGTGTAGGAGACATACGAGTGGGGGTATGCAATGAGCTTGCATAAGACCGGACCGCGAAATAGTAACCACTGGTTATAACACCGTTAACTAGTTCGTTTTCTATTTCACTAGGACGACCTAGACAACTTAGTCTTAATCCTGAGTTGATTATGGACTCCTGCTCATGAGAGATTGTCCTTTGATTTGTATGGGTGAGAGTGGCCAATACGCCGACTCAATAAGCGTACCACTTTGGGGACAAGGCCGAATGGGGAACTGGGAACATAATCGTACAAGATGGAATTCACTCCTTCCCGACTTTAGGGAAACAGATGAGCGTTCCCTTAAGTGGTTACTCCGAGTCTTGAACAAAGGGCCCTACCCTCTCAATGGCACGAGAGGGTTTTCTGTTTGATGGTTGGACCACAAACAGGTTGTTCATTAGAGGAGAATTGGTACTTAAGGAAATAGAGGTAACCCAGGGGTAAAACGGTAATTTGACCCAGCTGGTGTTACAGACACTCGTGAAGGACTAACTAGTCGATATTGGTCTAGATCCGTGGACACAGAAAATATGTCTGCAGTGAGAAGAGTGCAACTGTGAGTCTATAGTGGAATGTACACACAGTTAACGAATATTGATTAATGTGGTTAATGAGTTTAACCAATTAATCTCACATCGTTGGAGCTTCTGATGTGCAGGTCCATTAGGTCCCACTGGTAGCTCTTAAAGTAATTTGAGGCAACTAAGTAATAAATGTAAATTGAAAATGTTCAATTTACTAAGGGAAACAAATATAATATATATTGATATATTATTATGAGAGAAATTAATATTTGAAGAAGTTCAAACAGGTTGTTCATTAGAGGAGAATTGGTACTTAAGTAAATAGAGGTAACCCAGGGGTAAAACGGTAATTTGACCCAGCTGGTGTTACGGACACTCGTGAAGGACTAACTAGTCGATATTGGTCTAGATCCGTGGACACAGAAAATATGTCTGTAGTGAGAAGAGTGCAACTGTGAGTCTAAAGTGGAATGTACACACAGTTAACGAATATTGATTAATGTGGTTAATGAGTTTAACTAATTAATCTCACATCGTTGGAGCTTCTGATTTGCAGGTCCATTAGGTCCCACTGGTAGCTCGTAAAGTAATTTGAGGCAACTAAGTAATAAATGTAAATTGAAAATGTTCAATTTACTAAGGGAAACAAATATAATATATATTGATATATTATTATGAGAGAAATTAATATTTGAAGAAGTTCAAATATAAATTTATGGAAGTTTGAACGAGTTCAAAAAATGAATTAATTAATTTAAGTCCTAAAATGTGTTTGGGAAAATTAATTAATTCTAGGCCGGGAATTAACTATGTGATATTTAATTGGTGGTTAATTAATTAAAGAATTCATTAACCATGAATTAATCAATTATGGAAATAATTAATCACTTAAGGAAGTGATTAATCATTTATGGGAATGATCTAATCACTTATGGAAGTAATTAGTCATTTGTGGAAAAGATTAATCAATTATGAAATTGATTGATCATGATTGATTAATTAAGGGATAAGATTGAATCAATTTTGGAAAAGATTGATTTAATTGAATATTTTATTCATGGCCTCTCTTCTATAAATAGAACACTAGACCTAATTGGTCAGGACACTTGACACTCTTGAAAGACAAGACCTAGAATTCTCTCTAGCCTCCCTCTTAGAGAAAGACTCCCACAAGTCTTTTGCCTCCTAGACTCAGAGACATACCGGTGTAACCTCTGTGGTGATTGTGTCAATCAAAGAAGAAATTTCCAGCGAAGAAAAACCAAAGGCGGCTGCTGCGTTTTGATCGTTGGAGCATCGTTGGGGAAGAACGGTCAAGTCTACAACGGATGTTTGTAACGGTTCTTCCTCTTTTCTTTAGAAAAGCATGAAAATAAATTTAGATTTATTTTTAGCATGTTTAAACCAATTTTACAGCAACTTTAAAGTTTGTTTAAAGTTTTGTTTGAGTTAAAGTAACGGTATTTTAATGTTAATTAATATACGGCGTAAGGTCCAATCGATGCGCTTCCGCTGCGTGGGGACTTTTATTCCCTTCACATGGATGTAGACCTATGCCGGTAAGTCAATCCTTCACGAGTGTTCATAACCACGGCTCGGTCAAATTACCGTTTTACCCCTGTGTTACATCTGTCTCCTTAAGTACCAGCGCTCCTCTAATGAACAACCTGTTTATGGTCCAACCATTAAACAGAAAGTCCCTCTCGGGCCAGTGAGAGGGCGGGATCCCTTTGTTCAAGTCCTGGAGTCACCACTTAAGGGAAAACTCATCTACTTCTCCTAGAAGTGGGAAGGAGTGAATTCCATCTTGTGTTATCATGTCCCCAGCCCCACACTCGGTCTTGTCCCCAAGAAGGTAGGCTTATTGAGTCGGCGTGCAGGCCACTCTCACCCATACTAGTCAAAGGACAATCCCTCGTGAGAAGGAGTTCATGACACACTCAGGATTAAGACTGAGTTACCTAGTTCATCCTATTGAAACAGTAACCTAACTAGTTAACTGTGTTACATCTAGTGGTTTACTATTTCGTGGTCCGGTCTTATGCAAACTCATTGCATAGGATACCCCCGCTCGCATGTCTCCTACATGGACGCCTTGGATTAATACGTCTGTATCGAATACAAAGCGGGTCGTATCACATAGTGTTACCAGGATAAGGTACCCAGCCTTATCCTTGTACTATAGACCTTTTAGGTTGTTACTTGAACACCAATCCTCGTATGTCCCCACATACTAGTTCAAGTCACATGTAAACAACCTGGGATCTTAGTTTATTGGATTTGGGTCAAATTGTGCAATATTTAACAATAACACTTTATTGTAGAAACTCAATTACACTTTATTGAAAAAAGTATACAATTTGTTTACATTCACTATCTACGAGTTTTAGGGCATAAAACCCAACAAAAACGTTGTTGAAATAGTTTATTTTCTGGTTGTCAAAAGGTTAGTTTAACTATGTATTTATTAACCCCAATCCAATAAACTAGAATCCTTAGCTATGATATGAATGCTTGAGCTTTATGTAGTGACATAAAAGTGGATCAGGTTCAAGTACATAGCCTAAAACGTTCTATAGTATAGGGATAAGACTGGGTACCTTATCCTAGGAAAAACTATGTGACGCGGCCCACTTTGTTTTAATACAAACGATGTGATCTTAATATCGTTCATGTAGAGACATGCGAGTGGAGACGTCCTATGCAAAAGAGTTTGTATAAGATCGGACCGCGAAATAAGTCACTTTCACTTTATAACATTGTTTACTGTGAAACTGACTATTTCAAAGCGATGACCTAGGTAACTCGATCTTAATCCTGAGCTAACTATAACTCCTGTTTATTCGGGATTATCCTTTGATTTACATGGGTGAGAGTGACCTAACAACGACACTCAACAACCTACCACTTTGGGGATAAGACCGAGTAGATAGTTGGGGACATAGTTCTGCAAAATGGAATTCACTCCTACCAGAACTTAGGGATAGTAGAGAGGTTGTTCCCTTAAGTGTTGACTCCGGAATGTGAACAAAGGTGCGTCGCCCTCTCATTGGCCCGAGAGGTTTTAGGGTTAGTGGTGGGACCACAAACCAATTGTTCATTAGGGATTCAGTGAAGGGTTAAGGAACAAGAAGTGTTATAGGGGTAAAATAAACTTTTGACCTTACTATAGTTACGAACAATCTGTGAAGGATTGACTTACTAATCACGGTTATATCGGGTGGACAAAAATATATTTACAGTGAGGGGAGTTCATCTACGGGCTATAGTGGAGTGTCCCGTTAGTTAACGAATGTTGATTAACTAGGATTGAAAGAGTTCAACCAGTTAATCTCGTATCGTTGGAGCCCATGATCTGTAGGTCCATTAGGTCCCCCTACTAGCTCAAACGGAATAAACCTTAGAACTGAGTGATGAGAGAATTTGAAAGACGTTCAAATTAAATTTTGGAAGATATCGCTAAATATATTCGATATAGTTTACCATAATAATTTAATGGTTGTATTAAACCATAAATTGAGAGAGTCGAAAATGTTTAAATAAGATTTAAATATTGTAAATATGTATTTGATACATATTCGTTTTAATTCAAACAGTGATTCAAAGTTATCGGGATTTAAGAGAGTTTGGGTATGGTATATTTATTTAATTTAATATTTTGATATTGAATTAAACAAATATATAATTAATTAAAATTATTTTATTTAATTTAGAATTGATTATTTTTTATTAACTTTAAATTAAAGTTAATGGAATTTTTCATAAAAATTGAAAATCAATTTTGAATTGATTTTCATGCAAAATTCAATTTGAAGACACATTCCCATGACTCACCTTCTTCCCATTTTGATTGTTGTCTTCTTGTGAGATAATTGGGGCAAAATAAGATGTCGATATATAAACCAAAATGATGACTCAAAATGGTTGAGAACTCACTTGAAGTTACTGGAAAATCTCATGCAAATTAAATTAAGATGAAAACTCTCTCAAACACCATAGCTTCCAACTCTCAAAAATCCATGTGTTCTTCATCAAAATTCATCATGCTCGGGTTCCCACAAGCCCGTTTTAAGGCTGGAGAATAGCGGGGAAGATCTTGTTGGTCGTCCATGAGTCGTTCGTGTAAAGAAACATCCAACAAGATGCTTGAATTCGGAGCTCCAAGAGGTATTTGTGTTCTTGCAATGTTTTTGTTATTTTCCAGCATGCTTTTAATTCTCAAAATTAATGAAAATCGGTGCCTAAGATCCGCTAACGCTTCCGCTTGAGTGTTCTTCACTCTATCAAGATCTAATCTAAAGGGAGAAGCAGACATACCGTCGTCTGACGACTCTGATGGATCAAGAACACCTTTCTTGATTTCTTAGGGACCAAGCGTCAACAATTCTTGGGACACCACCACAGAAGCCTTCCACTGCTATCCTCTGAGATCAAGAACGTAGTTGTGGGACTACCTTGTCTTGAATGGGAAACACACAAGAGAAAAGGTTCTCTATGTTCTAGGTTGAGAGAAACTAAGAGGGATCTATCACAAGACCATAGAGTTAGGTTTCTCATAACATTTCCCTTTTATAAATGATAAAACCCTAATGTGAGAGTAGGAAACAATCTTGACCATTAAATCAAAATCAATTAATCAATTAATTAAATTAATTAATTTGATGTTAATTAATTAATAATATTAATTAATTAACCTCATGCACATTTAAATCTTATTTAGATGTAATTTCTCACATAATATATAGTTTTAAATAAATTTAATTAAATCACATTTTATTAATTCAATTAAACTAATCAATTAATTAACTCCAATAAATAACTAATTTTATAATTAATTAAATATCACCCATATTTAATTAATTACACATTAGAATCATATTCTAATAATTCCCTCATATACTATAGTTTAATTAAATCTCATTTAATTTAAACTAATTGAATAATTAGTTAATTCAAATTTTAATTAAATATCATATATTTAATTAGCCATATATTTAAACTCTTTCAAATATATCCTTCTCTCAATATAATAAAGTTTAATTTCAAATTAGACTTCATATTCTAATGCATCACTATACATTATATTAATTGTATCTCATACAATTAATTTAATTCCCACTATGAATTTGAACTTATTCAAATTCTCTCAAGATATAATTGTTCCTAATTACTCTTTACGAGCTAGCAGGGGGACCTAATGGACTTACATATCAGAAGCTCCAATGATACGAGATTAACTGACTAAACTCATTAATCGAGTTAACCAATATTCATTAAATGTGGGTCACTCCACTAAAGATCTATAGTTGCACTCTTCTCACTGTAGAACATTTTTGTGTCTACAGATATAGACCTATACTGGTAAGTCAATCCATCGCGAGTGTTCATAACTACAGTTGGGTCGAATTACCGTTTTACCCCTGTGTTACCTATGTCTTGTTAAGTACCAGTGCTCCTTGATAAGTACAATTTATTATACACTTAGAAACTCCCAAATTGCTTATCTTAGTTGAATTCCTTGCGAAAAACGCTTGAAAATGAGTATAATATGTCTATAGGTCCTCGTCGGAGCTTTGGAAGCGATTCGGGGCTTAAACGAGCAAAACCGGAATCAAATTTTTCTTGCTCCTTGGCATCGAGACGCTGCTCAAATAAGGAAAAGACGTGGGCGGGAAGCTGAAGCAAGAGTGTCGTGACGCTACAGCCATAGCGTCTCGACGCTATGTTGATGAAGGGAATAAAAGTCCCCACGCAGCGGAAGCGCATCGATTGGACCTTACGCCGTATATTAATTAACATTAAAATACCGTTACAATAACTCAAACAAAACTTTAAACAACCTTTAAAGCCGCTGTAAAATTGGTTTAAACATGCTAAAATAAATCTAAATTTATTTTTAATACTTTTCTAAAGAAAAGAGGAATAACCGTTACAAACCTCCGTTGTAGACTTGACCGTTCTTCGCCAACGACGCTCCACGAACGAAAACGCAGCAGCCGCCTTTTTTTTTCTTCGCTGGAATTTCTTCTTTGATTGACACAATCACCACAGAGGTTACACCGGTATGTCTCTAAGTCTAGCAGGCAAAAGACTTGTGGGAGTCTTTCTCTAAGAGGGAGGCTAGAGAGAATTCTAGGTCTTGTCTTTCAAGAGTGTCAAGTGTCATGACCAATTAGGTCTAGTGTTCTATTTATAGAAGAGAGGCCATGAATAAAATATTCAATTAAATCAATCTTTTCCATAATTGATTCAATCTTTATTCCTTAATTAATCAATCATGATTAATCAATTCCATAATTGATTAATCTTTTCCACAAATGACTAATTACTTCCATAAGTGATTAGATCATTTCCTTAAATGATTAATCACTTCCTTAAGTGATTAATTATTTCCATAATTGATTAATTCCCGGTTAATGAATTCTTTAATTAATTAACCACCAATTAAATATCACATATTTAATTCCCGGCCTAGAATTAATTAATTTGCCCAAACACATTTTAGGCCTTAATTTAATTAATTCATTATATCAAACTCTTTCAAACTTCCATAAATTTATATTTGAACTTTTCAAATATTAATTTCTCTCATAATAATATATCAATATATATTATATTTGTTTCCCTTAATAAATTGAACATTTTCAATTTACTTTTATTACTTAGTTGCCTCAAATTACTTTACGAGCTACCAGTGGGACCTAATGGACCTGCAGATCAGAAGCTCCAACGATGTGAGATTAATTGGTCAAACTCATTAACCACATTAATCAATATTCGTTAATTGTGTGTACATTCCACTATAGACTCACAGTTGCACTCTTCTCACTGCAGACATATTTTCTGTGTCCACGGATCTAGACCAATATCGACTAGTTAGTCCTTCACGAGTGTCCGTAACACCAGCTGGGTCAAATTACCGTTTTACCCCTGGGTTACCTCTATTTCCTTAAGTACCAATTCTCCTCTAATGAACAACCTGTTTGTGGTCCAACCATCAAACAGAAAACCCTCTCGTGCCATTGAGAGGGTAGGGCCCTTTGTTCAAGACTCGGAGTAACCACTTAAGGGAACACTCATCTGCTTCCCTAAAGTCGGGAATGAGTGAATTCCATCTTGTACGATTATGTTCCCAGCTCCCCATTCGGTCTTGTCCCCAAAGTGGTAGGCTTATTGAGTCGGCGTATTGGCCACTCTCACCCATACAAATCAAAGGACAATCTCTCATGAGCAGGAGTCCATAATCAACTCAGGATTAAGACTAAGTTGTCTAGGTCGTCCTAGTGAAATAGAAAACCAACTAGTTAACGGTGTTATAACCAGTGGTTACTATTTCGCGGTCCGGTCTTATGCAAACTCATTGCATAGGATACCCCCACTCGCATGTCTCCTACACGAACGCGTTGGATCGCAGCGTTTGTATCAAATACAAAGTGGGCCGTATCCATAGTGTCACCAGGATAAGACACCCAGTCTTATCCCTATACTATAGACCTTTTAGGCTGTTTCTTGAACAATGATCTCATATGTCGCTACATATAGTTCAAGACTCATATTACAGCCTAGGATGTCTAGTTTATTGGATTAGGGTTATTATTAGGCAAAGACAAATATAAAATAACTAATAACAATTAATGGAAAAATATATCAATATTATTTCATTAATATCCGGTCAACGGTTACCTTCACTATCTACGAGTTTTAGGGCATAAAACCCAACAAACTCCCACTTGAACTAAAACACTTAGTTAGTGGGATGTAAATGCAATAATCTAAAGCTGGAAATGTCATGTATATTATACAATGAACTAGGGCATCCTTATACCCATTATACATTTCTCCCACTTGCCCTAGATTAGATGGCATACATATCTCGTAGACCTAGACCCTCTAGATGACCCTCAAACACTTTAGCCGTGAGAGCCTTCGTAAATGGATCAGCGATGTTGTGCTCCGAGGCGATCTTAGTGACGATCACATCTCCTTGTTGCACAATCTCCCGTATCAGGTGATACTTCCTCTCGATGTGTTTACCTCGTTTGTGGCTTCGAGGTTCTTTTGAGTTGGCTAAAGCCCCACTCTTGTCACAGTATAGTGTTATGGGCACGTTCATATTCGGAACCACTTCCAAATCAGTCAAGAACTTTCTGAGCCATACTGCCTCCTTAGCTGCTTCGCAAGCTGCTACATACTCAGCCTCCATGGTTGAGTCTGCTATGCATCCTTGTTTGATGCTTCTCCACACTACTGCTCCTCCATTGAGGGTGAATACTGACCCTGATGTGGATTTCCTTGAATCCTTATCAGCTTGAAAGTCAGAGTCAGTGTATCCAGTAAGAATCAAATCCTTAGCTCCATACACAAGCATGTAGTCCCTCGTTCTCCGAAGATACTTGAGGATATTCTTAACCGCTCCCCAGTGGTCCAACCCTGGATTAGACTGATACCTACTGACTACTCCCACTGCATAACATATGTCAGGCCTAGTGTAGAGCATAACATACATTAAGTTGCCCACAGCTGAGGCGTAGGGAATGTGTCTCATGTTCTAAATTTCTTGAGGTGTCTTAGGAGACTGTTCCTTATACAGGTGTACCCCATGTCTGAAGGGTAGTAGTCCATTCTTGGAGTTTTGCATCGAATATCGAGACAACATCTTGTCAATATACGTTGCTGAGATGCCAAAGATGAGTATTGTTACTTGATGGAGAAATCTTTTGCCTTTTACTTTGAGTTTCAGCAGTTTTAAATAATTCGTGATTTAAAAGTGCTTTGTTTTCGGTTGGTCTTAAAACATACAAGTTATTTTCCAATTTGGTTGAACAAATAAGTACACCATTTTTATAAATGAACGCTTCATTCATATCAAAAGTAACTGTATACGATTGTTCAATCAAACATGAAATAGAAATTAAGTTCCTCTTAATCTTGGGAACGATTAACAAACTTTCTAAAAGTAAGAATCTATTTCTAAAAAATAACTTCGCAGCTCTCACTGCTTTAGCTGAAATGACTTCTCCAGTTCCGACCCTGAGTGTCATTTCCCCATCGTTCAACTGCCGAAAGGAACTATTTTCCTGAAAAGAAGAGCAAACATGATTAGTTGCTCCTGAATCAAGTATACAGGTAAACTCATCATGTTCTAGCAGGCATGTTTCTAAAACAAGTAAATCAAATTTACCTTCCTTTTCCTTCTTTTTCTCAGCAAGGTACTTTGGGCAGTTTCTCTTCCAATGTCCATCTACATTGCAGTGAAAACACTTGCCCTTATCTGCCATAGCTTTGGCTTTTCCCTTGCTTTTAGCAGCAGTACTGGGAGCTTTCCCCTTGTTTCCTTTCTTCTTTTGAGTTTCTTTGAAGAAGTGGCTACAGATTTAGTTCCAGAGGATGAACCCTTCTCGAACTTTCTTTTAGAGTGGACAACGTTTGCATCTCCTTCTATCTGTCCCTTGTTCTTAAGAAGAGACTGATAGAGTTGTAGCTCATTCAGGAGGCTAGTCAAGTTGAATGTTATTTTATTCACCATTGCATTGCTTCTAAACTGTAGAAAACTCTTCGGAAGAGATTCTAAGATGAATGTAACCTGACTACGCTCATCTATGACCGTCCCGTTTGCCTCTGCCACGTTGAATTGGACCATCATATCCAGGACATGCTCCCGAACAGACATGCTCTCTTTCATGCGACAACTATAAACGTATTTGAGAGCGTCATGGTGGAGTTGATAGGACGGTTGTCCAAACATCTCCTGGAGAGAGTTCATAATCTCCCTCGCTATTACCATGCTCTCATGCCTTTTAGCCAAAACTTCAGATAAGCTAGCTAGGATATAGACGTGAGTCTTATCATTGGCCTTTGTCCAGCGGTCATAAGCATCCTTAACTGCTTGGGATGCATTACGAGCAGGGGCTGGAGGACAATCCTCCGTTAAGACGAACCGCAGATCATCGACAACAAGAATCGTATTCAGGTTCGACTTCCACGTAGCATAATTTTCGCCGGTTAATTTCTCTTTTTTAAGCAGAGAGACAATTGAGGAAGACATTGATGAAATTTAAACAAACAATGACTGTATTAGTTCTCTTTGCCTTAACCCATCATACAAGCAAACAATTGCACACAATCCAATCAATTTAGCAAAACAGACAATCACAGAACCCTAAAACTATCGATTTAGTTTTGCAACGACGTTTCAGAGGTTTAGAATGTCAGCCACCGAAGGGTGATCAGGCACTCCTCCTTTGAAATGAGACACCTCTCAGCTAATTCTAATTCCAGAATAACTCATATTCCTATAGACATTAGCCACCGTTGTTCGGTCAAGGATTTGTTAACACTTTTAACTCATCCTCGTAAGTGTAACCCTCCCACTTTCAGATCTCAGAGGCACGCACCAACAGGCTACCGAAGGGAAAGACAACTGTTGGTGATTAGCCTAAGAGCTCCTATCCTTTTCAGGAGTTCACGATGTTCCGAATCCTATGACCAGGCCCTCCGAAGGGATGGTTGCGCCAGGACAACCTGCAGGCGGATCATAAGACTCTCACGGTGTGAACTATGGGCGGAGACCGAGGGATACGTTGACACGTGTCCCGCTCCCACTTACTCTAGACATTTTTCCCATTCACCTTGATATTGATCCATGCAAACACTTTCCGAAGGGAGGCCGCTCCTAAGGCGACTCGAAGCCGAGCATGAATCTCACGTTGTGAATATAGGGACATAGGAGCAAAACTTGATTTAAATCTTGTTTTGTAATTTTCCTCCCACTGAAAATGTCCTCAGGTTAATATAGGGTTATTTAACTTAGATAGTATTCGGCTAAGTCAATCTATCTAAGTCTGATCCTATTATAACAATTATGGAAAGGATTCAACTGCAATCTTTTGGGTGAATTAAACTTCTTTTAATAAACCCAACATTGCTAGTCAACATTACTATGGTTAATTCAACTCAATGTTCTGGTCAGTTCCCAGGTAGGAGGTGTTTCGTAAACCGTCAACTTAAATACCCCCAGCCTTAGACAGAACTTTACCGAGAGAGTTCCCTTATAACCTCAGTAATGTATGGTCTTTACTCTAAAGATCTAGGTGCATTAAACACTTTTAATAAACCTAGTGACATTGCATGCTAACATTTAACTATGATTAATTCAACTCCAGTGTTCCAGGTCAGTTCCCAGGTAGGAGGTGTTCCGTAAACCGTCAACTTAAATACCCCCAGCCTTAGACAGAACATTACCGGTGGAGTTCCCTTATAATCATAGCAATGTTTTTCCTACTTAGTCAATTAAAACTATTTTCAATTCTAAGTAAGAAAAGATTCTAATCCTATTAGAAAACGATCTAGGTCTAATTAATTTTAAACAATTTAAAATTAATCCAGTTCATCCTATGATCTTATGTTTGCATGCAAATCTTGATTATAGATTGACGGTTTCTAATCATTAATATTAAAGAACTATTTCAAATTTTAATGATTAATCATATAATCAAGAATCTAGGGTTTAATTCATTCAACAATCTCATTCAAATTAAATAATTAAACCACACTGATTGCATGGGTAATATAACAATTATATTATTAACTATGGATGTTTCATGCTGCATGCAATATTGATTTTCTTTTAATATAACAATTATAAGCCAATCAAGAAAATCAATCAAGCATGCTTCATTCATCACATTCAACATAACTATTTATATTTAATTTAAGTAATGACATGCTTCATGCTTTCCAATTTTTCATATAATTAATATACACTTATATTAAAAAATATGAAAACAAATCCATGCATTTAAGCATACATTATAACAATTTATAATATATAAAAAATGCATGAGCATGTTATAAACCTAAGGTGGGATTAAATATTCTATATGACATCCATAAAGCATATAAATAGCAATTGAACCGGTTAATTTTTGGCCCCTAGGATAAAATAAAGCATTAAATTACAATAATTTAACTAAATTCTATCCTAAAAATCCTTGTACAGCTCCGGAATTATGTCTAGACATCACGAACCGCCCCGAACCACCTCGAACCGGCCTCCAAAATCACGAACCATGCCAAAAATTGGCTGAACCGAGCCAATAACATAAAAAATCGGGCTGATCCAGCAAAAACAGACCGAACCAGACCGATTTCCCGGTCAGGATCCCGGTCTCGATCCCAGTCTTGATCCCGGTCAAGATCTCAGTCACGATCTCGGTCACGATCTCGGTCGGGACTCCGGTCACAATCTCGGTCGGGATCCCGGCCGGGATTCCGACCAGGAAATTTTCCAGCAACCCTAAAATCGTCGATTCCTCTGTTCTGCACTCTGTTTTTCCGATTTCCAGCGCCGTTCTTCATGATTTTCGCCCAAAATCATCTCGATCTTCATCGATAACAGCCCTAAATCTAGACACGGACTTACAAGGACTCGATTTACATAAAATATACCCGAAACACCGAGCCTTACATGATCAAAATCACATAAAACTAAAATCTATGGCCATAAAATTAACCCAAACAGTTCAACGCAAACCGAACATACATTATGCATAAATCCCACCTATTTGAGCCTATCGCAACTTTTAATATTAATTAATAGGGACTGCGATGGCTCTGATACCAATTGAAGGGAATAAAAGTCCCCACGCAGCGGAAGCGCATCGATTGGACCTTACGCCGTATATTAATTAACATTAAAATACCGTTACGATAACTCAAACAAAACTTTAAACAACCTTTAAAGCCGCTGTAAAATTGGTTTAAACATGCTAAAATAAATCTAAATTTATTTTTAATACTTTTCTAAAGAAAAGAGGAAGAACCTTTACAAACCTCCGTTATAGACTTGACCGTTCTTCGCCAACGACGCTCCACGAACGAAAACGCAGCAGCCGCCTTTGTTTTTCTTCGCTAGAATTTCTTCTTTGATTGACACAATCACCACAGAGGTTACACCGGTTGTCTCTAAGTCTAGGAGGCAAAAGACTTGTGGGAGTCTTTCTCTAAGAGGGAGGCTAGAGAGAATTCTAGGTCTTGTCTTTCAAGAGTGTCAAGTGTCATGACCAATTAGGTCTAGTGTTCTATTTATAGAAGAGAGGCCATGAATAAAATATTCAATTAAATCAATCTTTTCCATAATTGATTCAATCTTTATTCCTTAATTAATCAATCATGATTAATCAATTCCATAATTGATTAATCTTTTCCACAAATGACTAATTACTTCCATAAGTGATTAGATCATTTCCTTAAATGATTAATCACTTCCTTAAGTGATTAATTATTTCCATAATTGATTAATTCCCGGTTAATGAATTCTTTAATTAATTAACCACCAATTAAATATCACATATTTAATTCCCGGCCTAGAATTAATTAATTTGCCCAAACACATTTTAGGCCTTAATTTAATTAATTCATTATTTCAAACTCTTTCAAACTTCCATAAATTTATATTTGAACTTTTCAAATATTAATTTCTCTCATAATAATATATCAATATATATTATATTTGTTTCCCTTAATAAATTGAACATTTTCAATTTACTTTTATTACTTAGTTGCCTCAAATTACTTTACGAGCTACCAGTGGGACCTAATGGACCTGCAGATCAGAAGCTCCAACGATGTGAGATTAATTGGTCAAACTCATTAACCACATTAATCAATATTCGTTAACTGTGTGTACATTCCACTATAGACTCACAGTTGCACTCTTCTCACTGCAGACATATTTTCTGTGTCCACGGATCTAGACCAATATCGACTAGTTAGTCCTTCACGAGTGTCCGTAACACCAGCTGGGTCAAATTACCGTTTTACCCCTGGGTTACCTCTATTTCCTTAAGTACCAATTCTCCTCTAATGAACAACCTGTTTGTGGTACAACCATCAAACAGAAAACCCTCTCGTGCCATTGAGAGGGTAGGGCCCTTTGTTCAAGACTCGGAGTAACCACTTAAGGGAACACTCATCTGCTTCCCTAAAGTCGGGAAGGAGTGAATTCCATCTTGTACGATTATGTTCCCAGCTCCCCATTCGGTCTTGTCCCCAAAGTGGTAGGCTTATTGAGTCGGCGTATTGGCCACTCTCACCCATACAAATCAAAGGACAAGCTCTCATGAGCAGGAGTCCATAATCAACTCAGGATTAAGACTAAGTTGTCTAGGTCGTCCTAGTGAAATAGAAAACCAACTAGTTAACGGTGTTATAACTAGTGGTTACTATTTCGCGGTCCGGTCTTATGCAAACTCATTGCATAGAATACCCCCACTCGCATGTCTCCTACACTCGCAGCGTTTGTATCAAATACAAAGTGGGTCGTATCCATAGTGTCACCAGGATAAGGCACCCAGTCTTATCCCTATACTATAGACCTTTTAGGCTGTTTCTTGAACAATGATCCCATATGTCGCTACATATAGTTCAAGACTCATATTACAGCCTAGGATGTCTAGTTTATTGGATTAGGGTTATTATTAGGCAAAGACAAATATAAAATAACTAATAACAATTAATGGAAAAATATATCAATATTATTTCATTAATATCCGGTCAACGGTTACATTCACTATCTACGAGTTTTAGGGCATAAAACCCAACAGTTGATTCGCAGGATAATTTCCAAATTTGAAAACCTAGCGTCGCGACGCTGTGTCCTAGCGTCTCGTCGCTAGGCAGATTTCCATAATCAAATTTTGCCTATTTTGGCTGGAATTTTTCCTTCTTTGAAGACCCAATTCAGCACCATTCTACCACGAATGGAAGGCCAAGAAACACTATAAATAAATGGCCTTTGTGTAGGTTTAGAATCATCCTTCAACACACAATTCACTACAACTTTGTAGTCCATCTCTCTCCCCCTTTTCCACCATTCTTCTTAGTTTTAGTATTTTCTTGTTTTCTTCATGTATTTCATGAAGAATATGGCTTGTTCTTGCTCCATGAGAGGCTAAGTTCTTCATTCATGTAACCGGGGTGTCAAGAGTAAGTTCATATTATTTTAATGAAATTTCTTGTTTGAATTATCAAAGCATGTTGTTGTGATTTTAGTTTTTTTTTCTATAATTTTAGATCATGGTAGGAAAGATTAACAACCTTGACCCCGCCCTTTCTAAATTTACTTGCTAAATCTTAGTAGCATATAGGTTAATGTTATTTTTTTACGCATGCGTCCCTAGAACTAAATGAGTTAATTAATTGTAATTGTGGTTTGTTGCCCATTGCATGTAAATTAACTCAGCTAGATCCCATTGCGGTTTAGGTTAATTAATCGGCCAATTAGTTAGTTTAAACTAGAATCAAACTTAGCGTTTGCATGTTTGTGATAGTGGATCATGATTCTCGGTTTGTTGCCGGAATATGTCGGGCTTAAACTTGTTTTGACTCATTAGTGAAATTGATGATTTAATTGAATTGAACTTACCATGACTAACCTGGTTGCATGATCTTTAAGGTATTGATTTCTTTCCTAAATTTAATTCTCTTACTTTCCTCTTTTGTTATTTTCCATATTTAGTTTTCTTTCCGTAATTACTTTTCTCTCCAATTACAAAACCCCCTTTTTGGTTATTTAAAACAAATAAAGAAATTAAGATTTGTTTGCATAGACTCCCTATGATCGACCCCGCCCGCTACTGCTACAAGTTAGCTTTAGAGGTTGAGGATTATAAATTTATTTGATAAGAGACCTCGACAATCTCTTCCATCAAATTGGCACCGTTGTCGGGGAGTCTTCGAC
The DNA here is from genome assembly GCA_017139565.1 of Luffa aegyptiaca. Taxonomy (NCBI): domain Eukaryota; kingdom Viridiplantae; phylum Streptophyta; class Magnoliopsida; order Cucurbitales; family Cucurbitaceae; genus Luffa; species Luffa aegyptiaca. The sequence goes on from CM029397.1 coordinate 27,207,034, forward strand.
AAATTTTTCTTTCCTTTTTGTTTTCATTTGACTTTTCTACTTTTTGTCTACAGTTTATGAAACCCATTCTTCGTAGGATATAGATTTTCTGTTATGTCCTGACATCACGAGGGAAGAACGGAGGCAAAAAAAAGAGGAAGCCAACAAACCACAAGCTATGGTCGAGCAAACATTGAAGCAACTCGCGACCCCAAATTTAAACCAACAACCACTTTGCATCACTTATCTCGAGACCGAAGGTGCATTTGAATTAAAATCGGGACTAATCCATCTTTTGCCTATTTTTAGGGGAAGCGGGGGGAGAACCCATACAAGCACTTAAAGAAGTTCTACATCGTTTGCACGGGAATGAAGCCCAATGGTGTAACTGACGAACAAATAAGTTTACGTGCTTTCCCTTTTTCTTTAAAAGATGTGGCAAATGATTGGTTGTATTTTCTTTAGTGGCTCAATTAATTCTTGGGCTGGGATGAAAAAAATATTTTTAGAAATTTTTTTTCCTGCAAGTAGGCTCGCCAATCTTCGTAAAGAAAGTTATGGTATTACTCAAATTGTCGGTGAAACTATTTACGAATATTGGGAACGATTTAAAAGATTATGTGCGTGTTTTCTTCACCATCAAATAGTCGATCAATTGCTAATTCAATATTTCTATGAAGGTTTACTTCCCACAGATCGAGGCATGATCGATGCAGCTAGTGGAGGAGTATTGGTGAACAAAACTGCAGCAGAGGCTCGAGCACTCATATCCTCCATGGACGAAAATTCTCAACAATTTGGAACACAAGTTCCCGGGCTATTACTAGAAGTAGCATCTGTGAATGAGGTAAGTAATCTTGATCAAAAAATGCCTGAACTTACTGATCTTGTTAAACAACTTGTGACAGGACATATTGCTAAAGAAAAAGTTTGTGGAATTTGTTCAATCCAAGGCCACCCCACTGATTCTTGTACACAGTTGCAAGAAGGCCAAACTGCAGAAGTTAACGCAATAGGAGGGTATGAAAATCAGAATGACCAAGGTAGGAAGTACGATCCATATTCCAACACTTACAATCTGGGATGGAGGGATCGCCCTAACTTCAGCTATGGCCAAAACAACAATCAGAAACAGAACTTTGGAGGGCAATCTTCCCAATCAGGTATGTCTCTTGAAGATATGATTAAGTCTTTAGCTGAATCTACTTCTAAGTTTCAACAGGAGACTAAGGGCGGTATGCAAAATATGGGAAATCAAATTACACAATTGGCCACTTCCATAAGTAGATTGGAGGTCCAATATGGAAAGTTGCCTGCCAAAACAGAAATTCCAAAAAAAGAAGGTCTAAATGCAATCACACTTAGGAGTGGAGCCATCTTGAAGCCACCTCCAATTCCTTCAAAAAATATCAAAGAAAAGACTGATAAGGTAAGTTCTGAACTTTTTGTTGTTTTTTATTAGACCGAGTCTGCTCACTTTCCTTCTAGATTTATCCAGCCTAATAAGAAAAATGAGGAAGATGACAAGGATGCCTTCGAAGTATTCAGGAAGGTTTCATTCAACATCCCACTCTTGGACGTCGTTCAACAATTTCCAAGGTATGCCAAATTTCTGAAAAGATGGTGTACCAAAAAGAAAATCTCCAACAAAAAGGTTAGTGAAAATCTTTCCATGCTTGTTTTCAACCCTTTGCTTGAAAAATGCTTAGATCCAGATATGTTTTCCTTACCTTGCATGATAGGATATCACCATGTTAAACATGTCATGCTAGACTTAGGAGCTTCAATCAATGTTATGCTTATGTCTCTATATCATGAGTTAGGATTGACTAATTTGCATGAGACTAGTGTAATAATTCAATTAGCTGATAGATCTAGCATTACCCCTTTAGGTATCTGTGAGAATGTCCTTGTTAAAGTAGAGAATTTTGTCTTTCCTACTGATTTCTATATTCTTGATATGCCTGTGTAACTCTACTTCTGCCTCTATTATTTTGGGCCGCCCTTTCATGAAAACAACCAAGGTAAACATTGATGTAGATTCAAGAGTTGTTACAGTAGGGTTTAAAGGAAAGACAATGACATTTAGGGTAGTTGGTAATAACCCTCATTCCCCTACTAATCTAAGCACTATTGTTTCTGACCATGATAATTATATTTCTTCTGATGATGAATCCTTTGGAAGCCTTGCACCCACTACTACAAATTTTGCCATTATTGACGCTTGGCTTTTTAGATTTATTGACGCTTGTGTCAAGAAAACGTCAATAAAAATATCATTTGTACTTCAAAATAAATTATTAATAAATAATTAGGTATATTGACAGTTATATGGTGTCAACAAATGATTTGGTTTATGTTGATGGGCAAAAAACGTCAATAAATGTGATTAAAAAGTTAATTTACGTAGATTTTTGTCCACACCGCCTTTTCATATAGTTGACGGTCAAAAACCATCAATGAAAAGTGACATTCATTGACGGCTAATAAGTATCAATAAACATTACTATATTGATGCACAATAAATTTCAATATTAATGGAGGTTTCTTGACGGGTATTAAACGTAAAAAAATTTAAGTTTTTTTTGGGATTTTGGATTTAAGTTTAAATTATTTGAATTGATTTTAGGAGTTTAAATTAGGTTTTTAATTTCCTTTTTGACATTAAAAATGATTTTTAATTGGAAAATAGATAAAGTTAAAAAAAAAGAAATCCAAAATCTCATTTGTTTTGTTTATTTGGGTGGATTAAGAAAAATAAAATAAAATAAAAAATAAGAAATAAAGAAAAGGTAAAAAAAAACCCTAACATCTCCTTCCTCATTCTTTCTTTTTCCCTATCTTTCTCGTTAACGCACCCCCCGACGCACTGCTGTTCGGCCAACCACAAGAGGCATAAAGTTTGTGAAGTTCACTCAAAGACTGCAAAAGTTATTGTGAATGGCATAGAACGAAGGTTTTGTCAGCAATGCAGCAGGTTGGTTAACTTTCATCAGTCATAATCCTATGTGCTTACTTTCTGTTTCCTACAACTACTAACAATTAACATGAAAATAAATAACTTTAAACAAAGCTTCATACGTCCAAAACTGTACTTTCATATTTTGCATCTATTGAAACAAAAACCCGATTTTTCTCCTTAATAGAAAAAAGCAAAAAGAAACAAAGTTCTATTTATACAATTTCTACCCACTGTTTTTTCAAGTAATGAATTTCCTCGAATCAAGATCCCTGACTTCTTTTACTGCTTTTTTTACTTATCCTAAAAGTTTCCACTTTTTCCTTAAAGTTCGAATCAGGCTTAAGTGTTTTTCTTTGCACAGTATTTTCTGATATCATAAATATAGTTTTGTTTATTTTTACTTCTAATCGTCCTATATTTTTAGGTTATGACACTTTACTTGAGTAGCGTCCATTGGCTATTTATTCATAGTTTGAACTTGATTTTTTATACCTATATGGAAATTGAGCTTAAGCTTCTAAATTAATATAGTTGAATTTAGCTTATGATTCGTTGCAGTTCAATGAGCATAGCTGCTGACGTTTGAATGGACGCTTGTGACTTAGTCCTCGTATCTTCATTTCTTTTTCTTTCACATGTTATTAGTAGAAATCTGTTATTTCCATTCAAGTTCTAGATCAGTCTGTGATATATTACTTCTGACAGGTGCATCTAGAATGTTGTTTTGCTGGCTTGGAGTTTTTAGGTTAAATTACAAAATTTGGTCTTAGTTTGGAAGTTGGAAAATAGAATTTTGTCTTCATAATCTGATAAAACCTTATTAAATATTATCTATCCTGTACTCAATCCATTAGAATTTTGTCCCTACCCTATTACATACTCAGTTTGTTTGTAACTTCTAATAGTAGAGACTATTTAATGAGGTTTTATAAATCCTAGGGACAAAATTTTAATTTTAAAACTATAAGGATTAAATTCTAAACTTTTTTCCAACCATAGTGACGAAAATTTTAATTTAACTGACTTTTTATTATCCAGAAAGAGACCCCAGTTGTAAACTATATCTCTGATTTCATTAGTTCTTTAGACTAAGAACTCTGGGGAAACTGTATCTTCTTTTCTTTCTTGGGGTGTTCAAATTATCCCTTTATACACTGCTATTTTTATAATATGACAAGCTTTCTCACACTATTTTTGTAACTATAAAGATTCGTCAAACAAAAGTATAAGTTAAGGTGTTCTCCCTTGTGGAGCAACTGATGATATGTTTGAAATGTTGTATCACTGTCAATCAATAGTTTCGAAGTCAGTTTTGTTGCTACATTCCATCTTGAATGATAATATCTCACTCTCCTCAATCGATCTTAGTTTTGATTTACCCACTCCATAACAACTTCAAATGTGCAGGATTAGGCTTTGTAGAACACCGATCAACAGGGTTCGAGTCCTTTTGGTAAGGTTTAGAAGGTAATAATGTTGTTTAGAATTGTTTGGGTTAGATTAAATTAGTTTAGATCGATCTCTAACCCTTGGGTGCTTTTTATTCATAGTTTCGAACTCTCTTCAACCATTTAAAAGCAAGTGTTTTGAGTGCTTTTGGCGAAGATAAGTAAGTTTTAATGGTCTTTAAGCTTTTTGGAACTTGATTAAAATGTTTTAGAATAGTCGTTAATCCTTGGGAACTCTTTGCTTGGTAGAGTTGAACCTGTTCGAACACTTTCTAGCAAGAGGTGAGCTCAGTTGGTGGTTTTCAATAAGAATCAATGCATTCTAGACTCCTTTAAACTCTTTTTAAGTGTGGTAGATTAGGCTCTAACACTTAGAAATTATGTTGTAATATTGTTATATTGTTGTGATCACCTGAATTGTTGTTGCATCTGGGTTGTGAGCTTATTTAGTGGAGCAAGGGTTAGAGGACCTTGTGTTTGAGATAAGGTAGAATGTTAGGGTCTCAGGTATAAACAGTCGAGAACTGAGTGTAAAACTTAAATTTTAAAACTTAAATTTCATCTTTCATTGTCGTAAGTTTTAATTTCTTCTCCACCACCCACTTACAATTTATGTTTCTTTTTGAAATCTTTGCATTTGCCCTTGTGTAACATATTGGTCATAATTCTCCGATGATGCTGGTTGTTGCCTATGGTTACAGAAAACAAAATGTTATATACCTAACAACAATCAGTGCAATTAGGATTAGGATATACATATCAATTCTTTGGCTGCTTAAATTTATGATGACGTCTTTGTAATCTGTCTTGCAGTACTGCTGAAAATGGAGCTCTAGTCTACAGAGGTGGTGGACTAAGCATGCTAGTTTGTACTTAATAGTTACCTGCTTTTTCTTGGTGTAAGCTAATTATATTTAACATAATGTCCAATCAACTATTATCGAAAGAATTATCTGTTGTTCTTTGCTGCCAAAAAGCATCTGCAATTGGGATTCTGAATCAGGCTTACGAATTATGTGGTTTTGAGTTGGTGGAATTTAGGGAAATAGAAATCAAAGAGCGCGGTGCTAATTATTTCTTTCTTTCTTTCTTATTTAGTGTAGTTGTGGTTATGTTTTTTTTAATGGACTTGATAACTGTAAGTATGCTTATTAAATGTTAATATATGAAAAGTTGTTTCTTGAAATTGACTTTCATAATCGGTTTATTTAGTATCGATTGATATTGGGTTCGAAGGTGCTTATTGAATAGAAATCTGTATAATTCCTTTTAATTCTTTTTATAAATCTTTTTCAAATGTTTTTCTTTTATAAATCAATATTTTGTTAAAAGTTTGTTGACAAGTATATTAATTTTTTTTGGAATACTGTTTGTTGCCATGAAAGTAAGTTCATGAGTTTGGGCACACACCAAAGTTAGAGATAAAGGGATGTATCAAAGTGAACACAACATAATAGTAATTGACATATATTGGTCAAGGTTTGAAACTTTTACCTCTGAAAACAATTTATATCGTGTAAGTAGCATTTACTTTAACAAATTTTCATTAGTTTTCTTATGTTTTTAATACTAATATGAAATTATTTTGCTTTTAGATACCTATGCGAGTCTGACCCATCCATCTTAGAGCAATATGCATTTCTACATCCAGAATTGATCTCAGTTGGCTCGGGACCTGAGGAGAAACGCTCTCGAGTCTTATGTAACAGGTTAAGACAGGTCAATGACAAATTATTGATATGTCATTTTAATCTCGGGTAAGTATGAAAACCAAGTATATGTTAACACTTTGAGCCTTTGTTTTTGCTATAACTCTATTGTATGATTGTTATCTATATAGATATCATTGGATGTTGTTGGTGATATCAATAAAAACATTCACAATTTATTCAATTGACTCCCTGAGGCATGACTTTTGTGATGATGTAAATAACATAGTTAATAAGTAAGTAAATATTTATTTTGGCATATGTAAGTTTATTATTTATATTTTTTTTAGTATTCTTATTCTTATATTACTGTGTTAGGGCTATAAAAATGTTCTATTCTCAGACTAATATACGAAATTCACTCTTCAAATGGGTATATGTTAAGGTAATGACTTTTACTTATTTTTTTGGTCGTTTTAATCATATCATACAAATTCTCTTATTACATGTGTTGAACTTATATGTAGTGTGCTCAACAATCGGGATCTACGGAGTGTGGATATTACACTCTTAAATTTATCCGAGATATAATATCCCATAGGAGCATAGTGATTACATATGTGGTACTAATTAATCGATTTAGCCTTGTATTCAACTTAATGTATACATTTATTACAATTTTTATAATGTAGTATGTTTGCTTAATTTTTTTTTTGTTTGCAGTTGACGAGAGGAACTGCATTTAGCCAATCAGAGTTCGATGAGATAAGAGTTGAAATATGTGAATGTAGCACAATACATGTGATGATTGTTTTCTAATGTTATACTTAGTTTTTTTATTTGTTTTTTAGACAACTTGTCAGACATTGTGATATATTTTTAGTTTGATGAAATTAATATTATGACTTACTTAAGCTGTGTTCTTAGATAACTTTTTCGTTAATGAAATCTATTATCTCATTATGATTTCACGTTTGGTTGAAATTATGATTCATTTGATTCTATATTTCTATATGAACAATAATGTGTTTGTTACAAGATCTGACTCATAATATTTATACTTGAGTTTTGGTGTTATTTTCATATAATGTATTGAACATGTCATGTTATTGTCAAGTGAAGTGAAGGTTGTGTTCTGGGTTTAGAAGTGCATATTTCTGTTTTTTCAGGTACCCAAAATTTTTTGGTTAAGTATAGTTCGTCGTTATGCTGTCGGATTTTTGGTAAATCAATCTTGGTTACAGGGTAAAATTTAGTAATGCCCTCTATATTATGTTGAATTTTGGAGGCATTATAATTGGTAGCTAGCTACTATTGTGTAAATACAGGTTGCAATGCAGGGGTAAAACCAACCATGAAGTTTTTTATTTTTATTTTTTCCAAATATGTATCGTTGATAGTTAAAAACGTCATAACAAACACCATAATTGACATATATTAACCGTAAATGAAAATACGGTAACTTGACGACTAATAAACGTCAATAAAATGATATATTGACAGCTCATAAACGTCAATAAATATATATATTGACATTTTCGATCCTATAATTGACATTGAAAAAACGTCAACATAAGTTTATATTGACGATTTATAAATATCAATAAATATGACAACATTGACGCTTTATGGATATCATTGACGAATAAAACGTGTCTGATTTGTTGATGGCTAGTATACGTCAACAAATGTGCCTACGTTGACGCTTTATGAATATCATTGATGGATAAAACGTGTTAATAATATCTTTGTTGATGGCTTATAAACGTCAACAAAGACATCTTTGTTGACGTCCTATAAGCGTCAATGAAAACAGTAATATTGACGCTTTAGTTTTATTCATACCACCTCAATTGACTTCTAAAAAGCGTCAAATGAATGTGATAGTTGATACTTTTTAGTCGTCAACAAAGACCAAATTTGTAGTAGTGTGGGCTCATGTCATCTTAACCAAAAGATATCTCATATTGATGTTTTACTCCTTTTTATGTTTAGTTTTTCTGTTTCTTTGTACTCCTAAAAAAACTCTTTTATTTTTTTTGGGAAAATGGCATATAACTTCTTAAACAAGTGAAAGAAATTGATTAAAGATTTATTACATTACAACTTAAAAAAGGACCGTGATTAAATTTAAAATACAAAGTAGAAACCCCTCATCTCTCACTCTCACTCTATTTTTCAACCTCTCATACTTAATCTTCTCACTAAATTTTAACAGTCACCCTCTCGTAACTGACAATTAAATTAAACCCCTAATTAACAAAGAGAAAACAAATTAAAGCTTTCCAATAGAGAAATGAATTTGAATCAAATTTTCTTGATATTAATACTTGGATGTTTTGCCACACTTGAGAGCATTGGGTGGAATGTCAGCCTCAGTATACAAACTCTTTTCATCATTCCAAACATTGAAATACAATTGTTGGCCCAAATAGTTTCTCCACCATATTGTTGACCTCAAGTTCCACATGCCCTTATTGTCTAAGGACACTAATATTGCAGTCCAAGACTTTGGATATACCTGCCCAAATATACATCAATCAATCATTTTTTTTTTTATTTTATAATATTCTATACGATAATTTATGCAGCTATGACATATTAAGGTTGCATTTAGTTCAATTTGGTAGGATGTGAATCTCCAAAATAATCCAATGTTGTAGGTTCAAATCCTTATATAGTATGTGATTGATCCAAAGTTATATTGAAATGATTCAATAATAACAAAAAATTGACCTCTGATAGAGTAATAGCAAGCGAGATGATAATTAATCAAGTTTTTGAATGAAAGGAATAGAATAATTACGATAAATGACATGTATAAAGCTAAAATTACCTAAACGGTGTGTCTTGATATACCATCCACTAAGTTATAGCGTTTTCTCATGTCATATGACCAAACACCAGAACCATATCTAAAACATAAGCCATGAGAATAATGAGTTGTATGTTATTTATTGGTACAAAGGAAAATTAATAAAACCTTGTTTGATAGGCAATATTTTGTTTTCTTTTTTTTAAAAAAAAATAATTATCTTAATCGTAAATACTACAATTACATTAATGTTTCTTTGCTTTGTTATTTACATTTTAAAATGTTTTTAACTCTAAACCAAAATTTGAAAACTAAAAAATTAGTTTGTAAGGAACTTTTATTTACTTTTAAAATTTGACTACCAATGAAATTAGGAGAAAGCAATCACAATTTTAAAAACTAAAAACTAAAAACGAGATCGCTATCCTACAATAAAGGCTAAATCATATAGGTAGAAATGGAAGTTTAGTATTTTGATATACCCGACAACGTAAAAACTCGTTCCATCAAAATGCCAAGCTTGGGCAGTCTTTTCATTGTTTTGGAAGACAATCTCGACGAAATCATGAAGAGTGATGTTAACAATGGAGACACCGAGCATTGCAGGTCGAGACGTGGGCTTATCGGTGAACGTCGTGAGGTTGAAAACACCAGGGATGTTGAACCAATCAGCCAACTTTAATGGTGTTGGTGGATCAACATAAGACACACTGTTAACTGCACAACGAAGAGCTCCTTTTATTTTCGTCAATGAATTTTCCAATATCAGTCTCCTCACAACTGTTATGTTCCCATAATGGAATGATCCTTGTGGGTTTGGCCTTGCTGCATTTGCTGTCAAATTTAATCTGTCCAAATGTAAACAAAATATTCCATATGTGTAAGAAAATGATAAGAATGTATAAATGTACCATTTGTCTAGAACAGTGAAGATGACAGCCCGAGTTGATTGGTTCAAACCCGTCAAGCATAACGACGTTAAAAAATTGCGCTTATGGGAGGCAACCCAATTTCTATCCTTTCTTTATTTAGTAGTTTATTCCTTTGTTAATTCCTTAATTATCTTTCTTTATTGCCTTATAGGACCCCTACACCAAATCTCTGAAATCTTTGCCAATCGTGGACGAAGTTTCCATATTTTCTCAACCCAATGCTTAAACAGGGGAGGTTTTCTATTCACTTGTACTTTTTGTCCCTCACTTTCCATGTTTAATTTACATTAAGGACAATGTAATGTTTAGGTTGGGGGCGGGAAACATATGCATGTTTGCTTTATGCTTTGATTGTGATTTATTATTTTAAGCAATTTAAAAATAAATTAGAACCTGAATCGGGGAAGTTCTGTCTAAGGCTGGAGGTATTTAAGTTGACGGTTTACGGAACACCTTCTACCTGGGTACTGACCCGAACCAGAGAAGTTCTATCTAAGGCTGGTGGTATTTAAGTTGACAGTTTACAGAACAGCTCCTACCTGGGAACTGATCTGAATCGGTGTTCAAATTTATCTTTAAATTGAGCAAACCTTAAAACAAATTTCGAGATTTTATGCCTTGCTTTAAAAATTGACTATGAAATTTTTAGGATAAGAAAAGCATGAGTATATATTTTTCCTATAGTTGAATTGCATGCATTCTATCATCTTTATTGCTTGGGGAGTGAGAAAAAGAATGCGAGAAAAAGAAAAATATTTTGTGTTTAGCTTGTTAGGGTAAAAAAAGCTACCTCTAGTGTGATCAGTTAGGCCGTCCAGAGAAAACTCGGGAAAAGTGGTCCTGCATTAGTTGTGTGAAAGCTAGTACCCTTAAAAATCATAAATATATGCAAGCTCAAGGCCCTTTAGTTTGTTTGAATTAAAAAAAAAAAACCCTTTGCATCCTTAAACAAGTTAGTTTGTTCCTTTCATTTAATGCATTATGCCTTTGTCCAATGTAGAGGGAAGATGGAATAGGGAATTTTATAAGTCCTTCTTGAATTTTTCAAAACATCTCTAGGTAAGACTTAGCTCACATTTCACATAAGAAAGAATTTGGCTTATTTTAATTTGTCTCTAACTATACTAGTCTTGCATTTAATTCTCTTAAGTAAAATGTTGATAATGCTTATCTTTGAGAAATTGAGTCATGAATATTGCATTGCATAATAATCTTTCTCATTATAATATTAGCTTGCTCGAGGACTAGCAAGGTTTAGGTTGGGGGTGTTTGATAAGTACAATTTATTATACACTTAGAATCTCCCAAATTTCTTATCTTAGTTGAATTCCTTACGAAAAACGCTTTAAAATGAGTATAATATGTCTATAGGTCCTCGCCGAAGCTTTGGAAGCGATTCGGGGCTTAAACAAGCAAAACTGGAGCGTGAAATGACTCTTCTGCCCTTGGAGCCGTCTGAGTGTCGAAACCTTTAACCCAAGCGTCGGGACGCTGCTCAAATTGTTGGGATTGGTGTCCTAAAACTCGTAGATAGTGAATGTTAAACGAATTATATACTTGATCGATAAAGTCGTTCTTGAGATTCATTAAGTAAAGTCGTTACTGAATAAGTAAATTACACGTTAAATAACCCAAATCAAATAAACTAAGATCCCTGGTTATATAGGACGAACACTTGAGCTTTATGTAGAGACATAAAAGTGGATCAAGCTCGAATAATAGTCAAAACGGTCTACAGTATAGGGATAAAGTTGGATACCTTATTTTAGGGACACTATGAGACGGGACCCACTTTATAGATAGTATAGACGATGTGATCCTAAATCGTCCATCTAGAGACATGCGAGTAGGGGCATTCTATGCAATGAGTTTGCATAAGACCAGGACCGAGAAATAAGCCACTCTTGCTTTATAACACCGTTTACTGACGAGACTGACTATTTCATGTGATGACCTAGGTAACTCGATCTTAATCCTGAGCTAACTATGAACTCTTGTTTATTCGGGCTTATCCTTAGATCTGCATAGGTGAGAGTGGCTCAGTATCGTCGACTCAATAAGCCTCCCATTTTAGGGATAGGAACGGGTAGATAGCTGGGGACATAGTCGTGCGAGAAGGAATTCACTCCTACCCAAATTAGGGATAGTAGAGAGATTTTTCCCTTAAGTGCTGACTCCAGAGCTTGAACAAAGGGATCCCGCCCTCTCATTGGCCCGAGAGGGACTCTGTTTATTGGTTGGACCATAAACCAATTGTTCATTAGAGGATTAGTGGGACTTAAGGAACTAGAAGTACTATAGGGGTAAAACAGTCATTTAACCTAGCTATATCTACGAACAACCTGTGAATGATCGACTTACTGAACATGGTTAAATCAAGTGGACAGAAATATATCTATAGTGAGGGGAGTGCAACTACCAGACTATAGTGGAGTGTCCCGGTAGTTAACGAATGTTTGTTAAGCTCGGTTAATGAGATTAGTCGGTTAGCCTCGAATCGTTGTAGCCCATGATCTATAGGTCCATTAGGTCCCCCCTACTAGCTCATATCGGAATAAAGCCTAGAACAATAAGATATGATTCTTTGAATTGTTCAAAATCGGGAAAAGGGCATTTTCGTAAATTGTGTTTGACACAATATTTAATTATGAATTAAATTGGAAAATGAGAGATTATGTTTTTAAAAGTGTTTTAAATGCTATATATGAATTAGGAATCATATATAATTAGGTTGCACAAGGTGTCAATGATTAAATTGGATTAATCATAACAAATTAATTGGAAATGTTTCTAATTAATTGCCATGAAATCAATTTCAATTTGGAATTGGAATTTGAATTAGAATGCAAGAAAAATCTGATTGAGGATCAAGCTTAGTGGATTAAGATGGATTTCCACTCTTGCATGTTGATACAAAGTGGAATACAACACATCCATGCACTTGTGGCATGTGTTGTGACTTCAACACCTAGAATCCACTTTGGCTTGCATTACCACCATGTGTCTTGCATCTTGAGGCCTTTCCTTGCATGGAATATCTCTATAAGTAGATGCAAAATCAGATTAAGAGAAGAGAGAGTCATTTCCATATTGTTATGCTGCTGGATTTTGGTCTCAAACTCACTCATCTCCATATATCTCTCTAGTGCTTGAACCTTCAAGCATTCCCTTCCCATTCCCTATCTCTAAGTCGTTCTTAGCCTGGAGAATAGTAGGGAAGACACTAGAGGTGGTCCATACACCATTCGTGATCAAAGGAATCGAAGGGAGTTGTTGAATCAGTCTCCAAAAAGGTTGGTACAAATTCTGCTCTCTGTTTACGGTATTCAGACAGCATGTTTTCATTTTCTAAAATTGATGTAGTTAAGTGCCTCCGATCCTAAAATTGTTTCCGCATGTGTTATATGAACACCTTCACAAATAAGGAAAAGACGTGGGTGGGAAGCTGAAGCGAGAGCATCACGACGCTACAACCATAGCGTCTCGACGCTATGTTGATTCGCAGGATAATTTCCAAATCGGAAGGCCTAGCGTCTCGACGCTAGACAGATTTCCAGAATCGAATATTTCCTATTTTGGCTGGAATTTTTCCTTCTTTGAAGACCCAATTCAACACCATTCTACCACGAATTGAAGGCCAAGAAACACTATAAATAAAAGGGCCTTGGTGTAGGTTTAGAATCATCCCTCAACACACAATTCACTACAACTTTGTAGTCCAAGGGTATCGATCCCACGAGGACTAAATTGGAAACACAGATTTGAAGAAGAAATTGCTCAAAGATTGTTTGGATAAGGTAACAAAAGAAATAGTTGATGATGATTTTTAAAAAGTAGATAAAATAAACAAGTAAGAAAACAATAATAAATAAACAAGGTGTCCAATATAGCTTCAACCGTAAGGTAAAATAACTCTAATCCTTTCTTATTAAACCTAAGTCTATTCATACATTGGGACTTCTATCTGGCCTTGCTCCCAAGAACCGTTAGAAGGTTAAGCGAGTACCGTTATACACATGTTCTTGACTCGACTCCGACATAGATAAATCAAGCATGCAATCTATAACCCTATAGTTGTTATAGGGTGCCTTAGGCAGCCTCGCCCTATAGCACCGAATACACTCTTTCGAGCCATTTCTCCTATATCACCTTTATGAGAACCGATATCGTTTGTCTCTTTTGAGTATCAAACTCACATAACATGCAAAGTCTAAGTGATCAAATTAAACTCAGCAAGATTCAGAATGATATTCAATAAAGGATGACATGCAATGAATAGAACTTAAGTAAATAAACACTTTCAAACTATTTTAACCATAAGGGAATTCACTATATTGAACCTCTCAACGGGATTTAGCTACGCATGATGGGATAAGATGCAAATAAACAACTTTTCATTGAAATAAATTAATAAAGAATACAAAGAAATGAAAAGTAGTAAATGCTGGAAATAAGGTGCAGTAGCTAAAACTAGCGTTTTTTTTTCTTTTATCCAATCCTTCTAGAGTTCGCTCGACATTCTACTCTCCTTTACGAATGGGAATAGGGTGAAAATCCCTACAAACACTCAGGTTTGATGTCTAACGAATGTTAGAATTCAGTCATCTAAGAAGGACCTCTAGCATCCCTACTCATGGGCGTCTACTAGGATTCTGTCACCACCCTCTTCTTCTCAGTGAGTTCTGCTTGGATTTCTCTTTGAATCACAGACTTATATAGTGTGGGGAGTGGTTGAGGAGCCACGAAATAGGTGTTGGTAGGTAGCCCAATCGATTTCGGGGTCAAAACGGCCGATTAGGTGCGCAAAACTCTCGTTCTAAACGACCCGGGACGGACTCGGAACTGCCTCTGTCTGTCGCAACGTCATTGCGACGCGGAGCGGCCGACGTCCTTTCCTAAGGATCTTTTTCGAGGTGAAAGGTTTGGAGTCGTCACTAATCATCTTGGGGTGTGATTGGTCACCCGTTTAAAAAAATTTAACTGGTCTTAGAAACCAAAATTAGGTTCGACGATCAGTTGTGTGTAGGGAAGGTATTAGCACCCTACAACACACGTTTGAAAACATTTTATTTATTACTCAAATTCATTAATCAAAGGTCCACGTCTTAACAAAAAATAAACAAATAAGATTTGAAAGAAAAAATAATAATAATAATAATTGAAAATTAATTGTCTCACTAATTTTACCTTATCTTTAAATAAAGTAAGGATTTAATTTTGTGAGTGGGGTTAATCCATGACTTTATTATCATGTAAAATTTTCTTAATTAAAAGAAATCCTCCACCTCAAGAATTTGGAAATTATTTCAACTCCGTCATAGGTGCTACATGAATTATTTATACACTTCAACGACAAAATGTAAATTAACAATGATGAGTGGTAAAACCATTCAAGAAGAAAAAAACATGATTTAATATTTTTGAAGGCTTTTGAAAACTTAATTTAAAACCAAATTAAAACAAAATTGACATTCAATTCAATTTCCAAACTAAACTCTATCTCACTTTATGAAATGAAATTCAATTTTGAAAAGAAATTGAATGAAAACTCCCAAAGCAAAGTAAATTAAAATTAATTTCAAAACAATTTTTTCGGTTAATTTCAAAACTTTAGGCTAAAAGTTTAATAATCAATGTTCTTGCCATTTTGTCCATAAAAAAAAAATTTGAAATTATCTTTGAAAGTGAAGGGAAATTTAATTTGAAACTCCAAACTAAATTTTATTTGACATTAGTTTGTGCATACAAATCAAAATCTAATATGAAAATCATATGAACCTTCCAAAGTAAAATTCAATTTAAGATTTGTTTAGGTAATAATATCATATTAAAAGATAATTGGAAATGAAAATTGGGATTTATGAGTCAACTTAAAATTCCAAATTGCATTGAATTTCAAATTTTAGGCCAATTAAACAGAACTAGAATTTAAATTGAAAATTGCAAATCAAGACTAAAGAAAGGAAAAAAAAGTAATTAAAACAAAAATAAATAAATAAATAAAAGTAATAATAATGATAAATAATAACAAATTATAAATAAAAAAATGAAATAAAAATAAAAGGGAAAAGACAAAACAAGGTGGGACCCACCCATCACTTACTCTCTCTTTCTTTCACCCTTTCCTTCTTCCTCACCTCACGATTCCTTCCTTTTTTTCTTTTCCTTCCTTTTTTTTTTTGCTTTTAGATCTTCCACCTTCTCTTCTCTTTTCTCTTGAACTTCACTTAGGAATCTCGTCAGAATCAATGGGCAAGCGGCGACGGCGGCGTGCGGTGGCGAGCGGCGGCGGTGGTGAACTTAGATCTTTGAAAATTCTTCTAAAATCTCTACTTTTCCCTATCAAACTCACTTTCTCTCTCTAGGCTATTTCTCAAATTTCTTCACCCTTCCAAGCTCACTTTTATTCCAACTTCTTCTCTTTTGTTGTTGTTGTTATCATCCTCCATCTCTGGGGAGGAAGATGGATGAGAAAGTGGTGGAAAGAGTGGGGATTTGGAGAAGAAAGGGGAGAGAGAGAAAGAATAGGGGAAATGGTGGGGAGTTGGAGAAGAAAAGGGAGAGGGAAAAGGAATGGGGGAAGACCAAAGAAAAAAATAATAATAAAATAAAATAAAGAAATAAATTAAATAAAAACAAAAAAAGAAAATAAAATGAAAATGAAAATAAACCATGAAAACATAAAAAACAATTTTTTTATAGGAAAAAATACACTTTTGGTCCCTGAGGTTTGGGTTAAGTGACACTTTAGTCCCTGAGTTTTCAAACTCAACAAAAATACCCCTGAGGTTTGAGATAAGAAGCATTTTAGTCCCTGCCGTTAATTTTTCTGTTAAATCTTAACAGTTGCTGACGTGACACTATTATTTTAATAAAAAAATTATTTTTTAAAAATTTTTTAAAATAAAAATAATAAAATAATAAAATATTAATATATTTTTATTTTTTTATTCTTTTTTCTCCCTTTCTCTTTCTTCTTCTTCTCTTTCTCCATATCCTTCATATTCCTTCTTCTTCTTCCTAACTCCGCCGCCCGCTGCCGCCGCCGGCGACTGTTTTTTTTTTTCTTTTCTTCTTCTCTTTTCTTCTTCTCTCTTATCCCATTTTTCTTTTCAATTTTTTTTTAAATGAACAAGAGGAGTCCCTCCTCCTCCGTTTCCGGCACGAAACAGAGGAGGAGGGAGGCCCCTCCTCCCTCATCTTCTCTTTCGGCGCGAAACGGAGGAGGATGGAGACCCCTCCTCCCTCTCCGTCCAGATATGAATGGGGAGGGATGAGGGGCCTCCCTCCTCCTCCGTTTCCGACCGGAAATGGAGGAGGGAGGTCCCTCATCCCTCTTGAATTTTTTTTTAAAGAAAAGAAGAAAAATGGGGTAAAAGAGAGGAAGTAAGGAGAATAAAAGAAAAAAAAATTACAGTCGCTGGCGGCCGGTGGCGGCGAGCGGTGGCCGGCCGCCGGAGATGTGAAGAAGAAGATGGAGGGGTTGAGGGAAGAAGATGAAGAAGTGGGTGGAGAGTTAAATTTTAAAAATAATTTAAATAATAATATTTTTATTATTTTTTATTGTTTTTTCTTTATTTTTATTTTAAAATTAAAAAATTTAATTTTTTAATTAAAAAAATTTGGCCACGTCAGCAATATGTTAGCATTTAACGGAAAATTGGACGGCAGGGACCAAAATGCTCCTTATCTCATACCTCAGGGTTATTTTTGTTGAGTTTGAAAACTCAGGGACCAAAGTGTCACTTAACCCAAACCTCAGGGACCAAAAGTGTATTTTTCCCTTTTTTATAATATGTGGGGAAAGGGATTCAAACCACAAATCTTATGGTTATCAGTACATCTTTTTGCCAGTTGAGCTAAGCTCTTGTTAGCATACCAAAAAACAAATTGACCACCAAATATCGAAAAACTTCAAACATTATTACTAAAAGTCAAGTCGGACCAAATACGGTGTCTACAGTTTGCCCCCTGTTGTTTCTCCTTGAAGAATTGAAAGGGTAAACAAAGGAAAAAGACAAAGTATTGGGAAGGCGAAGATTTTTCGTTAAAAATAAAAGGAAGGGCTTCATGCTTAAACCAAGCATAGCCTAAAATTGGAAAAGGAAAATGAACCTTACTTTGACCAGACTTTCATCTATAATCAAAGATACAGTTCGATTTAACCAAAAGAAAAGGGGAATGGACCTGACTCAGACCAAGCTTCGACCTCTAGCTAGCAGGGTTCACTTTAACCAACCAAAATAAAACATGAAATGGACCCGACTCCAACCAGGCTTCGACCTCTACTGACTAGCAGTGTTCGATTTAATTAATCAAAACAAAAGATGAAATGGACCTGACTCCAACCAGGGTTCAATTTAACCAACCAAAATAATACATGAAATGGACCTGACACCAACCAGGCTTCGACCTCTACTAACTAGCAACGATTTAACCAACCAAATAAAACATGAAATGGACCTGACTCCAACCAAGCTTCGACCTCTACTGACTAGCAGGGTTCGATTTAACCAACCAAAATAAAACATGAAATGGACCTGACTCCAACCAGGCTTTGACTTCCACTGACTAGCAGGGTTCGATTTATCCAACCAAAATAAAACATGAACTGGACCTGACTCCAACCAGGCTTCGACCTCTACCGACTAGCAGGGTGCGATTTAACCAACCAAAATAAAACATGAAATGGACCTGACTCCAACCAGGCTTCGACTTCTACCGACTAGCAGGGTTCAATTTAACCAACCAAAATAAAACATGAAATGGACCTGACTCCAACCAGGCTTCGACCTCTACTAACTAGCAGGGTTCGGTTTAACCAACCAATTAAAACATGAAATGGACCTGACTCCAACCAGGCTTCGACCTCTACTGACTAGCAGGGTTCGATTTAACCAACCAAAATAAAACATGAAATGGACCTGACTCCAACCAGGCTTCGACCTCTACTGACTAGCAGGGTTCGGTTTAACCAACCAAATAAAACATGAAATGGACCTGACTCCAACCAGGCTTCGACCTCTACTGAGTAGCAGGGTTCGATTTAACCAACAAAGAAGTGAATCATAGACTTGCAAAATCTCAAAATGTAGAGTATGCTTAAATGCATGAGATGCAAATTTACATGCAGCATGAAAATGTGCAGGCCACAAGTTTCAAAAACATAAACTTCAAAATTAGCTAGTTTTGAAAACCATAACTATAAAATAGCTCATTTCTTGCGTTCTGCCTTTATAGATTGAGACACATAGACGAAGTGAATTAGGCTGCTTTGCTGACGATGAACCAAAACACTTTGAGGTCTTGATTTAAAGACTTCCGAATGTCTCATAGCAAATCGTCTTGTGAGTGGAATTTTCCAATGTTCTTCCTACTATACCCTCTGCACTCCAGATTCTCTTCTATTGAAGTCTATTGAATAAACATCATTGCTTTAAATGTCGCAAACATCGAACACTTTCAATTGGTATTGCATTGGCAATAAAGGCATTAAGCTACCCATGAATCTAATGAGAGGAAATAAAGATTTATCAGTCAAGGAAGCTTTCAAAGTATATAACAATAGACATCTTCGGATCTTGATTGCCTCTCCTTCTCTTTCTTTTCCTATTTCTTTTTGTTTTTTCCTTTTCTTTTTCCTTTCTTTTTCTATGCTTTCACACTTGAGAGAGATTGTATGTGTCAATCAAAGTTGTCCAACCTGAAAGAGATCATGTATGTTAATCAAAGATTGCTTAATCTGAAAGGAAACATATATTTCAATCATAGACTGCTCAATCATATCGAGTATGGTGGGTTTTTTAGAAGTGTCTCATGTGCTAGTTTAGAGAACTATCAATGGTAATTCATAGCGTTAAACATCTTACTTGATTCAACTGCTTCATAACCTTAGCCTTATAGTGGACAAAAAAAAATTGGATACAGGAAGATGAATTTGGCTTGGAGACAAACAAGGCTGATAGTCGAACAAAGAAAGAAACCAAGTTTGTTTTTCGAAGAAAAATGAATGAAGGAGGCAAAACATGGACCACAAATGCCTTTATAAAGAATCTCTTGAACAACAAGAGATTGAACATAATTTTGAACATTCACATAATCAGAATATGATTCAAATGAAAATATGTGCTAAGGTGACCCCATTCTTTGGACAACCACTATGAGAACAAGGAGTAGCTTTCTCAAAAGATCATCTCATATATCTCGTTCTTTCTTTAAGTCAGCTCGAGATCTTTGATGAAAAACCCTTATTACTGTAATCGCCCTTTCCTTGAATGTGATTCTTCTATGAAAATGTGATTCGACTTTCTATTCTTGAATATAGAGAACCGCTCGAGATTGAAAGATTCTTCGTAAGAGGAGTGTGATTCTCTTAACTTGGCCTTTGCCCCAATCTAAAACAGCTTACATAAATGGTGAAATGACTTTGCTATAGTATATTGGTGAAGGCCAGTGTCATAATTTAATAATGATGGCTTTGCCCCAGTGAAACAATGAAGATTCTTGCTCCAATGATGATTGACAAAGAAACTCTTCAAATCGTTTGGAGGTGTTATCTCTTGATCTACATTGATTGCCCCAATCATGCATTTTAAGAATTATCTTGGCCTTGTACATTTCCTTTTCTTTATTCTCTTTCTTTTTTCATTTTCTTTTTTCATTCCCTCTTTTATTTTCCTTTTTTCACTTCCTCTTTTCTTTTTCTTTTCTTTTTCATAACTTTCTTTTTTTAGGCCAAATATATTTTTTCACAACTAGCAGAATATAATGCAATCACATATAGAAGATCAACCACCTGTAAGCCATTCTTCGTGACTTCAATAACCACTCCATGTTGTTTCTTTGTCAATGTTCCTTGGTACCATGATAGGGTTATTTAATTCTCAAGCAAAACTCAATGAAAGAATTTGAGACTTTGAGACAATTTGTCAAGTTACTAAGTCCATGTTCCCAAGATTATCATCCTTAGTCTTGGAGTCACCTTCCAATAAAAGGAGAGAAGACAAAAGATAGAAATGGTATAGGAAAAGTGTAGATTGAAAAAAAAAGTTGAAATATAGGAATACTCAAAGAACTACAACTCTTAATTATGAAGCAGTAAATCATAAGAGTCCATCTCTATTTAATTACCATCAAAACTCTCTTGGTAACATGGGTGGGTAGTTTTGAATGTTTGTCACATAATTAGATGTGACAGGCTTAGCAAAAGGCTCTCAGGTGGGGTAAACAAATATGGAGATTCACTGCAGCTATACATGATGAGTTTAGAAAAACAATGATGAATCGGTAATTCAAGTTGGTTTAACACAAAAATCACGTGTGGTGGGATAAACTCAAGGTTTTATAGTAAGTAATTTCGAATTCTTACTTCACGAGGGGGTGTTTTGCCCCAGTGTGATAATTGGAACCTTGTCTAGGGAGGAATGGTAATATGAAACTTTGCACATGAACGACGGTCAAAATAAAGGTTGCAGTTGATTGAGAGTATAGTGATAATAACGAACATACTTTTCATGAGAAGGGTAAAGTAGTAAAAAATGGACCAATTTTCTTCAATGAATATAGTGAAAGCGTCTATTTTCTTTCTTTTTGTTTTTTCTCTTTTTCTTTTCTCTTTTTCTTTTCTTTTTTTGAAAGAGAGCGGAGAGGTTGGACAATGAAATATCCTTGAGATGTAACATGCATAATTTGCATTTGATTGGCATAAAAATAACAACTATACTGGTCAAAATGGAGGAAACAAATCCTTTATTAATCAACAAAGTACACAATAGAAAACATCTCCAAATTGAGGGGTGGAGATGGTGAGGGATAAAACAACTTTTTAAACAAAATACTGAGACTAAAATGAAACTTTCCAAAACACTTATTGAATGCTCTGCAACTTTGTTTTGTCTTCTTAGAAAAGATAGTTAGACGATCTATGCATAATACTTCCGAACATAGTCTGAATTGACTGGGCTTGATAATTCACAACCATCCATATTGGTTAAGATTAATGCCCCTCTAGAGAAAGCCTTTTTTCACCACAAATGGTCCTTCATAATTTGGAGTTCATTTTCCTCGATGATCCTTTTGAAATGGAAGGATCATTTTCAGTACAAGATCTCCCTCTCTGAATCTTCTTAGGCGAACTTTCTTATCGTATGCTCTCATCATCCTTCTTTGGTAAAGCTGCCCTCTACTCAATGCTGTTAATCTCTTCTCTTCAAAGAAATTGAGCTGTTCATAGCGATTTTGGACCCATTCAGCCTCTTCCAATTTAGCTTCCATAAGAACTCTTAGTGATAGAATTTCTACTTCAATTGGGAGCACAACCTCCATACCATATACTAAGGAAAAAGGCGTTGCCCCAGCTGATGTACGAACTGACGTGCGATAGCCGTGTAGAGCGAAGGGAAGCATTTCATGCCAATCTTTGTATGTTACAGTCATCTTTTCAACAATTCTTTTTATGTTTTTGTTTGCAGCCTCAACAACACCATTCATTTTCGGTCTGTAGGGGTGGAATTGAGATGTTTAATCTTGAATTGCTCACATAGCTCACTCATCATCTTATTGTTCAAGTTTCTAGCGTTATCTGATATTATGATCTCAGGGAGGCCGTATCGACAAATGATCTCCTTCTTGATGAATTTGATCACGACCCCTTTTGTCACATCACAATAGGAGGCTGCCTCTACCCATTTGGTAAAGTAATCTATAGCCACCAAGATAAACCGATGTCCATTTGAAGCTTTAGGATCAATGGGTCCAATCACATCCATTCCCCACATAGAGAAAGGCCAAGGAGCAGTTAAAATGTGTAACTCGGATGAAGAAGCATGAGCCTTGTCTGCATAAATTTGACATTTATGACATTCTCTTGCATACTGGATGCAATCTGTTTCCATAGTCAGCCAATAATAACCAGCTCTCAAAACTTGTTTAGCCATCATATGTCCATTTGCATGGGTACCACAAATTCCCTCATGGATTTCTTTCATAATCTGATTAGCCTCTGTGGCGTCCACACATCTGTACAGTACCATGTCATACTTTCTTTTGTAAAGTATCTCCCCATTCAAGAAAAATTTCACTGTCAATCTTCTCAGAGTCCACTTGTCATTTTCTGATGCATTAGGAGGATAGGTTCCGCATTTCAGATACTGTTTGATGTCTTGAAACCACAGCTTGTCATCTGAGTCATTCTCAATGTTCATGCAGGAGGCGAGAACATCTCACTTTTCGATTTTAATTGGTTGGACCCCTTCATCGAAATCCACATTGAACATGACTGCTAGAGTAGCCAATGCATCTACTATCCGATTATTCTCTCTTGGGGAATAATCAAAAGTAATTTGATCAAACTGTTGAGATAATCTTGTTATAAGTTGCTTGTAAGGCAATAATTTAGCATCTCTTGTTTCCCATTCTCCCCTTAGCTGATGAATCACTAGCAAAGAGTCCCCCAAGACCTGGAGCCTTTCAATCTTCATATCTAGAGCAGCTTGAACGCCCATTGAACAAGCTTTGTATTCAGCCATGTTGTGCGTACAATCAAAACACAACTTAGCAGTGAGAGGGAATAATTCTCCTCGAGGCGATATTAATATTGCGCCTATTCCGTGACCCAATTCATTCGAAGCCCCATCAAAGAACATGGTCCACATATCTGGATTTGATATTTCTTTCTTTGTTGCTACAATGAGGATATGTTCAGCAGGGAAGTCGAACTTCATCGGTTCATAATCCTTTATAGGTTGTTGTGCCAGATAATCAGCTAGAGCACTCCTCTTTACTAACTTTCGAGTCACATATGTGATGTCATACTCGGATAAAAGAACTTGCCACCTTACAATTCGTCTTGATAAAGATGGCTTCTCGAAGATGTATTTCACGGGATCCATTTTTGAAATAAGCCATATCGTGTAATAAAACATGTATTGCCTTAAGCGACGTGCAGCCCAAGCTAGAGCACAAAAAGTTTTTTCCATCGAGGAGTATCTGGTTTCACAACTGGTGAACTTTTTGCTCAAATAGTATATAGCTCGCTCTTTTCTACCAAAGTCTTCATGTTGCCCCAGTACACATCCCATTGCACTTTCTGTTACGGTGAGATACAAAATGAGTGGACATCCAGGCACTAGTGGTACGAGGATCGGTGGGTTTCGTAAATACTGTTTAATTTTATCAAATGTTGTTTGACAATCTTCATTCCAAATGCCATCATTGTTTTTGCGAAGCAACTTGAAAATAGGCTCACATGTTGTGGTCAATTGCGCTATGAACCTGGTAATATAATTTATCCAACCCAAGAATCCTCAAACTTCTTTATGTGTTTGCGGAGGTGACATTTCCATAATTGCTTTGACTTTGTCAGGGTCGACCTTGATACCTTCTTGGCTAACCAAAAATCGTAACAATTTACTAGAGGTTGCCCCGAATATACATTTGCTCGGATTGAGCTTGAGCTGAAACTTTCTCAATCGATCGAACAACTTGCGAAGAACGGTTGTATGTTCTTCCTCTTCTTTCGACTTGACATTCATATCATCTACATACACTTCAATCTCTTTGTGCATCAAATCATGGAATAAAGTAACCATGGCTCGCTGGTAGGTGGCCCCAACATTTTTCAAACCAAACGGCATAACTTTGTAGCAGAATGTTCCCCACAATGTAATAAATGTAGTTTTTTCCTGATCTTCAGGTGCCATTTTTTATTTGATTGTAGCTTGAAAAACCATCCATAAAAGAGAAGGTAGAGAAACCAGCAGTGTTATCTACCAACACATCGATGTGAGGGAGTGGAAAATTATCTTTAGGGTTTTCTTTGTTTAAATCCCTATAATCCACACAATCCTAACTTGCTCATTCTTCTTTGTCATAGGAACAATGTTTGCAACCCATTCAGGGTAATTGGACACAGTAAAAAATCCAACATCAATTTGTTTCCAGACTTTATCCTTTATCTTAATTAACATGTTCGACTTCATCTTTCGCAACTTTTGCCTTACTGGTTTGCAGTCAGGCTTGAGTGGTAAATGATGCATTACAATACTCGTGTCTAGCCCAGGCATGTCCTGATAGGACCAAGCAAAAATATCAACATATTCTGTGAGCAAATCAATAAGCTTTTTGCGAGTTTCTGTAGAGACATTAGTGCCAATTTGAACCTCCTTGACTTCTGCTTGTGATCCCAGGTTAATTATCTTTGTTAACTCTTCATGGCGACCCAACACTTTTTCCCCTTCCTCTATCATTTCTAACAACTCAGCACTAGGTTCAAAATCTTCTTCTTCCTCATCAGACTCAACGTTGTGTATAGGAATATCAAGTTCATATTGAGAATCGTTTGCACATTCAGTCTCAGTATTACTGCTTAAGATGTTGATAATTTGTCATAGAGAGAAAAAAGAAGAAAAGAAGAGTAAATATTTTGCCATGGAGAGTGTAATATGCAATAGCAAAAAGAAATGAACTAAAATCTTCATTGAATGATGAAATTTACTTGAACACATAGATGGAAGTCTGGAAAATGAAATGAGTAAAATGACTAACATAATTTGAAATTGAAAATTGAAATTGCACAAAAACAATAAAAAATGGTCAATTACTTTGACATTTTAACACCAAATGACATAAATTCACTAGTACACCAATTGTTGAGCTCGAAGTTTTCTGGACACGGGTAGATCCATGGACCCATTTCTTCCTCTTTAGTCACTGCTGCAACTGCAAAATCACATGGACGAATTATACCAGCACTTTCAAACGAGTGGTAGAGATGAGGAATGACGTTTTCTCCATACTCTTGTTCGCGACTTTCAAATCTGGCCAAACGCCTCTCTTTTTCTCGCTTCTGTACCCTGATCATATCTGCTTTATCCGGCTTATACCCAAGCCTAAATCTTTTTATATTTTTTTGATAGGCTTAAAACATCATCTAAACGACTATTGTTTTCCTTGAATGTCATGACTGAAGATCGTGATTTAGATTTCTTGCTTTCCCCATATAGCGTCGTGGCACTTGCCACCTCAAATGTTTGAAACGATGACTCAAAAGCTTCCTCTGCTGCATCAATATATGCCATTGAAGTTGGCCTAGAAACAAAGATATCCTCTGGACCAGACACAATTACTAGGCTCCTTCCAATTGAAATTTTGAGTTTCTGGTCCAGCGATGAGGGACAGCTCCTGTAGAATGTATCCAAGGTCGCCCTAACAAGAAACTGTAAGCAGAGGGGATATCCATAACTTGGAAGGTTATGTTAAATGTGCATGGGCCGATTTGTATTGGAATCTCAATGTCACCAACCACTTGACTGCATGCCCCATCGAAAGCCCTTACTACTACGGTACTTGGCCTCATATGGGACATATCCACTGGCAATCTTTCCAACGTTGATTTTGGCATTATGTTCAAAGAAGACCCATTATCCACCAAGACTTTTGCTACTAAAAAGTTCTTGCACTTGACTGAAATATGCAGTGCCTTCGTGTGTCCTGTGCCTTCGGACGGTATCTCATCATCAGTGAAAGTTATGGTGTTGTGAGCAGTTATATTCCCCACGATATTATCTAGACCATCTGAAGTGATGTCCTTGGAAACATATGCTTGATTCAAAGCTTCCAATATCGTGTCTCGATGTGAATCAGAGGATAACAACAAAGATAATATGGAAATCTTAGTAGGCGTCTGAGCTAGCTGTTCCACTACTTTGTATTCACTTTGCTTAACCAGCTTTAGAAATTCTTGAGTTTCTTCTTCGGACACAGTCTGTTTGCCCTTTTATTTCTTCATCACTGTTGTTTCTTTGGGACTGACATTGCTATCTGTATTACTTTCAACTTTCTCATTCTTCTCTTCTATTGTATTCTTTGAACACTTCAATAACTGATCTGGAGTGTAACATTTCCCACTTCGTGTTACGCCTCCCATTCCGGAAATTTTGTCAACTGGAAGTGTTGGCGTTTCTAGATTAATAGCTACTAATTTGTACTTATAACTCCATGGTATTTCCTTGAAACTCTTGTACTTGAAAGGAGTCGGCACTTGAATGGTGATCGACTTTGGATCATGAGTAGTAGAGTCTTCTCACGGTAATAGATCGTGAGTGGCTTCGGTTTGAAAGATGGATTCAAATTTTCTTTAGGCAGCAATTCTTCCACGGCACCTATCTCATTATCTTGGTGATGGGCTTGGACAACCACTAGAAATTTTTAATCCACCAGTTTTTGGACCCTCTATGAAAATGATGAAATTGTTCCAAAGAATGCCCCTTTGCCCCAACATGAAATAGGCAAGTCAGATTATCATCGAATCCTTCCTGAACAAGGTCCTTATGTGCATGCACGATCGATACATATTCGTTAACGAGGAGAACCTTAAAAAGCTTCTCCTTGGGAGTCATGATCTCTGTAACATCTGTCTTCATGATAATATCCCGACACTGATCTATTGCATTCACCTGGTGATTTGGTAAAGGATTATTATCAACATTGGGTCCCTCCTCATTTTTAAAGTTCAACCATCCAGCCTTAATGAGCTCTTGCACCCTATACTTCAGTAGTGCAATTTTCTGTAGAATGTCCAACAACACCTGCATGGTAATCACACCTTGCATTAGGATCATACCATCTTGGATAAGGAGGTTGTAGTGGAGCAACAGGCTTGGATGCCAACAGATGGTCAACTGAGGCAAGAGCTCAGTATATGTCATCGGAATCGGATCAAATTGGGGTTGCTTATAAGGTGCTCGATTATTTTGCTGACCTGGAGTGATTGTTTGTTGTTGTCTTCCAGACTGAAAGTTCTGATTCATTTGCTATTTTGGTCATAAAATGGGGAGTACTGCGTTGATGTACTATTCACCTGGTGTGGATAGTATCCGTATGTAGGTAAATAATTCGAAGAATATTCTGCCATGGGTTAGTGGATTTGTCGATGGGACTTATCCATTTTCCCTATCATCTGTACTTCTCCCTCCTTCTTTTTTGAAGTATTGCCCTTCTTCGTGCCTAAGGATTCAACGGTTTTGGCTATTCTACATGTTTGATCCCGTACTCAATTCTTTCCCCAATTGTCATGATATCAGAGAAATTGGTCGACGCACTTCCAACCATATGTTCATAGAATGGGGACCTTAGGGTATTAATGAACATGGCAGAAAGCTCCTTATCTGTTAAAGGGGGTTGGACCTGAGCTGCCGTATCCCGCCATCTTTGGGCATAATCCTTGAAGTCTTCAGTACTCTTATTTTCCATCCTCTATAAGTCTAGTCGGTCGGGAGCCAAATCAATATTGTGTTTGTACTGCTTCAGGAAAGAATCAACCAAGTTCTTCCATGTGACAACATGTGAACTATCCAGCTGCATATACCAACAGACGGCTGGACCTTTTAGGTTGTCCTGAAAACAATGTATGAGCAGCTGATGACATGCATAAATGTCATCATTTTCCTATTAATTTTAGCTAGTTTTATGCTTGAATTGTGTACTTTAATGCTATTTTATGTTTAAATTTCAAAAAAACCGAGACAAGGAATCAAAACCAAAATTTTGAGAGATTTTGGATGATTTTGGAGACTTTTTGAGCAATTAGGAGAATTACATTGAAGATCCGAGTCCAAAAGCCCAAGAAGAATGAGTTAGAAGCCCAAATTCACGAATTCCAAGCCTTAAATTTTCAAGTTGGGTCAAGAAAAGAGCCCAAAATCCATTACAAAAAGCATTTGGCCTAAAGGAAATGAAGGAGGCCCGAAATTCCATGCAAAATCGGGCCATTCTAGAAGATTCAGGGCCTAGCGTCGAGTCGCTAAACCTTGAGTGTCCCGACGCTAGGCAGCTATGCGGAAAGATCCAGAAATGGGGTAGCGTCGCGATGCTGTTCATGTAGCGTCGCGACGCTATGACGACTAGGAACCCAAGAAAAGATGACGTCAGAGCGTCGCGATGCTACACCTGCTAGGAGCCTATAAAAGGGGCCATTTGCATCCAAGTTTTGTGTGCCAATTTGTGGGTTTTCACCCCATTCTAGAATCCACACTAAAATTGGGGATTTTTGGGAGAGTTTTGGAGCTTTGTTGAAGATCTTTGGAGCTCGGGATCGATAGAGTTCACTAACCATCCCGAGCTTCACGAACCATCCCGAACTGCTCATCCAAGCAATGAACCGGCCATGCAATGAGTGAAATGAGGCTGCAACAGACCGAGCCGAACCAAAAGGCAGCAGCTGAACCGGAATTAAAAAAAAAAGCTGCTGCTGGAATTAAAAAACAGCTTGGTGGAATTTTCATTTTCTGCTGCGTCTTCTCCGGTTTTTCTTCGATTTTACAGCCTATATGGACTCTAATGACTCTATAAAAATTACAGACTATAGTACACACATTAACGCTCTTACATATCTGAGAAATTACAATTTCATGAAGGTTTGAATGCTCAAAAAATTGCCAAACCAGAACACTTCCATTTTAGCACACAGAAAATTCAATTTCAAAATGGTACCTACCAAAGCAAAATTAAAACGAATTAAGTGCTCTAATCATGCTCTGATACCAATTGAAGGTGTACATATTACACATGCGGAAGCAATTGAAGATCGAAAGCACTTAAGACATTCAATTTTACTCCTAAAGCATGCATGTTCTAGAAAAGACAGAATAGAGAGTTTAGAAAACACCAACCTTTGTAGCTCACTTATGTTGAACTCCTTCTGGTGTTTGCCTCTCCTATGCTCCTTGGAAAACCTCTAGAGTCTTCCCTACTATACTCCGGGCCAAGAACGACTTGTGGGAGTCTATATAAGATAGGGAATGGGAAGGGAATGCTTGAAGCATCAAGCAATGGAGAAGAATGAGAGATGAGAGAACTTTGAGTCCAAATTCCAGCAGCATAACATTAAGGAAATGGCTCTCTTATGTTTGAATATGATTCAAACTCCTTTTAAAGACATTCTCCATGCAAAGCCAAGCCTCAAGACACAAGACACATGGTGTATTTGCAAGCTCAAGTGGATTCTAGGTGTACATTACACAAGACATGCAACAATGCATGAGTGAGTTGTCTTTCCACTTTGAATGATCATGCATTAAGTGGATTTCCAACTAAATCCACTAAATTCAAATTGAAATCAAATTTCAAGCTTGCAAATTATCCCCAATTTCAATTCTGAATTGAAATTGATTGCTTGGTAATTAATTTGAAAATTTTCAAATTAATTTTGATATGATTAATCTAATTAATCTTTGTTATCTTGTGCAATTCCATATATATGATTCCTAATACATATATATAGTATTCAAAACACTTTTAAATACTTCATCTCTCATTTTCTAATTTAATTCATAATTAAATTATTGTGTCAAACACAATTTACGATAATACCATTTTTCCCGATTTTAAACGATTCAAAGCTTCCTATCTTTTGTTCTAGGCTTAATTCCGATATGAGCTAGTAGGGGGACCTAATGGACCTATAGATCATGGGCTCCAATGATTCGAGGCTAACCGACTAATCTCATTATCCAAATTAGCCAACATTCGTTAACTACCGGGACACTCCACTATAGCCCGATAGATGCACTCCCCTCACTATAGATATATTTCCATCCACTTGATTTAACCATGATTAGTAAGTCGATCCTTCACAGGTTGTTCGTAGCTATAGCTAGGTCAATAAGCCGTTTTACCCCTATAGTACTTCTAGTTTCTTAAGTCCCACTGATCCTCTAATGAACAATTGGTTTATGGTCCAACCAATAAACCGAGTCCCTCTCGGGCCAATGAGAGGGCGGGATCCCTTTGTTCAAGCCCCGGAGTCAGCACTTAAGGGAACAACCTCTCTACTATCCCTAATTCGGATAGGAGTGAATTTCTTCTTGCACGACTATGTCCCCAACCATGTACCCGTTCCTATCCCTGAAATGGGAGGCTTATTGAGTCGGCGATACTGAGCCACTCTCACCTATGCAGATCTAAGGATAAGCCCGAATAAACAGGAATTCATAGTTAGCTCAGGATTAAGATCGAGTTACCTAGGTCATCACATGAAATAGTCAGTCTCGTCAGTAAACGGTGTTATAAAGCGAGAGCGACTTATTTCTCGGTCCGGGTCTTATGCAAACTCATTGCATAGGACGCCCCCACTCGCACGTCTCTACATGGACGATTTAGGATCACATCGTCTATACCATCTATAAAGTGGGTCGCGTCTCATAGTGTCTCCAGAATAAGGTACCCAACCCTATTCCTATATTATAGACCGTTTTTGCTATTACTCAAGCTTGATCCACTTTTATGTCTCTACATAAAGCTCAAGTGTTCATCCTATAGCCATGGATCTTAGTTTATTGGATTTGGGTTATTATATGTGCAATTTACTTTATTGAGTAATGACTTTTACTGAATCAATCTCGATAACACCTTTATCAAATAAGTATATAATTCGTTTAACATTCACTATCTACGAGTTTTAGGGCACCAATCCCAACAATCTCCCACTTGAACTAAAACTCTAGTTTAGTGGGATGTACTATAATCTATAACAGCAGTGGATGAATAAATACTTGTATTAATAACAGAGTAAAAATACAATAAACTAGGGCATCTAAATACCCAGTATACTAAGGTACCGATATACCGGTTACAATTCTCCCACTTGACCTAGATTATTTCTCGTACATATCTCGTAGACCTAGATCTTCTAGATGACTCTCGAACACTTTAGCCGTGAGAGCCTTCGTGAATGGATCAGCAATGTTGTGCTCCGACGCTATCTTCGTGACGATCACGTCTCCTCGGTGCACAATCTCCCTAATGAGATGGTATTTCCTTTCGATGTGCTTGCCTCTCTTATCGCTGCGAGGTTCCTTTGAGTTTGCAACTGCGCCGCTATTATCACAATACAAGGTGATAGGCAGATGCATATTTGGAACGACTTCCAAGTCAGTTAGGAACTTCCTGAGCCATACTGCCTCTTTTGCTGCTTCGCAAGCGGCTACATATTCGACCTCCATGGTCGAGTCTGCAATGCATCCTTGCTTGATGCTGCGCCATACTATTGCTCCTCCAATTAGAGTGAATACTGACCCCGATGTAGATTTCCTCGAATCTTTATCGGTTTGAAAGTCAGAATTAGTGTATCCTGTAAGGATCAAATCCTTCGAACCATACACGAGCACATAGTCCCTCGTTCTCCTTAGATACTTGAGGATATTTTTAACGGCTGTCCAGTGATCAAATCCTGGATTGGATTGATATCTACTGACAATCCCTACTGCATAACAAATGTCAGGCCTTGTACACAACATGGCATACATTAGGCTACCTACTGCAGAGGCATAGGGAAAACGTCTCATGTCCTCAACTTCTTGAGGTGTCTGAGGACACTGTTCCTTAGACAAGTTAATTCCGTGCCTGAAAGATAATAGTCATTTCTTGGAATTTTGCATTTTATATCTAACCAACAATTTGTCGATATAAGACGCTTGAGACAGGGCTAGCGTTTTGTTCTTTCGGTTTCGAACAATTTGGATTCCTAGAACAAATTGTGCCTCACCCAAATCTTTCATTTGGAATTGAGTTGCTAACCATAGTTTAATGTCAGGTAGATAACCTACATCATTCCCGATGAGTAGGATATCATCCACATACAGTACTAAGAAAGCTATAGAGCTGTTGATGATCCTTTTGTAAACACAAGGCTCATCAACGTTTTGTTCCAAGCCATAAGATTTGATCGCAGTATCAAATCTCATATTCCAGGATCTAGACGCTTGTTTTAATCCATAAATGGATCGTTTAAGCTTGCAAACTTTTTGCTCTTGATCCTGAGCTATGAACCCCTCTGGCTGAGACATGTAGATACTTTCTTCAAGATTACCGTTCAGAAAGGCAGTCTTGACATCCATTTGCCATATTTCATAATCGTAAAACGTGGCAATGGATAAAAGTATCCGGATCGACTTTAACATGGCAACAGGGGAGAAGGTTTCTTCATAGTCAATCCCCTCCCGCTGGGTAAAACCCTTTGCCACAAGTCGTGCCTTAAAGGTCTGTACCTTTCCAGCAGCGTCACGTTTTCTCTTGTAAATCCATTTGCACCCTATGGGTCTAACCTCTTCAGGTTGATCTACAAGATCCCATACTGAATTAAAATGCATGGACTCGATCTCTAAGTCCATGGCTTTAATCCACTCGTTCTTGTCAACGTCATCCATTGCCTGTTTAAAGGTTAATGGATCCTCGATCCCGTCATCAGGTATGACGACTGGAGTTTCAGTTAAACCCAAATAGCGATCAGGCTGTCTAACAACCCTTCCACTATGTCGAGGTTCTCTTATTTCTTGTGAAGGACGTGATTGACTCGAGGTGCCAGTATCATCAACAACTCTTGTTGACGTTTCTGTAGCTTTGTTAGATAGTTCACTTAAAACGACTTTACTACGTGGCTTGTGATCTCTGAGGTGGTCTTCTTCTAGGAATGTAGCATTTTTCGATACAAGTACTTTATTTTCCTTTGGATCGAAGAAGTATCCACCTCTCGTTTCTTTGGGATAGCCTACAAATAGGGAAAATCTAGAACGAGGCTCCAATTTCTTTGGGTTTGCTTCTAGCACGTATGCAGGGCATCCCCAAATTCTGAAATGTCGTAAACTAGCTTTATGACCTTTCCAGAGCTCAAATGGTGTTTTAGAAACACTCTTTGAGGGAACTACGTTCAAGATATAAACTGCAGTCTCTACTGCATAACCCCAAAATGAGTTAGGCAACTGAGCATAACTCATCATCGAACGAACCATGTCCAACAAGGTTCTGTTTATCCTTTCTGATACACCGTTTTGC
Source organism: Luffa aegyptiaca (assembly GCA_017139565.1). Lineage (NCBI taxonomy): Eukaryota > Viridiplantae > Streptophyta > Magnoliopsida > Cucurbitales > Cucurbitaceae > Luffa > Luffa aegyptiaca. The sequence continues at coordinate 27,240,645 of CM029397.1, forward strand.
TGAGGTGTACCAGGGGCTGAGAGTTGGGACGTAATTCCATGCTCTATCAAATAGTCTTGAAAACTTAAGTCCATATACTCTCCACCTCGATCGGATCGAAGTGTTTTTATCGTCTTACCTAATAGGTTCTCAACCTCGGCCTTATACTCCTTGAACTTTTCAAAAGCTTCGGACTTATGATGCATCAGGTAGAGATAACCATACCTTGAATAATCATCAATGAAACTGATAAAATATTCGTACCCTCCTCGAGCTCTAATGTTCATTGGTCCACAGAGGTCCGAATGAATGAGCTCCAAGGGCTCTTTGGCACGATAACCTCTTCCGGTAAAAGGTCGTTTTGTCATCTTGCCCTCAAGGCATGATTCACAAGGAGGCAACGAGTTGTCTTCTAACTTGTTTAGAAGTCCACTCTTGACCAATCTCCCAATCCTATTGAGGTTGAAATGGCCTAACCTCAAGTGCCAGAGATAGGTATCTTGAGAAACTCTTCGCTTTTTAGGTTGAGTCTCAGCGGTTTTAAACATCTCGTGATTTAAAATAGCTTTAGACTCAATTGGTCTCAAAACATATAATTTATTCTTCAAGTTTGCAGAGCAAACATCAATACCTCTTTTAGTTTTGAACGCTTCATTAACAGAAAAAGAAATTGAGTAACCTTGTTCTAATAAACAAGATAAAGAAACCAAATTTCTTTTAATCTTCGGAACTATGTACACATTATCTAATATCGTGTAGCGTTCCTTGGTGAAGAATAATTTTATGTCTCCCACTACAATAGCCGAGATGACTTCTCATGTTCCAACTTTAAGAGTCATCTCTCCAGCTATTAGCTGTTGCCAGGAACTCATTCCTTGAAATGAAGAACATACGTGATTAGTGGCACCTGAATCAAGTATCCAGGCAGAATCGTCTTTTTCCACTAAACACGTTTCCAAGACTAATAAATCACATTTAGAGTCGAGGATCATGTTTTTCTTGGCTACGCAGTTAGTTTGAGGACATTCCTCAGTTGAGACCAAACCTAAATTCTTTGCCACGTGTTTAGCGTTTAAGCAAGTATTCTTAGTCGAATGTACTAAACCGTTTAATTTGGCATTTGACAAAGCACATACGTTTTTCGACATATTGCTGAAACAAACAAATTAATCTCTATTAAAAACATGCACTAAACCCATTAATCACATTTATCCGATCAGATTTAGCAAAAGCAATCATCGACCCATATATACAATTGATTTATTTTGCAACGATACTTCAGGGGTTTAGAATAACCGCTACCGTAGGGCAGTCAGCTACTCCTCCTCTGAATCGAGACAATCTCAGCCAAATACTATTCCCAGAATAACTCTTACTCCAATAGTTATTAGCTAACGTTAATTTGGTCAAGACCATCTTGTAAGTGTTACCCATCATTTTCAGATTGCAGAGGGCGGCCCCAACAATGCCACCGTAGGGAAGAGCTAATGTTGGGAATGGCCCTAGGAAACCCTATCCATTTCTGGAGTTTGCGTTGTTCCGAATCCCATGCGCAAGCCCTCCGTAGGGTGATCGCTCCCAGGGCGACTCGCAGGCAGCGCATAGGAATCTCACGGTGCAACCTAATGATGGAGACCGTAGGATACGTTTGACACGTTTCCTTCTCCCACTTACTATGAACACTTTCCCCATTCACCTTGATATTAACCCATGCAAACACCATCCATAGGGGGACGCTCCCAGGGCGCCTCGAGGCCAAGCATGGATCTCACGGTGTGAACTCAGGGGGACATGAGAGTAGAAACTTAATATGAATATTTCGTTTCTATACTTTTCCTCCCACTAAAGTGTCGTAAAGTTTTAGGGTCTATTACTTAGGTAAATTCCGGCTAAATGAATCTATCTAAGTCTATGCCTTATTAAACAAGGTCTTTACACTAAATGTCTAGGTGAATTAAACTCTTTTAATAACCTAGTGACATTGCATGCTAGTAAGACTTTGGTTAATTCAACTCAGGTTCCGAACCATTTGCCGGGAGAGTTCCCTTATAACCAAGGTCTTATGTCCTACTTACTCAAATTTTAAAACTATTTTAAAAAACTAAGTAAGACATATTTCTAATCCTATTAGAAAAGGCGATCTTAGATCTATTTCATTTAAAACAATTTAAAGAATGATAAGATCCTAAGATCCTATGTTAGCATGCAACTCTTTGTTATAGGTTTTATGGATTCTATTCATTAACTATTATAACTCTTATAACTTTTAATGAATTAACCCAATAACATGCTTTCTAATGGTGCTTAAAAGCATATAACAATCAATCATTCAAGTTATAAGAAAAGCACCATTTAGAAACAACCTATGTCTAGGTGATAACGCTTTTCTATAACGCTTTATACTACGATGTCTAGGTGATAACACTTTAAAACCTCACACCGCTCACGCATGCTCATAAAACTCGAGTTAACTTAACTCAAGAACCGACTCGATGCCCAGGTAGGAGGTGTTTCGTAAACCGTCAACTTAAATACCTCCAGCCTTAGACAGCATCTTGTCGGGTGAGTTCTCTCGTAACCATTGTTTTACAAGATATCGACCTAAACTATGCAAGTTGATCGAATCGTTGAAGGTTCATTAACCTAAGGGAGCATGCACTTAATCTTGTTATAGATTTTAGATTTCTATCTCTTTTTATAACAATTATAAAAACAATCCATAACAAGCCTAATTTGAGAATAACACTTATAATCAAACTAATGAAATTTCATGCTTCATGCTTGGCTAATTTTATCAATTAATAATTATAACTATTATAAGAATAATCAATTTTAATTAACCATTCAAGCATGAATCTCCCTAAATTAATACAACACTTATATTAATTAAACATGAAATTTCCCTCATGCATTTGAATTAATCAATAACACTTATTAAAATTAAACAAATGCATGAACATGCTTTCCTATGGTGGGGTTTTAAAACTATATGGCATGCTCATAATGCACATACATCCATTTAATTAAATCATACATTCACAATGCATAAAGTAATCAAATCAAGCTAAAATGGAATGGTTTGGCAATTTAAAAAAAAAAACACAAGCAATTTCACTAATTATTACAATAATAATTAATAAATAAACTTGCAACACGCCCGGCTTCACGAACCATCCCGAACCGCTCATCCAAGCAATGAACCAGCCATGCAATGAGTGAAATGAGGCTGCAACAGACCGAGCCGGACCAAAAGGCAGCAGCTGAACCGGAATTAAAAAAAAACTGCTGTTGGAATTAAAAAACAGCTTGGTGGAATTTTCATTTTCTGCTGCGTCTTCTCCGGTTTTTCTTCGATTTTACAGCCTATATGGACTCTAATGACTCTATAAAAATTACAGACTATAGTACACACATTAACGCTCTTACATATCCGAGCAATTACAATTTCATGAAGGTTTGAATGCTCAAAAAATTGCCAAACCAGAACACTTCCATTTTAGCACACAGAAAATTCAATTTCAAAATGGTACCCACCAAAGCAAAATTAAAACGAATTAAGTGCTCTAATCATGCTCTGATACCAATTGAAGGTGTACATATTACACATGCGGAAGCAATTGAAGATCGAAAGCACTTAAGACATTCAATTTTACTCCTAAAGCATGCATGTTCTAGAAAAGACAGAATAGAGAGTTTAGAAAACACCAACCTTTGTAGCTCACTTATGTTGAACTCCTTGTGGTGTTTGCCTCTCCTATGCTCCTTGGGCAACCTCTAGAGTCTTCCCTACTATACTCCAGGCCAAGAACGACTTGTGGGAGTCTATATAAGATAGGAAATGGGAAGGGAATGCTTGAAGCATCAAGCAATGGAGAAGAATGAGAGATGCGAGAACTTTGAGTCCAAATTCTAGCAGCATAACATTAAGGAAATGGCTCTCTTATGTTTGAATATGATTCAAACTCCTTTTAAAGACATTCTCCATGCAAAGCCAAGCCTCAAGACACAAGACACATGGTGTATTTGCAAGCTCAAGTGGATTCTAGGTGTACATTACACAAGACATGCAACAATGCATGAGTGAGTTGTCTTTCCACTTTGAATGATCATGCATTAAGTGGATTTCCAACTAAATCCACTAAATTCAAATTGAAATCAAATTTCAAGCTTGCAAATTATCCCCAATTTCAATTCTAAATTGAAATTGATTGCTTGGTAATTAATTTGAAAATTTTCAAATTAATTTTGATATGATTAATCTAATTAATCTTTGTTATCTTGTGCAATTCCATATATATGATTCCTAATACATATATATAGTATTCAAAACACTTTTAAATACTTCATCTCTCATTTTCTAATTTAATTCATAATTAAATTATTGTGTCAAACACAATATACAATAATACCCTTTTCCCCATTTTAAACGATTCAAAGCTTCCTATCTTTTGTTCTAGGCTTAATTCCGATATGAGCTAGTAGGGGGACCTAATGGACCTATAGATCATGGGCTCCAACGATTTGAGGCTAACCGACTAATCTCATTATCCAAATTAGCCAACATTCGTTAACTACCAGGACACTCCACTATAGCCCGAAAGTTGCACTCCCCTCACTATAGATATATTTCCGTCCACTTGATTTAACCATGATTAGTAAGTCGATCCTTCAAAGGTTGTTCGTAGCTATAGCTAGGTCAATAAGCCGTTTTACCCCTATAGTACTTCTAGTTCCTTAAGTCCCACTGATCCTCTAATGAACAATTGGTTTATGGTCCAACAAATAAACCGAGTCCCTCTCGGGCCAATGAGAGGGCGGGATCCCTTTGTTCAAGCCTCAGAGTAAGCACTTAAGGGAACAACCTCTCTACTATCCCTAATTCGGATAGGAGTGAATTCCTTCTTGCACGACTAGGTCTCCAGCTATCTACCCGTTCCTATCCCTGAAATGGGAGGCTTATTGAGTCGGCGATACTGAGCCACTCTCCCCTATGCAGATATAAGGATAAGCTCGAATAAACAGGAGTTCATAATTAGCTCAGGATTAAGATCGAGTTACCTAGGCCATCACATGAAATAGTCAGTCTCGTCAGTAAACGATGTTATAAAGCGAGAGCGACTTATTTCTCGGTCCTGGTCTTATGCAAACTCATTGCATAGGACGCCCCCACTCGCATGTCTCTACATGGACGATTTAGGATCACATCGTCTATACCATCTATAAAGTGGGCCGCGTCTCATAGTGTCTCCAGAATAAGGTACCCAACCCTATTCCTATACTATAGACCGTTTTGGCTATTACTCAAGCTTGATCCACTTTTATGTCTCTACATAAAACTCAAGTGTTCATCCTATAGCCATGGATCTTAGTTTATTGGATTTGGGTTATTATATGTGCAATTTACTTTATTCAGTAATGACTTTTATTGAATCAATCTCGATAACACCTTTATCGAATAAGTATATAATTCGTTTAACATTCACTATCTACGAGTTTTAGGGCACCAATCCCAACAGTACCTAAACCCTAGGTTTAGTGTTTTATTTATAGGAGAAAGGCCATGAATAAAATATTCATTTAAAATCAATTATTTCCATAACTGATTTAATCTTTTCCATAATTAATCAATTCCATGACCAACCAATTCCATGACCAATCAATTCCATAATTGATTAATCTTTTCCATAAATGATTGATCACTTCCATAAGTGATTAAATCATTTCCATAAATGATTAATTACTGCCATAAGTGATTAATCATTTTCATAATTGATTAATTTCCAATTAATTAATTCTTTAATTAATTAATCACCAATTAAATATCATATATTTAATTTCAGACCTTCTATTAGTTAATTAATTAATTACCCAATTAAATATCATATATTTAATTTGAGGCCTTCAATCAATTAATTCTATAATATGAATCAAATTCATATTAAAATTTGAACTCCTTCAAATTCTCTTATATCCTATAAATTTAATATGAATCAAATTCATATTAATATTTGAACTTCTTCAAATATTTATTTCTCTCATAGACTATAGTTTAATTAAATCTCATTTAATTTAAACAAAATTGAATAATTAATTAATTCATAATTAATTAATTCATCTTCTAATTAAATACCATATATTTAATTAGACATATATTTGAACTCTTTCAAATATATCAATCTCTCAATATTACAAAGTTTAATCTCAAATTAGACTTTATATTTTAATGCATCACTATACATTATATTAATTTGTATCTCGTACAATTAACTTAATTCCCAATATGAATTTGAACTATTCAAATTCTCTCAAGATATATTTGTTCCTAATTACTCTTTACGAGCTAGCAGGGGGACCTAATGGACCTACAGATCAGTAGCTCCAATGATATGAGGTTAATAGAATAAACTCATTCCTCAGGTTAACCAATATTCATTAACTGTGGGTCATTCCACTAAAGACCCATGGCTGAACTCTTCTCACTGTAGAACATTCACGAGTGTCCGTAATCACAGCTGGGTCAAATTATCGTTTTACCCCTGTGTTACATCTGTCTCTTTAAGTACCAGCGCTCCTCTAATGAACAACCTGTTTATGGTCCAACCATTAAACAGAAAGTCCCTCTCGGGTCAGTGAGAGGGCGGGATCCCTCTGTTCAAGTCCCAGAGTCACCACTTAAGGGAACACTCATCTACTTCACCTAGAAGCGGGAAGGAGTAAATTCCTTCTTGTGTTGTCATGTCCCCAGCCTCCCACTCAGTCTTGTCCCCAAAAAGGAAGGCATATTGAGTCGACGTATTGGCCACTCTCACCCATGCTAATCAAAGGAAAATCCCTCATGAGAAGGAGTTCATGACACACTCAGGATTAAGACTGACTTACCTAGGTCATCCTATTGAAACAGTAACCTAATTAGTTAACGGTGTTATAACTAATGGTTGACTATTTCGTGGTCCGGTCTTATGCAAACTCATTGCATAGGATACCCCCACTTGCATGTCTACTAGATGGACGTTTTGGATCGATACGTTTGTATCAAATACAAAGCGGGTCGTATCTCATAGTGTTACCAAGATAAGGTACCCAACCTTATCCTTGTACTATAGACCTTTTAGGTTGTTACTTGAACATCGATCCTCGTATGTCCCCACATACTAGTTCAAGTTACATACAAACAACCTAGGATCTTAGTTTATTGGATTTGGGTCAAATTGTGCAATATTTAACAATAACACTTTATTGTAGAAACTCAATAACACTTTATTGAAACAAGTATACAATTTGTTTACATTTACTATCTACGAGTTTTAGGGCATAAAACCCAACAATTAGGAATTATTGAATTTTAGTGATTATGAGTAGTAAATTCCTAAATTCTATAAGATTGATTTAATTTGTTGAACCTCTCTGAATTAATGAATTAATTTGGTTTGATTGTCATTATTGTTCATTTGTGCATTTTGTCCTTAATGCTTTTAATCAACTGCTCACTGATTAAATGAATCATTACTAAGTGGAGACTCGACGGAGACAAGCTTAGACTAGAATTGAATGCATGACTAACGTTATTTACCCGAGTGACACGGGATAAGATAAATAACGTTAGAGGTTGTATTGAAGGGTCGTAATGTCATGCTAATTAAGTAAAGAGGAAACCGAAAGGAGATTCTTTATTGAAAGGTATGAGATAGGAGGAGACCGACAAGAGAGTCCTTGTCATTAGGCTTCTAGACTTATGAATCAAATGATTAGTTAATCCATATTAGTTAATTGATTAAGCATTAAAGGTCCAATTGATGAAATCAACCCTCTAAGAATTATCCTTCCAAATTTTATCTCCATTTAGCTTTTGCTTTCTAGATTAGCTTTTTATTATTCTTTTCGACATTAGGTTTCATTCTCTAAATAAAGCTAAGCAAGATTATTCGTGGTAATTAATTGAATAAATCCAATCCCTGTGGAGATGATACTTTATACTAAAAATCACTATATTACTTGTGACGACCCGTTCGCTTGCGGATTAAAATCGTGCAACAAGTTTTTGGCCCCGTTGTTGGGGATTGACTAATTTCATTCGTTTAATATTGTGAAGAAATTGCTTGCTTAGTTTAGAGGTTTTATTTTGCTTTCTTTATTTTTATTTGTTATCCTGGTCCATTGTTCTTGTTGTGCATTTAATTGGTGTTTGCATCTGATTGAGAGCCTGTCCATTGTTGATTTATTGTTTTAAATGGCTTTTTTATAATTTTGGGTGGCCCTTTAGGGAATTTGAGCCCGAAGAACCAACACCATCATCCAATTTTTTTCTATTCAAATTATCCCCCTTTAGAAGAGAAATCTCCCCTAGAAAATTTGCTTCAAGATTATATAGAGGATAGTAGAGCCATGAATTTAACTCAAGAAAAATCCCTAGGGAGATTGCATCCCCAAGAGGGTGAGAGTAAAGTGTGGTCCGCTTCCATAGAAGAAACATCTTCCTTAGAGAGCTTGCTTGAAAATTTTATCCAAGAGTCGAGAGCCATGAATTTAGAATTAGAAAAATCTATGGAAAGACTCCAGACCCAAAGGGAAGATAGGGAAGTAGGATCCACTTCCATAGGATGCCTAGTGAGTCATGTGGCCAGTGATTCATTAGCACCCATTCAAGAGCGTAATTTTTTCAATTTGGCTAAAGATGAGCATATAGGGATGAGCTTTATAGAAAAAAAAAGGAAGAATTGGATAGTTCTAGCACCCATCAAGAACAAGTTTGTGAGGAAGAAAAAGAAAATGAGCCTGTAATGTATGAGGAAATTCAAGAGATAGAGTTTATGGTTGAAAGACCTTTGTCTGTTCTATCCTCCCCATCTTCTCTTGATAATGAATGTTCTTTTTCATGTTCTCACGAGTCAGCGTCAGTGTCAAAGTCCCTTTATTTTGATCTTTCTCCTTTTATGTTTTTATTAAAAGAAAATCCCAAAAATATTTCTGCTTTAGGGGCCCACGAAAAGCTAGTAAGCTTGCTAGTGATAGAGTGCTTCATTGATTCAAGGAAGAAGGGCCCGAAGAAATACGAGAATTTTTACGTGCCTTGAATGTCCGCACAAACTCGTCTAGCTAAGAGAGTAAAACAAGCCCTTCTTGGGAGGCAACCCAAGTTTATTTTTCCGTTAATTTTCTTTTCTTTGTTTTTCAGTTTTTTTTGTAGTTAGAGCATGTTGATCTTCTGTTCCTATTGATAAATTTTTGAAGGAGCTCGAGACCACGGTTTCTTCCAAATCACTCAGTGAATGTTCGAGGCTGACATCCATGATTTGTCTCACATTCCAGGGCAGTATCGTTCTCCCTATATCTCTTTAATTGTCCTTATGCATGCTTAATGAGTCAGAATAATTAATACATTGAGGACAATGTATGATTTATGTTTGGGGGGGGGGGAGGCTTTGTTGTTCTGATCTGAGCGAAATTTTTTTCATGATGATTCTATTGCATCTGTTTTGAGGAGGACGATTGTTGGGTTCCTAGAGTGAGTAAAATATGATCTAAAAAGACTCTAGAATTCTTGTGCAAGTATACACAGTCTGCAGCAAGTAATATTATCAATCCGAGTCCTGAACTAGCTTCCACTTTATCTATTTTGTGTAACTTTCTAATGGTTTCAAAGATGGTAACAATAATTTGGTTTTATAAGAATTATGCTGAAGCAAAGTAAAAGACAGAACAAAGAATAAACGAATAGGCAGACAGATTAAAGACAAGCGTTGGTCAAGTTTAGTAATTGTTTAGAAAGATGCTCTAGCAATATTATTGATCATGCAACTCTCGCAGTATTATTAGCGGATTCCTCTCGGAACTCCGGATCTTTTGGAATGTGTTTCAACCCCAATGAAGTGCGACCGATCAAGCACTAGGCAACTGGTTATCCCTAGCTCAGTCACTGGCGTTCACCAATACACAATGATCGTAGTGTGTATAATTGCCACACACTCTCTAAATCATCCCTGAAACTAGATAGAGATATTCACATCGGCTGGCCAGGCGGGCATAAAATGTAAATAAGCACAACAATTAAACAAGTTGCAATAATCAATATATTATTAGAGATGAAGTACGACAACTACATATTACTCAACCAACGCCTAAAGCTACTTAGTTCAGAATAAGCATGGAAACAGGAATTACAATCTGAGTAGGCATGTCCATAATCACAAGATAATAAAGAAAATAATAATCTCCTTAATCAGCTTGCGGATGATGGTGTTCTTGGTAATCTCCAATCTCTCTATACTATTCGGCTTCCAAGGAAACTTGGAATACTTTTGACTTTGACGGCTACTTCCTTTTATAGAAGGATGGGAGGCTTGAATTAGGTCAACTAGGACACGTGTAAGGCTCTCCTTGATCCTTTATCTCGAGAATAACTCAACAAAAGTCGGTTCATGAAGTTGGCTAACGAGCTGTGATGTGGCAGTTCTGTTCCCAGTTTTGCTGCAACACAGAATTTGCTCCCTCCAGTCGCTCAGCAGCATAATCTGCACAAAATAATTTACAATGCTTCCATTCTTCCAAATGGGTTAAAACATGTAATATCCATCTAAAACCAACCCTATTAAGCACAAAAGACACACAAATCCTTATAGAAATGAGGCCTAAATAACTACTTTTTGGGCAGTTATCAGCTATCTGGAATGATAGAAATAGTTGGGTTCATAAGCGGCCAATCCCTGATGTAATGACGCGGTGTGAATGGATTACTGAATATTTGGCTGAGGACAGACGGGCAAACCCGAAAAGTAATGCTTACATCCAAGTTGAACAAGATATTCGAACTATTATCTCCAAGGGTGAAGAGTACATTTTACATACTGATGCAGCCTTTAAGGGAGAGAACATCACAAGCGGCATTGAGATGGTACTCAGGGATAAGTCTGGCTATTTAAGGGCAGCTCAGATTTTGTGTCCACCGTGTTGTTGTTCTCCTTAAGGAGCGGAAGCGGTAGCGGTTCTTGAAGGTTTACGTCTGGCTCAATCCATGGATGTGCATAATCTAACGATCTTATCTGATTCTCTCGCGTTAGTCCAATATCTAAATGGAGTTCAACAGTGTGACTCTATCATAGCTACGATAATTTGGGATATAAACGCTATTAAGAGTTCGTTCATCAAAGTGAGATTTCATTTTGTTAATCGTCAATTTAATGTTTTTGCTCACAAGTTGGCCCGAGAATGCCTTTCCTCTGTATCACCATTCCTGTGGAACAAAAATTATCCTGAGTGGATGATTAGCTTATCGCTCCAAGAGCGAGAACTGTTTGTACCCCTGCGGGGTTCTATTGTTTCTTAATGAAATCTCTTTGTTATAAAAAAAAATAATAAAAATCAAGTCATAATAATTTTATTTTAAGAAATCTTTATATAAAATTATTATTGTATGAAGGTTAAATCATTTATAAATCCAAATTTTGCTTTATCATATACTTCGTGTTTTCTTTTTGCTTCCAATTTTCCATCCACGATTAAAAGTTCAAATTTGAATCTCTACAACTTAGTTAAGATTGTGTTTAGTTAAGATATTTGTTTTGCTTAGATAGGATGATCATAATTCTTTCTTATAATTTCTCAATTACATTTTATCTTGATCTAAGACCAAGAAACTCACCGTTGCTTTTTAATGTCTTTTGTTTATGTACTCAATATCAAGCCACACATTTTATATTATATAATAAGAGCTAATGAAAATAAATATATTTAAATTAATTAATTTAAATAATGATTTATTAAAATTTAATAAGCTATAATTTTACATAAATTTGATAGTTTAAGGATCTATTAAACACAAACTTGAAAATCTAGAGACAACTTTAAATTTAACTTAATATTTTAGTTTAAAAGGTTGATATTTCAATCTAATTTTTAATATTTTCACATGATTTTCTTTTTAAATTTAAAATAATGATTTTAATAATGCTTTCATTCTTCCAAATGGGTTAAAACATGTAATATCCATCTAAAACCAACCCTCTTAAGCACAAAAGACACACAAATCCTTATAGAAATGAGCCCTAAATAACTACCTTTTGGGCAGTTATCACACCCCCAAACTTGAACTATTGCGCGTTGTTGTACTTCTGGAGTGGTTAAAAATATGAGATAAGTTGACTCCAAAATCCTGTGCAAGTATACACAGTCTGCAGCAAGTAATATTATCAATCCAAGGTCTGAATGAGCTTCACTTTATCTATTTTGCGTAACTTCCTAATGGTTTCGAAGATAATAAAAATGTTTGGTTTTATAAGAATTATGCTGAAGCAAAATAAATGACAGAACAACAGGTAAACAAATAGATAGACAGATTAAAGACAGACGCTGGTTAGGTTTTAGTGATTGTTCTAAGATATGCTCTAGCAATATTATTGATCATGCATTTCTCGCAGTATTATTAGCGGATTCCTCCCGGAACTCCGAATCTTTTGGGATATGTTTCAAACCCAATGAAGTACGACCGATCAAGCACTAGGCAACTGGCTATCCCTAGCTCAGTCACTGGCGTTCACCAATACACAATGATCGTAGTGTGGATAATTGCCACACACTCTCTAAATCATCCCTGAAACTAGAGAGAGCTATTCACACCGGCTGGCCAGGCGGGCATAAAATAAGAATAAGCACAACAATTAACCAAAATGCAATAGTCAATTCATTACTAGAGATGAAGCACGGTAATCACATTATTCCTAACCAACACCCTAAGCTACTTAGTTCATAATAGGCATAGGATTATGAATTACAATTTGAGTATGCATGTCCATAACCCCAAGTTAATAAAGAAAATAAACTCCCTAATCAGCTTGCGGTAGATGGTGTTCTGGGTGATCTTCAATCTCCCTATACTACTCGGCTTCCAAGGGAAAACATGGAATGAATTTGACTTTGACGGCTACTTCCTTTTATAGAAGGATGGGAGGCTTGAATTAGGTCAACTAGGACACGTGTAAAGCTCTCCTTGATCCTTTATCATGAAAATAACTCAACAGAAGTCGGTTCATGAAGTTGGCTAACGAGCTGTGATGTGGCAGTTTTTGTTCCCAGTTTTGCTGCAACATAGAATTTGCTCCCTCCAGTCGCTTAGCAGCATAATCTGCACAAAGTAATTTCCAATGCCTCCATTCTTCCAAATGGGTTAAATCATGTAATATCTATCCAAAACCAACCCATTTAAGCATTAAAGACACACAAATCCCTATATAATTGAGGCGTAAATAACTACCTTTTGGGCAGTTATCACGCGTCCCGAGCAATACTAACTCACCTTCCCTTAAGAATTTAAAAACATTAGACAAAGAATTAGCTTAATCAAATCAAACAATCCAATACTTCCCTTAACCTTTACCTGAGCACTCTGCAACACCGAGCTCTACTCAATAACCTAGCAAATTTTAATTTTGAAGGAGAGAAATGCTCGAGCAAAATAATTGGAGTAGCAAAAAGTCCCCTAAACTTGAATTATTCAATGTCCTCAATGAATCATTAATTTTGCAAATTATACCCCCAAACTTAATTTTTTCTAACTGAATTTTTAAACTAAACATGGGACTAGGATTAAGCTTAAAGTGGATCATATAAGTCAATACTACCGTCAAAATCTTCTTTGCCGCAGCAACAGTCCAGGCTAGAAGAAATGCTCATGCAAAAGGTTTCTGGAGATCAGAATACCTTGATCTTATTAAGCGTAATCAGTCCAAGCTTCAAAAATTCAGAAGAAAATTAGTTAAGTTAGAGTTACTCAGTGCTAATGGAACAGAAACATCTAGAAATTTCATTTAAAAACATAAGAAAAGAAATTACATGGCAGAGATATATTTTTAAAGCAGAAAAATTAAAAAGGAACAAGCAAACAGGGTCAGATATGCGCGAGCAAACAAAATGACAAGAACAAAAATAATGCTCGCTGAAGATCATTCCATCCATCAATCTTCCTGACCCTGCTCTTCATCAACATCCTCTTCTCGTTCAACAGGCGGGGCTGGTATCCAAAGATTAAACAAATCATCGGGAAACACTGGAAAGGCCTGATATGGTCTCGAGAAATTGGTTTGCAAGGCCCCCCTGAGCGCATCATCTCTCCTTTTAGCATAAGTCCAGTAGGTCTGAGCTTGCCTTTCAACAAATTCTAACCTACTGGCCAACACTGACAGTTGCTCTAGGATCTGATTAACGCCATACACAAGCCCACCCTGGCGAACCTCTTGCATACGCTGAAGCCGCGCCAGATTAGGTGTGTCAATGATTCCCTTATCAGTCATGATCATATCTTCTGGAACCGTGGGCACTCCTGCCTTGCTGCATAACATCGTAATCGTGTTCGGAAAGAACAGCTTCCCCACCTTCTTTTTCCAACAATCAACAATCTCAGAAGAAATAATTTTTCCTACATATACTCATCGAGCGAGGAATGGCAAAGGCAAGCAATACCCTGTCCCGAGATACTATGGAGTCGTGTGTTGTCGGCAGTAAGCGTAGCCTGATGAAACCCATCCAAGTGTTGGCTTCACTCTTCAAATAAGCAGCTTGAAACGTATGCTTCCGCGTCTGCGACACCCTCCATTGAGCCCCTCAATGCCTACCTCCCGGATAGCCGCACTCAGTTGATCACTAGATGGTGCAACCACCATCTCATTAAAAACGGCATGCGGAAAATCCTGGAGATCGAACAATTCATTATTGGCCTCAGGACTCCACTGTACAGGCACTCCTCGAACGATAACCTCAAAATCATTCTTAACGTCAAGATTGGCATAAAATTCTCGAACAATGTTGGAATTGACAGGTTCTGGTTTCGCACAAAATTGCCTCCATCCGAGGTTCACTATTCCAGCCTCCAAGAACCTAGGCAAATCACTGCCAAATCCTCGTTCGAACAAGAAGTCCCGTTTCAGCACCTCCTGGTATCTTGCTCGAGCAAGATCGTTGACGAAGCGAATGAATGGTGCCCTCGGCTCCTCAATTTCCCCCGATGCTTCTGCAATTCCTTTGCCCTTGCTTTCTCTCTGTATACGCAAACGCTCTTCTTCTGCCTTTCTTGCCTCTTCTTCTTTTTCCTTATTCTCAGCTTCCCTTTTCTCTTCCTCAAAGTAAGACGTTTGAGGTGATGGAGTGTTCCGAATCACCCTCACGCGACCCGCCTTCCTCTTGATGCGGCGGCGCTTGGGCGGTTCAGGCATAATGATTTCCACATGAGCCTCATGCACCGGCTCTGGTGTTTTCTCTTTTTCAGGCATACCTGCGACTTGTCTTTCGACCTCTGTCTCATGTTCCTTCTCAGTATTCCCTTCTTGAACCGTAGCAGAAACTATCGGTTCGTTCTCAAAATTCTGAACAGCCTCTGTTTCTTGAATGACTTCTTGTTCTGCAGCCCTCTGCTGCCTCCGTCTTCGCTTCGCCTCCTTCTCTTCTGGCGTTCTTTTCTTCTTATATTTTTCTTTGTGAACCTCCGGTGTGACCGGCACCTCTTCCTCTTCACTCCCTCTCTTTCCTAGCTCTAGTCTTAGCCATAACGGACTCAAAGGGTTGACATAGAATGGGAAGGAAAAAGAAAGAATGCAAACGACAAAAATGTGATCAAGAAGACGAAGTGGAGAGAACTTACCAGCAGTTGTAAATAAATAAGGCTCCAGCAAAAAAGAAATCCTAACCGAAAAGATTTGCCCTGCAATAACTAATATTACCGTTTTAATTTAAAAATGCAAACCTGAAATTCAAAAATTACCAACGGTAAAATTGTGGATTCCAAACGCCCATGGTAAAAATTAATGTGCTGTCATCATTGAAGCCTTCGGATAATTGCTCTGCGACACGTGGCCTCATCATATGATGCACGCACATTTACCTGCGAGAACTCAAAGCCAAATCCAATGGTAAAAATAATAACTTCCAACGGAAACCCTTTTAATTCGAAATATTTTGCTCCAGCCATATCTTTGCCGCAACAATCTGCTGAACCTGAAGAACCTTAGATACGGAATTCGAATTTCAAAACAAGAAAAATCAAAGAATTTTTTCTTTAAATTAAATTTTAACCAATCATCCCAATCTTTTATTTTCAAAAGAAGCCGAATAAATTAGAGAAAATCTCTATTAATTAAAACTAGAATTCACATAAATAAAATCTAAAAAAAATAAAATCTAACTAATTAAAAGATAATTGCAAGATAATTTAAAAAAATAACCCGAAAATAAAATAAAATCAAATTCAAAACGAAATAAAATCTGAAATAAAAATACTGAGATCTAATAGACTATGCAAAAAAATCAAACCTAACCTAATCGGAATTAAAAACAAATCAGAGAAACTTAAAATCAATACAAATCCTGGGAGCTCAAAATTTTGCTCTGTGAAATGCTCCCGCAAAAGTCCTGCTCTCTCAATCATCAACCAACCTTAGGGAAGGATATTTCGACTGAAACTCCTCACCCCAATAATGCTTCACACGCTGTCCATTCACTTTGAACAATCTCCCATCTTTTTCATCCTGCAAAGTAATTGCTCCATGGGGGAAAAACTTCAATTACAATAAATGGTCCTGACCATTTAGATTTTAATTTTCCAGGAAATAATTTTAATCTAGAATTATAAAGCAAAACTTTTTGACCCTTGACAAACTCTTTAGATTTAATTTTTTTGTCATGCCACAGCTTAGTCTTTTCCTTATACATTTTCGCATCCTCATAAGAAAATTGGCGAAATTCCTCTAACTCATTAAGCTGCAGCATTCTTATTGCTCCTGCACGACTCAGATCAAAATTTAACTTTTTCAAAGCCCACAACGTCTTATGCTCTAGCTCCAATGGTAAATGGCAAGCTTTCCCATATACTAACCTATAGGGAGACATACCTAGAGGAGTCTTATAAGCTGTCCTATAAGCCCAAAGAGCCTCATTCAACCTAAAGGACCAATCCTTTCTAGATGGATGGACTACTTTCTCTAAAATAGCTTTAATTTCCCTATTACTAATTTCAGCTTGACCATTTGCTTGTGGGTGATAAGAGGTAGCTATCCTATGCTTAATCCCATACTTAGCTAAGAGCTTAGTTAAGATATTATTAACAAAATGTGTACCCTCATCACTCACTAGAGCCCTAGGTGTCCCAAACCACGCAAAGATGTGCGATTGAAGAAACCTTGCAACTGTCTTGGCATCACTCTGATGGCATGCGATGGCCTCCACCCACTCGGACACGTAATCCACTGCCAATAAGATAAAAACATTGCCATTAGAAGGGGGAAATGGCCCCATAAAGTCAATACCCCATACATCGAATAGTTCAACTTCTAAAATATAAGTAAGAGGCATTTCATCTCTTGGCCCCAAATTTCCTCTCCTTTGGCAAGCATCACATTGCTTGTAGAACCAGTGGGCATCCTTGAATAACGTAGGCCAGAAAAATCCGCAATGCAAAATCCTCATAGCTGTCCTTTGACCACTGAAATGGCCTCCATACGGCGAAGAGTGACATTGCTCCAGGATTTCCTTCGCTTCAGCACCTGAAACGCACCTACGAATAATACCGTCAGAGCATTGCTTATACATAAATGGCTCATCCCAATAGAAAAATTTTGCATCATGCTTAAATTTTTTCTTCTGCCTCAAATCCATATCAATAGGGGTGACTCCCTTTACTAAAAAGTTGGCAATATCAGCATACCAAGGGACATCCCTGACTACCTTTACCTGAACAGCAAAAAGCTGTTCATCTGGAAAAGAATCGGAAATGGCAGATTGCTCCAGCAAAGATGATGATGGATCAAGACGAGATAAATGATCTGCAATGACATTCTCTGATCCCTTCTTGTCTTTTATCTCCAAGTCGAATTCCTGCAGTAATAAAATCCAACGAATTAGTCTAGGCTTTGCATCTTTCTTTGACATTAAATACCTTATTACTGCATGATCCGTGAACACCGTGACTTTGGATCCAACCAAATATGGCCGAAATTTCTCAAAAGCAAACACAACAGCTAGCAACTCCTTTTCAGTAGTTGTGTAGTTGACTTGTGCCTCATTTAAAACCTTGCTTGCATAATATATAGGATGAATAAATTTGCCCTGTTTTGCCCCAGCATTGCACCTACTGCAGCATCACTCGCGTCACACATTACCTCGAATGGCAAATTCCAATTAGGTGCACAGAGAATGGGTGCTGAGATTAAAGCAGCCTTCAATGTTTCAAAAGCCTTCCTACAGTCTGCATTAAAGTAAAAAATATGATCAGTGCACAATAAGTTACAAAGAGGTTTACTGATTTTGGAAAAATCCTTTATGAACCTCCTATAAAATTCAGCATGTCCTAAAAAACTCCGAATTCCCTTCACTGAATTCGGTGGCTCTAGCCTCTCAATAACCTCAACTTTTGCTCTATCAACTTCTAGACCATTTTTAGAAATTTTATGACCTAACACTATGCCCTCCTTCACCATGAAGTGGCACTTCTCCCAATTAAGAACTAGATGGGTATCCTCACATCTTTTTAACACCTTACCTAAATTATCTAAATAACTCTGAAAAGACCCTCCAAACACTGAAAAATCGTCCATAAATACCTCAACAGTGGACTCAATCATATCAGAAAAAATTGCTAACATACACCGCTGAAATGTTGCTGGAGCATTGCAAAGGCCAAAAGGCATTCTCCTAAAAGCGAATGTCCCATAAGGGCAGGTGAAAGTGGTTTTTTCCTGATCTTCAGGAGCAATAGTAATCTGGTTATACCCAGAATAACCATCCAAGAAACAATAATAGGCCTGACCAGCCAATCGATCCAACATCTGGTCGATAAATGGTAGAGGGAAATGATCCTTTCGGGTGGCTTTATTAAGCCTTCTGTAATCCATACAAGCCCTCCAGCCAGTTACTGTCCCTGTGGGGATCAGCTTATTATCTTTATTGCTCACCACAGTGACACCTCCTTTCTTAGGAACACATTGGACAGGGCTTACCCAATTGCTATCGGCAATTGGATAAATGATCCCAGTATCCAACCATTTAATTACCTCCTTTTTAACAACCTCTTTCATTGCAGGGTTAAGCCTTCTTTGTTGCTCAATACTCCTAAAGGATCCCTCCTCTAGAGTGATTTTGTGCATACAAAAAGATGGGCTAATTCCCTGAATATCAGCCAATGTCCAACCTATAGCTTTGCGGTATTGCTGCAGCAATTTTATTAAGGCCTTCTCATGCTCCGGCATTAAATCTGATGCAACAATAATGGGCAACGTCGCACTTTCCCCAAGATACACATACGTTAGATGATCCGGTAAAGGTTTCAAATCTAAAGTAGGTGCCTCAATTAGGAATGGTTTAATTGGGGGAGCCTTTCTTTGATCTAAATCTAAAGAATCAAAAACATCCTCACACCTAAACAATTCTTTTTCATTTTTTCTATCTAAAGAACAAAATTCAAAATCTTCTACACTAACCTCTCCATGCTTTTCCGAATGCTTATCAGTCGAATCCTGTATTGCTGTCTCAATAACTGTGCTCTCCAGAATCCTAATGAAGGAGCAATCCTCCATTTCGTCTGGATATTTCATGGCTTTAAAGACATTAAATTTTACTTCCTCATTACAGACTCTCATTGTTAATTCTCCTTTTTGAACATCTATTAATGCCCTACCAGTAGCAAAAAATGGACGACCTAGAATAATTGGGACATCTTTATCAGCCTCATAGTCTAAAATAATAAAATCAACAGGAAATATGAACTTATCAACTTTTACTAAGACATCCTCAATCTTACCCTCTGGATATGTGATAGACCTATCAGCTAGTTGGAGTGTGACTATGGTAGGCCGAGCTTCACCAATACCTAACTTCCGATTGACCGAAAGAGGCATAAGGTTAATGCTTGCACCTAAATCACAGAGTGCTCTACCTAATTCCTTTCCACCTATAGACACAGGTATAGTAAATGACCCTGGATCCTTAGCCTTGAGGGGTAGACCATTCTTGAGAGTAGCACTACACTCCTCAGTAAGAGATACAGTTTCAAACTCACCTAATCTTTTCTTTTTAGTCAAAATATCCTTAAGAAATTTAGCATAATTAGGCATTTGCTCTATAGCTTCTACTAAAGGGATATTTATATGCAACTGCTTAAGAATCTCTAAGAACTTTTTAAATTGACCATCCTGATTCTTAGGCTTTTGCCTTTGTGGAAAAGGTAGAGGTGGTACATAAGGTGGGGGCGGCACATATGGTGGTTCTACATCTGGCACAGAACCAGATGCTCCAGCATTCTCTTTGCTGCCTCCAGCACCCTGACAAGACTCCAACTCTTTCTCGACAACAACATTATTATTACTATCACCATTTTTTTCTATAACCTGGGTTTTACTAGGCTCGATTCTTTCTTCTAATGGCTTACCACTCCTAAGAGTAACTACCTTTACCTGGTCCTTACCTTCCCTTCTAGGGTGTTCAGTATCTGATGGAAGTTTCCCTTGAGGCCTTGCTTTGAGCTCATTAGCTAGCTGACCCACTTGCAATTCCAGGGCTCTCATTGAAGCTTGATTACTTTGAATTGCAGCGTCTGTACGAGCCATAAATTCTTTCATCATCGCCTCGAGAGAATTTCCCGAATTTTGCTGGGGCAAAGCCTGCTTATTTTGCTGGGGCATTACCTGCGCTTTAGCAAATCCCGACTGGTTCATCTTCTGTTGCGCTTGTACGTTATTTCCTTGACCTCCCCATGAGAAGTTGGGGTGGTTGCGCCAACCTGGATTATAGAAGTTAGAATAAGGGTTGTTCCTCTGATTACCCACAAAAAACACAGACGCTGGATTGTTGGGGCAAAACTCGTAGTTGTGGTCTTTACCGCAATAGACACATGCTTCGTCCGTGACTTGGTTCACCACTACTGCAGGCTCCATAGCTGGTGGTTGCTGATGACTAATCACTGTCACATTCTTAAGAGCGTTAGCAATCATTGCAAGATCAGCCCTAATGGAGGACACACCATCAACCTCTAATACATTCTTAACCTTTTTATTTGTGCCTCTAACATCCGACCACTGACAACTATTAATAGATATTCTTTCTAAAATTTCATAGGCTTCATCAAAAGTTTTTGCCAAAAGGGCCCCTCCAGCCGAGGCATCGACATACCTTGGGTTACTCCATTTAAACCATTGTAAAATGTTTCCATTTGAATACAATGAGGTAACCCATGGTGGGGACACTTTCGTAAAAGCTCCTTAAACCTCTCCCAAGCCTCACTAAAAGTCTCATCCTCAAGTTGCCTAAACCCTACTATTTCACTCCTTAATTTAGCATTTCTATTAGGTGGGAAATACTCAAAAATTTTTCAGCTAACTCATCCCACGTCCTAATTGATCCTGGAGCAAAAGAGTTTAACCATGACTTTGCTCCATCTCTAAGAGAACACGGGAACAAAGTTAATCTAAGAGCATCTTTAGGCACTCCTTGAATTAATAAACAATCACTAACTCCTAGAAAATACTTAAGATGTAAATGAGGGTCTTCAGATGACAAACCATGGAATTGCCCCACGGTTAAAAATATGAGATAAGTTGACTCCAAAATCCTGTGCAAGTATACACAGTCTGCAGCAAGTAATATTATCAATCCAAGGTCTGAATGAGCATTCACTTGATCTATTTTGCGTAACTTCCTAATGGTTTCGAAGATAATAAAAATGTTGGGTTTTATAAGAATTATGCTGAAGCAAAATAAATGACAGAACAACAGGTAAACAAATAGATAGACAGATTAAAGACAGGTGCTGGTTAGGTTTTAGTGATTGTTCTAAGATATGCTCTAGCAATATTATTGATCATGCATTTCACGCAGTATTATTAGCGGATTCCTCCCGAAACTTCGGATCTTTTGGGATATGTTTCAAACCCAACGAAGTACGACCGATCAAGCACTAGGCAACTGGCTATCCCTAGCTCAGTCACTTGCGTTCACCAATACACAATGATCGTAGTGTGGATAATTGCCACACACTCTCTAAATCATCCCTGAAACTAGAGAGAGCTATTCACACCGGCTGGCCAGGCGGGCATAAAATAAGAATAAGAACAACAATTAACCAAAATGCAATAGTCAATTCATTACTAGAGATGAAGCACGGTAATCACATTATTCCTAACCAACACCCTAAGCTACTTAGTTCATAATAGGCATAGGATTATGAATTACAATCTGAGTATGCATGTCCATAACCACAAGTTAATAAAGAAAATAAACTCCTTAATCAGCTTGCGGTAGATGGTGTTTTGGGTGATCTTCAATCTCCCTATACTACTCGGCTTCCAAGGGAAAACATGGAATGAATTTGACTTTGACGGCTACTTCCTTTTATAGAAGGATGGGAGGCTTGAATTAGGTCAACTAGGACACGTGTAAGGCTCTCCTTGATCCTTTATCACGAAAATAACTCAACAGAAGTCGGTTCATGAAGTTGGCTAACGAGCTGTGATGTGGCAGTTTTTGTTCCCAGTTTTGCTGTAGCATAGAATTTGCTCCCTCCAATCGCTCAGCAGCATAATCTGCACAAAGTAATTTCCAATGCCTCCATTCTTCCAAATGGGTTAAATCATGTAATATCTATCCAAAACCAACCCTATTAAGCATTAAAGACACACAAATCCCTATATAATTGAGGCCTAAATAACTACCTTTTGGGCAGTTATCACGTGTCCCGAGCAATACTAACTCACCTTCCCTTAAGAATTTAAAAACATTAGACAAAGAATTAGCTTAATCAAATCAAACAATCCAATACTTCCCTTAACCTTTACCTGAGCACTCTGCAACACCGAGCTCTGCTGCAACAAAATGACTCCTTCAGCAGGGACAAATAATCACCACTTTCAACTCAATTCTAAGAACTCTCCACAGCTTAGCTCTATTATCAGACATCTTAAAACATATTTTCAAGGGGTTTATATTTCCATTTTTAGACTTAGAGCAGCCCTACAGTCATAAGTTCTTAAGCATGGGATGCCCCACTTTATGGTGCAGTATACCCTTGCCTCAAACTCATCACCAACTAGGCTCAATACTCATTATAAAGCTAAAAAATCCTTAGTTATTCCATCTCTTGCCCCTTAGAATGGCAACATTTTATGATGAAGCTCACCTAAGTTCTGAGAGACAGAAAAACTGCTGGATCATCATTCATCGCTCAAAACTTTTGCTCCATCAATTTTTCAGCAAAATCTTCAAGAAATAATTTTTTTTCCAGCTAATAATTTTTTCATTTTTTACTTGAAGGAGAGGAATGCTCGAGCAAAACAATTGGAGTAGCAAAAAGTCCCCCAAACTTGAATTATTCATTGTCCCCAATGAATCATTAAATGCTTTTAATTACACCCCTAAACTTAAATTTTTCTGTTTGAATTTTTAAACTAAACGTGGGACTAGAACTAAGCTTAAAGTGGATCGTAAAAGTCAACACTACCTCCAAGATCTTCTTTGCCGCAGCAACAGTCCAGACTAGAAGAAATGCTCAAGCAAAAGGTTTCTGGAGATCAGAATACCTTGATATAATTAAGCTTAATCAGTCCAAGCTTCAAAAATTCAGAAGAAAATAGTTAAGTTAGAGTTAGTCAGAGCTCATTGAATGGAAACATCTAGAAATTTCATTAAAACATAAGAAAAACATTACAAAGCAGATATATATTTTTCCAAGAAGCAGAAAAATTAAAAAGAAACAAGAAAACATATTTAACAAGCGGGGTCAGATATGCGCGAGCAAACAAAATTATAGGAACAAAAATAATGCTCGATGAAGATCATCTCATCCATCAATCTTCCTGACTCTGCTCTTCATCATCATTCTCTTCTCCTCTTTCAACAGGTGGGGGCGGAATCTAGGGGTTCAACAGATCCTCAGGGAATGCAAGAAGGGTTGGATATGGATTGGAAAAATTCTCTTGAAGCGCCTTCCTTAAGCTGGCATCTCGATTCTTAACATAGTTCCAGAAGGTTAAAGTTTGCCTTTCAGCAAACTCCTGCCTATTGGCCGAAAGTGCCAGTTATTCTACAATCGTGTTGATGCCGTAAATAAGCCCACCTTTACGTAGCTCTTGCATGCGCTGGAGCGTGCCAAATTGGGCGTGTCTATGATTCCCTTGTCAAACAAAATAACATCTCCCTCATCCACTGGAACCCCTGCTCTTCTGCACAGCAATGTAATCGTGTTCGAAAAAAACAATTTCCCCACCTTCTTCTTCCAACAACTAGATATTTCACTAAAAATAATTCTCCCCACATTGATGTTGAGAGATTGCAAAATCGCAAAAGCTAGAAGAATTCGTTCCCTGGAGATTGTCGAGTCGTGTGTTGTTGGAAGCATTCTCTGTCTTATAAATCCCATCCACGTGTTTGCTTCCCTTTTCAAGTAAGCCGCCTGGAATATCCTCTTCTGAGTCTTGGACAGCTGCCACTTGTGCTCCTTCAATACCTACCTCCCTTACAACATCACTTAACTGCGCATTAGATGGCGCTACAACCATCTCATTATATGCTGCATGGGGGAAGTTCTGAAGATTGTACAATGCATTGATAGCACTAGGACTCCAATCCACCTCGACTCCTCGAACAATTACCTAGAATCCATCCTCCTTGACAATGTTAGCATAAAATTCACGCACCACTTGTGCGTTTATAGATTCAGGCTTCGCACAAAATAGCTCCCAGCCGTGGTCTGCAATACCTGTCCTCAGAAATTGTGGGAGATCACCGCTGAATCCTCGCTCAAATAAGAAATCACTTTTCAGAAGCTCAGCGGTTTTTTGCTCTGGCAAAATTGGTTACAAAGCGATCAAATGGTAACTGTTGTTCTTCTATTGCATCATGTTCCTCTGATGCTTCAGCAACATTTTTGCCCTTCTCTACCCTGCGCTTGAGCAACTGCTCTTCGTCAGTCTTCTTCTCTGCTTCTTCCCGTACTTTGTCCTCAGCTTCTTTTTTCTCTCTTTCCTCTCGCTCTGCCTTTTCTTTCTCAGAATCTGATGATGGTGGTGATGGGGTATCAGTCGGAATCACCTGAATACGGCCGGCCTTTCGCTTAATGCGACGACGTTTTGGTGGTTCGGGCATGATTACCTCAACACGAGCTTCTTGCTCCTGCTTGTTTCCTCTTTCAGGCACTACGTCTGCCTGCTCGTCTCTCACCATATCAACCTGCTGCTCTTGATTCTCCTCAGCATTTTCCTCTTGAACCGTATCTGTGACTATCGGTTCTACCGCAGGATTTTGAACTTCGTCCGTATCTGGGTCATTCACCGCTTCTTCTTGGATAGCATCTTGCTCCGTAGCCCTCTGCTGTCGTCGTCTTCGCTTAGCTTCCTTCTCCTCCGGCGTCCTCTTCTTCTTGGCTTTTACTTTCTGAACCTCGGGGGTAACGGGTATCTCTTCCTCCTCACTCTCCCTCTCTTTTCTAGCTCTCGTTTTTGCCATGAAGGATTCAAGGGTTTTACAGAGAATGAAAACGAAAAAGAAAGCAGAAGATCGAAGCAAGAAGATGAAGTTAGAGAAACGTATCGAGGGTTGTCAATAAATAAGGCTTCAGCAAACTAAATTCCTAACAGAAAGATCCTGCTCGCATTAAATTAAAATTACCGTTTAAAATCGCATGCAAATCGAAAATTCAAACCATCAACGGTAAATTTATGAAGTCCAATCACCCACGGTAAATCCCTATGCGCTGTCCACCATCAAAGCCCTTGGATGATTGCTGTGGGACACGTGGCCTCATGAGATGATACATGCAAATTTACCTGCGAAAATTCAAAGAAAATCCCAAAAAATAATAAATTTCTAACGAAATCCCTTTTAACTCGGATGATTTTTGCTTCAGCCATAACTTTGTCGCAACAACCTGCTTAACCTGAAGAATCTTGGATACGAAATTCGAATTTCAAAGCAAGAAAAATCAAATCTTTAAAATTCAAATTTAAATTCAACCGATCAAATCAAATCTTTATCTTTTATTTTCAAGAGAAACCAAATAAATTAGAGAGAATCTTTATTAATTTAAACAGAATTCAAATAGCTGAAAATAAGATCTAGATAAAATAAAATCTAACTAATTAAAAGATAATTTAAAGATAATTTAAATAAATAACCTGAGAATAAAATCAAATCAAATTCAAAACAAAATAAATAAAATCTAAAATAACTTCTAGGAATTAAAAAAAAATACGAACGGACTGCAAATTAATCATTCAAAATCAAATCTAACCTAATCGAAATTAAAAACAAATCAGCAAAACATAAAATTAATACAAACACTGGGAGCTCAAAATTTTGCTCTGTGAAATGCTCCCGCAAAAATCCTGCTCTCTCAATCATCGACCAACCTTAGGAAAGGATATTTCACTTGAAATTCCTCTCCCCAATAATTTTTCACGCGTTGTCCATTCACTTTGAACACTCTCCCATCTTTTTCATCCTGCAAAGTAATTGCTCCATGGGGGAAAACCTCAACCACAGTAAATGGTCCTGACCATTTAGATTTTAGCTTCCCAGGAAAAAATTTTAATCTAGAATTATAAAGCAAGCCTTTTTTACCTTTTACAAACTCTTTAGATTTTATTTTCTTGTCATGCCACATCTTAGTTTTTTCTTTATACATTTTCGCATTCTCATAAGAAAATTGGCGAAATTCCTCTAATTCATTAAGCTGCAGCATTCTTATTGCTCTTGCACGACTCAGATCAAAATTTAACTTTTTCAAAGCCCAAAACGTTTTATGCTCCAGCTCCAATGGTAAATGGCAAGCTTTCCCATATACTAACCTATAGGGAGACATACCTAGAGGAGTCTTATAGGCTGTCCTATAAGCCCAAAGAGCCTCATCCAACCTAAAAGACCAATCCTTCCTAGATGGATGGACAACTTTTTCTAGAATTGATTTTATTTCCCTATTACTAATTTCAGCTTGACCATTTGCTTGTGGGTGATAAGGGTATATATCCTATGCTTAATCCCATGCTTAGCTAAAAGCTTTGTTAAGATATTATTAACAAAATGTGTACCCTCATCACTCACTAGAGCTCTAGGTGTCCCAAACTGCGCAAAAATGTGCGATTGAAGAAACATTGCTACTGTCTTGGCATCACTCTGATGGCATGCAATGGCCTCCACCCATTTTGACACGTAATCAACTGCCAATAAGATAAAAATATTGCCATTAGAAGGGGGAAATGGCCCCATAAAATCAATACCCCATACATCGAATAATTCAACTTCTAAAATATAGGTAAGAGGAATTTCATCTCTAGGTCCTAAATTTCCTCTCCTTTGGCAAGCATCACATTGCTTGTAGAACCAATGGGCATCTTTGAATAAGGTGGGCCAGAAGAATCCACAATGCAAAATCCTCATAGCTGTCCTCTGACCGCTAAAATGACCTCCATACGGCGAAGAGTGACATTGCTCCAGGATTTCCTTTGCTCCAGCACCTGAAACACACGTACGAATAATACCGTCAGAGCATTGCTTATACATAAAAGGCTCATCCCAATAGAAAAATTTCGCATCTTGCTTAAACTTTTTCTTCTGCCTCCAGTCCATGTCAATAGGAGTGACTCCCTTTACCAAAAAGTTGGCAATATCAGCATACCAAGGGACATCCCTGACTACCTTTACCTCAACAACAAATAGTTGTTCATCTGGAAAAGCATCTGAAATAACAGATTGCTCCAGCAAAGCTGATGATGGATCAAGACGAAATAAGTGATCTGCAATAACATTTTCTGATCCCTTCTTATCCTTTATCTCCAAGTCGAACTCCTGCAACAATAAAACCCAACGAATTAGTCTAGGCTTTGCATCATTCTTAGTCATTAAATACCTTATTGCTGCATGATCCGTGAACACTGTGACTTTGGATCCAACCAAATATGGCCGAAATTTCTCAAAAGCAAATACCCCGGCTAACAACTCTTTTTCAGTGGTTGTGTAGTTGACTTGGGCCTCATTTAAAACTCTGCTTGCATAATATATAGGATGGATGAATTTGCCCTGCTTTTTCCCCAACATAGCACCTACCGCAACATCGCTTGCATCACACATTACCTCAAATGGTAAATTCCAATTAGGTGCACAAAGAATGGGTGCTGAGACTAAATCAATTTTTAAAAGTCTCAAAAGCCTTCCTACAATCTGCATTAAAGTCAAAAACATGATCAGTACACAATAAGTTACAAACAGGCTTACTGATTTTGGAAAAATCTTTTATGAACCTCCTATAAAATCCAGCATGACCTAAAAAACTCCGAATTCCCTTCACTGAATTCGGTGGTTCTAGTCTCTCAATAACCTCTATTTTTGCTCTATCAACTTCTAGACCATTCTTAGAAATCCTATGGCCTAACACTATGCCCTCCTTCACCATGAAGTGGCATTTCTCCCAATTAATAACTAGATGGGTATCCTCACATCTCTTTAATACCTTGCCTAAATTATCTAAACGACTCAGAAAAGACCCTCCAAAAACTGAAAAATCGTCCATAACTACCTCAACAATGGACTCAATCATATCAGTAAAAATTGCTAACATACACCGCTGAAATGTTGCTGGAGCATTGCAAAGACCAAAAGGCATTCGCCTAAAAGCAAACGTCCCATAAGGGCAGGTGAAAGTGGTTTTTTCCTGATCCTCAGGAGCAATAGTAATCGGGTTATACCAAGAATAACCATCTAAGAAACAGTAATAGGCCTGACCAGCCAATCTATCCAACATCTGGTCAAAAAGATGGGCTAATTCCCTGAATGTCAGCCAATGTCCAACCTATAGCCTTGCAGTATTGCTGCAGCAATTTTATTAAGGCCTCTTCATGCTCTGGCATTAAATCTGATGCAATAATAATGGGCAACGTCTCACCTTCCCCAAGATACACATACTTTAGATGGTCCGACAAGGGCTTCAAATCTAAAGTAGGTGCCTCAATCAGGGATGGCTTAGTAGGAGTTGCTTTCCTTTGATCTAAATCTAAAGACTCAAAAACATCCTCACACCTAAACAACTCTTTTTCATTTTTTCTTTCTAATAAACAAACCTTTAAATCTTCTACACTAACCTCTCCATGCTTTTCCGAATGCTTATCAGTCGAATCCTGTATTGTTGTCTCAGTAACTGTGCTCTCCAGAATCCTAATGAAGGAGCAATCCTCCATTTCATCCGGATATTACATGGCTTTAAACACATTAAACTTCACTTCCTCATTACAGACTCTCAGTGTTAACTCCCCTTTTTGAACATCTATTAACGCCCTACAAGTAGCAAAAAATGGACGACCTAGAATAATTGGGACATCTTTATCAGCCTCATAGTCTAAAATAATAAAATCAATAGGAAATATGAATTTATCCACCTTTACTAAGACATCCTCAATTTTACCCTCAGGATATGTGATAGACCTATCAGCTAGTTGAAGTGTGACTGTACGCCTAGCTTCACCAATACCAAGCTTTCGATAGACCGAAAGAGGCATAAGGTTAATGCTCGCACCTAAATCACAAAGTGCTCTACCTAATTCTATTCCGCCTATAGACACAGGTATAGTAAATGACCCTGGATCCTTAGCCTTGGGTGGTAGCTCATTCTTAAGAATAGCACTACATTCCTCAGTAAGAGATACAGTTTCAAACTCACTTAACCTTTTCTTTTTAGTTAAAATATCCTTAAGAAATTTAGCATAATTAGGCATTTGCTCAATAGCTTCTACTAAAGGGATATTTATATGCAATTGCTTAAGAATCTCTAAAAACATTTTAAATTGACCATCCTGATTCTTAGGCTTTTCCCTTTGTGGAAATGGTAGAGGTGGTACATAAGGTGGGGACGGCACATCCGTTCCACATCTGGAATAGAACCAGATGCTCCAGCATTTTTATTCCTGCCTCCAGCACCCTGACCAGACTCCAACTCTTTCTCAACAACAACGTTTTTATCACCATTTTTATCTACATCCTGGGTCTTACTAGGCTCATTTTTTTCTTCTAATGGCTTACCACTCCTAAGAGTCACTGCCTTTACCTGCTCCTTACCTTCCCTTCTGGGGTGTTCAGTATCCGATGGAAGTTTCCCTTGAGGCCTTGCCTTTAGCTCACTAGCTAGCTGACCCACTTGCAATTCCAGGGCCCTCATCGAAGCTTGATTACTTTGAATTGCGGTATCTGTACGAGCCATAAATTCTTTCATCATCGCCTCAAGAGAATTCCCCGAATTTTGCTGGGGCAAAGCCTGCTTGATTTGCTGGGACAATACCTGCGCTTTAGCAAATCCTGGCTGGTTCACCTTTTGTTCTGTCTGCACACTGCTTCCTTGTCCTCCCCATGCGAAGTTGGGGTGGTTGCACCAACCTGGATTGTAAAAATTAGAATAAGGGTTATTCCTCTGATTACCTACAAAAAACACAGAAGCTGGATTGATGGGGCAAAACTCGTAGTTGTGATTTTCACCACAATAGACACATGTTTCCTCTACCACTTGGTTCACCACTGCAGTAGGCTCCATAGCTGGTGGCTACTGATGACTAATCACTGTCACATTCTTAAGAGCATTAGCAATCATAGCAAGATCAGCCCTAATGGTGGACACACCATTAACCTCTAATACACTCTTAACCTTTATATTTGTGCCTCTAACATCTGACCACTGACAACTATTAATTGGTATTTTTCTAAAATTTCATAGGCTTCATCAAAAGTCTTTGCCAAAAGGGCCCCTCCAGCCGAAACATCAACCATACCTTGGGTTACTCCATTTAAACCATTGTAAAATGTTTCCATTTGAATACAATGAGGTAACCCATGGTGGGGACACTTTCGCAAAAGCTCCTTAAACCTTTCCCAAGCCTCACTAAAAGTCTCATCCTCAAGTTGCCTAAACCCTACTATTTCACTCCTTAATTTAGCATTTCTATTAGGTGGGAAATATTTACTCAAAATTTTTTCAGCTAACTCATCCCATGTCCTAATTGATCCAGGAACAAAAGAGTTTAACCATGCCTTTGCTCCATCTCTAAGAGAATACGGGGACAAAGTTAATCTAAGGGCATCCATAGGCACTCCTTGAATCACAAAAGAATCACTAATTCCTAGAAAAGACTTAAGATGTAAATGAGGGTCTTCAGATGACAAACCATGGAATTGCCCCACGGTTTGCAACATCTAAAACATTACCAGTTTTATTTCAAAATTTGCCGCTTGGATTTGGGGACGTGCAATCCCTGGATTCAACTCATTAAACATTGGGACAACATAACAGAGTGAGTAAAATATGATCTAAAAAGACTATAGAATTCATGTGCAAGTATACACAGTCTGCAACAAGTAATATTATCAATCCGAGTCCTGAACTAGCTTCCACTTTATCTATTTTGTGTAACTTTCTAATGGTTTCAAAGATGGTAACAATAATTTGGTTTTATAAGAATTATGTTGAAGCAAAGTAAAAGACAGAACAAAGAATAAACGAATAGGCAGACAAATTAAAGACAGGCGCTGGTCAAGTTTAGTAACTGTTTAGAAAGATGCTCTAGCAATATTATTGATCATGCAACTCTCGCAGTATTATTAGCGGATTCCTCCCGGAACTCCGGATCTTTTGGAATGTGTTTCAACCCCAATGAAGTGCGACCGATCAAGCACTAGGCAACTGGCTATCCCTAGCTCAGTCACTGGCGTTCACCAATACACACTTATCGTAGTGTGTATAATTGCCACACACTCTCTAAATCATCCCTGAAACTTGAGAGAGATATTCACATCGACTGGCCAGGCGGGCATAAAATGTAAATATGCACAACAATTAAACAAGTTGCAATAATCAATATATTATTAGAGATGAAGTACAACAACTACATATTACTCAACCAACGCCTAAAGCTACTTAGTTCATAATAAGCATGGAAACAAGAATTACAATCTGAGTAGGCATGTCCATAATCACAAGATAATAAAGAAAATAATAATCTCCTTAATCAACTTGCGGATGATGGTGTTCTTGGTAATCTCCAATCTCTCTATACTATTCGGCTTCCAAGGAAACTTGAAATACTTTTGACTTTGACGACTACTTCCTTTTATAGAAGGATGAGAGGCTTGAATTAGGTCAACTAGGACACGTGTAAGGCTCTCCTTGATCCATTATCACGAGAATAACTCAACAAAAGTCGGTTCATGAAGTTGGCTAACGAGCTGTGATGTGGCAGTTCTGTTTCCAGTTTTGCTGCAGCACAGAATTTGCTCCTCTAGTCGCTCAGCAGCATAATCTGCACAAAATAATTTCCAATGCTTCCATTCTTCCAAATGGGTTAAAACATGTAAATCCATCTAAAACCAACCTTTTAAGCACAAAAGACACACAAATCCTTATAGAAATGAGGCCTAAATAACTACCTTTTGGGCAGTTATCCACGGTCTATGATATGATCTAGATAATGAATTCTGTACAATTTTTGTGAAATATCAAAGCATGTTCAAGATTCATATAAATTTAAATTTTTTCTTTGATTTCCTTGCACATGTTGAGCACTTAGCCTACTTATATGGTTTTGAATGCTTAGAACTGGATTATATTATCTAGATGTTTGTTGTCACTCCGATAGGCTTAAGATCTGATTTGGAAGTTGAACTGCATGAGAGTTTGTAATGTTTTACTTGGGAGAAAAATCATGTTTATTAGCCTGCAAAGAAAAGAAAAGAGAAAAAAAAGAGAGAAAAGAAATGTGTAAAAAAAATGCTCCACTAGTAACCAGGGGCATTCATGACACCCATCGTTTGCCTTTGCATGAAAGTGCTGGAAAGAAATGAGCATGCCTCGACAACCTGAAAGATGAGGCGCTCGTAATTGGATGCTTTCATCACCAATGTTTGCAAGTCAGAACGAAGGCGCTACATCTAAAAGGATTCTAAAAATAATAATAATAATAAAAGTTTGTAAAAAAAATGCAAGTTTGGGGGAGGCATACCCCGTTGTTTCATGCACCTTAGTGGGATATTGCTTTCTTGATTGTTGGGAAGCTGGATGATTAGAGCTTAGGGCCAGTGTAGGGGGAAGATGAACTGAGGATTGTATAAACCTTTTTTAGGCTAGTAAAGACCTAATAAGGAGGCTTGCACACACACACACAAGGGATGAAGAGTTTAAATTTAAATTTCGTGATGAATGAATGTGCTTTAATATTTCCTTTAATTGTTAGAGTTCATTATTTTGATCATTGAGCTTAGAGTCATGCATTTGCAATATTTTATTCATATATAAGGTTTTAGCTTTGCTCGGGACTAGCAAAGGTTTAAGTTTGGGGGTGTGATGACATGCATAAATGTCATCGTTTTCCTATTAATTTTAACTAGCTTTATGCTTGAATTGTGTACTTTAATGCTATTTTATGTTAATATTTCAGAAAACCGAGCCAAGGAAGCAAAACCAGAATTTTGAGAGATTTTTTATGATTTTGGAGACTTTTTGAACAATTTGGAGAATTACATTGAAGATCCGAGTCCAAAAGCCCAAGAAGAATGAGTTAGAAGCCCAAATTCATGAATTCCAAGCCTTAAATTTTCAAGTTGGGTCAAGAAACGAGCCCAAAATCCATTACAAAAAGCATTTGGCCCAAAGGAAATGAAGGAGGCCCGAAATTCTAGGCAAAATCGGGCTATTCTAGAAGACTCAGGGCCTAGCGTCGAGACGCTAAGCCTTGAGCATCCCGACGCTAGGCAGCTATGCGGAAAGATCCAGAAATGGGGTAGCATCGCGATGCTGTCCATGTAGCGTCGCGACGCTGCGACGACTTGGAGCCCAAGAAAAGATGACGTCAGAGCGTCGCGACGCTACACCTGCTGGGAGCCTATAAAAGGGGCCATTTGCATCCAAGTTTTGGGTGCCAATTTGTGGGTTTTCACCCCATTCTAGAATCCACACTAAAATTGGGGATTTTTGGGAGAGTTTTGGAGCTTTGTTGAAGATCTTTGGAGCTCAGGATCGATGGAGGTCGGCGCGGGATCGAGGAGATCGACACTTTTATGAGCATTTCTCTTCTCTTATTCTTTATGTTTTAGTTTCTAGAATTGTTGTGATTAAGAATTATTGAATTTTAGTGATTATGAGTAGTAAATTCCTAAATTCTATGAGATTGATTTAATCTGTTGAACCTCTGCTGAATTAATGAATTAATTTGGTTTGATTGTCATTATTTTTCATTTGTGCATTTTGTCCTTAATGCTTTTAATCAACTAATCACTGATTAAAAGAATCGTTACTAAGTGGAGACTCGACGGAGAGAAGCTTTGACTAGAACTGAATGCATGACTAACGCTATTTACCCGAGTGACACGGGATAAGATAAATAACGTTAGAGGTTGTATTGAAGGGTCGTAATGCCATGCTAAGTAAATAAAGAGGAAACCGAAAGGAGATTCTTTATTGAAAGGTATGAGATAGGAGGAGACCGACAGGAGAGTCCTTGTCATTAGGCTTCTAGACTTATGAATCAAATGATTAGTTAATTCATATTAGTTAATTGATTAAGCATTAAAGGTCCAATTGATGAAATCAACCCTCTAAGAATTATCCTTCCAAATTGTGTCTCCATTTATCTTTTGCTTTCTAGATTAGCTTTTTATTATTCTTTTCGGCATTAGATTTTGTTCTCTAAATAAAGCTAAGCAAGATTATTCGTGGTAATTAATTGAATAAATCCAATCCCTGTGGAGACGATACTCTATACTCAAAATCACTATATTACTTGTGACGAACCGTTCGCTTGCGGATTAAAATCGTGCAACAGCAGTTTATCATTATGAGTGTGCGTTGTCATCTTCCTACAGTACACAACAATGTGACTTTTAGGGCATGTCATCTCGTCATATTTTTCAAATTCTGGCAATTTGAATTTCGGTGGGATTACGTGTGGGACCAAGCATAATTTAGTGGCATCCATGTTCCCAAAAACACTAGTGCCCTCAACCGCCCTCAATCTTTCCCCTAAAACTTCAAGTTTTTCATTAGAGGGTGCGGCTAGCTCCTTCTTCACTTATGGGTCATCATAGTTAGGGACCGCAAAAGATATTTTTGAAACTTTTGGCTTGAAATAAGAAGCACTAGCTTTGCTAGCCATGGGAATTTGAGGTATTTGGCCGTCTTTAAATAATGGAAAAGGGTATTGGCCAACAAGTATGTCATATAAGGGGTTATAGGTAGTATGTTGTGGCATGGATGCTTCTGTCGTCGTACGAACATGTGAAGCGAAACTGGGTGGAAATGGTAGGCCAGATTGAGGGTTTCCAATCAGAGTGTCTGGTGCAGTCGTATCTGCCACCATTTTGCCTTTTTCTAAAGCGACGATGATTACATCAACCTTTTTCCTGATTTCCTCAATGTCCCGCTTAGTCTTCTCTTATTCACCCCTTTCTTCCATAATCCTTGTTCTACAATATGAGATGCATGAATGAATGAAATTTTATTATTGAAGGAAAAAAAATGAATATATCTACAAAATAAATAATTGGGGAATTGGAAAAAAAGGAGACAGGGAACATTAATGAAAGTGACCAAAGTACCCAAGGTCTCCAGGAATCATCCCTAAAAACTCAAACAATTCCTCCGCATTAGAGGCCATAGGTGATGTATTCTCTCGCAGATCCCTTGCCCATTCTGCAATTCCTTGGGCTCTCCTAACCATGATCTTGATAGTGTTCATGGTTCGATTTACTTTCCCAAGAATTATTAGCATGTCATCTCTCATAATGGCATAATCTCCCCTTAATGATGAGTATTTTTCCTCTAGTTGTCCTCTCTCTAGTGACAACTGTTCGCTTGCCCTTTGAAATGCTTGG
This sequence comes from Luffa aegyptiaca, assembly GCA_017139565.1. Classification (NCBI taxonomy): domain Eukaryota; kingdom Viridiplantae; phylum Streptophyta; class Magnoliopsida; order Cucurbitales; family Cucurbitaceae; genus Luffa; species Luffa aegyptiaca. The sequence continues at coordinate 27,276,477 of CM029397.1, forward strand.
AGCTGACGTTCCAACGAGCTTGAATAACTTTTAAAAGCTTCAGACTCTTCTGATTGAGCCTGCATTCACGTGTAGGTTGTCCAGCATTCGTCTAAGAGCAGTATTGGCTTCTTCAAACTCGATAAGTTGTGTTTTCTACTTGTTGATGGTTTCGTTTAATTCTGCAACTAACTCTGAGAGAGACTCTTTGCCTCTTGAAAGGTCTTTGATCCTGTCCTCTTGTGAACGAGTTGCCCTTCGTAATGCAGTATTTTCATTCCTCAGAGCATGATTCTCCTTAATCAACCTTCTCATCGTCCAATATATCATAATCTCTTTCTCACTTTGCTCGGTTTTTTGAAACTCTCTCTACTTCTTCGAGTTTGCCACTAGCTTGAGTTACTTGGTCCATCAAACGTTTGACCTCTTGCTGTAATTTTTCATTTTCTAGTTTCAATGTTTGATTTCTTCCCACTTACTCTTTCCGCTTTGTCGCTAGTTGGTTAGGCTTATCTACTGCTCTATTAGATGATTCTCCCACATTATCACGAGTCGTAATTGGGATGTTGCTCCTCTTAATGCGCCATTGCAAATATTCTGGAGTAACTCCCTCAGAATGACTATTGTCATTTATCCTTCTAATTGTTCTCTAGGAAGTCAGCACTTGTTGCTTCTTTTCATTAGAGTCCTCGCAACTGTAGGAAAATTTTAATTTATGCAGACCATGAGTTGCTGGTATGAACTGCTTAAACAAACTTTGTCGCAAGGCCAACAACGGAGCATAATGGTCGCATCCCCAAGGGCCTACTAGAGGAACTGTGTGGAAGCTCCCACATCTGTAGATTAAGGCTTTTAGGGGCATCCAATGTGCCTTCCAAATTACATGTTCTAATTTTGAATTCGAAAAGAACGACACCCATGCTTCTTTCCTCGGAAAACTTGAGTTCCATGGGGTCATGCAAAATTCTGCAATTGTACTCCTTGTTAGATTCCAGGTGCTGATGAAGTTGATTTTTGCACAACCAAAATCTTCTGGGAACTTAAAATGGCTATGCACCCAAATATAGAGTAAGGGCACACAACATCTCAACTTCCCGCCTTTGTTGGACTTACAATAATTGAGCGCCTGAACCGTTTCCACTAGAAGAGGTATGGATGGATCCACCCCTTGCTCAATGCTGAAAAATAGCTTCAAGACATCGCCATCCACATATCCTTTTACTCTGGGATACAATACCATCCCGTAGATGCACAAAGCTAACATAACTAGGCCCTTTTCTTCATTTATGTGTTTGCGAGTGAGCGAGTTTTGTTAGATAATCTGCAGATATAGACTCTTCAACCTGTTTCACTTTCACATTTTTTTGCACTTCCTTCAGGTGTACAGCTAGAAGTTTGGATAAAGCTCTCTTTACAGTTAGTTGTGGGTTGAAACAATAGATCATCTCTCCACCTTTTTCTTCAATATTCAGCATCGTGTGGTACTCCTCAATGGTCGGTACCAAGTCAAAATCTTGGAATGTGAAACACCTGTAAGCCGGGTCCCAGAATTCTAATACAGCCTGTATGGTGAACTGGTTAATTGGAATATACATGAGGTATGCAATATGGCTTCTTTCCAGCGTTAAACCTTCCCAAATGGCCTTCAGCTCCTCTAGCTCATAAGCAATGATTTGAACTTGACTTGAGAAGGATGATGACACGAGGCTTTTATAAGGCAGACTATCCCCATGTTTTAGTTGTGTCTGCTCTGCCCATTGTAGCACAGTACTCAGCTCATCATATTCAGAGGAAGATGACCGTATCGACTCTATGGGTACGTTGCCATTCATTTTGTTCCCTTTTTGGAGGAAAAGAAAATGTAAGGAAATAATAATTAACTACCGCTTTAAATTAAAATAGATTTTTCACGCGCCATCACGGGAGCATTCACAATCTCCTCGAAGGTCGACATTACTTCATCTAAAAAAGTAAGATAATGCCATGGAGAAATGAATTTAAATTAAAATTTTGAGAAAACTACTTTAATGTCATGAAAAATGGGGAGGATCTTTCATGCGCCTACACGGGAGCATTCGCAATCCCCTCGAAGGTCGACACTACTAATTCCAAAACATGATGCATGACCCAAACTAAATGATATGGCTAAACTAAATACTAAATTCGACTTCAAATGGAGTAAGAAAAGGAAAAAAAAACAATAAAAATGGAAAGGGAAAAAACGCTCCTTGGGATAGATTCCTTTTTAGGAAAAACAAAGATTGAAAAGAAGATAAAAGGGGAAAAAATGAAAAGAATGTAGGGATAACTTTTCCACTTAAACAAAATAGAAAGACTTTTTTTTTTTTTTTTTTTTTTAAAGAAAACAAGCTTTCCCTTTCTAAAGAAAGTTTCTTGTTTTGGCAAGACTTAAATTTCTTAAAACCCTTTTTTTTTAAAACAAAAATTGACCTCTTTAATCTTTTTTTTTTTAAATAACCTCTTTCTCTAGACAAAATTTAACTCTTTCTTAGAAAACCCTCTTTAAAAAAAAAATTAAGAAAAAAGGAATTTTTCTTTAAAATAAATAAATAAATAAACAAAAACTTAAACTCTTTACTTAAAAGAAAATTTTCTCTAAACAAAAATTGAACTTTTACTTTTCAAAGATTTTTAGTGTCTTGACCGAACTTAAACTCTTTAGAAGAAAGTTTTTTCAAACAAAGTCTAAACTTTAGTTTTCAAATAATTTTTATTCTTAACAAAAACTTAAACCCTTTTAAAGAAAACTTTTTTTACAAAACAAAGTCTAAGGTGTGACTCCTGTAGAAGTGCGATGAGTAGTTCGGTAAGCCCATAACACTTCACCGATCTCTCTTCGTCTTGGAGGCTGCTGTCACACCCCCTCCCGGACCACCTGCTAGCTTTGCCCGAAAGATGGCGTGAAGCCAACGGAGATTGTCCTCCTCTAACGATACCCGTTGACCCTCCTGTAACATTGAACCTAATAAATGTATTAAACTTAGATATAATATATTCTAAATGAAACACAACACAACGGAATCCCTGAAAACCATCCAACATACAAGACGTGCCACCCTGACATAACTCAGTTTGGAAAATAACCTGATATAGATATCACAACCAAAAACATATACCACTGGGGTTTATACAATCACGACCTCTAGGACTAAATTATCCAATCCTTACAAAACATTACAATATGGACATACTCAATATACAACTCCACCCACGTACTGGAGCTTGATCTGGAACTTTCAGCAGACGTTGGCAGTGTATCAGGCACCGGGAGCTCGATCTCTACCTGAAAAGTGGAAAAACATTTTGAAAGAATGAGCTACGAAGCCTAGTGAGTGACTAAATTTGAAACTCAAAATCCATAAATCAGAACACGTGATAAACCTTTAAATGTATAAATAAACGTGTACTGATAAAAGTTTTCTCAAATAACACGTAAGTACGTTATTAAAAATCTAGCAAGGCATATCAAGTACATCAAACGTTTTAACTAACATGACCGATCTACGTTGTGTAGGGCACACCAAGTACAACAAACGTTTACTTGTCCTACAATGTAGTGGGGCCCGCCCGGCACTCACGACAGCATCGTTGTCACGGAGTACACTCAACGTCAACAATGGAATATAACCTGTGTGCACACGATACCATATAGCCTCGGGCTCAATATCTCAATCATGTAGTCAATAGAAATCTCAGAAAATCACATAAACACATTAGAACATGTCTGCTTATCGTTATCTTTCGTAAAACTCAAGCTTACTCAGCTTGCTCGTGGAAAAACCAAAAACCTTTAAATAATTCTTGCTAATACATGTTTGGCTTAAAAGGATGTCGCTTCAACTATTTTTCAGAAACTCAATAATCACGTGCTCATTTATAAACCTTATTAGAAAATCTAAGCTCATAACTTAAGCTTGAAACCATTCATAAAAACCATGTATCATTCATAGAAAAGCAGGTAAAACATCTAAACATGAACAACCGTTGGAAACAATTTTCGAAATTCATTTTGTCACTAACAGTCTTAGTTAGTTCTCTGGTTTGTAGATTCGACCTATTTCTTCTTGGCCTATAAAACAACCAAAACCGAGCATTAGAACCATAATTAGTTTTGTGTTTCCATGCTCATGAATTCTAGACACTTGAATCAAAAATGACACTTCACATTCTACTTTTCCAGATTTTCCAGATTTTATACCCTAACTTCCAACACCCACACATTCCTCAATACTTAACCAACATTAATGTGCTATACATCAAATTCTTCATTTTCGAACACTCTACATCTTACCTGAAGAAATGAAAACGAGATTCACAACCGGTTTGTCCAGAAATACCCCGAACAAATACAACACAGATTCGAGGTTCTCTGCTACCCCTTTATCTTTCTCCTTAAATTAAACCTACTTCAAATCATTTTTGGCTCACCAATTCTTCATGAACGTTGTAGGAAATTGAATAAGCTTTCCAACCATACCAAATATAGCTTCTGATTCAACTTGAACACCCCAGAATGCTCGAAAAACTGAAGAACACCAGAGATCCTCCTGCTTTGCTCAAAAATCCTGTGCTCTGTTTTCCATTCCAAAAACCATTAACTTCTCATACGATTTAGCTCAAGCTTCCTTCATCAAATTTTTTAGAAAATGAACTAAATTTCAAGAAAATCAAACCTCGCCTCTTAATTCCTTCTTTGTAGCTCAAACTGAATCAAAAACCTCTGAATAAAAAACCAGAGGTTGACAGGTTGAACTCAGATTCTGCTATGGCTGGCTTTCCATGAGCTTTTCCTACCTTCTTCAACCTCAAAACCATGAAAATATTCTTCTTCTTCTTCCTTCACTCTCTCCCTCAAGTGCTTTCAAATTTTGGGTGGAAAATGATAGAAAAATGGACTGAAGATGGGCTGAAAAGGAATATTGTCGGTGGTGGAGTCTTTTAAACTAGTGGCACCGAAAGTGGGTTTCTATTTTCTTCTTTTTCTTCTTTCTTTTTTTCTTTAAATTTCCTTTTTCACTTTTGTTCGATTTTCCTTGATTTCTTTTCTTTCCTTTTCTTTTTTTTTTTTTTTTTTTTTTTGGCTTTCTTTCCTTTCCCATTTCTTTTCTTTAAATACACTCCAAAGTTACAAATAAAACAACTTGAACTAAAAGCTTTCCATTTTCATTCAACAATGAATAAAAACAACTTTTAATTCAACTTCCACAATAAAAGAGGAAATGATCCAAAGAAAGTCTCGGGTTTACAACTTACCTCCCCCTTTTTTAAATTTCGTCCTTGAAATTTAGAAGTTCTTAGGTGAAGAGTGTCGGGTAACTCCTCCTCATTTGATCTTCTGACTCCCAGGTTGCCCTCTCTACTCCATGATGTCTACAAAGAACTTTCACGAGTGGGATCGTTTTGTTCCTCAAAACTTGCTCCTTTTTGTCGAGGATCTGAATCGCTTCCTCCTTATAACTCAAGTCTTCTTTCAGCTCAATCGGTTGTACTTGCAACACATGGGATGGATCTGGAATATATTTCCTCAACATGGACACATGAAAAACATCATGTATTCGAGCGAGTTCCACTGGCAACTCAAGTCTATAGGCTGCTGGTCCAACTCGTTCTATTATCTGGTAAGGACCAATATATCTAGGACTCAACTTACCTTTCCTCCCAAAGCGAAGAACACCTCTCCAGGGAGATAACTTTAAGAAAACTTGATCTCCAACCTGGAACTTTAAGTCTTTTCGTCGCTTATCTGCATAGCTCTTCTATCGATCCTAAGCTATTTTCATATTCTCTCTAATCAGTTTAATATTGTCTGACGTAACTTGTATCAACTCATGACCAACTAGCTTTCGCTCTCCCACTTCGTTCCAGCACACAGGAGTTCTGCATGGTCTGCCATACAAAGCCTCGAATGGTGTCATGCCGATACTAGACTAGTAGCTGTTATTATAAGCGAACTCCATAAGTGATAAGTGGGTATCTGTTGCAATTCTGAAGTGGTTAAAAATATGAGATAAATTAACTCCAGAATACTGTGCAAGTATACACAATCTAGCAGCAAGTGATAAGTATTTATCGTATCCACAGGGTCTTGAAATGCCTACCTCTATTGATTTAATTTGCCTTTTTAGTGATTTCAAAAGGTTGGTTAAATTGATTTGGGTTTTTAAAATGCTGAAGCAAAAGATATGCGTAAGCAGTAAGTGATTACGACTAGAGAAAACAGAATGGAAACAGACACAGATTAAGACTTCTGTAATTGTTATAAAGATGCTCCAGCAATTCTTTTGATCCATCAATCTCCTGCAGTATTATCAGTGGGATCCTCCTAGAACTCCGGATTTTTTGGAATATGTTTCAAAACCAATGAAGCTCTACCGATCAAGCACTAGGCAACTGGCTATCCCTAACTCAGTCACTGGCGTTCACCAATACACAATGATCTAGCGTAAATTATCGCCACACAACTCCTAAATCATCCCTGAAACTAGGAGAAGCTATACATACCGGCTAGCTAGGCGGGCACATAATGAAAATAAAGATCAACAATAATTCAAGATGATCATGATCAAATAGAATTTCCAGATTTATAAATATAACAATCACATAATTCTTAACCTATGCCTACAAAGCAATTAGTTCATGATTGAAGACATAAAATACGTTACAATCTCGATAAGCACATCCATAAAGCGAAATAAACAAGAAGTACTAATCCTTTTCAGCAAATGGGGATGAAACGGCTGCTCCAAACCACCAAGAACATGGAAGAACTTCGTCTCCTTGAGTGGAATCGCAAATGGTCTTCTTAGATCTCCATTCCGCCGTCAATTCGGCCTCCGGCCGATTGATTCGGTCTCCAAATCGTGAATGAACTTATCTTTGACGGCTCCTCCTTTTATAAGATGAGAATTAGGTTAAATTGGACACATGACAGGCTCTCCTTGCTCCTTTATCTCGAAAATAACTCAACATAAGTCGGTTTGTCAACTTGGCTAACGAGCTGTGACGTGGCAGTTTTGCTCCCAGTTTTGCTGCAGCACAGAATTTGCTCCCTCCTGTCGCTCAGCAATATTTTCTGCACAAAATCACTTTCAAAGCCTCCATTCTTCCAAATGGATTAAAACATATAATATTCATCTAAAAGCAACCCTATTAAGCACAAAAGACACACAAATCCCTATAGAATTAAGACCTAAATAACTACCTTTCGGACAGTTATCATACCCCCAAACTTGAACTATTGCGAGTCCCGAGCAATACTAACCAACCTTCCCTTAAGAATTCAAAACGTTAGACAAAGAATAGCTTAATCAAAACAGATAATCTAACACTACCTTCAACCTTTACCTGAGCATCCTGCAAAACCAAGCACTGCTGCAGCAAAATAATTCTTTAAGCATTGAACAAATAATCACCACCTTTAACTCAATCCTAAGAACTTGCCACAGCCTAGCTCTATTATCAGACATATTTAAACACATTTTTAAGGGGTTTATATTTGTGTTTTTCAGACTTAAAGCAGCCATGCAGTCATAAGCTCTTAAGCATGGGATGACCCACTTTATGGTGCAGTATACCCTTGCCTCAAACTCATCACCAACTAGGCTAAATACTCATTGTTTGCTAAAAAATCCTTAGTTATCCTATCTCTTGTTCCTCAGAATGGCAACATTTTATGATGAAGCTCACCTAAGTCCTGGGAGACAGAAAACTGCTAGATTATCATTCATCCTTCAAAACTTTTGCTCTATGAATTTTCTCAGCAAAATTTTCCAAAATTTTTCTTTTCAGCAATTATTTTTATCATTTTTTTTATATATTCTCCTAGGTCATCTTTTAACGCAAAGACAAACTGTGGGTGTCACAAATGTCCCTGGTTACTCAACAACCTAGAAAAATTATCATGAAGGAGAGGAATGCTTGAGCAAAACAAGTGGAGCAGCTAAAAGTCCCCCAAACTTAAATTATTCATTGTCCTCAATGAATTAGCAACATGATAAGTATACCCCCAAACTTAATTTTTTCTATCTGAATTTTAAACTAAGCGTGGGACAAAGATTAAGCTTAAGGTGGATCAAATAAGACAATGCTACCTCAGAACTTTTGCTGCAGTCATGACCAGGCTAGAAGGAATCCTCAAGCAAAAGGTTTCTGGAGATCAGAACATCTTGGTCTAATTAAGCTAACTAGTCCAAGCTTCAAAAATTCAGAAGAAAATTAGGTTAGATACTCAGATGTGCCAAACAAAACAATATTTGATTTCTTTAAAGATCAAGATCACAGATCAACATAATCATGTCAGAGATAGATTTTAAAGCAACAGATAAAAACAAAGAAACATAACATAACATAAGCAAAAAGAACAAAACACAAGCAAGACGAGCACATAAAATCATTCATCAAAATATTTGCTCGCAGAAACTAAAACTTCCCTTTAATTTTTCTTCATGTTCAGGCTTTGGGTTTTCTTCTTCCTCTCAAATGATGGGTGGGGATGGAATGCATAGGTTCACAAGATCGTCAATGAAAATTAGGAAGGCTTGATATGACTTAGAAAAATTCACTTGCATAGCCCTCCTTAGTGTGATGTCCCTTCAACGATCATAGCTCTAGTAGGTTTGAAGTTGTCTCTTAGTGAATTTTAGCCTACTGAGAACCATCTTAAGTTGCTTCAGCACTCTATGGACATCGCACAACAAACCACCCTTAGCACACCTCATCTCTCTGAAGTCTAACCAGATTGGCAGTGTCAATAGTCCCCTTATCAGACAAGTTTATATCATTGGAACTCTTTGGGATTTTGAACCTTCAAGTGCCACTCGATCACGAGGGATAGTGATGGCGTACGTTGTAGGCAATAATCTTTGCTTGATAAAGCCGAGCCAAGTGTTAGCCTCACACTTTAGGTATGCTGACTGGAATGTTCTTGCCCTCATCCTAGACAACCTCCACTGGCCATTTAGTTTCTCATTTAAGGAAGCAACTAATATTTCATTGAAAACAACGTGGGGGAAGTCTTACAAAAAAAAAAAAATAGAGAATTAATCAGTCCAGGGCTCCATTCGACAGCAACTCTTCAAACAATAACCAAGAATCCTTCATTTTCATCAATGTTGGCATAGAACTCCCATTCTAGTTGATCAACAGTGGGATCCGACTTTGCGCACAACCGTTCCTAAACGTTATTAGTGATGCTTGCTCAAAGAAAATGTGGGAGCTTTTTGCCATCATCGAAGTCGCACTCCATTAGAACATTTCGCTTCAGGATTTCTTGGTATTTTTGTCTTGCCTCTTCATTAATGAACCTCCCGTATAGAAATCTTTCATCAAGCTCAATTTTTTTCACTCAATTTCGGTCTCAACTTCATTCCTCTCATCTTCTTTTTCTTCTTCTGGCTTTTCTTTTTTCAAAAACAAATGGTAGGGAGGAAGGGTTGGGGTAGGGGTTCTGTTGGGTTCCTAGAGTGAGTAAAAATATAGTATAAAATACTCTAGAATTCCTGTGCAAGTATACACAGTCTGCAACAAGTAATATTATCAATCCAAGGTCTGAATGAGTTTCCACTTTATCTATTTTGTATAACTTTCTAATGGTTTCGAAGATAATAAAAATGTTTGGTTTTATAAGAATTATGCTGAAGCAAAATAAATGACAGAACAACTTGTAAACAAATAGACAGACAGATTAAAGACAGGCGCTGGTTAGGCTTTAGTGATTATTCTAAGATATGCTCTAGCAATATTATTGATCATGCATTTGTCGCAGTATTATTAGCGGATTCCTCCCGAAACTCTGGATCTTTTGGGATATGTTTCAAACCCAATGAAGAGCGACCGATCAAGCACTAGGCAACTGGCTATCCCTAGCTCAGTCACTGGCGTTCACCAATACACAATGATCGTAGTGTGGAGAATTGCCACACACTCTCTAAATCATCCCTGAAACTAGAGAGAGCTATCCATACCGGCTGGCCAGGCGGGCATACAATAAGAATAAGCACAACAATTAACCAAAATGCAATAGTCAATTTATTACTAGAGATGAAGCACAGTAATCACATTATTCCTAACCAACACCTTAAGCTACTTAGTTCATAATAGGCATAGGAATACGAATTACAATCTGAGTTTGCATGTCCATAACTACAAGTTAATAAAGAAGGTAAACTCCCTAATCAGCTTGCAGTTGATGGTGTTCTTGATAGTCTTCAATCTCCCTAACTATTCGGCTTCCAAGGGAAAACATGGAATGCATTTGACTTTGACGGCTACTTCCTTTTATAGACGGATGGGAGGCTTGAATTAGGTCAACTAGGACACGTGTAAGGCTATCCTTGATCCTTTATCACGAAAATAACTCAACAGAAGTCGGTTCATGAAGTTGGCTAACGAGCTGTGATGTGGCAGTTTCTGCTTCCAGTTTTGCTGCAGCATAGAATTTGCTCCTTCCAGTCGCTCAGCAGCATAATCTGCACAAAGTGATTTCCAAAGCTTCCATTCTCCCAAATGGGTTAAATCATGTAATATCTCTCTAAAACCAACCATATTAAGCATTAAAGACACGCAAATCCCTATATAATTGAGGCCTAAATAACTACCTTTTGGGCAGTTATCATACCCCCAAACTTGAACTATTGCGCGTCCCGAGCAATACTAACCAACCTTCCTTCAAGAATTTAAAAACATTAGACAAAGAATTAGCTTAATCAAACCAAACAGTCCAACACTACCTTTAACCTTTACTTGAGCACTCTGAAAACCAAGCTCTGCTGCAGCAAAATGATTCCTTCAGCAGGGACAAATAATCACCACTTGTCAACTTAATTCTAAGAATTCACCACAGCTTAGCTCTATTATCAGACATTTCAAAACATATTTTTAAAGGGGTTTATATCATTATTTATCAGACTTAAAGCAGCCTTACAGTCATAAGCTCTTAAGCACGGGATGACCCACTTTATGGTGCAGTATACCCTTGCCTCAAGCTCATCACCAACTAGGCTCAATACTCATTATAAAGCTAAAAAATCCTTAGTTATTCTATCTCTTGCCCCTCAGAATGGCGACATTTTATGATGAAGCTCACCTAAGTTCTGGAAGATAGAAAACTGTTGGATCATCATTCATCCCTCAAAACTTTTGCTCTGTCAATTTTTTTCACCAAAATTTTCAACAAATAATCTTTCAGCAAATAATTTTTCTTATTTTTTCTCATTTTTTTTAACATTTCCTAGGTCATCTTTTGACACGAAGACAAACTGTGGATATCACAAATGTCCCCGGTTACTCAATAACCTAGCAAATTTTAATTTGAAGGAGAGGAATGTTCGAGCAAAATAATTGGAGTAGCAAAAAGTCCCCCAAACTTAAATTATTCATTGTCCTCAATGAATCATTAATTAGGCAATTATACCCCCAAACTTAAATTTTCCTATCTGAATTTTTAAACTAAACATGGGACTTGGATTAAGCTTAAAGTGGATCATATAAGTCAATACTACCGTCAAAATCTTCTTTCCGCAGCAACAGCCTAGGCTAGAAGAAATGCTCAAGCAAAAGGTTTCTGGAGATCAGAATACCTTGATCTAATTAAGCGTAATCAATCCAAGCTTCAAAAATTCAGAAGAAAATAGTTAAGCTAGAGTTAGTCAGTGCTCATAGAATAGAAACATTCAGAAATTTCATTAAAATCATAGAAAAAACATTACAAAGCAGAGATATATTTTTAACGCAGAAAAAATTAAAAAGAAACAAAACAATCAAACATTTTTAGCAAAATGGGGTCAGATATGCGCGAGCAAACAAAATGATAAGACAAAAATAATGCTCGCTGAAGATTATTCCATCCATCAATCTTCCTGACCCTGGTCTTCATCATCATTCTCTTCTCGTTCAACAGGCGGGGGTGGTATCCAAAGATTAAACAAATCATCGGGAAACACTGGAAAGGCCGGATACGGTGTTGAGAAATTGGTTTGCAAGGCCCCCCTGAGCGCATCATCTCTCCTTTTAGCATAAGTCCAGTAGGTCTGAGCTTGCCTTTCAGCAAACTCTAACCTACTGGTCAACACAGCCAGTTGCTCTAGGATCTGATTAACGCCATACACAAGCCCACCTTGGCGAACCTCTTGCATACGCTGAAGTCGCGCCAGATTAGGTGTGTCAATGATTCCCTTATCAGTCATGATCATATCTTCTGGAACCGTGGGCACTCCTGCCCTGCTGCATAACATCGTAATCGTGTTCGGAAAGAACAGCTTCCCCACCTTCTTTTTCCAGCAATCAACAATCTCAGAAGAAATAATTTTTCCTACATCAATACTCATCGAGCGAAGAATTGCAAAGGTAAGTAATACCCTGTCCCGAGATACCGTGGAGTCGTGTGTTGTCGGCAGCAAGCGTAGCCTGATGAAACCCATCCAAGTGTTGGCTTCACTCTTTAAATAAGCAGCTTGAAACGTATGCTTCCGCGTCTGCGACACCCTCCATTGAGCCCCCTCAATGCCTACCTCCCGGACAGCCGCACTCAGTTGATCACTAGATGGTGCAACCACCATCTCATTAAAAACGGCATGCGGAAAATCTTGGAGATCGAACAGTTCATTAATGGCCTCAGGACTCCACTGTACAGGCACTCCTCGAACGATAACCTCAAAATCATTTTTAACGTCAAGATTGGCATAAAATTCTCGAACAATGTTGGCATTGACAGGTTCTGGTTTCGCACAAAATTGCCTCCATCCAAGGTTCACTATTCCAGACTCCAAGAACCTAGGCAAATCACTGCCAAATCCACGTTCGAACAAGAAGTCCCGTTTCAGTACCTCCTGGTATTTTGCTCGAGCAAGATCGTTGACGAAGCGAATGAATGGCGCCCTCGGCTCCTCAATTTCTCCTGATGCTTCGGTAATTCCTTTGCCCCTGCTTTCTCTATGGACACGCAATCGCTCTTCCTCTTCCTTTCTTGCCTCTTCTTCTTTTTCCTTATTCACAGCTTCCCTTCTTTCTTCCTCAGAGTCCGACGTCGGAGGTGATGGAGTGTTCCGAACCACCCTCACGCGACCTGCCTTCCTCTTGATGCGGCGACGCTTGGGTGGTTCAGGCATAATAATTTCAACATGGGCCTCCTGCACCAGCTCCGGTGTTTTCTCTTTTTCAGGCACACCTGCGACTTGTCCTCCGACCTCTGTCTCATGTTCCTTCTCAGCATTCCCTTCCTGAACTGTAGCAGAAACTATCGGTTCTGTCTCAAGATTCTGCACAACCTCTGTCTCTTGGATGACTTCTTGTTCCGCAGCCCTCTGCTGCCTCCGTCTTCGCTTCGCCTCCTTCTCTTCTGGCGTCCTTTTCTTCTTAGATTTTCCTTTTTGAACTTCCGGTGTGACGGGTATCTCTTCCTCCTCACTCTCCCTCTCTTTTCGCGCTCTTGTTTTAGCCATGGAAGGTATAATAGGGTTTTGCAAAGAAAGAAAGAATAACACACGCACAAGAATTTGATCAAGAAAACGAAGTGAAATGTACTTACCAGAGATTGCGAATAAATAGGACTGCAACAAACAAGAATTCTAACCGAAAGGATTTGCCCTGCCATAATTAATATTACCGTTGCAATAAAAAATGCAAACTCTGCAACACGTGGCCTCATCAGATGATGCACTCACATTTACCTACGAGAATTTAAAGCTAAGTCTAACGGTAACAATAATAAATTCCAACGGAAACCCTTCTATCTCGGAATAATTTGCTCCAGCAATATCTTTGCCACAACAATCTGCTGAACCTGAAGAATCTCAGATACGAAATTCGAATTTCAAAATAGACAAATCAAATCTTTTTAATTCAAATTAAACCGATCAAAGCAGACTTAACCTGTTATTCTCAAAAAAAGCCGAATGAATTAGAGAAAATCTCTATTAATTAAAACTGAAAATAAAATCCAATTATCTAAAAGATAATTGCAGGATAATTTAAATAAATAACCCAAAAATCAAATCAAATCAAAAATAGATCAAAGCTAACCTACCAAAAATAATAAAAATACTTAAAAGATAAAATCTAATAAATCATGCAAAATTAAATCTAACCTAACCGAAAAATAAAATCAAATTTAACGAAAAATAAAATCAATTCAAATCCTGGGAGCTCAAAATTTTGCTCTGTGAAATGCTCCCGCAAAAGTCCTGCTCTCTCAATCATCAACCAATCGTAGGGAAGGATATTTCGACTGAAATTCCTCACCCCAATAATGCTTCACACGCTGTCCATTCACCTTGAACACTCTCTCATCTTTTTCATCCTGCAAAGTAATTGCTCCATTGGGAAAAACCTCAATCACAAGAAACGGTCCTGACCATTTAGATTTTAATTTTCCAGGAAATAATTTTAATCTAGAATTATAAAGCAAAACTTTTTTACCCTTTACAAACTCTTTAGATTTAATTTTTTTGTCATGCCACAACTTAGTTTTTTCCTTATACATCTTCGCATTCTCATAAGAGAATTGGCGAAATTCTTCTAACTCATTAAGCTGCAGCATTCTTATTGCTCCTACACGACTCAGATCAAAATTTAACTTTTTCAAAGCCCAAAATGTTTTATGCTCAAGCTCTAATGGTAAATGGCAAGCTTTCCCGTATACTAACCTATAGGGAGACATACCTAGAGGAGTCTTATAAGTTGTCCTATAAGCCCAAAGAACCTCATCTAACCTAAACGACCAATCCTTTCGAGATGGATGGACTACTTTCTCTAAAATAGCTTTAATTTCCCTATTACTAATTTCAGCTTGGCCATTTGCTTGTGGGTGATAAGGGGTAGCTATCCTATGCTTAATCCCATACTTAGCTAAAAGCTTAGTTAAGATATTATTAACAAAATGTGTACCCTCATCACTCACTAGAGACCTAGGCGTCCCAAACCGCGCAAAGATGTGCGATTGAAGAAACCTTGCTACTGTCTTGGCATCACTCTGATGGCATGCAATGGCCTCCACCCACTTGGACACATAATCAACTGCCAATAAGATAAAAACATTGCCATTAGAAGGGGGAAATGGCCCCATAAAATCAATACCCCATACATCAAATAATTCAACTTCTAAAATGTAAGTAAGAGGCATTTCATCTCTAGGTCCCAAGTTTCCTCTCCTTTGGCAAGTGTCACATTGCTTGTAAAACCAATGGGCATCCTTAAATAAAGTAGGCCAGAAGAATCCGCAATGCAAAATCCTCATAGCCGTCCTCTGACCGCTGAAATGACCTCCATACGGCGAAGAGTGACATTGCTCCAGGATTTCCTTTGCTTCAGTACCTGAAACACACCTACGAATAATACCGTCAGAGCATTGCTTATACATAAACGGCTCATCCCAAAAGAAAAATTTCGCATCATGCTTAAACTTTTTCTTCTGCCACCAATCCATGTCAATAGGGGTGACTCCCTTTACTAAAAAGTTGGCAATATCAGCATACCAAGGGATATCCTTGACTACCTTTACCTGAACAGCAAAAAGCTGCTCATCTGGAAAAGAATCGGAAATGGCAGATTGCTCCAGCAAAGATGATGATGGATCAAGACGAGATAAATGATCTGCAATGACATTCTCTGATCCCTTCTTGTCCTTTATCTCCAAGTCAAATTCCTGCAATAGTAAAATCCAACGAATTAGTCTAGGCTTTGCATCTTTCTTAGACATTAAATACCTTATTGCTGCATGATCCGTGAACACCGTGACTTTGGATCCAACCAAATATGGCCGGAATTTTTCAAAAGCAAACACAACAGCTAACAACTCCTTTTCAGTAGTTGTATAGTTGACTTGTGCCTCATTTAAAACCTTGCTTGCATAATATATAGGATGAATAAATTTGCCCTGCTTTTGCCCCAGCATTGCACCTACTGCAGCATCACTCGCATCACACATTACCTCGAAGGGTAAATTCCAATTAGGAGCGCAGAGAATGGGTGCTGAGATTAAAGTAGCCTTTAATGTTTCAAAAGCCTTCCTACAATCTGCATTAAAGTCAAAAACATGATCAGTGCACAATAAGTTACAAAGAGGTTTACTGATTTTGGAAAAATTCTTTATGAACCTCCTATAAAATCAAGCATGTCCTAAGAAACTCCGAATTCCCTTCACTGAATTCGGTGGCTCTAGCCTTTCAATAACCTCAACTTTTGCTCTATCAACTTCTAGACCATTCTTAGAAATCCTATGACCTAACACTATGTCTTCCTTTACCATGAAGTGGCACTTCTCCCAATTAAGAACTAGATGGGTATCCTCACATCTTTTTAACACCTTGCCTAAATTTTTTAAACAACTTTGAAAAGACCCTCCAAAAACTGAAAAATCGTCCATAAAGACTTCAACAGTGGACTCAATCATATTAGAAAAAATTGCTAACATACACCGTTGAAATATTGCTGGAGCATTGCAAAGGCCAAAAGGCATTCTCCTAAAAGCGAATGTCCCATAAGGGCAAGTGAAAGTGGTTTTTTCCTGATCCTCAGGAGCAATAGTAATCTGGTTATACCAAGAATAACCATCCAAGAAACAGTAATAGGCCTGACCAGCCAATCGATCCAACATCTGATCGATAAATGGTAGAGGGAAATGATCCTTTTGGGTGGCTTTATTAAGCCTTTTGTAATCCATACAAACCCTCCAGCCAGTTACTGTCCTTGTGGGGATCAACTCATTATCTTTATTGCACACCACAGTGACACCTCCTTTCTTAGGAACACATTGGACAGGGCTTACCCAATTGCTATCGGCAATTGGATAGATGATCCCAGCATCCAACCATTTAATTACCTCCTTTTTAACAACCTCTTTCATTGCAGGGTTAAGCCTTCTTTGTTGCTCAATACTCCTAAATGATCCCTCCTCTAGAGTGATTTTGTGCATACAAAAAGATGGGCTAATTCCCTGTATATCAGCCAATGTCCAACCTAAAGCTTTGCGGTATTGCTGCAGCAATTTTATTAAGGCCTCCTCATGCTCTGGCATTAAATATGATGCAACAATAATGGGCAACGTCTCACTTTCCCCAAGATACACATACTTGAGATGATCCGGTAAAGGCTTCAAATCTAAAGTAGGTGCCTCAATTAGGGATGGCTTAATTGAGGGAGCCTTTCTTTGATCTAAATCTAAAGACTCAAAAACATCCTCACACCTAAACAATTCTTTTTCATTTTTTCTATCTAAAGAACAAAATTCAAAATCTTCTACACTAACCTCTCCATGCTTTTCCGAGTGCTTATCAGCCGAATCCTGTATTGCTGTCTCAATAACTGTGCTCTCCAGAATCCTAATGAAGGAGCAATCCTCCATTTCGTCTGGATATTTCATGGCTTTAAACACATTAAATTTCACTTCCTCATTACAGACTCTCATTGTTAATTCTCCTTTTTGAACATCAATTAATGCCCTACCAGTAGCCAAAAATGGACGACCTAGAATAATTGGGACATCTTTTTCAGCCTCATAGTCTAAAATAATAAAATCAACAGGAAATATGAATTTATCAACTTTTACTAAGACATCCTCAATTTTACCCTCTGGATATGTGATAGACCTATCAGCTAATTGGAGTGTAACTGTGGTAGGTCTAGCTTCACCAATACCTAACTTCCGATAGACCAAAAGAGGCATAAGGTTAATGCTTGCACCTAAATCACAGAGTGCTCTACCTAACTCCTTTCCACCTATAGACACAGGTATAGTAAATGACCCTGGATCCTTAGCCTTGGGGGGTAGACCATTCTTGAGAATAACACTACACTCCTCAGTAAGAGATACAGTTTCAAACTCACCTAACCTTTTCTTTTTAGTCAAAATATCCTTAAGAAATTTAACATAATTAGGCATTTGCTCTATAGCTTCTACTAAAGGGATATTTATATGCAACTGCTTAAGAATTTCTAAAAACTTTTTAAATTGTCCATCCTGATTCTTAGGCTTTTGCCTTTGTGGAAAAGGTAGAGGTGGTACATAAGGTGGGGGCGGCACATATGGTGGTTCTACATCTGGCACAGAACCAGATGCTCCAGCATTTTCTTTGCTGCCTCCAGCACCCTGACCAGACTCCAACTCTTTTTCAACAACAACAATATTATCACTATTACTATTTAAATCCTGGGTCTTTCTAGACTCTTCTAATGGCTTACCACTCCTAAGAGTTACTGCCTTTACCTGCTCCTTACCTTCCCTTCGAGGGTGTTCAGTATCCGAAGGAAGTTTCCCTTGAGGCCTTGCCTTGAGCTCATTAGCTAGCTGACCCACTTGCAATTCCAGGGCCCTCATCGAAGCTTGATTACTTTGAATTGCAGCGTCTGTGCGAGCCATAAATTCTTTCATCATCGCCTCGAGAGAATTTCCTGAATTTTGCTGGGGCAAAGCCGGCTTATTTTGCTGGGGCATTACCTGCGCTTTAGCAAATCCCGGCTGGTTCATCTTTTGTTGCGCTTGTATGTTATTTCCTTGACCTCCCCATGAGAAATTGGGGTGGTTGCGCCAACCTGGATTATAGAAGTTAGAATAAGGGTTGTTCCTCTAATTACCTACAAAAAACACAGAAGCTGGATTGCTGGGGCAAAACTCGTAGTTGTGGTCTTCACCACAATAGACACATGATTCGTCCGTGACTTGGTTCACCACTGCTGCAGGCTCCATAGCTGGTGGCTGCTGATGACTAATCACTGTCACATTCTTAAGAGCATTAGCAATCATAGCAAGATCAGCCCTAATGGTGGACACACCATCAACCTCTAATACACTCTTAACCTTTTTATTTGTGCCTCTAACATCCGACCACTGACAACTATTAATAGATATTCTTTCTAAAATTTCATAAGGTTCATCAAAAGTTTTTGCCAAAAGGGCCCCTCCAGCCGAAGCATCAACCATACCTTGGGTTACTCCATTTAAACCATTGTAAAATGTTTCCATTTGAATACAATGAGGTAACCCATGGTGGGGACACTTTCGTAAAAGCTCCTTAAACTTCTCCCAAGCCTCGCTAAAAGTCTCATCCTCAAGTTGCCTAAACCCTACTATTTCACTCCTTAATTTAGCATTTCTATTAGGTGGGAAATATTTACTCAAAAATTTTTCAGCTAACTCATCCCACGTCCTAAATGATCCTGGAGCAAAAGAGTTTAACCATGACTTTGCTCCATCTCTAAGAGAATACGGGAACAAAGTTAATCTAAGCGCATCTCTAGGCACTCCTTGAATTACAAAAGAATCACTAACTCCTAGAAAAGACTTAAGATGTAAATGAGGGTCTTCAGATGACAAACCATGGAATTGCCCCACGGTTTGCAACATCTGAAACATTACCGGTTTCATTTCAAAATTCGCCGCTTGGATTTTAGGACGTGCAATCCCTGGATTCAACTCATTAAACATCGGGACAGCATACGCTCGAATGGCTCTGGTCCAATCGTTTGCTATCAAGATAGGATTCTCAGCCTGATTATTTCGCTGCTCATTTTGCTCAAACAGTGGGTTTTGCTGCAGCAACGGATTCTGCTGGGGGTTTGCTGCTGCTGGACCTTCATGAACCTGTGGAAGTTGCGGCACGTTCTCCATCTGGTTTCTGCGCTGCTCCCTCCTTCTATTCCTAAATGTCCTTTCAATTTCTGGATCAAGCTCAAACTGTACCCCAGGCGGATCGCTCATGCACCAAAATCACACCTGCAAAAACAAAAGAAACAATCAAAAAGTTCTAGCACCAAACCACTAAAACACATACACAAAACAGATCAGATAAAAACTTATTCAAGTTCCCCGGCAACGGCGCCAAAAACTTGTTGGGTTCCTAGAGTGAGTAAAAATATAGTATAAAATACTCTAGAATTCCTGTGCAAGTATACACAGTCTGCAGCAAGTAATATTATCAATCCAAGGTCTGAATGAGTTTCCACTTTATCTATTTTGTATAACTTTCTAATGGTTTCGAAGATAATAAAAATGTTGGGTTTTATAAGAATTATGTTGAAGCAAAATAAATGACAGAACAACGAGTAAACGAATAGACAGATAGATTAGAGACAGGCGCTGGTTAGGCTTTAGTGATTATTCTAAGATATGCTCTAGCAATATTATTGATCATGCATTTCTCGCAGTATTATTAGCGGATTCCTCCCGGAACTCTGGATCTTTTGGGATATGTTTCAAACCCAATGAAGAGCGACCGATCAAGCACTAGGCAACAGGCTATCCCTAGCTCAGTCACTGGCGTTCACCAATACACAATGATCGTAGTGTGGAGAATTGCCACACACTCTCTAAATCATCCCTGAAACTAGAGAGAGCTATCCATACCGGCTGGCCAGGCGGGCGTACAATAAGAATAAGCACAACAATTAACCAAAATGCAATAGTCAATTTATTACTAGAGATGAAGCACAGTAATCACATTATTCCTAACCAACACCTTAAGCTACTTAGTTCATAATAGGCATAGGAATACGAATTACAATCTGAGTTTGCATGTCCATAACTACAAGTTAATAAAGAAGGTAAACTCCCTAATCAGCTTGCGGTTGATGGTGTTCTTGATAGTCTTCAATCTCCCTAACTATTCGGCTTCCAAGGGAAAACATGGAATGCATTTGACTTTGACGGCTACTTCCTTTTATAGACGGATGGGAGGCTTGAATTAGGTCAACTAGGACACGTGTAAGGCTATCCTTGATCCTTTATCACGAAAATAACTCAACAGAAGTCGGTTCATGAAGTTGGCTAACGAGCTGTGATGTGGCAGTTTCTGCTTCCAGTTTTGCTGCAGCATAGAATTTGCTCCTTCCAGTCGCTCAGCAGCATAATCTGCACAAAGTGATTTCCAAAGCTTCCATTCTCCCAAATGGGTTAAATCATGTAATATCTCTCTGAAACCAAACTTATTAAGCATTAAAGACACGCAAATCCCTATATAATTGAGGCCTAAATAACTACCTTTTGGGCAGTTATCAGGTTCTTACTTTTTTTTTTCTCTGTTAGACCTCTTCTTCTTTTCTTTGGTCTCTACGAAGCCTGTTTAACCCTCTTTTCCATCGTATCTTCATCCACCGTCTCTCTTTCCTTCCTTGCTCAAGCTTTTTTTTCCTCACAATAATAATACACACAGAAAAACGAATCACATTAGTAGTAATAAAAGATAAGAGTGAAAAACGTACCTGATGGGAGATCGTATAAATAGGGCACTAACTCAAAGATCTTCAACAAATAATTAGCCCCTAATTATCTCTTAATTAATTTAAGTTACTGTTTTAACTTTATGGAAAAAATTTTATTATTTTTCAAACGGTAAGATCTTACATTTACTATGCTCCCTCCGTGTGTAACAACCATAACGCCAGTTGCCTTCTGCTCAACACATGACATCTTTGTTAATTAACTGCATGCCCACTTTATTATCCTGCTAACAACAATAAAATCTCAATGATAAAATTATAATCTTATCTCACCAAAAATCTTAACCGAATAAAATCTCTGATCTTCTCAACAAAAACATGAAATCAAATCTTTTTTTTCTTTTAAATAACATCCACTAGATATATTATTTTAAATCTGGAAAAATCTTCGATTTAAATCTTCAAAATAAAATATAAACTAACCAACAAAATAAAAATAAAATAAATAATAAATAAATAAATAAATAAATAAAATCTAATCAAATCAAAATCATATCAAATCAAAATAATAACAAAACAAAAATAAATAAATAAATAAATAAAACGTAATCCAATAATGGGAGCTTCTGATTAGAATGCTGAAATTTTGCTCCCTCAAAATCTGCGCTCCCTAAATCTACCAGCAACTTCAAAGAAGATTACTTCAGAATTAAATCAGGAAGATATATTATTAAAAATCTAATCTAAACAGAAATTAAAAATTCAAACTGAAATTAAATCTAAACAGAACTAATCCGATTAAATTAAGAATTAAATTGACCAAAATAAAAATAAATAAATAAAATTAACATAAAATCTATGAAAATACCAACGAATTAAAATAAATCAGATAAAATTGAAATTAAAAAAAAAAAACCTAATTCAAATTAATTCAAAACATAATAAAATCCACGAGATCAAATAAAATCGCTACAACACTAGGAGCTAAAAATATTGCAATATGAAATGCTCCCGCAAAACTTTTGCTTTATTCGCTGCCCTTTTACTTTAAACTCACAGCCATCATCAACACATTGTCTAACCATAGATGCATCATTTGATAAATAAAACTTTACCTCATGGAAAAATTCTTTCATTTGTTCTTTTGATAAACCAGGAGGCAAATTTCCACAATCAAGGTAATTGGAAAAGTTATCATACCAAGGTGTTTTCACTGCCTTAATATGAGCTACAGTAAGTAACTGCTCATCAATGAAGGATTTCCTAATCTCAGGTTGTTGGAGCAATGTCAATGAATTACAAAGTTCAATAGGCTTGGATTTCTCATCTATTGGCTCTAAGGATTCAAAATTCCTCTTAAAACTAGAAATCTCACCTACATCGTCATACGCATGCTCCAATCCACCTATTTCCAAATCCTCAATTTGGATTTCTCCAAATTTTTGAGTATGGTACTCAATCAATTCCTTCTGAAAGTGGTCCTCAACAAACTCATCCAACACCTGAATGCACGAGCAATCCTCAAGATCATTAGGATATTTTTTTGCATCAAACATATTAAACTTCACCTTTTGGTCATGCACCTACATTGTAAGCTCCCCTTGTTGGACATCCATCAATGATCTACCAGTTGCCAAAAATGGACTACCATCTTGGTTCTTAGACTTCTGCCTTTGTGGAAAAGGTAAGGGTGGGTCATAGGGTGGGGGCGGTACATAAGGTGGGGGTTCTGCATCTGGAACAGAACTAATTGCTCCAGCATCTTTGCTGCTGCCTCCATCATATTGACCAGACCCCAATTCTTTTTCGACAACATTACTATCACTACTCTTTTCTACTTCCTGGGGTTTACTAGGCTCTTTTCTATCTTCTAGTGGCTTATCACTCCCTAAAGTCATTGCATGCACCTGCTTCTTACCTTCCCTTATAGGGTGTTCAATATCTAAAGGAATGTTCCCTTGAGGTCGTGCCTTCAACTCATTAGCTAGCTGACCCACTTGCAACTCTAGGGCTCTCAATGAAGCTTGCTGATTTAGGATTATGACATCATTACGAGCCATATAATCCTTCATCGTTGACTCCAGAGAATTACCCGAGTTTTGCTGGGGCAAAGTCTGCTTATTTTGCTGGGGCAATTCCTGTGATTTAGCAAATCCGAACTGGTTCACCACCTTTTGCTGTGCTTGGGGGACTTGCGAATTGCTTCCTTGTCCTTCCCATGCAAAGTTGGGATGGTCGCGCCAACCTGAATTATATAAGTTAGAATAAAGGTTATTCCTTTGATTACCTACAAAAAACACAGAAGCTGGATTATTAGGACAAAACTCATAATTATGCTATTCACCCACTACAACAAATTATGCTTTTAATGTCGGACGGAAAAAAATTTGCGGGCCTTTTAATGTCGGACGAAAAAACGCGCGACCTTTTAATGTCGGATGGCAGGGTTTGAAATTTTTCAGACTTTTAATGTCGGGCATTGACCGACATTAAAAGATACTTTTAATGTCGGTCAATGCCCGACATTAAAAGTTTTTTTTTTTTAAAAAAAAATTAATTTGTGTTTTTTTTAAAACAAAAATTCCTCTCCAGTGAAAATTTACTCTCTCTCCCCGACATTTCTCTCTTCCCCCTTCTCTCGTCTTCACTTTTCCCTTTTCTCGTCTTCTCCGTCTAGAAGCTCACTAGAGGCGACTCGAAGCATTACATCTCTGGCACGATTCCCTTCTCTCGTCTTCAAAACACGTGGGTTTTTTTGTTCGGCGCGGTGACTTTCCCACACACATCTTTCGACGGCGACTTCATCTCTTCCCCTCATCGTCGGTCACTGAACTCTTCATCTCTAGCATGACGTGGGTTTTTTTGTTCATGGGTTTGTGAGTTAAAAGTGTAGATGTGTGTGGTTGTACTTCGTGGGTAGCAAATCCATGGTGGTCGTGGCTGTTCGTGCTCAGATCTGAGGCCGTGGTGGTCGTGGGTAGCAAATCTGACATTAAAAGACAGTAGATTTGAGCCCGATCAGTTTGATTTTTAAGATTTGAGTTGGATTACTTCTAAGGTTTGTTTTGTTTGCTTCTTTTTAATTTTATAAAATGTAGACCTAAATTTAATTCTGGGATGTCTGTATAAAATTATTTCTTTCTTGTGGTTGGATTGTGGTGTAATGCTTCTGTTTGGTTTAGTGGGGGTGGTGTGATGCTTCTGTTTGGTTTAGTGGAGAGGAGGAAAATTCTTGTTTCTCCATTTTTTAATGTTGTTATTGTCCTTTTTTCATTGTCTATTAAGTTAAATGGAAGCTTTATTTTGGATGATGGATTATGCCCTTTGAGTCTGCTATTGCTCAGGCATTGGAGTCATCTATCAGACAACTTTAAATATTATCTTTTGTTGTGTAAGATGATGAATTAATTCTGATCTGCGCCTGTCTAATTTAGATCTTAATGAAAAATGGGATCTAGTTTATTGTAAGGTTGTTTTTTATTAGATGGTTTATTTAAGAGATTATATAGTTTGTGGAGTTGTGTGAAAAGTTACTGGAAGTTTGCTTTATTTCTTTCTGTGAATGTGTTGGAAACTATAGTGGCATGATACAACCCCTTGATTACTATGTTTTTTGTTTATGATATGATATTAGATCTCTGTGCAATTCTTGTATTTAAGGTTGTCTCAATAATTTGCTCCATTTGGTTGATGAAAATGTTTCCAATACATGCTCCCACCTTGGGTGTAGTGAATGGAAATTGATCACCCGAAAAAACTGCAGAAAGAACTATGGAGTTTCGAGAATTAAATGATTCCATTGAGGAAGCTAAGGTATAGTTGTACAATTGGTCTCTCTCTCTCTCACTCAGGCAGACACCTAATGTTATGAACAATGATATAAATACTAGCAGCTGATCGTCGTTTTGAGCTTCAAGATGCTTGTGAAGATAATGTAACCTTGTCAAATCAATTCCAAGATATTGAGGTTTGCAATCTTCTTCACTTAATATCTTGTTTTTGGGACCACTCTTCCATGTTTACATTTTTTACCACAGTGAACTTTGAACATTTTCTCTCTATTCTTGAAGAACGATTTGCAGGATGATAAGTGTGCACATTCATCCCGCTTATACATTTTACTAAACGACCAACTCCAACATTTGACTGCTGAAATGGAGCGTTACAAATCATTGACCGAAACTTTACAGGTTAAATTGAACTTATGCTTTTGAGATTTTTATATATTGTTGGGCTTATATGACACCTTTCCAAGAAGTTGTTGAGAATATATTTAAGGATCTGCTACTTCCGGAGACTGGTTTTTTTGTTTTTTAAATTTAAGTTTGCTCTATATGCTTGGAATTGGCATAAATTGCATGAATGTTGTTTTCTTCATAAAATTTATCTGTGATTTCTATTTAATTGTATCAGGAAGAATATGATACTCATGATCCAAAGGGGCATTGCTTACCAGTTTTACCTTTTCTAATGAAGAGGACAAAAGTAATAGAAATTGTTGCTGCACGGGATATTGTTTTTGCACTTGCACATTCTGGTGTTTGTGCAGCTTTTAGTAGAGGTAATTACATATTTACATTATTTATGCCCTAGTGAATTTTCTTAAACAAAAATTCCTGAATGACACTTGTTGGTTATTTTTTGCACGAGACAAATGAAAGGATATGCTTCTTGAATGTCAGCCCTGATGAGGTCATTCGGAGTTTGTTTTACAATAAGAACAATGATTCACTTATTACAGTTTTAGTTTATGCTTCTGATAACTTCACCTCTTTGAAATGCAGATCTACAAGGATTGAGTTCTTTTGACATGTTTTCAAATTACCAATTTAAGATCAATGTAGTGGAAACTAGGGGAAAGATTCAGAGGGAAGAAGATCCATTTTACTCTTCAAATATCCTTTTGTCATAACAGATCTAATTTTGCATTTCAGTATGGTCAACAAACATTTGATACATTCAAGAGTACCGAGAATTATGGTGTTATAGTCTTACTTTTGATTTCTACTCTATAACTTCCCTCACGCGCTTTGTTTTGTGTGTGTGTGTGTGTGTGTGTGTGTGTGTTTGTTAATGATGCATTTTGTATCTAGTTTTGGTTTAATTGAGGAACAACAACGCTTTGTTGAGGGATTGGTGGGGTTTCTTCCCATTTATTTGGTCGTATAGTAGTTCGTTTTTAGTTCATGTAATACTTTAACAGAAAAGTGTGTAAGGTAGCGAAGGAGACATCCTATGCTGTTGATTTTGGAAAAGCGAAGGAGACATCCTATGCTGCACTAAATAACACTCGTTATTTGCTTCCATCCTGGATCTCTAAGGCTGCTGCCCAACTAGTAAGAACAATTTGATAACACTTGGTTTTGTACATTGGTTCTGCCATTCCAAACACATATCCTAATTCATATGTTTTTTCTATAATATAAAATTTTGAATAACATGTGGAAGTTTATTGCCTGCAACACAACTGTTTAAAGAAAAAGGAAAATAAATGAAAAAGGATTTCAGTTAGTCCATTATTTTCTCACTTTTCTGAGTTGCTTTGAAAATAAAAGAAATAGATTTTTGTGGTGCTGAATATAGCGTTGCTCCCTTGTTTTGTGGATAATTTAAATAACATTTCCTATTAACTTGCTTAGTTTTAGAATTTTTGGAGTCTTGTTGTGAACCTGAAGTGTTGTGAGGTTGTAGTTGGACGGTTTTTTTCATATAGAAGTGTGTTTCTCTTGTTTAACAGGTTTAAAAATTTTTGGGTTAGCCATATGTATGTCGTTCTGCTGTCGAAATTTTCGAAGCACATCCGGTTAAAATTAAGATAGAAGTTTTAGTAATGTCGCTAGGTTAAGTATAGAATTCTAGAGTGTTACAGGTTCTTTGGATTTTTATTCATTGCTTTGTTGCCTTCATTTGGTTTGTGCACTATGTACCCTATTGTTACAGGAAATTCTCATTTGATTATTTGAATATTCTCCTTTGCACCCACCGTTTTCTTTGACGTCTATTTTTGCTTATTCGACTGGAATTACGTTTTATCGAATTCAATTTCCCGTTTTGTGCAGGAACAAAACCAGGAACTTGTCCAATATTTAATATCTCATCAGCGACCCCAGCCCCTACAAGCAAGACTGGTGCTGATGATTTTCTTATTTCTGACAATGATAAAAATGATTATGATTGGTAAAGTTATCACCTCACACTTTTCGTTTTAGTTTATTGAATGAAATTCCCTATTGAAGATTGCTGTTTTTATCCTGGCTTAACCGATCATTCATAGTGTTGAGAATAACTCAATGTCTCGATATCAGTAATTGACTTGGGTGGGTCTCCAAATGAAACCACATCAGATTAGTACCAGGCAGTTAGACACTTATGCCAAAGGAAGGTAGATAGGAAGCTTGAAATTAGAACAATTTCTTATTCAATGTATCTGGACTAACATCTACGAAAAAGATATAACACCATAACATGATTTAAGCTTACATTTGAGAAAAGATAAAATTAGGGCAAAGGTCGTAATTTACCAATAAGGGTGTAATTAACAAGTTAATGAGACCTAGCAATTTTTGAGTTGAATAATAGTTTATTTTAGGTTTACTCTTAATTGTGGCTTTTAAAAGAATTTTTATTATAGATTAAAATAGTTTTTTCATTGAATGCAACCTCTATTTTGCCTGTACGTCTTGAGCTTTAATTTTAGTTTAAGGATTTGATTGGAGATGTGTGTCGATTGTATTTCACTTATACGTTTTTTATTTGTATAAGGTTTGGAATTCATCTTGTTAAGCAAGAACTGTTGCAGATGATGAAATGGATATTCTTGAAAAGAAGCTCGAAGATGAACTTGAAAAAGAGCATTTAAGGAGTTGCATACTTATCTTGTTTAGTAATTTTACTTTTTCTTTGTAAATTTGGTTCATGGATGTGATTTGTGGATAGACGGAAAGTTTCATGTATTATATACACTCTTATATTTTATTAACTAAATACATGTTCGTTGAGTTTTAGTTATGTAAAAATACTTTCAAGATTTTATTTTGTGTATATGTTTAAATTCTATTTTGTTTACAGGTTTGTACAAAATGAAGAAATAGTATTGTTGGTTAGCTACGTGTGCAACCAACAATTTTTTTTTAATTTAATATCACACATTTAATGTCGGACATTTTTAATGTCGCAACTTTTAATGTCGGGCAATGACCGACATTAAAAACTGACCGACATTAAAAGTGACTTTTAATGTCAGACAAAGAGTGGTTGACCGACATAAAAAGTTCACTTTTAATGTCGGGCATTGACTGACATTAAAAGTGATTTTTAATGTCGGTCAAAGCTTGTTGAATGACATTAAAAAGGCCCTTTTAATGTCGGGCAATGACTGACATTAAAAGGGTATTTTTAATGTCGGACAGAGCTTTTAATGTCGGTCAATGACCGACATTAAAAGCGACCGACATTAAAAGAGGCTTTTAATGTCGGGCAATGCCCGACATTAAAAGCGACCGACATTAAAACTTTTAATGTCGGTTTTTTTAATGTCGGTCAGTGACCGACATTAAAGACTTTTAATGTCGGGCATTGCCCGACGTTAAAAGCCAAATTTGTTGTAGTGACCACAATAAACACATGATTCTTCTGTAACTTGGTTTACCACTGGCGGCTGCTGGACATGACTAACCACTGTTACATTTTTAAGAGCGTTAGCTAATTCTACAATATCGGCCCTAATGGTAGACACACCATCAACTTCTAACACACTCTTAACTTTTTTATTAGAGCCTCTGACATCTGTCCATTGACAACTGTAGGTTGATATTCTCTCTAAAATCTCATAAGCTTCATTAAAAGATTTTTCCAAAAGAGCCCCTCCCGCAGAAGCATCCACCATACACTTGGTTGCTATGTTTAACCCATTGTAAAATATTTCCATTTGAATACAATATGGCAAACAGTGGTGGGGACACTTTCGCAAAAGCTCCTTAAACCTTTCCCAAGCCTCACTAAAAGTTTCTTCCTCATTTTGCCTAAATCCCACTATTTCACTCCTTAACTTGGCACTCCTAATTGGTGGAAAATACTTACTAAGAAATTTCTCTACTAGCTCATTCCACGTACTTATCGATGCTGGAGCAAAAGAATTCAACCACGCTTTTGCTCCATCTCTAAGAGAATAAGGGAATAGGGTTAATCTAAGGGTATCTCTCGACACTCCCTGGAAAAAAAATGAATCACTAACTCCTAAAAAAGACTTAAGATGAAGATGAGGGTCCTCGGATGGTAAACCATGGAATTGGCCAACCATCTCTAACATGTGAAACATGACCGGTTTCAATTCAAAATCCGATGCCTCAATTATCGGACGCATTATCACTGGATTTAACTCTTCAATTATTGGGAAAACATACGATCTAATGACTCTGTCCCTACCATTTGCTACAAGGATAGGATACTTAGCCTGATTATTTTGCTGTCCGTTTTGCTCCAGCGGCGGATTTTGCTGCATCGCATAGTTCCTCTTCGAGATTCACTTCAATTTTTTTTTTTGAAAATCTAATCCGAAGGGGATCGCTCACACACCAAAGTCAAACCTACAAAACAAAAAGAAACAATCAAAAAGTTCATGCACCAAATCACCAAAAATACACAATAAAAATCAATCAAATAAAACAATTTCAAGTCCCCGGCAACGGCGCCAAAAACTTGTTGCAATTCTGAAGTGGTTAAAAATATGAGATAAATTAACTCCAGAATACTGTGCAAGTATACACAATCTAGCAGTAAGTGATAAGTATTTATCGTATCCACAGGGTCTTGAAATGCCTACCTCTATTGATTTAATTTGCCTTTTTAGTGATTTCAAAAGGTTGGTTAAATTGATTTGGGTTTTTAAAATGCTGAAGCAAAAGATATGCGGAAGCAGTAAGTGATTACGACTAGAGAAAACAAAATGGAAACAGACACAGATTAAGACTTCTGTAATTGTTATAAAGATGCTCCAGCAATTCTTTTGATCCGTCAATCTCCTGCAGTATTATCAGCGGGATCCTCCCGGAACTCCGGATTTTTTGGAATATGTTTCAAAACCAATGAAGCTCTACCAATCAAGCACTAGGCAACTGGCTATCCCTAACTTAGTCACTGGCGTTCACCAATACACAATGATCTAGCGTGAATTATCGCCACACAACTCCTAAATCATCCCTGAAACTAGGAGAAGCTATACATACCGGCTAGCTAGGCGGGCACATAATGAAAATAAAGATCAACAATAATTCAAGATGATCATGATCAAATAGAATTTCCAGATTTATAAATATAGCAATCACATAATTCTTAACCTATGCCTACAAAGCAATTAGTTCATGATTGAAGACATAAAATACGTTACAATCTCGATAAGCACATCCATAAAGCGAAATAAACAAGAAGTACTAATCCTTTTCAGCAAATGGGGATGAAACGGCTGCTCCAAACCACCAAGAACATGGAAGAACTTCGTCTCCTTGAGTGGAATCGCAAATGGTCTTCTTAGATCTCCATTCCGCCGTCAATTCGGCCTCCGGCCGATTAATTCGGTCTCCAAATCGTGAATGAACTTATCTTTGACGGCTCCTCCTTTTATAAGATGAGAATTAGGTTAAATTGGACACATGGCAGGCTCTCCTTGCTCCTTTATCTTGAAAATAACTCAACATAAGTCGGTTTGTCAACTTGGCTAACGAGCTGTGACGTGGCAGTTTTGCTCCCAGTTTTGCTGCAGCACAGAATTTGCTCCCTTCAGTCGCTCAGCAATATTTTCTACACATAATCACTTTCAAAGCCTCCATTCTTCCAAATGGATTAAAACATATAATATTCATCTAAAAGCAACCCTATCAAGCACAAAAGACACACAAATCCCTATAGAATTAAAACCTAAATAACTACCTTTCGGACAGTTATCAGTATCCCAACTTCCCTTAAACTGAAAGACACATGCACTTAACATGTCCTCTAAGGTCTGGATGGTCCTCTCCGACTGACCATCTGTCTGGGGATGGAACGCGGTATTGAACTTCAACTTTGTTCCCATAGCTTTCTGCACACTAGGCCAAAACTTAAAAGTAAACCTCGGATCCCTATCTGAAACTATGGACACTGGCACTCCATGCTGACTCACAATCCTGTCGACGTATAGCTTAGCTAGCTGATCTAGTGTAGACGTCACTTTAATCGGTATAAACCATGTTGTCTTGGTGAGTCTGTCCACTACTACCCATATACCATCATGTCCACTAGAAGTACGAGGTAATCCAAACAGAAAATCCATGGTAATTTGCTCCCACTTCCACTCTGGCACTGGGAGTGGATTAAGGAGCCCTCCTGTCCTCTGTCTCACGGGTTTAACCTGTTGGCAGATCAAACATCTATCGACATATTCAGCTATCTCCCGCTTCTTACCCGACCACCAATAAGTTTTCTTCAGAGTTCTGTACATCTTGGTGCTTCCTAGATGCATAGCATAAGCTGAACTGTGAGCTTCCTCTAGTATGGCACCCTTAAGCTCACTAATATTTGGAACACATAGTCTTCCCTGCTTAACTATGGCTCCGTCCGCTCTCAACACCAATTCTACCTCTGGGCCTTGCTTGGACCTTGCAAGCATTTTCTGTTAGTTATTATCCTCTGGCTGTCTTCTCACAATCTCTGCTACTAGAGAAGACCTAACCTGAAATTGAGCTAACAGACTCCCTGAGCTTTCTACAGTCATAATTGCCTTGAAACCTCTAAACTCACTTAGCAAGCTTGCTCAAATACCACATAAGGCACTCTTCGGAAGTCTCGACTTCCTACTCAACGCATCTGCTACCACGTTAGCCTTACCTGGATGTTATTCTATGGTACATCATAGCCTTTAATCAGTTATAGTTATCGCCTCTGCCTCAGATTCAACTCTTTCTGATCAAAGATGTACTTCAAACTCTTATGACCTGTGAAAATGTGGCACTTCTCAGCGAATAAATAATGTCTCCAGATCTTCAGTGCTAAAACAACTGCTGCTAGCTCAAGATCATGGGTAGGGTAATTACACCCATACTTCTTCAACTGCCTTGAAGCATAAGCTATTACCTTTCCTTCCTACATCAGCACACAACCTAATCCTTGCCTCGAAGCGTCACAATAGATCACATACTCCTTCCCTGTTACAGGAAGTGTCAAAATAGGCGCTGTCACCTATCTCTTCTTCAGCTCCTGGAAACTCTGTTCGCATTTATCCGTCCACTCAAACTTAGCATTCTTCCTTATCAAAGTTGTCAAGGGTAATGCTAATCGTGAGAAATCTTCAACAAAACGTCTGTAGTACCCGACCATGCCTAGGAAACTACGCACCTCTGTTGCACTAGCTGGTCTCTCCCAGTTGACAACAGCTTCCACTTTCTACGGATCAATACTAACTCCGTCCGCTGAAACTACATGCCCTAAGAACACCACTTGATTCAACCAGAACTCACATTTGTTGAACTTAGCGTATAGCTGTTTATCAGGTAGTATCTGTAGAACAATCCTCAGATGTTCCTCATGGGCTTTCTTGTCAATTGAGTAAACTAGTATGTCATCAATGAACACTATCAAAAACTGATCTAAATACTGATGGAAGATCCTGTTCATGAGGTCCATGAAAACTGCCGACGCATTCGTTAAACCGAATGGCATCACAAAAAACTCATGGTGCCCATACCTCGTCCTGAATGCTGTCTTAGGAATATCTGATTCCCTAACCTTCAACTAGTGATATCCTGACCTAAGATCAATCTTAGAGAACACTGCTGCTCCCCTTAACTTGTCAAACAAGTCATCGATGCGTGGTAGAGGATACTTCTTACGTATCGTGACTTTGTTTAACTGCCTGTAATCAATGCATAATCTCAGGGTACCATCTTTCTTCTTCACGAATAACACTGGAGCTCCCCAAGGTGATACACTAGGCCTGATGTATCCCTTGTCAACTAGTTCTTGCAACTGCACCTTTAGCTCCTTAAGCTCGCTCATAGCCATTCTCTACGGTGCCTGTGAAATAGGTATTGTTTCTGGTAAAAACTCAATAGTGAACTCCACCTCTCTATCAGGTGGCAAACCCGATAGATCAACTGGAAAAACATCAAGAAATTCGTTCACTACAGGAACATCTTCTAATTTAAGCTTTTCTTCTTGCACCTTTACTACGTGTGCAAGAATCGATGTGCAACCCTTCCTCAACAACTTCTCAGCTTTCAGAGCTGAAATCAAACTCGTAGGAATAACCTTCCTCTCACCCCTGAAAACAACTTCAGTCAAACCTGGTTTCCTAAAAGTCACTTCCTTCCTATGGCAATCCATAGAAGCATAGTGAGTGAATAAGAAGTCCATTCCCAAAATTACATCCAACGCCTGCAACTCTAGAGGAAGAAGATCCACTAACATACAGAGACCTTCTACTACAACCTCACAATCACGCGACACTTCACCGACTAATAAAATGTCACCAACTGGAGTGCATATGATTAACTCCTCTGATAAAGGCTCTAGCATCCTATTCAGCTTAGTTAAAAACATACTAGAAACAAAGGAATGCGTAGCACCTAGATCTAATAAAACACGTGCAGGTACATTAAAAATCAAAATCGTACCAATGATCACGTCTAGTGCATCCTCTACTTCCTGTTGAGTCATGGCGTAGACTTTTCCCTGCTACCTAGGTCTCCCCACAACTCTCGTTTTCCTTGCACCACTTGTGTCTTCTCCTGCGCCTGCTAAGACTCTTGGCTGCTCAACTGTGTGGGACTCAACTCCCTGGTCCCTCTAAACGGTTGTCCTCAGCTGTGGACAATCCCTCTTGAAATGCCCTGGTTGTCCACACTGGTAACACACACCGACCCCAACAAGACACTGACCCCGATGATTCTTGCCACAACTTACACATGGGGTTCTCCTGGATTCACTAGCAACGGACTCCTGACCCGTCCACGGTCTTGCTACCGAACTCGCAGACTGAATGGGGGCTCTCTAACTCTACCTCTGATAGGCACTACCCGAACTCATCTGCCTCGATAACTGGCCACCAGATCGACGCTTGAAGTCTTGACGGCTTGAAACATTCACTCTAGGTGTGAACCTCCGTTGCTCACGACCTCAGAAACCACTAGCTGTTGGAGCTCCACGATTAGGCTCCACTGCCGACTTTTACTCTATAATACTCTGCTCCACACGTAAAGTAGTCTCTACTAGCTGGGAAAAACCCATCCACTTGGCAATAGCGGTAACTGGGGTACATATCTCAAAACGCAACCCTCTCTCGAACCTACGACACTTGTCACTCTCAGATGCCACAATCACATAGGCATACCGTGAAAGCTCAGTATACTTTCTCTCCTACTCGGCCACTGAAAGTGACCCTTGCTTCAGCTCCAGAAACTCATCTCTCTTTGCCTCACAATATGTGGTGGGATAGTTGATAACTGCCGAAAAGGTAGTTATTTAGGCCTCAATTATATAGGGATTTGTGTGTCCTTTATGCTTATTAGGGTTGGTTTTGGATAGATATTACATGTTTTAACCCATTTGGAAGAATGGAAGCATTGGGAATTATTTTGTGCAGATTATGCTGTTAGGCGACTGGAGGGAGCAAATTCTGTGCTGCAGCAAAATTGGAAACAGAACTGCCACATCACAGCTCGTTAGCCAACTTCATGAACCGACTTCTGTTGAGTTATTCTCGTGATAAAGGATCAAGGAGAGCCTTACACATGTCCAAGTTGACCTAATTCAAGCCTCCCATCCTTCTATAAAAGGAAGTGGTCGTCAAAGTCAAAAGTATTCCAAATCTCATTGGAAGCCGAATAGTATAGAGAGATTAGAGGCCATCAGTACAAGCTGGTTGAGGAGTTTAATATTTCCTTTATTATCTTGTAATTATGAACATGTCTACTCAGATTATGATTTGTGTTTCCATACTTATTATGAACTAAGTAGCTTTAGGCGTTGGTTAAGGAGTATGTAGTTGCCGTGCTTCATCTCTAATAATATTTGTTGATTATTGCATCTTGGTTAATTGTTGTGTCTATTTCCATTTTATGCCCGCCTGGGCAGCCGGTGTGAATAGCTCTCTCTAGTTTCAGGGATGATTTAGAGAGTGTGTGGCAATTATCCACACTACGATCATTGTGTATTGGTGAACGCCAGTGACTGAGCTAGGGATAGCCAGTTGCCTAGTGTTTAATCGGTCGTACTTCATTGGGGTTGAAAAATATTCCAAAAGATCCGGAGTTCCGGGAGGAATCCGTTAATAATACTGCGAGAGTTTGCATGATCAATAATATTGCTAGAGCATCTTTTAAAGCAATTACTAAAACATGACCAGTGCCTGTCTTTAATCTGTCTGCCTATTTGATTATTTTTTGTTTTGTCATTTACTTTGCCTCATCATTATTCTTACAAAACCCAATCATTTTTACTACTTTGAAACCATTAGGAAGTTACACAAAATAGATAAAGTGAAAGCTAATTCAGACCTTGGATTGACAAATACTTATCACTTGTTGCAGACTGTGTATACTTGCACAGAGTCTAGAGTCAAATTACATCTTATTTCTTATAGCATTTTTACTCACTCTAGGAACCCAACAAGTTTTTGGCGTCGTTGTCGGGGAACTGAATAAGTTTTTATCTGATTTGTTTTGTGTATGTGTTTTAGTGGTTTGGTGCTAGAACTTTTTTATTGTTTCTTTTGTTTTTTCAAGTGTGAGTTTGGTGCATGAGCGATCCGCCTGGGGTAAGGTTCGAGCTTGATCCAGAAATTGAAAGGACATTCAAGTTAAGAAGGAGAGAGCAGCGCAGAAACCAGATGGAGAACGTGCCGCATCTTCCAAAGGGACCTGAAGGTCCAGCAAACCCCCAGCAGAATCCTTTGCTGCAGCAAAACCCGCTGTTTGAGCAAAATGAGCAGCAAAATAATCCGGCTGAAAATCCTATCTTGATAGCGAACGATAGAATCAGAGCCATTCGAGCGTATGCTGTCCCAATGTTTAATGAGTTGAATCCAGGGATTGCACGTCCCCAAATCCAAGCGACGAATTTTGAAATGAAACTGGTAATGTTTCAGATGTTGCAAATCCATGGTTTGTCATCTTAAGACCCTCATTTACATCTTAAGTCTTTTCTAGGAGTTAGTGATTCTTTTGTAATTCAAGGAGTGCCTAGAGATGCTCTTGGATTAACATTGTTCCCGTATTCTCATAGAGATGGAGCAAAGGCATGGTTAAACTCTTTTGCTCCAGGATCAATTAGGACATGGGATGAGTTGGCTGGAAAATTTTTGAGTAAATATTTCCCACCTAATAGAAATGCTAAATTGAGGAGTGAAATAGTAGGGTTTATGCAACTTGAAGATGAGACTTTTAGTGAGGCTTGGGAGAGATTTAAGGAGCTTTTGCGAAAGTGTCCTCACCATGGTTTACCTCATTGTATTCAAATGGAAACATTTTACAATGGTTTAAATGGAGTAACCCAAAGTATGGTCGATGCTTCGGCTGGAGGGGCCCTTTTGGCAAAAACTTTTGATGAAGCCTATGAAATTTTAGAAAGAATATCTAGTAATAGTTGTCAGTGGTCGGATGTTAGAGGCACAAATAAAAAGGATAAGAGTGTATTAGAGGTTGATGGTGTGTCCACCATTAGGGCTGATCTTGCCATGATTGCTAACGCTCTTAAGAATGTAACAGTGATTAGTCATCAGCAGGCACCAACTATGGAGCCTACTGCAGTGGTGAACCAAGTGGCAGAAGAAGCGTGTGTCTATTGTGGTGAAAATCACAACTATGAGTTTTGTCCCAGCAATCCAACTTCTGTGTTTTTTGTAGGTAATCAGAGGAATAACCCTTACTCTAACTTTTATAATCCAGGTTGGCGCAACCACCCCAACTTCTCATGGGGAGGACAAGGAAGTAATGTGCAAGCACAACAAATGGTGAACCAGCCAGGATTTGCTAAAGCGCAGGTAATGCCCCAGCAAAACAAGTAGGCTTTGCCCCAGTAAAATTCGGGAAGTTCTCTCGAGGCGATGATGAAAGAATTTATGGCTCGTACAGATGTCGCAATTCAAAGTAATCAAGCTTCGATGAGAGCCCTGGAATTGCAAGTGGGTCAGCTAGCCAGTGAGCTAAAGGCACGGCCTCAAGGGAAACTTGTTTCGGATACTGAACACCCTCGAAGGGAAGGTAAGGAGCAGGTAAAGGCAGTAACTCTTAGGAGTGGTAAGCCATTAGAAGAGCCTAGTAAGACCCAGGATGTAAGTAGGAATAGTGATAAAAATGTTGTTGTTGAGAAAGAATTGGAGACTGGTCAGGGTGCTGGAGGCAACAATAAAAATGCTGGAGCATATGGTTCTGTTCCAGATGTAGAACCACCTTATGTGTCGCCCCCACCTTATGTACCACCTCTACCTTTTCCACAAAGGCAGAAGCCTAAGAATCAGGATGGTCAATTTAAAAAGTTTTTACAGATTCTTAAGCAATTGCATATAAATATCCCTTTAGTAGAAGCTATTGAGCAAATGCCTTATTATGCTAAATTTCTTAAGGATATTTTAACTAAAAAGAAGAGGTTAGGTGAGTTTGAAACTGTATCTCTTACTGAGGAGTGTAGTGCTATTCTTAAGAATGGGCTACCCCCCAAGGCTAAGGATCCAGGGTCATTTACTATACTTGTATCTATAGGTGGAAAAGAATTAGGTAGAGCACTCTGTGATTTAGGTGCAAGCATTAACCTAATGCCTCTTTCGGTCTATCGGAAGCTTTGTATAGGTGAAGCTAGGTCTACCACAGTCACACTCCAATTAGCTGATAGGTCTATCACATATCCAGAGGGTAAAATTGAGGATGTCTTAGTAAAAGTGGATAAATTCATATTTCCTGTTGATTTTATTATTTTAGATTATGAGGCTGATAAAGATGTCCCAATTATTCTAGGTCGTCCATTTTTGGCTACTGGTAGGGCGTTAATAGATGTTCAAAAAGGGGAGTTGACAATCAGAGTCTGTAATGAGGAAGTAAAATTTAATGTATTTAAAGCCATGAAATATCCAGATGAGATGGAGGATGGCTCCTTCATTAGGATTCTGGAGAGCACAGTTATTGAGACAGCAAAACAGGATTTGGCTGATAAGCATTCGAAAAAGCATGGAGAGGTTGGTATTGAAGATTTAGAAGTTTGTTCTTCAGATAGGAAAAATGAAAAAGAGTTGTTTAGGTGTGAGGATGTTTTTGAGTCTTTAGATTTAGATCAAAGGAAGGCTTCGCCCATTAAGTCATCCCTAATTGAGGCACCTACTTTAGATTTGAAGCCCTTACCGGATCATCTAAAGTATGTGTATCTTGGGGAAGGTGAGATGTTGCCCATTATTGTTGAATCAGATTTAATGTCGGAGCATGAGGAGGCCTTAATAAAATTGTTGCAGCAATACCGCAAAGCTATAGGTTGGACATTGGCTGACATTCAGGGAATTAGCCCATCTTTTTGTATGCACAAAATCACTCTAGAGAAGGGATCCTTTAGGAGTATTGAGCAACAAAGAAGGCTTAACCCTGCAATGAAAGAGGTTGTTAAAAAGGAGGTAATTAAATGGTTGGATGTTGGGATCATTTATCCGATTGCCGATAGGAATTGGGCAAGCCCTGTCCAATGTGTTCCTAAGAAAGGAGGTGTCACTGTGGTGAGCAATAAAGACAATGAGTTGATTCCAACCAGGACAGTAACTGACTGGAGGGTTTGTATGGACTACAGGAGGCTTAATAAAGCCACCCGTAAGGACCATTTCCCTCTACCATTTATTGACCAGATGTTGGATAGATTGGCTGGTCAGGTCTATTACTGTTTCTTAGATGGTTACTCTGGGTACAACCAGATTACTATTGCTCCTGAGGATCAGGAGAAAACCACTTTCACCTATCCTTATGGGACATTTGCTTTTAGGCGAATGCCTTTTGGCCTTTGCAATGCTCCAACAACATTTCAGCGGTGTATGTTAGCAATTTTCTTTGATATGATTGAGTCTACTGTTGAGGTATTTATGGATGATTTTTCAGTGTTTGGAGGGTCTTTTAAGAATTGTTTAGAAAATTTAGGTAAAGTATTAAAGAGATGTGAGGATACCCATCTAGTTCTTAATTGGGAAAAATGTCACTTCATGGTGAAGGAGGGCATAGTGTTAGGTCATAGGATTTCTAAGAATGGTCTAGAAGTTGATAGAGCAAAAATAGAGGTGATTGAAAGACTAGAGCCACCAAATTCAGTGAAGGGAATTCGGAGTTTTTTAGGACATGCTAGATTTTATAGGAGGTTCATAAAGAATTTTTCCAAAATCAGTAAACCTCTTTGTAACTTATTGTGTACTGATCATGTTTTTGACTTTAATGCAGATTGTAGGGAGGCTTTTGAGACTTTGAAAGCTGCTTTAGTCTCAGCACCCATTCTTTGCGCACCTAATTGGAATTTACCATTTGAGGTAATGTGTGATGCGAGTGATGCTGCGGTAGGTGCAATTCTGGGGCAAAAGCAGGGCAAATTTATCCATCCTATATATTATGCAAGCAAGGTTTTAAATGAAGCACAAGTCAACTATACAACTACTGAGAAGGAGTTGTTAGCTGTTGTGTTTGCTTTTGAGAAGTTTTGGCCATATTTGGTTGGATCCAAAGTCACGGTGCTCACGGATCATGCAGCAATAAGGTATTTAATGACTAAGAAGGATGCAAAGCCTAGACTAATTCGTTGGGTTTAATTATTACAGGAGTTCGACTTGGAGATAAAGGATAAGAAGGGATCAGAAAATGTTATTGCAGATCACTTATCTCGTCTTGATCCATCATCAGCTTTGCTGGAGCAATCTGCCATTTCCGATTCTTTTCCAGATGAACAGCTCTTTGCTGTTGAGGTAAAGGTAGTTAGGGATGTCCCTTGGTATGCTGATATTGCCAACGTTTTGGTAAAGGGAGTCACCCCTATTGATATGGATTGGAGGCAGAGGAAAAAGTTTAAGCATGATGCGAAGTTAATCTATTGGGATGAGCCATTTATGTATAAGCAATGCTCTGACGGTATTATTCGTAGGTGTTTTTCAGGTGCTGAAGCAAAGGAAATCCTGGAGCAATGTCACTCTTCGGCGTATGGAGGTCATTTCAGCGGTCAGAGGACAGCTATGAGGATTTTGCATTGTGGATTCTTCTGGCCCACCTTATTCAAAGATGCATATTTGTTCTACAAGCAATGTGATGCTTGCCAAAGGAGAGGAAATGTAGGACTTAGAGATGAAATGTCTCTTACTTATATTTTAGAAGTTGAATTATTCGATGTATGGGGTATTGATTTTATGGGGCCATTTCCCCCTTCTAATGGCAATGTTTTTATCTTATTGGCAGTTGATTACGTGTCCAAATGGGTGGAGGCCATTGCATGCCATCAGAGTGATGCCAAGACAGTTGCAAGGTTTCTTCAATCGCATATCTTTGCACGGTTTGGGACACCTAGAGCTCTAGTGAGTGATGAGGGTACACATTTTGTTAATAATATCTTAACTAAGCTTTTAGCTAAGTATGAGATTAAACATAGGATAGCTACCCCTTATCACCCACAAGCGAATGGTCAAGCTGAAATTAGTAATAGGGAAATTAAATCGATTCTAGAGAAAGTAGTTCATCCATCTAGGAAGGATTGGTCTTTTAGGTTGGATGAGGCTCTTTGGGCTTATAGGATAGCCTATAAGACTCCTCTAGGTATGTCTCCCTATAGGTTAGTATATGGGAAAGCTTGCCATTTACCATTGGAGCTGGAGCATAAAACGTTATGGGCTTTGAAAAAGTTAAATTTTGATCTGAGTCGTGCACGAGCAATTAGAATGTTGCAACTTAATGAATTAGAGGACTTTCGCCAATTTTCTTATGAGAATGCGAAAATGTATAAAGAAAAGACTAAGTTGTGGCATGACAAGAGAATAAAATCTAAAAAGTTTGTCAAGGGTCAAAAAGTCTTGCTTTATAATTCTAGATTGAAATTGTTTCCTGGGAAACTAAAATCTAAATGGTCAGGACCATTTACTGTGGTTGAGGTTTTCCCCCATGGAGCAATTACTTTGCAGGATGAAAAAGATGGGAGAGTGTTCAAA
Organism: Luffa aegyptiaca; assembly: GCA_017139565.1. Classification (NCBI taxonomy): domain Eukaryota; kingdom Viridiplantae; phylum Streptophyta; class Magnoliopsida; order Cucurbitales; family Cucurbitaceae; genus Luffa; species Luffa aegyptiaca. The sequence goes on from CM029397.1 coordinate 27,317,791, forward strand.
GTGAATGGACAACGTGTGAAAAATTATTGGGGAGAGGAATTTCAGGCGAAATATCCTTCCCTAAAGTTAGTTGATGATTGAGAGAGCAGGATTTTTGCGGGAGCATTTTACAGAGCAAAATTTTGAGCTCCCAGTGTTTGTATTAATTTGATGTTTCACTGATTTGTTTTTTATTTTCAAATAGGTTAGATTTGATTTTGCATGATTTATTAGCCGTTGACAGCATGCCGTTATTTCCCATAGATGATTGAAATTCCATGATTTTACCGTTAGGGATTTGATTTGAAAATTAAATGTGAACGGTAAAACCATTTAATACGGAGCAAATCTTTTCGGTTAGGATTTCAAATTGCTGGAGCCTTATTTATTTGCAGACTTTGGTAAGTTTCTCCTCACTTCGTCTTCTTGTTTCGATCTTGCCATCTACATTCTTTCTTTTCCTACTTCATTCTTTGTAAATATTTTGCGTTCTAATGGCGAAAACACGAGCGAGGAAAGAAAGAGAGAGGGAGAGTGAAGAGGAAATACCCATTACCCCCGAAGTTCCAAAATTAAAAACTAAGAAGAAAAGGACACTGGAGGAGAAAGAAGCTAAAAGAAGGAGACGACAACAGAGGGCGGAAGAACAAGAAAAGATGAAAGAGGATGAGACTGCTGCAGTAGTTGAAGAAAACCCGCAAGAACAACAAGAACAGACCCTAGGAGAGGCTGATCGGAGACTTGCAGATACAGATACGGCTCGAGAGGAAAATACTGAAAAAAATCAAGAAACGGAGGCGGACGAGGTTCGAGGCGAATAGGCTGCAGTTGTGCCTGAAAAAGAGAATACACCAGAACCGGTGCAGGAAGCTCAGGTGGAGGTAATCATGCCTGAACCGCCAAAGCGACGCCGCATTAAAAGGAAGACAGGCCGCATCAGGGTGATTCGAAATACCCCATCGCCTCCATCCTCGGATTCTGAGGCTAAGCGAGAAGAAAGAGAGAAAAAAGAAGCTGAGGACAAAATGCGGGAAGAAACAGAGAAGAAATCTGAAGAGGAGCAGTTGCTTGAGCGCAGGGCAGAGAAGGGCAAGAATGTTGCTGAAGCATCAGAGGAACACGATGCATTAGAAGAACAGCAATTACCATTTGATCGCTTCGTCAACAATTTTGCCAGAGCAAAATACGCTGAGTTTCTGAAAAGGGATTTCTTGTTCGAGCGCGGTTTCAGCGGTGATCTTCCACAGTTCCTGAGGACCGGTATTACTGACCATGGCTGGGAGTTGTTTTGTTCAAAGTCTGAGTCTGTAAACGCACAGGTGGTGCGTGAATTTTATGCTAACATTGTTAAGGAGGATGGTTTCCAGGTAATTGTTCGAGGAGTCGAGGTGGATTGGAGTTCGAGTGCTATCAATGCACTGTACAATCTTCAAAACTTCCCCCATGCGGCATATAATGAGATGGTTGTGGCGCCATCTGATGAGCAACTAAGTGAGGCTGTAAGGGAGGTAGGAATCGAAGGGGCACAGTGGCAGTTATCCAAGACTCAGAGGAGGACATTCCAGTCGGCTTATTCGAAAAGGGAAGCGAACACGTGGATGAGATTTATTAGACAAAAGATGCTTCCAACAACACATGACTCGACAATCTCCAGGGAACGGGTTCTCTTAGCTTTTGCCATCTTGCGGTCTCTCAGTATTAACGTAGGGAGGATCATTGTGAATGAGATTTCTGGATGTTGGAAAAAGAAGGTGGGGAAACTATTCTTTCCGAACACAATCACGATGCTGTGTAGAAGAGCAGAGGTTCCAGTGGATGAGGGAGATGTGATCCTGTTTGATAAGGGGATCATAGACACGCCCAATTTGGCACGGCTCCAGCGTGTGCAGGAGGTACGTCAAAGTGGACTTATCTACGACATCAACACGATTCTAGAACAACTGGCACTTTCGGCCAGTAGGCAGGAGTTTGCTGAGAGGCAAACTTTAACCTTCTGGAACTATGTTAAGAATCGGGATGCCGAATTAAAGAGGGCGGTGCAAGAGAATTTTTCAAACCCATACCCAGCCCTTGCCATATTCCCTGACGATCTGTTGAACCCCTGGATTCCGCCCCCACCTGAAAGAGAAGAAGAGAATGATGATGAAGACCAGGGTCAGGAAGATTGATGGATATGATGATCTTCGGCGAGCATGATTTTTGATCCTATAATTTTGTTTGCTCGCGCATATCTGACCCCATTTGCTTGTTTCTTTTAATTTTTCTGCTTCGAAAAAAAATATATCTGCTTTGTAATATTTTATGTTTTTAATGAAATTTCTACATGTTTCCATTCCATGAGCACTGACTAACTCTAACTTAACTAATTTTCTTCTGAATTTTTGAAGCTTGGACTGATTAAGCTTAATTAGATCAAGGTATTCTGATCTCCAGAAACCTTTTGCTTGAGCATTTCTTCTAGCCTGGACTGTTGCTGCGACAAAGAAGATTTTGAAGGTAGTATTGACTTATATGATCCATTTTACGCTTAATTCTAGTCCCACACTTAAATTAAAATTCAGATAGAAAAATTTAAGTTTGGGGGTGTTAATAAAAGCATTTAATGATTCATTGGGGACAATGAATAATTCAAGTTTGGGGGACTTTTTGCTACTCCAATTGTTTTGCTCGAGCATTCCTCTCCTTAAAATAAAAATTTATTAGGTTATTGAGTAATCGGGGACATTTGTGATACCCACAGTTTTTCTTCGCGTCAAAAGATGACCTAGTAAGTATGAAAAATGAAAAAATTATTATTTGCTGAAAAAATTATTTGTTGAAAACTTTGCTGAAAAATTGATGGAGCAAAAGTTTTGAAGGATGAATGATGATCCATCAGTTTTTCTGTCTCCCAGAACTTAGGTGAGCTTCATCATAAAATGTTGCCATTCTGAGGGGCAAGAGATGGAATAACTAAGGTTTTTTGAGCTTTATAAAGAGTATTAAGCCTAGTTGGTGATGAGTTTGAGGCAAGGGTATACTGCACCATAAAGTGGGTCATCCCATGCTTACGAGCTTATGACTGTAAGACTGCTTTAAGTCTTAAAAATGAAAATATAAACCCCTTGAGAATATGTTTTGAATGACTGATAATAGAGCTAAGCTGTGGAGAGTTTTTAGAATTGAGTTGAAAGTGGTGATTATTTGTCCCTTCTGAAGGAATCATTTTGCTGCAGCAGAGCTTGGTTTTGCAGAATGCTCAGGTAAAGGTTAAAGGGAAGTATTGGATTGTCTGATTTGATTAAGCTAATTCGTTGTCTAATGTTTCTAGATTCTTAAGGGAAGGTGAGTTAGTATTGCTCGGGACGCGCAATAGTTCAAGTTTGGGGGTGTGATAACTGCACAAAAGGTAGTTATTTAGGCCTCAATTATATAGGGATTTGTGTGTCCTTTATGCTTATTAGGGTTGGTTTTGGATAGATATTACATGTTTTAACCCATTTGGAAGAATGGAAGCATTGGGAATTATTTTGTGCAGATTATGTTGCTGGGCGAATGGAGGGAGCAAATTCTGTGCTGCAGCAAAACTGGGAACAGAACTGCCACAGCACAGCTCGTTAGCCAACTTCATGAACCGACTTCTGTTGAGTTATTTTCGTGACAAAGGATCAAGGAGAGCCTTACACGTGTCCTAGTTGGCCGTCAAAGTCAAAAGTATTCCAACTCTCCTTGGAAGCCGAATAGTATAGAGAGATTAGAGGCCATCAGTACAAGCTGGTTGAGGAGTTTAATATTTCCTTTATTATCTTGTAATTATGAACATGTCTACTCAGATTATGATTTGTGTTTCCATACGTATTATGAACTAAGTAGCTTTAGGCGTTGGTTAAGGAGTATGTAGTTGTCGTGCTTTATCCCTAATAATATTTGTTGATTATTGCATCTTGGTTAATTGTTGTGTCTATTTCCATTTTATGCCCGCCTGGGCAGCCGGTGTGAATAGCTCTCTCTAGTTTCAGGGATGATTTAGAGAGTGTGTGGCAATTATCCACACTACGATCATTGTGTATTGGTGAACGCCAGTGACTGAGCTAGGGATAGCCAGTTGCCTAGTGCTTGATCGGTCGTACTTCATTGGGGTTGAAACACATTCCAAAAGATTCGGAGTTCCGGGAGGAATCCGCTAATAATACTGCGAGAGTTGGCATGATCAATAATATTGCTAGAGCATCTTTTAAAGCAATTACTAAAACCTGACCAGCGTCTGTCTTTAATCTGTCTGCCTATTTGATTATTTTCTGTTCTGTCATTTACTTTGCTTCAGCATTATTCTTACAAAACCCAATCATTTTTACTACTTTGAAACCATTAGGATGTTACACAAAATAGATAAAGTGAAAGCTAATTCAGGCCTTGGATTGACAAATACTTATCATTTGCTGCGGACTGTGTATACTTGCACAGAGTCTAGAGTCAAATTACATCTTATTTCTTATAGCATTTTTACTCACTCTAGGAACCCAACAATAGTACTTTTCCTCGAATATGCCTCTGAATTGCTGCCAATCTAACGTACGTGCATCACTGCGCCTGGCTAAAATAGATTTCCACCATCCATCCCCCTCTTTCTGCAAAAGGAATGTAGCTAATCTGACTTTTCGCTCCTCGGGACAACTCATCACGTCGAAGCATTTCTCCAGTATATTTAACCAGACCTCGGCGTCAGCTGGATCCATGGAACCCTCAAACACTGTGGCTCCTAACTTCTTCAACCGTTCAATCCCATACATCTTTTCTAGATCACTAGGCCCTGTTCTCTCTGGCCTATCGATCTCCTGTGCAAATCTAGTAAATCGCTCACTCCCTGCCTCATTCTAACCTCTCGGGGTACTGGATCCCCTTCCCTGATTATGCATGTGTTGCCTGCTGGTACGTGGTGGCATGACTCCTATAACATATCAACAAATTAGACATGCTATAGATACTTAACTCAGATGCATGATACTAAACTTCTACCCATATTCTAGTCCTGACTGGACTCACTCTCAACAATACTCCGACCATACTCCGCTATTTCTATTTGAACTGACTCAACATCTAACTATTTACTTCCTAGATTCTTCTTACCACTAACTACCATGTCTCTTTTCCCATGGAGCTAACTGCTCTGATACCAAGTTATCACACCCCCTCTCAGACCACCTGCTAGCTTAGCCTGAAAGATGGCGTGACGCCAACGGAGACCGTCCTCCTCTAACGATACCCGTTGACCCTCCTGTAACATTGAACCTGATAAACGTATTAATCTTAGATATAATATATTCTAAATGAAACACAACACAACAGAATCCCTGAAAACCATCCAACATACACGAGGTGTTGCCCTGACATAACTCAATTTGGAAAATAACCTGATATAGATATCACAACAAAAAACATATACCACTGGGGTTTATAGAACCACGACCTCTAGGACTAAATTATCCAATCCTTACAAAACATTACAATATGGACAGACTCAATATACAACTCCACCCACGTACTGGAGCTTGATCTGGAACTTTCAGCAGACATTGGCAGTGTATCAGGCACCGGGAGCTCGATCTCTACCAGAAAAGTGGAAAAACATTTTGAAAGAATGAGCTACGAAGCCTAGTGAGTGAATAAATTTGAAACTCAAAATCCATAAATCAGAACACGTGATAAACCTTTAAACGTATAAATATATTCACTCAAAGCGTTTAACATAAACGTGTAATGATAAAGGCTTTCTCAAATAACACGTAAATATGTTATTAAAAATCTAGCAAGGCATATCAAGCACATCAAACGTTTTAACTAACATGATCGATCTACGTTGTGTAGGGCATGCCCAGTACAACCAAAATTTACTTGTCCTACGATGTAGTGGGGCCCGCCCAACATTCCCATCGTCTTTGTCGTAGTGGGGCCCGCCCAACACTCACGACAGCATCGTTGTCACGGAGTACGCTCAACGTCAACAACGGAATATAACCTGTGTGCACACGGTACCATATAGCCTCGGGCTCAATATCTCAGTCATGTAGTCAATAAAAATCTCAGAAAATCACATAAACACATTAGAACATGCCTGCTTATCGTTATCTTTCGTAAAACTGAAGCTTACTCAGCTTGCTCGTGGAAAAACTGAAAACCTTTCAATAATTCTTGCTAATACATGCTTGGCTTAAAAGGATGTCGCTTCAACTATTTTTCAGAAACTCAATAATCACGTGCTCATTTATAAACCTTATTAGAAAATCTAAGCTCATAACTTAAGCTTGAAACCATTCATAAAAACCATGTATCATTCATAGAAAAGCACGTAAAACATCTAAACATGAACACCAGTTGGAAACAATTTTCAAATTTCATTTTGTCACTCACAATCTTAGCTAGTTCCTTGGTTTGTAGACCCAACCTATTTCCTCTTGGCCTGCCAAAAAACCAAAACCGAGCATTAGAACCATAATTAGTTTTGTCTTTCTGATAGCGAGCATAGCTAGCTATTTTTCCCTATTTAATTTAGCTAGTCTTTTATAATTTATTGGTCATTTTATTGCACTTAATTGTTTATTTTGTAGGAAATGGTTGATTGGAGCTAAAGCGTGATATTTGAGTCAATCGGGTGTTCGGGACGTGAAAAGATGCAAAGGAATGAAAAAGAGTCAAAGAGGAAAAAAAGTCAAAATTGGGTCAACAGCAGGCTAGCGTCGAGACGCTTAGCTCTTGAGCGTCGAGACGCTCGCATTCCATAACTGATTAGGCGCTAAAAGGTCACAGCGTCTCGACGCTGCGACCTTAGCGTCTCGACGCTGTGTTATTTTGTTTCCAGAAACGCACGTTTTGAAGGCAGCGTCTCGACGCTATGACGAAAAAACAGAATATAAGTGTTTTTGCGGCTAGGTTTTGGGGGATTCGTTTTTGGGGACTTTTTGGGAGCCGTAAACAGAGCAAAAAGAGAGCATTTTGGGGTTGAAGCAAAGGAAGCAAGTTGGAAATCAACCCATTGTTCGTGGGGATCGTAACGGGGACGCTCGGTCTCGGCCTACATTGAGTTTTTCTCCTTTCCTTTCCCTTTTCTCTAGCTAGATTCTATGGCTTTTTCATGTTTAGTTGAGCTTGTAATACCAATCATGAGTAGCTAAACGTGTAGCTTAGGGATTGATGTAGTCAATTTAATTTATGGATTGATTTATGGTTTAAGTTGTGCAATGGTTATTATGTATGCAATCTTGATTTAATGCTTTCAATTAATTGGCCATTAGTTGGATGATTTAAGTGTTGATTCTTGCTCGGGAGAGGGGATTTAGCATAGACTTACTCAAGATTGCATGACTAAAGTTTATTTTCTAATTTCGTGACGGTTTTTAGATTAACTTTAGAATTGGTCAAAAGAACTCATTGCCTTGCATGTTAATAAACTTAGATAGGGATATCAAGTTGGTTAATTTGCATGAGAATCAATTATACTCGGGAGAGGTAGTTGTGATTAAAGGTTCTTAGGCTCATAATTCCATTGTGCATAATAACTTATTACTTAAAATGAATCCTAGACTAAATTGGCGAAATCAATTCCCTAAGTGTTCTCCCAATTGCATATCCACTGTTTGCTTGTTTTGATTTAGTTTTCGATCTTTCATTCACTACTTTGTGTTCCCTAAATAAAATTGAGCAAGATAATTCACAATACTTGATTTAGCTTAAAAATTCAATCCAGAGGACGACACTCGTTTATACGAACACTTTATTATTACTTGACCCGTGCGCTTGCGGTAAGGACAATTCCACATCACTTTCCATGCTCATGAATTCTAGACACTTGAATCAAAAATCACACTTCACATTCTACTTTTCCAGATTTTCCAGATTCTATACCCTAACTTCCAACACCCATAACTTTCTCAAAACTTAACCACAATTAATGTGCTATACCTCAAACTCTTCATTTTCGAACCCTCTACAACTTACCTGAAGAAACGAAAACGCGATTTCCATCCGATTTGTCCAGAAATGCCCCGAACACAGACAACACATATTCGAGGTTCTCTGCTACCCCTTTATCTTTCTCCTGCAATTAGACCTACTTCAAGTCATTTTTGGCTCACGAATTCTTCATGCCAGTTGTAAGAAATTGAATAAGCTTTCCAACCATGCCTAATAGAGCTTCTGATTCAACTTGAACACCCCAGAACGCTCGAAAAACCAGAGAAAACCAGAGATCCTCCTACTTTGCTCGAAAATCCTGTGCTCTGTTTTCCATTCCAAAAACCATAAACCTCTCATACGATCTAGCTCAAGCTTCCTTCATCAAATTTGTTAGAAAATGAACTAAATTTCAAGAAAATCAAACCTCACCTCTTAGTTCCTTCTTTGTAGCTCAAACCCAATAAAAAACCAGAGGTTGACAGGTTGAACTCAGATTCTGCTATGGCTGGCTTTGCATGAGCTTTTCCTATCTTCTTCAACCTCAAAACCACGAAAATCTTCTTCTTCTTCTTCCTTCACTCTCTCCCTCAAGTGCTCTAAAATTTTGGCTGGAAAATGATGGAAAAATGGACTGAAGATGGGCTGAAAAGGAATATTGTCGTTGGTGGAGTCTTTTAAACTAGTGGCACCGAAAGTGGGTTTCCATTTTCTTCTTTTTCTTCTTTCTTTTTTTCTTTAAATTTCCTTTTTCACTTTTGTTCCATTTTTCCTGATTTCTTTTCTTTCCTTATTTTTTTTGGCTTTCTTTCTTTTCCCATTTCTTTTCTTTAAATAAACTCCAAAGATACAAAAAAACAACTTGAACTAAAAGCTTGCCATTTTCATTCAACAATGAATAACAACTTTTAATTCAACTTCCACAATACAAGAGGAAATGATTCAAGGAAAGTCTCGGGTTTACAACTGTCTTCTTCAATAAGTTATACAACGTCTTATTGAATGCTTCTGTCAATCCGTTTGCCGCATCATTGTACATAGAAGACTTATATTGCTTGAAGTTAAACTTCTCACACAACTTGTCCATTAAGCCATTGGAGAATTGCCTTCCATTATCTATCACAATACGATGAGGGATACCGTACAGATAGATTATATGAGTTCAGACAAAATCCACAACCTTTTCTTTCTTGGCTTCTTTCAATGCAACAACTCCAGCTCACCTTGAAAAGTAATTTGTCCATGCAAGAATGTAAGAATGTCCTGCTGAAAACTTAGGTGTTATAGGGCCAACAAGGTCAAGCCCCCAAGCTTCAAAAGGCCACGAAGCTATAGTCGGATGGAGAGGCTCCAGTGGCTCATGTATGAAGTTTGCATGGAATTGACAAGCTTCCCACTTCTTTGCATATTCCATTGAGTTGTCTTCTTCAATAAGTTACACAACGTCTTATTGAATGCTTCTGTCAATCTGTTTGCCGCATCATTGTACATAGAAAACTTATATTGCATGAAGTTAAACTTCTCACACAACTTGTCCATTAAGCCATTGGAGAATTGCCTTCCATTATCTATCACAATACGATGAGGGATATTGTACCGATAGATTATATGAGTTCGGACAAAATCTACAACATTTTCTTTCTTGGCTTCTTTCAATGCAACAACTTTAGCCCACCTTGAAAAGTAATTTGTCCTTGCAAGAATGTAAGAATGTCCTGCTGAAGACTTGGGTGTTATAGGGCCAACAAGGTCAAGCCCCCAAGCTTCAAAAGGTCACGAAGCTACAGTCGAATGGAGAGGCTTCGGTGGCTGATGTATGAAGTTTGCAGGAAATTGACTAGCTTCACACTTCTTTGCATATTCCATTGAGTCTCGAATCATTGTAGGCCAATAATAGCCCATCCTTTTTAATTGAAATTGGAGTTTCAAACCCAACTAGTGGGCGCTACAAACACCTAAATGTGCGCTTCTAATGCCTTCAATGCTTCTTCCTTTCCAATGCATCGAAGGAATAGTCCCCCATAAGAACGACGATAAAGGGTCTCCTTGTAGTAGATAAAGCGGGCACCTCTTCTTCGTATATCGAACCTACGTCTAAGATCTATGGGAAGTCTTCCATGTCGAAGATAATCTATCATTTGCAAGCTGATCAAGGGAATTAATATTTTCTTGCATTATTTTGTAATTATGGATATACTTACTCAGATTGTAGCGTGTGTCTCTATGCACTTTATGAACTAAGTAGCTTTAGGCGTTGGTTAGGGAACATGTGATTGTCGTGCTTAATTTCTATGCAATAAATATTGATTTGATGCATCTTGATTATCTGTTGTGCTCATTTCTATTTTATGCCCGCCTGGCCAGTCGGTATGAATACCTCTCTCTAGTTTCAGGGATGATTTAGGGAGTGTGTGACATTTAATCACACTAGATCATTGTGTATTGGTGAATGTCGGTGACTGAGCAAGGGATAGCCAGTTGCCTAGTGCTTGATCGGTAGTACTTCATTAGAGTTGAAACACATTCTAAAAAATCTGGAGTTCTGGGAGGAATCTGCTAATAAGACTGCGAGATTTTGCACAATCAATAATATTGCTAGAGCATCTTTATAAATAATTACTAAATCCTAACCATCGCCTGTTTCTAATCTGGCTGCCTATTTGTTTACTTTTTGTTCTGTCATTTCTTTTGCTTCAACATTTTATAAAAACCAATCATGATGTTTGCCTTGTATCGCCAATCCTTTTCAATGGTGAATACCAGGTGCCTTGGGTAAAAATGGTCGATGGGTGGTATGTCACTAATGGATTAAGAGGAGCATCGGGTGCCTTGGGTAATATGGTCAAGGGTCGAACGCTGAGCACCGTAGAAAAACATCGAGGCCCTGGGTAATATGGTCAGGGGTCGGCGTGACTCGAAGGAGTCAGTCTCAGAGGGCTTTGTGAGGGCCATGAGTGTTGACCGAGCTCGTGGAGCTTGAGAGAAAATCGAGTATGCAAGGCATGGTGCGTAAATTCATGTGTTAGGTGCATGGTTGTTGCACAACTGCATTAGTTGAGTATGTTTTATTGTGTTGATAGTTTGTCTTGTATTTAAGGCATGTTATTGTGATTGAAAAGCATGATGTTTGCCTTGTATGTTGTACGTTGTTTGATAGCTCTTCAAGTGTGAGCCACTTACTCAGTATCGTTGTTTTGTACTGATCCACCACCAGATTTTTCAGGTGATGAGGAATACTACGAGCCCGGTGATGCTGAGGAGTAGGCTTGAGAAAGCAAAGCTTACAAGTTTAATTCATTAATAGATTCTGGTTGTCTAAACATTGTTAGGAAAGATAATATTTTGTGTCGATCATTAGGTGTTGTTTAGGATAATAGTTATCAACTTACTCGTTTAATGCTTTGAACTAGACTCTATTTGAATTGTTTAATTTGAATGGGAATGGTTACGAGATCTGACTCGTAATCTTGTTGTATCTTTATTTAGTGTTATGTTGATGCTTTAACAGGTTGCAAAATTTTGGTTTAAGCAAAACTACGTCGTTATGCTGCCGAATTTTCGGTAGCCCCTTAAAGAATAATAATGTGACCAAGATTAGTAGTTCTTTTCGATAGTCTCTTGAGAATTTTGGGGCGTTACAATTGAGCTATGCTCTTGTTGGCATAAAAGCTCCTATTTTATCATTTCATCAATAAGAAAAGATTCAAATGTGATCATGACGTGATTCTTTACTTGGTATCAGAGCTACTAAGTCTACTGACACCTTAACTTTTTTTTTTTTTTGGTAAAATGGATTCTTCTTCGTCAAATGAGAATGGTTTAGATGTCGATATTTCCTCAATTTTCAATGGTGATTAATCGAGGTAACAATATCACAACAACAACAATGAAGGTTGATGAAGAAAAATTCCTTAGTTTGTTATGGATGATACACAAATTGCTAACCACAAGTGTACGGGTCCAAGTTATAATATAGTGATTTAAAATCGAATGTCGTCCTCTAGATTGGTTTTCTAGTTCCCCTAGTTATTAAAGGTATATTCGCCCAATTTTATTTAGAGAAAATAAACGAGATATATGCAAATCAATGAAAAACTAATAAAAGCAAGAAAATATGAAAACTCAATGGGGAAAGGCCTTAGGGAATTGATTTCACTTATTAGATGCATGAATTAATTTAACAAATAATTAAGAACAAATTCGAAACAAGTTCATAAACCAAGGATTATGAATAATTAAAAGCCTCTCCCGAGTACAATTAATCCTTTATGAAAATTAAGAAATTGATATCCCTATCTAATTTCAACAATAAGCATAAGCGATAAGAACAATCCTCGTGACGGTTTCTCAAGCAATCCCAAATCTCCCGATTAACGAATTACCTAATTCATGCAATTGAGAGTCTAATCTAAACTACCCTCTCCCGAGCGATTAGTTCAGAAACAACAACATACAATCCGTGATCAAGAGATTATAAGCATTAATCAGACAATTGCATAAATAAACCGCGTTACGAAACGTCCTAAAAAGCCGTAAATTAATCCATACAAACTAATGACTACATCAAGCCCCTAAGAAGCGAAATCTAGCTACTCATGTCTCTAAAAATACAATCCAAATCAGTCCAATACATGCTAAAAATCAGTACAAGAAATAAGGGAGAAAAGTTAAACTCGTTGGCCGTGATTCCCGTGCGTTCCCGTCACGAACCTCTCGATCCAAGCTCCCAAAATCAAGCCCCTTCAGTTTCTCCACTATTCTGTGTGTTTTTCTCTCTCTAGAAGTCGTGTTTCTCTCTCCAAAATCCCTACAACCGATTGCATCGCAAACCTTATATGCTGTTGAATCTGCAAGACAGCGTCTCGACGCTAAGGACATAGCGTCTCGACGCTGTGTCAATGTACGCCCTAATTAAATCTGGAAAGCTCGCAGCGTCGAGACGCTATGGAGGTAGCGTCTCGACGCTGCCTCGAATTCAGGCGCGCGCTAACTTATGCTTACTGTTGAAACGCTCCAAGGGCTAGCGTCTCAACGCTAGGCCTATAATTTTGCTTCATTCACTGTTTTCTTGGTCCGAACTTATTCTTTAGCTCCTAAATCACCGGTAAAACTCAAAAATGTCGAATTTCATTGAAATGCTCGATTCATACAAAACAAAACCAAATAGACATAAAATTGGCCAAAAAGTGGCCGAGACTAACGATAAAAGCATATGAAATATAGCACAATAAATTGTGCTATCAAATACCCCCAAACTTAAGCATTTGCTAGTCTCGAACAAAGTAAGAATCAAGCAAAGTAAGAATAAAAAATGATCTGTCTACAAAAATACTTGAGGAAGTGTTGCTAATGACTCTTGCCTCAGGAATCCCAAATCACAGATAAATCACACTGAAACATTAATGATTAAACACATTCATCATGATAAGCCTCATTTATTTCATTCATCTCTCACGTGTGTGTGTGACTAGTCCTCCCTATCTCAATCCTTTAAGCCCAGAACAGTTTTATGCAGCCCTTCGCTCGTTTTCCCCCTACTCTGGTCCTAAGTTCCAATCATCAAGCCTCTCCACACTCAAGATGGTAATATGCCACTCGGGTGCCTAAATGGGGTACACAACCCCCAAACTTTGAGTTTTTTCATAATCAACAGTGGTGGTCACTAGCTTTCACACACCTATTGCAGGGACCCTTAACCTGAGTTTTCTCTGGTTGGCCTAACTGATCACAACAGGGGTAGCTCTTTTTTACCTTAATTCAATTTTTTCCTTATTCAACTCATCATTTTTCTCTTTTCTTTCATTCACTCATCATTTTATTTTTTTTTTCTTTTCACTAACATGCAAGATATGGCATCATTTTCTCCTAAGTGTAACATTACTAACTATCATGCATATTAACCATCGAATCAGTCCCTAAACCTTTCGAGGTGACAACAAGATCTAGATCACATAACTCTATTCTAAGCTCGCCCAATTAAGACAGGAGACTACGTGCTCAAATGGTGCAAAAGATTCATGAAATAAAATCAACATGTCTTGAGTCCTGTCTTTAATTATTGATGCACAAAATAACTTACTTGTTTTCTGAAATTAGGTATCCTCATCGGCTGTCATAATCAAAACAACACGCTCAAAGAAAAACAACTCAGACAGATAACACAATCAACCCAGATCTGAATGGAAAGAAAAATAATTATCCAAAAATGATAACCTGGATAAAATCACAATAATACGCCTGATAATCCAAAAATGGTCTAAGGAAATATAACAAATAATAATTACAAACCAAAAGTAAAAGTAAATACTTTCCACCCCCAAACTTAAAAGTTACATTGTCCTCAATGTAAAATAATAAGATATACAGACCAATATGAGAACAAATACAATAGAAAAAAGAATGAGGGGGAAAGAAACAACCGTGTGCAGAGGAAAGGTGGCAGAGCATCACTCGTCCTCGTCCTCAGGCGACTCGTACGGTGGTAAAGGTGGCGGTAAAGGCTGACTCGTACTAATAGCCACCTGACACTGATAGGTGTGGGCATGCATGCTCGTAGAGTAGAGGAAATGACGACGATCTCTACGCCTCTCTCTCTGGTGCTCGCGCTGCTGACGCTGGAGCTCCTACTGATGACTCTGGAACTCCAGGCGGTGGCTCTGGAACTCCATGCGTAGCTGCTGTAGTTGCTCCTCGATGGTGGGATGTGGAACCTCCTGCTCCTACTGCTCATGCTCTGCAGACTGGTCATGATGCTCTGACTCTACGTGGATGGAGAGAGCTGGTTGCGCACCTTGTGGTCCAGGCCCTCGGTAGCGACTGATGAAGTTCTTGTCGATAATCGCTCCGGGGTGGACCAACTCCTCCTGGGTGTCCCGCACGACATTAGCAGCTCGGCAAAGGGTTGTGATCAGTGAAGGATGCCCGAGCCCTACTGGCGTGCTACGACGACGGATGTGACGCATGGACTGATGGATGACTTGGCTGACATTTACCGAACGTCCTGTGGCGATAGCGAATAGAAGAACGACACGACTCTTGGTAACGTCGCTTAGATGCGCCACAGGCATCAACTTGGCGCAGAGGAAAGTGTGCCACGCCCTGTAGTCTACAAACAGATCGGTGGTCCTGAATCTCACCACCTCCGCTCCTGTCATAGCCCATTCAGCCCCTGTCCTACAAACTGTCTGAATGACCTCGTTAACGTCCAGGTGGCCATGTAGGTAGGTGTTGTAGTCATCCCACTCAAAGCCAGGCAACCCATAAAACCTATTGATGGTGAGGGAGTCATAGGGGACACGGTGTCCTCGAACAAAGGATGAGGAAGAAGAGTCTTCCATGTTGTCATAGAACTCCCTCACTATAGACGCTACCCCGAGCGTAGGATGATGAACAAAGTCGCCCCAACCCCGCGCAACAATATTGTTCACTAAGTTTGGTTGCATCTCGGGGTCAGGGCTGAAACCTCGCTAAGGAATAAAGTTCCTACTCTCCACATATTTGTCAAATCTCGCTGAGGCTTCACCACTAATGAACCTATCTGGGTCAAAAGGGGTGGAAGAGGAGGAAGCGACATCGTGTCTCCTAGACCTTTCGCTCATGGTGTAAAAGGGAATAGTACGAAAAAAATCTAGGAAAAGGGAAATATTTAAACAGCCCCAAGCCACCAAACACTCCACAAACTACAAAGATAACCCGTCCGCCTCAGTTATAAAACAGAATTCAGCAGCACAAACAACCCAACACAGTAGCAAGTGATGCAAAATGGCTCTAAACAGAGAAAATAATCCCACAAAAGCTTACCAAAGACTCACCCAATAATGTTCCAAGTTTACCCACTACCCAACACTAGCACAGCACCAAAATTCAGAAGCAAAGTAGCGAATATGGGTGCAAATAAACAAAAATCAGTAGCTACAAATCCTTAAAATTCAATCCAACACTCAATAACAGCAGCAAACAACTTCAATATTCAGCTCAACACACCACACGGTGATGCGAAAGCAATTTTCAGCCCCAAAAGTAGTATAATTCAACCTCTAAGCCAACTTAAATCAAAGCTAAAGTAAGGAATGGACTGAAATGAGAAGAACAATACCACAATATGCACACCCACGGCCAAATCGGGTAAAACAAACAAGAAAACGGCGAACCCCACTCTAAAATCGGCCCAAAAATGTTGAAATCGCCGAGAACCACGATACCCACGGCGGATGTGGCTTCAAACGGCTGAAAATGAAGCAAACCCACTGTTAAATCGCCTCAAAACTGCAAAAACGGGAAGAAGAGGATGAAATTCGTGATTTTAAGCAAGAAATTTGAGGAGAATGAAGGCAAAATGTAGGGAGATGAAGGAAAAAAGAAGCTGGCGGCTAGGGCTTAAGAAAAAAATGCGAAACCCTCTCATATGCGATTCTGGAATTTTTAGTTCCAGACTCGCGACAGCGTCGCGACGCTAAGGACTACAGCGTCGCGACGCTGTAGCGTTTTTCGCCCAAAACGCGCGTTTCGCCTTTTTTTTTTTAAATCCCAGCATTTTCTTTTTCTATTTTTTTTTTCTTTTTTTTTCTTGTCTTTTCTTTTTCTCTCTTTTTCTTTTTTTTTCCTTAATAAAAATAAGTCTTCACCTGCATCAATAAAGAAAGAAAAAATGAGAGAAAATAAAAAAAAAAAATAATAAAAGAATTGAATTCAAAGAAATAAAATAAAATAACTAAACAACTGGGTTGCCTCCCAAAAGCGCTTGTTAAGGTCTTTAGCTCGACGTGGTGACCGTGTATGCTTCAAGGAGGTTTATTGCCTCGGGATCCACCAGAGGTGCTCTTGCTTGCACCTTTCTGTAACCTACCATCATAACTTCAGAACAATCTGTAGAGACTCCAACCGCTTTAAAAACTTCTTTTTCATGTAGGACTCGCATAGTCAGCTCCCTACGCTCGATGTCAATGATAACTCGCCCAGTTGCGAGGAATGGTCTCCCTAAAATAACAGGTACTAACGGATTTTCCTTTACATCCATTACAAAGAAGTCAACTGGCAGAAAAAATTTCCCTACTTGAATTAAAACATTCTTTACTACTCCGTATGGACTAACTACAGATTGGTCAGCTAACTGGAGTTTCACTGCAGTAGGTTTTATCTCTCCTATGTTTAACTTTTTACATAAAGATAAAGGAATTATGTTAATGCTAGCGCCTAAATCACATAAATCACGAAAAGAATGAGTACCAAAATTGCAGGGAAAGGAAAAACTCCCTGGATCAGCAAGTTTGTCAGGCACATTCTTTTGAAGTTGAGCACTACATGTAGAGGTGAGGAATATTGTCTCTACTTTCTTTTTCTTCTTTTTCCTCGAAAGCCATTCCTTCATAAATTGTACATATTTGGACATCTGCTCCAAAGCCTCTGCAAATGGTAAATTAATATTTAAACTCATAAAAATATCAAGAAACTTCTAAAATTGAGTTGAGTAATTCTTTTTCTTCTTTTTCTTGGGCGTTGGAACCAGAACAGTAGGCGAAAGAATAAGAGGGTCAGAAGTAAGCTTTTCAGCTTCGTTTGAAGACGATCCCTCTTCAACTTTTTCCTTAGTTACTTCAGGCTCATGAATCTCCTGTGCCTCAGCTACTTGAACTTCCTCCACTTGATGCATAGTGATGGCCTTGCAATACTCCATTTGGGATTTCTCTGGCTCAGCTGTAGATTTACCTTTCTGCATAGTCTTTACAGCATTCACCAACTGACCCAACTGAGTTTCTATGTTATTAATTGTTGCACTGTGGCCTGTTACTGTGGTATTTATTGCTATCACAGCTTCCTCCAACTTGTTAGTTCTATTACTAGACTCTGCAATAAAAGCTCGAATTGTATCCTCAAGAGAAGGTTTAGTTTCAGCCTTTTGAGATGTATATCCAGGAGGGTTCAAGATATTCTTAGTGTTAGCATATGAGAAATTTTCATGATTTCTAACATTAGGGTGGTAGTGTGTGGGTGCAGAATTATGGTGTCCCCTATTGTTAGAATTTCTATCAACATAATGAACCTGTTCAGTAGTGGTCTCCTCCTGACACTGAGATGCAAGAGCAGCTGACTCAATAGATTGTGCACTCCCTGTACCTGAGAATTTCATGAAAGCATTAGAGGTCATCTGGGGTTGAAGCGAACTTACATTGTCAATCTCATAGATCCCAGTGATAGCGAGCATAGCTAGCTATCTTTACTTATTTAATTTAGCTAGTCTTTGACTATTATTAGCCATTTTATTGCACTTAATTGTTTATTTTGTAGGAAATGGTTGATTGGAGCTATAGAGCAATAATGGAGTTAATCGGGTCCTCGGGACGCGAAAAGATGCAAAGGAATAAAAAGAATCCAGAAGGAAAAAAGTCAAAATTCGGTCAACAGCAGGCTGGCGTCGAGACGCTAGCACTTGAGTGTCTCGACGCTCACATTCCATATCTGATTAGGCGCGTAAAGGTCACAGCGTCTCGACGCTACGACCTTAGCGTCTCGACGCGGTGTTATTTCGCTTAATGAAACGCGCGTTTTAAAGGCAGCGTCGAGACGCTACGACGAAAAAATAGAATAAAGGCATATTTTCGGCTAGGTTTTTGGGGATTCAATTTTGGGACTTCTTGGAGCCGTAAACAGGGCAGAAACAGAGCAATTGAGGGCTGGAAACAAAGGGAGAAAAGCGGAAATCAACCCATCGTTCGTGGGGATCGTGACGGGAACGTTCGGTCTCGGCCTACATTGAGTTTTCTTTTCCCTTTTCCTTTCTTTAGCTAGATTTATTGCTTTTACATGTTTAGTTGAGCTTGTAAGTACATTCATGTGTAGCTAAACTTATAGCTTAGGGGTTGATGTAGTTGATTTTGTTTATGGATTGATTTATGGTTTAAGTTGTGCAATGTTGATTATGTTTGTAATCTTGATTTAATGCTTTCAATTAATTGGCCATTAGTTGATTGATTTATGTTTTGAGTCTAGCTCGGGAGAGGGGATTTAATATAGACTTACTCAAGATTGCATGACTAAAGTTTACTTTCTAATTCATGACAATTTTAGATTAACTTTAGAATTGGTCAAAAGATCTCATTGCCTTGCCTATTAATAAACTTAGATAGGGATATCAAGTTGGTTAATTTGCATGAGAATCAATTATACTCAGGAGAGGTAGTTGTGATTAAAGGGTCTTTGGCTCATAATTCCATTGTGCATAATAACTTTCTCCTAAAAATCAATCCTAGACTAATCGGTGAAATCAATTCCCTAAGTATTTTTCCCAATTGAATTTCCATTCTTTTTAGTTGCTTTGATTTTGTTTTCTTACCATTCATTCATCACTTTTTGATCCCTAAATAAAATTGAGCGAGATAATTCACAGTACTTGATTTGCTTAAAAATCCAATCCAGAGGACGACACTCGTATTTACGAACACTTTATTATTACTTGACCCGTGCGCTTGCGGTAAGGAAAATTCCACATCAAGTTTTTCGCGCCGTTGTCGGGGATTGGCACATTTAGCTAGTTTGATATTGTGAAAAAATTGTTTGATCTTAATTTAGGGTGTATTTTTACTTTTTTAGGTTGATTGCATTTTTTTTCCTTATTTGATTTTCTTTCCATATTTGTTTTTCTAGTTTAGTTTTTCTTTTAGTTTTGTAATCTTTTCCTTATGTGTTTCTTGTTTTTCCTTTTTATATTAGTTTTCCTTATTTGTTAGTTTCCTTAGTTGTGTTTTGCCATATTTATTTTTGCATTCCATATTAGGTTATTTTGTTTCATTTTCTAGATTATATTTTCCTTATTAAGATTAGTTGTTTTCTTTTCTTTGTTGCTTTCCATAATTGTTTTTCTTTCATTTTTAGGTTAGTTTTGTTTGTTTATGCGTAGTAGTAGAGATTTGATACCGTTGGATCCCGAGATTGAAAGAACAATTCATAGGCTTCGAAGAGAGAACAGAGAAATTATTCGCATGGCTGACCAAAATCCGCCTGAGGAGCCTAGGCCTATTAGAGACTACTTTCAGCCCGTGTTTCAGGGGCAACAGTCAGGGATTGTCTATGCCCCGATTAATGCCAACAACTTTGAGTTGAAGACCGGTCTCATTCAGATGGCTCGAGACTGTGCATATAGGGGATCGCCCACCGAGGATCCAAATTCTCATTTTAAAACATTTTTGGATATTTGTGGGACAGTTAAGATTAATGGAGTCTCTGAGGATGCTATTCGCTTATGCTTATTTCCTTTTTCTTTGCAGGATAAAGCTCGAGATTGGTTGCAGTCTATTACTCCTGGGAGCATCACCACCTGGGATGCTTTGGTCTAGGCCTTTTTAAAGAAAATTTTCCCTCCTGCAAAGACAGTCAAGCTGAGGACCGAGATTGGGACATTCCAACAACAATATGATGAGCAGTTGTTTGAAGCTTGTGAGCGATTTAAAGAGTTACTGAGGAAGTGCCCTCAGCATGGATATCCCGACTGGCTTCAGGTTCAGTTGTTTTATAATGGTTTAACTCCTAGCACAAAAACGATTGTTGATGCAGCTGCAGGTGGGACTCTGTTGTCCAAGACCGTGGAAAATGCTCGTACACTTCTAGAGGATATGGCCACCAACAGCTATCAGTGGCCATCTGAGCGGTCTGCACCCAAAAAGATTGCAGCTGGAGTGTTTGAGGTTGATAAGGTAAGTGCACTCGAGGCCCAAATGACCTCCCTTGCTAATGCTTTTATGAAATTTTTAGGTACAGGGAGTGCACAGTCAATTGAATCAGCTACTGCTTTAACATCTAGACCTCAGGAGGAGACCATTGAACAGGATAAGTATGTATCAAATTCTAATTTTAGGGGATATAATAATAATGCCACACCTACACATTATCACCCTAACAATAGGAACCATGAAAATTTCTCTTGTGCAAATACTAAGAATGTTCTTAACCCCCCTGGTTTTGCCCCTCAAACTCAAGATAATAAAAAGTTAGAAGATCTTGTTGGAGCTTTCATTGCAGAGTGTAGTAACAGGACAACCAAATTGGAGGAGGCAGTCATTGCCATCAACTCAACAATGAATGGCCACAGTACTGCCATCAAGAATATTGAAACTCAGTTGGGACAGTTGGTAAATGTGGTAAGTACCATGAATAAAGGTAAGGCCCTAGTTGAGCAAGAGAAAACCCAGATGGAGTACTGTAAAGCCATCACTGTACACCAGAAGGAAGCTGAAGAGGAACCTGAATCTGAGGATTATGACACGCCTACAGGGGAAGCTGAGGAGGACACATCATCAGATGAGGCTAAAAAGCCTGAACCTGAGCCTCTTATTCCTTCTCCCACATTGATGGTTCCCAAGGAAAAGAAAAAGAAAAAGAAGAAAAAGAATAATCAGGTTCAATTTGACAAGTTTATGAATGCGTTTATGAATCTGAACATTAATATTCCTTTTGCAGAGGCACTAGAGATGCCCCAATACAACAGGTTCATGAAGGAGTGGTTAGCAAAGAAGCGAAAAGAAAAGAAGGTTGACACTGTATACCTCGATTCCACATGCAGCACTAGAGTACAACAGAAAGTACCTGAGAAAGTAGCAGATCCAGGGAGTTTTTCTGTTCCTTGCAGTTTTGGTACTTATTCATTTAGAGCTTTATGTGATTTAGGTGCTAGCATTAATATCATTCCTCTATCTCTGTTCAAAAAGTTAGACATAGGTGAGATTAAATCTACTCCTATAAAGCTCCAATTGGTTGATCAGTCTGTGGTTAGACCAGTTGGCATTGTAGAAAATGTTTTCATCAGAGTAGGTAGATTTTTCCTCCCTATTGACTTGTATGTTATGGACATGATAGAAAATCCTTCAATGCCTGTCATATTAGGAAGACCATTCCTCGCTACTGGGCGAGTGATTATTGATATTGAGCGCATGGAGGTCACTATTAGAGTCAATAACGAAAAAGAAATTTTTAAAGCAGTTGAAGACTCTAAAGATGAAGTGCTTTTCATGGGGTACAAGAAAGGTGCAAGAAAGAGCACCACTGTTGGATTCACAGAAAGGAAGCCTCCTTGAAGCACGGTCAACACGTTGAGCTAATGACGTTAAACAAGCGCTTTTGGGAGGCAACCCAAGTAAGTTTAGTGTGTTTTCTGCTTGTTTTTTACTTATTGTTTTTTTTGTTTTGTAGGCCTTGTTTTCTTTCTCTCCTTTGCTTTCAAGCTTTCAAGCTTTCAAGCTTTCAATCAAGAAGTCAGCATCATTCCAGGCCAGTATTGTTGACTCCTTTCATTCTTTTATTGTTCTCATGCTTGTTTATGCCTTATTTTCTTTATACATTGAGGACAATGCATGTTTTAAGTTTGGGGGTGGAATAGCATGTTTGTGGAGCCCTTGAGCATCTGAGTTCGGGCTATAGTTTTGAGCTTTCTTTGAATTATGCATATAGTTGTTTTCTGGATGTATTTTTGCATGACTATGATGTCCTAGGATAGAATTTCTTGCCAATTTTCAAGCTTGCGATGAGTTGTAAGCATGAGTGCCCAAAAAGGGAGACTTTTTAAAATTTTTATAGGAGATGGCTTGCATGAGTAGAGTATTTGTCTTGGCTGGATTTGGATTTGAATGCGTAGGAGCGAATTATTGGGTTCATATGCTTGTTGTCACCTCGATAGGTGTAGGGTAGAGCTAAAGAGTTAATTTTTTGCAAATTAGCATGTTTGATCTTGCTTAGGAGAAAAGAAAAGAATATTTGCTTATCATGTTCATAACGAAAAATC
Source organism: Luffa aegyptiaca (assembly GCA_017139565.1). NCBI lineage: Eukaryota > Viridiplantae > Streptophyta > Magnoliopsida > Cucurbitales > Cucurbitaceae > Luffa > Luffa aegyptiaca. Next base: position 27,340,463 of record CM029397.1, read on the forward strand.
ATTCTTGTGTTATTGTTGAAAAAGAAAAAGTCATGACTTATGCGTGCAATATGCAATGGTTAATAAAGATTAAGGCAAAAAGAGGTACCCCTGTTGTGATCAGTTAGGCCAACCAGAGAAAACTCAGGTTAAGGGTCCCTGCAATGGGTGTGTGAAAGCTAGTGCCACATATACATGCTTAATTCAATTGTTAATTAAAAGCACCTAAGTATGGAGAGAAACAATCTAATTTGTTCCATTAACTCATTAGTGAAACCTTAGTGCCAGTGTAGAGGGAAGATGAGCTGAGAGTTTAATAAATCAATCCTGGGCTAGTAGAGTATGATCTTGTCGAGTTAGATCTCGCTTGTGCAAGTTAATTTTGGAAAAAATTTTAATTTGTCTCCCTCATTGGTCCTTGTGTGCATGCCTCTTGCTTGCTTGGTTATTGACTTTTGAGCCTTGAGGATTGAGTCATGATTATTGCATCCATTCTTCTATTGTATGTTTGATTTGTAGTTTACTCGAGGACTAGCAAAAGCTTAAGTTTGGGGGTATTTGATAGCGAGCATAGCTAGCTATCTTTACTTATTTAATTTAGCTAGTCTTTGATGATTATTAGCCATTTTATTGCACTTAATTGTTTATTTTGTAAGAAATGGTTGATTGGAGCTATAAAGCAATAATGGAGTTAATCGGGTGCTCGGGACGCGAAAAGATGCAAAGGAATAAAAAGAATCAAGAAGGAAAAAAGTAAAAATTCGGTCAACAGCAGGCTAGCGTCTCGACGCTAGCTCTTGAGCGTCTCGACACTCACATTCCATATCTGATTAGGCGCGTAAAGGTCACAGCATCTCGACGCTGCGACCTTAGCGTCTCGACGCTGTGTTATTTCGCTTAATGAAACGCGCGTTTTGAAGGCAGCGTCGAGACGCTGTCTTGACAGCCTCGAGACGCTACGACGAAAAAACAGAATAAAGGCATATTTTCGGCTAGGTTTTTGGGGATTCAATTTTAGGACTTCTTGGAGCCGTAAACAGGGCAGAAACAGAGCAATTGAGGGCTGGAAACAAAGGGAGAAAAGCGGAAATCAACCCATCGTTCGTGGGGATCGTGACGGGGACGTTCGGTCTCGGCCTACATTGAGTTTTCTTTTCCCTTTTCCTTCCTTTGCCTAGATTTATGGCTTTTACATGTTTAGTTGAGCTTGTAAGTACATTCATGAGTAGCTAAACTCATAGCTTAGGGGTTGATGTAGTTGATTTTGTTTATGGATTGATTTATGGTTTAAGTTGTGCAATGTTGATTATGTTTGTAATCTTGATTTAATGCTTTCAATTAATTGGCCATTAGTTGATTGATTTAAGTTTTGAATCTAGCTCGGGAGAGGGGATTTAATATAGACTTACTCAAGATTGCATGACTAAAGTTTACTTTCTAATTCATGACAGTTTTAGATTAACTTTAGAATTGGTCAAAAGATCTCATTGTCTTGCCTATTAATAAACTTAGATAGGGATATCAAGTTGGTTAATTTGCATGAGAATCAATTATACTCGGGAGAGGTAGTTGTGATTAAAGGGTCTTTGGCTCATAATTCCATTGTGCATAATAGCTTTCTCCTAAAAATCAATCCTAGACTAATCGGCGAAATCAATTCCCTAAGTATTTTTCCCAATTGAATTTCCATTCTTTTTACTTGCTTTGATTTTGTTTCTTACCATTCATTCATCACTTTTTGATCCCTAAATAAAATTGAGCGAGATAATTCACAGTACTTGATTTGCTTAAAAATCCAATCCAGAGGACGACACTCGTATTTACGAACACTTTATTATTACTTGACCCGTGCGCTTGCGGTAAGGAAAATTCCACATCACCCAGCTGCAATCTTCTTAGGTGCAGACCGCTCAGTTGGCCACTGGTAGCTGTTCGTGGTCATATCCTCCAGTAAAGTACGTGCGTTCTCTACGGTCTTAGACAACATAGTCCCACCTACAGCTCCATCAACAATGGTTTTAGTATTTGGATTTAGGCCATTGTAAAACAACTGGATCTGCAGCCAATCTGGGTATCCATGCTGAGGGCATTTCCTCAGTAACTCCTTATAGCGCTCCCAAGCCTCAAATAATTGTTCATCGCCTAGCTGCTGGAATGTCCCAATCTCTGTCCTAAGCTTGACTGTCTTTGCAGGTGGGAAATATTTGGCAAGAAACGCTTGAACCAACGCGTCCCACGTAGTGATGCTTCCAGATGGAAGTGATCGGAGCCAGTCTCTAGCTTTGTCCTGCAAAGAGAAAGGAAATAATCGTAAGCGTATGGCATCTTCAGAAACACCATTCAACTTCACAGTCCCACAGATGTCAAGAAAAGATTTTAAATGAGAGTTAGGATCCTCAGAGGGGAATCCTCTGAATGCACTATCTCTAGCCATCTGGATGAGGCCAGTTTTGAGCTCGAAATTATTTGCGTTAATCGACGCGTAGACTATTCCAGATTGTTGATCAGGAAAGGTAGGCTGGAAATAGTCTCGTATCGGCTTCTGCTCATCTTGTGGAATTGGATTGGCCATTGATGCAAGTCTTTCCCTTTTCTCTTTCCTGTTCTTTTTGCAAGTCTTTTCGATTTCAAAATCAAAGGGCACTAACAGAGCGTCCTTATCCTTTCGCATACACAATCACAACCTAAAATAAATAAAAACAAAACAAAACAAAAAATAAAACAAAAACAACAAAAATAAAGAATAAAAGGAAAAATAAGACAACCACAATAAAATACACTCTAAAGTAAGACCAAGCAAATTCCCCAAAATATTAAGCGAACTAAATAATTGCCAATCCCCGGCAACGGCGCCAAAAACTTGATACGCAAATTGCTAACCGCATGTGTACGGGCCCAAGTTATAATATAGTGATTTAAAATCGAATGTCGTCCTCTGGATTGGTTTTCTAGTTCCCCTAGTTATTAAAGGTATATTCGCCCAATTTTATTTAGAGAAAATAAACGAGATATATGAAAATCAATGAAAAACTAATAAAAGCAAGAAAATATGGAAACTCAATGGGGAAAGGCCTTAGGGAATTGATTTCACCTATTAGATGCATGAATTAATTTAACAAATAATTAAGAACAAATTCGTAACAAGTTCATAAACCAAGGATTATGAATAATTAAAAGCCTCTCCCGAGTACAATTAATCCTTTATGCAAATTAAGAAATTGATATCCCTATCTAATTTCAACAATAAGCATAAGCGATAAGAACAATCCTCATGAGGGTTTTTCAAGCAATCCCAAATCTCCCGATTAACGAATTAACTAAGTCATGCAATTGAGAGTCTAATCTAAACTACCCTCTCCCGAGCGATTAGTTCAGAAACAACAACATACAATCTGTGATCAAGAGATTATAAGCATTAATCATACAATTGCATAAATAAACCGCGTTACGAAACGTCCTAAAAAGCCGTAAATTAATCCATACAAACTAATGGCCACATCAAGCCCCTAAGAAGCGAATCTAGCTACTCATGTCTCTAAAAATACAATCCATATCAGTCCAATACATGCTAAAAATCAGTACAAGAAATAAGGGAGAAAGATTAAACTCATTGGCCGTGATTCCCGCGCGTTCCCGTCACGAACCTCTCGATCCAAGCTCCCAAAATCAAGCTCCTTCAGTTTCTCCACTGTTCTGTGTGTTTTTCCCTCTCTAGAAGTCGTGCTTCTCTCTCCAAAATCCCTTCAACCGAATTCATTGCAAACCTTATATATTGTTGAATCTGCGAGACAGCGTCGAGACGCTAAGGACATAGCGTTTCGACGCTGTGTCAATGTACGCCCTAATTGAATCTGGAAAGCTCGCAGCGTCGAGACGCTGTGGAGGTAGTGTCTCGACGCTGCCTCGAATTTAGGCGCGCACTAACTTATGCTTAGCGTTGAGACGCTCCAAGGGCTAGCGTCTCAACGCTAGGCCTATAATTTTACTTCATTCACTGTTTTCTTGGTCCGAACTTATTCTTTAGCTCCTAAATCATCGGTAAAGCTCAAAAATGTCGAATTCCATCGAAATGCTCGATTCCTATAAAACAAAACCAAATAGACATAAAATTGGCCAAAAAGTGCCCGAGACTAACGATAAAAGCATATGAAATATAACACAATAAATTGCGCTATCAATGGATTAAGAGTGTAATTAAACACTAATTAGAGAGAGAAAAAATGGTTCGCTTTGTCCACTTTTCTTTTGCAAAAAGGATTTCCTTGTCTAGTCTTTGGATAGTACATGAGGATATAATTAACCCGTGTGGTCAACATTTTCCTCGTTTTTCTTTTCGGAAAAAAAAATGTTTCATTAACTCACAACCCAACCATAAAACTACTCTATTTAATTCAAGTAATGATGATAGGCAATGGATATAAAAATCAAAATCTACCAACCAAAAAAATTATTATATATATATAATAGCAATTAATTTAATGCCACAATAAATGATAACAAAAGGAAAAAATATATATATGTGCGTATGTAATGCCAAAGCGAGCTTAGTTCACGGGTAATTGACATGTATCCTCGACCAAGAGGTCAGAGGTTCGAATCCCCCCACCCCCAAATGTTGATATGCTAAAAAAAATGTAATGGCTTTTTCGGAACTGAATCAATTATTATAATAACTTTAAAAGTTAATTAATAAAATAGAAATAATAATATATGTTCAAGAGATAAAACCCAAAACACACTAGCAGACGAGTAGTGGATTTACATGGATCTAGACCGAATCCTTACTTCAGCCTTTGACGCCAATGCTTCAACATTATGTTCTTTGACTTGAGAGCTGAATTTTATTTCAAATCTTGACATTAAGAAAATGAGATATTTCTTGGACCAAGAGACCTTGGGAAGGAAAGTTCTTTAACTTAAGAGCTGAATTTTATTTCAAATCTTTACATTAAGAAAATGAGATATTTCTTTGACCAAGAGACCTTGGGAAGGAAAAAGCAAAGGATTAGATTTTGGACCATTAAAAATATAGAGCTGACACTGACAACTTCGAGGAAAAGTGCTAGAAGAGAAAAAGAAAACCCATTATGCACAGTACATCAAAAACAAAAAAGGCACAGGTGAATGAGAGTTAAAGAAAAGACAAGAAAAAGAAAAGGAACCAAAGCCAAAAATGTTCTTAATATCATGAGTAGAAGGGCTTTTGTTTCCACCCAAAAAAGCAAGTAAATAAGCCTCATCAATCTTCATCATCGTCTTGGTTACGTTCGATATTTAATGGAGAAATTTGATCGAATTGGTCATTGCTTCTCAGACTCTCAAACACTAGGAGACTGCTTTCTGAAGCCATGTCAACTTCTTGCAAAACCAATGACTTAAACGAGATGATTTTATAATAATTAAAATAAACTACTTGAGAGAAAACAGAAAAAAAGAGATACCTTGAAATTCCATTGATGCTTGATGAGGTTGTTGTCCAAGTCCAAGAACATAAGCAACATTTGAAGTTTCATCAACCTTACATGACTAAAAAATCCAACTTTCTCGGACGTTCTCTAAATTATAAACACTCATTCAATAACTGGCAGAGACAAAAAAAAAAAAAAACGACATATTAAAGGACCAAAATGACAAAATTAGAAATTAAGGGGTCGGTTTGGAATGACTTTTTAGGTGTTTTTAAACATTTAAAAGATCATTCCAAACAGGTACTAAAACGATGAAAGTAGAAGCAATTGTACATGTGCTCAGGAGCTATTGTGCAGCGAGAGCAAGTGAAAATTACTTCACTAAACCCAACATCACCACAAACGTCACACTTATTGACCCGAAAATTTCACCACACGAGATGCTAAAAGAAATATGAATGGAACAAGAATTCGTACATGTGCTCACGAGCTTTTGGGTTAACTATATAAATAAGTCTCCAATAACCTATTTATGTAGTTAACCCAAAAGAAAAAGAAAGAAATTGAAGAAAGAAAATGAGATATTTCTTGGACAGGGAAACCTTGGGAAGGAAATACAAAGGAGTAGATTTTGGACCATTAAAAATAAAGCTGACACTGACAACGTCACAACGTCAGGAAAAGTACTGCAAAGTGCAAACAAAATAAGAATTAAGTGAAGGAGAGCGTAAATGATGGAGACTACAGAAAATGAGCGATGGTAGATCACTTTTCCTCCTTTTTCATGTAGAAATATGCTATCATATAGCAGATAAAAAGATGAAAGTGAAAATTTCTTCCTATTAGTAATTCATTGTTATACTAATATTAGTTTTATAATTTATACATATTACTGAAAAAGAAAAAGGTAAAAAAAAAATCAGCTTAGTAATGTTAATCGTCTAAAAGCCAGTTTACTACTGTAGTTATTCTTACCAGAGAGAGAATATAAGTTATTCTTATAGGTTTATATCACAGATTTGTCCAAGCACGTTTGTATAGGTTTATATCACAGTTAATCATAGAAGGAAAATTCTACGGTTAACTTTGACTTAACAAGCTAGTAATTAAGAACAGTCGACATTGATATTTTTAATCGCACTTCGAATAAAGTCATAGATGATAACTTCTGTTGAATTATTGACTCTAATTTTAATCCTTGTTGGCTGCCTATTTGTCATTTACAACATGTGGTAAAATGAGTTAAGATTTTATATTTTACAGCTCATTAACTTCAATATATTGTAAAAAAGAGAATTTGTTTTGGGCTTAAGCCCATTTGGGTTTGTGCCCTACACTTTTGCCTATAAAAGGCATGTATTCTCTGGGTACTCTTTCGTGAGAGAAAATTGTTGCAAATGGGAGTGTATTTGATAACTGCCCAAAAGGTAGTTATTTAGGCCTCATTTATATAAGGATTTGCGTGTCTTTAATGCTTAATAGGGATGGTTTTAGAGAGATATTACATGATTTAACCCATTTGGAAGAATGAAAGCATTGGAAATTATTTTGTGCAGATTATGCTGCTGAGCGAATGGAGGGAGCAAATTCTATGCTGCAGCAAAACTGGGAGCAGAAAATGCCACATCACAGCTCGTTAGCCAACTTCATGAACCGACTTCTGTTGAGTTATTTTCGAGATAAAGGAGCAAGGAGAGCCCTACACGTGTCCAAGTTGACCTAATTCAAGTCTCCTTTCCTTCTATAAAAGGAAGTAGCCGTCCAAGTCAAACTCATTCCATGTTTTCCCTTGGAAGCCGAATAGTATAGGGAGATTGAAGATCATCAAGAACACCATCTACCGCAAGCTGATTAGGGAGTTTATTTTCTTTATTAACTTGTGGTTATGGACATGCATACTCAGATTGTAACTCGTATTCCTATGCCTGTTATGAACTAAGCAGCTTAAGGTGTTGGTTAGGAATAATGTGATTACTGTGCTTCATCTCTAGTAATATATTGACTATCGCATTTTGGTTAATTGTTGTGCTTATTCTCATTTTACTCCCGCCTGGCCGCCGGTGTGAATAGCTCTCTCTAGTTTCAGGGATGATTTAGAGAGTGTGTGACAATTATCCACACTACGATCATTGTGTATTGGTGAACGCCAGTGACTAAGCTAGGGATAGCCAGTTGCCTAGTGCTTGATCGGTCGTACTTCATTGGGTTTGAAACATATCCCAAAGGATCCGGAGTTCCGGGAGGAATCCGCTAATAATACTGTGAGAAATGCAAGATCAATAATATTGCTAGAGCATATCTTAGAACAATCACTAAAACCTAACCAGCGCCTGTCTTTAATCTGTCTATCTATTTATTTACATGTTGTTCTGTCATTTATTTTGCTTCAGCATAATTCTTATAAAACCCAACATTTTTATTATCTCCGAAACCATTAGGAAGTTACGCAAAATAGATAAAGTGGAAGCTCATTCAGACCTTGGATTGATAATATTACTTGCTGCAGACTGTGTATACTTGCACAGGATTTTGGATTCAATTTATCTTATATTTTTAACCACTCCAGAATTACAACAAGTTTTTGGCGCCGTTGCCGGGGACTTGAATAAGTTTTTATCTGATCTATTTTTTATATGTGTTTTAGTGGTTTGGTGCTAGAACTTGTTGATTGTTTCTTTTGTTTTTGCAGGTGTGATTTTGGTGCATGAGCGATCCGCCTGGGGTACGGTTTGAGCTTCATCCAGAAATTGAAAGGACATTTAGGAACAGAAGGAGGGAGCAGCGCAGAAACCAGATGGAGAACATGACGCAACTTCCACAGGTTCATGAAGGTCCAGCAGCAGCAAACCCCCAGCAGAATCCGTTGCTGCAGCAAAACCCACTGTTTGAGCAAAATGAGCAGCGAAATAATCAGGCTGAGAATCCTATCTTGATAGCGAACGATAGGACCAGAGCCATTCGAGTGTATGCTGTCCCGATGTTTAATGAGTTGAATCCAGGGATTGCACGTCCCCAAATCCAAGCGACGAATTTTGAAATGAAACCGGTAATGTTTCAGATGTTGCAAACCGTGGGGCAATTCCATGGTTTGTCATCTGAAGACCCTCATTTACATCTTAAGTCTTTTCTAGGAGTTAGTGATTCTTTTGTAATTCAAGGAGTGCCTAGAGATGCTCTTAGATTAACTTTGTTCCCGTATTCTCTTAGAGATGGAGCAAAGTCATGGTTAAACTCTTTTGCTCCAGGATCAATTAGGACGTGGGATGAGTTGGCTGAAAAATTTTTGAGTAAATATTTCCCACCTAATAGAAATGCTAAATTAAGGAGTGAAATAGTAGGGTTTAGGCAACTCGAGGATGAGACTTTTAGTGAGGCTTGGGAGAGGTTTAAGGAGCTTTTACGAAAGTGTCCCCACCATGGGTTACCTCATTGTATTCAAATGGAAACATTTTACAATGGTTTAAATGGAGTAACCCAAGGTATGGTCGATGCCTCGGTTGGAGGGGCCCTTTTGGCAAAAACTTTTGATGAAGCCTATGAAATTTTAGAAAGAATATCTATTAATAGTTGTCAGTGGTCGGATGTTAGAGGCACAAATAAAAAGGTTAAGAGTGTATTAGAGGTTGATGGTGTGTCCACCATTAGGGCTGATCTTGCAATGATTGCTAACGCTCTGAAGAATGTGACAGTGATTAGTCATCAGCAGCCACCAGCTATGGAGCCTGCAGTAGTGGTGAACCAAGTCACGGACGAAGCATGTGTCTATTGCGGTAAAGACCACAACTACGAGTTTTGCCCCAACAATCCAGCGTCTGTGTTTTTTGTGGGTAATCAGAGGAACAACCCTTATTCTAACTTCTATAATCCAGGTTGGCGCAACCACCCTAACTTCTCATGGGGAGGTCAAGGAAATAACGTACAAGCGCAACAGAAGATGAACCAGCCGGGATTTGCTAAAGCGCAGGTAATGCCCCAGCAAAACAAGCAGGCTTTGCCCCAACAAAATTCGGGAAATTCTCTCGAGGCGATGATGAAAGAATTTATGGCTCGCACAGATGCCGCAATTCAAAGTAATCAGGCTTCGATGAGGGCCCTGGAATTGCAAGTGGGTCAGCTAGCTAATGAGCTAAAGGCAAGGCCTCAAGGGAAACTTCCATCAGATACTGATAAAGATGTCCCAATTATTCTAGGTCGTCCATTTTTGGCTCCGGGTAGGGCATTAATAGATGTTCAAAAAGGGGAATTAACAATGAGAGTTTGTAATGAGGAAGTAAAATTTAATGTGTTTAAGGCCATGAAGTATCCAGACGAGATGGAAGATTGCTCTTTCATTAGGATTCTGGAGAACACAATTGTTGAGACAGCAATTCAGGATTCGGCTAATAAGCATTTGGAAAATCATGGAGAGGTTAGTGTAGAGGATTTAGAAGTTTGTTCTTTAGATAGAAAAAATGAAAAAGAATTGTTTAGATGTGAGGATGTTTTTGAGTCTTTAGATTTAGACCAAAGAAAGGCTCCCCCAATTAAACCATCCCTGATTGAGGCACCTACTTTAGATTTGAAACCTTTACCAGATCATCTAAAGTATGTGTATCTTGGGGAAAGTGAGACATTGCCCATTATTGTTGCATCAGATTTAATGTCGGAGCATGAGGAGGCCTTAATAAAGTTGCTGCAGCAATACCGCAAGGCTATTGGTTGGACATTGGCTGACATTCAGGGGATTAGCCCATCTTTTTGTATGCATAAAATCACTCTAGAGGAGGGGTCCTTGAGGAGTATTGAGCAACAAAGAAGGCTTAACCCTGCAATGAAAGAAGTGGTTAAAAAGGAGGTAATTAAATGGTTGGATGCTGGGATTATTTATCCAATTGCCGATAGCAATTGGGTAAGCCCTGTCCAATGTGTTCCTAAGAAAGGAGGTGTCACTGTGGTGAGCAATAAAGATAATGAGTTGATCCCCACAAGGACAGTAACTGGCTGGAGGGTTTGTATGGATTACAGAAGGCTTAATAAAGCCACCCGAAAGGATCATTTCCCTCTACCATTTATCGACCAGATGTTGGATCGATTGGCTGGTCAGGCCTATTACTGTTTCTTGGATGGTTATTCTGGGTATAACCAGATTACTATTGCTCCTGAAGATCAGGAAAAAACCACTTTCACCTGCCCTTATGGGACGTTTGCTTTCAGGCGAATGCCTTTTGGCCTTTGCAATGCTCCAGCAACATTTCAGCGGTGTATGTTAGCAATTTTTTCTGATATGATTGAGTCCACTGTTGAAGTATTTATGGACGATTTTTCAGTTTTTGGAGGGTCTTTTCAGAGTTGTTTAGATAATTTAGGTAAGGTATTAAAAAGATGTGAGGATACCCATCTAGTTCTTAATTGGGAGAAGTGTCACTTCGTGGTGAAGGAGGGCATAGTGTTAGGTCATAGGATTTCTAAGAATGGTCTAGAAGTTGATAGAGCAAAAGTTGAGGTTATTGAAAGACTAGAGCCACCGAATTCAGTGAAGGGAATTCGAAGCTTCTTAGGGCATGCTGGATTTTATAGGAGGTTCATAAAGGATTTTTCCAAAATCAGTAAACCTCTTTGTAACTTATTGTGCACTGATCATTTTTTGACTTTAATGCAGATTGTAGGAAGGCTTTTGAAACATTGAAGGCTGCTTTAATCTCAGCACCCATTCTCTGCGCACCTAATTGGAATTTGCCATTCGAGGTAATGTGTGATGCGAGTGATGCTGCAGTAGGTGCAATGCTGGGGCAGAAGCAGGGTAAATTTATTCATCCTATATATTATGCAAGCAAGGTTTTAAATGAGGCGCAGGTCAACTACACAACTACTGAAAAGGAGTTGTTAGCTGTTGTGTTTGCTTTTGAGAAATTTCGGCCATATTTGGTTGGATCCAAAGTCACGGTGTTCACGGATCATGCAGCAATAAGGTATTTAATGTCAAAGAAAGATGCAAAGCCTAGACTAATTCGTTGGGTTTTATTACTGCAGGAATTCGACTTGGAGATAAGGGACAAGAAGGGATCAGAGAATGTCATTGCAGATCACTTGTCTCGTCTTGATCCATCATCATCTTTGCTGGAGCAATCTACCATTTCCGATTCTTTTCCAGATGAACAGCTTTTTGCTGTTCAGGTAAAGGTAGTCAGGGATGTCCCTTGGTATGCTGATATTGCCAACTTTTTAGTGAAGGGAGTCACCCCTATTGATATAGATTGGAGGCAGAAGAAAAAAGTTTAAGCATGATGCAAAATTTTTCTATAAAAGCTATGTGTTCTTCTTCTTCCCTTTAGTCCTTTTTATTGTTGTTTTAGATATGGGTTTTAAGCTCTGTTTAGTTTGCATGTTTGTTCTAATCTGCTTGAGTATTCTCTGTTTGTGGTGATTGTTGGTTTTGTGAGGTTGGGTTAGAAGTTTGTTTCACAAGTGGTATCAGAGCGAGGCGAGAAGACAGATCTTCAACCCGCGTTTTTCAGATCAGATTACTCTTCATCTTTCTTCCGAGTGGTTCTTCGATTTTTTTCAGATAAGTTTTTTTATGATTCATCTCAAGCAAGTTTGTTCTCTGATTAATTCCTCTTCGAATCAATAAGTCTCTGTTCTGTGGTGTCCATCTGAGTTCTGACGTGTTTATCTAAGTTCTATGGTGTTCATCTGAGTTCTTTGGTGTCAATCTGTGATTTGTGGTGTTCATCTGAGAAATTTTGTGTTGAAATATGTCTGCAATATTTGACTTAGATAAGTATGATGGGAAGGGAGACTTTAGTGTATGGAGGAAGAAATTAAAAGCCCTTTTGGTTCAACAAAAGGTAGGAAGAGTCCTAGAGGATCCTAAAACCTGGCCAGAAACCATATCAAAAGAAAAATTGCGAGAGATGGAAGAAATTGCCTATAGTACCATGATTCTACACTTAGTAGATAATGTACTTAGGCAAGTAAACAACATAGAAAAAGCTGGAGAACTTTGGGCTAAACTAGAATCATTGTACCAATTCTCTGCTGAATAAAATTTACCTAAAGGAAAAGTTATTTGGATATAAGATGCTAACCTCAAAATCTCTTGAAGAAAATTTAGATGATTATAATCGGATATGTATGGATTTAGCAAACACAGGGGAAAAGCTAGATGGTGAAAATCAAGCCATTATTTTGCTAAACTTTTTTTTTTTGTAAGTGTTTTTTTAACCTTTGTTTTCAATTCCTTCTACAATTGTTTTCTTTTGTTCATAAGATTAAACTTTCCATGCTTTCATAAAGTTAGTTTATTTTTTCATTTGCTTTATTTTTTTTCTTTTACATTTAGGAAGTTATGTGATTTTTCTTTAGGGAACATTTAACAATTTCATGCATATTTCAATTCCAACTTTATCATTTTTTATTTTGGTGTAATCAAACATTTAGAGTTAATTGTTATATGTTGTTTATGTTAACGTGTTAATTTTATTTTACAATAGAATCTAGTATTATTATTTATAGTTTAGCCATGTATTTCATTAAATCAATATGTTAATACTTTTGCCTAAACCAATGTTTCTTTTGTTATTCGTGTTCGAAAATTAAAAACAAAAAGGTCTCCAATGATAAAATCTCAAATTTTTGGGTTGCCAATGTTTGAATTTCTTGAGGTATATGTCTTGGAATGTCGAGATTTGATTTTAATATGTTTTCATTAAAGCAATTAAATTTAATAAAATTTTATTTCTTGTATTGTGACACCCCGCGTTTTGAAATTAGGATATTTTGGATCAAGTATCAGTTTAAATTGGAATTAAGTTGGTGGAAGCAAAGTATTTTAGAGCTTAGATTTTTGGTTTAAGAAATAAAATTTCATGATTATGGATATTAAAGTTACCCACAAGTTTTCTCATCTTGGAGGGAAATTAAGCTTTTAAAATTTGGAATTTAGAGGGAAAAATGAGTATTTTTTTTTTAAGGAAAAGAAAAAAAAAAGAAATGAAAGAAGAAAAACCTAGTCTCTCTCTCTTCCCTCTCTTTCTCTTCAGCCGTGAACAACCCCCCCCCCCCCGAAATCTCCTTCTCTTCACGCGTGGATAGGTCCCCTATTACTCCTCTCGCCAGCAGCCACAATGGCGTTTTTTTTTTGTGTGAGCATCCCGCAAGCCTCCGAGTCCCTCAGCCCACTTGTCTTCTTCCTCCCAGCGTCGATTGGAGCATACACCCACGCCACACGCTGCACTTTCTCTCCCTCGATCTCTTCTTCAGCAGCGTGGAAAACCCATTCCTTCAGTCTCTTTTTGCGTCGTCTTCCTCTTCACCTCCAGCGAGCACTCAGGGTCGGTGAGCTACGGTTTCAGGCATCAGACGTGCAACAAATCCGAACGGTTCATGGAGCAAGGCTCGTTATTCTCTAGAGTGATTCCTCGAGCATCCAACACCATACGTTATCTTCCTCTCCCCTGTATCCGTCTCGTCCGACTTGAGCAAGAGGTAGCTGCTGGGTTGTTTTCTCTAGTGTTGCCTTGTTCGCGCGTGCAGCAACCCCGCCACACAAAATATGCGAGAGGGAGTATTTGACAACCATTGTTCTCTCCCACAACGCGAATCCATGAAACCCACAAGGTAGGGCTTCTTCTTTTGTGTGATTTCCCCTCCAACAATGATGCCCCACGCGTTGGCAGCAGTGGCTACGCGTGTTCGGCGTCGTTCTAGCCCTCCGTTTGGATTTAGCCTGTGAGTTCCAGCGCGATTCTCCTTGTTTAGGTAAGATTAAGCTATTACTCACTCCTTAACAACTCAAAATATGCAGGATTTGGCTACATTGAACACCAAACAACAAGGTATTAAACTCGTAGTTGGTTTTCGACGATTACCCATAAGTCGAAAGGCCTTGAGTTAGATCGCCCATAGCCCAATAAATCCTGTTGGAGATTTCTGACTCCGTCAAGCATCAACCATCATGAATTCAAGCTTGTTTTGGGTAGTTCAGTAAGTTTCACCTACTTTATATCCTTTCGAACTCATTGAAAGTATTTTAAGGTTTGATATATTGATCCCTAATGCTTGGAAGTTCCCCGTTTGTAGGTTTGGACTCATTTGATCGCTTGTAGCTTAAATCCAAGGTCTTTTTGTTTGGTTTCAAAGTGTTCAAATCCTAGCTTAAGCCTCTTGTTGGGAGGTTGTTAGGATCGCTTAGGAGTGTCTTAAATAAGTGGAATTCTACCTATTGGGTCTGTTTGCTTGTATGCTAGCATGTTGTGTGCTTTATTTGTTAGTTTAGTATATTTGGTAAATATGTGGTTGTTGTTATGTTATTGATAAAGTTTGAACTTGTTGAACTGATGTGTTGAACTGTCATATGATCTATGCTGAGATGTTGTGATGTGAACTTGATGTGATAAGTTGTGATTGGTTGCAGCGCATGATTTTAATGTTGTGAGTGTGCACTGTGCTTTTGTTTGTTGCATAGACTGAAAGTCTGACGTGAGATAGAAAAGCATGGATGGAATGAGCATTTTGGGTTGTGTGCATGTTATTGGCATAAACATGGTCTAAAAGCATGATGAGTAGGATTCATGCATTTTAGTGTGATTGTGAGGTCAGAGAACCTTGTGTTTTGGAAAGGAAAGTTAGGTGAATATCAGGTGCCTCGGGTAAAAATGGTCGAGGGGTGGTATGTTACCAATGGATTAAGAGGAGCATTGGGTGCCTTGGGTAATATGGCCAAGGGGCGATGTGATGAGTCTATACGTTGTGAAAGTCATCGGGTGTCTTGGGTAATATTGCCAAGGGGCGATGTACAATTTGATTGTGAAGTCATCGAGTGCCTTGGGTAATATGGCCAAGGGGCGATGCACAGTTCGAGGCCTTGGGTAATATGGTCAAGGGTCGAATGCTAAGCGCCGTAGAGAAACGTTGAGGCCCTAGGTAATATGGTCAGGGATCGGCGTGACTCGAAGGAGTCAGTCTCAGAGGGCTTTGTGAGGGCTATAGTGTTGAGCGAGCTCGTGGAGCTTGAGAGAAAACAGAGTATGCATGGCATGTTGCGGAATTCATGTGTTTTGAGTGTGCATGGCATGGTGCGGAAATTCATGTCTTAGGTGCATGGTTGTTGCACGATTGCATTGATTAAGTATGCTTTTATGTGTTGATTGTTTGTCTTGGTTATGAGGCATAATAATGTAGTTGAAAAGCATGATACTTGTCTGGTATAAGTATGTTGTTTGATGGCTCTATAGGTGTGAGCCACTTACTCAGTACCGTGGTTTTGTACTGACCCACCACCAGGTTTTGCAGGTTATGTGACCATATCCAAACTTAGTGACGAAGAGGAGGCTTGAAAGAGGAGACCATTAGATAATAGTTGTTTCTATCTTCTATTGTGTTCAGATTCTTATTGGAGTTAGTTAAACGGATTTAGTCATTGACTAACTTGTTTAACAGTTGTGGTTAATTTGCTCAATATGTAATAGACTTAATCTTGTAGTCTCTTTTATCTAGGATGTAGTAGTTTTATTAATTGGTACTTGTTACGAGATCTGACTCGTGTTATATCTGCTTGAGATTTGAAGTTAGATCTTAATTCAGTGGGTATGTCGAGATGTTGTCAAGTGAAGTAGAGTTGTGATCTGGAATTAGAAGTGTATATTCTTGTTTTCCAGGTGTCTAAAATTTATTGTTAACTATAGTTACGTTGTTATGCTGCCGAAATTTTCGGGGCATTAAGTTGGCATTAGGGTAAATGTTTAGTAATGTCTCCTAGTTCAAATCGAATTTTGGGGTCGTTACATGTATATTGTAGTTTTTCTCATTTTTAGATATTTTCTCTCAATTATATGTTTTTTATATATATTTTCTCTAAGTTATGATATTACATTTAATCCATAATTTTCTTGTAAATTTCTTTCCCTTAATTAAATAGTTTTAAAGCAAAAATCATCCAACGATGGAATCTTGAATTTTCGGGATGCCGATATTTAAGTTTCTGGAGGTAGAAAATCAAAGTCTTGGGATGCCGAGATTTGATTTTGATATTTCTTTCCTAATAAAACATAAATAAAAATCATTCATATTTTCCTTTTAAAACCTATTTTTTTCAAAAGAAACATATTTTATAATAGACATTTTCTTTTAAAAGGAACGTACTAAAAGCTTTTGCTAAAATTGTTTTATTAACTTTATTTCCAAAATAATAACTCCATTCAAATTTTTTTCAACAAAAATGTCACTTCTTTAAAAATAAAAATTAATTAAGAGTTTTCCTTAAAAAAATATTCTTTACTCACGAATTTTTCTCAAATTAATAAACCAAATGTTTAAAAAATAATAAATTTTCCTATGACGGAGATTAGAAAATCAAGATATTGACTTTCCTAATATTCTTGAGGTGTTGAATTTAATTTGAGATCCAAATTAAATTCAAACAAATTTTGAATGGCTTTATGTCACCCACAATTATGACTCATTATTTATTTATGGAATAATGAGAATTAAAATGTTGGACATTTAAAAATCAACAAAAAAAATCTTCTTTAGTATTTACAATAGCCAATTTCCCTAAATAACACAAGAAAAATAAAATTTCGTTTCTTTGAACAAGTGTTGTGGTGTGTTAATACCTTCCCCATACACAAAAGACCACCGAACCTTAAATCTTTTATTTGCAGACCATTTTAGCATATTTTGGGTGCCCAGTCACACCCTCTAAATCAAGACTGGTTGCAACTCCATTTTCCTTCTCTTGGGAACAAAGTCGGCCGCTCCGCGTCGCAAACCCGTAGCATTTGCTTGGCAACTCCACTGGGGACTTTCTTGTAAGCGGGTCATTTTATTTTCTTGTGTTGTTATTTTATATATATTGGTTGTCTGTATTTGTTCTCCTTTTATTTTTAAGCACACACGTACACAAGCCTCCTACCTGAGTTTCACCATTAGGATTAGGATCGAGGATGACTAGTGGCGACCTTCGTGGAGTTTTAACTCTCGTGTAAGCACATGAAAACCTTCACTCAAGTCGACCTTATTCAGGATGCTAATAAGGGTGCCTCTGATTTATTTTCTTGAAAAAGGAAAAGAATCGAGGACAGCTTGGGGACCTTTTGTCATTAGATATTAGAGCTTTACCACACATGTAATTATGCGTGTACGTTATTTATTCAATGATTTAGTTTAATTATATGTTTATATTATTTGTTATTTATTTATTTAATTTATTCTTACTTATCCTAACATGTGTATTTATATCCTTGATTTTAGCATATTTTTATAGGCATACATTCATAAACGCATATTCTTTTTGCTTTCCCTTCATATTTTCTCTCATATTTATTTTTTTAAAAAAAAATCTTTTATTTTTGCTTCATTTTCATATTAGTTACAAGTTCATCATTTGTTGTGCAAAAACAAAAAAAAAAACAAAAAAAGACAAAAAAAAAAAGAAACACATTCAATCGTTATTACTTGAGATTTTGAACGATTTCAGACAAACCAAATACGGAGATTGCAATGGAAAGAAAACCGATAATCACATTTGAAAGTCAGAATTTTGTGCATCAATGGTCCAAACAAATGTAAGTAAAATGTGGGAATGCTCCGTTGAAAGGATGTTTTAAATCAACCCCCAGCAACCAACATCTTTAGTCGTACTATTCTAAGCACGAGGAAGCTAAAAGAGATTTGGGAGGAATCCAAACTAGAGCAAAGGATATATTCATGAAAAGATATGGGCACATGACGAGTCTTTTATACGTTCAAATTGATGAAAAACATCTTGGTAGCTGCACTATATTTTTGGGATCCAGCTTACAAATGTTTTATGTTCAATTCCCTCGACATGACACCCACCATCGAAGAATACCAAGAGTTGCTTCGAATACACATAACATTTGAAGCCAAAGCTTATTTTTTTCGACAAATGGCTGACTGGAAGGAGAGCTTTTGCAAGGATTATCACTAATATAACTGCTGCTGAAATGGGACGTAAGAGGAGGTGAAGGAATATCCTAAATTACCTCATAAGCCTTGTTCAACGACATAAGGATAATGAGTTAAGCTTGAAGCTCTTTGCACTATGTATGTTTGGGTCAATCGTGTGTCCAAATCTCCAAGGGTATGTAGACATGAAGGTTGCCAAGTTATTCCTTCAAATCGAGTATGACATTAATCTAATTTTACCCATCCTCGCAGAAACAATATGATCATTAGATTTTTGTAAAATACGAGGAAAAGGTAGATTTATCGGTTGCACTCCTCCATTATATATCTGGTTGATGAGTCATTTGAGGTGTCCACTTGAGTTTGGCAATCCACAAGTAAAATTCTCCAATTCATAGGAACAAATAACCTTATCGTTGAATTGGGAATACTCGAACAAAAAGCAGACGTGCCAAGAAAAGAGTCGTGGATATCATTCTTGAAAAACTTGGAAAATGAAGACATAATATGGAAAGATGTGTAGATGCCTTTGCAGCCAGTAATTTATAAGTGCAGAAAATGTCAGAATGTTCCACTGTTGGGGTCGTGGGGGATATACTAGCTATGCACCTCGTTTAGTTCTACGTCAAATGTTGATAGAACAATTCATCCCTATGTCACATGAGATAGGGAATCTTGATTTTGATTATGAATAGGAGGATTCAGGTCCAAAAAAAAAAAATTGCAGGATCTTGGAAAAATATCAAAAAATAAACATTGAAAAACATTTTGATGTCTCCACCCTGGAATACAAATTATGGTACGAAGCTATTTGAACATCATGTAGGAATAAAAAAGAAAGCAAATGTCACCATTTCAAAAGGAGCTCGCTAATGAAAGCACTGGCAAGGAGGCAGAAAATCCATTACTCCACCAAGAGAAAGGAAAGTTACTTTAAGAAATGAGTCGGTTGAAGCGACAAGGGGTAGAAACAGAAAAAGAGTTGATTAAGATAAGAAAGTTATTAAAGAATCAAATAAAGCTCGAGAAAGAGAATCAGGAGTTAAACTATATGCATCTAGAAAAAATGATCAGAAAATTAAAAGAAGGAAATGATGACTTGCATAAGGTTCTGAAAGAGAAAGATGCACAAATTGTCAGCCTGGAAAGTTGTATTTCTTCTTTTCAACAACTCGTTTTGGAGCTGAACACAAAGATTGAAGTGTAAGTTAAACAGGCGATTGAATTTGAGAAAAGCAACAGTACATTGCAATTGACTCTTGACGATTTGGAGCACCATATCCAGCAATGTTAGGATGTTGCAACAAAGACGCCGACAAAACATAAATAATTGCTAGGAAATATGATTCACTTATAAGTAACGAAGTTATTTCAGAGGTCGTTCGGCAAGAAAACACAAGTTTAGTCCTAGATGGTGAAAACATAGACAATGTTGTAGAAAGAGCAATGGCTAAAAGAGTTGGGACATTCGTAGAGACATATCACAGTTGTAGTCCAAGGGAGAAGAATTATGAATTTTAATATGGAATTATCCTACGTTAGTTGTCTCCCTTAGAGCAATGACAGTTTCTTTGAGTATTTTGGATTTGATCTAATATTTCGTTTAATTATTTCATTTAATAAAATTTGAAGTTTATTGTTTCATTTTTGCACAACAATTTGAACCAATACACATTTCATCTCTTTTCATTTATTGTTTGTTTGTTTTTTTTATCCTTTTAAGATTTTGGTAAAAAAAAAAAATCACTATACATTATTATTATTATTATTATATGACTTTCACGTTTTCTTAATCTTTTACTAAGTTTTTTTTAGGTTAATTAACTTAGCTTTATTTTCCTTATAGACAAAGATGAGAGTTTAAACCATGTTAAAAAAAAAAAAAAAAAAAAAAAGTGGAGTTCTAGTCTGAAAAAGAAAAAAAAAAGCAAAAAAAAAAAAAAAGAAAAAAAGAAAAGAAAAAAAAAATTGTGAATGTCATCATGAGCCTTTGATCAACCATACAAGTTTATTTCAAGCTCTCTTTTGCCTGCAAGATCTCCTACTTGACCACCTTTTCTCCATAATATCATTAAATTCATATCCTATCTCTCAATCCAACACACCCAATGTTCTTCGACCCACCTTTCTTTCTAGACCTAACTCTGCATTTTCTTACCATGCAGACTTGAGCCTTGAATTAAACAAAGACCTTATTGGCCTACACCATAACATTATAATGGGATAATTATTTATTTTTCTCTTGGTCTATACCATAATGCTACTATTGTAATTTGTTATTTTCATTATCCTTACCCACATATTTACAAACTCTGCAAAGTCCATGCTCATATATTATACGATGACTTTAAAAGTAACAAAAAGTATTTATCTCTTATTGGCACTATTTCAAGTCATGATGAGAATAGCAATTTGGTCTATTATTCTTACACCCTTCTTTGTCATACCATCAAAATTTACATACGATTTATTTGATTGTGTTTTCATAGTCAAATATTCCCTATTTGCTTAATCCTATTCTCTTGATTAAAGTGAGTCAATCCTATTCTTCATCTTTCATTGAATAGAGTTGAGTCAATCCTATTCTTCATTTTTTCTTGATTAGATCAGTTGAGTCAATATTTTTATCTTTCTTTGATTAAAGTGAGTCAAATCTTATATTTCATCTTTCCTTGATTAAAGTGATTTGATCCAGTCTTTCATCTTCACTTAACTAAGGTAAATCAATCCTATTTTTCATCTTCTATTGATCAAAGCGAGTCAAATCTATTTTGCATCCTAGGTTATCAAAGGGAGTCAATCATTTTTTTCATCCTCCCTAGATTATAGTGAGTTGTTTTCTGAAAACAATAATTCTAAAGGCTTGATGTGTTGGCAACCTTAGAGTAAATCTCATTGAAGAGCTAAGTTCAAGTACAAATGCAAACAGATGATAAGTTCACAATCGATTTGGGACTATCTTTGGAGCCATGAGCTATGGTTTGAGCAAAGCACTGCAAAGTAGGTTAATCTCCAAAAGAGGGAAAGCATAATAGAAGTAAGAAAGGAAAGAAAAGGGGGATTGCATCTGTTGAACCCTCAACAATGCACTTTGACAAATGAGCATTTCATATCTTAAGCAGTGAAGTTATATTGAAGAGAATAAGGTTGAAGATCGAAAATTAGAAAGCACATACATCAAAGATTCAAGTCAATACATCCTAATTTTGTGACCAAAATGATAAGCTTTGAAATTCTCATTTTGTGGTTTTCTCTCTCGAATTATGTGCAAATTCAGGTATTGATTCCCAAAGCAAGTGAGATAGAAAATAGTCCTTGCAAAAAAAAAAAAAAAAAAAAAAAAGAGAGAGAGAAAAGCAAAAAGAAAAAAAAAAGAAAAAGAAAAAAAATGCAACGACTAGTGAGGTCGATAGTGATATTTTTGGATTTGGTCTTTTTCCTTCTTTAATGTTGAAGCAAAGATATCAAATGACGTGCATATGGTTGATGCATCATTTCTTATTGAGAAATACTTAAGTAAGCTTGACGCATATGCTGGGCAATCACAACAGATGGAGCTACTAAGGTAAATGTAAAAACAAAAATATATGAAACAAATGTCATGTGACAAAATCACCATGTTACGCATCTTTTACTCAATTTTGGCAACGTGCAAGACTCTTCTCTTCAAATAGTGAGTAAAAGAACATTGGAGATCTCTTCGGAATTATCCAAGTTGACATAAGAAGAAGTGATACCCTTACATGACTATTGACTACTTGACGCACTTAATTGAAGAATAGAGATGTCTACTATTAAAGTCATATGATCAATTGTGGCAATAGTCATTTCATCAGCTCCAAGATCTTAACTGGGGCAATAAAGTGTTTTAGATGAAAAGAAGTTTTTCTCAATAAGGATCGAAGCTAGGTGATTGTTGATAGATTACACGGGCATGTCTTTCCTAATCAGTTTCTCATGGATGCCACTTAAGAAGAAAGGCAACATTAACAAAGCAAAGGTGGCTCATTCTTTGAGGAAGATTGTCATTGCTGGAGGCAATATATGAGTTAGAACTGAAGGGAATAAAAGTCCCCACGCAGCGGAAGCGCATCGATTGGACCTTACGTCGTATATTAATTAACATTAAAATACCGTTACGAAAACTCAATCAAACTTTAAACATACTTTAAAGTTGCTGGAAAATCAGTTTAAACATGCTGAAAAATAAATCCAAATTTATTTTCATGCTTTTCTAAAGAAAATGGGAAGAACTGTTACAAACCTCCGTTGTAGACTTGACCGTTCTTCGCCAACGACTCTCCAACGAACAAAATGCAGCAACCTCCTTTGTCTTGTGATCGCTGGAAAATTCTTCTTGAATGACACAATAACCACAGAGGTTACACCGGTATGACTCTAGGTCTAGGAGGCAAAAGACTTGTGGGAGTCTTTCTCTAAGAGGGAGGCTAGAGAGAATTCTATGTCTTGTCTTGAGAGTCTAAGAGCAAGAGCAAAGTCCTGGACCAAT
This sequence comes from Luffa aegyptiaca, assembly GCA_017139565.1. Taxonomy (NCBI): domain Eukaryota; kingdom Viridiplantae; phylum Streptophyta; class Magnoliopsida; order Cucurbitales; family Cucurbitaceae; genus Luffa; species Luffa aegyptiaca. The sequence continues at coordinate 27,363,269 of CM029397.1, forward strand.
TAGGTCTAGTGTTCTATTTATAGAAGAGAGGCCATGAATAAAATATTCAATTAAAACAATCTTTTCCAAAATTGATTCAATCTTATTCTTTATTTAATCAATCATGATCAATCAATTCCATAATTGATTAATCTTTTCCACAAATGACTAATTACTTCCATAAGTGATTAGATCATTTCCATAAATGATTAATCACTTCCTTAAGTGATTAATTATTTCCATAATTGATTAATTCCCGGTTAATGAATTCTTTAATTAATTAACCACCAATTAAATATCACATATTTAATTTCTGGCCTTGAATTAATTAATTCGCCCAAAAAGATTTTAGGCCTTAAATTAATTAATTCATTATTTGAACTCTTTCAAACTTCCATAAATTTATATTTGAATTTCTTCAAATATTAATTTCTCTCACATTAATATATCAATATATATTATGTTCGTTTTCCTTAGTAAATTGAACATTTTCAATTTACATTTATTACTTAGTTGCCTCAAATTACTTTATGAGCTACCAGTGGGACCTAATGGACCTGCATATCAGAAGCTCCAACGATGTGAGATTAATTGGTCAAACTCTATGGAATCTCCTTCTTTTCCCTTCTCGATTTCTCCACTGCTGTCTTGATGTCCTTCCTTTTGGTTTCTTCTCCTTTTTATATCTCCTCACAGAATGTGGTTGCCCTAAAAAATATACTCCTCTCTTCATTGAATTCAGGGCTACATCATCTTCTTTTCAGCAAGATGGCAGACTCCCATTGGATGAAAGAGCTGATTGTAATAAAAAGTGCCAGGTCATTTAATGAACTGATTTTTCCCTCGTGTGAATCACGTGCGAACTTTGCTCCAGAATTGATCCAACAATTCCATCTCCAGCTCCTCAATCACTTCAACTCTACACATGCTGCCTTTAGTCTGCTACCAAAATGGCTTTATGGATCTGCACTATAAGTACACAAAATTTAATGCATTTCACCTTCAAAACACTAGCAAAATATTAACTATTTCCTCAAAGATGATTCAGACCAAAGCATGAGATTTATAGAGGAAAAACACCAAAATATGCTAGCCAATTACCCCCATATTAAAGAATCCAAGCTAAGAGATAAGGTAAAATAACTCTTATACTAAGAGTTATCAAACCCCCAAACTTGAATCATTACTCGTCCTCGAGTAATGCTAGCCTAGATCAAATCATCACCCTTTGCCAATAACTCAATCATACAGATATCATCATCACAATCAAGAAATTTGCGCTGCCACTCTTGACTCCCAAAGCTCACTAAAAGATCAACACAATTTTCCTTCAAACAAAAGGCTCTTGGAAAACTTAAATGTTGTCCTGTACTTTTTACCCCTAGCTTAGCTTATACACTGCACCAAGCTCACTACTCTTTTGCACATACCAAGATGTTTATCCACAGATTCAAGCTCCTACAACTAACTCAACTAGCATCCAAATCCTCAAGCCAACCATGCAATCCGATAATCAACCTCTACCCTCCATAACCCTTTTACCTAATTCTAGCCTTTTTTTTTATATATACCTTAAGAGAGTCCCCAAGGTCACAACCCTTAATCTAGGAATGACAACATTTTATGATGAAGTGCACCCTAGCTTCTAGGCTCATCACCTTATAAGGATCAACACTCATTTTCCCATAAAGATATCCTATTAGTTGCTTCCCCCTTGCTCCTCATAATGGAGACATTTTATGATGAAGCTCACCTAAGTCATGGGAGGGATGCAACTAGCAAGGCTACACTGATCCTTTCTCTTAGATTTTTTTTTTTTTTTTTTTTTTGAAAAGAATCTTCTTTTTCCTAAGCCACTTTTTGACGCAAGGGCAAACTATGGGTATCATAAATGCCTCTGGTTACTCGGCTACTTAAGAAAAAGATAGATTCTCTTACTTAGAAAGGATTGAGTGCATCTTCTAAGGAAAAGAGGAGTGCTCTCACAAGGGCTTATTCTACACTGCGTTTTTTTTTTTTTCAAAGGGAATCACCACACCCCCAAACTTAAATTACTCATTGTCCCCAATGAGAAAATTAGTTAGGAGAGACCCCCAAACTTATTTCTAAGCTAGAATTTAAGGCTTGAGAGTTAAACAAGCTAGATCTTGATTAACAAAGGCAGCTCTCCTAAGACACTAGCGAAGATAAGTACGACTCTAAAATCATGGACTAACACAAGGACTTATTGTGCAAAAGTGTGATGATATTGCTACAAAGATATTCTAAGCTATGGGCAATTCAGAACACTCATCCAGCACAAATTTTTCAGCCACAACAAACAACAATATCATTTGAATGGTCTACAGCAAACTAAGGGATTCAAAGCAGCAACACAAACTAACCAGATTGAGACAATGCTTACTACTTTGCCCTTGCAAATGACATCATTGATCCAGCAAAGCTAAACAGATTTTCATTCAATGCATTCATAGATTCTTTATACAGCAGGCTCATTCACCTCTTCTCTTTTTTTTTTTTATAAATCAGAACTCATGCACAAGCACAAACACAATAATGCAGCCCAACATAGCAGATTTCATTTAATTCCTTTTTCTTTTTCACCTACATCTTAAATCAGACAGCTACTAAAAAGATAAAAAGGAAACAACTAAAGAAGCAGACAACAACCTACTATCAAACAGAAAATAACAAAAAAAACAGAAAGTAGCAAGGGATTCAACAACATCCCTGATCAAACATTGAGATCTGCATCAATCTCTTCTTCATTCTCTTCTTGATTCTCTTCTTGATTCTCTGGAAGGTGGGGGATCCAAGGCACGAGCACTTCATTTGGAAATGGAGGGAATGGAGGATACGACCGAGTGAAGTTGGCTTGCATCGCCTTCTTCAAAATTGAATCTCTCCGCTGGGCATACAACCAGGAAGCTTGTTGCTGCCCTTCCATGTGCTGAAGTCTCTTTAAAATCACGTCTAATTGGTCCAAAGCCTTATGGACCCCCGACATCAGCCCTCCTTGCCTATGCTGACCTTATCCTCTCCTAAGCCTATCCATATTTGCAACATCAATGATTCCTTTGTCAAAAAGGATGTCATCTTCTTTTTGGATAGGAACTCCGGCTCTTTTACATAGCGTTGTTATGGTGTTTGGAAAACATAGCCGCCCAACCTTCTTCCTAAAACACAGAAAAAATTCAGTAGAAATTATCTTCCCCAAATCAATGCTCAGATTTTTCATTATGGCGAAGGTCAGAAGGACTCGCTCCATTGATATGGTAGAGTTGTGAGTTGTTGGGAGAATTTGATTTCGAATCAGCGCCAGCCACACATTTGCATCGGGTTTCATATAAGTGGCTAAAAATGTTGGGGCACGATTCTTAGACATCTGCCAGCTAGCTCCCTCAATACCTACTTATGATATAACAGCTTTTAATTGCTCCTCTGATGGAGCAATTACCATCTCATTGAACGTTGCTCTAGGGAAGTCTGGAAGGTGATAAAAATTATTGATTGCTTCAGGCGACCAGTCCACTGGCACTCCTCTGACAATCGTTTGAAAGCCCCCTTCTTCATCAACATTTGCATAGAATTCTCGAACAACTTGGATACGTGCAGGTTCCGGCTTTTTGCAAAAAACATCCCAACCGAGATTTGTAATCCCAGATTGAAGAAAACTAGGAAGCTGATTGAATGGATATTGAAATCCTCGTTCTGCTAGAAATCCTCTTCTTAGAAGAGCTTCATACTTTGCTCTAGCAACTTCGTTGATGAAGCGATCCATCGGTGCTACTTGCGGAACCAAGACTTCCTTACCTTTGCTGGAATATTCAGCTTGCTTGGCATTCTTCTTCTTCTTTTTCAACTGCTCAACTAATGGGATATGATCATCATCAACGGGTTGCTCTTGCTCCTGCTCCTCTCTGCTTGCATGTTGAACAACGGATGGCTCCTTGGCTACAACACGCTTTTTCTTACCCTTCTTCTTTGCTTGAGCTTCAACCTCAGACCGCTCAATGCCGAGGCTTTCCTCTGGAATATTACTCTCTCTTTGGTGAGCCTCTGATTTTTTTCCTCTTGTCCTTGGCGGCATTATGGTGATTTAGCACTCTAAGAAGGGAGGTATTAGCTATGGAATATGCTGAAGCTTGAGGGTTTATGGGGAGCTTTAAAAGGAAGAAGATGATGGCACTATCGGTTTTTTTTTTCCTCTTTTTTTCAAAACCAAATACGATTTTTTTTTTGGGGGGGGGGGGAAATCTTGCATTAAAATGAAATCTTTTTTCTCCTTAATTGCCGATTTGACCTCTCCTTTTGGAAACCCTGATCTTCACTCATCTTATCAAACTTCTCTTCCCCATGCCTTTCATGTCAGCCTTGAGCCACGTGATTTACCTCACCATAACTTCCTCTTTCCTTTTTCAACTTTCTTCCAAAAATCAGTCAATTCAATCATATCAACTTTTTTTCCAAAATGGTGATGAATATTAAAACCCTTGCCTTCTAAAAAAAAATCTGCAACCAAGAAACACAAGAAATTAAAAGAAATCAAATAAAAACAATTTAACTATACCAACAATAAATAAACTCAAAGAAAATACAGCTAGTTTCGGGAGCTCGATTAAAACCCACTGTTAAAGCCACAATGCTCCCTCAAAATTTTTACTACATCAATCCCTAGATAATTGGAGAGAAGCTAACTTTCTTTGAACTTCTTCTCCCCAATAATGCTTAATTCTCTGACCATTAACCTTGAATTTCCTACCATCTTTTTCATCCTTCAACATGATTGCTCCATAGGGAAATACCTCCAAAACTGTGAAAGGACCAGACCAACGAGACTTAAGCTTTCCTGGAAAAAGTTTAAGTCTGGAGTTAAACAAAAGCACCTTCTGTCCCTTTTCAAATTGCTTCAGCAAAATCTTCCTATCATGCCACATCTTGGTTTTTTCTTTATACATCTTGGCATTTTCATAGGAAGTCTGCCTCAACTCCTCTAATTCCACCAATTGCAACTTCCTCAATGATCCAGCTGCCACATGATCAAAATTTAATTTCTTAAGAGCCCAAAAGGCTATGTGTTCTAATTCTAAACGTAAGTGGCAAGCTTTACCGAAGACTAGCCTATAAGGAGACATTCGTAAGGGAGTTTTATAAGTTGTCCTATAAGCCCAAAGAGCATCCTCAAGCTTAAGATACCAATCTTTTCTATTGAGACTAACTACCCTTTCCAAAATTCCTTTTATCTCCTTATTGGAAATCTCGGCTTGGCCATTGGCTTGGGGGTGGTAGGGAGTGGAAATTTTGTGCTTAATGTTATACTTGGCCAACATGCTACTCATTACCAGGTTAACAAAGTGAGATCCCTCATCACTTATCAATGCACGAGGGGTGCCAAATCTTGTGAAAATGTGCTTGTGGAGGAATCTCAAAACTGTCTTAGAATCATTTAAGGGGCAAGCAATGTCTTCAACCCACTTAGACACGTAATCAACCGCTAAGAGAATGTATATGTTACCAAAGGAAGGTGGGAAGGGTCCCATAAAGTCGATCCCCCATACATCGAAGAGCTCTAACTCTAAAATATAGGTAAGGGGCATCTCTTCCTTCAAACCAATAATTCCTTTCCTCTGACAACTATCACAAGTTTTACTAAACCAATGAGAGTCCTTAAAAACCGAGGGCCAATAGTATCCAGATTGAAAAACCTTAGCTGTTGTCCTTTGACCACCAAAATGCCCTCCATAAAGGGTTGTGTGACAGTGCTCCAAAATTTTAGGAACTTCCTCTTGAGATACACATCTTCTCACTAACCCATCTGCACATTGTCTATACACATAAGGCTCATCCCAAAAGTAAAACCGCACTTCATGCAAAAATTTCTTCAATTGTTGTTTTGATAAATCAGAGGGCAAAATTCCACAGGCAAGATAATTAGCAATATCAGCATACCACGGTGCTTCCATATCCTTAATGTGAGCTACTGTTAAAAGCTGCTCATCTGGGAAGGAATCTCTGATCTCATTTTGAGGAAGCATAACATTTGCTCTCTCAATTCTTGACAAGTGGTCTGCTACTATGTTCTCGGTTCCCTTTTTGTCTTTAATTTCTAAATCGAACTCTTGTAGTAGCAATACCCACCTTATCAACCTTGGTTTAGCATCCTTTTTAGCTAGTAAGTACTTAATGGCAACATGATCTGTGAATACAGTAACCTTAGATCCCACTAAATATGGCCGAAATTTTTCAAATGAAAATACTATAGCCAACAGTTCTTTTTCAGTGGTGGTATAATTCAACTGTGCTCCATTAAGGGTTTTGCTAGCATAGTAAATATGATGAATAATCTTGCCATACCTTTGCCCAAGCATTGCACCCACTGCATAGTCACTTGCATCGCACATCAATTCAAATGGTAGTTGCCAATTCGGATTAGAGACGATAGGTGCAGTGACTCATGCAGACTTCAAGGTGTTGAATGCCTTCAAACACTCCTCTCCAAATTCAAATGGTCTATTGGCCTCTAACAACAAACAAAGGGGTTTGGAAATCTTAGAAAAATCTTTGATGAATCTCCTATAAAAGCCGGCATGTCCTAAGAAACTTCTAATACCCCTTACTGAAGTTGGAGGATCCAATTTCTCGATGATCTCTATTTTAGCCTTATCCACTTCTATTCCTTTCCTAGAAACCTTGTGTCCTAATACAATGCCCTCTTTGACCATGAAATGACATTTTTCCCAATTTAGGACCACATTAGTTTCTATGCATCTTTTCAACACCTTTCCCAGATTCTCCAAGCAATTCTGAAAGGATTCCCCGAACACTGAAAAGTTGTCCATAAAGACTTCCATCATGGTTTCTATCATATCTGAAAATATAGCCAACATGCACCTCTGAAACGTTGCTGGAGCATTGTAGAGCCCAAAAGGCATTCTCCTAAAAGCATATGTACCGTAGGGGCATGTAAAAGTGGTTTTTTATTGGTCTTGTGGGGCTATAGTTATTTGGTTATACCCTAAATAACAATCTAAAAAGCAATAGTAATCGTGCCTCGCCAATCGATCCAACATTTGATCAATAAACGGTAGAGGGAAATGGTCTTTACGTGTGGCTTTATTAAGCCTTCGGTAATCCATGCACACCCTCCAACTGGTTACTGTTCTAGTGGGAATCAGTTCATTAGCTTCATTAACCACTACTGTCATGCCTCCCTTCTTGGGTACACATTGGATCGGACTTAACCAATTGCTATCCGAGATAGGGTAGATGATTCCCGCATCTAACCACTTGATTATTTCCTTCTTCACTACTTCCTTCATAGCTGGGTTAAGTCTCCTCTGCTGCACCACTGTCTTAAAATTTCCATCTTCCAAATTAATTTTATGCATGCAGAACGAAGGACTTATCCCTTGAATATCAGCTAAAGTCCACCCTATTGTTTTCTTATATTGCTTCAGCAAATTAAGCAACAATCCTTCATTTTCAAGCGTTAGACTTGATGATATGATTATGGGAAGAGTTTCCTTCTCTCCTAAATATGCATATTTTAGATGCATGGGCAATGGTTTTAACTCAAGTTTGGGAGGTTCCTTTATAGATGGCTGCATAGGTGGGATCTTCCTATTAGCTAAATCCAGCAACTCAAAAACTTTGTTCAACTTTTCCATTTTCCAAACACTTTCTGACTCTTGTTTCAGCCCAGTAATTTCTAACTCTTCTACTGTAACTTTACCAAATGCCTGGGTGTGTTGCTCTCTCAAATCCAAAGCAAATTTTTCCTCAACTAATTCATCCAAGATCTGAATAACAGAACACTCTTCCACATCAGGAGGGTATTTCAGTGCATCAAAAACACTAAATTTCACCTCTTGGTCATTTACCCTCATGGTTAGTTCTCCCTTTTGGACATCTATTAAAGTTCTCCCGGTGGCTAAAAATGGTCTTCCAAGAATTATAGGGACCTCGTTGTCCGCTTCATAATCCAAAATAATAAAATCGGCAGGGAATATGAACTTATCCACTTGAACCAAGATGTCTTCAATCTTTCCTTCCGGGTAAGTTATGGACCTATCAGCAAGTTGCAATGTACCCGTTGTGGGTCAAGCTTCCCCTATGCCCAATTTCTTGAATATAGATAGTGGCATAAGGTTTATGCTAGCACCGAGGTCACATAGAGCTCGCCCTAGCTCTTTACCACCTATAGAAACAGGAATAGTAAAAGAACCAGGATCTTTAACCTTAGGTGGGAGTTTATTTTTAATATAGCACTACACTCCTCGGTTAAAGAGACAGTCTCATACTCCCCAAACCTTTTCTTCTTGGTTAGCATGTCCTTGAGAAACTTCAAATAATTAGGCATTTGTTCCAAAGCCTCAACCAAGGGTATATTTATGTGAAGTTGCTTTAATACTTCCAAAAATTTCTTAAATTGCACTTCTTGATTTTTCTGTTTCAATCTTTGGGGAAAAGGTGGTGGAGGTGGTTTAAACTCAGGGATGGAGATTGGGACTAGCTTAGGTGGCTCTATGGGTGTTGTCTTTGGGATCTCTTCAACCTTTTCAACTCCTGAATCTTTTTCAGCAATATTCTCACCTTCTGTTTGTACAGCAGACTCTTTACTTTTCTGCTTTTGCTTCATCGAAACTTTGGGTTCGGCAAGAGGTTTACCACTTCTCAATTCAATGGCCTGAACTTGCTCCTTACCTTCTCTCTTTGGAACCTCAGTATCAGTAGGTAATTTTCCTTGGGGTCTAGCCTTCATCTCACTTGCCAATTTTCCCACTTGTATCTCTAAGTTTCTCATGGCAGCATCATTTCTCGCCATATAATCCTTAAAAAGATTTTCGAGAGAGCTTGTTCCTTGGTTGGACTGATTGGCAGAATTCTTTTGTTGGGGCATAGTCTGCTGATTTTGCTTCCCAAATCCAGGTGTACCATTCATCTTTTGCTGTACTTGGAGGCCTTGCGAATTAATTCCTTGGTCACTCCAAGAAAAGTTAGGATGGTTCCTCCACCCTGGATTATAGGTGTTAGCATAAGGGTTATTCTGCTGATTGTTTTGATTCCCAATATAGCACACTGAAGCTGGGTTGCTGGGGCAAAATTCAAAGGTGTGCTCCTCTCCACAATACGCACAAGATTCTGGAGTGTTTTGACTTATCTTGATTGCTGCTACATTTTGGTTTGCACTAGGAGTCATGAAATTCGAATTTTCAAATCCTAAGGTCAGTTTCTTCATCATATTCTCCATAGTGTCAAACCTTGCATTGAAAGCAGTAACAGTATCTACCTCCATCATTCCTTTACCTTTCTTTCCAACCACACTTCTCACATCAGACCATTGGCTGCTGTTGGTTGAAATCCTTTCCAATATTTCATATGCCTTATTAAAAGTTTTAGACAGCAGAGCACCATTTGCTGAAGCATCAACCATGTTCTGTGTAGTCCTATTCAATCCATTATAGAAAGTCTCCATTTGGATACAATGGGGAAGTCCATGGTGAGGGCATTTTCTTAGCAACTCTTTAAATCTATCCCATGCCTCACTAAAAGATTCATCCTCAAACTGCCTAAAGGAAACTATTTCAGCTCTAAGTTTAGCATTCCTAGTGGGAGGAAAATACTTGATAAGGAATTTCTCAGCCAACTCATTCCAAGAAGTGATGGATCCTGGAGCAAGACTATTCAACCAAGCTTTTGCTCCATCCCTCAAGGAATAAGGAAAAAGAGTTAATCTAAGTGCATCCTTAGAAACTCCATGCATCCTAAATGAGTCGCTCACTCCCAAAAAGGATTTTAGATGAAGGTGGGGATCTTCTGAAGGTAATCCATGAAATTGCCCCACGGTTTGTAACATTTGGAACATCACAGACTTCATTTCGAAATTAGGTGCCTCTATTTCTGTCCTAAGTATCCTGGGGTTTAATTCATCAAACATAGGGAGTGCGTAGGCTCTAATGGCTCTTTCCCTATCATTGGCTAGGAGGGTAGGGTTTTCAGCCGGATTATCTACTCTAGCTTGTCGGTCCATATCAGGGTTAGGTTGCTGTGGGTTCTCTTGCTCTTGAGGATTTCTCGGGTGGGCAGGAGGTAAAAGAGGAGGTATGTCCATGCAATTTTTCCTATTCCTCTGTTCTCTCTTTCTCTTATGAAATGTCCTTTCAATCTCAGGGTCAAGCTCAAATTCTAGATCAGGAAACTCGTTCATACACCACTACCAAACCAACCCCTGAAAAAGTAACAAACAGCCAAGTTAGAATGCAGTTTCAGCTCCAATTTGCCAAAAATAAGCTCAAACACAGTAAAATTCAAACTAATCACCGGCAACGACGCCAAAAACTTGTTGCCTTGTAAGGTGGGGTTAAAACATTCAATGAAATTCCACACAATGCACGTGCAAGTAAACACGGCCAGCAGCAAGTGATAAGTATATTAATATCGTCTCCACAGGGATTAGAACAAGAAATTTCCTATGTTCAAACTTAATTTCTAGCAAATTCAAGATGGTAACCGATAAAATTTTAGTAATGTCTAACTAAGGTGCTTTGATAAAATAAATTGCAGAAACAAACATAAACAAGTAAATGCAGAATGCTCAATGAAACGAAACTTGCAACAAGGTTAATAAAGTAGGCTCGGATTAGGAACTATTTGTATCTCTCTAAACATTGAATGTTGGAGCAAGAACTTTGCTCTCTCAATCCGCACAGCAAGTTCAAACAGAATCTTCCCATATCTCCTAAAATAGCAGATTAACTCTCATTAACCCACTTCATTTTAAACATGCTATATTATGTGCATTAGGTGAAGTGTTATCCCTAACTCCTTCACTTAGCTAGCTACTAACCCTAACAAGGAGCTAATGTGATTTTGAGTATTCAGCCACCCTTGTTTTTCCCAAAACTAAAGATGACAATGCAAAGAAATGGTTGGTCGGACGAAATCTTTGCTTCAGCAATAAACACCCTCAAAACCAGATTAAGAAAGACAAGGAGCTCAGCTCCAATATTTAGATTAATACAAAAGTATCCTAATCCTCAACTTAAGGTGATTAGTTCATGTTACAAGCTGAAAACAAAATGAAACAACAAGAAAAAGCCATGAAGAAAACTAAACACAGCTACACAAAGTTCAAGAGAAGAAGAAAGAAAAATAAAGGAGGAAGTAGCCGGAAATGGAAAGGTTGCTGAAGATGCTCCTTCCAAATGTTAGCTTCTCCTTCTTCTATGGAACCTCCTTCTCTTCCCTTCTCGATTTCTCCACTGCTATCTTGATGTCCTTCCTTTTGGTTTCTTCTCCTTTTTATATCTCCTCACAAAATGTGGTTGCCCTAAAAAATATACTCCTCTCTTCATTGAATTCAGGGCTACATCATCTTCTTTTCAGCAAGATGGCAGACTCCCATTGGATGAAAGAGCTGATTGTAATAAAAAAGTGCCAGCTCATTTAATGAACTGATTTTTCCCTCGTGTGAATCGTGTGCGAACTTTGCTCCAGAATTGATCCAGCAATTCCATCTCCAGCTCCTCAATCACTTCAACTCTACACATGCTGCCTTTAGTCTGCTACCAAAATGGCTTTATGGATCTGCACTATAAGTACACAAAATTTATTGCATTTCACCTTCAAAACAGTAGCAAAATATTAACTATTTCCTCAAAGATGATTCAGACCAAAGCATGAGATTTATAGAGGAAAAACACCAAAATATGCTAGCCAATTACCCCCATATTAAAGAATCCAAGCTAAAAGATAAGGTAAAATAACTCTTATACTAAGAGTTATCAGTCCTTCACGAGTGTCCATAACACCAGCTGGGTCAAATTACCATGTTTCCCCTGGGTTACCTATATTTCCTTAAGTACCAGTTCTCCTCTAATGAACAACCTGTTTGTGGTCCAACCATCAAACAGAAAACCCTCTCGTGCCATTGAGAGGGTAGGGCCCTTTGTTCAAGACTCGGAGTAACCACTTAAGGGAACACTCATCTGCTTCCCTAAAGTCGGGAATGAGTGAATTCCATCTTGTACGATTATGTTCACAGCTCCCCATTCGGTCTTGTCCCCAAAATGGTAGGCTTATTGAGTCGGCGTATTGGTCACTCTCACCCATACAAATCAAAGGACAATCTCTCATGAGCAGGAGTCCATAATCAACTCAGGATTAAGACTAAGTTGTTTAGGTCGTCCTAGTGAAATAGAAAACCAACTAGTTAACGGTGTTATAACCAGTGGTTACTATTTCACGGTCCAGTCTTATGCAAACTCATTGCATAGGATACCCCCACTCGCATGTCTCCTACATGAATGCGTTGGATCGCAACGGTTGTATCAAATACAAAGTGGGTCGTATCCATAGTGTCACTAGGATAAGGCACCCAACCTTATCCCTATACTATAGACCCTTTAGGTTGTTTCTCAAACAATGATCTCATATGTCGCTACATATAGTTCAAGACACATATTACAGCCTTGGATGTCTAGTTTATTTGATTAGGGTTATATTTAGGCAAAGACAAATATAAAATAACTAATAACAATTAATGGAAAAATATATCAATATTATTTCATTAATATCTGGTCAATAGTTACATTCACTATCTTCAAGTTTTAGGGCATAAAACCCAACAAACTCCCACTTGAACTAAAACACTAGTCAGTGGGATGTAAATGCAATAATCTAAAGCTGGAAATGTCATGGATATACAATGAACTAGGGCATCCTTATACCCATTATACATTTCTCCCACTTGCCCTCGATTAGATGACATACATATCTCGTAGACCTAGACCTTCTAGATGACCCTCAAACACTTTAGCCGTGAGAGCCTTCGTAAATGGATCAGCGATGTTGTGCTCTGAGGCGATCTTAGTGACGATCACATCTCCTCTTTGCACAATCTCCCGTATCAGGTGATACTTCCTCTCGATGTGTTTACCCCGTTTGTGGCTTCGAGGTTCTTTTGAGTTGGCTACAGCCCCACTGTTGTCACAATATAGTGATATGGGCACGTTCATATTCGGAACCACTTCCAAATCGGTCAAGAACTTTCTAAGCCATACTGCCTCCTTAGCTGTCAGTGTATCCAGTAAGAATCAAATCCTTAGCTCCATACACAAGCATGTAGTCCTTCGTTCTCCGAAGATACTTGAGGATATTCTTAACCGCTCCCCAGTGGTCCAACCCTGGATTAGACTGATACCTACTGACCACTCCCACTACATAACATATGTCAGGCCTAGTGCAGAGCATAACATACATTAAGCTGCCCACAGTTGAGGCGTAGAGAATGTGTCTCATGTTCTCAACTTCTTGAAGTGTCTTAGGAGATTGTTCCTTAGACAGGTGTACCCCATGTCTGAAGGGTAGTAGTCCCTTCTTGGAGTTTTGCATCGAATATCGAGACAACATTTTGTCAATATACGTTGCTTGAGACAGAGTTAGCGTTTTGTTCTTACGATCCCTAATGATTTGGATTCCTAGAACATATTGAGCCTCTCCCAGATCTTTCATTTGGAATTGGGCTGCTAGCCATTTCTTAATGTCAGTGAGGTATCCTACATCATTCCCAATGAGTAGGATATCGTCTACATAAAGTATTAGAAAAGCTACTTTCCTTTTTTTGACTTTCTTGTACACACAAGGCTCATCAACGTTTTGGTCAAAACCAAAAGATTTGATTGCAGTATCAAATCTAATGTTCCATGATCTGGATGCTTGTTTCAATCCATAAATGGATCGATTGAGCTTACAAACCTTTTGTTCCTGACCTTGGGCTATGAACCCTTCGGGTTGAGACATGAAGATATTCTCTTCAAGATTACCATTCAGAAAGGCAGTCTTGACGTCCATTTGCCATATTTCATAGTCATAATTTGTGGCTATGGATAAGAGAATTCTTATGGACTTTAACATGGCTACAGGAGAAAAGGTTTCCTCATAGTCAACTCCTTCCTTTTGGGTATAACCCTTTGCCACTAGTCTAGCTTTGAAGGCCTGTACCTTTCCAGCTGCATCTCTTTTTCTCTTATAGATCCATTTGCACCCTATGGGTTTTACCCCATTTGGTAGATCTGTAAGTTGCCATACAGAATTGGAGTACATTGACTCCATTTCCAGGTTCATAGCTTTGACCCATTCATCCTTATCTTCTTCATTCATTGCCTGTCGATAGGACAATGGATCCTCAATGCCATCATTAGGTATGACAACCTGAGTTTCAGTTAAACCCAAGTAGCAGTCAGGTTGTAATAACTGCGTCGAGGCATTCCCAACGTTTGAGATGGACGGGATGGATCTGAAGAACTAGTTCCTTCATCAACCCTTGTTGAAGGTCCAACTTCGTCAACAACCCTTGATGATTCTTCAGTAGCTTCTCCTAATATTATTTTGTTGCGTGGTTTATGATGTCTCATGTGGTCTTCCTCTAAGAAAGTGGCGTTTGTCGATACAATCACCTTATTTTCTTGTGGGTCGTAGAAATAACCACCTCTCGTTTCTTTAGGGTAACCAACAAATTGGTACAGTTTTGAACGAGGTTACAGTTTCTTAGGATTTGTCACAAGCACGTGTGCTGGACAACCCCAGATGCAAAAGTGATGCAAACTAGGTTTACGCCCCTTCCATAATTCGAAAGGTGTTTCAGAAACACTTTTCGAGTGAACATTATTCAAGATGTATACTGCAGTCTCTACTGCATACCCCCAAAACGAGCTAGGCAATTGAGCATAGCTCATCATTGATCGAACCATGTCTAACAAGGTTCTATTTCTTCTTTCTGACACACCATTCTGCTGAGGTGTATCAGGGGCTGAGAGTTGAGATTGGATTCCATGTTCTATCATATAATCCTGGAATCTTTGATCCATATACTCCCCTCCTCGATCAGATCGAAGTACTTTAATAGATTTACCTAATAGGTTTTCAACTTCAGCCTTAAACTCCTTAAACTGTTCAAGGGCTTCAGACTTATGTCCCATTAGGTACAAGTAACCATATCTAGAATAATCATCTATAAATGAGATGAAATATTCGTACCCTCCTCGAGCTTTTACATTCATTGGACCACATAGATCCGAATGTATTAACTCTAAGGGTTCTTTGGCTCTGTAACCTTTTCCAGTAAAGGGTCTCTTGGTCATTTTTCCCTCGAGACAAGATTCACAAGGTGGTAGTGAGTCATCTTCTAACTTGCTTAGAAGTCCATTCTTTACCAAACGACCGATCCTATCGATGTTTAAATGACCAAGTCTAAGATGCCAAAGATGAGTATTGTTACTTGATGGAGAAATCTTTTGCCTTTTACTTTGAGTTTCAGCAGTTTTAAATAATTTGTGATTTAAAAGTGCTTTGTTTTCGGTTGGTCTTAAAACATACAAGTTATTTTCCAATTTGGCTGAACAAATAAGTACACCATTTTTATAAATGAACGCTTCATTCATATCAAAAGTAAATGTATACGTTTGTTCAATCAAACATGAAATAGAAATTAAGTTCCTCTTAATCTTGGGAACGATTAACAAACTTTCTAAAAGTAAGAATCTATTTCTAAAAAATAACTTCGCAGCTCCCACTGCTTTAGTTGAAATGACTTCTCCAGTTCCGACCCTGAGTGTCATTTCCCCATCGTTCAACTGCCGAAAGGAACTATTTTCCTGAAAAGAAGAGCAAACATGATTAGTTGCTCCTGAATCAAGTATCCAGGTAAACTGATCATGTTCTACCAGGCATGTTTCTAAAACAAGTAAATCAAATTGACCTTCCTTTTCCTTCTTTTTCTCAGCAAGGTACTTTGGGTAGTTTCTCTTCCAATGTCCATCTACATTGCAGTGGAAACACTTGCCCTTATCTGCCACAGGTTTGGCTTTTCCCTTGCTTTTAGCAGCAATACTGGGAGCTTTCCCCTTGTTTCCTTTCTTCTTCTGAGTTTTCTTTGAAGAAGTGGCTACAGATTTAGTTCCAGAGGATGAACCCTTCTCGAACTTTCTTTTAGAGTGAACAACGTTTGCCTCTCCTTCTATCTGTCCCTTGTTCTTAAGAAGAGACTGATAGAGTTGTAGCTCATTCAGGAGGCTAATCAGGTTGAATGTTATTTTATTCATCATTGCATTGCTTCGAAACTGCAGAAAACTCTTCGGAAGAGATTCTAAGATGAATGCAACCTGACTACGCTCATCTATGACCGCCCCATTTGCTTCTGCCACGTTGAATTGGACCATCATATCCAGGACATACTCCCGAACAGACGTGCCCTCTTTCATGCGACAGCTATAGACGTATTTGAGAGCGTCATGGTGGAGTTGGTAGGACGGTTGCCCAAACATCTCCCGGAGAGAGTTCATAATCTCCCTCGCTGTTACCATGCCCTCATGCCTTTTAGCCAAAACTTCAGATAAGCTGGCTAAGATATAGACGCGAGTCTTATGATTGGCCTTTGTCTAGCGGTCATAAGCATCCTTAACTGCTTGGGATGCATTATGAGCAGGGGCTGGAGGACAATCCTCCATTAAGACGAACCGCAGATCATCGACAACAAGAATCGTATTCAGGTTCGACTTCCACGTAGCATAATTTTCGCCGGTTAATTTCTCATTTTTAAGCAGAGAGACAATTGAGGAAGACATTGCTGAAATTTAAACAAACAATGACCGTATTAGTTATCTTTGCCTTAACCCATCGTACAAGCAAATAATTGCACACAATCCAATCAATTTAGCAAAACAGACAATCACAGAACCTTAAAACTATCGATTAAGTTTTGCAACGATGTTTTAGAGGTTTAGAATATCAGCCACCGAAGGGTGATCAGGCACTCCTCCTTTGAAATTAGACACCTCTCAGCTAATTCTAATTCCAGAATAACTCATATTTCTATAGACATTAGCCACCGTTGTTCGGTCAAGGATTTGTTAACACTTTTAACTCATCCTCGTAAGTGTAACCCTCCAACTTTCAGATCTCAGAGGCACGCACCAACAGGTTACCGAAGGGAAAGACAACTGTTGGTGATTAGCCTAAGAGCTCCTATCCTTTTCAGGAGTTCACGATGTTCCGAATCCTATGACCAGGCCCTCTGAAGGGATGGTAGCGCCAGGACAACCTGCAGGCGGATCATAGGACTCTCACGATGCGAACTATGGGCGGAGACCGAGGGATACGTTGACACGTGTCCCGCTCCCACTTACTCTAGACATTTTTCCCATTCACCTTGTTATTGAGTCATGCAAACACTTTCCGAAGGGAGGCTGCTCCTAGGGCGACTCGAAGCCGAGCATGAACCTCGCGTTGTGAATATAGGGACGTAGGAGCAAAACTTGATTTAAATCTCGTTTTGTAATTTTCCTCCCACTGAAAATGTCCTAAGGTTAATTTAGGGTTGTTTAACTTAGATAAAATTTGGCTAAGTCAATCTATCTAAGTCTGATCCTATTATAACAATTATGGAAAGGATTCAACCACAATGTTTTAGGTGAATTAAACTTCTTTTAATAAACCCAACATTGCAAGTCAACATTACTATGGTTAATTCAACTCAAGGTTCGGGTCAGTTCCCAGGTAGGAGGTGTTCCATAAACCGTCAACTTAAATACCCTCAACCTTAGACAGAACTTTACCGAGAGAGTTCCCTTATAACCACAGTAATGTAAGGTCTTTACTCTAAAGATCTAGGTGCATTAAACACTTTTAATAAACCTAGTGACATTGCATGCTAACATTTAACTATGATTAATTCAACTCCGGTCTTCCAAGTTAGTTCCCAGGTAGGAGGTGTTCCGTAAACCGTCAACTTAAATACCCCCAGCCTTAGACAGAACATTACCGGTGGAGTACCCTTATAATCATAGCAATGTTTTTCCTACTTAGTCAATTAAAACTATTTTTAATTCTAAGTAAGAAAAGATTCTAATCCTATTAGAAAATGATCTAGGTCTAATTAATTTTAAACAATTTAAAATTAATCCAATTTATCCTATGATCTTATGATTGCATGCAAAACTTGATTATAGATTGACAGTTTCTAATCATTAATATTAAAGAACTATTTCAAATTTTAATGATTAATCCTATAATCAAGAATCTAGGGTTTAATTCATTCAACAATCTCATTCAAATTAAATAATTAAACCACACTAATTGCATGAATAATATAACAATTATATTATTAACTATGGATGTTTCATGCTTCATGCAATATTGATTTTCTTTTAACATAACAATTATAAGCCAATCAAGAAAATCAATCAAGCATGCTTCATTCTTCACATTAAACATAACTATTTATATTTAATTTAAGTAATGGCATGCTTCATGCTTTCCAATTTTTCATATAATTAATATACACTTATATTGAAAAAATATGAAAACAAATCCATGCATTTAAACATACATTATAACAATTTATAATATATAAAAAATGCATGAGCATGTTTATAACCTAAGGTGGGATTAAAAATTCTATATGACATCCATAAAGCATATAAATAGCAATTGAACCGGTTAATTTTGGCCCCTAGGATAAAATAAAGCATTAAATTACATTAATTTAGCTAAATTCTATCCTAAAAATCCTTGTACAGCTCCGAAATTTTGTCTAGACATCACGAACCGCCCCGAACCACCTCGAACCGGCCTCTAAAATCACGAACCATGCTAAAAATTTGCTGAATCGAGCCAATAACACAGAAAATCGGGCTGATCCAGTAAAAAAAAACCAAACCAGACCGATTTCCCGATCAAGATCCCGGCTGGGAATTTCCCAGTCTCGATCCCAGTCGGGATCCCGGCCAGGAAATTTTCCAGCAAACCCTAAAATCATCGATTCCTCTGTTCTGCACTCTGTTTTTCCGTTTTCCAGCGCCGTTCTTCATGATTTTCGCCCAAAATCATCTCGATCTCCATCGATAACAGCCCTAAATCTAGACACGGACTTACAAAGACTCGATTTACATAAAATACTCGAAACACCGGGCTTTTCATGATCTAAATCACATAAAAATAAAATCTATGGCCATAAAATTAACCCAAACAGTTCAACGCAAACCGAACATACATTATGCATAAATCCCACCTATTAGAGCCTATCGCAACTTTTAATATTAATTAATAGGGAAAACGATGGCTCTGATGCCGATTGAAGGGAATAAAAGTCCCCACGCAGCGAAAGCGCATCGATTGGACCTTACGCCGTATATTAATTAACATTAAAATACCGTTACGAAAACTCAATCAAACTTTAAACATACTTTAAAGTTGCTGGAAAATCAGTTTAAACATGCTAAAAAATAAATCCAAATTTATTTTCATGCTTTTCTAAAGAAAATGGGAAGAACCGTTACAAACCTCCGTTGTAGACTCGACCGTTCTTCGCCAACGACTCTCCAACGAACAAAATGCAGTAGCCTCATTTGTCTTGTGATCGCTGGAAAATTCTTCTTGAATGACACAATAACCATAGGGGTTACACCGGTATGACTCTAGGTCAAGGAGGCAAAAGACTTGTGGGAGTCTTTCTCTAAGAGGGAGGCTAGAGAGAATTCTAGGTCTTGTCTTGAGAGTCTAAGAGCAAGAGCAAAGTTCTGGACCAATTAGGTCTAGTGTTCTATTTATAGAAGAGAGGTCATGAATAAAATATTCAATTAAAACAATCTTTTCCAAAATTGATTCAATCTTATTCCTTATTTAATCAATCATGATCAATCAATTCCATAATTGATTAATCTTTTCCACAAATGACTAATTTGTTCCATAAGTGATTAGATCATTTCCATAAATGATTAATCACTTCCTTAAGTGATTAATTATTTCCATAATTGATTAATTCCCGGTTAATGAATTCTTTAATTAATTAACCACCAATTAAATATCACATATTTAATTTCTGGCCTTGAATTAATTAATTCGCCCAAATAGATTTTAGGCCTTAAATTAATTAATTCATTATTTGAACTCTTTCAAACTTCCATAAATTTATATTTGAATTCCTTCAAATATTAATTTCTCTCACATTAATATATCAATATATATTATGTTCGTTTCCCTTAGTAAATTGAACATTTTCAATTTACATTTATTACTTAGTTGCCTCAAATTACTTTATGAGCTACCAGTGGAACCTAATGGACCTGCAGATCAGAAGCTCCAACGATGTGAGATTAATTGGTCAAACTCATTAACCACATTAATCAATATTCGTTAACTGTGTGTTCATTCCACTATAGACTCACAGTTGCACTCTTCTCACTGCAGACATATTTTCTGTATCCACGAATATAGACCAATATCGACTAGTTAGTCCTTCACGAGTGTCCGTAACACCAGCTGGGTCAAATTACCGTGTTACCCCTGGGTTACCTCTATTTCCTTAAGTACTAGTTCTCCTCTAATGAACAACCTATTTGTGGTCCAACCATCAAACATAAAACCCTCTCGTGCCATTGAGAGTGTAGGGCCCTTTTGTTCAAGACTCGGAGTAACCACTTAAGGGAACACTCATATGCTTCCCTAAAGTCGGGAAGGAGTGAATTCCATCTTGTACGATTATGTTCCCAGCTCCCCATTCGGTCTTGTCCCCAAAATGGTAGGCTTATTGAGTCGGCGTATTGGTCACTCTCACCCATACAAATCAAAGGAAAATCTCTCATGAGCAGGAGTCCATAATCAACTCAGGATTAAGACTAAATTGTCTAGGTCGTCCTAGTGAAATAGAAAACCAACTAGTTAACGGTGTTATAACCAGTGGTTACTATTTCGCGGTCCGGTCTTATGCAAACTCATTGCATAGGATACCCTCACTCGCATGTCTCCTACATGAACGCGTTGGATCGCAACGTTTGTATCAAATACAAAGTGGGACGTATCCATAGTGTCACCAGGATAAGGCACCCAGCCTTATCCCTATACTATAGACCCTTTAGGTTGTTTCTCGAACAATGATCCCATATGTCGCTACATATAGTTCAAGACACATATTACAGTCTTGGATGTCTAGTTTATTGGATTAGGGTTATTTTTAGGCAAAGACAAATATAAAATAACTAATAACAATTAATGGAAAAATATATCAATATTATTTCATTAATATCCGGTCAACAGTTACATTCACTATCTACGAGTTTTAGGGCATAAAACCCAACAAGAACATCATAAGTGGCTTGAGGAGTTTGTTACATCAAACTTGAGCCAATGATTGTCCGTCTGCCAGCACATTTGATCAATCTATCGCAACACATGAGATAAATCTTGGGAAACTAAGCATCAAGTTTTAGAGGAGTTGTTTAAGGAATGATTTCACTTTCATCTCCCTTTCGGTTATATCCTCGTCTTCCCACATGTATACTTCTTAAGCCCCATTTGTCAACTTTTTCGTGTCTCATGCTTCTTTCATCTAAATACTACTTTGAGAAACGATAGTTCCTCGCTCTCGTCATCCACTTTTGTCTTTGTTTGTCTGTCCTTCTTAGGTCTTCAATTTGAAAGTCACTCATTCAACTTATCATCTTTTGAGATCATGTCATTCCCATCATATGCTTGATATTTCCAAATTGAGATTGTGTTATAAGTTACCTTTATTAGTCACTCAAATAGTATATGAGACCATTTCAACCCACCATTTTTACCAATCATATCCCATCATGTCTATTGTAAATGGTCAAACCTATCCATTGGAGCATCGTATTAGCAACAAAAACAGTTGCAACAATATCAAAATGAGGGCATACACACAAAAAAAGAGCAAAAAAAAAAAAAAAAAAAAAAAAAAAAAAAGAAATCAAAACATAAATTTTTAGACAAGGATAAAGCTATTTTCTCACGATTTAATATCACTTGATATTCTATAAAAGGAGTATGAGACTAAGTAAAATTAGCCACCTTCCTTTTTTTTTCTTAAAAGAAAAAGCACAGACACACAAACACACAAACTTTTTTCTCTTTCTGAATAAAGCATTGTAGAAAAAAAAAAAAATCTTGCATAAACATTAGGGCAATTTTTTGGATGAGAGTCCGTATCACAAAGTGTTTTATCATGAAAAAACTCGTGCAATCATAAGCATTGTAAGTTAAAATTTTGTCCGTTGAAGTTTTTCTCACCATATTATTGTGTCATAGGGAACTTGTTTATCCCTGGCCCTTGATACCTTCATTATTGATGTGCTTGTTTACCCCTAACCTCTAGCTCTTTTAATACATCATCGGACGTTTATCTATCCCTGGCCCGATACCTTTATCATGGAGGTGCTTGTTTACCCTTAGCCTCCAACTTTTTTAGTACATCATCGGGTGCTTGTCTATCCTTGACCCGATACCTTTATCATGGAGGTGCTTGTTTACCCCTTGCCTCTAGCTCTTTTAATACATCATCGGACGCTTGTCTATCCCTGGCCCGATACCTTTATCATGGAGGTGCTTGTTTACCCCTGGCCTTCAACTTTTTTAATTTATCATTGGGCGCTTGTCTATCCCTAGCCCGATACCATTCTCATGGAGGTGCTTGTTTACCCCTGGCCTCCAGCTCTTTTAATACATCATTGGGCGCTTGTCTACCCCTGGCCCGATACCTTTATTATGGAGGTGCTTGTTTACCCCTGGCGTCCAACTCTTTTAGTACATCATTGGGTGCTTGTCTATCCCTGACCCGATACCTTTTTATCATGGAGGTGCTTGTTTACCCCTGGCCTCCAACTCTTTTAATACATCATCGGACGCTTGTCTATCCCTGGCCCGATACCTTTATCATGGAGGTGCTTGTTTACCCCTTTCCTCTAGCTCTTTTAATACATCATCGGACGCTTATCTATCCCTGGCCCGATACCTTTATCATGGAGGTGTTTGTTTAACCCTAGCCTCCAACATTTTTAGTACATCATCGGGTGCTTGTCTATCCCTGGCCCGATACCTTTATCATGGAGGTGCTTGTTTACCCCTCGCCTCCAACTTTTTTAATTTATCAATGGTCGTTTGTCTATCCCTAGCTCGATACCTTTCTCATGGAGGTGCTTGTTTACCCCTGGCCTCCAGCTCTTTTAATACATCATTGGGCGCTTGTCTACCCCTGGCCCGATACCTTTATCATGGAAGTGCTTGTTTACCCCTGGCCTCCAACTCTTTTAGTACATCATCGGGTGTTTGTCTATCCCTTACCCGATACCTTTTTATCATGGAGGTGCTTGTTTACCCCTGGCCTCCAGCTCTTTTAATACATCATCGGACGCTTGTCTATCCCTGGCGCGATACCTTTATCATGGAGGTGCTTGTTTACCCCTGGCCTCCAACACTTTTAATACATCATCGGACGCTTGTCTATCCCTGGCCCGATACCTTTATCATGGAGGTGCTTGTTTACCCCTGGCCTCCAGCTCTTTTAAATACATCATTGGGCGTTTTTCTATCCGTGACCCGATACCTTTATCATGGAGGTGCTTGTTTACCTCTAGCCTCCAGCTCTTTTAATACATCATCAGGCGCTTGTCTATCCTTGGCCCGATACCTTTACCATGGAGGTGCTTGTTTACCCCTGGCCTCCAGCTCTTTTAATACATCATCGGGTGCTTGTCTATCCTTGGCCCGATACCTTTATCATGGAGGTGCTTCTTTTGAAAAGATTTTGAATTCCCCAATTCCGTTAAAGCGGAAGCGTAATTGGGACAGATTCGTAGTTAATTTTTTTTATCCAAAAATACTATTGCATTGGTTAAAACATAGAACAAATTCTATACAAACTTAAGGCTAAGCATACAAAATTTATTAGATCTAAATCTAAAGGGGAGAAGAAAACATACCGTCGTTGACGACTCTGAATACTTCAAGAATGATTCTTGATTGCTCTGCAACAACGAAGAACACCACCATTTGATCTTCCCCGCTATGACTCTAAGATTAGGAACATAGTTGTGGGACTACCTAATCTTGAATAGGAAAAACTCTAGAGAGAAAATTCTCCATAGAATTCTTGGGTTGAGAGAATATGAGAGGGAGGCTAGAGAGAATGCAAGAGTGCATTCTTGTGGCCTTATGTTGTAGTACCTAAACCCTAGGTTTAGTGTTCTATTTATAGAAGAAAGGCCATGAATAAAATATTCATTTAAAATCAATTATTTCCATAACTAATTTAATTTTTTCCATAATTAATCAATTTCATGACCAACCAATTCCATGACCAATCAATTCCATAATTGATTAATCTTTTCCATAAATGATTGATCACTTCCATAAGTGATTAAATCATTTCCATAAATGATTGATTACTTCCATAAGTGATTAATCATTTCCATAATTGATTAATTTCCAATTAATTAATTCTTTAATTAATTAATCACCAATTAAATATCATATATTTAATTTCAGACCTTCTATTAGTTAATTAATTAATTACCCAATTAAATATCATATATTTAATTTCAGGCCTTCAATTAATTAATTCTATAATATGAATCAAATTCATATTAAAATTTAAACTCCTTCGAATTCTCTTATATCCTATAAATTTAATATGAATGAAATTCATATTAATATTTGAACTTCTTCAAATATTTATCTCTGATACACTATAGTTTAATTAAATCTCATTTAATTTAAACTAAATTGAATAATTAATTAATTCATCTTCTAATTAAATACCATATATTTAATTAGACATATATTTGAACTCTTTCAAATATATCAATCTCTCAATATAATAAAGTTTAATCTAAAATTAGATTTTATATTTTAATGCATCATTATACATTATATTAATTTGTATCTCATACAATTAACTTAATTCCCAATATGAATTTGAACTATTAAAATTCTCTCAATATATATTTGTTCCTAATTACTCTTTACGAGCTAGCAGGGGGACCTAATGGACCTACAGATCAGAAGCTCCAATGATATGAGGTTAACCGATTAAACTCATTAATCAGGTTAACCAAATTCATTAACTGTGGGTCATTCCACTAAAGACCCACAGCTGAACTCTTCTCACTGTAGAACATTTCTGCGTCCACGGATATAAACCTATACCGGTAAGTCAATCCTTCACGAGTGTTCGTAACTACAGTTGGGTCAAATTACCGTTTTACCCATGTGTTACCTCTAGCTCCTTAAGTACCAGTGCTCCTCTAATGAACAACCTGTTTATGGTCCAACCAGTAAACAGAAAGTCTCTATCGGGCCAGTGAGAGGGCGGGATCCCTTTGTTCAAGTCTCGGAGTCACCACTTAAGGGAACACTCATCTACTTCACCTAGAAGCGGGAAGGAGTGAATTCCTTCTTGTGTTGTCATGTCCCCAGCCTCCCACTCGATCTTGTCCCCAAAAAGGAAGACATATTGAGTCGGCGTGCAGGCCACTCTCACTCATACTAATCAAAGGACAATCCCTCGTGAGAAGGAGTTCATGACACACTCAGGATTAAGACTGAGTTACATTGTCATCCTATTGAAACAGTAACCTTACTAGTTAACGGTGTTACATCTAGTGGTTTACTATTTCGTGGTCTGGTCTTATGCAAACTCATTGCATAGGATACCCCCGCTTGCATGTCTCCTACATGGACGTCTTGGATCAATACATCTGTATCGAATACAAAGTGGGTCGTATCACATAGTGTTACCAGGATAAGGTACCCAGCCTTATCCCTGTACTATAGACCTTTTAGGTTGTTACTTGAACACCGATTCCCGTATGTCCCCACATACTACTTCAAGTCACATGTAAACAACCTTGGATCTTAGTATATTGGATTTCAGTCAAATTGTGCAATATTTAACAATAACACTTTATTGTAGAAACTCAATAACACTTAATTGAAACAAGTATACAATTTGTTTACATTCACTATCTACGTGTTTTAGGGCATAAAACCCAACATGTTGATCCCTGGCCTCCAGCTCTTTTAATACATCATCGGGCGCTTGTCTATCCCTGGCCCGATACCTTTATCACGGAGGTGCTTTGTTTACCCCTGGCCGTCCCAAAATTTACGGTTTAGTGTTTACCCCTGGCCGTCTAGAAATTTACAGTTTAGTGTTTACCCCTGACTGTTCCAAAGTTCTTTTTTTTGTTGTTTAATGTTGTTTGTCTACAAAAAAATAATAAAAAAAAATTTTAAAAGCTTAAAGTTTACCATTGTTTGTCTATTTATTTGCTAAGTATAAAATTTCGAACAAAGAAGATCTACACCTTGGTCCATCCTTTTATTCTATAAGAATGAACAAAGGGGGGCAACTTATAGACCCTTTGTTGCAATTCTGGAGTGGTTAAAAATATGAGATAAATTGACTCCAAAATATTGTGCAAGTATACACAATCTAGCAGCAAGTGATAAGTATTTATCGTATCCACAGGGTCTTGAAATGCCTACCTCTATTGATTTAATTTGCCTTTTTAGTGATTTCAAAAGTTTGGTTAAATTGATTGGGTTTTTAAAATGTTGAAACAAAAGATATGCGAAAGCAGTAAATGATTACGATAGAGAAAACAGAATGGAAACAGACACAAGTTAAGACTTCTGTAATTGTTATAAAGATGCTCCAGCAATTCTTTTGATCCGTCAATCTCCTGTAGTATTATCAACGGGATCCTCCCGAAACTCTGAATTTTTTTTGAATATGTTTCAAAACCAATGAAGTTCTACCGATCAAGAACTAGGCAACTGGCTATCCCTAACTCAGTCACTGGCGTTCACCAATACACAATGATCTAGCGTGAATTATCGCCACACAACTCCTAAATCATCCCTGAAACTAGGAGAAGCTATACATACCGACTAGCTAGGCGGGCACATAATTATAATAAAGATCAACAATAATTCAAGAGGATCATGATCAAATAGAATTCCCAAATTTATAAATATAACAATCACACAATTCTTAACCTATGCCTACAAAGCAATTAGTTCATGATTGAAGACATAAAATACGTTACAATCTCGATAAGCACATCCATAATACGAAATACACAAGAAATACGAATCCTTTTAGTAATTGGGGAGATGAAACGGTTGCTCCAAACCACCAAGAACATGGAAGAACATGTCTCCTTGAGTGGAATCGCAAATGGTCTTCTTAGATCTCCATTCCGCCGTCAATTCGGCCTTCGGCCGATTAATTCGGTCTCCAAATCGTGAATCCCTTTATGTTTGACGGCTCCTCCTCTTATAAGATGAGAATTAGGTTAAATTGGACACATGGCAGGCTCTCCTCACTCCTTTATCCCAAAAATAACTCAATAGAAGTCGGTTTGTCAACTTGGCTAACGAGCTGTGATGTGGCAGTTTTGCTCTCAGTTTTGCTGCAACACAGAATTTGCTCCCTCACGTCGCTCAGCAGTATTTTCTGCACAAAATAACTTTCAAAGTCTCCATTCTTCCAAATGGGTTAAAACATATAATATATATCTAAAACCAACCCTATTAAGCACAAAAGACACACAAATCCCTATAGAATTAAGGCCTAAATAACTACCTTTCGAACAGTTATCACACCCCCAAACTTGAACTATTGCGCGTCCCGAGCAATACTAACTCACCTTCCCTTGAAAATTCAAAACATTAGTCATAGCACAACTCAATCAAAACAGATATTCCAACAATACCTTCAACCTTTACCTGAGCATCCTGCAAAACCAAGCACTGCTGCAGCAAAAGAATTCTTTCAGCATTGAACAAATAATCACCACCTTTAACTCAATCCTAAGAACTTACCACAGCCCAACTCTATTATCAGACATATTTAGACACATTTTTAAGGGGTTTATATTTTCGTTCTTCAGACTTAAAGCAACCTTACAGTCATAAGCTCTTAAGCATGAGATGACCCACTTTATGGTGCAGTATACTCTTGCCTCAAACTTATCACCAACTAGGCTAAATACTCATTGTAAAGCTAAAAAATCCTTAGTTATTCTATCTTTTGCCCCTCAGAATGGCGACATTTTATGATGAAGCTCACCTAAGTTCTGGGAGACAGAAAAACTGATGGATTATCATTCATCCTTCAAAACTTTTGCTCTATGAATTTTCTCAGCAAAATTTTCCAAAATTTTCTTTTCAGCAAATTTTTTTTTTATCATTTTTCCAATATTTTCTAGGTCATCTTTTGACGCAAAGAAAAACTGTGGGTGTCGCAAATGTCCCTGGTTACTCAATAACCTAGAAAAATAATTATGAAGGAGAGGAATGCTCGAGCAAAACAAGCGGAGTAGCTAAAAGTCTCCCAAACTTAAATTATTCATTGTCCTCAATGAATTAGCAACATAATAAGTATACCCCCAAACTTAATTTTTTCTATCTGAATTTTAAACTAAGCGTGGGAGTAAGATTAAGCTTAAGGTGGATCAAATAAGACAATGCTACCTTAGAACTTTTGCTGCTGTCATGACCAGGCTAGAAGGAATGCTCAAGCAAAAGGTTTCTGGAGATCAGAAAATCTTGGTCTAATTAAGCTAACTAATCCAAGCTTCAAAAATTCAGAAGAAAAATAAGTTAGATACTCATATGTGCCAAACAAAACAGTATTTGATTTCATTAAAGATCAAGATCATAGATTTACGTAATCGTGTCAGAGATAGATTTTAAAGCAGCAGATAAAAACAAAGAAACAGAACATAACATAAGCAAAAAGAACACAACACATGCAAGGCGAGCACACAAAATCATTCACCAAAATATTTGCTCTAAGAAACTGAAACTTCCCTTTAATTATTCTTTATGTTCAGGCTCTGGGTTTCCTCTGCCCTCTCGAACGATGGGCGGGGATGGAATGCATAGGTTCACAAGATCGTCAATGAAAATTAGGAAGGCTTGATATGACTTAGAAAAATTCACTTGCATAACCCTCCTTAGTGTGGTGTCCCTTCAACGACCATAGCTCTAGTAGGTTTGAAGTTGTCTTTCAGTGAATACTGGCCTACAGAACATCCTCTCAAGTTGCCCCAGCACTCTATGGACACCTCATAGAAAACCACCCTGGCGCACCTCACCTTTTTGAAGCCTAGCCAGATTGGCAGTGTCAATAATCCCCTTGTCAAACAAGTTTATATCATTGGAGCTCTCTGGGACTCTGAACCTTCAAGTGTACTCGATCACGAGGGATAGTGGAGGCTTACGTTGTAGGCAATAATCTCTGCTTGACGAAGTTGAGCCAAGTGTTAGCCTCACATTTCAGGTATGATGACTGGAATGTTCTTGCCCTCATCCTAGACAACCTCCACTGGATATTCAGTTGCTCGTTTGAGGAAGCAACTAATATTGCGTTGAAAACAGTGTGGGGGAAGTCTGGCAAATTAAACAGAGAATTAATCACTCCATGGCTCCAGTCGACAACAACTCTACAAACAATAACCAAGAATCCTTCATTTTCATTGATGTTGGCGTAGAACTCCCATTCTAGTTGATCAACAGTGGGCTCCGGCTTTGCGCACAACCGATTCCAACCGTTATTAGAGATGTTCGCTCAAGGAAAATGTGAAAGCTCTTTGCCACCATCGAAGCCGCGCTTCATCAGAACATCTCGTTTCAGGAATTCTTGATATTTTTGTCTTTCCCCTTCATGGATAAATCACCCATACTAATCTTTCATCAAGCTCAACTTCTTCACTCAGATCCTCTTTTTCCTCTTCTGGCTCTTTTTTTTTTTTTTTAGACAAAATAAACAAATGGTTAGGAGAAAGGGTTGGGGTAGGAGTTCTTACTTTTTTTCCTCTCTTAGACCTCTTCTTCTTTTCTTTGGTCTCTACGAAGCCTCTCAACCCTCTCTTCCACTGTATCTTCATCGACCAACACTTCTTCTTTCGTCTATCTTTCTTTCCTTGTTTGTGCTTTTTGCCATAATAATAATACACAGAGAAAATTTCACATCAGTAGTAACAAAAGATGAGAGTGAAAAACATACCTTATGAGAGATCGCATAAATAGGGCACTAACTCAAGGATCTTCAACAAATAATTAGCCCTTAATTATCTCTTAATTAATTTAAGTTACCGTTTTAACTTCATGGTTTCATGGAAAATTTTTATTATCTGTAAAACGGTAAGATCTTCCATATACTGTGCTCCCTCTGTGTGTAACAACCATAACGTCAGCTTCCCTCTGCTCAACACATGACATCTTTGTTAATTAACTGCATGCCCACTTTATAAAATCTCAACGGTAAAATTATAATCTTATCTCTAAACAAAAATTTTAACCGAATAAAATCTCCGATCTTCTCAACAAAACTATGAAATAAAATCTTTTGTTTTTAAATAACATCCACAAGATATATTATTTAAAATGTGGAAAAATCTTTTGAAAATAAAATCCTTCAAAATCAAATCTAAACTAACCTAACAAAAAAAATAATAATAAAAAATAATAAATAAAAAAATCTAATCATATCAAATCAAAATAATAAAAAAACAGAAAATAAATAAAAAAAATGTAATCCAATAATGAGAGCTTCTGATTAGAATGCTGAAATTTTGCTCCCTCAAAATCTGTGCTCCCTAAATCTGCCAGCAGCTTCAAAGAAGAATACTTCAGAATTAAATCAGGAAGATATATTATTAAAAATCTAATCTAAGCAGAAATTAAAAATTCAAACTGAAATTAAATCTAAACAGAAATCAAATTTACTTTAGACTCACAGCCATCATCAACACATTTTCTAACCATAGATGCATCATTTGATAAATAAAACTTTACCTCATGGAAAAATTCTTTCATTTGTTCTTTTGATAAACTAGGAGGCAAATTTCCACAATCAAGGTAATTGGAAAAGTCATCATACCAAGGTGTTTTCACTGCCTTAATATGAGCTACAGTAAATAACCGCTCATCAAGGAAGGATTTCCTAATCTCAGGTTGCTGGAGCAATGCCAATGAATTATAAGTTTCAATAGGCTTGGATTTCTTAACTATTGGCTCTAAGGATTCAAAACTCCTCTTAAAACTAGAAATCTCACCTACATCTTTATGCTCATACTCCAATCCACCTATTTCCAAATCCTCAATTTGGATTTCTCCAAATTTTTGGGTATGGTACTCCATCAATTCCTTCTCAAAGTGGTCCTCAACAAACTCATCCAACACCTGAATGCACGAGCAATCCTCAAGATCATTAGGATATTTCATTGCATCAAACATATTAAACTTCACCTTTTGGTCATGCACCCTCATTGTAAGCTCCCCCTGTTGGACATCTATCAATGAACTACCAGTTGCCAAAAATGGACGGCCAAGAATAATTGGGACATTCTTATTAACCTCATAATCTAGAATAATGAAATCGACAGGAAAAATAAATTTATCTACCTGGACAAGAATATCCTCAATTTTACCCACAGGATATGTGATAGACCTATCTTCTAATTGGAGTGTGACCGTTGTAGGCTTAGCTTCACCAATACCTAGCTTTCGATAAACCGAAAGAGGCATAAGGTTTATGCTTGAACCTAAATCACAATGTGTTCTCCCCAACTCCTTTCCACCTATGGAGACATGAATAGTGGATGATCTTAGATCCTTAGCCTTGGAAGGTAGCCCATTCTTAAGAATAGCACTGCATTCCTCAGTAAGAGCCACAATCTCAAACTCTCCTAATCTCTTCTTTTTAGTTAAAATATCCTTAAGAAATTTAGCATAATTAGGCATTTGCTCTATAGCTTCTACTAGGGGGATATTTATATGCAACTGCTTAAGAATCTCTAAAAACTTCTTAAATTGACCATCCTGATTCTTAGGTCGTTGCCTTTATGGAAAAGGTAAGGGTGGGTTATAGGGTGGGGGCGATACATAAGGTGGTTCCACATCTGGAACAGAATCAGATGCTCCAACATCACTATTGCTGCCTCCAGCACCCTGACCAGACTCCAACTCTTTTTCAACAATATCCACTCTATCACTACTCATATCTACTTCTTGGGGTTTACTAGACTCTTTCCTCTCTTCTAGTGGCTTACCAAAAGTCATTGTCTTCACATGCTTCTTATCTTCCCTTACGGGGTGTTCAGTATCCGAAGGAATGTTCCCATGAAGTCGTGCCTTTAGCTCATTAGCTAGCTGGCCCACCTGAAACTCTAGGACTCTCAATGAAACCTGCTGACTTTGGATTATGACATCATTACGAGCCATATAATCCTTCATCATTGACTCCAGAGAATTACCCGAATTTTGCTGGGGCAAAGCCTGCTTATTTTGCTGGGGCAAATCCTGTGATTTAGCAAATCCGGACTGGTTCACCGCCTTTTGTTGTGCTTGGGGGACTTGCGAATTGCTTCCTTGCCCTCCCCACGCAAACTTGGGGTGGTTGTGCCAACCTGGATTATAAAAGTTAGAATAAAGGTTATTCCTTTGATTACCTGCAAAAAACACAGAAGTTGGATTGTTAGGACAAAACTCATAATTATGCTCGTCACCACAATAAACACATGATTCTTCTGTAACTTGGTTTACCACTGGCGGCTGCTGGACATGACTAACCACTGTTACATTTTTAAGAGCGTTAGCTAATTCTACAATATCGGCCCTAATGGTAGACACACCATCAACTTCTAACACACTCTTAACTTTTTTATTAGAGCCTCTAACATCTGACCATTGACAACTGTAGGTTGATATTCTCTCTAAAATCTCATAAGCTTCATTAAAAGATTTTGCCAAAAGAGCCCCTCCTGTAGAAGCATCAACCATACACTGGGTTGCTATGTTTAACCCATTGTAAAATATTTCCATTTGAATCAATATGGCAAACAGTGGTGGGGACACTTTCGCAAAAGCTCCTTAAACCTTTCCCAAGCCTCACTAAAAGTTTCTTCCTCATTTTGCCTAAATCCCACTATCTCACTCCTTAACTTGGTACTCCTAGTTGGTGGAAAATACTTACTAAGAAATTTCTCTATTAGCTCATTCCAACTACTTATTGATGCTGGAGCAAAAGAATTCAACCACGCTTTTGCTCCATCTCTAAGAGAATAAGGGAATAGGGTTAATCTAAGGGCATCTCTCGACACTCCCTCGATAACAAATGAATCACTAACTCCTAGAAAAGACTTAAGATGTAAATGAGGGTCCTCGGATGGTAAACCATGGAATTGGCCAACCATCTCTAACATGTGAAACATGACCGGTTTCATTTCAAAATTTGATGCCTCAATTATTGGACGCATTATCACTGGATTTAACTTGTCAATTATTGGAAAAACATATGCTCTAATGACTCTGTCCCTATCATTTGCTACAAGGATAGGATACTTAGCCTGATTATTTTGCTGTCCATTTTGCTCCAGCGACGGATTTTGCTGCATCGCACAGTTCCTTTTCGAGATTCACTTGAATTTTTTTTTTTTGAAATACTAATCTGAAGGGGATCACTCACACACCAAAGTCACACCTACAAAAGAAAAAGAAACAGTCAAAAAGTTCACGCACCAAATCACCAAAAATACACAAAAACAAAAATCAATCAAATAAAACAATTTCAAGTCCCCAGCAACGGCGCCAAAAACTTGTTGCAATTCTGGAGTTGTTAAAAATATGAGATAAATTGACTCCAAAATATTGTGCAAGTATACACAATCTAGCGGCAAGTGATAAGTATTTATCGTATCCACAGGGTCTTGAAATGCCTACCTCTATTGATTTAATTTGCCTTTTTAGTGATTTCAAAAGTTTGGTTAAATTGATTGGGTTTTTAAAATGCTGAAACAAAAGATATGCGAAAGTAGTAAATGATTACGATAGAGAAAACATAATGGAAACAGACACAAGTTAAGACTTCTGTAATTGTTATAAAGATGCTCCAGCAATTCTTTTGATCCGTCAATCTCCTGCAGTATTATCAGTGGGATCCTGCCGGAACTCCAAATTTTTTGGAATATGTTTCAAAACCAATGATGCTCTGGCGATCAAGCACTAGGCAATTGGCTATCCCTAACTCAGTCACTGGCGTTCACCAATACACAATGATCTAGCGTGAATTATCGCCACACAACTCCTAAATCATCCCTGAAACTAGGAGAAGCTATACATATCGGCTAGCTAGGCGGGCACATAATGAAAATAAAGATCAACAATAATTCAAGATGATCATGATCAAATAGAATTTCCAGATTTATAAATATAACAATCACACAATTCTTAACCTATGCCTACAAAGCAATTAGTTCATGATTGAAGACATAAAATACGTTACAATCTCGATAAGCACATCCATAATACGAAATACACAAGAAATACTAATCCTTTTAGTAATTGGGGAGATGAAACGGTTGCTCCAAACCACCAAGAACATGGAAGAACTTGTCTCCTTGAGTGGAATCGCAAATGGTCTTCTTAGATCTCCATTCCGCCGTCAATTCGGCCTCCGACCGATTAATTCGGTCTCCAAATCGTGAATCCCTTTATCTTTGACGGCTCCTCCTCTTATAAGATGAGAATTAGGTTAAATTGGACACATGACAGGCTCTCCTCACTCCTTTATCCTGAAAATAACTCAATAGAAGTCGGTTTGTCAACTTGGCTAATGAGCTGTGATGTGGCAGTTTTGCTCCCAGTTTTGCTGCAGCACAGAATTTTCTCCCTCACGTCGCTCAACAGTATTTTCTACACAAAATAACTTTCAAAGCCTCCATTCTTCCAAATGAGTTAAAACATATAATATATATCTAAAACCAACCCTATTAAGCACAAAAGACACACAAATCTCTATAGAATTAAGACCTAAATAACTACCTTTCGGACAGTTATCACCCTTAAATTTGTCTTATATTTTATTCTTTTAATTGATTTTGTCTTTTTTAAAATAAATAAATAAAAGAAAAAAAAAGTGTTCTAGAACATTTAATTAGTCAATTCAAATATGATTAAATTTTTTTAGAAATAAATATTTTATTTTAATTGATTTGCCAAATCAAATATTCGGTTTATTTGGCAAGGATAATTAAGCAAAATATTTTGTTAGCTTGAAGGATTGCTTGACAATCAAAATGTTGTAGATATGGGAGGTTAAATTAGAGTATTTATTTGATTCCTTTTTTCATTTTTATTAGATTTTATTTTTTTTATTTAATTTTATTGATCACCTTCCTAATATATGGTGGTTGGAATTGGCTATAAATAGGGAGCCCTCCCATTCCTGCCCTTCACGATTTTGAGAAGCCTCCTGATAGCAAGCATAGCTAGCTATTTTTACTTCTCTAATTTAGCTAGTCTTTTATGATTTTTGGGCCATTTTATTGTGCTTTAATGTTTATGTTGTAGGAAATGGTTGACTGGAGCTAAAATTCAATAGTGGAGTCAATCGGGTGCTCGGGACGCAAAAAGATGCAAAGGAATGAAAAAGAGTCAAAGAGAAAAAAGTCAAAATTCGGTCAAATGCAGACTAGCGTCGAGACGCTAGCCCTTGAGCATCTCGATGCTAGCATTCCTTATCTGAATAGGCGCGAAACGGTCACAGCGTCGAGATGTTGCGACCTTAGCGTCTTGACGCTGTGTAATTTCCTTTCCAGAACAAGCGTGTTTAGAAGCAGTGTGACAGCGTCTCGACGCTACGACGAAAAATCAGAATAAATAGTTCTTTTCGGCTAGGTTTTTTGGGAACTCTTTTGGAGACTTTTGGAGCCGTAAACAGGGCAGAAACAGAGCATCTTTGGAGCCAAAGCAAGGAAGCAAGTTGGAAATCAACCCATCGTTCGTGGGGATCGTGACGGGGACGTTCGGTCTCTGCCTACATTGAGTTTTCTTTTCCCTTTTCCTTTCTCTAGCTAGATTTATGGCTTTTACATGTTTAGTTGAGATTGTAATTTTATTCATGAGTAGCTAAACTTGTAGCTTAGGGATTGATGTAGTAGATTAAGTTTATGGATTGAATTTATGGTTTAAGTTGTGCAATGGTTATTATGTTTGTAATCTTGATTTAATGCTTTCAATTAATTGGTCATTAGTTGGATGATTTAAGTGTTGATTCTTGCTCAGGAGAGGGGATTTAGCATAGACTTACTCAAGATTGCATGACTAAGGTTTATTTTCTAATTCGTGACGGTTTTAGATTAACTTTAGAATTGGTCAAAAGATCTCATTGCCTTGCATGTTAATATACTTAGATAGGGATATCAAGTAGATTAATTTGCATGAGAATCAATTATACTCGGGAGAGGTAGTTGTGATTAAAGGGTCTTAGGCTCATAATTCCATTGTGCATAATAACTTACTCCTTAAAATCAATCCTAGACTAAATCGGCGAAATCAATTCCCTAAGTGTTTTTCCAATTGAATTTCCATCTTTTTACTTGACTTTGATTTAGTTTTCATATCATTCACTCATTACTTTTTTATCCCTAAATAAAATTGAGCAAGATAATTCACAATACTTGATTTAGCTTAAAAATCCAATCCAGAGGACGACACTCGTTTATACGAACACTTTATTATTACTTGACCCGTGCGCTTGCGGTAAGGGAAATTCCACATCAAGTTTTTGGCTCCGTTGCCGGGGATTGGCACATTTAGCTAGATTGATATTGTGAAAAAATTGTTTGATCTTAATTTAGGGTGTATTTTTACTTTTCTAGGTTGATTGCATTTTTTCCTTATTTGTTTTCTTCCCATATTTGTTTTTTAGATTAGTTTTTCCTTATTTGTTAGTTTCCTTATTTGTGTTTTTCCATATTTATTTTTTTTGCATTCCATATTAGGTTATTTTGTTTCCTTTTCTAGATTATAATATTTAGATTAGTTGTTTTCTTTTCTTTATTTCTTTCCATAATTGTTTTTTTTTTCCTTTTTAGGGTAGTTTTGCTTTTGTATGCGTAATAGTAGAGAATTGATACCGTTGGATCCCGAGATCAAAAGAACAATTCATAGGAATCGAAGAGAAAACAGAGAAATTATTCACATGGTTGACCAAAATCCACCTGAGGAGCCTAGGCCTATTATAGATTACTTTCAGCCCGTGTTTTAGGGGCAACAATCGGGGATTGTCTATGCTCCGATTAATAGCAACAACTTTGAGCTAGAGACCGGTCTCATTCAGATGGCTCGAGACTGTGCATATAGATGATCGCCCACCGAGGATCCAAATTCTCATCTTAAATCATTTTTGGATATTTGTGGGACGGTAAAAATTAATGGAGTTTCTGAGGATGCTATTCGCTTACGTTTATTTCCTTTTTCTTTGCAGGATAAAGCACGAGATTGGTTGCAATCTATTACCCCTGGGAGCATCACCACCTGGGATGCGTTGGTCCAGGCTTCTCTGAAGAAATTTTTCCCCCCTGCAAAGACGGACAAGCTGAGGACCGAGATTGGGACATTCCAACAACAATATAATGAGCAGTTGTTCGAAGCTTGGGAGGGATTTAAAGAGCTGCTGAGGAAGTTTCCTCAGCATGGCTACCCCGACTGGCTTCAGGTTCAATTGTTCTATAATGGTTTAGCTCCTAGTACAAAAACGATTGTTGATGCAGCTGCAGGTGGGACTCTGTTGTCCAAGACCGGGGAAAATGCTCGCACACTTCTAGAGGATATGGCCACCAACAGCTATCAGTGGCCATCTGAGCGTCTGCACCTAAAAAGTTGATGTTGGAGTGTTTGAGGTTGACAAAGTAAGTGCACTCCAGGCCCAGATGACCTCCCTTGCTAATGCTTTTATGAAATTTTCAGGTACAGGGAGTGCACAGTCAATTGAATCAGCTGCTGCTTTTGCATCTAGACCTCAGGAGGAGACCATTGAACAGGTTCAGTATGTATCAAATTCTAATTTTAGGGGATATAACAATAATTCTACACCTACACATTATCACCCTAACAATAGGAACCATGAAAATTTCTCTTATGCAAATACTAAGAATGTTCTTAACCCTCTTGGTTTTGCCCCTCAAACTCAAGATAATAAAAAGTTAGAAGATCTTGTTGGAGCTTTCATTGCAGAGTCTAGTAACAGGACAACCAAATTGGAGGAGGCAGTCATTGCCATCAACTAAACAGTGAATGGCCACAGTGCTGCCATCAAGAATATTGAAACTCAACTGGGACAGTTGGTAAATGTGGTAAGTACCATGAATAAAGGTAAAGCCCCAGCTGAGCAGGAGAAAACCCAGATGGAGTACTGTAAACCCATCATTGTACACCAGGAGGAAGCTGAAGAGGAACTTGAGTCTGAGGATTATGATACGCCTACAGGGGAAGCTGAGGAGGACATGTCATCAGATGAGGCTGAAAAGCCTGAACTTGAGCCTCCTATTCTTTCCCCCACACTGATGGTTCCCAAAGAAAAGAAGAAGAAAAAGAAGAAAAGAACAATCAGGTTCAGTTTGATAAATTTATGAATGCTTTTATGAATCTGAATATTAATATCCCTTTTGCAGAGGCGTTAGAGATGCCCCAGTATAACAGGTTCATGAAGGAGTGGTTAGCAAAGAAGCGAAAGGAAAAGAAGGTTGACACCGTATATCTTGCTTCCACATGCAGCACCAGGGTACAACAGAAGGTACCTAAAAAAGTAGCAGATCTAGGGAGTTTTTTTGTTCCTTGCAGTTTTGGTACTTATTCATTTAGAGCTTTATGCGATTTAGGTGCTAGCATTAATATTATTCCTCTATCTCTGTGCAAAAAGTTAGATATAGGTGAGATTAAATCTACTCCTTTAAAGCTCCAATTGGTTGATCAGTCTGTGGTTAGACCAGTTGGCATTATAGAAAATGTTTTAATCAGAGTAGGTAGATTTTTTCTCCCTATTGATTTGTATGTTATGGATATGGTGGAAAATCCTACAATGCCTGTTATACTAGGAAGACCATTCCTCGCCACTGGGCGAGTGATTATTGATATTGAGCGCAGGGAGCTCACTGTAAGAGTCAGTAATGACAAAGAAATATTTAAAGCAGTTGAAGACTATAATGGACATTCTGAAGTGCTTTTCATGGGCTACAAGAAAGGTGCAAGAAAGATCACCTCTGTTGGATTCACAGAAAAGAAGCCTCCTTGATGCACGATCAACACGTCGAGCTAATGACGTTAAACAAGCGCTTATGGGAGGCAACCCAAGTAAGTTAGTTGTGTCTTTCTTTTGAGTTTTATTTATTGTTTGTGTCTGTTTTGTAGGTCTTGTTTTCTGTCTCTCCTTTGCTTCCAAGCTTTCAAGATCTCAATCAAGAAGTCAGCATCATTCCAGGCCAGTATTGTTCACTCCGTTCATTCTGTTGTTGTTCTCATGCTTGTTTATGCCTTATTTTCTTTATACATTGAGGACAATGCATGTTTTAAGTTTGGGGTGGATTAACATGTTTGTGGAGCCCTTGAGCATCTGAGTTCGGGCTATAGTTTTGAGCTTTCTTTGAATTGAGCATCTGGTTGTTTTCTGGATGCTATTTTTGCATGACTATGATGTCTTAGGATAGGCTTTCTTGTCAATCTTCAAGCTTGCGATGAGTTGTAAGCATGAGTGCCCAAAAAGGGAGACTTTTTAAACTTTTTCTAGGAGATGGCTTGCACGAGTAGAGTATTTGCCTTGGCTAGATTTGGATTTGAATGCTTAGGAGCGAATTATTGGGTTCATATGCTTGTCGTCACCTCGATAGGTGTAGGGAAGAGCTAAAGAGTTAATTGTCTGCAAATTAGCATGTTTGATCCTGCTTAGGAGGAACGAAAAGAATATATGCTATCTATGCTCATAAAGAAAAATCATTCTTGTTGTTAATGTTGAAAAAAAAAATTATTATGCCATGGCCTGTGCACAGTTTGCAATGTTTAATAAAGTTTAGGCAAAAAGAGCTACCCTTGTTGTGATCAGTTAGGCCAACCAGAGCAATCTCAGGTTAAGGGTCCCTGCAATAGGTGTGTGAAAGCTAGTGCCACATATAAATGCTGAATTTAAATTGTTAATTATAGACACCTAAGTATGGAGGAAAACAAACTAATTTGTTCCATTAACTCATTAGTGAATCCTTAGTGCCAGTGTAGAGGGAAGATGAGCTGAGAGTTTAATAATCCAATCCCAGGCTAGTAGAGTTTGATCTTGTTGAGTTAGATCTCGCTTGTGCAAGTTAATTTTGGAAAACTTTTAATTTGTCTCTCTCATTGGTCCTTGTGTGCATGTCTCTTGCTTGCTTGACTATTGACTTTTGAGCCTTGAGGATTGAGTTATGATTATTGCATCCATTCTTCTACTGTATGTTTGATTTGTAGTTTGCTCGAGGACTAGCCAAAGCTTAAGTTTGGGGGTATTTGATAGCAAGCATAGCTAGCTATTTTTAGTTATCTAATTTAGCTAGTCTTTTATGATTTCTGGGCCATTTTATTGTGCTTTAATGTTTATGTTGTAGGAAATGGTTGATTGGAGCTAAAACGCAATAGTGGAGTCAATTGGGTGCTCGGGACGCGAAAAGATGCAAATGAATGAAAAAGAGTCAAAGAGAAAAAAGTCAAAATTCGGTCAAATGCAGACTAGCGTCGAGACGCTAGCCCTTGAGCATCTCGATGCTAGCATTCCTTATTTGAATAGGCGCGAAACGGTCACAGCGTCGAGATGCTGCGACCTTAGTGTCTTGACGCTGTGTAATTTCCTTTCCAGAACACGCGTGTTTAGAAGTAGTGTCGAGACGCTGTCTTGACAGCGTCTCGACGCTACGACGAAAAATCAGAATAAATAGTTCTTTTCGGCTAGGTTTTTGGGGAACTCTTTTGGAGACTTTTGGAGCTGTAAACAGGGCAGAAACAGAGCATCTTTGGAGCCAAAGCAAGGAAGCAAGTTGGAAATCAACCCATCGTTCGTGGGGATCGTGACGTGGACGTTCGGTCTCGGCCTACATTGAGTTTTCTTTTTCCTTTTCCTTTCTCTAGCTAGATTTATGGCTTTTACATGTTTAGTTGAGCTTGTAATTTTATTCATGAGTAGCTAAACTTGTAGCTTAGGGATTGATGTAGTAGATTAAGTTTATGGATTGAATTTATGGTTTAAGTTGTGCAATGGTTATTATTTTTGTAATCTTGATTTAATGCTTTCAATTAATTGGTCATTAGTTGGATGATTTAAGTGTTGATTCTTGATCGGGAGAGGGGATTTAGCATAGACTTACTCAAGATTGCATGACTAAGGTTTATTTTCTAATTCGTGACGGTTTTAGATTAACTTTAGAATTGGTCAAAAGATCTCATTGCCTTGCATGTTAATATACTTAGATAGGGATATCAAGTAGATTAATTTGCATGAGAATCAATTATACTCAGGAGAGGTAGTTGTGATTAAAGGGTCTTAGGCTCATAATTCCATTGTCCATAATAACTTACTCCTTAAAATCAATCCTAGACTAAATCGGCGAAATCAATTCCCTAAGTGTTTTTCCAATTGAATTTCCATCTTTTTATTTGACTCTGATTTAGTTTTCATATCATTCACTCATTACTTTTTTATCCCTAAATAAAATTGAGCAAGATAATTCACAATACTTGATTTAGCTTAAAAATCCAATCCAGAGGACGACACTCGTTTATACGAACACTTTATTATTACTTGATCCCCGTGAGCTTGCGGTAAGGGAAATTCCACATCACCTCCTACACGTTTTTTTGGCAAAAAACACACTCCCTAAATCTCTCTCTTTCAAAACCCTAGATACACTTCAATCCCTTTTCCACCTAACTTCCTTCTCCTACTCCTCACGTTTTTCTCCCACTTACTGTTTCTCTCTCTCAATTCCATATAGCTACTTCGTCCAACGGTAGTCACAAGCGTTTTTTTTTTTTTTAAGTATTTTTTTTTAACCTTTGTTTTCAATTCCTTCTACAATAGTTTTCTTTTGTTCATAAGATAACTTTTCATGCTTTCATAAAGTTAGTTCATTTTTTCATTTGCTTTATTTTTTTTCTTTTACATTTAGGAAGTTATTTGATTTTTCTTTAGGGAACATTTGACAATTCCATGCATATTTCAATTCCAACTTTGTCATTTTTTATTTTGGTGTAATCAAACCTTTAGAGTTAATTGTTATATGTTGTTTATGTTAACTTGTTAATTTTATTTTACAATAGAATCTAGTATTATTATTTATAGTTTAACCATGTATTTCATTAAATCAGTATGTAAATACTCACTACAACAAATTTGGCTTTTAATGTCGAGCATTGCCCGACATTAAAAGCCTTTAATGTCGGTCACTGACCGACATTAAAAACACCGACATTAAAAGTTTTAATGTCGGTTGCTTTTAATGTCGGACACTTTTAATGTCGGGCAGTGTCCGACATTAAAAGCTCTGACCGACATTAAAAGGGTACTTTTAATGTCAGTCATTGCCCGACATTAAAAGAACTCTTTTAATGTCAGTCAACCAGTCTTTGACCGACATTAAAAGTCACTTTTAATGTCGGTTAGTTTTTTATGTCAGTCATTGTGCGACATTAAAAGCTGGGACATTAAAAGTGTCCGACATTAAATGTGCGACATTAAAAGTGTCTGACATTAAATGTGCGACATTAAAAGTGTCTGACATTAAATGTACGATATTAAATTAAAAACTATTGTTGGTTGCACAAGTAGTTAACCAACAATACTATTTCTTCCTTTCGTAAAAACCTGTAAACATTAAACAAAATAGAATTTCAACGGATACATAAAATAAAATCCTGAAAGTAATTTTACACAACAACTAACTCAACGGACATGGATTTAATTAATAAAATATAATAGTGTATATAATACATGAAACTTTCCGTCCATCAACAAATCACATCCATGAACCAATTTACAAAGAAAAAGTAAAATTACTAAACAAAATAAGTACACAACTCGTTAAACGCTCTTTCCCAAGTTCCTCGTCGAGCTCCTTTTCGAGAATATATCCATTTCATCATCTGCAACAATTCTCGCTTAGCAAGATGAATTCCAAA
The DNA here is from genome assembly GCA_017139565.1 of Luffa aegyptiaca. Classification (NCBI taxonomy): domain Eukaryota; kingdom Viridiplantae; phylum Streptophyta; class Magnoliopsida; order Cucurbitales; family Cucurbitaceae; genus Luffa; species Luffa aegyptiaca. The sequence continues at coordinate 27,406,085 of CM029397.1, forward strand.
CCTTATACAAAGCAAAAACGTAAGTAAAATACAATGGACACACATCTCCAATCAAATCCTTAAACTAAAATTAAAGCTCAAGATATACGAGTGAAGTAGAGCTAATAACCAACAACATCTAGCGGATTATCAAACAAATCACAACAAAAACGACCAGTATGAAAGTTAAAAATCTAGCAACACCACCCTACTAAAGTTCATTACATCCAAGCATTGCCATGATATTAGTGGTTCCGGGGGCAGAATAAGTTTTGGTGCAATATGAGAGAAGTGACATAATAAGCAAAGGAATTGTTTGTGCTTGAATCGTGAAGCCATAAGCAATTAGCTCTACGAAAACAAAGAAGGAACCAACAAACAGACCAATGGGAATCAGTATAAACTCTTGGTTTCTTACTACGGATTCTACAAAATCTGATAAAGATCTAAAGATTCTACAAAATCTTGAAAGTGAGGTTGAAAAACTTACATCTGCTTTACATGAGATGGGTTATTTTACGATTTTTGCTTATTATGTCTCCGAAGTGAACAAAGTGAACAAATATTCAAAAAAGTAAGCAGGGAAAATTGTAGCAGAATCTCATAATAGACTAAAAACTTTCCTAAATAGAAAACCCTTAGAAATTAAAGTAGCTAACAATTAAAGTGTTGTATTTTACAATTTTTTGCAGTGTAGAGAGTAGCATTTTTAAACAAACAAACATTGTCTCCAAAGTGAACAAAGATCTATGGGTTGGTATAGAAAATATTCAAGTTACAAATAGCAAGTATCATTTTCTCATTAGTTTTCTAAACACGAAAAATTAACAAAGGAGAGACCACGCTTTATATGGCAGTTTGAACTTTCTAAAACACATGAAAATTTAACAAGCAGGAGCCACACTTTGTACAATAGTGTCGAGTGTGTTCAAGGATGAACAAAAGTTTCAAACTAACCATGAAAAAGCCATAAGGAGAGGGAGCAAGGTTCCTTTGAAGAAATAGAAAGGGAATTGAAAAGGAGTGTGTTTCAGCATACACAACAATTTTTCAGCGTGTTTTCATTTTATTCCTACTATACAATTTGTGAAAAGCAACAACCAGAGAGCATCTATGCATTTTGTTTTAAGACATTTTGTACCTACTTGAAAACAGAGCAAGTACTAGTAATAATATTAAGGGAACTCAAGCTTTCACATTTAGGACCAATGTCTATATAGAGAGAACCAACATTCCTAGGATTCATGACAAAAAATGTGAATAAATACTACATCAACAATTCACAGAAGGAAAATGTAGCATACCTCTGTATGGGAACTCAAAAATTCTGAAAACCGTTCCCTAAACAACTTCCTCAACTGCATATTCAGTGTTACTCAGACAACCAATCAGATAAATAATTCGAGGTATTTTTTAAAACAATATTTTTATCTACAGTACCAACACATTAATTGATCATCGCATCCGGAAATGTAGAGGCAAAGACAATGTAAAGGTTTCCTTAAAGATACAACCTCATAACGTTGATACAAGATGCAATTTGGGAAATGTTTTGTTATTCATCGTCACTGTCATTTCCGAAAACTGAAGCTACAGTGGCTACTTTTGGTTTCTTTGTGACTCCACCAAAAATGTTCTGCAATAATGAGTCAGGAAAAAATTATAAGTTCCAATGCCTACTACAACTACCATGAAGAGAAGACATTTTGTCCTAAGCAGAAAAATGTCCTTGGAAACTGACGAATGCGAGAGCAATACTACATAAGTTCCAAAAGTGAAACTGAAGAATCAATGTGGGATATGGGCAAAGAATCTGAATCATTAATAAAGCCATTCAATAATAAAGAACAACAATGTCATATGCAACTTTATATGATAAATTCATTCAGTACCAAGAATCACTGTCATCAAACCCGTCGAATAAGTAATATAGTTATATAAGCATGAATGAAAATCTCCAGCCTGAAATAAGCTTCGATCCTTAAGGAGATGTCACACATGCTTAACAGCTAATCCGCTTCATCTCGACTACAATGGAGTAAGTCACACAAGTTAAGTACAAACCATAGCTATAATGTTTCACTAATCACATAGATTACGACATAACAGACTTCTTGAAGAGATCATTGATTAGAATACAAAGAGAAACATCCATCCAAAGGCTGCATTCCATACATTGTCATTTTAATTCATCTAACGATGAATGTTCAGCTCTATTTCTTCTAATACAATTCAAAACTTGAAATTTTCAAAAGAGGTTATAGTTCAATCTACAAATAAAGCAGGATCAAAATAAACGAATCAATTCTCATCATTAATAAACGAATCAGAACAAATCTATACTTTGAATCCCACTTTAATTTTCTTGTTTCTTTTGGTTGTTAATACTTTATCTAGGGCAAACAATTAGCGAAACCCAATCTCCCCCTCTTTCAAAAAATACCATCCAAATCCAAATACATCAACAAAAAAAACTTCATCTCACATAACCCCTAAACTGCAAAGCAACGAAAATAAAAATGAAAAAAAATTAAAAATCTACAACCCAACAATGGAAGATTGAGCTAATGAAACACAAAAAAAAAAAAAAAAAAAAAAAGAAAAGAAAAAAAATCAAAACAAAACAAAAATAAAAGAGAAAGAATGGTCAATATTCTGAAGCCTCTTCCTCCACATTCTTTTCCAAAGACGATAAAAGGCAAATAAGGGAATAATGAAAAGAAGCAAACAAATACCACAATAAAAACCCACAGTAAACAAATCTAAAAATCGGATGGAAGAAACCCACGAACCCACGACCATGATGGCCTCAGATCTAAGCACGAATAGTCGCACGGAAGAAACCCACAAACACAACCGAACCCGAAGGTGGGGGAAATCGCGCCATAGATCTACACTTTCGACCCACAAACCAACGAACAAAAGAAACCCACGCCGTACCGGAGATGAAGAACTCATTCACCATCGTGAGAAGGGGAAAATCGCGTCGAAGGTGAGGGGAAACTACGCCGGAGTCGCCATCAAAGCGCGTGAGGGAACCTTCAAACTTGGAGGAAGGAGCTGCAGTAGCGCGTGAGAGAACCTTCGAACTTGGAGGAAGGTAGCAACGAAGCGCATGAGAACCTTCGAACTTGGAGGAAGGAACTGTGCAGCGAAGCGCATGAGAACCTTCGAACTTGGAGGAAGGAACTTCACCGAAGCGCATGAGAACCTTTGAACTTGGAGGAAATGAACTGTAGCGAAATGCGTGAGAACCTTTGAACGTGGAGAGAAGGAACTGCAGCAAAACGCATGAAAACCTTCGAACTTGGAGGAAGGAACTGCAGCGAAGCGCGTGAGAACCTTCAGACTTGGAGGAAGGAACTTCACCGAAGCGCGTGAGAACCTTCGGATTGTGAGGAATGAACTGCAACGAAGCGCGTGAGAACCTTCAAACTTGGAGAAGGAACTGCAGCGAAGTGCATGAACCTTCGAACTTGGGGAGAAAGAACTGCAACGCAGCGCGTGAGAACCTTCGACCTTGGAGAGAAGGAACTGCAGCGAAGCACGTGAGAACCTTCGAACTTGGAGGAAGGAACTGCAGCGAAGCGACGTGAGAACCTTCGAACTTGGAAGAATGAACTGCAGCAGCGGAGAACCTTCGAACTTGGAGGAAGGAACTGCAGCGAAGCGCGTGAGAACCTTCAAATTTGGGAGAAAGAACTACAGCGAAGTGCGTGAACCTTCGAACTTGGGGAGAAAGAACTTCAACGCAGCGAGTGAGAACCTTCGACCTTGGAAAGAAGGAACTGCAACGGAGCGCGTGAGAACCTTCGAACTTGGGGAGAAGAAACTCCAACAAAGCTGCGTGAGAACCATCGAACTTGAGAGAAGAGGGAACAATGCAACAACGCACCACATAAGATCCTTCGCACTTGGAGGAGGAACAACGTAGCAGTTGTACAACTGAGAACCCTCGAACTTGGAGAAGGAACAACGCAGCAGGATACAACGAAGAACCTTCGAACTTGGAGAAGGAACAACGCACACTACTACAAATTTGAGTATAGACCATACTTGATTTTAAACATTAGACCATGGTTTTTTAGAAAACCATAGTCTATCTTGTTAGCAAGTGATCTAACCATGGTCCAAAATAAATACGGTTGTTTATAGACTACATTTTTTTAAACTATGGTCTAAAACCAACTATTAGACTATAGTTTTCAAAATACTATGACATAAAATCTAGGTTTACACAACGGTTTCGAAAATCATAGTCTAAAATCTAACTTTACACCATAGTTTTAAAAAATCCATGGTCTAAAGTTTAACTTTACACCACAATTTTTAAAACCATGCTCTAAAACCTACCTTTACACAATGGTTTAAAAAATCCACGGTCTAAAATTGAACTTTGCACCATAGTTTTAAAAAAACGTAGTCTACAATTTAGCTTTACACCACAGTTGAAGAAAATCATAGTCTAAAATCTATCTTTTACACCATAGGTTAAAAAAACCATGGTGCAAAGTTAACTTTATAACATAGTTTTTCAAACCAGGGTCTAAAATAAAGATTTACACCATGGTTTAAAAAAGCCATGGCAAAAAATTTAGTTTTACATCACAGTTTTAAAAAATCATGGTCTAAAATTTAACTTTACACCACAGTTGAAGAAAATTATTGTTTGAATCTAACTTTTACACCACAATTAAAAAAAAAAGAACCATGGTGTAAAACTTAACTTTATACCACAATTTTTTAAATTAGGGTCTAAAATCTAACTTTACGCTACGATTTTAATTAATCAACGTAACCATGGTCGAAATTTTAGCTTTACACCACAATTTAAAGAAATCATGGTCTAAGAATTAGCTTTACACCACATTTTAAGAAAACGATGGTCTAAAATCTAACTTTACACCACAGTTTCAAAGAACTATGGTCTCAAATTTAACTTTACACTACATTTTTTAAAAATCATGGTCTATAGCTTTATGGAAGGTGAAAATTGAAATATTTATGTAAGTTTAAGGTTCAATAAGACGAAATTGAAAGTTTTGTGTAAGAGTTAATTCATCTTGCCAAGTTTAAATATAATTTCTTTTACCACTTAAATTTTATATTAATTAAAAATATTAAATTATATGTATATATATATATATATTTTTTTTGGTTTTTTAAGTTAACTTGAAATGAATCTAAGGAAAAATAGGTGTATATAAATATGCAGTCATCGTATGATTAAAATAATAACAATTTTTATTTTTATTTATGTTTAAAAAAAGAATTAATATTATTATTTAACCATAAATATCAGTTTGACCGTGTAATCTTGCCTGGCAGTTACAAAGTGCAATCGCAAAACTCTAAAAATAGAATAAGATTGATCAATCGCTCTTGATCCCTTCAGACGACCATCGATAGACCATCTGTGTGCATTTTTCAAATGTCACTTGCTCTGTTGAATCGCATTTCGTCAAATATTACTGACTAAGGTGATCATTTGTTGTTGTTTTTTTTTATCATAATCTGTTCAATCGGCGTCGAATTTTCTCATAATTGAAAATAGAATGCTCTCTTCATCCTATGACTTCATTCTTCTAGCTACTCTATCCATGGAAATTTCTTAATTTAGGTTTCTGCTCTCTTTTAGAATAGTTGAAATTAATTTGATCTTTTTTCTTGGTCTCTAATTTCTTTGTGTTATTATGTCAAGATTTGGTGTTGTTGGAATATGTTGTAATTTTTGCTTACCCTAATTAGTTTTTTCCTTAAAGAAAATTTATTTCAAACAAAACACAAATTATAAAGTAATAGTGAAATAATATGTTGTCAAAACTTTGATGTTTCTTTATTCTTCCATCATAGGAATGATCTCTTTTTTTTTTTTTCTCTTTTCTCTAAGACCTACATCTCATACAAACTATACTGTCAGTTTCTAGTTTAATTAGAATATAGTTTTTATTTGTTTACTAGTTTGAAGTAGAATTTTATATGTGCTTGAAAGGTTATGCCATATTATAGCTTTTTCTTATTTCAAATGCTAAGAGAGTACGTCCGATTGATGTATAATTTTGAATACAATTTTTTTGGGGTTAGTGGTTTATTTTGACACTTCCAAATAGAAATAAAAGTTAAATATACTTGATTTTATATCTATTAGCCTTCACAAATAAATTATTATTTTGTTGCTAATTTTATCTTTTGATTCTATATATCTATGAATTTATTAATTTACTTACTATCTTATTTTGTTATTTTGTTGTTACTAATGCAGTTGTAGTCATATTTGGAGCCCAAAATTGTTTACAGTCCACTCATCTCGATATGTTCCAATTCTTATGAAATATTTTGGTAATTTGTTTTTATAATACTATTAAGTTATTAGTTCTATGGTTCCTAATGTTATCCATGTCACTTTGGATCCTCATTATTTTTTTTTTTCTCTAATATTTTCCTATGATCTTATAAACAATAGATACTTTCATGACTTCAATAAGATTACTTTTTGAACCATATTTCCCAAAGACAAAGCTCCTTTTACATTTGTCATTTGTCGCACACATCACTTATTGTTTAACTTTCAGTTTTGAAGTCCTACTGATTATATGTTGCTTTCAATTTTGAAGACCTACGGATAATTCATATAAGTGCTTACTATTTAGGTTCTATTTCTTCACATTTGAAATCTCATTTTGTTTTTGTTGGATGGATATTGATCTAGGTTCTTTTAACACATCACTTTGATCTCACTTGAACACAGATAGAGGATTAGGATCATGACTCTATGATATGAGATAATGAAATTGTAGTCATAACAATGCATTTGATTGATACTACTTAATAACATGTAATTATTTAAGATTCGAATCCTATTACATTAGTGGAGATGAGTTTTTTTTTTTTTTTTTTTTTTGCTTTATATAATTGTTGTTTAGATTGACAAATCTAATAAAGTATGATGTTTAAAGTTTGAAAACAACATTCTTTATATCAAGTCCTAAAGAGTTAAGATTGTTATGTACATTTGACAAATAATGTATAAATTATTTTCATGCAGTTTAATATGTATTAACTTTATAATGAAAATTTTATATTTGTTGTTTATCTTTTTTGCAGTTCAATGATAAATGTTACGTAGTCAAGTCGATAAAGATGAAATTCATATCGAAGGTTTAAATTTTGTTGGCGTCACCTTCTTGTACTCTATAATGTATAGTAGTTTGTTAGTTAATTATTTTAATAGTGGTTTCCTTTTTATTTGTGTAATTTTACACTCTTTTTATTTAATATAGAAGTTTGATTGAATTCATTCTTGGATTGTTTTAGGTCAATTTAAAGTTTTAGAAGAATATTATTCATATTTGTATAGAATTCTCTAATTTGATTTTTATTAGAAAAAATATAAAATAAATAATTAATAGGAATAAATTGAGATAATAAATAATATTTTTTTAAAATAAAAAATTTAAATATCACCACTAAAATAGACCACAACAAATGTTAACTATGGTCTATTAGTATAGACCACAACTGACATTAGCTGTGGTTTGTAGCTATAGACTATTACTAACGGTAGCCGTAGTCTATTGGTATAGACTACAACTAACGTTAGCGCTATAGTCTATCAACAAAGACCATCGTCAGGCGTAGTCTATACAGTCAGACCATGATTGTCGTTAACTATGGTACATAATATATACCATGGCTAACGTTAGTAGTAGTCTATAGAATAGACTACACTGGAGTAGACCATGGTCGCAAAACCGTGGTCTAATCAAATAGACAACGGTCATATGACCATGGTCTATATAGATATTTGTAGTAGTGTAATCAAGTTGCAATTTTATTTATTGTTATGTGATGCTTTAACAGGTTGTAAAATTTTGGGTTAAGCAAAATTACGCCATTATGCTGCCAAATTTTTTGTAGCACCTTAAAGAGTAATGTGACTAAGTTTAATGGTGACCTTAGATAGTCTCTTAAGAATTTGGGGGCGTTACAAAGACTATAGTCTATAATTGGTTTTGGACCATGGTTTTTAAAAAAATGTAGTGTATAAACAAGGTGCATATTTTTTAGACCATGGTTAAACCAATTACTAACACAATAGACTACGGTTTTATGAGAAACCATGGTGTAATATTTAAAAACAAGTATGGTCTGTACTAAAATTTGTAGTAGTGTTACGAGTCAGATCTCGTAACAATTCCCATTCAGTTAACACAGTTCAAATTAAGTCGAATTCAAATCGCTAAACAAGGAAAGTAAATAACCAATGTTCTAACCAACGACTTCCTGTCGACACAATTTTATCTCTCCTAATATTGTTTAAACAACTAAAAAAAATATTAATGAAATAAATTCTTAAACTCTGCTTTCTCAAGCCTACTCCTCAGCATCGCCAGACTCGTAGTATTCCTCATCACCTGCAAAATCTGGTGGTGGATCAGTACAAAACAATGGTATTGAATAAGTGGCTCACACTTGAAGAACCATCAAACAACGTACAACATACAAGGCAAACATCATACTCTTCAATCACAATAACAAGTCTTATATACAAGGTGAGCAATCAACACATAGAACATACTCACTAATACAATCGTGCAACACCCATGTACCTAACACATGAATTCCGCACCATGCAATGCACACTCAAAACACATGAATTTCGCACCATGGCATGCATACTCAAAACACATGAATTCCGCATCATGCCATGCAACTCAGTTCTCTCTCAAGCTCCACGAGCTCACTCAACACTCGTAGCCCTCACACAGCTCTCTGAGACTGACTCCTTCGAGTCACGCCGACCCCTGACCATATTACCCAGGGCCTCAACGTTTCTCTACGGCGCTCAGCGTTCGACCCTTGACCATATTACCCAAGGCCTCGAACTGTGCATCGCCCCTTGGCCATATTACCCAAGGCACCCGATGACTTCACAATCAAACTGTACATCGCCCCTTGGCCATATTACCCAAGGCACCCGATGACTTCACAATCCAACTGTACATCGCCCCTTGGCTATATTACCCAAGGCACCCGATGACTTTCACAACGTATAGACTCCTCACATCGCCCCTTGGCCATATTACCCAAGGCACCCGATGCTCCTCTTAATCCATTGGTGACATACCACCCCTCGACCATTTTTACCCGAGGCACCTGGTATTCACCTAACTTTCCTTTTCAACACACAAGGTCCTCGACCTCACAATCTCACTAGAATGCATGAATCCTACTCATCATGCTTCTAAACCATGCTTTATGTCAATGACAATGATGCAACACGCTCACAACATAAATAATATGCTCATTTCGACAATCATAACCAAACGACAAGCTAATCTACCAACTCAATCAAATGATCTCAACAGTCCAATATATCGCAACAGATATCTAGCCAACATCTCACATAGCACATAATTCCAGAAGCGATATATATATATAAATATAGGTCGTGAAAATATAACATGGTCAATACATACAACATGCTAGCACACAACAACCAGACTCAACTGGTAGAAATTCACTTACAAATTACTAAAACGCTCCTAAGCGAATCTAACGAGCTCCTAGCAAGAGGCTTGAGTCAGGATTTGAACAATCTGAAAGCAAACCCAAACTATAAGCAAAGTTTCCAATGGTTAGAATCTAATTCACCGCACACAAGACTAGCTTGAAAGGGTTTAAACTAAGCTCTCTTAACTGGTCCTTACCCAAAAGACTTCGATCCAAGCTAGAAGCAATCGAATGAGTCCGAACCTACAATTGGAAAACTTCCAAGCATTAGGGATCAGTTTACCAGACCTTAAAGTACTTTTAATGAGTTCAAACAGGTATAAAGCTGCTTGAAGCCTACTGAACTATCCAAAACGAGCAAGAACTAATGTTGATTGATACTCGCTAGGGTTCGAGATCACCAAACAAGAGTTATTGGGCTATGGGCAATCTGAATCAACATTGTTCATCTTGTGGGTAATTGTCGAACACTGGATTTGAACCAAAAAGCTCGCTGGTTGGTGTTCAAAGAAGCTTAAACCTGCAAGTTAGAAGTCGTTAAGGAGTGGGTATCTTGATTTTGAAGTCGAATAAGCATGGGTAAACCATATAAGGGCCATTAGGACTATGGGTAACTCAAATTCGAAGTCTAAAGAGTATGGGTTCAAGAGAAAACTTACCAAACGACATCGAAAGGGGCTGAAATTGCGTAGGTCTCACACCAGAGCAAGCTTAACACTCAAAATCCCACGGGTCATGTCGAAACTCATGAATCTCTTGCACACAAGTGCTGGAACCGCGTGGATCTGGGTGCTATAGAGGAAAGAACCCGAGGGAGATAGAGACATCAACGTCTATGGCGTGGGCTTCACAAATCGACAACTAAAAACCAGAAAAAATCGTGGGTCTCTTGTTGTCCAGGTCGAAAAGGAAACCATTGAACTGCTGCGCGCGTGAGCGGTTGCTGTCGATGGCCTACCGAACGCACAAGAGAGAGCACGAGCAAACTTGGACGGGACTAGCATCTGCGTGAAGAAGAAGAACGAGGGAGGGGGGCTGTGCGGCGCTGAGAGAAAGGAAAGGGAAAGAGAAGGGTTTAGGGCTTCTTCTTCATTTTTTTTTTATATTTTGTTAGCTCCTTTCAATTCTCTATTTTAAAAGAATGCTCCGAAAACAAATAAAATGAAAACTAATAGCTGAGATATTAAATCTCAATTCAAACTTCTAAACCGAACTTATAGAAATTTAATCCTTTAAACTTATGAACAAAACTGAGGTTTCTAATTTTTCCAAATTAGAACTTGAGTGAACCACCTCGATTACTCCAAAAAATTATAATTCTGAAACGCGGGGCGTTACAGTCTTAAAAAATAATGTGGTGTAAAATCTATCTTTAGACAACAGTTTGAATAAGCCATAGTCTAAAATATAGTTTTACATCGCAGTCACAAAAAACCATGCTCTAAAATTTAACTTTACACCATGGTTTTTTACACAATGTTAAAAAAACCATGGTCTAAAATCTAGTTTTACACTACAATTTTAAAAAACCATGATCTAAAATATAACTTTACACCACATTTTTAAAAAATCATAGTCTAAAATTTAGCTTTACATCCAATTGAAGAAAACCATAATCTAAAATCTAACTTTTAGACCATAGTTTAAAAAAACCATGGTGTAAAACTCAACTTTACACCACTATTTTTTAAACCATGGTTGTTACATCTAGCTTTTACACAATAGTTTTAAAAAACCATGGTGTATAACTAGTTTTACACCATAATTTTAAAAAATCATGGTCTAAAATTTAGCTTTACACTGCAGTTGGAAAACCATGGTTTAAAACCTAGCTTTTACACCATAATTTTAAAGAATCATAGTGTAAATTTTAACATTACACCACAATTGTTTAGAACCATGGTATAAAATCTAGCTTTACATCATGGTTTAAAAGAACCATGGTCGAAAACTTAGGTTTACACCATAGTTTTAAAAAAAAACATGGTCTAAGAGTTAACTTTATACCACAGTTAAAGAAACGATGGTCTAAAACCTAGCTTTATACCCCAACTTAAAAAAATAATGTTCTAAAATTTATTGTTATATAATAGTTTTTAAGACCATAGCCTAAAATTCTAGCTTTACCCTACATTTTTTTTTTTTAAATTTAAGAAACCACAGTCTAAAATCTAATTTGACACCACAATTAAAAAAAAAAAAAAAAAAAAAAGGCCAAAATCTATCCTTGAATTTATTTTATTAATTTCTAGTTTGTGCATTCATCCTATCTAATTTTGTGCAAAACTTAATTTTTATTGAAATCAATCAGTTTGGAGAGAGTTTTGCCTTACAATTAAAATTTTAAATAGTTTTTTTTTTTGAGCGCAATTAAAATTTTAAATAGTTGTGTAAGTTTAAAGTTCAATTTAATGAAATTAAAAGTTTATAATAGAAATTGCTTGTCAAGTTTATAGGTAACTTTTTTTTACCACTTAAATTTTTATATTAATTAAAAATATTAAATTTATATATTTTTTTAAGTTTACATTGGTTATTTTTCTCAAAAAAAAAAAAATGTTTACATTTGTTATTTTTTTTTAATTTTTTATAATGAAAATTTAATATTCAACTTATTTTTTTAGTTCTAAATTCAACTTAATTATTAATTGTTAATATGGTCTAAAAACTTAATCTTTAATTTTCCAGAAATTGAATCTAGTTAAAATCTTAGATTTTTTTTTTCAAAGATAAATCTTAACTATCAATAAATTTACGGAAAAGAAAATGCATACTAAAATCCAAATCAAAATAATAATTATTACTATTATAATTTAGCCCTAAATATTAGTATCCCTTATATTGCCCTACGATTGTGATTGCAAACTCCAAAAACCGCTCAATCGCTCCCCTCTTCGTTTGTGTTGATCGTCTCACCATCTGCCTAATGCGTCAATTGGTCTCTCCTATTGCATCTCTCATTGGATATTATTGAATAAGGTAATTTGTTTCGTAATTATTGAGATCTTTCATTTCGAAGATTATCTCTAAATTGGAAATAGAATGTTGTGTCTTCATCTCCAATTGCTTCATTTTGCTGTTATTGTTCTCTTATACTAGAATTACAATATAAATGTCTAGTGAATTGAATAAAAATTTCTTAATTCAAGTTTATGCTCTTGCTCAGAATCATTCAAATTAATTTGAGTTTTTTTTTTCTCTTCAATTTCTCAGTGTTATTATGGTTGGTATATTTGAAATATATGTTTTAATTTGTGCTTACCCTAATTATTATTTTTTTTCTTTAAGAAAAATTTATTCAAACAAAATACAAATTAGAAAGTAATCTAGCATAACATAGTGTAAATTTTATCATTTATTTGTCCTTCCATCTATCATAGGAGGATCCCAAATATACCACACATGCAAACTATATCATTTTCTATCTAGTTGAAATAGAATATAGCTTTTATTTGTTTCCTAGTTTGAGGTAGAATGTTATTCATTCTTGAAAATTTTTGCACATTATAGTTCTCCTTATTTAATCTAAAAGAGTGCAATTGATGTGTAGTTATGAATACAATATTTTAGGGTCAATAGTTTATTTTGACACTGTGAAAGTAGAAATAGAAATTAAATATACTTGATTTTATATCTATTTGTCTCCATACACAAACAATTATTTTGTTGCTAATTTGATTTTTTGGTTCTGTATATCTATGAATTTATTAATTTACTTAGTTTGGTTACTAATGCAGTTGTAGCCTTGTTTGGAGTCCTAACATTGCTTACAGTCCACTCATCTTAGTATGTTCCCTATCTTATGAAATGTCTTGGTAATTAGTTTTTATAACACTTTTAGATTATTTTTTCTACTAGCTCTGAATGATATACATACCTCTCTAGGTCCTTGTTCACACGAGATTTCGACAAAGGAAATTTAATTCGTGGAAATGAACTTGATTTTTATTGATTTGATGTAGAAGTGTTACAGTCTCTAATATTTATCCTCTGATGCTTTCTCTCAAAATGTACAGTTTGATCTAAGGGCTGGCGAGCTTGATCTCAGACGGAGGAATGTTGAATCTTCAACTTGTATCTTGAGACGGAGGAATGTTGAATCTTCAACTTGTATCTTGATGAAGAAACGGTTGATTCTTTGGAGTCTTCCAGTCGTTGGATCTTCTGAGTCTTGAGATGACCGAATTCTGAATTCTCTGGACTCTCTGACTTTTGAAGACTCTGGACCTTGGGAGAATGCTCTAGGCTCTAGCTTCTCTGACTCTGTCTGAATGCACCAAAATGAATGGTGGCCTCCTCTATTTATAGAGTTTGGTGGACCTCGTATGGGCTTGGGCCTGGGCCCAACCTTTGGGCTTTGGCTCTTTTGGGCTTTAATCCAATTCATTTTTAATAAAATTGGATTATTTTAATTTAGCCCAATTTCTTCGATGATCTCGGGTCACATTTGTCTCGGGTCCAATTGCCACCTGTCATAATTTGATTGGACTCGGCTTATGTATCAATAATAGACAAGTGGCATTGTTTGATTTGCTGAATTTTAATGTCTATTAATTTAATTTAGGGACACGTGTAAATTTGTAATTGGTCCAAAAATTATTTTATCATTAATTCAAATTAATGACGTGGCAATTTGTGATTGACCGAAATTTCTCGCTCAACAAATGCCCCATTTTCGAAATTTATGCACCTATATGCATGGATGGATTTTGAAAAGCATGACTTGTGAGAAAAATATATAACGTTTAGTCATAACTTTAATTTGGGTCGATGTCGATAGGCGAAATTAATCAGAATATTAACTTTTAGTTCCAGATTTTTTTTTTGCTACCAACATTAATTTTGATTTCCAATATTTCTTTAAAATTGGAAAATTAATTTTAGCAAAAATTGCGACAATTTTTTTCTCTCTCTACCTTGGATATGAATTTGGAGGTAGATAAGTACTTTGAACAAGAATTGGAGGTCTCTTGGCTTGTCAATTATATTAAGCCAAAATTTCTCTCTTGACTTATGTAATTTGGAGACAATTTTTTTTTTACCTAAATAGCAATTGTAGGAAATTCATTTCCATGTTTGATTAGGCAAAAATTTCCTTGGCCAATAATCAACTTTTCCTTATGTGTTTGACCTAATTTCTCCCTTATAAATTGAATAAGTTACATAGGTCAAGACACAAAGTCATTCAAGCAAGAAGTTTAGGTAAAAAAAATTCTCTCCTCTTCCATTCTTCTTTTCTTTATTTGACTTCAAATGTTCATGTATTTTTTTTTTTTTCTGTGTGTAGGCCTTGAATTCGAGCAAAAATCTCCCTTCGTGCCTCTTTGTCGTGCCGTCAGTAAGTAAAAAAAAAAAAAAATCTTGGAATCTCTTTTCTTCCATGAGTTATTGTCGTAGGCTTCATGTAGCAAATTTTTTATCACTGCTGCTTCAGACTTCTTTTTTTTTTTTTCTTTATGGTCGCCGCTTCATGTTTGCCCTTAAAACATATATATGAAAAAAAAAATTGTTTATTTAGCCTAAGTGCCCTCCTCCAGCCGCAAGCATTTACTTTTTACTTTTTTTTTTTTAACAATCTCAAATGATCTGCGTTTTCTCTCTTCTTTCTTTTTTTTTTTTTTAATTATTTCTTTTATGTACATATATACATGTCGCCTGCTGCTGTGTATATGATTTTTTTTTCCAAAATATGTTCGCATGAAGGTCAACCAACCGCAACTTTTGACTTTTTTTTTTTTTTTTTTTTTTTAATGCGGTTGCTGCTCCATGCCCTAAAAAAATTAGCATAAACTTCATGTTTTTTTTTTCAATCTCAATTTACGACTGTACACAGAGGCTTCAATATTAGGCTTAATTTTTTTTCTAACAATTTCGTTGCCTTTTTTTTTTTTTTTTTTTTTTTGCAATTTTCAATTTATATATTAGTTACTAATTTATGAAATTTAAAATGCAAAGACACAGAGAATTTGGAATGAAATTCAGCCTACCGAGAGCTGAGCAAAAGCATGGCATTAATAGAGAAGCAGAAGCCACGTGGCCATATACAATAGGAAGAGCAAATAACAGAAAAAATACAAAAAGGACAGCAGCGGAAAACAATAGAACAATGCATAATGAATATAGCTAACATCCCCCCTCAAGCTAACAGGGTTTAGAACCCAATGTGAGCTTGGTCCTCAAATTGATAAACCGAGGAGAAGGCAGTCCTTTGGTCATCACATCAGCTAGCTGATCTTCGGAAGGGACATACTTGACAATGAGTTGCTTTCTAGCCACCTTCTCGTGAATGAAGTGATGATCAACCTCGATGTGCTTCGTACGACTATGCATAACAGGGTTAGCAGCAAGGTACGTAGCACTGATGTTGTCACACAACAATAAAGGAGGAGAAATGGTCACCCCGAGCTCATGAAGAATGGATTGAATCCAGACGATATTAGCTGCAACATTGGACATGCCTCGATATTCAGATTCGGCGCTTGATCTAGATACCACACGTTGTTTAGACGAATGCCCACTACTACAAATTTGACCTTTATTGACGCTTGGCTTTTTACGTTTATTGACGCTTGTGTCAAAAAAACGTCAATAGAAGTAATTTTTTTACTTTAAAATAAATTATTAATAATTAAATACCTATATTGACGGTTTTATCGTATCAAGAAATGATATTGATTGCTTGCGAAATGAAAGTTATTTACCCTCTAAATTTAGGCTAAAAGAAGGCAAAAAGAGCCTCCAATGCGTTATCTTAGCGCATAAAGAAAAAGGAAAGTGCTTTGATATAAGCGGAAGGCTATATTCATGTATGCGATAAGAAATTATAAACACAGTGCGCTAACGCAACTAATCTAGACATTTTAAGTATCTTTTCAGCGCAGACACACTTTCCAAGATGATCAAAAGACAGAAAAAGATGGGTGAAAAGACAAGCGTCGGCGCAGCCAGAACAAGTAGGCGATAAAGGAGATTTAAAAAAGGGCGCAAGTGGCCTAAATGATGATTAAGCGCTGACACAACTAGCGCAAGTGGACTTGCAAGTTGACCGTTGGTGACTTGAAGAAGTTTGCTCCCCTCACCTATAAATAGAACTCACTTATTCAAAGAAAAGGGTGTGGAAAAAGAGAGAAGAAGAACCTTAGAGAGGAGCTGCAGAAATCTGTAAATGGGAGTACACTTGTGTGTAATGTATCTTTTCAAGTTTATTTGTTTTGCTTTCATGAGCTAAATCTTCTCATCAAGGCTTAGCGCAAGCGCCTCATGCGGCAATAAGTATCACTTGTAAGCACATATTTTTGGTTTAATAGAAACATTGTTTGCTTTCTACTTAGTTGTGTTAATTCTTTTATTGCTAAGTCCCGCTTGGCCAGCTGGATGCGGTATCAGTATGATAAATCCTTGACAGGTAATGCATATGGATCTCTCTAAGTAGAACAAGCTAGCGCATGTCATGTAGTCTTGGTAACATTTAATTATTACCACTAAAAGATATTGCATGTTTGAGCTTCGATTGCATTGTGACTAACGCAATCCCTTGTAAGTATTACGAGAACTGAACTTCACGCATAAAACTAGGCACAAAGTCATTTGCTAGTTTATTGTTAAAACGCATAAGGAGTACCGGAAGGAAAACTTAATGATTTCTTCTCTTACTTAAGCATTAATGGATCAATTAATCAAAAATTAGCGCTACAAGTCTCTTATGAACGCATGAGGTTGCCACCGCAATAGCCTTGATATTTTTCGCATCTAAGTCCTTTCCTCAAATTACATTATTTTCTTTCCGCAATACATCTATTTTTCAAACTACACCACTCAATTTTCTTTACTTACCTAGCATGTGGAGAGATTAAATCAGTGAATATATAATTTTTTGTTCCATTTCCTTGTGGATTCGACCCTGAACTCATCAGGTACTACTTGATTTAATCAGTTTATACTTGGATTGATTTAAATCTGCGACTATTCTACCAACTATACTGATAATCAATCAAGTTTTTGGCGCCGTTGCCGGGGAACTGGCAACAAAAGTTTACTCCAGCTTTCACTGAATTAATACTCACAGTGCCTCCTGTTGAGTCATTTTCTCCAGGAACAGAGATATTGCATGCGTGCCACCCGAAGAATTGAATTCGAGGTAGATCCTGAAATCGATAGAACATACCACAGAAGAAGAAGGAATCGAAGATCCCGAAGGGAAACAAAGGAAATGGCAGCACCAAACCAACCAAATAGACCATTGAACCCCATCCAAATGGCCGATGATAGGGCCAGAGGAATTAGAGATTACGCAGCTCCTGCAAATTGCAATTTCAATCCAGGGATAATTCAACCCACTCTAGAAACAGAGAGGTTTGAACTAAAACCTGTTATGTTTCAAATGTTGACAGCTGCAAGACAATTCGGAGGAAGTCTATCAGAAGATCCTCACTCTCACCTCAAGTCATTCCTTGACATTTGCAACAAATTTATCATCCCAGGAGTTACACCAGAACAGCTTCAGGTCATATTATTTCCTTACTCTCTGAGAGATGCGGCGAAAGTATGGTTAAATCAACAGCCAGCAAACTCCATCGCAACATGGAACGTTTTGGCAGAAAAATTCCTAGAAAAATATTTTCCACCTACCGCAAACTCCAGATTAAGAAAGGAAATAATGACATTTGCGCAACAAGATGATGAAACATTGAGCGAAGCTTGGGAACGATTCAAGAGCCTGCTACAAAGATGCCCGCATCATGGTTTACCACTGTGCATTCAGCTAGAAACTTTCTACGTGGGTCTTAACAAGAATTCACAAATCTTGGTAGACTCATCCGCAAATGGTGCACTACTCAGAAAAACATATGATGAAGCCCATGAAATTCTAGATCGAATTGCACGGAATAATTATGAGTGGGGATCTGCGGAAGATAGGCGACGAAGACCATTTAAGGCTAATTCAGGAAGTTTTGAAGTAGAGCCTATGACATCAGTAAACGCAAAAATTGAAGCGTTGACCTTAAAAATGGATGCGCTCACAGCCAGCACCGCACCCTTGATCGCTGATAACTGCCCAAAAGGTAGTTATTTAGGCCTCAATTATCACCCTTTGTGTGTCCTTTATGCTTATTAGGGTTGGTTTTGGATGGATATTACATGATTTAACCCATTTGAAAGAATGGAAGCTTTGTAAATCACTTTGTGCAGATTATGCTGCTGAGCGAATGGAAGGAACAAATTCTATGCTGCAGCAAAACTGGGAGCAGAAACTGCCACATCACAGCTCGTTAGCCAACTTCATGAACCGACTTCTATTGAGATATTTTCGTGATAAAGGATCAAGGAGAGCCTTACACGTGTCCTAGTTGACCTAATTCAAGCCTCCCATCCTTCTATAAAAGGAAGTAGCCGTCAAAGTCAAAGGCATTCCATGTTTTTTGGAAGCCGAATAGTGTAGAGATTATGCCCGCCTGGCCAGCCGATATGGACAGCTCTCTCTAGTTTCAGGGATGATTTAGAGAGTGTGTGACAATTCTCCACATTACGATCATTGTGTATTGGTGAACGCCAGTGACTGAGCTAGGGATAGCCAGTTGCCTAGTTCCTGATCGGTCGCACTTCATTGGGGTTGAAACACATCCCAAAAGATCCGGAGTTCCGGGAGGAATCCGCTAATAATACTGCGGGAAATGCATGATCAATAATATTGCTAGAGCATGTTTTATAACAATCACTAAAACCTAACCAGCGCCTGTCTTTAATCTGTCTATCTATTTGTTTACTCGTTGTTCTGTCATTTATTTTGCTTCAGCATAATTCCGATAAAACCCAATCATTTTATTATTCTTGAAACCATTAGAAAAATTGCACAAAATAGGTAAAGTGGAGATTTATTCAGACCTTGGATTGATAATATTACTTGCTGCAGACTGTGTATACTTGCACAGGAATTCTAGAGTATTTTATACTACATTTTTACTCACTCTAGGAGCCCAACAAGTTTTTGGCGCCGTTGCCGGGGACTTGAATAAGTTTTTACCTGATCTGTTTTGTGTATGTGTTTTAGTGGTTTGGTGCTAGAACTTTTTGATTGTTTCTTTTGTTTTTGCAAGTGTGATTTTGGTGCATGAACGATCCGCCTGGGGTACGGTTTGAGCTTGACCCAGAAATTGAAAGGACATTTAGAAACAGAAGGAGGGAGCAGCGCAGAAACCAGATGGAGAATGTGCCGCAACTCCCGCAGGTTCCTGAAGGTCCAGTAGCAGTGAACCCCCAGCAGAATCCGTTGCTGCAGCAAAACCCACTGTTTGAGCAAAATGAGCAGCGAAATAATCAGGCTGAGAATCCTATCTTGATAGCGAACGATAGGACCAGAGCCATTCGAGCATATGCTGTCCCGATGTTTAATGAGTTGAATCCAGGGATTGCACGTCCCCAAATCCAAGCGGAAAATTTTGAAATGAAATTGGTAATGTTTCAGATGTTGCAAACCGTGGGACAATTCCATGGTTTGTCATCTGAAGACCCTCATTTACATCTTAAGTCTTTTCTAGGAGTTAGTGATTCTTTTGTAATTCAGGGAGTGCCGAGAGATGCTCTTAGATTAACTTTGTTCCCATATTCTCTTAGAGATGGAGCAAAGTCATGGTTAAACTCTTTTGCTCCAGGATCAATTAGGACATGGGATGAGTTAGATGAAAAATTTTTGAGTAAATATTTCCCACCTAATAGAAATGCTAAATTAAGGAGTGAAATAGTAGGGTTTAGGCAACCTGAAGATGAGACTTTTAGTGAGGCTTGGGAGAGGTTTAAGGAGCTTTTGCGAAAGTGTCCCCACCATGGGTTACCTCATTGTATTCAAATGGAAACATTTTACAATGGTTTGAATGGAGTAACCCAAGGTATGGTCGATGCTTCGGTTGTAGGGGCCCTTTTGGCAAAAACTTTTGATGAAGCCTATGAAATTTTAGAAAGAATATCTATTAATAGTTGTCAGTGGTCGGATGTTAGAGGCACAAATAAAAAGGTTAAAAGTGTGTTAGAGGTTGATGGTGTGTCCACCATTAGGGCCGATCTTGCTATGATTGCTAACGCTCTTAAGAATGTGGCAGTGATTAGTCATCAGCAGCCACCAGCTATGGAGCCTGCAGCAGTGGTGAACCAAGTCACAGACGAAGCATGTGTCTATTGCGGTGAAGATCACAACTACGAGTTTTGCCCCAGCAATCCAGCTTCTGTGTTTTTTGTAGGTAATCAGAGGAACAACCCTTATTCTAACTTCTATAATCCAGGTTGGCGCAACCACCCCAACTTCTCATGGGGAGGTCAAGGAAATAACATGCAGACGCAACAAAAGGTGAACCACTCGGGATTTGCTAAAGCGCAGGTAATGCCCCAGCAAAATAAGTCGGCTTTGCCCCAGCAAAAATCGGGAAGTTCTCTCGAGGCAATGATGAAAGAATTTATGGCTCGCACAGACGCCGCAATTCAAAGTAATCAAGCTTCGATGAGGGCCTTGGAATTGCAAGTGGGTCAGCTAGCTAATGAGCTAAAGGCGAGGCCTCAAGGGAAACTTCCTTCGGATACTGAACACCCTCGAAGGGAAGGTAAGGATCAGGTAAAGGCAGTAACTCTTAGGAGTGGTAAGCCATTAGAAGAGTCTAGGAAGACCCAGAATTTAAATAGTAATAGTGATAATAATATTGTTGTTATTGAAAAAGAGTTGGAGTCTGGTCAGGGTGCTGGAGGCAGCAAAGAAAATGCTGGAGCATCTGGTTCTGTGCCAAATGTAGAACCACCATATGTGCCGCCCCCACCTTATGTACCACCTCTACCTTTTCCACAAAGGCAAAAGCCTAAGAATCAGGATGGTCAATTTAAAAAGTTTTTAGAGATTCTTAAGCAGTTGCATATAAATATCACTTTAGTAGAAGCTATTGAGCAAATGCCTAATTATGCTAAATTTCTTAAGGATATTTTGACTAAAAAGAAAAGGTTAGGTGAGTTCGAAACTGTATCTCTTACTGAGGAGTGTAGTGCTATTCTTAAGAATGGGCTACCCCCCAAGGCTAAGGATCCAGGGTCATTTACTATACCTGTGTCTATAGGTGGAAAGGAATTAGGTAGAGCACTCTGTGATTTAGGTGCAAGCATTAACCTTATGCCCCTTTCGGTCTATCGGAAGTTAGGTATTGGTGAAGCTAGACCTACCACAGTTACGCTCCAACTAGCTGATAGGTCTATCACATATCCAGAGGGTAAAATTGAGGATGTCTTAGTAAAAGTTGATAAATTCATATTTCCTGTTGATTTTATTATTTTAGATTATGAGGCTGATAAAGATGTCCCAATTATTCTAGGTCGTCCATTCTTGGCTACTGGTAGGTGATAGCGAGCAGAAATGTCGCTATTTTAGTCTCAATTTATTAAGCTTTTGGGTGCTTTAATCGTGTTTTTAATGAATATATTTAATGAATTTTGCTATTTTGTCTTTAGGAGCATAAATGGTGATTTTGGGAGAAAAAGAGCCAAAATTGAAGTAATTATAGCCCAAATCAAAGTTTGAAGCAATTGGAAGCCCAAAGAAGACATCTATAAAGAAAAGACCAAGAGGAATGAAGAAGAAGGCCAAAAAATCAGCCCAAAAAGGAAGCTGAAAAATCTGGAAATCTGGACAGCGTCGAGACGCTAAGCAAGGCAGCGTCGCGACGCTGCCCTTCTTGTTGCCCAAGCCGCGTGCGCAGCAGCGTCACGACGCTTAGCAAGGCAGCGTCGCGACGCTACCCCTATTCCAGGCCTATAAAAGGCACCCCTTGGGTGCCTCATTCCTCATCAATCATATCAATCAAATCATTCTTCTTTCCTTCCTTTGGCTCCTTTGGAGCCTCTCTCAAGGCTTTCTAGCCTTTTTGAGAGAATTCTTTAGTGGGAAATATTTTAGGGAATTTTGGGGAGCATCTAAAAGGCTCAAGGAGTAGTTAGCGTGGCTCCAAGCGTCAGCGAGGGGTTTTTCGACGGTCAATTCCTTTCCTTGCTCTTTAATATGCTTTCCCTTGTAATTATTGTGGATATTATGTGTAGCTAAACCCCAATTTGGGGTCTTGAAATGAAATGATAGTTCAAATATTGTTATAATTTCTTGTCTCTTGCCCATGTCCTAATTATTTGTATGGATGTGCTTAATGCTTTACTCAATCTGGCCAATTGTGTAATGATTCGATTCTTAATGGAAACTCGACGGAGAGAAATTAGGATAGATCATAATCCATGCAACTAGTTTAATTGCCCGTTGTGACACCGGGATTAGTTGATTAAACTTAGATTCCTAAAATGAATCAGAGCGTAATAATTAATGATTTTTAATAGCGCTAAGGACACTTAGGTTGTTAAAATGAATTAATTACAATTAGGGGAAACCGACAGGAGAACCTATGTGATTAACGGAGATTCTAGGATTATAATTAGTTGGGCAATGAGATAGGATAATTATAGCAATTATTTAGCTAATCATTGATTTTCAAGACCCCTCTTCCCATTTTAAGAAAACTCTTTCTCCACATTTTATTTTTTTGATTGATCAATTTGTTTTCATTAATCATCTTGAATTTAAATCCTTTTATTGCATGAAATGGTCCCTAAATATTATTTCGCCTAAGTATTTTCAGTGCTCAAGAGAATTTTAATTATTTGCTTAAGTTTCGCTTCGCCTCCTTGAGGATTCGATACTCGGAATACTTTCCGTTTTATATTACTTGCGGCCCGTGCACTTGCGGACCCAACAGTAGGTCATTAATAGATGTTCAAAAAGGAGAATTAACAATGAGAGTCTGTAATGAGGAAGTAAAATTTAATGTGTTTAAAGCCATGACATATCCAGACGAGATGGAGGATTGCTCCTTCATCAGGATTCTGGAGAGCACAGTTATTGAGACAGCAATACAGGATGCAGCTGATAAGCACTCGAAAAAGCATGGAGAGGTTAGTGTAGAAGATTTTGAGTTTTGTTCTTTAGATAGAAAAAATGAAAAAGAATTGTTTAGGTGTGAGGATGTTTTTGAGTCTTTAGATTTAGATCAAAGAAAGGCTCCCCCAATTAAGCCATCCCTAATTGAGGCACCCACTTTAGATTTGAAACCTTTACCGGATCATCTAAAATATGTGTATCTTGGGGAAAGTGAGACGTTGCCCATTATTGTTGCATCCGATTTAATGCCGGAGCATGAGGAGGCCTTAATAAAATTACTGCAGCAATACCGCAAAGCTATAGGTTGGACATTGGCTGATTTTCAGGGGATTAGCCCATCTTTTTGTATGCACAAAATCACTCTAGAGGAGGGATCCTTTAGGAGTATTGAGCAACAAAGAAGGCTTAACCCTGCAATGAAAGAGGTTGTTAAAAAGGAGGTAATTAAATGGTTGGATGCTGGGATCATTTATCCAATTGCCGATAGCAATTGGGTAAGCCCTGTCCAATGCGTTCCTAAGAAAGGAGGTGTCACTGTGGTGAGCAATAAAGATAATGAGTTGATCCCCACAAGGACAGTGACTGGCTGGAGGGTTTGTATGGATTACAAAAGGCTTAATAAAGCCACTCGAAAGGATCATTTCCCTCTACCATTCATCGACCAGATGTTGGATCGATTGGCTGGTCAGGCCTATTACTGTTTCTTGGATGGTTATTTTGGGTATAACCAGATTACTATTGCTCCTGAAGATCAGGAGAAAACCACTTTCACCTGCCCTTATGGGACATTCGCTTTTAGGAGAATGCCTTTCGGCCTTTGCAATGCTCCAGCAACATTTCAGCGGTGTATGCTAGCAATTTTTTCTGATATGATTGAGTCCACTGTTGAAGTCTTTATGGACGATTTTTCAGTATTTGGAGGGTCTTTTCAGAGTTGTTTAGATAATTTAGGAAATGTATTAAAAAGATGTGAGGATACCCATTGATGACATGCAAAAATGTCATCATTTTCCTATTAATTCTAGTCTAGTTTTGTGCATAAATTGTGAGCTTTAATGTATTTTTATGTTGATTTTACAGAAAACCAAGTTCGGGCAACAAAACTGAGATTTTAAGAGAATTTGGGTAAATTTGGAGACTTTATGGGCAATTTGAAGAATAATCATTGGAGATCAAAGCACTAAGGTCCAAGAAAAGAAAATAATTAAAGAAAGGAGGCAAAAATCTGCAAATCAGGCTTCTAGAAGGCCTAGCGTCGAGACGCTAGGACCGTAGCGTCGAGACGCTAGGACCGTAGCGTCTCAACGCTAGGTGGTCAGAATAGCGCGTGCAAAAATCGCGATAGCGTCGCGACGCTGCGACAACTTCTGCCCCAAGACAACCTGACGTCACAGCGTCGAGACGCTGTGACGTAGCGTCGAGACGCTGTCGACTTGCTCAGCAAGAAATTTCCAGCCCCTTGTGCTATAAAAAGGCCCCTTCCCTTTGGTTCTAATCATCCCAAAATTTGGGGGAGCTCTCCCCTAGCTCAATAGAGAGAAAAAGTGAGAAGAATTGTGGAGAAAAAGTAGGAATTGAGCGAGATTCTAAGGCTCAAGATTCGAGATGATCGTAGCGGGAGCTTGGGATCGACTCATTGGTTATTTCTTTCTTACTTCTTTATAATTCCTTGTTGTAATTTGAGTTAGGCCTATGGATCAAGATCATTTTGGCACAATTATTTCCATTTGTGAGTAAATCTTGAGACTTAGGGTCGTTATTCTAGTTAATTGGATATTGTAGCGCAATTACTTAGATTATGTAATGAATGTCTTCATATTTCATCTATGCAATTCATGCTTAATGCCTTTAATCTCTTGATCACGGATTAATTGTTATAATGGTCTAAATTGATACTCGACAGAGAGAAATTAGATTAGATCCTAATTGCATGGCTAATGATTGTTTGGAACACGAGAGTGAAAAAGAATTGTTAGAAATTGATTATGAAGTTGCTTAATGCCATACTATGATTAGCTAAGGAGATGGACACATAAATTAGTTATGTTAGTATGAAATGTGGAGGAGCTCGAAAGAGAAATCCGCTAGTAATTACTTCTAGATTTATGGGATTGTTGATTATTAGTTACATGCATCCTCGTATTTGAGCTACAAATCCAAGAAAACTAGATAACACCCTAGGTCACGCCCCCCCCTTAGTTGGATATTTTCATTTCATTATTACATGTTTATTTTCATTAATTCCTTAAATATTCGCACTATAATTCGAGTTGATCTTCTAAATAAAATTAAAACATGATGATTCTCGGTACTTAATGGAATTAATTCAATTTCCCTGAGGATTCGATACTTGGAATACTTTCTATTTTATATAACTTGTGACGACCCGTGCGCTTGCGGATTAAAATCGTGCAACACCCAACTAGTTCTTAATTGGGAGAAGTGCCACTTCATGGTGAAGGAGGGCATAGTGTTAGGTCATAGGATTTCTAAAAATGGTCTAGAAGTTGATAGAGCAAAAGTTGAGGTTATCGAAAGACTAGAGCCACCGAATTCAGTGAAGGGAATTCGGAGTTTCTTAGGACATGCTGGATTTTATAGGAGGTTCATAAAGGATTTTTCCAAAATCAGTAAACCTCTTTGTAACTTATTGTGCACTGATCATGTTTTTGACTTTAATGCAGATTGTAGGAAGGCTTTTGAAACATTGAAGGCTGCGTTAATCTCAGCACCCATTCTGCACGCCTAATTGGAATTTGCCATTCGAGGTAATGTGTGATGCAAGTGATGCTGCGGTAGGAGCGATGCTGGGGCAAAAGCAGGGAAAATTTATTCATCCTATATATTATGCAAGCAAGGGTTTAAATGAAGCACAGGTCAACTACACAACTACTGAAAAAGAGTTGTTAGCTGTTGTGTTTGCTTTTGAGAAATTTCGGCCATATTTGGTTGGCTCTAAAGTCACGGTGTTCACGGATCATGCAGCAATATGGTATTTAATGTCTAAGAAAGATGCAAAGCCTAGATTAATTCGTTGGATTTTATTACTGCAGGAATTAGACTTGGAGATAAAAGACAAGAAGGGATCAGAAAAATGTTATTGCGGATCATTTATCTCGTCTTGATCCATCATCATCTTTGCTGGAGCAATTTGCCATTTCTGATTCTTTTCCAGATGAGCAGCTTTTTGCTGTTCAGGTAAAGGTAGTCAGGGATGTCCCTTGGTATGCTGATATTGCCAACTTTTTAGTAAAGGGAGTCACCCCTATTGATATGGATTGGAGGCAGAAGAAAAAGTTTAAGCATGATGCGAAATTTTTCTTTAGGGATGAGCCGTTTATGTATAAGCAATGCTCTGACGGTATTATTCGTAGGTGTGTTTCAGGTGCTGAAGCAAAAGAAATCCTGGAGCAATGTCACTCTTCGCCGTATGGAGGTCATTTCAGCGGACAGAGGACGGCTATGAGGATTTTGCATTGCGGATTTTTCTTGCCTACGTTATTTAAGGATGCCCATTGGTTCTACAAGTAATGTGACGCTTGCCAAAGGAGAGGAAACTTGGGGCCTAGAGATGAAATGCCTCTTACCTACATTTTAGAAGTTGAATTATTCGATGTATGGGGTATTGACTTTATGGGGCCATTTCCCCCTTCTAATGGCAATGTTTTTATCTTATTGGCAGTTGATTATGTGTCCAAGTGGGTGGAGGCCATCGCATGTCATCAGAGTGATGCCAAGACAGTAGCAAGGTTTCTTCAATCGCACATCTTTGCGCGGTTTGGGACACCTAGGGCTCTAGTGAGTGATGAGGGTACACATTTTGTTAATAATATCTTAACTAAGCTTTTAGCTAAGTATGGGATTAAGCATAGGATAGCTACCCCTTATCACCCACAAGCAAATGGTCAAGCTGAAATTAGTAATAGGGAAATTAAAGCTATTTTAGAGAAAGTAGTCCATCCATCTAGAAAGGATTGGTCCTTTAGGTTGGATGAGGCTCTTTGGGCATATAGGACAGCTTATAAGACTCCTCTAGGTATGTCTCCCTATAGGTTAGTATATGGGAAAGCTTGCCATTTACCATTAGAGCTAGAGCATAAGACGTTTTGGGCTTTGAAAAAGTTAAATTTTGATCTGAGTCGTGCAGGAGCAATAAGAATGCTGCAGCTTAATGAGTTAGAGGAATTTCGTCAATTTTCTTACGAGAATGCGAAAATGTATAAAGAGAAGACTAAGCTGTGGCACGACAAGAAAATAAAGTCTAAGGAGTTTGTAAAGGGTCAAAAAGTTTTGCTTTATAATTCTAGATTAAAATTATTTCCTGGAAAATTAAAATCTAAATGGTCGGGACCGTTTATTATGATTGAGGTTTTCTCCAATGGAGCAATTACTTTGCAGGATGAAAAAGATGGGAGAGTGTTCAAGGTAAATGGACAGCGTGTGAAGCATTATTGGTGTGAGGAATTTCAGTCGAAATATCCTTCCCTACGTTTGGTTGATGATTGAGAGAGCAGGACTTTTGCGGGAGCATTTCACAGAGCAAAATTTTGAGTTCCCAGGATTTGTATTTATTTTATTTTCCGTTAATTTGATTTTATTTTTCGGTTAGGATAGATTTAATTTTGCATGAGTTATTAGATTTTATCTTTTAAGCATTTTTGTTGATAGATTAGATTTGAGTTATTTTTTTTTATTTGATTTGATTTTATTTTCGGGTTCTTTATTTAAATTATCTTTGGATTATCTTTTAGTTAGTTAGATTTTATTTTATCTAGATTTTATTTTCAGTTATTTGAATTCTAGTTTTAATTAATAGAGATTTTCTCTAATATATTCGGCTTCTTTTGAAAATGAGAGATTGAGATGTTTGGTTAAATTTAATTTAAAAAAAAAAATCTTTGATTTTTTTTTGTGTTTTTTTTGAAATTTGACTTCCGTATCTAAGATTCTTCAAGACCAGCAGATTGTTGTGGCAAAGATTTTGCTGGAGCAAAATATTCCGAGTTAAAAGGGTTTCCGTTGGAATTTATTATTGTTACCGTTAGATTAAGCTTTGAATTCTTGCAGGTAAATGTGCGTGCATCGTCTGATGAGGCCACGTGTCCCAGAGCAATTATCCGAAGGCTTCAATGATGACAGCACGTCGATTTTACCATGGGCGTTTGGAATCCGAAATTTTACCGTTGGTAATTTTTGACTTTCAGGTTTGCATTTTTAAATTTACAACGGTAATATTAGTTATGGCAGGGCAAATCTTTTCGGTTAGGATTCTTGTTTGCTGGAGCCTTATTTATTCGCAAACGCTCGTAAGCTTCTCCCACTTCGTCTTCTCGATCAAATCTTCGTGTGAGTGTTATTCTTTCTTTCTTCGCATTCTCTGTCAAAATCCTTTTACACCTCCAATGGCTAAAACAAGAGCTCGAAAAGAGAGAGAAAGTGAAGAGGAGGAGGTGCTGGTTACACCGGAAGTGCAGAAAGGAAAAACGAAGAAAAAGAGAACGCCGGAGGAAAAAGAGGCTAAAAGAAGAAGGAGGCAGCAGAGGGCTGCGGAGCAAGAAACGATTCAAGAAGAGATGGTGAATGTCGCGGATACAGAGGGAACTACAGATCCTGAGACAGGACCGATAATTTCTATTGCGGTTCAAGAAGGGAATGTCGAGAAAAATCAAGAAACAGAGGGTGAAGAGCAGGTCGAAGGTGAGCCCGGCGAGGAGAAAACACCGGAGCAGGAGGCTCACGTTGAAATCATTATGCCTGAACCACCAAAGCACCGCCGCATCAAGAGGAAGGCGGGTCGCGTGAAGGTGGTTCGAAACATGCCATCGCCTCCGGCATCGGACTCTGAGGAAGAAAAAAAGGGAAGCTGAGAATAAGGAAAAAGAAGAAGAGGCAAGAAAGGCGGAAGAAGAACGTTTGCGCGAACAGAGAGAAAGCAAGGGCAAAGGAATTGCCGAAGCATCGGGAGAAATTGAGGAGCCGAGGGCACCATTCATTCGCTTCGTCAACGAACTTGCCAGAGCAAAATATCAAGAAGTACTGAAGCGTGATTTCTTATTCGAGCGAGGATTTGGCACTGATTTGCCCAGGTTCTTGGAGTCCGGAATAGCGAGCCTTGGGTGGAGACAGTTTTGTGCGAAGCCTGATCCTGTCAATGCCAATATCGTTCGGGAATTCTATGCTAATCTTGATGTGAAGGATGATTTTGAAGTCATAGTGCGAGGAGTGCCTGTCCAATGGAGCCCAGAGGCCATTAATAATTTGTTTGATCTTCAGGACTTTCCACACGCAGTTTTCAATGAAATGGTGGTTGCCCCATCTAGTGACCAACTGAGTGCGGCTGTCCGGGAGGTAGGCATTGTGGGGGCCCAGTGGAGGGTGTCGCAGACAAGGAAACATACATTTCAAGCTGCTTATTTGAAGTGTGAAGCCAATACTTGGATGGGCTTCATTAGGCTCCGTTTGCTGCCAACAACGCATGACTCCACAGTGTCTCGGGACAGGGTATTGCTTGCCTTTGCTATTCTTCGCTCGATGAGTATTGATGTAGGAAAAATTATTTCTTCTGAGATTGTTGATTGCTGGAAAAAGAAGGTGGGGAAGCTGTTCTTTCCGAACACGATTACGATGTTATGCAGCAGGGCAGGAGTGCCCACGGTTCCAGAAGATATGATCATGACTGATAAGGGAATCATTGACACACCTAATCTGGCGCGGCTTCAGCGTATGCAAGAGGTTCGCCAGGGAGGGCTGGTGTATGGCGTTAATCAAATCCTAGAGCAACTGACAGTGTTGACTAGTAGGTTAGAATTTGCTGAAAGGCAAGCTCAGACCTATTGGACTTATGCTAAAATGAGAGATGATGCGTTAAGGGGGGCCTTGCAAAGCAATTTCTCAAGACCGTATCAGGCCTTCCCAGTGTTTCCCGATGATTTGTTTAATCTTTGGATACCACCCCAGCCTGTTGAACGAGAAGAGGATGTTGATGAGGAGTAGGGTCAGGAAGAGTGATTGATCGGATGAACTGGAGCGAGCATTACTTTTGTTTTCTCATTTTTGTTTGCTCGCGCATAATTGACCCTGCTCATTGTTATAACTGCTTGTCTTTCTTTTTAATTTTCTGCTTCTTAAACAAAAATATATCTGCTTTGTAATGTTTTTTATATGATTTTAATGAAATTTCTGAAAGTTTCTATCCCATGAGCACTGACTAACTCTAACTTAACTATTTTCTTCTGAATTTTTTAAGCTTGGACTGATTACGCTTAGTTAGATCAAGGTATTCTGATCTCCAGAAACCTTTTGCTTGAGCATTTCTTCTAGCCTGGACTGTTGCTGCGGCAAGAAGATTTTGACGGTAGTATTGACTTATATGATCCACTTTAAGCTTAATCCTAGTCCCATGTTTAGTTTAAAAATTCAGATAGAAAAATTTAAGTTTGGGGGTATAATTGCTTATTTAATGATTCATTAGGGACAATGAATAATTCAAGTTTGGGGGACTTTTTGCTACTCTAATTATTTTGCTCGAGCATTCCTCTCCTCCAAAATTAAAATTTTCTAGGTTATTGAGTAACCGGGGACATTTGTGATACCCACAGTTTGTCTTCGCGTCAAAAGATGACCTAGGAAATATGAAAAAATGAGAAATAGTAAGAAAAATTATTTGCTGAAAAAAAAATTATTATTATTATTTGTTGAAGATTTTGTTGAAAAAAATTGACAGAGCAAAAGTTTTGAGGGATGAATGATGATCCAGCAGTTTTTTTCTGTCTCCCAGAACTTAGGTGAGCTTCATCACAAAATGTCGCCATTCTGAGGGGCAAGAGATAGAATAACTAAGGATTTTTGAGCTTTATAATGAGTATTGAGCCTAGTTGGTGATGAGTTTGAGGCAAGGGTATACTGCACCATAAAGTGGGTCATCCCGTGCTTAAGAGCTTATGACTATAAGGCTGCTTTAAGTCTGATAAATAATGATATAAACCCCTTTAAAAATATGTTTTGAAATGTCTGATAATAGAGCTAGGCTGTGGTGAGTTCCTAGAATTAAGATGAAAAGTGGTGATTATTTGTCCCTGCTGAAGGAATCATTTTGCTGCAGCAGAGCTTGGTTTTACAGAGTGCTCAGGTAAAGGTTAAAGGTAGTGTTGGACTGTCTGGTTTGATTAAGCTAATTCTTTGTCTAATGTTTTGAGATTCTTGAAGGAAGGTTGGTTAGTATTGCTCGGGACGCGCAATAGTTCAAGTTTGGGGGTATGATAACTGCCCAAAAGGTAGTTATTTAGGCCTCAATTATATAGGGATTTGTGTGTCCTTTATGCTTACTAGGGTTGGTTTTGGATGGATATTACATGATTTAACCCATTTGAAAGAATGGAAGCTTTGGAAATCACTTTTTGCAGATTATGCTGCTGAGCGACTGGAAGGAGCAAATTCTATGCTGCAGCAAAACTGGGAGCAGAAACTGCCACATCACAGCTCGTTAGCCAACTTCATGAACCGACTTCTATTGAGATATTTTTGTGATAAAGGATCAAGGAGAGCCTTACACGTGTCCTAGTTGACCTAATTCAAGCCTCCCATCCTTCTATAAAAGGAAGTAGCCGTCAAAGTCAAAGGCATTCCATGTTTTTTGGAAGCCGAATAGTGTAGAGATTGAAGATCATCAAGTACACCATCATCCGCAAGCTGATTAGATAGTTTATTTTCCTTCTTGATTTGTGGTTATGGACATGCATACTCAGATTGTAATTCGTATTCCTATGCTTATTATGAACTAAGTAGCTTAGGGTGTTGGTTAGGAATAATGTGATTACTGCGCTTCATCTCTAGTAATAAATTGACTATAGCATTTTGGTTAATTGTTGTGCTTATTCTTATTTTATGCCCGCCTGGCCAGCCGGTATGGATAGCTCTCTCTAGTTTCAGGGATGATTTAGAGAGTGTGTGGCAATTCTCCACATTACGATCATTGTGTATTGGTGAACGCCAGTGACTGAGCTAGGGATAGCCAGTTGCCTAGTGCCTGATCGGTCGCACTTCATTGGGGTTGAAACACATCCCAAAAGATCCGGAGTTCCGGGAGGAATCCCCTAATAATACTGCGGGA
This sequence comes from Luffa aegyptiaca, assembly GCA_017139565.1. Taxonomy (NCBI): domain Eukaryota; kingdom Viridiplantae; phylum Streptophyta; class Magnoliopsida; order Cucurbitales; family Cucurbitaceae; genus Luffa; species Luffa aegyptiaca. Next base: position 27,438,631 of record CM029397.1, read on the forward strand.
AATGCATGATCAATAATATTGCTAGAGCATATTTTATAACAATCACTTTAACCTAACCAGCGCCTGTCTTTAATCTGTCTATCTATTTGTTTACTCGTTGTTATGTCATTTATTTTGCTTCAGCATAATTCCGATAAAACCCAATCATTTTATTATTCTTGAAACCATTAGAAAAATTTCACAAAATAGGTAAAGTGGAGATTTATTCAGACCTTGGATTGATAATATTACTTGTTGCAGACTGTGTATACTTGCACAGGAATTCTAGAGTATTTTATACTACATTTTTACTCACTCTAGGAGCCCAACAATCGCGCAACTCAACGCAGTTGGATGCGGAATTTGCGGTGAAGAACACACGCATGACCAATGTCCTTCAAACCCAGAAGCAGTTCTATATGTGGGAGCACAAGGAGTGACGCGCAACAACCCATATTCAAGCACATACAACCCAGAATGGAGAAATCACCCTAATTTCTCATGGAATGGAATCGCGAATAAACAACAACAAGGTAATATAAATCATGTGCCAAGATTATTCAATTCTAACAATGGCCAATCTTTGCAGGAACATTCCCAGCGCAACATTGAAGGAGGAGGAAGCTCCAGAGCATCAGCCTCAAACGCATTACAAGGCATAATGAGGGAATTCATGACTAGTCAAAAAGAATATATGGCCAAGAATGACGCAGTAGTTCAGAGCCAAGCCGCATCTCTCCGCAGCCTAGAGATTCAAGTTGGACAGCTTGCGTCAGAATTAAGAAACAGACCTGCAGGAACATTGCCCAGCAATACAGAGGATCCAAAAGGGAAAGAACACTGCCATGCGGTGACTCTACGAAGTGGAAGACAATTACAGGTGAATGAACCTCTACTAACACAAGATGACCCATGCAAAAGTGCAACCACATAAGGGCACAACCTGCCGCTTGAAGAAAGAGTGACGCAAGGAGATGAATCCGAAAAGAAAAAAACGCACGTAGAAGAAGAGCCTGACGCATACAAGCCCACGCTACCTTTCCCGCAAAGGTTGCGAAAGAAGAATGATGAGGCTCAGTTTAAGAAATTTTTGAATGTTTTGCGAGAATTACATATCAATGTCCCACTTGTGGAAGCATTAGAAAAGATGCCAAGCTATGCTAAATTCTTGAAAGACATCTTGATGAACAAAAGGCCATGGAAGGAGTTTGAAACAGTTGCGTTAACCAGCGAATGTAGCGCAATACTTGCCAACAAGCTTCCCCCAAAATTGAAGGATCCTGGCAGTTTCACAATTCCTTGCTCGATAGGAGGAATTGATGTCGACAAGGCATTATGCGATCTAGGCGCAAGCATCAATCTAATGCCATTATCTGTCTACAAATACCTAGGGATCGGAGAAGCAAGACCAACCACTATTACACTTCAGTTAGCAGATAGATCTGTAGTCCACCCTGAGGGGAAGATCGAAGACGTATTAGTCAAAGTTGACAAATTTATTTTTCCTGCAGATTTCATCATTTTGGACTATGAAGCTGACAAAGAGATTCCCATTATTTTGGGAAGACCATTCCTTGCCACAGGACAAACTCTGATTGACGTACAAAAGGGAGAACTGACTATGCGCATGAATGATCAGAAGGTTGTCTTTAATGTTCTCTCTTCCCTAAAATATCCTGATGATCCTAAGGAATGCAACATGATAGCCCGCATGGATATATGCTCTCCGCAAGAGTTACTTTCAAATACGGCTAGTTCCCCAGAAGAAGGAGTCAAGGAAAATCAGGAAAGAGGAACCCGCATCTTGTCGCAACATGAGGAAGTGACCCACATATTAGACATGGAAGGAAGAGTTCCCACCTTGCCTTCCATAATGCAACCTCCTGCGCTAGAGCTTAAACCCTTGCCAACGCATTTGAAGTATAAGTTCTTGGGGAAAAAAGAATCACTCCCAGTAATAATCTCATCGAAGCTTGACTCATCGCAAGAACATCTACTAATGGAAGTTCTCGCAAGACACAAAGAGGCCATTGGGTGGAGTTTAGCAGACATAAAAGGTATCAGTCCAGCTTATTGCATGCAAGAAATTCGTTTGATAGATGAATCTAATGAATTCATTGAGAGACATAGAAGGCTAAATCCCGCAATGATGGAAGTAGTACGAAAAGAGATAATTAAATGGCTCGACGCAGGTGTGATATATCCCATCGCAGATAGCAAATGGGTGAGCCCAATTCAGTGCGTGCCAAAGAAGGGAGGCATGACAGTGGTGGCAAACGCAAACAACGAGCTAATTCCATCCCGCACCACTAAAGGTTGGCGCATCTGCATGGATTATCGCAAGCTGAATGCAATCACCAAAAAAGACCATTTTCCTCTTCCATTCACTGACCAAATGTTAGACAGACTTGCAGGACAAGCTTACTACTGTTTTCTCGATGGGTACTCAGGATATAATCAAATCACCATTGCACCAGAAGACCAAGAGAAGACAACATTCACTTGTCCATATGGCACCTTTGCATTCAGAAGGATGCCTTTTGGACTGTGTAATGCGCCTGGAACGTTTCAGAGATGTATGATGGCGATTTTTTCCGAACTTCTAGAAAAATCCGTGGAAGTTTTTATGGATGACTTCTCAGTATATGGGAAGTCCTTCGCGAGCTGTCTGAAGCAACTGGAGCAAGTACTAGAAAAATGCAAGGAAACCAACCTGGTGTTGAATTGGGAAAAATGCCATTTTATGGTAGAAGAAGGAATTGTCTTAGGCCACCACATATCAAGCACAGGTATTGAAGTAGATAAGGCAAAAATTGATGTTATTAAGAACTTACCACCGCCTACATCTGTTAAGGGAGTTCGCAGTTTTCTTGGGCATGCGGGTTTCTATCGCAGATTCATCAGGAACTTCTCACAAATCTCGAAACCACTTTGCACATTGCTGGAAGCTAATAGGAAATTTGAATTCTCCAACGAATGCGTTGAAGCATTTGAGAATCTTAAGCATGCGTTAGTGAGTGCACCTATCTTGGCAACCCCAAATTGGAAAGAGCCCTTTGTCGTAATGTGTGATGCTAGTGACGTGGCAGTAGGTGCAGTATTGGCACAGAAAAACGAAAGGAATCTTCACCCCATTTATTACGCTAGCCGAACATTAAATGAGGCGCAGACAAACTACACAACAACCGAGAAAGAATTATTGGCGGTTGTGTATGCATTTGATAAATTTCGTGCCTATCTGATTGGCTCAAAAGTCATAGTTTTCACAGACCATGCGACAATAAAATACCTCATCTCAAAGAAGGACGCAAAGCCTAGACTGATTAGATGGATTCTATTGCTGCAAGAATTCGATTTAGAGATCAAAGACAAAAAGGGAAGTGAAAATTTAATTGCTGACCACTTGTCGCGACTGGAAGATAATGGGAAAGATGTTACACCAAGGGTCCCTATCGCAGAAGAATTTCCCGATGAAAAGTTGTTCGTCATCAACAAGGAAGAACCATGGTTTGCAGACATTGCAAATTATCTTGCCGCAGGAATTCTGCCAGAAGAATACTCAGCGCAGCACCGTAAGAAATTCTTCCACGAATTAAAATTTTATTTATGGGATGATCCTTGTCTTTATCACAGAGGACCCGACCATATTTTCAGAAGGTGCATTGGGCATAGCGATGCGTTGAAAATATTGAAAGACTGTCACGAAGCACCGTATGGAGGCCATTTCGGAGGTCAACGCACTGCGGCCAAAGTTCTTCAAAGTGGATATTGGTGGCCTACTTTGTTTCATGACGCTAGAAAACACGTCGAAGGTTGTGATAGATGTCAGCGCACTGGAAACATCAGCGCCAGAAATGAAATGCCTCAAAATTACATAATAGAAATAGAGCCATTCGATGTCTGGGGCATTGATTTCATGGGACCCTTCCCATCATCGCAAGGAAACCAATACATTCTCCTCGCAGTGGATTATGTGACAAAATGGATAGAAGCAATCGCCTGCGTTAGAAACGATGCGATAACCGTGACCAAATTCCTAAAAAGGAATATTTTCACAAGAATTGGAGTGCCGCGCAGGTTGATTAGTGATGAAGGAACCCACTTCATAAACAGAATTATGGAGAACTTATTGCGAAAATACAATGTCAAACACCATGTCGCAACAGCTTACCACCCGCAGAGCAATGGTCAGGCGGAAGTCTCAAATAGAGAGATAAAAAAAATTCTTGAGAAGGTTGTAAATATCAGCAGAAAAGATTGGGCGCATAACCTAGATGATGCGCTATGGGCATATCGCACTGCATTCAAAACACCCATAGGTGCATCTCCATATCCGCTGGTATATGGAAAAGCATGTCATCTACCATTGGAGTTGGAACATAAGGCGCATTGGGCAATGAAGCGCCTAAATTTTGACTTAGATGCTGCAGGGCAAGAACGATTGCGTCAACTGACAGAATTGGAAGAATTTAGAAGAAATGCATATGAGAATGCCAAGATAAATAAGGAAAAACAAAAGCTATGGCACGACCGCAGGATACAAAAAAAGGATCTCAAGGCAGGTATGAAGGTGTTATTGTTTAACTCACGTTTACGACTCTTTCCAGGTAAACTGAAATCCAGATGGTCAGGACCCTACATAATTCATAAAGTTTATCCATATGGGGCAATAAACCTGCATTCCACAGATGGAAAGAGGATTTTCAAAGTCAACGGGCAAAGAGTAAAACCATATATCGAAGGAACTTTGAATAAAGAAGTTGAGTTAATCCTTCTGAAAGATCCACCTTGAAGAAGCCACACAAGATAGGTCCAGAACAGAAGTGCTCTCAAATGCGCCAGAACCTAGCGCATAGAGCACTAACAGGTCAGAAGTTGTAAATATTTCCTTTCCGCATAATCTAGTTCTTTTGATAGGTTGAACTTTAAGGAGATAATCTCATCGCATGAGTTTTTGGTTTAAGTAAAAATCGTTGCGTTAAGAAAATTTTGTGTCTAGAAGGAAATCCCACCGCTTGCCAACTCGCATCCGCATCTCCACCTCACACGATAATAATCATATTAGCATTTAATGAGGCGCACTAACCCCTGTTTTTCTCACATTACCCAAGGCAACCGCTCACATTCCTCCAAAACAATCATGATTTCCCACTCTAGTAGGATGCGAAAGGTTGTCAGTACCTAGGGACGCATGCCTTGCGTTAACTATAAGAAAGAGAAGCCCCTGCTGGCTTCTTCCTCATTTCTGCGCCTCCCTCGTACCAGAAAACCTAAACCATTTTTTAATCTTCTCCTCTCCCTTCCCGAAGAAGCCATGTCGAACTCACAAAACCTCTCCATCGCCAGTTATGCGGATGACGCCATCTCTTCGTCGGAAGTCGAAGGACCAAATAGAGATGTGATCATTTCTTCGGATGAAGAAGAGGGCAGCCAAAACCTTGCGCAAATGGAAGAAGAAGAACCGGAAGTGGTAGATGGAGAACCTCCCCAAACCAGCTCAAACGCCCAGCCCTCTGCCGCGCCTTCAACCTCCGGTGGCGATGAGGTACTCAACATCGCCCCACTAGATACATCCACCTTCTCCATCCAACCTATCACTTTACAGCCAGCTTCAAGCATTCCCACCCCTCGAAACCTCACTCCTTTTTCCTCTCCATTCCCATCTATTCCCCTGCTTCCAGCCGCAAACCCTCCCTCTACTGTAGCCCACTCCATTGAGCCTTCACCTTCCTGTTTCCCATCTAACACCACTTCTTCACCTCCACATTTCTTAGAGCAGCAAGTCGCTGCATGGAACGACTTGCTGCAAGAACTTGGTGAAGAAGGCGATGAAATTCGCCAAAGAGAAGAACGAGAACGTGTTGCCGCAGAGTCCATCGCAGCAAATAGAGGCGAAGGACCAAGCGATGAGGAAGCAGCAGCCATCGCAGCGCATAACCTGGCGACTATCGCAGTGGCTATGGAAATGTCGGACTCAGAGGATGAAATCCCCCTCACACATCGCCGCAACATCCAACCCACAGGGGTCGTCATCAGAGAACCAAGCGAGGAACTTGCGGCGACCCAAGGCAAGAAACAGAAAGCACCTACCTCAGCCAAAGACAAGGGAAAACAAAAAGTAGGCGTCGAGGCCGAAGCAAAGGACTGGGGAAAATTTCAAGAGGAGAGGGGATTCAGTTGCCCCCTACCGCAGACAATGACTGACCAGACTTCCCAACGCAAATGGGAAATAGTCTGCGAGAATCCGGGAACTTACGCTCCTGCGTTGGTCCATGAGTTCTTCCACGCACAATGGCGAGATGAAATTGACGAAGTTATTGTACGCGGCCACGCCATCGCATTCTCCTCAGCACACATCAACAGCGTCTATGAGCTGCAGGACATCCCCAGCGCAGAAGGGAATAGGCTGCTCGACTGCTTGGATGAAGACTTCCTCAACACAGTCCTTCTCACGGTAGCCAGTCCTGGGGCTAAGTGGGATGGGCATGGCGCAAAGAGGACCCTGAAATCGCAGTTGCTGAATTTCGAGGCAACTTTGTGGATGCACTGGATCAAAAACTGCATCGTGCCAACAACGCACGACGCAACCCTCAGCCTTCAACGCGTGATCCTTGTGTACTGCATCATGAAGGGCACGCCAATTGACTTAGGAAAAGTCCTTGTGGACACCTTGCGCCACACTGCCACTAAGCCCAGAGGCGCGCTCTTTTGTCCTGGCCTCGTCACCTCGTTATGTCGCGCATCAAACCTCCTTCCCGGGGCTGATGAAGAAGTAAGAACAATGCGGAAGGATTTTGACGAGCAATGGTGGACACGTGTGACGGGCACGTGAGATAGACGCCTGCAAGGTGTCAGCCGCAGACCTTTAGCCCCCGGAGCAGAATCAATTGCACCAGCGCCTGAGAAGCAGAAAACGAAAAGGCGCAAGGTCACCGCCTTTTGAAATTATGTGTGATGCTAGTGATTAGACGTGATAAATTTTTCAGGGCCATTTATTATGCAAGTAGGACTTTGGATAATGTACAGCAGAACTACACTACCACTGAAAAAGAAATGCTTGATGTAGTGTTTGCTTTTGATAAATTTAGGCCCTATCTGTTAGGAAATAAAGTTATTGTGCATACTGACCATGCAGCTCTCAGGTATTTGTTTGATAAAAAGGATGCCAAACCTCGTTTGATTCGATGGATTTTATTGTTACAGGAATTTGATTTTGATGTAAAAGACAGGCGAGGTTGTGAGAATGTGGTAGTCGACCATCTTTCTAGGATTGAACAGGACACTACTTTGAAAGCTCTTCCTATTGCTGAAGAATTTCCATATGAAAGGCTTTATAAGGTAGAGTCTACTTTACCTTGGTTCGCTGACTTTGTGAATTTCCTTGCAGGTGGTGTGCTCCCTCCAGATCTTAATTCCCATCAAAAGAGGAAATTTCTTCATGATGTGAGATTTTATTTGTGGGATGATCCTTGTTTGTTTAAAATTTGTTCAGATCAGATGATTCGCAGGTGTGTTCCCACAGAGGATGTAGTTAAGATTCTGCATAATTGTCATTCCTCACCATATGGTGGGCATTTTGGTCCCACACGTACTGCTGCTAAGGTATTACAATCTGGTTTTTATTGGCCTACTGTTTTCAAGGATTGTTATACTTTTGTTAAGTCTTGTGATCGGTGCCAACGTACAGGTAACATTTCTAGACATCATGAATTACCTCTGACCCCTATTGTGGAAATTGAATTATTTGATGTTTGGGGGATAGACTTTATGGGACCTTTTCCTTCTTCGCACGGTTATCTATATATCTTGTTGGCTGTAGATTATGTATCTAAGTGGGTAGAGGCTGTGGCTACGAAAACTAATGATGCTCGGGTAGTCTTGAATTTTCTTCAGAAGAATATCTTTACACGATTTGGCACACCACGAGCGATCATTAGTGATGAGGGCTCACATTTCTGTAATAAATTGTGTAATTCTTTGCTTGCTAAGTATGGTGTTAAACATAAAATTTCTTTAGCCTATCATCCACAGAAAAATGGTTTAGGTGAGGTCTCTAATCGAGAAATCAAACAAATTTTAGAAAAGACAGTTAACATTAATAGGAAGGATTGGGCTCTTAAGTTAGATGATGCTCTTTGGGCCTATCGCACTACTTTTAAAACTCCAATTGGTATGTCACCGTATCGCTTGGTTTTTGGTAAGGCATGTCATTTACCTGTGGAATTAGAGCATAGAGCATATTGGGCCATAAAAAAAATTGAATTTCAACTTGGCCAAAGCAGGGGAACAAAGGTTACTTCAACTCAATGAGATGGAGGAATTTCGGACTCAAGCGTATGAGAATGCAAAAATCTACAAGGAGCGAACCACTCGATGGCACGATCAACGAATTCAAAATAGACCATTAAAGCCTGGACAACAAGTTCTTTTATTTAACTCTCGTTTGCGTTTGTTTCCAGGTAAATTAAAATCCCGTTGGTCAGGTCCTTTTTCTATCAAAGAGGTGTTTTCACATGGAGCAGTTGAGTTGCAGGCCAGTGATGGGCGTTCCTTTAAAGTAAATGGGCAGCGCGTTAAACTCTACTTTGGTTCAGAAGAGCGACACATTGATAATATCGAACTCACCGAGCCACAGTAGCCTTATAACAGGACGTCGAGCTAACGACGTTAAAAAAGCGCTTTTGGGAGGCAACCCAAGTGTTTTTATCTCATTTTTATTTTTATTTTATGTTATTGTTTATTTGAGTTGATTTCTTTAAATTCGATTTTTTTATTTTATTTTATTTTATTTTATTTTATTTTTATTTTTCTCATTTTTTCTTTCTTTTTGATGCAGGTGAAATTTTAATTTTAATTTTAATTTTGATCAAAAAAAAATGAAAAAAAAAAGAAATAGAAAAAAAAGGGGAAGTGCTGGAATAATTTGAAAAAAAAAAAAAATCGGACGAAATGCGCGTTTTGGGTAAAAAACGTTTCAGCGTCGCGACGCTGTAGTCCTTAGCGTCGCGACGCTGTCGCAATTTTTAGCCCAAAACGCCCAGAATTGAAAAAGAAAAAAAAAATTTCAGAAGTTAAACCCTAGCCGCCAGCACTCTTTCCCTCTCGTTTTCCTTGAAATTTTTTATCGATTCTCTCCACTTTCTTGTTTAAAATCACAAATCTTGTGTTATTCTTCCCGTTTTTTGCAGTTTCGAAGTGTTTTGAGCGTGATTTTGCTCGAGTTCGTCCGTGGGTTGTTCAAATCTGCCGTGGGTTTCGAGTTTGGGTGAGTTTTGGTTCGTTTTCCACCGGTTTCAGCTTGTTTTCAGCCTCTTCACGGCGTTTTGAGCTTATTTTGGTCGTGGGAGTGCTTGGTTTCGGCCATTCTCGCCGTGGGTGTGCTTGGAGGGGTCCGAGTTCGCCGTGGGTTGCAAGGTTTCGGGATTTTCAGCAAGTTTCCGACGATTCTTCAGCTTGTTTTAGCCGTGGGTATAAAATTTTTTGTATCACCCTCCTCTTTTCAGCATAAATCTTAACATAAGAGTTAATTTCAGTTGGTTTAGAGCTTGGATTGTTTGAGTTTGAGGCTGAAAATTGATTTCTTGTTGCTGTAAGGTGCTTTGAGCTGAATATTGAAGTTGTTTCTTGCTGTTTGTGGGTGTTTTAGAGAGGATTAGCTGCTGGTTTTTATGTATTTGAGCCCATATATGCTGAAATATTGATGTTTTGCTAGTTTTGAGTATTGGGTATCATTCAAGCATCGTTGTGTGCCTTCTTGGTGAAGTTTTATTAGGCTATTTACATTGTTTAGTGTTTTTTGGACTCTACTGCTGTTGTTGTTGAGCTCTGTTGCTGCTGTTGTGACTTTATTTCTGAGGCGGACGGGCTATATTTGTAGTTTGTGGAGTGTTTGGTGGCGTGGGACTGTGATAGAAAATTTTCCTCCTAGATTTTAGTATCTTTCCATTAGTTACAATGCATAAAAGATCTAGGAGACATGCCGCCTCTTCTTCCTCCCCCCCTCCACCTTTTGACCAAGATAGGTTCGTTAGTGCTGAAGCCTCAGCGAGGTTTGATAAATATGTGGAGGGTAGGAATTTTATTCCTGAGCGTGGTTTTAGCCCCGACCCCGAGATGCAACCAAACCTAGTTAATAACATTGTTGCGCGGGGTTGGGGCGACTTTGTTCATCATCCTGCACCTGGGGTAGCAACTATAGTGAGGGAATTCTATGCCAACATGGAAACCTCATCTTCATCATCCTTTGTTCGAGGACACCGTGTCCCCTACGACCCCCTCACCATAAATAGGTTTTATAGTTTGCCCAACTTTGACAGGGATGAATATAGTACCTATCTTCATGGCCACTTGGACGTAAACGAAGTCATTCAGACTATTTGTAGGCCAGGGGCCGAATGGATTATGACTGGCGCAGAGGTGGTGAGATTCAAGACCACTGATTTGTTCGTAGATTACAGAGCGTGGCATACCTTCCTCTGTGCCAAGTTGATGCCTGTGGCGCATCTTAGCGACGTTACCAAGAGTCGTGCCATCCTGCTTTTCGCTATCACCACAGGTCGCTCCGTCAATGTCGGCCAGGTCATCCATCAGTCTATGAACCACATTCGCCGACGTTACACGACAGTAGGGCTCGGGCATCCTTCACTGATCACAGCCCTTTGCCGAGCTGCTGGTGTCGTGTGGGACGCCCAAGAGGAGTTGGTTCATCCTGGAGCGCTAATCGACAAGAACTTCATCAATCGCTACAAAGGACCTGGACCACAGGGCGCACAGCCAGCTCTCCCTATCCATGCACCGCCACAGCATCATGAGCAGCACGAGCAGCCTGCAGAGCCTGAGCAGCACGAGCAGAAGATTCCACATCCCTCCATCAAGGAGCAGCAGCAGCAGCTGCGTATGGAGTTTCAGAGCCATCGCCTAGAGTTCCAGACTCTCCAGCAGGGCATCCAAAGCCAGCAGCGAGAGCACCAGAGAGAGAGGCGTAGAGATCGTCGTCATTTCCTCTACTCCACGAGCATGCATGCCCACACCTATCAGTGTCAGGTAGCTATGAGTACGGGTCAACCTTTACCGCCACCTTTACCACCGTAGGAGTCGCCCGAGGACGAGGATGAGGACGCGTGATGCTCTGTCGCCTTCCCTCTGCACACGGTTGTTTTCTTTCCCCCTCTTTCTTATTTTTCATTGTATTTGTTCTCATATTGGTCTGTACATCTTATTATTTTACATTGAGGACAATGTAATTTCTCAGTTTGGGGGTGGAAAGTATTTACTTTTACTTTACTTTTACTTTTGGGTCTGTAATTATTATTTGATATATCTTCTTTTGACCATTCTCTTTGTTGAATTATCAGGTGTAATTTTTGTGATTATTCAGGTTATCATTTTGAATTATTATTTTTATTTGTATTTTCTTTTCCATTGAGATCTGAGTTGATTGTGTTATCTGTCTGAGATATATTTTTTCTTTGAGTGTGTTGTTTTGATTATGACAGCCGATGAGGATACCTGATTTCAGAAAACAGGTAAGTTATTATGTGCATCAATAATTAAAAACAGGATTCGAGACAGGTTGATTTTATTTTATAAATCTTTTGCACCATTTGAGCACATAGTCTCCTGTCTTAGTTTGACGAGCTTAGAATAGAGTTATGTGATCTAGATCTTGTTGTCACCTCGAAAGGTTTAGGAACTGATTTAATAGTTAATCTGCATGATAGTTAGTAATGTTACACTTAGGAGAAAATGATGCCATATATTGCATGTTAATGAAAAAAAAAATGAATGAATGGAAGAAAAGAGAATAATAATGAGTTGAATAAAGAAAAAAAAAATGAAAATGAATTAAGGTCAAAAAGAGCTACCCCTGTTGTGATGAGTTAGGCCAACCAGAGAAAACTCAGGTTAAGGGTCCCTGCAATAGGCGTGAAAGCTAGTGACCACCACTTTTGATTATAAAAAAAAAAAAAAAAAACTCAAAGTTTGGGGGTTGTATACCCCGTTTAGGCACCCTAGTGGCATATTACCATCTTGAGTGTGGAGAGGCTTGATGATTGGGACTTAGGACCAGAGTAGGGGGAAAACGAGCGAAGGGCTGCATAAAACTATTCCGGGCTTAAAAGACTGAGATAGGGAGGACTAGTCACACACACACGTGAGAGATGAATGAAATAAATGAGGCTTATCATGATGAATGTGTTTAATCATTAATGTTTCAGTGTGATTTATCTGTAATTTGGGATTCCTGAGGCAAGAGTCATTAGCAGCACTTACTCAAGTATTTTTGTTGGCAGATTATTTTGTTATTCTTACTTTGCTTGATTCTTACTTTGCTCGGGACTAGCAAATGCTTAAGTTTGGGGGTATTTGATAGCGCAATTTATTGGGCTATATTTTAGATAATTTTATCGTTAGTCTTGAGTATTATTTAGGCATTTTTATCTCCATTTTGTTTTGTTTTGTAGGAATCAAGTATTTCAATGGAAATCGACATTTCTGAGCTTTACCGATAATTTAGGAGCGAAAGAATTAATTCGGACCAAGAAAAGAAATCAAGAAAAGGCAAATAAAGGCCTAGCGTTGAGACGCTAGCCCTTGGAGCGTCTCAACGCTGGGCGCAAGTCAGGAGAGGCGCGCATTCGGGGAAGCGTCGAGACGCTACATCCACAGCGTCTCGACGCTGCAAACTTTCCAGATTTAATTAGGGCATACGCGCGACAGCGTCGCGACGCTATGTCCACAGCGTCTCGACGCTGTCACGCAGAATCAACAGTATATATATTTTGCGATGCTTTCAGAACGAGGGGGCTGTTTTGGAGAGAGAAAAACGACTTCTAGAGAGAGAAAAACGACCAGAACAAGGCAGAGAGCGAGGGGGCTTGATTCGAGGAGCTTGGATCGAGAGGTTCGTGACGGGAACGCACGGGAATCACGGCCAACGAGTTTAATCTTTCTCCCTTATTTCTTGTATTGATTTGTAACATGTTTGGGACATATTTCGATTGTATTTTAGAGACCATGTGTAGCTAGATTTCGTTTCTTAGGGGCTTGATGTAGCCATTAGTTTGTATGGATTAATTTACGGCTTTTTATGACGTTTCGTAACGCGATTTATTTATGCAATTGTATGATTAATGCTTATAATCTCTTGATCACGGATTGTATGTTGTTGTTTCTGAACTAATCGCTCGGGAGAGGGTAGTTTAGATTAGGCTTTCAATTGCATGACTTAGGTAATTCGTAAATCGGGAGATTAAGAATTGCTTGAGAAACCGTCATGAGGGTTGTTCTAATTGCTTAGGCTTATTATTGAAATTAGATAGGGATATCAATTTCTTAATTTGCTTAAAGGATTAATTGCACTCGGGAGAGGCTTTTAATTATTCATAATCCTCGGTTTATAAACTTGTTACGAATTTGTCCTTAATTATTCGTTTAGTTAATCCATGCATCTAATAGGTGAAATCAATTCCCTAAGGCCTTTCTCCATTGAGTTTCCACATTTTATTGCTTTTATTAGTTTTTAATTGTTTTGCATATCTCTTGTTTATTTTCTCTAAATAAAATTGGGCAAATATACCTTTAATAATTAGGGGAATTAGGAAACCAATCCAGAGGACGACATTCGATTTTAAATCACTATATTATAACTTGGGCCCGTACACTTGCGGTTAGCAATTTGCGTATCAGTAATATTTGGATCGACCATAGAACAACTTTTGCATGTAGTTTGTGCTTTACCCACATGGTTTATGAATGGTAACTAGCATTTTGTTATGCCTTGTGTGTTCCTCTTCAAGATAAAAGATCTTTGTTGCTATCAGTTTGATCCTCTTTGTTTTTCTTGAATGATATCCATTATGACAGGCTTTATGGATTCACCTTTGATTCCTTTTGGTGTGTTGGATGAGACACTTTGCAACCGATATCAATACTTGTAAGTGTTGGTGTTGATTATACGATTATCTGCAAGCGCACGAGTCGTGACAAGTAATATAAAATGGTAGTAATACCGAGTATCGAATCCACATGGAGGCGAAGCGAAACTTAAGCAAATAATTAAAATCTCTTGAGCACTAAAAATACTTAGGTGAAATAATATTTAGGGACCACTTCATGCAATAAAAAGGATTTAAATTCAAGACAATTAACAAAAACAAATTGATCAATCAAAAATAAAATGTGGAGAAAGAGTTTTCTTTAAATGGGAAGAGGGGTCTTGAAAATCAATGATTAGCTAAATAGTTGCTATAATGATCCTATCTCATTGCCCAACTAATTATAATCCTAGAATCTCCGTTAATCACATAGGTTCTCCTGTCGGTTTCCCCTAATTGTAATTAATTCATTTTAACAACCTAAGTGTCCTTAGCGCTATTAAAAATCATTAATTATTACGCTCTGATTCATTTTAGGAATCTAAGTTTAATCAACTAATCCCGATGTCACAACGGGCAATTAAACTAGTTGCATGGATTATGATCTATCCTAATTTCTCTCCGTCGAGTTTCCATTAAGAATCGAATCATTACACAATTGGCCAGATTGAGTAAAGCATTAAGCACATCCATACAAATAATTAGGACATGGGCAAGAGACAAGAAATTATAACAAAGTTTGAACTATCATTTCATTTCAAGACCCCAAATTGGGGTTTAGCTACACATAATATCTACAATAATTACAAGGGAAAGCATAATAAAGATCATAAAAGGAAAGGAATTGACTGTCGAAAAACCCCTCGCTGACTACTCCTTGAGCCTTTTAGATGCTCCCCAAAATTCCCCAAAATATTTCCCACTAAAGAATTCTCTCAAAAAGGCTAGAAAGCCTTGAGAGAGACTCCAAAAGAGCCAAAGGAAGGAAAGAAAGGATTGAAGAATGATTTGATTGATGAATAATGAGGCACCCAAGGGTGCCTTTTTATAGGCCTGGAATAGGGGTAGCGTCGCGACGCTGCCTTGCTAAGCGTCGCGACGCTGCTGCGCACGTGGCTTGGGCAACACGAAAGGGTAGCGTCGCGACGCTGCCTTACTTAGCGTCTCAACGCTGCCCCAAATTTCCAGATTTTTCAGCTTCCTTTTGGGCTGATTTTTGGGCCTTCTTCTTTATTTCTCTTGGTCATTTCTTCATGGTTGACTTTTTTGGGCCTCCAATTGCTTCAAGCTTTGATTTGGGCTATAATTACTTCAATTTTGGCACTTTTCTCCCAAAATCACCATCTTTGCTCCTAAGGACCAAATAACAAAATTCATTAAATATATTCATTAAAAACACGATTAAAGCACCAAAAAGCTTAATAAATTGAGACTAAAATAGCGACATTTCTGCTCGCTATCACACCCCCAAACTTAAGCTTTTGCTAGTCCCGAGCAAAATAAATTCTAAGATGCATGAAATAGAATCGCTCAACCCTCAATGATTTTGGAATTCTTAGGATCGAATGGAAAACATGCAAGTGGAATAAGCAAGCACCGCATACTCTTGAAGAAATCTTAAACTAGTTTGAACTTAAGATTAATGAATAGCATGCTCAAGACTTATCTATTGATTCTTTTACTAACCTAGATTAGTCTTATGGCTTTCTCCATTTGTTTTCCCCCTACACTGGCTAAGAGCCCCTAATACTTCGGAGTCCTTCTATCATGCTAAAAAAATAAACTAGGGTGCCTGTCATCTTTTTCTTTTTCATGGGGGAGCAAAACTCTCAAGTGATTATTTTTTTTTTGTTACTCCCCCAAACTTGCATTTTGATATCTAATGGTACTAGCTTTCACACTACGGTGCAGGGACCCTTAACCCGAATTTTATTCTCTGGTTGGCCTAACTGATCACACCGCAGGTAGCTCTTTTTACCCCTAGGCTTTTTTCTTTTGAGCAAGCAAAAATTCTTTTTCAACAGATTTTCTTTTTCTCACATTTTCTTTTGTTGCTTTTGCTTTTCTCTCAGCAGGCATAGCATTTTTTCATACCTAGTTCTTTAGAGCAATTAAGCATGAACTTGCTAATATTAGAAACTAAGCCTATCGGGGTGACAACAACTTTGAAAACCATAATAAGAATCTAGATTTTCAAAGACGTCATTAGATAAGACTATTGCATGCTTTAGACATCAAAACTAAGTATCAAAAAATTTTAAAATTTCACAATTTCTGCCGTGCTCCCAGATTCCACAACATATAAACCATTTTCTCCCAAAATTTAAAAAATCACATCCTTGGCTATCATGGCTATCAATAAATGCATCCAACAGAATTTAAATATGCTCAACACAGCGGAAGCCTCCCCCCCAAACTTAAACTAAACATTGTCCCCAATGTTTTAAAACAGAAAAGCATAAAGAGAGATACTGAGACTTCCCTAAGCTAGGAGCGCTTCATCCTCTTCCTTTGAATCCATGAAAAATGGGAAATGTGGACTTTTGGGATTTGCTAAGGTGATCCTGCAAACCAAAATTGGATCACGGAGCAAAGAAAATTATTTACCGCAAAAATAACTAACTAAACTTTAATCCTTGGGTTGCCTCCCAAGCAGCGCTTTCTTTAACGTCTTTAGCTAGACTAGGCTCGGCACGCTTACGGAGGCTCAAAATAAAAATTTTCATCATCCTCCGGGCCTTGCAAGAAATCACGCACCGAATTGTATACTACAAACAGGGGAGAAAAAAAACTTTCCCCTGGCCCATCTTCACTAAAGAGATTCTTATAATAACATTTCAGAAAATAATCAGCTGCATCAAATCTCTTTTCTAAATCTTTATTCTCAAAACAATTGTTAGGAGAGTCATCAAGCATTATAATATCTACTGGTCTAGTATCTAGAGATGGCCTATCAATCATGCCAGTCCATTCATCAGAAAAAATGTCTATTTGCTCAACAGATCCTTCAGACTCAGAATTAAAAAATGATTCAACTAAGTTGTCATTTGACTCATCATCAGAAGAATTAAAGAATTTAAGAATTTCAGGATCAGATTCTATACTATGCACAGATTCGAGTTCTTCTGGGTCAGATTCTATGCTATATACATCATCAGGACATGAAAAGAAAGTATTCACATTGTCAGGGTTCATGCATTCATGAATGTCAAGATCAGACTCAATAGATTCACTGTAATCATGGTCAGACTCAAAATCATCTATCGAGCAATCTTTTTTATGCCTTTTATGTTCATGCTCAATGTCAGGCAATTCAATATCATCATCAAAATTATCCATTTCAGGCAAATCTAATTCATTTTCCAAGGAAGGTAAATCATCAACTGCAGATCTTTCATTTTCACAAGCAGGCAAGTCAAATTCATTTTCAAAGTCAGGCAGATCCAAATCATTTTCAAACATAGGATTATCCATATATGCATCATGATCAAAATCCTCATTATCCATAAGCATTTCTCCTAAGCCCAGGCCAAGATTATAGTCTACCTCCTCATCGTCATCAGTCAAGTATTCAGGCCCAACAGAAAAACATGTATGTAAACTACGAACAGATTCATCTTGGCCAAAAATACTAAACACGACTTTTTCATCATCAATGTTCAAGGTAAGTTTACCTGTATGCACGCTAATCTCAGCCTTACCAGTGGCTAGGAAAGGTCTGCCTAAGATAATTGGCACTTCTTTGTCCTCTTTCATGTCCAGTACCACGAAATCTACAGGGAAGATGAATTTGTTGACTTTCACCAATACGTCCTCCACAACACCCATCAGGTGGGTAATCGATCTGTCAGCAAGCTGGAGAGTGACGTCGGTGTCTGTCAAACCTGATAAACCAATCTTCCTGTACACAGAGTAGGGCATCAAATTTATATTTGCTCCTAAATCACATAAAGCCCTATCGAAGGATACTGCTCCTATGGTGCAGGGAACAGTAAAACTCCCTGGATCTTTCTGCTTAGAGGGTATCCTACCAGAAATAATGGTACTGCTACTCTCAGATAAATTAAAAACTTATTTTTTTAGACTTTTCTTTCTAGAAAGCATTTCTTTCATGAATTTTCCATAATTTGGCATATTATACAAAGCTTCTACCAATGGAATATTCACAGACAACTTTTTAAACATTTCTAAAAATTTTTTAAACTGTTTATCTAATTTGACATTTTTAAATCTTTGAGGAAAAGGTAACTCCCTGAAATCAAAGGTTGGACATTCGCCACGCCGCTTGGGCGGGCTAATATGCGAACCTCTGTCATGGTGGTTGCATGGAACCACTTCTTCCTCAGTCAGCTTCTTTTTTGTCATCCTGCCTCTCTTCTTCTTTTCTACCTGCAAATTTGTTAGAAAAATCACATTTTAATTCAATAGAGTTGGGAGGATGTTGGAACCTTTCAGAGGAGGCTTTTTGTGCCTCAGTCCTTTCATCTTCATCCCTTCTCTTTTCTTCTTCCTTTTTCTTCTCTGAACTGTCTTCCAGTCTTCTGCCACTTCTCAGAACCACCATCTTACACTGCTCTTTTGGGTTAGGCTCAGTATCACTTGGAAATTTTCCCTTCTGAAGGGCACTTACTGCTGAAGCGATCTGTCCTATCTGTACTTCCATATTCTTTAGAGCTGCGTCGTGGTTGTTTACTGATGTCTGGAGACTTACATTCAATATTCTTTTTTCTTTGATGAAT
This sequence comes from Luffa aegyptiaca, assembly GCA_017139565.1. Lineage (NCBI taxonomy): Eukaryota > Viridiplantae > Streptophyta > Magnoliopsida > Cucurbitales > Cucurbitaceae > Luffa > Luffa aegyptiaca. Next base: position 27,457,226 of record CM029397.1, read on the forward strand.
AAAGCCACCATCTCCTCCAGATTATTTTTCTTTTCAGGAGTACTAGATGATGCAAAACCTGGGGGTGGCTGCAAAACATTCTTCGTATTCGCATATGAGAAGTTCTCGTGATTGCGCAGACTGGGGTGGTAGAAGTTTGGTACTCCTTGAGCATATGGTCTATTTCCTATGTATTTAACTTCTTCCACATCTTGACCTTCCTTCTTTGAATGACCTTAAGCTAAGGTGGAAATGGACTTAACCACCTTAGATGACGTCAATTTATTTAGGGCATTGGTCAGAGATGCCAGTTGCGCTTTCAGTGAACTTGACTCATCCAATTCATATAATCCAACCTTCTTTGTAACTGTTCCTCTCTCCGTCGGCCATTGATAACTTGTTGCCGCCATTTCCTCAAGCAGGTCTTCCGCTTCTGTCACTGTTTTTAAAAGAAAACTCCCTCCTGCTGATGTGTCTAGGACTGTCTTTGTGGAGGGGTTTAATCCATTATAAAATAACTGTACCTGAAGCCAATCAGGATATCCGTGTTGGGGGCATCGCCTAAGCATTTCCTTATATCTTTCCCATGCTTCGTACAACTGCTCCTCGTCAAGCTGCCTGAATGTTCCAATTTCAGTCCGAAGCTTGGTAGTCTAAGCAGGTGGAAAAAATTTTGTCAGAAAAGCCTGGGCAAGCTCGTCCCAGGTACTGATGCTGCCCGTCTCGACTGATTCGAGCCAATCTTTTGCTTTATCCAGTAGAGAAGATGGAAACAGCCTCAATCTTATCGCTTCTGCCGGAACTCCGTTCATCTTTACCGTCCCACATATTTCTAGGAATGATCGCAGATGTGAGTGGGGGTCCTCGGAAGGATGTCCCTTGAACGAGTTATCGCGCGCCATCTGAATCAACCCTGTTTTTAGCTCAAAATTTGTAGCTTGGATAGGGGCGTAGACAATTCCAGAATTCTCGGTGGGAAGAACTGGCTGCAGAAAATCTCTAATTGCCTTGGGAGCTTCTTCTTGGTGGGCCATCGCTTTTGCTAATCTTTTTTCTCTTCTAATGAATCTAAGAGTCCTGTTAATCTCAAGATCTAGCGGAAACAAATCAACCACCTTGTTTCTTCGCATACAATGCTCCCATACAACAAAAAGAACCAAACAAAAATGAAAATAAAACAATATTCACAAGATGATGAAAGAAAAATATTTACACCTAAATTAGCATTTATCCCTTTCTTTTCGATGTCAAGAAAAATTAATTTTTGCTTAAAAATCAAGCCTCCCCGGCAACGGAGCCAAAAACTTGTTGGTGTTGATTATACGATTATCCGCAAGCGCACGGGTCGTGACAAGTAATATAAAACGGTAGTAATACCGAGTATCGAATCGACAGGGAGGCGAAGCGAAACTTAAGCAAATAATTAAAATCTCTTGAGCACTAAAAATACTTAGGTGAAATAATATTTAGGGACCACTTCATGCAATAAAAAGGATTTAAATTCAAGACAATTAACAAAAACAAATTGATCAATCAAAAATAAAATGTGGAGAAAGAGTTTTCTTTAAATGGGAAGAGGGGTCTTGAAAATCAATGATTAGCTAAATAGTTGCTATAATGATCCTATCTCATTGCCCAACTAATTATAATCCTAGAATCTCCGTTAATCACATAGGTTCTCCTGTCGGTTTCCCCTAATTGTAATTAATTCATTTTAACAACCTAAGTGTCCTTAGCGCTACTAAAAATCATTAATTATTACGCTCTGATTCATTTTAGGAATCTAAGTTTAATCAACTAATCCCAGTGTCACAACGGGCAATTAAACTAGTTGCATGGATTATGATCTATCCTAATTTCTCTCCGTCGAGTTTCCATTAAGAATCGAATCATTACACAATTGGCCAGATTGAGTAAAGCATTAAGCACATCCATACAAATAATTAGGACATGGGCAAGAGACAAGAAATTATAACAAAATTTGAACTATCATTTCATTTCAAGACCCCAAATTGGGGTTTAGCTACACATAATATCCACAATAATTACAAGGGAAAGCATAATAAAGAGCATAAAAGGAAAGGAATTGACCGTCGAAAAACCCCTCGCTGACTACTCCTTGAGCCTTTTAGATGCTCCCCAAATGACTAATGACTAATTACAAGGGAAAGCATAATAAATCAAATGACTAATTACTTCCATAAGTGATTAGATCATTTCCTTAAATGATTAATCACTTCCTTAAGTGATTAATTATTTCCATAATTGATTAATTCCCGGTTAATGAATTCTTTAATTAATTAACCACCAATTAAATATCACATATTTAATTCCCGGCCTAGAATTAATTAATTTGCCCAAACACATTTTAGGCCTTAAATTAATTAATTCATTATTTTGAACTCTTTCAAACTTCCATAATTTTATATTTGAACTTTTCAAATATTAATTTCTCTCATAATAATATATCAATATATATTATATTTTTTTCCCTTAATAAATTGAACATTTTCAATTTACTTTTATTACTTAGTTGCCTCAAATTACTTTACGAGCTACCAGTGGGACCTAATGGACCTGCAGATCAGAAGCTCCAACGATGTGAGATTAATTGGTCAAACTCATTAACCACATTAATCAATATTCGTTAACTGTGTGTACATTCCACTATAGACTCACAGTTGCACTCTTCTCACTACAGACATATTTTCTGTGTCCACGGATCTAGACCAATATCGACTAGTTAGTCCTTCACGAGTGTCCGTAACACCAGCTGGGTCAAATTACCGTTTTACCCCTAGGTTACCTCTATTTCCTTAAGTACCAATTCTCCTCTAATGAACAACCTGTTTGTGGTCCAACCATCAAACAGAAAACCCTCTCGTGCCATTGAGAGGGTAGGGCCCTTTGTTCAAGACTCGGAGTAACCACTTAAGGGAACACTCATCTGCTTCCCTAAAGTCGGGAAGGAGTGAATTCCATCTTGTACGATTATGTTCCCAGCTCCCCATTCGGTCTTGTCCCCAAAGTGGTAGGCTTATTGAGTCAGCGTATTGGCCACTCTCACCCATACAAATCAAAGGACAATCTCTCATGAGCAGGAGTCCATAATCAACTCAGGATTAAGACTAAGTTGTCTAGGTCGTCCTAGTGAAATAGAAAACCAACTAGTTAACGGTGTTATAACCAGTGGTTACTATTTCGCGGCTCGGTCTTATGCAAACTCATTGCATAGGATACCCCCACTCGCATGTCTCCTACACGAACGCGTTGGATCGCAGCGTTTGTATCAAATACAAAGTGGGTCGTATCCATAGTGTCACCAGGATAAGGCACCCAGTCTTATCCCTATACTATAGACCCTTTAGGCTGTTTCTTGAACAATGATCCCATATGTCACTACATATAGTTCAAGACTCATATTACAGCCTTGGATGTCTAGTTTATTGGATTAGGGTTATTATTAGGCAAAGACAAATATAAAATAACTAATAACAATTAATGGAAAAATATATCAATATTATTTCATTAATATCCGGTCAACGGGTACATTCACTATCTACGAGTTTTAGGGCATAAAACCTAACAGGTTGTTGTGACCAACCTTTGATCTGTTGCAGCGTGATGGATGTTAGATCACTTGTTATTGATGTGCAATTATACTACGTTCATAAATGTTAGATCACTTGGTATCATTTCAAATGCAATAATTTTACATAAAAAGGAAGTCTTGGTTGAATTATGGATGTAGTCTCACTTTTTTTTCTGGTCCGATAATTCTTTTTTAGTTGTGCATTATTTAACCAAAGGCGATTTTACCCTATCAAGTTAGAACAGAAGAGTGCTCCCACTTTATTATAAAGACATTGTTTTGATTGTTTTAATTGACTCTCACATTGGCACTGCAGTTGCTTTCAAATCTAGGGAAGACCATCGCAAACAACTTGAATTAGAGGAAGCGCGTAAGGCCGGGCTTGCATCAGCTGAGATCGATGAAGATGGGAAAGAAATATAATCAACCCTCACATTCCTCAATATATGTCCTCTGCACCTTGGTATCTTAATGCTTAGGGACCAGTAAGTTTCTCTCCCTCCTCCTCTTTCTAGATTTCAAGTTGGTTGTTCATGATGATTGAATTTCTTTTAATTTTATTTTAGAGTTTGAAACATCAAAGGAAGTGGAAATTGGATCCAAATTATACAAAGTCTCTGTATGACAGAGGTGTAAAAATACATCAGGCAAACAAGTATTGGAAGGGTGCATGTGAAAAGTAAGTCAGATGAATACCTCCTTGTTCACCCTTATGTATATTCCTCGGCCTATGACTTTGTTCGTATAAAAAAATATATACAAGTACAGTAGTGGGACATTGAATCGGGATTTTATTTTATTTTTCAATATTTTGCTGTGAAAAAAGAGGTATCAATCATATTTGTGGGTTAGTATTGGGGCGATGCTTTTGAATGTAGATGGATATGTTTTCTATAGGGGAAACAAAATCATGTTATTGTCAAGTGAAGTGGAGGTTGTGTTCTGGGTGTACAAGTGCATATTTTTGTTCTTTCAGGTACCAAAATTTTTTGGTTAGTTATAATTACGCTGTTATGCTGTCGGATTTTTGGTAAATCAAACTTGGTTACAAGGTAAAATTTAGTAATGCCCTCTATATTATGTTGAATCTTAGAAACATTACAATTGGTAGATAGCTACTATTGTATAAATGTAGGTTGCAATGCAGGGGTAAAAACCAACATGAGGTTTTTTTTTATTTTTTTTTTTAATTTTTTCCAAATATGTTTCGTTGACGGTTAAAAAGCGTCATAACAAATACCATAATTGGCATATATTAATCGTCAATGAAAATACACAATTTGACAATTTAATACGATAACTTGACGGTTAATAAACATCAATAAAATGATATATTGACAGCTCACAGCGTCAATAAATTTATATATTGAATTTTTTTATCCTATAATTGAAATTGCAAAAACGTCAACATAAGTTTATGTTGATGGTTTATAAATATCAATAAATATGGCAACATTGACGCTTTATGGATATGATTGACGAATAAAATGTGTCAATAATACGATTTGTTGATGGCTAGTAAACGTCAACAAATGTGCCTACGTTGACGCTTTATGAATATCATTGACGGATAATACGTGTCAATAATGTCTTTGTTGATGGCTTATAAACATCAACAAAGACATCTTCGTTGACGTCCTATAAGCGTCAATGAAAACAGTAATATTGACGCTTTAGTTTTATTGACACCACTTCAGTTGACTTCTAAAAAGCGTCAATGAAAGTGATAGTTGATACTTTTTAGCCGTCAATAAATGTCAAATTTGTATTAGTGGCCACAAAATGAGATTATTGCCGAGGAAGGTACAAAAACCACTAGTGCTCCTACGGTCATCCGGACAGCTTGCCCAATCAGCATCAGTATAACAAGTGAGAGAGGATGATGATGAAGAAGAGAAAATCAAACCAAGATGAGTCGTGCCTTTCAGATATCTCAATAGACGCATGACCGCCTGCATATGCACTGACGTGGGAGCTTGAAGAAATTGGCATAACTTGTTCACTGTGTAGCTTATATCAGGGCGGGTCAAGGTGCAATATTGCAAAGCACCCACCAAGCTTCTATATTCAGCAGGAGACTCCAAAGGATGGCCATCAGAGATAGAGGGAGGAGAACCAGAAGCTATAGGAGAATTAACAGCCTTGCTCGAATCCAACTGTGCACGAGAAACAATGTCAGCAATATACTTCTGTTGGGATAAATGCATACCAGAGCTAGTTCGAGCCACTTGGATCCCAAGGAAGTAAGATAGATCTCCCATATCTTTAAGAGAGAAACGAAGATGTAAGGCAGAAACATATCGCTGAATAGTAGAAGAATCATTACCAGTCACCAATATATCATCAACATAAACCAAAAATATAACAATGTGCAAGCTTGAGCGATAAACAAACATAGATGTATCCGCTTTTGAAGTAACAAACCCCCAATCAGTAAGACACGAGCTGAGTTTTGAAAACCATGCACGAGGACTTTGTTTGAGACCATACAAAGCCTTGTGCAATCGAAGAACATGATTTGGGTACAAGGAGCTTTCAAAACCAGTGGGTTGTCTCATATATACTTCCTCTTTGAGCTCACCATGGAGAAACGCGTTGTGTACATCTAATTGTCGGATAGACCATCCTGAAGACATATCCAAAGATAAAGCAATTCTTATAGTAGTAGGCTTTACCACCGGGCTAAAAGTCTCAAAGTAGTCAATGCCATAGGCTTGAGTGTAGCCTTGAGCAACTAGACGAGCCTTGTACCTATCTATGTCGCCATTTGGTTTGAGCTTCAAACGAAATACCCACTTGCAACCCACCAATTTTCTCTCAGGAGGCATGGGAACAAGAGACCAAGTACTATTTCGGATAAGAGCGTCGTATTCAGCTTGCATAGCAGCCTTCCACTTAGGATCTGCCAGAGCTAATTTATATGTCTTGGGTTCCATAGTCGCAGCTTGAGTTGAAGCCAACCATGCCTTTGGTTTGAAGATCCCATCCTTGGGTCGGGTTATCATATGGTGAGTATTATTGGAGGGCTGAGGTGGAACAGGGGGATCAGAAGAAGAAGGAGAGGATGGGTTAGATGGATGGGAAGGAGATGATGAAGGAGATGATATACTTGGTGAGGTCGAGGAAGGGGAAGGCTGTAAGGAAGGGGAGAGATTAGGACTAGAGGCAGGCAAAGAGGGGGAGGATGGAAAAGGTAACATGGTGGGAGCAGATGAGATTGGTAACGGATAAGACACAGGGGGAAGAGTGGAAGGATAAGGAGTGATGGAGGAAAGAAGAGAGCCAAGGGGATATGAGGGATCAGCATAAAACTGCTTCACAAATTTACTTACATCAGACTTTAAATCCTGGAACGGAAAAGAGGATTCATTAAAAATAACGTGTCGCGATACAAACAAATGACCCGACAAGTGGTCTAAGCAAAGATAACCTTTATGAGATGTGCTATATCCCAGGAATACACACTCTCGGGAACGATACTGTATTTTATTTTCATTATATGGCCGTAAGAAGGGAAAACAAGAACAACCCAAGGATTTAAATATTTTTATAATCTGGTTGATGCTGATAAAGAGCAGAGTACGGAGAATTGTAATTGAGGACGGGAGTTGGTAGGCGGTTAATTAAGAAGGTAGCCGTTTGGAAAGCATAGGACCAATAGCGTTGAGGAACAAAAGAGTGTGCAAGAATGGATAAACCAACTTCAACAACATGTCGATTCTTCCTTTCAGCACTCCCATTTTGCTGTGGGGTATATGGACAAGAAAGTCTATGTGTAATACCCTTGGAACGAAGAAGAGGAAGGAGAGGTTTATACTCCGAACCACCGTCAGTTTGAAGAGACTTGATGGAGGTTTTGAATTGATTTTCGATCATAGCAAGAAAAGTTTTAAAGATAGAAGAGATATCATTTTTTGATTGTAAGAGATACAACCATGTAAACTTGGTACAATCATCAATGAATAAAACAAAGTATCGGGCACCGTTTATTGATTGAACTGGGGAAGGACCCCAAACATCTGAATACACCAAATCAAAAGGTTCAAACGATTGAGAAGAAGACATAGAGAATGGGAGACGATGGCTCTTGGCCAACTGACAATGATTACAAAATTGTTCAGAAGAAGGACTAAAAGAAAAATTACAATCCTTAAGAACTCTTCGAACTATAGCAAAAGACGGGTGGCTAAGTCTACGGTGCCATAAGGAGACATCCTGAAGCTTTGAGAGGAAAGCAGAAGGAAAACCATTAGTCGATGGAACAAAATTGTGGGATGAAGGAGGCACAGATAATTTGTAGAGACCATCCTCAAGATGTCCCCGAAGGAGAATGCTCTTGGACTGAAGATCCTTCACAAAAAATTCATGTGGATGAAATTCAACAAAGGCATAGTTATCATAACACAGTTTTGCAATACTAATAAGATTATGCGACAGATGTGGAGCATGTAAAACAGATCTTAACTGAATAGGAGAATAAGAGTATTTAGAAACGAAAGCAGTAGAACCAATGTTGAGAACATGGGGGGTCTTACCATTACCAATAACAACATGCTCACCACCAAGACATGGAGACGAATGTTGAAGATTGTTTAGATCCGGGGTCATATGATGCGTAGCCCCAGAGTCCATGAACCAGGCTTCATCGGGGTGGGAGGTTGATTGAGACAGAATAGTGGAATCCGAAGGCATAGATGAAGATGAGGGAAAATGGTTAGGCTGGGATAGGTGATTGAAATGAGCTTGGGGAGAACTATGAGAGGGGGCCGAGTACATGGGATTGTGTCTGTTATAACACACTAACACTATGTGCCCTAACTTGCCACAAATTTGACATTGAGGACGAGACTGATTGTTTTGAGGCCAGCGAGGTGGTCGAGGTGAGGACTGAGGCTTAACAAGAACACTTGGTCCGGAAGAGGGAGATGGAAAGTTAGAAGGAAAAGGGAAGGAGGAAGGCCCATTGGTAAAGGGACGAGGGAAGGAATTGTTCCTTGCATTTGGGGAGGCAGCCGGAGGCCGCTGGGACCGTCTTTGACCTGAAGGGAGAGATAGATTGGCAAGATTGGCTTGAACTAAGTTGACGCTATCAACCGAAGACTGTTTCTCAAGGCGAGCATCATAAGCGACAAGAAGACTCCGGACGTCAGCCAGGGATGGACGGTCTGTTCGATTTTGAATAGAGGTTACAAGTGGATTGTACTCTGTACCGAGACCTTCCAATATATACGCCAAGTGATCCCTGTAAGACAGCGGTTCCCCAATAACAGCAAACTTGTCTGAAATATCCTTGATTTGAGCAAGGTATTGAGCAACCGATAATCCATCTTTTCTTATTTTCTGCAATTGGGAACGAAGGCCCATTATTCTCGCTGTTGAAGATGACTCATACACTGTTCGGAGATGCTCCCAGATCTCAAAAGCAGTGGAGCAACCGATAATTTCGCCGAGCTTGTCCTCAGTTAAAGAAGAATAGATCCAGCTCATGAGAATACAGTTAAACTTTTGCCAAACAACAAATTGGGGATTTACCTGAGTTTGAGCACCATCAAGAAATTTAGGAGGGGCGGGTGTACCGTTGATAAAATTCTCCATGTCAAATGCAATAATGTGGTTGAGAAGTTGATTTTTCCACAGCAAATAGTTGGAGTCTGAGAGTTTAACGTTTAAAGGAGGGGTTAGAGAAGGATAGGGAGATGGCTGAGCAGGGGGGAAAGCAGGGGTAGCTGGGTTGTAAGTGGGATAGAAAGGAACAGTAGAGGGTTGCATAGGAGGATAAACGAAGCCCGCTGGAGGAAATTGATTTTGAGGCGCAGTGGTGAGGCTGGGATGAGGGAGAAAACCAGAGTTTATTCCTGTCGAGAACGAAGGAACATTAGGGTTTATGGACCGTGTTTGAGTAGAGGAAAAGGGTGAAGAAGCATTAATTTGAGCTCAGTGGGGGTTGACAGGAGTGGCAACGGGAGTGGTCGAGATAGAGGTGGATGACAGAGCTGGAATTTGAGCACTGCTGGTAGATGAAGTACTCGAGGTAGACGCCATGGAATTTAGTGCAGGAAAAAAAATATTAGAAGAGAATGAGCCAAAGCTCTGATACCATAAAATGCAAAGAGACAGAGAATTTGGAATGAAATTTAGCCTACCGAGAGCTGAGCAAAAGCATGGAATTAATAGAGAAGCAGAAGCCACGTGGCCATATACAATAGGCAGAGCAAATAACAGAAAAAATACAAAAAAGACAGCAGCGGAAAACAATAGAACAATGCATAATGAATATAGCTAACAAAATTGGGTCATACCCACTCGTAAGTCTTGGACTTTTGGCATACACGTACCTAGAATTGTTAACTTAATTATGAGATTTGGTCATGGTGCAACCACAATTTTTTTTCAATTCTTAGGTGTTTTTTTTTTTAATTAACGCAAACTTTGTGGGAGTTTCCTTTTCTTTATTTTGTATTTTTTTGTTGGGTTTTATGCCCTAAAACTTGTGGATAGTAAATGTAAACATTTAACCGAACATTAATAAAATAATATTTCCTGTATTATTATTGTTTGTATTGTATCTTGCCTAAATAACCCTAATCCAATAAATAGAACATCCTAGGTTGTTAGTATGAGACTTGAACTAGTATGTGGAGACATACGGGGATCGCTGTTCAAGTTACAGCCTAAAGGGTCTATAGTATAGGGATAAGGTTGGGTACCTTATTCTGTTGACACTATGGATATGGCCCACTTTCTAATATGATACAAACGCATTGATCTAACGCGTTCGTGTAGAGGACATGCGAGTGGGGGTATCCTGTGCAATGAGTTTGCATAAGACCGGACCACGAAATAGTTAACCACTAGCCGTAACACCGTTGACTAGATAGATTTCTATTTCACTAGGATGACCTAGGCAACTTAGTCTCAATCCTGAGTGGATTATGGACTCCTGTTCACGAGGGATTGTCCTTTGATTTGTATGGGTGAGAGTGGCCTACACGCCGACTCAATAAGCCTATCATTTTGGGGACAAGACCGAGTGAGGAACTGGGAACATAATCACACAAGAAGGAATTCACTCCTTCCCGATATTAGGGTAAGTAGAGGTGTGTTCTCTTAAGTAGTGTCTCCGGGACTTTAACAAAGGGCCCTGCCATCTCTATGGCACGTGAAGGACTTCTGTTTGTTGGTTGGACCTCAAACAGGTTGTTCATTAGAGGATCACTGGGACTTAAGGATGTAGAGGTAACCCAGGCGTAAAACGGTAATTTGACCTAGCTGGGGTACGAACACATGTGAAGGACTAACTTGCTGGTATTGGTCAATATCCGTGGACACAGAAATATATCTACAGTGAGAAGAGTACAACTGTGGTTCTATAGTGGAGTGAACCACATTTAACGAATATTGATTAAATTGGTTAATGAGTTTAGCCAATTAATCTCATATCGTTGGAGCTTCTGATCTGTAGGTCCATTAGGTCCCACCGGTAGCTCGTGTAAGGCATTGAGGTAAATTTACTAAGGAAAATTTATATGAATTGGATTCATATTAAAACTATAGGTTAAAAATTAATGTCCATTGGATGCACATTAATACTATAGTATATGTGAGAGAAAAATAATTGAATATGTGATATTCAATTTGATGATTAATTAATCATTTTAGTTTTATTAAATTTGATTTAATTAAAACTATAAGGTAAATGAAGGAAATTCATTTAAATAATAATTTAAATTAATTAACTAATTAAATTAGATTTTAATTAGTTATGATCAATTTAATTATTATTTTTTTAATTTATTAAATTAGTTTTAGTTTAAATTTAATTTTAAAATTAAATTTATATTAAAAAAAATAATAAAAAAAAGGAGAATTAACTGATTTGATCAGTTTTACGGATGCTTGATCGTGGGTGGTTACACGATTAAGTCTCCTTCATTTACTCCAGTAGTTAAGAGAGTGACTTATTGACTCCTCCTTGGGACTAGTTTTTTCGATAACTCTCTCGAGGTATCTCAGTGTGTTTTCTCTCCCAAAAATTCCCTCCAGAGAATATGTTTTGCTCCCACAAGCAAGCCTCTTTTCAATCCTTAGAGAATACCGGTGTTATTCTCGTGGTGGTGTTCACAAAGATTCGCTAGAATATCTTCAAGAAAGTTGGTGATTTCAGTTAAGATCGTCAACGGAAGTAAGTATTCTTTATTTCTTTTGAATACCTTAAATTAATCTAGATTAGATCTAGGTTTTCTTATTAATATTTAGCATGTTTTATAGCCATGTGCAGCATGTTTTAATTAGATTATTGTTGCTGAATTTTTGCCTTCGTATTAGTATTCGAATCATAAATTTAATTGGGCTTGGATCTCTGACCGTTTCCGCTGCGCAAGGGATTTTAACCCTTCAATTGGTATCAGAGCCATCCCAATTTTAAATTTTTGATTTAGAATTTGCGATTGGCTAATTAGGTGGGATTAAATTGCATTGTGAATGTTAATTGGCCTTAGATTTACTTTATTATGTGATTTGATCATGTAAGGGCCCCTACGTTTTGGGCATTTAAATTGTAAATTGAGTCTCTGTAAGTCCGGGTCTGGTTTAGATCGAAGAATGATGAAGATCGGAGCCAAATTTGGCCAAAAACGGCGAAGAACAGCGGCTGGAAACGCAGAAAATCGAGAAAAAAAACGCATCAGGGGTAGGGCTGACGTCATCACACGCGATGATGACGTCAGCGAGGCGCAGTTCAAATGGGTCAGTGTGCGCGGTCCACGTCGTCAGCGGTTCGGTTCATACAAAGGCGCGGTTCAGCCTCACGTTGACCGCTTCAGTTGGTTGCGCGCGGTTCATGTCTTGTTCAGGCGGTTCGTTGACCAGGCCGAAGGATTTGACCGGTTCGCGAGTTTCTGGCGCTGGTTCATCATTTTTGGACCGATTTGGCAGTTTTTGACTTGGTTCACACGTTTTTGGACCTGGTTCAAGCTTTTTTTGGTCCGGTTCTGAGCGGCTGAGGACTTCTAGGATAGAATTTTGTAAAATTAATGTAATTTTATGCTTTAATTTTATCCTAGGGGCCAATTAATCGGTTCATAAGTTGTTTTATATGCTTTATGGATGTCATCTAATTATATAATCCCACCTTAGGTTATAAAGCATGCTCATGCATTTATGTAATAATTAGATTATAATATATGATTGAAATGCATGGATTATTTTCATGAGTGTTTTAATATATAGTTGAGTTATATTAAAATCATGAAAATGGAATAGCATGATGCATGCCATTACATAGTTTAAGTATAATAGTTATATTTAAATGGAATTGTTTGTAGCATGCTACTATGATTTACCGTTTGTGCCAATAATTAATTGTTAATTCCTTTATAAATGGAAATCAAAGTTGCATTGAGCATGAAATATTCATAGTTTAATATAAATGTTATATTAATATTCATGCTATGCAAAATAGTATAGTTTAATTTTATTAATTCGAATATGATTGTTAATTAAATTAAACTATAGTATGCATGATTATAGGACTAATCATTAAAATTTTGAAATAGTTTAAAATTTATGATTAGAAACCGTCAATCCAAAATCAAGATATGCATGCTCACATAGGGCCATAGGTTAAAAATGAATTGATTTTAAATGAGTTAAAATTAATTAGACCTAAGGTCATTTTCTAATAGGATTAGAAATTCTTACTTAGTTTTTAAAATAGTTTTAATGAACTAAGTAGGACCAACATTCCTGTGATTATAAGGGAACTCTACCAGTGATGTTCTGTCTAAGGATTGGAGGTATTTAAGTTGACGGTATACGGAACACCTCCTACCTGGGAACTGATCTGGATCACCGGAGTTGAATTAATCACAGGTTAATGTTAGAATAATGTCACTAGGTTTATTAAAATTTGTTTAATTCACCTAGACGTTAGATCTTATTATAATAGTTATAATAGGAATAGACTTAGATAAATGACTTAGTCGGATTTATCTAAGTCAATAAACCCTAAAATGAACCGTAGGTTACTTTAGTGGGAGGAAAATTACAAAACTTGATTTAAATCGAGTTTTGCTCCTACGTCCCTATATTTACAATGTGAGGTTCATGCTCGGCTTCGTGTCGCTTTTAGCGCGGCCTCCCTTCGGAAAAGTATTTGCATGGATCAATAACAAGGTAAATGGGGAAAGTGACCATAGTAAGTGGGAGCGGGACACGTGTCAACGTATCCCTCGGTCTCCACCCTTAGGTCACAACGTGAGAATACTATGATCTGCCTGCGTGTTGTCGTGGAGCAACCACCCCTTCGGAGGGCAAGATCATAGAATTCAAAACACCGTGAACTCCTAAAAAGGATAGGGTCTCTTAGGCTAATTACCAACAGTTGTCTTTCCTCACGGTAGCCTGTTGGTACGTGTCTTTGGGATCTGAAAGTGGGAGGGTAACATTTACGGGGATACGTTAAGTGCGTTAACAAGTCCTTGACCGAACAACGGTGGTTAATGTCTATAGGAATATGAGTTATTCTATAATTAGAGTTGACTAAGATAAGTCTCATTTTAGAGGAGAAGTAGTTGTTCACCCTTCGGTGGCGGTTCCTCTAAACCTCTAAAGCATCGTTGCAAAACTCAATCAATAGTTTATTAGGGTTCTTTGATTGGTTGTTTGCAAAATTGATTGGATGTTTGCAATTGTTTGTATTGCTTGTGTGATGGGTTAAGGCAAAGATAACTAATACGGTAAATGTTTGTTTTCTTTCAGCAATGTCTTCCTCAATTATAACTCTGCTAAAAAATGACAAATTTACGGGAGAAAATTACTCGTCGTGGTTATCAACTTTAAATATGATTTTAATAGTCGATGATTTGAGGTTTGTCTTATCGGACGAATGTCCTCCAATTCCCGGTCTCGAAGCGTCTCAGGCTGAAAAAGACGCGCATGATCGTTGGGTCAAGGCCAACGATAAGGCCCGTGCATATATCTTGGTGATTCTGTCTGACGTGCTAGCCAAGAAATGCGAACCCCTTGAGACTGCCTTTGAGATTATGGAATCTCTTAGGGAGATATTTGGATAACAGTCCTATCAGCTCCAACATGAGGCTCTCAAGTATGTCTACAACGTCCGCATGGAAGAGGGTGCCTCTGTTCGGGATCATGTCCTGGATATGATGGTCCAATTCAATGTGGCGGAGGCAAACGGGGCGGTCCTTTGCGAGACTAGTCAGATTACGTTCATTATGGAGTCGCTTCTGAACAGCTTTTTGCAATTCAGAACGAATGCCATGATGTACAAGATTAAATTCACTCTGACTACTCTTCTTAATGAGTTACAGGCTTATCAATTTCTTATGAAGAATAAGGGATTGAATAGTGGAGAGGCGAATCTCGCCCATTCCAACAAAAAGTTCCTCAAGGGTTCATCCTCGGGGACTAAACCTGTGTCTCAAGCTTCTTCCTCCAAAAGGATTCAGAAGAAGAAGAAGGGTAAGGGAAAGGCACCTGCTGCTCCTCAAGGCAAGGGTAAGGCCAAGGTGGCTGACAAGGGGAAGTGCTTCCATTGCAACGTTAATGGTCATTGGAAGAGGAACTGCCCCAAATACCTTGCAGAGAAGAAGAAAGAAAAGGAAGGTAAATTTGATTTACTTGTTTTAGAAACATGCCTTGTAGAGCATGATCAATATGCTTGGATACTAGATTCAGGAGCAACTAATCATGTTTGTTCTTCTTTTCATGGAAATGATTCTTTCAAGCTTCTTGAAGAAGGTGAGATGACGCTCAGGGTCGGAACGAGAGATGTCATTTCAGCCTCTGCAGTGGGAGCGGCCAAGTTGTTTTTTGGAAACAGATATTTGTTTTTAGAAAACTTGTACATAGTTTCTAAGATAAAAAAGAACCTTATTTCTGTTTCCAGTTTATTAGAACAATGTTATTCTGTTTCTTTTGAATTCAATGAAGCGTTCATTTTTAGAAATGGAGTATTTATTTGTTCTGCTAAATTAGAAAACAACTTGTAAGTCTTAAGACCAACCGAAACTAAAGCACTTTTAAATCATGAAATGTTTAAAACTGCTGAAACTCAAAATAAAAGGCAAAGAATTTCTCCAAAAAGTAACATATATCTTCGGCATTTACGTCTTGGTCATATTAACATTGATCGGATCGGTCGTTTGGTAAAGAATGGACTTCTAACTGAATTAGAAGATGATTCATTACCACTCTGTGAATCGTGTCTCTAGGGTAAAATGACTAAGAGACCTTTTACTGGAAAGGGTTATCGAGCCAAAGAACCTCTAGAGTTGATACATTCGGATCTCTGTGGTCCAATGAATGTAAAAGCTCGAGGAGGTTATGAATATTTTATCTCTTTCATAGATGATTATTCAAGATATGGTTACTTATATCTAATGGGTCATAAGTCTGAAGCTTTTGAAAAGTTTAAAGAGTTTAAGACTGAAGTTGAAAACCTATTAGGTAAAACCATCAAAACAATTCGTTCAGACCGAGGTGGAGAGTATTTAGATTTGAGATTCCAAAATTATTTGATAGAACATGGAATTCAAACTCAACTCTCAGCATCTGGTACAGCTCAGCAAAATGGTGTATCAGAAAGGAGAAATAGAACCTTGTTAGACATGGTTTGTTCTATGATGAGCTACGCTCAATTGCCTAGCTCGTTTTGGGGGTATGCAGTAGAGACTGCAGTTCATATTTTGAACAATGTTCCCTCGAAAAGTGTTTCTGAAACTCCTTTCGAGTTATGGAGGGGGCGTAAACCTACCTTGCGTTATTTCCGTATCTGGGGTTGTCCAGCACATGTACTTGTGACAAACCCTAAGAAATTGGAACCTCGTTCAAAATTATGCCAGTTTGTGGGTTACCCAAAAGAAACGAGAGGTGGTCTTTTTTACGACCCACAAGAAAACAAGGTCTTTGTATCGACAAATGTCACTTTCTTGGAGGAAGACCACATGAGGAATCATAAACCACGAAGTAAGTTAGTATTAGGAGAAGCTACGGAAGAAATAACAATAGTTGTTGATGAAGCAGGTCCTTTCACAAGAGTTGATGAAGGAGCCAGCTCTTCTGGTCAATCTCATCCTCACATAGTGAGTGAGCCTCGACGCAGTGGGAGGGTTGTAAAACAACCCGACCGTTATTTGGGTTTAACTGAAACTCAAGTCGTCATACTTGATGATGGTGTTGAGGATCCATTGTCTTATCGTCAGGCAATGAATGACGTGGATAAAGACCAATGGGTAAAAGCAATGGACCTTGAGATGGAGTCTATGTACTTCAATCAAGTTTGGGAGCTTGTAGATCCACCTGAAGGGGTAAAACCCATAGGGTGCAAATGGATCTATAAAAGAAAGAGAGATGCAGCTGGGAAAGTACAGACTTTCAAAGCTAGACTTGTAGCAAAGGGTTACACCCAAAGAGAAGGGGTTGACTATGAGGAAACTTTTTCTCCTGTTGCTATGTTAAAGTCTATAAGAATTCTCTTATCCATAGCCACATATTATGACTATGAAATATGGCAAATGGATGTCAATACTGCTTTTTGAATGGTAATCTTGAAGATAATATTTTTATGTCTCAGCCCGAAGGGTTCATAACCCAAGGTCAGGAGCAAAAAGTTTGTAAACTGAATCGATCCATTTATGGGTTGAAACAGGCCTCCAGATCTTGGAACATTAGATTTGACACTGCGATCAAATCTTTTGGCTTTGATAAAAATGTTGATGAACCTTGTGTTTACAAGAAAATCAACAAAAATAAGGTAGCTTTCCTGGTGCTATATGTTGATGACATCCTACTCATTGGGAATGATGTAGGGTATCTGTCTAAAGTCAAAGAATGGCTAGCGGCCCAATTCCAAATGAAGGATTTAGGAGAGGCCCAATATGTTCTTGGGATTCAAATTATTCGGGATCGTAAGAACAAAATGCTAGCCTTGTCTCAAGCAACGTATATCGACAAGATGTTGTCACGATATTCGATGCAGAACTCCAAGAAGGGTTTATTGCCTTTCAGGCACGGGGTTCACTTTTCTAAGGAGCAATGTCCTAAGACACCTCAAGAAATTGAGGATATGAGACGCATTCCCTACGCCTCAGCTGTGGGCAGCTTAATGTATGTTATGCTCTGCACTAGGCCTGACATTTGTTATGCAGTAGGGATAGTCAGCAGATATCAGTCAAATCCAGGGTTAGACCACTGGGCTGCCGTAAAAGGAATCCTCAAGTATCTTCGGAGAACGAGGGACTACATGCTAGTGTTTGGGGCTAAGGAGTTAGTTCTTACAGGATACACGGATTCTGACTTCCAGACTGACAAGGATTCGAGGAAATCCACGTCAGGGTCAGCATTTACCCTTAACAGGGGAGCTGTAGTCTGGAGAAGCATCAAGCAAGGATGCATAGCAGACTCCACAATGGAGGCAGAATATGTAGCTGCTTGTGAAGCAGCTAAGGAAGCTGTTTGGCTAAGAAAGTTCTTGACAGATTTGGAGGTCGTTCCAAATATGAACTTGCCCGTTAAATTATACTGTGACAACAGTGGGGCTGTAGCCAATTCTAAAGAACCTCACAGCCACAAACGAGGAAAGCACATCGAGAGGAAGTATCATCTGATACGGGAGATTTTGCAACGAGGAGATGTAATCGTTACCAAGATCGCTTCGGAGCACAACATTGCTGATCCATTTACGAAGGCTCTCTCGGCTAAAGTGTTCGAGGGTCATCTAGAGAGTCTAGGTCTGTGAGACATGTATATAGTATAATCTAGGGCAAGTGGGAGATGTGTAATGGTTATGAAGGATGCCCTAGTTTATTGTATTTTGTATATTTACTTTTCATGTAATGTACAGTATACATGTATCATTTCCAGCTTTGGATTATTTTCTAATATACATCCCATTATCTTGAGTTTTAGTTCAAGTGGGAGTTTGTTGGGTCTTATGCCCTAAAACTTGTGGATAGTAAATGTAAACATTTGACCGAACATTAATAAAATAATATTTCCTGTATTATTATTGTTTGTATTGTATCTTGCCTAAATAACCCTAATCCAATAAACAGAACATCCTAGGTTGTTAGTATGAGACTTGAACTAGTATGTGGAGACATACGGGGATCGTTGTTCAAGTTACAGCCTAAAGGGTCTATAGTATATGGATAAGGCTGGGTACCTTATTCTGTTGACACTATGGATATGACCCACTTTGTATTATGATACAAACGCATTGATCTAACGCATTCGTGTAGAGGACATGCGAGTGGGGGTATCCTGTGCAATGAGTTTGCATAAGACCGGACCATGAAATAGTTAACCACTAGCCGTAACACCGTTGACTAGATAGATTTCTATTTCACGAGGGATTGTCCTTTGATTTGTATGGGTGAGAGTGGCCTACACGCCGACTCAATAAGCCTATCATTTTGGGGACAAGACCGAGTGAGGAGCTAGGAACATAATCACACAAGAAGGAATTCACTCCTTCCCGATATTAGGGTAAGTAGAGGTGTGTTCTCTTAAGTAGTGTCTCCGGGACTTGAACAAAGGGCCCTGCCCTCTCTATGGCACGAGAGGGACTTTTGTTTGTTGGTTGGACCTCAAACAGGTTGTTTATTAGAGGAGCACTGGGACTTAAGGATGTAGAGGTAACCGAGGGGTAAAACGGTAATTTGACTTAGCTGGGGTACGAACACATGTGAAGGACTAACTTGCTGGTATTGGTCAATATCCGTGGACACAGAAATATATCTACAGTGAGAAGAGTACAACTGTGGTTCTATAGTGGAGTGAACCACAATTAACGAATATTGATTAAATTGGTTAATGAGTTTAGCCAATTAATCTCATATCGTTGGAGCTTTTGATCTGTAGGCCCATTAGGTCCCACCGGTAGCTCGTGTAAGGCATTGAGGTAAATTTACTAAGGAAAATTTATATGAATTGGATTCATATTAAAACTATAGGTTAAAAATTAATGTCCATTGGATGCACATTAATACTATAGTATATGTGAGAGAAAAATAATTGAATATGTGATATTCAATTTTATGATTAATTAATCATTTTAGTTTTATTAAATTTGATTTAATTAAAACTATAAGGTAAATGAAGGAAATTCATTTAAATAATAATTTAAATGAATTAACTAATTAAATGAGATTTTAATTAGTTATGATCAATTTAATTATTATTTTTTTAATTAATTAAATTATTTTTAGTTTAAATTTAATTTTAAAATTAAATTTAAATTTAAAAAAATAATAAAAAAAAGGAGAATTAACTGATTTGATCAGTTTTACGGGTGTTTGATCGTGGGTGGTTACACGATTAAGTCTCCTTCATTTACTCCAGTAGTTAAGAGAGTGACTGATTGACTCTTCCTTGGGATTAGTTTTTTCGATAACTCTCTCGAGGTATCTCAGTGTGTTTTCTCTCCCAAAAATTCCCTCCAGAGAATTTGTTTTGCTCCCACAAGCAAGCCTCTTTTCAATCCTTAGAGAATACCGGTGTCATTCTCGTGGTGGTGTTCACAAAGATTCGCTAGAATATCTTCAAGAAAGTTGGTGATTTCGGTCAAGATCGTCAACGGAAGTAAGTATTCTTTATTTCTTTTGAATACCTTAAATTAATCTAGATTAGATCTAGGTTTTCTTATTAATAATTAGCATGTTTTAATTAGATTATTGTTTCTGAATTTTTGCCTTCGTATTAGTATTCGAATCATAAATTTAGTTGGGCTTGGATCTCTGACCGTTTCCGCTGCGCAAGGGATTTTAACCCTTCATTTTTTACTTTTTCTTTATGCCCCATTTTTTTAGTTGCCTTTTTTTTGGGTAGTTTGCAAAAGATTTTCTTTTTCTTTTCTTTTTTTTAAAAGCACTTTGGTTTTGATTTTTGATTTTTATTTTTTTGCTAATCACCGTCCTTTTTTTGTAGGATTTGGAATTAACAAATTTATTTGACGATTCCCTTGGATACAACATCAATCTTTATCCACCATTTACAAGGTATGTACATATTCAAATCCTTTTTTTTTTTTTTGTTGAATATGCATATATTCCATTGGCGTCTTTATTGAATGTGCACATATGAATTGCTTTGATTGTGCCATAGATTTTTTTTTCTTGCATATATATTATTGCAATTTTGTTTCTTTCTTGCTTGAATGTGTAAGCATCGTGCAACAGTCGTCACCAAATTCACTTGTAGCGATTTCACTCCTGCTAGACCAGTCCCCTATTTTATTGGGTGACCTGAGTAGCCTGTAGGGGTAGTCACCAGACTTTCCTTTAGTGATGCACTCCTGCTAGACCAGTCCCTATTTTATTGGGTGATCTGAGTAGCCTGCAGGGGTAGTCACCAGACTTGCCTTCAGTGGTTCACTCCTGCTAGACCGATCCCCATTTTATTGGGTGATCTGAGTAGCGTGGAGGGGTAGTCACCAGCTTGCCTACAGTGGTTCACTCTTGCTAGACCGGTCCCCAATTTATTGGGTGATCTGAGTAGCCTGCAGGGGTAGTCACCAGACTTGCCTTCAATGATACACTCCTGCTAGACAAGTCCCCATTTTATTGGGTGATTTGAGTAGCCTGCAGGGGTAGTCACCAGACTTGTCTTTAGTGGTTCACTCCTGCTAGACCGGTCCCCATTTTATTGGGTGATCTGAGTAGCCTGCAGGGGTGGTCACCAAACTTGCCTTTATTGATACACTCCTGCTAGACCAGTCCCCATTTTCTTGGGTGATTTGAGTAGTCTGTAGGGGTAGTGTTGGGTTCCTAGAGTGAGTAAAAATATAGTATGAAATACTCTAGAATTCCTGTGCAAGTATACACAGTCTGCAGCAAGTAGTATTATCAATCCAAGGTCTGAATGAGTTTCCACTTTATCTATTTTGTATAACTTTCTAATGGTTTCGAAGATAATAAAAATGTTGGGTTTATTATGCTGAAGCAAAATAAATGACAGAACAACGAGTAAACAAATAGACAGACAGATTAAAGACAGGCGCTGGTTAGGCTTTAGTGATTATTCTAAGATATGCTCTAGCAATATTATTGATCATGCATTTCTCGCAGTATTATTAGCGGATTCCTCCCGGAACTCCGGATCTTTTGGGATATGTTTCAAACCCAATGAAGAGCGACCGATCAAGCACTAGGCAACTGGCTATCCCTAGCTCAGTCACTGGCGTTCACCAATACACAACGATCGTAGTGTGGAGAATTGCCACACACTCTCTAAATCATCCGTGAAACTAGAGAGAGTTATCCATACCAGCTGGCCAGGCGGGCATACAATAAGAATAAGCACAACAATTAACAAAAATGCAATAGTCAATTTATTACTAGAGATGAAGCACAGTAATCACATTATTCCTAACCAACACCTTAAGCTACTTAGTTCATAATAGGCATAGGAATACGAATGACAATCTGAGTTTGCATGTCCATAACTACAAGTTAATAAAGAAGGTAAACTCCCTAATCAGCTTGCGGTTGATGGTGTTCTTGATAGTCTTCAATCTCCCTAACTATTCGGCTTCCAAGGGAAAAAATGGAATGCCTTTGACTTTGACGGCTACTTCCTTTTATAGACGGATGGGAGGCTTGAATTAGGTCAACTAGGACACGTGTAAGGCTCTCCTTGATCCTTTATCACGAAAATAACTCAACAGAAGTCGGTTCATGAAGTTGGCTAACGAGGTGTGATGTGGCAGTTTCTGCTTCCAATTTTGCTGCAGCATAGAATTTGCTCCTTCCAGTCGCTCAGCAGCATAATCTGCACAAAGTAATTTCCAATGCTTCCATTCTTCCAAATGGGTTAAAACATGTAATATCTATCCAAAACCAACCCTAATAAGCATAGAGGACACACAAATCTCTATATAATTGAGGCCTAAATAACTACCTTTTGGGCAGTTATCATACCCCCAAACTTGAACTATTGCGCGTCCCGAGCAATACTAACCAACCTTCCTTCAAGAATTTAAAAATATTAGACCCAGAATTAGCTTAATCAAATCAGACAGTCCAACACTACCTTTAACCTTTACCTGAGCACTCTGCAAAACCAAGCTCTGCTGCAGCAAAATGATTCCTCCGGCATGGACAAATAATCACCACTTTTCAACTTAATTCTAAGAACTCACCACAGCTTAGCTCTATTATTTCAAAGCATATTTTTTAAAGGGGTTTATATCATTATTTATCAGACTCAAAGCAGCCTTACAGTCATAAGCTCTTAAGCATGGGATGACCCACTTTATGGTGCAGTATACCCTTGCCTCAAGCTCATCACCAACTAGGCTCAATACTCATTATAAAGTTATTCTATCTCTTGCCCCTCAGAATGGTGACATTTTGTGATGAAGCTCACCTAAGTTCTGGGAGATAGAAAAACTGCTGGATCATCATTCATCCTTCAAAACTTTTGCTCTGTCAAATTTTTTTTCAGCAAAATTTTCAACAAATAATTTTTCAGCAAATAATTTTTCTTATTTTTTCTCCTTTTTTTTCACATTTCCTAGGTCATCTTTTGACGCGAAGACAAACTGTGGATATCACAAATGTCCCCGGTTACTCAATAACCTAGCAAATTTTAATTTGAAGGAGAGGAATGTTCGAGCAAAATAATTGGAGTAGCAAAAAGTCCCCCAAACTTAAATTATTCATTGTCCTCAATGAATCATTAATTAGGCAATTATACCCCCAAACTTAAATTTCCCTATCTGAATTTTTAAACTAAACATGGGACTTGGATTAAGCTTAAAGTGGATCATATAAGTCAATACTACCGTCAAAATCTTCTTGCCGCAGCAACAGTCCAGGCTAGAAGAAATGCTCAAGCAAAAGGTTTCTGGAGATCAGAATACCTTGATCTAATTAAGTGTAATCAGTCCAAGCTTCAAAAATTCAGAAGAAAATAGTTAAGTTAGAGTTAGTTAGTGCTCATAGAATAGAAACATTCAGAAATTTCATTAAAATCATAGAAAAAACATTACAAAGCAGAGATATATTTTTAACGCATAAAAAATTAAAAAGAAACAAGACAATCAAACATTTTTAGCAAAATGGGGTCAGATATGCGCGAGCAAACAAAATGATAAGACAAAAATAATGCTCGCTGAAGATCATTCCATCCATCAATCTTCCTGACCCTAGTCTTCATCATCATTCTCTTCTCGTTCAACAGGCGGGGGTGGTATCCAAAGATTAAACTAATCATCGGGAAACACTAGAAAGGCCGGATACGGTGTTGAGAAATTGGTTTGCAAGGCCCCCCTGAACGCATCATCTCTCCTTTTAGCATAAGTCCAGTAGGTCTGAGCTTGCCTTTCAGCAAACTCTAACCTACTGGTCAACACAGCCAGTTGCTCTAGGATCTGATTAACGCCATACACAAGCCCACCTTGGCGAACCTCTTGCATACGCTGAAGTCGCGCCAGATTAGGTGTGTCAATGATTCCCTTATCAGTCATGATCATATCTTCTGGAACCGTGGGCACTCTTGCCCTGCTGCATAACACCGTAATCGTGTTCGGAAAGAACAACTTCCCCACCTTCTTTTTCCAGTAATCAACAATCTCAGAAGAAATAATTTTTCCTACATCAATACTCATCGAGCGAAGAATTGCAACGTCAAGATTGGCATAAAATTCTCGAACAATGTTGGCATTGACAGGTTCTGGTTTCGCACAAAATTGCCTCCATCCAAGGTTCACTATTCCAGACTCCAAGAACCTAGGCAAATCACTGCCAAATCCACGTTCGAACAAGAAGTCTCGTTTCAGTACCTCCTGCTATTTTGCTCGAGCAAGATCGTTGACGAAGCGAATGAATGGCGCCCTCGGCTCCTCAATTTCTCCTGATGCTTCGGCAATTCCTTTGCCCCTGCTTTCTCTCTGGACACGCAAACGCTCTTCCTCTTCCTTTCTTGCCTCTTCTTCTTTTTCCTTATTCTCAGCTTCCCTTCTTTCTTCCTCAGAGTCCGACGTCGGAGGTGATGGAGTGTTCCGAACCACCCTCACGCGACCCGCCTTCCTCTTGATGCGGCGGCGCTTGGGTGGTTCAGGCATAATAATTTCAACACTGGCCTCCTGCACCGGCTCCGATGTTTTCTCTTTTTCAGGCACACCTGCGACTTGTCCTCCGACCTCTGTCTCATGTTCCTTCTCAGCATTCCCTTCCTGAACCGTAGCAGAAACTATCGGTTCTGTCTCAAGATTCTGCACAACCGCTGTCTCTTGGATGACTTCTTGTTCCGCAACCCTCTGCTGCCTCCGTCTTCGCTTCGCCTCCTTCTCTTATGGCGTCCTTTTCTTCTTAGATTTTCCTTTTTGAACTTCCGGTGTGACGGGTATCTCTTCCTCCTCACTCTCCCTCTCTTTTCGCACTCTTGTTTTAGCCATGGAAGGTATAATAGGGTTTTGCAAAGAAAGAAAGAATAACACACGCACAAGAATTTGATCAAGAAAACGAAGTGAAATGTACTTACCAGAGAATAAATAGGGCTGCAGCAAACAAGAATCCTAACCGAAAGGATTTGCCCTGCCATAATTAATATTACCGTTGCAATTAAAAATGCAAACTTGAAATTCAAAAATTACCAACGGTAAAATTGCGAATTCCAAACGGCCATGGTAAAAATTAATGCTCTTTCATCATTGAAGCCGTTGGATAATTACTCTGCAACACGTGGCCTCATCAGATGATGCACTCACATTTACCTGCGAGAATTTAAAGTTAAGTCTAACGGTAACAATAATAAATTCCAACGGAAACCCTTCTATCTCGGAATAATTTGCTCCAGCAATATCTTTGCCGCAACAATCTGCTGAACCTGAAGAATCTCAGATACGGAATTCGAATTTCAAAATAGACAAATCAAATCTTTTTAATTCAAATTAAACCGATCAAAGCAAACTTAACCTGTTATTCTCAAAAGAAGCCGAATGAATTAGAGAAAATCTCTATTAATTAAAACTGAAAATAAAATCTAGATAAAATAAAATCCAATTATCTAAAAGATAATTGCAGGATAATTTAAATAAATAACCCGAAAATCAAATCAAATAAAAATTAGATCAAATCTAACCTACCAAAAATAATAAAAATACTTAAAAGATAAAATCTAATAAATCATGCAAAATTAAATCTAACCTAACCGAAAAATAAAATCAAATTTAACGAAAAATAAAATCAATTCAAATCCTGGGAGCTCAAAATTTTGCTCTGTGAAATGCTCCCGCAAAAGTCCTGCTCTCTCAATCATCAACCAATCGTAGGGAAGGATATTTCGACTGAAATTCCTCACCCCAATAATGCTTCACACGTTGTCCATTCACCTTGAACACTCTCCCATCTTTTTCATCCTGCAAAGTAATTGCTCCATTGGGAAAAACCTCAATCACAAGAAACGGTCCTGACCATTTAGATTTTAATTTTCCAGGAAATAATTTTAATCTAGAATTATAAAGCAAAACTTTTTGACCCTTTACAAACTCTTTAGATTTAATTTTTTTGTCATGCCACAACTTAGTTTTTTCCTTATACATCTTCGCATTCTCATAAGAGAATTGGCGAAATTCTTCTAACTCATTAAGCTGCAGCATTCTTATTGCTCTTGCACGACTCATATCAAAATTTAACTTTTTCAAAGCCCAAAATGTTTTATGATCAAGCTCTAATGGTAAATGGCAAGCTTTCCCGTATACTAACCTATAGGGAGACATACCTAGAGGAGTCTTATAAGCTGTCCTATAAGCCCAAAGAGCCTCATCTAACCTAAAGGACCAATCCTTTCGAGATGGATGGACTACTTTCTCTAAAATAGCTTTAATTTCCCTATTACTAATTTCAGCTTGGCCATTTGCTTATGGGTGATAAGGGGTAGCTATCCTATGCTGAATCCCATACTTAGCTAAAAGCTTAGTTAAGATATTATTAACAAAATGTGTACCCTCATCACTCACTAGAGCCCTAGGCGTCCCAAACCGTGCAAAGATGTGCGATTGAAGAAACCTTCCTACTGTCTTGGCATCACTCTGATAGCATGCAATGGCCCCACTTGGACACATAATCAACTGCCAATAAGATAAAAACATTGCCATTAGAAAGGGGAAATGGCCCCATAAAATCAATACCCCATACATCAAATAATTCAACTTCTAAAATGTAAGTAAGAGGCATTTCATCTCTAGGTCCCAAGTTTCCTCTCCTTTGGCAATCATCACATTGCTTGTAAAACCAATGGGCATCCTTAAATAAAGTAGGCCAGAAGAATCCACAATGCAAAATCCTCATAGCCGTCCTCTGACCGCTGAAATGACCTCCATACGGCGAAGAGTGACATTGCTCCAGGGTTTCCTTTGCTTCAGTACCTGAAACACACCTACGAATAATACCGTCAGAGCATTGCTTATACATAAACGACTCATCCCAAAAGAAAAATTTTGCATCATGCTTAAACTTTTTCTTCTACCTCCAATCCATGTCAATAGGGGTGACTCCCTTTACTAAAAAGTTGGCAATATCAGCATACCAAGGGACATCCTTGACTACCTTTACCTGAACAGCAAAAAGCTGCTCATCTGGAAAAGAATTGGAAATGGCAGATTGCTCCAGCAAAGATGATGATGGATCAAAACGAGATAAATGATCTGCAATGACATTCTCGGATCCCTTCTTGTCCTTTATCTCCAAGTCAAATTCCTGCAATAGTAAAATCCAACGAATTAGTCTAGGCTTTGCATCTTTCTTAGATATTAAATACCTTATTGCTGCATGATCCGTGAACACCGTGACTTTGGATCCAACCAAATATGGCCAGAATTTTTCGAAAGCAAACACAACAGCTAACAACTCTTTTTCAGTAGTTGTATAGTTGACTTGTGCCTCATTTAAAACCTTGCTTGCATAATATATAGGATGAATAAATTTGCCCTGTTTTTGCCCCAGCATTGCACCTACTGCAGCATCACTCGCATCACACATTACCTCGAAGGGTAAATTCCAATTAGGCGCGCAGAGAATGGGTGCTGAGATTAAAGCAGCCTTTAATGTTTCAAAATCCTTCCTACAATCTGCATTAAAGTCAAAAACATGATCAGTGCACAATAAGTTACAAAGAGGTTTACTGATTTTGGAAAAATCCATTATGAACCTCCTATAAAATCCAGCATGTCCTAAGAAACTCCGAATTCCCTTCACTTAATTCGGTGGCTCTAGCCTTTCAATAACCTCAACTTTTGCTCTATCAACTTCTAGACCATTCTTAGAAATCCTATGACCTAACACTATGCCCTCATTTACCATGAAGTGGCACTTCTCCCAATTAAGGACTAGATGGGTATCCTCACATCTTTTTAACACCTTACCTAAATTTTCTAAACAACTTTGAAAAGACCCTCCAAAAACTGAAAAATCGTCCATAAAGACTTCAACAGTGGACTCAATCATATCAGAAAAAATTGCTAACATACACCGCTGAAATGTTGCTGGAGCATTGCAGAGGCCAAAGGGCATTCTCCTAAAAGCGAATGGCCCATAAGGGCAAGTGAAAGTGGTTTTTTCCTGATCCTCAGGAGCAATAGTAATCTGGTTATACCCAGAATAACCATCCAAGAAACAGTAATAGGCCTGACAAGCCAATCGATCCAACATCTGATCGATAAATGGTAGAGGGAAATGATCCTTTCGGGTGGCTTTATTAAGCCTTCTGTAATCCATACAAACCCTCCAGCCAGTTACTGTCCTTGTGGGGATCAACTCATTATCTTTATTGCACACCACAGTGACACCTCCTTTCTTAGGAACACATTGGACAGGGCTTACCCAATTGCTATCGGCAATTGGATAGATGATCCCAGCATCAAACCATTTAATTACCTCCTTTTTAACAACCTCTTTCATTGCAGGGTTAAGTCTTCTTTGTTGCTCAATACTCCTAAAGGATCCCTCCTCTAGAGTGATTTTGTGCATACAAAAAGATGGGCTAATTCCCTGTATATCAGCCAATGTCCAACCTAAAGCTTTGTGGTATTGCTGCAGCAATTTTATTAAGGCCTCCTCATGCTCTGGCATTAAATCTGATGCAACAATAATGGGCAACGTCTCACTTTCCCCAAGATACACATACTTTAGATGATCCGGTAAAGGCTTCAAATCTAAAGTAGGTGCCTCAATTCGGGATGGCTTAATTGGGGGAGCCTTTCTTTGATCTAAATCTAAAGACTCAAAAACATCCTCACACCTAAACAATTCTTTTTCATTTTTTCTATCTAAAGAACAAAATTCAAAATCTTCTACACTAACCTCTCCATGCTTTTCCGAGTGCTTATCAGTCGAATCCTGTATTGCTGTCTCAATAACTGTGCTCTCCAGAATCCTAATGAAGGAGCAATCCTCCATTTCGTCTGGATATTTCATGGCTTTAAACACATTAAATTTCACTTCCTCATTACAGACTTTCATTATTAATTCTCCTTTTTGAACATCTATTAATGCCCTACCAGTAGCCAAAAATGGACGACCTAGAATAATTGGGACATCTTTATCAGCCTCATAGTCTAAAATAATAAAATCAACAGGAAATATGAATTTATCAACTTTTACTAAGACATCCTCAATTTTACCCTCTGGATATGTGATAGACTTATCAGCTAATTGGAGTGTAACTGTGGTAGGTCTAGCTTCACCAATACCTAACTTCCGATAGACCGAAAGAGGCATAAGGTTAATGCTTGCACCTAAATCACAGAGTGCTCTACCTAACTCCTTTCCACCTAAAGACACAGGTATAGTAAATGACCCTGGATCCTTAGCCTTGGGGGGTAGACCATTCTTGAGAATAGCACTACACTCCTCAGTAAGAGATACAGTTTCAAACTCACCTAACCTTTTCTTTTTAGTCAAAATATCCTTAAGAAATTTAGCATTATTAGGCATTTGCTCTATAGCTTCTACTAAAGGGATATTTATATGCAACTGCTTAAGAATTTCTAAAAAATTTTTAAACTGTCCATCCTGATTCTTAGACTTTTGCCTTTGTGGAAAAGGTAGAGGTGGTACATAAGGTGGGGGCGGCACATATGGTGGTTCTACATCTGGCACAGAACCAGATGCTCCAGCATTTTCTTTGCTGCCTCCAGCACCCTGACCAGACTCCAACTCTTTTTCAACAACAACAATATTATCACTATTACTATTTAAATCCTGGGTCTTTCTAGAAACTTCTAATGGCTTACCACTCCTAAGAGTTACTGCCTTTACCTGCTCTTTACCTTCCCTTCGAGGGTGTTCAGTATCCGAAGGAAGTTTCCCTTGAGGCCTTGCCTTGAGCTCATTAGCTAGCTGACCCACTTGCAATTCCAGGGCCCTCATCAAAGCTTGATTACTTTGAATTGCAGCGTCTGTGTGAGCCATAAATTTTTTCATCATCGCCTCGAGAGAATTTCCCGAATTTTGCTGGGGCAAAGCCGGCTTATTTTGCTGGGGCATTACCTGCGCTTTAGCAAATCCCGGCTGGTTCATCTTTTGTTGCGCTTGTATGTTATTTCCTTGACCTCCCCATGAGAAATTGGGGTGGTTGCGCCAACCTGGATTATAGAAGTTAGAATAAGGGTTGTTCCTCTGATTACCTACAAAAAACACAGAAGTTGGATTGCTGGGGCAAAACTCGTAGTTGTGGTCTTCACCACAATAGACACATGCTTCGTCCGTGACTTGGTTCACCACTGTTGCATGCTCCATAGCTGGTGGCTGATGATGACTAATCACTGTCACATTCTTAAGAGCGTTAGCAATCATAGCAAGATCAGCCGTAATGGTGGACACACCATCAACCTCTAATACACTCTTAACCTTTTTATTTGTGCCTCTAACATCCGACCACTGACAACTATTAATAGATATTCTTTCTAAAATTTCATAAGCTTCATCAAAAGTTTTTGCCAAAAGGGCCCCTCCAGCCGAAGCATCGACCATACCTTGGGTTACTCCATTTAAACCATTGTAAAATGTTTCCATTTGAATACAATGAGGTAACCCATGGTGGGGACACTTTCGTAAAAGCTCCTTAAACCTCTCCCAAGCCTCGCTAAAAGTCTCATCCTCAAGTTGCCTAAACCCTACTATTTCACTCCTTAATTTAGCATTTCTATTAGGTGGGAAATATTTACTCAAAAAATTTTCAGCTAACTCATCCCACGTCCTAATTGATCCTGGAGCAAAAGAGTTTAACCATGACTTTGCTCCATCTCTAAGAGAATACGGGAACAAAGTTAATCTAAGTGCATCTCTAGGCACTCCTTGAATTACAAAAGAATCACTAACTCCTAGAAAAGACTTAAGATGTAAATGAGGGTCTTCAGATGACAAACCATGGAATTACCCCACGGTTTGCAACATCTGAAACATTACCGGTTTCATTTCAAAATTCGCCGCTTGGATTTGGGGACGTGCAATCCCTGGATTCAACTCATTAAACATCGGGACAGCATACGCTCGAATGGCTCTGGTCCTATCGTTTGCTATCAAGATAGGATTCTCAGCCTGATTATTTCGCTGCTCATTTTGCTCAAACAGTGGGTTTTGCTGCAACAACGGATTCTGCTGGGGGTTTGCTGCTGCTGGACCTTCATGAACCTGTGGAAGTTGCGGCACGTTCTCCATCTGGTTTCTGCGCTGCTCCCTCCTTCTGTTCCTAAATGTCCTTTCAATTTCTGGATCAAGCTCAAACCGTACCCCAGGCGGATCGCTCATGCACCAAAATCACACATGCAAAAACAAAAGAAACAATCAAAAAGTTCTAGCACCAAACCACTAAAACACATACACAAAACAGATCAGATAAAAACTTATTCAAGTCCCTGGCAACGGCGACAAAAACTTGTTGGGTTCCTAGAGTGAGTAAAAATATGATATGAAATACTCTAGAATTCCTGTGCAAGTATACACAGTCTGCAGCAAGTAATATTATCAATCCAAGGTCTGAATGAGTTTCCACTTTACCTATTTTGTATAACTTTCTAATGGTTTCGAAGATAATAAAAATGTTGGGTTTTATAAGAATTATGCTGAAGCAAAATAAATGACAGAACAACGAGTAAACAAATAGACAGACAGATTAAAGACAGGCGCTGGTTAGGCTTTAGTGATTATTCTAAGATATGCTCTAGCAATATTATTGATCATGCATTCTCGCAGTATTATTAGCGGATTCCTCCCGGAACTCCGGATCTTTTGGGATATGTTTCAAACCCAATGAAGAGCGACCGATCAAGCACTAGGCAACTGGCTATCCCTAGCTCAGTCACTGGCGTTCACCAATACACAATGATCGTAGTGTGGAGAATTGCCACACACGCTCTAAATCATCCCTGAAACTAGAGAGAGCTATCCATACCGGCTGGCCAGGCGGGCATACAATAAGAATAAGCACAACAATCAACCAAAATGCAATAGTCAATTTATTACTAGAGATGAAGCACAGTAATCACATTATTCCTAACCAACACCTTAAGCTACTTAGTTCATAATAGGCATAGGAATACGAATTACAATCTTTGTTTGCATGTCCATAACTACAAGTTAATAAAGAAGGTACACTCCCTAATCAGCTTGCGGGTTATGGTGTTCTTGATAGTCTTCAATCTCCCTAACTATTCGGCTTCCAAGGGAAAACATGGAATGCCTTTGACTTTGACGGCTACTTCCTTTTATAGACGGATAGGAGGCTTGAATTAGGTCAACTAGGACACGTGTAAGGCTCTCCTTGATCCTTTATCACGAAAATAACTCAACAGAAGTCGGTTCATGAAGTTGGCTAACGAGCTGTGATGTGGCAGTTTCTGCTTCCAGTTTTGCTGCAGCATAGAATTTGCTCCTTTCAGTCGCTCAGCAGCATAATCTGCACAAAGTAATTTCCAATGCTTCCATTCTTCCAAATGGGTTAAAACATGTAATATTTATCCAAAACCAACCCTAATAAGCATAGAGGACACACAAATCTCCATATAATTGAGGCCTAAATAACTACCTTTTGGGCAGTTATCAGGTAGTCACCAGACTTGCCTTTAGTGGTTCACTCCTGCTAGACCGATCCCATTTTATTGGGTGATCTGAGTAGCTTGCAGGGATAGTCACCAGACTTTCCTTCAGTGATTCACTCCTGCTAGACCGATCCCCATTTTATTGGGTGATCTGAATAGCCTGCAGGGGTAGTCACCAGATTTGCCTACAGTGATGAACTCCTGCTAGACTAGTCCCCATTTTATTGGGTGATCTGAGTAGCCTGTAGGGGTAGTCACCAGATCTGCGTACAATGATGTGCTCCTGCTAGACCAGTCCCCATTTTATTGGGTGATCTGAGTAGCCGGCAGGGGTAGTCACCAGACTTGCCTTTAGTTGTTCACTCCTGCTAGACCGGTCCCCATTTTATTGGGTGATCTGAGTAGCCTACAGGGGTAGTCACCAAACTTGCCTTTAGTGGTTCACTCCTACTAGACCGATCCCCATTTTATTGGGTGATCTGAGTAGCCTGTAGGGGTACTCACCAGATTTGCCTACAATGATGCACTCCTGCTATACTAGTCCCCATTTTATTGGGTGATCTGAGTAGCCTGCAGGGGTAGTCACCAGATCTTCCTACAATGATGCACTCCTTCTAGACCAGTCCCCGTTTTATTAGGTGATCTGAGTAGCCTGCAGGGGTAGTCACCAGACTCCCCTAAAGTGATTTCATTTTGTTTAGACCAGTCGTTTTGATGACTATAGTGTCTTACAGAGTTGATTACATTTTTTTTGTATGATTGATTATTCATGCATCACTTTCTTGCCTTCATAACTTCTTGGATAAAATTGGCGTCAAATCTTTTTTTTTTTTTTTGGTAGAGAAACTTATCTCCATCATGGTGTATGTCACTGAGCACCCTGATCCTGAGAAAAACTACTTAGTCATCTTGAAGGATAGAGATCACCCTGTTGAAAATGACGTTATTCTTCCTGTAGGAGAGACAATATGTGGTAATTTTAGGGGATCACAACATTGCCTAGATAATTCAACATCTTTGTCTAGATGGTCAGAAGAAAGACTTTTGAGTCACGACTCTTCATTGAAGGCGTGGTTTTTAGAGTCTCCAGTGCATAGCAAGGTGCCGGGTGAAAATCCATAATCAACTTTAGGTCATCGAATTATTGGAGACGAACAAGTTCGCTGGGGTAGTTCAATAAGAATTCATGGAGAATTCTTTTATATACCTGATTATTGAGAATGGTTATAGGTCGTAATTTCTTTAAATACGTCGATACTGAAGAAGGCTCGTTTGTTTGATGCTCTAATGACTTCCCTATACATGTATGATCGCAATAATGATATAGTTCGAGCTTTTTGTGAAGCATGGTGTCCATCCACAAATACACTCCATACATCATCAGGAGAGTTGTCTATCTCTCTATGGGGCATGTGGAGATTAGGAGGTATTTCCATCAAGGGTAGGTTTTATGATGAAGTTGTTCCTTGTTGTAAGGAATTATTAGGTTCACCTGATCGAGAGGATGAAGATTGCCCAAAAAGTTGTGAGTACCTTTTTGCTGCGTACTATCACATTGCATCTCAACAACGCGATCGCCTTCAAATTCCTATCAAATCGTGGATTTCTTTTTCGTTTAAAGGAGATTTGAAATATGAAAAACCTCTTTCCCGAAAGCCGAAGAAGACTTCTTGTCCACGTCAGACCCATAATCCGGATGGGGCTCCTATCAAGCATCACAGCTGGTTCGAAAAAGAAATGGATATATTTTTCATGTTGGGCATAGAAGATGAATTAAAAGATAAAACATACTTGGCTGCCTTTCTTTCTTGTTGGTTGTGCGTATTTGTATTTCCCGACCAACGTGCTTCTCTTCGTCCAGGAGTTTTTAAAGTCGCCAGTCTTATGGTTGAAGGTTACGTTTTCAGTCTTGCTGTTCCTGTTTTGGCCAATATTTATCATGGACTCGGCCAGATTCACAGTGCATCTTCTACTGCTGGATTTTCAAAGACTTGTTTCCCTTTGCACTATGTCCATGCTTGGCTGGCTTATTATTTTAACACACATTACAAAGTTCCAGCACCTGTCATTGGCCCGATGATGGTTGAGTTTTCTGGCGAGGGGGGGGGGTAAGTACTTTAACGATTTTGAAGCCCGTGTACATATTCACAAAGGTAAATATGTGTCCTGGTATGCGAGTCTTCAAGCCAGAAATACAGGCGAGCTTCTCAAAGACGACGGGAAATTATCGTTTTGGCTTTCTTCATTCTTCATAAGCATTCGGTCGTGCTTCTTGTCTTCACGTTGTGGATCGTTGATGGTTATTAAAGCTTATAGTCATTTTCGATTTAGTCGACAATTTGGATTCTATCAAGACATACCGAATGACTTGGGTAAAGAAATTCCTGAGGCAAATTTAGCCAATGTGTTACGTCTTTGGAGGATATGCACTCAAAGAGAAACATTATCCCAAGTATACCTTCCTGCTCGTGCAACAAAACCACACACTCAAGTTACTCAACGCTATAGAAGTTGGTGGTTAGCCAAGCATGGGAATCATCTTGAAGAAGGCATACAAAAGTTGGTGGACAACGCTTCTCCTCTTCCTTCTAAGCCCAAGTTACCTAAGAAGGTTGGTAATAATCATGGAGGTAAAAGGATTCACCTGTTTGAACCTAGTGAATTTCGTTCTATTGATAACAATGGTAGTCAGAGCAGTAGCGGCAATCATCATTGGAAAAAGCCTAAA
This sequence comes from Luffa aegyptiaca, assembly GCA_017139565.1. Lineage (NCBI taxonomy): Eukaryota > Viridiplantae > Streptophyta > Magnoliopsida > Cucurbitales > Cucurbitaceae > Luffa > Luffa aegyptiaca. The sequence continues at coordinate 27,492,584 of CM029397.1, forward strand.
AAGTCCAATCAACCATCAGTATGCGAAGATGAATTTTTTTATGGAGTTCCTAGCGCATCACAATTTCCTGAACTCCCTGCACCACTGGTAAGTGTTTTTTTATTCCTTCTCCATTAATAATATTTTACTATTATTATTATCATTATTGCTTACTTTTTTTTTGCAGTCACCTTTAAATGACCCCCTTATAGAAGTCGAGGGGCATCATAGTCCCCCTTCTTTTGTGAGTCCAGACGTTTTTAATTATGTAGTTGCGCGCGTGGGCAATTTCAAAGCACCACTGGATAGAGTTGTGACTCAATCTTGTCATCCTATAACCGATGAAATTCTTGGAAAAAAGAAGACAGCAACCCATGTAGCTGCGTCTGAGATCTCTGATTATTGTGCTGACGATGTGATTTTCAACTATAGGAAACAGGTTGCCCTTACCTTGTGGGAGAACATACACCAGAAGATCATACGCACTCCCTTCAACAAAATTCCTCGTCTTGAACAAGAGAAAATCAAAATACTTCATGCGATTTTTGAGACTTGTGTACCTGGCTTGGATCCTCTTAAAGAGATTGTAAGTGCGTATTTCAAGAGGGTAAAGAAGTATAACCAACTGCAGCCATCATTTTCTTCTCAATTAACTTCAAAGAGTAAGAATCGCCAATTGGAAGAAACTAAGTTTAGCTTGGAGAAGATACTATATAGTGAAAGTGAACTACTCGCAGCGAAGGGTATACTTCAGCAACAACATTTGCATGCATCGCGAGAAGAAGAAGAATTGGAAGCTAAGCTTGAAGCTGTGAAAGCTAGGCGAGGTGAGATTTCTAATTCGATTGTCGAGAAGGAGGACCTTTTAAATCAACATCAACTCGAGGCTTCCAAACTGCGAGGAACTATAAGTTGTATTGAAGATGCCCCTGTTCTTACTGATGTTGATGCTAAAACTCTGACGATACTTCGTGGGATGTTGGAAGATGCACAAGAGGAGATGAAGAACTACAAGTGGATGTTGTGATCAGACTTCAATTTCTTTTGTAGCAACTCTTTTTTTTTTTTTTTTTGATATCGAAGATGTATCCCTTTTTTTTGTAATAGGCAAACTTTGTCATTCAATATTAGACTTGTTTCTCATCATAATTCACTTACAATTTTTTTGTATTATTCAAGAATGAATTTCCTTTTTACCGACATGGGATAATGATATTTTTTTTATTTTATGGACTGAGCTTAAAGTTTCCTTTAAGTTGCCTACGTACCCATTAATATATGGGATCAAGTCATAACGTAGTTTAGGGTACAAATTTGATTATTTTTTTTGGGGTCGTTCACCTTTTTAACTCTTCCGGACCAGGAGTATCATGTAGTTTATACTCTTACGATAAGGAGTATTACATTTTAAGCATAATATTTCTTGAAAAATTTGTCGTTGATTGGGCCAATTTTGAGTCCGTCTTTGTCAACTATCTTGTATGCTCCATTTGTGTAGACTTCTTTCACAACGTAGGGTTCATCCCATTTAGGTGTAAACTTGTGTCTTGTATGTCGAGTCGTGACGATAGGTCTTCGAACTGCGAGTATGAGCTCACCAACTTGAAATGAACGAGGTCGTACCTTTTTGTTGAAAGCTTTAGACATGCGCGCATGATAGCATTCCAAAGCTTGTTGAGCATCCAGTCTTTTCTCATCTAATGCTTCTAACTCTTGAAGACGTAACTTAGCATTGTCTTCTACAATCAAACCTTCTTGCACCGCCATTCGCAACGATGAGATCTCTCTTTCTAGAGGGAGAACAACTTCTACTCCATAGACAAGAGAGTAGGGTGTGGCTCCTGTTGGAGTATGATAAGTGGTCCGGTACGCCCATAACGCTTCACCAATTCTTTCTTGCCAGTCTCTCTTCGTCTTGGAGACTACTTTCTTCAGCAAGTTGCATAATGTCTTGTTGAATGCTTTAGCCAACCCATTCGCCGCAGCATGGTACATAGACGAATTATATTGTCTGAAGCCAAACTTTTCACATAACATGTCCATCAAACTGTTAGAGAACTGTCTTCCATTATCTCTCACGATGCGATGAGGAATGCCATATCGATAAATGAGATGATTACGAACAAAATCTGCTACATTTTCTTTCTTTGCTTCTTTTAATGCAACAACTTCAGCCCATCTTGAGAAATAACCAGTTCCTGCCAAGGATATAAGAGTGTCCTGCCGATGATTTGGGTGTTATAGGACCAACAAGGTCAAGTCCTCAAGCTTCAAATTGCCATGAAGCTACAGTTGGGTGAAGCGGCTCTGGCGACTGATGTATGAAGTTGGCGTGAAATTGACAAGCTTCACACCTCTTTGCATATTGCATCGAATCTTGAACCATCGTAGGCCAGTAGTAGCCCATTCTCTTTAGTTGAAAATGAAGCTTTGGCCCAGATTGATGAGATCCACAAACACCTGAATGTGCTTCCTTTAATGCCTGCACTGATTCATCTTTTCCCAAACATCGAAGATAAAGGCCTTCATATGAGCGACGATATAGGGTATCTTTGTAGTAGATAAATCGAGATGTTCTTCTTCGTATCTCAGTCTTATGACGCGTCTCGACAGGAAGTTTTCCATGCTGTAGGTAATCTATAATCGGCTGTCGCCAATCTTCTTCTTCAATCACATAGATAGATATTGCATTCGTTTCTTGACTTTCCTTTTCAGTTGGAGGCACAACCCATCTTTGGCAGAGTGGAATGTTTAGGATTTCACCCTTTGAAATCGTCAGAGCAGTGGCTAAATTTGCCAATGCATCAACCTTTGTATTTTCAGATCTTGGAACATGTTATATTGTCACGCTCTCGAAGTTTTCCAATAATTGTCTGGCGTAATTGAAGTAAGGTATCAAATCTTCATGTTTTGCCTCATATTGGAGCAACAATTGATTGACTATCAATTTTGAATCTCCAAAAATTTCAATATACATTACTCCGATCTCTTTGGCTATTTGAAGACCAATGATGAGTGCTTGATATTCAGCGACGTTGTTCGAGCACACTTCTATGAATGTGAATCTATATGGCAACATGTGTTTTTCAGGCGAAATGAATACTACTCTTGCCCCTGCGCCATTAATTCGAGCTGCTCCGTCAAAATACATAGTCCAAGGCTCAACCAATTCAATGTAGAATATCTCTTCGTCAGGCAAGGCTTCAGATAATTTCCAGTCTGACGGTACCGGGTGGTCGGCTAAGAAGTCTGCCAAGGCTTGCCCCTTCACCGCCTTTTGCGGAACATAGACAATGTCATATTGTTGAAGTAAGATTCCCCACTTAGCCAACCTCCCTGAGATAATTGGTCTAGACAAGACATACTTGATTGGATCAGCTCTTGCCACCAAGTGCACCGTGAAGGCTTGCATGCAATGTCTCAGTTTGTTAATGGCAAAGAAAAGTGAAAGGCACATCTTCTCAATGGGTGACTAATTTAGCTCTACTCCATTCAAAGTTCTACTTAGATAATACAGAGCACATTATTTGCCTTTCTCTCCCTCTTGAGCGAGCAATGCCCCAAGTGATCTTTCTTGTGCAGCATTGTACAATATCAACAGTTTTCCTACAATTTGAGCGCTTAAGACGGGAGGATTAGGCAGATACTTTCTAATGCTATCAAAAGCATTTTGGCAAGTTTTATCCCATTCAAAGGTTGTGTCTTTTCTCATCAATCTTTGAAATGGCTAACATCGACCTGCTAGATTGGAGATGAACCTTCTGATATAGGCCAGACGCCCTTGGAGACTTCTTAATTCCCACAAGTTTCGTGGTTCTGGCATTTTCTGAATGGCGTCAATCTTTGATTGGTCGATTTCAATTCCTCGATGCCTTACTACGAAACCAAGAAACTTTCTTGATGTCACACCGAAGGCGCATTTAAGAGGATTCATGTTCAACTGGTACTTTTTCAAACGTTCAAAAACTATCTTCAAATCTTACAAGTGGTCCTCTCGTTTCTTGGATTTGACCACTAGATCATCAACATAGCACTCAACACGTTTGTGGAGCATATCATCAAAGATCTTCTGCATGGCTCGTTGGTAAGTTGCCCCATCGTTCTTTAATCCAAAAGGCATCACCTTGTAACAGTATATTCCTTTTGGAATTCGAAATGATGTCATCTCTTCATCTTCAAGGGCCATTCGAATTTGATTATACCCTGATGATCCATCCATGAAAGATAAGGCTTCATGTCCTGTAGTGGCGTCGACCATAAGTTCAGTGATGGGCAATGGAAAATCATCTTTGGAACATGCATTATTTAAGTCACAAAAGTCTACGCATACCCGCAGTTGTCCATTCTTCTTTTTACTGGCACAATGTTTGCTATCCATGTTGGATATTTCAGTTCCCGAATGAACCCCGCTTCTATCAACTTGTTGACTTCAATTTTAATTTGAGGAACGAGCTCTGGTCGGAAACGCCTTTGGGCCTGCTTAATAGGTCGATATCCTTGTTTAATCGCAAGATGGTGGACTGCTATTTTTGGACCGAGTCCTGGCATCTCTTTGTACGACCAAGCAAAGACATCTTTATATGTAACGAGCAAATTCAAGTATTCACGTTCCTCTTCAGCACTGAGTGACGCACTGATGAATGTTGGGCGTGGTTCTTCTATCGTACCCAAATCTACCTCTTTGAGTTCATCAATTGTTGATTGGCTGCCATCTTCTAACGATGCGGGTGCTTCTTCAGCATCTTCTCCAGAAATTTCAGTATCTGGCATTTCTTCGAAAGAAATATGACAACAATTAACCTGTTCTTCTTCAAGCTTTTGGTTCACCTTCGAAAGGTTAGTTAGAATGACTAACTGTCGTTTTACTTTTAAAGCATCTTCTGTATTTATGAGAACAAAAGGTTTTCTCTTCATTCATGAAGGAACAGTACTGGAAAATCCATTGTTGTCATTCATCTCTTCGGATTCTTCTGTTTCAAGACTTTTCAACTTTCCCTTGCATTGGCCATATGTTGTTTGAAGGCGGTCGAACACGGATCTCGAAGGTTCATCTACTTTCTTCGATGTAGACGCACTCAAACGATGAAACACTGAACGTCGGGTAGGAGCAGAAGTTTTGCTCTGACATTCCTTTTTCAAAGATGAATATTTCAGTCGCTGATGAACTGAAAGACGAGTAGTTGACGCTTTAATGCGATCGAAGATAGGGATTTTCTGGCTATCATCGTTCTTTTTATCTTCTGAATCGCTCATCTCTTCTATCGTTATGTGATGTGCATCTACAACATTCCATTTCTTGGTTATACGAACTGGCTCTGGGGGATTGTACCCTAGTCCGACTCTCGAGGATGGTATGGCATAACCTTCTTTTTGGAGCTTCTTCTGTGTCGGAGAAGGCTCAGATCTCCCATCGAAGATTTTTAGACTTTTAAACTCAGTATGAGTTGTAAAGTCGTATCCTGCCTTTTCTAGGAGTTTGTATGCATTTGGGTCAAATCCAGCCTTCGTTCCTCTTTTCGGCAAAGTCACTTTGGTATGATCAGTCTTTGATTCCTGAATTTCTTGCTTGGTAATTGTTGTCAGAGGTGTGGTGAAATTTTCTTTTAGAATCTCCACATCACCAACCTTCAAAATTCTTGAACATTCTGTGAATGGTGATTCCCCTTTCTTGCATCGAGATAAAGGAATGTAGCGTAATATAGGGACGTTTGGCGATGCCTCTTCCTTTGGAGCTTTCAATTTTGTAGAGTGAGCGGATGCTTCCTTTGATTGAACTTCACAAGCATCTACTTCTTTGATCGACTCCTTCTTCACATTCTTTGGATGCTCTACTTTCTGACTTTCAATCAGAGGAATCTCACCTGGGATGATCTCTCCTGCTTTATCATTCTGCATATAAAACTTTGCATCTGCAAAGTGGGATTCTGCCTCTAAGAATGGATTAGTGTCGACTTCAACTTTCTTGACACTGTTTTGATAGAACTTGAAACACTGATGAAGTGTAGAAGATATTATTCCATTTCCATGAATCCAAGACCGACCTAACAATAACTTGTAAGTGGTCTTAGAATCTATGATATGGAATAAAGTGTTGGCCTTCAAATCTCCAATAACAAGCTCCAAACGGATCATGTTGATTGCTCGTTGGCTGCCTTGGTTGAAGCCTTGAATAACCAACCTACTGTTTGATAGTTCATCCTTTGAAATTCCTATCTGTGTCATGGTTGACTTAGGCATTATATTCACCGCAGATCCATTGTCGATAAGAATTCAGTCAACTTTTTGCTCTCGAATATATCCTGAGACGAATAAGGGCCTATTATGAGGATTCGATCCCAACATCAAGTCTTCATCTGTGAAGCTAATGGACATATAACATGAGGCACATCTATGTCCTTGCAAGTCTGGAACGTCTGCAACGTTAGAACTTTTCAATGTTTCAACAATAGCATCTTTGGTTGCTTGAGGGAGTGACACCAAATCATCTATTGTGAATGAAGGTGAATCTTCTGGCCTTGTCATCACCTGAGATGGACTTGAGGAAGAATCGCCTTCTTCGCACGTATTGACAACATGTCATGCGACTATCTCAGGGATGTCCTCATGATCGTCAGTAAGAAAGTTCTTCGGGAAGAAATCATTAAGGGTCACTGGTTGTCGAGACATAACAAAATCTTGATTATCTTCGACAACTAGTTTAGGCTTTCTCGAACCTTTTATCTTTCTCTTATGTTTTTGTGACATGTTCTTTCTTCTGTAGTTTCAGAACATGTGAGGCTCTCTTTGAACAAAATGTTTCTTTTGCTTCTTTCGACGAGTTACTAAAGTCCATCCTTCGTCTTCATTTTCAACAGACTCAAGTTGGTCTTGGAAGATGTCTCTTGCAGATTCTTACTGAAGCCAAATAACAATCGACTCTAATGTCCCGAACTGTATCAAACTTGCTATTGAATCATGAACCGGGCTTGGAGCTACTCAGTTGTTCATATTTGTTGCTATTGTTGCATGATTTTATTGAGCTACCTCATCAAGATCTAACTCAATCTTCTTTTCTTTAGCTAACTTCAAAATTAGATCCTTCAGAAAGAAGCACTTTTCCACCGGGTGGCTGATGACTCGGTGATATTTGCAGTAGTTGGGATCATTAACTCTCTCCATCTCTTCTGGTCGCTTGCATTCTGGTAGTTCAATAAGTTGTTTTTCTAGCAGTTGTTCTAACATATCTAAAACGTCAGAATCTGGAAAACGGTAAACTTTCTCTTGCCTTTCTTTCAAGGTCAAACGACGTCTATCACCTCCCTCTTGTTGTTTCTCTATCTTCTTTTCTTTTCCTTTCGAAGAAAACTTGAAAGGAGTTGCATAGACTACCATTGACTCTTTCGTAGTGCTTTTGGTAGCTTTCTCAGTATTCTTAACTTCTTTCTTTCCGTTCCTGCCATCGGGGACAATAGAATCTTTGTTCCCTTTAGTAGCAATGCTCAATTCCATGTCATGAGCGCGGGTTGCCAACTCCTCGAAAGTGCGGGGCTTTATTCCCTACAGGATATAGAGGAGTCCCCAATGCATGCCTTGGATGCACATTTCAACAGCAGATAATTTGGTGAGTCGGTCCTTGCAATCTAAGCTCAAAGCTCTCCAACGGTTAATGTAGTCAGCAACCGGTTCGCCTTTCCGTTGTTTAGCGCTAGTGAGCTCCGTCATACTAACGGTTCGTCTTGTGCTGTAGAAACGGTTGAGGAACTCCTTCTCAAGTTATTCCCAACTATCGATAGTCTCAGGTTCAAGGTCGGTATACCAGTCGAAAGCATTCCCCTTCAGTGTTCGTACGAACTGCCTGACTAGTTGGTCTCCTCTAATACCAACGTTTTCACATGTCTCAATGAAATGAGCAACGTGCTGCTTGGGATTGCCCTTCCCGTCAAATTGTTGAAACTTCGGTGGCTGGTATCCATGAGGCATTCTCAGATTGTCGATTCTCTTGGTATATGGCTTGGAATACAAGAGAGAGTTCTTAGTCGGTCCACCATCTTGAGCTCTGATGGAATTCATGATCATATCCTGGAGCTTCTGGACGGACAGTGAAGCAATAGAAGCGGAATGTAGTGACTGATCTTGTGCAATAATCTTTCCCTTATCTTTGATTGCAGGGGTCTGACTCGATTCAGCAACATCCCGACTTTCCATCTGGTTCCTGAGAGAGGCGATTTCTTGGTCTTTCTCTTTGACCATCTTCAGTAACATGCTAATTTTCTTCTCAACTTCAGCCATTCGTTCTTCACTAGTTCCAGCATCAGTCATCATAACATCACATCAGGACTGGAGGTCACGTTTGGTTGTTGAGAAGAAGAGATGAATTAGCCAAGTATCAGATTTTCTGCAGTGGCGATTTCAAGTTGAGCAGATTCTGTCATGCGTCTCAGCATCTTATTTGCAATGACAGGAGTTTGGCTATCTTCGTGTTGGGCTTCCTTGGAGCGACTGCGAGTAATTGGCCCCACATAGGAGTTGCTTGAAGCAGCGATCTTTGAAGAAGCTTCTTCGGAAGTAATGATTTCTTTGCGAGGAAAAGAGATTAGAGGTAGAGACTTTCCCACTGGACGTGCCAATTTGTTCACACGAGATTTCGACAAAGGAAATTTAATTCGTGGAAACGAAACTTGATTTTTATTGATTTGATGTAGAAGTGTTACAATCTCTAATATTTATCCTCTGATGCTTTCTCTCAAAATGTAGAGTCTGATTTGAGGGCTGGCGAGCTTGATCTTAGACGGAGGAATGTTGAATCTTCAACTTCTATCTTGATGAAGAAACAATTGATTCTTTGGAGTCTTCCAGTCGTTGGATCTTCTGAGTCTTGAGATGGCCGAATTCTGAATCTTGGATCTTCTGAATTCTCTGGACTCTGACTTCTGAAGACTCTGGACCTAGGGAGAATGCTTTGGGCTCTGGCTTCTCTGGCTCTGTCTAAATGCCCCAAAATGAATGGTGGCCTCCTCTATTTATAGAGTTTGGTGGACCTCATATGGGCTTGGGCCTGGGCCTAACCTTTGGGCTTTGGCTCTTTTGGGCTTTAATCCAATTCATTTTTAATAAAATTGGATTATTTTAATTTAGCCCAATTTCTTCGATGGTCTCGGGTCACATTAGTCTCGGGTCCAATTGCCACGTGGCATAATTTGATTGGACTCGGTTTATGTATCAATAATAGACAAGTGGCATTGTTTGATTTGCCGAATTTTAATGTCTATTAATTTAATTTAGGGACACGTGTAAATTTGTAATTGGCCCCAAAATTATTTTATCATTAATTCAAATTAATGACGTGGCAATTTGTGATTGGCCGAAATTTCGCGCTCAACAATCCTCATATTTTTCTTAATACTTCTTCATAATCATAAAATCATATATAGATGCTTTCATTACTCTTCAATAAGATTATTCTTTGAACCAAAAATTTTAAAGACAAAGCTTCTCTTATATTCATCACACATCACTTATTTTAAGGATTTTGTTTTCAAATTTGAAGACACATTAGGATGATAATTCATATAAGTTTTTACTAATTCAGGTTCTATTTTTTTCAAATTTGTTTTGTTGGATGAATATCAATCTAGGTTCTTTCAACAAATAAACTTTGATAAAGTTTGCAAACAGATGTAAAGGATTAGGATCACAACCACTCTATGAAATGATATGAAATTATAGTCATAAAAATGCATTTTATTGATACTTTTTATTTTTTTACAATCATTTTATTGATAGTAATACCATGTTATGGTTTTTTTTCATGCAATTTAATTAACTCTATAATGAAAAGCTTATATTTGTTATTTTTCTTTCTTGCAGTTCAATGATGAAGAATATGTGAGTTGATATAGATGAAATTCACATTGAAGAGTGAAATTTTGTTGGCCTCACCTTCTTATTCTCTATAATGTATAATAGTTTTAGTTAGTTCATCAATTTTAATAGTGATCTGCTTTTATTTGTGTAAATTTATGCTCCTTTTATTTAATATATAAAAGTTTAGTTAAGTTCATTTAATTGAAGCTACTCTTTTTTTTTTCTTTTGACAATTAAAAATTCTTTTAGAGTACTATTTATATCTATATAGAATTATCAAATTTGATTCCTATTAATTAATAATTTATAGGAATAAATTAGGATAATAAATAATATTTTTAAAAATAAAAAAAAATGAAATATCGTCTTTAAAATAGACTGCGACTGATGTGAACGATAGTCTATTGGTATAGACCACAATCTATATGAGTCGTGGTCTGTGGGGATAGACCATGGTTAACGTTGGACATATAGTCTATCAATAAACACCATAACTAACGTCAGTCGTAAACTATACGGTAATAGACTATGGTTGACGTTACTTATGGTCTATAATATAGACCACAACTTACGTTAAACCGTAGTCTATACAATAGACTACACTGGAGTAGACCATGGTCGCAAAACCGTTGTCTAATCGAGAAAACCATGGTCAAATGACCATGGTCTATATCAATATTTGTAGTAGTGTCACCATGGTCGTCATCAACTTCACTTACAGTGATTTCACTACCTGTCTAGACCAGTAACTTTGATGACTGTAGTTTCCTGCAGGGGTGGTCACCACGGTCTTCATCAACTTCACTTGCAGTGATTTCACCACTTGTCTAGACCAATCACTTTGATGACTGTAGTTTCCTGCAGGGGTGGTCACCACGGTCGTCATCAACTTCACTTGCAGTGATTTCACCACCTGTCTAGACTAGTCACTTTGATAACTGTATGACACACCTCGTCCCGACTCTCTCTTAACTATCTAGTGACGTGGTGTGTCGGCAATGAATCCTAACTAACTATAGGACTCAAGGCCATCTACATGCTCTTAAGCACGCCTAGGCTCTTAAGGGACCAAATATTTGGGCAGAGTCTCCCTTAAAACTTGGCTAAAACACACCTGAAAAGAAATGTCACATACGCATATGTTACAGACTATACCACAACCAGAAACCAGATTAAAGACACAAACGTCTCAACCACAGTATCTAGCCCAACACTTCGAGATTCGATAATTTACAACCAACTACACTTTGCAACATATACTTTTACATAACTTCCTTCCAAAACATCATATACATACAAAGGGTGTTCTAAACACGGACTCGAGTGGCAAGATCGGCTTCTGTAGGCTTGTCGAAACTCAGTCGCTACCTGGTAGAAAAATTTAAAGAAAAAGAATGAGCTAACGCCCAGTGAGTGGTATTTACTTTCTAATATGAAAATAGTTCTTGAAAATATTTAACTCAGCTAACAAAATATCGTGAAAAACTCATAGCTCAAAAACTCATGAACATTTAGCTTGTACAAGGAAATGCAGTAAAAATTCTTTTAAGCACAACTAAGGAATCAACAAGAAAACTCACTAACCCTGTACCCTTATCTCTAGTCATACCGGCGTAGAGTCCTCTCAATACGCTCAGCAGAGCAAACTCTGTCATACTAGGCATGGAATACATTCCACACTTATTAGAGCAATTCTCTAGTCTTACGTGCACGCAAAACAAATCTCTCTCTATGTACTATGGAAACATATTCACACAGCACATGGGTAATCACCTAGGGTACGTAGAGCAAGTGACGTAAAAAAAAACTATTTTTCCAGTATGAATTCCTTTATTCAGAACTTATCTAAAATCATTTTCTCTTGTAAGATAACGTTTCATAAACACAAGCGACGTTTACAAATATCGAAGACATTCTAAAATTCTCAAATAAGCGCGCATTGTTTCGAGTGCTTCTAAAATGCATATTCCAACTAAGAAATCATAAAGCAAATGGGATTTAAATCATTCCTCCAAAACATGTTTAACTCTAATTTTTTCTCAAACGCATAAATATAGTACTTTTACTAGCGGATAAACAATTATTAAAACAACCACTCACAGTCCTATTGATGAAAGAAATTCGGGTCGTAGGCCGTCCCGATCTCCGTTTGACCTGTAATATTTATTAAACCAACATATAAGTTTTTATTTAATTTAAAAGACTAATCTAGTTTAGGCACATATTCAAAATACTCCATGAACTCCCATTTTTTTCCCTTTCTTTTCACATGGTACTTTTTTTTTTTTTTTTGTCCTTTCGCTCAATTAAATATTACTTTTTGTTTCAAATGAGTCCACCCACATGATCACACCCTCACACTCTTTCCCCCTTTTCCTCTCTTTTCATTAATCACAAAAGTACAACTTCCCCAAACATTTTCCTTTCTTTCTCTCTCTTCTTTACTACATGGTACAACTTTCCTATTTCCCTTTTCTTCATCCAACCACCCATTTTCCTTTTTCCCAAACTCCATTCACGATTTCCCCTTCCTTTCCTTCCATTACTATATATTATTATTTAAACATTTAAATATATCTTTCTTTCCCCTTTTTTTTAACACACAACACTTTCTCTCTCTTCTCCCATCATCTTCAACCTCCAGCCAACCTCTCGGTTTTTCCTTTTTTTTTCCTTTTCGTTTGGTTCCTCCTTCAACAACCACAATACCTCAACCAATCTTCCTTCTTCTTCTTTTCTTACTCTCAAATATCACAAAACATATACCCATAACCAAAACCCACAACAAAACTAAAGGAATTTCAAGAGTTACTTACCAAACCCGTTGAGGGAACTTCGTGGTTGAGCTCTAATCACCAAAAATCGGTCCAAGCATCCTCTTCTCTCCTTCTCACGAGCTCAATCTCTCAGTCTCTCCTCCGTTCAGTTTTTTCCTCTCATTCTCTCTCTACCTTTCTCTCTCCCCGACGGTCTTTGTTCTAATCCCTTCTTCTTTCTTTTTTTTTTGTTCAGCTTTTATTCCTAAATATCCGTTCTCTCTCTCTACGTGGTATATTTTCCAGACCCTTCATTTTCTCTTTTTTTTTCTAAATTTACTCATTTGCCGCTTCCATTCCCATTCTTTTCACTCTTTTTTTTTAACCTAAAATGAAAGATAAAAGAAAAAACACATGGGCTGGGCCTTACACTGTAGTTTCCTGCAGGGGTGGTCACCACGGTCGTCATCAACTTCACTTGCAGTGACTTCACCACCTGTCTAGACCAGTCACTTTGATGACTGTAGTTTCCTGTAGGGGTGGTCACCACGGTCGTCATCAACTTCTCTTGTAGTGACTTCACCACCTGTCTAGACCAATCACTTTGATGACTGTAGTTTCCTGCAGGGGTGGTCACAACAGTCGTCATCAACTTCTCTGCAGTGATTTCACCACCTGTCTAGACCAGTCACTTTGATAACTGTAGTTTCCTGCATGGGTGGTCACCAGATTTGCCTACAACAACGCATGTCTGCCAGACCAGTCCATATTTTATTGAGTGATTTGAGTAGCATTTGAAGATGAAGTGAAGTTGTCCACCGTCAACTTTTGAAGAAGTGAGACTGCCAATCGTCAACTTTTGAAGATGAAGCGAAAGTCGTCAACCGTCAACTTTTGAAAAAGAAGCGAGGTCGCCAACTTTTGACTTGAGGTAAAATTCTATCCAATTTTAACTTGCATTTGGAATAGGATGAGTTTGGACTTTAATTTGTTTTGGGTTTGACATGATTTGGATTGAGAATAATCTGAGTTGACTGAATAGCATATATGTATAATATTAACAGGCGAATGTTAATCAAAATACTTGAATGGTCTATTGGTTTAATAGCCAAGCTAGATATTTTAAGGTCATGAGTTCGAGTCTCAAAACTGTCAATTTTTTTAAGATACATATTTTCAAACTTGGAGAACGTGAGGGAGAAAGAACTCCAGTGAAGCGGATGAGACGTGAGAGAACTGCAACGAAGCAACATGAGGAAAACTCACATGAGAACCTTCGAATTTGAAGAGAAAGAACTCTAGCGAAGCGCGCTCACCTTCGAACTTGAAGAACAACACAAGTAGCATACATCATAAAGAACCCTCGAACTTGGAGAAGAGGGAACAACACAAGTAGCATACATCATAAAGAACCCTCGAACTTGGAGAGAAGAGGGAGCAACAAACTGCATAAAGAACCCTCGAACTTGGAGAGAAGAGGGAGCAACAAACTTAAGGTGAATGCAAATGAAGTCTTCTTTTTATTCATCCAACTCATAACTACACATTCACAACGGTGCACAACTTTAATTTGTTGTGTTGCCCCCAGTAGTGATTAGTTTCTTCAATTTATATTGTCATGCTTATTTGTTGCCCCTTTTTTTTGTTTCTAGAGACTGAACTTAAAGTTTTCTTTAAGTTGCCTACGTACCCTTGTGGAATAGGGATCAAGTCAACGTAGTTCAAGATTTTATTTTTTTTTTTTTTTTGCACTCACCTTTTAAGCTCATGTGGGCTAGGAGCATCATGCAGTTTAGACTCTTACGATAAGGAGTGTTTACATTTTAAAAGCTCTTATCTTCATCATTGTCTGGATCAGATCATTCTCTTGTAGGATTGGTCAGGATAATGAGATTTGACTTCACCTTCAAGGAACCTTCTGTATTTATGAGAATAAAAAACTTCCTTTTCATACGTGACGGGACAATACTTTGAAGCCTCTTGTTACTGCTTACTTCATCAAATAGTTTCGCCTCTAAATTATCCATCTTTCTTTGAGGTTGATCGTCTATTACTTTAAGGCGATCAAAGACAGATATTGAAGATTGACTTTTCTTCGATGTGGAAACACTTAGTCTTTGAAAAGTTGAAGGTCGAGTGGAGGTGGACATCAAACATTGATTTTCTTCTTCTCTCGCGACCATACTCATTCTTTGGAATACTGAAGGACGAGTAGTTGAAGGCTTGATGCGATTGAAGACGGAGGTCCTTTGTTCACCCTTCTCGGAATTGTCAACTTCTTCTACGTCGATGCAATAGGAAGTTACAAAGTTTTCCTTTTCCTTTTTGTGGAAAGTTTTGGAGAAGAATTCATTCAAAGTAATTGGCTGTTGAGGTTGCGAAAACTATTTACTTTTCTTCCTCTTAGGTTGAGGTTTCTTAGGATTTTTTTTTTTGTTTTTTATGTTTGCTCTTTCCTTTGATTGTAGCAAGATTTAATTGGGCTACTTCATCAAGGTCGAGCTCAATTTTGCCTTCCTTAGCTAGCTTTAGAATTAAGTCATTTAGGACGAAACATCTTTCCACTGGATGACCAATAACTCGATGATACTTGCAATACTTGGGATCATCGACTTTCTCCATCTCTTCTGGTCGTTTACACTTAGGAAGCCTTATCAGTTGCACTTCCAGTAGTTGTTCCAACATGTCAGGGATGTCAACATTAGGGAAAGGGAATATTTTCTTCTGTCTTTCCTTTAAAGTTAAGCGACGTGTTCCATTTGTTTGTCGTTTTTCTTTCGAAGATGACTTGAGAGGAATTGTGCTTACGACCATAGATTCTTTTGTAGTCGTTTCGGCGTCCTTTCCTTCTATCTTCAAGTTAGGATGTAGAAGGTCTTGGTTTTCTTGGCTAGCAATACTTAGCTCCATATTATGGGCACGAGTTGCTAATTCTTCAAAGGTGCGAAACTTTATACCTTGAAGGATGTAGAGGAGTTCCCAATGCATGCCTTGAATGCACATCTCAACAGCAGAGAGTTCAGTGAGGCGGTCTTTGCAATCTAGACTCATGGCTCTCCAACGATTTATGTAGTTAACAACGAGTTCACCTTTTCGTTGTTTAGTGTTGGTGAGCTCGAACATGCTAACGGTTCGTCTAGTGCTGTAGAAGCAATTAAAAAACTCTCTTTCGAAGTCCTCCCAATTGTCTATTGACTCAGGTTCTAAATTAGTGTACCAGTCAAAAGAATTTCCTTTAAGTGTTCGATCGAACTGCTTGACTAGTAGGTGATTGGTTATCAGTATAGTTGGTGGAATAGTCGCAGATTTAAATCAATCCAAGTATAAACTGATTAAATCAAGTAGTACCTGATGAGTTCAGGGTCGAATCCACAGGGAAATGGAACAAAAATTATATGTTCACTGATTTAATTTCTCCACATGCTAGGTAAGTAAAGAAAATTTGAGTGGTGTAGTTTGAAAAATATATGTATTGCGGAAAGAAAATAATATAAATTGAGGAAAGGACTTAAATGCGAAAAATATCAAGGCTATTGCAGAAGCAACCTCATGCGTTTATAAGAGACTTGTAGCGCAAATTTTTGATTAATTGATCCATTAATGCCTAAGTGAGAAAAAATCATTAAGTTTACCTTCTGGTACTCCTTATGCGTTTTAGCAATAAACTAGCGAATGACTTTTTGCCTAGTTTATGCATGAAGTTCAGTTCTCGTAATGCTTACAAGGGATTGCGTTAGTCACAATGCAATCGAAGCTCAAACATGCAATATCTTTTAGTGGTAATAATTAATTGTTACCAAGACTACATGACATGCGCTAGCTTGTTCTACTTAGAGAGATCCATATGCATTACCTGTCAAGGATTTATCATACTGATACAGCATCCAGCTGGCCAAGTGGGATTTAGCAATGAAAGAATTAACACAACTAAGTAGAAAGCAAACAATGTTTCTATTAAGCCAAAAATATGCGCTTACAAGTGATACTTATCGCCGCATGAGGTGCTTGCGCTAAGCCTTGAAGAGAAGATTTAGCTCATGAAAGCAAAGCAGATAAACATGAAATGATACATTACACACAAGTGTACTCCCATTTACAGATTTCTGCAGCTCCTTTTGTAAGGTTCTTCTTCTCTCTTTTTTTTCACGGTCTCCTCCCTTCCTCCTTGGAATAGGTGACTTCTATTTATAGGTGAGGGAAGCAAACTTCTTCAAGTCACCAACTGTCAACTTGTGAGTCCACTTGCGTTAGTTGTGTCAGCGCTTAATCATCATTAGGCCACTTGCGCCCTTTTTTAATCTCCTTTATCGCCTACTTGCTCTGGCTGCGCCGGCGCTTGTCTTTTCACCCATCTTTTTTTGTCTTTTGATCATCTTGGAAAGCGTGCTTGCGCTAAAAAGATACTTAAAATGTCCAGATTAGTTGCGTTAGCGCTCTGTGTTTATAATTTCTTATCGCATACATGAATATAGCCTGCCGCTTATATCAAAGCACTTTTCCCTTTTCTTTATGCGCTAAGATAACGCATTGGAGGTTCTTTTTGCCTTCTTTTAGCCTAAATTTAGAGGGTAAATAGCTTGCATTTCGCAAGCAATCAGTAGGTCCCCTCGAGTACCAGCGTTCTCGCATGTCTCAATGATGTGGGCAACATGTTGTTTAGGATTGCCTTCTCGATCGAAGCAGAACACTGTGGCTGATCATCTTGCACTATAGTCTTTCCTTTGTCATGATTTTTTATGATTTGGGTTTGACTTGATTCAGCAATATGTTGGTTCTCAATTTGGCTCTTTAGGTGCGTGATGTGAGAATCTTTTTCTTCAATCGCCTTCATTAAGGTGTTGATATGCTCCTGCATCTCAGCCATTCTTTCTTCCATAGTTCTTGTCTCAGTCATCATGACAGTCACTACGTTAGAATCAAGTTCAAACAGAGGGTTATACTTAACAAGAAACTTGTCATTGGTATATGCCCCCTGTAAGGTTGTTTCTTCCCTTACAATAATAGAAGCTTTATTTTCTTGCAACCTCAGTTCATTGAAGCAACAATGGGAATTTGAACCCATGTAAGACTTGTTCTTGACAGAGGCCATCGAAGAAGTCTTGAATGACATGTTTACTTTTATGTTTTGAGATAAGAGAGAGATGAGAGGTAGAGATGGTCCCACTGGGCGTGCCAATTTGTTCACACATAAATTCGAAGGAATGAAACACGTGGAATAAACAATATATTTGTATTGAAGTAATATGTGTGTGGGTGTACAATCTCTAACTTTAATCCTCTAATTCTCTCTCTTGTGTGTGAATGTGTTTTACTCGAGGGCTTTAGCGCTTGTTCTCGTGTCTGAAGCTTCAATTGATTCTTTGAGCTTTTGAAGTCTTGGAGTCTTGAAGAGTCTTTGGTCTTCAAGGATTGTTGAAGTCTTCTAGTCTTGAAAGGTCTTCAGTCTTCAAGAAGTCTTGGGGTCTTGAAGTCTTGAAGGGTCTTTGGTCTTCAAGGATTGTTGAAGTCATCTAGTCTTGAAGGGTCTTCAGTCTTCAAGAAGTCTTGGGGTCTTGAAGTCTTGAAGAGTCTCTAGTCTTCAAGGATTGTTGAAGTCTTCTAGTCTTGAATGGTCTTCAGTCTTCAAAAAGTATTTGTGGAGTTTCTCTGAATTCTCTGACTCTGACTGAGAGCTTTGATAACTGCCCAAAAGGTAGTTATTTAGGCCTCAATTATATAGGGATTTGTGTGTCCTTTATGCTTATTAGGGTTGGTTTTAGAGAGATATTACATGATTTAACCCATTTGGAAGAATGGAAGCTTTGGAAATCACTTTGTGCAGATTATGCTGCTGAGCGACTGGAAGGAGCAAATTCTATGCTGCAGCAAAACTGGGAACAGAAGCTGCCACATCACAGCTCGTTAGCCAACTTCATGAACCGACTTCTGTTGAGTTATTTTTGTGATAAAGGATCAAGGAGAGCCTTACACGTGTCCTAGTTGACCTAATTCAAGCCTCCCATCCTTCTATAAAAGGAAGTAGCCGTCAAAGTCAAATTCATTCCATGTTTTCCCTTGGAAGCCGAATAGTTAGGGAGATTGAAGATTATCAAGAACACCATCAACCGCAAGCTGATTAGGGAGTTTACCTTCTTTATTAACTTGTAGTTATGGACATGCAAACTCAGATTGTAATTCGTATTCCTATGCCTATTATGAACTAAGTAGCTTAAGGTGTTGGTTAGGAATAATTTGATTACTGTGCTTCATCTCTAGTAATAAATTGACTATTGCATTTTGGTTAATTGTTGTGATTATTCTTATTTTATGCCCACCTGGCCAGCCGGTGTGGATAGCTCTCTCTAGTTTCAGGGATGATTTAGAGAGTGTGTGGCAATTCTCCACACTACGATCATTGTGTATTGGTGAACGCCAGTGACTGAGCTAGGGATAGCCAGTTGCCTAGTGCTTGATCGGTCGCTCTTCATTGGGTTTGAAACATATCCCAAAAGATCCGGAGTTCCGGGAGGAATCCGCTAATAATACTGCGAGAAATGCATGATCAATAATATTGCTAGAGCATATCTTAGAATAATCACTAAAGCCTAACCAGCGCCTGTCTTTAATCTGTCTGTCTATTTGTTTACTCGTTGTTCTGTCATTTATTTTGCTTCAGCATAATTCTTATAAAACCCAACATTTTTATTATCTTCGAAACCATTAGAAAGTTATACAAAATAGGTAAAGTGGAAACTCATTCAGACCTTGGATTGATAATATTACTTGCTGCAGACTGTGTATACTTGCACAGGAATTCTAGAGTATTTCATATCATATTTTTACTCACTCTAGGAACCCAACAAGTTTTTGGCGCCGTTGCCAGGGACTTGAATAAGTTTGTATCTGATCTGTTTTGTGTATGTGTTTTAGTGATTTGGTGCTAGAACTTTTTGATTGTTTCTTTTGTTTTTGCAGGTGTGATTTTGGTGCATGAGCGATCCGCCTGGGGTACGGTTTGAGCTTGATCCAGAAATTGAAAGGACATTTAGGAACAGAAGGAGGGAGCAGCGCAGAAACCAGATGGAGAACGTGCCGCAACTTCCGCAGGTTCCTGAAGGTCCAGCAGCAGCAAACCCCCAGCAGAATCTGTTGCTGCAGCAAAACCCACTGTTTGAGCAAAATGAGCAGCAAAATAATCAGGCTGAGAATCCTATCTTGATAGCGAACGATAGGACCAGAGCCATTCGAGCATATGTTGTCCCGATGTTTAATGAGTTGAATCCAGGGATTGCACGTCCCCAAATCCAAGCGGCAAATTTTGAAATGAAACCGGTAATGTTTCAGATGTTGCAAACCGTGGGGCAATTCCATGGTTTGTCATCTGAAGACCCTCATTTACATCTTAAGTCTTTTCTAGGAGTTAGTGATTCTTTTGTAATTCAAGGAGTGCCTAGAGATGCTCTTAGATTAACTTTGTTCCCGTATTCTCTTAGAGATGGAGCAAAGTCATGGTTTAACTCTTTTGCTCCAGGATCAATTAGGACGTGGGATGAGTTAGCTGAAAAATTTTTGAGTAAATATTTCCCACCTAATAGAAATACTAAATTAAGGAGTGAAATAGTAGGGTTTAGGCAACTTGAGGATGAGACTTTTAGCGAGGCTTGGGAGAGGTTTAAGGAGCTTTTACGAAAGTGTCCCCACCATGGGTTACCTCATTGTATTCAAATGGAAACATTTTACAATGGTTTAAATGGAGTAACCCAAGGTATGGTCGATGCTTCGGCTGGAGGGGCCCTTTTGGCAAAAACTTTTGATGAAGCCTATGAAATTTTAGAAAGAATATCTATTAATAGTTGTCAGTGGTCGAATGTTAAAGGCACGAATAAAAAGGTTAAGAGTGTGTTAGAGGTTGATGGTGTGTCCACCATTAGGGTTGATCTTGCTATGATTGTTAATGCTCTTAAGAATGTGACAGTGATTAGTCATCAGCAACCACCAGCTATGGAGCCTGCAGCAGTGGTGAACCAAGTCACGGACGAAGCATGTGTCTATTGCAGTGAAGACCACAACTACGAGTTTTGCCCCAGCAATCCAGCGTCGGTGTTTTTTGTAGGTAATCAGAGGAACAACCCTTATTCTAACTTTTATAATCCAGGTTGGCGCAACCACCCCAACTTCTCATGGGGAGGTCAAGGAAATAACGTACAAGCGCAACAGAAAATGAACCAGTCGGGATTTGCTAAAGCGCAGGTAATGCCCCAGCAAAATAAGCAGGCTTTGCCCCAGCAAAATTTGGGAAATTCTCTCGAGGCAATGATGAAAGAATTTATGGCTCGCACAGATGCCGCAATTCAAAGTAATCAAGCTTCGATGAGGGCCCTGGAATTGCAAGTGGGTCAGCTAGCTAATGAGCTCAAGGCGAGGCCTCAAGGGAAACTTCCATCAGATACTGAACACCCTCGAAGGGAAGGTAAGGAGCAGGTAAAGGCAGTAACTCTTAGGAGTGGTAAGCCATTAGAAGAGTCTAGAAAGACCCAGGATTTAAATAGTAATAGTGATAATAATGTTGTTATTGAGAAAGAGTTGGAGTCTGGTCAGGGTGCTGGAGGCAGCAAAGAGAATGCTGGAGCATCTGGTTCTGTGTCAGATGTAGAACCACCATATGTGCCGCCCCCACCTTATGTACCACCTCTACCTTTTCCAC
The DNA here is from genome assembly GCA_017139565.1 of Luffa aegyptiaca. Classification (NCBI taxonomy): domain Eukaryota; kingdom Viridiplantae; phylum Streptophyta; class Magnoliopsida; order Cucurbitales; family Cucurbitaceae; genus Luffa; species Luffa aegyptiaca. The sequence continues at coordinate 27,513,845 of CM029397.1, forward strand.
AAAGGCAAAAGCCTAAGAATCAGGATGGTCAATTTAAAAAGTTTTTAGAGATTCTTAAGCAGTTGCATATAAATATCCCTTTAGTAGAAGCTATAGAGCAAATGCCTAATTATGCTAAATTTCTTAAGGATATTTTGACTAAAAAGAAAAGGTTAGGTGAGTTTGAAACTATATCTCTTACTGAGGAGTGTAGTGCTATTCTCAAGAATGGTCTACCCCCCAAGGCTAAGGATCCAGGGTCATTTACCATACCTGTGTCTATAGGTGGAAAGGAATTAGGTAGAGCACTCTGTGATTTAGGTGCAAGCATTAACCTTATGCCTCTTTCGGTCTATCGGAAGTTAGGTATTGGTGAAGCTAGACCTACCACAGTTACACTCCAACTAGCTGATAGGTCTATCACATATCCAGAGGGTAAAATTGAGGATGTCTTAGTAAAAGTGGATAAGTTCATATTTCCTGTTGATTTTATTATTTTAGACTATGAGGCTGATAAAGATGTCCCAATTATTCTAGGTCGTCCATTTTTTGCTACTGGTAGAGCATTAATAGATGTTCAAAAAGGAGAATAAACAATGAGAGTCTGTAATGAGGAAGTGAAATTTAATGTGTTTAAAGCCATGAAATATCCAGACGAAATGGAGGATTGCTCCTTCATTAGGATTCTGGAGAGCACAGTTATTGAGACAGCAATACAAGATTCAGCTGATAAGCATTCAGAAAAGCATGGAGAGGTTAGTGTAGAAGATTTTGAATTTTGTTCTTTAGATAGAAAAAATGAAAAATAATTGTTTAGGTGTGAGGATGTTTTTGAGTCTTTAGATTTAGATCAAAGAAAGGCTCTCCCAATTAAACCATCCCTGATTGAGGCACCTACTTTAGATTTGAAGCCTTTACCAGATCATCTAAAGTATGTGTATCTTGGGGAAGGTGAGACGTTGCCCATTATTGTTGCATGAGATTTAATGCCGGAGCATGAGGAGGCCTTAATAAAATTGTTGCAGCAATACCGCAAAGCTATAGGTTGGACATTGGCTGATATTCAGGGAATTAGCCCATCTTTTTGTATGCACAAAATCACTCTAGAGGAGGGGTCCTTTAGGAATATTGAGCAACAAAGAAGGCTTAACCCTGCAATGAAAGAGGTTGTTAAAAATGAGGTAATTAAATGGTTGGATGCCGGGATCATTTATCCCATTGCAGATAGCAATTGGGTAAGCCCTGTCCAATGTGTTCCTAAGAAAGGAGGTGTCACTGTGGTGAGCAATAAAGATAATGAGTTGATCCCCACAAGGATAGTAACTGGCTGGAGGGTTTGTATGGATTACAGAAGGCTTAATAAAGCCACCCGAAATGATCATTACCCTCTACCATTTATCGACCAGATGTTGGATCGATTGGCTGGTCAGGCCTATTACTGTTTCTTGGATGGTTATTCTAGGTATAACCAGATTACTATTGCTCCTGAAGATCAGGAAAAAACCACTTTCACCTGTCCTTATGGGACGTTTGCTTTCAGGCGAATGCCTTTTGGCCTTTGCAATGCTCCAGCAACATTTCAGCGGTGTATGTTAGCAATTTTTTCTGATATGATTGAGTCCACTGTTGAAGTCTTTATGGACGATTTTTCAGTTTTTTGAGGGTCTTTTCAGAGTTGTTTAGATAATTTAGGAAAGGTATTAAAAAGATGTGAGGATACTCATCTAGTTCTTAATTGGGAGAAGTGCCACTTCATGGTGAAGGAGGGCATAGTGTTAGGCCATAGGATTTCTAAGAATGGTCTAGAAGTTGATAGAGCAAAAGTTGAGGTTATCGAAAGATTGGAGCCACCGAATTCAGTGAAGGGAATTCAGAGTTTCTTAGGACATGCTGGATTTTATAGGAGGTTCATAAAGGATTTTTCCAAAATCAGTAAACCTCTTTGTAACTTATTGTGCACTGATCATGTTTTTGACTTTAATGCAGATTGTAGGAAGGCTTTTGAAACGTTGAAGGCTGCTTTAATCTCAGCACCCATTCTTTGCGCACCTAATTGGAATTTGCCATTCGAGGTAATGTGTGATGCGAGTGATGCTGCGGTAGGTGCAATGCTGGGGCAAAAGCAGGGCAAATTTATTCATCCTATATATTATGCAAGCAAGGTTTTAAATGAGGCACAGGTCAACTACACAACTACTGAAAAGGAGTTGTTAGCTGTTGTGTTTGCTTTTGAGAAATTCCGGCCATATTTGGTTGAATCCAAAGTCACGGTGTTCACGGATCATGCAGCAATAAGGTATTTTATGTCAAAGAAAGATGCAAAGCCTAGACTAATTCGTTGGGTTTTATTACTGCAGGAATTCGACTTGGAGATAAAGGACAAGAAGGGATCAGAGAATGTCATTGCAGATCACTTGTCTCGTCTTGATCCATCATCATCTTTGCTGGAGCAATCTGCCATTTCCGATTCTTTTCCAGATGAACAGCTTTTTGCTGTTCAGGTAAAGGTAGTCAGGGATGTCCCTTGGTATGCTGATATTGCCAACTTTTTAGTGAAGGGAGTCACCCCTATTGATATGGATTGGAGGCAGAAGAAAAAGTTTAAGCATGATGCAAAATTTTTCTATTGGGATGAGCCATTTATGTATAAGCAATGCTCTGACGGTATTATTCATAGGTGCGTTTCAGGTGATGAAGCAACCGAAATCCTGGAGCAATGTCACTCTTCGCCGTATGGAGGCCATTTAAGCAGTCAAAGGACAGCTAAGAGGATTTTGCATTGCGGATTCTTCTGGCCTACCTTGTTTAAGGATGCCCACTGGTTCTACAAGCAATGTGACGCTTGTCAAAGGAGAGGAAACTTGGGGCCTAGAGATGAAATGCCTCTTACTTACATTTTAGAAGTTGAACTATTCGATGTATGGAGTATTGATTTTATGGGGCCATTTCCCCCTTCTAATGGCAATGTTTTTATCTCATTGGCAGTTGATTACGTGTCCAAATGGGTGGAGGCCATTGCATGCCATCAGAGTGATGCCAAGACAGTTGCAAGGTTTCTTCAATCGCACATCTTTGCGCGGTTTGGGACACCTAGGGCTCTAGTGAGTGATGAGGGTACACATTTTGTTAATAATATCTTAACTAAGATTTTAGCTAAGTATGAGATTAAGCATAGGATAGCTACCCCTTATCACCCACAAGCAAATGATCAAGCTGAAATTAGTAATAGGGAAATTAAATCGATTTTAGAAAAAGTAGTCCATCCATCTAGAAAGGATTGGTCCTTTAGGTTAGATGAGGCTCTTTGGGCCTATAGGACAGCTTATAAGACTCCTCTCGGTATGTCTCCCTATAGGTTAGTATATGGGAAAGCTTTCCATTTACCATTAGAGCTAGAGCATAAGACGTTTTGGGCTTTCAAAAAGTTAAATTTTTATCTGAGTCGTGCAGGAGCAATCAGAATGCTGCAGCTTAATGAGTTAGAAGAATTTCGCCAATTCTCTTATGAGAATGCGAAGATGTATAAGGAAAAGACTAAGCTGTGGCATGACAAGAAAATAAAATCTAAAGAATTTGTCAAGGGTCAGAAAGTTTTGCTTTATAATTCTAGATTAAAATTATTTCCTGGAAAATTAAAATCTAAATGGTCAGGATCGTTTATTGTGGTTGAGGTTTTTCCCAATGGAGCAATTACTTTGCAGGATGAAAATGATGGGAGAGTATTCAAGGTGAATGGACGGCGTGTGAAAAATTATTGGGGTGAGGAATTTCAGGCGAAATATCCTTCCCTAAAGTTGGTCGATGTTTGAGAGAGCAGGATTTTTGCGGGAGCATTTCACAGAGCAAAATTTTGAGCTCTCAGGATTTGTATTGATTTTATGTTTCGCTGATTTGTTTTTTTTATTTTTGTTAGGTTAGATTTAATTTTTCATGATTTATTAGATTTTATCTTTTAAGTATTTTTATTATTTTTGGTAGGTTAGATTTGATCTATTTTTTATTTGATTTGATTTGATTTTCGGGTTATTTATTTAAATTATCTTGCAATTAGCTTTTAGATAGTTAGATTTTATTTTATCTAGATTTTATTTTCAGTTTTAATTCATAGAGATTTTCTCTAATTTATTCGGCTTCTTTTGAAAATAAAAGATTGGGATGATTGGTTTAAATTTAATTTGAATCTTTGATTTTTCTTGTTTTGAAATTCGAATTCCGTATCTAAGATTCTTCAGGTTCAGCAGATTGTTGCGGCAAAGATATTGTTGGAGCAAAGTATTTCGAATTAGAAGGGTCTCCGTTGGAATTTATTATTGTTACCGTTAGATTTAGCTTTGAATTCTCGCAGGTTTGCATTTACAACGGTAATATTAGTTATGGCAGGGCAAATCTTTTCGGTTAGGATTCTTGTTTGCTGCAGCCCTATTTATGCATAAACGCTGGTAAGCTTCTCCACTTCATCTTCTTGATCAAATCTTCGTGCGAGTGTTATTCTTTCTTTCTCTGCATTCTCTGTCAAAACCCTTTTACACCTTCAATGGCTAAAACAAGAGCTCGAAAAGAAAGGGAGAGTGAGGAGGAAGAGATACCCGTGACCCCCGAAGTTCAAAAAGGAAAAACCAGAAAGAAAAGAACGCCAGAAGAGAAGGAGGCTAAGCGAAGAAGAAGACAACAAAGAGTTGAAGAACAAGAAAGAGCGAGAGATGAGGAGGTTGTTGCAGAAGAAGACGAAGACCCAAAAGAATCTGACAAACCGAATCAAGAAGAGGATGGACAGGAAGTGGCGAATATAGAAGAGGCTCGAGAGGAAATTCAGACGAAACAGAGTGAGGTTATGCAGACGGAGGCTGTAGAGGAAGAAGACAGAGAGCCAGTTCAGGAGGCTCGGGTGGAGGTTATCATACCTGAACCTCCGAAACGACGCCGCATTAAGCCGAAGGCTGGGCGCATTCCAGTGATCAGAACTGATACCCCATCGCCTCCATCATCAGATTCCGAGAGAGAGAAGGTCGAGCAAGAGGAACGAGAGAAAAAAGAGGCTGGGGAAAGAAGGCGAGAAGAAGCAGAGAAACAGGCAGAGGAGGAACAGTTGCTGAAGCGGAGAGAAGAGAAGGGCAAAAAGATTGCTGAAGCATCAGAGGAACACGATGAAATAGCAGAGCGACAGGTGCCATACGATCGCTTCGTCAATAATTTTGCTAGAGCAAAATACACTGAGCTCCTGAAAAGGGATTTTCTGTTCGAAAGAGGTTTCAGCGGTGATCTTCCGCCATTTCTAAGGACCGGCATAGCTGACCACGGCTGGGAGCTGTTTTGTGCTAAGTCGGAGGCTGTGAACGCACAAGTGGTGCGTGAATTCTATGCCAACATTGATAAAGAAGAGGGTTTCCTGGTAATTGTCAGAGGAGTCGAGATAGATTGGAGTCCAAGTGCGATCAACGCACTGTACCATCTTCAAAACTTCCCCCACGTGGCATTCAATGAAATGGCAGTCGCGCCATCTGAGGAGCAGTTAAGTAATGCTATAAGGGAGGTAGGAATCGAGGGGGCGCAGTGGCAACTATCTAAGACTCAGAAACGGACATTCCAGTCGGCTTATTTGAAAAAGGAAGCGAACACATAGATGGGTTTCATTAGGCAGAGGTTGCTTCCAACAACGCACGACTCGACAGTATCCAGGGAACGAATTCTTTTGGCTTTTGCTATCTTAAGGTCTCTCAGTATTGACGTAGGAAAAATTATTTGTATGCAGACAAGCAGGGGTTCCAGTGGAGGAGAGTGAAGCAATTCTATTTGATAAAGGGATCATTTATACGCCCAATTTGGCGCGGCTCCAGCGCACGCAGGAAATATGTCAAGGTGGGCTTATCTACGGCATCAATACGATTCTAGAACAACTGGCACTTTCGGCCAGTAGGCAGGAGTTTGCTGAGAGGAAGACTTTAACCTTCTGGAACTATGTTAAGAATCGGGATGCCAGCTTAAAGAGGGCGCTGCAGGAGAATTTTTCAAACCCATACCCTGCCCTTCCCATGTTCCCTGACGATCTGTTGAACCCTTGGATTCCGCCCCCACCTGCTGAAAGAGGAGAAGAGAATGATGATGAAGACCAGGGTCAGGAAGATTGATGGATGGAATGATCTTCAGCGAGCATTATTTTTGTCTTATCATTTTGTTTGCTCGCGCATATCTGACCCCGTTTGCTAAATATGTTTGCTTGTTCCTTTTTAATTTTTCTGCTTTAAAAATATATCTCTGCTATGTAATTTCTTTTCTTGTGTTTTTTAAATGAAATTTCTAGATGTTTCTATTCTATGAGCACTGAGTAACTCTAACTTAACTAATTTTCTTATGAATTTTTGAAGCTTGGACTGATTACGCATAATTAGATCAAGGTATTCTGATCTCCAGAAACCTTTTGCTTGAGCATTTCTTCTAGCCTGGACTGTTGCTGCGACAAAGAAGATTTTGACGGTAGTTTTGACTTATATGATCCACTTTAAGCTTAATCTAAGTCCCATGTTTAGTTACAAATTCAGATAGAAAAATTTAAGTTTGGGGGTATAATTGCTTAATTAATGATTTATTGGGGACAATGAATAATTCAAGTTTGGGGGACTTTTTGCTACTCCAATTATTTTGCTCGAGCATTCCTCTCCTTCAAAATTAAAATTTGCTAGGTTATTGAGTAACCGGGGACATTTGTGATACCCACAGTTTGTCTTCGCGTCAAAAGATGACCAAGGAAAAATGAGAAAAAAATAAGAAAAATTATTTACTGAAAAAAATTATTTGTTGAAGATTTTGCTGAAAAAATTGACAGAGCAAAAGTTTTGAGGGATGAATGATGATCCAACATTTTTTCTGTCTTCCAGAACTTAGGTGAGCTTCATCATAAAATGTCGCCATTCTGAGGGGCAAGAGATGGAATAACTAAGGATTTTTTAGCTTTATAATGAGTATTGAGTCTAGTTGGTGATGAGCTTGAGGCAAGGGTATACTGCACCATAAAGTGGGTCATCCCATGCTTAAGAGCTTATGACTGTAAGGCTGCTTTAAGTCTGATAAATAATGATATAAACCCCTTTAAAAATATGTTTTGAAATGTCTGATAATAGAGTTAGGCTGTGGTGAGTTCTTAGAATTAAGTTGAAAAGTGGTGATTATTTGTCCCTGCTGAAGGAATCATTTTGCTGTAGCAGAGCTTGGTTTTGCAGAGTGCTCAGGTAAAGGTTAAAGGTAGTGTTGGACTGTCTGGTTTAATTAAGCTAATTCTTTGTCTAATGTTTTGAGATTCTTGAAGGAAGGTTGGTTAGTATTGCTCGGGACGCGCAATAGTTCAAGTTTGGGGGTATGATAACTGCCCAAAAGGTAGTTATTTAGGCCTCAATTATATAGGGATTTGTGTGTCCTTTATGCTTATTAGAGTTGGTTTTAGAGAGATATTACATGATTTAACCCATTTGGAAGAATGGAAGCTTTGGAAATCACTTTGTGCAGATTATGCTGCTGAGCGACTGGAAGGAGCAAATTCTATGCTGCAGCAAAACTGGGAACAGAAGCTGCCACATCACAGCTCGTTAGCCAACTTCATGAACCGACTTCTGTTGAGTTATTTTCGTGATAAAGGATCAAGGAGAGCCTTACACGTGTCCTAGTTGACCTAATTCAAGCCTCTCATCCTTCTATAAAAGGAAGTAGCCGTCAGAGTCAAATTCATTCCATGTTTTCCCTTGGAAGCCGAATAGTTAGGGAGATTGAAGATTATCAAGAACACCATCAACCACAAGCTGATTAGGGAGTTTACCTTCTTTATTAACTTGTAGTTATGGACATGCAAACTCAGATTGTAATTCGTATTCCTATGCCTATTATGAACTAAGTAGCTTAAGGTGTTGGTTAGGAATAATGTGATTATTGTGCTTCATCTCTAGTAATAAATTGACTATTGCATTTTGGTTAATTGTTGTGCTTATTCTTATTTTATGCCCGCCTGGCCAGCCGGTATGGATAGCTCTCTCTAGTTTCAGGGATGATTTAGAGAGTGTGTGACAATTCTCCACACTACGATCATTGTGTATTGGTGAACGCCAGTGACTGAGCTAGGGATAGCCAGTTGCCTAGTGCTTGATCGGTCGCTCTTCATTGGGTTTGAAACATATCCCAAAAGATCCGGAGTTCCGGGAGGAATCCGCTAATAATACTGCGAGAAATGCATAATCAATAATATTGCTAGAGCATATCTTAGAATAATCACTAAAGCCTAACCAGCGCCTGTCTTTAATCTGTCTGTCTATTTGTTTACTCGTTGTTCTGTCATTTATTTTTATTCTGCATAATTCTTATAAAACCCAACATTTTTATTATCTTCGAAACCATTAGAAAGTTATACAAAATAGGTAAAGTGGAAACTCATTCAGACCTTGGATTAATAATATTACTTGCTGCAGACTGTGTATACTTGCACAGGAATTCTAGAGTATTTCATATCATATTTTTACTCACTCTAGGAACCCAACAAGCTTCCCAATTCTCCTCCCCATCAAATGGAAGAGAATCCCTTCATTTATAGAGTTCTCGTTGGATGGGCCCTGGTGACTTTTGGGCCAGCAACTTGGGCTTGAACTTTAGTGGTCTTGGGCTCAACTATTTAGTTTTGAGTTTTGTTCATATTTGATCCAAAACCTTATGACCCAAATATTTAAAAGATCCAAATTTGATCCAAATAACTATTTTTTTAAGGGAAAAATACACTTTTGGTCCCTGAGGTTTGGTTTAGGTTTCGTTTTGGTCCCTGAGGTTTCAAACTCAACACTTTATTCCCTGAGGTTTGCATTCAGTAGCATTTTGGTCCCTTCATCCATTTTTCCGTTATAAACTAACAGTTTGCTGAAGTGGCACCTAATTTTTATTAAAAATAAATTATTTTTTAATTTTTTTAAAATAAAAATATATTAAAATAATTAATAAATAAATAAATTAATCTTCTTCTTCCCCCCTCCATCTCTTATCCTTTTTCTTCTGAACACCGGCCGGTGGCAGCCGACGACCGGCGACAACTGCTCGCCGGCGGCCGGCCGCCGCCGACGACTTTTTTTATTTTATTTTATTTATTTATTTATTTATCTTAGAGTCCACGGAATCCAACCCTTTGCTCGCCACCATCTCTTTGAACCTCTGTTCCATACACTTTCTGTAGTGCTCCTTCGTCAGCTTGTCCATCTTGTCCATCAGCTCATGCCATATCCCATGATTCACTAACTTCATTCAAAATCAAACAAAACCCATTTGGATAATAACCCATAAGAACTTCTACTATCGAAGAGACAAGTATTTTGTTTGTTTTATTTGTTAACATACCTCGAAGAAGCCCTAGTTTTCGCAGGCGTCGTTGATCTGCTCCATGGCAGCTTCTCCCTCTTCACCATTGAGTTTCTCCATGTTGATAACAGGGAAATCCATCTCCATTTTCTCTCTCTAAAACTTGATATAATAGGCGTGTGGTGGAAAGGGAAAATAAAAGAAACCCACGGGTTCGTTCCAGATCTGGAACGAAGGGGGTTTTTCCCCTTCGTTCCAGTCCCGATTCAAAGGGGGAAGCCCTCTTTGAACTTTTTTTTTTTTAAAAAAAACAGAGAGTTGGGGGAGGTGTTCGGTGATTAAGGGGGCTGAAACGTGGACTGAGTTTGGGGGAGATTTTCGCCGTCGCTTTGCTGTTCCCGGAGAAGAAGATATTGACGTTGAAGCTCGAGAAAGAACACACACAAACCCAAAGGAGATAAGAAGAAAAAAAATAGTATATTTATTCATTATTTTAATATATTTTTTATTTTAAAAAATTAACTTATTTTAATAAAAATTAGGTGCCACATCAGCAAACCGTTAGTTTATAACGGAAAAATGGATGGAGGGACCAAAATGCTACTAAATGCAAACTTCAGGGACTAAAATGTTGAGTTTGAAACCTCAGGGACCAAAACGAAACCTAAACCAAACCTCAGGGACCAAAAGTGTATTTTTCCCTTTTTTTAATTAGTTGGTCAAATTAATTAATTTGATCAAAATAATTTAATTTTTTTTTTTAAAAAATAGAAACTTGGCTCTATAAATTTATAATTGGCCAACTTTGTCTTCAAATTAAATTTGGGACACATGACAATTTATAATTGGTTCCAAATTTAATTATTTGTAATTGGTCAAAATTTCTCCTTCAAAAGTCTCCATTCATTTGAATTTAAGGGTGAACAATTTCATCACTAAAAAAAGGCAATATAAATTTTGTGAAATACAAATCTAATTTTTTAAAACAATTCATATTCATTTTAGTTTAAATTTCATATTTAGATAAAAAATTATTAAATAATTAATAATAAATCTCTATTTATAAATTACTATTATCTCTAACCTGTTAGCATTTAACTATTTAAATAATTAATTGTTTTAAAAATCATTTAAACAATTAGAAAAAAAATTAATTATTAAATTCATTCATTATTATTAATTAATATAAATGGTATACTTGTAAATTTATAGAAATTTAATCAACAAAACTTTTCATATTCAAGTATTTCTCCTCCTAATATTTTGCATTATTATAATTCATTTTTAAAAAATTACTATTTTTTTAATTTCAATATATAGAGAGAAAATTTTATGGTAAAGTGTTTACTTAAATTATAATTTCTTTTTTGTTTTGAACAATTATAATTTATCTTTTAATTAACTAATTCTTATGATTTTCATATTACAATTTTATCTTTAATAAAAAAAAATGACAATATCATGAATTTTATCAAATAAAAATCTTATTGTGAAAACATTTTATATCTTTTCGCTTAAATATCATATTTATATAAAAATTTATTAGAAATCTATTTTATCCATTATTATTATCTATAATATATAAGTTAGCATTAAACTAAAAAAAAAGTATAAGAAAAACGTTAACATTTAAGTAATGTTTTTTTTAAAAAAAAAACATTTAAATAATTAGAAAACAATTTTAGTCATTAAAATTTACATTATTAATAATTAATGAAAATTAATTATCAATGGCATATTTTTTAAATATGTAAATTAAATAAGGGGCATAATTATCCAAAAATATTTTTCAACGATTGTAGCTTTATATATATATATACATATATATATATATATATATATATATTTTAAAACAATTCATATTCATTTTAGTTTAAATATCATATTTAGATAAAATAAATTTATTAAATAATTAATAATAAATCCCTATTTATAAATTACTATTATCTCTAACCCGTTAGCATTTAACTATTTAAATAATTAATTGTTTTAAAAATCATTTAAACAATTAGAAAAAAAAATAATTATTAAATTCATTCATTATTATTAATTAATATAAATTGTATACTTGTAAATTTATAGAAATTTAATCAACAAAAATTTTCATATTCAAGTATTTCACCTCCTAATATTTCACATTATTATAATTAATTTTTAGAAAATTATTATTTTTTAAATTTCAATATATAGAGAGAAAATTTTATGGTAAAGTGTCTACTTAAATTAAAATTTCTTTTTTGTTTTGAACAATTATATTTTATCTTTTAATTAACTAATTCTTATGATTTTCATATTACAATTTTATCTTTAACTAATAAAAAAATGACAATATCATGAATTTTATCAAATAAAAATCTTATTGTGAAAACATTTTATATCCTTTCACTTAAATATCATATTTATATAAAAATTTATTAGAAATCTATTTTATCCATTATTATTATCTATAATATATAAGTTAGCATTAAACTAAAAAAAGTATAAGAAAAACGTTAACATTTAAGTAATGGTTTTTTTAAAAAAAAAACATTTAATTTATTAGAAAAAAAATTGTAGTCATTAAAATTTACATTATTAATAATTAATGAAAATTAATTATCAATGACATATTTTGTAAATATGTAAATTAAATAAGGGGCATAATTGTCCAAAAATGTTTTTTCAACGATTGTAGCTTTTTAATATATATATAGATATAGATATAGATATAGTGTAACGCCCCAGGTTTTATTATTAACTAACCTAGTGACATTACTAAACTCCTATTCAGACTAACCGAGAGCTCCGAAAATTTCGGCAGCATAACGACATACATAGGACGAAACCAAAATTTTAGATCACCTGCTAAGCACAAAATGACACTTCTATATTGGTTCATTCAACTCCACAACTCCACAGAACAACAACAAAAAGGATACGAGTCAGATCTCGCATCTCCAGCCAACAACAAAACCTAACTCTATCAGAACAAGCATCACCTTAACTTTCTAGAAGCAGTTCAACTTTATTAGACATTAGCATATTTACAACCTAGCGGAAGCATGAAATCTAACCATGCTCAATAACAGGAACAAAAATTACGCCCACCTAGCTACGAAGCTAAACAGACCTACCTATCAACAATTAATTGAAAACTGTCCTTTCTAACAGAGAAAGAAAAAGCATATAAACAAACTATGGAACCCTGTGGTCACCCCTCGTGGACCTCCTCGTCTACATCACCGGGCACATACAGCTCATCACCTGCATAATCTGAAATTTTTGGGGGAAATAAAGGGGAGGGGTATCAGTACAACCACCGTACTGGTAAGTAGCTCACACCCGGTGAGCCACCAAACAACAAACAACCACCACAACAAGCTAACCACACACACCATGCTTATAAAGCGATAAACAACCCGCATGCTCTTAAACACGAAAATAACAATGGCAACACATGCTCATGCAAAAAATGGGACGACAACATGAATCCACGCATCATGCTATGCACCCCCACATGGTTTCCGCGCCATGCCCGCACACTCACGTGATTTCCGCGTCACGCTCCGCACTAACAGCCCACACGTGATTTCCGCGTCACGCTCCGCAACCCCACCCAACACATGTATTATAACGCGCCATGCGCAGCGCCACTCACACGTGATTTCCGCGTCACGCTCCGCACTCACACCCACACGTGATTTCCGCGTCCCGCTCCGCACACACACCCAACACATGATTTACGCGTCATGCTCCGCCTCTCCCCAATGAACACACTATGCAGACACGACTCATGCAGCATAGCCAACAACAACAGTATCTCATGCTCATAAATTAAACAAACAACATACTTATGAACCATTAACACAACATGCTTAAGTATCCAACAAAGCATCAAGTTTGATCACAAGGAGAGCTACAAACAATAATAAACACAACATATAGTAACCAAGCAAGAAAAACGATAACATGCTCAAACAAACAAACAAGCCCGTCCAAGTAGAAACTACTTACAGAAGATTTTTACAAACCAACGCTAGCTGGAATGGCACGACACGCTCCCAAAACGAGCTTCCGACTATTAAAGGAAGTCTATACTAAAGAAAAACACCCTAAAAACATGCTGCTAAGGGCGAGACCGAACCAACAACGGTTTGTTTTCCTTGCTGGACAGCATCTAAACATAACCCGAATTGAGAACCCAACACCATTAAACCATGGGCAACCACATTTAAAGCGTTACGGGCGGTGGGTATTTGTTAGTTGACGACCATATCTAAGGCTTTTTAGCCAATGGACAGCAAGTAAATATAATCTACGGCACACTAACAACATTTAGGAGGTTGGGCAACGCAACAAAGGCCTAAGTGATCAGTGAGACCTTATTTAGCATGCTTCTAAACTACGGACAGCAGGTAAAACCTCACTTAAACCATGATTTAAAACCTACAAAGGGTCGGGAAACATTTTAAGGTAACGGGGCTTAATGGGCAATGAAGAACCACATGATTTTTTTACCCAAACAGCCATGACAACCCACTTAGATGCATAAACTAGGTCCTATAAGGGCTAGGCAACTCCTACGAGCCTAGATATGCAATGGGTAACAACCTAAACATGATTCTAAGGCTAGGATAACTATTGGACATCACTTTTTAATGCTAAAAGCGAAGGGACAGCAAGAAACCTTACCAAACGGACTCGCTTTCACGAAAGGCGGGTTATTCTAATCTCTAACAACGTGTTAGAACGCTCCTTGGGCAATGGGTATCCAAGCTGAAGTGTTTCGAACCTTATCGAACACTTAGACGGCGCTGCAGATCAGAACATTGAACGCAATTAAACCTTTCAGCACCAAAAACTAATGGGTATTCAAATTTAAGCTTCAACCAAGAGTGGGTAAAACATAAACTTACCACCCGGAGCGACCCAAGGCCAAACGACACCGAAAACAGCCAAGAACACTGCTGGACAGAGGCGGAATCGGCTGAAACGAGGTCGACGAGACTCCGAATCGCCAAGCACGCGAGATCTAACAACACCAAATCGATAGGAACTTAGATCAAGCAATAAACCACATGAAAAAGGAAAGGAAAGAGGCTTACCCACGAGTTCTAAGGTTGAAACGCGAAGAAGACGGGGCTTCAAGGTGCTATCCGCGCAAGATCTATTCAATACGGACAAGGAGGAATTAGATCGGGTCTTAAATCACCTAGATCGAGGGGAAAAAGACTTACCCACAAGGTTTTCTTGCTGAAAACGGAAGGAGAAGAGAGAGATTCGAATCTTGAACCCACGAAACAAAGAGGTCAGGCGCGCGACTGCAAGGGAAAACGGCGGCGGCGACTGAGCTAGGCGGCGGCGCTGCAAGCGGCGGCACGAGCTATCCGCGAAAGAATCACTAAGCAACAACACATAAAGAAGAATAAGGGGAAAAAAATAATATCCCAATTGACTTTAAAATATCAATTGAAGGCCAAATTTAAATTCCAATATTTGCAAACTAGAATTTAAACTTTATTAATCCAAAGTGGCATAATTTCGATAACGCGGGGCGTTACAGACTCCCCACCTTTAAAAACTTTCGTCCTCGAAAGTTGCCCGCCTAGCCACTTTGAACGATTGATCTTGATCTCAAACTTTTCTTCTCAAGGCACTTATTACTGGTAGCTTTCAGCTCATCAAGCCCTTTTCCACTAGAATGCCAAGGTTTTGAATTACAGCACAAGAAGGATCATTGACGAACATCCACAACAATTCCCGAAGGCAGTTGTGTTGAACTTACAACACTTGTAGCTTCATTAGCAAACTTCACCAACTTTGAGCCCCCCTTGTTGGTTATATGTCGCTCGTCATTACCAACTAGGCACCGCTAAGGTTGAACCAATCAACACCAAAAGACTTCCACGACCAACACACTTTTCGAGCAATCCATCCCTCTTGGCAATGGCTATAGGATGAATCTAATGCTACTCGTGGTGCTGCCTTACTAAGTGCAACCCCAATAGCCTTGTCATGGTGACAACTAATGTTGCGGTCATGACCCTTTATCGATTTCCAACATCTCCTTTGTCCCAGGTTGAGATCTCGCTACATAATTAAATGCTTGACTCTTGGTCTAAGGATAAACCAACATATCGTCAAGAACATTGTCACGAGCAAGTCTAAAAGGACCTTGAGACTTGGTTTACGAAGTTCATAACAATAGCAAGGCATTAATGAGTCCGAAGACATCAAAGAAGCTAGCTACGCTCATACTTGGTTTTGAAGGCCATCCTCGGAATGCTAACTTCCTTGACTCTTAAACTGTGAAGCCAGAATGCAAAATCATCCTAGGAACTTCCTTTTCCTTGAAGCTGGCCTATACTAAGAGGTTTAAAAACAAGGCACCAAGGAAAAGGATTCCCTAGCAATTCAAGCTTTAAGATTTGCTCGACAAACACTGCCACAAAAACGAAGGAATGATCCATGCATACTCACAACAACGAACAATTATGCGCAAGACAAGCAAAAATCATAAGAACAAGATTTCAGAACCAAAAGATATAGACTTAAGAAGAGAAGGGATTACTAACCTTGAGCGAGGGGTACACTGACTCCCCACCTTAGGAGCTATCTTCATCATCAGAATCATCGACATCGTAAAGCTTTGGATATTCCGCCTTGAGCTCCTCATCGGTGACACAGGGCAAGAACTCCTCAACGCACGCACTAGATCCTGACGAAGAACTTCTAACCTTCTGACTAGTTGCAAATACTTTCACTTCGTGCTTTTTCTTGGCACCAGATAACGTGCCAACCTCTTGGGATTGATCCGTCCTGGGGATGTCCCTATCCAACATCCGAGCGCTCGCTAGGGCTGCTGCAAAGGTGGCTGGTCGACCAAGCCTGACCAAACCTCTAATTTCTGCGCGGAGCCCATTAACGAATCGGTTGGTCCTAATCTCTTCGGTGGCAACCAACCCCGGAACTCGGTAGGACAACTCTTCGAACCTTCTGACGTACTGCTCCACAGACAAGGTCCCTTGAACAAGAGAGACAAACTCCGCTTCTTGCTCAACATCAGCAAAACGACAGTCAAAATGGTCTCGCACAAGACCTTTGAACCCTGACCAGGAAATGGGATTCTCTGGGTGGTTCTCGGTTTGACCCACAACCTTCCACCAAGTGCGAGCGTGGCCTTTGAGCATAAAGGCAGCTCCTTGGACCCGTTGTTGAGCATTAGCTCCAAGAAATTGAAATATTGCTTCCAATGCGGCGGTCCATTCTACCACTGCTTCAGAACAATCCAAGTGCCCATCGAATGAAGGAGGCTTCGCCTTCATGAATATCTTGAAAAACTGCATATCCTCGCCACGAGCAGGGGCTCCATATGCATCGACGTGTTGCAGGTTGTTTATGAATGCATTACCAAGCATCGCCTGCAATGCCTCCACTGCCAGCACAGGAGGCGCTGGGGGAGGAATGGGAGGATTCGCCTCAGGATGCGAATTAACCTCGGGTACGTCTGGAGGGCCAGAACGTCCACTACCTTGACTGCTACTGGAACTCATCGCTGAAAAGAAACGATGAACTCACCTAAGGAACAGGGATAGAAGGGACCAACCTCAGACTATGGCAACAACCTAGGCTTTAAAGGAAACAACCTATGCCTACGAACCAACAACATCACACAAAACAATCACAAGGATACCAAGAGCTATCTAGCAACTATGGGAGCATCCTACTCCTACTACCAAACAAGAGTCACACAAATCCAGGCAAGCTATCTATCCGCCTACCAGGAGCATCCTAAACCTAGCTACTATGTTATAAAGCAACTTAGGAAAACAACATGCTCACACAAGGCAACCAAGCACATAATAGGAAATCAAACAAGCCACAATAATTATGCAACAATCAAGTACATAAGAGATAACCAAGCCAACAGATAATCCAATCATACGACAACACAAGAATATCTTAACCGAATCAACGTACCTGGTGATGGAGAGGAGAACGAGGAAGACCACAGATCCTACATTATTAACAACCTAGTTTCTAGGTTAGTCTACAGGAACGTAATCGCTCTGATACCAACTGTAACGCCCCAGGTTTTATTATTAACTAACCTAGTGATATTACTAAACTCCTATTCAGACTAACCGAGAGCTCCGAAAATTTCGGCAGCATAACGGCATACATAGGACGAAACCAAAATTTTAGATCACCTGCTAAGCACAAAATGACACTTCTATATTGGTTCATTCAACTCCACAACTCCACAGAACAACAACAAAAAGGATACGAGTCAGATCTCGCATCTCCAACCAACAACAAAACCTAACTCTATCAGAACAAGCATCACCTTAACTTTCTAGAAGCAGTCAAACTTTATTACACATTAGCATATTTACAACCTAGCGGAAGCATGAAATCTAACCATGCTCAATAACAGGAACAAAAATTACGCCCACCTAGCTACGAAGCTAAACAGACCTACCTATCAACAATTAATTGAAAACTGTCCTTTCTAACAGAGAAAGAAAAAGCATATAAACAAACTATGGAACCCTGTGGTCACCCCTCGTGGACCTCCTCGTCTACATCACCGGGCACATACAGCTCATCACCTGCATAATCTGAAATTTTTGGGGGAAATAAAGGGGAGGGGT
This sequence comes from Luffa aegyptiaca, assembly GCA_017139565.1. Lineage (NCBI taxonomy): Eukaryota > Viridiplantae > Streptophyta > Magnoliopsida > Cucurbitales > Cucurbitaceae > Luffa > Luffa aegyptiaca. The sequence continues at coordinate 27,531,775 of CM029397.1, forward strand.
ATCAGTACAACCACCGTACTGGTAAGTAGCTCACACCCGGTGAGCCACCAAACAACAAACAACCACCACAACAAGCTAACCACACACACCATGCTTATAAAGCGATAAACAACCTGCATGCTCTTAAACACGAAAATAACAATGGCAACACATGCTCATGCAAAAATGGGACGACAACATGAATCCACGCATCATGCTATGCACCCCCACATGGTTTCCGCGCCATGCCCGCACACTCACGTGATTTCCGCGTCACGCTCCGCACTCACAGCCCACACGTTATTTCCGCGTCACGCTCCGCAACCCCACCCAACACATGTATTATAACGCGCCATGCGCAACGCCACTCACACGTGATTTCCGCGTCACGCTCCGCACTCACACCCACACGTGATTTCCGCGTCACGCTCCGCACACACACCCAACACATGATTTACGCGTCATGCTCCGCCTCTCCCCAATGAACACACTATGCAGACACGACTCATGCAGCATAGCCAACAACAACAGTATCTCATGCTCATAAATTAAACAAACAACATACTTATGAACCATTAACACAACATGCTTAAGTATCCAACAAAGCATCAAGTTTGATCACAAGGAAAGCTACAAACAATAATAAACACAACATATAGTAACCAAGCAAGAAAAACGATAACATGCTCAAACAAACAAACAAGCCCGTCCAAGTAGAAACTACTTACAGAAGATTTTTACAAACCAACGCTAGTTGGAATGGCACGACACGCTCCCAAAACGAGCTTCCGACTACAAACAAGCTACCAACTATTAAAGGAAGTCTATACTAAAGAAAAGCACCCTAAAAACATGCTGCTAAGGGCGAGACCGAACCAACAACGGTTTGTTTTCCTTGCTGGACAACATCTAAACATAACCCGAATTGAGAACCCAACACCATTAAACCATGGGCAACCACGTTTAATGCGTTAGGGCGGTGGGTATTTGTTAGTTGACAACCATATCTAAGGCTTTTTAGCCAATGGACAGCAAGTAAATATAATCTACGGCACACTAACAACATTTAGGAGGTTGGGCAACGCAACAAAGGCCTAAGTGATAAGTGAGACCTTATTTAGCATGCTTCTAAACTACGGACAGCAGGTAAAACCTCACTTAAACCATGCTTTAAAACCTACAAAGGGTCGGGAAACATTTTAACGTAACGGGGCTTAATGGGCAATGAAGAACCACATGATTTTTTTACCCAAACAGCCATGACAACCCACTTAGATGCATAAACTAGGTCCTATAAGGGCTAGGCAACTCCTACGAGCCTAGATATGCAATGGGTAACAACCTAAACATGATTCTAAGGCTATGAAAACTATTGGGCAGCACTTTTTAATGCTAAAAGCGAAGGGACAGCAAGAAACCTTACCAAACGGACTCGCTTTCACGAAAGGCGGGTTATTCTAATCTCTAACAACGTGTTAGAACGCTCCTTGGGCAATTGGTATCCAAGCTGAAGTATTTCGAACCTTATCGAACACTTAGACGGCGCTGCAGATCAGAACATTGAACGCAATTAAACCTTTCAGCACCAAAAACTAATGGGTATTCAAATTTAAGCTTCAACCAAGAGTGGGTAAAACATAAACTTACCACCCGGAGCGACCCAAGGCCAAACGACACCGAAAACAGTCAAGAACACTGCTGGACAGAGGCAGAATCGGCTGAAACGAGGTCGACGAGACTCCGAATCGCCAAGCACGCGAGATCTAACAACACCAAATCGATAGGAACTTAGATCAAGCCTTAAACCACATGAAAAAGGAAAGGAAAGAGGCTTACCCACGAGTTCTAAGGCTGAAACGCAAAGAAGACGGGGCTTCAAGGTGCTGTCCGCGCAAGATGTATTCAATATGGACAAGGAGGAATTAGATCGGGTCTTAAATCACCTAGATCGAGGGGAAGAAGACTTACCCACAAGGTTTTCTTGCTGAAAACGGAAGGAGAAGAGAGAGATTCGAATCTTGAACCCACGAAACAGAGAGGTCAGGCGCGCGACTGCAAGGGAAAACGGCGGCGGCGACTGAGCTAGGCGGCGGCGCTGCAAGCGGCGGCACGAGCTATCCGCGAGAGAGAGCGAGAGAGAGATGGCCGGAGATGGGGAAAAACGCAGGGAGGGGGTGTCTGATACGCGAATGGGAGAGAGAGTGTGTGAGATTTTCCTATTTCCTTCTTTTCTTTTCTCTCTTTTTTTTTTAACTCCCTTAATACCAAAACCACCCACTAACGAAAAAAAACGCTACTTTACTGCCCACTAACCGTAAAAACTTAACCGACTAAAAAAAGAATCACTAAGCAACAACACATAAAGAAGAATAAGGGGAAAAAAAATAATATCCCAATTGACTTTAAAATATCAATTGAAGGCCAAATTTAAATTCCAATATTTGCAAACTAGAATTTAAACTTGATTAATCCAAAGTGGCATAATTTCGATAACGCGGGGCGTTACAGACTCCCCACCTTTAAAAACTTTCGTCCTCGAAAGTTGCCCGCCTAGCCACTTTGAACGATTGATCTTGATCTCAAACTTTTCTTCTCAAGGCACTTATTACTGGTAGCTTTCAGCTCATCAAGCCCTTTTCCACTAGAATGCCAAGGTTTTGAATTACGGCACAAGAAGGATCATTGACGAACATCCACAACAATTCCCGAAGGCAGTTGTGTTGAACTTACAACACTTGTAGCTTCATTAGCAAACTTCACCAACTTTGAGCCCCCCTTGTTGGTTATATGCCGCTCGTCATTACCAACTAGGCACCGCTAAGGTTGAACCAATCAACACCAAAAGACTTCCACGACCAACACACTTTTCGAGCAAACCATCCCTCTTGGCAATGGCTATAGGATGAAACTAATGCTACTCGTGGTGCTGCCTTACTAAGTGCAACCACAATAGCCTTGTCATGGTGACAACTAATGTTGCGGTCATGACCCTTTATCGATTTCCAACATCTCCTTTGTCCCAGGTTGAGATCTCGCTACATAATTAAATGCTTGACTCTTGGTCTAAGGATAAACCAACATATCGTCAAGAACATTGTCACGAGCAAGTCTAAAAGGACCTTGAGACTTGGTTTACGAAGTTCATAACAATAGCAAGACATTAATGAGTCCGAAGACATCAAAGAAGCTAGCTACGCTCATACTTGGTTTTGAAGGCCATCCTCGGAATGCTAACTTCCTTGACTCTTAAACTGTGAAGCCAGAATGCAAAATCATCCTAGGAACTTCCTTTTCCTTGAAGCTGGCCTATACTAAGAGGTTTAAAAACAAGGCACCAAGGAAAAGGATTCCCTAGCAATTCAAGCTTTAAGATTTGCTCGACAAACACTGCCACAAAAACGAAGGAATGATCCATGCATACTCACAACAACGAACAGTTATGCGCAAGACAAGCAAAAATCATAAGAACAAGATTTCAGAACCAAAAGATATAGACTTAAGAAGAGAAGGGATTACTAACCTTGAGCGAGGGGTACGCTGACTCCCCACCTTAGGAGCTATCTTCATCATCAGAATCATCGACATCGTAAAGCTCTGGATATTCCGCCTTGAGCTCCTCATCGGTGACACAGGGCAAGAACTCCTCAACGCACGCACTAGATCCTGACGAAGAACTTCTAACCTTCTGACTAGTTGCAAACACTTCCACTTCGTGCTTTTTCTTGGCACCAGATGACATGCTAACCTCTTGGGATTGATCCGTCCTGGGGATGTCCCTATCCAACATCCGAGCGCTCGCTAGGGCTGCTGCAAAGGTGGCTGGTCGACCAAGCCTGACCAAACCTCGAATTTCTGCGCGGAGCCCATTAACGAATCGGTTGGTCCTAATCTCTTCGGTGGCAACCAACCCCGGAACTCGGTAGGACAACTCTTCGAACCTTCTGACGTACTGCTCCACAGACAAGGTCCCTTGAACAAGAGAGACAAACTCCGCTTCTTGCTCAACATCAGCAAAACGACAGCCAAAATGGTCTCGCACAAGACCTTTGAACCCTGACCAGGAAATGGGATTCTCTGGGCGGTTCTCGGTTTGACCCACAACCTTCCACCAAGTGCGAGCGTGGCCTTTGAGCATAAAGGCAGCTCCTTGGACCCGTTGTTGAACATTAGCTCCAAGAAATTGAAATATTGCTTCCAATGCGGCGGTCCATTCTACCACTGCTTCAGAACTATCCAAGTGCCCATCGACTGAAGGAGGCTTCGCCTTCATGAATATCTTGAAAAACTGCATATCCTCGCCACGAGAAGGGGCTCCATATGCATCGACGTGCTGCAGGTTGTTTATGAATGCATTACCAAGCATCGCCTGCAATGCCTCCACTGCCAGCACAGGCGGCGCTGGGGGAGGAATGGGAGGATTTGCCTCAGGATGCGAATTAACCTCGGGTACGTCTAGAGGGCCAGAACGTCCACTACCTTGACTGCTACTGGAACTCATCGCTGAAAGGAAACGATGAACTCACCTAAGGAACAGGGATAGAAGGGACCAACCTCAGACTATGGCAACAACCTAGGCTTTAAAGGAAACAACCTATGCCTACGAACCAACAACATCACACAAAACAATCACAAGGATACCAAGAGCTATCTAGCAACTATGGGAGCATCCTACTCCTACTACCAAACAAGAGTCACACAAATCCAGGCAAGCTATCTATCCGCCTACCAGGAGCATCCTAAACCTAGCTACTATGTTATAAAGCAACTTAGGAAAACAACATGCTCACACAAGGCAACCAAGCACATAATAGGAAATCAAACAAGCCACAATAATTATGCAACAATCAAGTACATAAGAGATAACCAAGCCAACAGATAATCCAATCATACGACAACACAAGAATATCTTAACCGAATCAACGTACCTGGTGATGGAGAGGAGAACGAGGAAGACCACATATCCTACATTATTAACAACCTAGTTTCTAGGTTAGTCTACAGGAACGTAATCGCTCTGATACCAACTGTAACGCCCCAGGTTTTATTAACTAACCTAGTGACATTACTAAACTCCTATTCAGACTAACCGAGAGCTCCGAAAATTTCGGCAGCATAACGGCATACATAGGACGAAAACAAAATTTTAGATCACCTGCTAAGAACAAAATCACACTTCTATATTGGTTCATTCAAATCCACAACTCCACAGAACAACAACAAAAAGGATACGAGTCAGATCTCGCATCTCCAACAAACAACAAAACCTAACTCTATCAGATCAAGCATCACCTTAACTTTCTAGAAGCAGTTCAACTTTATTAGACATTAGCATATTTACAACCTAGCGGAAGCATGAAATCTAACCATGCTCAACAACAGGAACAAAAATACCTAGCTACGAAGCTAAACAGACCTACCTATCAACAATTAATTGAAAACTGTCCTTTCTAACAGAGAAAGAAAAAGCATATAAACAAACTATGGAACCCTATGGTCACCCCTCGTGGACCTCCTCGTCTACATCACCGGGCACATACAACTCATCACCTGCATAATCTGAAATTGTTGGGGGAAATAAAGGGGAGGGGTATCAGTACAACCACCGTACTGGTAAGTAGCTCACACCCGGTGAGCCACCAAACAACAAACAACCACCACAACAAGCTAACCACACAAACCATGCTTATAAAGCGATAAACAACCCGCATGCTCTTAAACACGAAAATAACAATGGCAACACATGCTCATGCAAAAATGGGACGACAACATGAATCCACACATCATGCTATGCACCCCCACATGGTTTCCGCGCCATGCCCGCACACTCACGTGATTTCCGCGTCACGCTCCGCAACCCCACCCAACACATGTATTATAACGCGCCATGCGCAGCGCCACTCACACGTGATTTCCGCGTCACGCTCCGCACTCACACCCACACGTGATTCCCGCGTCACGCTCCGCACACACACCCAACACATGATTTACGCGTCATGCTCCGCCTCTCCCCAATGAACACACTATGCAGACACGACTCATGCAGCATAGCCAACAACAACAGTATCTCATGCTCATAAATTAAACAAACAACATACTTATGAACCATTAACACAACATGCTTAAGTATCCAACAAAGCATCAAGTTTGATCACAAGGAGAGCTACAAACAATAATAAACACAACATATAGTAACCAAGCAAGAAAAACGATAACATGCTCAAACAAACAAACAAGCCCGTCCAAGTAGAAACTACTTACATAAGATTTTTACAAACCAACGCTAGCTGGAATGGCACGACACACTCCCAAAACGAGCTTCCGACTACAAACAAGCTACCAACTATTAAAGGAAGTCTATACTAAAGAAAAGCACCCTAAAAACATGCTGCTAAGGGCGAGACCGAACCAACAACGGTTTGTTTTCCTTGCTGGACAGCATCTAAACATAACCCGAATTGAGAACCCAACACCATTAAACCATGGGCAACCACGTTTAAAGCGTTAGGGCGGAGGGTATTTGTTAGTTGACGACCATATCTAAGGCTTTTTAGCCAATGGACAGCAAGTAAATATAATCTACGGCACACTAACAACATTTAGGAGGTTGGGCAACGCAACAAAGGCCTAAGTGATAAGTGAGACCTTATTTAGCATGCTTCTAAACTACGGACAGCAGGTAAAACCTCACTTAAACCATGATTTAAAACCTACAAAGGGTCGGGAAACATTTTAACGTAACGGGGCTTAATGGGCAATGAAGAACCACATGATTTTTTTACCCAAACAGCCATGACAACCCACTTAGATGCATAAACTAGGTCCGATAAGGGCTAGGCAACTCCTACGAGCCTAGATATGCAATGGGTAACAACCTAAACATGATTCTAAGGCTAGGATAACTATTGGGCAGCACTTTTTAATGCTAAAAGCGAAGGGACAGCAAGAAACCTTACCAAACGGACTCGCTTTCACGAAAGGCGGGTTATTCTAATCTCTAACAACGTGTTAGAACGCTCCTTGGGCAATGGGTATCCAAGCTGAAGTGTTTCGAACCTTATCGAACACTTAGACGGCGCTGCAGATCAGAACATTGAACGCAATTAAACCTTTCAGCACCAAAAACTAATGGGTATTCAAATTTAAGCTTCAGCCAAGAGTGGGTAAAACATAAACTTACCACCCGGAGCGACCCAAGGCCAAACGACACCGAAAACAGTCAAGAACACTGCTGGACAGAGGCGGAATCGGCTGAAACGAGGTCGACGAGACTCCGAATCGCCAAGCACGCGAGATCTAACAACACCAAATCGATAGGAACTTAGATCAAGCCTTAAACCACATGAAAAAGGAAAGGAAAGAGGCTTACCCACGAGTTCTAAGGCTGAAACGCGAAGAAGACGGGGCTTCAAGGTGCTGTCCGCGCAAGATCTATTCAATACGGACAAGGAGGAATTAGATCGGGTCTTAAATCACCTAGATCGAGGGGAAGAAGACTTACCCACAAGGTTTTCTTGCTTAAAACGGAAGGAGAAGAGAGAGATTCGAATCTTGAACCCACGAAACAGAGAGGTCAGGCGCGCGACTGCAAGGGAAAACGGCGGCGGCGACTGAGCTAGGCGGCGGCGCTGCAAGCGGCGGCACGAGCTATCCGCGAGAGAGAGCGAGAGAGAGATGGCCGGAGATGGGGAAAAACGCAGGGAGGGGGTGTCTGATACGCGAATGGGAGAGAGAGTGTGTGAGATTTTCCTATTTCCTTCTTTTCTTTTCTCTCTTTTTTTTTTAACTCCCTTAATACCAAAACCACCCACTAACGAAAAAAAAAACGCTACTTTACTGCCCACTAACCGTAAAAACTTAACCGACTAAAAAAAGAATCACTAAGCAACAACACATAAAGAAGAATAAGGGGGAAAAAATAATATCCCAATTGACTTTAAAATATCAATTGAAGGCCAAATTTAAATTCCAATATTTGCAAACTAGAATTTAAACTTGATTAATCCAAAGTGGCATAATTTCGATAACGCGGGGCGTTACATATAGATTATTAATAATTAATGAAAATTTGATCCAAATAATTATTATTTTTAATTAATTGGTCAAATTAATTAATTTGATCAAAATAATATAATTTTACTTAATTGATCAAATATAAATTTGGCTCTATAAATAATTAATTGGCCAACTTTGTTTTCAAATTAAATTTGGGACACATGTCAATTTATAATTGGTCCCAAATTTAATTATTTGTAATTTCATCATTAATTTTAAATAATGATGTGGCAATTTGTGATTGGACAAAATTTCTCCTTCAACAAATGCCCTTTTTCGAGATTTAGGCACAAGTTATGTGTGAGTGAATCTCGAAAAAGATATTTTGAAATAAAAATGCAAGGTATTTGTTCTTGACTTTGACTCCATTTGGTGTGTCAATTTAATCAAAATATGAATTTTAGTCAAAATTTTGATTTTTTTTATTTGACACACTTTTATCGCCAATTAATCAAAATTTTAAGTTTGATCAAAATTTTGATTTTTTTCTTATTTGGCAGCAAACTTTGATTTGAAGTTTGGGCAAACTTTGGTTTATACCCAAATTTTGATTTGAGGTAAAATCCTACCCAATTTTAACTTGCATTTAGAATAGAATTTGAGGTTTGGACTTTGGTTCATTTTGGATAAAATTTGGATTATGCCCAAAATTTAATTAAAGTAAATTTAAGGCTGTATCCAAAATTTGGTAGGAATTTGGAATAAAATTTTCATATGGAACTTAGAAAATATTATTTGGGAAAAGAGTTTAATTATACCCAAATTCAGTTTAATTCAATCCAAATCTGTTTAGGAGTTTATCAAATCAATTTGAATTTATCTCCCAATTTGATTTAAATCAAATCTCATATCTTTGGGTTAAAATTTAAACCAAAGACTCTCGTTGGAGATAAGATTTATATTCGAACTCATCCCAAAATTGATGCAGATTGCCGTTGGAGATAAGATTTATATTTGAACTTATCCCAAAATTGATGAAGATTGCCGTTGGAGATAAGGTTTATATTTGAACTTATCCCAAAATTGATGAAGATTGTCGTTGGAGATAAGATTTATTATCTATTTGAATCCAAATTTCCATTCTATAAATAAGGTTGAACCTCAGTAGGGGAGAGCACAGGGAGCATTCAAGAAAGGATTCAAGTAGGAAACTTCATTCTCCCTTTTTATTTTTATTTTTATATTTTTTAATTTTTTCGTTTTTTTTTTAATTTTCATTTTTTTTTTTAAGATTCTTCCTTCTTTTTGTTTTTTTTTTACTCACAACACTTTGCCTATATTTCAATTACAAGCACAGTGCTTTCATCCACCACCCAAAAGGTAAGTACGAAGGTAAGTGATTTTTTTTAAGGCATACATATCCTTGTTGTCTTCAATTTGCAGGTACAATGTCATTCAGCACAAGTACAAGGGACATGTTCCTTGGACTCTTGCCACTGCCACACCTTTCAGCATGAGCACAGGGACATGCTCCTTAGACTTGTGTCGCCACCACGCCTTTCAGCACGAGTACAGCGACATGCTCCTTGGACGTGTGTCTCCGCCACGCCTTTCAGCACGAGTGCAGGGACATGCTCCTTGGACTTGTGTCACCGCACCGCCTTTCAGCACGAGTACATGGACATGTTCCTTGGACTTGTGTCGCCGTCCCGCCTTTGAGCACGAGTGCAGGGACATGCTCTTTGGACTTGTGTCGCCCCCCCGCCTTTCAGCACGAGTGCAGGGACATGCTCCTTGGACTTGTGTCCCCGCACCGCCTTTCAGCACGAGTGCAGGGACATGCTCCTTGGACTTATGTCACCGCCCCGCCTTTCAGCACGAGTGCAGGGACATGCTCCTTGGACTTGTGTCACTGCACCGCCTTTCAGCACGAGTACAGGGACATGCTCCTTGGACTTGTGTCACCGCCCCGCCTTTCAGCACGAGTGCAGGGACATGATCCTTGGACTTGTGTCACCGCACCGCCTTTTTGCACGAATACAGGGACATGCTCCTTGGACTTGTGTCACCGCCCCGCCTTTCAGCACGAGTGTAGGGACATGCTCCATGGACTTGTGTCACCACCCCGCCTTTCAGCACGAGTGCAGGGACATGTTCCTGACTTTGGGACATGTCCTTGGACTTGTGTCACCGCCTCGCCTTTCAGCACGAGTGCAGGGACATGCTTCTTGGACTTGTGTCACCGCACCGCCTTTCAGCACGAGTAAAGGGACATGCTCCTTACCTTGGGACATGTCCTTGGACTTTTGACGCAACCACGCCTTTCAGCATGAGTACAAGGACATGTTCCTTACTTTGGGACATGTCCTTGGACTTGTGTCGCCGCCACGCCTTTCAACATGAGTACATGGACATGTTCCTTACTTTGGGACATGTCCTTGGACTTGTGTCGCCGCTACGCCTTTCAGCATAAGTACAAGGGCAATTGACGTCTTTGGACTTTAGGAAGTAGCGCAACAGTGCAGCCGAGCATAGCATGATGACCTTCGAACTTGGAGGAAGGAACTGCAACGAAGCGCGTGAGAACCTTTGAACTTGGAGGAAGGAACTACAACGAAGCGCGTGAGAACCTTCGAACTTGGAGGAAGGAACTCCAGCGAAGCACGTGAGAACCTTCGAACTTAGGGGAAGGAACTGCAGCGAAGCGACATGAGAACCTTCAAACTTGGAGGAATGAACTGCAGCAGCGGAGAACCTTCGAACTTGGAGGAAGGAACTGCAGCAAAGCGCGTGAGAACCTTCGAATTTGGGAGAAGGAACTGAAGCGAAGTGCGTGAACCTTCGAACTTTGGGAGAAAGAACTGCAACGCAGCGCGTGAGAACCTTCGACCTTGGAGAGAAGGAACTGCAACAAAGCGTGTGAGAAACTTCGAACTTGGAGAAAGGAACTGCAACGAAGCACGTGAGAACCTTTGAACTTGGAGGAAGGAACTGCAACGAAGCGCGTGAGAACCTTCGGACTTGGAGGAATGAACTGCAGCAGCGGAGAACCTTCGAACTTGGAGGAAGGAACTGCAGCGAAGCGTGTGAGAACCTTCGAATTTGGGGAGAAAGAACTGCAACGCAGCGCGTGAGAACCTTCGACCTTGGAGAGAATGAACTGCAACGAAGCGCGTGAGAACTTTTGAATTTGGGGAGAAGAAACTCCAGCAAAGCTACGTGAGAACCATCGAACTTGAGAGAAGAGGGAACAATGCAACAACGCACCACATAAGATCCTTCGCACTTGGAGGAGGAACAACGTAGTAGTCGTACAACTGAGAACCCTCGAAGTTGGATGTAACGCCCCGCGTTTCGGAATCGAGCCGTTTTGGAATTTATTGGGCGTTCTTATCCTAATTTGGAAAATTAGAATTAGAATTTAGCCTTGGTCGCTAAATTAAATTTCTAAAATTTAAGGGAAAGAGATTTTTAATTAAATCTTTAAATTCCCTAAAGTTAGAGGTTTAATATTGATATTTATTTTAAATATCGAAAGACCCAAAATTTCCTCTTAATCAGTTTTAAATCCCAAATTCTCTAGGAGCTAAGATTGGGTTTAAACTTTAAATCCTAAATAAGATCCAATTCGTTTTTTTTTTTCATTGGATTTTCTTCTTAGGGTTTTATCTTAAAAGGAAAAGAATTAAACCCTAAATCAATTATTCTCTCCCTCTCTTTTCTTATCAGCCGCCACCTCCCTCTTTTTCTCTCTTCTCCTTCTCGTGAAGTAGGCCAGCCGCAAGTTCTTTTTCTTTTCATTTTTCCGTTTGTCTTCTCTCCCTCTCTCGCGCGTTTGTCCACCGGTAGCAGGCTCGCGAAGCCTTCATCTCTCCCTCCCTCCGTGTGTCGCCTGCTGAAGCCGCGGGTTGGTCTCTGTCAAGCTCTCTCTCTCCCGTGTCCAGTCGCCGGCAGCAGGGGTTTCGTTCTGTCTTCGCGTGCGTGGCCGGTACCTCCAGCCCGAGCTTTCTTTTCCGTTTCTCACGCGGTAAATCTCTTCCTCTCTACCGTTCTCGCTTTGTTTAGGGGACCCGCACATAAACATTCTTTTTCTCTCTCGATTTTGGCTAGGTTCCGCGCGATTGACCATCGAGTTCGTGGGTCTTTGCACGTTTGGTTCCTGCAGTGGCAAATCCGACATTCTGCATATATTCCCACGTGTGTGGACTCTGTCGGTAAGTGTTCGACACTAACCCATGCTTATTCGAATTCGAATTAAGAATACCCACTCACTAATTAGTCTTGAATTGCTGAACGAAGTTTGTTTCACTGCTGTCCAGAGCTGATTTGGGACTAAAGTTGGTGTTCAGTGAATACCCATAACCCGAACGACCTTAAATCGGGTTACCCATAACTTGTTGGTTTCAGACCTTGGTTGTTGAGTTAATTCGAACACTAATCAGCAAGCAGTAAAGCTCGTTAGTGTGGTTCGGTAAGCTTCTCCACCTTTTTAGCCTTGTTAGAACTCTTGTTAGGCTTCACTAATTAGTCCCTGACGCTTGAAGTTGTTTACTTGTAGCTTGGGATCAATTGAAGCTTACTTGGGTTATTTCCAACAAGGAACTTCATTCAGTTTGGTGGAGCTTAGAAGGTATATCGTTATTCTTTAGACTCTTTCAATCGTGGTTTAAGTGTTTGGGTTAATCTGTAATGCTCGAACATTATTATTTTAGGATTGTTCGAGTTGGTTCCAAGTTTTCGAGCTAGCCTTAAGGCTTGAATCCAAGTTGGTTGGTAAGAAATTCTTCCCATTGTTCGTTTAGGTTCAGATAGGGTGGTTAAGCTCAATTCTAATCTTTTATGTTCTCCTTGCTGATTAGGAGCTTGCCTAGATTGGTTTAGGAGCTCTTGGTTTATCTTTGGAGCTTTTCATCTAGTTTAGGAGCGTTAGAGCTTCCGGTAAGTAGTTCTTACTTGTTGGAGTCTGTTTGACTGTGTGTTGCATGCTAAATGTTTTCTTGTTTTAAAGCTGTCTCATGATTGCTATTTCTTTGAATATATGTATATATATATGAAATCGTTGGAAAGCATGACTGTTGTTGCATGTTGAATGGATGTAAAGCATGATTGGTTCTGTTTTGCGTCAGTGAGTTAAGCATGAGTTAAGAGATGTAGTCACACGTATATGCTTAGTGGGCATGATTCATGAGTCTAGAAGCATGTTGCAGGGCATATGCATTCTAGTGGATGTGAGATATAGGTCAGGGACCTAAAGTGTGAAAGAGAAGAAAGTTGGGTGAGTGTCAGTGCACCTCGGGTACAAATGGTCGAGGGGTGGCACGTCACCATTGGTTAAGAGGAGCATCGAGGCCTTGGGTACAAATGGTCAAGGGTCGGTGTGATGAGTCTAGAAAGCATGTGTTGGGTGCCTGGGGAAGGGCCAATGCTTTGCTAAGTCATCGGTGCGCCTTGGGTACAAATGGTCAAGGGGCGATGCACAGTTTGAGGCCTTGGGTACAAATGGTCAAGGGTCGAACGCCGAGCTCCGTAGAGAGCATTGTGGCCCTGGGTACAAATGGTCAGGGGACAGTGCGACTCGAAGGATCAGTCTTGGAGAGCCATGTGAGGGCTAAATGTGAGCGTTGAGCGAGCTCGTGGAGCTTGAGTGGTTAGCAAGTTGCATATAGAAAGATGCATGAGTTATGGCTTAGAAGAGTCATTTGTTTTACTAGCTTTTGAGCATGATATTATGTTTACCGCTTTGAAAAGCATGTTGTTGCGCATGAAGAGCATGTTGTTGTTGTTTGCTTTTTGATGGCTTCTCAGGTAGGGGCTGCTTACCAATACCTTAGTGTACTCACCCCCTCCTCTCTCCCCCCAACTACCAGATTTTGCAGGTTATGATGACTGCGTGGACCATGGTGATGCGGAGGAGGCTTATGAGGAGGAACCATAGCTTGTAGCTTGTTCTTGTCCATTTATTTCTCTTGGTTTAGCTAGGATAGATGTGCTTGTCGTTTTGAAAGATGTTGGACTTGGTTAATTCTGATTTACTTTTGTTAGTCTCTAGGTTTAGTTGCATTGTTTTAATGAACCCTATTGTTTCATTCAGTTAGTGATCAATAAGTTGAATTCTAGCGTTTAATGTTAAAAGCTCCGTTAACGTTGTGTTTCTGATTGGTTATTAGTTGTGATGCGTGGCCTGTCTGGCTGTTAGTTTCTGCGAAGCTCCGTTGTGTTGTAGTTGATGGAGTTCGTTGAATAATGTTGCTTAGAAGTGTTTTTTTTTTGTTTAACAGGTTTAGTAAAAATTTTTGGTTAGTCCAATGTACGTCGTTATGCTGCCGAAATTTTCGGTGCTCACGGTTTGTTTTGGTCTAGGAGTTAGTAATGTCGCTGGGTTAGCTTCTAAAATCCTGGGGCATTACATTGGAGAAGGAGCAACGCAGCAGGATACAACAAAGAACCTTCGAACTTGGAGAAGGAACAACGCAGCAGCATACAACGAAGAACCTTTGAACTTGGAGAAGGAACAACGCAGCAACATACAACGAAGAACCTTCCAACTTGGAGAAGGAACAACGCAATAACGTACAGTGTAAGGACCCTCGAACTTGGAGAGAAGGAACTGCAGCGAAGCGCGTGAGAACCTTTGAACTTGGGGAGAAGGAACTGCAGCGAAGCAGCTTAAGAACCTTCAAGATTGAGAGAAGGAACTGCAGCGAAGTGCGTCAACCTTCAAACTTGGAGAGAAGGAACTGCAGCGAAATGCGTGAGAACCTTCGAAGTTGGAGAGAAGGAACTGCAGTGCAGCAATGTGAGAACCTTCAAACTTGGAAGAAGGAACTACAACGAAACACGTGAGAACCTTCGAAATTGAAGAGAAGAAACTGCAACGAAACGCGTGAGAACCTTCGAACTTGAAGAAGCGGGAACAACGAACTTAGGGTGAGTGAAACACCGAACTTGAGGCTAGCGAGACATTGAATTTGGATGAATGAAATCTTCTTTTATTCGTCAAACTCGTAGCTTCATATTTATAACTGTGTACAACTCCAATTTGTTGTATTGCCCCAAGTACTAAAGAATTTCTTCAATTTGTATTGTCATGCATCATTTTTTTGTTTATAGAGACTGAACTTAAAGTTTTCTTTAAGCTGCCTACGTACCCTTATGGAATAGGGATCAAGTCATAACGTAGTTCAAGATTTTTTTGCACTCACCTTTTAAGCTCATGTGGGCTAGGAGCATCATGTAGTTTAGGCTCTTGCGATAAAGAGCTTTTACATTTTAAAAACCCTTATCTTCATCATGGTCTTGATCAGATCCTTGACTTGTAGGATTGGTCAAGATAATGAGATTTAGTTTTACCTTCAAGGAACCTTCTGTATTTATGAGAAGAGAGAACTTCCTCTTCATACGTGACGGGATGCTACTTTGAAGCTTCTTGTCGCTGTTTACTTCATCGAAAAGTTTCACCTCCAAGTTATCCATATTTCTTTTAGGTTGATCGCTTGTTACTTTGAGGCGATCAAAAATAGATGTCGAAGGTTGACTTTTCTTCGATGTGGAGACACTTAGCCTTTGGAAAGCTGAAGGTCGAGTAAAGGTGGACGTCGAACATTGATTTTCTTCTTTTGTCGCGGCCACACTCATTCTTTGGAATACTGAAGGACGAGTAGTTGGAGGCTTGATGCGATCGAAGACGAAGGTCCTTTGTTCACCCTTCTCAAAATTGTCAACTTCTTCTACGTCGATGCAGTAGGAAGTCGCAAAGTTCTCTTTTTCCTTTTTGTGGAAATTTTTGGAGAATGATTTATTCAACATCACCAGTTGTTGAGGTTGAGAAAACTTTTTACTTCTCTTCCTCTTGGGTTGAAGTTTCTTAGGATCCTTCTTTCTTTTATGTTTGCTCTTTTATTTGATTGTAGCAAGATTTGATTGAGCTACTTCATCAAGGTCGAGCTCAATTTTTCCTTCCATATCTAGCTTTAGAATTAAGTCCTTTAGGACAAAACATCTTTCCACTGGATGACCAATAACTCGATGATACTTGCAATACTTGAGATCATCGACTTTCTCCATCTCTTCTGGTCATTTACACTTAGGAAACTCTATCAGTTGCGCTTCCAATAGTTGTTCCAACATATCAGGGATGTCGGCATCAGGGAAAGGATAGATTTTCTTCTGTCTTTCCTTTAAAGTTAAGCGACGTGTTCCATTCGTTTGTCATTTTCCTTTCGAAGACGACTTATGAAGGGTTGTGTTTACAACCATAGATTCTTCTATAGTCTCTTCGTCGTTCCTTCCTTCTTTCCTCATGTCAGGGAGTATAAGGTCTTGGTTTTCTCGACTAGCAATACTTAGCTCCATATCGTGGGCGCGAGTTGCTAGTTCTTCGAAGGTGCGAGGCTTTATACCTTTAAGGATGTAGAGGAGTTCCCAGTGCATGCCTTGAATGCACATCTCGACAGAAGAGAGTTCAGTGAGACGATCTTTGCAATCTAGACTCATGGCTCTCCAGCGATTTATATAGTTAACAACGAGTTCACCTTTTCGTTGTTTAGTGTTGGTGATCTCGAACATGCTAACGGTTCTTCTAGTGCTGTAGAAGCAATTCAAAAACTCTATTTCGAGTTCCTCCCAACTGTCTATTGACTCAGGTTCTAGATCAGTGTACCAGTCAAAAGCATTTCCTTTAAGTGTTCGAACGAACTGCTTGACTAGTAGATCCCCTCGAGTACCAACGTTCTCGCATGTCTCAACGAAGTGGGCAATATGTTGTTTCGGATTGCCCTTTCCATCAAACTGCTGAAATTTTGGTGGCTGATACTCGATTGGCGTTCTCAAGTTATCAATCCTCTTAGTATAAGGTTTGGAATACAAGAGGGAATCTTGAGTAGGTCCACCGTACTGAGCTCTGATACAGTTTGTGATCATATCTTGGAGCTGTTGGATGGATAGTGAAGCAACCGAAACAGAACACTGTGGCTGATCATCTTGCACTATAGTCTTTCATTTGTCATGATTTTTTATGACTTGTGTTTGACTTGATTCCGCGATATGTTGGTTCTCAATTTGGCTCTTTAGGTGCACGATTTGAGAATCTTTTTCTTCAATCGCCTTCATCAAGGTGTTGATGTGCTTCTGCATCTCAGTCATTCTTTCTTCCATAGTTCTTGTCTCAGTCATCATGACAGTCACTACGTCAGAATCAGGTTCAAACAAAGGGTTATACTTAACAATAAACTTGTCATTAGTATATGCCCCCTGCAAGGATGTTTCTTGGCCTCCAACGATAGAAGCTTTATCTTCTTGCAACGTCAGTTCATTGAAGCAACAATGGGTAGTAGAACCCATGTAAGACATGTTCACGACATCGACCATTGAAGAAGTCTTGAACGACATGCTTACACTTGTGTTTTGATATAAGAGAGAGAGAGATGAGAGGTAGAGATGGTCCCTCTGGGCATGCAAATTTGTTCACACGTAACTTCGGAGATGGAGACACGTGGAATAAACAATATATCTGTGTTAATGTAATATGCGTGTGGGTGTACAATCTCTAACTTTAATCCTCTGATTCTCTCTCTTATGTGTGTGGGTGTGTTTCACTCGAGGGCTGGAACGCTTGATCTCGAGTCTGAAGCTTCAATGGATTCTTGGAGCTTGAAGTCTTCCAGTCTTGAAGGAGTCTTTAGTCTTCAAGAGGTGTTGATGTCTTGAAGAGTCTTTGATCTTCAAGGAATGTTGAAGTCTTGAAGAGTGTTTGGTCTTCAAGAAGTGTTGATGTCCTGAAGAGTATTTGATCCTCCAGGAGTGTTGAAGTCTTGAAGAGTGTTTGGTCTTCAAGAAGTGTTGATGTCCTGAAGAGTATTTGATCTTCAAGGAGTGTTGAAGTCTTGATGAGTGTTTGGTCTTCAAGAAGTGTTCAACACTTGAATTTATGGATTGCAGAGAGTCTTCGGTCTTCAGACTTGGTGGAGTCTCTCTGAATTCTCTGGTTCTGCTTGGGAGCTTTGAAACTCTGAACAATTGTCTTTGTGAGAGTGTAGAATTTCTGAACCATTGAAATGGTGGAGGACTCCTCTATTTATAGAGTTCTCGCTGGATGGGCCCTAAAGACTTTTGGGCCTAACAACTTGGTTTTGGGCTTAATTGGTTTTGGGCTTAACCATTTAGTCTTGGGTTTTGTTCATATTTGACCCAAAACCATATGATCCAAACGTTTAAAAGACCCAAATTTGATCCAAATAATTATTATTTTTAATTAATTGGTCAAATTAATTAATTTGATCAAAATAATTTAATTTTACTGAATTGATCAAATATAAATTTGGCTCTATAAATAATTAATTGGCCAACTTTGTTTTCAAATTAAATTTGGGACACATGTCAATTTATAATTGGTCCCAAATTTAATTATTTGTAATTTCATCGTTAATTTTAAATAATGACGTGGCAATTTGTGATTGGACAAAATTTCTCCTTCAACAGTATCTTTTTAATACATGTTAGAAAAGTGTAGATACCTGTGTTGAAGATCGTTTTGAAGTATTTTTGTCTTTTCTTGGTATTTAACAATACTTTGTAATTCAAATAAACTAAGAAACTTATAGAGAAAAAATTGGAGAGGGAGAAGAAAAAAAAACGAAAAAGAGAAGATACTCAAGTTTTTGTAGAAGAAACTATGGGAAGAGTTCTTTATATAGTGGAGTTGAAGAATGTTACAAAACTCTTACCATTCCAGCCAACAAGAGTATAGCTCAACTGGCATAAAGTTGTACTGATAACCACGAGGTTTGTGGTTCAAATCCCCACACCCCCATATTGTCAAAAAAAAAAAAAAAAAAAAAAAAACTCTTACCATTCCAAAACCTTTAAAATCTCACTATTATTGATTGTAATTAAATTTGAAGTTACAGAGTTTATAATTAATTCATAGAAATTTAATGAATACAACTTTTATATTCAAGCTTTTCACGTACCAACTTTTTCATCACTAAAAAAAGGCCACATAAATTTTGTGAAATACAAATCTAATTTTTTAAAACACTTCATATTCATTTTAGTTTAAATATCACATTTAGATAAAAAAAAATATATTAAATAATTAATAATAAATCTCTATTTAT
This sequence comes from Luffa aegyptiaca, assembly GCA_017139565.1. Classification (NCBI taxonomy): domain Eukaryota; kingdom Viridiplantae; phylum Streptophyta; class Magnoliopsida; order Cucurbitales; family Cucurbitaceae; genus Luffa; species Luffa aegyptiaca. The sequence continues at coordinate 27,550,860 of CM029397.1, forward strand.
AAATTACTATTATCTCTAACCCGTGACCATTTAACTATTTAAATAATTAATTGTTTTAAAAATCATTTAAACAATTAGAAAAAAAATTAATTATTAAATTCATTCATTATTATTAATTAATATAAATGGTATACTTGTAAATTTATAGAAATTTAATCAACAAAACTTTTCATATTCAAGTATTTCACCTCCTAATATTTCACATTATTATAATTCATTTTTAGAATTTTTTTTTTTAATTATATAGAGAGAAAAGTGTATGGTAAAGTGTTTACTTAAATTATAATTTCTTTTTTGTTTTGAACAATTATATTTTATCTTTTAATTAACTAATTCTTATGATTTTCATATTACAATTTTATCTTTAACAAAAAAAAAAAATGACAATATCATGAATTTTATCAAATACAAATCTTATTGTGAAAACATTTTATATCCTTTGACTTAAATATCATATTTATATAAAAATTTATTAGAAATCTATTTTATCCATTATTATTATCTATAATATATAAGTTAGCATTAAACTAAAAAAAAAAGTATAAGAAAAACGTTAACATTTAAGTAATGGTTTTTAAAAAAAAAACATTTAAATAATTAGAAATAAATTGTAGTCATTAAAATTTACATTATTAATAATTAATGAAAATTAATTATCAATGGCATGTTTTGTAAATATGTAAATTAAATAAGGGGCATAATTATCCAAAAATGTTTTTCAAGGATTGTAGTTTTTTAATACAATAATAGATAAGTGTATGGATTTTGAACCCTTCCAATTCATTACCTTTTAATTTTTATAAATGAAGATAAAAAAATATATGTATATTAATATTCTACATTTGTATATTTCTTTTTTTTTTTTTTTTTGAAAACAACACATATTATCATTAACACAAACAATCACAATACAACATAGATTTGCAATGAGTTGTCGAACCCATTGATAATAACTATGATGGGAAATCCGATAAGCACAATATGTGGATCTATCCTTAGCTAAAGCATCCTTGGCTTATAAGTCTGCTCTCTTATGTCTATTCCTAGAAATAAGAAAGAATGATAAATTAGAAAACTGAGTAGCCATCTCACGGATTTGGATAATCCAATAATATACATTTGATGAAGTTTGCAACTCTCCTATTATCATGCTTATCGCATTTAAAGAGTCTGAAAAGATTCGAGCCTTCTTATATTGCAAACGTTGCAACACTCGAATACCATGAAGGATCACTTGGATTTCTGTCGCTAATGGTGTGAAAAGTATTTGATCTACCATTTCCATTGTTGCTATCATTTTACCATTGGGTCCCATAACAACCATATCATACCTCGCTCCATTATATTGCGTGTTAATCGCATCATCAGTGAACAATTTATATCCATCTATCTGGTTACTTTGATCTACTTCTCGACTGGTTGCACCATTTCTTACACATTTTGATTTTGGCCTTGTTTCCTCCCAATAACCATTTATCGAATCGCAACGCTGATCCCAATCCATAATATTCATATCCCTGGACCAACTATTCCTTTCATTCCAAATGGTCTAAAAGGCTATACAAGCCTTTTCGAATTCATTCGAATTCCTTGTCACGTAACTGCTTGACCAAGCAAATAATTCTATCTACAAAGTTATTCGCATTCCTGATACCTCTATCAAACCTGCAAAATATTTATCACATATTAATTTAGCTCTCTTGCATCCACACAATGCATGATCCACTGTCTCCTATTTGGATAAACACATCCCACATAACGGTGAAACATCCATACCCGGTTTCTTTAAACATCAGTTCATCGGCAAATAGTCATTATAAGCCTTCCAAATGAAAAGCTTAATTTTGGACGGTATTTTGGCTTTCCATAACGTATCCCACCACTTCCTTTCAGAATTGTCGCTTGAAGACTCCTGTTTCAACGTTATACTCATACAAAATTTATACCCGCTTTTAACCTAGTACTCCTCATGAGAAGTATATATGCCAAATCCATTTGTCCTCCTCATCATGAGCGCTAATAGAAATAGTGGCTATTAGCTTCGCATCGTCCACATGCACCCCACTTCGGATTTTATCTAAATTCCATCCATTAGACGGGGTGATAAAGTTCGATACTTTTGTCTCCCCTTGATTTGCCACTTTGCGAATAAGTAATGGCTTAAAAGTAGTTTCTTTGGGTATCCACGGATCATTGAAAAAATCAAATGATTTTCCATTCCCTACTCTTTTGCGCATGTCTAGCTGAACAATATCCTGAGCCCACACAAATCCCCGCCAAAAAATTGAGCAGTTACTCTTAATAGGGGAAAACAACATTGATTCCTAATGTCCGTATCTTCCCTGAATCACTCTAGAAGCTAGAAGATTTGTGTTGGGTTTTATGCCCTAAAACTCGTAGATAGTGAATGTAAACAAATTGTATATTTGTTTCAATAAAAGTGTTATTGAGTTTCTACAATAAAGTGTTATTGTTAAGTATTGCACAATATGAACCAAATCCAATAAACTAAGATCCAAGGTTGTTTTTATGTAACTTGAACTAGTATGTGGGGACATACGGGGATCGATGTTCAAATAACAACCTAAAAGGTCTATAGTACAGGGATAAGGTTGGGTACCTTATCTTGGTAACACTATGTGCTACGACCCGTTTTGTATTTGATATAGACATATTGATCCAAAGCGTCCATGTTATTTAATTACTACATGATATATGGCTAATTAAGTACATGATATTTAATTAGTAATTCAATTAATTAATTATGAATTAATTAATTATTCAATTTAGTGTAATTAAATGTGATTTAATTAAACTATAGTATTATGAGAGAAATAAATATTTGAAGAGATTGAAATATTAATATGAATTTGATTCATATTAAATTTATAGGATATAAGAGAATTTGAAGGAGCTTAAATTTTAATATGAATTTGATTCGTATTATAGATTTAATTAATTGAGTAATTAATTAATTATATAATTAATTAATTGAAAGTCTGAAATTAAATATATGATATTTAATTGGGTAATTAATTAATAGAATACCTGAAATTAAATATATGATATTTAATTGAGTAATTAATTAATTATAGAATTAATTAATTGGGTAATTAATCATTTATGGAAGCAATTAATCAATTATGGAAATGATTGTTCACTTATGAAAGTAATTAATCATTTATGGAAATGATCAATCACTTATGGAAGTAATTAATCATTTATGGAAATGATTAATCAATTATGGAAAAAATTAATCATTTATGGAAATAATTGATTATATGTGAATATTTTATTCATGATCTTTTTCCTATAAATAGAACACTAAACCTAGGGTTTAGGTGATACAACATAAGGCCACAAGAATGCACTCTTGCATTCTTTCTAGCCTCCCTAGCCACTCTCTCATATTCTCTCAACCAAGAACACAAAGAGGAACTTTTTCCTCTTGTGTTTTTCCCATTCAAGATTGGGTAGTCCCACAACTACGTTTCTAATCTCAGAGTCATAGCGGGGAAGATCAATGGGTGGTGTCCCAATTGTTGACGCTTGGTCCCTATGAAATCAAGAAGGGCGTTCTTGATATTTTAGAGACGACAACGACGGTATGTTCGCCTCTCCCCTTTAGATTAGTTCTAAGGTCGTATGCTTAGCCTTAATAAATTTATTTAGGATAGTTTTCTAAATCTTTGTCATGTTGGGTTTTATGTCCTAAAACTCAATTAGTAAATGTAATGATTGACTGAACATAAATAAAGTATTGTTTGATGTTTTTTCAATAAAGAGTTATTGTCTATATTATGTACATCTTGCCTAAATAACCCTAATCCAATAAACTAAACATCCTAGACCTTGGGATGAGTCTTGAACTGTATGTGGAGACATACGGAGATCACTGTTCAAGAAACAGTCTGAAGGGTCTATAGTATAGGGATAAAGTTGGGTACCTTATCCTGGCGACACTATAGATACGACCCACTTTGTATTTGATACAAACACAATGATCCAACGCGTTCATGTAGGGGACATGCGAGTGGGGGTATCCTATGCAATGAGTCGGCATAAGACCGAACCACGAAATAGTAACCGCTAGCTGTAACACCGCTAACTAGTTAGGTTTCTATTTCACTAGGATGACCTAAACAACTTAGTCTGAATCCTTAGTGGATTATGGACTCCTGTTCACGAGGGATTGTCCTTTGATCTCTATGGGTGAGAGTGGTCAGTACGCCGACTCAATAAGCCTACCATTTTGGGGACACGACCGAGTGGGGAGTTGGGAACATAATCACACAAGATGAAATTCACTCATTCCCAACTTTTGAGGAAGTAGATGAATGTTCCCTTAAGTGGTGTCTCTGGGTCTTGAACAAATGGCCCTACCCTCTCACTGGCCCGAGAGGAGTTTTCTGTTTGATGGTTGGACCACAAACAGGTTGTTCATTATAGGAGCACTGGTACTTAAGGAGGTAGCAGGTAACTCAGGGGTAAAACGACAATTTGACCCAACTGGAGTTACGAACACTCGTGAAGGACTAACTTGCTGTTATTGGTCTATATCTGTGGACACAAAATTATGTTTGCAGTGAGAAGAGTGCAACTGTGGGTCTTTAGTGGAGTGAACCCACAATTAACGAAAATTGATTAATTGCTTAAGAAGTTTAGCTAATTAAATCTCATATCGTTGGAGCTTATGATCTGCAGGTCCATTAGGTTCCACTGGTATCTCGTAAAGAGAATTGAGACAATTAAGTATAAATTTTAAATTGAAAGTGTTCAATTTATTTAGGGGAATCATATAATGTATATTGATACATTATAATATAAAGTTTATGAAACTTTATAATAAATTTCAAAATTAATTCATGAAAGAAAATATTTGAAAGAGTTCAAATAATTCATATGAATTGGATTCATATTAATAAAATAATTTTTTTTAATAAAATCCCTAAAATTACATATATGATATTTAATTGGGTAATTAGTTAATCATTTATTAAAATTGGATATGAATAAGATAATAGATCTTATTCATGACATTTTTCTATAAAGAAAAGGTCTTGGCCTTTTCCTATAAATAGGATCCCTGGGGTGGGGTGAAAGACATCTCATTCATTCTTCTACTATTAGAGAATTCTCTTGAAGGCTCCCACCAGTCTTCTGCCTCTAGTAGTCTCAGAGTCATACCGGTGTAGCCATAGTGGTAGTGTTCGCAGTAGTTCATGATTATTTCACAAGCAATTGGTGAATTTAATCTGAATCATCAACGAGAGTAAGTAACTTGTTACTATATATATATATATATATATATATATATATATATATTAGATTTAGATCTAATATTTTTGTATGCTTAGCCTTAATATAAATTTAGAATAGTTCTAAGTTTATTACCAATATATTGGTATTTTAGATTAAACAACGAATCGGTCCCAATCACACTTCCGCTTTACGGAATTACGGAATTTCATCCCTTCATGCCAATATATTGGCATTTTGGTGGAAACAAATTTAACTACGAACGGTCCCTATTCGCTTTCGCTAACAGAATTAGGGAATTCCAATCCGATTAACTTGGGTTGTAATACAATCTCCAGACTTGCTTTACTAATAAAGCTTTATTGAAATTCACCAAATTTCTAAAATTTAAGTCTCCAATCTCCTTCAGGCGGCACAAAGTGTCTCATTTCTTCCAATGAATCTTTTTTTTTTTTTGAATTTGTGGAACCCCACCAGAATCGAGCCATCATTTATTGAATATCATCACATAACGTTTGTGGAATCCGAAAACAACTCATAATATATGTGAGTATGGCTTGGGCCACACTCTTGATAAGAATCTCCTTCCCACCAATAGAGAATAAATTCCCCTTCCATGCCTGAAGTGTTTTCCAAACCCGTTGTTTAATACTTTTAAAATCCTCTTTTCTACTTCTGGAAAAAGAAGATGGAACTCCCAAATATTTCCCTAAATTATCAACCACAGGCATCACCAATATACTAGAGAGAGTTGACCGAAGATCTAGGGATACATTAAGAGAAAAAAAAAAGTAGACTTGTCAGTATTAACAATTTGGCCCGAAGCCATCTCATACCTTTTTAGGATTGACCAAAAATCCCAAACCTGCTCAATGGATGCTTGGCAAAAAACTAAACTGTCATCAGCAAAGAAAGGGTGAGAAACCTCATAGCAATGTTTGCTTGCCTTGATACCCGTCATTTGTTTTTAAGCCATAGCCCCATTTTTCATGGAAGAGAGGGCCTTCGAATAAAGCAAAAATAAATAGGGGGAGAGTGGGTCACTTTGTCGTAGGCCCCGTTATGGTATTTTGTTTCCTGTCGACACCCAATTTAAAAGCACGAAAATTGTTGCAGACTTTACACCATCCATAATTAAAGCCACCCAATTTGGGTGGAATCCAATCTTCAACATCAGACATCCAAGAATCTTAATTCTGCCCGATCATATGCTTTGCTCATATCGAGTTTTAAAGTTATCCATCCCTTATGACCCTTTCTTCTAGATTTAATGGTATGCAAACACTCATGACCCACAATAATATTATAAAAAATGGACCTCCTAGGAACAAAAGTAGATTGGTTTTCCAAAATAATATCTTGAAGGACCCCTTTCATTCTATTAACTATCACCTTTGCAATTATTTTGTATGCCACGTTACACAAACTAATAGGTCGGTAATCTGACACCTTTTTAGGATTATTTAGTTTGGGAATGAGCGCAATACAAGTATAATTCCAGTCACCAACAGAACAAGATTTGTTTAAAATTTTCAGACAATTTAAAATAGTTGTATCACTAACCTCAAACTAGAACTTTTGATAAAAGATTGCTGGAAATCCATTTGGGCCAGGTGCCTTTGATGGGTGCATCAGCTTTATTGGTCTTTCAAATATCATCTCATGTAAAGGGTGCTAACAACTTTTCATTCATGTTCGCAGTGACCTTCTCATCTATGTCTTGTAAAGCATTAGCCATGACATCTGAAAGCGGGTTAACAAATGAAAATAATTTTTCAAAATAAGATTGAAAAGTCCTCTCCAATTGTTGTCTTTCATATATCCAAATGCCATCCCCGTATTCAGTACCACTAATTTCATTTCTTCGTCTTCTGGTAGTAGCACGTGAGTGAAACCATCTAGTGTTCTGATTGCCCCACTTTAGTCAATTTTCCCTAGATCTTTGTTTCCAATATATTTCTTCCTCCTCTAACACTCTGTCTAATTGATTTTCTACCATTTTAATCGCATCAAAGTCCCAAGGAGGTGGTTTTCTATTCAAATCTAGTCATTTTGCCTACAGTCTAGAGATATCTCTTCGGATGGTAGAAAGTGACAACTATTATGATATTTACATTTTCATTTCACCAATAATCAATTTTTATAACATTTCTAAATAGTAAAAATAAATAAATAAAGGTTCATCTTAACGTGTGTGGTAGCGTAAAAGTTTTCATAAAATTAATTTAATTAGTATTGTTTAAATGAAAAATAAATGAAAATTTAGGTATTAAGTTTATTGAATTAAAAACATAAGAAGATATAAAAAGTCATGAATTTTGAATGTGTATTATATAACTTTTTCTTTTTCTTTTTTTTTTTTAAAAAAAAAAAACTTTACCTCCCACCAACTTGAAGATTGCTAAACAATAATGCTTTGAAAATTGAAAAGATTAAAAATCTACTGCATCAATAAAGAAATTAACCTAAAAAAATAAAATATAATAAAAATAAAATAAAGAAAGAAAAGTATAAGAAGAAGAATCTCAAATTGTTGATAGAAATGAGTAGGAGATAACCCTTTTTATAGTTGTAGAAAATGGAGAGGTTACACAAATTTTGAAATTCTAAAGCTTTTTATATTCAATAATTAATTGATAATTCCTTTCAATTATCTATACTATATATAAAAGGGGCCAAGAGGGGAGAATTTTTCATTTCCTCTTATGCCCTTACTTTTTAAGTAAATTCATATTTTGTCCTTTGCTATGAGACACTACCCTTCAAGTATAAGTGTCCATTCAATCCAATAGGTGCAATTAATGTCGACGGGATGCGACTGTTCGTGTAAAGATGGTTAAATGTCAAATTATATGAAATTTTATCCAATAGGTACAATTGATGTTGACGGGATGCGACTGTTCATATGGAGAGGGTTACACATTGAATTGATGTATCTATTCATGTATAGGTGCGATCCATGTATAAGAAGAAAATATATAATTGAAAAAATGTCAAACTATTGGAAAACTTCTTATTTTATAAGAGAACTCAATATTTAAAAAAAAAATGAAAAATTACACATTTGTGTTCTATTGAATCGTGTCACAATAAGGTGTTATTTTGGTTGTGTCCAATAGGTACAATTGATGTCGACGTGCAACTGTTCATATATTTATTTGTGTATATGTGTGATCCATGTATAAAAAGAAAATATAAAATTGACAAAACCTTGAAATATATAATTGATGTATTTTGGTCGTGAACCGTGTCACAATAAAACCTTGAGAATTCAAAATTTTATTTTTGTCGATAAAGAAGTATTGTTATCTATCATTTTTTATATTTATAATGTAATCAAATGTTATTTACATTCACATCAATTCTTTGAAGTAAATACAATTTTGGATAAATCATAAATTCTCTAAGTAAATATAATTTTTTAAAGATTGCAATACACATTTTAAGATCTCAACATTTTAAATTTTGTATTTAATAAAATTTAATTATATTCCCAAGAAAATTAGTTATTTAAAATTATAGTATCAAATTTCAATGTGCCTTAGAGATTACTTTTGTTTGTTGTATTTTGAATTTAGAATGCTTAATTATTGCATAAATGATTTTCCAAGAGTTTTAAACATTGGAGTTTATGATTTCTTTAGTACTAGAACCTAAGTTGTTTATTTTAGGGAAAAATACACTTTAGTTTTTATTATATATATATAATATATATATATATATATATATTATTTTTTAAAATAAAATATTATATTAAATATTTTTTTATTATTTTATTATTTTTCTTTTTATTTTCTTCATTCATCTCCTTCTTCCCCAAACATCATACCCTAATAAAAAATTGCACAAAACCGACGGGACCAAAATGAAACTAAAACCAAACCTCAGGGGCTAAACGGTTGAGTTTAAAAACTCAGGGACCAAAATGAAACCTAATCCAAACCCTAGGAACTAAAAGTGTATTTTCCCCTTTTATTTTTATTTTTTATAAAATAATTATTAAACTTTGAAATTTTTATAAGATAAGTATTAAACTTATTGTCAAAGTTTACATTTTGAAAAAATGTGTTATGTACGTGTGTGCTACTATTATGTCTGTGTACGTACTATATAATAAGAAATCTTTTGTTTTTATCTCTAACTTTCAAAAGTTTATGGTAATTAAAACAAAGTTATATGGTATTTTTTATTACATATACTAAAAAAAACTACTATTTTCTCTTATTTTAATTTAAGACTTTAAGATTCCACTTGCATTGCACGTGTTACTTGACTAGTATTTTCCAAACACTCCTTAAAAATTGGGCTATGGAAGAGTATATTTGAATTCCTATTTTCCAAACACTCCTTTGTCCATTTTCGATTTTTAATTTCTTTCGTTTGTATAGTTGCAACTGTTCATTTGTATAGTTGTAACTGTTCGAGTTGAGGTTTCCATTGGGAGAATTTAATAAGTGGTTACACGATGTAGTAGTGCATCCTTTCATATATGAGAGTGACCTAGACGGTAGACACGTGAAAAAAAAATTAAAATAGAAATTGTTGCATTATCTATATTACAATACCAAAATATTAACATATGTATTTGATAACTTAATTACTAGCTTAACTTTTTGCTATAGAAGATTTTTTGGAAAAATACACTTTTAGTCCCTGAGGTTTGGGTTAAGTGACAGTTTGGTCCCTGAGTTTTCAAACTCAACAAAAATACCCCTGAGGTTTGAGATAAGTAGCACTTTGGTCCCTGCCGTCTATTTTTCTATTAAATACTAACGGTTGCTGACGTGGCACTATTATTTTAATAAAAAAAATTATTTTTTTATATTTTTTTAAATAAAAACATATTAAAATAATAAAATATTATTATTTTATTTAAATTCTTTCTCTCTCTTCCTTTCTCCTCCCCCATCTTCTTTCAACCTTCTTATCTCCTTCTTCTTCTTCAGCTCCGGTAGCCGGCCGCCACCGGCTGCCGGCGAGCGACGGCGGCGGCCGAAATTTTTTTTTTTTTCTTTCTTTCTCCCTTTTTCTTCTCTCCTTTCTTTCTCTCTTTCCTTCAATTTTTTTTTTAATAAAAAGAAGGGAGAGGGAGGAGGAGCCCTCAAAAAAAAAATTCCGACCGTCGCCGCCGCCGCTCGCCGGCAGCCGGCCACTGGAGCTAAAGAAGAAGAAGGAGATAAGAAGGTTGAAAGAAGATGGGGGAGAAGAAAGGAAGAGAGAGAGAAAGAATTTAAATAAAATAATAATATTTTATTATTTTAATATGTTTTTATTTAAAAAAATATAAAAAATAACTTTTTTTTTATTAAAATAATAGTGCCACGTCAGCAACCGTTAGTATTTAACAGAAAAATAGACGGCAGGGACCAAAGTGCTACTTATCTCAAACCTCAGAGGTATTTTTGTTGAGTTTGAAAACTCAGGGACCAAACTGTCACTTAACCCAAACCTCAGGGACTAAAAGTGTATTTTTCCCAAGATTTTTTTAGGAAGAATAATACGATAATATGAATACATTAAAATAAAAAATTTTACATTATCTATTTTTTAAAAATTTATGGTAATTAAAACAAAACTATATAAAATTTATTCATTACATGGTAAAAGATTACTACATTTTTTTTTTCAAAATTTTAATGAAAACCACAAGATTTCACGTGCAATGCACGTGTTTCTATACTAGTCTTTATAAGTGAGTGGAGAAGTTTTAAATATCCTATTTATGACTTATGTGTAGAAATGTGAAATGGTTTAATACTTTAATTATATGAAAAAAAAAATATGATTTTTATTTATACATGAGTGGAAGAATTTTTTATTTGCAATTAAAAAAAACCTATTTATGACATTTGTACATGTGAGAGAGAATTTGGATGAATGAGTTGAAGGGAGGAGAACGTAAAAGAGAATTAAGATGGAGAGAGAAAGGTAGAGTTAAGAGATATATAAATGATTAAATAAAACTTAAATGAAGGATCATTTAGGTATTTCTTAAAAAATGAAGATCAATAACGTCTAAAAAAAAGTTTCTTTCACATTCGTACTTTTATACATATTAGATTTGTTCAATGTGTGATTTCTTTATTTTAATATTGTATCAAATGAATAAATGAGGGAGCCATAGGCTCTATTTATACACATAAAATGAGAATAAAAGAATACTAACAAAAGAATAACAAATCTTCTCAACAAAAAAAAAAAAAATAACAAATTTTATATATAAAAAAAAAACAAAAGAATAACAAATTAACAGAAGAATATTCTTTACAAAATATGCTCAATATAATACCCATAACACAACATGCCTTGCATGTGGTTTTCCTTTTAAAAACTAAATTGAATAAATTAATTGTGAAATTATGTATTGTTATATGATTTAACTTAATAATTATTGATTATATCTAAAAAAATTTAAATTTGTTTCCAAACTTTTATTATTATTATTATTATTATTTACTATGGTTTCCAACGTTTGTCTAGGTAGACATTAACTTACCAAGTTAATGAATAAAAGGCTTATACATATTAAACCTTTTTCATATAATTTTTTAAAATCAATATAAGGATTAAAAAATATATTTTACAAAAAAAAATTAAATACTTGATAATGAAAAAGAAATAAATTTTATAAACCAACAATAAGAAGAAGAAAAAAAGGATGAACTCATCTTCATTCATTTTGGTTTGGTGAAAATTGTTGTAATTGACATTATCACGATCCATGACCTTCAAGAAACCAATGATCGTGGAGCACTTGTGGGAGTTTAAGTTAGTTATCATTGTGGTTGAAGAAACACAAGTTGTGTTGTGGGGTAGTTCCAATCTTCTATTTGTCTATAAAAACAATTGAAAGAAAAAAAAAACAACACACAAGTCCATCTAAAAGAAATAAAAAAAAAAAGAAGAAAAGAATTATTAAATTATCTCGTTGGGAGTGACTCCAATATTACATTTCTCTATAAAAATTAAAAAAAAAATAAAGAAAAAAACATGCAAGCATAGCTATGAGAAATTAGAATAAAGGAATGAAGTAAAAAAAGTTACCATGAATCTTTGCCTTTGCATTTTGGTTTCGGTTTTGAGGTTGATGATAAGTTCCATCAATTTATTTAGAAATGTAAAATGAAGAGGGAGGAAGAGGAATGATATATGACATATGGTAAGTTGCTAACCAAAGAAGATGAAGAATTGTAAGGGTAGAGGAAGAGAAATACTAGGGAAGTAGGTACTATTTTCATTTGCTTTCATCAATACATTTAACACACAAAAAATAAAAAGTAATTCTAACCAACCCACAAATTAGGGAGGTGGTGGTTTTTTTAAAAAAAAATTAAGGAGGTGATGCAAGACAATAACAACACAATTAAAAGTATTTAAGAGAGGGAAGAGAGGAATTTGGATGGATGAGAGACTTGGGAGAGAGAGACACGTGAGGGTGGGAGAGATAACATAGGGAGAGTGTATAATTAAGGGGGGAGAGAAAAGTGATTAAAATGAAAGTAAGGAAAGGACAACTTAGGTATTTCTAGTAAGGGTGTACAAGTAACCCGGTGATCCAAACAACGTGGACAACCCAACCCAAACTGTAAGGATTGGGTTGGGTTAGAAATTTTTTCACTTTGGGTTGGGTTTTTTTTTTAAAAAAAAAAACAAAAAATTCGGTTCAGTTCTCAGGTTGGGTTTTCTTAGGTTGGGTTCAACCCATACCGAATCGAATTCCTTATTTCTTTTAAAAAAAATTATATATATATATATATATATATATATATATATATATATATTACAACTTTTTTGGATATTGTTTTTCTTAAAAGAAAAATTATTCTAACTTTATTTTTTTTTCATAGATTTATTTAGATTTTTTTTTCTTTTTACAAAATATTTAGATTTGCTTTTATTGCTATTTGTTTAAATTTTTAAAATCAATATTCTATTTCTTGAATAAGGTTAATCTGATTTGAATATTGTGTTGGGATTTAGATAGAAATATGTATTTTGTGTTAGGATTAGAGGTAAAGATTGGACTTGTGTATTTTCAAATTGGAAATTGGGAATTGAGTTTAATTTATTTTTTTTAAAAAAATTGAACAACCCGATGACCCAACCCAACCCAACTCGAAATAAAAATGTTGGATTGGGTTGGGTTGCCAACTTTATTCGGTTCTTTCGGGTCGTCAACCCGACCAACCCGATATTAAGATAGCCTATTAGTTATTATTTGTATTTTTATTGGGGCAACAAGAAATATGGCTAAAAATAAATAGGTGGCTTGAAATATAGCTACAAACGTTTAAAAATTAAATAGATGGTTAAACGATTTAATGATTAATAAATCCATATTTGTAAAAGACAAATATGCCCCCAACAATCTGCTTAACGTATTCTTAACGTTTAAAATAAAAATCAGAGTTTAGGAGAGATAAAATATACCCCTAAAATAAAGTTGGAGACATTTTAGGAAGTTTGAAAAATAAAAAATCCAAGAAACAAAACTAGTTTGAAAAACAAAACTAGTAGTAGGTGTTACTACTGAAAAAATTTGCCCCCCAGAAAAAGTTGCTACCCGGAAAAAAAGGAGTCAATACCTTTATTGGGGAAGGATAACAAAGTTCAACCTCCCTCAGTAGAGAGAAATACCTTCAGAATGCATTAATTGGAAAAAATGTCCTCTCAATCCGAAGACATACTACCTGCACCCAAGAACATCAACAATTAAAAACCCAAAAAAAAATAAGAACACCAGCAATCCGAAGACATACTAATTTCTCCCCAAAAATGAGTAAGCTAAAAAGAAGATACCGCCCACCCTCACCACCAGAATGAATAATTGCAATTAAATGCTGCAATTATGGAACGTCATGTCACCGCCCACCCTCACCACCAGAATAGCCTTCATGCAGCAGCCCACCCGTTCATCTTCTTCCTCCAAAAGTAGAAACCCTTGAGAGCATTCCACACCCCTTAAGAGCATTCCACACCCCGAACCCTCCATTCCACACCATTTCCCACCGCCAAACAGAGTGAAATATCACCACCTACCTCTCATACCACACCGACGAACCATCTCCGTCGTGCCAACGACCTCCATCCGCCGCGTCGACAACCATCTCTTGCATGCTCGGTCGTTTCTCCCCCTACGCGACGACTGCACCAAAAAAATTGAAATAGGTAACGGTTTCGTTTCCCTCCCCTTATATTTGCAACAAACAGATACTAAAATCCCGAGATTTTAGGGATTTAGTTTACTCCCTTTGAAACTGTCCCCACGGGGTGTATACCAGTATTGACACTCGAGATGTCAACGACTACACAACACCCCCTGTATGTACCGTTTTGAAATCCGTTGACCATCCAAAACACATCTCTGTCCTCGGAAATGACTATATTAATTGGGTTATTCGACCAGCTCCTGAAGAGTGTTAGCTGAGTAATCATATTATCGTCCTGGAATTGAAGGTATTTCGCCAGACATACTTTAAACTCTTGGAGATTCGAATCACTTCTAATATCCACACTTCCAGACTTGAATTCACTATAAATACCCTCAGCACTCCAGACACCACCTACCTCTCATGCCACACCGACGAACCATCTCCGTCGTGCCAACGACCTCCATCCGCCGCGTCGACAACCATCTCTTGCATGCTCGGTCTTTCTCCCCCTACGCGACGACTGCACCAAAAAAATTGAAATAGGTAACGGTTTCGTTTCCCTCCCCTTATATTTGCAACAAACAGATACTAAAATCCCGAGATTTTAGGGATTTAGTTTACTCCCTTTGAAACTGTCCCCACGGGGTGTATACCAGTATTGACACTCGAGATGTCAACGACTACACAACACCCCCTGTATGTACCGTTTTGAAATCCGTTGACCATCCAAAACACATCTCTGTCCTCGGAAATGACTATATTAATTGGGTTATTCGACCAGCTCCTGAAGAGTGTTAGCTGAGTAATCATATTATCGTCCTGGAGTTGGAGGTATTTCGCCAGACATACTTTAAACTCTTGGAGATTCGAATCACTTCTAATATCCACACTTCCAGACTTGAATTCACTATAAATACCCTCA
This sequence comes from Luffa aegyptiaca, assembly GCA_017139565.1. Lineage (NCBI taxonomy): Eukaryota > Viridiplantae > Streptophyta > Magnoliopsida > Cucurbitales > Cucurbitaceae > Luffa > Luffa aegyptiaca. Next base: position 27,566,193 of record CM029397.1, read on the forward strand.
GCACTCCAGACACCACCAAACAATATCGTGACCTTTTGAAACTTTCCCCACGGGGTGTATACAAGTAATGACACTCGGGATGTCAACGACTACACAACACCCCCTGTATGTACCATTTTGAAATCCGTTGACCATCCAAAACACATCTTTGTCCTTGGAAATGACTATATTAATTGGGTTATTCAACCAGCTCCTGAAGAGTGTTAGCTGAGTAATCATATTATCGTCCTGGAGTTGGAGGTATTTCGCCAGACATACTACTCTTGGAGATTCGAATCACTTCTAACATCCACACTTCCAGACTTGAATTCACTGTAAATACCCTCAGCACTCCAGACACCACCAAACAATATCGTGACCTGTTGAACTGTCGCCATGCTAGATTATGAAGGAAATTACAATGGCAATGTGATCGTGATATGAAACAAATAGATAATAAACTATGACATATATATGAGGGGCAAAAATGTGGAGGAATAAAAAAAAATCGTTGGAAACTACCTACACCTGAACAATAGGATCAAAACAGACCACCCACCAAATCCCGTGTAAATCGGGATACATCCAGCGCGCAAAAAACGCCCCGCTGACCCTGCGCGGAAACAACAGACGTAAACGGTGTCTGTAAATAACCGTAAATACAAGGGGTAAAAACGTCCAAAATAATCCAGTAAACAGTTCCCTAAAATGTCGGTAGCCATGCCTGCAAAATTACAACTTCCGTAGCCAAAAATCAAGAATGTTTTTTTTTTGTAGTCATTTATCACAATTTCCCATTTTTATTTGTATCTTGGCCCAATTGTTTTAGGCCCAGTATTTCAGCCCTTTTCCTCTCATTATTTCAGTATGTATTATGGCAGATGATGAATATTCTGGAAGATGTGTTTTTCTTATTTTTTTTGCAAGAGTTTTTTATCCCCAGGCCTTTATATATGGCGTGAACAGTGTAATCCCCATATATGAATGCATAGGGTTTTTCTCCTACAAGATTGGTGTCCTCTTCTTCTTTCTTCTTTCAATATGATTTATGCAATGTTATGATGGTCTCAGAACTTAAGTCTAACGACTAAGTATCTGCCCTAATTTTTTTTCGAAGCTATGTCTTCCCAGAGTGGTACCAGTGCGGCATTGGAAGAGTCTTCTGCTTCCTCTCAAATTTTTGGCCTTGGTAATAAGGTTTCGATTGTGAAACTTACTGATGATAACTTTCTTTTGTGGAAATTTCAGATTCAATTTGCTCTTGAGGGTTACAACTTGGAATCCTATTTGCATGATGATCTGCTTGCTCAATATTTACAACCTCCTATGATTCTGTCATGAGAGAAGGTTCTTCGGTAGTGAAAACTCCAAATATGGCCTATAATTTCATCATGGCTTGTTGGTTCAATGATGGAAGAAATTCTCCATCAAATGCTTCACTGTGGTATAGCGAAGGAGATTTGGGATTGTCTTGCCCAGATTTTCTCCTCTCGAAATCTTGCCCAGGTGATGAAAATCAAAACAAAATTACAAACTATCCAGAAGGGAGATATGTCTCTAAAAGAGTATTTCTCAAAAATACAATAATATGTTGATGCGTTGTCTACTGTTGGTAAAACTGTTGAAGTCGAGGATCATATTTTGTATATCTTGTTTGGCCTTGGTTCTAAATACAAATTGATGGTTTCAGTTATTTCGGCAAAGGTAGGCCCTCAATCGGTCTATGAGGTTATGGCCCTCTTGTTTACACAAGAGAACAAAATTGAGAGTAAACTTGCTCACACTGATACATCTCTACCATCTGTTAATCTCTCTGTTCAGTCTAAACATGTTGATAACGATACGAAAAATACTAATTCACCTTCATTTCCTCCACATTTTAGTGGTGGTAACAGAGGGCGGGGGGTCGCAAGTCCAATCGAGGAAGCAGAACATGGAACAATCAAAATATGATTCAATGCCAACTACGTGGGAAATTCGATCATACTGTTGCGATATGTTATTTTCGCTATGCTCCTCCTAGTGCTCCTCCCAATCTAGGTTCGTTTACTCCTTCTTACAACAAATTTAATCGATCTCCCTCATTTCCTCAGATGAATGCACTGGTCTTGATATTAACCAAGATACATCTTGGTACCCTGACTCTGGTGCCACTAACCATCTCACTTATAATTTTGGGAATCTCTCCGTTGGAACTGAGTATGGTGGTGCAAATCAAGTCCATGTGGGGAATGAAGCAGGTTTGCCTATACTTAACTTTGGATATTCCTCTTTTTCTTCTCCTCTGTGTAATGATCATATGTTCTATTTACATAATCTTCTTCATGACCCTTCTATTACTAAGAACCTTATTAGTGTAAGTCGGTTTGCACGTGATAATGGTGTATTTTTTGAATTTCATCCCACGTTATGCTATGTGAAGGATCAAGCGTCTGGTAGGGTTCTGCTCCAAGGGACTCTCCATGAGGGGCTTTATCGCTTTAATGTCTCTATCTCTCAGCAGCCATCTCATAAACCATCAGTTCAAGCTCTTCATTCCAACACCATTGTTCCGTTCAATACAACTTATCCTTCCGTTTTCTCTATTTCAAATAGTTATGAATTAGATATTTGGCATAGGCGTCTAGGCCATCCAAGTTTGTCCACTGTTAAACATGTGTTACGGTTGTTTAAACCAAATATGTCTATAAATAATACGAAATTTCAATTCTGTGATGCTTGTGCAATGGCTAAATCTCACTCTCTCCCTTACTCTCCTTCCTCTACTACTTACACTGCTCCTCTTAAGTTAGTTGTTTCTGATTTGTGGGGGCCTACTTATATTCCTTCATCAAATGGTTATAGGTACTATGTCAGTTTTGTTGATGTGTTTAGTAGATATACCTGGATTTAATTCTTGAAACCGAAGTCAGATGCTTTTGTTGCCTTTGTTAAGTTTAAAATCCATATTGAAAAACTTCTTGACTTACCCATTGTTCTGTTTCAATCCGATAATGGTGGAGAGTTTCTTGCTTTCAAACCTTTTTTAGAGTCTCATGGTATTACACATAGGTTTTCTTGTCCTCACACGTCCCAATAAAATGGGACTGTCGAACGTAAGCACAAACATATTGTTGATATTGGTCTTGCCTTACTCCCTCATTCCTCAATGCCTCTAAAATTCTAGGATGAAGCGTTCTCTACCGCTGTGTTTTTTATCAGTAAGCTGCCTTCTGAAGTTCTTCATGGTAGAAGTCCCTTATGAAGGGATAAAAGCCCTTTTCGCAGCGGAAGACAACAGAGACCTTTTCGAATAAAACGCCGATTGGGATACCAATACGACGGAAAAAGAAATAAATTTTACAGCGAGCATTACAGACAAATTAAGTGTTGTAAAACAGATATAAGCATGCTGAAAAATAAGGAAAAACTCTAGATCCTAATCTAGAATTGGATCCTAATGATCCTAGAGTTTAAGAACAACTTACCCTTGAAGATTTCTTGAACTGCTTCGCCAAAAACTTTTGATAAACTTGAAAATACAGCAATAGAATCACCTTCTCTTTGCTGGAAAAAGAGTCACGAACACCACCAAAAGAGTTTCACCGGTATTTTTCTTGGGACTAGTATTGAGCGGCTTGTGGGAACCAAGAATTCTAAGGCTTGGGAGAATTCTGCAGAGAGTTCTGGAGAGTAAAAAAAAAAAATTGAGAGAGAAAGCGTGATACTTTTTTTTTTCAGAGAACAACCAACACATTATCAATGAACGGTGAGGGAGTTATGCAACTAATGGAGAAACTCCCTCCTAAAAAACCTCATCATCACGCAAAAAACTAGGTTAGTGGGCTGAACCTTTCTTATTAGTTATACTGATAAGATAATTAAATTATTAATTAATCAAATTAACAATTAATTTAATTAATATTCATATAAATCATATTTATACAAATATTACCACTTAACCCATAGTTCTAATAAAATTCAATTAAATCAAATTTAATTAAAGTTATTAAAACTAATAATCAATTAATATAATAACTAATTAATATATTAATTAAAATTATAATTAAATATCTCTTATTTAATTATATCTCTCTCCAAATAAACTATAGTATTAATGTACATCTAATGTGCATTAATTATAACCTATAGTTTTAAAATGAATCAAATTCATATTTAAGTTTAATATTCGAACACCTTTGAATATTCAATTCTCCCTTAGAATTTTACCTCAACGCCCCTGGTGAGCTACTGGTGGGACCTAATGGACCTACAGATCAGAAGCTCCAACGATATGAGATTAGTTGGCTAAACTCATTAACCAAGTTAATCAATATTCGTTAACTGTGGTTCACTCCACTAAAGAACCACAGCTGCACTCTTCTCACTGCAGATATATTTCTGTGTCCACGGATATCGACCGTCAGCAGCAAGTTAGCCCTTCACGTGTGTTCGTACCCCAGCTAGGTCAAATTACCGTTTTACCCCTGGGCTACCTCTTGGTCCTTAAGTACCAATGCTCCTCTAATTAACAACCTGTTTGTGGTCCAACCAGCAAACAGAAATCCCTCTCGTGCCATAAAGAGGGTAGGGCCCATTGTTCAAGACCCGGAGACACCACTTAAGGGAACACACCTCTACTTGCCCTAATATCGGGAAGGAGTGAATTCCATCTTGTAAGACTACGTTCCCAGCTCCCCACTCGGTCTTGTCCCCAAAATGGTAGGCTTATTGAGTCGGCGAACAGGCCACTCTCACCCGTACAAATCAAAGGACAATCCCTCATGGATAGGAGTCCATAATCACTCAGGATTAAGGCCAAGTTGCCTAGGTCATCCTAGTGAAATAGAAACCGAGCTAACTAACGGTGTTACAGTTAGTGGTTAACTATTTTGCGGTCCGGTCTTTGTGCAAACTCATTGCACAGGATACCCCCACTCGCATGTCAACCACATGAACGCGTTGGATCACTACGTTTGTATCAATATACAAAGCGGGTCGTATCCATAGTGTCACCAGGATAAGGTACCCAGCCTTATCCCTATACTACAGACCCTTTAGGCTAAAACTTGAACATTGATCCCCGTATGTCCCTACATACCAGTTCAAGCCTCATTCTATTAGCCTTGGATGTTCAGTTTATTGGATTAGGGTTAATAAGACAAGATATAATACAAATATTGAATAATACATCACTTTATTAATGTTTGGTCAAATGTATATTTACTATCTACGAGTTTTAGGGCATAAAACCCAACACCTTAGACATTATCTTTCACACTAAACCTTACTATTATTTCCTCAAGACGTTTGGTTGCCAATGTTTTCCTTGTCTTCTCCCATACAATTCTCATAAACTTGCCTACAGGTCTGATCCTTGCATCTTTATTGGTTATAGTTCATCACATAAAGGTTGTCGTTGTTTATCTGCCAATGGTCGCGTTTATGTCTCAAGGAATGTTATCTTCAATGAGTCTATTTTTCCTTATTCAAAATCCTCTTTTGTTTCATTGCCTAAGTCTCATTCATCAATTTCTTTACCTACCATTGGGTCTATTTTACCTACATCCTCTCATCTCATCTAATTCTTCTTCTGAGTTAAGTATAGATCCTGCTCCAATTCGCAGCACACCTGCTTCCCCATCTTCAGGTCCTTTGGTTGAGGTTGCTCAAGATATGTCATCCTCTTCTCCCTTACCACCCTTCTCCTCCTATTGTTCAAAATACTCATCATATGATTACTCGAGGTAAAAGTGGTATATTTAAACCCAAAGCTTTTGCTTCTGTATCTACCTCTGATTATGATAATGTTGAACCTCCAAATGTCAAGGACGTTGGGTTTTATGCTCTAAAACTCGTAGATAGTAAATGTAACATTTGACTTGCTTCAATGAAGTATTATTTCTATATATTTTTTTTGCCTAAATATAACCACAAATCCAATAAACTAAGAACCCATGACTATATTATGTATACTTGAAGTTTATGTGTGACATAAGTATGGATCAAGTTCAAGTAAATAGTCTAAATGATCTATAGTATATGGATAAGGTTGGGTACCTTAATCCTGGGGACACTATTGGCGTGGCTCGCTTTGTTCTTTGAAGACAGACGATATGATCCTAATCGTTCATGTATAAGACATGTGAGTGAGGATGTCCTATGTAAAGAGTTTGCATAGAGATCGGACCAGGAGATAAGTCACTTTCACTTTACAACACCTTTTACTGCTGAAACTGAACATCTCATACATATAACCTAGGTAACTCGATCTTAATCCTGAGTTAACTGTGAACTTCTGTTTATTTAGGATTATCCTTTGATTTGCATGGGTGAGAGTGGCCAAACATCGCCGACTCAATAGGTCTACCATTTTGGGGATAAGACTAAATGGATAGCTGGGGACATATAGCTTTGTAAGATGGAATTCACCGCTACCCGTTTTAGGGTTAGTAAAGGTTGTTCTCTTAAGTGCTAACTTTGAGTCTTGAACAAAGGGCCCCGCCCTCTCATAACCTTGAGAGGGACTTGGTTCAGTGATTGTATCCCGAACTTGTTGTTCATTAGGGGATCAATGGAACTTAAGGAACAAGATGTAACTATAGGGGTAAAACGGGTTTTTGACCTAGCTCTAGTTATGAACAACTGGTGAAGGGTCGACTTACTAATCATGGTTATCTAAAGTGGACAAGAAATATATCTACAATTAGGGGAGTGCAGCTACGGGCTATAGTGGAGTGTCCCGTAAGCTAACAAACGATGAATGACTAGGTTAATGAGATTAATCGGTTATCATCATTTCGTTGGAGCCCATGATTTGTAGGTCCATTAGGTCCCTCTACTAGCTCAATAGGAATAAAACCTGGAACAATATGATAGGATAAAATTTGAAACGTTCAAAATCGGAAAAGGATACAAAAGTCGCTTATATACGATATTTAACGACATATTAGTTTAATTATGACTTAAACTTAAAGTGAGAGTTATATATTTAAATATGATTTAAATATTAAACACGTGAATAGGGAATCATGTTCGAGAAAATTCGTTGGGAGAAAGAAACCAAGATTGCACAAATGGTATTAATTTAATATAAGATATTAAATTATATAATTTTATTTTAATTAAATAAATGACATTTAAATTAAAATAAAAATAAAAGAAAGTGGGATTATTCAGAATTTTATTTGCAAATTTGGAATTTACAAGAAATTCAAAAGTTAGCAAATTTTGGAGGTGGTGTTTAATGACTAATCACTTGTAATTAGCCTTATTGCACCGCCTAATATTGTGACTCAAAATGATCACTATTTGTTGTCAATTTTTTTGTGCAATTCTTGTGCATCATTTTCCTCTATATATAGAGGATGAGCTGATGAAAATGGGTGGACTTCTTCAACCTAAAATGCTGCCAAAATTCTCCCAAGAACTTCCATGTTCATACTCTTAAGTTTGCTTATACCCATAAGCTTTCCTTTCCAATTCCTATCAATTGAGGATCCCACAATCCGTTCCAAGGCCTGGGGATAGTAGAGAAGATCCAATTGGTTGTCCAAAAGCCATTCGTGTGAATTATAAAGCATCGGATAATACGAATTGGGAGCTTCAAGAGGTAAGTACCTTATTACTCTGGTTTTTGTTCTTATGAACAACATGACTTTAAGGATTAAATTAATCAAATTGTGTGCCTAAGATCCAAAATTGCTTCCGCATGTGTGATATTAACACCTACAGAGGAGGCTTTGAAATCGTCTCATTGGCGAAGAGCTATGCAAAAAGAATTTGATACTTTACAAAAGAATAAGACATTGGAGTTGGTTCCTCCTCCTGGTAATAAGAAAGTTGTTGGTTGTAAATGAGTTTTTTTGCATTAAGAGAAACTCTGATGGATCTATTTCCCACTATAAAGCCCGTCTTTTGGCCAAAGGTTTTCATCAAACGGCTGATATTGATTATGAGGAAACCTTTAGTCCTGTGATCAAACATGTTACTATTCGGGTTTTACTCACTCTTGCTCTCACTTATGGCTGGAATATTCGCCAAATTGATGTCAATAATATGTTTTTACATGGGAAACTAACTGAATCTATGTTTATGGAACAACCTACCGGGTTTAAAGTTGCAGGTACTAAAAACATGGTTTGCAAGCTCAATAAAGCCCTTTATGGTCTTAAGCAAGCACCAAGAGCATGGTATGAACGCTTAAGTCATTATCTTCGATCTCTTGGTTTTATCACGTCTAAGGCTGATACCTCTCTTATGCTTAAACACACTGTCCATTCTTGTTGTTATGTTCTCATATATGTTGATGACATTATTATTATGGGGAGCTCTTCTTCTGAGGTTGAAAATTTGATATCTTTTATGAATACTCAATTCTCTTTGAAAGACTTGGGAAAATTGAGTTATTTTTTAGGTCTTGAAGTATCCTACCCTCAGACTGGTGGTATGTTTCTTTGCCAATCTACGTATATTTCAGAGGTCTTAAATCGAGCAGGTATGTCTGATGCTCGCTCTATTGCTACACCTATGCTTAGTGGATCTATTATTTATGCACATCAAGGTGAGTCTTTCAATGATCCTTTTCTTTATAGAAGCATTGTTGGTGCTCTTCAATATGTTACCATGACTAGGCCCGAGATTTCATATAGTGTTAATAAAGCATGTCAATTCATGCATTCTCCTAAAGATGTTCACTGGAAGTTAGTTTAAAGGATTTTGAGGTACTTGAAAGGGTCTATCAATTGTGGGCTTCTTCTTAAGCCTTCTCATAACTTGTCTCTTGTTGGGTTTGGTGATGTTGACTGGGCGTCGGACCCTGATGACTGTAAGTCCACTCATGGATTTTGTGTTTTCTTTGGTAACACATTGATTACTTGGGAATCTAAGAAACAAGGTATCATATCTCGTTCAAGTACTGGGGCTGAATATCGTAGTCTTGCTACTATTGTTGCGGAACTTATCTGGCTTAAATCCTTGTTTACTGATTTGCATATTTGTTTACCTAAACCCCCTCTTGTATGGTGTGACAACTTAGGTGTTGTTCATCTTAGTGCTAATCCTATTATGCATTCTAAGACTAAACATGTTGAGCTTGACATTTACTTTGTGCGAGATCTTGTGCTCCAACGAAAGCTTCTTATGCAACACCTTCCAGCTCATGAGCAAATTGTGGATATTCTTACAAAACCACTATTAGCATTCACTTTCAATCAACTGAAATTCAAGCTCAATGTTCGTGATGCCACTGCCATTGGCTTACGGGGGGTATTAAGATAGCCCATTAGTTATTATTTGTATTTGTATTTGTATCTTGGCCCAATTGTTTTAGGCCCAATATTTCAACCCTTTTCCTCTCGTTATTTCAATATGTATTAGGGCAGATGATGAAGATTCTGGAAGTGATAGCGAGCAGAAATGTCGCTATTTTAGTCTCAATTTATTAAGCTTTTGGGTGCTTTAATCGTGTTTTTAATGAATATATTTAATGAATTTTGCTATTTTGTCTTTAGGAGCATAAATGGTGATTTTGGGAGAAAAAGAGCCAAAATTGAAGTAATTATAGCCCAAATCAAAGTTTGAAGCAATTGGAAGCCCAAAGAAGACATCTATAAAGAAAAGACCAAGAGGAATGAAGAAGAAGGCCCAAAAATCAGCCCAAAAGGAAGTTGAAAAATCTGGAAATTTGGACAGCGTCGAGACGCTAAGTAAGGCAGCGTCGCGACGCTGCCCTTTCTTGTTGCCCAAGCCGCGTGCGCAGCAGCGTCGCGACGCTTAGCAATGTAGCGTCGCGACGCTACCCCTATTCCAGGCCTATAAAAGGCACCCCTTGGGTGCCTCATTCCTCATCAATCATATCAATCAAATCATTCTTCTTTCCTTCCTTTGGAGCCTCTCTCAAGGCTTTCTAGCCTTTTTGAGAGAATTCTTTAGTGGGAAATATTTTGGGGAATTTTGGGGGAGCATCTTAGAGGCTCAAGGAGTAGTCAGCGGGGCTCCAAGCGTCAGCGAGGGGTTTTTCGACGGTCAATTCCTTTCCTTTTATGCTCTTTAATATGCTTTCCCTTGTAATTATTGTGGATATTATGTGTAGCTAAACCCCAATTTTGGGTCTTGAAATGAAATGATAGTTCAAATATTGTTATAATTTCTTGTCTCTTGCCCATGTCCTAATTATTTGTATGGATGTGCTTAATGCTTTACTCAATCTGGCCAATTGTGTAATGATTCGATTCTTAATGGAAACTCGACGGAGAGAAATTAGGATAGATCATAATCCATGCAACTAGTTTAATTGCCCGTTGTGACACCGGGATTAGTTGATTAAACTTAGATTCCTAAAATGAATTAGAGCGTAATAATTAATGATTTTTAATAGCGCTAAGGACACTTAGGTTGTTAAAATGAATTAATTACAATTAGGGGAAACCGACAGGAGAACCTATGTGATTAATGGAGATTCTAGGATTATAATTAGTTGGGCAATGAGATAGGATAATTATAGCAATTATTTAGCTAATCATTGATTTTCAAGACCCCTCTTCCCATTTAAAGAAAACTCTTTCTCCACATTTTATTTTTGATTGATCAAATTGTTTTTGTTAATTGTCTTAAATTTAAATCCTTTTTATTGCATGAAGTGGTCCCTAAATATTATTTCGCCTAAGTATTTTCAGTGCTCAAGAAAATTTTAATTATTTGCTTAAGTTTCGCTTCGCCTCCCTGTGGATTCGATACTCGGAATACTTTCCGTTTTATATTACTTGCGGCCCGTGCACTTGCGGACCCATCAGGAAGATGTATTTTTCTGATTATTTTTTAAAGAGTTTTTTTTTATCCCCATGCCTTTATATATAACGTGAACAATGTTCCCCATATATGAATGCATAGGGTTTTTCTCCTGCAAGATTGGTGTCGTCTTTTTTTTTCTTCTTTCAATACTTATGCAATGTTATGACCTGAATTTTCGGGTTGGTCCAAAAAATCCCTCCAACCCAACCCAACCCAACCCATGTACACCCCTAATTTCTAGAAATGCCTAGGATAATATCGTCCAAAAAAAGTTTCTTCCTGACTCGTACTTTTATATATATTATTATTATTATAGATATATATACACACAACTTTTTCTTCTCCACTTCATTATTCTTTAAGAATTTCTTTACACCCATCTTGTAACAATTTCATTAAGTAAACAAAACCTCCAACAAAAAAAAAAAAAAATACATAGATTACAAAACAAACATCAAATCTCAGCCAAATACTATATACAAAACAGAGATCTGCCCAAAAACTAAATTAAAAAAACAGAAAAAGGTATAGCATTCGACCATTTTATGGTAAAATAGTTGGTTGTGACTACCTCTTAATATTCGTTGGATATGCATACCTAATTTTAATGACCATTGTATTCAATTTTGTATGAATAATAATCCATCTTTTGGAAAACCACCATGGAGAAAAAGGTATAGCACAATAAATTTTAAAAATTGCAGGGATGAGAAGGAAGCAGACGTTTCAGAAGGAACCAAGGTAGGATAAAAGTGATTCCAATTACAGAAGTACTCATGATCTGTTAACATATAATTTTTCAAGAACTTGAATAACTTCCTCAGTCATATTCCTCATTAGCATCCAAGATACATTCGCAATTAGGATGGACCATTTCGATGCACTGCATGAAGGATTGGAGTTCCCAATTTCGTAAAGCGGAAAGTGCAATTGGACCGTTTCGTACCTAATTTAGTTTCCCAAAAGTATCGATACATTGGCAATTATCATAGAATTCATAATTCTACATGTAACGCCCCAGGATTTTAATAGCTATCCTAGCGACATTACTACCTCTTAACCCCAGACTAACCGTGTGCACCGAGAATTTCGGCAGCATAACGACATACATAGGGCTAACCCAATTTTTTCTTAAACTTGCTAAGCATAAAACACTTTTATATATCACTATCAAACGCCTCCACCAAACTACAACCCAGCAGAACATTCACAAAACTAGTTGTGAGTCAGGTCTCGCATTTTCAACTACTAACTAACAAGGAACACGAGTTTAACCAAGCTTATAAACATTAGCTCATTCGGAACAAACTTAATAATTAATAACTGAATGAATAAATAGAGTTCTTTAAGCAAAGACAACTAGTCCTAGAATTTAACAAGAATAATTTCAGAACTAAACCTCACAGGACAACAGCTATCCAACAAAATTAAGCAACAACGATCCAATATGAAAAATAAAATAGAAATAGCGCAACTAGCTAAGGTCCTCCCTCGTACGCCTCCTCCGCATCACCATGGTCCACGCAGTCCTCATAACCTGCAAATCTGGTAGTTGGGGGGAGAGAGAGGGGAGGGGGTCAATACACTAAGGTACTGGTAAGCAACCCCTACCTGAGAAGCCATCAAACAACATGCTATTCATGCGCAAACAACATGCTTTTAAAAGCGGTAAACACAGCGTCATGCTCAAAAGCTAGTAAAACAAATGACTCCTCTAAGCCATAACTCATGCATCTCTCTATGCAACTTGCTAACCACTCAAGCCCCACGAGCTCACTCAACGCTCATATTTAGCCCTCACATGGCTCTCCACACGCGATTTTCGCGTCACGCTGCGCAAAACTCTCCAAGACTAAACCTTCGAGTTGCACCGACCCCTGACCATTTATACCCAGGGCCTCGACACTTCTCTATAGAGCTCGACATTCGACCCTTGACCATTTATACCCAAGGCCTCAAACTGTGCATCGACCCTTGACCATTTACATCCAAGGCCTCGATGACTAAGCAACATATTGACCCTTGACCATTTATACCCAAGGCCTCAATACTTGCCTCAAGACTCATCACACCGACCCTTGACCATTTATACCCAAGGCCTCAATACTTGCCTCAAGACTCATCACACCGACCCTTGACCATTTATACCCAAGGCCTCAATACTTGCCTCAAGACTCATCACACCGACCCTTGACCATTTATACCCAAGGCCTCAATGCTCCTCTTTATCTAACATTGGCATATCGACCCTCGACCATTTATACCCGAGGCATCGACATCCAATAGTGATGTATCAGTCCCCGACCATTTATACCCGAGACCCTGATAATCATTTACTTTCCTCGAAACAATATCAGTCCTCGACCATTTATACCTGAGGCCCTGATATCTCAATCACAATGCTCCTCTTTAAACCCATGGTGACGTGCCACCCCTCGACCATTTGTACCCGAGGTGCACTGACACTCACCCAACTTTCCTTTCTTTCACACTTTAGGTCTCTGACCTCTATCTCACCACTATCTAGAATGTATATGCCCTGCAACGCTTCACGTACTATGCCCACCAAACATATACATGTAATCACATGCTCTCAACTCATGCTTGTCTCACGAATACCAAACAGAACCAACATGCTTTACAACTAATCAACACGCAACAACAACTCATGCTTTTCAAGGATTTCATATATATATACATATTTATTTAGAGAAACAGGGAACAAGAGAACAGTTATAAGCGGGAAATCAATCAGCATGCATCATACAGTCAAACAGACTACATCAGATAAGAACTACTTACTAATGAAGTGCTCCTAAGCGAACCTATAAACAAACAGGACGAACCGGAAGAGCCTAAGGAGCCCGAACTACAACCAGCAACTCCTAAAGGTTAGGAAATAATTTAAAGCACCTAATAGACTTAATAAAGGAAACGAAAGGTGCTGGAATTTACCGTTCAACACCCAAATGGCCCCAAACACTTGTTGTCCAACTAACCAAGTGATTTGAAACCACTTGTTTAAAGTCCTTAGACAATGGGTGTTCGAGATTAAGGCTCAACGGACGATGGGTCACAAAACAAAGATGATTTCGAACCTAAGATGGCACCACACATCGCTGCAAAGACAAGAAATCAATCACTAAACTAAATTCTAAGGCCCAAACAAGAGTGGGTAATCTAAATTCGAATTCGAATAAGCATGGGTCACGATGAAGACTTACCAAAAGAGCCTAAACACGACGAAACGATCCTTAAATCAGCTCGAATGCACCTAAAACGCCAGAACAACGAGGCTTCGATCCTATACACATTATTCTTGCCGAAAACAATAGGAAAATAAATCAATTCAGGTCGGACTATTGAAATAAAACAAACACATGGGAAAAAGGAACCTTACGTCGCGAGTTTGAAGGAGTAAAACAGGAGTTGTGGGTGATGGCCGACGCACGCGAAGACTGCATCACTGGTCTGCTGCTGTCGGCGACAGAACACGGGAGAGAGAGACACTAGAGGATGAAGAGCTTGATGAAAAAAAACCCACGACCGCGAAACCTGCTACACGCGAAATGAAAAAAGGAGAAGGAAACGAAAAGGAAACGAGAGAGCGAGAGAGAGGTCGACAGAGACGAACCCACGGGTGCTTGTGGCGCAAGAAGAAACTGAAGGAACTCACGGCTTGGCTGCTGGCAGCGGCGCAACACACGGCAGAGAGGGAGGAGACCCACGACTTTAGTGGTTGGAGAAGAAAACGGGAGAGAGAGATGCCGGGATGGGTCTTCGGGTGGCTAGCAGCTGAAGAGAAACACGCAGGGGGGAGAGGCTGAAGGCTTCACGAAGAAGGAGGGAGAAGGAGATTTTTCCTTTAGGGTTTTTTTTTTTCTAATAAGCTTTTCTTTTCTTTAAATAAACCCTAAGAAGGGAAATCCAATTTAAAAGGGAATTAGGATTTCAATTTAAATCCCCAATTTGAATTTTAATCCAAATCTTTGCTCCTAAAGAATTCGGGATTTAAACCGATTGGGAGGAGTTTGGGTCTTTTGATATTTAAAATAAATATCAATTTTAAAACCTCCAACTTCAGGGATTTAAAGATTTAATTAAAAATCCATTTTCCCTAAATTGTCAAAATTTAATTTAACAAATAAATATATAATGAAATGGCTGAAATTTGAAACATGTCTTTCACTGCATCTCTTTCCCATTTGTCGTGAGCCACCAACCTCCCTCCTTTTCTGTTGCGTTTTCTTTTCCGTCCAGCACCCACGAACGCGTCGCTACCTCCTCTGTCCAGTCGCCGGAATCGTGTCGTGCTGCTGCCGCTCCTCTTCGCGAACCTCTCCATCTCTCTCTCGATTTTTGCTTAGCGTGGAAGCATGCCCAACCGTCGCTCGAGCTCGCACCGCCGACTGCAGCTACGTCGCCCTGTTCGGGGTAGCCGCACCGTTGCCGTCCGTCGAAGCAGCCCGCCGTCGCCGTATCTTCTCTCTCTCTCGCGCCGCCATCAGCAAGCCAAGTGTCGCCGCCTCTCTCTCTCTGTTTGCGCGATTTTGGCTAAGGAAGCTCGTGGGTAAGTCTCCTTCCTTCTCACTCCTAGTTGTTGAAGGCCCGATCTAACCCCTTTCGCTCATTCCGATTAGTTTTGTGTCCGTCCAGCAGTGGAGTTTCCGTTTTCTCGCATTTTTTTCTCTGTCCAGCATCGTTTCCAGGCGTTTTTGGCGTCGTTTGGTGATTTCAGTAAGCTTTAACTCTTACCCATTCTTGGTTAGAGTTTAAATTAGAATACCCAATGGATTAGGTGCTGGAAATTCTAAGTTAGCATTGAAACTTCTATTCTGCAGCGCCGTATAAGTGTTCGATTGAGTTCGAATCACTTAAGTACGATTACCCACTGCCCAAGGATCGTTCTAGTGTGTTGTTCGAGGTTAGAATAACCCGTCTAGCATAAAAGCGGATCCATTTGGGTAAGTTTCACCTATTTCCCTAAGACTTGTTAGCTTTAAGTTGAGTTGTCGTTATGTGTTAAGCTTTAAAAGCATGTTTAAATCATTACCCATGAGTTGCTTAGGCCTTATAAAGACTGCCCATCATTTAGAGTCCTTAGAAGTGAGTTAAATGGGTTATCATTGGTTGTCATGGCTTAAAAGCATGCCTCAATTAATGCCCATTATGTGTCGTTGCCTAATTAGTTTTACCCAACCCTTGTAGGTTCTTAAATCATGAATTTAGGAGCCTTCTTAGACTACCTTGAGTTGTTGAAGTTGCTTTAGGAGCATTTGAGGTAAGTGGAATCCTACTTGTTGAGTCTGTTTGCTTGTGTGCTAGTAGGTTGTGTGTTTTTATTCGTTTAGTTTCAATATGTGGATATATGTATACGTTATGTTAATGACGAGCTTAAGCATGTTGTTATCTTGTTGTGATTGGTTATAGAACATGAGTTTAATGTGTGAGCATGTATTGTACTTTTGGTTGTTGCATGGACTAAAAGTATGACATGAGCTAGAAGAGCATGTTTAAGTCGTGTTATGAGTTGTGAGCCTGTCTAGTGAAAGAATGGTCAGAGGACCTTGTATGTGATAGAGGTCAACGAACCTTGTATGTGTTAAAGGAAAGTTAGGTGAATGCCAGGTGCCTCGGGTAAAAATGGTCGAGGGGTGGTATGTCACCAAAGGATTAAGAGGAGCATCAGGTGCCTTGGGTAATATGGCCAAGGGGTGGTGTGATGAGTCTATTGTTGTAAAAGACATCGGGTGCCTTGGGTAATATGGCCAAGGGGCGATGTACAGTTTGAAGGTGAAGTCATCGAGTGCCTTGGGTAATATGGCCAAGGGGCGATGCACAGTTCGAGGCCTTGGGTAATATGGTCAAGGGTCGAACACCGAGCTCCATAGAGAGCATTGTGGTCCTGGGTACAAATGGTCAGGGGACAGTGCGACTCGAAGGGTCAGTCTTGGAGAGTTTTGTGAGGGCTACGAGAATTTGAAGTCATCGGGTGCCTTGGGTAATATGGCCAAGGGGCGATGCAATAGTTCGAGGCCTTGGGTACAAATGGTCAAGGGTCGAACACCGAACTCCGTAGAGAAGCCTGAGGCCCTAGGTACAAATGGTCAGGGGTCAGTGTGACTCGAAGGGTTAGTCTTGGAGGGCTTTGAAAGGACTCAGAGGAGTCGAGTTGAGAGGACTCAGAGGAGTCGAATTGAGACAACTTCGTGGAGTTGAGAGGACCCAGAGGAGTCAAATAGAGCTTGTTAGAGCTTGAGCTAGTGGTTATGAATGTATGTCGCATGAGTATGTTGCTTGATGTATGGTTTGATGCATGGTGTATGCGTTGATTATTTTCCATGTATATTGAGTTTGTGTGTGGGAAACACGATATCTGCCTTGTATGCGTATGTGATTGATGGCTCTACAGGTGTGAGCCACTTACTCAGTACCGTGACATTTGTACTGACCCACCACCAGTTTTTTTTTGCAGGTGATGAGAACACATCCAGACTTGGTGATGAAGAGGAGGCTTGAAGGAAAGACCATTAGCTAGCTCGTTTTGTTGGTTTACCTTCGTGCTTAGAGTTTGGTTGTTTTGTCATACCGAAAACGGAAGTAGTTGTTGATTATTTTGTGGGCTCTTGTAATAGATTTAATAGTTTTATTCCTTTTATCTAGAATGTGTTAGTTTTATTAATTGTGCTTGTTACGAGATCTGACTCGTAATATATCTGCTTGAGAGTTGGAGTTAGTTCTTATGTCACTGAGTATGTTGGGATGTATGTTGTCAGTGAAGTTGAAGTTATATGAACCAGAAGTGTCTTTCTTGTTTTCAGGTGTTTAAAATTTTTGGTTAGTTAAAGTTACGTCGTTATGCTGCCGAAATTTTTGGTTAGTGTATTAGTCTAGTAATGTTCCCTAATTTAGATCAATTTTTGGGGGCGTTACAATTTTATTGTAGAAATCTCAATAAAAAATTATTGACACAAATATACAATTCGTTAACATTCACTATCTACGAGTTTTAGAACATAAAACCCAACACTGCAGAGCTGCAGTATTTGCTTTTAGATTATTTTGTACCCTTATCTTCAAAGTCTTGAATCCTTAATCATGATATTTTGCAGTCAATTTGGCAGCATTAAAAGCAAAAGTAATAGGAATCTGCATAAATAACATGGATGAGAGTAGTTTTTTGGCCATTTTCTTTTGGCTTACTTCTCATTGGTATAATTAGGATTTTAATTCATCCCTATATTTACCAGGTTCATTTGGATAAACTAAAATAGTTCACTGCAGTTCATAATCAAAGATTCAAAAATAAAATATCCAGAAATATAGGCCATGTAAAAAAAATCCCACTAGATCATTTCCAGTAACAAATAAATATATAATGAAATGGCTGAAATTTCAAACATGTCTTTCACTGCAAAATAAAAGAAAACTTAATATATTTATTCTAAATATAATATAATTGAAATGTTGAAATGTTGATTCACTCCAAACATGTGAAAATATCGATGAAAATGTCAACACGTCGATATAAATTTGATATATTGATTCTAAGTTATATTTCTTGAAAATGAATTTAATTTTGAAATGGAAGAACGTAGATTGATAGATTATTCTTGACAAAAATTACTCATGAAAAAAAGAATTTAAAGTCATTGACAATGGGACATTTTTTATTAATATTACAATTTTTAAAACTTATTATTAAAATATAATTAGTTTGAAACTTATTATTTAAATATTGTAGTTTTAAATTTCCGGTGAAGAGACGACCTTGAAACACGTGTCACACATTACCTAATGTGATAATAAATTTAAAAAAAAAAAACAAAATTTGCGGAGGTCGTCTCTTCAAGAGACGACCTCTGCACATTTAACTAACAAAAATACTTCTGGCAAAGTGGTAAACGTGGCACTTATCTTTCTCCCCTTCCCTTGTTCGAGTCTCAGCGACTGCACTTTTACGTTTTCTTTTTTTTTTTTTTTTTTTTTTTTTTTTTTTTTTTTTTCGTTTTCTTTTCTTTTTTTCGTTTTTTCTTTTCGTTTCTTTCTTAACGTTTTTTTTTTCGTTTTTTCTTTTCGTTTTCTTTTCTTTTTTCCGTTTTTTCTTTTCGTTTTCTTTCTTTTTTCGTTTTTCTTTTTTTTCGTTTTCTTTCTTTTTTCTTTTTTTTTTTCGTTTATAGTTTTTTATTTTTAAAAATATCAGTAGTTTTTTTCTCTTGTTTCACTTTTCTTAGAAATTTGAAGTTTTTTATTTAAAAAAAAATGAAATTTGAAGTCTGAAATAAAAATAAAAAATTTTATACCATTTTCTTTATATTTTTATTTTGAATTAATTTAATATATAAAATAAACATTTTCTTTTTTCACTATTCATTGAAACCATTGTTATTGGTATAAAAATAACAACAATTTGATTATTTGTCATATTTCTCTTTTTTATTTTTCTTTTATCTCAATTAGCTAAATTTAAAAGCTGGTTATAATAATTTTATAATTCAAAATAAAAATATAAAGCAAATGGTATTAAAATTTTTATTTTTATTTCATACTTCAAATTTCATTTTTTTTTAAAATAAAAAACTTCAAATTTCTAAGAAAAGTGAAACAAGAAAAAAAAACTACTGATATTTTTAAAAATAAAAAACTATAAACGAAAAAAAAGAAAAAAGAAAGAAAACGAAAAAAAAAGAAAAACGAAAAAAGAAAGAAAACGTTAAGAAAGAAAACGAAAAGAAAAAACGAAAAAAAGAAAAGAATACGAAAAGAAAAAACGAAAAAAAGAAAAGAATACGAAAAGAAAAAACGAAAAAAAGAAAAGAAAAAAAAGAAAACGTAAAAGTGCAACCGCTGAGACTCAAACAAGGGAATGGGAGAAAGATAGGTGCCGAGTTCACCACCTTGCCAAAAGTACTTTTGTTGGTTAAATGTGCAGAGGTCGTCTCTTGAAGAGACGACCTCCGCAAATTTTGTTTTTTTTTTAAAAAAATTTATTATCACGTCAGGTGATGTGTGACACGTGTTTCAAGGTCGTCTCTTGGAGACGACCTTTGACCGGAAATTTAAAACTACAATATTTAAATAATAAGTTTCAAACTAATTATATTTTAATAATAAGTTTTAAAAATTATAATATTAATAAAAAATGTCCTTTTAAATTTAGCTAATTGAGATAAAAGAAAAATAAAAAAGAGAAATATGACAAAGAATCAAATTGTTGTTATTTTTATACCAATAACAATGGTTTCAATGAATAGTGAAAAAAGAAAATGTTTATTTTATATATTAAATTAATTCAAAATAAAAATATAAAGAAAATGGTATAAAATTTTTTATTTTTATTTCAGACTTCAAATTTCATTTTTTTTAAATAAAAAACTTCAAATTTCTAAGAAAAGTGAAACAAGAGAAAAAAAACTACTGATATTTTTAAAAATAAAAAACTATAAACGAAAAAAAAGAAAAAAAGAAAGAAAACGAAAAAAAAAAGAAAAACGAAAAAAAGAAAGAAAACGAAAAGAAAAAACGGAAAAAAGAAAAGAAAACGAAAAAAAAAAAACGAAAAAAAAAAAAAGAAAAGAAAACGTTAAGAAAGAAACGAAAAGAAAAAACGAAAAAAAAAAAAGAAAACGAAAAAAAAAAAAAAAAAAAAGAAAACGAAAAAAAAAAAAAAAAAAAAAAGAAAACGTAAAAGTGCAGTCGCTGAGACTCGAACAAGGGAAGGGGAGAAAGATAAGTGCCACGTTTACCACTTTGCCAGAAGTATTTTTGTTGGGTAAATGTGCAGAGGTCGTCTCTTGAAGAGACGACCTCCGCAAATTTTGTTTTTTTTTTAAATTTATTATCAAATCAGGTAATGTGTGACACGTGTTTCAAGGTCGTCTCTTGAAGAGACGACCTTTGACCGGAAATTTAAAACTACAATATTTAAATAATAAGTTTCAAACTAATTATATTTTAATAATAAGTTTTAAAAATTGTAATATTAATAAAAAATGTCCATTGACAATGAGGCACAAACAGTGTGTGTTAGACAATTTCACTAAGTAAACAAAACCGCCAACCAAAAAAAAACATAGATTACAAAACAAACATCAAATCTCAACAAAAAAAAAAAAAAACTATATACAAAATAAAGATCTGCCCAAAAACTAAATTAAAAAAAAAAAAAAAAAACAGAAAAAGGTATAGCATTTGAACATTTCCACTGTTTTTTTTGTTTTTTAAGAAAACTGTATACAAAATAAAGATATGCCCAAAAACTAAATTAAAAAAAAAAAAAACAGAAAAAGGTATAGCATTTGACCATTTCCACTGTCTTTCTTTTTTTTTTTTTTTTTTTTTTTAATTTTATTTTATGGAGAACTTGTATGTTTAATTGTATAGGAAACATTTGAGACCATGATAATATTGTTTTTCACATTTTTAAATAGTCTAGGTTGAAGTTGTTTACCATGAGCTTTGAAACTTATGTATGGGATCCTTGGTCTAGATTTTGATATTCTGTTGTGCTCTCGTCGATTAAGAACTTGTATTGCAACCAATCTCCTTTTGGTGTTATCCAATTACTCTATGACTTCATTAAAGCTTCCATTACTTGAAGAGGGTTTGAACAACTTCTGTTTTGTTTCCTTTCGGATATTTAAATTATGGGGTTGGAACTAAAAATTATAGTTGATTTTCTTTTTAGATTGCATTAGGAGCATTAAAATGTGTTACTGTACTTCTTCCCGAAGTTGGTATTGTCACTCTCATTGATCTATGATTCAATGATTTGGACTTGATATTATCTCTCCCGAACGTAATCGTAACAATAACATGTTGCTAAATTGTTTGCTAAAATTGTATCTTGAATGAAGTTATGCTTGGTCAAATGTTGGAGTACTTTTCTTTTATGCGAGTATTTAGAACTTTGCTAAATTGTTTGCTAAGATCTGACTTTTAAATTTTTATTTTGATTTGTTATACATATTTTTCCTAACATATTTTATAAAAGTTTAACGATAAAAAAAATGGAAAATAATTAATAAAACTTTATATTTATCATAATTATTTAGTTAAATAGTTTCTTGAATGTAAAATGCCCTTTTTAGTAGTTTGGTCATTCTCAAATCACTTTCGAAAAGAAACATAATATTTCAAAATCACTTTTAAATATATGAAAATCACTTTTAAAAGTTTGGAACCAAACATAAATATGATTGTAGAAAATAAATTTTATAAAATCAATTTTCTAAAATCTCTTTTTCCAAAATCAATAATTCAATCATCACTCTCAAACATAGCCCTAGTGGCACTATCTAAAAATAACTAAGGGACGGGTTTTGATCGTTGGTTTTATTTTTCCATCCCTTAATTCATTCGGGAAGTTATCATTTTTTTCTCTCACTCTCTCACTCACGCAATCCCTCTCTCTCTCTGGAGTTCTCTGAGTTTCCAAGAATACACAGAGGCCAAAGATTCTCCCTACCATCTTAGAGTTTTTGGTTGGTTCCCACAAGCCACTCAACTCAAAATCCTAGGAGAATACCGGTGATACTACGTGGTGGTGTTCGTGAGTGATTTGCAGCATCAAAAGAAAAGTTCTCGCTGCTGGAATTTTCTGTCAATTCGAGTTTTTTGGCGAAACGTATCAAGAACGACCTCAATAGTAAGTGGTTCTTGTCTTTGGATCAATAGGATCTCCTCTAGATTAGATCTAGAATTTTAATTTATGTTTAAGCATGATTTATAACCAATATACAACATGATATATTCTCTGTATTGTTGCTGTAAATTATTATTTTATGAACCGTATCGGTATTTTAATTGTGACTAAAATCAGTGTGATCATCTGACCGTTTCCGCTATGCGCAAGGGCTATTACCCATTCAATTGGTATCAGAGCCATCTCTGAAATTTATTCATTAATTGAAATTTGCGGTTCACTTTTGGCAGGATTATATTTGCATTATGAATGTTTATTTGCATTGAACTAGTTAGCTTTAATTGGCCATAGATTTACATATTCGTTATTGATTTGATCATGTTAAGGCCCCAATGTTTTTGGGCCTTAATATGTAAATAAAGTCTGTAAAGTCTGGGTCTAGTTTAGGCTTGAAAATCGGTGACAATCGCAGCGGAATTTGGCCAAAATTTTGAAGAACAGTCGTGGTTCTGCCTAGAAACCAACTCCAGACGCAACAGCGTCGGGACACTAGGCGTATTATGTCTCGTCGCTGTCGCGATTTCACGCTCAGAATGGTTGAAATCGCACCAGCGTCGGGACGCTATCGCTGAAGCGTCTCGACGCTGTCGTGATTTCACGCGGCGCGGCAACTTCCGTGGAGACGTGCATGGTGCCCTAAATTTCGGTTTGGTTCGCATGATTAGGGTTAGCTGGGACCGGTTTGGTCTGGTTCAACCTGGTTTTGGGGCGGTTTGAGATTTTCGAGGTCAGTTCGAAGCGGTTCGAGTCGGTTGGAGAGATCTAGACTGGTTTTGGGGCGGCAGATTTATGTAATAGGATAAATTTAAAGTTTTATTAGTGTAATTTTGCTTTAAATTATCCTAAGGGCCAATTAAACCAGTTCAATTTCTATTTAAATGCTTTATGGATGTCATTTAATTATTAATCCCACCTTAGGTCATAAAGCATGCTCATGCATTATGTATGTTATAATATGATTATGATATTTGGATGATAATGCATAGATTTTCATGATTGATTTATATATAGTTGAGTTATATAATAATCATGAAAATAAGATAGCATGATGCATGCAATTACATAGTTTTTATATAAGAGTTATATTTAAAATGAATTGTTTGCAGCATGCTACCACTACTACAAAAACAGTATTACTTGACGCTTTTGGAATGTCAAATTTTTATACTCTTGACACTTTTAAAAGCGTCGAGAGAGCCACTGTTAAGAATAAGGTATCGAAAATGGAGCGTCAAGATATTCTTTCCTTGATATTTTTTAAACGTCAAGAATATTAACAGAGTTGACATTTTTAAAGCGTCATGTGTATGGATTTCTTGACATTTATTAAACATCATTTTTGTTAAAACTTGACATGCTTAACGCGTCAAATGATACTTTATCTTGACATTTTAAAATTGTCAATTTAAAAAGCTTTTGACACATTTTACATGTCATGTTTGTTTGTGATTTTTTTTTTTCAATTATAATAGTCGTTCCCTATTATCTTGGATCTCCTACAATTTGATATATTGAGAAGGACATAATTTCGTCAACCAAATAAATAATACACACTCAAGATATATCAACCAAATTTCCACCAATAACATTAACAAAATTCATATATGGACAATTCCAAAATTACAAGAACTATTAACCCAATAAAATAAGTATAACATGGTCACATATAATTTTCATAACAGTATGGTGTTTGTCAAGTACAATATTGTCGATTGCAAAAAAGAAAAAAAAGGAAAAACAAAAAACCCACATAACTCTTTGAAGGTTGATTGAACGTAGTGCAATTTGTACTTGAAGCCATTGACGATGCATAGGAACAACAAATCTGACAGATAAGAAACAAATAAGGTAAGCAAGTGAACTAATAAAGCTAAAACAATCCAAGCTTTAGAAGCATAACATCAAAACTTATAACAAACCTAAACAACCAAATCTTACCAACTTTTTGCTTAGTAACCAAAGGTAAATAAAAAAGGAAAAATTACACATAAAATCCAACCAAAACCACAAAGAAGATGACCAGAACAAAAATGCAACATTTAAATTTTATCACTACTAAATACTAATGCAAGTGCTAGTTCATAGAACTTCTAATTGATTAAGATTTTAAAGGATTTCAAACTCAAAGAAATGGGGAATAAACCAAACCTTCGAGTGGACTTTGTGAGTTCTGTGCCTTTAATCTTGCTGGCTGAAAAGATAAACAACTTAGTGTCAGCTCAATTTCTCTTTTCCTATTTCCTAAAATAGATTCTTATTAATGCTCATTCCAACACCTTCCTAAAATAAGTGATGATGACAATCAACACAAATATTCACAATTTTCCTAAATGACCAGAGTCCACACTGTCAATTTCAAACTTAAAAACTACCATTAATATTAGACAGTGTACTTTCAAGAATTTCTGTCATTACATAGTGTACTTTTAACAATCATTTTCTTCAAATAGATAAGTAACCTTCTTTGTTTTCTCCCCCATCACTTCAAGCTTCACCAAATCAAGCCAAACCCCATCAACAATGAACAATTAAGAACATATATTCCCCCACAGTTTCAAAGATCCAGCAATGAACAATTTTCAATGTCATAAACAGAGAGAGATAAGGAAAATAAGAAGAATACAAACACCAAGAAATAGAGTTTGTTTCAAGTATGCCCTGCATCAAATGTTTCATATACCCCTAACGTTTATCCATAAAATGTCAATACCATAATTTTGTTCATAGCAGCACAATCAACCTTCTCCTAGGGAATGGATTCTTTTATGGGGTTACAAGTGTTGCATTTAGATAGCCAATCAACCTTTTAGGGATTACAAGTCTTGCATTTAGATAGCCAACCACAGCAACTCCATTGCATATCTATAATATATAGATAACAGTAACAACATAGAATGAGAAAAGACATTATTTACCCAGAAAGTTATTTCCTAGGTAATGGATTCTTTTGTGGGGTCGGAGTAGTCGGTGGTTTAAAGAAAGCAAGAAATTAAAAAGGAGGTAAAAGAAACCAACCGATGTTCTTTGCTGATTAAGACCACCGTATATCCATTTGACTCAGGTAGGCCTATTAAAAAGAAAGAAAGAAAGAAAGTAAACCATACATGAAATTGTAAACAATAAATGAAACGGAAATTCGAATAACAATTAGTAGGCATTACACGAATAGAGCAAGTAAAAAATATTTATCTTAAAAACGGAACATTTCTAAATAGGAAAGGGCATAACGAGCAAGTACACACATCCAACAAGTAATTCAGCTAAGACCAGTTAAATAACATAACTATTCACAGTGTTTCAAACGAGCATTTCATCTGAATAATAATCCATCTCTCATAAAAAAATTATCTGCAATGATTTTTTTAAGATAAAGTACAATAGTCATGATAAATGATCACAAAGGTGGTAAAAGGAAAACGTTAGACGAGGACAGTGAGCAGAAAATGTAGCAATTTTGAACTATCAGAGTAACTTTGTAGCATTCTGACAATGTTATCAATTATTTATGAAAGGAAGAGGAACTCAGAATGACTTTGGAGATGTTGCCGCTTCTCAAAGTGGCTTTGGGGCTAACCTTCAGAAACTCACCTTTGCCATGAAGTGATTTCCAGAATTTAATGAAATATAAAATAGGATTGCCTAGAAACGCATTTTAAAATCATGGACAGTGATGCCGATGTGTATCTACCATCATCTAGATACAAAGAAAGAAAGAAGAAATGGATGATCAAAACAAATTTCCAAAGAGATTTCACATCAAGAATGTAGCAAAACCACCATCCAGCATAAAAAAACTTCATAACTTCAACAAGTCAACAGAGAAAAAAGGTACACACAATGGGAGAAGCCATTAAAACACCACGCCAAAAGCTAATCAGAGACAATCAAAAGGGAAATCTCATTAGCAAAACAATAATCAGACTCAAATCTCCTAATCCCACCATTGTTTAAGCAAATTACAGCATTGAGTCCAATGAGAAGCCATGAGAGCACCAAGCCAAAAGCCAATCAGAAACAATCATAAGAGAAATCCCAATAGCTAACAATTAATCAAACGCAAATCTCTTAATCCCACCATTTGTTTAAGCAAATTACAACATTAAGTCTAAAACTTGTTTGTCTAAATAAAACTAATTGATAAGTTATTTACCTTCTTCCCTCCCTCAATGTACTTGACTGCAAGAAGTTCGTTGGTCTTCTCTAAAACTTGTTTGTCTTTATCATTTATTTCAGCCATTGTTTCCTTTGCTCTTTCTCTCACTTTATTGTGTATTATTATTGATTTCTAAATGAATGGGAAAAAGATTTAATAGATAAATAATCATAAGAAACAAAATAATGGCACATGCCGCTTAATTACTTTGCATAAGAACTAAATTAATTCCTTAGCTCCAACCTTTAATCAAGCTACACAAGGGGAGAAATTCCTTAAAACAAAATAGAATCTCAAATCAAATGCTTACTAAGAGCCCATTAAATTGGAGAAAGTAACACCCAAAACTTGACCAAAAAACAGAACAAATGTTTGATGTTCGGGCTTCCAATTTCACTCCAAATTGACAAATAAATCACCAAACGCTATGGATACCTTGAAATTGAAAGCTAACATAAATGGGTATTTGAATAACACTAAAATCAACCCAAATCCTTGATGTAAAACACTTACCCAATGCTGAAATTGCTCAAAGACGTTGAAAGTCGAAGACCCACTGCTTGAATCGTCGAAATTTGAAGGGAAAGCATGCTGAACGAAACTAATAGTGAGTGGGTATTCAATTAAACATGTTAATCAACCAATACAACCTTCAATCCAACTTACCTATGGTCGAATTCGCTATAAAACCCATTAAAAACACCCAAAAACACTGTTATTCGCGCTTAAATAGAGCACCTGCCGAAAAATTGTGAAAACAGCTGCTGCCCTGCTTGAAACTCGCCGAAAAAATGCTAGAAAACAGAGATGGAGATCACGAGTGAGAGAGAGAACGAAGGAGAGAGAGGAATCGAGCCTTGAGGAGTGAAAAAACGAGAGAAATACACTAACCCACGTAGAAATCATCATCGACCGCACGAAGGAGTGCTCGACGTCGATGAACCGTCGCTGCTGTTGCGTTGTCGTCGAAGCTATTCGTCGAAGGGGAGGGGACACACATGGCTGGGAGAAAGAGATGGTGAGAGGATTGAGATGGTGAGTTAGGGCTTCTAAAATCGTGAATGGTGGGGGAAGGAGAAGCTTCAGAAAATTATTTTATTTTAAACTAAACTATTCTTGACATCTAAAACATGGCAAGTAAATTAAGATAAAACTTGACATTTTTTAAAAGTCAAATTTTATGTTAGTGTTGAAAAAATCCGAAAATTTCCGTCAACCTCCGCCTTTTTTTTTTTTTTTCTTGACATTTCCTCCACCTTTTTTCATTTTTCTTGAAATTTTTTTTAGAAAATGCATGTTACTTGACATTTTTTTATTAAAATGTCAAGTGATTAAAAATTGCAAATGTCAAGTAAGATAGATTTTGTAGTAGTGTACTGTAATTTACCATTTTTGGCAATAATTAATTGTTAATTTATCGAAAATGGAAATCAAGTTGCATTGAGCATGAAACATCCATGGGTTAATATAAAAGTTATATTAATTTCCATGCAATGAAAAAGTTGTATAGTTTAAATTTGATTAATTTGAATATGATTGTTAATTGATTTGAACTATAGTATGCATGATTATAGGGCTAATCATTAAAATTTTGAAATAGTTTAAAATTTATGATTAGAAACCGTCAATCTATAATCAAGATATGAATGCAAACATAGGATCTTAGGTTAAAATGGATTAATTTTAATGAGTTAAAATTAATTGGACGTAACATCATTTTCTAATAGGATTAGAAATTCTTACTTAGTTTTAAAATAGTTTTAGTGAACTAAGTAGGACAAACATTCCTGAGATTATATGGGAACTCTACCAATGAAGTTCTGTCTAAGGATTGGAGGTATTTAAGTTGACGGTATTCAGAACACCTCCTACCTGGGAACTGATCTGGAACACCGGAGTTGAATTAATCACAGGTTAATGTTAGAATAATGTCGCTAGGTAAATTAAATTTGTTTAATACACCTAGACATTAGGTCTTATTATAATAGTTATAATAGGACTAGACTTAGATAAATGACTTAGCCGGATT
This sequence comes from Luffa aegyptiaca, assembly GCA_017139565.1. Classification (NCBI taxonomy): domain Eukaryota; kingdom Viridiplantae; phylum Streptophyta; class Magnoliopsida; order Cucurbitales; family Cucurbitaceae; genus Luffa; species Luffa aegyptiaca. Next base: position 27,594,828 of record CM029397.1, read on the forward strand.
TATCTAGGTCTAATCAAACCCTAAGATACCCGATAAGTTACTTTAGTGGGAGGAAAATTACAAGACTTAATTTAAATTGAGTTTTGCTCCTACGTCCTTGTATAGTTCACACCGCGAGATCCATGCTCGGCTTCGGGTCGTTTTAGCACGGCCTCCCTTCGGAAAGTGTTTGCATGGGTTAATACCAAGGTGAATGGGGAAAGTGACTATAGTAAGTGGGACCGGGACGCGTGTCAACGTATCCTTCGGTCTCCACCCCTAGGTCACACCGTGAGAGTCCTATGATCCGCCTGCGTGTTGCCCTCGACCAACCATCCCTTCGAAGGGCCTGATCATAGGATTCAGAACACCGTGAACTCCTGAATAGGATAGGATCGCTTAGGCTAATTACCAACAGTTGTCTTTCCTAACAGTAGCCTGTTGGTTCGTGCCTCTAAGATCTGAAAGTGGGAGGGTTACACTTACGAGGAGGAGTTAATTGTTAACAAATCCTTGACCGAACAACAGTGGTTAATTTCTAATGGAATATGAGTTATTCTGGGATTAGAAATTGACTGAGAAGAGTCTCATTTTAGAGGAGGAACAACTGATCACCCTTCGGTGGCTGTTCTTCTAAACCTCTAAAGCATCATTGCGAAACACAATCATAGTTTTATTAGGGTTCTTTGATTGCTTGTTTGCAAAATTGATTGGATGTATGCAATTGTTTGTATTGCTTGTGTGATGGGTTAAGGCAAAGATAACTAATACGGTCAATTTTTTGTTTTTCAGCAATGTTTTCCTCTATAATCTCCTTGCTTAAAAATGAACAACTAACGGGCGAGAATTTTCCAACATGGAAATCGAATCTAAATACCATACTCGTGGTAGATGATCTTAGGTTCGTCTTAATGGAGGAATGTCCCCCCGTTCCCCCTCGCACTGCCGCTCATGCAGTAAAGGATGCCCACGAACGCTGGACAAAGGCCAATGAAAAGGTGAAAGTCTATATATTGGTCAGCTTATCTGAAGTCTTGGCCAAGCGCTACGAGAACGTGGAAACTGCTAGGGAGATTATGAATTCCCTACAAGAGATGTTTGGACTTTCGTCCTATCAGCTCAACCACGATGCCTTGAAGAACGTCTTCAACGCCAAGATACAAGAGGGCCAATCTGTCTGGGAACATGTCCTGGACATGATTAACCAGTTAAACATTGCTGAGGCGAATGGCGGGGTAGTCTGCAAGCGCAGTCAGGTTGCGTTCATCTTTCACTCGCTTCCTACCAGCTATATGTAGTTTAGGACGAACGCGAGCATGAACAAAACCTGACTACCCTCCTCTCGGAGTTACAGATTTATGAGTCCATGTAGAAAAGCAAGGGCAAAAGTGTGGTAAAAGGAGAGGCCAATGTGGCCCATTCCAAAAGGAAGTTCCTGAAGGGTTCATCCTCAGGGACTAAATCTGTACCTCAGGCTTATTCATCGAAGCAAATACAGAAGAGGAAGGGAGACAAGGGGAAGGCTCCTGTGCAAGGTAAGGGCAAGGCCAAGGATATGGCCGACAAAGGCAGATGCTTCCACTGCAATGCAGATGGTCATTGGAAGCGCAACTTTCCCCGTTACCTCACAGAGAAGAAGAGAGAAAAAAAGGTAAATTCGATTTACTTGTACTAGAGACTTGTCTCGTTGAACATGATGAGTTTGCCTGGATATTGGATTCGGGAGCCACTAATCATGTTTGCACTTCTTTTCAGGGAAGTGATTTCCAGCAGCTGACAGGTGGCGAAATGACTCTCAAGTTTGGAACAGGAGAGGTCGTTTCAGCTCGTGTAGTGGGAGCTGCAAAATTATTTTTTTGAAATAAGTTTTTAATTTTAAAGAACTTGTTTTTTGGTTCCTAGAATTAAGAGGAATCTTATTTCTATTTCAGCTTTGTTAGAACAACAATACTCAATTTCTTTCCTGCTTAATGAAGCTATTATTTCAAGAAATGGTATTTTTATTTGTTCTACTCAGCGTGAGAATAATTTGTATGTGTTAAGACCTACCGACGCTAAGGTTATTTTAAGTGTCATGAAATGTTTAAAACAGCCGAAATGCAAAACGAAAGGAAAAAGATTTCTCCTCTAAGTAACAATACGTATCTTTGGCACCTTCGTCTAGATCATATTAACATCGATCGGATCGATCGTTTGGTCAAAAATGGATTTCTAACTGATTTAGAAGATACATCTTTACCACCCTGTGAATCGTGTCTCGAGGGTAAAATGACCAAGAGGCCTTTTACTGGAAAATGTTATAGGGCCAAAGAACCACTTGAACTGATACATTCGGATCTTTGTGGTCCAATGAATGTAAAGGCTCGAGGTGGTTATGAATATTTCATCTCTTTTATAGATGATTATTCTCGATACGGTTACTTATACCTATTGGGCCATAAGTCTGAGGCTCGTGAAAAGTTCAAAGAGTTTAAGTCTGAGGTAGAAAACCTGTTAGGTAAAACAATAAAGACACTTCGATCAGATCGAGGTGGAGAATATTTGGATCAAAGATTCCAGGACTATATGATAGAACATGAAATCCAATTCCAACTCTCAGCACCTGGTACACCTCAGCAGAATGGTGTATTAGAGAGGAGAAATAGAACCTTGTTAGACATGGTTCGATCTATGATGAGCTATGCTCAATTGCCTAGCTCGTTTTGGGGGTATGCAGTAGAGACTGCAGTACATATTCTTAACAGCGTTCCCTCAAAAAGTGTTTCTGAAACTCCTTTTGAGTTATGGAGGGGGCGTAAACCTAGTTTACGTTACTTCCATATCTGGGGTTGTCCTACACATGTGTTAGTGACAAATCCTGAGAAATTGGAACCACGTACTAGAATATGTCAATTTGTTGGATACCCGAAAGAAACGAGAGGTGGTCTTTTCTACGACCCTCAAGATAATAAAGTATTTGTATCAACAAATGCAACTTTCTTGGAGGAAGACCACATTCGAGATCATAAACCACGAAGTAAGTTAGTATTAGGAGAAGCTACAGAAGGATCAACAAGGGTTGTTGATGAACCTGGTCCTTCAACAAGAGTTGTTGGAGAATCTAGTTCTTCTCGTCAATCTAGTCCTCCTCACGTAGTGGGAGAGCTTCGACGCAGTGGGAGAGTTGTGATACAGCCTAACCGCTACTTGGGTTTAACGGAAACACAAGTAATCATACCTGATGACGGCATAAAAGATCCATTGTCTTATCGTTAGACAATGAATGACATAGATAAAGACGAGTGGGTCAAAGCCATTGACCTTGAGATGGAGTCTATGTACTTCAATCAAGTTTGGGAACTTGTAGATCCACCTAAAGGGTTCAAACCCATTGGGTGTAAATGGATCTATATGGAAAATAGATGCTGCTGGGAAAGTACAGACTTTCAAAGCAAGACTTGTAGCAAAGGGTTATACCGAACGAGAAGGGGTGGACTATGAAGAAACTTTTTCTCCAGTTGCTATGCTTAAGTCCATAAGAATTCTCTTATCCATTGCCACATTTTATGACTATGAAATATGGCAAATGGATGTCAAGACAGCTTTTTTGAATGGCAATCTTGACGAGAGTATTTTTATATCTGAGCCCGAAGGGTTCATAACCCAAGGTCAGGAGCAAAAGGTTTGTAAGATGAATCAATCCATTTATGGGTTGAAATAGGCCTCCAAATCTTGGAATATTAGATTTGATACTGCGATCAAATCTTTTGGTTTTGACCAGAATGTTGATGAGCCTTGTGTATACAAGAAAATCAACAAGAATAAAGTAGTTTTCCTCGTACTTTATGTTGACGACATCCTACTCATTGGGAATGATGTAGGGTATCTGTCTGACGTAAAAGAATGGCTAGCGGCTCAATTCCAAATGAAAGATTTGGGTGAGGCCCAATATGTTCTTGGCATCCAGATTATTCGGGATAGAAAGAACAAAACGCTAGCTCTGTCTCAATCAACGTATATCGACAAGATGTTGGCCCGATATTCGATGCAGAACTCCAAGAAGGGTTTGTTGCCTTTCAGGCATGGGGTTCACTTGTCTAAGGAACAGTCTCCTAAGACACCTCAAGAGGTTGAGGATATGAGACAGATTCCCTACGCCTCTACAGTAGGTAGCATAATGTATGCCATGCTCTGCACGAGGCCTGACATCTGTTATGCTGTAGGGATTGTCAGCAGATATCAGTCAAATCCAGGGTTAGATCACTGGACCGCCGTTAAAGGAATCCTCAAGTATCTTCGGAGAACGAGGGACTACATGCTGGTGTTTGAGGCTAAAGAGTTAGTTCTTACTGGATACACCGACTCTGACTTCCAGTCCGACAAGGATTCTAGGAAATCCACGTCAGGGTCAGTGTTCACCCTTAACGGGGGAGCTATAGTTTGGAGAAGTATAAAGCAAGGATCCATAGCTGACTCAAAGATCGAGGTTGAGTATGTAGCTGCTTGTGAAGCAGCTAAGGAAGTTGTTTAGCTAAGGAAGTTCTTGACAGATTTGGAAGTTGTTCCAAATATGAATTTGCCCATTACGTTATACTATGACAACAGTGGGGCAGTAGCCAATTCAAAGGAACCTCGCAGCTGCAAACGAGGTAAACATATAGAGAGGAAGTATCATCTGATTCGAGAGATTGTGCAAAGAGGAGATGTGGTCGTGACCAAGATCGCTTCAGAGCACAACATTGTTGATCCGTTTACGAAGGCCCTCTCGGCTAAAGTGTTCGAGGGTCATCTAGAAAGTCTAGGTCTGCGAGATATGTATATAGCGTAATCTAGGGCAAGTGGGAGATGTGTAATGGGTATAAGAATGCCCTAGTTTATTGTATTTTGTATATTTACTTTTCATGTAATGTACAACATACATGTACCATTTCCAACTTGGGATTATATTGTATATACTTTCCCTTTAACTTGAGTTTTAGTTCAAGTGGGAGTTTGTTGGGTTTTATGCCCTAAAACTCGTAGATACACTAGAACAAATTTGGCTTTTAAAAACACCGACATTAAAAGTTTTAATGTTGGTCACTTTTAATGACAGACAATGCCCGACATTAAAGGCCACTTTTAATGTCGGACACTTTTAATTTCGGGCAATGCCCGACATTAAAGGCCTTATCCAATATTAAAAGTACCCGTTTAATGTCGGTCATAGCCCGACATTAAAAGACTGTTTTGTTGCTTGGTTGACCGACATAGATAGTACGGTTTTAATGTCGGTCGCTTTTAATGTCGGGTAATGACCGACATTAAAAGTTCTGTCCAACATTAAAAGTGCGCTTATAATGTCGGTCTTGTCCGACATTAAAAGTGGCGACATCAGAAGCGTGCGACATTAAATGTGTGACATTAAAAGTTTGCAAATTTTAATTTTCCCATATAATATGTCCGACATTAAAAATCCATTTTTGTATGTTTCAATGACAGACAATGCCCGTCATCATTTTTATTCAGTATTAAATAAAAAAAAAATTGTTGGTTGCAAACGTAGCTAACCAACAATACTATTTCTTCGTAAACAAAAATAGAATCTGCAATTTATAACTTCCAATACAAATAGGTCAATCCAAACACAATTTTTTTATGTCACAAAACCAACTTGAAATACAAACACTTCCATATATCATTTACAATATAATACTTGGACCACTCGTCCCTCCACAAATTAGATCCAACCAAATATTCCAGAATCAAGCATTTTCAGATCAAGAGAGAACACATATGAACATTCACTATTGAAAATTATGTACACTATTGAAAAGTATGTACACCTAAACAAATCCTCCACTATATATAAACACATTTCAAGCTGATTAATGTATATTCAAGTACACATAGGTTACACAAATCCTCCAACAAAATTTGCCCATTCTATACGAACCTCGTCGATCTCGTCTTGTATAAATGCATTCTTTGTGTTAAACTACAACAAAACAAAAACAATTACATGACAAAATAATGAAACGAAACATAAATTATAATAACATGTAAGGATAGTGATAATACTTACAAGTTTAGTTATAGGGGTAGTAGAGTTGTGCATTATTTCTCTTATATATTTTTGCACAAAATACCCACACTCTGTCGAACCTGATTGACGAGGGCACTACAATGAAAAAGAACATACTTGAGTATGCATACAATATTTCACTGTCTATAATATCATGAACGTGAATTTACCTTCACTAGTTTCCAACTAATAGCAGATCGATATTGAGGAAGCGAGTGCTTAGCTTGCCAAATTCTCAACCCCCTAAATATTTTAAAACATTAGAACAATTCAAGTTTTATTTTTCCTTTTAAACACTACAAAAACTTGAGACACACTTACGTATTTATAGTTCCACTAAACTCTTCTTCAACTTTACTACGCAAAGAATTCAATATATACACAGTGTTTTCCCGAGGTTGGATCGCGATCAACATCCAATGATGACTACGTACAATCACAATTTTGATCATATTATTATTTATGAAAAAAGTTACAATGGAATAAATGTCGCTAGTAAAAATTACTTACCTAGTGTTAAAGGGAATGAGAACTAGTTGATCCAAATCAACCATATCTAGTCTGTTAGATAGATTTCTAGAACGAAGTTCTTGAGACTTCAGGTACGATGAGATTGTTGCTTGGTCAACCACAAAAAACTTGTTTGTTATCTCGGGATCAAGTACGATCCAGAGGTACCTAAAGAAAATAATACAAGTATTCATCAACTCAAACACTTCCAAAGCATAATACATCCCCCCCCCCTCCAAACTCAACTAAACTTTTAAAGCAACACCTCCAATAATACAACTTAAGTCAAGCATTTTTCAAGAGCATAATACATAAGTATTCATCAACTCTAACACTTCCATAAAGCATAATACATCACCCCCCCTCCAAACTCAACTAAACTTTTAAAGCAACACCTCCGATAATACAACTTAAGTCAAGCATTTTTCAAGAGCACAATACATAAGTATTAATCAACTCAAACACTTCCAAAGCATAATACATCCCCCCCCCCCCTCCAAACTCAACTAAACTTTTAAAGCAACACCTCCAATAATACAACTTAAGTCAAACATTTTTCAAGAGCATAATACATAAGTGTTCATCAACTCAAACACTTCCAAAGCATAACTCAAACACTTTCAAAACATAATACAAGTATTTATCACCCCCTAAACTAACACAAACAACTTCAAGTCTTAAATATTAAGAAAATCTCATTCTACTAAGAAAATAGAAAACTCATGAATCAAAATGTGTAATAACTCTGTTTACTTACGTAATGTACGTGAGTATGCATGAGTAACCTATCTCAACATTCCCACAATATTGCATGATGTCTTCGCGATGTAAAAATACTGATGCTTCCTTTCCCAAGATACGCTCGGGCATATTGATCATTAGTGTATCTTCTTGTTGAATCGAAAGCACTGCGTATCTATTTAGGAGCTTAATAGTAACATGGACATCTGTATGTTTGCTTGATTGTACTATGGGCTTAGCTTTGGCAGGAGGCTCCTATAAAAAATATCAAATCACTATATTTCTTTTAAAAAAATTATTTCAATAAAAAATAAACATACCTCTTTGTCATCTACAGTAATAACAAGCCTGCGAGGCCATCCCACAAAATTACCGACCACTTGATACAACGTTTGTAGTTCATCGTTCACAGGAATCGGTAATGCACAATCATCACCTATGACCATGTCCACCACAACTCGAACATTTTCGACTCCTAATGGAACTCCATGGATGGTTGCATTTTGTGAATGCGACTCATACATTGTGCCTACGACAACAATGTTATCCATAGAGACCATCGCTAGGTGACAAGGTGTTCCAGCCTACAAAAGTTTAAAACGTCGAAGCTAAGTATATATATATATACAAAATTCCAACAAGGATAATAATATTTTACCTCTTTATTCTCAGGTATCTCACGAACAACATCTTTTCCTTTTGACTTTTTATGCGTGGCACTCGAAGCGTCGCTTTGTGGTTGCTTTCGTCGAGGGGCTTCGGTCTTCACACTCGAAGCTTCGTTTTGTGGTTGCTGACTCAATTTTGACTTCTCTCTTGCAACATTGTAGTACACAGAGGGCGTTACGAACTCGCCCACTCCCCTTACACGCCCTCTGTGTTCTGGCATGCCCAACGCTTCAGTTAAGATGTCCTTACCTTCATTCAATGCAGCTAATTCGTCCTATCATAAACATTTCAATAAGAATTTTTCAATTACTAGAGTATCACATAATCCAAAACTTCTTTCAAATATATATATATATATAAACTTACAATTCGATTGACACGTGCTACAGTGACCTCATCGCAATATTCTTTATTTTTTCTCTTTCGTGCTCCTTCCATAGAATTGCACGATTGGAAGGATCGTCGGTCAATTCCTGTAGAAATATACATATTATTAAAGGTATGAACAAATTTTCATGTCATTTACTTTAAATAGTCGTACTTACTATGTCTTTGGCAAGATTTGCATATCCCTTACGAGAGATATGATGATTATACAAGCATCTCTCTCATCTTTCTTTCTGAGCCTTACTTAACGCCTGTATATTTAATTTGAATGACAAAAACAACTAAATGAATGCATTAATATTTAATTTACAAAATAATTTCACTAATCTAAAGTTTATTTACCTCCCACTCTGATGTTAGTCTACTACTAACAAATGTCTCCCAATCATTTTGTTCAATGTGTGAATATTTCGAAGGAGGAGTTGCCAAGCGCTCTAGTTCATCTTTCAATGGATTGACATACTTCTGCGTTAGATATGTCTTGAATGTTCGAAATTTTCTAGACGCAGATTGAAGTATACTACTCTTGGACATAGGGTCCACCACGAACAACATCTGCATAAAAAAAATATCAAAGTAGTTAGCGAAACAAATAAACTAAATAAGCTCTTCACTCCTATAGATCAATAAACTTTTTACCTCTATACAATCAAAAATTTTATCCTTCAGTTCCTTAGGCACTTCCTTCCAGTTTTCGTATGTTATTGGGATTTGTTGTCTCACACAAACCCCTATGTAACTTTGCAACTGGTTAGCATTATCTCCAACAGCTTGACCTTGGTTGTTGTAAACAATCGTCAAACGTTCTCCATTATATCTTAGGCGTGCCAATCTATGCATCGTAGTAGGCCCTCGTCCTAGCACCCGTGGTTGGATAAACACATTTCTTTCATCTCCACTACTACTGCTTTGTTCACTCATTGTAACAATCTGCAAGAAAGACATAAAACATACATTCATGAGATATATAAACTTAGAAGATCTATTAACTCATAAAAAATATAATAAATAAATGAATTTGAGATAGTACCATATTCAACACACTATTTATCAACTCATATACTCTCACAATCATTTCTAGCATATGTTGATGACATTTCATCGTCATGAAATACATCAAGATCAGGCATTCTTTCTAGGACCCCATAACCACAATCTTGGACAATATCTCCAACTTCATCTTCATAGAAATCTTCTTCAACTATTCTTTGAGGTGGTGTTAAAACCACTGACCAACGAGGATTTAGGGGATCTTTTATGTAGAGTACTTGCTTGACTTGAGAGGCCAAAATAAATGAGTCTGATTTATGCCCAATGCGATTAAGATCTACAATAATGAACCCAAACTCGTCTATTTTAAGTACATTATTGTTCTCAACCCAGTCACATTTGAATAAAATAACAGTTAAATCGTGATAATCAAGTTCCCATATTTCTTGTATGACACCATAAAATGTCATGTCCGACATGATAGGATTTTTGTCTTTAGCACTAGAAACTTGCATTGTATTTGTTGTTACCATAACTCCACTATTTTGGACATTCCTAATGTTATCACGTTTCTTTGCATGATAGCAAATACCATTAATCACGTAACCAGCATATGTGGCAACATCTGGACGAGGCCCATGAGCTATCCATCATAAAGATGATGGTATGGAGTTTTTGGCACCTCAAGGGCAAGTGCAACTTGAGTTTTATATTTAAATGATTAGTTACTAACTTTGTATTGTAACTAAAAGAGTTTGGCTCTAGTAATTACCCGAGTGCGCAACCAACTACTAAATGTGCGATTATGCTCGTCTTGAAGCCATTTTTTGTTTTTAGATTTACTGGGATTGAGTCTGGACAAAGTGTTCATGTGTTGCCTATTGGATTCGTTTAAATAACAAAGTTAGTAGATCATCACATAATCAGAAAATTGTGTAAGGACTTAGATTAGTGTGCATACCCTACATATGGAAGCACGTCGTTTACATTTTGAAGAACATAAAGATGAGCTTGATTTAACTGATCCTTACTCGGTCTGAAATAGGAAGCAACAGACAATGGTCTATCAATTTCTGGATTCTATTTCTTTGTCGATGAGCGCAATCCAATATTTTCAATTCCAGAGGTAAATTCAGAACAAAATTCTACGGCCTCTTCTACGATATAATTTTCTCCAATGCATCCTTCAGGACGATTTTTATTTCATACATAACTTTTCAGTATTTTCATATATCGTTCAAAAGGATACATCCATCTCAAATACACTGGTCCGCAAAATTCTACCTCTCTTACAAGATGCACCACAAGGTGCATCATTATTGTGAAGAATGCCGGTGGAAAATATTTCTCTAACAAGCATAATGTGACCACTATATCCTCTTGCAAGCCTTTTAACTTGGATGAATCAATTGTCTTACTACATCTAGCATTGAAGAAGAAACACAGGCGAATAATTGCGAGTCTAACATGCTTTGGTAAAATGTCACGAATTGCCACAGGCAATAATTGTTGCATAAGAACGTGATGACCGTGCGACTTGAGTCCATAAAGTTTTAAATCTGTGAGCGACACTAGATTTTGTATGTTGGATGAATAGCCCTCAGGTACTTTAATTTCGGATAATGTCTTACACAAGTTCAATTTCTCCATCCGCGATAGTGTATAACATGCTGGGGGTAAGAAGATATTTTTCTCTCCCAACTGAGGAGCCAATTCCGATCTAATGTTCAATTCAACCAAATCCAAACAAGTTTTTAATCCATCTTTTGTTTTGCCAGGAATATCAAGTAGCGTACCAATAATATTTGCACAAACATTCTTTTCGATGTGCATCACATCTAAACAATGTCGCACCTGAAAATATTTCCAATATTCTAACTCAAAGAAAATGGACTTCTTCTTCCAATAACTACTTGCAAGATCTCCATTATTTTTTTCCTTTCCTGCTTTCTTACCAAATGAATATCTGAATTCGCTTGTTTTTGCAAAAATTTCCTCTCCATTTAATTGTTCGGGAGCGAAACCCATTTCTTGTTCGCCATTGAAATGTTTCTTTTGCTTTCTAAATGGATGGTTATGGGGTAAAAACTTTTGATGCCCAAGATACGCCATCTTTTTTCCTTTAGGCAAATAAGTAGATGCAGTTTTCTCCCCACAATTTGGACATGCATGATACCCTTTTACTGTACAACCACTCAAATTGCCATACGTAGGAAAATCATTAATAGTCCACAATAAAATAGCTTTGAGAGTGAAAATTTTTTCTTCATGTATGTCATAACATTCTACACCCTCATTCCAAAGCATTTTCAAATCGTCAACTAGTGGAGCTAAATAAACACCAATGTCATTTCCTGGTTGTTTGGGGCCAGATATTAATGCAGTTAACATCAAAAAGTTTCGTTTCATGCACAACCATGGAGGTAGATTATACGTCACCAACATATCTGGCCAACAACTATATCTACTACTAAGATCACCATGTGGATTGACACCATCCCTAGAAAGAGCCAGACGAAGATTTCTAGGTTCTGAACCAAACTCTGGCCACAAATTTTCTACTTGTTTCCACGATAGTGCATCCACAGGATGTCGTAAGTGTCCATCACTTTCTCGTTTTTTGGCATGCCACTTCAACAAATTCGATATTTCTTTACATCGAAACATTCGTTGAAATCTTGGAACGTGTGAGAAATACCACATAACTTTTGCTGGAACATTTTTCATCACATGGTTCGAATTTTTTCGAAGCTTCCATCTTGATGTCCGACATATAGGGCATACTTCTGCATCAGATAGTTCCTTTAATATCAAACAACAATCATTAATACACACATGTATCTTCTCATACTTCATTCCAAGAGTACACAAAGTCTTTTTTGCTTGATATGTTGAAGTTGGAATTTCATTAGGGCTTGGAAAGATGGCACGGAGCATTGTCAATAACTCAGTGAAACTTTTATCGCTCCATCCAAATTTTGCCTTTAAATTATAAAACTTTACCAAAGTAGATATCTTGGTAAAATTCTTACAATCCGGATATAATGGTTTCTTGGCATCTTCTAATATCTCCTCAAAAACCTTAGATTTGTCATTAAAATAATCATGTGCAGCCTCAAACATTCCTTTTATGTCCTCAACATCATCGTCATCTTCAACTTCAACTTTTCCACTAATAGACGCATTTCCATTGTCTTCCTTATTCGATTGTGATTCACCATGCCAAGTCCATGTCTTATAGCTTTGATCGATACCATGAACAAACAAGTGGTGTCTTACTATATTCACATTTTGAAACTTTACATTCACACACTTCAAACATGGACAACGAATGATATTCAGTCTATTCGAATGTCGTAATCCATTTTCAATAAACATCTCAACTCCGAAGCAATATTTTTCTGACATTCAACTTTTTGTCATCCACGACTTATCCATTACTATAATTGTGTTGCTTGAGAGGTTAATCTACAAAGAAGAACAATTATTACTTAAACTTGTGTACTTTTTGGGTCATTAAGAAGAAAATGAGTGAAATTTGAACTACTAACGAGTTCCTTGTTCACTCAAGTCCACGATCTTGACAATAAAAGTCAAGATCATGATATAACATCTCAATTGCAAGACATAACTCAACAAACCATTTCAAAGCATCACTTAAGTATCCATCAACTTCCCAATAAATCCAACTAAAAACATAAACCATAACACAAGTATTTCTCAACCCCCCCCCCCCCCCCAACTCAACTAAACTTATAAGCATACATAAACAAACAATTTCAAACCATAAATAAGTATTTCTCAACCCTCAACTTAACTAAACTTACAAACTAAGATCAACAAGTTCAAAATTTAATTCTAAGTATTTATCAACTACCACCTAAACTCAACTAAAACAATAAACTAAAACAACCAGCTTTAAAATCCTAATTAAAGCATTTATCAACTTCTCCTCCACTAAACTCAAGTAAAATAACGAATTATAACAAACAATGTCAAGAGATATCTTAAGTATCAATCAACTTCCCATAAAACCATAAATTCAAACAAACCATTTCAGAGCATGACTTAAGTATCCATCAAATTCCCAATAAATCCAACTAAAACATAAACTCACAAACACCTTCAAACCATAACACAAGTATTTCTCACCCCCCCCCCCCCAACTCAACTAAACTTATTAACCAACACAAACAAACAATTTCAAACCATAAATAAGTATTTCTCAACCCTCAACCTAACTAAACTTACAAACTAACACCAACAATTTCAAAATTTATTTCAAGTATTTATCAACTTCCACCTAAACTGAACTAAAACCATAAACTAAAACAACCAACTTTAAAATCCTAATTAAAGCCTTTCTCAACTTCTCTTCCACTAAACTCAAGTAAAATAACGAATTATAACAAACAATATCAAGAGATATCTTAAGTATCAATCAACTTCCCATAAAACTAAACTCAAACAGACCATTTCAAAGCATGACTTAAGTATCCATCAAATTCCCAATAAATTCAACTAAAACATAAACTCACAAACACCTTCAAACCATAACACAAGTATTTCTCACCCCCACCCCCAACTCAACTAAACATATAAGTTTGTGATGTAAGTTAGTTTATCCAAACTTTTCTAGTTAGATATTGATTTCTTATGGGTTATATTTTGTAATAGAAAGTGTGAAGAATTCTTAAGGAAAAATAAAGATTGTGGAAAGAAAGAAATAAAAAAGAGAAAATGTCAAACTTTTCTTTGATGATTCCCTAACAAAAATTCAACATTATAGCGACTATCTTTCTTTAGTTTTAGTAAAAAGTTTACATTCCCAAACAAAAACAAGTATTTGAAAACTACCTTTCTTTAGTTTTAGTAAAAATGAACAACATTATAGCAACTATCAACATTATAGACCAAAACGGAACTAAATTTATAAACTAACACCAACAATTTCAACATGATAATTTCTCAACTATTTTTCAAACAATCTTTTCTATCCATCATCCAATCCAAGACAAAAATAAACCTAAGCAACTAATCAATTAAATTTAGCTCTACATTTTTATAAAATTAAAAAGAAGCAAAAAATTTTACCACGTAATCTCACTCAAATCTTAAAAATTCGGTGTCGGATTTGCTACCCAGGAACAGTGACGAACACCACTAATTTGTTACCCAAAAACAGAGATCTGGAACCCACGAAGAAGTGCTGGCTGACGGTCTGTAAGTTTGGAGAAAACCCACTTGTTGGAGATGAGTTTGAGCTCACGAAAACGGCACTTGCCGACGGTCTTTGAGTTTGAGCTCACAGATCTGAAACTCTCCACAGATCTGAAATGCTGGCCATCGATGAGGGAAGAAGTTCGAGAAAAGTTGCTAGATCTGAAATGTTCGAGAAAAGTTGCTAGATTTTCCGACGATGAGGGAAGAAGTGGTCGCCGTCAGTCGAGAAAAGTAGAAGAAAAAAAACCCACTCACGGGATAAATGCTCGTCGCCGGTCGCCGTCGGAGAGAATGAGTCGCCATATTATAGCTCGCCGTCGAGGAGGGAGGAAGCTTGTCGTCGATGAGGGAGGAAGTTGTCGTCGATGAGGGTTGTGGGTTTTTGTTTTCGTTTTCGAGCAGAGAGAAAGTTAGGGCAGAAGACGCGTGCTGTTGTCGGGGAGAGAGAAAACTATTTAATTTTTATTGTTTTTAAAAATTAAAAAAATAATAAAAAAATAACTTTTAATGTCGGGCAATGCCCGACATTAAAAATTCGAAAAGTTTATCAGACATTAAAAAGCCCGTGCGTTTTTTTGTCTGACATTAAAGCCTCCGCGCCTATTTTTCTGTCCGACATTAAAACTATACTATGTTGTAGTGATAGTAAATGTACATTTGACTGAACATTAATAAAAGTGATATATTCTTCAATGTTTGTATTATATCTTGTCTTTTCAACCCTAATCTAATAAACTAAACATCCAAGGCTAATAGAATGAGGCTTGAACTAGTATGTAGGGACATACGGGGATCAATGTTCAAGTTTTAGCCTAAAGGGTCTGTAGTATAGGGATAAGGTTGGGTACCTTATCCTGGTGACACTATGGATACG
The DNA here is from genome assembly GCA_017139565.1 of Luffa aegyptiaca. NCBI lineage: Eukaryota > Viridiplantae > Streptophyta > Magnoliopsida > Cucurbitales > Cucurbitaceae > Luffa > Luffa aegyptiaca. Next base: position 27,610,244 of record CM029397.1, read on the forward strand.
ACCCGCTTTGTATATTGATACAAACGTATTGATCCAACGCGTTCATGTAGTTGACATGCGAGTGGGGGTATCCTGTGCAATGAGTTTGCATAAAGACCAGACCGCAAAATAGTTAACCACTAACACTAACACCGTTAGTTAGCTCAGTTTCTATTTCACTAGGATGACCTAGGCAACTTGGCCTTAATCCTGAGTGGATTGTGGACTCCTGTCCATGAGGCATTGTCCTTTGATTTGTACGGGTGAGAGTGGCCTATTTGCCGACTCAATAAGCCTACCATTTTGGGGACAAAACCGAGTGGGGAGCTAGGAACATAATCTTACAAGATGGAATTCACTCCTTCCCAACTTTAGGGTAAGTAGAGGTGTGTTCCCTTGAGTGGTGTCTCCGGGTCTTGAGCAATGGGCCATACCCTCTCTATGACACGAGAGGGACTTCTGTTTGAGGGTTGGACCTCAAACAGGTTGTTCATTAGAGGAGCACTGGTACTTAAGGATGAAGAGGTAGCCTAGGGGTAAAACGGTAATTTGACCTATCTGGGGTACGAACACACATGAATGGTTGACTTGCTGCTGACGGTCGATATCCGTGGACACAGAAATAAATCTGCAGTGAGAAGAGTGCAACTGTGGTTCTATAGTGGAGTGAACCATAGTTAATGAGTATTGATTAACTTATTTAATGAGTTTAGCCAATTAATCTCATATCGTTGGAGCTTCTGATCTGTAGGTCCATTAGGTCCCACCGGTAGCTCATTTAGGGCGTTAAGAAAAATTTCTAAGGGGAGTTGCATGTTCGAAAGTGTTGGAATATTAAGTTTAAAAAATATGAATTGGATTCATATTAAAACTTTAGATTATGATTAATGTCCATTGGATGCACATTAATACTATAGTTTAGATGAGAGGAATATAATTAAATATATGATATTTAATTGTAATATTAATTAATTAGTGAATTAATTAATTTTGTGTTTTAATTTAATTTAATTAAATGTTTGATTTAATTAAGTTATATTAAAACTTTGGCTTAAGTGGAATATGTACATAAAAGTGTTTTATGTAATGGTAATTAAATTAAATGTTGATTTAATTTTAATTAACTATTATTAATTAACTGATCAATTGAGAAACTAATCAGTCAACCACTTCCCTAACCCTACACGCGTGAACATGAGAGTTTTAAGGGAGTGGGACGATTTTTGATCGTTGGTTTTATTTTTCCATCCCTTAATTCATTCGGGAAGTTATCATTTTTTCTCTCACTCTCTCACTCACGCAATCCCTCTCTCTCTCTGGAGTTCTCTGAGTTTCCAAGAATACACAGAGGCCAAAGATTCTCCCTACAATCTTAGAGTTTTTGGTTGGTTCCCACAAGCCACTCAACTCAAAATCCTAGGAGAATACTGGTGATACTACGTGGTGGTGTTCGTGAGTGATTTGCAGCATCAAAAGAAAAGTTCTCACTGCTGGAATTTTCTGTCAATTCGAGTTTTTTTAGCGAAACGTATCAAGAACAGCCTCAATAGTAAGTGGTTCTTGTCTTTTGATCAATAGGATCTCCTCTAGATTAGTTCTAGAATTTTAATTTCTATTTAAGCATGATTTATAACCAATATACAACATGATATATTCTTTGTATTGTTGTTGTAAATTATTATTTTGTGAACCGTACCGGTATTTTAATTATGACTAAAATCAGTGTGATCCTCTGACTGTTTCCACTGCGCAAGGGCTATTATCCATTCAGGAAGATCTCTATATATAGAGTATGAATCAGATTCAAAGCCAAGAGAGTCGTTTTCCATATTATTATGCTGCTGGATTTTGGTCTCAAACTCACCCATCTTCATATATCTCTCTATTGCTTGAACCTCCAAGCATTCCCTTCTCATTCCCTATCTCTATAGACTCCCACAAGTCGTTCTTGGCTCGGAGAATTGTAGGGAAGACACTAGAGGTGGTCCACACATTGTTCGTGATCAAAGGAATCAAAGGGAGTTGCTAAATCGATCTCCGAAAAGGTTGGTACAAATTATGCTCTCTGCTTACGTATTTGGACAGCATGTTTTCATTTTCTAAAATTGATGTAGTTAAGTGTCTCTGATCCTAAAATTGCTTCAGCATGTGTTATATGAACACCTTTAAAAGGGTGGTAGGGCTAAGGCGGAGGCTGGGCTGTTAGGTTTTCAAGGTGCTATTGATGAGTGTGAGCTGCTTGATCTGGGTTTCAGGGGGGCTGCTTTCACTTGGTGTAATGGGAGGCCGAGAGCAGAATCAGTGTAGGAGAGGATTGATAGATGTCTGAGCAACCTGGCTTGGCAAGAGTTGTTTCCAATGCATGAGGTGACCCATTTGGATTGTAGTCGGTCGGATCATAGGCCTCTTTTGCTCTCGGTGTTAGTTAAAGCTCGGGCGGTTTGTAGCTCAAGGCAGAGGATTCGAAAGTTTGAGGAACTTGGCTCCAGGCTGCTGATTTTGGGGAGGCAGTTTCAACGAGCTGGGGGTCGGGCCTCCCATTAGTTCGCCCGTAGAGTTGGCATCAGTGGATACCCGATGTATGTCACATCTGAGCAGATGGGAGAGGCCCAAGGGTGGAAGTTTTGGTCAACATATTCGGGCTGCTATAGCGAATGTTCAGCAGGTGATGGACAGGCTGGGATCGTCTGAATCCCAAGCAGAGTTACAGAAGGAAGAAGGACAGTTAGAATCTCTCATTGTGGAGGAAGAGGTGTATTGAAGGCAGAGATCTCGTGATAGCTGGTTAAAATGGGGTGATTGGAATACCCGTTGGTTTCACTCTCATGCCTCGCACAGAAAGAAAGTTAATATGATCTGGAGTCTATAGGATAGTAATAGAGTGTGGCAGCAGGAACCAGATAGGGCGTTGGGTCTGATTGGTATTTTGAGGATATTTTCTCGACGTCGTCCTCAGCTAAGGGTGAGATTGAATAGGTTATTTCTCGAGTTCCCCCTACTGTTTCAGAGGACATGAATAACATCCTAGTGCGGCCTTTTCAGCGAGAATAGGTTCTTCGAGTGTTGAATAAGATTCATCCCAATAAAGCTTCAAGGTCGGATGGTCTGTCTGGAGGCTTCTATCAGCATTCCTGGTCGGTAGTAGGGCCTGATGTAGTTAATTTTTGTTTGAACATTCTAAATAATAGAGCCTCTCCAGCACCTTTGAATGAAATGAGGATTGTGTTGATCCCTAAGAAGAGCCCCAAGTGTATCACATATTACAGGCCAATCTCTTTGTGCAATGTTTCGTACAAAATTGTGTCCAAGGTTGTGGTGAATCGCATGAAGGGTATACTTAATGAGGTGATTTCCCATAATCAGAGTGCTTTTATTCCAGGGCGCTGCGTAGTTGATAATGCCATCCTGGAGTATGAATGCATTCATGCTCTGAAAGCGAAGCAGGTTGGGAGAATAGTGTGGGCCTCGCTTAAGCTATACATGAGCAAGACCTATGACAGATTAGAGTGGGTCTTCCTGGAGAGGATGATTTTGAGAATGGGGTTTGCAGTAGAATGGGTGGAGTTAGTGTTGCGGTGCATATCATCGGTCTGGTATTCGTTTAATGTGAATGGTGTGAGGTGCGGGGATGTCATTCCTAGTAGAGACCTTCGACAGGTAGATTTGTTTTCCCCGTACCTGTTAATGTTGTGTGCTGAAGGGCTCTCTCGTATGTTGCATGAGGCGGAGGGGGCGAAGGTTATTACGGGGTTGAAGATAGCGCGTGGATGTCCTGTTATCTCCCACTTGTTTTTTACTGATGAAAGTCTTCTCTTTTTTCAGGCTAAGGAGGGTGAAGCACAGGCCACATGGCATCCTTCAGTGCTATGAGCGAGCCTCCAGGAAAAACTTTGATAAATCTATCATCTTCTTTAGTCCAAGTACAGAAATGGGTGTTCAAGCTCAGGTGAGTCAGATTTTCCAGGTCCAAATAAAGGTCTGCCATCGCCAGTATTTAGGCTTTTCGTATTTTATGCCTCATAACAGACTGAGCACTCTATATTTTACTAAAGAGCTGGTATGTCGTATTTTACGGTGCCTTTTTTCAATTACTTGTTAATGACGGTTGTGGCCCGTCATTGAAAGTTATCTTTAATGTCAGTGTCGAACCGTGATCGTTGTTAAATATTTTCGTGCCATTTTTGAAACACCTATAATGACGGGTTTAAACCGGCATGCAAGGGTTGTACGATCGCGGATATTTTTTCTCACTTTTACATGACGGACATAAACCGTCATTGTACGATGGTCTTTAATAACGGTTTTAAACCGTTATCGTAGCCCAAATTTCCGAAAATTTCTTTTTTTTTATCAAAAAAGTGGCCTCTTTTTAGTAATCCGTTATTGATAACTCTCCAAAAGGGAGTTATTTAGGCCTTAGTTCTATAGTATTTTGTGTGTCACTTATGTTAAATAGGGTTGCTTTTAGATGAATATTACATGTTTTAACCCATTTGGAAGAATGGATGCTTTGAAAGTTATTTTGTGCAGAATATATTGCTGAGCGACTTGAGGGAGCAAATTCTATGCTGCAGCAAAGCTAGGAGCAAAACGGTCACGTCACAGCTCGTTATCCATTTTAATAAAGTGGCGTTAGCTGAATTATTTTCGGATCTAAGAAGCTTGGAGAGCCCTCCACGTGTCCAATTTAACCTAATTAGGTTAAACCTCATCTTATAAAAGGAGGGAGCCGTTAAAGATAAACTTATTCACGATTGGGAGACCGAATCAATCGGCTGCAGGCCGAATTGACGGCAGAATGGAGATCTAAGAAGACCAAGTGTGATTCCTCTCAAGAAGACGAAGTTCTTCCATGTTCTTGGTGGTTTTGGAGCAGGCGTTTCATCTCCCCAATTACTAAAAGGATTAGTATTTCTTGTGTATTTCGCATTATGGATATGCTTATCGAGATTGTAACGTATTTTATGTTTTCAATAATGAACTAATTGCTTTGTAGGCATAGGTTAAGAATTATGTGATTGTTATATTTATAAATCTGGAAATTCTATTTGATCATGATCGTCTTGAATTATTGTTGATCTTTAATTTCATTATGTTCCCGCCTAGCTAGCCGATATGTATAGCTTCTCCTAGTTTCAGGGATGATTTAGGAGTTGTGTGGTGATAATTCACGCTAGATCATTGTGTATTGGTGAACACCAGTGACTAAGTCAGGGATAGCTTGTTGCCTAGTGCTTGATCGGTAGAGCTTCATTGGAGTTGAAACATATTCCAAAAAATTTGGAGTTCCGGGAGGATCCCACTGATAATACTACAGGAGATTGACGGATCAAAAGAATTGCTGGAGCATCTTTATAACAATTACAGAAGTCTTAACCTGTGTCTGTTTCCATTCTGTTTTCTCTAGTCGTAATCATTTACTGCTTTCGTATATGTTTTGTTTTAGCATTTTAAAAGCCCAATCAATTTAACCAACCATTTGAAATCACTAAAAAGGCAAATTAAATCAATAGAGGTAGGCAATTCAAGACCCAGTGGATACGATAAATACTTATCACTTGCTGCTAGATTATGTATACTTGCACAGTATTCTGGACTTAATTTATCTCATATTTTTAACCACTTCAGAATTGCAACAAGTTTTTGGCGCCATTGTCGGGGACTTGAAATTGTTTTATTTGATTAATTTTTTTTGTGTGTGTATTTTTGGTGATTTGGTGCGTGAACTTTTTGATTGTTTCTTTTTGTTTTGTAGGTGTGGCTTTGGTGTATGCGCGATCCCCTTTGGATTAGATTTAAAAAAAACTCAAGTGAATCTTGAAGAGGAATTGTGCGATGCAGCAAAATCCGCCGCTGGAGCAAAATGGACAGCAAAATAATCAGGCTAAGAATCCTATGCTTATAGCGAATGATAGGGCCAGAGCCATTCGAGCGTATGCTTTTCCTTTATTTGACGAGTTAAATCCAATGATAATACGTCCAGTTATTGGGGCAACAAACTTTGAAATGAAACCGGTCATGTTTCACATGTTAGAGATGGTTGGTCAATTCCATGGTTTATCATCTGAGGACCCCCATTTACATCTTAAGTCTTTTCTAGGAGTTAGTGATTCATTTGTTATCCAGGGAGTGTCGAGAGATTCCCTTAGATTAACCCTATTTCCTTATTCCCTTAAAGATGGAGCAAATGCGTGGTTGAATTCTTTTGGTCCAGTGTCAATAAGTAGTTGGAATGAGCTAATAGAGAAATTTCATAGTAAGTATTTTCCACCAACTAGGAGTGCCAATTTGAGGAGTGAGATAGTGAGATTTAGGCAAAATGAGGAAGAAACTTTTAGTGAGGCTTGGGAAAGATTTAAGGAGCTTTTGCGAAAGTGTCCCTACCACTGTTTACCATATTCTATTCAAATAGAGATATTTTACAATGGGTTAAACATAGCAACCCAGTGTATGGTTGATGCTTCTGCGGGAGGGGCTCTTTTGGCAAAAACTTTTAATGAAGCTTGTGAGATTTTAGAGAGAATATCAACCTACAGTTGTCAATGGTCAAATGTTAGAGGCTCTAGCAACAAAGTTAAGAGTGTGATAGAAGTTGATGGTGTGTCTATCATTAGGGCCGATATTGCAGCATTAGCTAGCGTTCTTAAAAACATAACTGTGATAAGCAATGTTCAGCAACCACCAGTGGTGGAGCCTGCTGCAGTTGTAAACCAAGTGGTAGCCAAATCTTGTGTCTATTGTGGTGAAGAGCATAATTATGAGTTTTGCCCTAACAATCCAGCTTTTGTGTTTTTTGTAGGTAATCAAAGGAATAACGCATATTCAAATTTCTATAATCCAGGTTGGCATAACCACCCCAACATTGCATGGGGAGGGAAAGGAAGCAATTTGCAAGCCCCCAAAGCATAGCAAAGGTGGCAAACCAGTCAGGATTTGCTAAATCATAGGCACTGCCCCAGCAAAATAAGCAAGCTTTGCCCCAGCAAAATTCAGAGAGTTCTCTTCAGGTAATGATGAAAGAATATATGGCTCGTACTGATGCCACAATTCAAAGTCAGCAAGCTTCATTGAGAGCCCTAGAGTTGCAAGTGGGTCAGCTTGCTAATGAGCTGATGGCACAACCTCAAGGGAACATTCCTTCAGATATTGAACACCCTATAAGGGAAGGTAAGAAGCAGGTGAAGGCAGTGACTTTAAGGAGTGGTAAGCCACTAGAAGAAAGGAAAGAGCCTAGTAAACCCCAGGAAGTAGAAAATAATTGTGATAAAAATATTATTGTTGAAAAAGAGTTGGAGACTAGTCAGGGTGCTGGAGGTAGCAATAATGTTGCTGGAGCATCTGTTTCTGTTCCAGATGTGGAACCACCTTATGTACCGCCCCCACCCTATGACCCACCCTTACCTTTTCCACAAAGGCAAAAACTTAAGAACCAGGATGTTCAATTTAAGAAGTTTTTGGACATTCTAAAGCATCTTCATATAAACATACCCCTAGTAAAGGCTTTAGAACAAATGCCAAATTATGCAAAATTTCTTAAGGACATCTTGACTAAAAAGAAGAGATTAGGAGAGTTTGAAACCGTGGCTCTTACTGAGGAATGTAGTGCTATTCTTAAGAATAAGCTACCTTCCAAGGCTAAGGATCTGAGATCATTCACTATTCTTGTCTCCATAGGTGGAAAGGAGTTGGGTAGAGCACTTTGTGATTCAGGCGCAAGCATAAACCTTATGCCTCTTTCGATTTATCGAAAGTTAGGTATAGGCGAAGCTAGGCCAATCGCAGTCACACTCCAATTAGCAGATAGGTCTATCACATATCCTGTGGTAAAATTGAGGATATTCTGGTCCAGGTAGATAAATTTATTTTTCCTGTCGATTTCATTATTCTAGATTATAAGGTAGATAAGAATGTCCCAATTATTCTTGGTCGTCCATTTTTGGCAACTGGTAGATCGTTGATGGATGTCCAACAAGGGGAACTTACAATGAGGGTGCATGACCAAAAGGTGAAGTTTAATATGTTTGATGTAATGAAATATCCTAATGATATTGAGGATTGTTCATGCATTCAGGTGTTGGATGAGTTTGTTGAGGACCACTTTGAGAAGGAATTGATGGAGTACCATACCCAAAAATTTGGAGAAATCCAAATTGAGGATTTAGAAATAGGTGGATTGGAGTATGAGCATAAAGATGCAGGTGAGATTTCTAGTTTTAGGAGGAATTTTGAACCCTTTGAGCCAATAGATAAGAAATCCAAGCCTATGCAACCTTGTAATTCATTTACATTGCCCCAACAACCTGAGATTAGGAAATCCTTCCTTGATGAGAGGTTACTTACTGTAGCTCATATTAAGGCAGTGAAAACACCTTGGTATGATGACTTTTCCAATTATCTTGATTTTGGAAATTTGCCTCCTGATTTATCAAAAAGACAGATGAAAGAATTTTTCCATGAGGTGAAGTTCTATTTATCGAATGATGCATCTATGGTTAGACAATGTGTTGATGATGGCTGTGAGTTTAAAAAAGGACAGCGAATAAAGCATTACTGGAGGGAGGAGTTTCGTTCAAAATATCTCTCTCTGAAGTTGCTGGCAGATTAGGAGAAAGCATGAGTTTTGCGGGAGCATTTCATATTGCAATATTTTTAGCTCCTAGTGTTGTTGCGATTTTATTTTATCTCGTGGATTTTATTCTAGTTTGAATTAATTCTAATTCGATTTTATTGATTTCAATTTTATCTGATCTATTTTAATTTGTTGGTATTTTCGTATATTTTATGTTTGTTTTATTTATTTATTTTTATTTTGGCCGATTTAAATCTTAATTTAATCAGATTAGTTCTGTTTAGATTTAATTTCAGTTTGAATTTTTAATTTCTGTTTAGATTAGAATCTTTTTAATAATATATCTTCCGTATTTAATTCTAAAATATTCTTCTTTGAAGTTGCTCGCAGATTTAGGGAGCTCAGGTTTTGAGGGAGCAAAATTTCAGCATTCTAATCAGAAGCTCCCATTATTTGATTTCGTTTTTTTTTTATGTTAAGTTTGATTTTTTTATTTTTTGATATTATTTTGATTTTGATATGATTCTTATTCGGTTAGATTTTTATTTTATTATTTATTTTTTTTGTTGGTTTTCAACATCAATCTGTTCTCCAATATTAGTAACATCCAGAAAGATTTTAATATATTCATCTAAGTTGTCTTCAAGAGGTTTTGAGGGATCCATTCTATATCCGAACAACCTTTCTTTTAGCAAAATCTTATTAGACAGAGACTTGTTCAAATACATTTCATCAAGCTTTTTCCATAGATCTACAACAGTTGTTATTTCATTAACTTGTCTTAAAACAGTGTCCGAAACATACAAGATCATGGTACTAAACGCTATTTCATCCATCTCCTGTTTTTTCTCCTCAGTTAATTTTTCGGGAAGGTTTCATGCTTATCAAGGATTTTAGCAACCTTTAATTGCACTAATAAAGCTTTCATTTATTTTTCTTCCTTAAACTAAAATCCCCTTTCCCGACAAACTTCTCTAATTCAAACTTAGGAGACATGATTAACAACCAGCAGAGAGAAGATCCAGCAGATGGAGACTAAATTACGTAGACAAGCGGAAGAACTGACTAACCTTTATCGAGAATAAATCTCACCGAAAGAAGAAACAAAAATTGATAGCCTTGCAATCTCAATCGAATTGATCACAAACACATTGCCGCTTCTTTAATCACCGAATACTGCTCTGATACTATTTGTAATGAAAGTTAGCAATCGAAATAAACTGAAGTTAAGCAAAAACTAAATGAGAGAGAGAGTAAGAGAGGAGAAAACACTCGATTTATAGTGGTTCAACCATCGTTAGATGGTCTACATCCACTTTCTGAAAGGGGCAGGGCATCTAGATCTTATTCCACTGAAGCAATCGACTGAAAATTTACAGAATGAAGGAGATGAACTCCTTTTTCTCACAAAACTCACGAACACTCAGACTCTCCCCAACTCACTCTCTCCCCTAATTGCAAGCAAAAATGTGTATTTATACAGCCAGAGAGGGTTACATAATTATGGGCTTTTCCAAATAATTAGGCCCATCTGATTACATAAAAGAAAGTGAAGTGGGCTTGGACTCATAAACTTCCGGCTTGATAAAATATGTACATGGGTCAATTCTTTCACAGATTCGACACATGGATCCCTTGTTATTTGAATGTACCAAGTTACCAACTAACACCTTGAAACATTTTGGGCTCGTTTGATAACGTTCTCATTTCCTGTTTCTTGTTCTTGTTTCTCATTTTTAAGAAACAAACATGTTTGATAACTCATCCCTGTTTCTTGTTTCTATATTTCGAGAAACGTTTCTAGAAAATGGACAAAATTTGAGAAACTACACAAAGTTGTTTCTCAAATTCTGTTTTTTGTTTGTTTTTTCTTTCATGCATGTATCCATCTCTCTCTTCCATTCCTAGATCCATCTTTTAGTTTTCTGACTGGCCGCCACTATCGACCTCCGACTACCACTGTTGTTGACTTCTCCTACACTTTTTTCGAAAATTCTTTCGGTGATTTTTCTGACGATTGTCGCCACCGCGACTGGTTGCCACCGCCAACCTCCGTCAACCTCTGTCGACCTACAACTATCAGCTACCATCGACCTCCACTAACCGGCTATCGTTGCCGACCTTCGACTACCGGCCACCACCGACCTCCACAAATCGGCCGCTACCGTCGACCTCTGATTACCGACTGTCGCCGACCTCCACCGACCGACCATCATCGCCGACCTCCGACTACCGGCCACCGTCTACCTTCGATACCGCCTGTAGTCGACCTCCACCTACCGCCTGCAGCCGTCGCCGACCGACCGCTACTGTCGACCTCCGACTATCGATTGTCGCCGACCTCCAACTACCGACCTCCACCATCGACCTCTAACTACCGATTGTAGCCGACCTTCAACTACTGGCAACCGTCTACCTCAAACTACCGCCTGTCGTCGACCTCCATCGACTGGTCGCCGCCGTCGACCTCGTTGCCGCCGACCTGCATCGACCGGTTGTCGTCGCCGACCTCCAACGACCGACCTTTGGCGATCGATCGCCACCGTCGACCTTTGACTACCGGTTGCCGCCGACCTCCACCGACTGATCGTTGCCGTCGACCTCCAACTTTCAACCTCCACCGACGGACTGCTACCGTCGACCTCCGACTACCGGTTGCCGCCGACCTCTACCAACCGGCCGCCATCGCCGACCTCCGACTACCGGCCATCGCTGACCTCCACTAACCGACTGCCACTGTCAATCTACGATAACCGGCCTCCATCGACCCCCGTTGACAAGCCTCAACCGACCAACTGCTACCGTCGACCTCCGACTACTTGACGTCGTCGACCAACCACCACTGTCGACCTTGGACTATCAGTCGTCGTCTACCCCTGCTGACCAGCCTCCTTCGACTGACCGCTACAGTCGACCTCAGACTACCGGGCGTCGCCGACCAGCCACTAAGGTCAATCTCTAACTACCGACAACCACCGACCTTCACCGAAGACCGCCTCCGTCGACCTCCAACTACCGGGCAACGCCAACCTCTGTTGACCAGCCTTCGTCAATCGATCGCCGTCGTCGACCTTCGACTACCAGCCGCCAACGTCGACCTCTGATTACTTGTCGTCGCCACCCTCTGCTGAACTGCCTTTGCCAACCGACTGCCACCGTCGACCTCAGACAACTGTCGACCTCCGACTACCGGGCACCACCGAACAACCGCTACTGTCGACCTCTGACTACCGGGCGTCGCTGACCTCTGCTAACTGGCCGCTACCGTCGACCTCCGACTACTGGGCGCCGTCGATCTCTGTCGACCTCTGACTACCGGTCGTCGGCGACCTCCGCTGATCGGTCTTCGCCGACCGACCTCCGTCGACCAGTCGCTACAGTCGACCTCTGACTACCAGACGCCACCGTTGACCTCCAACTACCAGTCGCCACTATCGTCGTCGACCGAAACTTTTTCCTTTTTTTCCTATTTTCAACGACCGTCGCCACCAGCCTACGACTTTTCCAGCATTCACAGCTGACTGTCAGCAAAATTTCTGGAGACCGAAAACTTTTTCCTTTTTATTTTTTCTTCTTATTTTAATTTCAAAAATATTAAAAAAATAAAGAGGAAGAACATTTTTAGTCGCCAAAAAAGTCGTAGACAGTGGGGGAGGTCATCGAAAAAGTTTCCACAGGCGGAAGCCAGTGGCCGAAGGTCGGCAGCGATGGGCGATGATCAACGACGGAGGGTGATCAGTAACAATGGTGGTAGTGATGAGGAAGAAGAAGGAGAAATAAAAAAATAATCGTTGAAAATTAATATATTTTTATATTATATATACTAAATTTTATTTTAACTAAAAAACAAGAAACAAGAATCGGTTATCAAACACATTTGTGTTTCTGTTTCGTTTTTCAGAGAAACAAGGAACAAAAATAGTTATCAAACATGTTTCTTTTTCTAGTTCTTAAAAAATAAGAAACAAGAAACAAGAAACAAGAAACGAGAAACGAGAAACGGGAAACGAAAATGTTATCAAACGAGCCCTTTGAAGATCGAAAAGGTATTGAGAGCAAAGAAGAGAAGAAGAGAACAAAAACAATGGAAGAATGAAAGCTCAAGTATTGGTGAAGAAAATGGTGGAAAAATAACCCATTTTATAGTAGTAGAAGATGAGAGTTACAAACCTTTTGAATTTTATAACTTCTCAAATTTCATTATGAATTATTATAATTAAAAAGAGTTGTATTAAAAACCTTTTGTATTCTAACCTTTTAGTAAATCCTACACATTTATTATTGATAATTAATTATTAATTTATTTATTTATTATACTATTTATATAATTAATTGTTAATGGTATATTTGTAAATTAGTAAATTCAAGAAAGGACAAAAGTGTCCAAAAAAGTTTTTCCAACATCCTCACTTTTTAATATAGTATAGATATAGATATAGATTGTCTCTAACTTTAAATTTCCGTAAGTGAATCGATTAAGATCCACCATTAGATTTTCGTTTTAAAACAGTAAATTTATAATTTTTAAACGTAGATAATATTTCTTTTAATGCATTGATTAATAGAGAGAAATGCATGAATCAAATAGATAAAAGAAAATTTTCATATTCTCATATTCTTCTATTTTTCTCTATTTTTTTTAAACAACATTGTTCACACGTAACTTCGGAGATGGAGACACGTGGAATAAAAATGTATTTTATTGATGTAATGTGCGTGTGGGTGTACAATCTCTAACTTTAATCCTCTGATTCTCTCTCTTGTGTGTGAATGTGTTTCACTCAAGGGTTGGAACGCTTGATCTCGAGTCTGAGGATTCAATAGATTCTTGGAGCTTGAAGTCTTCCAGTCTTGAAGGAGTCTTCAGTCTTTAAGAAGTGTTGATGTCCTGAAGAGTCTTTGATCTTCAAGGAGTGTTGAAGTCTTGAAGAGTGTTGGGTCTTCAAGAAGTGTTGATGTCCTGAAGAGTCTTTGATCTTCAAGGAGTGTTGAAGTCCCGAAGAGTGTTTTGTCTTCAAGAAGTGTTCAACACTTGAACTTATGAATTGCAGAGAGTCTTCAGTCTTCAGACTTGGTGGAGTCTCTCTGAATTCTCTGGTTCTGCTTGAGAGCTTTAAAATTCTTAACTCTTATCTTTGTGAGAGTGTAGAATTTTTGAACTCTTAAAATGGAGGAGAACCCCTCTATTTATAGAGTTCTCGTTGGATGGGCCCTGGTGACTTTTAGGCCTAACAACTTGGACTTGGGCTTTTATTGGTCTTGGGTTCAACTATTTGGTCTTGGGTATGGTTTATATTTGACCCAAAACCATATTGACCAAAATATTTAAAAGACCGAAATTTGATCCAATTAATTATTCTCTTTAATTAATTTGTCAAATTAATTAATTTGATCAAAATAATTTATTTTAAATTAATTGATCAAATGGACATTTGGCCCTAAAAATTTATAATTGGCCAACTTTGTCTTCAAATTAAATTTGGGACACATGTCAATTTATAATTGGTCCAAAATTTAATTATTTGTAATTTTGTCATTAATTTTAAATAATGACGTGGCAATTTGTGATTGGATAAAATTTCTCCTTCAACAAATGCCCATTTTCGAGATTTGGGCACAAATTATGTGGGAGTGAATCTCGAAAAAAATATTTTGGAATAAAAATACAAGATATTTGTTCTTGATTTTTGACTCCATTTGGTGTGTCAATTTAATCAAAATATGAATTTTGGTCAAAATTTTGAATTTTTTTTGTTTGACACACTTTTATCGCCAATTAATCAAAATTTGAAGTTTGGTAAAAAATTTTGATTTTCCTTATTTGGCAGCAAACTTTGATTTGAACTTAAGTTTGGGCAAAATTTGGTTTATGCTCAAATTTTGATTTGAGGCAAAATTCTACCCAATTTTAACTTGCATTTGGAATAGAATTTGAGGATTGGACTTTGGTCCATTTGGGATGAAATTTGGATTATGCCCAAACTTTAATTTAAGTAAATTTAAGACGGTAAAATTTGGTGGGAATTTGGAATAAAATTTTCATATGGAACTTAGAAAATTTGATCTGGGATAAGAGTTTAATTATACTCAAATTCAGTTTAATTCAATCCAAATCTATTTAGGAGTTTATCAAATCAATTTGAATTATCTCCCAATTTGATTTAAATCAAATCTCATACTTTGGATTAAAATTTGAAACAAAATCCCCAAATTGATGAAGATTGTCGTAGGAGAAAAGATTTATATTTGAACTCATCCCAAAATTGATGAAGATTGTCGTTGGAGATAAGATTTATAATTGAGCTCATCCCAAAACTGATGAAGATTGTCGTTGGAGATAAGATTTATATTTGAACTCATCCAAAAATTGATGAAGAATGTCGTTGGAGATAAGATTTATCTATTTGAATCCAACTTTCTATTCTATAAATAGGATTGAACCTCAGTAGGGGAGAGCACACAACAATTGCAGAGAGCATTCAAGAAAGGATTCAAGTAGGAAACTTTCTTCTCCCTCTTTTTTTTTAATTTTCGTTTTTTGAAATTTCGTTTTTTTAATTTCGTTTTTTTTCAATTTCGTTTTTTTTTTTTTTAGATTCTTCCTTCTTTTTTTTTTTTTTTTGATCTCACAACACTTTGCCTATAATTACAAGCACAGTGCTTTCATCCACCATCCAAAAGGTAAGTACGTAGGTAAGTGATTTTTTTAAGGCATACATATCCTTGTTGTCTTCAATTTGCAGGTACAACGTATTTTGACTTTAATCCAAGGACATATGACGTCTTTGGACTTTTGTTGCTATGACGCCCTCTGGCCCAAGGACACAAGATGTCATCCCCACTTTGGCTCATTTATCGCTGCCACGTCTTTCAACATGAGTACAAGGACGTGTTCCTTGGGACTTTTGCCGCTGCCACGTCTTTCAGCATGAGTACAAGGATATGTTCCTTGACTTTAAGACACGTTTCTTGGACTTTTGCCGTTGCCACATCTTTCAGCATGAGTACAAGGACATGCTCCTTGGACTTTAGGACATGTTCCTTGGACTTTTGCCGTTGTCACGTCTTTCAACATGAGTACAAGGACATGTTCCTTGGACTTTTGCCGTCGTCACGTCCTTCGGCCCAAGGACACATGATGTCATTCCCACTTGGGCTTCTTTATTGCTTCAACGTAAAAACCTTCGAACTTGTTGAAGGAACAACGATGCAATGCAGTGCAAGAGGAAGAACCTTCGAACAACGTAGTGTGAGAACTGAAGGAAGCAGCACAACAATGCAACGTGAGAACCTTCGAACTTAAAGAAGGAAGTAGTGCAACAACACAACCTAGGAACCTTCATACTTGGAGAAGGAACGACAGTGAAGCAACATAACAACACGTGCAAACCTTTGGACTTGGAGAAGGAGCAACGCAGGCTCGTTCAGTGGAGAAACTTTGAACTTGGAGAAAGAAGCAGTGTAGCGTCAGAACCTTCGAACTTGGATAAGGAACAACAAAAAAGCAGCGTGAGAACCTTCAAACTTGGAGAAGGAAGCAACAACGAAGCAACATGAGAACCTTCGACTTGGAGAAGGAACAGCAACGTAGCGCACGAAACAATGTGAGAACCTTCGAAGTTTGAGAGAAGGAACTGTAGCGAAGTGGAATGACAACATGTGCAAACCTTCGAACTTGGAGAAGGGACAGTAGTGTAGCGCGCGAGAACCTTCAAACTTGGAGAGAAGGAACTAGAGCTATAGTGAAACGACATGAGAACACGTGAGAACCTTCGAACTTGGAGAGAAGGAACTCCAGCAAAGCGCGTGAGAACCTTCGAACTTGGAGAGAAGGAACTCCAACGAAGCGCGGGAGAACCTTCGAACTTGAAGAAGCAGGAACAACGAACTTAGGGTGAGTGAAACACTGAACTTGAGGCTAGCGAGACATTGAATTTGGAGGAATGAAGTTTTCTTTTATTCATCCAACTCGTAGCTTCACATTTATAATTGTGTACTACTTCAATTTGTTGTGTTGCCCCCAGTACTAATGAATTTCTTTAATTTGTATTGTCATGCTTCGATATTTGTTGCACCCTTTTTTTTTTTGTTTATAGAGACTGAACTTAAAGTTTTCTTTAAGCTGCCAACGTACCCTTATGGAATAGGGATCAAGTCACAACGTAGTTCAATGATTTTTTTGCACTCACCTTTTAAGCTCATGTGGGCTAGGAGCATCATGCAGTTTAGACTCTTGTTATAAGGAGCGTTTACATTTAAAAGCTCTTATCTTCATCATGGTCTGGATCAGATCCTTCGCTTGTAGGATTGGTCAGGATAATGAGATTTGGCTTCACCTTCAAGGAACCTTCTGTATTTATGAGAACAGAAAACTTCCTTTTATTACGTGACGGGACAATACTTTTAAGCTTCTTGTCACTGCTTACTTTAAGTTTCGCCTCTAAATTATCCATCTTTCTTTGAGGTTGATCATCTGTTACTTTGAGGCGATCAAAGACAGATATTGAAGATCAACTTTTCTTTGATGTGGAGACACTTAGTCTTTGGAAAGCTGAAGGTCGAGTG
Organism: Luffa aegyptiaca; assembly: GCA_017139565.1. Taxonomy (NCBI): domain Eukaryota; kingdom Viridiplantae; phylum Streptophyta; class Magnoliopsida; order Cucurbitales; family Cucurbitaceae; genus Luffa; species Luffa aegyptiaca. The sequence continues at coordinate 27,627,357 of CM029397.1, forward strand.
GAGGTGGACATGGAACATTGATTTTCTTCTTCTGTCGTGACCATACTCATTCTTTGGAATACCGAAGGACGAGTAGTTGAAAGCTTGATGCGATTGAAGATAGAGGTCCTTTGTTCACCCTTCTCAGAATTGTCAACTTCTTCTACGTCGATGTAATAGGAAGTTGCAAAGTTTTCTTTTTCCTTTTTGTGGAAATTTTTGGAGAAGAATTCATTCAAAGTCACCAGCTGTCGAGGTTGAGAAAACTCTTTACTTTTCTTCCTCTTAGGTTGAGGTTTCTTAGGATTCTTTTTTTTTTTTTTTTGATGTTTGCTCTTTCCTTTGATTATAACAAGATTTGATTGGGCTACTTCATCAAGGTCGAGCTCAATTTTTCCTTCCTTAGCTAGCTTTAGAATTAAGTCCTTTAGGACGAAACATCTTTCCACTGGATGACCAATAACTCGATGATATTTGCAATACTTGGGATCATCGACTTTCTCCATCTCTTCTGGTCGTTTACACTTAGGAAGCTCTATCAGTTGTGCTTCCAGTAGTTGTTCCAACATATCAGAGATGTCGACATCAGGGAAAGGATAGATTTTCTTCTGTCTTTCCTTTAAAGTTAAGTGATGTGTTCCATTTGTTTGTCGCTTTTCTTTCGAAGACGACTTGGGAAGGGTTGTGTTTACAACCATAGATTCTTCTATAGTCTCTTCGTCGTTCCTTCCTTCTTTCCTCATGTTAGGGAGTAGAAGGTCTTGATTTTCTCGACTAGCAATACTTAGCTCCATATCGTGGGCGCGAGTTGCTAGATCTTCAAAGGTGGCAGGCTTTATACCTTTAAGGATGTAGAGGAGTTCCCAGTGCATGCCTTGAATGCACATCTCAACGGAAGAGAGTTCAGTGAGGCGATCCTTGCAATCTAGACTCATGGCTCTCCAGCGATTATATAGTTAACAACGAGTTCACCTTTTCGTTGTTTAGTGTTGGTGAGCTTGAACATGCTAACGGTTCGTCTAGTGCTGGAGAAGCGATTCAAAAACTCTCTTTCGAGTTCCTCCTAACTATTTATTGACTTAGGTTCTAGATCAGTGTACCAGTTAAAAGTATTTCATTTAAGTGTTCGAACGAACTGTTTGACTAGTAGGTCCCCTCGAGTACCAGCGTTCTCTCATGTCTCAACGAAATGGGCAATATGTTGTTTAGGATTGCCCTTTCCATCAAACTGTTGAAATTTCGGTGGCTGATACCCGATTGGTGTTCTCAAGTTATCAATCCTCTTAGTATAAGGTTTGGAATACAAGAGGGAATCTTGAGTAGGTCCACCGTACTGAGCTCTGATATAGTTTGTGATCATATCTTGGAGCTGTTGGATGGATAGTGAAGCGATCGAAGTAGAACACTGTGGTTGATCATCTTGCACTATAGTCTTTTCTTTGTCATGATTTTTTATGACTTGGGTTTGACTTGATTTGGCGATATGTTGGTTCTCAATTTGGCTCTTTAGTTGCGCAATTTGAGAATCTTTTTCTTCAATTACTTTTGTCAAGGTGTTGATGTGCTCCTGCATCTCAACCATTCTTTCTTCCATAGTCCTTGTCTCAGTCATCATGACAGTCACTAAGTCAGAATCAAGTTCAAACAAAGGGTTATACTTAATAATAAACTTGTCATTAGTATATGCCCCTGCAAAGTTGTTTCAAATGTGATGATGGCTTGAAAATATTGAAACGTGAGTCCTTTCACCTTTTCAATTTAGGACTTGAAGAAGCAAAGAGATAAAAGAATTGCAGAGCTTGATGAAAACATGAAGGAAGCTCAAGAGGAATGCCAGAAAGTCAAGAACCAAATACATAAGGTTGAGTTTCTACTAAGTGAAAACAAGAAACTATTTTCGATCGACCATCATCCATGCGTTGAAACTTCGAGACGAACCATATAGTGCCCGGGGAAGATCGGAAGGGAGTCACTGTCACTCCAAGAAACACTAAAGTTCCAAGTAAAACTATTGTATCCAATTCTTTGCCTCGTTTCATGACTTCGACAATGGCGAGTCGTCAAAGGCAAAGTGCTGCAGAAAACAAAGTGGTGATCGGAAGATCGAAAAGTATGAGATTTGGAACGAGGAGGTCCAATTCTCGAGTTCCCAGCCCATCAGCTACTCAGATTTTCGCATCAGAGCAAGCTTACAAATATCGAATAAGAAATCGCGGTATGCAGAACCCGACACTCTCTCAATAGCAACTCCTCAAGTCACTGGCTCAGAGCTGAAAAAAGATCCATTTCCATTGCCACAAAGAAAATTGGTAACTTCATCTAATTCAAACTTGAGAGTTACGCTTTCTCATCATCTGAGAAGGATATCTGATCTAATCTAACCGTCGAAAGGATGGAAAGAAACTTGTTGATATGTGATTCTTATTAACATTTTTCCCCTGGTTTTGTTTGTGCTGATTGGAGTGGTTTCTCTGGTGACTTGCTGTGTGAAAATAGAGTTAGCAAAAAACAAAGAACATAAAAGAAAAAAAGAGTTTAGGAGGGGGTTCTTTAATTTGGCTAATTGGCTGTTTGGCTTTGGGGATCTGTTGATATTTTTTACATGATCCTTGTGTATCTTGCCTCTTTTTTAGGTTTGTTTGGTTTGGTTAACTTTTTGTTAACATTGATATTTGTAATTCATACAAGGATGATAACTTTCAACTATTTTTTTTTTATATGTTTTGTTGGTATAATTAGTTTGCATAAGATGAGTCCATTTCTTACTATTGTGTTTGGCATGCATTAGAGATGCATGTGGAGGACTCAATACTGTATTTTATCGAAAGTGTTGAAATACTTTTAATCTGTTATATAAAGTCTCTTACTCTTATTTTCCCTAATATCTATAGCTGTAATTTGTTACTCCTCACATAATAGAACTATTCTCTTCTTCGGTTTATAGATGTAGCTAACGAACTGATAGTGAACCATGTAAATCTGTGTCGATTCTTCTTCTTTTTCATTCTTTTACTTATCAATCTGTTTTTCAATGAAAACAAAAAGAATTGATTGAGTTGCTTGTTTGGTTGAAGTCTTAAAAACTGATAAAAAGCCTTTCTAACCCATTAAAACCATTTTTTTATTAAAAAAATAATAATGGGGAGTAGTTTGAGAAATTTAAATAGAAGTGCTTTTAGATAAAACATTTCGATTAGTAAAAGTGCTTATAAAAAAATAGCTTCACTTAAACATATATTTGTTTTCAAAAGTATACAACTAAGTTTTACTGCACGAGATTTAAAATTTTATATAAGGGACTTAAATTTTATTAAGTGTTTGCTTAAAAAAATAATAAAATTAAATTAAAAAAATAAAGTAAAAAATAAGTGATAAGGAAATAAGTGATGAACCATCTCAATCAATTACTATGGGGAAAAGTTGCATCCTTTCAAGCTTAACAAAGGCACCCTTTCAACCAAAAGGCATAATGAATCTAAGAATCTAGATTCATCCATCATATTTAATGCATTATGTACCTATTTAATTCATGTATTTGTATTTATGATGGTTCATGTATGGATTTGAAAGGCTGAGGTTGAATCTAGACTACATAGGTGAAGGGTTGTATCCTTTCATGATGTCTTTTCAATTAGTATAAATATGGATGTAATTTGTCATTTGAACACAAGTTGAATTTGAATGAAATTTCATATGGAGTTTAGTCTCTCTCAAGCTTTTAAGCTTTCTTTGTGTTCTTGTGTTTAGAATGCATGCCTAGGACTTTCAATCTAGTTTGATCAATTAGATTGTGAAGAGTTCGAAATCTTGAAGATAGGAACAAGTTCTCCTTTCTTCTTGATCTTTGATCATCATTCCAAGCAAAATCTATTTAGCTTTCTTGGGGTTGTCTATCATTTTTGTTAAATGGGGTTATTCTTATTATTGTTGTGGGGGTTCACCTAAAATAAGGGGAGTTCCCAAACGTAATTGAGGTAGTTCCTTTTATCAATAAGTGTATTTTTTTTTTTTTGTAATTACAGTAATGTACTAAAATTATTTAAAAAATTACTTATCCATTTTTCATATACATTTAATATAAATAAAAAAGAGTATATCAAATTTTTTAAAAATAAAATAAAACAAAACAATCTATATCTATACTACCTAAATGTGGTTTAATCTGTATCTATACTACCTAAATGTGGTTTAATTGTAGAAACTTTTGATTTTCTTTTTTTCCTATTCTTAATGAAAGTTTTTCCTTTTGTCCTTTTTCATATATATATATTCGAATAATGTTCCAGAATCTCATATTTCCAATATTCTAATTAATAAAATCTATAAAATATTTTAATAAATATGATACTAAACAATATTTGAATAAAAGTTTTACAATCTGATGGGACGCCAGAGGGTGTCAAATTCTCCAACGTCCGTGCCAAATAAATTTATAGTCCACAACCCCTAAAGCTAGCTTGTAGCAGTAGTGGTCGGGGTCGAACACAGGGAGTACGATTGTTAATTCGTCTAAATCAGGTTTATTGCGATGACAGGACAAAGAGGGGGGTTGGATTTGGATAAATATAAATTGTGAGGGAAAATAAAAGGCTGAAAATGAAATGGCAGGAAAGTAAAGACGAGAAAATAAAAAGGCGTGTAGACTAATCGTACCTTGGTGATCACTGCAATTGGAATTACTCGGTGTTAGTTTATTTAAATTCAATCATTGATTATCTAAAAATTAATTTTATGGAATCATTATGAGCTCAGGGTGCTTTTTGGCTTTTCAGATAGTCCACCTACTAAGTCTGTGTCTAATTGATTAACTTACCCGATACTCCACGAATTCATTAACCAATTAGTTATTTAAATTGTGTCCACTGACCCTCATGCTCATATCGATAAATCCTCAATCTAAATCTAATTAACTAAATGAATATTCAATAAGTTCTCAAAAATTCGAATAAGCTAATCGCATTATCACGCAAGGCCCGAAATTTTCTAATTGAATTAGGAATTAAAATTCTCTAATTAAATTAAATCAATTTCTCCTATGTTCTTGAGCCTATAGGAAGCCTATGCTAGGCTACCATCAAACTAGCGATGGTTCCGCCTCAACCTAGTTAGCTATCTAAAAATAACTGATAAACCATGCTTGTAACTAATCTAAGAGGCGTCAATTCTTAAACTAACATGCAAACAAGATTTTTTAAACAAGGGACATAAGATGCAACATAAAATATTCACAAAAATCCCAAAAACAGAACATAAATCTCATGAAAACTTAAATAAACTTACAACCGATGTTTCAATTACAACAATCCGCGCTTAAACAGCAATAGACGAGTCAAATCTAAGCCACAAGACTTGATTAACCGTCCATAACTAAGCCTAAAATTAAGGAAATATAAGAAAATACAGAAAAAACAGAGAGAAATCGAAAAGGAACGACTGAAAGAAGCTGGAATCAGACCTAAAAATAAAAAAATGCACTTAAATTCTAATCATAGCGTCTCGACGCTGGGCCTTCTATTCGCGGGTTTGGATCGTGGCTCGAGACGTTAGCTCTCTGGTCACGTCCTTTAGCTCCCTCGTCATCTCGGGAACTAAAAGATAGCTCGAAATCGACCTAAAATTTTCGAATTAGCACCAAATTAGTAAATTGGCCTAATTGTCCTCTTGTGCTCGAAATCCTACTAAACAAACATTTAAACCATAAAATGCAAACTAACTGTTCACACCAGATTTCAACAGGGAAATTTAATTAGTGGAAATGAACATGATTTTATTGAATTTGTATGTAGAAGTGTTACAGTCTCTAATATTTATCCTCTGATGCTTTCTCTCAAAATGTAGAGTCTGATTTGAGGGTTAGCGAGCTTGATCTCAGATGGAGGAAGGTTGAATCTTCAACTTGTATCTTGATGAAGAAACGATTGATTCTTTGGAGTCTTCCTGTCGTTGGATCTTCTGAGTCTTGAGATGGTCGAATTCTGAATCTTGGATCTTCTGAATTCTCTGGACTTTCTGACTTCTGAAGACTCTGGACTTTGGGAGAATACTCTAGGCTCTGGCTTCTCTAACTCTGTCTGAATGCCCAAAATTAATGGTGGCCTCCTCTATTTATAGAGTTTGATGGACCACATATGGGCTTGGGCTTGGGCCCAACCTTTGGGCTTAGGCTATATTTGGGCTTTAATCCAACTCATTGGATTATTTTAATTTAGCCCAATTTCTTCAATGATCTCGGGTCACATTAGTCTCGGGTCAAATTGCCACGTGGCATAATTTGATTGGACTCGACTTATGTCATCTGATGGATCAATAATAGACAAGTGACATTGTTTGATTTGCCGAATTTTAATATCTATTAATTTAATTTAGGGACACGTGTAAATTTTAATTGGTCCCAAATTTATTTTATCATTAATTCAAATTAATGACGTGGCAATTTGTGATTGGGTCGTTCACCTTTTTAACTTATGCGGGCCAGGAGTATCATGTAGTTTATACTCCTACGATAAAGAGTATTACATTTTAAGCATAATATTTCTTGAGAAACTTGCCATTGATTGGGCCAATTTTGAGCCCGTCTTTGTCAACTATCTTGTATGCTCCATTCGTGTAGACTTCTTTCACCACGTAGGGTTCGTCCCATTTAGGTGTAAACTTGTGTCCTGTATGCCGAGTTGTGATGATAGGTCTTCGAACTGCGAGTACGAGCTCACCAACTTGAAATGAACGAGGTCGTACCTTTTTGTTGAAAGCTTTAGACATGCGCGCTTGATAACTGCCCAAAAGGTAGTTATTTAGGCCTCAATTATATAGGGATTTGTGTGTCCTTTATGCTTATTAGGGTTGGTTTTGGATAGATATTACATGTTTTAACCCATTTGGAAGAATGGAAGCATTGGAAATTATTTTGTGCAGATTATGCTGCTGAGCGACTGGAGGGAGCAAATTCTGTGCTGCAGCAAAACTGGGAACAGAACTGCCACATCACAGCTCGTTAGCCAACTTCATGAACCGACCTCTGTTGAGTTATTTTCATGATAAAGGATCAAGGAGAGCCTTACACGTGTCCTAGTTGATCTAATTCAAGCTTCCCATCCTTCTATAAAAGGAAGTAGCCGTCAAAGTCAAAAGTATTCCATGTTTTCCCTTGGAAGCCGAATAGTATAGAGAGGTTGAAAATCATCAAGAACACCATCATCCGCAAGCAGATTAAGGAGTTTAGTTTCTTTATTAACTTGTGATTATGGACATGCCTACTCAGATTGTGATTTGTATTTCCATGCCTATTATGAACTAAGTAGCTTAGGTGTTGGTTGGGAATAATGTGATTGTCGTGCTTTATCTTTAGTAATATATTGACTATCGCATTTTGGTTAATTGTTGTGCTTATTTCCATTTTATGCCCGCATGGCCAGCCGGTGTGAATAGCTCTCTCTAGTTTCAGGGATGATTTAGGGAGTGTGTGGCAATTATCCACACTACGATCATTGTGTATTGGTGAACGCCAGTGAATGAGCTAGGGATAGCCAGTTGCCTAGTGCTTGATCGATCGTACTTCATTGGGGTTGAAACACATCCCAAAAGATCCGGAGTTCCGGGAGGAATCCGCTAATAATACTGCGAGAAATGCATGATCAATAATATTGCTAGAGCATCTTTTAGAACAATCACTAAATCCTAACCAGCGCCTGTCTTAAATCTGTCTATCTATTTGTTTACTCGTTGTTCTGTCATATATTTTGCTTCAACACAATTCTTATAAAACCAAATCATTTTACCATCTTTGAAACCATTAGAAAGTTACACAAAATAGGTAGAGTGGAAATTAATTCAGGACTCAGATTGATAATGTTACTTGCTGCAGACTGTGTATACTTGCACAAGAATTCTAGAGTCTTTTATACCATATTTGTACTCACTCTAGGAACCCAACAAGTTTTTGGCGCCGTTGCCGGGGACTTGAATAAGTTTTTATCTGATTTGTTTTGTGTATGTGTTTTAGTTGTTTGGTACTAGAACTTTTTGATTGTTTCTTTTGTTTTTGCAGGTGTGAGTTTGGTGCATGAGCGATCCGCCTGGGGTAAGGTTTGAGCTTGATCCATAAATTGAAAGGACATTCAGGTTAAGAAGGAGAGAGCAGCGCAGAAACCAGATGGAGAACGTGTCGCGTCTTCCGGAAGCTCCTGAAGGTCCAGCGAACCCCCGGTAGAATCCGTTGCTGCAGCAAAACCCGCTGTTTGAGCAAAATGAGCAGCAAAATAATCAGGCTGAGAATCCTATCTTGATAGCGAACGATAGGACCAGAGCCATTCGAGCGTATGTTATCCCAATGTTTAATGAGTTGAATCCAGGGATTGCACGTCCCCAAATCCAAGCGGCGAATTTTGAAATGAAACCGGTAATGTTTCAGATGTTGCAAACCGTGGGGCAATTCCATGGTTTGTCATTTGAAGACCCTCATTTACATCTTAAGTCTTTTCTAGGAGTTAGCGATTCTTTTGTAATTCAAGGAGTGCCTAGAGATGCTCTTAGATTAACTTTGTTCCCGTATTCTCTTAAAGATGGAGCAAATGCATGGTTAAACTCTTTTGCTCCAAGATCAATTAGGACATGGGATGAGCTAGCTGAAAATTTTTTGAGTAAATATTTCCCACCTAATAGAAATGCTAAATTAAGGAGTGAAATAGTAGGGTTTAGGCAACTTGAGGATGAGACTTTTAGTGAGGCTTGGGAGAGATTTAAGGAGCTTTTGTGAAAGTGTCCCCACCATGGTTTACCTCATTGTATTCAAATGGAAACATTTTACAATGGCTTAAATGGAGTAACCCAATGTATGGTCGATGCTTCGGCTGGAGGGGCCCTTTTGGCAAAAACTTTTGATGAAGCCTATGAAATTTTAGAAATAATATCGATTAATAGTTGTCAGTGGTCGAATGTTAGAGGCACAAATAGAAAGGTTAAGAATGTATTAGAGGTTGATGGTGTGTCCACCATTAGGGCTGATCTTGCTATGATTGCTAATGCTCTTAAGAATGTGACAGTGATTAGTCATCAGCAGCGACCAGCTATGGAGCCTATTGCAGTGGTGAACCAAGTGCCAGAGGAAGCATGTGTCTATTGTGGTGAAAATCACAACTACGAGTTTTGCCCCAGCAATCCAGCTTCTGTGTTTTTTGTAGGTAATCAGAGGAATAACCCTTACTCTAACTTTTATAATCCAGGTTGGCGCAACCACCCCAACTTCGCATGGGGAGGACAAGGAAGTAACGTGCAAGCGCAACAAAAGATGAACCAGCCAGGATTTGCTAAAGCGCAAGTATTGCCCCAACAAAACAAGCAGGCTTTGCCCCAGCAAAATTCGGGAAGTTCTCTTGAGGCGATGATGAAAGAATTTATGGCTCGTACAGATGCCGCAATTCAAAGTAATCAAGCTTTGATGAGAGTCCTGAAATTGCAAGTGGGTCAACTAGCTAATGAGCTGAAGGCAAGGCCTCAAGGGAAACTTCCTTCGGAAACTGAACACCCTCGAAGGGAAGGTAAGGAGCAGGTAAAGGCAGTAACTCTTAGGAGCGGTAAGCCACTAGAAGAGCCTAGTAAGACCTAGGATGTAAATAGAAATAGTGATAAAAATGTTGTTGTTGAGAAAGAGTTGGAGTCTGGTCAGGGTGTTGGAGGCAGCAATAAAAATGCTGGAGCATCTGGTTCTGTTCCAGATGTAGAACCACCTTATGTGCCACCCCCACCTTATGTACCACCTCTACCTTTTCCACAAAGGCAAAAGCCTAAGAATCAGGATGGTCGACTTAAAAAGTTTTTAGAGATTCTTAAGCAATTTCATATAAATATCCCTTTAGTAGAAGCTATTGAGCAAACGCCTAATTATGCTAAATTTCTTAAGGATATTTTAACTAAAAAGAAGAGGTTAGGTGAGTTTGAAACTGTATCTCTTACTAAGGAATGTAGTGCTATTCTTAAGAATGGGCTACCCCCCAAGGCTAAGGATCCAAGGTCATTTACTATACCTATATCTATAGGAGGAAAAGAGTTAGGTAGAGCACTCTTTGATTTAGGAGCAAGCATTAACCTAATGCCTCTTTCGGTCTATCGGAAGTTAGGTATTGGTGAAGCTAGGCCTACCACAGTCACACTCCAATTAGCTGATAAGTCTATCACATATCAAGAGGGTAAAATTGAGGATGTCTTAGTAAAAGTGGATAAATTCATATTTCCTGTTGATTTTATTATTTTAGATTATGAGGTTGATAAAGATGTCCCAATTATTCTAGGTCGTCCATTTTTGGCTACTGGTAGGGCGTTAATAGATGTTCAAAAAGGGGAGTTAACAATGAGGGTTTGTAACGAGGAAGTAAAATTTAATGTGTTTAAAGCCATGAAATATCCAGACGAAATGGAGGATTGCTCCTTCATTCGAATTCTGGAGAGCACAGTTATTGAGATAGCAATACAGGATTCGGCTAGTAAGCATTCGGAAGAGCATGGAGAGGTTAGTATTGAAGATTTAGAAGTTTGTTCTTTAGAAAGAAAAAATGAAAAAGAGTTGTTTAGGTGTGAGGATGTTTTTGAGTCTTTAGATTTAGATCAAAGGAAAGCTCCTCCGATTAAGCCATCTCTAATGGAGGCACCTGCTTTAGATTTGAAACCCTTACCGGATCATCTAAAGTATGTGTATCTTGGGGAAGGAGAGACGTTGCCCATTATTGTTGCATCAGATTTAATGCCAGAGCATGAGGAGGCCTTAATAAAATTGTTGCAGCAATACCGCAAGGCTATAGGTTGGACGTTGGCTGACATTCAGGGAATTAGCCCATCTTTTTGTATGCACAAAATCACCCTAGAGGAGGGATCCTTTAGGAGTATTGAGCAACAAAGAAGGCTTAACCCTGCAATGAAAGAGGTTGTTAAAAAGGAAGTGATTAAATGGTTGGAAGTTGGGATCATTTATCCAATTGCCCATAGCAATTGGGTAAGCCCTGTCCAATGTGTTCCTAAGAAGGGAGGTGTCACTGTGGTGAGCAATAAAGACAATGAGTTGATTCCAACCAGGACAGTAACCGGCTGGAGGGTTTGCATGGACTACAGGAGGCTTAATAAAGCCACCCGTAAGGACCATTTCCCTCTACCATTTATTGACCAGATGTTGGATAGATTGGCTGGTCAGACCTATTACTGTTTCTTAGATGGTTATTCTGTGTATAACCAGATTACTATTGCTCCTGAGGATCAGGAGAAAACCACTTTCACCTGTCCTTATGGGACATTCGCTTTTAGGCGAATGCCTTTCGACCTTTGCAATGCTCCAGCAACATTTCAGCGGTGTATGTTAGCAATTTTCTCTGATATGATTGAGTCCACTGTTGAGGTATTTATGGATGATTTTTCAGTTTTTGGAGGGACTTTTCCGAGTTGTTTAGAAAATTTAGGCAAGGTATTAAAGAGATGTGAGGATACCCATCTAGTTCTTAATTGGGAAAAATGTCACTCCATGGTGAAGGAGGGCATAGTGTTAGGTCATAGGATTTCTAAGAATGGTCTAGAAGTTGATAGAGCAAAAATAGAGGTTATTGAAAGACTAGAGCCACCGAATTCAGTGAAGGGAATTCAGAGTTTTTTAGGACATGCTGGATTTTATAAGAGGTTCATAAAGGATTTTTCCAAAATCAGTAAACCTCTTTGTAACTTATTGTGTACTGATCATGTTTTTTACTTTAATGCAGATTGTAGGAAGGCTTTTGAGACATTAAAGGCTACTTTAATCTCAGCACCCATTCTTTGCGCACCTAATTCGAATTTACCATTTGAGGTAATGTGTGATGCAAGTGATGCCGCAGTAGGTGCGATGCTGGGGCAAAAGCAGGAAAAATTCATCCATCCTATATATTATGCAAGCAGAGTTTTAAATGAGGCACAAGTCAACTACACAACTACTGAAAAGGAGTTGTTAGCTGTTGTGTTTGCTTTTGAGAAATTCCAGCCATATTTGGTTGGATCCAAAGTCACGGTGTTCACGGATCATGCAACAATAAGGTATTTAATGACTAAGAAAGATGCAAAGCCTAGACTAATTCGTTGGGTTTTATTATTGCAGGAGTTCGACTTGGAAATAAAGGATAAGAAGGGATCAGAAAATGTCATTGCAGATCATTTATCGCGTCTTGATCCATCATCATCTTTGCTGGAGCAATCTGCCATTTCAGAATCTTTTCCAGATGAACAGCTCTTTTCTGTTGAGGAAAAGGTAGTTAGGGATGTCCCTTGGTATGCTGATATTGCCAACTTTTTGGTAAAGGGAGTCACCCCTATTGACATGGATTGGAGGCAGAAGAAAAAGTTTAAGCATGATGCGAAATTTTTCTATTGGGATGAGCCATTTATGTATAAGCAATGCTCTGACGGTATTATTTGTAGGTGTGTTTCAGGTGCTGGAGCAAAGGAAATCCTGGAGCAATGTCACTATTCGCCGTATGGAGGTCATTTCAGCGGTCAGAGGACAGCTATGAGGATTTTGCATTGTGGATTCTTTTGGCCCACCTTATTCAAAGATGCCCATTGGTTCTACAAGCAATGTGATGCTTGCCAAAGGAGAGGAAATTTAGGGCCTAGAGATGAAATGCCTCTTACCTACATTTTAGAAGTTGAATTATTCGATGTATGGGGCATTGATTTTATGGGGTCATTTCCCCCTTCTAATGGCAATGTTTTTATCTTATTGGCAGTTGATTATGTGTCCAAGTGGGTGGAGGCAATTGCATGCCATCAGAGTGATGCTAAGACAGTTGCAAGGTTTCTTCAATCGCACATCTTTGCGTGGTTTGGGACACCTAGAGCTCTAGTGAGTGATGAGGGTACACATTTTGTTAATAATATCTTAACTAAACTGTTAGCTAAGTATGGGATTAAGCATAGGATAGCTACCCCTTCTCACCCACAAGCAAATGGTCAAGCTGAAATTAGTAATAGGGAAATTAAATCGATTTTAGAGAAAGTAGTCCATCCATCTAGAAAGGATTGGTCTTTTAGGTTGGATGAGGGTCTTTGGGCTTATAGGACAACCTATAAGACTCCTCTAGGTATGTCTCCCTATAGGTTAGTATATGGGAAAGCTTGCCATTTACCATTGGAGCTAGAGCATAAGACATTTTGGGCTTTGAAAAAGTTAAATTTTGATCTGAGTCGTGCAGGAGCAATAAGAATGCTGCAGCTTAATGAATTAGAGGAATTTCGCCAATTTTCTTATGAGAATGCGAAAATGTATAAAGAAAAGACTAAGCTGTGGCATGACAAAAGAATTAAATCTAAAGAGTTTGTCAAGGGTCAAAAAGTCTTGCTTTATAATTCTAGATTGAAATTGTTTCCTGGGAAGCTAAAATCTAAATGGCCAGGACCATTTACTGTGGTTGAGGTTTTTCCCCATGGAACAATTACTTTGCAAGATGAAAAAGATGGGAGAGTGTTCAAAGTGAATGGACAGCGTGTGAAAAATTATTGGGGAGAGGAATTTCAGGCGAAATATCCTTCCCTAAGGTTGATCCACGATTGAGAAAGCAGGATTTTTGCGGGAGCATTTCACAAAGCAAAATTTTGAGCTCCCAGTGTTGTATTAATTTTATGTTTCGTTGATTTGTTTTTTTTTTTTTTTTAATTTCGATTAGGTTAGATTTGATTTTGCATGGTTTATTAGATTTTTTTTTATCTGTAAGTATTTGTTTATTCCTATTAATTTAGATTTTATCTATTTCGTTTTGAATTTGATTTTATTTTATTTTCAGGTTATTTAAATTATCTTTGGATTATCTTTTCATTAGTTAGATTTTGTTTTATTTGGATTTTATCTTCAATTATTTGAAATTTGTTTAGTTAATAAATATTTTCTCTAAATTAATTCGGCGTCAAGAAAGATTAAATTTGATTTGATTGGTTATTTTTAAAATTTTGAAGATTTGATTTTCCTGTTTTTAAATTTGAATTCCGTATCCAAGATTCTTCAGGTTCAGCAGGTTGTTGCGGCAAAGTTATGGCTGGAGCAAAATCATCCGAATAAAAAGGGATTTCGTTGGAAATTTATTATTTTTACCGTTGGGATTTGGCTTTGAATTTTCGCAGGTAGATTTGCATGCATCATCTGATGGACCCACGTGTCGTAGAGTAATCATCCGAAGGCTTCAATGATGGACAACACATTAATTTTTACCATGGGCGTTTGGAATCTACGATTTTACCGTTGCTGATTTGAAATTTTCAGGTTACATTCACTTCAAATTAGACGGTGATATAATTTAATGGGAGCAAATCTTTTCAGTTAGGATTTCAAATTGCTGGAGCCTTATTTATTCACAACCGCTGGTAAGTCTCTTTCCACTTCGTCTTCTCGATCCAATTTGGTCGTCTGCATTCTTTCTTTTTCCCTTTCATTCTCTGTAAAATCGTTGCGTTCTCATAGCAAAAACACGAGCGAGGAAAGAAAGAGAGAGGGAGAGTGAAGAGGAAATATTTGTTACCCCCGAAGTTCCAAAAGTAAAAACTAAGAAGAAAAGAACACCGGAGGAGAAAGAAGCTAAAAGAAGAAGACGACAACAGAGGGCGGAAGAACAAGAAAAGGCACCAGAGGATGAGGCTGTTGCAGTGATTGAAGAAGACCCGCAAGAACCGCAAGAACAGACCCCAGGAGAGGCTGATCAGAGACTTACGGATACAGAACAGTCCGTAGTTGTGCCTGAAGGAGATAAGGAGCCAATACAGGAGGCTCGAGTGGAGGTAGTCATGCCGGAGGTGCCAAGACGTCGCCGAATTAAGAGGAAGGCCGACCGTATTCAGGTAGTACGAACTGATACCCCCTCACCTCCAACTACTAACTCTGAAGAGGAAAATACAGAGAGAGAGGAAAGAGAGAAAAAGGAAGCTGGAAATAAAGAAAAGGAAGAAGAGGCAAGGAAGGCAGAAGAAGAGATTTTGCGAGAGCAACGAGAATACAAGGACAAAGGAATTGTCGAAGCATCGGGTGAGGCTGACGAGATTGAGGAACAACGGTTGCCTTTTATTCGCTTCATCAACGACCTTGCTTGAGCAAAATACCAGGAGGTACTGAAACGGGACTTCTTGTTCGAACGAGGATTTGGCAGTGATTTGCCCAGTTTCTTGGAGTCTGGAATAGCGAACCTAGGGTGGAGGCAATTTTGTGCGAAACCAGAACCTGTCAATTCCAACATTGTTCGGGAATTTTACGCCAATCTGGACGTTAAGGATGATTTTGAAGTTATCGTTCGAGGAGTGCCTGTACAGTGGAGCTCAAAAGCCATTAATAATCTGTTTGATCTCCAGGATTTTCCGCATGCAGTTTTCAATGAGATGATGGTTGCGCCATCGAGCGACCAATTAAGTGCGGCGGTCCAAGAGGTAGGCGTTGAGGGGGCTCAATGGAGGGTGTCGCAGACGCGCAAGCACACATTTCAAGCTGCCTATTTGAAGAGTGAAGCCAACACTTGGATGGGCTTCATTAGGCTACGCTTACTGCCGACAACCCATGACTCCACTGTATCTCGGGACAGAGTATTGTTTGTCTTTGCCATCATTCGCTCCATGAGTATAGATGTTGGAAAAATAATTTCTACTGAGATTGCTGACTGTTGGCGCAAAAAGGTGGGGAAGCTGTTTTTTCCAAACACGATTACAATGTTATGCAGCAGGGCAGGAGTGCCCACGGTTCCAGAAGATATGATTATGCTTGATAAGGGAATCATTGACACACCTAATCTGGCACGGCTTCAGCGTACGCAAGAGGCTCGCCTGGGTGGGCTTGTGTATGGAGTTCATCAGATCCTAGAGCAATTGACACTGTTGGCCAGTAGGTTGGAATTTGCTGAAAGGCAAGCTCAGACCTATTGGACTTATGCTAAAAGGAGAGATGATGCGCTTAGGAGGGCCTTGCAAACCAATTTCTCAAAACCATATCAGGCCTTCCCAGTGTTTCCCGATGACTTATTTAATCTATGGATACCGCCCCCACCTGTTGAACGAGAAGAGGATGTTGATGAGGAGCAGGGTCAGGAAGATTGACTGATAGGATGACCTGGAACGAGCATTTCTTTTGTTTTTCCATTTTTGTTTGCTCGCGCATATTGACCCTGCTCACTGTTATAACTGCTTGTCTCTTTCTTTTTAATTTTTCTGCTTTGACAAAAATATATCTCTACTATGTAATTTTTCTTTGACTGTTTTTAATGAAATTTCCTAGATGTTCCATTCCATGAGCACTGACTAACTCTAAATTAATAATTTTATTCTGAATTTTTGAAGCTTGGACTGATTAAGCTTAATTAGATCAAGGTATTCTGATCTCCAGAAACCTTTTGCTTGATCATTTCTTCTAGCCTGGACTGTTGTTGCGACAAAGAAGATTTTGAAGGTAGTATTGACTTATATGATCCACTTTATGCTTAATTCTAGTCTCACGCTTAATTTAAAATTCAGATAGAAAAATTTAAGTTTGGGGCTATAATTGTAAAAATTTAATGATTCATTGGGGACAGTGAATAATTCAAGTTTGGGGGACATTTTGCTACTCCAATTGTTTTGCTCGAGCATTCCTCTCCTTGAAATAAAAATTTGCTGGGTTATTGAGTAATCGGGGACATTTGTGATACCCACAGTTTGTCTTCGCGTCAAAAGATGACCTATAAAATGTGAAAAAATGAAAAAAATTATTTGCTGAAAAAATTATTTGTTGAAAATTTTGTTGAAAAAATTGATCGAGCAAAAGTTTTGAAGGATGAATGTGGTCCAACAGTTTTTCTGTCTCCCAGAACTTAGGTGTGCTTCATCATAAAATGTTGCCATTCTGAAGGGCAAGAGATGGAATAACTAAGGATTTTTTAGCTTTATAAAGAGTATTGAGCCTAGTTGGTTATGAGTTTGAGGCAAGGGTATACTGCACCATAAAGTGAGTCATCCCATGCTTGAGAACTCGTGACTGTAGGGCTGCTTTAAGTCTTAAGAATGAAAATATAAACCTTTGAAAATATGGTTTGAATGTCTGATAATAGAGCTAAGCTGTGGTGAGTTCTTAGAATTGAGTTGGAAGTGGTGATTATTTGTCCCTGCCGAAGGAATCATTTTGTTGCAGCAGAGCTTGGTTTTGCAGAGTTCTCAGGTAAAGGTCAAAGGTAGTATTGGATTGTCTGATTTGATTAAGCTAATTCTTTGTCTAATATTTTTAAATTCTTAAGGGAAGGTGAGTTAGTATTGCTCGGGACGCGCAATAGTTCAAGTTTGGGGGTGTGATAACTGCCCAAAAGGTAGTTATTTAGGCCTCAATTATATAGGGATTTGTGTGTCCTTTATGCTTATTAGGGTTGGTTTTGGATAGATATTACATGTTTTAACCCATTTGGAAGAATGGAAGCATTGGAAATTATTTTGTGCAGATTATGCTGCTGAGCGACTGGAGGGAGCAAATTCTGTGCTGCAGCGAAACTGGGAACAAAACTGCCACATCACAGCTCGTTAGCCAACTTCATGAACCGACCTCTGTTGAGTTATTTTCGTGATAAAGGATCAAAGAGAGCCTTACACGTGTCCTAGTTGACCTAATTCAAGCTTCCCATCCTTCTATAAAAGGAAGTAGCCGTCAAAGTCAAAAGTATTCCATGTTTTCCCTTGGAAGCCGAATAGTATAGAGAGGTTGCAGATCATCAAGAACACCATCATCCGCAAGCTGATTAAGGAGTTTATTTTCTTTATTAACTTGTGATTATGGACATGCCTACTCAGATTGTGATTTTTATTTCCATGCCTATTATGAACTAAGTAGCTTAGGTGTTGGTTGGGAATAATGTGATTGTCGTGCTTTATCTTTAGTAATATATTGACTATCGCATTTTGGTTAATTGTTGTGCTTATTTCCATTTTATGCCCGTCTGGCCAGCCGGTGTGAATAGCTCTCTCTAGTTTGAGGGATGATTTAGGGAGTGTGTGGCAATTATCGACACTACGTTCATTGTGTATTGGTGAACACCAGTGTCTGAGCTAGGGATAGCCAGTTGCCTAGTGCTTGATCGGTCGTGCTTCATTGGGGTTGAAACACATCCCAAAAGATCCGGAGTTTCGGGAGGAATCCGCTAATAATACTGCAAGAAATGCATGATCAATAATATTGCTAGAGCATCTTTTAGAACAATCACTAAATCCTAACCAGCGCCTATCTTCAATCTGTCTATCTATTTGTTTACTCGTTGTTTTTGAAGGGATAAAAGCCCCACGCAGCGGAAAGTATTACCGAACCTACTCGGAGTCTTAGATTCTAATTGAAATACCAATACAATTTGCAAAATATTACAACAATAAATCTATATTTAATGGGTTGTACATAGGCTATAAACATGCTAAAAAGATCAACTAGATTGATCCTAGTGATCAAGGATTTCATAGAAAACTTACTTTTGTAGAAAGCCTTGATCAATTCGCCTTTTCTTGCCAATAAGAATGAAAACGTAGCAACCCTCTTGTGTGAACACCACCAATCGGCTACACCGGTATATCTCTAAGACTTCTTGAAGCAGGAGACTTGTGGGAGTCTTTTGGGAGAGATCTCTGAGAGAATTAGAGACAATGGGATGCCTTTCACCCCACCCAGGGGTCCTATATATAGGTAAAGGCCAAGACCTTTTCCTAATAGGAAAAGGTCTAGGAATAAGTTCAAATCTATTATTTGAACAGTATCTAATTTTAATAAATAATTAATTAATTCCATAATTAATTAATTACCCAATTAAACATCACATATTTAATCTTAGGGATTTTATTAAAATTAATATGAATCCAATTCATATTAAATTTATTTGAACTCTTTCAAATATTTTATTTCCTAATAGGAAAAGGTCTCTAATTAATAAATAATTAATTAATTCCATAATTAATTAATTACCCAATTAAATATCATATATTTAATCTTAGGGATTTTATTAAAATTAATATGAATCCAATTCATATTAAATTTTTTTGAACTCTTTCAAATATTTTCTCTCAAGAATTAATTTTTGAAATTAATTCAAAAATTATATTATAAAGTTTCATAAACTTTATATTATAATGCATCAATATACATTATATGATTCCCAGGATAAATTGAACACTTTCAATTTACCATTTATATTTGTTTGCTTCAAGTCTTTTTACGAGCTACCAGTGGGACCTAATGGACCTACATATCAGAAGCTCCAACGATACGAGACTAATCGGCTTAAACTCATTAACCAAGTTACTCTCCATTCGTTAACTGTGGGTCATTCCACTAAAGACCCTCAGCTGTACTCTTCTCACTGTAGAATATTTTTGTGTCCATGGATATCGACCAATACTACAAGTCAGTCCTTCACGTGTGTTCGTATCCCTGCTGGGTCAAATTACCGTTTTACCCCTGGTTTACATCTTTGTCCTTAAGTTCCCAGTGCTCCTCTAATGAACAACCTGTTTGAGGTCCAACCAACAAACAGAAGTCCCTCTCGTGCCATAGAGAGGGTTGGGCCCATTGTTCAAGTCCCGGAGACACCACTTAAGGGAACACACCTCTACTTACCCTAAAGTCAGAAATGAGTGAATTTCATCTTGTGTGATTATGTTCCCAGCTCCCCACTCGGTATTGTCCCCAAAATGGTAGGCTTATTGAGTCGGCGTGCTGGCCACTCTCACCCATACAAATCAAAGGACAACTCCTCGTGAACAGGAGTCCATAATCCACTCAGGATTGAGACTGAGTTGTCTAGGTCATCCTAGTGAAATAGAAACCAATCCAACTAACGGTGTTACAGTTAGTGGTTAACTATTTTGCGGTCCGATCTTATGCAAACTCATTGCATAGGATACCCCCACTCGCATGTCAACTACATGAACACGTTGGATCATAGCGTTTGTATCATAATACAAAGTGGGTCGTATCCATAGTGTCACCAGGATAAGGTACCCAACCTTATCCCTATACTATAGACCCTTTAGGTTGTTACTTGAACATCGATCCCCGTATGTCCCTACATACTAGTTCAAGTTACATACAAACAACCTTGGATCTTAGTTTTTTGGATTTGGGTCAAATAGTGCAATATTAAACAATAACATTTTATTGCAGAAACTAAATAACACTTTATTGAACACAAGTATAAAATTTGTTTACATTCACTATCTACGAGTTTTAGGGCATAAAACCCAACAGTTCTGTCATATATTTTGCTTCAACACAATTCTTATAAAACCAAATGATTTTACCATCTTTGAAACCATTAGAAAGTTACACAAAATAGGTAGAGTGGAAACTAATTCAGGACTCGGATTGATAATATTACTTGCTGCAGACTGTGTATACTTGCACAGGAATTCAAGAGTCTTTTATACCATATTTTTACTCACTCTAGGAACCCAACAGCGCTTGATAGCAGTCCAAAGCTTGTTGAACATCCAATCTTTTCTCATCTAATGCTTTTAACTCTTGAAGACATAACTTAACATTGTCTTCCATAATCAAACCTTCTTGCACCGGCTTTCGCAACGATGGGATCTCTCTTTCTAGGGGGAGAACAACTTATACTCCATAGGCAAGAGAGTAAGGCGTAGCTTCTGTTGGAGTACGATAAGTGGTCCGGTATGCCCATAATGCTTCACCAATTCTTTCTTGCCAGTCTTTCTTCGTCTTGGAGACTACTTTCTTCAACAAGTTGCATAATGGCATGTAGAATGCTTCAACCAAACCATTTGTAGCAGCATTGTACATAAACGAATTATATTGTTTGAAGCCAAACTTTTCACATAACTTGTCCATCAAACTGTTAGAGAACTGTCTTCCATTATCTGTCACGATGCGATGAGGAATGCCATATCGATAAATGAGATGATTACAAACAAAATCTGCTACATTTTCTTTCTTTGCTTCTTTTAATGCAACAACTTCAACCCATCTTGAAAAAATAATCAGTCCCTGCAAGGATATGAGAGTCCTGCCAATGATTTGGGTGTTATAGGACCAACACGGTCAAGTCCCCAAGTTTCAAATGGCCATGAAGCTACAGTTGGGTGAAGTGACTCTGGCGACTGATGTATGAAGTTGGCATGAAATTGACAAGCTTCACATCTCTTTGCATATTGCATTGAATCCTGAACCATTGTAGGCCAGTAGTAGCCCATTCTCTTTAGTTGAAAACGAAGCTTTGGCCCGGATTGATGAGCTCCACAAACACTTGAATGTGCTTCGTCTAATGCTTGCACTGATTCTTCTTTTCCCAAACATCGAAGATAAAGCCCTTCATATGAGAGACGGTATAGGGTATCTTTTTAGTAGATAAATCGAGATGCTATTCTTTGTATCTCAGTCTTATGACGCGTCTCGACAAGAAGCTTTCCATGTTGTAGGTAATCTATAATTGGTTGTCGCCAATCTTCTTCTTCAATCACATAGCCAGATATTGCATTCGTTTCTTGACTTTCTTTTTCAATTGGTGGCACAACCCATCTTTGGCAGAGTGGAATGTTTAGAACTTCATTTTTTGAGATCATCAGAGTGGTGGCTAAATTTGCCAATGCATCAGCCTTTGTATTTTCAGATATTGCAACATGTTCTATCGTTACACTCTCAAATTTTTCCAATAATTGTTTGGCGTAATTGAAGTAAGGCACCAAATTTTCATGTTTTGCCTCATATTGGAGCAACAATTGATTAACTCCAAAAATTTCAATGTACGTCACTCCAATTTCTATGGCTATTTGAAGACCAATGATAAATATTTGATATTCAGCTACATTGTTCGAGCACACTTCTCCAAATGTGAAGCTAAATGACAACATGTGTTTTTCAGGTGAAATGAATACTACTCTTGCCCCTGCGCCATTCCTTTGAGCTGCTCCGTCAAAATACATAGTCCAAGGCTCAACCAATTCAATGTAGAATATCTCTTCGCCAGGCAAGGCTTCAGATAATTTCTAGTTCGACGGTACCGGATGGTCGGCTAAGAAGTCTGCCAAGGCTTGCCCCTTCACCGTCTTTTGCAGAACGTAGACAATGTCATATTGCTGAAGTAAGATTGCCCACTTAGCCAACCTCCCTGAGATAATTGGTCTAGACAAGACATACTTGATTGGATCAGCCCTTGCCACCAAGTGCACTGTGAAAGCTTGCACGTAATGTCTCAGATTGTCAATGGCAAAGAAAAGTGAAAGACACATCTTCTCGATGGGTGAATAATTTAGCTCTGTCTCATTCAAAGTTCTACTTAGATAATACAAAGCACATTCTTTGCCTTTCTCTCCCTCTTGAGCGAGTAATGCCCCAAGTGATCTTTCTTGTGCAGCAAAGTACAATATCAACGGTTTTCTTGCAATTGGAGCGCTTAAGACGGAAGGATTAAGCAAATAATTTTTAATGCTATCAAAAGCATTTTGACAAGCTTTATCCCATTCAAAGGTTGTGTCTTTTCTCATAAGTCTTTGAAATGGCTGACATCGATCTGCTAGATTGGAGATGAACCTTATGATATAGGCCAGACGCCCTTGGAGACTTCTTAATTCCCGTAAGTTTCGTGGTTCTGGCATTTTTTTAATGGCGTCAATCTTTGATTGGTCGATTTCAATTCCTCGATGCCTTACTACGAAACCAAGAAACTTTCTTGATGTCACACCGAAGACGCATTTAAGAGGATTCATTTTGAACTTCTACTTTCTCAAACGGTCAAAAACTATCTTCAAATCTTGCAACTGGTCCTCTCGTTTCTTGGATTTCACCACGAGATCATCAACATAGCACTCAACACGTTTGTGGAGCATATCATCGAAGATCTTTTGCATGGCTCGTTGGTAAGTTGCCCTGGCATTCTATAATCCAAAATACATCACCTTGTAACAGTATATTCCTTTTGGAGTTCGAAATGCTGTCATCTCTTCATCTTCAAGGGCCATTCGAATTTGATTATATCCTGATGATCCATCCATGAAAGATAAGGCTTCATGTCCTGTAGTGGCATCAACCATTAGTTCAGTGATGGGCAATGGAAAATCATCTTTGGGACATGCATTATTCAAGTCACGGAAGTCTACGCATACCCGCAGTTGTCCATTCTTCTTTTTGACTAGCACAATGTTTGTTATCCATGTTGGATATTTCACTTCCTGAATGAACCCCACTTCTATCAACTTGTTGACTTCAATTTCAATTTGAGGAACGAGCTCCAGTCGGAAACGCCGTTGGGCTTGCTTAATAGGTCGATATCCTTGTTTAATCGCAAGATGGTGGACTGCTATTTTTGGATCGAGTCTTGGCAACTCTTTGTACGAAGAAGCGAAGACATTTTTATATGTAACGAGCAAATTCAAGTATTCACGTTCCTCTCCAGCACTAAGTGACGCACTGATGAATGTCGAGCGTGGTTCTTCTGTCGTACCCAGGTTTACCTCTTTGAGTTCATCAATTGTTGATTGATTGCCATCTTCTAATGATGCAGGTGCTTCTTCTGCATCTTCTTCAGAAATTTCAGTATCTGGCATTTCTTTGAAAGAAATATGGCAACAATTGACATGTTCTTCTTCAAGCTCTTCGTTCTCCTTCGAAGGGTTAGTTAGAATGACTAACTGTCGTTTTACTTTTAAAGCACCTTCTGTATTTATGAGAACAAAAGGTTTTCTCTTCATCCGTGAAGGAACAGTACTGAAAAATCCGTTGTTGTCATTCATCTCGTCAGATTCTTCTGTTTCAAGACTTTTCAACTTTCCCTTGCATTGGCCATATGTTGCTTGAAGGCGGTTGAACACGGATCTCGAAGGTTCATCTACTTTCTTCGATGTAGACGCACTCAAACGATGAAACACTGACCGTCGGGTAGAAGCAGAAGTTTTACTTTGACCTTCCTTTTTCGAAGATGAATATTTCAGCCGCTAATGAACTAAAAGACGAGTAGTCGACACTTTAATGAGATCGAAGATAGAGTTTTTCTGGCTATCATCGTTCTTTTTATCTTCTGATTCGCTCATCTCTTCTATCGTTATGTGATGTGCATCTGCAACTTTCCATTTTCTGGTTATACGAACTGGCTCTGGGGGATTGTACCCTAGTCCGGCTCTCGAGGATGGTATGACATAACCTTCTTTTTGGAGCTTCTTCTGTGTCGGAGAAGGCTTAGATCTCCCGTCAAATATTTTTAGACTTTTAAACTCAGTATGAGTTGTAAAGTCGTATTCTGCCTTTTCTAGGAGTTTGTATGCATTTGGGTCAAATCCAACCTTCGTTCGTCTTTCCGACAAAGTCACTTTGGTACGATCAGTCTTTGATTTCTGAATCTCTTGCTTGGTAATTGTTGTCAGAGGTGTGGTGAAATTTTCTTTTAGAATCTCCAACTCACCAACCTTCAAAATTCCTGAACATTCTATGAATGGTGATTCCCCTTTCTTGCGTCGAGATAAAGGAACGTAGCCCAATATAGGGACGTTTGACGATGCCTCTTCCTTTGGAGCTTTCAATTTTGCAGGGTGAGCGGTTGCTTCCTTTGATTGAACTTCACAAGCATCTATTTCTTCGATCGACTCCTTCTTCGCATTCTTTGGATGCTCTACTTTGTGACTTTCAATCAGAGGAATCTCACCTGGGATGATCTTTCCTGCTTTATCATTCTGCATATAAAACGTTGCATCTGCAAAGTGGGATTCTGCCTCTGAGAATGGATTAGTGTCGGCTTCAACTTTCTTGACACCGTCTTGATAGAACTTGAAACACTGATGAAGTGTAGAAGATATTACTCCATTTCCATGAATCAAAGGACGACCTAACAATAACTTGTAAGTGGTCTTGGAATCTATGATATGAAATAAAGTGTTGGCGTTCAAATCTCCAATAACAAGCTCCAAACGGATCATATCGATTGCTTGTTGGCCGCCTTGGTTGAAGCCTTGAATAACCATCCTACTTTTTGATAGTTCATCCATTGAAATTCCTATCTATGTCACTGTTGACTTAGACATTATATTCACCGTAGATCCATCGTCAATAAGAATTTGGCCAACTTTTTGCTCTCGAATATATCCTGAGACGAATAAGGGCCTATTATGAGGCTTCGATCCCAACATCAAGTCTTCATCTGTGAAGCTAATGGACATATAACATGAGGCACATTTGTGTTCTTGCAAGTCTGGAACGTCTAAAACGTTAGAACTTTTCAATGTTTCAACAATAGCATCTTTGGTTGCTTGAGGAAGTGACAACAAATCATCTATTGTAAATGAAGGTGAATCTTCTGGCCTTGTCATCACCTGAGATGGACTTGAGGAAGAATCGCCTTCTTCGAATGCATTGACAGCATGACATGCGACTATCTCAGGGATGTCCTCATGATAGTCATTAAGAAAGTTCTTTGGGAAGAAATCTTTAAGGGTTATCGGATGTCGAGACAGAAAAAAATCTTGATTCTCTTCGACAACTAGTTTAGGCTTTCTCGAACCTTTTATCTTTCTCTTCTGCTTTTGTGACATGTTCTTTCTTCTGTAGTTTCGGAACATGTGAGGATCTCTTTAAACGGAATGTTTCTTTTGCTTCTTTCGACGAGTTACCAAAGTCCATCCTTCGTCTTCATTTTCAGCAAACTCAAGTTGGTCTTGGAAGATGTCTCTTGCAGATTCTTGCTGAAGCCAAATAACAATCGGCTTTAATGTCCCGAACTGGATCAAACTTGCTACTGAATCATGAATCGGGCATGGAGCTACTCGGTTATTCAGATTTGTTGCTATCGTCGCATGATTTGATTGAGTTACCTCATCAAGATCTAACTCAATCTTTTTTTCTTTAGCTAACTTCAAAATTAGCTCCTTCAGAACGAAGCACTTTTCCACCGGGTGACTGATGACTCGGTGATATTTGCAGTAGTTGGGATCATTAACTCTCCTCATCTCTTCTGGTCGTTTGCGTTCTGGTAGTTCAATAAGTTACTTTTCCAGGAGTTGTTCTGACATATCTGAAATGTCAGAATCTGGAAAATGATAAACTTTCTCTTGCCTATCTTTCAAGATCAGACAACGTCTCTCGCCTCCCTCTTGTTGTTTCTCTATCTTCTTTTCTATTCCTTTCGAAGAAAACTTGAAAGGAGCTGCATTGACTACCATTGACTCTTTTGTAGTGCTTTTGATAGCTTTCTCAGTATTTTTAACTTCTTTCTTTTCTTTCCTGCCATCAGGGACAATAGAATCTTTGTTCCCTCGAGTACAATGCTCAATTCCATGTCATGAGCGCGGGTTGCCAACTCCTCGAAAGTGCGGGGTTTTATTCCTTGCAGGATATAGAGGAGTCCCCAATGCATGCCTTGGATGCACATTTCAACAGTAAACAATTCGGTGAGTTGGTCCTTGCAATCTAAGCTCAAAGCTCTCCAACGATTGATGTAGTCAACAACTGGTTCGCCTTTCCGTTGTTTAGCATTGGTGAGCTCCGTCATACTAACAGTTCGTCTTGTGCTGTAGAAGCGGTTGAGGAACTCCTTCTCAAGTTGTTCCCAACTATCGATAGTCTCAGGCTCAAGGTCGGTATACCAGTCGAAAGCATTCCCCTTCAGTGTTCGTACGAACTGCCTGACTAGTAGGTCTCCTCTAGTACCTGTGTTTTCACATGTCTCGACGAAATGAGCAACGTGCTGCTTGGGATTGCCCTTCCCGTCAAATTGTTGAAACTGCGGTGGTTGGTATCCATGAGACATTCTCAGATTGTCGATTCTCTTAGTATATGGCTTGGAATACAAGAGAGAGTTCTGAGTCGGTCCACCATATTGAGCTCTGATGGAATTCATGATCGTATCCTGGAGCTCATGGATGGACAGTGAAACAATAGAAGCGGAATATTGTGACTGATCTTGTGCAATGATCTTTCCCTTGTCTTTGATGGCAGGGGTCTGACTCGATTCAACAACATCCCGACTTTCCATCTGGTTTCTGAGAGAGGCGATTTCTTGGTCTTTCTCTTCGACCATCTTCAGTAACATGCTGCTTTTCTTCTCAACTTCAGCCATTCGTTCTTCACTAGTTCCAGCATCAGTCATCATAACAGACATCACATCAGGACTGGATGTTTCGTTTGGTTGCTGAGAAGAAAAGATGAATTTGCAAAGCATTAGATTTTCTGCAGTGGCGATTTCAAGTTGAGTAGATTCTGTCATGCGTCTCAGCATCTTGTTTGCAATGACAGGAGTTTGGTTGTCTTCGTGTTGGGTTTTCTTGGAGCGACTGCGAGTAATTGGCACCACATAGGAGTTGCTTGAAGGAATGATCTTTGAAGAAGCTTCTTCGGAAGTCATGATTTGTTTGCGAGAAAAAGAGATGAGAGGTAAAGACCGTCCCACTGGGCGTGCCAATTTGTTCACACGACATTTCGACAGGGAAATTTAATTCGTGGAAATGAACTTGATTTTATTGAATTTGTATGTTGAAGTGTTACAATCTCTAATATTTATCCTCTGATGCTTTCTCTCAAAATGTAGAGTTTGATCTGACGGTTGGCGAGCTTGATCTCAGACGGAGGAAGGTTGAATCTTCAACTTTTATCTTGATGAAGAAACGGTTGATTCTTTGGAGTCTTCCAGTCATTGGATCTTTTGAGTCTTGAGATGGCCGAATTTTGAATCTTGGATCTCCTAAATTCTCTGGACTCTCTGACTTTTGAAGACTCTGGACTTTGGGAGAATGCTCTGGGCTCTGGCTTCTCTGACTCTGTCTGAATGCCCAAAATGAATGGTGACCTCCTCTATTTATAGAGTTTGATGGACCTCATATGGGCTTGGGCTTGGGCTTGGGCCCAACTTTTGGGCTTAGGCTATATTTGGGCTTTAATCCAACTCATTGGATTATTTTAATTTAGCCCAATTTCTTCAATGATCTCGGGTCACATTAGTCTCAGGTCCAATTGCCACATGGCATAATTTGATTGCACTCGACTTATGTCATCTGATGGATCAATAATGGACAAGTGGCATTGTTTGATTTGCCGAATTTTAATGTCTATTAATTTAATTTAGGGACACGTGTAAATTTTAATTGGTCCCAAAATTATTTTATCATTAATTAAAATTAATGACATGGCAATTTGTGATTGGCCGAAATTTCTCATTCAACACTAACAAGATAAATGGTGTGTTTGGTTTAACTTTTCAAGTGTTTAATTTTGAAAAAAAAAATCATTTTGAAAAAATTTCTAGTGTTTGACAACCACTAAAAATGACTTATTAGAAAATGAGATTGATAAATAAACCATTTTGAGAGAAACATTTGAAACCAACTTTTCTTAAAAGACTTTTTAAGTATACAATAACTTGTGTATAAAAACACTTATGAAAAAATGCAACCAATATGAGTGTTTAAATTATAAACAATTTTTTATACAAAATGTTATTTAAAGAATGCATTCTTGAAAAACATTTAAATTGAAATGTATTCTAAACGAACCCTAAATTAAAGGTAATAAAATAGCACATTCTGAGTGCTATCAAAATCTCTATTGATCTATTTATATCTATGTCTAAATATATTTATTCTATAATATGAAGGGGAGAAACTTTTGATTTCTCCTTTTACCTCGTCGTAATTTAAAGATTTCTCATTTTGTCTATTTTAATTTAAGTATATATTATGATTTATTTTGATTCATTTTTAATTTTAGTAAATTGAATTATAAAGAGTTATAATTAAATAAAAGTAGTTGGTTAAAACAACCATAATGCATAAGTTATTATTCATATAATATTATGTGTTAATATTCCAAAACACAAAACAAGTTTTAGAAACTACTTTTTTTAGTTTTCAAAACTTGAGTTGGTTTTTGAAAACATGGGAAGATGGTAGAGCACAAAACAAAGAAACTTATTAGTGGAAATATTGTTTATAGGCTAACTTTTCAAAAACCAAGAACCAAAAACAAAGGTTTCGTTTGATAACCATTTGGGTTTTGAAAATTATGATTGTTTTCTCCTAAATTTCCTACCATGACTTTCATCCTTGTTAAGGATCCATTTGAATTCCTAGCCACATTCTAAAAACAAAAACAAGTTTTTGAAAACTATATATATATATTTTTTGTTTTCAAAATTGGACTTGGTTTTTTAAAACAAGAAAGAAGATTGATACTAAAACAAAGAAACTTATAGATGGAATTAGGTATGTATAAGCTTAATTTTCAAAAACTAAAAACCAAAAACCAAATTGTTATCAAACGGGGCAACTTGTTTTCTCCCAAGTTCCTAAGGATGGTTTTCATCTTTGTTGAGGTTATGGAACTAAGCTTGAATATACCTTGGTCATAGTGTGCTAGAGTTCCATGTGTATGAATGAGAATGGACCTAGAATTGGGACCTTAGTCTCATTTAGGGCCTCAGGTAGACTTAAAAATCCTTAAGTCTTACGTTAGCTAGAGTGGTTGCCTTCCCCATCTCAGGGCTGATAGAACTCAGTTTTTAGGCACGTTTTGGTGTGTTCTTTCAGTTGACTGTGAGAGCTCAGTGTCAGGCACGTTGTTTTGCACTCTTTCAGTCCAGGACGATGTTGAGCTTACGATTAGACCCGTTATTCGTACGCCAGATGGCACCCAGGCATGTTTTCATGCACCTAGTGCTCCACCGTATTTCATATCTACATTTCAGAGGTATTGTGATGGGAGAGATATAGTTTTGCTAGAGGGATGCCATCTAGTCTCTAGTTTACTTTGCCTTACTAGACTGACCCACACAATATCATAGTTGGTTTAGGTTGGGGATAGGTAAACACCCTAGACAGAATATTCCATGTACTCAGTTATGGCCCTAGGGTTAGAATCCCGAATGTATGCTCCTAGTTAGATCCCTAAAATGTTAAGACCCAGAGGTTAAGAATCATGTTACTAGATCATATGTTATCAGCTTCAGCCCTTGAGTGGGCTACTTATTGAGTATATTCTTATATACTCACCCATGCTACATGACTTTTCTTTTCAGGTGGTACTTGAGGACGTCTGGTGACTGGCGAGGGCCGTGACTTGGTTGGCTATGGGTGCAGCTGCAGTTTTTGTCTTCCTCTTCGAGAATTTTAGTCTTCTTTGTCTTAGGACAGAACTTTTAATTTTAAATATTATGTTTTGGAAACCATGACTTTTTTTTCTAAAGTTTTGTTTTCAAATATTTTGAAGGAGTGTACGACACTCGAGCGGAAGCGATTACGGATCTTGGGCGTGTAATTTCATTTATTTGATTAAGGAAAAACATGTTTAAATTGACCGAAAAACAGGGCAGCGAGAAACTTCTTGGAGCTTTGAATTAAAGCGCTTCTTCTGATGATTCTCAGCACGATCGAGTCGTGGACGACCATCGAGATCTTCCCTGTTATTCTTCGACCTTAGAACGAGCTTGTGGGAGCTTGAGAGTGATGAATTTTAGGAAGAAGATGAATGAGAGAGCTTTTCTTTCTTGCTTTTGAGAGAACTTTTTGGGTGAGATTTTAGTCCAGCAACCTCCATCATCATATACTGATTTTCCTCTCCCTTTAATCAAGATGTATCATGCATCTTTTGATGATAAAATGACGACAGCAAATGAAGCAAGTTGGACACTCATGGTGGATGTGTCAAGAGGATGTAATTTGCCTCCTAAATTTCTTTTCTAAAAGAAGAAATTCATGAATTAATTAAACTTTTGTTTAATTCTTAATTTGATTCAAAACTTTAATCTAATTAATTACAAATGAATTTCATTATAATTAATTAGTTAAACATTTTATTTTAATTTAATATCAAATATTAAATTGAATAATTCCACCAATTCCGATTTCTCTCAAATACCCGATGAATATCAATCGATATTCAAATTCAAAATCAAGCATGTATCGAATACAATTTTCAATATTTAAGGCCCCGTTTGGTTCGTGATTTGAAAATTGTTTTGAAAAATAAAGAATTCAGCAGAAAACGAAAACAAATTTCTTATTTCCATTATATCTAAAAACATGTTTGGTTCCAATTTAAAAACTTTAAATTTGAATTCAAAATTTGAAAACTTGTTTGGTTATGAATTTGAAAATGCATGAAAATATAATATGTGCTTGGAAAAATTATTTTTTTTAGAAAAAGTTAATTTAATATGATTATGTTTCTACTTGACTTTTATTCAATTTTAGTGAGATTATAAATCAATGATGCTGGAAATGATTCTTCAAAAAAAAAAAAATATTGTTGGAATTGAAATTATAAGGAAAAAAAAATATATCATATAGTTGTATTATATGAAATTTTTTATTTGTAAAGTGGAGGAGTATATCAAAATAGGTAAAATCATGTAAAAAGTAAAAATAGCAACCAAAACATAAGTATCAATCAAACACACTGTTTACACAACAATAATTTAACAATAATTTTGTATCTTTTTCCCTTTAGAGTCGAAGAGAATTTGGATATCAAAAATAAAAAATGATGTTTGTATATAATGCAACATTGTTTGATGGAAAAGAAAAATGTATCTTGTGTTTTTAAAGTTGTATCTCGTTTTTCCATTATTTTGAAAACAAAATTGAAAAACAATTAAAATAACATTTTATCGTTTTTGAAAACAGATCATTTTCTTAGTTGTTTTCGAAAATTGTTTTTGAAAATAGGTATACCAAACACGTTTTCATGGTTTCCCTTGTATTTTTTATTTTCGAAAACATAAAAACAAAAACGGATCATGAACCAAACGGGGCCTAAATAACTATAATTCTCTTAAAATATAGTTTAATATACAATTAAATCAACACGTTAAATCATATAAAATATAATTAATGATGTCTCCTTAAGTTGAATTTGAATGTTTTCAAATTCGTTCATCACTATTGTTCTAAGGTTTAGTCCGTTTGAGCTAGCAATGGGACCTAATGGACCTACAGATCATGGGCTCCAACGATCCGAGATTAACCGGTTGAGCTTTTTCAATCCTAGTTAACCAACATTCGGTAACTAACAGGACACTCCACTATAGCCCTGTAACAACCCGACTTCTAAATAAGCCTTAAAGGGACCGTTACGACAATGCATGCTTTGGAGGCCTTTTTAAATAAAAATATTTTAAAACATAAACACCTAATTTAAGTAAAAGCTTTAAAACAAAACTTTTATGCGGGATCCCTAATTTTAAAGGTTTTAAATATGCTTAAATAATTTCTAAAATATAAATGTACATGGCCTCTGAAAAAAAAATCTTAAAACCAATTTACAATTCAATGAAGTAAAACAGAGTTCTTAAACCGGAAGAAAAATAAAATATGAAACTCAAGTCTTCTCATGGTTGCTTAACGGATTTCTCGTCAATCATCTTTCATCTACCCTTGCCTTTACCTGAAAAAAATATTTTTGAAAAGAATGAGTGTAACACCCCCAAAATTTTACCTATACTAGGAGACATTACTAAACATTTACCCTAATGCCAACTTAATGCCCCAAAAATTTCGGCAGCATAACGACAAAACTATAAGCTATCCCAAATTTTCAACACACCTGATAGACAATATATATATATATACACTTC
Organism: Luffa aegyptiaca; assembly: GCA_017139565.1. NCBI lineage: Eukaryota > Viridiplantae > Streptophyta > Magnoliopsida > Cucurbitales > Cucurbitaceae > Luffa > Luffa aegyptiaca. The sequence goes on from CM029397.1 coordinate 27,659,867, forward strand.
CAAAACCATATTACGTAGACAGTCAATCTCACTCCACAACATCCATAAACAATCCAACTCAACACAACATAATATAAATGCAAGTTAGGTCTCATATCAAGGACTACTTAATTACATTAGAAAATTTACAACTCGTAAAAGAGAAGAGCTTTAACCTCTCAAAACTACACTTAAAACATTACAGCCAAATTAACACCAACCCTCTCTCATTCAATAACTAGAAGAAGATATTAACATCTTAGGCCACAACCTAACTCCAACTCAAAACTAAGGAGGAGTAACAAGGAAAGCATAAACAGGACAGGCTAGCTATGGTCTTTCCTTAGTCATGTCTCCTCTACATCACCTAGCTCGAATATGATTGTGGCATCTGCAAAACCTGGTGGTGGGTCAGTACAAAACCACGGTACTGAGTAAGTGGCTCACACCTGTAGAGCCATCAATCACATACGCATACAAGGCAGATATCGTGTTTTCCACACACAAGCTCAATATACATGGAAAATAATTAACACATACACCATGCTTCAAACCATACATCAAGCAACATACTCATGCAACATACATCCATAACCACTAACTCAAGTTCTAATAAGCTCTATCTGACTCCTCTGAGTCCTCTCAACTCCTCGGAGTTCTCTTAATTCGACTCCTGTGAGTCCTCTCAACTCGACTCCTCTGAGTCCTTTCAAAGCTCTCCAAGACTAACCTTTCGAGTCACACTGACCCCTGGCCATTTGTACCCAGGGCCTTAGGCTTCTCTACGGAGCTCGGTGTTCAACCCTTGACCATTTGTACCCAATGCCTCGAACTGTTGCATCGACCGTTGGCCATATTACCCAAGGCACCCATGACTTCAAATTCCCGTAGCCCTCACAAAACTCTCCAAGACTGACCCTTCGAGCCGCACTGTCCCTTGACCATTTGTATCCAGGACCACAATGCTCTCTACGGAGCTCGGCGTTCGACCCTTGACCATTTGTACCCAAGGCCTCGAACTGTTGCATCGCCCCTTGGCCATATTACCCAAGGCACCCGATGCTCCTCTTAACCATTGGTGACATACCACCCCTCGACCACTTTTACCCGAGGCACCTGGTATTCACCTAACTTTCCTTTTCGACACACACAAGGTCCTCTAACCTCAAATCTCACTATTACGCACAAGGTCCTCTGACCATTCTTTCACTCAACAGGTTCACAACCCCAATGCACAACCTAAGCATGCTCTTCTAGCTCATGTCATACTTCCAATCCATGCAATGACCAAAATTACAGCACACGCTCACAACATTAAAATCATGCTTTATAACAGATCATAACAAGATAGAAACATGTTTGTCACAGCCAGATCGCATCGCATCACATCAACTCAACGTATATCTATCCAACAGTTCGATATTCAGATCAACATGCTCAAACTCGTCATTACATAACATTACATAACATTACATAACATTACATATATCCAACACATCGAAACTAAACAAATAAAACACATAGCATGCTAGTACACAAGCAAACAGACTCAACAAGTAGAATTCCACTTACCATAGCGATCCTTGAAGATCAACAGAACCAACTGGAAGAGCCTAAAGAGTCGTCCAACGTCTAAATGGCCCTAAACGCTTGTTGTCCAATGAACTAAGCAGTGGGTGCTTGGGTTTAAGACTAAACAAAGGATGGGTCACAAGATTAGAGCGATTTCGAGTCTAAGACGACACTGCACATCACTGAAACGACAAGAAATCAACCATGAGACCTAGTTTAAGCGTCGAACAAGAGTGGGTAACCTAAATTTGAGGTTAAGGAAGCATGGATAACGATGAAAGCTTACCAAAAGAGCCCGAACACGTCGAAATGAACCTTAAACTCACCTGAACACGCCCGAAATGCAAGAACAGAGAGGATTCAGACTTTTACTTGCGAGTCTGGCCGAAAGACGAGAAAGAGATATCGATTAAGGTCGTGACTATTGAAACTAAACGAACACGAGAGAGAAAAAGAGACTTACGCCACGAGTGAAGTAGGAGAACTTGAGTCGTGGGTCTCACAAACGGCTACAAAGACAACATGAGAAGAAAATCGACAACAGCAGTTGAGTGCGTCTGTTGCGCGTTGATAACTGTCCGAAAGGTAGTTATTTAGGCCTTAATTCTATAGGGTTTTGTGTGTCTTTTGTGCTTATTAGGGTTGGTTTTAGATATATATTATATGTTTTAACCCATTTGGAAGAATGGAGGCTTTGAAAGTTATTTTGTGCAGAAAATACTGCTGAGCGACGTGAGGGAGCAAAATCTGTGCTGCAACAAACCTGGGAGCAAAACTACCACGTCACAGCTCGTTAGCCAAGTTGAAAAACGGACTTCTGTTGAGTTATTTTCGGGATAAAGGAGTGAGGAGAGCCTGCCATGTGTCCAATTTAACCTAATTCTCATCTTATAAAAAGAGGAGCCGTCAAAGATTAATTCATTCACGATTTGGAGATCGAATCAATCGGCCGGAGGCCGAATTGACGGCGGAATGGAGATCTAAGAAGACCATTTGCGATTCCACTCAAGGAGACGGAGTTCTTCCATGTTCTTGGTGGTTTGGAGAAGCCGTTTCATCTCCCCAATTGCTAAAAGGATTAGTATTTCTTGTGTATTTTGCATTTCTTATCGAGATTGTAGCGTATTTTATGTTTTCAATCATGAACTAATATCTTTGTAGGCATAGGTTAAGAATTATGTGATTGTTATATTTATAAATCTGGAAATTCTATTTGATCATGATCATCTTGAATTATTGTTGATTTATAATTTCATTATGTGCCCGCCTAGCTAGCAGGTATGTATAGATTCTCCTAGTTTCAGGGATGATTTAGGAGTTGTGTGGCAATAATTCACGCTAGATCATTGTGTATTGGTGAACGCCAGTGACTGAGTTAGGGATAGCCAGTTGCCTAGTGCTTGATCGATAGAGCTTCATTGGTTTTGAAACATATTCCAAAAAATCCGAAGTTCCGGGAGGATCCCGCTGATAATACTACAGGAGATTGACGGATCAAAAGAATTGTTGGAGCATCTTTATAAACAATTACAGAATTCTTAACCCGTGTCTGTTTCCATTATGTTTTCTCTGTCGTAATCATTTACTGCTTTCGCATATCTTTTGTTTTAGCATTTTAAAAACCCAATCAATTTAACAAACCTTTTGAAATCACTAAAAAGACAAATTAAATCAATAGATGTAGGCATTTCAAGACCCTGTGGATACGATAAATACTTATCACTTGCTTCTAGATTGTGTATACTTGCACAATATTCTGGAGTTAATTTATCTCATATTTTTAACCGCTTCAGAATTGCAACAAGTTTTTGGCGCCGTTGCAGGGAACTTGAAATTGTTTTATTTGATTGATCTTTTTTTTTTTGTATTTTAGGTGATTTGGTGAATGAACTTTTTGATTGTTTCTTTTTGTTTTGTAGGTGTAACTTTGGTGTGTGAGCGATCCCCTTCGGATTAGATTTTCAAAAAAAAAAATTCAAGTGAATCTCGAAGTGGAATCGTGCGATGCAGCAAAATCCATCGCTGGAGCAAAACAGACAGCAAAATAATCAGGCTAAGTATCCTATCCTTGTAGCAAATGATAGGGACAGAGCCATTAGATCGTATGTTTTCCCAATAATTGACGAGTTAAATCAAGTGATAATGCGTCCAGTTATTGAGGCATCGAATTTTGAATTGAAACCGGTCATGTTTCACATGTTAGAGATGGTTGGCCAATTCCATGGTTTACCATCCGAGGACCCTCATCTTCATCTTAAGTCTTTTCTAGGAGTTAGTGATTCATTTGTTTTCCAGGGAGTCGAGAGAGATGCCCTTAGATTAACCCTATTCCCTTATTCTCTTAGAGATGGAGCAAAAGCGTGGTTGAATTCTTTTGCTCCAGCATCGATAAGTAGTTGGAATGAGCTAATAGAGAAATTTCTTAGTAAGTACTTTCCACCAACTAGGAGTGCCAAGTTGAGGAGTGAGATAGTGGGATTTAGGCAGAATGAGGAAGAAACTTTTAGTGAGGCTTGGGAAAGGTTTAAGGAGCTTTTGCGAAAGTGTCCCCACCACTGTTTGCCATATTGTATTCAAATGGAAATATTTTACAATGGGTTAAACATAGCAACCCAGTGAATGGTTGATGCTTCTGCGGGAGGGGCTCTTTTGGCAAAATCTTTTAATGAAGCTTATGAGATTTTAGAGAGAATATCAATCGACAGTTGTCAATGGTCAAACGTTAGAGGCTCTAGTAAGAAAGTTAAGAGTGTGATAGAAGTGGATGGTGTGTCTACCATTAGGGCCGATATTGCAACATTAGCTAACACTCTTTAAAACATAACTGTGGTAAGCAATGTTCAGCAGCCACCAGTGGTGGAATCTATTGTATTTGTGAATCAAGTGGCAGCTGAATCTTGTGTCTATTGTGATTAAGAGCATAATTATGAGTTTTGTCCTAACAATCCAGCTTCTGTGTTTTTTGTAGGTAATCAGAGGAATAACCCATATTCTAACTTTTATAATCCAGGTTGGTGCAACCACCCCAACTTTGCGTGGGGAGGGCAAGGGAGAAATTCGCAAGTCCCCCAAGCACAGCAAAAGGTGGTGAACCAGTCTGGATTTGCTAAATCGCAGGAATTGCCCCAGCAAAATAAGCAGGCTTTGCCCCAGCAAAATTCGGGTAATTCTCTGGAGTCAATGATGAAGGATTATATGGCTCGTAATGATGTCATAATCCAAAGTCATCAGGCTTCATTGAGAGTCCTAGAGTTTCAGGTGGGCCAGCTAGGTAATAAAAGTCCCCACGCAGTGGAAGCGCATCAATTGGACCTTACGCCGTATATTAATTAACATTAAAATACCGTTACGAAAACTCAAACAAACTTTAAACAAACTTTAAAGCTGCTGTAAAATTGGTTTAAACATGCGTAAACATAAATCTAAATTTATTTTCATGCTCTTCTAAAGAAAAGAGGAAGAACCGTTACAAACCTCCGTTGTAGACTTGACCGTTCTTCGCCAACGACGCTCCACGAACGAAAACGCAGCAGCCGCCTTAAATTTTCTTCACTGGAAATTCTTTCTTTGAATGACACAATAACCACAGAGCTTACACCGGTATGTCTCTAAGTCTAGGAGGCAAAAGACTTGTGGGAGTCTTTCTCTAAGAGTGAGGCTAGAGAGAATTCTAGGTCCTGTCTTTCAAGAGTGTCAAGTGTCATGACCAATTAGGTCTAGTGTTCTATTTATAGAAGAGAGTCCATGAATAAAATATTCAATTAAATCAATCTTTTCAAAAATTGATTCAATCTTATTCCTTAATTAATCAATCATGATCAATCAATTCCATAATTGATTAATCTTTTCCACAAATGACTAATTACTTCCATAAGTGATTAGATCATTTCCATAAATGATTAATCACTTCCTTAAGTGATTAATTATTTACATAATTGATTAATTCCTGGTTAATGAATTCTTTAATTAATTAACCACCAATTAAATATCACATATTTAATTTCCGGCCTTGAATTAATTAATTTTGCCCAAACACATTTTAGGACTTAAATTAATTAATTCATTATTTGAACTCTTTCAATCTTCCATAAATTTATATTTGAACTTCTTCAAATATTAATTTCTCTCATAATAATATATCAATATATATTATATTTGTTTCCCTTAGTAAATTGAACATTTTCAATTTACATTTATTACTTAGTTGCCTCAAATTACTTTACGAGCTACCAGTGGGACTTAATGGACCTGCAGATCAGAAGCTCCAACGATGTGAGATTAATTGGTCAAACTCATTAACCACATTAATCAATATTCGTTAACTGTGTGTACATTCCACTATAGACTCACAATTGCACTCTTCTCACTGCAGACATATTTTATGTGTCCACGGATCTAGACCAATATCGACTAGTTAGTCCTTCACGAGTGTCCGTAACACCAGCTGGGTCAAATTACCGTTTTACCCCTAGGTTACCTCTATTTCCTTAAGTACCAATTCTCCTCTAATGAACAACATGTTTGTGGTCCAACCATCAAACAGAAAAACCCTCTCGTGCCATTGAGAGGGTAGGACCCTTTGTTCAAGACTCGGAGTAACCACTTAAGGGAACACTCATCTGCTTCCTTAAAGTCGGGAATGAGTGAATTCCATCTTGTACGATTATGTTTCCAGCTCCCCATTCGGTCTTGTCCCCAAAGTGGTAGGCTTATTGAGTCGGCGTATTGGCCACTCTCACCCATACAAATCAAAGGACAATCTCTCATGAGCAGGAGTCCATAATCAACTCAGGATTAAGACTAAGTTGTCTAGGTCGTCCTAGTGAAATAGAAAACCAACTAGTTAACGGTGTTATAACCAATGGTTACTATTTCGCGATCCTGTCTTATGCAAACTCACTGCATAGGATACCCCCACTCGCATGTCTCCTACACGAACGCGTTGGATCGGAGCGTTTGTATCAAATACAAAGTGGGTCGTATCCATAGTGTCACCAGGATAATGCACCCAGTCTTATCCCTATACTATAGACCCTTTAGGTTGTCTCTTGAACAATGATCCCATATGTTGCTACATATAGTTCAAGACTCATATTACAGCCTTGGATGTCTAGTTTATTGGATTAGGGTTATTATTAGGCAAAGACATATATAAAATAACTAATAAAAATTAATGGAAAAATATATCAATATTATTTCATTAATATCCGGTCAACGGTTACATTCACTATCTACGAGTTTTAGGGCATAAAACCCAACAGGCACGACCTCAAGGGAACATTCCTTGAGATATTGAACACCATATAAGGGAAGGTAAGAAGCAGGTGCAGGCAGTGACTTTAAGGAGTGGTAAGCCACTAGAAGATAGGAAAGAGCCTAGTAAACCCCAGGAAGTAGATATGAGTGGTGATAGAGTTGTTGTTGTTGAGAAAGAGTTGGAGTCCGGTCAGGGTGGTGGAGGCAGCAATAATGATGTTGGAGCATCTGGTTCTGTTCCAGATGTGGAACCACCTTATGTACCGCCCCACCCTATAACCCACCCTTACCTTTTCCACAAACGCAAAGTCCTAAGAATCAAGATGGTCAATTTAAGAAGTTTTTAGAGATTCTTAAGCAATTGCATATAAATATTCCTTTAGTAGAAGCTATAGAGCAAATGCCTAATTATGCTACATTTCTTAAGGATATTTTAACTAAAAAGAAGAGATTAGGAGAGTTTGAGACTGTCGCTCTTACTGAGGAATGTAGTGCTATTATTAAGAATGGGTTACCTTCCAAGGCTAAGGATCCAGGATCATCCACTATTCCTGTCTCTATAGGTAGAAATGAGTTGGGGAGAGCACATTGTGATTTAGGTGCAAGCATAAACCTTATGCCTCTTTCGTTTTATCGAAAGCTAGGAATAGGTGAAGCTAGGCCAACCACAGTCACACTCCAATTAGCAGATAGATCTATCACATATCCTAAGGGTAAAATTGAGGATGTTCTGGTCCAGGTAGATAAATTTATTTTTCCTGTCGATTTTATTATTCTAGATTATGAGGCAGATAAGAATGTCCCAATTATTCTTGGTCGTCCATTTTTGGCAACTGGTAGTTCATTGATGAATGTCCAACAAGGGGAGCTTACAACGAATGTGCATGACCAAAAGGTGAAGTTTAATATGTTTGATGCAATAAAATATCCAAATGATTTTGAGGATTGCTCGTGCATTCAGGTGTTGGATGAGTTTGTTGAGGACCACTTTGAGAAGGAATTGATGGAGTATCATACCCAAAAATTTGGAGAGATCCAAGTTGAGGATTTGGAAATAGGTGGATTGGAGCATGAGTATGACGATGTAGGTGAGATTTCTAGTTTTAAGAGGAATTTTGAATCCTTAGAGCCAATAGATGAGAAATCCAAGCCTATTGAACCTTGTAAATCATTGACATTGCTCCAACAATCTAAGACTTGGAAATCCTTCCTTGATGAGCGGTTATTTACTGTAGCTCATATTAAGGCAGTGAAAACACCTTGGTATGATGACTTTTCCAATTACCTTGATTTTGGAAATTTGCCTCCTGGTTTATCAAAAAGACAAATGAAAGAATTTTTCCATGAGGTGAAGTTTTATTTATCAAATGATGCATCTATGGTTAGACAATGTGTTGATGATGGCTGTGAGTTTAAAGTAAAAGGGCAACGAATAGAGCAAGCGTTTTGCGGGAGCATTTCATATTGCAATATTTTTAGCTCTTAGTGTTGTTGCGATTTTATTTTATCTCGTGGATTTTATTCTGTTTTGAATTAATTGGAATTAGATTTTTTTTTATTATTTCAATTTTATCTGATTTATTTTAATTCGTTGGTATTTTCGTAGATTTTATGTTCATTTTATTTATTTATTTTTCTTTTTGGCCAATTTAATTCTTAATTTAATCGGATTAGTTCTGTTTTGATTTAATTTCAGTTTGAATTTTTAAATTCTGTTTAGATTAGATTTTTAATAATATATCTTATTGATTTAATTCTGAAATATTCTTTTTTGAAGTTGCTGGCAGATTTAGGGAGCGCAGGTTTTGAGGGAGCAAAATTTCAGCATTCTAATCAGAAGCTCCCATTATTTGATCTCGTTTTTTTAATGTTAATTTTGATTTATTGTTTGTTTTGATATGATTCTGATTTGATTTGATTTTTATTATTTATTTTTTGTAGGTTAGTTTAGATTTGATTTTGAAGAATTTTATTTTCAAAAGATTTTTCCAGATTTAAAATAATATATCTTGTGGATGTTATTTTTTTTTTTTAAAAAAAAGATTTGATTTCATAGTTTTGTTACGAAGATCAGAGATTTTATTCGGTTAAGATTTTTTGTGAGATAAGATTATAATTTTACCATTGAGATTTTATTGTTGTTAACAGGATAATAAAGTGGGCATGCAGTTAATTACCAAAGATGTCATGTGTTGAGCAGAGGGAAGCTGACGTTATGTTGTTACACATAGAGGGAGCGCAGTAAATGGAAGATCTTACCGTTTGAAAAATAATAAAAAATTTCCCATGAATCCATGTGGTTAAAACGGTAACTTATATTAATTAGGAGATGATTAGGGGCTTTAATTATTTGTTGAAGATCTTTGAGTTAGTGCCCTATTTATACGATCTCCCATCAGGTACGTTTTTCACTCTCATCTTTTATTACTACTAATGTGATTTTTTCTGTGTGTATTATTATTGTGAGGAAAAAACACGAGCAAGAAAAAAATGTTGAGACTGTTGAGACTGAGATGGAACTAAGTGAAGAAGTTGAACTTGATGAAAGATTTTGGTACGAGAGATTTATCCATGAAGAGGCAAGACAAGAATATCAAGAAGTCCTGAAGCGAGATGTTCTAATGGAGCGCGGCTTCGATGGTGGCAAAGAGCTCACACATTTTCCTTGAGCGAACATTATTAATAACAGTTGGGAACAGTTGTGCGCAAAGTCGGAGCCCACTGTTGATCAACTAGAACGAGAGTTCTACGCCAACATCGATGAAAATGAAGGATTCTTGATTATTGTTCGTAGAGTTGTTGTCGACTGGAGCCATGTAGTGATTAATTCTCTGTTTAATTTGAAAGACTTCCCCCACGCTGTTTTCAATGAAATATTAGTTGCTTCCTCAAACGAGCAACTGAATGTCCAGTGGAGGTTGTCTAAGATGAGGGCAAGAACATTCCAGTCAGCATACCTGAAGTGTGAGGCTAACACTTGGCTCAGCTTTGTCAAGCAGAGATTATTGGCTACAACGTACGCCTCCACTATCCCCCGTGATCGAGTACACTTGAAAGTTCAGAGTCCCAGAGAGCTCCAATGATATAAACTTGTTTGACAAGGGGATTATTGACATTGCCAATCTGGCTAGACTTCAAAAAGGTGAGGTGTGCCAGGGTGGTTTGTTGTGCGGTGTCCATAGAGTGTTGGAGAAACTTGAGATTGTTCTCAGTAGGCTAGAATTCATTAAGAGACAACTTCAAACCTACTTAGAGCTATGATCGTTGAAGGGACACCACACTAAGGAGGGTTATGCAAGTGAATTTTTCTAAGTCAAATCAAGCCTTCCTAATTTTCACTGACGATCTTGTGAACCTATGCATTCCATCCCCACCCATCATTTGAGAGAAAGAAGAAAACACAGAGCCTGAACATAAAGAAGAATTAAGGGGAAGTTTCAGTTTCTTCGAGCAAATATTTTGATGAATGATTTTTTGTGCTCGTCTTGCTTGTGTTTTGTTCTTTCTGCTTATGTTATGTTATGTTTCTTTGTTTTTATCTGCTACTTTAAAATCTATCTCTGACATGATTACGTAAATCTATGATCTTGATCTTTAATGAAATCAAATACTGTTTTGTTTGGCACATCTGAGTATCTATATTTTCTTAATTTTCGAAGCTTGGACTAGTTAGCTTAATTAGATCAGGGTGTTCTGATCTCCAGAAACCTTTTGCTTGAGCATTCCTTCTAGCCTGGTCATGACTGCAGCAAAAGTTCTGAGGTAGCATTGTCTTATTTGATCCACCTTAAGCTTAATCTTAGTCCCACGCTTAGTTTAAAATTCAGATAGAAAAAATTAAGTTTGGGGGTATACTTATCATGTTGCTAATTCATTGAGGACAATGAATAATTTAAATTTGGGGGACTTTTAGCTACTCCAATTGTTTTGCTTGAGCATTCCTCTCCTTCATTAATTATTTTTCCAGGTTGTTGAGTAACCAGGAACATTTGTGACACCCACAGTTTGTCTTTGCGTCAAAAGATGACCTAGGAAAAGAAAAAATGATGATAAAAATGATTATTTGCTAAAAAAATCGATTGTTGAAAATTTTGCTGAGAAAAATCATAGAGAAAAAGTTTTTAAGAATGAATGATAATCTATCAGTTTTCTGTCTCCCAAGGCTTAGGTGAGCTTCATCATAAAATGTCGCCAATCTGAGAAGCAAGGGATAGAATAACTAAGGATTTTTGGGTTTAACAATGAGTATTTAGCCTAATTGGTGATAAGTTTGAGGCATGGGTATACTGCACCATAAAGTGAGTCATCTCATGCTTAAGAGCTTATGACTGTAGGGCTGCTTTAAGTCTGAAGAACAAAAATATAAACCCCTTAAAAATGTGTTTAAATATGTATGATAATAGAGTTAGGCTGTGGTAAGTTCTTAGGATTGAGTTAAAGGTGGTGATTATTTGTTCAAAGCTTAAAGAATTCTTTTGCTGCAGCAGTGCTTGGTTTTGCATGATGCTCAGGTAAAGGTTGAAGGTAGTGTAGGAATATCTGGTTTGATTGAGTTGTGCTATGACTAATGTTTTGAATTTTCAAGGGAAGGTGAGTTAGTATTGCTCGGGACGCGCAATACTTCAAGTTTGGGGGTGTGATAACTGTCCGAAAGGTCTATTTAGGCCTTAATTCTATAGGGTTTTGTGTGTTTTTTGTGCTTATTAGGGTTGGTTTTAGATATATATTATATGTTTTAACCCATTTGGAAGAATGGAGGCTTTGAAAGTTATTTTGTGCAGAAAATACTGCTGAGCGACGTGAGGGAGCAAAATCTGTGTTGCAGCAAACCTGGGAGCAAAACTGCCACGTCACAGCTCGTTAGCCAAGTTGACAAACCGACTTCTGTTGAGTTATTTTCGGGATAAAGGAGTGAGGAGAGCCTGCCATGTGTCCAATTTAACCTAATTCTCATCTTATAAAAAGAGGAGCCGTCAAAGATAAATTCATTCACGATTTGGAGATCGAATCAATCGGCCGGAGGCCGAATTGACGGCAGAATGGAGATCTAAGAAGACCATTTGCGATTTCACTCAAGGAGACGAAGTTCTTCCATGTTCTTGGTGGTTTGGAGCAGCCGTTTCATCTCCCCAATTGCTAAAAGGATTAGTATTTCTTGTGTATTTTGCATTATGGATGTGTTTATCGAGATTGTAGCATATTTTATGTTTTCAATCATGAACTAATATCTGTGTAGGCATAGGTTAAGAATTATGTGATTGTTATATTTATAAATCTGGAAATTCTATTTGATCATGATCATCTTGAATTATTGTTTCTCTATAATTTCATTATGTGCCCGCCTAGCTAGCCGGTATGTATAGCTTCTCCTAGTTTCAGGGATGATTTAGGAGTTGTGTGGCAATAATTCACGCTAGATCATTGTGTATTGGTGAACGCTAGTGACTGAGTTAGGGACAGCCAGTTGCCTAGTGCTTGATCGGTAGAGCTTCATTGGTTTTGAAACATATTCCAAAAAATCCGAAGTTCCGGGAGGATACCGCTGATAATACTTCAGGAGATTGACGGATCAAAAGAATTGATGGAGCATCTTTATAAACAATTACAGAATTTTTAACCTGTGTCTGTTTCCATTCTGTTTTCTCTGTCGTAATCATTTACTGCTTTCACATATCTTTTGTTTCAGCAGTTTAAAAACCCAATCAATTTAACCAACCTTTTGAAATCACTAAAAAGGCAAATTAAATCAATAGAGGTAGGCATTTCAAGACCCTGTGGATACGATAAATACTTATCACTTGCTGCTAGATTGTGTATACTTGCACAATATTCTGGAGTTAATTTATCTCATATTTTTAACCGCTTCAGAATTGCAACACGCGTGAGGGAAGAAGAAGCACGAGCCCATGGGTTGACTAATAGCCGGACGACGAGCTTTCAAAGAGAGAGACGCACGCGAAAAGAAGAGATTGTGCGGTCTGCTGCTCGAGTCGAACGTCAACGCGAGAGAGAGTTTGATGCGATGCTGGTGTGCGGCTCCTTGCTGGAGAAGAAGAGGAAACGGGATTGGAAAGATATGGCGACGACACCTTGTTGTGTAAAGGATAGAACGAGAAGGGGGTGGGGGTTGGCTGGCGAATGGTGGTCTGCTGCTCAAGGAAGAATACGCATGGGGGGGGGGGTACTGGCGGCTCACAAGAAAGAGAAGGAAGAAGAGATGAATTTAGGGTTTTTTTTTCTTTTGTTTCCTTTTCTTTTCTTTAAAGAAGTAAACCCTAACAAGAGAGGCCCAATTAAATTAGGATTAGGATCTTATTTTAAAACCCAAACTTAATTCCTAAAAAAATTGGGATAGAAAATAATCCGACTGATTAAGGATTTGGTTCTTTTGATATTCGAAATAAATATCGAATATTAACCACCAAACTTTTGGAAATTAAAGATTTAATTAAAAAATCTATTTTCCCTAATTTATATAAATTTAACTTAACGACCCAAGGCTAAGCTTAAATTCTAATTTATCAAATTAGAATAAAACGCTCAACAAATCGCAAAAGGGTTTGATTTCAAAACGCGGGGCGTTACAATGAGTAACTTTATTTTAAAAATTACTAAGGATATACATCAATTTCATGCATATCCTAGACATATCAATTTCATATGTCTTCTATGGAGGTCATCAATTTCACGAACCTCGACTTAGGTACATCAATTTCATGTCCTAAGTCTTATCTCTGAATGTACGTCAATTTCATGTACACTTAAACTCATAAATAATTTAAACTAATTGAATTTTAAACTAATTCCTTTAATGGAATTTCAAGAGACCACCAACTCAATTATTTCAATATCAATGATTAAAAGCAATATTAATAAATTTCATGCTTTCAATAATTTTCATAAACAAAAATATAATCAAACAAATCATAAAGCACGGGAATTTCGGAAAATAAAACACGCGCACCCAATTAAAAAACTCAATAGTAAGTTCACTTACTTGGCTCAATAATCTTAACAAAACTAACTTAATCCCTCAAGTCCAAGGTCCTTAACCACACACGATACAGAATGTTGCTTGTTGTTCGGGATCTCAAATCCGCTCCAATCCTTCAATTGAATCACCAACATGCTAATGACCTTGAAACCACAAGGCAAAATCAATGGGTATTTAATTTCACTCAATAAACAACCTCAAAATCGCCATAGAACTCTTACCCATTGCTGGAATTAGTTAAAACCCAACGAAACGAGTTGAAATTTGGAGAAAATCACGCCTTCAACACTCCCTCGCCGGAAAACGTGAATCCCCAGTTGTTGTTGTTATTGTACCGCCGCGAACTTCGTCGTAAAACGCACGACGAGGCCAGATCTGCAAAGCCCACCTGTTTGCTGTTTGTTGAAAGAGAAGACGCCACTAAAGCACGAACCAAATCCCGCTTGTGAACGCTGCTACACTGCGCCACTGCCCTTGCTGAACCGATCTTGTCGTCGAGGAGGTTCGTCGGAGGGACGCGTTTGAGGCCTGCCGCTTGGAACCGCCGCAAAGACGAGATGTTGCCACCCCTGAGACCGAGAAGAATACATCGAAAACGTAGCTGTCGAACTTGAGGGATGTGGCTGGAACTCATGAGCGTCGCCGCCGTGCAACACTCGCCGGAAGAGGGGTCGCTGGAGTTTGAATGTTGTTGTGCTGATTGCCGGTCGAGAAGAAGAAGAACAAGGGTTGCTGGCTGCTCGAACGTGGAGAAGAAGAAGATGGAGGCTGAAAATTTGCTTCCTTGGGCTACGTGTGGTTAGGATAAAAAAAGGATGGCTTAGGGTTTAAAGGGTTGGCTCCAAAGTCAATCTATTTACAAGTTTGCCATCCAACTTTCAATATTAAAAGAACTCACCAATTTTCAAATCTTTTAATTTCCCTCCAATTCCAAATTTATACAACTTAAACCAAATTAACTCCAAAACTAAATAAATTTGAATTTTACCTTAAATTACAGATGTTACAAGCCCGTAGCTCAACTCTCCTCACTGTAGATATTTTTCTGTCCACCCGATATAACAATCATTAGTAAGTCGACCCTTCAAAGGTTGTTTGTGACTATAGTTAGGTCTAAAGTCCATTTTACCCCTATAGTACTTCTTGTTTCTTAAGCCTCCACTGAGTCCCTAATGAACAATTGGTTTGTGGTCCCACCACTAAACTTAAAACCTCTCAGGCCAATGAGAGGGTGGTGCACCTTTGTTCACGTCCCGAAGTCAGCAATTATAGGAACAACCTCTCTACTATCCCTAAAGTCGGGTAGGAGTGATAGCGAGCATAGCTAGCTAGTTTTCCCTAATTAATTTACCTAGTCTTTTGTAATTTATTGGCCAAAATTATGCATTTATGTGTTGTATTTGTAGGAAATATAGTTTTGAGCCATTTGGATGTTCGGGATGCGAAAAGAAGCCGAAGAATGAAAAAAGAATCAAAGTTGGAAGATTGAAGATAGGCCCATCCATAGACCAGCGTCAAGACGCCGCTCTCTGGGTGTTTCGACGCTGACATTCTATTTTTGGAGTTTTCAATCTAAAAAAAAAAACAAATCATAGCGTCGCGACGTTAGGACCAGCGTCGTGACGCTCTCGACGAATTTTCCAGAATCGCGGTATCGCGACAGCATCGCGACGCTACCCCCACAGCGTCGCGACGCTACGACCAAAATTTTCCCTATTTATATTTTGCGATTAGGGCTTTTTGGGGGACTTCTTTTGGGAGATTTTGAGCCGAAAACAGAGAGAAAAACCCTCTTTGGAAACTGAAGCAAGTGGTGGAGAGCGGGATTAAAGACTTTGTTCGTGGAGATCGTGACGGGAACGTGCGGTCTCGGCGACCTAATGTTTAATCTTCTTTCCCTCTTACTTTAGTTAGTTTTTAATGGCTTTTTCATGGTTAGTTTATCTTGTAACGCCATGTATGAGTAGCTAAGTTTGTTACTTAGGGATTGATGTAGTCTTTTTAGTTTATGCATTGTTTATGGGTTGAATTGTGCAATTGTTTTATGTTTGCATTCTTAATTTAATGCTTTCAATTAATTGGCCATTAATTGAATGATCCAAGTGTTGAGTCTTGCTCGGGGGAGGGGATTTAGGGTAGACTTAATTAAGATTGCATGACTAAAGTAGAATTTCTAAACTCGGGACGGAATTTAGAGTAACTTTAGAATTGGTCAAAAAGAACTTAATGTCTTGCATATTAAAGAACTTAGATAGGGATATCAAGTTAGTTAATTTGCATGAGAATCAATTATACTCGGGAGAGGTAGTTGTAATTAAAGGTTCTTAGACTCATAAAACCATTGTGCGTTATAATTGTGCGTTATACTCATGAGTATTCTTGTTCAATTTTATTTACAAACCAAAAAGTAGTGAAGTTTAGAAACTAAGGCAATGCAAATTAAAGATGTGAAATTCAATTGAGATAATACTTAGGGAATTAATTTCGTCAATTTAATCTAGGATTGTTTTTAGGGAATGAATTATAACGCACAATGGTTTTATGAGTCTAAGAACCTTTAATCACAACTACCTCTCCTGAGTTTAATTGATTCTCATGCAAATTAACTAACTTGATATCCCTATCTAAGTTCTTTAATATGCAAGACATTTAGTTCTTTTTGACCAATTCTAAAGTTACTATAAATTCCGTCACGAGTTTAGAAATTCTACTTTAGTCATGCAATCTTAATTAAGTCTACGCTAAATCCTCTCTCCCGAGCAAGACTCAACACTTGGATCATTCAACTAATAGAAAATTAATTGAAAGCATTAAATTAAGAATGCAAACATAAAACAATTGCACAATTCAACCCATAAATCAATCCATAAACTAAAAAGACTACATCAATCCCTAACTAACAAACTTAGGGATTGACACATTTAGTTAGATTAATATTGTGAAAAAAAAATCCCCGACAACGGCGCCAAAAACTTGATGTGGAATTTTCCTATCGCAAGCGCACGGGTCAAGTAATAATAAAGTGATTTTGCAATCGAGTTTGTCCTTTGGATTTGATTTTTAAGTTAGATTAACTACCATGAGTATTCTTGTTCAATTTTATTTACGGACCAAAAAGTAGTGAAGTTTAGAAACTAAGGTAATGCAAATTAAAGATGTGAAATTCAATTGAGATAATACTTAGGGAATTGATTACGTCAATTTAATCTACGATTGAATTTAAGGAATGAATTATAACACACAATGGTTTTATGAGTCTAAGAACCTTTAATCACAACTACCTCTCCCGAGTATAATTGATTCTCATGCAAATTAACTAACTTGATATCCCTATCTAAGTTCTTTAATATGCAAGGCATTTAGTTCTTTTTGACCAATTCTAAAGTTACTCTAAATTCCGTCACGATTTTAGAAATTCTACTTTAGTCATGCAATCTTAATTAAGTCTACGCTAAATCCCCTCTCTCGAGCAAGACTCAACACTTCGATCATTCAACTAATGGCCAGTTAATTGAAAGCATTAAAGTAAGAATGCAAACATAAAACAATTGCACAATTCAACCCATAAATCAATCCATAAACCAAAAAGACTACATCAATCCCTAAGTAACAAACTAAGCTACTCATACATGGCTTTACAAGATCAACTAAGCATGAAAAAGTCGTTAAAACTAACTAAAGTAAGAGGGAAAGAAGATTAAACACTCGGTGGCCGAGACCGCACATCCCCGTCACGATCTCCGCTAACAAAGTCTTCAATCTCGCTCTCCATCACTTTCTTCAGCTTCCAAAGAGGGTTTTTCTCACTGCCTTCGGCTCAAAATCTCCCAAAAGAAGTCCCCCAAAAAGCCCTAATCGCAAAATATAAATAGGGAAAAGTTTTTTGGCGCCATTGCCGGGGATTGACACATTTAGTTAGATTAATATAGTGAAACAAATTGTTCGGTCTTAATTTAGGGTGTATTTTTACTTTCCTAGGTTGATTGTTGTTTTTTCCTTATTTGTTTCTCTTTCCTTATTTGTTTTTTTTTTCTTAGTTTAGTTTTTTCTCAAGTTTGTGTAATTTTTCTTATTTTTTTTTTGTTTTTGCCATTATTTGTCCTTGTTCTCCTTTTCTAGATTTTTTTCCATATTTAGGTTAGTTGTTTTCTTTTCTAGTTTCTTTCCTTAATGGTTTTCTTTCCTTTTTAGGGTAGTTTAGGTTGTGTATGCGAAGGGATAGGGAATTGACTTTAGTACCTTTGAATCCCGAGATTGAGAGAACAATTTGTACGCTTCGAAGAGAGAATAGAGAAAATATTCAAATGGCCGAACCAAATCCACCTGAGGAGCCTAAGCCTATTGGAGATTACTTTCAGCCCATGTTTCAAGGGCAACAATCGGGGATTGTCTATGCCCCGATCAATGCCAACAACTTTGAGCTAGAGACCGGTCTCATTCAGATGGCTCGAGATTGTGCTTATAGAGGATCGCCCACCGAGGACCCAAACTCTCATCTAAAATCCTTTTTAGACATTTGTGGGACTGTAAAAATAAATGGAGTTTCCGAGGATGCCATCCGCTTACGCTTGTTTCCTTTTTCTTTGCAGGATAAAGCACGAGATTGGTTGCAGTCTATTCCCAGTGGAAGCATCACCACCTGGGATGCTTTGGTCCAGGCATTTCTGAATAAATTTTTCCCTCCTACAAAGACGGTCAAGCTGAGGACCGAGATTGGGACGTTCCAGCAACAATTTGACGAGCAGTTATTCGAGGCATGGGAGCGTTACAAAGAATTGTTGAGGAAGTGCCCCCAGCATGGATATCCTTATTGGTTGCAGATTCAATTATTTTATAATGGTTTAAACCCAAGTACTAAGGCTATTGTTGATGCAGCTACAGGTGGGACTCTGTTGTCTAAGACAGTTGAGAACACTAGAACCTTGTTGGAAGATATGGCCACCATCAGCTATCAGTGGCCATCTGAGCGGTCTGCACCAAAAAGATTGTTGCGGGAGTTTTTTAAATCAATAACGTAAGTGCACTTCAGGCCCATATGACTTCCCTCACTAATGCCTTTCTGAAATTTTCAGGTACAGGGAGTGCACAGTCAATTGAATCAGCAGCTGCTTTAGCATCTCAATCTCAGGAGGAGACCATCGAACAGGTTCAGTACGTATCAAATTTTAATTCTAGGGGATATAATAATAATTCTACACCTGCACATTATCACCCTAACAATAGGAACCATGAAATTTTTTCTTATGCTAATAATAAGAATGTTCTTAATCCTCCTGGTTTTTCCCCTCAAACTTAAGAAAATAAAAAATCTTTAGAAGATCTTGTTGGAGCTTTCATTGCAGAGTCTAGTAATAGGACAAACAAGTTGGAGGAGGCAGTCATTGCCATCAACACCACAGTGAACGACCATAGTGTAGCCATAAAAAACATCGAGATTCAGCTGGGACAGTTGGTAAATGTTGTAAACACCATGAACAAAGATAAGGACCCAACTGAGTAGGAGAAAACCCAGATGGAGTACTGTAAGACTATTACTGTGCACCAAGAGGAGGTTGAAGAGGAGCCTGAGTCTGAGGAGTATGACACGCCTACTGGGGAAGCTGAGGAGGACACATCATCAGATGAAGTTGAAAAGCCTGAACCTGAGCCTCCTATTCCTTCTCCCACAACGATGGTCCTCAAAGAAAAGAAGAGGAAAAAGAAAAAGAAGAATAATCAAGTTCAGTTTGACAAATATATGAATGCTTTTATGAATCTGAACATTAATATTCCCTTTGCAGAGGCGCTAGAGATGCCCCAGTATAACAGGTTCATGAAGGAATGGTTGGCAAAGAAGAGAAAGGAAAAGAAGGTTGACACAGTCTATCTCGCCTCAACATGCAGCGCCAGAGTTCAGCAAAAGGTACCTGAAAAAGTAGCAGATCCAAGGAATTTTTCTGTTCCTTGTAGCTTTGGTACTTATTCTTTTAGAGCGTTGTGTGATTTAGACGCTAGCATCAATATTATCCCTTTATCCTTGTGCAAAAAGTTAGATATAGATGAGATTAAATCTACTCCTGTTAGGCTCCAATTGGCTGATCAGTCTGTAGTTAGACCAGTTGGCATAATAGAGAATGTTTTAATCAGAGTAGGTAGATTTTTCCTCCCTATTGATTTATATGTCATGGATATGATGGAAAATCCTTCAATGTTTGTCATACTAGGAAGACCATTCCTCGCTACTGGGCGAGTTATTATTGATATTGACTGCAGGGAGCTCACTGTTAGAGTCCAAAATGGAAAGGAGATATTTAAAGCAGTACAAGACCCTAAAGATCGTTCTGAAGTGCTTATGATGGACTACAGGAAAGGTTTGCGCAAAAACACCTCTGGTGGATTCAAAGAAAAGAAGCCTCCTTGATGCAGCACGTTCAACACGTCGAGCTATTGACGTTAAACAAGCGCTTATGGGAGGCAACCCAAGTAAGTTCAGTTGTGTTTTTCTTTTTGCTTTTGATTTATTTTTTGTTTTTGTTTTGTAGGTCTTGGTTTCAGTTTCTCCTTTGCTTGCAAGCTTCCATAAAAGAAGACATCGTCATTCCAGGACAGTATTGTTCACTCCTCCTACTCTTTTATTGTTCTCATGCTTGATTATGCTTTATTTTCTTCATACATCGAGGACAATGCATTCTTTAAGTTTGGGGGTGGAATAGCATGTTTGTGGAGCCCTTGAGCATATGAGTTCGAGCTATAGTTTTGAGCTTTCTTTTAATTGAGCATATGGTTGTTTTCTGGATGATATTTTTGCATGACTATGATTTCTTAGGATAGGCTTTCTTGTCAATTTTCAAGCTTTCGATGAGTTGTAAGCATGAGTGCCCAAAAAGGGAGACTTTTTAAACTTTTTCTAGGAGATGTCTTGCATGAGTAGAGTATTTTTCTTTGCTAGATTTGGATTTGAATGCTTAGGAGCGAATTATTAGGTTCATATGCTTGTTGTCACCTTGATAGGTGTAGGGAAGAGCTAAAGAGTTAATTTTTTTGCAAATTAGCATGTTTGATCTTGCTTAAGAGGAAAGAAAAGAATATATGCTTATCATGCTCATAAAAAAAAAATCATTCTTTTTGTTACCAATTGAAAGAAAAAAAAAGAGAGTCATGACTTATGCGCGCAATGCAATGCTTAATAAAGTTTTGGCAAAAAGAGCTACCCCTGTTGTGATCAGTTAGGCCAACCAAAGGGTAAAACTCGGGTTAAGGGTCCCTGCAATAGGTGTGTGAAAGCTAGTGCCACATAAAAATGCATGTTGTAATTTTCAATTATAAGCACCTAAGTATGGAGGAAAACAAACTAATTTGTTCCATTGACTCGTTGGTGAATCCTTAGTGCCAGTGTAGAGGGAAGATGAGTTGAGAGTTTAGTAATCCAATCCCGGGCTAGTAGAGTCTGATCTCGTTAAGTTAGATCACGCTTGTGCAAGTTAATTTTGGAAAACTTTTGATTTGTCTCCCTCATTGGTCCTTATGTGCATGTCTCTTGATTGCTTGATTATTGACTTTTGAGCCTTGAGGATTGAGTCATGTTTGGTGCATCCATTCTACCGTTGTATGCTTGATTTTTAGTTTGCTCGAGGACTAGCAAAAGCTTAAGTTTGGGGGTGTTTGATAGCGAGCATAGCTAGCTAGTTTTCCCTAATTAATTTAGCTAGTCTTTTGTAATTTATTGGCCAAAATTATACATTTATGTGTTGTATTTGTAGGAAATATAGTTTTGAGCCGTTTGGATGTTCGGGATGCAAAAAGAAGCTGAAGAATGAAAAAAAAATCAAAGTTGGAAGATTGAAGATAGGTCCATCTGCAGACCAGCGTCGAGACGTTGCTCTGCTGTTTCGACGCTGACATTCTATTTTTGGAGTTTTAAATCTAAAAAAAATCATAGCGTCGCGACGCAAGGATCAGCGTCGCGACGCTCTCGGCGAATTTTCCAGAATCGCGGTATCACGACAGCGTCGCGACACTACGACCAAAATTTTCCCTATTTATATTTTGCGATTAGGGCCTTTTGGGGGACTTCTTTTGGGAGATTTTGAGCCGAAAATAGAGAAAAAAACCCCTCTTTGGAAGCTGAAGCAAGTGGTGGAGAGCGGGATTGAAGACTTTGTTCGTGGAGATCATGACGGGGACGTGCGATCTTGGCCACCTAGTGTTTAATCTTCTTTCCCTCTTACTTTAGTTAGTTTTTAATGGCTTTATCATGGTTAGTTTATCTTGTAACGCCATGTATGAGTAGCTAAGTTTGTTACTTAGGGATTGATGTAGTCTTTTTAGTTTATGGATTGATTTATGGGTTGAATTGTGCAATTGTTTTATGTTTGCATTCTTAATTTAATGCTTTCAATTAATTGGCCATTAATTGAATGATCCAAGTGTTGAGTCTTGCTCGGGAGAGGGGATTTAGCGTAGACTTAATTAAGATTGCATGACTAAAGTAGAATTTCTAAACTCGTGACGGAATTTAGAGTAACTTTAGAATTGGTCAAAAAGAACTAAATGCCTTGCATATTAAAGAACTTAGATAGGGATATCAAGTTAGTTAATTTGCATGAGAATCAATTATACACAGGAGAGGTAGTTGTGATTAAAGGTTGTTAGACTCATAAAACCATTGTGCATTATAATTCATTCCCTAAAAACAATCCTAGATTAAATTGACGAAATCAATTCCCTAAGTATTCTCTCAATTGAATTTCACATCTTTAATTTGCATTACCTTAGTTTCTAAAATTCACTACTTTTTGGTCCCTAAATAAAATTGAACAAGAATACTCATGATAGTTAATCTAACTTAAAAATCCAATCTAGAGGACGACACTCTCGATTGCAAAATCACTTTATTATTACTTGACCCGTGCGCTTGAAGTAGGAAAATTCCACATCAAGGAGTGAATTCCATCTTGCAGGACTATGTCCCAGCTATCTACTCGGTCTTATCCCCAAAATGGTAAGAACTTATTGAGTCGGCGATGTTGAGCCACTCTCACCCATGTAAATCAAAGGATAATCCCGAATAAACAGGAGTTCATAGTTAGCTCAGGATTAAGATCGAGTTACCTAGGTCATCGCTTTGAAATAGTCAGTTTCACAGTAAATGACGTTATAAAGTGAAAGTGACTTATTTCGTGGTCTGGTCTTATACAAACTCTTTTGCATAGGACGCCCCCACTCGCATGTTTCTACATGAACGATTTTAGGATCACATCCTTTGTACTAAAACAAAGTGGGCCACGTCACATAGTTTTTCCTAGGATTAGGTACCCAGTCTTATCCCTATACTATAGGTTGTTTAGGCTATTACTTGAACTTGATCCACTCTTATGTCACTACATAAAGTTCAAGTGTTCATATCATAGTCAAGGATTCTAGTTGATTGGATTTGGGTTAATTAATATATAATTAAATGTAACTATTTGACAACCAGAAATCGAATAACCTCGATAACGCTTTATCGATACCGATTGACTCTGTTACATTTACTATCCACGAGTTTTAGGACATAAAACTCAACATATTCTAGTTTATGATTTATGAGTTGAAAAGAGTGTTTTGGACCCTTTTAATAAATGAAAGTTACTTTTCTTCCGCTTTATGTTTGAAAAAAAAAAATTCTATGTTCTAGGCATGCAATAGCGACCTTCCGTATGTTTTTAGCTCATTTTTCTTTGGGTCGTTACAACATCTCAATATCATACAATATAAGTTTATCATCAACCAATTTTAACATTTATCAATTATGAGGGTATAATTGTAAAACAAAAAGAACTAAATTGAAACTTGTTAAATAATAAAGATTAAATTGAGAAAAACACTTAAACGTTAGAGAGTAAAACAGACATTAAGTCAATAAATAAAAGTACCTCATCATTTTTCCAACCTTTCACTTGCCTATTTCATCTCTTAGGTTTCTTAGTTCCATCCCTAAACTAATTTTATCTCATCAATTTTATTAAATAAGTAAATGAGCATATATATAGGACAAAATTCTTTGCATGCATGGCAATTTATGAGATGAATTTCTCATTTATTTTTCTATTTCAATGGGCCATTTATATGACGACACTCCTTCCTTTTGCAGGCCAATTTAGCACGAGATTCAAACAAAGACTCATTGAGAATGAAAACAAAACCAAAAAACTTGATATTGGGTTACACAAAAAGGAAAGAAAAGGAAAGAGGAACCCCTAGTTGTTTTATTTTAGGGGCAACAAGAAAAATGGATAAAAATAAATAGGTGGCTTGAAAAATGGCTACAAAAGTTTATAAATTAAATAGATGGCTAAACATTTTATTGATTAATAAAATCCTATTTGTAAAAGACACAAATGCCCCCCAACAAACTGTCTAACGTGTTCCTAACGTTAAAAATTAAAATCATGTTTTATGAGAGATAAAATACACCCCTAAAAATAAGTTGGAGAAATTTTAGGAAGCTTGAAATTCAAAAATTAAAGAAACAAAAACTAGTTTCAAAATCTAGAAAAAGTTGTATCATATTGTTGCTACTGGAAAAAAAATTGTTTCCCAAAAAAAGGAGTCGATACCTTTATTGGGGAAGGAATACAATGATCAACCTCCCTCGGTAGAGAGAAACACCTTTGGACCACGTTAATTGGAAAACACAGTCCTCTCAATAAGAGGATATACTACCTGCAAATAAGAAAACCTTAGAAAACAACTTGGTAAATGTTGTACAAACTTGGCCATGAAACAACTAACAAAAAAATGACCTTAAAGGCTGCCATTATGACCTATCAAATCATCGCCCACCCTCCCACCAGAACGCCACCATGCATTGCGTCACCCCCGTCGGTCCATCTTCGTCTCACTCCCCTCAAAAACCTTGAAAGACTTAATCTTCCATTTCCCACCATTTTCCACCCCCACACACACAGAGTGTATACCAATCCCTACCTCTCACATCGCACCGACGACCCACATCCGCCGTGCCGGCGACCTTCTTCCGCCGCGCCGTCGAGACTCCTGTCGCCCCACATCCTCCATCGATTCTCCTTCTGCACGAGGACTGTACAACTTCTCAGATATTCAAACTAAGGTAACGACTTCATTCCCATTCCCTTTAAATTAGCAACAAACTGATACATTCCCCCGAGATTTTAGGGATTTTGTTTCTTCCATGCAATCCGAGAATATTACGCTCTATTGTAAGCAAAGACCAAAAAAGACTAAGCCCGTGGAGGTAAGACTCTGTATTTACTCTTTAGGTTGTGTAAAACATGTTGTAATTACTCGTGTAATTGTGTTAAAAAACAGGAAGAAGTTGACGCAAGCACCGATACGGGGGAAGACCATTCTATTGAAGATGATTACTCCTCAAGCGATAGCGGAGACGAAGGAGATAGCAAGAAAAAGAAAACGGTAGACAAAAAGGTAAAAAAGATCACCCACATCATCCCCCTTGTGAATTACAAATTAGAGAATTAAACTCTCTAATTAACATCAAGGATGCGAAGAGACCCAAAGGGAAGGATAGACGGACAAAAAGGGATGAAAGTGAGGAGGTCGAACCCACCAGAGCGGTATGTACTGATAAATACTATTCCATCATTGTTGCAAACTCCTTTGGAAAGTATGTTGTGGTGTGGTCATATGAAAGTGTGTGAGAGGAGTTATATACCCCTCTGCACCTTATAATCTATGTATTGGCAAGCCTGTGTACATTGTTTGCCTGTGAACGTGTATGTATTAGTATATACATCCATGATCTCATACATTTATATACTGATATGTGAAACTACTATCTCGTACATCTATATACATATTTGCTTGTACGTACGTGTGTTTGAACAGATATATACCCTCCATTGTCTGTCTGTGAACGTGTATGTATTAGTATATACATCTATGATATTGTACGTCTATTGTTTGTGTAGATTGAACTGTTACATACAACTATGGAATTGTTTGATGTATTTTTTTGGGTAATCCATCTGTTGATTGCTTCATGCCGCTGAAAAAGATATTTTTTTACCGTTAGAAAGCCTAAGCCTGAAAAATAGGTAAATCAGGATCAAAACAAACCGCCAACCGATCTCATGTAAGTAGGGATCCATCCACCACGCAAAAAGGGAACGTTTGCAACAAAAAAGACGGTTAATGGCGTTTGTATATAACCGTATATATCAAGGGTAAAAACGTCCAAAAAAAGCCAGGAAACAGTTCCTAAAATTTCGGTAGCCACGCCTACAAAATCCGAACTTCTGTAGCCAAAAATCAAGAATGCTTTTTTTTTTAGTCATTTAGCACAATTTCCCTTTTTTATTTTATTTTTAACATGTGAGGGTGATCACAATGAAATTCAGATCTCACATTTTGGTACGAGAGTTGAGCGAAAATTACATCATAGGGTAGATTAGTATTTTATTGTTTAGAATTGGTTAAAATTTACTTAAATTCAAAATTTTAAATTTTAAATTGGAACCCATGTTTCAAAAAATATAGGGAAAATAGATTTTTTTTATTTTTTTTTATTTTTTTACAGAATCCTTTGTTTTCGAAAAATAATTTTCAAATCACAAACCGGACCTAATCTTTTTACAGTTGTAATACTCTACCATCTAGTATATTTGTAAATTATTTGTCATCTCCTTTGGTTTTTTTTTTCTTATAATCTTTTTTACAGTGTAATAACGAATAACACTATTTTTTAAGGCATATTTCGTCAAAGTATATGTAGAATCTCTACAGTATCATTGTGTTCATATTGATTAGTATACCCGTTTTTCATTCATATTGATCGGTAACCTATTTGGTTTTAAAAAAAGTATATGCCAAAAAGAAAGAGAGAATTTAGAAGAGAGACTAATATTAAATGCATATCATAAATTAGCATATATAAGAGAACAAGACAGTATTACTACATAATTACATTAACACAAAATGTAACGACCCCACTTTTCATGCCTAGATCCTAGGGCAGTTACTACATACATTTCATTCTACTTCTAAGAAAAACAAGGAAATATCATTTAAAGAAAATATACTTAGAAATTTTGTAAAACCTTTCAGTCTGGGATCCCAGTTAAAACAACACAAAAGAACACTTTAGTCATTCACACAAAACTTAAAGCAGAATAAACCTTAAATCATTCGCAATACAAGTTCAAAAGGAGAATTTCAAAACATAAAATGCGGAAGACTATCCTAAAGGAGATCCATGGCTCAGCAGCTCTCCGTCACGCGTTCTGTACACCTTTACCTCTACCTGCAGTTGTATGTAAGGGAAAAGAATGAGTATTTAAGAAAATACTCAGTAAGTAGCAATACTTCAAGACACTTGCAGCATTAAAAGTTTTAATATCTTATTCGAGTTAAGGGCCTAAGGGTTGAAGGGAATAAAAGTCCCCACGCAGAGGAAGTGCATCGATTGGACCTTACGTCGTATATTAATTAACATTAAAATACTGTTACGAAAACTCAAACAAACTTTAAACAATCTTTAAAGTTGCTGGAAATTCAGTTTAAACATGCTTAAAAATAAATCTAAATTTATTTTCATGTTTTTCTAAAGAAAAGGGGAAGAACCGTCACATACCTTCGTTGTAGACTTGACCGTTCTTCGCCAACAACGCTCCAACGAACGAAAACGCAGCAGCCTCCTCGCCTCTTGATCGCTGGAATTTTCTTCTTTGAATGACACAATAACCACAGAGGTTACACCGATATGTCTCTAAGTCTAGGAGGCAAAAGACTTGTGGGAGTCTTTCTCTAAGAGGGAGGCTAGAGAGAATTCTAGGTCTTGTCTTTGAGAGTCTAAGAGCAAGAGCAAGAATGTCAAGTGTCATGACCAATTAGGTCTAGTGTTCTATTTATAGAAGAGAGGTCATGATTAAAATATTCAATTAAATTAATCTTTTCCAAAATTGATTCAATCTTATTCCTTAATTAATCAATCATGATCAATCAATTCCATAATTGATTAATCTTTTCCACAAATGACTAATTACTTCCATAAGTGATTAGATCATTTCCATAAATGATTAATCATTTCCTTAAGTGATTAATTATTTCCATAATTGATTAATTCCTGGTTAATGAATTCTTTAATTAATTAACCACCAATTAAATATCACATATTTAATTCCCGGCCTAGAATTAATTAATTTTCCCAAACACATTTTAGGACTTAAATTAATTAATTCATTATTTGAACTCTTTCAATCTTCCATAAATTTATATTTGAACTTCTTCAAATATTAATTTATCTCATAATAATATATCAATATATATTATATTTGTTTCCCTTAGTAAATTGAACATTTTCAATTTACATTTATTACTTAGTTGCCTCAAATTACTTTATGAGCTACCAGTGGGACCTAATGGACCTGCAGATCAGAAGCTCCAACGATGTGAGATTAATTGGTCAAACTCATTAACCACATTAATCAATATTCGTTAACTGTGTGTTCACTCCACTATAGACTCACAGTTGCACTCTTCTCACTGCAGACATACTTTCTGTGTCCACGGATATAGACCAATATCGACTAGTTAGTCCTTCACGAGTGCCCGTAACACCAGCTGGGTCAAATTACCGTTTTACCCCTAGGTTACCTTTATTTCCTTAAGTACCAATTCTCCTCTAATGAACAACTTGTTTGTGGTCCAACCATCAAACAGAAAACCCTCTCGTGCCATTGAGAGGGTAGGGCCCTTTGTTCAAGACTCAGAGTAACCACTTAAGGGAACACTCATCTGCTAATTCCCTAAAGTCGGGAAGGAGTGAATTCCATCTTGTACGATTATGTTCCCAGCTCTCCATTCGGTCTTGTCCCCAAAGTGGTAGGCTTATTGAGTCGGCGTATTGGCCACTCTCACCCATACAAATCAAAGGACACTCTCTCATGAGCAGGAGTCCATAATCAACTCAGGATTAAGACTAAGTTGTCTAGGTCGTCCTAGTGAAATAGAAAACCAACTAGTTAACGGTGTTATAACCAATGGTTACTATTTCGCGGTTCGGTCTTATGCAAACTCATTGCATAGGATACCCTCACTCCCATGTCTCCTACATGAACGCATTGGATCGCAGCGTTTGTATCAAATACAAAGTGGGTCGTATCCATAGTGTCACCAGGATAAGGCACCCAGTCTTATCCCTATACTATAGACCCTTTAGGCTGTCTCTTGAACAAAGATCCCATATGTCGCTACATATAGTTCAAGACTCATATTACAGCCTTGGATGACTAGTTTATTGGATTAGGGTTATTATTATTAGGCAAAGACATATATAAAATAACTAATAACAATTAATGGAAATATATCAATATTATTTCATTAATATCCGGTCAACGGTTACATTCACTATCTACGAGTTTTAGGGCATAAAACCCAACAAACTCCCACTTGAACTAAAACACTAGTTAGTGGGATGTAAATGCAATAATCTAAAGTTGGAAATGTCATGTATATTAATACAATGAACTAGGGAATCCTTATACCCATTATACATTTCTCCGACTTGCCCTAGATTAGATGGCATACATATCTCGTAGACCTAGACCTTCTAGATGACCCTCAAATACTTTAGTCGTGAGAGCCTTCGTAAATGGATCAGCGATGTTGTGCTCCGAGGCGATCTTAGTGACGATCACATCTCCTCGTTGCACAATCTCCCGTATCAGGTGATACTTCCTCTCTATGTGTTTACCCCGTTTGTGGCTTCGAGGTTCTTTTGAGTTGGCTACAGCCCCACTGTTGTCACAATATAGTGTTATGGGCACGTTCATATTTGGAACCACTTCCAAATCAGTCAAGAACTTTCTGAGCCATACTGCCTCCTTAGCTACTTCGCAAGCTGCTACATACTCAGCCTCCATGGTTGAGTCTGCTATGCATCCTTGTTTGATGCTTCTCCACACTACTGCTCCTCCATTGAGGGTGAATATTCACCCTGATGTGGATTTCCTTGAATCCTTATCAGCTTGAAAGTCAGAGTCAGTGTATCCAGTAAGAATCAAATCCTTAGCTCCATACACAAGCATGTAGTCCCTCGTTCTCCGAAGATACTTGAGGATATTCTTAACCGTTCCCCAGTGGTCCAACCCTGGATTAGACTGATACCTACTGACTACTCCCACTGCATAACATATGTCAGGCCTAGTGCAGAGCATAACATACATTAAGCTGCCCACAGCTGAGGCGTAGGGAATGTGTCTCATGTTCTCAACTTCTTGAGGTGTCTTAGGAGATTGTTCCTTAGACAGGTGTACCCCATGTCTGAAGGGTAGTAGTCCCTTCTTGGAGTTTTGCATCGAATATCGAGACAACATCTTGTCAATATACATTGCTTGAGACAGAGCTAGCGTTTTGTTCTTACGATCCCTGATGATTTGGATTCCCAGAATATATTGAGCCTCTCCCAGATCTTTCATTTGGAATTGGGCTGCTAGCCATTTCTTAATGTCAGTGAGTTATCCTACATCATTCCCAATGAGTAGGATATCGTCTACATAAAGTATTAGAAAAGCTACTTTCCTTTTGTTGACTTTCTTGTATACACAAGGCTCATCAACGTTTTGGTCAAAGCCAAAAAATTTGATTGCAGTATCAAATCTAATGTTCCATGATCTGGATGCTTGTTTCAATCCATAAATGGATCGATTGAGCTTACAAACCTTTTGTTCCTGACCTTGGGCTATGAACCCTTCGGGTTGAGACATGAAGATATTCTCTTCAAGATTACCATTCAGAAAGGCAGTCTTGACGTCCATTTGCCATATTTCTCAGTCATAATATGTGGCTATGGATAAGATAATTCGTATGGACTTTAACATGGCTACAGGAGAAAAGGTTTCCTCATAGTCAACCCCTTCCTTTTGGGTATAACCCTTTGCCACTAGTCTAGCTTTGAAGGTCTGTACCTTTCCAGCTGCATCTCTTTTTTCTCTTATAGATCCATTTGCACCCTATGGGTTTTACCCCATTTGGTAGATCTTTAAGTTCCCAAACAAAATTGGAGTACATTGACTCCATTTCCAGGTTCATGGCTTTGACCCATTCATCCTTATCTTCGTCATTCATTGCCTGTCGATAGGACAATGGATCCTCAATGCCATCACTAGGTATGACAACCTGAGTTTCAGTTAAACCCAAGTAGCGGTCAGGTTGTAATACAGCCCTCCCACTGCGTCGAGGCATTCCCAACGTTTGAGATGGACAGATTGGATCTGAAGAACTAGTTCCTTCATCAAACCTATTTGAAGGTCCAACTTCATCAACAACTCTTGATGATTCTTCAGTAGCTTCTCCTAATATTATTTGCTGCGTGGTTTATGATCTCTCATGTGGTCTTCCTCTAAGAAAGTGGTGTTTGTCGATACAAACACCTTATTTTCTTGTGGGTCGTAGAAATAACCATCTCTCGTTTCTTTAGGGTAACCAACAAATTGGCACAGTTTTGAACAAGGTTCCAGTTTCTTAGGATTTTTCACAAGCACGTGTGCTGGACAACCCCAGATGCGAAAGTGATGCAAACTAGGTTTACGCCCCTTCCATAATTCGAAAGGTGTTTCAGAAACACTTTTCGAGGGAACATTGTTCAAGATGTATACTGCAGTCTCTACTGCATACCCCCAAAACGAGCTAGGCAATTGAGCATAGCTCATCATTGATCGAACCATGTCTAACAAGGTTCTATTTCTCCTTTCTGACACACCATTCTGCTGAGGTGTACCAGGGGCTGAGAGTTGAGATTGGATTCCATGTTCTATCATATAATCCTGGAATCTTTGATCCATATACTCCCCTCCTCAATCAGATCGAAGTATTTTAATAGATTTACCTAATAGGTTTTCAACTTCAGTCTTAAACTCCTTAAACTTTTCAAGGGCTTCAGACTTATGTCCCATTAGGTACAAGTAAACATATCTTGAATAATCATCTATAATTTAGATGAAATATTCGTACCCTCCTTGAGCTTTTACATTCATTGGACCACATAGATCCGAATGTATTAACTCTAAGGGTTCTTTGGCTCTGTAACCTTTTCCAGTAAAGGGTCTCTTGGTCATTTTTCCCTCGAGACAAGATTCACAAGGTGGTAGTGAATCATCTTCTAACTTGCTTAGAAGTCCATTCTTTACCAAACGACCGATCCTATCGATGTTTATATCACCAAGTCTAAGATGCCAAAGATGAGTATTGTTACTTGTTGGAGAAATCTTTTGCCTTTTCCTTTGAGTTTCAGCAGTTTTAAATAATTTGTGATTTAAAAGTGCTTTGTTTTCGGTTGGTCTTAAAACATACAAGTTATTTTCCAATTTGGCTGAACAAATAAGTACACCATTTTTATAAATGAATGCTTCATTCATATCAAAAGTAACTGTATACGATTGTTCAATCAAACATGAAATAGAAATTAAGTTCCTCTTAATGTTGGGAACAATTAACAAACTTTCTAAAAGTAAGAATCTATTTCTAAAAAATAACTTCGCAGCTCCCAATGCTTTAGCTGAAATGACTTCTCCAGTTCCGACCCTGAGTGTCATTTCCCCATCGTTCAACTGCCGAAAGGAACTATTTTCCTGAAAAGAAGAGCAAACATGATTAGTTGCTCCTGAATCAAATATCCAGGTAAACTCATCATGTTCTACCAGGCATGTTTCTAAAACCAGTAAATCAAATTTACCTTCCTTTTCCTTCTTTTTCTCAGCAAGGTACTTTGGGCAGTTTCTCTTCCAATGTCCATCTACATTGCAGTGGAAACACTTGCCCTTATCTTCCATAACTTTGGCTTCTCCCTTTCTTTTAGCAGCAGTACTGGGAGCTTTCCCCTTGTTTCCTTTCTTCTTCTGAGTTTTCTTTGAAGAAGTGGCTACAGATTTAGTTCCAGAGGATGAACCCTTCTCGAACTTTCTTTTAGAGTGAACAACATTTGCCTCTCCTTCTATCTGTCCCTTGTTCTTAAGAAGAGACTGATAGAGTTGTAGCTCATTCAGGAGGCTAGTCAGGTTGAATGTTATTTTATTCATCATTGCATTGCTTCGAAACTGCAGAAAACTCTTCGGAAGAGATTCTAAGATGAATGAAACCTGACTACGCTCATCCATGACCGCCCCGTTTGCCTCTGCCACGTTGAATTGGACCATCATATCCAGGACATGCTCCCGA
Source organism: Luffa aegyptiaca (assembly GCA_017139565.1). Classification (NCBI taxonomy): domain Eukaryota; kingdom Viridiplantae; phylum Streptophyta; class Magnoliopsida; order Cucurbitales; family Cucurbitaceae; genus Luffa; species Luffa aegyptiaca. The sequence goes on from CM029397.1 coordinate 27,692,838, forward strand.
ACAGACGTGCCCTCTTTCATGCGACAGCTATAAACGTTTTTGAGAGCGTCATGGTGGAGTTGGTAGGACGGTTGTCCAAACATCTCCTGGAGAGAGTTCATAATCTCCCTCGCTGTTACCATGCCCTCATGCCTTTTAGCCAAAACTTCAGATAAGCTGGCTAGGATATAGACGCGAGTCTTATCATTGGCCTTTGTCCAGCGGTCATAAGCATCCTTAACTTCTTGGGATGCATTACGAGTAGGGGCTGGAGGACAATCCTCCGTTAAGACGAACCGTAGATCATCGACAACAAGAATCGTATTCAGGTTCGACTTCCACGTAGCATAATTTTCGCCGGTTAATTTCTCATTTTTAAGCAGAGAGACAATTGAGGAAGACATTGCTGAAATTTAAACAAACAATGACCGTATTAGTTATCTTTGCCTTAACCCATCATACAAGCAAACAATTGCACACAATCCAATCAATTTAGCAAAACAGACAATCACAGAACCCTAAAACTATTGATTTAGTTTTGCAACGATGTTTCAGAGGTTTAGAATATCAGCCACCGAAGGGTGATCAGGTACTCCTCCTTTGAAATGAGACACCTCTCAGCTAATTCTAATTCTAGAATAACTCATATTCCTATAGACATTAGCCACCGTTGTTCGGTCAAGGATTTGTTAACACTTTTAACTCATCCTCGTAAGTGTAACCCTCCCACTTTCAGATCTCAGAGGCACGCACCAATAGGCTATCGAAGGGAAAGACAACTGTTGGTGATTAGCCTAAGAGCTCCTATCCTTTTCAGGAGTTCACGATGTTCCGACTCCTATGACCAAGCCCTCCGAAGGGATGGTTGCGCCAGGAAAACCTGCAGGCAGATCATAGGACTCTCACGGTGTGAACTATGGGCGAAGACCGAGGGATACGTTGACACGTGTCCCGCTCCCACTTACTCTAGACATTTTTCCCATTCACCTTGATATTGATTCATGCAAACACTTTCCGAAGGGAGGCCACTCCTGAGGCGACTCGAAGCCGAGCATGAATCTCACGTTGTGAATATAGGGACGTAGGAACAAAACTTGATATAAATCTCGTTTTGAAATTTTCCTCCCACTGAAAATGTCCTAAGGTTAATATAGGGTTGTTTAACTTAGATAGTATTCGGCTAAGTCAATCTATCTAAGTCTTATCCTATTATAACAATTATGGAAAGGATTCAACTGCAATCTTTTGGGTGAATTAAACTTCTTTTAATAAACCTGACATTGCAAGTCAACATTACTATGGTTAATTCAACTCAATGTTCGGGTCAGTTCCAAGATAGGAGGTGTTCCGTAAACCGTCAGCTTAAATACCCCCAACCTTAGACAGAACTTTACCGAGAGAGTTCCTTTATAACCTCAGTAATGTAAGGCCTTTACTCTAAAGATCTAGGTGCATTAAACACTTTTAATAAACCTAGTGACATTGCATGCTAACATTTAACTATGATTAATTCAACTCCGGTATTCCAGGTCAGTTCCCAGGTAGGAGGTGTTCCGTAAACCGTCAACTTAAATACCCCCAGCCTTAGACAGAACATTACCGGTGGAGTTCCCTTATAATCATAGCAATGTTTTTCCTACTTAGTCAATTAAAACTGTTTTTAATTCTAAGTAAGAAAAGATTATAATCCTATTAGAAATCGATCTAGGTCTAATTAATTTTAAAGAATTTAAAATTAATCCAATTTATCCTATGATCTTATGTTTGCATGCAAATCTTGATTATAGATTGACGGTTTCTAATCATTAATATTGAAGAACTATTTCAAATTTTAATGATTAATCCTATAATCAAGAATCTAGGGTTTAATTCATTCAACAATCTCATTCAAATTAAATAATTAAACCACACTAATTGCATGAATAATATAACAATTATATTATTAACTATGGATGTTTCATGCTTCATGCAATATTGATTTTCTTTTAATATAACAATTATAAGCCAATCAAGAAAATCAATCAAACATGCTTCATTTATCACATTAAACATAACTATTTATATTTAATTTAAGTAATGACATGCTTCATGCTTTCCAATTTTTTCATATAATTAATATACACTTATATTAAAAAATATGAAAACAAATTCATGCATTTAAACATACATTATAATAATTTATAATATATAAAAAATGCATGAGCATGTTAATAACCTAAGGTGGGATTAAATATTCTATATGACATCCATAAAGCATATAAATAGCAATTGAACCGGTTAATTTTGGCCCCTAGGATAAAATAAAGCATTAAATTACATTAATTTAGCTAAACTCTATCCTAATAATCCTTGTACAGCTCCGGAATTTTGTCTAGACATCACGAACTGCCCCGAACCACCTCGAACCGACCTCCAAAATCAAGAACCATGCAAGAATTTGACTGAATCGGGCCAATAACACAGAAAATCGGGTTGATCCAGCAAAATAAATCGAACCAGACCGATTTCCCAGTCAGGATCTCGGCCGGGAATTTCCCGGTCTCGATCCCGGTCGGGAACTTTTCCAGCAACCATAAAATCGTCGATTCCTCTGTTTTGCACTCTGTTTTTCCAATTTCCAGCGCCGTTCTTCATGATTTTCGCCCAAAATCATCTCGATCTCCATCGATAACAACCCTAAATCTAGACACAGACTTACAAGGTCTCGATTTACATAAAATACCCGAAACACCGGACCTTACATGATCAAAATCACATAAAAAAAAATCTATGGCCATAAAATTAACACAAACAGTTCAACGCAAACCGAACATACATTATGCATAAATCCCACCTATTAGAGCCTATCGCAAGTTTTAATATTAATTAATAGGGACAGCGATGGCTCTGATACCAATTGAAGGGAATAAAAGTCCCCACGCAGCGGAAGCGCATCGATTGGACCTTACGCCGTATATTAATTAACATTAAAATACCGTTGCGAAAACTCAAACGAACTTTAAACAATCTTTAAAGTTGCTGGAAATTCAGTTTAAACATGCTTAAAAATAAATCTAAATTTATTTTCATGCTTTTCTAAAGAAAAGGGGAAGAACCGTCACATACCTTCGTTGTAGACTTGACCGTTCTTCGCCAACAACGCTCCAACGAACGAAAACGCAGCAGCCTCCTCGCCTCTTGATCTCTGGAATTTTCTTCTTTGAATGACACAATAACCACAGAGGTTACACCGGTATGTCTCTAAGTCTAGGAGGCAAAAGACTTGTGGGAGTCTTTCTCTAAGAGGGAGGCTAGAGAGAATTCTAGGTCTTGTCTTTGAGAGTCTAAGAGCAAGAGCAAGAATGTCAAGTGTCATGACCAATTAGGTCTAGTGTTCTATTTATAGAAGAGAGGCCATGAATAAAATATTCAATTAAATCAATCTTTTCCAAAATTTATTCAATCTTATTCCTTAATTAATCAATCATGATCAATCAATTCAATAATTGATTAATCTTTTCCACAAATGACTAATTACTTCCATAAGTGATTAGATCATTTCCATAAATGATTAATCACTTCCTTAAGTGATTAATTATTTCCATAATTGACTAATTCCTGGTTAATGAATTCTTTAATTAATTAACCACCAATTAAATATCACATATTTAATTCCCGGCCTAGAATTAATTAATTTTCCCACACACATTTTAGGACTTATATTAATTAATTCATTATTTGAACTCTTTCAATCTTCCATAAATTTATATTTGAACTTCTTCAAATATTCATTTATCTCATAATAATATATCAACATATATTATATTTGTTTCCCTTAGTAAATTGAACATTTTCAATTTACATTTATTACTTAGTTGTCTCAAATTACTTTACGAGCTACCAGTGGGACCTAATGGACCTGCAGATCAGAAGCTCCAACGATGTGAGATTAATTGGTCAAACTCATTAACCACATTAATTAATATTCGTTAACTGTGTGTTCACTCCACTATAGACTCACAGTTGCACTCTTCTCACTGCAGACATACTTTCTGTGTCCACGGATATAGACCAATATCGACTAGTTAGTCCTTCACGAGTGCTCGTAACACCAGCTGGGTCAAATTACCGTTTTACCCCTAGGTTACCTCTATTTCCTTAAGTACCAATTCTCCTCTAATGAACAACCTGTTTGTGGTCCAACCATCAAACAGAAAACCCTCTCGTGCCATTGAGAGGGTAGGGCCCTTTGTTCAAGACTCAGAGTAACCACTTAAGGGAACACTCATCTGCTAATTCCCTAAAGTCGGGAAGGAGTGAATTCCATCTTGTATGATTATGTTCCCAGCTCCCCATTCGGTCTTGTCCCCAAAGTGGTAGGCTTATTGAGTCGGCGTATTGGCCACTCTCACCCATACAAATCAAAGGACAGTCTCTCATGAGCAGGAGTCCATAATCAACTCAGGATTAAGACTAAGTTGTCTAGGTCGTCCTAGTGAAATAGAAAACCAACTAGTTAACGGTGTTATAACCAATGGTTACTATTTCGCGGTTCGGTCTTATGCAAACTCATTGCATAGGATACCCTCACTCCCATGTTTCCTACACGAACGCGTTGGATCGCAACGTTTGTATCAAATACAAAGTGGGTCGTATCCATAGTGTCACCAGGATAAGGCACCCAGTCTTATCCATATACTATAGACCCTTTAGGCTGTCTCTTGAACAATGATCCCATATGTCGCTACATATAGTTCAAGACTCATATTACAGCCTTGGATGTCTAGTTTATTGGATTAGGGTTATTATTAGGCAAAGACATATATAAAATAACTAATAACAATTAATGGAAAAATATATCAATATTATTTCATTAATATCCGGTCAACGGTTACATTCACTATCTACGAGTTTTAGGGCATAAAACCCAACAAGGGTTACGTCATCTCATTCTCATTCATTTCATTTCATTTAGCTGTAGTTCGGGCCTCGTGATCGATTAACTCACCTACATATAAGTTTGCCAACTCACTGGTAGTGCACAGGTGGGTGTTTTGGGAGATCTCTACCCCTACTGATGGTAGAAGGCACCCAGTCGGTGGAGCTAAGTCTCATCCCTCAAGGCACTAACGGGCGCGTAGCGCTCTAAACTACCATTTCACTGGTGGGGCGTTCATGGGTTTAAGTCATAATTTAACTTCCACAGTTAGTAAATGGCACCTAGTCTGTGAAGCCAAGTCCCGCCCATTAAGCCCCTCATTTCAGTCTATTACATCATAGTCCTAGGTGTTTAATCGAAACGACCCTCTTCTAAGGCAACTAGCCTATTCTTTTCCCTTTCTTAATCCTTTTCCCTTTAGGACACCCTTAACACCTGCTAATTTTGACTGCAACCCAGTTAACCAAACCCTTTTCTTTTACGGAGAACACTGACAGGCTAAACTGACATACACCATCCCTACTCAAACAATCTCTAGAACAAGAACGAAGGTGACAATAACACTCCTAAACAGAGTTACAGCACAAACTCCCCGTTGTCCACAGACAATACCAGTCAACTTATAATATAAAACAGTACAGCACTTTCACCCATCACACAACACAAGTACACAACAACCATATACATAACATCTCAATCTCAATCCAAATTTTTAATACCAATTCAGGCTAGGAGCAAACAGTCATTTCAATGCATAAACATTTCATGCTAACGCAGCGAATTACCTACCATGTTCAGCTACCATACAATGCATTTAAAACATGGAATTTGAATCCAACTAGCTACTTAAATTCCAAGGGCAGCTTAAGGATTAAATCCAACTCAAGCTATTATAAGTCACACTCAACTTTAATTAGTTTTAAAGCACAAAGTTTTATTCCAAAGGGCTACTTACCTTAGTGAAGAAGATATTGGATCAACCTTCAAGAAATTTCTTAACTCCAAGGCTCTTAAGCAAGCTACAACAAGGAACGAAACTCTCGATCAAATAGGGACTCTAATCCAAGCTTTCAACTAGGAACCCATTAATTTAGAGAAGGTTCAACTTCCAAAAACTTACTCAAACTCAACCTTTAGCTTGTTGTCCAATGATCCAACAACGCTCCAAACTGACGATTAAATCCCCAAAAGCTAAGAGAACCTTGCAACCACATGCCAAAATCAATGGGTACTCCTTTAACACAATTAAATCATTCAAAACTTAACTTAGTTCACTTACCCAAAGCCGAAATTGCTCAAACATGCTGAAACTCGAAGACCCACTGCTTGAATCGGCGGAATTGAATGGGTACGCTAGCTGAACGGGAGAATGAGTGAGTGAGTAATCGTTTAAATGCAAGAACTAACCAACATAAGCCTCAAACAAACTTACCCAATGCGGGAACTCACCTAAAACACCCAAAAACGCAGAAAAACGGTCCCTCCTCGCTGCTGTCCACGCTGCTACAACATGAGACAAAGAAGGGAGAAAGAGAGAGAGCTCACGGAGGGGCAGCGCGGCAGGCGACGGTTTGCTACAGAGAAGGTGGCGACGGCACGGCAGCGACGCGGGAGAGAGCTGCGAAGGAGGGGAGCAAACCGGGTTAGAGAGAGAGAGAGAGAGACGAAAACGGGAGGGAGATACAAGAGAAAAACGGAAGAGAGAGGGAGCTTATAGTCGGCGAGTGGCGGTAGAGGCGCGACGGCGCGACGGCGCGAGCTGCGGCGGCGTCGGTGGTCTGCGTGCGGCGGAGGAGACGGGGCCGAGAGGAAGTGAGAGAGAGAGATAACCGAGAGGGAGGGAGAGAGAGAGAGATAACCGAGAGGGAGAGAGAGGGTGTCGGGGAGAGAGAGAGCTTCAAACTTTTTTTTTTCAAACAGTCACTTTGACGAAAAATTGGGGGGGAAGTTTCCCCCCTTTTTTTCCCCTTTGACCGGTAGTTAATGCCCACTCCTTTTTTTTTCTCCTTTTTCCGATGCTTGTCGTTACATCATATACTAACCTTAAAAGAACTTTCGTCCTCGAAAGTTGCTAGTACTGGAACAACTCTGGATACTTGGCCATCATTTCATCTTCTCTCTCCCACGTTGCCTCTTAAGACAAATGGTTTCGCCAAAGGACCTTCACGAGAGCTATCTCGCGATTGCGAAGGACCTTCACCTCTCTGTCAAGAATTAGCACAGGTTCCTCCTCATAAGACAAGCTCTTGCTCAGATGTAAAGGTTCGAAGTCCACCCTGTGGGTTGGATTTGTCAAATACTTTCACAGCATGGAGACATGGAAAACGTTGTGTACCGCCGAAAGAGAAGGCAGCAACGCTAGACGATAAGCTACTGGACCAATCCGTTCTAGAATTTCAAACGGACCAATGAAACGTGGACTGAGCTTGGCTTTCCTTCCAAACCTCAATACTCCTTTCATTGGAGCTACCTTCAAGAAAACATGATCACCCACGTCAAACTCTAAATCTCTTCCCCTTGTATCAGCATAGCTCTTCTGTCGGCTTTGAGTTGTTAACATCCTCGATCTGATCGTACGAATAGCCTCACTGGAGGCTTGAATCAATTCAGGTCCCAACAACTGACGTTCTCCGACCTCATCCCAATAAACAGGGGACCTGCATCTCTTCCAACAGAGGGCCTCAAACGGTGACATACCGATGGTTGCTTGATAACTATTGTTATAAGCAAGTTCCATTAAGTGCAGGTGTGCATCCCAACTACCTGAGAAATCCAAGACACATGCTCGCAACATATCCTCTAGAGTTTGGTTCAATCGCTCAGTTTGACCATCTGTCTGAGGGTGAAAAGTTGTACTGAAACGTAACTGAGTACCCAAGGCTCTTTGCAGACTCCTCCAGAAGTTAGAAGTGAACCAAGGGTCTATATCTGACACGATTGATACCGGCACACCATGGAGCTTGACTATCTCTGTCATATATAACTGTGCCCACTTTTCAACAGTGTAAGTAGGCTTTCCAGGGAGAAATTGCACTGACTTGGTGAGTCTGTCGATAATGACCCAAATCACGGTGTAACCATTGGCCGCTCTAGGCAATCCTGTGATGAAGTCCATAGATATATGCTCCCACTTCCATTCTGGGACACTCAGCGACTGCAACAAGCCTGCTGGTTTCTGTCTCGGGGCTTTCACCTGTTGGCAAACAAGGCATTTACTGACAAAATCCACTATCTCTCTTTTCATGCCCTGCCACCAGTAATACTGTTTCAGATCATGGTACATCTTCGTACTTCATGGATGGATTGAAAAAGGTGAACTATGTGCCTCTGCTAATAATTCTTGTTTGAGATCGACATTCCCAGGTACGCATAAGCGACCCTGGTAACACAAGCCGAGGTCTGAAGATAAGGAGAACTCGTTCACCTGTCCCGCCTCTACTTGACTGCGTTTAACAACAAGGTCAGGGTCATTTGGTTGAGCATCTATAATCCTTTGTCTCAAGCTCGACTTAACTGTCAATTGAGCTAGGCGTGCTGTAACCTCACCCACTGCAACCATAATCTCTGCACGTTCCAAGTCATCGAATATACGAGCCTGAGTAGTAATCAAAGCAGACGCATGAGCGGTCTTCCTACTGAGGGCGTCTGCAACCACATTTTCCTTGCCCGGGTGGTACTGGATGTCACAATCATAATCTTTCACTAACTCTAACCATCTTCGTTGCCTCATATTCAACTCTTTCTGGGTGAAGAGGTATTTCAAACTTTTGTGGTCCGTGAAGATTTGGATTTTCTCTCCGTATAAATAGTGTCTCCAAATCTTCAAGGCAAAGACCACCGCTGCTAACTCCAAGTCATGGGTCGGGTAGTTCTTCTCATAATCTTTCAGCTGACGAGACGCATAAGCAATGACCTTACCATGCTGCATTAACACACAACCCAGTCCCTTCTTTGAAGCATCATTGTAAATGACAAATTCTCCTGAACCATCAGGTACTGTAAGTACTGGTGCTGGAACTAGTCTTTGCTTAAGCTCTTGGAAGCTTGCCTCACAAGCTTCATTCCACACGAATGGAGTACCCTTCCGAGTCAACTGAGTTAGAGGTGCGACTATAGTGGAAAAACCTTGCACAAAATGACGGTAATAGCCTGCTAACCCCAAGAAACTCTGAATCTCGCTGACTGAAGTAGGTCGAGACCAATTGGTCACTGCCTCTATTTTGGCTGGATCTACTGTGACACCCTCCTTCGACACCACGTGCCCTAAGAAGGAAACTCGTTGTAGCCAAAACTCACATTTAGAGAATTTGGCATATAGCTTGTTCGTTCTTAAGGTGATTAGAACTCTCCTGAGGTGATCCTCGTGTTCCTCCTCTGTCTTGGAGTAGATAAGGATGTCGTCGATAAAAACAATCACGAATGAATCCAGGAATTCCTTAAATACCCTGTTCATCAAGTCCATGAAAACTGCGGGAGCATTAGTATGCCCAAAGGACATCACGATAAATTCGTAGTGCCCATACCTGGTTCGGAAAGCTGTCTTAGGTATATCGTCCTCTCTAATCCTCAGCTGATGATAACCTGACCGTAGATCTATTTTAGAAAACACTGCTGCACCTTGAAAGCTTATCAAAGAGGTCATCAATCCTGAGCAGGGGTTAAAGATCACCTCCTTATGGAGGGTTAAAGATCACTTCCTTACGATGAAAGTCTATGTTGGCATAATTAGAAGCCAACCATTCCATTCCCAAAATAACGTCAAAGTCACTCATATCAAGGGCGATCAATGTCACATCCATTGATCGATCAGACACTAACATTTGGCAGGCTTTCACCGCTTCACTAGCTAGTAACGTTACCCCCGCAGGGGTTGAGACTGAAAAAACATAGCCTAGCGGCTCTAGTTCTAGGTTGGCTTGACTTACAAATGATGCAGAAATAAAAGAATGCGTTGAACTCGAATCAAACAACACAAAAGCATAATGGGCGAGGATAGGGATGGTACCTGTCACTACTGCATTAAGGTCCTTGGCCTCTTGTCGGGTGGTGGCAAATATCTTACCCTGATGTTGTGTTGGTCTTGTTGGGTTTTATGCCCTAAAACTCGTAGATAGTAAATGAAACAAATTAATCGATCTCAATAAGTCGTTATTTGAGTGATTCAGTAATTTGGTTATTGAATAAATCGAGTTTGCATTAATAAACCCTAAATCCAATAAACTAAGATCCGAGGTTGTTTAAATGAAACTTGGACTAGTATGTAGGGACATACGGGGATCAGTGTCCAAGTAACAACCTAAATGGTCTATAGTATAGGGATAAGGCTGGGTACCTTATCCTGGTGACACTATGAGATACGGCCCACCTTGTACCCGATACAGATGCAATGATCCAAAGCATCCAGTAGGAGACATGCGGGTGGGGGTATCCTATGCAATGAGTTTGCATAAGACCGGACAGCGAAATAGTAACCACTAGATGTAACGTCGTTAACTAGTTTAGGTTTCTATTTCAATAGGATGACCTAGGTAACTCAATCTCAATCCTGAGTCTGTTATGAACTCCTTTTCAGGAGGGATTGTCCTTAGATTTGTATGGGTGAGAGTGGCCTGCTCGTCGACTCAATATTCCTACCATTTCAGGGGCAAGACCGAATGGGGGTTGGGAACATAACAGTACAAGATGGAATTCACTCCTTCCCCTATTGGGGCAAGTAGATGTGTGTTCCCTTAAGGGCTGATTCCGGGGCTTGAACAAAAGCGCGCTGTCCTCTCCTGGCCTGAGAGGAATTTCTGTTTAGTGGTTGGACCCTAAACAGGTTGTTCATGAGAGGGATCAGTGGTACTTAAGGACCCAGAGGTAACCTAGGGGTAAAACGGTAATTTGACCCAACTGGTGTTACGAACACACGTGAAGGATTGACTTACTGCTATTGGTCGATATCCGTGGACACAGAAATATTCTACAGTGAGAAGAGTGCAGCTGTGGGTCTTTAGTGGAGTGACCCACGGTTAACGAATGTTGATTGACTCGGTTAATGAGTTTAGCTGATCAATCTCGTATAGTTGGAGCTTATGATTTGTAGGTCCATTAGGTCCACCTGCTAGCTCATAACGGGTTCAGAGATAATTTAGTCTTGATATTAAAGGGAATTAATATAATGTATGGAGATACATTATAGTATAAAGTTTAATTAAAGAATTAAACTTTATAATTACTTTTGGATATGATTCGAAATTAATTATTGAGAGAATAATGAATTTAATTAAGTATGTGATATTTGATTAATTCATGGATTAATTAATTGGGGAATTAATTAATTTAATTTAGTTTGGAATCAAATTAATATTATAGTTTATATTAATGCACATTATGATGCACATTAAAACTATAGGTTAATTAAGAGAGATTAAAAATTGAATATGATTCAATTGTAAAATTAATTAAATATTTGATATTTAATTAATGAGAATTCAATTAATAAGATTAATTGAATGGCCAATTTAATTCAATTGAATATGATTCAAATTGAATTAAATACCTTAGGTTATAATTGGTTTAATTAATATTGATTTAATTAAATTAATTATAATTATTTAATTAATTAAATGATAATTGATAATTATTATTTAATTAATAGACGACCTGGATCGCGTTGATTATGATCAACGGTAGAGATCAAGTAGGGAATAACTCCCTCCCCACTTATCGTAAAGTTGGAGGGAGTTTCCCTAACTCTGGTGAATCTGTCTCATTCAGTAAAAAGATAGAGAGAAAAGAACTCTCAAATTCTCTAAAAAAATTTCAGCACTTCCTTGCTGTAATTTTCCCTTCCAAGACGATCTTTGGGTTCCCACAAGCCAATCTTGAGTCCCAAGAGTCATAGCGGGTGAATCGACGTGGTGGTGTTCGTTGGGAGGAAGAAGAACGTACATTGGAGCATTGTGCAGTGTTCTTCAATTCCATGTAAGTTTCCTTAGATCTAAATAAGTTTTAGATCTAATTATTCAGCATGCTTAATCTGTAATAGTTTAATTTAGAAATTGTTTCTAATTTTAATTTGCCAACTTATTGGTTTTTTCTACAATTGATATTTAAAAACGAGATCGTTCTTGATTGCTTCCGCTGCCAAAAGGAATTTTAATCCTTCAATTGGTATCAGAGCCATCTCTTTAATTGATTTCAATTAATGAAAATTGCGTTGGTTTTGGTGGGATTATGCATTATGAATGTGGTTTGCTGAAAAATTGTTTTGGTTATATTTGGCCTTAGATTTACAATTTTTGTATGATTTGATCATGTAAGGGCCCATGTTTTTGGGGCAAAAATATTGTAAATCGAGTCTTGTAAGTCCGTGTCTAGAGTTTTAGGATCAATTTGTTGATTGGCGTTCGAATCGACATCAAATTTGGTGAAAAACTACTGCTGGAATCGAAGGCAGTAGGCAGTCCAGAGGCGTAGCGTCGCGACCCTGCTCAACGGAGTCGCGACGCTGAAGAATAAAGGCTGGAAAAAATCGGGGCAGCGTCGAGACGCTATGCCTACAGCGTCTCGACGCTGACGGAAGTTTCCGGATACACGGAACGTGAACGAGACGTGCGGCGTGTCAGTTTCAAACGGTTTTAACGATATATAAATTTCTTGCGGCTGGTTAGTTTCAAACTCGGGTGGTTGGATGAGTTGGTATGCGTGCAATCCTAGTGTTTGTGAGGTCCTGGGTTCGAGCTGCATTTTGTCAGTTATTTTTCCTGCGTGCTGAATTGGTCCGGTTCAATTCAATTCGGTCCGGTTCACTGAATGAGGCAGTTGGTTCGGTATGGTTCAAGTATTATTGGTCCGGTTTGAAGCAGTTCAAGCTGGTTCGGGCCGATTCTGGAGCGGTTCAAGACTCGGATAATTAAATTGAAATTATTGTAATTTTTGTTTATTTTAATTATCCTAGGGGCCAATATACCGGTTTTTCAGCTATTTATTGCTTTATGAATGTCATTTAGCTAGATCCCACCATAGGTTAAACATGTTTCATGCATTTTTATGTTAGAAATGTTATAATATAGGATAATTATGCATGAATTTAAATTTCATGAGTTATTTAGTATAATTGTTATATTAAATATATGAAATTGGAAAAGCATGATGCATGACATTAATTAGATAAATATAAGATGTTATATTTTATTAATGTAGCATGCATGCTTAAATTTATTTTCATGAGTATTAATATAATAGTTATATTATGAATGAAAATAGATTTCAATGCTTATTTTTATGTATGATTTAATATAAAATGTTATATTAGTTAAATGAAAATGGAATAGCATTGAGCATGACATTAATTAGATTAATATAAGAGTTATATTATATTAATGTCTAATTTCATGTGATTTAATTTCGTGAATGATTAATTAATATAATCGATATTAATTAAATGAAATTGAAATTGCATGAATCATGACACCACCTTAAATTAATATAATTGTTATATTATCGGCGTCATGAGCGTTATGGTGTTTAATAATTTGAATTTGATTGTTATTAAGAAACACCATAGAAGCATGTTATAGGGCTAATTATTAAAATTTTATAATAGTTATAAAATTGATTAGAAACCGTCAACCTATAACAAAGAGTTGCATGCAAACATAGGACCTTAGGTTAAATTGAATTAATTTTAAAATGTTTAAAATTAATTAGACCTAAGCTCATTTTAATTCTAATAGGATTAGAATTATATTCTTACTTAGGATTAAAATAGTTTTAATTTACTAAGTAGGAATAGCATTACTATGATTATAAGGGAACTCTCCTGGCAAGGTTCTGTCTAGGCTGGGGGTACTTAAGTTGACGGTTTACGGAACACCTCCTACCTGGGAACTGACCCGGAACCTGAGTTGAATTAATCATAGTTTAATGTTAGCATGCAATGTCACTAGGTAATTAAAATGGTTTAATTCACCAAGACATTAGTGTAAAGACCTTTATATAAGAGTTATATACAGGCTTAGACTTAGATAGATTCACTTAGCCGGAATTTACCTAAGTAATTGACCCTTTAATTATAAAAATACTTAGTGGGAGAAAATATATCAAAACAAGATTTTCATAAATCAATGTTTTGCTCTCACGTCCTCAAGAGTTCACAACGTGAGGTCCATGCTTGGCCTCGAGTCACCCTGGGAGTGACCCCCTACGGATGGTGTTTGCATGGATCAATATCAAGGTGAATGAGGGAGTATTTTATAGTACGTGGGAGCAGGACACGTGTCAACGTATCCTACGGTCTCCTCCATTAGGTTGCACCGTGAGATCCCCATGATCTGCCTGCGAGTCGCCCTGGGAGCGATCACCTTACGGAGGGCTTGATCATGGGAGTTGGAACAACGCAAACTCCAGAAATGGATAGGGTTTCTTAGGTTCATTTCCAACTTTGACTTTCCCTACGGTAGCATTGTTGGGACCGACCTCTGAAATCTGAAAATGGAGGGTTACACTTACGGGGAATTGTTAAGGTGTTAATAATTTTCTGACCGAAAAAAACGGTAGCTAAGAACTATTGGAATATGAGTTCTTCTGGTAATAGGGATTGGCTGAGATTGTCTCAATTCAGGGGAGGAGTAGCTGACTGCCCTACGGTAGCTGTTGCTCTAAACCTTTGAAGTATCGTTGCAAAATGAACGTTTATTCTATGGGTCTTTCATTACTTTTGCTAAATTGATTGGATTAAAATAATTATTTTGTGTAATGGGTTAATGAATCCTCACTAATTAAATTAATTTGTTTGTTTCAGCATGAATCGTTCTTTGTATGCCTCTAATTACGTCGTGTGTAATAAAACTGGTATCGCTAATACAACTAAGGAAATGCACTCAAACACTAATTGCGTGGATTTGGTCTCAACTGAGGACTGTCGTCAGGCCCACATGTCTAATTCATCTGAAATTGTTCATGATGAATATGACATAAACTGCTTAGCAAAACTCAATGTAAATAAATGTGATTTATTGGTCATTGAAACGTGTATAGTGGAAAATGATGATACAGCCTGGATCCTTGATTCAGGTGCAACTCATCACGTATGCTCTTCCTTTGAAGGAATGAGCTCCTGGCAACAATTAGATGCTGGGGAAATGACTCTCAGAGTTGGGACTGGGGAGTTCATTTCAGCTAAAGCAGTGGGAGACATTAAAATGTTCTTCTCCAGGGAACGTTATATGTTATTAGATAATGTATATATAGTTCCTAAAATAAAAAGAAATTTGATTTCTGTATCTTGTTTGCTTGAACAAGGAGATTCAGTGTCCTTTTCTGTAAATGAAGCTCTCATTACTAAAAGGGGTGCTGATATCTATTCTGCAAACTTGAAGAACAATTTATATGTTATAAGACCAATAGAGTCTAGGGCTATTTTGAACAATGAGATGTTTAAAACAGCTGAGACTCAACCTAAAAGGCAGAGAGTTTCTCAAAGTACCTATCTTTGGCACTTGAGACTTGGCCACATAAATCTCAATAGGATTGGGAGATTGGTTAAGAACGGACTTCTAAGCCAGTTAGAAGATGGCACTTTACCTCTGTGTGAGTCTTGTCTCGAAGGTAAGATGACCAAACGACCTTTTACTGGAAAAGGTTATCGTTCCAAGGAGCCCTTAGAGCTCGTACATACGGATCTCTGTGGTCCAATGAATGTTAGGGCTCGAGGAGGGTATGAATATTTCATCTCTTTCATAGATGATTATTCAAGGTATGGTTATTTATACCTAATGAGGCATAAGTCTGAAGCCCTTGAAAAGTTCAAGGAGTATAAGGCTGAAGTTGAGAACTTATTAGGTAAGACCATTAAAACACTTCGATCTGATCGAGGGGGAGAGTATTTGACTTAGAATTCCAAAACTATTTGATAGAACATGGAATCACGTCCCAACTCTCAGCACCAGGTACACCTCAGCAGAATGGTGTATCTGAAAGGAGAAACAGAACCTTGTTAGACATGGTTCGATCTATGATGAGCTATGCTCAGTTGCCTAATTCTTTTTGGGGTTATGCAGTAGAGACTGCAGTTTATATTTTGAATGTTGTTCCCTCAAAGAGTGTTTCTGAAACACCATTTGAGCTTTTGAAAGGGCGTAAAGCTAGTTTACGTCATTTCAGAATTTGGGGTTGCCCTGCACATGTGCTAGTGGCAAATCCAAAGAAATTGGATTCACGATCAAAATTATGCCTATTCGTAGGCTACCCAAAAGAAACAAGAGGTGGATATTTCTTCGATCCACAAGAAAATAAAGTGTTTGTATCGACAAATGCTACTTTCTTAGAAGAAGACCACGTTAGAGAACACAAACCACGCAGTAAAATTGTGTTGAGTGAACTTTCTGGGGAAGCTACAAATGAATCAACAAGAGTTGTTGATGAGGCTAGACCTTCAACAAGGGTTGTTGATGCGCCTAGTTCAGAGGTTGGACCTTCAACAAGAGTTGTTGATGAGCCCAGTACATCTGGTCAAGCCCATCCTTCTCAAGAGTTGAGAATGCCTCGACGTAGTGGGAGGGTTGTTATTCAACCTGAACGCTATCTGGGTTTAGCAGAAACTCCAGCTGTCATACCTGATGATGGAGTTGAGGATCCATTGACCTTTAGACAGGCAATGAATGATGTGGATCATGACCAGTGGGTCAAAGCTATGGATCTAGAGATGGAGTCTATGTACTTCAATCAAGTCTGGGATCTTGTAGACCTACCCGAAGGGGTAAAACCCATAGGGTGCAAATGGATCTACAAGAGAAAACGAGACGCAGCTGGGAAAGTACAGACTTTCAAAGCTCGACTTGTGGCAAAGGGTTATACCCAAAAGGAAGGGGTGGACTATGAAGAAACCTTCTCCCCAGTTGCCATGTTAAAGTCGATAAGGATACTCTTGCCCATTGCCACGTTTTATGATTATGAAATTTGGCAAATGGATGTCAAGACTGCTTTTCTGAATGGCAATCTTGAAGAGAGCATCTTTATGTCTCAACCAGAAGGGTTCATCGCTCAAGATCAAGAGCAAAAAGTTTCCAAGCTTAAACGATCCATTTATGGGTTGAAGCAAGCTTCCAGATCTTGGAATATAAGGTTTGACACTGCTGTCAAATCTTATGGCTTTGACCAGAACGTTGATGAGCCTTGTGTTTACAAAAGGATTATCAGCGGTTCAGTAGCTTTTCTGGTGTTGTATGTAGATGATATTCTGCTTATTGGGAATAATGTAGAATATCTAACTGAAATTAAAACTTGGCTATCAACTGAGTTCCAAATGAAAGATTTGGGTGAAGCTCAATATGTTCTAGGGATTCAAATTATCAGGAATCGTAAGAACAGAACGTTAGCCCTGTCTCAAGCATCCTATATAGACAAGATGTTGTCTAAATATAAGATGCAGAATTCCAAGAGGGGTTTACTCCCCTTCAGGCATGGAGTTCATCTGTCTAAGGAACAGTGTCCTAAGACACCTCAAGAAATTGAGGATATGAGACGGATCCCTTATGCTTCAGCAGTGGGCAGCCTTATGTATGCCATGTTGTGTACTAGGCCTGACATATGCTATGCAGTTGGGATAGTTAGTAGATACCAGTCTAATCCAGGGTTAGACCACTGGACTGCAGTGAAAAACATCCTCAAGTATCTTAGGAGAACGAGGGACTATCAGCTTGTGTATGGTGCTAAGGATTTGATCCTTACAAGATACACAGACTCTGACTTTCAGACTGATAAGGATTCTAGGAAATCCACATCAGGGTCAGTGTTTACCCTAAATGGGGGCGCTGTAGTCTGGCGTAGCATCAAACAAGGATGCATTGCAGACTCCACCATGGAGGTCGAATATGTCGTTGCTTGTGAAGCAGCTAAGGAGGCTGTATGGCTTAGGAAGTTCTTGATGGATTTGGAAGTTGTTCCAAATATGAACTTGCCAATCACCCTTTATTGTGATAATAGTGGTGCAGTGGCAAATTCTAAAGAACCTCGCAGTCACAAGAGAGGCAAGCACATAGAGCGCAAATATCATCTCATTAGAGAGATCGTGCAACGAGGTGATGTGATCGTCACGAAGATAGCTTCGGAGCACAATATTGTTGATCCATTTACGAAGGCTCTCACGGCTAAAGTGTTCGAGGGTCATCTAGATGATCTAGGTCTGCAAGATATGTACATAGAATAATCTAGGGCAAGTAGGAGAAGTGTAATGGGTATTCAAATGCCCTAGTTTATTGTATTTATCTGTATTTGTACTTTTCATGTATTATACAGTATTAATACAAACGATTATTCCTACTTCAATGCTAGTTTATTGTATTTATCTGTATTTGTACTTTTCATGTATTATACAGTATTAATACAAACGATTATTCCTACTTCAATGATTACTCATTCAATTCTAATTGTTGATGTACATTGCCCACTAGAGTTTTAGTTCAAGTGGGAGTTGGGTTTTATGCCCTAAAACTCGTAGACAGTAAATGAAACAAATTAATCGATCTCAATAAGTCCTTATTTGAGTGATTCAGTAATTTGGTTATTGAATAAATCGAGTTTGCATTAATAAACCCTAAATCCAATAAACTAAGATCCGAGGTTGTTTAAATGAAACTTGGACTAGTATGTAGGGACATACGGGGATCAGTGTCCAAGTTGAAGGGAATAAAAGTCCCCACGCAGCGGAAGCGCATCAATTGGACCTTACGCCGTATATTAATTAACATTAAAATACCGTTACGATAACTCAAACAAAACTTTAAACAACCTTTAAAGCCGCTGTAAAATTGGTTTAAACATGCTAAAATAAATCTAAATTTATTTTTAAAACTTTTCTAAAGAAAAGAGGAAGAACCGTTACAAACCTTCGTTGAAGACTTGACCGTTCTTCGCCAACGACGCTCCACGAACGAAAACGCAACAGCCGCCTTTGCTTTTCTTCGCTGGAAAATTCTTTTTTGATTGACTTGTGGGAGTCTTTCTCTAAGAGGGAGGCTAGAGAGAATTCTAGGTCTTGTCTTTCAAGAGTGTCAAGTGTCATGACCAATTAGGTCTAGTGTTCTATTTATAGAAGAGAGGCCATGAATAAAATATTCAATTAAATCAATCTTTTCCATAATTGATTCAATCTTTATTCCTTAATTAATCAATCATGATCAATCAATTCCATAATTGATTAATATTTCCACAAATGACTAATTACTTCCATAAGTGATTAGATCATTTCCTTAAATGATTAATCACTTCCTTAAGTGATTAATTATTTCCATAATTGATTAATTCCCGGTTAATGAATTCTTTAATTAATTAACCACCAATTAAATATCACATATTTAATTCCCGACCTAGAATTAATTAATTTGCCCAAACACATTTCAGGCCTTAAATTAATTAATTCATTATTTTGAACTCTTTCAAACTTCCATAAATTTATATTTGAACTTTTCAAATATTAATTTCTCTCATAATAATATATCAATATATATTATATTTATTTCCCTTAATAAATTGAACATTTTCAATTTACTTTTATTACTTAGTTGCCTCAAATTACTTTACGAGCTACCAGTGGGACCTAATGGACCTGCAGATCAGAAGCTCCAACGATGTGAGATTAATTGGTCAAACTCATTAACCACACTAATCAATATTCGTTAACTGTGTGTACATTCCACTATAGACTCACAGTTGCACTCTTCTCACTGCAGACATATTTTCTGTGTCCACGGATCTAAACCAATATCGACTAGTTAGTCCTTCACGAGTGTCCGTAACACCAGCTGGGTCAAATTACCGTTTTACCCCTGGGTTACCTCTATTTCCTTAAGTACCAATTCTCCTCTAATGAACAACCTGTTTGTGGTCCAACCATCAAATAGAAAACCCTCTCGTGCCATTGAGAGGGTAGGGCCCTTTGTTCAAGACTCGGAGTAACCACTTAAGGGAACACTCATTTGCTTCCCTAAAGTCAGGAAGGAGTGAATTCCATCTTGTACGATTATGTTCCCAGCTCCCCATTCGGTCTTGTCCCCAAAGTGGTAGGCTTATTGAGTCGGCGTATTGGCCACTCTCACCCATACAAATCAAAGGACAATCTCTCATGAGCAGGAGTCCATAATCAACTCAGGATTAAGACTAAGTTGTCTAGGTCGTCCTAGTGAAATAGAAAACCAACTAGTTAACGGTGTTATAACCAGTGGTTACCATTTCGCGGTCCGGTCTTATGCAAACTCATTGCATAGGATACCCCCACTCGCATGTCTCCTACACGAACGCGTTGGATCGCAGCGTTTGCATCAAATACAAAGTGGGTCGTATCCATAGTGTCACCAGGATAAGGCACCCAGTCTTATCCCTATACTATAGACCCTTTAGGCTGTTTCTTGAACAATGATCCCATATGTCGCTACATATAGTTCAAGACTCATATTACAGCCTTGGATGTCTAGTTTATTGGATTAGGGTCAAATAGTGCAATATTTATCAATAACATTTTATTGCAGAAAATTAAATAACACTTTATTAAATACAAGTATAAAATTTGTTTACATTCACTATCTACGAGTTTTAGGGCATAAAACCCAAGAAACTCCCACTTGAACTAAAACTCTAGTTTAGTTGGATGTACAACAATCTTATTCAATAGTGGGTGTATAAATACATGTATAAAACATATACAATGTACAAATACAATAAACTAGGGCATCACTATACCCATTGGTATCACTATACCCAATGTATGATGGTATCACTATACCCATCATATAATGGTATCACTATACGCATTGTATGATGGTATCACTATACCCATTGTATAATGGTATCACTATACCCATTACATTTCTCCCACTTGCCCTAGATTTCATCTTTGTACATAACTCGTAGACCTAGACCTTCTAGATGACCCTCATACCCTTTAGCCGAAAGAGTCTTCGTGAATATTTCAATTTAATTCAATGTGTGTGCTTGTCTTGGGCTGGAAAGTTCTGATGAATTTGCCACAACACCACTGAATCACTATAAAGTCTAATGGGCAAGTTCACATTTGGAACACATTCCAAATCAGTCAAGAACTTTCTAAGCCTTACAATCTCTATCGCTGCTTCACAAGCAACTATATTTTTGGCTTATATGGTTAAGACTGTAATTGTGCCACATTATAGCTCCTTTGTAAAGTTTGACCATGGATACTGATTGATATGTGCTAACTATCCCTACATCATCACAGATGTCAGGCCTTGTGCAGAGCATTGCATACATTATGCTGCCCACAACGGAGGCCTAGGGAATCTGTCTCATATTCTCAATCTCTTAGGTGTCTTAGGACACTATTCCTTAGACAAGTGAACTTCATGCTTGAAATGCAATAAGCCCTTCTTGGAGTTGTGCATCGAATATCGGGACAACATTTTGTCAATATACGTTGCTTGAGACATGGCAAGTATTTTGTTCTTCCGATCCCGGACTATTTGGATTCCAAGAACATATTTGACCTCTCCAAAATCTTTCATTTGGAATTGGTCTACTAGCCATCCTTTTATGTCAGACAGATATCCTTATCAGTCTTAAAATCCATGTCAGTGTATCCTGTAAGGATCAAATCCTTAGTCCTATACACGAGCATATAGATCCTCTTTCTCCTCAGATACTTGAGGATATTCATAACGGTTTTCCAATGATCAAATCTTGGATTAGATTGGTACTTACTGACAATCCCTATTGCATAGGGCATTCGTCTCATGTCCTCAACTCCTTGAGGTGTCTCAGGAAACACTTTCTTAGACAAAATGAATTTCATGCCTGAAAGGTAGAGAACTCTTCTTGGAATTCTGCATCTTATGTCTAACTAACATCTCGTAGATATAAGACACTTGAGACAATGCTAGCTTTTTGTTCTTACCATTCCTAACGATTTGGATCCGAAAAACAAACTTTAGCTTCTCCCAAATTTTCATTTGGAAATGAGCTGCTAGCTTATTTTACTAGTCAGTAAGATAACCTATATCATTCCCAATGACTAGGATATCAATCACATACAACACTAAGAAAGCTACCGAACTATTGACGATCTTCTTGTTAAGACAAGATTCATCAATGTTTTCGATCAAAGCCAAAAGATTTGATCACAGTATCAAATCTTATATTCCAAGATCGAATTGCTTAGGTCAATCCATGAATGGATCACTTAAGCTTGCAAACCCCTTTTTGCTTCTGATCTTGCTAAATGAACCATTTTGCTTGAGACATGTAGATACTCTTCTCAAGATTACCATTCAAAATGGTAGTCTTGACATCCATTCTAAATGGACAAAAGTTCTAACAGACTTCAACATGACGACAGGAGATAAGACTTTCTTACAGTCCCCTGTCTCTGGGTATAACCCTTTTGCCATAAGTCTAACCATAAGATTATGTCTCGTTTCTTCTTGTAGATTCATTTGTAATCCATTGGTGTTACCCATTAGATAGATCTATAAGATTCTAGATGGATTTGAAATCACATATTTCAATTCTGGGTCCATTACTTTAATCCAATTGGTTCTTGTTAACATCATTCATTATCTTACTTTAAGACAATGAATCCTCTAAATTATCATCAGCTATGACGATCTGGGCTTCAATTAAACCCATGTAACGGTCAGATTGTAGAACCATCCTCCCACTGTATTGAGGCACTCTCAACTTTTGAGATAGATGTAACTAACCAATTGTATTGGCCTTATCAACAACTCTTGTTTAAGGTCCAACATCATCAACAACCCTTGTTGATTAATCAACAACTCTTGTTGATATTTCTGTAGCTTCATCAGTCAATTTACTTAAAACGATCTTACTTTGTGGCTTATTATTTCTTATGTGGTCTTCTTCTGAGAATGTTGCATTTTTCGATACAAATTCTTATTCTCTTGGGGATTGAAGAAGGATCCACATCTCTCGTTTTTATGGGGTAGCCTACGAATAGGTATATTATTTGAACAATGTTCCAATTTCTTTTGGGTTGGCCACTAGCACATGTGTTGGACTCCCCAAAAAAATAACGTAAACTATTTTTACGTCTTATCCACAATTCAAAAGATGTTTCACAAACACTTTTGATGGAACGTTGTTCGAAATATGTGCTGCAGTCAACACTACATGCCCCCAAAACGAGTCAGGCAAATGAGCATAGCTCATAATGAATCGAATTGTATCCAATAGGGTTCTATTTCTCCTATCTAATACACCGTTTCCTTAAGGTGCTTCAGGGGTAGTTGAGATGTAATTCCATGTTCTATCAAATAGTCTTGGAATCTCAAGTCTCATCTACTCTACACCTCGATCAGATCGAAGTATTTTTATCACCTCACCTAACAAGTTTCCAACTTCAATCTCAAACCACTTTGAATTTCTCAAGAGCTTTAGTCTTAAGTTGCATTAGGTTGAGATACACATACCTTGCATAATTATCTATAATATAGATAAATTATTCATGCCCTCCCACTGCTTTAACATATTAGACCACAAAGATCCAAATGTACAAGCTCTAAGGGCTCTTTGGCTCTCTTATCTCTTTTCCAGTAAAAGATCTATCAGTCATATTCCCATAAGACATGACTTAATTGGTATTAGAGAGTGTTCTTCTAACTAACTTAGAAGTATACTCAAGACTAAGCTCTCAATCATATTGAGATCATAACTAGCCTAACACCTTAAAAACCAAAGAAAGGTATTTCCTTTAGGAGAAATCTTTTGCCTTTCATTTCTTTGATTAGTAGCATCCACAAGCAACACAGTGTTCATGACTGCCTTAATCTCTATTAGTCTTAAAAACGTTTATGTTATTTTTTCAGTTTAGCTGAACAAAAGTTAACTCCCTTTCTTGAAATGAACTGCATTAGCAGAGAAAGGTAAAGAGTAACATTGTTCCAGCCAATACGATAGAGAAATCAAATTTCTAGGAATTATATACACATTATCTAATAATATGTATTTCCTCCCACTGGAAAAAAATAACTTGACGTTCCCCATTGCTACAGTCAAGACAACCTCTCTAATTCAAAATTTTGAGAGTTATCTCAATAGCATGAAGCTATTGCCAGGAATTTATTCCTTTTAATAAACAGAACAAACGTAATTTTGTGACTATGAATCAAGTATTCGGGTAGAATCATCATTCTTCACAAATTACGCTTCCAAGATTAGTAAATCGAATTTACTGTCTTTGGACAAGTCTTCCTTGGTTGAGCAAGGCTCAATGTCACATTCATTAATAACACTTCTTAATGAATTAAACATTTGGGGCATGAGAACATTTCTCTATCAAGACTAATCTTAAATTATTCGCCACAAATTAATCGTTTAAATTTGTTGTATAATCACCGTTATTTATAAAATGGGCGTAAGACTATGCACATAAAACATTGAATCGTTGAAATAACAAATCACTTGATTATTTATCGCACTAACCCATTACAAGAGCAATACAAACAATTGCATACAATCCAATCAATTTAGCAAAACAGACAATCACAGAACCCTAAAACTATCGATTTAGTTTTGCAACGACGTTTCAGAGGTTTAGAATGTCAGCCACTGAAGGGTGATCAGGCACTCCTCCTTTGAAATGAGACACCTCTCATCTAATTCTAATTCCAGAATAACTCATATTCCTATAGACATTAGCCACCGTTGTTCGGTCAAGGATTTGTTAACACTTTTAACTCATCCTTGTAAGTGTAACCCTCCCACTTTCAGATCTCAGAGGCACGCACCAACAGGCTACCGAAGGGAAAGACAACTGTTGGTGATTAGCCTAAGGGCTCCTATCCTTTTTAGGAGTTCACGATGTTCCGAATCCTATGACCAGGCCCTCCGAAGGGATGGTTGCGCCAGGACAACCTGCAGGCGGATCATAGGACTCTCACGGTGTGAACTATGGGCTGAGACCGAAGGATACGTTGACACGTGTCCCGCTCCCACTTACTCTAGACATTTTTCCTATTCACCTTGATATTGATCCATGCAAACACTTTCCGAAGGGAGGCCGCTCCTAAGGCGACTCGAAGTCGAGCATGAATCTCACGTTGTGAATATAGGGACGTGGGAACAAAACTTGATTTAAATCTCGTTTTGTAACTTTCCTCCCACTGAAAATGTCCTAAGGTTAATATAGGGTTATTTAACTTAGATAGTATTCGGCTAAGTCAATCTATCTAAGTTTGATCCTATTATAACAATTATGGAAAGGATTCAACTGCAATCTTCTGGGTGAATTAAACTTCTTTTAATAAACCCAATATTGCAAAGTCAACATTACTATGGTTAATTCAACTCAATGTTCGGGTCAGTTCCTAGGTAGGAGGTGTTCCGTAAACCGTCAACTTAAATACCCCCAGCCTTAGACAGAACTTTACCGAGAGAGTTCCCTTATAACCTCAGTAATGTAAGGTCTTTACTCTAAAGATCTAGGTGCATTAAACACTTTTAATAAACCTAGTGACATTGCATGCTAACATTTAACTATGATTAATTCAACTCCGGTATTCCAGGTCAGTTCCCAGGTAGGAGGTGTTCCGTAAACCGTCAACTTAAATACTACCAGCCTTAGACAGAACATTACCGGTGGAGTTCCCTTATAATCATAGCAATGTTTTTCCTACTTAGTCAATTAAAACTATTTTTAAAAACTAAGTAAGAAAAGATTCTAATCCTATTAGAAACTGATCTAGGTCTAATTAATTTTAAACAATTTAAAACTAATCCAATTCATCCTATGATCTTATGTTTGCATGCAAATCTTGATTATAGATTGACGGTTTCTAATCATTAATATTAAAGAACTATTTCAAATTTTAATGATTAATCCTATAATCAAGAATCTAGGGTTTAATTCATTCAACAATCTCATTCAAATTAAATAATTAAACCACACTAATTGCATGAATAATATAACAATTATATTATTAACTATGGATGTTTCATGCTTCATGCAATTTTTGATTTTCTTTTATTATAACAATTATAAGCCAATCAAGAAAATCAAACAAGCATGCTTCATTCATCACATTAAACATAACTATTTATATTTAATTTAGGTAATGACATGCTTCATGCTTTCCAATTTTTCATATAATTAATATACACTTATATTAAAAAATATGAAAAAAAATCCATGCATTTAAACATACATTATAACAATTTATAATATATAAAAAACGCATGAGCATGTTTATAACCTAAGGTGGGATTAAATATTCTATATGACATCCATAAAGCATATAAATAGCAATTGAACCGGTTAATTTTGGCCCCTAGGATAAAATAAAGCATTAAATTACATTAATTTAGCTAAATTCTATCCTAAAAATCCATGTACAGCTCCGGAATTGGACTAGACAGCACGAACCGCCCCGAACCACCTCGAACCGGCCTCCAAAATCACTAACCATGCCAAAAATTGGCTGAACCGGACCAAATAGGTCCCGCCCAGCCGAATCGGACCGGTCATGCCTCGAACCGCGCCTTTTGAAACCCTAGGTCGCGCCTCCATCGTGACAGCGTCGAGACGCTGTGATGATAACGTCCCGACGCTGTGCGTTTTCCATATCTGGCGCCTGCGTAATCGAGACAGCGTCGAGACGCTGTTGAGGTAGCGTCCCGACGCTGTGTGCTTTCCTTACCGAGCGCCTTCGGTATCGAGACAGCGTCGAGACGCTGTTGAAGGAGCGTCCCGACGCTGTTGCGTCTGGAGGCAGAATCTGGGCGGCAGCAGCATCGATTCTCCGATTTCGGCCCCGATTTCAGCGGCGATTGCTCCGATTTTTATCTCATAAAAACCTATTCTAGACCTGGACTTACATAGGACTCGATTTTACATAAAATACCCGAAACACCGGGCCTTACATGATCAAAATCACATAAAAATAAAATCTATGGCCATAAAATTAACCCAAACAGTTCAATGCAAACCGAACATACATTATGCATAAATCCCACCTATTAGAGCCTATCGCAACTTTTTAAAATTAATTAATAGGGACAGCGATGGCTCTGATGCCGATTGAAGGGAATAAAAGTCCCCACGCAGCGGAAGCGCATCAATTGGACCTTACGTCGTATATTAATTAACATTAAAATACTGTTACGATAAATCAAACAAAACTTTAAACAACCTTTAAAGCCGCTGTAAAATTGGTTTAAACATGCTAAAATAAAACTAAATTTATTTTTAAAACTTTTCTAAAGAAAAGAGGAAGAACCGTTACAAACCTTCGTTGAAGACTTGACCGTTCTTCGCCAACGACGCTCCACGAACGAAAACGCAGCAGCCGCCTTTGCTTTTCTTCGCTGGAAATTTCTTCTTTGATTGACACAATCACCACAGAGGTTACACCAGTATGTCTCTAAGTCTAGGAGGCAAAAGACTTGTGGGAGTCTTTCTCTAAGAGGGAGGCTAGAGAGAATTCTAGGTCCTGTCTTTCAAGAGTGTCAAGTGTCATGACCAATTAGGTCTAGTGTTCTATTTATAGAAGAGAGGCCATGAATAAAATATTCAATTAAATCAATCTTTTCCATAATTGATTCAATCTTTATTCCTTAATTAATTAATCATGATCAATCAATTCCATAATTGATTAATCTTTTCCACAAATGACTAATTACTTCCATAAGTGATTAGATCATTTCCTTAAATGATTAATCACTTCCTTAAGTGATTAATTATTTCCATAATTGATTAATTCCCGGTTAATGAATTCTTTAATTAATTAACCACCAATTAAATATCACATATTTAATTCCCGGCCTAGAATTAATTAATTTGCCCAAACACATTTTAGGCCTTAAATTAATTCATTCATTATTTTGAACTCTTTCAAACTTCCATAAATTTATATTTGAACTTTTCAAATATTAATTTCTCTCATAATAATATATCAATATATATTATATTTATTTCCCATAATAAATTGAACATTTTCAATTTACTTTTATTACTTAGTTGCCTCAAATTACTTTACGAGCTACCAGTGGGACCTAATGGACCTGCAGATCAGAAGCTCCAACGATGTGAGATTAATTGGTCAAACTCATTAACAACATTAATCAATATTCGTTAACTGTGTGTACATTCCACTATAGACTCACAGTTGCACTCTTCTCACTGCAGACATATTTTCTGTGTCCACGAATCTAGACCAATATCGACTAGTTAGTCCTTCACGAGTGTCCGTAACACCAACTGGGTCAAATTACCGTTTTACCCCTGGGTTACCTCTATTTCCTTAAGTACCAATTCTCCTCTAATGAACAACCTGTTTGTGGTCCAACCATCAAACAGAAAACCCTCTCGTGCCATTGAGAGGGTATGGCCATTTGTTCAAGACTCGGAGTAACCACTTAAGGGAACACTCATCTGCTTCCCTAAAGTCGGGAAGGAGTGAATTCCATCTTGTACGATTATGTTCCCAGCTCCCCATTCGGTCTTGTCCCCAAAGTGGTAGGCTTATTGAGTCGGCGTATTGGCCACTCTCACCCATACAAATCAAAGGACAATCTCTCATGAGCAGGAGTCCATAATCAACTCAGGATTAAGACTAAGTTGTCTAGGTCGTCCTAGTGAAATAGAAAACCAACTAGTTAACGGTGTTATAACCAGTGGTTACTATTTCGCGGTCCGGTCTTATGCAAACTCATTGCATAGGATACCCCCACTCGCATGTCTCCTACACGAACGCGTTGGATCGCATCGTTTGCATCAAATACAAAGTGGGTCGTATCCATAGTGTCACCAAGATAAGGCACCCAGTCTTATCCCTATACTATAGACCCTTTAGGCTGTTTCTTGAATAATGATCCCATATGTCGCTACATATAGTTCAAGACTCATATTACAGCCTTGGATGTCTAGTTTATTGGATTAGGGTCAAATAGTGCAATATTTATCAATAACATTTTATTGCAGAAAATTAAATAACACTTTATTAAATACAAGTATAAAATTTGTTTACATTCACTATCTACGAGTTTTAGGGCATAAAACCCAACACAAGTAACAACCTAAATGGTCTATAGTATAGGGATAAGGCTGGGTACCTTATCCTGGTGACACTATGAGATACGACCCACCTTGTATCCGATACAGATGCAATGATCCAAAGCATCCATGTAGGAGACATACGAGTGGGGGTATCCTATGCAATGAGTTTGCATAAGACCGGACAGCGAAATAGTAACCACTAGATGTAACACCGTTAACTAGTTTAGGTTTCTATTTCAATAGGATGGCCTAGGTAACTCAATCTCAATCCTGAGTCTGTTATGAACTCCTTTTCAGGAGGGATTGTCCTTAGATTTGTATGGGTGAGAGTGGCCTGCTCGCCGACTCAATATTCCTACCATTTCAGGGGCAAGACCGAATGGGGGCTGGGAACATAACAGTACAAGATGGAATTCACTCCTTCCCCTATTGGAGCAAGTAGATGTGTGTTCCCTTAAGGGCTGATTCCAGGGCTTGAACAGAAGCGCGCTGTCCTCTCCTGGCCCGAGAGGAATTTCTGTTGGGAAATTGTGATAAATGACTACAAAAAAAAACATTCTTGATTTTTGGCTACGGAAGTTTGGATTTTGCAGGCATGGCTACCGACATTTTAGGGAACTGTTTACTGGATTATTTTGGACGTTTTTACCCCTTGTATTTACGGTTATTTACAGAAGTCGTTTACTTCATTTCCGAGGACAGAGATGTGTTTTGGATGGTCAACGAATTTCAAAACGGTACATACAGGGGGTGCTGTGTAGAAGTTGACATCCCGAGCGTCAATACTGGTATACACCCCGTGGGGACAGTTTCAAAGGGAGTAAACTAAATCCCTAAAATTTTGGGATTTTAGTATCTGTTTGTTGCAAATATAAGGGGAGGGAAACGAAACCGTTACCTATTTAAATTTTTTTGGTACAGTCGTCGCGTAGGGGGAGAAACGACCGAGCATGCAAGAGATGGTTGTCGACGCGGCGGATGAAGGTCGTTGGCACGGCGGAGATGGTTCGTCGGCGTGGTATGAGAGGTAGGTAGTGATATTCACTCTGTTTAGCGGTGGGAAATGGTGTGGAATGGAGGGTTCGAGGGTGTGGAATACTCTCAAGGGTTTCTACTTTTGGAGGAAGAAGATGGACGGGTGGGCTGCTACATGAAGGCTATTCTGGTGGTGAGGGTGGACGGTGACATGACGTTTTTACCCCTTGTATTTACGGTTATTTACAGAGGCCGTTTACGTCATTTCCGAGGACAGAGATGTGTTTTGGATGGTGAACGAATTTCAAAACGGTACATACAGAGGGTGTTGTGTAGTCGTTGACATCCCGAGTGTCAATACTGGTATACACCCCGTGGGGACAGTTTCAAAAGGAGTAAACTAAATCTCTAAAATCTCGGGATTTTAGTATCTGTTTGTTGCAAATATAAGGGGAGGGAAACGAAACCGTTACCTATTTCAATTTTTTGGTACAGTCGCCGCGTAGGGGGAGAAACAACCGAGCATGCAAGAGATGGTTGTCAACGCGGCGGATGAAGGTCGTTGGCACGACGGAGATGGTTCGTCGGCGTGGTGTGAGAGGTAGGTAGTGATATTCACTCTGTTTGGCGGTGGGAAATGGTGTGGAATGGAGAGTTCGGGGGTGTGGAATGCTCTCAAGGGTTTCTACTTTTGGAGGAAGAAAATGGACGGGTGGGCTGCTGCATGAAGGCTATTCTGGTGGTGAGGGTGGGCGGTGACATGACGTTTTTACCCCTTGTATTTACGGTTATTTACAGACGTCGTTTACGTCATTTCCGAGGACAAAGATGTGTTTTGCAGTATTTAATTGCAATTATTCATTCTGGTGGTGAGGGTGGGTGGTATCTTCTTTTTAGCTTATTCATTTTTTGGGGAAAATTAGTATGTCTTCGGGTTGCTGGTGTTCTTATTTTTTTGGGTTTTTAATTGCTGATGTTCTTGGGTGCAGGTAGTATGTCTTCAGATTGAGAGGACATTTTTTCCAATTAATGCATTCTGAAGGTATTTCTCTCTACTGAGGGAGGTTGAACTTTGTTATCCTTCCCCAATAAAGGTATTGACTCTTTTTTTCCGGGTAGCAACTTTTTCTGGGGTACAAATTTTTTCAGTAGTAACACCTACTACTAGTTTTGTTTCTTGGATTTTTTATTTTTCAAACTTCCTAAAATGTCTCCAACTTTTTTTAGGGGTATATTTTATCTCTCCTAAACTCTTATTTTGATTTTAAACGTAAGAATACGTTAGGCAGTTTGTTGGGGGCATATTTGTCTTTTACAAATATGGATTTATTAATCATTAAATCGTTTAGTCATCTATTTAATTTTTAAACGTTTGTAGCTATATTTCAAGCCACCTATTTATTTTTAGCCATATTTCTTGTTGCCACATTTGTGTTTAGTGGTTGGACCCTAAACAGGTTGTTCATTAGAGGGATCAGTGGTACTTAAGGACCCAGAGGTAACCCAGGGGTAAAACGGTAATTTGACCCAGCTGGTGTTACGAACACAGGTGAAAGATTGACTTACTGCTATTGGTCGATATCCATGGACACAAAAATATTCTACAGTGAGAAGAGTGCAGCTGTGGGTCTTTAGTGGAGTGACCCACGGTTAACGAATGTTGATTGACTCGGTTAATGAGTTTAGCTGATCAATCTCGTATCGTTGGAGCTTATGATCTGTAGGTCCATTAGGTCCACCTGCTAGCTCATAACGGGTTCAGAGATAATTTAGTCTTGATATTAAAGGGAATTAATATAATGTATGGAGATACATTATAGTATAAAGTTTAATTAAAGAATTAAACTTTATAATTACTTTTGGTTATGATTCGAAATTAATTATTGAGAGAATAATGAATTTAATTAAATATGTGATATTTGATTAATTCATGGATTAATTAATTGGGGAATTAATTAATTTAATTTAGTTTGGATAAATGTGATTTAATCAAATTAATACTATAGTTTATATTAATGTACATTATGATGCACATTAAAACTATAGGTTAATTGAGAGAGATTAAAAATTGAATATGATTCAATTGTAAAATTAATTAAATATTTGATATTTAATTAATGAGAATTCAATTAATAAGATTAATTGAATGGCCAATTTAATTCAATTGAATATGATTCAAATTGAATTAAATACCTTAGGTTATAATTGGTTTAATTAATATTGATTTAATTAAATTAATTATAATTATTTAATTAATTAAATGATAATTGATAATTATTATTTAATTAATAGACGGCCTGGATTGCGTTGATTATGATCAACGGTAGAGATCAAGTAAGGAATAACTCCCTCCCCACTTATCGTAAAGTTGGAGGGAGTTTCCCTAACTCTGGTGAATCTCTCTTATTCAGTAAAAAGATAGAGAGAAAAGAACTCTCAAATTCTCTAAAAAAATTTCAGCACTTCCTTGCTGTAATTTTCCCTTCCAAGACGATCTTTGGGTTCCCACAAGCCAATCTTGAGTCCCAAGAGTCATAGCGGGTGAATCGACGTGGTGGTGTTCGTTGGGAGGAAGAAGAACGTACATTGGAGCATTGTGCAGTGTTCTTCAATTCCATGTAAGTTTCCTTAGATCTAAATAAGTTTTAGATCTAATTATTCAGCATGCTTAATCTGTAATAGTTTAATTTAGAAATTGTTTCTAATTTTAATTTGCCAACGTATTGGTTTTTTCTACAATTGATATTTAAAAACGAGATCGTTCTTGATTGCTTCCGCTGCCAAAAGGAATTTTAATCCTTCAGGTCTCACCCCGGATGCCTGATTTGAACTGGACTGCTGGTCGACATAATTAGCTTTCTTCTGATTACAATTCGGAGCAATATGCCCTTCCCGACCACACTTGAAACAAACACGGGTCCCTGCCAAGCAACGACCCCAGTGGTACTTCCTACAGGTCTGACATAATGGCCTATCCTGATTAGGCCCTGGCTGATTCTGTGCTCTCTGTCGACGGTCCTGGGGCGGACCTCGTCTAGGGTAACGGTGACCCCTCTGTGTGTTCGAGCTCATCTGATCGTACCTTAGCTTATGACCTGAGGAAGGTTCTGAAGAGACAGCTGACGGTCGTCGATCAATCAGCTGTGCCACCCTAACTGTCGTGGCATAGTCTTGGGGTTCATGGGCTGCCACACTACCCTGAATCTCTTCCTTTAAGCCTGTGATGAAACGTTCTACCTTGTCAACCTCTACAGCTACCAGGGCAGGGGCAAACCGAGACAGTCTGGCAAACTCTATCTCGTACTCCTCTACAGTTCAGTTTCTCTGCGTAAGAGCCACGAACTCTGCTTGCTTCTTGAAACGGGAGGCGGCAGGGTAATATTTCCTAAAGAACTCCCCCCTGAACTGAGCCCATGTGAAAGGTCCGTTGCTGACGTCTATAGTCCTTTCGAACGATTGCCACCAAATCAGGGCGTTATCTCGTAACAGGAACACGGCGCAGTACACTTTCTGGTCCTCCGGGCAGTTCATGTGGCGAAAAACAGTCTCGATGGAGGACAGCCACAACTCTGCTACCGTGGGGTCCCTTGAGGCTCCATCGAACGGACAGGGGTCCCACTTCCTAAAATCTCTCAGGCACCTAGCCTCCCGCAATAGGGTGGCTTCGTTGTTCTGAGGCGCTTGGGCCTGTGGCCCCGCAAGCACGCCTGCAACTGCAGCCTTAACTACGGTCTGAACTATTGCCTGAATATCCACTGTGACAGGTCCTACCGCAGGCCCCGGCTGTCCACCCGGTTGTTCCACTTGTGGGTTTTCCGGTAGATCCCCTCCTTGCTCTACAGGTGGCACGACTTGCTCAGGGGCTGTACGACCCCTACCACGACCTCTTCCTCGACCTCTTCCACGTCCTTGTGCTCGGGGAGGTATGATCTATTTCACAAAAATTTTATCATTTTACTAACAGGCTTGAACCCTTTAAACAATTCACAGGTACTAAACCTTATGCATATTTTTCCCACAACATGAATCTTTTCCGAACATATATAACATGTAACATTTACAGGCTACAAAGTAATCAAACGTGTACCTGGCGTGACCGGATGCTTGCTGATAAGCCATGGACATACCTAAGATTTACGATGTAAACCAGTCTACAGAACCTATAACCTAGAGCTCTGATACCAACTGTAACGACCCCACTTTTCATGCCTAGATCCTAGGGTCGTTACTACATACATTTCATTCTACTTCTAAGAAAAACGAGGAAATATAATTTAAAGAAAATATACTTAGAAATTTTGCGAAACCTTTCAGTCTGGGATCCCAGTTAAAACAACACAAAAGAACACTTTAGCCATTCACACGAAACTTAAAGCGGAATAAACCTTAAATCATTCGCAATACAAGTTCAAAAGGAGAATTTCAAAACATAAAATGCGGAAGACTATCCTAAAGGAGATCCATGGCTCAGCAACTCTCCGTCACGCGTTCTGTACACCTTTACCTCTACCTGCAGTTGTATGTAAGAGAAAAGAATGAGTATTTAAGAAAATACTCGGTAAGTAGCAATACTTCAAGACACTTGCAGCATTAAAAGTTTTAATATCTTATTCGAGTTAAGGGCCTAAGGGTTACGTCATCTCATTCTCATTCATTTCATTTCATTTAGCTGTAGTTCGGGCCTCGTGATCGATTAACTCACCTACATATAAGTTTGCCAACTCACTGGTAGTGCACAAGTGGGTGTTTTGGGAGATCTCTACCCCTACTGATGGTAGAAGGCACCGAGTCAGTGGAGCTAAGTCTCATCCCTCAAGGCACTAACGGGCGCGTAGCGCTCTAAACTACCATTTCACTGGTGGGGCGTTCATGGGTTTAGGTCAGAAATTAACTTCCACAGTTAGTAAATGGCACCTAGTCTGCGAAGCCAAGTCCCGCCCATTAAGCCCCTCATTTCAGTCTATTACATCTCAGTCCTAGGTGTTTAATCGACACGACCTTCTTCTAAGGCAACTAGCCTATTATTTTCCCTTTCTTAATCCTTTTCCCTTTAGGACCCCCTTAACACCTGCTAATTTTGACTGCAACCCAGTTAACCAAACCCTTTTCTTTTACGGAGAACACTGACAGGTAAACTGACACGTATCATCCCTACTCAAACAATCTCTAGAATAAGAACGAAGGCGACAACATCACTCCTAAACAGAGATACAACACAAACTCCCCTTTGTCCACAGACAATACCAGTCATCTTATAATATAAAACAGTACAGCACTTTCACCCATCACACAACACAAGTACACAACAACCATATACATAACATCTCAATCTCAATCCAAATTTTTAATACCAATTCAGGCTAGGAGCAAACAGTCATTTCAATGCATAAACATTTCATGCTAACGCATCGAATTACCTACCATGTTCAGCTACCATACAACGCATTTAAAACATGGAATTTGAATCCAACTAGCTACTTAAATTCCAAGGGCAGCTTAAGGATTGAATCCAACTCATGCTATTATAAGTCACACTCAACTTTAATGAGTTTTAAAGCACAAAGTTTTATTCCAAAGGGCTACTTACCTTAGTGAAGAAGATATTGGATCAACCTTCAAGAAATTTCTTTACTCCAAGGCTCTTAAGCAAGCTACAACAAGGAACGAAACTCTCAATCAAATAGGGACTCTAATCCAAGCATTCAACTAGGAACCCGTTAATTTAGAGAAGGTTCAACTTCCAAAAACTTACCCAAACTCAACCTTTAGCTTGTTGTCCAATGATCCAACAACGCTCCAAACTGACGATTAAATCCCCAAAAGCTAAGAGAACCTTGCAACCACATGCCAAAATCAATGGGTACTCCTTTAACACAATTAAAAAATTCAAAACTTAACTTAGTTCACTTACCCAAAGCCGAAATTGCTCAAACACGTTGGAACTCGAAGACCCACTGTTTGAATCGGCGGAATTGAATGGGTACGCTTGCTGAACGGGAGAAGGAGTGAGTGAGTAATCGTTTAAATGCAAGAACTAACCCACATAAGCCTCAAACAAACTTACCCAATGCGGGAACTCACCTAAAACACCCAAAAACGCAGAAAAACGGTCCCTCCTCGCTGCTGTCTGTGCCTACAGTGTTGCTGCCGGAAAACAATGCTAAACGCGCGCACCCACGCTGCTACAACATGAGACAGAGAAGAGAGAAAGAGAGAGAGCTCACGGAGGGGCGACGCGGCGTGCGGCGGTCTGCTACGGAGGAGGCGGCGACGGCACGGCAGGGAGAGAGCTGCGAAGGAGGGGGAGCGAACCGGGTTAGAGAGAGAGAGAGAGAGAGATGAGAACGGGAGGGAGATACAAGAGAAAAACGGAAGAGAGAGGGAGCTTACAGTCGGCGAGCGGCGGCGGAGGCGCGACGGCGCGAGCTGCGGCGGCGTCGATGGTCGACGTGCGGCAGAGGAGACGGGGCCGAGAGGGAGTGAGAGAGAGAGATAACCGAGAGGGAGGGAGAGAGAGAGAGATAACCGAGAGGGAGGGAGAGAGAGAGAGATAATTGAGAGGGAGAGAGAGGGTGTCGGGGAGAGAGAGAGCTTCAGACTTTTTTTTTTTTTCAAACAGTCACTTTGACCGAAAATTGGGGGGGAAGTTGCTCGCCCTTTTTTTTCCCCTTTGGCCGGCAGTTAATGCCCACTCCTTTTTTTTTCTCATTTTTCCAATGCTTGCCGTTACACAAAAACACTAAAAACACTTGAAAAAACATAAGAGTCATCTAAAATAGTTATCATTCTTTCGTCTTTTTTTAGTACATCAACATTCAAGAGTGGGGAGATTCGAACCTCTAACCTCATGGTCGAGGACACATGTCAATTACCGCTGAGCTAAGCTCACTTTGACTGTCATTCTTCTGTCTTGATATGCGAACAAATATTAAAGGCATCGATATCAACTGTCATCAAGCTTCAATACTGAAAATCATAAAAAGATATAGAAACAAATTAGAAAAAATAATTGAGATAGTTAAATATCTATTTCTTCATTCCTTTTTTTAAAAAAAGTAATATATCTGGGAATCATTAATAATTTTATAAAAAAGGTAATATATCTCGGAATCATTAAACCCTAATTATGTTGAATTAAAATCAAATTTATGGTTTAAGGGATCATCTAGATTCAAAACATACCTTACAGTGAAAGAAGGCTCCAAATCATCTTTGAAATAAACCATGGAGCGAATAAATCGTTCTTGAAAGTCTATATAAATTAAGAAAAGAAACATATATTAAAATTGGTTACCTCATAACTTTAGAAGCTAAAATTTAGGATTTATATACTTAAACCTCAATAAATTACTTTGATAAGTGACACGAGCAACACATTCTGCGTCAAATTCATTGAAGCCTCTCATCATGGCAAATATAATTGGACCACCCATAAATTTTCCCTGAAATGGAAATTAATAGAAACAATAAAAGAAGTATGGCACAATAAAATAAAGGTTTAAATACTATTTTGGACTTCATACTTTCAATACTTATTCATTCGAGTTTATACATTTTTAACTTTTATTCATTTTATTTCGTTAATTTTGAACGGTGCATTTTGGTTTTCCTACTTTTAAAAAGTTACCATTTTGGTCCGTTCATTTATTTTTTCTCTTGTTTTTCTCCCCATCTAAATTATTTTTTACTCTTAAATATCAAAATAGCAACTTCTTATGAGTAAAAAATTTCAAATAGATGTTTTGAGAGTATAAAGACTAAAACGTCAAGGGACTAAAATCACATATATTAAAATGAATATTATAGAAATACAAAGATTGGGAATATTGGTCAACTCGACCAGACATGTTGAACCCTTCATTGTAAATCTGCATGCCACATGCATTAAATAATTTAATGTAATGTTTAATTAATATCAAAATTAGTAATTTTTTTTTTAAATAGTAATTTGTATGTGTGGAACTACATTATTTTGTGCATATAATGTGTAAATTAGAAACCTGAATGGCGCAATAAATATCAATTCCATCTTGATGCCAATTTTCCCAAGGAGCTGCATTTAATTTTAAGAAAAATGCTAAATAATGAGAAAATTATATTATGAAAGCAAGGAATTAAGCGTGGATAAAAAGAAAAAAAGAAATGTAAAGACAGGATCGTAAATTTAGAAACACTTACATAGGAGCACAAATAATTGGTTTCTAGGATCAGAAGCCAAGTCTTGTAAGCGAGATAACGTAAAATAGTCGTTGCTAAGATTGGTCAAAGACTTGTCCAAAGAAACCGAACATATTAGTATAAGTTTTTTTTATATAGTATGGTAGTATGTTTGGTTTAACTTTTTTAATGTTTAATTTTGAAAAAAAAAACATTTAAAAAGAATTAAAAATAAGATTGAGTAATAAACCTTTAAGAATTGGTAGTTGTCTTGGCTCGCTTGTTGAGCTAATTCTGACAAATTGACCAAGTAATGCATCGAGCCTTTGTTGAGGATCCCACATCGGAAAGATAAGTGGAGATCTCCAAATTTATAAGATACTTGGCTACTCCTCTCATTGTCAATTGGTTTTGAGATGGAACCCCATGTAATTTTATAGTCTTCTTCCACATTAGTCCTACAAATGAATGTAAAATACTCAACTTTGACGAAATTGTTAGAACGATAATAGCACTAGATGTACATAAATTAAACTAACATGGTTGTTCTAGTTGTTCTCTATATGATGGGTCTCTTGGGTGATTAGTTTCTTTATTTTTTTCATTTTATAGTAAAAATTACAAACAAAGCATAATAATAATGCATTGCTGAAAAAGAACCGATTCTAAAAGCTGAGAAACCAATCTTATAACTAAAAAGGTAAATTACAAATTTAAAAATTTTCCTTCGTGACTTGTTTTTCCCTCTATTTAGCCATTGTGCAGTTTTCTCTGCTAATTGTGCAGTTTTCCCCATTTTTCAGTCATCTCCCTATTCAACTCCTGCATGTTGAGGATCCCAACTTAAAGAGATTAGTGGAGACCTAAAAGTTATAAGATTGATGGGTTACTTCACTCATTGCCAATTGGTTTGGAGATGGAACCCCATGTAATTTTGATATGGTATCAGAGCCCATAAAACCCAAACAGGTATTCGATCCAAAAAAAATGATCCGATCCAAGAATGGTGAACCCAAAAGAGGGACCACGTTGAGGATCCCACAATGAAAGGATTAGTGGAGACCTCACAAGTTATAAGATTGATGGCACCATGGTTCTTCTGGTTGCTCTCTGTATGATGGGTCTCTTGGGTTGTTATGGGTGCTATTTCATAAGGGATCTCTATTTATAGACTTTTTGTTCTGTTATCCCATCTATTAGCTGCTGCAACACAAAGAAAGGTGATTAGTTTCTTTATTTTTTTCATTTTATTGTGAAATTACAAAGAAAGCATTATAATGCATTGCTGAAAAAGAGCCATCCGATTGTAAAAGCTGAGAAACCATTCTTATAACTAAAAAGGTAAATTACAAATTTAATAATTTTCCTTCGTGACTTTTTTTCCCCTCTATTTAGCCATTGTACAGTTTTCTCTCCTAATTGTGCACTTTTCCCCATTTGTTCTGTCATTCCCCTATTCAGCTCTTACATGTTGAGGATCCCACATTAAAAAGATTAGTGGAGACCTCACAAGTTATAAGATTGATGGGCTACTCCACTCATTGCCAATTCATTTTGAGATAGAACCCCGTGTTATTTTGTTATGGTATCAGAGCCCATAAAACCCGAACCGGCATTCGATCCAAAAAAAATGATCCGATCAGAGAATGGTGAACTCGTATGATGGGTCTCTTGGGTGGCTATGGGTGCTACTTCATAAGGAATCTCTATTTATAGAATTTTTGTTATGTTATCCCCCTATTCAGCTCCGACATGTTGTGGATTCCACATTGAAAAGATTAGTGGAGACCACACAAGTTATAAGATTGATGGGTTACTCCACTCATTACCAATTGGTTTTGAGATTGAACCCCATGTTATTTTGATATGGTATCAGAGCCCATAAAACCCAAGCAGGTATTCGGTCGAAAAAAAATGATACGATCCATGAATGGTGAACCCAAAAGAGGCACCATGTTGAGGATCCCACATTGAAAGGATTAGTGGAGACCTCACAAGTTATAAGATTGATATGGCACCATGGTTGTTCTGGTTGCTCCCTGTATGATGGGTCTCTTGGGTTGCTATGGGTGTTATTTCATAAGGGATCCCTATTTATAGATTTTTTTTTTTTTCTGTCATCCCATCTATCAGCTGCTGCAAGACAAAGAAAGGTGATTAGTTTCTTTATTTTTTTCATTTTATTGTAAAATAACAAACAAAGCATTATAGTGCATTGCTGAAAAATAGCCATCTGATTGTAAACGCTGAGAAACCATTCTTATAACTAAAAACGTAAATTACAAATTTAATAATTTTCCTTCGTGACTTTTTTTCAACTCTATTTAGTCATTCTGCAGTTTTCTCTACTAATTGTGCAGTTTTCCCCTTTTGTTCTGTCATCCCCCTATTCGGCTCCTGCATGTTGAGGATCTCACATTGAAAAGATTAGTGGAGACCTCACAAGTTATAAGATTGATGGGTTACCCCACTCATTGCCAATTGGTTTTGAGATGAAACCCCATGTTATTTTGATATGGTATCAGAGCCCATAAAACCCAAACGGGTATTCGGTCCAAAAAAAATGATCCGATCCAAGAATGGTCAACCCAAAAAAGGCACCATGTTGAGGATCCCACATTGAAAGGATTAGTGGAGACCTCACAAGTTATAAGATTGATGGCACCATGGTTGTTCTGGTTACTCTCTGTATGATGGGTCTCTTGGGTGGCTATGGGTGCTATTTCATAAGGGATCTCTATTTATAGACTTTTTGGGATCTCTATTTATAGACTTTTTGTTCTGTCATCCCATCTATCAGCTGTTGCAACAGAAAGAAACGTGATTAGTTTCTATATTTTTTTTTCATTTTATTGTAAAATTACAAACAAAGCATTATAATGCATTGGTGAAAAAGATCCATTCGATAGTAAAAGCTGAGAAACCATTCTTATAATTGAAAAGGTAAATTAAAAATTTAATAATTTTCCTTCGTGACTTTTTTTTCCCTCTATTTAGCCATTGTACAGTTTTCTCTGCTAGTTGTGCAATTTTCCCCATTTGTTCTGTCATCCCCCTATTCAGCTCCTGCATGTTGAGGATCCCACATTGAAAAGATTAGTGGAGACCTCACAAGTTATAAGATTGATGAGCTACTCCACTAATTGCCAATTAGTTTTGAGATAGAACCCCATCTTATTTTGATATGGTATCAGAGCCCAAAAAACCCAAATGGGTATTGGGTAAAAAAAAAATGATCTGATCCAAGAGTGGTGAACCAAAAAGCTGCACCATGTTGAGGATCCCACATTGAAAGGATTAGTGGAGACCTAACAAGTTATAAGATTGATGGCACCATGGTTGTTCTTGTTGCTCTCGTATGATGGGTCTCTTGGGTGGCTCTGGGTGCTATTTCATAAGGGATGTCTATGTATAGACTTTTTGTTCTGTCATCCCCCTATTCAGCTCCGGCATGTTGAGGATCCCACATTGAAAAGATTAGTGGAGACCTCACAAGTTATAAAATTGATGGGTTACTCCACTCATTGCCAATTGGTTTTGAGATGGAACCCCATGTTATTTTTATATGGTATTAGAGCCCATAAAACCCAAACAGGTATTCGGTCGAAAAAAAATGATCTGATCCAAGAATGGTGAACCCAAAAGAGGCACCATGTTGAGGATCTAACATTGAAAGAATTAGTGGAGACC
This sequence comes from Luffa aegyptiaca, assembly GCA_017139565.1. Taxonomy (NCBI): domain Eukaryota; kingdom Viridiplantae; phylum Streptophyta; class Magnoliopsida; order Cucurbitales; family Cucurbitaceae; genus Luffa; species Luffa aegyptiaca. The sequence goes on from CM029397.1 coordinate 27,734,579, forward strand.
TCACAAGTAATAAGATTGATGGCACCATGGTTGTTCTTGTTGCTCTCTGTATGATGGGTCTCTTGGGTGGCTATGAGTGTTATTTCATAAGGGATCTCTATTTATAGACTTTTTGTTCTGTCATCCCATCTATCAGCTGCTGCAACACGAAGAAAGGTGATTAGTTTCTTTATTTTTTTAATTTTATTGTAAAATTTCAAACAAAACATTATAATGCATTGCTGAAAAAGGGCCATCTGATTGTAAAAGCTGAGAAACCATTCTTATAACTAAAAAGGTAAATTACAAATTTAATAATTTTCCTTCATGACTTTTTTCCCCTCTATTTAGCCCCATTGTGCAGTTTTCTCTACTAATTGTGCAGTTTTCCCCATTTGTTTTGTCATCCCCCTATTCAGCTCTTGCATGTTGAGAATCCCACATTGAAAATATTAGTGGAGACCTCACAAGTTATGAGATTGATGGGTTACTCCACTCATTTCCAATTGGTTTTGAGATGCGACCCCATGTTATTTTGATATGGTATCAGAACCCATAAAACCCAAACGGGTATTGGGTCAAAAAAAAAAATGATCCGATCACAGAGTGGTGAACCCAAAAAGGGCACCATGTTGAGGATCCCACATTGAAAGGATTAGAGGAGACCTCACAAGTTATAAGATTAATGGCACCATGGTAGTTCTAGTTGATCTCGTATGATGGGTCTTTTGGGTTGTTATGGGTGCTATTTCATAAGGGATCTATATTTATAGACTTTTTGTCTTGTTATCCCATCTATTAGCTGTTGCAACACAAAGAAAGGTGATTAGTTTCTTTATTTTTTTAATTTTATTGTGTAATTACAAACAAAGTATTATAATGCATTGCTGAAAAAGAGCCATCCGATTGTAAAAGCTGAGAAACCATTCTTATAACTAAAAAGGTAAATTACAAATTTAATAATTTTCCTTCGTGACTTTTTTTTCCCTCTATTTAGCCATTGTACAGTTTTCTCTGCTAGTTGTGCAATTTTCCCCATTTGTTCTGTCATCCCCCTATTCAGCTCCTGCATGTTGAGGATCCCACATTGAAAAGATTAGTGGAGACCTCACAAGTTATAAGATTGATGAGCTACTCCACTAATTGCCAATTAGTTTTGAGATAGAACCCCATCTTATTTTGATATGGTATCAGAGCCCAAAAAACCCAAATGGGTATTGGGTAAAAAAAAAAATGATCCGATCCAAGAGTGGTGAACCAAAAAGCTGCACCATGTTGAGGATCCCACATTGAAAGGATTAGTGGAGACCTAACAAGTTATAAGATTGATGGCACCATGGTTGTTCTTGTTGCTCTCGTATGATGGGTCTCTTGGGTGGCTATGGGTGCTATTTCACAAGGGATCTCTATGTATAGAATTTGTGTTCTGTCATCCCCCTATTCAGCTCCAGCATGTTGAGGATCCCACATTGAAAAGATTAGTGGAGACCTCAAAAGTTATAAAATTGATGGGTTACTCCACTCATTACCAATTGGGTTTTAGATGGAACCCTATGTTATTTTGATATGGTATCAGAGCCCATAAAACCCAAACAGGTATTCGGTCGAAAAAAAAATAATCTGATCCAAGAATGGTGAACCCAAAAGAGGCACCATGTTGAGGATCCCACATTGAAAGAATTAGTGGAGACCTCACAAGTAATAGGATTGATGGCACCATGGTTGTTCTTGTTGCTCTCCGTATGATGGGTCTCTTGGGTGGCTATGAGTGTTATTTCATAAGGGATCTCTATTTATAGTCTTTTTGTTCTGTCATCCCATCTATCAGCTGCTGCAACACGAAGAAAGGTGATTAGTTTCTTTATTTTTTCATTTTATTGTAAAATTACAAACAAAACATTATAATGCATTGCTGAAAAAGGGCCATCTGATTGTAAAAGCTGAGAAACCATTCTTATAACTAAAAAGGTAAATTACAAATTTAATAATTTTCCTTCATGACTTTTTTTCCCTCTATGTAGCCATTGTGCAGTTTTCTCTACTAATTGTGCAATTTTCCCCATTTGTTTTGTCATCCCCCTATTCAGCTCTTGCATGTTGAGGATCCCACATTGAAAATATTAGTGGAGACCTCACAAGTTATAAGATTGATGGGTTACTCCACTCATTTCCAATTGGTTTTGAGATGCGACCCCATGTTATTTTGATATGGTATCAGAACCCATAAAACCCAAACGGGTATTGGGTCCAAAAAAAAAATTATCCGATCCAAGAGTGGTGAACCCAAAAAGGGCACCATGTTGAGGATCCCACATTGAAAGGATTAGAGGAGACCTCAAAAGTTATAAGATTAATGGCACCATGGTAGTTCTTGTTGCTCTCGTATGATGGGTCTTTTGGGTTGTTATGGGTGCTATTTCATAAGGGATCTCTATTTATAGACTTTTTGTTCTGTTATCTCATCTATTAGCTGCTGCAACACAAAGAAAGGTTATTAGTTTCTTTATTTTTTTTTTCATTTTATTGTTAAATTACAAACAAAGCATTATAATGCATTGCTGAAAAAGAGTCATCGGATTGTAAAAGATGAGAAACCATTCTTATAACTAAAAAGGTAAATTACAAATTTAATAATTTTCCTTGGTGAATTTTTTTTCCCTCTATTTAGCCATTGTGCAGTTTTCTCTACTAATTGTGCAGTTTTCCCTTTTTGTTATGTCATCCGCCTATTCAGATCCTGCATGTTGAGGATCCCACATCTAAAAGGTTAGTGGAGACCTCACAAGTTATAAGATTGGATGGTTACTCCACTCATTGCCAATTGGTTTTTAGATGAAACCCCATGTTATTTTGATATGGTATAAGAGCCCATAAAGGCCAAACGGGTATTCGTCCAAAAAAAAATGATCCGATCCAAGAATGGTGAACCCAAAAAAGGCACCATGTTGAGGATCCCACATTGGAAGGATTTGTGGAGACCTCACAAGTTATAAGATTGATGGCACCATGGTTGTTCTGGTTGCTCTTTGTATGATGGGTCTCTTTGGTGGTTATGGGTGCTATTTCATAAGGGATCTCTATTTATAGACTTTTTGTTCTGTTATCTCATCTATTAGCTGCTGCAACACAAAGAAAGGTGATTAGTTTCTTTATTTTTTTTTCATTTTATTGTGAAATTACAAAAAAAGCATTATAATGCATTGCTGAAAAGAGCCATCAGATTGTAAAAGATGAGAAACCATTCTTATAACTAAAAAGGTAAATTACAAATTTAATAATTTTCCTTGGTGAATTTTTTTTCCCTCTATTTAGCCATTGTGCAGTTTTCTCTACTAACTATGCAGTTTTCCCTTTTTGTTATGTCATCTGCCTATTCAGATCCTGCATGTTGAGGATCCCACATCTAAAAGGTTAGTGGAGACCTCACAAGTTATAAGATTGATGGGTTACTCCACTCATTGCCAATTGGTTTTGAGATGGAACCCCATGTTACTTTGATATGGTATCAGAGCCCATAAAACCAAAACGGGTATTCGGTCCAAAAAAAATGATCTTATCCAAGAATTGTGTTCCCAAAAGAGGCACCATGTTGAGGATCCCACAATGAAAGAATTAGTGGAGACCTCACAAGTTATAAGATTGATGGCACCATGGTTGTTCTGGTTGCTCTCTGTATGTTGGGGTTCTTGGGTGGCTATGGGTGCTATTTCATAAGTGATCTCTATTTATAGACTTTTTTCTGCCATCTCATCTATCAACTGTTGCAACACAAAGAAAGGTGATTAGTTTCTTTATTTTTTTCATTTTATTGTAAAAATTAGAAACAAAGCATTATAATGCATTGCTGAAAAAGAGTCATCTGATTGTAAAAGCTGAGAAAACATTCTTATAACTAAAAAGGTAAATTACAAATTTAATAATTTTCATTCGTGACTTTTATTTTCCCTCTATTTAGCCATTGTGCAGTTTTCTCTGCTAATTGTGCAGTTGTAACGCCCCCAAATTTTTAAAAGACTATCTGAGGTTACCATTAAACTTAGTCACCTTACTCATTAAGGTGCTACTGAAAATTCTATAGCATAACGACGTAATTTTGATTTATCCATAATTTTACGACCTGATAGAAACATCACATAGCAGTAAATCAGATTCCAACCCGATTACGAATCAGATTTCGTAATCATTCCCATTCAGTCAACACAATTCAAATTAGGCGTAGTTCGAAATAATGAACGAAGTAAATCGACTACCAAAATGATAAACAGCGTCTCATGACTAACACAAAAATTTAACTCTCCTGACATTGATTAAAACAACTAAAACATAATAATAAGAAAATAGACTCCTAAACTCTGCTTTCTCAAGCCTGCTCCTCAGCATCACCAGGCTTGTAGTATTTCTCATCACCTGCAAAATTTGGTGGTGGGTCAGTACATAACCATGGTACTGAGTAAGTGGCTCACACCTGAAGATCCATCAAACATCATACATCATACATAGAAAAATCATGCGTTACAATCACACTATTATGCCTTATACATGAGATAAACATCATACATATCTCAACATGCTCAATTATATAAACGTGCAACTAACCATGCACCTAACACATGAATTCCGCACCATGCCATGCTCACTTATCACTCGTAGCCCTCATAAGCTCTCTGAGACTGAATCCTTCGAGTAACGCCGGCCCCTGACCATATTACCTAGGGCCTCGACATTCCTCTACGGCGCTCAGCGTTCGATCCTTGACCATATTACCCAAGGCCTCAAACTGTGCATCGCCCCTTGGCCATATTACCAAAGGCACCCGATGACTTCACGTTCAAAATCTACATCGCCCCTTGGCCATATTACCCAAGGCACCCGATGCTCCTCTTAGTCCAATGGTGACATACCACCCCTCGACCATTTTTACCCGAGGCACCTGGTATCCACCTAACTTTCCTTTTAACAGACAAGGTCCTCCGACCTCACAAATGAAGGGATAAAAGCCCTATGTGCAGTGGAAAAACACAGAGACCTTTTCGAATAATAAAACGTCGATTGGGATACCAATACGACGGCAAAAATAACAATTTTTACAGTGACAATAATAGATAAAACTCGCTGTAAAAACAGATACAAGCATGCATAAACAAGATAATAATTCTAGATCTAATCTAGAATTGGGTCCTATTGACCATAGTTCAAGAAGAACCTTACCTTTGAAGAAATCCTTGAACTTTTCACCTAATTCTCTGAATTTTTTCCCAAAAATACAGCAGCAAATCACCTTCGTCTTGCTGGAAAATTGTATGAACACCACCACAGGGATTCACCGGTATTCTCCAATTGGGATACTACGTTGAGTTCTGGTGGGAGCAAAAAATTCTCTGAATTTTTCCCAAAAATACAGCAGCAAATCACCTTCGTCTTGCTGGAAAATTGTATGAACACCACCACAGAGATTCACCGGTATTCTCCAATTGGGATACTACGTTGAGTGCTGGTGGGAGCAAAAATTCTCTGGATTTTTCTCTGGATTTTTCTCTGAGAGATCTCTGAGAGAGAATGCAAAACTGAGAGAGCTATTGGAGAGGGAGTCAGGCGTGAGACCAGGGAGACAGTTCTGCAACTCCCTGACCACGTCTTTTAAAAAAAATAAAAAATCAGATAACTGATAAATCAGTTATCTGATATTTTAATTAATTATAATTTTAAAACATAATTTTAAATTATAATTAATTATATTTTAATTAATCTAAATTAATTAAAATAACATTAATTTAAATCCAATTTAAATTAATATCCCTCTTATATTATAGTTTAATTAAATCAAATTTAATTAAACTAAATTAATTAATTAATTCGAAATTAATTAACAAAATAAAATAAAATTGAACATCACATATTCAATTACTATTTTCTCTCTCAAAAACTATAGTATTAATATACATCCAATGCATATTAATTATAACCTATAGTTTTAATATGAACCACTTCATATTTTAGTATAATATTCAAACACCTTTGAATATTCAATCCATCCTTAGAATTTTACCTCAACGCCCTAAATGAGCTACCGGTGGGACCTAATGGACCTACAGATCAGAAGCTCCAACGATATGAGATTAGTTGGTTAAACTCATTAACCAAGTTAATCAATCTTCGTTAACTGTGGTTCACTCCACTAAAGAACCACAGCTGCACTCTTCTCACTGCAGATATATTTCTGTGTCCACGGATATTGACCGTCAGCAGCAAGTTAGCCCTTCACGTGTGTTCGTACCCCAGCTAGGTCAAATTACCGTTTTACCCCTGGGCTACCTCTTGGTCCTTAAGTACCAGTGCTCCTCTAATGAACAACCTGTTTGTGGTCCAACCAACAAACAGAAAAACCCTCTCGTGCCATAAAGAGGGTAGGGCCCTTTGTTCAAGACCCGGAGACACCACTTAAGGGAACACACCTCTACTTACCCTCATATCAGGAAGGAGTGAATTCCATCTTGTAAGACTACGTTCCCAGCTCCCCATTCGGTCTTGTCCCCAAAATGGTAGGCTTATTGAGTCGGCGAACTGGCCACTCTCACCCGTACAAATCAAAGGACAATCCCTCATGGACAGGAGTCCATAATCCACTCAGGATTAAGGCCAAGTTGCCTAGGTCATCCTAGTGAAATAGAAACCGAGCTAACCAACGGTGTTATAGTTAGTGGTTAACTATTTCGCGGTCCGGTCTTTGTGCAAACTCATTGCACAGGATACCCCCACTCGCATGTCAACCACATGAACGTGTTGGATCACTACGTTTGTATCAATATACAAAGCGGGCCGTATCCATAGTGTCACCAGGATAAGGTACCCAGCCTTATCCCTATACTACAGACCCTTTAGGCTAAAACTTGAACATTGATCCCCGCATGTCCCTACATACTAGTTCAAGTCTCATTCTATTAGCCATGGATGTTTAGTTTATTGGATTAGGGTTAGCAAGACAAGATATAATACAAACATTGAATAATACATCACTTTATTAATGTTCGGTCAAATGTACATTTACTATCTACGAGTTTTAGGGCATAAAACCCAACAACAAATTCACGTGAATGCATGAATCCTACTCATCATGCTTCTAGATCCTGCTTTATGCCAATGACATGCTCGCAACTCAAAATGAACATCCCAAACATGCTTTCTAACTCATGTCATGCGTTTAATCAATACAACAACCGACATTTCAGCTGATGTTCACAGCAAAATCATGCTTTACAACCGACACAACATGATAACCACATGTTTGTCACAACAATGTCGCACTACAACGATTCACATACTTCAGCACAACAATTCAACATGTCAGATGCCACAATAGTCCAACATGCTCAAAACTCACCTTTTGCATAACATAAACATATATCCAAACATGTATCGAAACCAAACAATTGACACACACAACATGCTAGCACACAACAGACAAACTCAAAAGGTAGAATTCCACTTACCCAAAGTCCTAATGCGCTCCTAACAACTTAAGGAACGGTCCTAAGAACATTTAGTCAAGCTTTAGAGGTCAGAATCAATCCGAAAGCTAACTAGGAGAATGAATATCACTCAAAGCAGTTTCTCTTACCCACAAGTTGGTTTGAATTCTTATTGGGTAGGGAAGGATTGAACGGAACCTACGACAAGGAGTGCCCAAGGTATAGATACTAATTTACAACACATATGCAAGTCCTAATAAAGCATGATACTTGTTGTCCTTACCGAAAACTCACCAAACCGCCTTGAACTCTTGTTTTCTCGCGATCGCAAGGGCCTAAGATTGTAAAAACAAGGTGGTTAGAGAATGGGTAGCTCCGAATTGATGTTGTTTATGAATGGCAAGTACCAACCTACCGAATGAAAGAAGAAGACGAACTTGTAGCTGGCTGGAAACTCAAACCACGCGCCAGGGGACTCAGAGAAACACGTACCGGGTGAGGATCTTGACGAACTCGTGTGGGTTAAGCTACGAGCTGTGCAATGGAACGAGTAAGTAGTTGAATCGAGGAAAACGTTCCGAAGAACCCAAGACTCACCAGAAAACGCACGAGAGATCGCAGTTCTGCTCGCGCCCGGTCGAATCTGCGTCGGGAGCTTGTTCATGGGGCGACGGCGTACGGCAAGGATGGCGGTGTCGCGCGACAGTGGCGGCACGTCGAGACGTCTGCGGTTGTGCGTGAAAGAAAAGGGACGAGAGGGAGGTGGTGGCGGCTGTGCACAAAAAAAAAACGGGAGAAGAATGGGAGAGACGACGCCACAAACGAGAGAGAGGGGGTGACTGCGTGAACATGAAGGGCTTGGCGGCTGAGAGTGAAACGAAAAAGGAGAAGGGGAAATCCTAGGGTTCTTTTCTCATTCTTTTTATTAAGGATAATTACTCTAACTTTTACCTTAAAAGAGTCCAATCAAGCCCAAATTCTTTTTCTCAACTTAGGGAGTCTTAAGTAAGAAAATACTTCCACGACTATGGTTTGAAATACGACATTAAAGCCTTAACCACAATTATATAAAAAAAATCAAACCAATATAATTCAAGCGACAAAATCTAACGTACCTGATAACGCGGGGCGCCACAACAGTTTTCCCCATTTGTTCTGTCATCCCCCTATTCAGCTCCTGAATGTTGAGGATCAAACATTGAAAAGATTAGTGGAGACCTCACAAGTTATAAGATTGATGGGTTGCACCATTCATTGCCAATTGGTTTTGAGATGGAACCCCATGTTATTTTGATATGGTATCAGAGCCCATAAAACCCAAACGGGTATTCGATCAAAAAATAATGACCCCATCCAATAATGGTGAGTCCAAAATAGGCACCATGTTGAGGATCCCACATTGAAAGGATTAGTGGAGACCTCACAAGTTATAAGATTGATGAGTTACTCCACTCATTGTCAATTGGTTTTGAGATGGAACCCCATGTTATTTGATACTACAACACAAAGAAAGGTTATTACTTTCTTTATTTATAATGCATTGCTGAAAAAAAAGTCATCCGATTTTAAAAGCTGAGAGACCATTCTTATAACTAAAAAGGTTTAATTTTCCTTCGTGACTTTTTTTTTCCACTATTTAGCCATTGTGCAGTTTTCCCTGCTAATTGTGCAGTTTTCCCATTTGTTCTGTCATCCCCCTATCAGCTCCTGCAACACAAAGAAAGGTTATTACTTTCTTTATTTTTTTTTTCATTTTATTGTAAAAACAGACAAAGTATTATAATGCATTACTGAAAAAGAGTCATCCGATTTTAAAAGTTGAGAAACCATTCGTATAGTTAAAAAGGTTTAAATTTCAAATTTAGTTCTTGGTTTTTTAAAATTATGTTTGTTTTCTTCTAATTTTTTTATACGATGGTTTTCATCTACGTTAAAGGAAGCATTTTTTTGCTAGTTTCCAAAACTTAGCTTGGTTTGCATTTTTTTTTTTTTGCTTGTTTCCAAAACTTAATTAGTTTGGTTTTTGAAACATGGAAACAAGGTAGATGTAATAATGATAAAATAAATATTATAGGTGGAAGTAGTGTTTATAAACTTAACTTTTCAAAAACCAAACACACTATGGTCGCGTTCAATAAAACCATTTGATTTTTTTAAATTAAGCTTATTAAATACTACTACCATCCATAACTTTATTTGTTTTCTCGTCTACGATCTTTCCATGTTTTTAAAAACCAAGTCAAGTTTTTTTTTTAAAAAAGAATAGTTTTCAAAAACTTGTAATTTTGTTTTAAGAATTTGGCTAAGAACACAGGTGTGTGCTTAACAAAGATAAAAACCATGATAAGAAAATTGGGATAAAACAAGCATAATTTTCAAACACCAAGGCCCCGTTTGATAACCATTTGGTTTTTTGTTTTTGAAAACGAAGCTTATAAACACTTATTCCATCTATCCATTTCTTTCGTTTGAACCTACCCCATTCCCATGTTTTTTAAAACCAAGTCAAATTTTGGGAAAAAGAAAAAAAGAAGTAATTTTCAAATAGTTTTTGTTTTTGGAATTTGGCTAAAAACTATAATATCTCCCTAATTAACCGACATGAAAATAATAGTAAGCAAATTGAGAGAAAACAAGTATAATTTTGAAAAACAAAAAACGAAGGCCCTGTTTGATAACCATTTGGTTTTTGAAAATTATGCTTGTTTTCTTTCAATTTTCCTACAGTGGTTTTCATCTTTGTCAAGGGCTCATTTGAATTCCTAGCCAAATTCCAAAAACAAAAACAAGTTTTTGAAAACTAAGGTCCCGTTTGATAACCATTTGGTTTTTGAAAATTATGCTTGTTTTCTTCTAAATTCCCTACCATAGCTTTCATCCTAGTTAAGGTTGCATTTGAGTTCCTAGCCAAATTTTAAAAACAAAAACAAGTTTTTGAAAACTACTTTTTTTTTGTTTCCAAAATTGGACTTGGTTTTTGAAAACAATGTAAAAGATTGATACTAAAATCAAGAAACTTATAAGTGGAAGTAGGGTTTATAGGCTTAATTTTCAAAAACCAAAAACCAAAAACCAAATGGTTATCAAACGGGGCCTAAATGATTATCAAACGAGATCTAAACTTGTAGATTGGTGTATTATCAAGTCTCTATCTTTTCAATTGTTGTGATATTAAAGTAAGAAAATAAGCATATATAAATATATATATATATATATATATATATATATATATATAGAGAGAGAGAGAGAGAGAGAGAGAGAGAGAGAGATGACAAATTTTTCCTATGCATGAGAATCTACACATTTGAATTTCTGATTTATTTTTTCAGTTACAATCTGCCGTTTATATGACAAACTCATTTCTTTTAGAGATGCAGGAGATTGAAACAAAACCTCTAAATGAGAATGAAAGCAAAACCAAGAGTTTGACATTGGTTTACACGAAAAGGAAATAAAAGGAAAGAGGAGCGCCTAGTCTTTTCTTTTTTTTGTTTCTTTTAACAACATATGGGACTGATTAGTGACAATTCAAATCTCTAATCTTTTGGACGATGATATAATTCTCTAACCAGTTAAGTTAAATTCAAGTTGCAATTGAGTTCTCATTAATTTCCATGCCTTATTTAAATATAATTTTTTTTAGAATAAGTCTACATTCCTTTTTATAGAATTTTAATTATGACAATACTCTAAAAATTAAATTCAAATTTTGAAAATTTTCAAAATTTGAAAAAAAAAACAAAAACTAAAATTAGTTCATAGTATGGAGTACGGTTTTTATGGTTTAAAATTAGTTAAAAATTACTTTTCATCTTTATACTTTTTCAATGAATTTAATAATTTAGTCATTGAATTCTTTCTCCTTGAATTTTAGTATGTAACAATTTAAGTCATTGTAGTTTAAAATTTATAATAATTTATTCATTATCTTAAAAAAATTTATTAAAGTTTTTATGAGAGGGGATTAAATTGTTGCATGCTAAAGTTCAAGATTAAATGTCCATTTGGGATGACTTTCTAAGCACTTAAAAAAGTAGTTTTAAACACTGAAAAAGTAATTCAAAACGGATACTAAATTGTTATCAATTTGAAAGTTTAGGAACTATATCATTATATAAAGACAAAAAAAAAGTGTTTTTTAACCTTTAAATTTATGGCCTTTGATTCATGTACAATATTGATCGGTCTAAATTGTTATATGTTTATAATCTCCCAATTCTCTAATTTTTGTTGAATTTCTTGCTAAAACTGCTTTAAAATGAGTATAATATGTGTATAGGTTCTTACCGAAGCATTAGAGGCATTTCAGGACTTAAACAAACAAAACCGAAGCATAAAAGACCATATTGCCCTTGGAGCCTTTGCCAGCATCGAGATCCCTTCAACTTAGCGTCGAGATGCCTTGCAAAAAAAGTTAGATAAAAGTAAATGATTATTATGAATAAAATTGGCTTATAAAATATAAAGAAGAGTTTAAAAAATTAATAGAAAATGCAGATAAAACTCATTATTTTGGAATATAAAATGTGTAGGTCATCACCACCACATTTTTTAAATTCTTCAATTTTTCCACGTTTTTGAAATTCTTCAATTTTTCCTTTTATTTGAATAAAGACTTTAATCGCTCATTCTCTTTGACCAAGTTGAAGATTGTTGATTGAGATAATTTTGGAAGACATGATTTCAAGAGTGATGAAAATGGTTTGAAGAGATGAATGGAAGTATGGAAAAAAAAAATTGTAAGAGGACCATATATAGACGAATTATGTAAACCTAAAATTAAAAAAAAAAAAAAAACCTAAAAGTTTGGAATAATGTGGGAAGGATCTTAAAAACCAAAGATTTTTAAAGAATTAAATAGAAAATTTGAGAAAATATATTTTATCTTAAATTTTTTAAAAATGGTTTTTTTTTTTTAAAAAAAAAAAAAAGAAAACCTCAAAATCAAGAATAGTGTGGGAAGGATCTTAAAAACCAAAGATCTATAAAAATTAAATATAAATTTTGAGAAAATATACTTTATCTGTAACGCCCCAGGTTCTCCAACCTCTAGCCGAGCGACGTTACTACTTACTTTAGACTCTTAAGCAACTAGGACAACTCTTTTTAAACCGAATGTAACGAAAATTTCGACAACATAACGGCATAAAACTGGTTATCCCAAAAATTTTACAACACCTGATAAAGACGTTTAACACTTCTAGTCATACACAAATCAAACTCCACCGAACTACAGGCAGATTTCACAACCTATCTCCTTTAGGCGAGACATACCTTATGATACATGCAATAAGCTAAAACAATGATACATGGCATAAGCATCTTATTAACAGAAAGAGATTTCACTTAGCACAAGCTAACCAATCATAATATTTATTAATCGTCAAACCAGACGACACCAGTTCTAAGTTCATAATCTTAACCATTCTTAGGTGAGTCCCTCACCATCACAGAACTACAAAATAAAACAACTCAAACTATCTATTAAAGCAACTAAGAAAAACATAACAACGAGAAGACTCAACGCCTAGGAATTTTCCTCATAGCCCTCCTCCTTGCCACCAAGATCCAGATTGTAACGCCCCACACTTAAGGCCCCGACATTCCCCTGCGACCTGGCCACGTTACCATACTCATCTTAAATTGCTTCCAAGAGTGAAGACTGTCCCCACAAACCAACACGAGGTCCTTTTAGCATGCTTTGTCCTCACTCACATGCTCCTTAGGAAAATTCCCTGGAGGTCACCCAACATAGAACTTCTCCAAGCCAAGCACGCTTAACTTCAAAGTTCCTATGATTGAGCCACCGAAAAAGAAGGTGCACCTTGTTGGTATAGGTAGTATCTATCAATTCTTTTAAGCTTATCTTGACCATGCTTTCATGTCCTCAGGATCCCTCTCATTCGGATGTGGCCTCGGTTCATTCATGTACCCCTCCTAACTCGGGTGTTACATAGTATGATGTAGCAGCCGGTTTTTTTTTAAAAAGAAACAAAAAAAAAAGAAAATAAGGGAGGGAAAGGCGGGCACAAGCCCGGTCAAGAGAGGGAAAAAGGGAAAATGGGGGGAAATTTCCCCCCAATTCGGTCAGTTGACCGTGTAATAAAAAAAATGTTGAACTCTCTCTCTCCCCCACCGCACTTTCGCCCTCTCTCTCGTACTCTCCCTTCAGTCGTCGCGCACCGTCGCCTCCACACCGCCGACCTCCGTCGTCGCCGTTCGTTGCCGGTGAGTTTCCCCTCCCTCTCTCAGTTTTTTTTATCTCTCTCTCTCTCTCTCTCTCTCTCTCTCTCACGGCTCCCTCTCTACGTTTTTTCTCTCAATCTATCAGCCACTCATCCTCGCTGCCGGTCGACGCCCACGCCGCTGATCTCCACCGCTGCAAGCCGCCGCCGCCACTACCGTCTTCGGGCTCGTTCGCTTTTTCAGATCTGTTCGTCGCCGCCACTCGAAGCTTCAGCTTTGTTTCTAAAGAACTATTTGGGGTAAGGGAGTTGTAAGTCATAGCTTATTGGATTTTTATGCCTTAGTGAAATACCCATTAACGTTAGATCTTAATCTTAGGTGCCCGTAGCGTTTGGAGGTCGAGTTGTCGAATTGGAGCGAATTTAGAAATTGGACAGCGAGCAGTGGTTTCATTTGGGTGAGTTTTCGGCCCTCTCAAGTCTTGTGTTTTAGGAAAATAATTGAGATTGTTATGCCTCTGATGTGTGAATATATATTTTATGTGTTAATAGACGAAAATTTCGCATCACGTGGTTGGCATTGTATCGAGTTGTTGGGTGACTTTCGATCAAGCGTAGTATCTCAATGTAAGTAGCCCTTTGGAATAAGTTCTATGCTTTAAAACCCATTAAAGTTGAGTGTGGCTTATAATAGCATGAGTTGGTTTTAATCCTTAAGTTGGATTCAAATTCCATGTTTTAAATGCATTGGGTGGTAGCTGAGCATGGTAAGTACTTTGCTGGATTAAACTCTATTAAGCATTGAGATGACTGATGTGTTCCTGGCATGAGAATGTGTATATGTTGTTTGGATTGAGACTAAAATGATGTGATGCGTTTATTTTAAGATTTCTGGCTACTGCATATTTGTGTTGTGGGATAGAAGCGTGTGCGTGACTGGTGTATATTTCGTAGCTGTCTAACATTGTTTGTGGACAACGGGAAGCTATGATTTTCTCTGTTTAGGAGGGTTTGCCTGTTTAGGAGGGTTGTCGTTAAAATAGCAAGGGTTAAGGGGTCCTAAAGGGTAAAGGATTAAGAAAGGGAAAAGGATAGGCTAGTTGCCTCGATTGCGGGTCGTGTCAATTAAACACCTAGGACTGAGATGTAATAGACTGAAATGAGGGGCTTAATGGGTGGGACTTGGCTTCGTAGTCTAGGTGTCATTTTCTAACTGTGAAGTAAATTCCTGACTTAAACCCATGGACGCCCCACCAGTGAAATGGTAGTTTATAGCGCTACGCGCCCATTAGTGCCTTGAGGGATGAGACTTAGTTCCACTGACTGGGTGCCATCTACCATCAGTAGGGGTAGAGGCCTCCCAAAACTCCCACACGTGCACTATCAGTGAGTTGGCAAACTTATATATTTATAGGTGTACTAATTGAACACGAAACCCGAACTGCAAATAAACGAAATGAAATGAAATGAAATGAATGAGAATGAGGTGACCTAACCCTTAGGCCCTTAACTCGAATAAGTTATTAAAGCTTTTATTGCTGCAAGTGTCTTGAAGTATGGCTACTTACTGAGTATTTTCTTAAATACTCATTCTTTTCCCTTACATACAACTGCAGGTAGAGGTAAAGGTGTACAAAACGCGTGACGGAGAGCTGCTGAGCCATGGATCTCCTTTAGGATAGTCTTCCGCATTTTTACGTTTTGAAATTCTCCTTTTGAACTTGTATTGAATGATTTACGATTTATTCCGCTTTAAGTTTTGTTTGATTAGCTAAAGGTTTCGTTTGTTCTGTTTTAAACTGGGATCCCAGATTGAAAAGTTTCGCAAATTTCTAAGTATGATTTCTTTAAATGATAATTTCTCATTGTTCTTAGAAGTAGAATGAAATGCATGTAGTAACGACCTTAGGATCTAGGCATGAAAAGTAGGGTGTTACAGTTGGTATCAGAGCTCTAGGTTATAGGTTCTGTAGACTGGTTTACATCGTAAACCTTAGGTATGTCCATGGCTTATCAGCAAGCATCCAGTCACGCCAGGTACACGTTTGTTTAGTTTGTAGCCTGTAAATGTTATATATATTCGAAAGGATTCATGTTGTGGGAAATTATGAATAAGGTTTTGTAACTGCGAATTGTTTAAAGGATTCAAGCTTGTTTAGTAAGATAATAAATTTTTTGTGAAATAGATCACGCCTCCCCGAGCACAAGGACGTGGAAGAGGTCGAGGAAGAGGTCGTGGTAGGGGTCGTACAGCCCCTGAGCAAGTCGTGCCACCTGTGGAGAAAGAAGGAAATCTACCAGAATAAACCCACAAGTGGGACAGCCGGGGCCTGTGGTAGGACCTGTCACAGTGGATATTCAGGCAATAGTTCAGACCGCAGTTCAGGCTGCAGTTGCAGGCGTGCTTGCAGGGCGACAGACCCTAGCGCCTCATAACAACGAAGCCGCCTTATCACGGGAGGCTAGGTGCTTAAGAGATTTCAGGAAGTGGGACCCCTGTCCGTTCGATGGAGCCTCAAGGGACCCCACGGTAGCAGAGTTGTGGTTGTCCTCCATCGAGACTGTTTGTCGCCACATGAACTGCCCGGAGGACCAGAAAGTGTACTGCACCGTGTTTCTGTTACGAGATAACGCCCTGATTTGGTGGCAATCGATTGAAAGGACTATAGACGTCAGCAACGGACCTGTCACATGGGCTCAGTTCAGGGGGGAGTTCTTTAGGAAATATTACCCTGCCGCCTCCCGATTCAAGAAGCAATCAAAGTTCGTGGCTCTTACGCAGGGAAATCGAACCGTAGAGGAGTACGAGACTGAATTTGCCAGACTGTCACGGTTTGCCCCTGCCTTGGTAGCTGTAGAGGCTGATAAGGTGGAACGTTTCATCACAGGCTTAAAGGAAGAGATTCAGGACAGTGTGGCAGCTCATGAACCCCAAAACTATGCCACGGCAGTTAGGGTGGCACAGCTGATTGATCGACGACCGTCAACTGTCTCTTCAGAACCTTCCTCAGGTCATAAGCAAAGGTATGATCAGATGAGCTCGAACACACAGAGGGGTCACCGTTACCGTAGACGAGGTCCGCCCCAGGACCGTCGACAGAGAGCACAGAATCAGCCAGGGCCTAATCAGGATAGGCCATTATGTCAGACTTGTAGGAAGTACCACTGGGGTCGTTGCTTGGCAGGGACCCGTGTTTGTTTCAAGTGTGGTCGGGAAGGGCATATTGCTCCGAATTGTAATCAGAAGAAAGCTAATTATGCCGACCAGCCGTCCAGTTCAAATCAGGCATCTGGGGTGAGACCAGCACAACATCAGGGCAAGATATTTGTCACCACCTGACAAGAGGCCGACGACCTTAATGCAGTAGTGATAGGTACCATCCCTATCCTCGACCATTATGCTTTTGTGTTGTTTGATTCGGGTTCGACGCATTCTTTTATTTATGCATCATTTGTAAGTCAAGCCAACCTAGAACTAGAGCCGCTGGGCTATGTTTTGTCAGTCTTAACCCCTGTGGGGGTACATTACTAGCTAGTGAAGCGGTGAAAGCCTGTCAAATGATAGTGTCTGATCGATCAATGGATGTGACAATGATCGCCCTTGATATGAGTGATTTTGATGTCATTTTGGGAATGGAATGGTTGGCTTCTAATTATGCCAACATAGACTGTTATCGTAAGGAGGTGATCTTCAACCCTCCGTCAGAGGCAAGCTTCAAGTTTAAAGGATCGATGACCAAAGGTGCTCCTAAAGTGGTCTCTGCAATGAAGGCGAGAAAATTGATTAGCCAAGGAGCTTGAGGCTTGTTGGCTAGCGTGGTTGACATAAGGAAAACTGAGACATCAATGACCTTGATACCGGTAGTGAGGGAATTCACATATGTATTTCCTGAGGATCTGACAGGACTACCGCTGATGGACCGCAAAGCGCACGGGCCGCAAGTAATATAAAACGGAAAATATTCCGAGTATCGAATCCTCAGGGAGGCGAAGCGAAACTTAAGCAAATAATTACAATTTTCTTGAGCACTGAAAATACTTAGGCGAAATAATATTTAGGGACCACTCATGCAATAAAAAGATTTAAATTCAAGATGATTAATGAAAACAAATTGATCAATCAAAAATAAAATGTGGAGAAAGAGTTTTCTTTAAATGGGAAGAGGGGTCTTGAAAATCAATGATTAGCTAAATAATTGCTATAATTATCCTATCTCATTGCCCAACTAATTATAATCCTAGAATCTCCGTTAATCACATAGGTTCTCCTGTCGGTTTCCCCTAATTGTAATTAATTCATTTTAACAACCTAAGTGTCCTTAGCGCTATTAAAAATCATTAATTATTACGCTCTGATTCATTTTAGGAATCTAAGTTTAATCAACTAATCCCGGTGTCACAACGGGCAATTAAACTAGTTGCATGGATTATGATCTATCCTAATTTCTCTCCGTCGAGTTTCCATTAAGAATCGAATCATTACACAATTGGCCAGATTGAGTAATAGCACATCCATACAAATAATTAGGACATGGGCAAGAGACAAGAAACTATAACAATATTTGGACTATCATTTCATTTCAAGACCCCAAATTGGGGTTTAGCTACACATAATATCCACAATAATTACAAGGGAAAGCATATTAAAGAGCATAAAAGGAAAGGAATTGACCGTTGAAAAACCCCTCGCTGACGCTAGGAGCCCCCGCTGACTACTCCTTGAGCTTCTAAGATTGCTCCCCCAAAATTCCCAAAATTTTCCCACTAGAAGAATCCTCTCAAAAAGGCTCAAAAGCCTTGAGAGGGGCTCCAAAATGAGCCTAAGGAAGAGAGAAAGGAAGAAATTCCTTTGTTGGAATGATGATTGATGAGGAATGAGGCACCTTGGGGTGCCTTTTATAGGCCTGGAATAGGGGTAGCG
The DNA here is from genome assembly GCA_017139565.1 of Luffa aegyptiaca. Taxonomy (NCBI): domain Eukaryota; kingdom Viridiplantae; phylum Streptophyta; class Magnoliopsida; order Cucurbitales; family Cucurbitaceae; genus Luffa; species Luffa aegyptiaca. The sequence continues at coordinate 27,753,130 of CM029397.1, forward strand.
TCGCGACGCTACCTTGCTAAGCGTCGCGACGCTGCTGCGCACGCGGCTTGGGCAACAAGAAAGGGCAGCGTCGCGCGTCTCGACGCTGACCAGATTTCCAGATTTTTCAGCTTCCTTTTTGGGCTGATTTTTGTGCCTTCTTCTTCATTCCTCTTGGTCTTTTCTTTATAGTTGACTTCTTTGGGCCTCCAATTGCATCAAGCTAGGATTTGGGCTATAATTACTTCAATTTTGGCTCTTTTTCTCCCAAAATCACCAACTTAGCTCCTAAGGACCAAATAACAGAATTCATTAAATATATTCATTAAAAATACGATTAAAGCACCAAAAATCTTAATAAATTGAGACTAAAATAGCGACATTTCTGCTCGCTATCAACCACCAGCTCGAGAGGTTGACTTCTGCATTGAGCTTGAGCCAGGGACTAACCCGATTTCTAAAGCTCCATACAGGGTGGCCCCAGCGGAATTGAAAGAACTTAAGGTCCAGATTCAGGAGCTGTTGGACAAAGGTTATATACGCCCCAGCGTTTCGCCGTGGGGTGCTCCAGTTTTATTTGTGAAAAAGAAGGATGGGACAATGCGTTTGTGCATCGACTATCGGGAGCTGAACAAAGTGACAATAAAGAACAGATACCCTCTGCCCAGGATTGGTGACTTATTTGATCAGCTTCAGTGTGCAGCAGTGTTTTCTAAAATAGATCTACGGTCAGGTTATCATCAGCTGAGGATTAGAGAGGACGATATACCCAAGACAGCTTTCCAAACCAGGTATGGGCATTACGAATTTACTGTGATGTCCTTTGGGCTTACTAATGCTCCCGCAATCTTCATGGACTTGATGAACAGGGTATTCAAGGAATTTCTAGATTCATTTGTGATTGTTTTTATCGACGACATTCTTATCTACTCCAAGATAGAAGAGAAACATGAGGATCATCTCAGGAGAGTTTTAATTACCTTAAGAATGAACAAGTTGTATGCCAAATTCTCTAAATGTGAGTTTTGGCTACAACGAGTTTCCTTCTTAGGGCACGTGGTGTCGAAGGAAGGTGTCACAGTAGATCCAGCCAAAATCAAGGCAGTGACCAATTGGTCTCGGCCCACGTCAGTTGGCGAGATTCGGAGTTTCTTGGGGTTAGCAGGCTATTACCGTCGTTTTGTGCAAGGCTTTTCCAGTATAGCCGCACCTCTAACTCAGTAGACTCAAAAGGGTACTCCATTCGTGTGGAATGAAGCTTGTGAGGCAAGCTTCCAAGAGCTTAAGCAGAGACTAGTTTCAGCACCAGTACTCACAGTACCCGATGGTTCAGGAGAATTTGTTATTTACAGCGATGCTTCAAAGAAGGGGTTGGGTTGTGTGTTAATGCAGCACGGTAAGGTCATTGCTTATGCGTCTCGTCAGCTGAAAGATTATGAGAAGAACTACCCGACCCATGACTTGGAGTTACAGCAGTGGTCTTTGCCTTGAAGATTTGGAGACACTATTTATACAAAGAGAAAATCCAAATCTTCACGGACCACAAAAGTCTGAAATACCTATTCACCCAGAAGGAGCTGAATATGAGCCAACGGAGATGGTTAGAGTTAGTGAAAGATTATGATTGTGACATCCAGTACCACCCGGGCAAGGCAAATGTGGTTGCAGATGCCCTCAGTAGGAAGACTGCTCATGCGTCTGCTTTGATTACTACTCAGGCTCGTATATTGGATGACTTGGAACGTGCAGAGATTATGGTTGCAGTGGGCGAGGTTACAGCACGCCTAGCGTAGTTGACAGTTAAGTCGAGCTTGAGACAGAGGATTATAGATGCTCAACCAAATGACCCTGACCTTGTTGTTAAACGCAGTCAAGTAGAGGCGGGGTAGGTGAACGAGTTTTCCTTATCTTCAGACCTCGGCTTGTGTTACCAGGGTCGCTTATGCGTACCTGGGAATGCCAAACTCAAACAAGAATTATTAGCATAGGCACATAGTTCACCTTTTTCAATCCATCCACGAAGTACGAAGATGTACCATGATTTGAAACAGTATTACTGGTGGCAGGGCATGAAAAGAGAGATAGCGGATTTTGTCAGTAAATGCCTTGTTTGCCAACAAGTGAAGGCCCCGAGACAGAAACCAGCGGGTTTGTTGCAACCGTTGAATGTCCCAGAGTGGAAGTGGGAGCATATATCCATGGACTTCATTACAGGATTGCCTAGAACGGCCAAGGGTTACACCGTGATTTGGGTCATTATCGACAGACTCACTAAGTCAGCGCATTTTCTCCCTGAGAAGCCTACTTACACTGTTGAAAAGTGGGCACAACTATATATGACAGAGATAGTCAAGCTTCATGGGGTGTCGGTATCAATCGTGTCAGATAGAGACCCTCGGTTCACGTTTAACTTCTGGAGGAGTCTGCAAAGAGCCTTGGGTACCCAGTTGCGTTTCAGTACAGCTTTTCACCCTCAGACAGATGGTCAAACTGAACGATTGAACCAAACTCTAGAAGAAATGTTGCGAGCATGTGTCTTGGATTTTTCAGGTAGTTGGGATGCACACCTGCACTTAATGGAATTTGCTTATAACAATAGTTATCAAGCAACCATCCGTATGTCACCGTTTGAGGCCCTCTATGGGAAGAGATGCAGGTCCCCTGTTTATTGGGATGAGGTCGGAGAACGTCAGTTGTTGGGACCTGAATTGATTCAAGCCTCCAGCGAGGCTATTCGTACAATCAGATCGAGGATGTTAACGACTCAAAGCCGACAGAAGAGCTATGTTGATACAAGGAGAAGAGATTTAGAGTTTGATGTGGGTGATCATGTTTTCTTGAAGGTAGCTCCAATGAAAGGAGTATTGAGGTTTGGAAGGAAAGGCAAGCTCAGTCCACGTTTCATTGGCCCTTTTGAAATTCTAGAACGGATTTGTCCGGTAGCTGATCGTCTTGTGTTGCCGCCTTCTCTTTCGGCGGTACACAATGTTTTTCATGTCTCCATGCTGCGAAAGTATTTGACAAATCCAACCCACATAGTGGACTTTGAACCCTTGCAACTCAGCAAAAACTTGTCTTGTGAGGAGGAACCTGTGCTAATTCTTGACAGAGAGGAGAAGGTCCTTCGTAATCGCGAGATAGCTCTCGTGAAGGTCCTTTGGCGAAACCATTTGTCTGAAGAGGCAACGTGGGAGAGAGAAGACGAGATGATGACCAAGTATCCAGAGTTGTTCCTGTACTAGCAACTTTCGAGGACAAAAGTTCTTTTAAGGTTAGTATGATGTAGCAGCCACTTTTTTTTAAAAAGAAAAAAAAAGAAAATAGGGGAGGGAAAGGCGGGCACAAGCCCGGTCAAGAGAGGGAAAAAGGGAAAATGGGGGGAAATTTCCCCCCCAATTCGGTCAGTTGACCGTGTAATAAAAAAATGTTGAACTCTCTCTCTCCCCCACCGCACTTTCGCCCTCTCTCTCGTACTCTCCCTTCAGCCAGCGCGCGCCGCCGCCTCCACACCGCCGACCTCCACCATCTTCGTTCGCCACCGGTGAGTTTCCCCTCCCTCTCTCAGTTTTCTCTCTCTCTCTCTCTCTCTCTCTCTCTCACGGCTCCCTCTCTTAGTTTTTTTTCTCTCTCTCTCTCAGCAACTCATCCTCGCTGCCGGTCGACGCCCACGCCGCCGCACTCCATCGTCGCGAGCCGCCGCCGCCACTACCGTCTTAGCTCATTCGCTTTTTCAGATCTGTTCGTCGCCGCCACTCGAAGCTTCAGCTTTGTTTCTAAAGAACTATTTGGGGTAAGGGAGTTGTAAGTCATAGCTTATTGGATTTTTATGCCTTAGTGAAATACCCATTAACGTTGGATCTTAATCTAAGGTGCCCGTAGCGTTTGGAGGTCGAGTTGTCGAATTGGAGCGAATTTAGAAATTGGACAGCGAGTAGTGGTTTCATTTGGGTGAGTTTTCGGCCCTCTCAAGTCTTGTGTTTTAGGAAAATAATTGAGATTGCTATGCCTCTGATGTGTGAATATATATTTTATGTGTTAATAGACGAAAATTTCGCATCACGTGGTTGGCGTTGTATCGAGTTGTTGGGTGACTTTCGATCAAGCGTAGTATCTCAATGTAAGTAGCCCTTTGGAATAAGTTCTATGCTTTAAAACCCATTAAAGTTGAGTGTGGCTTATAATAGCATGAGTTGGTTTTAATCCTTAAGTTGGATTCAAATTCCATGTTTTAAATGCATTGGGTGGTAGCTGAGCATGGTAAGTACTTTGCTGGATTAAACTCTATTAAGCATTGAGATGACTGATGTGTTCCTGGCATGAGAATGTGTATATGTTGTTTGGATTGAGACTGAAATGATGTGATGCGTTTATTTTAAGATTTCTGGCTACTGCATATTTGTGTTGTGGGATAGAAGCGAGTGTGTGACTGGTTTATATTTCGTAGCTGCCTAACATTGTTTGTGGACAACGGGAAGCTGTGATTTTCTCTATTTAGGAGGGTTTGCCTGTTTAGGAGGGTTGTCGTTAAAATAGCAAGGGTTAAGGGGTCCTAAAGGGTAAAGGATTAAGAAAGGGAAAAGGATAGGCTAGTTGCCTCGATTGCGGGTCGTGTCAATTAAACACCTAGGACTGAGATGTAATAGACTGAAATGAGGGGCTTAATGGACGGGACTTGGCTTCGCAGTCTAGGTGCCATTTACTAACTGTGGAAGTAAATTCCTAACTTAAACCCATGGACGCCCCACCAGTGAAATGGTAGTTTAGAGCGCTACACGCCCATTAGTGCCTTGAGGGATGAGACTTAGCTCCATTGACTGGGTGCCATCTACCATCAGTAGGGGTAGAGGCCTCCCAAAACTCCCACACGTGCACTATCAGTGAGTTGGCAAACTTATATATTTATAGGTGTACTAATTGAACACGAGACCTGAACTGCAAATAAACGAAATGAAATGAAATGAAATGAATGAGAATGAGATGACCTAACCCTTAGGCCCTTAACTCGAATAAGTTATTAAAGCTTTTATTGCTGCAAGTGTCTTGAAGTATGGCTACTTACTGAGTATTTTCTTAAATACTCATTCTTTTCCCTTACATACAACTGCAGGTAGAGGTAAAGGTGTACAGAACGCGTGACGGAGAGCTGCTGAGCCATGGATCTCCTTTAGGATAGTCTTCCGCATTTTTACATTTTGAAATTCTCCTTTTGAACTTGTATTGAATGATTTACGATTTATTCCGCTTTAAGTTTTGTTTGATTAACTAAAGGTTTCGTTTGTTCTGTTTTAAACTGGGATCCCAGATTGAAAAGTTTCGCAAATTTCTAAGTATGATTTCTTTAAATGATAATTTCTCGTTGTTCTTAGAAGTAGAATGAAATGCATGTAGTAACGGCCTTAGGATCTAGGCATGAAAAGTAGGGTCGTTACACAGATCATCCTCAATACCTGCAACATCTAAAATGTTGAGGGGAAGGTGGGAAAGGGGGTATCAGTAGAACCGCGGTACTGGTAAGTAGCTCACACGAGCCATATCACAAACATCAAACAATGGCAAACAACATGCTTCTCACACACATACAACATGCTTCCAAAAGCAGTAAAAAAACCAACACGCTTAAAAATCAATAAACGACATCCTGCATATGCTTCCAACACTATGCACCCACACTCTACTAAACCACACACGATTTACGCGTCATGCTACGCTAATAACCACATGCATTACGCGCCATGCTACGCAAAACTAACCGCATGCATTGTGCGCCATGCTACACAAAACCATACATGTGCATTACGCGCCACACTACGCAAAATCATTCGCATGCATTACGCGTCATGCTACACTAAACCAAACACGTGACTTACGCGCCACGCTGTGCACCTACACATGAATTACGCGTCATGCAACGCTACCACTAGACTCATGCTACACTTCCTATGACACATGCTAGCCTAACCAAACATGCTTGACCCAAACACAACATGCTTAATCATCATCCACAACTCAGCAGTCACATATTTCATGCTTATCACAAAAAAACATCAACACATGATCATCTCAAGCATTTCAGTGCATTTATAAACAATAGAACATGCTTTACACAAATACAGAGATAAAACATAAAAACATACATCATGCTTCACATAATCACCCAAAATCTAGAAGGTAGAAACTACTTACGAATCACTTTAAAATTAAACCCACGCTAGTTGGAACTATAGGACCAAGCTCTAACGAACCTTCAAGCACAACCAAGGCTCTTAGTGATTAGGGAATTGCTCCACAACCTTCCAAACACCTAAGGGAGGCTAAAATGAAGAACAAAGAACTAAAACTCACCCAAACAGAGGCTGAACCTTGATGGAGCTGAAGGGAATAAAAGTCCCCACGCAGCGGAAGCGCATCGATTGGACCTTACGCCGTATATTAATTAACATTAAAATACCGTTACGATAACTCAAACAAAACTTTAAACATGCTTTAAAGTTGCTGTAAAATCGGTTTAAACATGCTAAAATAAATCTAAATTTATTTTAAAAAACTTTTCTAACGAAAAGAGGAAGAACCGTTACAAACCTCCGTTGTAGACTTGACCGTTCTTCGCCAACGACGCTCCAACGAACAAAAACGCAGCAGCCGCCTTTGTTTTTCTTCGCTGGAAATTCCTTCTTGATTGACACAATAACCACAGAGGTTACACCGGTATGTCTCTAAGTCTAGGAGGCCAAAGACTTGTGGGAGTCTTTCTCTAAGAGGGAGGCTAGAGAGAATTCTAGGTCTTGTCTTTCAAGAGTGTCAAGTGTCATGACCAATTAGGTCTAGTGTTCTATTTATAGAAGAGAGGCCATGAATAAAATATTCAATTAAATCAATCTTTTCCAAAATTGATTCAATCTTATTCCTTAATTAATCAATCATGATCAATCAATTCCCCAATTGATTAATCTTTTCCACAAATGACTAATTACTTCCATAAGTAATTAGATCATTCCCATAAATGATTAATCACTTCCTTAAGTGATTAATTATTTACATAATTGATTAATTCATGGTTAATGAATTCTTTAATTAATTAACCACCAATTAAATATCACATATTTAATTTCCGGCCTTAAATTAATTAATTTTGCCCAAACACATTTTAGGACTTAATTTAATTAATTCATTATTTGAACTCTTTCAATCTTCCATAAATTTATATTTGAACTTCTTCAAATATTAATTTCTCTCACAATAATATATCAATATATATTATATTTATTTCCCTTAGTAAATTGAACATTTTCAATTTACATTTAGTTACTTAGTTGCCTCAAATTACTTTACGAGCTACCAGTGGGACCTTATGGACCTGCAGATCAGAAGCTCCAACGATGTGAGATTAATTGGTTAAACTCATTAACCACAATAATCAATATTCGTTAACTGTGTGTACATTCCACTATAGACTCACAGTTGCACTCTTCTCACTGCAGACATATTTTCTGTGTCCACGGAACTTAGACCAATATCGACTAGTTAGTCCTTCACGAGTGTCCATAACACCAGCTGGGTCAAATTACCGTTTTACCCCTGGATTATCTCTATTTCCTTAAGTACCAATTCTCCTCTAATGAACAATCTGTTTGTGGTCCAACCATCAAACAGAAAACCCTCTCGTGCCATTGAGAGGGTAGGGCCCTTTGTTCAAGACTCGGAGTAACCACTTAAGGGAACACTCATCTGCTTCCCTAAAGTCGGGAATGAGTGAATTCCATCTTGTACGATTATGTTCCCAGCTCCCCATTCGATCTTGTCCCCAAAGTGGTAGGCTTATTGAGTCGGCGTATTGGCCACTCTCACCCATACAAATCAAAGGACAATCTCTCATGAGCAGGAGTCCATAATCAACTCAGGATTAAGACTAAGTTGTCTAGGTCGTCCTAGTGAAATTGAAAATCAACTAGTTAACGGTGTTATAACTAGTGGTTACTATTTCGCGGTCCGGTCTTATGCAAACTCATTGCATAGGATACCCCCACTCGCATGTCTCCTACACGAACGCGTTGGATCGCAGCGTTTGTATCAAATACAAAGTGGGTCCTATCCATAGTGTCACCAGGATAAGGCACCCAGTCTTATCCCTATACTATAGACCCTTTAGGCTGTTTCTTGAACAATGATCCCATATGTCGCTACATATAGTTCAAGACACATATTACAACCTTGGATGTCTAGTTTATTGGATTAGGGTTATTATTAGGCAAAGACAAACATAAAATAACTAATAACAATTAATGGAAAAATATATCAATATTATTTCATTAATATCCGGTCAACGGTTACATTCACTATCTACGAGTTTTAGGGCATAAAACCCAACAGGAGCAACCTAACACAGCACTGAAACTCCTTAAATGGGTGTTGTCTGGAGTCCGAAATCACATGAAACTGACACCAAATGACACCCAAGGGTTAGAAACCGCACTAAAGCCAACCACGACAATTATCAAAGGTTTTTGGGCACAGAGACTTACCGATCAGCACCAAACAGACTCGATTAAGTGTTGTACAGCGGCTACAAATTGCCCAAACCTGTAATTTGGAAGTCGTTATGGCTTGGGTAACCGAGATTCAAAGCGAATGTGATACGCAAATTGCTAACCGCAAGTGTACGGGCCCAAGTTATAATATAGTGATTTAAAATCGAATGTCGTCCTCTAGATTGGTTTTCTAATTCACCTAATTACTAAAGGTATATTTGCCCAATTTTATTTAGAAAAAAATATAGAGAAATATGCAAATTAATGAAAAACTACTCAAAGCAATAAAAAGAATGGTAACTCAATGGAGAAAAACCTTAGGGAATTGATTTCACCTATTAGATGCATGAATTAATTGAAAGAAGGGAAAAATACACTTTTAGTCCATGAGGTTTGGGTTTGGTTTCATTTTGGTCCCTGAGTTTTCAAACTCAACAATTTAGTCCTGAGGTTTGGTTTTAGTTTCATTTTGGTCCCTCCATCCATTTTTCTGTTAAAAACTAACGGTTTGCTGACGTGGCACTAATTTTTAATTAAAAAATTATTTTAAATTTTTTTTAAAATAAAAATGTTAATATTTTAAATTTTTTAATTTCTTTTCTCTCTTTCTCTTTCTTATTCACTTTCTTCAACTTCTTTACATGGCTTCTTCTTCTTCACCTGCTTCACATGGTCGGCGGCGGCCGACGGCCGACAACCACCGCTCGCCGGCGGTTGGCCGTCACCGACGACTTTTTTTTTTCCTCTTTCTCATTCTCTTCTTTTCTTCTTCTTCTCTTCCCTCTTTTTCTCCCACTTTTCTTTTTTTTTTCTTTAACAAAAAAGGCAAGGGAGGAGGGAGCTCTTTCCCTCCCTCCCTCCCCATTTCAGATCTGAGACGAGGAGGGAGGGAGGGAGGGACCTCCCCTCAATTTTTCGGCGAGAAATCGAGGAAGGAGGGACCTCTTCCTTCAATTTTCTGGCGAGACTAGGTTTTCTCTGGGAGAAACTGGGTCTTCTCTTCGCGAGGACGTCGGTCTGAAATGCAAAGACGAGCGAGCGGAGAAGAAACCCAGAGTTGTCGGTCTAAAACGCGAGGTCAAGCGAGCGACGGTTCGTTGGTCTGAAACGCGAGGATTTCTTTGCGTTGGGGTTCGAGATTTCTTTTGTCTTCAATGAACATCGATTCGTTCCCCCATTAATCATTTTTTACTGTTAAAAGTTTATCAGTTCTTCAGTTTCGTTTTCTCACATTTTGGGCGTTTTGGGATTACTGTTACGAAATCGATTAGTGTTTTTTCTTGCTTTCTTCTTCACATGGATTGGTGTTCTTATGATGTGCTTTATTGTATTTAAAGGGTTTTGAATCTTATTTTTTCTTTTATCGGGTGGATTGTGGAAAATTCTTAGTATTAGAATCTTTCTGGTGGGGAAGATTTGGGGTTAGTTCTTATTAATGGGTGGGTGGATTTTTGGTTTAAACTCATGGGAGAAATGGTTTGTCACGAGAAAGTGTGTTGAAGCAAAGAAAATAAAGCTTAAATTTCTCAACTGCTTCTCAGAGATTGCAAATTTTCTTCATTCTCTTACTTTTCAATTAGCTTGTTGTTCTTCAGCATTTGAGAAATTGTTTTAGCTTCTCGTTGTAGAGAGAGAAGCAAAAGGGGAGGGGAGAAGTACAGAGAGAGTGAGAGCGCACACGAGGTGCTCACTGAAGTCGTGGGTCTTCTCTTCTCCTCCCTCCTCTTTTGGTTTTTTTTAAGTAGAATCTTTGGAAGAAATGAGAAGCAGAAAAGAAGAGAAGAATAGGAAAAAAAAAAAAAAGTATCCGCCGTCGCTGGCGAGCGGCGGTCGACGGCGGCCGGTGTTGGCCACCGGTAAGGTGAAGGTTGAAGAAGGGGGATGAAGAAGAAGGACAATAATGGAGAAGAAGAAGAAAGAGTAATGGAGAAGAAAAGAAAATAAATAATAATAATAAATATTTTTTTAAATTAATTTATTATTATTTTATTTTAAAATTTAAGAAAATAATTTTTTTAATAAAAAAAATGTTGCCACATCAGCATTCCGTGAGAGTTTAACAGAACTTTTGACGGAGTGACCAAAAATGTAATGAAATCCAAACCTCAGGGACTAAATTGTTGAGTTTGAAAACTGAGGGACCAAAATGAAACCTAACCCAAACCTCGGGGACTAAAAGTGTATTTTTCCCTTCAAAGAATAATTATGAACGAACACATAACGATTTCATAAACCAAGGATTTAATAATTATTAAAAGTCTCTCCCAAGTACAATTAATTCTTTATGCAAATTAAGAAATTGATATCCCTATCTAATTTCAACAACAAGCATAAGCATTAAAGAACAATCCTTACAACGATTTCTCAAGCAACCCCAAATCTCCCGAATGTAGATTCACCTGAGTCATGCAATTGATGGTCTAATCTAAACTACCCTCTCCCGAGCAATTAGTTCAAAAACAAGAACATACAATCCGTGATCAAGAGATTATAAGCATTAAGCATTCAAATTTCATAAATGAAACGTGTTACGAAACGTCCTAAAAAATCCCTAAATTAATCCATACAAACTAATGGCTAAATCAAGCCCCTAAGAAACAAATTTTAGCTACTCATGGTCTCTAAAATACAAGCAAAATCAGTCCAATACATGCTAAAAATCAGTACAAGAAACAAGGGAGAAAGATTAAACTCGCTAGTCGTGATTCCCGCGCGTTCCCGTCACGATCCTCACGATCTAAGCTCCAAAAATCAAGCTCTCTTAGTCTCCTCAGTATTCTATCCAGATTGTGCTCTCAAAAGTCGTCTTTTTCTCTCCAAAACAACTCCCCCAAATCAGCAGCATCGCAAAGAATAAAAACTGGCCATTCTGCGCGACAGCGTCGAGACGCTAAGGACACAGGGTCGCGATGCTGTGTCGAGTTGCCCTAATTATTTCCGGGAAGCCTGCAGCGTCGAGGCGCTGTAGAGGTAGAGTCTCGATGCTGCCTCATTTGAGCGCCTCTTAACTTTATGGTCCAGCGTTGAGACGCTACCTTGAGCGTCTCAACGCTAGGCCTTGAACCTTGCTTCCTTTACTCCTTTCTTCACTCGAATTTATTTCTTTTGCTCCTAATTCATCGATAATCTTCAAAAACATCAATTTCCATTGAAATGTTTGATTCCTACAAAACAAAACCAAATAGACATAAAATCAGCCAAATAAACCTCAAGACTAACACTAAAATAGTATAAAATATAGCTCAATAAATTGCGCTATCGGAATGCACAATGGGTCAAGCTAGATTTACTAGGGGTGCCCAAAAACACCCAAGGAAGGTTGAATCCTCACTAAACTAGAGATAATCGAGGTTGAATGCTTCTTAGACGGCGCTACAGATCAGAATGTCAAACACAACTTAATTTTCCAACACTTCAAGCTAATGGGTAATCTGATTTTTTAACCAAAGGAGAGAGGGTTAGCACTAAAACTTACCGACAAGGCTAGTTGATGTTGCAACGGTCCAGAACAGAGTCAAAACACCGCTGGACATAAGCGAGGATGCTCGAAAATGAAGCTCAAGTTGCTGGACGTGTGCGATCAGACTGATCGAGAGTGGAAATAGTTAGATCGAGCCTTAAACGACCTAGATCGTGAGAAGAGGGACTTACCCACGAACTTTTTCAGCCGACATCGCGCGAACAGAGAGAGAGAGAGGCGACGCCTTCGATTGGGCACGACATAGCTCGAAAAACGGCGGCGGTGGCACGTGCTTGGGTTGGACGGAGAGGGAGCTCGCGAAGGGAGACGACGCAGAGAGAGACGACGTGGAGAGAGAGAGCTTGCAGAGAGACGACGACCCATGGTTCGACGCGTCGACGGCGGCGGCGCCATCTGAATGGCGGCGCGAGGGAAGGCGACGACGGATGCAGATCTGGTCGGCGGCGGTGCAGATTCGGCTGGGGGGTCACGCGTGAAGAGAAGAAAGAGATGGAGAGATAGGGTTTTTCCCTTCTTCTTTTCTTTAATCCTTTTTGTTGGGTTTTATGCCCTAAAACTCGTCGATAGTGAATGTCACCATTGACCGGATATTAATGAAATAATATTGATATATTTTTCCATTAAATGTTATTAGTTATTTTATATTTGTTTTTGCCTAAAATAACCATAATCCAATAAACTAGACATCCTAGGTTGTAATATGAGTCTTGAACTATATGTAGCGACACATGGGGATCACTGTTCAAGAAACGACTTAAAGGGTCTATAGTATAGGGATAAGACTAAGTTCCTTATCCTGGTGACACTATGGATACGGTCCACTTTGTATTTGATACAAACGCTATGATCCAATGCTTTTGTGTAGGAGACATGCGGGTGGGGGTATCCTATGCAATGAGTTTGCATAAGACCGGATCGTGGAATAGTAGCCATTAGTTATAACACCATTAACTAGTTGGTTTTCTATTTCACTAGGACGACCTAGACAACTTGGTCTTAATCCTGAGTTGATCATGGACTTCTACTCGTGAGGGATTGTCCTTTGATTTGTATGGGTGAGAGTGGCCAATATGCCGACTCAATAAGCCTACCATTTTGGGTGATTATGTGAAGCATGATGTATGTTTTTATGTTTTATCTCTGTATTTGTGTAAAGCATGTTCTATTGTTTATAAATGCTTATTGAGTCGGCGTATTGGCCACTCTCACCCATACAAATCAAAGGACAATCTCTCATGAGCAAGAGTCCATAATCAACTAAGGATTAAGACTAAGTTGTCTAGGTCGTACTAGTGAAATAGAAAACCAACTAGTTAACGGTGTTATAACTAGTGGTTACTATTTCGCGGTCCGGTCTTATGCAAACTCATTGCATAGGATACCCCCACTCGCATGTCTCCTACACGAACGCGTTGGATCGCAGCGTTTGTATCAAATACAAAGTGGGCCGTATCCATAGTGTCACCAGGATAAGGCACCCAGTCTTATCCCTATACTATAGACCCTTTAGGCTGTTTCTTGAACAATGATCCCATATGTCGCTACATATAGTTCAAGACTCATATTACAGCCTTGGATGTCTAGTTTATTGGATTAGGGTTATTATTAGGCAAAGACAGACATAAAATAACTAATAACAATTAATGGAAAAATATATCAATATTATTTCATTAATATCCGGTCAATGGTTACATTCACTATCTACGAGTTTTAGGGCATAAAACCCAACAAACTCCCACTTGAACTAAAACACTAGTTAGTGGGATGTAAATGCAATAATCTAAAGCTGGAAATGTCATTTATATTAAAATAATACAATGAACTAGGGCATCCTTATACCCATTATACATTTCTCCCACTTGCCCTAGATTAGATGGCATACATATCTCGTAGACCTAGGCCTTCTAGATGACCCTCAAACACTTTAGCCGTGAGAGTCTTCGTAAATGGATCAACGATGTTGTGCTCCGAGGCGATCTTAGTGACGATCACATCTCCTCTTTGCACAATCTCCCGTATCAGGTGATACTTCCTCTCGATGTGTTTACCCCGTTTGTGGCTTCGAGGTTCTTTTGAGTTGGCTACAGCCCCACTGTTATCACAGTATAGTGTTATGGGCACGTTCATATTCGGAACCACTTCCAAATTAGTCAAGAACTTTCTGAGCCATACTACCTCCTTAGCTGCTTCGCAAGCTGCTACATACTCAGCCTCCATGGTTGAGTCTGCTATGCATCCTTGTTTGATGCTTCTCCACACTACTGCTCCTCCATTGAGGGTGAATACTGACCTTGATGTGGATTTCCTAGAATCCTTATCAGCTTGAAAGTCAGAATCAGTGTATCCAGTAAGAATCAAATCCTTAGCTCCATACACAAGCATGTAGTCCCTCGTTCTCCGAAGATACTTGAGGATATTCTTAACCGCTCCCCAGTGGTCCAACCCTGGATTAGACTGATACCTACTGACTACTCCCACTGCATAACATATGTCAGGCCTAATGCAGAGCATGGCATACATTAAGCTGCCCACAGCTGAGGCGTAGGGAATGTGTCTCATGTTCTCAACTTCTTGAGGTGTCTTAGGAGATTGTTCCTTAGACAGGTGTACCCCATGTCTGAAGGGTAGGAGTCCCTTCTTGGAGTTTTGCATCGAATATCGAGACAACATCTTGTCAATATACGTTGCTTGAGACAGAGCTAGCATTTTGTTCTTACGATCCCTAATGATTTGGATTCCCAGAACATATTGAGCCTCTCCCAGATCTTTCATTTGGAATTGGGCTGCTAGCCATTTCTTAATGTCAGTGAGGTATCCTACATCATTCCCAATGAGTAGGATATCGTCTACATAAAGTATTAGAAAAGCTACTTTCCTTTTGTTGACTTTCTTGTATACACAAGGCTCATCAACGTTTTGGTCAAAGCCAAAAGATTTGATTGCAGTATCAAATCTAATGTTCCATGATCTGGATGCTTGTTTCAATCCATAAATGGATCGATTTAGCTTACAAACCTTTTGTTCCTGACCTTGGGCTATGAACCCTTCGGGTTGAGACATAAAGATATTCTCTTCAAGATTACCATTCAGAAAGGCAGTCTTGACGTCCATTTGCCATATTTCATAGTCATAATATGTGGCAATGGATAAAAGAATTCTTATGGACTTTAACATGGCTACAGGAGAAAAGGTTTCCTCATAGTCAACCCCCTCCTTTTGGGTATAACCCTTTGCCACTAGTCTAGCTTTGAAGGTCTGTACCTTTCCAGCTGCATCTCTTTTTCTCTTATAGATCCATTTGCACCCTATGGGTTTTACCCCATATGGTAGATCTGCAAGTTCCCATACAGAATTGGAGTACATTGACTCCATTTCCAGGTTCATGGCTTTGACCCATTTATCCTTATCTTCGTCATTCATTGCTCGTCGATAGGACAATGGATCCTCAATGCCATCATTAGGTATGACAACCTGAGTTTCAGTTAAACCCAAGTAGCGGTCAGGTTGTAACACAACCCTCCCATTGCGTCGAGGCATTCCCAACGATTGAGATGGACGGGATGGATCTGAAGAACTAGTTCCTTCATCAACCTTTGTTGAAGGTCCAACTTCATCAACAACTCTTGATGATTCTTCAGTAGCTTCTCCTAATATTATTTTGCTTCGTGGTTTATGATCTCTCATGTGGTCTTCCTCTAAGAAAGTGGCGTTTGTCGATACAATCACCTTATTTTCTTGTGGGTCGTAGAAATAACCACCTCTCGTTTCTTTAGGGTAACCAACAAATTGGCACAATTTTGAACGAGGTTCCAGTTTCTTAGGATTTGTCACAAGCACGTGTGCAGGACAACCCCAGATGCGAAAGTGATGCAAACTAGGTTTACGCCCCTTCCATAACTCGAAAGGTGTTTCAGAAACACTTTTCGAGGGAACATTGTTCAAGATGTATACTGCAGTCTCTACTGCATACCCCCAAAACGAGCTAGGCAATTGAGCATAGCTCATCATTGATCGAACCATGTCTAACAAGGTTCTATTTCTCCTTTCTGACACACCATTCTGCTGAGGTGTACCAGGGGCTGAGAGTTGAGATTGGATTCCATGTTCTATCATATAATCCTGGAATCTTTGATCCATATACTCCCCTCCTCGATCAGATCGAAGTACTTTAATAGGTTTACCTAATAGGTTTTCAACTTCAGCCTTAAACTCCTTAAACTTTTCAAGGGCTTCAGACTTATGTCCCATTAGGTATAAGTAACCATATCTTGAATAATCATCTATAAATGAGATGAAATATTCGTACCCTCCTCGAGCTTTTACATTCATTGGACCACATAGATCCGAATGTATTAACTCTAAGGGTTCTTTGGCTCTATAACCTTTTCCAGTAAAGGGTCTTTTGGTCATTTTTCCCTCGAGACAAGATTCACAAGGTGGTAGTGAATCATCTTCTAACTTGCTTAGAAGTCCATTCTTTACCAAACGACCGATCCTATCGATGTTTATATGACCAAGTCTAAGATGCCAAAGATGAGTATTGTTACTTGATGGAGAAATCTTTTGCCTTTTACTTTGAGTTTCAGCAGTTTTAAATAATTCGTGATTTAAAAGTGCTTTGTTTTCGGTTGGTCTTAAAACATACAAGTTATTTTCCAATTTGGCTGAACAAATAAGTACACCATTTTTATAAATGAACGCTTCATTCATATCAAAAGTAACTGTATACGATTGTTCAATCAAACATGAAATAGAAATCAAGTTCCTCTTAATCTTGGGAACGATTAACAAACTTTCTAAAAGTAAGAATCTATTTCTAAAAAATAACTTCGCAGCTCCCACTGCTTTAGCTGAAATGACTTCTCCAGTTCCGACCCTGAGTGTCATTTCCCCATCGTTCAACTGCCGAAAGGAACTATTTTCCTGAAAAGAAGAGCAAACATGATTAGTTGCTCCTGAATCAAGTATCCAGGTAAACTCATCATGTTCTACCAGGCATGTTTCTAAAACCAGTAAATCAAATTTACCTTCCTTTTCCTTCTTTTTCTCAGCAAGGTACTTTGGGCAGTTTCTCTTCCAATGTCCATCTACATTGCTGTGAAAACACTTGCCTTTGTCTGCCACAGCTTTGGCTTTTCCCTTGCTTTTAGCAGCAGTACTGGGAGCTTTCCCCTTGTTTCCTTTCTTCTTCTGAGTTTTCTTTGAAGAAGTGGCTACAGATTTAGTTCTAGAGGATGAACCCTTCTCGAACTTTCTTTTAGAGTGGACAACGTTTGCCTCTCCTTCTATCTGTCCCTTGTTCTTAAGAAGAGACTGATAGAGCTGTAGCTCATTCAGGAGGCTAGTCAGGTTGAATGTTATTTTATTCATCATTGCATTGCTTCGAAACTGTAGAAAACTCTTCGGAAGAGATTCTAAGATGAATGCAACCTGACTACGCTCATCTATGACCGCCCCGTTTGCCTCTGCCACGTTGAATTGGACCATCATATCCAGGACATGCTCCCGAACAGACGTGCCCTCTTTCATGCGACAGCTATAAACGTATTTGAGAGCGTCATGGTGGAGTTGGTAGGACGGTTGTCCAAACATCTCCCGGAGAGGGTTCATAATCTCCCTCGCTGTTACCATGCCCTCATGCCTTTTAGCCAAAACTTCAGATAAGCTGGCTAAGATATAGACGCGAGTCTTATCATTGGCCTTTGTCCAACGGTCATAAGCATCCTTAACTGCCTGGGATGCATTACGAGCAGGGGTTGGAGGACAATCCTCCGTTAAGACGAACCGCAGATCATCGACAACAAGAATCGTATTCAAGTTCGACTTCCACGTAGCATAATTTTCGCCGGTTAATTTCTCATTTTTAAGCAGAGAGACAATTGAGGAAGACATTGCTGAAATTTAAACAAACAATGACCGTATTAGTTATCTTTGCCTTAACCCATCATACAAGCAAACAATTGCACACAATCCAATCAATTTAGCAAAACAGACAATCACAGAACCCTAAAACTATTGATTTAGTATTGCAACGACGTTTCAGAGGTTTAGAATATCAGCCACCGAAGGGTGATCAGGTACTCCTCCTTTGAAATGAGACACCTCTCAGCTAATTCTAATTCCAGAATAACTCATATTCCTATAGACATTAGCCACCGTTGTTCGGTCAAGGATTTGTTAACACTTTTAACTCATCCTCGTAAGTGTAACCCTTCCACTTTCAGATCTCAGAGGCACGCACCAACAGGCTACCGAAGGGAAAGACAACTGTTGGTGATTAGCCTAAGAGATCCTATCCTTTTCAGGAGTTCACGATGTTCCGAATCCTATGACCAGGCCCTCCGAAGGGATGGATGCGCCAGGGCAACCTGCAGGCGGATCATAGGACTCTCACGGTGTGAACTATGGGCGGAGACCGAGGGATACGTTGACACGTGTCCCGCTCCCACTTACTCTAGACATTTTTCCCATTCACCTTGATATTGATCCATGCAAACACTTTCCGAAGGGAGGACGCTCCTAGGGCGACTCGAAGCCGAGCATGAATCTCACGTTGTGAATATAGGGACGTAGGAGCAAAACTTGATCTCGTTTTGTAATTTTCCTCCCACTGAAAATGTCCTAAGGTTAATATAGGATTTTTTAACTTAGATAGTATTCGGCTAAGTCAATCTATCTAAGTCTGATCCTATTATAACAATTATGGAAAGGATTCAACTGCAATCTTTTGGGTGAATTAAACTTCTTTTAATAAACCCAACATTGCAAGTCAACATTACTATGGTTAATTCAACTCAATCTGGTTAGTTCCCAGGTAGGAGGTGTTCCGTAAACCGTCAACTTAAATACCCCCAACCTTAGACAGAACTTTACCGAGAGAGTTCCCTTATAACCTCAGTAATGTAAGGTCTTTACTCTAAAGATCTAGGTGCATTAAACACTTTTAATAAACCTAGTGACATTGCATGCTAACATTTAACTATGATTAATTCAACTCCGGTATTCCAGGTCAGTTCCCAGGTAGGAGGTGTTCCGTAAACCGTCAACTTAAATACCCTCAACCTTAGACAGAACTTTACCGGTGGAGTTCCCTTATAATCATAGCAATGTTTTTCCTACTTAGTAAATTAAAACTATTTTTAATTCTAAGTAAGAAAAGATTCTAATCCTATTAGAAATCGATCTAGGTCTAATTAATTTTAAACAATTTAAAATTAATCCAATTTATCCTATGATCTTATGTTTGCATGCAAATCTTGATTATAGATTGACGGTTTCTAATCATTAATATTGAAGAACTATTTCAAATTTTAATGATTAATCCTATAATCAAGAATCTAGGGTTTAATTCATTCAACAATCTCATTCAAATTGAATAATTAAGCCACATCAATTGCATGAATAATATAACAATTATATTATTAACTATGGATGTTTCATGCTTCATGCAATTTTGATTTTCTTTTATTATAACAATTATAAGTCAATCAGGAAAATCAACCAAGCATGCTTCATTCATCACATTAAACATAACTATTTATATTTAATTTAAGTAATGACATGCTTCATGCTTTCCAATTTTTCATATACATTAATATACACTTATATTAAAAAATATGAAAACAAATCCTTGCATTTAAACATACATTATAACAATTTATAATATATAAAAAATGCATGAGCATGTTTATAACCTAAGGTGGGATTAAATATTCTATATGACATCCATAAAGCATATAAACAGCAATTGAACCGGTTAATTTTGGCCCCTAGGATAAAATAAAGCATTAAATTACATTAATTTAGCTAAATTCTATCCTAATAATCCTTGTACAGCTCTGGAATTTTGTCTAGACATCACGAACCGTCCCGAACCACCTCGAACTGGCCTCCAAAATCACGAACCAGGCCAAAATTTGACTGAACCGGGCCAATAACACAGAAAATCGGGCTGATCCAGCAAACCAGACCGATTTCTCGGTCAGGATCCCGGTCACGATCTCGGTCACAAATTTGGTCACAATCTCGGTCGCAATCTCGGTCACAATCTCGGTCTCGATGGCAGTCTCGATCTCGGTCGAGATGGCGGTCTCGATCTCGGTCGAGATCTCGGTCTTGATGGTAGTCTCGATCTCGGCCGAGATCTCGGTCTCGATGGCAGTCTCGATCTCGGTCGGGATCTTGGTCGAGATCCCGGCCGGGATTCCGACCGGGAAATTTTCCAGCAAACCCTAAATCGTCGATTCCTCTGTTCTGCACTCTGTTTTTCCGATTTCCAGCGCCGTTTTTCATGATTTTCGCCCAAAATCATCTCGATCTTCATCGAAAACAGCCCTAAATCTAGACACGGACTTACAAGGACTCGATTTACATAAAATATACCCGAAACATCGGGCCTTACATGATCAAAATCACATAAAATAAATCTATGGCCATAAAATTAACCCAAACAGTTCAATGCAAACCGAACATACATTATGCATAAATCCCACCTTTTAGAGCCTATCGCAACTTTTAAAATTAATTAATAGGGACAGCGATGGCTCTGATGCTGATTGAAGTGAATAAAAGCCCCCACGCAGCGGAAGCGCATCGATTGGACCTTACGCCGTATATTAATTAACATTAAAATACCGTTACGATAACTCAAACAAAACTTTAAACATGCTTTAAAGTTGCTGTAAAATCGGTTTAAACATGCTAAAATAAATCTAAATTTATTTTAAAAAACTTTTCTAACGAAAAGAGGAAGAACCGTTACAAACCTCCGTTGTAGACTTGACCGTTCTTCGCCAACGACGCTCCAACGAACGAAAACGCAGCAGCCGCCTTTGTTTTTCTTCGCTGGAAATTCCTTCTTGATTGACACAATAACCACAGAGGTTACACCGGTATGTCTCTAAGTCTAGGAGGCCAAAGACTTGTGGGAGTCTTTCTCTAAGAGGGAGGCTAGAGAGAATTCTAGGTCTTGTCTTTCAAGAGTGTCAAGTGTCATGACCAATTAGGTCTAGTGTTCTATTTATAGAAGAGAGGCCATGAATAAAATATTCAATTAAATCAATCTTTTCCAAAATTGATTCAATCTTATTCCTTAATTAATCAATCATGATCAATCAATTCCCCAATTGATTAATCTTTTCCACAAATGACTAATTACTTCCATAAGTAATTAGATCATTCCCATAAATGATTAATCACTTCCTTAAGTGATTAATTATTTACATAATTAATTATTTACATAATTGATTAATTCATGGTTAATGAATTCTTTAATTAATTAACCACCAATTAAATATCACATATTTAATTTCCGGCCTTAAATTAATTAATTTTGCCCAAACACATTTTAGGACTTAATTTAATTAATTCATTATTTGAACTCTTTCAATCTTCCATAAATTTATATTTGAACTTCTTCAAATATTAATTTCTCTCACAATAATATATCAATATATATTATATTTATTTCCCTTAGTAAATTGAACATTTTCAATTTACATTTAATTACTTAGTTGCCTCAAATTACTTTACGAGCTACCAGTGGGACCTTATGGACCAGCAGATCAGAAGCTCCAACGATGTGAGATTAATTGGTTAAACTCATTAACCACAATAATCAATATTCGTTAACTGTGTGTACATTCCACTATAGACTCACAGTTGCACTCTTCTCACTGCAGACATATTTTCTGTGTCCACGGAACTTAGACCAATATCGACTAGTTAGTCCTTCACGAGTGTCCATAACACCAGCTGGGTCAAATTACCGTTTTACCCCTGGATTATCTCTATTTCCTTAAGTACCAATTCTCCTCTAATGAACAATCTGTTTGTGGTCCAACCATCAAACAGAAAACCCTCTCGTGCCATTGAGAGGGTAGGGCCCTTTGTTCAAGACTCGGAGTAACCACTTAAGGGAACACTCATCTGCTTCCCTAAAGTCGGGAAGGAGTGAATTCCATCTTGTACGATTATGTTCCCAGCTCCCCATTCGATCTTGTCCCCAAAGTGGTAGGCTTATTGAGTCGGCGTATTGGCCACTCTCACCCATACAAATCAAAGGACAATCTCTCATGAGCAGGAGTCCATAATCAACTCAGGATTAAGACTAAGTTGTCTAGGTCGTCCTAGTGAAATAGAAAACCAACTAGTTAACGGTGTTATAACTAGTGGTTACTATTTCGCGGTCCGGTCTTATGCAAACTCATTGCATAGGATACCCCCACTCGCATGTCTCCTACACGAACGCGTTGGATCGCAGCGTTTGTATCAAATACAAAGTGGGCCGTATCCATAGTGTCACCAGGATAAGGCACCCAGTCTTATCCCTATACTATAGACCCTTTAGGCTGTTTCTTGAACAATGATCCCATATGTCGCTACATATAGTTCAAGACTCATATTACAGCCTTGGATGTCTAGTTTATTGGATTAGGGTTATTATTAGGCAAAGACAAACATAAAATAACTAATAACAATTAATGGAAAAATATATCAATATTATTTCATTAATATCCGATCAACGGTTACATTCACTATCTACGAGTTTTAGGGCATAAAACCCAACAGGAGCAACCTAACACAACACTGAAACTCCTTAAATGGGTGTTGTCTGGAGTCCGAAATCACATGAAACTGACACCAAATGACACCCAAGGGTTAGAAACCGCACTAAAGCCAACCACGACAATTATCAAAGGTTTTTGGGCACAGAGACTTACCGATCAGCACCAAACAGACTCGATTAAGTGTTGTACAGCGGCTACAAATTGCCCAAACCTGTAATTTGGAAGTCGTTATGGCTTGGGTAACCGAGATTCAAAGCGAATGTGATACGCAAATTGCTAACCGCAAGTGTACGGGCCCAAGTTATAATATAGTGATTTAAAATCGAATGTCGTCCTCTAGATTGGTTTTCTAATTCACCTAATTACTAAAGGTATATTTGCCCAATTTTATTTAGAGAAAAATATAGAGAAATATGCAAATTAATGAAAAACTACTCAAAGCAATAAAAAGAATGGTAACTCAATGGAGAAAAACCTTAGGGAATTGATTTCACCTATTAGATGCATGAATTAATTCAAAGAAGGGAAAAATACACTTTTAGTCCATGAGGTTTGGGTTTGGTTTCATTTTGGTCCCTGAGTTTTCAAACTCAACAATTTAGTCCCTGAGGTTTGGTTTTAGTTTCATTTTGGTCCCTCCATCCATTTTTCTGTTAAAAACTAACGGTTTGCTGACGTGACACTAATTTTTAATTAAAAAATTATTTTAAATTTTTTTTAAAATAAAAATGTTAATATTTTAAATTTTTTAATTTCTTTTCTCTCTTTCTCTTTCTTATTCACTTTCTTCAACTTCTTTACATGGCTTCTTCTTCTTCACCTGCTTCACATGGTCGGCGGCGGCCGACGGCCGACAACCACCGCTCGCCGGCGATTGGCCGTCGCCAACGACTTTTTTTTTTCCTCTTTCTCATTCTCTTCTTTTCT
Organism: Luffa aegyptiaca; assembly: GCA_017139565.1. NCBI lineage: Eukaryota > Viridiplantae > Streptophyta > Magnoliopsida > Cucurbitales > Cucurbitaceae > Luffa > Luffa aegyptiaca. The sequence continues at coordinate 27,776,610 of CM029397.1, forward strand.
TCTTCTTCTCTTCCCTCTTTTTCTCCCACTTTTCTTTTTTTTTTTCTTTAACAAAAAAGGCAAGGGAGGAGGGAGCTATTTCCCTCCCTCCCTCCCCATTTCAGATCTGAGACGAGGAGGGAGGGAGGGAGGGACCTCCCCTCAATTTTTCGGCGAGAAATCGAGGAAGGAGGGACCTCTTCCTTCAATTTTCTGGCGAGACTAGGTTTTCTCTGGGAGAAACTGGGTCTTCTCTTCGCGAGGACGTCGGTCTGAAATGCAAAGACGAGCGAGCGGAGAAGAAACCCAGAGTTGTCGGTCTAAAACGCGAGGTCAAGCGAGCGACGGTTCGTTGGTCTGAAACGCGAGGATTTCTTTGCGTTGGGGTTCGAGATTTCTTTTGTCTTCGATGAACATCGATTCGTTCCCCCATTAATCATTTTTTACTGTTAAAAGTTTATCAGTTCTTCAGTTTCGTTTTCTCACATTTTGGGCGTTTTGGGATTACTGTTACGAAATCGATTAGTGTTTTTTCTTGCTTTCTTCTTCACATGGATTGGTGTTCTTATGATGTGCTTTATTGTATTTAAAGGGTTTTGAATCTTATTTTTTCTTTTGTCGGGTGAATTGTGGAAAATTCTTAGTATTAGAATCTTTCTGGTGGGGAAGATTTGGGGTTAGTTCTTATTAATGGGTGGGTGGATTTTTGGTTTAAATTCATGGGAGAAATGGTTTGTCACGAGAAAGTGTGTTGAAGCAAAGAGGATAAAGCTTAAATTTCTCAACTGCTTCTCAGAGATTGCAAATTTTCTTCATCCTCTTACTTTTCAATTAGCTTGCTGTTCTTCAACATTTGAGAAATTGTTTTAGCTTCTCGTTGTAGAGAGAGAAGCAAAAGGGGAGGGGAGAAGTACAGAGAGAGTGAGAGCGCACACGAGGTGCTCACTGAAGTCGTGGGTCTTCTCTTCTCCTCCCTCCTCTTTTGGTTTTTTTTAAGTAGAATCTTTGGAAGAAATGAGAAGCAGAAAAGAAGAGAAGAATAGGAAAAAAAAAAAAAGTATCCGCCGTCGCTGGCGAGCGGCGGTCGACGGCGGCCGGTGTTGGCCACCGGTAAGGTGAAGGTTGAAGAAGGGGGATGAAGAAGAAGGACGATAATGGAGAAGAAGAAGAAAGAGTAATGGAGAAGAAAAGAAAATAAATAATAATAATAAATATTTTTTTAAATTAATTTATTATTATTTTATTTTAAAATTTAAGAAAATAATTTTTTTAATAAAAAAAATGTTGCCACATCAGCATTCCGTGAGAGTTTAACAGAACTTTTGACGGAGGGACCAAAAATGTAATGAAATCCAAACCTCAGGGACTAAATTGTTGAGTTTGAAAACTGAGGGACCAAAATGAAACCTAACCCAAACCTCGGGGACTAAAAGTGTATTTTTCCCTTCAAATAATAATTATGAACGAACACATAACGATTTCATAAACCAAGGATTTAATAATTATTAAAAGTCTCTCCCAAGTACAATTAATTCTTTATGCAAATTAAGAAATTGATATCCCTATCTAATTTCAACAACAAGCATAAGCATTAAAGAACAATCCTTACAACGATTTCTCAAGCAACCCCAAATCTCCCGAATGTAGATTCACCTAAGTCATGCAATTGATGGTCTAATCTAAACTACCCTCTCCCGAGCAATTAGTTCAAAAACAAGAACATACAGTCCGTGATCAAGAGATTATAAGCATTAAGCATTCAAATTTCATAAATGAAACGTGTTACGAAACGTCCTAAAAAATCCCTAAATTAATCCATACAAACTAATGGCTAAATCAAGCCCCTAAGAAACAAATTTTAGCTACTCATGGTCTCTAAAATACAAGCAAAATCAGTCCAATACATGCTAAAAATCAGTACAAGAAACAAGGGAGAAAGATTAAACTCGCTAGTCGTGATTCCTGCGCGTTCCCGTCACGATCCTCACGATCTAAGCTCCAAAAATCAAGCTCTCTTAGTCTCCTCAGTATTCTATCCAGATTGTGCTCTCAAAAGTCGTCTTTTTCTCTCCAAAACAACTCCCCCAAATCAGCAGCATCGCAAAGAATAAAATCTGGCCATTCTGCGCAACAGCGTCGAGACGCTAAGGACACAGGGTCGCGATGCTGTGTCGAGTTGCCCTAATTATTTCCGGGAAGCCTGCAGCGTCGAGGCGATGTAGAGGTAGCGTCTTGATGTTGCCTCATTTGAGCGCCTCTTAACTTTATGGTCCAGCGTTGAGACGCTACCTTGAGCGTTTCAACGCTAGGCCTTGAACCTTGCTTCCTTTACCCCTTTCTTCACTCGAATTTATTTCTTTTCCTCCTAATTCATCGGTAATCTTCAAAAACATCAATTTCCATTGAAATGTTTGATTCCTACAAAACAAAACCAAATAGACATAAAATCAGCCAAATAAACCTCAAGACTAACACTAAAATAGTATAAAATATAGCTCAATAAATTGCGCTATCGGAATGCACAATGGGTCAAGCTAGATTTACTGGGGGTGCCCAAAAACACCCAAGGAAGGTTGAATCCTCACTAAACTAGAGATAATCGAGGTTGAATGCTTCTTAGACGGCGCTACAGATCAGAATGTCAAACACAACTTAATTTTCCAACACTTCAAGCTAATGGGTAATCTGATTTTTTAACCAAAGGAGAGAGGGTTAGCACTAAAACTTACCGACAAGGCTAGTTGATGTTGCAACGGTCCAGAACAGAGTCAAAACACCGCTGGACATAAGCGAGGATGCTCGAAAATGAAGCTCAAGTTGCTGGACGTGTGCGGACCAGACTGAATGAGAGTGGAAATAGTTAGATCGAGCCTTAAACGACCTAGATCGTGAGAAGAGGGACTTACCCACGAACTTTTTCAGCCGAGATCGCGCGAACAGAGAGAGAGAGAGGCGACGCCTTCGATTGGGCACGACGTAGCTCGAAAAACGGCGGCGGTGGCACGTGCTTGGGTTGGACGGAGAGGGAGCTCGCGGAGGGAGACGACGCAGAGAGAGACGACGTGGAGAGAGAGAGCTTGCAGAGAGACGACGACCCATGGTTCGACGCGTCGACGGCGGCGGCACCATCTGAATGGCGGCGCGAGGGAAGGCGGCGACGGATGCAGATCTGGTCGGCGGCGGTGCAGATTCGGCTGGGGGGTCACGCGTGAAGAGAAGGAAGAGATGGAGAGATAGGGTTTTTCCCTTCTTCTTTTCTTTAATCCTTTTTGTTGGGTTTTATGCCCTAAAACTCGTAGATAGTGAATGTCACCATTGACCGGATATTAATGAAATAATATTGATATATTTTTCCATTAAATGTTATTAGTTATTTTATATTTGTTTTTGCCTAAAATAACCATAATCCAATAAACTAGACATCCTAGGTTGTAATATGAGTCTTGAACTATATGTAGCGACACATGGGGATCACTGTTCAAGAAACGACTTCAAGGGTCTATAGTATAGGGATAAGACTAAGTGCCTTATCCTGGTGACACTATGGATACGGTCCACTTTGTATTTGATACAAACGCTATGATCCAATGCGTTTGTGTAGGAGACATGCGGGTGGGGGTATCCTATGCAATGAGTTTGCATAAGACCGGATCGTGGAATAGTAGCCATTAGTTATAACACCATTAACTAGTTGGTTTTCTATTTCACTAGGACGACCTAGACAACTTGGTCTTAATCCTGAGTTGATCATGGACTTCTACTCATGAGGGATTGTCCTTTGATTTGTATGGGTGAGAGTGGCCAATATGCCGACTCAATAAGCCTACCATTTTGGGGACAAGACTGAGTGGGGAGCTGGAAACATAATCGTACAAGATGGATTTCACTCCTTCTCGACTTTAGGGAAGCAGATGAGTGTTCCCTTAAGTGGTGACTTCGAGTCTTGAACAAAGGGCTCTACCCTCTCAATGGTACGACAGGGTTTTTTGTTTGATGGTTGGACCACGAGCAGGTTGTTCATTAGAGGAGAACTGGTACTTAAGGAAATATAAGTAACCTAGGGGTAAAATGGTAATTTGACCCAACTGGTGTTACAGACACTCGTGAAGGACTAACTAGTCGATATTGGTCTATATCCGTGGACACATAAAATATGTTTGTAGTGAGAAGAGTGCAACTGTGAGTCTATAGTGGAATGTACACACAGTTAATGAATATTGATTAATTTGGTTAATGAGTTTGACCAATTAATCTCACATCATTGGAGCTTCTGATCTGCAGGTCCATTAGGTCCCACTGGTAGCTCATAAAGTAATTTGAGGAAACTAAGTAATAAATGTAAATTGAAAATGTTCAATTTAAAGGGAAACAATATAATATATATTGATATATTATTATGAGAGAAATTAATATTTGAAGAAATTCAAATATTAATATAAATTTGAGTCGCATTAAATTTATGAAAGTTTGAAAGAGTTCAAATATGAATTAATTAATTTTAAGGCCTAAAATCTAGTTGGACAAATTAATTAATTCAAGGCCGAAAATTAAAAATGTTATATTTAATTGGTGGTTAATTAATTAAAGAATTAATTAAAGAATTAATTAATCGAGAATTAATCAATTATGGAAATGATTAATCACTTAAGGAAGTGATTAATCATTTATGGAAATGATCTAATCACTTACGGAAGTAATTAGTCATTTGTGGAAAAGATTAATCAATTATGGAATTGATTGATCATAATTGATTGATCTTGGATTGATTAAATAAGGAATAAGATTGAATCAATTTTGGAAAAAATTGATTTAATTGAATATTTTATTCATGGCCACTCTTCTATAAATAGAACACTAAACCTAATTGGTTTAGTAGCCATCTTGCTCTTAAACTCACAAGACAAGACCCTAGAATTCTCTCTAGCCTCCCTCTTAGAGAAAGACTCCCACAAGTCTTTTGCCTCCTAGACTTAGAGACATACCGGTGTAACCTTTGTGGTTATTGTGTCTTTACAGAAAATTTCCAGCGAAGAAATCAAGAAGGAGTCGCTGCGTTTTCGTTCGTTGGTGCATCATTGGCGAAGAACGGTCAAGTCTACAACGAAGTTGTAATGGTTCTCTCCCGTCTCTTTAGAAAAGCATGAAAATAAATTTAGATTTAATTTTCCAGCATGTTTATAGCAATTTCCAGCAACTTTAAAGCATGTTTAAAGTTTATTTTTCCTTTTCGTAACGGTATTTTAATGTTAATTAATATACGGCGTAAGGTTCATTCGATGCGCTTCCGCTGCGTAGGGGCTTTCATCCCCTTCACTTTTCTTTTTAATTCTTTTTCCTTATCTCGCAAAACCCAAAAATAGTCATTTCTCAACCAAAACCCATTATTCAACGCATAATTGAATTTTAACGTTGAAATTCCTCAACCGAGAACAAACCAAGTCCAACAACTTTAGGGAGGGATTTATTTTAATAACGCTTAGTACCCAAGGTAAGAACATTCAATGAATAAGATTTTTATTAACTCCCAAAGTACAAGCCAGGCTACAATTAAATTAACCTTAGACTTAAACACAAGAGATTAACACATTGAAATGTTCGGGGCGTTACATTATCTTATCATCAATTTTTCATAACCTTAAAATCATATATTTTTAAATAGTCAAATATAAATTTTGATTGAATATACTTTATCTTATCTTCAGTTTTCATAACCTAAAATCAAAGATTTTTAAATAATTAAATATGAATATCAAACAATTTTTAAAAGTTAAAAAAGGGAAATTTTTTTAATGAATATTGTTGATGCCAAAATTTGGCCAAGGGACTCACCTGACCTCCACGTGCCACCAACGGTAAATTTGTAGATGAAGGGGAAGACGTGGCCTGCAAGACAGTAAACCTGCGCACCGGTGTGGTGCTCGCCACACTGGCTCCGATGCTTAAGTCAGCAAGCAGAACGGTAGCAGAACGGTAGGGAGTGGAAAAGTAAGAGCAAGAGGAGAGAGAGTAGAGAATGTAAAATAGCGTTTAGGGATAGAATCTCCGCCCCTTCTTCAGTGGTGAAGAGGGGTATAAATACCTGTTCATCCTCCTAGCGTTTTTAGGGTTTCGGAGGCATTTTCGGTCAAAGCAGGCAACCCCAGGGCAGATGGAAGCAGTGGGGACCTAACGGCACCAGACGGGCTCGGCCCGCGCGAGCGGGCCGAGCACGGGGTCGGGCCAAAAACCCGACCCCTTCGGTCTTGGCCCGTCCCACTTACCGGTTTTGCTCCTTGGTCCATCTGTCAGCCCGATTTCTCCTCGGTTGCCCTCGTCAGCTCCTTGTATATCGGGGTGGTCCAAAATTGCCTATAACAAATACGTTATCTTCAATTTTTTATAACCTAAAAATCAAAGATGTTTAAATAATTAAATATAAATTTTGATTGAATATACTTTCTCTTATGTTTAGTTTTTCATAACCTAAAAATAAAATATTTTTAAATAACTAAATATTAATATCAAACAATTTTGAAGAGTTAAAAAATGGATTTTTCTAATACATTATCTTTAATTTTTCATAACCTAAAAATCAAAGATCTTTAAATAATTAAATATAAATTTTGATTGAATATAATTTCTGTTATCTTCAGTTTTTCATAACCTAAAAATATTATCAAATATTTTTAAATAATTAAATATGAATATCAAATAATCTTTAAAAGTTAAAAAAGAGATTTTTTTTAATACCTTTATCTTCAATTTTTCATAACCTAAAAATCAGAGATCTTTAAATAATTAAATATAAATTTTGATTGAATATATTTTATCTTAATAAATACGTGTGTGGATTTTTAAATAATTAAATATGAATATCAAACCATTTTTAAAAGTTAAGAAAGGAGATTTTTTTAATAAATACGTGTGTGGATTTTTAAATAATTAAATATGAATATAAAACCATTTTTAAAAGTTAAAAAAGAGGTTTTTTTTTTTTAAATAAATACGTGTGTGAATTTTTAAATAGTTACATATTAAATAATTATATATGAATATGAAACAATTTGTAAAAGTTAAAAAATAGGATTTTTTAATAAATACGTGGATTTTTAAATAATTAAATATGGATATCAAACAATTTTTAAAAATTTAAAAAAGGTAATTTTTAATAAATATGTGTGTGACATAACCTAAAAATCAAGGATCTTTAAATAATTAAATAGGAAGGACAAATGAGAAATTTGAAAATTAAATAGGGGCTAAAAAGGAAATCAAAAGTTTCACCCCTTAAGCCACATTTATTCTAACATGTTCTTCTCTAAAATACTTATAGATTATGTATGGGCTGAGAATGTGAAAAGAAACTTCAATAGTTAATGTCAATATTTTGTTGAAAGAGAAATTCCGACCAATCGTAAATTGCCACGTCATTTTTTAAAATTAATGACAAAATTATAATTAATTAAATTTGAGACCAACTGTAAATTGACATGTGTCCCAAATTTAATTTGAAGACAAAGTTGGTCAATTATAAATTTATAGAGCCAAATTTCTATTGATTAATTAATTAAAAAATAAATTATTTTGATCAAGTTAATTAATTTGACCAATTATTTAAAAAAATGATAATTAATTGGATCAAATTTGGGTCTTTTTAATATTTGGATCATATGGTTTTGGGTCAAATATAAACCATACCTAAGACCAAATAGTTGAACTCAAGACCAATAAAGCTCAAATCCAAGATGTTAGGCCCAAAATTCACCAGGGTCCATCCATGGAGAACTCTATAAATAGAGAGGTTCTCCTCCATTTATGGGGTTCAAAAATTCTACACTCTCACAAAGACAAGAGTTCAAAATTTCAAAGCCCTCAAGCAGAACCAGAAAATTCAGAGAGACTCCACCAAGCCTGAAGACTGAAGACTCTCTGAAATCCATAAGTTCTTAAAGACCAAACACTCTTCAAGATTTCAACACTCCTTAAAGACCAAACACTCTTCAAGATCTAACCATTTCTTGAAGCACAAAGACTCTTCAAGATCTCAAGACTTTTTGAAGACTGGAGACTCCTTCAAGACTGGAAGACTTCAAGCTCCAAGAATCCATTAAAGCTTCAGACTCGAGATCAAGCGTTCCAGCCCTCGAGTGAAACACATTCACACACAAGAGAGAGAATCAGATGATTAACATTAGAGATTGTACACCAACACGCATACAAACATTAATACAAACATACGTTTATTCCATGTGTCTCCATCTCAGAAGTTACGTGTGAACAACAATTATAAAAAAAAATATATATTACATAAAATACCATAAACAATTATTTTTTAAAAAAATTTTAATAGGTTATGTATGTATTAAAAAAATTCCAAGAATCCATTAAAGCTTCAGACTCGAGATCAAGCGTTCCAGCCCTCGAGTGAAACACATTCACACACAAGAGAGAGAATCAGATGATTAACATTAGAGATTGTACACCAACACGCATACAAACATTAAAACAAACATACGTTTATTCCATGTGTCTCCATCTCAGAAGTTACGTGTGAACAACAATTATAAAAAAAAATATATATTACATAAAATACCATAAACAATTATTTTTTAAAAAATTTTTAATAGGTTATGTATGTATTAATCTCATCATTTTTTTTATCATAATTTGTTTTAGTTAATGTCAATATTATTTTTTTTTATTTTTACTTTTTTAATTCTTGATGTCAATATTAAAAATGGTGGAAGAGAGAGAAAGGTATTAAGAGGAAGAAGACTTAGAAACGTAGAACGTAGAATGGAGTAGAAGAGAGAGACATGTAGAGTTGGGGAGGAATTGGTGGGAGAGAGAAAAATATATAATCAAGAGAGATAAATACTTAAATGAAATTCAAGAAGGACAACTTAGTAATTTTAAAAAACAAATCAAGGTTAATATTGTCCAAAAAAGTTTCTTCCTCATTTGTACTTATATATACTAGTTTTTTAGCACGCGCGATGCACGTTTATATATCAAATTATTCATATTTTTTCTTATAACAACCAAATAATTTTATGGAAAATACGAATGATAGATTAATTACTAATATAATATGATGTAATTTATAATTTTATAAATGATTTAAATAAATGGGAAAAATACACTTTTGGTCCCTGAGGTTTGGGTTAAGTTACACTTTGGTCCCTGAGTTTTCAAACTCAACAAAAATACCCTTGAGGTTTGAGGTAAGGAGCAATTTGGTCCTTGTCGTCCATTTTGCCGTTAAACCCTAACAGTTTGCTGACGTGGCACCATTATTTTAATAAAACATATATTTTTTTAATTTTATAAATAAAAATATATTAAAATAATATAAATATTATTATTTTATAAATTTTTTTAATTTTTTCTCATTCTCCTTTTTATTATTCTTCTTCTCCATCCTCTTCTTCTTCAACCTCTTCCTTCTTCTTCAAATCTCTGGCGACCGATAGCCGACGACCGGTGGTCGGCGAAATCTCCGGCGGCCGGTGGCCGGCGACCGGCGACCTCACCGACCACCGACGGCGGTAGACTTTTTTTTTTCCTTAACCTTCTTTTCTTTTTCTTCTTCAAATCCTTTCACTGTTTTTTTTTAAAAAAAAAAGAAAGATAGAAATTGGATTCCAGCGCCAGAATCCGTTTTCTATCTTTCTTTCTTTAAAAAAAAATCAGTGAAAAGAGGGGAAGAAGAAGAAAAGGAAGAAAAAAAAAACTACAGTCGCTGGCGAGGTTGTCGGCCGGCCGCCGGTCACCGGAGTTTTGAAGAAGATGAAGGAAGAGGTTGAAGAAGAGGAGGATGGATAAGAAGAAGAATAAGAATAAGAATAAGAGAGAAGGAGAAAAAATTAAAAAATTAAAAAATAATAATATTTATATTATTTTAATATATTTTATTTAGAAAATAAAAAAATATTTTTTTTATTAAAATAATGGTGCCACGTCAGCAAACTGTTAGGGTTTAACGACAAAATGGACGGTAGGGACCGAATTGCTCCTTATGTCAAACCTCAAGGGTATTTTTGTTGAGTTTGAAATCAGAGACCAAAGTGTAGCTTAACCCAAACCTCAGGGACCAAAAGTGTATTTTTCCCTAAATTAATTTATGTAATATTCGTTTCATAAACTTGTTAATACCTATCACATTTTTATTTAACAATATCATGTATGTTTTGTAATTTTTTTAAAAAAAAAATTATTTGTATAATAAGTTTTATTTAGAATTAGAAACAAATTTTTAAAAATTTCATTAAAACCAAAGGTGTTAAGGCATTTTGTAAGGTATATATTGTTGAATTAAAGGTTAGAGGTTTGAACTCCCACCTTCACATTAAAGCATATTCAAACATTTTAAATAAAAAAAATACAATAATAAAAAATATAAAAAAAAAAAAAACAATTCAAAAAATTTGTAGTATTTATAAAATAACATTAAAAAAAATAGTTAAGATAAGCTTAAAAGAATTGATAGATACTACCTATACCAACAAGGTGCACCTTCCTTTTCGTTGGCTCAATCATAGGAACTTTGAAGTTAAGCGTGTTTGGCTATCCTAAAAGGACCCCGTGTTGGTTTATGGGGATAGTCTTCACTCTTAGAAGCGGTTTAAGACGAGTATGGTAATGTGGCCAGGTCGCAGAGGAATGTCGGGGTCGTCAGATGTCGGGTCTGGATTCCGAATCCTGGGCCTGGGGCGTTACTGATGGTATCAGAGCGGAACCTCTCCCAGTAAGATGTGGTTCGGGGACGAACCAAGGCGGAAGCTGGTGGGGATGTAACATCCGAGTTAGGAGGGGTACATGAATGAACCGAGACCACATCCGAATGAGAGGGATCTTGAGGACATGAAAGTATAGTCAAGATAAGCTTAAAAGAATTAATAGATAATACCTATATTTTTTACTATTCTTTTATTCTACTTTTTCTTTCTATGATAAATGTTATATAAACACCTTAACCAATTGAGTTATGCTACGTTGAGGAGTTTTGAAATCAAAACTTATCGTTAATTCCAATGCATTATTTAAATAGAATACTTTTAGAATAAGCATACGACTCTTACTCATAGAATTATGATAATGTTGGGTTCCTAGAGTGAGTAAAAATGTGGTATAAAAAGACTCTAGAATTCCTGTGCAAGTATACACAGTCTGCAGCAAGTTATATTATCAATCCAGGGTCTGAATTAGCTTCCACTTTATCTATTTTGTGTAACTTTCTAATGGTTTCAAAGATGGTAAAAAATGATTTGGTTTTATAAGAATTATGCTGAAGCAAAATAAATGGCAGAACAACAAATAAACGAATAGGCAGGCAGATTAAAGACAGGCGCTGGTCAAGTTTAGTAATTGTTTTAAAAGATGCTCTAGCAATATTATTGATCATGCAAACTCTCGCAGTATTATTAGCGGATTCCTCCCAGAACTTCGGATCTTTTGGAATGTGTTTCAACCCCAATGAAGAACGACCAATCAAGCACTAGGCAACTGGCTATCCCTAGCTCAGTCACTGGCGTTCACCAATACACAATGATCGTAGTGTGATTAATTGCCACACACTCTCTAAATCATCCCTGAAACTAGAGAGAGGTATTCACACCGGCTGGTCAGGCGGGCATAAAATAAGAATAAGCACAACAATTAAGCAAGTTGCAATAATCAATATATTATTAGAGATGAAGCACAACAACTACATATTACTTAACCAACGCCTAAAGCTATTTAGTTCATAATAAGCATGGAAACATGAATTACAATCTGAGTAGGCATGTCCATATTCACAAGATAATAAAGAAAATAATAATCTCCTTAATCAGCTTGCAGATGATGGTGTTCTTGGTAATCTCCAATCTCTCTATACTACTCGGCTTCCAAGGAAAATTTGAATCCTTTTGACTTGGACGGCTACTTCCTTTTATAGAAGGATACGAGGCTTGAATTAGGTCAACTTGGACACGTGTAGGGCTCTCCTTGCTCCTTTATCCCGAAAATAACTCAACAGAAGTCGGTTCATGAAGTTGGCTAACGAGCTGTGATGTGGCAGTTCTGTTCCCAGTTTTGCTGCAGCATAGAATTTGCTCCCTCCAGTCGCTCAACAGCATTAATCTGCACAAAATGATTTCCAAAGCTTCCATTCTACCAAATGGGTTAAAACATGTAATATCTATCTAAAACCAACCCTATTAAGCACAAAGGACACACAAATCCCTATATAAATGAGGCCTAAATAACTACCTTTTGGGCAGTTATAAAAAGACTCTAGAATTCCTGTGCAAGTATACACAGTCTGCAGCAAGTAATATTATCAATCCAGGGTCTGAATTAGCTTCCACTTTATCTATTTTGTGTAACTTTCTAATGGTTTCAAAGATGGCAAAAAAATGATTTGGTTTTATAAGAATTATGCTGAAGCAAAATAAATGGCAGAACAACAAATAAACGAATAGGCAGGCAGATTAAAGACAGGTGCTGGTCAAGTTTAGTAATTGTTTTAAAAGATGCTCTAGCAATATTATTGATCATGCAAACTCTCGCAGTATTATTAGCGGATTCCTCCCGGAACTCCGGATCTTTTGGAATGTGTTTCAACCCCAATGAAGAACGACCGATCAAGCACTAGGCAACTGGTTATCCCTAGCTTTCACCAATACACAATGATCGTAGTGTGATTAATTGCCACACACTCTCTAAATCATCCTTGGAACTAGAGAGAGGTATTCACATCGGCTGGCCAGGCGGGCATAAAATAGGAATAAGCACAACAATTAAGCAAGTTGCAATAATCAATATATTATTAGAGATGAAGCACGGCAACTACATATTACTTAACCAACGCCTAAAGCTACTTAGTTCATAATAAGCATGGAAACATGAATTACAATCTGAGTAGGCATGTCCATAATCACAAGATAATAAAGAAAATAATAATCCCCTAATCAGCTTGCAGATGATGGTGTTCTTGGTAATCTCCAATCTCTCTATACTACTCGGCTTCCAAGGAAAATTGGAATCCTTTTGACTTGGACGGCTACTTCCTTTTATAGAAGGATAGGAGGCTTGAATTAGGTCAACTTGGACACGTGTAGGGCTCTCCTTGCTCCTTTATCCCGAAAATAACTCAACAGAAGTCGATTCATGAAGTTGGCTAACGAGCTGTGATGTGGCAGTTCTGTTCTCAGTTTTGCTGCAGCATAGAATTTGCTCCCTTCAGTCGCCCAGCAACATTAATCTGCACAAAATGATTTCCAAAGCTTCCATTCTACCAAATGGGTAAAAACATGTAATATCTATCTAAAACCAACCCTATTAAGCACAAAGGACACACAAATCCCTATATAAATGAGGCCTATAAATAACTACCTTTTGGGCAGTTATCAGATAACATTCTAAAATTATAGATAAAACAAATTTTCAAAAAGGAAAAGCTAAAACTAATTCATAGTATGATTACTCTTTAATAGTTTAGAATCAAATTATTCTAAAAGATAATTACCTCAATTCAAATACTAAGCAAATCTAAATCAAATAACGGAAACAAATCTAATTAAAAAAGCTAATCTAGTATATATATTTAAAAGAAATCTAATAATATAAAATAGGGAAAAATACACTTTTGGTCCCTGAGGTTTAGGTTAAGTTACACTTTGGTCCCTGAGTTTTCAAACTCAACAAAATTACCCCTGAGGTTTGGATTTCCTTACACTTTTGGTCCCTCCGCCCAATTTTCTGTTAAATCCTAACAGTTTGCTGACGTGGCACTATTATTTTAATTTAAAAATGTAACGCCCCGTGCTTTTTGGGTGTTATTCTTGGGATATGAGCGTTACATAAATTAAATTTGTCCCTTAGGCTTGATATATTTTTAAAGCCAATGTTGGTTGCAAGAAAAGTTAAGTGTTTAAAAGTTTATGCTAATCAAAGGGGTTTTAGTTGGAGTCCTATTCTTAGAATCCTATTATTGGGTTTTTGATTAATGGGTTTAAAGAAAAAGAAAAGGATTTAAGGAAAAAGAAAATAGAAAAAAAAGAACCCTAGACCCCCTTTTCCCTCTCATCTTCTCTCTTGCGTGAATAAGCCACCCAACCACTCTCTTCCAGCTGCCGTCGCTGTTGCTCCAGCCTCCGTCGTCGTCGCAGCAAGCACGTCGTCGCCGCAGCCGTGGGTCGCGCCGTCTTTTGTCTCGCGCGGTCTCTCTTTCTCTCAGTGGGTGTGTTGTGGCCGTGAGAACCCATTCCCGCCGCAGCCGTCGAAGTGTGTCGTCGTCACTACTCCTGTTCCGCCAAATCTCGTCGACTGCAGCAGCGCCGCCGTTGTTCCTCGCCCGAAAATGGAGACTCGAGCGTCGCCGCTTCTTTTCCTCTCTTTTCCTTGCATTTTCGGCCAAGGACTCGTGGGTAATCTCCTTCTCTCTCGTTCCTTGTGGTTTTAGGCCCAATCTAAGTCCCTCTGAATCTATTTTGGTCAGATCTCGCGTGTCTAGCATCTCAGAGCGTCCCTTCCGTGCGATTTCGCCTCTGTCCAGCGGTGTTTTGGCCCCGTTTTGGATCGTTACGGCGTCATTTAGCGTTTCCGGTAAGTTTTAGCTCTTACCCATTCTTGGTTAAAGCTTGAACTAGAATGCCCATTGCTTTATGTGTTGAAAATCCTAAGTTTGTGATGAAATTTCTGATCTGCAGCGCCGTCTTTGCTCAGTTCGTGAGTGTTTCGGCATCAATTATCGTTCTCGGTAAGTTTAGCCCTTACCCACTCATTGTAACAGCCACCTTTAAAAAAGAAATTCAGATTTTCCTTCTTCTTCCTCGATTCTCTCTCTCTCCCTCGCCATTCCCTCTCTTCATCTCAGCTCTCTCTCTCTCGTTGAACACAGTCCGTCGTGCCGCCGTCCTTCACCCATTGCTCGCCGCCGCACTGCCACCACTTTTGTCGTTCATCGCCGCAACGTGCCACCGGCGGTAATCTCTCTCTTTTTCTCTCTCTCTCTCGGTCTCATGTATTTCCCCTCTCCCTCTCGTCTCTGTCTCTCTCTAACTCAGCTCTCTCTCTCCGTCTGCAACACGCCAGTGTCGTTGCTGCCTTCTCTTCTGTAACAGATTCGCACGCCGCCGTCCTTCTCCGATTTCAGATCTGCACGTCGTCGCGAACCGCCGCCGGTAAATCTCGTCTCCCTCTCGGTCTCTCGTTTCTTTCTCTCTCTCAGCACTCTCCCTTTATATCTTTTGTAGAACGAATCAGACTGTTGCTACTCAGAATCAGATCGTCGTCGCCGCCTTAAGAGAAACAGCCCGAGTGACGTTGCCACCTTTTCAGATCTGTTCGTCGCCGCCACTTGAAGTTTCAGCTTGGCTTCTAAAGAATTATTTGGGGTAAGGAATTAAGTAGGTTTCAGTTTTAGTATCCTTGATTTGGACGTGCTGTGTTGGGGCCTAATTTTATTATTAAACTGTTAGGAATTGTGAGATTTCTAGAAAGATATGTGGGCCAAGCTGTTGTATTTTATATTGAGTTGCTAAGGTAAGTAACTTGCTGCATTGGAATGAAATGTTTATGCATTGAAATGACAGTTTACTTCTAGCATGAGTTGGTATCAAATATTTGAGTTGAGAATGAGATGATATGAATGTGTTTGTCTTCAAGAATTTGGTTGTTGTGTACTTGTGCTATGTGATAGGTGAGAGTGCTTGACTGTTATATATTATAAGTTGACTGGCATTGTTTGTGGACAATGGAAAGATTGTGGTTTCTCTGTTTAGGAGTGTTGGTTGTCGCCTTCGTTTCTTGTTCTTGAGGTTAACTGAGTTGGGATGGTGCGTATCGGTTTAGCCTGTCAGTTTTCTCCGTAAAAGAAAAGAATTTGGTTAACTGGGTTGCAGTTAAAATTAGCAAGTGTTAAGGGGTCCTAAAGGGAAAAAGATTAAGAAAGGGAAAGGAATAGGCTAGTTGCCTTGGTAGAGGGTCGAGTCAATTAAACACCTAGGACTGAGATGTATTAGACTGAAATGAGGGGCTTAATGGGCGGGACTTGGCTTCGCAGACTAGGTGCCATTTACTAACTGTGGAAGTTAATTTCTTACTTAAACACATGAACGCCCCACCGGTGAAATGGTAGTTTAGAGCACTACGCGCACATTAGTGCCTTGAGGGATGAGACTCAGCTCCACTGACTGGGTGCCTTCTACCATCAGTAGGAGTAGAGATCTCCCAAAATACCCACCTATGCACTACCAGTGACTTGGCAAACTTATTTAGGTAAATTAATTGAACACGAGACCCGAACTACAAATAAATGAAATGAAATGAATGGGAATGAGATGACATAACCCTTAGGCCCTTAGCTCGAATAATATGTTGAAACCTTGGTTGTTGCCTGTCCAGCAGCGTTGTTACTTACTGAGTATTTTTCTTAAATACTCATTCTTTTCCCTAACATGTAATTACAGGTAAAGGCAAGGGTGTATAGAACGCGTGACGGAGTGCTGCTGAACGATTTCCGCAATTTATGTTTTCGAATTTCTTCTTTCGAACTTATGTGATGTTTTAAGATTTATTCCGCTTTAAGACTTTTGCTTGAACGACTAAAATTTCTTCTTGTTTTTTTTAACTGGGATCCCAAGCTGAAAAGTTTCATGTATTTTCTAAGCATGCTTTTACTCTAAATGTTGTTCCTTCGTCTTTCTTTATAAGTGAAATGAAATGCTTGTGGTAATGGCCCTAGGATCTAGTCATGAAATGTTGGGTCATTACACTCATGTTTAGAGATTTAAGTAAGATGCCCATTAGCTTTCGGTGTTGGAAAAGTTAATTGTGGTTGATTTTCTGATCTGCAGCGCCGTCTAAGTGTTCGATTAAGTTCGAAACACTTTAACTCGAGTACCCACTGCCCAAGGACCATTCTAGCACGTTGATAGAGGTTAGAATAACCCGCCTAGTGTGGAAACGGGTTCGTTTGGGTAAGTTTCCTTCCTGTCCTTTGGTTTATAGCGTTGTAGTTTTCTACCCATTAGTTGTTTAAGCCTTAGGAGCATGTGTTAGTCGTTACCTATGGTTTATCTAGGCTTGTAGGTGTTGCTCAACCTTCATGAGTCCTAGAACATGTTTGAAAATGGGTTGTCGTTGTCGTTTTAGTTGGAAATGAAGTAGTTCTTCAATGCCCATTAAGCCTCATTGCCTTTAAGTGTTTCTCGACCCTTTGTAGGTTTATAAATCATGGTTTAAGTGAGCTTTTACTTGTTGTTTGTAGTTTGGAAGCATGGTTTATTGAGTTCATGTTGTTGTCCATAGCTTAAAAATCATGCTAAGCCAAGTCTCATTAGTTTTCGAGGCCTTATGTGCATTGCCTTAGCTTTAGAAGCTCTTAGATTGTCGTTCATGCATTTTAGGTGGTTGTTGCTTGTTGTCCAGTGGCGGTATAGCCTTAATATCGACATCCAACAAATACCCACCGCCCGTAGCGCCTTAGACGTGGTTGCCCATGGTTTAATAGCGTTGGGTTTTCAATTTGGGTTATGTTTAGATGTTGTCCAGCAAGGAAATAAACCGTTATTGGTTCAGTTTCGCCTTTAACATCTTGTTTTAAGGTGTTTTCCTTTAGTATAGACTTCCTTTAATGATTGGTAGTTTGTTTGTAGCTGGAAGCTCGTTTTGGAGCGAGTCTGTGCAGCTCCAGCTAGCGTTGGTATTAAAAGCATTTGTAAGTAGTTTCTACTTACTAAGCTTGTTTCATTGCCTGAAGTATGTTTGTTTGTTTCCTGTTTTACCTGTATCTGTGCTATGTATGAACTGTTGAATTGTGAAATGGTTGTGATTATCATGAATTGTAATTACCGTGTTGCTTGAGTTGTATTCGCTTAAGGAGTATAAGCATGATAGATACTAGCCTTGAGCATGATGATTGTTGAGTCAAGCATGGTGAGTCTAGTTAGCATGTTGCATGGGGGTTGTGTAGCATGAGTCGGGTGTGCGGCACAGCACATGGTGTGTAATTCATGTGTAGCGGAGCGTGACGTGGAAATCACGTGGGTTGTGAGTGTGGAGTGTGACGTAGAAATAACGTAAGAGTGGCGCAACACATGGCGCGGAATTCATGTGGGGTAGGTGCGGAACATGACGCGGAAATCATGTAATTAGCGTAGCACATGGCGCGGAATTCATGTGTAGCGGAGCATGACGCGAAAATCATGTAAGTAGCACAGCACATGGTGCGGAATTCATGTGTAGCGAAGCATGACACG
Source organism: Luffa aegyptiaca (assembly GCA_017139565.1). Classification (NCBI taxonomy): domain Eukaryota; kingdom Viridiplantae; phylum Streptophyta; class Magnoliopsida; order Cucurbitales; family Cucurbitaceae; genus Luffa; species Luffa aegyptiaca. The sequence continues at coordinate 27,794,813 of CM029397.1, forward strand.
GAAATCATGTATTTAGCGGAGCATGACGCGGAAATCATGTGGAGTCTAATGCGTGCGTCGCATAGCGTGTGGTGCAATTGCATGAGTGCGTTGTTTTTTAGCACGTGTGTAGTTTTTAGCTTGAAAGCATGTTTCTTATTGTGGTTGTGTAAACTGTTGGATGCGTGTACCGAGCATGATGCTTGTATTGGTTGTTTGTTTGTGGTTTGGTAAGTGTGAGTTGCTTACCAGTACCACGGTTGTACTGATACCCCCTTCCCCACCTTCCCCCCAACATTTTAGATGTTGTCGGTTTGGTTGATGAGCTGGATCCTAGTGAGGAAGAGGAGAATACAAGGAGGAACCTTAGGGAGTTCAAGTTTCTTTTCCTTGTTCTGTTGGATTAGGTTGTAGATGGTTTGGTCTGTTTTGCTTCGCTTGAGTAGTAGCTTAGTTGTTAACTATTGATCTATTGTGGTCAGTTTTGGTTGTGATGTTTTGATTATGAACTGGAAGTTTAGTTCCATTCTTTATCGTTTAAAGAATAAAGTTGTAGTTGGCGTTCGTTTGGGATAACTGGCTAGTGTTGTTAGAAGTTGTTTAATAACTTGTTATGCTGCATGAAGTGAAATATTGCATGTTGCTTCAAACTCGTATAGTGAAGTAGGTTGTGTTTCTGAATTGTAGACTGGTGGAGTTGGGTGGATTGTTTAGAAGTGCTTTAGTTGCTTATCAGGTATAAAAAAATTTGGTTTAGGCCATTTACGTCGTTATGCTGCCGAAATTTTCGGTACTTCCGGTTTAAAGTGGTTCAGAACTGAGGATAATAGTTTGAGGGTTGTAGTAGCGACTCTAGGCTAGGTTGGAAAACCTGGGGCGTTACAAAAAAAATACTTTTTAATTTTTAAAAATAAAAATATATTAAATAATCAAAATATTATTATTTTATTATTTTTTTTATATTTTACTTCTTCTTCTTCCTCTTCACTACACCAACACCAACCAGCCAGTCACTTGTCGCCGGCATCGACATCTGGCCGTCAGCAACCGCCGCTCGCCGGCGACCTTTTTTTTTTTTTCTCCTTTCTCTTCATCTTCTTCAATCTTCTCCTTTCTCCCTCTCTTCTTTACGTGCACCGTCAGACCCCCTCTTGTTCGTCGTTTCTTCTCGCACTCGAATCTGCCACGACCCACTTGCAACGCTCGCTAATTCGAGGTCCGACGGGGGAAAATGAAGGGGACAAACCCACGCGAGCATCCCAGCCGAATCGTTCCCGATCTACGCGAACGGATCTGGTCTGGAATTGTTCAGATTTGGAACTTCAGCTTGCCGGAAACACCACAAACACGTCGGAAACTTCAGATCTGGAACTTCAGTCGTTCCAGCGAGGGGGTTTTCTCGTGGGTGGCGGCGGATTCGCATGCAAGAAGAAACGGCGAACGAAAGGAAGGGAGGGACCTCCCTCCTTCGATTCTCACCGGAAAATCGTTGCCACACCTATCTCGATTGCAGTCGATCGCGAATCCGAGGTCTGGAAAATCGTTGCAGTCGATTCAGCTCTCCGGAAAATTGTTGCCACACCTCCTTCGATTCTCGGCGAACGAAAGGGAGGGAGGTACCATGAAGAAGAAGAAGAAAAGATGAGGGAAGGAAAGAAAAAGAAAAAAAAAAGACGCCGCTGATGAGAAGTGGTCACCGGCGACCATCTGAAGAAAAAGGGAAGAAGAAAAGTCGAAGAAGAAAGAAGAATGAGAAGGGGAAAAAGAATAAAAATAAATAATAAAATAATAATATTTTTATTATTTTAATATATTTTTATTTAAAAAAATTAAAAATTAATTTTTTTTAATTAAAATAATCGTGCCACGTCAGAAGTCTGTTAGATTTAACGGAAAAATGGATGGCAGGGACCAAATTGCTTCTTATCTCAAACCTCAGGGGTAATTTTGTTGAGTTTGAAAACTCAGGGACCAAAGTGTAACTTAACTCAAACCTCAGGGACTAAAATGTATTTTTCCCTTGAAAATTAAAAAAAAAAGGATAATCTAATAATCCAACATTTCCCCTCAAACTCAATAATGTCAATGTCAATACCTATGCAAATCTTGACAACTCAAATTTCAATGCATGCCAATGCAAATTCAAATTCAAATTCAAGAACTGCAAATTCCCATGCAAATGCCAATATAAATTCTAGCTGCAAATGCAGATTCCACTCAATTTCCAAACACAACTCTCTTTCCTCATCCTTTTCCACATGGTCCTCCATATTTTGATAGGTCAACAATTACAAACACCCACTAACAATGTTTTAGATTAGGTTATCCATGGAAAAATTTCTAGTAATACGACAATACATACTTCTTCCATTCAACATTTGACACGTCATTTAATGATCATTTAATAATACTAGTTAAAAGACACCTGTGATGCACGTGATTAAACATTTTTAGAACATAAATTTCTATGGTAAAATTTAAATGTTGAATGAATATTTTTCATTTAGTTTAAAAAGTAAATATTTCATTCATAATTTTTCGCAATAAAGGAAGAAAAAAAATTAAACTTTTTTCTCCCACAAATTATGAAATTCTAATTTTATTTTATGTGAATATTTAATGGAACATAATAGTATATTTTTAATTATTTTTTTTTTTCAAACAATGATTGTAATATACTTTAAAACTTGTCAATCTTTATGTAACCTCAAATGTTGTAACATTAGCTTCAATCTCTCCATCTGAAACAACCAACTTCAACATGTATTTTCTAATGAAAGGTACATTTTTTTCACAATGATTGTAATATAAGAGATCTTCATTCATGGATGACAATACTCTTTTATTACAATATTTGCATTGATCAAACCATGAAATTTCTTTGTTCAGGACCTAAATAATAGTTGCTTTGAATGAACAGAATGTATGATCATTTTTATTTAAAATGATCTTCTCCCATGGAACCTCGGGTGCATATCATTTGTCTAATGTTTTTGTCATTCAATGTTTTTTCAATCCTATAAAAAAACGAATTATAAATATAAGAAACTTAAAATTTTCAATAATTTACCTTTAAGTTATTTAATTTACTTTTCTCATAGTTGATCTCTTTCTGACAATTGAGGTGCAATGGTAATATGAGTGATGAATCTGGTAGAAATACTTATTTCTCCTAAAATTAAAATGCAGTACAAATATAATAAACAATTATTAATATATATATATATATATATATATATATATAATAGAAAATAATATATTTTGCATTATTTATTGAATTTGTGATAAATCAATACCTTCATATAGTGATGTTTTAAGATTTGAAGCAATAATGATTGGACAATCATGGATGTTGTCCGAGCTCTTGTCCTTCAAGTTCAGCCAGATCTCCTCACAATGTCATTTTAATAGTATGTATTCTACATTATTTTACAAATATATATAAGAATATGAAAACTTTTGATTTTATTTTACAAATCTATATATATATATATATAAGAAAAGAAAATGTTTTGTTTATGCAAAAATAGTAATTAGGTAAAACATATCTACTATTCATTAGAATAACTTCTCCTTTCAAAAACTTGGTTGGTTACCGCTATTTGATATGTGGGGAAGATTTTACTGAAATAACCATCTCAATCAAGTCTATATGGTAAAACAAAAAATAATATTAATGATTAATAAATATTAAGGGTTAAGAAAAGTAATATTAATTCAATATCAATGTATATAAATAAATCTAAAACAAATGCAAGGTACATTACCTAACATGTTCTTTGGGAGGAAATTAACTAAAATAAACCAAAGATGAGATTTTCTTTTTTCTTTAAAAAATAAAAACATAAACGTGAGAATGATCTACTAAAATTAAACCAAAGATGAGATTTTTTTTTTTTTAAGAAAACATAAACGTTAGAATGATTAAACCAAAAATAAGATTTTTTTTAAAGAGAAAACATAAACATGGGAATGATTAAACCAACAATGAGATTTTTTTAAAAAAAAAAACATAAACGTGTGAAAGATATACTAAAATTAAACCAAAGATGAGATTTTTTTTTTTTTAAAAAAAAAAACATAAACGTGTGAAAGATCTACTAAAATTAAACCAAAGATGAGATTTTAATAAAAAAAAAAAACATAAACGTGGGAATGATTAAACCAAATATGAAATTTTTTTTTTAAAAAAAAAACATAAACGTGAGAATGATCTACTAAAATTAAACCAAAGATGAGATTTTTTTCAAAAAAAAAAAAAAACATAAATGTGGGAATGATTAAACCAAAGATGAGATTTTGTTTTTTAAAAAAAAAACATAAACATGGGAATGATCTACTAAAATTAAACCGAAGATGAGATTTTTTTTTTAAAAAAAAAACATAAGCATGGGAATGATCTACGAAAGATGAGATTTTTTTAATATATATATATATATATATATATATATATATATATATATATATATAAACGTGGGAAATGATCTACCAAAGATGAGATTTTTTTTTTACAAATAAAGAAATATAAACGTGGAATGATCTACTAAAATTAAACGAAATATGAGATTTCTTTTCAAAAGCAAACATAATCATGAGACTAATTAAACCAAATATGTGATTTTTTTTTTTAAAAAAAAAAAAACATAAACGTGGGAATGATTAAACCAAAGAAGGGATTTTTTTTTTTTAAAAAAAGAAAACATAAATGTGGGAATGATCTACCAAAGATGAGATTTTTATTTCAAGAAAACTTAAACGTGGGATTGATCTACTCAAGTTAAACGAACGTTGAGATTTTTTTCTTAAAAAAAAAAAGGAAAACCTAACGTGGGAATTATCTTCTAAAATTAAGCCAAAGATAAGTTTTTTTTAAAAAAAAACTTAAACGTGGGAATGATCTACAAAAGATGAGATTTTTTTTTAAAAAAAAAAAGAAAACACAAACCCGAGAATGGTCTACTAAAACTAAACGAAGGATGAGTTTTTTTTTTTTTTAAAAAAAAGCATGGGAATGATCTATCAAAGATGATAATTTTTTTTAAAAAAAAAACATAAATGTAGAAATGATCTACCAAAGATGAGATTGTTTTTTTTTTTTAAAAAAAAAAGAAAATATAAAACCGAGAATGATCTACTAAAATTAAAAGAAATATGATATTTTTTTTAAAAAAAAAAGTAAACATAAACGTGGGAATGATTAAACCAATATTTTGTTTAAAAAAAAAAAAGAAAACATAAATATGGGAATGATTAAACCAAAGATGAGATTAAAAAAAAAAAAAAAAAAAAAAAAAAAAAAAAAAAAAAAAAAAAAAAAAAACGTGGGAATGATCTACCAAAAATGAGATTTTTTTTTTTAAAAAAAGGAAACATAAACGTGGAAATGATCTACCAAAGATGAGTTTTTTAAAATATATATATATATATATATATATATATATATATATATATATGGGAATGATCTACTAAAATTAAACGAAAGATGAATTCTTTTTCAAAAGAAAACATAAACGTGGGACTGATTAAACCAAAGATGAGATTTTTTTAAAAAAAAAAAAAGAAAAGAAAACATAAACGTGGGAATGATCTAGCAAAGATGAGATTTTTTTTTTAAAAAAAAACATAAACGTGTGGGATTGATCTACACAAATTAACGAAAGTTGAGATTTTTTTCTTAAAAAAAAACGAATGATCTACCAAAGATGAGATTATTTTTTTTTTACAAAAAAAAAAGAAAAAGAAAACATAAACGTTGGAGTTATCTTCTAAAATTAAACCAAACATAAGTTTTTTTTTAAAAAAAAAAAAAAAAACCTAAACGTGGGAATGATCTATTAAAGATGAGAATTTTTTTTAAAAAAAAATATATCTATATCTATATCTATATCTATACTATATTAAAAAGCAAACATCTTGGAAAAACATTTTTAGACCATTTTATCCTTCTTATTTTTAGTGAATTACGAATATATGCCATTTTCATTAACACCATATTATTCCTTGTTTTTTGTATTAATTACACATACCAATTTTATTTAACCATCCAGCTTTTTATCATCAATAATTAATAATTTCTTTATAAAATACTTTAAACTTTGATTAAGAATAAAAAAAATAGCAAGCTTGCACCACTCCACGTTTCCATCTTCTTTTTGTTTTTACTTTAATTAAATAGCAACTTTAATTAATAAGTTCTTTGGTTATTTTTTTAATATTTAATAACTTTAATTGAAATTAATTCTAAAATTTTGATTAATTATAAAAAGTGTATTAATTTATAAATAAATAATTATCAATGATAAATTTATAGTATCTTAAAGTTGGAATGCTAAAGGTTTTTCCTACCACTTAAATGAGTTTAATTTATTTAGAATTCAAAAGGTTGGAATACTAAAGGTTTTTTCTACCACTTAAATGAGTTTAAGAATTCAAAAGGTTTTATAACCCTCACATTCTACTACTATAAAAATGGGTTTTCTTCACCATTTTTTCATCACACACCTACAACTTTGTTCTTTCTTTATTTTTGTTCTCTCATTGTCTTACTCTCAAAAGCTCTCCAAGCTTCAGAACATCTCAAGATGTTGGCGTTACATCCAAGATGCAAATGATGCATGTGTCGTTATGTACCCGACCCTTGGCGTTACATCTGAGATTTAGCTTTCTCATTTTTTTATTTTTTTTTTCTTCATCTATTCTAGTTCATTCTTATAGTTTTAGATTTAGATAATTAAGAAGATTGCAATGCATATTGGTGTAGTGCTAAGTTGTAAGAATTGCATTGCAAAGTAGTGTGTTTTTATAATTGGATGTAGTTGTATCTAGAAAAATGGTTTGATCTCAAACAAAAAACATCAATCAAATGCGAACCTCTTTTCAGGTAATCGTATGAAGCAAATGTATCAATATCTTATAGATGATTTGTGTTATTTTATAAATAATTCTCTTATTGTGTTGATGGTTTATATGTATGATCATTTGTTTTAGATAAGAGAAATTACATTTAAGAACAAACATCTAATCAAGCTGAAAATCTCTTTTGACAAGAGAAACAAGTTATTTGGGAAAACCAAATCATTTTTTAAATTTTATTTCCTACCTAATTTTTTTTTTATCTATTCTTTAATTTTAATGAAAGTACCATCCTGCCTTCCTGTAATGGTAAAAAAGAAAAAAAAAAATTGTAAAACGATCAAAATAATTACAATAACAAAGTGATGGTATTACACAAGAAAAAAAAAACCATATTTTAATTTAAGATTTTTATTATGCCCTTTTAATTTAAATTATTTATTGACAACAATTTTATTTTTAAATTAATTACAATCATAATTTGAAATAAATAGAATAATAAATTGACAATGTTACGGAAATAAAAAAAAAAACTAACATTAATTTATGAAGTTTTGATTTAAATAATTGCATAGTTTTCGATTAATTGAGAAATGGGGAGGTCATTGAAATGATAAAAAAATGGTAAGTTTACCGAAAAGAAATAGTTTTTTTTTTTTTTTTTGGAGAAGAAAAAAGAAATAGTTTTAATTAGTTTTAATTATTCATACTGAAAAATATATATAGTCAACTTTAACTATTTAAATTCTTCTCAAATTAAAAATATAAATATCATTCAAAGTCAATTGTTTCTTACTATATTGTTTTTTACTGTATAGTTCATTGTGATTGAAGAGTTCATCCCATTGAAATGAATTTCCAATGATACTAATATGCAAAGCAAGAAGAATAAATGATCAAGTTTTTTGACCATTGTGGAACGTCAACTTGAATTTAGATGAGAAAAAACAAAATTCCAAATCAAATATAGATTTGGTAACTTTATAAATATTTATTCTTTCTATTTTGGGTTGTGAACTTCTTGGGATTAGATTATATTTATTTTGGTTACATCCTTCTTTTTTTGAAAAAAGGTTACATCCTTCTTTCTTAAGTCATATCTTTTACTAGAGAGTAGTGATAATGACGACCAATAGTGTAGTGCAACAGACAAATAAATAAAACTAATAAAAAAAACTTATAATAAGACAACAGAGAGAATGAAAATGTGACTTGATAATATTGATAATTGAGATAAAGTTATACATAATTAGGGTTTTGAAAACATATGAGCTCCCGGTTACAAGATTTCCATTGAATGTTGTATATTTACTTATTTATTTATTGAATGTTGTATATATTTTGCACGAACTAATTGCATTAACATTAATAATTACTAAATTGCTATTAACAATTTAAATTTATTTTAATATATGTTTAATTTTTTGTATAATACAAAAAATATAAATATTGATGGTTCGATGTAATTCAACGTAGAACTTTTTTTTAATAGTTTTGTTTGATTTAAGTAGACTAACATGATTAACTAACCAAACATACTCAATTGCTTTGATTCAATTTATAAGTTCTTTTTTTTTTTATTATTATTTTTTATATGTTAGAATTGAGATTCTTTTCTAAGATAACGAATTGAAAAAAAATCTATTAACAAACATCCTAAAAGAGGTAGCAATTCAAAATCCATTGACCAATTTTTTTTCTTTTTTGAAAAAATGACCAAAATTGTTTATAAGCACAATATATGGAAAAAAATATATATATATTTGTAATGAAATAAAAAAATTAACCAACTCAAAAAAATAGTCTAAATAAATATAAAAACATTTTAAATTAAATAGAAAATCATTATAATTAATATCACTCCCCAAATCAATTTAAATTTCGTTTATTTCAATTAAAAAACTAAAACATGTAATGTAAGATAAAAAAGTTTTTCATAAAAAGAATTACATTGCTAAATAAAATAATCATCTAAAACATTTTACTTCATATTTATGTTTTATTTAAAATAAATAGTATTTTTTTTACAACATGGAGTGGGGATTGAGCTCTCTAACCTCTTGATCAGGAAAATAAATAATGTACTTGATAAACAAGAATACGTAGTTATATAAATTTTATATTATTATATAAAACTAATTAATAAATTCATTTATAGGAGTTAATTATATGATTAAGATATCAAAAACCTTTTCTAAAAAAAAATATAAAAAACCTTTAATTATAATATTATACTAAAAGAATTAAAATTTCGAAAAAATTATTAAGTTAGTAACCTCAAATTTATATTCACATAAGATATAACATGTTACCAACTAAATAAGAATAAATGATAAGAACATATAAATCTGATTCTAATTAATTTTTAAAATAAATATATTGAATAGAAACACATGTGCATTGCACGTGATAAAACACTAGTATATATAAAAGTGAGAATGATCTACTAAAATTAAAATAAATATGATATTTTTTTTAAAAAAAAAAAATGTAAACATAAACGTGGGACTAATTAAACCAAAGATAAGATTTTTTTAAAAGAAAAAAGAAAACATAAATGTGGGAATGATTAAACCAAAGATGAGATTTTTTTTTTAGAAAAAAAAATAAACATGGGAATGATTAAACCAAAGATGATATTTTTTTAATAAAAAAAAAAAGAAAAAAGAAAACCTAAACGTGGGCTACCAAAGATGGGATTTTTTAAAAATATATATATATATATATATATATATAAATATGAGAATGATCTACTAAATTTAAACAAACGATCAGATTTTTTTCAAAACAAAACATAAACGTGGGACTGATTAAACCTAAGATGAGATTTTTAAAAAAAAAGAAAACATAAACGTTGGAATAATTAAACCAAAGAAGAGATTTTCTTTTTTTTTAAAAAAAAAGAAATTAACATAAACCTGGGAATTATCTACGAAGAATGAGATTTTTTTTTAAAGAAAACATAAATGTGGGACTGATCTACTCAAATTAAACGAATGTTGAGATTTTTTTCTTTAAAAAAAACGTGGGAATGATCTACCAAAGATGAGATTTTTTTTTTAAAAAAAAAAACATAAACGTGGGAATGATCTACTAAAATTAAACAAAAGATTTTTTTTTTTAAAAAAAAAAACATAAACGTGGGAATTATCTTCTAAAATTAAGCCAAAGATTAGAAAACCTATACGTGGGAATGATCTACAAAAGATGAGATTTTTTTTTTTAAAAAAAAAAAAAAAACATAAACGTGGGAATGATCTACTAAAATTAAACGAAAGATGAGATTGTTTTTTTAAAAAAAAAAAACCTAAACGTGGGAATGATCTACCAAAGATGATTTTGATCTACCAAAGATGAGATTTTTTTTTTTAAAAAAAAAAGAAAATATAAATGTGAGAATGATCTACTAAAATTAAAAGAAATATGATATTTTTTTAAAACAAAAAAAATAAACAAAAACGTGGGACTAATTAAACCAAAGATAAGACTTTTAAAAAAAAAAACAAAAAACATAAACGTGGGAATGATTAAACCAAAGATGAGATTTTTTTTTTAAAGAAAACATAAACGTGGGAATGATCTTGTAACTACTCAACTTCTCATGACTAATTTTAATACCTTCTAAGAATTGAGATTTTAGTAAATTCAAATTTGAATTATTGTTAAAAATTAATATTATTATAATATACCACATAAATGTTCTTCCTAATATTTGTTTTACAAAAATCAAATAAGAAAAATAAATAAATAACCAAATATATTATCCAATAAATAAATAAAAAAGAAACCCAAAAATTAGTAAATTTTGAATTTGAATATAAAACAAATGTAAAAAACTAGCAATATACTTGAATATAATTTTTTTAAAAAAATCGTACTATCACTATTTTAATTTTAAAATAAAGAGATTACAGGAATAAATTCATCAAATTCAACTAAAATCTTAAACTCCGTTAAGATTTTGAAAATGTTGAACAGTAACACTCAACAATATCATGGATCGATCATCATCAGATATTCAAGTGTAATTTCAATATAACTTATATTTAATTACGATGATACACTTTCGAAGTAAGAAAATTGGTAAGAATGAATTAATATTTTTAAAAAGATTTTAAGAATGAATTACTATTTTTATCTATAATAGAAGAAAAAAAAACATTTCTTTAATAGGAAACAAAAATGGGAAATCCTCAGAAATGGCCAGAAATTACAGTGTAGTTTCGAAAAATGGTCAAACCGTATTTTTTAATGAAAAATGGCCAAACCAGTTTTCCCAGCCTATTTTCGTGCTATATAAACTTACTTTTTTGCCCTTCAACCACCTTCTATCCTATATTTGTGCAGCCGTATCTTTTATTTTATTTTTTTCAAAAATAATCTTTCATTCCATGAATCAAGGGATTTTTAGTTACACGATTATCTCTCTCCATCTTCATTTTATTATTCAACGGTGGGTCCTAGTTGTGAGTAAAAAATGTTTCATATCTATATAAACAGAAAAAGGATCCATACTTTATCGTTTTTCATTTTATTTATTCAACCATGGGTCCTAGTTGTAAGTAAAAAAACAAAAAAAATTAGCAGAAATTGAAGCATCCTGGATGTCGACAAAACTCAATCCTGGATGTCGACAGGATGTCGACAAAACTCACTCGATTGTCCATGTAGATACAGTGTAATCTTGTCGAGAATCTTGGTTATGAGACGAAGCTTGAAGGCGGCTGTGAAGAAGTATGGAAGAATCGATGAATGTAGAAGAAGACTGATGGTAGAACGATGGAAGGGTTTGTCTCAGAGGTTCGAATGATGGAGGAAGGGGAAAGGGTTTTTTTGGAACGTGAGTGTGTTCCCAAGAGAGTAGTTATGCCTTAGGGTTTTTTTCCAAGAAGCTATCAATCCAGAGGTTTGTTTGAAATTGTGTATCAATTTTTTCATTTTTTTTTTCTGATTATACTTTAATTATGATATTTTAGGTGTTCATCTCATATTTTAGGTGAATCTAGATTTTTTTTCTGATTATACTTTAATTCTGATTATACTTTAATTCTTCTTTGAATCTGGATTTTTTTTTAATTGAAGTTGTTCTTCATTGTTATTGAATTTGGTAAGCTCTTTCATTTTTTCTTTTGATATACACTTTTAAATTTAAGTCCTCCTATTTTTTCTCTCTTTTTTTGAATTCAAATCTCTTGTTTTAAATTTAGGTTGTCAGATTTATATTCCATTTCATTTGAATTTCGGTTAGTTTTGATTTGCTAGATGAATCAATGGATAAGGAAGCTAGATTTGATTGTTTGAAATTGGGTATCAATTTTTTCATTTTTTTTTCTGATTATACTTTAATTCTGATATTTTAGGTGTTCGTCCCATATTTTAGGTGAATCTAGATTTTTTTTCTGATTATACTTTAATTCTGATTATACTTTAATTCTTCTTTGAATCTGGAATTTTTTTTAATTGAAGTTATTCATTCATTTTTTTTTTCTTTTGATATACACTGATTAAATTTAAGTCCACCTATTTTTCTCTCTTTTTTTGAATTCAAATCTTTTGTTTTAAATTTAGGTTGCCAGATTTATATTCCATTTCATTTGAATTTCTGTTAGTTTTGATTTGCTAGATGAATCAATGAGTAAGGAAGCTAGATTTTCTCCCTTATTTATAGTGTATTTGTTTTATTTTATTTTCAGATTTAAGATTTGTTAAAGGGTATTTTCGTCCAATTTCATGCCAAAATAGTTCACTAAAAATAGGATTTGGTCATTTATCAAATTGGAAATACAATTGGCCATTTTTCAAATCAGCTATTTTTTTGGCCATTTATCTGGTTGCCCCAACAAAAATAAACATATGTCTAATGTATAACTATTGTTCAACTTCTTCTCCAAAAAAAAAAAAAAAAAAACCAATCTCTCCCGCCGGCGCCATTCTCACGCCCACATCACCGACCAGGCGAAGTCTCTCTGCTCTCTCGTCGATGCCGTCAGCTTCGAGTTCTCGCCGCCGTTCTCAAGTTGCGCCGTGAGCTTCGAGTTCTCATCGCCGTTCTCGAGTTCGTGCCATCAACTACACTAAGCTTCAAGGTTAGATCTCTCCGTCTCGCTGCAATATTTTGGTTTTTGTTTCAGTTTTGACTTCTTCTTCCTCATGTTATCTGTCTTTCTCTTTCAGTTTCAATGACGTGGTTGGCGGCACATTGTCTTTCTCAACTTACAAACTGGATTCAAAGAGTAAGATTTTTTTTTTAAAAAAATTACTTTGTAACTTGAAATTTGGAGAAAGAATGTAGTTAATTTGGTTAATAACTAATTTAACTTATTTGGATTTTGGAATATATGTAACTTGTAATTTGGTTATTTGGATTTTGGAATATGTTTAAAGCACCTAGGAAAGGCTATTCCAAAGAATTATATAAACTTTCTAGGACTCTTCATACTCATAGAATAGAACACACAAGTCCTTTGAGATTATAATTGTCTATTTGATATCTTATTAAATGTAAGTGATGAGTAAGGTAGAAGTCAAAATTGTTAGAAAAAAGATTCCAAGTGTTCCCTTTGAATTTAACTAAATTTTACTAATTTTTCATTTCTAATGTTGTTTGTTAAATATTAATTCCATTGAATGTTTATTTTCACAGGGTCAATATGGATAGTATCCCTGAAGAAAGTTCGGAAGAAAGTTCGATCCATGTTGTGGAGAAATCAAGTGTAGCTAAGAAAAGCAAAGTGGATCATTTGAGTCCAACCAAAAAACGTAAGAATACTAAAATCTCTGTAGTTTGGGATCATTTTGAGAAAACTAAAGATTGTGATCCTAATGATCCTTATGCTAAGTGTAAATACTGTGGGGCTAAGTATGCATGTCATTACAAGTGTAATGGTACCGACAGTTTGAAACACCATTTAGAAAATTGTAAGAAATACCCTTATCATAGAAAGAAAGATCCAGGACATAAACAATTGGTTTTCAAGCCTAAAGAAGCGATTGATGATTCTAAATAAAAACTTAGTTGTGAGACTTTCAGTCTGGAGAGTTGCAGAAGAGCTCTTGCTGAGATGATTATTCTAGATGAATTGCCTTTTAGGTTTGTGGAGAACATAGGTTTTCGAAGATTTATCAACAAATCAATAGCCTTGTTTGCGCCTAATTTTATCCTTCCATCTCAAATAACTATTGTTAGGGATGTGCTTAAGATATATGTTAGTGAAAGAAAACGTTTGAAAGACATGTTTAAGGCAAAGCATTATAGAGTTTATCTCACTACTGACTGTTGGACTTCTGGACAAAACATTAATTATATGGTATTGACGGCACACTTTATTGATTCTGGTAAGAATTTACGTAAGAGGATTCTTAGTTTTTCTACGATTGAGAATCATAGAGAGGATACCATTGGTAAAACCATCGAAAAGAATTTAAAGAATTGGGGTATTGATAAAGTTATGACTTTGACGGTGGACAATGTTAGTTCAAATGATACTGCAGTTGCTTATTATCTTTTTAAGAGATTTAGTAGTGGGTTGTTGTTGAAAAGTGATTTTTTGCACATTAGATGTTGTGCCCACATATTAAATCTTATTATAATTGATGCTTTCAATGAGCATTATGAGTGCATTAGTAGGATTCGCAAATGTTGTAAGATTTGTGAGGTCTTCTCCCGCACATACTACGAAATTTAAGAAGTGTATTGAAATTGAAAAGATTACTTCTAAGAGTCTGGTGTATCTAGATGTTTCCACTAGATGGAACTCTACATATATGATGCTTGAGGCGGCTACAAAGTTCCAAAAAGCTTTTGACAGATTAAAAGATGAAGACTCAACTTTTATGAATGAATGTCAACCAACTAGAGAAGATTGGGAGAATGCTAGGATGTTGGTTAGGTTTTTGAAAGTGTTTTATAATGTCACTTTAAAGATTTCATGCTCTTTATATACCACATCTAATGTGATTTTCCACCAAATTAACACAATTCAAAATTGCATACAATTGAATTCTATAGATAGTGGAAATCAAATTCTTTGTGATGTGGCTAAGAGCATGAAGTCAAAGTTTGAGAAGTATTGGGAAAATAATGAGAAGACCAATTTATTTGTAACGCCCCAGGATTTTAAAAGCTATCCTAGCGACATTATTAACTCTTAAACCAAAGCTAACCGTATGCACCGAAAATTTCGGCAGCATAACGGCGTACATAGGACTAACCCAAAATTTTTCCTACACCTGCTGAACAAGAAAAAAACTTCTATATATATAGCGAACTACTCACAACCACCCACCACAACGCCTTACTACAGCACAGCGGAACTTCCACAAGAAAGCGAGTCAGGTCTCGCAAATACGATAATCAAAACAAATAGAGAGTTCACAACTCAACTCAATTATGCACCACTGACTACAACTTTAACTTAGTAGAAACAACCTTAATTCCCATTAACTGAATGAGAAGGTAAAGTTTATTAAAACTGACAACTGAAGTCCAAAGTTCAACAAGAATAGACAGAATTAAACCTAATAGGACAACAGTCATCCAACAATATTAAGCAACAACTATCCTAACCAACATGAGAATAAAAGAGAACAATGTGAACTAGCTATCGTCCTTCCTCAAGCACCTCCTCCGCATCACCATGGTCCACGCAGTCCTCATAACCTGCAAAATCTGGTAGTTGGGGGGAGAGAGAGGGGAGGGGGTCAGTACACTAAGGTACTGGTAAGCAGCCCCTACCTGTGCAGTCATCAAACATCAAACAACAAACAACGTGTTTTTCATGCGCAAGCAACATGCTTTTAAAAGCGGTAAACAAAACATCATGCTCAAAAGCTAGTAAAACGAGTGACTCTCCTAAGCCATAACTCATGCATCTTTCTATATGCAACTTGCTAACCACTCAAGCTCCAGGAGCTCACTCAATGCTCATATTTAGCCCTCACATGGCTCTCCAAGACTGATCCTTCGAGTCGCACTGTCCCCTGACCATTTGTACCAAAGGCCACAATGCTCTCTACGGAGCTCGGCGTTCGACCCTTGACCATTTGTACCCAAGGCCTCAAACTGTGCATCGCCCCTTGACCATTTGTACCCAAGGCACACCGATGACTTAGCAAAGTATTGGCCCCTCCCCAGGCGCCCAACACTTGCTTTATAGACTCATCACACTGACCCTTGACCATTTGTACCCAAGGCCTCGATGCTCCTCTTAAACCAATGGTGACGTGTCACCCATCGACCATTTGTACCCGAGGTGCACTGACACTCACCCAACTGTCCTTTCTTTCACACTTTAGGTCCCTGACCTATATCACACATCTAACTAGAATGCATATGCCCTGCAACATGCTTCTAGACACATGAATCATGCCCACTAAGCATTATACATGTGACCACATCTTTCAACTCATGCTTGACTCACGAATGCAAAACAGAACCAACATGCTTTACATCAAATCAACACGCAACAGCGGTCATGCTTTTCAACGAAATCATATATACATATACATATATTCAGAGAAGAAATAATCATGAGAGTAGTTATAAAGCAAGTAAACATTCAGCATGCTTCACGCAGTCAAATAGACTTCAGCAAGTAAGAACTACTTACTGAAAGCTCTAACGCTCCTAAAGGAACCTACAAACCAATAGGACAATCCGGAAGAGCCTAAGGAGCCCGAACTACAACCAACAATTTCTAAGGGTTACGAAATAATCTAATGCACCTTGTAGCCTTGAGAAAAGGAACTAGGGGTGCTGAAATTTAACGTTCAGCGTCCAAATTGTTGGGTTTTATGCCCTAAAACTCGTAGATAGTGAATGTAGACAAATTGTATACTTGTTTCAATAAAGTGTTATTGAGTTTCTACAATAAAGTGTTATTATTAAATATTGCACAATTTGACCCAAATCCAATAAACTAAGATCCAAGGTTGTTTATATGTAACTTGAACTAGTATGTGGGGACATACGGGGATCGGTGTTCAAAGAACAACCTAAAAGGTCTATAGTATAGGGATAAGGTTGGGTACCTTATCCCGATAACACTATGTGATACGACCGGCTTTGTATTCGATACAGACGTGTTGATCCAAGGCGTCCATGTAGGAGACATGCGAGCAGGGGTATCCTATGCAATGAGTTTGCATAAGACCGGACCACGAAATAGTCAACCATTAGTTATAACACCATTAACTAGTTAGGTTACTGGTTCAATAGGATGACCTAGGTAACTCAGTTTTAATCCTGAGTGTGTCATGAACTGAAGGGTTGAAATCCCTTTGGCAGCGGAAGCAAACAAGAACAATCTCGAATTAAAATTTAAATTTTAGAAAAACCAATACGTTGGCAACAAAATTCAGAAACTAATTTCTAAATCAAATAGATTAAGCATGCTGATATTTTAGATCTAAAAACTATTTAGATCTAGAAAAAACTTACTTGGCTCGAAGAACACTGCACAATGCTCCAAGGATCTCGTTCTTGGGACTTCCAACGGACACCACCACTCGAATCATCCGCTATTCTCTTGGGTCGCTGAGATATGGCTTGTGGGAACCCAAATTCAGTCTTGGAAGGGAATTTTCAGCAAGGTTCTTTGCTGTTTTTGAGAGAGAGAAGAGAGAAAAATCTCAGAGCTTTTCTGTGTTCTCACGTAAAAATGAGAGAGTGAACCTTCGTTGGGGAACTCCCTCTCCCCTCAACGATAAGTGGGGAGGGAGTTACATTACCCTACTTGATCTAAACTGTTAGATCTTAATTGAAACGATCTCGGCCATTAACTAATTAAATAATAAATATTTAATTAATTAATTAATTATAATTAATTTAATCAAATTAAATGAATTATAATATATAGTTTTTAATTCAATTTGAATCATATTTAATTAAATTAAATTGGCCATTCAATTAATTCTAAATTAATCGATCCCACATTAATTAAATATCAAATATTTAATTAATTTTAAATATCAAATATTTAATTAATTTTATAATTGAATCATATTCAATTTAATTTCTCTCATTTAACCTATAGTTTTAATGTGCATCAAAATGTACATCAATATAAACTATAGTTTTAATCCGATTAAATCACATTTAACCAAATTAAAATTAAATTAATTAATTCATAAATTAATTAAATATCACATATTTAATTAAATTCATAATTCTCTCATTAATTAATTTTGAATCATATCCAAAATTAATTTTATTATAAAGTTTAATTCATTAATTAAACTTATACCATAATGTATCTCCATACATTATATTAATTGCATCAAAATACAATTAACTTATATTCCCTTTAATAATCAAGACTATATTATCTCAGAACCAGTTATGAGCTAGCAGGTGGACCTAATGGACCTACAGATCAGAAGCTCCAACGATACAAGATTGATCAGCTAAACTCATTAACCGAGTCAATCAACATTTGTTAACTGTGAGTCACTCCACTAAAGACCCACAGCTGCACTCTTCTCACTGTAGAATATTTCTGTGTCCACGGATATCGACCAATGCAGTAAGTCAATCCTTCACGTGTGTTCGTAACACCAGCTGGGTCAAATTACCGTTTTACCCCTAGGTTACATTTGGATCCTTAAGTACCACTGATCCCTCTAATGAACAATTTGTTTAGGGTCCAACCTCTAAACAAGAGTTCCTCTCGGGCCAAGAGAGGACGGCGCGCCTTTGTTCAAGCCCCGGAATCAGCCCTTAAGGGAACACACATCTACTTGCCCCAATAGGGAAGGAGTGAATTCCATCTTGTATTGTCATGTCCCCAGCCCCCCACTCGGTCTTGTCCCCAAGAAGGTAGGCTTATTGAGTCTGCGTACTGGCCACTCTCACCCGTACTAATCAAAGGACAATCCCTCGTGAGAAGGAGTTCATGACACACTCAGGATTAAGATCGAGTTACCTAGGTCATCCTATTGAAACAGTAACCTAACTAGTTAACGGTGTTACATCTAGTGGTTTACTATTTCGTGGTCCGGTCTTATGCAAACTCATTGCATAGGATACCCCCGCTCGCATGTCTCCTACATGGACGTCTTGGATCAATACGCCTGTATCGAATACAAAGCGGGTCGTATCACATAGTGTTACCAGGATAAGGTACCCAGCCTTATCCCTGTACTATAGACCTTTTAGGTTGTTACTTGAACACTGATCCCCGTATGTCCCCACATACTAGTCCAAGTCTCATGTAAACAACCTTGGATCTTAGTTTATTGGATTTGGGTCATATTGTGCGATTCTAGACTTAATATGACAATAACACTTTATTGCATAAACCTCAATACCACTTTATTGATACAAGTGTATAATTCGTTAATCATTCACTATCTACGAGTTTTAGGACATAAAACCCAACACTTCTCATGAGGGATTGTCCTTTGATTAGCATGGGTGAGAGTGGCCAATATGCCGACTCAATATGCCTTCCTTTTTGGGGACACGACCGAGTGGGAGGCTGGGGACATGACAACACAAGAAAGAATTCACTCCTTCCCGCTTCTATGAGAAGTAGATGAGTGTTCCCTTAAGTGCTGGCTCTGGGACTTAAACAAAGGGATTCCACCCTCTCACTGGCCCAAGAGGGACTTTCTGTTTAATGGTTGGACCATAAACAGGTTGTTCATTAGAGGAGCACTGGTACTTAAGGAGACAGATGTAACACAGGGGTAAAACGGTAATTTGACCCAACTGTGATTACGGACACTCGTGAAGGATTGACTTACCGGTATAGGTCTATATCCGTGGACACAGAAATGTTCTATAGTGAGAAGAGTTCAGTTGTGCGTCTTTAGTGGAATGACCCACAGTTAATGAATATTGGTTAACCTGATTAATGAGTTTAATCGGTTAACCTCATATCATTGGAGCTTCTGATCTGTAGGTCCATTAGGTCCCCTTGCTAACTCGTAAAGAGTAATTAGGAACAGATATATCTTGAGAGAATTTGAATAGTTCAAATTCATATTGGGAAATTAAGTTAATTGTATGAGATACAAATTAATATAATGTATAGTGATGCAATAAAATATAAAGTCTAATTTGAGATTAAACTTTATTATATTGAGAGATTGATATATTTGAAAGAGTTCAAATATATGTCTAATTAAATATATGGTATTTAATTAGAAGATGAATTAATTAATTATTCAATTTAGTTTAAATTAAATGAGATTTAATTAAACTATAGTCTATGAGAGAAATAAATATTTGAAGAAGTTCAAATATTAATATGAATTTGATTCATATTAAATTTATAGGATATAAGAGAATTTGAAGGAGTTCAAATTTTAATATGAATTTGATTCATATTATAGAATTAATTAATTGAATGCCTGAAATTAAATATATGATATTTAATTGGGTAATTAATTAATTAACTAATAGAAGGTCTGAAATTAAATATATGATATTTAATTGGTGATTAATTAATTAAAGAATTATTAATTGGAAATTAATCAATTATGGAAATGATTAATCACTTATGGAAGTAATTAATCATTTATCGAAATGATTTAATCACTTATGGAAGTGATCAACCATTTATGGAAAAGATTAATCAATTATGAAATTGATTGGTCATGGAATTGATTAATTATGGAAAAGATTAAATCAATTATAGAAATAATTGATTTTAAATGAATATTTTATTCATGACCTTTCTCTTATAAATAGAACACTAAACCTAGGGTTTAGGAACTACAACTTATGGCCACCATAAGACCCTCTCATATTCTCTCAACTCATGAACTCTAGGGAGAATTTTCTCTCTAGAGTTTTTCCCATTCAAGATTAGGTAGTCCCACAACTACGTTCCTAATCTCAGAGTTATAGCGGGGAAGATCAAATGGTGGTGTTCTTCGTTGTTGCAGAGCAATCAAGAATCATTCTTGAAGTATTTAGAGTCGTCAACGAAGGTATGTTTCTCATCGCTTAACCTTTTGCCAATGTATGAGTATTTTGTTTGAAGCAAAATTAATTTACTAACGGTCCAATTGTTTCCGCTGTAACGGAATTGGGAATTCTAATCCTTCAATTGGTATCAGAGAGGATCGTATGGTTAATTTTGTTTTACCAAATTTGCGTTGGTTGAATGGTGGGATTAATTGTGCATTTGATGTATAATGGTTTGCTAGTAGATGATTAGGGATTTGGCATTAGATTTGCAATTTTTCCTTGATTTGATCATCTAAGGGCCCGTTGTTTTGGGCAATTTGTTGCAAATTTATCCTTGTAAGTCCGCGTCTTTGATAATGTATCAAATTTGATGAATTTTGACACAATTTGGGGCCAAAACGGATGGAAAACGACGCTGGAATCGAAGGAAATCTGGAAATCTTAGAGCAAGCGTCGAGATGCTGCTCAACGGCGTCCCAACTCTGTCAAAATAACCCAGAAAACGGATGAAGACGCGCACTGGTGGAAAATTAAAAAATAATAATAAAAAAAAGGAATTTGCGTTCAGGATAGTTCGAACTCGCATGCATCGGGCCATTAAGCGCGCGCGCATCAGTCTTCGAGGGCGGAGATTCAAGCATCCGTGGGCGTGTTTGTTTTTTTTTTTCAATTTTCGCGTGCTGGAAATATAAATAAAAAAACATAAAGAACGGGTATGGGAAATAAAGATCGTTTGTGGTTGTGTTGGTGAAGCACTGCTTGTGTGACTCGGAGGCAGAGGTTTGAGCTCTGCCTGTGCAGTTCAAGCAGAACAATTTTTTTTGCAAAGCATGTGACTCGATCAGCGGTTCCGTGAGTTCATGGGTGGTTAATCAGCCGGTTCTTCAGTTTATGGCTTGGTTCTGGCCGGTTCAAGGTGTTTTCGGGTCGGTTCAGCTTGTTTTAAGTTGGTCCAAGCTAATTTCAACATGTTTTGGCTCATTTTTCCGTCGGTTCGAATGGTTTTAATGCGGTTCGAGGCTGTTTTGAGCTAGTTCATGGCAAGATATGACTTTAATAGATTGATTAATGTAATTTTTCTTTTTTTTTTTTTAGTCCTAGGAAGCCAAAACCCGTCTACTTAGCTATTTAAATTGCTTTATGAATGTCATATAGTTTTTAACCTCACCATAGGTTAAGCATATTCATGCATTTTTAATTATAATTGTTATAATATAAATATTATGCATGAATTTAATTTTCATGGGTATTTAATATAAATTGTTATGATTAAATGGATGAAAATTGAGAAGCATTGAGCATGAAATTACTTTAGTAAAAATATAAAAAGTTATATTTTTTGAAGTAATTTATTTGCTTATTTATTTTCATGAGCTATTAATATAAAGTGTTATGTTAATGTATGAAAATGTGAATGATTTTTTTAATTTTCTTGGATAGTTAATTTAAGAGTTAGATTAATTGAAGAAAATTAATTTCCATTGAACATGAAATTACTTTATTTTAAAAAATATAAGAGTTATATTTATATAAGTAATTAACATGCTTAATTAATTTTCATGATATATTAATATAAAGTGTTATGTTAATGTATGAAAATGTGAATGCTTATTTTAATTTTCTTGGGTAGTTAATTTAAGAGTTGATTAATTGAAGAAAATTAATTTGCATTGAGCATGAAATTACTTTAGTTTAAAAAAATATAAGAGTTATATTTATATAAGTAATTAACATGCTTAATTAATTTTCATGATATATTAATATAAATGTTATGTTAATGTATGAAAATGGTAATGTTTAATTTTAATTTTCTTATATAATTAATTTAAGAGTTAGGTTAATTAAAAGGAAATTAAATTGCATTGAGCATGACATTACCTTAGATTAATATAAATGTTATATTTTTGGTATGTCATGTATGCTAATATATGGTTTTATAAATTAATTAGAATTTGATTGTTAATTTATTCATCATAGTAGCATGTTATAGGGTTAATTCATTAAAATTTATAATAGTTATAAAATTAATGAATAGAAATCGTTAACCTATAACAAAGAATTGCATGCAAACATAGGATCTTAGGATAAATGAATTAATTTTAAAATGTTTAAAATTAATTAGATCTAAGATCACATTTCTAATAGGATTAGAATTATTCTTAGTTAGAATTAAAATTAGTTTTAATTGACTAAGTAGGAAAAACATTGCTATGATTATAAGGGAACTCCACCGGTAAAGTTCTGTCTAAGGTTGGGGGTATTTAAGTTGACGGTTTACGGAACACCTCCTACCTGGGAACTGACCCAAAATACCGGAGTTGAATTAATCATAGTTAAATGTTAGCATGCAAGGTCACTAGGTTTGTTAAAAGTATTTAATACACCTAGATCTTTAGAGTAAAGACCTTACATTACTGTGGTTATAAGGGAACTCTCTCAGTAAAGTTCTGTCTAAGGCTGGGGGTACTTAAGATGACGGTTTACGGAACACCTCCTACCTGGGAACTGACCCGAACCTTGAGTTGAATTAACCATAGTAATGTTGACTTGCAATGTTGGGTTTATTAAAAGAAGTTTAATTCACCTAAAACATTGTGGTTGGATCCTTTTCATAATTGTTATAATAGGATCAAACTTAGATAGATTGACTTAGGCGAATTTATCTAAGTTAAACAACCCTAAATTAACCTTAGGACATTTTCAGTGGGAGGAAAATTACAAAACGAGATTTAAATCAAGTTTTGCTCCCACGTCCCTGTATTCACAACGTGAGGTTCATGATCGGCTTCCAGTCGCCCTAGGAGCGGCCTCCCTTCGGAAAGTGTTTGCATGGATCAATAACAAGGTGAATGGGAAAAATGTCTAGAGTAAGTAGGAGCGGGACACGTGTCAACGTATCCCTCGGTCTCCACCCCTAGTTCGCACCATGAGAGTCCTATGATCCGCCTGCAGGTTGTCCTGGTGCAACCATCCCTTCGGAGGGCCTGATCATAGGATTCGAAACATCGTGAACTCCTGAATAGGATATGGACTCTTAGGCTAATTACCAACAGTTGTCTTTCCCTTCGGTAGCCTGTTGGTGCGTGCCTCTGAGATCTGAAAGTGGGAGGGTTACACTTACGGGAATGAGTTAAATGTGTTAACTAATCCTTAACCGAACAACGGTAACTAAACGCTAACGGAATATGAGTTATTCTGGCGTTAGAGTTGAAGGGAATAAAAGTCCCCACGCAGTGGAAGTGCATCGATTGGACCTTACGTCGTATATTAATTAACATTAAAATACCGTTACGAAAAACTCAAACAAACTTTAAACACACTTTAAAGTTCCTGGAAAATATGTTTAAACATGCTGAAAAATAAATCTAAATTTATTTTCATGCTTTTCTAAAGAAAAGGGGAAGAACCGTTACAAACTTTCGTTGTAGACTTGACCGTTCTTCGCCAACGACGCTCCAACGGACAAAAACGCAGCAGCCTTCATGTCTTCTAATCGTTGGAAATTTCTTCTTGAATGACACAATAACAACAGAGGTTACACCGGTATGTCTCTAAGTCTAGGAGACAAAAGACTTGTGGGAGTCTCTCTAAGAGGGTGGCTAGAGAGAATTCTAGGTCTTGTCTTGAGAGTCTAAGAGCAAGAGTAGAGTGTCATAGACCAATTAGGTCTAGTGTTCTATTTATAGAAGAGGGGCCATGAATAAAATATTCAATTAAATCAATCTTTTCCAAAATTGATTCAATCTTATTCCTTATTTAATCAATCCATGATCAATCAATTCCACAATTGATTAATCTTTTCCACAAATGACTAATTACTTCCATAAGTGATTAGATCATTTTCATAAATGATTAATCACTTTCTTAAGTGATTAATTATTTCCATAATTGATTAATTCCCGATTAATGAATTCTTTAATTAATTAACCACTAATTAAATATCACATATTTAATTTCCGGCCTTGAATTAATTAATTTGCCCAAATAGATTTTAGGCCTTAAATTAATTAATTCAGTATTTAAACTCTTTCAAACTTCCATAAATTTATATTAATATTTGAATTTCTTCAAATACTACTTTCTCTCATAATAATATATCAATATATATTATATTTGTTTCCCTTAGTAAATTGAACATTTTCAATTTACATTTATTACTTAGTTGCCTCAAATTACTTTATGAGCTACCAGTGGGACCTAATGGACCTGCAGATCAGAAGCTCCAACGATGTGAGATTAATTGGTCAAACTCATTAACCACATTAACCAATATTCGTTAACTGTGTGTTCATTCCACTATAGACTCACAGTTGCACTCTTTTCACTGCAGACATATTTTCTGTGTCCACGGATCTAGCCCAATATCGACTAGTTAGTCCTTCACGAGTGTCTGTAACAACAGCTGGGTCAAATTGCCGTTTTACCCCTGGGTTACTTCTATTTCCTTAAGTACCAGTTCTCCTTTAATGAACAACCTGTTTGTGGTCCAACCATCAAACAGAAAACCCTCTCGTGCCATTGAGAGGGTAGGACCCTTTGTTCAAGACTCGGAGTAACCACTTAAGGGAACACTCATCTGCTTCCCTAAAGTCGGGAAGGAGTGAATTCCATCTATTACGATTATGTTCCCAGCTCCCCATTCGGTCTTGTCCCCAAAATGGTAGGCTTATTGAGTCGGCGTATTGGACACTCTCACCCATACAAATCAAAGGGCAGTCCTTCATGAGCAGGAGTCCATAATCAACTCAGGATTAAGACTAAGTTGTCTAGGTCGTCCTAGTGAAATAGAAAACCAACTAGTTAACGGTGTTATAACTAGTGGTTACTATTTCGCGGTCCGGTCTTATGCAAACTCATTGCATAGGATACCCCCACTCGCATGTCTCCTACACGAACGCGTTTGATCATAGCGTTTGTATCAAATACAAAGTGGGTCGTATCCATAGTGTCGCCAGGATAAGGCACTCAGTCTTATCCCTATACTATAGACCCTTTAGGCTGTTTCTTGAACAATGATCCCATATGTCGCTACATATAGTTCAAGACTCATATTACAACCTTGGATGTCTAGTTTATTGGATTAGGGTTATTTTTAGGCAAAGACAAATATAAAATAACTAATAACAATTAATGGAATATATCAATATTATTTCATTAATATCCGGTCAACAGTTACATTCACTATCTACGAGTTTTAGGGCATAAAACCCAACAAGAGTTTGGTTGAGATTGTCTCAATTCAGAGGAGTAACTGACCACCCTTCGGTGGTTGTTGTTCTAAACCTTTGAAGTATCGTTGCAAAAACTAAATCAATAGTTTTATAGGGTTTCTTTGATTGCTTATTTGTTTTTGCAGAATTTGATTGGATTATTTGTGATGGGTTAGTACGATTAATAATACAAGTAATTTGTTACTTCAACAATTATATAATAATTTTATGTGTATTGTCTTACGTCATTTTATAAATAACGGTAATACAACAAGCTTAAACGACAAATTGTGGTAAATAAGTCTAGGATTATTCTTAACTGAGGAATGTCTTCATGCCCCATATGTTTAATTCATTAAGAATTGTTCTTGGTGAATATGACATAGAACATTGCTTAGTAAAAGAGAACTTGTTCAAGACCGTAATTTTCATTTACCTGTCTTGAAAACGTGATTAGTGAAGAATAGTGATTCTCCTTGAATACTTGATTCAAGAGCCACAAATCACGTGTGTTCTTCTTTTAAAGCAACAAGTTCCTAGGAACAACTTGTTGCTTGTGTAATAACTCTCAAAGTTAGAATTAGAGAGGTTATTTTGGCTATAGCAGTGGGAAACATTAAGTTATTTTTCTCAGTGGGAGAAAATACATATTATTAGATAATGTGTATGTAATTCCTAAGATCAAAAGAAATTTGATTTCTGTGTCTTATTTGCGGGAACAATGTTACTCTTTACCTTTCTCTGCTAACGCAGTTTTATTTTAAGAAAGGGAGTTGACATTTGTTTAGCTTTACTGAAAAGTAACCTAAATGTTTTAAGACTAATCAATAGTAAAGCAGTCATGAACACTGGGTTGTTTAAGACTGCCATTACTCAATGTGAAAAGAGGCAAAGGATTTCTCCTAAAGGAAAATACCTTTCTTTGGTTCTAAGGTAGACCATATTAATCTCAATTTGATTGGGAGATTGGTCAAGAGTGAACTTCTAAGCGAGTTAGAAGATGACTCTCTACTACCTTGCAAGTCATGCCTTGTGGGCAATATGACTGATAGGTCTTTTACTGGAAAAGATCTAAGAGCCAAAGAGCCCTTGGAGCTTGTACATTTGGATCATTGTGGTTCGATATGTTAAAGCAATGGGAGAGCATGAATAATTCATCTCTTTTGCATGATTATTCAAAGGTATGAGTATCTTTACCTAATGCAACTTGTTAGGTGAGATGATAAAAACCCTTCGATCTGATCAAAGTGTGAAGTATAGGGATTTGAGATTCCAGGACTATTTGATAGTACATGTGATCACACCCTAAATCTCATTTAGGAGAAATAGAACCCTATTGGATATGGTTCATTCCATGTTGAGCTATGCTCAATTGTCTGGCTCGTTTTGGGGTCATGTAGTATTGACTGCATTGCATATTGTAGTAGGCAACCCCAAAGGAAACGAGAAGTGGATACTTCTTCAATTCATAAGAGAAAAAATAATTTGTATCGACAAATGCTAAATTCTCAGAAGAAGTCCACATCAAAAATCATAAACCACAAGAGTAAAGTCAGTTTAAGTAAGTTAACTAATGAAGCTACAGTAACATCCACAAGAGTTGTTGATGAGGCTGACTGTTCAACAAGAGTTGTTGATGGATCAGTGCATCTAGTCAGTCACATCCATCTCAATAGTTGAGATTGCCTCAATGTAGTGGGAGGGTTGTTTGATAACCTGAACGTTACATGGGCTTGTTTGAAGCCTAGGTCATCATACCTGATGATGGCATAGTGGGTTCATTATCTTTTAGAAAGAAAATGAATGATGTTGACAAGGACCAATTGATTAAAATCCTGGACCTGGAAATGAAGTCTTTTGTATTTCACTTCCATCTGGGATCTTGTAGATCTGCTTGATGGGTAGCACCTATTAGTTACAAGTGGATTTACAAGAGAAAACGAGACATTAAAGGTCTTAACCAGAAGGGTTCATACAGCAAGATCGAAAGCAAAAAGGTTTGCAAGCTTAAGTGATCCATTCATGGATTGACCTAAGCATTTCGATCTTGAAATATAAGATTTGATATAGTGACCAAATCTTTTGGCTTTAATCAGAACATTAAGGAGTCTTGTGTTTACAAGTAATCATCAATAGTTCAGTAGCTTACTTAGTGTTGTATATGATTGATATCCTAATCATTGGGAATGATGTAGGTTATCTTACTGACATTAAAGGAGCTAGCAGCTCATTTCCAAATGGAAATTTGGGAGAAGCCGAGTTTGTTCTTGGGATCCAAATCGTTAGGATTCGTTAGGAATCGTTAGAACAAAAAGCTAGCCTTGTCTCAAGTGACTTATATCTACAAGATGTCAGTTAGATATAAGATACAAAATTCCAAGAAGGGTTCACTACCTTTCAGGCGTGGAATTCTTTTTGTCTAAGAAACCGTTTCCTAAGACACCTCAAGAAGTTGAGGAGATGAGACGAATGCCCTATGCAATAGGGATTGTCAGTAAGTATCAATCTAATCCAAGATTTAATCATTGGAAAATCGTTAAGAATATCCTCAAGTATTCGAGGAGAACGAGGAACTATATGCTCGTGTATGAGACTAAGGATTTGATCCTTACAGGATACACTGACACAGATTTTATGACTAATAAGGATTTGAGGAAATCTACATCAGTATCTGTGGTCGCTCTTTACGATGGAGCTATAGTATGGCATAATTACAGTTTTGACCGTATAGGCCGAAAACATAGCTGCTTGTGAAGCATCGATAGAGACTGTATGACTTAGGAAGTTCTTGATTGATTTGGAATGTGTTCCAAATGTGAACTTGCCCATCACACTTTATAGTGATATAGTGGTGTTGTGGCAAATTCAAAAGAACATCGCAACCCAAGACAAGCAGACACATTAAATTGAATGAAATATTGTTGATTCATGATGTGGACTTTTCCTAACCGCAAGCGCACGGGTCAAGTAATAATATAGTGAATAGTAAATTCGAATGTCGTCCTCTGGATTGGATTTTTAAGCAAATCAAGTATTGTGAATTATCTTGCCCAATTTTATTTAGGGATCAAAAAGTGATGAATAGGTGATAATAAAACTAAATCAAAGCAAGTAAAAAGAATGGAAATTCAATTGGGAAAACTACTTAGGGAATTGATTTCGTTGATTTCGTTTAGGATTGATTTTAAAGAATAAGTTATTATGCACAATGAAATTATGAGCCAAAGACCCTTTAATCACAACTACCTCTCCCGAGTATAATTGATTCTCATGCAAATTAACCAACTTGACATCCCTATCTAAGTCTATTAACATGCAAGGCAATGAGATCTTTTAACCAATTCTAAAGTTAATCTAAAACCGTCAAGAATTAGAAAGTAAACTTTATTCATGCAATCTTGAGTAAGTCTAGATCAAATCCCCTCTCCCGAGCTAGATTCGAAACTTAAATCATCCAACTAATGGCCAATTAATTGAAAGCATTAAATCAAGATTACAAACACAACAACATTGCACAACTTAAACCGTAAATCAATCCATAAACTTAATCAACTACATCAATCCCTAAGCTACAAGTTTAGCTACTCATGAATGCAAATACAAGCTCAACTAAACAAGTGAAAGCCATAAATCTAACTAAAGAAAGAAGAGGGAAAAGAAAACTCAATGTAGGCCGAGTCCCGACGTCCCCGTCACGATCCCCACGAACAATGGGTTGATTTCCAAGTTCCTCCTTTGTTTGCAGCTCCAAAAGTCCTCTATTCTGTCCTCTTTACGGCTCCAAAAGGTCCCAAATTGATCTCCCTTAAAACCTAGCCGAAGTGAAGCTTTTATTCTGATTTTTCGTCTTAGCGTCGAGACGCTGTCAAGACAGCGTCGCGACGCTGCCTCTTATACGCGCGTTCTGAATAAGGAAAAACGGTAGCGTCGGGACGCTTCCTATCATAGCGTCTCGACGCTGTAAGCTTTACGCGCCTAATCTGATATGGAATGTGAGCGTCGAGACGCTCAAGAGCTAGCGTCTCGACGCTAGCTTGCTGTTGACCGAGATTTGACTTTTCTCCACTTTTACTCTTTTCATTCCTTTGCATCTTTTCACGCCCCGAGCACCCGATTAACTCTGATATTGCATTATAGCTCCAATCAACCATTTCCTACAAAATAAACATTAAAGTGCAATAAAATGGCCCAAACACCATAAAAGACTAACTAAATTAAATAAGTAACGATAGCTAGCTATGCTCGCTATCAATTCATTTACAAAGACTCTCTCGGCTAAAGTGTTTGTGTTGGGTTTTATGCCCTAAAACTCGTAGATAGTAAATGTAAACAAATTGTATACTTGTTTCAATAAAGTGTTATTGAGTTTCAACAATAAAGTGTTATTGTTAAATATTGCACAATTTGACCCAAATCCAATAAACTCAGATCCAAGGTTGTTTGTATGTAATTTGAACTAGTATGTGGGGACATACGGGGATCGGTGTTCAAGTAACAACCTAAAAGGTCTATAGTATAGGGATAAGGTTGGGTACCTTATCCTGGTAACACTATGTGATACAGCCCGCTTTGTATTCGATACAGACGTATTGATCCTAAACGTCCATGTAGTAGACATGCAAGTGGGGGTATCCTATGCAATGAGTTTGCATAAGACCGGACCACGAAATAGTCAACCATTAGTTATAACACCGTTAACTAGTTAGGTTACTGTTTCAATAGGATGACCTAGGTAACTCAGTCTTAGTCCTGAGTGTGTCATGAACTCCTTCTCATGAGGGATTGTCCTTTGATTAGCATGGGTGAGAGTGGCCAATACGCCGACTCAATATGCCTTCCTGTTTGGGGACAAGACTGAGTGGGGGGCTGGGGACATGACAACATAAGATGGAATTTACTCCTTCCCGCTTCTAGGAGAAGTAGATGAGTGTTCCCTTAAGTGGTGACTCCGGGTCTTGAACAAAGGGATCCCGCCCTCTCACTGGCCCGAGAGGGACTTTCTGTTTACTGGTTGGACCATAAACAGGTTGTTCATTAGAGGAGCACTGGTACTTAAGGAGCCAGAGGTAACACAGGGGTAAAACGATAATTTGACCCAACTGTAGTTACGAACACTCGTGAAGGATTGACTTACCGGTATAGGTCTATATCCGTGGACACAGAAATGTTCTACAGTGAGAAGAGTTCAGTTGTGGGTCTTTAGTGGAATAACCCACAGTTAATGAATATTGGTTAACCTGATTAATGAGTTTAATCTATTAACCTCATATCATTGGAGCTTCTGATATGTAGGTCCATTAGGTCCCCTTGCTAGCTCGTAAAGAGTAATTAGGAACAAATATATCTTGAGAGAATTTGTATAGTTCAAATTCATATTGGGAATTAAGTTAATTGTATGAGATACAAATTAATATAATGTATAGTGATGCATTAAAATATAAAGTGTAATTTGAGATTAAACTTTATTATATTGAGAGATTAATATATTTGAAAGAGTTCAAATATATGTCTAATTAAATATAGGGTATTTAATTAGAAGATGAATTAATTAATTATTCAATTTAGTTTAAATTAAATGAGATTTAATTAAACTATAATCTATGAGAGAAATAAATATTTGAAGAAGTTCAAATATTAATATGAATTTGATTCATATTAAATTTATAGGATATAAGAGAATTTGAAGGAGTTCAAATTTTAATATGAATTTGATTCATACTATAGAATTAATTAATTGAAGACCTGAAATTAAATATATGATATTTAATTGGGTAATTAATTAATTAACTAATAGAATGTCTGAAATTAAATATATGATATTTAATTTGGTGATTAATTAATTAAAGAATTAATTAATTGGAAATTAATCAATTATGGAAATGATTAATCACTTATGGAAGTAATTAATCATTAATGGTAATGATTTAATCACTTATGAAAGTGATCAATCATTTATGGAAAAGATTAATCAATTGTGGAATTGATTGGTCATGGAATTGATTAATTATGGAAAAGATTAAATCAGTTATGGAAATAATTTATTTTAAATGAATATTTTACTCATGGTCTTTCTCCTATAAATAGAACACTAAACCTAGGGTTTAGGGATGACAACTTATGGCCACCATAAGGCCTTCTCATATTCTCTCAACTCAAGAACTCTAGGGAGAATTTTCTCTCTAAAGTTTTTCCCATTCAAGATTAGGTAGTCCCACAACTACGTTCCTAATCTCAGAGTTATAGCGGGGAAGATCAAATGGTGGTGTTCTTCGTTGTTGCAGAGCAATCAAGAAAGGCGTTCTTGAAGAATTCAGAGTCGTCAACGAAAGTATGTTTCTCATCGCTTAACCTTTTGCCAATGTATTGGAATTTTGTAAAACAAAATTAATTTACAAACGGTCCAATTGCTTCCGCTTTATCGGAATTAGGGAATTCCAAATCCTTACAGTTTGAGGGTCATCTAGAAGGTCTAGAACTACGAGTAATGTACAAAGGTGAAATCTAGGGCAAGTGGGAGAAATGTAATGGGTATAGTGATACCATTATGTAATGGGTATAGTGATGCCCTAGTTTATTGTATTTGTACATTGTATATGTTTTATACATGTATTTATACACCTGCTGCTGTATAGATTATTGTACATCCCACTAAACTAGAGTTTTAGTTCAAGTGGGAGTTTGTTGGGTTTTATGCCCTAAAACTTGTAGATAGTGAATGTAGACAAATTGTATACATGTTTCAATAAAGTGTTATTGAGTTTCTACAATAAAGTGTTATTGTTAAATATTGCACAATTTGACCCAAATCCAATAAACTAAGATCCAAGGTTGTTTATATGTAACTTGAACTAGTATGTGTGGACATACGGGGATCAGTGTTCAAGTAACAACCTAAAAGGTCTATAGTATAGGGATAAGGTTGGGTATCTTATCCCGATAACACTATGTGATACGACCCACTTTGTATTCGATACAGACATGTTGATCCAAGGAGTCCATGTAGGAGACATGCGAGCGGGGGTATCCTATGCAATGAGTTTGCATAAGACCGGACCATGAAATAGTCAACCATTAGTTATAACACCGTTAACTAGTTAGGTTACTGTTTCAATAGGATGACCTACGTAACTCAGTCTTAATCCTGAGTGTGTCATGAACTCCTTCTCATGAGGGATTCTCCTTTGTTAGCATGGGTGAGAGTGACCAATACGCCGACTCAATATGCCTTCCTTTTTGGGGACAAGACCAAGTGGGAGGCTGGGGACATGACAACACAAGAAGGAATTTACTCCTTCCCGCTTCTAGGAGAAGTAGATGAGTGTTCCCTTAAGTGGTGACCTCGGGTCTTGAACAAAGGGATCCCGCCTTCTCACTGGCCCGAGGGGGACTTTCTGTTTAATGGTTTGACCATAAACAGGTTGTTCATTAGAGGAGCACTGGTACTTAAGGAGACAAATGTAACACAGGGGTAAAACGGTAATTTGACCCAATTGTGATTACGGACACTCGTGAAGGATTGACTTACCGGTATAGGTCTATATACGTGGACACAGAAATGTTCTATAGTGAGAAGAGTTCAGTTGTGCGTCTTTAGTGGAATGACCCACAGTTAATGAATATTGGTTAACCTGATTAATGAGTTTAATCGTTTAACCTCATATCATTGGAGCTTCTGATCTGTAGGTCCATTAGGTCCCCTGCTAGCTCGTAAAGAGTAATTAGGAACAAATATATCTTGAGAGAATTTGAATAGTTCAAATTCATTTTGGGAAATTAAGTTAATTGTATGAGATACAAATTAATATAATGTATAGTGATGCATTAAAATATAAAGTCTAATTTGAGATTAAACTTTATTATATTGAGAGATTGATATATTTGAAAGAGTTCAAATATATGTCTAATTAAATATATGGTATTTAATTAGAAGATGAATTAATTAATTATGAATTAATTAATTATTCAATTTAGTTTAAATTAAATGAGATTTAATTAAACTATAGTCTATGAGAGAAATAAATATTTGAAGAAGTTCAAATATTAATATGAATTTGATTCATATTAAATTTATAGGATATAAGAGAATTTGAAGGAGTTCAAATTTTAATATGAATTTGATTCATACTATAGAATTAATTAATTGAAGACCTGAAATTAAATATATGATATTTAATTGGGTAATTAATTAATTAACTAATAGAAGGTCTGAAATTAAATATATGATATTTAATTGGTGATTAATTAATTAAATAATTAATTAATTGGAAATTAATCAATTATAGAAATGATTAATCACTTATGGAAGTAATTAATCATTTATGGAAATGATTTAATCACTTATGGAAGTGATCAACCATTTATGGAAAAGATTAATCAATTATGAAATTGATTGGTCATGGAATTGATTAATTATGGAAAAGATTAAATCAATTATGGAAATAATTGATTTTAAATGAATATTTTATTCATGACCTTTCTCCTATAAATAGAACACTAAACCTAGGGTTTAGGGACTACAACTTATGGCCACCATAAGGCCCTCTCATATTCTCTCAACTCATGAACTCTAGGGAGAATTTTCTCTCTAGAGTTTTTCCCATTCAAGATTAGGTAGTCCCACAACTACGTTCCTAATCTCAGAGTTATAGCGGGAAAGATCAAATGGTGGTGTTCTTCGTTGTTGCAGAGCAATCAAGAATCATTCTTGAAGTATTCAGAGTCGTCAACGGAGGTATGTTTTTCATCGCTTAACCTTTTGCCAATGTATGAGTATTTTGTTCGAAGCAAAATTAATTTACGAACGGTCTAATTGCTTCCACTGTAACGGAATTGGAAATTCCAATCCTTCACAAATGACCTCGAACACGTGCTGCCCAGCAACCGAAGAGACTTAAAACCACCTATTTAGAGACCCTAGGCACTGGGTGTTCAAGTTTAAGGCTCCACGGACGATGGGTCACCAGACAGGGATGATTTCGAACCCAAAACGGCTCCGAACAACACGAAAACGCTAAAAGACGTCGCAATGATCCAAAACGGGGTCGAACACCACTGGACAGAAGTGAAATCGCGAATGACGGGACCCCAAACTGCTACCTGCGCGAGATTTAACTAAAACCACGCAAGGACTCTTAGATCGACCTTAATCAACCTATAATGAGGAGGAAAACGGCTTACCCACGAGCTTTTAAGGCTGAAACACAGAGAAAGGAGAAAAGAAGCCACAGATCTGATGAACCAACGGACAGAAACGCGCGGAGAATAAGACCCATGCGCGGCGGCGCTCGGCTACGACGACTGGCGACTTAGACGGTGGCGGCTCGAAGAGACACACAGAGGGAGGGAGATGTGGCTGAGGAGGAGAAAACGAAAAAGAAAAAGAAAGGGGGCGGCAGCTGACCAAGAAAAAGAGAGGGAAAAGAGAGTTTATTTCTAGGGTTTTCTTGCTTCCTCTTTTCTTAAAACTTGAGTTAAAAAAATAACCTTCCCTCACATTTAAAGACTCAATTAAGGCCATTCAAGCCCAAATCGACTCTTAAAACCTCTATAAGGATTAGGCCATATTTTTAAAATTTAATTCACGAAGGAAAAAAGAATTTCTTGGCCTAAATACAAATTTACCCATTCCAAGCAACCACCAAAAAGAAATAATAAATAATAATCAACCCTAAGCAGCCAACAGGTATTAAAACTCCGAATTAAATAAAAATTTAACAGAATTATTTGCACCTGGAAATGTGGGGCGTTACAATCTCCCCACCTTAAGAACTTTCGTCCTCGAAAGTTTGCTGCTCGAAGAGTTCTGGATATTTGGCTCGAACCTCAGCTTCCCTTTCCCAGGTCGCTTCCTCCATTCGGTGATTCTTCCACAATACCTTTACCAAGTCAATAGTCATGTTTCTCAAGACTCTTGCTTCCCTGGCCAAAATCCTGATAGGCTTCTCCTCATATGTCAAATCCTCATTAAGCAATAATGGTTCTGGTTTCAACACATGAGCAGGGTCGTGGACATACTTCCTTAGCATAGACACATGAAACACATTATGCACTGCAAACATGGCTAGAGATAATGCCAACTTGTAGGCGACAGGGCCAACACGTTCCAATATCTCATAAGGCCCAATGAATCTAGGGCTAAGCTTTCCCTTCTTGCCAAAACGAAGAACTCCTTTCATAGGCGCCACTCGCAAGAACATATGATCACCAACACTGAACTCCAGTTCTTTGCACCTAGTATCTGCATACCTCTTCTGCCTACTTTGAGCAACCTGCATTCTTGCCCTTATCCTCTGGACAGCATCGTTAGTCATCTGAACCATTTCTGGCCCTAATAAAGCCTTTTCACCGACCTCATCCCAATGAATGGGTGACCTGCACTTTTTACCATACAGAGCCTCATAAGGAGCCATGCCAATGGTAGACTGGTAGCTGTTATTGTAGGCGAACTCTATCAGATACAAATGACTTTCCCAACTGCCTCCGAAGTCCAACACGCAGGCTCTGAGCATATCCTCCAAAACCTGATTCAAACGCTCAGTTTGGCCATCAGTTTGGGGATGGAAAGCAGTATTGAAATCCAACCGAGTACCAAGCGCCTTTTGCAAACTACGCCAAAAGGTAGATGTGAAGCGAGGGTCTCTGTCAGATACTATCGATACTGGCACACCGTGAAGCCTCACTATCTCTTTGAGGTACAACTCCGCCCACTTTTCCACAGAATAAGTGGCTTTACCCGAAATAAAATGGGCAGACTTGGTCAAACGATCAATCACCACCCAAATCATCGTGTTGCCTTTCACGGATCTCGGCAAACCAACCACAAAATCCATAGCAACATTCTCCCACTTCCAAACAGGGATCTCCAAAGGTTGCAACAATCCAGACGGCTTTTGCCTCAAGGCTTTCACCTGCTGACACGTCAAACACTTGCTAACAAACTTTCCGCACTAACCAACACTCTCCCTTATGAAGCTTGTGACAAGAAGGGCAAGGAGGATATAGAACGAACTCTTTCACTTGCTGCTGAGTAGACTCAATAGGTGGGTTCCTCTGGGGAGACAACTTTCTTTTAATTCCAAAAGTTGATCCCTTTTCAAGATGAGGTTCTGCCTTCTTGGAAACATTCTTATCCATGATCAATGCACCCGAGAGTGCTTCAGCAAAGGTCGCAGGCCTGCTCAGGGCTACAGAGCCACGAATTTCCTCACGGAGACCTTTAATGAACCTCTTGATCTTCTGCTCTAGCGTGTTGACCAGGTCAGGAGCAAAACGTGATAGTGTAGTGAACTTCCTCTCATACTGCACTACAGACATATTTCCCTGGGCCAAATGAAGGAATTTCGCTTCTTTGTCGTCTTTGACTCTCTCCGGGAAGTAATAATCGTACAACAGACCCTTGAACCTTTCCCACGAGATCGGCCGATTAGCATGGTCTTCGGCTGCTGCCACCGATTGCCACCATGTGCGAGCGTCATCCTTGAGCATGAAGACTGTTCCTCTGATCTTCAAGGAATCATTACAGTTCATGAGGTTAAACAGTGCCTCCAAATCAGCGATCCATCGCTCTACTGCCAACGGATTTTCGGATTGCCCATCAAAGGAGGGAGGCCCGTAGCGCTTGAAGTCCCTAATGAACTGGGATTCTTCCGCATTGAAGGGTTGAAATCCCTTTTGGCAGCGGAAGCAAACAAGACCTTTCTCGAATTAAATTTCAATTTCAGAAAAACCAATACGTTGGCAACATAAACAGAAACAATTTCTATAACAACGATTAAGCATGCTGATAAATAAAATCTAAAACTATTTTAGATCTAAGAAGAACTTACTTGAATTTGGAGCAAACTGCACAATGCTCCAAGGATCTCGTTCTTGATCTCCAAATGGACACCACCACGCAAGAACACCTGCTATTCTCTTGGGACATCTTGAGATTGGTTTGTGGGAACCAAAATCGCCTTGGATGAGAATTTTTCCAAAGAACCTTGTTGTTCTTGAGAGAAAATTGGAGAGTCCAGAGAGAGAGAAAAAACTTCTCTGTATTCTTGTGTGAAATCACAGAATGGGGGGGTTGGCCAAAACCCCTTCAGCCAACTACGTAGGATTAGGTTGGGAAGTTATCTTTAACTCCCTAACCAATCCTGTCCATTGATCTAAACCAATTAGATCTGGATCGTCCAATTATTATCAAATAATAATAAATTAAATAATTAATAATTATTTAAATAATAATTAATTATCTAATTAATTATAATTAATTTAATTAAACCAACTCTAATTAAATCAATTATAACATATAGTTTTAATTCAATTAAATCATATTCAATTGAATTAAATAGGCCACATTAATTAAATATCAAATATTTAATTAATTTTATAATTGAATCATATTCAATTTTATCTCTCTCATTTAACCTATAGTTTTAATGTGCATCAAAATGTACATCAATATAAACTATAGTTTTAATTTGATTAAATCAAATTTAACCAAATTAAAATTAAATTAATTAATTCCCTAATTAATTAATTCATGAATTAATTAAATATCACATATTTAATTAAATTCATAATTCTCTCATTAATTAATCTTGAATCATATCCAAAATTAATTTTATTATAAAGTTTAATTCATTAATTAAACTTATACTATAATGTATCTCCATACATTATATTAATTGCATCAAAATACAATTAACTTAAATTCTCTTTAATATCAAGACTACATTATCTCAGAACCCGTTATGAGCTAGCAGGTGGACCTAATGGACCTACAGATCAGAAGCTCCAACGATACGAGATTGATCAGCTAAACTCATTAACCGAGTCAATCAACATTCGTTAACTGTGGGTCACTCCACTAAAGACCCACAGCTGCACTCTTCTCACTGTAGAATATTTATGGGTCCACGGATATCGACCAATGCAGTAAGTCAATCCTTCACGTGTGTTCGTAACACCAGTTGGGTCAAATTACCGTTTTACCCCTGGGTTACCTCTGGATCCTTAAGTACCACTGATCCCTCTAATGAACAACATGTTTAGGGTCCAACCAGTAAACAGAAATTCCTCTCGGGCCAGGAGAGGACAGCGCGCTTTTGTTCAAGCCCCGGAATCAGCCCTTAAGGGAACACACATCTACTTGCCCCAATAGGGGAAGGAGTGAATTCCATCTTGTATTGTCATGTCCCCAGCCCCCCACTCGGTCTTGTCCCCAAGAAGGTAGGCTTATTGAGTCGGCGTTCTGGCCACTCTCACCCGTACTAATCAAAGGACAATCCCTCATGAGAAGGAGTTCATGACACACTCATGATTAAGATCGAGTTACCTAGGTCATCCTATTGAAACAGTAACCTAACTAGTTAACGGTGTTACATCTCGTGGTTTACTATTTCGTGGTCCGGTCTTATGCAAACTCATTGCATAGGATACCCCCGCTCGCATGTCTCCTACATGGACGCCTTGGATCAATACGTCTGTATCGAATACAAAGCGGGCCGTATCACATAGTGTTACCAGGATAAGGTACCCAGCCTTATCCCTGTACTATAGACCTTTTAGGTTGTTACTTGAACACTGATCCCCGTATGTCCCCACATACTAGTCCAAGTCTCATGTAAACAACCTTGGATCTTAGTTTATTGGATTTGGGTCATATTGTGCAATTCTAGACTTAATATAACAATAACACTTTATTGCATAAACCTCAATAACACTTTATTGATACAAATGTATAATTCGTTAATCATTCACTATCTACGAGTTTTAGGACATAAAACCCAACAGTTCTCAGGTACCCAATTAGGGTCCCGTGGTGGCCTGGAATTTCTCTGGGCCATGTCATCGAACATGGTCTGGAGGGCTTCCGAAGTGATCAGCATAGGAGCCGCAGGAGGGGCCGTAGGAGGCAGGGGAAGAGGAGGATCAACCCTACGCTGACCAGGAGGAATCAAGGGATTATCCTCCTGCATAGGGGGAGCCAGAGGATAGACCCCCTACTGAGTAGTAACTTCCTCTGTTGGGTCATCTTCCCTGACAATAGGAACTTCAGGGTCATGACCATGAGACATTGCCTGAGATGGTGGTACTAAAGTCAAGGAATAGATAGCGACTAGGATTTAAGCTCTAACCTAAGTCTAGGCAGCAACCCAATCCTACTAACGAACAACATTACACAAAATAAACACAAGAAGAACAAAAGCTATCTACAAACTATGGGAGCATCCTACTCCTACTACCAAACAAGAATCACACAATCAAAGCAAGCTATCTATCCAGCTACAGGAAGCATCCTAAGCCTAGCTACTATACAAAGCGACATTGGGAAACCGAACATGCTCAAACAAGGCACACAATAAACAATCATCAAGCATCCAAGTAAGCTAACAATAAAAATGCAAGGCACCCAAGTAAATCAAAGATAATCATGCCAACAGATAATTCAAACATACGACAACATAATAACATCTTAATTAGACCAACTTACCTGGTGATGGAGAGGAGACGAGGAAGACTGTAACCCTAAACATCCAAACAACCTACATTTCCTAGGCCAGTCTACAGGAACAACTCCGCTCTTATACCAACTGTAACGCCCTAGGATTTTAAAAGCTATCCTAGCGATATTATTAACTCTTAAACCAAAGCTAACCGTATGCACCAAAAATTTCGGCAGCATAACGACATACATAGGACTAACCCAAAATTTTTCCTACACCTGCTGAACAAGAAAAACACTTCTATATATATAGCAAACTACTCACAACCACCCACTACAACGCCTTACTACAGCACAACGGAACTTCCACAAGAAAGCGAGTCAGGTCTCGCAAATACGATAATCAAAACAAATAGAGAGTTCACAACTCAACTCAATTATGCACCACTGACTACAACTTTAACTTATTAGAAACAACCTTAATTCCCATTAACTGAATGAGAAGGTAAAGTTTATTAAAATTGACAACTGAAGTCCAAAGTTCAACAAGAATAGACAGAATTAAACCTAATAGGACAACAGTCATCCAACAATATTAAGCAACAACTATCCTAACCAACATGAGAATAAAAGAAAACAATGCGAACTAGCTATGGTCTTTCCTCAAGCACCTCCTACGCATCACCATGATCCACGTAGTCCTCATAACCTGCAAAATCTGGTAGTTTGAGGGAGAGAGAGGGGAGGGGTCAGTACACTAAGGTACTGGTAAGCAGCCCCTACCTGTGCAGCCATCAAACAGCAAACAACAAACAACGTGCTTTTCATGCACAAGCAACATGCTTTTAAAAGCGGTAAACACAACATCATACTCAAAAGCTAGTAAAACGAGTGACTCTCCTAAGCCATAACTCATGCATTTTTCTATATGCAACTTGCTAACCACTCAAGCTCCACGAGCTCACTCAATGCTCATATTTAGTCCTCACATGGCTCTCCAAGACTGATCCTTCAAGTCGCACTGTCCCCTGACCATTTGTACCCAGGGCCACAATGCTCTCTACGGAGCTCGGCGTTCGACCCTTTACCATTTGTACCCAATGCCTCAAACTGTGCATCACCCCTTGACCATTTGTACCCAAGGCGCACCGATGACTTAGCAAAGTATTGGCCCCTCCCCAGGTGCCCAACACTTGCTTACTAGACTCATCACACCGACCCTTGACCATTTGTACCCAAGGCCTCGATGCTCCTCTTAAACCAATGGTGACGTGTCACCCCTCGACCATTTGTACCCGAGGTGCACTGACACTCACCCAACTGTCCTTTCTTTCACACTTTAGGTCCCTGACCTATATCACACATCTAACTAGAATGCATATGCCCTGCAACATGCTTCTAGACTCATGAATCATGTCCACTAAGCATTATACATGTGACCACATCTCTCAACTCATGCTTGACTCACGAATGCAAAACAGAACCAACATGCTTTACATCAAATCAACACGCAACAGCGGTCATGCTTTTCAACGAAATCATATATACAAATACATATATTCAGAGAAGCATCATGAGAGTAGTTATAAAGCAAGTAAACATTCAACATGCATCACACAGTCAAACAGACTTCAGCAAGTAAGAACTACTTACCGAAAGCTCTAACGCTCCTAAAGGAACCTACAAACCAATAGGACAATCTGGAAGAGCCTAAGGAGCCCGAACTACAACCAACAATTTCTAAGGGTTAGGAAATAATCTAATGCACCTCATATCCTTGATAAAAGGAACTAGGGGTGCTAAAATTTACCGTTCAACGTCCAAATGACCTCGAACACGTGTTGCCCAGGAACCGAAGAGACTTAAAACCACCTATTTGGAGACCCTAGGCACTGGGTGTTCAAGTTTAAGGTTCCACAGACGGTGGGTCACCAGACAGGGATGATTTCGAACCCAAAACGGCTCTGAACAGCGCGAAAACGCTAAACGACGTCGCAATGATCCAAAACGGGGTCGGATACCAAAGGACAGAAGCGAAATCGCGAATGACGGGACCCCGAACTACTACCTGCGCGAGATTTAACCAAAACCACGCAAGGACTCTTAGATCGAGCCTTAATCAACCTATAATGAGGAGGAAAACGGCTTACCCATGAGCTCTTAAGGCTGAAACGCAGAGAAAGGAGAAAAGAAGCCATGGATCTGATGAACCAACGAACAGAAACGCGCGGAGAATAAGACCCACGCGGTGGTGGCGCTCGGCTACGACGACCAACGACTTAGACGGTGGTGGCTCGGAGAGACACACAGAGGGAGGGAGATGCGGCTGGGGAGGAGAAAACGAAAAAGAAAAAGAAGGGGGCGGCGACTGACCAAGAAAAAGAGAGGGAAAAGAGAGTTTATTCCTAGGATTTTCTTGCTTCCTCTTTTCTTAAAACTTGAATTAAAAAAATAGCATTCCCTCACATTTAAAGACTCAATTAAGGCCCTTAAAGCCCAAATCCACTCTTAGAACCTCTATAAGGATTAGGCCATATTTTTGAAATTTAATTCACGAAGGAAAAAAGAATTTCTTGGCCTAAATACAAATTTACCCACTCCAAGCAACCACAAAAAAAAATAATAATAAATAATAATCAACCTTAAGCAGCCAACAGGTACTAAAACTCCGAATTAAATAAAAATTTAACAGAATTATTCGCACCTGGAAATGCGGGGCGTTACATTATTGTTGTATGTTGCTGTTGTGTTGGGCCCACAATATAAGTTGAATTTTTTGTCGTATTGTTGCAACAACTTGTTAGAGCCAACTTCTGCTAAAAGCATGACAGATAAAGTAGAGCAGGTTTTGAGACAACTCTTCCATGCATATAGTTCTAGTTCATCTTCTTCTGGTGGTAGTGGCAATGGCAGTACAAGTGTCATTACTAAAGAAAAGGGTGGGACTCAAACTTTGGATGTTGATGATGAGAGTGAGACATATGGATTTGCACGTTCATTCTCGAGTGTCGAGACTACCACCTTTGATAGAGAGTCAGATATTGATGTATATTTATTAGAAACTCTTGCTAAAGATGATAGTACTTTTGACATTCTTAATTGGTGGAAGCATAATAGTCATCGGTTTGAGGTTTTCAATGCAATAAGTAGAGATATTTTGGCAATTCTAGTTTCGACCGTAGCATCTAAGTCTGGTTTTATCACTGGAGGACGTGTAGTTGATTCCTCTCGTTCTTCATTGGCTCCAAAAACAATTGAGGCTCTTATATGCACTCAAAATTGGCTCAATTCCAACCCAATAGATATTGAGTTTTTCAAACTTCTGGAGGAAGACTCGACACTAGAAGAAGGTAATGGTTTTACTTTCTTTTCTTTTTTTGTTTGATTAATATTTTATTTTCAATCATAAAAGTGTTAATCTACTGTGTATAATTTTGTAGGATTCAGAATGGTCATTGATGAAGAAAAAGATGTTGATGAGATTGACTTTTCGAAGTTATGATTATGTCTATCCCTTGAATCCTCGATATGTTTCTTTTTTAAGGACTCTTTTAAGGACTCCTTTGTGAACGACTTTTGATTCTTGAAGAATTATCCGTAATTTATGTTAATTCTTATTTGTTGTTTGTAATTTATGACATATGAGACTATTCAAGTTATGTGTTTGGAGTGTACCAATATATAAGGCTCGTGATATGTTGAATGTTCAATGTAATATGTGTTTAAATTGAACTATTTCAATTTATATGATTTGAGACTTTCAAATTATATATGTGTTTGATGTTTGGA
Source organism: Luffa aegyptiaca (assembly GCA_017139565.1). Classification (NCBI taxonomy): domain Eukaryota; kingdom Viridiplantae; phylum Streptophyta; class Magnoliopsida; order Cucurbitales; family Cucurbitaceae; genus Luffa; species Luffa aegyptiaca. The sequence goes on from CM029397.1 coordinate 27,838,989, forward strand.
CTATTTAAATTTATAGGACTTGAGACTATGCACTCAATTAACAGGTGAGAAAACATTTCAATTTATCATTTATAATTATTCAATTTACAGGTGAGAAAACATTTTAATTTATCATCAATTTAGATATTAGATTACAATAATTTTTATAATTATTAAAAATAAAAAATTCACATTCATTATTAAAAAAAAGTTCATAAACTCCTAGAAAAGAAGATATAAAAAAAACTAAAAAGACTCATAAAAGAAAACGTTGTAGGAAAAAAAAACTAAAAAAAAGAACTAAAAACTAAAAGCTAAAAACTAAAACTAAAACTAAAAAAAAAAAAAAAAAAAAAAAAAAAACTGAACCTACCGGTCGGTCGGTCGGCAGCACCCTACAAGAAACTGTCGGTTTCCATATTTTTGGAAAACCGACCGACCAATGAACACCCCTAGCCTCTATAATCGATTTTATAAACCTCCAAACCCTTTTTTGTGTCCCTGCTAATCCCACCGATTATCTTCAAGCTTCTCCTTGAATAACTGTGAAAACGAAATTGAAAATAGACATTAGGGGCTCGTTTGATAACGTTCTCATTTTCGGTTTCTTGTTCCCGTTTCTCTTTTTTTAAGAAACAGACTTGTTTGATAACTCATCCTTGTTTCTTGTTTCTAAATTTCTAGATACGTTTCTAAAAAAGAGGCCAAATTTGAGAAACTACAAAAAGTTGTTTCTCAAATTTTGTTTCTGTTTTTTTTTTCTATCTTTCATGCATGTATCCATCTCTTCCCCTCATTCCTACACCAATCTCTTCTCTTCCTCTATTTATTTAACCACTTCCTCGTCTTTTTTTTTTTTAATCTTTTCCGTTATTTCGTTCTCTTTCCTTTTTTTTAATTTTTTTCTTTTTTTTTTCCGTTATTTCTTTCTCTTTCATTTTTTTTTATTCTTTATCTTATTTCTTTCCCTTTTTTCCTTTTTTATCACCTCTGTCGATCTTTGACTACCGGTCGCCACTAACCTCCACTGACCGACCGCCATCGTCAACCTTCGAATATCGACCGCTACCTTCGACCTCCGACGACCGACCGCTGTCGACCTTTGCCGATCAACCACCATCGTCGACCTTCGTCGACAAGTCGCCATCGTCGACCTTCGACTATCGGTTGCGGACGACCGCTACCATCGACCTCCGACGAGCGATCGCTGTCGACCTCTACTGACCAACCTCTGTCGACCGACCGCCACCGTTGACCTTCGACTATTGGTCGCCATCGACCTCCACCGATCATTCGTCACCGTCGACCTCTGATTATCAGCCACCTCCGCCCTCCGGTGATCGATCGCCACTGTCGACCTCCGACTACCGGGCGCCATCGTCGCCTCCGAATAACGGCTGCAGCCGACCGCTACCGTTGACCTCTGATGATCGGCCGCTGTCGACCTTCGTCGACTGACCACCACCGTTGACCTCCGACGACACGTCACTATCGACATCCGCTGACCGACCGCCACCAACTGGTCGCCACTGTTGACTTCAAACTACTGGCCGCCACCAGTTGGTCGCCACCGTCGACCTCCTACTATCAGCCGTCGCCGACCTCTGCTGATCGACCACTACTGTCGACCTCTAATTATCAGGTGTCGTCATCGACCTTCGACTACCGGTCGCCACCTTCGACCCGCGACTACTGGTCGTCGGCGACGTCCGTTGACCTTTGACTACCGACTGCTACTATCGACCTCTGACTATTGATCGCCGCCGACCTTCGCTGATCAACTGCCAATGTCGACCTCTGACTATCGGGCGCCAGCGTCGACCTCCAACTACCAGGTGTCGCCGAGTTCTACTAACTGGCCGCCACCGACCTCCACTGACCGGCCGCCACCTTTGACCTTCGACTACCGGTTGCCACCGTCGACCTCCGACTATCGGTCGTCGCCGACCAACCGCTAGTGGCAACCTCTGACTATAATTTTAATGTATGTTATATATAATTTTTATATTATATGTATCAAATTTTATTTCAACCAAAAATCAAGAAACGAGAAACAGTTATCAAACACATATCTGTTTCTGTTTCTTTTTTTAGAGAAACAAGAAACAGAAATAGTTATCAAACATGTTTCTGTTTTTAATTCTTAAAAAACAAAAAACAAGAAACAAGAAACAAGAAACCAGAAACGATAAACGGGAAACGAGAAAGTTATCGAATAAGCCCTAAAGTTCTAAGTCAAAGTTAAATCTTCAAGGAAAAACTTCAAACCAACACTACAAAATACTAAGCATTTGCACTTGTTGATCGATCGAATCACAATATAGTCAGAAGAAACGAGTTGCGTGTAGGATTTTTGTCCATCGTGGAACCTTAACAAAAAAAGGGAGCTAACTTTTGGAGCCGCTAGATGATGAAACGGATCCTTCCCAATTTTTGCCTTTTGATGTATGGGACGGAGTGAGACTTAATTCAAGTTTTTTAGTTTTTGCTTGCAATAGATGGAAAATTAATTATGATTTGATACTTGTAGGTCTTGATTTGTCATCCGTTTTTGAATTCTTTGGAGGAAACTTTACCTGCCTAATCCAACCAATTGGGACCCTAATTGGGTTATCGGTACCAGGTATTCAGCTAAAATTTTACAAATTATAATTGAAACTCATCATCAAAGAAACATCTAAGTCAGTTATTTACAAAGACAGATCATAAGTATGCATGAGGAAATATTTCTCTAATCATTAGATTTTTTTAATATATTTTATATAATATTTCTCTAATCATTAGATTTTTTTTAATATCTTTTATATATACTAGGTTTTTACCACGTGCGTCGCATGTGTAATAATTTGAGGAAAATATTATGAACTAAAATAAATTTAAAACTAATTAAGATTAGTTTTATACATTCTTAATTATAGAAGTTTAAGCAATATAAAGCTGAAGATTCATATAAGTTTAAGAAATGTATCTTTAAATTATCCTAATAGACAGAAAACATGAAAAAAAATTAAATGAAAAAAATTAAAATTTAATGAAACATGATTTTAAAAAAATTGACAAAATTGAAATCCTTCCTAGTAACACAAAACGTGACATAAAAAAAATTAAATAGAAAAATAAACTTGGAAAGAAACTTGATTTTTTTAAAAAAAAAATAAAATTGAAAAAATCGAAATCATTCCCACAAAATGTGACAAAAAAATTTGAAAATATCAAATTGAAGTATATTGAAAAAATAATTGAGATAATCTAATCGGTTAAAAGATCATCCCAACTAAATCCTAAAATTATGGTGTATTCAAAAACATATAAAAATCCTAAAAAACTTTAAAACAAATCAATAAATCAAATCAACAACTCAATTATAAAAAATTATGAGATAACTAAACTCATTGAAAAGAGAAGTATGTCTAGAATCTGGAGGAAAAAAAACCTTGAATTTGAATATTTTTCAAAATCAAACTTTCATATGATATCCAAGCATGGGGAAATTTGAAGAATGGTGATGGATTCAAGGATTAGGAAAATAATTTTTAGTCAAGCAAAAGTGAGATCAATAATGGAGGGCTTGGTAAAAATTATAGAGGAAATACTTATAATATAATCCTAAGAAATTGCTAACTATTTTTGCTACATAACTACATCAAACTCATAATAACTATTTCTATTTTTAATATTCTCCATTGAAATCTCACAATACTCTTTCTCATCCTTCCCCGCAACACTTCGCCCCTAACCATAATCACTCATTGTCCACCAGTTTTAATTACAAAATTTGATTTAACCATCCAAATGCAATATAAAAAGTATAGCGTACTTAAATTTGACAGTAAATTGTCTTAGCTTCAAAAAGTGGAGAGTCCTATATTACCTAGATGTCCAGTATCTAAAACTTGTTAGTGGATTAAGCAAGGAGGTGATGAAAATCAATAGTCAATGTTATAGGCAATTTTGGACCACCCCGATATACAAGGAGCTAACGAGGACAACCGGGGAGAAATCGGGCTGAAAGATGGACCAAGGAGGCAAAACCGGCAAGTGGGACGGGCCAAGACCGAAGGGGTCGGGTTTTTGGCCCGACCCCCTGCTCGGCCCGCTCGCGCGGGTCGAGGTCCGTCCGATGCCGTTAGGCCCCTACCGCCTCCGTCAGCCCCGGTTTTGCCTGGTTTGACCTAAAACGCCTCTGAAACCCTAAAAGCGTTAGGAGGATGAACAGGTATTTATACCCCTCTTCACCACTGAAGAAGGGACCCGGATTCTATCCCTAAACACTATTCTATATTCTCTACTCTCTCCTCTTGCTCTTACTTTTCCACTCCCTACCGTTCTGCTTGCTGACTTAAGCGTCGGAACCGGTGTGGCGAGCACCACACCGGTCTGCAGGTTTACTGTCTTGCAGGCCACGTCTTCCCCCCTCATCTAAAAATTTACCGTTGGTGGCACGTGAAGGTCAGGTGAGTTCCCTCTGGCCAAATTTGACCATCAACAGTCAATAATGATGTAACTAATTCAATCAAGAAATAATAGAGGTGATTAGACATTGACTGCTGAAAAAATGGAAAATCTAAAAAAAAATATGCATTTATGTTTAAAAATTTAAAAGATATACATTACGATATTTTGAATATAAAATCACATAACAAAATTAAAGTGTGAGAAATAAGAGATTTAGCCGAAAAATTCAAATACAGAGGTATTTGAGTGTGGGAGGTAAATACCAGCGGCTCTAACGAAGGAGTTGCAAGAGTTTCACCATGTTTGTAAAGTTTTCTCGATGTGAAAACCAATGGAAGAACGTGAAATATTTATAGACGGAATTTAGATTCAAATTCTAATTTGATTAGATTTTGGATCAAATCTGCAAACCATAAAATAAAATATATAAACCATAATATTAATCTATGTTATTAAATTTCATAAGATAAAAAGAATATTAAGCAAAATAATAATAATAATAATAACAATAAAAAGCAAAATTTAATCTAGAGACCATAAGATATTATTGTATGTTATTAAATTTCATATTTGAAAAAAATAATATTAGATTTTGACAATTAAAAAAATTTCCTTTATTTCTTTCTTTTTTTTTAATATTTTTTAATTAAAACGTGTTACAGAATTTATTTTTTTAACTTTTTTAATTAATTAATTAAAAAATTACAAAATCTATTTTTTTACTTTTTTTCTAATTAATTAATTAAAATAATTATGAAATTTAATTTTTTAATCTCTTTTTTAAATATTTTTTATTCTTTTTTAAATTAAAATAATTATTTTTTATCTTTCCATTTTTTAATTAAAACAATTATTTTTTAAAACTTTTTTAATTAAAAAAATATTATTTTTTTATCTTTTATTTTTTTAATTAAAACAATTAATTTTTTTTGTATCTTTTATTTTTTTAATTAAAACATTTAATGTTTTTTATCGTTTCTTTTTCTTAGTTAAAACATTTAGTTTTTTTTTAATCTTTTTTAATTAAAACATTTATTTTTTTTATCTTTTTTAATTAAAACAATTACGATTTGTGAAAGTCAATCTAATTTCTTAAGATAATCTATAGAGGGAATTTAGATTCAAATTCTAATTTGATTAGATTTTGGTTAGAGTGTATTATTTTTTATCTTTACTTTTTAATTATAATAATAAGATTTAACTAAAATAATTATCTTAAGATTTGTTTTTTTTTCAAATTTTCATATTAAATTTCAGATTGGTTTTCATATTAAATTTTTTAAAGTCAATTTTTTTTTTATTCTCACTTAATCGTTTTTTTTTTTAACTTTTTAATTAAGATAATTATCTTAAGTTTTTTTTTTTTCAAATTTTCATATTAAATTTAGTTTTCATATTAAATTCGTGAAAGTCAATTTTTTTTATTATCACGTAATGGTTTTTTTCCTTTTTTTTTCTTTTTTTTTAATTAAAATAATTATATTTAACTAAAATAATTATCTTAAGATTTTTGTTTTCAAAATTTCATATTAAATTTCAAATTGGTTTTTAACTATTCTGATGCAAACGTGAAAGTATGCCCTTTAATATATTATATTTTGAATTGTAATATATTATATTTTGGTTTTTATTAAATTACGAAATTTGATTCTGAAATTTGAAAACTAATTATGTAATTATCTTAAATTTATAGGGGTATTTTAGTCTAAAAATGTTTTTTCACGGATCCTTGCTTTTTAATATTATATATATATATATATAATGACCCTTCATTTAAGGGAACTGTAAACCAATTTGTTTGATTTTATTTGAACAATAGATTTGATTTAACTACCTATAATCTTATATTTTCTATGGTTACACATTTTACTGTTAGGAGTATTTTCCTAACTTGATAATTCGAATTTATTAATCTAATTCAATTGGGCATTTATTCAAAAACTAAACAAATTTTCCATTTTTCAAAACGTGCTTTTAAATATGGTCATTCTTGTCATTATCCCTAGAATTTTCCATTGATACAATATGTCGCTTTGGCAACCATGAATGGCACACCCAAGGTCTTCTCTAGCTACCATACGACAATGATCGTCCTTCGACAACAACTCCACGCGATCTCCTTTTTTAAGTGTTATTAACTTATATGAGTGCCTTCTCCATCTCTGGTGAATTACAGTACGATTCTCCCTCCTTTTGTTTTACAACTCATCTAGCGGCAGTTCAGTCCTCAATGGGCGTTTCAATGCTTGACCCACAAAATTCATGACCCAATCAACTCCAAATTTGGGTGAACGAATACCTACACATCTATTAAACTTGTTATAGGTAATTCTGGACCATCCCGGAATCCAAGGAGTAGTCGAGGACAACGCGACCCGAAACGGAAGACACAACCTGAAAATGGACCCCAAAGGAAAAATGGGCCATAGGGTTGGGCCAAGGCCGAAGGGATTGGGCCTTGACCCAACCTCGCTCGGCCAAGGCCTGTGGTCGGCCTCGACCCAAGGTCGAGTCCATTCCCTTCAGCTCAGTCCTAGGAGTCCTTTCGTTGCCCCGGTTCAACCTGGTTCAGCCCGAATCGTCTTCCAATGCCTAGGAACCCTAAAAAGGGCAAAGGTATATAAATCCTTCTTCAACCTTGGAGAAGGGGATCCGAAAACTCTCTCTTCTCTTCCTCTAACTCTCTGGTTTTGCTCATATTCCCGCCGATTACTGACTTAAGCATCGGAGGCAATGTGGCAAGCACCACACCGGTGTGCAGGTTTCCCTTGTTTTGCAAGCCATGCCTTCCCCTTCAAATAAATTCACTGTTGGAAGCACGTGAGTGTCAGGTGAGTTCTCCTTGTCCGGATTTTGGCACCAACAGTTGGCGCCGTCTGTGGGGAAGAAGCTTGCTAGTGGGATTTGCACACCGGTTACCTAACAGATAAGAGGATGAAGAAGAAAAACTAGATTCTAGATGAAAAACCTTCCAAAATAGTCATCGCACACATAAATCACGAAAGGAGAGTTACCGCAAAGGTCGCCAAGACAAACAATGACGACTCGAGGCCAAGGTCGAGGCTGACCAAGCCGAGGTCGACCAGGTCGAAGTCAGGACGAAACCCCACGAGGGGCAGGATCATCTTTGGAGGACAAATCAGCGAAAAAGTCTCGTTGAAGAGCTAAAAATCATTCTATCAACATCCAAGATTGAGGTAACGAACACTCGAAGAAGACTGTGGGTTAAGAAGGAAAAGCTATCGGATTGAGGCCAACTCTAGGCTGAAGTCGAGACCGACCTTCCAAGGCCTAAAAGTGTCTCCAATATCACAATGTCAATGCAAATTTGATTGCGAATGCAGTTGAACACAAGACGAGGTTAAGATTGGAGCAAAGAAGCCAGATACGAAAGACGAAGGATTATTCCAGGCTAAGATCGAGGTCGAGGCCGACCCTAGCCATACTCGAGGCCAAGGCCAGTCCCAGCCATGCCCGAGGCTAAGGCCACCAGGTCGAGGCCGAGCCGAGGAGAATCCTCCCACTATGGAATATCGATATCCTCTATTGTTTTTCCATTATTTTTTGCGTTGTTCATTTGAATTTTCATTTCTTTAGCATTTACATTTGTAGGAGTGGGAAATTTAAAACGCTTATTCACGCTATCTCTAATAAAATTCCACAGTTCGATTTGCTAACCATCAAGCAGAGACCCGAGGAAAGCTTGAATGGATACCTTACACGTTCCAGTAATGAGGTGTTGCAGGTAGAAGGGTACGATGACAGTGTAGCTTTAATTGCAGTTATTTCAGGTTTGTAGGATGAGAAATTGTTGAATTCCATTGGAGAAAACCAGTCGTGTACGTATGCAGAATTCATCTCTAGGGCATAGAGGTACATAAATGTTGAAGAGTTGATTAAGTCAAAGTGGGCGAAGAGAGAATGCTTCCAGAGAGTGAAACTTTACAACACTCAGAGAAACAATTAGGAAAGAGAATACCGACTCTTGGTCAAACCAAGGTCGAGGCCGACCAGGTTTAGGCCGACCAGGGGAACCTCCTTCCCTCATGAAGTAGTGATAGCTTATGTTTTGTTCCCATTATGTTTTTCAATGACTAGTTGCATTTTCATTCTATTTTTAGCATTTACATTTGTAGGTGTAGGAAATTTAAAACGCTTGATGCGCTAATCTTAATAAAGGTTCCATGTTTAGTTCTGTTGTTGCAGATGATTCAATAACGACAGACGGAAATGTTCTTGGTGGAGTGGAAACCTCAATACTCCCTAAGGCAAACGACATGAGGAAATGTCCTCGGTAGAGTGGAAACCCTAATACTCCTCGAGGCAAACGACAGGCGAAAATGTCCTTGGTGGAGTGGAAACCCCAATACTCCCCAAGGCAAACGACATGAGGAAATGTCCTCGGTGGAGTAGAAACCCCGATACTCCCCGAGGAAAACGATAGGCGAAAATGTCCTTGGTGGAGTGGAAACCCCGATACTCCCCAAGACAAACGACATGAAGAAATGTCCTCAGTGGAGTGGAAACCCCGATACTCCCCGAGGCAAACGACAGGCGAAAATGTCCTTGGTGGAGTGGAAACCCCGATACTCCCCAAGGCAAACAAAACGGAAATGTCCTCGGTGGAGTGGAAACCTCGATACTCCCCGAGGCAAACGACAAGCGGAAATGTCCTTGGTAGAGTGGAGACCTCAATACTCTCCAAGGCAAACGACATGGAAATGTCCTTGGGGGAGTGGAAACCCAGATACTCCCCAAGGAAATCGACAGTCAGAGCATCCCCAGAGTTGGAGCCAAGGCTCGGATCAGAATCATACCAATAGAAAAGGTGCAGAGACACTAAAACTTTGAGGTATGATGAGCTACTTTCCGAACATCTTTTACTCAAGTATAATCTTTAAATTCAAAATAACACTTGAGTAAGGGGCTGAGGAGGGGAGACTATCGATTGGTTGATGATTAAAGCCTGTCTAGAAAGAATATGTCTAGATGGCCAAGGCCGACCAGGCTGGATTAAGTCATTACTTTTTCCTAGTTATCATTTATCATGTATGCTATTGTGGCTGTTCAATTTTAATCATGCCCATGATATTTCTGTCGCAAATTGGTAACTGTTTGCCTAGGCACGAGCTCAAGGCCGACTAGGCCAAGTACTTGTTTAGTGCCCTATGTGTTTTTTGTAGGAAAGATGATGTTGAAATTGTTGTGGTAAGAGGTTGTGGCCACCAAGCACACCTATGTTATTCTTTTGCAAAAAATTCATTATTCTGCTTAACTGATGCATGACATTAAGTGTTTTACCAAATTTCTACAAGAATAGGGTTGAGGCCGCCAGGCCATGCCCATACTATATTCCAATAGGAAGAGGGCCGAGGTCGACCAAGCCATGACCATACCATATTTTTACAGGAACAAAATTGAGGCCGACCAAGCCATGCCCATACATTGTCTCTATAATAGTGTCATTCTCCATACCTTAAGGCATAAGCTCGAGGCCGACCAGGTGAAGCACATTCTAAGTGCTCATATCTTTATGGTAATCAATTTTGCTTAATCACTCTTTACAAGAGTATAAGGTTGAGGCTGACCCTATCATCTTCCCTCATTTTTCTTTTGCAAAAACTAATGTATGAGTGTAGGGAGCTAAAATTTGAGCTAATAAAGGATTGAGGTTGAGGCCGACCCTATCCTCTTCACTCACTTTTCTTTTGTAGAAACTAATATTTTTAGTAGGAACTCAAGATTTTCAATAACATGGAGAGTGGCCGAGGCTGACCCTATGGTCTTACCACGGATGCCACATAAAGGGTTAAGTGAAAAAAGCACTTAAACAGGGGGCTTTTAAACAGAGAGAGGGAATGAAGAAATGAGAAGGGGATATCCAAAAGAAAGGCACAAGGGTTCAAAATCCCGAGCTTAAGGCCAAGGTCGGAGTTGAGGCTTGTCCAGTCATTCCTACAATCCCACATTTTTCTCATCTTTATCTTACCTAACCCCTAGTTAGGGAGCCTCTGTTTTGTCTACTATTTGTTCTCTCTTACAGGACAACGAGAGGTCAACATATGAATCAACACAAGAGGAAGATTTATACTCTTAAATCGGGCTTAAGGAGCTCAACCTATAGCAATAAGTCACACCTGAATCCCAATTCAAGAGTGGTGGCTTAATGTTATAGGTAATTCTGGACCATCCCGGAATCCAAGGAGCAGTCGAGGACAACGCGACCCGAAACTGAAGACACAACCCGAAAACGGACCCGAAAGGAGAAATGGGCCAGAGGGTTGGGCCAAGGCCGAAGGGATTGGGCCTTGGCCCAACCCCGCTCGGCCTCGACTCGCTTGTGCGGGCCAAGTCCCCTCCCCTCAGATCGGCCCCAAGAGTCCTTTGGTTGCCCCAGTTCAACCTAGTTCAACCCGAATCGTCTTCCAACGCCTAGGAACCCTAAAAAGGGCAAAGGTATATATACCCTTCTTCAACCTTGGAGAAGGGGATCGAAAAACTCTCTCTTCTCTTCCTCTAGCCCTCTAGTTTTGCTCATATTCCCTTGATATTGACTTAAGCATCGGAGGCGATGTGGCAAGCACCACACCAGTGTGCAGGTTTCCTTTGTTTTGCAGGCCACGTCTTCCCCTTCAAATAAATTCACTGTTGGAAGCACGTGAGGGTCAGGTGAGTTCTCCCTGTCCGGATTTTGGCATCAACAAAACTCATATTTGAACACTCACTTTTTTCCGACTTTAAAACTTCGAAGTTCGAACCTTTTCGAACACTAAACAGCAACCAACAACGTTTTTATTCAAAACAACGACCAATGTCCGTATATTTCCTTCAAACAATAAATGAATGTTTTGTTTCCGACGAACATATTTCTTTTTTCAATATCGACCATAAAAAAATATACATGTTTATATTTTGTATGTTGTTTTTATATGGTTCTTTTATATCATATTTATACCTCCTAAATGTAGAGGTATTGAAGTGTATATTTTGTATCCAACTTTTTTTTTTTGAAAAGGATATATATGTGTTTGTGTCTGTGTGTGTTGGTGTGTATATACATGCATATATACTGAGTATATATTTGCAAGTGATATAAGGATGATAACGAACAAATATACCAAATATAAATTTTCAAATGATATGATGATTGTTAAACAAATATACTAATTATACATTTACAAATAACTTAAAATATCAAGTGTATATAACAAAAACATAATAGGTGAAATACATATCTCAATAAAGATGGAATACCATATATGTTGAAGTTATATATGAATATCAATATGAAAGTAAATATATTAAAACAAAAACCGTGATATAATTAAATTCTTTTTGAAAATCATAATGGTAAAATAATTATAAAATATTATGTGTAATAATTAAAACAATATATTTTTTTAAAAATTAGACCTATCATAAATGTTGGGTTTTATGTCCTAAAACTCGTAGATAGTAAATGTAACAATTGACCTATTCATTAATAAAATGTTATTGATGTATTTTTCAATAAAGTGTTATTGTTTATACTATGTTTGTTTTGCCTAAATAATCCTAATCTAATAAACTAACATCCTAGGTTGTTGTATGAGTCTTGAACTGTATGTGGAGACATATAGGGATCGTTGTTTAAGATACAGCCTAAAGGGTTTATAGTATAGGGATAAGGTTAGTTACCTTATACTGGTGACACTATGGATACGACTCACTTTGTATTTGATCCAACACATTTGTGTAGAGGGTATGCGAGTGGGGGTATCATATGCAATGAGTTTGCAGAAGACCGGACCGCAAAATAGTAACCGCTAGATTTAACACCGTTGACTAGTTAGGTTTCTATTTCACTAGAATGACCAACACAACTTAGTCTCAATCTTGAGTGTCTTATGGACTCTTGTTCACGAGGGATTGTCCTTTGATTTGTATGGGTGAGAGTGGTTGGTACACCGACTCAATAAGCCTACCATTTTAGGGACAAGACTGAGTGAGGAGCTGGGAACATAATCACACAAAATGGAATTCACTCATTCCCGATCTTAGGGTAAGTAGATGAGTATTCCCTTAAGTGGTGTCTTCGGGTTTTGAACAAAGGGTCCTACCCTCTCAATGGCTCGAGAAGGGTTTCTGTTTGATGGTTGGACCACAAACAGGTTGTTCATTAGAGGAGCACCGATACTTAAGGATGTAGAGTCCAGGGGTAAAATGGTAATTTGACCAAGCTAGTGTTATGAACACTCGTGAAGAACTAACTTGATGTTATTGGTCAATATCTATGGATTCAGAAATATAACTGCAATGAGAATAGTGCAACTGTGGGTCTATAGTGAAGTATAACGACAGTTAACGAATATTGATTATCTTGGTTAATGAGTTTAGCTAGTTAATCTCATATCGTTAGGTATTAGGTCCCACTGGTAGCTCATAAAGGATATTGATGTAATAAGTAATTTGAAATGTTCAAATTTACTTGGGAAAATAATATAATGTATGGTGATACATTATAATATAAAGTTTGTATTTTAATTCAACTTTATAATATAAATTTATTTTGAATTTGATTCAAAAATTAATTTATGGGAGAATTAAATATTTCAAGGTGTTCAAATATTAATTTAATATGAATTTGATTCATATTAAAACTATAGGTTAAAATTAATGCGCATTAGATGCACATTTTTTTTTTACTAAAGGAGTATTTCATTAAGAACAAGAAAATTCCCTGTGGGATACAAATAAAGGACGCTCTTGAAGCGCCAATCTAGCTAGTTATCAAATCCGGATAATTATCGTTCCACACTTGTGGAATAGAATGAAGGCCCGACTGGGCCAACCCATGCACAATCCTATTGAATCGTCTTCGAACATGAGAAAATGATACCCTATCAAATGAATTCTGCATTCTCCTGATATCCCACAGGACTGTGGCAATACAAGATTCACCCTGACGCTCATCCTGAATGACAGAAACCAATGAAAGGGAATCTGTCAGGACCGATACACATTTCATTCCTATTCCCCTAGCAAATCGAAGACCCTCTAGAACTACAACCGCCTCAACATATAGCGGGGTAATACAAATTTGTGATGATTTAGAAGATGTCACCTTAAGGTTACCCTGCTTATCTCGTACCACCATCCCCATTCTGATCCTCCGGTTATTCTCATCATAAGCCGCATCAGTATTCATAATGACCTCCTCCCCTCTAGCAATCAACGATTGAAACCCGGCTTGATACGGGGGAGTGAGACCATTTTCCACTTGTGCCTTAATAAACTCATCCAGATAAGCAAGGATCCAGTCACATCTGATGTCGATATTGGGAATAGGACGATTATGGACCATATTATTCCTATCATTCCAAATTGCCCAAGCACTGACACATAACAAATTCAAATCAATCTTTTTACAACTACTTAAACTAATCCAACGATCCTTGATATCCATTCTACCTTCCCCCATTTCAACAGCATCAGGCAAACACTCTCCCAAACTTTCCTAGCCCGATGGCAAAGAAACAATGCATGATCTGACGTCTACGGACCCTCCTGGTAGACAGGACAAAGATCCTCAACCGGGACATGGTGACTCCAAAGATTGGCCATTGTTGGAATAGAGTTTTGAAACGAACTCCAAAAAAAATGTTTGACCTTATTTGGTATCTTCAACGCCTATAACTGCTTCCACCATTTGTGTTCAGAGTCTGCATCGGATGAGGAGGTCTCCTGACTATGCAACATACATAATTTATACCCACTCTTGATTGTATACTTCTCATATTTGTCATAATGCCACATCCACATGTCCAGAGTCGTCCTGCTTACAGGAAGTTGAGTGATCACCTCTACATCTTCCCTGCACAAGTATTGATTTAATTTGGCCACATCCCACTAAACAGATGGAGTTATAAAATCTGTGACCAACATGTTTTCATTATCAGTGCCTCTGTTCATTAGAATCTTAAAAGTCACAGGACGTGGAAGCCACGGATCTTTGAAGATTCTAATCGACAGCCCATTTCCTAGATTTCTTCGGACCCCTTTCTTTAAGAGACTCATCCCCCAAACAAAACCTTTCCAAAAATATGAAGTAGATGACCCAACAGATGCATCCAAAACAGAAAAAGAAGGGAAATGTCGGCCACGAAGAATCTTAGAGAGAGACAAGTTCAGATTGTCCAAGACCTGCCAAGCTTTTCTAGCCAACATAGCTTGGTTAAAACAAACCAGATCTCTAAAATTGAGCCTCCTATCTCCTTTGGTTTACACAGATCCTCTCATTTCTTCTAATGCATCTTACGTGATCCTCCCGATGACCCCCACCAGAATTTAGCGCAAAGGGATGAAATTTTTGAAAGAATAGCTTTAGGCATTCGAAAACAACCCATTGCATAGGTAGGGATTGCCTGAATAACACTCTTTATCAGGACTTCCTTGCCGCCTCTAGACAAAAAACTTCCCTTCCATCCCTGAAGAATTTTCCAAACTCTATTATCACGTTGAAAAGTCTAGGGGAGTCCAAGATAAGAGCCTAAAGAGTCCACCATCCTTATATTCAGAACATGACTAAGATAAGTCCTCGTATCCAATGGTACATTTTTGGAATAATACACCATCGACTTCTATAAATTAAGATTTTGACCCGATGCCTTCTCGTAATCCATCATAATCCTCTTAAAACCCCCAAACTCCTCCGTAGAGGCCTTAAGGAAAACCAAACTATCGTCAGCGAAGAATAAATGAGATATTCGAGGACAAGACCTCGCGATAGCGACTCCCGAAATATCTCTAGATCTTGTTGTCGATAACATGGCCGAGAGTCCTTCAGTACAGAGTAGGAATAGGTATGGAGATAAAAGATCCCCTTGTCGCAGACCCCTAGAGGGTTTGATATTACCAATACCTTCACCATTGATTAAGATAGAAAAAGAGGTTGTGGAAATACAATCCATTACTAGTCCTATCCAATCTGAATGAAACCCCAATTTAGCCAACACCTGGGACAAATATGACCACTATACTCTATCATATGCTTTACTCATATCTAATTTCAAAGCAACATATGCCACTTTGCCCTTCCTCTTACTCTGTAAAAAATGTAGCGTTTCGTGGCCTATAATCATATTATCAGATATCGATCGGCCTAGGATAAATGTCGACTGACATTCATTTATTATGTCATCTAACACCAATTTAAGGCGATTCGCAATAACCTTAATAACAATTTTATAAGAGACATTATAAAGGCTAATAGGCCGATAATCAGAAACTAACCTCGCCTGCCGAACCTTGGGGGTAAGAACTGTATTAGTGTGATTCCACGATCGTGCCGATTTTTCTTGATTCAAAATGGCAAGAAAATTCTCCACTGTCGTGTGGCTGACGATATCCCAATACTTTTGGAAAAACAGAGCCAGAAAACCATCAGGACCAGGGGCTTTCGTTGCCTTTAACTCTTGATAGCAGAAGTCACTTCTTCTCGAGAGTATGGAGCCATCAATCTGAGGTTCATTTCAGGGGTCACTTTTCGAGGAATATGAGTGATGACACTCTCAATGTCCATCTCGTTTGGCTAACTTGATCGGAAGATCTCCAGGAAGTACTTCTAAAAAATATCATGGATCTTAGAAAACTTCGTCTGCCAACCACCAGTTTCGTCTTCCACTCCAACTATCTGATTTATTTTACGCCGCATCAAAGCTTTCTGGTGAAACCACTTCGTATTATGATCGCCCCACTTCAGCCAGCTTTCACGTGATCTCTGCTTCCAATACATCTCCTTGTCCAACAGTAGTGAGTCTAACTGACTTTCTAAGTGATGAATAACCCTGAAATCAAGAGGTAGAGGTCTCACATAGGCCATACGAATTTGGTCTTTAATCTTTTTGATGTTTGATTTCAGGAACCTATTTTGACGAAAGCCCCAACCTCCTAGCTCCGATGCACATCTTTGAAGGTCTTCCAATAGAGAAAATTCGGCCTCCCTATTATTCCCCCACGACCGAAGAACAATTCTTCTGCATTCATCATTTCGAGTCCACCATTCCTCAAACTTGAAGGATTTGGATACCCGACCCTTTACCTAACCCTGACCAGAATCAGAAAGGCTTAATTCAATTGGACGGTGGTCCGATTTAGCCCAATCCAAGCTCCGAACTAGACAATCTTCAAACATAGAGCAGAAGTTAGGATTAGCAATAAAGCGTTCTAACCTTAAACTCACTTGAGCCCCCATATCTCTTCTATTACACCAAGTGAAAATCCCACCAGAGAAACCCAAGTCCCGGAGATTACAATCGTCCAATACATCCCTAAACTCTAAGATCTGACGGTTGGCCCAAATTGCTCCACCCGATTTTTCATGCTGCCACATAATTTCATTAATGTCCCCACCAATAACCCAAGCCGTGTCACAGAAATTGTGTAACCTTCTGATAAGTTCCCAGGTGTGGTGCCGAAAGGATGGATCTGGGTGACCATACAGACCCGTGAATCTCCATTGGTTATTATTTCATCCTATAGTTGCATCAATATGATGAGTGGAGTAATTGTGAATTTGCACATCAACATCATCCTTCCACAACAAACACAAACCACCACTATACCCAACTCTATTAACAACAAAATACCTAGAAAAATTCAAATGAGATTTCAATTTATTCAGAGTAAACGACGAGCACTTAGTCTCAGAAAGGAAACATGGATGGGGATTTAAGCGTGATAATTCATCGCTCACATTTTGGAATGCCTATGGACTCCCCAATATCCACGAACATTCCAGCATATAATTTTCATGGATCCTAGCGGGGTTGCCCTGCAGACCCCGCCTTTTTACAATCAACATCTGCATACTTGATACCCTTAATATTTCTTGGAGAGAGTAAAATCGATCCAATTTTCCGTTTCTGAAATTCCTCAAGATCCTTAACACTCATACCTAACAGAACGAATCCTGCGCGAGCACGCTTTTTCCACTTAATGCCTCCGGTCAAAGACAGTTGCACATTAAAACTATAGGTTAAGTTAAACATATGGTATTTAATATAGTAATTAATTAATTAGAGAATTAATTAATTATTTTATTTCATCTGATTTAATTAAATTAATTGAATTAAAGCTCTAGGTTATGTGGAAGATATTTATTTAAATGTGATTTAAATGAATATATCAATTAAATTAGATTTAACTTAATATTAATTTAATTAATTAAAATAATTAATTGTATTTATTTTTATTAAAGTAAATAAGGGAAAATGTGGTAACTGACCACGTCTTCATATGGTTGTAACCTCCCATGTCAAACTCCCTTCTTCTCTCCCAACAGATTGGATAACGACTATGAAGGGAAAAGATAGTTATGACGTTTTGAGCTGACTCTCAGACTCCACTCTGGCGTTTTTTCTCTCAGAAAAATTCTCCCAAGCACATAATTCCCTTCCAAAGAAAAAAGCTCCCACAAGCTCCTCAAAGAACCCCTGAGATATATCGATGTTATCCTAGTGGTGGTGTTCATTGATCTTAGTGTTGCTATAAAATCACAGAAAATAACAAGTCTCAAAGGTGTTGGTGAATCGGTCAAGTCGTCAATGACAATAAGAGATTCTTAGATCTTTTCTTCTTATTAGAAGCATGATTAAAATAGTATTTAATTCTATTTTACAACATGCCTATAGCCCATTTGCAGTAGTTTATGATAGTTATGTATGCTGTAAAATTTGCCAATTGTACTGGTATTTTATTCTTTAATTAAAATCTGAGTTGGATCTCTGAATTGCTTGGATTTCACCCCTACAATAAATGTGTGGAACAATTGTCTTAAATGAAAATATGTATATTAAAAATGAATAAATTAAAAATAGAGAATTAAATTATGGAGAGATAATATTAAATAAATCAAATCGCAAGAGAGAGGGGAAAAAAGGACTGCCAAGCTGAAATGTTTTCTAAAAATTTAGATTGATGAAATATAAATTTCAAAATAGACTATTTGGTATAATTTGAGTAGAAAATTTTCACTCCCCGCAGCCACCTCATCTCACTCCAACCCCTAATACTCATCTTTTGCGTTTGGGTTTTTTGATTTAGTCATTCTAAATTGAGAGGTTCGATTCAATCATCAATTTCGACCAAAACCAAATCGAAACAAACCCTACACACCCCTAGTGTTAATGATGCTACAAACATGACTAAAAACAGCTACAATTTGTTCTTGCTTTATACAATCTTAGTATCAATGGCAACTGAAGTGGAGGATACAACAAGTAATATAAGAGGCTTTTCAAATGAAACATGAGAGGTGTCTCTCCTTCCAAATGTGACAACATGTCCACAATGCAAAATTATGTCGAAAAGACAAGTCAAAAAAATTTGTGTAATTGACTATTGCAATTGCTGGGAAAAGAGGATTCAAAATTAGTTTATAACACTTTTTTAAATATGGTACCTTTAAATGTTAAGTGCATTTAAAGTTCTCAAAATTATTTTTTTATAAAAAAAATACATCAACATTTGAGGTAGGAAGATTCGAACCTCTGACCTCTTAGTCAAGGGTACATGTCAATTGCCGCTAAGCTAAATGATGTGCAAATTGCTAACCACAAGTGTACGGGTCAAGTAATAATATAGTGATTATGCAATCGAATGTCGTCCTCTGGATTGGTGTCTAGCCAAATTTTAATTATTGAAAATACTCTTGGCCAATTTTATTTAGGGAATCAAATAGAATGAGAATATGAATTAATCAACACAAAACTAAAGTAAAAAGTGACAATCAAATGGGAATAATTGGTCTTAGGGAATTGATTTCACCAATTGGAGTTATGGATTAATAAACGGATTAACACATGCTATGATTCATAAATCTTGGCAACTAAAATCACACATATCTCTCCCGAGCATACATGATTCTCCCATATGCAATTGAACCCGATATCCCTATCTAAATCCAATAAACATACAAGGCAATAAGGCTAACCTTTATGACAATTTCTAGAATTAACCTTAATCTCCCGATTTTTAGCTAAATTCTAGTTATGCATATTGATTACTAATTTAAATCCTCTCTCCCGAGTTAGATTCAAATATAAACATCAATCAATTTATGACCAGTAAATCGAAAGCATTAAACATACAACATATGCATAAATGACATCAATAGCATAAATACCGTAAATCAATCCAAAACTTGCCCAACGGCTACATCAATCCCTAAGAATTAAACTTAGCTACACATAATCCTCGTTACAATATAAACTAAGTCTAAATAAGCCATAAAAAGTGTCTAAAGTAAGGGAAAAGAGAAATAGACTCGTTGTAGGCCGAGACCGAACGTCCCCGTCACGATCCCCACGAACAATGGGTTGATTTCCAACTAATCCCCTTTGCTTCAGCTCAATTCTGTCCTCTTTTTGCTCTAAAGTCGGCTCCAAAAGTCCCCCATTCGAAGTCCCCAAAAACCTAGCCGAAAAGATGCTTAAATAGCAAAATTTCGTTGTAGCGTCGCGACGCTATCGCGATCCGCAAATTTGGAAAATTTTCTATAGCGTCGCGACGCTATGAATTTTATTTTTTTGTTATTTTTGTTATTTTTGTTTTTAGGTAGATTGCATTTTTCCTTTATTGTTTTTCTTTTCCATTCTTAATTTTTCCTTATTTAGATTTTCCCATTTTTGTTTGATTTTTCCATTGTTAGGTTTTTAGTTTTTCCTTTTTAGATTAGTTTTTCCTTATTTGTTAGTGTCCTTATTGGTTTTTGTTTTATCTATTTTTGCATTCCATATTAGTCAATTTTTTTTCCTTTTGTAGATTATATTTTTCCTTATTTAGATTTAGTTATTTTCCTTTTCTTGTTTCTTTCCTAATTTATTTTATTTCCTTTTCTTTGCCTTTTTAGGTTAGTGTAGTCGGTGTATGCGAAAGGTTAGGGAATTGGCCTTAGTTCCCTTGGATCCAGAAATAGAAAGAACATTCAATAGACTTCGAAGGGAAAATCAAGAAAACATCCAAATGGTCAATCCTAATCCTGAAGAACCTAAGCCCATCAGGGACTATTTTCAGCCGATCTTTCACGAGCAACAGTCGGGGATTGTCTATGCCCCAATTAATGCTAACAATTTTGAGCTGAAAACAGGTCTCATTCACATGGCTCGAGATTGCGCTTACAGAGGATCACCCATGGAGGATCCAAATTCTCATCTGAAATCCTTCCTAGACATCTGTGGGACGGTAAAATTAAATGGTGTTTCTGAAGATGCCATTCGCTTACGTTTATTTCCTTTTTCGTTGCAGGACAAAGCGAGGGACTGGTTACAATCTATTCCACCTGGGAGCATTACCACTTGGGATGCTTTGGTCCAGGCATTCTTAAATAAGTTCTTTCCTCCTGCCAAGACGGTCAAGCTGAGGACCGAAATTGGGACATTCCAGCAACAATTCGAGGCTTGGGAGAGATTTAAAGAGCTGCTAAGGAAGTGCCCTCAGCACGGATACCCTGACTGGCTACAGGTTCAATTATTTTACAATGGATTAACTCCTAGCACGAAAACTATTGTTGATGCAGCTGCAGGTGGGACTCTGTTGTCCAAGACTGTTGAGAGTGCTAGGACTTTGTTAGAGGATATGGCCACCAACAGCTATCAGTGTCCATCTGAGCAGTCGGGAACCAAAAAGATTGTTGCTGGAGTGTTCGA
The DNA here is from genome assembly GCA_017139565.1 of Luffa aegyptiaca. Taxonomy (NCBI): domain Eukaryota; kingdom Viridiplantae; phylum Streptophyta; class Magnoliopsida; order Cucurbitales; family Cucurbitaceae; genus Luffa; species Luffa aegyptiaca. Next base: position 27,860,108 of record CM029397.1, read on the forward strand.
GGTTGACAACGTAAGTGCACTTCAGGCTCAGATGTCTTCCTTGGCTAATGCATTTTTAAAGTTTTCAGGTTCAGGGAATGCTCAATCAATTGAGTCTGCAGCCGCCCTTGCATCCCAGACTCAGGGGGAAAATCTCGAGCAGGTTCAGTATGTTTCGAATTTTAATTCTAGGGGGTACAATAATAATTCCACACCTACACATTATCACCCTAGCAATAGAAATCATGAGAATTTTTCCTATGCTAATAATAAGAATGTTTTGAATCCTCCTGGCTTCACTCCTCAAAGTCAAGAAAATAAGAAATCTTTAGAAGACCTTGTTGGAGCTTTTATTGCAGAATCAAGTAACAGGTCAAATAAGCTTGGGGAGGCCGTGATTGCAATAAACACTACTGTCAATGGTCATTCTGCAGCAATCAAGAATATAGAGACTCAGCTGGGACAACTGGTAAGTGTTGTCAACTCTATGAATAAAGGTAAAGCCCCAGTTGAACAGGAGAAATCTTCTTTGGAGTACTGCAAGGCCGTATCTGTGCATTATGAGAAGGAGACTAAATTAGCTGAAGAGGAGAAAACTATTGAACCAGAGGAACTCACAGGAGGAGTTGAAGAAGGCACCACCTCAAACGAAGCTGAAAAGCTTAATCCTGAGCCTTCTATCCCTTCTCCTACTGTTTTAGTTCCTAAATCAAAGAAAAATAAAAATTCTAAGGTTAAGTTTGACCAATTTTTAGATGCTTTTATGGGTTTGCATGTTAATATTCCTTTTTCAGATGCCTTGGAGCAGATGCCTCACTACAGAAAATTTATGAAGGAATGGCTCAACAAGAAGAAAAAGGAAAAGCAGTTGGAGACTGTATATCTTGCATCGACGTGCAGTGCTCGTGTCCAACAGGGAGTACCAGAGAAATTGTCTGACCTAGGGAGTTTTACTATTCCTTGTAATTTTGGTACTTATTCTTGTAGAGCGCTATGTGATCTAGGGGCTAGCATAAATATTATTCCATTATCTCTGTGCAAAAAGCTTAATATAGGAAAAATAAAATCTACCTCTGTTAGACTTCAGTTGGCTGACCAGTCTCTGGTTAGTCCATATGGGATTGTTGAGAATATTCTGATTAAAGTAGGTAGATTTTTCCTTCCTGTTGATTTCTTTGTGCTAGATATTAAAGAGAATCCTGCTATGCCTATCATATTAGGGAGACCTTTCCTTGCTACAGGGAGGGTTATAATTGATATTGAACGTAGGGAGCTAATCATAAGAGTCCAACAGGAGAAGGAAGTTTTAAAAGTTTTTTAGGACCCCAAGAACACATCAGATACAATGATGGTGGGCTACAGGAGAGGTGCTAGGAAGAGCACCAGTGATGGAAAATCTGACAGGAGACCACCCTCATGCATAGTTGGTCAACACGTCAAGCTTTTTTTTTTTTTTTTTTTTTTTTTAAGATTGGAAGCTCCATTTGACTCCAATTGCTGAATTAAGCTTCAAGCACATACTTCCTACAAATAAAACATAAAAATGCATAAATTTGGGCAAATAATTGAAAAAGACTAGCTTAATTAATCAGAGAAAAATAGCTAGCTATGCTCGCTATCAAATACCCCCAAACTTAAGCTTTTGCTAGTCCTCGAGCAAACTAAAAATCAAGCATACAGTAGAAGAATGGATGCAATAATCATAACTTAATCCTCAAGGCTCAAAGGTCAATAGTCAAGCAAGCAAGAGACATGCACATAAGGACCAATGAGGGAGACAAATTAAAATTTTTCCAAAATTAACTTGCACAAGCGAGATCTAACTCAACAAGATCAAACTCTACTAGCCCAGGATTGGATTATTAAACTCTCAACTCATCTTCCCTCTACACTGGCACTAAGGTTTCACTAATGAGTTAATGGAACAAATTAGTTTGTTTATCTCCATACTTAGGTGCTTATAATTAACAATTAAATTAAGCATGTATATGTGGCACTAGCTTTCACACACCCATTGCAGGGACCCTTAACCTGAGTTTTCTCTGGTTGGCCTAACTGATCACAACAGGGGTAGCTCTTTTTGCCTTAATCTTTATTAACCATTGCATATTGTGCACAAGCCATGGCATTATTATCTTTTTTTTAACAGTGACAGTAAGAATGATTTTTCTTTATGAGCATAAATAGCATATATTCTTTTCTTTCCTCCTAAGCAAGATCAAACATGCTAATTTGCAAAAGATTAACTCTTTAGCTCTACCCTACACCTATCGAGGTGACAACAAGCATATGAACCCAATAATTCGCTCCTAAGCATTCAAATCCAAATCCAGCCAAGATAAATACTCTACTCATGCAAGCCATCTCCTAGAAAAATTTTAAAAAGTCTCCCTTTATGGGCACTCATGCTTACAACTCATCACCAGCTTGAAAATTGACAAGAAAGCCTATCCTAGGACATCATAGTCATGCAAAAATACATCCAGACAACAACCATATGCATAATTCAAAGAAAGCTCAAAATTATAGCCCGAACTCAGATGCTCAAGGGCTCCACAAACATGCTAATCCATCCCCAAACTTAAAACATGCATTGTCCTCAATGTATACAGAAAATAAGGCATAAACAGGCATGAGAACAATAAAAGAATGACAGGAGTGAACAATACTGGCCTGGAATGATGATGACTTCTTGACTGAAAGCTTGGAATCTTGAAAGCTTGAAAGCAAAGGAGAGAAAGAAAACAAGACCTACAAAACAAAAACAAACAATAAATAAAAAAAAAACAAAAAGAAAACACACTAAACTTACTTGGGTTGCCTCCCAAAAGCGCTTGTTTAACGTCATTAGCTCGACGTGTTTGTCCAGTCTGTCAAGACACATAAAAATTCTCGTATTTCTTTGGGCCCTTCTTCCTTGAATCAATATACCCAACGATCGCTAGTAAACTTACTAGTTTCTCATGGGCCCCTGAAACAGAATTATTTTTGGTATTTTTGAATAAAAGAAGCATAAAAGGAGAAATATCAAAATAAAGAGACTCTGACTCTAAAACTGACTCGTGAGAATAGAAAAAAGAACAATCAAAATCTACAAAGGATGGAGAAGATAAAACAGACGAAGGTTTTTCAACCTCAAACTCTACCTCCTGAACTTCCTCTAACACTACAAGCTCATTTTCTTTTTTCTCCTCACAACCATGTTCTTGAAAGGTGCTCCAACTCTCCAATTCGTCCTCTTTATTCATGCAACTCACCCCTAACTGCTCATCCTCATCAAGATCGAAAGAACTACGCTCATGAATGAGTGCCAATGAATCATCGACCACATGACTCACTAGACAACTTATGGAAGTGGATCCCACCTCACTAACTTCCTGTGGAGCTTGAAGTCCTCTTATGATTTCATCAATTTTTAGACTCCTCGCTCTAGACTCCTCAATATAATTTTGAACTATGCTTTCCAAGGAAGAATTTTCATTTATAGGGGTATAACTTGAAGATGAAAAATTGGAATATGGTGTTGAATAAAAAGTCATTCAAATCAATTAAAGCAACAATGATAATTAGGCTTTCAATCACATAATAACCCAACAAGAACAAATGACAAAGACTCAAACAAAAAAGGAAATAAAAAAAAAACAAAGAAAACTAAATAGAAAAGGAAAACAAAAACAAAAAAAGGAAAGAACCAAAATAGGAAACTAAGAAATATGGAAGGAAAACAAATAAGGAAAAACAAAATGCAAACTATCTACAAAATAAAAATACACCCTAAATTAAGACCGGACAATTTTTCTACGATATTAAAATTGACTAAATATGCCAATCCCCGGCAATGACGCCAAAAACTTGATGTGCAAATTGCTAACCGCAAGTGTACGCGTCAAGTAATAATATAGTGATTATGCAATCGAATGTCGTCCTCTGGATTGGTGTCTAGCCAAGTTTTAATTATTGAAAATACTCTTGGTCAATTTTATTTAGGGAATCAAATAGAATGAGAATATGAATTAATCAACACAAAACTAAAGTAAAAAGTGACAATCAAATGGGAATAATTGGTCTTAGGGAATTGATTTCACCAATTGGAGTTATGGATTAATAAACGGATTAACACATGCTATGATTCATAAATCTTCGCAACTAAAATCACACATATCTCTCCCGAGCATACATGATTCTCCCATATGCAATTGAACCCGATATCCCTATCTAAATCCAATAAACATACAAGGCAATAAGGCTAATCTTTATGACAATTTCTAGAATTAACCTTAATCTCCCGATTTTTAGCTAAATTCTAGTTATGCATATTGATTACTAATTTAAATCCTCTCTCCCGAGTTAGATTCAAATATAAACATCAATCAATCTATGGCCAGTAAATCGAAAGCATTAAACATACAACATATGCATAAATGACATCAATAGCATAAATACCGTAAATCAATCCAAAACTTGCCCAACGGCTACATCAATCCCTAAGAATTAAACTTAGCTACACATAATCCTCGTTACAATATAAACTAAGTCTAAATAAGCCATAAAAAGTGTCTAAAGTAAGGGAAAAGAGAAATAGACTCGTTGTAGGCCGAGACCGAACGTCCCCGTCACGATCCCCACGAACAATGGGTTGATTTCCAACTAATCCCCTTTGCTTCAGCTCAATTCTGTCCTCTTTTTGCTCTAAAGTCGGCTCCAAAAGTCTCCCATTCGAAGTCCCCAAAAACCTAGCCGAAAAGATGCTTAAATAGCAAAATTTCGTTGTAGCGTCGCGACGCTGTCGCGATCCACAAATTTGGAAAATTTTCTATAGCGTCGCGACGCTATGATTTTTTTTTTTTTTTTTTTTAAAAAAAGATTGGAAGCTCCATTTGACTCCAATTGCTGAATTAAGCTTCAAGCACATACTTCCTACAAATAAAACATAAAAATGCATAAATTTGGGCAAATAATTGAAAAATACTAGCTTAATTAATCAGAGAAAAATAGCTAGCTATGCTCGCTATCACTAAACTCGTTTGACAATATTTAAAATTAATTTATGACATCACTAACACCATAGAGAAATGAAAAATAATTAAAATTAAGAGCCTTGAGTTTTTGTTTTTTGGTTTTTTAAAATTAAACTTATAAAAACTACTTCCACCTTGTTTTTATATACCTTGTTTCCATATTCTCAAAACCAAGTTAAGTTTTGAAAACTAAAATTAATAGTTTTCAAAAACTTGTTCTTTGTTTTTGTTTTTAAAATTTAATTAAGAATTCTAACATTTCCTTGACAAAGATGAAAACTATGGTAAGAAAATTAGTAGAAAACAAGCCTAATTTTTAAAAATAAAAAATAAAAAACTAAATAATTATTAAACTGAGCCTAAAACATGTTTATGGACTAAATACAATTTTCACAATTCCAATAGTGACATCAAATTTACCTGAAGCCAAAAAAGTTGATTCGATCAAAGATAACATGATTGTGTCAATTTAGTCTCTAAACTTTAAAAAGTTTCAAATAGGCCCCTGAACTTTCAATTTTGTTTCCAATAGGTCCTTAAAATTTAAAAAGTATTCAATAGGTCCTTAAACTTTCACTTTTATGTCCAATGGGTCTCTCGACTTTTAATTTTGTGTCTAACAAATCATTGACCTATTCGACATATTTTAAAATTCTACAAACTTAGAAGATACAAAATTGAAAGTTTAGAGTCTAAATAGGAGTAAAATTCTTTTCTAGATTGGTTCATTTTTTAAAATCTCGAATATGTCAGAACCTTTTAGACACAAAATTAAAAGTTTAGGAATTTATTAGACATTTTTAAAATTCAAAGGCCGATTAGAAACAGAATTAAAAGTTCAATGACTCATCAAAACAAAATGAAAGGTATAAAGATGTGAGGAAAGATTTTAGACAACCTTTAAATTTACAGGTGTATACATTAGCCTATAAATTGACTAGGAATCTATCAATGTTTTCTTTTTCTCTTGGAACTTTTAATTGTAACATCCAACTTACCATGTTGTCCCTTGGATTTGACACTAATAAGACCACTTGTTGATAATGAACTGCAGTGTTGAAGGGCCTGCTTAAATTCAACTTCTCTATTTTCAATGGCATACTTCTGCAATTCTGTACCTTCAACTCCCACTGTTTTCTGATAATCCTTTTTGCAATAAGAACATAAATAAATATAGATATAAATAACAAAATTTTGGCTTTAGTACCCTTATTTTGGTCTTTAAGATTTCAAAATGTCCAATTTTAAATTTGTTCCAATTTTGGTCTAACGACCTTTCAAAATGTCTATTTTTATCTTAATTTTAGAAAAAAACAACCATTTTAATTTTTACCTTTTATCTATAGCTATGGGTATGTAAAGCATTTAACGCGAGCATATATAAAAGCTATATATGGGTTGGAGGCAAGCATTAAGCAAGCAATATTAGGTGGTAAAATGGAACAATGTTCGGAGACAAAAATTAACCGTTAAGTGAGGACCAGAATCAAATTAACCAAAATTTTTATAAGGGATTTTAAAAAATTAACTCGGTGGTAAGTTGCTATACTTACATTTACTTGGCTGGCTCCATCACAGAGGTCAGCATCAACCGAAATCTCATGCGGCTTTAGTATTACCTGCAAATTTTAAGAAGATCAAGAAAATATTTTTAAGTTTTTTTTTTTTTACTTTTAACAATTCATCACTTAAAATAATAACACAAGACAATAAGATCTTACCTCCTTTTGTTGAGGAAAACTTGTACCCATCTCTTGCATTAGCAAGTCCTTGAAATGCTGGTAGAATTTCTTCATCAACTTGTAGAATTTGGACAAGACATGTGCCCTTCCTAATTTCATACTAACCTATTGAAATAGTAAAAACACACAACACAAAAACCAATCAGCTTATATAGTGCAAAAATCAATGCACATGTTTTCAATATCAAATCTGCACACCAATAACACAATACTACTTGCTATTAAAGTTGGAAACTTTGAGACCTCAAGACTTGATATATCTTTGAGTTGCAATCCAATACATGATAAAATAGAAGCTTCAACAGCAGATAATTTAACTGCAAGTTTTCCATCAAAATAGTTTTGAGCAAGGATAGTTGCAACATGAAAGACCTGCAAAAACGAAGAAACAACAAAATTAGTTTTGTTTAGTGTAACAATAAAACAAGTCTATAATACATTTTCAATTTGCAAAACTTTTCAATGTTTTCAATCTACAAAGAAAATTTTATCCAAGAATGATAATCAAAAGATAATAAAGCTATACAAGTGTGTGTGAACCTCACCTCTTTGTAGTCCATCTGATTGTTTACATACGCTTCCAATTCGTCAAAATTAGCAAGACCAATAAGTAACCTTGAGCTTTCCTTCTCTTGAGATGACATAGATTCATCTTCAGATAAACTAATCTTCGGATCCAGTATGCTAAAGAGGTGAAGAACCAATTAGTTTTGCAGTATCATTAGAGGATGTACCAATAAACAATCTTTACACACATACCTCATAACAACCTTATAGTCGAGATCTCGAAAGAAATGAGGAACATCAAGTATGAACTTACTTCTAAACCCTACAACATTTTTAAAACAAATTATGTCTTGAACATTAAATTCAAACAAGAAAAAGCTTGCTACAAATATGACTAAGATACTCACGTTTATAGAATCCAAAGGTAAGTCCATAAGGTTGAGAACTACCATCGTTAATTTGGTCAAGATTTAATGGCCTGAGCACCATACAACTACACTCACCAGTCATGTCATTCTGTATGCATTAAAAATTGCTATCAATAAAATAGGAAAAATTAAAAATAGAACTGATAACAAGAAACACAAGAGATGATTAGAATTATAACTGGATTCCGAGAAATATAAAATGGAAGGAACTTCAGTTTCTTCCAAAAGCCAAATAGCTCGGTTGTGAGTCCAAAGGAAGCACCAATGTAATCAATCTTTTCAGGTGAACGTTCACAAACAGGAACAAGCAATGGGGGAAGATTTTGTTTAGGAACTATGGTTTCTTCTTGCAATGACACCTGTAAGTTATAAAACAATAAATGAATCCGAAAAAACCAAAGCTTGGAACTTAAACAAAGGTTTCATAGAAGAAACAACAAATAATATCAATGTAAAAGGTATTTCTACTCTCCATAAACCTTGGAAAGAACAAACTACTCAAATTATTAGACAAAAAAATCCTCATACAAGAAAATAGATTGACCCAATAAAAAAATAATATTAAGAGATAAAGACAATTAGAGATTATGACCCAACTTCGTTTAAATAATAACCTTTTTGGCATGTTCAATGACTTTTTCGTTGGTGGTTGTAACATTCTCACATTCTCGTTCACTAAGCTTTGTTAATTTTCCTTCATAATACCTGCAACATAATGAAGACCAAAATCAATTAAAAAAACACTAAGTACTAACTAAAATATGTACAATTTCTCCACCCATAAATACAATAATCCACTCTGATTTTTATGATTTGTGCTAAAACGAAGATTCTAGGATTGGCCATTGCTATTCCAACATTGAGCGCAACTAGAAAGCCTAGAAATTCTAGCAATTGAAATAAACCTTGGGAACTTTTGAGCAAACCGAAAGTTGGACACCCTTCTATCTCTCAATTAGTTCATTTTTGCACCTGAAACTGAACATCAGAATTAAAGGATTTTTTTCACTCAACCAAGGGAAACCCCAGACTAGACAATGCAAGTATACCAACTAAATCCTTCTATATCATATTTGGCGGCAGCCACCCTATGCAATACGGAAATATTTTTCAGAGGGAATTCTCAATAACCATTTAATGAGATAAATTTCTTTATAGCAAGGTTTCCAATAAATAATAATTAAGACCCCCAATAATCCATGGGTCTAAAACTTGATTCCAATTGGCAACACGACATCAATCTTCATTTCCAACTCTTCTTAAGAAAATTGCTAAAATGTTTTCAGTCCCCCTCCAACACCACCCAAGATCTTGAATCCTAAAAGGTTAAAAGTAAGCAAATAAGGATGAACAAGTTGGAAACTTTAGGCATCCACCTTTGAATTTTTTTTAAAAAAATACACTTTTAAAGCTTATCGCAATAAAGATTTTAGTTTAAGATAGGAGGCCTATTATTTCCTCTCCCCTTTGTTTCGGAGGAAGCTTTCCGAGTAGAACTGTAGAATGCTATAGCATTTAACATTCTAGTAATCAGTCTTGGAGTGGGAGAATGGTTCTTTGTTTGAAAGGTACACCCCTAGCTAGCTAAGAATAAATGGGAGAAACAACTACCTTTCAGTGCTAATAGGGCCGTTTAGCGAGGATTCTGATGGGTCTTTGGTAGTTAAGGTGAATGGTAGGAAGAAGGGTAGAACAAAAAAAATGTAATTGAGGGAAAAAAAAAGGTGAGAATTACGGTTATGGGAGTGGAATCCAATTAGTTAGTATAGTCATTGGAGGAATATTTTGTAAATATAAGCAAGAGAAAAAGGATGAGAGCATCCTTTGAGAAGTCAGTAAGTAGATGGTTTTATGAAGAGATTAGAGAGCTCTTAAATTCTCCCTTGGCTCTTGCAATCCTTCTTAAATATAAATAATGTTGTTCAGTTCTATCAATTGTGGCATCAGAGCAACGATTTTAGGGAATAATCACTGAGAAAAAAATGGAGTATAATTGAGCAATTGGAGCGAAGACGTCTGAAATGTTGAGTGCCGTAGAGGAGCCACTAGGGGAGATACAAAGGGATAATGCCTTGTCTAGGGAGATGCAGTTGATGTTGGTTGCGATTGTGCAAAAGCTAGAGGTGACTGAGAAGTTATGGGAACACAAGAAAGCCTCCATTAGTTTTGGAGGGCGATTCTATCAAGGGAGGTTCAAGTGACGCTTTTTTTTTTTGGGGTAAGAAGGGAGGTACAAGTGATGCTTTGAACAAGTTATCAAAAAAGTTAAACACATTGGCTAAGGTATTTGATTCACAACTAAGAAAGGTAGAGGTGTCGATTTCTGAAGGAGTTAACCTTGATGGATGGCTACACAGAGTGGCAAGTACTTTGTTGTTAATTGCCCAAGTGATAAGGACATATTGGAGGTGAAAGTCTTGTGTCTAAACGGCGAGGCCTTGGCTTGGCATTAGTAGGAAGAAAGGCATCAACCTATTCAGTCTTACAGACTTTGCCTATTGATGTAGTCATAGCAGTATTTTTCAAATAACTTGAGAAATGTTGCTGACAACTGATACAATGAATTGTCTATTGATGTAGTCATAGCATTATTTTCTTTTGCAACCTCCTGTATCGCATTCCTTATGTCAGACCCATTATCTATGTTGTTTTCAAGCACCATCTGCTTACACTCTTGCACTCTTTTTTAATGTTAGCATTTATATTATTTTCATGCTCATTCACAATAGGCATCCTATCAAAAGTTTTTGGTTGTTTTTTTCATGTTCTCCCAATACAAACCAACTTATTTGTCCATGTTTCTAGTCCTAAGACTAGGATGGGGCATTCAAAATGCATGAGACATCTATCATTTAAAAAAAATGAATGAATTATTTACCAAATTTGAGCTCTCCATTAAGACCTAGTAGGAGCTAGGACAGAGCTATTTATATTAATCTAAGACAAACCAAGGGCAATTTTCCTTTCTTCAATTCTCTACCCTTGGGTAAGCAGCCAAAGGCAAAAGAGGATAGTTTTAATTAGAACTAGACACTAGTACTTTTAGAAAATAGCCAATCAAAACCTTTGTGGCTACTAATTCAAAGATCGTTTTAGATTTCATAGGAATGAAGGATTACATGCAGTAGTGGACGTTATCCCTTTCAAGGATGCCTTTCCAGACCTTTTTCTTATTTCTCAAAGGAAGGAGGCTACTGTAGCTGATTACTGGAATAGGGAACAATGATTAGGATCGGGGCTTTAGAAGGGGGATTATGGACAGAGTTCGAAAGTTGGCTTTGGCTTGTTTCTCTAATTGAAACTATTCGATTGCGGGATGGTGTTACCGTTGATAGAGCTTATTGGGCTCTTGAAAATCATGGGGGGTTTTCTCCTCGTTCTAACTTTTTTAAACTTGTTGAGAGTCACCCCAAGTTCAAACCCCCATGATCAAGTTGATTTGGAATTTCAACATCCCAAAAAAGATCAGAGTATTCCTCTAGAGTTTATCATTCAACCTCTCAATTACAAGCCTTTCATTATCAAGCCTAAAATTTTGGTTACGGCCCTCTTTATTTTACATTTCAATCAACCAATGCTTATTAAGCAATTCCAAATAAATAAAAATAAACAGTGAGCTTCCTACAAAGTTTGACAAGATAACTGTAACCAATGTTCGATCTTAAGGTGTGACAGTAAACTTGAAAGAAGGAAAGAAAAGTAAACAAAAATAGTACCTTGTCAAAAGTTCCAAGGCGGCTGACCCATATCCCTCCTACAAAAACCGGAGAGACATTTGTTAATTTGAGAATCAAGCATTACTTTTTAATAATTGGCCCATTTTACTAATGAATAGATTTAAAGGTCTTAAAATCACTAGGGGTAACAACTATCCTTACAAATGAGTAAAAAATTATATACAAGAACGAAAGATATTAGATTAGATACCCTTAGAGCACTAGGATGAACGGCTATCCTTACAACACGTGCACCAGAGAGACTTGGAAAATCTGTATCCCTAAATACTTGACAAAATTTCCAGGGTATTTGATCCCCAGGTGGCTGACGACCCATTTGCAAGCTCTGTAATGCAGAATTACGAGAAATTTGTCCTTCCAGACAAACCTGTATACATCCAATTTCACATGACACATTAAACAGGTGTTTTATTCCATAAACCTGACTTCTACATATAACTCAATGCAGGCACATAAATGGACAAAAAGGAAATATTGCACTTCAATCTTCAAAAAAATGGTCTTGTAAAACCAATCAGACATATGAAAAAAAATTGAATATACCAATAAAACATAATTTATAATCAAATACAACAAATTTAACAAAGAAAAGAATGCCAGGATGGGAGTCATATTGAACTTATATAAGGGGAAAATGTGAATTAAATGTTAAAGATGTTAGTTTGGCTAGGACAAAGTACATATTTTTTCACTAACCTGTATAACGCATAAAATATCTGGGAGGAGATTTTGTGACTCATCAACAGGACCTACACATGGGGATAGGAATAATCCCTTCAAGTTTCAATAAAATGTAAAAGTAGCAGCAAAATTCAAGAATAAGAATGTACCTAACAACACAAAGAGATGATGAGCAGGAGCATCAGCCATTAATTGAAGATCATTAGGAGAGTTTTTATAGTGAGATGCAACATAAAGTGCCATCATCCGCTAAAAAAAAGAAATAAACAAAACATTGAGATCAAAACCAATAAAACTTTAAGTGGCTTAAAGATCAAATTGAAGTATGAAAAGCACCTGCAGAAAAATTTCACTTTCTTTGTGAAAGGAGAAGAGAGTGTCTCGATTCACATAATATAAGTTGCACTCACTAGGAAGGGGAAGCCTGGGCATCAAAAGAAAAATAAATGGATTAATAACCAGCTATTTTAACACAACTTAGCCCCCAGATTTAGAAAATGAAAAATCACTATGCTGACCTCAAGATGGGAGGAATGGTACTTGTGACATCCAAGCAAAGTAAACTATTGAGCCAATTCTCCAAAGGATCCCCAGAAGCATATCTAATAGGTTCTTGCAATTCTAACATACAAAATTTTCTCCCTGCAACCAAAAACAAAAGGGACGCCCACTAAAATCCCAAGCTAGAATGCATTGAATGAGAGCATAAGCTGATTTTTTCATGCCAAAAGCTAAAAACAAAAAGGAGTCATTAGCAGAGATTTCACAGTAAATTCCAATTATATTAGTGTCCATGGGTGTTTGCTAAAAAAGGAGTCATAACCCTATACACCAAGGTGTTTGAGTCCGAGAAGAAAGACCACAACCATTTCGCCAAAAGGGCCTCGTATGCAATTGAAGGTTCCCAATCCCCAAACCCCCAACTTCAATAGGCTTAGAGACGACCTCCCAATTGACTAAATGAGCTCCTCCACCCTCTTCTACCCCTTCCCGTAAAAAATTTCTAACAAGTCTCTCAAGGAGCAAACTAGCAATCCCACAGGAAAAGATTCAAATCCTCCTCACGACTCCTGCAAAATAACAAATCATTGCAGGAACAAAGCTAAGGAGGAGTGCCATTGAACGCAATCCAAAGGGTTGACCTTTCCTAATAAAACTTGCCACGCAAAAAACACCTTTATCGGAATTTTAACCTTCTAGGGAGAGGCAAAAACTAAAGCATCAAGAGCAGATATCGTTACAAAGGAAAAACAAAGAATGCAAGCAGGAATGACAAAAGAAACTCCTAAAGGGGTCGGGAGTCCAAACCCTATCATCTCCCCCAAGAATGATAGATTAATCTTGAAGGATAAAAAGAAGACCTGCCACCTCGATCGTTGCCCTATCAAATAAAAAGCGACGAAAACCTAACGTAATAGACGAAGAGAGACCATAGGAGGACAAGACTCAGGCCACCGAACGCAACCTCTTCATCGAAAGGAAATAGAAGCGAGGAAATAAAATGCATAAACAGTTATCACACACCCAATGGTCCTCCCAAAAGTAAACGTTTGAACCTTCCCCAACAGAACATCTAATAAACTAAGGAAATCAGGGAAAACAAGAAGAAATAGCTTCCAGAGGTCCCTCGACGCCCCGCAGTAACCACTCAAATGGGTGGGGGCTATACCTACGCACAATCACTCTATACCAAAGAGTGTCAGTTTCTATACAAAATCACGATAACCACTAAGCCAAGAAAGCCTCATTAGCGCAAACTCCCAATGCCCAAACCTCCGAGCTCAACAGGATTCACCATCATCTCCCACTTAACCAAATGGGATCTCCCCCTCCAACAAAAAAAAATAAATAAATAAATAAATCATCAAACTCTCAAGCTTCTAACTCATAGAGATATGGACCCTAAACATGGATAAGAAGAAGCTAAGGATCCCACTTAAAAGTGCTCCCATTTTTGGAGAAATAGAGCATCAAATTTGTATGTTTTAGTGGTTTTCTTTTGTAGGAAACAGAACTGTATCTGTAGTATCAAGAAAGAATAAATGGAGATGAGAAATTCCCCAGGAAGCCAGATTCGCAAAAAAAGATCTCAGTTGGAACAGAACATTAAAGAATCACAATTACAAACTCTTAAGTCTTAGAACAAAGTACACCAAATAAATGAGAAAGTCTAGCAAGGTCCGACAACTCCATGAATTTACTAGAGCTATCATAATTTTCTCAGAGTATTTCAAGAACCCATAAGTACCTTTTGGAATTAAAATAACTTGGTTTACATACAATTCTATCGTTATCTTCAATTCAAACTAATTTATAAAATTTTAAATTAGAGAATAGAGATTAGTGCTAGATGCTCTATTATGGCATCTTTAGTAGAAATTAGAAAACAAATCAAAGGGTCTTCAAATATTAGTCTTCTTTTTTGACTAGTTTTTGTATCACTGTACAGCTCAAGGGCTTCTCCTTTATTGTACTAGCTGATTGAAGCTGCTTTTTTTGGTTTCTATACATACAACAGTCTGTATTCTAAAAAATAATAGTAACAATAATTAAAAAATAATAATAAACCACCTGACATGGGAAGAGAAAGTGAAATAAAAAAAAAAATAAACATCTTTGGAGATTAAGTGAGCAACTAAGAAACACTGATATCTGCCATGAACTGATACCTGAAATGCTAGCAGAGTCATCGCCATCTGCTATTTGACTTTTCTTTTCCAAATGCCTTAGAAGCTTTAATGATAAAGAGCGGCCAGTACCTTCATAACTATACAATAAAGCATTGAAACAAGTTAGTATCTAAAAAATATGTTTGTCAGACTTTCTATTGGTTAAATTTCAAAAGATGATTAGCTAAGATATAAGTAATACATATGAGACATATACTATTACCCATTTACAGTTGAGGATAGGAAAACCATGTGAGATCCAAGCATTGAACGAATAACAGGCAGAGGTATTGCAGCCGCTTCATCAATTACCAATAACTCAGCTTGGGTGAGCTTTGGATACTCATTGGGTAGTAAATACTGCAACATCGTTCAAATAAAAGTATTTTTATTACGAATTATTCAACTAAATATACATATGGAACTTCGATTTCCAAATTTATAAAGCCAATGCATAGTAAGGTAAATCTTATTTATAAATATTATTTATGGATAATAGGCCTCTGTGTTGATAACTAAAAGGGAGAATCCAACATTTGTGGTTTACAAAATGTAGTAAAAATTAATAATAAAACAAGTTCTTGCTTTATTTTATTATAAAATCTTGCATGCACTTTTTAAGCTCTTAAGATTGCTGCTTCTTTAATCTGGCCTTATGACCAATTGGTTGATTTTAGGTCCTTTACCACACAACTAATCCCTGCAACATGCTGACCATTTGGTTCTTTTCTTTTATAAATTTCAATCAACCAAAACTAGATAACAGCCCATGATTAATTAACCAATGTCAAATCTGCATCTTTGCTTCAGTACATATATAATGCTCATAAGTAGTGTAGGGAGTGTGAACAGTTTTTGAATAAATGATAATACAGAGGATGTTGTTTTTTTAGTTCAACAATATTTGGGGATGGGAGAATTTGAACTTCTGACCTCTTAGTCAAGGGTACATGTCAATTACCTTTAAGCTATAATAATCATTTTAGCATACAAGAGGATGTTGTATCTACCCTCTATTTTCAAATTATCCATTACTTAATGAAAATTTGATTTCCTGTGATCTATGGAAAAATAAATAAGTAAATACAAAAAAGTACAAAATCTAAAGAAAAATTATATTCTAGGGTTTGGGATAAATAATTAAGATTTTCATACAAAGAAATGTACCTGAATTGTTTGTCGATGTTGCTTGTAGATGTTCACTCGTATAATTGTCTTCCGTGACTCTGAACCAGAACTTCTTACCAAATTATAATGCAAATGTTCCTTATACAGTAGAGAAATGCTTTATCATTTTTTGACAACTTAAGAAAAAAAAATAAATCTTTATAAGAGGAGGATGTATATCAAAACAAGATTGACACAGAATATAGTAACATACAAGCTACCTATTCAACTTAATGAATTGATCCAAAAATGTCATGTTGCATAAAAGTGAATATTAAATCATTATCTAGGGGAATGAACAAGGATGACATACACTTGCTGAAACTTAGCCTTTAGGCTTCAACAGTTTCAACTATGTATGATCTCAGTATTTTTTTCATCATTAGGTCATGTTTAGGAAAATGGGAATGATTGGTCTGTTTGAAAAACTATTAGTTTTAAAGAGTATTACGTTTCTTTTTTACTGAATATTTCTGAGAATTTTGATTGAATGATTTATAAAGATAAATTTTATTGTGTACACTAAAATCCCTATTCACAATTTTGTAATTTTAGGGGAAAGAACTTCATTTTGAAGAAAGTTTAATAAAAGACTTTTTCACTTCTAAGAAAAAAAGGAAAAAATGGCCAACATCATTCAACACATTTCAACAATAAGAACAATGACAGCATACCTCATATTGAAGTGCCTTTAGTGCCTTACAAATAAACTCAAATAATGATTTCAAGTTCTCTGGTGCAGGAGCAGTCACAAAAATATTAGAGTACCTGTGCAACAAAGCCACCCACCATAGTAAACAAATATTAATATAGATATAGATATGGACAAAAATCAATATTGTGTAAACTTTGAATTTAACTTACCCTGATGCTATGGCTCCAACAATTGCTATACCAAGTGCTGCAGATTTACCTCTTCCTCGAGGAGCAATTAATGCAACAATGCTATCAGGTGTTTTATCAAGAATAGTATCGAGGAAAATTGAAACAGCTTTTCCCTGGTTATTAAACAAACCAAAATCTTTGAAATAAAAACTCTCCATAACGGGAAGATCAACACTCAACAGTATATAAAGGGATATAATCATAAACAAATGTGAGACTTGCCTGGTCTAACGTTGTGCAGAGCCTAACCAATGGACCAATAGGGAAAACTTCTTGCAATTGCTCTTTTAAATTTATCAATTCTTGCTCCAATCCTGACCTAGAACCACATTCCTTACAAAATCCAACAGAAAAAGTTAATAAAGTATAAAAATATAGATCCTTATATAGAAAATAATATTGAAAATTATAAAATCATCCAACCTAAAATTAATGAAAAGAAACTAATAAATCAAACTTAGCATGACCAAATAATCTATTCACTTCTAATGGAAAGGGAAAGAAGAGTACAGAGAGAAACTAGTGCAACTCAATTAAAGTTCATCCAGCATGACAAAATAATTTACAGGTATCGAAAATCTTTCTAGAGTAGTATTATCGTTCCTAAGGACTGCTTAACAAAGATTATAAAAGAGATTAAAGAGGGTAAGAAATAAATCAGTAAATGAGGCTTATTAATTCCCAAAAAAAAAACGTCATGCACTTTCAAAAATCAGTACGGTATTAGGCTATTATATTATGATATTTTTTTAATGAATAGGCTAACCTCATTAATAGATGCAGAAGTTAATGACCTCACACGAGAAAAGAGTGGCAAAATATTGAGTTCATCATCCATGACCAAGCAAGCTTTGCAAGATGCAAGAGACAACAAGAACCTTTCATTAAAACGAGAAACAATCTCAGAATGCGCCTCCGTTCGATAACGTTCATGAATGTCCTAAAATAAGGAATACAAGGAACTCGCATGAGTTATAGTGAAGACCATTCATTAAGGAAATTTAGAAAGTTTGGTGACCCAAAAGATAACGGTATAAGTTTGTATAGAAACAAAAGAAATAGTTGGAAATCATACCATAACCATGGTACAAAGTGTTGTAAGTGAAGAAAGAGTATTAAGAAGCATAACCACCAAGCCTCCCCCTTCAACAGTTTCAATGGTTCTAGCAAGTATATTAGGTGTCAAAGCCTCAAAATCCTAAAGGAAAACAAAATAAAGAGAGAAATAGTTAAATGGATGAATCATTATAAAACATGAAGATAATTCATTCTAATAAAAAGTACTAAGGCATATACCTGCAGAACACACATCCCATAGGTATTTCCAAGGATACGCTCAGAGTCCTTGTATTGACAATATGATACACCTCCACTTTCACTAAAAAGTAAAAATGGATCTGCTTTTTCAGGATCAAGAAGTCCCCTCTGCATCAACTTTTTCACCTGTTTCGCTCTTTTTATTTTATGGCTATAACATAATTATCCCAATAAGTAAAATTTTCATAAACAGTAATATCTAAAAGTTCTCATAATGAAAAAAAGATATTGTAATTATAGTTATGGTTGTTTCTCTTTACTTTGCACCGAAAAAATTAAAGTATTCTTTCTGCAAGCAATGTGTGCAATTATTACCTGCTATATTTATTCATTGAAACATCTTGCACAACATTTTATTCATGTAAAAAACTGTCATTCTAAAAACAAAACTTCATGGTATCAAATTAAATATTTCAAAAACCTGCTGATCTCTAATTTGTTCTTGTAACACCAGAGTACAGTTGGGCGTGATTTCACAACTTCCTTACTCAGCAAATAATGTAGATTAACCACCTGAAAAAATAATAATTAATTAAGGAAGATATAAATATTAGGAATTTTGATTATATATTCATTAATAAAGATATCAGTGATTGATTTATAAATAATCATAATAACCTGATCACGAGCCTTGTCACCAATTATAACAAAAAACGACCGATATTTCATATTCACTCCATTCTGAATCATGGAACGAATTCGATCATCCACCTTCTTCCTCATGTTTACACCTAACAAGGAACGTGATAAAAGACTTACGGAAGTTCAATGCAGGCAAAAACATGTTAAAAACCATAATTATTTCAGAACAATAAAAAGAATCATATATTTTATTGTTAACACATTGACATATACTAATTTTGATGAGAAAATTTTGATTAGATTAACAAATAAAAATTATGCAACAAGCACGAGAAAAAATACACGAGATAATCGCAAAGTTGGGTTTGTGGGTCACATTGACAGAAGGACAAACTGAATAACGAATATAAAAACAAAAAAAATAGTAAAGTAATCCCATAGTTGCAGGCAGGTGGATATTAAATATTATATCGAGGTCAAGTGGATATTAAATTAAATATCCTCAAATGTTGCAAGGTCAGAGGCTACCATGGTCTATAGATATAAATAAAAGTGACTATAATGTGAAACTTTATCTCCCTATTTTGCCTTCTAAATTTTAAACATATGTTTATTTTACCTAATTCCATTAGATATATTGGAATCAAGACAAAATGTAAAAGGAAAAAGAGAAAAAGTGGGTTGGGTCAAGATAGTTGTCCCAAAACCCCATCAAGATGGCTTTTCAATTTACTATACACATTATTAATGAATGTATCCTTTATTTTTATCACACAAAAACCTATAAACCCATGACTCTTCTCTTTCCAAAAACCCTTTATTATAGAATTTCAAGATACGACTTCAATTTAAAAAAAAAAAAAAAAAAACTCATTGGCTTCCTACAAAATATTTTATTCCAATAACTCATCAACATCTATTACAACCCTATTTTATCACACAAAAACCTAAAGACTCTTCCCATTCGAAGCACCATTCATTAGAGAATTTCAATAGATGAAGACTCATTCGCTCCCAACAAACTAAGTCCTAATTAAAATCTACCATCAAACTAAGTCCTAATCAGAGTTGCCTTCAAACTAATTCCTTTTCTCTTGCCAAGAATTCAGTGTCTCAAGACTATCTTTCCATTGTTTGTACCAATTGTGCCCAACAGTCTCCCTTTTTTGTTCTCGTTTTTTTACTATTCGGCTATTGTTATTATAAAAAAGAAAATCAAACAACTCCTCTATTCTTTCATTAGACAAGTTCCAATTTGTATTTTTAAAGTAAGCAGAAAACATAGATAAAGATTGAAAAATACCAGTAACGGCAAGGGAGTAGAAAATCGAGGGAGGCTAACGCGGCACGAACGGAAGGAATATGACGGTGGCGGCGGCACGAACGGAAGAAATACGACTGTGGCGGCGGCACGAGAGGAAGAAAGACGACGGCTGTGGTAGCAATGGACGGGAGAGAGGCGGCGGAGACACTGAGCTGCTGAAACGGAGGAGAAAATACGTGAAGAAGAAGAAGGCGTGACTGAGCTTCTGTTAGTTTTTTTTTTTTTTTTTTCAGAGAGGGTAAAAAAGTGGGAATGGGATGATCTTTTTTAAAAAAGGAAAGAGAAAAGACGTATTTTACTTTATATTTTTTTCCTTATATACCCTTATTGTCAAACCCGATTATTAAATTTACCTACCAACTCTTACTTAAAAAACAAAACAAAAACAGAAAATATTATCTTTCATTAAATTTTACCAGATTTAAAATTTAAAATTTAAACGATTCTCACTTTTCCATAATTTTTAGTTTTGAATTCCTATCTTTTCAGATTTTTTTCAACATATTGCTAGACGAATTCAAAAACTTAGAGTAATGTATTTGTGTTATAAAATTCTACAATTTAGAGTTTACATTATTATTTGATGATAAGATTAAAAATTATTCGATAAAGTATAAAAAATAAAAAAAAACAAATATAGTTTAGAAAAAAAAACACAATGACAAAATTTTAAGTTAAAATTAAACTACAAAATGAAAACATAAGAGTGAGCTTCAATTTTGATATTTAATTTAAGAAAAATCAAAATAATAAATGAGAGGAAGAATAAAGCAAATATAGTTTAGCAAAACAATATACTTTTTTTTTTTTAAATAACAATATACAAAATTGTAAGTTAGAATCAAAGTAGGGTGCAGATTATTATAGTATGGGATAAAATAATCTGTGTTTTGGATGCAGATTATTTTAGTCTAGCTTAAAATAGTCTTTCGAGTGTTGATTTGGAGTTCTAAATCAAATGTTCAAACTTACTGTTTTTTTTTTTCTAATTTTTTTTTTTTTTGTTTATTCTCCTCATACAACTTTGTACTTCAAAAATTAAAAAAAAAAAAATAATAAAAATAATAAAAAAGTGGGTTTAGTTGTAAAAAAAATGAAGTTTTGGGTATTGGGGTTAAATTATGTGTTTAATTAAAAGGAAACAAAAATCTGGCTAAAGAGAGAAAACGAAGAGAGTAAAAAAGAAGAAGAAGAAAAGAAGGAGAAAGAAAGAAAAAAGAAAAGAGAAAAAAATCGTTGGCAACGGTCGTTGGAGGCCGGAGTTGCAGCAGTAATATCAGGTGGTGATGAAGAGTGAAGATGAAGAAGAAGGTGAAGAGGAAGAAATAGGAGGAGGAAGGAGGAAGGAGGAGAAGAAATAAAGATATAAAAAATAATAATATTTTTATATTATTTTTATATATTTATATTTTAAAAAGCTAAAAAAATAATTTTTTTAATAAAAAAATTTTGCCACGTCAGCAATCTGTTAACTATTAACGGAAAATTGGATGGAGAGACCAAAATGATACTAAAACCAAACCTTAGGGACTAAATTGTTGAGTTTGAAAACTCAGGGACCAAAATGAAACTTAACCCAAACCTCAGGGACTGAAAGTGTATTTTTCCCAAAAATAAAAGATAAAAAAATCAACAAGTGGAAATCAAAATTCGTAATGGATTTAATTTTAAAAATAAAAGATAAAAAAATGAAAAAAAAATTATCCTATTTGTTTTTATAAAAAAAACAAACAAACAAACAAATTTCGTATTAATTGTTTTAATAATTAAAAATAAATTTAAGATAGTTACTTTAGTTAAAATCTAATTGTTTTAATTAAAAAATAAAAAATAAAAAATGAAAAACAAATCTTGTCCTATTTGTTTTTATAAAAAAAATAAAAATAAAAAACAAACAAATTTCGTATTAATTGTTTTAATTATTAAAAATAAATTTAAGATAATTACTTTAGTTAAAATCTAATTGTTTCAGTGAAGAAAATAAAATATAAAAAAACAAAGAAGTGAAAATAAAATTTTTTTAATTGTTTTGATTAACAAAAGTAAGAGAGAGAAAAAATATAAAAAATCTTATCCTATTTGTTTTTATTAAAAAAATAAAAGATGAAAAAAAATCTTATCCTATTTGTTTTTATAAAAATAAAAGAAAAACAAACAAATTTCATATTAATTGTTTTAATAATTAAAAATAAATTTAAGATAATTACTTTAGTTAAAATCTAATTGTTTTAATTAAAAAAAAGATAAAAAAATCAAAAAGTGGAAATCAAATTTCGTAATTGTTTTAATTATAAAAATAAAAGATAAAAAAATGAAAAAAAAAATCTTATCCTATTTGTTTTTATAAAAAAAAACAAACAAATTTTGTATTAATTGTTTTAATAATTAAAAATAAATTTAATATAATTACTTTAGTTAAAATCTAATTGTTTCAATTAAAGAAATAAAAGATAAAAAAAAATCAAGAAGTGGAAATCAAATTTTGTAATTGTTTTGATTAACAAAAATAAAAGATAAACAAATAAAAAAAAATTTAACCTATTTGTTTATATTAAAAAAATAAAAAAAAATTGTATTAATTGTTTTAATAATTAAAAGGAGAAAATACACTTTTGGTCCCTGAGGTTTGGGTTAAGTTACACTTTGGTCTCTGAGTTTTAAAACTGAACAAAAGTACCCTGAGGTTTGGATTTTGTTACACTTTTGGTCCCTCCGTCCAATTTTCAGTTAAACCCTAACAGTTTGCTGACGTGACACTATTATTTCAATAAAAAAAATTATTTTTTAAATTTTTTAATATATAAATCTATTAAAATAATAAAAATATTAAATATTATTATTTTTAATAAATTTATTTATTTCTCTCTCATCTTCTTCTTCTTCAATACCCACCACACACCACCCACCGTCACCTGTTACAGCCACCGACCGGCGACGACCGCCGCTCACCAGCGGTCAGTAGTGACCCTTTTTTTTTCCCTCATCTCTTCTTCTTCTCTCTTCTGCCACTTTTATTTTTTTAAAAAATAATAAAGGGCTCCCTCCTCCTCCGTTTCCGGCCAGCGGCGGTGACAGAGTACCTCTTCATTCCTCCTCCTTTCCCGGTGTCGGCAGCAGAAAACCTAACTTAAAAAAAGAGATGAAGGAAGGGGGAAAACCCCCTTTAAATCACGACTGGAACGAACCCACAAGATCGTTCCAGATCTGGAACGAAGGGAGCATTCCAATCGTGATTCGAAGGGGGCGCGATTCGAGGGGGAAAACCCCTTTCGTTCATTCCCTTTTTGTGTTCAGCTGAGAGATAGATAGGGAATAAAGAGTCACAGTGGAGCAGTATGTCGTGGGTATCGGGCGGTCGGTGGTCAACTCGTGGGTAAATCAATTTCTGGTATGTTCTCCAGTGGTTAACTCGTGGGTCAATCGATTTTCTTTTTCTGGTTCTTTCTCTACCGATCTCTCTCTCTTTCGTTCTCTCCCTCACTCCCGACCTCGCTCTCTCTGTTTCTGGTATGTTTTCCGGTGGCAACGTCCTTTTTCGGTGAGCGGCTACGCAGCCATTAGTGGTTCAGGCGTGGGTTTTTGGTTCAATTGAGAGATAAGGGAACAGAGAGTTAGAGAAAGAGGGTTTATCAAGGGAGAAAAAGAAAAAATGAAACCGACTGGAAACGGAGGAGGAATAAGGTAATAATGGAAAGAGAGAGTAGCGTTAATTGCACCAGCGACCGACCGGAAACGGAGGAGGCGTGGGTTCTTTTATGTTTTAAAATAAATGAAGAGAAAAAAAAAGAAAGGAATAAGAATAATTGAAAAAAAGGGGGGTCACTGCCGACAAGGTGGCTGTAACAGGGTGATGGTGGGTGGTGTGTGGTGGGTATTGAAGAAGAAGATGATGGTCGAGAGAAATAAATAAATTTATTAAAAAATAATAATATTTTTATTATTTTAATACATTTATATTTTAAAAAATTAAAAAATAATTTTTTAATTAAAATAATAGTTTCACGTCAGCAAACTGTTGGGATTTAACAGAACATTGGACGGAAGGACCAAAACTGTAACGAAATCCAAACTTCAGCGGTACTTTTGTTCAGTTTTAAAACTCAGGGACCAAAGTGTAACGTAACCCAAACCTCAAGGACCCTAATTAAAAAAATCGAAGATAAAAAAATCAAAAAACCTTACTATGTTGTTTTTATTTAAAAATAAATATTTTTTAAAAAATAAAATTAGATTTCACATTCATTATTTAAATTAAAAAAATAAAAGATACAAAAATAAAAAAAAAAGTGCAATTAAAAAAATAAAAGATAAAGAAATCAAAAAGTGGAAATCAAATTTCGTAGTTGTTTTAGTTTAAAAAAATAAAAGATAAAAAACATTAAAAAAAAATATAATCATATTTGTTTTTATTAAGAAAAAGAAAAAAAAATTGTATTAATGGTTTTAATAATTAAAATAATAAAAGATGAAATAAAATTTAAAAAAATCTTATTTGGTTTAAAAAAAATCTTATTCTATTTGTTTTTATTAAAAACAAGAAAAACAAAAAAAAAATCATATTAATCGTTCTAATAATTAAAAAAAAGGAAAATTACAGTTTTAGTTCCTATGGTTTGGGTTAGGTTTCACTTTGGTCCATAAGTTTTCAAACTCAACAATTTAGCCATTGAGGTTTGATTTTAGTTTCATTTTAGTCCCTCCATCCATTTTTCCGTTAAAAACTAACGGTTTGCTGACGTGACACCTTTTTTTATTAAAAAAAATATTTTTTTAATTTTAAAAATAAAATAATAATAAAACAATTAAAATATATTGTAAATTTTCATTTTCTCTCCTCTTTTTTCTGTCCTTTTCTTCTTCTCAACCATCACCATCTTCTTCCTCTCAACCACCACCCTTCTTCTTTAACTCCGGTGGTCGGCGACCGACGACCGCCGTTAATTAGAGTTAATTAAAGTTTAAATGGTGTTGTACTTGAGTGATTAGAATTTTATTTACTTAATTATTTAAAATCTAATTAGTTCTCAAATTCCAAATCCAATTTCATAATTTAATAAAATTCAAAAGAATATGTGATTTGATCCAAAATCTAATCAAATTAGAATTTCAATCTAAATTCCCTCTATAATTTTTTCATTTTTTCATCTTCCTCCATTCGTTTTCACATAAAAAACTATTCATCTCCTCCATGGTTCATTTCAGGTACCTCTCTTCAATTATAATTATAATGTTTTTGTTTAATTTTATCAATTTAATTAGTTAAATGTCATTCTCAAATATTATATGTTATAGTTTGACTTTAATTTTTTTCTCTAATTGTTCGTCTTTATTTTAGTTTTTTTTTCCTTTTTTTTTTCTTTTAAATTTCTAGTTTTTTTGTTATAATTTGATTCTAAATGTTTTCGCATTGCGATTTTTGTATATTTTAGCATGTGCTCATTTATGTGTTCAACTTTGTAGTGAATGTTACAGGTAATTTTGGATCACTCTGATGCACAAGGAGCAGACGAGGACAACCAGGCAAAGATAGGACCAGGAAACCGACCTAGAGGAAGACCAAACCAAAGGTTTGGCTCAAATTGGCTTGACCCATATGGTCGGCTCGGTCCAAGGTCGAGGCCGACCATTTGGTTCGCTTGCGCGGGCTGAACTCGTTCGCCTCCGCTCGGTCCCTGCTACCTCTGGCCACCCCGGTTCCGCCTGGTTCGTCCCGAAACGTCTTTGAATTCCTAAAAACCCTAGGAGCATGAGCAGGTATTTAAACCCCTCTTCGTCATTGAAGAAGGGATCTCGAACTCTATTATCTACTCTTGCTCTCTTGCCCTCCTCCTTCCGTTTTCTAACTTAAGCATCGAAGGTGGTGTGGCAAGCACCACACCAGTGTGCAGGTTTACTGTCTTGCAAGTCACGTCTTCCCCCGTATCAAACAAATTTACCGTTGGTGGCACGTGATGGTCAAGTGAGTTCCTCCCGACCAAATTTGACCATCAATAGTGAATATATTTTTCTTGGAATTTATTAACTATTTTTAATGTGAATGCGAGTTTGTTCGTATTAATTTATGAATTTAATTCGAAGAAATAGATTTTTTCCCAATAAATAAACAAATAGATAAAACACTATGATCTTGCAAAATTCATGGACAAATGACAAACAAGAGTCAGAAACTATTTCTTTCCAAAATTTCGTAAGAAACAATCAAAGCCTCAAAAGAACTAAGTTTGAAGAAGAAGACCAGACCGATCAAAGTGAAATTTATTTCGGCCAACAAATCATCGATTCCTATCACAGTATCGATCAAAATTCAAACAACAACAAACATTAGAGTTTTTTTTTTTAAATTTAATTTATTTTTTTTTTAAATTATTGGTTTGTTAATTTATTTGTATAAGTTTCCAATATATTTTATTTCAATGTTGATTTTTAGTTTTTTTTTTTTTTGTTATAATCCGTAGATTCAGTTTGATTTTGGTGGTTGGTTTGAAAGATATTTGATTTAATTTCAACTTTGACTATTTTTAAATATATTATTTTGTCAATTAAATTTTAAAATAAAAATAACAACTTCAAGTCTATAGAATTATTCTCCTAAGCAAATTAGATTTTGGCTTTTCTTTACTCATTTATGTTTTATTATTTTCTATTATTTTCCTCTTTTAAGTTATGAGCTAAATTCAAGTTTATAGGATTATTCAAGTAAAAACTCGAGATAGACTATTCCTAGCTTATGTTTTATTTTTCCTATTACTTTTTGTTGCTATTGTTGGCCTAGAAAATTTTATTCAAGTAATTGTCTAAGTTCATGAAATTAAAATATGTTAGTTTCATGAAATTAGATTCAATTGGGTTCAATTTAAACCCAAATTCATTAAGGTAATTGGGTCAGAAGCCCAAAGTTTCAAGCCCAAGCCCATGAATGCCAAATGCATTTCAGGCCCAAGCCCATGGATGAACCCAAATGCATTTCAGGCCCAAGCCCATGGATGGGCCTAAATGCAACCAAGCCAAGCCCACGAAGGCCTTTGGGAAACTCTATAAATAGGAGGCATGACCTTTCATTTGGAGGAAGGCAGAAAGAAAGGAAGAAGAGGAAGCTCTCAGAAGACTCTGAAGATTGAAGCTCTTCCTACAAAATCAAAGATCAAAGCTCAAATCCTCCTCAAATCCAGCTACAGAACTGAAGAACGAGGCTCAAATCATCTTTAAATCCTACTGTAGAACTGAAGAACAAAGATCGAGTTCTCTTCAAATCCTTTTGCAGAATCGAAGATCGAAGCTCAGATCTTCTTCAAACCTATTGTAGAATTGAAGATCGAAGCTCAAATCTTCTTCAAACCTATTGCAGAATTGAAGATCGAAGCTCGGATCTTCATCAAATCCCGCTGCAGAACCAAAGATCGAAGCTCAGATCCTCTTCAAATCTCGCTGCAGGACCAAAGGTCGAGGCTCACATCCTCTTGTTGCAGAATCAAAGATCGAAGCTCAAATCCTCTTCAAGTCCTACTATAGAATCGAAGATCGAAGCTCTGATCCTCTACAAATTTCCTGCAAAACCAAAGGTTGAAGCTCAGAACCTCCTATGGGCCTAAAGACTGAAGCCTACCTCAATCCATCCAAAAGAACTCAAATCCGTCTGAAGAACAAACCTTCAAGACTTTGAAGACTAAAGCTTCTTGAAGAGTTCTAGAAGATCAACAAACTCCTTGAAGCTCACGAAACCCTTGATACAACTTCAAATTTGAGAATAAACGCTCCAGCCCTCGAGTGAAACACATTTACACACAAGAAAGAGAATCAGAGGATAAATATTAGAGATTGTACACCCACACGCATATTACATCAATATAAATATATATTTATTCCACGTGTTTCCATCTCCGAAGTTACGTGTGAACAAATTGGCATGCCCAGTGGGACAATATCTAGCTCTCATCTCTCTCTTATCTCAAAACACAAGTGTAAAAATATCTTTCAAGACTTCTTCAATGGTTGTTGCCATGAACAAGTATAGGGTTCTACTTCCCATTGTTGCTTCAATGAACTGACGTTGCAAAAAGATAAAGCTTCTATCGTTGCAGGCCAAGAAACATCCTTACAGGGGGCATATACTAATGACAAGTTTTTTGTTAAGTATAACCCTTTGTTTGAACTTGATTCTGACGTAGTGACTGTCATGATGACTGAGACAAAAACTATGAAAGAAAGAATGGTTGAGATGCAGGAGCACATCAACACTTTGATGAAGGCGATTGAAGAAATAGATTCTCAAATTGAGCACCTAAAGAGTTAGATTCAACATGTCGCTGAATCAAGTCAAACCCAAGTCATAAAAGATCATGACAAAGGAAAGACTATAGTGCAAGATGATCAACCACAATGTTCTGCTTCGATCGCTTCACTATCCATACAACAACTCCAAGATATGATCATAAACTGTATCAGAGCTCAGTACGGTGGACCTACTCAAAATTCCCTCTTGTATTCCAAACCTTATACTAAGAGGATTGATAACTTGAGAATGCCAATTGGGTATCAACCACCAAATTTTCAGCAATTTGATGGAAAGGGAAATCATAAACAACATATTGCCCACTTCATTGAGACATGCGAGAACGCTGATACTCGAGGGGACCTACTAATCAAGCAGTTCGTTCGAACACTTACAGGAAATGCTTTTGACTAGTACACTGGTTTAGAACCTGAGTCAATGGACAGTTGGGAGGAATTCGAAAGAGAGTTTTTGAATCGCTTCTACAGCACTAGACGAACCGTTAGCATATTCAAGCTCACCAACACTTAAAAACGAAAAGGTGAACTCGTTGTTAACTATATAAATCGTTGTAGAGCCATGAGTCTAGATTGAAAAGATCGCCTTACTGAACTCTCTTCTGTTGATATGTGCATCCAAGGCATGCATTGGGAACTTCTCTACATCCTTCAAGGTATAAAGCCTCACAACTTTGAAGAACTAGCAACTTGTGCCCATGATATGGAGCTAAGTATGACTAGTCGAGAAAACCAAGACCTTCTACTCCCTAACTTGAAGACAAAAGGAAAGAACGTCCAAGCGACTATAGAAGAATCTATGGTTGTAAACACAATTCTTCTCAAGTCATCTTCAAAAGAAAAGCGACAAGAAAATGGAACATGTCGCTTAACTTTAAAGGAAAGACTGAAAAAAATCTATCATTTCCCTGATTCTGACATTCCTGACATGTTGGAACAACTACTGGAAGCGCAACTAATAGAGTTTCCTAAGTGTAAGAGACCGGAAGAGATTAAGAAAGTCGATGATCCCAAGTATTGCAAGTATCATCAAGTTATTGGTCATCCAGTGGAAAGATGCTTCATCCTAAAGGACTTAATTCTGAAGCTAGCTAAGGAAGGAAAAATTGAGCTCGACCTTGATGAAGTAGTTGAATCAAATCTTACTACAATCAAAGAAAAGAGCAAGCATCTAAGAAAGAAGGATCCTAAGAAACTTCAACCTAAGAGAAAGGGAAGTAAAAAGTTTTCTCAACCTCAACAACTGGTGATGTTGAACGAAACCTTCTCCAAAACTTTTCACAAAAAGGAAAAAGAAAACTTCTACTCGTCATTCGGTATTCCAAAGAATGAGTATGGCCGTGACAGAAGACGGAAGTCCTTTGTTCACTCGACCTTCAGCTATCCAAAGGTTAAGGTTAAGTGTCTCCACATTGAGGAAAAGTCGATTTTCAATATCTGTCTTTGATCGCCTCAAAGTAGCAGACGATCAACCTCAAAGAAAGATGGATAACTTAGAGGTGAAACTGTTCGATGAAGTAAACTGTGACAAGAAGCTTCAAAGTATTGTCTTGTCACGTATGAAAAGGAAGTTCTCTGTTCTCATAAATACAGAAGCTGGTTCCTTAAAGGTGAAACCAAATCTCATTATCTTGACCAATCCTACAAATGAAGGATCTGATCAAGACCATGATAAAGATAAGAGCTTTTAAATGTAAAAGCTCCTGATCGCAAGAGTCTAAACTGCATGATGCTCCTAGCCCACACGAGCTTAAAAGGTGAGTGCAAAAAAAAAAAAAAAATTGAACTACGTTATGACTTGATCCCTTTTCATTCGAAGGGTACGTAGGCAGCTTAAGAAAAAAAAAACTTAAGTTCAGTCAAAACAATAAAAAAAACTTTCGTGCGAGAAATAGAATTCTAGAACTTTATTATAACATAACATAAATAAAGAAAGTACAGATGCCCAATACAATGAATAGAAAGAATGTCTAAAAAAAACACTTTTACATGAGATAAGTTGCAAGATAAACAAAGACGATCTCATATTAAGGATTCCACTGAAGTTCCTTTAGCTCATCGCGGGTACCCTCCAAAAGTCCACGGAGTGTCGATAGAGTTTGAACATCTGAAGCGCTGATAGTGGGGGCACACTCGACGGTACCAATCTCCTCGCATATTTGTGAAACCACTAGCCTTTCTCGATCTAGGTCTTTTTCCTTCTCGAAAACCAAATTAAAAAATGTGCCATGTTTCATTTCCCTTCTTCTCTCTCACTGGCTCCTCGATTCTCTCCCCCTAGTCTCTCTCCATTTCTAACTTTCTTCTCTCTCACGACCCTGCCATTTCTTCCTCCCCATTTTTTTGTTAACCGAATTCAATATTTAATTATTTCAAATTCTAATTTATATTTTTTTAATGGTTTTTGGGTGATTGATAATGAAAATGGTTAAAGTAAATTACAAGCAATGATTCAGAATCTCTAAATCATTTGGAATAGTGACTCAATTCTGGTAAAATAAAATCTCAGCATTTAAAATTTGTCAAACCAAATTCTGTTAAAATCAAATTTCAAAAAAAATCTCAACGAAATTCTGTTGAAATGGGGTTCATCAGTGTTAAAACAATAGTGAGATGTTGTTGATTTAAAGTATTTTATAGAATTAAAAAAAAATTGTATAATTCCCTAATTTTTCGACCCAAATGTAAGTGAATACAAGATGTGGTTGGAGTTCTAAAATTTACTCCAAATCAAAATGGGGGTAAAATTTAAAATTTCAACATGGAAACGTCCCAAATTCTATGCCAAATTAAAGCTTGAAAGAATGTTCAAATCCAATTCAAAACTCCATTTGAATAAAATAGATTCTCCAAGGTTAAATTCGTAATGGAATTTCAATTATCTCAAATCCAAATTTGGGAACATCCCAAAGTTCGTAGCATATTAGAATTGGACTAAAATTCAAGTTAAAAAATCACTCAAAATTCAAGTTAAAATTGATTTGGATAGGGTAAAAAAAAAAAAAAAAAACAAATCATGGTTGAATTTAATTTCTCCTCAAATAAAAATTTGGGTATAATCCAAAATTTTATCCCAAATCAAGGTTGGACTTAAATCCCAATTCAAATTACATTCAAGCTCAAATTTTGGAATTTTTATGTCAAATTAAAAATTTGGGCATACCCCTGTTCACACGTAACTTCAGGGATGGAGACACGTGGAATAAACAATATATTTGTATTTATGAAATATGCGTGTGGGTGTACAATCTCTAACTTTAATCCTCTAATTCTCTCTCTTGTGTGTGAATTTGTTTCACTCGAGGGCTGAAACGCTTGATCTCGAGTCTGAAGCTTCAATAGATTTTTGGAGCTTGAAGTCTTCCAGTCTTGAAGGAGTCTTCAGTCTTCAAGAAGTGTTGATGTCCTGAAGAATCTTTGATCTTCAAGGAATGTTGAAGTCTTGAAGAGTGTTTGGTCTTCAAGAAGTGTTGATGTCCTGAAGAGTCTTTGATATTCAAGGAGTGTTGAAGTCTTGAAGAGTGTTGAAGTCTTGAAGAGTGTTTGGTCTTCAAGAGGTGTTCAACACTTGAATTTATGGACTGCAGAGAGTCTTCGGTCTTCAGACTTGGTGGAGTCTCTCTGAATTCTCTGGTTCTGCTTGAAAGCTTTGAAACTCTGAACTCTTGTCTTTGTGAGAGTGTAGAATTTCTGAACCCTTGAAATGGAGGAGAACCTCTCTATTTATAGATTCTCGCTGGATGGGCCCTGGTGGCTTTTGGGCCTAACAACTTGGGTTTGGGCTTTATTGGTCTTGGGCTCAACTATTTAGTCTTGGGTTTGATTCATATTTGCCCAAAACCATATGACCCAAATTTGATCCAATTAATTATTTTGTTAATTAATTGGTCAAATTAATTAATTTGATCAAAATAATTTATTTTCTAATTAATTGATCAAATAGAAATTTGGCTCTTTAAATTTATAATTGGCCGACTTTGTCTTCAAATTAAATTTTGGACACATGTCAATTTATAATTGGTCCCAAATTTAATTATTTATAATTTCGTCATTAATTTTAAACAATGATGTGACAATTTGTGATTAGACAAAATTTCTCCTTCAACAAATGCCCCCTTTTCGAGATTTAGGCACAAGTTATGTGGGAGTGAATCTCGAAATAGATATTTTGGAATAAAAATGCAAGATATTTGTTCTTGATTTTGACTCCATTTGGTGTGTCAATTTAATCAAAATATGAATTTTGGTCAAAATTTTGATTTTTTTTTTTATTTGACACACTCTTATCGTCAATTAATCAAAATTTGAAGTTTGGTCAAAATTTTGATTTCCCTTATTTGGCAGCAAACTTTGATTTGAACTTAAGTTTGGGCAAAATTTGGTTTATGCCAAAATTTTGATTTGAGGTAAAATTATATCCAATTTTAACTTGCAGTTAGAATAGAATTTGAGGTTTGGACTCTGGTCCACTTGGGATAAAATTTGAATTATGCCCAAAATTTAATTTAAGGTAAAATTCTATCCAATTTTAACTTGCATTTGGAATAGAATTTGAGGTTTGGACTCGGGTCCATTTGGGATAAAATTTGGACTATGCCCAAAATTTAATTTGAGGTAAAATTTTACCAAATTTAAACTTGAATTTGGAATGAAATTTGAATTTGAATTTGGAAGAAAAATTTGGAGTATGCCCAAATAAAATAGATAAATAAAATTATTTAGATAAAATTTGAATTCCCAAATTGATTTAAATTGAAACACTTATCTTTTAGGAATTTCAATTTAATCAAGTTGGTTTAGATAAAGATAAAAATTATCTCATAAAATTTTGAACCGGAGATAAGATTTCATTTGAATCAAATCTTTATCTAAACCTTTGATTTGAACTTAAAACTCCCTCCTATAAATAAGACTGAACCTCAGTAGGGGAGAGCACACATCAATTGCAGGGAGCATTCAAGAAAGGATTCAAGTAGGAAACTTTCTTCTTTTTTTTTTTTCCTTTTTTTTTTTGAAATTTCGTTTTTTTTCCTTTTTGTTTTTTTTTTAAATTTTTGTTCTTTTTTTAAGATTCTTCCTTCTTTTTTTTTTTAAACTCACAACACCTTGCCTTTATCCACCATCCAAAAGGTAAGTACGTAGGTAAGTGATTTTTTTTTAAAGCATACATATACTTGTTGTCTTCAATTTGCAGGTATAATGTCTTTCAACATTAGTCCAAGGACATATGACGTCTTTGGACTTTTGTTGCTACGATGCTCTTCGGCCCAAGAACACATGTTGTCATTCCCACTTGGACTCCTTTACTGCTGCCACGTCTTTCAGCATGAGTACAAGGACATGTTCCTTGTACTTTTGCCGCCGCCACGTCTTTCAGCATGAGTACAAGGACATGTTCCTTGGACTTTTGCCGCCGCCACATCTTTCAACATTAGTACAAGGACATGACGTGCTCCTTGGACTTTTGCCGCCGCCACGTCTTTCAGCATGAATACAAGGACATGTTCCTTGGACTTTTGCCGCCGCCACATCTTTTAGCATTAGTACAAGGATATGACGTGCTCCTTGGACTTTTGTAGCCACCACATCTTTCAGCATGAGTACAAGGACATGACGTGCTCCTTGGACTTTTGCCGCCGCCACGTCTTTCAGCATGAGTACAAGGACATGAAGTGCTCCTTGGACTTTTGCCGCCACCACGTCTTTCAGCATGGGTACAAGGACATGACGTGCTCTTTGGACTTTTGCCTCCGCCACGTCTTTCAGCATGAGTACAAGGACATATTCCTTGGACTTTTGCTACTGCCACGCCTTCCAGCATGAGTACAAGGAATGGACATGTTCCTTGAACTCTTACCGCCGCCACGTCTTTCGACATTAGTACAAGGACATGTTCCTTGGACTTTTGTTGCTACGACGTTCCCTGGCCCAATGACACATGATGTCATTCCCACTTGGGCTCCTTTATTGCTGCAACGTCTACAACAAAGCAGAACCTTCGAACTTGGAGAAAGAAAAGCAAAGCAGCGTAGCACGAGAACTTTCGAATGTGGAGAAGGAAGCAGCGTAGCGTCAGAACCTTCGAGCTTGGAGAGAGAATGGACTGACAGCGTAGCAACGTGAGAACTTTGAGAGAGAAGGAAGCATCGCGCAGCAACACAACGTGCAAATTTTTGAACTTGGAGAATGAAGCAGCGCAACAGCGCAACGTGAGAACCTTCGAACTTGAAGAAGGAACAACGAAGCAGCATGAGAACCTTCGAACTTGGAGAAGTAACAGCGAAACAACGCAACGTGAGAACCTTTGAACTTGAAGAAGGAACAACGATGTAGCATGAGAACCTTCGAACTTGGAGAAGGAACAGCGAAACAACTGCGTGAGAACCTTTGAACTTGGTGAAGGAAGCAGCGCAACGTCAGAACCTTCGAACTTGGAGAAGGAAGCAACACAACAGCGCAATGTGGGAACCTTCGAACTTAAAGAAGGAAGTAGCACAACAGCGCAACCTAGCGTAGCATGAGAACCTTCGAACTTGGAGAAGGAAGTAGCGCATCGTGAGGACCTTCGAACTTGGAGAATGAACAACGAAGCAGCGCAGCGTGAGAACCTTCGAACTTGGTGAAAGAAGCAGTGCAACGTCAGAACCTTCAAACTTGGAGAGAGAAGGGAACAACGCGCAACAATACAACGAAGAACCTTCGAACTTGGTGAAGGAAGCAGCGTAGCGTGAGAACCTTCGAACTTGGAAAAGGAAGCAGTGCAGCGTGAGGACCTTCGAACTTGGAGAAGGAACAGTGAAGCAGCGTAGCGTGAGAACCTTCGAACTTGGTGAAAGAAGCAGTGCAGCGTCAGAACCTTCAAACTTGGAGAGAGAAGGGAACAGCGCACAACAATACAACGAAGAACCTTCGAACTTGGTGAAGGAAGCAACGCAGCGTGAGAACCTTCGAACTTGGAGAAGGAAGCAACGCAATGTGAGAACCTTTGAACTTGGTGAAAGAAGCAGTGCTGCGTCAGAACCTTCAAACTTGGAGAGAGAAGGGAATAGTGCGCAGCAATACAACGAAGAACCTTCGAACTTGGTGAAGGAAGTAGCGCAGCGTGTGAACCTTCGAACTTGAAGAGAAGGAATTGCAACGAAGCGCATGAGAATCTTCGAACTTGGAGAGAATGAACTGCAACGAAGCAGCATGAGAACCTTCAAACTTGAGAGAAGGCACTACAGCGAAGTGCGTGAACCTTCGAACTTGGGAAGAAGGAA
This sequence comes from Luffa aegyptiaca, assembly GCA_017139565.1. Lineage (NCBI taxonomy): Eukaryota > Viridiplantae > Streptophyta > Magnoliopsida > Cucurbitales > Cucurbitaceae > Luffa > Luffa aegyptiaca. The sequence goes on from CM029397.1 coordinate 27,895,692, forward strand.
CTGCAACGCATCACGTGAGAACCTTCGAACTTGGAGAGAAGGAACTGTAGCGAAGCGCATGAGAACCTTCGAACTTGGTGAAGAAGCAACGCAACGTATGAACCTTCAAACTTGAAGAGAAGGAACTGAAACGAAGCGCATGAGAATATTAAAACTTGGAGAGAAGGAACTGCAGCGAAACAACGTGAGAACCTTCAAACTTGAGAGAAGGCACTGCAACGAAGTGCGTGAACCTTCGAACTTGGGGAGAAGGAACTACAACCCAGCGCGTGAGAACCTTCGAACTTGGAGAGAAGGAACTCCAGGGAAGCAGCGTGAGAACCTTCGAACTTGAGAGAAGAGGGAATAATGCAGCAGCGCACAACATAAGATCCTTCGCACTTGGAGGAGGAACAACGTAGCAGTCGTACAACTGAGAACCTTCGAAGTTGGAGAAGGAACAACTCAGCAGCGTACACCGAAGAACCTTCGAACTTTGAGAAGGAACAACGCAATAGCGTACAGTGTAAGGACCCTCGAACTTGGACAGAACAATGCAATAGCGTACAGTGTAAGGACCCTCGAACTTGGAGAGAAGGAACTGCATCGAAGCGCGTGAGAACCTTCGAACTTGGGGAGAAAGAACTGCAGTGAAGGAGTGTGAGAACCTTCAAACTTGAGAGAAGGAACTGCAACGCAGCGCGTGAGAACCTTCGAACTTGGAGAGAAGGAACTGTAGCGAAGCGCGTGAGAACCTTTGAACTTGGGGAGAAGGAACTCCAGCGAAGCAGCGTGAGAACCTTCGAACTTGAGAGAATGGGGAACAATGTAGCAGTGCACAACATAAGATCCTTCGCACTTGGAGGAGGAACAACGTAGCAGTCGTACAACTGAGAACCTTCAAACTTTGAGAAGGAACAACTAGGCAGCGTACAACGAAGAACCTTTAAACTTGGAGAAGGAACAACGCAATAGCGTACAGTGTAAGGACCCTCGAACTTGGAGAGAACAACGCAAAAGCGTACAGTGTAAGGACCCTCGAACTTGGAGAGAAGGAAGTGCAGCGAAGTGCGTGAGAACCTTCGAACTTGGGGAGAAGGAACTGCAGTGAAGGAGCGTGAGAACCTTCAAACTTGAGAGAAGGAACTGCAGCGAAGTGCGTCAACCTTCAAACTTGGAGAGAAGGAACAACAACGAAATGCGTGAGAATCTTCGAACTTGGAGAGAAGGAACTGCAGCGAAACAGCGTGAGAAACTTCAAACTTGAGAGAAGGCAGTACAATGAAGTGCGTGAACCTTCAAACTTGGGGAGAAGGAACTGCAACGCAGCGTGTGAGAACCTTCAAACTTGGAGAGAAGGAACTCCAGCGAAGCAGCGTGAGAACCTTCGAACTTGAGAGAAGGGGGAACAATGCAGCAGCGCACAACATAAGATCCTTCGCACTTGGAGGAGGAACAACGTAGCAGTCGTACAACTAAGAACCTTCGAACTTGGAGAAGGAACAACTCAACAACGTACACCGAAGAACCTTCGAACTTTGAGAAGGAACAACGCAATAGCGTACAGTGCAAGGACCCTCGAACTTGGACAGAACAACGCAATAGCGTACAGTGTAAGGACCCTCGAACTTGGAGAGAAGGAACTGCATCGAAGCACGTGAGAACCTTCGAACTTGGGGAGAAGGAACTGCAGCGAAGGAGCGTGAGAACCTTCAAAGTTGAGAGAAGGAACTACAACGCAACGCGTTAGAACCTTCGAACTTGGAGAGAAGGAACTACAACGAAGCGCGTGAGAACCTTTGAACTTGGGGAGAAGGAACTCCAACGAAGTAGCGTGAGAACCTTCAAACTTGAGAGAATGGGGAACAATGCAGCAGCACACAACATAAGATCCTTCGCACTTGGAGGAGGAACAACGTAGCAGTCGTACAACTGAGAACCTTCGAACTTTGAGAAGGAACAACTAGGCAGCGTACAACGAAGAACCTTTAAACTTGGAGAAGGAACAACGCAATAGCGTACAGTGTAAGGACCCTCAAACTTGGAGAAGGAACAACGCAATAGCGTACAGTGTAAGGACCCTCGAACTTGGAGAGAAGGAACTGCAGCGAAGCGTGTGAGAACCTTCGAACTTGGGGAAAAAGAACTGCAGCGAAGCAGCGTGAGAACCTTTAAACTTGAGAGAAGGAACTGCAGCGAAGTGCGTTGATAACTATCTGAAAGGTAGTTATTTAGGCCTTAATTCTATTGGGATTTGTGTGTCTTTTGTGCTTCATAGGGTTGCTTTTAGATGAATATTATATGTTTTAACCCATTTGGAAGAATGGAGGCTTTGAAAGTTATTTTGTGCAGAAAATACTGCTGGGCGATGTGAGGGAGCAAAATCTGTGTTGCAGCAAAGTTGGGAGCAAAAACTGCCACGTCACAGCTCGTTAGCCAAGTTGATAAACCGACTTCTATTGAGTTATTTTCGGGATAAATGAGCGAGGAGTGCCTGCCATGTGTCCAATTTAACCTAATTCTCATCTTATAAAAGGAGGAGCCGTCAAAGATAAATTGATTCACGATTTGGAGACCGAATCAATCGGTCAGAGGTCGAATTGACGGCGGAATGGAGATCTAAGAAGACCATTTGCGATTCCACTCAAGGAGACGAAGTTCTTCCATGTTCTTGGTGGTTTGGAGCAGCCGTTTCATCCCCATTTGTTGAAAAGGATTAGTATTTCTTGTGTATTTCGTAATATGGATGTGCTTATCGAGATTGTAACATATTTTATGTTTTCAATCATGGACTAATTGCTTTGTAGGCATAGGTTAAGAATTATGTGATTGTTATACTTATAAATCTGGAAATTCTATTTGATCATGGTCACCTTGAATTATTGTTGATCTTTAATTTCATTATGTGCCCGCCTAGCTAGCCGGTATGTATAGCTTCTCCTAGTTTCAGGGATGATTTAGGAGTTGTGTGGCGATAATTCACGCTAGATCATTGTGTATTGGTGAACGTGAGTGACTGAGTTAGGGATAGCCAGTTGCCTAGTGCTTGATCGGTAGAGCTTCATTGGTTTTGAAACATATTCCAAAAAATCTGGAGTTCCGAGAGGATCCCGCTGATAATACTGCAGTAGATTGACAGATCAAAAGAATTGTTGGAGCATCTTTATAACAATTACAGAAGTCTTAACCTGTGTCTGTTTCCATTCTGTTTTCTCTGTCGTAATCATTTACTGCTTTCACATATCTTTTGTTTCAGCATTTTAAAAACCTAATCAATTTAACCAACCATTTGAAATCACTAAAAAGGCAAATTAAATCAATAGAGGTAGACATTTCAAGACCCTGTGGATACGATAAATACTTATCACTTGCTGCTAGATTGTGTATACTTGCACAGTATTTTGGAGTCAATTTATCTCATATTTTTAACCACTCCAGAATTACAACATGCGTCAACCTTCAAACTTGGAGAGAAGGAACTACAGTGCAGCAATGTGAGAACCTTCGAACTTAGAGAGAAGGAACTGCAGCGAAACAGCGTGAGAACCTCCGAACTCTGAGATAAGGAACTGCAACGAAACGCGTGAGAATCTTTGAAATTGAAGAGAAGGAACTGCAACGAAGTGCGTGAGAACCTTCAAACTTGAAGAAGCGGGAACAACGAACTTAGGGTGAGTGAAACACCGAACTTGAGGCTAGCGAGAAATTGAATTTGGAGGAATGAAATCTTCTTTTATTCGTCCAACTCGTAGCTTCATATTTATAACGACGTACAACTTCAATTTGTTGTATTGCCCCCAGTACTTAAAGAATTTCTTCAATTTGTATTGTCATGCACCTTTTTTTTTTTTGTTTATAGAGACTGAACTTAAAGTTTTCTTTAAGCTGCCTACATACCCTTATGGAATAGGGATCAAGTCATAACGTAGTTCAAGATTTTTTTTTGCACTCACCTTTTAAGCTCATGTGGGCTAGGTGTTGGGTTTTATGCCCTAAAACTCGTAGATAGTGAATGTAACCGTTGACCGGATATTAATGAAATAATATTAATATATTTTTCCATTAAATGTTATTAGTTATTTTATATTTGTCTTTGCCTAAAAATAACCCTAATCCAATAAACTAGACATCCTAGGCTGTAATATGAGTCTTGAACTATATGTAGCGACATATGGGATCATTGTTCAAGAAACAACCTAAAGGGTCTATAGTATAGGGATAAGACTTGATGCCTTATCCTGGCGACACTATGGATACGACCCACTTTGTATTTGATACAAACGCTATGATCCAACGCGCTCGTGTAGGAGACATGCGAGTGGGGGTATCCTATGCAATGAGTTTACATAAGATCGGACCGCGAAATAGTAACCACTAGTTATAACACCGTTAACTAGTTGGTTTTCTATTTCACTAGGACGACCTAGACAACTTGGTCTTAATCCTGAGTTGATCATGAACTCCTGCTCATGAGGGATTGTCCTTTGATTTGTATGGGTGAGAGTGGCCAATACGCCGACTCAATAAGCCTACCATTTTAGGGAAAAGACCGAGTGGGGAGCTAGGAACATAATCGTACAAGATGGAATTCACTCCTTCCCGACTTTAGGGAAGCAGATGAGTGTTCCCTTAAGTGGTTACTCCGAGTCTTGAACAAAGGACCCTACCCTCTCAATGGTACGAGAGGGTTTTCTGTTTGATTGTTGGACCACAAACAGGTTATTCATTAGAGGAGAACTGGTACTTAAGGAAATAGAAGTAACCCAGGGGTAAAACGGTTATTTGACCCAGCTGGTGTTACAGACACTCGTGAAGGACTAACTAGTCGATATTGGTCTAGATCCGTGGACACAGAAAATATGTCTGCAGTGAGAAGAGTGCAACTGTGAGTCTATAGTGGAATGTACACACAATTAACGAATATTGATTAATGTGGTTAATGAGTTTGACCAATTAATCTCACATCGTTGGAGCTTCTGATCTGCAGGTCCATTAGGTCCCACTGGTAGCTCATAAAGTAATTTGAGGCAACTAAGTAATAAATGTAAATTGAAAATGTTCAATTTACTAAGGGAAACAATATAATATATATTGATATATTATTATGAGAGAAATTAATATTTGAAGAAATTGAAATATTAATATAAATTTATGGAAGTTTGAAAGAGTTCAAATAATGAATTAATTAATTTTAAAACCTAAACTCTATTTGGGCAAATTAATTAATTCAAGGCCGGAAATTAAATATGTGATATTTAATTGGTGGTTAATTAATTAAAGAATTCATTAACCGGGAATCAATCAATTATGGAAATAATTAATCACTTAAGGAAATGATTAATCATTTATGGAAATGATCTAATCACTTATGGAAGTAGTTAGTCATTTGTGGAAAAGATTAATCAATTATGGAATTGATTGATCATGGATTGATTAAATAAGGAATAAGATTGAATCAATTTTGGAAAAGATTGATTTAATGGAATATTTTATTCATGATCTCTCTTCTATAAATAGAACACTAGACCTAATTGGTCCATGACACTCTCCTCTTGCTCTTAGACTCACAAGACAAGACCTAGAATTCTCTCTAGTCTCCCTCTTAGAGAAAGACTCCCACAAGTCTTTTGCCTCCTAGAATTAGAGACATACCGGTGTAACCTCTGTGGTTATTGTGTCTTTGAAGAAGAAATTTCCAGCGAAGAAATCAAGAAGGAATCACTGCGTTTTCGTTCGTTGGAGCGTCGTTGGCGAAGAACGGTCAAGTCTACAACGAAGGTTTGTAACGGTTCTTTCCTTTTTCTTTAGAAAAGCATGAAAATAAATTTAGATTTATTTTTCAACATGTTTAAACCAATTTTCCAGCAACTTTAAAGTGTGTTTAAAGTTTATTTGAGTTTTTCGTAACGGTATTTTAATGTTAATTAATATACGGTGTAAGGTCCAATCGATGCGCTTCCGCTGCGTAGGGGCTTTTATCCCCTTCACTAGGAGCATCATGCAGTTTAGGCTCTTGCGATAAGGAACTTTTACATTTTAAAAGCCCTTATCTTCATCATGGTCTTGATCAGATCCTTGACTTGTAGGATTGGTCAAGATAATGAGATTTGGTCTCACTTTCAAGGAACCTTATGTATTTATGAGAACAGAGAACTTCCTCTTCATACGTGACGAGATGCTACTTTGAAGCTTCTTGTCGCTGTTTACTTCATCGAAAAGTTTCACCTCCAAGTTATCCATCTTTCTTTTAGGTTGATCGCTTGTTACTTTGAGGCAATAAAAAACAGATGTCGAAGGTTGACTTTTCTTCGATGTGGAGACACTTAGCCTTTGGAAAGCTGAAGGTCGAGTGAAGGTGGACGTCGAACATTGATTTTCTTCTTTTGTCGTGACCATACTCATTCTTTGGAATTCCGAAGGACGAGTAGTTTAAGGCTTGATGCGATCAAAGACGGATGTCCTTTGTTCACCCTTCTTGGAATTGTCAACTTCTTCTATGTCGATGTAGTAGGAAGTTGCAAAGTTCTCTTTTTCCTTTTTGTGGAAAGTTTTGGAGAAGATCTCCTTCGCAATCACCAGTTGTCGAGGTTGAGAAAACTTTTTACTTCTCTGTCTCTTGGGTTGAAGTTTCTTAAGATCCTTCTTTCTTTGATGCTTGTTCTTTTCTTTGATTGTAGCAAGATTTGATTGAGCTACTTCATCAAGGTCGAGCTCAATTTTTCCTTCCATAGCTAGCTTTAGAATTAAGTCCTTTAGGACGAAACATCTTTCCACTAGATGACCAATAACTCGATGATACTTGCAATACTTGAGATCATCAACTTTCTCCATCTCTTCTGGTCGTTTACACTTAGGAAGCTCTATCAGTTGCGCTTTCAGTAGTTGTTCCAACATATCAGGGATGTCGGCATCAGGAAAAGGATAGATTTTCTTCTGTCTTTCCTTTAAAGTTAAGTGATGCGTTCCATTTGTTTGTTGCTTTTCTTTCGAAGACGACTTAGGAAGGGTTGTGTTTACAACCATAGATTCTTCTATAGTCTCTTCGTCGTTCCTTCCTTCTTTTCTCATGTTAGGGAGGAGAAGGTCTTGGTTTTCTCGACTAGCAATACTTAGCTCCATATCGTGGGCGCGAGTTGCTAGTTCCTCAAAGGTGCGAGACTTTATACATTTAAGGATGTAGAGGAGTTCCTAGTGCATGCCTTGAATGCACATCTCAACAGAAGAGAGTTCAGTGAGGCGATCTTTGCAATCTAGACTCATAGCTCTCCAACGATTTATATAGTTAACAACGAGTTCACCTTTTCGTTGTTTAGTGTTTGTGAGCTCGAACATGCTAACGGTTCGTCTAGTGCTGTAGAAGCGATTCAAAAACTCTCTTTCGAGTTCCTCCCAACTGTCTATTGACTCAGGTTCTAGATCAGTGTACCAGTCAAAAGTATTTCCTTTAAGTGTTCGAACGAATTGTTTGACTAGTAGGTGCCCTCGAGTACCAGCGTTCTCGCATGTCTCAACGAAGTGGGCAATATGTTGTTTAGGATTGCCCTTTCCATCAAACTGCTGAAATTTCGGTGGCTGATACCCGATTAACGTTCTCAAGTTATCAATCCTCTTAGTATTAGGTTTGGAATACAAGAGGGAATCTTGAGTAGGTCCACCGTACTGAGCTCTGATACAGTTTGTGATTATATCTTGGAGTTGTTGGATGGATAGTGAAGCGATCGAAGTAGAACACTGTGGCTTCATCTTGCACTATAGTCTTTCCTTTGTCATGATTTTTTATGACTTGGGTTTGACTTGATTCGGCGATATGTTGGTTCTCAATTTGGCTCTTTAGTTGTTCGATTTGAGAATCTTTTTCTTCAATCGCCTTCATTAAGGTGTTGATGTGCTCCTGCATCTCAGCCATTCTTTCTTCCATAGTTCGAGTCTCAGTCATCATGACAGTCACTACGTCAGAATCAGGTTCAAACAAAGGGTTATACTTAACAATAAACTTGTCATTAGTATATGCCCCCTGCAAGGTTGTTTCTTGGCCTCCAGCGATAGAAGCTTTATCTTCTTGCAACGTCAGTTCATTGAAGCAACAATGGGCAGTAGAACCCATGTAAGACTTGTTCATGACAGCGACCATTGAAGAAGTCTTGAACGACATGTTTACACTTGTGTTTTGAGATAAGAGAGAGATGAGAGGTAAAGATGGTCCCACTGGGCGTGCCAATTTATTCACACGTAACTTCAGGGATGGAGACACGTGGAATAAACAATATATTTGTATTTATGAAATATGCGTGTGGGTGTACAATCTCTAACTTTAATCCTCTGATTCTCTCTCTTGTGTTTGAATGTGTTTCACTCGAGGGCTGGAACGTTTGATCTCGAGTCTGAAGCTTCAATAGATTTTTGGAGCTTGAAGTCTTCCAGTCTTGAAGAAGTCTTCAGTCTTCCAGAAGTGTTGATGTCCTGAAGAATCTTTGATCTTCAAGGAATGTTGAAGTCTTGAAGAGTGTTTGGTCTTCAAGAAGTGTTGATGTCCTGAAGAGTCTTTGATCTTCAAGGAGTGTTGAAGTCTTGAAGAGTGTTTGGTCTTCAAGAGGTGTTCAACACTTGAATTTATGGACTGCAGAGAGTCTTCGTTCTTCAAACTTGGTGGAGTCTCTCTGAATTCTCTGGTTATGCTTGAGAGCTTTGAAACTCTGAACTCTTGTCTTTGTGAGAGCGTAGCATTTCTGAACCCTTGATGTAACGCCCCGCGTTTCGAGATCGAGCCGTTTTGGTATTTACTGGGCGTTCTTATTCTAATTTGGGGAAATTAGAATTTAACTTTGGCCTTGGGTCGTTAAACTAAATTTCTAAAGTTTAGGGGAAAGAGATTTTTAATTAAATCTTTAAATTTCTAAAGTTAGAGGTTTAACGTTTGATATTTATTTTAAATATCAAAAAGGCCCAAACTCTTTTATCAATCGAGTTATTTTTCCTCCCAAGTCTTTTAGGGATTAAGTTAGGGTTTTTAAATAAAATCCTAGATAAGACCTTATTCCTAATTAAATTGGGATTTCTTCTCTTAGGTTCTTTTAAAAGAAAAGAATAAGGAAATAAGGGAAAAAGAAACCCTAAAGCAAATATTATCTCCTTCTCCCTCCTCCTTTTCGTGAGCAGCAGCCGCCAGACCCCCCCATGCGTGTTCTACATCAGCCGCTAGCCCTTCCCGTTTTTCTTCCTCTCCTTCGCAGCCGAGCTTCCCGAAGGCCATCTCCGGCGTCTTTTCTCTCCCTCTCGCGTGTTCGTCCGCCGGCAGCAAGGCTCTCGAAGCCGTCAGTTTCTTCCCTCGTGTGGTCGGTGTCGTTTCCCTGGTTCGCAGCTCGCCGCCGTCGTTTCAAGCCGCGTCGCCCTGCAGTCCGTTTCGTCTCCTTCCTTGTATATAAGGTCCCTTTCTCTCTCGTTCTGTTCATCTAGTTCAGTTAGCTACTTTATCGGTTGTTTGTTTCTATCAAGTTCAGCAAAGGAAACAAGTTTAATTCCTTCCTTGCGTTTTCGGTCAGGCTCGTGGGTAGCGGAAAAAGTCTTCGTTGTTCTGGTGTTATGCGCGTTCGGGCTGATTTAAGGTCCGTTTCAGCGTGTTCGGTCTCTTTCGGTAAGTTTCAGTGATGACCCATGCTGGTTTGAGTTCGAATATAGTTTACCCATTCTTGTTTGAAGCCTTTGGTAGAATGCCCATTCCTTTTAGGTGCTGAAAAGTTTAATGGTGTTCGATTTTCTGATCTGCAGCGCCGTCTAGGTGTTCGATTAGGTTCGAAACACATCGACTTGCATACCCACTGCCCAAGGATCGTTCTAGTGCGTTGTTCGAGGTTGTTGCAACCCGTCTTGCGTGATATCGGGTCCGTTGGGTAAGGTTCAATGCTGTTATTAGTTTTATAGCTTAGGTGATCGATGCCCATTCGTTTTAAGCCTTATAGTTGCTGAATTAGGTGAATTCGGTTGCTGTTCAGCGAGCGTTTGATCTCAAATATCGTGTTCAGCGAATACCCACAACTCGAAAGACCTTGATTTTGGTTACCCATAACCCGGTGACTTGGGATCTTGGTTGTTGGGTCGTTTCGAACACAAGTCAGCTTGTTCTCAAGGTTGTTTGAGCACTAAGCGGTAAATTCCAGCACCCTTTACCTTCCTTTATTAAGTCTTTAGGGTGTTGTTTATCAATTCCTAACTCATGGTAATTGTTGCTTGTAGTTGGAGCTCTTTAGGCTCTTCCGGTTGTTTCCCTTAGTCCTTTAGGATTGTTTAGGAGCGTTTGAGCTTCCGGTAAGTAGTTCTTACTTGTGGGAGTCTGCTTGACTGTGTGATGCATGCTAAATGTTTACTCGCTTTATAATTTCTCTTATGTTTCTTGCTTCTCTGAGTATACGTATATATGTATGTTACCGTCGAAAAGCATGACTGTTGTTGCGTGTTGATTGGTTGTAAGCATGTTGGTTTGTTGCATATGAGTTAAGCATGGACGAGAGCATGTGTAGTTGCACGTATATGCTTAGTGGGCATGATGCATGAGTCTAGAAGCATGTTGCAGGGCATATGCATTCTAGTAGATGTGAGTTATAGGTCAGGGACCTAAAGTGTGAAAGAAAAGAAAGTTGGGTGAGTGTCAGTGCACCTCGGGTACAAATGGTCGAGGGGTGGCACGTCACCATTGGTTAAGAGGAGCATCGAGGCCTTGGGTACAAATGGTCAAGGGTCGGTGTGATGAGTCTAGAAAGCATGTGTTGGGCGCCTGGGGAAGGGCCAATACCTTGCTAAGTCATCGGTGCGCCTTGGGTACAAATGGTCAAGGGGCGATGCACAGTTTGAGGCCTTGGGTACAAACGGTCAAGGGTCAAACGTCGAGCTCCGTAGAGAGCATTGTGGCCCTGGGTACAAATGGTCAGGGGACAGTGCGACTCGAAGGATCAGTCTTGGAGAGCCATGTGAGGGCTAAATAAGAGCGTTGAGCGAGCTCGTGGAGCTTGGGTGGTTAGCAAGTTGCATATAGAAAGATGCATGAGTTGTGGCTTAGAAGAGTCATTTGTTTTACTAGCTTTTGAGCATGATATTATGTTTACCGCTTGAAAAGCATGATGTTTGCGCATGAAGAGCATGTTGTTTGCTGTTTGCTGTTTGATGGCTTCTCAGGTAGGGGCTGCTTACCAGTACCTTAGTGTACTGACCCCCTCCTCTCTACCCCCAACTACCAGATTTTGCAGGTTATGATGACTGCGTGGACCATGGTGATGCGGAGGAGGCTTATGAGGAGGAACCATAGTTTGTAGCTTGTCCTTGTCTATTTACTTCTCTTGGTTTAGTTAGGATAGATGTGCTTGTCGTTTTAAAAGATGTTGGACTTGGTTAATTCTGATTTACCTCTGTTAGATTCTAGGTTTAGTTGCATTGTTTTAATGAACTCTATTATTTCGTTCAGTGAGCGACCAATAAGTTGATTAAATTGATTAATGTCGTAAGTTCCGCTTAAGCTGTGTTCTGAGTCGTTATTAGTTGTGATGCAAGGCCTGTCTGATTGCTAGCTTCTGCGAGGCCCTGTTGTGTTGTGGTTGATGGAGTTTGTTGAATAATGTTGCTTAGAAGTGTTTATTTTGCATAGCAGGTTAAGTAAAAATTTTGGGTTAGTCCAATGTACGCCGTTATGCTGCCGAAATTTTCGGTGCTCACGGTTTGTTTTGGTCTAGGAGTTAGTAATGTCGCTGGGTTAGCTTTTAAAATCCTGGGGCGTTACACTTGAAATGGAGGAGAACCTCTCTATTTATAGATTCTCGCTGGATGGGCCCTGGTGGCTTTTGGGCCTAACAACTTGGTTTGGGCTTTATTGGTATTGGGCTCAACTATTTAGTCTTGGGTTTGGTTCATATTTGACCCAAAACCATATGACCCAAATATATAAAAGACCCAAATTTGATCCAATTAATTATTTTGTTAATTAATAGGTAAAATTAATTAATTTGATCAAAATAATTTATTTTCTAATTAATTGATCAAATAGAAATTTGACTCTTTAAATTTATAATTGGCCAACTTTGTCTTCAAATTAAATTTGGGACACATGTCAATTTATAATTGGTCCAAAATTTAATTATTTGTAATTTCGTCATTAATTTTAAATAATGACGTGGCAATTTGTGATTGGACAAAATTTATCCTTCAACAACCCCAAATTTAAATTTGACCAAATTCATAACTTTTAATTCTATTCCATTTTTTTTTTTTAAAAATGGTGAAATTCAAGTTTCTTTTGAAATCCAATTTGTTGTAAATTCTAAATTTTTACCTCAAATCCAAATTTTCTTATGCTCCAAATTTTACCCAAAACAAGCGTGAATGAGAATTGAACAATTTAACTCCAAGTTCAAGCTAAGTTGGGTATAACGTCGAATTCTATTCCAAATTCAAGAAAAAAAAAACGTGGGTAGAATTCAAGTTTCCTTCGAAATCCAATTTGTGGTAAATTTTAAATTTTTACCTCACACCCAAATCTTGCCTAAAACATGAGTGAACTAGAATTCAAATTTTATTCTAAGTTCAAACGCAACCTGAAAATAACCTCAAATCCTACTCCCTGTTCAAATAAAATTTGGGATAGCCACGGTTATGAAGAAAAAAAATTATTCCCAAGTAATCTTTTCGAGATTCACCCACACATATTTGTGCATAAATCTCGAAAAAGGGGCATTTGTTGGCATAAAAAATTTTCTTCAAGTAATTGTCTAAGTTCGTGAGATTAAAATATGCTAATTTCATGAAATTAGATTGAATTGAGTTCAATTTAAACTCAAATTCATTAAGGTAATTGGGTAAGAAGTCCAAAGTTTCAAGCCCAAGCCCATGAATGGGCCCAAATGCATTTCAAGCCCAAGCCCATGGATGAGCCCAAATGCATTTCAGGCCCAAGCCCATGGATGGGCCCAAATGCAACCAAGCCCAAGCCCAAGTTCACGAAGGCCTTTGGGAAACTCTATAAATAGGAGACTGATGGAAGAGATTGTCGAGGTCTCCTATCAAATAAATTTATAATCCACAACCTCTAAAGCTAACTTGTAGCAGTAGTGGCCTTGGTCGAACACAGAGAGCACGATTATAATTTGTTTATCTTTGATTTATTGTGATGACCAGACTAATGGGGGGTTTTTATATTTGGAAAAGAAAGTAAACAAGGAAAGAAAACTAATTATGGAAAATGTTGTAAAAGGAAAGTAAGAGAATTAAAGAAAGAAGAAATAACAATACCTCAAAAGTCATGCAACCGGGATAGTCATGGTAAGTTCAATTCAATTAAATCATCAATTTCACTAATAAGTCAAAACAAGTTTAAGCCCGACGTATTCTGAAAATAAACCGAGAATCATGATCCACTATCACAAACATGCTGACGCTAAGTTTGATTCTAATTTAAACTAATTAATTATCCAATTAACTAATCTAAATCGCATTGGGATATAGCCGAATTAATTCACATGCAGCGGGCAACAAACCACAATTACAATTGATTAAATCATTTAGTTCTTGGGATGCATGCGTATGGACATAACGTTAACCTATATGCTACTAAGAATTAGCAAGTAAATTTAGAGAGGGTGCGGTCAAGGTTGTCAATCTTTCCTACCACAAACTAAATTTATAGAAAAAGAACTAAAATCACATAAACATGCTTTGATAATTCAAACAAGAAATTTCATTAATAGAATATGAACTTACTCTTGACTTCCCGGTTACATGAATGAAAAATATAGCCTCTTATGGAGCAAGAACAAGCTTGATACATAAAGGAAAGCAAGAAAAACTAAGAAGAATGGTGGAAAAGGGGAGAGAGATGGGCTACAATGTTGTAGTGAATTGTGTATTGAGGGATGATTCTAAACCTACACCAAAGGCCTCTATTTATAGGGATTCTTGGCCTTCAATTCATGGTAGAATGGTGCTGAATTGAGTCTTCAAACATGGACAATTTCATCCAAATTTGGAAAACTGCCTAGCGTCGCGACGCTGTGCAGCAAGCGTCTCGACGCTGTCCCTTCAATTTTGGAAAATATTTCTTGGATTGCTCTAGCGTCGTGACGCTGTTGAGCAAGCGTCTCGACTCTGTATGACGAGCGTCTCGACGCTGATGAGGCTCCAGGGGCAGAATTGTCATTTAACGCTCCGGTTTCGCTCGTTTAAGCCCCGAATTGCTTCTAAAGCTCCGGTGAGGACCTATAGACATATTATACTCATTTTAAAGCATTTTTTCGCAAGGAATTCAACTAAGATAAGAAAATTGGGAGATTCTAAGTGTATAATAAATTGGACTTATCAGAGACATGACTTCTCATTTGGAGGGAGGAAGAAGAGGAAGGTCTCAGAAGACTATGAAGATTGAAGCTCTTCCTGCAGAATCAAAGATCAAAGATCAAAGCTCAAATCCTCCTCAAATCCAGCTGCAGAACTGAAGAACGAGACTCAGATCATCTTCAAATCCTACCGCAGAACTGAAGAACGAAGCTCGGGTTCTCTTCAAATCCTTTTGCAGAATCGAGAATCGAAGCTCAGATCTTCTTCAAACCCTATTGCAGAATTGAAGATCAAAACTCGGATCTTCTTCAAATCCCGCTGTAGAACCAAAGATCAAAGCTCAGATCCTCTTCAAATCTCGCCGTAGAACCAAAGATCGAGGCTCATATCCTCCTGCTGCAGAATCAAAGATCGAAGCTCAAATCCTCTTCATGTCCTACTGCAGAATCGAATATCGAAGCTTCGATCCTTTACAATTTTCCTGCAAAATCGAAGGCTGAAGCTCAAAACCTCATATGGGCCTAAAGACTGAAGCCTACCTCAATCCATCCAAAAGAACTCAAATTCGTCTGAAGAACAAACCTTCAAGACTCTGAAGACTGAAGCTTCTTGAAGACTTCTAGAAGATCAACAAACTAGAATAAATCAAATCAAATTCAAATTCAATAAGATAATAAGTTAATTTAATTAAAATGAATTTGAATCAAAATAAGAAAATTTGATAAACATTCCATTTGTGATTTGATTCAAAATCAAATCAAATTAGAATAAATATCATACTTAATTATAATCAGATTTAATTTCAAATACAAACAATGATAATAAGATAATTTAATTCTATTAGATTATATTAACCAGGGTTTATATTTATCCTTGTTAGTTGGGTTATTGTTTGTATTTAACTCCATTCAGTTAGTTAGTTCTCTGGTGTTGCCATCGTATAAATACTTCTTCTTATTTGAATAATATATGAGAGAGAACATCGTTTATTTACTCTCTGTCCTAAAATGGTATCAGAGCGAAAATTTCCGCTCCCGCGTTTTTAACTTCCAACTTCTCCTAAGCTTTCACCTTCAATTCCTCCCATGGCGGAAAAGGGGTCTGGAAGCGTTACAGGATCTGGAAGTGCTGCTTCTTCTTCATCCACTCCAGTGGCTTCTATTGAAGCTCAACTCAACCCTTACTTCTTGCATCATTCTTTTGGCTCATCTTCGATTCTTGTTTCTCAGTCGTTGCTTGGAGCAATCAACTATACTTCATGGAGTCGCGCAATGCGTATGGTGATTTCTGGTAAAAATAAACTTGGTTTCATTACTGGAAAAATCACCAAACCACAGGAGGAAGGGCCTCTGCTCGAAGCTTGGGAATGCAATAACGATATTGTTGCTTCTTAGATCCCCAACTCAGTATCGAAGGAAATCGCTGCAAGTATTGTCTACACAGGCTCTGTCAAAGCCGTCTGGGATGAATTAAGAGAACGATTCAAACAAGCGAATGGTGCCAGCATCTATCAATTAAGGAAGGACTTGGTTACTTTACGCCAAGGATCGATGTCTGTGGAAACATATTACACCAAATTGAAGACAGTCTGGCAAGATCTCAGCGATCATCGCCCTACCACCAGTTGCACCTGTGGAGGTTTGAAGTCGTTCCTCGATCATCTTGATTCTGAATATGTGATGACGTTCCTCATGGGATTAAATGAGTCCTACTCTACAATTAGGGCTCAAATCCTCCTTATGAAGCCAATTCCTTCGATTACTGAAACTTTCTCATTGGTTATTCAAGAAGAAACGCAAAGATTTGCTGGCATTCTTGAATTGCCTCCCGATCCGGTTGCCCTGGCTGTCAGTGATTCTTCCAAGAAGTATTCTCCTTCGGATCGTTCTCGAAGGAAAGATACTCAACATCAACGACCTCATTGTACTCACTGTAACATCAAAGGGCACACTGTTGATTGTTGCTACAAGCTGCACGGCAATCCACCAGGTTATAAATTTCGTTCCTCTAATAATGCTGACACCTCGGCGAACTGTGTTACTTCACAATCTGCTGCTCCTGCTAGCGCAACAATTTCGCCTAATTTTTTCTCCAGTCTTACTCCTACTCAACACTCGCAACTGATGGACCTGTTGAGTTCGCACCTCCAGGCTGCAAAAACGGAGCCTATATCTGTAGCCACTGCTATTTCTCATGCTACAGGTATTTTCTCTATGGCTTCCTCCTCCATTCTTGATACTAAAGATTGTTGGATCATTGATTCTGGTGCGTCCTGGCATATATGCCATAGTAGAGATAAAATTTCAAAATTGGCGCCGCATTGATCTTATCTCTGTTATTCTACCAAATGCATACAACGTCAGTGTTGAATATGTTGGCGAAGTTCGTTTATCGACTGATTTGATTCTGCGTAATGTCCTTTTTATACCTGAGTTTGCTTACAACCTAGTTTCTGTGAGTTGTCTACTACAGGAATGGCATTACTCCATCACATTCTCTAATTCTGTTTGCCTGATACAGGACAAACCTCGGTTGAAAACGATTGGCAAGGCTGAGTGTTGGAATGGTTTATACTTGCTTTCCGTTTCCTCAGCCTCTTTGGTTCCTACTGCTGTATGTTCGGTTTCTGTCTCTACTTGGCATCATCGTTTAGGCCATCCCTCGCCTAAGCGTTTAAATTTGTTGAAGCATACTTTGAACTTTACTGATTCTCCTTTACATAGCTCGCATTGTCCTATTTGTCCCTTAGCAAAGCAAAAACGGTTGACTTTCCATTCGAATAATCATGTGGCTTTACATACATTTGACTTGATACATGCTGACATTTGGGGTCCGTTACATACTTCTACATACAATGGATATCAGTATTTTTTAACTTTGGTTGATGATGCTTCGAGATTTACTTGGGTGTATTTGCTCCATCAAAAATCTGATATTCTTGTCATTATACCTTGTTTCTTCAAGATGATTGCCACACAATTTTCAAAAAGTATCAAGTGTTTTAGGTCTGATAATGCCCCAGAATTTAAATTTACTGATTTATTTGCCACAACTGGAACTATTCACCAGTTTTCTTGTGTGGAAAGACCACAACAAAATGCAGTTGTTGAGCGAAAACATCAACACTTGTTGAATGTCGCTCGTGCTTTGTTTTTCCAGTCTCGTGTGCCTTTGAGATTTTGGGGTCACTGTGTTTTAACAGCTGCATTTCTCATCAATCGAACTCCCATGACTTTGCTGCTTGAAAAATCACCTTATAATGTTTTGTATAATGATACTGTTGACTACTCTTTAATGAGAGTATTTGGATGTCTCTGTTATGCTTCGACTCTTGCTGCTCACCGCACAAAGTTTGAACAAAGGGCAAAGGCCTGTGTATTTTTGGGGTATCCTCCGGGTGTTAAAGGCTATCTTCTCTATGATATATCTACCAAGCACATTTTTATGTCTCGGGATGTTAAATTTGTTGAGGATTCATTTCCTTTTCACTCTATTACTACTAGTGATGATCTTGTTGATTTGTTTCTTGACTTTGTGTTGCCATTGCCGGTTCTTGATGTCACTAGTCACACTAACTCTCTTAATGATCAGAGCTCATCTGCTTCTTTGCCTGTGCACGATGGTGTGCCTTTGCATATGCATGATGCTTCTGTATCTGATGATTTGTTGTCTGGTAACAATGGCTCATCTGCTTCTGTATCTGATGGTTTGGAGCCTTCAACTAGCGATCGACCCATTAACAATGATGTCAATGGTGTTACTTCTGATAGCCTTGATGTTGCAGCGCCTCTGGCCCCTCGACGTTCTTCGAGGCCACATAATCCTCCAGGTTTCTTAAAGGATTATCATTGTCACCTTCTGCAGCATGAGTCTCCTCCTTTGACTCACAGTCACGCTTACCCACTTGACAAGTATTTGTCTTATGCCAAGTTATCTACTACTCACAGGCATTTTCTTTTGAACGTTTCAACAGAATATGAACCTTCATTTTACCATCAGGCAGCCAAGCATGCCCCTTGGCGAAAGGCTATGGATGATGAGATTTCAGCCATGGAGAGGACTCATACTTGGTCTCTAGTCCCTTTGCCACCCGACCATCATGCAGTTGGTTGCAAATGGGTTTATCGTATCAAGTACAAAGCTGATGGCACAATCGATCGTTACAAGGCCCGATTAGTTGCCAAGGGCTACAATCAGCAAGAAGGTATTGATTTCCTTGAGACTTTCTCTCCTGTGGCCAAAATAGTTACAGTTAAAATTCTGTTATCTTTGACTGCTTCTTATGGTTGGTCTCTTGTGCAAATGGATGTCAATAATGCTTTCCTAAATGGTGATTTGTTTGAAGAGGTTTATATGCAATTACCCCTTGGATATTATGCTGATTGTAAGTCTTCATCTGCTCCTCTTGTATGTAAATTGAACAAATCAATATATGGCCTTAAGCAAGCCTCTAGGCAATGGTTTTCTAAGTTTTCCAGTGTTCTTTTGACTGTCGGTTTCTCCCGGTCGAAAACGGATTATTCTCTTTTTACAAGAGGACAAGGTTCTTCCTTTGTAGCCTTATTAGTCTATGTGGATGATATTTTGTTGACTAGTCCTTCTCCTGATGAAATTAGCCGAGTGAGAAGTCTTTTACACAGCCATTTTCTGCTCAAAGACCTTGGAAATGCCAAGTACTTTCTTGGTCTTGAGCTTTCCCGGTCTTCGAAGGGCATTTATCTTTCTCAACGCAAGTATTGCCTTCAAATACTTGAGGATTCTGGCTTTTTGGCTTCCAAACCTGCTGGTCATCCCATGTCACCTAACTTACGGCTTTCATTGGACAATTCTGGTCCAACTTTAAATAATGAAGAGGCTACCTCTTTTCGTCGACTTATTGGTCGTTTATTATACTTGCAAATCTCTCGGCCTGACATTGCCTTTCCAGTTCATAAACTAAGTCAATTCTTGGCCAAACCGTGTACTGCCCACTTGGCTGCGGCTCATCATCTATTGAGATATTTGAAAGGTACAGTTGGTCAAGGCATCTTATTGCATTCTTCTCGAGATTTTAGTCTTAAGGCGTTTGTAGACTCAGATTGGGGTTCATGCCTTGATACAAGGCGTTCGGTTACTGGTTTCTGTGTGTTTTTTGGTCCTTCTCTCGTATCTTGGAAATCCAAAAAGCAGACCACTGTATCTCATTCGTCCGCTGAAGTTGAGTATAGGGCCCTTGCCCATATTTTCAGCGAGATTCTTTGGGTTTCTAGTCTTCTCAAGGACTTACATGTTCCTGTTTTTGCCCCTGCTGTAATCTACTGTGATAACCTTGCGGCTATCTCCATTGCAAATAATCCGACCTTTCACGAGCGCACGAAACATATCGAAATCGATTGTCACTTTGTGCGTGATCTAGTTCAACAGGGTGTTTTACGTCTTCTTCCTATTCGGTCAAGTCTTTAGCTTGCTGACATGTTCACAAAGTCCTTACCGGCCTCCTCCATTCGCAGCTTTCTAGTCAAGATGGGTGTTTTTGATCTCCACAGTCCATCTTGAGGGGGGGGGGGATATTAGATTATATTAACCAGGGTTTATATTTATCCTTGTTAGTTGGGTTATTGTTTGTATTTAACTCCATTCAGTTAGTTAATTCTCTGGTGTTGCCATTGTATAAATACTTCTTCTTATTTGAATAATATATGAGAGAGAACATCGTTTATTTACTCTCTGTCCTAAAAAATTCAAAATGAATTTGAATTGAAATTCTTAATTTGATAAACATTCAATTTGTGATGGAAAGGGAGGTATCCTCAGGATGAAGCCAAGATTAGTAAATATACTTTTATTCTCATTGTTCATTAAATTAGTAATTGAATGAGTAACTATACTGAGATGGCCTATACTAATTGTTTATACAAAGAAAGTAAAAGGCAAGACAAAGTTGCGAGGTTACAAATATCCCCAATAGTTGAAATTGCAATACAAAGTCATTCAAATACTTGGAAAAATTGATCTCTTAGGCAATTCCAAGATTTAAAATATATATTTGGAATGCAGTAATAGAAAAGGACAATGAATTTTAGAAACTCATTTCAGTGTTTGGTCTGGGTATGATGCATAATCTACTACACTGACATCGAGGAGCCTTCATAAATGTGGTGAAACATTTGCAACTTCTTCGTCTAGAACTATTGGTATTTACCTCTCACACTCAAACACACATCTTCCTGTATTTGAATTTTCCTGCTAAATCTCTTATTTCTCCCACTTTAATTTTGTTATGTGATTTCATATTCAAAATATCCTGATGTATATATTTTTAATTTTAAAACAAGAATGTATATTTTTTTTAGATTTGCCATTTTTGCAGCATCTCGATCAGTTAAGGTCTAATCCCCTCTATTGTTTATTTATTGAATTAGTTACATCATTAACGACTATTGACCTTCATCACCTCCTTGCTCAATCCATTGGCAAGTTTAAGATACTGGACATCTAGGTAATATAGGACTCTCCACTTTTTGAAGCTAAGACAATCTACCGTCAAATTTAGGTACACTATACTTTTTATATTGCATTGGCATGAGAAAATCAAATTTTGTGATTGAAATTGGTGGACAATGAGTGATCAAGGTTAGGGACAAAGTGTTGTAGGGAAGGATGCGAAAGAGTATTGTGAGATTTGAAGGGAGAATATAAAAAATAGAAAAGCTAATTTTACGAGAGTTTGATGATGTAGATATGTAGCAAAAATAGTCGCAATTTTGTATGATTAAATTATAAGCATTGGAATCTTTACCAAGGCCCTCCCTTATTGATCTCACTTTTGCTTGACTCAAATTTATTTTCCCAATCCTTGAATCCATCACCGTTCCTCTTTAAATATCTCCATGCTTGGATATCATTAGAAAGTTTGATTTTGAAAAATATTCAAATTTAAGGTTTTTATTTTCTTTTTTTAGATTCTAGACTTACATCTCTTTTTAATGAGTTTATATCTCATAATTTTTAGAATTTGTTTGTTTTGATTTGATTTATTGATTGGTTTTAAATTTATAGGATTTTTTTTTTGTTTTTATATACACCATAATATTAGGATTTAGTTGGGATATAGTATTTTAATCGATTAGATTCTCTCAATTAATCTGTCAATATACTTCAATTTAGTTTAACTATGATTTGGTTGTTTTAATTTGATTTTTTGATATGTTTTTTTTTTTAAAACATGTCACGATTTTATGATTTTTCTTTTTAGATAAGTTTTAAATAAACCATAATTTTAGGATTTGGTTATCTCATTTGGTAGGAGGGTATTTTAGTCAATTATATTATCTCAATTAATCTATTTATTTATCATTTGACCTTTTATCCAATAAAAAAGTCGTTTGACTATATTTTCAAAACGATCATTTAAATTAAGATTATGATTGCTTTATGATTATGTTGGACTCAACTTGTTGAAGTTGAGTAAATTTGAAGGTTTCCAAAACATATATTATATGTCATGATTGTTGATGGTCAAATTTTGCTTAGGAATTTGCCATTCGCTCCACGTGACGATCAACAATGAATTTATAAGATAGCGGGAAAGACGTGACCTGCAAGACGAGCAAACGCTGCACACCGGTGTGGTGTAGACCACACACACTCCGATGCTTAAGTTAGCCTTGACCGAAAAACACGTAGAATGTATTTAGGGTTTAATGTTTGCATACCTGAATGCGTGTGCGGTCTCCCTTTTTATAGACTTCCCCTTAGGGTTTTCGTCGACACCAGACTTCAAATGATCTCTAGGCCTTTGGCCCTGGTCGGCCTCGGTAGTGGGCCGAGGCCGACCTCATCCTCCTAGGGTCTTTAAGAATTCGGAGGTGTTTCGGGACGAACCAGGTGAAACCGGGGCAGTCGAGGACATCAGGGACTGAAGGGAGGTGGCCAAACTCAGCCCGCGCCTGCGAGCTGAATGGTCGGCCTTAGCAGCGCCCGCGAGCTGAATGGTCGGCCTCGGCCTTGGGTCGATTGGCCCGACCCTTTGGTTCGGTCTTCCTCTGGGTTGGCTTTCTGGTCCCACCTTTGCCCAATTGTCCTTGTCAGTTCCCTGTGCGTCAGTGTGGTCCAAAATTACCTATAACAATGATGATTATGGAAAACCATTTTTTTTTAAAAAAATCAATTCATACCCTTAAATTTTAGAGTGTGGTATAACTTAAAACTCCAAACTAATAATAAGTGCGTCAATTAATAAAGAATACCCCAAACTAAGATATTTTTTTTTTAAAAAGAAAAAACTAAACTATTTTCTTGTTAATTTATATCTTAATAGCTAAACTATTTTAATATTTTGATTTTCCAATTATTTAATTCCAATTATATAATAAAATAAAGTTTAATATATCAATCACATATTACATTCATTCTCCACATGTATAAACTTTACATATATTATTGTGTTATTTCCTATAAGTTGGATTGTTTAGATTAAATAGTTTGACAAATACAATTATCCTACTATTTTTTAAAAAAATTAATTAATTAATTTCCATAAATTTTGTTTGCAAGGAAATATGGGCGTTAATAGAAAAAGAAAACTATATTTGCCTCCCAAATGATGTTGTCTCATTACAGGTGAAAGCGCGAAGATGATGCAGTATTAAAATGATAGAATATTGTTTATCCTGATCTTGAAAAAAATGCTTATTTGACATACTATATAACAAGTAGGGCAATTCTGTCAACCACGAATAATTTTTTTTTTGAAAAAGAAATACTTCATTAAATTAAAAAGTAGGAACCAATGGGATAATACCTGTGGGACAGGATCCCCCACCAATGGTATTAACACCACCAATATCAGTAGCATTTAAATCAAGTAACCAACTAGGAAAAGAGTGGGCCCAGCTATCAGAACTCCCACTCATTCAAGCCTGACGTGCCAACTTGTGAGCCATCTGATTGTGTTTCTTCTTCACGTGATAGAAACCTTCGATATTCCTAACTGAACTTAGGGATTTTGCTTCTTCAGTGAACAATTTTAGTTCTGTCTCATCTTCATCTTGCCCATTTAGAAGGTTGATCACTTGAAGCGCGTTGCTTTCAATCTGGACGGGAGGAGATTCTGCCGGCAGCAATCGGATGCCTTCACAAATCGCCAGCGCTTCCATCCATGGGATTTTCCAAGGTCTGGATATGGCTCGGCAACCAACGTAGATAAGGTTTTCGTTCCACTGACGAAAGATCCACCCTATCCCTCCTCTTTGATGATCTTCAGACCACGTCGCATCACAGTTAATTTTCCACATTCCGTTTGGAGGCCAGAGCCATGTTGGATCGGGCACAACAATCGAAACTGCATGGGAGATGTCCTGGTAAGTTTCTTCTCTTCCTTGCAATTCCTCCATGTACTTGTCAATTTGCGTCTGAAGCATAGGCGGATCTGGTTGAATCTTGTTATGGAGTAGTTTATTTCTGTAATCCCATATATGCCAACAGAGAATTAGACTCTTGCTCATCTTATTGGTCTCCGATTCTCCCAATTTTGATATCTTCCAAACGCATTCCAAGTAGTCCTTAGCCGCCCAGCTTTTCCTACCATTTAAACATATTAAGTCAGTAGGATGGAAGTATTTCAGCCAAAGACTTTTGGTTGCTTTGCATTGCCAAAAAAGATGAGAAAGTTGTTTCCCTCCTGTCTTTGCACAAAAAACAAACTGTATAAAGATCTATTCCACGCTTATACAAATTGTCTTTCGTAGGAAGGATATCTTTGTAAATTTTCCATCCACAGATCTTAATTTTGGTAGGGAGAGGAATTTTCCAGAAGCTTTTCCGTAGAGAGACTTGTTGGCAGTAGTTAGAAACCAAAGCTGTTGTTTGACCCTGAGAATGCATACCAAACCTATAGGCACTTTTAACTGAAAAAATCCCTTTAGGATCATATTGCCAAATGATAACATCCTCCCTTTGTTGAGGATTCAGGGGAATATTGACAATGAGGTTAGCATCCTAATTAATGAAGAGTTCTCGGACCAGTTTCTCATTCCAGGTTCCATTCCTATTTATAA
This sequence comes from Luffa aegyptiaca, assembly GCA_017139565.1. NCBI lineage: Eukaryota > Viridiplantae > Streptophyta > Magnoliopsida > Cucurbitales > Cucurbitaceae > Luffa > Luffa aegyptiaca. Next base: position 27,920,018 of record CM029397.1, read on the forward strand.
GGTTGGCCACCATAAGATTTTGAGTATTCGGATGGGGGGCAATCAGTTTACACGATCCATCCCTTGGAATCCATGGGTCTGAGGAAGCGTCAATGCTAACCCCACTTCCAATCCTCCATCTAAATCCCTTCTTAAATAACTCTCGGCCCTAAAGTATGCTCCTCCAGACATAGGACGGGTTATGTCCCATAGATGCCTTTAAGAAATTCCCTGTTTTATAGTATCTCCTTTAAGCACCTTAGCCAAAAGGCTATTGGGATATTTTATAAATCTCCAGCTTTGCTTCGCAATCCTGGCTTGGTTAAAAATGGTGAGATCCCTAAAACCCAATCTTCCTTGGTCTTTGTTGAGGGATAGTTTCCTCCAGCTGTGCCAATGGATTTTATTCCCCTCCTCTGAGTCGCCCCACCAAAACCTAGCACAAAAAGAATTAAGATCATTACAAAGACTTAATGGGAACTTGAAGCAACTCATAGCATAGTTAGGAATGACTTGAGCTACTGATTTGATTAGAACTTCCCTTCCAGCTGTCGAAAAGAATTTCCCTTTCCACCCTTGAAGCGTCTTCCACACCCTATCTTTGATATGATTAAAGATTTCTTTTTTGTTCAGAGCATTTTGGCTTGGGAGGCCTAAGTATTGACCCAACATTCCCGTATGATTCACCCTAAGGTTATTCTTGACATATTGAATCATCTCCTCACTTGTATTCGGGATCACCATGAACATAGATTTCTCATAGTTCACCGTTTGTCCTGACACCTTTTCATAAGTATCTAGGATCCTTTGAATTGACCTGCAATCTTTGTTTGTAGCTTTGAAAAACAAAAGACTGTCATTAACATAAAACAAATGAGAAATAAAAGGGCAATGTTTGGTAATACTCAAACCTGTAAATTCCTTATCCCTTTCTGCACAATTTAAAAACTCGAAAGTCCCTCTGCACATATGAGAAAAAGGTATGGAGATAACGGATCTCCTTGACGAATTCCCCGAGTTGGCTTAAAAACAGGCCTTGGTGATCCATTTAGTAAAACTTGGAAGCTCACTGACTCCAAACAACTCATGATCAGATCTATCCACTGGTTGCTAAATCCCATCTTTTCCATGATCTTTCTGCTGGGTTTTATGCCCTAAAACTCGTAGATAGTGAATGTAACCGTTGACCGGATATTAATGAAATAATATTGATAGATTTTCCATTAATTGTTATTAGTTATTTTATATTTGTCTTTGCCTAATAATAACCCTAATCCAATAAACTAGACATCCAAGGCTGTAATATGAGTCTTGAACTATATGTAGCGACATATGGGATCATTGTTCAAGAAACAGCCTAAAGGGTCTATAGTATAGGGAAAAGACTGGGTGCCTTATCCTGGTAACACTATGGATACGACCCACTTTGTATTTGATACAAACGTTGCGATCCAATGCGTTCGTGTAGGAGACATGCGAGTGGGGGTATCCTATGCAATGAGTTTGCATAAGACCGGACCACGAAATAGTAACCACTGGTTATAACACCGTTAACTAGTTGGTTTTCTATTTCACTAGGACGACCTAGACAACTTAGTCTTAATCCTGAGTTGATTATGGACTTCTGCTCATGAGAGATTGTCCTTTGATTTGTATGGGTGAGAGTGGCCAATACGCCGACTCAATAAGCCTACCACTTTGGGGACAAGACCGAATGAGGAGCTGGGAACATAATCGTACAAGATGGAATTCACTCCTTCCCGACTTTAGGGAAGCAAATGAGTGTTCCCTTAAGTGGTTACTCCGAGTCTTGAACAAAGGACCCTACCCTTTCAATGACACGAGAGGGTTTTCTGTTTGATGGTTGGACCACAAACAGGTTGTTCATTAGAGGAGAATTGGTACTTAAGGAAATAGAGGTAACCCAGGGGTAAAACGGTAATTTGACCCAGCTGGTGTTACAGACACTCGTGAAGGACTAACTAGTCGATATTTGTCTAGATCCGTGGACACAGAAAATATGTCTGCAGTGAGAAGAGTGCAACTGTGAGTCTATAGTGGAATGTACACACAGTTAACGAATATTGATTAATGTGGTTAATGAGTTTGACCAATTAATCTCACATCGTTGGAGCTTCTGATCTGCAGGTCCATTAGGTCCCACTGGTAGCTCGTAAAGTAATTTGAGGCAACTAAGTAATAAAAGTAAATTGAAAATGTTCAATTTATTAAGGGAAACAAATATAATATATATTGATATATTATTATGCGAGAAATTAATATTTGAAAAGTTCGAATATAAATTTATGGAAGTTTTGAAAGAGTTCAAATAATGAATTAATTAATTTAAGGCCTAAAATGTGTTTGGGCAAATTAATTAATTCTAGGCCGGGAATTAAATATGTGATATTTAATTGGTGGTTAATTAATTAAAGAATTCATTAACCGGGAATTAATCAATTATGGAAATAATTAATCTCTTAAGGAAGTGATTAATCATTTATAGAAATGATCTAATCACTTATGGAAGTAATTAGTCATTTGTGGAAAAGATTAATCAATTATGGAATTGATTGATCATGATTGATTAATTAAGGAATAAGATTGAATCAATTTTGGAAAAGATTGATTTAATTGTATATTTTATTCATGGCCTCTCTTCTATAAATAGAACACTAGACCTAATTGGTCATGACACTTGACACTCTTGAAAGACAAGACCTAGAATTCTCTCTAGCCTCCCTCTTAGAGAAAGACTCCCACAAGTCTTTTGCCTCCTAGACTTAGAGACATACCGGTGTAACCTCTGTGGTTATTGTGTCATTCAAAGAAGGAATTTCAAGCGAAGAAAATCAAAGGCGGCTGCTGCGTTTTCGTTCGTGGAGCGTCGTTGGCGAAGTACGGTCAAGTCTTCAACGGAAGTTTGTAACGATTCTTCCCTTTTTCTTTAGAAAAGCATGAAAATAAATTTAGATTTATTTTTAAGCATGTCTAAACCAATTTTCCAGCAGCTTTAAAAGGGTTTTAAAGTTAGTTTGAGTTTTCATAACGGTATTTTAATGTTAATTAATATACGGCGTAAGGTCCAATCGATGCGCTTCCGCTACGTGGGGACTTTTATTCCCTTCAATCGGCATCAGAGCCATCGCTGTCCCTATTAATTAATTTTAAAAGTTGCGATAGGCTCTAATAGGTGGGATTTATGCATAATGTATGTTCGGTTTTGCGTTGAACTGTTTGGGTTAATTTTATGGCCATAGATTTTATTTTTATGTGATTTTGATCATGTAAGGCCCGGTGTTTCGGGTATATTATGTAAAATCGAGTCCTATATAAGTCTGGGTCTAGAATAGGTTTTTATGACATGAAAATCGAAGCAATCGCCGCTGAAATCGAGGCCAAAACTGAAGAAATCGTTGCTGTTTTGCCCAGATTCTGCCTCCAGACGCAACAGCGTCGGGACGTTACCTCAACAGCGTCTCGACGCTGTCTCGATACCGAAGGCGCTCGGTAAGGAAAGCACACAACGTCAGGACGCTACCTCAACAGCGTCTCGACGCTGCCTCGATTCCGCAGGCGCCAGATAAGGAATGCGCACAGCGTCGAGACGCTATCAACACAACGTCTCGACGCTGTCACGATGGAGGCGCGCATAAGGGTTTCAAAAGGCGCGGTTCAAGTGCAGGCCGGTCCGGTTCGGACCGGTTCAGCTGGGCTAGGACCTATTTGGTCCTGTTCAGCCAATTTTTGGCATGGTTCGTGATTTTCGAAGCCGGTTCGAGGTGGTTCGGGGCGGTTCGTGCTGTCTAGACCAATTCCGGAGCTGTACAAGGATTTTTTATAATAGAATTTAGCTAAATTAATGTAATTTAATGCTTTATTTTATCCTAGGGGCCAAAAATTAACCGGTTCAATTTCTATTTATATGCTTTATGGATGTCATAGAGAATATTTAATCCCACCTTAGGTTATAAACATGCTCATGCATTTTTTATATATTATAAATTGTTATAATGTATGTTTAAATGCATGGATTTGTTTTCATATTTTTTAATATAAGTGTATATTAATTATATGAAAAATTGGAAAGCATGAAACATGTCATTACTTAAACTAAATATAAATAGTTAAGTTTAATGTGATGAATGAAGCATGTTTGATTTATTTTCTTGATTGGCTTATAATTGTTATAATAAAAGAAAATCAAAATTGCATGAAGCATTAAACATCCATAGTTAATAATATAATTGTTATATTATTCATGCAATTAGTATGGTTTAATTATTTAATTTGAATGAGATTGTTGAATGAATTAAACCCTAGATTCTTGATTATAGGATTAATCATTAAAATTTGAAATAGTTCTTTAATATTAATGATTAGAAACCGTCAATCTATAATCAAGATTTGCATGCAAACATAAGATCATATGATAAATTGGATTAATTTTAAATTGTTTAAAATTAATTAGACCTAGATCGTTTTCTAATAGGATTAGAATCTTTTCTTACTTAGAATTAAAAATAGTTTTAATTGACTAAGTAGGAAAAACATTGCTATGATTATAAGGGAACTCCACCGGTAATGTTCTGTCTAAGGCTGGGGGTATTTAGGTTGACGGTTTACGGAACACCTCCTACCTGGGAACTGACCTGGAATACCGGAGTTGAATTAATCATAGTTAAATGTTAGCATGCAATGTCGCTAGGTTTATTAAAAGTGTTTAATGCACCTAGATCTTTAGAGTAAAGACCCTACATTACTGAGGTTATAAGGGAACTCTCTCGGTAAAGTTCTGTCTAAGGCTGGGGGTATTTAAGTTGACGGTTTACGGAACACCTCCTACCTGGGAACTGACCCGAACATTGAGTTGAATTAACCATAGTAATGTTGACTTGCAATGTTGGGTTTATTAAAAGAAGTTTAATTCACCTAAAAGATTGCAGTTGAATCCTTTCCATAATTGTTATAATAGGATCAGACTTAGATAGATTGACTTAGCCGAATACTATCTATGTTAAACAACCCTAAATTAACCGTATGACATTTTCAGTGGGAGGAAAATTACAAAACGAGATTTAAATCAAAGTTTTGCTCCTATGTCCCTATATTCACAACGTGAGATTCATGCTCGGCTTCGAGTCGCCTTAGGAGCGGCCTCCCTTCAGAAAGTGTTTGCATGAATCAATATCAAGGTGAATGGGAAAAATGTCTAGAGTAAGTGGGAGCGGGACACGTGTCAACGTATCCCTCGGTCTCCGCCCATAGTTCACACCGTGAGAGTCCTATGATCCGCCTGTAGGTTGTCCTGGCGCAACCATCCCTTCGGAGGGCTTGGTCATAGGATTCGGAACATCGTGAACTCCTGAAAAGGATAGGAGCTCTTAGGCTAATCACCAACAGTTGTCTTTCCCTTCGGTAGCCTGTTGGTGCGTGCCTCTGAGATCTGAAAGTGGGAGGGTTAGACTTACGAGGATGAGTTAAAAGTGTTAACAATTCCTTGACCGAACAACGATGGCTAATGTCTATAGGAATATGAGTTATTCTGGAATTAGAATTAGCTGAGAGGTGTCTCATTTCAAAGGAGGAGTGCCTGATCACCCTTCGGTGGCTGATATTCTAAACCTTTGAAACATCGTTGCAAAACTAAATCGATAGTTTTAGGGTTCTGTGATTGTCTGTTTTGCTAAATTGATTGGATTGTGTGCAATTGATTGCTTGTATGATGGGTTAAGGCAAAGATAACTAATACGGTCATTGTTTGTTTAAATTTCAGCAATGTCTTCCTCAATTGTCTCTCTGCTTAAAAATGAAAAATTAACCGGCAAAAATTATGCTACGTGGAAGTCGAACTTGAATACGATTCTTGTTGTCGATGATCTGCGGTTCGTCTTAACGGAGGATTGTCCTCCAGCCCATGCTCGTAATGCATCCTAAGCAGTTAAGGATGCTTATGACCGCTGGACAAAGGCCAATGATAAGACTCGCGTCTATATCCTAGCCAGCTTATCTGAAGTTTTGGCTAAAAGGCATGAGGGCATGGTAACAGCGAGGGAAATTATGAACTCTCTCTGGGAGATGTTTGGACAACCGTCCTACCAACTCCACCATGACGCTCTCAAATACGTTTATAGCTGTCGCATGAAAGAGGGCACGTCTGTTCGGGAGCATGTCCTGGATATGATGGTCCAATTCAACATGGAAGAAGCAAACGGGGCGGTCATAGATGAGCGTAGTTAGGTTGCATTCATCTTAGAATCTCTTCCGAAGAGTTTTCTACAGTTTCGAAGCAATGCAATGATGAATAAAATAACATTCAACCTGACTAGCCTCCTGAATGAGCTACAACTCTATCAGTCTCTTCTTAAGAACAAGGGACAGATAGAAGGAGAGGCAAACGTTGTTCACTCTAAAAGAAAGTTCGAGGAGGGTTCATCCTCTAGAACTAAATCTGTAGCCACTTCTTCAAAGAAAACTCAGAAGAAGAAAGGAAACAAGGGGAAAGCTCCCAGTACTGCTGCTAAAAGCAAGGGAAAAGCCAAAGCTATGGCAGATAAGGGCAAGTGTTTCCACAGCAATGTAGATGGACATTGGAAGAGAAACTGCCCAAAGTACCTTGCTGAGAGAAAGAAGGAAAAAGAAGGTAAATTTGATTTACTTGTTTTAGAAACATGCCTGGTAGAACATGATGAGTTAACCTGGATACTTGATTCAGGAGCAACTAATCATGTTTGCTCTTCTTTTCAGGAAAATAGTTCCTTTCGGCAGTTGAACGATGGGGAAATGACACTCAGGGTCGGAACTGGAGAAGTCATTTCAGCTAAAGCAGTGGGAGCTGCGAAGTTATTTTTTAGAAATAGATTCTTACTTTTAGAAAGTTTGTTAATCGTTCCCAAGATTAAGAGGAACTTAATTTCTATTTCATGTTTGATTGAACACTCGTATACAGTTACTTTTGATATGAATGAAGCGTTCATTTATAAAAATGGTGTACTTATTTGTTCAACCAAATTGGAAAATAACTTGTATGTTTTAAGACCAACAGAAAACAAAGCACTTTTAAATCACGAATTATTTAAAACTGCTGAAACTCAAAGTAAAAGGCAAAAGATTTCTCAATCAAGTAACAATACTCATCTTTGGCATTTCAGACTTGGTCATATAAACATCGATAGGATCGGTCGTTTGGTAAAGAATGGACTTCTAAGCAAGTTAGAAGATGATTCACTACCACCTTGTGAATCTTGTCTCGAGGGAAAAATGACCAAGAGACCTTTAACTGGAAAAGGTTACAGAGCCAAAGAACCCTTAGAGTTAATACATTCGGATCTATGTGGTCCAATGAATATAAAAGCTCGAGGAGGGTACGAATATTTCATCTCATTTATAGATGATTATTCAAGATATGGTTACTTGTACCTAATGGGACATAAGTCTGAAGCCCTTGAAAAGTTTAAGGAGTTTAAGGCTGAAGTTGAAAACCTATTAGGTAAATCTATTAAAGTACTTCGATCTGATCGATGAGGGGAGTATATGGATCAAAGATTCCAAGATTATATGATAGAACATGGAATCCAATCTCAACTCTCAGCCCCTGGTACACCTTAGCAGAATGATGTGTTAGAAAGGAGAAATAGAACCTTGTTAGACATGGTTCGATCAATGATGAGCTATGCTCAATTGCCTAGCTCGTTTTGGGGGTATGCAGTAGAGACTACAGTATACATCTTGAACAATGTTCCCTCGAAAAGTGTTTTTGAAACACCTTTCGAATTATGGAAAGGGCGTAAACCTAGTTTGCATCACTTTCGCATCTGGGGTTGTCCAGCACACGTGCTTGTGACAAATCCTAAGAAACTGGAACCTCGTTCAAAACTGTGCCAATTTGTTGGTTACCCTAAAGAAACGAGAGGTGGTTATTTCTACGACCCACAAGAAAATAAGGTGATTGTATCGACAAACGCCACTTTGTTAGAGGAAGACCACATGAGAGATCATAAACCACGCAGCAAAATAATATTAGGAGAAGCTACTGAAGAATCATCAAGAGTTGTTGATGAACTTGGACCTTCAACAAGGGTTGATGAAGGAACTAGTTCTTCAGATCCATCCCGTCCATCTCAAACGTTGGGAATGCCTCGACGCAGTGGGAGGGTTGTATTACAACCTGACCGCTACTTGGGTTTAACTGAAACTCAGGTTGTGATACCTAATGATGACATTGAGGATCCATTGTCCTATCGACATGCAATGAATGACGAAGATAAGGATGAATGGGTCAAAGCCATGAACCTGGAAATGGAGTCAATGTACTCCAATTCTGTATGGGAACTTACAGATCTACCAAATGGGGTAAAACCCATAGGGTGCAAATGGATCTATAAGAGAAAAAAAGATGCAGCTGGAAAGGTACAGACCTTCAAAGCTAGACTAGTGGCAAAGGGTTATACCCAAAAGGAAGGGATTGACTATGAGGAAACCTTTTCTCCTGTAGCCATGTTAAAGTCCATAAGAATTCTCTTATCCATAGCCACATATTATGACTATGAAATATGGCAAGTGGTCGTCAAGACTGCCTTTCTGAATGGTAATCTTGAAGAGAATATCTTCATGTCTCAACCCGAAGGGTTCATAGCCCAAGGTCAGGAACAAAAGGTTTAAAAGCTCAATCGATCCATTTATGGATTGAAACAAGCATCAAGATCATGGAACATTAGATTTGATACTGCAATCAGATCTTTTGGCTTTGACAAAAACGTTGATGAGCCTTGTGTGTATGATAGCGAGCAGAAATGTCGCTATTTTAGTCTCAATTTATTAAGCTTTTTGGTGCTTTAATCGTGTTTTTAATGAATATATTTAATGAATTTTGTTATTTGGTCCTTAGGAGCTAAGTTGGTGATTTTGGGAGAAAAAGAGCCAAAATTGAAGTAATTATAGCCCAAATCCTAGCTTGATGCAATTGGAGGCCCAAAGAAGACATTCATGGAGAAAAGACCAAGAGAAATGAAAAAGAAGGCCCAAAAATCAGCCCAAAAGGAAGCTGATTTTCTGGAAAAACTGGACAGCGTCGAGACGCTTAGCAAGGCAGCGTCGCGACGCTGCCCTTTCTTGTTGCCCAAGCCGCGTGCGCAGCAGCGTCGCGACGCTACCCCTATTCCAGGCCTATAAATAGGCGCCCTTGGTGCCTCATTTCTCATCAATAAAAGCAATCATCACTCAATCCTTTCTTTCCTTTCTTAAGACTCCTTTTTTGGAGCCCCTCTCAAGGCTTTTGAGCCTTTTTGAGAGGGTTCTTCTAGTGGGGAAATTTTGGGAATTTTGGGAAGCAATCATAGAGGCTCGAGGAGTAATCAACGGGGGCTCCAAGTGTCAGCAAGGGGTTTTTCGACGGTCAATTCCTTTCCTTTATGCTTTTTAATATGCTTTTCCTTGTAATTATTGTGGATATTATGGGTAGCTAAACCCCAATTTGGGGTCTTGAAATGAAATGATAGTGGAAATATTGTTATAATTTCTTGTCTCTTGCCCATGTCCTAATTATTTGTATGGATGTGCTTAATGCTTTACTCAATCTGGCCAATTGTGTAATGATTCGTTTCTTAATGGAAACTCGACGGAGAGAAATTAGGATAGATCATAATCCATGCAACTAGTTTAATTGCCCGTTGTGACACCGGGATTAGTTGATTAAACTTAGATTCCTAAAATGAATCAGAGCGTAATAATTAATGATTTTTAATGGCGCTAAGGACACTTAGGTTGTTAAAATGAATTAATTACAATTAGGGGAAACCGACAGGAGAACCTATGTGATTAACGGAGATTCTAGGTTTATAATTAGTTGGGCAATGAGATAGGATAATTATAGCAATTATTTAGCTAACCATTGATTTTCAAGACCCCTCTTCCCCGCTTAAAGAAAACTCTTTCTCCACATTTTATTTCTGATTGATCAAATTTGTTTTCTTTAGTCATTTTGAATTCAAGTTCTTTTTATCACATGAGCGTAGTCCCTAAATATTATTTCACCTAAGTATTTTCAGTGCTCAAGAGAATTTTAATTATTTGCTTAAGTTTCGCTTCGCCTCCCTGAGGATTCGATACTCGGAATACTTTCCGTTTTATATAACTTGTGACGACCCGTGCGCTTGCGGATAATCATCGTACACACCAGTACAGCATAACAAGTTTTTGGCGCCGTTGCCGGGGAGGCTTGATTTTTAAGCAAAAAATTAATTTTTCTTGACATCGAAAAGAAAAGGGTAAATGGTAATTTAGGTGTAAATATTTTTCTTTTATCATTTTGTGAATATTATTTTTTCATTTTTGCTTGGTTTCTTTTTTGTTATCTGGGAGCATTGTATGCGAAGAAACAAGGTGGTTGATCTGTTTCCGTTAGATCTTGAGATTAACAGGACTCTAAAATTCATTAGAAAAGAAAAAAGATTAGCAGAAACGATGGCCCACCAAGAAGAAGCTCCCAAGGCAATTAGAGATTTTCTGCAGCCAGTTCTTCCTACCGAGAATTCTGGAATTGTTTACGCCCCCATCCAAGCTACAAATTTTGAGCTCAAAACAGGGTTGATTCAGATGGCGCGCGATAACTCGTTCAAGGGACATCCTTCCGAGGACCCCCACTCTCATCTGCGATCATTCCTAGAAATATGCGGGACAGTAAAGATGAACGGAGTTCCGGCCAACGCGATCAGATTAAGGGTGTTTCCATTTTCCCTGCAGGATAAAGCAAAAGATTGGCTCGAATCAGTCGAGACGGGCAGCATCAGTACTTGGGACGAGCTTGCCCAGGCTTTCCTGACAAAATTTTTTCCACCAGCTAAGACTACCAAGCTGCAGACTGAAATTGGAACATTCAAACAGCTTGACGAAGAGCAGTTATATGAAGCGTGGGAAAGATATAAGGAAATGCTTAGGCGATGCCCCCAACACGGATATCCTGATTGGCTTCAGGTACAGTTATTCTATAATGGATTAAACCCCTCCACGAAGACAGTCCTTGACACATCAGCAGGAGGGAGTTTTCTTTCAAAAACAGTGACAGAAGCCAAAGACCTGCTTGAGGAAATGGCGGCAACAAGTTATCAATGGCCGACGGAGAGAGGAACAGTTACAAAAAGGGCTGGATTATATGAATTGGATGAGTCAAGTTCACTGAAAGCGCAACTGGCATCTCTGACCAATGCTCTAAACAAATTGACGTCATCTGAGGTGGTGAAGTCCATTTCCACCTTAGCTGAAGGTCATTCAAAGAAAGAAGGTCAAGATGTGGAAGAAGTTCAATACATAGGAAATAGATCATATACTCAAGGAGTACCAAACTTCTACCACCCAAGTCTGCGCAATCACGAGAACTTCTCATATGCGAATACAAAGAATGTTTTGCAGCCGCCCCCAGGTTTTGCATCAACAAGTACTCCTGAGAAGAAAAATAATCTGGAGGAGATGGTGGCTTTATTCATCAAGGAACAAAGAATATTGAATGTTAATCTCCAGGCATCAGTAAACAACCACGACACAGCTCTAAAGAATATAGAAGTGCAGATAGGTCAGATTGCTTCAGCAGTAAATGCCCTGCAGAAGGGAAAATTTCCAAGCGATACTGAGCCTAACCCGAAAGAGCAGTGTAAGATGGTGGTTCTGAGAAGTGGCAGAAGACTGGAGGACAGTATAGAGAAGAAAAAGGAAGAAGAAAAGAGAAGGGATGAAGATGAAGGGACTGAGGCACAAAAAGCCTCCTCTGAAAGGTTCCAACATCCGCCCAACTCTATTGAATTAAAATGTGATTTTTCTAACAGCTGTGCAGGTAAAAAAGAAGAAGAGAAGCAGAATGACAAAGAGAAGATGACTGAGGAAGAAGTGGTTCCATGCAACCACCATGACAGAGGTTCGCATATTAGCCCGCCCAAACGGAGGGGCGAATGTCCAACCTTTGATTTCAGGGAGTTACCTTTTCCTCAAAGATTTAAAAATGTCAAATTAGATGAACAATTTCAAAAATTTTTAGAAATGTTTAAAAAGTTGTCTGTGAATATTCCATTGGTAGAAGCTTTGTATAATATGCCAAATTATGGAAAATTCATGAAAGAAATGCTTTCTAAAAAGAAAAGTCTGAAAAAAGAAGTTTTTAATTTATCTGAGAGTAGCAGTACCATTATTTCCGGTAGGATACCCTCTAAGCAGAAAGACCCAGGGAGTTTTACTGTTCCCTGTACCATAGGAGAAGTATCCTTCGATAGGGCTTTGTGTGATTTAGGAGCAAGTATAAATTTGATGCCCTACTCTGTATACAGGAAGATTGGTTTATCAGGTATGACAGACACCGACGTCACTCTCCAGCTTGCCGACATATCGATTACCCACCCGATGGGTGTTGTGGAGGACGTGTTGGTGAAAGTCAACAAATTCATCTTCCCTGTAGATTTCGTGGTACTGGACATGAAGGAGGACAAAGAGGTGCCAATTATCTTAGGCAGACCTTTCCTAGCCACTGGTAAGGCCGAGATTAGCGTGCATACAGGTAAGCTTACCTTGAACATTGATGATGAAAAAGTCGTGTTTAGTATTTTTGGCCAAGATGAATCTGTTTGTAGCTTGCATACATGTTTTTCTGTTGGGCCTGAATACTTGACTGATGACGATGAAGAGGTAGACTATAATCTTGGCCTAGGCTTAGGAGAAATGCTTGTTGATAATATGGATTTTGATCATGATGCATATATGGATAATCCTCTGTTTGAAAATGATTTGGATCTGCCTGACTTTGAAAATGAATTAGACTTGCCTGCTTGTGATAATGAAAGATCTGCAGTTGATGATTTACCTTTCTTGGAAAATGAATTGGAATTGCCTGAAATGAATACTTTTGATGATGATATGGAATTGCCTGACATTGAGCATGAACATAAAAGGCATAAAAAAGATTGCTCGATAGATAATTTTGAGTCTGACCATGATTACAGTGAATCTATTGAGTCTGATCTTGACATTCCTGAATGCATGAATCCTGACAATGTGAATACTTTCTTTTCATGTCCTGATGATGTGTATAGCATAGAAACTGACCCAGAAGAACTTGAATCTGTGCATAGTATAGAATCTGATCCTGAAATTCTTGAATTCTTTAATTCTTCTGATGATGAGTCATGTGATAGCTTAGTTGAATCATTTTTTAATTCTGAGTCTGAAGGATCTACTAAACATGTAGATATTTTTTCTGATGAATGGACTGGCATGATTGATAGGCCATCTCTAGATCCTAGACCAGTAGATATTATAACGCTTGATGACTCTGTTAACAACTGTTTTGAAAATAGAGATTTAGAAAAGAGATTTGATGCAGCTGATTATTTTCTAAAATGTTATTATAAGAATCTCTTTAGTGAAGATGGGCCAGGGGAAAGTTTTTTTTTCTCCCCTGTTTGTAGTATGCAATTCGGTGCGTGATTTCTTGCAGGGCCCGGAGGATGATGAAAATTTTTATTTTGAGCCTCCGTAAGCGTGCCGAGCCTAGTCTAGCTAAAGACGTTAAAGAAAGCGCTGCTTGGGAGGCAACCCAAGGATTAAAGTAGTTAGTTGTTTTTGCGGTAAATAATTTTCTTTGCTCCGTGATCCAATTTTGTTTTGCAGGATCACCTTAGAAAATCCCAAAATTCCACATTTCCCATTTTTCATGGATCCAAAGGAAGAGGATGAAGCGCTCCTAGCTCAGGGAAGTCTCAGTATCTCTCTTTATGCTTTTCTGTTTTAAAACATTGGGGACAATGTTTAGTTTAAGTTTGGGGGGAGATTTCCGCTGTGTTGAGCATATTTAAATTCTGCTGGATGCATGAATAGATAGCCATGATAGCCAAGGATGTGATTTTTGAAATTTTGGGAGAAAATGGTTTATATGTTGTGGAATCTGGGAGCATGGCAGAAATTGTGAAATTTTAAAATTTTTTGATACTTAGTTTTGATGTCTAAAGCATGCAATAGTCTTATCTAATGACGTCTTTGAAAATCTAGATTCTTATTATGGTTTTCAAAGTTGTTGTCACCCCGATAGGCTTAGTTTCTAATATCAGGAAGTTCATGCTAGATTGCTCTAAAGAACTAGGTAGGAAAAAATGCTATGCCTGCTGAAAGAAAAGCAAAAGCAACAAAAGAAAATGTGAGAAAAAGAAAATCTGTTGAAAAAGAATTTTTGCTTGCTCAAAAGAAAAAAAGCCTAGGGGTAAAAAGAGCTACCTGCGGTGTGATCAGTTAGGCCAACCAAAGAATAAAATTCGGGTTAAGGGTCCCTGCACCGTAGTGTGAAAGCTAGTACCATTAGATATCAAAATGCAAGTTTGGGGGAGGAGCAAAAGAGCAACAAAAGAAAAAGATGAGAAAAAGAAAAATCATGTGAGAATTCTGCTCCCCCATGAGAAAAGAAAAAGATGACAGGCACCCTAGTTACTTTTTTTTGCATGATAGAAGGACTCCGAAGTATTAGGGGCTCTTAGCCAGTGTAGGGGGAAAACAAATGGAGAAAGCCATAAGACTAATCTAGGTTAGTAAAAGAATCAATAGATAAGTCTTGAGCATGCTATTCATTAATCTTAAGTTCAAACTAGTTTAAGATTTCTTCAAAAGTATGCGGTGCTTGCTTATTCCACTTGCATGTTTTCCATTCGATCCTAAGAATTCCAAAATCATTGAGGGTTGAGCGATTCTATTTCATGCATCTTTAGAATTTATTTTGCTCGGGACTAGCAAAAGCTTAAGTTTGGGGGTGTGATAGCGAGCAGAAATGTCGCTATTTTAGTCTCAATTTATTAAGCTTTTTGGTGCTTTAATCGTGTTTTTAATGAATATATTTAATGAATTTTGTTATTTGGTCCTTAGGAGCTAAGTTGGTGATTTTGGGAGAAAAAGAGCCAAAATTGAAGTAATTATAGCCCAAATCCTAGCTTGATGCAATTGGAGGCCCAAAGAAGACATTCATGGAGAAAAGACCAAAAGAAATGAAAAAGAAGGCCCAAAAATCAGCCCAAAAGGAAGCTGATTTTCTGGAAAAACTGGACAGCGTCGAGACGCTTAGCAAGGCAGCGTCGCGACGCTGCCCTTTCTTGTTGCCCAAGCCGCGTGCGCAGCAGCGTCGCGACGCTACCCCTATTCCAGGCCTATAAATAGGCGCCCTTGGTGCCTCATTTCTCATCAATAAAAGCAATCATCACTCAATCCTTTCTTTCCTTTCTTAAGACTCCTTTTTTGGAGCCCCTCTCAAGGCTTTTGAGCCTTTTTGAGAGGGTTCTTCTAGTGGGGAAATTTTGGGAATTTTGGGAAGCAATCATAGAGGCTCGAGGAGTAATCAACGGGGGCTCCAAGTGTCAGCAAGGGGTTTTTCGACGGTCAATTCCTTTCCTTTATGCTTTTTAATATGCTTTTCCTTGTAATTATTGTGGATATTATGGGTAGCTAAACCCCAATTTGGGGTCTTGAAATGAAATGATAGTGGAAATATTGTTATAATTTCTTGTCTCTTGCCCATGTCCTAATTATTTGTATGGATGTGCTTAATGCTTTACTCAATCTGGCCAATTGTGTAATGATTCGTTTCTTAATGGAAACTCGACGGAGAGAAATTAGGATAGATCATAATCCATGCAACTAGTTTAATTGCCCGTTGTGACACCGGGATTAGTTGATTAAACTTAGATTCCTAAAATGAATCAGAGCGTAATAATTAATGATTTTTAATGGCGCTAAGGACACTTAGGTTGTTAAAATGAATTAATTACAATTAGGGGAAACCGACAGGAGAACCTATGTGATTAACGAAGATTCTAGGTTTATAATTAGTTGGGCAATGAGATAGGATAATTATAGCAATTATTTAGCTAACCATTGATTTTCAAGACCCCTCTTCCCCGCTTAAAGAAAACTCTTTCTCCACATTTTATTTCTGATTGATCAAATTTGTTTTCTTTAGTCATTTTGAATTCAAGTTCTTTTTATCACATGAGCGTAGTCCCTAAATATTATTTCACCTAAGTATTTTCAGTGCTCAAGAGAATTTTAATTATTTGCTTAAGTTTCGCTTCGCCTCCCTGAGGATTCGATACTCGGAATACTTTCCGTTTTATATAACTTGTGACGACCCGTGCGCTTGCGGTTAATCATCGTACACACCAGTACAGCATAACAATGTACAAGAAAGTCAACAAAAGGAAAGTAGCTTTTCTAATACTTTATGTAGACGATATCCTACTCATTGGGAATGATGTAGGATACCTCACTGACATTAAGAAATGGCTAGCAACCCAATTCCAAATGAAAGATCTGGGAGAGGCTCAATACGTTATGGGAATCCAAATCATTAGGGATCGTAAGAACAAAACGCTAGCTCTGTCTCAAGCAACGTATATTGACAAGATGTTGTCTCGATATTCGATGCAAAACTCCAAGAAGGGACTACTACCCTTCAGACATGAGGTACACCTGTCTAAGGAAAAGTCTCCTAAGACACCTCAAGAAATTGAGAACATGAGACACATTCCCTACGCCTCAGCTATGGGCAGCTTAATGTATGCTATGCTCTGCACTAGGCCTGACATATGTTATGCAGTGGGAGTAGTCAGTAGGTATCAGTCTAATCCAGGGTTGGACCACTGGGGAGCGGTTAAGAACATCCTCAAGTATCTTCGGAGAATGAGGGACTACATGCTTGTGTATGGAGCTAAGGATTTGATTCTTACTGGATACACTGACTCTGACTTTCAAGCTGATAAGGATTCAAGGAAATCCACATCAGGGTCAGTATTCACCCTCAATGGAGGAGCAGTAGTGTGGAGAAGCATCAAACAAGGATGCATAGCAGACTCAACCATGGAGGTTGAGTATGTAGCAGCTTGCGAAGCACCTAAGGAGGCAGTATGGCTTAGAAAGTTCTTGACTGATTTGGAAGTGGTTCCGAATATGAACGTGCCCATAACACTATACTGTGACAACAGTGGGGCTGTAGCCAACTCAAAAGAACCTCGAAGCCACAAACGGGGTAAACACATCGAGAGGAAGTATCACCTAATAGAGAGAATTTGCAACGAGGAGATGTGATTGTGACTAAGATCGCCTCGGAGCACAACATCGCTGATCCATTTACGACGGCTCTCACAGCTAAAGTGTTTGAGGGTCATCTAGAGGGTCTAGGTCTACGAGATATGTATGCCATCTAATCTAGGGCAAGTGGGAGAAATGTATAATGGGTATAAGGATGCCCTAGTTCATTGTATTATTTTGATATACATGACATTTCCGGCTTTAGATTATTGCATTTACATCCCACTAACTAGTGTTTTAGTTCAAGTGGGAGTTTGTTGGGTTTTATGCCCTAAAACTCGTAGATAGTGAATGTAACCGTTGACCGGATATTAATGAAATAATATTGATGTATTTTTCCATTAATTGTTATTAGTTATTTTATATTTGTCTTTGCCTAATAATAACCCTAATCCAATAAACTAGACATCCAAGGTTGTAATATGAGTCTTGAACTATATGTAGCGACATATGGGATCATTGTTCAAGAAATAGCCTAAAGGGTCTATAGTATAGGGATAAGACTGGGTGCCTTATCCTGGTGACACTATGGATACGATCCACTTTGTATTTGATACAAACGCTGCGATCCAACGCGTTCGTATAGAAGACATGCGAGTGAGGGTATCCTATGCAATGAGTTTGCATAAGACCGGACCGCGAAATAGTAACCACTGGTTATAACACCGTTAGCTAGTTGGTTTTCTATTTCACTAGGACGACCTAGACAACTTAGTCTTAATCCTGAGTTGATTATGGACTCCTGCTCATGAGAGATTGTCCTTTGATTTGTATGGGTGAGAGTGGCCAATACGCTGACTCAATAAGCCTACCACTTTGGGGACAAGACCGAATGGGGAGCTGGGAACATAATCGTACAAGATGGAATTCACTCCTTCCCGACTTTAGGGAAGCAGATGAGTGTTCCCTTAAGTGGTTACTCCGAGTCTTGAACAAAGGGCCCTACCCTCTCAATGGCACGAAAGGGTTTTCTGTTTGATGGTTGGACGACAAACAGGTTGTTCATTAGAGGAGAATTGGTACTTAAGAAAATAGAGGTAACCCAGGGGTAAAACGGTAATTTGACCCAGCTGGTGTTACAGACACTCGTGAAGGACTAACTAGTCGATATTGGTCTATATCCGTGGACACAGAAAATATGTCTGTAGTGAGAAGAGTGCAACTGTGAGTCTATCGTGGAATGAACACACAGTTAACGAATATTGATTAATGTGGTTAATGAGTTTGACCAATTAATCTCACATCGTTGGAGCTTCTGATCTGCAGGTCCATTAGGTCCCACTGGTAGCTCATAAAGTAATTTGAGGCAACTAAGTAATAAATGTAAATTGAAAATGTTCAATTTACTAAGGGAAACAAATATAATATATATTGATATATTATTATGAGAGAAATTAACATTTGAAGAAGTTCAAACATAAATTTATGGAAGTTTGAAAGAGTTCAAATAATGAATTAATTAATTTAAGGCCTAAAATGTGTTTGGACAAATTAATTAATTCTAGGCCGGAAATTAAATATGTGATATTTAATTGGTGGTTAATTAATTAAAGAATTTATTAACCGGGAATTAATCAATTATGGAAATAATTAATCACTTAAGGAAGTGATTAATCATTTATGGAAATGATCTAATCACTTATGGAAGTAATTAGTCATTTGTGGAAAAGATTAATCAATTATGGAATTGATTGATCATGATTGATTAATTAAGGAATAAGATTGAATCAATTTTGGAAAAGATTGATTTAATTGAATATTTTATTCATGGCCTCTCTTCTATAAATAGAACACTAGACCTAATTGGTCATGACACTTGAAACTTTGCTCTTGCTCTTAGACTCTAAAAGACAAGACCTAGAATTCTCTCTAGCCTCCCTCTTAGAGAAAGACTCCCACAAGTCTTTTGCCTCCTAGACCTAGAGTCATACCGGTGTAACCTCTGTGGTTATTGTGTCATTCAAGAAGAATTTTCCAGCGATCACGAGACAAAGGAGGCTGCTGCGTTTTGTTCGTTGGAGCATCGTTGGCGAAGAACGGTCAAGTCTACAACGGAGGTTTGTAACGGTTCTTCCTCTTTCCTTTAGAAAAGCATGAAAATAAATTTAGATTTATTCTTCAGCATGTTTAAACCAATTTTCCAGCAGCTTTAAAGTATGCTTAAAGTTTGATTGAGTTTTCGTAACGGTATTTTAATGTTAATTAATATACGACGTAAGGTCCAATCGATGTGCTTCCGCTGCGTGGGGACTTTTATTCCCTTCATTTCCTTCATCAAATAAGCCATTGATATTATTAACTTTCCTCCATCGATTTGCCTTCATGTGGAACCATTTCGTATTCCGATCTCCCCACTGCAGCCAATCCTCTCGGACTCTCTGTCTCCAGTAGATTTCATCATCCTTTAGCAATATCTCATGCTCTTTTCCCTTCTCGTGAATCTTCCTTATACTTTCCTTATCCACACTGCTAACTAGGCTCTGAATCTCCTTTTCCTTCTTGGATATAGCCCCTCTGATAGAACCCCCATACCTGTACCTGCTCCAGTTTCTTAATCTCTCAAGGCAAGTCCTTGTTTTGTCCACAATGTTGTCAGACATCCTGTCTCCACTCTCCTGCCAAACCCTGCGAACTATGTCCTTGCACTCATATTTAACCCACATTTCCTCAAATCGTCTAGGCCTTTTTATCTCCCATTTCCTCTGAAGCTTCTTATCCTCAAACCATTCAGCCATAATTGGCCTATGATCCGACGCAATGCAAGATAAGTGAAAGACTTTAAATAAGCTACACTTCTCTTGCATATCATGAGTAAGAAGGAAACGATCCAAGCGCTCCCAAATCATTTCGCCATTTACATGGCTATTACACCATGTGAATTTAGGACCAATGTATCCAGGATCATGAAGCGCACATTTGTCTATAGTGTCACAGAACTCTTGCATATCCGACTCCGCTCTCGTCCTTCCCCCTCTTTTCTCATTTTGACTAGTGATCTCATTAAAATCTCCTCTTACAATCCAAGGGAGACTAAATCCCTCTTTCAGCCGATTCATCAAGGTCCAAGTAGTATGATGCATATCTCTATTGGGGTTACCATAGATGCCAGAGAACCTCCAATGCCAATCCTTCTCTTTAACCACCACGTCAATATGACCTATCGAAAAGGATCTAATGGTAACATCGGTTTCAATCTTCCAAAGCAATAACAATCCTCCACTTTGTCCTTCACTTGGGACAGATAACCCACATTCAAAATCCAGATCGCTCCTAATTTTATCAATTTTATTTCCTCTTATCCTTGTTTCCATCAAGAAAACCATTTGGGGAATATGGCTACGGATTAGATGACGTAGCGCTCTGAATGTCCTTGGGTTCCCCAACCCTTGGACATTCCAACTTAAGATTTTCATTGTACTCGGCGGGGTTGCTCAGCAGCCTCCATCGATAGTGCAATGTTTTGTTCAGTAAGCAACACCTTCTTCCTTCTTGATTCTTCTTCCTCAAATTCAGTACTGTGTTTCTTGCCTGTTTCCTCCTTGATTTGATTCAATTGTGTCCCCGGACCATTATCTATATCTGTCATTCCATACACTCTCTTCCAGGTTCTAACCTTACTGCTTTCTTCTTGACTCTTCTTTAATTCCTTCCCTTTACCTGTTTCCGACTTTGGCCCATTTACAGATGCTCATTCCTTTGATAATTCTTTCTTCTTGGATTCTTTGGCCCATTATACTCTCATCTTGGATCTCAGGGGAATCTAATATGTTTTGGTCTTTTCCAACTTGTGGGCCTTTATTCATTAGATCCTCAATTTTGCTATCCTCTGTAGGCCCACCGTGAATATGGTCAATATCCATTCAAGGGAAGTTAATATGTTTATTATTGAGAGCCGTTGTGATAGAATGATCTTTTGGATCCGAAGAAATCTCTTTCCCATTAAACTCGTCTGTTTTATTATCTTGCTTCTGATTTTCAGCCCTTTCCTTTTAGAATAAACTATCCGTTACCTTCCTTGGCGGCATTTGGTTCCTCTCTGATCTCCCTGAAGATTCCGGCATGTCTTTGGACTCTTTCGGCCGACCACCAGTTTTAGCCACCGAATTACCTACTACAAAAATCGCTTTTCATGACGGGCGGTGTAGGTCATCTATACGAGTGTCATGGTAACTTTTCATGACGGGTGCCTTTTAATGACGGGCAATGCCCGTCATTAAAAGGTACAATGACGAACAGTTTTAATGACAGGCATTGCCCGTCATTAAAAGGTGCCCGTCATTGAAAGGGTATTTTTCAACCAAATATCCGTCATTAAAAGTGTCCGTCGTTAAAAGTCCGTCATTAAATATCTTTTTTAATGACAGACATTGCCCATCATCATTTTGTTCATAATTTAATAAAAAAAAAATTGTTGGTTGCCCGGTGTGGCATACCAACAATATTTTCTTCATTTGTCAAACTTTAAAGAAAGTAATCTTAATTGTTCATACAATTTTTATTCATACAAGTTTGATGTGAAAATAAAATTACAAACACTTACACTTAAAAGTCTCAAAATTACTAAACACCTATGATTAAAAAGCCTACATCTACACTTAAGAAAAACAAAAATTCTCGTACATGCAGCTTCCTTTCTGGTCAGCATAATCTTGCTCGTACATCGAACTTTAAGAACCTAAGAAAAACAAATTGTAATTACGTTCGATACAACCGAAACAAGAACTCACATAACAAACATAACAACAAAAACTTGTGAAATTATCTCAAATCATCCATACTTTTAAATGAAACAACTAATAAAAAATAATGAACTTGAGAACTACACTAATGAAGAACACAAACAATGTCATGGCAAATTAAAATGCATAAACATACCAAAACTTAGCAACATAAATAACCAAACTTATTAAAGGAACTAAACGAAACAACATAATGAACCTCGTAAACATAACAACTCAATGAAGAACAAGTGAAACTAAACTTATAACAACTCGATGAAACTAAACTTGAAACAACTTAATCATTTTCACTTATCTCAAACCATTGAAACTTTTTGAATGAAACAACTCAACTTATCAACAAAAACAATTAAGTGCAACAATGTAGCAAACCTCATAAACATAAAAACTCAATGGAAAACAAGTGAAACTAAACTTATAACAACTCAAACTTTTGCACTTATCTCAAATCATCGAAACTTTTTTAATGAAAAAACTAAGTGCAACAATGTACAGAACCTCATAAACACAACAATTCAATGGAAAGCAAGTGAAACTAAACTTTTAAGAATTCAATGAAACTAAACACAAGAACATAACAACTTATTAAAAGAACTAAATACAAAGAACGTAACAACTCAATGTAAAACAAACTTATCAATACAACCAACTAATTAACTTATGACTACCATAACTGCAGGATAGTCATAATACTCAAGTCATACAAAGTCAACATAAACAAATGAATGAACTTCCATTAGTTTCACCACAGACCCAAGCTGACATAAACCAAAGCAAATGGTAAAGTATAGTTTGACAAATTAAAGTTCTTATAAGAATAATATGGTACAAACTCCCCTTTATACAATTAACCAGCAACATTTAGATTGGTACTGAAATAAACCCACAAAAGATTTGACAAAGTTGATAGGAAACCGATCTTGACATCGGAAATAAGATTAAGAGTGCTAGACTAAGTGACACTTAGATCAAAGAAAAAAATATGTGATAGATAAATATACATTCTCAAAGAAAGTTTGAAAAAAAAAACATTAACATACCTCAAAACCATTTGCATCTGATTCTTTAACTTTTCCAATAATTATCTCCCCCACGAATGGACGAAACACAATCAATGTGAACACAACCTGCCAAAATATCCAAATACTGACACTCAAAACCACATATTTCCAATGAACAAGTAACCCTGATGTGGTTTTAATTAAATGATAGATCATATAACCCACCTCAATGGAAACATAAAGAGAAATAAGAATGATTGTCGAATACAGAGTAATCAGGGTAAACATGGTGTTTTTGCTGTGTGTACGATTGTACTAAACGATTATCCGCAAGCGCACGGGTCGTCACAAGTTATATAAAACGGAAAGTATTCCGAGTATCGAATCCTCAGGGAGGCGAAGCGAAACTTAAGCAAATAATTAAAATTCTCTTGAGCACTGAAAATACTTAGGTGAAATAATATTTAGGGACTACGTTCATGTGATAAAAGAACTTGAACTCAAAATGACTAATGAAAACAAAATTGATCAATCAAAAATAAAATGTGGAGAAAGAGTTTTCTTGAAATGGGAAGAGGGGTCTTGAAAATCAATGATTAGCTAAATAATTGCTATAATTATCCTATCTCATTGCCCAACTAATTATAAACCTAGAATCTCCGTTAATCACATAGGTTCTCCTGTCGGTTTCCCCTAATTGTAATTAATTCATTTTAACAACCTAAGTGTCCTTAGCGCTATTAAAAATCATTAATTATTACGCTCTGATTCATTTTAGGAATCTAAGTTTAATCAACTAATCCCGGTGTCACAACGGGCAATTAAACTAGTTGCATGGATTTTGATCTATCCTAACTTCTCTCCGTCGAGTTTCCATTAAGAAACGAATCATTACACAATTGGCCAGATTGAGTAAAGCATTAAGCACATCCATACAAATAATTAGGACATGGGCAAGAGACAAGAAATTATAACAATATTTCCACTATCATTTCATTTCAAGACCCCAAATTGGGGTTTAGCTACACATAATATCCACAATAATTACAAGGGAAAGCATATTAAAAAGCATAAAGGAAAGGAATTGACCGTCGAAAAACCCCTTGCTGACACTTGGAGCCCCCGTTGACTACTCCTCGAGCCTCTATGATTGCTTCCCAAAATTCCCAAAATTTCCCCACTAGAAGAACCCTCTCAAAAAGGCTCAAAAGCCTTGAGAGGGGCTCCAAAAAAGGAGTCTTAAGAAAGGAAAGAAAGGATTGAGTGATGGGTTGATTGATTGATGAGAAATGAGGCACCAAGGGCGCCTATTTATAGGCCTGGAATAGGGGCAGCGTCGCGACGCTGCCTTGCTAAGCGTCGCGACGCTGCTGCGCACGCGGCTTGGGCAACAAGAAAGGGCAGCGTCGCGACGCTGCCTTGCTAAGCGTCTCGACGCTGCTGCGATTTTCCAGATTTTTCAGCTTCCTTTTGGGCTGATTTTTGGGCCTTCTTCTTCATTTCTCTTGGTCTTTTCTTTATGAATGTCTTCTTTGGGCCTCCAATTGCATCAAGCTAGGATTTGGGCTATAATTACTTCAATTTTGGCTCTTTTTCTCCCAAAATCACCAACTTAGCTCCTAAGGACCAAATAACAAAATTCGTTAAATATATTCATTAAAAACACGATTAAAGCACCAAAAAGCTTAATAAATTGAGACTAAAATAGCGACATTTCTGCTCGCTATCACACCCCCAAACTTAAGCTTTTGCTAGTCCCGAGCAAAATAAATTCTAAAGATGCATGAAATAGAATCGCTCAACCCTCAATGATTTTGGAATTCTTAGGATCGAATGGAAAACATGCAAGTGGAATAAGCAAGCACCGCATACTTTTGAAGAAATCTTAAACTAGTTTGAACTTAAGATTAATGAATAGCATGCTCAAGACTTATCTATTGATTCTTTTACTAACCTAGATTAGTCTTATGGCTTTCTCCATTTGTTTTCCCCCTACACTGGCTAAGAGCCCCTAATACTTCGGAGTTCTTCTATCATGCAAAAAAAAGTAACTAGGGTGTCTGTCATCTTTTTCTTTTTTTTTTCATGGGGGAGCAGAATTCTCACATGATTTTTCTTTTTATCACTTTTTCTTTTGTTGCTCTTTTGCTCCTCCCCCAAACTTGCATTTTGATATCTAATGGTACTAGCTTTCACACTACGGTGCAGGGACCCTTAACCCGAATTTTATTCTTTGGTTGGCCTAACTGATCACACCGCAGGTAGCTCTTTTTACCCCTAGGCTTTTTTTTTCTTTTGAGCAAGCAAAAATTCTTTTTCAACAGATTTTCTTTTTCTCACTTTTTCTTTTGTTGCTTTTGCTTTTCTCTCAGCAGGCAAAACATTTTTTCCTACCTAGTTCTTTAGAGCAATCAAGCATGAACTTCCTAATATTAGAAACTAAGCCTATCGGGGTGACAACAACTTTGAAAACCATAATAAGAATCTAGATTTTCAAAGACGTCATTAGATAAGACTATTGCATGCTTTAGACATCAAAACTAAGTATCAAAAAATTTTAAAATTACACAATTTCTGCCGTGCTCCCAGATTCCACAACATATAAACCATTTTCTCCCAAAATTTCAAAAATCACATCCTTGGCTATCATGGCTATCTATTCATGCATCCAACAGAATTTAAATATGCTCAACACAGCGGAAACCTCCCCCCCAAACTTAAACTAAACATTGTCCCCAATGTTTTAAAACAGAAAAGCATAAAGAGAGATACTGAGACTTTCCTGAGCTAGGAGCGCTTCATCTTTTTCCTTTGGATCCATGAAAAATGGGAAATGTGGAATTTTGGGATTTGCTAAGGTGATCCTGCAAAACAAAATTGGATCACGGAGCAAAGAAAATTATTTACCGCAAAAACAACTAACTACTTTAATCCTTGGGTTGCCTCCCAAGCAGCGCTTTCTTTAACGTCTTTAGCTAGACTAGGCTCGGCACGCTTACGGAGGCTCAAAATAAAAATTTTCATCATCCTCCGGGCCCTGCAAGAAATCACGCACCGAATTGCATACTACAAACAGGGGAGAAAAAAAACTTTCCCCTGGCCCATCTTCACTAAAGAGATTCTTATAATAACATTTTAGAAAATAATCAGCTGCATCAAATCTCTTTTCTAAATCTCTATTTTCAAAACAGTTGTTAACAGAGTCATCAAGCGTTATAATATCTACTGGTCTAGGATCTAGAGATGGCCTATCAATCATGCCAGTCCATTCATTAGAAAAAATATCTACATGCTCAGTAGATCCTTCAGACTGAGAATTAAAAAATGATTCAACTAAGCTATCACATGACTCATCATCAGAAGAATTAAAGAATTAAAGAATTTTAGGATCATATTCTATACTATGCACAGATTCGAGTTCTTCTGGGTCAGTTTCTATGCTATACACATCATCAGGACATGAAAAGAAAGTATTCACATTGTCAGGATTCATGCATTCAGGAATGTCAAGATCAGACTCAATAGATTCACTGTAATCATGGTCAGACTCAAAATTATCTATCGAGCAATCTTTTTTATGCCTTTTATGTTCATGCTCAATGTCAGGCAAATCAATATCATCAACAAAATTATTCATTTCAGGCAATTCCAATTCATTTTCAAAGGAAGGTAGATCATCAACTGCAGATATTTCATTGTCACAAGCAGGCAAGTCTAATTCATTTTCAAAGTCAGGCAGATCCAAATCATTTTCAAACAGAGGATTATCCATATATGCATCATGATCAAAATCCATATTATCAACAAGCATTTCTCCTAAGCCTAGGCCAAGATTATAGTCTACCTCTTCATCGTCATCAGTCAAGTATTCAGGCCCAACAGAAAAACATGTATGCAAGCTACAAACAGATTCATCTTGGCCAAAAATACTAAACACGACTTTTTCATCATCAATGTTCAAGGTAAGCTTACCTGTATGCACGCTAATCTCGGCCTTACCAGTGGCTAGGAAAGGTCTGCCTAAGATAATTGGCACCTCTTTGTCCTCTTTCATGTCCAGTACCACGAAATCTACAGGGAAGATGAATTTGTTGACTTTCACCAACACGTCCTCCACAACACCCATCGGGTGGGTAATCGATCTGTCGACAAGCTGGAGAATGACGTCGGTGTCTGTCATACCTGATAAACCAATCTTCCTGTATACAGAGTAGGGCATCAAATTTATACTTGCTCCTAAATCACACAAAGCCCTATCAAAGGATACCTCTCCTATGGTGCAGGGAACAGTAAAACTCCCTGGATCTTTCTGCTTAGAGGGTATCCTACCAGAAATAATGGTACTGCTACTCTCAGATAAATTAAAAACTTCTTTTTTCAGACTTTTCTTTTTAGAAAGCATTTCCTTCATGAATTTTCCATAATTTGGCATATTATACAAAGCTTCTACTAATGGAATATTCACAGACAACTTTTTAAACATTTCTAAAAATTTTTGAAATTGTTCATCTAATTTGACATTTTTAAATCTTTGAGGAAAAGGTAACTCCCTGAAATCAAAGGTTGGACATTCGCCCCTCCGCTTGGGCGGGCTAATATGCGAACCTCTGTCATGGTGGTTGCATGGAACCACTTATTCCTCAGTCATCTTCTGCTTCTCTTCTTCTTTTTTACCTGCACAGCTGTTAGAAAAATCACATTTTAATTCAATAGAGTTGGGAGGATGGTAGAACCTTTCAGAGGAGGCTTTTTGTGCCTCAGCCCCTTCATCTTCATCCCTTCTCTTTTCTTCTTCCTTTTTCTTCTCTATACTGTCCTCCAGTCTTCTGCCACTTCTTAGAACCACCATCTTACACTGCTCTTTCGGGTTAGGCTCAGTATCGCTTGGAAATTTTCCCTTCTGCAGGGCATTTACTGCTGAAGCAATCTGACCTATTTGCACTTCCATATTCTTTAGAGCTGCGTCGTGGTTGTTTACTGATGTCTGGAGATTCACATTCAATATCCTTTATTCCTTGATGAATAAAGCCACCATCTCCTCCAGATTATTTTTCTTCTCAAGAGTACTCGTTGATGCAAAACCTGGGGGTGGCTGCAAAACATTCTTCGTATTTGCATATGAGAAGTTCTCGTGATTGCGCAGACTGGGGTGGTAGAAGTTTGGTACTCCTTGAGTATATGATCTATTTCCTATGTATTGAACTTCTTCCACATCTTGACCTTCTTTCTTCGAATGTCCTTCAGCTAAGGTGGAAATGGACTTAACCACCTCAGATGACGTCAATTTGTTTAGTGCATTGGTCAGAGATGCCAGTTGCGCTTTCAGTGAACTTGACTCATCTAATTCATATAATCCAGCCTTTTTTGTAACTGTTCCTCTATCCGTCGGCCATTGATAACTTGTTGCCGCCATTTCCTCAAGCAGGTCTTTGGCTTCCGTCACCGTTTTTGAAAGAAAACTCCCTCCTGCTGATGTGTCAAGGACTGTCTTCGTGGAGGGGTTTAATCCATTATAGAATAACTGTACCTGAAGCCAATCAGGATATCCGTGTTGGGGGCATCGCCTAAGCATTTCCTTATATCTTTCCCACGCTTCGTATAACTGCTCCTCGTCAAGCTGTCTGAATGTTCCAATTTCAGTCCGCAGCTTGGTAGTCTTAGCTGGTGGAAAAAATTTTGTCAGAAAAGCCTGGGCAAGCTCGTCCCAAGTACTGATGCTGCCCGTCTCGACTGATTCGAGCCAATCTTTTGCTTTATCCTGCAGGGAAAATGGAAACAGCCTTAATCTGATCGCATCGGCCGGAACTCCGTTCATCTTTACTGTCCCGCATATTTCTAGGAATGATCGCAGATGAGAGTGGGGGTCCTCGGAAGGATGTCCCTTGAACGAGTTATCGCGCGCCATCTGAATCAACCCTGTTTTGAGCTCAAAATTTGTAGCTTGGATGGGGGCGTAAACAATTCCAGAATTCTCGGTAGGAAGAACTGGCTGCAGAAAATCTCTAATTGCCTTGGGAGCTTCTTCTTGGTGGGCCATCGTTTCTGCTAATCTTTTTTCTTTTCTAATGAATTTTAGAGTCCTGTTAATCTCAAGATCTAACGGAAACAGATCAACCACCTTGTTTCTTCGCATACAATGCTCCCAGATAACAAAAAGAACCAAACAAAAATGAAAATAAAAATAGTATTCACAAAATGATGAAAGAAAAAAATATTTACACCTAAATTACCATTTACCCTTTTCTTTTCGATGTCAAGAAAAATTAATTTTTTTTTTGCTTAAAAATCAAGCCTCCCCGGCAACGGCGCCAAAAACTTGTTTTTGCTGTGTGTACGATTGTACTAAACGATTATCCGCAAGCGCACGGGTCGTCACAAGTTATATAAAACGGAAAGTATTCCGAGTATCGAATCCTCAGGGAGGCGAAGCGAAACTTAAGCAAATAATTAAAATTCTCTTGAGCACTGAAAATACTTAGGTGAAATAATATTTAGGGACTACGTTCATGTGATAAAAGAACTTGAACTCAAAATGACTAATGAAAACAAAATTGATCAATCAAAAATAAAATGTGGAGAAAGAGTTTTCTTGAAATGGGAAGAGGGGTCTTGAAAATCAATGATTAGCTAAATAATTGCTATAATTATCCTATCTCATTGCCCAACTAATTATAAACCTAGAATCTCCGTTAATCACATAGGTTCTCCTGTCGGTTTCCCCTAATTGTAATTAATTCATTTTAACAACCTAAGTGTCCTTAGCGCTATTAAAAATCATTAATTATTACGCTCTGATTCATTTTAGGAATCTAAGTTTAATCAACTAATCCCGGTGTCACAACGGGCAATTAAACTAGTTGCATGGATTTTGATCTATCCTAACTTCTCTCCGTCGAGTTTCCATTAAGAAACGAATCATTACACAATTGGCCAGATTGAGTAAAGCATTAAGCACATCCATACAAATAATTAGGACATGGGCAAGAGACAAGAAATTATAACAATATTTCCACTATCATTTCATTTCAAGACCCCAAATTGGGGTTTAGCTACACATAATATCCACAATAATTACAAGGGAAAGCATATTAAAAAGCATAAAGGAAAGGAATTGACCGTCGAAAAACCCCTTGCTGACACTTGGAGCCCCCGTTGACTACTCCTCGAGCCTCTATGATTGCTTCCCAAAATTCCCAAAATTTCCCCACTAGAAGAACCCTCTCAAAAAGGCTCAAAAGCCTTGAGAGGGGCTCCAAAAAAGGAGTCTTAAGAAAGGAAAGAAAGGATTGAGTGATGGGTTGATTGATTGATGAGAAATGAGGCACCAAGGGCGCCTATTTATAGGCCTGGAATAGGGGCAGCGTCGCGACGCTGCCTTGCTAAGCGTCGCGACGCTGCTGCGCACGCGGCTTGGGCAACAAGAAAGGGCAGCGTCGCGACGCTGCCTTGCTAAGCGTCTCGACGCTGCTGCGATTTTCCAGATTTTTCAGCTTCCTTTTGGGCTGATTTTTGGGCCTTCTTCTTCATTTCTCTTGGTCTTTTCTTTATGAATGTCTTCTTTGGGCCTCCAATTGCATCAAGCTAGGATTTGGGCTATAATTACTTCAATTTTGGCTCTTTTTCTCCCAAAATCACCAACTTAGCTCCTAAGGACCAAATAACAAAATTCGTTAAATATATTCATTAAAAACACGATTAAAGCACCAAAAAGCTTAATAAATTGAGACTAAAATAGCGACATTTCTGCTCGCTATCACACCCCCAAACTTAAGCTTTTGCTAGTCCCGAGCAAAATAAATTCTAAAGATGCATGAAATAGAATCGCTCAACCCTCAATGATTTTGGAATTCTTAGGATCGAATGGAAAACATGCAAGTGGAATAAGCAAGCACCGCATACTTTTGAAGAAATCTTAAACTAGTTTGAACTTAAGATTAATGAATAGCATGCTCAAGACTTATCTATTGATTCTTTTACTAACCTAGATTAGTCTTATGGCTTTCTCCATTTGTTTTCCCCCTACACTGGCTAAGAGCCCCTAATACTTCGGAGTTCTTCTATCATGCAAAAAAAAGTAACTAGGGTGTCTGTCATCTTTTTCTTTTTTTTTTCATGGGGGAGCAGAATTCTCACATGATTTTTCTTTTTATCACTTTTTCTTTTGTTGCTCTTTTGCTCCTCCCCCAAACTTGCATTTTGATATCTAATGGTACTAGCTTTCACACTACGGTGCAGGGACCCTTAACCCGAATTTTATTCTTTGGTTGGCCTAACTGATCACACCGCAGGTAGCTCTTTTTACCCCTAGGCTTTTTTTTTCTTTTGAGCAAGCAAAAATTCTTTTTCAACAGATTTTCTTTTTCTCACTTTTTCTTTTGTTGCTTTTGCTTTTCTCTCAGCAGGCAAAACATTTTTTCCTACCTAGTTCTTTAGAGCAATCAAGCATGAACTTCCTAATATTAGAAACTAAGCCTATCGGGGTGACAACAACTTTGAAAACCATAATAAGAATCTAGATTTTCAAAGACGTCATTAGATAAGACTATTGCATGCTTTAGACATCAAAACTAAGTATCAAAAAATTTTAAAATTACACAATTTCTGCCGTGCTCCCAGATTCCACAACATATAAACCATTTTCTCCCAAAATTTCAAAAATCACATCCTTGGCTATCATGGCTATCTATTCATGCATCCAACAGAATTTAAATATGCTCAACACAGCGGAAACCTCCCCCCCAAACTTAAACTAAACATTGTCCCCAATGTTTTAAAACAGAAAAGCATAAAGAGAGATACTGAGACTTTCCTGAGCTAGGAGCGCTTCATCTTTTTCCTTTGGATCCATGAAAAATGGGAAATGTGGAATTTTGGGATTTGCTAAGGTGATCCTGCAAAACAAAATTGGATCACGGAGCAAAGAAAATTATTTACCGCAAAAACAACTAACTACTTTAATCCTTGGGTTGCCTCCCAAGCAGCGCTTTCTTTAACGTCTTTAGCTAGACTAGGCTCGGCACGCTTACGGAGGCTCAAAATAAAAATTTTCATCATCCTCCGGGCCCTGCAAGAAATCACGCACCGAATTGCATACTACAAACAGGGGAGAAAAAAAACTTTCCCCTGGCCCATCTTCACTAAAGAGATTCTTATAATAACATTTTAGAAAATAATCAGCTGCATCAAATCTCTTTTCTAAATCTCTATTTTCAAAACAGTTGTTAACAGAGTCATCAAGCGTTATAATATCTACTGGTCTAGGATCTAGAGATGGCCTATCAATCATGCCAGTCCATTCATTAGAAAAAATATCTACATGCTCAGTAGATCCTTCAGACTGAGAATTAAAAAATGATTCAACTAAGCTATCACATGACTCATCATCAGAAGAATTAAAGAATTAAAGAATTTTAGGATCATATTCTATACTATGCACAGATTCGAGTTCTTCTGGGTCAGTTTCTATGCTATACACATCATCAGGACATGAAAAGAAAGTATTCACATTGTCAGGATTCATGCATTCAGGAATGTCAAGATCAGACTCAATAGATTCACTGTAATCATGGTCAGACTCAAAATTATCTATCGAGCAATCTTTTTTATGCCTTTTATGTTCATGCTCAATGTCAGGCAAATCAATATCATCAACAAAATTATTCATTTCAGGCAATTCCAATTCATTTTCAAAGGAAGGTAGATCATCAACTGCAGATATTTCATTGTCACAAGCAGGCAAGTCTAATTCATTTTCAAAGTCAGGCAGATCCAAATCATTTTCAAACAGAGGATTATCCATATATGCATCATGATCAAAATCCATATTATCAACAAGCATTTCTCCTAAGCCTAGGCCAAGATTATAGTCTACCTCTTCATCGTCATCAGTCAAGTATTCAGGCCCAACAGAAAAACATGTATGCAAGCTACAAACAGATTCATCTTGGCCAAAAATACTAAACACGACTTTTTCATCATCAATGTTCAAGGTAAGCTTACCTGTATGCACGCTAATCTCGGCCTTACCAGTGGCTAGGAAAGGTCTGCCTAAGATAATTGGCACCTCTTTGTCCTCTTTCATGTCCAGTACCACGAAATCTACAGGGAAGATGAATTTGTTGACTTTCACCAACACGTCCTCCACAACACCCATCGGGTGGGTAATCGATCTGTCGACAAGCTGGAGAATGACGTCGGTGTCTGTCATACCTGATAAACCAATCTTCCTGTATACAGAGTAGGGCATCAAATTTATACTTGCTCCTAAATCACACAAAGCCCTATCAAAGGATACCTCTCCTATGGTGCAGGGAACAGTAAAACTCCCTGGATCTTTCTGCTTAGAGGGTATCCTACCAGAAATAATGGTACTGCTACTCTCAGATAAATTAAAAACTTCTTTTTTCAGACTTTTCTTTTTAGAAAGCATTTCCTTCATGAATTTTCCATAATTTGGCATATTATACAAAGCTTCTACTAATGGAATATTCACAGACAACTTTTTAAACATTTCTAAAAATTTTTGAAATTGTTCATCTAATTTGACATTTTTAAATCTTTGAGGAAAAGGTAACTCCCTGAAATCAAAGGTTGGACATTCGCCCCTCCGCTTGGGCGGGCTAATATGCGAACCTCTGTCATGGTGGTTGCATGGAACCACTTATTCCTCAGTCATCTTCTGCTTCTCTTCTTCTTTTTTACCTGCACAGCTGTTAGAAAAATCACATTTTAATTCAATAGAGTTGGGAGGATGGTAGAACCTTTCAGAGGAGGCTTTTTGTGCCTCAGCCCCTTCATCTTCATCCCTTCTCTTTTCTTCTTCCTTTTTCTTCTCTATACTGTCCTCCAGTCTTCTGCCACTTCTTAGAACCACCATCTTACACTGCTCTTTCGGGTTAGGCTCAGTATCGCTTGGAAATTTTCCCTTCTGCAGGGCATTTACTGCTGAAGCAATCTGACCTATTTGCACTTCCATATTCTTTAGAGCTGCGTCGTGGTTGTTTACTGATGTCTGGAGATTCACATTCAATATCCTTTATTCCTTGATGAATAAAGCCACCATCTCCTCCAGATTATTTTTCTTCTCAAGAGTACTCGTTGATGCAAAACCTGGGGGTGGCTGCAAAACATTCTTCGTATTTGCATATGAGAAGTTCTCGTGATTGCGCAGACTGGGGTGGTAGAAGTTTGGTACTCCTTGAGTATATGATCTATTTCCTATGTATTGAACTTCTTCCACATCTTGACCTTCTTTCTTCGAATGTCCTTCAGCTAAGGTGGAAATGGACTTAACCACCTCAGATGACGTCAATTTGTTTAGTGCATTGGTCAGAGATGCCAGTTGCGCTTTCAGTGAACTTGACTCATCTAATTCATATAATCCAGCCTTTTTTGTAACTGTTCCTCTATCCGTCGGCCATTGATAACTTGTTGCCGCCATTTCCTCAAGCAGGTCTTTGGCTTCCGTCACCGTTTTTGAAAGAAAACTCCCTCCTGCTGATGTGTCAAGGACTGTCTTCGTGGAGGGGTTTAATCCATTATAGAATAACTGTACCTGAAGCCAATCAGGATATCCGTGTTGGGGGCATCGCCTAAGCATTTCCTTATATCTTTCCCACGCTTCGTATAACTGCTCCTCGTCAAGCTGTCTGAATGTTCCAATTTCAGTCCGCAGCTTGGTAGTCTTAGCTGGTGGAAAAAATTTTGTCAGAAAAGCCTGGGCAAGCTCGTCCCAAGTACTGATGCTGCCCGTCTCGACTGATTCGAGCCAATCTTTTGCTTTATCCTGCAGGGAAAATGGAAACAGCCTTAATCTGATCGCATCGGCCGGAACTCCGTTCATCTTTACTGTCCCGCATATTTCTAGGAATGATCGCAGATGAGAGTGGGGGTCCTCGGAAGGATGTCCCTTGAACGAGTTATCGCGCGCCATCTGAATCAACCCTGTTTTGAGCTCAAAATTTGTAGCTTGGATGGGGGCGTAAACAATTCCAGAATTCTCGGTAGGAAGAACTGGCTGCAGAAAATCTCTAATTGCCTTGGGAGCTTCTTCTTGGTGGGCCATCGTTTCTGCTAATCTTTTTTCTTTTCTAATGAATTTTAGAGTCCTGTTAATCTCAAGATCTAACGGAAACAGATCAACCACCTTGTTTCTTCGCATACAATGCTCCCAGATAACAAAAAGAACCAAACAAAAATGAAAATAAAAATAGTATTCACAAAATGATGAAAGAAAAAAATATTTACACCTAAATTACCATTTACCCTTTTCTTTTCGATGTCAAGAAAAATTAATTTTTTTTTTGCTTAAAAATCAAGCCTCCCCGGCAACGGCGCCAAAAACTTGTTTTTGCTGTGTGTACGATTGTACTAAACGATTATCCGCAAGCGCACGGGTCGTCACAAGTTATATAAAACGGAAAGTATTCCGAGTATCGAATCCTCAGGGAGGCGAAGCGAAACTTAAGCAAATAATTAAAATTCTCTTGAGCACTGAAAATACTTAGGTGAAATAATATTTAGGGACTACGTTCATGTGATAAAAGAACTTGAACTCAAAATGACTAATGAAAACAAAATTGATCAATCAAAAATAAAATGTGGAGAAAGAGTTTTCTTGAAATGGGAAGAGGGGTCTTGAAAATCAATGATTAGCTAAATAATTGCTATAATTATCCTATCTCATTGCCCAACTAATTATAAACCTAGAATCTCCGTTAATCACATAGGTTCTCCTGTCGGTTTCCCCTAATTGTAATTAATTCATTTTAACAACCTAAGTGTCCTTAGCGCTATTAAAAATCATTAATTATTACGCTCTGATTCATTTTAGGAATCTAAGTTTAATCAACTAATCCCGGTGTCACAACGGGCAATTAAACTAGTTGCATGGATTTTGATCTATCCTAATTTCTCTCCGTCGAGTTTCCATTAAGAAACGGATCATTACACAATTGGCCAGATTGAGTAAAGCATTAAGCACATCCATACAAATAATTAGGACATGGGCAAGAGACAAGAAATTATAACAATATTTCCACTATCATTTCATTTCAAGACCCCAAATTGGGGTTTAGCTACACATAATATCCACAATAATTACAAGGGAAAGCATATTAAAAAGCATAAAGGAAAGGAATTGACCGTCGAAAAACCCCTTGCTGACACTTGGAGCCCCCGTTGACTACTCCTCGAGCCTCTATGATTGCTTCCCAAAATTCCCAAAATTTCCCCACTAGAAGAACCCTCTCAAAAAGGCTCAAAAGCCTTGAGAGGGGCTCCAAAAAAGGAGTCTTAAGAAAGGAAAGAAAGGATTGAGTGATGGGTTGATTGATTGATGAGAAATGAGGCACCAAGGGCGCCTATTTATAGGCCTGGAATAGGGGCAGCGTCGCGACGCTGCCTTGCTAAGCGTCGCGACGCTGCTGCGCACGCGGCTTGGGCAACAAGAAAGGGCAGCGTCGCGACGCTGCCTTGCTAAGCGTCTCGACGCTGCTGCGATTTTCCAGATTTTTCAGCTTCCTTTTGGGCTGATTTTTGGGCCTTCTTCTTCATTTCTCTTGGTCTTTTCTTTATGAATGTCTTCTTTGGGCCTCCAATTGCATCAAGCTAGGATTTGGGCTATAATTACTTCAATTTTGGCTATTTTTCTTCCAAAATCACCAACTTAGCTCCTAAGGACCAAATAACAAAATTCGTTAAATATATTCATTAAAAACACGATTAAAGCACCAAAAAGCTTAATAAATTGAGACTAAAATAGCGACATTTCTGCTCGCTATCACATGGTCAGAATGACAACCTGTGGAAGTCACTATTCAGAATCAACAGAACAAAAAATAAGATGAATAAAAATAGAGACAAAGATTAACCATAAGAAGAAGTTACCAGGAATCGGTTGCATGGGTTAAATTGGTTTTCCCCTCCCTTATCAAGAGCTAAGTAGTAGTACTTTTCGTTTACAAAAACTCCACTACAAGTCCCAAAGCACCAGAGAAATTGAATAAAAACCATTAATGACAAAAACTGAAAAAGAATGAGTAGAGAACTTATCAACAAAACGAGTCAAGTTTACCATACCTGCCAATGGCTCCAATCAAACACATGATAAAGAGAGTAGCAATAAGTGTAAGTATAAGTTTGTCAAGTTTTTTCTCCAGAGTATGAGTACTTCTTTTGGAGGGAACATTCATAGCATTCATCATACCTGCATATTTATTAATTTCAAACAGAATTCATAACATTAGCATCATCTAAGTTTGACCAAGAAAAGGACAAAAACCCAGGTTGAAGGAGTAAGTTAAGAGGTCAGGGCAAAGTGGGATGTTAAGAAAGAAGTGCACGCAGAATGGGTTGAAAGATAACATTCCTTCTAAAAACCCAAGTTGATCATTTATTTATTTTCCCTATTTTTTCATGGCCTATCCAAGTTCACTAATCTTCAAGGAGGCTCGCACAGACCCAAAACCAACTCCAAGAGACAACAAGTGTCAAATTATAAAGTTTTCCACCTAATGGTGGAACACAGAGCATGAGAGGATATCTCCAAAAGATCCAAGCTCTTACCACCAGGGCCACCCTTAGTGGGGTACAAACCAGATTAATCATTTTGACTACCTACTTCCCAAGCTGAGACACGGTACTCCCCTTGCTTCACAGTTAAGCTAATTTAATTGGTATTCTTCCTCCAACATGTTAGGAGTATCAAGAATCCATAATACATATTTCAATGTAAATCCCATTAGTAATTACAAAAGGCAAGGGGAATCAATGTCAGGTTTGAACCTACTGAAGAAGAAAATGAAATCAAACCACTGTGCAAATATAAAAATATAGAGAAGTTACGAAAGCCCTCTCTAATAAGGAGCTCACAGCGTGAATTGTTTTCCATACACATTCTAAATGCCCATATGTTTCCTCAAGAACTTTTATGATTATGTCCTTCTAGACATCCTATGAGATAAAAAATCACTGATTCCAATCATTTTAGCTGAACCATTAAATTCTTAAACTCTCAAAATAAACTATGAAATCAAGATGATAAATTTTGGTACCTAAACCATTATAATATTATTAATATATTATACAAATCCAGTAATATCCATTAATTGATACAGGATAACATACCTTTGTTTCATGGCCTGTAAAAATAACAGCCCCAACAATATACTCCGTGTTCCTGAGACTGCACCCCTGTAAACCATCACATTGAGAAAGCATAAAGGTTAGTGGTTTATATATTTAAACAAATATAGCAAACATGATAGCACTTACCAAGCATAACTAATTAAATCATGATAGAAGCAACAACGGAAGCAAAAGTCACCCTCACAAATGGAAAATATGTTTAATAAAAAGGTTTCTATGAGGAAAGAAAACCTATTTAATTGGGACCAAAATCAACTTTTTTGAGGGCCATAAAAGCACACCAGCAGCAAGAAGCCAAGTTGCAGAATTGAAAGGGGAAAAAAATCATACTCGCAATAAAAGTTGGTTTGGGTTGAGAGGTAATGTTTGCTTCTGAATAATAACATTGCCGGTGAAAGTGTAGAGTGAATTGTTTGGTTGCTCGCATTGTACTTCACCTGCATTTTGAAGAGGTAAAGAATAATTAAATCTTTTATGAATATAAAAAATGATCAAAGAAAACTTAAGAAATGAAATCGTGCAATGACTTCTTTCTAAGGGAGTATAACTGTATAAGAAAGCAAAGACTCAAAATAACTAAACAGTTTAAACTAAATTTGAATAGTCAATGTGTCCAACAGATCTATTAGTACCTTGAGAGAGCAAATTGAACATAGAGGAGGCATTTTCCACTTTCTAAATGATCTATATTTTAGTAACCATCAAGAGTTTTAGCTCTGTCACTAAGCAGACCGGTAGAAAGGGCAAATAGCTTCTTGAATTCACATCATTAAACATTTATTAAGTCAACATACGTATGTTCAGCCTTCAGCTACCCCATCCTCAATGCCAACTTCTATAACCATGCGTCCATGCATTGCATTTTTTACATCATAATTTCACATTTAATCAACTTCAGAGTCGTAAAGTAATCAAGAAATGCATAATCATGACATAAATAGTCACAAAACCCACAAGATGAAAAAAAGATCAATATAGAATATGAACCTTTAAATTCAGATGCCTTCTCTGGAGTCAGGTAATCCCAGGTCTTTTCCAGGGCCTTTCTAATCTTTAAATTTGTCTCCCCGTCCAGGTTAGCAGTCTACGAGCCAAAAATAAAAATAAAAATTCAAACATTTGAACTTTCTGGAAGTTGGATTCATCACCTAGACCAGCACTTTATTTGAAATGAACAAAAGGGGAAAAAACCTAAGCTAATTAAAACTAAAAAGACTTAAATTGGTATTGAGATGGAAAAAAAAACCTCAATGTAGCAGACACCATCTGGATTTGTACTAGCAAGGAAAAGAAGATCCGTAGGAAAAAACCCATCCTACCGAACCTGCATCAATGACAATATCTCAATGGAAATAAGTTAAAAGTCACACTATGGGAAGACCCAATCATAGAGAACGCAGATAGTTTATCTCCCTTTCTCAACCACTGGGCTTGTTTCCTTTGTAGAACCTCCTTTGGTAGTGGACTTCTATTTATAGAGTTCTTTTTTAGATTGAGGAAAAAAAATAAAAGAATACAAAAAGGTAAACACAATGACAACCCAACAAAAGAAGTCAAATAGACCT
The DNA here is from genome assembly GCA_017139565.1 of Luffa aegyptiaca. Classification (NCBI taxonomy): domain Eukaryota; kingdom Viridiplantae; phylum Streptophyta; class Magnoliopsida; order Cucurbitales; family Cucurbitaceae; genus Luffa; species Luffa aegyptiaca. The sequence goes on from CM029397.1 coordinate 27,959,549, forward strand.
GAACTAACCATACAAAAAAGAACTTCAATCCAACAAAATAAAGCCTAACGAATAATAATGAAAAATCCCTTTGTAGTGAACTTTTATTCAAGATTTCATCAAAATACCTTTTTATAAGGTTTTCATCAAAATCAGTAGAGAGTGCAGAGAAGTTATTGCCCTCCATTCAATCAACCCAGCACTACTCCGGCTATACCCACCATCCACCTTATATTTCCTTCATTCAATGACATTGACAACTGTACGCTCTACATATCCCTACTCCTCCCATCAAACCTCAAGGCCATACAACATTTGAAGGGGAGCAAGTGAACAAGGAAGGTAACAAAGACAGAAGGGGGGATCATCATTAAAAATACTCTAAACTTGAAACACTATGTTCTAAAACCTAGTCATAATATAGTATTAAAGTATTGATATAAGATTAAATTTATCGAAACCCATCAACTTAAGCTTTTAGGTTCAATGGTGATTTAACATGGTTTCAGAGTAGGAGGTCCTGTGTTTGAATCATATAACGTCCATTACTTTCCCAATTAATATTTGTAACCACTTGTTGGGTCTTATGCTAATTTCCATCTCCAAGGGGTGTCAAAATAATTGCAAGGCAACCATACAGTAGGGCACTCACCCAGTCCACATTTGTAATTGGATGCACAGGACTGCATGATGAATAATAATTAAAAAGGAAATCATTAAAATAGTATTCAATGGCCTGGGTCTCAAACAAAGTAAATCAATAGATTAAAAGCAAGAACACAATATAAAATTTTAAAGCAACATTTCAATTTTTTTTCCCCACAATTAACAAGCTCTAAAAGTTTTTTAAAAAGTGCAAAAAAAAAAAAAAAAAATATGAGGCTTGAAAAGAGTAGAAAATAAGCACAATATAAGGCTTGAACAATAGTTTCACATAGCCGTCGCAGGTAACAGATGTGGGTCTTTGCACGTCGTCGCTGGAAAGGAAGGGAGAAGCAGCTGAGTTCGTGGGTCAGAACCTCCGAAGGAAGAAACTGCACCGTACCGTCCAATAATGTATGTCGACGCTGTTGAAGCTGCTGCGATAGGATAAGAAGCTGCTGCAGTAAGTTCACGCTCGTGGGTCGTTTGAATCAACTTCACGTTGAAGAAGGAAGGATAGGACGTTGCGGCGGCTAAAGGTTAAAGATGGGAGGCTAGGGTTTTTCGAATACTTTCGAGGAGAGAGAAAAGCGATATTTGGGCTTTTATCGTTTTTTTTATAAATATATTAAAAAAAAAGGCTTTTAATGGCGGACAATGCCAGCCGTTAAAGCCTGTTTTTAATGACGGGCAATGCCCGTCATTAAAGGTCAATTTTTCCAGAAAAATGCGTGTCCAACATTAAGTGTGGTGCGCGTTTTTCGTCCATCATTAAAGGTCCGCGCCCCTTTTTTCTGTCTGTCATTAAAACCTGTTTTTGTAGTAGTGTCGTCCACCATCTCTTCCCCTTCCTCTTCCCCTTCCATGGGTGTCACCTCTCTCGAAATAATTGTAATGATAATTTACCAATTTAGATGGTTCCCGAAGCCATGGGCCGTATGGTAGATCATCTTCATTGGTTCCACACTCTTCACCACATTCTTTGATTGTATGACCCAATAAGCCACATCCATAACAAAAATCCGGCAGCTTTTCATATGTAACTTTTATCCATTTATCCGCCCCTCCCTTATCAGATTTTTAAAAAAATACCACATTTTAAAGGTGAGCTGACCTTAACTTGAATCTTTATCCTTAACGATTTGCCCCAATGTTGCTCAGTTCCATCTTCGAGATCAATCTGTTCTACTTTCCTCAATAGGCTTCCAATTTCTATCGCTGTGTTCCTAAGTTTATGAAAATGAATCCAGAAAGAAACCACAAATGCATATGTTGATCAAATGAATGGGAAAACGATTCATCTATTTCCTAGAAAATAGAAGAATTCATGAGTTTTGATGAGACAATTGACGACACACATAATTACTACAAAGAAGAATTCCTCAATTCATTATTGTCCAATGGTGTTCCGCCTCAACTTGATATTGAAAAACATTGTCTAGTCATGTTATTGAGAAACGTAGACCTATCAAATGGTCTATATAACAGAACTCGAATGGTTTGTCATGAATTTCACAAACACGTCATTTATGTAGAAATCGCAGCTAGACAACATGTAGGAAAGAAAGATTTTTCTTCCACACATACCAATTAGTCCTGCAAATGATACAAGGCTCAAGGACAAACATTACCTAATGTTGGAGTTTATCTTCCTCAACATGTTTTTTTTTTTTGCATGGACAAATTATATGTAGTACTTTCAAGAGGGATTTCTATGGCAACCACAAAGGTATTAATCAAATCAAATGATAATTTGACCAAAAACGTTGTATATAAAGAAGTTTTGACTTTATAAACCAATTTCTTTAACATGTATATTTTATTATTATTTAGAATAATTATTGTTACTCCATTTGCTTGTTGGGTTTTATGCCCTAAAATTCGTAGATAGTGAATGTAAACAAATTATATACTTGTTTTAATAAAATGTTATTAAGTTTTTGCAATAAAATGTTATAGTTAAATATTGCACAATTTGACCCAAATCCAATAAACTAAGATCCAAGGTTGTTTTTATGAAACTTGAACTAGTATGTGGGGACATACGGGGATCGATGTTCAAGTAACAACCTAAAAGGTCTATAGTACAAGGATAAGGCTGGGTACCTTATCCTGGTAACACTATGTGATACGACCCGCTTTGTATTTGATACAAACGTATTGATCCAAAGCGTCCATGTAGTAGACATGCGAGTGTGGGTATCCTATGCAATGAGTTTGCATAAGACCGGACCGCGAAATATTAACCGCTAGCTATAACACCGTTAACTAGTTAGATTTCTATTTCACTAGGATGACCTAATCAACTTAGTCTGGATCTTGAGTGGATTATGGACTTTTGTTCACAAGGGATTGTCCTTTGATTTGTATGGGTGAGAGTGGCCAGTACGCCGACTCAATAAGCCTACCATTTTGGAGACAACACCGAGCAGGGAGCTGGGAACATAATCACACAAGATGGAATTCACTCCTTGACTTTTGTGGAAGTAGATGAATGTTCCCTTAAGTGGTGTCTCCGGGTCTTGAACAAAGAGCCCTACCCTCTCACTGGCCCGAGAGGGGTTTCTGTTTGATGGTTGGACCATAAACAATTTGTTCATTAGAGGAGCACTGGTACTTAAGGAGGTAGAGGTAACTTAGGGGTAAAACGGTAATTTGACCCAGCTGTAGTTACGAACACTCGTGAAGGACTAACTTGCCATTATTGGTCGATATCCGTGGACACATAAATATTCTGCAGTGAGAAGAGTGCAGCTGTGGGTCTTTAGTGGAGTGACCCACAGTTAACGAATGTTGACTAACTTGGTTAATGAGTTTAGCCAATTAGTCTCGTACCGTTGGAGCTTCTGATCTGTAGGTCCATTAGGTCCCACTGGTAGCTCGTAAAGAGACTTGAAGCAATTAAATATAAATTGTAAATTGAATGTGTTCAATTTATTTGGGGAATCGTATAATGTATTTTGATGCATTATAATATAAAGTTTATGACACTTTATAATATAATTTTTGAATTAATTTCGAAAAAATTAATTCTTGAGAGAAAATATTTGAAAGAGTTCAAATAAATTTAATATGAATTGGATTCATATTAATTTTAATTTTAATAAAATCTCTAAGATTAATTATATGATATTTAATTGGGTAATTAATTAATTATTTATTAAAATGAGATATTGTTCAGATAATAGATTTGAACTTATTCAAAGACCTTTTCCTAGACATTTTCCTATTAGGAAAAGGTCTTGGCCTTTACCTATGTATAGGATCCCTGGGGTGGGGTGAAAGACATCCCATTGACTCTCCTTCTCTCAGAGATCTCTCCCAATAGACTCTCACACGTCTTCTGCTTCAAGAATTCTTAGAGATATACTGGTGTAGCCGATTGGTGGTGTTTACACAAGAAGGTTGCTGCATTTCCGACCTTATTAGCAAGAAAAGGCGAATGATCTAGGCTTTCTACAAAAGTAAGTTTTCTATGAAAATCTTGATCACTAAGATCAATCTAGTTGATCATTTAGCATGTTTATAGCCTTCATACAACCCATTAAATATAGATTTATCTTTGTAATATTTTTGCAAATTGTATTGGTATTTCAATTAGAATCTAAGACTCTGAGTAGGTTTGGTAATAATTTCCACTGTGTAGGGCTTTTATCCCTTCATTGCTATGATAAGTCACATATATATCGTTTTTTTTTTTTAAAAAAAGAGTTACATATATATTATATTATATTATATTAAAATCATTCATATTAGAAAACCAAAAAAAAGAAAAAAACATCATGGAGGTAGAAAAAACAAAACTAATATAAGAATGTATAGATAATCTTAATTAGTTTTAAATTAATTTATTTCATAATAATTTAGTCAAATTATTACCCGTGGTAAAAACCTAGTATATATATATATATAAAAGTACGAATGTGGAAGAAACTTTTATTTGACAATATTATCCTTGATTTTTTACGAAATACCTAAAATATCCTTCATTTAATTACCTCACCCCACTCATGTATAATTCCATGTGTTTTTTTTAGAAGAATTCCATGTGTTTTTTCCTTTTTTTTTTTTTCTCATTTTTTGTTATTCTCTCCCCATCAATACACTCCCTCACCACTCTTACAAATTCAACCAAATAAGTTCAAAGCTCTTCTAATTATCTCTCATTTTAATATCATGCATCTTATCAATTAGTTTTTTCTTAAAGGACTCTCTTAATCAATTGGATTATTAATATTATATTAAGGTTAAAAACTTTAGGTAACAAACCCTTCCAAATCTATCTCAAATCTCAATTCGACTTAAAAATATATTTAAAAATTCTTAGATAAATATATAATTTGTACTATATATAAAATGAGCTATAGAGGAGAAACTTTCTCTTTATTCCCTTCTGCACCTTTCTTTTTAAAATTTATTTTCTTGCAATTATTTTTTATTTTTTTTCATTTATAATGATTTATTGTAACACCCCGACTTTTTAAAACCTAAAGACTGACTAGGGACGTTACTACATGCATGAATGATTCAAAGAACTATGTTGTTAAATTTTTCCTAGAAGTCTAGAATGCATAAAATAGGTAAATAATTTTAGTAAAACATTTATTTGGGATCCCAAGAAAACTTGTAAAATAAGAAAATATTTGAACGCCTCAAAATGCAACAAAATAAATAGGTATTTGAATATTTGCATAGAAAATTCAAATAACGACAACTGATATGCAGAAGTAAAATATGCTGACACCATCCACCATGGCACCACCAGCAAGTGCTCTTGATTAGTCGCCTAACACGTTCTCGCCCTTACCTAAAGAAAAAAATTTAAAATAAACAAAGAATGAGTATTAAAAATACTCAGTAAGTAACTCCTCTACTAGGGTTGGTTATGCAAGCACAAACATTTATGAGGGGACCTAAACTTTGTTTTATAACAAACTTTACTTCTAGGCCATAACGCCAAACGTGAATTATATCGTGACCTTATCGCCACTAAAACTTTATCGTGACCATATCGCCACTTGTCACCATGGCCATATCGCCAAGTTTTGAAAATAGGTACTAAAATCATTCTCTTGATCGAGCAAAGTTTCAAGAAAATTAATAAAAATCATGTCTTGACCATATCGCAAGTTTCAAGAAAATTATTTTAAATAATGTCTTGACCATATCGCCAAGTTTTTCAGTATTAAAATTTTCAAGAACGTTCATACCATGAGTCACACATATGCAATGTGAGGTCCCCAACTAGCTTCATGATAATACAACACATGGAAATTCAAATTTCATTCGTATAACATTCCACAACAAATAGCAAAATTTTTAATTTACATGCTCAACATTCTAGATCCAAAACATATAAATCATAGTATATTTCACATAGTCAATTCCAATACAAGCATCACAATCAATGCAGATCAACACCCAACAATTTTACAATTATCATGCCAACTAATAATTTAACATTTCAACAATAGATTCAATATGCTGATAGGGGAGCCAGTTACCTGACTTATGGGTTAAAGAACCAAATTGACTAATCTCTTTTTAAATCGATCATCTGCCCAACCTACAAAATCCAATAGCGACGACTCAAAAACTTGTTGGACAGTACTTTAAATAAGCGAAATTTCGTGAATTCGAGGCTAATATTGGTGGGCAACTCCAAAATTGATGAACCCCTCGTCTATATAGCAACTTAAATGGTTAGATACTCAAATTTGAATGTGATGCACGAATTGCTACCACAAGTGTACGGGTCAAGTTATAATATAGTGAATGTAAATTCGAATGTCGTCCTCTGGATTGGTGTCTAGCCAATTTTAATTAACGAAAATACTCTTGGCCGATTTTATTTAGGGAATCAAATTGGATGAGAATATAATTAAATTAAACAAAAAACTCAAGCAAAAAGTGACAATCTAATGGGAAGAATTGGTCTTAGGGATTTGATTTCACCAATTGGAGTTATGGATTAATAAACAAATTAACAAATAACTATGATTCATAAATCTTGGCAACTAAAATCACACATATCTCTCCCGAGCATACATGATTCTCCCATATGCAATTGAACCCGATATCCCTATCTAAATCCAATAAACATACAAGGCAATAAGGCTAACCTTTATAAAAATTTCTAGAATTAACCTTAATCTCCCGATTTTTAGCTAAATTCTAGTTATGCATACTGATCACTAATTTAAATTCTCTCTCCGAGTTAGATTAAAAAATAAACATCTATCAATTTATGGCCGGTAAATCGAAAGCATTAAGGATACAACATATGCATAAATGAAATCAATAGCATAAAAATAGTAAATCAATCCATAACGTGCCCAACGCTACATCAATCCCTAAGAATTAAAGCTAGCTACTCATACACAATGTTACAATATAGCGAGAGTCTAAAATAGCCATTAACTATCTAAAGTAAGGGAAAAGAGAATTAAACTCGTTGTAGGCCGAGACCGAACATCCCCGTCACGATCCCCAGGATCAATGGGTTGATTTCCAACTTGCCCCCTTCGCTTCAGCTCAAGAATGCCCAATTTCTGCTCTATTGTTGGCTCCAAAGAGTCCCAAATCGAAGTCCCCTCAAACCTAGCCGAAAAGAAGCTTATATAGCAGATTTTTCGTCGTAGCGTCGAGACGCTGCCTTCAAAACGTGCGTTTCAGTAAGCGAAATAACACAGCGTCTCGACGCTAAGGTTGCAGCGTCTCGGCGCTGTGACCTTTACGCGCCTAATCAGATATGGAATGTGAGTGTCGAGACGCTCAAGAGCTAGCGTCTCGACGCTAGCCTGCTGTTGACCAAAATTTGACTTTTTTCTCTTTAACTCTTTTCATTCCTTTACATCTTTTCACGTCCCGAGCACCCGATTAACTCTAATATTGCGCTATAGCTCCAATCAACCATTTCCTACAAAATAAACAATAAAGCACAATAAAATGACCCAAACATCATAAAAGACTAGCTAAATTAAATAAGTAAAAGTAGCTAGCTATGCTCGCTATCAGAATGGCAGAAACGTTCCATCAAATCTGGAATCAAAATTTATTTTATCCCTAAAATATTTGTTGAAAAAGAAACTTGAATCGAATCTGAAACTCATTGAAGCTTACCCAACCGACAACCAAATGCATCTATGGACTGCTACCCTTCACGATCGACGACGAGAGACGAACTACAACGACACGACTGAACGTGCAGGACGGAATCAGGGCTGCAACGGTTCTGTCCAGAGGGATGACGACACGAGGAAGGAGCCAGTTGCGTTTCGAGAGAGGGAAAGAGATCGATGGCAGTGGCTCACGGTTAGCGCTGGGCTCAATCTTCGACGGCGGCGACGTGGGCTTGTTGATCGGAGTGAGGAGGTGACGACGACGCAAAGCGACAGTGTGGGTAATGTTGCAGACCGAGAGAGGGAAAACGTGGAGGGAAAGAGAGAGCGTGAAGGACGAGAGAGGGAGAGATATTGGGGGGAGAGAGAAAGAAAAATCTTTTTAATTTTTTTTAGTCCATTTGACCGAAAGTTTGGGGGGAAAATTGAATATTTGACCGGGTACAAAGCCCCACTCTTTCTATTTTTTTTCGTGGTTGCTACATCATACTAACCTTAAAAGAACTTTTGTCCTCGAAAGTTTCCTCTTGACACTAATGTTAAAGCTACCTTGAATTGTAACCTATGGTTAGAATTCTGCTCATTGCCACTTATACTTTACCACCATTATTGTCAAAGTTGACAGGTGGCCAAACTTAACATTTGATAAGCTTCCACAACTTTCTTATTCAATAAATTTCATCCAACATGCATACATATTGGCAACAACTACAACTAGCTTTACTAGAATAAAAAATTGATACAAGTGAAGGAGTAGGGGAAAGTTCCATCGATATTGACATGACTGAAAAAATGAACTAGCCTACTTTCCTAAGTGGTAGAGTTTCTTCCCCCAGTGTTCTTCTGGGGGTAGTTGTATGCCATATCACCCTCTTGGCCACATCGAAAACACACACAAGCTCCCAACAAGCAACGCCCCCAGTGGCTCTTTCCACAATTATTACACACCGGCTTCTCGTGGATAGTATTCTGTTGGTTAGCTTGCTGTCCCTGTGCTTGGGCCTGAGGTGGATTCACGACTATGTCCTGGGATTGTTGTACGATATCCGATGTTTGGTCGAACCTCCTCTTCTAGCCTCAGGAGAGTTTTTGTTCCGAGGTCGCTCGAGGCATAGTTGTTAGACGACGATCTATTAACTCAGCCACTCTGACTGCCGTGGCGTAGTCCGGTGGTTGATGGGCAGCCAAGCTACCTTGTATGTCATCCCTTAAACCCGTGATAAACCTGTTGGGTTTTATGCCCTAAAACTCGTAGATAGTAAATGTACCTTTTGACCGAACATTAATAAAATGATGTATTATTCATTTATCTGTGTTTGTATTGAGTAATCTTGTCTTATTAACCCTAATCTAATAAACTAAACATTCTAGGCTGATAGTATGAGTCTTGAACTAGTATGTAGGGACATACGAGGATCAATGTTCAAGATTCAGTCTAAAGGGTCTATAGTATAGGGATAAGACTGGGTACCTTATCTTAGTGACACTATGGATACGGCCAACTTTGTATTATGATACAAACGTAATGATCCAACGCGTTCATGTAGTTGACATGCGAGTGGAGGTATCCTATGCAATGAGTTTGCATAAGACCAGACCGCGAAATAGTTAACCACTAGTTGTAATACCGTTAGTTAGCTTGGTTTCTATTTCACTAGGATGACCTAGGCAACTTGGTCTTAATCCTAAGTGGATTATGGAATCCTGTCCGTGAGGGATTGTCCTTTGATTTGTACGGGTGAGAGTGGCCTGCACGCCGACTCAATAAGCCTACCATTTTGGGGACAAGACCTAGTGGGGAGCTGGGAGCATAATCACACAAGATGGAATTCACTCCTTCCCGACTTTAGGGTGAGTAGAGGTGTGTTCCCTTAAGTGGTGTCTCTTGGTCTTGAACAATGGGCTCTGCCCTCTCTATGGCACGAGAGGGACTTTTGTTTGTTGGTTGGACCTCAAACATGTTGTTCATTAGAGGAGCACTGAAACTTAAGGATAAAGAGGTAGCCCATGGGTAAAACGGTAATTTGACCTAGCTGGGGTACGAACACACGTGAAGGGCTGGCTTACTGTTGATGGTTGATATCCGTGGACATAGAAATATATCTGCAGTGAGAAGAGTGCAACTGTGGTTCTTTAGTGGAGTGAACCACAATTAACGAATATTGATTAACTTGGTTAATGAGTTTAGCAAATTAATCTCATATCGTTGGAGCTTATGATCTGTAGGTCTATAAGGTCTTACTAGTAGCTCACTAAGGGTGTTGAAGTAATTTTCTAAGGGAGAATTGAATATTTGAAAGGTTTCAAATATTAAGTTAAAATATGAATATGATTCATATTAAAACTATAAGTTATAATTAATGCACATTAGATGTACATTAATAATATAGTTTATATGAGAGAAATATAATTAAATTTTTTATATTTAATTATAATATTAATTAATTGGTGAATTAATTACTTATTTCTTTTAATTAATTTAATTAAAATTGATTTAATTGAATTACATTAAAACTCTAGGTTATGTGGGTTTATTTATATAAATGTGATTTATATAAATAATAATTAAATTAGTTGTTAATTTAATTATATAATTAATTATTAATTATTAATTATTAATTATCAGTTATTAATTAATTATTCATTTATCAGTTAAGTTAACTGATAAACATGGTCATCCACATACCTAGGGGAGTTACACGAAAAATAGGGTATTTTTAGGGAGGAGGTTAATCGATGGTGGTGTGGCTTTACTCTCGCGATTGCATTCTCTCTGTAACTCTCCAGTTTTGCATTTTGCCCTCTCATTGTCATCTCAGAGAATTCTTGCTCTCTATTCCCATAGAGAAAGTTGCTCCCACAAGCCCCTCAACCAAAATCCTGTGAGATTATTAGTGTTACTATCGTGGTGGTGTTTGTGGGTGTTTTTTTTCCAGCAAAAGGGTGTTAAAAAATACTGCTGTAAATTCAAGATCAAAGTCAAGAAAAGGCGTTTCTCGGTCAAGATCTTCAGTGAAAGTGAGTCTTTTTTAACCTTATATCATTAGGATCTTGCTTTAGATTAGATCTAGGGTTTTTGATCCTTTAAATGCATGTTTTATAGTCGCGTTTCAGTAGTTATAAATTGTTTTTTACTATTGTGATTGATATTGCTGTCGTATTGGTTTTCCAATCGATGTTTAGATCGATAAGGTCCTCTAATCGTTTCCGCTGCGCTAGGAATTTAATCCCTACAAAACCGTTCTACTTTGTCGGCCTCTGTAGCAACCATGGTAGGGGCAAACCAAGAAAGTTTAGCAGACTCCATCTCATATTCTTCCACAGTTCGACTCCCCTGATTGAGAGCTATGAACTCTGCTTGCTTCTTGAAACGTGCATTTGCAGGGTAATATTTCTTGAAGAATGCTTCCCTAAACTAGAGCCATGTCACAGGTCCATTACTGACATCTATGGTCCTTTCGGCCGACTGCCACCAAATCAAAGCATTGTCTTGCAACAGAAAAGCGACACAATAAACCTTCTGGTTTTCCAGACAATTCATGTGAGGAAAGACGGTTTCAATGGAAGATAGCCACAGCTCCGCCACTGTGGGATCCTTTGATGCTCCATCGAATGGATGGGGATCCCACTTCCTAAAGTCCCTTAAAAACCTTGTCTCTCGCGATAGTGCTTCATTATTTTGAGGCGCTTAGGCCTCCTGCCCCGCAATCACGCCTGCAACTGCCGCTTGCACCGCAGACTGTACTGCCTCGACCACCGCTGACTGCACAATTGCCTGAATAGCATCCACCGTGACAGGTTCCGCTGCAGGTGTCGGTTGCTCTACTTGGGGGCTCCTGCCGGATTGTTTTCTTGTCCCACTGGCGGCACAACTGCCCCAGGGGCTGTGTGTCACGGTCATGCTTGTCCAAGGCGTGTTGCCCATGGCCGCATGCCCATGACAACCCATTCCCCTCATGCTTTCATTATATGTATTTCCTTTGTATCGCTTGTTTATTTTTCCTTGCATTTCTCAAGTGTATGACTCCTCGTGATTTTCATGTTTAAGCCAGCCGAGGCTAAAATGCTTAATAATATACTATAGGGGGTACGACTAGTTGTCAAACCTTTCTACTCGAGAGTTGTATGCTATCAAGCTGTTGTTGTGCCTTTGCTTACTTGATAGTCTGTGCAACCAATATTCTTTCAAAATGCTTTCAAACGTTTTCCAAAGCTTTTTCTCTAACCCCGTTTTCTAAAACCGTTTTCCAAGAACGGGGGTGGAGGTTGCGAGATAGGCCCGTTGTGCCATCGACGATCTGAGATCGAATTGGCTGACTTACTCGTGGGCGAGAGTACGTGTCGCACAATCGCTTGTGTGTTCCAAAGAGTGCGATTGTGACAGTTGGTATCAGAGCCTAGTTGGCTCCTGAAATAAAAGTCCGAAATCATGTCGGAAGCAAAACAGTTGGGCAAGACCCATGTGGAACGATTGGTAGAGATCGAAGAGCAGATGCTCTACCTGAGGGAAGTCTCTGATTCGGTTCGCTTCCTAGAATCTCGTCTTGAAGAGATTACGACGATGATAGACAAGATCTATGCGGTAGCTGGCCGTGTGGATAGAATGCCCATCCAAGAGTTGATTATGAAGGTTAAAAACCTCGAGAGCAGAGCTGCGAAACCTAGCAGCTTCGAGCGTGGGGACAGCTCGACGGGCTTTGTTGCTCAGATGGTCACAGAACTGTCTGAAGATGTGAAAGCTTCCCTCGACATAGTCAGGGCCGAAGTGGCGGATCCGAGTGCCAAGATAAACCTCACCATGAGAGTAGTGGGGAACCAAGCCCCGACAGGGGGTGCGGTCCAATTTAACAAAGTAAAGGTCCCAAAACCAAAACCCTTCTGTGGGGTTCGAGATGCCAAAGCCCTGGAGAATTTCATATTCAACCTGGAACAGTACTTCAGGACCACAAGTACAACGACTGAAGAATCAAAGATCACGTTAGCAACCATGCATCTAGCTGATGATGCGAAACTGTGGTGGAGATCCCGGTATCAGGACGTCCAAGAGGGCCGATGTGTCATCGACACGTGGGAGAGACTGAAACAAGAGTTGCGTTCTCAGTTCTTCCCAGAGAATGTTGAAATCTTGGCAAGACGGAAGTTACGTGAATTGAAGCACACAGGAACTATCCAAGAGTACTTCAAACAGTTTGCCGGGTTGATGTTGGACATACGAAACATGTTCGAGAAAGACAAGGTATTCTACTTTGTAGAGGGATTGAAGTCGTGGGCAAAGTCCAAACTCTACGAACAGAGAATGCAGACCTTATCAGACGCATATTCTGCCGCATAACGTCTGTTTGATCTTAGTAATGACATACCCCAGGATCAGAGAAGGAATCAGGCCTCTTCGAGTGGCGGGAACAAACCCGCGCGATCTAGCTCTCCCAAAAGTGGGGGAGGATACAGAACTGGAGTAGGGAATCGTAATACCTTCCAACCCAGAGGTGGAAATTTTTACCACCCCAACACGGGATATTACCAGGTGCGAATCGCTGAGGGAGATGAACCGAAGACAACGTGTGTCACGAGGTACGGAGCCTTCGAGTTCTTAGTCATGCCATTCGGCCTAACGAATGCTCCAGCTACCTTTTGCACACTAATGAACCAAGTGTTTCACGAATATCTCGACAAATTCGTGGTGGTTTACCTTGACGATATATTGGTCTATAGCTCGACCATGGAAGAACATGAACTTCACCTACAGTTGGTTTTTGAGAAATTGAAGAAAAACCAACTGTATGTAAAAAGAGAGAAATGCTCATTCGCTTAACGGTGCATCAATTTCCTCGGGCACGTAATTGAAGCAGGCTGTATTGGCATGGAAGATGGGAAAGTGGCAGCCATCAGAGATTGGGAAGTTCCAACGATAGTAACAGGTCTGCCTTCCTTCCTAGGGCTAGCCAACTACTATCGACGATTCGTGGAGGGCTTTTCGAATCGTGCAAGCCCCTTGACAAAGTTGTTAAAGAAAGACAAGACGTGGAGTTGGACTCCAGAATGTCAATCCGCGTTCGACGGACTGAAGCGTGCAATGATGGAAGGTCCGGTACTCGGAATTGCCGATGTTACTAAACCTTTCGTAGTATAGATCGATGCGTCAGACTACGCGCTGGGGGCGTTCTAATTCAGGATGGTCACCCCATCGCATATGAAAGCCGCAAGTTGAATGATGCAGAAAGGAGGTATGTGGCCTCAGAGAAAGAGATGTTGGCAGTTGTTCACTGCTTGAGAGCGTGGAGACAGTACCTTCTAGGGGCCAAGTTCATCGTCAAGACTGATAATAGCTCTATTTGTCACTTCTTCAGTCAGCCAAAATTGTCCTCCAAGCAAGCGAGATGGCAAGAATGTCTCGCACAGTTTGACTTTCAATTCGAACACAAGCCGGGTAAGGCCAACCAAGCAGCAGACGCCTTAAGTCGGAAGAGCGAGCATGCGACCCTGTGCATGCTAGCTCATCTGAAAGCGAGCAGATTGAGCGGAACTGTCCGCGAAACAATCAAGGAACATTTGAAGAACGACACCGCAACCCAAGCCATGATGAAGTTGGATGAAGAAGGAAAAACTCGTCAGTTTTGGGTCGAAGATGGTTTACTCCTAACCAAGGGCAACCGTCTGTATGTTCCCCGTTCGAGGAACCTCAGGAAGCTCTTAATCGAAGTATGTCACGATACACTGTGGGCCGGCCACTCTGGGTGGCAACGAACTTATGCTCTGGTCAAGCAGGGGTACTTTTGGCCAAGCTTTCGAGACGATGTAATGCTGTTTACTAAGACCTGCCTCATGTGCCAGCAAGACAAGGTGGAACGAGCCAAGATAGCAGGGTTGCTGGAACCTCGTGCCCTCAAGACCATGGGAGAGTGTATCTCTCGATTTCATCACTCATCTCCCTAAGATTGGAGAATTTGAATCAATTCTCGTGGTCGTTGACCAATTTTTGAAGTACGCCACGTTTATTCCGACTCCGAAGATGTGCTCAGCTGAGATGACAACACAGTTGTTTTTCAAGAATGTTGTCAAGTTATGGGGTGTACCCGAGAGTATAATTAGTGATCGAGATGCTCGGTTCACCGGAACATTCTGGACGGAATTGTTTAGATTACTCAGTTCTCATCTAAATATTTCCTCCAGCTACCACTCGCAGACAGATGGCCAAACAGAGCGATTCAACAGTATGCTCGAGGAGTACTTGCGTCATTTATTGATGCCCGACAGAAAAATTGGGCTGAGATGCTCGATGTTGCTCAGTTCAGTTTCAACTGCCAAAAGAGTTCGGCAACAGGAAAGACTCCCTTCGAGTTAGTATGCGGAAGACAACCGTTGATGCCACATGTGATCGACCATCCGTATGCGGGGAAGAGTCCCCAAGCTTACAACTTCACCAAGGAGTGGAGACAGACATCAGAAATAGCCCGTGCGTACTTAGAGAAGGCGTCGAAGCGTATGAAAAAATGGGCCGATCAGAAATGACGGCCAATGGAATTCCAAGCGGGAGACAGAGTTCTGATCAAGCTGAGACCAGAACAGATCCGGTTCAGAGGGAAGAAAGACCAACGCCTTGTTCGAAAATATGAAGGCCCTATCGAAGTGATCCAGAAGGTCGGTAAAACATCTTATAGGGTTCAGTTACCCTCGTGGATGAAGATTCACCCTGTCATCCACGTTAGTAACTTGAAGTCCTATCATCTCGACCCCGAAGACTCCGAGCGCAACGAAGTGACGCGAGCCCCAGTCACAATGCAGAACCTGAATGACAAAGAAGTAGATGAGATTTTGGCAGACAGAATTCGTCGCACAGGTAAACCTCGTCGAGACGTTCAAGAGTTCCTGGTGAAATGGAAAGGGCTCATGGATGCTGAGATTAGTTGGGAGCGGGTTGAAGACTTGAAGTCGGCTGCTATCAAGATCGCAGAGTTCGAGCAGCGTCAGTTGACAGGGACGTCAACCATTTAAGTGGGGGAGAGTGTCACGGTCATGCTTGTCCAAGGCGTGTTGCCCATGGCCGCATGCCCATGACAACCCATTCCCCTCATGCTTTCATTATATGTATTTCCTTTGTACCGCTTGTTTATTTTTCCTTGCATTTCTCAAGTGTATGACTCCTCGTGATTTTCATGTTTAAGCTTGCCAAGGCTAAAATGCTTAATAATATACTATGGGGGGGTACGACTAGTTGT
Source organism: Luffa aegyptiaca (assembly GCA_017139565.1). NCBI lineage: Eukaryota > Viridiplantae > Streptophyta > Magnoliopsida > Cucurbitales > Cucurbitaceae > Luffa > Luffa aegyptiaca. The sequence goes on from CM029397.1 coordinate 27,975,507, forward strand.
CAAACCTTTCTACCCGAGAGTTGTATGCTATCAAGCTGTTGTTGCCTTTGCTTACTTGATAGTCTGTGCAATCAATATTCTTTCAAAATGCTTTCAAACCTTTTCCAAAGCTTTTTCTCTAACCCCGTTTTCTAAAACCATTTTCCAAGAACGGGGGTGGAGGTTGCGAGATAGGCCCGTTGTGCCATTGGCGATCTGAGATCGAATTGGCTGACTTACTCGTGGGCGAGAGTAAGTGCCACACAATCGCTTGCGTGTTCCAAAGAGTGTGATTGTGACACTGAGCGACCCCTTCCACGACCTCTTCCATGACCTCTTCTACGAGGAGGCATGATTCTGATATTCGACAAAACTTGACTAAGTCTAATTCGCTGCTAACCTTTACTTCAACCTTATCTACTATTATTATTATCATTTAATAGAAAATAGTAATAATAATAATAATAATAGTAATAATAATAATAATAACATTAACAATAATCATTATACTAACTTTCACACCAACCATGTGATCATGCCTCACCAAAATAAAATATAAACATTTAAAAAAAATAAATAAACAAATAGCATTTTGATTAAGGCAATTGTGTACCTGACGATGACAAAGTGCTTGCTGATAGGCCATTGGAACACCTAAGGTTTACGATGTAAACCAGTCTACAGAATCCTTAACCTAGAGCTCTGATACCAACTGTAACGCCCCGACTTTTTAAAACCTAAAGACTGACTAGGGACGTTACTACTGTAAGGGATTGGAATTCCCCAATTCCATAAAGCAAAAGCGTAATTGGGACCGATTCGTAGTTAATTTTGTTTCCACCAAAATACCAATACATTCACAAAAATTTAGAAAACTATTCTAAATCAATTTATTAAGGTTAAGCATACAAAAATATTAGATCTAAATCTAATAGGAGAAGCAAACATATCGACGTTGTCGTCTCTGAAATATCAAGAACGCCTTTCATGATTTCATAGGGACCAAACATCAACAATTGGGACACCACCAATTGATCTTCCTCGCTATGTCTCTGAGATTAGGAACGTAGTTGTGGGACTACCTAATCTTGAATGGGAAAAACTCTAGAGAGAAAATCCTCCCTAGAGTTCTTGGGTTGAGAGAATATGAGAGGGAGACTAGAGAGAATGCAAGAGTGCATTCTTGTGGCCTTATGTTGTAGTACCTAAACCCTAGGTTTAGTGTTCTATTTATAGGAGAAAGGTCATGAATAAAATATTCATTTAAAATCAATTATTTCCATAACTGATTTAATATTTTCCATAATTAGTCAATTCCATAATTGATTAATCTTTTTCATAAATGATTGATCACTTCCATAAGTGATTAAATCATTTTCATAAATGATTAATTTTTTTTTGAGAAAAAAAGAATCGAATAACATTAAGAAGAGATATATCTGTTAACGTCTGTTCGACTACGACGAGCGATTACCGCAAGCGCACGGGTCGTCACAAGTAATATAAAACGGTAGGTAGTACCGAGTATCGAATCCTCAGGGAGGCGAAGCGAAAATTAAGCAAAAATAAAATCTCTTGAGCACTAAAAATACTTGGGTGAAATAATATTTAGGGAACAACTCAAGCAAACAAAAAGGATTCAAAAATCAAAGCAATTAAAGAAAATAATTTGATCAATCGAGAAAAAAATAAAATATGGAGAAAGAGTTTTCTTTAAATGGGAAGAGGGGTTTTGAAAAACAATTATTAGCTAAACAATTGTTATAATTATCATATCTCATTGCCCAACTAATTATAATCCTAGAATTTCCGTTAATCACATAGGTTCTCCTGTCGGTTTCCCCTAATTGTAATTAATTCATTTTAACAACCTAAGTGTCCTTAGAGCCATTAAAAATCAGTAATTATTACGCACTAATTCATTTTAGGAATCTAAGTTTAATCAACTAATCCCGTTGTCACGACGGGCAATTAAACTAGTTGCATGGATTACAATCTATCCTAATTTCTCTCCGTCGAGTTTCCATTAAGAATCAAATCATTACACAATTGGCCAGATTGAATAAAGCATTAAGCATATCCATACAAATAATTAGGACAAGGGCAAGAGACAGGAAATTATAACAACATTTAAACTATAATTTCATTTCAAGACCCCAAATTGGGGTTTAGCTACACATAGCTAAAATATCCACAACATTTACAATGAAAAGCATAATTAAGGGCATAAAAGGAAAGGAATTGACCGTCGAAAAATCCCTTCGCTGACGCTCGGAGTCCCGCCGAACACTCCTTATGCCTCCTAGGATGCTCCCCAAAATTCTCCAAAATATTTCCCACTAAAGAAATCTCTCAAAAAGGCTAGAAAGGCTTGAGAGAGGCTCCAAAGGAGCCAAAGGAAGCAAGAAAGGAAGGAAAGAATGGATTGATTGATGCTAAAATGAGGCACTAAGAGGTGCCTTTTATAGGCTCGGAATGGGGTCAGCGTCGCGACGCTGTGATGCACGCGTCTTGTTGCCCAAGAAATGGACTGCGTCACGACGCTATCTTCACAGCGTCTCGACACTGTGCCAATTTCCGTAATTTCCAGCTTCGGCTTGGGCTACTTTTTGGGCCTTTTCTTCATTTCTTTTTGGGCTCTTCCTTCATGATTGGCCTCATTGACTCCCCCTTTGGTCCAAGCTTGGAATTTGGGCTTGATTGGCTTCATTTCGAGTATTTTTTCCCCAAAATCCACAACTTTGCTCCTACAGACCAAATAACGAAATACATTAAATATTTTCATTAAAAACACGATTAAAGCACAGAAAAGCCTAATAAATTGGGACTAAAATAGCGACATTTCTGCTCGCTATCAATATCCCCGCGGGGTTACAAATATTTGTCGCTCGTGGAGCGAAAAATAAATATCCACTCCGGATAGTTTCCTAGCCAACAAAACGACATTGAAGATAAGCCTATTCTAGCCAGCTTATGAGTGAATACATTATATTTCCGACAAATAAAATGAAAATCCACCTTCCCGAAATACTGACTTAATTCTTTAATATCCCACAAAGTCGCCAAAATGCTAGAGTCACCGAGGAGCTCCCCTTTGATTGCTTTGATAAGTATCATGGAATCCGACAAAACTGAAACTCTACAACGCCCAAAGATTTCACCAAACACAATCCTTGTAACACAGCAATCGCTTCTGCTCCCAATGGCGAGGAACAAGCATCCGACACCAACGTCTGCACTGCTTGGAGATTTCCTTCTTTATCCCGCACCACCAACCCCATTCCACTACTTCGCATAGATCCTTGAAATGTTGCGTCCGTATGCAAAATACAATCTTCCCCTAGTGATATAATTCTAGAAACGGCTTCCATAGATTGACTATAAGGTACTCCCTATGGATTCGCCTTATGAAAATCATCCAGATAATTGTGAATCCATTCGCTTCTGAAACTAACCGTTGGAATTTGCCGATTATGAATGAAACTATTTCGATCATTCCATATTGCCAATGCCCCCACACAGATACATTCCATATATGAATCCTTATTACTTCCCAGCCATAACCATCTATCTTGAATGTCCATAGGAATTGTCAGAGTTGTAACTAAATTAGGAAAAAGGAGCTCCCAAATCTCACGGGCCCTCACACACTGGAATAGTGCATGGTCCGTAGTCTCGAAACCCTCTTGACATATTGGGCAATTCCCCTGTACCGGGACATGATGATTCTGCAGGTTGACCATAGTTGGGATTGAATTGTGAAATGATCGCCAGAAAAATGATTTAACCTTACTTGGCACACGCAATTTCCAAAGTTTCTTCCACCAATTTTGCCCACTCCCTATTTCCGACAAAGAAACATCACTAACATTCCTCATACTTGAAGGGAATAAAAGTCCCCACGCAACGGAAGCACACCGATTGGACCTTACGCCGTATATTAATTAACATTAAAATACCGTTACGAAAAACTCAATAAACTTTAAACACACTTAAAAGTTGATGGAAAATTTGTTTAAACATGCTGAAAAATAAATCTAAATTTTTTTCATGCTTTTCTAAAGAAAAGGAAAAGATCCGTTACAAACCTTCGTTGTAGACTTGACCGTTCTTCGCCAACGACGCTCCAACGATAGAAAACGCAGCAGCCTCCTTTGAGTTTCTTCGCTGGAAAATTCTTCTTTAAAGAAACAATAACCACAGAGGTTACACCAGTATGTCTCTAAGTCTAGGAGGCAAAAGACTTGTGGGAGTCTTTCTCTAAGAGGAAGGCTAGAGAGAATTCTAGGTCTTGTCTTGAGAGTCTAAGAGCAAGAGCAGAGTGTCATGAACCAATTAGGTCTAGTGTTCTATTTATAGAAGAGAGGCCATGAATAAAATATTCAATTAAATCAATCTTTTCCAAAACTGATTCAATCTTATTCCTTATTTAATCAATTCATGATCAATCAATTCCATAATTGATTAATCTTTTCCACAAATGACTAATTCCTTCCATAAGTGATTAGATCATTTCCATAAACGATTAATCACTTCCTTAAGTGATTAATTATTTCCATAATTGATTAATTCCCGGTTAATGAATTCTTTAATTAATTAACCACAAATTAAATATTTGATATTTAATTTGCCCAAATAGATTTTAGGCCTTAAATTAATTACTTCATTATTTGAACTCTTTCAAACTTCCATAAACTTATATTTGAATTTCTTCAAATATTAATTTCTCTCATAATAATATATCAATATATATTATCTTTGTTTCCCTTAGTAAATTGAACATTTTCAATTTACATTTATTACTTAGTTTCCTCAAATAACTTTATGAGCTACCAGTGGGACCTAATGGACCTGCAGATTAGAAGCTCTAACGATGTGAGATTAATTGGTCAAACTCATTAACCACATTAATCAATATTCGTTAACTGTGTGTACATTCCACTATAGACTCACAGTTGCACTCTTCTCACTGCAGACATATTTTCTGTGGCCACCGATCTAGACCAATATCGACTAGTTAGTCCTTCACGAGTGTCCGTAACACCAGCTGGGTCAAATTACCATTTTACCCCTGGGTTACTTCTATTTCCTTAAGTACCAGTTCTCCTCTAATGAACAACCTGTTTGTGGTCCAACCATCAAACAGAAAACCCTCTCGTGCCATTGAGAGGGTAGGGCCCTTTGTTCAAGACTCAGAGTAACCACTTAAGGGAACACTCATCTGCTTCCCTAAAGTCGGGAAGAAGTGAATTTCATCTTGTACGATTATGTTTCCAGCTCCCCATTTGGTCTTATCCCCAAAATGGTAGGCTTATTGAGTCGACGTATTGGCCACTCTCACCCATACAAATCAAAGGACAGTCCCTCATGAGCAGGAGTCATAATCAACTCAGGATTAAGACTAAGTTGTCTAGGTCATCCTAGTGAAATAGAAAACCAACTAGTTAAAGGTGTTATAACCAATGGTTGCTATTTCGCGGTCCGGTCTTATGCAAACTCATTGCATAGGATACCCCCACTCGCATGTCTCCTACATGAACGCGTTGGATCATAGCGTTTGTATCAAATACAAAGTGGGTCGTATCCATAGTGTTGCCAGGATAAGGCACCCAGTCTTATCCCTATACTATAGACCCTTTAGGCTGTTTCTTGAACAATGATCCCCATATGTCGCTAATAACTACCCAAAAGGTAGTTATTTAGGCCTCATTTCTATATTGATTTGTGTGACCTTTGTGCTTAATAGGGTTGGTTTTAGATAGATATTACATGTTTTAACCCATTTGGAAGAATGGAAGCTTTGGAAATCATTTTGTGCAGAATCTATTGCTGGGCAACTTGAGGGAGCAAATTCTGTGCTGCAACAAAACTGAGAGCAGAACTGCCACATCACAACTCGTTAGCCAACTTCATGAATTGTCTTCTGTTGAGTTATTTTCGGGATAAAGGAGCAAGGAAAGCCCTACACGTGCCCAAGTTGACCTAATTCAAGCCTCCTATCCTTCTATAAAAGGAAGTAGCCGTCCAAGTCAAAACCATTCCATTTTCCTTAGAAGCCGAATAGTATAGAGCGATTGGAGACCGCTAGAAGACCATCATCCGCAAGCTGATTAAGGAGATTATTATTTTCTTTATTATCTTGTGATTATGGACATGCCTACTCAGATTGTAATTCGTGTTTCCATGCTTATTATGAACTAAGTAGCTTTAGGCGTTGGTTAAGGAATATGTAGTTGTCGTGCTTCATCTCTAATAATATTTATTGATTATTGCATCTTGGTTAATTGTTGTGCTTGCTTCTATTTTATGCCCGCCTTGCCAGCCTGTGTGAATACCCCTCTCTAGTTTCAGGGATGATTTAGATAGTGTGTGGCAATTAACCACACTACGATCATTGTGTATTGGTGAACGCCAGTGACTGAGCTAGGGATAACCAGTTGCCTAGTGCTTGATGGGTCGTACTTCATTGGGTTGAAACACATTCCAAAAGATCCAGAGTTCCGGGAGGAATCCGCTAATAATACTGCGAGAGTTTGCATGATCAATAATATTGCTAGACCATCTTTTAAAACAATTACTAAACCTAACCAGCACCTGTTTCTAATTTGTCTGCCTATTTGTTTACTTGTTGTTCTGTCATTTACTTTGCTTCCTCATAATTCTTATAAAACCCAATCATTTTTATTACCTTGAAACCATTAAAAGATTTATACAAAATAGATAGAGTGGAAGCTAGTTCATGCCTTGGATTGACAAATACTTATTACTTGCTGCAGACTGTGTATACTTGCACAGGAATTCTAGAGTATTTTCAGATCATAATTTTACTCACTCTAGGAAGCCAACAAGTTTTTGGCGCCGTTGCCGGGGACTTGAATAAGTTTTTATCTGATTTTTTTTGTGTATGTGTTTTAGTGGTTTGGTGCTAGAACTTTTTGATTGTTTCTTTTGTTTTTCCAGGTGTGAGTTTGGTGCATGAGCGATTAGCCTGGGGTAAGGTTCGAGCTTGATCTAGAAATCGAGAGGACATTTAGGATCAGAAGGAGAGAGCAGCGCAGAAACCAGATGGAGAACGTGCCGCATCTTCCTTAGGGTCCTAGAGATCCAGTAGACCCCCAGAATCGCTTGCTGCAGCAAAATCCGCCGCTGGAGCAAAATGAGCAGCAAAATAATCAGGCTGAGAATCCTATCTTGGTAGTGAACGATAGGACCAGGGCCATTCGAGCGTATGCTGTCCCAATGTTTGATGAGTTGAATCCTGGGATTGCACGTCCCCAAATCCAAGTGGTAAATTTTGAAATGAAACCGGTAATGTTTCAGATGTTGCAAACCGTGGGGCAATTCCATGGTTTGTCATCTGAAGATCCTCATTTACATCTTAAGTCTTTTCTAGGAGTTAGTGATTCTTTTGTGATTCAAGGAGTGCCTAGAGATGCCCTTAGATTAACTTTGTTCCTGTATTCTCTTAGAGATGGAGCAAAGGCGTGGTTAAATTCTTTTGTTCCAGGGTCAATTAGGACATGGAATGAGTTAGCTGAAAAATTTTCGAGTAAATATTTTCCACCTAATAGAAATGTTAAATTAAGAAGTGAAATAGTAGGGTTTAGGCAACTTGAGGATGAGACTTTAGTGAGGCTTGGGAGAGGTTTAAGGAGCTTTTGCGAAAGTGTCCCCACCATGGGTTACCACATTGTGTTCAAATGGAAACATTTTACAATGGGTTAAATGGAGTAACCCAAGGTATGGTTGATGCTTCGGCTGGAGGGGCCCTTTTGGCAAAAACTTTTAATGAAGCCTATGAAATTTTAGAAAGGATATCTACTAGTAGTTGTCAGTGGTCGGATGTTAGAGGCACAAATAAAAAGGTTACGAGTGTGTTAGAGATTGATGGTGTGTCCACCATTAGGGCTGATCTTGCAATGATTGCTAACGCTCTTAAGAATGTGACCAGCTATGGAGCCTGCTGCAGTGTTGAACCAAGTCGCAGAGGAAACATGTGTCTATTGTGGAGAAGATCACAACTACGAGTTTTTCCCCAGCAATCCAGCTTCTGTGTTTTTTGTAGGTAATCAGAGGAATAACCCTTACTCTAACTTTTATAATCCAGGTTGGTGCAACCACCCCAACTTCTCATGGGGAGGACAAGGAAGTAGTGCGCAAACGCAACAAAAGGTGAACTAGCCAGGATTTGCTAACGCGCAGGTATTGCCCCAACAAAATAAGCACCAGCAAAATTCGGGGAGTTCTCTCGAGGCAATGATGAAAGAATTTATGGCTCGTACAGATGCCGCAATTCAGAGTAATCAGGCTTCAATGAGAGCCCTTGAATTGCAAGTGGGTCAGCTAGCTAATGAGCTGAAGGCAAGGCCTCAAGGGAATCTTCCCTCAGATACTGAACACCCTCGAAAGGAAGGTAAGGAGCAGGTAAAGGCAGTAACTCTTAGGAGTGGTAAGCCACTAGAGGAGCCTAGAAAAACTGAGGAAATAGGAAATAATAGTGATAAGAATGTTGTTGCTGAGAAAGAGTTGGAGTCTGGTCAGGGTGCTGGGGGCAGCAAGAAAGATGCTGGAGCATCTGGTTCTGTTCCAGATGTGGAACCACCTTATGTGCCGCCCCCACCTTATGTACCACCTCAACCTTTTCCACAAAGGCAAAAGCCTAAGAATCAGGATGGTCAATTTTAAAATTTTTTAGAGATTCTTAAGCAATTGCACATAAATATCCCTTTAGTAGACGCTATTGAGCAAATGCCTAATTATGCTAAATTTCTTAAGGATATTTTAACTAAAAAGAAGAGGTTAGGTGAGTTTGAAACTGTATCTCTTACTGAGGAGTGTAGTGCTATTCTTAAGAATGGGCTACCACTCAAGGCTAAGGATCCAGGGTCATTTACCATACCTGTGTCTATAGGTGGAAAAGAATTAGGTAGAGCACTCTGTTATTTAGGTGCAAGCATTAACCTTATGCCTCTTTCGGTCTATCGAAAGCTAGGTATTGGTGAAGCTCGGCCTACCACAGTCACACTCCAACTAGCTGATAGGTCAATCACATATCCAAAGGGTAAAATTGAGGATGTCTTAGTAAAGGTAGATAAATTCATATTTCCAGTTGATTTTATTATTTTAGACTATGAGGCTGATAAAAATGTCCCAATTATTTTAGGTCGACCATTTTTTGCTACTGGTAGGGCATTAATAGATGTTCAAAAAGGGGAATTAACGATGAGAGTCTGTAATGAGAAAGTGAAATTTAATGTGTTTAAAGCCATGAAATATCTAGACGAAATGGAGGATTGCTCCTTCATTAGGATTCTGGAGAGCACAGTTATTGAGACAGCAATACAGGATTCGGCTAGCAAGCATTCGGAAGAGCATGGTGAGGTTAGTGTAGAGGATTTAGAGGTTTGTTTGTTAGAAAGAAAAAATGAAAAAGAATTGTTTAAGTGTGAGGATGTTTTTGAGTCTGATAACTGCCCAAAAGGTAGTTATTTAGGCTTCATTTATATAAGGATTTGTGTGTCTTTAATGCTTAATAGGGTTGGTTTTAGAGAGATATTACATGATTTAACCCATTTGGAAGAATGGAAGCTTTGGAAATCACTTTATGCAGATTATGCTGCTGAGCGGCTGGAGGGAGCAAATTCTATGCTGCAGCAAAACTGAGAGCAGAAACTGCCACATCACAGCTCGTTAGCCAACTTCATGAACCGACTTCTATTGAGATATTTTCGGGATAAAGGATCAAGGAGAGCCTTACACGTGTCCTAGTTGACCTAATTCAAGCCTCCCATCCTTCTATAAAAGGAAGTAGCCGTCAAAGTCAAAAGCATTCCATGTTTTCCCTTGGAAGCCGAATAGTATAGGGAGATTGAAGATCATCAAGAACACCATCAACCGCAAGCTGATTAGGGAGTTTACCTTCTTATTTAACTTGTAGTTATGGACATGCATACTCAGATTGTAATTCGTATTCCTATGCTTATTATGAACTAAGTAGCTTAAGGTGTTGGTTAGGAATAATGTGATTACTGTGCTTCATCTCTAGTAATAAATTGACTATTGCATTTTGGTTAATTGTTGTGCTTATTCTTATTTTATGCCCGCCTGGCCAGCCGGTATGGATAGCTCTCTCTAGTTTCAGGGATGATTTAGAGAGTGTGTGGCAATTCTCCACATTACGATCATTGTGTATTGGTGAACGCCAGTGACTGAGCTAGGGATAGCCAGTTGCCTAGTGCTCGATCGGTCGCTCTTCATTGGGTTTGAAACATATCCCAAAAGATCCGGAGTTCCGGGAGGAATCTGATGTGGACTTTTCCTACCGCAAGCGCACGGGTCAAGTAATAATATAGTGAATAGTAAATTCGAATGTCGTCCTCTGGATTGGATTTTTAAGCAAATCGAGTATTGTGAATAATCTTGCCCAATTTTATTTAGGGATCAAAAAGTGATGAATAGGTGATGATAAAGACAAATCTAAAGCAAGTAAAAAGAATGGAAATTCAATTGGGAAAACTACTTAGGGAATTGATTTCACCGATTTCATTTAGGATTGATTTTAAAGAATAAGCTATTATGCACAATGAAATTATGAGCCAAAGACCCTTTAATCACAACTACCTCTCCCGAGTATAATTGATTCTCATGCAAATTAACCAACTTGATATCCCTATCTAAGTTTATTAATATGCAAGGCAATGAGATCTTTTAACCAATTCTAAAGTTAATCTAAAACCGTCAAGAATTAGAAAGTAAACTTTATTCATGCAATCTTGAGCAAGTCTAGATAATATCCCCTCTCCCGAGCTAGATTCGAAACTTAAATCATCCAACTAATGGCCAATTAATTGAAAGCATTAAATCAAGATTTCAAACACAATAACATTGCACAACTTAAACCATAAATCAATCCACAAACTTAATCAACTACATCAATCCCTAAGCTACAAGTTTAGCTACTCATGAATGGAAATACAAGCTCAACTAAACAAGTGAAAGCCATAAATCTAACTAAAGAAAGAAAAAGGGAAAAGAAAACTCAATGTAGGCCGAGTCCCGACGTCCCCGTCACGATCCCCACGAACAATGGGTTGATTTCCAAGTTCCTCCTTTGTTTTTCAGCTCCAAAAGCCTCTATTTTGTCCTCTTTACGGCTCCAAAAGGTCCCAAATTGATCTCCCTTAAAACCTAGCCGAAGTGAAGCTTTTATTCTGATTTTTCGTCTTAGCGTCGAGACGCTGTCAAGACAGCGTCGCGACGCTGCCTCTTATACGCGCGTTCTGAATAAGGAAAAACGGTAGCGTCGGGACGCTTCCTATCATAGCGTCTCGACGCTGTAAGCTTTACGCGCCTAATCTGATATGGAATGTGAGCGTCGAGACGCTCAAGAGCTAGCGTCTCGACGCTAGCCTGCTGTTGACCGAGATTTGACTTTTCTCCACTTTTACTCTTTTCATTCCTTTGCATCTTTTCACGCCCCGAGCACCCAATTAACTCTGATATTGCATTATAGCTCCAATCAACCATTTCCTACAAAATAAACAATAAAGCACAATAAAATGGCCCAAACATCATAAAAGACTAGCTAAATTAAATAAGTAAAAGTAGCTAGCTATGCTCGCTATCAGAATCCGCTAATAATACTGCGAGAAATGCATGATCAATAATATTGCTAGAGCATATCTTAAAACAATCACTAAAGCCTAACCAGCGCCTGTCTTTAATCTATCTGTCTATTTGTTTACTCGTTGTTCTGTCATTTATTTTGCCTCAGCATAATTCCGATAAAACCCAACATTTTTATTATCTTTGAAACCATTAGGAAGTGATACAAAACAGGTAAAGTGGAAACTCATTCAGACCTTGGATTGATAATATTACTTGCTGCAGACTGTGTATACTTGCACAGGAATTCTAGAGTATTGCATATCATATTTTTACTCACTCTAGGAACCCAACAAGTTTTTGGCGCCGTTGCCGGGGACTTGAATAAGTTTTTATCTGATCTGTTTTGTGTATGTGTTTTAGTGGTTTTGTGCTAGAACTTTTTGATTGTTTCTTTTGTTTTTGCAGGTGTGATTTTGGTGCATGAGCGATCCGCCTGGGGTACGGTTTGAGCTTGACCCAGAAATTGAAAGGACATTTAGGAACAGAAGGAGGGAGCAGCGCAGAAACCAGATGGAGAACGTGCCGCAACTCCCGCAGATTCCTGAAGGTCCAGTAGCAGTGAACCCCCAGCAGAATCCGTTGCTGCAGCAAAACCCACTATTTGAGCAAAATGAGCAGCGAAATAATAAGGCTGAGAATCCTATCTTGATAGCGAACGATAGGACCAGAGCCATTCGAGCATATGCTGTCCCGATGTTTAATGAGTTGAATCCAAGGATTGCAGTCCCCAAATCCAAGCGGCGAATTTTGAAATGAAACCGGTAATGTTTCAGATGTTGCAAACCGTGGGGCAATTCCATGGTTTGTCATCTGAAGACCCTCATTTACATCTTAAGTCTTTTCTAGGAGTTAGTGATTCTTTTGTAATTCAGGGAGTGCCGAGAGATGCTCTTAGATTAACTTTGTTCCCGTATTCTCTTAGAGATGGAGCAAAATCATGGTTAAACTCTTTTGCTCCAGGATCAATTAGGACATGGGATGAGTTAGCTGAAAATTTTTTGAGTAAATATTTCCCACCTAATAGAAATGCTAAATTAAGGAGTGAAATAGTAGGGTTTAGGCAACTTGAAGATGAGACTTTTAGTGAGGCTTGGGAGAGGTTTAAGGAGCTTTTGCGAAAGTGTCCCCACCATGGGTTACCTCATTGTATTCAAATGGAAACATTTTACAATGGTTTGAATGGAGTAACCCAAGGTATGGTCGATGCTTCGGCTGGAGGGGCCCTTTTGGCAAAAACTTTTGATGAAGCCTATGAAATTTTAGAAAGAATATCTATTAATAGTTGTCAGTGGTCGGATGTTAGAGGCACAAATAAAAAGGTTAAGAGTGTGTTAGAGGTTGATGGTGTGTCCACCATTAGGGCCGATCTTGCTATGATTGCTAACGCTCTTAAGAATGTGACAGTGATTAGTCATCAGCAGCCACCGGCTATGGAGCCTGCAGCAGTGGTGAACCAAGTCACGGACGAAACATGTGTCTATTGCGGTGAAGATCACAACTACGAGTTTTGCCCCAGCAATCCAGCTTCTGTGTTTTTTGTAGGTAATCAGAGGAACAACTCGTATTCTAACTTCTATAATCCAGGTTGGCGCAACCACCCCAACTTCTCATGGGGATGTCAAGGAAATAACGTACAAGCGCAACAAATAGTGAACCAGTCGGGATTTGCTAAAGCGCAGGTAATGCCCCAGCAAAATAAGCCGGCTTTGCCCCAGCAAAATTCGGGAAATTCTCTCGAGATAATGATGAAAGAATTTATGGCTCGCACAGACGCCACAATTCAAAGTAATCAAGCTTCGATGAGGGCCCTGGAATTGCAAGTGGGTCAGCTAGCTAATGAGCTAAAGGCGAGGCCTCAAGGGAAACTCCCATCGGATACTGAACACCCTAGAAGAGAAGGTAAGGAGCAGGTAAAGGCAGTTACTCTTAGGAGTGGTAAGCCATTAGAAGAGTCTAGAAAGACCCAGGATTTAAATAGTAATAATATTGTTGTTATTGAAAAAGAGTTGGAGTCTGGTCGGGGTGCTGGAGGCAGCAAAGAAAATGCTGGAGCATCTGGTTCTGTGCCAGATGTAGAACCACCATATGTGCCGCCCCCACCTTATGTACCACCTCTACCTTTTCCACAAAGGCAAAAGCCTAAGAATCAGGATGGTCAATTTAAAAAGTTTTTAGAGATTCTTAAGCAGTTGCATATAAATATCCCTTTAGTAGAAGCTATTGAGCAAATGCCTAATTATGCTAAATTTCTTAAGGATATTTTGACTAAAAAGAAAAGGTTAGGTGAGTTCGAAACTGTATCTCTTACTGAGGAGTGTAGTGCTATTCTTAAGAATGGGCTACCCCCCAAGGCTTGAAGGGAATAAAAGTCCCCACGCAGCGGAAGCGCATCGATTGGACCTTACGCCGTATATTAATTAACATTAAAATACCGTTACGATAACTCAAACAAAACTTTAAACAAACTTTAAAGTCGCTGTAAAAACGGTTTAAACATGCTAAAATAAATCTAAATTTATTTTAAAAACTTTTCTAACGAAAAGAGGAAGAACCGTTACAAACCTCCGTTGTAGACTTGACCGTTCTTCGCCGACAATGCTCCAACGAACGAAAACGCAGCAGCCTTCTCGCCTCTTGATCGCTGGATTTTCTTCTTTGAATGACACAATAACCAAAGAGGTTACACCGGTATGTCTCTAAGTTTAGGAGGCCAAAGACTTGTGGGAGTCTTTCTCTAAGAGGGAGGCTAGAGAGAATTCTAGGTCTTGTCTTTCAAGAGTGTCAAGTCTCATGACCAATTAGGTCTAGTGTCCTATTTATAGAAGAGAGGCCATGAATAAAATATTCAATTAAATCAATCTTTTCCAAAATTGATTCAATCTTATTCCTTAATTAATCAATCATGATCAATCAATTCCCCAATTGATTAATCTTTTCCAAAAATGACTAATTTCTTCCATAAGTAATTAGATCATTCCCATAAATGATTAATCACTTCCTTAAGTGATTAATTATTTACATAATTGATTAATTCATGGTTAATGAATTCTTTAATTAATTAACCACCAATTAAATATCTCATATTTAATTTCCGGCCTTGAATTAATTAATTTTGCCCAAATACTTTTAGGACTTAAATTAATTAATTCTTTCAATCTTCCATAAATTTATATTTGAACTTTTTCAAATATTAATTTCTCTCATAATAATATATCAATATATATTATATTTATTTCCCTTAGTAAATTGAACATTTTCAATTTACATTTAATTACTTAGTTGCCTCAAATTACTTTACGAGCTACCAGTGGGACCTTATGGACCTGCAGATCAGAAGCTCCAACGATGTGAGATTAATTGGTTAAACTCATTAACCACAATAATCAATATTCGTTAACTGTGTGTACATTCCACTATAGACTCACAGTTGCACTCTTCTCACTGCAGACATATTTTCTGTCCACGGAACTTAGACCAATATCGACTAGTTAGTCCTTCACGAGTGTCCGTAACACCAGCTGGGTCAAATTACCGTTTTACCCCTGGGTCACCTCTATTTCCTTAAGTACCAATTCTCCTCTAATGAACAATCTGTTTATGGTCCAACCATCAAACAGAAAACTCTCTCGTGCCATTGAGAGGGTAGGGCCCTTTGTTCAAGACTCAGAGTAACCACTTAAGGGAACACTCATCTGTTTCCCTAAAGTCGGGAAGGATTGAATTCCATCTTGTACGATTATGTTCCCAGCTCCCCATTCGATCTTGTCCCCAAAGTGGTAGGCTTATTGAGTCGGCGTATTGGCCACTCTCACCCATACAAATCAAAGGACAATCTCTCATGAGCAGGAGTCCATAATCAACTCAGGATTAAGACTAAGTTGTCTAGGTCGTCCTAGTGAAAATAGAAAACCAACTAGTTAACGGTGTTATAACTAGTGATTACTATTTCGCGATCCGGTCTTATGCAAACTCATTGCATAGGATACCCCCACTCGCATGTCTCCTACACGAACGCGTTGGATCGCAGCGTTTGTATCAAATACAAAGTGGGCCGTATCCATAGTGTCACCAGGATAAGGCACCCAGTCTTATCCCTATACTATAGACCCTTTAGGCTGTTTCTTGAACAATGATCCCATATGTCGCTACATATAGTTCAAGACTCATATTACAGCCTTGGATGTCTAGTTTATTGGATTAGGGTTATTATTAGGCAAAGACAAACATAAAATAACTAATAACAATTAATGGAAAAATATATCAATATTATTTCATTAATATCCGGTCAACGGTTACATTCACTATCTACGAGTTTTAGGGCATAAAACCCAACAAGGCTAAGGATCCAGGGTCATTTACTATACCTGTGTCTATAGGTGGAAAGGAATTAGGTAGAGCACTCTGTGATTTAGGTGCAAGCATTAACCTTATGCCTCTTTCGGTCTATCGGAAGTTAGGTATTGGTGAAGCTAGACCTACCACAGTTACGCTCCAATTAGCTGATAGGTCTATCACATATCCAGAGGGTAAAATTGAGGATGTCTTAGTAAAAGTTGATAAATTCATATTTCCTGTTGATTTTATTATTTTAGACTATGAGGCTGATAAAGATGTCCCAATTATTCTAGGTCGTCCATTTTTGGCTACTGGTAGGGCATTAATAGATGTTAAAAAAGGAGAATTAACAATGAGAGTCTGTAATGAGGAAGTGAAATTTAATGTGTTTAAAGCCATGAAATATCCAGATGAAATGGAGGATTGCTCCATCATCAAGATTCTGAAGAGCACAGTTATTGAGACAGCAATACAGGATTCTATTGATAAGCATTCGGAAAAGCATGGAGAGGTTAGTATAGAAGATTTTGAATTTTGTTCGTTAGATAGAAAAAATGAAAAAGAATTGTTTAGATGTGAGGATGTTTTTGAGTCTTTAGATTTAGATCAAAGAAAGGCTCCCCCAATTAAGCCATCCCTAATTGAGGCACCCACTTTAGATTTGAAACCTTTACCGGATCATCTAAAGTATGTGTATCTTGGGGAAAGTGAGACGTTGCCCATTATTGTTGCATCAGATTTAATGCCGGAGCATGAGGAGGCCTTAATAAAATTGCTGCAGCAATACCGCAAAGCTATAGGTTGGACATTGGCTGATATTCAAGGGATTAGCCCATCTTTTTGAATGCACAAAATCACTCTAGAGGAGGGATCCTTTAGGAGTATTGAGCAACAAAGAAGGCTTAACCCTGCAATGAAAGAGGTTGTTAAAAAGGAGGTAATTAAATGGTTGGAAGCTGGGATCATTTATCCAATTGCCGATAGCAATTGGGTAAGCCCTGTCCAATGTGTTCCTAAGAAAGGAGGTGTCACTGTGATGAGCAATAAAGATAATGAGCTGATTCCAACCAGGACAGTAACTGGCTGGAGGGTTTGTATGGATTACAGAAGGCTTAATAAAGCCACCCGAAAGGATCATTTCCCTCTACCATTTATCGACCAGATGTTGGATCGATTGGCTGGTCAGGCCTATTACTGTTTCTTGGATGGTTATTCTGGGTATAACCAGATTACTATTGCTCCTGAAGATCAGGAGAAAACCACTTTCACCTGCCCTTATGGGACATTCGCTTTTAGGAGAATGCCTTTCGGCCTTTGCAATGCTCCAGCAACATTTCAGCGGTGTATGCTAGCAATTTTTTCTGATATGATTGAGTCCACTGTTGAAGTCTTTATGGACGATTTTTCAGTGTTTGGAGGGTCTTTTCAAAGTTGTTTAGATAATTTAGGAAAGGTATTAAAAAGATGTGAGGATACCCATCTAGTACTTAATTGGGAGAAGTGCCACTTCATGGTGAAGGAGGGCATAGTGTTAGGTCATAGGATTTCTAAAAATGGTCTAGAAGTTGATAGAGCAAAAGTTGAGGTTATCGAAAGACTAGAGCCACCGAATTCAGTGAAGGGAATTCAGAGTTTTTTAGGACATGCTGGATTTTATAGGAGGTTCATAAAGGATTTTTCCAAAATCAGTAAACCTCTTTGTAACTTATTGTGCACTGATCATGTTTTTGACTTTAATGCAGATTGTAGGAAGGCTTTTGAAACATTAAAGGCTGCTTTAATCTCAGCACCCATTCTCTGCGCGCCTAATTGGAATTTGCCATTCGAGGTAATGTGTGATGCGAGTGATGCTGCGGTAGGAGCGATGCTGGGGCAAAAGCAGGGCAAATTTATTCATCCTATATATTATGCAAGCAAGGTTTTAAATGAAGCACAGGTCAACTACACAACTACTGAAAAGGAGTTGTTAGCTGTTGTGTTTGCTTTTGAGAAATTTCTGCCATATTTGGTTGGATCTAAAGTCACGGTGTTCACGGATCATGCAGCAATAAGGTATTTAATGTCTAAGAAGGATGCAAAGTCGAGACTAATTCGTTGGATTTTATTACTGCAGGAATTTGACTTGGAGATAAAGGACAAGAAGGGATCAGAGAACGTCGTTGCAGATCATTTATCTCGTCTTGATCCATCATCATCTTTGCTGGAGCAATCTGCCATTTCCGATTCTTTTCCAGATGAGCAGCTGTTTGCTGTTCAAGTAAAGGTAGTTAGGGATGTCCCTTGGTATGCTGATATTGCCAACTTTTTAGTGAAGGGAGTCACCCCTATTGATATGGATTGGAGGCAGAAGAAAAAGTTTAAGCATGATGCAAAATTTTTCTATTGGGATGAGCCATTTATGTATAAGCAATGCTCTGACGGTATTATTCGTAGGTGCGTTTCAGGTGATGAAGCAAAGGAAATCCTGGAGAAATGTCACTCTTCACCGTATGGAGGCCATTTCAGCGGTCAAAGGACAACTATGAGGATTTTGCATTGCGGATTTTTCTGGCCTACCTTGTTTAAGGATGCCCATTGGTTCTACAAGCAATGTGACGCTTGCCAAAGGAGAGGAAATTTGGGGCCTAGGGATGAAATGCCTCTTACTTACATTTTAGAAGTTGAATTATTTGATATATGGGTGATAGCGAGCAGAAATGTCGCTATTTTAGTCTCAATTTATTAAGCTTTTTGGTGCTTTAATCGTGTTTTTAATGAATATATTTAATGAATTTTGTTATTTGGTCCTTAGGAGCTAAGTTGGTGATTTTGGGAGAAAAAAAGCCAAAATTGAAGTAATTCTAGCCCAAATCCTAGCTTGATGCAATTGAAGGCCCAAAGAAGTCAACCATCAATCAATCAACCATCAATCAATCAACCATCAATCAATCCTTTCTTTCCTTTCTTAAGACTCCTTTTTGGAGCCCCTCTCAAGGCTTTTGAGCCTTTTTTAGAGGGTTCTTCTAGTGGGAAATTTTGGGAATTTTGGGAAGCAATCCTAGAGGCTCGAGGAGTAGTCAGCGGGGGCTCCAAGCGTCAGCAAGGGGTTTTTCAACGGTCAATTCCTTTCCTTTTTAATATGCTTTCCCTTGTAATTATTGTGGATATTATGTGTAGCTAAACCCCAATTTGGGGTCTTGAAATGAAATGATAGTGGAAATATTGTTATAATTTCTTGTCTCTTGCCCATGTCCTAATAATTTGTATGGATGTGCTTAATGCTTTACTCAATCTGGCCAATTGTGTAATGATTCGTTTCTTAATGGAAACTCGACGGAGAGAAATTAGGATAGATCATAATCCATGCAACTAGTTTAATTGCCCGTCGTGACACCGGGACTAGTTGATTAAACTTAGATTCCTAAAATGAATCAGAGCGTAATAATTAATGATTTTTAATAGCGCTAAAGACACTTAGGTTGTTAAAATGAATCAATTACAATTAGGGGAAACCGACAGGAGATCCTATGTGATTAACGGAGATTCTAGGATTATAATTAGTTGGGCAATGAGATAGGATAATTATAGCAATTATTTAGCTAACCATTGATTTTCAAGACCCCTCCTCCCATTTCAAGAAAACTCTTTCTCCACATTTTATTTTTGATTGATCAAATTTGTTTTCATTAGTCATTTTGAGTTCAAGTTCTTTTTATCACAGGAACGTGGTCCCTAAATATTATTTCACCTAAGTATTTTCAGTGCTCAAGAGAATTTTAATTATTTGCTTAAGTTTCGCTTCGCCTCCCTGAGGATTCGATACTCGGAATACTTTCCGTTTTATATAACTTGTGACGACCCGTGCGCTTGCGGATAATCGTTTAGTACAACCGTACACCAAACAATGGGGTATTGACTTTATGGGGCCATTTCCCCCTTCTAATGGCAATGTTTTTATCTTATTGGCAGTTGATTATGTGTCCAAGTGGGTGGAGGCCATCGCATGCCATCAGAGTGATGCCAAGACAGTAGCAAGGTTTCTTCAATCGCACATCTTTGCGCGGTTTGGGACACCTAGGGCTCTAGTGAGTGATGAGAGTACACATTTTGTTAATAATATCTTAACTAAGCTTTTAGCTAAGTATGGGATTAAGCATAGGATAACTACCCCTTATCACCCACAAGCAAATGGTCAAGCTGAAATTAGTAATAGGGAAATTAAAGCTATTTTAGAGAAAGTAGTCCATCCATCTAGAAAGGATTGGTCCTTTAGGTTGGATGAGGCTCTTTGGGCTTATAGGACAACTTATAAGACTCCTTTAGGTATGTCTCCCTATAGGTTAGTATATGGGAAAGCTTGTCATTTACCATTAGAGCTTGAGCACAAAACATTTTGGGCTTTGAAAAAGTTAAATTTTGATATGAATCGTGCAGGAGCAATCAGAATGCTGCAGCTTAATGAGTTAGAAGAATTTCGTCAATTTTCTTACGAAAATGCGAAAATGTATAAGGAAAAGACTAAGCTGTGGCATGACAAAAAACTTAAATCTAAGGAGTTTGTCAAGGGTCAGAAAGTTTTGCTTTATAATTCTAGATTAAAATTATTTCCTGGAAAATTAAAATCTAAATGGTCAGGACCGTTTCTTGTGATTGAGGTTTTTCCCAATGGAGCAATTACTTTGCAGGATGAAAAAGATGGGAGATTGTTCAAGGTGAATGGACAGCGTGTGAAGCATTATTGGGGTGAGGAATTTCAGGCGAAATATCCTTCCCTAAGGTTGGTCGATGTTTGAAAGAGCAGGACTTTTGCGGGAGCATTTCACAGAGTAAAATTTTGAGCTCCCGAAGTTTGAATTGATTTTATTTTTCGTTAATTTGATTTCGGTTAGGATAGATGTAATTTTGAATGATGTATTAGATTTTATCTTTTAAGTATTTTTATATTTTTGGTAGGTTAGATTTGATCTATTTTTTTTTATTTGATTTGATTTTCGGGTTCTTTATTTAAATTATCTTGCAATTATCTTTTAGTTAGTTAGATTTTATTTTATCTAGATTTTATTTTCGGTTATTTGAATTCTAGTTTTAATTAATAGAGATTTTCTCTAAGTTATTCAGCTTCTTTTGAGAATAACAGGTTAAGTTTGCTTTGATTGGTTTAATTTGAAAGGATTTGATTTGTCTATTTTAAAATTCAAATTCCGTATCTAAGATTCTTCAGGTTCGGCAGATTGTTGCGGCAAAGATATTGCTGGAGCAAAATATGCCAAGTTAGAAGGGTTTCCATTGGAATTTATTATTGTTACCGTTGGGTTTGACTTTGAATTCTTGCAGGTAAATGTGCGTGCATCGTCTGATGAGGCCACGTGGCGCAGAGTAATTATCCAACGACTCCAATGATGACAGAGCATTAATTTTTACCATGGCTGTTTGAAATTTGCAATTTTACCGTTGGTAATTTTTGAATTTCAGGTTTGCATTTTTTAAATTACAACGGTAATAATAGTTATGGCAGGGCAAATCTTTTCGGTTAGGATTCTTGTTTGCTGCAGCTCTATTTATTCGCAATCTCTGGTAAGCACGTTTCACTTCGTCTTCTTGAATCTTTGTTCGTGTATTATTTTTTCTTTCTTTACCTTCTCTGTCAAAACCCTATTATACCTTCCATGGCTAAAACAAGAGCTCGAAAAGAGAGGGAGAGTGAAGAGGAGGAGGTACCGGTCACACCGGAAGTTCAGAAAGTAAAAACTAAGAAAAAGAGAACACCGGAGAAGAAAAAAGCTAAAAAAAGAAGGCGACAACAGAGGGCGGAAGAGCACGAAAAAGTGGCAGAGGATGAGGCTGCTGCAATGGTTGAAGAAAACCTGGAAGTACCGCAAGAACAGACTCCAGGAGAGACTGATCAGAGACTTACAGATACGGCTCGGGAGGAAAATGTTGAGGAAAATCAAGAACAATAGGTTGAGATGGTGAGAGACGAACAGGTAAACACAATGTCTGAAAGAGGAAACGAGCAGGACAAAGGAGCTCGTGTTGAGGTAATCATGCCCGAACCGCCGAAACGCCGCCCTCATAAAAAGGAAGGCCGGTCGTATTCAGGTGATTCGGACTGATACCCCATCGCCTCCATCATCAGATTCTGAGAGGGAGAAGGCCGAGCAAGAGGAACGAGAGAAAAAAGAGGCTGAGGAAAGAAGGCGAGAAGAAGAAGAGAAAAAGGCGGAGGAGGAACAGTTGCTGAAGCGGAGAGAAGAGAAGGGCAAAAAGATTGCTGAAGCATCCGAGGAGCACGATGAAATAACAGAGCGACAGGTGCCATACGATCGCTTCGTCAATAATTTTGCTAAAGCAAAATACACTGAGCTCTTGAAAAGAGATTTTCTGTTCGAAAGAGGTTTCAGCGGTGATCTTCCGCCATTTCTAAGGACCGACATAGCTGACCACGGCTGGGAGCTGTTTTGTGCTAAGCCAGAGGCTGTAAACGCACAGGTGGTGCGTGAATTCTATGCCAACATTGATAAAGAAGAAGGTTTCCTGGTAATTGTTAGAGGAGTCGAGATAGATTGGAGTCCAAGTGCGATCAACGCACTGTACCATCTTCAAAACTTCCCCCACGCGACATTCAATGAAATGGCAGTCGCGCCATCTGAGGAGTAGTTGAGTAATGCTGTCCGGGAGGTAGGAATTGAGGGGGCGCAATGGCAACTATCAAAGACTCAGAAAAGGACATTCCAATCGGCTTACTTGAACAAGGAAGCAAACACGTGGATGGGTTTCATCAGACAGAGGTTGCTTCCGACAACGCACGACTCGACAGTATCCAGGGAACAAATTCTTTTGGCTTTTGCTATCTTAAGGTCTCTCAGTATTGACGTAGGAAAAATTATTTGTAATGAAATTGCCTGCTGCTGGAAGAAAAAGGTGGGGAAGTTGTTCTTTCCAAACACAATTACTATGCTATGCAGACAAGCAGGGGTTCCAGTGGAGGAGAGTGATACAATTCTATTTCATAAAGGGATCATTGATACGCCCAATTTGGCGCGGCTCCAGCACACGCAGGAGATACGTCAAGGTGGGCTTATCTACGACATCAATACGATTCTAGAACAACTGGCACTTTCGGCCAGTAGGCAGGAGTTTGCTGAAAGGCAAACTTTAACCTTCTAGAACTATGTTAAGAATCGAGATGCCAGCTTAAGAAGGGCACTGCAAGAGAATTTTTCCAAGCCGTATCCAGCCCTTCCTACATTCCCTGAAGATCTGTTGAACCCTTGGATTCCACCGCCGCCTCCTGAGAAAGAAGATGGAGAGGAAGATCTGGGTCAGGAAGATTGAAGAGAGATTTTAGCGCGCAAGCTTTTTGATGAAATATTTTGTTTGCTGGCGCATTCCTGACCCCATCTTTTATATGATTGCTTGCCTTGTTTCTTTTTAATTTCTTCTGTTTTAAAAATATATCTCTGCTTTGTAATATTTTTCTATGATTTTTAATGAAATTTCTGAATGTTTCTATTCCATGAGCACTGACTGACTCTAACTTAACTATTTTCTTCTGAATTTTTGAAGCTTGGACTGATTACGCTTAGTTAGATCAAGGTATCCTAATCTCCAGAAACCTTTTGCTTGAGCATTTCTTCTAGCCTGGACTGTTGCTGCGGCAAGAAGATTTTTTACGGTAGTATTGACTTATATGATCCACTTTAAGCTTAATCCTAGTCCCATGTTTAGTTTAAAAATTCAGATAGAAAAATTTAGGTTTGGGGGTATAATTGCTTAAATTAATGATTCATTGAGGACAATGAATAATTCAAGTTTGGGGGACTTTTTGCTACTCCAATTATTTTGCTCGAGCATTCCTCTCCTTCAAATTAAAATTTGCTAGGTTATTGAGTAACCGGGGACATTTGTGATACCCACAGTTTGTCTTCGCGTCAAAAGATGACCTAGGAAATGTGAAAAAATGAAAAATATGAAAAATATTATTTGCTGAAAAATTATTTGTTGAAGATTTTGCTGAAAAAATTGATGGAGCAAAAGTTTTGAGGGTTGAATGATGATCCAACAGTTTTTCTGTCTCCCATAACTTAGGTGAGCTTCATCATAAAATGTTGCCATTCTGAGGGGCAAGAGATGGAATAACTAAGGATTTTTGAGCTTTATAATGAGTATTGAGCCTAGTTGGTGATGAGCTTGAGGCAAGGGTATACTGCACCATAAAGTGGGTCATCCCATGCTTAAGAGCTTATGACTGTAAGGCTGCTTTAAGTCTGATAAATAATGTTATAAACCCCTTTTAAAATATGTTCTGAAATGTCTGATAATAGAGCTAGGTTGTGGTGAGTTCTTAGAATTAAGTTGAAAAGTGGTGATTATTTGTCCCTGCTGAAGGAATCATTTTGCTGCAGCAGAGCTTGGTTTTGCAGAGTGCTCAGGTAAAGGTTAAAGGTAGTGTTGGACTGTCTGGTTTGATTAAGCTAATTCTTTGTCTAATGTTTTGAGATTCTTGAAGGAAGGTTGGTTAGTATTGCTCGGGACGCGCAATAGTTCAAGTTTGGGGGTATGATAACTGCCCAAAAGGTAGTTATTTAGGCTTCATTTATATAAGGATTTGTGTGTCTTTAATGCTTAATAGGGTTGGTTTTAGAGAGATATTACATGATTTAACCCATTTGGAAGAATGGAAGCTTTGGAAATCACTTTATGCAGATTATGCTGCTGAGCGGCTGGAGGGAGCAAATTCTATGCTAGAGCAAAACTGAGAGCAGAAACTGCCACATCACAGCTTGTTAGCCAACTTCATGAACCGACTTCTATTGAGATATTTTCGGGATAAAGGATCAAGGAGAGCCTTACACGTGTCCTAGTTAACCTAATTCAAGCCTCCCATCCTTCTATAAAAGGAAGTAGCCGTCAAAGTCAAAAGCATTCCATGTTTTCCCTTGGAAGCCGAATAGTATAGGGAGATTGAAGATCATCAAGAACACCATCAACCGCAAGCTGATTGGGGAGTTTACCTTCTTATTTAACTTGTAGTTATGGACATGCATACTCAGATTTTAATTCGTATTCCTATGCTTATTATGAACTAAGTAGCTTAAGGTGTTGGTTAGGAATAATGTGATTACTGTGCTTCATCTCTAGTAATAAATTGACTATTGCATTTTGGTTAATTGTTGTGCTTATTCTTATTTTATGCCCACCTGTCCAGCCGGTATGGATAGCTCTCTCTAGTTTCAGGGATGATTTAGAGAGTGTGTGGCAATTCTCCACATTACGATCATTGTGTATTGGTGAACGCCAATGACTGAGCTAGGGATAGCCAGTTGCCTAGTGCTCGATCGGTCGCTCTTCATTGGGTTTGAAACATATCCCAAAAGATCCGGAGTTCCGGGAGGAATCCGCTAATAATACTGCGAGAAATGCATGATCAATAATATTGCTAGAGCATATCTTAAAACAATCACTAAAGCCTAACCAGCGTCTGTCTTTAATCTATCTGTCTATTTGTTTACTCGTTGTTCTGTCATTTATTTTGCCTCAGCATAATTCCGATAAAACCCAACATTTTTATTATCTTTGAAACCATTAGGAAGTTATACAAAACAGGTAAAGTGGAAACTCATTCAGACCTTGGATTGATAATATTACTTGCTGCAGACTGTGTATACTTGCACAGGAATTCTAGAGTATTTCATATCATATTTTTACCCACTCTAGGAACCCAACAGAGTCTTTAGATTTAGATCAAAGGAAAGCTCCTCCTATTAAACCATCCCTGAAGCCCTTGCCGGATCATCTAAAGTATGTGTATCTTGAGGAAAGTGAGACGTTGCCCATTATTGTTGCATCAGATTTAATGTCGGAGAATGAAAAGGCCTTAATAAAGTTGCTGCAGCAATACCACAAGGCTATAGGTTGGACATTGGCTGACATTCAGGGAATTAGCCCATCTTTTTGTATGCACAAAATCACCCTAGAGGAGGGATCCTTTAGGAGTGTTGAGCAACAAAGAAGGCTTAACCCTGCAATGAAGGAGGTTGTTAAAAAGGAGGTGATTAAATGGTTGGATGCTAGGATCATTTATCCAATTGCCGATAGCAATTCAGTAAGCCTTGTCCAGTGTGTTCCTAAGAAAGGAGGTGTCACTGTGGTGAGCAATAAAGACAATGAGTTGATCCCAACCAGGACAGTAACTGGCTGGAGGGTTTGCATGGACTACAGGAGGCTTAATAAAGCCACCCATAAGGACCATTTCCCTCTACCATTTATTGACCAGATGTTGGATAGATTGGCTGGTCAGGCCTACTACTGTTTCTTAGATGGTTATTCTGGGTATAACCAGATTACTATTGCTCCTGAGGATCAGGAAAAAAACACTTTCACTTGCCCTTATGGGATGTTTGCTTTCAGGCGAATGCCTTTTGGCCTTTGCAATGCTCCAGCAACATTTCAGCAGTGTATGTTAGCAATTTTTTCTGATATGATTGAGTCCACTGTTGAGGTATTCATGGACGATTTTTCAGTGTTTGGAGGGTCTTTTCATAATTGTTTAGATAATTTAGGTAAGGTATTAAAAAGATGTGAGGATACCCATCTAGTTCTTAATTGGGAAAAATGTCACTTCATGGTGAAGGAGGGCATAGTGTTAGGTCATAGGATTTCTAAGAATGGTCTAGAAGTTGATAGAGAAAAAATAGAGGTTATTGAGAGACTAGAACCACCGAATTCAGTGAAGAGAATTCGGAGTTTTTTAGGACATGCTGGATTCTATAGGAGGTTCATAAAGGATTTTTCCAAAATCAGTAAACCTCTTTGTAACTTATCGTGTACTGATTATGTCTTTGACTTTAATGTAGATTGTAGGAAGGCTTTTGAGACTTTAAAGGCTGCTTTAATCTCAGCACCCATTCTTTGTGCACCTAATTAGAGTTTACCATTTGAGGTAATTTGTGATGCGAGTGATGCTGCAGTAGGTGCTATGCTGGGGCAAAAGCAGGGCAAATTTATCCATCCTATATATTATGCAAGCAAGGTTTTAAATGAGGCACAAGTCAACTATACAACTACTGAAAAGGAGTTGTTAGCTGTGGTGTTTGCTTTTGAGAAATTCCGGCCATATTTGGTTGGATCCAAAATCACGGTGTTCACGGATCATGCAGCAATAAGGTATTTAATGTCTAAAAAAGATGCAAAGCCTAGACTAATTCGTTGGGTTTTATTATTGCAGGAGTTTGACTTGGAGGTAAAGGATAAGAAGGGATTAGAGAATGTCATTGCAGATCATTTGTCTCGTCTTGATCCATCATCATCTTTGCTGGAGCAATCTGCCATCTCATATTCTTTTCCAGATGAACAACTTTTTGCAGTTGAGGTAAAAGTAGTCAGGGATGTCCCTTGGTATGCTGATATTGCCAACTTTTTGGTAAAGAGAGTCACTCCTATTGACATGGACTGGAGGCAGAAGAAAAAGTTTAAGCATGATGCAAAATTTTTCTATTGGGATGAGCCATTTATGTATAAGCAATGCTCTGACGGTATTATTCGTAGGTGTGTTTCAGGTGATGAAGTAAAGGAAATCCTAGAGCAATGTCACTCTTCGCCGTATGGGGGTCACTTCAGCGGTCAGAGGACAGCTATGAGGATTTTGCACTGTGGATTCTTCTGGCCTACCTTATTTAAGGATACCCATTGGTTCTACAAGCAATGTGATGCTTCCCAAAGGAGAGGAAACTTAGGGCCTAGAGATGAAATGCCTCTTACTTATGTTTTAGAAGTTGAATTATTCGATGTATGGGGTATTGATTTTATGGGGCCATTTTCCCCTTCTAATGGCAATGTTTTTATCTTATTGGCAGTTGATTATGTGTCCAAATGGGTGGAGGCCATTGCATGTCATCAGAGTGATGCCAAGACAGTAGCACGGTTCCTTCAATCGCACATCTTTGCGCGGTTTGGGACACCTAGAGCTCTAGTGAGTGATGAGGGTACACATTTTGTTAATAATATCTTAACTAAGCTATTAGCTAAGTATGAGATTAAGCATAGGATAGCTACTCCTTATCACCCACAATCAAATGGTCAAGCTGAAATTAGTAATAGGGAAATTAAATCTATTTTAGAGAAAGAAGTCCATCCATCTAGAAAGGATTGGTCTTTTAGGTTGGATGAGGCTCTTTCGGCTTATAGGACAGCTTATAAGACTCCTCTAGGTATGTCTCCCTATAGGTTAGTATATGGGAAAGCTTGTCATTTACCACTAGAGCTAGAGCATAAAACATTTTGGGCTTTGAAAAAGTTAAATTTTGATCTGAGTCGTGCAGGAGCAATAAGAATGCTGCAACTTAATGAATTAGAGGAATTTCGCCAATTTTCTTATGAAAATTAAAAAATGTATAAAGAAAAGACTAAGTTGTGGCATGACAAGAAAATAAAATCTAAAGAGTTTGTCAAGGGTCAAAAAGTCTTGCTTTATAATTCTAGATTAAAATTATTTCCTGGGAAGCTAAAATCTAAATGGTCAGGACCGTTTATTGTGATTGAGGTTTTCCCCCATGGAGCAATTACTTTGGAGGATGAAAAAGATGGAAGAGTGTTCAAGGTGAATGGACTGCGTGTGAAGCACTATTGGGGTGAGGAGTTTTAGTCAAAATATCCTTCCTTGGTTGGTTGTTGATTGAGAGAGCAGGATTTTTGCGGGAGCATTTCACAGAGCAAAATTTTGAGCTCCCAGTGTTTGTATTGATTTTATGTTTCGCTGATTTTTTTTTAATTTCGAATAGGTTAGATTTGATTTTGCATGGTTTATTAGATTTTATCTTTAAGTATTTGTTTATTTTTGGTAGTTTAGATTTTATCTATTTCTTTTTTAATTTGATTTGATTTTATGTTCGGGTCATTTATTTGAATTATCTTTGAATTAATTAGATTTTATTAGATTAGATCTAGATTTCATTTTCAGTTATTTTGATTCTGTTTAGTTTAAATTAATGAAGATTTTCTCTAAATTAATTCGGCTTCAAGAAGGATTAAATTTGATTTGATTGGTTATTTTTAAATTTAGAAGATTTGGTTTTCTATTTTGAAATGTGAATTCTGTATCCAAGATTCTTCAGGTTCAGCAGGTTGTTGCGGCAAAGTTATGGCTGAAGCAAAATCATCCGAATTAGAAGGGATTTCGTTGAAAATTTATTATTTCTACCGTTGGGATTTTCTTTGAATTTTCGCAGGTAAATTTGCATGCGTCATCCGATGAGGCCACGTGTCACACAGCAATCATCCAAGGGATTTGATGGTGGACAGCGCATAGTGATTTACCGTGGGCGATTGGACTTCATAAATTTACCGTTGATGGTTTTGAATTTCCGATTTGCATGAGTTTAAATTGAACGGGAATAATATTAAATGCAGGGCAAATCTTTTCAGTTGGGATTTGATGTTACTGGCGCCTTACTTATTTAAGGAGAAGTGGTACGTTTCTTTTCACTTCAACTTCGCATTTACTTCCTTCCCTATTCGTGTTTCTTCTTCTTCTTCCTTCGTTGCTTTTCTCTGGAAAACCCTGTGTCCTCCATGGCAAAAACGAGAGCGAACCAAGAGAGAGATAATGAAGAAGAAGCAGTGCCAGTTAACACTGAGATAACGAAAGCAAAAGCAAAGAAGAGAAGAACACCCGAAGAGAGGGAAGCCAAGAAAAGAAGGAAACAACAGAGGGTTGAGAATATTCAAGAAGAATCAGTGGATGTCCCAGAAACGGAGAGAGTTCAAAATCCTGAAGAAGAACCGATAATTCCAGATATGATTCAAGAAGAGAATGTTGAGAATAATCAAGAAACAGAGGCTGATGAAGTTCGAGACGAACAGGCTGCAGTTGTGCCTGAAAAAGAGAATACACCGGAACCGGTGCAGGAGGCTCAGGTGGAGGTAATCATGCCCGAGGTACCAAAGCGCCACTGCATTATGCGAAAGGCGGGCCGCATCAGGGTGATTCGAAATACCCCATCGCCTCCATCGTCGGATTCTGAGGAAGAGAGAAGAGAGCACGAAAAGAAGGAGGCTGAAGACAAGGCAATAGAAGAAGAAGCAAACAGGCTAAGGAAGAGATTTTGCCCAAGCAGAGGGAAGACAAGGGCAAAGGTATTGCTGAGGCATTGGGCGAGGCTGATGAGGTTGAGGAATAAAGATTACCTTTTATTCTCTTCGTCAACAACCTTACTCGAGCAAAATACCAGAAGATGCTGAAACGGGACTTCCTGTTCGAACGAGGATTTGGTGATGATGTGCCACGGTTCTTGCAGACTGGAATAGCGAACCTCGGCTTGAGCCAATTTTGTGCGAAACCAGAGCCTGTTAATTCCAACATTGTTCGGGAATTTTACGCAAATCTTGACGACCAGGAAGAATTTCAGGTTATAGTTCGGGGAATGCCCGTGGACTGGAGCCTAGAAGCCATTAATGATTTGTTTAATCTCCAGGATTTTCCGCATGCGGTTTTTAATGAGATGATGGTTGCACCATCTAGCGACCAACTGAATGCGGCTGTCCAAGAGGTTGGCATTGAGGGGGCCCAGTGGAGGTTGTCGAAGACGGAGAAGAACACGTTTCAGGCTTCTTATTTGAAAAGCGAGGCCAACACCTGGATGGGTTTCATTAGGTTGCGCTTACTGCCGACAACTCACGACTCCACAATATCTCGGGACCGAGTATTGCTTGCCTTTGCTATTCTTTGCTCGATGAGTATTGATGTAGGAAAAATAATTTCTTCTGAGATTCTTGATTGCTGGCGGAAAAAGGTGGGGAAGTTGTTTTTCCGCAACACTATCACGATGTTATGCCGGAGGGCAGGGGTGCCAGAGGGTGAGGATGACGTGATTTTACCAAATAAGGGAATAATAGACACACCAAATCTGGCCAGGCTTCAGAGAACTCAGGAAGCATGCCAAGGAGGTTTGGTGTACGACATCCAACAAATACTAGAACAATTGCAAATGCATTCCAGCAGGATGGAATTTGCTGAAAGGCAATTTCAAACTTTCTGGAATTACGTAAAAAGGAGGGATGTCGCGTTAAGGATAGCCTTGCAAATGAATTTTTCCAAACCATATCCGGCTTTACCCGTATTCCCTGATGACCTCATGAACCCCTGGATTCCGCTGCCGCCTGTGGAAAGAGAAGGTGATGAAGAAGAAGAGTCTGGTCGGGAAGACTGAAGGAGGAGAATTTGAGCGCGCAGTCTTTTTGTTGAAATATTTTGTTTGCTCGCGCATTCCTGAAAGCATCTTCTTCTATTTCTGTTTGTTTTGTCTGTTGCTTTTTAATTTTTCTGCTTTAAAAATATATCTCTGCTTATGTAATATCTTTTTATGTTTTAATGAAATTTCTAGATATTTCCATTCTATGAGCACTAAGTAACTCTAACTTAACTAATTTTCTTCTGAATTTTTGAAGCTTGGACTGATTACGCTTAATTAGATCAAGGTATTCTGATCTCCAGAAACCTTTTGCTTGAGCATTTCTTCTAGCCTGGACTGTTGCTGCGGCAAAGAAAATCCTGGAGGTAGTGTTGACTTATATGATCCCCTTTAAGCTTAGTTTTAGTCCCACGTTTAGTTTAAAAATTCAGATAGAAAAATTTAAGTTTGGGGGTATAATTGCAATAATTAATGATTCATTGGGGACAATGAATAATTCAAGTTTGGGGGACTTTTTGCCACTCCAATTGTTTTGCTCGAGCATTCCTCTCCTTCAAGTAAAAATTTGTTAGGTTATTGAGTAACCGGGGACATTTGTGATACCCACAGTTTGTCTTCGCGTCAAACGCTGACCTAGGAAATGTGAAAAATGAGAAAAATTATTTGCTAAAAAATTATTTGTTGAAAATTTTGCTGAGAAAATTCATGGAGCAAAAGTTTTGAAGGATGAATGATGATCCAACAGTTTTTTCTGTCTTCTAGAACTTAGGTGAGCTTCATCACAAAATGTCGCCATTCTGAGGAGCAAGAGATAGAATAACTAAGGATTTTTTAGCTTTATAAAGAGTATTGAGCCTAGTTGGTGATGAGTTTGAGGCAAGGGTATACTGCACCATAAAGTGGGCCATCCCATGCTTAAGAGCTTATGACTGTGGGGCTGCTTAAAGTCTGAAAAATAAGAATATAAACCCCTTAAAAATGTGTTTTGAAATGTCTGATAATAGAGCTAGGCTGTGGTAAGTTCTTAGGAATGAGTTAAAAGTGGTGATTATTTGTCCATGCTAGAGGAATCATTTTGCTGCAGCAGAGCTCGGTTTTGCAGAATGCTCAGGTAAAGGTCTAAGGTAGTGTTGGACTGTCTGGTTGGATTCAGCTATTCTTTGTCTAAATGTTTTGAATTCTGAAAGGAAGGTTGGTTAGTGTTGCTCGGGACGCGCAATAGTTCAAGTTTGGGGGTGTGATAACTGCCCAAAAGGTAGTTATTTAGGCCTCATTTCTATATTGATTTGTGTGGCCTTTGTGCTTAATAGGGTTGGTTTTAGATAGATATTACATGTTTTAACCCATTTGGAAGAATGGAAGCTTTGGAAATCATTTTGTGCAGAATCTGTTGCTGGGCAACTTGAGGGAGCAAATTCTGTGCTGCAGCAAAACTGGGAGCAGAACTGCCACATCACAACTCGTTAGCCAACTTCATGAACCAACTTCTGTTGAGTTATTTTCGGGATAAAGGAGCAAGGAGAGCCCTACACGTGCCCAAGTTGACCTAATTCAAGCCTCCTATCCTTCTGTAAAAGGAAGTAGCCATCCAAGTCAAAACCATTCCATTTTCCTTGGAAGCCGAATAGTATAAAGCAATTGGAGACCGCTAGAAGACCATCATCCACAAGCTGATGAAGGAGATTATTATTTTCTTTATTATCTTGTGATTATGGACATGCCTACTCAGATTGTAATTCGTGTTTCCATGCTTATTATGAACTAAGTAGCTTTAGGCGTTGGTTAAGGAATATGTAGTTTTCGTGCTTCATCTCTAATAATATTTATTGATTATTGCATCTTGGTTAATTTTTGTGCTTGTTTCTATTTTATGCCCGCCTGGCCAGCCGGTGTGAATACCTCTCTCTAGTTTCAAGGATGATTTAGAGAGTGTGTGGCAATTAACCACACTACGATCATTGTGTATTGGTGAGCGTCAGTGACTGAGCTAGGGATAGCCAGTTTCCTAGTGCTTGATCGGTTGTATTTCATTGGGGTTGAAACACATTCCAAAAGATCCGGAGTTCCGAGAGGAATCCACTAATAATACTGCGAGAGTTTGCATGATCAATAATATTGCTAGAGCATCTTTTAAAACAATTACTAAACCTAACCAGCGCTTGTTTCTAATCTGTTTGCCTATTTGTTTACTTGTTGTTCTGTCATTTACTTTTCTTCACCATAATTCTTATAAAACCCAATCATTTTTATTACCTTGAAACCATTAAAAGATTTATACAAAATAAATCGAGTGGAAGCTAGTTCAGGCCTTGGATTGAAAAATACTTATTACTTGCTGCAGACTGTGTATACTTGCACAGGATATCTAGAGTATTTTCAGATCATAATTTTACTCACTCTAGGAAGCCAACAGTCGCTACATATAGTTCAAGACTCATATTACAGCCTAGGATGTCTAGTTTATTGGATTAGGGTTATTTTTAGGCAAAGACAAATATAAAATAACAAATAACACTTAATGGAAAAATATATCGATATTATTTCATTAATATTCGGTCAACAGTTACATTCACTATCTACGAGTTTTAGGGCATAAAACCCAACAATACTGAGTTTGTAGCCACTCTTCACTGAGTATTCACCCCTCCTATCATAATGCCAAATCCACCTGTCAGGGGCGTTTCCGCTAATCGAAAGATTTCGAATCACATCAACATCCTGCTAACATACACAGTGATATAATTTCTCCAAATCCCATTGTAAAGACGGTGTTATAAACTCCACTACCATCACATTTTCCATAGAAGATATAGGAGATGATATAAGCTTAAAGCTTGTGGGTCTGGGAAGCTAGGGATCCTTAAACATAAGAATAGAATGCCCATTCCCCAGATTCTTCCTAATACCTCTTTTTAGCAACTCCATACCCCAAACAAAACCTTTCCAAAAGAAAGACGAAGACGACCTAACCGAAACATGTAACAAATTCAAGTTCGGGAAGTATCGCCCACGTAGAACTTTGGATACTGTAAGATTCGGATTACATAACACCCTCCATGCCTGTTTCGCAATCATTGCTTGATTAAAACAAACTAAAACCCTGAAATTCAAGCCACCATCCTCCTTAGGCTTACAGAGCACCTCCCATCTCTTCCAATGCATCTGCCTCCTATCCACTCGAGATCCCCACCAGAATCGGGCACACAAAGACGATATTCGTGTTAAGATTCCTTTAGGTATCCGAAAACACCTCATGGCATATGTAGGAATCGCCAGGATAATACTTTTAATTAGCACCTCCTTACCCCCTTGAGAGAAGAATTGGCTTTTCCATCCCTGCAGCAATCCCCATACTTTATCCACCAGAAACTTAAAATCTTTAGTCTTGCCACGAGAGAAACGCGAAGGTAAACCCAGGTAAACACCAAGTGAGTCTGATATCTTCATCGAAAGAATACTGCTTAAGTCTCTCCTGGTATCTTGGGGTACATTTCCAGAGAAATATACCACTGATTTTTTAACATTAACGCTCTGACCTGACGCTTTTTCATAATCCTTCAATATGGATTTAAAAAAACCAAATTCTGTTGTCGCAACTTTAAGAAAAACTAGACTATCGTCAACAAAAAATAGATGAGAAATTTTTGGGCAAGACCTCGCAATTGAGATGCCAGCCATATTTCTCCTCTTTGCTAAGTCCAATAGCCCTGATAGACCTTCCGTGCAAATTAAAAACAAGTACGGTGATAGCGAATCACCCTGTCTAATTCCACGAGATGGCTTAATCATCCCAAAAGCTTCCCTGTTAAGAAGGATAGAAAAAGTAGGTGTCGATATGCACTTCATAATCAAATTAATCCAAGAATCATTAAATCCTAGTTTGGCCATGATCTGGCTGAGGTACGACCACTCCACCCGGTCATAGGCTTTACTCATATCAATTTTTAAGGCAGCATAGCCTATTTTACCCGATTTCTTATTGCTTAAATAATGCATCATTTCCTGACCCAAAATCATATTATCTGTCATCAATTGACCGGGAATAAAAGCAGACTAACACTCATCTATGATGTCCTTCGGGACAACCTTAAGCCGATTAACTATGACCTTAGTAATAATTCTTTAAGAAACATTGCATAAACTAATTGGTCTATAATAGGGCTGACGTGACTTCAGAATTAGCACCAAGTTTGTATGATTCCACTCTTGCACAGATGCATCCGTGTTCAAAATTGACAGACAGTTCGAGATTGTCGTAGGGCCCACAATCTCCCAATATCTTTG
This sequence comes from Luffa aegyptiaca, assembly GCA_017139565.1. Classification (NCBI taxonomy): domain Eukaryota; kingdom Viridiplantae; phylum Streptophyta; class Magnoliopsida; order Cucurbitales; family Cucurbitaceae; genus Luffa; species Luffa aegyptiaca. The sequence continues at coordinate 28,010,939 of CM029397.1, forward strand.
ATAAAACAGAGCAGGAAAGCCATTAGGACCCGGGGCCGTTGTTGGATGAAAGCTTTTTATGGCAGATAAAACTTTAGCCTCTATAAAAGGAGCTAAAAGCTGCCGATTCATTTCCTCTATCACTCGTCGTGGGACATGATCTAAAATATTCTCCACATCCCCCGAATCTGGGTTGTTTGAAGAGAAGATATTAGTAAAATAATCCACGAAAGTTTCTTGAATTTCCGCTGTCTCTAAACGCCAGATTCCACCTGCATCCACCACTCCACGAATCCAGTTCCATTGACGATGCATAGAAGCTTTATGATGATACCATTTTGTATTGCGATCTCACCACTTAAGCCAATCCTCCCAAGACCTTTGCTTCCAATAAAATTCCTCTTCCAATAAAAGAGAATCCCGATGACGTTCCAACCACTGAACTAGATTGAAATTTATCGTGGAATCACTCTCATAGATCTCCTTGATTTTGTCTCGCACCTCATTAAGATCATTTTCAACCTTTTGTTCTGAGAAGATCCCCAACCTCGTAAATCAGAAGCACACTTCTTTAAAACAATGTGCAAGGGTTGTGCCTGATTACGGTCACATCCCACGACCCAGATCGAGAAATAATATTCTTAGAATCCTCATTTCGAGTCCACCATTCCTCAAATTTAAATGGCCTTGACCGTCTTGTTCTGTACCGCCCCCAGCCAGACCCCCCCAGACTAAGTTGAATTGGTCGATGATCCGACTTCGCCCAATCCAAGTTTGTTACATGAGGATCCTCAAATAAAGATGAAAAGGTAGCATTAGCAAGAAATCGATCCAGTCTCAAATGCACTTGAGCTCCCATATTCCTTCTATTGCACCAAGTAAATCTACCCCCCATAGAATTCAAGATCTATCAAATTACAATAGTCCAAAACTTCACGGAAATCCGATATTTGCCTATTGTCCCTTTCTGGTCCTCCCATCTTTTCATCTTGCCATAGAATTTCATTTAGATCCCCACCAACCACCCAAGCAGACTCATTGTGATCATAAAGATGACGAAGTAAGTTCCAAGAATGGACTCTTAGAGTTGGATCAGGATTTCCATACAAACCAGTAAATCGCCATTGTTTATTATCCCAAACTATATCTGCATCAATATGGTGAATAAAGAAATTTCGAATAGAGACAGGAACATCATCTTTCCATAACAAACACAAACCTCCACTTAGACCAATGCGATTGACCACAAAACAACCAAAATAATTCAAACGTACTTTCAATTTATTCAAAACAATCGATGAACATTTAGTCTCGGACAGGAAACATAAATTAGGATTTAAACGATGTAACTCATCGCATACACTACGAAATGCCCATGGGCTCCCCAACCAACAGACATTCCAACAGATAGTTTTCATGGCTCTAGACGGGGCTGCTCAGCAGACCCCGCCTTATTACCATCAGATTCCATCTTCAGACGTTTAATGTTACCAGGAGACAACAAAAAAGGCCCATCCTTCCTCTTCTAGGATTCCTCCAAGGCATCAACTGACATACCCAGCGACACAAAACCTACACGTGCTCTCTTCTTCCAAGCTCGCCCACGTCCTGCATACGAAGAACTCTTGTTTGGACTCAACTGTCTCTGCCCAACATGCCCCACCAGCCCGAATGAACCCTCATCCATCACATTCGCAGGCTTGCCACTCTCCACGGCCCGATCTACTTTAACAACCGAATGACCTGTTTGGTCCGAATGGACCACCGACCCATCAACGCCTTTCTCCACATGCGACCCACCAAAGCCCATCTCCTCTTCCTCTTCACATGGTTCTGGATAACTTTCAATCTCCACCCCATTGTCCACAAGAACTTTTTCCTCCTCAGTTCGGCCCACAGAAGAAGAGGATGAGATCGATTGGAATATGGACATTAAGGATCGTCATAATTAAGTGGCTCCTTTTCAACGTTCCTGTTCACCGAGAATAAAGCACCAGGCCCATTACTAGCATTAAACTCCAACGACTGCGTTACACCAGGCCCATTAAAAGCATTCAAAGGGTTGGATGCACCAATTAAGGTGTCTTCAGCCGTTACAGTTCCACGATCCTCCGCCATTTGCAACCCACCCTCCCGGAGTTTGCTTCGTCGAGAACACTCCGGCCGCCACTGGGACTCCACCGCTGGAAACATGCTCCTATACTTCGCAACCGTCTCAACAACCTTCTCCTTTTCTTTGCCTTTGCCTAACGTAGAAGCACCTCCAGCCAAAGAATACAACACTGACATCAACTTCTCAGGACGCAAACTTGGATTTTCATCCGATGGTTCCATGATTCTAATACCACGTTGAACCGGTCTTGGTCTCTCCTCCACCGGAACAGAGATCAGAGAAACGACTATTTCCAGACGTTGGCTTCCGGTATGGTTTGAACCGCCTCCCTTCTCAAACCTTGTTCCGCACCACAGGACAAAGTCATACCTTTCCCTGAGAATTTAAGCCATTCCCCATATTACATCGGAGCATTCATCCCCTGCTCCGACGGAATAAGTCGGTCACAGACACGAGAAACATGGCCTATTATCCCACAAAAACCACAAAGCTCAGGCAAGCGTTCATAGAAGAATGAAACCCACAAGCCACTAAGAGGACCATCCGGATATATGCGAATTCCCCTCCTAATTGGACGAGATAGGTCAATACGAACGCGGATTCGAAGACTAGCTCCCCAAAATAAAAAGCCATTGCGAGAATCCACCTCTTAAAAAACTCCCATCGCATTCCCTATACGCTCAGCCATGGTTTGATTAAACCAATCACGTGGCAACTCGAAAACATGAATCCAGAAAGCCACGAAAGAAAACAGATGATCAGAAGGCTTCAATCCCTTGATTGGAAGCTCCAATACCAGGAGAAATTTCCCAAAACTCCAGGGACCCTGCCGTAGAACACGAAACCTATCTGCCTCATGAACAAATCGGAAAATGAAAAGATTTTTCCCCAACCGATCAACCTGCAGCCCTTGATCAAGCTTCCATGCCACCGTGAAATTTCGCCTCATTACCTCTACTCCCAAAGGCTGGTGGCAGAGAAGTTTGCCCAGAAGGCAAAAACCAAGCAGTTGCCCCGAACGATCAGTAGCCTCTCTGTCCTCAACCACTGTTGGGTTCCTAGAGTGAGTAAAAATATGATGTAAAATACTCTATAATTCCTGTGCAAGTATACACAGTCTGCAACAAGTAATATTATCAATCCGAGCCCTGAATTAGTTTCCACTCTACCTATTTTTGTGTAACTTTCCAATGGTTTCAAGAATAGTAAAATGATTTGGTTTTATCGGAATCATGCTGAAGCAAAATAAATGACAGAACAATAAGTAAACAAATAGATAGACAGATTAAAGACAGACACTGGTTAGGATTTAGTGATTGTTCTAAAATATGCTCTAGCAATATTATTGATCATGCATTTCTCGCAATATTATTAGCGGATTCCTCCCGGAACTCCGGATCTTTTGGGATATGTTTCAAACCCAATGAAGAGCGATCGATCAAGCACTAGGCAACTGGCTATCCCTAGCTCAGTCACTGGCGTTCACCAATACACAATTATCATAGTGTGGATAATTGCCACACACTCTCTAAATCATCCCTGAAACTAGAGAGAGCTATTCACACCGGCTGGCCAGACGAGCATAAAATGGAAATAAGCACAACAATTAACCAAAATGCGATAGTCAATTTATTACTAGAGATGAAGCACAATAATCACATTATTCCTAACCAACACCTTAAGCTACTTAGTTCATAATAGGCATAGGAATACGAATTACAATCTGAGTATGCATGTCCATAACCACAAGTTAATAAAGAAAATAAACTCCCTAATCAGCTTGCGGAAGATGGTGTTTTTGATAATCTTCAATCTCTCTAAAATATTCGGCTTCAAAGGGAAAACATGGAATGAGTTTGACTTGGACGGCTACTTCCTTTTATAGAAGGAGAGGAGACTTGAATTAGGTCAACTTGGACACGTGTAGGGCTCTCATTGCTCCTTTATCACGAAAATGACTCAACAGAAGTCGGTTCATGAAGTTGGCTAACGAGCTATGATGTGGCAGTTTTGTTCCCAGTTTTGCTGCAGCACAGAATTTGCTCCCTCCAGTCGCCCAGCAGCATAATCTACACAAAATAATTTCCAATGCTTTCATTCTTCCAAATGGGTTAAAACATGTAATATCTATCCAAAACCAACCCTAATAAGCATAAAGGACACACAAATCCCTATATAATTTAGGCCTAAATAACTACCTTTTGGGCAGTTATCATACCCCCAAACTTGAACTATTGCGCGTCCCGAGCAATACTAACCAACCTTCCTTCAAGAATTCAGAATATTAGACAAAGAATAGCTTAATTAAACCAAACAGTCCAACACTACCTTTAACCTTTACCTGAGTAGTCTGCACAACCGAGCTCTGCTGCAGCAAAATAATTCCTTCGGCATGGACAAATAATCACCACTTTTCAACTTAATTCTAAGAACTCACCACAACCTAGCTCTATAATCAGACATTTCAAAACATATTTTTAAAGGGGTTTATCTCATTATTTATCGGACTTAAAGCAGCCTCACAGTCATAAGCTCTTAAGCATGGGATGACCCACTTTATGGTGCAGTATACCCTTGCCTCAAACTCATCACCAACTAGGCTCAATACTCATTATAAAGCTAAAAAAATCCTTAGTTATTCTATCTCTTGCCCCTCAGAATGGCGACATTTTATGATGAAGCTCACCTAAGTTATGGGAGACAGAAAAACTGCTGGATCATCATTCATCCTTCAAAACTTTTGCTCCATCAATTTTTTTCAGCAAAATCTTCAACAAATAATTTTTCAAATTTTTTTCTCATTCATTTCTTTTCACATTTCCTAGGTCATCTTTTAAGGCGAAGACAAACTGTGGGTATCACAAATGTCCCCGGTTACTCCATAACCTAGCAAATTTGAAATTGAAGGTGAGGAATGCTCGAGCAAAACAATTGGAGTAGCAAGAAGTCCCCCAAACTTGAATTATTCATTGTCCTCAATGAATCATTAATAAAGCAACTATACCCCTAAACTTAAATTTTTCTATCTGAATTTTTAAACTAAACATGGGACTCAGTTTTTAAGCTTAAAGTGGATCGTATAAGTCAATACTACCTTCAAAATCTTCTTGCCGCAGCAACAGTCCAGGCTAGAAGAAATGCTCAAGCAAAAGGTTTCTGGAGATCAGAATACCTTGATCTAATTAAGCGTAATCAGTCCAAGCTTCAAAAATTCAGAGGAAAAGTAGTTAAGTTAGGCATTACTCAGTGCTCATGGAATGGAACATCAAGAAATTTCATTAAAAATAAGAAAAGAAATTACACATCAGATATATTTTTTTTTCAAGCAGCAGAAAAGTAAAAAGAAAAGCAAACATAACAGTAATAGAAAAGGAGGTTAGAAAATGCACGAGCAATCAAAAATTTAAGAACAAAAATTATGCTCGCCCAGGGCCACTTTATCCTTCAGTCCTCTTGGCCCGGTTCATTTTCATCATCCTCTTCTCCTTTTTCAACAGGTGGGGGCGGAATCCAGGGGTTCAACAGATCGTCAGGGAATGCTGGAAGGGCTGGATAAGGTTTTGAAAAATTCTCTTGCAGCGCCTTCTTCAAGCTGGCATCCCGATTCTTAACATAGTTCCAGAAGGTTAAAGTTTGCCTCTCAGCAAACTCTTGCCGACTGGCCGAAAGTGCCAGTTGTTCTAGAATCGAGTTGATGCCATGGATAAGCTCACCTTGACGCACCTCCTGCATGCGTTGGAGTCTTGCCAAATTGGGCGTGTCTATGATCCCCTTATCAAACAGGATCACATCTCCCTCATCCATCGGAACCCCTGCTCGTCTGCACAGCATCATGATTGTGTTCGGAAAGAATAGTTTCCCCACCTTCTTGCGCCAACAGTCAGCAATCTCAGTAGCAATTATTTTTCCAACATCTATGCTCATTGATCGAAGGATGGCAAAAGCAAGCAACACTCTGTCCCGCGATATAGTGGAGTCGTGCGTTGTCGGCAGTAAGCGGAGTCGAATGAAGCTCATCCACGCATTGGCTTCACTCTTTAAATAGGCAGCTTGAAACGTGTGCTTCCTCGTCTGCGACACCCTCCATTGAGCCCCCTCAACACCTACCTCTCGGACCGTCGCACTTAATTGGTCGCTCGATGGAGCAGCCATCATTTCATTGAAAACTGCGTGTGGAAAGTCCTGAAGATCAAACAAATTATTGATGGTCTCTTGGCTCCATTGGATAGGCACTCCTCGTACTATGACTTCAAAATCATCCTTCACATCAAGATTGGCGTAGAATTCCCGAACGATGTTGGCATTGACAGGATCAGGCTGTGCACAAAACTGCCTCCACCCCAGACTTGCTATTCCAGATTCCAAAAACCTAGGCAGATCACTGCCAAATCCTCGCTCGAACAAGAAATCCCGCTTCAGTACTTCCTGATATTTTGCTCTGGCAAGTTCATTGGCGAAGCGAATGAATGGTGCCCTTGGCTCCTCAATCTCTCCCGATGCCTCGGCAATTCCTTTGCCCTTGCTTTCTCTCTGTTCGCGCAAACGCTCTTCTTCTGCCTTTCTTGCCTCTTCTTCTTTTTCCTTATTCTCAGCTTCCCTTTTTTCTTCCTCAGAGTCCGACGTCGGAGGCGATGGAGTGTTCCGAATCACCCTCACGCGACCCGCCTTCCTCTTGATGCGGCGGCGCTTGGGCGATTCAGGCATAATGACTTCAACCTGAACCTCCGGCTCTGGTGTTTTCTCCTCGTCAGGCTTACCAGCGACTTGCCTTTCAGCCTCTGTCTCATGATCCTTCTCAGTATTCCCTTCCTGAACCGTAGCAGAAACTATCGGTTCTATCTCAAGATTCTGAACAACCTCTGTTTCTTGGATGACTTCTTGATCCGCAGCCCTCTGCTGCCTCCTTCTTCGCTTCGCCTCCTTCTCTTTTGGCATTCTTTTCTTCTTAGTTTTCCCTTTTTGTACTTCCGGCGTGACCGGCACCTCCTCTTCTTCACTCTCTCTTTCTTTCCTAGCTCTTGTCTTAGCCATGGAGGTATGAACGGTTTTGACAGAGAAGAAAGAATGTAGATGGCAAAAATGGGATTAAGAATACGAAGTGGGAAGAAGCTTACCAGCGTTTATGAATAAATAAGGCTCCAGCATATTCAAATCCTAACTGAAAAGATTTTCCACATTAATTATATTACCGTTTAAATTTAAAAATGCAAACCTGAAATTCAAAGGTCATCAACGGTAAAATCGTGGATTCCAAACGCCCATGGTAAAACTCAATGTGCTGTCATTATTGAAGCCTTCGGATAATTGTTCTGCAACACGTGGCCCCATCAGATGATGTACGCACATTTACCTGCGAGAATTCAAAGCCAAGTCCAACGGTAAAAATAATAAATTCCAACAAAAACCCTTTAATTCGTACGAGAAATTTGCTCTAGCATTATCTTGCTGCAACAACCTGAAGAATCTTGGATGCGGTATCTAAATTTCAAAATTAAATCTTTCAAATTTAAATTTATCTGATCAAATCAAATTTAATCTTTTATTCTCAAAAGAAGCCGAATAAACTATGGAAAATCTTTACTAATTCAAATTAAATTGAATTCAAATAACTGAAAATAAAATCTAATAAAATCAAACCAATAAAAAGATAATTCAAAGATAATTTAAATAAATAACCCAAAAATAAAATAAAATCAAATTCAAAAATAAAATCTGAACTACCAATAATAAAAATTGCTTAAAGATAGAATCTAATAAATCAAGCAAAATTAAACCTAACCTAATCAAAATCAAAATCAAATCAGCGAAAAATAAAATCAATACAAAGTCTGGGAGCTCAAAATTTTGCTCTGTGAAATGCTCCCGCAAAAGTCCTGCTTTCTCAATCATCAACCAACCTTAGGGAAGGATATTTCAACCGAAACTCCTCACCCCAATAATGCTTCACACACTGTCCATTCACCTTGAATAATCTCCAATCTTTTTCATCCTGCAAAGTAATTGCTCCATGGAGAAAACCTCAATCACAATAAACGGTCCTGACCATTTAGATTTCAATTTTCCAGGAAATAATTTTAATCTAGAATTATAAAGCAAAACTTTTTGACCCTTGACAAATTCTTTGGACTTTATTTTCTTGTCATGCCACAGCTTAGTCTTTTCCTTATACATTTTCGCATTTTCGTAAGAAAATTGACGAAATTCTTCTAACTCATTAAGCTGCAGCATTCTTATTGCTCCCGCACGACTCAAATCAAAATTTAATTTTTTCAAAGCCCAAAATGTTTTGTGCTCAAGCGCTAATGGTAAATGGCAAGCTTTCCCATATACTAACCTGTAGGGAGACATACCTAGAGGAGTCTTATAAGCTGTCCTATAAGCCCAAAGAGCCTCATCCAACCTAAAGGACCAATCTTTTCTAGATGGATGGACTACTTTCTCTAAAATAGCTTTAATTTCCCTATTACTAATTTCAGCTTGACCATTTGCTTGTGGGTGATAAGGGGTAGCTATCCTATGCTTAATCTCATACTTAGCTAAAAGCTTAGTTAAGATATTATTAACAAAATGTGTACCCTCATCACTCACTAAAGCCCTAGGTATCCCAAACCGCGCAAAAATGTGCGATTGAAGAAACCTTGCTACTGTTTTGGCATCACTCTGATGGCATGCAATGGCCTCCACCCATTTGGATACATAATCAACTGCCAATAAGATAAAAACATTGCCATTAGAAGGGGGAAATGGCCCCATAAAGTCAATACCCCATACATCAAATAATTCAACTTCTAGAATGTAAGTAAGAGACATTTCATCTCTAGGCCCCAAATTTCCTCTCCTTTGGCAAGCATCACATTGCTTGGGCATCCTTGAATAATGTAGGCCAGAAAAATCCGCAATGCAAAATCCTCATAGCTGTCCTCTGACCGCTGAAATGACCTCCATACGGCGAAGAGTGACATTGCTCCAGGATTTCCTTTGCTTCAGCACTTGAAACACACCTACGAATAATACCATCAGAGCATTGCTTATACATAAATGGCCCATCCCAATAGAAAAACTTCGCATCATGCTTAAACTTTTTCTTCTGCCTCCAATCCATGTCAATAGGGGTGACTCCCTTTACCAAAAAGTCTGCAATATCAGCATACCAAGGGAAATCCCTAACTACCTTTACCTCAACAGCAAAGAGTTGTTCATCTGGAAAAGAATCGGAAATGGCAGATTGCTCCAGCAAAGATGATGACGGATCAAGACGAGATAAATGATCTGCAATGACATTTTCTGATCCTTTCTTATCCTTTATTTCCAAGTCAAATTCCTGGAATAATAAAATCCAAAGAGGTTTCGTAGTGGAATAATAAAACACATACACAAAAATAAATCAGATAAAAACTTATTCAGTTCCCCGGCAACGGCGCCAAAAACTTGTTGGGTTCCTAGAGTGAGTAAAAATATGATGTAAAATACTCTAGAATTCCTGTGCAAGTATACACAGTCTGCAGCAAGTAATATTATCAATCCGAGCCCTGAATTAGTTTCCACTCTACCTATTTTTGTGTAACTTTCCAATGGTTTCAAGAATAGTAAAATGATTTGGTTTTATCGGAATTATGCTGAAGCAAAATAAATGACAGAACAATAAGTAAACAAATAGATAGACAGATTAAAGACAGACGCTGGTTAGGATTTAGTGATTGTTCTAAAATATGCTCTAGCAATATTATTGATCATGCATTTCTCGCAGTATTATTAGCGGATTCCTCCCGGAACTCCGGATCTTTTGGGATATGTTTCAAACCCAATGAAGAGCGACCGATCAAGCACTAGGCAACTGGCTATCCCTAGCTCAGTCACTGGCGTTCACCAATACACAATGATCATAGTGTGGATAATTGCCATACACTCTCTAAATCATCCCTGAAACTAGAGAGAGTTATTCACACCGGCTGGCCAGTCGGGCATAAAATGGAAATAAGCACAACAATTAACCAAAATGCGATAGTCAATTTATTACTAGAGATGAAGCACAGTAATCACATTATTCCTAACCAACACCTTAAGCTACTTAGTTCATAATAGGCATAGGAATACGAATTACAATCTGAGTATGCATGTCCATAATCACAAGTTAATAAAGAAAATAAACTCCCTAATCAGCTTGCGGAAGATGGTGTTTTTGATAATCTTCAATCTCTCTAAAATATTCGGCTTCCAAGGGAAAACATGGAATGAGTTTGACTCTGACGGCTACTTCCTTTTATAGAAGGAGAGGAGACTTGAATTAGGTCAACTTGGACACGTCGAGGGCTCTCCTTGCTCCTTTATCACGAAAATGACTCAACAGAAGTCGGTTCATGAAGTTGACTAACGAGCTGTGATGTGGCAGTTCTGTTCCCAGTTTTGCTGCAGCACAAAATTTGCTCCCTCCAGGCGCCTAGCAGCATAATCTACACAAAATAATTTCCAATGCTTCCATTCTTCCAAATGGGTTAAAACATGTAATGTCTATCCAAAACCAACCCTAATAAGCATAAAAGACACACAAATCCCTATATAATTTAGGCCTAAATAACTACCTTTTGGGCAGTTATCAACCACCGACGACTCTTCCTCCTCAACCAGATCAGAAGGATCCATACAACCAAAAAAAGTAGAATCAAAAAATAAAAACCAGAGAAAAGGGTTTAGAATTACCACTGAAACCGATGGATCTCCTCTATGCCCCCAACTCCTCTCATATAGCAGCACCATGGCTGAATTTTCACTAGAGAAATCCCCCAGATATGCTAACGGATGAAACAGGACACAAATGCAGCGCTTCCAATCCGCAAGAGGTTGAATATCCGTCAAAAAACGATCAATCGGGATTACGCCATTAAGACAACCTTCAGACATCACCACCGGCATTATCGCCGAGAATCGTAACTCAATCTTCACCGGAAATCACCTCTCTCAAGGAGAGCATAGTACCCCCCCCCCCCCCTTTATTTCATTCCTATTCTTCCATAAATGATTAATTACTTCCATAAGTGATTAATCATTTCCATAATTAATTAATTTCCAATTAATTAATTCTTTGATTAATTAATCACCAATTAAATATCATGTATTTAATTTCAGACCTTCTATTTGTTAATTAATTAATTACCCAATTAAATATCATATATTTAATTTCAGACATTCAATTAATTAATTCTATAATATGAATCAAATTCATATTAAAATTTGAACTCCTTCAAATTCTCTTATATCCTATAAATTTAATATGAATCAAATTCATATTAATATTGGAACTTCTTCAAATATTTATTTCTCTCATAATAATAAAGTTTAATTTCAAATTAGACTTTATATTTTAATGTATCACTATACATTATATTAATTTGTATCTCATACAATTAACTTAATTCCCAATATGAATTTGAACTATTCAAATTCTATCAAGATATAGTTGTTCCTAATTACTCTTTACGAGCTAGCAGGGGGACTTAATGGACCTACAGATCAGTAGCTCCAATGATATGAGGTTAATTGATTAAACTCATTAATCAGGTTAACCAATATTCATTAACTGTGGGTCATTCCACTAAAAACCCACAGCTGAACTCTACTCATTGTAGAACATTTCTGTATCCACGGATATAGACCTATACCGATAAGTCAAGCCTTCACGAGTGTCCGTAATCACAGCTGGGTCAAATTACCGTTTTACCCATGTGTTACATCTGTCTCCTCAAGTACCAGTGCTTATCTAATGAACAACCTGTTTATGGTCCAACCAATAAACAGAAAGTCCCTCTCGGGCCAGTGAGAGGGCAGGATCCCTTCGTTCAAATCCCGAAGTCACCACTCAAGGGAACACTCATCTACTTCTCCTAGAAGTAGGAAGAAGTGAATTCCGTATTGGGTATTATGTTTCTTTTCCCTCTTCAAATTTTGTCTTTTTGTTAGATAAAATTTTTGTGCATTTAGTTATCTAATAGTGTTTATTGTTTAAGATGTTTTATTAAGTATTATAATTAAATTTATTAGGTTTGATAAATAAAATTTACTTCAAAGTATTACTTTATAATTCACTAAATTCATTTAATTGCAAATCTATAATGGTATATATATATATATATATATATATATATTATAAGATATTAATGTGACATCATAATTACTTAACAATAATAACACATTCTCCATAATGTTTTTTTTAATTGACGAATAAATTTTAACAAAGTACTTTTTGCTATAAGTTTGTAACGACCCGACTTCTTACAAGAGTTTTTTCGGGACTGTTAACGACATGCATGCTTTGCAGACCTTTTTAAATAAAAACATTTTTTAAAAAAACATAAACACTAACTTAAGTAAAAACCTCAAAACAAAACTTTTATTTGGGATCCATGATTTTAAAGGTTTTAAACATTCTTAATTAATTCCAAGCAATAAACATACATGACCTCTAAGAAATTTCTCAAATAAGTTTACAACTCAAATAAAGTAACAAAGAGTTCATAAAGTGAAAGAAAATAAAATATGAAGTTCATGGTCCTCTTATGGCTGCCTAACGGATTCTTATCAGTCGCCTTGCACCTGCCCTCGCCTTTACCTGAAAGAAAACATTTTAGAAAAGAACGAGTATTTAAAATACTCAGTAAGTGACCCTACTGTTGAGGTTGGGTCACGCTTACACACGTTTCTAAAATCAACAACAAACATATTTTTGGTGGCTCTAAACTTTATCTAAAACTTATTAACTATGGGATATACATCAATTTCATGCATATCCTAGACACATCAATTTCATGTGTCGCCTACGGAGTGTTGGGAGTGCGTCCAAAGTCCCACATCGGCTAGATAAGGGGATGATCATGGGTATAAAAGGGAGGACTAGTATCTCTATTGGTATGAGGCCTTTTGGGGTGATCCAAAAGCAAAGCCATGAGGGTTTATGCTCAAAGTGGACAATATCATACCATTGTGGATATATGAGTGTGTCTGGTAGTCCCTATCAAGTGGTATCAGAGCCATGTCCCGGGAGTAGCCGTGTTGGGTGGAATCCTCGGGTTCCGAACAAAGAAGTTGTGAGCCTTAATAGTCATGGTGGAGGTCTGTGGTTGAGCTCTGGGTGGGAGGGTATACTCCGGAGAAGAGGAGTCGTCCTAGATAAGAGCAAAAACTCTCGGTAAAGCGGTGAAGCCTAGAGAGTTGGACGGATAGATGACTATTTGAGGGGAGGCTCAGTGGTACTTTGTTCGAAGGGAGGATTGTTGGGAGTGCGTCCAAAGTCCCACATCGGCTAGATAAGGGGATGATCATGGGTATAAAAGGGAGGACTAGTATCTCTATTGGTATGAGGCCTTTTGGGGTGATCCAAAAGCAAAGCCATGAGGGTTTATGCCCAAAGTGGACAATATCATACCATTGTGGAGATATGAGTGTGTCTGGTAGTCCCTTACACGGAGGTCGTCAATTTCACGAACCTCGACTTAGGTACATCAATTTCATGTCCCTAAGTCCTGTGTAGGCATCTCTTTAAGTACATCAATTTCATGTACACTTTCAAAACTTAAGAAAACTCAAAATTCATTTAAGCTCATACATATTACGGAATTTTTTGAGAGACCACCAACCCAAGAATTTCAAAACACAATGTTTGAAAACATTCATATCAAACTTCATACTTCCATAAATTTTTCATAAACATGCACATATTCAAACAAATCATGAAACACAGGAATTTTGGAAAATCAACTACTCGCGCTCCCATTTAAAGAGTTCAACAATAAAGCCACTTACCTTGGAATTATTTTCTCTTGTCATCTATTGGCGGTTTCATTGTTGGACTAAGTTGTTGGAAATTATCAATTTAAAAAGAAAGGAAAGAAAGAAATTAAAGAAGTAAAGAAAAGAAAAGAAAAGAAAAGGAAAAAGAAAAAGAAAATAAAATGAAAGGAAGTGGGAAAAACCCATTCGGTGGGTAGTGCTTTTAAAGAGAATCCCACCACCGACAAGCTTCATTTCAACCATTTTTAGTTCATTTCCCCATCTTCTTGCAACCCAATTTCAGAGCACTTGAGGGAGAGAGTGAAGGAAGAAGAAGAAGAAGATTTTCAGGGTTTTGAGGTTGAAGAAGATAGGAAACAGCTCAAGCAAAACCAGGCATAGTAGAATCTGAGTTCAACCTGTCAACCTTTGGTTTTTTATTCTGTTTGCACTACACAGAAGGAACTAAGAGGTGAGGTTTGATTTTTTTAAACGTTAGTCCATTTTATAACAAATTTCATGAGGAAACTTGAGCTAAATGTGATGAGAAGTTAATGGTTTTTGAAATGGAAAACAGAGCACAGGATTTTCGAGCAAAGCAGGAGGATCTCTGGTTTTCTCTGGTTTTTCGAGCATTCTGGGGTGTACAAGTTGAATCAGAAGCTCTATGTGGTATGGTTGGAGAGCTTATTCAATTTCCTACAACCTTCATGAATAATGCGTGAGCCCAAAATGACTTGAAGTAGGTTTAATGTCAGGAGATAGATAAAGGGTAGCAGAGAACCTCAAATCTGTGTTGTCTGTGTTCGGGGTATTTCTGGATACATCGGTTGGGAATCTCGTTTTCATTTCTTCATGTAGGTTGTAGAGTGTTCGAAAATGAAGAGTTTGATGTATAGTACATTAATTTTGGTTAAGTATTGAGGAAGTTATGGGTGTTGAAAGTTAGGGTATAGAATCTAGAAAATCTTGAAAAGTAGAATGTGAAGTGTGATTTTTAATTCAAGTGTTTAGAATTCATGAGCATGGAAAGATAAAGCTATCTATGGTTCTAATGCTCAGTTTTGGTTGTTTGACAGGCCAAGAGGAAATAGGCCGAGTCTACAGACCAGGGAACTAGCTAAGACAGTGAGTGACAAAACGAATTTCGAAAATTGTTTCCAACGGTTGTTCATGTTTAGATGTTTTACATGCTTTTCTATGAATGGTACATGGTTTTTATGAATGGTTTCAAGCTTAAGTTATGAGCTTAGAATTTCTAATGAGGTTTATAAATGAGCACGTGATTATTGAGTTTCTGAAAAATAGTTGAAACGACATCCTTTTTAGCTAAGCATGTATTAGCAAGAATTATTTAAAGATTTTCAGTTTTTCCACGAGCAAGCTGAGTAAGCTTAAGTTTTACGAAAGATAACGATAAGCAGGAATGTTCTAATATTTTCATGTGATTTTCTGAGATTTCTATTGACTACATGACTGAGATATTGAGCCCGAGGCTATATGGTACCGTGTGCACACAGGTTATATTCCGTTGTTAACGTTGAGTGTACTCCGTGACAACGATGTTGTCGTGAGTGCTGGGCAGGCCCCACTACGACAAAGACAATGAGAGTGTTGGGCGGGCCCCACTACATCGTAGGACTAGTAAACGTTGGTTGTACTGGGCGTGCCCTACACAACGTAGATCGGTCATGTTGGTTAAATGTTTGATGTACGTGATATGCCTTGCTAGATTTTTAGTGATGACCCTGCGATGTTTTAAGAAAGCTTTTATCGTTGCACGTTTATGTTTAACGCTTTGATTGAGCAACCTTATACGTTTAAAGTTTTACCACGTGTTATGATTTTCGGATTTATAGTTTTAAATTTAGTCACTCACTGGGCTTCATAGCTCACTCTTTTCAAAATATTTTCCCACTTTTCAGGTAGAGATCGAGCTCCTAGTGCCTGATACACTGCCAATGTCTGCTGAAAGTTCCAGATCAAGCTTCAGTACGTGGGTGGAGTTGTATATTGAGTCTGTCTATATTGTAAATATTTCGTAAGGATTGGATAATTTAGTCCTAGAGGTGGTGGTTGTATAAACCCTAGTTGTATATGTTTTTTGTTGTGATATCTATATCAGGTTATTTTCCAAACCGAGTTATGTCAGGGCGGCACCTCGTGTATGTTGAAAGGTTTTCAGGGATTCCACTGTGTTGTGTTTCATGTAGAATAATTTATATCTAAGATTAGTACGTTTATCAGGTTCAATGTTGCAGGAGGGTCAACAGGTATCGTTAGAGGAGGATGATGTTTGTTAGCTTCACGCCATCTTCCAGACTGAGTTAGCAGGTGGTCCGAGAGGGGGTGTGACATTAACTATGGAAGACAATGCTAAGTTTCATCTTCAAGAGTTAGGAGCATTAGATGAGAAAAGATTGGATGCTCAACAAGTTTTGGAATGCTATCAAACGTGCATGTCTAAAGCTTTCAACAAAAAGGTACAACCTCGTTCATTTCAAGTTAGTGAGCTCGTACTCGCAGTTCGAAGACCTATCATCACAACTCGGCATAAAGGACACAAGTTTACACCTAAATGGGACGGACCCTACGTTGTGAAAGAAGTCAACTCGAATGGAGCATACAAGATAGTTGACAAAGACGGGTTCAAAATTGACCCAATCAACGACAAGTTTCTCAATAAATATTATGCTTAAAATGTAACGCTCCATATCGCAAGAGCCTAAACTGCATGATACTCCTGGCCCGCATGAGTTAAGAAGGTGAACGATCCCCCAAAAAAAATCAAATTTGTACTTTGAACTACGTTATGACTTGATCCCGCTTATTAATGGGTATGTAGGAAACTTAAAGGAAACTTTAAGCTCAGTCCATAAAATAAATAAATCATCATCACATGTTGGTAAAAAGAAATTAATTCTTGAATAATAATAAAAAAAATCAGTTCATTTTGCGAAACAAGTCTGATGTTGAAAAAGAAAATCTTGTCTATTACAAAAAAAAAAAAAAAGACATATCTTCGATAAAAAATGACAAAAAAAAGGTGCTATAATGATATAAAAAAATGAAGTCTGATCACGGTATCCACTTGTAGTTCTTCAGCTCTTCTTGTGCATCTTCCAACATTCCACGAAGTATCATCAGAGTTTTAGCATCAACATCAGTAAGAACAGGGGCATCTTCAATACTTCTTATAGTTCCTCGCAGTTTGGAAGCCTCGAGTTGATGTTGTTTTAAAAGGTCCTCTTTCTCGACAATCAACTTAGAAATCGCACCTCACTTAGCTTTCACAACTTCAAGCCTAGCTTGCAATTCTTCTTCTTCTCGCAATGCTTGCAAATGTTGTTGCTGAAGTATACCCTTCGCTGTGAGTAGTTCACTTTCACTGTATAGTATCTTCTTCAAGCTAAACTTAGTTTTTTTCCAATTGGCGATTCTTACTCTCTAAAGTTAATTGAGAAGAAAATAACGACTGCAGCTGGTTATACTTCTTTACCTTCTTGAAATACGCACTTACAATTTCTTTAAGAGGATCCAAGTTGGGTGCACAAGTCTTAGAAATTGCATGAAATATTTTGGTCGTCTCTTGTTCAAGACGCGGTATCTTGTCGAAGGAAGTGCGTATGATCTTCTGTTGTATGCTTTCCCACATGGCAAGAGTAGCAAGTTTCCTATAGTTGGAAATCACATTGTTAGCACAATAATTAGAGATCTTAGACGTAGCTGCATGGGTTGTTGTCTTCATTTGTCCAGGAATTTCATCAATTACAGGATGACAAGATTGAGTCACAACTCTATGCACCGACGCTTTGAAATTGCCCGCGCGTGCAACTACAGAATCAAAAATGTCTGGACTCACAAAAGGAGGACTATGATGCCCCTCGACTTCTATAAGGGGATCATTTGAAGGTGACTGCAAAAAAAAAAAGTAAGTAATAATGATAATAATACTAGTAAAATATTATAATGAAGAAGGAATGAAAACACTTACCAGTGGTGCATGGAGTTTAGGAAATTGTGATGCGTTGGGAACTCCATCAAAAAAATCATCTTCATATACTGGTGGTTGATTGAACTTTTTAGGCCTTTTCCAATGATGATCACCGCTACTACTCTGACTACCATCATTATCCCTAGAACGAAATTCACCAGGTTCAAACATGCAAATCCTTTTTCCTCCGTTGTCATCACCAACCTTTTTGGGAAATTTCGGCTTGAGAGGAAGAGGAATAACACTAGCCACCAACTTTTCTTTGCATTCTTCAAGATAATTTTCATTTTTTGCCAACCACCAACTCCGGTAGCATTGGGTAAATTGGATGTGTTGCTTCATCGTGTGTGCAGAGAGATAAACTTGAGACAATGTTTTTGCTCGAACACATATCATCCAAAGTCGCAATACATTATCTAAATTGGCTTCAGGAACTTCTTCACTTAGATCGTTTGACATGTCTTGGTAAAATCCAAATTGTCGGCTAAATCGACAAGGATTATAAGATTCAATAACCATCGAAGACCCACATCGTGAAGATAAGAGGCATGATCGAATACTTATAAAGAATGAGGAATGCCAAAATGATAGCTTGTCATCATCTGTCAGAACCATGCCTTTATTGCGGGGAGGGAGATTTTGACGGAAGTGTGTGGCGGGGCTTTAACGTCAAATAAAATTTATAATCCACGACATTACAACTATTTTGTAGAAATAGTGGTCGGGGTCGAACACAGGGAAGGAGGCCTAGTAGGTGTAAAATTTCGTGCTTATGAAAACAGGGGGGATTTATTTGGAAAGAAGGACAAACAAAAATAAATAAATACTGAATTTAGATGAAACAAAATAAAGCATGCATAATAGAAATAAGATGGAAATCAATGACATGAAAGAGATCGTTGGATTGATATTTCTTATGCTTGATTCTATTTCGATTGGCTTCCTAGTTTTCTCTAATAATTATTCTAGACTGATTTCATTAGTTCAGTCGGCTTCTGGGTTACTCAAAGGACCCCCTACACTAACTTGTGCTAATTAACTTGCTAATCGTGAATTCTAAAATTAACAAGATCAATTAATATATTCATTATCGCGCCACTGCTCATACATAAAATAGCAACAATCCGAGACCTCGCAACGGTCGCTAAGTTATATCTAACTAGTTTTAGATTAAGCAATTTCACAATCACCTATTAAACTAGCCGCTTTGGGATTGTGGGTCCGAAATTGTATTAACTAAATTCGAATAGAATTCAAATCTAATTCCTACAACCTTTAACATGCATCTAGGCCTATCAAGGGTCGTCTCGCGTAGAGAGTGGCTTGCCTCAACCTAGTGGCTATCTAAAAATAACTGGTTGAATACACAAGTTGTAATCACATAGGGTCGTCAATCCTAATAGACTAGCCTCATGTATTGGTTTAAACGGGATAACATGCAAAACTGAATGAAAAGTCACCAAGAACAGTAAGTAAACTCCAGAAAACTCAACCAATCTTATTAGAAATCAAAGCATAAACTCAATCCAACGATCTAAATACGATTAGCTATTCACAGATGAAGTAAAAACATAAATAGACATGAAAGAATCCATAAGATATGACCTAAAAAGGTCCACAACAGTACTGAAACGTAAAACAGGCAAAAGAAATTGTAAAAGGACCAAATTTCTAACCTCACAGCGAACTAAACCGAGGCTACGTATTTATAGAAAACTTGTTGGCGTCGAGACGCTGCGAACTCTATATTCCGGATGAAAATCGCGTCGGTGTCGAGGCGCCAGGGGCGACGTCTCGGTGCTGTCCCTGATCCTTGCCTTGCTGTTTTTATTCTCGGCCTTGTCTCATTTCTTCTCAGTACGGGGCTTCAATCTTCGGCTTTTGGTGTCATTCTTCAGGCCCGCTTCAGCACAATTGGGTCTTTTCACCTCCTCGACGTCCAAGACACTAAAATGGCTCCAAAACCCCGTAATTGGACCGAATTAACACCAAATTAGCGTGATCGACTCTCGACATGCCTAAGCTCAAAGATCCTGCAAATAGGACAAGTAAATCATAAAATAACTCTAACAAGCTTAGATTAGAGGTGATAAAATAGGACTATTTAGGTCCAATTAGATTCGCATATCTCGATACATATTTACCTTTATGAATTGTTGGTTTTTATGCCCAAAAACTCGTAGATAGTAAATGAAACAAATTAATCGATCTCAATAAAGCGTTATTTGAGTGATTCAGTAATTTGGTTATTGAATAATCGAGTTTGCATTAATAAACCCTAAATCCAATAAACTAAGATCCAATGTTGTTTAAATGAAACTTGGACTAGTATGTGGGGACATACGGGGATCAGTGTTCAAGTAACAACCTAAGTGGTCTATAGTATAAGGATAAGGTTGGGTACCTTATCCTGGTGACACTATGTGATACGACCCACTTTGTATTCGATACAGATGTATTGATCCAAAGCATCCATGTAGGAGACATGTGAGTGGGAGTATCCTATGCAATGAGTTTGCATAAGACTGGATCTCGAAATAGTAACCACTAGATGTAACACCGTTGACTAGTTTAGGTTTCTATTTCAATAGGATGACCTAGGTAACTCAATCTCAATCCTGAGTCTGTTATGAACCCTTTTTTCAGGAGGGATTGTCCTTAGATTTGTATGGGTGAGAGTGGTTTGTTCGCCTACTCAATAATCCTACCATTTCAGGGGCAAGACCGAATGGGGGATGGGAACATAACAGTACAAGATGGAATTTATTCCTTCCCCTATTGGGGTAAGTAGATGTGTGTTCTCCTAAGGGCTGATTCCAGGGCTTGAACAAAAGTGTGTTGTCCTCTCCTGGCCCGAGAGGAATTTCTGTTTGGAGGTTGGACCCTAAACGGGTTGTTCATTAGAGGGATCAGTGGTACTTGAGGATCTAGAGGTAACCCAAGGGTAAAACGGTAATTTTACCCAACTGGTGTTAGGAACACTCGTGAATGATTGACTTACTGTATTGGTCGATATCCGTGGACACAGAAATATTCTACAGTGAGAAGAGTGTAGTTGTGGGTCTTTAGTGGAGTGACCCACAGTTAACGAATGTTGAATAACTTGGTTAATGGGTTTAGCTAGTTAATCTTGTATCGTTGGAGCTTCTAATCTGTAGGTTCATTAGGTCCACTTGCTAGCCCGTAACGGGTATTGAGATTATATAGTCTTAATATTAAGGGAATTGTAGTTAATTGTATTTGATACAATTAATATAATGTATAGAGATACATTATAGTATAAGTTTAATTATTGAATTAAATCAAATAAAATTAATTTTTGATGTGATTCAAAATTAATTTATGAGAGAATTATGAATTTAATTAAATATGTCATATTTTATTAATTCATAAATTAATTAATTGGAGAATTAATTAATTTAATTTAATTTGGTTAAATGTGATTTAATCAAATTAATTCTATGGTTAATGTTTAATGTACCTTTGATGCACATTAAAACCATAGATTAAATGAGAGAAGTACATTTGAATATGATTCAATTGTAAAATTAATTAAATACTTGATGTTTAATTAATGTGGGGAAACAATTAATTGAGAATTAATTGATTGGTCAATTTTATTCAATTGATACGGTTTAAATTGAAGTAAATACTTTATGTTATAATTAATTTTTTTTTGGAAGTATGTCAGTTCTGCACCGTTATTAACCCCCTATGATCACAGATTTGAATCTGTTGTTGTTCTGGGTGTGATCTAACCCCTACGATCACAGATTACAACAATAACGGTTTAAAACTGTCATGAAACGCCTCCGTGATCTTTCATGTATAATCACAGATTACAACAATAACGGTTTAAAACTGATGTTGTTTTGGGTGTGATTGAACCCGTACGATGACGGATTACAACGGTGACAGTTTAAAACCGACATCTTTGTCGACCCCTATGATAATGATTTACAACAATGACAGTTTACAACTGACATATATGACTACATGAATGACGGTTTTAAAATGACATCTTTTCCTCGACACGTTCGATTACAGTATGTTACGATGACGTTTTATAACTGTTATTATAGTGTCATAAGATGACAGTTATAAACTAACATCTTTCCTCATACCACCTGCATCATATTTATTGCCATAATTCAAATCCACATCCTGAATACCTATTATTGCAATGCAAAATATTTTAATTGATCCAATAATCTACAGATATTTAAAACAAACATTTGAGAGTAATATTCAATCCAAACACAACAATTGAGAAAACATCAAATACTTTATTTCATTCGATCCAAAAAACTCCAAAGGTCACAATACAATATTCAAAACCACTAAATTGTTCTAAACTATATAATAAACTGAAAGATTTACAAAAAGAATAAAATGTAAGCACAATCGCTTTTTTTGTCCATTCAAACTACCACATATATATGTCATGAAAGCCCTACCCATATCCTATATCGTCTAAAAGGAAACAACTAGCTACCACAAGGATGAAAACACTTCACGTGAAGTTTGACACATGTGTCACCCATTCAACTCGCACCTCGTCCAGCTGTTCTTGTTGAACGGATTCTTAGTATTAAACTGCAAAAAAAATAATAATAATAATAGATATTACTATTATATTTAAGGAAAAGTACCGTACCCGTATATATACACAAGCCTCAATCATCAACACCACTTTCTTTTTGGCAGAGATAAAGAGGGATGACAGGGAATGAATAGGATAATAAAAGCATAAGTTCACTCCTGTCCAGTAAGTTTGCTTAATTTAAATTACATATTACTTTAAGCACGGTGTCTATTTAATCTTTGAACTAAAAAAAAAAAAACAATTATGTCAATCTGTCAAACAATTTGCTAAATCATGCCACCTCCTTTAAATTTAAAAATGAGTGTTCGACCTGCATTCCATCAAACAATTTTGGCAGTAGAAACAAAAAATAAGCATAATCTGATAATAATGGTTAGTCCATTAACTGATAGAATACAGTTAATTTAATTTAAGTATCAAATGTACAGTCGAACTCAAGGGAGATTTGAGAGCTTCCTTCCCTCTCCCAGTCTCGGAGAAAGTACAGATTACCAAAAAGATACCCTGTCTTGTACTCTATCTTCCCTCCATATTTTCTCTCACAGTCAACTTCCTCACTTTGGGGCCCACACTCAACGATCCCACACAAGTACATCGTTTGCTCCTCTTTTGATAAAATCTTGCACTCCTCCTACACTTCCTTTCCCTTCTTACGTGTATACACCTTAGTAAGACATTCACAAAAACTGTTGATGGCCATAATGCACAGACATGAGCATTTCTTAGAAAACAAGGTAGTCATTCCATTAGACAAAACAAGTATATCAAATAAAAATAATCTCATTGATGAAAATGAAGTAAGAATAGATTAAAAGAAAGAGAGAAAGAGAGAATTGAAGAAACTTGCTCAGGAAACAAAGCTACAGTGGGGGAAAGAAAATTGTTAATCCTCTCCTCCTAAATGGTTTGATAACATACTTAGATAAAACTTAAAAGCAAGGAGTGCTTACTTTTAGGAGGATAAACCAACAAAGAATTCTTAACATCTGATACCAAGGAGTGCTTTGTAATGCATATTCCTCTGACCACCTTGTGGTTAACATCTCTCAAACTAGCATTTTGAAAACTTTCTAGAGATAATGTTAAAGGTGGGAGAACCATGAAGCATGGATCCAACACCAACTGGTGACTAAAGATGTCCTGTCCAGAGGCCAACCAGACACCTTTATAATGTTCATTACTCTGCAAATATTTCAAAATGTAATATATATCAATCCATTTTCACCTTAATGGCAGAGTTGTTTAGTTCGTTCCAAGTAGTGCCCAAAAGAAAAAGAAAAACATACTATTATAATTCTAAACCTTGTCCTTTAATAGAGCAACCATAGGCATTCGCAGAATGTACAACAAAAAGATGTCAATAAGAGTGAAAGTTCAACCTTAACATAGAAATGAAAGATACAGGAAAGTTGTTAATTCATTTGATATTCAGCAGAAGTGAAAAGAAAAAGTGAGACCAATGTTTATCTTTTAACTAAGAGATCTATCTAATATATAAAGAAGAAAAGTTGACTGCCTAAGCAAAAGAGATGTTTTATTTGCAATACAACCACACAAATAAGGCAATAAGAAAGATTTTTAGTAAAAGGTCCCGAATCGTCATAAGTCGTCTCCTGCCAAAGGAGGTGGGGAGGTTAGAAGCAATGGACATTGTTATAACAAGCAAGTTACCTTGTACAATAATAATCATAATAATGCAAGAAAACAAAATTAAGTCCAAGACTAAATAGTCCCTAAGCGACATAAAAATGAAACTACTACATTAAGTAGAAGAAGCATGAAGATGAGTAATGCTACTGAACAAAAAATTTGAGGAAATTTCATGAAAGAAAGACATTCCATTGGGGGAGAGAGGTTAGAATCCTGTCAATTGAACTTACATAAAGACAACCTTTGACTGTAGCACGACGGCAAAATGCTTGAGAAAGTTCCCCCTTTACCATATATAGGATACAATAGAGCTCCTTTGAGCATTTTGAAACCTGGTAGGAATTAGCAATGAAGAAAAAAATTGCACGATAAATGTTATTCCATTTGCTGCAAAATTAAAGATAATCGACACTAAGGCAACCCAGAAAATCGCATTTTATATTAATATACAACTTTCAATTTTATATTAATATATTTGAAAGATAATCGGCCGACTGCTTCAGATCGTCGTCGATTGCTTCAATCCACCGTCGAGAAAGTGCACCGTCGATTGCTTCAGACCAGCCGCAAACGCAGAAGAAGATGATCGTTTGGAGGTAGAAGACGATCCACGCAGCCGATTTTGCCCTAACCCCAAAACAACGTTTGTCTTCCTAATCCTGAAAGAATAAGTAAATCAAAACGACGTCGTTTTGTGTCGGGGCCGTGCGTTTTAACTTCTTATTATTAACACAAAACGACGTCGTTTTCAATAATGTAAAACGACGTCGTTTAGATGTGCTTTTTCCATGTCGGTTCTAAACCGTTATCGAAGCCCACTTTTCATGACGGGCTTCAACCGTCATCGAAACCAATTATATATATCGGCCCACAACCGACATTGAAACCCATCCTTTAATAACGAGCCATAACCGACATTGAAGCCCATCCTTTCATGACGGTTTTTAACCAACATTGTTTATACGATTTTTCGAAAACATTCCGTCATACTGCGAAAAATACGGCGCCTTTTTTAAATTACGTGTAATGACGGGTAAAAACCGTCATTGAAAACCCCCTTTCATAACGGTTTAAACCCGACATTGTTTATTATATTTTCCAAAAAAGTTCCATCATACCCCGAATTTTGCGGCGCCTTTTTTTAAATTATGTTTAATGACGGTTTTTAACCGTCATTGAAGGTGCTCTTTAATGTCAGTTTAGAACCGTGATCTTTGTTAAATATTTTTGCGCCATTTTTTAAATGTTTATAATGACGATTTTAAACCGACATGGAATGATTTGTATTCGCGGCATTTTTTTGTTAACTTTCCATGACAGATATAAACCATCATTGTACGGTGGTCTTTAATAACGGGTTTAAACTGTCATCGTATCCCAAATTTCCGAAAATTTATGTTTTTTTTTAAAATATGGCATCTTTTTAGTAATCTGTTATCTTTGAGTCAATCCGTCATCGTTTAAAAAATACAATCCGACATCGTAGCCCCAAATTGTTGTAGTGTATAATTAATTTAATTAATATTGGTTTGATTAAATTAATTATAATTAATTAAATAATTAATTATTATTTGATAATAATTGATGGATGAGATTGTTTAGATTATGATCAACAATTATGATCAACGATATATCGTTCAGTTTGGAGGAGTTCAGTGTGGTTCTCTGATTCTCTCAACTCACGATACACAGAGAAGTTCTTCTCTCAATTTTTTTCTCTCAACACTCTCACATTTTACAACCACCATTGCTGTAAAATTTCTCTCTTCAAGACTACACGATCCCACCATCAAATCTCTCCCTAAAGATATAGCGGGTGTTCACAATTGGTTGTGTTCGTTGGAGGAATTCGTTGTACATGATTGAGGAGCATTGTGCTGTGATTTGCGAATTTTCATGTAAGTTTTTGTATCTAAAAAATAATAAGCAAGCCAAGCGTAAATATAATGCACTGGAAAACAAGCCTCTGAACGTCCTGCCGAAGGAGACGCTTTATAAATCTGGCCCAATCCATGATAGATATTAGCCAAAACTGGAATAGCAAGACTAAAAGCATAACTTCTGCCATAAAGCTTGCAACTTTGAAAACCTGTGGACGAAGAGAAATCTGGTTGTTGGGAAACACAAATACACATAACCAACAAGAAAGAAAAGCAGCCAAGTAGGTATTTTCTATCAATTCATCTTCTACACCCAGCTCACGAAAGAACTTGAGTTCTCTCTCAGACCAATCCGAACACTTGATAGGAACTCCATCCGGGTTATGAGTCGAACGAGGACGACTAGCTTTCTTTACTTTTCGAGCAGGAGGCTTCTCAAACTTCAAATATCTTTTAAACCAAAAGGAAATCCATGAACTAATGGAAATGTGAGAATGATCACTCTTCTGAGAGGCGATATGATAGTAAGCAACAAAAAGATACCCACAACTTTTTGGGAGGCCTTCATAGTTTTGATCAGATGACGCTAATAATTCCTTGCAACAAGGAATAACTTCATCGTAAAACTTTCCTTTAATGGAAAGGCCCCCTAATCTCCACATATCCCATAAGGAGATAGACAATTCTTGACATATGAAGAGTATTTGTTCAAGGACACCACGCCTCACAAAAGGCTCGAATTATATCGGTGTTACGATCATAGGTGTATAAGGAAGTCATCACAGCATCAAACAGACGAGCCTTCTTAAGTGTCGGCTCATTGTGAGCAACTACAATTTCCAACCATTCCCAATAATGGTGAGTGTAACTGAATTCTACATGGATTTTAAATGACGAACTCCAGCGAGCTTTACCCTCAATAATTTGACGACCTAGTGTCGATTCTGGATTCTAACTCGACGCTTATGTATTAGGGATTCTAGGAACCACACTTTCAGGGATGATTCTTGATTCAAGGGCCTCCCCTCTGACCAACTAGATAGGACCCTAGAACTATTTAAGGAAGGTTGCAATGTCCTAAAGTTTCCCGCACCGCCTCTCCTACATGAAGAATGACTCCATTTTCAACATGTTGATACTACAGCCATCAAAGTGACTGGTGTAGACAGGTGGTGAAATCACTACGAATGAATTTGATGACGCCATTGTAGGCAAATTAGGTGACCACCACTGCAAGATACTACAGTCATCAAAGTGATTGGTTTAGACAGGTGGTGAAATCATTGCAAATGAAGTTGATGACAACCGTTGTAGGCAAATATGGTGACCACCCCTGCAGGATACTACAGTCATCAAAGCAGTGACAGATCCAGAATTTTTGTTCAAGGGGGCTTTACTTAAAATTTGAGGCTGGCAAAGTCCTTTTTGTAAATATGATCTACGAACTTGGCCTCAAATATTGCCATTGTAATCAAGAATTCTAATTCTTAAACTGGTTTCTACTGGTAAATCTTCTAAATTTATTTATGTGAAATTTATATCAGAGCTATTGTTTTTTTCTTTAATGGAGATGATGACCTAATCGATTTTCTTTTATAATATCTCTCCATTTAGATTTTGATTTAAATCTAAAATAAACTAATAAAAATAAATTAAATAAAGAAACTAAAACCTAAAATAAGAATGATGAAAGCAAATATTTAAAAGTAACGGAAACATGACACTAAATGTATAAAAGTAATTGAAACATGAAAAATAAATGTATAAAAGTAACTGAAACCTAAAAACTAGATGTAACTTATCAAATTAATCTCCAAATTTTCGACTTCTTGAAATTGCCGGCAACAATTAGACTTGATAGGAGTTTCTATTAGGTTCAAAATATTAAACTTGAAGATGAAAAATTGGAATATGGTGTTGAGTAAAAAGCCATTCAATTAAAGCAACAATGATAATTAGGCTTCCAATCAAACAATAACCCAACAAGAACAAATGACAAAGACTCAAACAAAAAAGGAAAGAAAAAAAAAACAAAGATCAAGCAACAAATAAGGAAAAAAAAATGCAATCTATCTACAAAGTAAAAATACACCCTAAATTAAGATCAAGCAATTTTTTCACAATATCAATCTAGCTAAATGTGCCAATCCCCGGCAACGGCGCCAAAAACTTGATGTGGACTTTTCCTACCGCAAGCGCACGGGTCAAGTAATAATATAGTGAATAGTAAATTCGAATGTCGTCCTCTGGATTGGATTTTTAAGCAAATCGAGTACTATGAATAATCTTGCCCAATTTTATTTAGGGATCAAAAAGTGATGAATAGGTGATGATAAAAACAAATCAAAGCAAGTAAAAAGAATGGAAATTCAATTGGGAAAACTACTTAGGGAATTGATTTCGCCGATTTCGTTTAGGATTGATTTTAAAGAATAAGTTATTATGCACAATGAAATTATGAGCCAAAGACCCTTTAAACACAACTACCTCTCCCGAGTATAATTGATTCTCATGCAAATTAACCAACTTGATATCCCTATCTAAGTTTATTAATATGCAAGGCAATGAGATCTTTTAACCAATTCTAAAGTTAATCTAAAACCGTCAAGAATTAGAAAGTAAACTTTATTCATGCAATCTTGAGTAAGTCTAGATCAAATCCCCTCTCCCGAGCTAGATTCGAAACTTAAATCATCCAACTAATGGCCAATTAATTGAAAGCATTAAATCAAGATTTCAAACACAATAACATTGCACAACTTAAACCATAAATCAATCCACAAACTTAATCAACTACATCAATCCCTAAGCTACAAGTTTAGCTACTCATGAATGGAAATACAAGCTCAACTAAACAAGTGAAAGCCATAAATCTAACTAAAGAAAGAAAAAGGGAAAAGAAAACTCAATGTAGGCCGAGTCCCGACGTCCCCGTCACGATCCCCACGAACAATGGGTTGATTTCCAAGTTCCTCCTTTGTTTTTCAGCTCCAAAAGCCTCTATTTTGTCCTCTTTACGGCTCCAAAAGGTCCCAAATTGATCTCCCTTAAAACCTAGCCGAAGTGAAGCTTTTATTCTGATTTTTCGTCTTAGCGTCGAGACGCTGTCAAGACAGCGTCGCGACGCTGCCTCTTATACGCGCGTTCTGAATAAGGAAAAACGGTAGCGTCGGGACGCTTCCTATCATAGCGTCTCGACGCTGTAAGCTTTACGCGCCTAATCTGATATGGAATGTGAGCGTCGAGACGCTCAAGAGCTAGCGTCTCGACGCTAGCCTGCTGTTGACCGAGATTTGACTTTTTTTCACTTTTACTCTTTTCATTCCTTTGCATCTTTTCACGCCCCGAGCACCCGATTAACTCTAATATGACATTATAGCTCCAATCAACCATTTCCTACAAAATAAACAATAAAGCACAATAAAATGGCCCAAACATCATAAAAGACTAGCTAAATTAAATAAGTAAAAGTAGCTAGCTATGCTCGCTATCGACATGACAACACAAGAAGGAATTCACTCATTCCCGCTTCTAGGTGAAGTAGATGAGTGTTCCCTTAAGTGGTGACTCTGGGACTTGAACAAAGGGATCCCACCCTCTCACTGGCCCGAGAGGGACTTTCTGTTTAATGGTTGGACCATAAACAGGTTGTTCATTAGAGGAGCGCTGGTACTTAAGGAGACAGATGTAACACAAGGGTAAAACGGTAATTTGACCCAACTGTGATTACGAACACTCGTGAAGGATTGACTTATCGACATAGGTCTACATCCATGGACACAGAAATGTTCTACAGTGAGAAGAGTTCAGCTATGGGTCTTTAGTGGAATGACCCACAGTTAATGAATATTGGTTAACCTGATTAATGAGTTTAATCTATTAACCTCATATCATTGGAGCTTCTGATCTATAGGTCCATTAGGTCCCCCTGCTAGCTCGTAAAGAGTAATTAGGAACAAATATATCTTGAGAGAATTTGAATAGTTCAAATTCATATTGGGAATTAAGTTAATTGTACGAGATAAAAATTAATATAATATATAGTGATGCATTAAAATATAAAGTCTAATTTTAGATTAAACTTTATTATATTGAGAGATTGATATATTTGAAAGAGTTCAAATATATGTCTAATTAAATATATGGTATTTAATTAGAAGATAAATTAATTAATTATGAATTAATTAATTATTCAATTTAGTTTAAATTAAATGAGATTTAATTAAACTATAGTCTATGAGAGAAATAAATATTTGAAGAAGTTCAAATATTAATATGAATTTGATTCATATTAAATTTATAGGATATAAGAGAATTTGAAGGAGTTCATATTTTAATATGAATTTGATTCATATTATAGAATTAATTAATTGAAGGTCTCAAATTAAA
The DNA here is from genome assembly GCA_017139565.1 of Luffa aegyptiaca. Lineage (NCBI taxonomy): Eukaryota > Viridiplantae > Streptophyta > Magnoliopsida > Cucurbitales > Cucurbitaceae > Luffa > Luffa aegyptiaca. The sequence goes on from CM029397.1 coordinate 28,041,310, forward strand.
TATATGATACTTAATTGGGTAATTAATTAATTAACTAATAGAAGGTCTGAAATTAAATATATGATATTTAATTGGTGATTAATTAATTAAAGAATTAATTAATTGGAAATTAATCAACTATGAAAATGATTAATCATTTATGGAAGTAATTAATCATTTATGGAAATGATTTAATCACTTATGGGAGTGATCAATCATTTATGGAAAAGATTAATCAATTATGGAATTGATTGGTCATGAATTTTTTTTTTTTTTTTGAAAGATTGGTCATTGAATTGATTAATTATGGAAAAGATTAAATCCGTTATGGAATTAATTGATTTTAAATGAATATTTTATTGATGACCTTTCTCCTATAAATAGAGCACTAAACCTAGGGTTTAGGTACTACAACATAAGGCTACAAGAATGCACTCTTGCATTCTCTCTAGCCTCCCTCTCATATTCTCTCAACCCAAGAACTCTAGGGAGAATTTTCTCTCTAGAGTTTTTCCCATTCAAGATTAGGTACTCTCACAACTACGTTCCTAATCTCAGAGTCATAACAGGGAAGATCAATTGGTGGTGTCCCAATTGTTGACGCTTGGTCCAAAATCAAGAAAGGTGTCCATTGAAGTACTCAGAGTCGTCAACGACGGTATGTTTGCTTCTCCCCTTTAGATTTAGATCTAATAAATTTTGTATGCTTAGCCTTAAGTTTGTATAGAATTTGTTCTATGTTTTAACCAATGCAATAGTATTTTTGGATAAACAAAATTAACTACGAATCGGTCCCAATTACGCTTCCGCTTTAACGGAATTGGGGAATTCCAAATCCTTACCAAAATAACAATCATATTCTAATTGTTAAACACCATATTATTATGACACCAATAATGATAATATAACGATTATATTAATCTAAAGTGATGTCATGCTTTATGCAATTTCAATTTCATTTAATTAATATCGATTATATTAATTAAACATTCATGAAATTAAATTACATGAAATTTGACATTAATATAATATAACTCTTATATTAATCTAATTAATGTCATGTTCAATGCTATTCCATTTTTATTTAATTAATATAACATTTTATATTAAATCGTACATGAAAACAAGCATTGATTTATATTTATTATTTTCATTCATAATATAACTAATTATATTAATTCTCATGAAAATAATGCTAAGCATGCATAATACATTAATTAAATATAACAATTATATTTAGCTAAATTAATGTCATGCAACATGCTTCACCAATTTCATATATTTAATATAACAATTATACTAAATAACTCATGAAATTAAATTCATGCATAATTACCATACATTATAATAATTATAACATAAATATGCATTAAAACATGCTTAACCTGCCAAGGTGAGCTTAGCTCATCGGTAATTGGCATGTATCCTTGACCATGAGGTCAGAGGTTTGAATCCTCCCACCCCCAAATATTGATGTACTCAAAACAAAAAAAAAAAACATGCTTAACCTATGGTGGGAATTTAAGCTATATGACATCCATAAAGCAAATAAATAGCAATTGAACCGGTTAATTTTGACCCCTATGATAAAATAAAACATAAATTACAATAATTATAGCTAAATTCTATTCTAAAAGTCCTTCTGCAGCTCCAAATCGGTCCCAACCCAGCCAGACCGCGTGAACCGGACCGCCCAACAGCCTTGAACCGTCCTGTTGCGAATTTCTAACGCGTGTTGTAATCGTGACAGCGTCGCAATTTCTCCGATTTTTATCTCATAAAAACCTGTTCTAGACCGGACTTACATAGGACTCGATTTTACATAAAATACCCGAAACACCGAGCCCTTACATGATCAAATCACATAAAAACTGTAAAATCTATGGCCATAAAATTAACCTAAATAGTTCAATGCAAATCTTAATCAATCCCACCAATAGCCAATGTAAATTTTAGTTAAACAAAATTAGATCTATGATCGGCTCTGATACCAATTGAAGTATTGAAATTCTGTAATTCCGTAAAACGGAAGCGTGATTGGGACCGATTCGTAATTAATTTTGTTTAATCTAAAATACCAATACATTGGCAATAATTTTAGAACTATTCTAAATATATATTAAGGCTAAGCATACAAAAATATTAGATCTAAATCTAATTTATAAAGTAACAAATTACTTACTCTCGTTGACGACTCAGATTAATTAATTTTGTTTAATCTAAAATACCAATGCATTGGCAATAATTTTAGAACTATTCTAAATATATATTAAGGCTAAGCATACAAAAATATTAGATCTAAATCTAATTTATAAAGTAACAAATTACTTACTCTCGTTGACGACTCAAATTAAATTCACCAACTGCTTGTGAATTAATCACGAACTAGTGCGAACACCACCACTATGGCTACACCGGTATGACTCTGGGACTTCTAGAGGCAGGAGACTGGTGGGAGTCTAGAGGAAGCCTTGAGGGGAATTCTCCGAGAGTAGGAGAATGAATGGGATGTCTTTCACCCCACCTCAGGGGTCCTATTTATAGGTAAAGACCAAGACCTTTTTCCTAATAGAAAAAGGAAGACATTTTCTTAATAGGAAAATGTCTCTAATTTTAATAAATAATTAATTAATTCCATAATTAATTAATTTTCCTAATTAAATATCATATATTTTTTTGAGATTATATCATATATTTAATCTTATGAATTTTATTAAAATTAAAATTAATATGAATCCAATTCATATTAAATTTATTTGAACTCTTTCAAATATTTTCTTTCCTAATAGGAAAAGGTCTCTAATTTTAATAAATAAATAATTAATTCCATAATTAATTAATTTCCCTAATTAAATATCATATATTTAATCTTAGGGATTTTATTAAAATTAAAATTAATATGAATCCAATTCATATTAAATTTATTTGAACTCTTTCAAATATTTTCTTTCCTAATAGGAAAATGTCTCTAATTTTAATAAATAATTAATTAATTTACCCAATTAAATATCATATATTTAATCTTAGGGATTTTATTAAAATTAAAATTAATATGAATCAAATTCATATTAAATTTATTTGAAGTCTTTCAAATATTTTCTCTCAAGAATTAATTTTTGAAATTTATTCAAAAATTATATTATAAAGTTTCATAAACTTTATATTAAAATGCATCAATACAGATTATACGATTCCCCAAATAAATTGAACACTTTCAATTTACAATTTATACTTAATTGCCTCAAGTCTCTTTACGAGCTACCAGTGGGACCTAATGGACCTACAGATCAGAAGCTCCAACGATACGAGACTAATTGGCCAAACTCATGGACCAAGTTTAGTCAACATTCGTTAACTGTGGGTCACTCCACTAAAGACCCACAGCTGAACTCTTCTCACTGTAGAATATTTATGTGTCCACGGATATCGACCAAGCAGTAAGTCAATCATTCACGTTTGTTCGTAACACCAGCTTGGTCAAATTACCGTTTTACCACTAGGTTACCTCTGGTTCCTTAAGTACCACTGATTCCTCTAATGAACAAGTTGTTTATGGTCCAACCACTAAACAGGAGTTCCTCTTGGGCTAGGAGAGGATGGTGCGTCTTTGTTCAAGCCTCAGAATCAACCCTTAAGGGAACACACATCTACTTACCCCAATAGGGGAAGAAGTGAATTTCATCTTGTACTGTTATGTTCCCAGCCCCCATTCGGTCTTGCCCCCTGAAATGGTAGGCTTATTGAGTCGGCGAATTGGTCACTCTCACCCATACAAATCTAAGAATTATCCCTCCTGAAAAGGGTTCATAACAGACTCAGGATTGAGATTGAGTTACCTAGGTCATCCTATTGAAATAGAAACCTAGACTAGTTAACGGCGTTACATCGAGTGGTTACTATAGACACCGTATTTGGTTCGGCTTGATTTTTAGTAATAATGTTTGAAGTTTTTCAATATCTGGTGGCACTTTGTTTTTTGGGATGTCAACAAGAGTTTGGCTCAATTGCATTAAAGCTTGTAACTCGATCAAAAGGTCGGAGGTTTGAATCCCCCTCCCCACATATTATCAAAAAATTTGCTTTTTGGTTTTCATTGTTTATTTTCATTTTCATTTTACTTTCTTTTTTTTTATTTCTTTATCTTTTTATTTATTTTTATTTTTATTTTATTTCATTTAATTTAATTTTATTTCTTTATTTCGTTTTATTATTATTATTATATTTATTTATTTATTTTATTATGTTTTATTTTTATTTTTGTTTTGTTTTATTTTTATTTACTTTATATTTTATTTTCATTCTATTTTTATTTTATTATTTTATTTTATTTTATTTTATTTATGTATTTATTATTTATTTATTATTTTTATTTATTATTTTTATTGTTTTTTTTCTTCCCTCACGTTTTCCTCTCCCATTTTTTCTCCAACTCCCCACTCTCTCCCCTATTCTTTCTCTCTCTCCCCTATTCTTTCTCCCTCTCCCATTTTCTTCTCCAACTCCCCACTCTTTCCACCCCAAATTAGCAAGGCTTTTAAGTATAAAAGGGAGGGGGGAGCTGGAGGAAAGGGGGAACAAAGACAAAAAAAAGGAGAAGAGGTGTGAAAGAGTTTAGAGAGAGAAGAGAGAAAAAGAGTGAAAGAGCTTAGAGAGAGAAGAGAGAAAAAGAGTGAAAGAGCTTAGAGAGAGAAAGTGAGTTTGAGAGGGAAAAGTAGAGTTTGGAGAAGGATTTTCAAAAACCCAAAGCTACCGCCGCCGCCGCACCACCGCTGTCGCTCATCGTCGCCACCGCTCACCACCGCACCTCGCCGCCGCCGCTAATTGCTCTTTGATTCCGACGATGTTCCTAAGTGAGGTTTAAGATAAAAGAGGAGGAAAGGTGGAAGAGTTAAAAGGAAAAAAGAGGGAAGGGAAAGGGAAAAAAGTGGACATTTTTGTAAAGAAGAAGAAGAAGAAGGGGGGAGTGTGAGAGAGAGAAAAGGTAAGTGGGTCCCTCCTCATTTAATAGTCTTCACATTTTTTTTAAATTTTATTTTTGGTATATATTTTGCTTTCATTTTTTTCTCTCCTTTTCTTTATTCTCTTTTATTAGTTTTCAAATCCTTATTTATCATTTCAATTGACTTGTAGTTGGGATTTCTAATTGAAGTTTTATCTCAAATTGGCTTTTACTTTGAAATTCTTAAATCATGTTCAAATTGATGTGGAATTTTCCTTACCGCAAGCGCACTGGTCAAGTAATAATAAAGTGTTCGTATAAACGAGGGTCGTCCTCTAGATTGGATTTTTTCTTCTTTTTCTTTCTCTTTTCTTTTGGAACCATCAGTGTGGGAGAAGGAATAGGAGGCTTAGGTTCAAGCTTTTCAGCCACATCTGATGATGTGTCCTCCTCAGCTTCTCCTGTTGGCGAGTCATACTCCTCAGAATCAGGTTCCTCTTCAGCTTCCTCCTGGTGCACAGTGATTGCCTTACAATACTCCATCTGTGTTTTCTCTTGCTCAGCTGGGGTCTTTCCTTTATTCATGGTGCTTACAACATTTACCAATTGTCCCAGCTGAGTCTCAATATTCTTGATGGCAACACTGTGGCCATTCACTGTTGAGTTGATGGCAATGACTGCCTCCTCCAATTTAGTTGTCCTGTTACTAGACTCTGCAATGAAAGCTCCAACAAGATCTTCAAACTTTTTATTTTCTTGAGTTTGAGGGGCAAACCCAGGAGGATTAAGAACATTCTTGGTATTAGCATAAGAGAAATTTTCATGGTTCCGATTGTTAGGGTGATAATGTGTAGGTGTGGAATTATTATTATATCCCCTAAAATTAGAATTTGATACATACTGAACTTGTTCAATGGTCTCCTCCTGAGGTCTAGATGCTAAAGCTGTTGGGTTTTATGTCCTAAAACTCGTAGATAGTGAATGATTAACGAATTATACACTTGTATCAATAAAGTGTTATTGAGGTTTATGCAATAAAGTGTTATTGTCATATTAAGTCTAGAATTGCACAATATGACCCAAATCCAAAAACTAAGATCCAAGGTTGTTTACATGAGACTTGGACTAGTATGTGGGGACATACGGGGATCAGTGTTCAAGTAACAACCTAAAAGGTTTATAGTACAGGCTACCTTATCCTGGTAACACTATGTGATACGACCCGCTTTGTATTCGATACAGACGTATTGATCCAAGGCGTCCATGTAGGAGACATGCGAGCGGGGGTATCCTATGCAATGAGTTTGCATAAGACCGGACCACGAAATAGTAAACCACTAGATGTAACACCGTTAACTAGTTAGGTTACTGTTTCAATAGGATGACCTAGGTAACTCGATCTTAATCCTGAGTGTGTCATGAACTCCTTCTCACGAGGGATTGTCCTTTGATTAGTACGGGTGAGAGTGGCCAGTACGCCGACTCAATAAGCCTACCTTATTGGGGACAAGACTGAGTGGGGGGCTGGGGACATGACAATACAAGATGGAATTCACTCCTTCCCCTATTGGGGCAAGTAGATGTGTGTTCCCTTAAGGGCTGATTCCGGGTCTTGAACAAAGGTGCGCCGTCCTCTCCTGGCCCGAGAGGAACTCTTGTTTAGAGGTTGGACCCTAAACAAATTGTTCATTAGAGGGATCAGTGGTACTTAAGGATCCAGAAGTAACCCAGGGGTAAAACGGTAATTTGACCCAGCTAGTGTTACAAACACACGTGAAGGATTGACTTACTGCATTGGTCGATATCCATGGACACAGAAATATTCTACAGTGAGAAGAGTGCAGCTGTGGGTCTTTAGTGGAGTGACCCACAGTTAACGAATGTTGATTGACTCGGTTAATGAGTTTAGCTGATCAATCTCGTATCGTTGGAGCTTCTGATCCGTAGATCCATTAGGTCCACCTGCTAGCTCATAACGGGTTCTGAGATAATATAGTCTTGATTATTAAAGGGAATATAAGTTAATTGTATTTTGATGCAATTAATATAATGTATGGAGATACATTATGGTATAAGTTTAATTAATGAATTAAACTTTATATTAAAATTAATTTTGGATATGATTCAAGATTAATTAATGAGAGAATTATGAATTTAATTAAATATGTGATATTTGATTAATTCATGAATTAATTAATTGGGGAATTAATTAATTTAATTTTAATTTGGTTAAATGTGATTTAATCAAATTAATCCTATAGTTTATATTGATGTACATTTTGATGCACATTAAAACGATAGGTTAAATGAGAGAGATTAAATTGAATATGATTCAATTATAAAATTAATTAAATATTTGATATTTAATTAATGTGGGATTAATTAATTTAGAATTAATTGAATGGCCAATTTAATTTAATTGAATATGATTCAAATTAAATTAAAAACTTTATATTATAATTCATTTAATTAATATTGATTTAATTAAATTAATTATAATTAATTAATTAATTAAATATTTATTATTTAATTAGTTAAAGACCGAGATCGTTTTGATTAAGATCTAACGGTCTAGATCTAACAGGGCAATAACTCCCTCCCCACTTATCGTACATGGGAGAGGGAGCTTCCTAATGCCCCTTGCATTCTCTCATTTCTCGTTTTCTGATAGAAAAAGAAACTCTTTCTTTTCTCTCTTCTCTCTCTCAAAAACAGCAAGGTTCTTTGCTGAAAATTCCCTTCCAAGATTGAATTTGGGTTCCCACAAGTCATATCTCAGCGACCCAAGAGAATAGCGGGTGATTCGAGTGGTGGTGTCCGTAGGAAGTCCCAAGAACGAGATCCTTGGAGCATTGTGCAGTGTTCTTCGAACCAAGTAAGTTTTTTCTAGATCTAAATAGTTTTTAGATCTAAAATATCAGCATGCTTAATCTATTTGATTTAGAAATTAGTTTCTGAATTTTGTTGCCAACGTATTGGTTTTTCTAAAATTGAAATTTTAATTCGAGATTGTTCTTGTTTGCTTCCGCTGCCAAAGGGATTTCAACCCTTCAATTGGTATCAGAGCCAAGTTGTTAATTAAATTCGATTTATGAAAATTGCGTTGGTTTTTGGTGGGATTGCATTGTGAATGTGGTTTGCTGAAAAATTATTTTGGTTATATTTGGCCTTAGATTTACTGTGTTTTGATTTGATCAAAATTGTAAAGGCCCCTGCGTTTTTGGGCAATAAAATCAGTAAATCGAGTCTTGTAAAGTTCGTGTCTAGATTAGGATTCATTTTGATGAAGATCGGGATGAATTTGGGTGAAAATTCGATTGGAATCGGTGCTGGAATCGAAGAACAGTGGCTGTCCAGAGGCGTAGCGTCGCGACGCTGAAGAACGAAGGCTGGAAAAAATCGGGACGGCGTCGAGACGCTATGTCTACAGCGTCTCGACGCTGACGGGAATTTTTGGATTTGCGGACGGTTGAACGCGTCGTGCGGAACGTGAATTATGGTGGTTATTTGACAGTTACGAAATAATTAATATTTGCGTTCATTATGTCTCGAACTTGGGTGCTGGATGAGTTGTTTTGTGCGAGAGCCTGGTGTTCGTGAGGTCCTGTGTTCGAGCCTCAACGTGGGCAGTTATTAATTTCAATTTATTTTTCCATGCAATTACTTCGTGGGCGGTCCGGTTTGAGTTGGTTTGGTCGTGTTTGATGCTATCTGGTCCGGTTCGAGTGATTTGGATCTAGTTTGAAGCGGTTCAAGCTGTTTTGGGTCGGTTCTGGAGCGGTTCAAGACTCAGAAGGATAATTAAATTGAAATTATTGTAATTTTTGTTTATTTTAATTATCCTAGGGGCCAATATACCGGTTTTTCAGCTATTTATTGCTTTATGAATGTTATTTAGCTAGATCCCACCATAGTTTAAACATATTTTCATGCATTTTTATGTTATAAATGTTATAATATATGATAATTATGCATGAATTTAAATTTCATGAGTCATTTAGTATAATTGTTATATTAAATATATGAAATTGGTGAAACATGATGCATGACATTAATTAGATAAATATAATTGTTATATTTGATTAATGTAACATGCATGCTTAGGATTATTTTCATTGGAATTAATATAATTTGTTATATTATGAATGAAAATAACGAATATCAATGCTTGATTTTCATATATATTTTTAATATAAAGTGTTATATTAATTTAATGAAAATGGAATAGCATTGAGCATGACATTAATTAGATTAATATAAATGTTATATTATATTAATGTCAAAATTTCATGTAATTTAATTTCGTTGATGATTAATTAATATACTCGATATTAATTAAATGAAATTGAAATTGCATGAAGCATGACACCACCTTAGGTTAATATAATCGTTATATTGATTTTATCGGCGTCATGAGCGTTATGGTGTTTAATAACTGGAATTTGATTGTTATTTTTTCCAACACCATAGAAGCATGTTATAGGGCTAATTATTAAAATTTTATAATAGTTATAAAATTGATTAGAAACCGTCAACCTATAACAAAGAGTTTCATGCAAACATAGGACCTTAGGTTAAAATGAATTAATTTTAAATTGTTTAAAATTAATTAGACCTAAGCTCAATTTTAATTCTAATAGGATTAGAATTATTTTCTTACTTAGGATTAAAATAGTTTTAATGCACTAAGTAGGAAAAACATTAATATGGTTATAAGGGAACTCTCCCGGTGAAGTTCTGTCTAGGCTGGGGGTACTTAAGTTGACGGTTACGGAACACCTCCTACCTGGGAACTGACCCGGAACCTGAGTTGAATTAATCATAGTTTAATGTTAGCATGCAATGTCACTAGGTAATTAAATGGGTTTAATTCACCTAGACATTAGAATAAAGTCCTATATATAAGAGTTATAATAGGCATAGACTTAGATAGATTGACTTAGCCGGATTTATCTAAGTTTAATAACCCTAAAATACAGTAGGACATTTCAGTGGGAGGAAATATATAAAAACAAGATTTTCATATCGAGTTTTTACTCTCACGTCCCCCTGTGTTCACACCGTGAGATCCATGCTCGGCTTCGTGTCGTTTTAGCGCGGCCTCCCTTCGGAAAGTGTTTGCATGGGTCAATACCAAGGTGAATGGGCAGAATGTCTATAGTAAGTGGGAGCGGGACGCGTGTCAACGTATCCTTCGGTCTCGACCCCTAGGTCACAACGTGAGATTCCTATGATCCGCCTGCGTGTTGTCTCGACGCAACCATCCCTTCGGAGGGCCTGATCATGGGATTCGGAACACCGTGAACTCCTGAATAGGATAGGATCGCTTAGGCTTATTACCAACAGTTGTCTTTCCTAACGGTAGCCTGTTGGTCCGTGCCTCTGAGATCTGAAAGTGGGAGGGTTACACTTACGGGGATGAGTTAAATGTGTTAACCAATCCTTGACCGAACAACGGTAACTAAATGCTAACGGAATATGAGTTATTCTGGTGTTAGAATTTGGTTGAGATTGTCTCAATTCAGAGGAGGAGTAGCTGACTACCCTTTGGTGGTTGTTGCTCTAAACCTCTGAAGTATCGTTGCAAAAACTAAATCAATAGTTTTATAGGGTTTCTTTGATTGCTTGTTTGTTTTTGCAGAATTTGATTGGATTATTTGTAATGGGTTAATGCGATTAATAATACAAGTAATTTGTTACTTCAACAATAATATAAAACTTTATGTGCATTGTCTTACACCATTTTATTAATAACGGTTTAAGATACAACTAGCTTAAACGAAACTTGTGGTAAATGATTTAAGATTAGTCTTTAGTGAGGAATGTCCTCAGGTTCAAATGTCTAGTTCATCTTGAATTGTTCATGATGACTATTACATTATTTGCCTAGCCAATACCAATGACAATTAATATGATTTATTGGTCATTGAAACGTGCATAGTGGAAAATGAGGATAGAGTCTGAATTTTTAATTTAGGTGCCACTTATCACGTTTGCTTTTCCTTTTAAGGAATAAGCTCATTGCAACTGTTGCGAATAGGTGAGATGATTCTCAGATTTTGATCTGGAGAGTATATCTCGGTTTTGGCAGAGGGAACATTAAGTTACTTTATCCAGTGGGAGAAAATACACATTATTAGATAATGTATACGAATTTCCTAAAGATTAACAGAAATTTGATTTCTATATGCTGGAACAATGTTACTCTATACCTTTCTCTGCTAACGCAGTTTTATTTTAAGAAAGGGAGTTGACAATTGTTCAGCGTTACTGGTAAATAACTTATGTGTTTTAAGACTAATCGAGAGTAAAGCAAGTCATGAGCACTGAGTTGTTTAAGATTGCTTATGCTCGTAGAAATAAAGGCAGAGGATATCTCCTAAAGGAAATACCTTTCTTTGGTTCTTAAGGTTAGGCTAATTTTGATCTCAATATGATTGGGAGCTTAGTCTATGAGTATACTTCTAAGCTAGTTAGAAGAAAACTCTTTAATACCAATTAAGTCATGCCTTATGGGCGACATGACTGATAGATCTTTTACTGGAAAAGAGCTAAAAGAGCCAAAGAACCCTTGAAGCTTATACATTTGGATCCTTGTGGTCTAGTATGTTAAAGCAGTGGGAGGGTATGAATAATTAATCTTTGTTAACGATAATTATTCATAGGTATGAACATCTCAACTGAAGGGAATAAAAGTCCCCACGCAGCGGAAGCGCATCGATTGGACCTTACGCCGTATATTAATTAACATTAAAATACCGTTACGATAACTCAAACAAAAACTTTAGACAACCTTTAAAGCCGCTATAAAATTGGTTTAAACATTCTAAAATAAATCTAAATTTATTTTTTAAAACTTTTCTAAAGAAAAGAGGAAGAACCGTTACAAACCTTCGTTGAAGACTCGACCGTTCTTCGCCAACGACGCTCCACGAACGAAAACGCAGCAGCCGTCTTTTCTTTTCTTCGCTGGAAATTTCTTCTTTGATTGACACAATCACCACAGAGGTTACACCGGTATGTCTCTAAGTCTAGGAGGCAAAAGACTCTAAGTCTAGGAGGCAAAAGACTTGTGGGAGTCTTTCTCTAAGAGGGAGGCTAGAGAGAATTCTAGGTCTTGTCTTTCAAGAGTGTCAAGTGTCATGACCAATTAGGTCTAGTGTTCTATTTATAGAAGAGAGGCCATGAATAAAATATTCAATTAAATCAATCTTTTCCATAATTGATTCAATCTTTATTCCTTAATTAATCAATCATGATTAATCAATTCCATAATTGATTAATCTTTTCCACAAATGACTAATTACTTCCATAAGTGATTAGATCATTTCCATAAATGATTAATCATTTCCTTAAGTGATTAATTATTTCCATAATTGATTAATTCTCGGTTAATGAATTCTTTAATTAATTAACCACCAATTAAATATCACATATTTAATTCCCGGCCTAGAATTAATTAATTTGCCCAAACACATTTTAGGCATTAAATTAATTAATTCATTATTTTGAACTCTTTCAAACTTCCATAAATTTATATTTGAACTTTTCAAATATTAATTTCTCTCATAATAATATATCAATATATATTATATTTGTTTCCCTTAATAAATTGAACATTTTCAATTTACTTTTATTACTTAGTTGCCTCAAATTACTTTACGAGCTACCAGTGGGACCTAATGGACCTGCAGATCAGAAGCTCCAACGATGTGAGATTAATTGGTCAAACTCATTAACCACATTAATCAATATTCGTTAACTGTGTGTACATTCCACTATAGACTCACAGTTGCACTCTTCTCACTGCAGACATATTTTATGTGTCCACGGATCTAGACCAATATCGACTAGTTAGTCCTTCACGAGTGTCCGTAACACCAGCTGGGTCAAATTACCGTTTTACCCCTGGGTTAGCTCTATTTCCTTAAGTACCAATTCTCCTCTAATGAACAACCTGTTTGTGGTCCAACCATCAAACAGAAAACCCTCTCGTGCCATTGAGAGGGTAGGGCCCTTTGTTCAAGACTCAGAGTAACCACTTAAAGGAACACTCATCTGCTTCCCTAAAGTCGGGAAGGAGTGAATTCCATCTTGTACGATTATGTTCCCAGCTCCCCATTCGGTCTTGTCCCCAAAGTGGTAGGCTTATTGAGTCGGCGTATTGGCCACTCTCACCCATACAAATCAAAGGACAATCTCTCATGAGCAGGAGTCCATAATCAACTCAGGATTAAGACTAAGTTGTCTAGGTCGTCCTAGTGAAATAGAAAACCAACTAGTTAACGGTGTTATAACCAGTGGTTACTATTTCACGGTCCGGTCTTATGCAAACTCATTGCATAGGATACCCCCACTCGCATGTCTCCTACACGAACGCGTTGGATCGCGGCGTTTGTATCAAATACAAAGTGGGTCGTATCCATAGTGTCACCAGGATAAGGCACCCAGTCTTATCCCTATACTATAGACCCTTTAGGCTGTTTCTTGAACAATGATCCCATATGTCACTACATATAGTTCAAGACTCATATTACAGCCTTGGATGTCTAGTTTATTGGATTAGGGTTATTATTAGGCAAAGACAAATATAAAATAACTAATAACAATTAATGGAAAAATATATTAATATTATTTCATTAATATCCGGTCAACGGTTACATTCACTATCTACGAGTTTTAGGGCATAAAACCCAACATCAACCTAATGCAACTTAAGTCTGAATCTCTTGAGATATTCGAAGGGGCTTAAGATTGAAGTTGAAAACTTGTTAGGTGAGATAATAAAACCACTTTGATCTGATCAATGTGTTGAGTATAGGGACTTGAGATTCTAGGGCTATTTGATAGTTCATGGAATCACATCCCAAATCTCAGTTAGGAGTAACAGAACCCTATTGGATATGGTTCAATCCATGTTGAGCTATGCTCAATTGCCTGACTCGTTTTGGGGTCATGCAGTGTGACTGCAACGTGTATTTTGAACAACGTTCCATCAAAAGTGTTTCTGAAACACCTTGTATTTTGTGGATTGGAAGTAAAGATTGTTTACGTTCCTTTAATGTTTTGGGGTGTCCAACACTTGTGCTTGTGAATAACCCAAAACAAATTGGAATATCGTTCAAAATTATGCCTAATTATAGGCAATCCCAAAGGAAACGAGGAGAATATACTTCTTCAATCCCTAAGAGAATTAAAAATTTGTATCGACAGATGTTTCATTCTCAGAAGAAGAATATATTAGATATCATAAGCCATAAAGTAAGGTCGGTTTAAGTGAATTAACTAATAAAGCTACGGAAACATTAACAAGAGTTGTTAATGAATCAACAAAAGTTGCTTAAGTCTGGTTATTCAACAAGAGTTGTTGATAAGACCAGTGTTTTTTGTCAGCCACATCCATCTCAAGAGTTGAGAATGCCTTGATGTAGTGGGAGGGTTGTTTTATAACCTGACCGTCACATGGGCTTATATGAAGCTCAAGTCGTCATTCTTGATGATGACATAGAGGATTCATTATCTTTTAGAAAGAAAATGAATGATGTTGACAAGGACAAATGGTTTAAAGCCATGGACTTGGAAATGAAGTCTTTGCATTTCAATTCCATTTGGGATCTTGTAAATTTGCTTGATGGAGTAACACCTATAGGTTACAAGTGGATTTACAAGAGGAAACGAGACGTTTAAGGTCTCAACCAGAAGGTCCATTGAGCAAGATCAAAAGCAAAAGAGTTTGCAAGCTTAAATGATCCATTCGTGGATTGACATAAGCATTTCGATCTTGGAATTTAAGATTTGATACAGTGATCAAATTTTTGGCTTTAAACAGAACATTGATGAGTCTTGTGTTTACAAGTAGTCATCAATAATTCTATAGCTCACTTAGTGTTGTATATGATTGATATCCTAATCATTGGGAATGATGTAGGTTATCTTACTGACATTAAAAGAGGCTAGCAGCTCATTTCCAAATGAAAGTCTGGGAGAAGCTGAGTTAGTCTTGTCTCAATTGTCTTATGTCTACAAGATGTTAGTTAGATATAAGATGCAGAATTCCAATAAGGGTTTACTACCTTTTCAAGAATGGAATTCTGTTGTCTAAGGAACTGTGTCCTCAGACACCTCAAGAAGTTGAGGACATGAGACATATGCCCTATGCAGTAGGGTTGTCAGTGAGTATCAATCAAATCCAGGATTTGATCTCTGGAATGTCGTTACGTACATCCTCCAGTATCTTAGGAGAAGGAGGTTTTATATGCTCGTGTATGGCGCTAAGGATTTGATCCTTAAAGGATACACTGACACAGATGTTTTAACTGATAAGGATTTGATGAAATCTACATCAGTGTCTGTCTTCACTCTTAATGGAGGAGCAATAGTACGAGTTATCTGCAGTCTCGACCATATAGGCCAATAAGTAGTTGCTTGTGAAGCACATATAGAGACTGTATGACTTAGGAAGTTCAAGCCTAATTTGGAAGGTGTTCCAAATATGGACTATCCTATTGCAAGACAAGCAAACACATTGAATCTAAATGATATATTGCTGATTCATTCACGAAGGCTCTCTCGGCTAAAGTGTATGAGGGTCATCTAGATGGTCTAGGTCTACGAGTTATGTACAAAGATGTAATATAGGGCAAATGGGAGAAGTGTAATGGGTATAGTGATACCATTATGTAATGGGTATAGTGATGTCCTAGTTTATTGTATTTGTACATTGTAAATACATTTTATGTATTATACATGTATTTATACACCCACTGCTGGGATATATTATTGTACATTCCCACTAAACTAGATTTTTGGTCCAAGTGGGAGTTTGTTGGGTTTTATGTCCTAAAACTCGTAGATAGTGAATGATTAACGAATTATACACTTGTATCAATAAAGTGTTATTGAGGTTTGTGCAATAAAGTGTTATTGTCATATTAAGTCTAGAATTGCACAATATGACCCAAATCCAATAAACTAAGATCCAAGGTTGTGTACATGAGACTTGGACTAGTATGTGGGGACATACGGGGATAAGTGTTCAAGTAACAACCTAAAAGGTCTATAGTACATGGATAAGGCTGGGTACCTTATCCTGGTAACACTATGTGATACGACCCGCTTTGTATTCGATACAGACGTATTGATCCAAGGCGTCCATGTAGGAGACATGCGAGCGGGGTATCCTATGCAATGACTTTGCATAAGACCAGACCACGAAATAGTAAACCACTAGATGTAACACCGTTAACTAGTTAGGTTACTGTTTCAATACGATGACCTAGGTAACTCGATCTTAATCCTGAGTGTGTCATGAACTCCTTCTCACGAGGGATTGTCCTTTGATTAGTACGGGTGAGAGTGGCCAGTACGCCGGCTCAATAAGCCTACCTTATTGGGGACAAGACTGAGTGGGGGGCTGGGGACATGACAATACAAGATGGAATTCACTCCTTCCCCTATTGGGGCAAGTAGATGTGTGTTCCCTTAAGGGTTGATTCCGGGTCTTGAACAAAGGCGCGTCGTCCTCTCCTGGCCCGAGAGGAACTCTTGTTTAGAGGTTGGACCCTAAACAAATTGTTCATTAGAGGGATCAGTGGTACTTAAGGATCCAGAAGTAACCCAGGGGTAAAACGGTAATTTGACCCAGCTGGTGTTACAAACACACGTGAAGGATTGACTTACTGCATTGGTCGATATCCGTGGACACAGAAATATTCTACAGTGAGAAGAGTGCAGTTGTGGGTCTTTAGTGGAGTGACCCACAGTTAACGAATGTTGATTGACTCGGTTAATGAGTTTAGCTGATCAATCTCGTATCGTTGGAGCTTCTGATCTGTAGGTCCATTAGGTCCACCTGCTAGCTCATAACGGGTTCTGAGATAATATAGTCTTGATTATTAAAGGGAATATAAGTTAATTTTATTTTGATGCAATTAATATAATGTATGGAGATACATTATGGTATAAGTTTAATTAATGAATTAAACTTTATATTAAAATTAATTTTGGATATGATTCAAAATTAATTAATGAGAGAATTATGAATTTAATTAAATATGTAATATTTGATTTAATTCATGAATTAATTAATTGGGGAATTAATTAATTTAATTTTAATTTGGTTAAATGTGATTTAATCAAATTAATCCTATAGTTTATATTGATGTACATTTTGATGCACATTAAAACTATAGGTTAAATGAGAGAGATTAAATTGAATATGATTCAATTATAAAATTAATTAAATATTTGATGTTTAATTAATTTGGGATCAATTAATTTAGAATTAATTGAATGGTCAATTTAATTTAATTGAATATGATTCAAATTAAATTAAAAACTTTATATTATAATTCATTTAATTAATATTGATTTAATTAAATTAATTATAATTAATTAATTAATTAAATATTTATTATTTAATTAGTTAATGGTCGAGATCGTTTTGATTAAGATCTAACGGTTAGATCTAATAGGACAATAACTCCCTCCCCACTTATCGTACAGGGGAGAGAGAGTTTCCTAATGCCCCTTGCATTCTCTCATTTCACGTTTTCTGACAGAAAAAGAAACTCTTTCTTTTCTCTCTTCTCTCTCTCAAAAACAGCAAGGTTCTTTGCTGAAAATTCCCTTCCAAGACTGAATTTGGGTTCCCACAAGCCATATCTCAGCGACCCAAGAGAATAGCGGGTGATTCGAGTGGTGGTGTCCGTAGGAAGTCCCAAGAACGAGATCCTTGGAGCATTGTGCAGTGTTCTTCGAACCAAGTAAGTTTTTTCTAGATCTAAATAGTTTTTAGATCTAAAATATCAGCATGCTTAATCTATTTGATTTAGAAATTAGTTTCTGAATTTTGTTGCCAACGTATTGGTTTTTCTAAAATTGAAATTTTAATTCGAGATTGTTCTTGTTTGCTTCCGCTGCCAAAGGGATTTCAACCCTTCAAAAGCAGCAGTTGATTCAATTGACTGTGCACTCCTTGTACCTGAAAATTTCATAAAAGCATTGGCAAGGGAGGTCATCTGGGCCTGAAGTGCACTTACTTTATCAACCTCAAACACTCCAGCAGCAATCTTTTTTGGTGTAGACCGCTCAGATGGCCACTGATAGCTGTTGGTGGCCATATCCTCTAGAAGTGTGCGAGCGTTTTGCACGGTCTTGGACAACAGAGTCCCACCTGCAGCTGCATCAACAATCGTCTTTGTACTAGGAGTTAAACCATTATAAAACAATTGAACCTGAAGCTAGTCTGAGTATCCATTCTGTGGACACTTCCTCAACAACTCTTTAAATTGCTCCCAAGCTTCGAACATCTGCTCATCATATTGTTGTTGGAATGTCCCAATCTCGATCCTCAGTTTGACCGTCTTTGCAGGAGGGAAAAATTTCTTCAAAAAGGCCTGGACCAAAGCATCCCAAGTGGTGATGCTCCCAGGGGGAATGGACTGCAACCAATTTCGTGCTTTATCCTGCAAAGAAAAATGGAATAAACGTAAGCGAATAGCATCCTCAGAAACTCCATTAACTTTTTCCGTCCCACAAATATCCAAAAATGATTTAAGATGAGAATTTGGTGTTGGGATTGGTGTCCTAAAACTCGTAGATAGTGAATGTTAAACGAATTATATACTTATTCGATAAAGGTGTTATCGAGATTGATTCAGTAAAAGTCATTACTGAATAAAGTAAATTGCACTTATAATAACCCAAATCCAATAAACTAAGATCCATGGCTATAGGATGAACACTTGAGCTTTATGTAGAGACATAAAAGTGGGTCAAGCTTGAGTAATAGCCAAAACGGTCTATAGTATAGGAATAGGGTTGGGTACCTTATTCTGGAGACACTATGAGACGCGACCCACTTTATAGATGGTATAGACGATGTGATCCTAAATCGTCCATGTAGAGACATGCGAGTGGGGGCATCCTATGCAATGAGTTTGCATAAGATCAGGACCGAGAAATAAGTCGCTCTCGCTTTATAACACCGTTTACTGACGAGACTGACTATTTCATGTGATGACCTAGGTAACTCGATCTTAATCCTGAGCTAACTATGAACTCCTGTTTATTCGAGCTTATCCTTAGATCTGCATAGGTGAGGGTGGCTCAGTATCGCCGACTCAATAAGCCTCCCATTTCAGGGATAGGAACGGGTAGATAGCTGGGGACATAGTAGTGCAAGAAGGAATTCACTCCTACCCGAATTAGGGATAGTAGAGAGGTTGTTCCCTTAAGTGCTGACTCTGGGGCTTGAACAAAGGGATCCCGCCCTCTCATTGGCCCGAGAGGGACTCGGTTTATTGGTTGGACCATAAACCAATTGTTCATTAGAGGATCAGTGGGACTTAAGAAACTAGAAGTACTATAGGGGTAAAACGGCTTATTGACCTAGCTATAGCTACGAACAACTTGTGAAGGATCGACTTACTAATCATGGTTAAATCAAGTGGACGGAAATATATCTATAGTGAGGGGAGTGCAACTATCGGGCTATAGTGGAGTGTCCCGATAGTTAACGAATGGTTGCTAGCTTGGACAATGAGATTAGTCGGTTAGCCTCGAATCGTTGGAGCCCATGATCTATAGGTCCATTAGGTCCCCCTACTAGCTCATATCGAAATTAAGCCTAGAACAAAAGATAGGAAGCTTTGAATCGTTCAAAATCGGGAAAAAGGGTATTATCGTAAATTGTGTTTGACACAATTATTTAATTATGAATTAAATTAGAAAATGAGAGATGAAGTATTTAAAAGTGTTTTGAATACGATATATATGTATTAGGAATCATATATATGGAATTGCACAAGATAACAAAGATTAATTAGATTAATCATATCAAAATTAATTTGAAAATTTTCAAATTAATTACCAAGCAGTCAATTTCAATTTAGAATTGAAATTGGGGATAATTTGCAAGCTTGAAATTTGATTTCAATTTGAATTTAGTGGATTTAGTTGGAAATCCATTTAATGCATGATCATTCAAAGTGGAAAGACAACTCTTTCATGCATTGTTGCATGTCTTGTGTAATGTACACCTAGAATCCACTTGAGCTTGCAAACACACCATGTGTCTTGTGTCTTGAGGCTTGGCTTTGCATGGGGAATGTCTTTAAAAGGAGTTTGAATCAGATTCAAACATAAGAGAGCCATTTCCTTAATGTTATGCTGCTGGAATTTGGATTCAAAGTTCTCTCATCTCTCATTCTCCTCCATTGCTTGATGCTTCAAACATTCCCTTCCTATTCCCTATCTTATATAGACTCCCACAAGTCGTTCTTGGCCCGGAGTATAGTAGGGAAGACTCTAGAGGTTGTCCAAGGGGCATAGGAGAGGCAAACACCACAAGGAGTTCAACATAAGTGAGCTACAAAGGTTGGTGTTTTCTAAACTCTCTATTCTGTCTTTTCTAGAACATGCATGCTTTAGGAGTAAAATTGAATGTCTTAAGTGCTTTCGATCTTCAAATTGCTTCCGCATGTGTAATATGTACACCTTCATTTGGATCCTCGGTGGGCGATCCTCTATATGCACAGTCTCGAGCCATCTGAATGAGACCGGTCTTTAGCTCAAAGTTGTTGGCATTAATCGAGGCATAGACAATCCCCGACTGTTGCCCCTGAAACACGGACTGAAAGTAGTCTCTAATAGGCCTAGACTCCTCAGGTGGATTTTGGTCAGCCATTTGAATCATTTCTCTGCTTTCTCTTCGAATCCTATGAATTGTTCTTTCAATCTTGGGATCCAACGGTATCAATTCTCTACTACTACGCATACAAAAGCAAAACTACCCTAAAAAGGAAAGAAAACAATTATGGAAAGAAATAAAGAAAAGAAAACAACTAATCTAAATATGGAAAATATAATCTAGAAAAGGAAACAAAATAACCTAATATGGAATGCAAAAATAAATATGGCAAAACACAAATAAGGAAAAATTAATCTAAAAAGGAATAACAAGAAACAAATAAGGAAAATATTACACAACTAAAAGAAAAACTAAGCTAGAAAAACAAATATGGAAAGAAAAACAATTAAGGAAAAAATGCAATCAACCTAAAAAAGTAAAAATACACCCTAAATTAAGATCAAACAATTTTTTTCACAATATCAATCTAGCTAAATGTGCCAATCCCTGACAACAGCGCCAAAAACTTGATGTGGAATTTTCCTTACCGCAAGCGCACGGGTCAAGTAATAATAAAGTGTTCGTATAAACGAGTGTCGTCTTCTGGATTGGATTTTTAAGCAAATCAAGTATTGTGAATTATCTTGCTCAATTTTATTTAGGAATAAAAAAGTAATGAGTGAATGATATGAAAACTAAATCAAAGCAAGTAAAAAGTGTGGAAATTCAATTGGGAAAAATACTTAGGGAATTGATTTCGCCAATTTAATCTAGGATTGATTTTAAGGAGTAAGTTATTATGCACAATGAAATTATGAGCCTAAGACCCTTTTATCACAACTACCTCTCCCGAGTATAATTGATTCTCATGCAAATTAATCTACTTGATATCCCTATCTAAGTTGGTTAACATGCAAGGCAATGAGATCTTTTGACCAATTCTAAAGTTAATCTAAAACCGTCACGAATTAGAAAGTAAACTTTAGTCATGCAATCTTGAGTAAGTCTATATTAAACCCCCTCTCCCGAGCTAGATTCAAAACTTAAATCATTCAACTAATGACCAATTAATTGAAAGCATTAAATCAAGATTACAAACATAATGAACATTGCACAACTTAAACCATAAATCAATCCATAAACAAAATCAACTACATCAATCCCTAAGTTATGAGTTTAGCTACTCATGAATGGAATTACAAGCTCAACTAAACAGAATAAAGCCATAAACTCTAGCTAAAGAAAAGGAAAGGGAAAAGAAAACTCAATGTAGGCCGAGACCAAACGTTCTCGTCACGATCCCCACGAACAATGGGTTGATTTCCAACTTGCTCTCTTTGCTTCAGCCCTCAATTGCTCTGTTTCTGCCCTGTTTACGGCTCCAAGAAGTCCCAAAATCGAATCCTCCAAAAACCTAGCCGAAAAGAAGCTTATATTCTGTTTTTTCGTCGTAGCGTCGAGACGCTGTCAAGCGCTGCCTCTAAACACGCGTGTTCTGGAAAGGAAATTACACAGCGTCGAGACGCTAAGGTCGCAGCGTCGAGACGCTGTGACCGTTTTGCGCCTATTCACATAAGGAATGCTAGCGTCGAGACGCTCAAGGGCTAGCGTCGAGACGCTAGTCTGCATTTGACCAAATTTTGACTTTTTTTCTCTTTGACTCTTCTTCATTCCTTTGCATCTTTTCACGTCCCGAGCACCCGATTGACTCCACTATTGCGTTTTAGCTCCAATCAACCATTTCCTACAACATAAACATTAAAGCACAATAAAATGGCTCAAAAATCATAAAAGTCTAGCTAAATTAAATAAGTAAAGATAGCTAGCTATGCTCGCTATCACAAATTTGCTTTAAAATTGAACTTCTTATCTATTTCAATTAAATTCTAATTTGAAGACCAATTTAATAATTGCTTATCGAATTTAATTTGAAATCTCAAATTAGATGTCAATTTCCCCTCAAATGGTTTTAATTTCAAGTTCAAATGAATTTCAAGGTGATTTTGGATTTTTTTTCTTTCAAATTAATTTCAAGGTTTATCTATTTAGTTTGGATTTTTGAAGCAAAATTCAAAACGAGTTTTGTTTTAGAATTTAAAAATCAATGTCAATTTCTTGTTAAAGTGAGATTCCAAACCAATGTCTTATGGTTTTAGATTAAAAAGTAATTTCAATTTTAATTAAATTGGAAGTTAATCAATGGCTATTTTTTCCCCTTTTAAATTAAATTGCAAATCATTTTCAATTCCTAAAAGATTAAGTCAAATTTCAAAAGTCAAAAATCAAAATGTATTTTTTTTAAATGAGGTTCAACCCATCTTCTTTTTTTATCATTATTTATTTTGGCTACTTAATATCTTAAATTAAAAAGAGGATTGATTATGGAAAGTTTTAACTAATTTTGTTTAAGAAGGTATTTAAGGAAAATAGCCTAAGGTTTTGTTTTGAGACTAATTCCAATTTACTTTGGTTTGGAATTTTAGTTTGAATTTCAATTGTCTTTCAAAAGTGAACTTTGATTTGTAATGCTTAATTGAGTTTAACTTGAAAATTTGAATTGGATGTCAATTTTATCTTAATTTTAATTTAAAATTTCAAATTGCTTCCACGTATTAAGTCATGATTTTGAATGATTTTATCACTCGTAAGTTGTTAATTTACATTTCTGTCGTCAAAATGTGAATTAACAAGAGACAAAACAATTCATGTAAAGCCTATGACGGAGTTGAAATAATTTTCAAATTCTTGAGGTGAAAGATTTTCCTTAATTGGGAAATTTATACGTGATAATAAAATTATGGGTTAACCCCACTCACAAAATTAAATCCTTACTTTATTTAAAGATAAGGTGAAATTAGTGAGACATTTAATTTTCAATTTTTTTTCAAATTTTTTTTGTTTATTTTTTGTTAAGACGTGGACCTTTGTTTAATGAATTCGAGTAATAAAATAAAATGTTTTCAAACGGGTGTTGTAGGGTGCTAATACCTTCCCTACACACAACTGACCTCCGAACCTATTTTTGGTTTTTAAGAGACCTGTTTTTTTTTTTTTTTTTAATGGGTGACCAATCACAACCCAAGATGATTGGTGGCGATTCCAAACCTTCAACCTCGAAAGAGACCCTTAGGAAAGGACGTCGGTCGCGATGACGTTGCGACAGCTTGGCGACTCCACTGGAGATTTTTCTTAAGAGAGTCAAGGTCGTTTTCATTTTTTTATTATTCGATTCATTTTGTTATTTATTCATTTATTTATTGTGGTCCATCTTATTTTCCGCATAGTTATTGTTGGAGTGATTTGTGTGAGTATATTTTATGCTTTAATGAATGTATTGTTAATTCATATTATACTGTCATGCATATATCACACACAACCACAACTCTATACCCGGGCTTTACCTTTAGGATTAGGATCGAGGATGTAGTAGTGTCGACCTTCGAAGGGACATAATTGTCCTCGTGTAGGAGCATGAAAAATCCTCACTCAAGTTAGTTCATTTGTTATTTTATAACACTGGATTAATTTGGGGACATTTTATCCATTAGGGTTAGAATTTCTCTACCTCACTTCATATTCATGTCATGATTTTGTATTGTCATCTTTAGTTTGAATAAAAGGGTAAATCATGGAAAATAGGTTTCACAGTCCACTCTTCTTAGTGTCACTTGTTTTTTCTTGTTTTTTTTTTTTTTTTTTTTGTTCTTCATTTTTTTTTTAAAAAAAAAAAAAGCTTAGACTTTCTAAAAAAAGGTTCTCTTTTAAAGGATTTAAGTTTTGTCAAAGAAAATTCTTAAAAAAAAAAAGCTTAGACTTTGTAAAAAAAAGTTCTCTTTTAAAGGATTTAAGTTTTGTCAAAGAAAATTCTTAAAAAAAAAAAGCTTAGACTTTGTAAAAAAAAAGTTATCTTTTAAAGGATTTAAGTTTTGTCAAAGAAAATTCTTTTTTAAAAAAAAGCTTAAACTCTGTAAAAAAAAAAAAAAAAAAAAAAAGTTCTCTTTTAAAGGATTTAAGTTTTGTCAAAGAAAATTCTTTAAGAAAAGTTTAGCTTTGTTTAAAAAAATAATGTTTCCTTTTCAAGAATTTAAGTTTTGTCAAGGAAAAATTCTTTAAAAAAGTTTAGCTTTGTTTTAAAAAAAATATTTTCTTTTCAAGGATTTTAAGTTTTGTCAAGAAAAAAATTCTTTGAAAACTAAAATTTGAACTTTGTTTTTTTTTTTTAAAAAAAAAGAAGGTTTTTTTTTTTTTTTTTTAAAAAAAGGAATTTAAGTTTTGTCAAGAATAGAAATTCTTTGAAAGCTAAAATTAAGACTTTGCTTGAAATTCTAAAGAGTTTAAAGTTCTGTCAGAATAAAAGTTCAAGTTTTGTTTACAGGAAAATTTTCTTTTAAGAGTCTAAGTTTTTATTTTATTTTATTTTATTTTATTTTTTCTTCAAAACAGAAATTTTCTTTTTTAGCTTAATTTTTGTTTTGAAAGAGAGTTTTCTAATAAAGAGTTAAATTTTGTCAAGACAAAGAAGTTTTTTTAAAAAAAAATGGTAAAAGAGTTCATTTTTTTGTTTAAAAAAGGTTTTTAAGAAAATGAAGTCTTGCCAAAACAAGAAACTTGTTTTCTTAAAAAAAAAAAAAGTCTTTCTATTTTGTTTAATTGGAGAAGTAAATATTTCTACATTTTTTTTTTCATTTTAGATTTTTACTCTCCATTTTCTCTTCTTTTGAATCCTTATTTTCTTAAAAAAGAATCTATCCCAAGAAGCATTCTTTCGCCTTTCCATTTGGATTATATTTATTTATTTTTTTTCCTCCTTTCTTCCTTTCTTATTCCATTTGAAGTCGTCTTTGGTATTTAGTTTATTCATGTCATTTAATCATACATCATGTTTTGGAATTAGTAGTGTCGACCTTCGAGGGGATTGCGAATGCTCCCGTGTAGGCGCATGAAAGGTCCTCCCCCATTTTTCATGACATTAAAGTAGTTTTCTCCTTGGCATGATCTTACTTTTTAGATGAAGTAATGTCGACCTTCGAGGAGATTGTGAATGCTCCCGTGTAGGCACATGAAAAATCTATTTTATTTTAAAGCGGTAGTTAGTTATTATTTCCTTACATTTTCTTTTCCTCCAAAACGGGAACAAAATGAATGTCAACGTACCCATAGAGTCGATACGGCCATCTTCCTCTGAGTATGATGAGTTGAGTATTGTGCTATAATGGGCAGAGCAGACATAGCGAAAACATGGGGATAATCTGCCTTATAAAAGCCTCGTGTCATCATCCTTCTCAAGTCAAGTTCAAATCATTGCTAATGAGCTAGGGGAGCTGAAGGCCATTTGGGAAGGTTTAACGCCGGAAAGAAGATTTCTGTTCTCAAAGAGATACGACCATATTGCAGACCTCATGTATATTCCAGTTAATCGATTCACCATCCAGGCTTTGTTAGAATTCTGGGACCCGGCCTACAGGTGTTTCGTATTCCAAGATTTTGACTTGGTCCCGACCATTGAGTTGTACCACACGATGCTGAACATTGAAGAAAAAGGTGGAGAAATGATCTATTGTTTCAACCCACAGTTAACTGCAAAGAGAACTTTATCCAAATTTATAGCTTTACACATGAAGGAAGTCCAGAAAAATGTGAAAGTGAAAGGGGTCGAAGAGTCTATATGTAGCGCCTCGGGTTTCGAAATCAAGCCATTTTGGAGAATTGTTGAGCGTTCTTACTCTAATTTGGAAAATTAGAATTCAAGTCTAGACTTGGGTCGTTAAATTAAATTTCTATAATTTAGGGAAACGTGATTTTTAATTAAATCTTTAATTTCCTAAAGTTTGGAGGTTTAATAATCGATATTTATTTTGAATATCAAAAGACCCAAGTCCTAAGTCAATTGGGTTAATTTCTTTCCCCAAACCTTTTAGGAGTTAGTATTCTAATTAGAATTCTAAATCCTAAATAGAATGGATTTTCATTCTTAATTTCTTTTAAAAGAAGATGAATTGGATTAAGTTTAATTTAAGGGAAAAATACACTTTTGGTCCCTGAGGTTTGGGTTAATTTACAGTTTGGTCCCTGAATTTTCAAATTCAACAAAAATACCCCTGAGGTTTGAGATAAGTAGCATTTTGGTCCCTGCCGTCTATTTTTCTGTTAAATCTAACGGTTGCTGACGTGACACTATTATTTTAATAAAAAAATTATTTTTTTAATTTTTATAAATAAAAAATAATAAAATAATAAAAATATTATTATTTTCTTTTTTTTTTTTTTAATTCTTTATCCCCTCCCTCTTTTATTCATCATCTTCCCCCATCTTCTTCTCAATCATCTTCTTCTCCAACTCCGGTCGCCGGCGGCCACTGCCGTTCGCCAGCTGCCGGGCAATTTTTTTTATTTTTTATTTTTTTATTTTTTTATCTTTCTTTCTTTCTTTCTTTCTCTCTCTCTGCTTCTCTCTTCTCTTCCCTCTCTTCTCATTTTCTTTTTTTTTAAATAAAGAAGAGGGAGAGGGAGGGACTCCCTCTCTGGCGCCGGCGACGGGAGGAGGGAGGGTTGCCCATTTTCATTTTTTTTGCAGTTGGGGTTTAGAATATTGAGATATCATGGTTTTTCATATGGGTGTGGAGTTGAAACGCTTTGTTCTCATTTTCATCGTCTCCTTCGAGCTCTGCATTTTGAGCTCCAATGGCGTAACAGACCAGAATGAGATTATTGTCGAGAGGGAAAGCTTGATTTCTTTCAAAGATTCGCTACAGACCTAAGAAATTTTGCCATGGAACTCATCGGTTCCTCACTGTTTATGGGTTGGAGTTTCTTGCCGACTCGGTCGAGTTATAGAGCTCTCTCTTTCAGCTCTTTCGCTCAAAGGCCGACTCTCTGCTTCCCTTTTCAACATTTTGGGCCTCTCTGTTCTTAACCTTTCAAACAACTTCCTCTATGGCTCAATCCCACGTCAGATTCCAATCTTCGGAGCTTGAAGGTGCTCGCTCTCGACCAAAATAAAATTTCTGGCGACTTCTCCGATTGAAACGGAGGAATCAAAGAGAAAGTGACCAATTCTGACTCAGAATCTTAGATATTTCGATCTCAAAACCCATTTCAAATCCCAACATTTCCAAGAAGATCTGTCTTTCCCTTTCAATTTTGCTCTTCCATTTTTGCTTTAATGGCGTTTCTCTGTCAAATAATAGAAACCCTCTTTCTCTTCCCTCAAAATAGGACTAAAAATAGCGACAGTGGTGGGATAGGTTGCGATGTGGCCGTGTGAGGAACGTGTCTTCCTTTCAACCTTCATTATTTTGTTCTATATTTTATCAATCATCGATTAATAACCAACATATTCAACTTTCATCCACCGCCCCTCTTTCGATTATCAAATCAGAATATCTCACACATTGACCAAATCAGAATATCTCACACATTGACCAAATCAGACTATCTCACACATTGACCAAGTCAGAATATCGGCGCCGATCCTTCTCCTCTCCCTCTTCTTTATTTAAAAAAAAAAAGAAAGGAGAAAGAAGGGAAGAGAAGAGAGAAGCAGAGAGAGAAGGAAAGAAAGAAAGAAAAAAAAATCTGGCCGGCGGCCGGCAAACGGCAGTGGCCGCCGGCGACCGGAGTTGGAGAAGATGATGGGGGAAGATGATGAATAAGATGGAAGTGATAAAGAATTAAAAAAAGAAAAGATAAAATAATAATATTTTTTTATTTTTTATTTTTTATTTAAAAAAATTAAAAAAATAATTTTTTATTAAAATAATAGTGTCACGTCGGCAACCGTTAAGATTTAACAGAAAAATAGACGGCAGGGACCAAAGTGCTACTTATCTCAAACCTTGGAGGTATTTTTGTTGAGTTTGAAAACTCAAGGACCAAACTGTAACTTAACCCAGACCTCAGGGACCAAAAGTGTATTTTTCTTTTTCGTGAGCCTCCAGCTGCATCTTCCTCCCTCTGTGTGTCTCTTCGCGCCGCCTGTTCCTTGCCGCCGCCGCCGCTCGTGCTCCAGCGCCGCTGTCGCCGTGCTCGTCACGCAGCCACCTCCCCTCGCGAGCACTCTTCGCGAACCTCTCTCTCTCTCTCGGTTTTTGGTTCGTGTGGAAGCCGCCGCCCGTCCAGCTGCTGCCTCCTCGATGTGTCATCACCACTGCAGCAAGGTGTGTCGTCGTCGCCGCCGGTTAGTGTCGCAGCCGCATGGGTCTTCTTCCCGCGTCGTTTCCCTCTCTGTTTCATGGTTTAAGGTGCAGATCTCTGCCCAAGGATCGTTCTAGTGCATTGTTAGAGGTTATTATAACCCGTCTTGCGTGAAATCGGGTCCGTTGGGTAAGGTGCAATGTTGTTTTTATTTTTATAGCTTGAGTGTTTGATACCCATTAGAGTTTTAAGCCTTAAACTCATGTTTTAATCGATACCCATTAGTTGTTTAGGCTTTTAAAGCGTTGCCCAACCTTTGTAGGTCCTTAAAATGTAAAATAAATGGGTTTTACTTGCTGTTCGTGGTTTAAAATGCATGCTAAATTATCATCTATCATTTGTTTAGGCTCTAGTAGCGTTGTCCAACCTTTAGAAGTCCTTAGATTGCGAAATCATATCATTTACTTGTTGTCCAATGGCTGAAAAGCCTTGATTATAATCATTCAGCAAGTACCCATTACCCGTTGTGCCTTAGACGTGGTTGCCCATAGTCTAAAGGCTTTGGGTTTTCAATTTGGGGAATTTTGAGTTGCTGTTCAACAAGGAAATAGTCTTTCTCGATTGAATTTGGCCTTTCAAGCATGTTTAAAGAATCTGTAAGTTGGTTCTAATTTAGTAGAGGTTGTCTTGATTATTTAGGAGCCTTCTTGGACTACCTTGAGTTGTTGAAGTTTCTTTAGGAGCATTTGAGGTAAGTGGAATCCTACCTGTTGAGTCTGTTTGCTTGTGTGCTAGTATGTTGTGTGTTTTATTTGTTTAGTTTCGATATGTGGATATATGTATATGTTATGTTAATGACGAGTTTGAGCATGTTGATATGATATATCGAACTGTTGTACTGATGTATGTTGAGTTGTGGTAATGTGATCTGGATGTGATAAGCATGTTGTTATCTTGTTGTGATTGGTTATAGAACATGAGTTTAATGTGTGAGCATGTATTGTACTTTTGGTTGTTGCATGGACTAAAAGTATGACATGAGCTAGAAGAGCATGTTTAAGTCGTGTTATGAGTTGTGAGCCTGTCTAGTGAAAGAATGGTCAGAGGACCTTGTATGTGATAGAGGTCAAAAGACCTTGTATGTGTTAAAGGAAAGTTAGGTGAATGCCAGGTGCCTCGGGTAAAAATGGTCGAGGGGTGGTTTGTCACCGAAGGATTAAGAGGAGCATCGGGTGCCTTGGGTAATATGGCCAAGGGGCGATGTGATGAGTCTATTGTTGTAAAAGACATCGGGTGCCTTGGGTAATATGGCCAAGGGGCGATGTACAGTTTGAACGTGAAGTCATTGGGTGCCTTGGGTAATATGGCCAAGGGGCGATGCACAGTTCGAGGCCTTGGGTAATATGGTCAAAGGTCGAACGCCGAGCTCCATAGAGAGCATTGTGGTCCTGGGTACAAATGGTCAGGGGACAGTGGGGCTCGAAGGGTCAGTCTTGGAGAGTTTTGTGAGGGCTACGAGAATTTGAAGTCATCAGGTGCCTTGGGTAATATGGCCAAGGAGCGATGCAACAGTTCGAGGCCTTGGGTACAAATGGTCAAGGGTCGAACACCGAGCTCCGTAGAGAAGCTTGAGGCCCTGGGTACAAATGGTCAGGGGTCAGTGTGACTCGAAGGGTTAGTCTTGGAGACCTTTGAGAGGACTCAGAGGAGTCGAATTGAGAGGACTCAGAGGAGTCGAATTGAGAGAACTCCGCGGAGTTGAGAGGACCTAGAGGAGTCAGATAGAGCTTGTTAGAGCTTGAGTTAGTTGTTATGGATGTATGTCGCATGAGTATGTTGCTTGATGTATGGTTTGATGCATGGTGTATGTGTTAAGTATTTTCCATGTATATTGAGCTTGTGTGTGGAAAACACGATATCTGCCTTGTATGTGTATGTGATTGATGGCTCTGCAGATGCGAGCCACTTACTCGGTACCATGGTTTTGTACTGACCCACCACCAGGTTTTGCAGATGCTGCAATCATATTCGAGCTTGGTGATGTAGAGGAGACGTGACGAAGGAAAGACCATAGCTAGCTTGTCCTGTTTATGCTTTCCTTGTTACTCCTCCTTAGTTTTGAGATCGACTTAGGTTGTGGCCTAAGATGTTAATATCTTCTTCTAGTTGTTGAATGAGAGAGGGTTGATGTTAATTTGGCTATAATGTTTTAAGTGTAGTTTTGAGAGGTTAAAGGTCTTCTCTTTTACGAGTTGTGAATTTTCTGATGTAATTAAGTAGTCCTTGATATGAGACCTGACTTGCATTTATATTCTGTTGTGTTGAGTTAGATTATTTATGGATGTTGTGGAGTGAGATTGACTGACTGCATAATATGGTTTTGGAAGTGTATATATATATATTGTCTATCAGGTGTGTTGAAAATTTGAGATAGCTTATAGTTTTGTCGTTATACTGCCGAAATTTTTGGGACATTAAGTTGGCATTAGGGTAAATGTTTAGTAATGTCTCCTAGTTTAGACCGAATTTTGGGGGCGTTACACTATATCTGCAGATTATCTAACAGAACTCGCTCGCAAACACATAAATGAAGAAAAGGGTTCGGTTCTGTTAGCTTTGTGCATCTACGGGATGGTCTTGTATCCCAGAGTTAAAGGATATGTGGATGGTGATGTCTTGAAGCTATTCTTCAGCATTGAGCAAGGGGTGGATCCAGCCATACCTCTTCTAGTAGAAACGGTTCGGGCGCTCAATTATTGTAAGTCCAACAAAGGTAGAAAGTTGAGATGTTGTGTGCCCTTACTCTATATTTGGGTGCAGCCATTTTAAGTTCCCAGAAGATTTTGGTTGTCCAAAAATCAACTTCAGCAGCACTTGGAATCTAACAAGGAGTACAATTTCAGAATTTGGCACGACACCATGGAACTCAAGTTTTCCAAGGAAAGAAGCATGAGTGTCCTTCTTTTCGAATTCCAAGTAAGAACATGTGATTTGGAAGGCACATTGGATGCCCCTAAAAGCCTTAATCTACAGATGTGGGAGCTTCCACACAATCCCTCTAGTAGGCCCTTGGGGATGCGTCCATTATGCTCCGTTGTTGGCCTTGCGACAAAGTTGGTTTAAGTAGTTCATACCAGCAACTCATGGTCTGCATAAATTAGAATTTTCCTACAGTTGCGAGGATTCTGACGAAAAGAAGCGACAAGTGGTGACTTCCTGGAGAACAGTTAGAAGGATAAATGGCAATAGTCACTCTGAGGGAGTTACTCCAGAATATTTGCAATGGCGCATAAAGAGGAGCAAGATCCCAATTACGACTCGTGACAATGTGGGAGAATCATCTAATAGAGCAGTAGATAAGCCTAGCCAGCTAGCGACAGAGCGGAAAGAGTTAGTGGGAAGAAATCAAACATCGAAACTAGAAAATGAAAAATTACAACAAGAGGTCAAACGTTTGATGGACCAGGTAACTCAAGCTAGTGGCAAACTCGAAGAAGTAGGGAGAGTTTCAAAAAACCGAGCCAAGCGAGAAAGAGATTATGATATATAGGACGAGGAGAATAGAAGGTTGATTAAGGAGAATCATGCTATGAGGAATGAAAATACTGCATTACGAAGGGCAACTCGTTCACAAGAGGACAAGATCAAAGACCTTTCAAGAGGCAAAGAGACTCTCTTAGAGTTAGTTGCGGAATTAAACGAAACCATCAACAAGCAGAAAACACAACTTATCGAGTTTGAAGAAGCTAATACTGCTCTAAGGCGAACGCTGGACAATCTACGCGTGAATATGCAGGCTTAATCAGAAGAGTCTGAAGCTTTTAAAAGTTATTCAAGCTCGTTGGAACGTCAGCTCGAAGCATTTCAAAGGGCAAGCGAACAACTGTCACTAGAGAGAGGACAACTAGAGGAAAAATACTCCTCATTAAGGGGAGATTATGCCATTATGAGAGATGACATGCAAATAATTCTTGGGAAAGTAAATCGAACCATGAACACTATCAAGATCATGGTTAGGAGAGCCCAGGGATTTGCAAAATGGGCAAGAGATCTGCGAGAGAATACATCACCTATGGCCTCTAATGCAGAGGAGTTGTTTGAGTTTTCAGGGATAATTCGTAGAGACCTTAGGTACTTTGGTCACTTTCATTAATGTTCCCTGTTTCCCTGTTTTCCAATTTCTCAATTGTTTATTTTGTAGATATATTCCTTTTTTTTCCTCAATAATAAAATTTCATTCATTCATGCATCTCATACTGTTCTTTTTTCTATTTATTTTTTTACTTACTCTAAAACTTTTCTTTTAAAAATAAAAACAGAACAGTAAAATAGCTCGGTCAACAAGAGTCTACCACGCTTACAACACTAGGCGTAGAACAAGGATTATGGAAGAAAAGGGTGAACAATAGAAGACTAAGCGGGACATCGAGGAAATCAGGGAAAAGGTTGATGCAATCATTGCCGCTTTAGAAAAGGGAAAAATGATTGCAGATACGACTGCACCAGATACTCCGATTGGAAACCCTCAAGCTAGCCTACCATTTCGATCCAGTTTCGCTTCACATGTTCGTACGACAGCAGAAGCGTCCATGCCACAACATACTACCTATAACCCCTTATATGACATACCTGTTGGGCAATACCCTTTTCCATCATTTAAAGAAGGCCAAATCCCCCAAATCCCCATGGCTAGCCAAGCTGGTGCTTCTTATTTCAAGTTAGAATTTTCTAAAATACCTTTTGCGGTCCCTAACTTAGATGACCCAGAAGTAAAGGAGTTAGTCGCGCCCTCTAATGAAAAACTGGAAGTTTTAGAGGAAAAGTTGAAGGCAATCGAAGGCACTAGTGTTTTTGGGAACACGGATGCCACTCAATTATGTTTGGTTCCAGACGTTGTAATCCCACCGAAATTCAAACTGCCAGAATTTGAAAAATATGACGGGACAACATGCCCTACAAGTCACATTGTTATGTACTGTAGGAAGATGGCAGCACACGTTCATAATGATAAGTTGCTTATACATTGCTTTCAGGACAGCTTGAAAGGTCCAGCCGCCCGTTGGTATATGCAGTTGGATAGTTCACATGTTGTCACATGGAAGAACTTGGCTGATTCCTTCCTCAAACAGTACAAGCACAATATTGATTTGGCTCCCGACCGACTGGACTTACAGAGGATGGAAAAGAAGAGTACTGAAGACTTTAAAGATTATGCTCAAAGGTGGCGAGATACGACAGCTCAAGTCCAACCCCCTTTAACGGATAAGGAGCTTTCTGCCATTTTCATCAATACCTTAAGGTCCCCATTCTATGAACATATGATTGGAAGTGCGTCAACCAATTTCTCCGATATCATGACAATTGGAGAAAGAATTGAGTACGGGATCAAACATGGTAGAATAGTCAAAACCGTTGAATCCTCAGGCACAAAGAAGGACAGCAGTTCAAAGAAGAAGGAGGGAGAAGTACAGATGATAGGGAAAGTGGATAAGTCCCATCGACAAATCCACCAACCCATCACACAATATCCTTCGAATTATTTACCTACATACGGATACTATCCACACCAGGTGAATAATGCATCAGCGCAGTACTCCCCATTTTATGGCCAAAATACCAGACCCCAAATGAATCAAAATTTTCAGTCTCGTAGACAACAACAATCAGTCACTCTAGGTCAACAAAATAATCGAGCACCTTATAAGCAAGCCCAATTTGATCCGATTCTGATGACATATACTGAGCTCTTGCCTCAATTATCAGAACCATCAGTTGGCACCCAAGCCTGTTGCTCCGCTGCAACCCCCTATCCAAGATGCTATGACCCTAATGCAAGGTGTGATTACCATGCAGGTGTTGTTGGGCATTTTACAGAAAATTGCACTGCTTTGAAGTATAGGGTGCAAGAGCTCATTAAGGCCGGATGGTTAAATTTCAAAAAAGATGAGGGACCCAATGTTGATAATAAACCTTTACCAAATCACCAGGTGAATGCAATAGATTAGTGTCAGGATATTATCAAGAAGGCAGATGTTACAGAGATCAAGACTCCTAAGGAGAAGCTTTTTGAGATTCTCCTCGTTAACGGATATGTATCAATTGAGTATGCACACAAGGACCTTGTTCATGAGGAGTATGATGATAATCATACTGGGGCAAAGGGACATTTTTTGGAACAATGTCATCATTTTCATAAAAGGGTCCAAGAACTGGTGGATTCAAAATTTCTTGTGGTTGCCCAAGCCCATCACTAGGATAATGAAATAGACGTCATGGAAGAATTGCTACCTAAAGAAAATTTGAATCCATCTTTCAAACTGAAGCCACTCACGATCTATTACCGTGAGAAGACTACTACTCATGATCCAAAGTCGATCACTATTCAAGTGCCGACTCCTTTCAAGTACAAGAGTTCCAAGGCAGTACCATGGAGTTATGAGTACAAAGTAACTAGTAATTCAGAAACGCCACCACTTCCAGTTGACAACATTTCCGGAACGGGAGGCGTAACACGGAGTGGGAAATGCTACACTCCAGATCAGTTATTGAAGTGCTCAAAGAATACAATAGAAGAGAAGAATGAGAAAGTCGAATGTAACACAGATAACAATGTCAAGCCCAAAGAAACAACAGTGACGAAGAAATCAAGGGGCAAACAGACTGTGTCCGAAGAAGAAACTCAGGAATTTCTAAAGTTGGTTAAGCAAAGTGAATACAAAGTAGTGGAACAGCTAGCTCAGACGCCTGCTAAGATTTCCATATTATCTTTGTTGTTATCCTCTGATTCACATCGAGACAAGATATTGGAAGCTCTTAATCAAGCATATGTTTCCAAGGACATCACTTCAGATGGTTTAGATAATATCGTGGGGAACATAACTGCTCACAACACCATAACTTTCACTGATGATGAGATACCGCCCGAAGGCACAGGACACACGAAGGCACTTCATATTTCAGTCAAGTGCAAGAACTTTTTAGTAGCAAAAGTCCTGGTGGATAATGGGTCTTCTTTGAACATAATGCCAAAATCAGCGCTCGAAAGATTACCAGTGGATATGTCCCATATGAGGCCAAGTACCATAGTAGTAAGGGCCTTCGATGGGGCACCCAGTCAGGTGGTGGGTGGGCCCATGTACATTTAACATAACCTTCCAAGTTATGGATATCCCCTCTACATACAGTTTCTTATTAGGGCTGCCTTGGATACATTCTGCAGGAGCTGTCCCATCATCGCTGCACCAGAAACTCAAATTTTCAATTGGAAGGAGCCTAGTAATTGTATCTGGTCAAGAGGATATCTTGGTTTCTAGGCCAGCTTTAATGCCATATATTGATGCAGCAGAGGAAGTTTTCGAGTCATCATTTCAAACGTTTGAGGTAGCAAGTGCTACGACACTATATGGGGAAGGCAAGAAATCTAAATCTCGATCTTCAGTCAAGACGTTCAAAGAAAGTAACAATCATTTAGATGACGTTTTAAGCCTATCGAAAAATACAAAAAGATTTGGGCTTGGATATAAGCCGAATAAAGCAGACGTGATCAGGGTACAAAAGCGAGAAAAAGAGAGGCGTTTGGCCAGATTTGAAAGTTGCGAACCAGAATATGGAGAAAAAGTCATTCCTCATCTCTACCACTCATTTGAAAGTGCTGGTATAATTCGTCTAGGAGATTTTGCAGTTGCAGTAGTGACTAAAGAGGAAGAAATGAGTCCGTGGATCTACCCGTGCCCCGAAAACTTCAAGCTCAACAATTGGAGTACTATTGATTTACCGTCATTTGCTGTTAAGATGTCAAATTAATTGACCACGTTTTATTGTTTTTTTCAATTTCAATTTTCAATTTCAAGTTAGGTTAGTCATTTTACTCATTTCATTTTCCAGACTTCTTTCTATGTGTTCAAGTAAATTTCATCATTCAATGAAGGTTTTAGTTCATTTCCTTTTGCTATTGCATATTACACTCTCCATGGTAAAATATTTACTCTTCTTTTCTTTTTTTTCTCTCTATGTCAAACTATCAACATCTTAAGCAGTAATACTGAGATTGAATGTGCAAACGATTCTCAATACGAACTTGATATTCCTATACACAATGTTGAGTCTGACGAGGAAGAAGAAGATTTTGAACCTAATGCTGAGTTTTTAGAAATGATAGAGGAAGGGGAAAAAGCGTTGGGCCCCCATGAAGAGTTAACAGAGATAATTAACCTGGGATCACAAGCAGAAGTCAAGGAGGTTCAAATTGGCACTAATGTCTCTAAAGAAACTCGCAAAAAGCTTATTGATTTGCTCACATAATATGTTGATATTTTTGTTTGGTCCTATCAGGACATGCTTGGGCTAGACACGAATATTGTAATGCATCATTTACCACTCAAGCCTGAGTGCAAACCAGTAAGGCAAAAGTTGCGAAAGATGAAGTCAAACATGTTAATCAAGATAAAGGATGAAGTCAGGAAACAAATTGATGCTGGATTTTTTACTGTGTCCAATTACCCTGAATGGGTTGCAAACATTGTTCCTGTACCCAAAAACAATGGGCAAGTTAGGATGTGTGTGGATTATAGGGATTTAAACAAAGCAAACCCTAAAGATAATTTTCCACTCCCTCACATTGATGCGTTGGTAGATAACACTGCTGGTTTCTCTACCTTCTCTTTTATGGATAGTTTTTCAGGCTACAATCAAATAAAAATGACACCTGAAGATCAGGAAAAAACTACATTTATTACATTGTGGGGAACATTCTGCTACAAAGTTATGCCATTTGGTTTGAAAAATGTTGGGGCCATCTACCAACGAGCCATTGTTACTTTATTCCATGATTTGATGCACAAGGAGATTGAAGTGTATGTAGATGATATGATTGCCAAGTCAAAGGAGGAGGAAGAACATACAACCGTTCTTCACAAGTTGTTCGATCGATTGAGAAAGTTACAGCTCAAGCTCAATCCGAACAAATGTATATTCGGGGCAACCTCTGGTAAATTGTTAGGATTTGTGGTTAGCCAAGAAGGTATCAAGGTCGACCCTGACAAAGTTAAGGCAATTCTGGAAATGCCACCTCCGCAAACACAGAAAGAAGTTAGAGGATTTTTGGGTCGGATAAATTATATTGTCAGGTTCATAGCGCAATTGACCACAACATGTGAGCCTATTTTCAAGTTGCTTCGAAAAAACAATGATGGCATTTGGAATGAAGATTGTCAAACAACATTTGATAAAATTAAGCAGTATTTACGAAATCCACCGATCCTCGTACCACCAGTGACTGGACGTCCGCTCATTTTGTATCTCACCGTAATAAAAAGTGGAATGGGATGTGTATTGGGGCAGCATGATGACTCTGGTAGGAAAGAGCGAGCTATATACTATTTGAGCAAAAAGTTCACCAGTTGTGAAACCAGATACTCCTCGATGGAAAAAACTTGTTGTGCTCTTGCTTGGGTTGCACGTCGCTTAAGGCAATACATGTTGTATTACACGACATGGATTATTTCAAAAATGGATCCTTTGAAATACATCTTCGAGAAGCCATCTTTATCGAGACGAATTGCAAGGTGGCAAGTTCTTTTATCCGAGTATGACATCACATATGTGACTCGAAAGTCAGTAAAGGGGAGCGCTCTAGCTAATTATCTGGCACAACAACCTATAGAGGACTATGAGCCGATGAAGTTCGACTTCCCTGGTGAACATATCCTCACTGTAGCAACAGAGAAAGAAATATTGAATCCAGATATGTGGACCATGTTCTTTGATGGGACTTCGAATGAATTGGGTCACAGAATAGACGCAATATTAATATCACCTCGAGGAGAATTATTCCCTCTCACTGCTAAGCTGTGTTTTGATTGTACGCACAACATGGCTAAATACGAAGCTTGTTCAATGGGCATTCAAGCTGCTCTAGATATGAAGATTGAAAGGCTCCAGGTCTTGGAGGACTCTTTGCTAGTGATTCATCAACTAAGAGGAGAATGGGAAACCATAGATGCTAAATTATTTCCTTACAAGCAACTTATAACAAGATTATCTCAACAGTTTGATCAAATTACTTTTGATTATTCTCCAAGAGAAAATAATCGGATAGCAGATGCATTGGCTACTCTAGCAATCATGTTCAATGTGGATTTCGATGAAGGGGTCCAACCAATTAAAATCGAAAAGCGAGATGTTCCCGCCTCCTGCATGAATATTGAGAATGAGTCAGATGACAAGTCATGGTTTCAAGACATCAAACAGTATCTGAAATGCGGAACCTATCCTCCTAATGCATCAGAAAATGACAAGCGAACTCTGAGAAGATTGGTAGTGAAATTTTTCTTGAATGGGGAGATACTTTACAAAAGAAACTATGACATGGTTCTGTTAACATGTGTGGACGCCACAGAGGCTAATCAGATTATGAAAGAAATCCATGAGGGAATTTGTGGTACCCATGCAAATGGGCATATGATGGCTAGACAAGTTTTGAGAGCTGGTTACTATTGGCTGACTATGGAAACGGATTGCATTAAGTATGCAAGAAAATGTCATAAATGTCAAATTTATGCAGACAAGACTCATGCTCCTTCATCCGAGTTACACATTTTAACTGCTCCTTGGCCTTTTTCTATGTGGGGAATGGATGTGATTGGACCCATTGATCCTAAAGCTTCAAATGGACATCGATTTATCTTGGTGGCCATAGATTACTTTACCAAATGGGTGGAGGTAGCCTCTTATCATGATGTGACAAAAGGGGTCGTGATCAAATTCATGAAGAAGGAGATCATTTGTCGATACGGCCTCTCTGAGACCCTAATATCAGATAACGCTAGAAACTTGAACAATAAGATGATGAGTGAGCTATGTGAACAATTCAAGATTAAACATCTCAATTCCACCCCCTACAGACCAAAAATGAATGGGGCTGTTGAAGATGCAAACAAAAACATAAAAAGAATTCTTGAAAAGATGACTGTAATGTACAAAGATTGGCATGAAATACTTCCCTTCGCTCTACACGGCTATCGCACGTCAGTTCGTACATCAACTAGGGCAACACCTTTTTCCTTAGTATATGGTATGGAGGTTGTGCTCCCAATTGAGGTGAAAATTCTATCGCTAAGAGTTCTTATGGAAGCTAAATTGGAAGAGGCTGAATGGGTCTAGAATCGCTATGAACAGCTCAATTTCGTTGAAGAGAAGAGATTAACAACATTGAGTAGAGGTCAGCTCTATCAAAGAAGGATAATGAGAGCATATGATAAGAAAGTTCGCCCAAGAAGATTCAGAGAGGGAGATTTGGTGCTGAAAATGATCCTTCCATTTCAAAAGGATCATTGAGGAAAATGGACTCCAAATTATGAAGGACCATTTGTGGTGAAAAAGGCTTTCTCTGGTGGGGCATTAATCTTAACCAATATGGATGGTTGTGAATTATCAAGCCCAGTCAATTCAGACTATGTTCGGAAGTATTATGCATAGATTGTCTGGCTATCTTTCTGAAGGAGGCTAGACAAAGTTGCAGAGTATTCAATAAGTGTTTTGGAATGTTTCATTTCAGTCTCAGTATTTTGTTTAAAAAATGTTGTTTATCCCTCACCATCTCCACCCTCTCAATTTGGAGATATTTCTTTTCTTCATTGTGCACTTTACTGATTAATAAAGGATTTGTTTCCTCCATTTTGACCAATATAGTTGTTATTTTTATGCCAATCACAAATGCAAATTATGCATGCTACATCTCAAGTTCGGGTATTTCATTGTCCAGCCTCTCCGCTCTCTTTCAAAAAAAGAAAAAAGAAAAAGAAAAAGAAAAGAAAAGGAGAAAAAGAAAAAGAAAGAAAATAGATGCTTTCACTATAATCGTTGAGGAAAATTGGTCAATTCTTGCCTATTTTACCCTTCTCATGGAAATTATGTTCGTTATTATCAGCTATACTCTCAATCAACTACAACCTTTATTTTGACCATCGTTCATGTGCAAAGTTTCATATTACCATTTCTCCCCAGACAAGGTTCCAATTATCACACTGGGGCAAAGCACCCCCTTGTGAAGTAAGAATTCAAAATTACATACTATGAAACCTTGAGCCTAGCCCACCACGTGTGATTTTTTATGTAGGCCAACATGAATTACTGATTCACAATTGAACCCTTTGCTAAACTCATCGCGTATAGCTGCGTTGAATCTCCATATTTGTCTACCCACTTGAGAGCCTTTTTCTAAGCCTGTGACATCTAACCATGTGGCAAACATTTCAAAATATCCATCCAATATTACCAAGGGACCTTCAATAGTAATGAAATAGGGATTAAACTCTTACGATTTACTGCTTCATAATTAAGACTTGTAGTTCTTTGAGTATTCCTATATTTCAACTTTTTTCAGTCTACACTTTTCCTACCATTTCTATCGTTTGTCTTCTCTCCTTTTATTGGAAGGTGACTCCAAGACTAAAGACGATAATCTTGAGAACTTGGACTTAGTAACTTGAGAAGGGGTCTCAAAGTCTCAAATCCTTTCAATAAGTTTTGCGTGAGAAATAACCCTATCATGGTACCAAGGAGCGCTGACAAAGAAACAACATGGAGTGATGACTTAACAAATGGTTGATCTTCTACATGTGATTGTATCATCTGCTAGTCATGGAAGCATATATTTGGCCTAAAAAAAAGAGTTATGAAAAACGAAAATAAAAAAAAAAAAAAAAGAAAAAAGGAAAGGAAAAGGAAAAAGAAAAAAGAAAAAGAAATGTACAAGGCCAAGATAATTCTTGAAATGCATGATTAGGACAATCAATGTAGATCAAGAGGTCACACCTCCAAACGATTTGAAGATTTTCTTTGTCAATTATCATTTGGAGCAAGAATCTTCATTGCTACACTAGGGCAAAGCTTTCATCGTTATACTAGGGAAAAACCATCATTATTAAATTGCGACAAGGGCCTTCACCACTATACTACAGTAAAGTCATTTTATCATTTATTTTACCATTTATGTAAACTGTGTTAGACTGGGGCAAAGGCCAAGTTAAGAGAATCACACTTCTCTTATGAAGAATCTTCCAATCTCGAGCAGTTCTCTACATTCAAGAATAGAAATATGAATCACATTTTCATAGAAGAATCACATTGAGAGAAAGGACAATCACAGTAATGAGGGTTTTTCATAAAAGATTTTGAGCTAACTTAAAGAAAGAACGAGATATATGAGATAATCCCTTGAGGAGCTGCTTCTTGTTCTCATAGTGGTTGTCCAAAGAATTGGGGTCACCTTAACAAATATTTTCATTTGAATTATGTTCAATCTCTTATTGTTCGAGAGATTTTTTATGAAGGCATTTGTGACCCATGTTTTCTTCCTTCGGTCCTTTCTTTCTTTCTTTGTTGACTACCATCCCCGTTTGTCTCTAGGCCAAATTCATCTTCTTGTATCGAACCATTTTGTCCACTACAAGGCTAAGGTTATGAAGCGTTTGAATCAGGTAAGATGTTTAATGCTATGAATTACCATTGATAGCTCTCTAAACTAGCACATGAGACACTTCTAAAAAACCTACCATACTCGATATAATTGAGCAATCTATGGTTGACATATATGTTTCCTTTCGGGTTGAGCAATCTTTGATTAACATACATGATCTCTTTTAGGTTGAGCAACTTTGATTGACACATACAATTTCTCTCGAGTGTTGAAAGCATCAAAAAAAAAAGGGAAAAGAAAATAAGAAAGAAGAAAAAGAAAAGGAAAAGAAAAGAAAAAGGAAAAGAAAGAGAAAGAGAGGCAATCAAGATCTGAAGATGTCTATTGTTATATACTTTGAAAGCTTCATTGACTGATAAATCTTTATTTCCTCTCATCAGATTCATGGGTGGCTTAATGTCTTTATTGTCAATGCAATACCAATTAAAAGTTTTACAATGTCTGCGACATCTAAAGCAATGACATTTATTCAATAGACTTCGATAGAAGAGAATCTGAAGTGCAGAGGGTTTAGTGGGAGGAACATTTGAAAATTCCACTCACAAGACGTTTTGCTATGAGATGTTTGGAAGTCTTTAAATCATTTTTTGGTTTTCACTGTTTATTTTCATTTTCATTTTACTTTCTTTTTTTTTATTTATTTCTTTATCTTTTTTTATTTTTTTATTTTATTTCATTTAATTTTATTTATCTAATTTAATTTTATTTCTTTATTTCGTTTTATTATTATTATTATATTTATTTTATTATGTTTTATTTTTATTTTTGTTTTGTTTTATTTTTATTTACTTTATATTTTATTTTCATCCTATTTTTATTTTATTTTATTTATGTATTTATTATTTATTTTATTTATTATTTTTATTTTTATTGTTTTTTTCCTTCCCCCACGTTTCCTCTCCCATTTTTTTCTCCAACTCCCCACTCTCTCCTCTATTCTTTCTCCCTCTCCCCTTTTCTTCTCCAACTCCCCACTCTTTCCACCCCAAATTAGGCAAGGCCTTTAAGTATAGGGGGGGGGGGGGAGGGAAGATGGAGGAAGGGAGAACAAAGACAAAAAAAAAAGGAGAAGAGGTGTGAAAGAGTTTAGAGAGAGAAGGGAGAAAAAGAGTGAAAGAGCTTAGAGAGAGAAAGTGAGTTTGAGAGGGAAAAGTAGAGTTTGGAGAAGGATTTTCAAAAACCCAACTCCCCACTCTCTCACCGCCGCACCTCGCCGCCTCGCTTGCCCTTTGATTCCGACGAGGTTCCTAAGTGAGATTTAAGATAAAAGAGGAGAGAAGGTGGAAGAGTTAAAAGGAAAAAAAGAGGGAAGGAAAAGGAAAAAAGGTGGATATTTTCGTGAAGAAGAAGAAGAAGAAGGGGAGAGTGGGAGAGAGAGAAAAGGTAAGTGAGTCCCTTCTCATTTAATTGTCTTCACATTTTTTTAAAAATTTTATTTTTTCTTTTAATTTTATTTTGTGTATATATTTTGCTTTCATTTTTTTCTTTCTCCTTTTCTTTATTCTCTTTTATTAGTTTTCAAATCCTTGTTTGTCATTTCAATTGACTTGTAATGGGATTTCTAATTGAAGTTTTATCTCAAATGGGCTTTTACTTTGAAATTCTTAAATCATGTTCAAATTTGCTTTAAAATTGAACTTCTTATCTATTTCAGTTAAATTCTAGTTTGAAGACCAATTTAATAATTGCTTACCAGATTTAATTTGAAATCTCAAATTAGATGTCAATTTCCCCTCAAATGGTTTTAATTTCAAGTTCAAATGAATTTCAAGGTGATTTTGGATTTTTTCTTTCAAATGAATTTCAAGTTGTATCTATTTAGTTTGGATTTTTGAAGCAAAATTCAAAACGAGTTTTGTTTTAGAATTTAAAAATCAATGTCAATTTCTTGTTAAAGTGAGATTCCAAACCAATGTCTTATGGTTTTAGATTAAAAAGTAATTTCAATTTTAATTAAATTGGAAGTTAATCAATGGCTATTTTTTCCCCTTTTAAATTAAATTGCAAATCATTTTCAATTCCTAAAAGATTAAGTCAAATTTCAAAAGTAAAAAATCAAAATGTTTTTTTTTTTTAATGAGGTTCAACCCATCTTCTTTTTTTATCATTATTTATTTTGGCTACTTAATATCTTAAATTAAAAAGAGGATTGATTATGGAAATTTTTAGCTAATTTTGTTTAAGAAGGTATTTAAGGAAAATAGCCTAAGGTTTTGTTTTGAGACTAATTCCAATTTACTTTGGTTTGGAATTTTAGTTTGAATTTCAATTGTCTTTCAAAAGTGAACTTTGATTTGTAATGCTTAATTGAGTTTAACTTGAAAATTTGAATTGGATGTCAATTTTATCTTAATTTTAATTTAAAATTTCAAATTGCTTCCACGTATTAAGTCATGATTTTGAATGATTTTATCACTCGTAAGTTGTTAATTTACATTTCTGTCGTCAAAATGTGAATTAACAAGAGACAAAACAATTCATGTAAAGCCTACGACAGAGTTGAAATAATTTTCAAATTCTTGAGGTGAAAGATTTTCCTTAATTGGGAAATTTATACGTGATAATAAAGTTATGGGTTAACCCCACTCACAAAATTAAATCATTACTTTATTTAAAGATAAGGTGAAATTAGTGAGACATTTAATTTTCAATTTTTTT
Source organism: Luffa aegyptiaca (assembly GCA_017139565.1). Taxonomy (NCBI): domain Eukaryota; kingdom Viridiplantae; phylum Streptophyta; class Magnoliopsida; order Cucurbitales; family Cucurbitaceae; genus Luffa; species Luffa aegyptiaca. Next base: position 28,086,127 of record CM029397.1, read on the forward strand.
TTCAAATTTTATTTGTTTATTTTTTTGTTAAGACATGGACCTTTGTTTAATGAATTCGAGTAATAAAATAAAATGTTTTCAAACGGGTGTTGTAGGGTGCTAATACCTTCCCTACACACAACTGACCCCCGAACCTATTTTTGGTTTTTAAGACCAGTTCATTTTTATTTTTTTTTAAATGGGTGACCAATCACACCTCAAGATGATTGGTGGCGACTCCAAACCTTTAACCTCGAAAGAGACCCTTAGGAAAGGACGTCAGCCGCTCCGCGTTGCGATGACGTTGCGACAGTTACTATTTCACGGTCCAGTCTTATACAAACTCATTGCATAGGATACCCCCACCCGCATGTCTCCTACATGGATGCCTTAGATCATTGCATCAGTATCGAATACAAGGTGGGCGTGATAGCGAGCATAACTAGCTATTTTTCCCTAGTTAATTCAGATAGTCTTTTATGATTTATTGGTCATTTTATTGCACTTAATTGTTTATTTTGTAGGAAAGTGTCGATTAGAGCTAAAGCGTGGAATTGGAGTTAATCGGGTGTTCGGGACGTGAAAAGATGCCAAAGAACCGAAAAGATTCAAGTAATAAGGAGCCAAGAGAGGGCAATTTGCCTATCAGCGTCGAGACGCCATTCTTGGCGCGTCTCGACGCTCACTTTCCTTGTTTATTTTGGGCGGCAACAGTCTCAGCGTCGAGACGCTGTGACAAAAGCGTCTCGACGCTATCGTTTTTCCCTTATTCAGAAGGCGCGCCAGGCGATAGCGTCGAGACGCTGTCTCCGTAGCATCTCGACGCTATCGGCAGAATTTCCTATTTATACTTCTTTTCATGCTACGGATTAGAGAGGCCAAATTGAGAGATTTTAGCCCTAATTTCGACTAGAGACCTACTGTGGGAGCTGAAGCAAGGACGAGGACCGGGAATCTCACTTGGTGGCGCAGAGATCGAGACGGGGACGTGCCGGGTTCGACGACATTAAGTGTTTCCTTTCTGTTTCCTTATCTCTAGCTAGATTTAATGGCTTTTTCATGTTTAGTTGAGCTTGTAACGCCATGTATGAGTAGCTAAACTTGAGGCTTAGGGATTGATGTAGTCGATTTAGTTTATAGATTGATTTATGGTATAAGTTGTGCAATGGTTATTATGTATGCAATCTTGATTTAATGCTTTCAATTAATTGGCCATTAGTTGAATGATTTAAGTGTTGATTCTTGCTCGGGAGAGGGGATTTAATGTAGACTTATTCAAGATTGCATGACTAAAGTTTATTTTCTAATTCGTGACGGTTTTTAGATTAACTTTAGAATTGGTCAAAAGAACTCATTGCCTTGCATGTTAATAAACTTAGATAGGGATATCAAGTTGGTTAATTTGCATGAGAATCAATTATACTCGGGAGAGGGTAGTTGTGATTAAAGGTTCTTAGGCTCATAATTCCATTGTGCATAATAACTTATTCCTTAAAATCAATCCTAGACTAAATTGGCGAAATCAATTCCCTAAGTGTTCTCTCAATTGCATATCCACTGTTTACTTGTTTGATTTCGTTTTCGATCTATCACTCATCATTTTATGTTCCCTGAATAAAATTGAGCGAGATTATTCACAATACTTGACTTAGCTTAAAAATCCAATCCAAAGGACGACACTCGTTTATACGAACACTTTATTATTACTTGACCCGTGCGCTTGGGGTAGGAAAATTCCACATCAGGGCGGTATCACATAGTGTCACCAGGATAAGGTACCCAGCCTTATCCCTATACTATAGACCTTTTAGGTTGTTACTTGGACACCGATCCCCCTGTATGTCCCCACATACTAGTCCAAGTTTCATTTAAACAACTTTGGATCTTAGTTTATTGGATTTAGGGTTTATTAATGCAAACTCGATTATTCAATAACCAAATTACTGAATTACTCAAATAACGCTTTATTGAGATCGATTAATTTGTTTCATTTACTATCTACAATTTTTAGGGCATAAAACCCAACAAAAGTATCAGATGATAAATATTAGAGACTGTAACACTTCTACATACAAATTCAATAAAATCAAGTTCATTTCCATGAATCAAATTTCCCTGTCGAAATCTCGTGTGAACAAGTATAATTTTCACTTGTGCCGATTTGTGTGCTGATTTCCTCTTCACTCTGCTTTAAAGCCCCCTGTTAGGTGTTTTTTTTCCATTAGTCATTTATATGATTAACACGGTAAGACCGTAGGGTCGTCCTCGGACACTTTTCATGCTATTGCAAATTTTGAGTTCTTGCACCAAAATATTAGTTTCTGCAAACAAAAAAAAATGAAGGAAGAGGCTAGGGTTGGCCTTGACCTCAAGCTCCTATGAGTTTAAAATTCAAATTTCTCAAATTTCTGCATTCATATATCAATTTCTACAGAGGAAGAAATAAGTACATAGGCTAAAACATGTAATCTTTTAACCATAGCATGTTGAGCTAGTTTGCTTTTTATTTAATTAGGGAAGCATATCCCCTGTGTAGCCCCTACCTAAGTAACATTTTTCCTGAAGTAAAAGTTATACTTGAATAATCGAGGTTTGCAAAATATCTTTTCATACCTCAGAGTTTTCATTGCACAGGTATCTCTTCCATTAGTATTGGTTGGCCTCGGTCTCGGTCTCGGCTCTTTAATGATTGGCCTCGACCCTTTGCTAACCAGAGGAAGCCTGGTTGATCTATTTTTTGTTCCTGCCTCTAGGACCCTTGCCATTGCGATCCTTGGGCGTTCTGGAAGTCGAGTGCCTTGGAGAGTATTGGTTTTTCCACTCTACTAGGGACTTTTTGCATGTCGATTGCCTTGGAGAGTATTGGGGTTTCCACTCTACCAAGGACATTTTTCCTGTCGATTGCCTTGGAGAGTATTGGGGTTTCCACTCTACCAAGGACATTTTTCCTGTCGATTGCCTTGGAGAGTATTGGGTTTCCACTCTACCAAGGACATTTTGTTGGCTCAGCTACTTGGGCTTTCTACATGTCATGTCTCCTCGTGAAATAACGTTAGTAGATAACATTATGTAGATATGAGAAAAAGATTAGTCATTGATTGAAAATATATAAGTATGTTATGAGTAGCTTACAACTTATGAATAGTTAATAAATCAATGGAAACACATAATTATGAATTGAGTAATAGACATTTAGTAAATAGGGGTAGGTAGAAAACATACCCAGAATGTTAAGCCTTATGAAACGGTAAAGACCTTTGTTGGACTAATAAGAGCTATCTTCAAACCACTTGAATTTCTCACTCCATATTGATATAAAATATCACATTTAGATATTAGATTTAGAGAGGATGTTGTTTAAATACAACCTTCCTAAATTTTGGAGCCAAATTTCAACCATTTATTTATTTATTTTTATTTTTTAAATATGATGCAATCCATTTAGATTTGTTCAAGAATCTAATTTGAAGCTGATTTTTATTTTTTAAATTTAATGGTTAAATGAATTTAGATTGTCTATTTTAAATCTTTAAATCCACATATTTATTTTTTAAATTTAAAGGTTAACTAGATTTAGATTTTCTATTCTAATTCCTAAATCCATATGTCATCTTTTAACAAAAGTGGAACAACCACATATTAAAAATCTAAATTCATTATTTGGTTAAATATGAATTTAGATTTTCCAACGCCTTCTAAAGCTAGCTTGAGAGTTTCTTGATTACGCGATTTAACAGAATTTATATTGTTGATGGTCAAATTTGGCCAGAGGGGACTCACTTGACCTTCATGTGCCACCAACGGTAAATTTGTAGATGAGGGGGGAAGACGTGACCTGCAAGACGGAAAACCAGCACATCGGTGTGGTGCTAGCCACACCGACTCCGATGCTTAAGTCAGAAAAAGGAAGTAGGAGGGCTAGAGAGTAAGAGAAGAAAGTAGAGAGTTCGGGTCCCCTTCTTCAGTGGCGAAGAGGGGTATAAATACCTGCTCATGCTCCTAGGGTTTTAGGAATTTGGAGGCGTTTCGGGACAAACCAGACGAAACCGGGCGGCCAGAGGCGGTATGGACCGGACAGAGTCGGTGGGACTCGGCCCGCGCAAGCGGGCCGAGGGTCGGCCTTGGCCTCGGCCCGCCAAGCAGCCAGACCCCTTCGATCTTGTCCTGATCCACGGGCCCGTTTCCCCGTTTGGGTCCATCTTCCAGTCCGATTTCTGCCCGGTTGTCCTCGCCAGCTCCTTGTGCATCGGAGTGGTCTAAAATTACCTATAACATTAAGCCCTCACTCTTGAATTGAGATTCAGGGTGACTTATCGCTATAGGTTGAGCTCCTTAAGTCCGATTTAAGAGTATGACTATGCTGACTTGTGCATGAATTCCTTGTTATCCTACAAGATAGGACAAACTAGGCAAAGTAGAAACTCCCTGAATAGAGTTAGATGAAAGGGAAATGAGAAAAGTGAGAGTTTACATAAATGGCCGGAGGGCCTGTGTGACAGACCCAACCTCGGCCTCGACCTTGGGATGAGGCCGAGCATACCATTCTTGTAATTTTGCTTAAGGGGCGTTGCCCCCCGAACCCCCAGCGAGACCCCCGTTCTTGGTCATTCGGAGTGCCTCATTCCAGATCCAAGGCTTATCCACAAAGTAAAATGTAGGAAAAATGGAAGATCTCACGATCCTGCATTGAAAAGTTAATTTCTACAAAAGAAGAATGAGGGAAGAGGCTAGGGTCGGCCTCGACCTCATGTCCTTGTTAGCCTAAAATTTAGCTCCCTGCATCCATATATTAGTTCTTGTAGGAAAATAATAAAAGAATAGGCTAGGACATGTAATTTTTAGTAAAACATGCTAAGTCTGTGTGCTTTTTGTTTAATAGGGAGTGCATATCCCCTTTGTAGCCCCCAATCTCAAGTAAAACTTTGCTAAAACATAAGTTGTAGTTGAGTAAATAGGAGAATACCTTTAAATTTTGTGCTCGGTCTTGGCAAGAGGTGCTCGATCTCGGCCTCTACAAGGTGAGCTTGACTTACATCCAATGTTTGAGCTCTGAGGTGAGGTAGGCTAGGTAGTCCAGGCTCGTGAGCAATAGCGTGGGCACTGAGCGTGGAAGCCTAGGCTTGCATATAGGCGTGGGCACTAAGCAGTAAGCTTGGGCTCGCTAGGTAGGCGTGGGCACTAAGCTGAAAAGCCTAGGCTCGCAAGTAAGCGTGGGCACTAAGCTCAAGGACTTAGGCTCGCAAGGTAGGCGTGGGCACTAAGCTGAAAAGCTTAGGCTCGCATGTAAGCGTGGGCGCTATAGGCTCGCATGTAGGCGTGGGCACTATAGGCTCGCATGAAATGTGGGCTCTATAGGCTCGCATGTAGACGTGGGCACTATAGGCTCGCATGATGCGTGGACACTATAGGCTCGCAAGTAGGCGTGGACACTATAGACTCGCATGTAGGTGTGGGCTCTATAGGCTCGCATGATGCGTGGGCACTATAAGCTCGCATGATGCGTGGGCTCTATAGGCTCGCATGTTGGCGTGGGCACTATAGGCTCGCATGATGCGTGGGCTCTATAGGCTCGCATGTAGGCGTGGGCACTAAGTTGAAAAGCTTAGGCTCGCATGTTTGAGCATGGGCACTAAGTTGAAAAGCTTAGGCTCACATGACGTCTTCAAAAATTCCTTGAAACACACTCTAAGCCTTGACAAGGGAACATCTAGGTCCTAGCATTAATGAGAATGTTTACATTTAATGGTAAAGCAAAAGGGAAAAGTCTACTCCTACCTACCGAAAGTAAAATGAGCGACAGTGCTCTGATTACATGATAAATGTGCAATAAATAAAAGAAAGCTAGAATCCCCTGAACTAAGGCTTAGTGTGTTCTCCAGAATGTTGCCCTTGACCCTGGCATGGGGTGTGGTAGAGCTCGGCCTTGGCCTCGGCCATGGCCATAGGAGAGTCATTCCCGGTCCTCAACGGATCTCTAGAGGAGGTCCACCATCATCTTGGCCTGGGTCATCTCTGGTCAGCCTCGACCATCTCTGGTCGACCTCGGCCTTTGTGGTGAACTCCTTCATGTATCCGTTCTGGATCAACGATTCAATCTCGTCCTTTAGCTGAATGCAGTTCCTAGTTGAATGTCCATGATCTTGATGGAAGAGACAATACTGGCTTTTGTCTCTGTTGTCAGGATTTGACTTCAGCTTCCTGGGCACGCTGAGCAGGTTTGTATTTCGTATCTCCATCAAGATCTGTTCTTGTGGGACTAAAGTAGGGGTGTATTTTTCAAACTTCTTCAAGTAGTCTCCTTGGTCTGGTCGGCCTCGGCCTCTTTCATCTGTTTTCTACCTCTTATCTTTCTTTCTGTCATGATCGACTGAAGATTGTCTCTTGTGCTCTCGTTCTGACTTCTTTGACTTAAGTAGCTCCTCTGCGCTCATATACTTTTGTGCCCTGGAAACAAACTCGGCATAGGTTCGAGGTTGGCTCTTACCTATTGAATTGAGCAGTCTCTCATCCTCCAGTCCGGCTGTGATTGCTACTAGGGTTGCTCCCTCACTGTATCCCTCAACCTGCAGTGCTTCATCGTTGAAACGCGTTATATAATCACGCAAGCTTTCACCTGGCTGCTGTTTGACTGTCAAGAGGTTGATGTGAGGCTTGCGCTGTTCTCTGGCTCCCATGAACTGTGCAAGGAACGCTCAGGCTAAATCCTTGAAACAGCTGATGAATCTCCTTTTCAACCTTTCAAACCAATGCTTGGCTGATCCTGTTAGAGTGAAAAAGAATGCACGGCACCTGATTGCATCTGAGACGCCGTGGAAGTCCATCCAGCTTTTGTAGGCATTTAGATGTTGGACAGGATCTTTCTTGCCATCATACGGCTTGAATGTAGGTACTTTGAACTTTTGGGGCACCTCAGCTTTCATGACTTCTTCTGTGAAGGACGGGTCGACTTGGTCTACTAGTTCTTCCAAGTCTTGGTCTCCACGGTTCTTTGACTTCTGCAGGTCTCCCTGAGGATTTCTGAGCTCCTTTAGTGCGTTCAGAAGCTCAGTCTTCCAAGGGAGGTTGTCCTTCTTAGCCTCGGCCTCGGCCTCGGCAGCCCTGGCTCCAGTTTCGACGACTCTGGCCTCAGATTCGGCAGTTTTGGCACTTCTGCGCTTCTCCTCGATCAGATTCCTCAGGTCTGTGATCTTAGTATGACTGTAGCTAGGGGTAGAAACTGTGTAGTCGGCGCCCTTACGTGTGCTTGACTCTAGGCTCCTCAAAATTGCACGATCAGTAGGTTTAAGCTCCCTGATCTTGCTGGTCATGCTGTCAGTCTTTTTTCCCTTCGATCTTGATTCTGATTCTGCAGTGCGCTCTATGGGCTCCTTCCCCTTTCTCGGATCCCTAACCAACCTCTCATCAGGGGTTTTAGTGCTAGGACCAGGTTTATCCAAGATACGAAGTATCCTGGACAAATTATGATCCATCACACTTACTTTGTTTTCGAGAGCAGCAATTTTGAGATCAGCTTGCTTCTCTCGGAATGAGGGCAGTGGAGACCGAGGACGAGGAGATTCGGTCCGAGGCCGATCTCGGCCTTCTTCCCGTGACCTCTACTGGTGGCGGTCACCATCCGAATTCTCTGTGTTTACGTCTTGATTTCTCTTCTCCATCCCCTTACTCATGAAATGATCGATATGCAGATTTGGCAAGCTTTCTTCCCCACAGACGGCGCCAACTGTTGATGGTCAAATTTGGTCAGAAGGAACTCACCTGACCTTCACGTGCCACCAACGGTAAATTTGTAGATGAGGGGGGAAGACGTTGCCTACAAGACGGAAAACCAGCACACCGGTGTGGTGCTAGTCACACCGACTCCAATGCTTAAGTCGGAAAACGGAAGTAGGAGGGCTAGAGAGTAAGAAAAGAGAATAGAGAGTTCAGGTCCCCTTCTTCAGTGGCGAAGAGGGGAATAAATACCTGCTCATGCTCCTAGGGTTTTAGGAATTCGGAGGCGTTTTGGGACAAACCAGGTGAAATCGGGGCGGCCAGAGGCGGTATGGACCGAACAGAGTCGGTGGGACTCGGCCCAGGCCAAGGTCGACATGGGGTCGGGCCAAAAGCCCAACCCCTTCGGTCTTGGCCTGATCCACAGGCTCGTTTCCCCACCCGGGTCCATCTTCCAGTCCGATTTCTGCCCGGTTGTCCTCGCCAGCTCCTTGTGCATCGGGGTGGTCCAAAATTACCTGTAACATATATATAGCCATGAAAGTTCCTTAACCACTACATTGACCCAGATCAAACATCAAGTAGAAATTATAAACCTCCACATTTTTAAATTATCCTCCACACATATGATGTAATTAAGATCACCATATCTTGATAAACACAACCACAGATACAAGCCAACAAAAATCAACATTGAGAATACAATAATACTATGAACATCACGTGGTTAGGAATGAGGGGAAAGAAAATCCCAGTTCGGTGGAAGCGGTGGGACTTGGGAGAGAAGGATTAGTTTTGATATAACATGAAATTGAAATTAAAACCAATTAGTTTTGATCCTTTTTTAAAAAAAGTTTCTCTATTATATGCAATCAAACAGGCTACCTCAACATTGTCCTCGCCCAAAACTGATGAAACCAACGTCCAGTCCAGTGGAAGTGGCGGGAGAGGAGGATTCACAATTGGTAGATTTATGCGGCCTCTTTTTCATGTGATGTCCAGTCACCTTCTTATTCGACCTCGACAAGCACTCAATCACCAAATTCCCATCGGAACATGGAGTTTCTTTGCTTGCAGATGAATTCAACAATGGCAAAACTGAAATCCTGCTCGAAAGGTTCCATTTTTTTATTGCATGAATTGACATGGTTGGAGCTGATCTGGATTGTCAAGAACATGCTTTCTTCCCGACAGACGGCTCCAACTGTTGATGCCAAAATTCGGGCAGGGAAACTCACTTGACCTTCACGTGACAACAACAAAAATTTATTTGGGGGAAAGACGTGACCTGCAAAACAAAAGAAATCTGTACACAGGTGTGGTGCTTGCCACACCGACTCCTATGCTTAAGTCAGTTGGGAGATTAAGAGTGTAGCATGTAAATTAAGAATTAGGGAGAAGATTAAGCGAATACCTAGTTGAGTCCCCTTACCTTGTGGTTAGCCTCTATTTATAGTTGAATTAAGGTTTTCTCCTTCCTTTTAGGAATGAGAATAGCCCTAGGTATTGATTCGGGTTGAATGGATCTCCTTGGACTTGTTACTACTCTGGGCTCTTATCATTCTGACTTTCTTAGAATTAGGTCCAAATTTACCCATAACAATGATCACCAATGCATTTAAATAGTTTTTAAAGGAATTATTATTATTATTTATTATTTGTTCTAAATTGTTACATACTAAAGTTGGAGGACTAAATCGTTACTAAATTGGAAGTACAATGACTAAATCGTTACACAGATTAAAATTTAGAGACTAAAATTGTTACTTTTCATGCCAAAATTTAAGAATAAAAAGTATTTTTAACCTTAGAAATAATAATAATAATAATAATAATAATACAAATAAATAAGTTAAAATATTGTATTAATTTTTTATATTGGAAATATTATATCTTAATCCTATACTTTTAAATATTCAAATGTAGTCGATGTACTATTAATAAATCCACAAAATAATTCCTACTATTATCTTGAAGTTAATTTTCATTGCGCTCAAAAAGAATATAACAACCTTCATTTAAGAAAGGGGACATGTCAATATACTTTTTAAATCTATAGAGAAAAGGTTTATAGAAATATTTTTCTTCTGGGAAGTTAGCTTTTTTTTTTTCTTTTAATTTCTTTGTCTTTTTTCTTTTTAAAGTTTTTGTTATTGTTCTAACACACAGAGTATACGAGAGATTAGTAAAAATGGTCATTTGACTTGTGTTCTTTTCTCATTCATGAATGAGTGTTCTCCCATCTAATCATACTCTTTTTTCTAATGTGTTAGGGTATGTTTAGTTTAAATTTTCAAGTGTTTAATTCAAAAGAAAAAAACAACTATTTTGAAAAATATTCTAGTGTTTGACAACCACTAAAAATTACTTATTAAAAAATAAGATTGAGAAATAAATCATTGGAAGCAAAATTTTAAATAGAGTTTTTAAGTATATAATAACTAGGGGTGCAAGCGGGTCAGTTCGGCTCGGTTATTGGACAAAACCGAAGCCGAACTGCTTATTTAGGTATAAAATACTAAAAACCGTCACCAAACCGCTTACTGCATAAAACCGCGCCGAACCGACAGTTCGACTAGGCTATATAATCGACGAACCGCATACCTTGAACTGGGTCGCAAGTCGGGTTATGGATCAAGTTGGACCACGCTTGTAAAGTGTACTAACACACAACACACAACTTGACTCACACCTTTTTTAACTTTTGTTTTTATTTTGTAATTTATAAAGCACTTGCGGATCTTTTTATAGAGATCTTTTTATAGAGGTGGGATTGCTCCAAAAATTGAAATCTTACCGATGTGGGAGGCTGGGAGTCTGGGAATGAGATTTGAGAAGTGAGAGATTATTCCAAGGCCTCGCATGGAGCATAAATTAATGGCTTAAATAATGTAAAAAGTTTGCAAAATGTAAAACAATGAAAGTTTTCCTTTTTTTTTATTATTATTATTTATTTCTCTTTTCCATAATAGTTAATAATACTTTCTATCTTAATTCTTTCTTCTTGTATTTTGTTTTTTTTGTTTTTTTTGTTTTTCATTATTTTCAATTTATTGAATTGAAAGTAAAAAGTAAATCAAAACAATAGTTAGAATTGTTTTACTTTAATCTAATAAATAATGCAATTAAAGATCACTTCAATAAATAAGAATCACAAAATAACAAAAGCTTGACTTCATAGTTCACTAGTTCACTTTAAAATTAAAAAAAATTACGAACAAAATTAAGTTCTAAAAAACAACCCATTGTAAAAGGCAAAAGCAATTAAACAAATAGTTCAGCTTCAAACTTCAATTTTCACTTCAAGTTATTTTTCTTTGCTCCTTGTCCTTTAGCTGCTTCATCTGTGCATGATTTCAAATCTACAAATGCAAAATAATAATAATAATTAAGGAAATTAATGAATTTTGAAATTAATATTTAAAGATTAAAAAGTTTCAAACCTTCCTCCAAACGAGAAACTTCCTCCAAATGTGATTGAAGATCAATACTAATAAATAAAGAATATATTTACTTTTTTAGATTTGGAATAAGAAAATGGAAACTACAGATTTTTAAATTTGGAAATTTAATTTTGGAATTGAAACTTTGAAAAAGGAAAATAAAATATTGAAAATTGAATTAACAAAATCGGTCAAAACATGAAATCAAATAAAAATGGAAATATGGAATTATGAAATCAAATCAAAATGGAAATATTGGCCCAACCCACTTGACTTACTTACCACTTACCAGCCTTTAGTATTAACTTAACAGAAATCGTGAATCACACAAAAAAAAAAAAGGGAGGAGACGCCAGAAACGAAAATCAAGGGGAAAAATGCATGCCACACGAAACTCATTAAATAATCGGTCGGCTCGGTTAACTTTTTAATCACATGAAGTTGTAACCGGGTCGAACCGTTTATGTTCGGTTTTTCCAATCTTCAAACCGCCACCGACCGCCTGGACCGAACCGAAACCGAACCGGTGGCCGTTTCGGGCGGTTGGGGCGGTTTTTTTAGTTTTTTCGGTTCTTTCTTGCACCCATAATAATAACTTGTGTATAAAAACACTAATAAAGAAATGTAACTGTTGAAGGAGAAATTTTGACTAATCACAAATTGTCAGGCTATTATTCAAAATTAATGACGAAATTACAATTAAATAAATTTGAGACCAATTCTAAGTTGACAATTTAATTTGAAGACAGAGTTGACAAATCCCAAATTGAAATGCCACATGTCTTTAATATGGTCATTTAGGTTTAATTTGATCAAAGTTGGGTCATATGGTAATTGGGGTATACAGTATTTGGGTCAAGCTTAAATCAAACCCAAATCCAAATAACTAAGCCCAAAATCAGTAAAGTCCAAGTCCAAGTCCAAATGACTTGGCCCAAGATCAATGAGCCCAAGTCAAATGGACTAGGCCTGAGTCCAGTGGACCAAGTCCAAAGTCATTTTTAGATCTATAAATAGAGGAGCTCTCCTTCATTTTGGGGATCAGAAGTTAGAGGTCTCAGGGAGAATTCAGAACTCAGAGCAGACTCTTTGAAGCTCACGAAGCCCTCGAGACAACTTCAATCTCAATAACAAGCTGTAGAGCCTTTGAGACGACTTCAGACTCGAGCTCAAACATTCCAACCCTCAAGTGAAACACATTCACACACAAAAGAGAATCAGAGGATTAAAGTTAGAGATCGATTGTATATCCACACACATACAAAAACACTAATACAAATACAGAATTATTCCACGTGTCTCATCTTTAAAGTTATGTGTGAACAGTAACCAAACATATAAAGTGTTTATATTCTAAACAATTTTTTTACAAAATGTTTTTTAAAAAATGTATTCTTGAAAAATATTTAAACTAAAAGGTATTCTAAATGGTCCTTAGTTCAAGGTCATAGTTTAACCATTTGTTCATTTGTGTTCTTTTTTTGTGCCCTGTGATTGAATTTTTAAGGTTTATAGAAATTATATACGAGGCTAAATAAATATCGAAACTAAAATAGAATAAGTTCAAAAATATAGAAACTAGAGAATAATATCTTTAACCTTATATATACTTAAACATTTATTTGATAATAATTTAAACTATGTGCATTAACTAGTCTTGATGAAATGATGGAATTGTGGCCACACAAGGGCAAAAGAAAAAGTAACCCACCTTTCTTTGTTTCTAAAAAAAAACATTTTTCAATTACTATTGATGAAAAGTATGACCATCTTTTTGGTATTGTCATCTTCCACTACCTACACCTTTCCCTTCTCTTAACTTTCCATGTATTAATAATTGAGCCCATTTTGACCAAAAGGGCTTAAAAAATCACTTTCATAGAATAAACTCTCACTTTGTAAATGCCAACAAAACTTTCCAACAACAATGCTTTTCAAAACACCCAACCATTATCTAATTCCAACTTGCTTTTATTACTTCTCCACCCCTCCCAAGAAATTTTCTTTTTTTTTTTTTTTTGTTTAAAAAAAGTACATTATTCACAATACCCATCTATCTCTTTCAATAATGGGCCCCATATCCTCCACTGTCAACTAAAGAAAGAAAGAAGAAAAAAAGTGGAAGATTTTTCATCACAAAATATTTTGGTCATTTACCATAACCCAACCATTGATTGAGATTTTGAAAAGCACTTTCCCCAAACTTGACCTTGGCAAAGAAGAAGCACATCAAGTACTACTTTCAAGCTTAAAACAGTTGCATTAACTTGAATGCCTCTTCAAATAAGGAGTTAGAAAGACTAGATTATATTATACTGATGATATTCATAATTAAGAAAAGATAAAAGGTGATTTTAATTTAAGCAACTATAAGAGCAAATTAGCACGGTTGAGTCCGAGATGGGCACGTGCAAGTTGCAACGTTGTCGTCGGGGGTCCGTGGTCTAGGGAGTGTTCATTTCTGGCTTGACTATGATGGGTGGATCTGCTTGGTGTGTCCTGAAAATTGCTGAGGCTAATGAGATGGGCATAATGCATAGAGCTTTAGATTGTAGAAATTGCATGGCAGCTCCCACATCTTCTTCCATCAATTTGGCTACTTGTTGCTCTGTGCCATCACTTGACCACTTTTCCCATGCTTGCTGATTGCTGCCACTCTCTATGGCTTCTCCCTAAAAATACACCAAAAAAAAAAAAAAAAAAAAAAAAAGATTAAACAAGAACTATACAATTTAACCTATCAATTTAAAATTTTGAGTTTAGTGGTTGTTTAATGAAATAACATTATATATTTGAACTTTTGTAATGTCATGTTGGATCAGGTGCTAATTCTAAGTCAAGGTGTTAAGTAATATGTAAGATTGATAGTGCTAAGAGTGTCAAACAAAATGATGAGAAATGTTAAAAACATCTCTAAAAGATTAGATAATCATATAACTTATCCGTTTAAGCTTTTGAGTTTGGTGGTATTTTAACATGATAACAAAAGAGGAGGTTTTATGTTTGAACGCTTTAGTATCATTTCAATAGTCGGTCTATGCTAATCTCCAAGCATAAAAGCGAGGAGTGTTAAATAATATGTATAAAAAATTAATGATGCTAAGAATGTCAAATGCAATTATGAGAATTTTCAAAAATATATATTAAGACAATCATATAACTTATCCACTTAAGCTCTTAGATTTAGTGGTAGTTTAATGTGATAAGAAAGTAAGAAATTTTATGTTCAAACTTCTCTAATGTCATTTTAATATCTCACTTCTTCGGTTTAGTGCTAATCTCTAAGCATATAAGTGAAGAGTGTTAAATAATATGTAGAAAAGATTGATAATGTTAGAATGTCAAATAAAATTACGAGAAATGTCGAAAATATGTATAAAAGATTAGACAATTCAAATAAAGTTAGTGGTGGATTAAAGCGAAGATTGAAAAATATTGCAATATATCTAAAAGATGAACTAATAAATGAATACGAAGCTCAATTCTTTAGTACCTCAACTGATGATAAGGGCACATCGGCTACAAGTTGAGCCACCGCACCCGCCCCGCCTAGTCTGCTCATGCTTAAAACCTATGAAAAGCACCACGATTAAAATGGAATAAAAGTTGCCTTAGAAACAAATCAACCAATATAGAAACTAGGCTCAAACTTGGTAGACTTTTTTCAATAAACAGTTTTTGGTATTGTTTTTAAGACTTGTGATGGATTGACTTTGTAAAATATAAGGTTGCAAACTTTCATTGTTCTGAAAAATGTTGCAAAGTTCTACCAAATCAAAAACTTCAATGGGATTTTAAATTTACTACCTTAACTTGAAGCCTAAGAAACTTTACATAATCCACAATTTCGTCGAGCATTGCCGCCCTATCAGTCTGCACAGATTAACGAATCGGTTATGTCGAAACGCTATAAATTCAAGTTCGGGAAATCGTAATAATGTAAAACTTGAAGGAGAAAAGCATCAGATAATTTGAAGTTCATTCTATCAACAAAATTCAGGTTTTTGATGGGAACCAACCTTATTGCAACTAGGAACCAACTCTTGCAAGGCCTTCATTCTTTCTGCAATTCTTTCTCGACGCAACTGCATTCATGACAATCAAACAGATATAAGAAGATTCATTGAGATGTATAACACAAGAATGTATACAAGTCTTTCAGTGTTCTGTAAGAAACGTTTTTATTACAAAACAATTCTACTAGTGAAAGAAGTATACAACGAGTCAGGTTCGGGTAAGTTGGTCCGGACGACACTCACGGATATAAAAAAAAAAGTATACAGTGAATTCTCAAACTTTTATGTTTGTGTGAAATAGATATCTAAACTTTTAATTTTGTGTCTAATAAATCCTTGACCTATCCAACATTTTTTAAAATTCACAAACCTACTAAATACGAAATTGGAAGTTCAGGGTCTCAATATGCCTAAAATTCAATTTTATATATAGTAGGTTGGTTAACTTTTAAAAATCTCGAATAATGTCAGGGATCTATTCACAAAAAATCGAAAGTCCAGACGCCTATTAGACACCTTTTAATGTTCAGTTACCAAATTGACGCAATCTTGAAAGCTCAGTAAATAAACTTCTAATTTAACCAAACTTTAAATATGTGTGCATCATAAACAAGTGATATTCTAGGATAAAAATCTCTATCTTTATGATAAAGGTAGAGATTGCAAGACGAGGAAAACAATATGGAGAGTTCCTATGAACAAGAATTGCTCCAATTGACAGCTTCAACTAATGAACTTGACATTACTCTAAATTCATTTCTATCAACATTCTTAGAGTCCAAAGATGAGATTACCCTTTCTGCAATACTGTGAGGATCGGTCGCTTGCCCTCGTCTTGCTCGAACTCTTGGACGAACTTGCGGTGGTTGTGGTACAGCAGCAACCGTCCCCGGAGTTGTCTGATTATGAAAGGACTGCACATGAATCCAAAGAAGATAAATCATCTAGGGGTGTAAGGAACCGAACCGAATTGGCGAACCAAACCGAACTGGTTCATATATCAAAGTTATAGACAATGAATAAAAGCAAAATCAACAGTATGAGAAACTCTAAATCCTAAGGAAGGTTACAAAAAACAAGCACTATAATTACTTCCTAAAAGAATAAATAAAAACAACCTGTACAATATAAAATCGAAGCTTAGATATACTTTGAAATCTTTTTTTCTCTTCTGTCATTATAAAAAGATGAGAACAAGATTTGAACCTACAACTCACATGGAGAAAGCACCGATACCTGACCACATAGGTCATGTTCTGTTCTAGTACTTTCTCTTCCACGAGAGATTTGTACGATTTCCTTTCGTCTTATTTCTATGGAGGGATTGCTAAAACATTTTGCAAGTTAACTAAAAAGAATATAATGAATAAATTACTCATTGAAATGGGAATTTCTCATTTGTCTTCTTCCATTTGTAAGAAACACATCTTGAGAATGAAGAGAGAATTTTAACTCATGGAGATATGTTCATTTGTTTATATATATTGGCATCTAGCTAAAGATGGCTAGAAGGTTCCAAAAACCAACACAAAATAATGGGGCACAAATTAAAATATTGAAAAAATAAAAAAATTCAAAACTGAAGCCACTGCATTATTGTCCTACTGACCACATTCACATATTTAGACCAACAGACCATTATCTGTAATTTTTTATTAAAAATTAACATCAGTTAATTTTTTTTTTTTTTTTAAAAAAAGGCACTTGCATAAAAAATTAATTTAAAAGAATAAAACATGGGTTCTTGATTCAGCCAGTAAGATCTTGCCACGTGGATGGACTCTGACATCTTTAGAAACACAAAAGGAGCGTGCTTGACACGCTCCTTTATTGATGACGTAAGTGAGTGATCATGCTTAGGTTTCTAAAATCCAACGATATATATTCTTGCACGTACGAGCATTCACACACGTGTGTGAGATGTCTTGTTTGTCTTTTACTGTGATATTATATCACAATCAATAATTGATGAAGGCAAACGGCCAATCAAAATCAGACGCGTGTAACACACTACCCAGTAAAAATTGCACTTTAAAGTCCGTTTGGAAACGAAGATAACATAAGGACTGTTTGGCTTCGAGAATAATAATCAAAGTAAAAAAATGGTTTTCTTTCTTTTTAATACAGAAAACGCGTTTTTTGTACTTGCTTTGAAATTTAGTACCAGGCATCACATGTGATTTTTTTTTTTTTTTTTTTTTTAAAAACCCTTTATAAAATTTTCTAGATATACCCCAGCAAATATAATTATTTGACTTATGCTGACCTTCTTTTATTATCAAAATTGTCTTGTGTGCTTTTTCTATTTTTTTTTCTCATTTCAGCATCAATGACAATAATGACGAGACAATTACATATTTAATACTTGAACATAATTCAACTAGTTAAATTATTATATATTTTCTTTTATAAGAGATTAGAGTTCGAATCCCATCTCAATTGACCGAACTAAAAGAAAGTGGTCTAAGATTCTAAATAGACAAAGAAAAACAACCATATGCATGAAAACAGATTATTTTTTTGTGTACAGTTGTTATGTTATAAGTAAAAAATTACTCTCAATAAATACATAATTAAATGTTGAATTAGATGACACTAATTAAGAACTATGATGGAGGAAAATATATATCTGAACAATATGATAATTATGTTTCTGAAAAAAAAAACAAATTAAGTCCGAATAATTTGGAATTTTTAAATCATTTGTTAAAATTTTAGTGGTTAAGATTTTTATAAAAGAATAACCCCATTGTCGCATGGAAATATAGATTTGCAAAGGTGAGCTCACAACAGTTTGAATTTTTTTTTTTAAGAAATAAAAATAAATGAAATAAAAATAAACTACTTTTTTAAAATTTATTTGAAGAAATAAAGTAGGGTTTTACAGGCTATTTTAGATTTTCTCCAAAAAAAAAAAAAAAAGTTATCTAATTAGAATATTTTGGCTTGTTACCCACTATTACAAACAGTATATTTAAAATTTTAACATAGATGGTTATGTAAAAGTTTTTTTTTTTCAATTTATGAAGTATGATTAAAATTTAAAAATAGAATTTAAATCAAGGTTATTTCTAAAAAAAAGTACACCTTTATTTCTATTCTATTTTTTTTTAGTTTAACAACATTTGGAAGTGAGAGATTTGAACATCTAACCTCTTAGTCGAGGGTACATGCAAATTACCGCTGAGCTATGCTCGCTTTGACTATTTCTATTCTAGTTGAGACCAATCATACATGAGCATAAGTCAGTATTATTTTCAGGGAAGATTTAGTCTCACCCTCAAACTGCAATTTTCCTTCTTTATTATTCTTATTTTTAAAAAAGAAAAATGAAAAATGAAGAGTTAAAGGGGTAAAATTGTAAATTCACCTGGTGGAGATGTAAGGGCGGCGGTGGCCGGAGTGGTTGAGTCTGCAAATGTCCAAAGGTCGGAAACAAGCTGGTCATGTGCTGCACCGAAGAATCTCTCTCCTGAAAACACCATAAACAGTTATGAAATGACCAAAATGCCCTTCAGAATCATACCAAAATAAATTAAAAAAAATAATAATAATAATGTATAAACATATGTCAGAATAGGAATAAAATTGCTCTGGCATTCCAATATTCTCTAGCTGAAGTAGACTGCTCCTAATTCCGGAGAAGAACAAAACAATTTCAATCATAACTTTTCAATTTATAAAAATAAAATAAAAAAAAAAGTTTATGGGATGTGATTCTGAAAACAGAGATTTGACAAGAAAGGAGGAAAAAGGAAAGAAAAAAAAAAAAAGATTGGGATTCTCAGGCATTCTATTCCTTGGTGAAAAATTCATTTGAATTTGAATTTTTTTCTCTAACTTTCCATGAAAAATAGACACAAAATTAAATAAAATAAAATCAGTTGAAAGAAGCTCAACTTGCCCAAAATGGCAAAGCTTAGCCTGTTCTAATCTGACCTTTCTGTGTCAAAATCATTCAATCTACATTCAAACAGTGAACCCCAAAAAAAAATGGTACCCAAAATCCCTCTCCCACTCTTAAGACCAACAAGAAATTCCAATTACAGTTAAATCACTAATTGAAAAAAAGATCTTAATTTTAAAAAGCATAGACAAAATACTTAGATTTTGTAGTTTTTTTATTGTTTTTTTTAAAATTTTAGCATTGAATTATAAAATGTATAAAGAGTTAGAAGGATTGACATAAAATGAAGTTATAACCCACCAACAAAGAAAGACATAAAAGAAAATTCACGTCGTGTCAAATCAAACTCGACGATAACTCAATAGTTAAGACATATCTACTTAACTTGAAACATGATAGATTGGAATCTGGCATTAGAGAAAAATGAAGTGAGAGGGAGAGAGAGTTTACAGTGATTCCTGAAGAAGCAGTTGAAGAAGAGGAAGCATTATTAGTGGTATTATTATTATGGGCATCAAGCTCTTCTCTAAACCTCTCTTGTCTCAAAAACCCTTGTTCTAAATTCAGCCCCAAAGGCATAGCCATCCCTCCTTGCAACCCCATCCCTCTCAACCCACCGTCGCCGCCACCGCCGCCGGACCCAAGTTGCAACCCCATCGGCATGGACACCACATCGACGCCACCTCCGCCGCCGTAAGCCGGCGGCACCGACAGAATCTGCTCGAAGAAATCATCCCCCAACCCCTCAGAGGGGATTCCGGCCATAAATAAATCAAAAACAAAATCAAAATCAAACCCAGGACAGAAAAAGAAGCACTAATTTGATTAGAACGAACAAAATGGAGGGTGTGGAAGTGGTTTCTGGGGAAGCCCAAAAGAAAGGGGAGGTGTCGGAGAAATGGGTGGCAGATCCGAAAGCCGATAACCCGGAAGCGATTTTGAAGAAAGTGCTTCGAGGAGAGCAATGAAATGAAATGAAATGAACCCCCCTCTCTCTCTCTCTATCTCTTTTCTTTCTTTTTTGGTCTCAGCTTTTTGGTTTACTGACTTTATATGGCTTTGTGAAAGGGGTTTGGAAAGGAAACAAACACAGGAAAAAGCCACTTGCATTTTCTTTTTTTCTTTTCTTTTTTACAAAAAACTTGATTACTTTGTGATTATTATTATTATAATTATCATTATTCCTAATCCAAGGGTTGTCCCAATTTTTCTATATTTTAATTAGATTTGTTTTTTGGGAGAATGAATTTAATAAGAAAGAGATTGACCCTTTTGTTTTTGTACCTATGATGATCGGTTTTATTGCTTATTTGAATTTTTGTACCTTGTACAATTTTGTACAAATAAATATATTTCTTTTTCTTTTTAGGATAGAAATATTTTTGCCTCTTCAAGTTTACTTTAGAGAAATATCTTTGATGGTGGGTTTTTACTTTTTAATGCATGGATTTCTATCCTTTTTCTCTCCCAATTTTTAGATTTAAATTTTATTTTATTTTTTATTTTGGTGGCTACACTTTTTGGATTATTTTATTTTTGTTCATAAGCCGGTAGAATAACCATATTAGTCCATAAAACTTTCAAATTCTACGGCCATTTTAATTCCGACAAAATTTGTAGTAAATTGAAAGGTCTAAAAATCAAATGAACACTTTATTCCCAAGATTTTTAGTATTTATTTTATCCATTTTATTTGAGGCACTAAACTTTTTTTTTTTTAAGAACCTGCTAGATGGGAGATTTGAACCTCTATTTCCGTAGTCAAGAATGTAAGCTTTATGTCAATTGAGCTATGTTTTCGTTGATTTTATGCACTAAATATTCAAACATTATGATTTTTTATTGTACTATTGCATTAAATTTTTTCGTTGTAATTGATATTTATTAATAGAAACTTGATAGAGATGGCATCTTTGGGTTCTTTGGTCCAAACCATATATAGATGTCTACATAAATAATTAAATAAATGTTTGAAGCAAAATCTAATATCCGTAAAGATAACAATTAAAACATTACATTGAAAGTTTGATGGACTAAAATAAACTATTTAAAAGTTTAAAAACTTAGATATTGAATCTTTATGAACCAAATTAGAATGAGCTTGAAAGTTTATAAACTAAAAATGAGATCATTTAACCAAACCTTTATAAATTTATAGTTTGAAGGTGTCTCTTTTGTTTTGTTTGGATGATGTTTTAGATTCTTTTTAACACAGCTAGTATTTTAGCATGTGCTTTGCACATTGTATATTCATATTTTCATTCAGGGAGAAAAATGATTAATGTTTAAAAAAATATGAAATTTGAATATTGAATAGGGAAAAAATGATTAATGCTGATTGGTTCAAACATAAAAAAAAAAAAAAACATTGTTGGCTAACTTATAATTATATATATACAGTAAAAAGATGACAGAATGAAGAGTCGTGTAATTATAAACCAAAGGTTGTTATAAAACATGAATAACAATAACAAGAACACTAACACTAAAAGAGAAATATAGAGAAAAGGTAGAGACAAAAGAGAGCAAATGAATTGCATTCAATTGTGTGTTGTTTAACCCTTCATACACCTCTCTATTTATATTAATATAATAGAGATGGTTACAACCTTAAAAGACCTAAAATAGGAGGGAGCGATAGTCTTCTGCCTAAAGTTAAGGAGAGTCATGGGGAGAGCCCTAAAATAGTGGGGTTGAATGCCATAAAAATGGATATCTATTAATACATTTACAGTGTATTTGTAACTCTCTCCCTTAGATATCCACTGTATATGAAATATATGCCTCATCAAAACCTTACTAGGAAAAACCCAATGGGAAAAACCCTAGTGAAGGAAAAAGAGTACATTTTTCATATACATTAACAACTGCCTCATTAAAAACATTGCTAGGAAAACCCAGTGGGAAAAACCATAGCGAAGGGAAAAAGAGTGCAGTTTATTTACTCCCTCTCATGAAAACATTATTTGAGATCTTTGAGTCGTCGCATTCCAATCTTGTGCACCAACTTCTCAAATGTTGTAGTAGGTAATGTTTTCGTAAATAAGTCTGCCAAGTTGTCTTTTGAAGAAATTTGTTGAACAGTGATATCGTCATTTTCTTCAAGATCGTGAGTGTAGAAGAGCTTTGGTGAGATATGCTTCGTTCTATCTCCTTTAATGTATCCTCCTTTGATTTGGGCTATACATGTTGTATTGTCTTCATATAATGTTGTTGGACAATCTTTGTTAGAGGACAATCCGCAAGTTTCACAAATGTGTTGAGTCATTGATCTTTGTCGTACACATTCTCGACTAGCCTCATGAATCGCTAGGATCTCAGCATGGTTTGAGGAAGTAGTTGTTATTGTCTGCTTCATAGATCGCCATGATATAGCTGTTCCTCCATATGTAAATAAATAACCTGTTTGAGATCTAGATTTATGTGGGTCAGATAAATAACCTGCATCTGCATAACCAACTAGATCAAAGTTTGATTTATTAGAATAAAATAAACTCATATCAATTGTTCCTCGAAGATAACGGAGGATATGCTTAACTCCATTCCAATGTCTTTTTGTTGGAGAAGAACTATATCTAACTAATAAATTTACTGAAAATGTTATATCAGGTCGTGTATTATTAGCAAGATACATAAGTGCACCAATTGCACTAAGGTATGGTACTTCTGGACCAAGAAGTTATTCATTATCTTCTCGAGGTCGAAAGATGTCTTTCTTTACATCGAGTGAACGAACTACCATTGGAATGTTCAATGGATGTGCTTTGTCCATGTAAAATATCTTTAAGATCTTTTCTGTACAAGTTGATTGATGAATAAAAATTTCATCTGGTAGATGCTCAATTTGTATGCCAAGGCAAAACTTTGTTTTTCCGAGATCTTTCTTCTCAAATTCTTTCTTAAGATATTCTATTGCCTTTGAAAGCTCTTCAGAAGTTCCAATTATATTCAAATCATCAACATATACAGTAATAATAGCAATTTCTAATTGTGATTTCTTTATAAAAACA
Source organism: Luffa aegyptiaca (assembly GCA_017139565.1). Taxonomy (NCBI): domain Eukaryota; kingdom Viridiplantae; phylum Streptophyta; class Magnoliopsida; order Cucurbitales; family Cucurbitaceae; genus Luffa; species Luffa aegyptiaca. The sequence goes on from CM029397.1 coordinate 28,109,192, forward strand.
TATGGACAAATTGGGTTGTTTTGATACCCTTCTTTCAATAAATATTCTGTAGCGACTCATCTTCTCATGACTAATTCCTAGGGTCGTTACCACATGCATGCCTAATTACTTTTAGGAGAAGGCTTGTTTTGAAATAAACATTAATACAAACATTCGAGATTTTAAAGTAAAGGAAGTCTTTCGGCCTGGGATCCCAAGTAAAACAAGAAAACTTGCAAAAACTTCATTAAGACAAGGTTTCCTAAGGACATCATAAAGACATATTTAAAACCTTAAGAACACCATTTACAAAACTGAATAAAAGAAACAAATAATAGGAAAAACTGGACTATGCAGAAGTCATAATCATATGTTTTCCGTGGCTCATCAGCAGCAATCTGCCACGCGCTCTGTATGTCCTTGCTCGTACCTGAAAGGAAACAATTGAAAAGAATGAGTATTAAAAATACTCAGTAAGTAACTCTACTACTGGGAGGGGATTTACATGCATCACAGGAGTAACTTGAGGTTAGGGGTTGTTAAAGGGACTAATGGTCATTACATTTCATTTCGTTTCATTTATCATGTCATATGGGTCTCGTGGACAATTAATCAGCCTATCACATGCTTACCAACTCACTGGAGGTGCACAAGTGGGAAACTGGGAGATCTCTACTCCTACAGATGGTAGAAGGCACCCAGTCAGTGGAGCCAAGTCTCACCCCTCAAGGCACCTATGCGTGCATAACACTCTAACAACCAACTCACTGGTGGGGCGTCCATGGGTTTTTAGTCGAAACTTTACTCCCACAGATAGTAGATGGCACCTAGTCTGCGAAGCCGAGTCCCGCCCATTTAGCTCCTCATCTCAGTCTATAAACATCTCAATCCTAGGTGTTTAATTGCCACGGTCCTTACTGGGATAAGCAACCTATCCTCATTTCATATTAGGGCCCCTGCTAACAGAATCTGATTTAACTTGCAACCTAACCATCAAGTTTCTTTCCCATAAAGGTGTCTGAAGGGCTAATTTCACATGTACTAACTACCTCGTCTTTCAACTCATTCAAGCACAGATATCACAACTAACACCCAAAACACTAAATAGAAAAAGGCATATGTATAGTTTAAACAACCAACAACCAAAATCAACATGTCATAATCCAAGTGACATTACTAAACTTAGCCTCGTTATTCACTGTAATGCTATCGAAAATTCGGTAGCACAACAACATACGTATAGCTGACCCCAAATTTCCTTATCACCTATAAACAAGAGAATACGCTTCTATATTCAAAAGTGTCCGACTACAAACTTCCACAACACTTCTGATCAATAGAATAGACTCTGAACTTCCAGAAAACAAAGCGAGTCAGGTCTCGCATCCACAGCTCAAACATATAGAACATCCTATCTTTCCCAACATAGAGCATTTAGAGCATTTAGAGCATACAAAACTTATCCAACCAGAACATTCTAAACATAAAGCAGACAAAGCATTCAACACCACTGGAACATTCCTCATAATCCAAGCGTTTGATACTTTTAAACCAACACTATATTCAGAGTATATCGTTCAAACCAATGCACATAATCAGGATGTACAGTAACACCAGATCACACATAATCCAACATCTCATAACTCAAACCATACATAAACAACAATTCAGATAAGTACTCCCAACCTAGTTAAGACTATCAAATTAGTAAGGTTACTTACCTGACTTAGCAACCAAAGTAAGCAACCAACAACCTCTCAAACACAATCTCTTTTCGAACCTACAATACATCATAATTCATAAATTCAAATACTTAAGTTGGGAGTTTGAAAGTAGGCTCAGTCAATCAACTTACCTAAACTCAGGCGAGAACTAACTAAATCTTCCCTTTAAGTCTTCTCCTTGACTTTAGCCAAAAATCAAGCACACTCCACAAAGACCCACTCGAAAAGAACTTCAAAGTTTGTTGGACAATGCCTCAAAATAGCAAAACTCTAAAATTTTTGATAGCGAGCAGAAATTTCGCTATTTTAGTCCTGAAATATTAAGCTTTTTTGTGCTTTAAGTGTGTTTTTATTGAAGATATTTTATATATTTTGTTATTTGGTCTTTAGGAGCAAAATTATGGATTTTGGAGAAAAAGTGCCCAAAAAGAAGTCATTTTAGCCCAATTTCCATACTTGGGTCAAGGGGGAAGCCATGAAGGTCAACCATGAAGAAGAGGTCCAAAAGAAGTGAAGAGAGGCCCAAATTCAAGTCCAAAACCGCAGCTGAAAGTTCTGGAAATCGCCTAGCGTCGAGACGCTGATCCCATTTCTTGGCCGGTGAGTCGATGACGTCACAGCGTCGCGACGCTGTGCCGATAGTGTCGCGACGCTACCCCTTTTTTTAGCCTATATAAGGCACCCCTTGGATCCATTTTCAAGCATCAATCATCATTTCCTCATTCCTTCCTTTCTTTCCTTAGCTCCTTTGGAGCCTCTCTCAAGGCTTTCTAGCCTTTTTGAGAGTTTCTTTAGTGGAAAAATTTTGGAGAATTTTGGGAGCATTCTAGGAGGCTTAAGGAGTGTTCGGAGGGACTCCAAGCGCAGCGACGGAGTCTTCGACTGTTAATTCCTTCCCTTTTATTGTGTTAATAATTATGCTTTCCATTGTAAATTTTGTGAATATTTATTTTAGCTATGTATAGCTAAACCCCAATTTGGGGTCTTGAAATGAAATTATAGTTTAAATGTTGTTATAATTGCCTATCTCTTGCCCTTTTTACTAATTATTTGTATGGATGTGCTTAATGTTGTATGCAATCTGGTCAATTGTGTATTGATTCGATTCCTAATGGAGACTCGACGGAGAGAAGTTAGGATAGATCATAATCCATGCAACTAGTTTAATTGCCGATTGTGACAACGAGATTAGTTGATTAAACTTAGATTCCTAAAATGAATCAGAGCGTAATAATTAACGAATTTTAATGGCACTAAGGACACTTAGGTTGTTAAAATGGATCAATTACAATTAGGGGAGACCGACAGGAGAACCTATGTGATTATCGGAGATTCTAGGGTTATAATTAGTTTGACATTGAGATAGGATAATTGTAATAATTGTTTAGCTAATAATTGATTTTCAAGACCACACTTCCCATTAAAAACTCTTTCTCCATATTTTGTTTTTCTTGATTGATCAAATTGCTTTCTTTAATCGCTTTAATTTTTAAATTCTCTTTATTTGCATGTTTTGGTCCCTAGATATTATTTATCCCAAGTATTTTTAGTGCTCAAAGAATATTTGCTTGCTTAAACTTCGCTTCGCCTCCCTGTGGATTTGATACTCGGAATTCTTCCATTTTACTATTACTTGTGACGACCCGTGCGCTTGCGGATAATCGCCCAACAAGTTTTTGGCGCCGTTGCCGGGGAGGCTTGATTTTTAAGCAAATCAATTTTTCTTGACATCGAAAAGAAAGGGATAAATAGTAATTTAGGTGTAAATATTTTTCTTTTATTATTATATTGTTTATATCATTTTATTTTTGTTTTTGTTTGGATCTTTTGATTGATTGGGAGTGTTGCATGCGAAGAGACAAGGTGGTTAATTTGTTTCCACTAGATCTTGAAATTGACAGGACTCTTAGAACTCTTCGTAGAGAGAAAAGATTAGCAGAAGCAATGACCCGCCAAGATGAAGCTCCCAAGGCAACCAGAGACTTTTTACAGCCAGTTCTCCCCACCGAGAATTCCAGAATTGTATACGCCCCGATCCAAGCTAACAATTTTGAGTTGAAGACAGGATTGATTCAGATGGCGCGCGATAATTCATTTAAAGAACATCCTTCTGAGGATCCACACTCACATCTGTGATCATTCTTGGAGATATGCGGGACGGTAAAGATGAATGGAGTTCCGACCGACGCTATAAGATTGAGGTTATTTCCATTTTCTCTACAAGACAAGGCAAAGGATTGACTCGAATCAGTCGAGACGGACAGTATTAGCACATGGGACGAGCTTGCCCAGGCATTCCTGACGAAATTTTTCCCGCCTGCCAAGACTACGAAGCTGATGTGGACTTTTCCTACCTCAAGCGCACGGGTCAAGTAATAATATAGTGAATGTAATTCGAATGTCGTCCTCTGGATTGAATTTTTAAGCAAATCAAGTATTGTGAATTATCTCGCTCAATTTTATTTAGGGATCAAAAAGTGATGAATGAATGGTATCAAAAATAAATCAAACAAGTAAAAAGTGTGGAAGTTCAATTGGGAAAAATACTTAGGGAATTGATTTCGCCGATTAGTCTAGGATTGATTTTAAGGAGCAAGTTATTATGCACAATGAAATTATGATCCTAAGACCCTTTTATCACAACTACCTCTCCAGAGTATAATTGATTCTCATGCAAATTAATCTACTTGATATCCCTATCTAAGTTGGTTAACTTACAAGGCAATGAGATCTTTTGACCAAATCTAAAGTTAATCTAAAACCGTCACGAATTAGAAAGAAAACTTTAGTCATGCAATCTTGAGTAAGTCTATATTAAATTCCCTCTCCCGAGCTAGATTCAAAACTTAAATCATTCAACTAATGACCAATTAATTGAAAGCATTAAATCAAGATTACAAACATAATAAACATTGCACAACTTAAACCATAAATCAATCCATAAACAAAATCAACTACATCAATCCCTAAGCTATGAGTTTAGCTACTCATGAATATGATTACAAGCTCAACTAAACATAATAAAGCCATAAACTCTAGCTAAAGAAAAGGAAAGGGAAAAGAAAACTCAATGTAGGCCGAGACTGAACGTCCCCGTCACGATCCCCACGAACAATGGGTTGATTTCCGAATCTCTCCCTTTGTTTCAGCCTTAATCCTCTCTGTTTCTGCCCTGTTTACGACTCCAAGAAGTCCCAAAATTCAATCCCCAAAAAACCTAGCCGAAAAGAATGATTTATACTGATTTTTGTCGTAGCGTTGAGACGCTATCAAGACAGCGTCTCGACGCTGCCTCTAAAACACGCGCGTCTGGAATGGAAATAACAGTAGCGTCGAGACGCCATTGTCACAGCGTCTCGACGCTGTAACGCTGCCGCCTCTTCTAATTAAGGAAAACCAGCGTCGAGTCTCTCCAAGAGTGGCGTCTCGACGCTGATGGGCAGAATGTCCTCTCTTGGCTCCTTGTTGCTTGAACTTTCCGGTTCTTTGGCATATTTTCACGTCCCGAACACCCGATTAACTCCAATTCCACGTTTTAGCTCTAATCATCGCTTTCCTACAAAATAAACAATAAAGCACAATAAAATGGCCCAAAAATCATAAAAGACTAGCTTAATTAAATAAGTAAAAGTAGCTAGCTATGCTCGCTATCAGAAGCTCCGGACTGAGATCAGGACGTTTAGACAACTTGACGAGGAGCAGTTGTACGAGGCATGGGAGAGATATAAGGAAATGCTTAGGCGATGCCCGCAGCATGGATATCCAGATTGGCTCCAGGTGCAGTTGTTTTACAATGGATTGAATCCCTCCACCAAGACAGTTTTAGACACATCAGCAGGAGGAAGTTTTCTTTCCAAGACAGTGACAGAAGCCAAGGATCTGCTAGAGGAAATGGCAGCAACCAGTTATCAGTGGCCGACCGAGAGGGGGACAATTTCAAAGAAGGCTGGAATTTATGAATTAGATGAGTCAAGTTCGTTGAAGGCACATATGACATCTTTGACAAATGCCCTGAACAAGCTGACTTCATCTGAGGTGGTCAAGTCCATTTCCACCTTAGCTGAAGGTTATTCAAAGAAGGAAGGTCAAGATGTGGAAGAAGTCCAGTACGTGGGAAACAGACCATTTACTCAAGGAGTATCGAACTTCTACCACCCCAGTCTGCGCAATCATGAGAACTTCTCATACTCTAACACGAAGAATGTTTTGCAGCCACCGCCAGGTTTTGCATCATCTAGTACGCCTGAAAAGAAGAGTAACCTGGAGGAGATGGTGGCTATGTTTATAAAAGAACAAAAAGTATTGAACGTGAATCTCCAGACGGCAGTTAATAACCATGTCACAACTCTGAAAAATATGGAAGTTCAGATAGGTCAGATAGCTTCAGCGGTGAATGCCCTTCAGAAGGGAAAATTTCCAAGCGACACTAAACCCAACCCAAGAAAGCAGTGCAAGATGGTGACACTGAGAAGTGGTAGACAGATGGAGATCAGTTCAGAAAAGAAGAAGAAAGAAGAGGAGCAATGATGAAGATGAAAGGGTCCTAACTCTATTAATTTAAATTGTGGATTTTCTAACTCTTTTGCAGGAAAGAAAAAAGATGAAAGGCAGGATGACAAGCATGAAGAGAAACTGAACGAGGAAGAAGTGGTTCCATGCAACCATCATGACAAAGGCTCGCACATTAGCCCGCCCAAGCGGAGGGGCGAATGTCCAACCTTTGATTACAGGGAGTTACCTTTTCCTCAACGCTTTAAAAATGTTAAATTAGATGAGTAGTTTCAGAAATTCCTAGAGATGTTTAGAAAATTGTCTGTGAATATTCCCTTGGTAGATGCTTTGTATAACATGCCTAATTATGGGAAATTCATGAAAGAAATGCTTTCTAGGAAGAAAAGTTTGAAAAAAGAAGTTTTTAAATTGTCTGAAAGTAGTAGTACCATCGTTTCTGGAAAGATGCCTTCTAAACAAAAAGACCCAGGGAGTTTTACTGTTCCCTGCATTATAGGAGAAGTATCTTTCAATAAGGCCTTATGTGATTTAGGTGCTAGTATAAATTTGATGCCCTATTCTATTTACAGGAAGATTGGTTTAACAGGAATGAAGGACACCGACGTCACTCTCCAGCTTGCTGATAGATCGATCACCCACCCAATAGGTATTGTGGAGGACGTGCTGGTGAAGGTCAACAAATTTATCTTCCCTGTGGACTTTGTGGTATTCAACATGCAGGAAGACAGAGAGGTACCCATTATTATAGGCAGACCATTCTTAGCAACTGGTAAGGCTGAGATTAATGTGCATACATGTAAGCTTACCTTGAACATTGATGATGAAAAAGTCGTGTTTAGTATTTTTGGCCAAGATGAGTCTGTATGTAGTTTGCATACTTGTTTTTCTATTGGTCCTGAATACTTGACTGACGATGATGAAGAGGTAGAGTATAATCTTGGCCTAGGCTTAGGAGAAGTGCCTATGGATGATGGGAATTTTAATCATAATGCATATTTTGATGACCCTCTGTTTGAGAATGATTTAGATTTGCCTAACTTTGAATATGAATTAGAATTGCCTGCTTATGAGAATGAAATATCTGCAGTTGATGACTTACCTTCTTTTGAGAATGAATTGGATTTACCTGAAATCGATGATTTTGATGATGATATTGAATTGCCTGATATTGAAAATGAGCATGATTTGCATAGAAAGGATTACTTGATAGATAATTCTGAGTTTGATCATGATAGTGCTGAATCTATTGAGTCTGATCCTGACATTCCTAAGTGCATGGATCCTGAAAATGTTAATAACTTTGATTCGTGTCCTGATGATGTATATAGAATAGAATCTGACCCAGAGGAGCTCAAATTTGTGCATAGTATAGAATCTGACCCAGAAGAGCTTATATTCTTTAATTATTCTGATAGTAAGTCATATGACAACCTAGTTGAATCATTTTTTAATTCTGAGTCTGAGGAATCTTCTGAGCATATAGATATTGAATCTGATGAATGGACTGACATGATTGATAGGTCACCTTTAGATCCCAGACCGGTAGATATCGTAACACTTGATGACTCTATTAACAATTGTTTTGTGAATAGAGATTTAGAAAAGAGATTTGATGCGGCTACTTATTTTCTGAAATGTTATTATAACAATCTCTTTAGTGATGATGGGTCAGGGGAAAGTTTTTTTTCTCCCCTATTTGTAGTGTGCAATTTGGTGCGTGATTTTCTACAGGGCCCGGAGGATGATGAAAACTTTTATTTCGAGCCTCCGTGAGCGTGCCGAGCCTCGTCTAGCTAAAGACGTTAAAGAAAGCGCTGCTTGGGAGGCAACCTAAGGATTAAAGTTTAGGTAGTTGTTTTTGCGGTAAATAATTTTCTTTGCTTCGTGATCCAATTTTGTTTTGAAGGATCACCTAAGAAAATCCCAAAACTCCATGATTCCCATTTTTCTGGATTCAAAGGAAGAGGATGAATCGCTCCTAGCTCAGGGAAGTCTCAGTATCCCTCTTTATGCTTTACTGTTTTTAAACTTTAGGGACAATGTTTAATTTAAGTTTTGGGGGGAGGCTTTCGCTGTGATGAGCATTTATAAATTCTTTTGGATGCATGAATAGATAGCTATGATAGCCAAGGATGTGATTTTAGAATTTTTGGGAGAAAATGGTTTATATGTTGTGGAATCTAGGAAATTTTAAAAATTTTTTATACTTAGTTTTGATGTCTAAAGCATGCGATAGACTTATCTAATGACATCTTTGAAAATCTAGATTCTTATTATGGTTTTTAAAGTTTTTTGTCACCCCGATAGGCTTAGTTTCTAATATTAGGAAGTTCATGCTTAATTGTTCTAAAGAACTAGGTAGAAAAAAAAATGCTATGCCTACTAAGAGAAAAGCAAAAGCAACAAAAGAAAATGAGAGAAAAGAAAAATCTGTTGAAGAAAAAAAGAAAAATTTTGCTTGCACAAAAGAAAAAGCCTAGGGCTAAAAAGAGTTACCTGCGGTGTGATTAGTTAGGCCAACCAGAGAATACAATTCGGGTTAAGGGTCCCTGCACCGTAGTGTGAAAGCTAGCACCATTAGATATCAAAATGCAAGTTTGGGGGAGTAGCAAAAGAAAAAGAAAGTGAAAAATCATTTGTGAGATTTGCTCCCCCATGTAAAAGAAAAATGGCAGGCGCCCTAGTTTCTTTTTTTTGCATGATAGAAGAACTCTGACCTATTAGGGGCTCTTAGCCAGTGTAGGAGGAAAACAAATGGAGAAAGCCATAAAACTAATCTAGGTTAGTAAGAGAATCAATAGATAAGTCTTGAGCATGCTATTCATTAATCTTAAGTTCAAACTAGTTTAAGATTTCTTCATGAGTACGCGGTGCTTGCTTATTCCACTTGCATGTTTTCCATTCTATCTTAAGAGTTCCAAAATCATTGAGGCTTGATCGATTCTATTTCATGCATCCTTTGGATTTATTTTGCTCGGGACTAGCAAAAGCTTAAGTTTGGGGGTGTGATAACGAGCAGAAATGTCGCTATTTTAGTCCTAAAATATTAAGTTTTTTAGTGCTTTAAGTGTGTTTTTATTGAAAATATTTTATATATTTTGTTATTTGGTCTTTAGGAGCAAATTTATGGATTTTGGAGAAACAAATGTCCAAAAAGGAGTCATTTTAGCCCAATTTCCATACTTGGGTCAAGGGGGAAGCCATGAAAGTCAACCGTGAAGAAGAGGCCCAAAAGAAGTGAAGAGAGGCCCAAATTCAAGCCCAAAATCGCAGCTGAAAGTTCTGGAAATCGCCTAGCGTCGAGACGCTGTAGGGACAGCGTCGCGACGCTGATCCCATTTCTTGGCCGGTAAGTCGATGACGTCACAGCGTCGCGACGCTGTGCCGATAGCGTCGCGATGCTACCCCTTTTCCGAGCCTATATAAGGCGCCCCTTGGATCCATTTTCAAGCATCAATCATCATTTCCTCATTCCTTCCTTTCTTTCCTTAGCTCCTTTGGAGCCTCTCTTAAGGCTTTCTAGCCTTTTTGAGAGTTTCTTTAGTGGGAAAATTTTTGGGAATTTTGGAAGCATTCTAGGAGGCTCGAGGAGTGTTCGGAGGGACTCCAAGCGCAGCGACGGAGTCTTTGACGGTCAATTCCTTCCCTTTTATTGTGCTCATAATTATGCTTTCCATTGTAAATTTTGTGAATATTTTAGCTATGTATAGCTAAACCCCAATTTGGGATCTTGAAATGAAATTATAGTTAAAATGTTGTTATAATTGCCTATCTCTTGCCCTTTTTACTAATTATTTGTATGGATGTGCTTAATGTTGTATGCAATCTGGCCAATTGTGTATTGATTCGATTCCTAATGGAGACTCGATGGAGAGAAGTTAGGATAGATCATAATCCATGCAACTAGTTTAATTGCCCATCGTGACAACGAGATTAGTCGATTAAACTTAGATTCCTAAAATGAATCAGAGCGTAATAATTAACGAATTTTAATGGAGCTAAGGACACTTAGGTTGTTAAAATGGGTTAATTACAATTAGGGGAGACCGACAGGAGAGCCTATGTGATTAACAGAGATTCTAGGGTTATAATTAGTTGGACATTGAGATAGGATAATTGTAATAATTGTTTAGCTAATAATTGGTTTTCAAGACCCCCATTCCCATTAAAAACTCTTTCTCCATATTTTGTTTTTCTTGATTGATCAAATTGTTTTCTTTAATCGCTTTAATTTTTAAATTCTCTTTATTTGCATGTTTTGGTCCCTAGATATTATTTATCCCAAGTATCTTTAGTGCTCAAAGAATCTTTGCTTGCTTAAATTTCGCTTCGCCTCCCTGTGGATTCAATACTCGAAATTCTTCCGTTTTACTATTACATGTGATGACCCGTGCGCTTGCAGATAATCGCCCAACAATTTTCAACCCCAAATTGGATGGATAACACAGAAACGAGTCCAATAGAGAATGGGTCAACTTCGATTAACAAAGTAATCAAGAATGAAACTCAAACGAACAAGAAACCTTACCCAAACTAGAAGTCACTTCGCAGGACAACAATTTTAGAGAGTCTAATAATGAACTTAAACTCCAGAATGAACGAGCATGGTTGAAATCTAAACTGCACTATATTGGGTCACTTAAATCTCCAACAAACTCATGTTTAACTCCAAAATCGGGCATGAAAAATCAATGGAAACTTACCCACAAACCAACCATCCGAGATTAGTACCACTGCAATCCAACGGACTGCGGTGGCGACTGGACGCAGATGAAAATAGCCCAGAAAGTGACTGTGTTGGATGCTGATGGCGGGGCTTTGCAGTGACGTGAGGGAGGCGACGGCAGAAGCAGACGGCGGTGACATGCGGCGAGTGTGAACGGAGGAGGGCAGCACGACTGTCGACGGCGAAGGGGCGACCTTGCGGCGGCGGCTCGTCATGCTGCAATCGAGAGAGAGAGAGAGTTAAGCGTGGGAGCGTGAGAGGGAGATGAAAATCAGAGAGAGAGAGATTTGTCCTTTCATTATTTTTTAAGTCTTTACTGAAAATTTGGGGGGAAAAAGTCCCCCCTTTTCCCTTCTTGACCGGGTAAACAAACAACCCTCCTTTCTTTTCTTTCTTTCTTTTTTCTTTTTTTTTTTTAATTTGGGCTATTACATATTCACTCAGGCGATTATACCACATTCGTCCTGATTGTTTTAATCCATATAAAGATCTCTATAATTTGATCGAATATAATTCTCTAGGATTTGAATTATATGACTCTGGTATTTTTAATCTTTCAGGGATTTTCATATAAATATCATTATCAAGAGATCCATATAAATATGTTGTAACTAGATCCCATAAGATGCATATCAAGCTTTTTATACACAGTCAAACCAATTAAATATCTCAATGTTATTGCATCTACCACAGGACAATGTATCCTCATAATCAATACCAAGCCTTTGCGAGAATCCTTGTGTAACAAGTCTTCCTTTATATCTTGTGACCCATTTGTATCCCACATGCTTGACATCTTCTGGTGTCTGGATAGGTCCAAAAACCTCACGTTTTGAAAGCGAGTTTAATTCTGTCTAGATTGGTTCTTTCCACTTAAGCCAATCCTTTCTATGTCGACATTCTTCGACAGACTTTGGTTCATAATCATCATTCTCAGAAATGATGTAGTAAGAAACATTATAAGCAAAAATGTTATCAACAACTATATTGTTTCGGTTCCATCTTTTTCCAGTCATTACATAGTTTATCGAAATTTCATTATTATCCTCAGGTATTTGACCTTCTTCAATATTCTTATGAGTAGTCACATTCGAGATTTCTTCTGGAATATCCACATTATCAATTGAGTCATTTTGATTATTGACTACTTTTCTTTTTCGAGGACTTTTATCTTTGGAATCCGTTGGTCTACCTCGCTTCTAGCGTGTCGCAGAATCATTAATTATGATAACTTGCTACGTCGAGATATCAATTTTTGATGGTGTATTTGCAACTGGTATATGTGACTTGGTCACTTTCTTAGCATCTATAAATGCATCTAGCATTTGATTTACAATATTTGGCAAATGAATTATCTTTTGAACTTGTAGTTTGTTGGGTTTTATGCCCTAAAACTCGTAGATAGTAAATGAAACAAATTAATTGATCTCAATAAAGCGTTATTTGAGTGATTCAGTAATTTGGTTATTGAATAATCGAATTTGCATTAATAAACCCTCAATCCAATAAACTAAGATCCAAGGTTGTTTAAATGAAACTTGGACTAGTATGTGAGGACATACGAGGATCAATGTCCAAGTAACAACCTAAAAGGTCTATAGTATAGGGATAAGGTTGGGTACCTTATCCTGGTGACACTATGTGATACGACCCACCTTGTATTTGATACAGATGCAATGATCCAAAGCATCCATGTAGGAGATATGCAGGTGGGGGTATCCTATGCAATGAGTTTGCATAAGACAGGATCGCGAAATAGTAACCACTAGATGTAACGCCGTTAACTAATTTAGGTTTCTATTTCAATAGGATGACCAAGGTAACTCAATCTCAATCCTGAGTCTGTTATGAACTCCTTTCAGGAGGAATTGTCCTTAGATTTGTATGGGTGAGAGTGGCCAGTTCGCCGACTCAATAATCCTACCATTTCAAGGACAATACCGAATGGGGGTTGGGAACATAATAGTACAAGATGGAATTCCCTCCTTCCCCTATTGGGGTAAGTAGATGTGTGTTCCCTTAAGGATTGATTCCGGGGCTTGAACAAAGGTGCGTCGTCCTCTCCTGGCCCGAGAGGAACTCCTGTTTAGTGGTTGGGCTCTAAACAACTTGTTCATTAGAGGGATCAAATGTACTTAAGGAACCAGAGGTAATCCAGGGGTAAAATGGTAATTTGACCCAGTTGGTGTTACGAACACACTTGAAGGATTGACTTACTGCATTGGTCGATATCCGTGGACACAGAAATATTCTATAGTGAGAAGAGTGCAATTGTGGGTCTTTAGTGGAGTGACCCACAGTTAACGAATGTTGACTAACTTGGTTAATGAGTTTAGCCAATTAGTCTTGTATCGTTGGAGCTATGATCTGTAGGTCCATTAGGTCCCACTGGTAGCTCGTAAAGAGACTTGAGGCAATTAAGTATAAATTGTAAATTGAAAATGTTCAATGTATTTAGGGGAATCATATAATGTATATTGATACATTATAATATAAAGTTTATGAAACTTTATAATATAATTTTGAATTAATTTCAAAATTAATTCTTGAGAGAAAATATTTGAAAGAGTTCAAATAATTAATATGAATTGGATTCATATTAATATAAATAGTTTAATAAAATCCCTAAGATTAAATATATGATATTTAATTGGGTAATTAATTAGTTATGGAATTAATTAATTATTTATTAAATTAAATATGAATAAGATAATAGATTTGATTACATCTTATTCATGACCTTTTCCTATGGCCATTTTCCTATAAATAGGACCCTTGGGGTGGGGTGAAAGGTATCACATTCATTCTCCTACTCTCAGAGAATTCCCCTGAAGGCTCCCTCTAGACTCCCACTAGTCTCCTGCCTCTAGAAGTCTCAGAGTCATACCTGTGTAGCCATAGTGGTGGTGTTCTCAGTAGTTCGTGATTATTTCACAAGCAGTTGGTGAATTTAATCTGAGTCGTCAATGAGAGTAAGTAATTTGTTACTATATAAATTAGATTTAGATCTAATATTTTTGTATGCTTAGCCTTAATATAAATTTAGAATAGTTCTAAGCTTATTGCCAATGTATTGGTATTTTAGATTAAACAAAATTAATTACGAATCGGTCCCAATCACGCTTTCGCTTTACGGAATTACAAAATTCCAATCCATCAATTGATATCAGAGTCGATCGTAGATCTAATCTTGTTTCTCTGAAATTTGCATTGGCTTTTGGTGGGTACCTTTATGCATTGGATGAATGGATGGTTCACTAGTAGATGTTTTGGGTTTTTGGAATTAGATTTGCTATTTTTGTTGATTTGATCAATGTAAGGGCCCGGTGTTTTAGGCGTTTTGTTGCAAATCGAGTCTGTAAGGTCGTGTCTATCGATTGTTGTTATTTTGTTGGGAAAATCGGTGAAGTTTGGAGCCAAATTGGAGAAGAAACGACGTTGGAAATCGCAAAATTCGAAATGGCCGAGAGCCCGCGTCGAGACACTGCTCATTGGCGTCGCGACGCTGGTGGGAAAAAACCAAAAATGGAGTGGATCTGTTCGCGCGGTATTAAATAAATAAAAAAATGTGTATACTAAAACTCGAAACCAGCACGCGTCTGGGCGGGTGGGGTTTGGGGGGAGGTGTTATTATCCTCGATGACATGAGTTCGAGTCATGTCGTGGGAGTTTTATTTTATTTCTGAGAAATTTGGTTAGGCGCAGCAGTTTGTTACAGTCTGGGGTTAGGCGAGCGATTCACGACGGTCTGGGCGATTCTTGACCGGTTCGAGGTATTGTTAACCGGTTTGCGAGGGTTTAGGCGCGGTTCATGAGTTTGTTGACCTATTCGAGGGTTTGTTGACCAGTTTTTCGGCTGTTTGACTTGGTTCGTGCGGTCTAGACAATTATTTGGGCTGATTTAGCGTTTTTTGGGCCGGTTCAAGCTTATTTGAAGCTGGTTTTGCACGGTTCAGCTTGGTTCATCCAGTTTTCTTGCCGGTTCGAAGGGTTTGGATGCGGTTTGAGGCTATTTTGAGCTACTTCACGACATGATAGGACTTTAATAGATTGATTAATGTAATTTTTTCTATTGTTTTGAGTCCTAGGATGCCAAAAACCCGTCTACTTAGCTATTTAATTGCTTTATGGATGTCATATAGCTTAAAATCCCACCATAGGTTAAGCATATTCATGCATATTTATTATTATAAATGTTATAATGTATGAAATATGTATGAATTTTATTTTCATAGATGTTTAATATAAAGTGTTATATTAAATGGATGAAAATTAAAATGCATTGAGCATGACATTACCTTAGTTTAATATAATTGTTATATTAATGTATGTCATAAATGCTATTGTATGGTTATATATTAATTAGAATTCAATTGTTAATTTATGTCACCATAGTAGCAAGTTATAGGATTAATTCATTAAAATTTTATAAGTGTTATAAAATTTAGAATCTGTTAACCTATAACAAAGAATTGTATGCAAACATAGAATCTTAGGAAAATTAGATGTTTAGAAACCCCCAAGAAATGGATCTAACAACCTTGCTAATAAACAAGACCTTTAGATCACATAACTGAAAACCCCAAAACCGATTTGAAAATCAACCCAAGGAAAGTAAAAATCGGATTACCTTGTCGATCAAATATCTCAAGGCAAGAAGCTTGCTTGAGATTCGAATCACTCCACAAGCATGATTGATCAAGTCAAGCTTGAATGATTATCAGCATGCAACCTAAACTACATAGAATTGCAAAGAAACTTAGCACTAGGCTAATGGAAAAGCTCAAAGGCTCTTTTTACTACATTTCCAAATCTTATTTTTGAAATACAACATACATGGCTTTTTATAGCCTTAAAATTGAAACCCTAGACCTTCCATGAGGTATATCAAGAGTTGTAACATTCCATCTTTATGACAATAATCAACCATTAAGTAAATTTAACCTAAAAAGTAATTAAAATGACATAAAACTGAAAATACATTCAAAAGGGTCCATAAATCCGTGAATAGGAGTTTGCAATCAGCCAATTAATATTTGTAACCTCCCATGCTTGAAACCTCACTTGAAGTATCTTGAAGTCCATGTTCCATAAATGACACTTTGACTTGTCTTCAATGAAGCTTGAGTGCATTTAATGAATCTCCATTTTGAAGCTTTTCTTTAGTTTTGGATAGCATGGTAGGATTCATATCATCCTCCCCTTCTTCAAGAGAATTCGTCCTCGAATTTATTTTGTGAATCATTGCTGCAAAAACACGTTAAGAAAACACAAAGAACCTCACAACACTCTTTTATGTGTTCACACTCATGAAAATTTAGGCCACTCTTGTTTGCACTCATTTTCACAAATCACTCGGTATAAACTTGCATTCTCATCTCTCAAAATTGGAAGTGGAAAAGCCAAGGTAATTTGCAATTCTTGTAATTGAAAGCATATATCAAACAAGTTGAACCTCTACGAAGGATTCCAAATTAATATTATGAAATGAGAGAATAAATGGATAGAATTTGATATTGAAAATGAATTATATGGAGGATGGAAGACCAAATTTAAAGCCAATGGACAGACTTTAAACAAAGAAGTTACAATTCTGAAACTAATGGCTGGAAAATTCAATGAGCAGAAATGTAACTGTCCATATTTAATGCATAAAAACCAACTCTTGCTTAAATTGAATATGTAACTGATGTAATCAGCAAGTGAAAAGCCATATTAAAACACATTTGATGAATTTATATCAATGCAATTCGGATCTATAAGGCTTTGGAGGCAAAAATGAAATGAACAAAACAAGAACACACATTCTCGGGTATAGCAGTTTTTCCAGAACAGATTGCAAAAGTTCAGACGTTTCACCCTAAACAAATTTGAATTAGAAATTCATGAAGAAGACAAAGTTGTAGCTTAAACAAAGATCTACAATATCATTGAAGAAATTAAGATGAAAAGACCTATGGAAATATGAGTTTTCAGAGCGTTTAGTAAGACTACGAAACTGGACAGATTTAAAAAAATAACCAGAAAAGTAAAAAATAAATTCGAGAGAAACACAAAGGAAACATATATCCGATCTTGAGCCTAAAGCTCTGATACCAAATGTTGAGAAACCCCCAAGAAATGGATCTAACAACCTTGCTAATAAACAAGACCTTTAGATCACATAACTGAAAACCCCAAAACCGATTTGAAAATCAACCCAAGGAAAGTAAAAATCGGATTACCTTGTCGATCAAATATCTCAAGGCAAGAAGCTTGCTTGAGATTCGAATCACTCCACAAGCATGATTGATCAAGTCAAGCTTGAATGATTATCAGCATGCAACCTAAACTACATAGAATTGCAAAGAAACTTAGCACTAGGCTAATGGAAAAGCTCAAAGGCTCTTTTTACTACATTTCCAAATCTCATTTTTGAAATACAACATACATGGCTTTTTATAGCCTTAAAAATGAAACCCTAGACCTTCCATGAGGTATATCAAGAGTTGTAACATTCCATCTTTATGACAATAATCAACCATTAAGTAAATTTAACCTAAAAAGTAATTAAAGTGACATAAAACTGAAAATACATTCAAAAGGGTCCATAAATCCGTGAATAGGAGTTTGCAATCAGCCAATTAATATTTGTAACCTCCCATGCTTGAAACCTCACTTGAAGTATCTTGAAGTCCATGTTCCATAAATGATACTTTGACTTGTCTTCAATGAAGCTTGAGTGCATTTAATGAATCTCCATTTTGAAGCTTTTCTTTAGTTTTGGATAGCATGGTAGGATTCATATCATTAGATTAATTTTAAATTGTTTAAAATTAATTAGACCTAAGATCATGTTTCTAATAGGATTAGAATTATTCTTACTTAGAATTAAAAATAGTTTTAATTGATAAGTAGGAAAAACATTACTATGATTATAAGGGAACTCCACCAGTTAAGTTCTGACTAAGGTTGGGGGTATTTAAGATGACGGTTTACGGAACACCTCCTACCTGGGAACTTACCCGAAATACCGAAGTTGAATTAGTCATAGTTAAATGTTAGCATGCAATGTCACTAGGTTTTTTAAATAGATTAATTCACATATATCTTTATAGTAAAGAGTTTACATTACTATGGTTACAAGGGGACTCTCCCGATGAAGTTCTGTCTAAGGCTAGAGATACTTAAGATGACGGTTTATGGAACACCTGCTACCTGGGAACTGACCCAAAACTTGAGTTGAATTAACCATAGTTATGTTAGCATGCAATGTTGCCAGGTTAATTAAAACAGTTTAATTCACCAAAGACATTAGATTAAAGACCTCGATATAAGAGTTTTATAAGGCATAAACTTAGATAGATTCATTTAGCCAGAATTTACCTAAGTAATAGACCCTATAATTATAAAAATACTTAGTGAGAGGAAATATATCAAAACAAGATTTTCATAAATCAATTTTTGCTCTCACATCCTCAAAAGTTCACAACGTGAGGTCCATGCTTGGCCTCGAGTTGTTGGGTTTTATGCCACAAAACTCGTAGATAGTAAATGAAACAAATTAATCGATCTCAATAAAGTGTTATTTGAGTGATTCAGTAATTTGGTTATTGAATAATCGAGTTTGCATTAATAAACCCTAAATCCAATAAACTAAGATCCAAGGTTGTTTAAATGAAACTTGGACTAGTATGTGAGGACATACGAGGATCGATGTCCAAGTAACAACCTAAAAGGTCTATAGTATAGGGATAAGGTTGGGTACCTTATCCTGGTGACACTATGTGATACGACCCACCTTGTATTTGATACAGATGCAATGATCCAAAGCATCCATGTAGGAGACATGCAGGTGGGGGTATCCTATGCAATGAGTTTGCATAAGACCGGATCGCGAAATAGTAACCACTAGATGTAACGTCGTTAACTAATTTAGGTTTCTATTTCAATAGGATGACCTAGGTAACTCAATCTCAATCCTGAGTCTTTTATGAACTCCTTTCAGGAGGAATTGTCCTTAGATTTGTATGGGTGAGAGTGGCTAGTTCGCCGACTCAATAATCCTACCATTTCAAGGGCAAGACCGAATGGGGGCTGGGAACATAATAGTACAAGATGGAATTCCCTTCTTCCCCTATTGGGGTAAGTAGATGTGTGTTCCCTTAAGGATTGATTCCGAGGCTTGAACAAAGGCGCGTCGTCCTCTTCTGGCGCGAGAGGAACTCCTGTTTAGTGGTTGGACCCTAAACAACTTGTTCATTAGAGGGTTTAGTGGTACTTAAGGAACCAGAGGTAACCCAGGGGTAAAACAGTAATTTGACCCAGTTGGTGTTACGAACACACGTGAAAGATTGACTTACTGCATTAGTCGATATTCGTGGACACAAAAATATCTTAGTTTAAAAATAAGATTTAAACTAATTAAATTTTTTTTAAATGATGGAAATATCTTCATGTTTGAAAATTTTACCCCGCATATATTTTCAGCAAACAACAATTATTAGTATCACTAAAAATAATTTTCTTAAAAAAAAAAGTAAAATATATGTACTTCAACTTTCAATTCTATCTACTTTTAAGTTAAGTTTAATGGATTGAAAAACAAGTTTCTGTTGAGTTTAATGTGATAGGACCCAAGTAGTATATTAATAACCCACTGGAATCACCTCCAAGACAATCGACCAATTAATAGTGCTCCAAAAACACCACAAGTCAATCACCAATTAATCACCAAGCAATCAACCAATAACTGACAATAATCAACCATAAAATTTAGTATACTCAAACGCAAATAACACACGATCTATACATGGAAAACCCCTTCAATGTGAAGAGTAAAAACCACGGGACTTATGAGGACTCCACCCTTGTCACCTTCTCTTATTATGATAAAATTAAGGGAAAAAGAATCCAAATCAGTCATTGATATGATCGCAAAGTGCATGAGCTGCAAGTATTAAAAAAGACGGTAAGTAAATCGAATAACATATTCCACAGGGAGTAGCGTGACTTAGACAAACACAGATTCTAAACACTAAAATTAACGAGAAGGCACATTATCTAGGTAATCTAGCACAGAGAGAAATCAAAGCAAACAACGAAATACTAAAGCAGTAAATTGATCAAGCAGAGGTTCACACACTGGGGGTTCATAGATAGGTTGAGAGTTCGGGTCTTGAAATCCAATATATAGTTTACTAGATATTTGATTACTTATTATTATGCCCACTAATTATAGATCTAGAATCTACTTAATTAACATAGGATCTCCTGTCGGTTTCCCCTAATTATCGTTAACTCATATTAATAACCTAAGTGTCCTTAGCGCTATTAACTAGGTTAAGTCTTAAGTCCTGATTCATTTTAGATCTCTAGGCCTAACCAACTACTCTCACTGTCACTACGAGCAATTAAGTATAGTTAATTGAGCTATGTCCTAACTTAGTTTTTTTCTCTCCGTCGAGTTTCCACTAAGTAACAGATCGATATAAATTTGGTCATAATTTATAAAGCATTATGACCACTCAATTAAATAATCAGTAATTGGACACAACAATAGTAGTTAAAACATCTTTCAATTAGATATTCTCATTCAAGACCCGAAGGCCAGGATTTAGCTATACACTGTCATATTAACAAACAAAATTTCCAGCATATACATGTAATTACTCAGTAATATGAACAAGGAAAAAGGGTATAGAACTTATCCCGAGGTCGAATCCTTGCTTACGCCTTGATCCGTCGTAGAAAAGCCTCGATTGGAGTCCCGTCACAAGCCCGAATCACTCCAAAAATGCTCACAGAACTCTCTAAACAAATTCTTTCAATCTTTCCCTCTAAGTGGCTCTAGAAGCCTTTGGAAAATGCTCCAATGGAATGCTTGATGCTTGAAAACCGAGGTCAAACGCTCCTTCAAATAGTGATCCAGCCCACCTAGCGTCTCGATGTTGACGTCACAACCTCTCGACGCTGTGACGTCATATTTGTGTTGCCCAAGTTGCCTCGGCGTCTCGACGCGACTCCTCTTTTTGGACTTCTTTCTCTTCGGCTTGTGGGCTGGTTTGGGGCCTTTTCCTCCGAAATTTTTGCCTAAGGTCTCCACTTTAAGCTTTTGAATCTTCCTTCTTTGACCCACTTCTTCATTATTTGGGCCAAAACTCCATCTTTTTCTCCAAAATTTACGATAAAAATCCTCTGGGACATAATTGCTAAAATTAACATATTTAAACATTAAATCCACAAAAAAACCCAACAAAAACTCTTAAATCTAAGGATAAATTGATAGCATTTATGCATGCTATCAGTCAGACAAAGATTCACAACCCACCAATACTTTCATACCTAAGAGATCAACGCTTAAGAGATAAAGAAGATGGAAATATCTCCAGTTTTACAGGTTTTGTCCAGTAGCGATTACAAAGATACCAGAGCTCAAAACGATGATCCGATCGTTAAAAACTAGGCCTTATGTGTCCCCAACTGGCTGAAACTCTGACAATCGACAACTTTGTGAATGCTGTCGTTCAAAATCCGAACTGCACTACTCTCCCTGCTTCTCTTTGTTTTTCTGTGTGTTTTCTGTATTTTCAACTACCATCTCTTTTCTTAGGTCATCTCATATCAAAGGAAAAACCCTAGACTTTCAAGACAAGCCAACTCATTTAACCACAATTGGGCTAAACACATAACCCGACATATTGGACTCATAAAGACAAGTTAAAAAAATAAACCCTTGCTTGTGCAACAAGTGGGCTAGACACCCACAACATAATGTCCTGATGGTAAATGTAACATTTCACTGTTCGCTATGAAGGAGTGAGGAACACTCGAGCGGAAGCGTTAGCGGATCTTGGGCCTTGATTTTCATTAATTTTGATTGATAAAAGCATGCTTGAAGAAGAACAAAAACAGAGCAACGTAAACTAACCTTTTGGAGCTCCGAATTCAAGCTTGTCGTTGAACGTTTCTCATCACGAGCTTGACATGGACGACCACCGAGATCTTCCCTGCTATTCTCCAGCCTTAGAACGGACTTGTGGGAACCCGAGCATGATGAAATTGGGAGGAGAAAGAAATGGGTTTTTGTGTTTAAGCCCCACGGTTTTTTTTTGAGAGAGTTTTGAATTTCAACAACATCCACCCTCTCATCCTCTTTTTCCTACCTTTTTAAAGAATGAAATCTTGTATATAAATGTCTCACAAGAAGCCAACAAGACCATGATGGGTGAGTCAATGAGATTGGTGTCAAAAGCTTGGTATTTACCTCTTGGTTAAATTAAATGAAAATGAAATTATTTTTTCAATTTTCTCATTTAAATTAATTCAGGTAATTAATTTAAAATTACATTTTCAATTTCTAAATACAATTAATTATATTGATTTAATATCAATATTAAATTATTTATTCACACCAATCCCGAGCTCTCTTGAAACCGAATATGAATATGAATCTTAATTCAAATTCAAACCGAAAATCTCGAACGTGAATCCCTCTATTCACGTGTGTTATATTTAAATCATATTTAAATAACTATATCTCTCTCTTAAAATATGGTTTAATTAATAATTAAACCGTTATGTTAAATTATATCAAATATAATTAACGATATCTCCCTAAATGAATTTTGAACGCCTTTCAAATTCTTTCATCACTCTGTTCTAAAGTTAGATCCGATTGAGCTAGCAGGGGGACCTAATGGACCTACAAATCATGGGCTCCAACGATTCGAGATTAACCGGCCGAACTCTTTCAATCCAAGTTAACCAACATTCGTTAACTAACGGGACACTCCACTATAGCCCGTAGTTGAACTCCCCTCACTGTAGATATATTTCTGTCCACCCGATATAACCATGATTAGTAAGTCAATCCTTCACAGGTTGTTCGTAACTATAGTAAGGTCAAAAGTCCGTTTTACCCCTATAGCACTTCTTGCTCCTTAAGCCTCAACTGAGTCCCTAATGAACAATTGGTTTTTGGTCCAGCCACTAAACCTGAAACCTCTCGGGCCAATGAGAGGGCGGCGCGCCTTTGTTCAAGTTCCGGAGTCAACACTTAAGGGAACAACCTTTCTACTATCCCTAAAGACGGGTAGGAGTGAATTCCATCTCGCAGGACTATGTCCCCAGCTATCTACTCGGTCTTATCCCCAAAGTGGCAGGTTTATTGAGCGGCGCTTATGGGCCACTCTCACCTATGCAAATCAAAGGATAATCCCGAATAAACAGGAGTTCATAGTTAGCTCAGGATTAAGATCGAGTTACCTAGGTCATCACTTTGAAATAGTCAGTTTCACAGTAAACGACGTTATAAAGTGAAAGTGACTTATTTCGAGGTCCGGTCTTATACAAACTTCTTTTGCATAGGACGCCCCCACTCACATGTCTCTACATGAACGATTTAGGATCATATCGTTTGTATTAAAACAAAGTGGGCCTCGTCACATAGTTTTTCCTAGGATAAGATACCCAGTCTTATCCCTATACTATAGACCGTTTTAGGCTATGTACTTGAACCTGATCCACTTTTATGTCGCTACATAAAGTTCAAGCATTCATCTCATAGCCAAGGATTCTAGTTTTATTGGATTTGGGTTAAAAAACATAGTTAAACAAATCTTTTGACAACCATAATAAAAACTATTCTAATAAGTTTTATATATAAATTTGTTACATTTACTATCCACGAGTTTTAGGACATAAACCCCAACACGTTAATAAAGAGTTATTAAAGTTATTTCAATAAAGTGTTATTGAATATATTTATATTAGTCTTGCCCAAATAAACCCAAATCCAATAAACTAAGAACCCCTGGCTATATTATGAATACTTGAACTTTATGTATTGACATAAAAGTGGATCAAGTTCAAGTAATAGCCAAAAACGGTCTATAGTATAAGGATAGAGTTGGGTACCTTATCTTGGAGACACTATGGACGCGATCCACTTTGTATACGGTACAAATGATGTGATCCTGAATCGTTCATGTGGAGACATTCGAGTGGGGGTATCTTATTGATAACTCTCCAAAAGGGAGTTATTTAAGCTTTATTTCTTTAGTGATTTTTGTGTCATTTATGTCTAATAGAGTTGTTTTTAGATGAATATTATATGTTTTAACCTATTTGGAAGAACAGATGCTTTGGAAGTTATTTTGCAGAGAAAATAATGTTGAGCGACTTGAGGGAGAAAAATCTTTGATCCAGTAAAGCAAGAAGCAAAGCGCGCCATGTGAGCCGCACGCAATCCGTTAAAAATGTGGCTATTCTAGAAGGAGGATCGTATCTTGAAAGCGTTGGGAGCCCTCCACGTGTAAAGATTGACCTAATTAGGGTTGACTCTGCTTCTATTTAAGGAGTGGCCGTCCCAAGGATGAAGCATTCGAGAGAGGGAAGTTAATTTCCATTTTTGGAAGCTTGCTTTCCATCTTTAGAAGCCGAATAAAGGAGGAACAATTTGAGACCCAAGAAGACCATCAACTACAGAGTTTCTCTCAAGGGAATTCATCTTTTCTGATAAATTCTCATAGTTATGGATGCACACACTCAGATTGTAGCGTGTGTTACTTTGTGTTCATGAACTAAATCTATCTAGGCATTGGTTAGGATCTATGTAATTGCTTGTGCTTCATACTCTATGCAATTAATACAGAATTGAGCATCTTGATTATTTGTTGTACTTATTCTTATTTTGTGTCTGCTTGGCCAACCGGTATGAATATCACTTCTTAGTTTCAGGGATGATTTGAGAAGTGTGACATTTAATCACACTAGACCATTATGTGTTGGTGGACGCTAGTGACTAAGTTAGGGATAACCAGTTGCCTAGTGCTTGATCGGTAGCACGTCATTGGAGTTGAAACACATTCCAAAAAATCCAGAGTTCCGAGAGGATCCTACTGATAAGACTGCAAGAGAATTGCCTAATCAATATTATTGCTAAAGCTTCTTTTAAAACAATTACTTAAATCCTGACCAACGTCTGTTTCCAATATGTCTGCTTTATCCACTTACTTTCTGTTTTGCCATTTCTTTTGCTTCAGCATTTTATCAAAATCAATCAATTTAACAACCTTGAAACCATTAAAAAGTTACGCAAGATAGGTAAAGTGAGAACTATTCAAAACCTCGTGGATACGATAAATTACTTATCACTTTTTGCAGATTGTGTATACTTGCACAGTATTTTAGAGCTTATTTTCACCATATTTTTATCCCACTCTAGAAAGCAACACCTATGCAATAAAATTGCATAAGACCAGACCACGAAATAAGTCACTTTCACTTTATAATGTCGTTTATTGTTGAGACTGACTATTTTCATAAAATGACCTAGGTAACTCGTGTAGGAATGAAATCCTTAGCGCAACAGAAGATTTATGACCTTTGACTATGTTTTAATCTAGATAAAAATATCAATACGACGGACAAAATTTACAATAATTATCATGCATAATCTGTTGTAAATATGGTTATAGCATGATGGAATTTTCTGAATTAAAATCTATTTAATTCATGCAAGTTTAGAGAAAAGGGTTTTCACCAACATACCGTCGTTGGCGACTTGACTGTTTCACCTAAACTCCTGATGTTCTCTTAGAAGAAGAACGCAACAACGAACTTCGATCTTCGCTGGAAATTCTTCAGGAATTGGGAACACCACCACTATGGCTACACCGGTATGACTTTGAGACTTCTAAAGGCAAGAGACTGGTGGGAGTCTTGGGAACCTTCAGGAAAATTCTCTGAGAGCAGGAGAATGAATTAGATGCCTTTCACCCCACCCCAAGGGTCCTATTTATAGAAAAATGTCATGAATAAGATCTAATCAAATCTATTATCTTATTCATATCTAATTTTAATAAATAAATAATTAATTCCATAATTAATTAATTACCCAATTAAATATCATATATTTAATTTTTACGATTTTATTAAATTATTTATTTTATTAATATGAATCCAATTCATATTAATTATTTGAACTCTTTCAAATATTTTCTCTCAAAAATTTAATTTTGAAATTAATTCAAAATTATATTAGTTTCATAAACTTTATATTATAATGCATCAACCTACATTATATGTTTCCCCTAATTAAATTGAACACTTTTCAATTAATACTTAATTGTCTCAAGTCTCTTTACGAGCTACCTGTAGGAATTAAATCCCTAGCGCAGCGGAAGATTTGTCAGAGGACCTATGACTGTGTTTTAATCTAGATTAAAATATCAATACGACGGGCAAAATTTACAATAATTATCATGCATAATCTACGTTAAATATATCTAAAGCATGCTGGAATTTACTGAATTAAAGCCTATTTAATTCAGGAAAGTTTGGAGAAAAAAGTTTTCGCCAACATACCATCGTTGGCGACTTGACTGTTTCACCTAAACTCTTGATCATTCTCTTGGATGAAAAAACGCAACAACTAAGCACGATCTTCCCTGGAAATTCAGCGACCAAGTCTTGTGAACACCACCACTATGGCTACACCGGTATGACTCTGAGACTTCTAGAGGAAGGAGACTGGTGGGAGCCTTCAGGAGAATTCTCTGAGAGTAGGAGAACGAATGAGATGATCAACTGGGAGACATCTTATGGCTTATATAGAGTGCCATATTCCTTTCCTATTCATAATAGGTTAGAGACATATTTAATTAATTAATTAATAATTAATTACTCTTTCCCAGATGTAATAGGATTGAGATTTTTTACTTAAATAATTAATTAAATCATTTCATTTAAATCATATTTAAATGAATATTTCCCACAAATCCTATAGTTTTAATATGCCAATTCATATTAATTATTTGAACTCTTTCAAATATTTTCTCTCAAAAAATTAATTTTGAATTTAATTGAAAATTATATTATAAAGTTTCATAAACTTTATATTATAATGAACCATCATACATTATATGATTCCCCTAAATAAATTGAACACTTTCAATTTACAATTAATACTTAATTGCCTTAAGTCTCTTTACGAGCTACCAGTGGGACCTAATGAACCTACAGATCAGAAGCTCCAACAATGTGAGATTAATTGACTAAACTCATTAACCAATAAATCGATTTTCGTTAACTGTGAGTTTACTCCACTAAAGACCCACAGTTGCACTCTTCTCACTACAGACATAATTCTATGTCCACGGATATAGACCAGTAACAAGTTAGTCCTTCACGAGTGTTCGTAACTCAAGTTGGGTCAAATTACCGTTTTACCCCTGAGTTACCTCTGTTGGGTTTTATGCCTTAAAACTCGTGGATAGTAAATGTAACATTTAACCGAACATTAATGAAATGACATTTGATGTCTTATTCACTTATTATTGTTAGTATTATGTTTGTTTTGCCTAAATCATCCTAATCTAATAAACTAAACATCCTAGGCTGTTAGTATGAGACTTGAATTGTATGTGGGGACATACGGGGATCACTGTTCAAGTTACAGCCTAAAGGGTCTATAGTATAGGGATAAGGCTGGGTACCTTATCCTGGTGACACTACGGATACGACCCACTTTGTATTTGATACAAACGCAATGATCCAACGCGTTCGTGTAGTGGACATGCGAGTGGGGGTATCTTATGCAATGAGTTTGCATAAGACCAGACCGCGAAATAGTAACCGTTAGTTGTAACACCGTTGACTAGTTAGGTTTCTATTTCACTAGGATGACCTAGGCAACTTAGTCTCAATCCTGAGTGGGTTATGGACTCCTGTTCACGAGGGATTGTCCTTTGATTTGTATGGGTGAGAGTGGCCTTCACGCCGACTCAATAAGCCTATCATTTTGGGGACAAGATCGAGTGGGGAGTTGGAAACATAATCACACAAGATGGAATTCACTCATTCTCGAATTTAGGGTAAGTAGATGTGTGTTCTCTTAAGTGGTGTCTCCAAGTCTTGAACAAAAGGCCCTGCCCTCCCTATGACACAAGAAGGACTTATGTTTGTTGGTTGGACCTCAAACAGGTTGTTCATTAGAGGAGCACTGGTACTTAAGGATGTAGAGGTAACCTAGGGGTAAAACGGTAATTTGACCCAACTGTTGTTTGTTGGGCGATTACTGCAAGCGCACGGGTCGTCACAAGTAATATAAAACGGTAGGTAGTACCGAGTATCGAATCCACAGGGAGGCGAAGCGAAATTTAAGCAAACAAAGATTCTTTGAGGACTAAAAATACTTAGGCGAAATAATATTTAGGGACCAGATCATGCAATCAAAGAAATTTAAAAATCAAAACAATTAAAGAGAAAATTGGATCAATAAGAAAAATAAAATATGGAGAAAGAGTTTTTAATGGGAAGAGAGGTCTTGAAAATCAATTATTAGCTAAACATTTATTATAATTATCCTATCTCATTGCCCAACTAATTATAGTCCTAGAATCTCCGTTAATCACATAGGTTCTCCTGTCGGTTTCCCCTAATTGTAATTAATTCATTTTAACAACCTAAGTGTCCTTAGCGCCATTAAAATTCATTAATTATTACGAACTGATTCATTTTAGGAATCTAAGTTTAATCAACTAATCCCGTTGTCACGACGGACAATTACACTAGTTGCATGAATTATGATCTATCATAACTTCTCTCCGTCGAGTTTCCATTATGAATCGAATCATTACACAATTGGCCAGATTGCATAAAGCATTAAGAACATCCATACTAATAATTAGGAAAAAGGGCAAGAGATAGGTAATTATAACAACATTTTGACTATAATTTCATTTCAAGACCCCAAATTGGGGTTTAGCTATACATAGCTAAAATATCCACAAAATTTACAATGGAAAGCATAATTAAGAGCATAATAAAACGAAAGGAATTGTCCATCGAAAACCCCTTCGCTGACGCTTGGAGTTCCTCTGAACACTCCTTGAGCCTCCTAGGATGCTCCCCAAAATTCCCAAAAGTTTCCCACTAAAGAAACTCTCAAAAAGGCTAGAAAGCCTTGAGAGAGGCTCCCAAAGGAGCCAAGAAAGCAAGAAAGGAATGGAAGAATATGATGATTGATGGTAAAATGAGGCACCAAGGGGCGCCTTATATAGGTTCGGAAAGGGGATAGCGTCGCGACGCTATTTGGCACAGCGTCGCGACGCTGTGACGTCATCGACTTGGCGCCTAAGAAATGGACAGTGTCGCGACGCTGTCCTTACAGCGTCTCGACGCTAGGCGATTTCCAGAAATTTCAGATGCGATTTTGGGCTTGATTTAGGGCCTCCACTTCATTTTCTTTGGGCCTTTTTCTTCATGGTTGACCTCTTTTGACTCCCCTTGACCCAAGCATGGAAATTGGGCTTGAATGGCTTTATTTTGGGCACTTTTCTCACCAAAATCCATAATTTGCTCCTAAAGACCAAATGACAAAATACATCAAATATTTTCAATAAAAACACAATTAAAGCACTAAAAAGCCTAATAAATTGGGACTAAAATAACGACATTTCTGCTCGTTTTCACACCCCCAAACTTAAGCTTTTGCTAGTCCCGAGCAAAATAAATTCTAAAGATGCATGAAATAGAATCGCTCAAGCCTCAATGATTTTGGAATTCTTAAGATAGAATGGAAAACATGCAAGTGGAATAAGCAAACATCGCATACTCTTGAAGAAATCTTAAACTAGTTTGAACATAAGATTAATGAATAGCATGTTCAAAACTTATCTATTGATTCTTTTACTAACCTAGATTAGTCTTATGGCTTTCTTCATTTGTTTTCCCCCTACACTGGCTAAGAGCCCCTAATAGGTCGGAGTTCTTCTATCATGCAAAAAAAAGAAACTAGGGCGCCTGATATTTTTCTTTTTCATGGGGGAGCAAAACTCACAAGCGATTTTTCTCTTTTTCTTTTTCTTTTGCTACTCCCCCAAACTTGCATTTTGATATGTAATGGTACTAGCTTTCACACTACGGTGCAGGGACCCTTAACCCGAATTTGATTCTTTGGTTGGCCTAACTGATCACACCGTAGGTAGCTCTTTTTACCCCTAGGCTTTTTCTTTTGTGCAAGCAAAAAATTTTCTTTTTCAACATATTTTTCTTTTCTCTCATTTTCTTTTGTTGTTTTTGCTTTTCTCTCAGCAGGCATAGCATTTTTTTTTTCTACCTAGCTCTTTAGAACAATCAAGCATGAACATCCTAATATTAGAAACTAAGCCTATCGGGGTGACAACAAACTTTAAAAATCATAATAAGAATCTAGATTTTCAAAGACGTCATTAGATAAGACTATTGCATGCTTTAGACATCAAAACTAAGTATCAAAAAATTTTAAAATTTCACAATTTCTGCCGTGCTCCCAGATTCCACAACATATAAACCATTTTCTCCCAAAACTTCTAAAATCACATCCTTGGCTATCATGGCTATCTATTTATGCATCCAACAGAATTTAAATATGCTCAACACAGCGAAAGCCTCCCCCCTAAACTTAAACTAAACATTGTCCCCAATGTTTTAAAAACAATAAAGCATAATGATGTGGACTTTTCCTACCGCAAGCGCACGAGTCAAGTAATAATATAGTGAAAGTAAATTCGAATGTCGTCCTCTGGATTGGATTTTTAAGCAAATCAAGTATTGTGAATTATCTCGCTCAATTTTATTTAGGGATAAAAAAGTGATGAAAGAATGGTATGAAAACTAGATCAAAGCAAGTAAAAAGTATGGAAACTCAATTGGGAGAAATACTTAGGGAATTGATTTCGCCGATTTAGTCTAGGATTGATTTTAAGGAGTAAGTTATTATGCACAATGAAATCATGAGCCAAAGACCCTTTAATCACAACTACCTCTCCCGAGTATAATTGATTCTCATGCAAATTAACTAACTTGATATCCCTATCTAAGTTTATTAATCATGCAAGGCAATGAGATCTTTTAACCAATTCGAAAGTTAATCTAAAACCGTCACGAATTAGAAACTAAACTTTAGTCATGCAATCTTGAGTAAGTCTAAATCAAATCCCTTCTCCCGAGCTAGATTCGAAACTTAAATCATTCAACTAATGGCCAATTAATTGAAAGCATTAAATCAAGATTACAAACATAATAACATTGCACAACTTAAACCATAAATCAATCCATAAACACAATCAACTACATCAATCCCTAAGCTTACAAGTTTAATTAGCTACTCATGATTAAAATTACAAGCTCAACTAAACATGTAAAAGCCATAAAAATCTAACTAAAGTGAGGGAAAGGAGAATTAAACTCGTTGTAGGTCGAGACCGAACGTCCCCGTCACGATCCCCACGAACAATGGGTTGATTTCCGAATTTTCCCCTTTGCTTCAGCCTTGAATTCCTCTCTTTTTGCTCTGTTTACGGCCCCAAAAAGTCTCAAAATTGGTTCCCCCAAAAACCTAGCCGAAAGGATGCTTATATAGCAAAATTTCGTCGTAGCGTCGAGACACTGCCTCTTATACGCGCGTGTCTGGAAAGGAAATGCGGTAGCATCGAGACCCTATTGTCACAGCGTCTCGATGCTGTGACCTTATTGCGCCTGATTCGATATGGAATGCCAGCGTCGAGAAGCTAAAGAAGCAGCGTCTCGACGCTGGTCTATATTTGACCCGAAATTGACTTTTTTCTCTTTGAAGCTTTTTCATTCCTTTGCATCTTTTCGCGTTCCGAACACCCGATTGACTCCAATATTACATTTTAGCTCCAATCAACAATTTCCTACAAAATAAACAATTAAGTGCAATAAAATGACCAATAATCATCAAAGACTAGCTAAATTAAATAAGTAAAGATAGCTAGCTATGCTCGCTATCACATAAAGAGGGATACTGAGACTTCCCTGAGCTAGGAGCGATTCATCTTCTTCCTTTGGATCCAGAAAAATGGGATTTTTGGAATTTTGGGATTTGCTAAGGTGATCCTGCAAAACAAATTGGATCACGGAGCAAAGAAAATTATTTACCGCAAAAACAACTATCTAAACTTTAATCCTTGGGTTGCCTCCCAATCAGCGCTTTCTTTAACGTCTTTAGCTAGACGAGGCTCGACACGCTTACGGAGGCTCGAAATAAAAGTTTTCATCATCCTCCAGGCCCTGCAAAAAATCACGCACCGAATTGAACACTGAAAATAGGGGAGAAAAAAAACTTTCCCCTGACCCATCTTCACTAAAGAGATTGTTTAATAACATTCCAGAAAATAAGTAGCCGCATCAAATCTCTTTTCTAAATCTCTATTCACAATGCAATTTTTAACATAGTCATCAAACGTTATGATATCAACCGGTCTGGGATCTAAGGGTGGCCTATCAATCATGCCAGTCCATTCATCAGATTCAATATCTACATGCTCAGAAGATTCCTCAGACTCAGAATTAAAAAATGATTCAACTAGGCTATCATATGACTCACTATCGGAAGAATTAAAGAATTCAAGCTCCTCTGAGTCAGACTCTATACTATGCACAAATTCGAGTTCCTTTGGGTCAGATTCTATGCTATCTACATGAAACATGAAACATCCATAGTTTTAATATAATTGTTATATTAAATTCATGCAATGCAAATGGTATAGTTTAATTAATTATACAATAACTCTTTATTGAAAAACATCAAACAATACTTTATTTATGTTCAGTCAATTGTTACAATTATTATCTACGAGTTTTAGGGCATAAAACCCAACAACTCGATTTTAATCCTGAGCTAACTATGAACTCTTGTTTATTTAGGATTATCCTTTGATTTGCATGGGTGAGAGTGGCCCGAGTTTGCCGACTCAATAAGCTTACCATTTTAGGGATAAGACCGAGTAGATAGTTGGGGACATAGGCCTGCAAGACGGAATTCACTCCTACCCGTTTTAGGGATAGTAGAGAGGTTGTTCCCTTCTCATTGGTGCGAGAGGGACTCGGTTTGAAGGTTGGACCATGAACCAATTGTTCATTAGAGGATCAGTGGGACTTAAGGAACATGAAGTAACTTCAGGGGTAAAATAGATTTTTGACCCAACTTTAGTTACAAACAACCAGTGAAGGATCAATGATAGGACCTAAATAGTCCTATTATATCACCACTAATCTAAGCTTGTTAGAGTTATTTTATGCTTTACTTGTCTTATTTACAAATCTTTGAGCTTAGGCAATGTCAGGAGCTGATGACGCTAATTTGGTGTTAATTCAAGCCAATTACGGAGTTTTGGAGCCATCTCGGTGTCTAGGACGACAAGAAGGTGAAAAAACCCAATTGTGCTGAAGCGGGCCTGAAGAACAACACCAAAAGTCGAAGATTGAAGCCCCGTACCGAGAAGAAACAAGACAAGACCGAGAAATAAAACAACAAGTTGAGGATTAGGGACGAGTCGAGACACTATCCTTGGCGTCTCGACACCGACGCGAAAATCAGCCGGAGTATAAAGTTCGCAGCGTCTCGACGCTGCCTTTGGCTTCTCGATGCCGCCGAGTTTTCTATAAATACGTAATCTCGGTTTAGTCCGCCGTTAGGTTAGAAATTTGGTCCTTTTACGATTTCTTTCGCCTCTTTTATGTTTCAGTACTGTTGTATACCGTTTTAGGTCATATTTCATGGATTCTTTCATGTCTATTCTTGTTTTTACTTCATTTATGAAGAGCTAATTGCATTTAGATTGTTGGATTGGGATTATGTTTTGATTTCTATTTAGATTGGTTGAGTTTTCTGGAGTTTATTGCACTGTTCTTGCTGTCTTTTCATTAAGTTTTGCATGATATCCCGTTTAAACCAATACATGAGGCTAGTCTATTAGGATTGATGACCCTATGTGATTACCGCTTGTGTATTCAATCAGTTATTTTTAGATAGCCACTAGGTTGAGGCAAGCCACTCTTTACGCGAGACGACCCTTGATAGGCCTAGGATGCATGTTAAAGGTTGTAGGAATTAGATTCGAATTGCATTTGAATTTAGTTAATACAATTTCAGACTCACGATCCGAAAGCGACTAGTTTAAATAGGTGATTGTGAAATTGCTTAATCTAAAACTAGTTAGATATAATTTAGTGACCTTTGCGAGGTCTCGGATGGTTTCTATTTTATGTATGAGGGGTGGTGATCGATAAAGAATATATTAATTAATCTTGTTAATTGCAGAATTCACGGTTAGCAAGTTAATTAGCACAGATTAGTGTAGGGGGTCCTCCGAGTAACCCAAAAGCCGACCAGACTAATGAAATCAACATAGAATAATTATTAGAGAAAACTAGGAAGCCAAACGAAATAGGATCAAGCATAAGAAATCCCAATCCAGCGATCCCTTTCATGTTATTGATTTCCGTCTTATTTCTCTTCTGCATGCTTTATTTTGCCTCTTTTAAATTCATCATTTATTTATTTTCTCTTATCCTTCTTTCCAAAAATCCCCCCTATTTTATAAGCGCAAGATTCTACACTTACTAGGTCCCCTTCCCTGTGTTCGATCCTGGCCACTATTTCTACAAAATAGTTGTAGTGCCGTGGATTATAAATTTTATTTGACAACTCGGAGCCTCAACAACTCCGACCCCGTCAATCAACTTACGGATCATGGTTATATCAAGTGTGTAGGATCGGTATGGAAACCCTAGAGGGGGTGAATAGGGTTTCTTCAAATTTAATCAAACTTTTTGCTAAAGTGGGCCTAATTAAACAAACTTACAATTTTTTTTATGCAAGTAATTTAAACAAGAAATTCATACAACTTTCATACAAATAATTTCAACCCAATTTAAGCAAGAAAATTTAAATTAACAAATTCAAGTACTCTAAGAAAGAAGAAGAAAGAAGAAGAAAGAAAGAAAAGGAAAAAAAAAAAAAACAGTCGCCGGCGGTCGGCCGACGGCAACTAGATTTGAAGAAGAAGAAGGAAGAGGATGAAGAAGAAGAAGAATAAGAGAGAGGAGAAAGAATTAAAAAAGAATAAAATAATAATATTTATATTATTTTAATATATTTTTATTTAGAAAATTTTAAAAAATAATTTTTTATTAAAATAATGGTGCCACGTTAGCAAACTGTTTGGGTTTAACAGAAAAATGGACGGAGGGACCAAAAGTGTTACGAAATCCAAAGCTCAGGGGTATTTTTGTTGATTTTGAAAACTCAGGGACCAAAGTGTAACTTAACCCAAACCTCAGGGACTAAAAGTGTATTTTTCCCTTAATTTAAATATGAAAGTTGATAAGGAATATGGAGAATAGAATTCTATCAACCTAATTAATCAAATAGGTACAATTAAGAACATGAATAAATTATTGCAATTAATTTTAGAAAACAAAATATAATAACAAATTAATTGCAAAAATTAAAATAAGATAGGGATAGAGAAATAGACACCGAAAATTTTATAGTGGTTTGGCCCAACCCGACCTACTCCACTCCCCAAGCTCCTCTTGGATATTCCACTAGTAAAACTGATTCTTTTCACGGTCAGAGTCGAACCGCTACAACATTCTTTTTCCGGGAGTAAGAACAAACCCGATCCTTTCCACGGTTCAGGATCAAACCGTTAGAACCTCTCTTTTTCGGGATCAAGAGAAACCCTTACATGGATTCAGAAGATGTGAAAAAAGAAGAAGAAACTCTCTCAAAGAGTGGATACACAAATCAAAGCTCACAATCTTGTAAAAAAGGATTTCTTACAACTAAAGCCCTCAAATGGCTATGAAAAATGAAAATTTGAAGCTAAAAAATGGTACGAATGCTCTCCAAGATGAGTAGTATTTTTCAGAATTCCCCCCTTTTTTTTGAATTTTTTTCGAGCCTTAAATAGACCAAAAACGGCTAAACTATCTGTTGGCTGCCACATGCCACTCTCTGATTGGTTGTACTAAAAGAAAATCAAAATCAATAATAAAATAATATTATATTCAAAATTTTGACCGTTTGACTTTCTTTATTATTAAAAAATTTGATTGCCACGTGTCGCAATATTATTGGACCACACGTCGACACATCAGCATCCATGTCATTTGCCACATCAACATTTTTGACCGTTGAGGTGCCACGTCATCTGCCATGTCATCAATTTTGATCGTTTGATATGCCGCATCATCAATTTTGACCGTTGACCTTCCACGTCATCGCCATGTCACAATTGTTTGCCACGTGTCATGCCTAATTGGATTTTCTCTTTCAATTTTGTTTTGGCCATAACTTATTCGTTTGAGCTCCGATTTGAGTGATTCAAAAGGCGTTGGAATCGTTGTTTTGAGATCTACGCTATGGATAATTTAAAACACTAAAATTTTTAATAAATAAAATAAAGTTTGTTACCATCAAAATATTGATTAATTAATTAATTAATTTGAGATTAAGGGCCAAAAAAGCCAACAAATAGGACAAAAATATATCTACGGTAAGGGGAGTGCAACTACTGGGCTATAGTGGAGTGTTCCGATAGCTAACGAATGTTGATTAACTAGGCTAATGAGTTTAGTCGGTTAATCTTGAATCGTTGGAGCTCATGATATGTAGGTCCCTTAGGTCCCCTGCTAGCTCATATATGAATAAACCTTCGAATAGTGTGGTGGGAGAGTTTGAATAGTTCAAATTCGATTTAGGGAATCAACGTTGATTATATACGATTATTGACGTTAGGGGTGTTCATCGGTCGGTTTTCTAGAAAACTGAAAACCAACGAATTTCGAAGACTGTTGGCAGCCGACCGATCGATCGATCGGTTCAGTTGGTTTTCATATTTTCTTTGTTTTAATTAATGTTTGATGTACAACAACGCTGAGGGAGAGAGAGAGAACAGAGGTTGAACGAAATACTCAAGCTGAGGGAGAACTGAAAGAGAGGCAGTGGCGATAGGGGACTCGGACTGATCGGACTGCGGTGACGGTGACAGTGATTGAGGGAGGCGACGACGACAGCGTGAGAGAAAGATCTGACTTGAAGAATGAAAAAGAAAGGTGGGGCGACAGAGGACTTGGACTGTGGCAATGGAGAGAGGCGTGAGAGAGACGACGACGACGACAACCGAGGGAGGCAAAGGCGATGGAGACAACGTGAGAGAGAGATCTGAGATGAAGAATCGTGACGGAGAGATCAGAGATGAAAAACCGTGACGGCGACGGCGAGAATCGTGAGAGACAGAGAGGAATGTTTGAGAAACTTAGGGTTTTCTTTTTAATTCTAATTAATTTGTTTTAATTTATATATATGTCGGTCGATTCTTTGGGATATCACTAAACCGACCGACCGACCGATCAGTTTTTCAAATGGAAGAACCGACACCGATCGACCGTCGTCGGTTCGGTCGGTCGGTTCGGTTTTTGGTTTGAATATGAACACCCCTAATTGACGTATTAGTTTAATTACGAATTAATCTATAATTTGAGAGATTTGAAATATTTAAATATGGTTTAAATATTATACACGTGAATAGGGATTCATGTTTGAGAGATCGGTTTTGGAAGAAGTCGGGATTAGGTGAAAGAAATGATGAATTTAATATTTAATATTAAATTAATATAATTAATTAAAATTGTTTAATTAATTATTTAAATTAATTTTAATTAATATTAATTGTATGAATTAATGTTAATTAAAATTAAAGTTATAATAGTCATTTAATTTTGAATTTAGGAAATTAAAAAATTAATGAATTTTTGGAGGTGGTGGTTTCATGACTCATTTCATGCACTAAACCACCATTAGCCACCTAATCCTTTTGCCAAAATTAATCCTCATTTTTGGTGTCTTGCTTTGGTGATTCAAGACTGCATGTTTTCCTCTTTAAGTAGAGGATTAAGAGAGGTGGAAACCTTCCCCGTCCC
Organism: Luffa aegyptiaca; assembly: GCA_017139565.1. Lineage (NCBI taxonomy): Eukaryota > Viridiplantae > Streptophyta > Magnoliopsida > Cucurbitales > Cucurbitaceae > Luffa > Luffa aegyptiaca. The sequence goes on from CM029397.1 coordinate 28,146,890, forward strand.
CGTCCCCGCCCCCGTCCCCGCCCCCTAAATCAATCCCCGTCCCCGCCAAATTCTCCATTTAATTTAGCGGGGATCGAGGCGGGGAATTTGCGGGGATCGGGTTCCCCGCGGGGAATTATTCCCCGTTTCTTTTTTTTATTTTTTATTAAATGTCAATCAATTGCAATTATTTTTTAAAACATTTATGGAATATCCTAATGAAAAAGGCAATAATATTTCATGATAGAGTTTAAAATCTTCAAACATCATTTCTAAAAGTTTAAATTTCAATATTACAATATGGTTTTCAACATAAATAAATCACAATTACAACATAATCTCAAATATAACAAATTTTAAAATAATAACAACAATAAAATAACAAGTTTAGAATTAAAAATTGCAACAAAAACAACAAAGTTAGAATTTTACTATTTATACTTATAAATTACACCATAATATTATAATAATATACATTAAATTAAATTATATATATATATATTATAAAAAAGCGGGGCGGGGCGGGGGAACGGGGAGGGGCCGGGGCCGGGGGAACGGGGCGGGGACGGGGACGGGGAATATAATCCCCGTCCGTGCCCCCGTTTAGAGAATGGGGAAAAAATTCTCCCCACTCCCTCCCCCATTCCCCGTGCAATCGAGGATTCCCCACCCCATTCAGGGCGGGTCCCCAGCCCCACGGGATAAATGGACACGTCTAATTATGCTGTCAAACTCTCAAAACTAAACAATTTAATTAATTATATCAATTTAATATCAAATATTAATTTAATTATTTGCACCAATCCCGATCTCTCTCAAAACTGATCGCTCGAATATGAATCCCTATTCATATGTGCAATATTTAAATCATATTTACATATTTCAAACTCTCCAGTTTAATTCATAATTAAACTATTACGTCAATGATATCGTATAAAATTGATGTTAACACCCTAAACCGAATTTGAACGATTCAAACTCTCTCATCACATTGTTCTAAGGTTTCGTTTGATAGGAGCTAGCAGGGGGACCTAGTGGACCTACAGATCATGAGCTCCAACAATTTGAGATTAACCGGCTAAACTCTTTAACCTAGTTAACCAACATTCGTTAACTACTAGGACACTCCACTATAGCCTCGTAGATGCACTCTCCTCACTGTAGATATATTTTCGTCCCCTCGATATAACCATGATTAGTAAGTCGATCCTTCACAGTTTGTTCGTAACTTCAGCTGGGTCAAAAGTTCGTTTTACCTTTGAAGTAACCTCTTGCTCCTTAAGTCCCACCGATCCTCTAATGAACATTGGTTTGTGGTCCAACCACCAAACCGAGTCCCTCTCGGGCTAATGAGAGGGTGAGACCCCTTGTTCAAGACCTGGATTCAACACTTAAAGGAACAACCTCTCTACTATCCCTAAAATGGGTATGAGTGAATTCCGTCTTGCAGGACTATGTCCCCAACTATCTACCTGATGTTATCCCCAAAATGGTAGGCTTATTGAGTCGGCGAACTCAGGCCAGTCTCACCCATGTAGATCAAAGGATAATCCCAAATAAATAGGAGTTCATAGTTATCGCAAGATTAAGATAGAGTTACCTAGGTCATCGCATGAAATGGTCAGTCTCAATAGTAAACGATGTTATAAAATGAAAGTGACTTATTTTGCGGTTCGATCTTATGCAAACTCATTTCATAGGACGCTCCCACTCACATGTCTTCACATGAACGATTTAGGATCACATCGTTTGCACTAAATACAAAGTGGGTCACGTCCATAGTGTCCCTAAAATAAGGTACTCAACCCTATCTCTATACTATAGACCGTTTTGGCTATGTACTTGAACTTGATCCACTCTTATGTCTCCACATATAGTATTCATACTATAGTCAAGTGTTCTTAGTTGGTTGGATTTAGGTTAAATAACGTGAAATTCACTTATTATTCAATAACAACTTTATTGAATAAACTTCAATAACATTTTTATTGCAAATAGAATATGTTTATCGTTTACAAACTGCGAGTTTTAGGACATAAAACCCAACAAAGTTAACTTTTGCTTTTTGTTCAAATTTGAGTTTAACTTGAGTTTGTGTTGTTTGTCAGAATCCACTTTTGATTTTCTTGTTTCTATGGTGCCAAAATATGGTTTTGAGACTTTGAGCTTTAGAAGAAACTTGATTTTTAGTTTGAGGGTGAATTTCAAAATGGAGAGATGGGTCATAAAGTTTGAGTTTAAGAGTTTGTTTGGACCTTCAAGTTAACTTTGGGCTTTTCAGTTTGTTGGGTTCCTAGAGTGAGTAAAAATAAGATATAAAAAGACTCTAGAACTCTGTGCAAGTACACACAGTCTGCAGCAAGTAATAAGTATTTATCGAATCCAAGGTCTGAATTAGCTTTCACTTTATCTATTTTGCTTAGTTTTTCAATGGTTTCAAAAGTGGTAAAAATGATTGGTTTAGGTCTGAACGTTGGAGAGTTATTGTTCGTTGGAGTTCACGTTTGATTTGAACGAGGTTCCAGTTTCATTGGATTTGTCACTAGCACGTGTGCATGACAACCCCAAATCCTGAAGTAATGTAAACTAGGTTTATGCTCTCTCCATAATTCAAAAGGTGTTTCAGAAACACTCTTTGAGGGATCGTTGTTCAAGATATGAACTTCAATTTCTACTACATAACCCCAGAATGAGTTAGGCAATTGAGCATAACTCATCATAGAATGAACCATGTCCAACAAGGTTCTATTTCTTCTTTCTGATACACCGTTTTGCTGAGGTGTACCAGGTGCTGAGAGTCGAGACATGATTCCATGTTCTATCATATAGTCTTGGAACCTTAAGTTCATGTACTCTCCGCCTCGATCGGATCGAAGTGTTTGGTCAAGTAATATAGTGATTTTGAGTATAAGAGTATCGTCTCCACAGGGATTGGTTTTTATTCATTTAATTACAACGAATATTATTGCTTACCTTTATTTAGATAACAAAATCTAATGTCGGAAAGTTAAATTGAAAAGCTAATCTAGAAAACAAAAGATAAATGGAGACACAATCTGGAGGGATAATTCGAGGGTATTGATTTCATTAATTGGACCTTTAATTACTTAATCAATTAGCCAATTAGGATTAATTAGACATTTAATTCATAAGTCTAGAAGCCTAATATCAAGGATTCTCCTGTCGGTCTCCTCCTTTTCTCATGCGTTTTAATAAAGAATCTCCTTTCAGTTTCCTCCTTAATTACTAAGCATGACATTATGACTCTTCAATAACAACCTCTAATGTCTATTTATTTAATCCCGTTGTCACTTAGGTAAATAAACATTAGTCATGCATTTAGTTCTAGTCTAAGCTTCTTTCCATCGAGTTTCCACTTAGAAAACAATTCAATTAATCATTGATCAGGTGATTAAAAGCATTACACACAAAATGCACAAATGAATGAAAATGGCAATTAAACCAAACCAACTAAATAATTAAGCAAAGGTCCAAGTAATTACATCAAACCCATATATTTAGGAATTAACTACTCATAATCACTAAACATCCAATAATTCCTAATTACACCTAATCTAGAAACTAAAAATAAAGAAGAAGGGAAGAGAAATGCTCAAACTAATGTAGATCTCCTTGTTCCCGTGGCGATCTCCATCAATCCCAAGCTCCAAAGATCTTCAACAAGTCTCCAAATCTTCTCCCAAAACCCCCAATTTTAAAGTTGAATCAAGAATAGGGTAAAAACCCTCCAATTGGCTCCTTTAATGTTGACTAAAAAATGCTCTATTTATAGATGTCCAGCAGTCCAGTGTCGAGACGCTACATGTTCAGCGTCGAACGTTGTTCCTTGCTGCCCATGTAGTCTAGCGTCTCGATGCTACAAGGCCAGCATCTCGACATTGTTACATCTGGTACTTGCCACCCACATCTTCCTAGCGTTGAGACGCTCCAAGGCTAGCATCTCGACCCTAGCCTCTCAGACTTCCTCTTCTTGAATAGCGTTTTAGATGCCATTTTGGGCCTCCAAATCCTCTTCTCTTGGGCTTTTGGGATTTATCCTCAATTGTTCTCTTTTTTAATCTTCAAAATAGTCCAAAAGCCTCCAAATACATCCAAAATTTCTCAAGAACTTCAGTTTTGCCCTTTTAGCTCGATTTTTGAAATTTAAACATAAAATTAATAGGAAATAGATAGAGTATTTGCATGCTATCAGGAAGCGACATTAATCGTTCGTAATTCAATTTGGTTTCCATGAAACCCATACATTGTGCAAAAACAAAATTTAAAAAACAATTTCTACTGTAATTCTACGTTAAACATGCTTAAACTATTGTAAAGGCTTAAAGAACTTACTTGTTGTTGAATCTTTACACCATGAACGAACTCCCTCATTTTAGATTTCCAATCACAACAACATCATGGGACCGAATTCATAGTAGAACACCACCACAAGGAAACCTCCCTATCCTCTAAGTAATTGAGGTATGGATTGTGGAAACTTTTTCTTCAATTGACTGGGATAATCTCACAGAGGAATGACCTTGTGAAATTGAGAGAGATGAGAGCATTCTTAGAGAGAGGAGAGCTTGAGAGTGTTGGGTTTTATGCCCCAAAACTCGTAGATAGTAAATGAAACAAATTAATCGATCTCAATAAAGCGTTATTTGAGTGATTCAGTAATTTGGTTATTGAATAATCGAGTTTGCATTAATAAACCCTAAATCCAATAAACTAAGATCCAAGGTTGTTTAAATGAAACTTGGACTAGTATGTGGGGACATACGGGGATCGATGTCCAAGTAACAACCTAAAAGGTCTATAGTATAGGGATAAGGTTGGGTACCCTATCCTGCTGGCACTATGTGATACCTTGTATTCGATACAGATGCAATGATCCAAAGCATCCATGTAGGAGACATGCGGGTGGGGGTATCCTATGCAATGAGTTTGCATAAGACCGGAGTAACCACTAGATGTAACACCGTTAGCTAGTTTAAGTTTCTATTTCAATGGGATGACCTAGGTAACTCAATCTCAATCCTGAGTCTGTTATGAACCCCTTTCAGGAGGGATATTCCTTAGATTTGTATGGGTGAGAGTGGCCAGTTCGCCGACTCAATAATACTACCATTTCAGGGGCAAGACCGAATGGGGGTTGGGAACATAACAGTACAAGATGGAATTCACTCCTTCCCCTATTGGGGTAAGTAGATGTGTGTTCCCTTAAGGGCTGATTTCGGGGCTTGAACAAAGGCGCACCGTCCTTTCCTGGCCCGAGAGGAACTCTTGTTTAGTGGTTGGACCCTAAACAACTTGTTCATTAGAGGGATCTGTGGTACTTAAGGAACCAGAGGTAACCTAGGGGTAAAACGGTAATTTGACCCAACTGGTGTTACGAACACACGTGAAGGAATGACTTATTGCATTGGTCGATATTCGTGGACACATAAATATTCTACAGTGAGAAGAGTGCAACTGTGGGTTTTTAGTGGAGTGACCCACAGTTAACGAATGTTGACTAACTTGGTTAATGAGTTTAGCCAATTAGTCGCGTATCGTTGGAGCTTCTGATCTGTAGGTCCATTAGGTCCCACTAGTAGCTCGTAAAGAGACTTGAGGCAATTAAGTATAAATTGTATATTGAAAGTGTTCAACTTATTTAGGGGAATCATATAATGTATATTGATACATTATAATATAAAGTTTATGAAACTTTATAATATAATTTTGAATTAATTTCAAAATTAATTCTTGAGAGAAAATATTTGAAAGAGTTCAAATAATTATTCATATTCATATAAATAATTTAATAAAATCCCTAAGATTAAATATGTGATATTTAATTGGGTAATTAATTAATTATGGAATTAATTATTTATTTATTAAAATTAGATATGAATAAGATAATAAATTTGATCTTATTCATGATCTTTTCCTATTAGGAAAAGGTCTTGACTTTTTTCCTATAAATAGGACCTCTGGACTGGGGTGAAAGACATCTCATTCATTCTCCTACTCTCAGAGAATTCCCCTGAAGGCTCCCTCTAGACTCCCACCAGTCTCCTGCCTCTAGAAGTCTTAGAGTCATACCGGTGTAGCCATAGTGGTGGTGTCCGCAGTAGTTCGTGATTATTTCACAAGCAGTTGGTGAATTTAATCTGAGTCCTCAACGAGAGTAAGTAATTTGTTACTATATAAATTAGATTTAGATCTAATATTTTTGTATGCTTAGCCTTAATATAAATTTAGAATAGTTCTAAGATTATTGCCAATGTATTGGTATTTTAGATTAAACAAAAATTAACTACGAATCGGTCCCAATCACGCTTACGCTTTACGGAATTACGGAATTCCAATCCTTACAACGCTGGGAGAGTTCCCTTATAACCAAAGTCCTATATCCTACTTAATCATATTTCAAATCTATTAAAATACTAAGTAGGAATTCTAATCCTATTAGCAATGTGATCTTAGGTCTAGGAAATTCTAAACCGTTTAAATTTTAACTAATTTCCTAAGATCCTATGTTAGCATGCAATTCTTTGTTATAGGTTAACAGTTTCTATTCATTAACTTTTATAACTGTTATAACTTTTAGTGAAATAGTCCTATAACATGCTTCTAATGGTGATGAAAACTTATAACAATCAAGTATTCAAGTTATATATAAAACACCATTTGGAAACAACCTACGTCTAGGTGTGTATAACGATTTATACTTACGATGTCTAGGTGATAAACTCATTTAAAACTTACATCACTCAAGCATGCTCATAAAACTCAGGTTAACCTAACTCAAGTACCAGCTCGATGCCTGATGCGTGTGAGGCTGAAATGATGGATATGTTAGTAAAGATGATAGATAATGAAATTTGAATAATTCAGCCAACCTTAGTGCAAGTATACATTGTCGCATGTAGTAATAAAAACCTTAGAAGTATTCCAAGGGTATCGATCCCACGAGGACTAAATTAGAAACACAGATTTGAAGAAGAAACTGTTCAAAGATTGCTTAGAATAGGTAACCAAAGAAATAATTGATGATTGATTTTTTGAAAATAAACAAAACAAATAAGTAAAGAAATAACAATGATAAATAAAACGAGGTGTTCAATATAGTTTCATCCCAAAGGCAAATAACTTTAATCATAGATTATTCAACTTAAGTCTATTTAATGCATTGGGTAAGATTTAACTTCTATTTGGCCTTGCTCCCAAGAACCGTTAGAAGGCTAAGCGAGTACCATTATGCACATTTCTGTGACTCGACTCCAACATAGATAATTCACGAATGCCATCTATAACTCTATAGTTGTTATAGGGTGCCTTAGGCTGCTTGGCCTATAACACCAAATACACTCTTTCGAGCCCTTTCTCCTATATCACCTTTATGAGAACCGATATCGTTTGTCCCTTTCGAGATCAAACTCACATAGCATGCAAAGTCCAAGTGATCAATTTAAACTCAGCAAGATCAGAATGATAATCAATAAAGAATGGCATTCATTGAATAGAAACCTAAGCAAATAAACACTTTCAAGCTATTGAACCATATGGGAATTCACTATATTGAACCCTCAACGAAATTTAGCTAAGCATGGTGGAATAAAGTGCAAATGAACAACTTTCCATTGAAATAAAATATAAAAAATACAAATGAATGAAAAGTGACAAGTGCTGGAAATAATGGCAGTAGCTAAATACTAGGGTTTTTTCTTTTATCCAATCCTTCTAGAGTTTGCTCGACACTCTACCCTCCTTTACAATGGGAATAGGGTGAAAATCCCTACTTGATGTCTAACTAAGGTTAGAATTCAGTCTTCTTAGAAGGACCTCGGACATTCCTACTCATGGGCGTCTACTAGGGTTCTGTCACCACCCTCTTCTTCCCAGTGAGTTCTGGTTGAATTCCCCTTCGAATCGAGGCATTTTATATTGTGGGAAGTGGTTGAGGAGTCACGAAAATGGTGTTGGTAGGTAGCCCAGTCAGTTTCAGAGTCAAAACAGCTAGTGAGTTGCGTGAAAAGCTCGTTTAAAACGACCTGCGACGGACTCAGACTTTTCTGTTTCTGCCCAGAAATGCGATCGCATTTCATTTTTCCTTGGAAAAAATGCGGTCGCATTTCAATAACATTTCAACACCATTTCTCTATTTTCCTCTGTTTTCTGCAAAACACCAAAACTAAGTCAAATTCACACCAAAATGAGTTCTTTTAAGCACAAATATGAATAATTTGACACACATGACTCTCAAAGACCTAACTTACCAACTTTTAACCTTTTTAGGCTCAAGAATAGTAATTTTAACAAAAAACATACAAATTTCACAAGAAATAAGCTAAGAATAATGAGCAAAATAGGTATATTTTTGGCATTTATCATACCCCCAAACTTAACTCATTGCTTGTCCTCAAGCAATAACAAAAATGTTAGAGATCAAATGTAATTACGAATCAAAATGTTCGAGATCAAGAATATGAAATCAAGTAAACATGCTTCTCAAGATCGTTTTCTAAAAAGTTGCCTTTTAGGAGAGGTTTCTACTCTAGTGCCAGTCACAACTTCTAAGTTTCCTAGGCATGAGGATTTCTATTTTTCTTTTTCAAAGCAAAACTCTCCTTAATCCCTCCTAACCAACATGTTTAAACTACCTAACTCCTACTCATAGAGTCTAGGGTAATCCTCTTAGTTAAGAAAACTAATCTTGAGATAAATGAACATACATGAGTAAACTTTTCTTTTCTATCTCCCCCAAACTTGTTTGACTACTAGTGCTCTTTTTATTCAACTTTCTTTTTCCCAAGAGATCCTTGTTGTCACCTCTACCTTCGTTCTAGCTTATCGACACTTTGTGGTGAAGATATCTAGCTACAAGTAAAGATCACAAACTTAGAATCATACTCACTTCCCTAAGTCAACCTTTCATGCAGTGGCAAACCATGGGTGTCATGAATGCCCCTGGTTACTCAGTAACTCTAGGAAGGAGGAGTAACTCTCGGTTTTTTTTTTTTTTTAAGAATAATGATACCTTGAGCACATATCTCTTTTCAGCAGTACAAACTTACACAAAATGCATATTTACAAAGTAAAGCACCCCCCCCCCCCAACTTAAGATACACAATGTCCTCATTGACTTTTGTTTTTGGGACATAGGCACAACACGAGGCTTTTTGTTTTCAAAACATCAAGGCTAAACTCTCCTAGTGTGCTAGAAAGATTAAACATGAGGAAGTTTAGACTATAAGAAAATATTGTAAAGAAAAAGACTAATGGAAAGCCTATGACTAGAAAACAAATCGGTTGTGACGGTGACACTTTTGAGATAGAAATATGCTCTAGTTATCATCATAAAGGACTTAAAAGAAAACTCACATAAAAGCATATTTATCAAAAACGTTTCCAAGCACAACCTTTTATCAAAAGTTGGTTTTTCTCAAAACTTCCTTAGTTTAGCCAAAATGGAAACCAAGCAAATTTTTCCAAAAAGCTTTAAACCCAAGTCATTTTTAAACATAATCTAGCAGCAACGCATCACTAAACTAACTCAAAACAGTAAACTAAACAAATAAACAACTAACTAATAGTAAATAAACAGCAAATTGTTCATAAAAACAACAAATTAACCTATCAAAACAGTAAACTAACATTAAAACAACAACTAACACATTAACAAATTCTTAGACAACATTTAAAAGTGTAAGGGAAACAAAAAAACTCCCCTATTCCTCCTCTGAGGAACCTTCCTCATTCTCTTCCTCCTCAAGGCTGTCAAAATTGGAATTTGATCCTCATCCAACTCTTTTACCTCAGAATCTGACATTGTGTCATCACTGGAGGTACTGACCTCCTTTTCTTCATCCTTCTTCTTATTTTCTTTTTCTTCCGAAGAAGAGCTTCCACCAGCGGGTGAAGTGCCTCTAGTATCATATTCAAATAGAGGGTCGAGGGCAACATCACCCTGCTGGTCATCTAAGGACACAACTTTGCCTTTTTCAGAATGTTGTCCAAATGCGGTCGCATTTTGTCCTTCTCCTTCATTTTCTGTTTTTTTTCTTTCTTAGATAGCTTAAATAACAAAACTTGTCAAAACATTCACACACTTAATCATTATTATTATTATATATTTTTTTGGTGGAAATTTTCAAGTAAAAAGTCAAACTCAAAATACCTTAGCCAATTAAACTCCTAGGTAAATCCCTAGGAAAAGGTGTTCCCTACGGTCATCTTAAGTACCTTTTCCAAGACAGGATTTTCCTTAGACAGAGTTCCTTGCCCAGATTATTTTGTTTTTTTATTTTTAACTACTAATAATTTCTTTATTATTCTTTTCTTCTTTTGTTTTATTTTTTTATTCAAAAAACTGAAACATCAACAAACTTATAAGAGTTTTCACACACTTATTCCTTTTGAGTGAAAATTTTTTCGAACCAGTTCAAGTTAAAAACCTTAGCTACTTCAATTCTCAAAGGAATCTCCAGGTATTTATCAAAGCTCTTAAAAGAAAACAAACTTGAGCATCAACAAACTATCCGAACAGACTAACAAAGTAATATACTGAAAACAATGTGCTAAGAATGCTAATCCTAACTAAAAGAACAATGAATTAATGCATGAAAAATATTGCTAAAGATCTAACTAAGCAAATGAAAAATAAAGAAAGATGTTGATATTTAATAAAGGAAGCAGTAAGAAGTAAAGGAGAGTGAAAACTCCCCTAGTTCTACGAAGATTTGTCCTCCAAATCAGAGGTTTCTGGTTCATCAAGAAGGGATGACGGAAATGGAGGGGCAATTGAAGCTTCATCAGATGAGCTGGCCAGGAACATCTGTTTGATAGCCTCACCTTCACTTGAGCATAGGTCTAATGGTCCTTGTTCTACTCCTTTTTTTGGATATTCCTGCCTTATATTCTCTTCTTCTTGTCTCTTAACTTTATTAGCTTCCTGAAACATAAACAAAACAATCAAAAAGTTCACAAGCTCATATGTTTTTTTTTCTTTATCTTTTTTTTTTTATTTTATACTTATTTAGGCAAAGAAAAAGAATGACTTAGTTGATCTCCAACAGGGAGATTAAAGCTTTATTCCTACTTTGTGCGCCATCAGCTTTCATCTTGACCCTAGGTCTTGATAATGGATGAGATTTGAGTCTTAATTGAGGCGTTTTAATCATGGAGTGCTTTGTCTCTATTATCATCTCACTTAATCTACACTTGAATGTAGACTTTGCAGTCTCATCCTTTGTCGTATACTGCATATTTTCATCCTCCATGATTTCCTCTTTGATTTCTTCCTCAAATAGCATTTTCTGCAAGCTACAACAAGCAAAGGAATCATTAGGATCGTCCTCAAATCTATCTTTTTCTAACATTTTCTACAAGCTACAATATGTAAAAGAATCAATAGGATCAAAATCAAAACATCTATCCATTTCATCAGGGTGTTTGAATGCTTGGAGCACATCGAAGTTCACTTGTTGAGAACTGACATCTGCATGGCTCAATGCAATTTCTTTTTCGGGTGTCTTCTCTTTATTCTCTTTTTTAGGCGATTCTTTTTTAATCTCTTATCTCTCATTTGTCTCCTAGGTATTTTCAAGTGTAGGAATGCTTTTTGCTTCTACTGGGAGTTCAGGGTCTTCATGCTCCAATCCACTTTGAAATGTTACCTCCTTGTATTGCTCTTGTGCTTCTTGTTCCACATTCTCATTGTTGTCAGGCAAGATTCCTTGTTGACTGTTTTCCAATTCCTCTATCAATTGCCTTACTTGGATCTCCAAGTTCTTTATAATGGCGTCATTCCTTGCCATGTATTTTCTTATGAGTTCTTCCAAGCTAGTTGACACTTGTGATTCCATCTCTTGTTGCATTTCTTGTTGGGCATATTGATCTTGATATTGGTCTTCAAAAGTAAACAAAAATTCTTGCTCCAAATGAGGTGTTGGATTATTGTTGCTAACATCTTGTTGGTCTTCCCATGAGAAGTAAGGGCGTTATAACCATTTTTGGTAAGGATCGAAAATGGGACTCTAGTTGTCTGGTTGCCCTGTATAATAAGGATTAGATGAACAAGTTTCAAACAAAGAATGAATATTAGCACAATAAACACAAAAGAAATTAGAGTGACAAGCCATTGATGTGATTTGTGCACTCAAGGCTGTGATGATGTCTTCTTCCACATGTGGGTTATATTGAGCTATCAAACCGATTAGTTGTGCTTATCTTCTATCGTCTTTTTCTTTTTCTTTTTTTTTTTCAACAGGAGGATCGACTCAAGATAAATCTATTAGAAGTTCTTGAATGCAAGTAGCTTCATCAAGATGCTCCTGTGCGCTCAACTTCTATTGTTCTTTCTTTCTATCTCAAGGTCTAGCTCGAAGAGATGATGCTCTTTGCTCATGCACAAAGTTCAACCTACAAAAGAAACTGCAAATCAAAGTTAGATTCTCTTAAGATAGAAATTCGGTCACAATCAAATCACAATTTCAACAAACAAAAATTGGTTTCACTTTTAGTCCCCAACAACGGTGCCAAAAACTTGGTGCGTGTGAGGATGAAATGATGGATATGTTAGTAAAGATGATAGTGAAGGATTGGAATTCCATAATTCCTTAAAGCGGAAGCGTGATTGGGACCGGTTCGTAATTAATTTTGTTTAATCTAAAATACCAATACATTAGCAATAATCTTAGAACTATTCGAAATTTATATTAAGGCTAAGCATACAAAAATATTAGATCTAAATCTAATTTATATAGTAATAAATTACTTACTCTCGTTGACGACTCAGATTTAAATTCACCAATTGCCTGTGAAATAATCACGAACTACTGCGAAAACCACCACTATGGCTACACCGGTATGACTTTGAGACTTCTAAAGGCAGGAGACTGGTGGGAGTCTAGAGGGAGCCTTCAAGGGAATTCTCTAGGAGTTGGAGAATGAATGAGATGTCTTTCACCCCACCCCAAGGGTCCTATTTATAGGAAAAAGGCCAAGACCTTTTCCTAATAGGAAAAGATCATGAATAAGATCAAATCTATTATCTTATTCATATCTAATTTTAATAAATAATTAATTAATTCCATAATTAATTAATTACCCAATTAAGAATCACATATTTAATCTTAAGGATTTTATTAAATTATTTATATTAATATGAATCTAATTCATATTAATTATTTGAACTCTTATAAATTAATTCAAAATTATATTATAAAGTTTCATAAACTATATATTATAATGTATCAATATACATTATATGATTCCCCTAAATAAATTGAACACTTTCAATTTACAATTTATACTTAATTGCCTCAAGTCTCTTTACGAGCTACCAGTGGGACCCAATGGAGCTACAGATCAGAAGCTCCAACGATACGAGACTAATTGTCTAAACTCATTAACCAAGTTAGTCAACATTCGTTAACTGTGGGTCACTCCACTAAAGACCCACAGCTACACTCTTCTCTCTGTAGAATATTTCTGTGTCCACGGATATCAACCAATGCAGTAAGTCAATCCTTCACGTGTGTTCGTAACACCAGCTGGGTCAAATTACCGTTTTACCCCTGGGTTACCCTCTGGTTCCTTAAGTAAATCCCTCTAATGAACAAGTTGTTTAGGGTCCAACCACTAAAGAGGAGTTCCTCTCGAGCCAGGAGAGGACGCTTTCGTTCAAGCCCCAAAATCAGCCCTTAAGGGAACACACATCTACTTACCTCAATAGGGGAAGGAGTGAATTTCATCTTGTACTGTTATGTTCCCAGCCTCCATTCGGTCTTGCCCCCGAAATGGTAGGATTATTGAGTCGGCGAACTGGCCACTTTCACCCATACAAATGTAAGGGCAATCCCTCCTGAAAGGAGTTCATAACAGACTCAGGATTGAGATTGAGTTACCTAGGTCATCCTATTGAAATAGAAACCTAAACTAGTTAACGACGTTATATCTAGTGGTTACTATTTTGCGGTCCGGTTTTATGCAAAGTCATTGCATAGGATACCCTCACCCGCATGTCTCTTACATGGATGCTTTGGATCATTGCATCTGTATCGAATACAAGGTGGACTGTATCACATAGTGTCACCAGGATAAGGTACCCAGCCTTATCCCTATACTGTAGACCTTTTAGGTTGTTACTAGGACACCGATCACCGTTTGTCCCCACATACTAGTCCAAGTTTCATTTAAACAACCTTGGATCTTAGTTTATTGGATTTAGGGTTTATTAATGCAAACTCGATTATTCAATAACCAAATTACTGAATCACTCAAATAACGCTTTATTGAGATCAATTAATTTGTTTTATTTACTATCTACGAGTTTTAGGGCATAAAACCCAACAACTCCCACTTGAACTAAAACTCTAGTGGGCAATGTACATCAACAATCAAAATTGAATGAATAATCATTGAAGTAGGAATAGTGGTTTGTATTAATACTGTATAATACATGAAAAGTACAAATACAGATAAATACAATAAACTAGGGCATTCACAATACCCATTATAATTCTCCCATTTGCCTTAGATTATTCTATGTACATATCTCGCAGACCTAGACCCTCTAGATGACTCTCGAACACTTTAGCCATGAGAGCCTTCATAAATGGATCAGCAATATTGTGCTCAGAGGGTACCTTCGTGACGATCACGTCCCCTCGTTGCACGATCTCTCTGATGAGATGATATTTGCGTTGTATGTGCTTTCCTCTTTTATGACTATGAGGTTCTTTAGAATTTGCCATTGCACCACTATTATCACAGTAAAGGGTGATTGACAAGTTCATATTTGGAACAACTTCCAAATCCATGAAGAACTTTCGTAGTCATACGGCCTCCTTAGCTGCTTCACAAGCAGCGACATATTTGGCCTCCATGGTGGAGTCTGTAATGCATCCTTGTTGGATGCTACGCCAGACTATAGCTCCCCCGTTTAGGGTAAATACTAACCCTGATGTGGATTTCCTAGAATCCTTATCAGTCTGAAAGTCAAAGTCTGTGTATCCTGTAAGGATCAAATCCTTAGAGCCATACACAAGCCGATAGTCCCTCGTTCTCCGAAGATACTTGAGGATGTTTTTAACTGCAGTCCAATGGTCTAACCCTGGATTGGACTGGTACCTGCTGACTATCCCATTGCATAGCAAATGTCAGGCCTAGTACATAACATGGCATACATAAGACTGCCCACAGCTGAAGCATATGGGATCCATCTCATATCCTCACTTTCTTGAGGTGTCTTAGGATATTGTTCCTTAGACAAATGAACTCCATGCCTGAAGGGTAGTAAACCCCTCTTCGAATTCTGCATCTTATATCTGGATAACATCTTGTCTATATATGATGCTTGAGACAGGGCTAACATTCTGTTCTTACGATTCTTGATAATTTGAATCCCTAGAACATATTGAGCTTCACCCAAATCTTTCATTTGGAACTCAGTCGATAGCCATTTTTTAATGTCAGCTAGATATTCTACATCATTTCCAATGAGAAGAATATCATCTACGTACAACACCAGAAAAGCTACTGAACTGTTGATAATCCTTTTGTAAACACAAGTCCCATCAACGTTCTGGTCAAAACCATAAGATTTGACAGCAGTGTCAAACATTATATTCTAAGATCTGAAAGCTTGCTTCAACCCATAAATGGATCGTCTAAGCTTGCAAAATTTTTGCTCCTAACCTCGAGCAATGAACCCCTCTAGTTGAGACATAAAGATGTTCTCATCAAGATTGCTATTCAGAAAGGTAGTCTTGACGTCCATCTGTCAAATCTCATAATCATAAAACATGGTAATGGACAAGAGAATCCTTATCGACTTTAACATGTCAACTGGGGAGAAGGTTTCCTCATAGTCCACCCCCTCCTTTTGGGTATAACCCTATGTCATAAGTCGAGCTTTGAAAGTCTGTACTTTCCCAGCTGTGTCTCGTTTTCTCTTGTAGATCCATTTGCACCCTATGGGTTTAACCCCTTCAGGTAGGTCTACAAGATCCCAGACTTGTTTGAAGTACATAGGCTCCATCTCTAGGTCCATAGCTTTGACCCGCTGGTCATGGTCCACATCATTCATTGCCTGTCTAAAGGTCAATGGATCCTCAACTCCATCATCAGGTATGACAGCTGGATTTTCTGCTAAACCCAGATAGCGTTCAGGTTGAGTAACAACCCTCCCACTACATCGAGGCATTCTCAACTATTGAGAAGGATGGGCTTGACCAGATGTACTGGACTCATCTACAACTCTTGTTCAAGCTCCAGTTTGTGTACTGGGCTCATCAACAACCCTTGTTGAAGGTCCAGTTTCATCAACAACTTTTGTTGATTCATTTGTAGCTTCACCAGAAAGTTCACTTAACACCATTTTACTATGTGGCTTATGTTCTCGAACGTGGTCTTATTCTAAGTAAGTAGCATTTGTCGAAACAAACACTTTATTTTCTTGTGGATCGAAGAAGTATCCACCTCTTGTTTCTTTTGGGTAGCCTACGAATAGGCAAAATTTTGAACGTGAATCCAATTTCTTTGGGTTTGTTACTAGCACATGTGCAAGGCAGCCCCAAATTCTGAAATGATGTAAACTAGGTTTACGCCCTCTCCAGAGCTCAAATGTTGTTTTAGAAACACTCTTTGAGGGAGCTACATTCAAAATATAAATTGCAGTCTCTACTTCATAACCCCAAAAGGAACTAGGCAGTTGAGCATAACTCATCATAGATCGAACCATGTCCAACAAGGTTCCGTTTCTCTTTTCAGATACACCATTCTGTTGAGGTGTACCTGGTGCTGAGAGTTGAGACGAGATTTCATGTTCTATCAAATAGTTCTGGAATTTTAAGTCCAAATACTCTCCACCTCGACCAGATCGAAGTGTTTTAATGGTCTTACCTAACAAGTTCTCAACTTCAGTCCTGTACTCCTTGAACTTTTCAAGGGCTTCAGACTTATGATTCATTAGATCTAAATAACCATACCTTGAATAATCATCTATGAAAGAGATGAAATATTCATACCCTCCTCGAGCTCTTACATTCATTGGACCACAGAGATCCGTATGTACGAGTTCTAAGGGCTCCTTGGCACGATAACCTTTTCCAGTAAAAGGTCGTTTGATCATCTAATTACCTTCGAGACATGACTCACACGGAGGTAAAGTACCATCTTCTAACTACTTAGAAGTCCGTTCTTAACCAATCTCCCAATCCTATTGAGATTTATGTGGCCAAGTCTCAAGTGCCAAAGATAGGTACTTTGAGAAACTTTCTCCCTTTTTGGTTGAGTCTCAGCCGTTTTAAACATTTCATTGTTCAAAATAGCCCTAGACTTTATTGGTCTTAAAACATACAAATTGTTCTATATTTTTGCAGAACAGATATTAGTACCCCTTTTAGTAATGAAAGCTTCATTCACCGAAAAGGACACTGAATATCCTTGTTCTAGCAAACAAGAAATAGAAATCAAATTTCTTTTTAATTTGGGAACTATATATACATTATCTAATAACATATAGCGTTCCCTAGCGAAGAACATTTTAATATCTCCCACGGCTTTAGCTGAAATGAGCTCCTCAATCCCAACTCTCCCCAGCATCCAACTGTTGCCAAGAGCTCATTCCCTCAAAGGAAAAGCATACGTGATGAGTGGCACCTGAATCAAGGATCCAGGTTGTATCATCATTTTCCACTATACACGTTTCAATGACCAATAAATCAAATTTATTTTCATTGAGATGTGCTAAGCAGTCTATGTCATATTCATCATAAACAATTTCAGATGAATTAGACATGTGGGCTTGAAGACCGTCCTGAGTTAAGACCAATTCCACGCAATTAATGTTTAAGTTCATTTTCTTAGTTGTATTAGAAATACCAGTTTTGTAATTGACGTTATTCGAAGCATACAAAGAACGTTTCTTGCTGAGAACAAACAAATTAACTTAATAAGTGATGTTGCATTAACCCATTACACAAAATAATAGAATTATTTTAATCCAATCAATTTAGCAAAAGTAATGGTCGACCCATAGAGTAAACATTCATTTTGCAACGATACTTCAGAGGTTTAGAACAACAGCTACGGTAGGGCAGTCAACTACTCCTCCTCTGAATTGAGACAATCTCAGCCAATCCCTATTCCCAGAATAACTCATATTCCAATAGTTCTTAGCTACCTTTTTTTTCGATCAGAAAATTATTAACATATTAACAATTTCCTATAAGTGTGACCCTCTATTTTTAAGATTCTCAGAGGTCGGCCCCAACAATGCTATTGTAGAAAAAGTCAAAGTTGGAAATGGACCTAAGAAACCCTATGCATTTCTAGAGTTTGCGTTGTTCGGACTCCCATGATCAAGCCCTCCGTAGGGTGATCGCTCCCATGGCGACTCGCAGGCAGATCATGGGGAATGGGTGAAAATCCCTACAAACCCTAAGGTTTGATGTCTAACTAAGGTTAGAATTTAGTCATCTAAGAAGGACCTCGGGCATCCCTACTCATAGGCGTCAACTAGGGTTCTATCACCACCCTCTTCTTCCAAATGAGTTCTCTTCAATTTGACTTCGAATCTCGAGCTTATGTAGTGTTGGAAGTGGTTAAGGAGCTACGAAAATGGTGCTGGTAGGTAGCTCAGTCAATTTCGGGGTCAAAACGGCCGGTTATGTGTGCAATAGTCTCGTTCAAAACGATCCGCGATAGACTCGAAACTGCCTCTATTTTTCTAGAAATGCGGTCGCATTTCATTTTTCCTTCCCAGAAATGCGGTCACATTTTTGGGCAAATTCTAGCTTTTCCTCTTCTTTTCTACACAACAACAAACTTAGTCAAATTCCCTTAAAATTGAGTCTTTTTAAGCACAAATGAGCATAATTTGACAAAAGTGACTCTCAACACCCTATCTTATCAACTATAACATATTTTAAGCTCGGGAACAGTAAATTGATCTAAAACATATAGTTTTGACAAGATAATGAGCTAAATATAAGGGTAAAATAGGTATATTTTTTACCCTTATCATGTGTGCCTCTGGGATTTGAAAGTGGGAGGGTTACACTTACGAGGATGAGTTAAGTGTGTTAACAAATCCTTGACCGAATAACGGTGGCTAATGTCTATAGGAATATGAGTTATTATGAAATTAGAATTAGCCGAGAAGTGTCTCATTTTAGAGGAGTAGTTAATCACCCTTCGGTGGCTATTGCTCTAAACCTCGGAAGCATCGTTGCAAGACTAAATCAATAGTTTTTAGGGTTCTTTGATTACTTTTTTTGCTGAACTGATTGGATTGTATGCAATTGTTTGTATTGCTCGTGTGATGGGTTAGTGCGATAAATAATCAAGTAATTTGTTATTTCAACAATTCAATAATTAAATATGTCCATTGTCTTACTCCTATTTAACAAATAACGATGATTATACAACAAACTTAAATGATTAATTTGTGGTGAATGATTTAAGATTAGTCTTAACAGAGGAATGTCCTCATGCCCCAAATGTCTAATTCATAAAGAAGTGTTATTAATGAATATGACATTGGTCCTGTCTTAGCCGAAGAGAACTTGTCCAAAGACTATAAATTTGATTTACTTGTCTTAGAAACGTGATTAGTATAGAATGTCGATTATACTTGGATACTTGATTCAGGAGTCACGAATCACTTCAGTTATTCTTTTAAAGGAATAAATTCTTGGTAACAGCTTGATGCTGATGAGGCAACTCTCAAAGTTGGAACAAGAGAGGTTGTTTTGGCTACAGCAATGGGGAACACTAAGTTATTTCTCCCAGTGGGAGCAAATACATATTATTAGATAATGTGTTAATTCCTAAGATCAAAAGAAATTTGATTTACGTATCTTATTAGCTGGAACAATGTTACTCTGTACCTTTCCCTGCTAACGCAGTTCATTTCACGAAAGAGAGTTAACTTTTGTTCAGCTGAACTGAAAACTAACATAAATGTTTTAAGACTAATCAAGAGTAAACAGTCATGAACACTGAGTTGTTTGAGGCTGCTACTACTCAAAGAAATGAGAAGCAAAAGATTTCTCCTAAAGGAAAATACCTTTCTTTAGCACCTAAGGTTAGGCCACATTTACCTCAATATGATTGGGAGCTTGGTCAAAAGTAGACTTATAAGCGAGTTAGAAGATGACTCTCTACTACCTTGTATGTCATGCCTTAAGGGCAATATGATTAATAGGTCCTTTTGCTTGAAAAGAACTATAGAGACAAAGAGCCCTTGGAGTTTATACATTTGGATCCTTGTGGTCCAATATGTTAAAGTAGTTGGAGGGCATGAATATTTCATCTATATTATAGATAAATATTCAAGGTATGAGTATCCCAACTGTTGGGTTCCTAGAGTGAGTAAAAATATAGTATAAAATACTCTAGAATTCCTGTGCAAGTATACACAGTCTGCAGCAAGTAATATTATCAATCCAAGGTCTGAATGAGCTTTCACTTTACCTATTTTGCATAACTTTTTAATGGTTTCAAGAATAATAAAATGATTTGGGTTTTATCGGAATTATGCTGAAGCAAAATAAATGACAGAACAACGAGTAAACAAATAAATAGACAGATTAAAGACAGGCGCTGGTTAGGTTTTAGTGATTGTTATAAAATATGCTCTAGCAATATTATTGATCCTGCATTTCTCGCAGTGTTATTAGCGGATTCCTCCCGGAACTCCGGATCTTTTGGGATGTGTTTCAACCCCAATGAAGAGCGACCGATCAAGCACTAGGCAACTGGCTATCCCTAGCTCAGTCACTGGCGTTCACCAATACACAATGATCGTAGTGTGGATAATTGCCACACACTCTCTAAATCATCCCTGAAACTAGAGAGAGCTATCCATACCGGCTGGCCAGGCGGGCATAAAATGAGAATAAGCACAACAATTAACAAAAATGCGATAGTCAATTTATTACTAGAGATGAAGCACAGTAATCACATTATTCCTAACCAACACCCTAAGCTACTTAGTTCATAATAAGCATAGGAATACGAATTACAATCTGAGTATGCATGTCCATAACCACAAGTTAATAAAGGAAATAAACTCCCTAATCAGCTTGCGGAAGATGGTGTTCTTGATAATCTTCAATCTCCCTACACTATTCGGCTTCCAAGGGAAAACATGGAATGAATTTGACTTCGACGGCTACTTCCTTTTATAGAAGGATGGGAGGCTTGAATTAGGTCAACTAGGACACGTGTAAGGCTCTCCTTGATCATTTATCACGAAAATAACTCAACAGAAGTCGGTTCATGAAGTTGGCTAACGAGCTGTGATGTGGCAGTTTCTGCTCCCAGTTTTGCTGCAGCATAGAATTTTCTCCCTCCAGTCGCTCAGCAGCATAATCTGTACAAAATAATTTCCAATGCTTCCATTCTTCCAAATGGGTTAAAACATGTAATATCTATTCAAAACCAACCCTAATAAGCATAAAGGACACACAAATCCCTATATAATTGAGGCCTAAATAACTACCTTTTGGGCAGTTATCACCAACCTAATGCAACTTAAGTCTAAAGCTCTTGAGAAATTCAAAGTGGTTTGAGACTTAAGTTGGAAACTTGTTAGGTGAGATGATAACAGCACTTCGATCTGATCGAAGTGTAGAGATTCCAGAACTATTCCATAGTATATGGAATCACATCCAAACTCTTAACCCTTGGAACACCTCAGCAGAACGGTTGTATCAGATAGGGGAAATATAACCCTATTGGATATGGTTCGCATTATGAGCAATGCTCATTTGCCTGACTTGTTATGGGGTCATGCAGTGTTGACTGCAGTACATATTTTGAACAATGTTCGTTGAAAGAGTCTCTGAAACATCTTTTGAATTATGGAAAATGCGTAAAGGTGGTTTACGTTATTTTTGGGGGTGTCCAACACACTGATAACATGTAGAAAATGTTATTTATTTCCCATTAATTTTAGCTAGTTTTGTACTTGAATTGTGTGCTTTTATGCCATTTTATGTTTAAATTTCAGAAACTGAGTCAAAGAAGCAAAATCAAAGGTCTTGAGAGATTTTGGATGATTTTGGAGGCTTTTGGAGCAATTTGAAGAAGTCCATTGAAGAGCCAAGCCCAAAAGTCCAAGAAGAGAGAGTTGGAGGCCCAAATTGAAGACCAAAGAACCATTTTTCAATAGAAGATTTGAGGGCTTGCGTCTCGACGCTAGCCTTGGGCGTCTCGACGCCAGCCAACTGTGGAGAGTATTCTGGAGATGGGGCAGCGTCGAGATGTCGCCCTCAGCATCTTGAAGCTAAGGCGACTTGCACACCAAGTTTGTTACGTCATGGATTTGAGACGCTGTGACGTCAACGTCTCGACGTTGGGGAGGCTGGACAACTATAAATAGACCACATTTCAGCCGAATTAAGGGAGCCAATTTGAGGGTTTTCACCCTATTCTCGATTCAAGACTAAAATTGGAGGTTTTGGAGAAGATTTGGAGCCTTGTTGAAGATCTTGGGTGCTCTGGATCGATGGAGGTCGCCATGGGATCGAGGAGATCGACTTGACTATGAGCATTTCTATTCCCTTTTCCTTTGTTCTTAGTTTCTAGATTAGGTGTGATTAGGAATTATTGGATGTTTAGTGATTATGAGTGGTTAATTCTTAAATTCTATGAGTATGATTTAGTTTGTTGAACCTTTGCTTAATTAATGAATTGATTTGGTTTGATTGTCATTAGCCTTCATTTGTGCATTTTGTCCTTAATGCTTTTAATCACCTGATCACTAATTAAATGAATCGTTTTCTAAGTGGAAACTCGACGGAGAGAAACTCAGACCAGAACTAAATGCATGACTAATGTTTATTTACTCGAGTGACAGCGAGAGAAATTAAATAGATGTTAGAGGTTGTTAATGAAGGGTCGTAATGCCATGCTTAGTAAATAAAGAGGAAACCAAAAGGAGATTCTTTATTAAAAGACATGAGAATAGAAGGAGACCGACAAGAGAGTCCTTGATATTAGGCTTCTAGACTTATGAATCGAATGACTAATTAATCTGAATTAGCTAATTGATTAAGCAATTAAAATGCCCAATTGACAAAATCAACACCTTAGAATTATCCCTCCAAATTGTGTCTCCATTTATCGTTTGATTTTTAGATAAGCTTTTTGTTATTTTTTTCGGCATTAGATTTTGTTCTCTAAATAAAGCTAAGCAAGATTATTCGCGGTAATTAAGTGAATAAATCCAATCCCTGTGGAGATGATACTCACATACTCACAATCACTATATTACTTGTGGCTCGTGCGCTTGCGGATGCACCCAACACACACGTGCTTGTGACTAACCCAAAAGAAACTGGAACACTATTCAAAATTATGACTATTTTTAGGTCGCCCCATGGAAACTTAGTCTGAATCTTGAGTGGATTATGGACTCCTATTCACGAGAGATTGTCCTTTGATTTGTATGGGTGAGAGTGGCCAGTACGTTGACTCAATAAGCTTATCATTTTGGGGACGAGACCGAGTGGGAAGTTGGGAACATAATCACACAAGATGGACTTCACTCCTTCCCGACTTTGAGGAAGTAGATGAGTGTTCCCGTAAGTGGTGTCTACGGGTCTTGAACAAAGGGTTTTACCCTCTCACTGGCCCGAGAGGGGTTTCTATTTGGTGGTTGGATAAAAAATAGGTTGTTCATTAGAGGATCACTGATACTTAAGAAGGTAGAGGTAACTCAGGGGTAAAACGGTAATTTGACCTAGCTAAAGTTACGAACACTCGTGAAAGACTAACTTGCTATTACTGATCTATATCCGTGGACACAGAATTATGTCTGCAATGAGAAGAGTGCAACTGTGGGTCTTTAGTGGAGTGAACCCACAGTTAACGAAAATTAATTGATTAATTGGTTAATGAGATTAGCCAATTAATCTCACATTGTTAGAGCTTCTAATCTGCAGGTCCATTAGGTCCCACCGGTAGCTCGTAAAGAGACTTGAGGCAATTAAATATTAAATGTAAATTGAAAGTGTTCAATTTATTTAGGGGAGTTATATAATGTATGAATTTCCAGTGAAAGATCATACTTAGTTGTTGCGTTTTTTTTTTATCTAAAAGAAGGATCAAGAGTTTAGGTGAAACGGTCAAGTCGCCAACGACGTTATGTTGGTGAAAACCTTTTTTTTTCTCTAAACTTGCATGAATTAAATAATCTTCAATTCTGTAACTTCTAGCAAGCTTTAGATATATTTACAGTAGATTATGCATGATAATTATTGTAAATTTTGCCCGTCGTATCAGTATTTTAATATATATTAAAACACATTCATAGGTCCTTTGATAAATTTTTCGCTGCGCTAGGGATTTAATTCCTACACTTTTGTTGATGATATTGATGAACTTTATTTTAACGTTGGAAGATTCGATAGGATACAAGGATCAGGAGGAGGTGTGTGATCAAGAGATTGAAGAAATTGAGAAGATCGAGGAGACACACATACAAATTGATCCTGCAGTTGCAAGAGTAGAAGCATTGAGGAATCCTTTGAAGTTAGAGGAACTCAAGCCACTGCAGTCATACGTGATTGAACCTCCAGATTGAGAGCTTAAACCGTTGCCAGCACATTTGAAATATATTTACCTTGGAGAAAACAAAACTTACCAATATCATTTTAACCCACCTTACTGATGAAAATGAACTCTCTTTGCTGCAGGTACTATCAAGTCACAAAAAGGCTATAGGTTGGACCATTGCAGATATATAGGGAATCAATCCTTCATTTTTATATGCACAAAATCAACTTAGAGGAAGGTGCCAAGAATTCCATCGAGAGTCAAAAAAGGTTGAACCCTATAATGAAGGAAGTCGTAAGGAAGGAGATTCTAAAGTGGTTGGACACATGTGTTATATATCCAATATCAGATAGCAGCTGGGTGAGCCCGATGCAGTGCGTCTCAAAGAATGGTGGAATGACAGTAGTTGAAAATGAGAAGAATGAGCTTATCCCGACAAGAACAGTAACAGGCTGGCGAGTATGCATTGATTACTGCTGACTCGAGAAAGTGACAAGGAAAGATCATTTCCCGCTGTCGCTCATTGATCAAATGCTAGACAGATTGGCAAGGAAGGATTACTATTGCTTTCTAGATGGATACTCGAGATATAACCAGATAACGATTGATCTAGAAGATTAGGAGAAGACAATGTTTACATGTCCATACGGAACATTTGTTTTTCGTAGAATGCCATTTGGACTTTGTAACGCACCAACTACCTTCAGAGGTGCATGAAGGCAATCTTTTCAGACATGGTGGAAAGAACTCTAGAAGTTTTCATGGATGACTTTTCCGTCTTTGGAGAAACGTTCTCAAGTTGTTTGAAGAACCTTGTGTGTACAAGAAGATCGTCAAGAGTAAAGTAGCTTCTCCGTCTTTGGAGAAACGTTCTCAAGTTGTTTGAGAAAAATGATTTATACGATATATCAAATTTTTAGCTCTCACGTCTCCAAGAGTTCACACCGTGAGATCGATGCTTGGCCTCGAGGCACCCTGGGAGCGTCCCCTATGGATGGTGTTTGCATGGGTCAATAACAAGGTGAATGGAGAAAATATTTATAGTAAGTGGGAGGACACATGTCAACATATCCTACGGTCTCTTCCATTGGGTTGCACCATGAGATTCTCATGCTCCGTCTGTGAGTCGCCTTGGGAGCGATCACCCTACAGAGGGCTTGAGCATGGGAGTCGGAACAACACAAACTCCAGAAATGGATAGGGTTTCTTAGGTTTTGCACCAACATTGTCTTTCCCTATGGTAGCTTGTTGGGGCAGACCTCTGGGATATGAAAATGGCAGGTCACACTTATGAGAAATTATTAAGTTGTTAATGATTTCTTGACTGAAAAACGGTAGCTAAAAACTATTGGAATATGATCTATTCTGGTAATAGTGATTGGTTGAGATTGTCTCAATTCAGGGGAGGAGTAGCTGACTGTCCTACGGTAGCTGTTGCTTTAAACCTCTGAAGTATCGTTGCAAAAACTAAATCAATAGTTATTAGGATTCTTTGATTGCTTGTTTTTTTCTAAAATTGATTGGATGCTTGTATAGCTTGTGTAATGGGTTAATGTAAGATAATTAATTCAAATTATTTTGTTTGATATCAGCATGTTTAGTTTTGTGAATGTCTTATCCAACGCCAAATGTAAAAATGGTATATCATATACAACAAAGAAAACGAACTTAGACATTAAACTCGTGGCAAACAATTCAGGTTTAGTCTTAACTGAGGAAAGTCCTCAGGCCCTGATGTCTTATTCATCACGAATTGTTCATAGTGAATATGACAATAATTGCCTAGCCAATACCAAAGACAGTAAATGTGATTTACTTGCCACTGAAACGTGGATAGTGGAAAATGATGATTCAGCCTGGATCCTTGATTCAGGTGCCACTAATCACATGTGCACTTCATTTCAAGGAATGAGCTCCTGGCAAGGGCTAAATGATGGTGAGTTGACTCTCAAAGTTGGAACAAGAGAAGTCATCTCAGCTGTGGCTGTGGGAGACATAAAGTTATTTTTCACTAAGGAACGATATATGTTATTAGATAATGTGTATATAGTTTCAAAGATTAAAGAAATTTGATTTTGATATCTTGTTTGCTGGAACAAAACTATTCCATTTTCTTTTCAGTTAATGAAGCATTCATTACAAAAAAAAAAAAAAAAAGGAATTGATATTTGTTCTGCAAAGCTAGAAAATAATTTGTATGTTTTAAGACCAATAGAGTCAAAAGCAATTTAAATCATGAGATGTTTAAAACTGCTGAGATTCAACCGAAAAAGAAAAAAGTTTCTCAAAATACATATCTTTGGCATTTGAGACTTGACCACATTAATCTCAATAAGATTGGGAGATTGGTCAAGAATGGACTTCTAAACAAGTTAGGAGATGATTTTGTACCTCCATGTGAGTTTTGTCTCGAAGGTAAAATGACAAAACGACCTTTTACTTGAAAAGGTTATTGAGCCAAAGAGCCCTTAAAGCTCATACATTCGAATCTCTGTGGTCCAATGAATGTTAAAGTTCGAGGAGGGTACGAATACTTCATCTCTTTCATAGATGATTATTCGAGGTATGGTTATTTATACCTAGTGAGTAATAAGTCTAAAGCCCTTGAAAAGTTCAAGGAGTATAAGGCTGAAGTTGAGAACTTGTTTGGTAAGACCATTAAAACACTTCGATATGATCAAGGTGGAGAGTATATGGACTTAAGATTTGTTGGGTTTTATGTCCTAAAACTCGTAGATAGTAAATGTAACATTTTTTACAACTGTTTTATAAATAAAGAATTATTTCCTTTCAATAAAGCATTATTAATTTTATAATGATTAGTATTGCCTAAATAACCACAAATCCAATAAACTGAGAACCCCAGACTATGTTATGAATACTTGAACTATATGTAGTGATATAAAAATGGATCAAGTTCAAGTAATAGCCTAAACGGTCTATAATATAGGGATAAGGTTGGACACCTTATCCTAAGAAAACTATGTGATGCGACCCACTTTGGCTCCTATAGACCAAACGACGTGATCCTGAATCGTTCATGTAGAGACATGCGAGTAGGGGCGTCCTATGCAAATGAGTTTGCATAAGACCAGAACCGAGAAATAAGTCACTCTTGCTTTATAACGTCGTTTACTAACAAGACTGACTATTTCATGCAATGACCTAGGTAACTCGATCTTAATCCTGAGCTAACTATGAACTCCTGTTTATTCGAGATTATCCTTTGATTTGCATGGGTGAGAGTGGCTCATCATCGCCGACTCAATAAGCCTACCATTTTGGGGATAAGACCGGGTAGATAGCTGGGGACATAGTCCTGCAAGACGAAATTCACTCCTACCCGATTAAGGGATAGTAGAGAGGTTGTTCCCTTAAGTGCTAACTCCGAGACATGAACAAAGGGATCTCGCCCTCTCATTGGCCCGAGAGGTATTAGGTTTAATGGTCGGACCACAGACCAATTGTTCATTAGGGACTCAGTGGAGACTTAAGGAACTAGATGTAACTTCAGAGGTAAAATGGACATTTGATCCAACTGTAGTTACGAACAACCTGTGAAGGGTCGACTTACTAATTATGGTTATATCGGGTGGACATAAATATATCTACAGTGAGAGGAGTTCAACTATCGGGCTATAGTGGAGTGTCCTGGTAGTTAACGAATGTTGATTAACTAGGTTAAAAGAGTTTAGCCGGTTAATCTCAGATCGTTGGAGCCCATGATTTGTAGGTCCATTAGGTCCCCTGCTAGCTCGTACGAAATAAACCTTAGAACATTGTGATGAGCGAATTTGAAAAGTTCAAATTCATTTTAAGAAGTTGTCGTTAATTATACATGATTTGTTTAACGAGTATAGTTTAATTATGAATTAAAATATATAGTGAGAGAATTGGAGATATTTAAATAAGGTTTAAATATCATTAATATGTATACGATACACATACAGGTTTGGATATGAATATGGATTCGTATTAGAAATCAGGAAAGAGAAGTCAGGATAGGTGTCAGGATTGTAGTAATTATTTAATTTAGTAATTTGATATTAAATTAAATAAAATTTAGAGTAATTGCAGTGGGTGGCAAATTATTTATCTATAATAGCAAATTTAGCACCAAGTAAAAAGAATTGCAAATATGGCAAAAAAATTAGAATACATTTTTAAATTTCCATTTTACCCTTATTGTTTTCTCTCCATCTACCAAGCCTCCAGGTCATTTTCATATTTGACATTTGCATTGTATTTGTGTATGTATAATGTGGAGTGCGGTGAGTGTTTGCGTGTTTGGGAGTTCACTCTCTGGCATTTTTTTTTTCGCACCATTTTTCTTTTTTTTTTTCTTTTTTCTTTCTTTCTTCCCTCGCATTTCCTCTACCGCACAATTTATTTTTTTTTAATTTTGTATTTTCTTGCTTTTTTTCCCTCTGTTTTGTTGTTGATGTATTGTTATGATTGTTTCTTCTTCTTTTTATTTATTTATTTATTTTTTTTGATAATATGATATGTGTGGAGGGGGATTCGAACCACAAACCTTGTGATTTCAGTACAACTTTATGTCAATTGAGCTAAGCTCTTGTTGGCCTTCTTTTTAATTCAAGAATGCCAAGAATACAAAAATAGCAATTTTGGTGAGTGTTTGTATAGGTATATCAAAGTATATCACTAATATACTCCTGTTAATCGTAGTCTATCACTGACTATCATTGATCGAAGTCTATCACGGATTATAATTGATAGATAATGAAATACAAAGAATACAAGAATAGCAATTTTATGGTGGTGGTCACGGAGCTTGTGTGCTAGGCTTTAAAAATTATATTGTTAATTAAGAGTCGCTTGTTCGTAATGGTTATTTTTGGATTTTATGTTCTAATTACCACAAGAGACTTAAAATTTTTGTTCAATTTATGATTGTAGTATAATAATTTTGGATGAGTTTCTAATTACCGAGATGAATTGCAATGGAAAGTACTTTACTGATAGATTTCAATTAAATTGATTTCTATCAGGAACAATCATTGGTAGACTTCAATTAATTGATAATTAACTGATTTCTATCAGGGATAAAAACTGATAGACTTCAATTAACTAATTTCTATCCTCGATAGAAAATGATAGATTTGAATAAACTAATTTCTATCAGTGATACAAGTCAATAAACTTCAATTAAATTGATTTCTGATAGAAACTGATAAACTTCAATTAAATTGGTTTCTGCCGGTGATAGAAACTAATAGTCTTGAATTGAATTGATTGCTATCAGTGATAGAAACTGATAACCTCGAATTAAACGGTTTTCTATTAGTGATTATCACTGATAGACTTAAATTAAACTGGTGGATAGAAATTGATAGCCTTGAATTAAACTGAACTAATAGCCTTGAATTAAATTGTTTCTATCAGTAAGCTTGAATTAAACACGATAAAAACTTAGGGGCTGTTTGGGGCGCTGAATTGGTTATAATATCTATTGGTTATAATAATCTGGGGATTATAATAGTCTGGGGGTTATAATAATCTGTGTTTGGGGTGCAGATTATTATAGTCTGTGATAAAATAATCTGTGTTTGGGGTGCAGATTATTTTAGTCTTGGATAAAATAATCAGTGTTTGAGATGCAGATTATTTTAGTCTGGGATAAAATAGTCTGTGTTTGGAGTGTTGATCTGTTTTAACATGGGGTTCTGAATCAAAGGTTCAAACTGACTATTTTCTTTTTCTAGTTTTTTTTTTTAATGATATACGATTCACTTTGATTTAGGGTTATGTTTTTTTTTTTTTACAAAACAAAAAAGTTTAGGATTTGGTATAGAAAAATCATATTAGTTAACTTTTAGTATTGCCAAAATGAAAATTGTAAACGTTTAGTTCAAAAATCATATTAGTTTTTTTTTTTTATCAATAAAATCATTTGAAATAAACTTGAGTGTGGTAAATACAATTTCGTTTGAATGTTTTTTTTTTAAGTTGGTTAACTTTCGATGTTGTCAACGACTTTTCCGGCAAGCTTTGATGTTTTTTTTTCTTTATTTTCATTTTTTTATATTTTTCAAAATGAAAATGAGAAGAAATATGAAAAAAAAAAAAAAAAAAAAAGCGGTGGCCGGAAAAGTCGTCGGCGACCTTCGGAAAAGTTTCCGGAAACTTCGTTGGCCGGCGGTGGCCGGCAGTCGTCGGAAAAGTCAAGGAGTCGCATGGAAGAAGTGAGGAGAGAGTTACTGTAGAAAATGGATAGAATAATCGGGTGGGTTGAATGATGGTTACTGTAGGGAATTGATAAAATAATCGAGGGTAAAAATAACCCACCTCACCCTTTATTTATGTTGATGCCCCAAACACTGAATAGGTTATAATAACGGGGGTTATTATAACCTATTCAATGCCCCAAACACCCCCTTATAGATTATGATTATTAGAGTCTATCAGTGATACACACTGATAGACTTCGATTAATCAAAGTCTATCAGTGTCTATCACTAATAGACTCCAATAAATTGAAGCTTATCATCAAAGTCTATCAGTATTTATCACTGATAGACACCGATTAATCGAAGTCTATCAGTGACTATCAATAATAGGGACTGATAGACTATTGGAGATACTAAGGGTATTTTCGTAATTTAACATATTTTTTGCTATTTCCACAAATAATTTTATTTTTTTGCTATTTTTGCAATATTTTTTCAGATTTTTGCTATTTGTGCAAAGCCCCCTAAAATTTTTGTGGAAAATTAATTATTAGAATTGAATTTTAAGAAATTCAATTTAATTGAAATTTCCACAAGAAGCCACCTAAACTCTTATTAGCTATGCATGGACGGTAAATTGGACACCTTTGTTGATGAGTAATTAAGTCGATTGAGTTGGCTTCTCTTGGTATATATTAGATGAACTTGTGCCTTGAAAGATGATGGCTTTTGCTGAAGTATCTCATCTCAAAATCTCTCTAGATCCAAGTTATTTTTCTCTCAAAAGAAACTTGAGGTTTCACATTTCTTTTCTCAAATTCATCACACATAGAGTTCCACAACTCATTCTAAGGCCAGAGAATAGCGGGAAAGGCTTCGGTGATAGTTCATATGTTGTTCGTGATCATTATAACCTCTTGGAGCTCACGGATTTCTTACATAAAAGGTTGGTTTATCGAAATTCTGTTTTCGGTTCATTTTGTTGCATGTTTTCTATAGCAAAATTAATGAAATTGAGTGGTTCTCGGATTCAAATCGCTTCTGCTAGTGTCTCGTACACTTCAATTGGAGCAGATTTGGACCCACAATTTTCATTAATTTAGGCATGGTGGGTTGTTTTTTTGCATGTGATGTGTGTTTGGGTGCTAGATTTTGGTATCAAATTAGTCTTTAATTCATGAATTAAAGTTGTAATTGCCTACATGTTTATGGGTATATATGTTTTGGCTTTAGTTTGTAAAAATTTGGGAGTCGATAGAGTTAAAATTAGGTTGTAATCGATCGAAAAACACCTACTTCATTGTCTCAAAAACATATAAATGCACATCTTTCAAACCATTAAAAGGTAGTCAAAAGGCTTATTAATCCTCATGCATCAATCGTAGTTGAAACTTATGCATTTGATGTAGGGTATGGTGGCATTTTGAACGAACTAAATCCAACCCCATGGGCCAAACACTTCCATACATGCATCTTTCAACATTAAAAGTCTAGTCAAAAGCCTTCGCCGTCTATGTATCCCAGTCATTACAGCTCAAAATTAAATTCTCAAATATATTCCACAAATTTTCCTTCCAACAACACCATCATCTTATAGAAAACTCTAATTATGAGGTAATTAAAAAATATATATATATTTCTATCAAATTTTCATTTTTTATTCCATGTCATATCCATGATAGAACCTAATTATTCTATGAGTATGTTCTTGTTAAAACTGATTCCATTGAAAATCACTAATAATACCAAGGATAAAACCAATCTTGACAAAATTGTTTGTTTCAGAAATAAGAGTTCTGTTGGGAGTGCGTCCAAAGTCTCACATCGGCTAGATAAGGGGATGATCATGGGTATATAAGGGAGGACAAGTATCTCCATTGGTATGAGATCTTTTGGGGTGATCCAAAAACAAAACCATGAGGGCTTATGCCCAAAGTGGACAATATCATACCATTGTGGAGATATGTGGGTGTCCGGTAATCCCTAACAAGTGGTATCAGAGCCATGCCCCGGGAGTAGCCGTGTTGGGTGGAATCCTCGGGTTCCGAACAAAGAAGTTGTGAGCCTTAATAGTCATGGTGGAGGTCCGTCCGTGGTTGAGCGGTAAAGCGGTGAAGCCTAGAGAGTTGGACGGATAGATGACTATTTGAGGGGAGACTCGGTGGTACTTTGTTCGAGGGGAGGATTGTTGGGAGTGCGTCCAAAGTCCCACATCGGCTAGATAAGGGGATGATCATGGGTATATAAGGGAGGACAAGTATCTCCATTGGTATGAGGCCTTTTGGGGTGATCCAAAATTTTTTTTACAATATGGGGTGGGGGATTCTAACCACAGACCACGTGGTTATCAGTATATCTTTATGTCAGTTAAGTTATGCTCTTGTTGGCTTGTGAATTTAAAAATATTGAATAAATATTGAATAGATCCATGACTTATTAAACAGAAAATTGAAAATTTCAGAGACCCATATTGGAAACAAGAGTGAAAGTTTAAAGACCTACTATATACTTTTAAAAGTTTATGGACCCTACTGGACACAAAATTGAAAGTTTAAAACATATTTGACATTTTTAAAAGTTTAGAGACCAAATTGACACAACCCTAAAAGTTTAAGAAGTGAACTTGTAATTGAACCTAATTTTATTCATTCTTGGTCTAATATGTTTGATAAATCATGAGATATTCTACCACCACAAATATCTGGAATTTCAAATGTTTTTCTTTTTTTTTTTTAAATAAAAATTTCAAATGTTTTTCAAACATTATTTTCTCAAATTATTTTGATATTTCATTATTCTTTTCAAACTACTTGCATTTAGCATGGATTTTTTTTTTTTTTTTTGTTAGAATTACTCTATAAAATGGCATCTCACACCTATATGTCGAACTGATAGAATAAAATGGTAGGAGAAAGTCAATACCGACGTTTCTTCAAAGAATATCGTGAAAAAATGCTTCTCCATCCTTACCATTGAAGCTGAATCTCAAAAAAAAAAAAAAAAAAAAAAAAAAAAAAAAAAAAAAAAAAAAAAACCAACAGTTTCATACTTAAAAATCAAGGTTAATTGAATATGTATTGGCTCAAGCTTCAAATGAACAAGAAATTGTCAAGATAATTCTTCAAATTTGATGTGGGAGTGATTTCAAAATTACTAAAATTACTTTTGTTAGGTTCCAAATCAACCGAAACATGTTTTTAATTATTCAAAATCAATTCGGTATTTGATTCTACACTTTTAAACATGATTTTCATATTATCAAGATTGATTTTAAATTATTAAAGACACGTTTCAGAGTGATTTTGAATATGACAAAAATTATTTTAATCACTTTTAAATCACTCTCAAAAGAGGTGACTGACATATCTGCTCAAATTGATTAGATCAAGATGAATTTTTCAATTTTTTCAACCACATATCCTCTCAAACAAAAGGAGTGAATCAACATCCTTAATGAACAATAAGACAAAGACATAACACTAACTGACATTATAAACTAATTAACAATTTTGTTTCCATATATGATGTATTTTGATTCTTCTAGGTAATTGAAAAACACGTCTTGTTGGGGCTTTGATTCTCATACTGATTGAGAGCTTTGTCTTGTTGAATGTTGATTTACTGCTTTTGTTTGAGAATATATACATATGGTTAATAAAATTGGTATAAATTCATCTTGATATCTTGGTCAACTTAAGTGTCCAATATGCTGTCACCCTTCTTTTCTTGGTACACTTTATTATTTAGAGGAAATTTGATCAATTATCTCAAACAAATTCTTGTTTATTTGACAAAGCTTGAGCCATATATATTAACCTTGATTGTTTAGTAAAAAATGGTTGGTTAGATGTTTTGGGAACTCAACTTTATAAATATTGTGAGGATAGATGAGTCGACACTATAAGTTAGATATAGTAAGAGATATCATTTGATTATATAATTGAGTCATTTTCAATGGAAAATCATGATAAATGAAAATAGTTTGAAAAGCGTGATGAAAAGACTTGAGGAAGATATTGCTTGAAAAATATTTGAAACTTTCAAATATTTGTAGGGGTAAAAATGATCTCACTAAAACCAAAAGCATTCCACCCATCGTTGAATCATAATGGAAACTTTTGAATACAAATTTGTCAAATCATAATAAATAGATAATGCCTAAAATTGTCGAACCAAAACATGTTGTACCAAGCATTTTGAAAATCAAGGTATGAATAAGTTTATGGAAGAAATTGACAAGAATATCACCCTTCAATGTAGATATTTTTATTCTATTTGGTATGTAAATCAAAACTCAAAGAATTTTTATTTTTGGAAAAGCAATTTTGTCGGAATTGGTTTCATGGTATGAGTGATTTCAACATAATTTCAACACAAATGTACTCATAAAATAATCAATATTTTGAATATAGCTTGAAATAAAATGGAACTTTTGGTAGAAATGTTTGTTTAATTTTAATGGAAATTTCCAATTTCAAACATTTTAATTTTCTCCCTTATCATCTAAGAAATTCAATTGTAATCAATTATCCCTTAAAAAACCACCAAATTTATGGGGTTTAACGAAGAAGAAGAAAAAGGAAAAAAAAATGCTCATTCTAGTTTCAATCTTTCCTCAATTATACTAAACTCAAATAATCTAAAAGCCAACATATTCCTACTCACTACTAACTATTCTTGTGACAGTTGCATTTGAAAAAAGGCTTTTCCAAATTGAATTGGTTGAACACCTATATTAGAACCTTGAGAGTAAATATAAAACTTGCTTGATTTGACATACAGTGTGAGGCTCAATAAATAGCCAAAAGATAAGCTAAAAATAACAAGGAAATAACTAACTAACCATGTATTTAACTAATTGACCAAGTATCACCATGTATCTTTAACCATGTATCTTAACACTCCCCCTTCAAGATGGGCCTACTAGATTAACAACTCCCATCTTGGCAATCAAACTAGAGAACGCAAGGAAAGGAAGAGCCTTAGTAAATGCATCAGCAAGCTGTAATTCTGAACATATTGGCAGTAGTTTGACCTCTCCTTTGATGATTCTATCCCGGACAAAATGGCAATCGAGCTCAATATGTTTTGTACGTTCGTGAAAAACCGGGTTCGATGCAATGTGAATGGCAGACTGATTGTCACAGAATATCAATGCAGGAGATGGAGAAGGTACCTGCAGTTCCTTGATCAATTGAAGGAGCCACACTAGTTCACTAGTGGTTGCAGCCAAAGCCCTATACTCGGATTCAGCAGAAGACCGTGATACTGTGTGTTGTTTCTTCGACTTCCAAGACACCAAGGAATCGCCCAGAAAAATGCAGAAGCCAGTGGTGGACTTCCGGGTGTCAAGACATGAAGCCCAATCTGCATCAGTGAAAGCTTTCAACTGAAAACTTGAAGAAACTGGTAGAAAAATGCCTTGACCAGGTGAACCTTTCAAAAATCTAAGAAGATGATGAGTAGCGGATAAATGAGAAGTCCTTGGTCGAGCAACAAACTGGCTTAACTTGTGGACAGAGAACGTAATATCTGGTCTGGAAATGGTGAGATACAGCAGACGTCCTATGAGCCGCCTGTAGACAGTGGGTCTTTTAACAAATCTCCTTGGTCCTCTCTTAGTTTAGTATTTGGATCCATGGGAAGATTACATGGTTTAGATGCTAGGAAACCAGTATCTTCTAGCAATTGTAGAGTATAATTGCGTTGAGATAAGTGGATCCCTTTGGAAGATCTTGCCAGTTCAAGACCGAGAAAGTATCGAAGAGGCCCAAGGTCTTTAAGCTTAAAAGCTGCATTCAAATGTTTCTTCAATTCACCAATGAGTATGTCCGAAGAACCAGTTATTATTATGTCGTCCACGTAGACAAGGAGTGCGATAAAAGAGGCTCCAGATCCTCTAGTGAAAAGTGAATAGTCACTTTTGGATTGACGAAAGCCAAGTGTTAAGAGAGCAGCTGTGAACTTGTCAAACCATTGGCGAGACGCCTGTTTGAGTCCATAAATGGACTTGTGAAGCTTGCACACTAGCTTTACATTGTCAGGGCACTGGACTCCGTGTTTGTATCCGAGAGGAACATCCATGTATACTTCCTCATTGAGCTCTCCATGAAGGAAAGCGTTATTGACATCAAGCTGGACCAATGACCATTTGAGAGAGACAGCAATGGATAGGAGAATCTTCACGGTAACTAACTTAGCAACAGGGGAAAAAGTCTCTATATAATCTATCCCTTCTTGCTGAGTGTACCCTTTTGCCACCAAACGAGCTTTATAGCGCTCAATGGAACCATCGGATTTGAGTTTCACTTTGTAGATCCATTTACAACCAATGGAATGATGCCCTTTAGGAAGAGGGAGAACGGTCCATGTTCGGTTAGTTTCCATGGCTTGTAGTTCTGCACTCATTGCTTTACGCCAATGAGGGAATGGTACGGCTTGGTGATAAAAGGTTGGTTCATAATGAGTGGAAACACTAAGAACAAAATGTTTGTACTTAGGAGAGAGTTTATCATATGATAGGAAAGTATCCAAAGAATGTGGATGTGTGGTTTTGGGCATATCAGTAGACAGTAAGAGACTGCAATGATAGTCTCTGAGGTATGAGGGCATTTTGGAGTGCCGAATGGAGCGCCGAGGTTCATTTTCATTATCAACTGGCACGTTGGAATTACTGATGTTGGTAAAAGGAACCATAGCATCTGGAATAGGCGTAACACTTTCAGTAGGATCATTTATGACGGCAGTATCTGCAGGAAGAACATCAATAGCAGTAGTATCAACAAGTTGATGTTCTGATTCAGTAGTAACGACAGCATCTGTGGACTGAGAAGAGGTATTACTGCTAGAGGCAGTAACATCAACAGTGGCAGAACCAACTCGCCCGGTAGTATGTATGCCTGAGTAGTTAAAAGGCATCGGGAGGACTAAGTCAGGGAATGAACTTGATGCAGCTGCTTGGTGAGTGACTGTATGGAAAGGGAAAATGTGTTCATGGAATGTCACATCTCTGGAGACAAATATCCTCTTAGACTGAATATCGTACAACCGAAACCCCTTGATTCCTGGAGGATATCCAAAAAAGACAGCAGGAAGAGCCCTGGGTTGGAGCTTAGAGCGGTTATGTTGCAATGTGGAGACAAAACAAAGGCAACCAAATACCTTTAACTGAGAGTAATCCGCAAGCTTCAGGTATAGGCGATGGAATGGGGTATCCCATTTTAAGAGAGGAGATGGAACTCTGTTAATTAGGTAGCATGCCGTAAGAACACATTCCCCCCAAAAATGAACAGGAACTCTGGACTGGAACAAAAGTGCACGGGTGACATTCAACAAGTGCTGATGTTTCCTCTCTACAACGGAGTTCTGTTCAGGTCTAGCCACACATGAATACTGATGAACTACTCCTTTTGAAGCAAAAAAATCTGTAAAAGTGAGTTCAGGGGCGTTGTCTGATCTAAACTGCTTGATCGAAACAGAATACTGAGTTTCAACCAACTTAAAAAACCGTGGGATGATATGTAATACTTCTGATTTTTGTTTCATGAGGAACACCCAAGTATACCGAGTATGATCATCTACTAGAGTAAGGAAGTAACGAAAACCAGCATGTGTGGGTGTTTTATAAGGTCCCCAGATGTCACAGTGCAGTAAATCAAAAGCTTTATCAGACAAGTGATTTTTGGGATGAAAAGGCAATCTTCGTTGTTTGGCAAGAGGACAAATGAGACAAGGATCTTTAGAAAAAGATTTAACATTTCTAGAGTGCAACAGAGTACTTAAAGCATCTAGATGTTTTGGGGATGGGTGGCCAAGCCTATCGTGCCATGTTACACTGTTACAGAAAGAATTATTCAAAACAGTAAAGTCCTTATGAGAGCTAACTTTCAACAGGTAAAGTCCTTGCCAAGGATCAGCCTTCCCAATCGTCTTCAAGGAGAACTTGTCCTGAATAAAACACGAATTCTCAACAAAATTGATAACAAGATGCTGACCAGACGTTAATGCACTTATGGATATCAAATTAAAGGAGAAGGATGGTATAAACATCACATTTCGCAGCACTATGTCACTGTTAAGCTCAACGTCTCCAATAAAATCTACCTTAATCTGAGTTTTGTTTGGCAGGGTGACTGATTTGTTTGAAACTGGCTTCAAGTGAGTAAACAAATCTTTCAAATAACATATGTGTGTGGATGCTCCAGAATCAATGACCCAAGATGTGATAGAAGATTCATGAGGAATAGAGCAAATACCTGCCACATGGGTAGACGGTGAAGTATCAGTGGAAGTGGAGACCTTGGTGAGATGGCTTTGGAGAACAGCCAATAGTCCCTGGCACTGTTCTGGTGTTAAAGACGATAGTGAATCAGGAGAAGACGAAGGACGAGGGGCTTCTGTCTTCGAAGAATTAGGTTTCTGGTTTCGATATCCTGGTGGATATCCATGAATTTTATAACAGCGATCTATAGTGTGGCCTGGAATGTTGCAGTGTGTACAATATGGTCGTTCCTTCTTCTTGTTCGTGTTTGGTTGACTACGATTCTGAGGAGACGTCTTGACAAGAAGAGCAGCCGACGAATTCATTGTATTGTTGGCAACAGAGGATGAGGAAGTCGTACCAACAGAAGTCCTCTATTCGACTTCTTGAACGATTAGAGAAAAAGCTCGTTGAATGGACGGTTCTGGTTCCATTAGAAGTAGCTGAGTCCTGATTTGACTGAAGGAGTCATTTAGGCCCATGAGGAAAGCCATGACATATTCAGTCTGAAAATATTCGACGAGCTTCTTGACGCCATCACAGGTACATTTTCCACAGTTGCAGATGGGACGGTAAGAAGAAAGCTCGTTCCACAACGTCTTGAGCTTGGCAAAGTATGTAGTGACAGAATCTTGATCTTGGATAAGATTCGAAATCTCTCGTCGGAGTTGAAAAATGCGGGGACGATTCTTCCTTTGGTACCGTTGTTGGAGGTCAAGCCAGATGTCTCGGGCTGTTTCTGCAAAATTCACGCTAGCTGCAATCTCCTTTGAGAGGGAATTCAATATCCAAGCTGTTACCACACCGTTGCAAATGATCCAAGACCGCTTCAGTTCGCTGTCAGGTTGAGTGATAGTGTCGTCGACGAACCCTAATTTGTTCTTCACTGTTAGGCCAATGATCATGGCGTTGCACCAGGAAGTATAGTTGGATTCAGTGAGAAGGTCTGAGACGAGAACAAGATTTGTTCCGTCTGAGTGATGTAAAAAATACGGATTCTCATATTGTTCAATGACAGATCGATTCGTTGGCTGAGTTGTGGAAGAAGAATCATCAGCCATGGAAGGATCTTGAAAAGAAGCAAGGAGGAACTCTTGAAGGCTTTAAGAAAACAAAGATTAGTCTCTTGATACCGTATTAGAACCTTGAGAGTAAATATAAAACTTGCTTGATTTGACATACAGTGTGAGGCTCAATAAATAGCCAAAAGATAAGCTAAAAATAACAAGGAAATAACTAACTAACCATGTATTTAACTAATTGACCAAGTATCACCATGTATCTTTAACCATGTATCTTAACAACCTATATCCACTCTACAATGTCACATAAAAGGCTTAATGGGTTAGTAGTGATAGTGATTAAGAATGATATTTTGGAGAGAATTGACTATAAAGAGTTGATTGGCGATTTTGCTTAAAGTTTGGAGGATGACACATTTTCTCAGTTTCATATATTATGAACCTTTTTGTAAGAACAATCATTTTGATATTTTGCAATTTTGTATGTTATAAAATATATTTAGGGACTCAATTTAAAAAATATCACACGGCTCCATCTTATTTGGGACGGGCTATCTACAAGACACGTGACGTTTCTTTCGATCAGTGTCATGGTCAAGGCCTAGAAACGGACAAATTAATAGGTGCACACGGTGCAATGAGGTTACCTCTTTAAAACCGTCAGATGTATATCTTTTAATTTGTCTACCCCTACTAATCGTTGGATACAAAATCATAGTACTTTTACAATTTCTCTCTCTAAAATCCAACGGTACAAATCTACCTCTTATTGCACCAGAAACATCTAATAATTTATTGTATAAGCGGCTTCTCGCCAACTTTCTGTATGTTTTTCATAACTGTTTTTACCTTCAACTTTGTTACTTCTTTTTTCTTGTGATATTTGTGATATTATTGTTTTTAGCTTTTTCTAATAAATGGCTCTGGCTTTAGCTTTGGTGTCGGTGCTTAACGACTCTTTTCTTCTTCAACATCTTGTGGGTTTGTGGGGAGGGGTATTTTGGAGATTATTTGGGTTTTGTTGTTTTTGTTGTTCTTTTCTATCAAGCTTGTGGTTGAAACTTTTTTATTTTCGTCACACAAATAGTACCATTGAGTAGAAACATTATTCAAATAAGTTCATCACAATGTAGTTAGTTGTTGTCAAAGCGACCATAGCTCAGCGATAATTTGACATGTATCCTTGATCTAGAGGTCAGATGTTCGAATCTCCTCTCCCCAAATGTTGATGTACTAAAAAAAATGTAGCTAGCTCTTAATAATGGTTGGTTATTGATTTGAAAATCCACATTTCTCTTAATAACCATTAGATACAAAATTAAAGTACTTTTGTAGTTGTTCTCTCATATATTCAATGATACAAAACTATCGCCACATTGATAGGTTTATCTTTGAATAAGTAGGAGAGTGTTGATAGAAAAAATCTACAACATGACACAATTATTGGATTAATTTAGTCTAAAATTCATTTAAAAAAAAAAAGTCAAGTCAGTATGATCGTAGCTTAACGAGAAATTAAGAGAAGCAAACACCCAACATAGGACTTCACCAAGTCAAACACACTTAACTTCGAAGTATTTATGACTGAGTCATCGAGAAGAAATATACACCTTGTTGATATAGGTAGTTACTATCAATTCTTTTAAGCTTATCTTGACTAATATTCTCAAGATCTCTCTCATTCGAATGTAGTCTCGGTTCATTCATATACCCCTCCTATACTTGGGCGTCACAAAAACAATAGAAACTAAATTGAAAAAATATTCCGAGACTAAAACATATATTTAACCATTACGAGATCAACCAATATCTAGGTTAGTCACCAACTTATGTCAATGGCATGACAATCACACATCATGTTAGCTTATTGTTATTTAAGTTAATCTAGTCAACATGAACATAATTCAACTTGCATAAAAGTTTGTACCATGACCAAAAAGTTTGTAGCTCAAATTTCTCATCCCACATGTTGTAAAAAAAAAAAAGTTATTTAAGTTAATCTATCATTTATAAGTTCTTTTAAAAATGAATTTTTTAATTATTTTTTAGAATAGTTATAAAAATTAAAGTATTACATTTATAATTACATTTTTGAAAATCAATATTCACACATACTTCTAAAATTTAAGGTATCCATTTAAATTTCTCATTTAAATAATTTCAATACATCACCAAATTAAACTAAACTCAGTATATTGTAAAAAGCATTTGAAATAAGGTGTCTTTTATAAAATATAGTTGTATGAAATTAATTTCTTTCGGTTCATACAATAAAAAATATATACAACTTGTTAATATGAGCATAGCTCAACTGGCATAAGGTTTGTCTTGATGACCAAAAGGTTTGTTGTTCGAATTCCCCAATTCCCACATATTGTCAATATAAAAACAATAAAGCACTTAAACTTAAATCAAACACCTACACTTTTTCATATGCATCTTTATTCTTGTCAGCATAATTTTGCTCCGACATCGACTTCGAAGAACCTTAAAAAAAACAAATATTAATTAAGTTCAATGTCGATAAATTTTCAACTTTTCTTGTAGTGTGTCTTACAAAATCATATTTAAAGAAAAAACAAGTGAAAAATGGCCAAATTGTGTCCATCACGTGACTTAATTTGTGTCACGGATTTCCATTCTTACCCTCATTTGAAATTTCAATATCTTTTATTCCAAATATATCTATTCCATCTCTATCCTAATTTAATTTGAAGTTATCTAAATAGATTTTATGCCATGACGATTTAAATTAAAAAAGATATGATTTCATCCTCTTCAAGCCGAAGAAAACCTTGCACTCGATTAACGAAGTTTGTGTATCTAATCGTCAGCAGCATCATGATCAGACTACGGGAGGGAGTAAAAAGGTCGGAAGGTAGATAAGTCTAAGAAATTGTCTGAAAATTTTGAGATTCTCGACTTTACTCAATGAATTCATCTTAGATTGTTGGTTTTTAAATTTTTTCCCTTTCTTTTCTTGAGTTAACATTTTTTTTTCTTTGTTACCATTTTGAGTTTAACAATTATACGAAGGTAGAATTAGAGATTTTGGAAGGGAAATCGGATACCCAGTTGCTGAAATTCTCTTTGGTTTCTTGGAGGGAGGAGTTTTCTCGAAGATTCAATTATTAATGGAGTTACAGGGTATTTGTGCCAATATATGGAGAGATGAGACACTGTCACTATCATTATTTTGTATTTTCAATTTGTTGGTTGCTTGATGGTTAGTTTATAAACACTACCTCCATTTATAAGTTTCTTTGTTTTGTTATCTACATTATTTTCATGTTCTCGAAAACCAAGTCAAATTTTGAAAACTATATGAAAAATTAATTTTTAAAACTTGTTTTGGTTTTTGAAATTTGGCTAAAAATTCAAATGTGTCGATAAAAATGGAGATAAAAGAAACATAATTTTGAAAAACCATAAACAAATTATAATAGTCATCAAATAGAACTAAAGTTTTAGATATAAGAATAGATATTTTTAAAATCTAAAAACTAAAATGAAATAAATTTCAAAGGCAAGAGCCATAATAGATAGTGGAATCAAGCAAAGAAAAGGCATAGATAAATAATTCAAATTTCCAACCACAAAAGCAAACAAGACTTTTGTCCTTGCATGAAAAGCTTCATCTCCACCTTCATGTATAATGGTCCAAAATAATATTAAATCACCAACTTTTTATTTGATTGGGATTTAAAAAAAAACAATACTTTTTCCAAAAGTTTTCAAAATTAAATTCTATCCACTTATTTATCAAGAAAGGTAGAAAGAATACTTTTCATTCATCATCAATATCCCTTCTTCTTGTAGGCTATTGGAAATAGAAGAGCTTATTGTCTTTTTCTATAAAGCTGCTTCCTTAATGGCTTATGAAAGCTTAGATGATAATGTATCATGTTGGTGTTTTTAAATTAAGAAAAAAAAAAAAAAAAGTTAAAAAGATCTCTCCCTTAAATTCTTCTTTTTCTTCTTATTTTAAATATGAAATCTCCCAACCGAATCATATCACTAATATATGGTTGAAAAGCTCTTTATAATTGTACTTTTTTAAAGAGTTCAATTCTAAAATAAGATTTTTGAGAATCAGAGAGATAATTGCACATTAAACTACTGAGTTTTACTGTTTT
Organism: Luffa aegyptiaca; assembly: GCA_017139565.1. NCBI lineage: Eukaryota > Viridiplantae > Streptophyta > Magnoliopsida > Cucurbitales > Cucurbitaceae > Luffa > Luffa aegyptiaca. Next base: position 28,191,039 of record CM029397.1, read on the forward strand.
TCGAGAACTTAAAAACTTGGAACACCGTTACGTATTAATTCTATATGGAACTTTATATTGTTTTCACAACATCATATGCTTATCATACATGAAAATTTTTTGGGTTATTCTTGAGTAGGTATAGAGCTATCACTTGGGAATCTAAGAATTCAATTTTCAATTTTTAAGAACCAAGTTATCTATGTTGCTAGATACCCTCAATTGGCTCTAATTAACGTTCATTGGCAGTGAGCAATTAAAACTTACCTTTTCAAGCACAATAGATCAAGTTTGTATTTATTATTCTATTCTATTATGTTTTGTTCTGTTCTTAGTTCAATAACACATGGGTCGGAGATTTGAACGTTTGACTTCTTGGTCAATGATATATATTTTAACTAGCTGAGCTATATTTAGGTTGGCTCTTCAATGTCAATCTATACCTTGGCATTGTCAATTTTATGTAGAATTATACAAATATATATAATAGAAAATGAATTTATTTTGTTATTATAGTTCTAATGGGAGGGCAATCTTCAAAGCCAAAGTAAAATTGAGTATTATATTATCAAAAATTCAAGCTTTCCATATTTAAAATTAACATCAACTCAATCAATCATTTTGGTTAACATGAGCATAGTTCATCTGACATAAAACTTGTACTAATGATCAAGAAGTCGTGGTTCAAATCTCCCATCCCACATGTTATTGTCAAAAACAACTCAACCATTCTAATCAAATAGTTATTTCTTTTGTTTTAAAGTGATATTTTCTTTCCAAATAGTGAAATAGGGACCATGTGTAGGAAGTAAACATATTTTTTCAAAAATCATTACCAATAGCATTTGACTCCAAAAACCCATTAGGGTTACAACTTTACAACTTTTTGCCTCTTCACTATTGTGCCAATTTATGTCGGTCGAGTAAGACACATTTCACAAATTATTATATAATTTTATGTTTGCTAACTTATGTGCATTTAAATAAACTAATTAAAAGTAACATCTTGATCATTCTCGTCTCAACATTCAATCATTTTGCATCTGTGTCAAAAGGAATAAATTACATATATATTTTCATTATATGATAATTTAGTATCTCCCTAATGGTTGCCTACTTAAGATTTTAATATCATATGTGTTTCCTAGCCACTAAATGTAGTAGGGTCAGACGATTGTCTCGTGAGATTAGTCCAGGTGTGTGCAAGTTGGTCTGAACACTCACGAATACCAAATATATATATATATATATATATATATATATATATATATATATATATATATATATATCATTTGATATATGTTAATCTTAGAAACCTACTCTCATCTCTACCTACCAATGGAGAGGGAGAAAAGACTTTAGAGACCGATTGGTTTAAGGTTTTATAGATGCCTGGAAATAAGATTATTGGGAATCAAAGATAACTGTGTTTGGTTGTGCATGACAATGTCATCAGGATTTTATGAGAACCAATTATGTCTGTATTTATTTTTTTAGAATTAATCATGTAAACTTTATGTAATTTTAATAAATTAATCAATAAAAAATCAAAATTAATTCAAAGTATTAATAAAAATTAATGAATTAATAATCGTGAAATAATTTTAATTGAATAAACTATGTTAGTTTAACTAATTAAAATTATTTAATTCATTTTTTTCAAAATAAATATCCTTATTTATTGACAATGTCATACTACTGTTTACAAAATGAGATTGTTTAGTATTAGACTAATCTTTAACAAACTGTAAATGTTAAGTAATGAAACCGTTATTATAACTATGAACTCATATACAAGTAAAGAGTACATGTGGTTGAACTACGAAGAAAGTAATAACTACTAAATAAGAGTTACAATATTTTTCCAAATTTTGAAGTATAATCATGAATTCGTACTCAAAGAAAAATATAGATTTAAAAAAAGTACTAATTGATATGATATTAATAAAATATTTGATTATTTGGCATTTCATGTCTTCACTCCAACAAAAGATTTCCCCTGTGAGGAATCTTGACAAAGTTTGCAAAATATCTATCAGGTCTTATAGCAATTTATGTTAGACCGTACCATTTAGAGAATCTCTCATTAGATACACAAATATAAACATATCTTTTGATACTTGTGAATAAATAGGAACATATTATATATATATATATATATATATATATATATATATATATATATATATATATATATATATATATATATTGATGATACATACAATAACCATCAGGTATTAATCCACGGTCAAAACAAACCAGATATAAATCAAAATTGGTTCTTAAAATCATGAGATCATGGTGGCCACCAACTTGATGAAAATATAGTGTTACTTATCCAATGATAGAAGTTATGTGGTCTCAAATTACGATCTCCATGAGCAAATTTTGATAACTTAATGAAAGTTCAGTTTAATCTAACATACTATTTACCAACTCATCCATTGTTGTTATCCTAGAAAATGAAAAGCTGGGAAAGCAACTCTTTGATTGATAAGGAAAGACAAAAATAGTACAATGTTTGAAGATCGGTTTTTTTCTACCAAGGATTTTTTTTGTGTATTGCATACATAATAGATTATTGATGGAGTACAAATCACAGCGATTCTTTTGTAATTACAACCCATCCATGACTATTTCGAATTGGAAGGCCTTCTTTTTGACCATTTTTGTGTTGGTGTTTGTGAGGGGTTACCCCTACCCCTGCCCTTGAGTGGTTCTCTTTTGAGCCTTGGATGAAGTTTTATTACAAAGTTTCTTTTAAAAAAACATAAAAGGCTTGAAAAGTGTAGAAGAATATTTATACCTTTATACCTTCCTGGCTACACATAGGATGGTTCAAACTAGTGGGCCACCTAGGAAGACCATAACCAACAAACTTTAAACCAAATTCTCTTCCCACCCAAAAGTAATTTTAAATGACTACTTGATTGGAAGTTAACAAAAGTGTGTGATTATAAAATGTAAGCATAAAACAAGGATATGTCACAATCATGAATCAATGGACCTATTATATTAAGCCCATAAAATAAGGCACCAGTTTAAAACAAAAACAAATTTGCCTTACAGCTTTCAACATTGAATTGAAATTGATCATTTTCAAAAATTCAACAAGGTCAGGACTTCATGTCAAATATCAATAACCAAATCACCTCCATCATCCAAAAAAGGGTAGCTGCAGAACTTTATACAAATTTCAAACTGTTATAGCATAATTTCAGACTTTGCATAGAGAGCAAAAGTTTTGAACTCAACAAGCATATAAGTCTCTGTTGGGTCATAATATCATCAGAGTAAAAAAGAAGAAAAGACCTTTCTTCAGTGTTCTTTCAGTAGACTGATGATGGTATCCTATGTAATGTATGATGAAAATTGTTTTAAAAGACTATTGAGGCTTAAACTCTAACTTTTAGCCTCGAGACTTACGTCTTTTTTGGTCCATGAGAGGTCATCCCTCTCACAAGATAGACTTACACCTTTATAAAAACGCATTGAGGTTTAAAGTTTCTACGCCTCATATAATGTTTAAAATAAGAGTCAATTGTATAGATGACAAATTGGACAAAATTAATAGCAAATATAGCAAATTTGCAAACTAATGGCCTATATAGCACAATTAGTTGTAAAAGACCAAAAAGTCCATCAAAGTCCATTCAACCCGAATATTTTTGTCCATCAATTGACAGTTTTTAGCCTACAAGTCATCCCTCGTTTTTCAATTGAGAAAATTAGTAAGTATTTTTTTTCTTCAAAAAATTAGTTCTAATAAACTCATCTCGTTTATCAACTGATTTATATTGATTTATGTTTCTTCAACCTCGAATAGACTCCAATAGTTGAAGTTTTTTTCTTTTTTTTTTTTTAATTATCAAAGATAGACTCCAATTATGAGAATCTATCAGCGATAGTTACTAATAGATTGTTAACTTCAACAAACTTTGCTTTAGTCAATTCAAAACGTTGTAATCCCCTTTTTAGAAAATTGTTGATTGTCATTTAGACTTCAATTAATCAATGATTGGTAGACTCTATAATTTGCAAAACAAATTGAAGTTAATGGTCCAAGACTAGTTCGTTGGGAATCACAAAACCCCGATGATTAGCAAAATATGAACGAGAAGATATTCTTGGCAAGATGTAAGTTACTTTTATACTTTTTGTTTAATTTTTAAGATATTCTTGACGAATGATGTACGTTACTTTTATACTTCTTATTTAATTTTCAAATTTTGTATACATGTGCAATTTCAAAAACTCGAATATGAGTGTCTATCTATCACTTATAGATTTTGATTTGATTAATCAGATTCTATCAGTGTCTATCACTGATAGACTCTAATTAATCAATGTCTATCACCAATATATTTCAATTAATTGGATCCTATCAGTGTTTATCATTGATAGATTTTGATTAATCAAAGTTTATCAATGATATCCACGAATAGATTTTGAAGATTTTGATTAATCGGAGTCTATCAGCGATAGATACTGATAGACTTTGAATTGAAGTCTATCAGTAGACTGATAGATTCTAATTAATCAGATTCTATCAGTGATATACTCCAATAGATTGTGCTATATCTACCATTCTTTTTACATTGTGCTATATTTGCAATTATAGAAATCTTATTTGTCACTCATTGCAAATTCTCTTAAAATTAGTACTAATTTCCTCATTTTGTAAAAATAGGCTAAATTATAAAAAGTACTCCTAACTATGGAGTTTGTTTAAAAAATGTCCCCGAACTTTAAAAAGTTTAAAAAATACTCCTGAACTTCAAAAAATGTTTCAAAAATACTCTTGTTGTTAATTTTTTGAAAATTCAAGAGTATTAATGAAACTAAAACTTTAACGATTTCCATCAAAAAAATTAACGGTAAGGGTATTTTTGAAACATTTTTTAAAGTTCAGGGGTATTTTTTTTAACTTTTTAAGTTCAGAGACATTTTTGAAACAAACCCCATAGTTCTAGGGTAATTTTTATAATTTAGCCTTAAAAATATAAAGGTTTGAGTTGTTACAATTTGAAATAATACTACTTTTACCACTTGGGCTTTAATAACATTGAAAACAAAAATTTATAGAATAAGTCAATTCTACAAGTGATAATAATAGTGAGAGAAACAACAAGACTTTTAGAGGGTTGGGGAGGGATTCACTTGAGGTTTGATCCCTTGTTAAATATAATGTTTCCCTTTGGGTGTCGGTGACACGTTTGTTTTGTAATTATCCCATTGGTCTCATCCTTTTGGATTGGAGGTTCTTCTTCTAAAGGAGCTTCCCCTCTTCTTTTTTTGTGGGCTAGTTCTTTTTTTTGTTCGCCCTTGTATTCTTTCATTTTTTCTCAATGAAATCATGGTTTATTAAAAAAAAAAAAAAAAAAAAATAGTGATGTTATAGATATATTTGTAGAATTTTTTTTTTTCAAGTAGCAATTCAAGGGGGTGACTTTTTCTATACTTTTATATAAGTATTATGTTTAGCATTACTTGTTCACACAACTTTAGGATTTACATAATGTTTTTAATTAAAATTGAGGCTTATGTCTCACACCACCTCGAGGCTTGCGTCTCGCCTCTTCGAGAAGAAAAGGCTCGAGCGCGCCTTTAGCCTTTTAAAACATTGATCATGAACCTGCAGTATCTCAAATGAAATTCGCCCCAGTAGTGAAAACATAAGAAATGAAGGGTAAAAGAGATCCTGTAATATGGACAGTTGGTTATAATTTTAGTGTGGTGCATGAATACGCAAGGGGAAACGAGTGAAGGGGAGGGAAACAGATATTGATTTGTTAGTATGGAGAGAAGCTGTTTTCTCGAATCGGCCTCGCCTCTTGTTCTTGAGCTCAGAGCTCATATTTCCTTTTGATCTAATTGAAGTGGTATATGATATCTATCAGAATCCAGCACTGGAAAACTAATTTTCTTCATCAAGTGATATTCAGATTCCAATAACGGATTCACACATTAAGTACAATGATAAGAAAATGTTGACATGAAAGGATGGTACTACCTACCGCTTCATACACTCTCCTTTTGGTTTGATACCTTCAAATCTTTCCTCTCCTCCTCATCTACTGATGTAGGCTTTTCTACTGCATTCTCTCCGATTGACTCGGGCTCTTTCTTCAGCTCGGACTCGAACTCCTTAGCCGCCTGCAACATTATTAGAAACATGAGTCCTACCACGAAAGTCAAAAGCAGCTAAATTTGTTTTGCGGATTCTTTAACAAATTGAGCCATTGAAGTTTCTCTTAGGCTTGACAATCGATTAAAAAAAATTGAAAACATGTTTCATCAACGAAATGCTATGTAGCAGATTTCAGGGTATGTATAATTTAGATTTTAGAGCAATGCTTTCATAGAAATATACGACCAATCCATCCATGACTGATCTACAATGAACTGGAAGCTAGTTTATCCTTGTTTCACTTAAACTTTCTCCAACTCTAAAACTAACAAATGCTCTAAAAGTGCATTTGGGAGTGGTTTTAAAAAGTACCATCAGCAAAAGTAACTTTATTACAAGCACTTCAATAGAAAATGCTTAATAACAAAAAAATGCTCAGTAACAAATTACTTTGATATTTGGTTTTGCATTCCTAAAAGTACTTTTGGAGTAATTCCTCACATGTAGGCCAAAAACACTCTACAGCAAAGTATTCTTAGGTGTGTTTCAGTATTTCTAGAATACTTTTATATTACTCACATACATCATGATTTTGAGTGAAAAGTACTCTGGGCTGTGCATTACCTCTAAATATAGCCAAGGTAAATGAAATTAACAAGAACCTTAGTGAACCCCTATGGGAAATCATAACAATAGTAAAGCAAAAGTTGTTGACGTATGGTATTTAGCACACAAACTACCAGGCCTGGATATTTTGTGAAAATTCAAATCGTCCAAGATAGAATTCTAGTTTGTTTTACAAAGGTTGTTCCTGCTGACAAACTGAAGTTGTGTACAACTTCAGTTGGACTCTTCCATGAGTAGTGAGGAGTCGCTACCGGTGCAGGATTGACATGTTACTTATTTTGTCTCCAAGTGGGAGATTGTTAAGAAATGTGTCTTGTGTGGAGACAAAACTTGAAGACTTCACTCTAACGTCTTGGAGCACAAGTAAGAAGGACTTGGTGTGCAAGGAAGAAACTCACCAAACTTGGTGTGCAGTGATGAAAATCACCACCTTGGTGTACAAGGAAGAATGAAGATGGAGTCTTGCCCATTAAGACTCATTGCCTATATATACTAGGTGGATATATATACTAGGTGGATGATGTCATGAATCCTTTAGGCTAATTGTGATTTAGGGATAAACAATTTGATTAGAAAGAATGTTATGCTCTTATGTAAAACATCCAACGAAACTGAATGAACCTACTTGATTGATTACTTTTAACTATATTTTTCGATCACCTCAACTTTCATTCTTTGGTTTTAATGTCAGTTTTTTTTTTTTTTTATTAAATTGATATTTCTAGTGTCAATTTTGGCTAAAAGTAACTCGAATTGACCTGCTTCCATCCCTAAAAAGCAGCATGTTCTGGCATTTGGGTTGGTTTGATTGGTAGGACAACTACTTAGTCATCAACAATGCACATTGTTACTTCCTTTACCCACACACTTTTAGGAATAGCATCGATATATCAGTGGGAAAACACTTGGAGGATTGTATCTCCTTTGTGCTCTTGTTTATGTTTTTACATGAATATGCTTAAAAAGTAAGAGGACAAGGACAGTCCTTTCATTCCTGTATTGAGATTGAAACCAAGTTCTTTAAAAGGGGTAGCTATGATGCACCTAGGCAGCCAAGTAAAGAAAAGGCATCTTCTATCGCTAAGCCTTCAATTTTGGGAATTAATCATGTTTTAATATAGGTACATTAAACATAAATATAAGTTTGTATTTAATTAGATATTTATGCATTTGAATTTTATGGTGGCTTTAGATGTTTAGATATGTATGTATGTGTTCATAGAATTTGGCATGGTTAAAGGTGAAGCATGAATGTGGAGAAGAAAAACAAAGACTACGAGTTTAAGGGGGGGAAATTTGGGAAGAACAAGAATTTCACTGATCAGATGAAATTTACAAGAGAGGGAACTAGGGAAGGATGAGACCTTCCAACCACCAAAGCTGGAGTACAAAAATCCTCTACACCGAGCTATAAGAGTAGCAAGACTATATAATCCTAAAAGGATGCAAGCATTTACACTAGTATAAAGCCATAAAAGAACCAAATATAAGAATCCAGCAAAGGAAACTATTACGTCACTGAAGATGCAGTTGTTCCAAAAAAACGCCTTGTTGATAGATAAATAGCCAAGGATCTTTTTCTCATCACTAACAGGGTGAGTCGGTGACCTACTAGAGTGATGCCAAGAAGTCCTGAAAGCCAGGGAACGATAGTCCAACCCAAAGGTTCCATCATAAAGGTCCAATAATTAAGCAAACAGGCATACAGTAAAACGATAGCGCTGGGTTTCTTCAGTCTTATTGCACGAGGTACACCACTTAGGAGACAGAAAATGAAAGTGCATTATTTTATATAGAAAATCCTTCTACCCATCTTTCCCCAGAACCTTTTCTTCTCATAACCATTAGTAAAAAATGAGAAATCCCAAATCAACCATATCGTTGCTTTCCCAAGATCAATTTTTTTCATAACCCACTCCCTCTTCTTTTTCTCATGTTCATCCACCAGTTCATTGGCAACGAAGAAAAAACTACTGGTTTCCTTTTACTATAGTATTTTAACCTTTCACCAATTAAGCTTTCTCCTTAACCAGTCATCAAAAATTCTCTTCCAAACTACAATTCAAGTGGAGGTAATTGAAGAAATCCTGAAAAAGTTATATAAAATCAGGTTTAAACAATATCCAAAATTTTCTTGAATTCAGCAGTAAAACCATATAGTCCAGGCGTCTTTAAGCTGTCATTAGCTTTAACCATATCCAAGTTTCCTCTTCCAGTCTTCCCCAAAAGGCCTCTCCGACCATTTTGCCTATCTCTACAGTAAACAGGGGTTACCAATTTGATCCCTTCAGGAATAAACCTCCTACCTTCCGTTTAAATGTTTAAATTACACAAGAAAATTCAACTAACCTAGGTTGGCCTAGTGGTCAAGAAGGGTTATATATATGATAAAATGCCTGGAAGGAATGAGTTCAATTCATGGCGGCCATCTACCTAGGATTTAATATCCTAGGAGTTACCTTGGCAACTAAATACAATAAGTCTTGTGGTTGTCCCGTGAGAACAATTGAAATGCATGCAAGCTCCCTTGAAGACTTGGGGATTAAAAAAAACCAAAGAGAACTGACTAATTCCTCTTCCAAGTTTTCATCTTTGACTAAACCTGCCCCTTCCACAAATAATAGTTCCGATTTAACCTTTTGCAGCAAGATATTCATGGGAAGAGAAAGAAAGAAAGAAACCAGTATGTTCAATAACTTCTATAGAACAATGCAAGTCTGCTCATTTGTATGAATCTCATCTTTCTTCACAATACAACTCTAAGAAATCCCTTCTTAGTCTTCTGCTTAACCCTTTCCTCTATAAGCAAGAGTCTCTCTCTCATCTCTTCTTCAACTTCGTTAATTAATTCTAGTTCCTTCTCTTTTTAGCAGCTGCCTATTCATCATTGCACCATTTTCTCTTAAGAGATTCCAACCCTCTGAAACCTTCATTAACCTATATCCTGCCTTGTTGCAACACTGCAAGAGAACCCACCAGCCTTCAACCAACTTTTCAAAATCTGGTTCAAAGTTTCTAACAACTCCCCATCCATCAATTGAACCTCTACAAGGAAAAGGCCAGAGAATCAGCGACTCTTATTTTCCTTTTAGAAAAGAAGAAACAAATGCAAAAATTCTTCCTCCTCAGAACATCCAATTGCTTGACGAAGAATCAAACTTACCGATCGAAATGGGAGGTAGGAATTGAAGAATTGTTCTATGCCTGCAATGGAACATCAGTGCCATTTCTTCTTGCATAGACGCTCTGTTATCTCAAAGGCAGTTGTAACTCTTATAGTCTTATTTTATTTTCATCACATAATGTTAACAATCCCTCTGATCGTCCAAAAGCCCCACCTCCCCTTGACCAACATGAATAGACCTCTGCAAAGTTTACTGCCCTTTCATCCATTACTTCCAATTTTGATTCTTGAAGAACATATACAGGTTTAGTTTCTTCGTTAAATATTTAATCCCAACTATTTTTTCCTATCCTCTAACCTCCTAACATTTCAAGACAATTTTCATAAAGAATCACAGCCCTTATATGACACCTCCAATTTGTCATAATTTACTATAGGAAATCAAATTCAACACATCTCCACTGCCATATTTCCTCTTGTTCCCATTCTGCATCCTTTTTCTCCTCCTTTCTTGAGGAACTGGTGTTAGTTGAAAACGATACTTTTCAAAATTTGCTAGTCCCTATTCCCTGCCACAACAACACCCTTCCTGACTTGCAAAAACAACTACTCCAGCAGGTTGGAGAAAAGCTGGGGCTGAACTTTTTGATTTGTTTCTCCTTGTCATAGCACAGCATGAGAAATACAATCTGCCACACTAGTCTCCAATGGTTGGAAAGACCTCCTTCACCTATTAATGGATAAACCTCTATAACAAGATGTGAGGCCACCAATCACCAAAACGTATGAGAGGAGGGGCAAAAGAGACATTGCTGCGAGTAGTAACAGAAAAGAAGGTGGGGACCAGGGGAATGCGTAACCGCGTGTGGGATCGTGGGCCAAGTCTGTACGTTGGCCAGGGGAATGTTCCTTATTAAGCTGCTGATTGTCTTTCTGTTTTTTTCATGTTTTTTGGTGTAATAGAAAGTGGGATAACTTTCTGTGGAGAGGTTACCAGGGCTCTCGAATTCCCTGGGTGTTACTTGGTTATTTCTTTCCCTTGTAATCGTTGAGTATTGTGATTGGGTTGAAATATCACTGTTTCTCCAATATAACAGTGTTCTTTGGCCTTGTCTCGAGAGAGTTCTTGCTTGTTTTTCATTTATCTTGCAGGTTGGGGTTCGGATACTCAACACAAGATAGCACTTTTGCTTACCCATAAAACAAGGTAACACCTTTCGGGCCAAAAATTCTTTCATTTAAATCTTCAAATTTCATAGGAAGGTCACCTACAGTAACCCATCCAACATTGACGCACAAACCTTTTGCTAATTCTGCAGCAAGACATCTTAACATTGCAATTTCTACACAGATAGGATTCAACATGAAATCCTCATTAATCGTCTTCTTCAATGTATCAAGAATATCATACCAACAATCACAGAAACACAATTTAGTAACAATAATTTTTCCCCGCTTTATCTGGTTGAATCTCTAATTCCCACTACTTATAATTTCTGTTTGTCTTCTATCTCGTTGAATCTTTAATTCCCTCTCCTTTTTTTATAAATTCTATTTGTCTTCCTTCACCCTTTGCTGAATTCCCTTTACCCTTTGTTGTACTCCCACCCTTTTTATAATTTCTGTTTTTAGAAGTGTCTCACCAGTTAGAAAAGAAGACTTTTCTTTGAAGCTGGTAGACTTATCCTTATTCAATATGTCTTAAGTGGTATCTCAACTTACTTTGACTTACTTTCTTTTCCTGTTTAGAGTTCTTGTGTTGGTCAGTAAAAATCTAGACAAGCTTACAAGGGATTTTTTATGGAAGGAGTTGATGAGAGGAAAGGTTCTCGTTTAGTGAGGTGGGAAGTGGTGTCTAAATTGTTGGATCTAGGTGGTTAGGCATAGGTAATTTATTGGGGGGGGCAGCCTTATTGGCTAAATAGTTATGCTGCTTTCCTCGTGAGTCCAATTCCTTAAGGCAAAAGGTCATCATGAAAAAGTATGCCCCCATCCTTCTGAGTGATCATCAAGTGAAATTTTAAAAGGCACATACAGAAATTCTTGGAAACATATTTCCACTAGGTTCCCCTTTTTCTCTCATTTTATTCAGTGCAATGCAATGACCTCTCTACCTTTGGGGAGATGCCTCTAGGGAGACAAGTGGTTGGGGGATAAACCTCGCTACTCTTTGCTCCCTCAATTATATCATCTATCCTCCATGAGGAATCCGCCAGTAGTTTCTATTATTCCTTGTTCAATGAACGCCCACCCTATCAATCTTAGGTTATGTCGGTCCTTGTCCAATAGGAAAATAATGGATGTTGTCTTTTGTTGAGAGGTTTTCTATTAACCCTGGGGAGGGAATATTCGTCTTTGAGGCCCTAGCCCTTCTTAAGGGTTTTCGTGCAGCTCCTTTTTCAATTTCTGGTGAACCCATCTTCTCCCAGTTGTTTGATCTTTTCCTTGCTGTGAAAGGTTAAATTGCCAAGAAGGTCAAAATTTTCATTTGGCATGTCCTTTATGGAAGAGTTAATACCTTGGATTGTGTTTCAAAGATTTTTTCTGGCTTGATAGGGCCATAGTGTTATATCCTTTGTAAGGAGGCATCTTTTGATTTGGAGTTGCTTCTTTGAAGCATTTGATTTTCATTTATCCTAGCCTAGGGATTATTGTTCGATGATCAAGGAGCTCCATTTCCATCTATCCTTGCATGAAAAATGGCATTTATTGTGGCTTGCAAGGGTTTGTAAAATTTTGCGACACCTATGGATTGAGAGTAATAATTACATTATTTAGAGGGATCGTGTCTAAAGGGGACATGTTGGCACTTCTTAGGTTCTATGTCTCTACTTGGGCCTCAGTGTTTAATGTTTTTTTCCATAATTATCCTTTAAGTCTTATTTTGCTTAATTGTAGCTCCTTTTTGTATTAGTTGGGATACTTTTGTTTAGGGTTTTATTTTTGTATGTCCATATGTATTCTTTCATTGAGGAAACTTTTTTTTCCTCAATCAAAGCTCAAATTTTAATCCAAAAGAAAAATGTTTCGGGAAACCTAAATTAGATAAGAACCCTAGTTTAACTTTCGTTTACGTGCATTGTTCAAGAAATTAAGTTTTGTTGTTTTGTCTTGTCTAACATCCACTTGACCAGTGATGAGGATAGTTGGGTGTGATCCCTTTAAATAAATGGGTTTTTCGCAATGAAATCTTTGCTCAATAGTCTTGATACATTGATGGTCAAATTTTTCCTTTGGCAGTTGTCACATAAGGCTACCAACACGCATGACAAGCTCAAAAAAGGATCCCTATATCAATTTATCTCCAAACAGGTGTATCCCTTGTAAATCAGATTGGGAAACATAGACTAGCAATTTTGTATTTTGCCCATTTGCACAGCTCTTCTGGAACGATTTGAGGACAACATTCAATTGGAAGGTGATCTTCCTATAGAATCCTTACATTCTCCTTAATCCCCTCCTTTTGGGCCACCCCTTCAGAGAAACTCAGAAAAGGAAGAGATCCTTTGAAAGAATCTTGTTTGCACTTTTTTGTGGTTGATTTGGTTACGTAGAAATCATAGAATTCTTTGTTCGAGGAAAAAAAAACCTATCCAAACCTTTTTGATAGTGTTCTCTTTCTTGAGTTGTCTTGGTGTAAAATGGATTCTCTTTTTACCTCCTATAGTTTTTCTTCTCTTTTTGGACAATGTTTACTGTAACTCCATAGGATTGGGCCTCTTCTCCCCCTCCCCTCTATAAATTTCAAACATCAATGAAATTGTATCTTATAAAAAAAAGTTTAAACAAAATTGATCAAGTTCCCAAGTTTCTCTCCTGAATTGCTGAGAGTCTGTTTCCTTTTACAGGGAACCTTCTCAAGATAAAGAGTTTATTGATGTATCTTAATGGGAGATTAAGTGAGTATAAGGTTAGGCAAGACCCTCCTTTCCATGCTTGATACATCAGCAAAGGATTACCCAGTAGTTTAAATTACAAATGAAAAGATAACTTCACATCCAAAGAAGAAACCACCTACGCATGAACAAATTGAGGGTAATTCATAAAAAGATGAATAACGATATTCAACAGAAAAGCATGCAGTATGGATCCTGGAAATATAACAAATACCATTCGGTGTAACAGGACTACTGAGACAGATGGGTTACTCATGATCCCAAACAAAACATCCAAAACTTGGAAGCTTTCAAGTAATGAAAATATTTTCAAATTGCATTATTTGAAGACAAGTACTCAGGGTTAAGGACTAAAGAACAGAGCTTCGACGATTCGCATTAGAATTCTAATTGTGGAGGAGAGAAACAGAAGGATTCAAATTTGAGGTCTGAATTAGGGTTTGCTCAGTAGTGGATTGCATCTTGAAGAGATGAAAGAAAGCAAGCCAGAAGAACTTCCGTGGAGATCGCAGAGAAAAAAAAAATCTCCACACTAGTCAAACTTGCTCTGATACCATAAAGCAAAACAGAATATGATGAAATTCTCCTCAATATTATTGAACTGAAACTGACTGATATATATACACTAACAAGAAAGGGAGAATCTCTAACGGATAACAACTTAACAACAAACTCTTAATCAAGGAGCAATGTTTTAAAAGGCTAAAGGGCCTCGAGGCTTTTTCTCTTGAAGAGGCGAGGCGCAAGCCTCGAGGCGGTGTGAGGCATAAGCCTCAATTTTAATTAAAAACATTATGTAAATCCTAAATTTGTGTGAACAAGTAATGCTAAACATGATACTTGTATAAAAGTATAGAAAAAGTCACCCCTTGAATTGCTACTTGAACAAAAATTCTACAAGTATATCTTTAACATCACTACTATTATCACTTATACGATTGACTTATTCTATAAATTTTTATTTTCAATGTTTTTAAAACCTAAGTGGTAAAAGTAGTAATATTTCAAATGGTAACAACTCAAAAGTTTATATTTTTAAAGAAGTGAAAAATTAATACTATTCTTCTAACCATTTTATAAGGCGTAGAGACTTTAAGCCTCAGTGCATTTTTATAAAGGCATAAGCCAGCCTCTTATGGTCCAAAGAAGGCATAAGTCTCGAGGCTAAAAGTTAGAATTTTGCCTTGAGGGGAGCCTCAAGGCTTAAGCCTCAATAGCCTTTTAAAACATTGGAGATTAAATAACAGCTGTACAAAACTCTCATAATATTAACATACACTATGACTTCCAAGACTGGAAGTATGGACCTATTGGGATGACATAAACTACCAAGAATTCTTTTTCTTTTCTTATTCAACATGAATAAAATAGACATCCTCTCAATAAAGAGTGTGGAGTTTCCACCTATTTCAGCCCATATTTCAACACAATCATTGAGCCAGAAAAACAGAGTCACAGACAAAAGTATAAATTGCTTCATTTTGATGTTCGGGATGAATTTTGATAGCACTATTCTGAAGTGAAGCATTTCTCTATAAATACTTCCAGAAAAGAGGCACGAAAATAAGGCCCATGAAAAAAGTTGATAAGATTTTCTAATCAGCTAAAAAGTACTTCGCACTGATTCAAAATCATCCCAAACACACCCCCAAGTCCTCCCTTCTCAAACTAAATCCTTCCCTTCCATACAATTTAAAACCTAAAAATCCAAACAACAATCATCAAGTACTTAATTTCCATCTTATCAGAAAAAGACAAGAGAAAGTCAAACGTCTACAGCACATACAATCCAAATTCAGTAAAAAAAGACCTTGCCCAATTCGAATCCCTAACAATAATACAATTCCCGAGCATCTAAACTGGCCAAATCGATTGAAGCCACAAACAAACATACCTGTTGGAAGCTCTTGACCGTTTTCCCAATACTCTTCCCGACTTCGGGCAACTTCTTCGGGCCAAAAACCAGAGCCGCAACACCAGCAATCACAACAAGTTCAGGCACTCCAAGTCCAAACAGAGCGTTACAAGTCAGACCCTTACGAGCTCTATCGGTCGCCGTTCTGAACCTGGTGGCACGCAGTGGCGAAGAATAGCTACGGTCGCCTTTGTTGAAGAAATTGGCGGTGGCATTGTTGGCGAAGAAGGCGGATTTGGAGGAGGAAAATGGAGGGGAAAGAGATGGAGGACTGGGAATGGAAGAAGTGAAGGATAGAGTTGCAGATGAGAGTACCATGGCGGGCGTCGTTGAGGGAAAAAATTTGATTGGAAATTGGAATGATTATCGGTTTGATGATGAAGAATTGAAGATTGTGATTTTGGGTTTAATTTATTTGGGTTTTTGGATTTTGGATGCAATTTTCACGTGTGGAGTTGGTATATCTAAATCTATATTCCTCAGTGTTGGGTGATTTGAAGCTTGTAGGTTGGAAGTCAACAAGAGTGTGAACTGTGAGTTGGAATATGGGGCAACAACAAATATGGCTAAAAATAAATAGGTGGCTTGAAATATAGATACAAACGTTTAAAAATTAAATAGATGGCTAAACGATTTAATGATTAATAAATCCATATTTGTAAAAGACAAATATGCCCCCAACAAACGGCCTAACGTATTCTTAACGTTTAAAATCAAAATCAGAGTTTAGGAGAGATAAAATATACCCCTAAAAAAAGTTGGAGACATTTTACGAAGTTTGAAAAATAAAAAATCCAAGAAACAAAACTAGTTTGAAAAACAAAACTAGTAGTAGGTGTTACTACTGAAAAAAATTTGCACCCCAAAAAAAGTTGCTACCCGGAAAAAATGAGTCAATACCTTTATTGGAGAAGGATAACAAAGTTCAACCTCCCTCACTAGAGAAAAATACCTTCAGAATGCATTAATTGGAAAAAATGTCATCTCAATCCGAAGACATACTACCTGCACCCAAGAACATCAGCAATTAAAAACCCAAAAAAATAAAAACACCAGCAACCCGAAGACATACTAATTTTCCCCCAAAAAATGAATAAGCTAAAAAGAAGATACCGCCCACCCTCACCACCAGAATGAATAATTGCAATTAAATACTGCAAAACACATCTTTGTCCTCGGAAATGACGTAAACGGCGTCTGTAAATAACCGTAAATACAAGGGGTAAAAACTTCATGTCACCGCCCACCCTCACCACCAGAATAACCTTCATGCAGCAGCCACCCCGTCCATCTTCTTCCTCCAAAAGTAGAAACCCTTGAGAGCATTCCACACCCCCGAACTCTCCATTCCACACCATTTCCCACCGCCAAACAGAGTGAATATCACTACCTACCTCTCACACCACGCCGACGAACCATCTCCGCCGTGCCAACGACCTTCATCTGTCGCGTCGACAACCATCTCTTGCATGCTCGGTCGTTTCTCCCCCTACACGACGACTGTACCAAAAAAATTGAAATAGGTAACGATTTCGTTTCCCTCCCCTTATATTTGCAACAAACAAATACTAAAATCCCGAGATTTTAGGGATTTAGTTTACTCCCTTTGAAACTGTCCCCACGGGGTGTATACCAGTATTGACACTCGGGATGTCAACGACTACACAACACCCTCTGTATGTACCGTTTTGAAATTCGTTCACCATCCAAAACACATCTCTGTCCTTGGAAATGACGTAAACGGCGTCTGTAAGTAACCGTAAATACAAGGGGTAAAAACGTCATGTCACCGCCCACCCTCACCACCAGAATAACCTTCATGCAACAGCCCACCCGTCCATCTTCTTCCTCCAAAAGTAGAAACCCTTGAGAGCATTCCACACCCCCGAACCCTCCATTCCACACCATTTCCCACCACCAAACATAGTGAATATCACTACCTACGTCTCATAGCACGCCGACGAACCATCTCCGCCGTGCCAACGACCTTCATCCACCGCGTCAACAACTATCTCTTGCATGCTCGGTCGTTTCTCCCCCTACGCGACGACTGTACCAAAAAAATTGAAATAGGTAACGGTTTCGTTTTGCAACAAACAGATACTAAAATCCCGAAATTTTAGGGATTTAGTTTACTCCCTTTGAAACTGTCCCCACGGGGTGTATACCAGTATTGACACTCGAGATGTCAACGACTACACAGCACCCCCTGTATGTACCGTTTTGAAATTCGTTGACCATCCAAAACACATCTCTGTCCTCGGAAATGACGTAAACGACGTCTGTAAATAACCGTAAATACAAGGGGTAAAAACGTCCAAAATAATCCAATAAACAGTTTCCTAAAATGTCGGTAGCCATGCCTGCAAAATCCAAACTTTCGTAGCCAAAAATCAAGAATGCTTTTTTTTTGTAGTCATTTATCACAATTTCCCTATTTATGGAGTAAAAAGTGCACTCTCTTTTTTATCATTCAATTCTTCTTTCTTTTTTTTCTTTCTTGGTTAAATTAAACTAAAAGTTTTAAAAAACGTCCAGTAAATTCTTAAACTTTCAATTTTGTGTTTAATAGGATTGTGAACTTTAAAAATGTCTAGTAGGTCCTTAACTTCCAATTTTGTGTCTAATTGGTCCCTAATGTATTCAAGTTTTTTAAAAACTAACCAATCAAATTGAAAAAAAAAAAAAAAATTGAATGTTATGCCTATTGGGCCCTAAGGGCTCGTTGGATAAGGTCGTTTCTAGTTCTTGTTTCTTATTTTAAGAAACATATATGTTTGATAAATCATTTAGTTCTTGTTTCTCTTTTTTTTTCCTCAAAAAAAATCATTTTGTTTTTTATTTCTAAATTATTAGAAACGTTTCTAAAAAGGAGAGAAATTTTGAGAAACAACAAAAAGTAGTTGCTCAAAATGTTTTTTTTTTCACGTTTCATATATGTACCCCAATTTCTGTCTCTTCCTCTCTCTCATTTCTCTCTCTTACACTTTTTTTTTACTACATATCATTTTTTTTATTCAATCAAAAAAATATATATCATTTTTAATTGTTTTTTTTTTCTCCTCCCAGTTATTTATTTCTCTTCTTCCTCATTTCCTTTTTCTTTTTCTTTTCTTTTTTATTTTTATTTTTATTAACAAGCTTTTAATCATTATTTTTAAAAAAATGTCTATTATTTTTTGCCAATTTTGGTAGAATTTTAATTTCTTTTTATTAAATAAATAAATTAATAAAATATTTCATGTAAAGAAAAAAAATATATTCTTTTACATTTCTAATTTTTCTTGTCTATATAATTGGCTAATGAGAAACACATACATTTTAAAACAAAAATAAAAATAAATTTTATTATTGAATTCAAGAAATGTAGGTATGGTCGATTGTCTAACCTTAAATAAATGTTTTATTGTAGGGATAAAAGTCATAACACAGCGGAAGTCAACAGACTAAACTCAATTTAACTTTAGTTTAACCAAATATGTTGGCAAAAAAATATACATACAGAGACAAAATTCTACGGTATAATCCAGGTTAAGCATGCTGGAAAAATTCGTCTTATAATGAATTTAGGTCTATAGCGAAATAATACGTACTCTCGTGGTAGGCTATGAACAAATTCACCAACCCTCCTTGGGAAGGATCACGTACTTTACTATACTTCTCAGTAAAACCAATAGCAACACCACCACTAAAATCTCACTGGTATTCTCTAAGACAAATGAGGCCAAAGCAAAGAGAACCTTCTCTTGGATCTTTTGGGAACAAGAAAATCACAAGAATTGAGTGTTTTCTTTTTCGTGAGAGAATTCAGTATAGAGAAATTATTCCTTCAGAGAGATTGTTATCTAACGCCAAAATGCTAGAAAGCCATATCAGTTCACCTCTCAGGCGTACAGGACCATCAGCTAGGGGGAGGGAAGGAGAAAAGCGTGGATCACCAACCACTATCAGTAACTGATATCAGTTATTTGAATTAAATTTAATTTAATTAATCAATAATTAATTAATTAAATCAAATTTAATTAATTATTTCATTTAAATCATATTTAAATGCACATCTCTCACATAACCTATAGTTTTCATTCAATTAATTTAATTAAACCATATTAGATTAAATTAAATTAAATTAAATTAATTCACCAATTAATTAATTACCAAATTAAATATCATATATCTAATTTAAGCCTATAATTTGAATCATATTCAATTATATGTAACAGCCCGTATTTTTCAATACAGTCAAACTTTCAAATATTGCGGAAGCGATTTAACAAAACTGAAAACACAACCTATTATCCAGAAAACTAGGCTTCAAAAACAAATTAAAAAACTAAATAATATCAAAAACAACAAAACCTACAGAAGCCTACTAAATCCTACAAATCATAAGTCCTCATCAGTCATGCCAGAACGCTAGCCTAATCGCTGTCAGAACTATCACTTGCTCCATCATCTGAAAACATTTTGAAAACACAAAATGAGTACAAAAATCCTGAATAAGCAACTTCCACATCAAGTTCACAATTCATTTTCGTTCAAAACAAAACATAAGATTTCAGGTAATAAAACATTTCAATATTTGAAACAAATCATTCTTTCAGTCAAACAATACTTTCAAAACCTATTGGGAAAGATGCATTAATGGAGTAGCCTAGAACAGAAGTAGTTACCCGTCGGTAACACCAATTAGACATTCATACTGTAACGCCTTAGGATTTTTAATAACTATCCTAGCGACATTACTAACTCTTAAACCAAAACTAACCACGTGCACCGAAAATTTCGGCAGCATAACGGCATACATAGGACTAACCCAATTTTTTTTCTTTAACCTGCTAAGCATAAAACACTTCTAACAACATTATCCAACGACTCCACCATACTACAATGCAGCAGAACTCCACAGAACCAACAGCCAGACAGGCCTAGCATTATCAACTACTATCTAACCAGAAACACAACTTTAATAGAGCTTATAACATTAATCACTCGAAACAAACTTAATTATTAATAACTAAATGAATAGATTGAGTTCTTCCAAACAAACACGACTAATCCTAGAGTCTCACAAGAATGAATTCGAAACTAAACAATTAGGACAAACAACTGTCCAACCAATGAAATCATTACTATCCTATCCAAGTTAAACAACAAGTTATCTGACATGAAAGTAACATGAAAAATAAAGCAGAGTAGCTAAGGTCCTTCCTCATATGCCTCCTCTGCATCACCATGGTCCACGCAGTCCTCATAACCTGCAAAATCTGGTAGTTGGGGGGAGAGAGAGGGGAGGGGGTCAGTACACTAAGGTACTGGTAAGCAGCCCCTACCTGAGAAGCCATCAAACAGCAAACAAGCAAACAACATGCTTCTTAAAGCGATAAACACAACGACATGCTCAAAAGCTAGTAAGGTGAATGACTCTCCTAAGCCATGACTCATGCATCTCTCTATGCAACTTGTTAACCACTCAAGCTCCACGAGCTCACTCAACGCTCATATTTAGCCCTCACCTGGCTCTCCAAGACTGATCCTTCGAGTTGCACTGTCCCCTGACCATTTGTACCCAGGGCCACAATGCTCTCTACGGAGCTTGGCATTCGACCCTTGACCATTTGTACCCAAGACGCACCGGTGACTTAGCAAAGTATTGGCCCTTCCCCAGGCGCCCAACACTTGCTTTCTAGACTCATCACACCGACCCTTGACCATTTGTACCCAAGGCCTCGATGCTCCTCTTAAACCAATGGCGACGTGCCACCCCTCAACCATTTGTACCCGAGGTGCACTGACACTCACCCAACTTTTCTTTTTTTCACATTTTAGGTCCCTGGCCTCTATCTCACATCTAACTAGAATGCATATGCCCTACAACATGCTTCTAGACTCATGTATTATGCCCACTAAGCATATACATATAACCACATGCTTTCAACTCATGCTTGACCCATAAATGCAAAACAGAACCAACATGTTTTACAACCAACCATCACGCAACAACAGTTCATGCTTTTCAAAGATTCATATATATACATATATATTCAGAGAAACAAGAAACATGAGAACAGTTATAAAAGCGAGAAATCAATTAGCATGCATCACACAGTCAAACAAACCTCATCAGATAAGAACTACTTACCTAAGGAGCCCGAACTACGACCAACAATTTCTAAGGGTTAGGAAATAATTTAAAGCACCTAGAAGACTTGATAAAGGAAACGAAAGGTGCTGGAATTTACAGTTCAGCGCCTAAATGACCCCAAACGCCTATTGTCCAATGAACTAAGTAATTTGAAATCACTTATCTAGAGTCCCTAGACAGGGGGTGCTTGGACTTAAGGCCAAATAGGGAATGAGTCACATACCCAAGACGATTTCGAGTTCAAAACACCGTTGAACAGCACTTGGAAAAACAAGAAATCATCACAAAACTCAATTTTAAGGTCGAACAAGCACGGGTAATCTAAATTCAAGTCCGAATAAACATGGGCATAAGTTAAACCTTACCAGAAACGTCGAACAATGACGTAGAAGGGTTGGGAACCGCGAACCGAAACCCAACGAAAACAAAACAGGATTGGCGAGGTCAGAACTCTGCAAAACAGAACACGAGAGGGCGAGATATTAATCGCTTCCCAAACTGAAAGAGAACGGAAACGAGACAGAGAGAAAACTCACTTATGTTGGTCGAAATCGAGAGTATGAAGGGCAGATGCTGCTCGCACACAAGGATGGCTGTGTTGGGATTGGTGCCCTAAAACTCGTAGATAATGAATGTTAAACGAATTATATACTTATTCGATAAAGGTGTTATCGAGATTGATTCAGTAAAAGTCATTACTGAATAAATTAAATTGCACATATATAACCCAAATCCAATAAACTAAGATCCATGGCTATAGGATGAACACTTGAGCTTTATGTAGAGACATAAAAGTGGATCAAGCTTGAGTAATAGCCAAAACGGTCTATAGTATAGGAATAGGGTTGGGTACCTTATTCTGGAGACACTATGAGACGCGGCCCACTTTATAGATGGTATAGACGATGTGATCCTAAATCGTCCATGTAGAGACATGCGAGTGGGGGTGTCCTATGCAATGAGTTTGCATAAGACCAGGACCGAGAAATAAGTCGCTCTCGCTTTAGAACACCGTTTACTGACGAGACTGACTATTTCATGTGATGACCTAGGTAACTCGATCTTAATCCTGAGCTAACTATGAACTCCTGTTTATTCGGGCTTATCCTTAGATCTGCATAGGTGAGAGTGGCTCAGTATCGCCGACTCAATAAGCCTCCCATTTTAGGGATAGGAACGGGTAGATAGCTGGGGACATAGTCGTGCAAGAAGGAATTCACTCCTACCCGAATAAGGGATAGTAGAGAGGTTGTTCCCTTAAGTGCTGACTCCGGGGCTTGAACAAAGGGATCCCGCCCTCTCATTGGCCCGAGAGGGACTCGGTTTATTGGTTGGACCATAAACAAATTGTTCATTAGAGGATCAGTGGGACTTAAGGAACTAGAAGTACTATAGGGGTAAAACGGCTTATTGACCTAGCTATAGCTACGAACAACCTGTGAAGGATCGACTTACTAATCATGGTTAAATCAAGTGGACGGAAATATATCTATAGTGAGGGGAGTGCAACTATCGGGCTATAGTGGAGTGTCCCGATAGTTAACGAATGTTGGCTAGCTTGGACAATGAGATTAGTCGGTTAGCCTCGAATCGTTGGAGCCCATGATCTATAGGTCCATTAGGTCCCCCTACTAGCTCATATCGGAATTAAGCCTAGAACAAAAGATAGGAAGCTTTGAATCGTTCAAAATCGGGAAAAAGGGTATTATCGTAAATTGTGTTTGACACAATAATTTAATTATGAATTAAATTAGAAAATGAGAGATGAAGTATTTAAAAGTGTTTTGAATACTATATATATGTATTAGGAATCATATATATGGAATTGCACAAGATAACAAAGATTAATTAGATTAATCATATCAAAATTAATTTGAAAATTTTCAAATTAATTACCAAGCAATCAATTTCAATTTAGAATTGAAATTGGGGGTAATTTGCAAGCTTGAAATTTGATTTCAATTTGAATTTAGTGGATTTAGTTGGAAATCCACTTAATGCATGATCATTCAAAGTGGAAAGACAACTCACTCATGCATTGTTGCATCTCTTGTGTAATTGTACACCTAGAATCCACTTGAGCTTGCAAATACACCATGTGTCTTGTGTCTTGAGGCTTGGCTTTGCATGGAGAATGTCTTTAAAAGGAGTTTGAATCATATTCAAACACAAGAGAGCCATTTCCTTAAGGTTATGCTGCTGGAATTTGGACTCAAAGTTCTCTCATCTCTCATTCTTCTCCATTGCTTGATGCTTCAAGCATTCCCTTCCCATTCCCTATCTTATATAGACTCCCACAAGTCGTTCTTGGCCCGGAGTATAGTAGGGAAGACTCTAGAGGTTGTCCAAGGAGCATAGGAGAGGCAAACACCACAAGGAGTTCAACATAAGTGAGCTACAAAGGTTGGTGTTTTCTAAACTCATTATTCTGTCTTTTCTAGAACATGCATGCTTTAGGAGTAAAATTGAATGTCTTAAGTGCTTTCGATCTTCAATTGCTTCCGCATGTGTAATATGTACACCTTCAGGCTGGCTGGAGAAGAACACACACCCACCTACTGCTTGCGCAAGTCTTGCCGAAGAGAGAGATCGAGAGAGGAACAAGGGTGGGAGACGGCGGCTGACAATGCGAGAGAGGAAGAGATGAATAGGGGCGCGGGTCTACTGCTGGCGGTAGCGACACAAGAAGGGGAGAGGAGAAAACGCACGAGCTTGTGGTTGCCGTCGAAAGGAGATCGATCGAGAGAGAGAGAGAGAGACCTGTAAGGGAGACGAACCGACGTCAGAGGAGAAGTTCTGACGAAGACTCACGGGTGACTGGCGGCTGGAAACGCACGAGAAAGGGGGGGTCTGGCGGCTTCACGAAGAAGAAGAGGGGAAAATTAGAATTTGGGGCTTCCTTTTTTTTCTTTTCTTAAATTAAAAGCTTGAATTAAAAAAAAAATACAACCTACCTTCACATTTAAAGACTCAATTAAGGCCCTTCAAGCCCAAATCGACTCTTAGAACGTCTATAAGGATTATCCCAAATTTTAAATTCTAAATTTCGAAGGAAAAAAGGGACCCTTGGCTTAAATAAAATTAACCCACTCCAAGCAACCACCAAAAATAATAATTAACTTAAGGCAGCCAAATAAGAACTAAAACTCCAAATTAAATTATAATTTAACAGAGTTATTCGTACCTGAAAATGCGGGGCGTTACACATACAAAATTGTCGGTTAAAATCGACTAGAACATTTCAAATCAAATAGTTAAGTGTGAGGCCATGTGAGTGAAACACACATAAATCTACATTTCAAAGGAACATCAAACCACATAAGTTCCTTCTCACAAATAAGTTTCATTCAAAACATATATCTGTCAATTCCAATATGGCTACTACAAAGCATACAATCCCCAAAACAAAATTTGGCATATCCGGATAGCACTATTCGATTCAATTCAAAACACTTTCCAAAACATACAAAATAGTAAACATGCTTTCATTTAACAAAACAATTGAAACAGAAACAATTTCGATCAAATCAATTTCAATTTAAAACAAACAATTTTTACCAAAATTTCTATTTTGGAAGGGATGTGGAAATTACTTACCTCGATCAAAACCTACAAATCTTAAGCCCAAAGCAAATCAAAATTTGGTTCCTTGAATCCACCAATTTCCTAAACATATCCAATATTTCTCTAATTAGAAACCAACGAATTCATCTTAAAGGTCTAACGACCAATCCAAATGGCAATCAATCTTAACCTCCAAATTTTCCCACTCAAAACAAATTCTTTTCATAAAAAGTTGGTAAAATAGACTTAATGGATGCCAAAAACAGCATTGAAATTCTGGAAAATTTCCTTTAAAAATCCAACGTTTTCATACCAAAAATCAGTAAAACAAATACCTTTCAATACCATTTAAATACAAAACAAGATTTCAATTCTCAAATCTTTAAAACCTTCAAAACTATCTTAAAATTGGGATAAATAACCCAGAAAAATTTCTACAACAAAAACAAAGATTTTCCAAGCTTTTAACACTAAAACAAATCAATATTAGAGCTACTTTAAAATACAAAACCAAATCTGAAAAGCATAACAAAGTTGTTGTAAAAACAGTAAAAATATTCCATTTTCATGCCTTAAATCATACTTCAATTTAGCAATCATATGACAATTTTTTTGAACAAAAAAAATCCAATTTAAACACAAAAACAGCCCCAAAATCAAAGAAATTCAAGGCTGGAAAATTTTGGAAAAATTTCTTTTCATTGAATCTTTGATTTTCAAACAAAAACTCTAAGAGGAAAAACTTTAATAAAAATTTAGGCCAAAACAAAAACCTAAAAATTTTTAGGGCAAAAGGTTTGAAAATCAATTTCATCCCAAATAGAACAAATAAAACTTCGTACTAAAACTTTTCAAAAAGAAAATAAAACAAAAGAAAAACATAGAAAGGAAGAAAAACTTACTACTTTTTTTCTGGGAAAGAAAGTGCGTTCTTCTTCTCTCTTTTGTTGATTCAGAGCGTAAAAATAATTAGGGCTAAAGAAAAGATCTTTTAAATAGAACCCTAATTAAAACCCTAAAAGAATATTTCCTTTTCTAAAAAGGAAAAGGATAACTCAAATTTACCTCCTAATTCAAAAAGAAAATAAATTCAAATAAAAGACTTTCTGGGAAAACATTAAAATAAATTAAAATAAATTAAATATATATTTTTTAAACCGGCTGTTACATTATATTTCTCTCATAACCTATACTTTTAATGTGCATCTAATGAGCATTAATTTTAACATATAGTTTTAATGTGAACTCAATTCATATTAAATTAATATTTGAACTTCTTCAAATGTTTAATTCTCACCCATACAAATCAAATGAAAATCCCTCGTGAACATGAGTCCATAATACACTCAGGATTAAGACTAAGTTGCCTAGGTCATCCTATTGAAATAGAAACCTAACTAGTCAACATAGTTACATCTAGTGGTTACTATTTCACAGTTCGATCTTATGCAAACTTATTGCACATGATACCTCCACTCGCATGTCACCTACACGAACGCATTGGATCATTGCGTTTGTATCAAATACAAAGTGGGTCGTATCCATAGTGTCACCAGGATAAGGTACCCAACCTTATCCCGATACTATAGACCCTTTAGGTTGTATCTTGAAAACTGATCCCCATATGTCTCCACATATTGTTCAAGACTCATATGATAGCCCAAGATGTTATTTTATTGGATTTATGGTTATTTAAGACAAAAGTAATACAATATAAACAATAACTCTTATTGAAATAACATCAATAACTCTTTATTGATGATAGTTAATTATTTACATTTACTATCTACGAGTTTTAGGGCATAAAACTCAACAATTACCAACACAGAAAAATATATTTTAATAGCATGTTCTGCAATAAATTAAATTTATAAAGTTTATAGTACAATTTACAAATTAATTTGATTGAACTTGTGACGCCCGACGTTAGGAGGGGTACATGAATGAACCGATATCACCTCCGAATGAGAGGGATCTTGAGGATATGAAAGTATAGTCAAGATAAGCTTAAAAAAATTGATAGATACTACCTATACCAACAAGGTGCACCTTTCTTTTCGGTGGCTCAATCATAGTAACTTTGAAGTTAAGCATGCTTGGCTTGGAGAAGTTCTATGTTGGGTGACCTCCTAGGAATATTCCTAGGAAGCATGTGAGTGAGGACAAAGCATGCTAAAAGGACCCCGTGTTGGTTTGTGGAGATAGTTTTCACTCTTGGAAGCAGTTTAAGACGAGTATGGTAACGTGGCCAGGTCGCAGGGGAATGTCGGGGCCTTAGGTGCCAAAGTCGAATTCCAAATCCTGGGTCTGGGGCGTTACAGAACTAATTCGTGTAAGCCAACATCGGTTCAAATGAATTGGTTGGAGCTGTGAGAGATGACATTGAAGGGATAAGAGCCCTTAGCACAGCGGAAGTAATCAGATCAAACTCAATATAATTTTAATCAGAAAAACCTCTACGATGGCAAACATACAGTATAACACAATTCTATTGTAAAATAGTTAAGCATGCTAAAAAGTTTAGAGAGAAACAATGTACTTACTCTTGTTGTGACTTTGGATAGTTTCCACCAACTTCTTGGAAGGATCACGATCACAACAACTCTTTATTATTGGAACACCACCACAAAGAAACATTGGTATTCTCTGGGGAGAATGAGGTCAAGGTAGTGATCGAGAACCTTCTTCTTGATTTTTGAGAAACTGAGTGAGAACTCTTAAGTATGTCTATATTACTAGGCATGTAGCTCTATTTATAGGAGAGTGAGATGAATTGTCTTTAATTCAAAATTAAAGGTAATTCATATTTAAATAATTAATTAATTATCTTTAATTCAAGTTAAAGATAATTCATAACTAAATAATTAATTAATTCTTTAATCAACTAATTGTTAGATTAATATTTAATTTAAGCCTACAATTAAAACATATTTAATTGTATTTCTCTCATAATCTATAGTTTTAATATGAATCCAATTCATATTAAAAATTAATATTTGAACTCCTTCAAATATTTAATTGTCTAAGTTATTATTTGAATAGGATGACCTAGACAATTTAGTCTCAATCTTGAGTGTGTTATGGACTTCTGTCGATGAGAGATTGTCCTTTGATGGTGAGAGTGGCCAAATCGCTGACTAACAAGTCTACCATTTTGGGGACAAAACCGAGTAGGGAGTTGGGAACTGTTGGCGATTTTCCGCAAGCGTACGGTTGCTCAAGTAATATTAAAACGGAAAGTATTCCGAGTATTGAATCCTCAGGGAAATTGATTTAATTCCATTAATTACCAAGAATCATCATGTTTAATTTTATTTAGAAGCTCAACTTTAAGGAAACAAAGAACTAACAAGAAACTAAAGAAATCATGCAATAAAGTGGAAATCTCCTATTAAGGGGACTTGACCTAGGGTGTTATCTAGCTTTCTTGGATTTGTAGCTCAATTAATCGGATGATTGTACTTACTAAACTTCAATTCCATAAATCTATAAGTAATTTTAAGCGGATTTCTCTTTCAAGCTCCTCCACATCTCATACTAACATAACTAATTCACGTGTCCATTTCCTTAGTTAATCATAGTATGCCATTAAGCAACTTCATTATCAATTTCTAACAGTTCTCTTTCACTCTTCCAAGCAATTATTAGCCATGCAATTTGGATCTAATCTAAATTCTCTCTGTCGAGTAACAATTTAGACCAACAGAACAATTAATCCGTGATTAAGAGATTAAAAGCATTAAGAATTAATTGCATAGATGAAATATGAAGAATTTCGTTACAATATTTAATTAATTGCGCTACAATATCCAATTAACTAGAATAACGACCCTAGGTCTCAAGATCTACTTACAAATGGAAATAATTTTGCCAAAATGATCTTGATCCATAGGCCTAACTCAAACTACAATAAAGAATTACAAAGAAGTAAGGAAGAAATAACCGATAAGTTGATCCAAAGCTCCCGTCACGATCATCTCGAATCTCGAGCCTTGAAATCTTGCTCAATTCCACCTTTTTCTTCATAACTCTACTCTCTGTTTCTCTCTTTTGAGCTAGGGGAGAAATCCCCCAAGAATGGGATGATTAAACCATGGGAGAGGGGGCTATTTATAGGTGTTGGATGGACCCCTTTCTTGTTGAACAAGCCAACAGCGTCGCGACGCTGTGACGTCATAGCTTTCTTGGCGCAGCGTCGCGATTCTAGAATTATCTTCTCTGCTACCAAGCGTCGAGACGCTCTAGTCCTAGCGTCGAGACGCTAGGCCTTCTAGAAGCCCCATATGTGGATTTTGGCCTCATTTCTTCTTCCTTTTGGGCTTTTTGGGCCTCCACTTCAAATGTCTTCTCACCAATTCTTCTAATATGGGCCAAAAGTCTTCATTTTGGTCTTGATATTGATAAAATTCATTGTTTTGCCTTACGAACTAGGTTTTCTACAAAATCAACATAAAAATACATTAAAGCTTACAATTAACGCGCAAAACTAGCCAAAATAACTAGGAAAAAGATAGCATTTTTGCATGCTATCAGGAACATAGCAACACGAGATGAAATTCACTCATTTCCGCCTTTAGGATAAGTAGATGAGTGTTCCCTTAAGTGGTGTCTCTATGACTTGAGCAAAGGGTCCGACCCTCTCATTGGCCCGAGAGGGATTTATGTTTAATGGTTGGACCTTAAACAAGTTGTTCATTAGAGGAGCACTGGCAGTGGCGGATCCAGAACTTTTTATCATAGGGGGGCTTGATATATTTTGATATTAGTTTGTTCAATAGAAAATATTATTAACATTTTTTAGGTTAAAATACAATTTTGGTTAATGTACTTTAGGTCTCATTTCATTTTAGTCTGAATACTTTTAAATGTCCAAATTTAGTCCACGAAAATTTCAATAAATCTTAAAATTAGTACTTATTTTGGTAGTTTGAAGTAAATTTTTATTAAATTTCGTAAAAATAATGATAATAATTTCCATTTGAGAAAAAGACACAATGTCAATATGTTTCCAAAATTTATACAAGGAGGATTAGAGACAATAAATAAATAAATAAATATATATATATATATAAATTAAAATCATAGTAATTATAGTTTTTCAAATAGAATTGATTATTAAAAAAACAAGCTAGTAGCATTTAAAAATACTATAGGTCTAATTTTATTTCCTTGAAAAGTATAGTTTTCTACGTATTAAATCAATCAGCAGTAACTTTTTTTTTATCTATATATTCATAAAAGTTTTCTAAGAAATTAAAACAAAAACAAAAAGTTATTAAGAAAGAAAAAAAAAACATTTTTGTAAAAATATTTTTTTTTAAAAGAAACGAACTTAAAGTGGAAAAAACAAAAACATACGCCTCAAAGGGCTCAAATTCAATCACTGGGAAAAGAAAACAGTTTTTCAAATATATTTTTAATAAAAAATGCGAAAAAAACAAAAACATAAGGCTTGATCTCGGTCACTGGGCGCTAAAAAAGCCGATTTAAAAGGAAAAAAAAAACATACGTCTCAGAGGTTTCGAACTCGGTAACTGGGCAATAGAAAAACGAACTTAAAAACGAAAAAAACTTAAGAGGCTTCGAACTCGTTCACTCAACGTGCACTGGTCATTGGGCGCTAGAAAAACGGAAACGAAAAAAACAAAAAAAAAACATGTTTGAAAGGCCTAGAACTCGTTCACTTGACGCACGTTAAAGGGGGCTTGAGGCGTTATTGCCAATGAGGCAAGGAAGACTTTTCCATATTTAAGCGAACTTTTTAATATTAATTTAATATACAGTAAAGTTCAGGAGGGGCTCGAGCCCCCCTGGGCCTACTGTAGCTCCGCCGCTGAACACTAGTACTCAAGGACACAGAGGTAACCGAGGGGTAAAACGGTAATTTGACCTAGTGGTGTTATGAACACTCGTAAAGGATTGACTTGTTGTTATTGGTCGATATCCATGGACACATAAATAATCTATATTGAGAAGAGTGCAGCTGCGGGCAGGGGCAGATGTACGAAGGGGCAAGGGGGGGCACGTGCCCCCCTGACTGTTAGAATATGTATTTTATAATATAGTTTTTCAAATGAAAAGTGGTGTTGGTTTGTTGATTTCCAATTTTTCTTATGTTTTTCTTTGCTTTATCACCCCTAGCTTCCCTAATATCCATAAATATGATTTTCATTTCATTTTTATTCTTTTAATGAATTACCGTCCCAATTTTGATTCCAAAGTTATGCATTTTTTGTTAATAATTGTTTCTTATGTTTTTCTTTAAATGCTTTATCACCCGTTAGCGTCCTTAATATCCATAAATATAATTTTTATTTCATTTTTATTCTTTTAATGAATTTAAATTCATTTATGAGATGAAAAAGAATGTTAAAAATTAAAATACTATTTTGATTTCTATACTTTAAAACTCATTTTATTTCAGTTCATACACTTTCAAACATTCAAATTTAACTAATATTTTCAATAAATCTTCAAATTAGTTCTGATTATTAATTTGAAGTTACTTTTTATAAAACTTGATTAAAAAGTAATAATATTTCCACCCAAAAAATTTACAAGGACGAAAAATAGTATTTTAACCTAAAAAGAATAAGAAGTACTTTAAATTTTTGGTAAATTTGTTTAGAAAATTATTTTTACATAAAGAAATTCAACTCACTATAAAAAAATTAATTTTGTCGGCAAAATTATCTTCAGTGAGATTCATTCGTGCTGGAAGAAGAAGGTGGGTAAGCTCTTTTTGACCTCAGAATTGCAAATACCAGAAGAACTCGATCACGGGAGACAGTATAGTCGTGGGTTGTTGGCAGCAGGCGCAGTTTAATGAATCCTAACCAAGTGTTGGCTTCACTCTTGAGTTAAGCCGTTTGGAAGGTCCTCTTTTCTGTCTTTGACAATCCCCACTGAGCCCCCTCAATTCCCACCTCTCGAACAGCTGCATTCAATTGCTCGTTGGATGATGCTGCCGCCATCTCATTATATCCAGCATGTGGGAAATCTTAAAGATTGAATAGAGTGGTTATTGCACCTGGGCTCTAGTCTACTGCTACCCCACAGACAATGGCTTGAAACCCTTCTTCTTCATCGATGTTCGCGTAGAACTCACGAACAACATTCGAGTTTACAGACTCTGGTTTCGCGCATAACTGATCCTATCCGTGGTTCGTAATCCCGGCTCGTAAGAAATGTGGCAGGTCATCACCGAATCATCTCTCAAACAGAAAATCCCTTTTCAACATTTCCAAGTATTTTGCTCAGGCAAGATTGTTGACGAAGCGTTCATACGGCAGTCTTGGTTCCTCGATTTCAACCTCCTCTGTCTCAGTCGATGCTTCAGCAACTCCTTTGCCCTTGTCTTCCTAGTGTTTCATCAGGGCCACTTCTTCCGTTTTCTTCTCAGCCTTTTCTTTCTCTTGATCTTCCTTCTCAGTATTTTCCTTCTCGGATTCTGTCGTTGGCGGAGATGGAGTGTCCGTCCTAGCCACCTTGATTCGTCTCGCCTTTTGCTTGCAACGACCACGACGCGACGACTCTGGCACAACATCTTGAGCCTGCTGTTCTTGACCATTTCCTTGCCCTTGCACATTTTCTGCTCGCTT
This sequence comes from Luffa aegyptiaca, assembly GCA_017139565.1. Lineage (NCBI taxonomy): Eukaryota > Viridiplantae > Streptophyta > Magnoliopsida > Cucurbitales > Cucurbitaceae > Luffa > Luffa aegyptiaca. Next base: position 28,224,017 of record CM029397.1, read on the forward strand.
TTCTTGTACTTCTTGTTGAGTTTCGATTGTCTGTTCCCTTTGTTCCAAATCTTTCCCTTCTTCGGCGCCTTTTGGTTGCTCGTCTCCAACTACTTCCTCTGGAATGTCCTCAACCACTTTCTGCAGAACCTCCGTAACCTCAACTTGTTGCTACCTTCGTAATCGCTTGGCTTCTTTTTCGTCGGGCGTTCTTCTTCTCTTCGTTTTCTTCTTCGGTACCTCGGGTGTAATAGACATTTCCTCCTCCTCAGCATCCTCTCTCTTCTCCCTGTCGTCTTAGCCATCTCAGACTTAGAGTATTTCATAGTAACAGAAGCAAGGTGGAGAGAAATAAGAAGCAAAGAATGAAAGCAAGAAGACGAAGTGAAATGAAAACGTACCAGAGGTCTTGAATAAATAGGGCTCCAGCACTTTAAATCCTAACCGAAAAAGTCTACCCCATTTAAATAAAAATTATCGTTTAATTTGCATGTAATCACGGAAAATTAAATCCCATAAACGGTAAAATTTGCCCTGTGGTAAATGCCCTATGCGCTGGCTAACAGATAGATCGTTGGATCAACACTGCATGACACATGGAAGCACCTGATGCTCCACGTGGTTTACCTGCCCACGGGAAAATTAAATCCCAAACGGTAAAAATAATTAATTCACAACCAATCCCCTTAGAATCTGACGAAATATTTGATCCTACCAATAGATTGCAAAAACAAACTGATCAGCAAAGATTTTCTTCTAGAAGAATCTTTTATATGGAAAATTTTAAATTAAAATTCAAATAGCCAAAAATCAAATCAAATCTTATTCTTCCTTTGCTGAATAAATCAGGAAGTATTTTATTAAAATCCCAATCTAAACAAAAATTTTAAATAACAAAGACCCAATAAAAATAAAATAAATCTGATTAAATCAAAAACTAAATCGGCCAAATTAAAAATCAATAAAACGAAAATAAAATCTACGAAAATTAAAAATACCAACGAATTAAAATAAATCAGATAAAATTGAAATCAATAAAATCTAATTCAAATTAATTCAAACCAAAATAAAATAAAATCCATGAGATAAAATAAAATCGCAACAAACACTGGGAGCTAAAAATATTGCAATATGAAATGCTCCCGCAAAACTCTCGCTTGCTCATTCATCGACCAGTTTTAGGGAAGGATATTTCGAACGAAATTCCTCTCCCCAATAATGTTTCACTCTCTGTCCATTAACCTTGAACACTCGCCCATCTTTTTCATCTCGAAAGAAACTCAACCAATGCAAGATATTTCACAGAAAATTTTTAAAAAGGTTCCTTTTTGGGACACTCACGATTACAACTCATCGAAAGCAAACCTATCAATACAGAAGCTAATCCTAGGAAATCATTGTCATGCTAAAAACATCTAAAAGCATCCATAATTAAAGTCAAACAATGAAAGCATACAATTGGCTCAACGCTCAGGTGCTCAGGGCTCAACAGACAGAAAGCAAAGCGTACCCCACCCCCAACCTAGTTCTTACATTGTCCTCAATGTAATAATAGACATGAACAATAGAGGGTAATAAATAGAAAAAGGGAGAAAATATACTCCCTTGAACTGAAGCTCAAGGTTGAAAGGTGTACGGATATGTCTTGTTAAAGCCACTTACCTAAGAATTCAAAAACAAACAAATTGAATAAGAAAAAACCAAGCAAATGCAAAACTAAAGAAAGAAAGGAAGAACAAAAAGCAGTAAAATTTTTCTCTGTGTAGCTCACAGAAATCCAATTTTTAATGTCGCTTGCCCGACAAGACTCGCTTCTCTTTTAGATTCAAGGTGGTCTCTCTCCTCGAGACCATACAACATTATTTTTAGAAATTTGCCTTCTCAAAAGGCGGGGAACCTGTAAAGAAAATTCAGAAGAAGCAGAGGGCTGACAAACAACACTTTCACCCCTGACCTTAGAAGACGAACAAATTGTCACACCAGCAGATTTCTCAGTAATAAAACATGGTGTTCGTTTACTACATCATACACATCACCATTAATTATTGGGGTCCTAACAACAGAAGAATGGGTCTCATTATCAGAAATCATGATAGACTTGGCATTACTAGATTAATCAAACACTGGATCTGAGTCTAACATGTAATATTCTAAAGATAAGACTTGAGGACTATCAGTATCATCAAAAACTTTAAATTTAAAAGTCCTATCCTGAAATCCTACAGAAACTACTCCCTCATCCACGTCAATCACTGCTCTGGCCGTCTTTATAAATGGACGACCCAAGAGTAAAGATGTAGATGAATAAGAAGATGCATGAGTAGGCATGTCTAAAACATAAAAATCAGTAGGAAATATTAGGCCCTCAACCTTAACAAGAACATTCTCCACTATGCCTAAAGTTTTAATGCATGATCTGTCAGCTAACTGAATTAAAATTCCTGACTTCTTAATATTTGTTAAACCTAACTCCCTATACAGAGAAACATGCATAACATTAATTGAGGCACTTAGGTCTAACATGACATGTTTTATTTTAGTGGAATTGATCATACACGAAAGTAAAAACATGTCAGGATCTATGAATTTTTCAAGAAGATCATCAAAAAGTAACATACTTACATTTTCACTTACCTCCTCTTTACCTGAGGACTAAACCTTACCTTGATACTAAGCTTTTAGAAACTCGGTATAGGATGGAATTTGTGCTACCGCCTCGAGAAGGGGAATATTGATAGCGGGCAGAAATGTCGCTATTTTAGTCTCAATTTATTAAGCTTTTTGATGCTTTAATCGTGTTTTTAATGAATATATTTAATGAATTTTGTTATTTGGTCCTTAGGAGCTAAGTTGGTGAATTTGGGAGAAAAAGAGCCAAAATTGAAGTCATTATAGCCCAAATCCTAGCTTGATGGAATTGGTGGCCCAAAGAAGACATCCATAAAGAATATACCAAGAGAAATGAAGAAGAAGGCCCAAAAATCAGCCCAAAAGGAAGCTGATTTTTCTGGAAAATTAGGACAGCGTCGAGACGCTTAGCAAGGCAGCGTCACGACGCTGCCCTTTCTTGTTGCCCAAGCCGCGTGCGCAGCAGCGTCGCGACGCTTAGCAAGGCAGCGTCGCGACGCTACCCCTATTCCAGGCCTATAAATAGGCGCCCTTGGTGCCTCATTTGTAATCAATCAATCATCATTCAATCATCCATCACTCAATCCTTTCTTTTCTTTCTTAAGACTCCTTTTTTGGAGCCCCTCTCAAGGCTTTTGAGCCTTTTTGAGAGGGTTCTTCTAGTGGGGAAATTTTTGGGGAATTTTGGGAAGCAATCCTAGAGGCTCGAGGAGTAGTCAGCGGGGGCTCCAAGCGTCAGCAAGGGGTTTTCAACGGTCAATTCCTTTCCTTTTATGCCTTTTAATATGCTTTCCCTTGTAATTATTGTGGATATTATGTGTAGCTAAACCCCAATTTGGGGTCTTGAAATGAAATGTTAGTGGAAATATTGTTATAATTTCTTGTCTCTTGCCCATGTCCTAATTATTTGTATGGATGTGCTTAATGCTTTACTCAATCTGGCCAATTGTGTAATGATTCGTTTCTTAATGGAAACTCAACGGAGAGAAATTAGGATAGATCATAATCCATGCAACTAGTTTAATTGCCCGTTGTGACACCGGGATTAGTTGATTAAACTTAGATTCCTAAAATGAATCAGAGCGTAATAATTAATGATTTTTAATGGCGTTAAGGACACTTAGGTTGTTAAAATGAATTAATTACAATTAGGGGAAACCGACAGGAGAACCTATGTGATTAACGGAGATTCTAGGTTTATAATTAGTTGGGCAATGAGATAGGATAAGTATAGCTATTATTTAGCTAATCATTGATTTTCAAGACCCCTCTTCCCATTTCAAGAAAACTCTTTCTCCACATTTTATTTCTGATTGATCAAATTTGTTTTCATTAATTGTCTTGAATTTAAATCTTTTTATTACATGAAAGTGGTCCCTAAATATTATTTCACCTAAGTATTTTCAGTGCTCAAGAGAATTTTAATTATTTGCTTAAGTTTCGCTTCGCTTCCCTGAGGATTCGATACTCGGAATACTTTCCGTTTTATATTACTTGTGGCCCGTGCGCTTGCGGAAAATCGACCAACAAGTTTTTGGCGCCGTTGCCGGGGAGGCTTGATTTTTAAGCAAAGAATTAATTTTTTCTTGACATCGAAAAGAAAAGGGTAAATGGTAATTTAGGTGTAAATATTTTTTTCATCATTTTGTGAATACTATTTTATTTTCATTTTTGTTTGGTTCTTTTTGTTATCTGGGAGCATTGCATGCGAAGAAACAAGGTGGTTGATCTGTTTCCGTTAGATCTTGAGATTAACAGGACTCTTAAATTCATTAGAAGAGAAAAAAGATTAACAGAAACGATGGCCCACCAAGAAGAAGCTCCCAAGGCAATTAGAGATTTTCTGCAGCCAGTTCTTCCTACCGAGAATTCTGGAATTGTTTACGCCCCCATCCAAGCTACAAATTTTGAGCTCAAAACAGGGTTGATTCAGATGGCGCGCGATAACTCGTTCAAGGGACATCCTTCCGAGGACCCCCACTCTCATCTGCGATCATTCCTAGAAATATGCGGGACGGTAAAGATGAACGGAGTTCCGGCCGACGCAATCAGATTAAGGCTGTTTCCATTTTCTCTTCAGGATAAAGCAAAAGATTGGCTCGAATCAGTCGAGACGGGCAGCATCAGTACTTGGGACGAGCTTGCCCAGGCTTTTCTGACAAAATTTTTTCCACCAGCTAAGACTACCAAGCTGCGGACTGAAATTGGAACATTCAGACAGCTTGACGAAGAGCAGTTGTACGAAGCGTGGGAAAGATATAAGGAAATGCTTAGGCGATGCCCCCAACACGGATATCTTGATTGGCTTCAGGTACAGTTATTCTATAATGGATTAAACCCCTCCACAAAGACAGTCCTAGACACATCAGCAGGAGGGAGTTTTCTTTCAAAAACAGTGACAGAAGCCAAGGACCTGCTTGAGGAAATGGCGGCAACAAGTTATCAATGGCCGACGGAGAGAGGAACATTTACAAAAAAGGCTGGATTATATGAACTGAATGAGTCAAGTTCACTGAAAGCGCAACTGGCATCTCTGACCAATGCACTAAACAAATTGACGTCATCTGAGGTGGTTAAGTCCATTTCCACCCTAGCTGAAGGTCATTCGAAGAAAGAAGGTCAAGATGTGGAAGAAGTTCAATACATAGGAAATAGACCATATACTCAAGGAGTACCAAACTTCTACCACCCCAGTCTGCGCAATCACGAGAACTTCTCATATGCGAATACAAAGAATGTTTTGCAGCCACCCCCAGGTTTTGCATCAACGAGTACTCCTGAAAAGAAAAATAATCTGGAGGAGATGGTGGCTTTATTCATCAAGGAACAGAGAATATTGAATGTGAGTCTCCAGACATCAGTAAACAACCACGACGCAGCTCTAAAGAATATGGAAGTACAGATAGGTCAGATTGCTTCAGCAGTAAATGCCCTGCAGAAGGGAAAGTTTCCAAGTGATATTGAGCCTAACCCGAAAGAGCAGTGTAAGATGGTGGTTCTGAGAAGTGGCAGAAGACTGGAGGACAGTTTAGAGAAGAAAAAGGAAGAAGAAAAGAGAAGGGATGAAGATGAAGGGGCTGAGGCACAAAAAGCCTCCTCTGAAAGGTTCCAACATCCTCCCAACTCTATTGAATTAAAATGTGATTTTTCTAATAGCTGTGCAGGTAGAAAAGAAGAAGAGAGGCAGAATGAAAAAAAGAAGATGACTGAGGAAGAAGTGGTTCCATGCAACCACCATGACAGAGGTTCGCATATTAGCCCGCCCAAGCGGAGGGGCGAATGTCCAACCTTTGATTACAGGGAGTTACCTTTTCCTCAGAGATTTAAAAATGTCAAATTAGATGAACAATTTCAAAAATTTTTAGAAATGTTTAAAAAGTTGTCTGTGAATATTCCATTGGTAGAAGCTTTGTATAATATGCCAAATTATGGAAAATTCATGAAAGAAATGCTTTCTAAAAAGAAAAGTCTGAAAAAAGAAGTTTTTAATCTATCTGAGAGTAGCAGTACCATTATTTCTGGTAGGATACCCTCTAAGCAAAAAGATCCAGGGAGTTTTACTGTTCCCTGTACCATAGGAGAAGTATCCTTCGATAGGGCTTTGTGTGATTTAGGAGCAAGTATAAATTTGATGCCCTACTCTGTGTACAGGAAGATTGGTTTATCAGGTATGACAGACACTGACGTTACTCTCCAGCTTGCTGACAGATCGATTACCCACCCGATGGGTGTTGTGGAGGACGTGTTGGTGAAAGTCAACAAATTCATCTTTCCTGTAGATTTCGTGGTACTGGACATGAAAGAGGACAAAGAAGTGCCAATTATCTTAGGCAGACCTTTCCTAGCCACTGGTAAGGCTGAGATTAGCGTGCATAAAGGTAAACTTACCTTGAACATAGATGATGAAAAAGTTGTGTTTAGTATTTTTGGCCAAGATGAATCTGTTTGTAGTTTGCATACATGTTTTTCTGTTGGGCCTGAATACTTGACTGATGACGATGAAGAGGTAGACTATAATCTTGGCCTAGGCTTAGGAGAAATGCTTGTTGATAATATGGATTTTGATCATGATGCATATATGGATAATCCTCTGTTTGAAAATGATTTGGATCTGCCTGACTTTGAAAATGAATTAGATTTGCCTGCTTGTGAAAATGAAAGATCTGCAGTTGATAATTTACCTTCCTTTGAAAATGAATTGGAATTGCCTGAAATGAATAATTTTGATGATGATATTGAATTGCCTGACATTGAGCATGAACATAAAAGGCATAAAAAAGATTGCTCGATAGATAATTTTGAGTCTGATCGTGATTACAGTGAATCTATTGAGTCTGATCTTGACATTCCTGAATGCATGAATCCTGACAATGTGAATACTTTCTTTTCATGTCCTGATGATGTGTATAGCATAGAATCTGACCCAGAAGAACTTGAATCTGTGCATAGTATAGAATCTGATCCTCAAATTCTTGAATTCTTTAATTCTTCTGATGATGAGTCATGTGATAGCTTAGTTGAATCATTTTTTAATTCTGAGTCTGAAGGATCTGCTGAAAATGTAGATATTTTTTCTGATGAAGGGACTGGCATGATTGACAGGCCATCTCTAGATCCTAGACCAGTAGATATTTTAATGCTTGATGACTCTGTTAACAACTGTTTTGAAAATAGAGATTTAGAAAAGAGATTTGATGCAGCTGATTATTTTCTAAAATGTTATTATGAGAATCTCTTTAGTGAAGATGGGCCAGGGGAAAGTTTTTTTTCTCCCCTGTTTGTAGTTTGCAATTCGGTGCGTGATTTCTTGCAGGGCCCGGAGGATGATGAAAATTTTTATTTTGAGCCTCCGTAAGCGTGCCGAGCCTAGTCTAGCTAAAGACGTTAAAGAAAGCGCTGCTTGGGAGGCAACCCAAGGATTAAAGTAGTTAGTTGTTTTTGCGGTAAATAATTTTCTTTGCTCCGTGATCCAATTTTGTTTTGCAGGATCATCTTAGCAAATCCCAAAATTCCACATTTCCCATTTTTCATGGATCTAAAGGAAAAAGGATGAAGCGCTCCTAGCTCAGGGAAGTCTCAGTATCTCTCTTTATGCTTTTCTGCTTTAAAACATTGGGGACAATGTTTAGTTTAAGTTTGGGGGGAGGTTTCCGCTGTGTTGAGCATATTTAAATTCTGTTAGATGCATGAATAGATAGCCATGATAGCCAAGGATGTGATTTTTGAAATTTTGGGAGAAAATGGTTTATATGATTGTGGAATCTGGGAGCACGGCAGAAATTGTGAAATTTTTAAATTTTTTGATACTTAGTTTTGATGTCTAAAGCATGCAATAGTCTTATCTAATGACGTCTTTGAAAATCTAGATTCTTATTATGGTTTTCAAAGTTGTTGTCACCCCGATAGGCTTAGTTTCTAATATCAGGAAGTTCATGCTTGATTGCTCTAAAGAACTAGGTAGGAAAAAAATGCTATGCCTGCTGAGAGAAAAGCAAAAGCAACAAAAGAAAATGTGAGAAAAAGAAAATCTGTTGAAAAAGAATTTTTGCTTGCTCAAAAGAAAAAAGCCTAGGGGTAAAAAGAGCTACCTGCGGTGTGATCAGTTAGGCCAACCAGAGAATAAAATTCGGGTTAAGGGTCCCTGCACCGTAGTGTGAAAGCTAGTACCATTAGATATCAAAATGCAAGTTTGGGGGAGGAGCAAAAGAAAAAGAAAAGAAAAAAGATGAGAAAAAGAAAAATCATTTGTGAGAATTCTGCTCCCCCATGAAAAAGAAAGAAGACAGGCACCCTAGTTACTTTTTTTTGCATGATAGAAGGACTCCGAAGTATTAGGGGCTCTTAGCCAGTGTAGGGGGAAAACAAATGGAGAAAGCCATAAGACTAATCTAGGTTAGTAAAAGAATCAATAGATAAGTCTTGAGCATGCTATTCATTAATCTTAAGTTCAAACTAGTTTAAGATTTCTTCAAGAGTATGCGGTGCTTGCTTATTCCACTTGCATGTTTTCCTTTCGATCCTAAGAATTCCAAAATCATTGAGGGTTGAGCGAGTCTATTTCATGCATCTTTAGAATTTATTTTGCTCGGGACTAGCAAAAGCTTAAGTTTGGGGGTGTGATAGCGGGCAGAAATGTCGCTATTTTAGTCTCAATTTATTAAGCTTTTTGATGCTTTAATCGTGTTTTTAATGAATATATTTAATGAATTTTGTTATTTGGTCCTTAGGAGCTAAGTTGGTGAATTTGGGAGAAAAAGAGACAAAATTGAAGTCATTATAGCCCAAATCCTAGCTTGATGGAATTGGTGGCCCAAAGAAGACATCCATAAAGAATATACCAAGAGAAATGAAGAAGAAGGCCCAAAAATCAGCCCAAAAGGAAGCTGATTTTTCTGGAAAATCAGGACAGCGTCGAGACGCTTAGCAAGGCAGCGTCGCGACGCTGCCCTTTCTTGTTGCCCAAGCCGCGTGCGCAGCAGCGTCGCGACGCTTAGCAAGGCAGCGTCGCGACGCTACCCCTATTCCAGGCCTATAAATAGGCGCCCTTGGTGCCTCATTTGTAATCAATCAATCATCATTCAATCATCCATCACTCAATCCTTTCTTTCCTTTCTTAAGACTCCTTTTTTGGAGCCCCTCTCAAGGCTTTTGAGCCTTTTTGAGAGGGTTCTTCTAGTGGGGAAATTTTTGGGGAATTTTGGGAAGCAATCCTAGAGGCTCGAGGAGTAGTCAGCGGGGGCTCCAAGCGTCAGCAAGGGGTTTTCAACGGTCAATTTCTTTCCTTTTATGCCTTTTAATATGCTTTCCCTTGTAATTATTGTGGATATTATGTGTAGCTAAACCCCAATTTGGGGTCTTGAAATGAAATGTTAGTGGAAATATTGTTATAATTTCTTGTCTCTTGCCCATGTCCTAATTATTTGTATGGATGTGCTTAATGCTTTACTCAATCTGGCCAATTGTGTAATGATTCGTTTCTTAATGGAAACTCGACGGAGAGAAATTAGGATAGATCATAATCCATGCAACTAGTTTAATTGCCCGTTGTGACACCGGGATTAGTTGATTAAACTTAGATTCCTAAAATGAATCAGAGCGTAATAATTAATGATTTTTAATGGCGCTAAGGACACTTAGGTTGTTAAAATGAATTAATTACAATTAGGGGAAACCGACAGGAGAACCTATGTGATTAACGGAGATTCTAGGTTTATAATTAGTTGGGCAATGAGATAGGATAAGTATAGCTATTATTTAGCTAATCATTGATTTTCAAGACCCCTCTTCCCATTTCATGAAAACTCTTTCTCCACATTTTATTTCTGATTGATCAAATTTGTTTTCATTAATTGTCTTGAATTTAAATCTTTTTATTACATGAAAGTGGTCCCTAAATATTATTTCACCTAAGTATTTTCAGTGCTCAAGAGAATTTTAATTATTTGCTTAAGTTTCGCTTCGCCTCCCTGAGGATTCGATACTCGGAATACTTTCCGTTTTATATTACTTGTGGTCCGTGCGCTTGCGGAAAATCGACCAACAAATATTCACTTGCAACTTAAACATTTCTAATTCATCATGTGCATCAAAGGAGACAGGATTAGCATTAAATTCAAAGAAAGTAGAAAAAGTACTTTCCTCCTCATCTTTGTTAATGATAAGGGTAAAAAATATACCTATTTTACCCTTATATTTAGCTCATTATCTTGTCAAAATTATATGTTTTGGATCAATTTTACTGTTCTCGAGCACAAAATATGTTAAAGTTGATAAGTTAGGGAGTTGAGAGTCACATTTGTCAAAATTATGCTTATTTGTGCTTAAAAAGACTCAATTTGATGGAAATTTGACTAAGTTTGTTGCTGTGCAGAAAAAGCAGTGGAAGTTGGAAACTGCCCAGAAATGCACCGCATTTCTGGGAAGGCAAAAATGAAATGCAACCGCATTTCTGGAAAAACAGGGGTAGTTCCGAGTCTATCGCGAGTCATTTTGAACGAGACTATTGCGCACCTAACCGGCTGTTTTGACCATGAATCGACTGGGCTACCTACCAGCACCTATTTCGCAGCTCCTCAACCACTTCCAACACTATATAAGCTCGTGATTTGAAGTCAAATTCAACCAGAACTCATTCGGAAGAAGAGGGTGGTGACAGAACCCTAGTTGACGCCTATGAGTAGGGATGCCCGAGGTCCTTCTTTGATGACTAAATTCTAACCTTAGTTAGACATCAAACCTTAGGGTTTGTAGGGATTTTCACCCATTCCCACTTGTAAAAGCGAAAGAGTGGAGTGTCGAGCGAACTCTAGAAGGATTGGATAAAAGAGAAAAAACCCTAGTATTTAGCTACTGTCATTATTTCCAGTTTGTGTTTCTTTTCATTTATCTGTATTCTTTATTCTTTGTTTCAATGAAAAGATATTCATTTGCACTTTATCCCACCATGAGTAGCTAAATTCCGTTGAGGGGTTCAATATGGTGAATTCCCTTATGGTTCAATAGCTTGAAAGTGTTTATTCGCTTAAGTTTCTATTTAATGCATGTCATTCTTTATTGATTATCATTCTGAACTTGCTAAGTTTAAATTGATCACTTAGACTTTGCATGCTATGTGAGTTCTCGAAAGGGACAGATGATATCGGTTCTCATAAAGGTGATATAGGAGAAAAAGCTCGAAAGAGATTGTTCGGTGGTATAGGGCAAGCTGCCTAAGGCACCTTATATCAACTATAGGGTTATAGGTTGCATTCGTGAATTATCTATGTCGAAGTCGAGTCACAAAAATGTGCATAACGGTACTCACTTATCCTTCTAACAGTTCTTGGGAGCAAGACCAAATAGAAGTTAAATCTGACCCAATGCCTTGATTAGGCTTAAGTTGAATATTCTATGATTAAAGTTATTTTCCTTTGGGATGAAACTATATTGCATACCTCGTTTTATTTTTTATTTTTATTTCTTTATTTATTTGTTTGACTTATCTTCCAAAAATCAATCATCATTTCTTTGGTTACCTATTTTAAGAAATCATTTGAGCAGTTTCTTCTTCAAATCTGAGTTTCCAATTTAGTCCTCGTGGGATCGATACCCTTGGAATACTTCTAAGGTTTTTTATTACTACGTGCGATAGTGTATACTTGCACTAAGTTTGGCTGAATTTATCATTATTATTATCTATCATCTTATCTCACATCCATCATTCAACCTCTACCGCACCAGTTAACAGAAAAATTTGTATTCAAAGAAAAATTTTGATCAGAAGAAGGGGAAAAGAAAGGTCCTGGTGGAAAAATAGGCTAGGCTACTCCACTTCATATGGCACTGACATTCGCCTAAGGATTAAGCTCCGATTGTGCAGGGATTTTTCCTGAGCATTTGTTTTCCAGCTTGCTGATTTGTGTGGCCATCTGAGTCATTTGATTTCCTAGGTTCTAAATCGCCTTCCTGGTTTCCTTCTGGAACTGCAAAGAACTGTTAGCAAGCTCCTTGACAACCTCATCTAAAGACTTACCTGAAGAGGAACATGTGCCTTGATTTTGCTTGAACACCTGGGGCTTTTGATTCCCATAGATGAAATTTGGATGGTCACGCCACCCCGAATTGTAGGTGTTCCCATATGGATTGTAGGGCCTTTGGTTCCAATTGTTCCCAACATAGCCTCCAATAGCATTGACTTCACTGCTCGCTTGAAGCTGGGGACATTCATCAGTAGTGTGGTAGGTCGTCGAACACAACCTACAAGTCTTTACCTGTGTCTTACCTGCACACATTGAATGAACAAGCTTAGCTAAATCAGACAGTTCAGAGCGCATCTCACTTACCTCACTTTTTGAAGCGGCCTGAACATGTGCTGCAGGCTCCCTCGTGCCAAACTGCTGTGAGTTTTCTGCCATGCTTGAAATGAGTGCTCAGGCCTTAACTACCATCTTATTCAATAGCGCACCACCACAAGCAGCGTCGATCATAATCCTATCCATAGGGAGAAATCCCTCATAAAAATACTGAATCAAAAGCTGGTTTGAAATCTGATGGTGTGGGAAACTAGCGCATAATCGCTTGAATCTCTCCAATACTCGTACAGGGTCTCCCTGGAGATCTGAGTAATGCTGTAGATCTCATTCCTCAGATTTGCTGCTCGACTCGTAGGAAAGAACTTTTCTAGGAAAAGTCTCTTCATCTCGTTCCAGGTAGTCACTGAGCCCGATGGTAGATAGTACAACCAGTCCTTAGCTTTATCTTTCAGAGAGAATGGAAACGCCCTTAGGTCGATAGCCTCCTCTGTGACTCCGTGTGACCTCATACTAGAGCACACGATGTGGAATTCCTTCAGATGCTTATGTGGATCCTCTCCTGCACTACCACGAAAGATAGGAAGTAAGTGGATCAAACCAGATTTAAGTTCAAAGGTACCTACCGTTTCAGGGTAGGTGATACAAAGGGGCTACTGATTCAAATCAGGTGTTGCCATCTGTCTGAACGCCTGGTCTCCCATGTTAGGAAAGTGAATAGGCTATTTACTCTCGCTCTCTCTGCTCCTGGCTTGCCTTCTCAGGCATCGCTCCTCCCATGTGATCTCAAGATTATGCCTTAGATTTTTATTCTACACGGAACGAGTGATCATACATAGAAAAAGCAGAGGAGAAAAAAATGCAAAAACCCAAAAATAAAAAAGAAGACTAACACCTTTCCCCGACAACAACGCCAATTTGACGGGTGCGAGTTTTTCGAGTCCTCGTTGTCAAATAAAATTTATAACTCCGACTCTATGTTACTTTGCAGTAGGTAGTGGCTGGGTCGTCCACAAGGAAAGGGAGATCTTTAATAATTTTTGGGATTTCACTAAACAAAGGGGTTTTGGTATAAAAGGGGGATTTTGGTCTGTCACTGACCGAAATAATTTAAAATGCAAGGAAAAATGAAAAATTACCGGAAAGAATTAAATAGCATAAAAGAAAATAAAAGCGTAGTAAAAATTGATTAAAATCAGACAAAAGACGGGACCGTTGGATTGGTTACTCTTTAGATCACTTTGTTCAATTTAGTTTCATCGTTTGCTCTAATATTATTTTGTGAATTAATTTAAATTTCCCAGAATGCTTCTTGACTTTTCGGATAAACCACACCTACTCAACCTATGTTTAATTAATTAAATTACACGATATCCCCACGAAATAACTTAATTAATTAATTATTGTGAATTGTGCCCGCCCCCTCTCATACTTAGACCGATAAATCCTCAGCCTAAATCTAATCAACCAAATTAACAATCTGATAAATCCTCTAAATTGCTAATTGGTTAATTGCATGATCGTACAAGGCTCGAAATTAGTTAATTAAATTAGGATTTAGATTTCTCTAATTAAATTAGCCTAACTTCTCTTAGATTCTTAGGCCTATCGGAAGTCTACGCTAGGCTACCGTCAAACTAGCGATGGATCCGCCTCAACCTAGTGGCTATCTAAAAATAACTAATAGACCACACTCATATTCAATTTAAGGGACGTCAAGACTCAAAGCGATATACAAACGTGATGGTTTAAATGAGAAACTAAGATGCAATTCATAGAAATCCACAAAACATAAAGTAAGGTTCAGAAAATTCAACTAAATTAAGCAAAGCATCTAAAGATTATTACACCAATCCAACAATCTTAAGGGGTTTAGCCCCTCATGCTACAAACAAATCCAACAAAGAAAGAAGAAAACATAGCAAAAGAATAAAAAACCTGGAAAGGAATCAGTTCTGAACTCAAAAGAATGGAAAAGTACAGAGAAGAATCGTCCAAAGCGGCTGAAAATATGACCTAACAGCTAGAAAAATCGAAGAGTTCGTATTTATAAATAACGCCGACGTCGAGACGCCAAGGCTAGTGTCTCGACGCTTGCCCTTCCGTCAATGGGCTGAGAAACGAGGTGGCGTCGAGACGCTTACTCTTAGGGACCAAATGTCAACAATTGAGACCAAACGTCAACAATTGAGACAGCACCAATTGATCTTCCCCGCTATGACTCTGAGATTAGGAACGTAGTTGTGGGACTACCTAATCTTGAATGGGAAAAACTCTAGAGAGAAAATTCTCCCTAGAGTTCTTGGGTTGAGAGAATATGAGAGGGAGGCTAGAGAGAATGCAATAGTGCATTTTTGTGGCCTTATGTTGTAGTTCCTAAACCCTAGGTTTAGTGTTATATTTATAGGAGAAAGACCATGAATAAAATATTCATTTAAAATCAATTATTTTCCTAATTGATTTATTATTTTCCATAATTAATCAATTCCATAACCAATCAATTCCATAATTGATTAATCTTTTCCATAAATGATTGATCACTTCCACAAGTGATTAAGGGTGTGTTTGGTTTGACTTTTCAAGTGTTCAATTTTGAAAACAATTCATTATGAAAAAAAATTCTAGTGTTTGGCAACCACTAAAAATGACTTATTAAAAAATGAGATTGGTAAATAAATCATTTTGAGAGTAACACTTGAAACCAACTTTTCAAAAAAGACTTCTTAAGTAAACAATAACTTGGGTAGAAAAACATTTGTGAGGAAATACAACCAAACATTTGAGTGTTTAAATTCTAAACAATTTTTATACAAAATGTTTTTTAAAAAATGAATTCTTGAAAAACATTTAAATTAAAATCTATTCCAAACGGACCCTAAATCATTTCCATAAATGATTACTTACTTCCTAAGTGATTAATCATTTCCATAATTGATTAATTTCCAATTAATTAATTCTTTAATTAATTAATCACCAATTAAATATTATATATTTAATTTCAGACCTTCTACTAGTTAATTAATTAGTTACCCAATTAAATATCACATGTTTAATTTCAGGTCTTCAATTAATTAATTCTATAATATGAATCAAATTCATATTAAAATTTGAACTCCTTCAAATTCTCTTATATCCTATAAATCTAATATGAATCAAATTCATATTAATATTTGAACTTCTTCAAATATTTATTTCTCTCATAGACTATAGTTTAATAAAATCTTATTTAATTTAAACTAAATTGAATAATTAATTAATTTATAATTAAATTAATTCATCTTCTAATTAAATACCATATATTTAATTAGACATATATTTGAACTCTTTCAAATATATCAATCTCTGAATATAATAAAGTTTAATCTCAAATTAGACTTTATATTTTAATGCATCACTATACATTATATTAATTTGTATCTCATACAATTAACTTAGTGCATGTTTGGGAGTGATTTCAAAATGGCTAAAATCACTTTTGTCATTTTCAAAATCATCCCGAAACATACTTTTAATTATTCAAAATCAATTTCATGTTTGATTTTACCCTTTTAAATGTGATTTTCATACCGTTAAAATTGATTTTTAATTATTAAAGACATGTTTTTGAGTGATTTTGAATATGCCAAAAGTGATTTTAACCATTTTAAATCACTCCCAAACATGCATTTAATTCCCAATATGAATTTGAACTATTCAAATTCTCTCAAGATATATTTGTTTCTATTTACTCTTTACGAGCTAGCAGGGGGACCTAATGGACCTACAGATCAGAAGCTCCAATGATATGAGGTTAATAGATTAAACTCATTAATCAGGTTAACCAATATTCATTAATTGTGGGTCATTCCACTAAAGACCCACAGCTGAACTATTCTCACTGTAGAATATTTCTGTGTCCACGGATATAGACCTATACCGGTAAGTCAATCTTTCACGAGTGTTGTTCGCGGTGTGTGTTGAGACGATTATCCGCAAGCGCACGGGTCGTGACAAGTAATATAAAACGGTAGTAATACCGAGTATCGAATCCACAGGGAGGCGAAGCGAAACTTAAGCAAATAATTAAAATTTTCTTGAGCACTGAAAATACTTAGGCGAAATAATATTTAGGGACCACTTCATGCAATAAAAAAGGATTTAAATTTAAGACAATTAACGAAAACAAATTGATCAATCAAAAAAATAAAATATGGAGAAAGAGTTTTCTTAAAATGGGAAGAGGGGTCTTGAAAATCGATGATTAGCCAAATAGTAGTTATAATTATCCTATCTCATTGCCCAACTAATTATAATCCTAGAATCTCCGTTAATCACATAGGTTCTCATGTCGGTTTCCCCTAATTGCAATTAAATCATTTTAACAACCTAAGTATCCTTAGCGCTATTAAAAATCATTAATTATCACGCTCTGATTCATTTTAGGAATCTAAGTTTAATCAACTAATCCCGGTGTCACAACGGGCAATTAAACTAGTTGCATGGATTATGGTCTATCCTAATTTCTCTCCGTCGAGTTTCCATTAAGAATCGAATCATTACACAATTGGCCAGATTGAGTAAAACATTAAGCACATCCATACAAATAATTAGGACATGGGCAAGAGACAAGAAATTATAACAATATTTGGACTGTCATTTCATTTCAAGACCCCAAATTGGGGTTTAGCTACACATAATATCCACAATAATTACAAAGGAAAGCATATTAAAGAGCATAAAAGGAAAGGAATTGACCGTCGAAAAACCCCTCGCTGACGCTTGGAGCCCCGCTGACTACTCCTTGAGCCTCTAAGATGCTCCCCCAAAATTCCAAAAATTTTCCCACTAAAAGAATCCTCTCAAAAAGGCTCAAAAGCCTTGAGAGGGGCTCCAAAGGAGCCTAAGAAAGGAATTGGAATGGAGAAGGAATGATTTGATTGATGAGGAATGAGGCACCCAAGGGTGCCTTTTTATAGGCCTGGAATAGGGGTAGCGTCGCGACGCTGCTGCGCACGCGGCTTGGGCAACAAGAAAGGGCAGCGTCGCGACGCTGCCTTACTTAGCGTCTCGACGCTGTCCAGATTTCCAGATTTTTCAGCTTCCTTTTTGGGCTGATTTTTGGGCCTTCTTCTTCATTTCTCTTGGTCTTTTCTTTATAGTTGACTTCTTTGGGCCTCCAATTGCATCAAGCTAGGATTTGGGCTATAATTACTTCAATTTTGGCTCTTTTTCTCCCAAAATCACCAACTTAGCTCCTAAGGACCAAATGACAAAATTCATTAAATATATTCATTAAAAACACGATTAAAGCACCAAAAAGCTTAATAAATTGAGACTAAAATAGCGACATTTCTGCTCGCTATCACACCCCCAAACTTAAGCTTTTGCTAGTCCCGAGCAAAATAAATTCTAAGATGCATGAAATAGAATCGCTCAACCCTCAATGATTTTGGAATCTTTAGGATCGAATGGAAAACATGCAAGTGGAATAAGCAAGCACCGCATACTCTTGAAGAAATCTTAAACTAGTTTGAACTTAAGATTAATGAATAGCATGCTCAAGACTTATCTATTGATTCTTTTACTAACCTAGATTAGTCTTATGGCTTTCTCCATTTGTTTTCCCCCTACACTGGCTAAGAGCCCCTAATACTTCGGAGTCCTTCTATCATGCAAAAAAAAAAAGAAACTAGGGTGCGTGTCATCTTTTTTCTTTTTCATGGGGGAGCAAAATTCTCACATGATTTTTCTTTTTCTCTTCTTTTTCTTTTCTTTTTCTTTTGCTCCTCCCCCAAACTTGCATTTTGATATCTAATGGTACTAGCTTTCACACTACGGTGCAGGGACCCTTAACCCGAATTTTATTCTCTGGTTGGCCTAACTGATCACACCGCAGGTAGCTCTTTTTACCCCTAGGCTTTTTCTTTTGTGCAAGCAAAAATTCTTTTTCAACAGATTTTCTTTTTCTCACATTTTCTTTTGTTGCTTTTGCTTTTCTCTCAGCATGCATAGCATTTTTTCCTACCTAGTTCTTTAGAGCAATCAAGCATGAACTTCCTAATATTAGAAACTAAGCCTATCGGGGTGACAACAACTTTGAAAACCATAATAAGAATCTAGATTTTCAAAGACGTCATTAGATAAGACTATTGCATGCTTTAGACATCAAAACTAAGTATCAAAAAATTTTAAAATTTCACAATTTCTGCCGTGCTCCCAGATTCCACAACATATAAACCATTTTCTCCCAAAATTTCAAAAAATCACATCCTTGGCTATCATGGCTATCTATTCATGCATCAACAGAATTTAAATATACTCAACACAGCGGAAGCCTCCCCCCCAAACTTAAACTAAACATTGTCCCCAATGTTTTAAAACAGAAAAGCATAAAGAGGGATACTGAGACTTCCCTGAGCTAGGAGCGCTTCATCTTCTTCCTTTGGATCCATGAAAAATGGGAAATTTGGAATTTCGGGATTTGCTAAGGTGATCCTGCAAAACAAAATTGGATCACGGAGCAAAGAAAATTATTTACCGCAAAAACAACTAACTAAACTTTAATCCTTGGGTTGCCTCCCAAGTAGCGCTTTCTTTAACGTCTTTAGCTAGACTAGGCTCGGCACGCTTACGGAGGCTCAAAATAAAAATTTTCATCATCCTCCGGGCCCTGCAAGAAATCACGCACCGAATTGCAAACTACAAACAGGGGAGAAAAAAAACTTTCCCCTGGCCCATCTTCACTAAAGAGATTTTCATAATAACATTTCAGAAAATAATCAGCTGCATCAAATCTCTTTTCTAAATCTCTATTCTCAAAACAATTGTTAACAGAGTCATCAAGCATTATAATATCTACTGGTCTAGGATCTAGAGATGGCCTATCAATCATGCCAGTCCATTCATCAGAAAAAATATCTACATTTTCAGCAGATCCTTCAGACTCAGAATTAAAAAATGATTCAACTAAGCTGTCACATGACTCATCATCAGAAGACTTAAAGAATTCAAGAATTTGAGGATCAGATTCTATACTATGCACAGATTCGAGTTCTTCTGGGTCAGATTCTATGCTATACACATCATCAGGACAAAAAAAAGTATTCACATTGTCAGGATTCATGCATTCAGGAATGTCAAGATCAGACTCAATAGATTCACTGTAATCATGATCAGACTCAAAATTATCTATCAAGCAATCTTTTTTATGCCTTTTATGTTCATGCTCAATGTCAGGAAATTCAATATCATCATCAAAATTATCCATTTCAGGCAAATCTAATTCATTTTAAAAGGAAGGTAAATCATCAACTGCAGATTTTTCGTTTTCACAAGCAGGCAAATCTAATTCATTTTCAAAGTCAGGCAGATCCAAATCATTTTCAAACATAGGGTTATCCATATATGCATCATGATCAAAATTCACATTATCCATAAGCATTTCTCCTAAGCCTAGGCCAATATTATAGTCTACCTCTTCATCGTCATCAGTCAAGTATTCAGGCCCAACAGAAAAACATGTATGAAAACTACAAACAGATTCATCTTGGCCAAAAATACTAAACTCTACTTTTTCATCATCAATGTTCAAGGTAAGTTTACCTGTATGCACACTAATCTCAGCCTTACCTGTGGCTAGGAAAGGTCTGCCTAAGATAATTGACACTTCTTTGTCCTCCTTCATGTCCAGTACCACGAAATCTACAGGGAAGATGAATTTGTTGACTTTCACCAACACGTCCTCCACAACACCCATCGGGTGGGTAATCAATCTGTCAGCAAGCTGGAGAGTGACGTCAGTGTCTGTCATACCTGATAAACCAATCTTCCTATACACAGAGTAGGGCATCAAATTTATACTTGCTCCTAAATCACATAAAGCCCTATCGAAGGATACTTCTCCTATGGTGCAGGGAATAGTAAAACTCCCTGGATCTTTCTGCTTAGAGGGTATCCCACCAGAAATAATGGTACTGCTACTCTCAGATAAATTAAAAACTTCTTTTTTTCAGACTTTTCTTTTTAGAAAGCATTTCCTTCATGAATTTTCCATAATTTGGCATATTATACAAGGCTTCTACCAATGGAATATTCACAGACAACTTTTTAAACATTTCTAAAAATTTTCGAAACTGTTCATCTAATTTGACATTTTTAAATCTTTGAGGAAAAGGTAACTCCCTGAAATCAAAGGTTGGACATTCGCCCCTCCGCTTGGGCGGGCTAATATGCGAACCTCTGTCATGGTGGTTGCATGGAACCACTTCTTCCTCAGACAGCTTCTTTTTGTCATCCTGCCTTTCATCTTCTTTTCTTCCTGAAAGTTTGTTAGAAAAATCACATTTTAATTCAATAGAGTTGGGAGGATGTTGGAACCTTTCAGAGGAGGCTTTTTGTGCCTCAGTCCCTTCATCTTCATCCCTTCTCTTTTCTTCTTCCTTTTTCTTCTCTGAACTGTCCTCCAGTCTTCTGCCACTTCTTAGAACTACCATCTTACACTGCTCTTTCGGGTTAGGCTCAGTATCACTTGGAAACTTTCCCTTTTGAAGGGCATTTACCGCTGAAGCGATCTGTCCTATATGTACTTCCATGTTCTTTAGAGCTGCGTCGTGGTTGTTTACTGATGTCTGGAGACACATTTAATATTCTCTGTTCTTTGATGAATAAAGCCACCATCTCCTCCAGATTATTTTTCTTTTCAGGAGTACTAGATGATGCAAAACCTGGGGGTGGCTGCAAAACATTCTTCGTATTCGCATAAGAGAAGTTCTCGTGATTGCGCAGACTGGGGTGGTAGAAGTTTGGTACTCCTTGAGCATATGGTCTATTTCCTATGTATTGAACTTCTTCCACATCTTGACCTTCCTTCTTTGAATGACCTTCAGCTAAGGTGGAAATGGACTTAACCACCTCAGATGAAGTCAATTTGTTTAGGGCATTGGTCAGAGATGCCAGTTGCGCTTTCAGTGAACTTGACTCATCCAATTCATATAATCCAGCCTTCTTTGTAACTGTTCCTCTCTCCGTCGGCCATTGATAACTTGTTGCCGCCATTTCCTCAAGCAGGTCTTTGGCTTCTGTCACTGTTTTTGAAAGAAAACTCCCCCCTGCTGATGTGTCTAGGGCTGTCTTTGTGGAGGGGTTTAATCCATTATAAAATAACTGTACCTGAAGCCAATCAGGATATCCGTGTTGGGGGCATCGCCTAAGCATTTCCTTATATCTTTCCCACGCTTCGTATAACTGCTCCTCGTCAAGCTGCCTGGATGTTCCAATTTCAGTCCGGAGCTTGGTAGTCTTAGCTGGTGGAAATAATTTTGTCAGAAAAGCCTGGGCAAGCTCGTCCCAAGTACTGATGCTGCCCGTCTCGACTGATTCGAGCCAATCTTTTGCTTTATCCTGTAGAGAAAATGGAAACAGCCTCAATCTGATCGCGTCGGCCGGAACTCTGTTCATCTTTACCGTCCCACATATTTCTAGGAATGATCGCAGATGTGAGTGGGGGTCCTCGAAAGGATGTCCCTTGAACGAGTTATCGCGCGCCATCTGAATCAACCCTGTTTTTAGCTCAAAATTTGTAGCTTGGATAGGGGCGTAGACAATTCCAGAATTCTCGGTGGGAAGAACTGGCTGCAGAAAATCTCTAATTGCCTTGGGAGCTTCTTCTTGGTGGGCCATCGCTTCTGCTAATCTTTTTTCTCTTCTAATGGATTTAAGAGTCCTGTTAATCTCAAGATCTAGCGGAAACAAATCAACCACCTTGTTTCTTCGCATACAATGCTCCCAGAAAACAAAAAGAACCAAACAAAAATGAAAATAAAATAATATTCACAAAATGATGAAAGAAAAAAATATTTACACGTAAATTACCATTTATCCTCTTCTTTTCGATGTCAAGAAAAATTAATTTTTTTTTTGCTTAAAAATCAAGCCTCCCCGGCAACGGCGCCAAAAACTTGTTCGCGGTGTGTGTTGAGACGATTATCCGCAAGCGCACGGGTCGTGACAAGTAATATAAAACGGTAGTAATACCGAGTATCGAATCCACAGGGAGGCGAAGCGAAACTTAAGCAAATAATTAAAATTTTCTTGAGCACTGAAAGTACTTAGGCGAAATAATATTTATGGACCACTTCATGCAATAAAAAAAGATTTAAATTCAAGACAATTAACGAAAACAAATTGATCAATCAAAAAAAATAAAATATGGAGAAAGAGTTTTCTTAAAATGGGAAGAGGGGTCTTGAAAATCGATGATTAGCCAAATAGTAGTTATAATTAACCTATCTCATTGCCCAACTAATTATAATCCTAGAATCTCCGTTAATCACATAGGTTCTCCTGTCAGTTTCCCCTAATTGCAATTAAATCATTTTAACAACCTAAGTGTCCTTAGCGCTATTAAAAATCATTAATTATTACGCTCTGATTCATTTTAGGAATCTAAGTTTAATCAACTAATCCTGGTGTCACAACGGGCAATTAAACTAGTTGCATGGATTATGATCTATCCTAATTTCTCTCCGTCGAGTTTCCATTAAGAATCGAATCATTACACAATTGGCCAGATTGAGTAAAGCATTAAGCACATCCATACAAATAATTAGGACATGGGCAAGAGATAAGAAATTATAACAATATTTGGACTGTCATTTCATTTCAAGACCCCAAATTGGGGTTTAGCTACACATAATATCCACAATAATTACAAAGGAAAGCATATTAAAGAGCATAAAAGGAAAGGAATTGACCGTCGAAAAACCTCTCGCTGACGCTTGGAGCCCTGCTGACTACTCCTTGAGCCTCTAAGATGCTCCCCCAAAATTCCCAAAATTTTCCCACTAAAAGAATCCTCTCAAAAAGGCTCAAAAGCCTTGAGAGGGGCTCCAAAGGAGCCTAAGAAAGGAATTGGAATGGAGAAGGAATGATTTGATTGATGAGGAATGAGGCACCCAAGGGTGCCTTTTTATAGGCCTGGAATAGGGGTAGCGTCGCGACGCTACCTTGTTCAGCGTCGCGACGCTGCTGCGCACGCGGCTTGGGCAACAAGAAAGGGCAGCGTCGCGACGCTGCCTTACTTAGCGTCTCGACGCTGTCCAGATTTCCAGATTTTTCAGCTTCCTTTTTGGGCTGATTTTTGGGCCTTCTTCTTCATTTCTCTTGGTCTTTTCTTTATAGTTGACTTCTTTGGGCCTCCAATTGCATCAAGCTAGGATTTGGGCTATAATTACTTCAATTTTGGCTCTTTTTCTCCCAAAATCACCAACTTAGCTCCTAAGGACCAAATAACAAAATTCATTAAATATATTCATTAAAAACACGATTAAAGCACCAAAAAGCTTAATAAACTGAGACTAAAATAGTGACATTTCTGCTCGCTATCACACAGCTCGTTAGCCAACTTCATGAACCGACTTCTGTTGAGTTATTTTCGTGATAAAGGAGCAAGGAGAGCCCTACACGTGTCCAGGTTGACCTAATTCAAGCTTTCCTCAACTCTATAAAAGGAGAGTAGCCGCCCAAGTCAAAGCATTCCATTTTTCCTTGGAAGCCGAATTGTATAGAGAGTTTGGAGATCACTAGAAGACCATCATCCGCAAGCTGATTAAGGAGATTGTTATTTTCTTTATTATCTTGTGATGATGGATATGCCTACTCAGATTGTAATTCGTGTTTCCATGCTTATTATGAACTAAGTAGCTTTAGGCGTTGGTTAAGGAATATGTAGTTGCCGAACTTCATCTTTAGTAATATATATTGATTATTGCATCTTGGTTAACTGTTGTGCCTATTTCCATTCTATGCCCGCCTGGCCAGCCGGTGTGAATACCTCTCTCTCGTTTCAGGGATGATTTAGAGAGTGTGTGACAATTAACCACACTACGATCATTGTGTATTGGTGAACGCCAGTGACTGAGTTAGGGATAGCCAGTTGCCTAGTGCTTGATCGGTCGTACTTCATTGGGGTTGAAACACATTCCAAAAGATCTGGAGTTCCAGGAGGAATCCGCTAATAATACTGCGAGAGTTTGCATGACCAATAATATTGCCAGAGCATCTTTTAAAACAATTACTAAACCTAACCAGCGCCTGTCTCTAATCTGTCTGCCTATTTGTTTACTTGTTGTTCTGTCATTTACTTTGCTTCAGCATAATTCTTATAAAACCCAATCATTTTTATTACCTTGAAACCATTAAAAGATTCATACAAAAATAGATAGAGTGGAAGCTAGTTCAGGCCTTGGATTGAAAAATACTTATTACTTGCTGCAGACTGTGTATACTTGCATAGGAATTCTAGAGTCTTTTTAGATCATAATTATACTCACTCTAGGAACCCAACAAGTTTTTGGCGCCGTTGCCGGGGACCTTGAATAAGTTTTTATCTGATTTGTTTTGTGGATGTGTTTTAATGGTTTGGTGCTAGAACTTTTTGATTGTTTCTTTTGTTTTTGCAGGTGTGAGTTTGGTGCATGAGCGATCCGCCTGGGGTAAGGTTCGAGCTTGATCCAGAAATTGAGAGGACGTTTAGGATCAGAAGGAGAGAGCAACGTAGAAACCAGAATCAGATGGAGAACGTGCCGCGTCTCCCGCAGGGTCCTGAAGATCCAGCGAACCCCCAGCAGAATCTTTTGCTGCAGCAAAATCCGCCGCTGGAGTAAAATGAGCAGCAAAATAATCAGGCTGAGAATCCTATCTTTGTAGCGAACGATAGGACCAGAGCCATTCGAGCGTATGCTGTCCCAATGTTTGATGAGTTGAATCCAGGGATTGCACGTCCCCAAATCCAAGCGGAAAATTTTGAAATGAAACCGGTAATGTTTCAGATGTTGCAAACCGTGGGGCAATTCCATGGTTTGTCATCTGAAGATCCTGATTTACATCTTAAGTCTTTTCTAGGAGTTAGTGATTCTTTTGTGATTCAAGGAGTGCCTAGAGATGCCATTAGATTAACTTTGTTCCCGTATTCTCTTAGAGATGGAGCAAAGGCGTGGTTAAATTCTTTTGCTCCAGGGTCAATTAGGACATGGAATGAGTTAGCTGAAAATTTTATGAGTAAATATTTCCCACCTTATAGAAATGCTAAATTAAGGAGTGAAATAGTAGGGTTTAGGCAACTCGAAGATGAGACTTTTAGTGAGACTTTTACAATGGGTTAAACGGAGTAACCCAGGATATGGTTGATGCTTCGGCTGGAGGGGCCCTTTTGGCAAAAACTTTTAATGAAGCCTATGAAATTTTAGAGCGAATATCTACTAATAGTTGTCAATGGTCGGATGTTAGAGGCACAAATAAAAAGGTTAAGAGTGTGTTAGAAGTTGATGGTGTGTCCACCATTAGGGCTGATCTTGCAATGATTGCTAACGCTCTTAAGAATGTGACAATGATTAGTCATCAGCAGCCACCAGCTATGGAGCCTGCTGCAGTGGTGAACCAAGTCGCAGAGGAAGCATGTGTCTATTGTGGTGAAGATCACAACTACGAGTTTTGCCCCAGCAATCTAGCTTCTGTGTTTTTTGTAGGTAATCAAAGGAATAACTCTTATTCTAACTTTTATAATCCAGGTTGGCGCAACCACCACAATTTCTCATGCGGAGGACAAGGAAGCAGTGCGCAAGCGCAACAAAAGGTGAACCAGCCGGGATTTTCTAAAGCGCAGGTATTGCCCCAGCAAAATAAGCAGGCTTTGCCCCAGCAAAATTTGGGAAGTTCTCTCGAGGCGATGATGAAAGAATTTATGGCTTGTACAGATGCCACAATTTAAAGTAATCAAGCTTCGATGAGAGCCCTGGAATTGCAAGTGGGTCAGCTAGCTAATGAGCTGAAGGCAAGGCCTCAAGGGAAACTTCCCTCAGATACTGAACACCCTAGAAGGGAAGGTAAGGAGGAGGTAAAGGCAGTGACTCTTAGGAGTGGTAAGCCATTAGAGGTAAGAAAAGAACCTAGTCAGACCGAGGATATAGAAAAGAATGGTGATAAAAATGTTGTTGTTGAGAAAGAGTTGGAGTCTGGTCAGGGTGCTAGAGGCAGCAAAAAAGATGCTGGAGCATCTGGTTCTGTTCCAGATGTGGAACCACCTTATGTGTCGCCCCCCACCTTATGTACCACCTCTACCTTTTCCACAAAGGCAAAAGCCTAAGAATCAGGATGGTCAATTTAAAAAGTTTTTAGAGATTCTTAAGCAACTGCACATAAATATCCCTTTAGTAGAAGCTATTGAGCAAATGCCTAATTATGCTAAATTTCTTAAGGATATTTTAACTAAAAAGAAGAGGTTAGGTGAGTTTGAAACTGTATCTCTTACTAAGGAATGTAGTGCTATTCTTAAGAATGGGCTACCACCCAATGTCTTAGTAAAGGTAGATAAATTCATATTTCCAGTTGATTTTATTATTTTAGATTATGAGGCTGATAAAGATGTCCCAATTATTCTAGGTCGTCCATTTTTGGCTACTGGTAGGGCGTTAATAGATGTTCAGAAAGAGGAATTAACAATGAGAGTCTGTAATGAGGAAGTAAAATTTAATGTGTTTAAAGCCATGAAATATCCGGACGAAATGGAGGATTGCTCCTTCATTAGGATTCTGGAGAGCACAGTTGTTGAGACAGCAATACAGGATTCGGCTAGTAAGCATTCAGAAGAGCATGGAGAGGTTAGTGTAGAGGATTTGCAGGTTTGTTTGTTAGAAAGAAAAAATGAAAAAAAGTTGTTTAGGTGTGAGGATGTTTTTGAGTCTTTAGATTTAGATCAAAAGAAGGCTCCTCCTATTAAGCCATCCCTGATTGAGGCACCTACTTTAGATTTGAAGCCCTTGCCGGATCATCTAAAGTATGTGTATCTTGGGGAAGGTGAGACGTTGCCCATTATTGTTGCAAGAGATTTAATGTCGGAGCATGAAGAGGCCTTAATAAAATTGCTGCAACAATACCGCAAGGCTATAGGTTGGACATTGGCTGACATTAAGGGAATTAGCCCATCTTTTTGCATGCACAAAATCACTCTAGAGGAGGGATCCTTTAGGAGTATTGAGAAACAAAGAAGGCTTAACCCTGCAATGAAAGAGGTTGTTAAAAAGGAGGTGATTAAATGGTTGGATGCTGGGATCATTTATCCATTTGCCGATAGCAATTGGGTGAGCCCTGTCCAATGTGTTCCTAAGAAAGGAGGTGTCACTGTGGTGAGCAATAAAGACAATGAGTTGATCCCCACCAGGACAGTAACTGGCTGGAGGGTTTGCATGGACTATAGGAGGCTTAATAAAGCCACCCGTAAGGACCATTTCCCTCTACCATTTATTGACCAAATGTTGGATAGATTGGTTGGTCAGGCCTACTACTGTTTCTTAGATGGTTATTCAGGGTATAACCAGATTACTATTGCTCCTGAGGATCAGGAAAATACCACTTTCACCTGCCCTTATGGGACGTTTGCTTTTAGGCGAATGCCTTTTGGCCTTTGCAATGCTCCAACAACATTTCAGCGGTGTATGTTTGCAATTTTTTTTCTGATATGATTGAGTCCACTGTTGAGGTATTTATGGATGATTTTTCAGTGTTTGGAGGGTCTTTTCAGAGTTGTTTAGATAATTTAGGAAAGGTATTAAAGAGGTGTGAGGATACCCATCTAGTTCTTAATTGGGAAAAATGCCACTTCATGGTGAAGGAGGGCATAGTGTTAGGCTATAGGATTTCTAAGAATGGTCTAGAAGTTGATAGAGCAAAAATAGAGGTGATTGAAAGATTAGAACCACCAAATTCAGTGAAGGGAATTCAAAGTTTTTTAGGTCATACTGGACTTTATAGGAGGTTCATAAAAGATTTTTCCAAAATCAGTAAACCTCTTTGTAACTTATTGTGTACTGATCATGTTTTTTATTTTAATGCAGATTGTAGGAAGGCTTTTGAGACTTTAAAAGCTGCTTTAATCTCAGCACCCATTCTTTGTGCACCTAATTGGAATTTACTATTTGAGGTAATGTGTGATGCGAGCGACGCTGCGGTAGGTGCTATGCTGGGGCAAAAGCAGGGCAAATTTATCCATCCTATATATTATGCAAGCAAGGGTTTAAATGAGGCACAAGTCAACTATACAACTACTGAAAAGGAGTTGTTAGCTGTTGTGTTCGCTTTTGAGAAATTCCGGCCATATTTTGTTGGATCCAAAGTCACGGTGTTCACGGATCATGCAGCAATAAGGTATTTAATGACTAAGAAAGATGCAAAGCCGAGATTAATTCGTTGGGTTTTATTATTGCAGGAGTTCGACTTGGAGATAAAGGATAAGAAGGGATCAGAAAATGTCATTGCAGATCACTTGTCTCGTCTTGATCCATCATCATCTTTGCTGGAGCAATCTGCCATTTCATATGCTTTTCCAGATGAACAGCTTTTTGCTGTTGAGGTAAAGGTAGTCAGGGATGTCCCTTGGTATGCTGATATTGCCAACTTTTTGGTAAAGGGAGTCACTCCTATTGACATGGATTGGAGGTAGAAGAAAAAGTTTAAACATGATGCAAAATTTTTCTATTGGGATGAGCCATTTATGTATAAGCAATGCTCTGACGGTATTATTCGTACGTGTGTTTCAGGTGATGAAGCAAAGGAAATCCTGGAGCAATGTCACTCTTAAACTTTGCATGATTTATGAGATTTTTAGTTTTGATTATTTTTGATAGTTTAGATTTTATATATTCTGCTTTGAATTCTATTTGATTTTGTTGATTTTGATTTTCAGTTTATTTAAATTTTATTTGGATTATCTTTGAATTAATTGGATTAAAAATTTTATTCTGTTTAGTTTAAGTTAATAAAGATTGTCTCTAAATTAATTCGGCTTTAAAAAATAAAGGATTAGATTTGATTTGATCGGTTAAATTTAAAATTTGAATTTAAAAGATTGGATTTTCCTGATTTGAAATTTAAATTCCGTATCCAAGATTCTTTGGGTTCATGAGGTTGTTGCGGCAAAGTTATGGCTGAAGCAAAATCATCCGAATTAGAAGGGATTTCGTTGAAAATTTATTATTTTTTTTCTTTTTACCGTTGGGATTTTTGAAATTTCTGTGGGCAGGTAAATTTGCGTGGAGTCATCCGATGAAGCCACGTGTCACATAAAGATCATCCAAAGGCTGTGATAGTGGACAGCACATGAGGATTTACTGTGGGCGATTGGACTTCACGATTTTACCGTTGCTGGTTTCAAAATTTCAGGTTGCATGTGATTAAACGGTAATATAATTTAATGGGAGCAAATCTTTTCGGTTAATATTTCAAGTTGCTGGAGCCCTATTTATTAACAGCCTCTGGTAGGTAAGTTTCACTTCATCTTCTTGATTCGAATCTTTGCTGTGTGCATTCTTCTTTCTTTGTTGGTATTCTCTGTCAACCCCTTGCATCTTCAATGGCCAAAACGAGAGCTAGAAAAGAGAGGGAAAGTGAGGAGGAAGAGGTACCCGTTACCCCCGAAGTTCAGAAACGAAGAAGAAAAGAACACCGGAGGAGAAAGAAGCTAAGCGAAGAAGAAGGCAGTAGAGGGCTACGGATCAAGAAGTTATCCAAGAAGAAGCAGTGAATGACCCAGATACGGACGAAGTTCAAAATCCTGAGGTGGAATCGATAGTCACAGATACGATTCAAGAGGAAAATGCTGAGGAGAATCAAGAACAGCAGGTTGACATGGTGAGAGACGAGCAGACAGGCGTAGTGCCTGAAAGAGGGAACGAGCAGGAACAAGAAGCTCGTGTTGAGGTAATCATGCCCGAACCACCAAAACGACGCCACATAAAGCGAAAGGCCGGCCGTATTCAGGTGATTCAGACTGATACCCCATCACCACCATCGTCAGATTCTGAGAGAGAAAAGGCAGAGTGAGAGGAAAGAGAGAAAAAAGAAGTTGAGGACGAAGTGAGAGAAGAAACAGAAAAGAGAGCTGAGGAAGAACAGTTGCTCAAGCGCAGGGCAGAAAAGGGCAAAAATATTGCTGAAGCATCGGAGGAACACGATGAAATAGACGAACAGCAATTGTCGTATGATCGCTTCGTCAATAATTTTGCCAAAGCAAAATACGCTGAGCTTCTGAAAAGGGATTTCTTGTTTGAGCGAGGTTTCAGCGGTGATCTTCCACAATTTCTGAGGATCGGTATTGCAGACCACGGCTGGGAGCTGTTTTGTGCGAAGCCAGAGTCTGTAAACGCACAGGTAGTACGTGAATTTTATTCTAACATTGACAAAGAGGATGGTTTCCAGGTAATTGTCCGAGGAGTCGAGGTAGATTGGAGTCCTAGTGCTATCAACGCACTGTACAATCTTTAGAACTTCCCCCATGCGGCATATAATGAGATGGTTGTGGCGCCATCTAATGAGTAGTTAAGTGATGCTTTGCGGGAGGTAGGTATTGAAGGGGCACAGTGGCAATTGTCTAAGACTTAGAAGAGGACATTCCAGTCGGCTTATTTGAAAAGGGAAGCAAACACGTGGATGGGATTTATCAGACAAAAGATGCTTCCAACGACACACGACTCGACAATCTCCAGGGAACGAGTTCTTCTAGCTTTTGCAATCTTACGGTCGCTCAGCATTTACATCGGGAGGATCGTTGCTACTGAAATTTCTGGATGTTGGAAAAAGAAAGTGGGGAAACTGTTCTTTTCGAACACAATCACACTGCTGTGCAGAAGAGCAGGGGTTCCAGTGGATGAGAGAGATGTGATTCTGTTTGATAAGGGAATCATAGACACGCCTAATTTGGCACGGCTCCAGCGTATGCAGGAGGTACGTCAAGGTGGGCTTATCTACGGCATCAACACGATTCTAGAACAACTGGCACTTTCGGCCAGTAGGCAAGAGTTTGCTGAGAGGCAAACTTTAACCTTCTGGAACTATGTTAAGAATCGAGATGCCAGCTTAAGGAAGGCGCTTCAAGAGAATTTTTCCAAGCCATATCCAGCCCTTCCAGTATTCCCTGACGAACTGTTGAACCCTTGGATTCTGTCCCCACCTGTTGAAAGAGGAGAAGAAAATGATGATGAAGAGCAGGGTCAGGAAGATTGATGGATGAGATGATCTTCAGCGAGCATTATTTTTTTTTTATTTTTTTTCCTATAATTTTGTTTGCTCGCGCATATCTGACCCCGTTTGCTAAATATGTTTGCTTGTTTCTTTTTAATTTTTCTGCTTCTTGAAAAAAAATATATCTGCTTTGTAATGTTTTTCATTATGTTTTTAATGAAATTTCTAGATGTTTCTGTTCTATGAGCACTGAGTAACTCTAACGTAACTAATTTTCTTCTGAATTTTTGAAGCTTGGACTGGTTAAGCTTAATTAGATCAAGGTATTCTGATCTCCAGAAACCTTTTGCTTGAGCATTTCTTCTAGCCTGGACTGTTGCTGCGGCAAAGAAGATTTTGGAGGTAGTGTTGACTTATATGATCCACTTTAAGCTTAGTTCTAGTCCCACGTTTAGTTTAAAAATTCAGATAGAAAAATTTAAGTTTGGGGGTATAATTGCAATAATTAATGATTCATTGGGGACAATGAATAATTCAAGTTTGGGGGACTTTTTGCTACTTCAATTATTTTGCTCGAGCATTCCTCTCCTTCAAGTAAAAATTTGTTAGGTTATTGAGTAACCGGGGACATTTGTGATACCCACAGTTTGTCTTCGCGTCAAAAGATGACCTAGGAAATGTGAAAAAAAATGAGAAATATTTGCTGAAAAAATTTGATTGTTGAAAATTTTGCTGAGAAAATTCATAGAGCAAAAGTTTTGAAGGATGAATGATGATCCAACAGTTTTTCTGTCTCCCAGAACTTAGGTGAGCTTCATCATAAAATGTTGCCATTCTGAGGGGCAAGAGATAGAATAACTAAGGATTTTTGAGCTTTATAAAGAGTATTGAGCCTAGTTCGTGATGAGCTTAAGGCAAGGGTAAACTGCACCATAAAGTGGGTCATCCCATGCTTA
Organism: Luffa aegyptiaca; assembly: GCA_017139565.1. Classification (NCBI taxonomy): domain Eukaryota; kingdom Viridiplantae; phylum Streptophyta; class Magnoliopsida; order Cucurbitales; family Cucurbitaceae; genus Luffa; species Luffa aegyptiaca. The sequence goes on from CM029397.1 coordinate 28,256,355, forward strand.
CGAGCTTATGACTGTAAGGCTGCTTAAAGTCTGTAAAACGAAAATTTAAACCCCTTGAGAATATATGTTAAGATATTTGATAATAGAGCTAGGCTGTGGTAAGTTCTTAGAATTAAGTTAAGAGTGGTGATTATTTGTCCATTCCGGAGGAATCATTTTGCTGCAGCAGAGCTCGGTTTTGCAGAGTGCTCAGGTAAAGGTCTAAGGTAGTATTGGACTGTCTGGTTGGATTAAGATATTCTTTGTCTAATGTTTTGAATTCTTGAAGAAAGGTTGGTTAGTATTGCTCGGGACGCGCAATAGTTCAAGTTTGGGGGTGTGATAACTGCCCAAAAGGTAGTTATTTAGGCCTCATTTATATAGGGATTTGTGTGTCTTTTGTGCTTAATAGGGTTGGTTTTAGATATATATTATATGTTTTAACCCATTTGGAAGAATGGAAGCCTTGGAAATTACTTTGTGCAGATTATGCTGCTGGGCGACTTGAGGGAGCAAATTCTGTGCTGCAGCAAAACTGGGAGCAGAACTGCCACATCACAGCTCGTTAGCAAACTTCATGAACCGACTTCTGTTGACTTATTTTCGTGATAAAAGAGCAAGGAGAGCCCTACACGTGTCCAGGTTGACCTAATTCAAACTTTCCTCAACTCTATAAAAGGAGAGTAGCCGCCCAAGTCAAAGCATTCCATTTTTCCTTGGAAGCCGAATAATATAGAGAGTTTGGAGATCACTAGAAGACCATCATCCGCAAGCTGATTAAGGAGATTGTTATTTTCTTTATTATCTTGTGATGATGGATATGCCTACTCAGATTGTAATTCGTGTTTCCATGCTTATTATGAACTAAGTAGCTTTAGGCGTCGGTTAAGGAATATGTAGTTGCCGAACTTCATCTTTAGTAATATATATTGATTATTGCATCTTGGTTAACTGTTGTGCCTATTTCCATTTTATGCCCGTTTGGCCAGCCGGTGTGAATACCTCTATCTAGTTTCAGGGATGATTTAGAGAGTGTGTGGCAATTAACCACACTACGATCATTGTGTATTGGTGAACGCCAGTGACTGAGCTAGGGATAGCCAGTTGCCTAGTGCTTGATCGGTCGTACTTCATTGGGGTTGAAACACATTCCAAAAGATCCAGAGTTCCGGGAGGAATCCGCTAATAATACTGCGAGAGTTTGCATGATCAATAATATTGCTAGAGCATCTTTTAAAACAATTACTAAACCTAACCAGCGCCTGTCTCTAATCTGTCTGCCTATTTGTTTACTTTTTGTTCTGTCATTTACTTTGCTTCAACATAATTCTTATAAAACCCAATCATTTTTATTACCTTGAAACCATTAAAAGAATCATACAAAAATGGATAGAGTGGAAGCTAGTTCAGGCCTTGGATTGACAAATACTTATTACTTGCTGCGGACTGTGTATACTTGCACAGGAATTCTAGAGTCTTTTTAGATCATAATTTTACTCACTCTAGGAACCCAATAGTCAGCTAGCTAATGAGCTGAAGGCAAGGCCTCAAGGGAAACTTCCCTCATATACTGAACACCCTAGAAGGGAAGGTAAGGAGCAGGTAAAGGCAGTAATTCTTAGGAGTGGTAAGCCACTAGAAGAGCCTAGAAGGACCCAGGATATAGAAAAGAATTGTGATAAAAATGTTGTTGTTGAGAAAGAGTTGGAGCCTGGTCAGGGTGCTGGAGGCAGCAACAAAGATGCAGGAGCATCTGGTTCTGTTCCAGATGTGGAACCACCTTATGTGCCGCCCCCACCTTATGTACCACCTCTACCTTTTCCACAAAGGCAAAGGCCTAAGAATCAGAATGGTCAATTTAAAAAGTTTTTAGAGATTCTTAAGCAATTGCATATAAATATCCATTTAGTAGAAGCTATTGAGCATATGCCTAACTATGCTAAATTTCTTAAGGATATTTTAACTAAAAATAAGAGGTTAGGTGAGTTTGAAACTGTATCTCTTACTGAGGAATGTAGTGCTATTCTTAAGAATGGGCTACCACCCAAGGCTAAGGATCCAGGATCATTTACTATACCTGTATCTATAGGTGGAAAAGAATTAGGTAGAGCACTCTGTGATTTAGGTGCGAGCATTAACCTTATGCCTTTTTCAGTCTATCAAAAGTTAGGTATTGGTGAAACTAGGCCTACCACAGTCACACTCCAACTAGCTGATAGGTCTATCACATATCCAGAGGGTAAAATTGAGGATGTCCTAGTGAAAGTGGATAAATTAATATTTCCAGTTGATTTTATTATTTTAGACTATGAGGCTGATAAAGATGTCCCAATTATTTTAGGTCGTCCATTTTTGGCTACTTGTAGGGCATTAATAGATGTTCAAAAAGGGGAATTAACAATGAGAGTCTGTAATGAGGAAGTGAAATTTAATGTATTTAAAGCCATGGAGTATCCAGACGAAATGGAAGATTGCTCATGGTGAAGGAGGGCATAGTGTTAGGTCATAGGATTTCTAAGAATGGTCTAGAGGTTGATAGAGCAAAAATAGAGGTGATTGAAAGATTAGAACCACCGAATTCAGTGAAAGGAATTCGGAGTTTTCTAGGTCATGCTGGATTTTATAGGAGGTTCATTAAGGATTTTTCCAAAATTAGTAAACCTCTTTGTAACTTATTGTGTACTGATCATGTTTTTGACTTCAATGCAGATTGTAGAAAGGCTTTTGAAACATTAAAAGCTGCCTTAATCTCAACACCGATTCTTTGTGCACCTAATAGGAACTTACCATTTGAGGTAATGTGTGATGCAAGTGATGCTGCGGTAGGTGCTATGCTGGGGCAAAAGCAGGGCAAATTTATCCATCCTATATATTATGCAAGCAAGGTTTTAAATGAGGCACAAGTCAAGTATACAACTACTGAAAAGGAGTTGTTAGCTGTTGTGTTTGCTTTTGAGAAATTCCGGCCATATTTGGTTGGATCCAAAGTCACGGTGTTCACGGATCATGCAGCAATAAGGAATTTAATGTTTAAGAAAGATGCAAAACCTAGACTAATTCGTTGGGTTTTATTATTGCAGGAGTTCGACTTAGAGATAAAGGACAAGAAGGGATCAGAAAATGTCATTGCAGATCACTTATCTCGTCTTGATCCATCATTGCCATTTCAGATGCTTTTCCAGATGAACAACTTTTTGCTGTTGAGGTAAAGGTAGTTAGGGATGCCCTTGGTATGCTGATATTGCCAACTTTTTGGTAAAGGGAGTCACTCCTATTGACATGGATTGGAGGCAGAAGAAAAAGTTTAAGCATGATGCAAAATTTTTCTATTGGGATGAGCCATTTATGTATAAGCAATGCTCTGACGGTATTATTCGTAGGTGTGTTTCAGGTGATGAAGCAAAGGAAATCCTGGAGCAATGTCACTCTTTGTCGTATGGAGGCCATTTCAGCGGTCGGAGGACAGTTATGAGGATTCTGCATCGTGGATTCTTTTGGCCTACCTTATTTAAGGATGCCCATTGGTTTTACAAGCAATGTGATGCTTGCCAAAGGAGAGGAAACTTAGGGCCTAGAGATGAAATGCCTCTTACTTACATTTTAGAAGTTGAATTATTCGATGTATGGGGTATTGATTTTATGGGGCCATTTCCTCCTTCTAATGGCAATGTTTTTATCTTATTGGCAGTTGATTACGTGTCCAAGTGGGTTGAGGCCATTGCGTGCCATCAGAGTGATGCCAAGACAGTAGCAAGGTTCCTTCAATCGCACATCTTTGCGCGGTTTGGGACACCTAGAGCTCTAGTGAGTGATGAGGGTACACAAGCAAACGGTCAAGCTGAAATATGGGTACACAAGCAAACGGTTTGGGACACATCTTAACTAAGCTTTTAGCTAAATATGGGATTAAGCATAGGATAGCTACCCCTTATCACCCGCAAGCAAACGGTCAAGCTAAAATTAGTAATAGGGAAATTAAATCTATTCTAGAGAAAGTAGTCCATCCATCTAGAAAGGATTGGTCTTTTAGGTTGGATGAGGCTCTTTGGGCTTATAGGACAACCTATAAGACTCCTCTAGGTATGTCTCCCTATAGGTTAGTATATAGGAAAGCTTGTCATTTACCATTAGAGTTAGAACATAAAACGTTTTGGGCTTTGAAAAAGTTAAATTTTGATCTGAGTCGTGTAGGAGCAATAAGAATGCTGCAGCTTAATGAATTAGAGGAATTTCGCCAATTTTCGTATGAAAATTCGAAAATGTATAAAGAAAAGACTAATCTATGGCATGACAAGAAAATTAAATCTAAAGAGTTTGTCAAAGGTTAGAAAGTTTTGCTTTATAATTTTAGATTGAAATTGTTTCCTGGGCAGCTAAAATCTAAATGGTCAGGGCCATTTATTGTGATTGAGGTTTTCCCCCATGGAGCAATTACTTTGCAGGATGAAAAAGATGGGAGAGTGTTCAAAGTGAATGGACAGCGTGTGAAACATTATTGGGGAGAGGAGTTCCAGTCGAAATATCCTTCCCTGAAGTTGGTTGATGATTGAGAGAGCAAGATGTTTGCGGGAGCATTTTACAGAGCAATATTTTGAGCTCCCAGTGTTTGTTTTTATTTTCTCGCTGATTTGATTTGATTTGTTTAATTTCGAGTATTTTAGATTTAGTTTTGCATGATTTATTTTAGGTAGATTTTAGTTTTGAATATTTTTATTTTTGGTCGTTTAGATTTTGTCTATTATGCTTTGAATTTTATTTGATTTTGTTGGATTTTATTTTCGGTTTATTTATTTATCTCATTGAATTATCTTTTAATTAGTTTAAATTAGATTTTAAGATTAGATTAGTTTCGGTTATTTAAATTTTTTTTAGAGTCGGTTTAATAAAGATTTTCCTAATTAATTCGGCTTCGAAAATAAAAAAAAGGAAGGATTTGATTTGATTTAAGCAGTTAAATTTAAATTTCCCGATTTGATTTCCTATTTTAAATTTGAATTCCGTATCCAAGATTCTTTAGGATTTGTTTTGCTCAGACGGTTGTTACGACAAATTTATGGCTGAAGCAAATCTCTCGTCCGAATGGGAAGGAATTTCTGGTGAAATAATTACTTTTACCGTTTGGATTTTGTATTTTCACTGGGCAGGAAAAATTGCATGTGTCGTCTGATGAAGCCACGTGTCACACAGAGATGATCCAAGGGCTTTGCAGTGGGACAACACATAATTATTTACCATGGGCTGATTGGAATTCCGATTTTACCATTGTTGGATTTGAATTTCCAGTTTGCATGCATTTAAAATTAAACATGAATATTATTTAATGCAGCACAAATCTTTTCAGTTGGGATTTGATTTTGCTGAGGCCTTATTTATTCGCAAACGGTGGTAAGTTCTTCTCACTTCACCTTCGCATTTCTTTACTGTTTGTATCTCTCCTTCTTTGTGTTATTCTTTGCAAAACTCCCTTGAGTATCTAAATGGCGAAAACGAGAGCGAGGAAGGAAAGAGAGAATGAGGAGGACGAGATACCGGTTACCCCTGAAGTACAGAAAGTAAAGGCGAAGAAGAAGAAGACGCCGGAGGAGAACGAAGCCAAAAGAAGAAGGAGACAACAGAGGGCCGCGGAGCAAGAAGAAGTCCAGGAAGCAATAGAGGATGTTGCCACTACAATGGAGGAAGGAAATCCAAAAGAACCTGAAGTGCAAAACTCAGAGGAGGTCGAACCGATAGCAGCGGATACAGAAGGAAATCAAGAAGAGAATCCTAAGGGGAATCAAGAAAAGCAGGCTGACGAGGTGCGAGAAGGACATGCAGAGGTTGTGCCTGAAAAAGAGAATGAACAGGAGCAAGAGGCTCGTGTTGAGGTCATCATGCCAGAAGCACCGAAACGACGCCGCATAAAGCGAAAGGCTAGGCGCGTTCAGTTGATTCGAACTGATACCCCATCACCACCGTCGTCAGATTCTGAGAAAGAGAAGGCAGAGCGAGAGGAATGAGAGAAAAAAGAAGTTGAGGACAGAGAGAGAGAAGAGGCGGCAGAAGAGACTTTGAGGAAGCTTAGAGAAGAAAGGGGCAAAGGAATTGCTGAAGCATCGGATGAACCTGTCGAGGAAGCAAGAGAAGGACCTTTCATCCGCTTCATCAATGAGCTTGCTCGAGCAAAATACCAAGAGATGCTACAAAGGGATTTCTTATTCGAAAGAGGGTTCGGTGATGATCTTCCCCATTTCTTATGAGCAGGAATAGCGAATCTTGGGTGGAGTCAGTTCTGTGCGAAACCGGACCCAGTGAATTCAAATATTGTTCGAGAATTCTATGTGAATATTGATAATGCAGAGGAATTTCAGGCCATAGTTCGAGGAGTATCTATTGACTGGAGCCTAGGGGCTATCAACTCGTTATTCAACCTCCAGGACTTCCAACACGCGAGCTTTAATGAAATGGTCGTGGCAACGTCCAGTGATCAGTTAAGTGCGGCGGTCCGAGAGGTTGGAATTGAAGGAGCTCAATGGAGGCTATCCAAGATGGAGAAACGCACGTTTCAGGCTGCCTATCTAAAGAGTGAGGCCAATACTTGGTTGGGCTTCATCAAGTTGCGTTTGTTGCCGACTACGCATGATTCAACAGTGTCTCGTGAACGAGTGCTTCTGATATTCGCTATTTTTCGATCCCTGAGTATTGATGTTGGAAAAATTATTTCGAATGAGATTTTAAGTTGCTGGCGCAAGAAGGTGGGGAAAATGTTTTTTCCGAACACGAAAATGATGTGGAATTTTCCTTACCGCAAGCGCACGAGTCAAGTAATAATAAAGTGTTCGTATAAACGAATGTCGTCCTCTGGATTGGATTTTTAAGCTAAATCAAGTATTGTGAATTATCTTGCTCAATTTTATTTAGGGACCAACAAGTAGTGAATGATAGATCGAAAACTAAATCAAACAAGAAAACAATGGATAAGCAATTGAGACAACACTTAGGGAATTGATTTCGCCAATTTAGTCTACGATTGATTTTAAGGAATAAGTTATTATGCACAATGGAATTATGAGCCCAAGAACCTTTAATCACAACTACCTCTCCCGAGTATAATTGATTCTCATGCAAATTAACCAACTTGATATCCCTATCTAAGTTTATTAAAATGCAAGGCAATGAGTTCTTTTGACCAATTCTAAAGTTAATCTACAAACCGTCACGAAATTAGAAAGTAAACTTTAGTCATGCAATCTTGAGTAAGTCTATGCTAAATCCCCTCTCCCGAGCAAGAATCAACACTTAAATCATCAAACTAATGGCCAATTAATTGAAAGCATTAAATCAAGATTACAAACATAATAACCATTGCACAACTTAAACCATAAATTCAATCCATAAACTTAATCAACTACATCAATCCCTAAGCTACAAGTTTAGCTACTCATGATTGGTATTACAAGCTCAACTAAACATGGAAAAACCATAGAATCTAGCTAAAGCAAAGGGAAAGGAAAGGAAAAACTCAATGTAGGTCAAGACCGAGCGTCCCCGTCACGATCCCCACGAACAATGGGTTGATTTCCAACTTGCTCCCTTTGCTTTAGCTCCAAAAGTCTCTGTTCTGCCCTGTTTTATGGCTCCAAGAAGTCCCAAAAACGAATCCCCCAAAACCTAGCCAAAAAGAACCATTTATTCTGATTTTTCGTCGTAGCGTCGAGACGCTGCCTCTAAACACGCGTGTTCTGGAAAAGAAAATTATACAGCGTCGAGACGCTAAGGTCGCAGCGTCGAGACGCTGTGACTGTTTCGTGCCTATTCAGATAAGGAATGCTAGCGTCGAGACGCTCAAGGGCTAGCATCGAGACGCTAGTTTGCATTTGACCGAATTTTGACTTTCTTCCTCTTTGACTCTTTTTCATTCCTTTGCATCTTTTCACGTCCCGAGCACCCGATTGACTCAAATATCATGCTTTAGCTCCAAACAACCATTTCCTACAAAATAAACAATTAAGTGCAATAAAATGGCCAATAAATCATCAAAGACTAGCTAAATAGATTAGGGAAAACTAGCTAGCTCTGCTCGCTATCAAACACCCCCAAACTTAAGCTTTTGCTAGTCCTCGAGCAAACTAAAAATCAAGCATATAATGGAAGAATGGATGCAACAAACATGACTCAATCCTCAAGGCTCAAAAGTCAATAGTCAAGCAAGCAAGAGACATGCACATAAGGACCAATGAGGGAGACAAATTAAAATTTTTCCAAAATTAACTTGCACAAGCGAGATCTATCTCAACAAGATCAGACTCTACTAGTGATAGCGAGCAGAAATGTCACTATTTTAGTCCCAATTTATTAAGCTTTTATGTGCTTTAATCGTGTTTTTAATGAAAATATTTAATGAATTTTGTTATTTGGTCCTTAGGAGCAAAGTTGGTGATTTTGGGAGAAAAAGTGCCAAAAATGAAGCAAATGAAGCCCAAATCCAAGCTTGATCAAATGGGAACCCAAAGAAGACAATCATGATAAAAAAGCCCAAAAAAAAGAAGTGAAGAGAAGGCCCAAAAACAGCCCAAACCGAAGCTCAATATGCTGGAATTTGGGTCAGCGTCGAGACGCTATGCACGGCAGCGTCGCGACGCTACCCATTTCTTGGGCAACAAGACGTGTGCAGGACAGCGTCGCGACGCTGTGCAATGTAGCGTCGCGACGCTACCCCCAATCCGGGCCTATAAAAAGGCACCCTTGGGTGCCTCATTTACCATCAATCATTCCATTCTTTCCTTCCTTTCCTCCCTCCTTTGGCTCCTTTGGAGTCTCTCTCAAGGCTTTCTAGCCTTTTTGAGAGAATTATTTAGTGGGAAATATTTTGGGGAGTTTTTGGGGAGCATCTTAGGAGGCTCAAGGAGTAGTCGGCGGAGCTCTGAGCGTCAGCAAGGGGTTTTTCGACGGTCAATTCTTTTCCTTTTATGCCCTTGATTATGTTTTCTATTGTAATTATTGTGGATATTTTAGCCATGTGTAGCTAAACCCCAATTTGGGGTCTTGAAATGAAATTATAGTTCAAATATTGTTGTAATTTCTTGTCTCTTGCCCATGTCCTAATTATTTGTATGGATGTGCTTAATGCTTTATTCAATCTGGCCAATTGTATAATGATCTGATTCTTAATGGAAACTCGACGGAGAGAAATTAGGATAGATCATAATCCATGCAACTAGTTTAATTGTCCGTTGTGACACCAGGATTAGTTGATTAAACTTAGATTCCTAAAATGAATCGGAGCGTAATAATTAATGATTCTTAATAGCGCTAAGGACACTTAGGTTGTTAAAATGAATTAATTTCAATTAGGGGAAACCGACAGGAGAACCTATGTGACTAACGGAGATTCTAGGATTATAATTAGTTGGGCAATGAGATAAGATAATTATAACAATTATTTAGCTAATAATTGATTTTCAAGACCCCTCTTCCCATTCAAAGAAAACTCTTTCTCCATACTTTAATTTGATTGATCAAATTATTTTCTTTAATTGTTTTGAATTTTAAATTCCTCTTTATTGCATGTGCTATTCCCTAAATATTATTTCACTCAAGTATTTTTAGTGCTCAAGAGATTTTTGCTTTGCTAAATTTTCGCTTTGCTTCCCTGAGGATTCGATACTCGGAATACTTTCCGTTTTATATTACTTGTGACCCGTGCGCTTGCTGTAAGTCGTACACACACGTTCGAACAAGTTTTTGGCGCCGTTGCCGGGGAAGCTTGATTTTTAAGCAAAATTTATTTTTCTTGACATCGAAAAAAAAGGGATAAATAGTAATTTAGGTGTAAATATTTTTTTTTTCATTATTTTTTGAATATTATTTTTGTTTTTGTCTTTTAATTGACTGGGAGCATTGTATGCGAAGGAACAAGGTGGTTAATTTTTTTCCGCTAGATCTTGAAATTGACAGGACTCTTAGATCTCTTCGAAGAAAGAAAAGATTAGCAGAAGCAATGGCCCACCAAGAGGAAGCTCCCAAGGCAATTAGAGATTTCTTACAACCAGTTCTTCCCACCGAGAATTCTGGAATTGTCTACGCCCCAATCCAAGCTACAAATTTTGAGTTAAAGACAGGATTGATTCAGATGGCGCGCGATAACTCGTCTAAGGGACATCCTTCCGAGGACCCCCACTCACATCTGAGATCATTCCTAGAAATTTGTGGGACGGTGAAGATGAACGGAGTTCCGACAGACGCGATAAGGTTGAGGCTGTTTCCATTTTCTCTACAGGATAAAGCAAAGGATTGACTCGAATCAGTCGAGACGGGCAGCATTAGTACTTGGGACGAGCTTGCCCATGCTTTTCTAACAAAATTTTTCCCACCTGCTAAGACTACCAAGCTCCGGACTGAAAATCAGAACGTTTAGGCAGCTTGACGATGAGCAGTTGTACGAAGCATGGGAGAGATACAAAAGAAATGCTTAGGCGGTGCCCCCAACATGGATATCCTGATTGGCTTCAAGTACAGTTATTTTACAATGGATTAAACCCCTCCACAAAGACAGTCCTAGACACATCAGCATGAGGAAGTTTTCTTTCAAAAACAGTGACAGAAGCCAAAGATCTAATCACACATATTCTAGTTACTAAAAACAAAGGACAAGGGAATATAAATGCTCATAATCATGTCGAGAATAGGGTAGACTCCAAATCTTCAACAAGGCTCCAAATCTTCTCCCAAGACCCCCAATTTTAGTGTAGACTCGAGAATATCGTGAAAACCCTCAAATTGTCTCCCCTTTCAAGGTTGAAAACAATTGTATTTATAGGTGTCTAGAAGCCCCAGCGTCAAGACGTTGACGTCACAACGACTCGACACCGTGTCGCATGAAACTTGGTTACCACGAAGCTTCAACGTCGAGACGCTGAAGACAACGTCGAGACACTGCCCAAATTCCAGATTGTTCTCCACGACTTGCCAATGTTGAGACGCCCAAGGCTAGCATCTCGACGCTAGCCTCTCAGACTTCCTCTTGAAAATGGCCCTTTGGACTTCATCTTGGGCCTCCAACTTCCTTTTCTTGTGCTTTTGGGCTTGAGTCTTCAATGGATTCCATCAAAATGCTCCAAAAGCCTCCAAATTCATCCAAAATCTCTCAAGAACTCTGGTTTTGCTTTTTAGCCCGGTTTCTGAAATTTAAACATAAAATGGCATCAAAGCACACAATTTAAGCACAAAACTAGCTAAAAATTAATAGGAAATAGATAGCATATCGACATCTTATCACCAGTAAAAGGTCATTTTGTCATTTTACCTTCAAGACAAGACTCACATGGAGGAAAAGAATCATCTTCTAACTTGTTTAGAAGTCCATTCTTGACCAATCTCACAATCCTATTGAGATTAATGTGGCCAAGTCTAAATGCCAAAGATAGGTATTTTGAGAAACTTTTTGTCTTTTATGTTGAGTGTCAGCAGTTCTAAACATCTCATGATTTAAAATTGCTTTGATTTAAAATTTCTTTTGACTCTATTGGTCTTAAAACATACAAGTTATTTTCTAACTTTGCAGAACAAATATCAATTTCCCTTTTTGTAATGACCGCTTCATTAATTGAAAAAGAAATGGAATAACTTTGTTCCAACAAACAAGATACAAAAATTAAAGTTCTTTTGATCTTTGGAACTATATACACATTATCTAATAACATGTATCGTTCCTCAGTAAAAAATAACTTTATGTCTCCCACTGCCACAATTGAGATGACTTTTCCTATTCCAACTTTGAGAGTCATCTCACCAGCATTTAGCCGTTGTCAGGAGTTTATTCCTTGAAACGGAGAGCACACGTGATTAGTGGGAACTGAATCAAGGATCCAGATTGAATCATCATTTTCCACTATGCACGTTTCCATGACAAGTAAATCACATTTACTGTCACTGGTTTTAGCTAGGCAGTTACTGTCATATTCACTACGAACAATTCATGATGAATAAGACATTAAGGCCCTAAGGATTTTCCTCAGTTAAGACTAAACCTAAATTATTTTTATGAGTTTAGTATCTAAGTTTGATTTCTTTGTTGTATATGATATACCATTATTACATATGGCGTTGGACAAGACATTCACAGAACTTAAAATGTTGATATCAAACAAATTAATTTGAGTTAATTATTTTGCATTAACCCATTACGAAAACTATACAAGGGTCCAATCAATTTTAGAAAAAAAAAAAACAAGCAATAAAAGAATCCTAATGAAACTATTGATTTAGTTTTTGCAACAATATTTCAGAGGTTTAGAGCAACAACTACCGTAGGGTAGTCAGCTACTCCTCCCCTGAATTGAGACAATCTCAGCCAATCACTATTACTAGAATAACTCATATTCCAATAGTTTTTAGCTACCGTTTTTCGGTCAATAAATCATTAACAACTTAATAATTTCTCGTAAGTGTGACTCTTCATTTTCAGATCCCAGAGGTCCGCCCCAACAAACTACCGTAGGGTAAGACAATGTTGGTGCAAAACCTAAGAAACCCTATCCATTTATGGAGTTTGCGTTGTTCTGACTCCCATGCTCAAGCCCTCTGTAGGGTGATCACTCCCAAGGCGATTCGCAAGCGGAGCATGAGAATCTCACGGTGCAACCTAATGGAAGAGACCGTAGGATACATTGACATGTGTCCTTCTCCCACTTATTATAAATACTTTCTCCATTTACCTTGTTATTGAGCAATGCAAACACCATCCGTAGGGGACGTTCCTAGGGCGCCTCGAGGCCAAGCATGGATCTCACGGTGTGAACTCTTGGAGACGTGAGGGCTACAAACTGATCTATCATATATATCATTTTTCTCCCACTAAAGTATTTTAAAGATTAGGGTCTATTACTTAGGTAAATTTTGGCTAAATGAATCTAAGTCTATGCCTTATATAACTCTTATAAGAAGGTCTTTAATCTAATGTCTTAGGTGAATTAAACTCTTTTAATTAACCTAGCGACATTGCATGCTAACATAACTATGGTTAATTCAACTCAAGTTTCGGGTTAGTACGCAGGTAGCAGGTGTTCCGTAAACCGTCAGCTTAAATACCTCCAGCCTTAGACAGAAGCTTGTCGGGAGAGTTCCCATATAACCATAGTAATGTAAAGTCTTTACTCTAAAGATCTAGGTGAATTAAACTCTTTTAATTAACCTAGTAACAGTATGTTAACATAACTATGATTAATTCAACTCAAGTTTTGGGTTAGTTCCCAGGTAGCACGTGTTCTGTCAACCATCAGTTTAAATATCTCCAGCCTTAAACAGAACCTTATCGGGAGAGTTCCCTTAAAACCATAGTAATGTAAAGTTTTTACTCTAAAGATCTAGGTGAATTAAACTCTTCTAATTAACCTAGCGACATTGCATGCTAACTTGGGGTGTGCACAGTTCGGTTCGGTCCAGTTTTGACCAAAACCAATGACCGAACCAATCCTCTCGGTTCTGAAACATTCTAAACCGAAAAAAACCAACAGTTCTTCGGTTTTGATTTAAAATCGAACCAGTCGACTTCGGTTTTGGTTGGTTCGGTACAGTTTCAATTGGTTTTTTTCCTCCTTTTGTTATCCTCTATGCGTTCTCTGCGATCTAAAACTAAAAAAAAAAAAATGTTTTTGAGGTAAAAGAGATGTGAGTTGAAAAGGGGTGGATGGATGAACCTACAAACTATATCATGAGTGGCGTCACGACGAAGGAGACTGTAAGACGTGATGACGTTCAAGGAGGAAAGGTGAGTGGTGGAGGTGGATTTTGACTTTGACGATAGTAAGATTTAGGTGATTCATGCCGGGGGAGAGAAGGAGATGGAATGGAGAGGAGAGAAAACGTGAGGGAAGGAGAAGACGTGAGGGAAGGAGAAGACGTGAGGTGAGAAGAGAGATTTTTTGGGCAAGGAGAGTGAAAGGGATGAGAGAGAGAAGACAAACCTTGAGTAGGCGGCTGGAAACTAAAAAAAGTTAGGGTTGTTAGGGTTAAGTATGAGAAACATAATGGGCTGGGCTTTTAAATTTTTGAGGTGGTTGGATGGGCTTTAGACTAATGGGCTTATGAATATGGCAGGGTTATGTTTTTTTATTATATTCAGTTTGGTTCGGTTTTTCTCAGTTCTTATGAAAACCAAACCGTGAACCGAACCGATTATTAAGGTTTTTTTAAATGTGTAAATCGAGAAAACCAATATTTCAAAAATAATTGGATCGAACCTATCGGTTTGGCTCGGTTTTTGAACATCCCTAATGCTAACATAACTATGGTTAATTCAACTCAAGTTCCGAGTTAATTCCCAGGTAGCAGGTGTTCCTTAAACCATCAGCTTAAATACCTCCAACCTTAGACAGAACCTTGTCGGGAGAGTTCCCTTATAACCAATAGTTATTTTTGTCCTACTTAGTCATATTAAAACTATTTTAAACACTAAGCAAGACTTAATTCTAATCCTATTAGGATTAATATGATCTTAGGTCTAATTAATTTTAAACATTTTAAAATTAATTCATTTTCCTATGATCCTATATTTGCATGCAACTCTTTATTATAGGTTGATGATTCCTAATCATCAATTTGATAACTTTTACAATATTTAATGATCAGCCCTATAATAAACTTTATATGGTTTTAATTAATTAACAATCAAAATCAAATTAATTAATAAACCAGAACATTTGCATTTCATGACTTAATATAACAATTATATTAAACTATGGATGTGTCATGCTCAATGCAAATCGATTTTCATATTTATTAATATAACTCCTTATATTAAATAAATCATGAAAAACATACAAGCATCCACAAGACCTTAAATTAAATATAACTCTTTATATTTAAACTATGTAATGTCATGCTACATGCTTACTCAATTTCATATAATTAACATAACCATTATATTAAATTACTCATGAAATCTATCAATCATGCATTAATACCATGCAATATAACATTTATAATATACTAAAAGGCATGATCATGCTTAACCTAAGGTGGGATTTTAATCTAAATGACATCCATAAAGCATTTAAATAACAAATTGATAGCTCTTAGAAATAAGAGCTATTGGATCATTCTTAGGTTTAAAATCTCCAATCTTTCTATGTTTGAGATGAACATGTGCAAAAAATTGATGATTCTTTGCTCATTTCCTTGAATTTAAGTAGGCAATTCTTATTAAAACTTAGTGTAGAAATTGTATTGTTTCAAGCTGAATTGTTGGTTTTTGTTCACTCAGGTTGTGCTACAACAGTCGAGTTCATAGCAGAAGGCCAAAAGTCGGAAATTTAAGTGGTTGCACGTGGTGTCTCTCGTGGGAAAATTTATTAATTGAGCTGGCAACCAAATGGAGCTGATTTGTACCATTTTAGCCAATTAGGGAAGGTCCACGTGGGGAATGCTGTCTAATCAGCCCTGAATTTAATGCAAGAAGCTGATATATATAGATGTTATGGCCAAAAGAAGAAGGTAATCGACTGGAGAAGAAAGAAAAAGAAGAGTTGCTGCTGTTGGAGGAAAACCGTTAGAGGAAAAGACAAGGGAGCTGCTGATTGAAGATTTTCCAGCTTGGGAAAGTTGGAATGTCTCCTAGAAGCTTCTTTCTTAGTTTCTTCTTCTCTATATTTCTCTCTTCTTGGTGTTTAGTTTGTGCAAAAGGCTGTAAGGATGATTTTTATAGTTATTTTCTGTTGTATTTTCATTCTTTTCACATTGAACATCAGCTAAATCCTCTTAGGTGAGGATTAGGGTGCTTAAGCTTGAATTGTTGTTTGTTGTTGATGGGACTTTGTAGATTTCAATTTAAAGTAAAGTGTTCTTCATGTTTAAAGCTGGAATTTTGTTTGGCCAACCATTTTCTAGCATTGTTATTAAGTGTTTGGGAAAACAAGTAATAATCGATTGCTTTACTTTACCTTAGCTTTTCAAAGTAGTGAAAATGAGTGGGTAATTTAGGGATAAATATTCACCTAAGGCCCCAATCAGTAGAGCTAAAAAAGGGGTTAAATGGGAGTTTAATCACCTAATCTTGAGGAGGGTTGGAAAATTCCAGTAGAAAATACTAGGTGAATTTGAAACTACAAAGTTCTACTATAGCAATCAACTTGTGAGAGTGGACATACCCTAATCTGAACCTTATCTCTTCTCTGTGTTGATTCACTGTTTTTGCTGCTATTTCCTTAAGATTCTACTATTTTAAGCTTGTTTTCCTTTTAATTTGCTTGCACTTAGTTAATGAAAAATATTTGGTCCTTGGATACTTTGAATTTCATTAAAAATAGGCTTAGAAGTAATGGATTTCTTGCATCAATCCTTGTGGAGACGATACTTATCACTTGTTATTTTGATGTGTATACTTGCATGTTTGTGAGTCTTTATTGCATATTTTAAGCTCACTTTGCACAAGGCAACAAGTTTTGGCGTCGTTGCCGGGGATTGAGTTAATTTTGGCTATGTTTGAGCTAAAATTTAGTGAAATTGGTGCTAAAACAAATTCTAACTTGGGTTGTTTGATTTTGCAGGTGCCGGTAGCTGTGTATGAACGAATTCCCTGACTTAGAATTCAATTTTGATCCTGAAATTGAGAGGACTTTTCATAGGAGGAGAAGAGAACAAAGGGAAAGAAACAATAGAAGGGATCCACCACCTCTTTTACCCCCTATACCTCCTGGGAATCAAGAAAACCAAGACAACCAGCACCCTAATCCTGAGATAAACTAGCAACCTAGGATAGAAAATCAAGCTGAAAACCCTGTCCTTATAGCCAATGATAGAGGAAGAGCTATTAGAGCCTATGCCATCCCTACCTTCAATGAATTATACCCTGGATTAGTTAGACATGAGATACAAGCACAAAATTTTGAGATGAAGCCTGTTATGTTCCAAATGTTACAAACCGTGGAACAGTTTCATGGATTACCTTCTGAGGACCCACACCTACACCTTAAATCCTTTTTGGGAGTGAGTGACGGGCCGGAGTTGTCGAGGCTCCAAGTTGTCAAATAAATTTATAAATCACCGATCACTAAACTACTTTGCAGTAGTAGTGGTCGGGGTCGATCGTAGGGAGCAACTGGTTTGCCTCTAATCTCTTTTGAGTTTGTGGTAATAGAAGGGGGGTTGAAGAGAGAGGGGTTAGATACGAGAAAACTAAATTGCGAGAAAATAAATGGCAGAAAATTAAATAATGGGAAAATAAAGGGAGGTTAATTAATCTCACCTTGGCAATCACTGTAGCTGGAAACACTCGGATTCAGTACATTTGGTTTTACTCATCGATTAACAAATAATGATTTAATTGCATGCTGCCTAATTGGTATTCTAAATCAATTGACTTGATCCCATCGTACATCGATTCAATTACTAATTACTAATTAATTAACCCCTACTAATCCGTTGAAATAAACTAATTAAGCAATTGCGTTACGACCAAGATACCTCTAGAGCGCTAACCCAACGAATCTGTTGAACCAACATGCAATTCATTAATTAACTAACCCTGTAGAGATTAATAAATAACGAATTGGTGCTCTGAGCTAGAATGCTCTAATTAACTTGTAAAAGCCTAAATTAATTATGAACACCGATTTAGACCCTAGACCTATCATGCAGAGAAACGATGTCAGAGAACTGCTCTTGGGACCCGTGCCCATGAATCGGTCTACATTCTTTAGCAGATTATTAACATGCAAGCTGCGAGTTAGGGAGTTAATTTAACCTATTGTGCATGTTAGTTATAAAAGTGGGAATCTAAAATCACGAAAATAAAAAAAAATCATGCAATACAAAACAAAAACCTAAATGGAATCATACATTCAACACAAAATACTCATAGAATCTCATAAAAACAAAGTGTACTTACAATACCGAGGTTCCAACTACCGTGAACGGCGCTTAGACGGCCATAGACGAGCCTAATCTAAGCCTAAGGCTTGAGAAGCCAACCTAATCTAACCTAAAACTAAGAAATACAGAGAAAGAACAGAGGAGGATGAGAGAAAATGGAGAAGAAATCGAGAAACGGTTGTTGAATTTGACCTAATCGGAAAAATCTGCATTTAAATAACGAGGCAACGTTGAGACGCTTAGGCCAGCATCTTGAAGCTGACGGTAATTTGGTCGGTCCATCGTGTTCGTAGCGTCGAGACGCCGTGAGGTAGCATCTCAACCCTACCTCTCATGTCTTCCAAATTTGATGCTTCATTTTTGTTCCATTTAATGTTGTTTTCGAGGTTCGAGTGCTCCGCTTTAGTCCTTTCACCTCCTCGGCATCTCGTGGACACAAGTTGGATCAAAACCACGTTAATTTCCTCGAATTAACGTCAATTTGGAATATCGACTCTTGAGAAATTCTAATGCCAAATACCTATAAAATAATACAATTAAGCACACGATTAAACATAAAACTAGCATGATTAGGAATATATATATAGGGCCAAATTGGTCCTATCAGTGAATGACTCATTTAGAATTCAGGGAGTCTCTCAAGATGCATTGAGGTTAACCTTGTTTCCTTATTCTTTGAGGGATGGAGCTAAAGCTTGGTTAAATAACTTTGCTCCTGGTTCCACCACTACATGGAATGAGTTAGCAGAGAAGTTCCTCATCAAATACTTTCCTCTCACTAGGAATGCCAAGCTTAGAGTTGAGATAGTGTCTTTTAGACAATTTGAGGATGCGTTCTTTAGTGAAGCTTGGGAGAGATTTAAGGAATTGTTGAGAAAATGCATTCACCATGGTTTACCCCATTGCATTCAAATGGAAACCTTCTATAATGGGTTGAATTTAGCTACTCAAAACATGGTAGACGCTTTGGCCAATGGTACCCTTTTAGTTAAGACATTTGATGAGGCTTATGATATTTTGGAGAGAATTTCCACAAATAGTTGCCAATGGTCTGATGTGAGAACTGTGGCTGGGAAGACAGACAAAGGAATGATGGAGGTTGACATAGTGACATCTTTTAATGTAAGGTTTGATACCATGGAGAGTATGATGAAAGAGTTGACTTTGGGGCTTGAAAATTCGAATTTGCTGCATTCTGGTGCAAACCAGAGTGTTGCAGCATTAATATAAACCAGAATTCCACAAATTCATGTGTTTATTGTGGAGAAGATCACACTTTTGAGTTTTGCCCTTGAAATCTAGCCTCAGTATGCTACGATGGGAACCAAAATGCCCCTAGGAATAACCCCTATTCGAATACCTATAATTCAGGTTGGAGAAATCATCCTAATTTTGATTGGGATGTCAAGGAAGTAATTCCAACACCCAACAAGCTAAAAAAAAAAAGATGAGTGGACCTCCTGGATTTGGGCAACAAAATCAACCAAATCAGTTCCAAAATACCATGAACCAACATATTCTTGTAACTTCTTTAGAGAGCTTTTTCAAGGAATATATGGCTAAAAATGATGCCACTATTCAAAGTCAACAAGCATCTCTAAGAAATATGGACATTCAAATTGGCCAACTAGCTAGTAAGTTGAAAGCTAGGCCACATGGTAAACTCCCTTCTGATACTGAAAATTCAAAAAGGGAAGGAAAGAAACAAGTTCAAGCTGTGGAGTTAAGAAGTGGAAGGCCTTCAGTTGAGAAAAAACTGCCAAACCAACAAAAACCAGTTGGACAACAAGCTGAAATACATACATACTAGTATGGAGAAAACAACAGAAAATGTTGCTGAAAAGCCTACTGAAATGCAATGTGAAAAAGCTCCAGAAAGCGAGGAAATTGATGAAATCCCTAGGGCATCCCCTATAGCTCCACCATAGCTAATTCCTACACCTCCTCCAACATTTAAACCACCCTACCACCCTTTCTCCAAAGGCTAAAACAGAAAAATCAAGAAGCAAATTTTAAGAAATTTCTTGAGGTTTCGAAACAACTTCATATAAATATCCCACTAGTTGTGGCTTTGGAACAAATGCCCAACTATGTGAAATTCCTCAAGGATAGTTTAACAAAAACAAAAAAAAAAAAAGGAGATTGAGTGAGTATGAGATTGTGGCATTAACTGAGGAATGTAGAGCAATTTTGAAAAATAGGATCCCACCCAAAGTGAAAGACCCTGGGACTTTTACCATTCCTGTTTTCGTTGGTGGTAAGGAGTTAGGAAGAGCTTTGTGTGATCTTGGGGCTAGCATAAAACTCATGCCATTTTCCATTTACAAGAAATTGGGAATAGGAGAGGCTAGGCCAACCACTGTTACTTTGCAACTTGGTGATAGATCAATCACCTACCTTGAAGGAAAAATTGAGGACATTTTAGTTTAGGTGGATAAATTCATATTTCCAGCAAATTTTATCATTCTGGATTATGAAGCTGACAAAGATGTCCCAATTATCCTAGGAAGGCAATTTTTGGCTATAGGGAGAGCTTTAATTGATGTTCAAAAGGGTGAATTGACTATGCGAGTGTATGATCAAGAAGTGAAATTCAGTGTGTTTGATGCCTTGAAATGCCCAACTAAAATGGAAGAGTGTTATGTAATTCATGTGTTGGATGAGCTTGTAGAAAATAAATTGGAGGAAGAGCTGCTACAACACCATATTCAATAGTTTGGTAAAATCAGAATAGAAGATTTAGAAGTACTGTGTGAGCAGCAGAATCTGGAAGTAGTGAATGAAGTTTCTAATTTTAGGAGGACTTTTGAATCATTGGAGTTGTCTGATAGGAAATCCAAACCTATGCAGCCATCCATTTTAGAGCCTCCTAAATTAGCTCAAGCTCTTACCTACCTATTTGAAGTTTGCTTGGGAGAAAAAGAAACATTGCCCATCATAATGTCAGCAAGTTTGCTCCTGGGAGATGAACAAACATTGTTGGAGTTGTTGAAGCAATACAAAAAGGCCATTGGTTGGACCCTAGCTGATATACTAGGTATAAGTCCATCCATTTGTATGCACAAAATTAATTTGGAGGAAGGAAACTTCAAATCAATTGAGCATCAAAGGAGGCTTAATATGACAATGAAAAAAGTGGTTAAAAAGGGGATAATCAAGTGGTTAGATGCTCGAATCATATACCCTATAGCTGATAGCAATTGGGTTAGTCCAGTGCAATGTGTGCCTACAAAGGGAGGAATGACAGTGGCGGTTAATGAGGAAAATGAGCTAGTTCCCACAAGAACAGTGACAGGATGGAGGGTATGTATGGATTATAGGCGTTTGAACAAGGCCACAAGAAAAGACCATTTCCATCTACCCTTCATTGACAAACTGTTGGACAAACTAGCTGGGCAAGAGTATTATTGTTTTTTGGATGGTTATTCAGGATATAACCAAATCACCATTGCCCCTCAAGATCAAGAGAAAACCACTTTTACTTGCCCCTATGGTACTTTTGCATTTAGAAGAATGCCTTCTGGTTTTTGCAATGCCCCTGCACTTTCCAAGGGTGTATGATGACTATTTTTTTTTATTTAGTGGAGACTATAATGGAAGTGTTCATGGATGATTTTTCTGTTTTTGGAGAGTCATTTCAAGCTTGTCTCACTAATCTTGGGAAAGTATTACAAAGGTGTGAAGAGACCAATTTGGTGCTTAACTGGGAAAGTATCATTTTATGGTCAAGGAAAGCATATTTCTTGGGCACAAAATCTCAAGAAAATGCATTGAAGTGGATAAATCCAAAGTGGAGATCATTGAGAAGCTAGATTCTCCAACCACAATGAAAGGAGTTAGAAGTTTTATTGGGCATGCTGGTTTTTACAGAAGGTGTTGGGTTTTATGCCCTAAAACTCGTGGATAGTACATGTAACATTTGACCGAACATTAATAAAATGATATGTGATGTGTTGTTCATTTATTTTGTTAGTATTGTGTATATCTTACCTAAATAACCCTAATCCAATAAACTAAAACATCCTAGGCTGTTAGTATGAGACTTGAACTAGTATGTGGGGACATACGGGGATCGTTGTTCAAGTTACAACCTAAAGAGTCTTGTCCTGGTGACACTATGGATACAATCCGCTTTGTATTTTGATACAAACGCAATGATCCAACGCGTTCGTGTAGGGGACATGGGAGTGAGGGTATCCTATGCAATGAGTTTGCATAAGACCGGACCGCCGAAATAGTTAACCACTAACTGTAACACCGTTGACTAGTAAGGTTTCTATTTCACTAGGATGACCTAGGCAACTTAGTCTCAATCTTGAGTGGGTTATGGACTCCTGTTCACAAGGGATTGTCCTTTGATTTGTATGGGTGAGAGTGGCCTGCACACCAATTCAATAAGCCTACCATTTTGGAGACAAGACCGAGTGGGGAGCTGGGAACATAATCAGACAAGATGGAATTCACTCCTTCCCGACTTTAGGGTAAGTAGATGTGTGTTCCCTTAAGTGGTGTCTTCGGGTCTTGAATAAAGAGCCCTGTCCTCTCTATGGCACAAGAGAGACTTATGTTTGTTGGTTGGACCTCAAACAGGTTGTTCATTAGAGAAGCTTTGGGGACTTAAGTATGTAGTGGTAACCTAGGGGTAAAACGGTAATTTGACCCAGCTGGAGTTACGAACACACGTGAAGGACTGACTTACTGTTATTCGTCAATATCCGTGGACACAGAAATATATCTGCAGTGAGAAAAGTGCAACTGTGGTTCTTTAGTGGAGTGAACCACAGTTAACGAACATTGATTAACTTGGTTAATGAGTTTAGCCAATTAATCTCATATCGTTGAAGCTTCTGATCTGTAGGTCCATTAGGTCCCACCGGTAGCTCATTTAAGGAGTTGAGGTAAAATTTCTAAGGGAAATAATATAATGTATGAATATACATTATAATATAAAGTTTATAAGTTTATTAAGCTTAATAATATATATTTATTTTGAATATTGATTCAAAATTTATTTAAGGGGAGAATTGAATATTCGAAGGGGTTCAAATATTAAAATTAAAATATGAATTGGATTCATATTAAACTATAAGTTAAAAATAAATGCGCATTAGATGCACATTAAAACTATGGTTTGAATGAGAGAAATATAATTGAATATGTGATATTCAATTTAATAATTAATTAGTTTGAATATTAATTAATTATTTGTTTTAATTTAATTCAATTAAATTGGATTTAATTGAATTATATTAAAATATAGGTTATGTGTGAATATTTATATAAATATGATTTATATAAATAATATGATTAAATTAATTGTTAATTTAATTAATTAATAAAATAATTATTAATATTTTTATTTATTAATAATTAGAATTATAAGTTGTGGTAACTGATAATACATAGCCTTCCCAATAACCGTAATGCACACGTCTAAGGGAGAGTTATAAGGCGATAGTTATTCTATTCATTGAAGATACTTGCTCTCTCTCTCTCTCGATCTCTCTAGCTCTCTCGCTTTCTCTGGTTTTTCACAGAATACTGATTCCCAATCCTTCCCTTGAGAAATATTACTCCCACAAGTAAGCCTCACAAAAAGATCCTTAGAGAATATCGGTTGCACCTCTGTGGTAGTGTTCGTGATTTCTGTAGCTACTGTATTTTTCTGCAAAATCCCCAAGGAGAAGGAGAATTCGATCAAGATTGTCACAGTGAGTAAGTTTCTCTTTAACCCTATGAACTCTAGGATTTTAATCTAGATTAGTTCTAGGTTTTGCATTAAAATCAGCATGCTTTCAACCTCGCTTACAGTAGTTTATGTATGATTTAAATTGTTGTAAAATTTGCCTTCGTAACGGTATTCCAAACCGTTATTTCATTTGAGGCTGGATCTCTGATTGTCCTCCACTGCGTGGGGATTTAATCCCTACAATTTGTATCAGAGCCATCTCAAATTGTAAATATCGATTTGGAATTTGCAATTGGCTTGATTGGTGGGATAATGCATTATGAATGTATGGTTTTGCGTATGAATGTTTTCGATTGAATTGGCCTTAGATTTACAGTATTTTTTTTAATCGTTCAATGTAAAGGCCCCTACGTTTTTGGACATTAATTGTAAATCTTTAGTCCTCTGTAAGTCCGAGTCTAGAATAGGTTTTTTATGATGAAGATCGGTGAAAATCGTTGCTGTTCGAGGCCAAATTGCAGATGAAACAGTGCTGGAAATTGCCTAGAATCGTGCCCAGACGCATCCGCGTCACGACACCACCTCGCAACGTCTCGACGCTGACGCAAAGTTATGCGGCGTGCGTTAGGGTTCTAGATGCGCGTGGTTCAACATTGAACGTGGTCTAGTTCGGCAGTTTGGTTTGTCTGGGGTCGGTTTGGCTTGGTCCAACAAATTTTGGGCTTGGTTTGAATCATTGTAGACCAGTTCAAAGCGGTTCGAATCGATTCGTGAGGTCTGGTCCCATTTTGAAGCTGCAGAAGGATGTTTTAGGATAAAATAGCTTTAATTATTGTAATTTAATTGCTCTAATTTATCCTAGGGGCCAATTAATCAGTTCATACGCTATTTAATATGCTTTATGGATGTCATATTAGAAATCCCACCTTACATTATAAAGCATGCTCATGCATTTTATATATATTATAATTAGTTATAATGTATTGATGGAAAATGCATGGATAATTTTCATGAGTAATTTAATGTATATTAGTTATATTAAATACATGAAAATGGATAAGCATGATGCATGCAATTACTTAGTTAAATATAAAGAGTTATATTTAAAATGTTGTTTGCAACATGCTTGTATGATTTTCTTGGTTGGCAAATAATGTAAATGTCATAATTATTAACAAGAAAATCAATGTTGCATTGAACATGAAACATCCATAGTTTTAATATAATGGTTATATTAAATTCATGCAATGCAAATCATATAGTTTAATAAATTAACTTGAATATGATTGTTAATTTCTTTAAACTATAGTATGCATGATTATAGGTCTAATCATTAAAATTTGAATTAGTTAAAAATTAATGATTAGAAATTGTCAATCTATAATCAAAAGATTCATGCAAACAAAGGACCATAGGTTAAATTGATTAATTTTAATGAGTTAAAATTAATTAGACCTAAGATCACATTTTAATAGGATTATAATAATATCTTATTATGATTCCAAAAAAAAAAAAGAATAATATCTTACTTAGTTTTAAAATAGATTTAATCAACAAAGTAGGACAAGCATTACTATGATTATAAGGGAGCTCTATCGGTGATATTCTGTCTAAGGTTGTGGGTATTTAAGTTGACAGTTTACGGAACACCTCCTACCTGGGAACTGACCCAAAACACCGGAGTTGAATTAATCATAGTTTAATGTTAGATAATATGGTCACTAGGTTAAATAAATATGTTTAATTCAGCTAGAAGCTAGTTTAAAGATCTTATTATAATAGTTATAATAGGATTAGTCTTAGATAGATTAACTTAGCCAGATTTATCTAAGTTTAATAAACCCTAAAATGTACGGTAGGTCACTTTAGTGGAAGGAAAATTACAAAACTGGATTTAAATCAAGTTTTGCTCCTACGTCCCTATATTCACAACGTGAGATCCATGCTCGGCTTCGTATCGTCTTTGGCACGACCTCCCTTTGGAAAGTGTTTGCATGGGTCAATAACAAGGTGAATGGGGAAAGTGCGCAGTAAGTGGGAGCAGGACATGTGTCAACATATCCCTCGGTCTCCACCCCTAGGTCACATCGTGAGAGTCCTATGATCTGCCTGCGTGTTGGCCTTGGAGCAACCACCCCTTCGGAGGGCTTGATCATAGGATTCAGAACATCGTGAACTCCTGAAAATGATAGAGTCACTTAGGCTAATTACCAACAATTATCTTTTCTAACGATAGCCTGTTGGTACGTGCCTTTGAGATCTGAAAGTGGGAGGGTAACACTTACGAGGATAAGTCAAATGTGTTAACAAATCCTTGACCGAACAAGGATGGTTAACGTCTATAGGAATATGAGTTATTCTGGAATTAGAGTTGACTGAGATGAGTCTCATTTTAGAGGAGGAGTAGCTGATATACCCATGTCAACCAATATCCACATCCATGAATATAAATATATATCTATGCTTTTTATTTATTAGTTATCTAGATTAATCAAAATTTTCTTTTTCTTTTTTTAATTTAATTCTTTTCTTTCATTAATTAAAAAATCAAATTAGACTTTGTATATTATTTCGATATGATAAATTAGTTCAATATTATAATTAATATGGGTTGCCCGGGACTCGAACCCGGAACTAGTCGGATGGAGTAGATAATTTACTTGTTAAAAAATAAGTAAAAAAAATCCCTCCCCAAACCGTGCTTGCATTTTTCATTGCACACGGCTTTACCTATGTATACATCTAAAACGCAGTTACTTCCCTAGGCAGGACTCTAACTAAGAAAGTGGAATATTCAGTTGATCAACTCTTACCAAATGAACATTTCATAATAGAAATTAATGAATTTTTTTGGTATCTCTTCAGCAGTTATTAAGGAAAATTTCCATTTACATGGTCTCATAACCAATCATTCATGATTGGCCAAATCATTGATGCAAACAATATCCAAATACCAAATTTTCCCCTTATATACCCTCCGTAAAGTAAAAGAAGCTCTTGGGAAGATCAAAGAAAGAACCTGTTCTTGCTCCGTAAAGAATTCTTCCAATAATTCCGAATTTAACCTTTTAAAAAGAGCGCGTACAGTACTTTTGTGTTTAGGTGTTCGTGTTGAAGATTCATCCACAGAATTCACGAATTTCTCACCAAAAGGTTGGTAATTTTTCACCAAAAGGTTGCTAATTTTCTGCTCTGTTTTTTGCTCGGTTTTGACATGCTTTTAATCCTAAAATTAATTGAAATCGAGAGTCTTTCGATCCAAATTGCTTCCGCTCGGGTGTTCGTCACTCCTTCAATTGGTATCAGAGCAGATTTGGGCCCTAAATTTTCATTAATTTTGGCGTGGTGGGATGAATTTTGCATGAGATAACTGTTTGGTTGCTAAAGTGGATTAATTTATGTTTCGGCATCAATTGACTAAGCCAACTAGACATCTATTTTTAGGGCTAGTTGAAACCTAGATAAATAACGCTTATGACTCTTAAAACCATAGTGGTTCCAGTCCTATTTCAAGGATGCAAGAAAACAAAGTCATATTTCTAGGATCTTTTCCACTATTTTTTTTGCGAACCCACGTATTCAACTCCAACCTTTCGGCCATCAGCTAAATACAAACTATGTTAACCTAAGTGGCTAGTTTAAGCTAACAATAAACTTTAAATTTCAGCAAGAACAAACAATGCTAAGAGGAAGCAAGATTGCTTTTGCAAATGTGGGGCTTTCTTCTACTCAAGGTATCCACATCCGAGAAGAAGCTTAGCTCATATTTGAAAATAAAGCGCAAGACATAAAAGAAAGAAAACTCAACATATAAAAGCAACTTGAATTCATATTAATTAAAGAATTGAGTACAAGAATTATAACTTACAGTTGAAAAGTAAAAAAAAAAAAAAACAAGAACAACACTGCTGGAAATAAAAGAATGTAAAACAGAAAATACAAAAAGTAAAAACAAGACTACTACAGATTTTTTCCTCTCTATCTAGCTTGCTCTTGTCCTCTTTCAAGGGGAGACAAGCCTTTCTCTTCTTCTTCTTTCAAATGGAAGAGCCGAAAGAGGCTGGAAAATCCGAAACTTGGAATGGTTACAAGATGAGAAAAGAAAAATGTAAGATCTATCCTAAGGATGAAAATTCTAAGCTCTCTTTGCTTCTTGCATGTTGGTCCTCTTTTATAGACCTTGGAAGGTAAGGTTGGCTACTGAAATTAGTGTGAGAAGGCCTTGGAAGGTAAGAATCCACAATCTTCGGATATTTGATACCAGATTGGAGATTTTCGGACAATTCTATGAAGATCCCGCAAATCTCGATATTCTGCCGAAAAGCCCAGTTGCGGCCGCATATCGAGTGCATTTCCTTCTATGCACTGCCTCAACAACTTTGTCTTCAGTTGGGGCTACTTTCCTTATATGATTTGTGGGCGCATTTTGATCGCATGTCCTACATCCTCAGGTTTAGATGCAGGTGCAAATTTTCAACTTCACATCTTTTGCTCTGCTAACCTTTTCTCTCCTCTTGCGGACGCATCTTCCTCGCAACGTCCTCTGCACAAAAGCATTTAACTTGGATAAATTATTTACAAAAGTAATCTCTTTTTGTACAATTTAAATATAAATTCTATATTTCTAAGATTTTCACAAGATTCCACTACTTTTGCTAATTTGACTTGAAATGATGATAGGACCTAAATAGTCCTATTTTATCACCTCTAATCTAAGCTTGTTAGAGTTATTTTATACTTTACTTGTCTTATTTACAGGATCTCTTAGCTTAGGCGATGTCGGGAGCCGATCACGCTAATTTGGTGTTAATTCATGCCAATTACGGAGTTTTGGAGCCATCTCGATGTCATGGACGGCGAGGAGGTGAAAAACCCAATTGTGTTGAAGCAGGCCTGAACAACGACACCAAAAGTCGAAAATTAAAGCCCCGTACCAAGAAGAAACGAGACAAGACCGAGAAATAAAACAGCAAGACATGAATCAGGGATGGCATCTCAACGCTGCCCCTAGCATCTCAACGCCGATGTGAAACTGAAGCGGAGCATAAAGTTTGTAGCGTCTCGACTCTGCGATGTTTTCTATAAATATGTAGTCTCAGTTTAGTCCGCCGTTAGGTTAGAAATTTGGTCATTTTATGATTCTTTTCGCCTCCTTTACATTCCAGTATTGTTGTAGCCCTTTTTAGGTCATATTTCATGTATTCTTTCATGTCTATTCGCGTTTTTACTTTGTTTATGAGTAGCTAAACCTATCTAGATCGTTGGATTGAGTTTATGCTTTGGTTTCTATCTAGTTTGGCTGAGTTTTCTGGAGTTTTATGCACTGTTCTTGCTGTATTTTCATTAAGTTTTGCATGTTATCCCATTTAAACCAATACATGAGGCTAGTCTATTAGGATTGACGACCCTATGTGATTACCACTTGTGTATTCAATCAGTTATTTTTAGATAGCCACTAGGTTGAGGCAAGCCACTCTCTATGCGAGACGACCTTTGATAGGCCTATGATGCATGTTAAAGGTTGTATGAATTAGATTTAAATTGTATTTGAATTTAGTTAATACAATTCTGGACCCACGATCCCAAAACGGCTAGTTTAAATAGGTGATTGCAAAATTGCTTGTTCAAATTAGTTAGATATAATTTAGTGACCATTGCGAGGTCTCGGATGGTTGCTACTTTATGTATGAGGGGTGGTGATAACTGCCCAAAAGGTAGTTATTTGGGCCTCATTTCTATAAGGATTTGTGTGTCTTTTGTGCTTAAGAGGGTTGGTTTTAGATGGATATTACATTGTTTTAACCCATTTGGAAGAATGGAAGCATTGGAAATTATTTTGTGCAAATTATGCTGCTGGGCGACTGGAGGGAGCAAATTCTGTGCTGCAGCAAAACTAGGAGCAGAAGCTGCCACATCATAGTTCGTTAGCCAACTTCATAAACCGACTTCTGTTGAGTTATTCTCGTGATAAAGGATCAAGGAGAGCCTTACACGTGTCCTAGTTGACCTAATTCAAGCCTCCCATCCTTCTATAAAAGGAAGTAGCCGTCAAAGTCAAAAGGATTCCATCTTTGCTTGGAAGCCGAGTAGTATAGAGAGATTGAAGACCATTAGAAGACCATCATCTGCAAGCTGATTAAGGAGATTATTATTTTCTTTATTGTCTAGTGATTATGGACATGCCTACTCAGATTGTAATTCATGTTTCCATGTTTATTATGAACTAAGTAGCTTAAGGTGTTGGTTAGGAACATGTAGTTGCTGTGCTTAAACTTTAGTAATATATTGTGTAAGGATTTGGAATTCCCCAATTCCGTTAAAGCGGAAGCGTAATTGGGACCGATTCGTAGTTAATTTTGTTTATCCAAAAATACTTTTGCATTGGTTAAAACATAGAACAAATTCTATACAAACTTAAGGCTAAGCATACAAAATTTATTAGATCTAAATCTAAAGGGGAGAAGCAAACATACCGTCGTTGACGACTCTGAATACTTCAACGACCTTCCTTGATTTTGGACCAAGCATCAACAATTGGGACACCACCAATTGATCTTCCCCGCTATGACTCTGAGATTAGGAACGTAGTTGTGGGACTACCTAATCTTGAATGGGAAAAACTCTAGAGAGAAAATTCTCCCTAGAGTTCTTGGGTTGAGAGAATATGAGAGGGAGGCTAGAGAGAATGCAAGAGTGCATTCTTGTGGCCTTATGTTTTGGTACCTAAACCCTAGGTTTAGTGTTCTATTTATAGGAGAAAGGCCATGAATAAAATATTCATTTAAAATCAATTATTTCCATAACTGATTTAATCTTTTCCATAATTAATCAATTCCATGACCAACCAATTCCATGACCAATCAATTCCATAATTGATTAATCTTTTCCATAAATGATTGATCACTTCCATAAGTGATTAAATCATTTCCATAAATGATTAATTACTTCCATAAGTGATTAATCATTTTCATAATTGATTAATTTCCAATTAATTAATTCTTTAATTAATCACCAATTAAATATCATATATTTAATTTCAAACCTTCTATTAGTTAATTAATTAATTACCCAATTAAATATCATATATTTAATTTGAAACCTTCAATTAATTAATTCTATAATATGAATCAAATTCATATTAAAATTTGAACTCCTTCAAATTTTCTTATATCCTATAAATTTAATATGAATCAAATTCATATTAATATTTGAACTTCTTCAAATATTTATTTCTCTCATAGACTATAGTTTAATTAAATCTAATTTAATTTAAACTAAATTGAATAATTAATTAATTCATAATTAATTAATTTATCTTCTAATTAAATACCATATATTAAATTAGACATATATTTGAACTCTTTCAAATATATCAATCTCTCAATATAATAAAGTTTAATCTAAAATTAAATCTCATTTAATTTAAACTCAATACATGATATTAATTTGTATCTCGTACAATTAACTTAATTCCCAATATGAATTTGAACTATTCAAATTCTCTCAAGATATATTTGTTCCTAATTACTCTTTACAAGCTAGCAGGGGGACCTAATGGACCTACAGATCAGAAGCTCCAATGATATGAGGTTAATAGATTAAACTCATTAATCATGTTAACCAATATTCATTAACTGTGGGTCATTCCACTAAAGACCCACAGCTGAACTCTTCTCACTGTAGAACATTTCTGTGTCCATGGATGTAGACCTATGCCGGTAAGTCAATCCTTCACAAGTGTCCGTAATCACAACTGGGTCAAATTACCGTTTTACCCCTGTGTTACATCTGTCTCCTTAAGTACCAGCGCTCCTCTAATGAACAACCTGTTTATGGTCCAACCATTAAACAGAAAGTCCTTCTCGGGTCAGTGAGAGGGCGGGATCCCTTTGTTCAAGTCCCGGAGTCACCACTTAAGGGAACACTCATCTACTTCACCTAGAAGCGAGAAGGAGTGAATTCCTTCTTGTGTTGTCATATCCCCAGCCTCCCACTCGGTCTTGTCCCCAAAAAGGAAGGCATATTAAGTCAGCGTATTGGCCACTCTCACCCATGCTAATCAAAGGACAATCCCTCATGAGAAGGAGTTCATGACACACTCAGGATTAAGACTGAGTTACCTAGGTCATCCTATTAAAACAGTAACCTAATTAGTTAACGGTGTTATAACTAATGGTTGACTATTTCGTGGTCCGGTCTTATGCAAACTCATTGCATAGGATACCCCCACTTGCATGTCTACTACATGGACGTTTTGGATCAATACGTCTGTATCAAATACAAAGCGAACCGTATCTCATAGTGTTACCAGGATAAGGTACCCAACCTTATCCTTGTACTATAGACCTTTTAGGTTGTTACTTGAACACCAATCCCCGCATGTCCCAACATACTAGTTCAAGTCACATGTAAACAACCTTGGATCTTAGTTTATTGGATTTGGGTCAAATTGTGCAATATTTAACAATAACACTTAATTGTAGAAACTCAATAACACTTTATTGAAACAAGTATACAATTTGTTTACATTCACTATCTACGAGTTTTAGGGCATAAAACCCAACATATTGATTATTGCATATTGGTTAATTGTTGTGCCTATTTACATTTTATGCCTGCCTGGCCAGCTGGTGTGAATATCTCTCTCTAGTTTCATGGATGATTTAGAGAGTGTGTGGCAATTATCCACACTACGATCATTGTGTATTGGTGAACGCCAGTTACTGAGCTAGGGATAGCCAGTTGCCTAGTGCTTGATCGGTCGTACTTCATTGGGGTTGAAACACATCCCAAAAGATCCGGAGTTCCGGGAGGAATCCGCTAATAATACTGCGAGAGTTGCATGATCAATAATATTGCTAGAGCATCTTTTTAAAACAACTATTAAGCCTAACCAGCGCCTGTCTTTAATTTGTCTGTCTATTTGTTTATTCTTTGTTCTGTCTTTTACTTTGCTTCAACATAATTCTTATAGAACCAAATTATTGTTACCATCTTTGAAACCATTAGAAAGTTACACAAAATAGATAAAGTGGAAGCTAATTCAGGACTCAGATTGATAATATTACTTGCTGCAGACTGTGTATACTTGCACAGGAATTCTAGAGTCTTTTTATACCATATTTTACTCACTCTAGGAACCCAACAGGTGGCGAGAGATAAATAATTAAATTAATTAATCTTGTTAATTTCAGAATTCACGATTAGCAAGTTAATTAGCACATGTTAGTGTAGGGGGTCCTCCGAGTAACCAAGAAGCCAACCGGACTAATGGAATCGACAAAGAATAATTATTAGAGAAAACTAGGAAGCCAAATGAAATAGAGTTAAGCATAAGAAATCCCAATCCAGTGATCCCTTTTATGTTATTGATTTCTGCCTTATTTCTCGTCTGCATGCTTTATTTTGTCTCCTTTAAATTTTGCATTTATTTTCTTTGCTTTGTCCTGCTTTCCAAAATCCCCCCTGTTTTCATAAGCACAAAATTCTACATCTGCTAGGTCCCCTTCCTTGTGTTCGACCCCGACCACTATTTCTACAAAATAGTTATAGTGTCGTGTATTATAAATTTTATTTGACCAACAGGAGCCTCGACAACTCCGACTTGTCAAATGATAAGATTTTAAACACAAAGTCCTTGCTTTCTAAACAATCACTTAGATTTTTAAGGCTAAATAGCGCACATAAATGAGTGTTATCAACCATGTTTATGTGGGCACTTATAGATAGTATTCTCCAGCCGTGTGCAGTACCTAAGTGAGTTGCTAGCGCAAAGGTGGGCGCATTTTAATGCTTTTGGTTGAAACATATTTGAATTCCCCACTTATCTCATATATCTTTAATTGTTTGCATTTACTTGCTTTCTTTTATCTTTTTGTCTTCAATTACAAAAATCTCCATCAAATTATTTCTTTGGTTACCATCCTCGGTTGCAAACGTTGAGGATATTTTTGTTTTATCGAGCTGAGTGTTTTCAACTAGTCACCGTCTCCCTTGGGTACGATATCCAGAGTACTCTCCACTTTATTGCTTGATAGTGTATACTTGCACTCGAGCATCAAGGCGTGCTTTGTCGTGCCGCGCACTCGTATCACTAGCCTAGCGAATAATCATTTACTGTTTTCCTTTACTTTTAGTCATTTCATTTTTGTCAATTTTAGTTTCCTTTAGCTAGTTTGTTTCTCATAGTTGTTTTTGCTTCTTTTAGGTTGGCGGCGGTAAACTGAAAACTACATTTTTAGGATGGTCCATGCAACCCTTCCACCCATGAGCTTAAATTCAATGGAGTTTTCTTTCTCCTTCCCTATTATCTTTGTCCTCTACTTGCATGATTGTTACATTGAGAACAATGTAAACTTTTTGGTTGGGGGTGGGGTGCATTGCTTTCTGTTTGCGTTGTCTTTTGTTGGGCCCTGAGCATCTGTGAATCGACCCGATTTTTTGTGCTTATGATTATAATTGTTTAGCATTATGGTTGTATGTTTTTGTGCTTGTATGATTATAATTTCCTAGCTTATGTTCATTTTTAAAAAATTTTAAACTTTCGATGAGTTGTAAGCATGAGTGCCCCAAAATGGAGCCTTTTTTTAAATTTTTCTTTGATATGTCTTGCATTAGTAGGGTGTCGTTCTTGCTTTAGAGTAGGATTCAAACACTTGGGAGTGAATTATTCGGTTCAGATTCTTGTTGTCACCATGATAGGTGTAAGGTTAAGCTAGGAAGTCTAAATTCTTTGCAAATTAGTGTGTGGAGTCTTGCCTAGGAGTTAAAAATAAAATTTTCCTGCCATGAAAAGAAAAGATAGGTAAAATGAGTTTGGTGAGCATGTGGGTGAAGAAAAATCCTTGTTGCTTAATCTTCTTATTTTATTTCTTTTAAGAAAAAACATGCTTTGCAATGTTCATGAGTGATAAAGGGTAAAAAGAACTACCTGTGGTGTGTTCATTAGGCCAACCAAGGGTTAAACTCGGGTTATGAGTCCTTGCATCGTAGTGTGAAAGCTAGTGCCCCGCCCTAAAAAGAATGCAAAAGAAAGGAATTCCTTGTTAATTTTTCAGGCACCTAGGTAATGAGAAGACAACTTAATTTGTTCCATTTAGCCTTTTTATCGAGACCTCAGTGCCAGTGTAGGGGGAAGATAGGTTGAGAGTCTAATAAGCCAATCCTCGGTTAGTAGAATCAACTTTAGGTGAGTTAGAACTCTCGTGTGCAAGATAATTGTTGAAAACTTTTGATTTGTCTCCCCATTGGGTCTCGTGAGCATGTCTCTTGATTGCTTTAGTTTTTGACTTTTGAGCATTAAGGCTTCAATTATATGATTGCATTTAAATACGACCTAATGCTTTATTTATTTGCCTTGCTCGAGGACTCGCAAGATTTAGGTTGGGGGTATTTGATAGCACCTAATTCGTGTTATTTTATGACCCTTAATCTAAGCTTGTTAAAATTATTTTATGGTTTACTTATGTATTTTGTAGGTGATTTGAGCATTGGAGGCTTCGGGAGCGGGCCATACAAATTGGCGCTAATTCAGGTGAATTGGAGAGTTTTTTTTTAGCCAACTTGAAGCCCATGGATGAAGAGGAGGTGAAAAGACCCGAGCGGACCATGACGACCCAAAAAACTAGTGCCAAGGAGTCAAAATATCAAGTCCCAAGCCAAGAAACCCAAGAGCATAGTGTTTAGATGCTACGAGCTAGCGTCTAAACGCTAGAAAATAATGCATCATGCGGGAATAAGGCATAGCGTCTCGACGTTGGCCTTAGTGTCTCAATATGCAAGGCCTTAAGTCTAATCCTTTTTACAACTCCTAAAGCGAAATCTCCCGATCTTAGAACTAATTTAGTCATGCAATTAAGATCTAATCTAAACCCCCTCTCTCGAGAAAGATTCCGCACAACAACATTCAATCTATGACCAATAGATTAAAAGCATTAAGTAAATAATTGCATTAATAGAATAAAAGAAATAAACATTCAAGAATTAATCCATAAAACCCAAAGGGCTACATCAATCCCTAAGATACAAGCTTAGCTACTCATGGTCTTTACTTTACAATGTAATCTTGAATAAAAAATCCATGAAAACAATACAAGAGAAAGGGAAAGAAAGATAAAAACCCGAGTCCCGTAGATGTTGCACGTCCCCGTCACAATCTCCACGAGCTCTCATCTTGAATCCTACTCCCCGTTCTTCCTCAAGCTCCCACAAGGTGTCTTGTATCGAGTTTAGGGCTAAAATCTCTCCAAGTGAACTGCTCTTTTCGAATGGCCATCACTTTGTATTTATAGAAAACATTGGCCACTGTTGTCGTCCAAATATATACGAAAAATTGGGTAGCATCGAGATGCTACCCTTAAAGCGTCTCGATGCTCTCCTTGTGGGAGTTTGGCTTGACTAATGGTTGCAATAGCATCAAGACGCCATGGGGAAGTGTCTCGACACTATCCTCTCGGATCAAATGGTTGTTACAGCACTTTACTTGATCTCCTCTTCAAGTCCTTTGCCTCTTTTGCTCCAATTTCATTCAATTAACTTCCTTTTGCTCCAATTCATCCCTTGAACTTAATTTCTATAAAATAAACATGGAAGAGTATGAAATTAACCAAATAAATCTCTAAGGCTAACAAATAAATACCGAGAAAATAGCTCAATACATGAGCTATCAAAGTGACCCCAACCCACCCCCTCGGTGACTTCAAATGATCCTAAAACGTTCAAAATGACCTAAAAGGTTGAAAAAAGTGTCTAAGTGTGTATAAGTGACCCCGATCCACTGCTCGGTGAGTTCAAAAAGTCCTAAAACGTTCAAAATGTCCTAGAAGGTTAAAAAAGTGCCTAAGTGATTATCAATTACCCCAACTTTGACTCACGGTGACTTCAAACACTCTTTAAATGTCCAAAATGAACTAAAAGGTTGAAAAAAATGTCTAAATGTGTATAAATGACCCAACTTTGACCCACAGTAACTGCAAACAATCCTAAAACGTTCAAAATGACCTAAGAAGGTTGA
Source organism: Luffa aegyptiaca (assembly GCA_017139565.1). Classification (NCBI taxonomy): domain Eukaryota; kingdom Viridiplantae; phylum Streptophyta; class Magnoliopsida; order Cucurbitales; family Cucurbitaceae; genus Luffa; species Luffa aegyptiaca. The sequence continues at coordinate 28,292,879 of CM029397.1, forward strand.
AAAAGTTCTTATGTGATAATGAATAACCTTGACCCGCCCCTTGGTGGCTTCAAAAAGTCCTAGTATGTTCAAAATGACCTAAAAGATTAAAAAAAAGTGTCCAAGTGATTTTTCAATGATTGTGGCCTTCCCCTTTGTGACTTCAAAAGGATGGAGTGGCTACTATAACTGCAGGATAGCCGCATACACATAAATCAACTATAGTAAGTCACTTTAACCTACCCTAAATTACTATAGGCATGAAGTGGCTATCAAAACTGCAGGATAGTGATAGCATCAAATGCTTGTAGAGTAATCTTCTCATATTTTGCTTATCTTCGTTGAATTCCTTGCGAAAATGATTTTAAATGAGTATAATATGTGTATAGGTCCTTGACGGAGGTTTTGAGCCAATTCGAAGTTTAAACGAGCGAAACCAAAGTAAATTGAGCTATTTTCCGGAGCCCCGGCATCTAGAACCTGTGGATAGTGTCTCAACGCTCTAAAGATCCAAGCCAAAAGGCCGAGAAGGAAGTGCCAAGACGCCACAAAACGTTGTCTCGACGCTAGGCAAAACTTCCAGCTGGTGTTTTTCGCACATTTTCAATATTTTCCATATATAAAGAGGCAGCGTCTTGATCATTCTAATTTGTTATACACTTAGAATCTCCAAATTTTCTTATCTTAGTTGAATTCCTTGCGAAAAAATGCTTTAAAATGAGTATAATATGTCTATAGGTCCTCATCAGAGCTTTGGAAGCAATTCAGGGCATAAACGAGCAAAACCGCAGCATAAAATGACCATTCTGTCCTTGGAGCCTTCCCAGTGTCGAGACCAACCTACATTAGCGTCGGGACGCCCTGAAAATAAGGAAAGAACTTGGGCATGAAGTTGAAGTAGCAGCGTCGAGACGCTGCAAACATAGCGTCTTGACGTTATGTAGATCTGCAAGATTGTTTCCATATCTGAAGGCCTAGTGTCGCGACGATGTGTCATAATGTCTCGACGCTAGGCAATTTTCCAGATTTGAGATTTTCCTAATTTGGCTGGTGTTTTTCCCATTTTTGGAGGATCCTTTCAGCACCAAATTGCCACGAACCAAAGGTCAAGAACTCCTATAAATAGAGGCCTTTGGTGTAGGTTTAGAATCATCCCCTCAATTCATCCATCACTACAATTTTGTAGCCCCTTTTTCTCTCTAGTTTCAAATGTCCTTTTAAGCTTTCTTTCTAAGGGTTGGTTGATCGAGCCTCGAGCTTGGAGGTGCTTGTCTATGGCCAACTAAGCTCGGATCGCGGTAATCAGGACCTCGGTTTGTAAGTTTGATTCAATTTTAAGAGATTTCCATTCTTAATTACTTAGTTAATTGTCTTTGTGATTTTAGTTCTTTGCATACAAGTTTAGATTGTGGTAGGAAATATGACCTTGACCGCGCCCTGTCTAAATTTACTTGCTAAATCTTAGTAGCAAATAGGCTAACGTTATGATATTACACATACATCCCTTGAACTAAATGATGTAATCAATTATAATTGTGGTTTGTTACCGTTGCATGTGAATTAATTCGGCTAGATCCCTCTGCGGTTTAGATTAGTTAATAGGCCTATTAATTAACTTAAACTAGAATCAAACTTAGCGTTTGCATGTTTGTGATAGTTGGATCATGACTCTCGGTTTGTTGCCGAAGTACGTCGGGCTTAGATAGTTAATTAAATATCAATTGATAATCGATGAATAAGATTAATCAAACTTAACACTGAGTTTAAACCCGACTACAGTGATCCTCATGGTAAAATCAACTAACCCCGCCTTTACTTTACTTGCATTTAATTTTCCTTATTTATTTTCCTGCCTTTACTTTATGTCTTAATCTTTTATCAATTAACCCCCCCCCCTTTTTGGTTACCTAAAAAACACAAAAGAATTTAGAAATAAATCGATTGTTCCCTGTGGTCGACCCCGACCACTACTGCTATAAGTTAGCTTTAGGAATCGTGGATTATAAATTTATTTGATACGACCCTCGACAAGTCTTCCGACACGTATCGACGTTGCGCTTGTGTATAAAAGGCAAACTTCGATTTTAGGTCAAAGGTATCTTAGTTTTTCCGCTCTAGCCGATTTCTTCCCTATTCTCTCTGTACTCCTTTGCATTCTACTGTAATTTAGGCTAGTTTTATTGTATTTTTTGATGACTAATCAAGCCAAGGAGCTTAGTTGGAGGATTCCGATGATTGGCTAAGTTTAGATCGTCACAATTGGGGACTTCTAATGTAAGTTTAGCATACTCTTGAGACCTTTGCTTATGATTTAATTAATTATTGTTGTGTAACGCCCCGAGTGAAGAAATCGAACCATCTTGGGAATTGTTGAGCATTTTATTCTAATTTAGAAAATTAAAATTTAAGTTTTGCCTTGGGTCGCTAAATTAAATTTCTATAATTTAGGGACAAGAGATTTTTAATTAAATCTTTAATTTCCTAAAGTTTGGAGGTTTAATAGTAGATATTTATCTAAAATTTCAAAAGACCCAAATCCCAAATCGATTGGGTTATTTTCTATTCCAGATCTTTCAGGAATTAAATTTGAGATTTTAAATTGAATCCTTGATAAGATTTAATTCCTATTTTAAATGGTTTTTTTTTTCTTTTCTTAAGGTGTATTTTAAAAGAAAAGAAAAGGAAAATAAAGGAAAAGAGAAAGCCCTAAAATTATACCATCTTTTCCTTTTCTTTGTAGCAGCCGCCGAACACCCCCCCTCTGCATTTTTGCGTTTTCATCTCAGCCATCTCCATCTCCCTCTCGTTTCTTCGTGCTGCAAAGACTCGTCCCACTGCCGCCCTTCTTCCCTCTCAGGCAAGCGACAACAACTCGTCGTCCCTCCGGCAAGCATCCACGTGCGCGAACGGTTTCGTTTGTGTTTTCGTCAAGCAAACCCACGCTAATCATTCGTGGTAAGGTCTCTTTTTTCCTTGTTTTTTTATTCAGTTTCACGAAAAGCATCTGTATCGATCTCCATCTTCCTCGTTTTCTTTGTTCGGCCAAGGACCTCACGTCGCCCCTCCATTCGCTAGTACTTCCGCGTGTAGCAGACTAGCGGGACTCGTGAGAATCGACTTTTCTCTCTCTCGATCCTGGCCAACACGAGTAAGATTTCCATCTGTCTCGCTTCCGTTCTCTTCCGGTTTGAGTAACGATTGATATCTCTTCCTCTCATGTTCTGCTTTGCAGAGTTTCGCCCCCTTCAATCGCGTTTTGTTTCTGTTGGGTTTTTATTCGCTGTTTCCAGCCCTTCAACATCATTGTTCAATGTTTTTGGTATGATTTAACTTGTACCCATGCTTTATTAACCTCGAATTTAGATTACCCATTCTTGTTTGTGTTGGGATTGGTGTCCTAAAACTCGTAGATAGTGAATGTTAAACGAATTATATACTTATTCGATAAAGGCGTTATCGAGATTGATTCAGTAAAAGTTATTACTGAATAAAGTAAATTGCACATATAATAACCCAAATCCAATAAACTAAAATCCATGGCTATAGGATGAACACTTGAGCTTTATGTAGAGACATAAAAGTGGATCAAGCTTGAGTAATAGCCAAAACGGTCTATAGTATAGGGATAGGGCTGGGTACCTTATTCTAGAGACATTATGAGACGCGACCCATTTTATAGATGGTATAGACGATGTAATCCTAAATCGTCCATGTAGAGACATGCGAGTGGGGGCGTCCTATGCAATGAGTTTGCATAAGACCAGGACCGAGAAATAAGTCCCTCTCGCTTTATAACACCGTTTACTGACGAGACTGACTATTTCATGTGATGGCCTAGGTAACTCGATCTTAATCCTGAGCTAACTATGAACTCATGTTTATTCGGGCTTATCCTTAGATCTGCATAGGTGAGAGTGGCTCAGTATCGCCGACTCAATAAGCCTCCCATTTCAGGGATAGGAACGGGGAGATAGCTGGGGACGTAGTCGTGCAAGAAGGAATTCACTCCTACCCGATTTAGGGATAGTAGAGAGGTTGTTCCCTTAAGTGCTAACTCCAGGGCTTGAACATAGGGATCCCGCCCTCTCATTGGCCCGAGAGGGATTCGGTTTATTGGTTGGACCATAAACCAATTGTTCATTAGAGGATCAGTGGGACTTAAGGAACTAGAAGTAATATAGGGGTGAAACGGCTTTTTGACCTAGCTATAGCTACGAACAACCTGTGAAGGATCGACTTACTAATCATGGTTAAATCAAGTGGACGGAAATATATCTATAGTGAGGGGAGTGCAACTATCGGGCTATAGTGGAGTGTCCCGGTAGTTAATGAATGTTTGCTAACTTGGATAATGAGATTAGTCGGTTAGTCTCGAATCGTTGGAGCCCATGATCTATAGATCCATTAGGTCCCCCTACTAGCTCATATCGGAATTAAGCCTAGAACAAAAGATAGGAAGCTTTGAATCGTTCAAAATCGGGAAAAAAGGTTTTATCGTAAATTGTGTTTGACACAATAATTTAATTATGAATTAAATTAGAAATTGAGAGATAAGGTATTTAAAAGTGTTTTAAATACCATATATATGGATTAGGAATCATATATATTGAATGACACTAGGTGACAATGATTAATTAGATTAATCATGTCAAAATTACTTGGAAATGTCCCAATTGATTACCTAGAAATCAAATTCAATTTGGAATTGAAATTCGGGTTAATTTGCAAGCTTGAAATCAGATTTCAATTTGGAATTAGTGGATTTAGTTGGAAACCCACATATGCATGATCATTCAAAGTGGAAAGACAACTCACTCATGCATTGTTGCATGTTTTGTGAAATGTACACCTAGAATCCACTTGAGCTTGCAAATACACCATGTGTCTTGTGTCTTGAGGCTTGGCTTTGCATGGAAACTCTCTATAAGAAGAGCTTGAATCAGATTCAAGCCATAAGAGTGATTTTCCATATTGTTATGCTGCTGGAATTTACACTCAAACACTCTCATCTTCTCATATCTCTCAAGTGCTTGAACCTTCAAGCATTCCCTTCCCATTCCCTATCTTTATAGACTCCCACAAGTAATTCTTGGCCCGGAGGATAGTAGGGAAGACTCTAAGGGTTGTCCTAAGAAGATTGGAGAAGAAAAGAATCCAAGAAGGTCCACCAATTGAGCTACAAAAGGTTGGTACTTTCACTCTCTCTGTTCTGTCTTTTCTTAGAACATGCATGCTTTAGGTGTAAAATTTATGTAGTTAGGTGCTTCCGATCTTCAATTGCTTCCGCATGTGTTATATGAACACCTTCAATTTGATGTTTAAATTGGGTCTCGTGGTTGATTTCTTGTCGTTTCAGTGTTGTGCAGTGCCGTCTTAGACTCGAAATCGCTCTAATCTTGTGACCCATCCTCCATTTGGCCTTAAACCCAAGCACCCACTGCCTAGGGACTCCAGATAAGTGATTTAAAATCACTTACTTCATTGGACAACAAGCGTTTGAGGCCATTTAGACGTTGAACGGTAAGTTCCAGCACCATTCACCTTCTTTTATTATGTCTTTTCGGTGTTGGAAGTCGATTCCTAACCCTTAGAAGTTATTGATTGTAGTTCGACTCTTTAGGCTCTTCCAGTTGGTTCTGTTGATCTTCAAGGATCGCTATAAGTAAGTAGAATTCTACCTGTTGAGTCTGCTTGCTTGTGTGCTAGCATGCTATGTGTTTTATTTGTTTAGTTTCGATATGTTGGATATATGTAGATGTTATGTAATGACGAGTTTGAGCATGTTGATCTGATATATCGAACTGTTGCACTGATATATGTGGAGTTGTTGTGATGCGATCTAGCTGTGACAAGCATGTTCTTATCTTATTGTGATTGGTTACAAAGCATGATTTTAATGTTGTGAGCATGTATTGTACTTTTGGTTGTCCATGGACTAAAAGCATGACATGAGCTAGAAGAGCATGTTTAGGTTGTGCATTGTGGGTTGTGAACCTGTCTAGTGAAAGAATGGTCAGAGGACCTTGTGTGATAGTGAGATTATGAGGTCAGAGGACCTTGTGTGTGTTAAAAAGGAAAGTTAGGTGAATACCAGGTGCCTCAGGTAAAAATGGTTGAAGGGTGGTATGTCACAAATGGTTAAGAGGAGCATCGGGTGCCTTTTCAGATTATTAAAAATTAAATAATAAACAAATTAATTCAAGATTATCTTGAATTAATTAAAATCAAAATGAATTGATTTTTTGGAGGTGGAGTGCATGGTGACTAAACCCATGCACTCCCCTCTCTTAAGCCACACCATTTCCCACTAATTAGTGGCTGAATTGGTGTCAATCTCAGGGGCTTTTCTTCATCTTTGATCCCTATATAAAAGGGAAGAAGAATGCGGAAGAAAGATGTAGAATCTGATGGTGAATTGCTGCCAAAATACTCACACACCAAACCTACCTCCATAAGCTTGTTCTTCAAGTTTTTCTCTTCAAATTCCATCACTAGAGGATCCCACAATTCGTTCCAAAGGCCTGAGAATAGCAAGGAAGATCCAGTGGTGGTTCGTGATTGATTGGTGAAGAAAAACAACAAAAGAATCCAACCAATTTATCCATTTAAAAAAGGTTGGTATTATGTCTCTGTTTTTCTTCTCATGAACAGCATGCAAAGATTGATCAAATTGAACTTATTAAGTGCCTAAGATCCAAAATTGCTTCCGTAATTTAGATATTAACACTTTCAATGAGCACATTCGGACTTGGTGATGAAGAGGAGGCTTGAAGGAAAGACCATTAGTTAGCTCGTTTCGTTGATTTACTTTCGTGCTTAGAGTTTGGTTGGGTTTTGTCTTAACGAAAGCTTAAGTAGTTGTCGATTATTTTGTGGGCTCTTGTAATAGACTTAAGAGTTTAATTTCTTTTTTCTAGGATGTTTTAGTTTTATTAATTGTACTTGTTACGAGATCTGACTCGTAATATGTCTGCTTGAGAGTTGGAATTAGTTTTTATGTTACTGAGTATCGTTGGGATGTATGTTGTCAAGTGAAGTTGAAGTTGTTATATGAATTAGAAGTGTCTTTCTTGTTTTAAGGTGTTTAAAATTTTTGGTTAGTTAAAGTTACGTTGTTATGTTGCCGAAATTTTCGGGGCATCAAGTTGGCGTTAGTGTAATAGTTTAGTAATGTTCCCTAGTTTAGATCGAATTTTGGGGGCGTTACATGTTGATTGTGATTTAAATTTCGGTTCTTGATTACAATTAAATCAATAGAATAGCTTGATAACCTATTTGTTTGACTTGGTTTAATTGCTTTGCTAAATTGGTTAGTAATAGGCTTATTGTGTAATTGTGTTGAAAGGTGTGTTATCCCAATTAATTCAATTGCTTGATGGATTTAGGGTTTGAACTTAGAATTGTATAAACCCAAGTTGTTCCTCGTTTATATGAATCTATCTAACAGTCCAATTCACTTAATGCAATTAGATTCTCGTTAATGAAACGTCATTGGTTAGAAATCTAATTAGGCTCCAACTTCGATGCGTTGGTCGGGTTGCAAAGGTTAGGGTCCAAAATCATTGGTTTTAATGGTAGTTAGACGGTTAATGATAATTCTATCAATTTGAGAGTCCATGAGTTGTTAAACCCAAGTTAGAATAACCAATTGTGTGATGCCAAGGTGAGATTAGCCAACTTGTCTTTACTTTTCCGTTATTTTAATTTACTGCAATTTTATATTCTTAGTTAATCCATCATCCAAAACCCCCTTTTGTCACTAATTGAGAAATATAATTAAATTAATTAATTACGCCGCTTCCTGTGGTCGACCCCGACCACTATCGCTACAAGTTAGCTTTAGGAATCATGGAATATAAATTTATTTGATATGACCTTCGACAAGTCGTCCATCAGATAGTCATATACATACAAATCAATTATAATCATGCACTTTAACATAATTTAATTATACTACATAAATCACGACTCAGTACACACCTACGAACCAAATCCAAACCCCAGGGACCAAAAGTATAATTTTTCCTATTATTATTATTATTTGTTTTTACATGAAAAAAAGGTAGGCAAATAATACTAAACAATTGAATGTGTATAGCCATGAATGATACTTAATCTTCAATATCAAAATTCACCCATTACTAGGATAATAAAAACAATTGGAGTTCCAAAAAAAAAAAAAAAGTAAAATACTACTTGTAAACACTACCAACGGACTACCAATTGGGGAAGGCTTGTGTTTGATTTCGAATATATCATTTAGTTATGGCAAAGAAGTGACCAAATCTCACCTAATATTGATCCTAATAGAAAAGGCTATTTTTCAGTTGGCATTTTCAGTTTACACAAAACAAAATTAGTTCAAAGTTGCTAACCGATTATCTTTAAAATACTTCATCCTATTTGCTATAAATGCACAACTTAGTGCATATAATTTTGAGTGTGAGAAAATCGGTAAAAGGCGAGAGAGTTTCATAAGATTTTGAGTATGGTACGAAATCTTGAGAAATAATGAAAAGAAATAAGCTACGGGTTCGAGAGCAGTGGATATAGGCATACAACACATGGGTTTTGTTTTATTTTAATTGGTCGAGCGTGTGACAACTATTACCCACTTTATATTAATAATAGGTTGAACTACAAGTTTAGTCCTTGAACTTTCAGAGTTGTATACATTTGGTCCTTAAATTTTAAAAAGTGTCTAATATTTGAACTTTCAATTTTGTGTCTAAAAATTCTCTAAACTTTAAAAATGTGTAATAGGTCCCTAAACTTTTAATTTTATGTCGAATAGGTTCTTGATATATTTGAGATTTTTAAAAAAATAACAAACTATTAGATATAAAATTGAATTTTATGTCTATTGGGATCCTAAACTTCCAATTTTATATCTAGTTGGCTTGCGAATTTTAAAAAAATATCGAACATGTCAATGGTTTATTTGACATACACAATTGAAAGTTGAGGGACCTATTGAACAAAAAGGGAAGGGGCAGTTGCAAGAATAGAAAAAATAAAAATGAAATTTGCAACCATATCATCAGTTTTTTAATGTTGCAAATATAGCAAAAGACTGTCCCCACAAACCAACACGGAGTCCTTTTAGCACGCTTAACTTCAAAGTTCCTATGATTGAGCCACCGAAAAGAAAGGTGCACCTTGTTGGTATAGGTAGTATCTATAAATTCTTTTAAGCTTTTCTTGAACATACTTTCATGTCCTCAGGATCCCTCTCATTCGGACGTGATCTCGGTTCATTCATGTACCCTTCCTAACTTGGGTGTTACAGTTATTTACCGTATATCAGGTACATCATTCATTTATTTAGTGTAATTGATATACTGGATATGTGGTATATAAATCAACTGATATACTTTAGTATATAGTAGATCATATGTGTATTTCGTGAATATAATATACTTCATTCACGAAGTGTATACATCAACTTTCATTAGTTTAGATGTCTTTGATATACTTCATTAATAAATAATTATATATATTAACTTTACGTTGGGACAATATCTATGGTAGGAGATTTAAACCTCTAGCCTCTTCGTTAGATGTGTATGTCTTGTGTTAGTTGAGTTATGCTCATATTAACAAATATGTCATCAATATACTATATATCATTTTTTTTAAAAGGATATACTATATATCATTTTAATAATACACTACTGATACACTAATGATATATTTGAAATTACATTTTTTAGTGAGTATTGATATATTACTAATACACCAATGGTATACTTAAAATTACATTTTATTGATATGTTCATAACAAATTTTACATTTCACGACCTTCATAATACACCAACGGTTAAAAATATATATCAATGATTTTTTTTTTAAATAACAAGTCTATGTATTTAGCTATTCATAATCGGATATATCAATGTTATTAATTATTTGAGTAATACAACAAATGAGGTATATCAATTCGTAAGGTATAGAAGATAACATTTATGTTATAAAAGACAACCGAAAAAATGGATAAATAACACAACCGAAAAAATGGAACATAACAAAAGGAATATATCAAGTATATCATTGGTATATCAACATTCATATATCAGGTATATCAAATGTAGCGTTTATTAAATCAAGTATATATTAGGTACATCATTAGTATATTAGGTATACATTGTATTCATTCGAGCATATCAAATTTGATATATCAGTTAATTAATATGCTCTATATTTCGTATATCAGTAAATATAAAGTATATCAGATATACTACTAATATACAAGTTGATATACCAACAAGGGTAAAACTGGAATAATAAAAAAAACGGAAATTAGATTTTAAAAAATTTGCTATATTTGCAAACCTCACAAAACATAGTTAAATTTGCAAATATCTTAATATTTTTTGCTACCCATTGCAATTCTCCAAAGTTTAAAGACTGTGAATACTTTTTAATGTTCAAGGACCTACTGAACACAAAATTGAATGTTCGAAGATCAATTTGACATTTTTTAAAACTAAGAAATCAAATTGACACAACTCTCTAAGTTTAGGAACTAAACTTATAATTATTATTATTATTTTTTTTTGAAATAAACTAAACTTATAATTTTATTTATTTTTTTTTTAAAAAAAACTAAACTTATAACTCAACCTTACCATTACAATTGAATATGTAATTATTTAATTAAAACTTATAATATTTAGCAATCTAATGATTTCCTCCTAAACACCCTAAACAAATCCTTCTCTCTCCAGAGCTTTTTCTTGTCCCATCAAACTATATATATTTTTTTAAATTCAACAATATTTAGTTGTGGACATTCGAACCGTACCCCTCTTAATAAAAAATACATGGCAATAACTAGTATAAGGGATGTTATTTGGCCATAAATCCCAACTACTTGTTTGTAGATTTTAGAAGAAAATAAACAATTCCATTTAATTCCATTTATTTTACTTCTGACTGAACCACGTGAATAAAGGTCAACCAACCTTTCAAATGCTAGCCCCCACCTAATTTTGTACTTTCCTTTTTTCCCTCAATGTCTTGCTTTTCACATTCCTCGTTTCTTCCACCGACAACTATCATAATTCTCTCCCCTACCTCTACTTTCTTCATTTAATTTACACTCTTCGATATAAATTAGACCAAATTAATAACAAATATAGCACCATTACAAATTAATTGTAAGTATAGCAAAATTAATTGTACAAGATCAAAAAGCTGTTGTCAGATTCTATCTGTGTCTATCACTGATAGACTCTGATTATTCAAAGTATATTGGTGTCTAACGCTGATAGACTTCGATTAATCAAAATTTATCAGTGACTATCACTGATAAACTCTGATTAAAGCCTATCAGTGATAGTCACTAATAGATTTTGATTAACCAAAGTTTATCAGCGATAGACACTGATAGACTTTGAATAATCGAAGTCTATCAGTAGACTGATAGATCTGATTAATCAGAGCCTATCGCTCATAAACTCTGATAATTTAAGTCTATCAGATAGACTCGGATAGATTTTGCTATATTTGCAATTTTTTTTACATGGTGCTATATTTGCTATTAATTTGGTTCAATTTGCCACCCACTGCAATTTTCCTATAAATTATTCTATGTATTTATTTAGAGGATCTATGAAAAAGAAATTACAAAATGGATTTCCAACCGAGTCTTACGACCCATTAGAAATACATTTTAGTTTAAACACTCATATGTTTGGCTACATTTTCTTAGAAGTATTTTTATACCCAAGTTATTATATACTTCAAAACTCTTTTTAAAAAATTTTTCTTTCCAAGTGTTTCTTTCAAAATGATTTAGGGTCCGTTTCGAATACATTTTAAGTTCAATGTTTTTCAAAAATACATTTAAAAAAAAAACATTTTGTATAAAAATTGTTTAGAATTTAAACTCTCGTATGTTTGGTTACATTTTCTCACAAATGTTTTTATACACAAGTTATTGTATATTTAAAAACTCTCTTTAGAACTAGAACAGTTGGTTACAAGTGTTTCTCTCAAAATAGTTTATTTCTCAATCTCATTTTCTAATAAGTCATTTTTAGTGGTTGCCAAACACTACAAATTTTTTCAAAATGATTTTGTTTTTTCAAAATTAAACCCTTGAAAAGTTGAACCCAAATACACCCTTATTTTCTCAATCTCATTTTTTATAATTTTTTTTTTTTTTAATATACATACACTGGTTTAATTTCTTAGTATTTGGTAAAAAGAAAAAGAAAGGGTTTGTTATTGAAAAAGTAAGATAAAAATGTGAGTACTGGTGCGAATAGGGAAGCCGCCATTTGAGTTGTTGAGAGTTGAGCTGAAGGTGTTCGTTCTGAGGGGTTGCTGTGTTCTATATTCTTCTTGTGCCTCTGCCAATGATTCTACCAGGGTTTTGTTTGGAAGGAATTACAGGTAATAATTATTATTCATTCATAAATTTGATTTTATTTTATTATTTTTTTTTTATTGAGGATTATTTACCATGTCTTACAGAAAACAAAAAGCTGAAGCTAGAACACAAGTTACTCGCTTTCCAAAAGCACTTCCAATCATGTCCATGGAATCGTAATTTTCTTACCAAACTATTCACTTTAATTTATTGCCTACATTATATTAATTATAATTATTGCCAATAAGATCAATTTCTGGTTTCGTGTTATTTTACAGAAAACTTCAACTTCTGGGAAACCGTCAGAGATTATTCTAGTCTTTTGCGAATGAGAGAAGGACTTTTCTATCAACGTTTGGTAGAAAAGATATGTAAGAAAAAAAATACTAAGGCCCCGTTTGAAAATTATTTCGTTTTTTGTTTTTGGTTTTTGAAAATTAGGCTTATAAACACTACTTCCACCTACAAGTTCCTTTGTTTTCCTAATACCTTCTTTCCATGTTTTGAAAAACCAAGCCAATTTTTTAAAACTAAAAAAGTAGTTTTCAAAAACTTGTTTTTGTTTTTAGAATTTGTCTAAAAAATCAAATGTGTCATTCACCAAAGATGAAAACTATGGTAAGAAAATTGGGAGAAAACAAGCATGATTTTCAAAAACAAAAAACTAAAAGCCTAATGGTTATCAAACGGGCCTAAATTATTATTAGGGTTTAGATTTAATTATTTTTTTTTTTTTTTTGCTAACGTTTAAAGATTTGCAGTGCATTTGAGAAAACAGTTGATGCTGTGGGAAGGTGATGAGGATGTTCAACAAAAAATAGGTGATGTTGGTGAGTTGCACTATTTTCTATTTATGATATAAAATTTGGTTTCTTTTCTTCCGTGTGTGTTTTGATTGAGGGTTAAAACGCTTGTTCTCGAATTTGGGATTTTAAGGCGAGCTTTCTGTGTTTCTCTTTTAGTGGAATCTCTCTGAATTCTTTAGTTTTGGTTGAGAGTTAAGGTCTCTATTTATCAAGTTTTTTAGGGGTAAGCTACCTTGAATGGTATTAGATTACATGAGGTTCCATCTCAAAACCAATTGACAATGAGAGGAGTAGCTCATTTATCTTATAAATGGTGAGATCTCCACTTCTCTTCTCAATTGTGGGATCCTCGACAAATGACTTTTGGGTCTAGTCATTTGACTTTATTCAATTTGGATCGAGACATTTGGGCTTGGGTTTGGCTTAAACTTGATCCAAATATCAGACCAAAATACTATATGACTCAATTTTGACCCAACTAAATTTTTATTATTTGATCAAAACGGTCATATTGGAGACATGTGGCCTTTCAATTTAGAATTTGTCAATTTTGTTTTCAAATTAAATATGAGACGCATGTCAACTTATAATCGGTCCCAAATTTAATAATTGGTAATTTTTTCATGAATTTGAAATAATGACCTGACAATTTGTGATTGGTCGAAATTTCTCATTTAAATGAATTATAAATTTTGCAGCTATTACTAGAAGAGAGTTGGAGAATGCAGAAAAAATGTATTTAATCTCAAGATGGAGATGCATGGAGTCTAAATCATCAACTGATGTGGATCATAAGCCTTCAATATGCCCAAATGATTTATTACAAATGTTATGTAAGTGAAAGAGTACATTTCAATTCAGTAAAAAAATGATAAATTTAATTTGCATTTATTTATTTATTTTTAAGTTTTGAAATTATGAATGTTTACAGTGAGTCAGAAAAGAGAGTTGATGAAATTGGAAGGTGAATATGTTGGGTCAATGCGAGTTGGGGGGAAATTCTTCTTCGAAGAAAGGCATGAATACTCTGAAGAAGAATTGCGAAGGACAGGTAACTTTAGAGCTTAAATTTAATTATGACATTTTCATAACTTAATTTCAATTTCAATTTTATTATATGGATTTACAGAGAGATCGAAAGGAGAACTTTTGGTGCTGGAAGAATACATTACGCTTGTTGAGAAGCCAAGCTGCCTACAAAAAGTTGTAAACGTCATGTGTGAGTTGAATTAGTATATTTAAGGTCCCGTTTGATAACTATTTCGTTTTTTGTTTTTGGTTTTTTGAAAATTAAACCTATAAACTCTATTTCTATCCACAAGCTTCTTTGTTTTTTTTATCTTCCTCGTCTCCCATGTTTTCAAAAACCAAGCCAAATTTTGAAAATTAAAAAAGTAGTTTTCAAAAACTTGTTTTTGTTTTCGGAATTTGGCTAGGAACTCAAATGTCTCTTTAACAAAAATGAAAACCATTTTAAGAAGATTGATAGAAAACAAGCACAATTTTCAAAAACCACAAACCCAAAACGAAATGATTATCAAACGGGGTCTAAATAAACCATCTGTAGTTTATTTTTTGGGAAAATACCTTTTTGGTCCTTGAGTTTTGAGGAATATAGGTGCTTTTGTTCCCTAAGTTTTCAAAATGGACCATTTTAGTACTTAGTTTCGAGAAATAGGTTTAAAATAGACCTTTTTAACCCCTAAGTTTCCCGAAATAGGTTTCAAAAATCCTCCTATTATTTTTTTCAATTTTTTTAAATTAATAATTTTTTATTCTTTTAATTTGAAAAACCATTCAATATTAAAAAATAATAATAACAATAAAAAAATATTAATTTAAAAAAGTTGAAAAAATAATATGAAAGACCTTTTAAACCTATTTCTCAAAACTTAGGGACTAAAATGATTCGTCTTAAAAACCTAGGGACTAAATGCATCTATTTCTCAAGACTTAGGGACTAAAAAGGTCCATTTTGAAAACTAAGAGATCAAAAACACCTATTCCTCAAAACTCAGTGACCAAAAAGGTACTTTCCGTGCAGTTTTAACATGGTAGTAAGTTTTTGCAGTATCTACGAGAATCCATTGGCCAATGGTCAAAAGTGTGGTGCATGACTTCAAAATAAACAACAAAATACATCTACTAAGAAAGATGGGTAACTTATTTATTGATGCACTATTTTATCATATATGGTATGGTTTTAAACTCATTTTAAGGTTTGATTAAGTACATTATTTAAGATTTACAGTACATTCGAGAGAAAAATTCTTGGAAATGGAAAGAGAATATTTAAGTCTATTGCAAGAGAGATATACAATGAATTACTACGACAACACATCATTTGACATCCATGTAATCCATTCAGAATATGTCTGGGAGTATGCACTAGAAACAATACGTAAGTTTAAAGTAAATTTATTGCACCCATTTTTTTTTTTTTTTTCTTTTCACTCATTATTGTTGATGCAATATAAAGAAATTTTCATGTGTATTTCATCTTTTACAGTACGTTGGAGAGATGATTTGAGATTGCCAAAAGATACAATTGTTCGTGAAGGACAAAGACGCATAGAGAAATTCGGGAATTCTTCTTCGGTTACTAAAGATAAATTAAAAAATATAGGTAATTTTAGAACAATTTTACGATAATATTGTTTTATAGGTAAGTGTTGATTAATTTATTACGTTAAAAATCAATTTTGATCCATAAATGTAACAATTTAGTCTCTAATACTAATACTTTCAATTTTGCAACAATTTAATTCCTAAACTTTCATAAGCAACAATTTAGTCCTTGTTATTTTAAATTTTGTAACAATTTAGTCCCTATCGTGAAAATTAACATTAAAATTTAATGAACTTTCTTATATACATAGAATTAATAGACTAATTTGGAGTCCAATATGTTTATAAACTACCAAGTCTAATCATTAAATAATAAAAATCAACATTTAATTTTGATAAAAAAATTTCCCAACAAGAATTAAATTGTTATAAATTTGTTTTTCAAAAAAAAAAAAAATTGTTATAAATTTGAAAGTACAAGGACTAAATTGATATTGTTAGAATGTTATTCTTCAGTATTATGTTTTAGGCTATTTTCCTGGTTTGTGCATTAGGAAAGTTTGTTATTGTCTTAGCCTTTTATTTCTCTCCACGTGTCCTCTGGGTTGGCTTTATATTTCATTTGCTTTTGCCTCTGTGATATTCATTCAGACATATACAATATACTGATATCCTTCATCTTCTCTCTCTCTATCTAATATCGTTTTATGGTATCAGAGCCTAGGCTCTATATTTTTCTGGAAAATAACAACAGAAGCAGGGTCTTCATCATCGTCTTCTTCAGCAGCTCCAGTTACACCAGTGGTTTCTCCTAGCACTCGAATAACCACACCTATTGTTACTCCAATCCAAAACCCCAGACATCCAGCTCAACCCCATTTTTCTACTCAAGATCCTCCCCCTCAACAAAATCAATTTTCGTTGAATCAAAATCCTCTTCCTCAACCAAATTATCCCTATCCCTATCCCCAGTTCACTCCTCCCCAACCAAATTATTTTGCCCAACCCTATTACCCTCGGCCTCCTCTGTTTCCAGCCAACCAAGCTTATCCTCATGTTCCAGCTACTTTCCCCCCTCCGAATTCCTATCCCTCATTACCAAAACCCCTTGCTGTTAAACTTACCGACAACAATTTTCTATTATGGAAAAACCACCTGCTCAATGTTGTCATTGCCAATGGTCTCTCTGGCTACTTAGACGGAACGATACCTGCTCCTCAGAAATTTCTCGATCAGAATCAAACACAGCCGAATCCGGAGTATGCTGGCTGGGAACGATACAACAGATTCATCATGTGCTGGATATATTCCTCTCTCTCGGAAGAAAAAATGGGTGAGATCGTTAACTTAACCACTGCTTTTGATATATGGACTTCTCTTACTCGTTCGTATGACTCAAAGACTACTGCTCGTATTATGGGCTTAAAGACTCAGTTACAAAAAATTAGGAAAGATGGCCTGACTGTTAGTCAGTATTTAGCTCAGATTAAGGACATTACTGATAAATTCTCTGCTATTGGTGAACCCATATCATATCGTGATCATTTAGCGCATATTCTTGATGGTCTTGGCGTTGAATATAATGTTTTTGTTACTAGTATTCAGAATTGGTTGGATAGTCCCTCTTTGGAAGATGTTAGGAGCTTGTTGTTAGCCTATGAAGCTAGATTAGAGAAGCAAACAACTGTTGATCAACTCAATATTGCTCAAGTTAATCTTAGTAGCCTTAATCTTCGGCATAATAATAATCGTCAATCTTTTAACAAGTCTCAGTTCAACCAGTTTAATCCCTTTTCCAAGCCTCCTTTTACTTCCTCGAACCAGCAACCTTCCTTTTCCCAAACCAGTGTGTTAGGCAAGCCTAATTTCCCTACATATCAGCCTCGAACTCAAGCTCGTTGGCCTTCCACAAAACCATATAATTCTCCCAACAAACCTCAATGTCAGATTTGTGGAAAATTTGGGCATACAGCCCTCATTTGCCACCATAGAACTAATCTAGCCTATCAAACCCCATCTCCACAAGCACTGTTTCATTCAGCTCAAGCCTCTCCTTCTCCCATGTCTGATACTGCCTCTCAAGTTCCTACTGAATACAATCATCCTGATGAATCCTGGTATTTCGATTCTGGAGCAACACATCACTTGACACCCGGTGTTTCTTCCTTATGCAATCCAATTCCATACAATGGTGGTGAGCAAGTTACGATTAGTAATGGTAAGCAAATTCCTATATCTCACGTTGGTTCTACTTCTTTTTCTTCCTCTTCTAAACCAATTATGCTTCAAAATGTCATTTATGCTCCATCTATTTCAAAAAAACTTGTTAGTGTAGCACGTTTGTGTAAAGATAATTTGGCTTATGTTGAATTTTACTCCTCCTTCTTTCTTGTCAAGGACCTCAAATCCAAGATAATTCTCCTTCAGGGCCGCCTTGAAGATGGTTTATACAAGCTGTCTTCTCCATCCCCTCGGTCTGCTCCTAGTGCTCATTTGGCTCCAGCTGTTTTTGTTGCCTCTGCTCAAGCGTCTTCTCATTGGCATTTGCGTTTAGGGCACCCTGCAGCTTCAACCTTGAAGCAAGTTTTGTCTCTATGTGGTGTCTCCTCTAGTTCTACTAATGAATTTTGTATTGCTTGTCAATTAGCTAAAAGTCATCGCTTGGCTTTTTCTTTAGCTCAAACAAAGTCTTGTGAACCTTTTCGATTAGTTCATTCGGATGTATGGGGTCCTTCCCCTCAAGTTTCTATTAATGGAGCACGCTATTTTTTACTTTTTGTCGATGATTATACTCGTTTTACTTGGATCTATTTGCTTAAATCGAAGGATGAGGTTTTCTCTTGTTTTCTTTCCTTTCAAAAGCTCATTGAAAATCAATTTGATAGGCGCATTAAATGTCTTCAAACTGATTGGGGTGGAGAGTTTCGCTCTTTGTCTTCCTTTCTTTCTTCTCGTGGCATTTTGCATCGTGTGTCTTGCCCATATACACCTCAACAAAATGGTCGTGTCGAAAGAAAAAATAGACATGTTGTTGAAATCGGTTTGGCCTTGCTTGCTCACTCTGGCTTACCTCTTTCATTTTGGAGTTTTGCTTTTCAAACGGCTGTTTATATCATAAATAGATTACCTTCCGCTGTTTTCAACTCTCAATCTCCATATTTCCTTCTTTATAAACATGTTCCTGATTATTCTCTGCTTCGATCTTTTGGGTGTGCGTGTTTTCCCTTTTTGCGCCCATTCAATGCTCATAAGTTGCTGTTTAGATCTACTGAGTGTTTATTTGTTGGGTATAGTTCTAATCATAAGGGTTATCTTTGCTTAGATCCAATCTCTGGTCGGCTATACGTCTCTAGACATGTTGTGTTTAACGAATCTGTCTTTCCTTGTCTAGTTTCTTCTTTTCAGTTTGGCTCTATTAAGTCTCCTCAGCCTGACCATTCCTTTTTTAATTCTTCTCCTTTTGTTTTACCCATTTCTTCTCCTCCTGCTCCTTATGCTTCCGTTTCCTCTCCTTCATCTTCTCTAGTGCCTTCGGTGTCTCATTCTACCTCACCCTCTTCTTCTTCTATCCCACCAGGTTTTGCTTCTGCTCCATCGAACCTTGCTCACCACCATCAATCAACTACTGCCTCCCCTCATGTTTCAAATTCATCTCCATCTCCTTCTTTATATGCGGCTTCCCCTACCACTAGCTCCCTTCAATCCAGTGACACCCCATCTGTTTTGCCTATACACTCAGAACATT
Organism: Luffa aegyptiaca; assembly: GCA_017139565.1. Classification (NCBI taxonomy): domain Eukaryota; kingdom Viridiplantae; phylum Streptophyta; class Magnoliopsida; order Cucurbitales; family Cucurbitaceae; genus Luffa; species Luffa aegyptiaca. The sequence goes on from CM029397.1 coordinate 28,312,353, forward strand.
CCTTTGACACTGCTCCTTCCGCCACCACTCCTACAAATGTTCACCCAATGGTAACTCGTGCAAAGGCTGGTATTTTTAAACCCAAAGCCTGGCTTGCCTGTTCTTTAAATTTGGTTGAACCGACTAGTTATAAGATAGCGGTTAAAAGTGTTGAATGGAGGGATGCTATGGATAAGGAATATACAGCTTTGGTGCAAAACAATACATGGACTCTTGTTCCTAATTCTCCTGATCTTAAGCTTGTAAGTTGCAAATGGGTACATAAGATAAAGTTAAAGCTCGATGGCTCCATTGAGAGGTATAAGGCCCGCTTAGTTGCTCGGGGTTTCGATCAAACTCAAGGGATTGATTATTTCGAGACTTTTAGTCCTGTTGTCAAGCCAACCACTATAAGAATAGTTCTTTCTCTTGTTGTTCGGTTTAACTGGGTAATAAAGCAGTTAGATGTTCATAACGCCTTTCTTAATGGAGACCTACATGAAGACGTTTATATGGTTCAGCCTCCGGGTTTTGTTGACAAAGATAAACCTAATCACGTTTGCAAGCTTCAAAAGGCTTTGTACGGTTTAAAACAGAGCCCAAGAGAGTGGTTTATGAAATTGAGTTCATGTCTGCAAAACTAGGGCTTTTCAGCATCCAAATCAGATTCCACTCTTTTTACTTTCAAGCAGAATTCTATCTTTACTGTGGTTTTGGTATATGTTGATGATATTTTAGTTGCTGGTAATCATTCTTCTTTCATCCAGAATTTCATCAAGTCTTTGAATGCCTTGTTTGCTCTTAAGGATCTAGGCAATTTATCTTATTTTCTTGGAATTGAAGTTTACCGTGATGCTCACTCTTTACACCTTTGCCAACAGAAATATTTTTCTGATCTTCTCCATAGGGCTGAAATGTCTTCGTGCAAGCCAATGTCCACTCCAATGGCTGCTGGTACCACAATTTCAGCAAGTGATGGTGATCTTCTCTCAGATCCAAAATCCTATCGCAGCATAGTAGGAGGGCTTCAATACTGCACAATCACGCGACCTGACCTTAGTTTCGTGGTTAACAAAGCTTGTCAGTACCTACATGCCCCAACGACAGCTCACTGGAACTTGGTTAAACGTGTTCTACGGTATCTCAAGACAACCAGTAACTTCGGAATTTCCTTCACCAATTCTGGGCCTTACTCTTTGTCTTGCTATACCGATGCAGATTGGGCTAATTGCCCCGACGATCGACGAAGCACGAGCGGTTACTGTGTGTTTTTAGGTGATAATTTGGTTTCTTGGTCTTCTGCTAAGCAAAAGGTTGTTTCTCGTTCAAGCGACGAATCCGAATATCGAGGACTATCTAATGCCGCTGCTGAAGTGGTATGGATTCAATCCATTTTAACCGAACTTGGTTTTCCTACCCCTGCACCACCATTACTACTTTGTGATAATATAAGTGCAACTTATTTGGCTGCAAATCCGGTGCTCCATGGTCGTTCAAAACACATTGAGATTGATCACCACTTCATTCGGGAGAAAGTTTTGCGTAAACAGCTTACTGTTCGCTTTGTGCCATCGGAAGATCAATTGGCTGACATCCTAACCAAGCCACTGCCTACTGCTCGATTTCAGAATCTGCGTACCAAGCTCTCAGTCCTTTCTCGGCCGGTTTCGCTTGCGGGGGGATGTTAGAATGTTATTCTTCAGTATTATGTTTTAGGCTATTTTCCTGGTTTCTGCATTAGGAAAGTTTGTTATTGTCTTAGCCTTTTATTTCTCTCCACGTGTCCTCTGGGTTGGCTTTATATTTCCTTTGCTTTTGCCTCTGTGATATTCATTGAGACATATACAATATACTGATATCCTTCATTTTCTCTCTCTCTATCTAATATCGTTTTAGATATTTATTAATTTTCCAACAAGGACTAAATTGATATTTATTTGCCAACAAGAGCATAGCTCAACTTGCATAAAGTTGTATTGAGAATCACGAGGTCTGTGGTTCAAATCTCCTACCCCACATATTGTCAAAAAAAAAGTTGATATTTATTAAAGTTTAGGGATTAAATTGTTACAAAATTGAAAATACGGAGACTAAATTGTTACAATTCAAAGTTTAGTCAGTTTCATCATACTTCAATTGATTTTTAACCAATTTATAACCAATTTATAATGAATTTTCAGTGCGTTTGAATGAAGAGTTAAAGAAGGTAGAAGAAAAATATTGTAAAGTTCTGCGACAGAGATATTTAGCAATTCACAACAACAATTCATCGAATGATGTGGCTCGAGGCGTTGACCAAAGAGCATCATTAAAAGATGATATGTGTAAGTAAAATTAGATAATATAGGGCCCGTTTGGTAACGTTCTCGTTTCTTGTTTCTTGTTTCCAATTTTATTAAGAAATCTAAACATTTAATAACTATGTATGTTTCTTGTTTCTCATTTCTTAGAAACACTCCCAAAATTTGTATAGAACTTTTGGGAACAACTAAAACTAGTTTCTCCTTTTTTGTTCTTGTTTCCAATTTTTTCCAAACATAAATAAGAATATAGGTTTATTATTATTGAATGTATAGGTGTTAGGGTCATGAAATTCTATTTTTCCTTATTAAAAATGAAGAAACGGAAACAAGAAACGAGAACGTTACCAAACGGGCCTATAGTAGCTAGCTCCCATTGAAGAGAAATTTAGTGCGAGTATTGATTTAAGTTTATTTGAAGATGTACAGTATCTTTGAGAGGAAGAATGGACAAGTTGGAAAATGATTTTAATGGCATGATAGGGGGAGAAGTTGAAAGATATCACTCACTAAAAGGTAATATTAGATTAAATTTATGTCGCTATATTTTGGGTTACGATTTTGTTTCAATTTGATCCGTTTTGATTCATTTATCAATATATTCATAGAGCTTTGTAGATCACACATGGAACAAATAGAGGATCGATATTTTGATCAGTTGGACTTGGAACACAGCAACAAGAGAGGTAATTGATAGTGATTTGTAATGATGTTTTTAAGCAATAATCTAGTTGAAGTAGATTGGACAAGCTAGTAAGAAATTTTGGTAATTATTTTGATATTGAAATATTAGTGAGGTTAAAAGAAATGAGATGAGATTTAAACACAGTAATGGGAAGCAACAAGATCAAGAAGAGAGTTCTTTTGGTCTACTGTATTGGTCTCAATAAATATAATACGCAGAGCATATATTGGTCAGTTAAAATAGAAGATCATACCCAAGGAATAAGTAAGGAAAGGTCTTTCTAAAAGGCATATGTCAATCCACACAGAAAGCCAAGTAATAAAGTAAAATTCAAATACCTAAAGGAGATACTAATTACTAGCAATCAGGTAAATTGCTTTATGGAAAAAATAATTTACATATTTGAAAGAATCTGTCAACGATCCAAGCTTTATTTGACATAAATCGTGGCCCAATTTTTCCTTCATTGTCTGCAATTGATTTTTAGGCTTTTTTTTTTTTTTTTCTCTTGAGTACATCAACATTTGGGGGTGGGGGATTCGAATCTCTGACATCTTGGTCGAGAGTATATATCAATTACCGTTGAGCTAAGCTCGTTTTGGCATTGATTTTTGGGCTATTGCTCCTTCATTTTTGCATTTGATCAAAATTGGAGGGATGAGATTTATTCTTCTTTTCTTACATCATTTCTCAAACTTAAGGTAGTGGTAGAACGAACGCCAAATTTGTCTCGCAATCGCTTAAAGACAGCCTTTGTGAGGGGCTTGGTGAATATATCAGCTAGTTGTTGTTTGGAGGGAATGCATTTGGTGATCATAAGCGTTCCAAGGGCTACCTTTTCTTGAACGAAATGGTAGTCAATTTCAACGTTTTTCATTCTAGCTTGGAAGACTGAGTTTATGGATGCATGTAGATCATGTTGTCACAATAAAGCTGTGAAGTGTTGTAAAGAGGGATGTCAATATCACGGAGAAGGAATCTGATCCATGTTAATTCAGCTCCGACACTAGGCATGGATCGTTATTATGCTTTAGAGCTGGAGTGAGCAATTGTGAGTTGCTTCTTCGATGACCAAGAAATGCAATTTGATCTAAGGAAAATACAAAATCCAATGGTGTCATGACTTGTGAGTTGACATCCACCCCAATCTGCATTAGAGAAACCATATAAATTAGTATAACTGTGTTTATAAAGGGTTATACCATTGTCAATTGTTCCCTGGACATGTTGAAGAATCCTCTTCATGACCTTATATTCCTTGATGGTGGGGTTCAAAAGTTGTTGGCATACTTTATTCATAGCTTGAACGATGTCAGGTCGAGTTAGGGTAAGGTACCGGTATTGTAAAGAGCCAACAATACTTCTGCAATGCATGACATCTGTGGGTTGAACATCAGTTGGTAATTATTGAGTTGGAGTGGCCATGGGTGTGTTGATAGTTGAAGCTCCTAACATATTGGATTTTTCAAGGAGGCCTCTTGTGTATTTCCCTTGAGATAAAATGATGTCCTTATGTGTTGATTTTACTTCTATTCCCAAGAAATAGTGTAAAGAGCCCAAGTCGTTTAGGACAAACTCTTTAGTTAGGATTTGTATGAGTTGTTGGATGTGAGAGACATTGTTTCCTGTAAGTATGATTTCATCAATGTATATTAGCATAATCATTAAAACAAGCTTTTCTTTTAATATAAATAAATAAGGGTCAGGAGTACTGCATGTGAAACCAATATGTAAAAGATGATTAAGAAGTCTATCAAACCAGACTCGTGGAGCTTGTTTCAAACCATATATAGATTTTTTAAGTTTAGCACACATGGTTAGATAGAGATGAGTCGCGATAAAAACTGATGGTTGTTTCATATAAATTTGTTCCTTCAAATTTCCATGTAAAAAAACATTTTTGACATCTAGTTACCTCAATGGCCAATTTTCGCTAATGGCGATGGGAAGAATAATTAACTTGATTTGTAGTTGGTTTTACTATAGGGTTTATGTCTCCTCATAATCCTATCCTTCTATTTGTGTATCCTTGGGCCACTAGACAAGCTTTATAGTGATCCACGATGCCATTTTCTTTGAACCCAACAATATTGCAATCATATGGTCTAGGTACCAGTTCCCATGTTCGATTTTCTACTAGAGGTTTCATTTCTTATATCATGTGTATGGTTTCAAGTGCATGAATTGTATTAGCAAACCGATCATTAAAAAAATCCGTGAAATTGGAAGATGATGAACAAGAACTGCCACAAAGTTGTTATTTTATTATTATTATTTTTTTGAGGGAGCACAAAATTGGAGTTGTTGATGGAAAAATCTGGACAGGAGGAACTCACCTGACCTTCATGTGCCACCAACGGTAAACTTGTTTGAGAAGGAGGAAGACGTGGCCTGCAAGACAGAGAAAAACCTGCACACCGGTGTGGTGCTTGTCACACCGCCTCCGATGCTTAAGTCAGAAAGTGGAAGGAGAAGAGCAAGAGAGCAAGAGCAGAGAGTAGAGAATAGAGTTCGGGATCCTTTCTTCAGTGATGAAGAAGGGTTTAAATACATGCTCATGCTCTAGGATTTTTAAGCGTTCGGAGGTGATCTAGGATTGAATCACGCCGAATCGTGGCACCTCAGACCAAACGGAGACGGAAGACCTAGGCCTCGGCTCAAGGCCGAGGCCGAACAGGGGTCGGGCCAAGGCCCAGTCCCTCCGATCTTGGCCTGACCTTTTGGCACGTTTCGCCTCCAGAGTCCCTTTTTCGGTTCTGTTTCTGGACTTGTGTCGAGTTGTCCTCGTCAGCTCCTTGTATGTCGGAGTGGTCCAAAATTACCTATAACAGGAGTGTTTGGGACAACTCCTTGTTTGGTCCAAGGACATACAACATCTAATTGTGGAGCCCATTAACCAATTTCAACATTCTATTGTAGGCTCTACAAACTTATTACCTACTATTCCAACACTTTATTATAGGTTCCACAAACTTATTAACCTCTACTCCAAGAACAAAAACAACTCCAGATTTTCATAACTCCAACTCCTTGCCTCAAATACTCAATTCATGTAATCTCTATTGCCCTAATTACAATACTCATTATCAAGACTGATAATCAAATCAACACGTAAGATGCTCAAAATGAAAACTAAAAGGAATTGGTACATCGACTCAAACTCTTATCACTTGTGGATTAAGTGTGCTTTTAGCTCTATCATTTTTAAGTTAATCTCTAGTAGCATCCTCGCATGTTTTTTTGAGTTTGTTATTTCTCAATTACTTTTTCTAAACCAATTAAAAGGGGCAAGCAACGAAGAAGGGGGACCTTCAGATTCAGTACCTATCACGATCCCTGCATATGAAAAAGTACCAAGTTTGCAACCCAACAATAATGTTCGAAAATGGGAAATTCAGAAATCTATAGTGATTGGTGGTTTAATTGAATCAATCACAAGTTTAGTGATTGTAACTTCTGCGGCAAGCGTTGACATTTTCAATGGTAATTGTATTTAGTTTCTTAATTCTATTTTAGCTTAAAATTTATGTCATCTTCAATCTAATTTGATTTATCTTCTTTCAATTATATATATTTTTTATTGTAGAAAATATAGTTACGTTGACAATGACAAATTTGATTACTGGACTCTTCATCGTTAGACACAATGTAAGTAATTGCTACTTTTTCCTCTATCAAATTTTTTATTTGGTACATGTACCAAGTTTTTAAAGATATTTAATTAGCCCACATATATGTTTGAACTTTTTTATTAGAGAAAAATTCCAATACTAACTATAGTTGAAGATATATATATATATATTTTGTTGGAAGCATGTGATGGACACTCACAATTTAGAATCAAATAAGAAATATTTGAGAAGAAACAATTCACTTGCACAAAAACACTCTTCAAGAAAGCTACAAACTCGGTTCACACTTTTCTGTGTGACTCTTCTTGTGTTTTCTTCTCCACACACTTGCTTCAACACATTTTAAAGCTTTCTTATTCATAGGATTACATGAAAAAGTCTAGATCTAAAAACTCTCATCCCATCTTAACTTCATGAACATAAAACTTCCATATATGAATGTACCTAACCTCCAACAAATTAAAATTACAAAACTTACTCATTAAATTACTAATAACTTGTATAACTCATGCACTTAATTAATTAGAACATGTTTAACTTACAACAGAAATATATATATATATATATATATATATATATATATATATATATATTATGAAATAACTCTTCACTATTCGACGGATGAAATAGGTTATTAAATGGAACTCTTATATCTTAGTTCCAATCTAAAATCTTAAGTAATGTTTGAATCTTAAACAATTGCTATATCAATTAGATGGTTAATCATGTAATTTCAGAGAATGCCTAAAGCTAAAAGTAGTTAGAAACTCTTTAACATAAAATACTTTCCCTAGAAACATTTTCAAACAAACACAATGATGTAGCCTGTGTTTTAGACGATTATATCATTTAATTCTCTACGTTTATTGGGCAATCAAGAAAGAAAAAGAAATAAGCCACTGAATCTTCAAGATAGGAATGAACATCAACAAAGATACCAAGAGGAATTCACTGGAGAAATCATTATTCTAATTTATCAAGTGATTATTTCAAAAAAAAAAAAAAAAAAAAACTTATCAAGTGATGAAGGCAATTTTGATTAGAGAGTTCAAGAAGGAAGAAGATTTGCACAAGACAACCTAGTTGAACAAGGGAATCCATCAAAGATTGGTTTACCTACTTTCAATGGAAAAATCGATCTAGAAGGATTTTTTTATTGGGTAAAGAATGTGGAGAGCTTTTTTGATTATATGAATACTCCAAAAGACAAGAAGGTTAAATTGGTTACACTTAAACTTCAGTCGAGTGCATTGGCTTGGTGGGATCAACTTCAAATAAACAGAAGAAGAATTGGAAAAAGGCCAATAAGGGACTTGAATCGAATGCTAAGGTCAATGAAAGATCGATTTTTACCAACCAATGTGCGTTGATAGTCGTTCCATCAACAAAATCACGATTAAATATAGATTCCATTTTCCCAGACTTTCTGATCTATTAGATCAACTTGTTGGGGCCCAAATATTCTCTAAGAGAGACTTGTGAATATCATGAGTTACAAATTCAACTTGGAGATGAATGGAAAACTGCATTCAAGACAAACAAGGACTCTTCGAATGGCTAGTTATGTCATTTGGCTTATCTAACGCCCCCAACACATTTATGCTCCAAGGCCGATTCTTACATCCATTTGGGAGGATTTGTCCATGGGTTTTAGACTTGGGCTACCTAAAACTCAGAGGGGGTTTGATTATGTCTTTGTGGTAGTTGACTGTTTCAGTAAGATGACTCATATTTTACTTTGCAAAAAGACTTTCAATGATGTTTATATACCCAATTTTTTTTTAGGAAGTGGCAAGATTACATGGTATCCCTAAAAGTATCATGTTTCATCACGATGTCAAATTTTTAGTCATTTATGGAACAAATTATGAAAGAAATTTGACACTAGCCTCAAATTTAGCACTGCTAGTCATCCTCAAACAGATGACCAGATGAAGGTAACTAATCGGAAAAATTTAGCACTACTAATCGATGTTTGGCTGGTCATAAGCCTAAACAAGGAGATCTTGTTTTTGCTCAAGCCGAATTCTCTTTCAATCATATGAAAAATCGCTTTATACAAAAGTGTCCCTTTGAAATAGTATACACCAAACTTCTCCGTTTAACGATTGATTTTGCTAATGTTCCTTCATCGATTGATCTTAACTAGGAGGCAGACCAAATGACAAAAAGAATTTTGGAAATGCATAAGGAGGTTTTTTATCATCTTCAACAAATGAATGCATCCTATAAGAAGCAAGCTAACCTTCATCGACGGGCTAAAGAGTTCAAAGCAGGAGATTTGGTCATTGTTCATCTTAAAAAATCTCAGTTCTTGCTGGTACTTAATTAAATTGAAGGGGATGTGCAATTTCACTACCGCAAGTGTACGGGTCAAGTTTTAACATAGTGATTCGTGATTAACGAGTGTTGTCCTCTGGATTGGTGTTCTAATCAATTCATTACGATGATTAATCTTGTCCAATTTTATTTAGAGATCAATACTTAGTGAGAAAAATTAAGGGGCAACAAGAAAAATGGCTACAAATAAAAAGGTGGCTTGAAAAATGGCTACAAACGTTTGTAAATTAAATAGATGGCTAAACCATTTATTAATTAATAATTCCCTAATTATACAAGACAAAAATGCCCCTCAACAAACTTCCTAACGTGTTGTTAACGTTTAAAACCAAAATCATTTAAGAGAGATAAAAAAACACCCCTAAAAATAGTTGGAGACATTTTAGGAGGTTTAAAAATACGAAAATAAAAAAGACACACAACTATTTTGAAACCCAAATGTACCAGACCCTAGTTGTTCCTCGGGAATAGGAGTAAATACCTTGTCGGACAATGAGTACAAAGTTCAACCACCCCGTCAGTAGAGAGAAACACCTCTGAACTCCATTGAGAACCTCTGAAAAATTAAGAAACTGGAATTATGACACATCTGCTGAAAAATTAAGAAACCGGAATTATGACACACCAATGAGTACAAAGACCCTAGTTGTTCCCCGGGAATAGGAGTAAATACCTTGTCGGACAATGAGTACAAAGTTCAACCACCCCGTCAGTAGAGAGAAACACCTCTGAACTCCATTGATCAGGAACAACATCCCTGTCCATCTGCATATTTACTACCTGCACCTAAAACCTGTCCATCTGCATATTTACTACCTGCACCTAAGAACCTTGAACTTTGTACTCCTTCCCCAATAAAGGTATTTACTCCTTTATTTATTTATAGCCATTTTTCTTGTCAAAGTTCAACCCCCTTCAGTAGAGAGAAACACCTTCGAACTCCATTAATCGGAAACAACAGTCCTGTCAATAGGAAGATTTACTACCTGCAACTAAGAATACCTGAAAATTTTTAAAAACAAATAAGAACAAAGTAATTATGATACCTTAGCTGCTGCAATTATGGGTTGTCATAACACCGCCCACCCTCCCACCAGAACCGCCTTCATGCACCAGTCCGTCCGTCCATCTTCATCTTCCACAACCCTCCCTTCCCACCATTGCCCCCCCTTGAAAGACTTAATCCTCCATTTCCCACCATTTTCCACCCCCCAACACAGAGTGTATCCCAATCCCTACCTCTCGCATCGCGCCGGCGACCCACATCCGCCGTGCCGACGACCTTCTTCCGCCGTGCCGTCGAGACTCTTGCTTGCCCCACATCCTCCATCGATTCTCCTTCTGCACGAGGACTGTACAATTTCTCAGAAATTCAAACCAAGGTAACAGCTTCATTCTCATTCCCTTATATTAGCAACAAACTGATACATTCCCCCAAGATTTTAGGGATTTCGTTATTACATTCCCCCGAGTGGTATGTACTGATAAATACCATTTCTATTAGACATGAACAACTTCATTCCGATTCCCTTATATTAGCAACAAGCTGATACGTTCCCCCGAGATTTTAGGATTTCGTTATTACATTCCCCCAAGTGGTATGTACTGATAAATACCATTTCATCGTTATTACAACTTCTCTGGAAAAAGTGTGCTTGTGGTATACTCATATGTATGTGTGCGTACACATTGACATGTCTAATAGAAAAAATGCTTTGATTTGTCTGTACTATTATATACATCCATGGAATGGTCTAATGTGTCTACTTGTGTGTGTATACACTTAATCCCCCCTGTATTTGAGTTAATCACCCCCTGTATCGTGTATGTCTGGAATGCCCAATAAAAATAAACTTTGTCTTTGTCTGTGTTGCTATATGCAACCATAATAACCCCCGTACCATGTTCACCTGAATGCAAATACCTGATGAAATGCCATAACTGATATCTGTATATAGTATTACATACATACGTGTTCCGCATGCATCCTGTGTGTATGCATACTTACCCTAGTCCCACCCCCATATGAGTTATATATACGCTGTAGTTTATATGTACTGTCATCTGTCTGTATGTACTGCTACTTACGACTTTTATTGTTGTTCTTTTGTAACATGGATAATGAGGGGCAAAATGTGAGGGATAAAATCTTTTTTTTATCGTTGGAAACGCTGAACCTAAGCCTAAAAAATAGGTAGATCTTTTTATACACTTGAACACAAACCGCCAACTGAACTCCCTATAAATCGGGATTCATCCATCCCGAAAAAAGGGGGGAGAAACTGAATGAAAACAAAAAAAATCTGTTAACGGCGTTTGTCTATAGTCGTATATACTAGGGGTAAAAATGTCAAAAAAAATCTAGAAAACAGTTCCTACTATTCCGGTAGCCACGCCTGCAAAGACCAAACTTCCGTAGCCAAAAATCAAGACCGCTTTTTTTTTTGTAGCCATTTAACACAATTCCCCAAAAATTAATCAAAACTAAAGAAAGCACAAAAGTGGAAATTCAATTGGAGGAAAACTCTTAGGGGGTGTTTGGCCCATGGTTTTGGGTTTGGGTGGTTTTGTGTTCCAAACCCAAAACCATGTTTGCCCCATTGTAATCACAACACCATGGGTTCCAAACCCAACCCCATGGTTTTTCTCTCCAAACCCACCTCAAAACCACTCCAAACCTATGATTTCTCTTTCTTCCATAAAGTTGGTGGGACCCACTATTACTTTATCCATTTTTGTCATAAATTTGGTGGGTCCCATCATTTCTCTTCCCATTTTTCTCATAATTCTTTTCATTTCTCTATATTAAATTAACAATATTTTAATATATATATATATATATATAATTTTATAATTTTAACATAAGAAAAGGTATTTTAGCCAACTTACCCATATAAATATTTTTAAAATAAAATATAATTTTGAGTTAACGTATTAAAAAAATATGTATTTATTTTCAAATTAACAATATTTCGAATGACAAAAATAAATAGTATGTTATTTTGAATTTATTAAAATAAAATGAATAATATTTAATTTTAAATCCGCTATAGTAAATAAAGTATTTAATTTTAAATTACATACACAAAAACAAAAAAACAAATTTATATGTAATCTCAAAAAAAAAAAAAAAAACAAATTTATATGTACAATTTTTTTTAGTTCAACAACATTTCGATGTGGGAATATTCGAATCTCTAACTTTTTGATCAAGGGCATATATCAATTATTGCTAAGCTAATTTTATTTTGACATATGATATTTATTTTGAACTTATTTATATTTAAATAATATAAATATACATAATTTAATATTTAATTTAGTCATTTTAAAGTAGCCTATAGATTCTATTTTATTTATTATGTGATTATATGTTCCAAATTTTTATTTTCTCATGAACCATGTTTTTTTTTTTTTTTTTTTTTGTCTCAATAACTACTTTAATTTAACATTAATGAACTATTGTTTTGAATTTAAATTTTGCATGTGGATCCATGGAAAAAATGACCAAACTTAAACCCCATTTAATAATTTGGCTTTTGGTTTTTGATTTTTGATTTTTGAAAATCATGTTTGTTTTCTCTCAATTTTCTTAGGATGATTTTAATCTTTGTTAAAGACACATTTGAATTCCTAAACAAATTCCAAAAAACAAAAACTATTTTTTGAAAACTATTTTTTTTTTTTTTTTTGTTTTCAAACTTTTAAATTTTCAAATGGGGCCTAAGAATTTCATGTTATGTTTTTCAATTTGTCAATGATAATCAATATTTTGATTATTAGAAACAATTTTCTTATTCTTCGTATATATCATAAATTAAATGCTTAATTCAAAATTCTCTTAAAAATTAATCTATGTTACACAAGGGGCTTTACAATTAATAAAACATTCACCAAAAAAGAAAAAAAAATATAAAAGCAAAAAAAAAAAAAAAAAAAAAAAAACTGTCCAAACCCAGGGTTCAGAACCCAACCCTCCAAACACTGTTTTCTGATTCCCAGGGTTCAGAACACAGCACCCCAAACACTGTTTTCTGATTCCCAGGCTTTCAAACACGCCAGAACAAACCCCCCAGGGTTCTGATTCCCAGGGTTCTGATTCCGAAACCATGGGCCAAACAGCCCCTTAGGGAATTGATTTCACCTATTGGGGTTGTGAATTAATTGCTTGAATGATTAAACATGCAATGACTCATAAATCTAGGACAAACTACAATCATGTTTATCTCTCCCGAGCATAAATAATTCTCATACATGCAATAAACCCAATATCCCCATCTAGATTCATTAACATGCAAGGCCTTAAGTCTAATCCTTTAACGATTTCTAAGACTATCCTAAATCTCCTAATCTTAAGATTTGTTGGGAGAAAAATGTGGAATACTAATAATAATAATATTATGACAACAATCAATAATATTATAACTATCTCCCCTTCCACAGGTTAAACCAAAAATAATAGTCACGAAAAATAATAAGAGATAGGGAAAAAGAAAATGACACCGAAAATATACTGGTTAGCCCCAAGCTCGGGACTACGTCCAGTCTTCTACAACTGCAGGTTCTACTAGAATTTGGGAAATTACAGGAAGCCTTTAATAACGCTACAAACTAACCCTCAATAGCCCAACAAAAGCTATTGACTTCCAAGTATCACAACCCGATAGCTTGGGATAAACAAATAAACAAAAACCCTCAATCCCACAAGAGAATAAATCTCATTCTCAAGTTTTCACTCACTGCCGCATAAAAGCTTCAGCCGAAAAACACCCTCACGGTCACTTCTGTGTTTCTTTCAACCCACGGCAACAACACGCGCACACACACACACACACACACATACACACATATATATATATAGCTTAAAGACCTAATGGGCCTTAAGGCCCAAAAACCTTTTTCTTTTATCTAATGCACGACAACAGAGGGAAGTGGTTTTGGCTCCACAATCCCAGCAATTTCCCACTTGGAGACAAAACAAAGATCTCGTCTCCCACTGCAACAAAACTCTTAACATCTTGGCAAACTCCAAGGATCTCTACTCCCACCACAACTGTTATCTCTGATATTCTTGGTAAAACTCCAAGGCTCAAAATACCTGAAAAACAACAAACTCACAAAAATAGGCAACTATCAGAATATAACTGTAGCTCATCTGTGCTCGCCTTGAGGTATGGGCTAGCTACGTGAACCTGTCTCTCAGAAGAAAAAGACAGACACGTATTCCAACTTCAACTAAGTGGTGTCACCTGTCATCTTCTTCCAACCCGAACAACTGTTCCTGAAGAAGATACACTCTGAGAATGGCTTGAATCCTCTATTCAAACCTGTTACCAAGCTAGAGACCTGACCTTTGACCTTAGCAACTGCTCTGGCCTTCCACTTTGATGCCTCAACTCGCCTAGGCGACTTCTTCAATTCATTCGAGCGTCTGACAATTGGGGATTCATGATAGCCATCAACTTTCTCTCCTAGACTTCCCAATTGTTTCTGAACTGAAGGATCTTGATCGGACTGATCGAAATTGGCTATCCTTGCTGCTGGCTCAACTGTACCTCTACAACTACCATCTGCAGCTTTAACCGGCATCCACTGTCTCTTTGAACCTTTGGCAACATTCAACTGACATCTGTACAGTGTAGATTTCGTGTGACCAACTGCCACTACCTGGGATCTGAACTTGAGTTTACACTGGCGACTACCAAACTCACACATGTAACCATCATCTGCCAACTTACCAATAGAAATAAGATTCATCTTGATATTAGGCACGTACCTGACATCTCGCAGTACCAATTTACCTCCACATTCTATCTTCAGACTAACATCTCCAATCCCTCTAGTCTTGGAGGTTCTACCATTCCCCATCCTCACTAGGCCATGATGCCCTCCTGTGAATGATGTGAACAAACTCCTATCTGAAGCTATGTGAACAGAAGCTGCACTGTCTAATATCCAATCTGATGAGTGGTTATTATACTTTGTGTCACTCTCAACACAAGCTAAGACAACCTCCTCCACTATATTTGCCTCGGGTTTTCTTTTCTGATCCTCTTTAAATTTCCTACACTAATACTTGAAGTGACATTTCTTATGGCAGTAATAACATTCTACCTCATTCCTACTTTTTCACTTTTTCCTACTGCTACTCAGTTCATTATCTTCATCAACTTTATCTTTACCTTTAGTCATAACCAAAGCTGACACCTACTGTAGACTCTTTATTACTACCCTGCCTACGAATTTCCTCAACTATGGCTAAATCACAAACTTCTGAAAATTTTAAAGTGTTATTTCCAGTCGAATTAGACACCGCTGTCTTCATCGTTTCCCAACTATCAGGTAAAAACGTTAACAACGGAATAACATTCACCTCATCAGAAAACTCTATCTTAACAGATTTTAACTGATTAATCAAAGTGGTAACCTCATTAATATAGGAATTCACAGAAGCATCATCAGACATTTGCATGTTGAAAAACTTCTTAACTAGGTAGACCTTATTATTTGCAGAGGGTTTTTCATACCTGTTTGTAAGCGCTTCCATCAACTTGACTGCAGTTGTCTCATGGGCTACTAGACTTGCCACATCCATTAACAAACACATCCTTATGGTTGCAACTGCCTCTTCATCTAGAGCTTCCCAATCTTCGTCCGACATCTCTTTCGGCCTCTCCTTCAATGCCTTATGCACTTTCTTGCAAGTTAAATAATCCTTTATTTCAAAAAAAAAAAAAAAAATAATCCTTGACTTGCATATTCCAATATCCAAAATTTTTCCCATCGAACTTCATGACTCCATCGAAACTTGTTGGCTCTACAAAACCCATGACTCCTGAACCAAAAGCTCTGATACCAATTGTTGGGAGAAAAACACGGAATACTAATAATAATAATATTATGACGATAATCAATAATATTATAACTATCTCCCCTTCCACAGGTTAAGCCAAAAATAATAGTCACGAAAAATAATAAGAGATAGGGAAAAAGAAAACGACACCGAAAATATACTGGTTCGCCCCAAGCTCGGGACTACGTCCAGTCTTCTGCAACTGCAGGTTCTACTAGAATTTGAAAAATTACAGGAAACCTTCAATAACGCTACAAACTAACCCTCAATAGCCCAACAAAAGCTATTGACTTCCAAGTATCACAACCCGATAGCTTGGGATAAACAAATAAACAAAAACCCTCAATCCCACAAGAGAATAAATCTCATTCTCAAGTTTTCACTCACTGCCGCATAAAAGCTTCAGCCGAAAAACACCCTCACAGTCACTTCTGTGTTTCTTTCAACCCACGACAACAACACACAAATATATATATATATAAGCTTAAAGACGTAATAGGCCTTAAGGCCCAAAAACCTTTTTCTTTTATCTCATGCACGACAACAGAGGGAAGTGGTTTCGGCTCTACAATCCCAGCAAGATTATCCTAGTTATGCAAAACAAGTTCTAAACTAAATTCCCTCTCGTGAGCAAGACTTAGAGAAAATAACATTCAATTCATGGTCAATAAATTGAAAGCATTAAGATTAGAATATGCATAAATGAGTTCAAAGCATAAGCATACAAGAAATAATTCATCAACGCCCAAAAAGGCTACATCAATCCCTAAGAATTAAAAGTCTAGCTACACATGGTCTCCTCGTTACAATATAAGCTAGAAAGAAAAGTCATAAACGAACTAGAGATAAGGAAAGAAGGGAAAAACTTGAATATCCTCGTCACGATCTCCAAGTGTTCTCGCCTTGAATCCCACTTCTTGTCCTTGCTCAAACTCTCACAAGAAGTCTCTAGTCGGAATTAAGGCTAAAATCTCTCCAAAAGAACTCCCTTTGGCCGACCAAAATCGTTAACTATTTATAGGAAAAATTGGACAACGTCTCGACGCTGTTCTGTTGCCACCTCAAACAGAATAGGAAATTCATCACAGCGTCGAGACGCTTTGGCACATCATCTCAACGATGTGCCCTCGAGAAAACTAGCCTGTGAAGACTCTGCAGCAACGTCGAGATGCTAAGGACCAGCGTCTCGACGCTGAGCTCTCGGGTCTAATGGCTGCAACAGCTCTTGTATTGAATCTTCTTCACTTCCTTTCCCTATTTTTACGTCCCAAACACTTGATCATCTTCCAATTACTACATTTCATCCCTAAACTTCAATTCCTACAAATCAAACATAAAAGTGCATGATTTTGACCAATTTAATCTCGAAGACAAACTAAAATATACCGGAAAAAATAGCTCATTTTGTGAGCTATCAGAAGGCCCGAAAAGTAGGTCCTATTGAAGCATTACAAGGTTATGGAACTAATGCCTATAAGCTTCACCTTCCTAGTGACCTTCGCATCTATCCTATTTTGAATGTTGTTGATACTTTTTAGTATAATGCGTCTGAAGGGACTGAATCCCCAGCAGAAGCACGTGTGATGGCATGTGTTTCAATTTAATTTCAGAGCCAGTACACAATACAACAAATACAAAATTATAGAACGTTTCTTTCAATTTCTACTTAGGCTAAGCATGTTTTATAGGGAAAAAGGAACTTACTTTTGAAGACCAAAAACAACACGCCCTTTTCCCTCAAATTGGTAGTCACCAACATGAACAAATACAACACGTACAATTTCTCGGTTGGATACTACCATGCAGTTTTCCTACTATTCTTTGGGTATTAGAGATCGAGATGGTGAGATCTCTTTCTTGAATACAGAAAAGAATTACAGAAGAATTTGTCTACAAAACCTTGAGAGAGAATTTGAGAGAGATTGTTTGGGAGAGAGATCTCATGTGGGGAGATTCCCATCAATCACAGACCTTCTGTGTATCTTGGTATACAGGTAGGAGGAGTTACTTTAACTTCCCCACTAAGCCCTTTTTTTCTCTCCCCACTACCCGGACACACATGTGGGTAGGTTTATTTTTAGGATAATTGTAATGGGTGGCAAAATTAGGGTAAATAATTGCAATTTTAGCAATTTTTTAAAATATTTGCAAATATGGCAAAATTTTTGAATTAATTTTTTATATCCCTATTTTGCCCTTGCGCGCGCATCTGGTGGTCTCCTCTATTTTTGTTTTGGTAGGTTTCTATCAGATAGAAAGTTGAGAACTTTTTATCTGATAGAAAGTTGAGAACTTTCTATCTGATAGAAAATTTTTCTATCACTGATAGATTCTATCAGTGATAGAAAAACTTTCTATCAGTGATAGAATTCACTTTCTATCAGTGATAGAAAACTTTCTATCAGTGATAGAAATTTTCTATCACTGATAGAATCTATCAGTGATAGAAAAAAACACTGATAGAATTAACTTTCTATCAGTGATAGAAATTTTCTATCACTGATAGAATCTATCAGAGATTTTCTATCACTGATAGAATCTATCAGAGATAGAAAAACGTTCTATCACTGATAGAAATCTTCTATCAGTGATAAAAAAAAACTTTCTATCAGTGATAGAAGTTTTCTATCACTTTCTAAAAGTTTTTCTATCACTGATAGAATCTATCAGTGGTAAAAATCAGTGATAGAAGTTTTCTATCACTGATAGAATTAACTTTCTATCGGTGATAGAAAACTTTCTATCAGTGATAGAAGATTTCTATCACTGATAGAACGCTTTTCTATCACTGATAGAATCTATCAGTGATAGAAAAACGTTCTATCACTGATAGAATTAACTTTCTATCAGTGATAGAAAATTTTTCTATCAGTGATAGAAAATTTTTCTATCAATGATAGAAAACTTTTCTATCACTGATAGAAACGTTTCTATCACTGATAGATTCTATCAGTGATAGAAAACTTTTCTATCACTGATAGAAAAATTTTCTATCAGTGATAGAAATCTTCTATCACTGATAGAAAGTTAATTCTATCAACTTTCTATCCGTGATAGAAGATTTCTATCAGTGATAGAAAGTTAATTCTATCACTGATAGAAACTTTTCTATCACTGATAGATTCTATCATTGATAGAAAAAATTTCTATAAATGTTGTATTCTCATCTAAACCTTCCCTAACAAGATTTGATCGAAACACAAAAAAAAAAAAAAAAGGAAATTGCTGGGATAGGCACTTTCCCCACCCCGGAAAGTTGTATAAGTTGGATTACAATCGACGAATCCCAACAAAACCCACACTCAGTTGTTCATTTCTTCCCCCAAAATCCCCAAACCAAAACCCACAACAATAATAATGAGCTCCAACAATGAGCTTCCTCAATCTAACTCCGCCGCCGCCGAGCAACCAAAGAAAATCAAACGCATCAGAAACAATTCCAATTCCAATAAGAGTAGTAGTGAGTCGAACAACAACAACAACAACAATCACCCAGTGTACCGAGGCGTCCGCATGAGGAATTGGGGCAAATGGGTGTCCGAAATCCGCGAGCCTCGCAAGAAATCCCGCATTTGGTTAGGCACTTTCCCCACCCCGGAAATGGCCGCCCGTGCCCACGACGTCGCCGCCTTCAGCATCAAAGGCTCCTCCGCCACCCTCAATTTCCCCGACCTCCTCCACCTCCTCCCCCGCCCCGTCTCCCTCGCCCCTCGCGACGTCCAAGCCGCCGCCGCCAAGGCCGCCACATGCACAACCTCGACCTCGACGACCACCACTCCCACGTCGACGACGACCTCACCGAGATCATCCAACTCCCCACCCTCGGCTTCTGATTGCCTTCTTCTCATTTGTTCCTCGTCAATCGTGGAGGATTTGTCTGTATTGGTGTAATGTCGCTGGATGGAGATGACCGGAAAAGTAGAGAAGAAAATAGAAAGGGCATTTTAGTAATTTTACCTTTTAGATGGCAATATTTTGCCATTTTTGTAAATAGTTTCAATGGCTGCTATTTTTGTAATTATTTTGGGCCGGTTTGCTACTTTTGCAACCGGCCCTTATTTTTATTTATTTTTTATTTTTTTATATTTAATTTAAAGTAATTAATAATAATAATAAATATTAATTAATTTAATTAATAATTAATTAAACCATTTAATTAATTATTATACATTAAATTAATCAAACTAATAATAACTTGTGTATAAAAACACTTACGAGGAAATTTAAACAAACATATTAGTTAAATTCTAAAAAACTTTTATACAAAATGTTTAAAATAAAATGCATTCTTGAAAAACACTCAAACTAAAAGGTATTCCAAATGGTCAGCTGATTGGTTGTTATTTTGTATTTTGGTGGTGAAGGTTTAGGCCCCGTTTGATAACCATTTGGTTTTTTGTTTTTGGTTTTTGAAAATTATGCTTGTTTTCATCAAATTTTCTTATCTTGGTTTTCATCCTTGTTAAAGACATACTTGAGTTCCTAGCCAAATTTCAAAAACAAAAACAAGTTTTTGAAAACTATTTTTTCTAGTTTTCAAAATTTGACTTGGTTTTTGAAAACTTTTGAAAACATGAAAATAAGATAGATAACAAAACAAAGAAACTTGTAGATGCATGTAGTGTTTTTAAGCTTAATTTCAAAAACCAAAAACCAGAAACCAAATGGTTATCAAACGTGGTCTTACACCACACAATTCTAATAAATGATTTTGTCTAAGTTACCCTTAAAATAATGTTTACTAGTTTAAAAAACGAAATTCTTTGATATGTAATGAAATTGAACACCATCACAATTTTTTTTTTTAAAAAAAAGTATGCTTTGTGTGCTGTTTATGAATTAGATAAAGAAAAATATCATCAATAATCAATCAAAAAACATCCTTTGTTTAATTATAACGTATGATTGCACCACAAAAACTAATAGACAGCTAGATACTCCGAAAACAACTATTCCTTGCTATTATAAATCATAATAAATGTTAGATTCTTTCATTTCTATTGTTTATGAGGAATTTCACAGTTACCAGGACTGAAGAAGAATAGGCTCGAGAAGGAGTACAATGGAGCTTCAATGCATTATCTTCTCCATTTTATCATCGCTTTCTTATCCTTCCTATTTTGTGGCTTAGTGCCTCCATTGGTTTATGCATTCTCATTTCCCAAGAGTGGCAACAAGAATTTCAAGATCATAGCCACTATGGGAGCTTCCCTTTCATGCACTGCAATGCTTGCCATTCAGAAAGTGCACATTCAGAAACCAAAAGAATGGGGTATCTATGTCAAAACTGCAGCCACTTACATTTTAATTGGAGCTGTAGCCTTCGGTTTATCATATCTAGCAGGCAACTTTATTGGAAAGCTCACAGAAAACTTTCCTTGGGAATTTTAGAATTCAACACCAACTTCATCTTTTATTTCACTGTATTTTTGTAACGAAGGCTGTCTTTTTATGTTAAATATTTCTTTTAACTTCTTACACTTTTGAGTTATATTATAATTTTGAGCTTTTAATCTTAAGAATCATGTTTGCAGTATTGAATCCACCCATGTGGATGGTGTATTCTTTTTGTGTATTTAGCAATTTTCTTTTCTTGATAGTTTATGTCTTTGCTTGAAAGGTGTTAGTCCACCAATTGTAATTCAATACTCTAGGAAGGGTAAAAAGGAGAATAGAGCTCTGACAAGTTAGTTATTTTGGGGAGGAGACCAGTCGTTGTAGTCGTGGGTAGTATATATTTGTTATTTTCGTTTATGTTGCTTTTTATGCTCTTTTTTTTTTCATATCACCTGAATAGGTCAGAGAGAAGGGGAGAGATTATCGACCCTCTCCAATTGGGCCGGAGTTTTGTGCTATCCTAAGGAGAAATCTTTTTTCTTTGAATATATCATTGTGAGGTTACCTCACATTTATCATTGCTAGGTGTCAGAGACACCTGGTTCTCAAGGTGGTAATTCAGAAAATGACACTTGAACTCAGTCACAGAATCCCAAGTAGCTTCATGCTCAGGTAAATTTTTGTAGCTCATCAGCACAGCTTCCAATTCCCCTGTGTTTGCACATTCTTATGACAACCATATACCTCATCTGGTTCAAGAGGTCACTCATAATTTTCTATGAGTGGGGAGGGGGGGGGGGTTTGGATATGAACAAACTAAGCCAACAAGCTTCTTTAACTGGAGACATGCAGAACTGGGTGAATGGAAATGGAATCTGGTAGTTGGAGATGATAAGCAACTCTACCAATTCGTTTTTCCACCCTATATGACCAAAGAATTTAGGAGATAGCTTTTCATTTCTCGTGATGTCTGGCGGTAGTGGTGGATTTTCAAGAACACATAGTCACCTTCCTCGAACTCTACTTCACATATGCGTTTATGAGAAAACTTTTTCATTCTTTCTTGTGTCAATTTCAAATTTAACTTAAGAGCTCTTATGGCTAGGTCCCTGTCCAAGAGTTGTTGATCAAGGGTCGAGTTAGTTGTCTTTTCGTCACCATAAGAGAGATCAAAGGTGGAGGGGTTCGGTCGTAGACTGCCTGAAATGGAAAAACTAGTTGCGCAAATGGTTCACAGCAAGTGTACGGGTCAAGTTTTAATATAGTGATCAAACTCAAGTATCGTCATCTGGATTGGTTTTCTAGTTTACTTAATTACCATAATTGTATTCACCCAATTTTATTTGGCGAAAATAATCGATCAAAGTGTGAACTAATCCAAAATTACCCAAAACAAACAAATGTGTGAAAACTTAGCGGAGAAAGGCGTTAGGGAATTGATTTCACCAATTAGATGTATGAATTAATTTAGTGATTGATTATGATTGAACATGCAAATATTCCATAAATAAAAAATTTCTAATCATCAACTGTCTCTCCCGAGCACGATTAATTCTTTATGCTAAGTTAAGAAATTGATATCTCTATCTAATTTCAATAACAAACATAAGCAAGAAAGTTCAATTCTTTAAACAATTTCTCAAGCAATCCTAAATCTCCCGATCTTAGAACAACCTAAGTCATGCAATTGATAACTCTAGTCTAAATTATCCTCTCCCGAGCATCTAACTCAGATAATACAACATTCAATCCGTGATCAAGGGATTAAAAGCATTAAATTCTCAATTGCGTAAATGAAATAGCTACAAACAATCACAATAATCCATAAATTAATTCATACAAACTAATGGCTACATCAAGTCCCTAAGATATATGAAATTAGCTACTCATGGTCTCTAAACTACAAGCAAAACGTATCTCAAATCTCATCATGATAGTACAAGAATAAAGGGTAGAAGAGTAAAACAGTTTCACCGTGAAGACCACACGTCCCCGTTATGATATCCACGATCCTTGCTCCGAAAATTAGCTCCCGAACGTCTCCTAGCTCCTTCAATCCAGTTCTCTAAAAAATGGTCGTATTTTTATCTCCAAAAATCCCCTGTAGAAAGTCTGCATCGCGATCTATTTATATGCTGAAGTCTAGAAGTCGTGGCTCACATACGCCCTAAATAAATAAGGAAAAAATGGTGTAGCATCTTGACACTAAGGAAGTAGTGTCTCGATGCTATCTCGCATGCACCCCAACTGATGGAAATCAAACATGAAACGTCAAGATGCTGACGCTATGGCCTATGGAGTTCATGCTTGACTGTGGCAGCATTGAGACGCTCAGTGTCTCAACGTTGTCCTCTCGGGTTTTATGGTTTGGTTTGGTCTTCTTTTCTTTTTTTTCTTTAGTTCAATTGTTCCAAAATGCTTCCAAATCTTCAATTTGTCTTCCATTTACTCCATTTCTTCCAAAATCTTGATTCGTACAAAAATATAACCAAATGTACGTATAATTGGCCAAATAATCACCGAGACTAACATTAAAATAGTAGAAAATATAGCTCACAAATTGAGCTATCATGGGGTAATGCTAATAGAGATATGAAATGTTGTATTATACCAGTACTCGCCCCAGCCTAACCACTGATGCCACTTCTTTGGTCTTTAATTGCAGAAGCACCACAAATAGGTCTCAACACACCTATTAACCACCTACGTCTAGCCATCGGTTTGTAGGTGATAGATGATGTTGCATTTTAAACAGGTTCTCTGAGTACGAAATAATTCTGACCAAAAGTGGCTGATGAAGATCTTATCACGGTCTGATATGATCGATCCTGGATTTCAAAACTAAACATGCCCTTGTATTTCAAAACTCCTTGCTGCACTGAGAATCAAGACATGTCATCTGAATCACCTTGAAGTTTTTCTATGATCTGTTTCAAGTGAGGGGGTCTTCCCAAACTTCTCTTTGAATGACCTCGATATCAATGATGGTTGGCAAAGATAGATGTGCAAAATGGACCACGGGGGAAGGCGAGACAGAACATCAACAACCTTATTTTCCAGCCTTGGAGGATATTCGAATGCATATCCCAATAGCTTAGAAACCCACCTTTGGTATTCCCGTTGGATCACCCTGTGTTCTAACAAGTGTTTTAAAGCTCTCTGATCAGTTCAGACAATGAATTTCCTACCAAGCAAATATGGTCTCCAACATTGGACTGCAAACACCACAACCATTAGCTCTCTCTCGTATATGAACTTAGCTTGAGCTACTGTCGACAGGGTGTAAATGTAAAAGGCGACGGGCCTCTGATTTTGGGACATGACAACTCCTAACCCGATTCTGGATGCATCTGTCTCAATTATTAAGGGCTTACTGAAATTAGGCAACGTAATTAATGGTATTGTCATCATGGCATGTTTTAACCTCACGAATGCCTTTGCTGCTGTATTCGTCCATTGGAAGCCACCCCCTTTTTTCATTTGGTGAAGTATGAGCAACAATACTTACATAATTAACTACAAATCTTCGATAGTACCCGGTCAATCCCATGAAGCCTCGAAGCTCCCGAATATTTTGAGGCCTTGGCCACTCTAGATCAGCTTGAACTCCTTTGGTAGAGATCCAATGTCCCAGATACTCGATATCGTCCTTTGCGAATTGGCATTTATTTTCGTTTGCTACTGATTGATTGTCCCTCAAAACATTGGAAACCATCCTGAGGTGCATCAGATGAGTATCATAATCAGGGCTATATACCAGTATGTCATCAAAGAATACGAGAATGAACTTAGGAAGGGCCTAAAGATGTGATTCATCAATGTTTGGAATGTTGAGGGTGCGTTGATTAAACCAAATGACATTACTAGGAACTCATAATATCCTTCATGCATTCGAAATGCAATTTTCTGGACATCCTGTTCACGTACCCTGATTTGCTGATATTCGGATTTGAGATCAAATTTGGAATATATGCTTGACCTCTGATGTTCATCAAAGAGTTCCTCAATCATCAGTGTGGAAAACTTGTCAGGCACTGTTACATTGTTGTGGGCTCTATAATCAACACAGAACCTCCACCCTTCATCTTTCTTGTTGACTAAAATCACAGGATTGAATTATTGGCTGGTGCTTGCCCGAATTATCCTTGATGTAAGAATCTCATCAACTAGTTTCTCAATTTCATCTTTTTATACTCAGGCATATCTATATCGCCTTACATTAACTGGTCGGGTCCCTTTGTGTAGCTATATTTGATGATCAATGTAGCACGATGGGGGCAACCCTTGGTGGTTGGAATATATCTGCATAATCGTTCACTAAGTGCCTCACAGAATTAGGCACATCGGCTTAAAGAACCACTAATTCGAGTACCACAACCAACGTGCTGCATTCAATGAGGAATCCATGACCCTCCTCACCCTATTATCACATCATTCTCTTAAGAGATACCTTTCACATGGCAAGGGTTGGGTCCTCTATGAAGGTTACATAAGAATCTCCCATAGCAACTCACATAGTTAATGCCCACCAATCCATTTTAGTGACCACAGAGTGTACAACCACTGCATTCTGAGTATAGCATCAATGCTTCCCATCTAGGGATATTCATGAGGCAGGACGGGGTGGGGACAGGGAAACCTTCCCTGTCCCTGCCCCGCCCCCTAAATCATTCTTTGTCCCCATGAAATTCCCCCTTTAATTTTGCAGGGATCGGAGCGGGATTCCCCGTGGGGAATTTGTGGGGATCGGGTTCCGTGCAGGGAATTATCCCTAGTATTTTTTTTTAAATGTCAATCAAATAGCAATTATTTTTAAAATATTTATGTTTGTGAATAATTTTCATTTAACCAAAAAAATTTCTAAAATATCCTAATGAAAACAATAATGATATTCCATGATAGAGTTAAAATTTCAACCATCATTTCTAAAAGTTTAAATTTCAATATTACAACAATATGGTTTTCAACTTAAATGTTACACAATGACAACAAACTCACACAATGGGAACATAGTCTCAAATATAACAAGTCTTAAAATCATAATAACAATAAAATAACAAATTTTCTATTAAAAATTACAACAACGATAATTGATAACTCTCCAAAATGGAGTTATTTAGGCCTTATTTCTATAGTGATTTGTGTGTCATTTGTGCCAAATAGGCGTATTATTAGATGAATGTTATGTGTTTTACCCTATTTAGAAGAATGGATGCTTTTGAAGTTATTTTGCAAAGAAAATAATTCTGAGCGACTTGAGGGAGAAATTTCCATGATCCAGCAAAGCTAGGAGCAAAACTGGCCACGTGAGCTGCACGTGATTCATTAATAAGGTGGCATTTTATCAAGCAATCTCGAATCTAGGAAGCTTGGAGAGCCCTCCACGTGTAATCTTTGACCTAATTAGGGTTGACTCCACTCTATAAAAGGAAGTAGCTGATAACTCTTAGAGATAAGAGTTATTAGCCATGATTTTGGGGCTTTAAAGCTTAGTTGTGCTTTGAGAATTCATTATTTGAGCTGGAATTAGTTAAATTTTATGGTATTTAAGTGAGAATGCTGAGTAGAGGCTTTCGGCTTTATTTTCAGGCTAATTTTCGTATTTAAGCTGACTTGGAGCTCCACTTTTTGCAGATTTTGCTGTAGCATGACCTGGCAGAGGCAGATTGGTGGGTGAAGCTGTTTTCAACGTGGAAAGCTTCATTTAATGAGGTTTCAAGTCCAGCTGGTGTAAAAGGGTATTCTCACCTTTTTGTGGGTATTCCATGTGGGCTTGGAGTGTCTAATCATCCCTCACTCCCACGTTTGAAGCTAGGCATTTAAAGAAAGTGGCCCTAATTTGGAAAGTAGCTGGAAAGGAGGAGATTGACGATTGGGAGCTGGTTTGGAGCATAAGAATAGAGGAAAAACAGAGGGAAGCTGCCGTGGAGACCATATTCAGCTTGAAAAGGCTGGATTTGAGCTTGGGAGCTTCTTCTTTGGCATTTTCTTCTTATCTTTTTATCTTCCCATTGGTATTGGTTGTGTAAGAAGCTGAAAAGTATGTTGAATATGAGTGGTCTCTGCTGTATTGAACTTATTTTCTCTCTGAACAAGAACTAATCCTCTTTAGGTGAGGATTAGGGATCCTATATTGTAACGAGGGGCTGTTTGTAGTTGAACCGTGCTATTTTCATCTTAAAGCAAAGTGTTCTTTATTGTTTAAGTTGGAATTTCGACTGGCCATCCATTTTCTAGCATTGTTATTAGGTGTTTGGGAAAACATTTAGTAACCGATTGCTTTGCTTTACCTTAGTCTTTTATGATCATGAAAATGAGTGGGTATTTAGGGATAAATCACCACATAGGGAACTAATCAGATTGAGCTAAAAATAAGGGGTTAAATGGGAGTTTAATCGCCTTAATCTATGGAGAATTGGAAAATTCCCGTGTTAAATCTGGGTGAGATGAATTAGCACAGTTTTTGCTATAGCAATCCCTGGAAACAATACAGAATATCCCTAATCCGAGCCTTACTTCTCCTCTGCTTCCAGCCATTTTTCTTGCGTTATTTACCTTCCATACTCTTTAATTTCACTCAGCTTTAGTTACGTTAGTGCATCTTAGTTATTAATTAATATTTGGTCCTTGGTTTCATTGAATTTCATTGAAAATAGGCTTAAGAATAGTGATTTTCGTGCGTCAATCCCTGTGGAGAACGATATAAAAATACTTATCACTTGCTGATGATCGTGTGCACTTGCACGTGTTTTTGTGAAGATTTCTTGCATATTGTAAATCACTTTGCACAAGGCCAAGTTTTTGGCACTGTTGCCGGCGATTGAGTTGATTTTCGCTATTTTTGAGCTAAATTTCGGTGAGATTGGTGCTAAAACAGAATCTAAACTTTGATAATTGATTTTGCAGGTACGGGTAGCTGTGTATGAACGAGTTCCCTGATTTGGAATTTAATTTGGATCTAGAGATTGAAAGAACTTTTCATAGGAGGAGAAGAATGCAACGAGAAAGGAACAATAGGATGGATCAACCACCTCTCTTACCTCCGGGAAATCAGCCGCGTAATCCTGAGATAAATCAGCAACAAGGGGTAGAAATTCAAGCTGAGAACCCTGTCTTGATAGCCGATGATAGGGGAAGAGCTATCAGAGCTTACGACGTCCCTACTTTCAATGAGTTATATCCGGGGATAGAAAGGCCAGAGATTCAGGCTCAGAATTTTGAGATGAAGCCTGTGATGTTCCAAATGTTACAAACAGTGGGACAATTTCATGGATTACCTTCAGAGGACCCACACCTACACCTTAAATCCTTTTTGGGAGTGAGTGACTCATTTAGAATTCAAGGAGTTTCTCAAGATGCTTTGAGGCTAACTTTATTCCCTTATTCTTTGAGAGATGGAGCTAAGGCTTGGTTAAATAACTTTGCCCCTGGCTCTATCACTACTTGGAATGAGTTGGCCGAAAAGTTTCTTATCAAATACTTCCCTCCCACGAGGAACGCCAAGCTCAGAGCAGACATAGTATCTTTCAGGCAGTTTGATGATGAATCGTTTAGCGAAGCTTGGGAGAGATTTAAGGAATGGTTGAGAAAATGCCCCCACCATGGACTCCCCCATTGCATTCAAATGGAGACTTTTTATAATGGGTTGAATATGGCTACTCAGAATATGGTAGATGCTTCAGCTAATGGAGCTTTGTTGTCCATGACCTATGATGAAGCTTATGCTATTTTAGAAAGAATTGCTACAAACAGTTGTCAATGGTCTGATTCAAGAAGCATGGGTGGAAAGAAAAATAAAGGTATGCTTGAGGTTGACACAGTTACATCCTTTAATGCAAGGTTTGATACCATGGAAAGTATGATGAAAAAGTTGACTTTGGGGCTTGAAAATTTGAATATGTTGAATTCTGGTGCAAATCAGAATGCTGCAGCAATTAACATAAATCAGAATGCAGCAGATTCTTGCGTGTACTGCGGGGAAGACCATACTTTTGAGTTTTGTCCAAGTAACCCAGCTTCAGTGTGTTATGTTGGAAACCAAAATGGCCAATGGAATAACCCCCATTCCAATACCTATAATCCGGGTTGGAGAAATCATCCTAATTTTGCTTGGGAAAGTCAAGGAAGTAATTCCAACACCCAACAAGCTCAACAAAAGATGAATGGTCCACTTGGATTTGGACAACAAAACCAGCAAGGAATATATGGCTAAAACTAATGTTGTCATTCAAACGCAACAAGCTTCTTTGAGGAATTTAGAGGTTCAAATGGGCCAAATAGCAAGTGAGTTGAAGGCAAGATCGATGGGTAAGCTCCCTTCGGATACTGAAAGTTCAAAAAGGGAAAGAAAGGAGCAAGTTCAAGTTGTGGAATTGAGAAATGGTAAGACATTGGTTGAAAAGAAAGAACCCACCCAACCAAAGAAAGTTGGATAGTAAATTGATGTGCAAAATGACAGTGAGAAAAGTGCAGAAAAACCAAATGAAAAAGTGGCTGAAAAATGAGGAAATTGAGGAGACACTTAGGACATCCCCTGTAGCACCAACCAAGACTGTACCCATACCCCCCCCAGTGTTTAAACCACCCCCACCACCCTTTCCCCAAAGGCTTAAGCAAAAAAAATCAAGATGGTCAGTTTAAGAAATTCCTTGAGGTTTTGAAGCAACTTCATATTAATATACCACTAGTTGAGGCCTTGGAACAAATGCCCAATTATGTAAAGTTCCTCAAGGATATTTTAACCAAGAAAAGAAGATTGGGTGAGTATGAAACCGTGTCTTTGACTAGGGAGTGTAGTGCCATTTTGACAAACAAAATTCCACCCAAAGTGAAAGACCCTGGGACTTTTACCATTCCTGTTTCTATAGGAGGTAAGGAGTTGGGGAGAGCTCTTTGTGACTTGGGAGCTAGCATAAATCTCATGCCTTTATCCATTTTTAAGAAATTATTCATAGGAGAAGCTAGGTCAACCACAATTACGTTACAACTTGCCGATAGGTCTATCACTTATCCCAAAGGAAAGATTGAGGATATTTTGGTGAAAGTAGATAAGTTTATCTTCCCGACTGATTTTATCATTTTGGACTATGAAGCGGACAAGGATGTCCCCATAATTCTAGGAAGACCCTTTTTAGCAACCGGGAGAACCTTGATAGATGTCCAAAAGGGTGAGCTAACTATGAGGGTGAATGACCAAGAGGTGAAGTTTAGTGTCTTTGATGTCATAAAGTCCCCCACTGATATTGAAGAGTGTTCTGTCATTCAAGTGAAAAATGGGTTGATTGATGATCAAGTTGAGGAGGAACTGCTGCAGCATCACATAATGCAGTTGGGAAATATTGGAATCGAGGATTTGGAATTAGAAAAATTGGAGTTTGAGCTTGAAAGTTGTGTAGGTGAGGTTTTTGGTTTTAATAGGACTTTTGAATCCTTAGAGTTGATTGATAAGAAAAATCCACCTACACAACCATTCACTTCACTGGAATTGTTTCAACAACTTGAGTTTGAAAATTGTTTCCTTGATGAGTTGTTTTTTACAGTAGCTCACACTAAAAAAATGAAAACACTTTGGTATGTTGACCTTACCAATTACCTTGCTTTTGGAACATTGTCCCATGGTTTATCAAAGCAACAATTGAAAAAGTTTTTCCATGAGCTAAAGTTTTGTTTTTGGGATGATTCATTTGTGTTTAAACAATGTGTTGATAATGATGGGAGAGAGTTTAAATTGAATGGACAAAGGCTAAAACACTATTGGGGAGAAGAATTCCAAAGGTGTTATGCCTTTTGCAATTTGTTGGAAACTTGAAATTTGAAGAAAATGGGCAGTGTGTTTAAAGTTCTATTTTTGTGAATGCTCAGTGAGGTGATTTTGAAAAAGTCGGTTTCAATTTCTGCTATTTTTGCATTTTTCGTTGGTAGTTGATTTATTTTCAATTAAGTAGTTTTAACTTTATTTTGTTATTTTTTTTTTGTCTAGCTTAATGCTTAAATTGTTTTTGCTTAAGTTTTGGTTTTGTAGAAAATTTCAGCAATTGTTGGAAGAATTCAATGGTGTAGCAGAAAAAAAAAAAGAGCAGATTAGGCATTTTTGGAAAGCTTTAATTTGATGGGAAATCTTTTCAGCTTTTGCTAGAATCAAGAAGCCCTCATTCGTTTTCTAGTGAAGAAGAAGAAGTTGATGCTCATGATGATGAAGATGCTGAAGATGGCAGCTGAAAAAAGGGGAGTTGTAGTTTCTGTCTATGTTTTTATCAGTGGTTATTCTGCTTTCTGTGGGTCTTGTGGCTGTTTTGTTGAAAAAGAAGAAAAAAAAATGAAAATGTGTGTCTGTGGGTTGTGGTTCTTGTGTGTTTGATGTAATCAGTTTATGATTTGTGTGACCTTGATGAAGAAGAAAACAAAATCTGCTGCATGATTGTGTGTTTAAGAAAAAGTTATGTAATGAAAATTGCATCTCTCTTTATCTTTCATGCGTAGTAGATTCTTGCTGTAATGCTTGGGCTTTTATGGTGCAAATTTAAAGGCTGAAATCTAAACTTGATTAATTGGGTATAAGTTGAGCTTGCCCATAATTTATACCTTGTTGGAATGTTGCATAGTTGGGTAAGATAGATGGCTCTGTTTTTTAAGGTAGTAGCTAGCTTCTTCATGCAAGTAATTTGAGCTTCATGCATAATTTAGACTCTAAATTCTCCATGTTTTAGCCTTAGTCTGAAGCTTCAAATTAGTTTTGTATGAGAGCCTTTTTGATGTTTCACAGCTGTGCTTTTGCCTGACTTTCTCTTAATGAATGCTGCAGCAGCTAACTACTTGGTTAAGCCTAAAACACTGTTTTTATTTGAAATAACATGATGACTTTTGATCCCTAGCATCTTAGCCTCTTGCTTAGTTTGATTATTTGGTTTGGTTGTAAATCCTTAGGTTGATTAGAAGCTTCCTAATTTTCTCTTTAGCTTAGCTAAAAAATTCAGGAAAGCTTGTGCCTAGTTCTTTGCCCAAAGTTATAATCTCCTTAAGCAATGGGCCTTAACTCTCCAATAAGTGTGGGGGTTCTTGCCTTACTTTCTCATTCATTGGGGACAATGAATAGTATAAGTTTGGGGGTGAGGTGCCCTTTCGAAAAGAAAAAAAATAGAAAAAGCATCTTGAAGCATTCCTCTTTGTCCTAGTTTTGTCTAAGATGTACTCCTCTCCCTTTGTGGAATGTTTTCTTTTCTTGAGCTTACCTAGTAACCAGGGGGATTTATGATACCCATAGTTTGCCCTTGGGTCAAAAAGTAGCTCTTGAAAGGTATGAATTCCTATGAAAAAGAAGAACAAAAATCAAAAGGAATGATTAAGGGATGAGTGCTAGCTTGAAAGTTGCAATTTCCCCAAAGCTTAGGTGAACTTCACCAAAAAGTGTCGTCACTCTGAGAAGCAAGGAAAAAGTTGCTAGATAGCTATCTTAGGCAATTTTAGGGGATATGAATGCAATGCTCACTAGGTGATGAGCTTGGAGGCTTGGGTGAGCTTCACCATAAAGTGTTGTCATTCCGGGACCAAAAAGGCTATGACCTAAGAGATTTTCTAAGATGGTAAAAATCAAAAAGAGAATAAGAATTGAGAGAAGTTTGGGTTGAACTTAGAGTTTTTATAATTTGGGCATTAGGATTTTAGGCTTGCTTAACAAGCTTAGGGACTAAATTTTGAGCTAAGGAAGAAAGAAAGTTAGTGGCTTGTTTGATGCCTATAGGTTGGCACAATTGGATATGATAGCTAGTCAAGGTGGGCTAAGAGCATGGATCAAAAGTATAATGCTGATTTGGAAGTTGCCAAGTTTGTAGCCTAATTGTCTTTAGGCAGTGCATTCTTTTTCTAAAGCTGTGGGCATTTGTTGAGGGAAGTTTTGAGCAAGAAGTAGCTGTGTGCGTGTAAAAGACTCTAGTGAGAGGCTAGCTGATATTTTCCTGTTTAATTGAGCTTTTAGCCTAGCATTGCTCAGGGGCGAGCAATGAGCTAAGTTTGGGGGTGTGATAACTCTTAGAAATAAGAGTTATTAGCCATGATTTTGGGGCTTTAAGGCTTAGTTTTGCTTTGAGAATTTATTATTTGAGCTGGAATTAGTTGAATTTTATGGTATTTAAGTGAAAATGATGAGTAGAGGCTTTCGACTTTATTTTCACGCTAATTTTCGTATTTAAGCTGACTTGGAGCTCCACTTTTTGCAGATTTTGCTGTAGCATGACCTGGCAGAGGCAGATTGGTGGGTGAAGCTGTTTTCAACATGGAAAGCTTCATTTAATGAGGTGTCAAGTCCAACTGGTGTAAAAGGGTATTCTCACCATTTTGTGGGTATTCCATGTGGGCTTGGAGTGTCTAATCAGCTCTCACTCCCACGTTTGAAGCTAGGTATTTAAAGAAAGTGCCCCTAATTTGGAAAGTAAGCTGGAAAGGAGGAGATTGACGATTGGGAGCTGGTTTGGAGCACAAGAATAGAGGAAAAATAGAGGGAAGCTGCCGTGGAGACCATATTCAGCTTGAGAAAGCTGGATTTGAGCTTGGGAGCTTCTTCTTTGGCCTTTTCTTCTTATCTTTATATCTTCCCATTGGTATTGGTTGTGTAAGAAGCTGAAAAGTATGTTGAATATGAGTGGTCTCTGCTGTATTGAACTTATTTTCTCTTTGAACATGAACTAATCCTCTTTAGGTGAGGATTAGGGATCCTATATTGTAACGAGGGGTTGTTTGTAGTTGAACCGTGCTATTTTCATCTTAAAGTAAAGTGTTCTTTATTGTTTAAGCTGGAATTTCGGCTGGCCATCCATTTTCTAGCATTGTTATTGGGTGTTTGGGAAAACATTTAGTAACCGATTGCTTTGCTTTACCTTAGTCTTTTATGATCATGAAAATGAGTGGGTATTTACGGATAAATCACCATATAGGGCACTAATCAGATTGAGCTAAAAAAAAGGGGTTAAATGGGAGTTTAATCGCCTTAATCTATGGAGAATTGGAAAGTTCCCGTGTTAAATCTGGGTGAGATGAATTAGCACAGTTTTTGCTATAGCAATCCTTAGAAACAATACAAAATATCCCTAATCCGAGCCTTACTTATCCTCTGCTTCCAGTCGTTTTTCTTGCGTTATTTACCTTCCATACTCTTTAATTTCACTCAACTTTAGTTCCGTTAGTGCATCTTAGTTATTAATTAATATTTGGTCCTTGGTTTCATTGAATTTCATTGAAAATAGGCTTAAGGATAGTGATTTTTGTGCGTCAATCCCTGTGGAGAACGATATAAAAATACTTATCACTTGCTGATGATCGTGTGCACTTGCACGTGTTTTTGTGAAGATTTCTTGCATATTGTAAATCACTTTGCACAAGGCAACAGTAGCCATCTCAAGTCAATTCATTCCAAGTCGGAGACTCACTTTCCATCTTTGGAAGTCGAATAAAGGAGGAATAATTTGTTGGGTTTTATGCCCTAAAACTCGTAGATAGTAAATGTACCTTTTGACCGAACATTAATAAAATGATGTATTATTCATTTGTCTGTGTTTGTATTCCGTAATCTTGTCTTATTAACCCTAATCCAATAAACTAAACATCCTAGGCCGATAGCATGAAGGTTGAACTAGTATGTAGGGACATACGAGGATCAATGTTCAAGATTCAGCCTAAAGAGTCTATAGTATAGGGATAAGGCTGGGTACCTTATCTTGGTGATACTATGGATACGGTTCGCTTTGTGTTTTGATACAAACGTATTGATCCAACGCGTTCATGTAGTTGACATGCGAGTGGGGGTATCCTATGCAATGAGTTTGCATAAGACCGGACCGCGAAATAGTTAACCACTAACTATAACACCGTTAGTTAGCTTGGTTTCTATTTCACTAGGATGAGCTAGGCAACTTGGTCTCAATCCTGAGTGGATTATGGACTCCTGTTTGTGAGGGATTGTCCCTTGATTTGTATGGGTGAGAGTGGCCTGCATGCCGACTCAATAAGCCTATCATTTTGGGGACAAGACCGAGTGGGGAGCTGGGAACATAATCACACAAGATGGAATTCACTCCTTCCCGACTCTAGGGAAGTAGAGGTGTGTTCCCTTGAGTGGTGTCTCCGGGACTTGAACAATGGGCCTTGCCCTCTCTATGGCACGAGAGGGACTTCTTTTTGTAGGTTGGACCTCAAACAGGTTGTTCATTAGAGGAGCACTGGTACTTAAGGATAAAAAGGTAGCCTAGGGGTAAAACAGTATTTTGACCTAGTTGGGATACGAACACACATGAAGGGCTGACTTGCTGTTGATGGTCGATATCCGTGGACACATTAAATATGTCTGTAGTGAGAAGAGTGCAGCTGTGGTTCTATAGTGGAGTGAACCACAGTTAACGAACATTGATTAATTGGTTAATGAGTTTAGCCAATTAATCTCATATGGTTGGAGCTTCTGATCTGCAGGTCCATTAGGTCCCACCGGTAGCTCATTTAGGGTACTGAGGTAAATTTCTAAGGGAAAATTGAATATTCGAAGGGGTTCAAATATTAAGTTTAAAATATGAATTTGATTCATATTAAAACTATAGGTTATAATTAATGTGCATTAGATGTACATTAATACTATAGTTTATATGAGAGAAATATAATTAAATATTTGATATTTAATTACATTATTAATTAATTGGAGAATTAATTAATTATTTTTTTAATTTAATTTAATTTAATTTTGATTTAATTCAATTACATTAAAACTATAGGTTAAGTGGAATATTTGTATAAATGCGTTTATATAAATAGCAATTAATTAAATTAAAGTGTTAATTTAATTAATATATTAATTAATTATGATAATTATTAATTTATTTATTTTCCATCAGTTAGGGTAATTGATGGAAACGTGGTCTTCCACCTTTCCTGGCTTATGCGTGAACTGTAGGAGATTATTAAGGTGAATTGGTTTTTCACCCGTAACTTAGTGGTTCAGTTGGAAGAATAATCTCTCTAGGGCTCTCACGCAAAACTCACTCTCTCTCAATCTTACTCTGTACATTCCATTGATCACAGAGGAAAGAAATCTCTCCAAAAACCCTTGGAAACTCTTGCTCCTGCAAGCTTCCTCATACAATTACCCAAGGAGAATACCGATGCAACACTTGTGGTGGTGTTCATAAATTCCAGCAAGAAGGAAATATTGGGGTTGTTGTTTTTTATAACAAAGGGAGAATTTGGCAAATTTCTGTCAAGATCATCCACGGTAGTAAGTCCTTTTAACCTTAGATCATTAGGATCTTGTTATAGATTAGATCTAAGGTTTTACTTTTATATTCAACATGTTTTATAACGTTGTACAACATTTATAATTGGTTATTTTTTTTGCTGTAAATGTTTTGCCAACGTATCGGTATTCCGATTGTTGTTTAGTTTGAGTTAGGTCTCTGAAATCTTTCGCTGCCTAGGGCTTTTATCCCTACACAATCTGAGACTCAAGAAGGCCATCATCTACAGATTTCTTCAAGGGAAATTATCTTTTTTTTGTTAAGTTTGTAGTTATGGATGCACGTGATCAGATTGAAACGGGTGTTGTTTTTTATTCCATGAACTAAATTTACTTTAGGTGTTGGTTAGGACTATGTAATTGTCGTACTTCATAATCTAGCAATTGATATTGATTTATAGAATCTTGATTACTTGTTGTGTTTATTATTATTTTGTGCTCGCCTAGCCAGCCGGTATGAATACCATCTCTTAGTTTCAGGGATGATTTAAGAGGTGTGTGGCTCGTAATCACACTATACCATTATGTGTTGGTGGACGCCCGTAACTGAGTTGGGGATAACCAGTCACCTAGTGTTTGATCAGATGAACGTCATTGGAGTTGAAAAACATTCCAAAAAATCCAGAGTTTCGAGAGGATCCTGCTGATAAGAGTGCAAGAGAATGCCTGATCAATATTATTGCTAGAGCATTTTTTTAAACAATTACAGAAATCTTAACCAATGTCGGTTTTCAATCTGTCTACTTTATCCATGTACATTCTGCTTTGTTATTTGTTTTGCTTCAGTATTATTTCAAAACCCAATCATTTTAACAACCTTGAAATCACTAAAAAGCTACATAAGATAGGTAGAGTGAAAGCTATTCAAAACCTCGTGGATACGATAAATTAGTTATCACTTGCTGCAGACTATGTGCACTTGCATAGTATTCTAGAGATCATTTTTATCATATTTTTAACCCACTCTAGAAGGCAACAAGTTTTTGGCGCCGTTGCCGGGGACTTGAATAAGTTTTTATCCGATATGTTTTGTGTATGTGTTTTAGTGGTTTGGTGCGAAAACTTTTTAATTATTTTTTTTGTTTTTGCAGGTGTGAGATTGGTGCATGAGCGATCCTCCTGGGGTGAGATTCGAGCTTAATCTAGAAATTGAAAGGACATTTAGAAGAAGAAGGAGAGAGCAGCAGAGGAACAACAATCCAATGGATAACGTGTCGTGTCTTCTAGAAACTCCAGAAGATCAAATTGATCCCCACCCGAATCGTGGGCTACAGCAAAATCAACCGCTAGAGCAAAATGGACAGCAAAATAATCAGGCTGACAACCCTATTCTAGTAGGGAATTATAGAGCCAGAGCCATTCGAGCGTATACTTTTCCGATGTTTGATGAGTTAAATCCAGGAATTGAGCGTCCTCTAATTGAGACAACAAATTTTGAAATGAAACCGGTAATGTTTCAGATGTTGCAAACCGTGGGTCAATTCCATGGTTTATTATTTGAAGACCCTCATATGCATCTTAAAGTCTTTTCTAGGAGTTAGTGATCCGTTTGTAATTCAAGGAGTGTCGAAAGATGCCCTTAGATTTGCAGGGATTAAAGCCCTAGCGCAGCGGAAACGATCAGAGATCTTAATCGGTTTGAATGTCGATTGGGAAACCAATACGACGACAAAAGATATATTTTACAGCAGAAAGTAAACATAAAATCATGCTGTAAAATCTATAAAACATGTTGAAAAAGAATCTAGAAACTCTAGATTTGGACCCTATCGATCCTAGTTCAAGAATGACTTACCCTTGTAGAAATTCTTGAATGTTTTGCGTATTTCCCTTGATGTTTGCAGAAAAAAAAAACAGCAGCAAACGGATCTTGATCTTGCTGCAAAAACCTCACGAACACCACCACCAAAAGTTCACCGGTATTCTCTTGAAGGTTGAACGCAAGGGGCTTGTGGGAGCACAATCTC
The DNA here is from genome assembly GCA_017139565.1 of Luffa aegyptiaca. Classification (NCBI taxonomy): domain Eukaryota; kingdom Viridiplantae; phylum Streptophyta; class Magnoliopsida; order Cucurbitales; family Cucurbitaceae; genus Luffa; species Luffa aegyptiaca. The sequence goes on from CM029397.1 coordinate 28,350,714, forward strand.
TAAGGATTTCTCTGGGAAAAATTTTGTATTCACAGAGAGAGAGCAAAAACGAGAGAGAGAGGGCGAGAGAGAGGGAGAGAGGCATGAGAGTGGGGATTGGATAAACTTAATAATGACCCCTTCACTTAACCTATCGATCAGGAGAAGGCCACCTCACGCATAACATCAGGTAACTGATTAATCAGTTACCTGATATTTTTAATTAATTATAAATTTAAAATTCAAAAATTTAAATTATAATTAATTAAATTTTAATTAATCAATATTAATTAAAATAACATTAATTTAAATCTCATTTAAATTAATATCCCTCTTAACCTATAGTTTAATTAAATCAAATTTAATTAAACTAAATCAATTAATTAATTCAAAATTAATTAATTTAAAAATAATAAAATTGAACATCATATATTCAATTATTATTATTCTCTCTTATAAAACTATAGTATTAATATACATCAAATGCACATTAATTATAACCTATAGTTTTAATATGAATCAAATTCATATTTTAGTTTAATATTCGAACCCCTTCGAATACTTAATTCAACTTTAGAAATTTACCTCAACGCCCTTATAGAGCTACCGATGGGACCTGATAGACCTACAGATCGGAAGCTCCAACGATATGAGATTAGTTGGCTAAACTCATTAACCAAGTTAATCAATATTCGTTAACTGTGGTTCACTCCACTAAAGAACCACAACTGCACTCTTCTCACTGCAGATATATTTCTGTGTCCACGGATATCGACCGTCAACAGCAAGTTAGCCCTTCACGTGTGTTCGTACCCCAGCTAGGTCAAATTACCGTTTTACCCCTGGGCTACCTCTTGGTCCTTAAGTACCAGTGCTCCTCTAATGAACAACCTGTTTGAGGTCCAACCAACAAACAGAAATCCCTCTCGTGCCATAAAGAGGGTAGGGCCCATTGTTCAAGACCCGGAGACACCACTTAAGGGAACACACCTCTACTTACCCTAATATCGGGAATGAGTGAATTCCATCTTGTAAGATTACGTTCCCAGCTCCCCACTCGGTCTTGTCCCCAAAATGGTAGGCTTATTGAGTCGGCGAACATGCCACTCTCACCCGTACAAATCAAAGGACTATCCCTCATGGACAGGAGTCCATAATCCACTCAGGATTAAGGCCAAGTTGCCTAGGTCATCCTAGTGAAATAGAAACCGGGCTAACTAACGGTGTTACAGTTAGTGGTTAACTATTTCGCGGTCCGGTCTTTGTGCAAACTCATTGCACAGGATACCCCCACTCGCATGTCAACTACATGAACGCGTTGGATCACTACGTTTGTATCAATATACAAAGCAGGCCGTATCCATAGTGTCACCAGGACAAGGTACCTAGCCTTATCCCTATACTACAGACCCTTTAGGCTAAAACTTGAACATTGATCCCCGTATGTCCCTACATACTAGTTCAAGCCTCATTCTATTAGCCTTGGATGTTTAGTTGATTGGATTATGGTTATTAAGACAATATATAATACAAACATTGAATAATACATCATTTTTATTAATGTTCTGTCAAATGTACATTTACTATCTACGAGTTTTAGAGCATAAAACCCAACAAACTCCCACTTGAACTAAAACTCAAGTTACAGGGAAAGTATATACAATATAATCCAAAGCTGGAAATGGTACATGTATGTTGTACATTACATGAAAAGTAAATATACAAAATACAATAAACTAGGGCATCCTTACACCCATTACACATCTCCCACTTGCCCTAGATTACGCTATATACATGTCTCGCAGACCTAGACTTTCTAGATGACCCTCGAACACTTTAGCCAAGAGGGCCTTCGTAAACGGATCAGCAATGTTGTGCTCGGAAGCGATCTTGGTCACGACCACATCTCCTCTTTGCACAATCTCACGAATCAGATGATATTTTCTCTCTATGTGTTTACCTCGTTTGTGGCTGCGAGGTTCCTTTGAATTGGCTACAGCCCCACTGTTGTCACAATATAACGTAATGGGCAAGTTCATATTTGGAACAACTTCCAAATCTGTCAAGAACTTCCTTAGCCAAATAGCTTCCTTAGCCGCTTCACAAGCAACTACATACTCACCCTCCATCGTGGAGTCTGCTATGCATCCTTGCTTTATACTTCTCCAAACTACAGCTCCCCCGTTAAGGGTGAAAACTGACCTTGACGTGGATTTCCTAGAATCATTGTCAGTTTGAAGTCAGAGTCGGTGTATCCAGTGAAAACTAACTCTTTAGCCCCAAACACGAACATGTAGTCCCTCATTCTCCTAAGATACTTGAGGATTCCTTTAACGGCGGTCCAGTGGTCTAACCCTGGATTTGACTGATATCTGCTGACAATCCCTACATCATAACAAATGTCAGGCCTCGTGCATAGCATGGCATACATTAAGCTACCCACTGCAGAGGCGTAGGGAATCCATCTCATATCCTCAACTTCTTGAGGTGTCTTAGGAGACTGTTCCTTAGACAAGTGAACCACATGCTTGAAAGGCAACAAACCCTTCTTGGAGTTCTGCATCGAATATCGGGCCAACATCTTGTCGATATTCGTTGCTTGAGACAGAGCTAGCGTTTTGTTCTTTCTATCCCGAATAATCTGGATGCCAAGAACATACTGGGCCTCACCCAAATCTTTCATTTGGAATTGAGCTGCTAGCCATTCTTTTACGTCAGACAGATACCCTACATCATTCCCAATGAGCAGGATGTCGTCAACATAAAGTACGAGGAAAGCTGCTTTATTCTTGTTGATTTGCTTGTATACACAAGGCTCATCAAAATTCTGGTCAAAGCCAAAAGATTTGATCGCAGTATCAAATCTAATATTCCAAGATCGGAAGGCCTGTTTCAACCCATAAATGGATCGATTCAGTTTGCAAACCTTTTGCGCCTGACCTTGGTTTATGAACCCTTCGGGTTGAGACATAAAAATACTCTCGTCAAGGTTGCCATTCAAAAAAGCTGTCTTGACATCCATTTACCATATTTCATAGTCATAAAATGTGGCAATGGATAAGAGAATTCTTATGGACTAAAGCATAGCAACTGAAGAAAAGGTTTCTTCATAGTCCACCCCTTCTCATTGGGTATAACCCTTTGCTACAAGTCTCGCTTTGAAAGTCTATACTTTCCCTGCAGCATCTCTTTTCCTCTTATAGATTTATTTACACCCAATGGGTTTAACCCCTTCAGGTGGATCTACAAGTTCCCAAACTTGATTGAAGTACATAGACTCCATCTCAAGGTCCATGGCTTTGGCCCACTCGTCTTTATCTACGTCATTCATTGCCTGATGATAAGACAATGGATCTTCTACGCCGTCATCAGGTATGACTACTTGTGTTTCCGTTAAACCCAAGTAGCGGTTAGGTTGTATCACAACCCTCCCACTGCGTCGAAGCTCTCCCACTACATTAGGAGGACTAGATTGATGAGAAGAACTGGATTCTCCAACAACTCTTGTTGAAGGACCAGGTCCATCAACAACCCTTGTTGATCCTTCTGTAGCTTCTCCTAATACTAACTTACTTCGTGGTTTATGATCTCGAATGTGGTCTTCCTCCAAGAAAGTTGCATTTGTCGATACAAATACTTTATTATCTTGAGGGTCGTAGAAAAGACCACCTCTCATTTCTTTCGGGTATCCAACAAATTGGCATATTCTAGTACGTGGTTCCAATTTCTTAGGATTTGTTACTAGCACATGTGCAGGACAACCCCAGATATGGAAGTAACGCAAACTAGGTTTACGCCCCCTCCATAACTCAAAAGGAGTTTCAGAAACACTTTTTGAGGGAACGCTGTTAAGAATATGTACTGCAGTCTCTACTGCATACCCCCAAAACGAGCTAGGCAATTGAGCATAGCTCATCATAGATCGAACCATGTCCAACAAGGTTCTATTTCTCCTTTCTGATACACCATTCTACTGAGGTGTACCAGGTGCTGAGAGTTGTGATTGTATTCCATGTTCTATCATATAGTCCTGGAATCGTTGATCCAAATACTCTCCACCTCGATCTGATCGAAGCGTTTTAATTGTTTTACCTAACAAGTTTTCTACCTCAGCCTTAAACTCTTTGAACTTTTCAAGAGCCTCAGACTTATGGCCCATTAGGTATAAGTAACTGTACCGTGAATAATCATCTATAAAAGAGATGAAATATTCAAAACCACCTCGAGCCTTTACATTCATTGGACCACAAAGATCCGAATGCATCAGTTCAAGTGGTTCTTTGGCCCTGTAACCTTTTCCAGTAAAAGGCCTCTTGGTCATTTTACCCTCGAGACACGATTCACAGGGTGGTAAAGATGTGTCTTCTACATCAGTTAGAAGTCCATTTTTAACCAAACGATCGATCCGGTCGATGTTAATATGACAAAGACGAAGGTGCCAAAGATACGTGTTGTTACTTAAGGAGAAACTTTTTGCCTTTTGTTTTGCGTTTCGACCGTTTTAAACATTTCTTGACTTAAAATAGCCTTAGCATCAATTGGTCTTAACACAAACAAATTATTCTCACGCTGAGCAGAACATATATAAATACCATTCCTTGAAATAATTGCTTCATTAAGCTGAAAGGAAATAGAGTATTCTTGTTCTAACAAAGCGGAAACAGAAATAAGGTTCCTTTTAATTCGAGGAACCAAAAACAAGTTCTCCAAAATTAAAAACTTATTTCTAAAGAATGATTTCGCAGCTCCCACTGCATGATGTGGACTTTTCCTAACCGCAAGCGCACGGGTCAAGTAATAATATAGTGAATAGTAAATTCGAATGTCGTCCTCTGGATTGGATATTTAAGCAAATCAAGTATTGCGAATTATCTTGCCCAATTTTATTTAGGGATCAAAAAGTGATGAATAGGTGATGATAAAAACAAATCAAAGCAAGTAAAAGAATGGAAATTCAATTGGGAAAACTACTTAGGGAATTGATTTCGCCGATTTCGTTTAGGATTGATTTTAAAGGATAAGTTATTATGCACAATGAAATTATGAGCCAAAGACCCTTTAATCACAACTACCTCTCCCGAGTATAATTGATTCTCATGCAAATTAACCAACTTGATATCCCTATCTAAGTTTATTAATATGCACGACAATGAGATCTTTTAACCAATTCTAAAGTTAATCTAAAACCGTCATGAATTAGAAAATAAACTTTATTCATGCAATCTTGAGTAAGTCTAAATCAAATCCCCTCTCCCGAGCTAGATTCGAAACTTAATTCATCCAAATAATGGCCAATTAATTGAAAGCATTAAATCAAGATTACAAACACAATAACATTGCACAACTTAAACCATAAATCAATCCATAAACTTAATCAACTACATCAATCCCTAAGCTACAAGTTTAGCTACTCATAAATGTAAATACAAGCTCAACTAAACATGTGAAAGCCATAAATCTAACTAAAGAAAGGAAAGGGAAAAGAAAACTCAATGTAGGCCGAGTCCCGACGTCCCCGTCACGATCCCCACGAACAATGGGTTGATTTCCAAGTCTCTCCCTTTATTTTCAGCCTCAAAGTGCTCTGTTCTGCCCTGTTTACGGCTATCCAAGGTCCCAAATCGAACTCCCCAAAAACCTAGCCGAAAATAAGCTTTAATTCTGATTTTTCGTCTTAGCGTCGAGACGCTGTCAAGACAGCGTCGCGACGCTGCCTCTTATACGCGCGTTCTGAATAAGGAAAAACGGTAGCGTCGGGACGCTTCCTATCATAGCATCGAGACGCTGTAAGCTTTACGCTCCTAATCTGATATGGAATGTGAGCGTCGAGACGCTCAAGAGCTAGCGTCTCGACGCTAGCCTGCTGTTGACCGAGATTTGACTTTTTTCCTCTTTTATTCTTTTCATTCCTTTGCATCTTTTCACGCCCCGAGCACCCGATTAACTCCAATATGGCATTATAGCTCCAATCAACCATTTCCTACAAAATAAACATTAAAGCACAATAAAATGGCCCAAAAATCATAAAAGACTAGCTAAATTAAATAAGTAAAAGTAGCTAGCAATGCTCGCTATCACTGCACGAGCTGAAACAACGTCTCCTGTTCCAACCTTGAGCGTCATTTCACCGTCTGCCAGCTGCTGGAAATCATTTCCCTGAAAAGAAGAGCAAACATGATTAGTGGCTCCCGAATCCAGTATCCAGGCGAACTCATCATGTTCGACGAGACAAGTCTCTAATACAAGTAAATCGAATTTACCTTCTTTTTCTCTTCTCTTCTCAGCAAGGTAACGGGGACAGTTCTGCTTCCAATGACCATCTGCGTTGCAGTGGAAGCACCTGCCTTTGTCGGCCACGACCTTGGCCTTTCCCTTCCTTTGCTCAGCCTGTGCAGGAGCCTTCCCCTTGTCTCCCTTCCTCTTCTGTATTTGCTTCGATGAAGAAGCCTGGGGTACAGATTTAGTCCCTGAGGATGAACCCTTCAGGAACTTCTTTTTGGAATGGGCCACATTGGCCTCTCCTTTAACCACATTTTTGCCCTTGATTTTCTGCAAGGACTCATAAATCTGTAACTCTGAGAGGAGGGTAGTCAGGTTGAACTGAATCTTATTCATGCTCGCGTTCGTCCTGAAAGACAGATAGCTCGCTGGGAGCGAGTGAAGGATGTGTTGGGTTTTATGCCCTAAAACTCGTAGATAGTAAATGAAACAAATTAATCGATCTCAATAAAGTGTTATTTGAGTAATTCAGTAATTTGGTTATTGAATAATCGAGTTTGCATTAATAAACCCTAAATCCAATAAACTAAGATCCAAGGTTGTTTAAATGAAACTTGGACTAGTATATGGGGACATACGGGGATCAGTGTCAAAGTTACAACCTAAAAGGTCTATAGTATAGGGATAAGACTGGGTACCTTATCCTGGTGACACTATGTGATACGGCCCACCTTGTATTCGATACAGATGCAATGATCCAAAGCATCCATGTAGGAGACATGCAGGTGGGGGTATTCTATGCAATGAGTTTGCATAAGACCGGACCGCGAAATAGTAACCACTAGATGTAACACCGTTAACTAGTTTAGGTTTCTATTTCAATAGGATGACCTAGGTAACTCAATCTTAATCCTGAGTCTGTTATGAACCCCTTTCAGGAGGGATTGTCCTTAGATTTGTATGGGTGAGAGTGGCCGGTTCGCCGACGCAACAATCCTACCATTTCAGGGGCAAGACCGAATGGGGGCTGGGAACATAACAGTACAAGATGGAATTCACTCCTTCCCCTATTGGGGTAAATAGATGTGTGTTCCCTTAAGGGCTGATTTCAGGGCTTGAACAAAGGCGCGCCGTCCTCTCCTAGCCCGAGAGGAACTCCTGTTTAGTTGTTGGACCCTAAACAACTTGTTCATTAGAGGAATCAGTAGTACTTAAGGAACCAGAGGTAACCCATGGGTAAAACGGTAATTTGACCCAGCTGGTGTTACGAACACACCTGAAGGATTGACTTACTGCTTGGTCGATATCCATGGACACAAAAATATTCTACAGTGAGAAGAGTGCAGCTGTGGATCTTTAGTGGAGTGACCCACAGTTAACAAATGTTGACTAAACTTGGTCAATGAGTTTGGCCAATTAGTCTCGTATCGTTGGAGCTTCTGATCTGTAGGTCCATTAGGTCCCACTGGTAGCTCGTAAAGAGACTTGAGGCAATTAAGTATAAATTGTAAATTGAAAGTGTTCAATTTATTTGAGGAATCGTATAATGTATATTGATGCATTATAATATAAAGTTTATGAAACTTTATAATATAATTTTTGAATTAATTTCAAAAATTAATTCTTGGGAGAAAATATTTGAAAGAGCTCAAATAAATTTAATATGAATTGGATTCATATTAATTTTAATTTTAATAAAATCCCTAAGATTAAATATATGATATTTAATTGGGTAAATTAATTAATTATGGAATTAATTAATTATTTATTAAAATTAGAGACCTTTTCCTATTAGGAAAGAAAATATTTGAAAGAGTTCAAATAAATTTAATATGAATTGGATTCATATTAATTTTAATTTTAATAAAATCCCTAATATTAAATATATGATATTTAATTAGGGAAATTAATTAATTATGGAATTAATTAATTATTTATTAAAATTAGAGACCTTTTCCTATTAGGAAAAAAGTCTTGGCCTTTACCTATAAATAGGACCCCTGAGGTGGGGTGAAAGGCATCCCATTCATTCTCCTTCTCTCAGAGAATTTCCCTCAAGGCTTCCTCTAGACTCCCACCAATCTCCTGCCTCTAGAAGTCTCAGAGTCATACCGGTGTAGCCATAGTGGTGGTGTTCACACTAGTTCGTGATTAATTCACATGCAGTTGGTGAATTTAATCTGAGTCGTCAACGAGAGTAAGTAATTTGTTACTTTATAAATTAGATTTAGATCTAATATTTTTGTATGTTTAGCCTTAATATATATTTAGAATAGTTCTAATATTATTGCCAATATATTGCTATTTTAGATTAAACAAAATTAATTACGAATCGGTTCCAATCGCGCTTCCGCTTTACGGAATTATGGAATTCCAATCCTTCAGGATGAACGACTGCGCTCGCAGACAACCCCGCCATTTGCCTCAGCAATATTGAATTGGTTAATCATGTCCAGGACGTGTTCCCGAACAGATTGACCTTCCTGCATCTTGGCATTGAAGACGTTCTTCAAGGCGTCGTGGTGGAGCTGGTAGGACGGAAGTCCAAACATCTCCTGCAGGGAATTCATAATTTCCCTGGCTGTTTCCACGTTTTCATAACGCTTGGCCAATACTTAAGATAAGTTGACCAGTATGTAGACTTTGACCTTTTCGTTGGCCTTAGTCCAGCGTTCATAGGCGTCTTTTACTGCCTGAGCGGCAGTGCGAGGGGGAACGGGAGGACATTCCTCCTTTAAGACGAACCTTAAATCCTCAACCACGAGTATGGTATTTAAGTTCGATTTCCATTGAGGAAAGTTTTCGCCAGTAATTAGTTCGTTTTTTAGCAAGGAAATAATTGAGGAAGACATTGCTGAAAAAAAACAAACAAGTGACCGTATTAGTTATCTTTGCCTTAACCCATTACACAAGCAATACAAACAATTGCATACATCCAATCAATTTTGCAAACAAACAATCAAAGAACCCTAATAAAACTATGATTATGTTTCGCAACGATGCTTTAGAGGTTTAGAAGAACAGCCACCGAAGGGTGATCAGTTGTTCCTCCTCTAAAATGAGACTCTTCTCAGTCAATTTCTAATACCATAATAACTCATATTCCATTAGATATTAACCACCATTGTTCGGTCAAGGATTTGTTAACAATTAACTCCTCCCCGTAAGTGTAACCCTCCCACTTTCAGATCTCAAAGGCACGGACCAACAGGCTACCGTTAGGAAGGACAACTGTTGGTAATTAGCTTAAGCGACCCTATCCTATTCAGGAGATCACGGTGTTTCGAATCCTATGATTAGGCCCTCCGAAGGGATGGTTGCGCCGAGACAACACGCAGGCGGATCATAGGAATCTCACGTTGTGACCTAGGGGTGGAGACCGAAGGATACGTTGACATGCGTCCCGCTCCCACTTACTATAGTCACTTTCCCCATTCACCTTGGTATTGACCCATGCAAACACTCTCCGAAGGGAGGCCGCGCTAAAACGACACAAAGTCGAGCATGGATCTCACGGTGTGAACATCACAGGGACGTAGGAGCAAAACTCAATTTAAATTAAGTTTTGTAATTTTTCCTCCCACTAAAGTAACCTATCGGGCATTTTAGGGTTTGATTAAACCTAGATAAATCAGGCTAAGTCATTTATCTAAGTCTAGTCCTATTATAACTATTATAATAAGACCTATTGTCTAGGTGTATTAAACAAATTTAATTTACCTAGCAACATTATTCTAACATTAACCTGTGATTAATTCAACTCCGGTGTTCCAGATCAGTTCCCAGGTCGGAGGTGTTCCGTATACCGTCAACTTAAATACCTCCAATCCTTAGACAGAACTTCACTGGTAGAGTTCTCTTATAATCTCAGGAATGTTTGTCCTACTTAGTTCATTAAAACTATTTTAAGACTAAGTAAGAATTTCTAATCCTATTAGAAAATGATCTTAGGTCTAATTAATTTTAACTCATTAAAATTAATTCATTTTAAACCTAAGATCCTATGTGAGCATGCATATCTTGATTATAGATTGACGGTTTCTAATCATAAATTTTAAACTATTTCAAAATTTTAATGATTAGCCCTATAATCATGCATACTATAGTTTAAATCAATTAACAATCATATTCTAATTAATCAAATTTAAACTATATAACTTTGCATTGCATGAAATTAATATAACTCTTATATTAACCTATGGATGTATCATGCTCAATGCAACTTGATTTCCATTTTTAATAAATAAACAAATTTATTATTGCCAAAAATGGTAAATCACATTAGCATGCTGCAATCAATTTATTTTTAATATAACTCTTATATTAAAACTATGTAATTGCATGCATCATAATTTTCCATTTTCATGAATTTAATATAACTCAACGATATATTAAATCAATCATGAAAATCCATGCATTATCAACCAAATATTATAATCATATTATAACATACATAATGCATGAGCATGCTTTATAACCTAAGGTGGGATTAATATTTAAATGACATCCATTAAGCATTTAAATAGCGAATAAACCGGTTTAATTGGCCCCTAGGATAATTAAAGCAAAAATTAAATTAATTAAAGCTTTAAAACTATCCTATTACATCATATACAACTCCATAATTAGTCTAGAATCCACGAACAGACCCGAACTGCTTCGAACCGGCCTTGAAAATCTCGAACCGCCCATGAACTGGGTTGAACCGGACCAAACCGGTCCCAGCTCAACCCTAACCGCACGAACCAAACCACCCATTAGGGTTTCAGCACACGTTTTCACGTAAAACGACCGCCGCATGAAATCGCGACAGCGTCGAGACGCTGTAGGCTTAGCGTCCCGACGCTGGCGTGATTTCAACCGTTCGCTGGGTGAAATCGCGACAGCGTCGAGACGCTATAGGCCAAGCGTCCCGACGCTGTTGCATCTGGAGCTCGATTCTTGGCAAAAAACAACGGCTGAACAGTTCCAATTGGCCTCGATTGATACCGCGTTCTTCACCGATCTTCAACCTATCTAGACCCAGACTGTACAGACTCGATTTCATGAATTAATGCCCAAAAAACACAGGGGCCTTTACAAATGATCGCATCAAAAACTCATAAAATCTATGGCCAATTTAAACCCACACAGTTTATCGCAAAATTAATACATACATTATGCAAATCCCACCTTACAACCAATTGCAAATCCCAAATCAACATTTAAAACACGATATGGCTCAGATACCAATTGCAGGGATTAAAGCCCTAGCGCAGCGGAAACGATCAGAGATCTTAATCGGTTTGAATGTCGATTGGGAAACCAATACGATGGCAAAAGATATATTTTACAGCAGAAAATAAACATAAAATCATGCTGTAAAATCTATAAAACCATGCTGAAAAAGAATCTAGAAACTCTAGATTTGGACCCTATCGATCCTAGTTCAAGAATGACTTACCCTTGTAGAAATTCTTGAACGTTTTGCCTATTTCCCTTGATGTTTGCAGAAAAAACAGCAGCAAACGGATCTTGATCTTGCTGCAAAAACCTCATGAACACCACCACCAAAAGTTCACCGGTATTCTCTTGAAGGTTGAACGCAAGGGGCTTGTGGGAGCACAATCTCTAAGGATTTCTCTGGGAAAAATTCTGTATTCACAGAGAGAGAGCAAAAACGAGAGAGAGATGGCGAGAGAGAGGGAGAGAGGCGTGAGAGTGGGGATTGGATAAACTGAATAATGAACCCTTCACTTAACCTATCGATCAGGAGAAGGCCACCTCACGCATAACATCAGGTAACTGATTAATCAGTTACCTGATATTTTTAATTAATTATAAATTTAAAATTCAAAAATTTAAATTATAATTAATTAAATTATAATTAATCAATATTAATTAGAATAACATTAACTTAAATCTCATTTAAATTAATATCCCTCTTAACCTATAGTTTAATTAAATCAAATTTAATTAAACTAAATCAATTAATTAATTTAAAAATAATAAAATTGAACATCATATATTCAATTATTATTATTCTCTCTCATAAAACTATAGTATTAATATACATCCAATGCACATTAATTATAACCTATAGTTTTAATATGAATCAAATTCATATTTTAGTTTAATATTCAAACCCCTTAGAATACTTAATTCAACCTTAGAAATTTACCTCAACGCCCTTATAGAGCTACCGATGGGACCTGATGGACCTACAGATCAGAAGCTTCAACGATATAAGATTAGTTGGCTAAACTCATTAACCAAGTTAATCAATATTCGTTAACTGTGGTTCACTCCACTAAAGAACCACAACTGCACTCTTCTCACTGCAGATATATTTTTGTGTCCATGGATATCGACCGTCAACAGCAAGTTAGCCCTTCATGTGTGTTCGTACCCCAGCTAGGTCAAATTACCGTTTTACCCCTGGGCTACCTCTTGGTCCTTAAGTACCAGTGCTCCTCTAATGAACAACCTGTTTGAGGTCCAACCAACAAACAGAAATCCCTCTTGTGCCATAAAGAGGGTAGGGCCCATTGTTCAAGACCCGAAGACACCACTTAAGGGAACACACCTCTACTTACCCTAATATCGGGAAGGAGTGAATTCGATCTTGTAAGATTACGTTCCCAGCTCCCCACTCGGTCTTGTCCCCAAAATGGTAGGCTTATTGAGTCGGCGAACATGCCACTCTCACCCGTACAAATCAAAGGACTATCCCTCATGGACAGGAGTCCATAATCCACTCAGGATTAAGGCCAAGTTGCCTAGGTCATCCTAGTGAAATAGAAACCGGGCTAACTAACGGTGTTACAGTTAGTGCTTAACTATTTCTCGGTCCGATCTTTGTGCAAACTCATTGCACAGGATACCCCCACTCGCATGTCAACTACATGAACGCGTTGGATCACTACGTTTGTATCAATATACAAAGCGGGTCGTATCCATAGTGTCACCAGGACAAGGTACCCAGCCTTATCCCTATACTACAGACCCTTTAGGCTAAAACTTCAACATTGATCCCCGTATGTCCCTACATACTAGTTCAAGCCTCATTCTATTAGCCTTGGATGTTTAGTTTATTGGATTAGGGTTATTAAGACAAGATATAATACAAACATTGAATAATACATCATTTTTATTAATGTTTGGTCAAATGTACATTTACTATCTACGAGTTTTAGGGCATAAAACCCAACAAGATTAACTTTGTTCCCATATTCTCTTAGAGATGGAGCAAAAGCGTGGTTAAATTATTTTGCTCCAGGGTCAATTAGAACATGAAATGAGTTAGCCGAAAAATTTCTTAGTAAGTATTTTCCACCAACTAGGAATGCCAAGTTGAGGAGTGAGATAGTGGAATTTAGGCAACTCGAAGATGAAACTTTTAGTGAGGCTTGGGAGAGGTTTAAGGAGCTTTTGCGAAAGTGTCCCCACCATGGTTTACCTCATTGTATCCAAATGGAAACATTTTACAATGGGCTAAACATAGCAACCCAAAATATGGTTGATGCTTCTGCGGGAGGGGCCCTTTTGGAAAAAAACCTTTAATGAAGCCCATGAGATTTTAGAAAGAATATCAACCAATAGTTGCCAGTGGTCAAATGTTAGAGGCTCTAATAAAAAAGTTAAGAGTGTGTTAGAAGTTAATTGTGTGTCTACCATTAGGGTTGATATTGCAATGTTAGTTAAAGCTCTCTGATAAGGGTAAAAAATATACCTATTTTACCCTTATATTTAGCTCATTTCCTTATCAAAAGTTGCACGTTTAGATCAAATTTACTATTCCTGATCTCTAAAAGTATTAAAGTTGATGAATTAGGGAGTTGAGAGTCACATATGTCGAATTATGCTTAAAAGTGCTTAAAAAGACCTATTTTGATATGAATTTAACTTAATTTGGTGTTATGCAGAAAAACAGTGGGAAGCTGGAATTTCCAAGAAATACGACAGCATTTCTGGGCAGACAGAGGTAGTTCCGAGTCCGTCGCGGGTCGTTTTGAACGAGAGTTTTACGTACCTAACCGACTGTTTTGACCCCGAAACGGATTGGGCTACCTACCAGCACCTATTTTGTGGCTCCTCAACTACTCCCCACACTATATAAGCCCTTGATTCGAAGAGAAATCCAAACAGAACTCACTGGGAAGAAGAGGGTGGTGACAGAACCCTAGTAGACGCCCATGAGTAAGGATGCTCGTGGTTCTTCTTAGATGACTGAATTCTAAACTTTAGTTAGACATCAAACTTGAGTGTTTGTAGAGATTTTCACCTTATTCCCACTTGTTGAGGAGAGTAGAGTGTCGAGCGAACTCTAGAAGGATTGAATAAAAGAAAAAACCCTAGTTTTAGCTACTGCACCTTATTTCCAGCAATTGTTCTTTTCATTATTTTTGTATTCTTACATTCATTATGTCAATGAAAAGTTATTCTTTTGCATCTTATTCCATCATGCGTAGCTAAATCCCGTAGAGGGGTTCAATATAGTGAATTTCCTTATGGTTAAAATAGCTTGAAAGTGTTTATTTACTTAAGTTATGTTCATTGTATGTCATTCTTTATTGAATATCATTCTGAATCTTGCTGAGTTTAAATTGATCACTTAGACTTTGCATGCTATGTGAGTTTGATACTCGAAAGGGACAAACAATATCAATTCTCATAAAGGTGATATAGGAGAAATTGCTCGAAAGAGTGTATTCGGTGTTGTAGGGCAAGGCTGCCTAAGGCACCCTATAACAACTATAGGGTTATAGATTGCATGCTTGATTTATCTATGTTGGAGTCGAGTCACAGACATGTGCATAACGGTACTCGCTTAGCCTTCTAACGGTTCTTGGGAGCAAGGCCAAATAGAAGTTAAATCTGACCCAATGCATGAATAGACTTAGGTTTAATAAGCAAGGATTATAGTTATTTTACCTTAGGGTTGAAACTATATTGAACACCTCATTTATTTATTATTGTTTTCTTTACTTGTTTATTTTGTTAGTTTCAAAAAATCATCATCAACTATTTCTTTGGTTACCTTATCCAAGCAATCTTTTGAACAATTTCTTCTTCAAATATGTGTTTCCAATTTAGTCCTCATGGGATCGATACCTTTGGAATACTTCTAAGGTTTTTATTACCGCATGCAATAGTGTATACTTGCACTAGGTTGGCTGAATTTATCTTAATCATTATTTATCATCTTTTCTAACCTCCACATTTCAGCTTGACACGCATCACTCTTAAAAATGTAACAGAGGTTAGCCACTCTAGAAGGCAACAATAATCAACAACAGTCATAAATTTCATATTTATATCATAATACTATGTATAATATTTATATTATAAATTATATATATAAATATATATATATATTATATAAATAAAAAGTGGAGCGAGGCGAGGAACAAAATGGGGGCGTAGGTGGGGAAAGGGACGGGGACGAGGAATATAATCCCTATCTTCGACCCCATTTTGGAAATGGGGAAAAATTCCTCCCCACTCCCTCATCCTTCCCCTGTGAAAATGGGGACTCCCCACCCCATTTGGGGCAGATCCCCGTGGGGCTCACACCCCTATTCCCATCTACAATGGTAGGAACTTTTCTATAATTGTCATCTCAGTCACGTTCAGAGTGATGGCCTTCCACACTCCTTTTCCTTTAATCTCTTTTCTAGATCCCATAATGACCTCATACTACGTTGTCTCTGTTATTGGTAATTGCACATCATCCACCACTTTCTGGGCAATGAAATTGTGGGTGGATCCATAATCAATTAGCACCACCACCTCCTGATCACTAATCGTTCCGCACGTTGTTAACGTTCTCGATGTAGTGAATCCTACCACCGAATTCAGAAAAAGTTCAACGACATTGCCCACTTTAACTGCTTGCATTGCTACCGGTTCTGCTGCGACATCAATTTCGATGGTCGTTTCCTTTTCGTCGTCACTATCATTCACTAGCAGGACAACACTTAGTTCTTTCTGTTTACAACAATGCCTTTTGACACATTTCTTGTCACATCGAAAGCAAAAGCCCTTCTCATTTATTGCCATAAATTTTGACTTTGATAGTTGTTTGGCCATACTCTCCTTTTGTGCCATTCCTGAAGTCTGTCCACTTGGAATTAAAATCACATGCGTTTGAGAGTTATCTCCCCCTTTGGGTTGTTCCTTCTGGTTCGCATTTCCTACCCTAAGGTTCGCAGCATGGGCTCTTGAATACCCAACATTGGGTTTAGCAGCATCGATGTTGGCCCGTTCCTTTATCGTTGACAAGTTGGGCCTTCTTCATCATCGTATGAAGCCCACTTGTTTCCCAACACTAGAACTCCACTCTAATCACCAAATCCAATCCGTTTAGGAAGGTATTCTCTAAAACCTCGTTAGAAAGGTGTGGCAACAACACCAACAACAGTTTGAAAGTCTTTCGATATTCTCTATGATCTTTTGCTTGATGGTGAGAAATTGACCTAACACACACTACCCTACTAAGCAACGCAAAATCATTCTAGTAATCAAATCTTGAAATCTCTCCAATAACTAGAAGGTTCACATTCTTCTAGTCCTCGATACCAATTCAGTGCCTCCCCTTCTAAGCTAACAATAGAGTTGAAAATACCTGTCGACCCTGAACAATCATGAATCTGGATTTTCCTCGTCAAATACTGGCATTTCCACCTTCTAAAATTTGAGTAAATCATCGCCTATCGATTTTCTCTCTTTACTTAGAGGTGCAACCGTTCATTCCTTAGAAGTTGCACTCAGACAAATTTCTTCTTTCGACACTCCATTGGTCCATTCTTCAGCTCAACTCCTCTTCCCCGATCCATCCACCACCATCGACGCTGGAGTGTGAGTTCTCCAGTACGACATCTCAGTCGTGATGGTTGTGATAGCACACATAGCGAGCTATTTTTCCCGGTTAATTTTAGTTAGTATTTGAGATTAAATTGACCATTTCATAATCTTTTGTGTTCTTTTGTAGGAATTGATCATTTGATGGAAATTGAAGGTTGGGAAGAAAAATTAATGATTTGGAAGCAATTGAAAGAGTTGAAGTGAATAAAAGAGGAAAACGAAGCCAATGCAAACCATCTAACTCGAGCGGTAGCGTCGAGACACTGCCCCCTTAGCGTCTCAACGCTACATAATTTCCTAAACTGATTATGGAAGTAAAAGAGATAGTGTCGAGACACTATCCCTGATGGATTTCGAATTCCCTAATTCCGTAAAGTGGAAGCGTAATTGGGATCGTTCGTAGTTAATTTTGTTTCCACCAAAATACCAATACATTGACAAAATTTAGAAAACTATTCTAAATCAATTATTAAGGCTAAATATACAACCTTAGAACTAATTCAAAAGGGGAGAAGCAAACATACCGTCGTTGTCGTCTCTGAAATATCAAGAACGTCTTTCTTGATTTCATAGGGACCAAGCGTCAACAATTGGGACACATCCAATTGATCTTCCCTGCTATGACTCTGAGATTAGAAACGTAGTTGTGGGACTACCTAATCTTGAATAAGAAAAACTCTAGAGTTCTTGGGTTGAGAGAATATGAGAGGGAGGCTAGGGAGAATGCAAGAGTGCATTCTTGTGGCCTTATGTTGTAGTCCCTAAACCCTAGGTTTAGTGTTCTATTTATTGGAGAAAGACCATGAATAAAATATTCATTTAAAATAAATTATTTCCATAATTGATTTAATCTTTTCCATAATTAATCAATTCCATAACCAATCAATTTCATAATTGACTAATCTTTTCCATAAATGATTGATCACTTCCATAAGTGATTAAATCATTTCTATAAATGATTAATTACTTCCATAAGTGATTATTCATTTCCATAATTGATTAATTTCCAATTAATTCATTCTTTAATTAATTAATCACCAATTAAATATTATATATTTAATTTTAGACATTCTATTAGTTAATTAATTAATCACCCAATTAAATATCATATATTTAGTTTCAGGCCTTGAATTAATTAATTCTACAATATGATTCAAATTCATAACAAAATTTGAACTCCTTCAAATTCTCTTACATCCTATAAATTTAATATGAATCAAATTCATATTAATATTTGAACTTCTTCAAATATTTATTTCTCTCATAATAATAAAGTTTAATTTCAAATTAGACTTTATATTTTAATGTATCACTATATATTATATTAATTTGTATCTCATACAATTAACTTAATTCCCAATATGAATTTGAACTATTCAAATTCTCTCAAGATATAATTTTTCCTAATTACTCTTTACGAGCTAGCGGGGGACCTAATGGACCTACAGATCAGAAGCTCCAATGATATGAGGTTAACCGATTAAACTCATTAATCAAGTTAACCAATATTCATTAACTGTGGATCATTCCACTAGAGACCCACAGCTGAACTCTTCTCACTGTAGAACATTTTTGTGTCCACGGATACAGACCTATACCGGTAAGTCAATCCTTCACGAGTGTTCGTAATCACAGCTGGGTCAAATTACCGTTTTACCCTTGTGTTACATCTGTCTCCTTAATTACCAGTGCTCCTCTAATGAAAAACCTGTTTATGGTCCAACCATTAAACAGATAGTCCCTTTCGGGCCAGTGAGAGGGTGGGATCCCTATGTTCAAGTCCCGGAGTCACCACTTAAGGGAACACTCATCTACTTCTACTAGAAGTGGGAAGGAGTGAATTCCTTCTTGTGTTGTCATGTCCCCAGCCTCCCACTCGGTCTTGTCCCCAAAAAGGAAGGCATATTGAGTCGGCGTATTGGTCACTCTCATCCATGCTAATAAAAGGATAATCCCTCATGAGAAGGAGTTCATGACACACTCAGGATTAAGATTGAGTTACCTAGGTCATCCTATTGAAACAGTAACCTAACTAGTTAACGATGTTATATCTAGTGGTTTACTATTTCATGGTCCGGTCTTATGCAAACTCATTGCATAGGATACCCCCGCTTGCATGTCTACTACATGGACGCTTTGGATCAATACATTTGTATCAAATACATAGCGGGTCGTATCTCAAACTGTTACTAGGATAAGGTACCCAACCTTATCTTTGTTCTATAGACCTTTTAGGTTGTTACTTGAACATTGATCCCGTATGTCCCTACATACTAGTTCAAGTTACATCCAAACAACCTCGGATCTTAGTTTATTGGATTTGGGTCAAATTCTTCAATATTTAACAATAACAGTTTATTGTAGAAACTCAATAACACTTTATTGAATCAAGTATACAATTTGTTTATATTCACTATCTACGAGTTTTAGGGCATAAAACCCAAGAAACTCCCAGTTGAACTAAAACTCTAGTTTAGTGGAATGTACAATAATCTATATAGCAGTGGGTGTATAAATACATGTATAAAACATATACAATGTACAAATACAATAAATTAGCACTACTAAAAATTTGACTTTTCTTGACATTGAAAAAATGTCAAAAACGTATTTCTTGACATTTTTTTTGAGTCATTGAATCGACCCTCAAGAAAGCTCAATACATGACAGTTCAGAAAAAACCGTCACAAATATATTAATTGTGACAGTTAAAAACTGTCAAACCAAGATTTTTTCTTGACATAATTTCCACGTCACAGTAATTTTTTTAATGACATTGCTATCATATCATTAAAAACTTAATAAAAACTAATATATTGTCAAGATATATATATTAATGACAGTCCACTATCGTCAATAAAAATTAACAATGACGTATTTAAACTGTCACGTCATTCTTTCTCCTGACAGTTTTACAATGTCAACAAAAAAAACTAATAAAAATTATTTACTGTCAATGTAAAACTAACAATGACAATTTAAAACCGTCAAGAAAAATATTATAACGACTATATTTCATCGTCAAGATAAAGTTAAAAATGACAATATTTAATTGTCAAAACTAATTGTATAACGTCAAGAAAAGTAACATTTGCAGTCACATAAATATTTTTAATGACAATGTTCATTTGTCAAAAAAAACATCCATTGAATATTTTTAATCATAAAAAAAAATTGTATCCTTATGAACTCTTACCTCATAAAAAGAACTTTAATGACGATAAATATTTGGTACGAATTTTTTTTTAGACAATCTAACAGTCATAAAAAATTAAAGTATGATACTTTCAAACCATCATAAAGAACGTTTTAATGATAGTGAAGACTTGTCATGACATGTTTTTCTGTAGTTTTTCTATGTGTATGTCAAAACAGGCATACCTAATACATGTCAATAATATATACATATTACATATATCAGCTTTCAAAATATATTGCACCAAACGTATACAAAATATGTACATACATATGTTTACATAAATTGTCAAACTAAAAACAACTACTATACTGTAAGGATTTGCAATTCCCCAATTCCGTTAAAGCGGAAGCGTAATTGGGACCGATTCGTAGTTAATTTTGTTTATCCAAAAGTACTATTGCATTGGTTAAAATATAGGACAAATTCTATACAAACTTAAGGCTAAGCATACAAAAATTATTAGATCTAAATCTAAAGGGGAGAAGTAAATATACCGTCGTTGACGACTCTGAATACTTCAACGGACATCTTTCTTGATTTTGGACCAAACATGTGACACCCCGTGTCCCTCGGTGTATTTAAATTCCATGAATATAGTCTAAAGGATAATAAATTTCTATTTTGGCTTGAACTGGTACTAAGGGATTATTAATTTAGAACCAGGGTGTTTGGGGAATTATTATTGGAATTTAATCGTTACATTGATTTAATTCTCTCCCTAAAGCCATTAATTTCTAAGACTTTTAAGCTTATTACTAAGCGTTGAAAGTTTCACCCTATTATAAGGGGTTAGTTGGAAATAGCTATTCTTGGGCTTCTATTTTGGGTTTTCTTAATTAAAGAACTAAGAAATGAAAAAGGAATTAAGGAATTAAGAAAAGAAGAGGAAAACCCTAGCCTCTCTTCTCCCTCCCTCCTTTGGTATTGTCGTGAAGGACCCCCACTGTAACGCCCTAGGATTTTAAAAGCTAACCCAGCGACATTACTAACTCCTAGACCAAAACAAACCGTGAGCACCGAAAATTTCGACGGCATAACGGCGTACATTGGACTAACCCAAAAATTTTCCTACACCTGCTGAACAAGAAAAGCACTTCTACAAGCAATACTAAACTACTTTCCACTCCACAACTCAACAGAACATAAACAGAACCAACAGACAGACAGACCTCGCATAAGCAACTATTAGCTAAAACCAATTACATCTTAAACAAAATCTTGAAACACCACCTCATGCAGAACAAACTTATTAAACCACTAACTGCATGAATCAATGGAGTTCTTTAAAACGGAAACAACTTATTCCAGGGATTAACAAGAATGAATCAGGTCTAACCAAACTTAACAACTTTCAAAAGCAGCTAACTAAAACCTAAGAAAATAAAAGCAAGCACATTGATACTAATTATGGTTCCTCCTCATACGCCTCCTCCGCATCACCATGGTCCACGCGGTTCTCATAACCTGCAAAATCTGGTAGTTGGGGGGAGAGAGGAGGGGGTCAGTACACTAAGGTACTGGTAAGCAGCCCCTACCTGAGAATCCATAAAACAGCAAACAACAAACAACATGCTCTTCATGCGCAAACAACATGCTTTTCAAAGCAGTAAACATAATATCATGCTCAAAAGCTAGTAAAACAAATGACTCTTCTAAGCCATAACTCATGCATCTTTCTATATGCAACTTGCTAACCACTCAAGCTCCACGAGCTCGCTCAACGCTCATATTTAGCCCTCACACGACTCTCCAAGACTGATCCTTCGAGTCGCACTGTCCCCTGACCATTTGTACCCAGGGCCACAATGCTCTCTACGGAGCTCGGCGTTTGACCCTTGACCATTTGTACCCAAGGCCTCAAACTGTGCATCGCCCCTTGACCATTTGTACCCAAGGCGCACCGATGACTTAGCAAGGTATTGGCCCTTCCCCAGGTGCCCAACACATGCTTTCTAGACTCATCACACCGACCCTTGACCATTTGTACCCAAGGCCTCGATGCTCCTCTTAACCAATGGTGACGTGCCACCCCTCGACCATTTGTACCCGAGGTGCACTGACACTCACCCAACTTTCCTTTCTTTCACACTTTAGGTCCCTGACCTATAACTCACATCTACTAGAATGCATATGCCCTGCAACATGCTTCTAGACTCATGCATCATGCCCACAAAGCATATACGTGTGACTACTTCTCTTAACTCATGCTTAACTCACTGACCTAAAACAGAACCACTCATGCTTTACATCCATTCATCATGCAACAACAGTCATGCTTTCCAACGATTTCATATTTATATACATATATTCAAAGAAATAGCAATCACGAGAATAGTTTTAAAGCGAGAAAACACTCAGCATGCATCACACAATCAAACATGCAACATCAAGTAAGAACTACTTACCGGAAGCTCAAACGCTCCTAAACAATCCTAAAGGACTAATGGAAACAACCGGAAGAGCCTAAAGAGCTCTAACTACAAGCAACAATTACCAAGGGTTAGAAAACAACTTAGAGCACCTAATAGACTTGAGGAAAGGGTCTAGGGATGCTGGAATTTACCGTTCAGCGTCCGAAAGACCTCGAACACGTGCTGACCAGCAAGCGAAGAGGTTTAAAACCACTTGCTTAGAGGCCCTAAGCACTGGGTGTTCAAGTTTAAGGCTCAACGGATGATGGGTCACAAGGCAAGAATGATTTCGAACCCAAGACGGCACTGCACAGCATCGGAAAATCAAGAAATCAAACCAAACGCTCCATTCTAAGGCCGAACAAGAGTGGGTAATCTAAATTTGAGGTTTATAAAGCATGGGTAATGCTGAGAGCTTATCGAAAGAGCCTAAGCACGCTGAAACGATCCTTAAATCAGCCCGAACGTGCCTAAACACCAGAACAACGAAGATTCCAGCTTCTACTCACTAGCCCAGCCGAAAACAAGAGAAAATAGAGGATTAAACTTGCTACTTGAGGAACTTGAAAGAGAATCGAGAGAGAGACCTTACACGCGAGTTTGAAGGAGAAGAACCGAAGTTGTGGTGCTGGTCGACGCTCGCGAATACAGGGGCCACGGGTCTGCTGGTGTTGGCGTCAGAACATGGGAGAGAGAGACGCTGGAGGAGAACCCACGACTGCAACTCCACGCACGAAGGAACGCGGCTGCTGGGGAGGACGACTCACGACCTAGCGCAAGGAAGAACGAGCGAGCGAGAGAGAGAGACGCGCAGAGGGAGAGACGCGCGAGGGAGAGACGCGACGATGGGTCTCGCTGCCGGCTGAAGAAAATCGCGAGGGGGGAGGCTCTCACAGCGGCGCACACACGGGCAAGAGAGGGAGAAGACCTGCGGCTGGTGCTGGACGGCGGCTGAAAAAAACGCAGAAGGGAGGCTGCTGCTGCTACACGAAAAAGAGAGGGAAAAAGAGGTGCTTTTAGGGTTTCCTTCTTTTTTTTCTCTTTTACTTAAAATAAAACCCTAAGAAGAGAAAAAACTCATTTAAAACAGGAATGAGATTTAATCTAGGATTCTAATTAAAAATCCCAAAATGAAATTTAAACCCACTCTTAATTCCGAAAGATTTGGGATTAAAACTGATTAGGAAAAGTTTGGGTCTTTTGATATTTAAAATAAATATCAAATATTAAACCTCTAACTTTAGGAAATTTAAAGATTTAATTAAAAATCTCTTTCCCCTAAATTTTAGAAATTTAGTTTAACGACCCAAGGCCAACTTAAATTCTAATTTCCCAAATTAGAATAAGAACGCTTACAAATCTCAAAATGATTTGATTCCGAAACGCGGGGCGTTACACCCACCCCCCTTCTTTGCGTTTTTCCCTTCTTCGGTTAGAACTTCAGCGCCGCCCTCCAGCCGCCAACCTTCCTCGTCGCACCGTCGCTGTCCAAGTCGCGCCACTGTAGTCGTGGGTGTGTTGTCTCGAGCGGTCTCTCTCTCTGTGGGTGTGTGGTGGCCGTGAAAGCCCATTCCTGCCGCAACCATAGAGGTGAGCCGCCAGATTTTGTCGACTGCAGCAGCGCTGCTGCTGTTCCTCGCCAGAAAATGGAGACCCGAACGCCGCCGCTTCGTTTCCCCTCTTTTCCAAGTAGCTTCTTCTGCTCTATGGTTCACCCATAGCGCTTCAACCAAAACAACGATCTTGCTTCTCAAAACCTTTGCTTCCTTGGCTAGGATCTCGACAAACTTCTCCACCACATATGCCAAGTCCTCGATCGCCGACAGGGGTTTAGGATTCAACACATACGAAGGATCACGCACGTATTTCCACACCATTAACTTAAAATGAAAAATCAAAATCCCAAGTGCCTTATTGCAATTAAATAATTCCATAGTACAGGCCAAACCAAATCACACTTACTCGACTATACTCATGAAATTAATTACATAGAAAAGCACGGGGCGTCACATTCTCCCCACCTTAAAAGCTTTCATCCTCGAAAGACTACTGCTCAAACAGCTTTGGGTACTTGGCTCGAATTTCGACTTCTGTGTCCCTCGGTGTATTTAAATTCCATGAATATAGTCTAAAGGATAATAAATTTCTATTTTGGCTTGAACTGGTACTAAGGGATTATTAATTTAGAACCAGGGTGTTTGGGGAATTATTATTGGAATTTAATCGTTACGTTGATTTAATTCTCTCCCTAAAGCCGTTAATTTCTAAGACTTTTAAGCTTATTACTAAGCGTTGAAAGTTTCACCCTATTATAAGGGGTTAGTTGGAAATAGCTATTCTTGGGCTTCTATTTTGGGTTTTCTTAATTAAAGAATTAAGAAACGAAAAAGGAATTAAGGAATTAAGAAAAGAAGAGGAAAACCCTAGCCTCTCTTCTCTCTCCCTCCTTTGGTATTGCCGTGAAGGACCCCCACCCCCCTTCTTTGCGTTTTTCCCTTCTCCGGTTAGAACTTCAGCGCCGCCAGCCTTCCTCGTTGCACTGCCGCTGTCCAAGTCGCGCCACTGTAGTCGTGGGTGTGTTATCTCGCTCGGTCTCTCTCTCGGTGGGTGTGTGGTCGCCGTGAAAGCCCATTCGAGGTGTGCCGCCAGATCTTGTCGACTGCAGCAGCGCCGCTGCTGTTCCTCGCCGGAAAATGGAGACCCGAGCGCCGCCGCTTCGTTTCCCCTCTTTTCCTTGCGTTTCAGCAAGGTAAATCTCATAGATCTCTCTTTCTCCACGTTTTTTTCAGCCTTAACTCGTGCGTAAGCTCTTTTTCTATTGTTTTGGTTGCTTTATGCCAGATCTAAGTCCCTTTAAATCTGTTTTGGTTGGATCTCGCGTGTCTAGATCTCAGAGTGTCTCTTCCGCGCGATTTCGCCACTGTCCAACGACATTTTGGCTCCGTTTTGGATTGATACGACTTCACTTAGCATTTCCGGTAAGTTATAACACTTACCCATTCTTAGTTAAAACTTGAATGAGAATGGCCAATGGTTTAGGTGCTGAAAAATCTAAGTAGCCTTGAAAATTCTGTTCTGCAGTGCCGTCTTTGCTCAAGTCGTGGGTACCTCAACGTTGTTAAGCGATTCCGGTGAGTCTAGGCATTTACCCATGCTTAGGGGTGTTTAGATTAATTTACCCATTCGTTTTAGGTGCTAGAAAATTAAGATTGTGTTTGATTTTCTGATCTGCAGCGCGGCCTAAGTGTTCGATTGAGTTTGATACACTTCAACTCGAATACCCACCACTCAAGGATCCTTCTAGCGCGTCGTGAGGGGTTGGAATAACCCGCCTAGCGTGGAAAAGGGTCCGTTTGGGTAAGTTTCCTTGCAGTCCCTTTGTCTATAGCGTAGAGTTTGCTGCACCTTTAGTTGTTCTAGCTTTAAAGCATGTTTTAGATCATTGCCCATTAGTTTCTAGACTCTTAAAGTGTCACCCGATCTTTATAGGTCCTAGAATATGCTTTAAAATGGGTTGTCGTCGTTGTTTTAGTTGAAAATCATGTAGTTCATCAATGCCCGTTAAGTCTCATAGCCTTAAAATGTTTCCCAACCCTTATAAGTTCTTAAAGCATGGTTTAAGTGAGCTTTTACTTGCTGTCCGTAGCTTAAAAATCATGCTAAGCCAAGTCTCATTAGTTATCGAGGCCTTAAGTGCATTGCCTGAGCTTTAGGAGCCTGTAGAATGTCGTTCCTACGTTTTAGGTGGTTGTTGCTTGCTGTCCAGTGGCTGAATAGCCTTAATATCGTCAACTAACAAATACCCACTGCCCGTAACGCTTTAAACGTGGTTGCCCATGGTTTAATGGTGTTGGGTTCTCAATTCGGGTTATGTTTAGATGCTGTCCAGCAAGGAAACAAACCGTTATTGGTGTGGTCTCGCCCTTAGCAGCATGTTTTTAGGGTGCTTTTCTTTAGTATAGACTTCCTTTAATAGTTGGTAGCTTGTTTGTAGCCGGAAGCTCGTTTTGGGAGCGTGTGATGTGGACTTTTCCTAACCGCAAGCGCACGGGTCAAGTAATAATATAGTGAATAGTAAATTCGAATGTCGTCCTCTAGATTGGATTTTTAAGCAAATCAAGTATTGCGAATTATCTTGCCCAATTTTATTTAGGGATCAAAAAGTGATGAATAGGTGATGATAAAAACAAATCAAAGCAAGTAAAAAGAATGGAAATTCAATTGGGAAAACTACTTAGGGAATTGATTTCGCCGATTTCGTTTAGGATTGATTTTAAAGAATAAGTTATTATACACAATGAAATTATGAGCCAAAGACCCTTTAATCACAACTACCTCTCCCGAGTATAATTGATTCTCATGCAAATTAACCAACTTGATATCCCTATCTAAGTTTATTAATAAGCAAGGCAATGAGATCTTTTAACCAATTCTAAAGTTAATCTAAAACCGTCAAGAATTAGAAGCAAACTTTATTCATGCAATCTTGAGTAAGTCTAGATCAAATCCCCTCTCCCGAGCTAGATTCGAAACTTAAATCATCCAACTAATGGCCAATTAATTGAAAGCATTAAATCAAGATTACAAACACAATAACATTGCACAACTTAAACCATAAATCAATCCATAAACTTAATCAACTACATCAATCCCTAAGCTACAAGTTTAGCTACTCATGAATGTAAATACAAGCTCAACTAAATATATGAAAGCCATAAATCTAACTAAAGGAAGAAAAGGGAAAAGAAAACTCAATGTAGGCCGAGTCCCGACGTCCCCGTCACGATCCCCACGAACAATGGGTTGATTTCCAAGTCTCTCCCTTTGTTTTCAACCTTCAAGTCCTCTATTCTGTCCTCTTTACGGCTCCAAAAGGTCCCAAATCGAACACTCCCAAAACCTAGCCGAAAATAAGCTTTTATTCTGATTTTTCGTCTTAGCGTCGAGACGCTGTCAAAACAGCGTCGCGACGCTGCCTCTTAAACGCGCGTTCTGAATAAGGAAAAACGGTAGCATCGGGACGCTTCCTATCATAGCGTCTCGACGCTGTAAGCTTTACGCGCCTGATCTGATATGGAATGTGAGCGTCGAGACGCTCAAGAGCTAGCGTCTCGACGTTAGCCTGCTGTTGACCGAGATTTGACTTTTTTCCTCTTTTACTCTTTTCATTCCTTTGCATCTTTTCACGCCCCGAGCACCCGATTAACTCCAATATTGCGCTACAGCTCCAATCAACCATTTCCTACAAAATAAACATTAAAGCACAATAAAAAGGCCCAAAAATCATAAAAGACTAGCTAAATTAAATAAGTAAAGGTAGCTAGCTATGCTCGCTATCAAATACCCCCAAACTTAAGCTTTTGCTAGTCCTCGAGCAAACTAGAAATCAAACATACAGTGGAAAAATGGATGCAACAATCATGACTCAATCCTCAAGGCTCAAAAGTCAATAACCAAGCAAGCAAGAGACATGCACACAAGGACCAATGAGGGAGACAAAATAAAATTTTTCCAAAATTAACTTGCACAAGCGAGATCTAACTCAACGAGACCAGACTCTACTAGCACGGGATTGGATTATTAAACTCTCAGCTCATCTTCCCTCTACACTGGCACTAAGGTTTCACTAATGAGTTAATGCAACAAATTAGTTTGTTTATCTCCATACTTAGGTGCTTTTAATTAACAAATGAATTAAGCATGAAAATGTGGCACTAGCTTTCACACACCCATTGCAGGGACCCTTAACCCGAGATTTCATGTAGTAGCGGAGCATGACGTGGAAATCATGTGGAGTCTAGTGCATGTGTTGCATTTGCACGAGTTTGTGGTTTCTGAGCATATTGTTAGTTTATGACTTAGTAGCCTGTTGGATATTTGTGGTTGCATAAGCATGATGCTTGCTCGTGGTTGTGAAAGCATGTTGGATGCGTGTGTAGGGCATGTTGATTGCGTTGTTTGTTGTTTGTGGTTTGGTAAGTGTGAGCTGTTTACCAGTACCACGGTTGTACTGATACCCCCTTCCCCATCTTCCCCCCAACATATTAGATGTTGCAGGTTTCGAGGACGATCCGGACCTTGGTGGCGAGGAGGAGCGCTACGAGGAAAAATCCCTAGAGTGGTGGTGTCCGTGTGGTTATGTTTTCCTAGTTGTTTTAGTAGATGGTTTGATTAGTTTGAGTTGTTGATCTGTACCTCTGTGATGGTGAGAGATTCACCTAAGGATGGTCGAGTTTATGTTCTAGACTTATTTGTTTTGTTTAAGTTAATAAGATGTTTAGCTAGTGGAATAGCTTGCACTTTCGTTAATGAGTTGTCTTTAAGTTTCGCTGCGTGGATTCAAATTAATGCAGGTATTGATAAAGTATGATTTGTCTAGAGGAGATAGGTTGTGAAATCTGACTGTAGTTTGGTGGAGTTTGGCGTGATGCATGATTTAGAAGTGTTAAAATGGCTTTATAAGGTGTTGTGAAAATTGGTTCAGGCCATTTTACGTCGTTATGCTGCTGAAATTTTCGGTACATTCGGTTTAAGTGGTTCAGTTCAATAGATAAAGGTTTAAGGGATGAAGTAGCGTCTCTAGGCTAAGGGTTGGAAAACCTGGGACGTTACAAAACATCAACAATTGGGACACCACCAATTGATCTTCCCCGCTATAACTCTGAGATTAGGAATGTAGTTGTGGGACTACCGAATCTTGAATGGGAAAAACTCTAGAGAGAAAATTCTCCCTAGAGTTCTTGAGTTGAGAGAATATGAGAGGGCCTTATGGTGGCCATATGTTGTAGTACTTAAACCCTAGGTTTAGTGTTCTATTTATAGGAGAAAGGCCATGAATAAAATATTCATTTAAAATCAATTATTTCCATAACTGATTTAATCTTTTCCATAATTAATCAATTCCATGACCAACCAATTCCATGACCAATCAATTCCATAATTGATTAATCTTTTCCATA
This sequence comes from Luffa aegyptiaca, assembly GCA_017139565.1. Classification (NCBI taxonomy): domain Eukaryota; kingdom Viridiplantae; phylum Streptophyta; class Magnoliopsida; order Cucurbitales; family Cucurbitaceae; genus Luffa; species Luffa aegyptiaca. The sequence continues at coordinate 28,380,326 of CM029397.1, forward strand.
ACTAATTGATCACTTCCATAAGTGATTAAATCATTTCCATAAATGATTAATTACTTTCATAAGTGATTAATCATTTTCATAATTGATTAATTTCCAATTAATTAATTCTTTAATTAATTAATCACCAATTAAATATCATATATTTAATTTCAGACATTCTATTAGTTAATTAATTAATTACCCAATTAAATATCATATATTTAATTTGAGGCCTTCAATTAATTAATTCTATAATATGAATCAAATTCATATTAAAATTTGTACTCCTTCAAATTCTCTTATATCCTATAAATTTAATATGAATCAAATTCATATTAATATTTGAACTTCTTCAAATATTAATATTTGAACTTCTTCAAATATTTATTTCTCTCATACACTATAGTTTAATTAAATCTCATTTAATTTAAACTAAATTTAATAATTAATTAATTCATCTTCTAATTAAATACCATATATTTAATTAGACATATATTTGAACTCTTTCAAATATATCAATCTCTCAATATTATAAAGTTTAATCTCAAATTAGACTTTATATTTTAATGCATCACTATACATTATATTAATTTGTATCTCGTACAATTAACTTAATTCCCAATATGAATTTGAACTATTCAAATTCTCTCAAGATATATTTGTTCCTAATTACTCTTTACGAGCTAGCATGGGGACCTAATGGACCTACAGATCAGAAGCTCCAATGATATGAGGTTAATAGATTAAACTCATTAATCAGGTTAACCAATATTCATTAATTGTGGGTCATTCCACTAAAGACCCACAGCTGAACTCTTCTCACTGTAGAACATTTCTGTGACCATGGATGTAGACCTATGCCGGTAAGTCAATCCTTCACGAGTGTCCGTAATCACAGCTGGGTCAAATTACCGTTTACCCCTATGTTACATCTGTCTCCTTAAGTACCAACGGTCCTCTAATGAACAACCTGTTTATGGTTCAACCATTAAACAGAAAGTCCCTCTCGTGCCAGTGAGAGGGCGGGATCCCTTTGTTCAAGTCCCGGAGTCACCACTTAAGGGAACACTCATCTACTTCACCTAGAAGCGGGAAAGGAGTGAATTCCTTCTTGTGTTATCATGTCCCCAGCCTCCCACTCGGTCTTGTCCCCAAAAAGGAAGCCATATTGAGTTGGCGTATTGGCCACTCTCACCCATGCTAATCAAAGGACAATCCCTCATGAGAAGGAGTTCATGATACACTCAGGATTAAGACTGAGTTACCTAGGTCATCCTATTGAAACAGTAACCTAATTAGTTAACGGTGTTATAACTAATGGTTGACTATTTCGTGGTCTGGTCTTATGCAAACTCATTGCATATGATACCCCCACTTGCATGTCTACTACATGGACGTTTTGGATCAATACGTCTGTATCAAATACAAAGTGGGTCGTAGCTCATAGTGTTACCAGGATAAGGTACCCAACCTTATCCTTGAACTATAGACCTTTTAGGTTGTTACTTGAACATCGATCCTCGTATGTCCCCACATACTAGTTCAAGTTACATACAAACAACCTTGGATCTTAGTTTATTGGATTTGGGTCAAATTGTGCAATATTTAACAATAACACTTTATTGTAGAAACTCAATAACACTTTATTGAAACAAGTATACAATTTGTTTACATTTACTATCTACGAGTTTTAGGGCATAAAACCCAACAAACTCCCACTTGAACTAAAACTCTAGTTTAGTGGGATGTACAATAATCTATACAGCAGTGGGTGTATAAATACATGTATAAAACATATACAATGAAAAAATACAATAAACTAGGGCATCACTATACCCATTACATAATGTTATCACTATACCCATTACATTTCTCCCACTTGCCCTAGATTACACCTTTGTACATATCTCGTAGATCTAGACGTTCTAGATGACCCTCAAACACTTTAGCCGAGAGAGAGTCTTTGTAAATGAATCAGCAATATTTCATTCAATTTAATGTGTCTGCTTGTCTTAGGCTGCGATGTTCTTTTGAATTTGCCACAACACCACTATATCACTATAAAGTGTGATGGACAAGTTCACATTTGGAACACATTCCAAATCAATCAAGAACTTTCTAAGCCATACAATCTCTATCACTGCTTCACAAGCAGCTAATTTTTCGGCCTATACGGTCAAGACTGTAACTATGTCATACTATAGCTTCATCGTAAAGAGTGACCACAGATACTGATATAGATTTCCTCAAATCCTTATCAGTCTTAAAATCTGTGTCAGTGTATCCTGTAAGGATCAAATCCTTAGTCCCATACACGAGCATATAGTTCCTCGTTCTCCTCGAATACTTGAGGATATTCTTAACGGTTTTCCAATGGTTAAATCTTGGATTAGATTGATACTTACTGACAATCCGTATTGCATAGGGCATTCGTCTCATCTCCTCAACTTCTTGAGGTGTCTTAGGAAACAATTTCTTAGACAAAAAAGAATTCCACGCCTGAAAGGTAGTGAACACTTCTTGGAATTTTGTATCTTATATCTAATTGACATCTTGTAGATATAAGTCACTTGAGACAAGGCTAGCTTTTTGTTCTAACGATTCCTAACGATTTGGATCCCAAGAACAAACTCGACTTCTCCCAAATTTCCATTTGGAAATGAGCTGCTAGCTCTTTTAATGTCAGTAAGATAACCTACATCATTCCCAATGATTAGGATATCAATCATATACAACACTAAGTAAGCTACTGAACTATTGATGATTACTTGTAAACACAAGACTCATTAATGTTCTGATTAAAGCCAAAAGATTTGGTCACTATATCAAATCTTATATTTCAAGATCGAAATGCTTAGGTCAATCCATGAATGGATCACTTAAGCTTGCAAACCCTTTTGCTTTCGATCTTGTTGTATGAACCCTTCTGGTTAAGACCTTTAATGTCTCATTTTCTCTTGTAAATCCACTTGTAACTAATAGGTGTTACCCATCAAGCAGATCTACAAGATCCCAGATGGAAGTAAAATACAAAAGACTTCATTTCCAGGTCCATGACTTTAATCCATTGGTCCTTGTCAGCATCATTCATTTTCTTTCTAAAAGATAATGAACCCACTATGCCATCATCAGGTATGATGACCTAGGCTTCAATCAAGCCCATGTAACGTTCAGGTTATAAAACAATCCTCCCACTACATTGAGGCAATCTCAACTATTGAGATGGATGTGACTAACTAGATGCACTGATCCATCAACAACTCTTGTTGAACAGTCAGACTCATCAACAACTCTTGTGGATGTTACCGTAGCTTCATTAGTTAACTTAAACCGACTTTACTCTTGTGGTTTATGATTTTTGATGTGGACTTCTTCTGAGAATTTACCATTTGTCGATACAAATTCTTTATTCTCTTGTGAATTGAAGAAGTATCTACTTCTCGTTTCCTTTGGGGTTGCCTACTACAGTATGCAATGTAGCCAACACTGCATGACCCCAAAACGAGCCAGACAATTGAGCATAGCTCAACATGGAATTAACCATATCCAATAGGGTTCTATTTCTCCTAAATGAGATTTAGGGTGTGATCCTATGTACTATCAAATAGTCCTGAAATCTCAAATCCCTATACTCAACACTTTGATCAGATCGAAGTGTTTTTATCATCTCACCTAACAAGTTTTCAACTTCAGTCCTAAGCCCCTTCGAATATCTCAAGAGCTTCAGACTTAAGTTGCATTAGGTAAAGATACTCATACCTTTGAATAATCATCCAAAAGAGATGAATTATTCATGCCCTCCCACTGCTTTAACATATTGAACCACAAGGATCCAAATGTACAAGCTCCAAGGGCTCTTTGGCTCTTAGATCTTTTCCAGTAAAAGATCTATCAGTCATATTGCCCACAAGGCATGACTTACAAGGTAGTAGAGAGTCATCTTCTAACTCGCTTAGAAGTTCACTCTTGACCAATCTCCCAATCAAATTGAGATTAATATGGTCTACCTTAGAACCAAAGAAATGTATTTTCCTTTACGAGAAATCTTTTGCCTCTTTTCACATTGAGTAGTAGCAGTCTTAAAAAACCCAGTGTTCATGACTGCTTTACTCTTGATTAGTCCTAAAACATTTAGGTTACTTTCCAGTAAAGCTAAACAAATGTCATCTCCCTTTCTTGAAATAAAACTACGTTAGCAGAGAAAGGTAAAGAGTAACATTGTTCCAACAAATAAGACACATAAATCAAATTTCTTTTGATCTTAGGAATTACATACACATTATCTAATAATATGTATTTTCTCCCACTGAGAAAAATAACTTAATGTTCCCCACTGCTATAGCTAAAATAATCTCTCTAATTCTAACTTTGAGAGTTATTACACAAGTAGCAAGCTGTTGCCAGGAACTTATAACTTTAAAAGAGGAACACACGTGATCTGTGGCCCCTGAATCAAGTATTCAGGGAGAATCACTATTCTTCACTAATCACGTTTTCAAGACAAGTAAATGAAAATTACGGTCTTGAACAAGTTCTCTTTTGCTAAGCAGGGTTCTATGTCATATTCATCAAGAACAATTATTGATGAATTAAACATATGGGGCATGAGGACATTCCTCAGTTAAGAATAATCCTAGATTTATTTACCACAATTTGTCGTTTAAGCATGTTGTATTACCGTTATTTATAAAATGACGTAAGACAATACACATAAAATGATTATATAATTGCTGAAGTAACAAATTACTTGTATTATTAATAGCACTAACCCATTACAAATAATCCAATCAAATTCTGCAAAAACAAATAAGCAACCAAAGAAACCCTATAAAACTATTGATTTGGTTTTTGCAACGATACTTCAAAGGTTTAGAACAACAGACACCAAAGGGTGGTCAGCTACTCCTCCTCTGAATTGAGACAATCTCAACCAAATTCTAACACCAGAATAACTCATATTCCGTTAGCGTTTAGTTATCGTTGTTCGGTCAAGGATTAGTTAACACATTTAACTCATTCTCGTAAGTGTAACCCTCCCACTTTCAGATCTCAGAGGCACGCACCAACAGGCTACCGAAGGAAAAGACAACCTGCAGGCGGATCATAGGACTCTCACAGTGTGAACTAAGGGCGGAGGCCGAGGGATACGTTGACACGTGTCCCGCTCCCACTTACTCTGGACATTTTTTCCATTCACCTTGTTATTGATCCATGCAATTGTTGGGTTTTATGCCCTAAAACTCGTAGGTAGTGAATGATGACAAATTGTTCACATGTATCAATACGTCGTTATTGAGATTTGTACAATAAAGAGTTATTGTTACTAAAATTGCACAATTTGACCCAAATCCAATAAACTAAGATCCTAGGTTGTTTAGATGAAACTTGAACTAGTATGTGGGGACATACAGGGATCAGTGTTCAAGTAACAACCTAAATGGTCTATAGTATAGGGATAAGGTTGGGTACCTTATCTTGGTAACACTATGTGATACGACCCACTTTGTATTCGATACAAATGCAATGATTCAAAGCATCCATGTAGGAGACATGCGAGTGGGGGTATCCTGTGCAATGAGTTTGCATAAGACCGGACCACGAAATAGTAACCACTAGATGTAACACCGTTGACTAGTTTAGGTTTCTATTTCAATAGGATGACCTAGGTAACTCAATCTCAATCCTGAGTCTGTTATGAACTCCTTTTCAGGAGGGATTGTCCTTAGATCTGTATGGGTGAGAGTGGCCAGTTCACCGACTCAATAATCCTACCATTTCAGGGGCAAGACCGAATGGGGGCTGGGAACATAACAGTACAAGATGGAATTCACTCCTTCCCCTATTGGGGTAAGTAGATGTGTGTTCCCTTAAGGGCTGATTCCGGGTCTTGAACAAGGGCGCCCATCCTCTCTTGGCCCGAGAGGAACTGCTGTTTATTGATAGGATCATAAACAGATTGTTCATTAGAGGAATCAGTGGTACTTAAGAATCTAGAGGTAACCTAGGGGTAAAACGGTAATTTGACCCAGCTGGCGTTACGAACACTCGTGAAGGATTGACTTACTGTTATTGGTCGATATCCGTGGACACAGAAATATTCTACAGTGAGAACAGTGCAGCTGTGGGTCTTTAGTGGAGTGACCCACAGTTAATGAATGTTGACTAACTTGGTTAATGAGTTTAGCCAATTAGTTTCGTATCGTTGGAGCTTCTGATCTGTAGGTCCATTAGGTCCACCTGCTAGCTCGTAAAGGGTTCTGAGGTTAAATAGTCTTGAATATAATTTGAAGTGTGTTCAAATTCATTGAGGGAATTTTATTGTATTTGATACAATTAAAATAATGTATATAGATACATTATAATATAAGTTTAATTGGTGAATTAAACTTTATATTATAAATTAATTTTGGATATGATTCAAAATTAATTAACGAGAGAATTAAATATTTGAAGGAGTTCAAATATTAAGTATGAATTAGATTCATATTGAAACTATAGGTTAAATTTAATGTGAATGAGATTCATATTAAAACTATAGTATATGGGAGAATTATTTGAATAATGATTCAAATAGTAAATTAATTAAATATATGATATTTAATTAATGAATTAATTAATTGGAGAATTAATTAATTTAATTTAATTAAATGTGATTTGATTAAATTAATTCTATAGTTAATATTAATGTATATTATGATGCACATTAAAACTATAGGTTAAATGAGAGAGATTAAAATTGAACATGATTCAATTGTAATTAAATATTGGATATTTAATTAATGTGGATTCAATTAATGAGATTAATTGAATGGCCAATTTAATTCAATTTAATATGATTCAAATTGAATTAAATACCTTATGTTATAATTGATTTAATTAATATTATTTTAATTAAATTAATTATAATTAATTAATTAATTAAATGATTATTATTATTTAATTAATAGACAACCAAGATCGTTTGGATTAGATCCAACGATGAAGATTAAGTAGGGTAATAACTCCCTCCCCACTTATCGTAAAGTGGAGAGGGGTTACCCAAGGGGTCTCTCTCATTCTTCAATTTTACAGAAAAGTTTTTCCTCTCAATTCTCTCTCTGACTCTCTCTCCAAAAAAATTACAGCAACTTGTTTGCTGCAATTTTTTCCCTTCCAAGACTAGTTTTGGGTTCCCACAAGCCGGATCTCGATTCCCAAGAGTCATAGCGGGTGATCCGACATGGTGCTGTTCTTGAAACATTGTGCAGTATTCTTCAAGTTCATGTAAGTACTTAGTTCTAAAATTAGTTTTAGATCTAAAATATTATCATGCTTAATCGGTTTTAATTTAGAAATTTGTTTCTGAATTTATTTTGTCCAACGTATCGGTTTTCTTTAATTGAAATTAAATCACGCTCGATTTAATTCGCTTCCGCTAGAGGATTCAACTCCTTCAGCAAACACTTTCCGAAGGGAGGCCGCTCCTAAGGCGACTCGAAGCCGAGCATGAATCTCATGTTGTGAATATAGGGACGTATGGGTAAAACTTGATTTAAATCTCGTTTTGTAATTTTCCTCCCACTGAAAATGTCCTAAGGTTAATTTAGGGTTGTTTAACTTAGATAAAATTCGGCTAAGTCAATCTATCTAAGTCTGATCCTATTATAACAATTATGGAAAGGATTCAACCGCAATGTTTTAGGTGAATTAAACTTCTTTTAATAAACCCAACTTTGCAAGTCAACATTACTATGGTTAATTCAACTCAAGGTTCGGGTCAGTTCCTAGGTAGGAGGTGTTCTGTAAACCGTCATCTTAAGTACCCCCAGCCTTAGACAGAACTTTACCGAGAGAGTTCCCTTATAACCACAGTAATGTAAGGTCTTTACTCTAAAGATCTAGGTGTATTAAATACTTTTAACAAACCTAGTGACATTGCATGCTAACATTTAACTATGATTAATTCAACTCCGGTATTCTGGGTCAGTTCCCAGGTAGGAGGTGTTCCGTAAACCGTCAACTTAAATACCCCCAGCCTTAGACAGAACTTTACCGGTGGAGTTCCCTTATAATCATAGCAATGTTTTTCCTACTTAGTCAATTAAAACTAATTTTAATTCTAAGTAAGAATAATTCTAATCCTATTAGAAATGTGATCTTAGGTCTAATTAATTTTAAACATTTTAAAATTAATTCATTTATCCTAAGATCCTATGTTTGCATGCAATTCTTTGTTATAGGTTAACGGTTTCTATTCATTAATATTATAACTATTATAAATTTTAATGAATTGGCCCTATAACATGCTACTATGGTGAATAAATTAACAATCAAATTCTAATTAATTTATAAAATCATACATTAGCATACATGCCATAAATATAACAATTATATTAATATAAGGTAATGTCATGCTCAATGCAATTTAATTTCCTTTTAATTAACCTAACTCTTAAATTAATTATCCAAGAAAATTAAAATTAAGCATTACCATTTTCATACATTAACATAACATTTATATTAATATATCATGAAAATTAATTAAGCATGTTAATTACTTATATAAATATAACTCTTATATTTTTTAAAGTAAAGTAATTTCATGCTCAATTCAAATTAGTTTTCTTCAATTAATCTAACTCTTAAATTAATTACCCAAGAAAATTAAAATAAGCATTCACATTTTCATACATTAACATAACACTTTATATTAATGGCTCATGAAAATAAATAAAGCATATAAATTACTTTTATAAATATTACTTTTTTATATTTTTTACTAAAGTAATTTCATGCTCAATGCAAATTAATTTTCTTCAATTAATCTAACTCTTAAATTAATTACCCAAGAAAATTAAAATAAACATTCACATTTTCATACATTAACATAACACTTTATATTAATGGCTCATGAAAATAAATAAGGCATGTAAATTACTTTTATAAATATAACTTTTTATATTTTTTACTAAAGTAATTTCATGCTCAATGCTTCTCAATTTTCATCCATTTAATCATAACAATTTATATTAAATACTTTTGAAAATAAAATTCATACATATTTCATACATTATAACATTTATAATAATAAATATGCATGAACATGCTTAACCTATGGTGAGATTTTAAGCTAAATGACATACTTTATGCAACAATCAATTAATTTAATACATACATCACATGCATAATTAAATTAAAACTACCAAAATTTACCGGCATATTTGGCATATCCTAAGGAATTTAAAGCAATTTAAATTACAATAATTTAAATCCAAGACATATCTTGGTCTTCAAATCTTTTCCTTTTTGGCATTTACAATTGATCTAATCAAAAGTATAAATCTAATTCCAACAAATATGCCTAAATAATCAATTTTGTAAATTAAACCACATATCACATATATGAAATTAAAATACCCACCATTGAACCAATGCTAATTTTAGAGAAACGAAATTAAATCTACGATCGACTCTGATACCAATTGTAAGGATTTGGAATTCCCCAATTCCGTTAAAGCGGAAGCGTAATTGGGACCGATTCGTAGTTAATTTTGTTTATCCAAAAATACTATTGCATTGGTTAAAATATAGGACAAATTCTATACAAACTTAAGGCTAAGCATACAAAAATTATTAGATCTAAATCTAAAGGGGAGAAGCAAATATACCGTCGTTGACGACTCTGAATACTTCAACGGACATCTTTCTTGATTTTGGACCAAACATCAACAATTGGGACACCACCAATTGATCTTCCCCGCTATAACTCTGAGATTAGGAACGTAGTTGTGGGACTACCTAATCTTGAATGGGAGAAACTCTAGAGAGAAAATTCTTCATAGAGTTCTTGAGTTGAGAGAATATGAGAGGGTCTTATGGTGGCCATATGTTGTAGTACCTAAACCCTAGGTTTAGTGTTCTATTTATAGGAGAAAGGCCATGAAAAAAATATTCATTTAAAATCAATTATTTCCATAACTGATTTAATCTTTTCCATAATTAATCAATTTCATGACCAACCAATTCCATGACTAATCAATTCCATAATTGATTAATCTTTTCCATAAATGAGTGATCACTTCCATAAGTGATTAAATCATTTCCATAAATGATTAATCACTTCCATAAGTGATTAATCATTTTCATAATTGATTAATTTCCAATTAATTAATTCTTTAATTAATTAATCACCAATTAAATATCATATATTTAATTTCAGACCTTCTATTAGTTAATTAATTAATTACCCAATTAAATATCATATATTTAATTTGAGGCCTTCAATTAATTAATTCTATAATATGAATCAAATTCATATTAAAATTTGAACTCCTTCAAATTCTCTTATATCCTATAAATTTAATATGAATCAAATTCATATTAATATTTGAACTTCTTCAAATATTTATTTCTCTCATACACTATAGTTTAATTAAATCTCATTTAATTTAAACTAAATTTAATAATTAATTCATTCATAATTAATTAATTCATCTTCTAATTAAATACCACATATTTAATTAGACATATATTTGAACTCTTTCAAATATATCAATCTCTCAATATTATAAAGTTTAATCTCAAATTAGACTTTATATTTTAATGCATCACTATACATTATATTAATTTGTATCTCGTACAATTAACTTAATTCCCAATATGAATTTGAACTATTCAAATTCTCTCAAGATATATTTGTTCCTAATTACTCTTTACGAGCTAGCAGGGGGACCTAATGGACCTACAGATCAGAAGCTCCAATGATATGAGGTTAATAGATTAAACTCATTAATCAGGTTAACCAATATTCATTAACTGTGGGTCATTCCACTAAAGACCCACAGCTGAACTCTTCTCACTGTAGAACATTTATGTGTCCATGGATGTAGACCTATGCCGGTAAGTCAATCCTTCACGAGTGTCTGTAATCACAGCTGGGTCAGATTACCGTTTTACCCCTGTGTTACATCTGTCTCCTTAAGTACCAACGCTCCTCTAATGAACAACCTGTTTATGGTTCAACCATTAAACATAAAGTCCCTCTCGGGCTAGTGAGAGGGCGGGATCCCTTTGTTCAAGTCCCGGAGTCACCACTTAAGGGAACACTCATCTACTTCACCTAGAAGCGGGAATGAGTGAATTCCTTCTTGTGTTATCATGTCCCCAGCCTCCCACTCGGTCTTGTCCCCAAAAAGGAAGGCATATTGAGTCGGCGTATTGGCCACTCTCACCCATGCTAATCAAAGGACAATCCCTCATGAGAAGGAGTTCATGACACACTCAGGATTAAGACTGAGTTACCTAGGTCATCCTATTGAAACAGTAACCTAATTAGTTAACGGTGTTATAACTAATAGTTGACTATTTCGTGGTCCGGTCTTATGCAAACTCATTGCATATGATACCCCCACTTGCATGTCTACTACATGGACGTTTTGGATCAATACGTCTGTATCAAATACAAAGTGGGTCGTATCTCATAGTGTTACCAAGATAAGGTACCCAACCTTATCCTTGTACTATAGACCTTTTAGGTTGTTACTTGAACATCGATCCTCGTATGTCCCCACATACTAGTTCAAGTTACATACAAACAACCTTGGATCTTAGTTTATTGGATTTGGGTCAAATTGTGCAATATTTAACAATAACACTTTATTGTAGAAACTCAATAACACTTTATTGAAACAAGTATACAATTTGTTTACATTTCCTATCTACGAGTTTTAGGGCATAAAACCCAACATATACACTATTGAATCAAATAAGATCAACTAGCATTCATATATGCATATAATTTTACTTTGTATATTACATCAACTTTTGTACAAAGCTTCAAGTATAATGATAAAATAATATACTATATATTTAGCCATCAACCAACAAAAACCTCACATAAATCAACTAGTTGCAATCAGTAGGCTCCTTTGCTTCTAGGTTCTTTTAAGACCTAACTAAGTAAACAATATCTCATTATGATTAACTATTTTAAGTCATAGTCAACTACACATTTACTAAAACATATAATTCTAGTTCATATGTACCTTTAGATATTGAAAAGAATCTCAAGCCAAAACTCTTTGATCTGAACTACTCCTCTTTCAAAACATTACTTCTTGGAGCAAATCCTTCCTGAGAGTGTTAATGTTCACATCATTTTATTGGTAAGAATTATTTTCATTTCAAATTAACATTTCAAGAAATAGTACATACCTTAGTCATTCTATTTTTCATGAGATATCTCACTTGGACAAAAGAACTAATATATTACAATCAACATTAATATGTGAAACATGAAATTCTATTTTAAACTTCATTACATACCTCTTTCACATCGAAGATACTTGCATGTAGAAACTTCTTGGTCAAAGCTACCCTTGATCTCACAAGCTATTCTAGAGCAAAGATCCTCAAATCAAATTTTCAATAATAAGATCAGAACATTATTTACAATTATTCCAAAATAACTCTCGAAATAATGAAAAAAATAGTTAATATCTTACCAATGAACTCAAAATTACTTCCAGGAACAAGATTGCATTCGTCCAGTACAACAAAAGTGATTATCAAAAGTAACCAAAACAACCTTTTCCAAAAGCTATTTTTGCCACAACTCCAAAATCAAGTGAGCAACAAAATAGTATAAAACAGTTAAACCTGTTAAAGATATACCCAAAATACGACACATATATTATGCAAAATATATGTGCTATCCTACAAACTCAGCCCACTCAACTCTTATAATGTCAATCTCATCTTGTGTGTAAGTAGATGGTGCACCTTTCATCTGCATATATGAACAAAATGTCAAAATACGAACTTTATTAAATCCATTCTTACTTCAATGTGTTTCAGTGGCAAACATACTATATCTTCAATTGAGGTGCTCTTACGATGGATTATGTCACGCATAAATCGCATAACATAATACCCACATTCCACAGAACTTGGTTGTTTCGGACACTATACATACAACATACAAATAAAGTCTTTAAATAAGCAAAGATGAACTATAATTTCAATAGAGGATATTGTTTAGAAAATAATTCACCTTTACATTTTTTAGAGTAGCCTTTTTCTTCTTGCAAATTTTGAAGGCCCTAAAATGCATCAAAGACAAAAGATCTTAGACATTTACATAAACTAATTAACCATTAAATTTATTAAAAAAAAAAGGTTTAACATCTCATACATGTTAACTACTTCAACAATATCATCATGTAGACAATTCCTTAGAGAATCTAGAGAGAATACCAGACTCTTAGAATGATCAATAATGATCAAAGTCCAATGACATCTACACATTAGAATTACAGAATAAGTTAAATAATTGACAAATAATACATAACTATTGTATTCAAATAAGACTTACCAAGAATTATATGGAAAAATAAGCAACTGATCTCGTTTGGTTCCCAACAAACGTGCAGTCAATAGTTGAGCTCGAGGTTCTTTGGAACCAGCTGATGGGGAGATTGATCCAGCATCTAGAAACTTGTAACATCCTAATGCATTTGACTTGACAATAGTTTTATCAAGTAAAAATTTAATACTAATAAAATAACATGTTTACTACCACAAAACATTATGTATTCACTTACATCATGTATGCATCTATGCAAGCATTTGATATTTCACACATATGACAAAAACTTTGTAATACTTCAAGCATTATATAAGATTTGCGTTGGATACCAAAAACATCAATAGGGACATTGATCTGTATAGCTGAACCAATATGCTCAACCTCACGAAGCAAACATCGTAGAGCTACCGGAGAATTTTGAAGGTGTGTCGTGGAGCAAAAATGTTGTACTCTTTTAGACTTAAGAGTTTCGTTGATCATCAAATAAAATGATATTACTAATAATAAAATGATGATATAACTAATAATATTGAAGAGAATTCCAAATATGTTACTGATAACTGCCCAAAAGGTAGTTATTTAGGCATCATTTATATAGGGATTTGTGTGTCTTTTGTGCTTAATAGGGATGATTTTAGATAAATATTATATGTTTTAACCCATTTGGAAGAATGGAAGCCTTGGAAATTATTTTGTGCAGATTATGCTGCTGGGCGACTAGAGGGAGCAAATTCTGTGTTGTAGCAAAACTGGGAGCAAAACTGCCACGTCACAGCTCGTTAGCCAAGTTGAACAACCGAATTCTGTTGAGTTATTTTCGTGATAAAGGAGCAAGGAGAGCCCTACACGTGTCCAAGTTGACCTAAGTCAAGCCTCCTATCCTTCTATAAAAGGGAGTTGCCGTCTAAGTCAAAGTCATTCCACTTTTGGGAGAAAACATTCCATTCTTGGAAAGTTCCTTCCATCTTTGGGAGCCGAATAGTGAAGAGAGATTGGAGATCACCTAGAAGACCATCATTGCAAGCTGAACGAGGAGATTAACATTTCCTTTTATTATCTTGTAATTATGGGCATGCCTACTCAGATTGTAGCGTGCATCTCCATGCATAGTATGAACTAAGTAGCTTAGGCGTTGGTTAGGAACAATGTGATTGTCGTGCTTAACTTTATTAATATATATTGATTATTGCATCATGGTTAATTGTTGTGCTTGTTTCTATTTTATGCCCGCCTGGCCAGCCGGTATGAACGCCTCTCTCTAGTTTCAGGGATGATTTAGAGAGTGTGTGGCGGTTAATCACATTACGATCATTGTGTATTGGTGAACGCCAGTGACTGAGCTAGGGATAGCCAGTTGCCTAGTGCTTGATCGGTCGTACTTCATTGGGGTTGAAACACATTCCAAAAAATCCGGAGTTCCGGGAGGAATCTGCTAATAATACTGCGAGAGTTTGCATGATCAATAATATTGCTAGAGCATCTTTTAAAACAATTACTAAAACCTAACCAGCGCCTGCCTCTAATCTGTCTGCCTATTTGATTATTTTATGTTCTGTCATTTACTTTGCTTCAGCATTATTCTTATAAAACCCAATCATTTTTACTACCTTGAAACCATTAAAAGATTTATACAAAATAAATAGAGTGGAAGCTAGTTCAGGCCTTGGATTGACAAATACTTATTACTTGTTGCGGACTGTGTATACTTGCACAGAGTTCTAGAGTCCTTTTTATACCATATTTTTACTCACTCTAGGAACCCAACAGTTACTTTTCTTTGTCAATGATAACAAGATTTCGTGGCCATAATAGATGCGAACCTAACTCTTGGGAGAGTAGTTTTTCCCCTTCATTTGATGGTATGGGAAGAGAACAATTTCCATCCACCACTACATCAATTGAAACCTTTACATTATCACCTTTTATACTTGAATCAAATATTGTCCCACATGCGACAATGTTGTCAATAGATCCAAATGCCAACCGACAAGGAGTTCCATCCTATTTTGGAATCATTGGAACAAGTGTTAATAAAGATTTGTGCAAAATTTAAATAAATACAAGTGAATTCTTACCTTAATTGTGGTAGTTATCATTTTTGTGTAGCAACTTCAATTACTTCAGAAGTGTTTTCTACTTCATAGTTTCGTCTTGGCAATTCTTCAACATCGTCATATTTTGCATCAATTGAAAACTGTGAAATTTGAATAGCAACAACTTCCTTTTGCTTTCTTTTTAGAGCGAAAGACTAAAATATCCAGAAACATCAAAAATGCCACAAGTACAAAAAGATAAACAACAACTACTTTAATTCAATAAAATTTGGTTGGATAATAAAAAAGCACATGGGTGGAAATAGTGCCTGCAACCATACTTTTGAAGAATAGTAATATAAAAAATTGTTATCAAATGGAGCCTCAATAAACTCATATGTGTGCTTAGAGTATAGCTGTAAATCATATAAAATGTTGTAACCAAAAACACAGGCACCGGTCTAAAGATAAAATATCGCTTGAAAAAAGAGAGATAATATCGTGACTAAAATAGACATACTTAAAACAAGAATATAGCTTTAATTGTGCATCTCATTGGTCATGTTTGGTTGAGACACCCTTCAACAAGAGTGAAAAAATGTTCAACAACACACAACAAGAATATTATAATAGGTTTTTTCAAAAAAAAAAAAAAAAAAAATATTATAATAGGTCTATAAGGCACTAGTAGAGTAACACTAAGTTGTCACTATGAGACATGTTAGTAGTTCAACTATTAAAGGACTAAAACAACAAGCTTAATTAAGTGGTAAAAACAGCCAACATTTGCCAAATGTGCGTTCAACATAAATGTGTACTAATGGTTGTGATCCTAATTATTATTATTATTATTTTATATACAGTAGTAGTCCCTAAGTCTTGCTAGAAAATTGGATAAAAGAATCTTACAACAAATACAAATGATAGTTACATAAAAATTTATATGAAATATACTTCTCGAGAGCTATTCCACCAATAATTAGATAACTTAATTAGTGAGTTATATGAATTAATCATTAAACAATTTCAGTAACATTTGAAAACTAAAAATCCAAACTCACAACAACACTTAACATAGAAAAGAAAATGAACCTAATATCATAGAAAGAGGTCTCTCTTCATTATATCCATTGTCCAGATTGAACTTAAACTAATTCTTTCACCCTCCAAAACACTAATTCGTCCTTCCCTTGGAAACCTACCTTAAACTAAGCTAAGATAATTTTTTTTCTATTTAGCTTGTTGTCTCTAAGGGTGCCATTTCTTCCATCACCCACCTTCCAAAAAGGTGATAAATTCGACTTTGTCAAGCCCAATAGTTAAGTCTACTTCTTTTGAGTCAAAAGACTATTGTAGATTAGATCACCCGAATCTTGGCAAGATTCTTCATGTAGGTTGCTTTTGGAGTGGGTGTTTCTTGAATGGGCTTGGGTTAAAGATTTTTTTGGCTAGAGGCTAGAGCTTCGTTTTGTGTTGCCCCTTTGGAAGTGTTTACAAATCCTAGGATATTAACTCGCTTGGGGCTTTTAGACTTCCATAAAGCAGAGAAAACCTCCCATTTAGAAACTTTAAAAGACTTGATAGTGAGCATAGCTAGCTATTTTTCCCTAATTAATTAAGCTAGTCTTTTATATTTAATTGGCCAAAATTATGCATTTTTTGTGTTCTATTTGTAGGAATCATGTTTTGGAGTTAAATCGAGAAATTGGAGCTAAATATGTGTTCGGGACATGAAAATTGGCTAAAGAACGAAAAAGATTCAAGTTAGAAGAAGTCAAAAGAGAGCTATCTGCAGACCAGTGTCGGGACGCTGCTCTTAGAGCGTCTCGACGATGCCTTTCCTTTTCTGAATTAGGCGGCAACAGAGACAGCATCGAGACGCTGTCTCCTTAGCGTCTCGACGCTATCAACAGATTTCCTATTTAATCTTCTTTTCATGCTACGGATTGGGGGAGTCCAATTGGTTAGATTTTAGCCCTAATTTCGACTAGAGACCTTTGGTTGGAGCTAAAGCAAGGCCAATGAGCGGGAATCTAGCGAGAAGACGGGGAGATCGTGACGGGGACGTACCGGTTTCGACGGATTCGAGTTTTCCTTTCTCTTTCCCTTAACTCTTGTAGTTTTCATGGCTTTTCTTGCAATTATTGTTTGTGGTTTAAAGACTATGAATTGCTAGTTGTTTGTCTTAGGGTTTGATGTAATTGTTTTAGTTGTTGGGCTGATTTTAGGTACGAATGTATTTTTATTTTATTCATGCAATTTTACTTAATGCTTTCAATTACTTGATCACTAATTGAATGATTTAAGTGTTGAATCTAACTCGGGAGAGAGGATTTGGCCTAAGACTTACCTTGTTTAATTGCATGACTAGAGTAGAAATTATAAGTTTGTGACGGGATTTGGAATATCTCTAGAAGTATAACAAGGACTAAACCGAATAATGCCTTGCATGTTAATGAACTTAGATAGGGATATCAAGTTAGTTATATGCATGAGAATCAATTATACTCGGGAGAGGTAATCGTGATAAAAGTTTCCTTGGCTTGTAGAATAATTGCACGATCAATTCATTCCTATTAATCAATACTCAATCTTAAATAATGAAATCAATTCCCTAAGAGTCTTTCCATTTGAGTCTCCACCCTTTTATTTTTATGCTTTTAGTGTTTACTTTTATCTTTATCATTGAGTTTTGCTCCCTAAATAAAATTGGACAAAAGTATTCACGGTACTTAATTTGCTAGAAAACCAATCCAGAAAACGACACTCGTTTAATCACGAAAACACTATATTATTACTTGACCCGTACATTTTTCTGGCTAGAGGCTAGAGCTTGGTTTTGTGTTGCCCCTTTGGAAGTGTTTACAAATCCTAGGATATTAACTCGCTTGGGGCTTTTAGACTTCCATAAAGCAGAGAAAACCTCCCATTTAGAAACTTTACAAGACTCCTTTTGTCATTGCTTCTTTATGGTTGCCATGGGTGAAAGGAAACAAGAGAATTTTTAAAGACCAGTCAAATTGATACCTTTTTTGATTATTTAGTTCACTTTACACTACTTATTACTGTAAACCTGATATGATCCCCAAATTGCAATGGAAATTGATATAAAGATAGTATTTAAATGTGTTAGAGTCACCCTGAACCCAATAACTTAAGCTGAAATTATTTATTCACATCCTTAACATTCCCCACATTTCCCCTAATTTGTGACCTTGGAAATTAACATAAAACCTAATTATCAATATTAATTGGGGAGGAAATATCAGTGAGGACCTCTTGTTTTGATACTATGCTAAATCACCACTAAACTTAAAATCTTAAGTTAATGAGTTAGGATAATTTTAATTATTTAGTTATATTCTTATTAAAACGATAAAAGGTAAATACAATCCCCCGACTTCAAGACTCTTGGACTCTTCCAAAATAACTACTTCTGAAGTTCAACCTATCCCCCATCTCCATAACTCCCTCTAGTAATAACCATTCTACCCCAACAAACTTCCTAAATATTTACCATTATGTTACAAAGTATATCCTAATAAAGCCTTTAATATTTCTTTTCAAAAATTTGTCACCAAATCCTCCCTTTTTTGTAATTATTCCATCCAATCAATAAATAACTGGAAGA
The DNA here is from genome assembly GCA_017139565.1 of Luffa aegyptiaca. Lineage (NCBI taxonomy): Eukaryota > Viridiplantae > Streptophyta > Magnoliopsida > Cucurbitales > Cucurbitaceae > Luffa > Luffa aegyptiaca. Next base: position 28,399,314 of record CM029397.1, read on the forward strand.
ATTTTTTTAAAGTGCCATTTGCTTGGGAGTATCTTTTCTTCACCTTCATAATTTCATTCATCAATGAGATTTTTGTTTCTTCTAATAATTGGGTTGTCTTTCTTGTTTCAATATCCTCATTAGTCTATAGGTCCTATAATTAGGTAAGATCGAGAATGGAGTCTGGAGGATGTTAGAAGGGTTGTTGTCTTTTTGTTTTGAGTATATTTTGTCTGTACACATTCTTTTCAAGTTTTCTCAGACCCTCATTGGTGGTCTGGAAGCGTCCATGAAAGGAAGTGAGGTTTAAGGTTCATGATGAAACTTGCCTTTCTAAAGTTGGTATAGGAAGTTTGGAATTAGAAAGTTGTTGGAGATTTATGATTAAAGGAACATGAGAATCAAGGGAAGAAAGGCTTAGAAGTAGGTTTAAGGTTATTCTTTGTAGGGAGGAGATAGGTCGGAGGCAAAAGTCCAAAGTGAAGTATGTTAAAGAAGGGGATGGAACATGACCCTCTGTCACATACTAACAAACTTAAGGAGACTCAAGAACATGATAGAGATCGTTTTCAGTGAATGGTTTTACTATATAAGGTGATGGGGAGATTGAGTAAGGTACTTGACCCTCATGGTTTTCTTTGTTGGGATTCTTTCAGGAGAGCTTGAAGGCGTCATCAAGGGAGACCTTCTCAAAGTTTCCACCTAATTTTATGAGAAGGAAATCATTGATGCTTCCATAAATTAGACATGTGTTGTCTTATCTTGAAGAATATGTCAATAGACCCATAACTAGTCAGGAGTATGAAAGATTATTGCCAAAAATTTTGCTGTTAGAATAGCAAGGTGATGCATAGCGCAATCCATAGCAACCAAGGAGGATTTGTGGAAGGGGAGACAGATTCTTGCTATTGAGGCTTCTAAGAATTACAAACAAGGTTCTATTAACAAAAAAAAAAAAAAAGGCAAATACAGCCTAAGGGCCAAGGGGAAGAGATTGCCCCTATCCAAGAACTATCTCAAAAGAGCTCTTGCCAATCGCTAATGATCATGAGCAAGCTATAATTACAAAAGAAATTCTTGTATAAAGAAATTTTCGTTATCGTTTCTTATAAAAAAAAAAAAAAAAAAAAAGAATTACAGATGAGGTTCTTGTAAGACATCTTCTCTCAACTTATTTCTAGTTATATTGAAGAACAAGTTTCTAAACCTCTCCTACCAAACACCTCCATCCTTAAAATTCCTCATATTCTTCTCATAGTCATGCCACACCCACCGCTAAATAAATTGAAATCCTCTCTGCCGAACAAGTTTCTAAACCTCTCCTACCAAACACCCCCATCCTTAAAATTCCTCATATTCTTCTCATAATCATGCTACACCCACCGCTAAATAAATTGAAATCCTCCCTGCCGAACAAGTTTTTAAACCTCTCCTACCAAATACCACCATCTTTAAAATTCCTCATATTCTTCTCATAGTCATGCTACACCCACTGCTAAATAAATTGAAATACTCCCTGCCGAACAAGTTTCCTCCTTCCTTCTGAAAGCAAGATTCAAAGTATCCTCATCTAGGATAGAATCTGTTATCATCCACCATTAAAGCAAAGAATAAGAAATAACCCAGAAGCATCTCACACTTAATAGCAAACCAATGACTCTAAGACTCAAGTCAGTCAACGCAATCACAGAAGCTAGAGCGATAAAGACATTAAATTGGTTAGATTAAATTTCAAAGTACAAAAAAGTGAAACAATAAGCAAGATTTCTCATCTAAAGCACGAAGCTTTCAAAAAAAAAATCAGAAAGGGAAGAAGATAGTCATTTCAACGAATCGAAACAAAATTATACAAACAAACAAAAAAATCAACGAAGTAACTTAGATAAAACCTACTTGAAAAACCAAGGAAGCAACCACGAATGAAGATGTTGCAGTTGTGGCCTCGCCGTCGTTCGTGGGAGAAGCCATCTGTGACTGCTTAAGTGGAGAAAGAACAGAGAAGGAGAGTGAGAAAAAGACGTGAAGCACCACACGTGAAAAAGAGAGGAGAGGGAGAAAGGACATACACTAGGGTTTACTTTTAACTTTTGTCTTTTCCTAATTTTTAATATTTTTTTAGGATTAAAAAAGTTACTTAAAGATGAAAATAAATTATTTTTTATTTAATGACATTTAAAAAATATCATAATTTTATGACGGTGAAAAAACGTCATAAATTTCCGAAAATACGAAAATTTCCGTTTTTTCCCGCCAAAAAAGCGTGTTTTCCATTTTATGACATTTTTTCCCTCCCTTAACTTCATTTCTTTTCCCCTTGGTGTCATGAAATCCCAATTTTGTTGTAGTGGATATTCCTAACTAAGAATCCTCAATTTCACAATAGAACCAAACATATCGATATTAAATTTCATTTCATCATAGAAGATATAGAGAAAGGTGAGATGGAGGTTTTGAAAATGCATACCTCTGACAACGCAGCCAATATGCTAACCAAGCCACTCACACAGCTTAAGTTCCAACGTTGTCTGGACATAGTAGGATTTGACCAACAAGAAAATGGCTAGAAGTTAAAATTCAGATGAAAGAGGGAGCAATCTAGAACCTTGTTGATTACAAAACTGGAGAGTGTTAAGTTACATACCTGTAAATCAGTTGTAAACACCAAGCTTCAGCTGGCCCTGTCACAAGCAAGTCTCGATCTCAGGAAGTATAAATAGAAGAGGAGATCAATAACTCAGTGTGTGAAAGTTTTAGAACTGAGTGACTTAATTGTAATCTACTCCATTTTGTAATCATTGCTAATAAAATCAGCTCCCTTGTACAGTGGATGTAGGCCATCATTGCCAAACCACTTTAATCCTCTTGTGTCTTTCTTCTCCCTTCTTCTTGTGTGCTTGAGCAATCTATTTGTTAGGGTTCTCTCGTCTGAATTCTTCTTGATTGAATGCTTGATTCTGAAGACCTGTTTTGCATGCTTTGTTTTGGTGCAAATTGAATTAGTGCGTGAGTGAAGAATCATTTAGCACGAGGATAACACTAACAAAAAACATCAACACCAATTCTAATTAGCTGATTAACTAAGTGCGCACATTAATTAATTGATTTAACAACATTAACGTTCATGAGTTTAATCAGAATGCCCTAATTAACTAGGAAAAGCCTAATTAATCTGAACATAGTTTTAGATCTTAGGTCTATCATGAATGCTACAGGCAGAGGACGGCCTCAGGAACACACACACACGAGCCAACATATTTGCTACTCTAATTAAGCATGCAATCACGACAATAATGGATCTTGATTAAACACACATAAGCACAAAAGTTGTGACTCAACTGTTAATTCATTCTACCCATTATGTGAAGGATTGGAATTCCCAATTCCGTTACAGCGAAAGCAATTGGACCGTTCGTAAATTAATTTTGTTCTACAAAATACCAATATATTGGCAAAAGGTTAAGCGATGAGAAACATACCTCCGTTGACGACTCTAAATACTTCAACGCCTTTCTTGATTTTGGACCGAGCGTCAACAATTGGGACACCACCAATTGATCTTCCTCGCTATAACTCTGAGATTAGGAACGTAGTTGTGGGACTACCTAATCTTGAATGGGAAAAACTCTCGAGAGAAAATTCTCCCTAGAGTTCTTGGGTTGAGAGAATATGAGAGGGTCTTATGGTGGCCATAAGTTGTAGTACCTAAACCCTAGGGTTAGTGTTCTATTTATAGGAGAAAGACCATGAATAAAATATTCATCTAAAATCAATTATTTCCATAACTGATTTAATCTTTTCCATAATGAATTCCATGACCAATCAATTCCATAATTGATTAATCTTTTCCATAAATGATTGATTACTTCCATAAGTGATTAATCATTTCCATAATTGATTAATTTCCAATTAATTCATTAATTAATTTATCACCAATTAAATAGGGCCGGTTGCAAGGATAGCAATATGGGCCAAAATAATTGCAAATCTAGCAACCCACAAAAAAAATTGCAAAAATGGCAAAATCTAATAGTTTGTGTGTTGCATTTACTAAAATACCCCTCCAGATTTTCTTTCACTGATAGAAAGTTTTTCTATCACTGATAGATTCTATCAGTGATAGAAATTTTAGTTTTTCTATCACTGATAGATTCTATCAGTGATAGAAATTTTCTATCACTGATAGATTCTATCATATGATAGAAAATTTTTCTACTACTGATAGATTCTATCGGCGATAGATATTTTTCTATCACTTGTTCGGTGTTCTATCAGTGTTTGGTTGTTGTTATTTGGTTTTCTATCAGTGTTTGGTTTTTGCTTTTCAGTGTTTGATTTCTATAACCGTTCGTTTTTGCTTTATTTTTCAATGCTCGATTTCACCATGTATCACCATCGCTGATAGAAACAAAAGATCTTCTATCACTGATAGAAAAGTATCAGTGATAGAAAGATTTTCTATAACTCACGAAAAGTTTTTCTATCAGTCTCAGTGATAGAGATAGAAAGTTTTTCTATCACTCATAGAAAAATTTTCTATGAATGATAGAAATTTTTTCTATCACTCATAGAAAAAATTTCTATAAGTGATAGAAGATTTCTATCACTGATAGGTTCTATCAGGGATTGAAAGATTTTCTATCAAGAGTTTTCTATCATTGATAGAATATCTTTCTATCACTGATAGAATAGTAAAAGTTTCTATCAGTGATAGAAATCTTTTATCACTGATAGAAAGCTTTTCTATTGGTGATAGAAAGTTTTTCTATCACTTATAGATTATATCGGTGATAGAAAGATTTCTATCGGAGATAGAAATATTTTTATGGGTGATCAGGGATTGAAAGATTTTTTATCAAAAGTTTTTCTATAATTTTCTATAAAAAGTTTTTTTTTATCACTGATAGAACCTATCAGTGATAAAATCTTCTATTCTATCAGTGATAGAAACTTTCTATCACTGATAGAAAATTTTTCTACCACTGATAGAATCTATCAATCATAGAAATATTAGTGATAGAAACTTTCTATCGCCGATAGAAAATTTTTCTACCACTGATAGAATCTATCAGTGATAGAAATATCACTGATAGAATCTATCAGTGATAGAAATATCACTGATAGAAACTTTATTCTATCACTGATAGAAAATTTTTCTACACTGATAGAATCTATCAGTAATAAAAAGACTTTCTATCAGTAAAAAAAAAAAAAAAAAAAAAAAAAAAAAAAAAAAACTGACGAGGAAGAAGAAGATGGGCACACAAGGGCAATTTAGGAATATAAAAAATTAATTAAAAAATTTTGCCATATTTGCAAATATTTTAAAAAATTGCTATATTTGTAATTATTTACCTTCATGTTGTCACCCATTACAATTATCCAATTAAATATCATATATTTAATTTCAGACCTTCTATTAGTTTATTAATTAATTACCCAATTAAATATCATATATTTAATTTCAGACCTTCAATTAATTAATTCTATAATATGAATCAAATTCATATTAAAATTTGAACTCCTTCAAATTCTCTTATATCCTATAAATTTAATATGAATCAAATTCATATTAATATTTGAACTTCTTCAAATATTTATTTCTCTCATACACTATAGTTTAATTAAATCTCATTTAATTTAAACTAAATTTAATAATTAATTAATTCATAATTAATTATTTCATCTTCTAATTAAATACCATATATTTAATTAGACATATATTTGAACTCTTTCAAATATATCAATCTCTCAATATTATAAAGTTTAATCTCAAATTAGACTTTATATTTTAATGCATCACTATAGATTATATTAATTTGTATCTCGAACAATTAACTTAATTCCCAATATGAATTTGAACTATTCAAATTCTCTCAAGATATATTTGTTCCTAATTACTCTTTACGAGCTAGCAGAGGGACCTAATGGACCTACAGATCAGAAGCTCCAATGATATGAGGTTAATAGATTAAACTCATTAATCAGGTTAACCAATATTCATTAACTGTGGGTCATTCCACTAAAGACCCACAACTGAACTCTTCTCACTGTAGAACCTTTCTGTGTCCACGAAAATAGACCTATACCGGTAAGTCAATCCTTCACGAGTGTCCGTAACTACAGCTAGGTCAAATTATCCTTTTACCCCTATGTTACATCTGTCTCCTTAAGTACCAGTGCTCCTATAATGAACAACCTGTTTATGGTCCAACCAATAAACAGAAAGTCTCTCTCGGGTCAGTGAGAAGGCGGGATCCCTTTGTTCAAGTCCTGGAGTCACCACTTAAGGGAACACTCATCTACTTCTCCTAGAAGCGGGAATGAGTGAATTCCATCTTATGTTGTCATGTCCCCAACCCCTCACTCGGTCTTGTCTCTAAGAAGGTAGACTTATTGAGTCGGCGTGCAGGCCACTCTCACCCATACTAATCAAAGGACAATCCCTCGTGAGAAGGAGTTCATGACACACTCAGGATTAAGACTGAGTTACCTAGTCATCCTATTGAAACAGTAACCTAACTAGCTAGTTAACGGTGTTACATCTAGTGGTTTACTATTTCGTGGTTCGGTCTTATGCAAACTCATTGCATAGGATACCCCGCTCGCATGTCTCCTACATGGATGACGGAAGAGATTGTCGCGGTCTCTTGTCAAATAAATCTATAATCCACGATTCCTAAAGCTAACTTGTAGCAGTAGTGGTCGAGGTCGACCATAGGGAACAATCGGTTTATTTCTAAATTCTTTTGTGTCTTTGAGGTAACCAAAAAGGGGGGTTTTTTTTATAAAAGATTAAGACATAAAGTAAAAGCGGGAAAATAAATAAGGAAAATTAAATGCAAGGAAAGTAAAGGTGGGGTTAGTTGATCTTACCATGAGGATCACTATAATCGGGGTTGAACTCGGCGTTAAGTTTGATTAATTTCATTCATCGATTATCAATTGATTTTAATTAACTATCTAAGTCCGGCGTACTCCGGCAACAAACCGACAGCCATGATCCAACTATCACAAACATACAAACGCTAAGTTTGATTCTAGTTTAAATTAATTAATTATCCAATTAACTAATCTAAACCGCATTGGGATCTAGCCGAATTAATTCACATGCAACGGGCAACAAACCACAATTACAATTGATTAAATCATTTAGTTCAAGGGACGCATGCGTAATATCATAACGTTAGCCTATTTGCTACTTAGATTTAGCAAGTAAATTTAGACAGGGTGCGGTCAAGGTTGTCAATCTTTCCTACCACAATCTAAACTTGTATGCAAAGAACTAAAATCACAAAGACAATTAACTAAGTAATTAATAATGGAAATCTCATAAAATTTAATCAAACTTACAAACCGAAGTCCCGATTACAACGATCCGAGCTTAGTTGGCCATAGACAAGCACCTCCAAGCTCGAGGCTCGATCAACCGACCCATGGACTAAGAAAACTTAAAACAACTCTAGAAAAGTAAAGAGAAAAGTGGCTACAAAATTGTAGTGAGGGATGATTCTAAACCTACACCAAAGGCCTCTATTTATAGTGTTTCTTGGCCTTCAATTCGTGGTACAATAGTGTTGAATTAGGTCTCCAAAGAAGGAGAATTTCCGGCCAAAATAGGAAAAATTAATTCTGGAAAACTGCCTAGCGTCGCAACGCTGTGCAACAAGCGTCTCGACGCTGTCCCTTCAATTTTGGAAAATATTTCTCGGATTGCCCTAGCATCGCGACTCTGTGGGGAAAGCGTCTCGACGCTGTAGCGTCTCGACTCTGTATGACGAGCGTCTCGACGCTGCTGAGGCTCCAGGGGCAGAACTGTCATTTTACGCTCTGGTTTCGCTCGTTTAAGCTCCGAATTGCTTCCAAAACTCCGGTGAGGACCTATAGACATATTATACTCATTTTAAAGCATTTTTTTTTTGCAAGGAATTCAACTAAGATAAGCAAATTGGGAGATTCTAAGTGTGTAATAAATTGGACTTATCAATGGACGTCTTGGATCAATACGTCCGTATCAAATACAAAGTGGGCCGTATCACATAGTGTTACCAGGATATGGTACCCAACCTTATCCCTGTACTATAGACCTTTTAGGTTGTTACTTGAACACCGACCCTCGTATGTCCCCACATAGTAGTTCAAGTCACATGTAAACAACCTTGGATCTTAGTATATTGGATTTGGGTCAACTTGTGCAATATTTAACAATAACACTTTATTGTAGAAACTCTATAACACTTTATTGAAACAAGTATACAATTTGTTTATGTTCACTATCTACGAGTTTTAGGGCATAAAACCCAACATTATGTTCATGAATAAAATTAGAATCTAATACTCAATTAGTATTAAATCAATTCACATTACAATCAAAGTTTCACAAACAACCCAACTTACAACCTCAATGCCTCAAAGTCGACGACGGAGCTCAGTCGACCATAGACAAGCCAAGGTGTTGCCCTAAGGCTTGATAATCCATATAAAACTACTTCTAATCTAGAGATTACAAAGGAAAACCGAACGAAATCGTGGATGTTATCCTAAGAACCAAAATTAGCTAAGAGAGAATTACCTAATTTCAAAATTAGGTTTTTATAACAGGCGATAGTGTCGAGACATTGTGCATAGTGTCTCAACATTATGGATGAAAAACATCAGTCGCACACACCTACAGCGACTCGTTGTTGTGTGCAGCATCTCAACACTAGGCAGCGATCCATAGAGTTGAACCCTAGCATCTTTACATTGCTGCTGCGGGTCTTAAGTCCTCCTTTCTTCCTTTGACACGTGGTCGATCCAATTGTTGATTGTTTGACTTTCAATTATGCCCTTTTCATCCGATTGTTCTCAACAAGCCTCAAATGCTCGATTAACCTATAAAATAAACATATAAACACATAAACGACCACAAATCTAGCTGCATATACGAGAATAAACTAGTATTTATTTAACTCCTAGTCCCTATAAATAGAACCCTTGGGTTTAACCAAAAACACACATCTCTTCCACAAAGAAAATTCATAATCGTTTTTTAACTTTCCTCTCAAAATCTTTATTATGTTTCTCTTAAAGAGGTTCCCACAAGCCTTGGTCTTGTGTTCGAGTCACAGCGAAGAAGATCTCTTAGATATTAAATTTCTAACTATACTGCAAGAAGTCTTATAGGCCCACTAGAATTTTCTCTATATACTTTCAAGGCACTTATTTTCTTAACCTTAATTATTTTGTTTAACTCTAAATAAATCAAAGCCAATCCAAAATTGGTCTTTAAATTGTTTAGGTCCCGTTTGATAACCATTTGATTTTTAGTTTTTGGTTTTTGAAAATTAAGCTTATAAACACTCCTTCCATTTCTAAGTTTCTTTGTTTCCTTATCTATCTTCCTCTCATATTTTAAAAAACCAAGTCAATTTTTGGAAACTAAAAAAAGTAGTTTTCAAAAACTTGTTTTTGTTTTTGGAATTTGGCTAGAAATTCAAATGTGTCATTAACAAAAATGAAATCCATGATAAGGAAATTGGAAGAAAACAAGTATAGTTTTCAAAACCAAAAACCAAAAACAAAATGGTTATCAAACGGAGCCTTAGAAACCATAATTCTCCGTTATAAGGGGAATAGTCCATTCTTATCATATCACCAACATACTATTTCCCAGATGTGTATGCAATAGGAAATATATCAATAATATACTTCGTATAATAAGGTAAATCATTGATTTATTGTAAGATAGTTAACAATCTACTCAATCAACTTTTATTTAAGCAACTTTTAATCGTCTCTCTTGTGCCTATTGTCAATGATATGTTTGCAAGCTACTTTAAAATTTTTATTGAAAAACTAGTGAAGGAAATATAAGACATGTTGAACAAAAAAAAAAGGGAAGAAAAGAGATGATAGAGGAAGAAGAAAATATTGTGCAAGACCAAAGAGAAAGACTTCCACCAAAGCCTGAAAGGAAGAAAACAATCACAAGAATCTCTTCAAAAGAAAAACCATGCAACAACGGAGTATTAAACACTTTAACGTTGATATTTATATTGAGGAGATGATTGATTATGTAACCAATTATGGTAGTTAGAAAAAGAAAGAGGTAAACTTTTTTTTTTACTTATTAGGTATATTAGTTTTATCAGTGATATACTTAATATGAAGTATATAATCTATATTTAATGTGACTGATATACTTCATATTAGATATACTAGTTGTATTGGTGATATACCTGATATGAAATGAATTCTTGACCCTGCAGCAGAAGCATTGTATCGACTTTGATTTATTTAGAACTAAACTAAAATATAGGTTAAACAAATAAATACCTCAAAATAATATGGAGAAATTTCTAGCGGATTTTTAATCTTCTTACCGTAACTCCAATGAGATTGAATCTCCAAGGTTTCCACAAATTCTTCCTTACTATGACTTGAACAAAGGACCAAGGCTTGTAGGAAGCGTTTGAAAGAAAATCTGAATTGGAGAGGTCTAGAGAGAATTCTCTAATTATCTAGAGGAGGAAATCATCTGTATCATGGCTCAACCCAAGAGTTCTACTTAAAATAGACCTAGGAAAAATCTCTGTCATAATTAAAATATTATATTTTAATATCTACTATATTATACTTATTTGAATCTCATTCAAATCTCCTACAATATATATTTAACCTGTTTGAGTCTCATTCAAATTTCAAATATATATTCTTCTTCAATGCATCTAATATACATTAATCATTTTAATATTTAATGTATCAAATACAATAAATATTTTTTTCCATCACCTATATTTGATATATCTAATATATTAAATATTAATTTTAACACTTCAAATTATATGTTCATATTTGAACATTTCAGTTTATTTTCTTTCAACTAAAATGATCCTTTAGTGTTACTATGAGCTAGCAAGGAGAGATATTATGGACCTAAAGATTATAAGCTTCAATGATACAAAATTTATCAATTAAACTCTTTAATTAATTAATTTTCATTCATTAACTCTTAACTCTAAGTCACTCCACTATAGACCTAGAGCTACACTCTTATGCACTATAGGACAAGTTGTGTCCATGGATATAACTATTACATGCAAGTCGATTTTTCACGAGTTTTTCATAATTACAGTTGGGTCAAAAGTCCATTTTACCCTTGTAATTTTTTTCTTGATAAATACCCTTGTAAAAAAAAAAAAAAACTATATCTTACACCTTAAATACTATTTATCCTTTAATGAACAATTTGTTTATAATCTAATTATAAACCAAGTCCTTCTTCGGTCAGTGAGAGGGTAGGACTCCATTATTCAAATCTGATAGCATCTAATTAGTCCTATTTTATTGCCTTTAATTTAAGCTTGTTAGAGCCAATTTTATGGTTTATTTATCTATTTTATAGGTAATTTGAGCATTGGAGACATTGGGAGCGAATCACACAATTTGGTGTTAATTTGGGCAATTTGGAGCGTTCTTGAGCTAACTCGGAGTTCACGAATGAAGAGGATATGAAAAGACCCGAGCGGACCATGGCAAGCCCGAATATTGGTGCCACGAAGTCAGAGGTTCGAATCCCAACTCAAGCAAACCAAAGGAAAATCAAAGAAAAGAAGCATTAGGCTGAAGTATGGCCTAACGTTGAGACGCTAGGCCGAAGATGCGTGTTTCCTGTAACTAAAATACATAGCATCGAGACGCTATGCCTAGTGTCTCGACGCTACGATTATATTGTTATAAAAATCCTCGTTTTTCCATTCCGTCTTAGGTTAGAATTTTCATTATTCTTCTTTCAGCTTCTTGTATTTTCATTCCAACTTTGTATTTTATGTTTCTTAATTAGTGTAGCTTAGATTTTTATGCTTAATTTTACTTTGTATCAAGATTTAGTTGACTTTATAGCTGGCTAAATCCATTGACGCCGATTATGAGAATTTTGGGTGGTTGATTAGTTTAGTTTGTGAGATTTGAACTGAATGTGATTTATTACATTGCAATTGTATTTTAGATTCCGGTCATATTATTAGCATGCAAAGTATATTAGATTGACGCCCTAATTCACAGCTTGCATGTTCATAATTAGCTAAATTCGGTAGCACCTAACCTGATTCATGAGCACGAGTCCCAAGAGCATCTCTCTAACATTGTAGTTTGTCATGATAGTTTTGAATCTAAAATTGCGTTAGAAATAATTTAGACCGAATTGTTTCTATTGTCCTGATCAATACACTAGACTTAGTGCAATTGATTAATTAATTAATTTGATGGGTTAATTGGATTAATTGATTAGTTAATTAGGTGTTAATTCGATGGACGGTGTATGATCGAGTTAGCAATATTAGGTGGACTTAGGGTATTTCCTGGGTTAAGGTTAGATCGATTGGGTAATTAACAATAAAGTTAGCCTTAAATTAGAAGCGTTTCGATGATCAAACTAGCTAATTAATCTGAAAGTCTCCCAAATCGGTGTCACTAAGTAGAATTAGTGTTTCCTTCATTTTTATCTTTCTTGCATTTTTAATTCCCCGTCTTTAATTTCTTGCATTTACTTTCTCGCAATCTCTTTTCATGCAAATCCCCCTATTTTGTTACTCCAACTCTAGATAATAAGAACATAATTACCAACTGCCACTCCCTGTGAACGACCCGACCGCCACTACTACTGCAGTTTAGTAGTCGGAGTTTATAAGTTTTATTTGAGTTCGACCCTTGACAAGTCGATCCCTTCAAAATCCTAAAATCAACACTTAAAGAAACTACTCATCTACTTTTTTCCATATTGGAAGGAGTGAGTTTCATCTTGTGAAACTTATGTCCCCAACTCTCTATTTGGCCAAGTATCCCAAATGGTAGGGTTATTGAATCAGCTACAACAACCACTCTCACCCTGACAAATCAAAGGACGATTCCTCATATGCAGGAGTTCATAACTCACTCAAGATTAAGATCGAGTCACATATGATCATCCTATTGAAATATTAATCTTCTCAGTTAATCGATGTAATTACAAAGAGAGATTGAATATTTTATGGTCCAATCTCATACAAACTCATTGTATATGACAACTCACATGTCTCTACATGAACTATTTGGATCAAATCATTTGTAATTATTACAAGGTGGGTCGTATCAATAGTGTTACCAAGACAAGCACCCAACCTTATCCATATATTATAGACCCTCTAGGTTATTTCTTAAACATGATCCTCTCGTATGTCAACCACATACTATTCAAGATTATACTAATCATCTTGGATTTTTCACACAATGGAGGATGAAAATTGAATTAAAAATTATCAAATTGTTGTTAAATAATAAAAACATTAATTGTGAGGCTTTAGGACATAAATTCCAACCATACCAAATATAAAACATATTGGTCATATATTTTGTATTAAGTAAGTGATATGTATAGGGTGCATGCATACACATTACAAAAATTCACAAATAACAACTAACCATTAGAAGTAATGAGATCTAAGCTACTACTTGGCATCTGTTGTGCTGATATTTTCATGTTTGCCTATCTCAAGTAGTGTTGATCAAATTATTTGTGAAGTGTTTCTGTAACGTCCCAGGATTTTAAAACTAATCCTAGTGACATTACTAACTCCCAAACCAAACTAACCGATTGCATCGAAAATTTCGGCAGCATAACGGCATACGTAGGACTAAACCAAAATTTTTACAACACCTGTTAAGCATAAAGCACACTTCTATAATCCAAACAACCTACAACTACACATCACCACAGCTCCAAGGCAACTCAACAAGCCCAAAACTCCACAAACATAAGCGAGTCATATCTCGCATTCTCATTTATCCACATCCAAACAACAGAAACGCAACATACTAGATAAACGATAACTTTATTAAATAAATGGAATCAAAACTACAGATGAAGCTAACCATAGCTATGACTAACCTCATAAATAAAATGTCTAAACAAGCCTCTGAAATGCAATAACATAAAATACTATCCTATCCAACCAGAAGGATAAACAACAATTATAACCAAACTAGATAATCAGATAACTAGATAACCAAAAGCGTAGACCAGTGGAGTCACTCCTCGTGCACCTCCTCGTCCGCATCACCAGGTTCATAATATTCGCCAACACCTGCATCATCTGAAAATGTTGGGGGGAGAAAGGGGAGGGGGTCAGTACAATCACGGTACTGGTAAACAACTCACACCCAGTGAGCCATCAAACAACAAACAACACATCATTCATGCTCGGCACACGCATCCAACATACTTTAAATCAATAAACAACAATTCATGTTTCTTAAAACGAGAACTAAACATCAAGACTCATGCTAACTCAACAGAATGACTCATGCATACACACAACATGCTATGCAACCCCACATGGATTCCGCGCCATGTTCGCTTCCTGTTGGGAGTGCGACCAAAGTTCCACATTGGCTAGATAAGGGGATGATCATGGGTATATAAGGGAGGACTAGTATCTCCATTGGTATGAGGCCTTTTGGGGTGAACCAAAAGCAAAGCCATGAGGGCTTATGCCCAAAGTGGACAATATCATACCATTGTGGAGATCTGTGTCATGTCCTAGTCCCTTACACTTTCTTAGCACATGATTTACGCGTCATGTCATGCACCAAAACACATGAATTCCGCGCCATCCAACACAACTTAACACGTGATTTCTTCGTCACGCTCCGCACCAAAACATGATTTCTACGTCATGTAACGCACTCACACCCAACACATGAATTACACACACTTACACGTGATTTACGCGTCTCGCTCCGCACCAATAAATGATTTCTACGTCATGTAGCGCAATCTTAACACGTGATTTCCGCGTCACGCTCCGCACACACAACCCAACTCACCTCTCTATGAGCACACAGGACTATGCAACTTAACACTCATGCAACATAGCCAAAACCATAAGTACAATATGCTTAAGATACCACAACTCATTGTTGACAATATTTTTAATCCGCAAACGTACGGGTCGTCACAAGTAATATAGTGATTTTGAGTATAAAGTATCGTCTCCATAGGGATTGGATTTATTCAATTAATTACCGCGAATAATCTTGCTTAGCTTTATTTAGAGAACAAAATCTAATGCCGAAAAGAATAAACTAAAAGCTAATCTAGAAAGCAAAAGATAAATGGAGACACAATTTGGAGGGATAATTCTAGAGTAGTTGATTACATCAATTAGACCTTTATTAATGCTTAATCAATTAACTAACTTGGATTAATCAATCATTTGATTCATAAGTCTAGAAGCCTAAGGACAAGGACTCTCCTGTCGGTCTCCTCCTATCTCATACCTTTCAATAAAGAATCTCATTTCAGTCTCATCTTTATTTACTTAGCATGACATTACGACCCTTCAGTACAACCTCTAACGTTATTTAGTCAATCTCGTGTCACCTGGGTAAATAACCGTCAGTCATGCATTCAGTTCTAGTCTAAGCTTCTCTCCGTAGAGTCTCCACTTAGTAACGATTCATTTAATCAGTGATCAGTTGATTAAAAGCATTACGGACAAAATGCACAAATGAACAATAATGACAATTCAACCAAATCAATTCATTAATCAAACAAAGGTTCAACATCTAAATCAATCTCTTAGAATTTAGGAATTTACTACTCATAATCACTAAAATTCAATAATTCCTAATCACAACAATTCTAGAAACCATAAAGGAAAAGGGAAGAGAAATGCTCATAAAAGTGTCGATCTCCTCGATCCCGCGCTGACCTCCATCGACCCTGAGCTCCAAAGATCTTCAACAAAGCTCCAAAACTCTCCCAAAAATCCCCAATTTTAGTGTGGACTCTAGAATGGGGTGAAAACCCACAAATTGGCACACCAAACTTGGATGCAAAAGGCTCTTTTTATAGGCTCCCGGCAGGCGTAGCGTCGCGACGCTCTGACGTCATCTTTTATTGGGCTCCAAAACGTCGCAGCGTCGAGACGCTACATGGACAGCGTCTCGACGCTACCCCCTTTTTGGATCTTTCTGCATAGCTGCCTAGCGTCGAGACGCTCAAGGCTCAGCGTCGAGACGCTAGGCCCTGAATCTTCTAGAATGGCCCGATTTTGACTCAATCTTTGGCCCTCCAACTTTCTTTTGGCCCAAATGCTTCTTGTAATGGATTTTGGACTCTTTTCTTGACCCAAGGTTATAATTTAAGACTTGGAATTCATGAATTTGGGCTTCTAACTCATTCTTCTTGGGGTTTTGGACTTGGATCTTTTAATGTAATTCTTCAAATTGCTCCAAAAAGCCTCCAAAATCATCCAAAATCTCTCAAAATTCTGGTTTTGCTTCCTTGGCTCGGTTTTCTGAAGTTTAAACATAAAATAGCATTAAAGTACACAATTCATGCACAAAACTAGCTAAAATTAATAGGAAAATGATGACATTTATGCATGTCATCACTCATCATGCTTTAAAATCAATTAAACAACATGCTTAACAAAAGCTTACAACCAACATGCTCATGCAATCAAACAGACTCAACGGGTAGAAACTACATACCAAAAGCTTACGAGCGCTCCAAAAGAACTCCTTAAACAACTCACAAGATTCAAATAAACTCCTAAACAACAAGGATAACTTCTAAAAATTAGAACCAACCTACTGAAAACATAAAACATGCTAGAAATGCCTAAATCAACAGAGGAAAGTCTATTTCCTTGCTGGACAGCCACTCAAAATTCCCCAAAATAAAAACCCAAAATCTTTAGACCATGGGCAACCATGTCTAAGGCACAACGGGCAATGGGTATTCACTGAATGGCTATATTCAAGGCTCTTCAGCCGCTGGACAACAAGTAAATAACACGTAATTAGCATTCTAAGGACTCCTAACGATTGGGCAATGCTTCTATGGCCTAGACAATTGATAGTCGATAATTTAGCATGCTCATAAATTCATGATTCTAAAGACCTATAGGAGATGGGCAAAGCTTACAAGGTCTAGCTAATTAATGGGTATCGATCTAATTAAGCTTTTAAAGCAAAACAACCACCTAACTTACCCAAACGGACCCGATATCTTGCTGAGACAAGTCTCGCTAACCTTGGAAAGCACACCAAAAGATCTATAGGCAGTGGGTAATCAAGCTTACAACGATTCGAACTCAATCGATCACTTAGACGGTGCTGCAGAATAAAAATTTCATCACCAAACTAAATTTCCAGCACATAAACAACATGGTTATTTTAATTCTAGCACTAACCAAGAATGGGTAAGTGCTTAAACTCACCGGAATTGCTTAGCGACGCCGAAACACCCAAGAACGTCACTGGACAAAGGTAAAAATCCCTGCTGCTGGACGCTCACAAAACTGATCGAGATGAGAGAAGGGAGTTAGATCGGCCATAAACGACTAAGAACGAAGGCATAAGAGAGCTTACCCATGATTTTTGACCAAACAACGTGAAAGAGAAGGGAAGACGGCGCAGAGAGAAAGGAAAGGAGAGACGCTCGTGGGTCTCTTTGTGATAGCGAGCATAGCTAGCTATTTTTCTCTGATTAATTAAGCTAGTCTTTTACACTTATTTGCCCAAATTTATGCATTTTTATGTTTTATTTGAAGGAAGTATGTGCTTGAAGCTTAATTCAGCCATTGAAGTCAAATGGAGCTTCCAATCTAAAATAAAAAATAAAATAAAATAAATAAATTCATAGCGTCGCGACGCTGTCCATAGCGTCTCGACGCTGTCGCCAGATTTTCTATAAATTCCTCTTTTCAGCTACGGATTTGGGGAGCCCAATTGGTTAGATTTTAGCCCTAATTTCGACTAGAGACCTTTGGTGGGAGCTAAAGCAAGGCCAAGGAGAGGGAATCAAGCGAGAAGACGTGGAGATCGTGACGGGGACGTGCCGGTTTCGACAGATTCGAGTTTTCCTTTCTCTTTCCCTTACCTTTTGTAGTTTTTATGGTTTTTCTTTCAATTAGTGTTTGTAGTTTAAAGACTATGAATTGCTAGTTGTTTGTCTTAGGGATTGATGTAGTTGTTTTAGTTTGTTGGATTGATTTGTGGTATGAATATGCATTTATTTTACCTATGCAATTATGGTTAAATTCTTTCAATTACTTGATCACTAGTTGAATGATTTGAGTGTTGAATCTTGCTCGGGAGAGGGGATTTGGCTTAAGACTTACTTTATTTAATTGCATGACTAAAGTAGAAATTCTAAGTTTGTGACGGGATTTGGAATATTTTTAGAAGCATAACAAGGACCGAACCGAATAATGCCTTGCATGTTAATGAACTTAGATAGGGATATCAAGTTAGTTTATATGCATGAGAATCAATTATACTCGGGAGAGGTAATCGTGATAAAAGCTTCCTTGGCTTGTAGAATAATTGCACGGTCAATTCATTCCTATTAATCAATCCTCATTCTTAATCAATGAAATCAATTCCCTAAGAATCTTTCCATTTGAGTCTCCACTTTTATTTTATTCTTTTTGTCTTAGCTTTAGATTTATCTTTATCATTGAGTTTTGCTCCCTAAATAAAATTGAACAAAAGTATTCGCGATACTTAATTTGCTAGAAAACCAATCCAGAGGACGACACTCGTTTTACACGAAAACACTATATTATTACTTGACCCGTACACTTGCGGTTAGCAAATTGCACATCAAGTTTTTGGCACCGTTGCCGGGGATTGGCATATTTAGTTAAATTAATATTGTGGAAAAATTGTTCGGTCTTAATTTAGGGTGTATTTTATTTTTTTAATTTTTATTTTGTAGATAGATTGCATTTTTTTCCTTATTTGTTTTTATTTTCCATATTTGTTGCATTCCTATTTTAGTGTTTTCCTTATAATTTGTTTTTATTTCCATATTTGCTTTTCTAATTTAGTTTTTCTTTTAGTTGTGTAATCTTTTCCTTATTTGTTTTTTGTGTTTTTTTTTTCTTGATTTTTTTTTCTTTATTTAGATATTTTTCCTTGTTAGTCTTTTGCCTTAATTGTAATTTTCCATATTTGTTTCTTGTTTTCCTTAATTAGATAGTACTTTCCTTTTCTAGATTATATTTTCCATATTTAGATTTTTCCATATTAGATTTTTTCCATATTAGATTTTTTTTTATGTTTGAGTCTTTGTCATTTGTTCTTGTTGAGTTATTGTTTGATTGGAAGCCTAATTATCATTGTTGCTTTAATTGATTTGAATGGCTTTTTATTCAACACCATATTCTTTTCATCTTCAAGTTATACCCCTTTAAATGAAAATTCTTCCTTGGAAAGCATAGTTCAAAATTATATTGAGGAGTCTAGAGCGAGGAGTCTAAAAATTGATGAAATCATAAGAGGACTTCAAGCTCCACAGGAAGTTAGTGAGGTGGGATCCACTTCCATAAGTTGTCTAGTGAGTCATGTGGCCGATGATTCATTGGCACCCATTCATGAGAGTAGTTCTTTCGATCTTGATGAGGATGAGCAGTTAGGGGTGAGTTGCATGAATAGTGGGGATGAATTGGAGAGTTGGAGCACCAATCAAGAACATGGTTGTGAGGAAGAAAAAGAAAATGAGCTTGTAGTGTCAGAGGAAGTTCAGGAGGTAGAGTTTGAGGTTGAAAAGCCTTCGTCTGTTTTATCTTCTCCATCCTTTGTATATTTTGATTATTCCTTTTTCTATTCTCACGAGTCAGTTTTAGAGTCAGAGTCTCTTTATTTTGATCTTTCTCCTTTTATGTTTATTTTAGTCAAAAATACCAAAAATAATTCTATTTCAGGGGCCCATGAGAAGCTGGTAAGCTTGCTAGCAATAGTGAGTTTTATTGATTCAAGAAAGAAGGGTCCAAAGAAATACGAGAATTTTTATGTGCCTTGACAGACTGCACGAGCACGTCGAGCTAGAGACGATAAACAAGCGCTTATGGGAGGCAACCCAAGTTACTTTGTTATTGTTTTTTTTTTTTTTGTCTTGTTGTTTTTGTTCTGTTGGAGTTCCCGTGCTCTTGTCTTTGCCAAGCAATCATGAAAAGGTCATCATTCCAGGGCAGTATCGTTCACTCCTCCTACTCTTTTATTGTTCTCATGATTGATTATGCTTTATTTTCTTTATACATTGAGGACAATGCATGCTTTAAGTTTGGGGGTGGATTATCATGTTTGTGGAGCCCTTGAGCATCTGAGTTCGGTTATAGTTTTGAGCTTTCTTTGAATTGAGCATATGGTTGTTTTCTGGATGCTATTTTTGCATGACTATGATTTCCTAGGATAAGCTTTCTTGTCAATTTTCAAGCTTTCGATGAGTTGTAAGCATGAGTGCCCAAAAAGGGAGACTTTTTAAACTTTTTCTAGGAGATGGCTTGCATGAGTAGAGTATTTGTCTTGGCTAGATTTGGATTTGAATGCTTAGGAGTGAATTATTAGGTTCATATGCTTGTTGTCACCTCGATAGGTGTAGGGAAGAGCTAAAGAGTTAATTTTTTTGCAAATTAGCATGTTTGATCTTGCTTAGGAGGAAGGAAAAGAATATATGCTTATCATGCTCATAAAGAAAAATCATTCTTGTTGTTACAATTTGGAAGAGAAAAAAAAAAGTCATGACTTATGCGCACAATGCAATGATTAATAAAGTTTAGGCAAAAAGAGCTACCCCTGTTGTGATCAGTTAGGCCAACCAGAGAAAACTCAGGTTAAGGGTCCCTGCAATGGGTGTGTGAAAGCTAGTGCCACATATACATGCTTAATTTAATTATTAATTATAAGCACCTAAGTATGGAGGAAAACAAACTAATTTGTTCCATTGACTCGTTAGTGAATCCTTAGTGCCAGTGTAGAGGGAAGATGAGTTGAGAGTTTAATAATCCAATCCCGGGCTAGTAGAGTCTGGTCTCGTTGAGTTAGATCTCGCTTGTGCAAGTTAATTTTGGAAAAATTTTAATTTGTCTCCCTCATTGTTCCTTATATGCATGTCTCTTGCTTGCTTGACTATTGACTTTTGAGCCTTGAGGATTGAGTCATGTTTGTTGCATCCATTCTTCCACTGTATGTTTGATTTTTAGTTTGCTCGAGGACTAGCAAAAGCTTAAGTTTGGGGATATTTGATAGCGAGCATAGCTAGCTATTTTTCTCTGATTAATTAAGCTAGTCTTTTACACTTATTTGCCCAAATTTATGCATTTTTATGTTTTATTTGTAGGAAGTATGTGCTTGAAGCTTAATTCAACCATTGAAGTCAAATGGAGCTTCCAATCTAAAAATAAAAAATAAAAAAAAAAATAGCGTCGCGACGCTATCGACAAATTTTCCAAAAATGTGGTATTGCGACAGCATCGCGACGCTGTCCCTAGCGTCTCGATGCTGTCGCCAGATTTTCTATAAATTCCTCTTTTCAGCTACGGATTTGGGGAGCCCAATTGGTTAGATTTTAGCCCTAATTTCGACTAGAGACCTTTGGTGGGAGCTAAAGCAAGGCCAAGGAGCGGGAATCAAGCGAGAAGATGTGGAGATCGTGACGGGGACGTGCCGGTTTCGACAGATTCGAGTTTTCCTTTCTCTTTCCCTTACCTTTTGTAGTTTTTATGGTTTTTCTTTCAATTAGTGTTTGTAGTTTAAAGACTATGAATTGCTAGTTGTTTGTCTTAGGGATTGATGTAGTTGTTTTAGTTTGTTGGATTGATTTGTGGTATGAGTATGCATTTATTTTACCTATGCAATTATGGTTAAATTCTTTCAATTACTTGATCACTAGTTGAATGATTTGAGTGTTGAATCTTGCTCGGGAGAGGGGATTTGGCCTAAGACTTACTTTATTTAATTGCATGACTAAAGTAGAAATTCTAAGTTTGTGACGGGATTTGGAATATTTTTAGAAGCATAACAAGGACCGAACCGAATAATGCCTTGCATGTTAATGAACTTAGATAGGGATATCAAGTTAGTTTATATGCATGAGAATCAATTATACTCGGGAGAGGTAATCGTGATAAAAGCTTCCTTGGCTTGTAGAATAATTGCACGGTCAATTCATTCCTATTAATCAATCCTCATTCTTAATCAATGAAATCAATTCCCTAAGAATCTTTCCATTTGAGTCTCCACTTTTATTTTATTCTTTTTGTCTTAGCTTTAGATTTATCTTTATCATTGAGTTTTGCTCCCTAAATAAAATTGAACAAAAGTATTCGCGATACTTAATTTGCTAGAAAACCAATCCAGAGGACGACACTCGTTTTACACGAAAACACTATATTATTACTTGACCCGTACACTTGAGGTTAGCAAATTGCACATCACTTTGCTGCTCGGCGAAGAGACGAAAATAGATGGAGGAGATGGGCGTGGGTGCTGGCCGGCGGGAAGAAAAATCGAGAGAGAGAAGAGGATTTTGTCGGCTTCTTGCGTGGGTTTGTTGCGCGCGATGAAGGAACTGAACGAGACAAACACGCGGCGGCGGCGCAACTGAACGACGTCAACACCCACAACGACGACGGGCGGTGGCGCTCTCTTCGATGGCGGCGACGACTGAATCTCATGAGAAGGGGGGTCTTTCACGGCAAAGAGGGAAAGAGATGGAGAGAGAAGATGAGGGCTAGGGCTTGAAATTTTCCCTTTCTTTTAGTTTCTCTTTTCTTTTAAATAAACCAAGAGAAGAAAAACTCAATTAACAGAGGAAATCATATCTTATTTAGGATTTTTATTTAAAATCCCAAACTTAGTTCTTAAAATATTTGGGAAAGAAAATAGCCCAATTAATTTGGGATTTGGGTCTTTTGAAATTTAAAATAAATTTCAAATATTAAACCTCCAATCTTTAGGAAATTTAAAGATTTAATTAAAAATCTCTTTTCCTAAATATAGAAATTTAATTTAATGACCCAATGCTAAGCTTAAATTCTAATTTTCAAATTAGAATAAAAACGCCCAATTAATTCCAAAATGGCTTGATTTCGAAACACAGGGCGTTCATGTTTCAAATCTCAAGTTTAGAAACACATTTGATCTACTCTTGTTCTTGATCATTAAGGTAAAATATATAATCAACCATTTTCTTTTGGGCGTTTTTAAGTTGTAATTTAGGAGCAGTTTTACTTAGTAAGATTCTTTTCTCCGATTTTGAGTGGTCTCATATCAAAATTGGTTTGAGGGTAAATGCTTTATGTCGAAAATATCATACATAACAAAATGAAAAAAGTGTAACAGTTTAAAAAATGACATGTAAAACATTTGGATCACTAATCAAGAGTTTACCTTTAATTGCCTTTTGTTAGGCCACCAATTGTAATTCAATACTCTATGAGGGGTAAAAAAGGAAATACAACTTTGACAAATTAATTAGTTTAGGAAGGGACCAGTCGTTGTCGTCGTGGGTAGTATATATCTGTCATTTTCATTTATGTTGCTTTTTATGTTTTTTTTGTTGATATCATCTGAATAAGTCAGGGAGGAGGGGAGAGATTATTGGTCATCTCCAATTGATCAGAAGTTTTGTACAACTCTGAGGGGAAATTCTTTTACTTTGTATATATCACTGTGAGATTACCTCACATTTTGGTACCAGAGCCTTAATCATGGGGAAACTAGGGAAGATGGAACAAAAGAGGATTGAAGAACGTTTGGATGTCACCAATGTAGAGTTGGAAAACATCAAGAAGAAAGTTCAGAAGCTTCCAGCTATCGAGCGCAATCTGGCAAAGCTTACTTACACGACTAATGAAATTGTTAAGGCAT
Source organism: Luffa aegyptiaca (assembly GCA_017139565.1). NCBI lineage: Eukaryota > Viridiplantae > Streptophyta > Magnoliopsida > Cucurbitales > Cucurbitaceae > Luffa > Luffa aegyptiaca. The sequence goes on from CM029397.1 coordinate 28,422,972, forward strand.
TAGCAACCTGATGTGGAATTTTCCTACCGCAAGTGTACGGGTCAAGTTTTAAAATATTGTTTTCGTGATTAAATGAGTGTCATCCTCTGGATTGGGTTTCTAGTCAAATTAATTACCGTGAATACTTTTGTTCAATTTTATCTAGAGATCTAAACTTAGTGAGAATAAAATATTCGAACAAAAAATCTAAAAATATTGAATTCAAATGGAGAAAACTCTTAGGGAATTGATTTCACCTATTGGGGTTGTGAATTAATTATATGGATGTATGAACATGCAACGATTCATAAATCTTGGATTATCTAATTTCATATTTATCTCTCCCGAGCATAAACACTTCTCATACATATGATAAACCCGATATCCCTATCGAGATTCATTCACATGCATGGCTTAAATTCTAATCATTTTAACAATGTCTACAACTATCCTAAATCTCTCGATCTTAGAATTATTTTAGTTATGCAATTTAATATCTAGACTAAATCCCCTCTCCGAAGCAAGAATTAGAGAAATCAACATTTAACTCATAGTCAGTGAATTAAAAGCATTAAAATAAAAAATTGCATAAATAAGTTTAAGCAATAAAACATCCATAAATCAATTCAAGAATGCCCAAAGGGCTACATCAATCCCTAAGAAACACGTCTAGCTACTCATAATTTGCGTTACGATATAAGCTAGATATGAAAAAACCATAAAAACAACTAAAGTAAGGGAAGAAAAGGGATAAAACACTAGAATCGTCGAAACTACACGTCCTCATCACGATCTCCACGAGCTAAGGCTTGAATCCCGCTCCTCCACTTTGCTCCAGCTCCCACAGAAGGTATCCAATGGATTTTAGGGTTAAAATTGCACCAAATGACCTCCGCTTTGTCGTGCAAGATTGCTTTCCTTATATACTATTTTGTCGACAACATCTCGACGCTAGGGACCGTTGGGTTTTATGCCCTAAAACTCGTAGATAGTGAATATAAAAAAATTGTATACTTGATTCAATAAAGTGTTATTGAGTTTCTACAATAAACTGTTATTGTTAAATATTGCACAATTTGACCCAAATCCAATAAACTAAGATCCAAGGTTGTTTGTATGTAACTTGAACTACTATGTGGGGACATACGGGGATCGATGTTCAAGTAACAACCTAAAAGCTCTATAGTACAAAGATAAGGTTGGGTACCTTATCCTGAGTGTGTCATGAACTCCTTCTCATGAGGGATTGTCCTTTGATTAGCATGGGTTAGAGTGGCCAATACGTCGACTCAATATGCCTTCCTTTTTGGGGACAAGATCGAGTGGGAGGCTGGGGACATGACAACACAAGAAGGAATTCACTCCCCACTTTTAGGAGAAGTAGATGAGTGTTCCCTTAAGTGGTGACTTCGGGACTTGAACAAAGGGATCCCACCCTCTCACTGGCCCGAAAAGGACTATCTGTTTAATGGTTTTGACCATAAACAGGTTGTTCATTAGAGGAGCACTGGTACTTAAGGAGACAGATGTAACATGTTAAAACGCTAATCTGACCCAGCTGTGATTACGAACACTCGTGAAGGATTGACTTACCGGTATAGGTCTATATCCGTGGACACAAAAATGTTCTACAGTGAGAAGAGTTCAACTATGGGTCTTTAGTGGAATGACCCACAGTTAATGAATATTGGTTAACCTGATTAATGAGTTTAATCGGTTAACCTCATATCATTGGAGCTTCTGATTTGTAGGTCCATTAGGCCCCCTACTAGCTCGTAAAGAGTAATTCGGAACAATTATATCTTGAGAGAATTTGAATAGTTCAAATTCATATTGGGAATTAAGTTAATTGTATGAGATACAAATTAATATAATGTATAGTGATACATTAAAATATAAAGTCTAATTTGAAATTAAACTTTATTATCATGAGATAAATAAATATTTGAAGAAGTTCCAATATTAATATGAATTTGATTCATATTAAATTTATAGGATATAAGAGAATTTGAAGGAGTTCAAATTTTAATATTATTTTGATTCATATTATAAAATTAATTAATTGAAGGCCTCAAATTAAATATATGATATTTAATTGGGTAATTAATTAATTAACTAATAGAAGGTCTAAAATTAAATATACGATATTTAATTGGTGATTAATTAATTAAAGAATTAATTAATTGGAAATTAATCAATTATGGAAATAATTAATCACTTATGGAAGTAATTAATCATTTATGGAAATGATTTAATCACTTATGGAAGTGATCAATCATTTATGGAAAAGATTAATCAATTATGGAATTGATTGGTTATGGAATTGATTAATTATGGAAAAGATTAAATCAGTTATGAAAATAATTGATTTTAAATGAATATTTTATTCATGGCATTTCTCCTATAAATAGAACACTAAACCTAGGATTTAGGGACTATAACATAAGGCCACAAGAATGCACTCTTTTATTCTCTCTAGCCTCCCTCTCATATTCTCTCAACCCAAGAACTCTAGGGAGAATTTTCTCAAAGTCCCACAACTACGTTCATAATCTCAAAGTCATAGCGAGAAAGATCAATTGGTGGTGTCTCAATTTTTTACGCTTGGTCTCTATGAAATCAAGAAAGGCATTCTTGATATTTCAGAGACGACAACGACAGTATGTTTGCTTCTCCCCTTTTGAATTAGTTCTAAGGTTGTATGCTTAGCCTTAATAATTGATTTAGAATAGTTTTCTAAATTTTGTCAATGTATTGGTATTTTGGTGGAAACAAAATTAACTACGATTGGTCCCAATTATGCTTCCGCTTTACGAAATTAGGGAATTCCAAATGCATCAATTGGTATCAGAGTCAATCGTAGATTTAATTTCGTTTCTTTAAAATTAGCATTGGTTTAATGGTGGGTATCTTAATTTCATATATGTGATATGTGGTTTAATTTACAAAATTGATTATTTAGGCATATTTGTTGGCATTAAATTTATACTTTTGATTAAATCAATTGTAAATGCCAAAAAGAAAAAGATTTGAAGACCAATATATGTCTTTGTAAGGGACTACCGGACACGACACATATCTCCACAATGGTATGATATTGTCCACTTTGGGCATAAGCCCTCATGGCTTTTCTTTGGGTTCACCCCAAAAAGCCTCATCCCAATGGAGATACTTGTCCTCCCTTATATACCCATGATCAACCCCTTATCTAGCCGATGTGGGACTTTGGACGCACTCCCAACAATCCTACCCTCGAACAAAGTACCACCGAGCCTCCCCTCAACTAGTCATCTATCCGTCCAACTCTCTAGCCTCCACCGCTTTACCGAGAGTTCTTGCTCTTATCCAGGACGACTCCTCTTCTCCGGAGTATACCCGCCTGCTCAGAGCTCAACAACGGATCTCCCCATGACTACTTCAAGACTCACAACTTCTTTGTCGGCACCCGAGGATTCTACCCGACATGGCTACTCCTGGGGCATGGCTCTGATACCACTTGTAAGGGACTATCAGACACGACACAACACAGATCTCCACCATGACTATTAAAGGCTCACAACTTCTTTGTTTGGAACCCAAGGATTCCACCCAACACGGCTACTCCCAGGGCATGGCTCTGATACCACTTGTATGGGACTACCGGACACGACACATATCTCCACAATGGTATGATATTGTCCACTTTGGGCATAAGCCCTCATGGCTTTGCTTTTGGTTCACCCCAAAAGGTCTCATCCCAATGGAGATACTTGTCCTCCCTTATATACCCATGATCAACCCCTTATTTTAATTTTCTTGGGTAATTAATTTAAGAGTTAGATTAATGGAAGAAAATTAATTTGCATTGAGCATGAAATTACTTTAGTTACAAAAATATAAGAATTATATTTATATTAGTCATTAACATGCTTATTTTTTCATAAGCTATTAATATTAATGTATGAAAATGGTAATGCTTAATTTTAATTTTCTTGGGTAATTAATTTAAGAGTTAGGTTAATTAAAAGGAAATTAAATTGCATTGAGCATGACATTACCATAGATTAATATAATTGTTATTGTTGGGTTTTATGCCCTAAAACTCGTAGATAGTGAATGTAACCGTTGACCGGATATTAATGAAATAATATTGATATATTTTTCCATTAATTGTTATTAGTTATTTTATATTTGTCTTTGTCTAATAATAACCCTAATCCAATAAACTAGACATCCAAGGTTGTAATATGAGTCTTGAACTATATGTAGCGACATATGGGATCATTGTTCAAGAAACAGCCTAAAGGGTCTATAGTATAGGGATAAGACTGGGTGCCTTATCCTGGTGACACTATGGATACGACCCACTTTGTATTTGATACAAACGCTGCAATCCAACGCGTTCGTGTAGGAGACATGCGAGTGGGGGTATCCTATGCAATGAGTTTGCATAAGACCGGACCGCGAAATAGTAACCACTAGTTATAACACTGTTAACTAGTTGGTTTTCTATTTCACTAGGACGACCTAGACAACTTAGTCTTAATCCTAAGTTGATTATGGACTCATGCTCATGAGAGATTGTCCTTTGATTTGTATGGGTGAGAGTGGCCAATACGCCGACTCAATAAGCCTACCACTTTGGGGACAAGACCGAATGGGGAGCTGGGAACATAATCGTACAAGATGGAATTCACTCCTTCTCGACTTTAGGGAAGCAGATGAGTGTTCCCTTAAGTGGTTACTCCGAGTCTTGAACAAAGGGCCCTACCCTCTCAATGGCACGAGAGGGTTTTCTGTTTGATGGTTGGACCACAAACAGATTGTTCATTAGAGGAGAATTGGTACTTAAGGAAATAGAGGTAACCCAGGGGTAAAACGATAATTTGACCCAGCTGGTGTTACGGACACTCGTGAAAGACTAACTAGTCGATATTGGTCTAGATCCGTGGACACAGAAAATATGTCTGCAGTGAGAAGAGTGCAACTGTGAGTCTATAGTGGAATGTACACACAGTTAACGAATATTGATTAATGTGGTTAATGAGTTTGACCAATTAATCTCACATCGTTGGAGCTTCTGATCGCAGGTCCATTAGGTCCCACTGGTAGCTCGTAAAGTAATTTGAGGCAACTAAGTAATAAAAGTAAATTGAAAATGTTCAATTTATTAAGGGAAACAAATATAATATATATTGATATATTATTATGAGAGAAATTAATATTTGAAAAGTTCAAATATAAATTTATGGAAGTTTGAAAGAGTTCAAAATAATGAATTAATTAATTTAAGGTCTAAAATGTGTTTGGGCAAATTAATTAATTCTAGGCCGGGAATTAAATATGTGGTGGTTAATTAATTAAAGAATTCATTAACCAGGAATTAATCAATTATGGAAATAATTAATCACTTAAGGAAGTAATTAGTCATTTGTGGAAAAGATTAATCAATTATGGAATTGATTGATCATGATTGATTAATTAAGGAATAAGATTGAATCAATTATGGAAAAGATTGATTTAATTGAATATTTTATTCATGGCCTCTCTTCTATAAATAGAACACTAGACCTAATTGGTCATGACACTTGACACTCTTGAAAGACAAGACCTAGAATTCTCTCTAGCCTCCCTCTTAGAGAAAGACTCCCACAAGTCTTTTGCCTCCTAGACTTAGAGACATACCGCTGTAACCTCTGTGGTGATTGTGTCAATCAAAGAAGAAATTTCCAGCGAAGAAAAACAAAGGCGGCTGCTGCGTTTTCGTTCGTGGAGCGTCGTTGGCAAAGAACGGTCAAGTCTTCAACGAAGGTTTGTAACGGTTCTTCCTATTTTCTTTAGAAAAGTATTAAAAATAAATTTAGATTTATTTTAGCATGTTTAAACCAATTTTACAGCGGCTTTAAAGGTTGTTTAAAGTTTTGTTTGAGTTATCGTAACGGTATTTTAATGTTAATTAATATACGGCGTAAGGTCCAATCGATGCGCTTCCGCTGCGTGGGGACTTTTATTCCCTTCAATTGGTATCAGAGACATCGCTGTCCCTATTAATTAATTTTAAAAGTTGCTATAGGCTCTAAAAGGTGGGATTTATGCATAATGTATGTTCGGTTTGCGTTGAACTGTTTGGGTTAATTTTATGGCCATAGATTTTATTTTTATGTGATTTTGATCATGTAAGGCCCGGTGTTTCGTGGAGATCGAGATGATTTTGGGCGAAAATCATGAAGAACAGCGCTGGAAATCGGAAAAACAGAGTGCAGAACAGAGGAATCGACGATTTAGGGTTTGCTGGAAATTTTCCCGGCCGGGATCCCGACCGAGATCGAGACCAGGAAATTCCCGACCGGGATCCTGACCGGGAAATCGGTCTGGTTCGGTTTATTTTTGCTGGATCAGCCCGATTTTCTGTGTTATTGGCTCGGTTCAGTCAATTTCTGCCATGGTTCGTGATTTTGGAGGCTGGTTCGAGGTAGTTCGGGGCGGTTCGTGATGTCTACACAAAATTCCAGAGCTGTACAAGGATTTTTAGGATAGAATTTAGCTAAATTAATGTAATTTAATGCTTTATTTTATCATAGGGGCCAAAATTAACCGGTTCAATTGCTATTTATATGCTTTATGGATGTCATATAGAATATTTAATCCCACCTTAGGTTATAAACATGCTCATGCATTTTTATATATTATAAAATGTTATAATGTATGTTTAAATGCATGGATTTGTTTTCATATTTTTTAATATAAGTGTATATTAATTATATGAAAAATTGGAAAGCATGAAGCATGTCATTACTTAAATTAAATATAAATAGTTATGTTTAATGTGATGAATGAAGCATGCTTGATTGATTTTCTTAATTGGCTTATAATTGTTATAATAAAAGAAAATCAAAATTGCATGAAGCATGAAACATCCATAGTTAATAATATAATTGTTATATTATTCACGCAATTGATATGGTTTAATTATTTAATTTGAATGAGATTGTTGAATGAATTAAACCCTAGATTCTTGATTATAGGATTAATCATTAAAATTTGAAATAGTTCTTTAATATTAATGATTAGAAACCGTCAATCTATAATCAAGATTTGCATGCAAACATAAGATCATAGGATGAATTGGATTAATTTTAAATTATGTAAGATTAGTCTTAATAGAGGAATGTCCTCATACTCCAAATGTCTAATTCATTAAGAAGTATTCCTAATGATGATTCAAAAAAAAAAAAAAAAAGTATTCCTAATGAATATGACATTGGACCTTGTTCAACCAAAGAAGACTAGTCCAAAGATAGTAAATTTTGATTTAATAGTTTAGGAAGTGTGATTTGTAGAGAATGGTGATTCTGTCTGAATACTTGATTTAGGGGTCACAAGTCACGTTTGTTCTTCTTATTAAAAGGAATAAGTTCTTGGCAACAGCTTGATGCTAGTTGTATAACTCTCAAAGTTGAAACTAGAGAAGTTATTTTGACTATAGCAATGAGAAATGAAAAGTTATTTTTCCCAATGGGAAAAATACATATTATTAGATAATGTGTATGTAGTTCCTAAGATTAACAAAAATTTGATTCATGTATCTTATATGCTGGAACAATGTTGCTCTGTAGCTTTCCCTGCTAACGCAGTTACATTTCAAGAAAGGGAGTTAACTTTTGTTCAACTGACCTGAAATAGGACATAAATGTTTTAAGACTAATTATGAGTAAAGCAGTCAAGAACACCAAGCTGTTTAAGGCTGCTACTACTCAATGTGATAAAAGGCAAAGGTTTTCTCCTAAAGGAAAATACCTGTCTTCGGCACTTAAGGTTAGACCATATTAATCTCAATTTGATTGGGAGATTGGTCAAGAGTATACTTCTAAACAAGTTAGAAGATGACTCTCTGCTACCTTATATGTCATGCCTTAAGGGCAATATGACTAATAGATTATTTTGCTTGAAAAGAACTATAGAGCCAAAGAACCCTTGGAGCTTGTACATTTGGATCCTTGTGGTCCAATATGTTAAAGCAAAGAGATGGCATGAATAACTCATCTATATTATAGATAATTATTCAAGGTATGGATATCTCAACCTAATGCAACTTAAATCTAAAGCTCTTGAGAAATTCAAAGTGGTTTGAGTCTGAAGTTGGAAACTTGTTAGGTGAGATGATAAAAACACTTCGATCTGATCGAGGTGTAGAGTATGTGGGACTTGAGATTCCAAGACTATTTAATAGAACATGGAATTACATCCCAACTCTCAACCCCTGGTACACCTCAGTAGAACGGTGTATCAGATAGGAGAAATTGAACCCTATTAGATATGGTTTGGTGCATGATGAGCTATTTATAAGTTATGCTCATTGCCACCTCATGGAAACGAGAAGTTGATACTTCTTCAATCGATATGAGAATAAAGAATTTGTATCGACAAATGCTACATTCTCAAAAGAATACCACATGAAAAATAATAAGCCACAAATTAAGTAGTCGTTTTAAGTAAATTAACTGATGAAGCTACAGAAATATCAACAAAAGTTGTCGATAAGTCAACCAGGGTTGTTGATGATGCTGAACCCTTAACAAGAGTTGTTGATAGGGCCGATACAACTGGTTAGTTACATCTATCTCAAGAGTTGAGAGTGTCTCAATGTAGTGGGAGGGGTTGTTCTACAACCTAACCATTACATGGGCTTAACTGAAGCCCATAACGTCATACTCGATGATGGCATTGATGATCCATTATCTTAAAGCAAGGCAATGAATGATGTTAACTAGGACTAGTGGATTAAAGCCATGCACTTGGAAATGGAATCTATGCGTTTCAATTCCATCTGGGATCTTGTAGATCTATATAATGGGGTAACGCCTATGGATTGCAAATGAATCTATAAGAAGAAACGAGACGTAATCTTATGGTTAGACTTGTGGCAAAGGGTTATACCTAGAGACAGGGGACTGTAGAACTCTTGTCCATTTTGAATGGATGTCATAATCTTGAGAAGAGCATCTACATGTCTCAACCAGAAGAGTTCATACAACAAGATCAAGAGCAAAAGGTTTGTGGCTTAATCGATCCATTCATGGATTGATTGAAGCATTTTAATCTTGGAATAGAAGATTTTGATATTGCGATCAAATCTTTTGGCATTTAACGGAACATTGATGAATCTTTTCTCTACAAGAAGATCGTCAATAGTTCAGTAGCTTATTAAGTGTTGTATATGATTGATATCCTAGTCATTGAAAATGATGTAGGTTATCTTACTGACTAGTAAAAGGAGCTAGCAGCTCATTTCCCAATGAAAATTTGGGAGAAGCCGAGTTTGTTCTTGGGATCCAAATTGTTAGGAACCGTAAGAACAAAAAACTAGCCTTGTTTCAAGTGTCTTATATCTACAACATGTTAGTTAGATATAAGATGCAGAATTTTGAGAAATGTTCACTACCTTTCAGACATGGAATTCTTTTGTTTAAGAAACTTATTCCTGAGACACCTCAAGAAGTTGAGGACATGAGACGAATGCCCTATGCAGTAGGGGTTGCAAGTAAGTATCAATCTAATCCAAGATTTTATCATTGGAAAACTGTTAAGAATACCCTCAAGTATCTTAGGAGAATGAGGAACTATATGCTCGTGTACGGGACTAAGGATTTCATCCTTACAAGATACACTGACACGGATTTTAAGACTGGTAAGGATTTGAGGAAATCTACATCAGCATCTATGGTCAATCTTTACGAAGGAGCTATAGTATGGCATAGTTACAGTCTTGACCATATAGGCCGAAAATATAGTTGCTTGTGAAGCAACGATAGAGACTGTATGACTTAAGAAGTTCTTGATTGATTTGGAATGTGTTACAAATGTGAACTTGCCCATCACACTTTATAGTGATATAGTGGTGTTGTGGCAAATTCAAAAGAACATCACAACCCAAGACAATCAGACACATTAAATTGAATGAAATATTGCTGATTCATTTACAAAGACCCTTTCAGCTAAAGTGTTTGAGAGTCATCTAGAAGGTCTAGATCTACGAGATATGTACAAAGGCGTAATCTAGGGCAAGTGGGAGAAATGTAATGGGTGTAGTTATACCATTATGTAATGGGTATAGGGATGCCCTACACTACAAAAAAATTGTGATTTCATGACACCAAGGGGAAAAGAAATAAAGTTAAGGGAGGGAAAAAATGTCATAAAATGGAAAACACGTTTTTTTGGCGGGAAAAAACGGAAATTTTCGTATTTTTGGAAATTTATGACATTTTTTCACCGTCATAAAATTATGATATTTTTTAAATGTCATTAAATAAAAAATAATTTATTTTCATCTTTAAGTAACTTTTTTAATCTTAAAAAAATATTAAAAATTAGGAAAAGACAAAAGTTAAAAGTAAACCCTAGTGTATGTCCTTTCTCCCTCTCCTCTCTTTTTCACGTGTATGTCCATTAGTACACATTTATGTTGAATGCACATTTGGCAAATGTTGGCTTTTTTTACCACTTAATTAAGCTTGTTGCTTTAGTCCTTTAATAGTTGAACTACTAACATGTCTCATAGTGACAACTTAGTGTTACTCAACTAGTGCCTTATAGACCTATTATAATATTCCTTTTTTTTTTTTTGAAAAACCCTATTATAATATTCTTGTTGTGTGTTGTTGAACATTTTTTCACTCTTGTTGAAGGTGTCTCAACCAAACATGACCAATGAGATGCACACTTAAAGCTATATTCTTATTTTAAGTATGTCTATTTTAGTCACGATATTATCTCTCTTTTTTCAAGCGATATTTTATCTTTAGACTGGTGCCTGTGTTTTTGGCTACAACATTTTATATGATTTACAACTATACTCTAAGCACACATATGAGTTTATTGAGGCTCCATTTGATAACAATTTTTTATATTACTATTCTTCAAAAGTATGGTTGCAGGTACTATTTCCACCCATGTGCTTTTTTATTATCTAACCAAATTTTATTGAACTGAAGTAGTTGTTGTTTATCTTTTTTTACTTGTGGCATTTTTCATGTTTCTGGATATTTTAGTCTTTCGCTCTAAACAGAAAGCAAAAGGAAGTTGTTGCTATTCAAATTTCACAGTTTTCAATTGATGCAAAATATGACGATGTTGAAGAATTGCCGAGACGAAACTATAAAGTAGAAAACACTTCTGAAGTAATTGAAGTTGCTACACAAAAATGATAACTACCACAACTAAGGTAAGAATTCACTTGTATTTATTTAAATTTTGCACAAATCTTTATTAACACTTGTTCCAATGATTCCAAAATAGGATGGAACTCCTTGTCGGTTGGCATTTGGATCTATTGACAACATTGTCGCATGTGGGACAATATTTGATTCAAGTATAAAAGTTTATAATGTAAAGGTTTCAATTGATGTAGTGGTGGATGGAAATTGTTCTCTTCCCATACCATCGAATGAAGGAGAAAACTTACTCTCCCAAGAGTTAGGTTTGCATCTATTATAGCCACGAAATCTTGTTATCATTGACAAAGAAAGGTAACATATTTGGAATTCTCTTCAATATTATTAGTTATATCATCATTTTATTATTAGTAATATCATTTTATTTGATGATCAAGGAAACTCTTAAGTCTAAAAGAGTACAACATTTTTGCTCCACGACACACCTTCAAAATTCTCCGGTAGCTCTACGATGTTTGCTTCGTGAGGTTGAGCATATTTATTCAGCTATACAGATCAATGTCCCTAATGATGTTTTTGGTATCCAACGCAAATGTTATATAATGCTTGAAGTCTTACAAAGTTTTTGTCATATGTGTGAAATATCAAATGCTTGCATAGATGCATACATGATGTAAGTGAATACGTAATGTTTTGTGGTAGTAAACATGTTATTTTATTAGTATTAAATTTTTACTTGATTTTATAGGTATTTGTATAAAACTATTGTCAAATCAAATGTGTGACATAATCCATCATAAGAGCACCTCAATTGAAGATATAGTATGTTTGCCACTGAAACACATTGAAGTAAGAATGCATTTAATAAAGTTCGTATTTTGACATTTTGTTCATATATGCAGATGAAAGGTGCACCATCTACTTACACACAAGATGAGATTGACATTGTAAGAACTGAGTGGGCTGAGTTTGTAGGTTCGCACATATATTTTGCATAATATATGTGTCGTATTTTGGATATATCTTTAACAGGTTTAACTGTTTTATACTATTTTGTTGCTTACATGATTTTGGAGTTGTGGCAAAAATAGCTTTTGGAAAAGACTGTTTTGGTTACTTTTGATAATCACTTTCGTTGTACTGGACGAATGCAATCTTGTTCCTGGAAGTAATTTTGAGTTCATTGGTAAGATATTAACTATTTTTTTCATTATTTCGAGAGTTATTTTGGAATAATTGTAAATAATGTTCTAATCTTATTATTGAAAGTTTGATTCGAGGATCTTTGCTCTAGAGTAGCTTGTGAGATCAAGGGTAGCTTTGAGCAAGAAGTTTCTACATGCAAGTATCTTCGATGTGAAAGAGGTATGTAATGAAGTTTAAAATAGAATTTCATGTTTCACATATTAATGTTGATTGTAATATATTAGTTCTTTTGTCCAAGTGAGATATCTCATGAAAAATAGAATGACTAAGGTATGTACTATTTCTTGAAATGTTAATTTGAAATGAAAATAATTCTTACCAATAAAACTCTCAGGAAGGATTTGCTCTAAGAAGTAATGTTTTGAAAGAAGAGTAGTTCAGATCAAAGAGTTTTGGCTTGAGATTCTTTTCAATATCTAAAGGTACATATGAACTAGAATTATATGTTTTAGTAAATGTGTAGTTGACTATGACTTAAAATAGTTAATCATAATGAGATATTGTTTACTTGGTTAGGTCTTACAAGAACCTAGAAGCAAAGGAGCCTACTGATTGCAACTAGTTGATTTATGTGAGGTTTTTGGTTGGTTGATGGCTAAATATATAGTATATTATTTTATCATTATACTTGAAGCTTTGTACAAAAGTTGATATAATATACAAAGTAAAATTATATGCATATATGAATGCTAGTTGATCTTATTTGATTCAATGGTGTATAGTAGTTGTTTTTAGTTTTACAATTTATGTAAACATATGTATGTACATATTTTGTATACGTTTGGTGCAATATATTTTGAAAGCTGATATATGTAGTATGTATATATTATTGACATGTATTAGGTATGCCTGTTTTGACATACACATAGAAAAACTACAGAAAAACATGTCATGACAAGTATTCACTATCATTAAAACGTTCTTTATGATGGTTTGAAAGTATCATACTTTAATTTTTTATGACTGTTAGATTGTCTAAAAAAAATTCGTACCAAATATTTATCGTCATTAAAGTTCTTTTTATGAGGTAAGAGTTCATAAGGATACAATTTTTTTTTATGATTAAAAATATTCAATTGAAGTTTTTTTGACAAATGAACATTGTCATTAAAAATATTTATGTGACTGCAAATGTTACTTTTCTTGACGTTATACACTTAGTTTTGACAATTAAATATTGTCATTTTTAACTTTATCTTGACGATGAAATATAGTCGTTATAATATTTTTCTTGACGGTTTTAAATTGTCGTTGTTAGTTTTACATTGACAGTAAATAATTTTTATTAGTTTTTTTTGTTGACATTGTAAAACTGTCAGGAGAAAGAATGACGTGACAGTTTAAATACGTCATTGTTAATTTTTTATTGACGATAATGGACTGCCATTAATATATATATCTTGACAATATATTAGTTTTTATTAAGTTTTTAATGATATGATAGGAATGTCATTAAAAAAATTACTGTGACGTGGAAATTATGTCAAGAAAAAATCGTGGTTTGACAGTTTTTAACTGTCACAATTAATATATTTGTGACGGTTTTTTCTGAACTGTCATGTATTGAGCTTTCTTGAGGGTCGATTCAATGACTCAAAAAAAATGTCAAGAAAGACGTTTTTGACATTTTTTCAAAGTCAAGAAAAGTCAAATTTGTAGTAGTGATCGTACTTTGGTTATCACGATATATCCTAACAGTAGATTGTTTAACCCCGAAGTCACATAATAGATTTTTAATCCAGATGCCTTCCTTGATTGCTTTTGCTAGAGCTACAATCATAGTTTTCCACTCCTTAAATTTTTCAAAGACCTGATCCTTTGATTTTTAAAAAAAAAGAATATCCAACTCTTTCGTGAGAAATCATCTATTAGAGTTAGAAAATACCTTGATCCACTAAGGGATGTAGTGGAAGCTGGACCCAAAGATCTGAATGCACATATAGCAAAATCTCCTTTGAATTTTGTTGAGATTTAGCAAAGCTCTGTCGTTTGGCTTTTCCAACAACACAATATTTACAGAAGGTCAAATTATTTCCAGTACCATGCGGAAGAATCCCTTGCTTAGCTAACTCTTGAAGTCCTTTGCCACTAATATGTGACAAATGCTTATGCCATAGATCTTCTTCAGCCACAATGCCTTCTGTTACTGTCAAAGCCGAATACACCATTTCCACATCTTTAAGAACATAAAGGCCATTTATTTTAGTACCAACAAGCACAGTTTTCTGATCCTTTTTTTATCTCTATAGTACCTCCACTTCCACCATAAGTGCAGCCAATGGAGTCTAGCATGCCAAGAGAAATAAGGTTCCTCTTAAGATTTGGGACATGTCTAACATTTCTCAACAATTTCACAGTGCCATCTTTCAACTTTAAGGAGATTGATCCTATCCCAATTACATGGCAAGTACTGTTATTTCCCATGTAAACTATACCTCCGTCCCACTCTCTGTAGGTACTAAACCAACCCTTGGTTGGGGTCATATGAAAAGAACATCCTGAGTCGATTACCCAGTCATATTTTTCAAAAGATTTTCGTTCTTCACTACACTGGTCAGAGGTAGCAAGGGCATCCGAGTAAGTGATTGAATTCTCACCTACAGTTGATTCGGATTGCTTATTCTTCTTGAATTTTTTATTTTGATTCTTCATTTTCATAGAATAGCAATCTCTCTTTATGTGCCCTTCCTTATGACAGTAATTACACTTGATCTTGGCCTTATTTTTGTCTTCAAATTGATGCTTGTTGTATTTGCTCTTGAACTTGCCTTTAACGAAGAGACCTTCAGTCCCTTCCTTCTTCAAAGATTGCAATTCAAGCTCTTTGGTTCGAATGACAGAGATGATGACGTCTGTTGTAATAGACTCTCTACCATATTTGAGGGCTATCTTCACCTCTCGGTATGCATCTCGAAGCGAATTTAGCAACACAAAAGCTTCATTCTCATCCTCTATCTTCTCTCCCAAATTCTTGAACTTAGATGTCATTTTCTTGAAATCGTCTAAGTTCTTTGATAATGTTTTGGAAGAGTCCATTTTGTATGTAAAGAAACGCTCTCTCATATACATCTTATTGTGAGCGTCTTTAGTCTCATAAAGGGTGTTCAGTTTTAGCCAAATATTGTATGGGGTATCTTCATCTATCACTTGTCGTAGAACGCTATTGTGTTCATAGTTTCTTTCTCTTCTTCATTCATAGAGGTTGGAAGTTTGGAGGGATCTGTTAAGGCCTTCAATACTTTTGTTGGCCAAGAATGGCTTTAATCTTGGCTTTCCACAGGTCAAAATCACCCTTTCCATCAAATTTCTCGATGTCGTATCTTGCAATAGCCATGATTGTGCTTCAAGAATTCAAATCTTGATTGAATTTCTGGCGCTCTGATACCACTTGTTAGTGTTATCCATGTGCTAAATGATTCTTCACTCACGCACTAACTCAATTTGCACCAAAACAGAGCATGCAAAACAGGTCTTCAAAATCAAGCATTCAATCAAGAAGAATTCAGACGAGAGAACCCTAGCAAATACATTGCTCCAGCACACAAGAAGAAGGGAGAAGGACACAAGAGGATTAGAGTGGTTCGACAACGATGGCCTACGTCCACTGTACAAGGGAGCTGATTTTATTAACAAGGATTACAGAATGGAGCATATTACAAGTCACTCAGTTCTAAAACTTTCACACACTGTTATTGATCTCCTCTTCTATTTATACTTCCTGAGATCGAGACTTGCTTGTGACAGGGCCAGCTGAAGCTTGGTGGTTACAACTGATTTACAGGTATGTAACTTAACACTTTTTTTTTCATTAATTAGCATAGGGGATATACAGACTTTGCCAGCTTTTCCTGTAAAGATAATTAGATTTTTAATACTAAATTTATATCCATGATGAGTAGTTAATGATCGACGTTTCCACAAACTTCGACGTTCTTTGAATCGGTAGGTAAGATTTTCCTTTTCGTGCTTTAATTTTTATTTAATTTCATGTGTTATTGTCTTATTCAAAACCCCCCCTGTGTTACATTAAAGCACAAAATTATTAAAGTTAATTACCAACTCTCCTTGTGACTAACCCAATCCACTATTCACTACAAGTAGGTTAGGATCGGTTTATAAATTTAATTTGGCGAGCTGTCAACAAGCTCACAGTCAAATTTTGCGTCGTTGTTGGGGAATGACGTTTAATCTTTCTTTAATGTTTGGTTTTTGACATTTTTCTTACTTATTGTGTTTTAGTTGGTCCTTTGTAGGTGGTTTGTGGTATAATTTTGAAATCATAAGGGCAAACGCAGGAATGAGAAGGTGAACTTAACGAGACATCTAGAATAACTTCAACGAAGCGTTCCTTGACATCACAATGGTCAAGCACACTTTAAGAGAAATGGCATTTCCTCACTTGAGTTATCAACCCCTGAACATCACTTATTCCGAGATAGAAGGTAATTTTGAGCTTAGATTTGGTTTAATCCATTAACTTTGTAAGGAAAAGTACACTTTTGGTCCCTAAGATTTGGGTTAGGTTTCATTTTGGTCTATGAGTTTAAAAACTCGACAATTTAGTCCATGAGATTTCGATTTTGTATCATTTTAGTCCCTCCATCCAATTTTCCGTTAATACACAACATATTGCTGACGTGGCATTGATTTTTTTATTAAAAAATATTTTTTATTTTTAAAATATAAATATATTAAAATAATAAAATTATTATTATTTTATATTATTTTTATTTCTTTCTCCCTCTCTTCTTCTTCTTCTCAACCACCATCACCACTACCCCACTGTTGTCATCTGATAAAGCTCATTTATGCGCGTTTTTTAGCCTTAAAAATCTAGGTAATTGTTTGAAAAGAAAAGACTTTGTGTTTAAATTTTTATCATTTTAATTCATTTTAGCAAAAGTTGTAAAATCGTGAAGAAAATCTTAGAATTATAGAAATCAAGATTAAAATGTACATAAAGAGATTATTTTTGTAAAACTTTATCCAAGTTAATGCTTTTTTGCAGATGACTTTGAGAGGAAGATGTGCCCACAAGAGGAGAGTAAAGGTTAGTGGAGAAACTAAGGTGAAGCTAAAGAATTGCACCTGCATCTGAACCTGAGGATGTGAGGAATGCGATGAAGATGCGCCCGCAAGCCATATAAGGTAAGTAGCCCCATGCTGAAGACAGACTTGTCAAAACTGTGCAGAGGAAAAATTGCGTTGGAATTGCGGGCGCAAGTGGGCTTTCCGACAGAATTTCGATATTCGCGGGATCTTCACAGATTCGTTTGAAAATCCCCAATTTGGTATCAAATCTTTGAAGATTGTGGATCCTTACCTTCCTAGGCCTTCTCACACTGATCTCGACAACCAACCTTACCTTCCAAGGTCTATAAAAGGGGACCAAGATGCAAGAAGCAAGAGAGCTTGGAGTCTTCATCCTTAGTATAGAATTTTAAGTTTTTCTCTTCTCATCTTGTAACTACTCCGAGTTCTGAATTTTCCTGCTTCTATCGGCTCCTCCATTTGAAAGAAGTAGAGAAGAAGGGCTTCGATTCCCTCGAAAGAGGTCAAGAGCAAGCTAGATAGAAAAAGGGAAAATCCATTGTTAGAGTCTTTACATTTTAGGTTTTCTGTTTTGCACTCTTTTATTTCCAACAGTATTATTATTGATTTCTTTTACTTTTCAGTTGTAAGTCAAGCTATTGTATTAGATTCTTTCTTTAATATTAATCTAAGTTATTTTTCCTCTATGTTGAGTCTATTGTCCTTTATGTTTTGCATTTTACTTTCAATTATGAGCTAAGCTTCTATTTGGGGGTTCAAATATGTGGATTCCTTGACACTACAGGAAACAGCCCTACGATAGCTTCAGAAAAATGCTATCATAGGTCTTTTATAGCATTTCACAAAAAGTCATGACAGCCCGTGCTGACTTTTTATAGCTTTTTATAAAAGTTATAAAAAATGCTATAATAACTCATTTTTAATACCATAATTTTATTATCCTTTAGATATATAATAGCTTTTTGTAAAAGCTATAAAAATGTTATTATAACCATAATAAAATGTTATTGGTTTGTCAATGATGATGTTTATATAAAGCTATAAATAGTTATCTATAGCTTTAAATGGGAGCTATAATAAGTTTGTTGTTGGTTTTAATTCATTGATGTAATTCTATTAGCTTTTATGAATTTTGTATGATTTTAAGTTACTTTTATAGCTTTGGATGAATACCACTAACTTGTCTGTTATAGCTTTTAGAAACATTTTGTAGTATTGGATGTATGTGTTATGTTATATAAGTAAATGTTATTGAATATCTTTTGTAGTATTGGATGAATGTTATTATAGTAGCCTTTAGATTTTCTAAAATGATCTTGATAGCTACACTAAATAAATGTTCAATACATAATTCACAATGTCCACAAAAACAAGTAAATACAATAATAAATATCATCAACTCTGGATGATATAATGATACAAAATAAAACATTATCAACCTATCATTCTTGATTTACAAAATATGTCCATATCCAAAATCAAAATAATGTGTAGTATGCCATTCCATTTTAGATGAAGTGATTCTTTCATCAACCTACAAAAAGGGAAAATTTATAAAAAAATAGGAATAAATATAAAAACAAAATCATTCAAGTGAAAGTTTAATTGGAGTAAATATATTTAATAAAAAATAACAAAATACATGAACATACTTATTATAATGGTGCACCTTATAAGAATGTGTCGCTCCCCTCAAAAGTAGCATCCACATTTTCGATTACCACTGGTCCACTGCCCAAAATTAGCCCCATTTTCTGGAGAGATTAAAGTTTAGAACGGTGTCAATTAAATGGTGAAGTTTGCAGAAAATCATACCCATCTTATCTTCTCTGGTTTGTATTCTAGCCTCCAATTCAAAGTTTCGTTCAACATTTTATTGGTGCCAATTAAATGGTGAAGTTTGTAGAAAACCATACCCATATACAAAATATTTTATCACTTCTATAGTCCTTACTATGCATTCAAAGAGAAATAATGAAACAAAGCAAGCTACAACTGATAGCGAGCATAGCTAGCTATCTTTACTTATTTAATTTAGCTAGTCTTTTATGATTTTTGGGCCATTTTATTGTGCTTTAATGTTTATTTTTTAGGAAATGGTTGATTGGAGCTATAATGCCATATTAGAGTTAATCGGGTGCTCGGGGCGTGAAAAGATGCAAAGGAATGAAAAGAGTAAAAGTGGAGAAAAGTCAAATCTCGGTCAACAGCAGGCTAGCGTCGAGACGCTAGCTCTTGAGCGTCTCGACGCTCACATTCCATATCAGATTAGGCGCGTAAAGCTCACAGCGTCGAGACGCTATGATAGGAAGCGTCCCGACGCTACCGTTTTTCCTTATTCAGAACGCGCGTAAAAGAGGCAGCGTCGCGACGCTGTCTTGACAGTGTCTCGACGCTAGGACGAAAAATCAGAATAAAAGCTTATTTTCGGCTAGGTTTGAAGGGAGTTCGATTTGGGACCTTGGACAGCCGTAAAGAGGACAGAACGGAGCATTTGGAGGCTGAAAACAAAGGGAGGGACGTGGAAATCAACCCATTGTTCGTGGGGATCGTGACGGGGACGTCGGGATTCGGCCTACATTGAGTTTTCTTTTCCCTTCTCTTTCTTTAGTTAGATTTATGGCTTTCACATGTTTAGTTGAGATTGTATTTACATTCATGAGTAGCTAAATTTGTAACTTAGGGATTGATGTAGTTGATTAAGTTTATGGATTGATTTATGGTTTAAGTTGTGCAATGTTATTGTGTTTGTAATCTTGATTTAATGCTTTCAATTAATTGGCCATTAGTTGGATGATTTAAGTTTCGAATCTAGCTCGGGAGAGGGGATTTGATCTAGACTTGCTCAAGATTGCATGAATAAAGTTTACTTTCTAATTCATGACGGTTTTAGATTAACTTTAGAATTGGTTAAAAGATCTCATTGCCTTGCATGTTAATAAACTTAGATAGGGATATCAAGTTGGTTAATTCGCATGAGAATCAATTATACTCGGGAGAGGTAGTTGTGATTAAAGGGTCTTTGGCTCATAATTTCATTGTGCTTAATAACTTATTCCTTAAAATCAATCCTAAATGAAATCGGCGAAATCAATTCCCTAAGTAGTTTTCCCAATTGAATTTCCATTCTTTTTACTTGCTTTGATTTGTTTTTATCATCACCTATTCATCACTTTTTAATCCCTAAATAAAATTGAGCGAGATTATTCACAATACTTGATTTGCTTAAAAATCCAATCCAGAGGACGACATTCGAATTTACTATTCACTATATTATTACTTGACCCGTGCGCTTGCGGTAGGAAAAGTCCACATCAAGTTTTTGGCGACTGCAAAGTTAAAAAAGTGGCCAAACAACAAATATTTCTTAATCATCCTAATTACCTTCATAATCCAACTTCACCTCTAATTGAAAAACTACAACAAAACCATATCTATAAAGAATCTCAATCACCATCCAATACTATGGTTTCTTTGATTGTGTTGTTTGTTTGTTTTCATATGCAAACAGTGCAATAAACCATAAACATACCTTCTGCCATCAGGATTGAAAGCCAGAGCATTAATGGGTCAAAAATGGTCGTTTACACCTCTAATATCTTCTTGAAGGATCTATTACACAAAACAAAAATGTCAAAAAACTAAATTAACTCAACTTCAATTATAAAGGTCATTAGGAAGAACACTGCACCTTGTGATAGAATTTAGCTTCAAACTTTTCGACCCGATGATCAGTTATTACTGCTGAAGCATCTTGTCCACCACCAAGTACTACTTCAAACCCAAGAGACCGATATGAGTCGAAAGATATTTTAACATCATTAACTAAACAATCTAGCATTAAAGAGTCTACCCCCACACCACCTTCATCCTTAGAAGTTAAGGGCATAGTTGTACAACCTTTGTATAACAAATTAGTATCAGTAGCATCAACATCAGTAAAATCAACGGAACAAACAAGGCTTACCTAAAAAAAATTAATATAAAAAGCTATACAGGGAGATAACATCTAAATTGAAGCAAAGATAAGCAACTGCAATCGAACAAGTAAAAAGAAAACAATCATACTTACAACTACTTGAGAGATTGTTCACCTAACCCAGTTACAAATTAATATAAAAAGCTATACAAGGAGATAACATCTAGATTGTCCAACAACATAAATTAAGTTGAAAGATGTGATTACATCTAAATGGTTACATCTAAATGAGAACTATGAAACAAATACTAGATAGTAGGGTAAACTTTCACAAAGACGTAACATTAATATGCAGAGGGCATCACCAATAATGGAATTAAACTTAAATTTCCTGTAGCGTTTTAGGTTTGGAGAGAAACTTAACATCAATTGAATCATAAACCAAATGTATAGAGATGCCAATTAACTATAAAAGGAAAAAATAATTGTTAGGTGATATTATAGAAAAGAAAAACAACAAGAATAATTTTCAGATGATACTTGAGGCTTACCAAATTTGTTAAAAGAAGAATTTTGTCACTGATATACCCTTTCAAGCCTTGACTTCCAAGATGGTTGAAATCACAAATGATTTAAAGAGGTAAGTCATTTGTTTATTACTCTAAAAAGTTGGAAAGCCCCAGAAGAGGCTTTGTTGTATGTACAATTCTCAAAAAGTTGGGTCGAAACCCATATTCTAACTCAAGCTTTCAAACTACAAGAAAGGTTACAGAGTCAAGTGTTGTATAGCAATAAAAATAGCTTTCAAACTACCAGAAACAAACTATATAGCAGTAAAAATTCAACTCCACAAATACCATGTTCATGCCAAAAAAACATTAAAGTAATTTAACCAAACCTAAAACACAAAATTCTCCTCTAATTTCTACCACAAGAAGCCAAATGTTGTATAGTATAGACAAAAGAATCTTCCAAACTCCTCCAATCTTTAGAGATTTTAAGATTTCACTAGTTATATGTCGTCCATAAAGTAGCTTTAACAACACAACCCACATAGGATATTTGTTTTTCCCCTAAAACAACTTCCCAACAAAACCTCAAGCAACCAGTCTTCAACCTATTTTTAAAAGGATTAGTCCTTAACCACAAAAAGACAGTGAGGTAGGTGATCAATGGTTTCTTCGCCTTTTGTGCAAAGACAACAACAAGAAGGAGAAAACGTGAAGGAGATGAAAACATCTATACAAGTTCTTTAACTCAATAAGTTCTTCTGATTCTAGATGGACATTACAAGTTCAATAATTGTTGTTTCTATTTTTATCAGGTTGAGTAATGGTTTCAAGTTTTTAAGGAATGAGTGTCTTTGACTCTCTTCAATGAACTGAGTGAAAGAATTAAGGAAGAACTTGTTCCAACTACTTATCTTCTTCCTCAATTTCTTCTTAAAGACACTTCAGAAAGGAACACTTTTATTGACAAAAACAAGAAACACAAAACAACTAGGACATGACATTCTCTTGTAGGGCCAAATTAGTTATTAAATTGCTCTTCAGTTGGTTTGAATGACAAAAGTAAAGATAAATTCCTTCTAGCTACTTGTAATTTGTAGATCAGACCTTTTTTCTTTTCCAGTGTAAAGATTGGGGGTAAAAATCTTCATACTCTAATTAAGGTATTTGAGCATGCATCTGGCTTAAGAATTATTAGTCTATCCATATAGGTGGTAGTAGGAATTAACAACTTGATAAAAGAGCTAAATCTGGTTGTTAAGGTATTTGAGGATGCATCTGGCTTGAGAAAATTTCAAGTAACAAAGTAAGTGGGTGGAGAAAAGTTTCGTCTCTCTCTTTTTCCCTCAAAATAAAACTTGATTCCAGCCTTTTATTCCTCTCATCTTCTTCCTCTTAAAGCTGCTTTACGGGCTTTTCTTTTCTCTCCCACACCCTAATTTTCCCAAAAAAATTTCCTTTCCCATTTCCCCTTTTCCCCTATCCCATATTCCTTTTTCCCTTGCAATGAACGGTTTTGGGTTTCCCACATTCATATATTTCTTTTCAACTTTATTGGTCTGTAACTTTTTGGGAAATTTCTTTTGGGTTAGTCAAGCTTGTTGGTTTTGATGATTATTGTAACCACAAACGAACAAACCCATTAGGGAAAGTCCCTGAGATTAATTTCTCATCCCTGATTTCAACTTCTCTTTGACGAAAAAAGAAGTGGCAAAAAACCAAAATTATTCACCACGAACAACAATTAAATTCAAGAGAAATTGCAAGAAAACCTAAAGAATTGAACAACGGTAGAGAGAAGAAGGAAAGAACAAGAATCTTGAAAAACAAAATCTGGAATTATGTTCACTACAGAAAAAAATCTAAAGAGTGATGGGGAGAGATTTCAGAAAAAATCTTGAAAAAAAATTGGAAAGTGATCAGACAAAAGCTTGAAAAATACCTTCGAAGCAGAGGACCGTCTGAGAGAAGTGTGGAAAGTGATGAAGAGAGATTCCAAGAGATTGAGAGAGGAGAACACCCTTTGCTCGAAGTGGCCAGAGAGTGGGTATGAAGCGAAAATGAGAAATGGCGAGGGTGCAGAGTTGGGGAGTAGAGAGTTGAGACAAAAAAAATTAATTTCCTCAAATTTTTCATTAAAAAGAAAAAGCCGCACATTTTGACCGCATAAAATTTTATAATTTTTAATAGCATTTTGTAAAAATGCTCTTATTAAAAGCTATGTTATCTATAATTTGTTGTAGTGTGAGTAAAAGAAAGCCATGCCTATGCAAAAACAACTTTGCTCCCTCTTAGCATTGTTTGTTTTTGTTGAAATTAAAGTTTAATTGTTAGCTTAAATTGGCCACTTAGGTAAACATAGTTTGCATTTAGCTGATGGCCGAAAGATTGGAGTTAAAGGTGTGGGTTCGCAAAACAATAGTGGAAAAGATCCTAGAAATAGGACTTTGCTTTCTTGCTTCCTAGAAATAGGACTGGAACCACTAGGGTTTTAAGAGTCGTGAGCGTTACTTATCTAAGTTTCAACTAGCCCTAGAAATAGATGTCTAGTTGGCTTAGCTAAAGGCACCTATAGCGGAGCTGAATAGAAGTGAGACTTAACTCACAATCTAGTTGTCAGAGTAATTGCGGGTGCAACTGGGAGATGCTATCTACACCATGTCTATGTGGGAAAAATATATAGTGTTTCTCAGCAGACTACAATGCTTGAGTAATTTGCAAGCGCATAGGTGGGTGCAATCTAATGCTTAAGATTGAAACTGTTTGGATTCCCCAGTTTATCTCATAAGAGTTTTTATTATATTCTTTTACTTGTTTATTTCCAATTTTTGCCTCAAATCAGAACCTCAATCAAACTATTTTTCTTGGTTACCAATCGTGGTTGCGAATTTAGAGGAGGTTCCAGTTTTACAGAATCTTGCGTTAACTTAGCTAGTTACCATCTCCTTTGGATTTTTTTGCTTTAAATATTCTTTCGTAGCTATCCAAGTCGCCACGAAGAACGAGGTAAGCGATATGTGTTCTGAGCTGAGTGAGTTAACTAAGCTTGTTCGCTCCTCATGTTCAGAACAGGTGCAGGCAAAAGCCTGGGCTTTGCTCTATGACCAGCCACACTACTGAGGCCTGCCCCTAGATCCAAGAAGGGGGAGAAGTGAATGTTGTTGGTGGATTCAATGGAAATCAAAGGTCGTGCAACCCGTACAACAATACATACAACCCAAGATGGAGAGACCATCCAAACTTTAACTATGAAAACCAACAGAGGCCGCTCGCTTTCAAGAAAAATCAAGCTTCAACTTTATCTACTTCAGGTACATCTTTTGACGAGGCTTTAGAGAAACTTGCAGGACTATGTCCCCAGCTTTCTATCCAGTCTTATCCCCAAAATGGTAGGCTTATTGAGTCGACGATATTGGGTCACTTTCACCCGTGCAAATAAAAGGATAATCCTGAACAAACAGAAGTTCATAGTTAGTTCAGGATTAAGATCGAGTTACCTAGGTCATCGTATGAAATAGTCAATCTTATCAGTACACGACGTTATAAAGTAAGAGTGACTAATTTCTCAATTAGGTCTTGTGCAAACTCATTGCACAGGATGCCTCCACTCGCATGTCTTTACATGAACGATGGAAATCAAAGACCGTACAACCCGTACATCAATAAATACAACCCAAGATGGAGAGACCATCCAACCTTTAGCTATGGAAACCAACAGAGGTCACTCGCTTTCAAGCAAAATCAAGCTTCAACTTCATCTACTTCAGGTACGTCTTTTGACGAGGCTTTAAAGAAACTTGCAGGACTATGTCCCCAGCTATCTATCCAGTCTTATCCCCAAAATGGTGGGCTTATTGAGTGGCGATGTTGGGTAACTTTCACCCGCGCAAATCAAAGGATAATCCTGAACAAACAGGAGTTCATAGTTATCTCAGGATTAAGATCGAGTTACCTAGGTCATCGTATGAAATAGTCAGTCTTATCATTAAACGATGTTATAAAGTAAGAGTGACTAATTTCTCAGTTCGGTCTTGTGCAAACTCATTGCACAGGATACCCCCACTCGCATGTCCTTACATGAACGATCTAAGATCACATCGTTTGTGTTATGTGCAAAGTAGGCTGCATCCCCAGAATTGAAGGAGTATATATCACTCAAGCGTAAGCGATTGACGATCTTGGCCGTTTAATTACATCAATTTCTCTAACTAAAAAGCATGTGTTTTTAACCGAAAAACAGAGGAAGAACATATACTAACCTTTGGAGTTCGAATTTAAGCATCTCAATGGATGATTCTCAGCACAAACACATCAAGGACTACCATCAAGATCTTCCCCACTATTCTCTGACCATAGGAACTAGCTTATGGGAGCTAAAATGTGATGAATTGAAAGGGAGAAAAAATGGTTTTTTAGAGAGAGAACTTTTAGCCATCATTCTGTATTTTGGAGAAAGATTGAAGCTTTGCATAAGGTTTTCCAGCCCATTTCATTAACCTTTAATGAAGAAGACAAAGGCTTATATATGAAGGGATAAGTGATGGCGGATCTTAATTTGTCACCTAATTTGGTGTCAAATACCCATGAATTGCATGAACCAATTTCATGCTAATGATCCACCTTGAAATTGAATTCTCAAATTCAATTTCTATTATTAATTTCAATATTTAATTAAAAACAATTAATTTAAACATTTTAATTAATAATTATTTAATTTAATATCAAATACGAAATTAAATAATTCCACTAATCCCGACTCTTTTCAAAACCTATCGTTCTAATATGAATCTTTATTCATACATTTAACCAATATATTACAATCAATATTTAAATCTTATTAAAATATTTTCAATTCTCTCGATATGTAGTTTAATTCATAATTAAACTTTATTACGTCATTGATATCGCATATAATTAACGTTTAATTCCCTATCTTGAATTTGAATGTTTCAAACTCTTTAATCACTTTGTTCTAAGGTTAAGTCCGTATGAGCTAGGAGGGAGATCTAATGGACCTACAGATCATAGACTCCAACGATATGAGATTAACCGGTTAAACTCATTAACCTAGTAAACCAACTCCAACGAGGCTTTAAAGAAACTTGCAGGACTATGTCCCCAGCTATCTATCCAGTCTTATCCCCAAAATAGTGGGCTTATTGAGTGGCGATGTTGGGTAACTTTCACCCGCGCAAATCAAAGGATAATCCTGAACAAACAGGAGTTCATAGTTATCTCAGGATTAAGATCAAGTTACCTAAGTCGTCGTATGAAATAGTCAGTCTTATCAGTAAACGACGTTATAAAGTAAGAGTGACTAATTTCTCGGTCCGATCTTGTGCAAACTTATTGCATAGGATGCCCCCACTCACATGTCTTTACTGTTGGGTTTTATGTCCTAAAACTCGTAGATAGTGAATGTAAACAAATTGTATACTTGTTTCAATAAAGTGTTATTGAGTTTCTACAATAAAGTGTTATTGTTAAATATTGCACAATTTGACCCAAATCCAATAAACTAAGATCCAAGGTTGTTTACATGTGACTTGAACTAGTATGTGGGGACATACGGGGATCAGTGTTCAAGTAACAACCTAAAAGGTCTATAGTACAGGGATAAGGCGGGGTACCTTAACCTGGTAACACTATGTTATACGGCCCACTTTGTATTCGATACAGACGTATTGATCCAAGGCGTCCATGTAGGAGACATGCGAGCGGGGGTATCTTATGCAATGGGTTTGCATAAGACCGGACCATGAAATAGTAAACCACTAGATATAACACCGTTAACTAGTTAGGTTACTATTTAAATAGGATGGCCTAGGTAACTCAGTCTTAATCCTGAGTGTGTCATGAACTCCTTCTCATGAGGGATTGTCCTTTGATTAGCATGAGTGAGAGTGGCCAATACGCCGACTCAATATGCCTTCCTTTTTGGGGACAAGACCGAGTGGGAGGCTGGGGACATGACAACACAAGAAGAAATTCACTCCTTCCCAGTTTCTAGGAGAAGTAGATGAGTGTTCCCTTAAGTGGTGACTCCGGGACTTGAACAAAGGGATCCCACCCTCTCACTGGCTCGAGAGGACTTTCTGTTTATTGGTTGGACCATAAACAGGTTGTTCATTAGAGGAGAACTGGTACTAAAGGAGACAGATGTAACACATGGGTAAAACGGTAATTTGACCCAGCTGTAGTTACGGACACTCGTGAAGGATTGACTTACCGGTATAGGTCTATATCCGTGGACACAGAAATGTTCTACAGTGAGAAGAGTTCAGCTGTGGGTCTTTAGTGGAATGACTCACAGTTAATGAATATTGGTTAACCTGATTAATGAGTTTAATCTATTAACCTCATATCATTGGAGCTTTTGATTTGTAGGTCCATTAGGTCCCCCTGCTAGCTCGTAAAGAGTAATTAGGAACAAATATATCTTGAGAGAATTTGAATAGTTCAAATTCATATTGGGAATTAAGTTAATTGTATGAGATACAAATTAATATAATGTATAGTGATGCATTAAAATATAAAGTCTAATTTGAGATTAAACTTTGTTATATTGAGAGATTGATATATTTGAAAGAGTTCAAATATATGTCTAATTAAATATATGGTATTTAATTAGAAGATGAATTAATTAATTATTCAATTTAGTTTAAATTAAATGAAATTTAATTAAACTATAGCCTATGAGAGATAAATATTTGAAGAAGTTCAAATATTAATATGAATTTGATTCATATTAAATTTATAGGATATAAGAGAATTTGAAGGAGTTCAAATTTTAATATGAATTTGATTCATATTATAGAATTAATTAATTGAAGGCATGAAATTAAATATATGATATTTAATTGGGTAATTAATTAATTAACTAATAGAAGGTCTGAAATTAAATATATGATATTTAATTGGTGATTAATTAATTGAAGAATTAATTAATTGGAAATTAATCAATTATGGAAATGATTAATCACTTATGGAAGTAATTAATCATTTATGGAAATGATTTAATCACTTATGGAAGTGATCAATCATTTATGGAAAAGATTAATCAATTATGGAATTGATTGGTCATGGAATTGGTTGGTCATGGAATTGATTAATTATGGAAAAGATT
This sequence comes from Luffa aegyptiaca, assembly GCA_017139565.1. NCBI lineage: Eukaryota > Viridiplantae > Streptophyta > Magnoliopsida > Cucurbitales > Cucurbitaceae > Luffa > Luffa aegyptiaca. The sequence continues at coordinate 28,451,916 of CM029397.1, forward strand.
AAATCAGTTATGGAAAAGATTAAATCAGTTATGGAAATAATTGATTTTAAATGAATATTTTATTCATGACCTTTCTCCTATAAATAGAACACTAAACCTAGGGTTTAGGCACAATAACATAAGGCCACAAGAATGCACTCTTGCATTCTCTCTAGTCTCCCTCTCATATTCTCTCAACCCAAGAACTCTAGGGAGAATTTCTATGTTTTTTGCCAATGTAATAGTATTTTTGGATAAACAAAATTAACTGCGAATCGGTCCCAATTACGCTTCCGCTTTATCGAAATTAGGGAATTCTAAATCCTTCACCTCTGATAAAGTCTTTTTGGATGAGGATTTCAACGGATGCTTTCAAGATCGATGGATGAAAATTGGTCAGATCTCTTCGCCTCCTGATCTAGGGCTTGTTGCAATTGCGTGCTGGTCTATATGGACTGACAGAAATAAGTCAGTGCATGGCGAAGCTATTCCGCAAGAAAGTGTTAAAAGCAAGTGGATAATCAATTACCATGAAAGTTTCCTTAAAGCAGTCTCCAGTGATCCTCCTCATCTCAGTCAGAGTGGTAACCGTATGGTTGCTTCGTCGAGAAGAAGTTGGTCGCCCCCGAAGTTTGGTTTTTGGAAAGTGAATTCTGATGCTGCTTGGGTTAATTCCCCTCCTTCTACTGGTCTTGGTGTTGTAGTGAGGGATCATCGTGGTTTGGTTATTGGGGCGGTGGCCCATTATTTGCCATTGGATTTTGAAGGCCCAACATCATAATTGAAAGCCATCCTAGAGGGCTTGAAGTTAGCGTGGCATTTGGGCTGCAATAATATTGAAGTTGAGTCTGATTATGCATTGGCAGTGAATTTCTTTCAAAATCCTAGCTCTATATGGTGCAGTGTGGAAGTTGATAGCGAGCATAGCTAGCTAGTTTTCCCTAATTAATTTAGCTAGTCTTTTATAATTTATTGGCCAAAATTATGCATTTATGTGTTGTATTTGTAGGAAATATAGTTTTGAGTCAATTGGATGTTCGGGATGCGAAAAGAAGTCAAAGAATGAAAAAGAATCAAAGTTGGAAGATTGAAGATAGACCCCTCCGCAAACTAGCGTCTCGATGCTGCTCTCTGGGCGTCTCGACGCTGACATTCTATATTTGGAGTTTTCAATTTAAAAAAAGAAAAGAAAAAAAAATCACAGCGTCGCGACGCTCTCGGTTGAAACTTCCAGATTCGCGGTATCGCGACAGCGTCGCGACTCTACGACCAAAATTTTCCCTATTTAAAGAGTGCGATTAGGGATTTCAAGGGGACTTCTTTTGGGAGATTTTGAGCCGAAAACAGAGAGAAAAATCCTCTTTGGAAGCTGAAGCAAGTGGTGGAGAGCGGGATTGAAGACTTTGTTCATGGAGATCGTGACGGCGACGTGCGGTCTGGGCCACCTAGTGTTTAATCTTCTTTCCCTCTTACTTTAGTTAGTTTTTAATAGTTTTTTCATGCTTAGTTTATCTTGTAACGCCATGTATGAGTAGCTAAGTTTGTTACTTAGGGATTGATGTAGTCTTTTTGGTTTATGGATTGATTTATGGGTTGAATTGTGCAATTGTTTTATGTTTGCATTCTTAATTTAATGTTTTCAATTAATTGGCCATTTAGTTGAATGATCTAAGTGTTGAGTCTTGCTCAGGAGAGGGGATTTAGCGTAGACTTAATTACGATTGCATGACTAAAGTAGAATTTCTAAAATAGTGACGAAATTTAGAGTAATTTTAGAATTGGTCAAAAAGAACTAAATGCCTTGCATAATAAAGAACTTATATAGGGATATCAAGTTAGTTAATTTGCATGAGAATCAATTATACTTGGGAGAGGTAGTTGTGATTAAAGGTTTTTAGACTCATAAAACCATTGTGCGTTATAATTCATTCCCTAAAATCAATCCTAGATTAATTTGACAAAATCAATTCCCTAAGTATTCTCTCAATTGAATTTCACATCTTTTGCATTACCTTAGTTTCTCAAATTCACTATTTTTTGGTCCCTAAATAAAATTGAACAAGAATATTCATGGTAGTTAATCTAACTTAAAAATCCAATCTAGAGGACGACACTCGATTGCAAAATCACTTTATTATTACTTGACCTGTGCGCTTGCGGTAGGAAAATTCCACATCAGAAGCGTTGATTCTGGATATCCAATCGTTTTGTTTAAAATTTGATGAATATATTTTTTCTTATATTCCGAGAAGTTGTAATTCGGTAGCGGATTGTTTAGCTAAATGGGCTAGATCGTCAGAATCTAGTGGGACCTGGATAGATCAAGTCCCTGTTTGGTGCTCTTCTTTGGTCGAGAATGAACGCGTTGTAGTTGCCCTCGTGGCGTTCTAAGAAAATTTTGATGCATTTTTCAAAAAAAAAAAAATAGGGAAAAAAAAAGTAAATGAAATACCTCAAAACTTGAGGCATGCAATGAGGTTTGAACGCTGGATTAGAGAAGTAAAAAACCGAATTCTAGACTCCCTCTAACCAACGGCCACACATTATTTTGGTTCAATATATGGAAAAATCAAATAGATATATATATATAATATATAATTTCTCGGAGCATGTGCCCCTCCTGGCCCCTGGTTGTGGTAAGCTTTAGTTTTCTTATTTATTTTGGTTAGTAAGTGAAATTTTTTAATTTTCACACTTCATTAAATTTTTTTCTTCAGCTCAAAAAAGAAGTCTCAAATTGCAACTTTTGATTTTTGTCCTAGAAAAAAAAAAGGTTGGGTTTAGTTTTCGATCCCGTAAATAGAACGATATTATAAAATTTGATCCTGGTTTTATAGAAAGTCAAGGTTTGCGATCTTAAGCCTGAGAAAGAAATGTATTTTATTGAAATTCTAAGAAAAGCTTGGAGAGTAAAGTAGGCTAGGAGTTGGTCCAAACTACTACAAAACTCTTGTGTAACGTTTTCTCAAATCTTAAACTTTTTACTTATTACGATTTAATTGAAGCACATTTAAAATTGTCTTTAACATTTATTATTTTAAATAAATTGTTAAATCTATACATAATTGCACGTGAAAATGCTTGAACTAAAATTTTGATATTTTGGTCGTTAGAAATTATGCATTATTTAACTTAGCACTTTGTCTAATTTTGTTCTCGAACTTACAAAAAGAACAAAGTGTGAGTTTTGTGGAAATTCTAAGAGAAGTTCAGACAGGAGAGTAGGCTAGAGAGTTGGTCGAAACTACTATAAATCTCTTGCGTGACGTTTTCTCTCTGATCCATCCTTTTTGCTTATTTCAATTTAATTGAAGCACATCTAAAATTTTCTTGGGAAAAATACACTTTTAGTCCCTGAAATTTGAGTTTAGTTACATTTGGTCCCTGAGTTTTCAAATTCAACAAAAATATCCCTGAGGTTTGGTTTTAGTTTCATTTTGGTCCCTCCATCCATTTTTCACTTAAAAACTAACGGCTGGATGACGTGGCACTATTTTTTTTATTTAAAAATTTTATTTTTTAATTTTTTAATTAAAAATATATTAAAATAATAAGAATATTATTATTTTTAACTTTTTTTTTTATTTATTTTTCTCTCTCCCTCCCTCCCTCCTTCCTTTTCTTTTTCAACATTCAACAAAGGTGGTCTTCTTCTTCAACACAGGACCGACGGCTGGACGGCCGGCGGCCGGCGACCACCGCTCGCCGGTCACCGGCCGACGGCGACTTTTTTTTTTTTTCCTCCCTTTCTCTTCTCTTTTCTCTTCTTCAACACTCTCATCTCCTTCCTCCAGTGGTTTTTTCTTCGAATCTCTCTCTCTCTTCGAACCAACGCTCTCAATCTCTCTCTCTCGCAGATCCATGACGCGGTGAGCAGATCCAGATCCATGCCGCGCGAACCCATCGTGAGCAGATCCCTTATTTCTTTTCATTCTTTTTCGTCGGAATCTATCCCTTTCCTAAGCAGCATTTTTCCCCCTTGTTTTCTTCGTTCGCAACCCACGAACCAGCAGCCACGAATTCGTTCTGTCGTTCGCCGCTGCTCCGTTCTCGCGCCGCCGCCCTTGGGTCTGCTCGCCATCTCCCTCTCTTTCCCTCAAAATCGGTCTGAAACGAAACCCAAACGGCGGCGTTCGTGGAGGGGTATGCAGGCAGCGGCGGAACGACAATACTCCGGCGAAGACTGAACTGAGCTGGGACCCACGGATTTAATGTTACAAACAGAAAAAACCCACGACAAAACGAGACCTCACGCCAACGATGAGCCTGACCTTGAAACTGAGACCCAAAAACGGCGTGAACGCAGACCCACGACTACGCTGAACAAAGACCCACGTGACCGGCGGCGAGAATCTCTCTCCCTCTTTTTTTCTTCAGTCGGCTGCGAGACCCACGACTACGCTGGACGCAGACCCACGCAGACCCACGCGAATCTCTCTGTTCGTATTTCTTCAGTCGGCTGCCTCCTTTCTCTCTCTGTGTTTTTCGTTCAGCAGCTGCCAAAAATCTCTCTCCTTTTTTTTTCTTTATCGTGAAATCACAGCCCTAACATAGAAGATGGTGAGCAAATTACCATCATGTCCCTCTTTTTTTTAATAGTGAAAAGAGGAGAGGAAGAAGAAAAAGAAAAGAAGGGGAAGGAGAAAGAGAAAAAAAAAAAAAATCAGTCGCCGGCGGCCGGCGGCGGCGAGCGGTGGTCGCCGGCTGCCGGCCGCCGAAGATATGAAGAAGAAGAAGGAAGAGGATGGAGAAAAAGAAGAATGAAAGAAGGATAAATAATTATAAAATAATAATAAAATAATAATATTTATATTATTTTATTATATTTTTATTTAAAAAAATTTAAAAATATTTTTTTATTAAAATAATGGTGCCACGTCAACAGTCTGTTAGGGTTTAACGGCAAATTGGATGGCAGGGACCAAATTGCTTCTTATCTCAAACCTCAGGGGTATTTTTGTTGAGTTTGAAAACTCAAAGTGTAACTTAACCCAAACCTCAGGGACCAAAAGTGTATTTTTTCCAATTTTCTTTAACAGTTATTGCTCAAATTAAATTGTTGAGTGTAGTCTGAGAAAATCTATTGTTCACACGTAACTTTGAAGATGGAGACACGTGGAATAAAATGTATATTTGTATTAATATTTGTATGCATGTGGATGTACAATCTCTAATGTTAATCCTCTGATTCTCTCTCTTGTGTGTGGATGTGTTTCACTCGAGGGCTGGAACGCTTGATCTCGAGTATGGAGTTTCAACGGATTCTTGGAGCTTGAAGTCTTCCAAATCTTGAAGGAGTCTTCAAACTTCAAGAAGTGTTCAGCATTTTGAAACTTGTGGATTTCAAGGAATCTTCAGTCTTCAGTCTTCAATCTTGATGAAGTTCTCTGAATTCTCTGACTCTCGCTTGGAGCTTCAAAATTCTGACCTCTTGTCTTTGTGAGAGTCTAGAATTTCTGAACCCTTGAAATGGAGGAGAACCCCTCTATTTATAGAGTTCTCCCTGGATGGGCCCTGGTGACTTTTGGACCTAACAACTTGGACTTGGACTTTATTGGTCTTAGGCTCAACCATTTAGTCTTGGGTGTGGTTCATATTTGACCCAAAACCATATGACCCAAATATTTAAAATACCCAAATTTGATCCAATTAATTATTTTGTTAATTAATTGGTCAAATTAATTAATTTGATCAAAATAATTTATTTTCTAATTAATTGATCAAATAAAAATTTGGCTCTTTAAATTTATAATTGGTCAACTTTGTCTTCAAATTAAATTTGAGTCACATGTCAATTTATAATTGGTCCCAAATTTAATTATTTGTAATTTCGTCATTAATTTTAAATAATGACGTGGCAATTTGTCATTGGTCAAAATTTCTCCTTCAACATCTATTACAAAAGTCTTAATTTAATTACTTGAATAAAATTATTTACTATGAGTGCAAGAAATCGAAGTATGTGAAATATGACTTCCCTCAACTATAGTATTTTTTTTTTTTCAATGGATCTAAAGTCTTCGTCAAAGACCTAAAGAGGAAGGCATTTAAAGCTACTTGTGATGACTCGGATGAGAAATATCAAGCAATGTCTAGTGGGGTAACTTCTTTGAAGGATGAGACAAATGATTTGAATATTGAAAAATATTTCTTGTAGAAAATGCTTTGCTTGAAAATTTATGTCAATGATGTTGTAAAATATTATGGTATTGAAATAATCACACTGATAAAGAAAAGCATGATATATATTTTTTTTAGAAATGAATCTTTTTAAAGTTCTAAGAGATGGAGTTAAATCTTCTAAATGAACTTAAATGAACTTGAATGTGTGAAAGAGAGTATTAAGGTTCCGTTGAATAACCATTTCGTTTTTGATTTTATGTTTTCGAAAATTGTGCTTGTTTTCTCTCAATCTTCTTACAATAGTTTTCATTTTTGTTAAGGAGACATTTGAGTTCTTAGCCAAATTAAAAAACAAAAACAAGTTTTTGAAAACTATTTTTTTTTTTTTTCAAAATTTGGCTTAGTTTTTGAAAACATGGGAAAGGATGCAGATAAAAAACAAAGAAGCTTGTGAGTAAAAATAGTGTTTATAGACTTAATTTTCAAAAACAAAAAACAAAAAACGAAATGGTTTAAGGGCCCGTTTGATAACCATTTGGTTTTTGGTTTTTAGTTTTTGAAAATTATGTTTGTTTTCTCTCAGTTTTCCTACCATGGTTTTCATCTTTGTCAATGGGCACATTTGAATTCCTAGTCAAATTCCAAACACAAAAACAAGTTTTTGAAAACTACTTTTTTTAGTTTTCAAAGTTTGGCTTGGTTTTTGAAAACAAGAAAAGAATGGTATTAGGAAAACAAAGAAATTTGTAAGTGGAAGTCATGTTTATAGGCTTAATTTTCAAAAACCAAAAATCAAAAACCAAAAACCAAATGGTTATCAAACAGGGCCTCATCAAACGAGGCCTAAGAAATTGGCAATAGGTGGATAAAAATTTTGGATAAATTTTTTACATGAGCAAATCTTTTAATGAAAAAGAGGATTTAGGGCCCGTTTGGAATACCTTTTAGTTTAAATATTTTTCAAGAATGCATTTAAAAAAAAAAAAAAACATTTTGTATAAAAATTGTTTAGAATTTAAACACTCATATGTTTGGTTACATTTTCTCATAATTGTTTTTATATACTGGTTATTATATACTTAAAAACTCTTCTTAAAAAATTTGTTTTCGAGTGTTTCTCTCAAAATGGTTTATTTCTCAATCTCATTTCTTAATTAGTCATTTTTAGTGGTTGCAAAATATTTTTTTCAAAATTAAATACTTGAAAAGTTAAACCAAAGATATACTTCTATGGTGCATAATGATATTTTGTATGCTAGGTTTAATGGCAATGTGCCTAAGTTTAAGGACAAAAGTTTAAGGATTAAAAGAGAGATTTTGAAAATTTAGGGATCAAAATAAAATAAACGTATAGTTCAAGTACTAAAATAAATATTATAAAAGTTGGGAACCTAAAAAATATTTAATTTAAAATAAAATATAGGCTAAATATATTTTTATTCCTCGGTATATAGGTCTTTTTTCAATTTACTCTCTATTATTATTTAAAAAGTTTCAATTTAGTTCTTGATGTTATAACATTTTTCAATTTAGTTTTTCACACTTAATAAATTTCAGAGTTAGTCAACAATAAATTTACTTGGAATAATACTGAGAGGGAAAAAGTCATTTAAGAAATTGAAAGTTTCTAATTCTTTGTCTAAAAGTTATTACCAAATTTGTAGAATTTTTTTTTTATCTTCTAAATTTTTACCATTATTATGCAAAATAAGTTTATTATCAACTAAATTTTACACACATTAAGGGTGAGAGCCTAAATTTTAAAAAAGATTAAATTGAAACTCTAAAACAATAGAGACTAAAGTTATATATATATATACATATATATATACATATATATATTATGAACTAAAAATATAGGAAATGTCTCTAATTTAGTTCTTAATCTTTTAAATTCTTCAAACTGGTTATTTTGGAAAAAAAAAAAAAAGAAAAAATTGTTAAAATTTGTCAACAAAAAATTGACGTATAAGTATTATTCCATTAATATATCATAAAAATAAGTCTTTCGGATGCTTTTAGATACTACTTGACAAGTAAAACAAGTAATTCAAGTTATTCATTAAAAAAATCTAGTATGTTGATGCCAACATATGTTCAATTTGCATAAAGTATGATTCTTGTCCGATTAGATAGGTTAGAATCCCCACCCCACTTATTGCAGACAAATCGTAAAATTCATTTCCTCTAAATAGCAGGTCCAATTTGCACATCTAACACTTATCTAACTAGTGTTTTACCACGTGCAATGCACGTGTGTTTCTATTCAATATATTTATTTTAAAAATTAATTAGAATCGGTTTTGTATGTTCTTATCATATAATCTTATTTAGTTGGCAACAGGTTTATATCTCATGTGAATATAATTTTGATGTTACTAACTTAATAAATTTTTTGAAATTTTAATTCTTTTGGTATAATATTATAAATATGAAAGAGATGTGAACTACCAACCATGAGAAAGGTTTTCAATATCTCAATCATATAATTAACTCCTATAAATGAATTTATTAATTAGTTTTATATAATAATATAATATTTATATAACTACGTATCCTTGTTTATCAAGTGCACTATTTATTTTCCTGACCAAGAGGTCAGAGGACTCAATCCTCCACTCCTACATGTTGTAAAAAAAAAAACACTATTTATTTTAAATAAAGCATAAATATGAAGTAAAATGTTTTAGATGATTATTTTATTTAGCAATGTAATTCTTTTTATGAGAAACTTTTTTATCTTACATTACATGTTTTATTTTTTTAATTGAAATAAACGAAATTTAAATTGATTTGGGGAGTGATATTAATTATAATGATTTTAATTTCTATTTAACTTAAGATATTTTTAAATTTATTTAGACTATTTTTTGAGTTGGTTAATTTTTTTATTTCATTATAAAAATATATACTTTTTCCATATATGGTAACAATTTTGGTCAAATGGATTTTGAATTACTACCTCTTTTAGGATGTTTGTCAATAGATTTTTTCAATTGGTTATCTTAGAAAATAATCTCAATTCTAACATATAAAACTAAAAAAACAAAAAAACAAAAAAAAAAAAAACTTATAAATTGAATCAAAGTAATTGAGTATGTTTGGTTAGTTAGTCATGTTGGTCTACTTAAATCAAACAAAACCATTAAAAGAAAGTTCTACCTTGAATTACATCGAACCATCAATATTTATATTTTTTTATTATACAAAAATTAAACATATATTAAAATAAATTTAAATTTTTAATAGCAATTTAGTAATTATTAATGTTAATGCAATTAGTTCGTGCAAAATATAGATATAACTACGTCTAAGAGTATTTTTATTTATAAGTAAATATATAACATTCAATGGAAATCTTGTAACCGGGAGCTACTATATTTTCAAAACCCTAATTATGTATAACTTTATCTCAAATCTCAATATTATCAAGTCACATTTTCATTCTCTCTGTTGTCTTATGTTATAAGTTTTTTTTTTATTAGTTTTATTTATTTGTTTGTCGCACTATACTATTGGTCGTCATTATCACTACTCTCTAGTAAAAGATATGACTTAAGAAAGAAGGATGGAACCAAAAGAAATATAATCTAATCTCAAGAAGTTCACAAACCAAAATAGAAAGAATAAATATTTATAAAGTTACCGAATCTATATTTGATTTGGAGTTTTGTTTTTTCTCATCTAAATTGAAGTTGACGTTCCATAACGGTCAAAAAACTTGCTCACTTATTCTTCTTGCTTTGCATATTAGTATCATTAGAAATTCATTTCAATGGGATGAACTCTTCAATCACAATGAACTATATAGTCAAAAACAATATAGTAAGAAACAATTGACTTTGAATTGTATTTATATTTTTAATTTGAGAATAATTTAAATAGTTAAAGTTGACTATATATATATTTTAGTATGAATAATTAAAACTATTCTTTTCTGTAAACTTACCTTTTTTTTTATCATTTTTTTTTGACATTTGTTTTTATCATTTCAATGACCTCTCTATTCTCAATTAATCGAAAACTATGCAATTATTTAAATCAAAACCTCATAAATTAAAGTTAGTTTTTTTTTTCTTTATTTAACATGATCAATTTATTATTCTATTTATTTCAAATTATGATTGTAATTAATTTAAAAATAAAATTGTTGTCAATAAATAATTTAAATTAAAAGGGCAGAATGAAAATCTCAAATTAAATGTGGTTTTTTTTTTTTTGGTAATACCATCACTTTGTTATTGTAATTATTTGGATGGTTTTACAATTGTTTTTTTCTTTTTTACCATTACAGAAAGGACAGGATGATACTTTAATTAAAATTAAAGAATAGATAAAAAAAATTATGTAGGAAATAAAATTTAAAAAATGATTTGATTTTCCCAAATGACTTTTCTCTCGTCAAAAGAGATTTTCAGCTTTTTTTTTAAGAAAAAAAAAGAAAATGAGATTTTCAGCTTGGTTAGATGTTTGTTCTTAAATGTAATTTCTCTTCTTTAAAACAAATGATCATACATAAACCATCAACACAATAAGAGAGTTATTTATAAAATAACATAAATCATCTATAAGATATTGATATCTTTGCTTCATACGATTACCTGAAAAGAGATTCGCATTTGATTGATGTTTGTTGTTTGAGATCAAACCATTCACTACAAGAATTTTTGTCTACGCCGACGTGGTCTACGCCGACGCAACGGCTTACGTCGGCGTATAAAGGTCTACGCCGACGCAACGGCTTACGTCGGCGTATAAAGGTCTACGCCGACGCGGTCGCGTCGGTCTATATGTGGAATAAAAATTCAAGGCGTGTACAAGGTCTACGCCGACGCGGTCGCGTCGGCGTATATGTGGAATAAAAATTCAAGGCGTGTACAGGGTCTACGCCGACGCACAAGGCGTCGGCATATGCAGGGAAAAAAAACGCATCCCTTATACGTCTACGCCGACGCAGATTTAAACTATAAGCCGACACAAGCTGCGTCGGCATAAACCAAAAGAAAAAAAAACAACGCTAATTGTTCTCTCCCTCTCTTTTTCGTGTATCAAGCTGCCAACCCTCACTGCGCATTTTTCTTCTCCAGCTGCCAGCCTTATTCGTTTCTCCTTCTTCACTCTCATCGTCGGCAGCTCATTCTTTTTCCTTCTTCCCTCTCGTCGCCGACAACTTGTCTCCGTCCCGTGTTTCCGTTGGCCTCATTCAAGCGTGGGTCTCAGCAGCTCGTCTCCGGCGACATCCACGCTCGTTTCCGTCGGCCTCATTCAAGCGTAAGTCTTCCTCTCTCATTTTCTCTCTTCCGTTCAGCAAGGCCACGATTTATTCTCCCTCTCACTCTCGTTTCCGTCGGCCAGCATGTGGGTTCACCATTCTCGGCCTATTCCTCCGGAGCGAGCACGACGGTGTGAAACCCACGACATTCGGTGATTTTCAGTAGACAAGCAGTGGTTTCAGTGCGTTTTCTTCCTCTATTCGGCTTCAATCCACGAGCTTCAGCACGCATCTTCTTCTCTTGAGCGTTTCGGTAAGTTTCGATTAAGACCCACTCAATTTTCTTCAAAGTTTCAAGCATACCCATTTAGATTAGGACCTTGGATTGTGTTTAGAACATGACCTATTGATTATTAACTCTAGACTTGAGAAAGGGAATGCTATTTTCTAGGAAGCAATATAATCCAAATATTACCAAAAGGAATATAGTGTACCACCAAGCAAATAACAAAATTTCCTTCAAAATAGCTCAAATATGAATCCCCAAATAGGCTCAAATGTAACCAAATTCTGGTTGGTATCTTTGCAATGCAATTCTTACAACTTAGCATTACACCAATATGCATTGCAATCTTCTTAATCTATCTAAATCTAAAATTATAAGAATGAACTATAATAGATGAAGAAAAACAAATTAAAATGAGAAAGCTAAATCTTGGATGTAACGCCAAGGGTATGAGATATAGATAACAACACATGCATCATTTGCATTTTGGATGTAACGCCAACATCTTCTGAAGCTTAGAGATCTTTTGAGAGTAAGACAATGAGAGAGCAAAAAATAAAGAAAGAACAAAGTTGTAGGTGTGTGATGAAAAAATGGTGAAGAAAACTCATTTTTATTGTAGTAGAATGTGAGGGTTATAAAACCTTTTGAATCCTAAAACTCATTTAAGTGGTAGGAAAAACCTTTATCATTCCAACCTTTTGAATTCTAAGTTAAACTCAATTAAGTGGTAGAAAAAACCTTTAGCATTCCAACTTTAAGATATTATAAATTTATTATTGATAATTATTTATTTATTAATTAATATACTTTTTATAATTAATCGAAATTTTAGAATTAATTTCTAGAAATAATTAGGTAATGTAAGATCATCATATTCTAGACTTTTCAAATTCTTTTCAATTAAAGTTATTAAATATTAAAAATGTCATCATTTTCAAATTTAAACTTTTTTTGGGAACAATTTTGGGAAAATTTAAATTTACAAATTGGTAAAAGTAAACGTTAAAAAAAATCAAGGAACTTATTAATTAAAGTTGCTATTTAATTAAAGTAAAATAAAAAAAAAAGATGGAAACGTTGAGTGGTGCAAACGTTAAGCTGCTATTTTTTTTTGTTGAAAAAAGCTGCTATTTTTTTTAATTCTTATTTAAAGTGTAAAGTATTTTATAAAGAAATTATTAATTATTGATGATTAAAAGATGGATGGTTAAATAAAATTGGTATGTGTTATTAATACAAAACACAAGGAATAATATGGGGTTAATGAAAATGGCATATTCGTAATTCACTAAAAATAAAAAGGATAAGATGATCTAAAAATGTTTTTGAAAGATGCTTGCTTTTTAATATAGTATAGATATAGATGAAAACTAATTGATACTCTAAAAAAAAAAAAAAAAAACTAATTGATAATTTTTTAACAGCAAGTTTCTTTTATCATTTTTTTAATATTTATTTTTATTGGTTTGAATTGAATGATTTCATGCGCATAAATAGAAGTAGAGAAGCAGAGTCGAAAAACCAAGATAGAGTATCTTTGAAACCAGAGCAAAAACATCAAGCTTTAAACCATGGTGGAAAGTGAAGAGCTGAGAATCAGCGTCCTCCCGTTGTTCATCTCCGGGCACCTAATCCCAATGGTGGACATGAGCAGGCTCTTCGCCCGCCACGGTGCCACCATCACAATCATCTGCACCCACTCCAACGCTCGCATTATTCAGAACAACATCGACCGTGACTCCGCCGCCGGCTTCAACATTCAGACCCACCTCATTTCCTTCCCCGCTGCCGAGGTCGGCCTCCCGCCCGGCATCGAGAACTTCAGCGACGTCTCTTCTCTCCCCCTCTGGGCCAAACTCCACCGAGCCTTTCTCATTCTCGCTAAATTAATCGACCAAGTCGCTCAACTGATAGGACCCAAGTAGTATATTAAACTACCACTAGGATCACCTCCAAGACAATCAACCAATTAATAGTCCAAAAACACAACAGATAAATCACCAATTTATCACCAAGAAAACAATCAATCACGGACAGCAACCAACCATAAAATTCAGAATACTAAAATCGTAAAAACACGCACGATTTATACGTGGAAAACCCCTTCGATGTGAAGAGTAAAAACCACGGGACTTGTGAGGAGTCCACCCTTGTCACCTTCTCTTATTATGATAAAATTGAGGGAAAAAGAATCCAAATCAGTCATACAAAGACTCACAACCCACCAATACCTTCATACATAAGAGATCAACACAAAAAAAGATAAAGAGATGAAAAATCTCCAGTTTTACAGGTTCTGTCCAGCAGCGAGTACGAACAAACCAAAGCTCAAAACGACGATCCAACCGTTCAAAACGAGGCCCTATGTGTCTACAACAAGCTGACAAAATTTCGGCACAATCCAACGGTTAAAACTTCAGCAATCGACAACTTTGTGAACGCTGTCGCTGAAAATCCGAACTGCACTGCTCTCCCTGTTTCCCTCCGTTTTTCTGTGTAATTTTGTGTATTTTTCTTTTCTGCCGTCTTCCTTAGGTCATCCCACATCAAAGGAAAAACCCTAGGCTTACAAGACAAGCCCACTCATTTAACCCTAATTGGGCTAAACACATAACCCGACATATTGGGCTCATACACACAAGTTTAAAAAAAAACTATTGCTTGTGCAACAAGTGGGCTGGACACCCACAACAATCTCCCCCTCCAGCCCATCACGGGGAAGATACAATCACATCCATGGTTACTTGAACCTCATCCCGACAAGCTTACTACAAAGCTCAATCTTGCTTCCGGGAACTACTTTCGTTAACATATCTGCACTATTCTTGTCAGTGTGGACTTTCTTCAGTTTCATTCTCTTCTCTTCAATCACATATCGCAACCAATGATATCTAATGTCAATGTGTTTGGTGCGAGCATGATACATTGAATTCTTGCTCAAATCCATAGCACTCTGACTATCACAGAATACTACATACTCATGTTGCTTCAAACCCAACTCTTGAAGAAACCTTTTAAGCCATAACATTTCCTTGCTTGCTTCTACTGCTGCAATATACTCTGCCTCAGTTGTGGACAATGCTACACATTTTTGTAGCTTGGATTGCCATGAGATGGCTCCCCCTGAAAATGTAAACACATAACCTGAGGTAGACTTTCTATTATCAAAATCACCTGCCATGTCTGCATCAGTATAACCTTCAAGTATAGGTTTGCCACCTCCATAACACAAACTCAATTTGGAGGTGCCCCGCAAGTATCTGAAAATCCACTTCACTGCTTCCCAATGAGTCTTACCAGGATTGGATAAGAAACGACTCACTAAACCAACTGCATGTGTGATATCAGGTCTAGTACACACCATAGCATACATCAAAGAACCAACAGCAGAAGAGTAAGGAATGGATGACATAACTTCTTTCTCCTTCTCTGTTGTAGGACAAACTGTCTTACTTAGCTTGAAATGAGTTGCTAGCGGTGTACTAACAGGCTTAGCATGCTTCATATTGAACTTTTCAAGCACCCGTTCAATATACTTCTCCTGGGATAACCATAATTTCCCAGCTTCCCTGTCACGAGCAATCTCCATGCCTAAAATTTGCTTTGCAGGACCTAAATCTTTCATGTCAAATGACTTGGACAAGTCTTTCTTCAAACTTTGAATCATATTTGCATCCTGTCCAACTATCAACATATCATCTACATATAAAAGAAGAATGATAAAGTTACCTTCAGGGAACTTTTTAAAATACACACAAGAATCAGCTGTTGTTCGTTTATAATCATTGCTTATCATAAACGAATCAAATTTCTTGTACCACTGCCTTGGTGCCTGTCTAAGCCCATAAAGACTCTTCTTCAACTTGCAAACAAGTTTATCTTTCCCTTTTTCTTCAAATCCTTCAAGTTGCTCCATGTAGATCTCTTCATGCAAGTCACCATGTAAAAATGCAGTTTTTACATCAAGTTGCTCCAACTCAAGATCAAGACTTGCTGCTAAACCCAACACTGTTCTGATAGATGTCATTTTGACCACTGGAGAGAAGATCTCATCAAAGTCAATACCTTTTTTCTGGTTACATCCCTTTACCACTAATCTGGCTTTGAACTTCACTATCTTCTCACCATTCTTCTTGTACTTGAAAACCCATCTATTTCTCAAGACTTTCTTGCCCTTTGGAGGTTTCACTAGCTCATAGGTTTCATTCTTTTTCAGAGAATTCATCTCCTCCTTCATTGAATCAAGCCACTGGTCTTTTTCATCATGAGACAAGACCTCTTGATAGTTCTCTGGCTCTCCATCTTCACTAACAAGAATGAACTCTGAGCTTGGATATCTTGTTGAAGGTTTACGCTCTCTGGTGGACCTTCGAACCTGTGTATCCTCCACTTGAGGGGTAGGTTGCTCCCCCTGCTCATGAACTTCTTCATGAATCACTTCCTCATGTACATCTTCCTCGTGGATTTCTTCATCAGACGAAGACTCGTCAATATTATCATCATCAATGTGATCTAGTACATTACCATCAGGTTGTATCTCACCAACATCATCGTGTACATCATCAAGTACATCTTCAACATTCACATTTGTTGGCTGAATAACAGAGGGAATAGAGGTAGAATCATTAGTAGTATCAAGAAACAACTCTGAAGTAGAAGTGTACCTTGTACTCAGAAGATCTCCACCCTTCTCGTGCTCAAAGAATACTACATCTCTGCTTCTCACTACCTTCTTCTTTTCTGGATCGTAGAGCCTGTAACCATACTCTTCATCCCCATACCCAACAAATACACACGGATTGGTCTTCGAATCAAGCTTTGACCTCTGTTCTTTAGGCACATGCATGTATGCCTTGCTGCCAAAGACTCTCAGATGTGAATAAGTAGGATCACGTCCCTTCCATGCTCTCTCTAGAATGTCTAGACCAAGAGGAACCGATGGAGAGCGATTAATCAAATACACGGCACATTGCACTGCTTCAGCCCAAAATGTCTTAGGAAGATCAGAAATTTTAAGCATGCACTTCACCTTCTCTACAATGGTTCTGTTCATCCTCTCAGCAACTCCATTGTGTTGTGGTGTGTCGGGCTCTGTCTTCTCATGTCTAATGCCATGTTGTGAACAATAATACCTGAACTCATTCGAAGTATACTCACCACCATTGTCAGATCGAAGACGCTTCAACTTTCTTTCGGTCTCCCTTTCTACCATGGCATGAAACTTTTTGAAAATCTCGAACACCTGGCTTTTTGTCTTCAACATATATACCCAAGTTCTCCGAGTAGCATCATCAATGAAAGTGAAAAAATATCTATTGCCACCAAGAGACTCAACCTCAATAGGACCACAAACATCGGAGTGAACTAACTCCAACTTTCCTTGCCTTTTGATGGACTTCCCAGAAAAAGAAACTCTATGCTGCTTGCTTGCCAAACAATGATCACAAGGGTCAAGAGGAACTGTTTTATCAACATGGATAAAAGCTTTACCTGCCAACAGTTTAATCCCTTTGTCACTCATATGCCCTAACCTTCGATGCCACAAGTTAGGAGAATTCTTTTCTTCAACTGCATTCAGCTCAGAAGAACATACACTTAAGTATGTTTTATACAAAGAGCAACACAACTCACCACGAGCAACTGTTATTGAACCCTTAGACAATTTCCATTTACCATCTGCAAAGGTATGTCGAAATCCTTATTGATCAAGAACATTTGCTGATAATAGGTTAAGTCGTAAATCAGGAATATGGCGCACATTCTTTAATGTAAGCATGCACCCAACACTTGTCTTCACACGAATATCACCTAACCCAACAATGCTAGCTGAGCTCTGGTTTCCCATCTTCACACTACCAAAATCACCAGATTGATAGTTCATGAAATACTCCCTTTTGGGAACACAATGGTATGAAGCACCTGAATCTACCAGCCACTCTATATCTGAACTCTCTACATGATGACACTCACTAGTTGCACAAATCAAGGTGACATCATCATCACTTTTAGAAGTGATTGCTGCAGTATTTCTATCATCTCCCTCTTTTTGCGAGTCTTGCTTCTTACCTTGTTCTTTCTTCCAACGGTAGCAAAACTTTTTGATATGGCCAGGCTTGTTGCAGTAATGACATGTCCTAGTCTCTTTGTCTCTAGACTTGGACCTCCCTTTTGAGTTACCACGACCTTTGGGTCCCCTACTCTTGTTTCTTCCACGATTCTCAACAACAAGAGCATGTGAATTATCAACTCCCATCTCCTTTCTTCTTATCTCTTCATTGAACATGCTTTCTTTAATAACATTCAAAGACAAAACACCTTCTGGAGCAGAGTTACTAATAGTCACAACTAATGTTTCCCAACTGTCCGGCAAAGAACTCAACAAGAACAAAGCTTGCAATTCATCATCAAGAACAATCTTCATAATAGTCAACTTGTTAATAATATCTTGGAAGTCACTCAAATGCTCAGAAACAGACTTCCCACCCTTCAATTTCAAATTAACAAGCCTCTTGATTAATGAAGCTTTGTTATGTGCAGTCTTCCTTTCATAAAGACCTTCCAATTTCTTCCACAACGCATATGGGTTCTTGAGACACATGGTTGAAAATGCTAATATCAACCCACTGCCTAATAGTCCCCAAAGCTTTCCTCTTTAACTTTCCCCAATCTCTCTCTTCCATTTTATTTGGTTTTGCAGGATTACCAATGGTGCCATCAACTCCTATGGTTGCTTCAATTGGATCAAACAGATCTTTACAATATAACAGATCTTCCATCATCGGTCTCCAAATGGAATAATTGGTTGATGTCAATTTAATCATTGAACTACCTCCACTACTACTAGTAGACTCCATCACAATGATTAAATTAAAACCTTGCTCTGATACCAACTGATAGGACCCAAGTAGTATATTAAACTACCCACTAGGATCACCTCCAAGACAATCAACCAATTAATAGTCCAAAAACACAACAGATAAATCACCAATTTATCACCAAGAAAACAATCAATCACGGACAGCAACCAACCATAAAATTCAGAATACTAAAATCGTAAAAACACGCACAATTTATACGTGGAAAACCCCTTCAATGTGAAGAGTAAAAACCATGGGACTTGTGAGGAGTCCACCCTTGTCACCTTCTCTTATTATGATAAAATTGAGGGAAAAAGAATCCAAATCAGTCATACAAAGACTCACAACCCACCAATACCTTCATACATAAGAGATCAACACAAAAAAAGATAAAGAAGATGAAAAATCTCCAGTTTTACAGGTTCTGTCCAGCAGCGAGTACGAACAAACCAGAGCTCAAAACGACGATCCAACCGTTCAAAACGAGGCCCTATGTGTTCCAACAAGCTGACAAAATTTCAGCACAATCCAACGGTTAAAACTCCGGCAATCGACAACTTTGTGAACGCTGTCGCTGAAAATCCGAACTGCACTACTCTCCCTATTTCCCTCCGTTTTTCTGTGTAATTTTGTGTATTTTTCTTTTCTGCCGTCTTCCTTGGGTCATCCCACATCAAAGGAAAAACCCTAGGCTTACAAGACAAGCCCACTCATTTAACCCTAATTGGGCTAAACACATAACCCGACATATTGGGCTCATAAACACAAGTTTAAAAAAAAACTATTGCTTGTGCAACAAGTGGGCTGGACACCCACAACATCAACTACTAATACTTTAATACTGAATCATAGTTGAAGCTAAATTTAATCTTTTTCTCGTAGGATATCATTCTGACGACCCAGCCAGATTGCATTCTCAGCGATTTTGCGTACCCGTGGACGGGGGACACGGCGGAGAGGTTGGGAGTGCCGCGACTGGTGTTTGACCGGACGAACTTCATGGCGTTCTCTGCCATGGACTCTGTTCTGCAAATTCCCCTCACCACAAAGTATCCTCCGACACAGAGCCATTTGAAATTCTGGGATTAGCCCACAAGATCCAAATGACCAAATTGCAGCTGCCGGAGTTTTTAGTCCGGCGGGACGCCTTCACGGAGATGATCGAGGGCTATAAGAAAGCAGATAGAAGAAGCTATGGAACTGTATTGAACACATTTCACGAGCTCGATGGGATCTATTTAGAGCACTACAAAAAGACAATCGGAATCAAAGCTTGGGGATTGGGCCCCGTTTCGTTGGCGGTGAATAAGGATCTGATCGGAAAAATCGAGAGGGGAAACAAATCGGGAATGGAGATTGGGGAATTATTGGAATGGTTGAACTCCAAAGAGCCAAATTCGGTTCTGTATGTGAGTTTTGGGAGCATGACGAGATTTTCGACAGCGCAAATTGCAGAGATAGCGCATGGGCTCGAAGATTCCGCCCAAAATTTCATATGGATAATTGTTAAGCATGAGAGTAATATATCAAGTCATGGTAAAATTAGTTTCACCATGGGTGAGTGTTCTGGAGACAAAGTCACTGAAGTAATGCAAGCTGAAAAACAAAAATAAAGTGGGTCAAGGGTATACTGCACCATAAAGTGGGTGACTGAAGTAATGCAAGCTAAAGAGTATTGAGCCTAGTTGGTGATGAGTTTGAGGCAAGGGTATACTGCACCATAAAGTGGGTCATCCCATGCTTAAGAGCTTATGACTATAAGGCTGCTTTAAGTCTGAAAAACAAAAATAAACTCCTTGAAAATATGTTTTAAGATGTCTGATAATAGAGCTAGGCTGTGGTAAGTTCTTAGAATTAAGTTAAAAGTGGTGATTATTTGCCCATGCTGGAGGAATCATTTTGTTGCAGCAGAGCTCGGTTTTGCAGAGTGCTCAGGTAAAGGTCTAAGGCAGTATTGGATTGTTTGATTTGATTAAGCTAATCCTTTGTCTAATATTTTTAAATTCTTAAGGAAATGTGAGTTAGTATTGCTCGGGACGCGCAACAGTTCAAGTTTGGGGGTGTGATAACTGCCCAAAAGGTAGTTATTTAGGTCTCATTTCTATATTGATTTGTGTGACCTTTGTGCTTAATAGGGTTGGTTTTAGATAGATATTACATGTTTTAACCCATTTGGAAGAATGGAAGCTTTGGAAATCATTTTGTGCAGAATCTGTTGCTGGGCGACCTGATGGAGCAAATTCTGTGCTGCAGTAAAACTGGGAGCAGAACTGCCACATCACAACTCGTTAGCCAACTTCGTGAACCGACTTTTGTTGAGTTATTTTAGGGATAAAGGAGCAAGAAGAGCCTTACACGTGTCCAAGTTGACCTAATTCAAGCCTCCTATCCTTCTATAAAAGGAAGTGGTCGTCGAAGTCAAATTCCATTCCAACTTCCCTTGGAAGCCGAGTAGTATAGAGATGATTTAGAGAGAGTGTGGCAATTATCCACACTACGATCATTGTGTATTGGTGATCGCCAGTGACTGAGCTAGGGATAGCCAGTTGCCTAGTGCTTGATCGGTCGCACTTCATTGAGGTTGAAACACATTCCAAAAGATTCGGAGTTCCGGGAGGAATCTGCTAATAATACTGCGAGAGTTGCATGATCAATAATATTGCTAGAACATCTTTTTAAACAATTACTAAGCCTAACCAACGCCTGCCTTTAATCTGTCTATCTGTTTTTTTTATTCTTTGTTCTGTCATTTATTTTGCTTTAGCATAACTCTTATAAAACCAAATCATTTTTACCATATTTGAAACCATTAGAAAGTTTCACAAAATAGGTAGAATGGAAGCTAATTCAGGACTCGGATTGATAATATTACTTGCTGCAGACTGTGTATACTTGCACAGAAATTCTAGAGTTTTTTATACCATATTTTTACTCACTCTAGGAGCCCAACATGGGTACACTTAATTTGGAAAATATGTTGTTTGTGCCTGATATTGCGAAAAATCTTGTTAGTGTATCCAAACTTGCTTGAGATAACAATGTATTTCTTGAGTTTCATGCTGATTCTTGTGTTGTTAAGGACATCTGTACGGGCAAGGTGGTGCTGAAGGGGGTTCTTAGAGATGGACTATACAAATTGGATACGATAGGACCAGTCACTGGTAGTGCTTCAAGCTCAGTAGAGAATGGTTTGAAGTCGGCTCGCTGCTTTCAAGTTAATTCTGTTTCTGTTAATACTGTTCAATCCCCTTTTGTAAATGTAGTGGTGTCCAAAGCAACTTGGCACAGAAGGCTTGGACACCCGTCTACCAAAATTTTTGAGACTATCATTAAACGTTGTAAGCTACTAGTGAAAGCAAATGACAGTTTTAATTTTTGTGAAGCGTGTCAGTTTGGTAAATTACATGCTCTAGCCTTTCCAATCTCCAACTCTCGAGCTAGTGCTCCTTTTGAGCTGATACATACTGATCTTTGGGGTCCGACACTAGTGATGTCTACTGATGGATATAGGTATTATGTCCATTTCATTGATGATTATAGCAGGTTTACTTGGATTTATCCACTAAAGTTAAAAGGTGACACATTTGTAGCCTTTAGCCATTTTCTTGCCTTAGTAAAAACGCAATTTGGAGGTACTGTGAAAATGGTGCAATCAGACAATGGGACTGAATACAATCGGGTTCATCACCTTTGTTCTCAAATGGGCATTAAATCACGATTTTCATGCCCATATACATCAGTTCAGAATGGTCGGGTTGAACGAAAGCATCGTCACATTGTTGAAACCGGTTTAACATTGCTTGCCCAAGCTTCTATGCCTCTTCATTTTTGGTGGGATGCATTCCTTACTGCCACACTTTTGATAAATGGGCTTCCTACACCAACATTGAATGGTAAATCTCCTACAGAAATTTTGACTAACAACAATCTGAATTTTGCAGCTCTTAAAACATTTGGGTGTTTATGCTTCCCATATCTACGGCCGTTTCAATCTCAGAAAATTCAATTTCATACTGAAAGGTGTGTGTATCTTGGCCCAAGCCCATCTCACAAAGGCCATAAGTGCTTGAGTCCATCAGGAAAAATATTTATTTCAAGGCATGTGCAATTTAATGAAGAAGATTTTCCATTCACACATGGTTTTGGGCTTCAACATCAAGGTCAGCAAGCCCAGTCCACTCCACCATCCATTCTCACGTGGTTTCCACCCTTGAACCAGAATATTTTACCTCCCCACCAAAATTTAAGCCCACAACCAAATAGCCACCAACCCAATAGTGAAGAGCCCAATACAAACCAACCATCATCACCATTTGCTCATGACCATCATTTTACCCATTGTTGGGTTCCTAGAGTGAGTAAAAATATGATAGAAAATACTCTAGAATTCCTGTGCAAGTATACACAGTCTGCAGCAAGTAATATTATCAATCCAAGGTCTGAATGAGTTTCCACTTTATCTATTTTGTATAACTTTCTAATGGTTTCAAAGATAATAAAATGATTTGGTTTTATCGGAATTATGCTGAAGCAAAATAAATGACAGAACAACGAGTAAACAAATAGATGGATAGATTAAAGACAGGCGCTGGTTAGGCTTAAGTGATTGTTTTAAGATATGCTCTAGCAATATTATTGATCATGCATTTCTCGCAGTATTATTAGCGGATTCCTCCCGGAACTCCGGATCTTTTGGGATATGTTTCAAACCCAATGAAGAGCGACCGATCGAGCACTAGGCAACTGGCTATCCCTAGCTCAGTCACTGGCGTTCACCAATACACAATGATCGTGATGTGGAGAATTGCCACACACTCTCTAAATCATCCCTGAAACTAGAGAGAGCTATCCACACCGGCTGGCCAGGCGGGCATAAAATAAGAATAAGCACAACAATTAACCAAAATGCAATAGTCAATTTATTACTAGAGATGAAGCACAGTAATCACATTATTCCTAACCAACACCTTAAGCTACTTAGTTCATAATAAACATAGGAATACGAATTACAATCTGAGTATGCATGTCCATAACTACAAGTTAAATAAGAAGGTAAACTCCCTAATCAGCTTGCGGTTGATGGTGTTCTTGATAATCTTCAATCTCCCTATACTATTCGGCTTCCAAGGGAAAACATGGAATGACTTTGACTTTGACGGCTACTTCCTTATATAGAAGGATGGGAGGCTTGAATTAGGTCAACTAGGACACGTGTAAGGCTCTCCTTGATCCTTTATCACGAAAATATCTCAATAGAAGTCGGTTCATGAAGTTGGCTAACGAGTTGTGATGTGGCAGTTTCTGCTCCCAATTTTGCTGCAGCATAGAATTTGCTCCCTCCAGTCGCTCAGCAGCATAATCTGCATAAAGTGATTTCCAAAGCTTCCATTCTTCCGAATGGGTTAAATCATGTAATATCTCTCTAAAACCAACCCTATTAAGCATTAAAGACACACAAATCCTTATATAAATGAGGCCTAAATAACTACCTTTTGGGCAGTTATCACCCATCATGTGCCCACCACCCCAATAACCACACACGTGTCACCAATCCCTAATTATGTGTCCAACCCCACTTCCCCCACTTCATCTTCTCCCTCAACTTTGTCGTCAAACAACTTATCTTCTCCTTCTCCACCAATTTCGATAACCTCTCCTACCTCCTCACCAACTCCACCACCAAATCCTGAACCATGCCAAAATCCTCAACCGACCCATCCTATGATAACGCGAGGCAAGGCCGGTATCTTTAAACCAAAAGCGTGGATTTCTTCAACGGCAACAGACTGGGCACTGACCGAACCCACTCGAGTAAAAGATGCATTAGCAACGCCACAATGGAAACAAGCCATGGATTATGAGTTTCTCGCTCTCTTGCGTAACAAAACATGGCGCTTAGTTCCTCCCTCACTGTCTTTACCCATTGTTGGCAGTAAGTGGATCTTCCGTATAAAACGCAATTTTGATGGCTCTATACAGCGCTATAAAGCTCGAGTTGTGGCCAAAGGTTTCCACCAAAGCCCCGGTATTGATTTCTATGAGACATTTAGTCCTGTTGTGAAGCCATCAACTATATAGGTTGTTCTCACTATGGCTGTGTCATTTGGTTGGGTCCTTTGCCAATTGGACTTCAACAACGCCTTCTTAAATGGCAAATTAGAGGAAGATGTATACATGCAGCAGCCTCCTGGATTTGAAGATCCTAAATTTCCTCACTATGTATGCAAGTTGGATAAAGCCATCTATGGCTTACGTCAAGCGCCTCGAGCTTGGAACAACACACTAAAATTAGCCTTGCAGGCGTGGGGTTTTCGTGAATCTAAATCCGACACCTCTCTGTTCATTCATCGCCAAGGTCAGTCTATTGTTTTGCTTCTAGTCTACGTTGATGATGTGATTATAACTGGGAATAATGAGCCTCTGCTTAGACAATGCATTTCTGAATTAGACACCAAATTCTCACTTAAAGATTTGGGCAATATGAGTTACTTCTTGGGGGTTCAAGTCCATTATCTACCCACTGGTATTCTTTTGAATCAGTCCAAGTATATTGACGATCTCCTTCACAAACTTCAATTTGAAAATCTCAAACCAGCACCTTCACCATCCATTGTAGGGAAACAAATGTCCCTCTCAGATGGGCAACCAATGAGTGATCCTACATTATACCGCAGCACCATTGGAGCTTTGCAATATCTCACCACCACTAGACCGAACATCTCTTACATCATAAATCATTTGAGTCAATTTCTCAAACAACCTACTGATGTCCATTGGCAAGCCATTAAAAGGGTTCTTCGTTACATAAGTGGAACCAAATACATGGGTCTCCTTATTCAGCCCTCAGATCAGTTGTCCATCTCTGCCTTCTCAGATGCTGATTGGGCTTCTAATGTCGACGATCGTAAATCAATTGCGGCCTATTGTGTCTTTCTGGGAAACACTCTCGTATCTTGGTCTTCCAAGAAACAAACTGTTGTAGCGCGATCAACTACAGAATCTGAATATCGAGCATTGGCACATGCCTCCGCTGAAATAGTTTGGCTCACACAGTTAATTGACGAAATAGGCCTATCTTCTCCATCAGTACCGATCTTATGGTGTGACAATTTAAGTGTTGGAGCGTTAGCAACTAATCCTGTCTTCCATGCTCGAACGAAGCACATTGAAATCGATGTGCATTTTGTTAGAGATCAAGTTCTTCGTGGCGCCCTTGAGGTAAGATATGTTCCTTCAGTCGATCAAATTGCTGACTGTCTTACAAAATCCTTAACCCACAGTCAGTTTCACTTCTTGAGAAGCAAACTCGGGATTGTTGATCTACCCACTCGTTTGAGGGGGATGTTAAGCATGAGAGTAATATATCAAGTCATGGTAAAATTAATTTCACCATGGGTGAGTGTTCTGGAGACAAAGTCACTGAAGTAATGCAAGCTGCCAAATCCTTCTTACAGCATAATCAGAGGTGCAACGTTCCACTACCTTTGGGCTCCAATTATATGATGACACATGTATAGTTTGTTATTAAAAGTTTGTGTCTGCTTTGTATTATTTTATTCTTTGAAACCCTAAATTGTTGTACTATATATTCTGAGTATTGCTCCTTCAATGAAATGACAAGATGACTGCAAATTCAAAATTCCTTGAGAATCGCCACAATAATTCGAAACGACGACAAAGAGGCGGCGGAGGGGCTGCCAGAGAGGTTCGAAGAGAGGATTAGGAGCAACAAAAGGGGATTGATTATTCGGATTTGGGCGCCACAACTTTTGATTTTGGAGCACCCGTCGACGGGGGGTTTTTTGACGCATTGTGGGTGGAATTCGTGCATTGAAGGGGTCAGTGCTGGGCAGCCGTTGGTGACATGGCCGGTCAGCAGCGAGCAGTTTTTTAATGAGAAGGTTCTGACGGAGGTGCTGCAGGTGGGGGTTCCGGTGGGGGTGCAGCGGTGGTGGAATAGGAGGGATGCAATGGAGAACATTGTGGGAAGAGAGAAGGTGGAGAAGGCTGTGAGGTTTTTGATGGGGTCCACCGACGAGGCGGCGGCGATTAGGAAGCGAGTGAAAGAGCTTGAGGCTGCGGCTAAGACGGCGGTTGAAAGCGGCGGCTCATTAGAGCATAATTTGGTGTCGTTGATGAAAGAGTTGAGGTCCATTAAGTCCAAACGCCAGTCTATCTAAAAAAGTTATACATTACAAATAGGAGAATATATATCACCGTTCAAATCTTGACAACTAAGAGAGATTAAAGAAAAATTATCATTTTCAATATTTTCCTTTCTTAGCTGTCGAAATTTTGTTAGGATAGATAAAGAGATCTGATATACAACCAGGTATTTTTTTAAAAAAATAATAAATATTATATCGAGTCACATGCAATGTCATAACTATTATTTGTTTTACTATGAATGGAGTGTTTATAAAAAGAAAATTTTATAAATCAAGAAATTAATAAATAAGTATTTCATGCCTTTTAAAAATTCTTGTTATTAATATTGTGTTTTTGTATGGCTAACATTTTTATAATATTTTTTTTGTATTTCGTTGATATTTTTATTAGCTATTTAATATAAAATATAGATTAGTTTCTGTTGGAGTTATCAAAACTTGAAGTATAGCTCATTGATGCCTATTTTTTTTTCTTTCGTCTTTGTTCCACTAGTTATGCTAGAAGTTTGGTTGGATTTGTTATTTGTTATATATTTTTTGTCAATGATTTAAAGACGTGATTTTGATTGTATATCAATGTATTGATGTGAGCATGTATTGGAGCCATATAGATTAACTAAAACAGATATTAGATGAGTGTGGATTTTAATTAAGAGATAGAATAACAAAGACCAAAATAGTTATTTTAGAAAAATAAACATTTTAAAAGTTCAAAAATTGAAATAATTATATCTTCAAAGTTTATGAACTAAAGTAAGCATTTTAAAAGTTCTAGGACTAAAGTATGATAAAATTAATTTAGTTCTTTCTCAGTGGTGGTGTAGTTGTCTTTGAGCTTCATTCAATATTTTGCTCACATAATAAACAGGATGTAGGATTTTGTCGTGTCTTTGTCCCAACACTGAAAAAAAAATATATTTATTTTTTTATTATTATTATTTATTATTTATTATTATATATTTCTTTTAATCTTCACCTTTGATTTTTCTTTAACTCCAATCTAATGGTCAAATAATCAAATTAAATTAATTTTTTATACCACGTTTCGTCCCTTTCTTTTTAAACCATTTTTTCTCCAAATTTTTAACAACAAAATTTTACATTTTCACAATTCTTCAAAATCAAAAGCTTATATTGTTGCTCTCTCAAGCTCCCAATTTTTTTCTTTTAATCTTATTCTTGAGAGAGATTTATTGTATTGTGAGAATCAATTTATTGAGTGCTCAAATTTGTAAATCCATTCTATTGAGAATTGTTTTGTATTCTTCAAAGATTCCAACATTTGTACATTTGTAACAGTTTGATCGTAACCCGTGGAAAAGGATCGCGTTTGCTCTTCAACCCATAAAAGGAGCGGTGGTGTAATGGTTGTGCTCAAATCTGTGGAAAGTGTCGAAAAAATTTTATTCAAGTTCTCAAAAGACGCTTGGGGAGTGGAGTAGGTCGAGTTTGACCGAAACACTTTAAAAGCTACGGTGTCTTCTTCTCTAACTCTTTTCTTTTTATTTTTTTAGAATTAATTTGAGTAATTTATTACATGCTTTAGTTTGTTCTTATTTCTTTGTTGAAATTGATAAAATTAAATTCTCATACTTTTTGTCTATCTTAGTTGTTGCATCAATTAATTTTTTTTAATTGTTTATAAAAAGTGTTTTAATTAGTATAATCGAGTATATTTAAGAAAAAAAAAATAATTAAATCCTATTCACTCCCGCCCCCTCTAAGGTTGCCATACTTATCCAACAATTGATATCATAGTGATACTGCTCTTCTAATTTTTTTTTTTATTAACTTTATATATGTTTAGAGCTTTATGCATGGCAAACCTAGTAGTTAATGATGTTATTGAATGTCAATCCAACTCTAGCCCTCTTTATTTTGATGGGTCTAATTATGCTTATTGGACAAAGGCTAGGATGAAAATTTATTTGCAATCTATTAATTATAATTTATAGTCCTTATGTTCCCATGAAAAAGGTTAATGATATTGATGTGCCTAAATAAAAGAGGAATATGATGAAAAAAAAATTTAAAAACAATGTTCTTTTAATGCTAGGGCTATAAATTGTTTATATTGTGCTTAAAGAAAGGATGGGTTTAATAGAATATCCATGTGTTTTTCCGCTAAAGAAATATGGAATATTCTTCAAGTGACTCATGGGGAACAAATCAAGTTAAAGAATCTAAAATTAGCATGTTATATAGTTCATAACTATGAATTATTTAAGAAGGATGCTAATGAATCTAATTACCAATATGTTTACTAGATTTATTGAAGTAGTTATACAGTTATTGCTGAAACCAATTTAGTTTCTCAGACAGTTTCTATAAATACGCTGTAAATACTGTAACTGCAGTGAGAACAAGATAAAAAAAGAGAGAGTGAGATTTTATTTCTGAGTGCTGTGTAAAATTCTCCAAGATTTTCCCTCTAGTAAAGCTGCTCCTTACAGTGGATGTAGGCCACATTGGCTGAATCACTTAAACTTTGTGTTCTTTCTACTTTACCTTATTCTACCTTAATTCTTCATCTGAAAATACTCCGTCATTGTTTTTCTCTGTGCGTTTGCTTTCTTTCTTTGATTGATTCCTTAAACTCCGATTCTTTCCGCTGCGTGTGTGGGTAAAGGTTGCTTCGTGTTTAGCAACGTGTCTAAAACCACAACAAATTGGTATCAAAGCCTGCATTGATCAAAGAAGAGGAAATAGCAAGATTCTTGAAGAATTCAAGAACTCGAGAAAAATCAAGAAACTGAAGAAATGGCAGTAGCAAGGTATGACATTGAGAAATTTGATGGCAAGGGAGATTTTGATATGTGGAAAGCAAATATCAAAGCCATTCTTGGACAGCAAAGGGTGTTAAAGGCTATTCAAGACCCAAAAGAACTCCCAACCACGATGACTCAAGACGAAAAGGACAATATGCAAGAAGCGGCATATGGAACATTGGTTTTGAACCTTAGCAACAATGTTCTTAGACAAGTGTTGGATCAAGACAGCGCCTACAAGATTTGGACGAAGCTTCATGAGTTATATCTCACTAAAGATCTTCCCAACTAAGCATATTTGAGGGAAAGATTTTTTACATACAAGATGGATCCAAGTAAGTCTATGACTGATAATCTTGATGATTTTAAGAAGCTTTCGTCTGAATTCAAGACTATTGGAGATAAGCTTGGAGATGAAAATGAGGCTTTCATCTTATTGAATTCACTACCAGACAATTACAGAGAAGTTAAAGTAGCCTTGAAGTATGGAAGAGAGAAAATAACCACCGATGACATTGTATCTGCAGTTCAAACAAGAGAGTTGGAACTTCAAACTCAAAAGAAAGAGATTTCTAATTCTGAGGGTCTCTTTTCTAAGGGGAAAAACAAACAAAATGGGAAAGACAACAAGAACCAAGGTGATGATGACAAAGTTGGGGAGTCGAAAATACGGTGTAATTTCTGTCATAAAGATGGACATCTCAAGAAAAACTGCTTCTTTCTTAAAAGATAGCAGAATCAGAAGAGCAAGAAGGGTAAACCAGCTGAAGCATCCGTGGGAGAGAATTCTCTCACTTATTCTGATGCCTTAGCAACTGCTGATCGGTCATCTAAGCAAAGTGAAGCCTTGGAGAAACAAGATTGGATCTTGGATTCTGGATGTTCTTTCCACATGACTCCATCAAAAGGTTGGTTTAGTACCTATCGTGAATGGGATGGAGGGGTTGTTTACATGGGAAACAACCATGTTTGTAATGTTGTTGGTATTGGTTCTGTATCCCTTAAACTCAAAGATGGTTCTGTAAAGCTTCTCAGAAATGTGAGGCATGTTCCTACATTAAAAAGGAACTTGATATCTTTGGGAATGTTGGATTCCATTGGCTACGAATACAGAGGATTTGGAGGAACTTTTGAAGTCATGAAAGATTCCAAAACGGTGCTGGTTGGTGTGAAAATGAATGGTCTTTATGTAATTAAAGACGTGGAGATGATTCAAACAGCCTTGGTAGTCACAAATGACAGTTTGACGGAAGGAGATTTATGGCACAAACGTCTCTCTCATATAAGCAACAAAGGGCTACAAGTTCTTGCCAAGCAAGGAATTTTACCTCAAGGGGTGTGTGATGAATTGAAATTCTGTGAACATTGCGTTCTCGGTAAAGCCACAAGACAGAATTTCATTAAAGCCCAACATACAACAAAGGGGATCCTTGATTACATTCATTCGGATCTTTGGGGGCCATCAAATACACTGTCATTAAGCGTTTCCAGGTATTTCTTATCTTTTATCGATGACTATTCTAGGAAGAGTTGGATTTATTTCTTAAAGACTAAAGATCAGGCTTTAGAAAGATTTAAAGAATGGAAGTCACTTGTTGAGAAACAAACCTCAAGGCATGTAAAATGTTTGAGAACTGATAATGGCCTAGAGTTTTATAATGAAGAATTTGATAAATTTTGTAAAGAACATGGAATATTGCGTCACAAAACTATTAGATACACTTCTCAACAGAATGGGGTGGCAGAAAGACTCAATCGAACCATCATGGAAAGGGTAAGATGTTTACTTTCTGATGCAATGCTTCCTGAGAAATTCTGGGCAGAAGCATCTTCATATACAGTGTATACGTTGAACAGATGTCCTCATTCCTCTATCAATCTGTTAACTCCAGAAGAAAGGTGGAGTAAACATCCTCCTAAGCTCGATAATCTGAGAGTATTCGGATGTGTGGGCTTTGTACATCAAAGTCAAGGTAAATTGAAACCAAGGGCTGTAAAATGTATGTTTGTCGGTTTTACAGATGGTGTAAAAGGGTTTCGTTTATGGCATCCAATAGAGAGGAAATGTGTGAACATCAGAGATGTTACATTCAGAGAGGAAGAAATGTTCATGTTGAAGGAGATGCAATCAAAAAATGACACTCAAACCTTGAAAACAAGAATTGAGGTGGAGCAAGTTCCATCTACTTCTCACAAAGACACTGTAATTGTTGAAGAAGTGTCACATGAAGTTCAGGAAGGTGAAGAAGTTCCAGAAGAACATTCAAACCTTCAAGAATATTCTCTAGCAAGAGATAGACAGAGAAAAAACATCAAACCTCCAGCAAGGTATGGAGAGGCTGATTGTATTAACATGGCCTTAAATGTAGATGGTTTTCTAAATGAGCTAGAACCTACTACATTTGATGAGGCTATCAGTGGGTCAAATGCTCACAAGTGGATTGAAGCAATGAACGATGAAATGGATTCTTTGAATCTAAATGAAACTTGGAAACTTACGCCTTTACCTAAAGGTTGTAGACCTATAGCTTGCAAGTTGATCTACAGATACAAAGATGGAATTCCAGGGATTCAACAACCTCGGTTTAAAGCAAGGCTAGTTGCCAAGGGTTATACACAAAAGGAGGGAATCTATTACACTGAAATTTTCTCACCGGTTGTGAAACAAACTTCAATCCGAATGCTACTTTCGTTTGTTGTTCAGTTTGATCTAGAATTGGATCAATTGGATGTTAAAACGACGTTTTTACATGGGCATTTATCTGAAATTATCTACATGAAACAACCTCTAGGTTATGAGAAACAGGGGTTTGAAGATCATGTTTGTCGTTTGAATAAATCCATTTATGGATTAAACAATCGCCAAGATGTTGGTATCAATGGTTTGATGATTATATGGCTAAGATTGATTTTCGAAGAAGCTCATATGACAGTTGCGTTTATATAAACTGTAATTCCTATACTGATAGTGTATTTCTTTTACTGTATGTTGATGACATGCTCTTAGCAAGCAAGTCAAAAGAAGCACTGAAACGGGTGAAATTGTCTCTTAAAAGAGAATTTGACATGAAGGACTTGGGTGAGTCTAAGCGAATTTTGGGCGTTGAAATCATGAGAAGAAGAAAAGAAGGAATTCTACAAATAAGTCAATTTGTGTATGCTGAGAAAGTTCTGAAGAAATTTAGCATGGAAAATGCTAAAGCGGTTACAACTCCATTGACTCAACACTTCAAGTTATCTTCTGCAAATTCACCTAAGACAGAAGAAGAAGAGCACTTGAAGTTTATGACAAATGTTCCTTATTCTAAAGTTGTTGGAAGCCTTATGTATTTAATGATTTCTACAAGGCCAAATTTGTCATATGCCACGAGTTTAATCAGCAGATACATGGTAAATCCAGGTAAAATACATTGGAAAGCTGCAAAATGGGTATTGAGATACCTTAAAGGGTCTACTGGAGCTAGACTTGAATATAAAAGCAGTGATGGCTGTCCTAATGAGATTTACGGATATATGGACTCAGATTATGCTGGTGATTTGGACAAAAGAAGATCATTGACAGGGTATTTGTTCCTTCTTGGAGGAAATCTTCTAAGTTGGAAAGCAACCCTTCAACCAGTGGTAGCTCTATCTTCAACTGAAGCAGAATTTATTGCTTTATCAGAAGCTATAAAAGAGGGATTATGGCTTAAAGGGCTCCTAAAAAACTTTGGCATTTCACAAACAACAGTAAAAATTTACTGTGACAACCAAAGTACAATATATTTGTCAAAAAATCAGCAGTTTCATAATCGCACAAAGCATATCGACATAAAGTTCCATTTTGTGCGAGAACAAATTGAGAAAGGAGAAATTGAAGTCTTGAAGATACATACTTCAGACAATGCAGCTGATATGTTAACAAAACCCTTATCACAGCTAAAATTCAGAAAGTGTCTTGAGCTGATTGGGTTTGATTTACCAGAGAAAGGGTGAACAAGAAGATGAGGAGCAGCTCATTCCTTCGCCTAAATTTGTTTCAAGGTGGAGATTTGAAGTAGTTATACAGTTACTGTTGAAACCAATTTAGTTTCTCAGACAGTTTCTATAAATACACTGTAAATACTGTAACTGCAGTGAGAACAAGATCAGAAAAGAGAGAGTGAGATTTCATTTCTGAGTGCGGTGTAAAATTCTCCAAGATTTTCCCTCTAGTAAAGCTGCTCCTTACAGTGGATGTAGGCCACATTGGCTGAACCACTTAAACTTTGTGTTCTTTCTACTTTACCTTATTCTACCTTAATTCTTCATCTGAAAATACTCCGTCATTGTTTTTCTCTGTGCGTTTGCTTTCTTTCTCTGATTGATTCCTTAAACTCCGATTCTTTCCGCTGCGTGTGTGGGTAAAGGTTGCTTCGTGTTTAGCAACGTGTCTAAAACCACAACATTTATTAACATTGTAAATGAACTGAAGGGACATAGAAAATTTTATACCACCTTCGAAAATGTTAGAAAAATTCTTAGATCTCTACCTAAGAGTTGGGAAGCTAAGGTGACAAAAATTCAAGAAGCAAAAGATCTCACCAAGCTTCCATTGGAGGAACTAATTCGCTCCTTCATGACACATGAAATTATCATGAAGGAACACATGGAGGAATGAGTCCAAAAAGGAAGAAGAGTATTGCTTTAAAGACCATTTCCTTAGAAGTTTACTCCCAAGATGAATATCACCTTGATAAAGATGACATTGCCTATCTTTCATGTAAGTATGAGAACTTCATCAAGAGAAAGAAACACTTCAAGAAGCATTTTTTCAACCAAAAAGATGTTGGGAGTGCGACCAAAGTCCCACATTGGCTAGATAAGGGGATGACCATGGGTTTATAAGGGAGGACAACTATCTTCACTAGTATGAGGCCTTTTGGAGTGAACCAAAAGCAAAACCATGAGAGCTTATCATACCATTATGGAGATATGTGTAGTGTCCTATAATCTCTTACAAAAGAGTCAAAAGTTAAAAAGAGCAAAAATGATGAGATAATATGCTATGAATGCAAGAAACTAGGTCATATAAGAACGAACTGTCCTCTCTTCCAATCATCCAAGAAATTCAAGAAGAAAACAATGAAGGCTACTAGGGATTATAGTGATGTAAGTGAAAGTGGAAGTGAAGAAGAAATAGCAAAAATATTTGCTTCATGACACATAGTGGCATGGGCGTGATGAACAAAATAACGAAGTTTGTTTAAAAGCCTCCAAGAAAACAAACAAATGGTACTTGGATAGTGGTTGCTCAGGCACATGAAGGGAGACTGATCAAAGTTTATCCATCTTTCTAAA
Organism: Luffa aegyptiaca; assembly: GCA_017139565.1. NCBI lineage: Eukaryota > Viridiplantae > Streptophyta > Magnoliopsida > Cucurbitales > Cucurbitaceae > Luffa > Luffa aegyptiaca. The sequence goes on from CM029397.1 coordinate 28,486,631, forward strand.
AAGGATGGAGGTTTAGACCTTTGGTGATAACAAGAAAGGTAAAATCATTGGTAAGGGTAGTATAGGTAATTGTTCTTCTACCTTAATTGAAAATATACTTTTAGTTGATGGTTTCAAACATAATTTACATTGTATTAGTCAATTGTGTGATAAAGACTTTAGAGTTGTGTTCGATAAAAAGAATTGCATCATTGAAAATACTAGTGATAGAAACTTTTTATTTGTTGGAAATAGGGATGAAAATGTTTATACTATTGATATTTGAATGATTGCCCTATTAGTGATAAATTTCTTTTGGCTTTGCATGATGATTCTTGCACTACAACAAAAATTACTTCTAATAGCATCTTAGGATAGCTTTATATATAAAGGGCTATGGAAAAACAAGCAAAAAAAAAAAAAAAAAAAAGCAAGACATTAGAAAAATAAAAAAAGAAGCGTGAAGTTAAAAAAAACATCACATATCCTTTTCTCTCTCGCGTGCCTCTCCTCGTTTCCTTTTGGTCTCTCTCTCGTCTTCTCCCAGATCGACCGAACCAACACCACGTTGTCGTTGGAGTTTGTGTCCACCTGCCACTACGCCTCAACCACCCACACACATCGTGAGAAACGCCAACGTCGTCGCCCTCTGTCGGTGAGTTGTCTCTCCCATTTCGATCTCTCTCTCGTCACTCTTTCTCTCTCCCACAGTTCTCTCTTCCTCTGATCATCGCTCGACGCACGCACCAGCTTGGGCGATAGCTGCTCTTCGACGGTTCTTCACGCGAACAAAGGTGACTTGGGTTCATCATCGTGTTTCTAGCAGTCCAGTAGCCTTGGGCTCGTGCAAGTGTCTTGTAGAGGGTGTGAAGGCAGTAGGTGTTCGGGCTCACGTGAATCATATTAAGAAAGTAGTAGGTATTTGATTTTCCAATGATTCAAACAGTGGGTATTCCATTCTCAGTGGTTGTTAGACAATTTGTTGTGGGTAAGTGAGATCTAAAGCATTTTTTTAGTTGATTTTGTGTTTAAGCAAATGCCCATTGACATTGGTTTTTCAATTTTAAGGTACCCATTGTGGTTGGAGCTCGAACAGTCGAATTCAGACCAAATTAGAACTAAACCAGCAAGATTAAAGTCTTATTTTGGTGAGTTTCTATAACGTCCCAGGTTTTTCAACCACTAGCCTAGCGACGCTACTTCAACTCTAAACTATGAACCAGCCGTTTAAAACCAAATGTACCGAAAATTTTGGTAGCATAACAACGTAAAACTGGCTAACCCAAAAATTTCTTTATTACCTGATAAACAAAAAAAAAAAACACTTCTAAACGATCCCAAAACCAAACTCCACCAAACTACAATGCAGATTTCACATCCTACTGTAGGGATAAAAAGCCCTTGGCAGTAGAAACTTATCAGAGACCTTACTCAAACTAAACGTCGATTGGAATACCAATACGACGACAAAAGAACTTACAACAATTGATCAAAAAATTAAAAGGGACTTACTTTCGCAGATTTTAGTTACGATCCTATAAAAACATGCTGATTTTATATAAATATACCTAGATCTAATCTAGATATGATCCTATTGATCAAAGGATTAAAAGAGACTTACTTTCGCAGACGATCTTGACCGAACTTGCCTTTTTCTTGTCGTGATCCAGGAAATATAGCAGCCCAAAATACTACCTTCTTGCTGGAAATTTGACCACAAACACCACCAAAAGGCTACACCGGTATTCTCACAAGGCAATGGTTGAGTGGCTTGTGGGAGCGATTAATTTCTCTAAGGGAATGGAGAGGAAAGATTATCTCTGAAAAAATCTCTGGAGTTTTTCAAAAACCAAAGAACAACTAAGTGCTCAACTTAGCGTATTCCTCTTTCTTTTAAGGGTGAAGGAGGAGGATCGTGGGTCTAACGCACGACTAGCCAATTGGTAAAATCAGTTATGCATTTTAAAATTAATTTTATTAATAATACAATTAACTAAATTACATTAATGGTTAATTAAGTCAAAATTAATTAACCAACTACATTTAAATGATTATTCTTCACATAACCTATAGTTTTAATGCAATTTAGTTAAATCAAATTTAATTAAATTAAATTAAAACAAATGATTAATGAATACTATAATTAAATATCATATATTTAATTATATCTCACTCACATAACCTATAGTATTAATGTGCATCCAATGTGCATAAATTTTAACCTATAGTTTTAATATGAATCCAATTCATATTTTAAACTTAATATTCGAACCCTTTCGAATATTCAATTCTCCCTTATGAGCTACCGGTGGAACCTAATGGACCTACATATCAAAAGCTCCAACGATATGAGATTAATTGGCTAAACTCATTAACCAAGTTAATCAATATTCGTTAACTGTGGTTCACTCCACTATAGAATCACAGTTGCACTCTTCTCACTGCAGATATATTTTTGTGTCCACGGATATTGACCAATAACAACAAGTCAGTCATTCACGTGTGTTCGTAACCCCAACTAGGTCAAATTACCGTTTTACCCCTGGGTTACCTCTCCATCCTTAAGTCTCCGTGCTCCTCTAATGAACAACCTCTTTTAGGTCCAACCAACAAACAAAAGTCCATCTTGTGCCATAGAGAGGGCAGAGCCCATTGTTCAAGACCTGGAGATACCACTTAAAGGAACACACCTCTACTTGCCCTAATGATGAAAAGGAGAGTGAATTCCATCTTATGTGATTATGTTCCCAGCTCCCCACTCGGTCTTGTCCCCAAAATGATAGGCTTATTGAGTCGGCGTGCAGGCCACTCTCACCCACACAAATCAAAGGACAATCCCTCGTGAACAGGAGTCCATAACCCACTCAGGATTGAGACTAAGTTGCCTAGGTCATCCTAGTGAAATAGAAACATAACTAGTCAACGGTGTTACATCTAGTGGTTAACTATTTCGCGGTCCGGTCTTATGCAAACTCATTGCACAGGATACCCCCACTCGCATGTCCCCTACTCGAACACGTTGGATCATTGCATTTGTTGAAGGGAATAAAAGTCCCCACGCAGCGGAAACGCATCGATTGGACCTTACGCCGTATATTAATTAACATTAAAATACCGTTACGATAACTCAAACAAAACTTTAAACAACCTTTAAAGCCGCTGTAAAATTGGTTTAAACATGCTTAAAAATAAATCTAAATTTATTTTCATGCTTTTCTAAAGAAAAGAGGAAGAACCGTTACAAACCTCCGTTGTAGACTTGACCGTTCTTCGCCAACGACGCTCCACGAACGAAAACGCAACAGCCGCCTTAGCCTCTTGATCGCTGGAATTTCCTTCTTGATCGACACAATAACCATAGAGGTTACACCGGTATGTCTCTAAGTCTAGGAAGCAAAAGACTTGTGGGAGTCTTTCTCTAAGAGGGAGGCTAGAGAGAATTCTAGGTCTTGTCTTTCAAGAGTGTCAAGTGTAATGACCAAATAGGTCTAGTGTTCTATTTATAGAAGAGAGGCCATGAATAAAATATTCAATTAAATCAATCTTTTCCATAATTGATTCAATCTTATTCCCTAATTAATCAATCATGATCAATCAATTCCATAATTGATTAATCTTTTCCACAAATGACTAATTACTTCCATAAGTGATTAGATCATTTCCATAAATGATTAATCACTTCCTTTAAGTGATTAATTCCTGGTTAATGAATTCTTTAATTAATTAACCACCAATTAAATATCACATATTTAATTCCCGGCCTAGAATTAATTAATTTGCCCAAACACATTTTAGGCCTTAAATTAATTAATTCATTATTTTGAACTCTTTCAAACTTCCATAAATTTATATTTGAACTTTTCAAATATTAATTTCTCTCATAATAATATATCAATATATATTATATTTGTTTCCCTTAATAAATTGAACATTTTCAATTTACTTTTATTACTTAGTTGCCTCAAATTACTTTACGAGCTACCAGTGGGACCTAATGGACCTGCAGATCAGAAGCTCCAACGATGTGAGAGTAATTGGTCAAACTCATTAACCACATTAATCAATATTCGTTAACTGTGTGTACATTCCACTATAGACTCACAGTTGCACTCTTCTCACTGCAGACATATTTTCTGTGTCCACGGATCTAGACCAATATCGACTAGTTAGTCCTTCACGAGTGTCCGTAACACCAGCTAGGTCAAATTACCGTTTTACCCCTAGGTTACCTCTATTTCCTTAAGTACCAATTCTCCTCTAATGAACAACCTATTTGTGGTCCAACCATCAAACAGAAAACCCTCTCGTGCCATTGAGAGGGTAGGGCCCTTTGTTTAAGACTCGGAGTAACCACTTAAGGGAACACTCATTTGCTTCCCTAAAGTCGGGAAGGAGTGAATTCCATCTTGTACGATTATGTTCCCAGCTCCCCATTCGGTCTTGTCCCCAAAGTGGTAGGCTTATTGAGTCGGCGTATTGGCCACTCTCACCCATACAAATCAAAGGACAGTCTCTCATGAGCAGGAGTCCATAATCAACTCAGGATTAAGACTAAGTTGTCTAGGTCGTCCTAGTGAAATAAAAAACCAACTAGTTAACGGTGTTATAACCAATGGTTACTATTTCGCGGTCCGGTCTTATGCAAACTCATTGTATAGGATACCCCCACTCGCATGTCTCCTACACGAACGCGTTGAATCGCAGCGTTTGTATCAAATACAAAGTGGGTCGTATCCATAGTGTCACCAGGATAAGGCATCCAGTCTTATCCCTATACTATAGATCTTTTAGGCTGTCTCTTGAACAATGATCCCATATGTCGCTACATATAGTTCAAGACTCATATTACAGCCTTGGATGTCTAGTTTAGTGGATTAGGGTTATTATTAGACAAAGACATATATAAAATATAAAATAACTAATAACAATTAATGGAAAAATATATCAATATTATTTCATTAATATCCGGTCAACGGTTACATTCACTATCTACGAGTTTTAGGGCATAAAACCCAACATTTGTATCATAATACAAAGCGGGTTGTATCCATATTGTCACTAGGATAAGGTACCCAACCTTATCCCTATACTATAGACCCTTTAGGCTGTAGCTTGAACAGTGATCCCCATATGTCCCCACATACTAGTTCAAGTCTCGTATTAACAACCTAGGATATTTAGCTTATTGGATTAGGGTTATTTAGGCAAGATTACACAATACAAACACAATAAATGAACAATAATACATCATTTTATTAATGTTTGGTCAAATGTTACATTTACTATCTACGAGTTTTAGGGCATAAAACCCAACACTAACTTTACTATACGAGTTAGGTCTGGTAGCAACATGCATTAAACCAAAACCAGGCCACAAAACATAAGCCAAATCTTTATTAAGTCTAACAACTCAATTAGCAACAACAAACTAGCTAATTCAAATTATTCTTTCATCAAAGCTAACCACAAGGCTAGACCACAAGTTATCAAAACATAAACATCTCAGGTGAATCTCTCACCATAACAGAACAATGCTATCACCCAAACCAACACTAGCCTATCTAGAACATAGACAAAAGATCTCAAATACGCCAGGACTCCTCCTTGTAGGTCTCCTCATCACTACCATGGTCTAGCTCATCGTCTAAACTTGCAACATCTAAAATGTTGGGGGAAAATAGGGAGAGGGTATCAGTACAACTGTGGTACTGGTAAGCAGCTCACACTTACTAAGTTACAAACAACAAACAATTACAACCATCATGCTTCTCACACGCATCCAACATGCTTACAAAGCCATAAACAACCATCATTCTTAAAAAGCAATAAAACAACCATGCATATGCATCTCACACTATGCAACGCACGCACTAGACACTACATGATTTATGTGTCATGGTTCGCAACTACATGATTTCCATGTCATGCTCCGTATTTACATGATTGTCGCATGATGCTCCGCTAACATGATTTTCGTGTCATGCTTCGCATTTACATGATTTTCGCGTCATGCTTCGCATTTACATGATTTCCGTGTCATGCTCTGCACCTACCCCACAAGAATTCTGCGCCATGTGTTGAGCCACTCATACGTGATTTTCGAGTCATGCTTCGCACTCACACCTACGTGATTTCCACGTCACACTCCGCTAAACATGAATTATGTGCCATGTGATGCGCCTCTCACCCGACTGATGCTATACATCCCCATGCAACATGCTAGCCAGACTCAACATGCTTAACACAACACTCATCATGCTTAAACATCCAAAACATGCTCATCTCAAGCAACGCGCAGTAGATACAATTCATGCTTAACACAAGCACTTCAACATTAACAACACAACAGTTCATACTCAACATAAGTACATAGATAAAGAAAATAACAAACAACCATGCTTCATGCAATCAAACACAACTTAGCAAGTAGAAACTACTTACATAATTCCGGACACTTCTACACAACCTCAACAAGCCTAAAGTAACCAAGATAAGCTCCTAAATCACCAAGACAGCTTAAAAGGTTAGAACCAACCTAGAGATCTTTAAGATATGCTAGAAAAGAGTCCAAGGTGTAGGATTGTATGGCAACACTAGAGGGGGGGGGGTGAATAGAGTTGCTTAATAAAATTTAAAACTTTTTGCTAAATTAAAAGGAATTTATTTAAACTAAATAAATTTAATAAGCAGTACTATAAAGCATAAAGTATGCTAGAAATATTTGACAATTTTCCTAGGCATGCAATCTACTCATAAAAATGAAATAGCGGAAATTAAAAGAGTAGAGAGAAAGAGATAACACCAGGAAATTTTATAGTGGTTCGGAAATTCCTACTCCACTCCCCAAGACTCCTTCTTGGGTATTTTACTGCAACGGCTCTCTTACGGGTGAGAACCAAACCGACTCTTTTTCCAGGTTCAAGAGTAAACCTCTACCGATCCTTTTACAGGTTCAGGACCCAACCTATACCGATCTTTTTAAACGGGTTCAAGATCAAACCACTACGATCCTTTTAATCGGGTTTAGGATCAAACCACTCACTCAATTCCCAAGGTGCACCCACACCTTATTACAAGTTCCCAATGATAAAAGAAGAAAAGAAGCTCACAAAATAAAATACCTCTTGAAGGCTAATTACACAAGGTTGAACACTCACAATAATAAAACCTCACAAAATAACAATAGGTCAATTTAGGAGCAAGGGAGGAATTTTGACAAGAATGGAGAGTAAGGAGATTTGAGAGCTTAAAACTTTGATGTCTTTTTGTGTGTGTATAAAGAGTAAAATCAAGTCGAATTTATAGGAGAGGGGGATAAATATTGGCCGTTAGATCAAATTGAAAATGATGGGTGGAAATTGAATTTAAATAGAAAAGGAAAGGATTTCAACATTAATGTTGAATTTTGAAAGATTGGAATTTTTGAGATTTGAGAATAAATCAAGGATTTTAAGAATATGGATTTTGGAAAGAATTCAAATTTGAATGATGTGTAATTGATGAATTTTGGATAAATTTGGATTAAGGAAAATGAAAAAATGAAGCTAAAAAAAAATTCAAAAAATGGTTGAAATGCTCTCCAAGATGAGTAGAATTTTTCAGAATTTTTTCCCAATTTTTCCGGAATTTGTTCGAGCCTTAAAAAGACAAAAAATGGCTAAACTAGCCGTTGGCTGCCACGTGTCGCTCTCTGATTGGCTGCAATAAAAGAAAATCAAAATTAATAATAAATTAATATTATATTCAAAAGTTGACCGTTTGACTTTCTTTATTACTAAATAAATTCGACTGCCACGTGTCACAATATCATTGGGACACGTCATTGTCACGTCATCTGACACATCATCAAAGTTGACCTTTGACCGTCCTTGTCAGCGCCACGTCGGATGCCACGTCAGCATAGTGCCACGTGTCACTACCACGTTGAATTTTCCTCTCCAATCTTCTTTTGCTTATAACTTTCTCGTTTGAACTCCAATTTGAGCGATTCAATTTGTGTTGGAATCGTCTTTCCGAGCTCTACATTATGAACACTTTAAAACACTAAAATAATTAGTAAATTAAAGTTTTTTATCATCAAAACATATATTATGATTGAAGCTTGTAAAGCTAACACAAGGACCATTGTTACCTTTCAAACTCCACGAAAAGCAAGCAACACCTTGCTGGAATTTACTTGAAAATGCGCTACACAGTTCCAAGACTACAATCAAATGATTTCTAGCATTAGGGATTAAGACATTAATGTAGGGATTAAAATTCTTACGTAGTGGAAACTTATCAGAGATCCGACTCAAATTAAATAACGATAGAAATACTAATACGAAGGCAAAATTACAGCAGTTATAACTACTTAAAAACATGTTGTAAACAGGCTATAAATCATGCAAAATTTCATAATAAAACCTAGATCTAATCTAGATTAATGTTCCTAATGATCAAAGGATGTTAGGTACTTACTACCGTTTGAAGTCTTGACCGAATTCACCAATTCTTGATCCTTTGCTCAAAAAATCCAGCAACACCTTTGTTGGATAAATCTCCACAAAACACCACCACAAGAGTCACACCAGTATTCTCTTAGGGACGACATTGAGCGGCTTGTGGGAACTAAAAATTCTAAGGGAAATTGAGAGAGAATTTTTGTTCGTTGTGACTTTTCTCTAGAAAAACGAGAGAATCGGAGTGATCGAGAGAGATGGCCTGACGTGAGAATGATAGAGCTTAATGATAGGGAGGAAGTTATTCAACGGATGAAACCCACTTCCTCCTAAAATCCCTCTCATTCACGTTTTGCCCTAGGTAAGTAGATGACTTAGTTTTTGTTCAGTTAACAAAAGCTTATAAAAAATAAATTAATTAATAAATAAAATTATTAGTTAATTATTTAATTAAATTAACATTTAATTTAATATCATTTATATAAAACACAATTATATAAATATTCCACATAACCTATAGTCTTAATTTAATTTAATTAAATCAAATCAAATTAAATTAAATTAAAACAAATAATTAATTAATTTAACAACTAATTAATATTATAATTAAATATCATATATTTAATTATATTTCTCTCAAATAAACTATAGTATTAATGTGCATTAAATGTGCATTAATTATAACCTATAGTTTTAATATGAATCCAATTCATATTTTAAACTTAATATTCGAACCCCTTCAAATATACAATTCTCCCTTAGAAATTTACCTCAACGCCCTAAATGAGTTATCGGTGGGACCTAATGGACCTACAGATCAGAAGCTCCAACAATATGAGATTAATTGACTAAACTCATTAACCAAGTTAATCAATGTTCGTTAACTGTGGTTCACTCCACTATAGAATCACATCTGCACTCTTCTCACTGCAGATATATTTGTGTGTCCACGGATATTGACCAATAACAGCAAGTCAGTCCTTCACGTGTGTTCGTACCCCAGTGATAACTCTCCAAAAGGGAGTTATTTAGGCCTTAGTTCTATTGTATTTTGTGTGTCATTTGTGTTAAATAGGGTTGCTTTTAGATGAATATTATATGTTTTAACTCATTTGGAAGAATGGAGGATTTGGAAGTTATTTTGTGTAGAAAATATTGCTGAACGACTTGAGGGAGCAATTTCCATGATCCAGCAAAACTGCCACTTCACAACTTTTTATCCATTTTAATAAAGTGGTGTTAGCTGAATTATTTTCGGATCTAAGAAGCTTGGAAAGCCCTCCACATGTCAAAATTAACCTAATTAGGTTAAACCTCATCTTATAAAAGGAGCCGTCAAAGATAAAGTGATTCACGATTGGGAGACCGAATAGAATTGACGGCAGAATGGAGATCTAAGAAGACCATTTGCGATTCAACTCAAGAGGATGAAGTTCTTCCATGTTCTTGGTGGTTTGGAGCAGCCGTTTCATCCCCATTTGCTGAAAAGGATTAGTATATCTTGTGTATTTCGTATTATGGATGTGATTATCGAGATTGTAACGTATTTAATGTTTTCAATCATGAACTAATTTCTTGTAGGCATAGGTTAAGAATTATGTGATTGTTATATTTACAAAATCTGAAAATTCTATTTGATCATGATCATTTTGAATTATTGTTGATCTTTAATTTCATTATGTGCCCGCCTAGCTAGCCGATATGTATAGCTTCTCCTAGTTTCAGAGATAATTTAGGAGTTGCGTGGCGATAATTCACGCTAAATCATTGTGTATTGGTGAACGCCAGTGACCGAGTTAGGGATAACCAGTTGCCTAGTGCTTGATCGGTAGTACATCATTGGAGTTGAAACATATTCCAAAAAATCTGGAGTTCCGGGAGGATCCCTCTGATAATACTGCATGAGATTGACGGATCAAAAGAATTGTTGGAGCATCTTTATAAACAATTACAGAAATCTTAACCTGTGTCTGTTTCCATTCTGTTTTCTCTAGTCGTAATCATTTACTGCTTTCGTATTTCTTTTGTTTCAGCATTTTTAAAACCCAATCAATTTAACCAACCTTTTGAAATCACTAAAAAGGCAAATTAAATCAATAGAGGTAGGCATTTCAAGACCCTGTGGATACAATAAATACTTATCACTTGCTGCTAGATTGTGTACACTTGCACAGTATTTTGGAGTCAATTTATCTCATATTTTTAACCGCTCCAGAATTGCAACACCCAGCTAGGTCAAATTACCGTTTTACCCCTAGGTTACCTCTTTATCCTTAAGTCTCAGTGCTCCTCCAATGAACAACCTGTTTGAGGTCCAACCAACAAACAGAAGTCCCTCTCATGCCATAGAGAAGGTAGGGCCCATTGTTCAAGACCCAGAGACACCACTTAAGGGAACACACCTCTACTTACTTTAGAGTCGGGAAGGAGTGAATTCCATCTTGTGTGATTATGTTCTCAGCTCCCCACTCGGTCTTGTCCCCAAAATGGTAGGCTTATTGAGTCGACATGCAGGTCACTCTCACCCATACAAATCAAAGGACAATCCCTTATGAACATGAGTCCATAACCCACTCAGGATTAAGACCAAGTTGGTTAGGTCATCCCAGTGAAATAGAAACCTAGCTAGCTAACGGTGTTACACCTAGTGGTTAACCATTTCGCGGTCCGGTATTATGCAAACTCATTGCATAGGATACCCCCACTCGCATGTCAACTACATGAAGGCGTTGGATCATTATGTTTGTATCATAATACAAAGCGGGTCGTATCCATAGTGTCACTAGGATAAGGTACCCAGCCTTATCCCTATACTATAGACCCTTTAGGTTGTATCTTGAACATTGTTCTCGTATGTCCCTACATACTAGTTCAAGCCTCATACTAATAGCCTAGGATGTTTAGTTTATTGGATTAGGGTTAATAAGACAAGATTACTCAATACAAACAATATAAATGAACAATGCATCATTTTATTAATGTTCGGTCAAATGTTACATTTACTATCTACGAGTTTTAGGGCATAAAACCCAACAATTAAGCCTAAAGCAAGAAACTAAACCGCCAAACTTACCCCTAGGGAAGCCAAACCTTGTTGGACAGTGACTAAGTATAGCCCAACCTATTCATTTAGGACCGATAAGACATGGACAACATGATTTATCAACAACTGTATAAGGGTTAGAGCTAAAACTCACCCAAAAGGTTCAAATGCCTATTGGTCGGGGCTCGCCAAGGTCCAACAACACCTAAATAATGCCCTTAGGTAGGAGGTGCTCGAGCTTAAGGCCAATCAGAATGTGGTTCCTCAAAACAGAAGCATTTTGAGTCCAAAACGGGGCTGAACAACGCTGAAATTCAAGGGATTAGAGCGGGAAACTCAAATCTAACAACGAAGGAGAGTGGGTAAAACCAAAACTCACCAAATTAGAGGGATCGAGGCCAACCGCTTCCTAGACGGCGTTGCAGATTCGAATTTCAGACTCATCTAAAGAACCAAAAACTAAGGGAAACCAAAGGAAAGGAATCTTACGATGATTCCTTAAAGAGATCGTGGCATCAAGATGGAGGAGAGTAAAGGCGACGACACGAACACAAAGGGAGAGAGAAAGATCGCTGGGAACAGACCCATCAAGAGAGAGAAAAACGCACAGACAGAGAGAGAAAAACGCAGGAACGGAGAGAGAGAGAAGCGTACGAAGGGCTGCGGCGCTCAAGTTGGCAGCACGACGACCACAACTTGACAGGCTGGGCGACTTCCAAGCGAAAGACCAAGAGACAGGGAGAGATTCGCGACGAGAGGGGCGACGTGCTTAGACTACGTCGAACGACTTGCGGCAGCGGCGACTCGATGGCGACGGAAACCGACGACAACAGCGGCTGATGGGTTTCACACAAAAGGGGAGGGGGTTGCACGATGGAGGAAGAAAAAGAGGGTTTGAGGGTTTCCTTGTTTTTTTTTTCCTTTTCTTTAATTACTTCGCTTTAGCCATTTAATTAATAATAACCAATACCCAAAAATAGAATTTCAAGAATAGGAACTTCCAAACCTCTTTTCCCTCATTCAGTGTGAGATACTTCAACGCACCAATAAACCTTATAACAACGGTGACTTTATAATTTATCGAGCTTTTAGGGAGAAAATTAATTTAATGCCATGCTTATATTTCAAGAATGAAATCCCAAGTGCCTTGGTATAAACTTAATAATTTCATAAGTACAAACCAAAATAAAAATTACATTTCATTCGACTAGATATATGGAATTAATTACACTAAAATGCACGGGGCGTCACAGTTTCTTTCCCTAAATTTGCCTTGTCAGCGATTGTATTCTAAGGAAAAATTAGTATAATATTTCTCCTAATTTTCCTCGTTAGCGATTGTATGCTAAGGAAAAATTATTATAATATTTTGTTATACTTCTTGTAGTGGTTGGACACACTCCCCAATCTGCATCACAAAAGCCAATTAAATTTAGTGAAGTATGCTTGTAAAAAATTTAGACAATGATGTAAGGTTCCATTTACGTATCGTAGAATCTGCTTCACGTTCTTGGCATCTTTTGATGTGGATTATTGTAGCTGTTGACAAACACGATTCACAACTTGTGAGAGATCAAGTCGAGTGAGGGTGAGATACTGCAATGAGCCTACTAAACTTTGATATTCCTTTTCATTAGTTGGTTCTTCACCATCTTCTTGTGTAGTGGAGGAAGTTATCATTGGTGTGCTTATGCTGAACACTTCTAGCATTCTTGTCTTATGAAGTATATCCTTGGCATATTTTTTGTAACGCCCCGCGTTTCGGAATCGAGCTGTTTTGGAATTTACTGGGCGTTCTTATTCTAATTTGGGGAAATTAGAATTTAACTTTGGCCTTGGGTCGTTAAACTAAATTTCTAAAAGTTTAGGGGAAAGAGATTTTTAATTAAATCTTTAAATTCCTAAAGCTAGAGGTTTAACGTTTGATATTTATTTTAAATATCAAAAAGGCCCAAACTCTTTTGTCAATCGAGTTATTTTTCCTCCCAAGTCTTTTAGGGATTAAGTTAGGGTTTTTAAATAAAATCCTAGATAAGACCTTATTCCTAATTAAATTGGGATTTTTCTCTTAGGTTCTTTTAAAAGAAAAGAATAAGGAAATAAGGGAAAAAGAAACCCTTAAGCAAAATTATCTCCTTCTCCCTCCTCCTTTTCGTGAGCAGCAGCCGCCAGACCCCCCCCCCCTGCGTGTTCTTCATCAGCCGCTAGCCCTTCCCGTTTTTCTTCCTCTCCCTCGCAGCCGAGCTTCCCGAAGGCCATCTCCGGCGTCTTTCCCCCCCCCCCCCCCCCCGCGAGCTCTCTCCGTGAGTTCTCTTTCGCTCGCGCCGCCTCCGTCGTCAAGGCCGAGCCGTGGGTCGCGCGTCCTTCTCCCTCTGCGCGTCTCTCTCCCGCGAGTCTCCCTCTCTCTCGATTTCTGGTTCGTGTGGAAGCCGCTGCCGCCCAAGCCTGTCGCTGCCGGAGCTTGTGCAACGCCGTCATCGAGTGAGTCCTCTTTTTCGCGCCGTTTTCTAGCAAGAACCTCGTGGGTAAGTCTCAAACTCACTCATTTGTATTCGTTAAGGCCCGATCTAACTCCTTCTTGCCCGTATTGCGCGGACAGCAGCTCGGAGTCTCCTTTCCTCGCGTTTTCGTTGCTGTCCAGCAGCGTCATTGGGCGTTTCCGGCGTCAGTTAGCGTGTCCGGTAAGTTTTGGCCCTTACCCATTCTTGTTTGGAGCCTTTGGTAGAATGCCCATTCATTTTAGGTGCTGAAAGCTAAATTGTGTTCAATATTCTGATCTGCAGCGCCGTCTAGGTGTTCGATTAAGTTCGAAACACTTCAACTTGGGTACCCACTGCTCAAAGAGCGTTCTAGCTCATTGGTTGTGGTTGGTGTAACCCGTCTAGCGCAGAAGCGGGTCCGTTTGGGTAAGTTTCCTTGCTGTCCCTTTGCTTTTAGCGTTAAGGGTTGCTGCCCAATGGTTATCCAAGCCTTAAACCATGTTCTAATCGATACCCATTCGTTGTCGGCCTTATAATTGCAGGATTTAAGTGTGTTCGGTTGCTGTTCATCGAGCATTTGATCTCAAATATCGTGTTCGGCGAATACCCACAACCCGAAAGACCTTGATTTTGGTTACCCATAACCCGGTGACTTGGGATCTTGGTTGTTGGGTCGTTTCGAACACAAGTCAGCTTGTTCTCAAGGTTGTTTGAGCACTAAGCGGTAAATTCCAACATCCCTAGATCATTTCCTCAAGCTTATTAGGTGTTCTAAGTTGTTTTCTAACCCATGGTAATCGTTGCTTGTAGTTTGAGCTCTTTAGGCTCTTCCGGTTGTTTCCATTAGTCCTTTAGGATTGTTTAGGAGCGTTTGAGCTTCCGGTAAGTAGTTCTTACTTGATGTTGCCTGTTTGATTGTGTGATGCATGCTGAGTGTTTTCTCGCTTTTAAACTCTTCTCATGGTTGCTATTTCTTTGAATATATGTATATATATATGAATCGTTGGAAAGCATGAATTGATGTTGCGTGATGAATGGTTGCAAGCATGTTGGTTCTACTTGTGTTTCTGAGTCAAGCATGAGTTAAGAGATGTGATCACATGTGTAATGCTTAGTGGGCATGGTTCATGAGTCTAGAAGCATGTTGCAGGGCATATGCATTCTAGGAGATGTGAGATATGGGTCAGGGACCTAAAGTGTGAAAGAAAGGAAAGTCGGGTGAGTGTCAGTGCACCTCGGGTACAAATGGTCGAGGGGTGACATGTCACCATGGGTTTAAAGAGAACTAGCATTGTGGTTGAGATATCAGGGTCTCGGGTATAAATGGTCGAGGACTGATATTGTTTCGAGAAAAGTAAAGTGATTATCAGGGCCTCGGGTATAAATGGTCGGGGACTGATATATCACTATTGGATGCCGATGCCTCGGGTATAAATGGTCGAGGGTCGTTATGCCAAAGTTAGATAAAGAGGAGCATCGAGGCCTTGGGTATAAATGGTCAAGGGTCGGTGTGATGAGTCTGGAGGCAAGTATTGAGGCCTTGGGTATAAATGGTCAAGGGTCAATACGTTGCTTAGTCATCGAGGCCTTGGGTATAAATGGTCAAGGGTCGATGCACAGTTCGAGGCCTTGGGTATAAATGGTCAAGGGTCGAATGCTGAGCTCTGTAGAGAAGTGTCGAGGCCCTGGGTATAAATGGTCAGGGGTCGATACAACTCGAAGGGTCAGTCTTGGAGAGTTTTTGCGGAGCGTGACGCGGAAATCACGTGTGAAGAGCCATGTGAGGGCTAAATATGCGTTGAGTGAGCTCGTGGAGCTTGAGTGGTTAGCGAGTTGCGTATAGAGATGCATGAGTCATGGCTTAGGAGAGTCATTCGTTTTACTAGTTTTGAGCATGTCGTTGTGTTTACCGCTTTAAGAAGCATGTTGTTTGCGCATGAAAAGCATGTTGTTTGTTTGTTTGTTGTTTGATGGCTTCTCAGGTAGGGGCTGCTTACCAGTACCTTAGTGTACTGACCCCCTCCCCTCTCTCTCCCCCCAACTACCAGTTTTTGCAGGTTATGAGGACTGCGTGGACCGTGGTGATGCGGAGGAGGCGTATGAGGAAGGACCTTAGCTAGTTGTTCGGGTTTCCTTTATTTCTATGTTGGATAGTTGTTGCTTAGTTGGTTGGACAGCTGTTGTCCTGTTTAGTTTAGTCTTTGATTTATTCGTGTTGAATATTAGGTTGAGCTGTGTTGGTTCTAATAAACTCTACCTATTTATTTAGTTAGTATCAGTTAAGTTGTTTCAATAAATTGAAGTTAAAGCTAGTTGTGTTTAATTGAGCTTTTAAGTTATAAATACCCTGTTTAGATGATTAGCGTTATTGCGAGACCCGCCAGGCTGTTGGTTCTGTGGATATTCTGTTGCGTTGTAGAAAGGCGGAGTCATTTAATTTGTTAAATAGAAGTGTTTTATGCTTAACAGGTTAAAGAAAAATTTTGGGTTAGTCCTATGTACGTCGTTATGCTGCCGAAATTTTCGGTGCTCACGGTTTGTTTTGGTCTAGGAGTTAGTAATGTCGCTGGGTTAGCTTTGAAATCCTGGGGCGTTACAGTTGGTATCAGAGCAGAGTTGTTCCTGTAGACTGGCCTAGGAAATCTAGGTTGTTTGGATGTTTAGGGTTATGGTCTTCCTCGTTCTCCTCTCCATCACCAGGTACGTTGGTCTGGTTGAGATATTATTATGTTGCCATGATTGTTCTGATTTACTCTATTGTTTGCATAATTATTGTGGCTTGCTTGATTCCCTATTGCGTGACTTGTTTGCCTTGTTGAGCATGTTGTTTTCCTATGTTGCTTGTGATATAGTAGCTAGGTTTAGGATGCTCCCTGTAGGCGGATAGATAGCTTGTCTTGATTCGTGTGACTCTTGTTTGGTAGTAGGAGTAGGATGCTCCCATAGATGGCTAGATAGCTTTTGGTTTTTCCTTGTGATTGTTTTGCGCGATGTTGTTTGTTCGTAGGCCTAGGTTGTTTTTTTTTTAAGGCCTAGGTTGCTGCCTTAGTCCGAGGTTAGCCCCTTCTATTCTAGTTCTAAGGAGTGTTCCTTAAGTGAGTTCATCATTCCTTTCAGCGATGAGTTCGAGTAGCAGTCAAGGTAGTGGACGTTCTGGCCCTCCAGACGTTCCCGAGGTTAATTCGCATCCTGAAGCGAATCCTCCTGTTCCTCCCCCAGCGCCTCCTGTGCTGGCAGCAGAGGCATTGCAGGCGATGCTTGGCAATGCGTTCCTGAACAACCTGCAGCATGTCGGTGCAAATGGAGCCCCTGCTCATGGCGAAGATGTGCATTTTATCAAGAGCTTCATGAAGGCGAAGCCTCCTTCGTTCGATGGGCACTCGGATATTTCTGAAGAAGTGGTAGATTGGATCGCCGCATTGGAAGCGATATTTCAATTTCTCGGAGCTAATGCCCAACAGCGGGTCCAAGGAACTGCCTTTATGCTCAAAGGCCACGCTCGCACGTGGTGGAACGTTGTGGGTCAAACCGAGAACCGCCCAGAGAATCCCATTTCCTGGTCGGGGTTCAAAGGTCTTGTGCGGGACCATTTTGGTTGTCGTTTTGCTGGTGTTGAGCAAGAAGCAGAGTTTGTCTCTCTTGTTCAAGGGACCTTGTCTGTGGAGCAGTACGTCAGAAGGTTTGAAGAGTTATCCTACCGAGTCCCAGGGTTGGTTGCCACCGAAGAGATTAGGATCAACCGATTCGTTAATGGGCTCCGCGCAGAAATTCGAGGTTTGGTCAGGCTTGGTCGACCGACCACCTTTGCAGCAGCCCTAGCGAGCGCTCGGATGTTGGATAGGGACATCCCCAGGGCGGAGCAGTCCCAAGAGGTTGGCACGTCGTCTGGTGCCAAGAAGAAGAGCGAAGTGGAAGTGCTTGCAGCTGGTTAGAAGGTTAGAGGGTCTCCGTCAGGATCTGGCGCGTGCACTGAGGAGTTCTTGCCCTGTGTCACTGATGAGGAGCTCAAGGCAGAATACCCAGAGCTTTACGATGTCGATGATTCCGATGGTGGAGATAGTTCCTAAGGTGGGGAGTCACCATGCCCCTCGCTCAAGGTTAGTAATCCCTTCTCTTCTTAAGTCTATATCTTCTGGTTCTGAAATCTTGTTCTTATGATTTATGCTTGTCTCGCGCATAACTGTTCGTTGATGTGAGTATGCATGGATCATTCCTTCGTTTTTGTGGCATGTTTGTTAGCAAATCTTGAAGCTAGTATTGCTAGGGTATCCTCTCTTGGTGCCTTGTTTCTAAATTTCCTTGTATAGGCTAGCTTCAAGGGAAAAAAAAAAAATTTCCTGGAATAGTTTTGTGATCTAGCTTCTTAGTTGGGATCATGGAATCATTGTTCCAAAGTGGCTTTCAAAATCAAGCTTGAGCGTTGCAAGCTTATGTTATGTCTTCGGACTCATAAGTAGCCTTGTCGTTGCTTGGGTTTCGTGGATCAAGTCTCGAGGTTTTTGGATTTGCTCGTGGCGATGCTCAATGGTGTTGGTTTTCAAACCAAGAGTTAGAGCAATTCCCTCATGCAGTGAGACCTCAATCCAAAGCCAAGGAGTTAGTGAGAATCAGTATCGAGTCATGGCCACAGCGTCAGTTGTCGTTTCGACAAAGTTACCTTGGTGTGCAATTATAAGGAAGTGCCATCTCGTAGCCGTTCTTGAAGGATGGTTTGAAAAAAAGTGAGTTGGCGCAGCGGAAGCCGTTCCGGAGTAGTTGTTCCTTCTTCAGTAATGCCTGTTTGAAGTTGGGGTGGAAACTTACCAACTAAGCGAGTTTAAGTTGGTGAAGTTGTTGATGAAGCCTTTCGTAGGACCGGGATGAGCATTCTTGTGGTCATTGAAGCTGGGTTGTGGTTATGTCAAGCTCAAAGTTCTAAGTTGTGGTTAGCAGCATGTGTTTCTTCAAGTGGCATCGTTAGAGAAAGCCTCTGGTGTTAAATGCCTCGTGAAGTGTGAGATGGAGTCAAGGCCAGTCCACCAGTGTGGTTAGGCGAGCTCTTTCGAGTTCTGGAGTTCAGTTTTGGGTGATCGTGTGTCCTGGCACGTGGTGTCGTCGAAAGGTTTCTTTGCTTGTTGATAAGAAGCTTAGCTTGGGTTCATTGGTCCTTATGAGGTCTTGGAGCGCATCGAGGTTGTTGCTTACAGGTTGGCGTTATCACCGACTATGTCAACTGAGCGTGATGTGTCTATGTGTCCACGTTGTGGAAATGCGTGCGTGTTCCTTCGCATGTGTGAATTCTGAACCCCTGTCGTCGATCGAGGACTTGACATTTGTGGTGGAGAAGTCTGTCAAGGTCCTATCCAAAGAAGCGAAGGTTTTGAGAAGATAGATCGATGTTTTGGTAGAAGAGCTATGGGCGAACCATAGAGCGGAAGGAGCTACCAGGTAGGAGTAGGTGAAGTTTGAGCCTAATTCTCTGAGTTGTTCGAGCTGGAGTCTTTCGAGGACGAAAGCTCTTAAGGTGGGGAGATTGTAACGCCCCGCGTTTCGGAATCGAGCTGTTTTGGAATTTACTGGGCGTTCTTATTCTAATTTGGGGAAATTAGAATTTAACTTTGGCCTTGGGTCGTTAAACTAAATTTCTAAAAGTTTAGGGGAAAGAGATTTTTAATTAAATCTTTAAATTCCTAAAGCTAGAGGTTTAACGTTTGATATTTATTTTAAATATCAAAAAGGCCCAAACTCTTTTGTCAATCGAGTTATTTTTCCTCCCAAGTCTTTTAGGGATTAAGTTAGGGTTTTTAAATAAAATCCTAGATAAGACCTTATTCCTAATTAAATTGGGATTTTTCTCTTAGGTTCTTTTAAAAGAAAAGAATAAGGAAATAAGGGAAAAAGAAACCCTAAAGCAAAATTATCTCCTTCTCCCTCCTCCTTTTCGTGAGCAGCAGCCGCCAGACCCCCCCTGCGTGTTCTTCATCAGCCGCTAGCCCTTCCCGTTTTTCTTCCTCTCCCTCGCAGCCGAGCTTCCCGAAGGCCATCTCCGGCGTCTTTTCCCCCCCCCGCGAGCTCTCTCCGTGAGTTCTCTTTCGCTCGCGCCGCCTCCGTCGTCAAGGCCGAGCCGTGGGTCGCGCGTCCTTCTCCCTCTGCGCGTCTCTCTCCCGCGAGTCTCCCTCTCTCTCGATTTCTGGTTCGTGTGGAAGCCGCCGCCGCCCAAGCCTGTCGCTGCCGGAGCTTGTGCAACGCCGTCATCGAGTGAGTCCTCTTTTTCGCGCCGTTTTCTAGCAAGAACCTCGTGGGTAAGTCTCAAACTCACTCATTTGTATTCGTTAAGGCCCGATCTAACTCCTTTTTGCCCGTATTGCGCGGACAGCAGCTCGGAGTCTCCTTTCCTCGCGTTTTCGTTGCTGTCCAGCAGCGTCATTGGGCGTTTCCGGCGTCAGTTAGCGTGTCCGGTAAGTTTTGGCCCTTACCCATTCTTGTTTGGAGCCTTTGGTAGAATGCCCATTCATTTTAGGTGCTGAAAGCTAAATTGTGTTCAATATTCTGATCTGCAGCGCCGTCTAGGTGTTCGATTAAGTTCGAAACACTTCAACTTGGGTACCCACTGCTCAAAGAGCGTTCTAGCTCATTGGTTGTGGTTGGTGTAACCCGTCTAGCGCAGAAACGGGTCCGTTTGGGTAAGTTTCCTTGCTGTCCCTTTGCTTTTAGCGTTAAGGGTTGCTGCCCAATGGTTATCCAAGCCTTAAACCATGTTCTAATCGATACCCATTCGTTATCGGCCTTATAATTGCAGGATTTAAGTGTGTTCGGTTGCTGTTCATCGAGCATTTGATCTCAAATATCGTGTTCGGCGAATACCCACAACCCGAAAGACCTTGATTTTGGTTACCCATAACCCGGTGACTTGGGATCTTGGTTGTTGGGTCGTTTCGAACACAAGTCAGCTTGTTCTCAAGGTTGTTTGAGCACTAAGCGGTAAATTCCAGCATCCCTAGATCATTTCCTCAAGCTTATTAGGTGTTCTAAGTTGTTTTCTAACCCATGGTAATCGTTGCTTGTAGTTTGAGCTCTTTAGGCTCTTCCGGTTGTTTCCATTAGTCCTTTAGGATTGTTTAGGAGCGTTTGAGCTTCCGTTAAGTAGTTCTTACTTGATGTTGCCTGTTTGATTGTGTGATGCATGCTGAGTGTTTTCTCGCTTTTAAACTCTTCTCATGGTTGCTATTTCTTTGAATATATGTATATATATATATGAATCGTTGGAAAGCATGAATTGATGTTGCGTGATGAATGGTTGCAAGCATGTTGGTTCTACTTGTGTTTCTGAGTCAAGCATGAGTTAAGAGATGTGGTCACATGTG
Organism: Luffa aegyptiaca; assembly: GCA_017139565.1. Lineage (NCBI taxonomy): Eukaryota > Viridiplantae > Streptophyta > Magnoliopsida > Cucurbitales > Cucurbitaceae > Luffa > Luffa aegyptiaca. The sequence goes on from CM029397.1 coordinate 28,507,917, forward strand.
TAATGCTTAGTGGGCATGGTTCATGAGTCTAGAAGCATGTTGCAGGGCATATGCATTCTAGGAGATGTGAGATATAGGTCAGGGACCTAAAGTGTGAAAGAAAGGAAAGTTGGGTGAGTGTCGGTGCACCTCGGGTACAAATGGTCGAGGGGTGACATGTCACCATGGGTTAAAGGGAACTAGCATTGTGGTTCAGATATCAGGGTCTCGGGTATAAATGGTCGAGGACTGATATTGTTTCGAGAGAAGTAAAGTGATTATCAGGGCCTCGGGTATAAATGGTCGGGGACTGATATATTACTATTGGATGTCGATGCCTCGGGTATAAATGGTCGGGGGTCGTTATGCCAATGTTAGATAAAGAGGAGCATCGAGGCCTTGGGTATAAATGGTCAAGGGTCGGTGTGATGAGTCTGGAGGCAAGTATGGAGGCCTTGGGTATAAATGGTCAAGGGTCAGTACGTTGCTTGGTCATCGAGGTCTTGGGTATAAATGGTCAAGGGTCGATGCACAGTTCGAAGCCTTGGGTATAAATGGTCAAGGGTCGAATGCCGAGCTCTGTAGAGAAGTGTCGAGGCCCTGAGTATAAATGGTCAGGGGTCGGTACAACTCGAAGGGTCAGTCTTGGAGAGTTTTTGCGGAGCGTGACGCGGAAATCACGTGTAAAGAGCCATGTGAGGGCTAAATATGCGTTGAGTGAGCTCGTGGAGCTTGAGTGGTTAGCGAGTTGCGTATAGAGATGCATGAGTCATGGCTTAGGAGAGTCATTCGTTTTACTAGTTTTGAGCATGTCGTTGTGTTTACCGCTTTAAGAAGCATGTTGTTTGCGCATGAAAAGCATGTTGTTTGTTTGTTTGTTGTTTGATGGCTTCTCAGGTAGGGGCTGCTTACCAGTACCTTAGTGTACTGACCCCCTCCCCTCTCTCTCCCCCCAACTACCAGTTTTTGCAGGTTATGAGGACTGCGTGGACCGTGGTGATGCGGAGGAGGCGTATGAGGAAGGACCTTAGCTAGTTGTTCGGGTTTCCTTTATTTCTATGTTGGATAGTTGTTGCTTAGTTGGTTGGACAGCTGTTGTCCTGTTTAGTTTAGTCTTTGATTTATTCGTGTTGAATATTAGGTTGAGCTGTGTTGGTTCTAATAAACTCTACCTATTTATTTAGTTAGTATCAGTTAAGTTGTTTCAATAAATTGAAGTTAAAGCTAGTTGTGTTTAATTGAGCTTTTAAGTTATAAATACCCTGTTTAGATGATTAGCGATATTGCGAGACCCGCCAGGCTGTTGGTTCTGTGGATATTCTGTTGCGTTGTAGAATGGCGGAGTCGTTTAATTTGTTAAATAGAAGTGTTTTATGCTTAACAGGTTAAAGAAAAATTTTGGGTTAGTCCTATGTACGCCGTTATGCTGCCGAAATTTTCGGTGCTCACGGTTTGTTTTGGTCTAGGAGTTAGTAATGTCGCTGGGTTAGCTTTGAAATCCTGGGGCGTTGCATTTTTTCTGTGATAGGGTGATTCATGTGGGGTGTTTGTTGCACTTCTATCCGAAGAAAGTAGTGAAGTCTTCCCAAGTCTTTCAATGCAAACTCTAGACTTAGCTTTTCTATGAGTTGTTGGATCTTTTCATTGCTGGTACTTGTGAGTATTATGTCATCAACATAAATTAGCATAAATATGTATAGACTATCTCTAAAAATAAAGAGAGAAGGGTCAGAACAAGAGCATATGAAACTGATATGGTGTAGATAGTTTGCAAGTCTTTCAAACTATCCTTTTGGTGCTTCTTTTAGCTCGTAGATAGACTTTCTCAACTTGCACACATGTTGTGAGAATTTGAGATTGGTTAAGCCAGGAGGTTGATACAGTGTTCCATATAGACATCTTCTTTTAGGTGACTGTGGATGATAACGTTCATTTATGTGCATTATTTAGCCTTAAAAACATAGGTTATTTCTAGGAAAGAAAGGACTTTGTGCTTTAAATCATATCGTTTAGAGTCAATTTAACAAAAGTCTTAGAATCATGTTGGAAATCTTAGAAATATAGAATTTATGCTTAAAATGTCCAAAAAGAGATTACTTTTGTAAGAATTTATCCAAGTTAAATATTTTTGTGCAGAGGACAATTTGCGGTGGAAATGCGCCCACAAATAGAAAAAAGGAGTTAGCGGAGCAAAGAGTTGAAATTCAAGATTTGCGCCCACATTTGGTCCTGAGAGTGTGGAATTTGCATTTGAATTGCACTCGAAAACTGATAAGGAAAGTAGCCCCAGTTGAAGACAGAATTGTCAAGGCAGTGCATTGAAGATTTGCACCCGAATTTGCGGTTGCAACTGGACCTTCCGACAGAATTTCGTGTTTTGTGGGTGATAGGACCGAAATAGTCATATTTTATCACCTCTAATCTAAGCTTGTTAGAGTTATTTTATGCTTTACTTGTCTTATTTGCAGAATAATTGAGCTTAGGATATGTCGGGAGCCGATCACGCTAATTGGTGTTAATTTGGGCCAATTACGGAGTTTTGGAGCCATCTCGGGTCTTGGACGACGAGGAGGTGAAAAGACCCAATTGTGTTGAAGCAGGCCTGAAGAATGACACCAAAAGCCGAAGATTGAAATCCTGTACCGAGAAGAAACGAGACAAGATCGAGAAAATAAACAGCAACGGAACAGGGACGGCGTCGAGGCGTTGCCCCTTGGCGACTCGACGCCGACGCGATTTTCATCTGGAGAATAAAGTTAGCAGCGTCTCGACGCCACTGTATTTTCTATAAATATGTAGCCTCGGTTTAGTCCGTCGTTAGGTTAGAATTTTGGTCCTTTTACGATTTCCTTTGTTCCTTTTACTTTCCAGCATTGTTGTAGACCTTTGTAGGTCATATTTTATGGATTTTTTCATGTCCATTCATGTTTTTACTTCATCTGAGTAGCTAATCGTATTTAGATCGTTGGATTGGGTTTATGCTTTGATGTCTAATAAGATTGGCTGAGTTTTATGGTTTATCTTGTTTTTCTTGCTGTCTTTTTTCATTCAGTTTTGCATGTTATCCCGTTTAAACCAATGCATGAGGCTAGTCTATTAGGATTGACGCTCTATGTGGTTACCGTTTGTTTATTCTATCAGTTATTTTTAGATAGTCACTAGGTTGAGGCAAGCCACTCTCTACGCGAGACGACCCTTGATAGGCCTAGGATGCATGTTATAGGTTGTAGGAATTAGATTTGAATTGCATTTGAATTTAGTTCATACAATTCCGGACCCATGATCCCAAAGCGGCTAGCTAATCTAAATAGGTGATTGTGAAATTGCTTGTTGTAACTAGTTAGATATAATTAGTAACCGTTGTAGAGGTCTCGGATGGTTGCTATTTTATGAATAAGGGATGGCGAACGATAAAGTTAATATTAATTAATCTTGTTAATTGCAGAATTCACGGTTAGTAAGTTAATTAGCACAGGTTAGTGTAGGGGGGTCCTCCAAGTAACCCAGAAGCCGACTGGACTAATGAAATCAGCATAGAACGATTATTAGAGAAAACTAGGAAGCAAACGAATTAGAATCGAGCATAAGAAATCCCAATCCAACGATCCCTTTCATGTTATTGATTCATGTTTTATTTCTGTTCTGCATGCTTTATTTTGTGTCATTTTAAATTCAGTATTTAATTATTTTGTGCTTGTCCTTCATTCCAAAAATCCCCCTATCTTCATAAACACGAGATTCTACACTTGCTAGATCCCCTTCCCTGTGTTCAACCCCGACCACTATTTCTACAAAATAGTTGTAGTGCCGTGGATTATAAATTTTATTTGACCAACAGGAGCCTCGACAACTCCGACACGTCAGTGGGATCTTCACAAAATCATCCAAAAATCCCAAATTTCATATCAAATCTCCAATGATCGTGGATGTTTACCTTCAAGGGTCCTCTCACACTAATCTCGACAACCAACCCTACCTTCAAAGGTCTATATATGGCAACCAAGGTGCAAGAAGCAAAGAGAGCTCAAATTTTTCGTCCTTAGGATGGTTTTCATGTTTTTCTTTCTTCTCATCTTGTAACAACTCCGAGTTTCGGTTATTCTAGCCTCTGTCGGCTCTTCCATTTGAAAAAAGAAAAAGAGAAAGACTTGTCTCCCCTTGGAAAAGGTTAAGAGCAAGTTAGATAGAGAGGACAAAAAATCTTTAGTTGAGTATTGAGTCTTTACTTTCTGTCAATCGTTTTTTTAAGTTGTTGTACTTTCTGTTTTAATTTAATTTTCAATTGTAAGTTCTTTATTTTATGTACTCTTTTTATTTATCAATATGAATTCAAGTTTTTCCTTTACTTTGTGTGCTTTTTCCTTTATATCTTGCATTTTAATTTCCTCAATGAGCTAAGCTTCTTCTTAGGGGTTCAAATATGTAGATACCTTGAGTAGAAGAAAGCCCCACCGATGCAAAAACAACCTTGCCTCCTCTTAGCATTGTTTGTTTTTGTTGAAAGTTTAAGTTTCATTGTTAGGTTAAACTGATCACTTAAGTTAGCATAGTTTGTGTTCAGTTGATGCCCGAAAGGTAGGAGTTGAATGCGTGGGTTTGCAAAAACAATAGTGGAAAACATCCTAGAAATAGGACTTCGTTTTCTTGCATCCTAGAAATAGGAATGGAACCACTAGAGTTTTGGAAGTCGTGTATAATAATTATCTAAGTTTCAGCTAGCCTTAGAAATAGAGCCTAGTTGGCATAGTTTTCTAAAGGCACCTACAACGGAGCTGAATAGAAGTAGGACTTAACTCACAATCTAGTTGTCAGGGCATTTGCAGGCGCAAACTGGAGCAATCTATCTGCACCAAGTCTTTGTGGGCACTTATAGATAGTATTCTCCAGCCGTGTGCAGTGCCCGAGTCAGTTGCTAACGCAAAGGTGAATGCAATTTAATGCTTTTGGTTGATGTTTATTTGAATTCCCCGCTTATCTCATATATCTTTAATCACTTACATTTACTTGTTTTCTTTTATCTTTTTGTCTTCAATCACGAAAATCCCCATCAAATTATTTCCTTGGTTACCATCCTCGGTTACAAACTTAGAGGAGCTTCTTGTTTTATTGATTTGAGTGTTTTTCAACTAGTCACCATCTCCCTTGAGATACAATATCCGAAGTACTCTCCACTTTACTACTTGATAGTGTATACTTGCACTCAGTAGTGTTTTGTGCCATAGCACTCATTAGTGGATGAATACATTTTTTACATCAAGTTGTCTAAGGTCTCATTCTAATTTGGTTTTATGGCTAGGATAAGTCTAATGGTTGTTGGTTTGATCACTGGACCGAAGGTCTCTTCATAGTCAATTCCTTCTATTTGAGTGTATCCTTGGGCCATTAGCTTAGTCTTGTGTCTTTTTAGGGATCCATCTTTCTTGGGTTTTGTTTTGAATATCCACTTCGATCCAATGATATTGGTATTTGTTGGTCTTTGAACTAGTTCCCATGTGTTGTTAAATGAGATAACTTGCATTTCCTCTTCCATTGCCCTTTTCCAATGTGGAATGACTATTGCTTTCTTATAATTTTTGGGATCACAGTTTGAGTTTATGCAATTAAGGAATGATGTCTAGATCATTCTTTGTCATTTTTGGTTTTATCTTGGATATGTGCAGTTACTTTGGCTCTTGTGATCATGGGGTCGTTTGATGTGCAGTACTTAGGCTGATTTCCATCCTTGAGAGATGTGTCGCCTGCAGCCAAAATAGGATTACAATTAGTCAAATCAATATAAAGTTTGTTACTAACATTAGGTAATTGAGTTGAGTTAGTGATAATTTGAGGAAGGAAGGCTTGTTTTTCATTTGATCGTGGCTGCTTGCATGCGTTGAGGTTGTGCTCTTCTCCGTTGTTGAATCTGCTCCAATTGATTTGCCTAAATTGTCCTTGGATGTGTTGTCTTGGTTGCTTGTTCCTTGGTTAATTTTGAAGGGGATGAAAGCGCCTACGCAGTGGAAGCACATGGAATGGACCTTACGCCGTATATTAATTAACGTTAAAATACCGTTACGAAAAGGTAAAATAAACTTTATACATGCTTTAAAGTTGCTGGAAATTGCTATAAACATGCTGGAAAATTAAATCTTCGTTGTAGACTTGATCGTTCTTCGCCAACGATGCTCCAACGAATGAAAACGCAACGACTCCTTGATTTCTTCGTTGGAAATTTTCTTCAAAGACACAATAACACCAAAAGTTACACCGGTATGTCTCTAAGTCTAGGAGGCAAAAGACTTGTGGAAGTCTTTCTCTAAGAGGGAGGCTAGAGAGAATTCTAGGGTATTGTCTTGTGTGTCTAAGAGCAAGAATGCTACTAAACCAATTAGGTCTAGTGTTCTATTTATAGAAAAGTGGTCATGAATAATATATTCAATTAAATCAATCTTTTCCAAAATTGATTCAACCTTATTCCTTATTTAATCAATCCAAGATCAATCAATTTCATAATTCATTAATGGGAAAATGACACTTTTGGTCCCTGAGGTTTGGGTTAAGTTACACTTTGGTCCCTGAGTTTTCAAACTCAACAAAATTACCCTAAGGTTTGAGATAAGGAGCAATTTGGTCCCTGCCATCCATTTTGCCGTTAAATCCTAACGGACTGCTGACGTGGCATTATTATTTTAATTAAAAAAATTAATTTTTAATTTTTAAATAAAAATATATTAAATATAATAAAAATATTATTATTTTATATTAATTTTATTTCTTTATTATTTTTTCTCCATTCTTCTTCTTCTCCTAAACCACCATCACCACCAACTCTCCTCTCAACAACCATCACCACCAACCCACAGTTGCCACCGGCCACAGACTGTCGTCGCTCGCCATCGGCCGGCCGCCGAATTTCTTTTTATTTTTTTCTCTTCTTCTTCCTCCTTTCTTCTTCCCTCTTCTTTTTCCGAGCTTCTCGACCCGCTGGAGACGAATTTGTGTTTGTGCTCAAGGACTCACGGTTGTCAGAATCGAAAGACCCACGGTTGTCGGAATCGAAAGACCCACGCACACCTCTCTTCAGATCTGGTAGTTTCCAAAGACCCACGCGCACCTCTCTTCAGATCTGGTAGTTCCGAAAGACCCATGGCTCGAAGACGCAGATTTGGTCGAAAATATTCCAGATCTGAAACGTCCAGCCGGATGTGTCGAGAAACACGTTGGAGACGGAGGAGAGGGACAACCCCGAGCCGTTGACGACGCAACGTTCCAACTGGATCTGTCGAAAGTGGAACTCCAGCGACGTAGCGTTCACGAGCAGCGGCAGTCCACGACGAGGGTTTCTTTCTTCTTTGAGTTTCTTGCAATCGAAGACCTTGCTCGTCAGAGACCTTGCTTGTCAGATACCTTGCTCGGATGCTCGTCTAGATCTGGGTCTCGATTCTTGAGTTGTGGGTTTCGATTCGTGAGTTGCTCGGATGCTTGTGGGTCTTGATTTGTGGGTTTCGATTCATGAGTTGAGGCTGTCAGAGGAAGCTATTGGGCAGTGGCAAAGAAGAGAAACGAGGAAGGAAAAAAAAAAGGTTCGCCGCAAGCGATGGTGGTCGCCGGCCACCGGAGTTTAGGAGGAAGGTGATGAAGAATAAGATGAAAAAGAGGGATGGGTAGAAGAAAGAGAAGAAGGAAAAAAAAGGGAGAGAGAAAGAAATTTAAAAAAATATTTAAATAATGATATTTTTATTATTTTAATAGATTTTTATTTTAAAAAATTAAAAAAAAAATTATTAAAATAATAGTGTCACATTAGCAAATTGGTAGGATTTAACAGAAAATTGGACGGAGGGACCAAATGTGTAATGAAATCCAAACCTCAAGGGTATGTTTGTTGAGTTTTAAAACTCAGGGACTAAAGTGTTAGTTAACCCAAACCTCAGGGACCAAAAGTGTATTTTTCCCTTGATTAATCTTTTCCACAAATGACTAATTACTTCCATAAGTGATCAGATCATTTCCATAAATGATTAATCACTTCAATAAGTGATTAATTATTTCCATAATTGATTAATTCCCGATTAATTAATTCTTGAATTAATTAACTACAAATTAAATATTCCGCCCTTGAATTAATTAATTTGCCCAAATAGATTTTAGGCCTTAAAATTAATAAATTCATATTTGAACTCTTTCAAACTAGCTTCCATAAATTTAATGTGGCTCAAATTTATATTAATATTTGAACTTCTTCAAATATTAATTTCTCTCATAATAATATATCAATATATATTATATTGTTTCCCTTAGTAAATTGAACATTTTCAATTTACATTTATTACTTAGTTGCCTCAAATCACTTTATGAGCTACCAGTGGGACCTAATGGACCTGCAGATCAGAAGCTCCAATGATGTGAGATTAATTGGTCAAACTCATTAACCAAATTATTCAATATTCATTAACTGTGTACATTCCACTATAGACTCACAGTTGCACTCTTCTCACTACAGACATATTTTCTGTGTCCACAGATATAGACCAATAACGACTAGTTAGTCCTTCATGAGTGTCCATAACACCAGCTGGGTCAAATTACCGTTTTACCCCTAGGGTACTTCTATTTCCTTAAGTATCAGTTCTCCTCTAATGACTAACCCGTTTGTGGTCCAACCATCAAACAGAAAACCCTCTCGTGTCATTGAGAGGGTAGGACCCTTTGTTCAAGACTCGGAGTCACCACTTAAGGGAACACTCATCTGCTTCCTTAAAGTCAGGAAGGAGTGAATTCCATCTTGAACGATTATGTTCTCAGCTCTCCACTCGGTCTTGTCCCCAAAATGGTAGGCTTATTAAGTCGGCGTATTGGCCACTCTCACCCATACAAATCAAAGGACAATCCCTCATGAGCAGGAGTCCATAATCAACTCAGGATTAAGACCAAGTTGCTTAGGTCGTCCTAGTGAAATAGAAAACCAACTAGTTAACGGTGTTATAACCAGTGGTTACTATTCCGCGGTCCAGTCTTATGCAAACTCATTGCATAGGATACCCCCACTCGCATGTCTCCTACACGAACTCGTTGGATCATAGCGATTGTATCAAATACAAAGTGGGTCATATCCATAGTGTCACTAGGATAAGGAACCCAGTTTTATCCCTATACTATTGACCCTCTAGGATGTTTCTTGAACACCGATCCCCATATGTAGCTACATATAGTGTAAGACTCATATTACAACCTAGGATGTCTAGTTTATTGGATTAGGGTTATTTTAGGCAAAGACAAATATAAAATAACTAATAACATTCAATGGAAAAATATATCAATATTATTTCATTAATATCCGGTCAACGGTTACATTCACTATGTACGAGTTTTAGGGCATAAAACCCAACAAATTTGTTATCCTTCTTCAAACTGACATGAATTTTCAGTGTGTGATTGATGATGCCTCATTGAATCGTCTATGTTGTGGGCATCCTTCCTCAAATTGATGTGGAGTATTAGCAACAACAATTGACATATCATTAGCTATATTCTTTGGCATGTTCTTTTGTTCTTCAACATATTCAAGTGCAATCACTCGGATGTTGTCTGAATCTTCAAGGAATATGCTTGGCCAAGGTTTTTGTATACTTTCTGAGTGTTTCACACCATTTTCACCTTCATTTCCTTTTGCTATCTATGTTTATATATCTACAAAAGAAATTTTCTAGGAAAAATGATCTCATCGAATACCACATGTCTAGAAATGTAAACTGAATTATTTGTAGGATTGAGACATCTAACTTGATCAAAGCAATTGAAAATGTTGGGAAAACCTTTTAAGGTGGCTAAATTCATTTTTGTCTAGATAATTGAGACTTCGGTTTTATTGTCTATATTAACATTTATTTTGAATGAAAGTAATGAAATTACACTTGTCAAATGAACCTAAAACTAAAATAATAATAGAAAGCATTACGAGTATTTTGATGTACAATATGTACTCAAGTTAGTTGATTAATTAAATGGATGATAATTTTTCAATAAATCATTTTTCTAAAAGTATTTAAAGTTGTCTTCCAAAACACCCCAAGATTTTTTTTTTCTAATTATTCAGTTCTTTCTCTCAGGTCGATTGATCCAAAGGATTTCAATAAAGTTAACAAAATTAAGTTAAATGCAAGTTTATAGTTACACCAAAACTCTAGTCTCTTTGTTATAAGTTGTTGAGCATTTAGCTGAAATATGATTACTCATTGTGTCCTTTATAATTTAACTTTAGATTCTTGAATATAGTTATTTGAGTTAATTTGAAAATTTCTAACTTCAGCAAATTTTGTATATGATTCTACTTAGAGAAAGTGATCAGCTTTTTTTTCTTTTTACTATTTATAAACTAATTTTTGATATTTTAGATGTTGGGCATTGTTTACATGAATCTATGACTCATTTTTTAGTTGTGGAAAGACAAAACATAATGTGATTGTCAGGGTTTGTAATCTTACCCTAATTTCATTTATACTTTTATAACTTTTTTGTTATCTTACTCTCAAACTATACATAATTGGATATGAAAGGAAAAGAAACCTTGAGCAATGTGACAACAGTCAAAAGGGGAGTTCGCTTGTAGTTCTATGATTTGTGAATTCACTACATCAACAGGAGGTTTAAAGAAAAACTACGTTTACTTGGAGAGGATGATTTTCAGTTGAGCTTTTGAAAAAGTTGAAAGCACATTTTTGGCCCATTGGTACTGTGAATTTTATGCTCTTGTTAAAGATGGTGAAGGCAACCCTTTTGACAAGTTTTTTGTGTAGGTACGTACGTGTCTTCCAAGGTTTAAATTTTTATATAGACGCTTTATTTTAATGTATAGTTTTTAGTAGTTATCAATAATGTCTTTTGTTGACTTTACTAGCTGCTAATGGTATAAGGTCCACAGACTTTTAAATGGTTGAGATTAGGTAAAGCCAAAACCATATGATGATACTCATTGAGTCAAATGGTTAGCAGAAATATGATTTTGTCTGCTTACATTGTGCATATAATGTGAGTTTTGAAAATGTTGGTGTTATGTACCTATGTCTAGGTCAAATTAAAACTAATCCTTTAGTTATTGCAATTAGGTTAATGTTACAGTTCAACTTTCAAGAAGAAGCTCAAACTATATCTATGAATCTTCCATTAGAGATTGATATACTTGTTTGGCTATATGGGATTGGTTAACTTTATCTTCTTATTTATCATTTCTTTACTTTTGGAGGGAATTTTCAAGTTATAATCTAATTTTGAAAATGAAACTATTAGATCACACATAACATGTTGGAGAGTGATGTTGGAAGGGTCAAAATCACATGTCCTGATTTTTTTAGTGAAAAATGACATGACAAAAGTGAATTTGGCCAATCTATAATGACTCCTAGACATGTCATAAATCATCTTTAGTTTTCTTGTGTAATAATGTTATAAGGTTATAAAAAGTTTATAACCACTCTTAACCGTATAACACACTCTAATTCAAACCTTAATTCTTTTGAGATGGCTGCTCCTTTTTCGTTTCACACAACCTTACTAATTCCATTGCCAATCTCTCAACCTCTTCCTCATCATTCGCCTTCAAAACACTGCTAACTTCTTTCACTTTCTTTTGAAAAATTTTCCCTGTTTTTTCCATTACAACCGTCTTGATTGCCCCTGCAATTTCATCCATCTTCCTTCTCCCTTCTTCATCTCTCTTGTGTAGGATCTAAAGGCAACACTAGAGGGGGTGAATAGGGTTGACTACAAATTTTTAAAAATAATTTTATCTTTGAAAAGATGCTCAATAAAATTAATATACAAATTTGATTCAAGAAATTTATTGCAAAATAGAACCTAAAGTATGCAAGCTAAGATAACTTCAATTTTCAAGATAATTTAATCAAGGATAAATTTAACCAACAATAAAAATCAAATCATGCAATTTATAAAGATTAAAAATTAACTAAGACAAGAAAGTAAACAATAGAGAACAGAAAATAAAAGAGAGAGAGGAAGAGAAAACACCGAGAATTTATAGTGGTTCAGAAAATTGCCTACTCTACTCCCCAAGACTCCTTCTTGGGTATTTCACTAAGTGATCCTCTTGCGGGTGAGAACCAAACCGACACACGACCCTCTTTTTCCTAGGCTAAAGAGAAACCCAAGATCCTTTTTACTGGTTTAGGATCAAACCAATTCCTTTCTCTCACAACCCAAGGTGTACCCACACCTTAGTACAAATCCCAAAAAGAAAGAAAATAAAACCTCACAATATTGCCTCTTGAAGGCTAGATACACAAGTTGAGCACTCTAAAAAGAAAACCTCAAAACAATATAACTATTAAATTTAGGATCAAAGGAGGACAAGAATGAGAGAGTAGAGGGAATTTGAGAGCTAAAGTCTTGATAGCTTTGGTGTATATGAAATGTGAAAATCAAGTCCAATTTATAGGCGAGGAGGATGAATATTGGCCATTGGATCAAACTGAAGATGGATGGTGGAGATTGAATTTAAAATTAGAAATGGAATGGAATTAAGAGAGAATTTTGAAAGATTGGAAAATTTAAGATTTGAGAATAAATCAAGGATTTATAGGATGAATTTTGGAAAGAATAAAATTTAAATTGGGAGGAATTTTGGTGAAGATTTGGAGAATTTTTGAGAAAATGTGTATCAGGAAATTGAAGCAAAAATAAAAAGAAAATTAAAATATGGTCGGACGATCGATAACCACGCGCACAGGGAGAAACTGAACGTCACGCGCGCGTATCTGAGAGGTACACTAGGCGCGTGCAACGCACGCATGCGTTCGCGCATGAAGAAGATTGCAGCCGACGTTTTTTTCCTTTTTTTTTAATATCAGCGCCACATGTCATGATCTCATTCGTCCAAGGTCTCCACGTCATCAGCCACGTCAGCAAAAGTGACCATTGGAGTGCCACGTCAGCTGCCACATCATACATTTTGATCGTTTTGCATGCCACGTCAACGTCACGTCGGATGCCACGTCAGCAGCTTGCCACGTGTCATGCCACGTTGGATTTTCTTCCTTAATTTTGTTTTGCCCATAACTTCTTCGTTTGAGCTCCGATTTGAGTGATTCAAAAGCCGTTGGAATCGTCGTTCCGAGCTCTACAAGATATTGACTTTGAAGCACTGAAAATGTTAGTACAAAAAATCAGAGTTTGTTATCATCAAAATATTTGGTTTGATTGAAGCCCTAAAGCTAACAATCTCCCCCTTTTTGCTGATGACAAACCATCATATTGCTAGAAATAATTCTCCCCCTTTTGTTATCAACAAAAAGATATTACCAGAGATTTTTCCCCCCCTTAATCATACAAATAATGCTCCTCCTCAATAAATTATAAAACATAACTGCTCCCCCTATCAAACATAATTAAGCAATTCTAATAATATCCTGTGCACGTCTATTTTTACAAAATGCTTCTTCATTTAAAGCTTTTGTAAGAATATCTGCCACCTGGTTCTTAGTATTAACATAATTAATAACAATGTTCTTATTTTGCACATGCTCTCGAAAAAAATGATGTCTAATGTCTATATGCTTTGTCCTAGAATGTTGAATAGGATTTTTGGTTAAATTAATTGAACTAGTATTATCACAAAAGATTGGTACTTGTTCAAAATTTAAACCAAAATCACGCAAAGTTTGTTTCATCCATAAAACTTGAGAACAACAACTAGCAACAACAATGTATTCAACCTCAGTGGTAGATAATGCAACCGGATTTTGTTTTTTACTATACAAAGATACTAAAGAACTACCTAGAAAATGACATGTTCCACTAGTACTTTTTCTATCAGTTAAACTACCAGCAAAATCGACATCAAAATATGAAATTAAATCTGAAGAGGCATTTTTAGGATACCATAAGCCTAAATCAACTGTTCCAAGCAAATATTTAAAAATTCTTTTTACAGCATGCAAGTGCGATTCTTTAGGACATGATTGAAATCTAGCACACATGCATACACTAAAAATAATATCAGGCCTACTCGCTGTTAAGTAAAGCAAGGATCCGATCATACCTCTATAAGCTTTAATATCTACATTTTTACCTTTTTCATCCTTATCAAGCTTTGTAGTGGTACTCAACGGGGTTTTTCCTACTTTTATTTGAAGCCCAAGGAAGAATTTAAGTTCTCCCATCATGCTCATTTCAAACTCACTGTGCATACACTTAGAAAATTTTTCACAAAGAGAGGAGTTAGTAGCACCAAATATAATATCGTCAACATAGATTTGCACTAATAAAATATCATTATCTTTAGTCTTGATAAAAAGAGTAGTATCAATAAGTCCCATTTTAAAACAATTTTCTAGCAAAAATTTACTCAAACGGTCATACCAAGCTCTAGGAGCTTGTTTAAGACCATAAAGAGCTTTATTCAATTTAAAAACATGATTTGGATTTTCAAAGCTTTCAAAACCAGGAGGTTGTTCAACATACACTTCCTCCATTATGAAACCATTTAAGAAAGCACTTTTAACATCCATTTGAAATAAAGTAAAGTTCTTATGAGATACAAATGCAAGCAACATGCGAATAGATTCTAATCTAGCAACATGAGCAAATGTTTCCTCATAATCTATTCCTTCTTCTTGACTATAGCCTTGAGCAACTAGTCTAGCTTTATTTCTAACAATATTACAAGATTCATCCATTTTATTTCTAAATACCCATTTTGTACCTATAACAGGATGATCATTAGGACTCGGGACTAGTTCCCACACATTATTTCTTTTAAATTGAGTTAACTCCTCTTGCATAGCAATTAACCAAAACTCATCAGATTCAACATCTTTAAAAGACTTTGGTTCAATTTGAGACACAAAACCAACATTATTTAAAGCATTTAAAGAAGAGTGAGTTCTTACCCCTTGAGACACATCACCTATTATTAACTCTCGAGGATGGCGAGTGGAAAATCTCCAATCCTGAGGGAAGGATTTCTCTAGCTCTTTCTGAGATTCATTTGATGTTGCTTCCCTATCTTTAATACTAAGATCTTCAACAGGTATTTCTAATTCATCACTAGCAGAAACTTTATTAATTGCAACATGCGTTTCATCAAAAACAACATTCATTGACTTTTCAACTACATGAGTTCGTTTATTAAACACTTTATATGCTTTACTACATGTAGAATATCCTAAGAATATGCCAATGTCTGTTTTTTACTCAAACTTTTCAAGTTTCCCTTTGTCTTTCAAAATGAAACATTTACAACCCAAGACTTTGAAATAGCTAATATTTGGAGTTTTATTATTAAAAAGCTCATAAGGAGTTTTATCTAAAACATGTCTTATTAAAACACGATTCATAACATAAGATGCAGTATTAACAGCTTCAACCCAAAAAGATTTTGGTAAATCATATTCATTAAGCATGGAGGTAGCTAATTCTTGTAAAGATCGATTTTTCCTTTCTACAACACCATTTTGTTGGGGTGTTCTTGGAGAGGAAAAATCATGAGAAATTCCATTTTCTTCACAAAAATTTTCAAAAGAGGCATTTTCAAATTCTCCTCCATGATCACTTCTAAATTTCGAAATCATAAAACCTTTTTCATTTTGAATTCTTTTTGAAAAGCTAATAAAAGATTTTAAAGTTTCATCCTTATGAGATAAAAATAGAACCCAAGTAAATCTTGAAAAATCATCAACTATAACAAAATCATAATGCTTTCCACTTAGACTTGCAACTCTAGTAGGTCCAAAAAGGTCCATATGTAACAGTTGCAAAGGTCTAGAGGTAGAAACCATTTTCTTTGGTTTGAAAGAAGACTTAGTTTGTTTACCCATTTGACAAGCATATCACAAACTTTATCTTTTTCAAAATTTAATTTTGGAAGACCTCTAACAAGGGATTTCTTAGAAATATTTGAAATTAAATGAATGCTAGCATGACCTAACCTTCTATGCCATAACCACGAATCATCATGCAAAGCAGACAAGCATTTATTATCTATTGTAGGACAATCCATTAAATCAATAGTATACACATTTTTATCTCTATTTCCTACAAACAGAACTTTTCCATCACATGCATTTTCTATGGTACAATTTTTATCACTAAAAATTACTCTATATCCTTTATCACATAACTGACTAATGCTTAATAGATTATGCTTAAATCCAACAACCAACAAAACATTTTCAATAAGAAAATTCGAACCGTTACTAACATTACCTTTGCCAACAATCTTACCCTTTTTATTGTCACCGAAGGTAACGTTGAAGGGTTAAAATCCCTTTGGCAGCGGAAACAATCAAGACCAATTTGTTTCACAATTTCGTTTACGAAAAACCAATACATTGGCAATATAAATTCAGAAACAAATTTCTAAATTAAAAACGATTAAGCATGCTAAAATTGATTCAAGATCAAGAAACTTACATGGATTTTCGAAGAACACAACACAATGCTCCAAGATAATATTCTTGATCTTCCAATGGACACCGCCACACGAATTCACCCACTATATCTCTTGGATCTCTGAGATTGGCTTGTGGGAACCCAAAATTCGTCTTGGAAGGGAAAAATTCTAGCAAGTTAATTGCTGGAATTGAGAGAAAACTAGAGAGAAAAACTCAAGAACTCCCTCTGTGTTTTTACGTGAAGTTGAGAGAATCAGAGAGATGGCCAAACCCCTCAGGCAACTACGTAGGATTAGGTTGGGAAGTTATCTTTAACTCTCTAACCAATCCTGTCCATTGATCTAAACCAATTAGATCTGGACCGTTTAATTATTATCAAATAATAATTAATAATTATTGAAATAATAATTAATTATCTAATTAATTATAATTAATTTAATTAAACCAATTTTAATTAAATCAATTATAACATATAGTTTTAATTCAATTAAATCATATTCAATTTAATTAAACAGGTCATTCAATTAATTTAAATTAATTGATTCCACACTAATTAAATATCAAATATTTAATTAATTTTATAATTAAATCATATTCAATTTTATCTCTCATTTAACCTATAGTTTTAATGTGCATCAAAATGTACATTAATATAAACTATAGTATTAATTTGATTAAATCACATTTAACCAAATTAAATTAAATTAATTAATTCCAAATTAATTAATTCATGAATTAATCAAATATCACATATTTAATTAAATTCATAATTATCTCGTTAATTAATTTTGAATCATATCCAAAATTAACTTTATTATAAAGTTTAAGTCATTAATTAAACTTATACTATAATGTATCTGTAATGCCCCGCGTTTTGAAATCGAGCTATTTTGAGATATGTTGAGCTTTTTATTCTAATTTGAAAATTAGAATTTAAGCTTAGCCTCGGGTCATTAAATTAAATTTCCTAAAGTTAGGGGTTTAATATTTGATATTTATTTTAAATATCAAAAGACCCAAATCTTAAATTAATTAGATTATTTCTTCCAAAATTATTTAGGAGTTAAGTTTGGGATTTTAGATAAAAATTCTTAATAACACCTAATTCCTAATTAAGTTGGGTTGTCTTGTATCAGAGTTTTATTATTAAAGAAAAGAAGAAAATCAAAAGAAAGCCCTAAGTTATTCATCTTCTCCCTCTCTTTCACGCAACCTTGCATTTTTTTCTCTCAGCCGCAGACCCCCTCCCCTACGAATTTACTTCCGCCGACCAGCAACCCCATGAACTCCCTCTCTCCCGTGTTTACTCCTCGTCAGCGAGCAAGCACCTACGCCGTTGTCGTCGCTTCTCTCCTTCGTGCGTGTAGGTGTTGCCATCGTGGGTTTGTCAAGCTCCTTCTCCAGCGTCTGTGTACTCTCTCTCTCTCGCTCCCGTGTTCTGTCGGTGGCAGCGGCAGACCAGTGGCGCCGTCTTCGCGTGCGTCGGCCAGCACCCACAGCTCCGGTTCCGTTTCCTTCCTTGCGACGTAAGGTTCTTTTTCCTTGTGTTTGTTCGATTTCAATAGCCCGACCTGAATTGATCTTTTCCCCTATTGTTTTCAGCAAGAATAGTGTGTATAGAATCGAAGCCTCGTTGTTCTGGCGTTTCGGGTGCGTTCGGGCTGATTTAAGGATCGTTTCGGCGTGTTTAGGCTCTTTCGGTAAGGTCTTCAACCTTACCCATGAATTATTGAGCTTGAAATAAGTTTACCCACTCTTGTTCGATATTTAAATTGGGTTTCGTGGTTGATTTCTTGTTATTCCAACGCTGCACGGAGCCGTCTTGGGTTCAAAATCATCTTTGATTGGTGACCCATCGTCCGTTGAGCCTTACACTCGAACACCCATTGTCTAGGGACTTTAAACAAGTGGTTTCGAATCACTTAGGTTGCTGGACAACACGTGTTCGAGGTCATTTGGACGCTGAGCGGTAAATTCCAGCACCTTTCGTTTCATTTATTAAGTCTGTTAGGTGCTTAAAATTATTTTCTAACCCTTAGGAGCTGCTGGTTGTAGTTCGAGCTCCTTAGGCTCTTCCGGTTCGTCCTGTTGGTTTGTAGGTTCGCTTAGGAGCGCTTCATTTGTAAGTAGTTCTTATCTGATGTAGTCTGTTTGACTGTGTGATGCACGTTGATTGATTTCTCGCTTTATAACTGTTCTCTTGTTCCTTGTTTCTCTGAATAAATATTTATATATATGAAATCTTTGGAAAGCATGAATTGTTGTTGCGTGTTGATTGGTTGTAAAGCATGTTGGTTCTGTTTGGTATTCGTGAGATAAGCATGAGTTGAGAGCCTGTGATTACATGTATATGCTTGGTGGGCATAGTACGTGAGTCTAGAAGCGTTGCAGGGCATACGCATTCTAGATATAGGTGAGATAGAGGTCAGGGACCTAAAGTGTGAAAGAAAGGAAAGTTGGGTGAGTGTCAGTGCACCTCGGGTACAAATGGTCGAGGGGTGACATGTCATCATGGGTTTAAAGAGAACTAGCATTGTGATTGAGATATCGGGGTCTCGGGTATAAATGGTCGAGGACTGATATTGTTTCGAGGAAAGTAAAGTGATTATTAGGGCCTCGGGTATAAATGGTCGGGGACTGATATATCACTATTGGATATCAGTGCCTCGGGTATAAATGGTCGAGGGTCGATATGCCAATGTTAGATAAAGAGGAGCATCGAGGCCTTGGGTATAAATGGTCAAGAGTTGGTGTGATGAGTCTTGAGGCAAGTATTGAGGCCTTGGGTATAAATGGTCAAGGGTCAATACGCTGCTTAGTCATCGAGGCCTTGGGTGTAAATGGTCAAGGGTCGATGCACAGTTCGAGGCCTTGGGTATAAAAGGTCAAGGGTCGAATGCCGAGCTCTGTAGAGAAGTGTCGAGGCCCTGGGTATAATGGTCAGGGGTCGGTACAACTCGAAGGGTCAGTCTTGGAGAGTTTTGCGGAGCGTGACGCGGAAATCACGTGTGAAGAGCCATGTGAGGGCCAAATATGAGCGTTGAGTGAGCTCATGGAGCTTGAGTGGATAGCGAGTTGCATAGAGAGATGCATGAGTTATGGCTTAGGATAGTCATTCATTTTACTAGTTTTGAGAATGTTGTTGTGTTTATCGCTTTAAGAAGCATGTTCTTTGCGCATGAAAAGCATGTTGTTTGTTTTGTGCTGTTTGACGGCTTCTCAGGTAGGGGCTGCTTACCAGTACCTTAGTGTACTGACCCCTCCCCTCTCTCTCCCCCCAACTACTAGATTTTGCAGGTTGTGAGGACTGCATGGACCGTGGTGATGCGGATGAGGCATATGAGGAAGGACCTTAGCTAGTTGTGCTATTTCCATTTTATTTTTCATATTGGATAGTTGTTGCTTAATTTGGTTGGACAGTTGTTGTCCTGTTAGGTTTAGTTCTGAAATTATTCTTGTTAAGCTCTATGTCTAGTTGTGTTGTTTTAGAGAACTCTATTATTCATTCCGATATTAATTATTAAGTTGTCCCGAATGAGCTAGTGTTTATAAGCTTGGTTGAACTTCTGTTCCTGGTTAGTTAGTGGTTTAAAATGCGAGACCTGACTCGCAGCTGGTTTTGTGAATGTTCTGTTGGGTTGTAGTTTGGTGGAGGCGTTTGATAATGTTATATAGAAGTGTTTTATGCTTATCAGGTTAAAGGAAAAAATTTTGGGTTAGTCCTATGTATGCCGTTATGCTGTCGAAATTTTCGGTGCACACGGTTAGTTTTGCGTTAAGAGTGAGTAATGTGCTAGGGTAGTTATTGGAAATCCTGGGGCGTTACAGTATCTCCATACATTATATTAATTGCATCAAAATACAATTAACTTAAATTCCCTTTTAATATTCAAGACTATATTATCTCAGAACCCGTTATGAGCTAGCAGGTGGACCTAATGGACCTACAGATCAGAAGATCCAACGATACGAAATTGATCAGCTAAACTCATTAACCGAGTCAATCAACATTCGTTAACTGTGAGTCACTCCACTAAAGACCCACAGCTGCACTCTTCTCACTGTAGAATATTTCTGTGTCCACGGATATCGACCAATGCAATAAGTCAATCCTTCACGTGTGTTCGTAACACCAGCTGGGTCAAATTACCGTTTTACCCCTGGGTTACCTCTGGTTCCTTAAGTACCACTGATCACTCTAATGAACAAGTTGTTTAGGGTCCAACCACTAAACAGGAGTTCCTCTTGGGCCAGGAGAGGACGGCGCACCTTTGTTCAAGACCCGGAATCAGCCCTTAAGGGAACACACATCTACTCGCCCCAATAGGGGAAGAAGTGAATTTCATCTTGTATTGTCATGTCCCCAGCCCCCCATTCGGTCTTGTCCCCAAGAAGGTAGGCTTATTGAGTCGGCGTGCTGGCCACTCTCACCCGTTACCTAGGTCATCCTATTGAAATAGTAACCTAACTAGTTAACGGTGTTACATCTAGTGGTTTACTATTTCGTGATCCGATCTTATGCAAACTCATTGCATAGGATACCCCCGCTCGCATGTCTCCTACATGGACGTCTTGGATCAATACGCCTGTATCGAATACTAAGCGGGTCGTATCACATAGTGTTACCAGGATAAGGTACCCAACCTTATCCTTGTACTATAGACCTTTTAGGTTGTTACTTGAACACTGATCCCCGTATGTCCCCACATACTAGTCCAAGTCTCACGTAAACAACCTTGGATCTTAGTTTATTGGATTTGGGTCATATTGTGCAATTCTAGACTTAATATGACAATAACACTTTATTGCATAAACCTCAATAACACTTTATTGATACAAGTGTATAATTCGTTAATCATTCACTATCTATGAGTTTTAGGACATAAAACCCAACAAACGTATCCTCCATCTTTCTTTTCTAGGTATGTGAATTTTGTGTGGTCCCCAGTCATGTGTTTTGAACATCCACTGTCCAAGTACCACTTATTCTTTATCGATCTCAAACATACATGAAAGAGTTAATTCTCAAGATGTAACCTTAGGTGCCCAAATTTGTTTGGGTCCTTGGGGGTTAGCTAACAAAAATTTAGGAATTCATCTCTTTTTATTATCATTCATAATATTGATTTTTCTTAAATTGCATGCATAAGCTTTATGACCATAATTTCCACATGCATGACAAATAATAGAGCTTTCTTTGACAAAGTAATTTGTAAATTTCTTTTGTTTCTGGTGAGGTTTATAACCTAAACCACTTTTATCAAATATGTCTTGTTGCTTACCCATCATGATATCTAAATTCTTTTTCCCATTTGTAAACTTTAAAAGAGTAGATGAAATATCTTCATTTTTACTTTCTAATAGTTTATACTCTTCTTTTAAAGCATGCAAATTTGATTTAGAAGAATCTAGATCTTTTCCTAATGTCTCATTTTTCTCATTTAGATTATCTAGCTCAATTAATAAATTATTATTTTCAAGAGCTAATTTAACATTTTTCTTCCTAAGAGACATATATTTGCAACCTAGTTTTTCAAATTCAATTTTAATTTCATTATATGCATCAATGAGCTCATCAAGAGTTAAGGTTTTCAGAACTTACCTCGTCCTCGTCGTCGTTGTCTCCAAAACCCATAAAGCACAAATTTGCTACTTCTTCCTCGCTTTCAGATTTGCTTTCATCGCTTTCGTCCCAAGTAGCTTTCATGGTCTTCTTGTTCTTCTTTGAAATGACTTTTCTTTGAGGACAATCCCACTTCACGTGTCTGGGCTTTTTGCATTCATAACAGATGATTGTATCTCTGTTGCTCTTTTCTCCTTTACCTTCTTGACTGTTGACTTTCTTTGAGAAGTTCCTTTTCCTGAAGTGCTTTTTGAACTTCTTGGTCAAGTAGGCGAACTCCTCATCATTTAGTTCAATTTCAGTTTCAGAGTCCTCTTGAACTTGAGTGGACTTTAATGCTAGGCTCTTCTTCTTTTTGACATCTTCTTCCACATTGGCCTTCATGATTATCTCATGCGTCATGAGAGATCCAACGAGCTCCTCCAGTGGAAGTTTTGAGAGGTCTTTTGCTTCTTGGATCGCCGTCACCTTAGCTTCCCAACTCTTAGGCAATGATCTAAGAATTTTTCTCACATTTTCAGAGGTGGTATAAGATTTTCCTAATCCCTTCAAAGCATTAACAATATTAGTGAACCTAGTAAACATTTCAGATATGGTTTCATTTGCATCCATTTTAAACAATTCATAATTATGAACTAACATGCTAATTTTTTACTCTTTAACTTGATTAGTTCCTTCATGAGTTACTTCAAGCATATCCCAACTTTCTTTAGCAGAATTACATGCAGAGACTCGACTAAACTCATCAGGACATAAAGCACACAACAGACAATTCATGGCTTTAGCATTAATAGAAAACTTTCTTTTATCTTCATCATTAAACTCTTTTTCTTCCTTAGGAATATCTTTATTATCAACTAACTTAGTAGGAATTACAGGACCATTAGAAACAATTTCCCATAGATTATAGTCAATAGAAATCAAATAAATTCTCATCCTAGTTTTCCACCATGCATAATTATTTCCATCAAACAAAGGTGGCCTAGTGGTAGATTGACCTTCACCATATCCATTTATTCCAGTAGTTGCCATAAGCTCGAACAATTAAGTTTTTTTTAAAAAAGGTAGAGAATATGATTTTTTTTTCAAAGATTTTTATAAAGATAAATACTTTTCCAAAATTTAGATTTTAAATAAAAAAAAGATTTCAAAGATTAGGAAGAAAAAAAAGAGGTTTCAATAACAATTTTTCGAGGAAAAATATTTCTAGTGAAAACGGCTTTTAAAACTCAAATTTTCAAACTTTTTTGCACAAAATAAAAAAATTCCAGATTTAATAAGAGTAAAAAAACATAATGTAAAACCAAGAAAAAAATATTTAAAAACCTTTTTGAAATAAGAAAACCGAGCTACCTGCTCTGATACCAATTGTAGGATCTAAAGGCAACACTAGAGGGGTGAATAGGGTTGACAACAAATTTTTAAAAATAATTTTATCTTTGAAAAGATGCTCAAAAAAATTAATACACAAATTTGATTCAAGAAATTTATTGTAAAATAGAACCTAAAGCATGCAAGCTAAGATAACTTCAATTTTCAAGATAATTTAATCAAGGATAAATTTAACCAACGATAAAAATCAAATCATGCAATTTAAAAATATTAACAATTAACTAAGACAAGAAAGTAAACAATAGAGAACAGAAAATAAAAGAGAGAGAGGAAGAGAAAACACTGAGAATTTATAGTGGTTCCGCAAATTGCCTACTCCACTCCCCAAGACTCCTTCTTGGGTATTTCACTAAGTGATCCTTGTGCGGGTGAGAACCAAACCGACACACGACCCTCTTTTTCCTAGGCTAAAGAGAAACCCAAGATCCTTTTTACTGGTTCAGGATCAAACCAATTCCTTTTTCTCACAACCCAAGGTGTACCCACAGCTTAATACAAATCCCAAAAAGAAAGAAAATAAAACCTCACAATATTGCCTCTTGAAGGCTAGATACACAAGTTGAGCACTCTAAAAAGAAAACCTCACAACAATATAATTAGCAAATTTTGGAGCAAATGAGGACAAGAATGAGAGAGTAGAGGGAATTTGAGAGCTAAAGACTTGATAGCTTTGGTGTATATGAAATGTGAAAATCAAGTCCAATTAATAGGCGAGGAGGATGAATATTGGCCATTGGATCAAACTGAAGATGGATGGTGGAGATTGAATTTAAAATTAGAAATGGAAAGGGATTAAGAGAGAATTTTGAAAGAATGGAAAATTTAAGATTTGAGAATAAAACAAGGATTTATAGAATGAATTTTGGAAAGAATAAAATTTAAATTGGGAGGAATTTTGGTGAAGATTTGGAGAAGTTTTGAGAAAATGTGTATCAGGAAATTGAAGGAAAAATAGAAAAATAAAAAGAAAATTAAAATATGGTCGAACGATCGATAACCACGCGCACAGGGAGAAGCTGAACATCACGCGCGCGCTCGCGCATGAAGAAGACTGCAGCCGGTGTTTTTGTTTTCCTTTTTTTTTTAATAAATACAAAATAAAGGTTGGAAAATTGAAATGTGCACCACGTGTCGTAATTTGATTCGGTCGAGCGTCAATCAACGATTTCTCCTTTTTTTTTAATACCAGCACCACGTGTCATGATCTCATTTGTCCAAGGTGCCATGTAACCTGCCACGTCATCGTCACGTCAGCAAAAGTGACCGTTGGAGTGCCACGTCAGCACCACGTCGGATGCCACGTTAGCAGCTTGCCACATGTCATGCCACGTTGGATTTTCTTCCTCAATTTTGTTTTGCCCATAACTTCTTTGTTTGAGCTCCAATTTGAGTGATTCAAAAGACATTGGAATCGTCTTTCCGAACTCTACAAGACAGTGACTTTGAAACACTGAAAATGTTAGTACAAAAAATCAGAGTTTGTTATCATCAAAATACTTGGTTTGATTGAAGCCCTAAAGCTAACATCTTGATCTCCAACCCCACGCCCATATCCTCCACCAATCTCGCTATCATTGGGTTGTCTAGTTGCATTGGCAATCCGATGATCGGCACTTCGAACACCAAGCTCTCCAAAAACAAGGACAATCCGCAATGGCTCACATGGCCTCTGGTGCTCCGATGAGCCAGTATTTTCGCTTGTGGAGCCCACCCTTGAACGATCTTCCCTCTCTCTTCGGTCCTCTCAATGAATCCTTCTGGCACCACCGCTTCCACCGTTGTCTCGTCTCCCATCGGAAGCCTAACATTCCATATGAAATTTGCCTTGCTCATCTCCAATCCGTGAGCGATTTCTTCAATTTCTTCTTTGGAAAGGTAATACTCGCTTCTGCAAGAAACCAACACTGTCGAATATGGCTCCTTCTTGTCTAGCCATTCGATGATTTCGATGTGCTCCTCGTTTTTGCTGGATGTAGGTTGCTGAAGCAGGGGACTGGTGGTCACGATCTTGTTCGTGAACGACGATGTGAGAAATTCTAAATACTTCGCCTCGAGTTCTCTTGATGTTTTTATTATAATTATGCCTGAAGATAGATCCAAGTATTTTCTATATGATTGGTGTTATGCTTCGTCCATATGCAAATAGGGGCATTTCGATTTCCAATACCCGGGAAGCTCAAATTCCAGAAATCGAAGATCGTTAGAGACGATTCTGATCATGAAAGAGATGAATACAACACTAAAAATAGAGAAGAAAATCATCGAAATTTTGAGTGACGAAGAAATTGGAAGCATCCAAGAGTTGACAATGTCGACGATTAGAAGATCTGGGTTCAAGGTTTTGAGTATGGGTTCAAGGTTTTGAGTATGGGTTCAAGATTGAGAGCAACCTTTTGAAAGGCATCTCTGAGTTTGGGCATTAAATGCGGTGGAAGACCTTTGGTTGTGTGATAATGAGGAGGAAGCTCTGGTGAAGATTGTAGATGAATCTCCACTAATTGGATTGAATCAGAGTAGCCTTCGGAAAGGTAATTTGGTTTAATGGCTTCTAACATTACAAGCGTGGAGCATAAATAAACTTGAGAATTTCTCTTTGCAAGCCCCTTGGCCAGCTCTAAGAAGGGCGATACATGGCCATGGGCCAGCCATGGAAGCATAAAAACTTTGAAGCTTTCCTGTCTTGCATCCATGGCACGAAACGACTGTATAGTTCTGTGTTTCTTGGCAGAGTTGTGTTATTTTATTCCCTCCGTCTATGTTCATTCATATAGAGAGTGGGGAGATTTGCTAACTTACAATAAATGTTAAATTATAGGTTCTCCGCTTATTTGTCCATCATGCACTCATTTTCTAATATCAAACAACAATCTCAACTCTCCTTGCATGTGATGGGTTTGGGTTAACTATAAAAAGCTGGAATCGTAAATAATGGGCATGCGTTTCTTGTTTTTTTTTTTCGTTTTCCTTGGAATAATGGGGGTTTTTTTTTATTCGGATTAAGTGTAATCAAATTTATGCTACATTTTCCAACGAGAGCATAACTCAAGTGGCATAATGTTCGTACCTCAACCACGAAGTCAAAGATTCAAATCCAGAAAATTTCTAATACTACGGTAGTATAGAAAAATATTCATACTACCCCCATCGTACTAAAAATTTTCCTGGATCAAATCTCTCACTCCACATTGTTGTTAGAAACATTTATGCTACATTTATTAAGAAAATTGTAATGATATTTTTAAAATACATATTAATTTGTGATATTGAGTAAAAAATATAGTTTAATATTTTTTTTTGTGTATAATAACGATAATTACAATTATAAAATAATACAAATCTCTTGCCTTTCAATATTTTATTGATTTTTTTAAAAAAAAAATTTATTGAACCGTTCATTACAGAGAAAGCAATTGGACCGTTCGTAAATTAATTTTGTTTAACAAAATACCCCTACATTGGCAAAAAAAATTAAGCATTGAGAAACATACCTCCGTTGATGACTCAGAATTCTTCAACGGACACCACCTCGAGGTTATCTTGCTATTCTCTAAGATTGAGAACGGAGTGGTGGGACTCCTGTTCTTGAATTTGGGAGAGAGAGTCAGAGAGATTTTTTCAAGATTCTGCAGAATGAATCATCAGGCCAAAAGACCACTCCTGCGTATTAAGTGAGAGAAAAGATTTGATTTTTTTAAATTAATTAAATAAAGCAAATTTAATCAAGTAATCACATTAATCAATTAATATTATGTGCATCTAAATCATATTTAAATGCATCACTCTCACATAATATATAGTTTCAATTAATTTAATTAAATCTAATTTAACCAAATTAATATTAACCAACTAATTAATTAATTCAATGATTAACTAAATATCACATATTTAATTAATCCATCATTTGTATCATATTCAAATATGTCTCTCTCTTATAACCTATAGTTTTAATATGAATCTAATTCACATTAAAATTAAACTATAGATTCAATTTAATTAAATCACATTTAACTAAATTAAATTGAACAATCAATTAATTCAAAATTAACTAATTTTATGATTAATTAAATATCAATCATATTTAATTAATTACATATTAGAATCATATTCTAATATATCTCTCATATATTATAGTTTTATTAAATCACATTTAATTAGACTAATTGAATAATTAATTAATTCACAATTAATTAATTTATTCACTAATTATATATCACATATTTAATTAGTTATAAATTTGAACTCTTTCAAATATATAATTCTCTCAATTTAATAAAGTTTAATCACAAATTAAATTTTATATTATAATGCATCAACATACATTATATTAATTGTACTTCATACAATTAACCTTGTAGACACCGTATTTGGCCCGGCTTAATTTTTAGTAATAATATTAGAATTTTTTCAATATGTGGTGGTCAATTTGTTTTTTGGTATGCCAACAAGAGTAGCTCATCTGGCATAAAACTGTACTGATAACCACATAT
Source organism: Luffa aegyptiaca (assembly GCA_017139565.1). Classification (NCBI taxonomy): domain Eukaryota; kingdom Viridiplantae; phylum Streptophyta; class Magnoliopsida; order Cucurbitales; family Cucurbitaceae; genus Luffa; species Luffa aegyptiaca. The sequence goes on from CM029397.1 coordinate 28,535,783, forward strand.
TATCAAAAAAAATTTGTTTTTTGGTTTGCATTGTTTATTTTCATTTCATTTTATTTTCTTTTTTGTTTTTATTTAATTTATTTCTTTTTATTATTATTATTTTTTATTTTTTCTTTGGTCTTCCACTTCCACTTCCTTCCCCTTCTCCCTCTCCCCCTCCTTCTCCTTCTCCCTCTCCCCCTCCTTCTCCCAACCTCCCACTCTCTCCCCCTCTTTCTCAACCCATTCCCCTTTTCCCTGATGTGGACTTTTCCTAACCGCAAGCGCACGGGTCAAGTAATAATATAGTGAATAGTAAATTCGAATGTCGTCCTCTGGATTGGATTTTTAAGCAAATCGAGTATTGCGAATAATCTTGCCCAATTTTATTTAGGGATCAAAAAGTGATGAATAGGTGATATGAAAACTAAATCAAAGCAAGTAAAAAGTATGGAAATTCAATTGGGAAAACTACTTAGGGAATTGATTTCGCCGATTTCGTTTAGGATTGACTTTAAGGAATAAGTTATTATGCACAATGAAATTATGAGCCAAAGACCCTTTAATCACAACTACCTCTCCCGAGTATAGTTGATTCTCATGCAAATTAACCAACTTGATATCCCTATCTAAGTTTATTAACATGCAAGGCAATGAGATCTTTCAACCAATTCTAAAGTTAATCTAAAACCGTCATGAATTAGAAAGTAAACTTTATTCATGCAATCTTGAGTAAGTCTAGATCAAATCCCCTCTCCCGAGCTAGATTTGAAACTTAAATCATCCAATTAATGGCCAATTAATTGAAAGCATTAAATCAAGATTACAAACACAATAACATTGCACAACTTAAACCATAAATCAATCCATAAACTTAATAAACTACATCAATCCCTAAGCTACAAGTTTAGCTACTCATGAAGGTAAATACAAGCTCAACTAAACATATGAAAGCCATAAATCTAACTAAAGGAAGAAAAGGGAAAAGAAAACTCAATGTAGGCCGAGTCCCGACGTCCCCGTCACGATCCCCACGAACAATGGGTTGATTTCCAAGTCTCCCCCTTAGTTTCAGCCTCCAAAGTGCTCTATTCTGTCCTCTTTACGGCTCCAAAAGGTCCCAAATCGAACTCCCCAAAAACCTAGCCGAAAATAAGCTTTTATTCTGATTTTTTGTCTTAGCGTCGAGACGCTGCCTCTTATACGCGCGTTCTGAATAAGGAAAAACGGTAGCGTCGGGACGCTTCCTATCATAGCGTCTCGACGCTGTGAGCTTTACGCGCCTAATCTGATATGGAATGTGAGCGTCGAGACGCTCAAGAGCTAGCGTCTCGACGCTAGCCTGCTGTTGACCGAGATTTGACTTTTTTCCACTTTACTCTTTTCATTCCGATGCATCTTTTCACGCCCCGAGCACCCGATTAACTCTAATATGGCATTATAGCTCTAATCAACCATTTCCTACAAAATAAACAATAAAGCACAATAAAATGGCCCAAACATCATAAAAGACTAGCTAAATTAAATCAGTAAAGATAGCTAGCTATGCTCGCTATCAAATACCCCCAAACTTAAGCTTTTGCTAGTCCTCGAGCAAACTCTAAATCAGACATACAATGGAAGAATGGATGCAACAATCATAACTCAATCCTCAAGGCTCAAAAGTCAATAACCGAGCAAGCAAGAGATATGCACACAAGGACCAATGAGGGAGACAAATTAAAATTTTTCCAAAATTAACTTGCACAAGCGAGATCTAACTCAACAAGATCAGACTCTACTAGCCCAAGATTGGATTATTAAACTCTCAACTCATCTTCCCTCTACACTGGCACTAAGGTTTCACTAATGAGTTAATGGAACAAATTAGTTTGTTTATCTCCATACTTAGGTGCTTATAATTAACAATTAAATTAAGCATGTATATGTGGCACTAGCTTTCACACACCCATTGCAGGGACCCTTAACCTGAGATTTCTCTGGTTGGCCTAACTGATCACAACAGGGGTAACTCTTTTTGCCTAAACTTTATTAAACATTGCAAACTGTGCACAGGCCATGGCATAATATTTTATTTCAACAGTAACAACAAGAATGATTTTTCTTTATGAGCATAAATAGCAGATATTCTTTTCTTTTCTCCTAAGCAAGATCAAACATGCTAATTTGCAAAAAATTAACTCTTTAGCTCTGCCCTACACCTATCGAGGTGACAACAAGCATATGAACTCAATAATTCGCTCCTAAGCATTCAAATCCAAATCTAGCCAAGACAGATACTCTACTCATGCAAGCCATCTCCTAGAAAAATTTTAAAAAGTCTCCCTTTTTGGGCACTTATGCTTACATCTCATCACAAGCTTGAAAATTGACAAGAAAGCCTATCCTAGGACATCATAATCATGCAAAAGTAGCATCCAGAAAACAACCATATGCATAATTCAAAGAAAGCTCAAAACTATAGCCCGAACTCAGATGCTCAAGGGCTCCACAAACATGCTAATCCACCCCCAAACTTAAAATATGCATTGTCCTCAATGTATAAAGAAAATAAGGCATAAACAAGCATGAGAACAAGAAAAGAATGACAGGAGTGAATAATACTGGCCTGGAATGATGATGACTTCTTGCTTGAGAACTTGGAATCTTGAAAGCTTGAAAGCAAAGGAGAGGAAGAAAACAAGACCTACAAAACAAAAACAAACAATAAATCAAAAACAAAAAGAAAACACACTAACTTACTTGGGTTGCCTCCCATAAGCGCTTGTTTAACGTCATTAGCTCGACGTGTTGCACGTGCTTCAAGGAGGCTTTTGTTCTGTGAATCCAACGGAGGTGCTCTTTCTTGCACCTTTCCTGTAGCCCATGAAAAGCACTTCATCTTTAGAGTCTTCAACTGCTTTAAAGATTTCTTTTTCGTTCTTGACTCTAATAGTGAGCTCCCTGCGCTCAATATCTATAATCACTCGCCCAGTAGCGAGGAATGGTCGTCCTAATATGACAGGCATTGAAGGATTTTCTATCATGTCCATAACATACAAGTCAATAGGGAGGAAAAATCTACCTACTCTGATTAACACATTTTCTACAATACCAACTGGTCTCACCACAGATTGATCAGCCAATTGGAGCTTTACAGGAGTAGACTTAATCTCACCTATATCTAACTTTTTACACAAGGACAATGGGATAATATTAATGCTAGCACCTAAATCACATAATGCTCTGAAAGAATAAGTACCAAAACTACAAGGAACAGAAAAACTCCCTGGATCTGCTACTTTTTCAGGTACTTTTTGTTGTACTCTGGTGCTGCATGTGGAAGCAAGATAAACAGTGTCAACCTTCTTTTCCTTTCGTTTCTTTGCTAACCACTCCTTCATGAACCTGTTGTACTGGGGCATCTCTAATGCCTCTGCAAAAGGAATATTAATATTCAGATTCATAAAAGCATTCATAAATTTATCAAACTGAACCTGATTGTTCTTTTTCTTCTTTTTCTTTTTCTTTTCCTTGGGAACCATAAGTGTGGGAGAAGGAATAGGAGACTCCGGTTTAGGCTTTTCAGCCTCATCTGCTGATGTGTCCTCCTCAGCTTCCCCTGTAGGCGTTTCATAGTCCTCAGATTCAGGTTCCTCTTCAGATTCCTCCTGGTGCACAGTGATTGCCTTACAATACTCCATCTGGGGTTTCTCTTGTTCAGTTGGGGCCTTACCTTTATTCATGGTGCTTACAACATTCACCAACTGTCCCAGCTGAATCTCAATGTTCTTTATGGCTGCATTGTGGCCATTCACCGTGGTGTTGATAGCAATGACTGCCTCCTCTAACTTGGTTGTCCTGTTACTAGACTCTGCAATGAAAGCTCCAACAAGATCTTCTAACTTTTTATTATCTTGAGTTTGAGGGGCAAAACCAGGAGGATTAAGAACATTCTTAGTATTAGCATAAGAGAAATTTTCATGGTTCCTATTGTTAGGGTGATAATGTGTAGGTGTAGAACTATTATTATATCCCCTAGAATTAAAATTTGATACATACTGAACCTGCTCAATAGTCTCCTCCTGAGGTCTAGATGCTAAAGCAGCAACTGATTCAATTGACTGTGCACTCCCTGTACCTGAAAATTTCATAAAAGCATTGGCAAAGGAAGTCATCTGGGCCTGGAGTGCACTTACTTTCCACGGTCTTGGACAACAGAGTCCCACCTGCAGCTGCATCAACAATCGTTTTTGTACTAGGAGTTAAACCATTATAAAACAACTATACCTGAAGCCAATCGGGGTAACCATGCTGAGGACACTTCCTCAGTAGCTCTTTGAATCGCTCCCAAGCTTCGAACAGCTGCTCATCGTATTGTTGTTGGAATGTCCCAATCTCGGTCCTCAGCTTGACCGTCTTTGCAGGAGGGAAGAATTTCTTTAAAAAGGCCTGGACCAAAGCATCCCAAGTGGTGATGCTCCCAGGAGTAATAGACTGCAACCAATCTCGTGCTTTATCCTGCAAAGAAAGGGAAATAAACGTAAGCGAATAGCATCCTCAGAGACACCATTAATCTTTACCGTCCCACAAATATCCAAGAATGATTTAAGATGAGAATTTGGATCCTCAGTGGGCGATCCTCTGTATGCACAGTCTCGAGCCATCTGAATGAGGTCGGTCTTCAGCTCAAAGTTGTTGGCATTAATCGGTGCATAGACAATCCCCGACTGTTGCCCCTGAAACACAGGCTGAAAATAATCTCTAATAGGCCTAGGCTCCTCAGGTAGATTTTGATATGCCATTTGAATAATTTCTCTATTTTCCCTTCGAAGCCTAAGAATTGTTCTTTCTATCTCGGGATCAAATGGTATCACCTCTCTACTACTACGCATGCAAAATTAAAAATACCTTAAAAAGAAAAGAAAAACAAATATGGAAATAAATAAAGAAAAGGAAACAACTAATCTAAATATGGAAAATATAATCAAGAAAAAGGAAACAAACTAACCTAATATGGAATGCAAAAATAAATACGACAAAATGCAAATAAGGAAACTAACCTAGAAAAGGAAAAACAAGAACAAATAAGGAAAAGATTACACAACTAAAAGAAAACTAACCTAGAAAATCAAATATGGAAAGAAAGACAAATAAGGAAAAAATGCAACAAACCTAAAAAAAGTAACAATACACCCTAAATTAAGATCAAGCAATTTTTCCACAATATCAATCTAGCTAAATGTGCCAATCCCCGGCAACGGCGCCAAAAACTTGATGTGGACTTTTCCTAACCGCAAGCGCACGGGTCAAGTAATAATATAGTGAATAGTAAATTCGAATGTCGTCCTCTGGATTGGATTTTTAAGCAAATCGAGTATTGCGAATAATCTTGCCCAATTTTATTTAGGGATCAAAAAGTGATGAATAGGTGATATGAAAACTAAATCAAAGCAAGTAAAAAGTATGGAAATTCAATTGGGAAAACTACTTAGGGAATTGATTTCGCCGATTTCGTTTAGGATTGACTTTAAGGAATAAGTTATTATGCACAATGAAATTATGAGCCAAAGACCCTTTAATCACAACTACCTCTCCCGAGTATAGTTGATTCTCATGCAAATTAACCAACTTGATATCCCTATCTAAGTTTATTAACATGCAAGGCAATGAGATCTTTCAACCAATTCTAAAGTTAATCTAAAACCGTCATGAATTAGAAAGTAAACTTTATTCATGCAATCTTGAGTAAGTCTAGATCAAATCCCCTCTCCCGAGCTAGATTTGAAACTTAAATCATCCAATTAATGGCCAATTAATTGAAAGCATTAAATCAAGATTACAAACACAATAACATTGCACAACTTAAACCATAAATCAATCCATAAACTTAATAAACTACATCAATCCCTAAGCTACAAGTTTAGCTACTCATGAAGGTAAATACAAGCTCAACTAAACATATGAAAGCCATAAATCTAACTAAAGGAAGAAAAGGGAAAAGAAAACTCAATGTAGGCCGAGTCCCGACGTCCCCGTCACGATCCCCACGAACAATGGGTTGATTTCCAAGTCTCCCCCTTAGTTTCAGCCTCCAAAGTGCTCTATTCTGTCCTCTTTACGGCTCCAAAAGGTCCCAAATCGAACTCCCCAAAAACCTAGCCGAAAATAAGCTTTTATTCTGATTTTTCGTCTTAGCGTCGAGACGCTGTCAAGACAGCGTCGCGACGCTGCCTCTTATACGCGCGTTCTGAATAAGGAAAAACGGTAGCGTCGGGACGCTTCCTATCATAGCGTCTCGACGCTGTGAGCTTTACGCGCCTAATCTGATATGGAATGTGAGCGTCGAGACGCTCAAGAGCTAGCGTCTCGACGCTAGCCTGCTGTTGACCGAGATTTGACTTTTTTCCACTTTTACTCTTTTCATTCTGATGCATCTTTTCACGCCCCGAGCACCCGATTAACTCTAATATGGCATTATAGCTCTAATCAACCATTTCCTACAAAATAAACAATAAAGCACAATAAAATGGCCCAAACATCATAAAAGACTAGCTAAATTAAATCAGTAAAGATAGCTAGCTATGCTCGCTATCATTCCCTCAACCGTTTCTCCAAGCTCTCCTATAAAAGGAGAGCTTATGGAGGATGAAGACAACAACAAAAAGGTGGTGGAAAATGGGAGAACAATGAGAGAAAGTGAAGAAAGGAGTGATGAAAATATAAGAAAGAAAGGGAGAGAAAGAGGTGAAGTTTGAGGGAGAAAAGAGTGAAATTTGAGAGAGAGAGAAATTTTAATCTTTTGAAAGATTGATTTGCTCACTGCTTCGCCGCCACCGCTCACCACATCGTCGCCGTCGTTGAAGACCTACGCCGCTGCCACTCCGACGAACTCTGCCACTAACCCAATCTCGATCCGACGTCCGTTGTCACCGCGAATTCCAACCATCTGAAGAACCAGGAGTAACTCTAACCCACATTCTAGTGAATTTTCATGGAAGAGAAAGGTAAAGAAGAGTTAAGTGGAGGAAGAAAATAAAAAAAGAAAAGAAGAAAATCGTGGTAAAAAGAAAAAGAGAAAGAAAGAAAGTGAGGAAGAAGGAAAAATGAAATGATGGTGGGTCCCACTTATTATTACTAGTTAAGTAACACGTGCAATGCACGTGGAATCGTATAGTCTTAAATTAGAATAAAATAAAATAGCAGCTTTTTTTTTTTTTGAAAATGAGAAAATAACAGCTTTTTTAGTATATGTAATGTAATATGTCTAAAATAAAAAATATATGTAATGTAATAAACAAATACCATATAATTTTTAGTTTAATTACCATAAAAATTTGAAAGTTAGTGATAAAAATAAATGATTTCTTATTATATAGTATGTATATAGACATCATATTAACACACACATACGTTGCACATATTTTTTTAATTTAAACTTTGCCAATAAATTTAATAATTATCATATCAAGAATAGAAATAAAACAATATGAAATTCTACAAATAATTAATTTTTAATATGTTAAATTGTCTTTTCTAAGATAAAAAACTTATAATATAAGTTATAAGCAAAACAATAAAGATTACAGATCTACTCTAAATTTTAAGTAGCTAATATTGTTACATAAATAATTAATGGGAAAAATACACTTTTGGTTCCTGAGGTTTTGGTTAGGTTACCCTTTGGTCCCTGAGTTTTCAAACTCAACAAAATTACCCCTGAGGTTTGGATTTCGTTACACTTTTGGTCCATCCGTCCAATTTTCTTTTAAACCCTCATGGAATGCTGACATGACACGTATTTTTTTATTGAAAAAATTATTTTCTGATTTTTTAAAATAAAACTATATTAAAATAATTAATATATATATATATATATATATATTAATATTTTTAACTTCTCCCCTTCTTCTTCAACCCAACCCTTCATCTTCTTCCAACCACCACCACATATCGCCAGCTACCGGCGGCCGACGGCGAAACGGGGAGGAAAACGACGAAACAGAATGCTATTATTTTTTTTTCTCTCCTCTTCTCTTTTCCTTCTTCTCTTCTTCTCCTTTCTTTTATTTCTTCCATTTTTTAAGAAAAGAGGTTGAATCGGGGAGGAGCGCCGGAATATGGGAAGAGGAACTCCTCCTCCCCCTCCTGTTTCAGATCTAAAAACGGGAAGGGGATGTCCCTCATTCTTGATTCCGACGCCGAAATGGGAGGGGGATGAGGCCTCCCCGATTTTCCCTCTTTTCTTATAAAAAAAAAGAAAGAAAAGAAAAGAGAAGAAAGAAGGAAGAAAGAAAAAAAGTTGTCGACGATTTGCTAAAGAAGAAGAATGAATAGGTTGAAGAAAAGAAGAATAAGAATAAGAGAGAATGAGAAAGAATTAAAAAATAATAATAATATTTTTATTATTTTAATACATTTTTATTTAGAAAAATTTAAAAAATTTATTTATTAAAGTAATAATGCCACGTCAGCAAACTGTTAGAGTTTAATAGAAAATTGGATTGATGGATCAAAAGTGTAACGAAATCCAAACTTGCTAGGGTTTAACAGAAAATTTGACGGAGGGACCAAAAGTGTAACGAAATCCAAACCTTAGGGGTTTAACAAAAAATTGGATGGAGGGATCAAAAGTGTAACGAAATCCAAACTTGCTAGGGTTTAATAGAAAATTGGACGGAGGGACCAAAAGTGTAATGAAATCCAAACTTTCTAGGGTTTAACAGAAAATTGGACGGAGGGACCAAAAGTGTAACGAAATCAAACTGGACGGAGGGACAAAAAGTGTAACGAAATCCAAACCTCAGGGTTAATTTTGTTGAGTTTGAAAACTCATGGACCAAAGTGTAACTTAACCCAAACCTTAGGGACCAAAAGTGTATTTTTTTTCCGTAATTAATAGTATTAAAAACTTTCCACTAAAACCAATTGCATAAATTTAAATATACATATTAAAAGTTCTTTTATTTATGATTAATGAAAAATAAATTAAACTATTTAATTAGAAAAACTGAAAGTATGTTCAATTATTTTGGTATTTGAAAATTTTAATTTCATATTTAAAATTATGCATACATTTATTAATTAAGTATGTTTAAACTGGACGGAGGGACAAAAAGTGTAACAAAATCCAAACCTCAGGGTTAATTTTGTTGAGTTTGAAAACTCATGGACCAAAGTGTAACTTAACCCAAACCTTGGGGACCAAAAGTGTATTTTTTTCCGTAATTAATAGTATTAAAAACTTTAGACTAAAACCAATTGCATAAATTTAAATATAAATATTAAAAGTTCTTTTATTTATGATTAATGAAAAATAAATTAAACTATTTAATTAGAAAAACTGAAAGTATGTTCAATTATTTTGGTATTTGAAATTTTAATTTCATATTTAAAATTATGCATACATTTATTAATTAATAAGGTTTTTTTAATAATAACTTTTTTTAGGCTATTATAGTTATTATTTTTATTTGTTTTTTTTTTTATTTTTCAAACTTTTAAGTTTCTTTACCTAAAATGTATTAATTTGTATATAATTGACATTTTCTCAATTATCTATACTATATATAAAAGGGGCTAGGAGAGGAGAATTTTTACATACCAATTTTACCCTTACAATTTTATTTAATTCCTATTTTGCCCTTCACTATTTGTTGATGGGACACAACCCTTTGAGTTTAGGTGTCCGTTGAGAGAAATTTGTATAACAGAGGTGGTTTTTCAATCTTTGGGATGTGACTCTCTGAGTATAGGTGTCCGTTGAGAGATATTAAGACAATGAAGGTGGTTCTTCAAATTCTGACTTTACAAAATATAATTCAAAATTAAACTTTTAAATTGAATAGGTGCAATTTATACCGATAGAACACAACTATTTGGACAGATGTGACACATTGAATTAGTGTGTATTCATTCATATATAAGTGCAATCCATATATAAAAATAAATAAACATAGTTGTCAATATATATTGTCTATTTTTTCATATCAAATTGTCAAGTGATAGGAAAGAGAATTTTAAAGTGTTTGTTCTTTGTAAAGAAAACATTGAATTGTATCACAATGAAGCTTTAAGACGAATATTAAGAAACTTTTGTTTTAGGAATTGAAACAAGGGAAATTTCAACTATACTCAAGACAAGCTTTTGATTTTCACTCATGAGCACTAAGGTAAAATTCAAACTTGCTTTTTTTGCCCCCATTTTTAGCATACAAATTCTACAACAATTAAATTTAAATTGGAAAACACAATTATTGGTTAAAAACAAAGAAGTTTCACTTATACTTTCATTTGCACATTTATAAATGAAATATCTATTTCATTTACAAAATATATTTTTTTTTTATAAAAAATGAGGATGAGTTGCATAGAAAAATATATAATAAAAACCATATTTTTTTTTTCAAAAAAGTAAAATTTTACATAACTTTAAAATATAGATGGTATGAAATTTTGGAACAAAATCTTTGAATCATAATTTGTGAGTAATTGTCACAAGTTGAATGAAAATTTTTTATCATACATATTTCGATTATGAACAAACTTGATTATATAATATCAATATAACTTTTTAGTTATTATAGTACACATAATTTTTAATTTTTCTATATATTATTCATCCGTAATTTCATGTATGATTTTTTTTTTTTTTTTTGAGTTCTAAAGATTTTTAACCACGTGCATTGCATGTGTCTTTTAGGAGGGGATTCTGGCAATCACCGTTTTAATTTTAAGAGGGGAGAATTTTTGCATTCCTATTTTACTCTTACTTTTTTAATAAATTTTCATTTTACCCTTCAATCTCTGTTGACAGGACGTGACTCTTCGAGTTGAGGTGTCCAGAAATGTCGAATAGTTGCAATGTATACTGATGAGACATAACTGTTCAAATTAAGATAATTATATATTGAATTGATGCATCTATTATGTATATGGCAAATCCAATTGTAGATGTGAAACATCAGAATCTAATAGTAAAAATGTGTCTAAAAATGTTGTTTATAAGGAGATTCTCTTATAATTATCAATTTATTAAATACTTCTTTGTTTCTTTCTTTCTTTTCTCCACAAATCAATCTCCTTTAAACTATCTTTATGCCACTCTTTTTTTTAATCAATTTCATTTTTTTTTTTTAATTTTAATTTCATTGTATGTATTTTACTTTTAAGTTTTTTAACATCCATTTGTTCTTTGCTTCTCTTTTTTTGTCCGAACAAATCTAACAAATTCTTATTTTTGTCATTCAATCTTTTCTGGCAGTATGCGACTCTTCGAGATGATATATCCATTGAGAGAAGGGTTGTGCTCGAGGGACACAACTATTTAGTGGAGGTAGTTACACATTGAAACCACACGTCCATTAGCCAATGAGTGTGATTCAAACCATAAAATTGTTCCTAAAATGTTGTTAATCTAGGTTCAATTTGTTAAATATTTATTTATTTAATTTCTTTCTTTTTTTTTCTAGAAACCAAACAAATATCTGTGAGATAAATAAACTATCTTATTATATTAGTTTTTTTTTATTATCAATTTCAATTTATATTTTGTCGTTCAATTTTTGTTGATAGTACGCTACTCTTCGAATTGAGGCGTCCATTGAGAGAATGATTTCAATTAAAACAATAAGCTTTCACGTGCATTGCACGTGTTTTATAACTAGTATATATATATTATACATGGGATAACACCTATACACGAATGAATGCAACAATTCAATGTGTAACCATCTCCATATGAACAGTCGCAACCTATCGACATCAATTGCACCTACTGGACAAATTTTCATATAGTTTGATATTTTGACAATTATATATTATATATAGTTTTCTTATACATGAATCACACCTATACACGAATGGATTTACCAATTCAATGTGTAACCATCTTTACATGAACAGTCACATCTCGTAGACATCAATTACATCTATTGGACTCAATGGAAACTTACACTCAAAGAGTTGTGTCCCATCAACAAAGGGTAAAATATGAATTTAATTTAAAAGTAAGGGCAAAAGAGGAAACAAAAGATTATCCCCTCTTAGGGTAGGAGGACAAAATAGTCATTATAAAAACATTTAAGGGCAATAAGGGAATGTAAAAATTCTCCCCTCTTAGCCCCTTTTAATATAGTAGAGATTATTTTGTTATTTATCATTTCCTTTTATTTGTTCATTCTTTCTTATCTTTATTTAGTTTTTTATTTTTTAGGAAAGAGCAAGATTTTTTTTAAAAGAAAACAAACTTCATTTTTCCCTTTTAATTTTATGAGTTTTGTTTTATTTTATTCCAATTTGAATTTTAAAGTTGAAAATTTCAAATCAATTCCAAATTGATTTTTTTTTTCTTTTATTGAAATTTCCAAATCATTTTCAACATGTTTATAATATGGGTTCCGAACAAATTTCAAAATGATTTTTACTTTGGTCTTTCCAAACAAATTTCAAAATGATTTTTACTTTGGTCTTTCCAGACAAATTTCAAAATGATTTTTACTTTGGTCTTTCCAAACAAAGTCCAAAATGCCCACATTTTTTTTCCTAAAATAGATCTCAATTTGGGTTTAATTTGAAGAGTTTTCAATTCAATTAACCAAATCAATTTCAATCTAGTTTCAAATCTTGAACTTATCGTGGTTCGACATTGGAATTTCCAAATCAATGTTTATTTGGTTTTAAATTGGAAATCATTTTCAACTTTTGTTAAATTGGAAACAAATCAGTGTCCATTTGGTTCTAAATGGGAAATCAATTTTAATTTTAATTAAATTGGGAATGTTGGACTTTAGTTAAATTGGAGTTCAATTTCAATTTTGGTTTACATTAAAATCTCAAAATCAATTTCAATTAGACTTTAACATGACATTTCTAATTTGAATTTCACATTGGTTTTAATTGACTTGAATTTGAATCGATGTCTTTAATTCACATTAGAGATCTCAATTTAGTTTCAATTTAATTTTTATTTGAAGCTTTGATTTCAATCCCATTTTAATTCTAGATTTGAATTTCCAATTTAATTTCTTTTAGGATTTAAAAAAATCAAAGTCAATTTGGTTTAATTTGGATTTCAATTCAATTTCATTCTTGGTTTTAAATTAACTCAATTTCAATTTAGTTTTGGTTTGATATTTTCAAATAGAACTTTAATTTTTCTTTGATTGATTTTAATTGGAATAAAATCTCAAATTGGTTCAATTGGTAATTCTGATATTCACAAATGAATTTCAATTTGATTTTAATTTAGATTTTCAAAATTGATTTCAATTGGATGTAAATTGGGTTTCTTAAATAAATTTCAAAATAGGTTTTGATTGAAAATTTTGAAGTCAATCTTAATTTGGTTAATATTTGAATTCCTTCAAACAATTTAAATTTGAAATACCCAAATGAATTTCAAAGTGAATTTTAATTTGATATTTAAATATGAACCGTTTAAATGAATCTCAAATGGGATTTAATTTGAAGTTTCAAATTGGATTTCAAGAAAAGCTTTTTTAAGTTGATTATGGAAACTTTATGCTAATTTTGTCTAAGAACGAGTATTTAAGCTGACCAAAAGGGAACACCCTGCTTGGAAATTAGTCTAGATATTTTTGCAATCAACTTGAATTTGGTCTTAATTTAGAAATTTTGAAATCAACTTCAATTTGACTTTAAATTGGAATTCTCCAAACAATTTCAAAATGACTTTTAAACTGAGATTTCCAATTGAATTTCAATTTGGTTTTAGTTCGAATTTCTAAATGATTTAACTTTCTTTCAATTGATTTCAAGTTCTTTATTTTTTTTTTAACTCTAAAATTTCTAATTAGTTTTTTTATTTGGAAAATAAAACAGATTTCTTTTTGTTGAATGGTGTCATACCACTCATAATTATTAATTCACAGTTTATTCCTAAAATGTGAAATAGTAGACATGGGACAAATAGCTCATGTATAACCTATGACGGAGTTGAGATAATTTCTCAAATTCTTGAGGTGACAAATTTTCTTTTAATTAAAAGAAGATTTCAACATGACAAACAATTATTGGGTATAACCCCACTCACTACATCAAAACCTTACTTTAATTTTTAAAGCTAAGGTAAGATCAAGTGGAACATTTGTTATTTGATTTTTTTTCTTCAAAATAGAGGACCATTTCATGTTATAAAAGGATAATTTTAAAATAAAATGTGGTAACTGTTTTTTAAACGGGTGTTGTAGGGGTGCTAACACCTTCTCTACACTCAATCGACTCTCGAGCCTAATCTTTAGTTTTCAAAGACCGCTTTTTCTTTAAAATGGGTGACCAATCACACCCCAAGATGATTGGTGGCGACTCCAGACATCTCCTCTCGAAAGAGACCCTTAGGAAAGGACGTCGACCGCTCTGCGTCGCGATGACGTTGCGACAAACCTGATTCCCAAATTGGATTTGAACAATTCAAATTCTTTTCGAGATAAATTGTTCCCAATTACTCTTTACGAGCTAGCAGGGGGACCTAATGGACCTACAGATCATAAGCTCCAATGATATGAGGTTAACTGACTAAAGTCATTAATCGAGTTAACCAATATGCATTAACTGTGTCACTCCACTAAAGACCCACAGCTGCACTCTTCCATCGCGTGAGGTAACCGATGCAAGACTGATCGATTGTGGCCGCTCGAAGTACTTCGGGGCACATCACATCAATGAGGAGGAGCTGGTGGCGACAGTTTGATGCCCGAGCACCGAGCCTGCCGACCCAAAGTACCGAATCACCACTCACGCGTCGTACACATAAACGAGCCCGAGCGATGCTCGACCACTCAAACCCCCGCGCTGTGCTTGGGTGAGAGATTGAACAAATTTCTCTTCAGGACGAGCCCAACCATCAAGCGGGAATCGATCGCAGGTCATCTCAACTCGCTCCGAGGCAAGCATGTCGTAACTTCGCAAGCTAGACCGTCTCACCACGTCGAAAAACGAGCGAAAAAACAACTACATGCAAGCGTCGCCTTGGCAAGCCCACATCTAGGCTCGAGTGGACATCCCACTCTCTCTCCTTACCAGATCAAAGGGCACAAGCATACATCTTTCTTTTCAGGGGCGAGCCCTACCATGATTCGGTCGCCTTGGCAAGCCCACATCTAGGCTCGAGGGGATTGATCGCAAGTCATCTCGTCTCGCTCAAGGCAAGCACCCCACAACTTCACAAGCTAGGTAGTTTCACCACATTGAAAAACGAGCAACAAAACAACCACTGCAAGCGTCATGTAGGCAAGCCCCACCGATGCAAAAACAACCTTGCTTCCTCTTAGCATTGTTTGTTTTTGTTGAAAGTTTAAGTTTCATTGTTAGGTTAAACTGATCACTTAAGTTAGCATAGTTTGTCTTCAGTTGATGCCCGAAAGGTTGGAGTTGAATGCGAGGGTTTGCAAACACAATAGTGGAAAACATCCTAGAAATAAGACTTTGTTTTCTTGCATCCTAGAAATAGGAATGGAACCACTAGAGTTTTGGAAGTCGTGAATAATAATTATCTAAGTTTCAGCTAGCCCTAGAAATAGATGCCTAATTGGCTTAGTTTTCTAAAGGCACCTACAACGGAGCTGAATAGGATTAGGACTGATTGGATGTCAGCGTAATCAGTAAAATGGTCGTAGATTTAAATCAATCCAAGTATAAACTGACTAAATCAAGTAGTACCAGATGAGTTCAGGGTCGAATCCACAGGGAAATGGGACAAAAATATATATGCATTCACAGATTTAATTTCTCAATGTACAACATAAGTAAGAAAGAATGATTGGTGTAGTTTGAATAAATAGATGTATTGCGGGTAGAAAATAATATAAATTGAGGGAAGGAGTTCAATGCGAGAAGTATCAAGGCTATTGCGGTAGCAACCTCATGCGTTTATAAGAGACTTGTAAAGCTAATTTTTGATTAATTGATCCATTAATGCTTAAGCGAGAAAAAATCATTAAGTTTCTCTTCCGGTACTCCTTATGCGTTTTGGCAATAAACCAACAAATGATTCTTTGACTAGCTTATGCAGGAAGTTTAGTTCTCTTAAAACTTACAAGGGATTGTGTTAGTCACAATGCAATCGAAGCTCAAGCATGCAATATCTTTTAGTGGCAATAGTTAAATGCTGCCAAGACTACATGGCATGCGCTAACTTGTTCTACTTAGAGAGATCCATATGCATTACCTGTTGATGTACAAATTGCTTACCGCAAGTGTACGGGTCAAGTAATAATATAGTGATTTTGCAATCGAATGTCGTCCTCTGGATTGGTGTCTAGCCAAATTTTAATTATCGAAGATACTTTTGACCAATTTTATTTAGGGAATCAAATAGAATGAGAATATGATTTAATCAAACACAAAACTAAAGCTAAAAGTGACAATCAAATGGGAAGAATTGGTCTTAGGGATTTGATTTCACCAATTGGAGTTATGGATTAATAAACGAATTTACAAACACTATGATTCATAAATCTTGGCAACAAAAATCACACATATCTCTCCCGAGCATACATGATTCTCCCATATGCAATTGAACCCGATATCCCTATCTAAATCCAATAAACATAAAATGACCAATAATCATCAAAGACTAGCTAAATTTAATACGTAAAGATAGCTAGCTATGCTCGCTATCACCTGTCAAGGATTTATCATATTGATACCGCATCTGACTGGCCAAGCGGGAATTAGCAATGAAAAGATTAAAACAACTAAGTAGAAAGCAATCAATGTTTCAATTAAACCAAAATATGCGCTTACAAGTTGTACTTATAGCCGCATGAGGTGCTTGCGCTAAGCCTTGATGAGAGGATTTAGCTCATGAGAGTAAAATAGAAATACATGAAATGATACATTACACACAAGAATGCTTTCATTCGCAGCTTTCTGTAGTTCCTTCGTGAGCTTCTTCTCCTTCCTTCTCCTCCTATTCCTCTGGGTCGACTAGTATGATAGTGATGAATTCCTTTGAGGTGGCTTCTATTTATAGGCAAGGGAAGCTAACTTCTACAAGTCACCAACGACCAACTTGCAAATCCACTTGCGTTAGTTGTGTCAGCGTTTGATCATCATTAGGCCACTTGCGCCTTTCTAAACTCCTTTTTCGCCTACTTGCTCTGGCTGCGCCAGCGCTGTCTTTTCATCCATCTTTTTCTGTCTCTTGATCATTTTGGAAAGTGTGCCTGCACTGAAAAAGATACTTAAAATGACCAGATTAGTTGCGATAGCGCTTTGTATTTATAATTTCTTTATCGCATACACGAATATATCTTGTTGTTTAATATCAGAGCATTTTTCCTTCTTTATGCGTTAAGATAACGCATTGGTGGTTCTTTTCGCCTTCTTTTAGCTTAAATTTAAAGGGTTAATAGTCTGCATTTCGCAAGCTATCAAGGACTTAACTCACGATCTAATTGTCGAGGCATTTGCAGGCGCAAACTGGAACAATCTATCTGCACCAAGTCTTTGTGGGCACTTATAGATAGTATTCTCCAGCCGTGTGCAGTGCCTGAGTCAGTTGCTAACTCAAAGGTGGGCGCAATTTAATGCTTTTGGTTGATGTTTATTTGAATTCCCCGCTTATCTCATATATCTTTAGTCACTTACATTTACTTCTTTTCTTTTATCTTTTTGTCTTCAATCACAAAAATCCCCATCAAATTATTTCCTTAGTTACCATCCTCGGTTACAAACTTAGAGGAGCTTCTTGTTTTATTGATCTGAGTGTTTTTCAACTAGTCACCATATCTGGAGTACTCTCCCCTTTATTACTTGATAGTGAAGGGAATAAAAGTCCCCACGCAGCGGAAGCGCATCAATTGGACCTTACGCCGTATATTAATTAACATTAAAATACCTTTACGAAAACTCAAACAAACTTTAAACACTCTTTAAAGCTGCTGGAAAATTGGTTTAAACATGCTGAAAAATAAATCTAAATTTATTTTCATGCTTTTCTAAAGAAAGAAGGAAGAACCGTTACAAACCTTCGTTGTAGACTTGACTGTTCTTCGCCAACGACGCTCCAACGATCAAAACGCAGCAGCCGCCTTTGATTTTCTTCGCTGGAAATTCCTTCTTTGAATGACACAATAACCACAGAGGTTACACCAGTATGACTCTAAGTCTAGGAGGCAAAAGACTTGTGGGAGTCTTTCTCTAAGAGGGAGGCTAGAGAGAATTCTAGGTCTTGTCTTGAGAGTCTAAGAGCAAGAGCAAAGTTTCAAGTGTCATGACCAATTAGGTCTAGTGTTCTATTTATAAAAGAGAGGTCATGAATAAAATATTCAATTAAATCAATCTTTTCCAAAATTGATTCAATCTTATTCCTTAATTAATCAATCATGGTCAATCAATTCCATAATTGATTAATCTTTTCCACAAATGACTAATTACTTCCATAAGTGATTAGATCATTTCCATAAATGATTAATCACTTCCTTAATTGATTAATTATTTCCATAATTGATTAATTCCCGGTTAATGAATTCTTTAATTAATTAACCACCAATTAAATATCACATATTTAATTTCCGGCCTAGAATTAATTAATTTGCCCAAACACATTTTAGGCCTTAAATTAATTCATTATTTGAACTCTTTCAAACTTCCATAAATTTATATTTGAACTTCTTCAAATATTCATTTCTCTCATAATCATATATCAATATATATTATATTTGTTTCCCTTAGTAAATTGAACATTTTCAATCTACATTTATTACTTAGTTGCCTCAAATTACTTTATGAGCTACCAGTGGGACCTAATAGACTTGCAGATCAGAAGCTCCAACGATGTGAGATTAATTGGTCAAACTCATTAACCACATTAATCAATATTTGTTAACTGTGTGTTCATTCCACTATAGACTCACAGTTGCACTCTTCTCACCGCAGACATATTTTCTGTGTCCACGAATATAGACCAATATCGACTAGTTAGTCCATCACGAGTGTCCGTAACACCAGCTGGGTCAAATTACCGTTTTACCCCTGGGTTACCTCTATTTCCTTAAGTACCAGTTCTCCTGTAATGAACAACCTGTTTGTGGTCCAACCATCAAACAGAAAACCCTCTCGTGCCATTGAGAGAGTAGGGCCCTTTGTTCAAGACTCGGAGTAACCACTTAAGGGAACACTCATCTGCTTCCCTAAAGTCGGGAAGTAGTGAATTTCATCTTGTACGATTATGTTCCCAGCTCCCCATTCGGTCTTGTCCCCGTGGTAGGCTTATTGAGTCGGCGTATTGGCCACTCTCACCCATACAAATCAAAGGACAATCTCTCATGAGCAGGAGTCCATAATCAACTCAGGATTAAGACTAGGTTGTCTAGGTCGTCCTAGTGAAATAGAAAACCAACTAGTTAACGGTGTTATAACCAGTGGTTACTATTTCGTGGTCCGGTCTTATGCAAACTCATTGCATAGGATACCCCCACTCGCATGTCTCGTACACGAACGCGTTGGATCGCAACGTTTGTATCAAATACAAAGTGGGTCGTATCCATAGTGTCACCAGGATAAGGCACCCAGTCTTATCCCTATACTATAGGCCCTTTAGGCTATTTCTTGAACAATGATCCCATATGTCGCTACATATAGTTCAAGACTCATATTACAGCCTTGGATGTCTAGTTTATTGGATTAGGGTTATTATTAGGCAAAGACAAATATAAAATAACTAATAACAATTAATGGAAAAATATATCAATATTATTTCATTAATATCCGGTCAACAGTTACATTCACTATCTACGAGTTTTAGGGCATAAAACCCAACAAACTCCCACTTGAACTAAAACACTAGTTAGTGGGATGTAAATGCAATAATCTAAAGCTGGAAATGTCATGTATATTAAAATAATACAATGAACTAGGGCATCCTTATACCCATTATACATTTCTCCCACTTGCCCTAGATTAGATGGCATACATATCTCGTAGACCTAGACCCTCTAGATGACCCTCAAACACTTTAGCCGTGAGAGCCTTTGTAAATGGATCAACGATGTTGTGCTTAGAGGCGATCTTAGTGACGATCACATCTCCTCTTTGCACAATCTCCCGTATCAGGTGATACTTCCTCTCGATGTGTTTACCCCGTTTGTGGCTTCGAGGTTCTTTTGAGTTGGCTACAGCCCCACTGTTGTCACAGTATAGTGTTATGGGCACGTTCATATTCGGAACCACTTCCAAATCAGTCAAGAACTTTCTAAGCCATACTCAGCCTCCATGGTTGAGTCTGCTATGCATCCTTGTTTGATGCTTCTCCACACTACTGCTCCTCCATTGAGGGTGAATACTGACCCTGATGTGGATTTCCTTGAATCCTTATCAGCTTGAAAGTCAGAGTCAGTGTATCCAGTAAGAATCAAATCCTTATATCCATACACAAGCATGTAGTCCCTCGTTCTCCGAAGATACTTGAGGATGTTCTTAACCGCTCCCCAGTGGTCCAACCCTGGATTAGACTGATACCTACTGACTACTCGCACTGCATAACATATGTCAGGCCTAGTGCAAAGCATAGCATACATTAAGCTGCCCACAGCTGAGGCGTAGGGAATGTGTCTCATGTTCTCAATTTCTTGAGGTGTCTTAGGAGACTGTTCCTTAGACAGGTGTACCCCATGTCTGAAGGGTAGTAGTCCCTTCTTGGAGTTTTGCATCGAATATTGAGACAACATCTTGTCAATATACGTTGCTTGAGACAGAGCTAGGGTTTTGTTCTTACGATCCCTAATGATTTGGATTCCCAGAACGTATTGAGCCTCTCCCAGATCTTTCAATTGGAATTGGGTTGCTAGCCATTTCTTAATGTCAATAAGGTATCCTACATCATTCCCAATGAGAAGGATATCGTCTACATAAAGTATTAGAAAAGCTACTTTCCTTTTGTTGAATTTCTTGTATACACAAGGCTCATCAATGTTTTGGTCAAAGCCAAAAGATTTGATTGCAGTATCAAATCTAATGTTCCATGATCTGGACGCTTGTTTCAATCCATAAATGGATCGATTGAGCTTACAAACCTTTTGTTCTTGACCTTGGGCTATGAACCTTTCGGGTTGAGACATGAAGATATTCTCTTCAAGATTACAATTCAGAAAGGCAGTCTTGACGTCCATTTGCCATATTTCATAGTCATAATATGTGGCTATGGATAAGAGAATTCTTATGGACTTTAACATGGCTACAGGAGAAAAGGTTTCCTCATAGTCAACCCCTTCCTTTTGGGTATAACCCTTTGCCACTAGTCTAGCTTTGAAGGTCTGTACCTTTCCAGCTGCATCTCTTTTTCTCTTATAGATCCATTTGCACCCTATGGGTTTTACCCCATTTGGTAGATCTGTAAGTTCCCATACAGAATTGGAGTGCATTGACTCCATTTCCAGGTTCATGACTTTGACCCATTCATCCTTATCTTCGTCATTCATTGCCTGTCGATATGACAATGGATCCTCAATGCCATCATTAGGTATGACAACCTGAGTTTCAGTTAAACCCAAGTAGCGGTCAGGTTGTAATACAACCCTCCCACTGCGTCGAGGCATTCCCAACGTTTGAGATGGACGGGATGGATCTGAAGAACTAGTTCCTTCATCAACCCTTGTTGAAGGTCCAACTTCATCAACTCTTGATGATTCTTCAGTAGCTTCTCCTAATATTATTTAGTTGCGTGGTTTATGATCTCTCATGTGGTCTTCCTCTAAGAAAGTGGCGTTTGTCGATACAATCACCTTATTTTCTTGTGGGTCGTAGAAATAACCACCTCTCGTTTCTTTAGGGTAACCAACAAATTGGCACAATTTTGAACGAGGTTCCAATTTCTTAGGATTTGTCACAAGCACGTGTGCTGGAACACCCTAGATCGGAAAGTGATGCAAACTAGGTTTACGCCCCTTCCATAATTCGAAAGGTGTTTCAGAAACACTTTTC
Source organism: Luffa aegyptiaca (assembly GCA_017139565.1). Lineage (NCBI taxonomy): Eukaryota > Viridiplantae > Streptophyta > Magnoliopsida > Cucurbitales > Cucurbitaceae > Luffa > Luffa aegyptiaca. The sequence goes on from CM029397.1 coordinate 28,557,683, forward strand.
GAGGGAACATTGTTCAAGATGTATACTGCAGTCTCTACTGCATACCCCCAAAACGAGCTAGGCAATTGAGCATAGCTCATCATTGATCGAACCATGTCTAACAAGGTTCTATTTCTTCTTCCTGATACACCATTCTGCTGAGGTGTACCAGGGGTTGAGAGTTGAGATTGGATTCCATGTTCTATCATATAATCCTGGAATTTTTGATCCATATACTTCCCTTCTCGATCAGATCGAAGTACTTTAATAGATTTACCTAATAGGTTTTCAACTTCAGCCTTAAACTCCTTAAACTTTTCAAGGGCTTCAGACTTATGTCCCATTAGGTACAAGTAACCATATCTTGAATAATCATCTATAAATGAGATGAAATATTCGTACCCTCCTCGAGCTTTTACATTCATTGGACCACATAGATCCAAATGTATTAACTCTAAGGGTTCTTTGGCTCTGTAAACTTTTCCAGTAAAGGGTCTCTTGGTCATTTTTCCCTCGAGACAAGATTCACAAGGTGGTAGTGAATCATCTTCTAACTTGCTTAGAAGTCCATTCTTTACCAAACGACCGATCCTATCGATGTTTATATGACCAAGTCTGAGATGCCAAAGATGAGTATTGTTACTTGATGGAGAAATCTTTTGCCTTTTACTTTGAGTTTCAGCAGTTTTAAATAATTCGTGATTTAAAAATGTTTTGTTTTCGGTTGGTCTTAAAACATACAAGTTATTTTCCAATTTGGCTGAACAAATAAGTACATCATTTTTATAAATGAACGCTTCATTCATATCAAAAGTAACTGTATATGATTGTTCAATCAAACATGAAATAGAAATTAAGTTCCTCTTAATCTTGGGAACGATTAACAAACTTTCTAAAAGTAAGAATCTATTTCTAAAAAATAACTTCGCAGCTCCCACTGCTTTAGCTGAAATGACTTCTCCAGTTCCGACCCTGAGTGTCATTTCCCCATCGTTCAACTACCGAAAGGAACTATTTTCCTGAAAAGAAGAGCAAACATGATTAGTTGCTCCTGAATCAAGTATCCAGGTTAACTCATCATGTTCTACCAGGCATGTTTCTAAAACAAGTAAATCAAATTTACCTTCCTTTTCCTTCTTTTTCTCAGCAAGGTGCTTTGGGCAGTTTCTCTTCCAATGTCCATCTACATTGCAGTGGAAACACTTGCCCTTATCTGCCATAGCTTTGGCTTTTCCCTTGCTTTTAGCAACAGTACTGGGAGCTTTCCCCTTGTTTTCTTTCTTCTTATGAGTTTTCTTTGAAGAAGTGGCTACAGATTTAGTTCCAGAGGATGAACCCTTCTCGAACTTTCTTTTAGAGTGAACAACGTTTGCCTCTCCTTCTATCTGTCCCTTGTTCTTAAGAAGAGACTGATAGAGTTGTAGCTCATTCAGGAGGCTAGTCAGGTTGAATGTTATTTTATTCATCATTGCATTGCTTCGAAACTGTAGAAAACTCTTCGGAAGAGATTCTAAGATGAATGCAACCTGACTACGCTTATCTATGACCGCCCCGTTTGCTTCTGCCACGTTGAATTGGACCATCATATCCAGGACATGCTCCCGAACAGACGTGCCCTCTTTCATGCGACAGCTATAAACGTATTTGAGAGCGTCATGGTGGAGTTGGTAAGACGGTTGTCCAAACATCTCCTGGAGAGAGTTCATAATCTCCCTCGCTGTTACCATGCCCTCCTGCCTTTTAGCCAAAACTTCAGATAAACTGGCTAGGATATAGACGCGAGTCTTATCATTGGCCTTTGTCCAGCGGTCATAAGCATCCTTAACTGCTTGGGATGCATTATGAGCAGGGGCTGGAGGACAATCCTCCGTTAAGACGAACCGCAGATCATCGACAACAAGAATCGTATTCAGGTTCGACTTCCACGTAGCATAATTTTCGCCGGTTAATTTCTCATTTTTAAGTAGAGAGACAACAGAGGAAGACATTGCTGAAATTTAAACAAACAATGACCGTATTAGTTATCTTTGCCTTAACCCATCATACAAGCAAACAATTGCACACAATCCAATCAATTTAGCAAAACAGACAATCACAGAACCCTAAAACTATCGATTTAGTTTTGCAACGATGTTTCAGAGGTTTAGAATATCAGCCACCGAAGGGTGATCAGGTACTCCTCCTTTGAAATGAGACACCTCTCAGCTAATTCTAATTAAAGAATAACTCATATTCCTATAGACATTAGCCACCGTTGTTCGGTCAAGGATTTGTTAACACTTTTAACTCATCCTCGTAAGTGTAACCCTCCCACTTTTAGATCTTAGAGGCAAGCACCAACAGGCTACCGAAGGGAAAGACAACTATTGGTGATTAGCCTAAGAGCTCCTATCCTTTTCAGGAGTTCACGATGTTCCGAATCCGATGACCAGGCCCTTCGAAGGGATGGTTGCGCCAGGACAACCTGCAGGCGGATCATAGGACTCTCACGGTGCGAACTATGGGCGGAGACCGAGGGATACGTTGACACGTGTTCCGCTCCCACTTACTATAGACATTTTTCCCATTCACCTTGATATTGATTCATGCAAACACTTTCCGAAGGGAGGCCGTTCCTAAAGCGACTCGAAGTCGAACATGAATCTCACGTTGTGAATATAGGGACATAGGAGCAAAACTTGATTTAAATCTCGTTTTGTAATTTTCCTCCCACTGAAAATGTCCTGGGATTAATATAGGGTTGTTTAACTTAGATAGTATTCGGCTAAGTCAATCTATCTAAGTCTGATCCTATTATAACAATTATGGAAAGGATTCAACTGCAATCTTTTGGGTGAATTAAACTTCTTTTAATAAACCCAACATTGCAAGTCAACATTACTATGGTTAATTCAACTCAATGTTCGGGTCAGTTCCCAGGTAGGAGGTGTTCCGTAAACCATCAACTTAAATACCCCCAGCCTTAGACAGAACTTTACCGAGAGAGTTCCCTTATAACCTCAGTAATGTAAGGTCTTTACTCTAAAGATCTAGGTGCATTAAACACTTTTAATAAACCTAGTGACATTGCATGCTAACATTTAACTATGATTAATTCAACTCCGGTATTCCAGGTCAGTTCCCAGGTAGGAGGTGTTCCGTAAACCGTCAACTTAAATACTCCCAGCCTTAGACAGAACATTAGCGGTGGAGTTCCCTTATAATCATAGCAATGTTTTTCCTACTTAGTCAATTAAAACTATTTTTAATTCTAAGTAAGAAAAGATTCTAATCCTATTAGAAATCGATCTAGGTCTAATTAATTTTAAACAATTTAAAATTAATCCAATTTATCATATGATCTTATGTTTGCATGCAAATCTTGATTATAGATTGACGGTTTCTAATCATTAATATTAAAGAACTATTTCAAATTTTAATGATTAATCCTATAATCAAGAATCTAGGGTTTAATTCATTTAACAATCTCATTCAAATTAAATAATTAAACCACACTAATTGCATGAATAATATAACAATTATATTATTAACTATGGATGTTTCATGCTTCATGCAATTTTGATTTTCTTTAAATATAACAATTATAAGCCAATCAAGAAAATCAATCAAGCATGCTTCATTCATCACATTAAACATAACTATTTACATTTAATTTAAGTAATGACATGCTTCATGCTTTCCAATTTTCCATATAATTAATATACACTTATATTAAAAATATGAAAACAATTCCATGCATTTAAACATACATTATAACAATTTATAATATATAAAAAAAGCATGAGCAAGTTTATAACCTAAGGTGGGATTAAATATTCTATATGACATCCATAAAGCATATAAATAGCAATTGAACCGGTTAATTTTGGCCCCTAGGATAAAATAAAGCATTAAATTACATTAATTTAGCTAAATTCTATCCTAAAAATCCTTGTACAGCTCCGGAATTTTGTCTAGACATCACGAACCGCCTCGAACCACCTCGAACCGGCCTCCAAAATCATGAACCATGCCAAAAATTGGCTGAACCGGGCCAATAACACAGAAAATCGGGCTGATTCAGCAAAGAAATACAAAACCAGACCCATTTCCCGGTCAGGATCCCGGTCGGGATTCCCGGCCGGGAAATTTTCCAAAAACCCTATTTCCATCGATTCCTCTGTTCTGCACTCTATTTTTTCGATTTCCAGTGTCGTTCTTCATGATTTTCGCCCAAAATCATCTCGATCTCTGTCGATAACAGCCCTAAATCTTGACACGGACTTACAAGGACTCGATTTACATAAAATACCCGAAACACCGGGCCTTACATGATCAAAATCACATAAAAATAAAATCTATGGCCATAAAATTAACCTAAACAGTTCAACGCAAACCGAACATACATTATGCATAAATCCCACCTATTAGAGCCTATCGCAACTTTTAATATTAATTAATAGGGACAGCGATGGCTCTGATACCAATTGAAGGAAATAAAAGTCCCCACGCAGCGGAAGCGCATCAATTGGACCTTACGCCGTATATTAATTAACATTAAAATACCGTTACGAAAACTCAAACAAACTTTAAACACTCTTTAAAGCTGCTGCAAAATTGGTTTAAACATGCTGAAAAATAAATCTAAATTTATTTTCATGCTTTTCTAAAGAAAGAAGGAAGAACCGTTACAAACCTTCGTTGTAGACTTGACCGTTCTTCGCCAACGACGCTCCAACGATCAAAACGCAGCAGCCGCCTTTGATTTTCTTCTCTGGAAATTTCTTCTTTGAATGACACAATAACCACAGAGGTTACACCAGTATGACTTTAAGTCTAGGAGGCAAAAGACTTGTGGGAGTCTTTCTCTAAGAGGGAGGCTAGAGAGAATTCTAGGTCTTGTCTTGAGAGTCTAAGAGCAAGAGCAAAGTTTCAAGTGTCATGACCAATTAGGTCTAGTGTTCTATTTATAAAAGAGAGGCCATGAATAAAATATTCAATTAAATCAATCTTTTCCAAAATTTATTCAATCTTATTCCTTAATTAATCAATCATGGTCAATCAATTCCATAATTGATTAATCTTTTCCACAAGTGACTAATTACTTCCATAAGTGATTAGATCATTTCCATAAATGATTAATCACTTCCTTAATTGATTAATTATTTCCATAATTGATTAATTCCCGGTTAATGAATTCTTTAATTAATTAACCACCAATTAAATATCACATATTTAATTTCCGGCCTAGAATTAATTAATTTGCCCAAACACATTTTAGGCCTTAAATTAAATCATTATTTGAACTCTTTCAAACTTCCATAAATTTATATTTGAACTTCTTCAAATATTAATTTCTCTCATAATAATATATCAATATATATTATATTTGTTTCCCTTAGTAAATTGAACATTTTCAATCTACATTTATTACTTAGTTGCCTCAAATTACTTTATGAGCTACCAGTGGGACCTAATGGACGTGCAGATCAGAAGCTCCAACGATGTGAGATTAATTGGTCAAACTCATTAACCACATTAATCAATATTCGTTAACTGTGTGTTCATTCCACTATAGACTCACAGTTGCACTCTTCTCACTGCAGACATATTTTCTGTGTCCACAGATATAGACCAATATCGACTAGTTAGTCCTTCACGAGTGTCTGTAACACCAGCTGGGTCAAATTACCGTTTTACCCCTGGGTTACCTCTATTTCCTTAAGTACCAGTTCTCCTCTAATGAACAACCTGTTTGTGGTCCAACCATCAAACAGAAAACCCTCTCGTGTCATTGAGAGGGTAGGCCCTTTGTTTAAGACTCGGAGTAACCACTTAAGGGAACACTCATCTGCTTCCCTAAAGTCGGGAAGGAGTGAATTCCATCTTGTACGATTATGTTCCCAGCTCCCCATTCGGTCTTGTCCCCAAAGTGGTAGGCTTATTGAGTCGGCGTATTGGCCACTCTCACCCATACAAATCAAAGGACAATCTCTCATGAGCAGGAGTCCATAATCAACTCAGGATTAAGACTAGGTTGTCTAGGTCGTCCTAGTGAAATAGAAAACCAACTAGTTAACGGTGTTATAACCAGTGGTTACTATTTCGCGGTCCGGTCTTATGCAAACTCATTGCATAGGATACCCCCACTCGCATGTCTCCTACACAAACGCGTTGGATCGCAGCGTTTGTATCAAATACAAAGTGGGTCGTATCCATAGTGTCACCAGGATAATGCACCCAGTCTTATCCCTATACTATAGACCCTTTAGGTTGTTTCTTGAACAATGATCCCATATGTCGCTACATATAGTTCAAGACTCATATTACAGCCTTGGATGTCTAGTTTATTGGATTAGGATTATTATTAGGCAAAGACAAATATAAAATAACTAATAACAATTAATGGAAAAATATATCAATATTATTTCATTAATATCCGGTCAACAGTTACATTCACTATCTACGAGTTTTAGGGCATAAAACCCAACAGATAGTGTATACTTGCACTCAACAGTGTTTTGTGTCACAACACTCATTAGTGGACAAATACATTTTTTACATCAAGTTGTCTAAGGTCTCATTCTAATTTGGTTTTATGGCTAGGATAAGTCTAATGGTTGTTGGTTTGATCACTGGACCGAAGGTCTCTTCATAGTCAATTCCTTCTATTTGAGTGTATCCTTGGGCCATTAGCCTAGCCTTGTGTCTTTCTATGGATCCATCTTTCTTGGGTTTTGTTTTGAATATCCACTTCGATCCAATGACATTGGTATTTGTTGGTCTTTGAACTAGTTCCCATGTGTTGTTAAATGAGATAGCTTGCATTTCCTCTTCCATTGCCTTTTTCCAATGTGGAATGCCTATTGCTTTCTTATAATTTATAGGATCACAGTTTGAGTTTTTTGCAATTAATGATGTCTAGATCATTCTTTGACATTTTTGGTTTTATCTTGGATATGTGCAGTTACTTTGGATCTTGTGATCATGGGGTGGTTTGATGTACAGTACTTAGGATGATTTCCATCCTTGAGAGATGTGTTGCCTGCAGCAAAAATAGGATTTCAATTAGTCAAATCAATATAAAGTTTGTTACTAACATCAGGTAATTGAGTTGAGTTAGTGATAACTTGAGGAAAGAAGACTTGTTTTTCATTTGATCGTGCCTGCTTGCATGCGTTGAGGTTGTGCTCTTCTCCGTTGTTGAATCTGCTCCAATTGATTTGCCTAAATTGCCCTTGGATGTGTTGTCTTGGTTGCTTGTTCCTTGGTTAATTTGTTGTCCTTCTTCAAACTGACATGAATTTTTAGTGTGTGATTGATGATGCCCCATTGAATCTTCTATATTGTGGGCATCCTTCCTCAAATTGATGTGGAGTATTAGCAACAACAATTGACATATCATTAGCTATATTCTTTTGGATGTTCTTCTGTTCTTCAACAGATTCAAGTGCAATCACTCGGATGTTGTCTGAATCTTCAAGGAATATGCTTGGCCGAGGCTTTTGTATAATTTCTGAGTGTTTCGCACCATTGTCACCCTCATTTCCTTTTGCTATCCATGTTTATATATCTACAAAAGAAATTGTATAGGAAAAATGATCTCATCGAATACCACATGTCTAGAAATGTAAACTCAATTATTTGTAGGATTGAGACATCTAACCTGATCAAAGTAATTGAAAATGTTGGGAAAACCTTTTAAGGTAGCTAAATTCATTTTTGTCTAGATAATTGGGACTTCGGTTTTATTGGCTAAATTAACATTTATTTTGAATGAAAGTAATGAAATTACACTTGTCAAATGAGCCTAAAACTAAAATAATAATGGAAAACATTACGAGTATTTTGAGGTACAGTATGTACTCAAGTCACTTGATTAATTAAATGGACGATAATTTTTCAATCAATTATTTTTCTAAAAGTATTGAAAGTTGCCTTCCAAAACACCCCAAGAATTTTTTTTTCTAGTTATTCAGTTCTTTCTCCCAGGTCAATTGATCCAAAGGATTTCAATAAAGTTAACAAAATTATGTTAATTGCAAGTTTAGTTACACCAAAACTCTAGTCTCTTTGTTATAATTTGTTGAGCATTTAGCTTAAATATGATTACTCTTTGTGTCCTTTATAATTTAACTTTAGATTGTTGAATATAGTTATTTTAGTTAATTTGAAAATGTCTAACTTCAACAAATTTTGTATATGATTCTACTTAGAGAAAGTGATCAACTTCTTTTTTCTTTTTACTATTTATAAACCCATTTTTGATGTTTCAGATGTTGGGCATTGTTTACATGAATCTATGACTCATTTTTTAGCCGTGGAAAGACAAAACATAATGTGATTGTCAGGGTTGGTAATCTTACCCTAATTTCATTTATACTTTTATAATTTTTTTGTTATCTTACTCCCAAACTATACATAATTTGATAATGAAGGAAAAGAAACCTTGAGCAATGTGACAACAGTCACTTGTAGTTTTATGTTTTGTGACTTCACTACATCAACAGGAGGTATGAAGAAAAACTATGTTTACATGGAGAGGATGATTTTCAGTTGAGCTTTTGAAAAAGTTGAAAGCACAATTTTGGGCCATTGGTACTGTAAATTTTATTCTCTTGTTAAAAATGGTGGAGGCAACCCTTTTGACAAGTTTTTTGTGTGGGTACGTATGTGTCTTCCATGGTTTAAATTCTTATACAAACGCTTTATTTTAATGTATAGTTTTTAGTAGTTATCAATAATGTCTTTTGTTAACTCTACTAGTTTCTAATGGTATAAGGTCCACAGTCTTTTAAATGGCTGAGATTAGGTAATGCCAAAACCATATGTTGATACTCATTGAGTCAAATGGTTAGCTGAAATATGATTTTGCCTGCTTACATTGTGCATATAATGTGAGTTTTGAAAATGTTGGTGTTATGTACCTATGTCTACGTCAAATTAAAACTAATCCTTTAGTTATTGCAGTTAGGATAATGTTACAGTTCAACTTTCAAGAAGAAACTCAAACTATATCTATGAATCTTCCATTAGAGATTGATATACTTGTTTGGCTATATGGGATTGGTTAACTTTATCTTCTTATTTATCTTTTCTTTACTTTTGGAGGGAATTTTCAAGTTATAATCTAATTTTGAAAATAAAACTATTAGATCACTAATAACATGTTGGAGAGTGATGTTGGAAGGGTCAAAATCACATGTCCTGCTTTTTTAGTGAAAAATGACATGACAAAAGTTAATTTGGCCAATCTATAATGACTCCTAGACATGTCATAAATCATCTTTAGTTTTCTTGTGTAATAATGTTATAAGGTTATAAAGAGTTTATAACCACTCTTAACCGTATAACACACTCTAATTCAAGCCTTATTTTTTTTGAGATGGTTGCTCCTTTTTCGTTTTACATAACCTTACTAATTCCATTGCCAATATCTCAACCTCTTCCTCATCATTCACCTACAAAACACTGCTAATTTCTTTCACTTTCTTTCGAATAATTTTCCTTGTTTTTTCCATTACAACCTTCTTGATTGCCCCTGCAATTTCATCCCTCTTCATTTTCCCTTCTTCATCTCTCTTGATCTCCAACCCCATACCCATTTCCTCCACCAATCTCGCTATCACTGGGTTGTCTAGTTGCGTTGGCACTCCGATGATCGGCACTTCGAACACTAAGCTCTCCAAAAACGAGGACAATCCGCAATGGCACACATGGCCTCCGGTGCTCCGATGAGCCAGTATTTTCGCTTGTGGAGCCCATCCTTTAACGATCTTCCCTCTCTCTTCGGTCTTCTCAATGAATCCTTATGGCACCACCGCTTCCACCGTTGTCTTGTCTCCCATCGGAAGCCTAACATTCCATATGAAATTTGCCTTGCTCATCTCCAATCCGTGAGCGATTTCTTCAATTTCTTCTTTGGAAAGGTAATACTCGCTTTCGAATGAAACCAACACTGTCGAATATGGCTCCTTCTTGTCTAGCCATTCGATGATTTCGATGTGCTCCTCGTTTTTGTTGGATGTATGTTGCTGAAGCAGGGGACTGGTGGACACGATCTTGTTCGTGAACGACGATGTGAGAAATTCTAAATACTTCACCTCGAGTTCTCTTGAAGTTTTTATTATAATTGTGCCTGAAGATAGATCCAAGTATTTTCTATATGATTGGCGTTATGCTTCGTCCATATGCAAATAGGGGCATTTCGATTTCCAGTACTCGGGAAGCTCAAATTCCATAAAACGAAGATTGTTAGAGACGATTCTGATCATGCAAGAGATGAATACGACACTAAAAATAGAGAAGAAAATCATCGGAATGTTGAGCGACAAAGAAATCGGAAGCATCCATGAGTTGACAATGTCGACGATCACAAGATCTGGGTTCAAGGTTTTGAGTATGGGTTCAAGATTGAGAGCAGCCTTTTGAAAGGCATCTCTGAGTTTGGGCATTAAATGCGGTGGAAGGCCTTTGGTTGTATGATAATGAGGAGGAAGCTCTGGTGATGATTGTAGATGAATCTCCACTTGGATTGAATCAGAGTAGCCTTCGGAAAGGTAATTTGGTTTAATGGCTTCTAAAATTACAGGCGTGGAGCATAAATAAACTTGGAAATTTCTCTTTGCAAGTCCCTTGGCTAGCTCTAAGAAGGGCGATACATGGCCATGGGCTAGCCATGGAAGCATAAAAACTTTGAAGCTTTCCTGTCTTGCATCCATGGCGCGAAATGGTTGTATAGTTCTGTGCTTCTTGGTAGAGTTGTGTAATTTTATTTCCTCTGTCTATGTTCATTCATAAAGAAAGTGAGGAGATTTGTTAACTTACAATAAATGTTAAATTATAGGTCCTCCGCTTATTTGTCCATCATGCACACATTTTGTAATGGCGCGAAATGGTTGTATAGTTCTGTGCTTCTTGGTAGAGTTGTGTAACTTTATTTCCTCCGTCTATGTTCATTCATAAAGAAAGTGAGGAGATTTGTTAACTTACAATAAATGTTAAATTATAGGTCCTCCGCTTACTTGTCCATCATGCACACATTTTGTAATATCAAACAACAATCTCAACTCTCCTTGCATGTGATGGGATTGGGTTAACTATAAAAAGCTGGAATCGTAAATAATGGGCATGCGTTTCTTGTTTTTTTTTTTTCATTTTCCTTGGAATAATAGGGTTTTGTTTTTTTGTTCAGATTAAGTGTAATCAAATTTTTGCTACATTTTCCAACGAGAGCATAACTCAAGTGGCATAATGTTTGTACCTCAACCACGAAGTCAAAGATTCAAATCCGGAAAATTTCTCTACGGTAGTATGGAAAAAATTTTATACTACCCCCATCGAACTAGAAATTTTCCTGGATCAAACCTCTCACTCCACATTTTTGTTAGAAACATTTATGCTACATTTATTAAGAAAATTGTAATGATATTTTTAAAATACATATTAATTTGTGATATTGAGTAAAAAATATAGTTTAATATTTTTTTGTGTGTATAATAATGTCAATTACAATTATAAAATAATACAAATCTCTTGCCTTTCAATAATTTATTGAAATTTTCAAATAAAAAAATAAATTATTGAACCGTTCGTTACAGCAGAAGCAATTGGACCGTTCGTAAATTAATTTCGTTTAACAAAATACCCCTACAGTGGCAAAAAAATTAAGCATTGAGAAACATACCTCCGTTGACGACTCCGAATTCTTCAACGAACACCACCACGAGGTTACCTTGCTATTCTCTGAGATTGAGAACGGAGTGGTGGGACTCCTCTGTCTTTTACGTTGAGAGAGAGTCAGAGAGATAAAAGAGAGATTTTTTAAAGATTCTGCAGAATGAATCATCAGGCCAAAAGACTCCTCATGCGTATTAAGTGAGAGAAAATATTTGATTTTTTTAAATTAATAAAATAAAACAAAACTAATTTAATTATTTAAATATTAATTAATTAATCACATTAATCAATTAATCTTATGTGCATCTAAATCATATTTAGATGCATCACTCTCACATAATATATAGTTTTAATTAATTTAATTAAATCTAATTTAACCAAATTAATATTAACCAACTAATTAAGTAATTCATAATTAATTAATTCAATGATTAACTAAATATTGACCAACAAATTTAATGTGTTTCTCAGAGCCTCAGCAGATGGGTTTGGTGTTTTATAAATTTATTGTATGACTATGAGAAGGCGTCTGGTCAGTGAGTTTATGCGAGCAAATCGGTGATCTTTTTCTTCGGAAATGTTCCTACAGACACGAGGGAGTATTTAAGTCATATACTATCTATGAAGGAGTCTGATTCCTTGGGAGCATATCTTAGTCTTCCATCTTATTTTCATCGGGGTAAAGCGAGGGATTTCCAATTCCTTGTGGATAAAGTGTGGTCCTTACTTTAGGGTTGGAAGAGCCATTTATTCTCTCAAGGAGGGAAAGAGGGTTTGATTAAAAGTGTGATTCAAGCTATTCCTACCTATGCAATGGGATGTTTCAGGATCCCCAAAGGAATCTTATCAAAGATCACGACCCTTTGTTCCAGATTTTGGTGAGGGTCCCAGGGGGATAGAAGGAGGATGCACTGGAAAAGATGGGAAGAGCTATGCAAACCAAAGGAGGATGGGGGTTTAAACTTTCGTGATCTGGTTTCTTTCAACCAGGCGATTATTGCTAAGAAGGTTTGGAGGGTGTTGTGCAACCCTCAGCTAAAACTTTCTAGAGTTTTTTTGTGGGAGATATTTCCCAAATTCAACGGTTTTAAATGCAACTTCTCGTTCTTCTTCCTCTTTCTTTTGGAAGGGTTTTGTTTGGGGAATGGAACTTCTGAAAAAAGGTATTTGAAAGAACATGGGGAATGGGCAACCAATATATATGTACAGGGACCCCTGGCTTCTGAGACCAACGACCTTTAAGGTAATCTCATATCCTAGCCCGACTATGGAAAATGTGGTAGTGGCGTAGTTTATAAAGCATAACTGCCAATGGGACTTGGAGAAACTTGACCAACACCTAGATAGGGTGGATGTTGATGTGATCAAAAGTCTTCCGATAAGTAGTCATGCCCCAAACAGATGGATCTGGCATTATGATAGGAAAGGGGAGTACTCGGTGAGAAGTGGTTACAAGCTCTGTATAAGGGATGGTCGAGAGACGTCGTTATCATATAGTGGGGTGGAGTATAGTTGGTGGATTAATCTATGGAAATTGAGAGTTCCTAGTAAGGTGAAACATTTTGTATGGAGATTTTTCCATAATTCAATTCCAACTATGGTTAATCTATTGAATCATCATGTTTCGGTCAATGTGGTTTGTCCTCTGTGTAAGGAGGAGAATGAAACTATGGATCATGCCCTTTTCTTGTGTGATCGAGCCCAAGAGGTTTGGAAGACCCTTTTTCTGGCAGGGGTTGGGAATGGTTGGGATCCTATGGAGATTAAAGATAGATGGATGTGGTTGAGTAGGACAAATGGACCACTCTTAGAGCGTATTTGTGTAGGTGCCTGGGTAATCTGGAATGATAAAAATAATCTAGTGCACAATTGTCCAATCCCTTCTGTCAATTTGCGATGTGAATGGATAAATTCCTATTTGGAGGAATATTGGCAGGCAAACCCAAAGGGGAAACCATGTGTGCAAACAGAGGAGGACATCTCCAACACCATTTGTAATGGGGAAGATTTCATACTTCATACGGATGCGGTATTCATGGGTGGCTCTTGTGGTAGTGGAATTGGTCTAGTTCTTCGGAATAAATTTGACCAACTATACAGGCAGCACAATCCTTAGTTACAGTGGTTTGTACATCTCCTTTGGGGGTGGAAGCTGTTGCTATCCTTGAAGGTCTTCGCTTGGCTAAATTTATGGGGGTGAGTAAGGTTACGGTGATGTCAGACTCCATCACTTTAGTCAAGTCGTTAAAAGGTGAGATGCAGGGTGACGCAAGCATTTCTACGACACTTTGGGATATCCAAGCGCTTGCATTTTCTTTTCAAAAGGTGGTTTTTAATTTTGTAAGTCGTAAGTTCAATGTATTTTCCAATAAAATGGCAAAAGTGGGCCTCTCGTCTACGCCAAAATAGTAGCTACGGAACTATCCTCAATGGATGGTCAGTTTATCGATTAGTGAGCGTTGTATGATCAAATCCCTTAGGGGAGCATTTGTTTCTTAAAGAAATTTCATGTTACTCAAAAAAAAATTAATCCATCATTTGAATCATATTCAAATATGTTTCTTTCTTATAACCTATAATTTTAATATGAATCTAATTCACATTAAAATTAAACTATAGGTTTAATTTAATTAAATCACATTTAACTAAATTAAATCGAACAATCAATTAATTCAAAATTAACTAATTTTATAATTAATTAAATATCAATCATATTTAATTAATTACATATTAGAATCATATTCTAATATATCTCTCATATATTATAGTTTAATTAAATCACATTTAATTAGACTAATTGAATAATTAATTAATTCACAATTAATTAATTTATTCACTAATTATATATCACATATTTAATTAGTTATAAATTTGAACTCTTTCAAATATATAATTCTCTCAATTTAATAAAGTTTAATCACAAATTAAACTTTATATTATAATGCATCAACATACATTATATTAATTTTCTGGGGCGAGCCCTGCAATGAAACCGAGATCAACATACATGAGGGATTGTCCATGTAGGAGACATGCGAGTGGGGGTATCCTATGCAATGAGTTTGCATAAGACCGGACCACGAAATAGTAAACCACTAGATGTAACACCGTTAACTAGTTAGGTTACTGTTTCAATAGGATGACCTAGGTACCTCAATCTTAATCCTGAGTATGTCATGAACTCCTTCTCATAAGGGATTGTCCTTTGATTAGTACGGGTGAGAGTGGCCAGAACGCCGACTCAATAAGCCTACCTTCTTGGGGACAAGACCGAGTGGGGGGCTGGGGACATGACAATACAAGATGGAATTCACTCCTTCCCCTATTGGGGCAAGTAGATGTGTGTTCCCTTAAGGGCTGATTCTTGATCTTGAACAAAGGCGCGTCGTCCTCACCTGGCCCGAGAGGAACTCCTGTTTAGTGGTTGGACCCTAAACAACTTGTTCATTAGAGGAATCAGTGGTACTTAAGGAACCAGAGGTAACCCAGGGGTAAAACGATAATTTGACCCAGTTGGTGTTACGAACACACGTGAACGATTGACTTACTGCATTGGTCGATATCCGTGGACACAGAAATATTCTACAGTGAGAAGAGTGCAGTTGTGGGTCTTTAGTGGAGTGACCCACAATTAACGAATGTTGATTGACTCGGTTAATGAGTTTAGCTGATCAATCTCGTATCGTTGGAGCTTCTGATTTGTAGGTCCATTAGGTCCACCTGCTAGCTCATAACGGGTTCTGAGATAATATAGTCTTGATTATTAAAGGGAATATAAGTTAATTGTATTTTGATGCAATTAATATAATGTATGGAGATACATTATAGTATAAGTTTAATTAATGAATTAAACTTTGTAATAAAATTAATTTTGGATATGATTCAAAATTAATTAATGAGAGAATTATGAATTTAATTAAATATGTGATATTTGATTAATTCATGAATTAATTAATTTGGGAATTAATTAATTTAATTTTAATTTGGTTAAATATGATTTAATCAAATTAAATCTATAGTTTATGTAGATTTTGATGCACATTAAAACTATATGTTAAATCAGAGAGATAAAATTGAATATGATTCAATTATAAAATTAATTAAATATTTGATATTTAATTAATGTGGGATCAATTAATTTAGAATTAATTGAATGGTCAATTTAATTTAATTGAATTAAAAACTTTATATTATAATTCATTTAATTAATATTCATTCGATTAAATTAATTATAATTAATTAATTAATTAAATATTTATTATTTAATTAGTTAATGGCCGAGATCATTTTGATTAAGATCTAACGGTCTAGATCTAGTAGGGAAATAACTCCCTCCCCTCTTATCGTACAGGGGAGAGGGAGTCCCCAAGAGATCGGTTATTTCCTCTAATTCACGAAAAAATACAGAGAGAGTCTTGAAGTTTTTCCTCTCTAGTTTTTCTCTCAAAATCACAACAACTTCCTTTGCTGTAATTTTTCCCTTCAAAACAGCGAGGATCCCACAATCCTATTCTCATAACCCAAGAGGATAGTCGGTGTTCACTTGTGGTCGTGTCTTGATTACAGTAGCATAGTGCAGTATTTTTTCGTCGAATCAAATAAGTTTTTTCTATATCTAAATAGGTTTTAGATCTAATTTACAACATGCTTAATATGATCTAGTTTAATTTAGAAATTGTTTCTAATTTTTTATTTGCCAACGTACCGGTTTTTCTATAATTGAAATTTAATTCGAGAAAGGTCTTGTTTGCTTCCGCTGCCAAAAGGGATTTCAAACCCTTCAATTGGTATCAGAGCCATCTCGTTAATTGATTTCAATTTTATGAAAATTGCGTTGGTTCTTGGTGGGATTTTTTCTACATTATGAATGTTGGTTTGCTGAAAAATTGTTTTGGTATTTGGCCTTAGATTTACTGTGTTTTGATTTGATCAAAAGTGTAAGGCCCCTGCGTTTTTGGGCATTTAATTCAGTAAATCGAGTCTTGTATAGTCCGTGTCTAGATTAGGATTCATTTTTATGAAGATCGGGATGAATTTGGGCGAAAAATCGAAGGGAATCGGCGCTGGAAACAAATGCAGTAGGCTATCCAGAGGCGTAGTGTCGCGACCCTGCTCAACGGAGTCGCGACGCTGATGAACAAGGGTTGGAAAAAATCGGGCCAACGTCGAGACGTTTTGCCTACAGCGTCTCGACGCTGACGGAAGTTTTCGAATTCACGGAACGTTGAGCGAGACGTGCGGCGTGGGTTCCAGCGGTTGAAGCAGTTACGAAATAAAAATTATTTGCGTTCACTTAGATTTGGACTTGGGCGTTTGGACAAGTTGGCGCGCGCTTCATGCTATCATGTGAGAGGTCGTGGGTTCAAGCTTGCTTGTGGTATTTTTTATTTTCCGTGCGGTCAAGAAGTCAGCAGACCGCAGTTCAGTCAACGGTTCAGCACAGTGCGCGGTTCACGTTGGTTTTGACTGGCTGAACGAATTTGACTGGTTCGATTAATTTGGGTCTGGTTTGAAGCGGTTCAAGCTGGTTCGGGCCGGTTCTGGAGCGGTTCAAGACTCAGAAGGATAATTAAATTGAAATTATTGTAATTTTTGTTTATTTTAATTATCCTAGGGTCCAATATACCGGTTTTTCAGCTATTTATTGCTTTATGAATGTCATTTAGCTAAGATCCCACCATAGGTTAAGCATGTTTTCATGCATTTTTATGTTATAAATGTTATAATATATGATAATTATGCATGAAGTTTAAATTTCATGAGTTATTTAGTATAATTGTTATATTAAATATATGAAATTGGTGAAGCATGATGCATGACATTAATTAGATAAATATAATTGTTATATTTGATTAATGTAGCATGCATGCTTAGGATATTTTCATTGGAATTAATATAATTTGTTATATTATGAATGAAAATAATGAATATCAATGCTTGACTTTCCTGTATATTTTTAATATAAAGTGTTATATTAATTAAATGAAAATGGAATAGCATTGAGCATGACATTAATTAGATTAATATAAATGTTATATTATATTAATGTCAAAATTTCATGTAATTTAATTTCGTTGATGATTAATTAATATAATCGGTATTAATTAAATGAAATTGAAATTGCATGAAGCATGACACCACCATAGATTAATATAATCGTTATATTGATTTTATCGGTGTCATGAGCGTTATGGTGTTTAATAACTGGAATTTGATTGTTATTTTTTCCAATACCATAGAAGCATGTTATAGGGCTGATTATTAAAATTTTATAATAGTTATAAAATTGATTAGAAATCGTCAACCTATAACAAAGAGTTGCATGCAAACATAGGACCTTAGGTTAAAATGAATTAATTTTAAATTGTTTAAAATTAATTAGACCTAAGCTCATTTTAATTCTAATAGGATTAGAATTATTTTCTTACTTAGGATTAAAATAGTTTTAATGCACTAAGTAGGAAAAACATTACTATGGTTATAAGGGAACTCTCCCGGTGAAGTTTTGTCTAGGTTGGAGGTACTTAAGTTGACGGTTACGGAACACCTCCTACCTGGGAACTGACCCGGAACCGGAGTTGAATTAATCATAGTCTAATGTTAGCATGCAATGTAACTAGGTAATTAAAGGGGTTTAATTCACCTAGACATTAGAGTAAAATCCTATTTATAATAGTTATAATAGGACTAGACTTAGATAAATGACTTAGCCGGATTTATCTAGGTCTAATACCCTAAAATACTTGATAGGTTACTTTAGTGGGAGGAAAATTACAAAACTTGATTTAAATTGAGTTTTGCTCCTACGTCCCCGTGAAATTCACACCGTGAGATCCATGCTCGGCTTCGTGTCGTCTTAGAACGGTCTCCCTTCGGAAAGTGTTTGCATGGGTCAATACCAAGGTGAATGGGGAAAGTGACTAGAGTAAGTGGGAGCGGGACACGTGTCAACATATCCTTCCGTCTCCACCTCTAGGTCACAATGTGAGATTCCTATGATCCGCATGCGTGTTGCCCTGGAGCAACCATCCCTTCGGAGGGCCTGATCATAGGATTCGGAACACCGTGAACTCCTGAATAGGATAGGATCGCTTAGGCTAATTACCAACAGTTGTCTTTCCTAACAGTAGCCTGTTGGTCCGTGCCTCTGAGATCTGAAAGTGGGAGGGTTACACTTACGGGGATGAGTTAAATGTGTTAACTAATCCTTGACCGAACAACGGTAACTAAATGCTAACGGAATGTGAGTTATTCTGGTGTTAGAATTTGGTTGAGATTGTCTCAATTCAGAGGAGGAGTAGCTGACCACCCTTCGGTGGCTGTTGTTCTAAACCTCTAAAGTATCGTTGCAAAAACTAAATCAATTGTTTTATAGGGTTTCTTTGATTGCTTGTTTGTTTTTGCAGAATTTGATTGGATTATTTGTAATGTGTTAGTGCGATTAATAATACAAGTAATTTGTTACTTCAGCAATTATATAAAATTTTATGTGCATTGTCTTACTCCATTTTATTAATAATGGTTTAAGATACAACTAGCTTAAACGAAACTTGTGGTAAGTGATTTAAGTTTAGTCTTTTGTGAGGAATGTCCTCAGACCCAAATGTCTAGTTCATCGTGAATCGTTCATTATGATTATGACATTAACTGCCTAGCCAATATCAATGACAATAATATGATTTATTGATCATTGAAACGTGCATAGTGGAAAATGAGGATACAACCTGAATTTTTAATTGACGTGCCACTTGTCACGTTTGCTTTTCCTTTTAAGGAATAAGCTCATGGCAATAGTTGCAATTAGGTGAGATGACTCTCAGATTTCGATCTGGAGAGTATGTCTCGGCTTTGGCAGAGGGAACATTAAGTTATTTTATCTAGTGGAATAAAATACACATTATTAGATAATATGTATGAATTTCCTGAAGATTAATCGAAATTTGATTTCTATATCGCATATGCTGGAACAATGTTACTATACCTTTCTCTACTAACGCAGTTTTATTTTAAGAAAGGGAGTTGACATTAGTTCAACATTACTGAAAATAACTTATGTGTTTTAAGACTAATCGAGAGTAAAGCAAGTCATGAGCACTACGTTGTTTAATATTTCTTATACTCGTAGAAATAAAGGCAAAGGATATCTCCTAAAGGAAATACCTTTCTTTGGTTCTTAAGGTGTTAGCTATTTTTTTTTTATCTCAATGTGATTGGGAGATTAGTCTAGAGTATAATTCTAAGTTAGTTAGAAGAACACTCTCTAATACCAATTAAGTCATGCCTTATGGGCAATATGACTGATAGATCTTTTACTGGAAAAGAGCTAAAAGAGCCAAAGAGCCCTTGGAGCTTGTACATTTGGATCCTTGTAGTCTAGTATGTTAAAGCAGAGGGAGGGTATGAATAATTTATCTCTATTATCGATAATTATTCATAGGTATGAATATCTCTACCTAATGCAACTTAAGTCTGAATATCTTGAGATATTCGAAGGGGCTTAAGACTGAAGTTGAAAACTTGTTAGGTGAGATAATAAAAACACTTTGATCTGATCAATGTGTTGAGTATAGGGACTTGAGATTCTAAGGCTATTTGATAGTTCATGGAATCACATCCTAAATCTCAGTTAGGAGTATCAGAACCCTATTGGATATGGTTCAATCCATAGCTATGCTCAATTGCCTGACTCGTTTTGGGGTCATGCAGTGTGACTCCAGTGTGTATTTTGAACAACGTTCCATCAAAAGTGTTTCTGAAACACCTTCTATGTTGTGGATTGGACGTAAAGATTGTTTACGTTCCTTTAGTGTTTTGGGGTGTCTAGCATTTGTGCTTGTGACTAATCCAAAACAAATTGGAATACCGTTCAAAATTATGCCTAATTGTAGGCAATCCCAAAGGAAACGAGGAGAAGATACTTCTTCAATCCATAAGAGAATAAAGAATTTGTATCGACAAATACTTCATTCTTAGAAGAAGAACATATGAGAAATCATAATCCATAAAGTAAGGTCGGTTTAAGTGAATTAACTAATAAAGCTACGGAAACATTAACAAGAGTTGTTGATGAATCAACAAAAGTTGTTGATAAGACTGGTTTTTTAACAAGAGTTGTTGATAAGGCTAGTGCTTTTGGTCAGTCACATCCATCTTAAGAGTTGAGAATGCATGGATGTAGTGGGAGGATTGTTTCATAACCTGACCGTTACATGGGCTTATTTGAAGCTCAAGTCGTCTTTCTTGATGATGATGAAGGGTTGAAATCCCTTTTGGCAGCGGAAGCAAACAAGACCTTTCTCGAATTAAATTTCAATTATCGAAAAACCGGTACGTTGGCAAATCAAAATTAGAAACAAATTTCTAAATTACTAAGATTAAGCATGCTGGAAATTTATTCAAGATTAAGAACACTTACATGAATTTCGAAGAACACTGCACAATTGCTCCAAGGATCTCGTTCTTGGTCTCCAAATGGACACCACCAATAGTGAACACCCGCTATATCTCTTGGATCACTGAGATAGGGATGGTGGGATCCGAAATTCGGTCTTGGAAGGGAAAAATCAGTAATATGCTTGTTGTGTTTTGAGAGACAAACTAGAGAGAAAAAAAATCTCTCCGTTTTGCGTGAGAATGAGAGGAATGAGAGATCTTCTGGGAACTCCCTCTCCCCTGTACGATAGGTGGGGAGGGAGTTATTTCCCTACTAGATCTCTACCGTATCATAATCAACGCGATCCAGGCCGTCTATTAATTAAATAATAATTATCAATTATCATTTAATTAATTAAATAATTATAATTAATTTAATTAAATAAATATTAATTAAACCAATTATAACCTAAGGTATTTAATTCAATTTGAATCATATTCAATTGAATTAAATTGGCCATTCAATTAATCTCATTTATTGAATCCACATTAATTAAATATCAAATATTTAATTAATTTTATAATTGAATCATATTCAATTTTATCTCTCTCAATTAACCTATAGTTTTAATGTGCATCATAATGAACATTAATATAAACTATAGTATTAATTTGATTAAATCACATTTAACCAAACTAAATTAAATTAATTAATTTCCAATTAATTAATTCATGAATTAATCAAATATCACATATTTAATTAAATTCATCATTCTCTCAATAATTAATTTCGAATCATATCCAAAATTAATTATAAAGTTTAATTCTTTAATTAAACTTTATACTATAATGTATCTCCATACATTATATTAATTCCCTTTAATATCAAGACTAAATTATCTTAGAACCCGTTATGAGCTAGCAGGTGGACCTAATGGATCGGCAGATCAGAAGCTCCAACGATACAAGATTGATCAGCTAAACTCATTAACCGAGTCAATTAACATTCGTTAACTGTGGGTCACTCCACTAAAGACCCACAGTTGCACTCTTCTCACTGTAGAATATTTTTGTGTCCACGGATATCGACCAATGCAATAAGTCAATCCTTCACGTGTGTTCGTAGCACCAGCTGGGTCAAATTACCGTTTTACCCCTGGGTTACCTCTAGATCCTTAAGTACCATTGATCCCTCTAATGAACAATTTGTTTAGGGTCCAACCTCTAAACAAGAGTTCCTCTCGGGCCAGGAGAGGACGGCGCGCCTTTGTTCAAGACCCGGAATCAGCCCTTAAGGGAACACACATCTACTTGCCCCAATAGGGGAAGGAGTGAATTCCATCTTGTATTGTCATGTCCCCAGCCCCCACTCGATCTTGTCCCCAAGAAGGTAGGCTTATTGAGTCGGCGTTCTGGCCACTCTCACCCGTACTAATCAAAGGACAATCCCTCATGAGAAGGAGTTCATGACATACTCAGGATTAAGATTGAGTTACCTAGGTCATCCTATTGAAACAGTAACCTAACTAGTTAACGGTGTTACATCTAGTGGTTTACTATTTCGTGGTCCGGTCTTATGCAAACTCATTGCATAGGATACCCCGCTCGCATGTCTCCTACATGGACGCCTTGGATCAATACGTCTGTATCGAATACAAAGCGGGTCGTATCACATAGTGTTACCAAGATAAGGTACCCAGCCTTATCTATGTACTATAGACCTTTTAGGTTGTTACTTGAACACAAATCCCCGTATGTCCCCACATACTAGTTCAAGTTACATATCAACAACCTTGGATCTTAGTTTATTGGATTTGGGTCATATTGTGCAATTCTAGACTTAATATGACAATAACACTTTATTGCATAAACCTCAATAACATTTTATTGATACAAGTGTATAATTCATTAATCATTCACTATCTACGAGTTTTAGGACATAAAACCCAACAGATGACATACAAGATTCATTATTCTTTAGAAAGAAAATGAATGATGTTGACAAGGACCAATGGTTTAAAGTCATCGACCTGGAAATGAAGTCTTTGCATTTCACTTCCATCTGGGGTCTTGTAAATTTGCTTGATGGGGTAACACCTATAGGTTACAAGTGGATTTACAAGAAGAAACGAGACGTTTAAGGTCTCAACCAGAAGGGTCCATTGAGCAAGATCAAAAGCAAAAGGGTTTGCAAGCTTAAATGATGCATTCGTGGATTGACATAAGCATTTCGATCTTGGAATTTAAGATTTGATACAGTGATCACATTTTTTGCTTTAATCAGAACATTGATGAGTCTTGTGTTTACAAGCAATCATCAATAATTCAGTAGCTCACTTAGTGTTGTATATGATTGATATCCTAATAATTGGGAATGATGTAGGTTATCTTACTGACATTAAAAGAGGGTAGCTAGCAGCTCATTTCCAAATGAAAATCTGGGAGAAGTTGAGCTCGTCTTGTCTCAAGTTTCTTATGTCTACAAGATGTTAGTTAGATATAAGCTGCAGAATTCCAATAAGGGTTTACTACCTTTTCAGGAATGGAATTTTGTTGTCTAAGGAACTGTGTCCTCAGACACCTCAAGAAGTTGAGGACAGGAGACATATGCGCTATGCAGTAGGGTTGTCAGTGAGTATCAATCAATTCCAGGATTTGATCTCTGGAGTGTCGTTACGTACATCATTCAGTATCTTAGGAGAACGAGGTTTTATATGCTCGTGTATGGTGCTAAGGATTTGATCCTTCCAGGATACACTGACACAGATGTTTTAACTGATGAAGATTTGATGAAATCTACATCAGTGTCTGTCTTCAGTCTTAATGGAGGAGCTATAGTACGACTTATCTGCAGTCTCGACCATATAGGCCAACAAGTAGTTGCTTTTGAAGCACCGATAGAGACTGTATGACTTTGGAAGTTCAAGCCTAATTTGGAAGGTGTTCCAAATATGAACTAGCCTATTGCAAGACAAGCAAGCACATTGAATCTAAAGGATATATTGTTGATTCATTCACGAAGGCTCTCTTGACTAAAATGTATGAGGGTCATCTAGATGGTCTAGGTCTACGAGTTATGTACAAAGATGTAATCTAGGGCAAGTGGGAGAAGTGTAATGAGTATAGTGATACCATTATGTAATGGCTATAGTGATGCCCTAGTTTATTGTATTTGTACATTGTAAATACGTTTTATGTATTATACATGTATTTATACACCCACTGCTAGGATAGATTATTGTACATTCCCACTAAACTAGATTTTTAGTCCAAGTGGGAGTTTGTTGGGTTTTATGTCCTAAAACTCGTAGATAGTGAATGATTAACGAATTGTACACTTGTACCAATAAAGTGTTATTGAGGTTTATGCAATAAAGTGTTATTGTCATATTAAGTCTAGAATTGCACAATATGACCCAAATCCAATAAACTAAGATCCAAGGTTGTTTACATGAGACTTGGACTAGTATGTGGGGACATACGGGGATCAGTGTTCAAATAACAACCTAAAAGGTCTAAAGTACAGGGATAAGACTGGGTACCTTATCCTGGCAACACTATGTGATACGACCCGCTTTGTATTCGATACAGACGTATTGATCCAAGGCGTCCATGTAGGAGACATGCGAGTGGGGGTATCCTATGCAATGAGTTTTCGTAAGACTAGACCACGAAATAGTAAACCACTAGATGTAACACTGTTAACTAGTTAGGTTACTGTTTCAATAGGATGACCTAGGTAACTCAATCTTAATCCTGAATATGTCATGAACTCCTTCTCATGAGGGATTGTCCTTTGATTAGTACGGGTGAGAGTGGCCAGAATGCCGACTCAATAAGCCTACCTTCTTGGGGACAAGACCGAGTGGGGGGCTAGGGACATGACAATACAAGATGGAATTCACTCCTTCCCCTATTGGGGCAAGTAGATGTGTGTTCCCTTAAGGGCTTGTTTTGGGTCTTAAACAAAGGCGCGTCGTCCTCTCCTGGCCCTAGAGGAACTCCTGTTTAGTGGTTGGACCCTAAACAACTTGTTCATAGAGGAATCAGTGGTACTTAAGGAACCAGAGGTAACCCAGGGGTAAAACGGTAATTTGACCCAGCTGGTGTTACGAACACACGTGAAGGATTGACTTACTGCATTAGTCGATATCCGTGGACACAGAAATATTCTACAGTGAGAAGAGTGCAGTTGTGGGTCTTTAGTGGAGTGACCCACAATTAACGAATGTTGATTGACTCGGTTAATGAGTTTAGCTGATCAATCTCGTATCGTTGGAGCTTCTGATCTGTAAGTCCATTAGGTCCACCTGCTAGCTCATAACGGGTTCTGAGATAATATAGTCTTGATTATTAAAGGGAATATAAGTTAATTGTATTTTGATGCAATTAATATAATGTATGGAGATACATTATAGTATAAGTTTAATTAATGAATTAAACTTTGTAATAAAATTAATTTTGGATATGATTCAAAATTAATTAATGAGAGAATTATGAATTTAATTAAATATGTGATATTTGATTAATTCATGAATTAATTAATTTGGGAATTAATTAATTTAATTTTAATTTGGTTAAATATGATTTAATCAAATTAAATCTATAGTTTATGTAGATTTTGATGCACATTAAAACTATAGGTTAAATCAGAGAGATAAAATTGAATATGATTCAATTATAAAATTAATTAAATATTTGATATTTAATTAATGTGGGATCAATTAATTTAGAATTAATTGAATGACCAATTTAATTTAATTGAATATGATTCAAATTGAATTTAAAACTTTATATTATAATTTATTTAATTAATATTGATTTCATTAAATTAATTATAATTAATTAATTAATTAAATATTTATTATTTAATTAGTTAATGGTCGAGATCGTTTTGATTAAGATCTAACGGTCTAGATCTAGTAGGGAAATAACTCCCTCCCCACTTATCGTACAGGGGAGAGGGAGTTCCCAAGAGATCGGTTATTTCCTCTGATTCACGAAAAAATACAGAGAGAGTCTTGAAGTTTTTCCTCTCTAGTTTTTCTCTCAAAATCACAGCAAGTTCCTTTGCTGTAATTTTTCCCTTCAAGACAGCGAGGATCCTACAATCCTATTCTCATAGCCCAAGAGGATAGCCGGTGTTCACTTGTGGTCGTGTCTTGATCAAAGAAGCATAGTGCAGTATTTGTTCATCGAATCAAGTAAGTTTTTTCTAGATCTAAATAGGTTTTAGATCTAATTTACAACATGTTTAATCTGATCTAGTTTAATTTATAAATTGTTTCTAATTTTGATTTGCCAACGTACCGGTTTTTCTATAATTGAAATTTAATTCGAGAAAGGTCTTGTTTGCTTCCGCTGCCAAAAGGGATTTCAACCCTTCAGGTTGGACCTCAAACAGGTTGTTCATTAGAGGAGCACTGGGACCTTGAGGACAAAGATGTAAACCAGGGGTAAAACGGTAATTTGACCCAACTGGGATACGAACACACATGAAGGACTCTCTTGTAGTATTGGTCGATATCCGTGGACACATAAATATTCTGCAGTGAGAAGAGTGCAGCTGTGGGTCTTTAGTGGTGTGACCCACAGTTAACGACTGGAGACTAACTTGGTTAATGAGTTTAAGCCGATTAGTCTCGTATCGTTGGAGCTTCTGATCTGTACGTCCATTAGGTCCCACTGGTAGCTCGTAAAAAGACTTGAAGCAAACAAATATAAATTGTAAATTGAAAGTGTTCAATTTATTTGGGGAATCATATAATGTATATTGATGCATTATAATATAAATTTATGAAACTTTATAAAATAAGTTTTGAATTAATTTTAAAAATTAATTATTGAGAGAAAATATTTGAAAGAGTTCAAATAAATTTAATATGAATTGGTTTCATATTAATTTTAATTTTAATAAAATCCATAAGATTAAATATATTATATTTAATTGGGAAATTAATTAATTATGGAATTAATTAATTATTTATTAGAGACATTTTCCTATTAGGAAAAAGATCTTGGTCTTTACTATATATAGGACCCTGGGGTGGGGTGAAAGGCATCACATTGTCTCTCCTTCTCTCAGAGATCTCTCCCAAAAAGACTCCCACAAGTCTCCTGCTTCAAGAAGTCTTAGATATACCGGTGTAGCCGATTGGTGGTGTTCGCACAAGAGGGTTGCTGCATTTTCAATCTTATTGGCAAGAAAAGGCGAATTGATCAAGGCTTTCTACAAAAGTAAGTTTTCTATGAAATCCTCTTGATCACTATGATCAATCTAGTTGATCTTTTAGCATGTTTATAGCCTATGTACAACCCATTAAATATAGATTTATTGTTGTAATATTTTGCAAATTGTATTGG
Organism: Luffa aegyptiaca; assembly: GCA_017139565.1. Taxonomy (NCBI): domain Eukaryota; kingdom Viridiplantae; phylum Streptophyta; class Magnoliopsida; order Cucurbitales; family Cucurbitaceae; genus Luffa; species Luffa aegyptiaca. The sequence continues at coordinate 28,585,055 of CM029397.1, forward strand.
TATTTCAATTAGAATCTAAGACTCTAAGTAGGTTGGTAATACTTTCCGCTACATGGGGCTTTTATCCCTTCATTTTCAACTAGTCACCATCTCCCTTGGGGTACGATATCCGGAGTACTCTCCACTTTATTACTTGATAGTGTATACTTGCACTCAGTAGTGTTTTGTGCCACAACACTCATTAGTGGAGGAATACATTTTTTACATCAAGTTGTCTAAGGTCTCATTCTAATTTGGTTTTATGGCTAAGATAAGTCTAATGGTTGTTGGTTTGATCACTGGACCGAAGGTCTCTTCATAGTCAATTCCTTCTATTTGTGTGTATCCTTGGGCCATTAGCCTAGCCTTGTGTCTTTCTATGGATCCATCTTTCTTGGGTTTTTTTTTTTAATATCCACTTCGATCCAATGACATTGGTATTTGTTGGTCTTTGAACTAGTTCCCATGTGTTGTTAAATGAGATAGCTTGCATTTCCTCTTCCATTGCCTTTTTCCAATGTGGAATGACTATTGCTTTCTTATAATTTGCTGGATCACAGTTTGAGTTTACTGCAATTAAGGAATGATGTCTAGATCATTCTTTGTCATTTTTTGTTTTATCTTGGATATGTGCAGTTACTTTGGCTCTTGTGATCATGGGGTGGTTTGATGTGCAGTACTTAGGTTGATTTCCATCCTTGAGAGATGTGTAGCTTGCAGCCAAAATAGGATTACAATTAGTCAAATCAATATAAAGTTTGTTACTAACATCAGGTAATTGAGTTGAGTTAGTGATAATTTGAGGAAGGAAGGCTTGTTTTTTCATTTCATCGTGCCTACTTGCATGCGCTGAGGTTATGCTCTTCTCCGTTGTTGAATCTGCTCCAATTGATTTGCCTAAATTGCCCTTGGATGTGTTTTCTTGGTTGTTTATTCCTTGGTTAATTTGTTGTCCTTCTTCAAACTGACATGAATTTTCAGTGTGTGATTGATGATGCCCCATTGAATCTTCTATGTTGTGGGCATCCTTCCTCAAATTGATGTGGAGTATTAGCAACAACAATTGACATATCATTAGCTATATTCTTTGGCATGTTATTCTGTTCTTCAACAGATTCAAGTGCAATCACTCGGATGTTGTCTGAATCTTCAAGGAATATGCTTGGCCGAGGTTTTTGTATACTTTTTGAGTGTTTCACACCATTGTCGCCTTCATTTCCTTTTGCTATCCATGTTTATATATCTACAAAAGAAATTGTATAGGAAAAATGATCTCATCGAATACCACATGTCTAGAAATGTAAACTCAATTATATGTAGGATTGAGACATCTAACCTGATCAAAGCAATTGAAAATGTTGGGAAAACCTTTTAAGGTGGCTGAATTCATTTTTGTCTTGATAATTGGGACTTCGGTTTTATTGTCTAAATTAACATTTATTTTGAATGAAAGTAATGAATATACACTTGTCAAATGAGCATAAAACTAAAATAATAATGGAAAGCATTACAAGTATTTTGAGGTACAGTATGTACTCAAGTTAGTTGATTAATTAAATGGATAATAATTTTTCAATAAATCATTTTTCTAAAAGTATTTAAAGTTGTCTTCCAAAACACCCCAAGATTTTTTTTTCTAGTTATTCAGTTCTTTCTCCCAGGTCGATTGATCCAAAAGATTTCAATAAAGTTAACAAAATTATGTTAAATGCAAGTTTAGTTACACCAAAACTATAGTCTCTTTGTTATAAGTTGTTGAGCATTTAGCTGAAATATGATTACTCTTTGTGTCCTTTATAATTTAACTTTAGATTCTTGAATATAGTTATTTGAGTTAATTTGAAAATTTCTAACTTTAGCAAATTTTGTATATGATTCTACCTAGAGAAAGTGATCAACTTCTTTTTTCTTTTTTATTTTTTATTTTTACTATTTATAAAACCATTTTTGATATTTCAGATGTTGGGCATTGTTTACATGAATCTATGACTCATTTTTTAGCCTTGGAAAGACAAAACATAATGTGATTGTCAGGGTTTGTAATCTTACCCTAATTTCATTTATATTTTTAACAGTTTTTTGTTATCTTACTCTCAAACTATACATAATTGGATATGAAAGGAAAAGAAACCTTGAGCAATGTGACAACAGTCAAAAGGGGAGTTCGCTTGTAGTTTTATGTTTTGTGAATTCACTACATCAACAAGAGATTTAAAGAAAAACTACGTTTACTTGGAGAGGATGATTTTCAGTTGAGCTTTTGAAAAAGTTGAAAGCACATTTTTGGACCATTGGTAATGTAAATTTTATGCTCTTGTTAAAGATGGTTAAGGCAACCCTTTTGACAAGTTTTTTGTGTAGGTACGTATGTGTCTTCCAAGGTTTAAATTTTAATACAAACGCTTTATTTTAATGTATAGTTTTTAGTAGTTATCATTAATGTCTTTTGTTGACTTTACTAGCTGCTAGTGGTATAAGGTCCACAGTCTTTTAAATGGTTGAGATTAGGTAAAGCCAAAACCATATGATGATACCCATTGAGTCAAATGGTTAGCAAAAATATGATTTTGTCTGCTTACATTGTGCATATAATGTGAGTTTTGAAAATGTTTGTGTTATGTACCTATGTCTACGTCAAATTAAAACTAATCCTTTAGTTATTGCAATTAGGTAATGTTATAGTTCAACTTTCAAGAAGAAGCTCAAACTATATCTATGAATCTTCCATTAGAGATTGATATACTTGTTTGGCTATATGAGATTGGTTAACTTTATCTTCTTATTTATCTTTTCTTTACTTCTGGAGGGAATTTTCAAGTTATAATCTAATTTTGAAAATAAAACTATTAGATCACTAATAACATGTTGGAGAGTGATGTTGGAAGGGTCAAAATCACATGTTCTGCTTTTTTAGTATAAAATGACATGACAAAAGTGAATTTGGCCAATCTATAATGACTCATAGACATGTCATAAATCATCTTTAGTTTTCTTGTGTAATAATGTTATAAGGTTATAAAGAGTTTATAACCACTCTTAACCGTATAACACACTCTAATTCAAGCCTTAATTCTTTTGAGATGGCTGCTCCTTTTTCGTTTCACACAACCTTACTAATTCCATTGCCAATCTCTCAACCTCTTCCTCATCATTCGCCTTCAAAACACTGTTAATTTCTTTCACTTTCTTTCGAAAAATTTCCCCTGTTTTTTCCTTTACAACCTTCTTGATTGCCCCTGCAATTTCATCCATTTTCATTCTCCCTTCTTCATCTCTCTTGATCTCCAACCCCACGCCCATTTCCTCCACCAATCTCGCTATCACTGGGTTGTCTGGTTGCGTTGGCACTCTGATGATCGGCACTTCGAACACCAAGCTCTCCAAAAACGAGGACAATCTGCAATGGCTCACATGGCCTCCGGTGCTCCGATGAGCCAGTATTTCCGCTTGTGGAGCCCATCCTTGAACGAACTTCCCTCTCTTCGGTCCTCTCAATGAATCCTTCTGGCACCACCGCTTCCACCGTTGTCTCGTCTCCCATCAGAAGCCTGACATTCCATATGAAATTTGCCTTGCTCATCTCCAATCCGTGAGCGATTTCTTCAATTTCTTCTTTGGAAGGGTAATACTCGCTTCCGAATGAAACCAACACTGTCGAATATGGCTCCTTCTTGTCTAGCCATTCGATGATTTCGATGTGCTCCTCATTTTTGCTGGATGTAGGTTGCTGAAGCAGGGGACTGGTGGACACGATGTTGTTCGTGAACGACGATGTGAGAAATTCTAAATACTTCGCCTCGAGTTCTCTTGAAGTTTTTATTATAATTGTGCCTGAAGATAGATCCAAGTATTTTCTATATGATTGGTGTTGTGCTTCGTCCATATGCAAATAGGGGCATTTCGATTTCCAGTACTCGGGAAGCTCAAATTCCAGAAATCGAAGATCGTTAGAAACGATTCTGATCATGATAGAGATGAATACGACACTAAAAATAGAGAAGAAAATCATCGGAATGTTGAGCGACGAAGAAATCGATGAGTTAACAATGTCGACGATCACAAGATCTGGGTTCAAGGTTTTGAGTATGGGTTCAAGAATTAGAGCAACCTTTTGAAAGGCATCTCTGAGTTCGGGCATTAAATGCGGTGAAGGCCTTTGGTTGTGTGATAATGAGGAGGAAGCTCTAGTGAAGATTGTAGATGAATCTCCACTAATTGGATTGAATTAGAGTAGCCTTCGGAAAGGTAATTTGGTTTAATGGCTTCTAAAATTACAGGCGTGGAGCATAAATAAACTTGAAAATTTCTCTTTGCAACCCCCTTGGCAGCTCTAAGAAGGGCGATACATGGCCATGGGTCAGCCATGGAAGCATAAAAACTTTGAAGCTTTCCTGTCTTGCATTCATGGCGTGAAATGGCTGTATAGTTCTGTGTTTCTTGGCAGAGTTGTGTAATTTTATTCCCTCCGTCTATGTTCATTCATATAGAGAGTGAGGAGATTTGCTAACTTACAATAAATGTTAAATTATAGGTCCTCCGCTTACTTGTCCATCATGCACTCATTTTGTAATATCAAACAACAATCTAAACTCTTCTTGCATGTGACGGGATTGGGTTAACTATAAAAAGTTGGAATCGTAAATAAATGGCATGTGTTTCTTGTTTTTTTTTTTTCTTGGAATAATGAAGTTTTGTTTTTTTGTTCGGATTGAGTGTAATCAAATTTATGCTACATTTTCCAACGAGAGCATAACTCAAGTGCCATAATGTTTGTACCTCAACCACGAAGTTAAAGATTCAAATCCGGGAAATTTCTAATACTACGGTAGTATGGAAAAAATTTCATACTACCCCCATCGTACTAGAAATTTTCCTAGATCAAATCTCCCACTCCACATTGTTGTTAGAAACATTTATGCTACATTTAATAAGAAAATTATAATGATATTTTTAAAATACATATTAATTTGTGATATTGAGTAAAAAATATAGTTTAATATTTTTTTGTGTATAATAACGTTTATTAAAATTATAAAATAATACAAATCTCTTGCCATTCAATAATTTATTGAAATTTTCAAAAAAAATAAAATAAAATTATTGAATCGTTCGTTATAGAGGAAGCAATTGGACCGTTCGTAAATTAATTATGTTTAACAAAATACCCCTACATTGGCAAAAAATTAAGCATTGAGAAATATACCTCCGTTGACGACTCAGAATTCTTCAACGGACACCACCACGAGGTGACCTTGTTATTCTCTGAGATTGAGAACGGAGTGGTGGGACTCCCGTTCTTGAATCTTGAATTTGGGAGAGAAACACATAGAGTAAATGAACTCCTCTGTCTTTTACGTTGAGAGAGAGTCAAAGAGATAAAAGAGAGATTTTTTCAAGATTCTGCAGAATGTATCATCATGCCAAAAGACCCCTCCTGCGTATTAAGTGAGAGAAAAGATTTGATTTTTTTAAAATTAATTAAATAAAACAAATTTAATATAATTAATTTTTTTTTAACAAAATTTAATATAATTAATTAATCACATTAATGAATTAATCTTATGTGCATCTAAATCATATTTAAATACATCACTCTCACATAATATATAGTTTCAATTAATTTAATTAAATCTAATTTAACTAAATTAATATTAACCAACTAATTAATTAATTCATAATTAAGTAATTCAATGATTAACTAAATATCACATATTTAATTAATCCATCATTTGAGTCATATTCAAATGTCTCTCTCTTATAACCTATAGTTTTAATATGAATCTAATTCACATTAAAATTAAACTATAGATTCAATTTAATTAAATCGCATTTAACTAAATTCAATTGAACAATCAATTAATTCAAAATTAACTAATTTTATAATTAATTAAATATCAATCATATTTAATTAATTACATATTAGAATCATATTCTAATATATCTCTCATATATTATAGTTTAATTAAATCACATTTAATTAGACTAATTGAATAATTAATTAATTCACAATTAATTAATTTATTCACTAATTAAATATCACATATTCTTCTAAAAAAAATTTTAATATCACATATTTAATTAGTTATAAATTTGAACACTTTCAAATATATAATTATCTCAATTTAATAAAGTTTAATCACAAATTAAACTTTATATTTTAATGTATCAACATACATTATATTAATTGCACTTCATACAATTAACCTGATTTCCAAATTGAATTTGAAAAATTCAAATTCTTTTCAAGATAAACTGTTCCCAATTACTCTTTACGAGCTAGCAGAGGGACCTAATGGACCTACATATTAGAAGCTTCAATGATATGAGGTTAACTGACTAAACTCATTAATCAAGTTAACCAATATTCATTAATTGTGGGTCACTCCACTAAAGACCCACAGCTCCACTCTTCGCACTGTAGAATATTTTTGTGTCCACGGATATTGACCAATAACGGTAAGTCAATCATTCACGAGTGTTCGTAACTACAGTTGGGTCAAATTACCGTTTTACCCCTGAGTTACCTCTGGCTCCTTAAGTACCAGTGCTCCTCTAATGAACAACCTGTTTATGGTCCAACCAGTAAACAGAAAGTCCCTCTCGGGCTAGTGAGAGGGCGGGATCCCTTTGTTCAAGACCCGGAGTCACCACTTAAGGGAACACTCATCAATTTCTCCTAGAAGTGGGAAGAAGTGAATTCCATCTTGTGTTGTCATGTCCCTAGCCCCCCACTCGGTCTTATCCCCAAGACGGTAGGCTTGTTGAGTCGGCGTGCAGGTGATAGCGGGCAGAAATGTCGTTATTTTAGTCCTAAAATATTAAGCTTTTTAGTGCTTTAATTGTGTTTTTATTGAAGATATTTAATATATTTTGTTATTTGGTCTTTATGAGCAAATTATGGAATTTGGTGAAAAAAAAAATGCCCAAAAAGAAGTCATTCAAGCTCAATTTCCATACATGGGTCAAGGGAGAAGCCAAGAAGGTCAACCATGAAGATGAAGCCCAAAAGAAATGAAGAGAGGCCCAAATTCAAGCCCAAAATCGCGCTAGAAAGTTTTGGAATTCACCTAGCGTCGAGACACTGTAGGGACAGCGTCGAGACGCTGTCCCATTTATTGGCAGACAAGTTGATGACGTCAAAGCGTCATGACGCTGTGCCAATAGCGTCGCGACGTTGTCCATTTTTCAGGCCTATAAATAGCGCCCCTTGGAGCCATTTTTTACCATCAATCATCAAGACCCCAAATTGGGGTTTAGCTATACATAGCTAAAATATCCACAAAATTTACAATGGAAAACATAAATATGAGCACAATAAAAGGGAAGGAATTGACCGTCGAAGACCCCGTTGCTGTCGCTTGGAGTCCCTCCGAGCACACCTTGAGCCTCCTAGAGTGCTCCCCAAAACTCCCCAAAATTTTCCCACTAAAGAACTCTCAAAAAGGCTAGAAAGCCTTGAGAGAGGCTCCAAAGGAGCCAAGGAAAGAAATGAAAGAATGAGAAAAAAAAAATCATCATTTTTTCATTCTTTCACTTCTTTCCTTGGCTCCTTTGGAGCCTCTCTCAAGGCTTTCTAGCCTTTTTGAGAGTTCTTTAGTGGGAAAATTTAGGGGAGTTTTGGGGAGCACTCTAGGAGGCTCAAGGTGTGCTCAGAGGGACTCCAAGCGACAGCAACGAGGTCTTCGACGGTCAATTCCTTCCCTTTTATTGTGCTCATATTTATGTTTTCCATTGTAAATTTTGTGGATATTTTAGCTATGTATAGCTAAACCCCAATTTGGGGTCTTGAAATGAAATTATAGTTAAAATATTGTTATAATTGTCTATCTCTTGCCCTTTTTCCTAATTATTTGTATGGATGCTCGTAATGCAGTATGCAATCTGACCAATTGTGTATTGATTCAGTTCTTAATGGAGACTAGACGGAGAGAAGTTAGGATAGATCATAATCCATGCAACTAGTTTAATTGTTCATAGTGACAACGAGATTAGCTGATTAAACTTAGATTCCTAAAATGAATCAGAGCGTAATAATTAATGAATTTTAATAGCGCTAAGGACACTTAGGTTGTTAAAATGAATTAATTACAATTAGGGGAGATCGACAGGAGAACCTATGTGATTAACGGAGATTCTAGGTTTATAATTAGCTGGGCATCGAGATAGGATAATTGTAATAATTGTTTAGCTAATAATTGATTTTCAAGACCCCACTTCCCATTAAAAACTCTTTCTCCATATTTTATTTTCCTTGATTGATCAAATTTTCTCTTTAATTGCTTTGATTTAAATTCTCTCTAATTGCATGTTTTGGTCCCTAGATATTATTTCTCCCAAGTATTTTTAGTGTTCAAAAAATTTTTGCTTTGCTTAATTTTCGCTTCGCCTCCCTGTGGATTTGATACTCGGAATTCTTCTGTTTTACTATTACTTGTGACGACCCGTGCACTTGCGGATATCGTAAACAAACATCGGAGCGAACAACAGGCCACTCTCACCCGTACTAATCAAAGGACAATCCCTCGTGAGAAGGAGTTCATGAAACACTCAGGATTAAGACTGAGTTATGTCATCCTATTGAAACAGTAACCTAACTTGTTAACGGTGTTACATCTAGTGGTTTACTGTTTCGTGGTTCGATCTTAAGCAAACTCATTACATAGGATACCCCCGCTCGCATGTCTCTTACATGGACGTCTTGGATCAATATGTCTGTATCGAATACAAAGCGGGGCGTATCACATAGTGTTACCAGGATAAGGTACCCAACCTTATCCCTATACTATAGACCTTTTAGGTTGTTACTTGAACATTGATCCTCGTATGTCCCCACATACTAGTTCAAGTAACATATAAACAACATTGGATCTTAGTTTATTGGATTTGGGTCATATTGTGCAATTTTAGACTTAAATTAACAATAACACTTTATTGCATAAACTTCAATAACACTTTATTGATACAAGTATATAATTTGTTAACATTCACTATCTACGAGTTTTAGGACATAAAACCCAACAGAAGGACCCCCTCCTGCCGTGAAGCTTCAGCGCCACCCGCCCTCCAGCCGCCAGTGTCCTCGCCGCTCCGTCGCCGTCTGAGTCGCCTAGCCCGTCGCAGCACCGCCGCCGGTCGTGCGACTTTCTCTCTCTCTCTCTGCGTTTTTGGCCGAGTCCAGCTATGCTGTCTATCCCTCTCGTGTTTGTCGTGACCTGTTTAGTGTCGCCGACAAGTGGAGTGCAACCCGTAGCGCAACCTGAGCCTCGTCGCCCTCTCTCGAGTGTCTCTCTCTCTGTTCGATGCGTTTCGTGGTTCAAACCATTCTTTCTCTGCGTTTTTCAGCCTTAACTCGTGGGTAAGTCTTTTTTCCTCTCAATATAGGTTGATTAAGGCCCGATCTAAGAGTCCCTTGCGTTGTTTTGGTTAGATCTTGCGCAGGTAGCAGTTCGAGGCCCGTCTTTCGCGTTTTTGCCTCTGTCTAGCAGCATTACTGGGTGTTTTCAGAATCACCTAACAACCCCGGTAAGTTTAAACGCTTACCCATGTTCGGTTGGTGCCTAAAATTAATTACCCATAATGTTTATGTGTTGGAAAATCTGAGTTAGCCTCAAATTTCTGTTCTGTAGTGTCGTCTTTGCTCAAATTGTGGGTGTCTTGGCATTGTTTAAGCAATTCCAGTTAGTCTAGGCATTTACCCATGCTAGGATGGTGTTGAGATTAAAATGCCCATTTGTTTTAGGTGCTGGAATTTTAATGTAACGTTGATTTTCTGTTTTGCAGCGCCGCTTAAGTGTTCGATTGAGTTCGATACACTTCAATGTGGTCACCCATGCGCAAGGAGTGTTCTAACACGCTGTTCGAGGTTAGAATAACCCGTCTAGCGTGAAAGCGGGTCTGTTTGGGTGAGTTTCCTTGTTGTCCTTGTTCTATAGCTTTAAAGTTGTGCTGCCATTAGATAATCTAGCCTTAGAAGCATGATTTCGATCGTTACCCATTAGTTACAAGGAATGATTTACACGGTCGTTACCCATTTGCCTTAGAAGCATGTTTTTGCCCAAATTCATACCGATTCGAGTAGAAATCAACAGATTGACTCCTAAATTCTAGACACAGACTTACAAGGAATGATTTACAACAATTTTGCCCCAAAAACGTGGGCCCTTACAATATCAAATCATAGAAAATTGTAAATCTAATGGCCAAAACACCTAAACAGTCTTTAAGCAAACCAAAACATTAAAAAATGCAAATCGATCCCACTAACAGCCACAATGCAAATTCTAAAATCGAAATTAAAATCACGAAATGGCTCTGATACCATTTGAAGGAATTGAATCCTCTAGCGGAAGCGGTTTTCACCGTTCATGATTTAATTTCGATTAATTAGAATATCGGTACGTTAGGCAAAATTCAGAAACTATTTCTAAACTAGATTAAGCATACATAGACTGAATTCTAAACTAATTTAGAACAACAAACTTACATGATTGGAGACCAAACACGTTGCTCAATGCTCCTAAAAACGTTATTGATCTCCCAATGGACAACACCACGGAAGAACACCTGCTATCCTCTAGGATCACTGAGATTTGGTTTGTGGGAACCAAAATTGTCTTGGATGGGAAAAATTCCAGCAACATGATTGCTGAATTTTGAGAGAAATCTAGAGAGAAAAATTGGGAGTTCTCTCTCTGTGTTATGCGTGAGAATGAGAGAGTGAGGAGGAGAATAGGGAAACCCCATCAGGCCACCACATATGATTAGGTTAGGAAGTTATCATTAACTCCCTAACCAATCCCGTCATTTGATCTGGACCGTTTAATTTAAATAATTAATTATAATTTTTAAATAATAATAATTAATTCTAATTAATTTAATTCAAAAAATTTTAATTCAATCAATTATAACATATAGTTTTAATTCAATTAAATCATATTCAATTTAGGTCACTCAATTAATTTAAATTAATTGATCCCACATTAATTAAATATCAAATATTTAATTAATATTACAATTGAATCATATTCAATTTTATATCTCTCTCATTAATCCTATAGTTTTAATGTGCATCAAAATGTACATTAATATAAACTATAGTATTAATTTGATTAAACCATATTTAACCAAACTAAATTAAATTAATTAATTCATGAATTAATCAAATATCATATATTTAATTAAATTAATAATTCTCTCATTAATTAATCTTGAGTCATATCCAAAATTAATTTTATTATAAAGTTTAATTCACTAATTAAACTTATACTATAATTGTAACGCCCCGCGTTTCGGAATCGAGCCATTTTGGGATTTGCTGAGCATTTTATTCTAACTTGGAAAATTAGAATTTAAGCTTAGCATTGGGTCGATAAATTAAATTTCTATAATTTATGAAAAAATGGATTTTAATTAAATCTTTAATTTCCTAAAGTTTTGAGGTTTAATATTTGATATTTATTTTAGGTTTCAAAAGACCCAAATCCCAACTCAATTGGGTTATTTTCCAAATCTTTTAAGAGTTAGGAGATTTAAATGAGATTAAATAGGTTAATCCAAGCCCTTTTCCCTCCTATTCTTAGTGGGTTTTTCTTTTCGTAAGGTGCATTTTAAAAGAAAAGAAAAAGAAAAAGAAAAAGAAAAGAAAAAAGAAGAAAACCCTCAAAGTTCATCTTCCTCTCCCTTCCCTCTTTCTTTTCGTGTATTAGCCGCAAACCCCCCTCCTTCCCTGAGTTTTTGTGCAATTGGCAGCCCCTCCTCGTCTTTCCTCCGACGTCAATCGGGCACACAAGAACCAACCAAGAATCGTTGGATTCATCTCTCTCTCTCTTTCTCTCTCTCTCTCTCTCTCTCTCTCTCGCGACGCTGGACTCGTGAAGAAGAAGGCGAATTCTTCCCCCTCTCCCTCGCGTTCGTCAGCAGCTGTCTCTCTCTCCTATTTTCTCCTCCTTCGGCAAGCACCCACGTGCACGAGTAGCAGGTCCGACGGGCTCAATTTCTTCCTTTTCTTATTCCTCACGTTTTCCGGTCAAGGCCCACAAAGAAGATGAATTTGCTCCCTTCTCTCGAGTGTTGAGTTTCGACAACACACAATGGCGATACTGTTGGGTTTTATGCCCTAAAACTCGTAGATAGTGAATGTAAACATATTGTATACTTGTTTCAATAAAGTGTTATTCAGTTTCTACAATAAAGTGTTATTGTTAAATATTGCACAAGTTGACCCAAATCCAATAAACTAAGATCCAAGGTTGTTTGTATGTAACTTGAACTGGTATGTGGGGACATACGGGGATCGATGTTCAAGTAACAACCTAAAAGGTCTATAGTACAAGGATAAGGTTGGGTACCTTATCCTAGTAACACTATGAGATATGACCCGCTTTGTATTTGATACAGACGTATTGATCCAAAGCGTCCATGTAGTAGACATGCAAGCGGGGGTATCCTATGCAATGATTTTGCATAAGACCGGACCACGAAATAGTCAACCATTAGTTGTAACACTGTTAACTAGTTAGGTTACTGTTTCAATAGGATGACCTAGGTGACTCAGTCTTAATCCTGAGTGTGTCATGAACTCCTTCTCATGAGGGATTGTCCTTTGATTAGCATGGGTAGGAGTGACCAATACGCTGACTCAATATGTCTTCCTTTTTGGGGACAAGACCGAGTGGGAGGCTGGGGACATGACAACACAAGAAGGAATTCACTCCTTCCCACTTCTAGGAGAAGTAGTTGAGTGTTCCCTTAAGTGGTGACTCCCAGACTTGAATAAAAGGGTCCCACCCTCTCACTGGCCCAAGAGGGACTTTCTGCTTAAATTGTTGGACTATAAATAGGTTGTTCATTAGAGGAGCGCTGGTACTTAATGAGACAGATGTAACACAGGGGTAAAACAATAATTTGACCCAACTGTGATTACGAACACTCGTGAAGGATTGACTTACCGGCATAGGTCTATATCCATGACACAGAAATGTTCTACAGTGAGAAGAGTTCAGCTGTGGTTCTTTAGTGGAATGACCCACAGTTAATGAATATTGGTTAACCTGATTAATGAGTTTAATCGGCTAACCTCATATCATTGAAGCTTCTGATCTGTAGGTCCATTAGGTCCCCCTGCTAGCTCGTAAAGAGTAATTAGCAACAATTATATCTTGAGAGAATTTGAATAGTTCAAATTCATATTGGGAATTAAGTTAATTGTATGAGATACAAATTAATATAATGTATAAGGATACATTAAAATGTAAAGTCTACTTTGAAATTAAATTTTATTATTATGAGAGAAATGAATATTTGAAGAAGTATGAATTTGATTCATATTAAATTTATAGGACATAAGAGAATTGAAAGGAGTTCCAATTTTAATATGGATTTGATTCATATTATAGAATTAATTAATTGAAGGCCTGCCATTAAATATATGATATTTAATTGGGTAATTAATTAATTAACTAATAGAAGGTCTGAAATTAAATATATGATATTTAATTGGTGATTAATTAATTTAATGAATTAATTAATTGGAAATTAATCAATTATGGAAATTATTAATCACTTATGGAAGTAATTAATCATTTATGAAAATGATTTAATCACTTATGGAAGTGATCAATCATTTAGGAAAAGATTAATCAATTATGGAAAAGATTAAATCAGTTATGGAAATAATTGATTTTAAATGAATATTTTATTCATGACCTTTCTCCTATAAATAGAACACTAACCCTAGGGTTTAGGGACTACAACATATGGCCACCATAAGGCCATCTCATATTCTCTCAACTCAAGAATTCTAGGGAGAATTTTCTCTCTAGAGTTTTTCCCATTCAAGATTAGGTAGTCCCACAACTACGTTCCTAATCTCAGAGTTATAGTGGGGAAGATCAAATGGTGGTGTTATTCGTTGTTGTAGAGCAATCAAGAAACATTCTTGAAGAATTCAGAGTCGTCAGATGGAGGTATGCTTCTCATCGCTTAACTTTTTACCAATGTATTGGTATTTTGTAGAACAAAATTAATTTACTTACGGTCCAATTGCTTCCGCTGAAACGAAATTGGGAATTCCAATCCTTCAATTGGTATCAGAGCCGATCGTAGATCTAATCTTGTTTCTCTGAAATTTGCATTGGTTTTTGGTGGGTACCTTTATGCATTTGATGAATGAAAGGTTTGCTAGTAGATGTTTTGGGTTTTTGGCATTAGATTTTGCAATTTTTTTTATTGATTTGATCAATGTAAGGGCTCTGTGTTTTGGGCGTTTTATTGCAAATCGAGTTTGTAAGTCCATGTCTATCGATTGTGTCTGTGTTTATATTAAAATCGGTGCAATTTGGGACCAAATCGGATGAGTACAGTGCTGGAAATAGACAAATTCACGGAAACGCGCGTATTTTATATATATATATATATATATAAAGAAACACTAAATTACATGAAAACATATTTGCTAGGTTGGTTGGAGCAGCCTTCTTTTAAATGAGAGGTCATGAGTTCTCAATCCTGGACATTAGCAGATTTGAGCGCATCAATTTTTTTTTAGCATGAAGTAACTTCCGTGCATGTTCATGGGCGGTTTTTAGGGTGGTTACAGTTTCAGGTCCGGTTCAACTATTAGGGGTGTTCAAAAAACCCGACAACCCGAAAAACCGAACCAACCCAACCCAAATCATAAGGGTTGGGTTGGGTTAGAAAAGTTTTCGGTTTGGGTTGGGTTACCTTTTTAAAGATTCTGCCGGTTCGGTTCGGCTCACGGGTTGAAGGGAAAAAAATTTGGTTCAACCCGAACCGAACTAGTGATATATATATACATGTACTCTTTTTTTAGGGTTTTGCTTCAGGACTTTCCAATTTTCCAAATCGCCTCACGTTTGCTCCCTGAATCTCCAAATCGCCTCACGTTTCTCCAGTTTCAACGCTCGTCGTTGTCATTCTATCTTCCCAGCTCCACTCGCCGTCGTCATCGCCTTCGCGCTTTGCAACTTCAAGCGTTCGCCATTGTTGTTAATCTTCCCAGCTCCACTCGCCATCACATTCAACCATCCATCGTTGCCTTCAGCCATCACCTTCAACATCCATTTATTCGTTGCCTTCAGTCTCGTTACATCTGATGCTAAATTTAGATTTGGTAATTGTTGAATGATAAATCCACTTTTGACGAGTTTTTTCTGTTTGGTTGTGTGAAAATGGGGGGAAATTAATTGAAGTTTGAGGTTTTTGCTTTGGAACTCTTGTTTTTTGTTATTGTTTGTGTGGGTTTTCTGGGCTACCATTTTACAATCTGGATAGTGAGAAAATGAAGGAAAATTAGAAAAAAACTTGGAGGTTCGTTTATTGTTCTTGAACTATAGTTACTCTTGGACAATCTTTTCTACTGTTTTTTGAACCTTCATTTTGATGGGTTCTGTTTGGTTGATGAAAAATTATGGAAAATTGAATGAACTTAGAGTTTTTTTGGTTTTAAATTTCGTAAGCAAAGACAAAATGGAGGTTGCACTTGACTTTCTTCCTCTTTCTTCTTTGCCTTCACCAACTCTTCTCTCTGCTTTCTCGACAATGGCTAAAAAACCATTCAGATATTTTGTGGTATTTTACCTTTACCTTTTCTCTTTCTGTCATAGGGATTCTAAGAACCATTCCAATTGATTTTGTCTTCAACCCGATGACCCAACCCGACCCAACCCAAAAATATAGGGTTGGGTTGGGTTGGGTTAGTTTCTTATATAAGGTTGAATGGGTTCATAAATTAACCAACCCGAAAATTCAGGTTAGTCCAAAAAACGTCTATAACCCGACCCAACCCGACCCATGTACACCCCTATAAACTATGGTTTGGTCTGGTCTGGGCGTTTGAGGCATGGTTCATGAGAGTTTGATCGATTCTTGACCGAGTCTCATTCGGTTCATGCGGTTCAAGGAGTTTGTTGACCGGTTCGCGGGACTGTTGACTTGGTTCGTGCGGTCTGGACAATTTTTGGGCCGGTTCAGTGAGTTTTAGGCCGCTTCAAGCTTATTTCAAACTGGTTCAGCACGGTTCAACTCAATTTCTCACCGGTTCGAAGAGTTTGGACGTGGTTCGAGGCTATTTTGAGCTGGTTCTCGGCTAGATAGGGCATTTTTTAGATTAATTATTGTAATTTTTCTAATTTATTTTGTCCTATGATGCCAAAACCCGTCTACTTAGCTATTTAATTGCTTTATGGATGTCATATAGCTTAAAATCCCACCATAGGTTAAGCATATTCATGCAATTTTTAATTATAATTGCTATAATATAAGTATTATGCATGAATTTAATTTTCATGAGTATTTAATATTAATTGTTATGATTAAATGGATGAAAATTGAGAAGCATTGAGCATGAAATTACTTTAGTAAAGAATATAAAGAGTTATATTTATGAAAGTGATTTATATGCTTATTTATTTTCATGAGCAAATATAAAGTGTTATGTTTTTTTTTTTTTGAAAAAAAATATAAAGTGTTATGTTATTGTATGAAAATGTGTAATTTTCTTGGGTAATTAATTTAAGAGTTAGATTAATTGAAGAAAGTTAATTTGAATTGAGCATGAAATTACTTTAGTTTAAAAAGTATAAGAGTTATATTTATATAAGTAATTAACATGCTTAATTAATTTTCATGATATATTAATATAAATGTTATGTTAATGTATGAAAATGGTAATGCTTAATTTTAATTTTCTTGTATAATTAATTTAAGAGTTAGGTTAATTAAAAGGAAATTAAATTGCATTGAGAATGACATTACCTTAGATTAATATAATTGTTATATTTATGGTATGTCATGTATGCTAATGTATGGTTTTATAAATTAATTAGAATTTGATTGTTCATTTATTCACCATAGTAGCATGTTATAGGGTTAATTCATTAAAATTTATAATAGTTATAATACTAATGAATACAAACTGTTAACCTATAACAAAGAATTGCATGCAAACATAGGACCTTAGGATAAATGAATTAATTTTAAAATGTTTAAAACTAATTAGACCTAAGATCACATTTCTAATAGGATTAGAATTATTCTTACCTAGAATTAAAATTAGTTTTAATTGACTAAGTAGGAAAAACATTACTATGATTATAAGGGAACTCCACCGGTTAAGTTCTGTCTAAGGCTGGGGGTATTTAAGTTGACGGTTTACGGAACACCTCCTACCTGGGAACTACCTGGAATACCGGAGTTAAATTAATCATAGTTAAATGTTAGCATGCAATGTCACTAGGTTTGTTAAAAGTGTTTAATACACCTAGATCTTTAGAGTAAAGACCTTACATTACTGTGGTTATAAGGGAACTCTCTCGTTAAAGTTTTGTCTAAGGTTGGGGGTACTTAAGATGACGATTTACGAAACACCTCCTACCTGGGAACTAACCCGAACCTTGAGTTGAATTAACCATAGTAATGTTGACTTGCAATGTTGGGTTTATTAAAAGAAGTTTAATTCACCTAAAACATTGCGGTTGAATCCTTTCCATAATTGTTATGATAGGATCAGACTTAGATAGATTAACTTAGGCGAATTTTATCTAAGTTAAACAACCCTAAATTAACATTAGGGCATTTTCAGTGGGAGGAAAATTACAAAACGAGATTTAAATCAAGTTTTGCTCCTACGTCCCTATATTCACAACGTGAGGTTCATGCTCGGCTTCGAGTCGCCTTAGGAGCGAGGTCCCTTCGGAAAGTGTTTGCATGAATCAATAACAAGGTGAATGGGAAAAATGTCTAGAGTAAGTGGGAGCGGGACACGTGTCAACGTATCCCTCGATCTCCGCCCCTAGTTCGCACCGTGAGAGTCCTATGATCCGCCTGTAGGTTGTCCTGGCGCAACCATCCCTTCGGAGGGCCTGATCATAGGATTCAGAACACCGTTAACTCCTGAATAGGATAGAGTCACTTAGGCTAATCACCAACAGTTGTCTTTCCCTTCGGTAGCCTGTTGGTGCGTGCCTCTAAGATCTGAAAGTGGGAGGGTTACACTTACGGGGATGAGTTAAATGTGTTAACTAACCCTTGACCGTACAACGGTAACTAAACGCTAACGGAATATGAGTTATTCTGGTGTTAGAGTTTGGTTGAGATTGTCTCAATTCAGAGGAGGAGTAGCTGACTACCCTTCAGTGGCTGATGTTCTAAACCTCTGAAGTATCGTTGCAAAAACTAAATCAATAGTTTTATAGGGTTTCTTTGATTGCTTATTTTTTTTTGTAGAATTTGATTGGATTATTTGTGATGGGTTATTGCAATTAATAATACAAGTAATTTGTTACTTCAACAATTATATAATAATTTTATGTGTATTGTCTTACGTAATTTTTATAAATAACGGTAATACAACAAGCTTAAATGACAAATTGTGGTAAATAAGTCTAGGATTATTCTTAACTGAGGAATGTCCTCATGCCCCATATGTTTAATTCATTAAGAATTGTTCTTGGTGAATAGGACATAGAACCCTGCTTAGCAAAAAGAGAACTTGTCTTGAAAACTTGATTAGTGAAGAATAATGGTTCTCCCTGAATACTTGATTCAGGGGCCACAAATCAAGTGTGTTCTTCTTTTAAAAGAATAAGTTCCTGGCAACAGCTTGCTGCTTGTGTAATAACTCTCAAAGTTAGAATTAGAGAGGTTATTTTGGCTATAGCAGTGGGGAACATTAA
The DNA here is from genome assembly GCA_017139565.1 of Luffa aegyptiaca. Taxonomy (NCBI): domain Eukaryota; kingdom Viridiplantae; phylum Streptophyta; class Magnoliopsida; order Cucurbitales; family Cucurbitaceae; genus Luffa; species Luffa aegyptiaca. The sequence continues at coordinate 28,603,726 of CM029397.1, forward strand.
GTTATTTTTCTCAGTGGGAGAAAATACATACTATTAGATAATGTGTATGTAATTCCTAAGATCAAAAGAAATTTGATTTCTGTGTCTTATTTGCTGGAACAATGTTACTCTTATCCTTTCTCATCTAACAAAGTTTTGTTTCAAGAAAGGGAGTTGACATTTTTTTAGCTTTACTGGAAAGTAACCTAAATGTTTTAAGACTAATCAAGAGTAAATCAGTCATGAACACTGGGTTGTTTAAGACTGCTACTACTCAATGTGAAAAGAGGCAAATGATTTCTCATAAAGGAAAATGCCTTTCTTTGGTTCTAAGGTATACCATATCAATCTCAATTTGATTGGGAGATTGGTCAATAGTGAACTTCTAAGCGAGTTAGAAGATGACTCTCTACTACCTTGTAAGTCATGCCTTGTGGGCAATATGACTGATAGATCTTTTACTGGAAAAGATCTAAGAGCCAAAGAGCCCTTGGAGCTTGTACATTTGGATCCTTGTGGTTCAATATGTTAAAACAATGAGAGGGCATGGATAATTCATCTCTTTTGGATGATTATTTAAAGGTATGAGTATCTTAACCTAATGCAACATAAGTCTGAAGCTCTTGAGATATTTGAAGGAGCTTAGGACTGAAGTTGAAAACTTGTTAGGTGAAATGATAAACACACTTCGATTGGATCAAAGTGTTGAGTATAGGGATTTGAGATTCCAGGACTATTTGATAGTACATGGGATCACACCCTAAATCTCATTTTGGAGAAATAGAACCCTATTGGATATGATTCATTCCATGTTGAGCTATGCTCAGTTGTCTGGCTCGTTTTGGGGTCATGCAGTGTTGACTGCAATGCATACTGCAATAGGCAACCCCAAAGGAAACGAGAAGTGGATACTTCTTCAATTCACAAGAGAATAAAGAATTTGTATCCACAAATGCTAAATTCTCAGAAGAAGTCCACATCAAAAATCATAAACCACAGAGTAAAGTCGATTTAAGTAAGTTAACTAGTGAAGCTACAGTAACATCCACAAGAGTTGTTGATGAGGTTGGTTGTTCAACAAAAGTTGTTGATGGACTAGTGCATCTTGTCAGACACATCCATCTCAATAGTTGAGAGTGCCTCGATGTAGTGGGAGAGTTGTTTTATAACCTGAACGTTACATGGGCTTGATTGAAACCTAGGTCATCATGCTTGATGATGACATAGAGGATTCATTATCCTTTAGAAAGAAAATGAATGATGTTGACAACGATCAGAGGATTAAAGTCATGGACCAAGTGATGACCGCAAAGTGCACGGGCCGCAAGTAATATAAAACGGAAAATATTTCGAGTATCGAATCCTCAGGGATTGGATTTAATCAATTAATTACCACAAATAATCTCGCTTAGCTTTATTTAGAGAACAAAATCTAATGCCGAAAAGATAAAATAAAAAGCTAATCTAGAAAGCAAAAGATAAATGGAGACACAATTTGGAGGGATAATTCTTAGAGGGTTGATTTAATCAATTGGACCTTTAATGCTTAATCAATTAACTAATATGGATTAATCATTCATTTGATTCATAAGTCTAGAAGCCTAATGACAAGGACTCTCCTGTCGGTCTCCTCCTATCTCATACCTTTCAATAAAGAATCTCCTTTTAGTCTCATCTTTATTTACTTAGCATGGCATTATGACCCTTCAATACAACCTCTAACGTTATTTAGTTTATCCTGTGTCACCCGGGTAAATAACCGTTAGTCATGCATTGAGTTCTAGTCTAAGCTTCTCTCCGTCGAGTTTCCACTTAGTAACTTTTCATTTAATCAGTGATCAGTTGATTAAAAGCATTAAGGACAAAATGCACAAATGAATAATAATGACAATTCAACCAAATCAATTCATTAATTCAGCAGAGGTTCAACATCTAAATCAATCTCAAAGAATTTAGGAATTAACTACTCATAATCACTAAAATCCAATAATTCCTAATCACAACAATTCTAGAAACTAAAAAAATAAAGGAAAAGGGAAGAGAAATGCTCATAAAAGTGTCGATCTCCTCGATCCCCCGCCGACCTCCTTCGATCCCGAGCTCCAAAGATCTTCAACAAAGCTCCAAAACTCTCCCAAAAATCCCCAATTTTAGTGTGGATTCTAGAATGGGGTGAAAACCCACAAATTGGCACACAAAACATGGATGCAAAGGGCTCATTTTATAGGCTCCCAGCAGGCGCAGCGTCGCGACGCTCTGACGTCATCTTTTCTTGGGCTCCAAGACGTCGCACCGTCGAGACGCTACATGGACAGCGTCTCAACACTGTCGCGATTCCAGAACTCTCCACGCGGCTGCCTAGCGTCGGGACGCTCCAGGCTTAGCGTCGAGACGCTAGGCCCTGAATCTTCAATAATGGCCCGATTTTGACTCAATTTTTGGGCCTCCAACTTTCTTTTGGCCCAAATACTTCATGTATTGGATTTTGGGCATTTTTCTTGACCCAACTTGATAATTTAAGACTTGAAATTCATGAATTTGGGCTTCTAACTCATTATTCTTGGCTTTTTGGACTTGGATCTACAATGGACTTCTCCAAATTGCTCAAAAAGTCTCCAAAATCCCTCAAAATTCCAGTTTTTCTTCTTTGACTCGGTTTTCTGAAATTTAAACAGAAAATAGCATTAAAGCACACAATTCAAGCATAAAACTAGCTAAAATTAATAGGAAAATGATGACATTTATGCATGTCATCACACCCCCAAACTTAAATATTTGCTAGTCCCGAGCAAAGCTAAAACCATTTATATGAATCAACTATTGCAAATGCATGACTCTAAGCTCAATGATCAAAATAATGAACTATAACAATTAAAGGAAATATTAAAACATATTCATTCATCACGAAATTTAAATTTAAACTCTTCATCCCTTGCGTGTGTGTGTGCGAGCTTCCTTATTCGGTCTTTACTAGCCTATAAAAGGTTTATACAATCCTCAGTTCATCTTCCCCCTACACTGGCCCTAAGCTCTAATTATCTAGCTTCCCAACAATCAAGAAAGCAATATCCCACTAAGGTGCCTGAAACAACAAAGTATGCCTCCCCGAAACTTGCATTTTTTTTATTGAGAATCCTTTTAGATGTAGCGCCTTCGTTCTGGCTTGCCAACATTGGTGATGAAAGCATCCAACTACGAGTGCCTCATCTTTCAGGATGCCGAGGCATGCTCATTTCTTTCCAGCGCTTTCATGCAAAGGCAAACGATGGGTGTCATGAATGCCCCTGGTTACTAACGCTCTCAAGAAAGTGGAACATTCTCTTTTTTTTTTCTTTTTTTTTCATTTTTTTCTTTTCCCTCTTTCTTTTTCACCTTTTTTTTTCATTTCCTATTTTTTTTCATATATATATATATATATATATATATATATATATATATAGGGAAAAATACACTTTTTGTCCCTGAGGTTTGGGTTAAGTGACAGTTGGGTCCCTAAGTTTTCAAACTCAACAAAAATACCCCTGAGGTTTGAGATAAGGAGCACTTTGGTCCCTACCGTCAATTTTTCTGTTAAATACTAACGGTGGCTGACGTGGCATATATTTTTTTTATTTAAAAAAATATTTTTTAATTTTTGAAAATAAAAATATATTAAAATAATAAAATATTATTATTTTATCAAGATTGAGTTCTTTAATATTAATGATTAGAAACCGTCAATCTATAATCAAGATTTGCATGCAAACATAAGATCATAGGATAAATTGGATTAATTTTAATATGTTTAAAATTAATTAGACCTAGATCAATTTCTAATAGGATTAGAATCTTTTCTTACTTAGAATTAAAAATAGTTTTAATTGACTAAGTAGGAAAAACATTGCTATGATTATAAGGGAACTCCACCGGTAATGTTCTGTCTAAGGCTGAGGGTATTTAACTTGACGGTTTACGGAACACCTCCTACTTGGGAACTGACCTGGATTACCGGAGTTGAATTAATCATAGTTAAATGTTAGCATGCAATGTCACTAGGTTTATTAAAAGTGTTTAATGCACCTAGATCTTTAGAGTAAAGACCTTACATTACTGAGGTTATAAGGGAACTCTCTCGGTAAAGTTCTGTCTAAGGCTGGGGATATTTAAGTTGATGGTTTACTGAACATCTCCTACCTGGGAACTGACCCGAACATTGAGTTGAATTAACCATAGTAATGTTGACTTGCAATGTTGGGTTTATTAAAAGAAGTTTAATTCACCCAAAAGATTGCAGTTGAATCCTTTCCATAATTGTTATAATAGGATCAGACTTAGATAGATTGACTTAGCCGAATACTATCCAAGTTAAACAACCCTATATTAACCTTAGGACATTTTCAGTAGGAGGAAAGTTACAAAACGAGATTTAAATCAAGTTTTGCTCCTATGTCCCTATATTCACAACGTGAGATTCATGCTCGGCTTCGAGTCGCCTTAGGAGCGGCCTCCCTTCGGAAAGTGTTTGCATGAATCAATATCAAGGTGAATGGGAAAATTTTCTAGAGTAAGTAGGAGTGGGACATGTGTCAACCTATCCCTCGGTCTCCGCCCATAGTTCGCACCGTGAGAGTCCTATGATCCGCCTGCAGGTTGTCCTGGCGCAACCATCCCTTCGGAGGGCCTGGTCATAGGATTCGGAACATCGTGAACTCCTGAAAAGGATAGGAGCTCTTAGGCTAATCACCAACAGTTGTCTTTCCCTTCGGTAGCCTGTTGGTGCGTGCCTCTGAGATCTGAAAGTGGGAGGATTACACTTACAAGGATGTGTTAAAAGTGTTAACAAATCCTTGACCGAACAACGGTGGCTAATGTCTATAGGAATATGAGTTATTCTGGAATTAGAATTAGCTGAGAGGTGTCTCATTTCAAAGGAGGAGTGCCTGATCACCCTTCGGTGGCTGATATTCTAAACCTCTGAAACATCGTTGCAAAACTAAATCGATAGTTTTAGGGTTCTGTGATTGTCTGTTTTGCTAAATTGATTGGATTGTGTGCAATTGTTTGTTTGTATGATGGGTTAAGGCAAAGATAACTAATACGATCATTGTTTGTTTAAATTTCAGCAATGTCTTCCTCAATTGTCTTTCTTCTTAAAAATGAGAAATTAACCGGCAAAAATTACGCTACGTGGAAGTCGAACCTAAATACGATTCTTGTTGTCGATGATTTGCGGTTCGTCTTAACGGAGGATTGTCCTCCAGCCCCTACTCGTAATGCATCCCAAGAAGTTAAGGATGCTTATGACCGCTGGACAAAGGCCAATGATAAGACTCGCGTCTATATCCTAGCCAGCTTATCTGAAGTTTTGGCTAAAAGGCATGAGGGCATGGTAACAGCGAGGGAGATTATGAACTCTCTCCAGGAGATGTTTGAACAACCGTCCTACCAACTCCACCATGACGCTCTCAAATACGTTTATAGCTGTCGCATGAAAGAGGGCACGTCTGTTCGGGAGCATGTCCTGAATATGATGGTCCAATTCAACGTGGCAGAGGCAAACGGGGCTGTCATAGATGAGCGGAGTCAGGTTGCATTCATCTTATTATCTCTTCCGAAGAGTTTTCTGCAGTTTCGAAGCAATGCAATGATGAATAAAATAACATTCAACCTGACTAGCCTCCTGAATGAGCTACAACTCTATCAGTCTCTTCTTAAGAACAAGGGACAGATAGAAGGAGAGACAAACGTTGTTCACCCTAAAAGAAAGTTCGAGAAGGGTTCATCCTCTGGAACTAAATCTGTATCCACTTCTTCAAAGAAAACTCAGAAGAAGAAAGGAAACAAGGGGAAAGCTCCCAGTACTGCTGCTAAAAGCAAGGGAAAAGCCAAAGCTATGGCAGATAAGGGCAAGTGTTTCCACTACAATGTAGATGGACATTGGAAGAGAAACTGCCCAAAGTACCTTGCTGAGAAAAAGAAGGAAAAGGAAGGTAAATTTGATTTACTTGTTTTAGAAACATGCCTGGTAGAACATGATGAGTCTACCTGGATACTTGATTCAGGAGCAACTAATCATGTTTGCTCTTCTTTTCAGGAAAATAGTTCCTTTCGGCAGTTGAACGATGGGGAAATGACCTCAGGGTCGGAACTGGAGAAGTCATTTCAGCTAAAGCAGTGGGAGCTGCGAAGTTACTTTTAGGAAATAGATTCTTACTTTTGGAAAGTTTGTTAATTGTTCCCAAGATTAAGAGGAACTTAATTTCTATTTCATGTTTGATTGAACAATCGTATACAGTTACTTTTGATATGAATGAAGCGTTCATTTATAAAAATGGTGTACTTATTTGTTCAGCCAAATTGGAAAGTAACTTGTATGTTTTAAGACCAACCGAAAACAAAGCACTTTTAAATCATGAATTATTTAAAACTGCTGAAACTCAAAGAAAAAGGCAAAAGATTTCTCCAACAAGTAACAATACTCATCTTTGGCATCTTAGACTTGGTCATATAAACATCGATAGGATCGGTCGTTTGGTAAAGAATGGACTTCTAAGTAAGTTAGAAGATGATTCACTACCACCTTGTGAATCTTGTCTCGAGGGAAAAATGACCAAGAGACCCTTTACTGGAAAAGGTTACAGAGCCAAAGAACCCTTAGAGTTAATACATTCGGATCTATGTGGTCCAATGAATGTAAAAGCTCGATGAGGGTACAAATATTTCATCTCATTTATAGATGATTATTCTAGATATCGTTACTTGTACCTAATGGGACATAAGTCTGAAGCCCTTGAAAAGTTTAAGGAGTTTAAGGCTAAAGTTGAAAACCTATTAGGTAAATCTATTAAAGTACTTCGATCTGATCGAGGAGGGGAGTATATGGATCAAAGATTCCAGGATTATATGATAGAACATGGAATCTAATCTCAACTCTCAGCCCCTGGTACACCTCAGCAGAATGGTGTGTCAGAAAGGAGAAATAGAACCTTGTTAGACATGGTTCGATCAATGATGAGCTATGCTCAATTGCCTAGCTCGTTTTGGGGGTATGCAGAAGAGACTGCAGTATACATCTTGAACAATGTTCCCTCGAAAAATGTTTCTGAAACACCTTTCGAATTATGGAATGGGCGTAAACCTAGTTTGCATCACTTTCGCATCTGGGGTTGTCCAGCACACGTGCTTGGGACAAATCCTAAGAAACTGGAACCTCGTTCAAAACTGTGCCAATTTGTTGGTTACCCTAAAGAAACGAGAGGTGGTTATTTCTACGACCCACAAGAAAATAAGGTGATTGTATCGACAAACGCCACTTTCTTAGAGGAATACCACATGAGAGATCATAAACCACGCAGCAAAATAATATTAGGAGAAGCTACTGAAGAATCATCAAGAGTTGTTGATGAAGTTTGACCTTCAACAAGGGTTGATGAAGGAACTAGTTCTTCAGATCCATCCTGTCCATCTCAAACGTTGGGAATGCCTCAACACAGTGGGAGGGTTGTATTACAACCTGACCGCTACTTGGGTTTAACTGAAACTCAGGTTGTCATACCTAATGATGGCATTGAGGATCCATTGTCCTATCGACAGGCAATGAATGACGAAGATAAGGATGAATGGGTCAAAGCCATGAACCTGGAAATGGAGTCAATGCTCCCCAATTCTGTATGGGAACTTACAGATCTACCAAATGGGGTAAAACCCATAGGGTGCAAATGGATCTATAAGAGAAAAAAAGATGCAGCTGGAAAGGTACATACCTTCAAAGCAAGACTAGTGGCAAAGGGTTATACCCAAAAGGAAGGGGTTGACTATGAGGAAACCTTTTCTCCTGTAGCCATGTTAAAGTCCATAAAAACTCTCTTATCCATAGCCACATATTATGACTATGAAATATGGCAAATGGACGTCAAGACTGCCTTTCTGAATGGTAATCTTGAAGAGAATATCTTCATGTCTCAACCCGAAGGGTTCATAGCCCAAGGTCAGGAACAAAAGGTTTGTAAGCTCAATCGATCAATTTATGGATTGAAACAAGCGTCTAGATCATGGAACATTAGATTTGATACTGCAATCAAGTCTTTTGGTTTTGACCAAAACGTTGATGAGCCTTGTGTGTACAAGAAAGTCAACAAAAGGAAAGTAGCTTTTCTAATACTTTATGTAGACGATATCCTAGTCATTGGGAATGATGTAGGATACCTCACTGACATTAAGAAATGGCTAGCAGCCCAATTCCAAATGAAAGATCTGGGAGAGGCTCAATATGTTCTGGGAATCCAAATCATTAGGGATCGTAAGAACAAAACGCTAGCTCTGTCTCAAGCAACGTATATTGACAAGATGCTGTCTCGATATTCGATGCAAAACTCCAAGAAGGGACTACTACCCTTCAGACATGGGGTACACCTGTCTAAGGAACAATCTCCTAAGACACCTCAAGAAGTTGAGAACATGAGACACATTCCCTACGCCTCAGCTGTGGGCAGCTGATAGCGAGCAGAGCTAGCTAGTTTACCCTAATCTATTTAGCTAGTCTTTAATGATTTATTGGCCATTTTATTGCACTTAATTGTTTATTTTGTAGGAAATGGTTGATTGGAGCTAAAGCGTGATATTTGAGTCAATCGGGAGCTCGGGACGTGAAAAGATGCAAAGGAATGAAAAAGAGTCAAAGAGGAAAAAAGTCGAAATTGGGTCAACAGTAGGCTAGCGTCTCGACGCTAGCTCTTGAGCGTCTCGACGCTCGCATTCCATATCTGAATAGGAGCTAAAAGGTCACAGCGTCTCGACGCTGCAACCTTAGCTTCTCGACGCTGTGTTATTTCGTTTCCAGAAACGCGTGTTTTGAAGGCAGCGTCTCGACGATAGGACGAAAAAATAGAATTTAAGGGTATTTGCGGCTAGTTTTTTGGGGGAAGCTTTTGGGGACGTTTTGGAGCCGTAAAACAGGGCAGAACAGAGCATTTGGGAGCTGAAGCAAAGGGAACAAGTTGGAAATCAACCCATCGTTCGTGGGGATCGTGACGGGGACGCTCAGTCTCGGCCTACATTGAGTTTTTCCTTTCCTTTCCCTTTTCTTTAGCTAGATTTTATGGCTTTTACATGTTTAATTGAGCTTGTAACACCAATCATGAGATTTCTCCACGTCACTCTTCGCTACACATGAATTATATGTCATGTGATGCGCCTCTCACCCGACTCATGCTACACATCCCAATGCAACATGCTAGCCAGACTCATCATGCTTAACACATCCAAAATATGTTCATCTCAAGCAACACAATAGATACAATTCATGCTTAACATAAGCACTTCAGCATAAACAACACAACAAATAACAAACAACCATGCTTCATGCAGTGAAACACAACTTAGTAAGTAGAAACTACTTACATAATTCAGGACACTCCTACACAACCTCAACAAGCCTAAAGCAACCAAGATAAACTCATAAATCACCAAGGTAGCTTAAAAGGTTAGAACCAACCTAGAGATCTTAAAGATATGCTAGAAAAGAGTCAAAGGACCATTGTTATCTTTCAAACTCCACGAAAAACAAGCAACACCTTGCTGAAATTTACTTCAAAATGGGCTAAATAGTTCCAAGACTACAAGCAAATGATTTCTAGCATTAGGGACTAAGACATTAAGCCTAAAGCAAGAAACTAAACCGCCAAACTTACCCCTAGGGAAACCAAACCTTGCTGGACAGCGACTAAGTATAGCCCAATCTGTTCATTTAGGACCGATAAGACATGGGCAACATGATTTATCTGTTGGGTTTTATGCCCTAAAACTCCTAGATAGTGAATGTAAACAAATTTTATACTTGTATTTAATAAAGTGTTATTTAGTTTATGCAATAAAATGTTATTGTTAAATAAAAGCACTATTGGACCCTAATCCAATAAACTAGACATCCTAGGCTGTAATATGAGTCTTGAACTATATGTAGCGACATATGGGGATCATTGTTCAAGAAACAGCCTAAAGGGTCTATAGTATAGGGATAAGTCTGGGTGCCTTATCCCGGCAACACTATAGATACGACCTACTTTGTATTGGATACAAACGCTATGATCCAACGAGTTCGTGTAGGAGACATGCGAGTGGGGGTATCCTATGCAATGAGTTTGCATAAGACCGGACCGCGAAATAGTAACCATTAGTTATAACACCGTTAACTAGTTGGTTTTCTATTTCACTAGGACGACCTAGACAACTTAGTCTTAATCCTGAGTTGGTTATGGACTCCTGCTCATGAGAGATTGTCCTTTGATTTGTATGGGTGAGACTGGCCAATACGCCGACTCAATAAGCCTACCATTTTGGGGACAAGATCGAATGGGGAGCTGGGAACATAATCGTACAAGATGGAATTCACTCCTTCCCGACTTTAGGCAAGAAGACGAGTGTTCCCTTAAGTGGTTACTCCGAGTCTTGAACAAAGGGCCCTACCCTCTCAATGGCACGAGAGGGTTTTCTATTCGATGGTTGGACCACAAACAGGTTGTTCATTAGAGGAGAACTGGTACTTAAGGAAATAGAAGTAACCCAGGGGTAAAACAGTAATTTGACCCAGCTGGTGTTACGGACACTCGTGAAGGACTAACTAGTCGATATTGGTCTAGATCCGTGGACACAGAAAATATGTCTGCAGTGAGAAGAGTGCAACTGTTAGTCTATAGTGGAATGTACACATAGTTAACGAATATTGATTAATGGGGTTAATGAGTTTGACCAGTTAATCTCACATCGTTGGAGCTTCTGATCTGCAGGTCCATTAGGTCCCACTGATAGCTCATAAAGTAATTTGAGGCAACTAAGTAATAAATGTAAATTGAAAATGTTCAATTTACTAAGGGAAACGAACATAATATATATTGATTTATTAATGTGAGAGAAATTAATATTTGAAGAAATTCAAATATAAATTTATGGAAGTTTGAAAGAGTTCAAATAATGAATTAATTAATTTAAGGCCTAAAATCTATTTGGGCAAATTAATTAATTCAAGGTCGGAAATTAAATATGTGATATTTAATTAGTGGTTAATTAATTAAAGAATTCATTAGCTGGGAATTAATCAATTATGGAAATAATTAATCACTTAAGGAAGTGATTAATCATTTATGGAAATGATCTAATCACTTATGGAAGTAATTAGTCATTTGTGGAAAAGATTAATCAATTATGGAATTGATTGATCATGATTGATTAAATAAGGAATAAGATTGAATCAATTTTGGAAATGATTGATTTAATTGAATATTTTATTCATGGCCTCTCTTCTATAAATAGAACACTAGACTTAATTGGTCCATGATACTTTTGCTCTTGCTCTTAGACTCTCAAAGACAAGACCTAGAATTCTCTATAGCCTCCCTCTTAGAGAAAAACTCCCACAAGTCTTTTGCCTCCTAGACCTAGAGTCATACCAGTGTAACCTCTGTGGTTATTGTGTCATTCAAGAAGAATTTTCCTGCTATCACGAGACAAAGGAGGCTGCTACGTTTTGTTCGTTGGAGCGTCGTTGGCGAAGAACAGTCAAGTCTACAACGGAGGTTTGTAACGGTTCTTCCCCTTTTCTTTAGAAAAGCATGAAAATAAATTTGGATTTATTTTTCAGCATGTTTGAACTGATTTCCAGCAACTTTAAAGAGTGTTTAAAGTTTGTTTGAGTTTTCGTAACGGTATTTTAATGTTAATTAATATACGGCGTAAGGTCCAATCGATGCGCTTCCGCTGCGTGGGGACTTTTATTCCCTTCATTATCAACAACTGTACAAGGGTCAGAGCTAAAACTCACCCATAAGGTCCAAATTCCTACTGGTCGGGGCTCGCCAAGGTCCAAAAGCACCTAAATAACACCCTTAGGTAGGAGGTGCTTGAGCTTAAAGCCAATCAGAATGTGGTTCCTCAAAACAGAAGCATTTTGAGTCCGAAACGGGGCTGAACAACGCTGAAATTCAAGGGATTAGAGCGGGAAACTCAAATCTAACAACGAAGGAGAGTGGGTAAAACCAAAACTCACCAAACTACAGAGATCGAGGCCAACCGCTTCCCAGACGACGCTACAGGTCAGAATTTAAAACTCATCTCAAGAACCTAAAACTAAGCGAAACCAAAGGAAAGGTATCTTACGTTGATTCCTTAAAGAGATCGCGACGTAGAGATAGAGGAGAGGAAAGACAATGACGCGAACAAAATGGGAGAAAGAGATCGTTGTACAAGGGTTAGAGCTAAAACTCACCCCAAAAGGTCCAAATGCCTGCTTTTCGGGCTCGCCAAGGTCCAAAAGCACCTAAATAACGCCCTTAGGTAGGAGGTGCTTGAGCTTAAAGCTAATAAGAATGTGGTTCCTCAAAATAGAAGCATTTTGAGTCCGAAACGGGATTGAAATTCAAGGGGCTAGAGCAAAAAACTCAAATCTAACAACATAGGAGAGTGGGTAAAACTAAAACTCACCAAACTATAGAGATTGAGGCCAACCGCTTCCCAGACGGTGCTACAGATCATAATTTCAAACTCATCTCAAGAACCCAAAACTAAGCGAAACCAAAGGAAAGGAATCTTATGTTGGGGTTTATGTCCTAAAACTCGTGGATAGTAAATGTAACAAAGTTATATATATATATAACTTATTAGAATAGTCTATATTCTGGTTGTCGAAAGATTGGTTTAACTATGTTTTTATTTAACCCAAATCCAATAAAACTAGAATCCTTGGCTAAGATATGAATGCTTGAACTTTATGTAGCGACATAATAGTGGATCAGGTTCAAGTACATAGCCTAAATGGTCTATAGTATAAAGATAAGACTGGGTACCTTATCCTAGGAAAAACTATGTGATGAGGCCCACTTTGTTTTAATACAAACGATGTGATCCTAAATCGTTCATGTAGAGACATGTGAGTGGGGGCGTCCTATGCAAAAGAAGTTTGTATAAGACCGGACCGTGAAATAAGTCACTTTCACTTTATAACGCCGTTTACTGTGAAACTGACTATTTCAAAGTGATGACCTTGGTAACTCGATCTTAATCTTGAGCTAACTATGAACTCCTGTTTATTCGGGATTATCCTTTGATTTGCATAGGTGAGAGTGGCCCATAAGCGCCGCTCAATAAACCTGCCACTTTGGGGATAAGACCGAGTAGATAGCTGGGGACATAGTCCTGCAAGATGGAATTCACTCCTACCCGTCTTTAGGGATAGTAGAAAGGTTGTTCCCTTAAGTGCTGACTCCGGAACGTGAACAAAGGGGCGTCGCCCTTTCATTGGCCCGAGAGGTTTTAGGTTTCGTGGTCGGACCACAAACCAATTGTTCATTAGGGACTCAGTGAAGGCTTAAGGAACAAGAAGTGCTATAGGGGTAAAACGGACTTTTGACCTGACTATAGTAACGAACAACCTGTGAAGGATTGACTTACTGATCACGGTTATATCGGGTGGACAGAAATATATCTACAGTGAGGGGAGTTCAGCTACGGGCTAGTGGAGTGTCCTGTTAGTTAACGAATGTTGGTTAACTTGGATTGAAAGAGTTCAGTCGGTTAATCTCGAATTGTTGGAGCCCATGATCTGTAGGTCCATTAGGTCCCCCTGCTAGCTCAAACGGATTAACCTTAGAACAGAGTGATGAAAGAATTTGAAAAACGTTCAAATTCACTTTAGGGAGATATCGTTAATTATATTTGATATAATTTAACATAACGGTTTAATTATTAATTAAACCATAATTTAAGAGAGATATAGTTATTTAAATATGATTTAAATAAAACACATGTGAATAGGGATTCATTCGAAATATTTGGTTTGAACTTGAATTGGGATTCATATTCAATTAGTCGGTTTTTAGAGATATGTCGGGATTGGTGAATAAAATTAATTTAATATTTGATATTAAATTAATATTAACTAAATAAGTTTAGTTAATTATTTAATATTAATTTTATTTAAAATTAATTAAGCATTTCATGTAATTAAGTTTTGAAATTCAAAATTGAATTTACATGCATGAAATTTGGTGATGACACCTTAAATTGTACACCTACACCAAAAGGAGTTTGGTGTCTGAATTCCCTTCAATTACTTGCATGATCATCCATTATATAAGGCTTGCATTATGTACAAAGAAGGAATGGAGCTTGCTGGATGAAAAACACAACATACATGCTGAATTTTCTCTAAAAAATTCAAAGAAAAACCAAGAGAACATCTCTCTAAAAACCCATCTCTCTTCTCTCTTAATTCATCATGCTCGGGTTCCCACAAGCCCGTTCTAAGGCCGGAGAATAGCGAGGAAGATCTCGGAGGTAGTCCATGTCGAGTTCGTGTAAAGAAACAATCAACGAGATGCTTGAATTCGGAGTTCCAAGAGGTAAGTTCGAATTCCTCTGTTTTTGTAAAATTTCCAGCATGCTTTTAATCTTCAAAATTAATGAAAATCAAGGCCTAAGATCCGCTAATGCTTCCGCTCGAGTGTTCTTCACTCCTTCAATTGGTATCAGAGCGTAGTTTGGGCACTTGATTTCCATTAAATTCGAGTTTGGTGGGTGAATTTCAAATGTTGAATGAGTTGTGTTGCTAAAGTTGGATGTTTCGGTTATGGCATCAAATTAAGCTTTAATTCATTGATTTAAATTGTAATTGCCTATACGAATATGGGCATTAATGTCTTGGCAAGAGTCTGTATCAATTTGGGAGCAATTAGAGTTGTATTTAGGCTGTAATCGATCGAATAAGACGAAGTGTTCGCTGGCCGGAAAAATAGAGCATGAAGAAATCTGCGTTTTCTGGGCTACTGGATGAACAGCGTCGAGATGCTGCTTCATCAGCGTCTCGACGCTACTGCGAAAAATTCAAAAGGTTTGAATTTTGGCGGTGGTTCGGTTCAGGTGGGTTTATCCCGGTCCGGTTCACCGCTTCCCGACTGGTTTGGTTTGCTCAAGGCCGGTTCAACCCAATTTTGAAGCTTTTTGGTCCGGTTCAAGACTTTTATGGGTGGTTCAACATGGTTCGAGATGTTCGGGGTCGGTTCGGGAGCTGTCCAAGGCGGTTTACTTATTTATTTATTTATTATTGTAATTATTTAGCTTAGTTTGAGTGTTTGGATGCCAAAACCGGTCCGCTTTAGTGTGTTTAATTATTTATGCATTAGGAATGTATGTTATAATTGAATTAGAATTAATTATGCATAAAGTATGTCATATAAATTTAAAATCCCACCATAGGAAAGCATGTTCATGCATTAGTAAATAACTATAAGGGTTATAATTAAATGAATGCATGTTAGGTTTCGTGTTAGATGCATGTTGGTTGTTTTAAATTTTCCGTTTATGGATATTTTATATAAGCGTTATATTAATAAACGAAAACGAACAAGCATGCAGCATGAAACCACCTTAGCATAGATGAATGTTATAGGTTGTCTATATTATAAAGTGTTATAAAAATCGAGATAGACTTAAAACCTATAACAAAGATAAATGCATGCTCCCTTAAGGTTAATGAAATTCATTTTCGAATGATTCGCATAGAATAGGTCGATCTCTTGTAAAGCTAAGGTTACAAGTGAACTCACCCGACAAGATGTTGTCTAAGGCTGGAGGTATTTAAGTTGACGGTTTACGGAACACCTCCTACCTGGGCATCGAGCCGGTACTTGAGTTAAGTTAACCCAGTTTTATGAGCATGCGTGAGAGATGTGAGGTTTTATCACCTAGACATCATAGCGTAATAGTAATGCCGTTGGAAATCACCTAGATTTAGGTTATTTCAAAACGTTTAAGCTTTTTGAATGGTGATTTATTTATATAACTTGAATTATGATTGTTATATGCTTTCATCATAATTAGAAGCATGTTATAGGATTAATTCATTAATAGTTATAAATAGTTATAAGGTTAATGAATAGAAACCGTCAAACCTATAACAAAGAGTTGCATGCTAACATAGGATCTTAGGTAGCTCGAATTAATTTTAAAACGTTTAAAATCGATTAGACCTAAGATCATTATTTTCTAATAGGATTAGAAGAGATTTCTACTTAGTGTTTTAATAGAATTAAAATTCGATACGTAGGATATAAGGCCTTGGTTATAAAGGAACTCTCCCGGTAATCCGGTACCTGAGTTGAACTAACCATGGTCTTATTAGCATGCAATGTCACTAGGAAATTAAAAGGGTTTAATTCGCCTAGACATAAGAATAAAGACCTTATTTTTAAAATTGTTATATATAAGGCACTAACTTAGATAAATTCGTTTAGCCGGGATTTACCTAAGTAAAAGACCCTAAATTGTAAAATACTTAGTGGGAGGAAAAAGGTCTATGAAAAATCGTTTTCTTCTCAAGTTCTCCATAGAGTTCATACGGTGAGATTTATGCATAGCCTCTTGTTACTTTCTAACGTAACCATTCCATTCGGAAGGTGATTGCATAAATCAATATCAAGGTGAACGAAGAAAGTATCGATGTAAAACTTTTCTTCACACACTCTCCCTAAAATTCACACCGTGAGATTTATGCATAGCCTCTTGTTACTTACTAACGAAACCATTCCATTCGGAAGGTGATTGCATAAATCAATATCAAGGTGAATGGAGAAAGTATTTATAGTAAGTGGGAGAAGGAAGTGTGTCAACGCATCCTATGGTCTCCTCCATTGGTTTACATCGCGAGATCTCTATGTTCGCCTGCTAAGCACGCCCTGGAGCTGCTACACCATTCGGAGGGTTGTAACATAGAGATTATAGCACAGTGAACACCCCATAAGGATAAAGGATTTCTTAGGGCCATTCCCAGCATTAGCTTTTCCATTCGGTAGCATTACTGGGACCGTTCTCTGAGATCTAAAAAATGGAGGGTCACAGTTACAAGACAAAACTAAAGGTTAGCTTATTCTTGACCAAACAACGGTAACTAAACGAAATAACAAGATATGAGCGATTATGGTGTTAACATTTAGTTGAGAATGTCTCAGTTCAGAGGAGGACTAGCTGACCACCCCTCGGTGGCAGTTACTCTGAACCTCTGAAGTATCGTTGGAAAAGAATTATAATTATAGGGCGTGTAATTGCTTTTTCTAAATTCATTGGATTAGAAAAATGGTTAAAACTTTTAAGACAACCGATTTTAACGTTTATTTGTTATTATTCAGCGATTAGTATAGGTTCTATAAAATGCCTCTTTAAATACGCCAAATTCGTCAATGGTATAGAAACATACTACTAAACAAACCTTATACACTATATCGTGGTAAGTGATACGTAAACAGTCTTAAAATGTAATATGTTCTCAAGATGTTATATCTTCTATTTCATTCTCGCAATGATCATGATAAATATAACATAGAAAATTGCCTAGCCAAAAGAACATGATTCAAGACTAGAAATATGATTTATTCGTCTTGAAAACGTGCTTGGTAAGAATAGTGATTCAACCTGGATATTCAATTCAGGACCCACTAAATCACGTATGTTCTTTTCCAGGAATGAGTTCCTAGTGCTAGTCGTGAACTAGTTAAGATAACTCTTAGACTTTAAATAGAAGAGTTCATCTCGGCTAAGGCAGTGGGAGACATAAAGTTATTCTATTTCGCAGTCCGGACTTATGCAAACTCATTGCATAGGATACCCCCACTCGCATGTCTCCTACACGAACGCGTTGGATCGCAGCGTTTGTATCAAATACAAAGTGGGCCATATCCATAGTGTCACCAGGATAAGGCACCCTGTCTTATCCCTATACTATAGACCTTTTAGGCTGTTTCTTGAACAATGATCCCATATGTCGCTACATATAGTTCAAGACTCATATTACAGCCTTGGATGTCTAGTTTATTGGATTAGGGTTATTATTAGGCAAAGACAAATATAAAATAACTAATAACAATTAATGGAAAAAATATATCAATATTATTTCATTAATATCCGGTCAACGGTTACATTCACTATCTACGAGTTTTAGGGCATAAAACCCAACAAACTCCCACTTGAACTAAAACACTTAGTTAGTGGGATGTAAACGCAATAATCTAAAGCTGGAAATGTCATGTATATAATACAATTAACTAGGGCATCCTTATACCCATTATACACTTCTCCCACTTGCCCTAGATTAGATGGCATACATATCTCGTAGACCTAGACCCTCTAGATGACCCTCAAACACTTGAGCCGTGAGAGCCTTCGTAAATGGATCAATGATGTTGTGCTCCGAGGCGATCTTAGTGACGATCACATCTCCTCGTTGCACAATCTCCCATATCAGGTGATACTTCCTCTCGATGTGTTTACCCCGTTTGTGGCTTCGAGGTTCTTTTGAGTTGGCTACAGCCTCACTATTGTCACAGTACAGTGTTATGGGCACGTTCATATTCGGAACCACTTCCAAATCAGTCAAGAACTTTCTGAGCCATACTGCCTCCTTAGCTGCTTCGCAAGCTGTTACATACTCAGCCTCCATGGTTGAGTCTGCTATGCATCCTTGTTTGATGCTTCTCCACACTACTGCTCCTCCATTGAGGGTGAATACTGACCCTGATGTGGATTTCCTTGAATCCTTATGAGCTTGAAAGTCAGAGTCAGTGTATCCAGTAAGAATCAAATCCTTAGCTCCATACACAAGCATGTAGTCCCTCGTTCTCCGAAGATACTTGAGGATATTCTTAACCGCTCCCCAGTGGTCCAACCCTGGATTAGACTGATACCTACTGACTACTCCCACTGCATAACATATGTCAGGCCTAGTGCAGAGCATAGCATACATTAAGCTGCCCACAGCTGAGGCGTAGGGAATGTGTCTCATGTTCTCAATTTCTTGAGGTGTCTTAGGAGACTGTTCCTTAGACAGGTGTACCCCATGTCTGAAGGGTAGTAGTCCCTTCTTGGAGTTTTGCATCGAATATCGAGACAACATCTTGTCAATATACGTTGCTTGAGACAGAGCTAGTGTTTTGTTCTTACGATCCCTAATGATTTGGATTCCCAGAACATATTGAGCCTCTCCAAGATCTTTCATTTGGAATTGGACTGCTAGCCATTTCTTAATGTCAGTGAGGTATCCTACATCATTCCCAATGAGTAGGATATCGTCTACATAAAGTATTAGAAAAGCTACTTTCCTTTTGTTGATTTTCTTGTACACACAAGGCTCATCAACGTTTTGGTCAAAGCCAAAAGATTTGATTGCAGTATCAAATCTAATGTTCCATGATCTGGACGCTTGTTTCAATCCATAAATGGATCGATTGAGCTTACAAACCTTTTGTTCCTGACCTTGGGCTATGAACCCTTCGGGTTGAGACATGAAGATATTCTCTTCAAGATTACCATTCAGAAAGGCAGTCTTGACGTCCATTTGCCATATTTCATAGTCATAATATGTGGCTATGGATAAGAGAATTCTTATGGACTTTAACATGGCTACAGGAGAAAAGGTTTCCTCATAGTCAACCCCTTCCTTTTGGGTATAACCCTTTGCCACTAGTATAGCTTTGAAGGTATGTACCTTTCCAACTGCATCTCTTTTTCTCTTATAGATCCATTTGCACCCTATGGGTTTTACCCCATTTGGTAGATCTATAAGTTCCCATACAGAATTGGAGTACATTGACTCCATTTCCAGGTTCATGGCTTTGACCCATTCATCCTTATCTTCGTCATTTATTGCCTATCGATAGGACAATGGATCCTCAATGCCATCATTAGGTATGAAAACCTGAGTTTCAGTTAAACCCAAGTAGCGGTCAGGTTGTAATACAACCCTCCCACTGCGTCGAGGCATTCCCAACATTTGAGATGGACGGGATGGATCTGAAGAACTAGTTCCTTCATCAACCCTTGTTGAAGGTCCAACTTCATCAACAACTCTTGATGATTCTTCAGTAGCTTCTCCTAATATTATTTTGTTGCGTGGTTTATGATCTCTCATGTGGTTTTCCTCTAAAAAAGTGGCGTTTGTCGATACAATCACCTTATTTTCTTGTGGGTCATAGAAATAACCACCTCTCGTTTCTTTAGGGTAACCAACAAATTGGCACAGTTTTGAACGAGGTTCCAGTTTCTTAGGATTTGTCACAAGCACGTGTGCTGGACAACCCCAGATGCGAAAGTGATGCAAACTAGGTTTACGCCCCTTCCATAATTCGAAAGGTGTTTCAGAAACACTTTTCGAGGGAACATTGTTCAAGATGTATACTGCAGTCTCTACTGCATACCCCCAAAATGAGCTAGGCAATTAAGCATAGCTCATCATTGATCGAACCATGTCCAACAAGGTTCTATTTCTCCTTTCTGACACACCATTCTGTTGAGGTGTACCAGGGGCTGAGAGTTGAGATTGGATTCCATGTTCTATCATATAATCCTGGAATCTTTGATCCATATACTCCCCTCCTCGATCAGATCGAAGTACTTTAATAGATTTACCTAATAGGTTTTCAACTTCAGCCTTAAACTCCTTAAACTTTTCAAGGGCTTCAGACTTATGTCCCATTAGGTACAAGTAACCATATCTTGAATAATCATCTATAAAAGAGATGAAATATTTGTACCCTCCTCGAGCTTTTACATTCATTGGACCACATAGATCCGAATGTATTAACTCTAAGGGTTCTTTGGCTCTGTAACCTTTTCCAGTAAAGGGTCTCTTGGTCATTTTTCCCTCGAGACAAGATTCAGAAGGTGGTAGTGAATCATCTTCTAACTTGCTTAGAAGTCCATTCTTTACCAAACGACCGATCCTATCGATGTTTATATGACCAAGTCTAAGATGCCAAAGATGAGTATTGTTACTTGATGGAGAAATCTTTTGCCTTTTTCTTTGAGTTTCAGCAGTTTTAAACAATTCGTTATTTAAAAGTGCTTTGTTTTCGGTTGGTCTTAAAACGTACAAGTTATTTTCCAATTTGGCTGAACAAATAAGTACACCATTTTTATAAATGAACGCTTCATTCATATCAAAAGTAACTGTATACGATTGTTCAATCAAACATGAAATAGAAATTAAGTTCCTCTTAATCTTGGGAACGATTAACAAACTTTCTAAAAGTAAGAATCTATTTCTAAAAAATAACTTCGCAACTCCCACTGCTTTAGCTGAAATGACTTCTCCAGTTCCGAACCTGAGTGTCATTTCCCCATCGTTCAACTGCCGAAAGGAACTATTTTCCTGAAAAGAAGAGCAAACATGATTAGTTGCTCCTGAATCAAGTATCCAGGTAAACTCATCATGTTCTACCAGGCATGTTTCTAAAACAAGTAAATCAAATTTACCTTCCTTTTCCTTTTTTTTCTCAGCAAGGTACTTTGGGCAGTTTCTCTTCCAATATCCATCTACATTGCAGTGGAAACACTTGCCCTTGTCTGCCATAGCTTTGGCTTTTCCTTTGCTTTTAGCAGTAGTGCTGGGAGCTTTCCCCTTGGTTCCTTTCTTCTTCTGAGTTTTCTTTGAAGAAGTGGCTACAGATTTAGTTCCAGAGGATGAACCCTTCTCGAACTTTCTTTTAGAGTGGACAACGTTTGCCTCTCCTTCTATCTGTCCGTTGTTCTTAAGAAGAGACTGATAGAGTTGTAGCTCATTCAGGAGGCTAGTCAGGTTGAATGTTATTTTATTCATCATTGCATTGCTTCGAAACTGTAGAAAACTCTTCGGAAGAGATTCTAAGATGAATGCAACCTGACTACGCTCATCTATGACCGCCCCGTTTGCCTCTGCCACATTGAATTGGACCATCATATCCCGGACATGCTCCCGAACAGACGTGCCCTCTTTCATGCGACAGCTATAAACGTATTTGAGAGCGTCATGGTGGAGTTGGTAGGACGGTTGTCCAAACATCTCCTGGAGAGAGTTCATAATCTCCCTCGCTGTTACCATGCTCCATGCCTTTTAGCCAAAACTTCAGATAAGCTGGCTAAGATATAGACGCGAGTCTTATCATTGGCCTTTGTCCAGCGGTCATAAGCATCCTTAACTGCTTGGGATGCATTACGAGCAGGGGTTGGAGGACAATCCTCCGTTAAGACGAACCACAAATCATCGACAACAAGAATCGTATTCAGGTTCGACTTCCATGTAGCATAATTTTCGCCAGTTAATTTCTCATTTTTAAGCAGAGAGACAATTGAGGAAGACATTGCTGAAATTCAAACAATGACCGTATTAGTTATCTTTGCCTTAACCCATCATACAAGCAAACAATTGCACACAATCCAATCAATTTAGCAAAACAGATAATCACAGAACCCTAAAACTATTGATTTAGTTTTGCAACGATGTTTCAGAGGTTTAGAATATCAGTCACCGAAGGGTGATCAGGTACTCCTCCTTTGAAATGAGACACCTCTCAGCTAATTCTAATTCCAGAATAACTCATATTCCTATAGAAAATTAGCCACCGTTGTTCGGTCAAGGATTTGTTAACACTTTTAACTCATCCTCGTAAGTGTAACCCTCCCACTTTCAGATCTCAGAGGCACGCACCAACAGGCTACCGAAGGGAAAGACAACTGTTGGTGATTAGTCTAAGAGCTCCTATCCTTTTCAGGAGTTCACGATGTTCCGAATCCTATGACCAGGCCCTCCGAAGGGATGGTTGCGCCAGGACAACCTGCAGGCGGATCATAGGACTCTCACGGTGTGAACTATGGGCGGAGACCGAGGGATATGTTGACACGTGTCCCGCTCCCACTTACTCTAGACATTTTTCCCATTCACCTTGATATTGATCCATGCAAACACTTTCTGAAGGGAGGCCGCTCCTAAGGCGACTCGAAGCCGAGCATGAATCTCACGTTGTGTATATAGGGACATAGGAGCAAAACTTGATTTAAATCTTGTTTTGTAATTTTTCTCCCACTGAAAATGTCCTAAGGTTAATATAGGGTTATTTAACTTAGATAGTATTCGGCTAAGTCAATCTATCTAAGTTTGATCCTATTATAACAATTATGGAAAGGATTCAACTGCAATCTTTTGGGTGAATTAAACTTCTTTTAATAAACCCAACATTGCAAGTCAACATTACTATGGTTAATTCAACTCAATGTTCAGGTCAGTTCCCAGGTAGGAGGTGTTCCGTAAACCGTCAACATAAATACCCCCAGCCTTAGACAGAACTTTACCGAGAGAGTTCCCTTATAACCTCAGTAATGTAAGGTCTTTACTCTAAAGATCTAGGTGCATTAAACACTTTTAATAAACCTAGTGACATTGCATGCTAACATTTAACTATGATTAATTCAACTCCGGTATTCCAGGTCAGTTCCCAGGTAGGAGGTGTTCCGTAAACCGTCAACTTAAATACCCCATCCTTAGACAGAACATTACCTGTGGAGTTCCCTTATAATCATAGCAATGTTTTTCCTACTTAGTCAATTAAAACTATTTTTAAATACTAAGTAAGAAAAGATTCTAATCCTATTAGAAACTGATCTAGGTCTAATTAATTTTAAACAATTTAAAATTAATCCAATTCATCCTATGATCTTATGTTTGCATGCAAATCTTGATTATAGATTGACGGTTTCTAATCATTAATATTAAAGAACTATTTCAAATTTTAATGATTAATCCTATAATCAAGAATCTAGGGTTTAATTCATTCAACAACCTTATTCAAATTAAATAATTAAACCACACTAATTGCATGAATAATATAACAATTATATTATTAACTATGGATGTTTCATGCTTCATGCAATTTTTTATTTTCTTTTATTATAACAATTATAAGCCAATCAAGAAAATCAATCAAGCATGCTTCATTCATCACATTAAACATAACTATTTATATTTAATTTAAGTAATGACATGCTTCATGCTTTCCAATTTTTCATATAATTAATATACACTTATATTAAAAAATATGAAAGCAAATCCATGCATTTAAACATACATTATAACAATTTATAATATATAAAAAATGCATGAGCATGTTTATAACCTAATGTGGGATTAAATATTCTATATGACATCCATAAAGCATATAAATAGCAATTGAACCGGTTAATTTTGGCCCCTAGGATAAAATAAAGCATTAAATTACAATAATTTAGCTAAATTCTATCCTAAAAATCCTTGTACAGCTCCGGAATTTTGTCTGGACATCACGAACCGCCCCAAACTACTTCGAACCGGCCTCCAAAAACACGAACCATGCCAAAATTTGACTGAATCGGGCCAATAACACAGAAAATCGAGTTGATCCAGCAAAATAAACCGAACCAGACCGATTTCCTAGTCAAGATCCCGGTCGGGATCCCGGTGTCGATCCCGGTCTCGATCGCGGTCGGGATCTCGGTCTCGATCTCGGTCTCGATGGCAGCCTCGATCTCGGTCGGGATCTTAGAATCGATCTTGGTCGGGATCTCGGTCTCGATCTCGGTCGCGATGGCAGCCTCGATCTCGGTTGGGATCTCAATCTCGATCTCGGTCGGGATCTCGGTCTCGATCTCGTTCGGGATCCTGGCCGGGATCCCGACCGGGAAATTTTCCAACAAACCCTAAATCGTCGATTCCTCTGTTCTGCACTCTGTTTTTCCGATTTCCAGCTCCGTTCTTCATGATTTTCGCCCAAAATCATCTCGATCTCCATCGATAACAGCCCTAAATCTAGACACGGACTTACAAGGACTCGATTAACATAAAATATACCCGAAACACCGGGCCTTACATGATCAAAATCACATAAAAATAAAATCTATGGCCATAAAATTAACCCAAACAATTCAACGCAAACCGAACATACATTATGCATAAATCCCACCTTTTAGAGCCTATCGCAACTCTTAATATTAATTAATAGGGACAGCGATGGCTCTGATGTCGATTGAAGGGAATAAAAGTCCCCACGCAGCGGAAGCGCATCGATTGGACCTTACGCCGTATATTAATTAACATTAAAATACCGTTACGATAACTCAAACAAAACTTTAAACAACCTTTAAAGCCGCTGTAAAATTGGTTTAAACATGCTAAAAATAAATCTAAATTTATTTTTAATACTTTTCTAAAGAAAAGGGGAAGAACCGTCACATACCTTCGTTGTAGACTTGACCGTTCTTCGCCAACAACGCTCCAACGAACGAAAACGCAGCAGCCTTCTCGCCTCTTGATCGCTGGAATTTTCTTCTTTGAATGACACAATAACCATAGAGGTTACACCGGTATGTCTCTGAGTCTAGGAGGCAAAAGACTTGTGGAAGTCTTTCTCTAAGAGGGAGGCTAGAGAGAATTCTAGGTCTTGTCTTTCAAGAATGTCAAGTGTCATGACCAATTAGGTCTAGTGTTCTATTTATAGAAGAGAGACCATGAATAAAATATTCAATTAAATCAATCTTTTCCATAATTGATTCAATCTTTATTCCTTAATTAATCAATCATGATTAATCAATTCCATAATTGATTAATCTTTTCCACAAATGACTAATTACTTCCATAAGTGATTAAATCATTTCCTTAAATGATTAATCACTTCCTTAAGTGATTAATTATTTCCATAATTGATTAATTCCCGGTTAATGAATTCTTTAATTAATTAACCACCAATTAAATATCAATTTAATTCCCGGCCTAGAATTAATTAATTTTGCCCAAACACATTTTAGGCCTTAAATTAATTAATTCATTATTTTGAACTCTTTCAAACTTCCATAAATTTATATTTGAACTTTTCAAATATTAATTTCTCTCATAATAATATATCAATATATATTATATTTGTTTCCCTTAATAAATTGAACATTTTCAATTTACTTTTATTACTTAGTTGCCTCAAATTACTTTACGAGCTACCAGTGGGACCTAATGGACCTGCAGATCAGAAGCTCCAACGATGTGAGATTAATTGGTCAAACTCATTAACCACATTAATCAATATTCGTTAACTGTGTGTACATTCCACTATAGACTCACAGTTGCATTCTTCTCACTGCAGACATATTTTCTGTGTCCACGGATCTAGACCAATATCAACTAGTTAGTCCTTCACGAGTGTCCGTAACACCAGCTGGGTCAAATTACCGTTTTACCCCTGGGTTACCTCTATTTCCTTAAGTACCAATTCTCCTCTAATGAACAACCTGTTTGTGGTCCAACCATCAAACAGAAAACCCTCTCGTGCCATTAAGAGGGTAGGGCCCTTTGTTCAAGACTCAGAGTAATCACTTAAGGGAACACTCATCTGCTTCCCTAAATTCGGGAAGGAGTGAATTCCATCTTGTACGATTATGTTCCCAGCTCCCCATTCGGTCTTGTCCCCAAAGTGGTAGGCTTATTGAGTCGGCGTATTGGCCACTCTCACCCATACAAATCAAAGGACAATCTCTCATGAGCAGGAGTCCATAATCAACTCAGGATTAAGACTAAGTTGTCTAGGTCGTCCTAGTGAAATAGAAAATCAACTAGTTAACGGTGTTATAACCAGTGGTTACTATTTCGCGGTCCGGTCTTATGCAAACTCATTGCATAGGATACCCCCACTCGCATGTCTCCTACACGAACGCGTTGGATCGCAGCGTTTGTATCAAATACAAAGTGGGCCGTATCCATAGTGTCACCAGGATAAGGCACCCAGTCTTATCCCTATACTATAGACCTTTTAGGCTGTTTCTTGAACAATGATCCCATATGTCGCTACATATAGTTCAAGACTCATATTACAGCCTTGGATGTCTAGTTTATTGGATTAGGGTTATTATTAGGCAAAGACAAATATAAAATAACTAATAACAATTAATGGAAAAAATATATCAATATTATTTCATTAATATCCGGTCAACGGTTACATTCACTATCTATGAGTTTTAGGGCATAAAACCCAACATTTAGAACCTCATACAAAATTGTGCCTATTTATAGGTTCTTCCATAGAAACGAGTTATGGATACTTCTTTGTTTAAAAGAAAGTTTTTGTATGGACAAATGTTACTTTCTTAAAAGAAGGTCACGTTAGAAATCACAGCCACGAAGTAAAAAAGTGTTAAGTAAATTATATTTAAAACTATAAATGTATCAACAAAAGAGTTGTTGATAAGATTTGTTTCAACAAGAGTTGTTGATCAAACTAGTTCTTCAACAAAGGGTTGTTGATCGAGCTGAAACATTAAGTTAGTCATGTCCTTCTCAAAAATTGAGAGAGCCTCAATGCAGTGGGAGGGTTGTATATCAACCTAATGAAAACTGTGTGAGTTTAAGTGAAACTCCGATTGTCATGCCTGATGACTATATCGAGGATCCATTGACCTTTAACAAGGTATTGGATGACGTGGATAAGGATACTTATGTCAAAACTATGAACCTTCAAATGGAGTATGTATACTTCATTTCAATCTGGTATTGACCAGAAAGGTTCTTAGTCCAGGATCAAGAGCAAAAGGTTTGCGACTTTAACCAGTCCATACTTGGATTGAATTAAAGGTTACGATCTTGGAACATAAGATTTAATGCATGATTAAAACTTATTATGGTTTTGACTACAGTATTGACAAGTCTTGTGTCAACAGAAGAATTAGAAATAGTTTGGTAGCTTTATTAGTTTAGTATGTGATTGATATCCTATTCATTAGGGATGATATAGGTTATCCAACTAACATTAGAAATTAGCTAGCAATGCAGTTCCAAACTATGGATTTGGAAAGGCTTGATTTGTTCTTAAAATCTGACACGATCGGGATCACAGGAACGAAGATCGCTAGCTCTATCTCAAGTATCTTATATGGAAAAAACTGTTGGCTAGATATAAGATTAAAATTCCGAGAAAGGTTGTTTACTTTTCAAATATGGAATTCATTTGTCACAGGAGCAGTGTCCTGAGACGCCTCATGAGGTTGAGAACTTGAGACGAAATTCCCGTGCCTAGACAATCAATTGTCAGGCTTAGCATAAGGTATGCAGTAGGGATTGTCAGTAGATACCAATTTAGTCCAGGGTAAGGCCATTGGACTACAGCACAGATATCCTCAAGTATCTTAGGAGAACGAGGGCTTATAGGCTCGTGTATGATGCTGAGGATTTGATCCTTAAAGGATACACTAATTCTGATTAGCACACCGATCAGGATTCATGGAAATCCACATCGGCATCAGAATTCACCCTTAACAGGGAGCTATATGTTGGCGTAGCATCGAGTAAGGATGTATCACAGACTTCATCTTGAAGGCCAAGCATATTGCTACTTATGAAGTGAGCTTAGGAGTCTATAGAACTTCGGAAGTTCATTTGGAAAGCTGTTCCAAATATGAGGCAAGTGAATAGAACAAAAATGTACATCTTATTTAAGAGATTATGTGTTGAGGGGATGTGATTGTCACGAGGAAATCCTCAAGAATAAAATATTGCTGAAACATTTACGAATGCCCTCACGGCTAAAAGTGTTCGAGGGACATCTAGATGGTCTAGGTCTACGAGTTGAACAACCCACTAGAGTTTTAGTCCAAGTGGGAGTTTGTTGGGGTTTATGTCTTAAAACTCGTGGATAGTAAATGTAACAAAGTTATATATATATAAAACTTATTAGAATAGTCTATATTCTGGTTGTCGAAAGATTGGTTTAACTATGTTTTTATTTAACCCAAATCCAATAAAACTAGAATCCTTTGCTATGATATGAATTCTTGAACTTTATGTAGTGACATAATAGTGGATCAGGTTCAAGTACATAGCCTAAATGGTCTATAGTATAAGGATAAGACTGGGTAACTTATCCTAGGAAAAACTATGTGATGAGGCCCACTTTGTTTTAATACAAACGATGTGATCCTAAATCGTTCATGTAGAGACATGTGAGTGGGGGCGTCCTATGCAAAAGAAGTTTGTATAAGACCGGACCGTGAAATAAGTCACTTTCACTTTATAACGCCGTTTACTGTGAAACTGACTATTTCAAAGTGATGACCTTGGTAACTCGATCTTAATCCTGAGCTAACTATGAACTCCTGTTTATTCGGGATTATCCTTTGATTTGCATAGGTGAGAGTGGCCCATAAGCGCCGCTCAATAAACCTGCCACTTTGGGGATAAGATCGAGTAGATAGCTGGGGACATAGTCCTGCAAGATGGAATTCACTCCTACCCGTCTTTAGGGATAGTAGAAAGGTTGTTCCCTTAAGTGCTGACTCCGGAACGTGAACAAAGGCGCGCCGCCCTCTCATTGGCCCGAGAGGTTTTAGGTTTCGTGGTCAGACCACAAACCAATTGTTCATTAGGGACTCAGTGAAGGCTTAAGGAACAAGAAGTGCTATAGGGGTAAAACGGACTTTTGACCTGACTATAGTAACGAACAACCTATGAAGGATTGACTTACTGATCACGGTTATATCAGGTGGACAGAAATATATCTACAGTGAGGGGAGTTCAGCTACGGGCTATAGTGGAGTGTCCTGTTAGTTAACAAATGTTGGTTAACTTGGATTGAAAGAGTTCAGTCGGTTAATCTCGAATCGTTGGAGCCCATGATCTGTAAGTCCATTAGGTCCCCCTGGTAGCTCAAACGGATTAACCTTAGACCAAAGTGATGAAAGAATTTGAAAAACGTTCAAATTCACTTTAGGGAGATATCGTTAATTATATTTGATATAATTTAACATAACGGTTTAATTATTAATTAAACCATAATTTAAGAGAGATATAGTTATTTAAATATGATTTAAATAAAACACATGTGAATAGGGATTCATTCGAAATATTTGGTTTGAACTTGAATTGGGATTCATATTCAATTAGTCGGTTTTTAGAGATATGTCGGGATTGGTGAATAAAATTAATTTAATATTTGATATTAAATTAATATTAACTAAATAAGTTTAGTTAATTATTTAATATTAATTTTATTTAAAATTAATTAAGCATTTCATGTAATTAAGTTTTGAAATTCAAAATTGAATTTACATGCATGAAATTTGGTGATGAAACCTTAAATTGTACACCTACACCAAAAGGAGTTTGGTGTCTTAATTCCCTTCAATTACTTGCATGATCATCCATTATATAAGGCTTGCATTATGTACAAAGAAGGAATGGAGCTTGCTGGATGAAAAACACAACATACATGCTGAATTTTCTCTAAAAAATTCAAAGAAAAACCAAGAGAACATCTCTCTAAAAACCCATCTCTCTTCTCTCTTAATTCATCATGCTCGGGTTCCCACAAGCCCGTTCTAAGGCCGGAGAATAGCGGGGAAGATCTCGGTGGTCGTCTACGTTAAGATCGTGAAGAGAAATTTCCAAAGAGATCCACGGATTAAGCTCCAAATGGTTGGTTTTCAATTCCCCTGTTTTTGTTCTTGTTTTTAGCATGCTTTAATCTTAGAAATTAATGAAAATCGGTGCCTAAGATCCGCTAACGCTTCCGCTCGAGTGTTCTTCACTCCTTCATCTTACGTTGATTCCTTAAAGAGAGATCGCTGCCGAAAGAACCATTGAGAGAGAGAAAAAATGCACAGACAGAAAGAGAGAGAAGCGTGCGAAAGGCGGCAACGACGCTCAGGCTAGCAGCGCGACGACCACAACTTGACAGACTGGGTGACTTCCATGCGAAAGACCAAGAGAGAGGGAGAAATTCGCAACGGGAGGGGCGACGTGCTTAGGCTACACCGAACGCCTGGCGGTAGTAGCCGCTCGATGGCGACGAAAACCGACGACGACACCGGCTGATGGGTTTCACGAAAAAAGGGAGGGGGTTGCATGATGGAGGAAGAAAGAAAGGGTTAGAGGGTTTACTTTTCTTTAATTACTTCTCTTTAGCCATTTAATTTAATAATAGCCAATATCCAAAAAATAGAATTCCAAAAATAGGAACTTCCAAACCTCTTTTCCCTCATTCAAAGTGAGATACTTCAACACACCAATAAATCTTATAACAGGGTGACTTTAGAATTTAACGAGCTTTTAGGGAGAAAATTAATTTAATGCCACATTTATATTTCAAGAATGAATTCCCGAGTGCCTTGGTATAAACTTAATAATTCCATAAGTACAAGCCAAAATAAAAATTACATTTCATTCAACTAGATACATGAAATTAATTACACTAAAATGCATGGGGCGTCACAGTTTCTTTCCCTAAATTTGCCTCGTTAGCGATTGTATTATTCTAAGGAAAAATTAGTATAATATTCTGTTATACTTTTTCTACTGGTTGGACACACTCCCAAATCTGCAACACAAAAGCCAGTTAAATTCAGTGAAGTATGCATGTAAAAAGTTAGACAATGATGTAAGGTTCCATTTATGTATCGTAGAATCCGCTTCACATTCTTGGCATCTTTTGATGTTGATTGTTGTAGTTGTTGACAAACACGATTCACAACTTGTGAGAGATCAGGTCGAGTGAGGGTGAGATATTGTAATGAGCCTACTAAACTTCTGTATTCCTTTTCATTAGTTAGTTCCTCACCATCTTCTTGTGTAGTACATTGGTGTGCTTATGCTGAACACTTCTAGCATTCTTGTCTTATGAACTATATCCTTGTCATATTTTTTCTATGATAGGTGATGCCTGTGGGGTGTTTGTTGCACTTCTATCCGAAGAAAGTAGTGAAGTCTTCCCAAGTCTTTCAATGCAAACTCTAGACTTAACTTTTCTATGAGTTGTTGGATCTTTTCATTGTTGGTACTTGTGAGTATTATGTCATCAACATAAATTAGCATAAGTATAAGTATAGACTATCTCTAAAAATAAAGAGAGAAGGGTCAGAACAAGAGCATATGAAACTGATATGGTGTAGATAGTTTGCAAGTCTTTCAAACTATCATTTTGGTGCTTGTTTTAGCTCGTAGATAGACTTTCTCAACTTTCACACATGTTGTGGGAATTTGAGATTGGTTAAGCTAGGAGGTTGATACAGTGTTCCATATAGACATCTTCTTTTAGGTGATCGTGGATGATAACACTCATTTATGTGCATTATTTAGCCTTAAAAAACATAGGTTATTGCTAGGAAAGAAAGGACTTTGTGTTTTAAATCATTTCGTTTAAAGTCAATTTAACAAAAGTCTTAGAATCATGTTGGAAATCTTAGAAATATAGAATTTATGCTTAAAATGTCCAAAAAGAGATTACTTTTGTAAGAATTTATCCAAGTTAAATATTTTTGTGCAGAGGACAATTTGCGGTGCAAATGCGCCCACAAATGGAGAAAAGGAGTTAGCGGAGCAAAGAGATGAAATTGAAGATTTGCGCCCACAAATGGATAGTTTTCATGTTTTTCTTTCTTCTCATCTTGTAAC
This sequence comes from Luffa aegyptiaca, assembly GCA_017139565.1. NCBI lineage: Eukaryota > Viridiplantae > Streptophyta > Magnoliopsida > Cucurbitales > Cucurbitaceae > Luffa > Luffa aegyptiaca. The sequence continues at coordinate 28,635,926 of CM029397.1, forward strand.
CACTCCGAGTTCCGATTCTTCTAGCCTTTGTCGACTCTTCCATTTGAAAGAAGAAGAAGAGAAAAACTTTTCTCCCCTTGGAAAAGGTTAAGAGCAATTTAGATAGAGAGGAGAAAGAACCTTTAGTTGGATCTTAAGTCTTTACTTTTTGTTAATCATTTTTGTAAGTTGCTGTACTTTCTGTTTTAATTTAATTTTCAATTGTAAGTTTTTTATTTTATGTAATCTTTTTATTTATCAATATGAACTCAAGTTTTTCCTTTACTTTGTGTGCTTTTTCCTTTATGTCTTGCATTTTAATTTCCTCAATGAGCTAAGCTTCTTCTTGGGGGTTCAAATATGTGGATACCTTGAGTAGAAGAAAGTCCCACTGATGCAAAGGCAACCTTGCTTCCTCTTATCATTGTTTGATTTTGCTGAAAGTTTAAGTTTCATTGTTAGGTTAAACTGATCACCTAAGTTAGCATAGTTTGTGTTTAGTTGGTGCTCGAAAGGTTGGAGTTGAATGCGCGGGTTCGCAAAAACAATAGTGGAAAAGATCCTAGAAATAAGACTTTGCTTTCTTGCATCCTAGAAATAGGAATGGAATCACTAGAGTTTTGGAAGTCATGTGCAATAATTATCTAAGTTTCAGCTAGCCCTAAAAATATATGTCTAGTTGGCTTAGTCTTCTAAAGGTACCTACGGTGGAGCTGAATAAGAGTAGGACTTAACCCACATTCTAGTTGTTAGGGCAATTGCAGGCACAAACTGGAGCAATCTATCTGCACCATGTCTATGTGGGCACTTATAGATACTATTCTCCAGCCGTGTGCAGTGCCTGAGTCAGTTGCTAACGCAAAGGTGGGTGCAATTTAATGCTTTTGGTTGATGCTTATTTGAATTCCCCGCTTATCTCATATATCTTTATTCGCTTACATTTAATTCTTTTCTTTTATCTTTTTGTCTTCAATCACGAAAATCTCCATCAAATTATTTCTTTGGTTATCATTGATAAGGGTAAAAAATATACCTATTTTACCCTTATACTTAGTGCATTTCTTGGCCAAATATTGTATGTTGTGATCAATTTACTGTTCCCGGGCTCAAAATATGCTTAATTTGATAAGTTAGGGTGTTGAGAATCACTTTTGTCAAATTTAACTCATTTGTGCTTAAAAAGACTTGATTTTACGAGAATTTGACTTAGTTTGTTGCTGTGCAGAAAAACAAAGGAAAAGCTAGAATTCCCCATAAATGCGACCGCATTTCTGGGAAGGCAAAAATGAAATGCGACCGCATTTCTGGAAAAATCTGAAGTCGTTCCAAGTCGTCCGCGGGTCGTTGTGGACGAGTTTTCTTCGCACCTAACTAGCTGTTTTGACCCCGAAACTGACTGGGCAACCTTCCAGCAACTTTTTCGCAGCTCCTCAACCATTTTCTACACTATATAAGCGCGAGATTCGAAGTCAAATTCTAGTAGAACTCATTAGAAGAAAAGGGTGGTGACAGAACCCTGACTCGATGCCTATGAGTACGGATGCCCGAGGTCCTTCTTAGATGACTGAACTCTAACCTGAGTTAGACATCAAACCTTAGGGTTTGTAGGGATTTTCACCCATTCCCACTTGTAAAAGCGAGAGAGTGGAGTGTCTTAGCGAACTCTAGAAGGATTGAGTAAATAGAAAAACCCATAATATTTAGCTATCTCTTTTATTTCCAGCTCTTGAATCTTTTCATTATTCTGTATTATTTACATTCTTATTTCAATGAAAATGTATTCATTTGCACTTTATCTCACCATGAGTAACTAAATTCTGTTGAGGGGTTCAATACGATGAATTCCCTTATGGTTTAATGGCTAGAAAGTGTTTTGTTTGTTTAAGTTTCTGTTCAATGCATGTCATTCTTTATTGATTATCACTCTAATCTTGTTGAGTTTAACTTGATCACTTAGACTTTGCATGCTATGTGAGTTTGATCTCGAAAGGGACAAACGATATCGGTTCTCATAAAGGTGATATGGGGGAAAAAGCTCGAAGGAGATTGTTCGGCGGTATAGGGCAAGTTGCCTAAGGCACCCTATATCGACTATAGGGTTATAGGTTGCATTCGTGAATTATCTATGTCAGAGTCGAGTCACAGAAATGTGCATAACGGTACTCGCTTAGCCTTCTAACGGTTCTTGGGAACAAGGGCCAAATAGAAGTTAAATCTGACCCAATGCATTGAATACGCTTAAGTTAGATATTGCATGATTATGGTTATTGCCTTATGGATGAATCCATGTTGAATACCTCGTTGTTTATTATTGTTATTCTTTATTGTATACTTGCTTGTTTTATTTATCTTTTCAAAAACCCAATCAATCAACTTGTTTTCTTTGGTTACCTTTTCAAAAGCAATCATTTGAGCAGTTTCTTCATCAAATCTGAATTTCCAATTTAGTCCTTGTGGGATCGATACCCTTGGAATACTTCTAAGGTTTTTTTTATTACTACGTGCGACAGTGTATACTTGCACTAAGTGTTAGCTGAATTATTCTTTATTTTATTTATCATCCTATCTCACATCCATCTATTCAGCTGATGATGCACCAACTATCCTCGGTTGCAAACTTAGAGGAGGTTCTTGTTTTATTGATTTGAGTTTTTCAACTAGTCACCATCTCCATTGGGTACGATATCTGAAGCACTCTCCACTTTATTAATTACTTGATAGTGTATACTTGCACTCAAAAGTGTTGTGTCACAACCCTCATCAGTGGAGGAATGCATTTTTTCACATTAAGTTGTCTAAGGTCTCATTCTAGTTTGGTTGCTATGGCTAGGATAAGTCTAATGGTTGATGGTTTGATCACTGGACCGAAGGTCTCTTCATAGTCAATTCCTTCTATTTGAGTGTATCCTTGGGCCATTAGCCTAGCCTTGTGTCTTTCTATGGATCCATCTTTCTTGTGTTTTGTTTGAATATCCACTTCGATCCAATGACATTGGTATTTGTTGGTCTTTGAACTAGTTCCCATGTGTTGTTAAATGAGAGAGCTTGCATTCCTCTTCCACTGCCTTTTTCCAATGTGGAATGACTATTGCTTTCTTATAATTTTTTGGATCACAGTTTCAATTTGCTGCAATTAAGGAGTGATGTCTAGATCATTCTTTGTCATTTTTTGTTTTATCTTGGATATGTGCAATTGCTTTGGCTCTTGTGATCATGGGGTGGTTTGATGTGCTAGAACTTAAGCTGATTTCCATCCTTGAGAGATGTGTCGCCTGCATCCAAAATAGGAATACAATTAGTTAAATCAATATAAAGTTGGTTACTAACATCAAGTAATTGAGTTGAGTTAGTGATAATTTGAGGAAGGAAGGCTCGTTTTACATTTGATCATGGTTGCTTGAAATCGTTGAGGTTGTGCTCTTCTGAGTTGTTGAATCTACTCCAATTGATTTGCTTAAATTGCCCTTGGATGTGTTGTCTTGGTTGCTTATTCGTTGGTTAATTTGTTGTCCTTCTTCAAACTGACATGAATTTTCAGTGTGTGGATTGATGATGCCCCATTGAATCTTCTATGTTGTGGGCATCCTTCCTCAAATTGATGTGGAGTATTAGCAACAACAATTGACATATCATTAGCTATATTCTTTGGCATGTTGTTTTGTTCTTCATCAGATTCAAGTGCAATCACTTGAATGTTGTCTGAATCTTCAAGGAATATGCTTGGCCGAAGCTTTTGTATACTTTCTGAGTGTTTCACACCATTTTCACATTCATTTCCTTTTGCTATCCATGTTTACATATCTGCAAAAGAAGTTGTTTCTAATGAGTCAAGGGTCCTTGATTCACTGTTATTGTTAGCAATAAAAGGAAAAATGGTCTCATCGAATACCACATGTTTAGAAACGTAAACTCGAATATTTAAAAGACCCAAATATTTAAAAGACCAAATTTGATTCAATTAATTATTATTATTATTTAATTAATTGGTCAAATTAATTAATTTGATCAAAATAATTTATTTTTAATTAATTGGTCAAATGGACATTTGGCCCTAAAAATTTATAATTGGCCAACTTTGTCTTCAAATTAAATTTGGGACACATGTCAATTTTTATCACAAATTTAATTATTTATAATTTCGTCATTAATTTTAAACAATGACGTGACAATTTGTGATTGGTCAAAATTTCTTTTTCAACACACCCCAAGAAATTTTCTTTTCTAGTTATTTAGTTCTTTTTCCTAACAAGTTCTTTCTCCCAGGTCGGTTGATCCAAAGGATTTCAATAAAGTTAACGAAATTATGGTAAATGCAAGTTTAGTTACACCAAAACTCTAGTCTCTTTGTTATAAGTTGTTGAGCATTTAGCTAATATGATTACTCTTTGTGTCCTTTATAATTTAACTTTACTTTCTTGAATATAGTTATTTGAGTTAATTTGAAAATTTCAACTTCAGCAAATTTTGTATATGATTCTACTTAGAGAAAGTGATGAGTTTTTTTTTCTTTTTTCTTTTTTTTTTTTTTTACTTACTATTGATAAACCTATTTTTGATATTTCAGATGTTGGGCATTGTCTACATGAATCTATCTCATTTTTTAGCCGTGGAAAGACAAAACATAATGTGACTGTTAGGGTTTGTAATCTTACCCTAATTTCATTTATACTTTTATAACTTTTTTGTTATCTTACTCTCAAATTATACATAATTGAATATGAAAGGAACAAAGCCTTGAGCAATGTAACAACAGTCAAAATGTGTGTTCGTTTGTAGTTTTATGTTTTGTGTATTCACTACATCAACGAGAGGTTTCAAGAAAGTACTTTTACTTGGAGAGGATGATTTTCAGTTGAAAGCACATTTTTGGCCCATTGACGGAAGAGATTTGTCACAGAGTCTAGTCAAATAAATTTATAATCCACGATTCCTTAAGCTAACTTGTAGCAGTAGTGGTCGGGGTCGATCATAGGGAACATTCGGTTTATTTCTAAATTCTTTTGTGTTTTGAGGTAACCAAGGGGAAGTTTATGGATGAAAGATAAGAAGATAAAGTAAAGACGCGAAAATAAATATGGAAAATTAAATGCAAGGAAAGTAAAAGGCGGGGTTAGTTGATCGTACCACGAGAATTACCGTAGTCGGGGTTGAACTCGGTGTTGAGTTTCATTAATTTCATTCATCAATTATCAATTGATATTTGATTAACTATCTAAGCCCGACATACTCCGGGAACAAACCCAGAGCTGTGTTCACATTCACAAACATGCAAACGATAAGTTTGATTCTAATCTAAATCTAATCAATTGTGCAATTAATTAAATCTAGATCGCATTGGGACTAGCCAAATTAATTAGACATGCAACGGGCAACAAACCTCAATTACAATAAATTAAATCATCTAGCTCTAGGTGACGCATAAGGAATATCACAACGTTCTCCTATTTACTACTTTTTATTAGCAAATAAATTTAGATAGGTCGCGGTCGAGGTTTTCAATTTCTGCTAACACAATCTAAACTTGTGTGCAAAGAGCTAAAATCACAAAGACAATTAACTAAGGCCCTGTTTCATAACCATTTGGTTCTTGGTTTTTTGTTTTTGAAAATTAAGCTTGTTTTCTCCCAAATTTCTTACCATTGTTTTCATTTTTGTCAAGGACATATTTGAATTCCTAGCCAAATTCCAAAAATTAAAACAAGTTTTTGGAAATTACTTTTTTTAGTTTTCAAAAACTTGAGTTGGTTTTTGAAATCATGGGAAGAAGGTAGAGAAGAAAATAAATAAACTTATTAGTGGAAATAGTGTTTATAGGCTAAATTTTCAAAAACCAAAAACCAAAAACAAAATGGTTATCAAACGGGCCCTTAGTGTTTGTCATTTGAGTTATCAATTTCATCACATTCTTGCCTCTAAATAAAATTGATCAAGAGTATTCGTGGTAGTTAATCTAATTAGAAAACCAATCCAGAGGACGACATTCGATTTTAAATCACTATATTATAACTTGGCTCGTACACTTGCGGTAAGCAATTTGGGCATCAATGAGAAGTTTCAAAGTTCTTCCAATTCATTTAATTGAATTTTCTTTTTGTCCCAGCTTTGTCTAGATCAAGATTCAACTTTTTCAATGCCCAATACGCTTTGTGCTCTAACTCGAGTGGTAGATGGCAAGTTTTTTTAACACGATTCTAAGTCCTTTATGAGAATGCCAATAGAGACAATGACTAAGTCTTGAGCCCTTTATCTTTGTATTTAACCTCTAGTACATTCTGTGACCACGCACTATCTGACATTGTCTATTGTCATTCACTTTCTTATTCACATTCATTTACTTTTCTATTGCATGAAATGTTTATGGCACCATCCCTATATTAGTTCATCCAATGCGTCTTTATAACTACACTTCCTAAAAATGCCCACACAAACCCTAACCCTCTGTTTGGAACCTTAGGATTTGGAAGGATTTCGAATCAGGACAGATTTGAAATCATTTCTGGTGTTTGGAATGAACTAAAAAAGTAGAATTTGAAATCTTGTTTTGATCCTAAATATTTTCCATCCAAACTAGGTCGGATTTGGCAGGATTTCAGATTAAAGTTTATCTCATTCCAATTTTACCCTCTCTTAAGATCGGTTGAACTGAAGAAAAATGGAAAAAGAAAAATTGATTCCAACAGATTTCAATTAATGGAGGGATCTAGCAGAGGATGGGGTAGGAGTGGCAACGACTTGCGGTTACAGAGAGTGAGATAAGAAGAAGATAAAGAAAAGTAACAGTGGGGTATGTGGCCGACGATCGAAGACAACATATGAGAAGGATAAGAGAGAAGAAAAAATTTGGGGGCATACCGACGATGGATGATCGAAGCATATAGAGAAAGATAAGGAGGAGAAAAAATTGGAGATGAGGTTGGTGTCTTGTGGCTGCCATTTGGGGATGGCAAGCAAGAGAGATAAGAGAGGAAAAAAAAGAAGGAGATGCTCGTGTAGCAGCCATGGAAGAGGGATAAAGCAAATGTGGGAAAAGAAAGAGGGGGTTGTTAGGGTTTTACTTTTTCTCTTTTTGTTATTTTAAATAAAAATATATGAAAAGGAAGGAAGCTAAAATGTCGATTTTACGCTTACATTTGAAACAAAATAAATAAATAAGGTTGTTACTTTTTTTTTAATAAATAAATAAGATTGTTACTTGTTTTCCTTTTTAATTTATGCATAATTCTAAGGGTATAATGGTAAAATAGTTCTTTTCTTTTCATTTTTTCTAAACATCCAAACAAGAATTTGTAATTTACGTTAATTTGAATTCTATTTAAAGTCATTGGGTTCCAAACAAATTCTAAATCATTTCCATATTTTAAATTCAAAGAATTTAAAATCATTTCTTTCTAATTTCGGATGCCAAACAAAGCATAAGGATCAACTATGGAGTACTTCCAGTTTATTACTTGTTTTCATGTAGCTTATACTAGGGTTGTCACACCCCCTCCCGGACCACTTGCTAGCTTAGCCCGAAAGACGGCGTGAAGCCAACAGACATCGTCACCTCTAACGATCCCTGTTGACCCTAGTGAAACGTTGAACCTGATAAACATACTAATCATGGATATAAAATATTCCATATGAACCACAACACAACGGAAACCCCGAAAACATATCAACATACATGAGGTGTCGCCATGACATATCTCGGTTTGAAAATAACCTGGTATAGATATCATAACCAAAGACATGTACAACTAGGATTTATACAACCACGACCTCTAGGACTATATTATCCAATCCTTACAAAACATTTACAATATGAACAGACTCAATTTACAACTCCACCCACGTACTGAAGCTTGATCCGGAACTTTCAGCAGACGTTGGCAGTGTATCAGGCACCGGGAGCTCGATCTCTACCTGAAAAGTGGAAAAACATTTTGAAAGAATGAGCTACGAAGCCCAGTGAGTGACTAACTTTAAAACTCTAAATCCGGAAGTCAAAAACACGAGATAAACCTTTGAACGTATAAATATGCTCAATCAAAGCGTTTAACATAGACGTGTAATGGAAAAGGTTTTCTAAAATATCTCGCAAGTTCGTCAATAAAAATCTAGCAAGGCATATCAAGTACATCAAATGTTTTAACTAACATGACCGATCTACGTTGTGTAGGGCACGCCCAGTACAACCAACGTTACTAGTCCTACGATGTAGTGGGGCCCGCCCAGCACTCCCATCGTCTTTGTCGTAGTGGGGCCCGTCCAGCACTCACGACAGCATCGTTGTCACGGAGTACACTCAACGTCAACAACGGAACATAACCTGTGTGCACACGGTACCATATAGCCTCGGGCTCAATATCTCAGTCATGTAGTCAATAGAAATCTCGGAAATCACATGAAAACATTAAAACATGCCTGCTTATCGTTATCTTTCGTAAAACTCAGGCTTACTCAGCTTGCTCGTGAAAAACTTTAAATCATTAAACAATATTTGCTAACACATGCTTTACTTTAAAAGATATCGTTTCAACTACTTTTCATAAAGCCATTAGCCACGTGCTCGTATACAAACCTTATTAGAAAATCTAAGCTCCAAAACTCATGTTTGAAACCGTTCACAAAACCATGTATCATTCATAGAAAAGCATGTAAAACATATAATCATGAACAACCGTTTAAGAACATTTTCGAAATTCATTTTGTCACTCACAGTCTTATCTAGTTCCCCGGTTTTTAGACTCGACCTATTTCCTCTTGGCCTGTCAAATAACCAAAACCGAGCATTAGAACCATAGATAGCTTTGTCTTTCCATGCTCATAAATTTGTAAACAATTGGATTAAGAATGGCATTCACATTCTACTTCCCAGATTTTCCAGATTCTATACCCTAACTTCCAACACCCATAACCTTCTCAATACTTAACCAAAATTAATGAAATACACATCAAATTCTTCATTTTCGAACACTCTACAACTTACCTGAAGAAATGAAAACGAGATTCCCAACCAATTTGTCCAGAAATTCCCTGAAATCAGACAACACAGATTCGAGCTTCTCTGTTACCCTTTATCTTCCTCCTGACATTAAACCTACTTCAAGTACTTTTGGGCTCACGTATTCTTCATGAAAGTTGTAGCATATTGAATAAGCTTTCCAACCATACCAAATAGAGCTTCTGATTCGACTTGTGCACTCCAGAATACTCAAAACATCAGAGAACACCAGAGATCCTCCTGGTTTGCTCGAAAATCCCGTGCTCTGTTTTCCATTCCAAAAACCATCAACTTCCCATTCGATTTAGGTCAAGCTTACTTCATTAAATTTGTTAGAAAATGAACTAACTTTCAAGAAAATCAAACCTCACCTCTTGATTCTTACTGTGTAGCCCAAACCGACTAAAACATCAGAGGTTGACAGGTTGAATACAGATTCTGCAATGGTTGGCTTTGCATGAGCCTTTCCCTATCTTCCTCAACCTCAAACCACGAAATTCTTCTTCTTCTTCTTCCTTCACTCTCTCCTCAAAGTTCTCTGAAAGTTTCAATGGAAAAGGATGAAAAATGAGATGGAAATGGGCTGATAAAAATTGTTGTCGGTGGTGGAGTCATTGCTGTCCATTTCCATTTTCTTTCTTTTTTTTTCCTTTTTTTTTTCCTTCTTTGCTGATTTCTTTTTCTTTTATTTTTCTTTTTTTTTTCCCCATTTCACTTTCTTTTCCTTTTCTTTCAGTTTTCACTTTTGTTCCATTTCTTCTTGTAAATTGGTAAGTTCCAACTCCTTAAACCAACAATCAAACCACAATAACCACAAAACTTGCTATTGTCCTTCAACAATGAAACAACTTTTAATTCAACTTCCACAATAGATGACAAGACAAAATGATCCTAGAGAAGTCCCGGGTTTACAACTTACCTCCTCCTTATGAAATTTCGTCCTCGAAATTTAGAAGTCCTTAGGTTAAGAGTGTCGGGTAACTCCTCCTCATTTGATCTTCTGATTCCCAAGTTGCGTCCTCAACTCCGTGATGTCTCCAAAGAACTTTCACGAGTGGCATCGTTTTGTTCCTCAAAACTTGCTCCTTTCTGTCGAGGATCTGAACTGCTTCTTCCTTATAACTCAAGTCTTCCTTCAGCTCAATTGGTTGCACTTTCAACACATGGGATGGATCTGGTATATATTTCCTCAACATGGACACATGAAAAACATCATGTATTCGAGCGAGTTCCGTTGGGAACTCAAGTCTATAGGCTGCTAGTCCAACTCGTTCTATTATCTGGTAAGGACCAATATATCTAGGACTCAGCTTACCTTTCCTCCCAAAGCGAAGAACACCTCTCCATGGAGATAACTTCAAGAAAACCTGATCTCCAACCTGGAACTCTAAGTCTCTTCGTCGCTTATCTGCATAGCTCTTCTGTCGATCCTGTGCTATTTTCAGATTCTCCCTAATTAGCTTAACATTGTCTGACGTAACTTGTACCAACTCAGGACCAACTAGCTTTCACTCTCCCACTTCGTTCCAGCACACAGGAGTCTTGCATGGTCTGCCATACAAAGCCTCGAATGGTGCCATGCCGATACTAGACTGATAGTTATTATTATAAGCGAACTCCATAAGTGATAAGTGAGTATCCCAACTTCCCTTAAACTGAAGGACACATGTTCTCAACATGTCCTCTAAGGTCTGGATGGTCCTCTCAGACTAACCATCTGTCTGGGGATGGAACGCTGTACTGAACTTCAACTTTGTTCCCATTGCTTTCTGCACACTAGGCCAAAACTTAGAAGTAAACCTCGGATCCCTATCTGAAACTATGGACACTGACACTCCATGTTGACTTACAATCCTGTCGACGTATAGTTTAGCTAGCTGATCTACTGTAGACGTCGTTTTAACCGGTATAAACCGTGCTGTCTTGGTGAGTCTATCCACTATTACCCATATACCATCATGTCCGCTAGAAGTACGAGGTAATCCAAACAGAAAATCCATGGTAATATGCTCCCACTTCCACTCCGGCACTGGTAGTGGATTAAGGAGTCCTCCTGGCCTCTGTCTCACTGGTTTCACCTGTTGACAGATCAAACATCTATCGACATATTCAGCTATCTCCCGCTTCATACCAGGCCACCAGTAAGTTTTCTTCAGAGTTCTATACATCTTGGTGCTTCCTGGATGCATAGCGTAAGCTGAACTGTGAGCTTCCTCTAATATAGCACTCTTAAGCTCACTAATACTCGAAACGCATAGTCTTCCCTGTTTAACTATGGCTCCGTCTGCTCTCAACTCATATTCTGCCTCTGGGCCTTGCTTGGACTTTATAAGCATCTTCTGTATGTTACTATCCTCTGACTATCTTCTCACAATTTCTGCTACTAGAGAAGACCTAACTTGAAATTGAGCTAAAAGACTCCCTGAGCTTCCTGCAGTCACAACTGCCTTGAAACCTCTTAACGCACTTAGCAAGCTCGCTCGAATACCACACAAGGCATTCTTCGGAAGTCTCGACTTCCTACTTAATGCATCTGCTACCACGTTAGCCTTACCCGGATGATATTCTATGGTACATTCATAGTCTTTAATTAGTTCTAGCCATCGCCTCTGCCTCAGATTCAGCTCTTTCTGATCAAAGATGTACTTCAAACTCTTATGATCTGTGAAAATGTGGCACTTCTCACCGAATAAATAATGTCTCCAGATCTTCAGTGCGAAAACAACTGCTGCTAGCTCAAGATCATGGGTAGGGTAATTACACTCATGCTTCTTCAACTGCCTTGAAGCATAAGCTATTACCTTTCCTTCCTGCACGAGCACACAACCTAATCCTTGCCTCGAAGCATCACAATAGATCACATACTCCTTCCCTGTTACAGGAAGTGCTAGAATAGGCGTTGTCACCAATCTCTTTTTCAGCTCCTGGAAACTCTGTTCACATTTGTCTGACCACTCAAACTTAGCATTCTTCCTTGTCAAGGCTGTCAAGGGTAATGCTAACCATGAGAAATCCTCAACAAAACGTCTGTAGTATCCTGCTAGGCCGAGGAAACTACGTACCTCTGTTGCACTAGCTGGTCTTTCCCAGTTGACAACAGCTTCCACTTTCTGCGGATCAACACTAACTCCGTCCGCTGAAACTACATGCCCTAAGAACACCACTTGATTCAACCAGAACTCACATTTGCTGAACTTAGCGTATAACTGTTTATCACGTAGTGTCTGCAGAACAATCCTTAGATGTTCCTCATGGGCTTCCCTGTCCATTGAGTAAACTAGAATGTCATCGATGAACACTATCACAAACTGATCTAAATACTGGTGGAAGATCCTGTTCATGAGGTCCATGAAAACTGCTGGCGCATTCGTTAAACCGAATGGCATCACTAAAAACTCATAGTGCCCATACCTCGTCCTGAATGCTGTCTTAGGAATATCTGATTCTCTAACCTTCAACTGGTGGTATCCTGACCTCAGATCAATCTTAGAGAACACTGTTGCTCCCCTTAACTGGTCAAACAAGTCATCGATGCGTGGTAGAGGATACTTGTCACGTATCGTGACCTTGTTTAACTGCCTGTAATCAATACATAATCTCAGAGTACCATCTTTCTTCTTCACGAATAACACTGGAGCTCCCCACGGTGATACACTTGGCCTGATGTATCCCTTGTCAACTAGTTCTTGCAACTGCACCTTCAGCTCCTTAAGCTCGCTTGGAGCCATCCTGTATGGTGCCTGTGAAATAGGTGTTGTTCCTGGTAACAATTCAATAGTGAACTCCACCTCTCTATCAGGCGGCAAACCCGATAGATCAGCTAGAAAAACATCAAGATATTTATTCACCACAGGAACATCTTCTGGTTTCAGCTTTTCTTCTTTCACCTTTACTACGTGTGCAAGAAGCGCTGTGCAACCTTTCCTCAACAACTTCTCAGCTTTAAGAGCTGAAATCAAACACGTAGGAATAATCTTCCTCTCACCCCTGAAAACCACTTCAGTCAAACCTGGTTTCTTAAAAGTCACTTCCTTCGTATGGCAATCCATAGAAGCGTAATGAGTGAATAAGAAATCCATTCCCAAAATCACATCCAACGCCTGCAACTCTAGGGGAAGAATATCCACTAACATACAGAGACCTTCTACTACAACCTCACAATTACGCAACACTTCCTTGACTAGAAAAACGTCACCAACTGGAGTGCATATGACTAACTCCTCAGATAAAGGCTCTAGCATCCTATTCAGCTTAAATAAAAACATGCTAGAAACAAAGGAATGCGTAGAGCCTGGATCTAATAAAACACGTGCACCATTACATATCAAAATCGTACCAGTGATCACATCTGGTGCATCCTCTGCTTCCTGTTGAGTCATGGCGTAGACTTTTCCCTACTGCCTAGGTCTCCCCACAACTCCCTTTTGCCTTGCACCACTGGTGCCTTCTCCTGCGCCTGCTAAGACTCTCGGCTGCTCAACTGTGTGGGACTCAACTCCCTGGTCCTTCTGAACTGTTGCCTTCAACTGTGGGCAATCCCTCTTGAAATGCCCTGGTTGTCCACATTGGTAACACACACCAGCGCCAACAAGACACTGACCTCGATGATTCTTGCCACAACTTGCACATGATGTTCTCGTGGATTCACTAGCAACGGACTCCTGACCCGTCCGCGGTCTTGCTACTGAACTCGCAGACTGACTGGGGGCTCTCTGACTCTGCCTCTAATAGGCACTACCCGAACTCATTTGCCTCGATAACTGGCCACCAGATCGACGCTTGAAGTCTTGACGGCCTAAAACATTCACTCCAGGTGCAAACCTCCGCTGCTCACGACCTCGAAAACCATTAGCTGTTGGAGCTCCACGACTAGGCTCCGCTACCGACCTTTCCTCTATAATACTCTGCTCCACACGTAAGGCAGTCTCTACTAGCTGAGAAAAATCCGTCCACTTTGCAATCGCAGTAACTGGGGTACGTATCTCAAAACGTAGCCCTCTCTCAAACCTGCGACACCTGTCACTCTCAGATGCCACAATCACTTCAGCATACCGTGAAAGCTCGGTATACCTCCTCTCGTACTCAGCCACTGAAAGTGACCCTTGTTTCAGCTCCAGAAACACATCTCTCTTTGCCTCACAATATGTGGCGGGATAGTACTTTTCCTCAAATATGCCTCTGAATGTCTGCCAATCTAACGTACGTGCATCACTGCGCCTGGCTATAATAGACTTCCACCATCCCTCTGTCTCCTTCTACAAAAGGAATGTGGCTAATTTGACTTTTCACTCCTCAGGACAACTCATCACGTCGAAGTATTTCTCCAACATATTCAACCAGACCTCGGCGTCAGCTGGATCTGTGGAACCCTCAAACACTGTGGCTCCCAACTTCTTCAACCGTTCAATCCCATACGTCTTTTCCAGATCACTAGGCCCTACTCTCTCTGGCCTACCGATCTCCTGTGCAGATCTAGCAAATTGATCACTCCCTGCCTCATTCTGACCTCTCGGGGAACTGGATCCCCTTTCAGATTGACTTTGGGTAGGATCCTGCGTCCCGTCCTGATTCTGCCTGCGTCGTCTGCTGGTACGTGGTGGCATGACTCCTATAACATATCATCACATCAGACATGCTATAGATACTTAACTCAGATGCATGATACTAAACTTATACACACATTCTAGTCCTGACTAGACTCACTCTCAACAATACTCGGACCATACTCCGCTAGTTCTATATGAACTAACCCAACGTGTAACTGTTTACTTCCCAGATTCTTCTTAGCACTAACTACCATGTCTCTTTTCCCATGGAGCTAACTGCTCTGATACCAAGTTGTCACACCCCCTCCCGGACCACTTGCTAGCTTAGCCCGAAAGACGGCGTGAAGCCAACAGACATCGTCACCTCTAACGATCCCTGTTGACCCTAGTGAAACGTTGAACCTGATAAACATACTAATCATGGATATAAAATATTCCATATGAACCACAACACAACGGAAAACCCCGAAAACATATCAACATACATGAGGTGTCGCCATGACATATCTCGGTTTGGAAATAACCTGGTATAGATATCATAACCAAAGACATGTACAACTAGGGTTTATACAACCACGACCTCTAGGACTATATTATCCAATCCTTACAAAACATTTACAATATGAACAGACTCAATTTACAACTCCACCCACGTACTGAAGCTTGATCCGGAACTTTCAGCAGACGTTGGCAGTGTATCAGGCACCGGGAGCTCGATCTCTACCTGAAAAGTGGAAAAACATTTTGAAAGAATGAGCTACGAAGCCCAGTGAGTGACTAACTTTAAAACTCTAAATCCGGAAGTCAAAAACACGAGATAAACCTTTGAACGTATAAATATGCTCAATCAAAGCGTTTAACATAGACGTGTAATGGAAAAGGTTTTCTAAAATATCTCGCAAGTTCGTCAATAAAAATCTAGCAAGGCATATCAAGTACATCAAATGTTTTAACTAACATGACCGATCTACGTTGTGTAGGGCCCGCCCAGTACAACCAACGTTACTAGTCCTACGATGTAGTGGGGCCCGCCCAGCACTCCCATCGTCTTTGTCGTAGTGGGGCCCGCGCAGCACTCACGACAGTATCGTTGTCACGGAGTACACTCAACGTCAACAACGGAACATAACCTGTGTGCACACGGTACCATATAGCCTCGGGCTCAATATCTCAGTCATGTAGTCAATAGAAATCTCGGAAATCACATGAAAACATTAAAACATGCCTGTTTATCGTTATCTTTCGTAAAACTCAAGCTTACTCAGCTTGCTCGTGAAAAACTTTAAATCATTAAACAATATTTGCTAACACATGCTTTACTTTAAAAGATATTGTTTCAACTACTTTTCATAAAGCCATTAGCCACGTGCTCGTATATAAACCTTATTAGAAAATCTAAGCTCCAAAACTCATGTTTGAAACCGTTCACAAAACCATGTATCATTCATAGAAAAAGCATGTAAAACATATAATCATGAACAACCGTTTAAGAACATTTTCGAAATTCATTTTGTCACTCACAGTCTTATCTAGTTCCCCGGTTTGTAGACTCGACCTATTTCCTCTTGGCCTGTCAAATAACCAAAACCGAGCATTAGAACCATAGATAGCTTTGTCTTTCCATGCTCATAAATTTGTAAACAATTGGATTAAGAATGACATTCACATTCTACTTCCTAGATTTTCCAGATTCTATACCCTAACTTCCAACACCCATAACCTTCTCAATACTTAACTAAAGTTAATGAAATACACATCAAATTCTTTATTTTCGAACACTCTACAACTTACCTGAAGAAATGAAAACGAGATGCCCAACCAATTTGTCCAGAAATTCCCTGAAATCAGACAACACAGATTCGAGCTTCTCTGTTACCCTTTATCTTCCTCCTGAAATTAAACCTACTTCAAGTACTTTTGGGCTCACGTATTCTTCATGAAAGTTGTAGCATATTGAATAAGCTTTCCAACCATACCAAATAGATCTTCTGATTCGACTTGTGCACTCCAGAATACCCAAAACATCAGAGAACACCAGAGATCCTCCTGGTTTGCTCGAAAATCCCGTGCTCTGTTTTCCATTTCAAAAACCATCAACTTCCCATTCGATTTAGGTCAAGCTTACTTCATTACATTTGTTAGAAAATGACTTAACTTTCAAGAAAATCAAACCTCACCTCTTGATTCTTACTGTGTAGCCCAAACCGACTAAAACATCAGAGGTTGACAGGTTGAATACAGATTCTGCAATGGTTGGCTTTGCATGAGCCTTTCCCTATCTTCCTCAACCTCAAACCACGAAATTCTTCTTCTTCTTCTTCCTTCACTCTCTCCTCAAAGTTCTCTGAAAGTTTCAATGGAAAAGGATGAAAAATGAGATGGAAATGGGCTGATAAAAATTGTTGTCGGTGGTGGAGTCATTGCTGTCCATTTCCATTTTCTTTCTTTTTTTTTCCTTTTTTTTTTCCTTCTTTGCTGATTTCTTTTTCTTTTATTTTTCTTTTTTTTTTCCCCATTTCACTTTCTTTTCCTTTTCTTTCATTTTTCACTTTTGTTCCATTTCTTCTTGTAAATTGGTAAGTTCCAACTCCTTAAACCAACAATCAAACCACAATAACCACAAAACTTGCTATTGTCCTTCAACAATGAAACAACTTTTAATTCAACTTCCACAATAGATGACAAGACAAAATGATCCTAGAGAAGTCCCGGGTTTACAAGGGTTGCATGTAAAGTTGACAAATCACATTCAAAGACTGCTTAAGCATACTTGTTTCTATTCATTTACTTCATTATATGCTCCAATCTAGGTATTTTCTATAGTTGTTTTGGCAGCGAACCACTAGAATAACTTAGGTTGACAAGTTATCAGATAGAATAAGTTGCCCTAATGGACTAAGCCTAAACTTGTGACCCAATGGAATAACTTAAGTTGACAAGTTATCCGATAGAACAAGTTGCCCTAATGGAAAGTTAGGCTATGAAAGAAAAATAAAATAAAAATAAAAATGAAGAAAAACAAAACCCGCCGTGACCCATTTTCTTTTCAACTCTTTTTCCTTTCTTTTCCCAACCCATTATCTTTCCCTCTTCTTTTTCCCTCTATTTTCCCAGCCCATTTTCTTTCCCTTGACCTGTGCTGAAAAATGTCATTTGCTTGTGCTTCCAGAAAAACGTCGATACGACTGTCGAAAAGTTGTCGTCACCACTCCAGTTGTTAAAAATAGAATTAACTATATTTAGTTTTGTTGCTAGTCTATAGGGTTGCTATTCTTGTGCTATTTGTTTTGGGTGGTTAGTTTACTATTTATGGTGTACTTTGAGCCTATATAAGGCCTAATCGGAATGGAATTCAAAGCACTTCAGTTTTACATCACCTCCTCTCTATACTAGGTCTCTTCATTTTTTCTTACAAGTGGTATTAGAGCCAAGTTGTGGCATCTTTTTCTTAGCCATTAAACCAACTCTCATTCCTTTATTTTCTACAATAGCTAGGAAGCATAGACAATGACCTCAGACAACTATGTGCAACCAACAATTCCCTGCTTTGATGATCATTATGATCATTTGAGCATGTTGATGGAGAATTTCTTACGGTCCAAAGAGTATTGGACCATTGTTGAAGTAGGAATGAATGAACCAACTGCTAGAGTTGTCTTGTTAGAAGCTGACCAAAAAAAGCTAGAGGAACGAGAATTGAAGGATCTCAAGCAAAATATTATTTATTCCAAGCCATTGACCGTGTCATCTTGGGACTCCATGAAGAAAAAGTATCAAGACACAACGAGGGTGAAAAGACAACAGCTCCAAGCTTTTCGCAAAGAGTTTGAGATTCTTCAAATGAAGCAAGGTGAGTCCGTGGATGGGAGTTTCTCACGAACCTTGGCTATAGTAAACAATATGTGAATCCATGGAGAGAAGATTGAAGATGTAGTTGTGGTTGAGAAGATTCTTCGGTTGATGAATTCTAAATTTGCATATGTGGTTTGTTCAATTGAGGAATCAAAAGATATTGATACATTATCAATTGATGAATTACAAAGTTCTTTACTTGTGCATGAGCAAAGAATGACGTCAAATACAGATCCAATTGAAGAACAAACCCTGAAAACTTCAACTCATGGTGAAAACTCTGCAAGGAGATGATCAAATAAAGGACGTGGTCGAGGTTGTGGAAGGTGGCAAGGAAGAGGACGAGGTGGTGGACATGATCAACACAAGCAAACATCCAACAACAACTCGAGATTTGATAAGTCTGACATTCAATGTTATCGTTGCCATAAGTTTGGTCATTACAAAGTGTGAATGCAAAACCAACTTCAACCATGAAAAAGGAGAGCAGTCCAATTTTATAGAGAAAAAGGAGCAAGAAACACTATTGATGACGTGCCACCACAACGAGGAGCTTGGAACTAACATATGGTATATAGACACTGGTTGCAGCAATCATATGTGTGGTAACAAGTCTCCCTTTTCTCATTTGGATGAAAGTTATTATTCTACTGTGACATTTGGTGATAATTCTAAAGTAAATGTAGTGGGTAAAGGAAATATTCAAATTAAGACCAAAAAGGCAATGTTGAAACCATATCAAATGTGTTTTATATTCCTGATTTGAGAAGCAATTTATTGAGTGTGTGACAGCTACAAGAGAAGGGTTATGTCACAACTATCAAAGAAGGCGCCTGTGAGATATATGATCCAAGAAGAGGATTGATAACTCGTGTTGAAATGGCCTCGAACAGGTCGTGGAAGAGAATATATGTCACAAGAATTTGTAAATTTTTGTGCTCAGCATGGAATTCAACACCAGTTGACAACAACGTTCACACCTCAACAAAATGGTGTTGTCGAAAGAAAAAACCGTACTATTTTCAACATGGTTCGAAGTATGATTGCAAATGGGAGAGTTCCAAAGGAATTCTGGCCAGAAGCAGTAAATTGGGGTGTTCATGTATTGAATCGAAGTCTCACTTTTTCGGTTAAAAACATGACTCCTCAAGAAGCTTGGGATGGGCGTAAACCATCAGTTGATCACAAGTGTTCGAGTGCATTGCATATGCACACATTCTTGACGAGAAGAGAAGGAAGCTAGATGACAAAGGTAAAAAATGTGTCCCTCTTGACATTAGTGAGCAATCAAAGGCTTACAAACTGTTCAATCCAATCACTGGTAAAATTGTGATTAGCCGAGATGTTATATTTGATGAACTAAATACTTGGAATTGGACAGAAGATACTCTAGAGCAACAAACAGTACCTTTGAACTTTGAAGACAGTGATGAATCTTTGACACCTCAACTTGAAAATCCAGTACAACAATCAGTTGAGCTTGAGGCTACTGAGGCTTAAATAGAAGGTGCAAGTTCTTCAAGATCACAATGAGTTAGAAGGAGATCGGCATGGATGGAAGATTATGAGGTTAGTGGTGATCTTTCTGATGAGGCATTTGTCCATTATGCTTCATTATCAGAATGTGATCCATTAACTTTTGAAGAAGCTGTCAAAGATATAAAATGGAAGTAGGCCATGGATGAAGAGATTAAATCGATTGAGAAAAACAACACTTGGGAGCTATCAGAACTTCCTAGAGGGAAAAATTCCATTCGTGTTAAATGGGTTTACAAAACGAAGCTGAATAAAGATGGCCAAGTAGACAAATACAAGGCTCGTCTTGTTGCAAAGGGGTACAAGCAACAAATTGGCATTGACTACAATGAAGTTTTTTCTCCGGTTACAAGACATGATATGATTCGAATGGTGGTTTCATTGACAACATAAAGCAATTAGAAAATTCTTCAAATAGACGTGAAATCAGCCTTTCTGCATGGCAGCTTGAATGAAGAAGTTTACATAGATCAACCCATTGGATATGTTCAACAGAGTAATGCAAGAAAGGTATATAGCTTGAAGAAGACTTTGTATGGGTTGAAACAAGCTTCTAGGGCTTGGTATAGTCTAATTGAGGCCTACTTTATTAAAGTTGGATTTGAAAAATGTCCATATGAACATACTCTCTTTATTAAATTTCAACATCCAAACAAGACTTTGATAGTATATTTGTATGTAGATGATTTGATTACACAGGAAATGACTCGATTATGTTTGAAGAATTCAAGCAGTCCATGATGGCAGAGTTTAAAATGAAAGATCTAGGGATGATGCATTATTTTCTCGGTATTAAGGTAATACAATCAGTAGTGGGAATTTTCCTCAATCAGAAGAAATATGCGCTGAAGATCTTGGACAGGTTTCAAATGAAGAATTGCAACTCAACCACAACTCTAGTTGAACCCAATTTGAAGCTCACAAAGGACCATGAAGGAAAGAAGGTCAACAGTACTTTCTATAAGCAAATTGTTGGAAGCTCGATGTACTTAACAGCTACAAGGCCTAATATTATGTATGTTGTAAGTTTAATTAGCAGGTTTATGGAATCTCCAACTGAGCTTCATCTCCTTGCTGCCAAAAGAATCTTACGTTACTTAAAAGAGACTCTTGATCTTGACATACTTTATCAAATAAGAGGAGAACTAAACCTTGTTGGTTTTAGCAGTAGTGATTATGCAGGAGATTTAAATGATAGAAAGAGTACTACAGGATATGTTTTCATGGTTGGTTTAGGAGCTATCTCATGGTCTTCCAAAAAACAGCCAATTGTTGTCACATTATCTACCACGGAAGCTGAACTTGTAGCAGCAACATCATGTGCATGTCAAGCCATTTAGTTGAGGAACATTCTTGAGAATTTGCATTATAAGCAAGAAGAAGCATCTTTCATTCATTGTGATAACACATCAACAATCAAGCTCTCAAGAATCCTGTCTAACGAAGCAAAAACATTGATGTAACATACCATTACTTGAGGGATCTTACAAATGATGGAATTATCAACCTAAGCTACTCTAAAAGTGAAGATCAAGCGGGAGATATGTTAACCAAGCCTCTCAAATTAGCAACATTTGTGAAGCTTCGAAGCTTACTTGGGGTGGTTTCCTCTACTACTTTAAACTAAATACTAAATTGCATAGTTTTAGTTTAAGGAAGGGTGTTCAAAATATAATTAATTATATTTAGTTTTGTTGCTAGTCTATAGGGTTGTTATTCTTTTGCTATTCTTGTGCTATTTGTTTTGGGTGTTTAGTTTACTATTTATGGTGAACTTTGAGCCTATATAAAGCCTAATCGGAATGGAATTCAAAACACTTCAGTTTTACATCACTTCCTCTCTATACTAGTTCTCTTCATTTTTGTCTTACACCGGTAAGTACCCTTCCTCTCTTTTCCCTCGACACCTACAATTTTTTTTTCTTATCCTCGTTTTCTCTCCTTCCTTTCTTTTCTCTCAACACCCATCCCACTCTTCATCACTCTTCTCTTTTCGCCTTTGTTTTCGACTGATTGTGCTGCTGGAAAATCGCCATCGCCGTCAGAAATGTCTCTGGGTTTTTTTAACCATTTCATTGTCCCAAATATTTCTCTTTGCCCTCTGTTCTCTCTCTTGAAGAGGTAAGTACTTCATCTCTCTCTAGGTTTTTCATTCTTATTATCGATTTCAAGGTTGTAGTTATGAACCATGGTCATTATGATGAAACTTTTTTTGTTGGAGTTGTTTTTCAGCTTGGGAAATAGAGATTTGTGGAGGAAATGATGGAAAATAGAAGTTCTATTGATTTTGATCTAGTTTTTTTTTTTTATATATATAATATATATATTATTAGGTTTCAATTTTTCTCTAGCATTAAAGCTTAGTAATAATTAATATTGCATATTTGGTTTTGTTTTTCCAGAGAAAGGTTAGTTTAGCAATTTGTCTTTCCTCTTGTGTGCTACTTTATCTACTTTTATAATGACATATAATTGTCACTAAATGTCATATGAAATTAGAGAGCAATGTTTACATATTTACAACTAATAGTCCCATAAGTTGTTTTCTTGGAAATTAGAGAATGGAATTAGAGAGTTGAATTACATATTTATAATTATTGGTTGTGTTTGTAGTTATGGTTGAAATAGTTGAATGAAAATTTAAAGGAGAAAGTTTAAGGAATGAGAAAGAGGGAGCTTTATGGCAGTTTTTAAAGATTTGGTGTTTATAAAAGTTGGAATTTATTAAGGTATTTGAAAAGAAAGAGCATTGAACACATACATTTATATGTATGTATAAATATCACATCGAGATTTTTTTTAGCCTTGTTGTAAATAATCCTACTTGTTGTTTCTAGAATCTCGTGTTGTTTGATTTCTAAGTATTGATGTTGAACTTAATTCATTATTCATCTCTTCAAGATAGTAATGAAATTTCTTCGTTTTTGTAAAGATTAATGTAGTGAATAAGTACCCAAAATATAAGTTTTAAAACAAATAATACAAAGAAATTAAGGAGAGAAATCTAATAATATACAAGATTTGGCATCAAGAGAGTAGTTAATAGTATGAAACTAAATTGGCAGAGCATGGAGAACAAGAAAAAAAAAAGTTTCCCAAAAGGCTTGTAAAAATGATGTAACATCAACATCTTTAAGTAATCGTCAATTTCCCCAATTAAGTTTAATTAATCTATTTTTTTTTTTAATTAGATTGGATTAAAGAGTTTTAGTTGAAACTTCATGGATTTCAATTTAAATGAGCGGGGTAGATTCTCGTAATTAATTGGTCTTTGAAGCCAAACAAAATCCTGTTCTTTAGCTCTTTTTAGCCACACGCAGCCCAAGGAAGAGTCAAGCCAAATGAGCCACCATCTTCTTCCTCTCCCCCTTCTCCCTCACGATTTTTACAGCCCTATCCATTATCAAGGTTGATTTTTTCCCCTTCTTCTTGATGGTCAGTCGACGTCTCTTCTCCCCATCTCCGGCCATCTCCGGCGAGCTGTAGCAGTCCAAAACAGCGTGAGAGTAGTGTTACTCCAGTGGGTTCTTCGTGCAAGCAACCGGTAGCCGTGGGTCTTCGTCTGCGGTGTTTTTTCCGGCGTCTCCTCCAGTTGCAGCAGCTCAAACGCGTGACCAGCAGCAAATTTCAGCATGGGTATTTCTTCCTCGCGATTTTTCTTCGTTCTCTTGTCGATCTCTCTCTAATTTTTCTCTTTCACGCTCGATTTTTGGTGGTTTTCCAGCGAGAGGTCTGTTGGGCGCAGTCAGCAGAGGTTTGGGGCGGTTTGTTGCATTTTAAGTCGTTTCCCGCGAGCTTTCAGCATGGGTAAGTTGGATCGAAGGTTATAATGGTGGTATGTTATGTTTAATCGAATACCCACTCACTATTAACTATGTCCAACAAGCTTTTCCCATCAATTTCGCCGATTCGAGCAGAAGATCTTCAAGTTTCAGCATCTGTAAGCGATTTCATCATTGGGTAAGTGAAATAAGTCAAGTTTTGGATGATTTAGTTGTGTTAGAAGATTATCCATTGATGTTAGCTTTCAATTTCAAGGTACTCACATCATTTGAAGGTTTGATCATTTGTTTGAAGCAAAATTGGAACCCGGACAACAAGCTTTGATTATGTTTTGGGTAAGTTTTGGGTGTTCAATCACCTCCAAATTTATTTGGCTCCTAGTTGAATGCTTGTAGTTAAACCCCTATTGATTTGAGAATGTTTTTCCCTTATTGTGTAGCTTGCTTGAAGGACTTTGGAGCTAGGAAATTGTGTGTCTAAGAAGTTAATTTTGAATTATCAAGTTTTATTTGGCTAATGTAAGTAGCTATTTGGACACAATTTCCATGCCTTAACCCACTGCATGATTGTTGGAATTAATAAGACTAAGTTTTATGCTTTGGTCTAATTTCCTTTGAGAATTTAGTATGTTAGCATGAATTAGTTTTAAGACTTGTGTTTTGTTTTTGGAATCAAATGAGCATGTTGAGTTTCATTGTGAAGTATGGTAACAACATGAGAGATTGTTTTGTTAACTGTAGCACGTTGAGACTGCCTTTAATTGTATTAGTATCTTTTAGTTTGTTTGGAAGCATGTTTTGATTTGATAGCTTTGTTTGCTCTGAACGCCTATTAAGTTGTGGTTGAGTTGTGGATGCGAGGTCTGTCTCGCTTGGGTTGTACTAGTTCGGAGCACCGGTAGTGTTGTGGATGTTTGTAGTTGGACAGTTTTGGAAATAGAAGTGTTTTGTCTTGTTTTCAGGTGATAAGAAAAATTAGGTTTCGCTATATGTATGTTGTTATGCTGTCGAATTTTCGGTAGCACTATAGTGAGTAAAAAGGCTAAGTTTAGAACTATCCCTTGGGTTATGAAGGGTTGAAATTGGATGGCTGATTAGTTTAGACCATGAGTTCTCCAAGCATATTTCAAGATGACCTTTAGAGAACCATCCGTGTGAATGAGAATAGTTTCATAATTGGGACTTTATCATGTTTTAGGGCCTCATGTAGACTTAAAGGATCCTTAAGTCTTATATTTGCTAGGGTTATTCCTTTTCCCATCTCAAGACTGATGGAACCTAATTTTCATGCACGGGATCGTGCATTCTATCATTGAATGGTAGATTCCAGTTTTCATGCACAGGATCGTGCATTTTATCATTGACTGGTAGATTCCAGTTTTCAGGCACGGGATCGTGCATTCCATCAGTCAACTGTTAGAGTCCAATTTTTAGGCACGAGATCGTGCATTTTATCATTGATTGGTAGATTCCAGTTTTCAGGCACGAGATCGTGTGCCAAATGACACCCATGTTTGTTTTCATGCACTAGATTGCTCCACCGTATTTTCATGATTCATGGGTGTTGTGTTTGGATAGGTGTAGTTTTGCTAGAGATTGCCAACTAGTCTCTAGTTTACTTGCCTTACCCGACTGACCCACACAACACTCTACTTAGCACAGGTTGGGGATAGGTAATCACCCAAGACAGAATATTTCATGAACCTAGTTATGGCCCAGGGTTAGAAATCCGAATGATTGTTCCAGTTAGGCCCCTCTGATGTTAAGACCCAAATTTAAGTTTCATGCTATTAGTTTTCATGTTATCAGATCTCGTGTTTCAGCCCTTAAGTGGGCTACTTACTGAGTATATTCTTATAAACTCACCCATGCTACATGACTTTCTTTTCAGGTGGTGCTTGATGATATCAGGCGAGCGGCGAGGGCAGTGACTTGACTAGGCTATGGGATGCAGCTGCAAATCATGTCTCGAGTGAAGGTGTTCATATAACACATGCGGAAGCAATTAAAGATCGAAAGCACTTAACTCTATTAATTTTACTCCTAAAGCATGTTTGTTCTAAAGAAAGCAGAACAAAAAGTTTTAGAAGAACCAACCTCTTGTAGCTCTAATGGATGGACCTCCTTGTAATGTTTTCTTCTCCAATCTTTCTTGGACAACCCTTAGTGTCTTCCCTACTATCCTCCGGGCCAATAACGACTTGTGGGAGTCTATAGTGATAGGGAATGGGAAGGGAATGCTTGAAGGTACAAGCACTTGAGAGATTTATGGAGGTGAGTGAGTTTGAGAGTGAACTCCAGCAGCATAACAGTAAGGAAAATGCTCTCTTGGGCTTGAATATGATTCATACTCTACCTATAGAGATATTCCATGCAAGGAGAAACCTCAAGACACAAGACACATGGTAGTCTTGCAAGCCAAAGTGGATTCTAGATGTTCAATTCACAACACATGCAACTAGTGCATGGATGTGTTGTTTTCCACTTTGTATCAACATGCAAGAGTGGGAATCCAACTAAATCCACTAACTTGAATCCACAATCTGATTTTTAGCTTGCAATTTAATGTTGATTTCAATTCCAAATTGAATTTAACATTAGGTAATTAATTTTGAGACATTTCAAAATGATTTCTTATGATTGATCCAATTAATCATACCAACCTTGTGCAATTCATCATTCATAACTTGCAAAAAGCAAGTTATTTGTCCTCTAAACTTAGACTAAAACAAGGTCAAAAGAAACAAAGATGCATTGCTTCAGCGCAAAAAAGAGTGAAAATGTGATAATTTTATGCGGCGAGCCATATTCATGTATGTGGTGGAAAATTATAAAATATAGGGCGCTAACGCAACTAATTCAATTGTTTTTCAAAGTTTCTTCTTAATGCAGGTACACATCTGAAGATGATCAAGAGATAGATAAGATAGTGAAAAGACAAGCGCTGACACAACTACCGCAAGTGGGCTGAAAAAAGGGGAGAAAAGCTAAAGCAAGTTGGCTAATGATGATTAACGCAAGTTGATAATTACTTCGAGAAGTTATCCTCCCTTGCCTATAAATAGAAGCCAAAGATCAGATTTCAATCATCGATCATTTTTTTTTTATCTCGTTTTTGGCTCAAGAGAGAGAAAGGAAGGTCAGCAAAGGAATCACAGAGAGAAGCTGTGATTAGGAGCAGACTTATGCTTGTAATGTTTTATTCTGAGATGTCTTGTTTTGCTCGCATGAGATAAATTTCTTTTCAAGGCTTAGCGCAAGCACTTCATGCGACAATAAGTATCTTTTGTAAGCGCATGTTTTGAGTTAAATAAACCATTAATTACTTTCTATTTAGTTGCAATACTATTTTCATTACTAACTCCCGCCTGGCCAGTCGGATGCGGTAACAACATGCTAAATCCTTGACAGGTAGCGCATGCGGAAATTTATGAGTAGAGCAAGTTAGCGCATGACATGTAGTCTTGGTAGCATTAAAACACTACCGTTAAAAGATAGAGCATGCATGAGCTTAGACTGCGTTGTGACTAACACACTCCTTTGTAAGTTTTAGAGAACTGCACCTAATGCATGATCTAGCCAAATGACCACTTGATAGTTTTATGTCAAACGCATAAGGAGTACCGAAAGAAAAACTTATGAATTTTTCTCACTTAGGCATTAATGGATCAATTACTCAAAGTATGCGATACAAGGTTCTTGTAGACGCATGAGGTTGCGACCGCAACAACCTTGATTTTATTCTCCTTGCAGATTTTCCTTTTACTCTCATCGCATGTTTTTGTTTGATGCAAATATTTACTTTTCAAATATACCAACTCTCTTGTTTATTCTTTTTAAATAATATCATACGTTTTTTTAGTTTAAATCAGTAAATATTATCAAAAACTTAGTAAATATCTCTTCTTTGAAGATTCGACCCTGGACTTAACAGGTACTGCTTGATTATTGTCAATTTATAATTGGATTGACTATCATTTACGACTATATTCCAGAACATACCGAAAAGCAATCAAGTTTTTGGCGCCGTTGCCGGGGAAGGGCAACAAAAGTTTTTGATAATTTTTTTATTTGACACTCCGTTGATATTATTTACTGTCGAGTACTTTTTCTCCCGGTAACAAGAGGTTGTATGCGTGCCGCCCGACAAATCGATTTCGAAGTCGATCCTGAAATTGATAGAACATATCACAGAAGGAGAAGAAATCGAAGAACCCGAGGACAATCAGGAGAAATGGCAGCACCTAATCAACCAAATCGACCATTAAATCCCATCCTAATGGCCGATGATAAGGCCAGAGGAATTCGAGACTATGCAACCCCTACAAATTGTAATTTCAATTGAGGGATAGTTCAACCTACCCTAGAAACAGAAAGGTTTGAATTAAAACTCGTTATGTTTCAAATGCTGACAGTTGCAGGACAGTTCGGAGGAAGCATAACAGAAGACCCTCACTCCCACCTAAAGTCATTTTTGGACATTTGTAATAAGTTTATTATCCCAGGAGTGACGCATGAGCAATTGCAAGTCATCTTGTTTCCTTACTCACTAAGGGATGCGGCGAAAGTGTGGCTCAATCAGCAGCCAGCAAATTCCATCGCAACATGGAATGATCTGGCTGAGAAATTTCTAGAAAAATACTTTCCACCGACAACAAACTCTAGATTAAGAAAGGAAATAATGACTTTCACGCAATTGGAAGATGAAACGTTGAGTGAAGCATGGGAACGTTTCAAGAGCTTACTACAAAGGTGCCCACACCATGGACTACCATTATGCATCCAATTAGAGACCTTCTATGTAGGTCTTAACAAGAACTCACAAGTTTTGGTAGACTCGTTCGCAAATGGTGCACTACTTAGAAAGACATATGACGAAGTCCATGCAATCCTTGATCGGATTGCACGCAACAACTATGAGTGGGGCACCACAGAAGATAGAAGAAGGAGACCTGTTAAAACCAGCTTGGGAAGTTTTGAAGTTAATCCAATAACCTTAGTAAACTCAAAGATAGATGCTTTGACCACGAAGATGGACACGCTCACAGCTAGCACAACACCTTTGATCGCGCAACTCAACGCAGTTGGGTGTGGGATCTGCGGTGAAGGACACACGCATGACCAGTGTCCTTCAAACCCAGAGTCAGTCTTATATGTTGGACCGCAAGGAGCTACGTGCAACAACCCATTTTCAAACACGTATAATCCAGGATGGAGAAATCACCCGAACTTTTCATGGAATGGTGGCGCAAATAAGCAGCCTCAACAAGGTAACGTAAACCGTGCACCCAGATTATTTAATTCTAACAATGGTCAATCAGCGCAGGGACATTTTCAGCGCAACACAGACGGAGGAAACCCAAGAGCATCATCATCGAATGCGTTGGAAAATATGATGAAGGAATTTATGACGAGTCAAAAGGAGTATATGGCAAAAAATGATGCAGTGGTTCAGAGCCAGGCCGCATCCCTGCGCAGTTTGGAAATTCAAGTTGGACAACTTGCGTCAGAGTTAAAGAACAGACCTGCGGGAGCATTGCCCAGTAATACAGATGATC
Source organism: Luffa aegyptiaca (assembly GCA_017139565.1). Lineage (NCBI taxonomy): Eukaryota > Viridiplantae > Streptophyta > Magnoliopsida > Cucurbitales > Cucurbitaceae > Luffa > Luffa aegyptiaca. The sequence continues at coordinate 28,665,165 of CM029397.1, forward strand.
CAAAAGGGAATGATCACTGCCATGCGGTGACTCTTCGTAGTGGAAAGCAATTGCAGGTAAATGACCCTGCGCCAACACAGGACAATTTGCCTAAACATGCGACCGAAGAAAATCATCGCCAAACGCAAGAAGAAGAAGTTGCTGAGGATGAAGAATCTACAAAGAAGAAGGTTCACATAGATAAGGAGCCTGACGCATATAAGCCCGCAATCCCTTTTCCTCAAAGGTTGCGAAAGAAAAATGATGAGGCCCAATTTAAGAAGTTTTTGAATGTCTTGCGACAGCTGCATATCAATGTTCCACTTGTAGAGGCATTAGAAAAAATGCCAAGCTATGCCAAGTTCTTGAAAGATTTTCTGATGAATAAACGACCGTGGAAAGAGTTTGAAACTGTTGCGTTGACAAGTGAGTGCAGCGCAATACTTGCCAACAAGCTTTCACCAAAATTGAAAGATCCTGGAAGCTTCACGATTCCTTGTTCAATAGGAGGAATCGATGTGGGCAAGGCATTATGTGACCTAGGCGCAAGCATAAATTTGATGGCATTATCTGTTTACAAGCGCCTAGGGATCAGAGAAGCAAGACCAACAACCGTTACACTCCAATTGGCAGACAGATCTGTAGTCCACCCAGAAGGAAAAATTGAAGACGTCTTGGTCAAAGTTGACAAGTTTATTTTTCATGCAGATTTTATCATGCTAGATTATGAAGCTGACAGAGAAGTTCTCATTATCTTGGGAACGCCATTCCTTGCCACTGGCCAAACACTGATTGACGTGCAAAAAGGAGAAGTGACAATGCGTATGAACGATCAGAAAGTGGTTTTTAATATTCTCTCACTAAAATACCCTGATGACAACAAAGAATGCGACATGGTAGCTCGCATTGACGTATGCTCTTCGCAGGAAATACTACAAACAAATGCGTTCAGTCCCATGAAAGAAGAAAGGAAGGAAGAACAGGTGAAAGAAAATTTCATCCTAGCGCAACATGAAGAAGTTATCCATGTGCTGGATCTGCAAGAAAGAATCCCCACCTTACCTTCTATAGCGCAACCCCCTGCGCTAGAGCTCAAGCCATTGCCAGCGCATTTGAAGTACAGATTCCTAGGAGAAAAAAAATCACTTCCAGTTATCATTTCATCAAAGCTCGATTCATCGCAAGAGCACCTGTTGATGCAAGTTCTCGCAAAGCACAAAAAGGCCATTAGGTGGAGTCTAGCGGACATTAAAGGAATTAACCCCTCATACTGTATGCATAAGATTCTGTTGCTAAATGAATCCAATGAATTTGTTGAACGACAAAGAAGGCTAAATCCTGCGATGATGGAAGTTGTGCGAAAAGAAATTATCAAGTGGCTCGACGCAGGTGTGATATATCCCATTGCAGACAGCAGATGGGTGAGCCCAATATAATGCGTCCCAAGAAAGGCGGAATGACAGTGATAACTAATGTGGACTTTTCCTAACCGCAAGCGCACGGGTCAAGTAATAATAAAGAGTTCGTATAAACGAGTGTCGTCCTCTGGATTGGATTTTTAAGCAAATCAAGTATTGTAAATTATCTTGCCCAATTTTATTAAGGGATCAAAAAGTGATGAATGAATGATAAGAAAACCAAATCAAAGCAAGTAAAAAGTGTGAGATTTCAATTGGGAAAACTACTTAGGGAATCGATTTCGCCGATTTAGTTTAGGATTGATTTTAAGGAATAAGTTATTATGCACAATGAAATTATGAGCCAAAGACCCTTTAATCACAACTACCTCTCCCGAGTATAATTGATTCTCATGCAAATTAATCTACTTGATATCCCTATCTAAGTTTATTAACATGCAAGGCAATGAGATCTTTTAACCAATTCTAAAGTTAATCTAAAACCGTCACGAATTAGAAACTAAACTTTAGTCATGCAATCTTGAGTAAGTCTAAATCAAATCCCCTCTCCCGAGCTAGATTCGAAACTTAAATCATTCAACTAATGGCCAATTAATTGAAAGCATTAAATCAAGATTACAAACATAATAACATTGCACAACTTAAACCATAAATCAATCCATAAACACAATCAACCACATCAATCCCTAAGCTTACAAGTTTAGCTACTCATGATTAAAATTACAAGCTCAACTAAACATGTAAAAGCCATAAATCTAGCTAAAGAAAGGAAAAGGGAAAAGAAAACTCAATGTAGGCCGAGATCGAACGTCCCCGTCACGATCCCCACGAACGATGGGTTGATTTCCAACTTCCTCCCTTTCTTTCAGCTGCCAAAGTGCTATGTTCTGCCCTGTTTACGGCTCCAAAAAGTCCCAAAAAGAATCCCCCAAAACCTAGCCGAAAATAAGCCTTTATTTTATTTTTTTCGTCATAGCGTCGAGACGCTGCCTTCAAAACGCGCGTTTCAGTAAGCGAAATAACACAGTGTCGAGACGCTAAGGTCGCAGCGTCGAGACGCTGTGACCTTTACGCGCCTAATCAGATATGGAATGTGAGCGTCGAGACGCTCAAGAGCTAGCGTCTCGACGCTAGCCTGTTGTTGACCGAAATTTGACTTTTTTTCTCTTTAACTCTTTTCATTCTTTTGCATCTTTTCACGTTTCGAGCACCCGATTAACTCTAATATTGCGCTATAGCTCCAATCAACCATTTCCTACAAAATAAACAATTAAGTGCAATAAAATGGCCGATAATCATCAAAGACTAGCTAAATTAAATAAATAAAGATAGCTAGCTATGCTCGCTATCAAATACCCCCAAACTTAAGCTTTTGCTAGTCCTCAAGCAAACTACAAATCAAACATACAGTAGAAAAATGGATGCAACAATCATAACTCAATCCTCAAGGCTCAAAAGTCAATAACCAAGCAAGCAAGAGACATGCACATAAGGACCAATGAGGGAGACAAATTAAAATTTTTCCAAAATTAACTTGCACAAGCGAGATCTAACTCAACAAGATCAGACTCTACTAGCCCGGGATTGGATTATTAAACTCTCAGCTCATCTTCCCTCTACACTGGCACTAAGGTTTCACTAATGAGTTAATGGAACAAATTAGTTTGTTTTCCTCCAAACTTAGGTGCTTATAATTAACAATTAAATTAAGCATGTATATGTGGCACTAGCTTTCACACACCCATTGCAGGGACCCTTAACCTGAGTTTTCTCTGGTTGGCCTAACTGATCACAACAGGGGTAGCTCTTTTTGCCTTAATCTTTATTAAACATTGCAAACTGTGCACAGGCCATGACATAATAATTTTCTTTTCAACAGTAACAACAATAATGATTTTTCTTTATGAGCATAAATAGCATATATTCTTTTCTTTCCTCCTAAGCAAGATCAAACATGCTAATTTGCAAAACATTAACTTTTTAGCTCTACCCTACACCTATCGAGGTGACAACAAGCATATGAACCCAATAATTCGCTCCTAAGCATTCAAATCCAAATCTAGCCAAGACAAATACTCTACTCATGCAAGCCATCTCCTAGAAAAATTTTAAAAAGTCTCCCTTTTTGGGCACTCATGCTTACAACTCATCACAAGCTTGAAAATTGACAAGAAAGCCTATCCTAGGACATCATAATCATGCAAAAGTAGCATCCAGAAAACAACCATATGCATAATTCAAAGAAAGCTCAAAACTATAGCCCGAACTCAAATGCTCAAGGGCTCCACAAACATGCTAATCCACCCCCAAACTTAAAATATGCATTGTCCTCAATGTATAAAGAAAATAAGGCATAAACAAGCATGAGAACAATAAAAGAATGACAGGAGTGAACAATACTGGCCTGGAATGATGATGACTTCTTGCTTGAGATCTTGGAATCTTGAAAGCTTGAAATCACAGGAGAGAAAGAAAACAAGACCTACAAAACAAAAACAACCAATAAATCAAAAACAAAAAGAAAACACACTAAACTTACTTGGGTTGCCTCCCATAAGCGCTTGTTTAACGTCATTAGCTCGACGTGTTGATCGTGCTTCAAGGGGGCTTTTATTCTGTGAATCCAACAGAGGTGCTCTTTCTTGCACCTTTCCTATATCCCATGAAAAGCACTTCATCTTTAGAGTCTTCAACTGCTTTAAAGATTTCTTTTTCGTTCTTGACTCTAATAGTGAGCTCCCTGCGCTCAATATCTTTAATCACTCGCCCAGTAGCGAGGAATGGTCTTCCTAATATGACAGGCATTGAAGGATTTTCTATCATGTCCATAACATATAAATCAATAGGGAGGAAAAATCTACCTACTCTGATTAACACATTTTCTACAATACCAACTGGTCTCACCACAGATTGATCAGCCAATTGGAGCTTTACAGGAGTAGATTTAATCTCACCTATGTCTAACTTTTTACACAAGGACAAAGGAATAATATTAATGCTAGCACCTAAGTCAAATAATGCTCTAAAAGAGTAAGTACCAAAACTACAAGGAACAGAAAAACTCCCTGGATCTGCTACTTTTTTAGGTACCTTCTGTTGGACTCTAGTGCTGCATCTGGAAGCAAGATATACAGTGTCAACCTTCTTTTCTTTTCGCTTCTTTGCTAACCACTCCTTCATGAACCTGTTGTATTGGGGCATCTCTAATGCCTCTGCAAAAGGAATATTAATATTCAGATTCATAAAAGCATTCATAAATTTATCAAACTGAACCTGATTGTTCTTTTTCTTCTTTTTCTTTTTCTTTTCCTTGGGAACCAATAGTGTGGGAGAAGGAATAGGAGGTTCAAGGTTAGGCTTTTCAGCCTCATCTGCTGATGTGTCCTCCTCAGCTTCCCCTGTAGGCGTTTCATAGTCCTCAGATTCAGGTTTCTCCTGGTGCACAGTGATTGCCTTACAGTACTCCATCTGAGTTTTCTCCTGTTCAGTTGGGGCCTTACCTTTATTCATGGAACTCACAACACTTACCAACTGTCCCAACTGAGTCTCAATGTTCTTTATAGCTGCACTGTGGCCATTCACTGTTGAGTTGATGGCAATGACTGCCTCCTCTAATTTGGTTCTCCTGTTACTAGATTCTGCAATGAAAGCTCCTACAAGATCTTCTAACTTTTTATTTTCTTGAGTTTGAGGGGCAAACCCAGGAGGGTTAAGAACATTCTTATTATTGGCATAAGAGAAATTTTCATGGTTCCTATTGTTAGGGTGATAATGTGTATGTGTAGCATTATTATTATATCCCCTAAAATTAGAATTTGATACATACTGAACCTGTTCAATGGTCTCCTCCTGAGGTCTGGATGCCAAAGCAGCAGCTGATTCAATTGACTGTGCACTCCCTGTACCTGAAAATTTCATAAAAGCATTAGCAAGGGAGGTCATCTGGGCTTGGAGTGCACTTACTTTATCAACCTCAAACACTCCAGCAGCAATCTTTTTGGGTGTAGACCACTCAGATGGCCACTGATAGCTGTTGGTGGCCATATCCTCTAAAAGTGTGCGAGCGTTTTCCACGGTCTTGGACAACAGAGTCCCACCTGCAGCTGCATCAACAATCGTTTTCGTACTAGGAGTTAAACCATTATAAAACAATTGTACCTGTAGCCAATCGGGGTAACCATGTTGAGGACGCTTCCTCAACAACTCTTTGAATCGCTCCCAAGCTTCGAACAACTGCTCATCATATTGTTGTTGAAATGTCCCAATCTCGGTCCTCAGCTTTACCGTCTTTGTAGGAGGGAAAAATTTCTTTAAAAAGGCCTGGACCAAAGCATCCCAGGTGGTGATGCATCCAGGGGTAATAGACTGCAACCAATCTCGTGCTTTATCCTGCAAAGAAAATGGAAATAAACGTAAGCGAATAGCATCCTCAGACATTCCATTAATCTTTACCGTCCCACAAATATCGAAAAATGATTTAAGATGAGAATTTGGATCCTCGGTGGGCGATCCTCTATAAGCACAATCTCGAGCCATCTGAATGAGGCCGGTCTTCAGCTCAAAGTTTTTGGCATTAATCGGGGCATAGACAATCCCCGATTGCTGTCCCTGAAACACATGCTAAAAATAATCTCTAATAGGCCTAGGCTCCTCAGGTAGATTTTGGTCAGCCATGTGAGTAATTTCTCTATTTTCTCTTCGAATCCTATGAATTGTTCTTTCTATCTCGGGATCCAACAGTATCAATTCTCTACTACTACGCATGCAAAAACAAAACTACCCTAAAAAGGAAAGAAAACAATTAAGGGAAGAAATAAAGAAAAGAAAACAAATAATCTAAATATGGAAAATATAATCTAGAAAAGGAAACAAAATAGCCTAATATGGAATGCAAAAATAAATATGGCAAAACACAAATAAGGAAACTAACAAATAATGAAAACTAATCTAAAAAAGGAAAAACAAGAACAATTAAGGAAAAGATTAAACAACTAAAAGAAAAACTAAACTAGAAAAACAAATATGGAAAGAAAAACAACTAAGGAAAAAATGCAATCAACCTAAAAAAATAAAAATACACCCTAAATTAAGATCAAGCAATTTTTTTCTCAATATCAATCTAGCTAAATGTGCCAATCCCCGGCAACGACACCAAAAACTTGATGTGGACTTTTCCTAACCGCAAGCGCACGGGTCAAGTAATAATAAAGAGTTCGTATAAACGAGTGTCGTCCTCTGGATTGGATTTTTAAGCAAATCAAGTATTGTAAATTATCTTGCCCAATTTTATTTAGGGATCAAAAAGTGATGAATGAATGATAAGAAAACCAAATCAAAGCAAGTAAAAAGTGTGGGATTTCAATTGGGAAAACTACTTAGGGAATTGATTTCGCCGATTTAGTTTAGGATTGATTTTAAGGAATAAGTTATTATGCACAATGAAATTATGAGCCAAAGACCCTTTAATCACAACTACCTATCCCGAGTATAATTGATTCTCATGCAAATTAATCTACTTGATATCCCTATCTAAGTTTATTAACATGCAAGACAATGAGATCTTTTAACCAATTCTAAAGTTAATCTAAAACCGTCACGAATTAGAAACTAAACTTTAGTCATGCAATCTTGAGTAAGTCTAAATCAAATCCCCTCTCCCGAGCTAGATTCGAAACTTAAATCATTCAACTAATGGCCAATTAATTGAAAGCATTAAATCAAGATTACAAACATAATAACATTGCACAACTTAAACCATAAATCAATCCATAAACACAATCAACTACATCAATCCCTAAGCTTACAAGTTTAGCTACTCATGATTAAAATTACAAGCTCAACTAAACATGTAAAAGCCATAAATCTAGCTAAAGAAAGGAAAAGGGAAAAGAAAACTCAATGTAGGCCGAGATCGAACGTCCCCGTCACGATCCCCACGAATGATGGGTTGATTTCCAACTTCCTCCCTTTCTTTCAGCTCCCAAAGTGCTCTGTTCTGCCCTGTTTACGGCTCCAAAAGGTCCCAAAAAGAATCCCCCAAAACCTAGCCGAAAATAAGCCTTTATTCTGTTTTTTTCGTCATAGCGTCGAGACGCTGCCTTCAAAACGCGCGTTTCAGTAAGCGAAATAACACAGTGTCGAGACGCTAAGGTCGCAGCGTCGAGACGCTGTGACCTTTACGCACCTAATCAGATATGGAATGTGAGCGTCGAGACGCTCAAGAGCTAGCGTCTCGACGCTAGCCTGTTGTTGACCGAAATTTGACTTTTTTTCTCTTTAACTATTTTCATTCCTTTGCATCTTTTCACGTTCCGAGCACCCGATTAACTCTAATATTGCGCTATAGCTCCAATCAACCATTTCCTACAAAATAAACAATTAAGTGCAATAAAATGGTCGATAATCATCAAATACTAGCTAAATTAAATAAATAAAGATAGCTAGCTATGCTCGCTATCAATAACCAGCGCAAACAATTAATTGATTCCATCTCACACCACTACAGGATGACGCTTATGCATGGATTATCACAAGTTGAATGCAATCACTAAGAAGGATCATTTCCATTCATTGATCATATGCTGGATCGACTGGCAGGACAAGCATATTATTGTTTTCTTGATGGATACTCTGGATACAATCAAATTACCATTGCGCCAGAAAACCAAGAAAAGACTACATTTACCTACCCATATGGCACCTTTGCGTTTAGAAGGATGCCTTTTGGGCTATGTAACGCGCCTGGAACATTCCAGAGATGTATGATGGCCATCTTTTCAAATCTACTAGAAAAATCCGTAGAAGTTCTTATGGACGACTTCTCAGTTTATGGGAAGTCCTTCGCAAGTTGTCTGACATAGTTGGAACAAGTGTTAGAAAGATGCGAAGAAACTCACCTAGTGCTGAATTAGGAGAAATGTCATTTTATGGTGGAAGAAGGCATTGTCCTAGGCCATCGCATATCTAACGCAGGTATTGAAGTCGATAAAGCAAAAATTGATGTCATTGAGAAGTTACCACCCCCAACATCTGTAAAGGGAATTCGAAGTTTCTTAGGACATACAGGATTCTATCGCAGGTTCATCAAGAACTTCTCGCATATTGCAAAGCCACTATGCGCATTACTGGAGACAAATAGAAAATTTGAATTTTCAGAGGAATGCGTCAAGGCATTCAAGGATTTGAAACTTGCGCTAGTAAGTGCACCGATTCTCGCAACTCCTGATTGGACGGAACCTTTTGTCTTGATGTGCGATGCTAGTGACGTGGCAGTAGGAGCAGTGTTGGCACAAGAAAAGGAAAAGATTCTACACCCTATTTATTATGCCAGCAGAACATTAAATGAAGCACAAACAAATTACACAACAACCGAGAATGAATTATTAGTGGTTGTTTATGCGTTTGAAAAATTTTGTGCTTATTTAGTTGGCTCCAAAGTCATTGTCTACACAAATCATGCAGCGATAAAATATCTGATCACAAAAAATGATGCGAAACCTAGATTGATTAGGTGGATCTTATTGCTGCAGGAATTTGATCTTGAGATCAAGGACAAAAAGGGAAGTGAGAATTTGGTCGAAGATCATTTGTCACGCTTGGAGAATCCTGAGAAGGTAGATGCGTAAAAAATCCCTATCGCAGAGGAATTTCACGATGAGAAGCTTTTAATGATTGAAGATGAAGAGCCTTGGTTTGCAGACATTGCAAACTAACTTGCCGTAGGGGTCTCACCAGAGGGATATTCAGCGCAACATCGTAAGAAATTATTTCATGAATTAAAATTCTATTTATGGGATGACCCCTATGTCTATCGTAGAGGACCTGACCAAATCATCAGAAGATGCGTTGGCCATAAAGATGAATTGAAGATATTGAAGGCTTGTCACGAAGCCCCATATGGAGGACACTTTGGAGGCCAGCGCACCGCAACTAAAGTTTTACAGAGTGGTTATTGGTGGCCCACCTTGTTCCAAGACGCAAAGAAATATGTTGATAGTTGCGACAGGTGCCAGCGCATTGGCAATATCAGCGCAAGGAACGAGATGCCACAAAACTACATAATAGAAATTGAGTCGTTCGATGTCTGGGGCATTGATTTCATGGGACCTTTTCCATCGTCGCAAGGATACCAATATATCCTCCTCGCAGTTGACTACGTTACAAAGTGGGTGGAGGCAATCGCTTGTGTTAAGAACGATGTTGCGACCGTGGCAAAATTTCTCAAAAAGAATATTTTTACAAGATTTGGTGTGCCACGCAGGCTGATTAGTGATGAAGGGTCCCTTTTCATAAATAAGGTCATGAATAAGTTGTTGCAGAAATACAATGTCAAACATCATGTCGCAACAGCTTATCATCAAGCAATGGACAGGCCGAAGTATCGAATAAAGAGATAAAGAAAATTCTCGAGAAAGTTGTCAGCTCAAGTAGGAAAGATTGGGCGCAGCATCTAGACGATGCGCTATGGGCATATCGCACAGCCTTCAAAACACCCATAGGAACATCTCCATATGCATTGGTGTTTGGCAAGGCTTGTCATTTACCTTTAGAGTTGGAGCACAAAGTGCATTGGGCAATGAAACGTCTAAATTTTGATCTAGAAGTAGCAGGACAAGAAAGATTGCATCAGCTGTCAGAATTGGAAGAACTTAGAAGATGTGCATATGAGAATGCCAAGATCAGCAAAGAAAAACAAAAACAATGGCATGACAGAAGAATATGCAAGAAGGATCTCAGAGAAGGTATGAAAGTATTATTGTTTAATTCTCGCTTACGTCTCTTTCCAGGAAAATTTAAATCCAGATGGTCGGGCTCGTATACTATCCATAAAGTATATCCATATGGAGCAGTGGACCTACATTCTGTTGATGGAAAAAGAATTTTCAAAGTCAACGGGCAAAGAGTAAAGCCATACATCGAAGGAATTTTGGATGAAGTAGTTGAGATTATTCTTCTGAAATATCCACCTTGAAGGAACAAGACAAAATAGGTCCAGGACAAAAGTGTTATCTGATTGCAGCAGGACCTAGCGCAGGGTAAAAGCACATCAGGTTAAAAGTTGTAATTATTTGTTTCTTTCCGTATGTTTATTTTATTGCGATAATATTGTGGTAGTCTAGGTTACATCGCATGCTTGACTCACAAGAAGTTGCGGTAGAATTTTGGTAGATTCCTTGCGTCAGAATTTTGTTGTGATATAATCTTAGAATAAAAATTCCCATCGCATGTCCTAATTCATCTGTATTTCTCTCGCATTGGAGGTGCAACCATAATCATGTTTGCAATTAATGAGCCACACTAATCTCTGTCTTTGCACAATAACCAAGGCAACTGCTCACATTCTCCCATGATAATCATGATCACCTACCTCCGTGGGATGCGAAAGGGCACAAGTACCAAAGGAAGCAGTGTCTTGCGTTAGCTATAAAATAGGGTTGCGACTTCTATCCTTCTTCCCTATTTCTTGCGTCTCATTCAAACAAAACCCTAGAAATTCTTCCTTCCTTCTTTTGTGAAAAGTTACCCTTTGAAATTCTTCAAAATCAGTCATGTCAGACTCACAGAACCCCTCTCTCGCCGGTTACGCTGACGATGCTTCTCCATCTTCGCCGGAGGTGGAAGGACCGCATAGGGACGTCATTATCTCATCGGATGAAGAGCACGACAACCGGCAGAACGATGACCGCGTAGAAGAAGATGAACCAGAGGTCATTGATGGGGAAGAGCCCATCGAAAGCTTGGAAGCCACGCTCACCAGTACGAATACCACTAAATTACTCAATGTAACACCACTGGACACCTCCACTTTCAACATACAGTCAGTAAACCTCCAACCTGCACAAAATATCCCTGGACCACGTAACCTAACTCTATTTTCCTCTCCTTTCCCATCTGTTTCCATCCTTCCACCTCTTAACTCTTCCACTGGCCTGGCCCTAAACACCACCCCCTCCTCTTCCTCAACCTCCCAAACTATTTCCATTTCCCTCCCACCATCTACCTCCACAAGCCCTGCTCTTCCGCAGTTCTCTGATCAACAGATCGTCGCATGGAACTCCCTGCTGGGGGAGTTGGGAGAGGAAAGTGAAGCAATTCATCTGCGGGAAGTGCAAGAAAAGGTTGTCGTAGAAGAAACCGCTCGCAAAGCCGTCGCAGCGGAAGGTGCGGCGAAAGACCAAGAAGGACCAAGCAATGCGGAGGATCCGACTGTCGCATCCAACTTAGCCATTATTGCAACAGCCATGGAAGTAGAAGTTTCTGATTCTGAGGACGAGCTTCCCCTTACCCGTCGCCGCAACATCCAGTCAACTGGGGTGGTCATCAAAGAGCATTCTGAAAAATCTGCAGCAGCTCCCAGTAAGAAAAGGAAAGCGCCCACCGCACCTAAAGACAAAGGCAAAGCCAAAGTAGGCGCAGTCAACGAAAAAAAGAGCAACAATTGGGGCAAATTCCAAGAAGAAAGAGGCTTCAGCTGCGCCCTACCACAAACAATGACCGAGCAGATCACCCAGCGCAGGTGGGAGGCACTCTGTGAAAATCCTCGCAATTATGCCCCTGCGTTAGTGTACGACTTCTATCGGGCACAGTGGCAAGAAGAAATCGATGAGGTTATGGTAAGAGGCCACGCAGTCGCATTCTCTTCCACAAGCATCAATAGTGTGTTCGAGTTGCGAGATATCCCGAACACAGAAGGGAATGCACTCCTTGACTGCCTCGACAATGATTTCTTAAATGCGGTATTGATTGCGGTGGCCAGACCTGGGGCCAAATGGGATGGGCAAGGAGCTGCAAGGACCCTCAAATCGCGGTTGCTAGACTTCGAGGCGACCTGCTGGATGCATTGGGTCAAGAACCGCATCATGCCCACAACGCATGATGCCACACTAAGCTTGCAACGGGTAATTTTAGTTTATTGCATTATGCGAGGAATCCCTAACGACTTAGGCCAAATCCTCGTCAAAACATTGCGTCAAACCGCCGCAAAACCTAAAGGCACAATTTTTTGCCCTGGTCTTGTCACCCATTTGTGTCGCGCTTCCGGTCTTCTGCCCGCAGAAGACGAAGAAGAGTCGCCTGAACCACAAAAGAAGAAGAGGCACAAGCAGACTGCGGGTAGAAATCCACCATTAGCCGCAAGGATCCCTCGATCTACTCCATCAGCGCAGGAAAATCCTATCTGCACCCAACCTCAGGGTTCCTTGCCGCCACCACCAGAAAACTTGCCCCCTCCACCACCATCACCACCTACTGATCTTTACCCACCTTCACCGCAGCCCACTGAAAACTTGCGGTCAGAGGAGGTTTTTGCAGAACCTATACCTAGTCCTCCTTGCAACAATGAAGTCCCTGCTCCAACGCCAACGTCGCACGCAACCGCTTCTGCGAGCACAAGTCAGGCTGTGCCAGACCTAACTCTTGACGTAGACATAACCCTGATCTTTTCCTAGATGCAGCAGATACTTCAAGAAGTTATTCAGCCCCTACAACAGCAGCAAGAACGGTTGTGCCAACAACAGGAGTTGTTGCGCAAACAACAATTCGAATTATCGCAAAGGGTCAACAGCTTAGTCCTTTTCCTCATGCGATGGTCTGAAAGCTTTGGTCGCTTGCCTGTCACACCCAATTTGTTTGCGCGGCTAGTAGGACAACAAAGACCTCCAGGCGCAGGACCAGCCCAAATGCGTGGAACCATGCCTCCACCTGCGCCCAGGGACCCAAGAGCACCTCCACCTCCACCACCGCAAGAATAGAAGCAATGATATACTTTCCCTACTTCTTTTGTTTGTTTTATTTAAATGTATGCACCTTTGTTTATAATTTTGTTTCGCAATACATTAATATATCTCCCTGCTTATCTCATCGCACATTTCCATCTACCTTACTTTAATGTCTTTATTTAGCAACTACTCTGCTTTAACTCCTTTGTTTTCAAATCCACGCATCTGATTTTCTGAATTTTCTTAATCGCATTACTTAAATTGGTTTAACTTTTGTCTTCATTTCCTCAGACCTTAAAGAAAATTCCTTCGCATTTTCGACTTGCTGCAACTCAGCCTTGATTTTCTTCAGTCCATGCGATCCACTGTAAGTTTGGGGGAGTTAGCATTCGTTCCTCTGGAATGCGACATGTTTGTAGCCAGGGGCATTTATGACACCCATAGTTTGTCACTGTGCGAAGACAAAGCGCATCCCACGAGCGTAGAGGACAGTAAAAAAAATGCAATGCCCGTAGTTGGATACCCTTCATCACAAATGTGGGTAAGCCAAAATGAAAGCATGCGTTTTGATGTCCATTTCCCTCATAAATTTCTTAAAAAAAAAAAGAGAGAGAGAAAAGGGGTATACTAGCGCAAAGGAACTTTCTTTAAGCAATGAAGGAAATTTGGCAAAATCTAACCTGGTTTAATAAAGCGCGCTGGAAATAGAGGAAAAAGGTTGCTAAGATCGCAAGCAATGAAAAGTTAGTAACTGTCGCAGAGTGGATAATAGGCATTGCTTGAGGACAAACAATAGTTTAAGTTTGAGGGTTTGATAACTTGCAAAAAGCAAGTTATTTGTCCTCTAAACTTAGACTAAAACAAGGTCAAAAGAAACAAAGATGTATTGTTTCAGCGCAAAAAAGAGGGAAAATGTGATAATTATGCGGCGAGCCATATTCATGTATGCGGTGGGAAATTATAAAATATAGTGCGCTAACGCAACTAATTCAATTGTTTTTCAAAGTTTCTTCTCAGCGTAGGCACACATCCCAAGATGATCAAGAGACAGATAAGATAATGAAAGGACAAACGCTGACACAACTACCGCAAGTGGGCTGAAAAAGGGGAGAAAAGCTAAAGCAAGTTGGCTAATGATGATTAACACAAGTTGATAATTACTTGGAGAAGTTATCCTCCCTTGCCTATAAATAGAAGCCAAAGATCAGATTTCAATCATCGATCATTTTTATTTTTATCTCATTTTTGGCTCAAGAGAGAGAAATGGAGGTCAGCAAAGGAATCACATAGAGTAGCTGTGATTAGGAGCAGACTTATGCATGTAATGTTTTATTCTGAGATGTCTTGTTAAATTTCTTTTCAAGGCTTAGCGCAAGCACCTCATGCGGCAATAAGTATCTTTTGTAAGCGCATATTTTGAGTTAAATAAACCATTAATTGCTTTCTATTCAGTTGCAATGCTATTTTCATTACTAACTCCCGCTTGGCCAGCCGGATGCGATAACAACATGCTAAATCCCTGACAGGTAACGCATGCGGAAATTTCTAAGTAGAGCAAGTTAGCGCATCACATGTGGTCTTGGTAGCATTAAAACACTACCGTTAAATAGAGCATGCATGAGCTTAGACTGCGTTGTGACTAACGCACTTCCTTGTAAGTTCTAGAGAACTGCACCTAATGCATGATCTAGCCAAATGACCACTTGATAGTTTTATGCCAAACACATAAGGAGTACCGAAAGGAAAACTTATAAATTTTTCTCACTTAGGCATTAATGGATCAATTACTCAAAGTATGCGATACAAGGTTCTTGTAGACGCATGAGGTTGCGACCGCAACAACCTTGATTTTATTCTCCTTGCAGATTTTCCTTTTACTGTCATCGCATGTTTTTGTTTGATGCAAATATTTACTTTTCAAATATACAAACTCTCTTATTTATTCTTTTTAAATAATATCATACGTTTTTTAGTTTAAATCAGTAAATATTATAAAAAATTTAGTTAATATCCCTTCTCAAAGGATTCGACCTTGGACTTACCAGGTATTGCTTGATTATTGTCAATTTATACTTGGATTGACTATCATTTACGACTATATTCCAGAACATACTGAAAAGCAATCAATCATATATGATTCCTAATACATATATATGGTATATAAAACACTTTTAAATACTTTATCTCTCATTTTCTAATTTAATTCATAATTAAATTATTGTGTCAAACACATACGATAATACCCTTTTTCCCGATTTTGAACGATTCAAAGTATCCTATCATATTTTTCTAGGCTTTATTCCGATATGAGCTAGTAGGGGGACCTAATGGACCTATAGATCATGGGCTCCAACGATTCGAGGTTAACCGACCAATCTCATTAACCAAGCTTAACCAACATTCGTTAACTATCGGGACACTCCACTATAGCTCGATAGTTGCACTCCCCTCACTATAGATATATTTCAGTCCACTTGATTTAACCATGTTCAGTAAGTCGATCCTTCACAGGTTGTTCGTAGCTATAGCTAGGTCTAATGACCGTTTTACCCCTATAGTACTTCTTGTTCCCTAAGTTCCATTAATCCTCTAATGAATAATCAGTTTGTGTTCCAAACATCAAACCTAAGTCTCTCTCGATCCAACGAGAGGGTGGGGCCCCTTGTTCAAGTCCTGGAGTTAGTACTTAAGGGAACAATCTCGTCATTATCCCTGAAATGGGTAGGAGCAAATTCCGTCTTGCGAGACTATGTCCCCAGCTATCTATTCGATCTTATCCCCAAAATGGTAGGCTTGTTGAGTCGGCGATGCTGGCCACTCTCACCCATGCAGATCAAAGGATAATCTCGTATAAACAGGAGTTCATAGTTAGCTTAGGATTAAGAACGAGTTACCTAGGTCATCTTTGAGAAATAGTCAGTTTCTTTAGTAAACGGCTTTATAAAGAGAAAGTGACTTATTTCGTTGTCCAGTCTCGTGCAAACTCATTGCATAGGACGCCCCCACTCACATGTCTCCACATGAACGATTTAGGATCTCATCGTTTGTACTTTAATACAAAGTGGGTCGCGTCCATAGTGTCCCCAAGATAAGGCACCCAACCCTATCCTTATACTATAGACTATTTTTACTATAAACTTGAACTTGATCCTACAATATGTCTCTACATATAGTTCGAGTATTCATTTTATAGCCAAGGATCTTAGTTTATTGGGTTTAGGTTTAATCATTCACAATTTATATATTCAATAACATCTTTTACTGAATAACCTCAATAACGTCTTTATTGGAAATATAATATGTTTAATGATTTACAAACTACGAGTTTATAGGACATTAAACCCAACAAACTCCCACTTGGACTAGAAACTCTAGTGGGGTACAGGAAGTTAGGTGTGAGAAATACATAAAGACAATAAACTAGAGCATCAACCATACCCTTACATTTCTCCCAGTTGCCCTAGTCTAACAAAGCTCGTAGTCCTAGATTAACTAGGTGACCCTAAAAAACTTTTGTCGTGAGGGGTTTTGTAAACGGATCACCCATGTTGTGCTCCGAAGTAATCTGCGTGACGATCACATGTCCTCGTTGCATGATCTCCCTGATGAGATGATATTTGCACTCAATATGCTTTCCTCGCTTGGGACTTCGAGGTTCCTTAGAGTTTGCAACTGCTCCACTATTATGACAATAAAGGGTGATAGGCAGTTGCATATTTGGAACAATTTCCAACTCTCTTAAGAATTTTCTTAGCCATACTGCCTCCTTTGTTGCTTCGCAGGCGGCTACGTACTCTGCTTCCATGGTAGAGTCAGCAATGCAACCTTGCTTAATACTCCTCCATATTACTGCTCCTCCATTTAGAGTAAACACAGATCCCGATGTTGATTTTCTTGAATCTATATCGATCTAAAAATCTGAGTCAGTGTATCCTGTAAGGATCAAATCCTTAGCACCATACACGAGCGTATAATCCCTAGTTCTCCTTAGATACTTAAGGATGTTTTTAACGACAGTCCAATGCGCATGTCCAGGATTAAACTGATATCTGCTAACAATTCCTACGACATAGCATATGTCGGGTCTGGTACACAGCATGGCATACATCAAACTACCAGCTGCTGATGCATAGGGAATACGTCTCATTTCCTCAACTTCTTGAGGTGTTTTAGGACTTTGTTCCTTTGACAAGTGAACCCCGTGCCTAAAAGGTAATAACCCTTTCTTGGAGTTCTGCATCGAATATCGTACCAACATTTTGTCGATATATGATGCTTGAGACAGTGCTAGCATTTTGTTCTTTCTATTTCTAATGATTTGAATGTCGGGAACAAATTGAGCCTCACCCAAATCTTTCATTTGGAATTGAGTCGCTAGCCATTGTTTTATGTCAGTAAAAAATCCTACATTATTCCCAATAAGTAGGATATCATCTACGTATAGAACTAGAAAAACTATAGTGGATTTGACGATTTTCTTGTAAACACAAGGTTCGTCAATATTCTGCTCAAAGCCATATGTTTTGATCGCAGTGTGAAAACGTAAATTCCAGGATCTTGATGCTTGTTTTAATCCATAAATGGGTCGTTTAAGTTTGCAAACTTTTTGCTCATCACCCTGGGCTATGAATCCCTCTGGTTGAGCCATATAGCTAGTCTCTTCAAGAGTGTCGTTCAAAAAGGCTGTCTTGACATCCATTTGCCATATTTCATAATCATAAAATGTGGCAATGGATAAGAGTATTCTAATCGACTTAAGCATGGCAACAGAGGAAAAATCTTCTTCAAAATCCACTCCTTCCTACTGGGTAAAACCCTTTGCCAGAAGTCGAGCCTTAAAGGTTTGAACCTTACTGGCTTGGTCTCATTTTCTTTTGTAGATCCATTTGCAACCAATAGGTTTTACCCCATCCAACTGCTCTACAAGTTCCCAGACCGAATTGAAGTACATTGACTCCATTTCGAGATCCATGGCTTTGATCCACTGGTCCTTATCAACATCATTCACTGCCTGATTAAAGGTCAATGGATCCTCTATACCATCGTCACATATGATGGTTTGAGTTTCTGTTAAACCCATGTAACGGTTGGGTTGTATTATAACCCTCCAACTACGTCGAGGCTCTCTCACTACTTGAGATGGATGTGTTTGATCAACAACTTTTGATGGACCAGCTTGATCGACAACTTTTGTAGGTTCTTTTGTAGTTTTTCTTGAAATCTCATCTAATACTAGTTTACTGCGAGGTTGATGATCTCTTATGTGATCTTCCTCAAGGAATGTAGCGTTTGTCGATACAATCACTTTATTTTCCTGAGGATCGTAAAATTGACCACCTTTCGTTTCTTTAGGATATCCCACAAACAAGCACAGTTTTGAACGTCGTTCCAATTTCTTTAGGTTTTGCACCAACACGTGTGCCGGGCATCCCCAAATTCTGAAGTGACGTAAACTACCTTTACGCCCTCTCCATAGCTCATAGGGTGTTTCAGGAACACTCTTAAAGGGAACCATGTTCAAAATGTATACAATAGTCTCAACTACATATCCTCAGAACGAATCAGGCAACTGAACATAGCTCATCATTGATCGAACCATGTCCAACAAAGTTCGGTTTCTCCTCTCTGATACACCATTTTGTTGTGGTGTAGTAGGGGCTGAGAGTTGGGACGTGATTCCACGTTCTATCAAATAGTCTTGGAATAAAAGGTCCATATATTCTCCACCTCGATCTGATCGTAGTGTTTTAACCGTTTTACCTAAGTGGTTCTCAACCTCGGTCTTGTACTCTTTGAACTTTTCAAGGGCTTGAGACTTGTGATGCATTAGATAAAGGTAGCCATACCTTGAATAATCATCAATGAAACTGATGAAATATTCATACCCTCCTCGTGCTTTGACATTCATGGGACCACAGAGATCTGAATGCACGAGTTCTAAGGGTTCTTTTGCCCTATAACCTTTTTCTGAAAAAGGTCGTTTGGTCATTTTTCCCTCGAGGCAGGACTCACATGGTGGCAACGAGTTATCTTCTAACTGATTTAGTAGTCCACTCTTTACCAATCTTTCAATCCTATTGCGATTTATGTGGCCTAATCTCAAGTGCCAAAGATAGGTATTGGGAGAAACTTTCCGCCTTTTGTTTTGAGTTTCAGCTACTTTAAAAAATTTCTATTAAAAATAGCTTTAACTTGAATTGGTCTTAACACGTATAAGTTGCTTTCAAGTTTTGCAGAACATATTTGCATACCTCTTTTGTTAACAAACACTTAATTAATATCAAAAGATACTTGGTATTCATGTTCAATCAAACAAGAGATAAATATTAAGTTCCTTTTTATATCGGGAACGTACAAGACATTTTCAAGTAATAAAAATCTATCTCCAAAAGACAACTTGAGAGTTGCTAAAGCTCTGGCTGAGACGACCTCTCCAGTTCCAACTTTGAGAGTTACCTCGCCATCTGCCAGAATGTGCCAGGAACTAATTTCCTGTAGAGAATAGCATACATGGTTAGTCGCTCCTGAATCTAATGTCCAGGCGGAGCTATCTTGCTCAACTAAACATGTTTCGATAACGAGCAAATCAAATTTACCTTGTTTTTTCTTTTTCAGCCTTTCTTTTCTGCAAGGTATTTAGGACAATTGCGTTTCCAATGTCCATCCACGTTACAGTGGAAACATTTTCCCTTATCTGCAGCTTTGGTTTTTGCCTTGCTTACCATTGGAGCTTTTCTTTTCCCCTTCTCCTTCTTTTTCTTCATATAACTACTCTTATTCTTAGAAGTGGAAGGTCCGGATTTGGTTCTTGAGGACGATCCTTTTTGGAACCTTTTGGCGGTGGCAACGTTTGCTTCCCCTTCTTGTCCCCTCTTGGTGAGACTTTGGTAGGTTTGGAGCTCGTTGAGCAAAGTAGTCAGGTCATAGTTTATTTTGTTCATGACAGCGTTTGTCCTGAACTAAATGAAGCTCTTCGGAAGAGACTCCATTATAAAACTTACTTGACTACCCTCGTCTATTGTAGCACTGTTTACTTTAGCCACATTGAACTGTACCATCATGTTCAAAACATGTTCCCTTACAGAGGCACCTTCTTTCATTCGGAAATTGTAAACATTCTTGAGAGCTTCGTGTCTAGTTTGTGAGGACGGATGTCCAAACATACCTTGCAACGAAGTCATGATCTCCCTTGCAGTGACCATCCTCTCGTGCTTTTTAGACAAGACATCTAAAATGCTAGCTAAGATATAGACTTTAGTTTTATCGTTTGCACGAGTCCATTTCTCATAAGCTTCTCGAGCATTTCGGTTTGTCGACGAGCCAGGGTTTGGTGGACACTCTTGGGTTAAGACAAATCTAAGATCATCGATTACTAGTATGGTATTCAGATTAGACTTCCATGTTCTATAATTATCCTCGTTAAGCTTATCCGAAGCGAGTAATTGTACTAGTGAGCTAGACATACTGAAAAATTAAACAAAACTATTAGTAAATTGCTTATTAACCAATTTGATTAAAAGAAATTGGTTTTAGCAAAATCCAATCAGTTTTTAGCAAAAGTAATAATGTACCCAAGATTATTATTTTTGCAACGACACTTTAGTGAGTTAGAGCAACCGCTACCGAGGGGCAGTCAATTACTCCTTCACTAAAACAAGACGTTCTTGACTAAATACTAATTCCAGAATAACTCTTATTCCTATAGTGGTTTAGTTATCGTTACATTTGGTCAGGAATATACTAACACTTAGTAACCCTTGTAAATGTGACCCGCCGTTTTAAGATTACAGAGAACGGCCCCAACAATGCTACCGAATGGAAACGCTAATGTTGGAAATGGTCCTAAGTAATCCTATCCATTTCTGGAGTTTGCGTTGTTCCGATCTCCATGTTACAACCCTCCGAATGGTTAGTAGCTCCAGGTCATACAAGCAGGCGGAACATGGAAATCTCACGGTGCAACCTAACGGAGGAGACCGCAGGATGTGTTGACACATTTCCTTTACTCACTTACTATAAATACTTTCTCCATTCACCTTGTTATTGATTTATGCAAACACCTTCTGAATGGAACAATTGAGGTATAATCAACACGAGGCCAAGCATAAATCTCACGTTGTGAACAAAAGGGAGAACGTAAGAGGGAAATGGATTTGATATATCTCTCCCCTCCCACTAAGTATTTTAAACGGTTTTGGGAATACTTATACTTAGGGGTATTCTGGCTAATTGAATAAACCATAAGTCTAAGTTTATTTTAACTTACGATGTCTAGGTGATAACGATTAAAACCTCACATCACACACGTGCATGCTCATAAAACTGGGTTAACTTTAACTCAAGAACCGACTCGATGCCCAGGTAGGAGGTGTTCCGTAAACCGTCAACTTAAATACCTCCAGCCTTAGACAGCATCTTGTCGGGTGAGTTTTCTTGTAACCTTTGTTTTACAAGCTTATCGACCTATTTGAATCTAATTGAAATTTATCGAAAATTTGGATTCAAATTAACCCTAAGTGAGCATGCACATTTTCTTTGTTATAGATTTTAAATTTCTATGTGATTTATAACAATTATAAATCTAATCTATAACATGCTTTCCATTTGATTATAACACTTATAAACAAAACTAAGGAAATTTCATGCTTCATGCTAGGTTAATTCTATCTTTTAATATATAACTATTATATAAATTAATCAATTAGAAATTAACCAATCAAGCATGAATCTCCCTAAATTAATACAACACTTATATTAATTAAACATGAAATTTCCATCATGCATTTGATATTATTAATAACTCCTATTAAAAATAAATTAATGCATGATCATGCTTTCCTATGGTGGGGTTTTAAAACTATATGACACGTTTCAAAATGCACATACAAATCATCCAATTTAATCATACATTCAACAATGCATAAATAAATTAAAATCAAGCTAAAAATGGATCGGTTTGGCAATTTCAATCAAACAATTAACTAATTATTACAATAATAATTAATAAAAATTGCTTGAAATGATCCCGAGCATCACGAACCATCCCAAACCGGCTGAAGCAGACCGAATCAGACCCAAAGACAGCAGCTGGACTGAACCGAATTTTTGGAAATTCTTCGCGCAGGGGAATTTTTTCTACAGCGTCGAGACGCTACATGAACAGCGTCCCGACGCTCTCGCGGCCAACAGCCACTCCCTGCGTTTTTCTGCTTGCGTCTTCTCTAGTTTTCTTCGATTTTACAGCCTATATGGACTCTATTGACTCTATAAAAATTACAGACCCTTGTACCCACATTATTCCTCATACATTTTCGAGCAATTACATTTTCATGAAGAATTTAAAGCTCAAAAAATTGCCAAACCAGAACACATCCATTTTAGCACACAGAAAATTCATCTTATGAATGGTACCCACCACAGCAAAATTGATGCAAGTTAAATGCTCTAATCATGCTCTGATACCAATTGAAGTTGTTCATATAACACATGCGGAAGCAATTGAAGATCATAAGTACTTAACTCTATTAATTTTACTCCTAAAGCATGCTTGTTCTAAAGAAAACAGAACAAAAAGTTTTAGAAGAACCAACCTCTTGTAACTCTAATGGATGGACCTCCTTGTAATGTTTTCTTCTCCAAACTTTCTTGGACAACCCTTAGTGTCTTCCCTTCTATCTTCCGGGCCAATAACGACTTGTGGGAGTCTATAGTGATAGGGAATGGGAAGGGAATGCTTGAAGGTACAAACACTTGAGAGATTTATGGAGATGAGTGAGTTTGAGAGTGAATTCCAACAGCATAATAGTAAGGAAAATGCTCTCTTGAGCTTGAATCTGATTCATACTCTACCTATAGAGATATTCCATGCAAGGAGAAGTCTCAAGACACAAGACACATGGTCGTCTTGCAAGCCAAAGTGGATTCTAGGTGTTCAATTCACAACACATGCAACTAGTGCATGGATGTGTTGTTTTCCACTTTGTATCATCATGCAAGAGTGAGAATCCAACTAAATCCACTAACTTGAATCCACAATCTGATTTTTAGCTTACAATTTAATGTTGATTTCAATTCCAAATTGATTTTGACATTAGGTAATTAATTTTGAGAAATTTCAAAATGATTTATTATGATTAATTCAATTAATCATATCAACCTTGTGCAATTCATCATATATGATTCCTAATACATATATATGGTATTTAAAACACTTTTAAATACTTTATCTCTCATTTTCTAATTTAATTCATAATTAAATTATTGTGTCAAACACAATTTACGATAATACCATTTTTCCCGATTTTGAACGATTCAAAGTATCCTATCATATTGTTCTAGGCTTTATTCCTATATGAGCTAGTAGGGGGACCTAATGGACCTATAGATCATGGGCTTCAACGATTCGAGGTTAACCGACCAATCTCATTAACCAAGCTTAACCAACATTCGTTAACTATCGGGACACTCCACTATAGCTCGATAGTTGCACTCCCCTCGATATATTTCCGTCCACTTGATTTAACCATGTTCACTAAGTCGTCCTTCACAGGTTGTTCGTAGCTATAGCTAGGTCTAATGACCGTTGTAACCCTATAGTACTTCTTGTTCCTTAAGTTCCACTAATCCTCTAATGAACAATTCGGTTTGTGTTCCAAACATCAAACCTAAGTCCCTCTCGATCCAACGAGAGGGTGGGGCCCCTTGTTCAAGTCCTGGAGTTAGTACTTAAGGGAACAACCTCTCTACTATCCCTGAAATGGGTAGGAGAAAATTCCGTCTTGCGAGACTATGTCCCCAGCTATCTATTCGATCTTATCCCCAAAATGGTAGGTTTGTTGAGTCGGCGATGCTGGCCACTCTCACCCATGCAGATCAAAGGATAATCTCGTATAAACAGGAGTTCATAGTTAGCTTAGGATTAAGAACGAGTTACCTAGGTCATCGTTGAGAAATAGTCAGTTTCTTTAGTAAATGACATTATAAAGAGAAAGTGACTTATTTCGTGGTCCAGTCTTGTGCAAACTCATTGCATAGGACTAGTCCTCAGTTTTTCTTAGTAAAGTTGTTCAATGTAAACAATAAAATTTAAGTCTTTGTAAGTTTGTACAATATAGGAAAAAAGTGTGTTCAAAATGACTGAATATCTATGATTCCTTCATTTAGCATTCTAGTTTTCTGAGCTTAAAGTTTGATAGAAATATTCATTTGTTCAGGTTATCATGTAGGTTGCCACGGTAGATGTAAATCAAGTGTTGGAGGATTGCCATGAAATGGTTCAAGTCAAATATCTAGGAGTTAGTCTCAACAAGTCTCAAACTATTTCCTAGAAAAGGTTGTCAACTATATATCTTTGATGACATTCTCGAATTTTGGCAATTTGTCTACTCTTCTATTTATTTAAACAACATGTTGCAACATGTTTCTATTTTCTTAACAAGTTATCTTCTATTTACTCATTTATGATCTAATTTTATGCTGTACTACAATTTTGGAGCTTAAATTCTACAATTTTGCCTCTGTCGTGTAGGAGGTTAGTTATTCTCTGCATCTGAAACACCCTCGAGCAAAATACTCCATTTATTCTCTCTAATAACCTTAGCCATTCAAACTAGTTATGGAATGGAGGTATTTCCAATTTGATTTTTGTCTTAAATTATATTCTGTTATTGGGAATATAGGGATTTTGCAATGTGGAGGTATTTCCAGTTTGAGTGTGGTTGGGCAGGTCGGGTAACGTCATACTTAATTTGTACTTGTATTATTCAGTGTTGGATTTATGAATAAAATTATTTTAATAAAATAAAGAATCACAACTTTACGTGAAAGGGTATGTCTTTTGATAAAGGACACAACCCTATGTGAAAGGGTGTGTCTTTTGTAAAGGACACGACCCTATGTGAAAGGGTGTGTCTTTTGGTAAAAGGATACAACCCTATGTGAATGGATGTGTCCATTTATCAAAAGACACAACCTTTACACGAAAAGATGTGACTATTTGAATGGCCACAAATAGTCTATAAATATGTGATTCAGTTTGAGTTTTAAAACAACAAGAACAAGATACAAACTCTTCTTTAAAAACTCTTCTCCTACTTTTCTCGGTACGATTACTTAAATACCAATGTTCAAGAGTCCTATGATTGGAGTGCTACATTCATAGGTGGGTAATCCGTCCTATCCTGGGAGACAATTGTTCATGATACCTTGAGCACCATAGAGGGAACAAAATTGTCTTAAGGAAACAACGCTATCGTTGGGTTCGGATTGATTTGGTTTTACGTGTTTCCTTAAGTGTTTGTGAAAGGGTGCCAACAATCTTAAGACAATTTTAAATGTCTTCAATAATACCGAAGACACCGAGTCCCATACCACAAGGTGGTGGAAATTATGGGGAAAAGCCTGAGAAGTTCAACGGTAGTGACTTCAAACGTTGGCAACAAAAGATGTTGTTCTATCTCACAACATTGAGTCTGGCAAGATTTCTCAAAGAAGATGCTCCTGTTCTGGATGAAGGAGAGACCAACAAAGAAAAGTTGCTGGCACTTGAGGCATGGAAACATGCAGAATATTTGTGCAGGAACTATATCTTGAATGGACTGGACAACACACTATATAATGTTTATAGTGGGGTTGATTCGGCAAAAGGTCTTTGGGAATCACTGGAAAAGAAATACAAGACGGAGGATGCTGGAGCAAAGAACTTTATAGTTGGAAAATTTCTAGACTATAAAATGGTTGATTCCAGAACCGTCATAAGCCAGGTTCAAGAACTTCAAAGTTCTCTTACATGAGATTCATGTTGAAAAAATGTCTGTCAGTGAACCATCATGAGAGGACCGAGTGCGCCCCTAGCGTTCCTGACTCTGACAATCAAATGACATAGCAGAATGGAAAAATCGATCATTGAAAGAAATGATGAACGCTATGTGTGATTAGTTCGGGATTACCAAAAAAAAATTTGTGGGGGGAAAGCATTGCTTACAGCAAATTATATCCTGAATAGAATTCCATATAAGAAAACACGGGAAATTCCATATGAATTATGGAAAGGTCGAAAACCGACTTATAAATTTATGAAAGTGTGGGGGTGTTTGGCAAAAGTGGCTATTCCTAAACCAAAAATGGTTAAAATAGGGCCAAAAACTGTTGACTGTGTATTTCTTGGATATGCAATTAATAGCAGTGCATATCGGTTCCTTGTACATAAGTCAGAAAATTCTGAGATACATGCAAATACAATTATTGAGTCAAGAAGTGCATCATTCTTTGAAAATGTGTTTCCTTATAATATGAAAAATGAGTCAAATATAAGGAAAATGACACATGAATCATCATCCAATCAAGGAAATGTGGATGAGATCCAAGGGCCGAGACGTAGTAAACGAACAAGAGTTGAAAAAAAACTTTTGGACCAGATTTTCTAATATATTTGTTAGAAAATGAACCTCAAACGTTTACTGAAGCTACTTCTTCTCCAGAAGCACCATATTGGAAAGAAGCTATAAAAAGCGAAATTGATTCCATTATGCAAAACCATACATGGGAATTGGTTGATCTTTCTCCTGGTACCAAACCATTAGGTTGTAAATGGATTTTTAAGAGGAAAATGAAAGCAGATGGAACAATTGATAAGTATAAAGCTCGTCTTGTAGCAAAAGGCTATAAACAAAAAGAAGGGTTGGATTATTTTGATACATATTCACCCGTTACTCGAATTACATCTATTCGTATGTTAATAGCCTTAGCAGCTTTATACGACCTTGAAATACATCAAATGGATGTAAAAACGGCTTTCTTAAATGGAGAATTAGAGGAAGAAATATATATGGAACAACCAGATGGTTTTGTTGCTCCTGGGCAAGAGAAGAAAGTATGCAAATTGGTCAAATCTCTTTATGGTTTGAAACAAGCGCCTAAGCAATGGCATGAAAAATTTGATCATGTCATGATAACCAATGGATTCAAAATCAATGAATGTGACAAATGTGTCTACATTAAAGGAACTCAAATGGAGTTCGTAATTGTATGCTTGTATGTGGATGATATGTTAATATTTGGTAGCAATAAAGAAATTATATTAGCTACAAAACAAATGTTAGCTAGAAAGTTTGAAATGAAAGATATGGGTGTCGCAGATGTTATCTTGGGAATCAAGATTCATAGAACATCTGATGGTTTCGCACTTTCCCAGTCACATTATATCGAAAATATTCTTGGAAAGTTCAAGAAATTTAATATAAAAGTAGTAAAGACACCTTTGGATGCTGGTCATCAATTTTCTTCAAATACGAGTGATGGTACGTCTCAATTGGAGTACTCTCATATAATTGGAAGTTTAATGTACGTTATGAACTGTACAAGACCTGATATAGCATATGCAGTAAGTATCTTGAGTCGATACACAAATAATCCAAGTTCAGATCACTGGAAAGCGCTTTTAAGAGTTTTGGGATATTTGAAATATACTCAAAATTATGGTTTACATTATACTAGATATCCAGCCGTACTTGAGGGGTATAGTGATGCAAGTTGGATAACTAGCATGAAAGATTCAAAGTCAACAAGTGGATATATTTTTACACTTGGAAGTGGTGCTATATCCTGGAAATCTTCTAAACAAACTTGTATAGCAAGGTCTACTATGGAATCTGAATTCATAGCTTTGGACAAGGCAGGGGAAGAAGCAGAATGGTTGCGTAACTTTTTGGAAGATATTCCTAATTGGAATAAACCTGTACCCCCAATATGTATACATTGTGATAGTCAGGCTGCTATTGGAAGAGCGCAAAACTTGATGTATAATGGTAAGTCTCGACATATACGTCGGAGACATAATACCATAAGACAATTGCTCTCGAATGGAATCATATCTATTGATTACGTGAAATCGAAAGATAATATTGCAGATCCGCTTACGAAAGCTTTGGCAAGAGAGCAAGTGAAATTGTCTTCAATAGGAATGGGTTTGAAGCCTATAAAATAAGAGTGGACATAATGGTAACCCAACCTAGCTGACTGGAGATCCCAAGATCTAGGTTCAAAAGGGAAAACAAATTTATGTATACAACTCAGTGGAGCACTAAGAAGGAATCATGAATTCCTAACCATTCCTATTATAATAGTGCTAACCTGGAAATGGATGAGGTTAAGATGTACTTTTAATGACTCTTTAGCTCTTTTATAACGGTGGGGTATTACCAGGATACTCTTTAAAGAAGTCACCTATGTGAGTGGAAAGGGGCCGCTTCTATGAGAATTTTTAAGGCTGAATTCTCTAAAAACACTCATGAAACCAGGCGGTATTCAGGGCCAAAATGAATACAAACATGAGAACTAAGTGTATTTCGAAGAATATCTATGTAACTATTATGGATTTGATTTACTCCGAAAGTTGACAGTTCAAAGTTCTTTAACTACTGATCAGCTATGTAAACTCCATAGTTTTTACTAAGGAAAGTTCAAAGTCTCAGACTACTTATCCTGACGTAGTTATCCTTCATGAGTAATCGTACTCGGTTTTAAAATAAATTTCATTCATGTGGGGGATTGTTGGATTTATGAATAAAATTATTTTAATAAAATAAAGAATCACAACTTTACGTGAAAGGGTATGTCTTTTGATAAAGGACACAACCCTATGTGAAAGGGTGTGTCTTTTGTAAAGGACACGACCCTATGTGAAAGGGTGTGTCTTTTGGTAAAAGGATACAACCCTATGTGAATGGATGTGTCCATTTATCAAAAGACACAACCTTTACACGAAAAAATGTGACTATTTGAATGGCCACAAATAGTCTATAAATATGTGATTCAGTTTGAGTTTTAAAACAACAAGAACAAGATACAAACTCTTCTTTAAAAACTCTTCTCCTACTTTTCTCGGTACGATTACTTAAATACCAATGTTCAAGAGTCCTATGATTGGAGTGCTACATTCATAGGTGGGTAATCCGTCCTATCCTGGGAGACAATTGTTCATGATACCTTGAGCACCATAGAGGGAACAAAATTGTCTTAAGGAAACAACGCTATCGTTGGGTTCGGATTGATTTGGTTTTACGTGTTTCCTTAAGTGTTTGTGAAAGGGTGCCAACATTCAGCTCAATCTTTTACCTTAGATATTTCCTGATGGCAGATAGGTATTTAATGAATTCAACAGAACTGTAAAGATGGTTGGACGGAGTGCAAAGGAGAGTTTGGTTTTGGAGCCTCTTGGTGACGAGGTACATCAAATTTCATTGTATTTCCATGAATAATACGTACTTAGATTAATGCCTAAGTATTGGTTCAATGGGTGAACTATTGCAATCTTTTGACATAAACATAAGTTATTGGTTGGTTCTATCAAGAAATTGAGTTAGCTCTTAACTATGAACTTGATATGAACTGTTGAATTTATTTTTGAATCCAAGCCATAAGTGTTTTGATATTTTGTTTTCAGCTAATCTCTCTTACTTCAGCAAGAGAATGATATCTCAGGAAACTCTAGAAAAGAATGTTGTTATGCAAATAGAAAGGTTTGTGTGTTGTTTCTAGGTTCTTCAAGTGTGATTTAGAGAAAGCCCAATCTACGGAAGATCTCCTTTGTTGCACATTCTGTGGGAGTTAACATAACCATAATTGTGGATTGGTATGACCCAACAAATAACCCATGGACTGATTTCTGATGGTTGCCTTTGGAATGCATTTATAACTATTCACATAAGCAAAAAGCTTCTTTCTTTTATGTATTTATATTTATTAAATACCAGTGATGGTATGTATAATTCATACACATCTCAAAATAACAAATGGATTTTGTTTAATTTTTAATGGCTTAGTTCAATGTTTTTGTTTGGGTGTGTTTGGCTTATGAGTTTTTCTTTTGTGTTTTATTCTTGACGACCTAAGAAGCACGGATACGGACACGAGACACGGATACGACACGACACGAACACGGTGACCGTCATTTTTTTAAATCTAGGACACGGACACGACATGGACACGTTTAGAAAAAAATAGGGAAAAATACACTTTTAGTCCCTGAGGTTTGAGTTAGGTTTCATTTTGGTCCCTGAGGTTTCAAATTCAACAATTTAGTCCCCGAGGTTTGAGATAAGTAGCGATTTGGTCCCTGCCATCCATTTTTCTGTTAAATTTAACGGATTGCTGACGTGGCATTATTATTTTAATTAAAAAATTATTTTTTTTATTTTTTAAATTAAAAATAAATAAAATATTATTAATAATTATAATATTATTATTTTTTATTATTGTCTTCTTCTTCAAGTCATTCCAGCACCCCCTTGCCGGCCAATGCTTCCCGCCGGCGACCGTCTTCCGCCGCCGGTGCCGGTGGAGGTTTTTTATTATTATTTTTTCGTTTTACATCCTTTCTTCCTCTCCCTCAGTTTTGACCCAAGAAGGTCGGTACTCGCGAACCTGTAGATCTGAAACCCAAGATTTGAAACCGTCGGCCGTCACTCCCAAACCTGCAAATCTGAAACCGCCGCCCGTCACTCCCGAACCTGCAGATCTGAAACCGCCGGCCATACCCACGTGAGTAGCAGATCTGAAACCGCCGGCCGGCACTCGCGAACCTGCAGATCTGAAACCCAAGATCTTCGCGCACGTCGTACCCACGTTGCCCGTTCCATTTTCTTTCTTTCCGCGTCGCCGCCGTTCTTCGTCGCTGCACCCTCGCGCCGTCACTGCCCCCTCACTGCGCGACTCTCTTTCCCTCTTGCTCATGATTGATGTCGGCAACAAGAAACCCACTCCTTTTTTCTGTTTTTTTTTTAAAAAAAAAAGAAAAGAAAAAAGAGAATAAAGATAGGGAAGAAAAGAAATGAAAGACAAAAATATAGGGAAAAAAAAGTAAGGGAGGAGGGTGAAGAAGAAGTAGTCGCCGGAGTTGGGTGGAGAAGAAGGAAGGGAGGAGGGTGAAAAAGGGGAGAGAGAGGAAAGATATAAAAATTATAAAATAATAATATTTTTATTATTTTATTAAATTTATATCTTAACAAACATAAAAAGTAATTTTTTTAATAAAAAAATTTTGCCACATCAGCCATCTGTTAACTTTTAACGGAAAAATGGATGGAGGGACCAAAATGCTACTAAATGCAAACCTCAAGGACTAAAATGTTGAGTTTGAAACCTCAGGGACCAAAACGAAACCTAAACCAAACCTCAGGGACCAAAAGTGTATTTTTCCCAAAAATATACATTTTTAAAATATATATTGTTTTTATACAAGAAGGAAATTGAAAATCAATAAGTTTATGCATTTGTATGCTTGAAAAAAATGAATTTAATGTATTTTACACTTAAAATTTATTATTTTTGTCATTTAAGCATGGGGTCTATTTAGTATACTTAACAAGGGTTCACAATGAACCTACACAAATTAGTGTGTTCCACATATCAATTGTGCTATCAAGTGTCTGATACGTATCTAGTAAGTGTCGGAGTGTCCAAGTGTCCGACACGTGTCGGACATAGACACGCTAGTTAAACTAACGTGTCCATGCTTCTTAGTTGACGACTATAGTTGTTTTTCTGGACTTCTTTCTTTTAGCATGACCCACTATGGTTCATGGGGATGGCAAAAACTTTGCTCAAAGAGGTGGTCAATCCTTTTAAATTTTGCCCAGTCTTTAAACATAGTTTCTTTTTAAAAAAAATTATTTATTGATGTGTTTTCATGGAAGATTTGAATAAGCCTTCCATGATTGACCAATGGTTATGAGATTTCCTCTTTGTAAGTGGTACTATTGGTGATGATCTTTCTCCCCATTATTTGTCCCAACTATAGGTCTTATTTAATCCCCTGACTTTGTAGGTTTTGGCCGCCTTCATTTCACTTTTTGAATAAATTTTGTTTGTCAAAGAAAATTCCCCATTATTTCACATGAAAATCAAGGTATTCCTTTTGGAATTTAGTTAAAACATTATTCTTGATTTTTTTTTATTTGTGTTTCTTTTTAACTTTATATACAGAGCATTATAGTCAATATCATTGATTGTTATATATGACTGAAATGTTAAGGTTTTGTGACTAACATGTGTTTGAAGTTTATGAGTTTAAAGTTGTTTACGAATAATCCTTCATATTTGGTTATATTTCTCCCCGTAAATCTCATTCAATTTTTAACTAATTGGTAGCGAGCATAGCTAGCTATTTTTCTATAATTAATTAAGCTAGTCTTTTACAATTATTTGCCCAAATTTATGCATTTTCATGTTGTATTCGTAGGAAATTAATATTGGAGCCAATTGGATGTTCGGAGGGCGAAAAGAGGTTAAAGAATGAAAAAGAATCAAAGTTGGAAGATTGAAGATAGGCTCATCCGCTGACATTCTATATTTGGAGTTTTCAATCTAAAAAAAAAAAAAAAAACATAGCGTCGAGACACTAGGCGAACTTCCAGAATCCGTAATTTCGCGGTAGCGTCGCGACGCTACCTCGACAGCGTCGCGACGCTACGACCAATTTTTGCCTTATTTAAAGATTGCGATTAGGGTTGATTGGGGGACTTCTTTTGGGAGATTTTTAGCCGTATAACAGAGAAAAAAAATCATATTTTGAAGCTGAAGTAAGCGGGGGAGCGTGGAATTAAAGACTTGGTTCGTGGAGATCGTAACGGGGACGTGCGGTCTCGGCCTCCATAGTGTTTAATCTTCTTTCCCCCTTACTTTAGTTAGTTTTTAATGGCTTTTTCCTACTTAGTTTATCTTGTAACGCCATGTATGAGTAACTAAGTTTGTTACTTAGGGATTGATGCAGTCTTTTTAGTTTATGGATTGATTTTTGAGTTGAATTGTGCAATTGTTTTATGTTTGCATTCTTAATTTAATGCTTTCAATTAATTGGCCACTAGTTGAATGATCTAAGTGTTGATTCTTGCTCGGGAGAGGGGATTTAGCGTAGACTTTATTAAGATTGCATGACTAAAGTAGAATCTCTAAAATCGTGACGGAATTTAGAATAACTTTAGAATCAGTTAAAAAGAACTAATTGCCTTCCTTATTAAAAAACTTAGATAGGGATATCAAGTTAGTTAATTTGCATGAGAATCAATTATATTCGGGAGAGGTAGTTGTGATTAAAGGTTCTTAGACTCATAAAACCATTGTGCGTTATAATTCATTCCCTAAAATCAATCCTAGATTAAATTGACGAAATCAATTCCCTAAGTATTCTTTCAATTGAATTTCACATCTTTGATTTGCATTACCTTGGTTTCTAAATTTCACTACTTGTTGGTCCACTACAACAAATTATAGCTTTAATGTCGGACAAAAAAATGGGCGCGGGGCTTTTAATGTCGGACAAAAAAACACGCGGGCCTTTTAATGTCGGACGCGCGCAATTTGAAATTTTCGGACATTTAATGTCGGGCAATGCCCGACATTAAAAGAGACGTTTAATGTCGGGCATTAAAGGATTCACTACAACAAATTATACTTTTAATGTCGGACAAAAAAATATATGTTGGACATTTAATGTCGGACAGTGAGAAAAGGCGCTGGAAAATTTTAAGAAGACCCCTTGTCCGACATTAAAGATATGATGTGGGTTTAAAAAAAAAAAGAAAGAAAATCTGGAGGAAAAAGAAACAAAACCCTCGATTATTTCCTCTCTCCCTCTCATTCCCAAATCTTTCGACTCCTCTCTCTCGACTCCTCTCCCTCAGTCGACCACAACCGCCAGCCTCCCCTCCTCTCCGACTTCGCTCTCCGTCGCCGCTGGTCACGAAGTCGCATTACTCTGACGCAGCAACTCCCTCCCCTTCGATTTCTCTGTCGTCTTCTTCCAGATCTGTCGCACCACACCAGATTCGCCGCTCTCTCGGTTAGTTTTCTCTCACTCTCTCTCAGTTTTCTCTCATTTCATTTCTCGTATTCATAAAAAAAAAAACCCACTGATAAGAAAACCCCACCGATTCGCCATGGGTTGGTAGTTGTTTTTGTTGTGGTTGGTTGTTCTTTGTCGTGGTGGTTGGTGTTTCAGCCGTGGGTGGTGGAAGTTGAGGTCAGGGTAATAGATCTAAGGCGAGTAGCAGAGCCGAGCAGATATGAGTCAGATCTACTTTGATTTTTCAAATATGGGTTTTCTTTCATGTTACTGCACACAACGTGTTTGATATTATGCTTATGTGGTTTTACCTAAGATTTTGGCAAGTTTCTGGACCTTTCTTGCTTCTTTGGAACATAATCTATTTGATGCTCTAGGCTTCTCCTGAAAAATGGGAAGTTTATGGTTTCTAGTTAATTTGTTTATTTAGCTTTATTTCTCATTATATTTTCAACTTGATTCCCATCTAAGCATATCTTATGACACTGACCCAAGTCCACTGCCAATCAAATGAAAATAACTGTGAACTTTAAAGCTAATAAACATAAGTCATTGAATGAAGTTGAAAAATACAGCAGAACAAATACAGAACACTATGAAAGCAAAGCATGACCGTTCTAGAAACGTTGTACAATAAGCACAGATTTGAATTGTCTAACAATTGGTTTCACTCTAGTCTTATTCATTTTAGTTGGACTAAAATCTACTTGGTTTTACCTTTTAAGTTCTCCCCAAAAGATTGGAGAACTATTTGGTACAGTATCAATTCTATATTAGGCTGTGGAATCTGATATATTAAGTCGTGGTTGCAAAGTGAAAATTTTTATGGAATACTGCAACATAAATACTGATGCATTGACGTGATTCTTACACAACAGAAGATGTGGGGCTTGTGTGTGTGAGTTAAATGCAAGTTGAGTAGCTTGTTTGTTTCTTGAAATTGCCTCCAATATGCATTTTTGACAGATTGTACTTCTCTCTCCTCACTGATAAGTAAGAATCTTCTAACTAACTATTATTACAATTTAAAATTTGACTCATTTAAGAAAGAGCTAAAACTTTTGGTTATGTTAAGTTTGTGTGTTTGCGTATTAGATAAAAGCAATCATCTAACTAACCATTTTGCTTTCTTCCTTGTTTTTTTTTTTTTTGTATTCATTTTGATCTTGTTTTGGAAACTCGGTCAAGAGTATGGAGTAGCTAAAGGGAGGTTGTTACAGAATAACAAGCATTGGATTAGTGAGGATATTGGCGAAAGAGGTAATTCGAATTCATCTTTGACTAACTATTTATACATTTGTTGATATATTTATACATTTGTTGCCGGGGAAGTTGAGGACTACGAGGCATTAGCTAAAGACCTTGAAAATGCTTCCCATTTGAAATTATGGACTTGAGAAATTTGGCAATGATATTGCAATTGCCTTCAGGTAACACATCTGAATCGATCAATTTGGTAAAGTTAATGAATGGATGTGTACTCATGATTCTTATTATTTTAAACACTGTAATTAAAAATTGATTTGGTTTGGTCAAATATTTAGAATCCAGTGTGACTCTTTTAGGTGGAATATATTTTTTCTTTGTATGGAGGAATATATTTTTTCTTATTTTGAACTATACTTGTGTTTGAGTTTAGGTTTCTTTAGAACATGCTTCCTTGCTATCATTTTTATGCAATTAAGATTTATAATTTGCCTTTATTGACGTCATGATATTTTCTGTTCTAGTAACATTTTCTACGGGGTTCTTGTTCTCTCACTGTCTTTTATAATTTTTAATTTTTCTGTTTGGTAGTTGGTGCTTTGTTATTTGCTGTTTGTTGGCTTATGTTAAGGGTAATTCTTCTCTTCGAGCTCCATTCTCCTTATAAAACCATGAATGGTAGACTATGTAAATTGACATGTACTGTAAAAAAAACGTTTTAGTAGGCCATGATAATATGAACGGCTGTTTCTAATATTAAATGTTCTAACATTTGGCTCGAGAGAAACTGGAAGGGGTAGAGATATGTTGTGGAGGTATAGACTACAACTTGGTTAAATGCTACCCTTTGGGCACCTGTGACCAAAGATTTCTGTTCTTCCTGTCTGCTTTCCCCAACAACTGGAGCCCTTTTTACAGTGGTATCTTTTGATTTGTCTGTTGCATTTGTTGTTTTCATTCTGGCTCCACTCGTGTTGGGCTTTTTTTCGTACCGCCCATTTGAAAATTCTTTTATTTGCTCCATGAAAGTTGGTTTTTCACCAATAAAAATAAAATCACATATATAATGTTGGAGGAGCATTAGTTGCTGTGAAATGCTCAGAGTATGCAACTTACATGTCTGTAAAATATTAGGCACTTAAGTTGGAATCTTTTTGTAGATACCATGTTGTTTCTAGCTAGCCTCAACCCCTGTTAGGAGGAGTGGGGATGAAAGTTCAGCTGTACACCATTTGGTTGAGTTTGTGGGGTTAAATTCTAATTATTAATTTCTACGAACAAGAAGTTAAACTTCTAAAGCAATGTACATAAACCTTTTGTGTTTTATGGTTTAGCATTGGTCATGGAGTGTTCTGTTTTGTGTTTTATGGTTTATGCATTAAACCATGCTTCCTTGCTATCATTTTTATGCAATTAAGATTTATAATTTGCCTTTATTTTGAACTAAACCTTTTGTGTTTTATGGTTTATGCATTAAACCTTAACTCATCTTGTCATGTTTCAAGTCTGAGCTGAATTTATGAAGACTTGTGGTTGGTTACTTTTATATTACATCAAGGAGTGAACATTTGTATTCAAAATTTTGGTTCAACAAACATATATCAATTTGGATTTTGGATTCTGGGTTCATATTTACTGTTGCGTTTGCATTTTACCCTAACTTAATGTTGGAGTTCAAGGGTTAAGTCAGAAGGAATAGTAACATGGTGTGCCTGCCTTCTTTCGGTATGTATTACTCTCACTAGTTCAATGAATAGTAACTTGGTGTGTTTGCCTTCTTCTTTGTTTAGTAATTGTTGTTTCATTATGTTGTATTATATTGTGATGAGAGATTTAGAATGGATTTAGGATTCAAATACTAAATTAGACCATTTTTTTCCATTGAGCATTTGCATTGACTTTGATATGTATATATATTTTATCTTTTGAGTTCCTAACCAAGTTGGAGGATATGTATAGCCATGATCATTATATATGGACATATTACTATTATGCTTACTCTTTGTCAAATTGATTTGTGAAATTGGTTTATGTATATTTGGCTTTTGGATGTCTGCCAATGTCTGGATTTCATGGATGGTACTGTTAAATAGTTTGCAACCATTTGTTATGTTGATTTTCCTTTAGAGTACTTACGTTTTTGCTTTGTATAAGGTTTGGAATTCATCTTGTTAAGCGAGAACTGTTGCAGATGATAAAATGGATATTCTCGAAAAGGAGCTCGGAGAGGAACTTGGCCGGAAGAGCGTAGAAGGAGTTGTGTACTTATTTTGTTTAATAATTTTACTTTTTCTTTGTAAATTAGTACATGGATGTGATTTGTGGATAGACAGAAAGTTTCATGTATTATATACACTATTATATTTTATTAATTAAATCCATGTTCGTTGAGTTAGTTGTTGTGTAAAAATACTTTCGAGATTTTATTTTGTTTATATGTTGAATTTTTATTTTGTTTACAGGTTTTTACAAAAGGAAGAAATAGTATTGTTGGTTAGCAACGTGTGCAACCAACAATTTTTTTTTAATTTAATATCTCACATTTAATGTCGGGCGCTTTTAATGTCGGACACTTTTAATGTCGCACATCTCAACTTTTAATGGCAGTCAATGACCGACATAAAAAAACTGACCGACATTAAAAATGACTTTTAATGTCGGTCAACGCTTGTTGAATGACATTAAAAGGGCCCTTTTAATGTCGGGCACTGACTGACATTAAAAGGGTACTATTAATGTCGGACAAAGCTTTTAATGTCAGGCAATGACCGACATTAAAAGCGACCGACATTAAAAGAGGCTTTTAATGTCGGGCAATGCCCGACATTAAAACTTTTAATGTCGGTGTTTTTAATGTCGGTCAGTGACCGACATTAAAGACTTTTAATGTCGGGCATTGCCCGACATTAAAAGCCAAATTTGTTGTAGTGGTCCCTAAATAAAATTGAGCAAGATTATTCTTGGTCATTGATTTAACTTAAAAATCCAATCCAGAGGACAACACTCGATTTCACGATCACTTTATTATTACTTGACCCGTGCGCTTGCGATAAGGAAAATTTCACATCAAGTTTTTGGCGCTGTTGCCGGGGATTGGCACATTTAGTTAGATTAATTTTGTGAAAAAATTGTTCGGTCTTAATTTAGGGTGTATTTTGATTTTTTAGGTAGATTGCATATTTTTACACCGCAAGTGCACAGGTCGTCACAAGTAATAGTAAAACAGAAGAATTCCGAGTATCGAATCCACAGGGAGGCGAAACGAAAATTAAGCAAAGCAAAAATTCCTTGAGCACTAAAAATGCTTGGGATAAATAATATCCAGGGACCAAGACATGCAATTTCAGAGAATTTAAAAATTAAAGCAATTAAAGAAATCAATTTGATCAATCAAGGAAAATAAAATATGGGGAAAGAGTTTTTAATGGGAAGTGGAGTCTTGAAAATCAATTATTAGCTAAACATTTATTATAATTATCCTATCTCGTTGCCCTATTAATTATAATCCTAGAATCTTCGTTAATCACATAGGTTCTCTTGTCGGTCTCTCCTAATTGTAATTAATTCATTTTAACAACCTAAGTGTCCTCAGCGCCATTAAAATTCATTAATTATTACGCTCTGATTCATTTTAGGAATCTACGATTAATCAACTAATCTCGTTGTCACGACGGGCAATTAAACCAGTTGCATGGATTATGATCTATCCTAACTTCACTCCGTCGAGTCTCCATTAAGAATCAGATCAATATATAATTGGCCAGATTCCATACAACATTAAGCATATCCATACAAATAATTAGGAAAAGGGCAAGAGACAGGTAATTATAACAACATTTAAACTATAATTTCATTTCAAGACCCCAAATTGGGGTTTAGCTATACATAGCTAAAATATCCACAAAATTTACAATGGAAAGCATAATTATAAGCATAATAAAAGGGAAGGAATTGACCGTCGAAGACCCCTTCGCTGGAGCTTGGAGTCCGTCTGAGCACTCCTTGAACCTCCTAGAATGCTTCCCAAAATTCCCCAAAAATTTCTCACTGAAGAAACTCTCAAAAAGGCTAGAAAGTCTTGAGAGAGGCTCCCAAAGGAGCCAAGAAAGCAAGGAAAGAATGGAAGAAAATGATGATTGATGGTAAAATTTGGATCCAAGGGGCGCCTTTTATAGGCTCGGAAATGGAGTAGCGTCGCGACGCTATTTGGCACAGCGTCGCGACGCTGTGACGTCATCGACTTGCCAGCCAAGAAATGGACAGCGTCTTGACGCTAGGCGAATTTCAGAACTTTCAGCTGCGATTTTGGGCTTTATTTTGGGCCTCCTCTTCATTTCCTTTGGGCCTTTTTCACATGATTGATCTTCTTGGCTTCCCCCTTGACCTAAGCATGGAAATTGGGCTTGAATTGCTTCTTTTTTGGCACTTTTTCCATAAAATCCACAACTTTGCTCCTAAAGACCAAATAACAAAATATTTGAAATATTTTCAATACAAACACAATTAAAGCACTAAAAAGCCTAATAAATTGGGACTAAAATAGCGACATTTCTGCTCGCTATCACACCCCCAAACTTTAGTTTTTGCTAGTCCCAGCAAAATAAATTCTAAAGATGCATGAAATAGAATCGCTCCAGCCTCAAAGATTTTGGAATGCTTAAGATAGAATGGAAAACATGCAAGTGGAATAAGCAAGCACCGCATACTTATGAAGAAATCTTAAACTAGTTTGAACTTAAGATTAATGAATAGCATGCTCAAGACTTATCTATTGATTCTTTTACTAACCTAGATTAGTCTTATGACTTTCTCCATTTGTTTTCCCCCTACACTGGCTAAGAGCCCCTAATAGGTCGAAGTTCTTCTATCATGCAAAAAAAAAAAAAAAAGAAACTAGGGCGCCTGTCGTTTTTCTTTTTCATGGGGGAGCAAAACTCACAAATGACTTTTCTCTTTCCTTTTTCTTTTTCTTTTGCTACTCCCCCAAACTTGCATTTTGATATCTAATGGTACTAGCTTTCACACTACGGTGCAGGGACCCTTAACCCGAATTTTATTCTTTGGTTGGCCTAATTGATCGCACCGCAGGTAGCTCTTGTTACCCCTAGGCTTTTTTTTTCTTTTGTGCAACCAAAAATTTTCTTTTTCAACAGATTTTTCTTTTCTCTCATTTTCTTTTGTTGCTTTTGCTTTTCCCTCAGCAGGCAGAGCATTGCTTTTTTCTACCTAGTTCTTTAGAACAATCAAGCATGAACTTCCTAATGTTAGAAACTAAGCCTATCGGGGTGACAACAAACTTTAAAAATCATAATAAGAATCTAGATTTTCAAAGACGTCATTAGATAAGTCTATTGCATGCTTTAGACCTCAAAACTAAGTATCAAAAAATTTTAAAATTTCACAATTTCTGTTGTGCTCCCAGATTCCACAACATACAAATCATTTTCTCCCAAAACTTCTAAAATCACATCCTTGGCTATCATGGCTATCTATTCATGCATCCAACAGAATTCAAATATGCTCAACACT
The DNA here is from genome assembly GCA_017139565.1 of Luffa aegyptiaca. NCBI lineage: Eukaryota > Viridiplantae > Streptophyta > Magnoliopsida > Cucurbitales > Cucurbitaceae > Luffa > Luffa aegyptiaca. Next base: position 28,705,853 of record CM029397.1, read on the forward strand.
GCGCAAGCCTCCCCCCAAACTTAAACTAAACATTGTCCCCAATGTTTTGAAAACAGTAAAGCAAATAGAGGGATACTGAGACTTCCCTGAGCTAGGAGCGCTTCATCCTCTTTCTTTGGATCTAGAAAAATGGGATTTTTGGAATTTTGGGATTTGCTAAGGTGATCCTGCAAAACAAAATTGGATCACAGAGCAAAGAAAATTATTTACCGCAAAAACAACTACCTAAACTTTTAATCCTTGGGTTGCCTCTCAAGCAGCGCTTTCTTTAACTTCTTTAGCTAGACGAGGCTCGACACGCTCACGGAGGCTCGAAATAAAAGTTTTCATCATCCTTCGGGCCCTGCAAAAAATTACGCACTGAATTGCACACTGCAAACAGGAGAGAAAAAAAACTTTCCTCTGGCCCATCATCACTAAAGAGATTGTTATAATAACATTTCAGAAAATATGTAGCTGCATCAAATCTCTTTTCTAAATCTCTATTCACAAAACAATTGTTAACTGAGTCATCAAGCGTTATAATATCAACCGGTCTGGGATCTAAAGGTGGCCTATCAATCATGCCAATCCATGCATCAGATTCAATATCTACATGCTCATCAGATTCCTCAGACTCAGAATTAAAAAATGATTCAACTAAGTTGTCATATGACTCACTATCAGAAGAATTAAAAAATTCAAGCTCTTCTGGGTCAGATTCTATACTATGCACAGATTCGAGTTCCTCTGGGTCAGATTCTATGTTATCTACATCATTGGGACACGAATCAAAGTTATTAACATTTTCAGGGTCCATGCATTCAGGAATGTCAAGATTAGACTCGATAGATTCAACATTATTATGATCAAACTCAAAATTATCTATAAAGTAATCTTTTTTATGCAAATCATGCTCATCCTCAATGTCAGGCAAATCAATATCATCATCAAAATCATCGATTTCAGGTAAATCTAATTCATTTTCAAAAGAAGGTAAATCATCAACTGCAGATATTTCATGCTCATAAGCAGGCAATTCCAATTCCAAAGTCAGGCAAATCTAAATCATTCATCTCATTCTCAAACAGAGGGTCATCTAATAAAGCATTAAAATCCTCATCATCCATAAGCAGTTCTCCTAAGCCTAGGCCAAGATTATACTCTACCTCTTCATCATCGTCAGTCAAGTATTCAGGACCAATAGAAAAACAAGTAGGCAAACTACATACAGACTCATCTTGGCCAAAAATACTAAACACAACTTTTTCATCATCAATGTTCAAGGTAAGCTTACCTGTATGCACACTAATCTCAGCCTTACCAGTTGCTAAGAAGGGTATGCCTAGAATAATGGGTACTTCTCTGTCTTCCTGCATGTCGAGTACCACAAAGTCTACATGGAAGATAAATTTGTTGACCTTCACCAGCACGTCCTCCACAACACCCATCGGGTGGGTAATCGATCTATCAGCAAGCTGGAGAGTGACGTCGGTGTCCTTCATTCCTGTTAAACCAATCTTCCTGTAAACAGAATAGGGCATCAAATTTATACTAGCACCTAAATCACATAAGGCCCTATTGAAAGATACTTCTCCTATGATGCAGGGAATAATAAAACTCCTTGGGTCTTTCTGTTTAGAAGGCATCTTTCCAGAAATGATGGTACTACTACTTTTAGACAATTTAAAAACTTCCTTTTTCAAACTTTTCTTCCTAGAAAGCATTTCTTTCATGAATTTCCCATAATTAGGCATGTTATACAAAGCATCTACTAAGGGAATATTCACAAATAATTTTCTAAACATTTCTAGGAATTTCTGAAACTGCTCATCTAATTTAACATTTTTAAAGCATTGAGGAAAATGTAACTCCATGTAGTCAAAGGTTGGACATTCACCCCTCCGCTTGGGCGAGCTAATGTGCGAGCCTTTGTCATGATGGTTGGATGGAACCACTTCTTCCTCGTTCAGTTTCTTTTCATGCCAGTCATTCTTCTTTTCATCTTCTTTTTTTCCTGCAAAGGAGTTAGAAACACCACAATTAAAATCAATAGAGTTAGGAGGATGTTGGGACCTTTCAGAGGAGGCTTTTTGTGTCTCAGCCCTTTCATCTTCATCCATGCTCTTCTCTTCTTCCTTCTTCTTTTCTGAACTGATCTCCAACTGTCTACCACTTCTTAGTGTCACCATCTTGCCTGCTCTCTTGGGTTAGGTTCAGTGTCGCTTGGAAATTTTCCCTTCTGAAGGGCATTCACCGCTGAAGCTATCTGACCTATCTGAATTTCCATATTTTTCAGAGTTGTGTCGTGGATATTAACTGCCGTATGGAGATTTACATTCAACACTTTTTGTTCTTTTATAAATATAGTCACCATCTCCTCCAGGTTATTCTTCTTTTCAGGCGTACTGGATGATACAAAACCTGGTGGTGGCTGCAAGACATTCTTTGTGTTCTAGTATGAGAAGTTCTCATGATTGCGCAGACTGGGGTGGTAGAAGTTCGGTACTCCTTAAGTAAATGGTCTGTTTCCCACGTACTGGACTTCTTCCACATCTTGACCTTCCTTCTTTGAATAACCTTCAGCTAAGGTGGAAATGGACTTGACCACCTCAGATGAAGTCAGCTTGTTCAGGGCATTTGTCAAAGATGCCATCTGTGCCTTCAACAAACTCGACTCATCTAATTCATAAATTCCAGCCTTCTTAGAAATTGCTCCCCTCTCGGTCGGCCACTGATAACTGGTTGCTACCATTTCCTCTAACAGATCTTTGGCTTCTGTTACTATCTTAGAAAGAAAACTTCCTCCTGCTGATGTTTCTAGAACTGTCTTGGTGGAGGGATTCAATCCATTGTAAAACAACTGCACCTGGAGCCAATCTGGATATCCATGTCGGGGGCACCGCCTAAGCATTTCCTTGTATCTCTCCCATGCCTCGTACAACTGCTCGTCGTCAAGCTGCCTAAACGTTTCGATCTCAGTCCGGAGCTTTGTAGTCTTGGCAGGCGGGAAAAATTTCGTCAGAAAAGCCTGGCAAGCTCGTCCCATGTGCTAATACTGGCCGCCTCGACTGATTCGAGCCAATCCTTTGCCTTATCTTGTAGAGAAAATGGGAATAACCTCAATCTTATAGTGTCGGCCGAAACTCCGTTCATTTTTACCGTCCCACATATTTCCAAGAATGATCGCAAATGTGAGTGTGGGTCCTCAGAAGGATGTCCCTTAAAAGAGTTATCGCGCGCCATCTGACTCAATCCTGTCTTTAGCTCAAAATTGGTATCTTGGATCGAGGCGTAAACAATTTCGGAATTCTCGGTGGGAAGAACTGGCTGTAAAAAGTCTATGATTGCCTTGGGAGCTTCATCTTGATGGGCCATTGCTTGTGCTAATCTTTTCTCGCTACGAATGGTTCTAAGAGTCCTGTCAATTTCAAGATCTAACGGAAACAAATTAACCACCTTGTTGCTTCGCATACAATACTCCCAATCAACCAAAAGAACTAAACAAAAAAAAAATGATATTCACAAATTAATGACAAAAAAATATTTACACCTAAATTACTATTTATCCCTTTCTTTTCGATGTCAAGAAAAATTGATTTGCTTAAAAATCAAGCCTCCCCGACAACGGCGCCAAAAACTTGTTCGTATTCGACTTTGTTACACCACAAGTGCACGGGTCGTCACAAGTAATAGTAAAACGGAAGAATTCCGAGTATCGAATCCACAGGGAGGCGAAGCGAAAATTAAGCAAAGTAAAAATTCCTTGAGCACTAAAAATACTTGGGATAAATAATATCCAGGGACCAAAACATGCAATTTCAGAGAATTAAAAAATTAAATCAATTAAAGAAATAAATTTGATCAATCAAGGAAAATAAAATATGGAGAAAGAGTTTTTAATGGGAAGTGGGGTCTTGAAAATCAATTATTAGCTAAACATTTATTATAATTATCCTATCTCGTTGCCCAACTAATTATAATCCTAGAATCTTCGTTAATCACATAGGTTCTCCTGTCGGTCTCCCCTAATTGTAATTAATTCATTTTAACAACCTAAGTGTCCTTAACGCCATTAAAATTCATTAATTATTACGCTCTAAATTCATTTTAGGAATCTAAGTTTAATCAACTAATCCCGTTGTCACGACGGGCAATTAAACGAGTTGCATGGATTATGATCTATCCTAACTTCTCTCCGTCGAGTCTCCATTAAGAATCAAATCAATATACAATTGGCCAGATTTCATACAACATTAAGCATATCCATACAAATAATTAGGAAAAGGGCAAGAGACAGGTAATTATAACAATATTTAAACTATAATTTCATTTCAAGACCCAAAATTGGGGTTTAGCTATACATAGCTAAAATATCCACAAAATTTACAATGGAAAACATAATTATAAGCATAATAAAAGGGAAGGAATTGACCGTCGAAGACCTCTTCGCTGGCGCTTAGAGTCCCTCTGAGCACTCCTTGAACCTCCAGAATGCTCCCCAAAATTCCCCAAAAATTTCCCACTAAAGAAATTCTCAAAAAGGCTAGAAAACCTTGAGAAAGGCTCCCAAAAGAGCCAAGAAAGCAAGGAAAGAATGGAAGAAAATGATGATTGATGGTAAAATTTGGATCCAAGGGGCGCACTTTATAGGCTCGAAAATGGGGTAGCGTCGTGATGTTGTGACGTCATCGACTTGCCGGCCAAGAAATGAACAACGTCGCGACGCTGTCCTTACAGCATCTCGATGCTTGGTGAATTCCAGAACTTTCAGCTGCGATTTTGGGCTTGATTTTAGGCCTCCTCTTCATTTCCTTTGGGCCTTTTTCACATGATTGATCTTCTTGGCTTCCCCCTTGACCTAAGTATGGAAATTGGGCTTCAATGGCTTCTTTTTGGGCACTTTTTCCACAAAATCCACAACTTTGATCCTAAAGACCAAATAACAAAATATATGAAATATTTTCAATAAAAACACAATTAAAGCACTGAAAAAGCCTAATAAATTGGGACTAAAATAGCAACATTTCTGCTCGCTATCACATTCCACTATAGACTCACAATTGTGCTCTTCTAACTACAGACATATTTTTGTGTCCACGGATATAGACCAATAATGACTAGTTAGTCCTTCACGAGTGTCTGTAACACCAGTTGGGTCAAATTACCATTTTACCCTTGGGTTACTTCTATGTCCTAAAGTATCAGTTCTCCTCTAATTAACAACCTGTTTGTGGTCCAACCATCAAACAAAAAACTCTCTCGTGCCATTGAGAAGGTAGGACCCTTTGTTCAAGACTTGGAGACACCACTTTAGGGAACACTCATCTACTTCCCCAAAGTCGGGAAGGAGTGAATTTCATCCTGTGTGATTATGTTCCTGAAGGAATTGAATCCTTAAGCGGAAGCGAATTGAATCGAGCGTGATTAAATTTCAATTATTTCAAATACCGGTACGTTGGGAAAATGATAACAACACAGAAAAATTTTCTATATATCTCTAGATTAAGCATGTTGGTCGCTGTAAATTCAAGCCAAGAAACTTACATGTTGTAGATCAAATTTACAACACGGTGCTCCTCAACGAACAAGGATTCGATTGGACATGACCACCAATAAACACCCACTAATCTCTGAGTTCTTGAGGATTGGATTGGAATCCAAGCTAGGAATTAGTGGGAATATCAAATTCACAACAAGATTACACTTGTAGTGATCTTCTTTTTGAGAGGTCCTTGTTGAGAGAGATTTTGAGAGAGAGCTTGTGAGAGGAAAAAAACACTTCACCCAAAAAAACGTAAGAATGACTAACTGATTTGCAAACCCCTCACTGATACATGGGAATAAGGGAGGTTAACTTTCCTACGCGATCTCCACCGTTGATCATAATCAACGTGATCCAGGCCGTTTAATTAAATAACAAATAATTATTTAATTAATTATAATTAATTTAATTAAACAAATTTTAATTAAATCAATTATAACATAAAATTTTAATTCAATTAAATCATATTCAATTGAATTAAATAGGCCATTCAATTAATTCTCAATTAATTGTTCCCACATTAATCAAATATCAAATATTTAATTAATTTCACATTTGAATCATATTCAAATTAAATCTCTCTCATTTTAACCTATAGTTTTAATGTGCATATGTACATTAATTATACACTATAGTTTTAATTTCGATTAAATCATATTTAACCAAATTAAATTAAAATTAATTAATTCTCCAATTAATTAAATATCTAATATCTAATTAATTTCATTTTCTCTCTTATACTATAGTTTTAATATGAATCCCTATTCATATTAATTTTAACCTATAGTTTAATATATTTGAACTCCTTCAAATATTTAATTCTCTCAATAATTAATTTTGAATCATATCAAAAATTAATTTTATAATATTATAAAGTTTAATTCATCATATCCAAACTTACATTATAATTAATTTTGAATCATATCCAAACTTATATTATAATGTATCTACATACATTATCTTAATTGTATCAAATGCAATATAATTCGCTCAACGAATTTGAACACACTTCAAATTCTATTCAAAACTATTTAACCTCAGAACCCTTTATGAGCTAGTAGGTGGACCTAATGGACCTACTGATCAGAAGCTCCAACAATACGAGACTAATTGGCTAAACTCATTAACCAAATTAGTCAACATTCGTTAACTATGGGTCACTCCACTAAAGACCCACAGCTGCACTCTTCTCACTGTAGAATACTTCTGTGTCCACGAATATCGACCAATAACGGTAAGTCGATCCTTCACGAGTGTTCGTAACGCCAGCTGGGTCAAATTACCGTTTTACCCCTGGGTTACCTCTTGATCCTTATGTACCACTGATTCCTCTAATGAACAATATGTTTATGATCCAATCAATAAACAACAATTCCTCTCGGGCCAGGATAGGATGGGTGACCTTGTTCATGACCTGGAATCAGCCCTTAAGGGAACACACATCTGCTTGCCCCAAAAGGGGAAGTGAATTCCATCTTGTAATGTTATGTTTCCAGCCCCCACTCGGTCTTGCCCCTAAAATGGTAGGCTTATTGAGTCGGCGAACTGGCCACTTTCACCTATGCAAATCTACAAATCTAAAGACAGTCCCTCCTGAAAGGGGTTCATAACATACTCAGGATTGAGATTGAGTTACCTAGGTCATCCTATTGAAATAGAAACCCAAACTAGTTATTGGTGTTACATCTAGTGGTTACTATTTCGCGGTTTGATCTTATGCAAACTCATTGCATAGGATACCCCCACCTGCATGTCTCCTACATGGATGCTTTGGATCCTTGCATCTGTATCGAATACAAGGTGGGTCGTATCACATAGTATCACTAGGATAAGGTGTACCCAGCCTTATCCCTATACTATAGACCTTTTAGGTTGTTACTTGGCCATCGATCCCCGTATGTCCCCACATACTAGTCCAAGTTTCATTTAAACAACCTTGGATCTTAGTTTATTGGATTTAGGGTTTATTAATGCAAACTCGATTATTCAATAACCAAATTACTGAATCACTCAAATATCGCTTTATTGAGATCGATTAATTTGTTTCATTTACTATCTACGAGTTTTAGAGCATAAAACCCAACAACTCCCACTTGAACTAAAACTCTAGTGGGCAATGTACATCAACAAATCAAAATTGAATGAATAATCATTGAAGTAGGAATAGAGGTTTGTATTAATACTGTATAATACATGAAAAGTACAAATACAGATAAATACAATAAACTAGGGCATTCACAATACCCATTACACTTCTCCCACTTGTCCTAGATTATTCTATGTACATATCTCGCAGATCTAGACCCTCTAGATGACCCTCGAACACCTTAGCCCTAAGAGCCTTCGTAAATGGATCATCAATATTGTGCTCAGAGGCTACCTTCGTGACGATCACGTCCCTTCATTGCACGATCTCTCTGATGAGATGATATTTGTGCTCTATGTGCTTGCCTCTTTTGTGACTGTGAGGTTCTTTAGAATTTGCCACTGCACCACTATTATCACAGTAAAGGGTGATTGGCAAGTTCATATTTGCTACAACTTCCAAATTCATCAAGAACTTTCGTAGCCATACGGCCTCCTTAGCTGCTTCACAAACAGCGACATATTCGACCTCCATGGTGATTGACCAAAAACACTGACCTTATCAATAACTTTTGTTGATTCATCAACAACTCTTGTTGATGTTTTCGTAGCTTTATTAGTTAATTCACTTAAACCGACCTTACTTTATGGCTTATGATTTCTCATATGTTCTTCTGAGAATGAAGCATTTGTCGATACAAATTCTTTACTCTCTTATGGATTGAAGAAGTACATTATCCTCGTTTCCTTTGGGATTGCCTACAATTAGGCATAATTTTGAACGGTATTCCAATTTTTTTTGGGTTAGTCACAAGCACAAGTGTTGGACACTCCAAAATTTAAAAGAACGTAAACAATCTTTACGTCCTATCCACAACACAAAAGATGTTTCAGAAACACTCTTGATGGAACGTTGTTCAAATACGCACTGCAGTCAACACTGTCTGACCCCAAAACAAGTCAGGAAATTGAGCATAGCTCAACATGGATTGAACCATATCAAATACGATTCAAATTCTCCTAATTGAGATTTAGGATGCGATCCCTTGAACTATCAAATAGTCCTAGAATCTCAAGTCCCTATACTCAACACATTGATCAGATCAAAATGTGTTTTTATTATCTCACCTAACAAGTTTTCAACTTTAGTCTTAAGCCCTTTTGAATATCTCAAGAGATTCAAACTTAAGTTGCATTAGGTAGAGATATTCATACCTATGAATAATCATCTATAACAAAGATAAATTATCCATACCCTCCCACTGCTTTAACATACTAGACCACAAGGATCCAAATGTACAAGCTCCAAGGGCTCTTTGGCTCTTTTAGCTATTTTCTAGTAAAAGATTTATCAGTCATATTGCCCATAAGGCATGACTATGGTATTAGAAAGTCTTCTTCTAACTAACTTAGAAGTATACTCTAGACTAAGCTCCTAATCATATTGAGATAAAAAAAATAGCCTAACGCCTTAAGAACCAAAGAAAGGTATTACCTTTAGGAGATATCCTTTGCTTTTATTTCTCTGAGTATAAGCAATCTTAAACAACTCAGTGCTCATGACTTGCTTTACTCTCGATTAGTCTTAAAACACATAAGTTATTTTCCAGTAAAGCTGAACAAATGTCAACTCCTTTTCTTAAAATAAAACTGCGTTAGCAGAGAAAGGTATACAGTAACATTGTTCCAGCATATACTGTTGGGTTTTATGCCCTAAAACTCGTAGAAAGTAAATGTACTTTTGACTGAACATTAATAAAATGATGTATTATTCATTTATCTATGTTTGTATTATGCAATCTTGTCTTATTGACCCTAATCCAATAAACTAAACATCCTAGACTAATAGAATGAGGCTTGAACTAGTATGTAGGGACATACAGGGATCAATGTTCAAGATTTAGCCTAAAGGGTCTGTAGTATAGGGATAAGGCTAGGTACCTTATCCTGGTGACACTATGGATACGACCCGCTTTGTATTTTGATACAAACGTAATGATCCAACGCGTTCATGTAGTTGACAGCATTCATGTAGTTGACATGCGAGTGGGGGTATCCTGTGCAATGAGTTTGCACAAAGACCGGATCGCGAAATAGTTAACCACTAACTGTAACACCGTTAGTTAGTTTGATTTCTATTTCACTAGGATGACCTTGTCAACTTAGTCTCAATCCGGAGTGGATTATGGACTCTTGTCCGTGAGGGATTGTCCTTTGATTTGTAAGGGTGAGAGTGGCCTACACGCCGACTCAATAAGCCTACCATTTAGGGGACAAGATCGAGTGGGGAGCTGGAAACATAGTCACACAAGATGGAATTCACTCCTTCCCGACTCTATGGTAAGTAGAGGTGTGTTCCTTTAAGTGGTGTCTCCGGGTCTTGAACAATGGGCCCTACCCTCTCTATGGCACGAGAGGGACTTTTGTTTGTTGGTTGGACCTCAAACAGGTTGTTCATTAGAGGAGCACGGGTACTTAAGGATAAAGAGGTAGTCTAGGGGTAAAACTGTAATTTGACCTAGCTGGGGTTCGAACACAAGTGAAGGGTTGACTTGCTGTTGATGGTCGATATCCGTGGACACAAAAATATATCTGCAGTGAGAAGAGTGCAGCTGTGGTGTCTTTAGTGGAGTGAACCACGGTTAACGAACATTGATTAACTTGGCTAATGAGTTTAGCCAATTAATCTCATATCGTTGGAGCTTCTGATCTGTAGGTCCATTAGGCCCCACCAGTAGCTCTATTAAGGCGATGAGGTAATTTTCTGAGGGAGAATTGAATATCCGAAAGGGTTTGAATGTTAAGTTTAAAATATGAATTTGATTCATATTAAAACTATAGGTTATAAATAATGCACATTTGATGTACATTAATACTATAGTTTAATTGAGAGAAATATAGTTAAATATATGATATTTAATTATAATATTAATTAATTGATGAATTATTTAATTTTTTTTAATTTAATTTGATTAAATTTTGATTTAATTGAATTATATTAAAACTGTAGGTTATATGGAACATTTATATAAAAGTATTTTATAAAAATGATATTAAATTAAATATTAGTTTAATTTAATTAAAATTAGTTAATAATTTTGTTATTAATTAATTTATTGTTTTAATCAGTTAAGTAAACTGATTAGTCTTCCATATATAGGACTTCACGCGTGAAGGGCAGTTTTTTAAGGGAAGTGGAACCTTTCATCCGTAACTTACTTGTTAAGTTGATACAATAATCTCTCTAGGGTTCTCACGTAAATCACAGTCTCTCTCTCACTTTTGCTCTGCGTTTTCCTCAAGTAACACAAAAAAAAAGAACTCTCTCCCAAAAACCCTAGAGATCTTGCTCCCACAAGCATCCTCATCAATATTCCCAAGGGGCTAAATTAATTAGGGAAAACTAATAGGAGCTAATCGTGTGTTCGGGACATGAAAACGGGCTAAAGAACGAAAAAGATTCAAGTTAGAAGATTGCAAAATGGGCCCGTCCGAGAGCCAGCGTCGGGACGCTGCTCTTTGGGCGTCTCGACGCTGGCATTCCATATTTGAAGTAGGCGGCAACAGGTCACAGCGTCGAGACGCTGTGACCTTAGCGTCGAGATGCTTTCGGCTTCCCTTCCCAGAATCTGCAGTATCGCGACAACGTCGCGACGCTGTGCCGAATTTTTTGCCTTATTTAAAGATTGCGATTAGGTCTTTTTGGGGGACTTCTTTTGGTGATTTTGGAGCCGTAAAACAGATATAATTGAGGTTGTGGAAGCTGAACCAAGTGGAGGAAGAGTGGGAATCAAAGCTTTGTTCGTGGAGATCGTGACGGGGACGTGCGGTCTCGGCCTACTTAGCGTTTGTTTCTCTTTTCCCTTACTTTAGTTAGTTTTAATGGCTGATTTGTACTTAGTTTATATCGTAACACGGATTATGCTAAGTTTAATTCTTAGGGATTGATGTAGCCGTTGGGCACTTTATGGATAGAATTTATGGATTGTTGCTATTGATTTCATTTATGCATCATGTATGTTTAATGCTTTCAATTTATCGGCCATGAATTGAATTATGATTGTGTCTAAATCTAACTCGGGAGAGAGGATTTAGCTTATAACTCATTATGCATAACTAGGATTTAGCTAGAGATCAGGAGATAATAGTTAATTCTAGAAATCATTAAAAAGGATAACCTTAATGCCTTGAATTTTTAATGAAATTAGATAGGGATATTGGGTTCATTCCATGTGGGAGAATCATGTATGCTCGGGAGAGGTATGTGTGATTTTAGTATTCCAAGATTTATGAATCATAGCATGTCATTAATCCATGAATTAATCCATAATCCTAATTGGTGAAATCAAATCCCTAAGACCGTTGTCATCATTAGATTGTCGCACTTTTTATTGTTTTGTGTTTGATTTACATTCTTATTAATTTTAACCTGTAGTTTTAACCTATTCATATTAATTTTAACATATAGTTTAATATTTAATTCTCTCAAGAATTAATTTTGAATCATATCCAAAATTAATTTTATAATATTATAAAGTTTAATTCATCAATTAAACTTATTTTATAAGGTATCTACATACATTATCTTAATTGTATCAAATACAATATAATTCCCTTAACGAATTTGAACACACTTCAAATTCTATTCAAGACTATTTAACCTCAGAACCCTTTATGAGCTAGTAGGTGGCCTAATGGACCTACAGATCAGAATCTCCAACAATACGAGACTAATTGGCTAAACTCATTAACCAAGTTAGTCAACATTCGTTAACTGTAGGTCACTCCACTAAAGACCCACAGCTGCACTCTTCTCACTTAGAATATTTCTGTGTCCACGGATATTGACCAATAACGGTAAGTCAATCCTTCACGAGTGTTCGTAACGCCAGCTGGGTCAAATTATCGTTTTATCCCTGGGTTACCTCTTGATCCTTAAGTACCATTGATTCATTTAATGAACAATCTGTTTATGATCCAATCAATAAACAGCAGTTCCTCTCGGGCCAGGAGAGGATGGGCGCCCTTGTTCAAGACCCAGAATCAGCCTTTAAGGGAACATACATCTGCTTGCCCCAAAAGGGGAAGGAGTGAATTCCATCTTGTAATGTTATGTTCCTAGCCCCCACTCGGTCTTGCCCCTAAAATGGTAGGCTTATTGAGTTGGCGAACTGGTCACTCTCACCCATACAGATCTAAGGACAATCCCTCCTCAAAGGGGTTCATAACATACTCATGATTGTGATTGAGTTACCTAGGTCAACCCATTGAAATAGAAACCTAAACTAGTTAACGGTGTTACATCTAGTGGTTACTATTTCGCAGTTAGGTCTTATGCAAACTCATTGCACATGATACCCCCCACTCGCATGTCTACTACATGGATGCTTTGGATCATTGCATCTGTATCGAATACAAAGTGGGCCGTATCTCATAGTGTTTCCAGGATAAGGTACCCAGCCTTATCCTTATACTATAGACCATATAGGTTGTTACTTGAACACTGATTCCCGTATTTGCCCACATACTAGTCCAAGTTTAATCTGAACAACCTTGGATCTTAGTTTATTGGATTTGGATCTAATTGTGCAATTTTAGTAACAATAACTCTTTATTGTTGAGACAAGTGAACAATTTGTCACCATTCACTATCTACGACCCAACTGTATCCAGCTCCCCACTCGATCTTATCCCCAAAATGATAAGCTTATTGAGTCGGTATAGTGACCAATCACACCCATACAAATCAAAGGACAATCCCTCATGAGAAGGAGTCCATAATCAACTCAGGATTAAAACCAAGTTGTCTAGGTCGTCCTAGTGAAATAGAAAACCAACTACTTATCGGTGTTATAACTAGTGGTTACTATTTCGCGATCTGGTCTTATGCAAACTCATTGCATAGGATACCCCCACTCGCATATCTCCTACAAGAACGCGTTGGATCATGGCGTTTGTATCAAATACAAAGTGGGTCATATCCATAGTGTCACCAAGATAAGGCACCCAGTCTTATCCATATACTATAGACCCGTTAGGTTGTATCTTGAACAGTGATCACCATATGTCTCCACATACAATTCAAGACTCATACTACAGCCTACGAAATCTAGTTTATTGGATTAGGGTTATTTAGGCAAAGACAAACATAATATAACTAATAACACTCAATGGAAAAATACATCAATATTATTTCATTAATATTCAGTCAACTGTTACATTCACTATATCTACGAGTTTTAGGGCACAAAACCCAACAATAGCGTTAAAAAAAGGCTATTATGTGTTAAAGAGAATACAATATATTAGGTATGTAAACATATTATAGCTTTAATAAAAAACGCTATAAAAAGTTTTCATAGCAATGTATATAAATTATACCTTCATACTCTATTATGGCATCCATTATAGGTATAGAAAAACTCTATAAAAAAGTCTCAGACTTTTAATAACATGGGTTGTCAGGACTTTTGAAAAAGGCTATAATAGGTATTTTATAGCATTTTTTGTTAGCTATTGTATCTGTTATTTCTTGTAATGTTACCAAAATACCCTTGATGCAAAAATACATAGGAATGTTTGGGATAACAGGGTAGTTAGAAAAAATCTGCCATCCAAGCGAAATAAACTAAATCAAATTGAGCAACCATATATTTCCCTCTGTATGAGGCTTTTCTCTGCATGTGAGAGTTTCCCTTCGCTACTGAAGGTTTAGGGTTCTGAGGCGTATGGTGAAAGTGCGACTGCGACGGCGACCGTTTGGTGAGCAGGTGGGTTGTGTCCCTTGGAGCTTGCAGTGGCGGCAGATGAGCAGAGGAGTAGAGCGCAGGGGTTAGGCTTTCTTTAAATCGCGTCAAAGTGGTGCAAGCGGCTTCGAGTGGGGCTTGACGTCCGACGAGGGTTGCGGTGGTGGATGGTCAACGGGCAGGGTTTTGCTTTATCGGTGGCGTGAGGCGGCGGTGTGTTACGGAAAGACTTACGGTGTGTTGTGGGAGTAAGTGCAGCGGGAAGAAGCGGTGGAAAATTTGTTCAAAGGTAGTCTGTGTGAATTTTCGTGGGTTTTTCTTTTTCGCAGCCTTGATTGCAGCGGCGCCGATGAGGGACGAATTGCAGGTCTTTCTTGATCGTTGAGTCTTGAATGCAGCGGTGCCGGTGAGGTTTTAGAGGTGGGCTTGGTGGGTTTTCTTGAATTGGGCAGTCGACGAAGAGGTGATTAAGCGGTAGGAAGGTAAAGAAGCGAAGAGGTCTCTTAAGTTGGGCTACGTTGATAGGGAGGTGATTAAGCGGCAAGGTTCTTGAATTGGGCTTCGGTGGTCATCTTTGAAGTCTCGACGAGGAAGAAGCGGAAGGCGACGGTGAGGTTTCCTTTCTCATATGGGCATAATAACTGTGACCTTTTCTCTTCTTTCTTGTGTAAGTGGATGTGGTGGACAGGTGGACAGCGACAAGCATTCGTTTATGCTTCGAAGTTTCTTGTGCAGGTGGAAGTTGTCGTTCAGTGGTTTTTTAGCAGACGGTAGGGATAGCAAGGGTGCAATATGGTAGACCGATGGATGAACTAGTGAGGCGATGGAAGAGTTTGGCACTCACGGAGGAGGTTGACGCGGTGCCGACACTGTTGTTTGTGGTAGTTATTGAACTATGTGTTGTGGGTAAGGTGTTGTCTTCCAAGAAGGTGAATGTAGAGGCCTTCGGGTCAGTGATGAAGGCAGCGTGAAGAGCCCATAATGCCACGAGAATTGAGTCTGCGAGCGAGAATGTCTTCGTGATACAGTTCCATTCGCATGAGGAAAAAGCTAGGGTGT
The DNA here is from genome assembly GCA_017139565.1 of Luffa aegyptiaca. Classification (NCBI taxonomy): domain Eukaryota; kingdom Viridiplantae; phylum Streptophyta; class Magnoliopsida; order Cucurbitales; family Cucurbitaceae; genus Luffa; species Luffa aegyptiaca. Next base: position 28,721,267 of record CM029397.1, read on the forward strand.
TGTCATCGGGTCCTTGGGCTTTTGACAGGGCATTGTTGGTGTTTAGGGAACTGAGTACTGTAGTGGCTTTTACGGAGTTGGATTTCAAAGAATGCTCCTTTTGGGTGCAGATCCACAACATCCCAATCGAAAAACACACAAGGCAAATGGCTCGATTGCTTGGAAATAGGATTGGGATGGTTGAGGAGATTGATGGGCCTGAGGGTGACGAGTGGGCAGGTCCAGTCTTTCGGGTGTGAGTGCGCATGTGCATTGACCGCCCGTTGCGTAGGGGTTTTATTTTGAAAGATGACAGTGGCAGAGACAGTTGGTATCCAGTTTTGTACGAGCGCCTGCCGAATTTCTGCTATAATTGTGGATGCTTGGGGCACGCCATAATAGAGTGTGTAAAGGTTTAGGATGGGGTTTCGGAGGGTGGGGATGAGGAGTATGGGGATTGGATAAGGACGGGGGCTGTGTTGGGAGAAGTCAACCGACGTGGCCTGGGGGGGATAGTCGGTCTGTGAGGGAGGGGAGCGGAGTGGTCAGGAGGAGGGGGAGCTCTCCAGCGAGCCTGAGGCGGGGGGAGACGTCTGTGGGTTTGGGTGGCTTGGCGGGTGCGAAGGAGGCTGTAATTTCGGGTGGGGCTGGGTTGGCGGTGGTTGAGAATATAACTGAGGGGAAGGGTGGGGGTAAGGAGGATGAGGGAAAGGGTGGGGGATGGAAAAGGAGGTGCGTCAAGTGGTGGATGCGAAGGGGAAGCAGAAATTTGGGGTAGAGGTAGTTGAGCGGGGGGGGGGGGGGGGGGAGGAACGTTTAGTAGGCATGGAGGTGGATTGGGAGGGGAGTACTGTGGGGTTCAGGGAAGGGGAGGAGCGAGTGAGTGGCTAGAAGGGGGAGGGTTGGAAGAGGTGGGTGTGGGTCGCTTTAGCTGACCTAACCAATGAGGAGGGACAAGTGGGTAGGTTGGAAGGTAAGAGGTAGGATGGGGGAAGCTGGAGGTGACTTTGGTGGCCAAGAAGGCGAAGTTGGGGGGTGGTACTGGGCTGATGGAAGGCAGTGAGCATGAAGACTTGGCGGTGGCTGCGGACTAGCTCCGCCACGTGTCATGAGTATACTCTTCTGGAATGCACGAGGTATGGGGTCGGACCGTGCATTCAGTGGGTTGAACAAGTTGGTACAACAGAAGCATCCCCAGATGGTGTTCCTTTCGGAAACAAAGGTGCAATCTTCGCGGTTTGAAGGTCTGAAGGTGAGATCGGGTTTTGCCAACTGCTTCTGTGTTGACAGTAATGGTAGGAGTGGGGGCCTTGCTTTGCTTTGGAGTATGGAGGTGGGCTTCAGTTTGCTATCTTTCTCTCCGAACCACATCGATGGGTGGATCGACTGGGATTCTAAATAGTGGAGGTTCACGGGCATTTACGTGCATCCTCAGGTAAAGCTTAAATCCAAGACATGGTCTTTGCTGAAATCTATTAGTGGTGATGGGTCTACGCCTTGGCTGGTGGGTGGTGATTTTAATGCAATCATGTTCCAGTATGAGAAGAAAGGGGCAGGGAGAAGCCTGATGCTGAGATGAGAGGTTTTAGGGAAGCGGTGGATGTGTGTGGTTTGGGCGATGTTGGCTTTATCAGAGAACAATTTACTTGGTGCAATGGTCAGCCGGGGAATGGGACGGTCTGGGAGAGAATTGACAGATGTTTGGGCAACATAGCCTGGTAGGACATGTTCCCCCATCAGGAGGTGGAGCATCTGGATTTCAATCGGTCTGATTACCGGTCGTTACTCCTTTCTCTATGTCTAGCGAGCGCAGTGAATGGTTAAAATCCCTTTGGCAGTAGAAGAAAACAAGAACGATCTCGTATTGAATATCAAAATTGAAAAACCAATACGCTGGCAAATAAAACAGAAATGATTTCTACTAAATCTAAGATTAAGCATGCTGGAAATTTGGAGATCTAAACAATTTGGACCAAGAAACTTACATGGATTTGAAGAATGAACAACACAATGTTGCAAAATTGATTCCTTGATCTCCCAACGGACACCACCACGCAAGAACACCTGCTATTCTCTTGGGATATCTTGAGATTTCGATTGTGGGATCGATCTTGCCTTGGAAAGGGAAAATTCAGGAAAGGAAAACCTAGCTGTGTTTTTTTTTTTTTTTGAGAGGAAGAGAAAAAAAAAAGAGAGAGTTCTTTCTCTGTTTTTGCGTGAATGAAAGAGTGAGAGAGCAGACAGGGCAACCCCCATCATCCCCTACGTTGGATTAGGTTACGATAACTCCCTAACCAATCTTGTTCATTGATCTAAACAAATTAGATCTGGACCGTTTAATTATTATCAAATAATAATTAATAACTTAAATAATTAATTATAATTATTAAATAATAATAATTAATAATCTGATTAATTATAATTAATTTTTTTTAAAAAAAATAATTATAATTAATTTAATTAAACCAATTTCAATTAAATCAATTATAACATATAGTTTTAATTCAATTGAATTAAATGGGTCATTCAATTAATTTAAATTAATTGATCTCATATTAATTAAATATCAAATATTTAATTAATATTACAATTGAATCATATTCAATTTTAATCTCTCTGATTTAACCTATAGTTTTAATGTGCATCAAATGTAGATTAATTATTAACTATAGTTTTAATTTGATTAAATCACATTTAACCAAACTAAATTAAATTAATTATTTCCCCAATTAATTAATTCATGAATTAATCAAATATCACATATTTAATCGAATTCATTATTCTCTCATTAATTAATTTTGAATCATATCCAAAATTAATTATAAAGTTCAATTCATTAATTAAACTTATACTATAATGTATCTCCATACATTATATTAATTGCATCAAAATACAATTAACTTAAATTTCCTTTAGTATTCAAGACTATATTATCTCAGAACCCGTTACGAGCTAGCAGGTGGACCTAATGGACCTACAGATCAGAAGCTCCAATGATACGAGACTAATTGGCTAAACTCATTCACCGAGTCAATCAACATTCGTTAACTGTGGGTCACTCCACTAAAGACCCACAACTGCACTCTTCTCACTGTAGAATATTTCTGTGTCCACGGATATCGACCAATGCAGTAAGTCAATCCTTCACGTGTGTTCGTAACACCAACTGGGTCAAATTACCGTTTTACCCCTAGGTTACCTCTAGATCCTTAAGTACCACTAATCCCTCTAATGAACAAGTTGTTTAGGGTCCAACCACTAAACAGGAGTTCCTCCCGGGCCAGGAGAGGACGACACGCCTTTGTTCAAGACCCGAAATTAGCCCTTAAGGGAACACTCATCTGCTTGCCCCAAAAGGGAAAGGAGTGAATTCCATCTTGTTATGTTATGTTTCCAGCCCCCACTCGGTCTTGCTCATGAAATGGTAGGCTAATTGAGTTGGCAAACTGGTCACTCTCACCCATACAGATCTAAGGCCAATCCCTCCTGAAAGGGGTTCATAACATACTCAGGATTGAGATTGAGTTACCTAGGTCATCCTATTGAAATAGAAACCTAAACTAATTAATGGCATTACATCTAGTGGTTACTATTTCGCGGTCCGGTCTTATGCAAACTCATTGCATAGGATACCCCTACTTGCATATCTCCTACATGGATGCTTTGGATCCTTGCATCTGTATCGAATACAAAGTGGGTCGTATCACATAGTGTCACTAGGATAAGGTACCCAACCTTATCTCTATACTATAGACCTTTTAGGTTGTTACTTGGACATCGATCCCCGTATGTCCCCACATACTAGTCCAAGTTTCATTTAAACAACCTTGGATCTTAGTTTATTGGATTTAGGGTTTATTAATACAAACTCGATTATTCAATAACCAAATTATTGAATCACTCAAATAACGACTTAATGAGATCGATTAATATGTTTCATTTACTATCTACGAGTTTTAGGGCATAAAACCCAACACACAGTGGGGGAGGTGTTAGGGCAGCGGATACGGCGGTTTGAGGAAGTATGGCTTCTAGCACCAGATTTTAGGGAGGCAGTTCAGGATAGTTGGAGGAGTAGAGTGGGGGTCGGCTCGTCAGGGGTCTTGGCGACAGTTGCTGAGGATTGCTTGGTTGCCCTAGGTCGATGGAGTCGGGCTAGATCAGGGGGGGTATAGTCAACGTATCAGAGATGCAGTGGCTAGACTTCAGCAGGCTGTTAGAGACTTGAGTAGTGTAGGCTTGAGCTCGGAGGTACAGAGGGTAGAAGCCCAGCTTGAGTCCCTCCTCGTTGAGGAAGAGGTCTTTTGGAAACAGAGGTCGCGTGAAAACTGGTTTAAATGGGGGGACAAAAACTCCCGAAGGTTTCACAGGCATGCTTCAATGAGGAAGAAGAGGAACACTATTTGGGGGTTGGAGGATAGTGTGGGGACATGGATTCAGGAACTTGAGGGGATCATTAGTCAGATTTTTTATTATTTTGACTACATTTTTTCCACGAGTCGTCCATCTCTAAGTGAAGTTAGTAGTGCGATTGCCGGTGTTGGGGTGTTCGTTAGTGAGGAGATGAACACACAATTACTCCGTCTTTTCATTAAGGAGGAGCTTTTGCTGGCTTTGAAGCAAATTCACCCCAATAAGGCTCCTGGGCCAGATGGTTTGTCAAGAGCCTTCTTTATGCAGTCGTGGGATGTTGTGGAGGCGGATGTGGTGAGTGTTGTTTGAGTATATTGAATGAGAAGGCTTCGTCGGGGCCGATCAACGAGACAATGATTGTGTTGATCCCGAAGGTTAAAAATTCTCGTCATGTGACTGACTATCGGCTTATCTCCCTGTTTAATGTTGTTTAAGAGCTGGTGCCGAAAGCCAAGGTGAAACAGATGAAGGGGATTATGAATGGGCTGGTTTCCGAGAACCAGAGTGCATTTATTCCGAGTCAATGTGTAGTGGACAATGCTATTCTAGGCTACGAGTGCATCCATGCCCTAAAGGGTAAGTCTAGAGGCAGGGCTGGCTGGGCATCTTTGAAACTAGATATGAGCAAGGCCTATGACCGGCTGGAATGAGTTTTCTTGGAACAAATCATGTTGAAAATGGGCTTTGCGCCAAATTGGGTGGAGCTGGTTTATCGATGCATATCCTCAGTGAGCTTTTCCTTCAATGTGAATGAGGTTAGATGTGGGGCGGTGAATCCTTCTCGGGGCCTAAGGCAGAGGGACCCTCTTTCCCCCTGAAGGATTGGAATTCCATAATTCCGTAAAGCGGAAGCGTGATTGGGACCGATTCGTAATTAATTTTGTTTAATCTAAAATACCAATACATTGGCAATAATATTAGAATTATTCTAAATATATATTAAGGCTAAGCATACAAAAATATTAGATCTAAATCTAATTTATAAAGTAACAAATTACTTACTCTCTTTGACGACTCAGATTAAATTCACAACCTGCATCTGAATTAATCACGAACTAGTGTGAACACTACCGCTATGGCTATACCGGTATGACTCTGAGACTTCTAGAGGCAGGAGACTGGTGGGAGTCTAGAGGAAGCCTTGAGGGGAATTCTCTGAAAGAAGGAGAATGAATGGGATGTCTTTCACCCCACCCCAGGGATCCTATTTATAGGTAAAGGCCAAGACCTTTCTCTAATTTTAATAAATAATTAATTAATTCCATAATTAATTAATTTCCCTAATTAAATATCATATATTTAATATTAGGGATTTTATTAAAATTAAAATTAATATGAATCCAATTCATATTAAATTTATTTGAACTCTTTCAAATATTTTCTTTCCTAATAGGAAAAGGTCTCTAATTTTAATAAATAATTAATTAATTTACCCAATTAAATATCATATATTTAATCTTAGGGATTTTATTAAAATTAAAATTAATATTAATCCAATTCATATTAAATTTATTTGAACTCTTTCAAATATTTTCTCTCAAGAATTAATTTTTTGAAATTAATTAAAAAATTATATTATAAAGTTTCATAAACTTTATATCATAATGCATCAATATACATTATACGATACCCCAAATAAATTGAACACTTTCAATTTACAATTTATACTTAATTGCCTCAAGTCTCTTTACGAGCTACCAGTGGGACCTAATGGACCTACAGATCAGAAGCTCCAACGATACGAGACTAATTGGCCAAACTCATTGATCAAGTTTAGTCAACATTCGTTAATTGTGGGTCACTCCACTAAAGACCCACAACTGCACTCTTCTTACTGTAGAATATTTTTGTGTCCATGGATATCGACCAAGCAGTAAGTCAATCCTTCACGTGTGTTCGTAACACCAGCTGGGTCAAATTACCGTTTTACCCCTGGGTTACCTCTGGTTCCTTAAGTACTACTAATTCCTCTAACGAACAAGTTGTTTAGGGTCCAACCACTAAACAGGAGTTCCTCTCGGGTTAGGAGAGGACGACGCGCCTTTGTTCAAGCCCTGAAATCAGCCCTTAAGGGAACACACATCTACTTACCCCAATAGGGGAAGGAGTGAATTCCATCTTGTACTGTTATCATTCGGTCTTGCCCCTGAAATGGTAGGATTATTGAGTCGGCGAACTGGCCACTCTCACCCATACAAATCTAAGGAAAATCCCTCCTGAAAGGGGTTCATAACAGACTCAGGATTGAGATTGAGTTACCTAGGTCATCCTATTGAAATTACATCTAGTGGTTACTATTTCGCGGTCCGGTCTTATGCAAACTCATTGCATAGGATACCCCCACCCGCATGTCTCCTACACGGATGCTTTGGATCATTGCATCTGTATCGAATACAAGGTGGGTTGTATCACATAGTGTCACCAGGATAAGGTACCCAACCTTATCCTATACTATAGACCTTTTAGGTTGTTACTTGGACACTGATCCCTGTATGTCCCCACATACTAGTCCAAGTTTCATTTAAACAACCTTGGATCTTAGTTTATTGGATTTAGGGTTTATTAATGCAAACTCGATTATTCAATAACCAAATTACTGAATTACTCAAATAACACTTTATTGAGATCGATTAATTTGTTTCATTTACTATCTACGAGTTTTAGGGCATAAAACCCAACACCCCCTACCTGTTCTTGTTATGTGCGGAGGGGTTCTCGAGTCTGCTTCGTGGGGCGGAAAGTGCAGGTGCTATTTTGGGCCTAAGGCTATCCCGACAGAGTTTGCCTATTTCACATTTGTTCTTTGCAGATGATAGCTTATTGTTCTTCAGGGCAGAGGTGGGGAAGCTCGTATTATACAGGATATACTCCGTTGTTATGAACGAGCCTCAGGTCAGACGGTGAACTTTGATAAATCCATTATCTCCTTCAATCTTAATATGGAGGAGGGCGTGCAGGAGGAGGTGAGCCAAGTTTTTTGTGTCCAGCAGGGACCTTGCCATGCTCAGTATCTGGGACTTCTGTCCTTTATGCCTCGTAGTAGGACGAGTACGTTGAAATTTATAAAGGATCGAGTTTGGCAGTAGATACAAGGATGAAAGGGGAAGTTGTTCTCAGTGGGAGGAAGAGAGGTTCTGTTGAAGTCTGTTGTACAAGTCATTCCATGCTATGCCATGAACTGCTACCGGCTTCCGAAGAAACTGATTGTTGAAATTTACTGGATGATGACGAGGTTTTAGTGGTGTGGGGTGGAGGAGGACAGGAAGATTCACTAGGTGAGTTGGAAGGTCCTATGAAGACTGAAGTGTGTGTGTGTGTGGGGGGGGGGATGGGTTTTAGGGACCTGGAGACCTTCAACCAGGCCCTTCTAGCCAAGTAGTGCTGGAGGATAGTCAGTCAACCGACTTCCTACTTGGCCCGTGTCCTGAAGGGGCGATATTATCCGTCCTCAGAGTTTTTGGATGCGAGGGTAGGGAACCGACCTTCGTTTATCTGGAGGAGCCTTATGTGGAGGAAGGATTTGTTGAAGAGGGGGATTCGTTGGAGGATTGGGAACGGAGAGAGGGTGAGTGTGTATGATTCCAACTGGATTCCTCAGGATACTAATCTAAGGATTGCTTCGCCGATGGCGCTACATCCTGATGCTAGAGTTAGGAATTTGTTCACGATATCAGGGCAATGAAATGAGGTTCTTATCCGACAACACTTTAGCCAACAGGAGGTAAGGCATATTCTTTCTATTCCTTTACGTCGGTTTGCTTGTGATGATGCAGTCATTTGCCACTTCGAGAAGTATGGTCTATATTCAGCGAAGAGTGGGTATCGTTTAGGCCAAGGCCCATTGCTAGCCCAAAGCCCTTCATCTTTGTCTCCTGAGTTAACACATAGATGGTGGAACGCCTGCTGGAATATGAAGATGCCCAACAAGATTAAAATATTTTTCTAGAGACTGTATTTAGATCGGCTGCCCACGATGGATAACTTGTGTAGGCAGGGAATAGATTCACTGAACATTTGTGTGTGTTGTGGTAGGATGAGGGAGTCGAGTCTCCATTTGTTCTGGCACTGTAAACATACGAAGGAGATCATGTGGTCTGCAGGTTTTGTGGTTATCTTGTCCAAGTGCAAGGCATACAATATTAAGTTCCTTCTCCAAGATGTAAAGGATGAGTTGGAATGGGATCGGTTTGAGGAATGGGTGGTGTTATTGTGGGCGATCTGGTATAGGCGGAATGAAATGAGGCAGAGGAAGAAGGCCTCGATAGCGAATCTGGCAGATTGGGTTGTTGGGTATCTGAATGTGTTCCCTGATTCGAATAGTAGGAGGATGGACCTGTTGGTGGAAAGACCAAGTCGAGTTGTTTGCAGGTGGGCGCCGCCGGAGTTTGATGGGTTTAAGGTGAATGTTGATGCGACCTTTTGTGTAGAGAGCGGAATGGCAGGTGTAGGCGTGGTATGTCGTGATTCTTGGGGGCAGGTGGGCTTCACAGCTTCTGTTTTCCATGAGAATGTTAGAGATGTTGATAATGCAGAAGGATTGGCGGCTACTGTCGGTTTGAGGTCGACCTTTTGTGCTGGAGACAGATTGTATGTGAGTGTTTAAGCTGCTACAGAGGAGGAGTTTTCGGAGTTGGACTGCTGGTGGAGGATGCGATGAGGGGCGTTCCAGCGGGGTGGTTTGTTGGCGGTAGCTTCACGTTCAGGGAAGGCAACCGTGTTGCCCACCGTCTGGCATGGTTGGTGATGGAGGATACGTGTGACCGAGTATGGATGGAGGAAGGCCCTCCATGTGTTTTTGACCTGTTGGCTGAAGATGGAGTGCACGAGTTTCCTCGGGTGAGGCAGGAAAGGTGATCATTCTAAGCAGTTCCAATCACCGCCTGTTGCAATTCCAGAGTGTGGTAAAAATATGGTAAAAATAGACTCTAGAATACTGTGCAAGCATACACAATCCGCAGCAAGTGATAAGTAATTTATCGTATCCACGGGGCTGAATAACTCTCACTTTATCTATTTTGTATAACTTTTTAATGGTTCCAAAAATGGTTAAAATGATTGATTTTGATAAAATGTTGAAGCAAAAGAAATAACAGAACAAAAAGTAAACAAATAAAGGAGACAGATTGAAAACATGCGTTGGTCAAGATTTTAGTAATTGTTTTAGAAGATGTTCTAGCAATATTATTGATTAGGCAATTCTCTTGCAGTCTTATTAGCAGAATCCTCCCGGAACTCTGGATTTTTTGGAATGTGTTTCAACTCCAATGACGCACTACCGATCAAGCACTAGGCAACTGGTTATCCCTAACTCAGTCACTGGCGTTCACCAATACACAATGATCTAGTGTGATTAAATGCCACACACTTCACAAATCATCCCTGAAACTAAGAAGTGATATTCATACCGGTTGGCCAGGCGGGCACAAAATAGAAATATGCACAACAATTAATCAAGATGCTCAAATCAACATATATTGCATAGAGAATAAAGCACGACAATTACATGATTCCTAATCAACACCTAAGCAAATTTAGTTCATAAAATTCATCACAACACATGCTACAATCTAAGTATGTGCATCCATAACTAGAAGAAATTACAAGAAAAGATTAACTTCCTTGATTAGATCTGTAGTTGATGGTCTTCTTGAAGTCTCCAATCTCTCATCCTTTATTCGGCTTCCAAAGATGGGAAGTAAGCCTCCACGAATGGAATAGGACTTTCCTTCTCCAAGAATGGAATGTTTTTTACTTGAGACGACCCTTTCCTTTTATAGAGTGAAGGCAAGCCCTAATTAGGTCAAATTGTACACGTGCAAGGCTCTCCAAGCTTCTTAGATCCGAAAATAGTTCAACTAACTCCAGTTCATTAAAATGAATTACAAGCTGTTACGTGGTAGTTTTGCTCATTGCTTTGCTGGATCACAGATTTTGCTCCCTCAAGTCGCTCAGCAATATATTATGCTCAAAATAACTTCCAAGGCATCCATTCTTCCAAATGGGTTAAAACATATAATATTCATCTAAAAGCAATCCTATTTAGGACAAATGACACACAAAACACTATAGAACTAAAGCCTAAATAACTCCCTTTTCGAGAGTTATCATACCCCCAAACTTGAACTATTGCACGTCCCGAGCAATACTAACTAACTAACTAACCTTCCCTTAATAATTCAAAACTTTAGACAAAACATAACTTAATCAAAACAGATAATCCAACACTACCTTCAACTTTTACCTAAGCATTCTGCAAAATCAAGCACTGCTGCAGCAAAATAATTCTTCCGGCATGGACAAATAATCTCCACCTTTAACTCAATCCTATGAACTTGCCACAACCTAACTCTATTATCAGACATATTAAAACACATTCTTAAGGGGTTTATATTTTTGTTTTTCAGACTTAAAGCAGCCCTACAGTCATAAGCTCTTAAGCATGGGATGACCCACTTTATGGTTGCGTATACCCTTGCCTCAAACTCATCACCAATTAGGTTAAATACTCATTGCTAGCTCAGAAATCGTTAGTTATTCTATCCATTGCTTCTCATAACGGCAACATTTTATGATGAAGGTCACCTAAGCCCTGGGAGACAGAAAACTACTAGATTATCATTCATTCTTCAAAATTTTTGCTCTATGAATTTTCTCAGCAAAATTTTCACAATAAACATTTTTTCAGCAAATAATTTTTTCTCATTCATTTTTTCCATATTTCCTAGGTCATCTTTTGACACAAAGACAAACTTGGGTCTCACAAATGTCTCTGGTTACTCAACAACCTAGAAAAATAATTATGAAGGAGAGGAATGCTCGAGAAAAACAAGCGGAGAAACTAAAAGTCCCCCAAACTTGAATTATTCATTGTCCCCAATGAATTATTAACATGATAAATTATACCCCCAAACTTAAATTTTTCTATCTGAATTTAAACTAAGCGTGGGACTAGAATTAAGCTTAAGGTGGAACAAATAAGTCAACACTACCTAAGAATCTTCTTGCCGCAGCGATGACCAGACTAGAAGAAAGGCTCAAGCAAAAGGTTTCTGGAGATCAGAATACCTTGATCTAATTAAGCTAACTAGTCCAAGCTTCAAAAATTCAGAAGAAAATTAGTTAAGTCAGGAATGCTCAGTGCTATAGAACAGAAAACAACCTTGGAAATTTCATTAAAAACATAGAAACAGATTTACATCAGCAGATATTTTTTTTAGAAAGCCTAGAGGTAGAAAATTAAGAACAAGAAACATAAAACATAAATATCAAAAGAAATCGAGGTCAGGAATACGCGAGGAAAAAAAAACATAAAAACAAAAATAATGCTCGCCCAAGGTCATCATATCCATCAATCCTCTTGACCCTATTGATCTTCCTCCTCTTCTCCCCTCTCTACTAGTGGTGGAGGAATTTAGAGGTTAAATAGATCATCGGGGAACATAGGGAAGGCCTGATATGGTTTCGAAAAATTTGATTGCAAGGCCCTCCTCAGTGTGGCATCCCTCCTTTTAGCATAGGTCCAGTAGGTTTGAGCCTACCTTTCAGCATACTCTTGCCTACTGGCCGACAATGTCAGTTGTTCTAAAATCTGGTGAATGTCGCAAACCAACCCACCTTGGCGTGCTTCCTGTGTGCGCTGAAGCCGTGCCAAGTTAGGCGTGTCGATGATCCCCTTGTCAAGCAAAACAACATCCTCTGGAACCGTGGGCACTCCTGCTCTGCTGCGTAACATCGTGATTGTGTTCGGGAAGAACAACTTACCAACCTTCTTTCGCCAACAATTATAGATTTCATTCGAGATCATTTTTCCAACATCAATACTCAGAGAACGCAAAATAGCAAATACCAGAAGTATTCGGTCTCGAGATACTGTTGAGTCGTGGGTTGTCGGAAGCAAGCGAAGCTTGATGAAGCCCAACCATGTGTTGGCCTCACTCTTCAAATAAGCTGCTTGGAATGTGCCTTCTCCGTCTTCGACAATCTCCATTGGGCCCCTTCAATGCCAACCTCCATGACAGCCGCGTTCAATTGGTCGTTAGATGGTGCCACCACCATCTCATTAAACCCCAAGTGCGGAAAATCTTGAAGGTTTAAAAGAGAATTGATTTCTCCCGGACTCCAACAACAATGCCTCGAACCATAGCTTGGAATCCCTCCTGATCGTCAATGTATGCATAAAATTCTCGAACAATATTTGAATTTAATGGCTCTTTCTTTGCACAGAATTAATTCCAGCCATGATTTGCAATCCCCGTCCTTAAAAAAATGTGGTAGATCATCTCTGAAACCTCTCTCAAACAAGAAATCTCTCTTCAGCATCTCTCTATACTTTGCTCTGGCAAGTTCATTGATGAAGCGAACAAACGACATTCCTTTTTCTTCCTCTTCTGCTTCATTCGTTGCTCCAACAACTCCCTTGCCCTTGTCCTCTTGATGCTTTGTCAAAGTTTCTTTCTCTACCTTCTTTTTCGTTTCTTCTCTTTCCTTGTCTTCTTTCTCGGAGTTTTCTTTTTCAGATTCCGTCGTCATCGACGATGGGGTATCTGTTCGGATTACCTTGATTCTCCCAGCCTTCTGCTTCCGGTGGCGACTAAGTGGAATCTCTGGTACAATCTCTTCAGTTTGAACCTGCTGCTCTTGACCGTTTCCCTACTCTTGCACCTCTTTCGCTTGCTTCTCTTATACTCCTTGCGGATTTTCAACTACCGGCTCATTCTGCTCAGGATCTTTTTCCTCAAGTCCCTTCGATTGTTCTTCTTCAACCGCTTCATCAGCAATGTCTTCGACGACTTTCCTTACAACCTCTTCAACCTCTGCAACCTCAGCCCAATGTTGTCGTCTTCTTCTCTTAGCCTCTCTTTCTTCCGGCGTTTTTCTTTTCTTCGCCTTTGTCTTCGGTGCCTCAGGGGTAATAGGCACTTCTGCTTCCTCAGTGTCTCTCTCTTTACAGCCTCTTGTTTTAGCCATTTCAGACTTGAAGAATTTTCACAGTAATCGGAAGCAAAGAGAAAATAAACAACAACGAATGAAGGCAAGAAGATGAAGTGAAATGAAACTTAGCAGAGGTCTTAAATAAATAGGGCTTCAGCAAATTAAATCCTAACCGAAAGATTCTGCCCCAATAAAATTACCGTTTCAATTTGCATGTAATCATGGAATATTAAATTCCAAAACGGTAAAAGTAAATCGCCGGTTAAATGCATGATGAGGTGTCGAACGACTAGACCGTTAGATCTCCCCTGCGCGACATGTGGAAGCACCAGATGCCCACGCATTTTACCTGCCCACGAAAAATTTAAAATCCAAACGGTAAAATTATTTAATTCACAACCAATTCCCTTTATATTCAGACGAAATATTTGATTCTACCAACAGATTGTAGAAACAAACTGACCATCAAAAGATTTCTTCTAGAAGAATCTTTCCATACGGGGAAATTTCAATTTAAATTCAAATCGTCAAAATCAAATCTTATTATTATTAGGCAAATAAATTAGGAACCTAATCTAAATAGAAATATAAATAATCGAAAATACAAAATAGAATCTAATCTAAACTAATCAGATTAATCTAAATAAATTAAACTGGCAAAAATAAAAATAAAATCTATGGAATCTTAAAAACAACAATGAATTAAAGTAAATCAGATAAGATTTAAATAAACCAAAACTAATTCAAAATAATTCAAATTAAAATCAAATCCAACCGAAAAATAAAATCGCACAAATCCTAGGAGCCAAAAATATTGTTATATGAAATGCTCCCTCAAAACTCTTGCTCGCTTATTCATCAACCAACTTTAGGGAAGGATATTTCGTATGGAATTCCTCTCCCCAGTAATGCTTCACTCGCTGTCCATTAACCTTGAACACTCTCCCATCTTTTTCATCTCTCAAAGTAATTTCTCCATGAGGAAAAACTTCAATCACAACAAATAACCTAGACCATTTAGATTTTAATTTTCCAGGAAACAAATTCAATCTAGAGTTATAAAGCAAGACTCTCTGACCCTTAACAAACTCTTTCGGCTTTATTTTCTTATCATGCCACAGCTTAATCTTTTCTTTATAAATTTTCGCATTTTCATAAGAAAACTGACGAAATTCCTCTAATTCATTAAACTGCAACATTCTTATTGCACCTGCACGACTCAGATCAAAATTCAACTTCTTCAAAGCCCAAAACGTTTTATGTTCAAGCTCTAACGGTAAATGGCAAGCCTTTCCATACACTAACCTATAGGGAGACATACCTAGAGGAGTCTTATAGGTTGTCCTATAAGCCCACAGAGCCTCATCTAACCGAAAAGACCAATCTTTCCTAGATGGATGGACTACTTTCTCTAGAATAGATTTGATTTTTATATTACTAACTTCAGCTTGACCATTTGCTTGTGGGTGATAAAGGGTAGCTATCTTATGCTTAATTCCATACTTAGCTAAAAGCTTAGTTAAGACATTATTAACAAAATGTGTACCCTCGTCACTCACTAGAGCTCTAGGTGTCCCAAACCGTGCAAAAACGTACGATTGGAGAAACCTTGATACCGTCTTGGCATCATTCCGATGGCATGCAATGACCTCCACCCACTTGGACACGTAATCAACTGCCAATAAGATAAAAACTTTACCGTTAGAAGGGGAAATGGCCTCATAAAATCAATACCCCATACATCGAATAATTCTAATTCCAAAATGTAAGTAAGAGGCATCTCATCTCGAGGTCCTAAATTTCCTCTCCTTTGGCAAGCATCACATTGCTTGTAGAACCAATGGGCATCCTTAAATAAGGAAGGCCAAAAGAATCCTCATAGTTGTCCTCTGACCGCTGAAATGACCTCCATACGACGAAGAGTGACATTGCTCCAGGATTTCCTTTGCTTCATCACCTGAAACACATCTATGAATAATACCATCAGAGCATTGCTTATACATAAATGGTTCATCTCAATAGAAAAATTTTGCATCATGCTTAAAATTTTTCATCTGCCTCCAATCCATGTCAATATCAGCATGAAGGGATATCCTTGACTACCTTTACATTAATAGCAAAGAGCTGCTCATCTGCAAAGGAATCTGAAATGGCAGATTGCTTCAGCAAATATGATATTGGATCAAGACGAGACAAATGATCTACAATAACATTCTCTGATCCCTTCTTGTCCTTTATCTCCAAGCCAAATTCCTGCAATAATAAAACCCAACGAATCAATCTAGGCTTTACATCTTTTTTAGACATTAAATACCTTATTGCTGCATGATCTGTGAAAACCGTGCCTTTGGAACCAACTAAATATGGGCGGAACTTCTCAAAGGCAAACACAACTGCCAACAACTCTTTTTCAGTAGTTGTATAATTGACTTGTGCCTCATTAAAAACCCTTATTGCATAATAGATAGGATGGATAAATTTGCCCTGCTTTTGCTCCAGCATGACACCTACTGCAACATCACTCGCATCACACGTTACCTTAAATGGTAAACTCCAATTAGGTGCACAAAGAATGGGGATGAGACTAAAGCAGCCTTTAAAGTCTCAAAAGTCTTCCTACAATCTGCATTAAAGTCAAAAACACTATCAGCACACAATAAGTTACAAAGAGGTTTACTAATTTTGGAAAAATCCTTTATGAACCTTTTATAAAATCCATCATGGTCTAAAAAACTCTGAATCCCTTTAACTGAATTTGGTGGTTCTAATATCTCAATAACCTCTATTTTTACTCGATCAACTTCTAGACCTTTCTTTGAAATCTTATGCCCTAACACTATGCCCTCATTCACCATGAAGTGGCATTTCTCCCAATTAATAACTAGATGGGTATCCTCACATCTTTTTAACACATTACCTAAATTATCCAAACAATATTGAAAAGACCCTCCAAAAACTGAAAAATCATCCATAAATACCTCAACAGTGGACTCAATCATATCAGAAAAAATTGCTAACATACACCACTGAAATGTTGCTGGAGTATTGCAAAGGCCAAAAGGCATTCGCCTAAAAGCAAACGTCTCATAAGGGCAGGTGAAAGTGGTTTTTTCTTGATCCTCAAGAGCAATGGTAATCTGGTTATACCCAAAATAACCAACTAAGAAACAGTAGTAGGCCTGACCAGCCAATCTATCCAACATTTGGTCAATAAATGGTAGAGGGAAGTGGTCCTTACGGGTGGCTTTGTTAAGCCTCTTGTAATCCATGCAAACCCTCCAGCCAGTTATTGTCCTGGTTGGGATCAACTCACTGATCTTATTAGTCACTACTGTGACACCTCCTTTCTTAGGAACACATTGGACAGGGCTTACTCAATTGCTATCTGCAATTGGATAGATAATCCCAGCGTCCAACCATTTGATCACCTCCTTCTTAACAACCTCTTTCATTGCATGGTTAAGAATTCTTTGTTGCTCAATACTCCTAAAGGATCCCTCCTCTAAAGTGATTTTATGCATACAGAAAGACGGGCTAATTCCCTGAATGTCAGCCAATGTCCAACCTATTGCTTTGCAATATTGCTGCAACAACTTTATTAAGGCCTCTTCATCTTTCGACATTAAATCTGATGCAACAATAATGGGCAACGTTTCACCCTCCCCAAGATACACATACTTTAGATGATTCGACAAGGGCTTCAAATCTAAAGTGAGTGCCTCAATCAGGGATGGCTTAATAGGAGGAGCCTTCCTTTCACTTTTTCTTTCTAAAGAACAAACTTCTAAATCCTCTATACTAACATCTCCATGATCTTCCAAATGCTTGTTTGCCAAATCCTCCATTGTTGTCTCAACAGTTGTGTTCTCCAGAATCCTAATGAAAGAACAATCTTCCACTTCGTCTGGATACTTCATGGCCTTAAAGACATTAAACTTCACTTTTTTTTTTGAAATAAAATTAAACTTCACTTCCTCATTATAAACCCTCGTTGTTAATTCCCCTTTTTGAACATCTATTAATGCCCTACCAGTAGCCAAAAATGGACGACCACGAATAATTGAGACATCTTTATCTGCCTCATAATCTAAGATAATAAAATCAACAGGAAATATGAATTTATCTACTTTCACTAAGACATCCTCAATTTTACCCTCAAGATAAGTGATAGACCTATCAGTTAATTGGAGTGTGATTGTGGTAGGCCTAGCTTCACCAATACCTAGCTTTCGATAGACCGAAAGAGGCATAAGGTTAATGCTTGCACCTCAATCACAAAGTGCTCTACCTAACTCTTTTCCACCTATTGAGACAGGGATGGTAAATGATCCTGGATCCTTAACCTTGGTTGGCAGCACATTCGTAAGAATAGCACTACATTCCTCAGTAAGAGATACAGTTTCAAACTCACCTAACCTCTTCTTTTTAGTCAGAATATCCTTAAAAAACTTAGCATAATTAGGCACTTGCTCTATAGCTTCTACTAAAGGGATATTTATATGCAATTGCTTAAGAATTTCTAAAAACTTCTTAAATTGACCATCCTTATTCTTAGACCTTTGCCTTTGTGGAAAAGGTAGAGGTGGTACATAAGGTGAGGGCGAAACATAAGGTGGTTCCACATCTGGAAAAGAACCAGATTCTCCAGCAACATTATTGCTACCTCCAGCACCTTTACCAGTCTCCAACTCTTTTTCAACATTAACATTTTTATCACTACTCTTCATTACATCCTAAGTCTTACTGGACTCTTTTCTCTCTTCTAATGGCTTACCACTCCTCAAAGTCATTCCCTGTACCTGCTCCTTACCTTCCCTTCTAGGGTGTTCAGTATCTGCAGGAAGTTTCCCTTGAGGCCTTGCCTTCAGCTCATTAGCTAGCTAGCCCATTTGCAATTCCAAGGCTCTCATTGAAGCTTGATTACTTTGAATTTCGACATCTGTACGAGCCATATATTCTTTCATCATTGCCTCAATAGAATTCTCTGAATTTTGTTGGGGCAATACCTGTGATTAGGCAAATCCTGACTGGTTCACCTTTTGTTGTGCTTGAGGGGCTTGTAAATTGCTTCCTGTTGGGTTTTATGCCCTAAAACTCATAGGTAGTGAATGTAAACAAATTGTATACTTGTTTCAATAAAGTGTAATTGAGTTTCTACAATAAAGTGTTATTGTTAAATATTGCACAATTTGACCCAAATCCAATAAACTTAGATCCAAGGTTGTTTACATGTGACTTGAACTAGTATGTGGGGACATACGGGGATTGGTGTTCAAGTAACAACCTAAAAGGTCTATAGTACAAGGATAAGACTGGGTACCTTATCCTGGTAACACTATGTGATACGGCCCGCTTTGTATTCGATACATACGTATTAATCCAATGCGTCCATGTAGGAGACATGCGAGCAGGGGTATCCTATGCAATGAGTTTGCATAAGACCGGACCACGAAATAGTAAACCACTAGATGTAACATCGTTAACTAGTTAGGTTACTGTTTCAATAGGATGAACTAGGTAACTCAGTCTTAATCCTGAGTGTGTCATGAACTCCTTCTCACGAGGGATTGTCCTTTGATTAGTATGGGTGAGAGTGGCCTGCACGCCGACTCAATAAGCCTACCTTCTTGGGGACAAGGCCGAGTGTGGGGCTGGGGACATGACAACACAAGATGGAATTCACTCCTTCCCACTTCTAGGAGAAGTAGATGAGTGTTCCCTTAAGTGGTGACTCCAGGACTTGAACAAAGGGATCCCGCCCTCTCACTGGCCCGAGAGGGACTTTCTGTTTAATGGTTGGACCATAAACAGGTTTTCATTAGAGGAGCGCTGGTACTTAAGGAGACAGATGTAACACAGGGGTAAAACGGTAATTTGACCCAGCCGTGGTTACGAACACTCGTGAAGGATTGACTTACCGGCATAGGTCTACATCTATGGACACAGAAATGTTCTACAGTGAGAAGAGTTCAGCTGTGGGTCTTTAGTGGAATGACCCACAGTTAATGAATTGATTAACTTGATTAATGAGTTTAATCAGTTAACCTCATATCATTGGAGCTTCTGATCTGTAGGTCCATTAGGTCCCCCTGCTAGCTCGTAAAGAGTAATTAGGAACAAATATATCTTGAGAGAATTTGAATAGTTCAAATTCATATTGGGGATTAAGTTAATTGTATGAGATACAAATTAATATAATGTATAGTGATGCATTAAAATATAAAGTCTAATTTGAGATTAAACTTTACTATATTGAGAGATTGAATATATTTGAAAGAGTTCAAATATATGTCTAATTAAATATATGGTATTTAATTAGAAGATGAATTAATTAATTATTCAATTTAGTTTAAATTAAACGAGATTTAATTAAACTATAGTCTATGAGAGAAATAAATATTTGAAGAAATTCAAATATTAATATAAATTTGATTCATATTAAATTTATAGGATATAAGAGAATTTGAAGGAGTTCAAATTTTAATATGAATTTGATTCATATTATGGAATTAATTAATTGAAGGCCTGAAATTAAATATATGATATTTAATTGGGTAATTAATTAATTAACTAATAGAAGGTCTGAAATTAAATATATGATATTTAATTGGTGATTAATTAATTAAAGAATTAATTAATTGGTGATTAATTAATTAAAGAATTAATTAATTGGTAATTAATCAATTATGGAAATGATTAATCACTTATGGAAGTGATCAATCATTTATGGAAAAGATTAATCAATTATGGAATTGATTGGTTATGGAATTGATTGATTATGGAAAAGATTAAATCAGTTATGGAAATAATTGATTTTAAATGAACATTTTATTCATGGTCTTTCTCCTATAAATAGAACACTAACCCTAGGGTTTAGGTACCACAACATATGGCCACCATAAAGCTCTCTCATATTCTCTCAACTCAAGAACTCTAGGGAGAATTTTCTCTCTAGAGTTTTTCCCATTCAAGATTAGGTAGTCCCACAACTACGTTCCTAATCTCAGAGTTATAGCGGGGAAGATCAATTGGTGGTGTCCCAATTGTTGACGCTCGGTCCAAAATCAAGAAAGGCGTTGAAGTATTCAGAGTCGTCAACGGAGGTATGTTTCTCATCGCTTAACCTTTTGCCAATGTATTGGTATTTTGTAGAACAAAATTAATTTACGAACGGTCCAATTGCTTCCGCTGTAACGGAATTGGGAATTCCAATCCTTCACTTCCATGCCCTCCCCATGCAAAGTTTGGGTGGTTGCACCAACCTGGATTATAAAAGTTAGAATAAGGGTTATTCCTTTGATTACCTACAAAAACACAGAAGTTGGATTGCTGGGGCAAAACTCGTAGTTGTGCTCTTCACCATAATAGACACATGATTCCTCTGTGACTTGGTTCACCACTGCAGCAGGCTCCAAAACTGACAGCTGTTGATGACTAACCACTGTCACATTTTTAAGAGCGTTAGCTAACATTGCAATATCAACCCTAATGGTAGACACACCATCAACCTCTAACACACTCTTAACTTTTTTATTTGAGCCTCTAACATCCGACCATTGACAACTATTGGTTGATATTCTTTCTAAAATTTCATGGAATTCATTAAAGGTTTTTGCCAAAAGGGCCCCTCCAGCCGAAGCATCGACCATACCTTGGGTTGCTGCATTTAATCCATTGTAAAATGTTTCCATTTGGATACAATGAGGTAAACCATGATGGGGACACTTTCGCAAAAACTCCTTAAACCTCTCCCAAGCCTCACTAAAAGTTTCATCTTCAAGTTGCCTAAATCCCACTATCTCACTCCACAATTTGGCATTCCTAGTTGGTGGAAAATATTTACTAAGAATTTTTTCCGCTAACTCATTCCATGTCCTAATTGATCCTGGAGCAAAAGAATTTAGTCATGTCTTTACTCCATCTCTAAGAGAATACGGGAACAAAGTTAATCTAAGGGCATCCCTAGACACTCCATGGATTACAAATGCATCACTAACTCCTAGAAAAGACTTAAGATGTAAATGAGGGTCTTCAGATGACAAACCATGGAACTGCCACACGGTTTGCAACATTTGAAACATTACCGGTTTCATTTCAAAATTTGCTGCCTCAATTTGAGGACGTGCAATTCTTGGATTTAACTCATCAAACATTGGAAAAGCATACACTCGAATGGCTCTGGCCCTATCGTTCGTTACCAAGATAGGATTCTCAGTCTGATTATTTTGCTGTCCATTTTGCTCCAGCGGTAGATTTTGCTGCAGCACACGATTCTGCTGGGGATCAACTGGATCTTCTGGAACTTCCGGGAGATGCGACACGTTATCCATTGGATTTTGATTTCTACACTGCTCTTTCCTTCTTCCCCTGAATGTCCTTTCAATTTTTGGATCAAGCTCGAACCTCACCCCATGAGGATCGCTCATGCACCAAATTCACACCTGCAAAAACAAAAGAAACAATCAAAAAGTTCTAGCACCAAACCACCAAAACACATACACAAAACAGATGAGATAAAAACTTATTCAATTCCCCGGCAACGACGCCAAAAACTTGTTGCAATTCCAGCGTAGGGTAAAAATATGGTAAAAATAGACTCTAGAATACTGTGGAAGCATACACAATCTGAAGCAAGTGATAAATAATTTATCGTTTCCACAGGGCTGAATAGCTCTCACTTTATCTATTTTGTATAACTTTTTAATGGTTTCAAAAAATGGTTAAAATGATTGATTTTGATAAAATGTTGAAGCAAAAGAAATGACAAAACAGAAAGTAAACAATATAAAGCAGACATATTGAAAACAGGCGTTGGTCAAGATTTTAGTAATTGTTTTAAAAGATGCTCTAGCAATATTATTGATTAGGCAATTCTCTTATAGTCTTATTAGCAGAATCCTCCCAGAACTCTGGATTTTTTGGAATGTGTTTCAACTCCAATGACGCACTACCGATCAAGCACTAGGCAACTGGTTATCCCTAACTTAGTCATCGGCGTTCACCAATACATAATGATCTAGTGTGATTAAATGTCACACACTTCTCAAATCATCCCTGAAACTAAGAAGTGATATTCATACCGAGTGGCCACACTACAACAAATACTGCTTTTAATAACATTTACTTATAGCATTAGTGTGAAACTAGCTATAAAAAAAAGGCGCGGGTCTAAAAAACAAAAAAAAGATTAGAGCGCTAAATAAAAAATTTGAAACGCGCTGCGTAAACCCTTATGCTACGTAAAGAAGCCTAATCTCTCATTCTCTCCCACTTTCCCCAAATCTCTCCTTCCTTATGATTTCCATCTCAAATCTCTTCTTTTGTCCCACTTTTCCCAAATCTCTCATTCTCTACAATTTCCATCTCAATCCACCAATCTATTTGCACAAGATCAATAACAAACAAATTGCTTGTTATGCACTAAACCGTTCCACATGCCAACATCATCGTTGCTGCAACACACACCAAACTCTGCTCGTCATTGACGTCGATTGTGCTTCGGTGGCTGGTCCAACCATGGGGCGATTTTCATCAAGTTCACCGGCTTCTGCAGACTAAATGTTCTCTCGCATCTCATGGCATTTCCATGGATACTCGTAAGCCCTAACTCGTCTACCTTTTCCTTCGCCTTCATTTCAATTAGTGAGAAATGTTTTGCTACTATTAGAAAGAAAATATATTGTCATTGTTTCATTAACCAAAAGTCATGCCCTTTATAAATGTTGTTGTGTTTGTTACTCATTTGAGAAGGCTCAATATGGGGATTTAGTTTGAGCTAAAATGTAGTTGTGCCTATTACTCATTTGAGGAAGCTCTAATTTTGTTTGTTGGGTTGTAATCCATTCATGTAATGTATGGAAAGGCTAGAAATAGTGATTGGTAATTTTGTAATTTTGTTTGTTGGGTTGTAATCCATTCATGTAATGTGTGGAAAGGCTAGAAATAGGATATAATGTAATTTTGTTTGTTGGAATTGAATAATTGTAATTGGAAATGAAAATTTGACAAATGAGAAGCATTGGATTCTCCAATCAATAGGGAAACACACAGAAAAATAAGTAAGGAAGACAACTCAATCGATCAAAGGAGGGAAACAAGGGAAATTAGCTTCATTTGCGTGCATCGGGGCCTTAATCCTATGTCCTTAAGCCTTAACAGAGAGAATTGTTTCTTGGTGTTTAGGCTAAACTCTTATTTAGTTAATGTAATGTGTGGAAAGGCTAGAAATAGTGTTGGTTTATGAAACTTGTTGGAAAAATTAAGAAATGTCCTTTTTGTGAATGCAGGACAGATGTTAAGGCAAGAAACAAACACCCAACTAGACGTTGCAACCTCTCAAGCCACAAATGTATGCAAGGAAGAAAAATTCTTTCACACCATAATGTACAATCAAATGAAAAAGAATCCTCTCTCTCTGCAGATCAACGAAGAAGAAGAAAACTGAAAGTATGAAAGAAGAAGAACTCAAGAATGTAAAGTGGTTCGGCCTTTTGGGCCTACTTCCACTGTGAGAATAGGGGTAGAATTTTATTCAAGGTACACAATCTTAATCTATCTGTACTTTAAATTTTCAAACACACACTCAATTTGATAGAATGATGTGTTTATAAGCATCTTTTGGAGTTAAATTTTTGAATGATTGAAACTTAAGGAACTGATTAAAACTGAATTCCAACAATTTCTTTCCATCTTCCATATGTAGGCAACACTAGTTAGAATAATCAAAATCTCATATCAATGGTTAAAAAACATTTTCTCCATCAACCTTGATCTACTCTGTGACTCTAACATTGCCCAACAGGTTCTGAAATAAGTTCAATTTTGTGGTCATTTTCTCCTTATCTCTTTGGCACAAGAACAAGAAGATTGATTGAGCAACTATGATCTATTGTTAGTTTTATTCCACTGCTTAATTTTGCTCTTTATCATTTTGCCTACTAATCAATACATGTATAAACTTGTTCTTTTCAATTTTTGTCCCCCTTCCCAACAAAGTTTCTCTTCTTTGTTTATGCACATAGGAATGTGTATACAATTCCTAAAAAAAAAATACAACGATCATTTTTCCCCTAGTTATATTATTGATAAAGTTAGATAATTGGTTCTTTATATACTGTTTTTGGGTTACGATCCATTGGATGTAAATTTGAAATTAAAGTTGTGTAGCTTCTGAGCTTGTGGATTTTTCTTTTGATTGTTCCATAATTATTGTTGGTACAATTATAAATGATGCTTTAGATATTACAATTACATGACTTTTGTAAACTTTACTTTCAAGTTTGATTTAGTTTCTTCAAATTAAAATACTGATTTAGTTTATTGATTATGTAAATATATATGGATCTTATAAACATTTTTTTTATAGGTGAATGAAACGATGACACACCAAACATGTTTATTGGAGGATATGTTCATCTCAATCTCTTGAACCATGTGTGTATACGTTATTGAAATAGATGTGTTTGGGAATTATGTACTTTTATTTTCATTTTTAGTTTAGGATTATGAATTACATATGTATTAGTTAGAACGCTTAGAGATTATCAACTTTTAGTATTACTTTTGAAGTTTATGTAAATGCATTTAAATACATTAAATGTTTATATTTGAGTTATATTACAATAACATTTAAAACAATTTGTTAGTTATATAAAATGCTATAAAAATTGTTGCGTACAACTCGAAAATGGTACAAAATGTAAAAAAAAAAAAAAAAAAAAGGAATGCCGGTAAAAGTATCTATAACATTCTATACAACGAGGTTAAAATTGCTATTAAAAATTAATCATAGTGTTTTTTTTACTAATGCTATGAAAACTTTCAATAACCTTAAAATAATGCAATTAAAAATTGACTTTTGATAGCTCTTTCTATAGCATTGAAAAAATGCTATGAAAAGTCAGGACTTTCAATAACATCGGCTACGACAACATGACTAAAACCGCTACGATATGTTTTTTATAGCGTTTTTTTTATTGCTATTAAAAATGCTATCAAAGAGAAATTATAACGTTTTTTTTTTTTTTTTTTTGCTAATGCTATAAAAAATTTTCATAACATAAAAACTACGCAATGAAAAACATATTTTTTATAGCATTATTTATAGCATTGAAAAAACGCTATGGAAAGTCAGAGACTTTCAATAACATCGACTAAGACGGCCGTTTGAAAAACGCTATAGAAAGCCTATGATAGCGTTGTTTTCATGCTATCGTATGTGATATTTGTTGTAGTGCTAGGCGGGCACAAAATAGAAATATGCACAACAATTAATCAAGATGCTCAAATCAATATATATTGCATAGAGAATAAAGCACGACAATTACATGATTTCTAACCAACACCTAAGCAAATTTAGTTCATAAAATTCATCACAACACACGCTACAATCTGAGTATGTGCATCCATAGCTCCCTTGATTAGATCCGTAGTTGATGGTCTTCTTGAAGTCTCCAATCTCTCCTCTATTCGACTTCCAAAGATGGGAAGTAAACCTCCACGAGTGGAATAGGACTTTCCTTCTCCAAGAATGAAATGTTTTTTACTTGAGACAACCATTTCCTTTTATAGAGTGAAGGCAAACCCTAATTAGGTCAAATTGTACACGTGGAAGGCTCTCCAAGCTTCTTAGATCCGAAAATAGTTCAACTAACTCCAGTTCATTAAAATGGATTACGAGTTGTTACGTGGCAGTTTTGCTCCTTGCTTTGCTGGATCACAGATTTTGCTCCCTCAAGTCGCTCATCAATATATTCTGCACAAAATAACTTCCAAGACATCCATTCTTCCAAATGGGTTAAAACATATAATATTCATCTAAAAGCAACTCTATTTAGCACAAATGACACACAAAACACTATAGAACTAAGGCCTAAATAACTCCCTTTTGGAGAGTTATCGTCGCCCCAATCTTGGTGCCTAAACTCATGGAAGTTTTTTATGTTTCCCTTTTCTTTATCCTTATGTTTTACATTTTTAGACTACTTTTTTGAGGATTTATATGTTTTAGGTTGGGGGTAGATTGTGTAGGCTAGTGGACCCTGGGTTGAGTCTGGTTGCACCTGAGCACCAGGCTAATTTATACATGTTATGTCGCTATTGTCTGTTCTGCTTGACTAGATTGGGGCCATGAATCTGAGCATTGGCCTTGTTGTGTTGTTGTTCTGTTTTCTTGTCTTTGATCATTTATGGGATTTATTGAACCTCAAGTGGGTGAGGCCAAATGCTGAGATTTTCATTCATGTTGATGTCTCCGTGTGCATTTATGCTCTCTCTTATATCTTTGATGATAGTGAAGCATGAAAATATAATTTGTGAGCCTCTTAAAGTTTCTCTTGAGATCTTTGGTTTGTTTGAGTGCTTGGCCTCTTCCTTAGGTAGTCTTGATAACTTAGGTCTGCCTTATGAGCTCTATAAATCTGTTGTCATCCCGATAGGTGTTTGGTTTAATAGGGATGTCTAAATGATGCAATCTAGCTTGTGAGCTTTGCCTAGGTAGAATGGAAAAGTTTCGAGAAGAAAAGAAAAAAAGATAAAGATAAAGAAAGAATAGAAAAGAAAACAAAGTCATGAAAATAAAGAATGAAAAAGAAAGTTAAAAAAGAACGAAGAGAATTAGTAAGGCCTGCCAAATATTAGTTGTGAAATGAGGTGTGTATTGGATAGCTAAAAATATATTCCCTTGCTTTCCATTATGAAAGCATGCTTGCAAGAGTTATGAAGGTTTTGGGGTAAAAATAGTTGCCTACAGTGTGACTAGTTAGGCCAACCAAGGGTTAAACTCGGGTTATGGGTCCCTGCATTGTAGTGTGAAAGCTAGTACCCCGCCTTTTTTAGAGTGTGGTAAAATAAGTTTTGAGTTTTCTGGCAGGCCCTAGGTTTGAGTTTTGCATCCTCTTGTGTGCCTTTTAGCTTCTTGGTGAGACCTTAATGCCAGTGTAGGGGGAAGATAGGTGGAGGAGTTTATAAGCCTTTCCCGGGCTAGTAGGGGTTGCTTTAAGTGAGGCTTTCCACTTGCAATGTGAGAGGTTTCGTGGAGTATTCTTGATATGTCTCTTAATCTGTTAGCATGCTTTAATTTTTCTCTCAGGCATAAGTCTTAGCATTTGGCGTGCAGGGACTCGTTTGTGATAAATCTCAGCTACTGAGTCTCTGCCTCCCATATTAAATATATAATTCTAGGCTTGATTGAGGTCTATCAGGTTGCAGGTTGGGGTATTTAGATAGGGTATTTTGGCGTTTGGTTGGGGATAGTGTGTTTTCCTTTCATGAGCTGGCTTGTGTAATTTGATGGTATTTCTTGCAGACCTGGAATACGATGACGGGGGCTGACTTGAGGTGATAATAAGACAAGCCAAAGCAGAACTACGTGCTAGCTTGGTTTTAGGATGGTCTTGTGGAATGAGTTTACTAGCGTTGTAACAGTTTAGTCCATTTGGTTGTCTGCTTAGTTTTTGGTCCTATTCTTTTAACAATTGGAATGTATCAAAAAAAAAAAAAAAAAAAACTAAATCAAATAGAAATTTCCGTAAATAAAAGGGATCGTTGATTATAAAAAAAAAAAAAAAACAAATGAATTTTAAGAATGTGAGAACAAAATCCTGGAATTAGAGGGAAATTAGAACAATTTTAAATTTCAAATCAAAATAACTCAAATCGCATAAATCAAGGAATTAACAACAAATGATGGGTAATTAAAAATAGATACACAAAGCAAATCTAAAAGAACTAAATCTCATACACAAAATAAATGAGATTTCCTAAAATTATAAGATAATTGAAACTTATTCAAAATCGAGGTATATTTAAAACTTGAAAATGAAAAAAAATAATAATAAATTTAAACTTTTTTTTCAAAATCAAACTTTCAAATAATAGGAATATTTAACCGAATTTATAACATTTTAGAATTTAATATATATTCAAATACTTGGTATTTTGAGAATATTTGAAATAACATTGAATCAAATCTTAAATCAAATCCTAAAATTATGGGTAATCAAATCTCATACAATGATATAAATAAATAAACAAATTGTAAAATTTTTTAGACAATTAAAACTGATTCAAAATCCAAGTATATCTAAAACCTGGAAATGAAAAAAAAATATATAATTTAATTTGTTTTCAAAATCTGAAACATAAATGAGTTATATAAAATAAATGTTTAAATTACAAGTTTAGTCCCTGAACTGGTTGTATCAATTTGGTCCCTGAACTTTAAAAAGTGTCTCATAGGTCCCTGAACTTTTAATTTTGTGTCAAATAGGTCCTTGAACTTTAAAAAATGTCTAATAAGTCCCTGAACTTTCAATTTTGTATCTAATAGATTTCTGACATATTTGAGTTTTTTTTTAAAATTATCCAATGTACTAGATATAAAATTGAATTTTATACCTATTGGGACCCTAAACATCCAATTTTATATCTAGTAGGCTTGTGAATGTTTAAAAACATCTAATAGGATCAAGGACTTATTTGACCAAAAAAAATGAAATTGAGGGACCTATTGGACACAAAAGTGAAAGCTTAAGGACTTACTGGTTACTTATTAGAGTTTAGAGACCTATTAGATACAAAATTGAAAGTTTGAGTACCTATTTGAAACTTAATGAAGTTTAGGGACTAAATTTTCACAACTTTGAAAGTCCAGGGACTAAACTTGTAATTAAACCTAAAATAATAAAGTCCATTAAAGAATGTTTAAATCAAATATTTATAACTAGGTGTCTTATCCATTAATAAAACTCAAATTTTTTAGCATAAAAATGTCAACTCTCCACAAAAGTGTCCAAGCTCAATAAAAAGTTCAACCTGACAAAAGATATTAAAAGTTCAAAATCTAAAATTAGTGATTTGTTTACAATGAAAATTCATACAAATAGAAATTCTCTCAGAAACAAAATCTAAGGATGAAAGAAATTAATGTTTTTGCCTAACATTAATGGGATTCGGAATGTTTATCATAAAACTAGGACTAAAAAAAAATCATAGCGGATTTTATGTATTAGGGGACCATTTCAAAATTGAAAAAAAAAAAAAAAAATTGCTGGAGACTCTTCGTTTTCTTTTCTTTTTTAGTTTAATAATGCGTGGGGATGATATTTGAATGTCTAATATCTTGATCAAAAGTATATGTCTTAACGAGTTTGGTTAAGTTCAAGTTGATATACAGACATTTAAATGCATAAATATAGTAACATAAATCTGTAATTTCAAATATAGAAAGAGTTTTTTTTTTTTTTTAATTTGAAAAATAGCATAATGAAAATAGGCCTCAAATTTAAATATAGTATAATGTATAATAATAGTAGTCAAATTTATGCTACGTACATTTATTAAATTATATAACGATATTTTAATAATACATCAAAATTAAAATTAAAAACCTAACCTTTTTTCCGCTGGACTCATATTCTTCATTTGGAATTTTCCTATTTTTTCCTTCTTTGCAGTCGTATGCATGTAAATTAGCCCTCGAGTCTACTCTGATCGAGGCATTCGACTTGGCGGCTCCTGACTTGGAGGCTCTTTGAAGAAGGAAAAGAGAAAAGAAAAGAAAAGAAAAGAAAAGAAAGAATGTAAATTTGCATAAAAATAATAAAAGAAAAACAAAAATAAAATAAGCCAGAAGCAAAGATGAGGAAGAGTTGAAAAAAAAAATATATATATATATATATATATTTTTTTTTTTTAAAGAAGAGAAGTAGCAGAGAGTTTGAGTAAAGCTCATGGTTTCTGTCATGTTAAAAAACATTCCCATCACTGAAATAGTAATGCTTGGGAAAAAAGTTTTCCAAAGACATAATTCGAAATCTTCAAACAAACAAAGGCTTCTCCATCGCCCAAAATCCCCAACCTAACGGGCTCTTATAGTCCTTCATAAACATGTTTAAAGTCATACAAACAAAACAAAACACACTCTAATCCAAGCCTTAATTCTTTTGAGATGACTGCTCCTTTTTCGTTTCACACAACTTTACTAATTCCATTGCCAATCTCTCAACCTCTTTCTCATCATTCTCCTTCAAAACACTGCTGATTTCTTTCACTTTCTTTCGAAAAACTTCCCCTGTTTTTTCGCTTACAACCTTCTTGATTGCCCCTGCAATTTCATCCCTCCTCATTCTCCCTTCTTCATCTCTCTTGATCTCCAACCCCACACCCATTTCCTTCATCAATCTCGCCGTCACTGGGTTGTCTAGTAGCATTGGCACCCCGATCATCGGCACTTCGAACACCAAGCTCTCCAAAAACGAGCTCCATCCGCAATGGCTCACATGGCCACCGGTGCTCCGATGAGCCAGTATTTTCACTTGTGGAGTCCAGCCTTGAACGATCTTCCCTCTCTCCTCGGTCCTCTCGATGAATCCTTCTGGCACCACCGCTTCCACCGTTGTCTCGTCTCCCATCGGAAGCCTAACATTCCATATGAAATTTGCCTTGCTCATCTCCAATCCGTGAGCGATTTCTTCAATTTCTTCTTTGGAAAGGTAATACTCGCTTCCGAATGAAACCAACACTGTCGAATATGGCTCCTTCTTGTCTAGCCATTCAATGATTTCGATGTGCTCCTCGTTTTTGTTGGATGTAGGTTGCTGAAGCAGGGGACCGGTGGTCACGATCTTGTTCGTGAACGATGATGTGAGAAATTCTAAATACTTCGCCTCGAGTTCTCTGGAAGTTTTTATTATAATTATGCCTGAAGATAGATCCAAGTATTTTCTATATGATTGTCGTTGTGCTTCGTCCATATGCAAATAAGGGCATTTTGATTTCCAATACTCGTGAAGCTCAAATTCTGGAAATCGAAGATTGTTAGAGACGATTCCGATCATGAAAGAGATGAATACGGCGCTAAAAACAGAGAAGAAAATCATCGGAATGTTGAGCGATGAAGAAATCGAAGGCATCCATGAGTTGACAATGTCAACGATCAGAAGATCTGGGTTCAAGGTTTTGAATATCGATTCAAGATTGGGAGCACCCTTTTGAAAGGCATCTCTGAGTTTGGGCATTAAATGCGGTGGAAGGCCTTTGGTTGTGTGATAATGAGGAGGAAGCTCTGGTGAAGATTGTAGATGAATCTCCACTAATTGTATTGAATCAGAGTAGCCTTCAGAAAGGTAATTTGGTTTAATGGCTTCTAAAATTACAGGCGTGGAGCATAAATAAACTTGGAAATTTCTCTTTGCAAGCCTCTTGGCCAGCTCTAAGAAGGGCGATACATGGCCATGGGCCAACCATGGAAGCATAAAAACTTTGAAGCTTTCCTGTCTAGTATCCATGGTGCGAAATGTCTGTATAGCTCTGTGTTTCTTGGTAGAGCTGTGTAATTTTATTCCCTCCGTCTATGTTCATTCATATAGAGAGTGAGGAAGTTTACTAACTTACAATAATTGTTAAATTATAGGTCCCTTGAAATTTGCAAAACACAAAACTACTTTTGCTTACTTGTCCATCATGCACTCATTTCATAATAAATTTCAACTCTCCTTGCATGTGATGGGATTGGGTTAACTAAAAAGCTCGTAAATTATGGGCATGCGTTTCATTTTTTTTTTTCGTTTTCCTTGAAATAATGGGGTTTTGTTTTTTTGTTCAGATGAAGTGTAATCAAATCTATGAGGTCAGGGATTCAAATTCGGAAAATTTCTAATACTACGAAAGTATGGAAAATTTTTCATACTACCTCCGTAGTGCTAGAAATTTTCCTAGATCAAATCCCCCACCCTACATTGTTGTTAGAAACATTTATGCTACATTTATTAAGAAAATTGTAACGATATTTTTAAAATACATATTAATTTGTGATATTAAGTAAAAAATATAGTTTAATACTTTTTTGTGTATAATAACGTTAATTACAATTATAAAATAATACAAATCTCTTGCCTTTCAATAATTTATTGAACATTCTACTGTTTATCATATTGTTAATAATTATTAAATAAATTGAATGATTAATCATCTACCAAATATTTAGTGAATACTTTCTTTAGGATAGTTAAACTATTCCAAACATTATTCTTTTTTTTTTTTTTTTTTTTTTGAGTTCAACAACATATGAAGATGGAAGATTCGAACTCCGAACCTATTGGTCAAGGGCATATGTCAATTACTATTGAGCTATGTTTATTTTTACAACTATTCAAGATATTATTCATTTGCCTTAAAAGTCGGATATTTGACTCCTATCCACCATTATTGGATTGAAAAGGGAAAAGAAAAAAGAAAAAAAAAAAAAGAAAAGAAAAGGAGAGTATAGTGCATGATCATAGCATTAAAAAGTGTCCACTTTAGTTGATTATTCGAGAAAAGCAAGATGTTCAATAATAGCCAATAAGATCCCATTTCAAGGAAAAAAAACATATGAATATTATATCACAAATAAGATAAGAGATAGGAATCTTAACATTATTCGATTATTTTTTCATTATAGTAATACCAAATCATATATTAAAGTTGGCAATGCATTTAGAAAATTCATTCCTAAGCTATATTTAGTAAACTAATTTAAAATTCACAAGGCTTATAAAATGGATGGGCAAGAAAAGAAGCTTAACTATCACACAAAACAATTTACAAATTTTCAAAAGAAGGATATAATATGGTAGAGAAATCTAGTGTCAAGTTGACTCTTCTTGTTGTGATGATGTTTCTGGTTGTGTCTAGCTCCGGTAAAGTTTCAAGTTCTCATTCTTTTTCCTCTTTCTTTTTTAAATCTCTATCTCTTTAAACTTGACATTTTTTTGAGTTGTTAATTATATGTAAATGGAATGGCTAAATTTTGCAAACATATTATTATGTTATGTTTAAATTTTATTTTGCAATTGAAGGCAAGCCATTGGGATCAAAGAGAAGCCTTTTGGTAGAAACTCACTATACCAGAACGATTGACTGTAGAGATCCTAGTTGTGTATGTTCTAACTTTCAATCATGTGTTTGCGGCAAATTAGCAACCAAACAGTTGAGCTTAAATGATTTGCAATTGAATAACACAAAGGAGAGAATCTCAAAAATTAAATGCTAAGAAGAAAAAAAATCAATCATGATGTGATTGATGTGTGTATGGAAGTAAAACTTGTTATTGAAATTTAGGAATAATACAAAAATGGACTCTTTCCAAATAAACAAGAATAATGAAAAATATAGCTTTATTTATTTATATATATACTTTGCTTTGTTTTTTTTTTTTTTTTTCACTTTTTTCCCCAAAAGCTTAAACTAATTTGAACCCTCAAAAACTTTAGTACACACTTTAATCCACATAAAAACTAGTCCTCTACATTGAAGGAAATCTAAATTTTTGTTGGCACATAAAAATATGAGACAAGCAAAATATCCCTTATATATTGTAAAGATAGAGAAAACCCCCTTATATTATATTTAATATTGTTCTATCAATTAATAATAACTCTGCCAAACATATTTAATTAACCTTAATTTAGTTCTTTTTTGTTGAAGATTTAATTTTTTGTATAAATGCCTTAATTGCGGGTAAATTATGATTGTGATAATCTTCTATCAACATGTGGTAAAGAAGTAAGAAATAGATTTATGTAAGATTTGCCACTAATTTTCAATATAGCACCAAGTGAAGTACATCGGAACAATCTTATTTTCGCATTCCCTTGTTTTGGATTGGATTGGAATGTGAAATCTCGTTTTGGTTTACAATCTAAATCCATTTTCATGAATTACTCATTCCAAACTCATTCAAAACCAATATTTTTTCATATGTACTGATCACCACGACGTTTTTGGTTCAAATCCCCCCACCCCATATTGTCAATAAAAAATAAATAAATAAAAAAACCAATATTTTCTCTTTCTTATAAAATTGGTGGGACCCACCATTTCTCTTTCTATTTTCCTTATAATTTTGGTAGGTCTCACTATTTCTCTCCTCAATTTTTCTTCATAATTTTAATGGGTCCCACTATTATTCTCTCAATTTTCTCCTAATTTATTTTTTCATCAATCTATATTTAATTAACAATGGTAGAATATATATAAAACTTTATAATTTTAAGACAAGGAAAATATGTTTTAAATGATGATTAAAATATCATTTTAATCCCTATATTTGGTTTTGTTTCTTTTTAGTCCCTATATTTTGAAATGTCCAATTTAGTCATTGTACTCTCAACAAAGCTTAAAATTTGTTCCTATAATGAATTTATCGTTAAATTTTCTTTTTAAAAAATAGTCTTTATTAGTATTTCTTCTATTCTATAGATTGTAGAAAAATGTTCACATTGTGTTTTCCTTATATAAAAATTGTTATTATTATTTAATTGATTCCGATAAAATTTAAGTGTTGCAATTTTAACCTTAGACTTGAAAAAGTGTTGCAATTTTTTCACTTTAATAAAATTTTGTTCAATAGATCATTAAAAAAAAAATCATAGCGGATTTTATGCATTAGGGACTATTTCAAAATTGAAAAAAAAAAAAAAATTGCATGCAGTGGTGGATCCATAAATTTTGTTCAGAGGGGCTTTACTTAAATTCGGTAAAAATAATTTACAAGTAAGAAATTCCAAAAATTAATGAAAGTTCATAAATAAACTAAATTGTTAATTACATACATCACAATTGTCCTCTGCGAGATTTCATAATTGCATGAGACTTTTCTTTTCTTTTAATTTTTTTAGTTCAATAACACGTGGGGATGAAGATTTGAATCTCTAATATCTTGATCAAAAGTATATGTCTTAACTAGTTGAGTTAAGTTCAAGTTAATACACAAACACATTTAAATGTGTAAATATTGCAACACAAATATATAATTTCAAATATGGAAAGAGTTTTAAAATTTGAAAAATAGCATAATGAAAATAGGCCTCAAATTTAAATATAGTATAATGTATAAGAATAAAAGTCAAATTTATGCTACATTTATTAAAGGGAAAAAAAATACACTTTTACTTCCTAAGGTTTAGGTTAGGTTCATTTTGGTTGCTGAGTTTTCAAACTCGACAATTCAGCCGAGGTTTAGATTTTGTTTCATTTTGGTCCGTCCATCCAATTTTTTGTTAATAATTAATAGATTTCTAACTAATTTTTATTAAAAAAATATTTTTCATTTTTTAAAAATATAAATATATTAAAATAATAAAAACACTATTATTTTATAACATTTTTACTTCTTTCCCTCTCTCCTCTTCTTCTTCTCCACCATCACCACCACTCCACCCACTCTACAATTGTCACTGACCGCCAACGAAATTTATGCTACATTTATAAAAGGGAAAAATACATTTTTAGTCCCTGAAGATGGAGGAGAAGTTCCTCCTCCCTGTTTCCAGCAAACTCCTACTCCTTTCCTCTCTTTTCTTTCTTTTTTTTTAAAAAAAAAATGATGAGGAGAAGAAAAGAAGAAATGAAGGAGAAGAAAGGAAGAAGAAGAGAAAAAAATATCGCCAGCGGCCAATGGCAGCATGCAGCAACCCCAGATTGGGTGGGGTGGTAGTGATGGTGAAGAAGGAGAAGATGGAGGGAAAGAAATAAAAATGTTAGAAATGATAATGTTTTTATTATTTTAATATATTTACATCTTTAAAAACAATGAAAACAATTTTTTTCATAAAAAAATTAATGTCACCTCAGCAATCCGTTAATTATTAACAGAAAATTGGATGGAGGTACTAAAATAATGAAACGAAATCCAAACTTCAGAGGCTAAATAGTCGAGCTTGAAAACACAGACACCAAAATACATCCTAAGCTAAACCTCAGGAATAAAAGTGTATTTTTCACTTTAATAAATTATAACGATATTTTAAAAATACATCAAAATTAAAATTAAAAACCTATCTTTTTTTTTTTTTTTCTTGTCACCTTACCATTTACCTTTATAACCGTAATTTGCTTTTGGAATTTTTTCCTTCTTCGCTGTCGTATGCATGTAAATCGAATTGGATATCAATGTTAGAGTTTTATCTCCACTTTTGGTTCGGCCTGCCCCAACTACCTCCCCTTGCTTGTCCATCATGCCCTCATTTCATAATACTGACAGATTTTCAACTCTCCTCGCATGTGATGGGATTGGGTTAACTTAAATGTTGGAATCGTAAATAAAGGCCATGCGTTTTTTCCTTTTCGTTTTCCTTCCAATAATGGAGTTTTGTTTTTTCCATTAGGATTAATTTAGTGTAAACAAATTTATGCAACATTTGCCAATAACAACTTAGCTTAAGTGGCATAATGTTTCTACTTCGAGGTTAAAAGTTTAAATCCCCACCCCACGTGTTGTCATAAACATTTATGCTACTTTTATTCAAAAAATTATAATGATATTTTTAAAATACACATTAATTTGTGATATTGAGTAAAATATGTAGTTTAATATATTTTTTTTATGTGTACAATAACTTTTATTATAATTATGAAATAATAAAAATCTCTTTCCTTTCAATAATTTATTGAACATTCTACTATTTATCATAACTAGTTTTTCACCACGTGCCATGCACGTTTATGCTTTTTTATTTATTAAATTTTATTTTAATATTTACAAAATTTTAATCTAGTCTCTCATTTTTGTTCACTAATATTAATAGTTTTCAAATTTATGTATTACAAATTAGTAATTTATTTTATGGTAGTTAAAATTTTTACCATGATTTGAATAACTTCTATAAAAATATAAAATATGGATCACATTAATCATTAATTAATATGATGTAATTTATATTTTATTACTCAAATAAATATTAATTGATGTATTTTTTGTTTGAAATAAAAGGCTCTGCCTCATGGGGTTGGAGAAGCATCATAGCTGGAAGAGAAGTTCTAAAACAGGGAGTAAGGTGGCGTATTGGTAGGAATTTCGAAGTGAATGTTTGGAAAGATACGTGGCTGCCTAGACCTTCTACTTTCAAGCCACTGGGATTTCGAAACAATACAGTGAGAGTGGTGAGAGAGTTGATGGATGAGAGTGGCCAGAGGTGGGATGAAGCAAAGCTAAGGTCCAGTTTGTTGCCTGATGATGTGGATCTAGCTTTGGCAATTCCTATTAGCGGTATGTGTATGAAGAATAAGGTAGTTTGGCACTATACTAATTCTGGCGTGTACTCAGTTAAATCCGGATACCATTCGGCACTGGCAATTCAACAAGGAGAAGAATTCAGTGTGGGAGGCCAAGGGAGTTATGGGTGGAGGGATATTTGGAAGTTACCATGCACGCAGAGAATTAGGATTTTTTTCTGGAGAGCTTGTAAGAATTTCTTAGCAGTGAATGCTAACTTGATGAAACGAGGAATGAGGGAAGATGGTCAGTGTGGAATCTGCAACCAAGATGAGGAGACGGTGAATCATGTGTTGATGGAATGTGATCCAGCCCGGGCCTTCTGGTTTGGGTCCCCTCTACAGCTTGATTCTAGCAGGTACAATGGTCTGCCATTCGAATTGAGTTGGGAGAAATTGAGAGAGGTGATAACTGCAACAGAGGGAAATGGGAGGGAAATGAGCTTTATTGTGTTTGGTCTGTGGAAAATTTGGAAAGGCAGAAACATAAGGGTTTTTAAGGGAGGGCAGGTGGATGTGGAAGGTAGCCTGAGAGTGGTTCAAATGGAGGTGGAGGAGTTTTGGGAAGTTGAATCCCAAAATGTACCAGATGTTGGAAGAGGGATTGAGAGGATGGATGAGCCAGATGTAAGTGCACAGGAGGAGGCATCACTGTGGTCAGATGATGCGTGCGAAGCAGGGACGTTTGCGACAGGTTGTGGGTGGGTTATTGAGCAACATGAGGGTGGAATTGTGGATGAGGGAGCACGACCAGACGCTAAATGCCTTAGTAGTCTTCATGCTGAGGGTGATGCTTTTTTATGGGGCATAGAATGTGCAAGAAGGAAGAATGTCAGGAGATTGGTAGCCAAGTTTGATTGCTTGAGGAAGATCCAGATCCTGAAGAAGAAAGAGATATGCCCGATGGATTTTGAGCCTATTTTTGACCGAATAATGGAGATGTATGCCTTTTTTTATTCTTGTCAATTTGAGTTTGTAGGACGAAAGGATAATGTAAAGGCACATTGCCTTGCCAAACATGGCCTTTATTTGCTAAGGTGCTCTAAATAAAATTTGTCGCTGTTTCGTTTGGGGAAAAAAACAAAAAATAAAAAATAAAAGTTGAATAGAGAAAATTTAAAAATAAAATATAAAATTTTAAGTAGCATGCACAAACATTTAAATTACAAAAAATAGCAATCTAAAAATTAATAATAAAATAATTCAAATAATAACAAGAGGAAAGGAAAAATAGATATACCTCTTACTAAGAACTACAAATGTTTGTGCATCCTCATTACAAACTCTCATTGTTAACTCTCCTTTTTGAACATCTATTAACGTCCTACCAGTAGCCAAAAATGGACGACCTAGAATAATTGGGACATCTTTATCAGCCTCATAATCTAAAATAATAAAATCAACAGGAAATATGAACTTATTAACTTTTACTAAGACATCCTCAATTTTACCCTCTGGATATGTGATAGACCTATCAGCTAATTGGAGTGTGACTGTGGTAGGCCTAGCTTCACCTATACCAAGCTTTCGATAGACCGAAAGAGGCAGGTTAATGCCTGCGCCTAAATCACAAAGTGCTCTACCTAATTCTTTTCCACCTATAGACACGGGTATGGTAAATGACCCTGGATCCTTAGCCTTGGGTGGTAGACCATTCTTAAGAATAGCACTACACTCCTCAGTAAGAGATACAGTTTCAAACTCACCTAATCTTTTCTTTTTAGTTAAAATATCCTTAAGAAATTTAGCATAATTAGGCATTTGCTCAATAGCTTCTACTAACGGGATATTTATATGCAGTTGCTTAAGAATCTCTAAAAAACTTTTTAAATTGACCATCCTGATTCCTAGGCTTTTGCCTTTATGGAAAAGGTAGAGGTGGTACATAAGGTGGGGATGGTACATAAGGTGGGGGCGGCACATATGGTGGTTCTACATCTGGCACAAAACCAGATGCTCCAGCATTTACTTTGCTGCCTCCAGCACCCTGACCAATCTCCAACTCTTTCTCGACAACAACATTATTATCACTATTTCTATTTACCTCCTGGGTTTTACTAGGCTCATCTAATGGCTAACCACTCCTAAGAGTTACTGCCTTTACCTGCTCCTTACCTTCTCTTCGAGGGTGTTCAGTATCCGAAGGAAGTTTCCCTTGAGGCCTTGCCTTCAGCTCACTAGCCAGCTGACCCACTTGTAATTCCAGTGCCCTCATTGAAGCTTGATTACTTTGAATTGCGGCATCTGTGCGAGCCATAAATTCTTTCATCATCGCCTCGAGAGAGTTTCCCGAATTTTGCTGGGGCAAAGCCGGCTTATTTTGCTGGGGCATTACATGCGCTTTAGCAAATCCCGGCTGGTTCACGTTTTGTTATTTCCTTGACCTCCCCATGAGAAGTTGGGGTGGTTGTGCCAACCTGGATTATAAAAATTAAAGTAAGGGTTATTCCTCTGATTACCTACAAAAAACATAGAAGCTGGATTGCTGGGGCAAAACTCGTAGTTGTGGTCTTCACCACAATAGACACATGCTTCATCCGCCACTTGGTTCACCACTGCAGTAGGCTCCATAGCTGGTGGCTGCTGATGACTAATCACTGTCACATTCTTAAGAGCGTTAGCAATCTTAGCAAGATCAGCCCTAATGGTGGACACACCATCAACCTCTAATACACTCTTAACCTTTTTATTTGTGCCTCTAACATCCGACCACTGACAACTTTTAATAGATATTCTTTCTAAAATTTCATAGGCTTCATCAAAAGTTTTTGCCAAAAGGGCCCCTCCAGCCGAAGCATCGACCATACCTTGAGTTACTCCATTTAAACCATTGTAGAATGTTTCCATTTGAATACAATGAGGTAAACCATGGTGGGGACACTTTCGCAAAAGCTCCTTAAATCTTTCCCAAGCCTCACTAAAAGTCTCATCTTTAAGTTGCCTAAACCCTACTATTTCACTCCTCAATTTAGCATTTCTATTAGGTGGGAAATTTTTACTCAAAAAATTTTCAGCTAACTCATCCCACATCTTAATTGATCCTGGAGCAAAAGAGTTTAACCATGACTTTGCTCCATCTCTAAGAGAATACGGGAACAAAGTTAATCTAAGAGCATCTCTAGGCACTCCTTGAATCACAAAAGAATCACTAACTCCTAGGAAAGACTTAAGATGTAAATGAGGGTCTTCAGATGACAAACCATGGAATTGCCCCATGGTTTGCAACATCTGAAACATTACCGGTATCATTTCAAAATTCGCCGCTTGGATTTGGGGACGTGCAATCCCTGGATTCAACTCATTAAACATCGGGACAGCATACGCTCGAATGACTCTTGTCCTATCGTTTGCTATCAAGATAGGATTTTCAGTCTGATTATTTTGCTGCTCATTTTGCTCAAACAGCGGGTTTTGCTGCAGCAACGGATTTTGCTGGGGGTTTACTGCTGCTGAACCTTTAGGAACCTGCGGGAGTTGCGACACGTTCTCCATCTAGTTTCTGCGCTGCTCTCTCCTTCTTAACCTGAATGTCCTTTCAATTTCTGGATCAAGCTCGAACCTTACCCCAGGCGGATCGTTCATGCACCAAACTCACACCTGCAAAAACAAAAGAAACAATCAAAAAGTTCTAGCACCAAACCACTAAAATACATACACAAAACAAATTAGATAAAAACTTATTCAAGTCCCCGGCAACGGCGCCAAAAACTTGTTGGGTTCCTAGAGTGAGTAAAAATATGGTATAAAAGACTCTAGAATTCCTGTGCAAGTATACACAGTCTGCAGCAAGTAATATTATCAATCCAAGGTCTGAATGAACTTCCACTTTATCAATTTTGTGTAACTTTCTAATGGTTTCAAAGATAATAAAAATGATTTGGTTTTGTAAGAATTATGCTGAAGCAAAGTAAATGACAGAACAACGAGTAAACAAATAGGCAGACAGATTAAAGATAGGCACTGGTTAGGATTTAGTGATTGTTCTAAAATATGCTCTAGCAATATTATTGGTCATGCATTTCTCGCAGTATTATTAGCGGATTCCTCCCGGAACTCCGGATCTTTTGGGATATGTTTCAAACCTAATGAAGTACGACCGATCAAGCACTAGGCAAATGGAATGCTTTTGACTTTGACGGCTACTTCCTTTTATAGAAGGATGAGAGGCTTGAATTAGGTCAACTAGGACACGTGTAAGGTTCTCCTTGATCCTTTATCACGAAAATAACTCAATAGAAGTCGGTTCATGAAGTTGGCTAACGAGCTGTGATGTGGCAGTTCTGTTCCCAGTTTTGCTGCAGCATAGAATTTGCTCCCTCCAGTCGCCCAGCAGCATAATCTACACAAAATAATTTCCAATGCTTCCATTCTTCCAAATGGGTTAAAACATGTAATATCTATCCAAAACCAACCCTAATAAGCATAAAGGACACACAAATCCCTATATAATTGAGGCCTAAATAACTACCTTTTGGGCAGTTATCACCCAACAATAAAGAGGATCCAAAAGGGAAAGAACACTGCCTGCGGTGACTCTACGAAGTGGAAGACAATTACAGATACATGAACCTACACCAACGCAAGATGACCCATGTAAAAACGCATCCACAGAAGGGCATAACCAGCCGCAAGAAGAAAAAGCAACACAAGAAGAAGAATCCGAAAAAAATGGAAGCTCACGCAGAAAAAGAATCTGATGCATATAAGCCCACGCTACCT
This sequence comes from Luffa aegyptiaca, assembly GCA_017139565.1. Classification (NCBI taxonomy): domain Eukaryota; kingdom Viridiplantae; phylum Streptophyta; class Magnoliopsida; order Cucurbitales; family Cucurbitaceae; genus Luffa; species Luffa aegyptiaca. Next base: position 28,763,342 of record CM029397.1, read on the forward strand.
TTTTCACAGAGGTTGCGAAAGAAGAATGATGAAGCTCAGTTTAAGAAATTTTTTAATATTCTGCGAGAATTGCATATCAATGTCCCACTTGTGGAGGCATTAGAAAAGATGCCAAGCTATGCAAAATTCTTAAAAGACATTCTGATGAACAAAAGGCCATGGAAGGAGTTTGAAACTGTTGCGTTGACAAGTGAATGTAGCGCAATACTCGCCAACAAGATTCCCCCAAAATTGAAAGACCCTGGAAGTTTCACAATTCCTTGCTCGATAGGAGGAATTGATGTTGGCAAAGCATTATGTGACCTGGGCGCAAGCATCAATCTGATGCCATTGTCTGTCTACAAGCGCCTAGGGATAGGAGAAGTAAGACCAACAACCATTACACTTCAGTTAGCCGATAGATCTGTAGTCCACCCTGAGGGAAAGATCGAAGACGTGTTAGTCAAAGTTGAAAATTTTATTTTTCCTGCAGATTTCATCATTTTGGACTATGAAGCTGACAAAGAGATTCCCATTATTTTGGGAAGACCCTTCCTTACCACAGGACAAACTCTGATTGACGTTAAAAAGGGAGAACTGACAATGCGCATGAATGATCAAAAGGTTGTCTTTAATATTCTCTCTTCGCTAAAATATCCTGATGATCCCAAGGAATGCAACATGGTAGCCCGCATCGATGTATGCTCTCCGCAGGAATTACTATCGAATACGGCTAGTTCCACAGAAGGAGGAACCCAGAAAGAAGGAAACCGCATCTTATCGCCGCATGAGGAAGTTACCCACATACTGGGCATGGAAGGAAGAGTTCCCACCCTGCCTTCCATAATGCAACCTCCTACGCTAGAACTTAAACCCTTGCCAACGCATTTGAAGTATAGATTCTTGGGGGAAAAGGAGTCACTCCAAGTCATAATCTCTTTGAAGCTTGACTCATCGCAAGAACATCTACTAATGGAGGTTCTCGCAAGACACAAGAAAGCCATTGGGTGGAGTTTAGCAAATATAAAAGGTATTAGCCCTTCTTATTGCATGCACAAAATTCGATTGATAGATGAATCCAATGAATTCGTTGAAAGACAAAGGAGGCTAAATCCCGCAATGATTGAAGTGGTGCGAAAGGAGATAATTAAGTGGCTCGACGCAGGCGTGATATACCCCATCGCAGATAGCAAATGGGTGAGCCCAATCCAATGCGTGCCTAAAAAAGGAGGCATGACAGTAGTGGCAAACACAAACAACGAATTGATTCCATCTCGCACCACTACTGGTTGGCGCATCTGCATGGATTATCGCAAATTAAATGCCATCACCAAAAAGGACCATTTCCCTCTCCCATTCATTGACCAAATGCTGGACCGACTTGCAGGACAAGCTTACTATTGTTTTCTAGATGGATACTCAGGGTATAACTAAATCACCATTGCGCCAGAAGACCAAGAGAAGACAACATTCACCTGTCCATACGGCACCTTTGCATTCAGAAGGATGCCTTTTGGACTGTGTAATGCGCCTGAAACATTCCAGAGGTGTATGATGGCTATTTTCTCAGAACTTCTAGAAAAATCTGTGGAAGTTTTCATGGATGACTTCTCAGTACATGGAAAGTCTTTCACAGACTGTTTAAAGCAGCTGGAACAGGTATTAGAAAAATGCGAAGAAACCCACCTTGTGCTGAATTGGGAAAAATGCCATTTCATGGTGGAAGAAGGCTTTGTCTTAGGCCACCGCATATCAAGCGCAGGTATTGAAGTAGATAAGGCTAAAATTGATGTTATTGAGAAATTACTACCTCCTACATATGTTAAGGGAATTCGCAGCTTCCTAGGACATGCGGGATTCTATCGCAGATTCATCAGAAACTTCTCACACATTGCAAAGCCACTTTGCGCATTACTGGAAGCCAATAGAAAATTTGAATTTTCAACGAATGCGTTGAAGCATTTGAAAATCTGAAGCATGCATTAGTAAGTGCACCTATCCTCGCAATCCCAGACTGGAGGGAGCCCTTTTTCGTGATGTGTGATGCCAGTGATGTGGCAGTAGGTGCAGTGTTGGCACAGAAAAAGGAAAAGAATCTTCACCCCATTTATTATGCCAGTCGAATATTGAATGAAGCACAAACGAATTACACAACAACCGAGAATGAATTATTGGCGGGTGTGTATGCGTTTGATAAATTTCGTGCTTATCTCATTGGCTCAAAAGTCATAGTTTACACAAACCATGCGGCAATAAAATACCTCATCGCAAAGAAGGACGCAAAGCCAAGACTGATTAGATGGATTTTATTGCTGCAAGAATTTGATTTAGAAATCAAAGACAAGAAGGGGAGTGAAAATTTAGTTGCTGACCACTTGTCGCGATTGGAAGACAATGGGAAGGAAGATGCGCCAAGGGTCCCTATCGCAGAAGAATTTCCCGACGAAAAGCTGTTTGTAATCAACGAGGAAGAACCATGGTTTGCAGACATTGCAAACTACCTTGCCGCAGGAATCTTGCCAGAAGAATACTCAGCGCAACACCGTAAGAAATTCTTTCATGAATTAAAATTTTATTTAAACTACCTAATAGAAATAGAGCCATTCGATGTCTGAGGCATTGATTTCATGGGACCTTTCCCATCATCGCAAGGGAACCAATACATTCTCCTCGCAGTGGATTATGTGATCAAATGGATAGAAGCAATCGCCTGCGGCAAAAACGATGCGACAACTGTGACAAAATTCCTAAAAAGGAATATCTTTACAAGGTTTGGAGTACCACGCAGGTTGATTAGTGACGAAGGGACTCACTTCATAAATAGGGTCATGGACAAGTTATTGCGAAAATACAATGTCAAACATCACATCGCAACAACTTACCACCCGCAGAGTAATGGTCAGGCGGAAGTTTCAAACAGAGAAATAAAGCGAATTCTTGAAAAAATAGTAAATACCAGCAAGAAAGATTGGGCGCATCACCTAGATGATGCGCTATGGGCATATCACACTGCATTCAAAACACCCATAGGCGCATCTCCATATGCGCTAGTGTATGGAAAAGCATGTCATCTACCATTAGAATTGGAGCACAAGGCGCATTGGGCAATGAAGCGCCTAAGTTTTAACTTAGAAGCCGCAGGGCAAGAACGATTGCGTCAATTGGCCGAATTAGAAGAATTAAGAAGGAATGCATACGAGAATGCCAAGATAAATAAAGAAAAACAAAAGCAATGGCACGATCACAAAATACTAAAAAAGGATCTCAGGGCAGGTATGAAAGTATTGTTGTTTAATTCACGCTTACGACTCTTTCCAGGAAAACTCAAATCCAGATGGTCAGGCCCCTACATAGTTCATAAAGTTTATCCATATGGGGCAGTAGATCTACACTCTACAGATGGGAAGAGAATTTTCAAGGTTAAAGGAACTTTGAATAAAGTGGTTGAGATGATCCTTCTGAAGGATCCACCTTAAAGAAGCCAAACAAGATAGGTCCAGAAGAGGAGTGCTCTGAATGCGCCAGGACCTAGCGCAAAGAGCAATAGCAGGTCAGAAGTTGTAAATATTTTCTCTCCGCATACTTTATCTCTTTTATATATATTTTGATAGGTTAAGCTTTAAGGAAACAATCCCCACCGCATGTCCAAATACATCCGCATTTCTACCTGACACGGTGATAACCATTTTAGCATTTAATGAGACGCACTAATCCCTGTTTTTCTCACATTACCCAAGGCAACCGCTCACATTCCTCCATCATAATCATGATCACCCACTCTAGTGGGATGCGAAAGGTCATCAGTACCTAGGGACGCATGCCTTGCATTAACTATATAAGGGAAAAGCTTCTGATGGTTTCTTCCTCATTTCCTGCGCCTCCTTCGTTTCAAAAACCCTAAACCTCCAAAACTTTCGAAAGTCCTTTCTCCTTCCCTTCGAAGAATAGCCATGTCAGACTCTCAAAACCTCTCCATCGCCGGATAGGCGGATGATGCCCAGTCTTCGCCAGAAGTCGAAGGGCCAAACAGAGATGTGATCATCTCTTCGGATGAAGAAGGTGACAACCAAAACCTCGCTGAAATGGAAGAAGAAGAACCGGAAGTTCTGGACGGAGAACCTCCCCAAACCAGCACAAATACCCAACTCCCCACCGCCCCTTCTGTTGGGTTTTATGCCCTAAAACTCGTAGATAGTGAATGTAAACAAATTGTATACTTGTTTCAATAAAGTGTAATTGAGTTTCTACAATAAAGTGTTATCGTTAAATATTGCACAATTTGACCCAAATCCAATAAACTAAGATCCAAGGTTGTTTACATATGACTTGAACTAGTATGTGGGGACATACGGGGATTGGTGTTCAAGTATCAACCTAAAAGGTCTATAGTACAAGGATAAGGTTGGGTACCTTATCCTGGTAACACTATGTGATACGGAACGCTTTGTATTCGATACAGACGTATTAATCCAAGGCGTCCATGTAGGAGACATGCGAGCGGGGGTATCCTATGCAATGAGTTTGCATAAGATCGGACCACGAAATAGTAAACCACTAGATGTAACACCGTTAACTAGTTAGGTTACTGTTTCAATAGGATGAACTAGGTAACTCAGTCTTAATCCTGAGTGTGTCATGAACTCCTTCTCACGAGGGATTGTCCTTTGATTAGTATGGGTGAGAGTGGCCTGCACGCCGACTCAATAAGCCTACCTTCTTGGGGACAAGACCGAGTGTGGGGCTGGGGACATGACAACACAAGATGGAATTCACTCCTTCCCACTTCTAGGAGAAGTAGATGAGTGTTCCCTTAAGTGGTGACTCCAGGACTTGAACAAAGGGATCCCGCCCTCTCACTGGCCCGAGAGGGACTTTCTGTTTAATGGTTGGACCATAAACAGGTTGTTCATTAGAGGAACGCTGGTACTTAAGGAGACAGATGTAACACAGGGGTAAAACGGTAATTTGACCCAGCCGTGGTTACGAACACTCGTGAAGGATTGACTTACCGGCATAGGTCTACATCCATGGACACAGAAATGTTCTACAGTGAGAAGAGTTCAGCTGTGGGTCTTTAGTGGAATGACCCACAGTTAATGAATTGGTTAACTTGATTAATGAGTTTAATCGGTTAACCTCATATCATTGGAGCTTCTGATCTGTAGGTCCATTAGGTCCCCCTACTAGCTCGTAAAGAGTAATTAGGAACAAATATATCTTGAGAGAATTTGAATAGTTCAAATTCATATTGGGAATTAAGTTAATTGTATGAGATACAAATTAATATAATGTATAGTGATGCATTAAAATATAAAGTCTAATTTGAGATTAAACTTTATTATATTGAGAGATTGAATATATTTGAAAGAGTTCAAATATATGTCTAATTAAATATATGGTATTTAATTAGAAGATGAATTAATTAATTATTCAATTTAGTTTAAATTAAACGAGATTTAATTAAACTATAGTCTATGAGAGAAATAAATATTTGAAGAAATTCAAATATTAATATGAATTTGATTCATATTAAATTTATAGGATATAAGAGAATTTGAAGGAGTTCAAATTTTAATATGAATTTGATTCATATTATGGAATTAATTAATTGAAGGCTTGAAATTAAATATATGGTATTTAATTGGGTAATTAATTAATTAACTAATAGAAGATCTGAAATTAAATATATGATATTTAATTGGTGATTAATTAATTAAAGAATTAATTAATTGATAATTAATCAATTATGGAAATGATTAATCACTTATGGAAGTGATCAATCATTTATGGAAAAGATTAATCAATTATGGAATTGATTGGTTATGGAATTGATTGATTATGGAAAAGATTAAATCAGTTATGGAAATAACTGATTTTAAATGAATATTTTATTCATGGCCTTTCTCCTATAAATAGAACACTAACCCTAGGGTTTAGGTACCACAACATATGACCACCATAATGCCCTCTCATATTCTCTCAACTCAAGAACTCTAGGGAGAATTTTCTCTAGAGTTTTTCCCATTAAAGATTAGGTAGTCCCACAACTACGTTCCTAATCTGAGAGTTATAGCGGGGAAGATCAAATGGTGGTGTTCTTCGTTGTTGCAGGACAATCAAGAAAGGCGTTCTTGAAGAATTCAGAGTCGTCAACGAAGGTATGTTTCTCATCGCTTAATGTATTGGTATTTTGGTGAAAACAAAATTAACTACGAAACGGTCCAATTGCTTCCGCTGTAACGGAATTGGGGAATTCCAAAATCCTTCAATTGGTATCAGAGCCGATCGTATGCTTAATTTTGTTTTACAAAATTTGCATTGGTTTTTGGTGGGTATCTTTATGCATTTGATGTATAATGGTTTGCTAGTAGATGTTTAAGGTTTTGGCATATAGATTTGCAATTTTAAGTTGATTTGATCAATATAAGGGCCCTTTGTTTTGGGTATTTTAATTGCAATCGAGTCTGTAAGTCCGTGCCAATCGTTTTTGGTGAAATTTCATGAAGAACCGAAGAATTTGGGGCCAAAAACGAAGAAAACAGAGGTTGGAAGAAGGGAAAAACTAGAAAGACAGCAGCTGTAATCAAAACAAAAAAAAAAAAAGGTAAAAGAGATTCCGCGATCGCTGGGGTTCGAACTCGAGACAAGAAGGGTGCAGGCGTGATAAACATGAACAAGTTTGCCAGCTGGAGCGTTAGCAGTTTTACGTCATCTGTCAGCGGTTTTATTACTTATATTTGTCCGTGCACTGGTCGACTTGGTTCGACGCGGTTCTGAGTTATTTCACGCGGATCATCCGGTTTTTTGACTGGTTCTCGGATTCTTTGACTGGTCAGAGCTGGTTCGTGTGAGATTTTGACCGGTCTGAGGGAGTTTTGACCCGGTTTCCTGTTGTTTGAGCCATTTTTGGTCCGGTTCGTCGCATTTAAAGCCGGTTCAAGGTGTTTTGAAGCTGTTTTTGCACGGTTCAACATGGTTTAGCTCAATTTTTCACCGGTTCGAAGGGTTTGGATGCGGTTTGGGGCTGTTTTGAGCTGGTTCACGGCAGGATAGGACTTAGATAGATTAATTATTGTAATTTTTCTATTGTTTTGAGTCCTAGGATGCCAAAACCCGTCTACTTAGCTATTTAATTGCTTTATGGATGTCATATAGCTTAAAATCCCACCATAGGTTAAGCATATTCATGCAATTTTATTTATAATTGTTATAATATAAGTATTATGCATGAATTTAATTTTCATGGGTATTTAATATAAGTTGTTACGATTAAATGGATTAAAATTGAGAAGCATTGAGCATGAAATTACTTTAGGAAAAATATAAAGAGTTATATTTATGAAAGTAATTTATATGCTTATTTATTTTCATGAGCTATTAATATAAAGTGTTATGTTAATGTATGAAAATGTGAATGCTTATTTTAATTTTCTTGGGTAGTTAATTTAAGAGTTAGATTAATTGAAGAAAATTAATTTGCATTGAGCATGAAATTACTTTAGTTTAAAAATATAAGAGTTATATTTATATAAGTAATTAACATGTTTGATTAGTTTTCATGAGCTATTAATATAAATGTTATGTTAATGTATGAAAATGATAATGCTTAATTTTAATTTTCTTGAGTAATTAATTTAAGAGTTAAGTTAATTAAAAGGAAATTAAATTGCATTGAGCTTGACATTACCTTAGATTAATATAATTGTTATATTTTTAGTATGTCATGTATGCTAATGTATGGTTTTATAAATTAATTAGAATTTGATTGTTCATTTATTCACCATAGTAGCATGTTATAGGGTTAATTCATTAAAATTTATAATAGTTATAAAATTAATGAATAGAAACTGTTAACCTATAACAAAGAATTGCATGCAAACATAGGATCTTAGGATAAATGAATTAATTTTAAAATGTTTAAAATTAATTAGATCTAAGATCACATTTCTAATAGGATTAGAATTATTCTTACTTAGAATTAAAATTAGTTTTAATTGACTAAGTAGGAAAAACATTACTATGATTATAAGGGAACTCCACCGGTTAAGTTCTGTCTAAGGCTGGAGGTATTTAAGCTGACGGTTTACGGAACACCTCCTACCTGGGAACTGACCGGAATATCGGAGTTGAATTAATCATAGCTAAATGTTAGCATGCAATGTCATTAGGTTTATTAAAAGAGTTTAATACACCTAGATCTTTAGAGTAAAGACCTTACATTATTGTGATTATAAGGGAACTCTCTAGGTAAAGTTCTGTCTAAGGTTGGGGGTATTTAAGTTGACGGTTTACGGAACACCTCCTACCTGGGAGTTGACCCGGAATACCGGAGTTGAATTAATCATAGCTAAATGTTAGCATGCGATGTCATTAGGTTTATTAAAAGAGTTTAATACACCTAGATCTTTAGAGTAAAGACCTTACATTACTGTGGTTATAAGGGAACTCTCTCGGTAAAGTTCTGTCTAAGGCTGGGAGTACTTAAGATGACGGTTTACGGAACACCTCCTACCTTGGAACTGACCCGAACCTTGAGTTGAATTAACCATAGTAATGTTGACTAGCAATGTTGGGTTTGTTAAAAGAAGTTTAATTCACCTAAACATTGCAGTTGAATCCTTTCCATAATTGTTATAATAGGATCAGACTTAGATAGATTAACTTAGCCGAATTTTATCTAAGTTAAACAACCCTAAATTAACCTTAGGACATTTTCAGTGGGAGGAAAATTACAAAACGAGATTTAAATCAAGTTTTGCCCCTACGTCCCTATATTCACAACGTGAGGTTCATGCTCGGCTTCGAGTCGCCCCAGGAGCGGCCTCCCTTCGGAAAGTGTTTGCATGGATCAATAACAAGGTGAATGGGAAAAATGTCTAGAGTAAGTGGGAGTGGGACACGTGTCAACGTATCCCTCGGTCTCCACCCCTAGTTCACACCGTGAGAGTCCTATGATCCGCCTGCAGGTTGTCCTGGCGCAACCATCCCTTCGGAGGGCCTGATCATAGGATTCGGAACACCGTGAACTCCTGAATAGGATAGGGTCACTTAGGCTAATCACCAACAGTTGTCTTTCCCTTCGGTAGCCTGTTGGTGCGTGCCTCTGAGATCTGAAAGTGGGAGGGTTACACTTACGGGGATGAGTTAAATGTGTTAACTAACCCTTGACCGAACAACGGTAACTAAACGCTGACGGAATATGAGTTATTCTGGTGTTAGAGTTTGGTTGAGATTGTCTCAATTCAGAGGAGGAGTAGTTGACCACCCTTCGGTGGCTGTTGTTCTAAACCTTTGAAGTATCGTTGCAAAAACTAAATCAATAGTTTTATAGGGTTTCTTTGATTGCTTATTTGTTTTTGCAGAATTTGATTGGATTTTTTGTGATGGGTTAGTGCAATTAATAATACAAGTAATTTGTTACTTCAACAATGATATAATAATTTTATGTGTATTGTCTTACGTCACTTTATGAATAACGGTAATACAACAGGCTTAAACGACAAATTGTGGTAAATAAGTCTAGGATTATTCTTAACTGAGGAATGTCCTCATGCCCTATATGTTTAATTCATTAAGAATTGTTCTTGATGAATATGACATAGAACCTTGCTTAGCAAAAGGAGAACTTGTTCAAGACCGTAATTTTCATTTGCTTGTCTTGAAAACGTGATTAGTGAAGAATAGTGATTCTCCCTGAATACTTGATTCAGGGGCCACAAATCACGTGTGTTCTACTTTTAAAGGAATAAGTTCCTGGCAAGAGGTTGCTGCTTGTGTAATAACTCTCAAAGTTAGAATTAGAGAGGTTATTTTAGCTATATCAGTGGGGAACATTAAGTTATTTTTCTCAGTGGGAGAAAATACATATTATTAGATAATGTGTATGTAATTCCTAAGATCAAAAGAAATTTGATTTCTGTGTCTTATTTGCTGGAACAATGTTACTCTTTACCTTTCTCTGCTAACGCAGTTTTGTTTCAAGAAAGGAAGTTGACATTTGTTTAGCTTTACTGAAAAGTAACCTAAATGTTTTAAGACTAATCAATAGTAAAGCAGTCATGAACACTGGGTTGTTTAAGACTGCTATTACTCAATGTGAAAAGAGGCAAAGGATTTCTCCTAAAGGAAAATACCTTTCTTTGGTTCTAAGGTAGACCATATTAATCTCAATTTGATTGTGAGATTGGTCAAGAGTGAACTTCTAAGCGAGTTAGAAGATGACTCTCTACTACCTTGCAAGTCATGCCTTGTGGGCAAAATGACTGATAGATCTTTTACTGGAAAAGATCTAAGAGCCAAAGAGCCCTTGAAGCTTGTACATTTGGATCCTTGTGGTTCAATATGTTAAAGCAGTGGGAGGGCATGAATAATTCATCTCTTTTGGATGATTATTCAAAGGTATGAGTATCTTTACCTAATGCCACTTAAGTCTATAGCTCTTGAGATATTCGAAGGGGCTTAGGACTGAAGTTGGAAACTTGTTAGGTGAGATGATAAAAACACTTCGATCTGATCAAAGTGTTGAGTATAGGGATTTGAGATTCCAGAACTATTTGATAGTACATGGGATCACACCCTAAATCTCATATAGGAGAAATAGAACCCTATTGGATATGGTTCATTCCATGTTGAGTTATGCTCAATTGTCTGGCTCGTTTTGGGGTCATGCAGTGTTGACTGCATTGCATACTGTAGTAGGCAACCCCAAAGGAAACGAGAAGTGGATACTTCTTCAATTCACAAGAGAATAAAGAATTTGTATTGACAAATGCTAAATTCTCAGAAGAAGTTCACATAAAAAATCATAAACCACAAGAGTAAAGTCGGTTTAAGTTAGTTAACTAATGAAGCTACAGTAACATCCACAAGAGTTGTTGATGAAACTGACTGTTCAACAAGAGTTGTTGATGGATCAGTGCATCTAGTTCGTCACATCCTTCTCAATAATTGAGATTGCCTCAATGTAGTGGGAGGGTTGTTTGATAACCTGAACGTTACATGGACTTGTTTGAAGCCTAGGACATCATACCTGATGATGGCATAGTGGGTTCATTATCTTTTAGAAAGAAAATGAATGATGTTGACAAGGACCAATGGATTAAAGTCATGGACTTGGAAATGAAGTCTTTTGTATTTCACTTCCATCTGGGATCTTGTAGATCTGCTTGATGGGTAACACCTATTAGTCACAAGTGGATTTACAAGAGGAAACGAGACATTCATGTCTTAACCAGAAGGGTTCATACAACAAGATCAAAAGCAAAAGGGTTTGCAAGCTTAAGTGATCCATTCATGGATTGACCTGAGCATTTCGATCTTGAAATATAAGATTTGATAAAGTGACCAAATCTTTTGGCTTTAATCAGAACATTGATGAGTTTTGTGTTTACAAGTGATCATCAATAGTTCAGTAGCTTACTTAGTGTTGTATATGATTGATATCCTAATCATTGGGAATGATGTAGGTTATCTTGCTGACTAGTAAAAGGAGCTAGCAACTCATTTGGGAGAAGCTGATTTTATTCTTGGGATCCAAATTGTTTAGGAACCGTAAGAACAAAAAGCTAGCCTTGTCTCAAGTGTCTTATATCTACAAAATGTTAGTTAGATATAAGATGCAGAATTCCAATAAGGGTTCACTACCTTTCAGATATGAAATTCTTTTGTCTAAGAAAATGTTTCCTAAGACACCTCAAGAGGTTGAGGACATGAGACGAATGCCCTATGCAGTAGGGATTGTCAGTAAGTGTCAATCTAATCCAAGATTTGATCACTGGAAAACCGTTAAGAATATCCTCAAGCATCTTAGGAGAATGAGGAACTATATGCTCGTGTATGGGACTAAGGTTTTGATCCTTACAGGATACACTGACATGGATTTTAAGACTGATAAGGATTTAAGGAAATCTACATCAGCATCTATGGTCAATCTTTACAAATGAGCTATAGTATGCCATAGTTACAGTCTTGACCGTATAGGCCGAAAACATAGCTGCTTATGAAGCAGCGATAGAGACTGTATGCCTTAGGAAGTTCTTGATTGATTTGGAATGTGTTCCAAATGTGAACTTGCCCATCACACTTTATAGTGATATAGTGGTGTTGTGGCAAATTCAAAAGAACATCGCAACCCAAGACAAGCACACATTAAATTGAATGAAATATTGTTGATTCACTTACAAAGACTCTCTCGGCTAAAGTGTTTGAGGGTCATCTAGAAGGTCTAGATCTACGAGATATGTACAAAGATGTAATCTAGGGCAAGTGGGAGATATGTAATGGGTATAGTGATGCCCTAGTTTATTGTATTTGTACATTGTATATGTTTTATACATGTATTTATACACCCAGTGCTGTATAGATTATTGTACATCCCACTAAACTAGAGTTTTAGTTCAAGTGGGAGTTTGTTGGGTTTTATGCCCTAAAACTGGTAGATAGTGAATGTAAACAAATTGTATACTTGTTTCAATAAAGTGTAATTGAGTTTCTACAATAAAGTGTTATTGTTAAATATTGCACAATTTGACCCAAATCCAATAAACTAAGATCCAAGGTTGTTTACATGTGACTTGAACTAGTATGTGGGGACATACGGGGATTGGTGTTCAAGTAACAACCTAAAAGGTCTATAGTACAAGGATAAGGCTGGGTACCTTATCCCGGTAACACTATGTGATACGGAGCGCTTTGTATTCGATACAGACGTATTAATCCAAGGCGTCCATGTAGGAGACATGCGAGCGGGGGTATCCTATGCAATGAGTTTGCATAAGATCGGACCACGAAATAGTAAACCACTAGATGTAACACCGTTAACTAGTTAGGTTACTGTTTCAATAGGATGAACTAGGTAACTCAGTCTTAATCCTGAGTGTGTCATGAACTCCTTCTCACGAGGGATTGTCCTTTGATTAGTATGGGTGAGAGTGGCCTGCACGCCGACTCAATAAGCCTACCTTCTTGGGGACAAGACCGAGTGTGGGGCTGGGGACATGACAACACAAGATGGAATTCACTCCTTCCCACTTCTAGGAGAAGTAGATGAGTGTTCCCTTAAGTGGTGACTCCAGGACTTGAACAAAGGGATCCCGCCCTCTCACTGGCCCGAGAGGAACTTTCTGTTTAATGGTTGGACCATAAACAGGTTGTTCATTAGAGGAGCTCTGGTACTTAAGGAGACAGATGTAACACAGGGGTAAAACGGTAATTTGACCCAGCCGTGGTTACGAACACTCGTGAAGGATTGACTTACCGGCATAGGTCTACATCCATGGACACAGAAATGTTCTACAGTGAGAAGAGTTCAGCTGTGGGTCTTTAGTGGAATGACCCACAGTTAATGAATTGGTTAACTTGATTAATGAGTTTAATCGGTTAACCTCATATCATTGGAGCTTCTGATCTGTAGGTCCATTAGGTCCCCCTACTAGCTCGTAAAGAGTAATTAGGAACAAATATATCTTGAGAGAATTTGAATAGTTCAAATTCATAATGGGAATTAATTTAATTGTATGAGATACAAATTAATATAATGTATAGTGATGCATTAAAATATAAAGTCTAATTTGAGATTAAACTTTATTATATTGAGAGATTGAATATATTTGAAGGAGTTCAAATATATGTATAATTAAATATATGGTATTTAATTAGAAGATGAATTAATTAATTATTCAATTTAGTTTAAATTAAACGAGATTTAATTAAACTATAGTCTATGAGAGAAATAAATATTTGAAGAAATTCAAATATTAATATGAATTTGATTCATATTAAATTTATAGGATATAAGAGAATTTGAAGGAGTTCAAATTTTAATATGAATTTGATTCATATTATGGAATTAATTAATTGAAGGCCTGAAATTAAATATATGATATTTAATTGGGTAATTAATTAATTAACTAATAGAAGGTCTGAAATTAAATATATGATATTTAATTGGTGATTAATTAATTGGTAATTAATCAATTATGGAAATGATTAATCACTTATGGAAGTGATCAATCATTTATGGAAAAGATTAATCAATTATGGAATTGATTGATTATGGAAAATATTAAATCAGTTATGGAAATAATTGATTTTAAATGAATATTTTATTCATGGTCTTTCTCCTATAAATAGAACACTAACCCTAGGGTTTAGGTACCACAACATATGGCCACCATAAGGCCCTCTCATATTCTCTCAACTCAAGAACTCTAGGGAGAATTTTCTCTAGAGTTTTTCCCATTAAAGATTAGGTAGTCCCACAACTACATTCCTAATCTGAGAGTTATAGCGGGGAAGATCAAATGGTGGTGTTATTCGTTGTTGCAGAGCAATCAAGAAAGGCGTTCTTGAAGAATTCAGAGTCGTCAACGAAGGTATGTTTCTCATCGCTTAACATTTTGCCAATGTATTGGTATTTTGGTGAAAACAAAATTAACTACGAAACGGTCCAATTGCTTCCGCTGCGGAATTGGGGAGTTCCAAAATCCTTCAGCAATATCCAGCATATAGGGGTAGTCATCAGAGAACCATGCAAAGAAGCTGCGGTGACCCAAAGCAAGAAGCGGAAAGCGCCCAATACAGCCAAAGACAAAGGGAAGCAAAAAGTCGGCGCAGAGGCTGAAGCAAAGGACTGGGGAAAGTTTCAGGAGGAAAGCACTGTCTGCGCTGAGCTTCAAAATGCGCCACCTCCACCTGATCAACACTCACCTCCCCGCATTGAAGTTCGTACTGAAGAAATCGCTGAAAAATCTATGCCTAGCCTTCCTCGCAACAATGACATCCCAGAACAAACTCCGGATGTACAAGATTCGGCAACCGCACCATCAGGCGACAGCGCAGCTGCTCGACCACTTGATGTTGACACAGCCCTAATCTTCTCATAACTGTGGCAGATGTTCCAAGAAGTCACGGAACCTTTGCGTCTGCAACAAGAAAGGCTGTATCAGCAACAGGAATCGCTGCAAAAGCAACAAGAGGAGCTGTCGCAAAGGGTTAATGCTTTGCTCCTCTTCTTAACGCATTGGACAAATTCCTTCCACCGCCTGCCTATCGCACCAAATTTGTTTGCGCGGCCAAATACAGTGCAAAGACCCTCTACTGCAGGCCCTTCTCAACTGCGGCCACCAAACATCCCACCGGTCCCAAGGTTTCCAAGACCGCCACCTCCACCACCGTAGGAATAGAATTAATTACCTTTCTCTCCTTTTGTTTTGTTTTGATTAAATATGCGTTGTGTTTATAATTTTGTTATCAAAACACATCTATATATCTCGCTGCGTATTTCTTATCACTTTTTCTGCCTTACATTTTAATGTCTCTTTATATCTTAAAATCTTTGCGTTAACTTCTTTTGTCTTAATCAACGCATCTGACTTCTGATTTTTCTTGTCCACATTACCTCACTTGATTTAACCTTTGTCTTCATTTTCCTCAGAGCATAAAGCAAATTCCTTGGCATTTTCACCTTGCCACAACTCAACTTCTATTTCCTTCTATCCATGCGCTCCAAAGTAAGTTTGGGGGACAATGGGGACATTGTCCATCTTAAGTTTGGGGGAGTCGGCGCATAAGTATATATATATATGTAAAAATAAAAAAATAAAAAAAAAGGGAGGGGAAGTTGAATGTACGCGCCCCAGGACAAGCAAAAGTGGTTGGGTCATCGCAAGGAAGAATCTAAGCGCAAGGAACCTGCTTTAAGCAATGAAGAAAATTTGACAAAAGCCAAATCTATTGGAGTAATGCCTACAAGAAAAAGAGATAGAAGGATGCCAAGATCGCAAGCAATAGAGAGTTAAGTAATTCTCGCAAAGTAGATAATAGGCATTGCTTGGGGACAAGCAATAGTTTAAGTTTGGGGGTTTGATAGCTTGCGAAATGCAGGCTATTTACCCTCTAAATTTAAGCTAAAAGAAGGCGAAAAGAACCACCAATGCGTTATCTTAACGCATAAAGAAGGAAAAATGCTCTGATATTAAACAGCAAGATATATTCGTGTATGCGATAAGAAATTATAAATACAAAGCGCTACCACAACTAATCTGGTCATTTTTAAGTATCTTTTTCAGCACAGGCACACTTTCCAAGATAATCAAGAGACAGAAAAGGATGAGTGAAAAGACAAGCGCCGGCGCAGCACGAGCAAGCAAGCGAAAAAAGGAGCAAGTGGCCTAATGATGATTAAGCACTGACACAACTAACGCAAGTGGATTTTGCAAGTTGGCCGTTGGTGACTTGTAGAAGTTAGCTTCCCTTGCCTATAAATAGAAGCCACCTGCTCAAAGGAAATCATCACTATCATACTAGTCAATCTAAAGAAATAGGAGGAGAAGAAAGGAGAGGAAACTCACGAAGGAACTGCAAAAAATCGTGAATGGGAGCATACTTGTGTATAATGTATTATTTCATGTATTCCTGTTTTGCTCACATGAGCTAAATCTTCTCATCAAGGCCTAGTGAAAGCGCCTCATGCGGCGATAAGGACAACCTGTAAACGCATATTTTTAGTTTAATTGAGACATTGATTGCTTTCTACTTAGTTGCATTAATATTTTCATTACTGATTCCCGCTTGGCCAGCCGGATGCGGTATCAATATGATAAATCCTTGACAGGTAATGCATATGGATCTCTCTAAGTAGAACAAGTTAGCACATGCCATGTAGTCTTGGTAACAGTTAACTATTACCGCTAAAAGTTATTGCATGCTTGAGCTTCGATTGCGTTGTGACCAATACAATCCCTTGTAAGTATTAAGAGAACTAAACTACACGCATAAGCTAGTCAAAGAATCATTTGTTGGTTTATTGCTAAAACGCATAAGGAGTACCGGAAGGGAAACTTAATGATTTTTTCTCGCTTAGGCATCAATGGATTAATTAATCAAAATTAGCGCAACAAGTCTCTTAGAAACGCATGAGGTTGCTACCGCAACAGCCTTGATACTTCTCGCATAAAACTCCTTTTCCTCAATTTATATTATTCATTCTCTTCATATAGAACTTTTATTGATCAGACTGAACCAATCATTCTTTCTTATTTATGTTGCACATTGAGAAATTAAATCAGTGAATGTATATATATATTTTTGTCCCATTTCCTTGTGGATTCGACCCTGAACTCATCAGGTACTACTTGATTTAGTCAGTTTATACTTGGATTGATTTAAATCTACGACCATTTTACCAATTACACTGACAACCAATCATATATATATATATAATAAAATACAACTCAAATGGTTTAAATCATGCGAGTCAAAGATATAATTTCGTAATTATAGGGATGAAGGAGTTGCAACAATTTTGATTCTCTATGATTAAAAATAATTAGTGTAATAGTTTTTGTGTTGATTTTTTTGTAAATAAAGGTAAAACTTTTCATATTCTATCCTTTTATATTCCCTTTATTTATCAATTTTATGAAGACATTTAATTTTCGTTCTCTCAAGCCCAACATATTCTAACATAATTATTTTTTTCTAACTTTAATTAAAATTAAAATTATAAAATGTAAAGGCAGTAAGTATATGCAAAACTTTAGTAATTAACAACCTTAACTTTTAGAATTAATTTATAATATTGAAGGCATAATTTTTCAGACTTTCTTCATTTATCAACTTTTGTGGGTACGGTGTATTGAATTTTCATTTATCTAAATTAATTTTTCAATATGTCTAATTTTTTTTATTTTAACATCCCAAGTGAAGTCTAGTATATTCTTACATGCACTCTTTACAATCTGAATGTACCAAGTAACATATCATGAGTGTATGTTTCAAAAAAAAAAAAAAAACATATTATGAGTGTCGCAACGTCATCGCGACGCGGAGCGGCCGACGTCCTTTCCTAAGGGTCTCTTTCGAGGTTAAGGGTTTGGAGTCGCCACCAATCATCTTAGGGTGTGGCTGGTCACCTGCTTTAAAGAAAAAGAAACGGTCTTTGAAAACCAAAGATTAAGTTCGGGAGTCGATTGAGTGTAGGGAAGGTGTTAGCACCCCTACAACACCCATTTAAAAACGGTTACCACATTTATTTTAAAATTATCATTTTATAACATGAATTGGTCATTTATTTTGAAAAACAAACAAATAAATAATTAATCGACAAATGTCTCACTTTATCTTGCCCTAACTTTAAAAATAAAGTAAGGATTGATGTAGTGAGTGGGGTTATACCCAATAATTGATTGTCATGTTGAAATTTTCTTTTAATTAAAGAAAATTTGTCACCTCAAGAATTTGAGAAATTATCTCAACTCCGTCATAGGTTGTACATGAGCTAATTTGTCTCACATCTATTATTTCGCATTTCAAAAATAAAATGTGAAGTAATAATCATGAGTGGTATGACACCATTCAATGGAAAAAATATTTTTTCATTTTTAAATCAAATTCAATTACAAATTCATTTGAAATTACTAAAGTAAAACTATTTTGAAATTCATTTGAAAAATCTAATTTAGAATCAAATTGAAGTTGATTTGAACATTTTCTAAATTAAGATCCAATTGAAATTTTGATTGCCAAAATAATTGACTAGTTAAACTTTATGCTAATTTCCAGGCAGGCGGTGTTCCCTTTCGGTCAGCTCAAATACCCGTTCTTAGACAAAATTAGCATTAAAGTTTTCATAATCAATCTATTTTAACCATTCAAAATATTAACTAATGTTTTTGAATTTTGATTTAACCTTTCCAAAATTAAAATTGATTTCCAATTTAGTTTAAAATTGAAATTGTTTTTCAATATAAAACCAAAAGACATTGACTTGGAAACTTTAATTTAGAACCCAAATTGACATTTACTTTGAAATTCTCAATTAAAACATATTTTGAATCTTTGCTCAGAAATTCCAAGTTAATTAGATACAATTTGAAATTTATTTGAAAAAAAATCAAAAATCACTTTGAAACTCATTGAATTCGAGATTAAGACCAATGGTGGGGAAAGTGAAATTCCAAATTAAATTCCAATCGAAATTCACTTGGGCAATTCCAAATCAAAATTCATTTGTAAATGCCAAAATGAAATCAAATTAAAAACAAGCCAAAGTTGAAATCCCAAATTAAATTTCAAATTAAGACCAAACCGACATTGATTTCAAGAGATTCTAACTTAAAATCAAATTTGAGATTATTTGGAGATTTTAATATAAAATTCAATTTGAAGAGGAAAATTGAAATGTTTGTTGAAGGAGAAATTTCGGCCAATCACAAATTGCCACATCATTAATATAAATTAATGATAAAATAAATTTGGGACCAATTACACATTTACACGTGTGCCTAAATTAAATTAATAGACATTAAAATTTGGCAAATCAAAGAATGCCACTTGTATCCATCAGATAACATCAGCCAAGTTCAATCAAATTATGCCACGTGGCAATTGAACCCAAACCCAAGCCCATATGAGGTCCATCAAACTCTATAAATAGAGGAGGCCACCATTCATTTTGAGGGGATTCAGATTCGGGGATTCAGATCAGAGAACTCAGAGTCCAGAGAATTCTGCCAGAGTCCAGAGTCATCAGAAGTCAGAGAGTCTAGAGAATTCAGAAGATCCAAGATTCAGAATTCAACCAACTCAAGACTCAGAAGATTTGAAGACTAGAAGACTCTAAGAAGAGATCAATAAGCCAATCGACCGATCAAGAAGATCAACAAGTCAGCAGGCCGATCATCCAAGAGGATCAACAAGCTAACAAGCCGATCCAACAGATCATCAAGCCAACAGCCTGATCCAAGAGATCAACAAGCCAACCGACCGATCAAGAAGATCAACAAGTCAGCAGGCCGATCATCCAAGAGATCAACAAGCCAACCGATCGATCAAGCAGATCAACAAGTCAGCAGGCCGATCATCCAAGAAGATCAACAAGCCAACAGGCCGATCATCCAAGAAGATCAACAAGTTAGCAGACCGATCATCAAACCGATCATCCGAGAAGAGCAACAAGTCACAACAGGTCGATCAAAGAGATCATTAAGCCAGCAGGCCGATTATCCAAGAAGATCATCAAGCCAACAGGCCGATCCAAGAGATCATCAACCTAGCAAGACGATCATCCAAGAAGCTCAACAAACCAGCCCAAGAAGATCAAGAAGCTAGAGACCAAAGTTTATATATTTAAGAGAGGGAATCAGAGGATTAAAGTTAGAGATTGTACACCCACACGCATACAACATTAATACAATATATAATTTATTCCACGTGTCTCCATCCCCAAAGTCTCGTGTGAAAAAATTGACATGCCCAGTGGGACCATCTCTACCTCTCATCTCTCTCTTATCTCAAAACACAAGTGTAAACATGTCGTTCAAGACTTCTTCAATGGTCGCTGTCATGAACAAGTCTTACATGGGCTCTACTGCCCATTGTTGCTTCAATGAACTGATGTTGCAAGAAGATAAAGCTTCTATCGTTGGAGGCCAAGAAACAACCTTGCAAGGGGCATATACTAATGACAAGTTTATTGTTAAGTATAACCCTTTGTTTGAACATGATTCTGACGTAGTGACTGTCATGATGACTGAGACTAGAACTATGGAAGAAAGAATGGCTGAGATGCAGGAGCACATCGACACCTTGATGAAGGCGATTGAAGAAAAAGATTCTCAAATCGAGCAACTAAAGAGCCAAATTGAGAACCAACATATCGCCGAATCAAGTCAAACCGAAGTCGTAAAAAATCACGACAAAGGAAAGACTATAGTGCAAGATGATCAACCACAGTGTTCTGCTTCGATCGCTTCACTATCCATCCAACAGCTCCAAGATATGATCACAAACTGTATCAGAGCCCAATACGGTGGACCTACTCAAGATTCCCTCTTGTATTCCAAACCTTATACTAAGAGGATTGATAACTTGAGAACGCCAATCGGGTATCAGCCACCAAAATTTCAGCAGTTTGATGGAAAGGGCAATCCTAAACAACATATTGCCCACTTCGTTGAAACATACGAGAACGCTGGTACTCGAGGGGACCTACTAGTCAAGCAGTTCGTTCGAAACTTAAATGAAATGCTTTTGACTGGTACACTGATCTAGAACCTGAGTCAGTAGACAGTTGGGAGGAACTTGAAAGAGAGTTTTTGAATCGCTTCTACAGCACTAGAAGAACTGTTAGCATGTTTGAGCTCACCAACACTAAACAACGAAAAGGTGAACTCGTTGTTAACTATATAAATCGCTGGAGAGCCATGAGTCTAGATTGCAAAGATCATCTCACTGAACTCTCTTCCGTCGAGATGTGCATTCAAGGCATGCACTGGGAACTCCTCTACATCCTTAAAGGTATAAAGCCTCGCACCTTTGAGGAACTAGCAACTCGCACCCACGATATGGAGCTAAGTATTGCTAGTCGAGAAAACCAAGACCTTCTCTTCCCTAACATGAGAAAAGAAGGAACGAACGAAGAAGAGACTATAGAAGAATCTATGGTTGTAAACACAATCTTTTCCAAGTCGTCTTCGAAAGAAAAGCGATAAACAAATGGAGCGCATCACTTAACTTTAAAGGAAAAACAGAAGAAAATCTGTCCTTTCCCTGATGCCGACATCCCTGATATGTTGGAACAACTATTGGAAGCGCAACTGATAGAGCTTCCTAAGTGTAAACGACTAGAAGAGATAGAGAAGGTCGATGATCCCAAGTATTGCAAGTATCATCGAGTTATTGGTCATCCAGTGGAAAGATGTTTCGTCCTAAAGGACTTAATTTTAAAGCTGGCTAAGGAAGGCAAAATTCAGCTCGACCTTGATGAAGTAGCCCAATCAAATCTTGCTACAATCAAAGGAAAGAGCAGACATCAAAGAAAGAAGGATCCTAGGAAACTTCAACCCAAGAGGAAGAGAAGTAAAAAGTTTTCTCAACCTCAACAACTGGTGATGTTGAATAAATCCTTCTCCAAAACTTTCCACAAAAAGGAAAAAGAGAACCTTGCAACTTCCTACTGCATCGACGTAGAAGAAGTTGACAATTCCAAGAAGAGTGAACAAAGGACTTCCGTCTTTGATCGCATCAAGCCTCCAACTACTCGTCCTTCGGTATTCCAAAGAATGAGTATGGCCGCGACAGAGGAAGAAAATCAATGTTCGATGTCCACCTCCACTCGACCTTCAGCTTTCCAAAGGCTAAGTGTCTCCACATCGAAGAAAAGTCGACCTTCAACATCTGTTTTTGATCGCCTCAAAGTAACAAGCTATCAACCTAAAAGAAAGATGGATAAATTGGAGGTAAAACCTTTCGATGAAGTAAACAGCGACAAGAAGCTTCAAAGTAGCATCCCGTCACGTATGAAGAGGAAGTTATCTGTTCTCATAAATATAGAAGGTTCCTTGAAGGTGAAACCAAATCTCATTATCTTGACCAATCCTACAAGTCAAGGATCTGATCAAGACCATGATGAAGATAAGGACTTTTAAAATGTAAAAGCTCCTTATCGCAAGAGCCTAAACTGCATGATGCTCCTAGCCCACCCGAGCTTAAAAGGTGAGTGCAAAAAAATTTTGAACTACGTTATGACTTGATCCCTTTTCTTCAAAGGGTACGTAGGCAGCTTAAAGAAAACTTTAAGTTCAGTCTCTGCAAACAAAAAAAAAACGAAAGTGCAACAAATATTGAAGCACGACGATATAAATTGAGGAAATTAATCACTAGTGGGGGCAACACAGCAAATGGAAGTTGCTTCCTCCAAGTTCGAAGGTTCTCACGCGCTTCGTTGCAGTTCCTTCCCCCCAAATTCGAAGGTTCTCACGTGCTTCGCTGCAGTTCCTTCCCCCCAAGTTCGAAGGTTCTCACGCGCTTCGCTGCAGTTCCTTCCTCACAATTCGAAGGTTCTCACGCGCTTCGCTGCAGTTCCTTCCCCCCAAGTTCGAAGGTTCTCACGTCGCTTCGCTGCAGTTCCTTCCTCCAAGTTTGAAGGTTCTCACATCGCTTCGCTTCACGCTGCGCTTCGTTGCAGTTCCTTCCTCCAAGTTCGAAGGTTCTCACACGCTTCGCTGCAGTTTCTTCTCCCTAACTTCGAAGGTTCTCACGCGCTTCGCTGCAATTCCTTCCTCCCTAAGTTTGAAGGTTCTCACGTTGCTTCGCTGCAGTTCCTTCCTCCAAGTTCGAAGGTTTTCATGCGTTTTGCTGCAGTTCCTTCTCTCCACGTTCAAAGGTTCTCACGCATTTCGCTATAGTTCATTTCCTCCAAGTTCAAAGGTTCTCACGCGCTTCGGTGAAGTTCCTTCCTCCAAGTCTGAAGGTTCTCACGTGCTTCGGTAAAGTTCCTTCCTCCCAAGTTCGAAGGTTCTTACGCGCTTTGCTGCAGTTCCTTCCTCCAAGTTCGAAGGTTCTCACGCGCTTCACTGCAGTTTCTTCTCCCTAAGTCCGAAGGTTCTCACGCGCTTCGATGCAGTTCCTTCCTCCCTAAGTTCGAAGGTTCTCACTCGCTTCGCTACAGTTCCTTCCTCCAAATTCGAAGGTTTCGAAGGTTCTCACGCGCTGTGATTCGTTGCAGTTCCTTCCTCCAAGTTCGAAGGTTCTTATGCGCTTCGCTGCACAGTTCCTTCCTCCAAGTTCGAAGGTTCTCATGCGCTTCGTTGCTACCTTCCTCCAAGTTCGAAGGTTCTCTCACGTGCTGCTGCAGCTCCTTCCTCCAAGTTCGAAGGTTCCCTCACGCGCTTCGCTCGCTCCTTCTCCAAGTTCGAAGGCGCTTCTCTCCACTGATCCTTCTCCAAGTTCGAAGGCGCTTCTCTCTGTTGCTACCTTCCTCCAAGTTCGAAGGTTCTCTCACGCGCTGCTGCAGTTCCTTCCTCCAAGTTCGAAGGTTCCCTCACGCGCTTCGCTCGCTCCTTCTCCAAGTTCGAAGGCGCTTCTCTCCACTGCTCCTTCTCCAAGTTCGAAGGCGCTTCTCTCCGTTGCTACTTCTCCAAGTTCGAAAGCGCTTCGCTCGCTCCTTCTCCAAGTTCGAAGGCGCTTCTCTCCACTGCTCCTTCTCCAAGTTCGAAGGCGCTTCTCTCCGTTGCTACTTCTCCAAGTTCGAAGGCGCTTCTCTCCACTGCTCCTTCTCAAAGTTCGAAGGTGCTTCTCTCCACCCCTCTTTTTGAAGGTTCGCCACTGAGGTTCTCCTTCTCCAAGTTCGAAGGTTCACCGTTGCTCCTTTTCAAATGTTTGGCGGCGGTTGACGGCCTCGTTCCGCTTCATCTTCAAATGTTGGTAGTTGACGGCGTCCGCTGCGCTTCATCTTCAAATGTTGGCAGTTGACGGCGTCCGCTTCGCTTCATCTTCAAAAATTGACTGTTGATAACTTCACTTCATATTCAAAAGTTGACGGTTGAAGTCTTCGCTACATCTGCAAAGATGAACAACTTTAGTGTTGCCTTTATCTTGAAAGTGTCCAGACTGGAAGATGCATCTTAGCTGCAAGTTAAAAAAATGCTTGATATCAAACCACAAAAAAAAAAAAGAAAGAAAGACAATAAAGGTGTTGTTAAAAAATGGTGACCACCCCTACAGGAAACTACAGTCATCAAAGTGACTGGTCTAGACAGGTGGTGAAGTCACTGCAATTGAATCTGATGACGACCGTTGTAGGCGAGTCGGGTCTGGTGACCACCCCTGCAGGTTACTCATATCACCCAATAAAATGGGGACTGGTCTAGCAGGAGTGCATCACTGAAGGCGAATCTGGTGACTACCCCTGCAGGTTACTCAGATCACCCAATAAAATGGGGACTGGTCTAGCAGGAGTGCATCACTGTAGGCAAATCTGGTGACTACCCCTGCAGGTTACTCAGATCACCTAGTAAAATGGGGATTGGTCTAGCAGGAGTGCATCACTGAAGGCGAATCTGGTGACTACCTCTGCAGGTTACTCAGATCACCCAATAAAATGGGGACTGGTCTAGTAGGAGTGCATCACTGTAGGCAAATCTGGTGACTACCCCTGCAGGTTACTCAGATCACCCAGTAAAATGGGGACTGGTCTAGCAGGAGTGCATCACTGAAGGCGAATCTGGTGACTACCCCTGCAGGTTACTCAGATCACCCAATAAAATGGGGACTGGTCTAGCATGAATGCATCACTGAAGGCGAATCTGGTGACTACCCCTGCAGGTTACTCAGATCACCCAATAAAATGGGGACTGGTCTAGCAGGAGTGCATCACTGTAGGCAAATCTGGTGACTACCCCTGCAGGTTACTCAGATCACCCAGTAAAATGGGGATTGGTCTAGCAGGAGTGCATCACTGAAGGCGAATCTGGTGACTACCCCTGCAGGTTACTCAGATCACCCAATAAAATGGGGACTGGTCTAGCAGGAGTGCATCACTGTAGGCAAATCTGGTGACTACCCCTGCAGGTTACTCAGATCACCCAGTAAAATGGGGACTGGTCTAGCAGGAGTGCATCACTGAAGGCGAATCTGGTGACTACCCCTGCAGGTTACTCAGATCACCCAATAAAATGGGGACTGGTCTAGCAGGAATGCATCACTGAAGGCGAATCTGGTGACTACCCCTGCAGGTTACTCAGATCACCCAATAAAATGGGGACTGGTCTAGCAGGAGTGCATCACTGAAGGCGAATCTGGTGACTACCCCTGCAGGTTACTCAGATCACCCAGTAAAATGGGGACTGGTCTAGCAGGAGTGCATCACTGAAGGCGAATCTGGTGACTACCCCTGCAGGTTACTCAGATCACCCAATAAAATAGGGGACTGGTCTAGCAGGAGTGAAATCACTGCAAGCGAATTTGGTGACGACTGTTGCACGAAGCTTACACATTCAAGGAAGAAAGAAACAAATTGCAAAAAAAAAAAAAAAAAAAAAAAAAAAAAAAAAAAAAAAAAAAACGAAAAATTAAAAAAAAAACGAAAAGTATAAAAAAACGAAAATTAAAAAAAAAAAAAAAAAAGAAAAGAAAAGAAAAGAAAGTTTCCTACTTGGATCCCTTCTTGAATGCTCTCTGCAATTGATGTGTGCTCTCCCCTACTGAGGTTCAGTCTTATTTATAGGGGGGAGTTTTAAGTTCAAATCAAAAGTTTAGATAAAGATTTGGCTCAAATGAAATCCTATCTCCTGTTCAAAATTTTATGGGATAATCTTTATCTTTATCTGAACCAACTTAATTAAATTGAAATTCCTAAAAGATAAGTGTTTCAATTCAAATCAATTTGGGAATTCAAATTTTATCTAAATAATTTTATTTGCGCATACTCCAAACACTACAACAAATTTGGCTTTTAATGTCGGGCAATGCCCGACATTAAAAACACCGACATTAAAAGTTTTAATGTCGGTCGCTTTTAATGTCGGGCAATGACCGACATTAAAAGCTCTGTCTGACATTAAAAGTACCCTTTTAATGTCAGTCATTGCCCGACATTAAAAGGGTCCTTTTAATGTCATTCAACAAGCTTTGACCGACATTAAAAGTGTCTTTTAATGTCGGTCAATGCCCGACATTAAAAGTACCCTTTTAATGTCGGTCAACCACTCTTTGTCCGACATTAAAAGTCACTTTTAATGTTGTCAGTTTTTTATGTCGGTCATTGCCCGACATTAAAAATTGTGACATTAAAAGTGTCCGACATTAAATGTGCGATATTGAATTAAAAAAAATATATTGTTGGTTACACACGTAGCTAACCAACAATACTATTTTTTCCTTTTGTAAAAACCTGTAAACAAAATAGAATTTCAACATATACACAAAATAAAATCCCGAAAGTATTTTTACACAACAACTAA
Organism: Luffa aegyptiaca; assembly: GCA_017139565.1. Classification (NCBI taxonomy): domain Eukaryota; kingdom Viridiplantae; phylum Streptophyta; class Magnoliopsida; order Cucurbitales; family Cucurbitaceae; genus Luffa; species Luffa aegyptiaca. The sequence continues at coordinate 28,790,062 of CM029397.1, forward strand.
CTCAACCAACATGAATTTAATTGATAAAATATAATAGTGTATATAATACATTAAACTTTCCATCCATCCACAAAACACATCCATGAACCAATTTACAAAGAAAAAGTAAAATTACTAAACAAAATAAGTACACACAACTCCTTAAACGCTCTTTCCTAAGTTCCTCTTCGAGCTCCTTTTCGAGAATATCCATTTCATCGTCTGCAACAGTTAACGCTTAACAAGATGAATTTCAAACCTTATACAAAGCACAACAAAAACAACCATTATGATAAAAATCTAATTCATTGTTTCAAAAATAACAACCATTATGATAAAAATCTAATTCATTGTTTCAAAAATCTAATTCATTGTCTCAAAAATAACAACCATTACCTGAGATGATTGATTACACTCGAGCAAGCACATTGAGAACACAAATTCACAAGAAATGAAGTTGGAAAGTTCCTTACCAACTCAAAATCTAATTCATTGTTTCAAAAATATTCCATTAAATTTCACATCCAAAGAGATAATAACTTAGTACTATAAGAAAGATATAAAAAATGACCAGCTGTTATAACCACAAAATAAAAAAGATTGGTACTATAGAAGAAAACTACATGATAGCATTGGCTGCACTTGCGATCCTAGGCCATAAATCCGCATACTCCTTTCCAATAGGACCAGTAATTGCAAAACCTGTAACAACACCAAAAAACCAACTTCATAACCTCTGGCCCATTGATCAGCAAACATTCATTAATTGAACTGACCACAGCGAGAGTAAAAGAACCCAATACCAGAAAAACGACTACCTGAAGCTAAAATAAATATGACAATTTCTGTTTGTTATCGCCCTCTAACAGGACTCCTATTAGTTCTTGTTCTACGACAAGTATGAATAAAGTAATTGGAAAATCAGAATGTAGACTATACATATTGTACATCAATCGGTATTCAAAGTCAGAGAACTGAAGAATATTCTTTAATTTCCACTTGCAACACAAAAAAAAAAAAGGAACCAGAAGAAAAGAAAAGAACATAAAATAAAGAAAGAATACAACGATTGCGAACCAAGAATTCAGAGATCAGAATTGAATAGAACACAAAAAACTTCAAACCCAAGAATTCAAAGCCGAGAGAAAAGTATCAAGTTTAGGATAACTTACTTCCCTTTGTGCACTTTGCCATGTGCGCCCTCCCCAATCCTTGGCCCAACAAAGATTTGCTTCGGATCGAAAAGTCACTTAGCATCCAAATCAAAATCTGTTTAACATAACCCATTACCGAACCCCATTTCTTTTACTAAACAAGACACTCTAAGACATAATAATAAGAAAAGAAAAGGTTTTTGAAGCAAAGCTAGAACTTCAGAGAAAGAAATAGTTTAATATTAAACAGCAAGCTGACAAAGTCAAAGAACTATGAAAACATATGCTTGATACTACGTGATTCCATCTTGTAACTCGCATCAAGCAAGAATCCAAAACTTCAATAACAGGGTGAATAAGACTAGAGTGAAACCAATTGTTAGACAGTTCAATAACAAAGCAAAATAAACACTTTAACTAGAAACCATAAACTTCCCATTTTTCAAGCAAGATGCAAAAGAAGCATAACATCATCCCCTTATCTAGCTAATGTGGGACTTTGGTCGCACTCCCAACAAGTGCTTGGGGTTCAATATTGTAATTTTTCTTCTCGACAGTAATGTAATTTCACTATTTATATCAGAGAAGCCAGTCAACTGCATAAGACTGAGTTGAAGCTCATAACTCAAGGAGAAAAATCCTAAGGATGAGAGATGAACCTTCTAAATGAGATCTAGGAGAGCTCGATTATCAACAAATAGTATGCCAGCTTTGCTCAATTTCTTCTTATCATATGCTTCTTGCTCTGTCTTGAAGAGGTGCTATAAATATCATTGTAACATTCAAAGTTGTCCTTGAATGAGAGAAATTAAAGAAGTGAGAAATATGTGGTTGAAAAGTTATAGCAACTTTACATTTGTGTAATTTATGCATAATTTCTCAAAACTACACAAAACGAAGAATAAGCTTAGTCAAAATAGTGTTATTAATTCTTAGCTAAAGTAAAAAAAAAAAAAAAAAAGTAACTTCTCTAATGTCACCCACTTTTAATAAAAATATAACCAATAACAAAATAAATAAACTTCAACAATCTTAAGCTCGCTTGTAGATATCAAATTAACAAAGCAAAGCATACCAAAACAGCAAAAAGATCTCCTTCTCCTAAAAAAAAGACAACACAAAGATCTACACAATTTTGCACGTACGTATATTCTTCATGGGTACGCAAGTCAATTTCCAATTCAAATTCATCACAAACATCCATATGAAGCATAAGAAAAGAGATTTCCAAATTTTGGTACAACATGGGCAATGCAAGACATTAAGGCTGGGAGGTAGATGAAGGTTGGCATGCTTGCAACAGTAACAACCTTATACAATTGCACAAATCAACTCCATAGTGTCATTGACGATGGTCTTGCAAGCTAGTGTATGGACAGAGGTTTGCTCGTCGGGTCCGATTTTGAGACATTTCATTTTGAGACATTTCATTCTTAAAACACACTATCCAGGTTTCGTGTAAGAAATCAAAGACTACATTATCAAGAACTGATTGCTTCCTTGCCAAATGACAGACAGAAAAGGATGCTGACATGAACAAATTTGACTTGTTACTTAAGAGTGAGGAGTTTAATACAAAAACATCCAAGCTTTGTTAAACCAATATCTTGACATCAAGTTGATGATAATCAATAGCCTATCAAATCAAGGTTCCAAAATAAAATCATTTCTTACTGGAATTCTATCAGGGTATTTCTCCCTAATCCTTGCAGCCTCTGCTTTTCTTTTTTCTGGTAAAACAAACAAGGAAATCTTATCAGTTCTAGTCTTACAAAATGGACTTGATAAAATCTCTAGGGAAAAAGAAAAGCATATTAGAAACGTGGAGTTGAAAACTACCAAGATCATGCTCTTGCTTGAAGTAGCTCTTAGCCATCAGTCCTGAAACTACAATCCACCAAAGTTAGACTCCTTTAATTTTAAAAGACGCAGCCACAGGATTTTGAACAATTGGAGAACTGGCAAAGCGGAAAATATGAACACTACAATCAAACCCCAACAAGAAAAAGCTAAAAATCCCCACAATTAATGCCATAAACATAATCGTGACCAACAGAATATCCCCACTTATCAATTAAAACCATCAAAATTTCACCAGTCCGCTAAACTCGACAGCCCAACAAACTTTTACAACTCTTCCAATCAACAAATCAACAAACAACAAGAAAAGAAAGAAGTAAACGAAACTAAACGAAACTGAACTCAAGAAATCGAATTCAAACATTGAATCGACGAACTAACGAAAAAGAAACTCAGCAGATTGTCGAGTAGATCATGGAATTGAGAAGAACTAACAAATATAATCAACGATCATCGCCGGAAAAAAAAAAGAACAAACCTACGAGAGTGTTGAGCAAAATCAATCGACGAGCAAACCAAGCTGAGAGTTAAAATCGGACCCGAATGAAGTATTTTGACTGGGAGCAAATTAAGCAACCCTTTGAAGTCAGAAATTGAATTAAAATAAAAACAAAAATCCCATCAACTGTGCGACTGCTCGTGGATCATCTCCAAAATCATCACTGCCGCCACACGACTGTGGCCTTAACGTTCGTTGGAGGGTGGCTGGCGACCAAAGGGAGCTGCAGTGAGGGAGAGAGCTAGCAGGAGATAGAGAGAGGGAAAGGAAATCGAGAGAGAGATACTTGTTGCCGTTGTCGAGCCGTTCGCGAGAACACGCCATTGCTGCTGCGTGGTCAATCGGTGCCTCAAGGTTGCAGTCGCCGGAGGAAGAGGGGAGAGACGGTCGCTGATGGAGAAGAAGAGAGGGTATTGAGAGAGGGGGAGATCGTGAGAGGGTTTTCAAGTTTTTCAGGGAGAGAGAGCATAAATGGTTCTTTAAAAAAAAACCCTAGAAACCAACAATAAAGGCAACCTTTATGCCCGACATTAAAAGCCCAAGATTTTAAAAAATGTGCGTCCGACATTAAAAATCCAGCGTGTTTTTTCGTCCGACATTAAAAGTCCTCCGCATTTTTTTCTGTCCGACATCAAATGTATTAATTGTTGTAGTGAAATTTTTCTTCCAAATCAAAATTTGAGATTCAAACATCAAATTCTATTCCAAATGCAAGTTTGAATTTGGTAAAATTTTACCTCAAATTATATTTTGGGCATAATCCAAATTTTATCCCAAATGGACCAAAGTCCAAACCTCAAGATATATTCCATATGCAAGTTAAAATTGGGTAGGATTTTACCTCAAATCAAAATTTGGGTATAAACCAAATTTTGCCCAAACTTGAAATCAAAGTTTGCTGTCAAACAAGGAAAATCAAAATTTTGACCAAACCCCAAATTTTGATTAATTGGCGATAAAAGTGTGACAAATAAAAAAATCAAAATTTTGACCAAAATTCATATTTTGATTAAATTGACGTACCAAATGAGTCAAAGTCAAGAAAAAATACCTTGCATTTTAATTCCAAAATATATTTTTCGAGATTCACTCACACATAACTTGTGCCTAAATCTCGAAAAGGGGGCATTTGTGGAAGGAGAAATTTCGGTCAATCACAAATTGCCACATCATTAATATAAATTAATGATAAAATAAATTTGGGACCAATTACACATTTACACGTGTGCCTAAATTAAATTAATAGACATTAAAATTTTGCATATCAAAGAATGCCACTTGTATCCATCAGATAACATCAGCCAAGTTCAATCAAATTATGCCACGTGGCAATTGAACCCAAACCCAAGCCCATATGAGGTCCATCAAACTCTATAAATAGAGGAGGCCACCATTCATTTTGAGGGGATTCAGATTCGGGGATTCAGATCAGAGAACTCAGAGTCCAGAGAATTCTGCCAGAGTCCAGAGTCATCAGAAGTCAGAGAGTCTAGAGAATTCAGAAGATCCAAGATTCAGAATTCAACCAACTCAAGACTCAGAAGATTTGAAGACTAGAAGACTCTAAGAAGAGATCAATAAGCCAATCGACCGATCAAGAAGATCAACAAGTCAGCAGGCCGATCATCCAAGAGGATCAACAAGCTAACAAGCCGATCCAACAGATCATCAAGCCAACAGCCTGATCCAAGAGATCAACAAGCCAACCGACCGATCAAGAAGATCAACAAGTCAGCAGGCCGATCATCCAAGAGATCAACAAGCCAACCAACCGATCAAGAAGATCAACAAGTCAGCAGGCCGATCATCCAAGAAGATCAACAAGCCAACAGGCCGATCATCCAAGAAGATCAACAAGTCAGCAGACCGATCATCAAACCGATCATCCGAGAAGATCAACAAGTCACAACAGGTCGATCCAAGAGATCATTAAGCCAGCAGGCCGATCATCCAAGAAGATCATCAAGCCAACAGGCCGATCCAAGAGATCATCAACCTAGCAAGACGATCATCCAAGAAGCTCAACAAACCAGCCCAAGAAGATCAAGAAGCTAGAGACCAAAGTTTATATATTTAAGAGAGAGAATCAGAGGATTAAAGTTAGAGATTGTACACCCACACGCATACAACATTAATACAATATATAATTTATTCCACGTGTCTCCATCCCCGAAGTCTCTTTCTCTTGTTTAAAGATCCAACCAACGTGATGGCACCAAAGAAAGCTCCTGCGAAGGTTACCACATCAAGCGACTCTTACACTGGTCCTGTCACTCGTAGTCGCTCCCAAGGAATTGAGATCAAGGAGGATCATACTCCTCTGGCTGTTGCAAGCAAGATCTCAAAGTTGATTGAAGAATCCTCTAAGGATAAGGTTGCAGTCAAAGACAACCCACTGTTCGAATCTGTCGTTCCAACATCTAAGCAGCCAAAGGATACACTAAATCCTGATGTGATGTCCGTCATGATGGCTGATGTAGACCAAGATGAAAGAATGGCAGAGATGGAAAGGAAACTCAATCTCTTAATGAAGGCAATTGATGAGAGAGATCTTGAGATTGCCTATTTGAAGAACCAGCTGCAGAGCCGAGAAGTGGCTGAGTCTAGAATGTTAATTCCAAATTAAAATTGATTTCGGAATTTAGGTCAAAACCTATTTTGAAATTTATTTGAAAAAAAAACTCACTTTCCAATCAAATTGAAATTGATTTTGGAAATCTAAATTAAACTCAAATTGAAATTCATTTGAAAATATCAAATTAGGATCCAATTGACATCCATCCAAGAATTCCCAAACTTAACCAATTTATTCAAATTAAAATCAAAACTTTATTTGAAAATTTCAAATCAAAACTAAATTGAAATTGAGTTCTAAAACTCCCCATTAAACTCAATTGAAATGAAATCAATTTAAAACCAAAGTGAAATTGAATTGAAATCGAAATTAAACCAAATTGACTTTGATTTTTTTTTTTTTACAATCCTAAAAGAAATTAAATTGGAAATTCAAATTTAGAATCAAAATGGGGTTGAAATCAAAGCTTCAAATAAAAATTGAATTGAAACTGAATTGAGATCTCTAATGTGAATTAAAGACATTGATTCAAATTCAAGTCAATTAAAACCAATGTGAAATTCAAATTAGAAATTTCATATTAAAGCTTAATTGAAATTGATTTTGAGATTTTAATGTAAACCAAAATTGAAATTGAACTCCAATTAAAGTCCATAGACATTCCCAATTTAATTAAAATCAAGATTGATTTCTAATTTAACTCAAATTTAGATTTATTTCAAATTTAAAATTAAATAGACATTGATTTGAAAATTCCAATTTATATGCATTTTGACTTTGAAATTTCAATTAAAACAAAATTGTCATCAATTTGAAATTCCATATTAAAACCAATACAAATTAGAAATTTCAAATAAAACCTAATTAAAATTGATTTAGAAAAATCTCAATTAAAGCTAATTTGAAATTGGTTTGTGAATTCTAACTTAAAATCAAAGTGGAGAAAAATAAAACCAAACTCATAAAATTAAAAGGGAAAAAGGAAGTTTGTTTTCTTTTTTTAAAAAAAAAAAAATCTTGCTTTTTCCTAAAAAATAAAAAAAAAACTAAATAAAGAAAATAATGAATGAACAAATAAAAGGAAATGATAAATAACAAAATAATGATAAAGAGTGGGACCCACCATCATTTCATCCTCTTCCTCACTTTCTTTCTCTCTCCCCATTCTTCTTTTCTTTTTCCTTTTCTTCCTCCACTTAACTCTTCTTTACCTTTCTCTTCCATGAAAATTCACTGGAATGTGGGTCAAAGTTACTCCTGGTTCTTCGGATGGTTGGAGTTTGCGGTGGCGACAGATGTCAGATCGGGATTGGATTAGTGGCGAAGTTCGTCGGAGTAGTGGCGGCGTAGGTCTTCAACGGCGGCGACGATGTGGTGTGCGATGGCGGCGAAGCAACGAGCAACTCAATCTTTCAAAAGATTAAAATTTCTCTCCACTCTCTCAAATTTCACTCTTTTCTCTCTCAAACTTCACCTCTTTCTCTCCTTGTTCTCCCATTTCCCACCACCTTTGTTCTTGTTATCCCTTCTCCATAAGCTCTCCTTTTATAGGAGACCTTGGAGAAGGGGTTGAGAAATAAGGAGAGGGGTTGAGAAAGTGGGGGAGATAGTGGAAGGTTGGGAGAAGAAGGGGGAGAGGGAGAAGGAGAAGGAAGAGGGAGTGGAAGACCAAAAAAGAAAAAAATAATAATAAATAATAAATAAATAAATAAATAAAAAGAAAAAAGAAAACAAAATGAAATGAAAATAAACAATTCAAACCAAAAAATGAATGTTTTTGATAATATGTGCGGAAGGGGATTTGAACCACAGATCTTGGGATTATCAATACACTTTTATGTCAATTGAGCTACGCTCTTAGTTACATACCAAAATTCTAATATTATTACTAAAAATCAAGTCGGACCAAATACGGTGTCTACAATGAGTGTTGGTTTCAAGATTTGAAAAATAAGGTTTTGCGAGTAACGAATTAAGAGAGCTAAAAATTTAGAAAGAATGAAGTTTTTTATGTTTTATTTTTTTGACTACATGTCATAAGCAAAATAAAAAAGTATGAAAAAGATAAATTAGAAAACATAAAAGAAAAAAAAAGAAGCATACGCTTCAAGTGGGTTGTTCAACCAACTCTCTAGACATTGCACAATTGATTTCATCATGCTTCCATCCAAACAACTTCTTTTACCAAGGTAAATGAGAATTTAGCTAACAAATGAGTAACTTGGTTTCTATTTCTTTGGATGAAACTAAATTTTAAAAAATCTCTATATAGTGGTAAAGAATTAAAAGTTACAAAACTTTTAGTATTCAACAACCATTTAAAATTCTATTATTAATTATATTTAAATAAAAGGAACTCTAATTAATGGAAAAACCTTTTGTATTCTAACTTCTCATATTCCATACCATTATTATTGATAATTAATTAATAATTTATTCTCAATAACTAAACTAATTATTTGATTATTTGATTAAAAAATTAATAATTTACTATTTATAATGAATGGTCACATATTTTGTAATTAAAAAAAAATTAAAGCATCATGTTTATTTTCCAAACATTTCAAATTACCCAATGATACTTTTTTCATGAAATTAAAAAATAATTATAATACACTATAATATTAATTAAATAATAAAAAAATTAACAACAAATAATAATTCACCTAAATTTAATTTGATTTTTCCATAAAGAAATAAAATCTAATTTTTTTTTTTGTAAAATAATATTTTAATTAAATTCATCCCATCAATTATAACATTTAAATATAATTGTAGGAAGAACAATTATAACATTTAAATATAATTGTAGCTAGGAATAACTCATTTATTATTAGTAATCAATGATAAATGACATGTTTGTAAATTTAGAAATTGAATAAGGGCATAATAGTCCAAAAAAGTTTTTTCAAGATCCTCCCTTTTTAATATACTAGTTTTTTAGTACGTGCGATGCACGGTTGTCCATCAAATTATTCATATTTTTTATAACAATCAAATAATTTTACGGAAAATACAAATGATAGATTAATTACTAATATAATATGTTATAATTTATAATTTTATAAATGATTTAAATTAATTAATGTAATTTTCATTTCATAGACTTGTTAATCTTTTATGTCAACATACCTATCACATTTTTATTTAACAATATCATGTATATTTTATAATTTTATAATTTATTTTTATAATAAGTTATATTTAGAATCAAAAACAATTTTTTAAAAATTTCATTAAAACAAAATGTGTTAAGGCATTTTGTAAGGTATATACTGTTGGATAAATGTCAGAGGTTCGAACTCCCACTTTCAAATTAAAAAAAAAACAAATTAAAGCATGTTCAAACATTTTAAATAAAAAATACAATAATAAAAAATATAAAAGTAATTAAAAAAACATGTAGTAGCTAGGTATAAAATAACATTAAAAAACAATAGTTAAGAAAAATCAAAACTCTCTATACACATCCTTAAAATTGCATGTTAATTTCTACCTACAAAAACGATTATTATATTCAACTTCATCAAATTAAAATTATAACCTTCCAAACTTATAAATAGCGATGTAGATTTGATATATGCATCCTATAAACTTGAATGCATAAGGTAATGCCATCCTAAAAAAATGTATAAGGTATATGTCTAGAATTGCTTTCAATATTAGAGAGGCTTTGACAGTAAGGAAATTAGAAATAACTAAAAATAAAGAGAAAATTTGTGGTTTTTTCTTTAAAAAAAAATGTTACAAATTTTTTGGAATTGGAAACTTTTGAATTCTATTACTCATTATTTCTAGTGAAAAACATTTAATTTTTGAGAAATAAATAATACCAACTTTTCATGTTCTAACTTTTTAGATTCCTTTATTTATTATGGGTTTTTTAGCATTATTTATTTATTATAGTTGATAATGATTTACTTATTATTGATAATTATTTACAAAATTAACAATTTATATTTAATCAAGGGGGAGAGATATTGTCAATAAAATAAAATAAAATAATCAAGGGGAGAGATTTTAGGGAGGTGGTGAGAATGAGAGTGAAAAATTTATTAAAATGATTTTAATGTTTTTGTGGTTACCATTCTTTCTTTTTAATTTTTTATTTTTCCAAAGAAAAACAAATTATGGAAGTCATTTTTTAGCAAAAATAGTAAAAGAAAATTAAAATTAGATAATAATATTTCAATCCACAAATTTGTGAACTCCTCCAACTTAAGGGAGTCAATTTTTCTTTTTAATTTTAGATTTTTACTTTAAGGATAGTTTATAGTTGTATTGCATAAAATGACAAAGTTAATATTGTATATATATATATATATATATATATTTGTACTAAATTCAATTATTAAAGAAAAGTTGCAATCATAAAAATCTATTTATTATTATTAATTAATGTCGATGACATGGTTGTAAATTTAGAAATAAAGGTAGGAATAGAGTAATCCAAAAATGTCTTTTTAACCCACTTCATTTTATATATATATATAAAAATTAATTATATGGAGTAAAAAAATTATCTAACAAAATTAGCATGTGTTTTAATTTTAAATTTAAAAAAAGTTCATAAGTTCCTTCTATATTATAAATAGATAAATTTATTTCATTATTGAATGTTAGTGTAATTGTAAAAATGACAAAATTAAAAGAAATCGTTATTAATAATAAAATCAAATTAATTGTAGTTTTTATATAAATAGTTATTATTATTATTTTACAATTATAAAATGATATCAAAATTAACTTATGCATTTCTTATTCGTCAATATTTTATTATTCACCCCTTTAAAATATTAATCATATTCTTAATTATTATTTTTTTACAATTATTCTTAATTATTATCAATATATATTTTTTAATGTTCTTAGTGTTATATCCTTAATTTTCTTAAATTTGAACTTTCAAATTGTTGTGAAAAATGAGTAGAAGAGACAAATTTAGGGTCGAAGGAAATAAAATCAATATAAAACTTTTGACCTTCTAAAAAATTTATATTCTATAATTAAATATAATTAGATAAAAATATTAATTTTATAATTTAATTTATCTACATGGAGGAAACTTTTTACATTCTACTTTTTCACATTTCATATATACATTTAATTTTTATGGGTGCATTTAAATTGCATTATCTTCTACACCAAAATCTTAGTAAACTTTAGGTTACATTTTATTGTTTTTAATATATCAATTAAAAAATATATAGTTATTTTCTTTTTTTTAAAAAAATGAAAATTTTATTTTACCTAAGTTGGACTAATTATTATTTTTTTATCAAAAATTCTAATTATTTCAATGCTAACTTTTTGTTATGTATTGTTTTTTTTTTCAACCTTAATAAAGATAAAATTAATTTACTAATTTGATTTCATATTATAATTATAATCAAAGAAAAATTATTTAATTTCTTGGGAATGTGGAATGAGAAAACTTTTTGTATTCCAATCCTTCATATTCCATATAAATTATGGTGGATAAATAATTCTTAATTTATTATTGATAATTAATTAATGTATTGTTTATAATTAATTAAAAAAATTTGTGTGACATTAGGTACATGATTATTTTCTCAACAAAAGAAACATACTTTGTAATTGATCAATAAGTTCTTATTTTTTCAACAAACATTTTCAATAAAAAAAATACACGAATTATAAAAGAAAAGAACAAAAAAAATTAAGAACTTAGCTATACACTTGTTTCTTCAAATTAATTTGCTAACTTGATCACAATTGATAGACAAAAAAATTAAGAACTTAGCTATACACTTGTTTCTTCAATAAAAAAAAAAAATACATGAATTATTAATACACTGTTATTCAAGTTCATCAAACTTGAGTTGTAATGTCGCAACTCTTGGGGTTTGGGATATAGATAATGACACAAGCATCCTTTGCATCTTGAATGTAACACCAACAACCAAGAAATTTCCCTAATGTTACTTCGAAGGCGCATAATACTATTACCTAGGGGGTTCATCTTCAACCGAGATTTTCTTGATGTTTCAAGAACCCTTTGTAGAGCTTCTGGACGTCCTCTTCCTATCTTGGATTTGAAAACTATATCATCTTGAGATGTTTTAAAGATTGGAGAGCTTTTGAGAGCAAGACAATGAGAGAATAAAAATAAAGAATAAGGAAAGAACAAAGTTGTAGGTGTGTGGTGAAAAAATGGTGAAAAAAACCATTTTTTATAGTAGTAGAATGTGTGGGGTTATAAAACTTTTTGAATTCTAAAACTTTTAATTTTACATTTTGAATTAAATTAAAGAAAAAAAATCATTCAAGTGGTAGGAAAAACCTTTAGTATTCCATCCTTTAAGATTCTATAAATTTATTATTGAGAATTAGTTATTAATTAATTAATATACTTTTTATAATTAATCGTTAATGGCGTATCTTGTAGTTTAGTAAATCAAAGAATGGACAAAAGTGTCCAAAAATGTTTTTCCAACATTCTCACTTTTTAATATAGTATAGATATAGATTATAGATTTTAGTAGTTATTAAATAAATTGAATGATAACCAAATCTACCAAATATACCGTAAATACCTTCTTTAATATAGTTGAACTATTCAAGACTACCAAATATACCGTAAATACCTTCTTTAATATAGTTGAACTATTCAAGACATTATTATTATTTTTTTCTTTTTTTGAGTTTAACAACATATGGGGATGAAAGATTCAAACCTCATATCTCTTGGTCAAGGGTACATGTCAATTATGGTTGAGATTATGCTCGCTTTGACAATTCATTTGTCTTAAAAGTCAGATTTTTTAATCCTACCCACACTATTGGATTATAGAGTATAGTGCATGATCATCTAACATTAAAAAGTGTTCATTTTAGTTGATTATTCTAGAAAAGCAAGATATTCAATTAATAGCCAATAAGATCCCATTTCATGGAAAAAAATATGAATATTATATCACAAATAAGATAAGAGGTAGGAATCTTAACATTATTCGATTATTGTTTATTATTATTTATCATTTTGTCATTATTGTAATACCAAATCATATATTAAAGTTAGCCATGCATTTAGAAAATTCATTCCTAAGCTATATTTAGTAAACTAATTTAATTTATTTAGAAGGCTTATAAAATGGATGGGCAAGAAAGAAGCTTAACCATCACACAGAACAATTTACAAACTTTCAAAAGAAGGATAATATGGCAGAGAAATCTAGTGTCAAGTTGCTTGTTGTGATGATGTTTCTGGTTGTGTCTAGCTCGAGTAAAGTTTCAAGTTTTTATTCTTTTTCCTTTTTTTTTTTAATCTTAATCTCTTTAAAGTTGACCTTTTTTTTTAAGTTGTTAATTATATGTGTTGATGCCAAAATCCGGACAGAAGACTCACCTGACCTTCACGTGACACCAACAGTGAATTTGTAGAAACTGGGGAAGACGTGACCTGCAAGACCAGCAAAAACCGCTGCACACCGGCGTGGTGTAGGCCACACTGCCTCCGATGCCTAAGTCAGAAAACCGAGGAGAAGCTACAGATAGTAAGGGGAGAGTCAGGAATAGAGTTTCCGAACCCTTCTTCCGTGGTGAAGAGGGGGTTTTATACCTGTTTGTCCTCCTAGGGTTTTTAGGAATTCGGAGGTGTTTCGGGATGAACCAGACGGAACCGGGGAGATTCGGGGCATCAGGGACTGAAAAGAGGTCACCGGGCTTGGCCCGCGCAAACGGGCCGAATGGTCGGCCTCGGCCTTTTGCCGAGGCCGACCATATGGGTGCCCGACCCTTTGGTCTGGTCTTCCTCTGGGTCGGTCTTTTGGTCCTACCTCTGCCCGATTGTCCTCGTCAGCTCCTTGTGCATCTGTGTGGTCCAAAATCACCTATAACAATATGTAAATGGAATGGCTAAAATTTTGGAAACATATTATGTATTTTGCAATTGAAGGCAAGCCATTGGGATCAAAGGGGAACCTCTTGGCGGAAACTCACTGCACCAGACCTTCTGACTGCAAAGATCCTAGTTGTATATGTTCTGACTTTCAATCATGTGTGTTCACATGAGATTTTCGAAGAGAAAATTTAATTCGTGAAACGACTTCTTGGTTATATTGATTTCTATGTATAAATAATTGTGGAATACAATCTCTAGTTACAATCCTTTGATGCTTTCTCTCAAGGTAGCTTTGATCTACAAAGTCTTCAAGAAATTTTAATCTTCAGAGTCTTGAAGGTTTGTTCACCTTTGAAGGATTCTCCTGGATGATTGAAGTAGACTTCAGGCTTCAAGTCTTCAGTCTTTAGATGACTTCACTTCAATCTTCAAACTTGCAGGAAAATCTAGATTTTGGTCTTCAAAGTCTTGTGGGAGGATTGGAGCTTCAATCTTCAGGATTGCAGACAGCTTCAATCTTCTAAATCTTTAGGGTCTTGCAGAGAACTTTGATCTTCTGAATCTTGCAGAGGCTTCAGTCTTCAGAGTCTTGGAGGAAGCTTCAAGCTTTTGAACTTTGCAGAAGCTTCGATCTTCAGAGTCTTGCAGCAGGATATGGACTTCAATCTTCAAGATTCTTGCAGGAGGGATGGAGCTTCAATCTTCAAGTCTTGTAGGAGGATCAGAGCTTCAGTCTTCAGAGTCTTCTGAAAGCTTCAATCTTTCTGCCGCCCCTTCCAAATGACCCAATGACTCCTATTTATAGAGTTTCCCAACGGCTTTAATGGGCTTGGGCTTAAATTGGGCTTGGGCCCATCTATGGGTCTGGATGAATTTTTGGGTTTCAGGCCCAATTATCTTAATGACATTGGGTTTAAATTGAACCAAATTTACCCTAAACTTAATCATACTTTAATTTAAGTTTATAAACTTTAGGATAAATTAAATAAATGATCATTTGATCTTAAGTTTAATCATCGTTGGATTCGGTCAAGACCGTTAACACAATTAGACGACCACAAAAGGACACGTGGCCTTTCTTATTTTGCCATAATTAATTTTGAGATATGTATTAATTCATGACACCCCAAAATTAAATAATGACGTGGCAATCTCTAATTGGTTGGAAAATTTCTATGCCAACAAATGCCCCCTTTTCGAGATTTATGCACAAATAGGTGTGGGTGAATCTCGAAAAAGATGATTTGGCATGAAATGCAAGAGAACTTTTTTCTCTTCATGATTTTGACTATCCCAATTTTTATTTTGAACTGGGAATATGATTTGAGGCTATTTTCAGGTTTAGTTTGAACTTAGAATAAAATTTGAATTCTAGTTCACTCCTGTTTTAAGCCAAAATTTGGATTTGAGGTAAAAATTTGAGATTTACTCCGAATTGGTTTCAAAGGAAACTTTGAATTCTACCTTTTTTTTTTTTTTTTTTTAATTTGGAGTAGAATTCGAGGTTATACCAACTTAGCCTTAACTTAATCATGCTTTGGGTAGAATTTGGAGCATGAATAAATTTGGCTTTGAGATAAAATTCTACCAAATTTTGGTTTGGATAGAATTTGAATTTGATAAAATCCCCATTTGGAATAAAATTTTGGATTATTCCCAAATTTTGATTTGAGGTAAAAATTCTACTCGATTTTAACTTGGTAGAATTTGAGCTTTGAATTTGGTCAAATTTAATTTGGGATAAAATTTGGATTATGCCCAAATTTTGATTCGATATAAAATTCCAAATTATGAACTTGAATTTAGAATTTAATTTGAACCAGGATTTAAGTCCCACCTCAATTTTGGGATAAAATTTTGGATTATCCCCAAATTTTCATTTGGAAGGAACTTAATTTCAACCAAGATTTTGACTTTGAATTTCTATATCCGAATCTTGATTTGAATTCGAGTGAACTTTGAACTTGAATTTTAGGCCAATGCTCATCTGCTGCCGACTTGAATATACCCAAATTTAGATATGAGATATAGTTGAAATTTTATCACGAATTTAACTTCGAATAAAATTTGATTCAACTTGAATTTGGAATTGGACTTGAACACCTTCAAACTTTAGTTTGGGGTGGACTTTAGAATGTTCCCCATTTTGAAATAGAATAATTCTAATGTTGAAACTTTAGACTCTATCTCCTCTTTTATTTGATAGGAAAGGTTAGGATTCCACAAATTTGAACTGAGAAGATAAATTACATATCAACCAAATATGGATTTGAGCAAATTTCTCAAAATTTCGTTTGACTCCAAATTGTTTTAACTGAAATTTTGGATTTTAAACCCATTAGAATGGGTAAAGCCCATTTTGATGGGAAATATCTCAAATCCAATTTATATCCCAGATAAATATAACCGAATTTGAATCAGATACAAAAATATTTGGTCAAAATTGTTGCTGTAAACAAGCAACATATATAGGCTTCATCCTTTTATAAAGTTGCGTCGTTGGAGGCATATCTTGGAGTCTGTTCGAGCTTTGCTGCTGCTGTTGACTGGGTGTATGCCGGACGAAGGTTCCAAATGCTCTTGCTGGTCGGTAATCATGCTTGAATATATGCCGGATCCGAGGGTCTCGTCGGGACTTTGCCATAAAGAGGTCATGGCGTTGATCATGGGTATTGCTTCGTCGAAGGGAAGGTTCCGCCACTGTGGGTGTCGGAGCAAGGAAAATAATCTCACCGAAGTTGGGTTGTCGTGGGCTCATCGGTCGGAGGCTGCAGTGGCTAGCGACGACTCATCATGAGGAAGAAGACGACGGGAGAACGAGGGACACAAACGGACGGCAGCGGCGCTGGCGTTACTCGCGACGTGTAGACGGCTGAGAGGCGGCGGCGGTCGGAGCAAAGAAGGTGACGACGGCACGACAACGTGAGTGACGACGGCCAGATCTGGGTGATGAGGTAGGCGACGCTGCTGGTGTTTAACCGAGAAGGAGGAGAGAGTGAATGAGGGAGGAATAGAAAAATGGGGGAGAAAAAGAAAGAGGGGCACACAACTTTTTTTTTTTTTTTAATTTCTTTTTTTTTTCTTTTGGTGGCAAAACCTTATACTTTTTTTTTTCACTTATTGCCTTTTTTTTTCAATTTCGATCTCAGCAAACCTCTTATTTTATTTTCTTTTGATTTTCCTTTTTTTTAAAAAACTTTTTTTTTTGCCATATATATATATTTTTTTTTACTTTTTGATTTTCCTTTTTTTTTTGATATTTTGATCTTTGCACTCGATGAACCTTCACTTGATTATTTTTTTTATTTTTTTTTTTTTAATTACTCCTTTTTTTTTCAATCTCAAGGAACAATTGTAACCCGTTGCTTTCATTGCTTCCAAACTTGAAACTCAAACAAAGCGAAGGTGAGGGTGAAACTTATAAGGTAGGGCTTTGACCCTCAGTGTTCATCCTCAGCTTAGCTTCCAGCCTTGAAACCGAAACCAAGCGAAAGTTGGGGGTGAGACTTATAAGGTAGGGCTTTGACCCTCAGTGTTCATCCTCAGCTTAGCTTTCAGCCTTGAAACTGAAACCAAGCGAAAGTTGGGAGTGACACTTATGAGGTAGGGCTTTGACCCTCAGTGTTCATCCTCAGCTTAGCTTTCAGCCTTGAAACTAAAACCAAGCGAAAGTTGGGGGTGACACTTATGAGGTAGGGGTTTGACCCTCAGTGTTCATCCTCAGCTTAGCTTCCAACCTTGAAACTGAAACCAAGCGAAAGTTGGGGGTGACACTTATGAGGTAGGGCTTTGACCCTCAGTGTTCATCCTCAGCTTAGCTTCCAGCCTTGAAACTGAAACCAAGCGAAAGTTGGGGGTGACACTTATGAGGTAGGGCTTTGACCCTCAGTGTTCATCCTTAGCTTAGCTTCCAGCCTTGAAACTGAAACCAAGCGAAAGTTGGGGGTGACACTTATGAGGTAGGGCTTTGACCTTCAGTGTTCATCCTTAGCTTAGCTTCCAGCCTTGAAACTGAAACCAAGCGAAAGTTGGGGGTGACACTTATGAGGTAGGGCTTTGACCCTCAGTGTTCATCCTCAGCTTAGCTTCCAGCCTTGAAACTGAAACCAAGCAAAAGTTGGGGGTGACACTTATGAGGTAGGGCTTTGACCCTCAGTGTTCATCCTCAGCTTAGCTTCCAGCCTTGAAACTGAAACCAAGCGAAAGTTGGGGGTGACACTTATGAGGTAGGGCTTTGACCCTCAGTGTTCATCCTCAGCTTAGCTTCCAGCCTTGAAACTGAAACCAAACGAAAGTTGGGGGTGACACTTATGAGGTAGGGCTTTGACCCTCAGTGTTCATCCTCCGCTTAGCTTCCAGCCTTGAAACTGAAACAAAGCAAAAGTTGGGGGTGACACTTATGAGGTAGGGCTTTGACCCTCAGTGTTCATCCTCAGCTTAGCTTCCAGCCTTGAAACTGAAACAAAGCGAAGGTTGGGGGTAACACTTATGAGGTAGGACTTTGACCCTCAGTGTTCATCCTCAGCTTAGCTTCCAGCCTTGAAACTGAAACCAACGAAAGTTGGGGGTGACACTTATGAGGTAGGGCTTTGACCCTCAGTGTTCATCCTCAGCTTAGCTTCCAGCCTTGAAACTGAAACCAAGCGAAAGTTGGGGGTGACACTTATGAGGTAGGGCTTTGACCTTCAGTGTTCATCCTCCGTTTAGCTTCCAGCCTTGAAACTGAAACCAAGCGAAAGTTGGGGGTGACACTTATGAGGTAGGGCTTTGACCCTCAGTGTTCATCCTCAAAACCAAGCGAAAGTTGGGGGGTGACACTTATGAGGTAGGGCTTTGACCCTCAGTGCTCATCCCTTACTTAGCTTCCAAACTTAAAACTGAAACCAAGCGAAAGTTGAGAGTGACACTTATGAGGTAGGGCTATGACCCTCTGTGTTCATTCTCTACTTTGCTTCCAACCTTGAAATCGAAACCAAGCGAAAGTGGGGAATGACACTTATGAGGTAGGGCTATAACCCTCAGTGATCATTCTCTGTTTAGCTTCCAACCTTGAAATCAAAACCAAGCGAAGCCCTCGAACTTGAACTTAGAGTACTTGAAGCGATAAAAGCTTGAACTTTAAGTACTTGAAACGAGGAAAACTCGAACTCGAACTTGAGACGAGCGAAGCCTCGAACTTGAACTTAAAGTACTTGAAGCGATGAAAGCTTGCACTTGAAATACTTGAAATGAGGAAAGCTCGAACTTGAGCTTGAAACGAGCGAAGCCTCGAACTTGAACTTAAAGTACTTGAAGTGAGGAAAGCCCGAACTTGAACTTGAATCGAGCGAAGCCTCGAACTTAAACTTAAAGTACTTGAAGTGAGGAAAACCCGAACTTGAACTTGAAACGAGCGAAGCCTCGAACTTGAACTTAAAGTACTTGAAGTGAGGAAAGCCCGAACTTGAGCTTGAAACGAGCGAAGCCTCGAACTTGAACTTAATGTACTTGAAGTTATGAAAGCTTGAACTTGAACTTGAAATGAGCAAAGATTGGACTAGAACTTGAACTTGAACTTAAAGCACTTGAAGCGATGGAAGCTTGAACTTTAAGTACTTGAAGCGAGGAAAACTCGAACTTGAACTTGAAACGAGCAAAGCCTCGAACTTGAACTTAACTTGAACTTAAAGTACTTGAAGCGATGAAAGCTTGAACCTGAAATACTTGAAATGAGGAAAGCTCGAACTTGAACTTGAAACGAGCGAAGCCTCGAACTTGAACTTAAAGTACTTGAAGTGAGGAAAGCCCGAACTTGAACTTGAAACGAACGAAGCCTCGAACTTGAACTTAAAGTACTTGAAGTGAGGAAAGCCCGAACTTGAACCTCAAAAGAGCGAAGCCTCGAACTTGGACTTAATGTACTTTAAGTTATGAAAGCTTGAACTTGAACTTGAAATGCGTGAAGATTGAACTAGAACTTAAACTTGAACTTGAAGCACTTAAAGCGATGAAAGCTTGAACTTGAAGTACTTGAAATGAGGAAAGCTCGAACCTGAACTTGAAACGAGCGAAGCCTTGAACTTGAACTTAAAGTACTTGAAGTGAGGAAAGCCCAAACTTGAACTTGAAACGAGCAAAGCCTCGAACTTGAACTTAAAGTACTTAAAGTTATGAAAGCTTGAACTTGAACTTGAAATGAGTAATGATTGAACTGGAACTTGAAGTACTTGCAGTGAGGAATGCTCGAACTTTGAACTTGAAACAATCGAAGCCCCAAACTTGAACTTAAAGCACTTGAAGCGATGAAAGCTTGAACTTGAAGTACTTGAAGTGAGAAAAGCTCAAACTTGAACTTGAAACGAGCGAAGCCTCGAACTTGAACTTAAAGTACTTGAAGTTATGAAAGCTTGAACTTGAACTTGAAATGAGTAATGATTGAACTGGAACTTGAAGTACTTGCAGTGAGGAATGCTCGAACTTTGAACTTGAAACAATCGAAGCCCCAAACTTGAACTTAAAGCACTTGAAGCGATGAAAGCTTAAACTTGAAATACTTGAAGTGAGAAAAGCTCGAACTTGAACTTGAAACGAGCAAAACCTCAAACTTGAACTTAGAGTACTTGAAGTGAAGAAAGCCCGAACTTGAACTTGGAATGAGCGAAGCTTGAACTTTTACTTTGAGACAAATGAAGCCTTGAATGACACACTCGAACCACAGCTTGCACGATCATCCTTGGAGATAAAGGAATTAGAGGCCAAACCAAAGTCTGTGAAGAGATCACCAATATTGAGTGTGCCTCTGTCTTGACTGATGAAGATGCTAAGTCTTTGGCCATGGCTCGTACCAACTTAGAGGATCTATGTGAAGAGCTGAGGAACTTCAAGTGGATGGCTTGACTTGATTGCCCCCTTTTGTTTTCTAGATTAGTTGTAAAGACACTTCCTTTTATTGTTGATCAATTGATGTTTCCCAGATTAAATAAAGAGTTAGAATTTCATTCATAGCCAGAATTTTTTTATTTTCCTTTAAGCTTGTCTCCTGTAAGACTTTTTTTTTTTTAAACTCTTCCAACACATTGTATCAAACAATTTATGTTTCCTTTGTCTATGCCATAAAAAGTTCATAATTTTATCTTCAACACAAAATGTTCCTTTTTTATTGCTTTGATTGAACTTAAGTTTTTTTCTTAAGCTGCCTACGTACCCTTCAAGTGGGAAGAGATCAAGTCATAACGTAGTTCAATATACAACTTTTTTTTTTGTGCCGTTCACCGTTTTAACTCATGCGGGCCAGGAGTATCATGCAGTTTAGACTCTTACGATAAGGAGTGTTTACATTTCATGCATAGAATATTTTTAAGGAACTTTCATCATCTTCCGACGTTTCAGGATCTGTTTCTTCCTCTGTGGTGATGTTGTAGCATACCACTTTGTCTTTTTCATCATCAGGGCTTTTCTCTTTCGGTCTTGTGATAATAACGTCATGTCGCTTTATTTTTAACGAACCCTCTGTATTTACAGAAACAAGCAATTTTCTCTTCATTCGTGAGGGGACCGCACTACGAATTTTCTCATCACCCTTTGTCTTGCTTGAAGTTTTTGTTATGTTAGGAACTGATATAGGGGATCGTCCTTTACCTTTTGTCGTTACACTCAACCTTTGAAAAGCTGACCGTCGTGTAGTAGGGGTTGAATGCACATTTCCTTTTTCTTCAGAAGCCATACTTAGCCTTTGGAAGGCTGAAGGTCGTGTGGAGCCAGAAGTTGGATGCTGACTTTCACCCACTACTGCAGTTGTACTAAGCCTTTGAAAAACCGAGGATCGTGTAACCGATGGTCCAATGCGATCAAATGCATAAGTTCTATGATCTATGTTTTCTTTAGCTTCTTCAGAATCATCGATTTCTTCCACTGTAATGTGAAGTGTATCTGCAACTTTCACTTTCCCTTTTCTTGTGATTCGAACCGGCTCAGGAGATTTATATCCAAGGCCAGCTCTTGAAGTGGGTATAGCGTAACTCTCTTTTTGAAGTTTCTTCTGTGTTGAGGAAAGTTCAGGCCTTTGGTCAGAGATCTGTAAACTTTTAAACTCAGTATGCGCTGTGAAATCATAACCTGTCTTTGCCAAGAGTTTGTATGCTTTAGGGTCAAACCCCTCTTCTGTTCGTCTATCAGGCAGAGTTGCTTCTACTTGTTTGTCTTTGACCTTTTGCTTGGATATCTTTGTAAGAGGTGTGATAAAATTCTCTTTCAAGACTTCAATGTCACCAACTCTTAAATTATTGGAGCATTCTGCAAATGGCGAATCACCCTTCTTGCGTCGAGATAAAGGAACATAGCGCAAGATAGGAGCGTTTGTCTTCTTCTCTTCCGAACATAGTGTCTTCTCATTTTTCGCCACTTCAACTTTTGTTTGCCTAGGAGATACCCTGCTTTCTTGATTATTAGAAGCACCCGCTTTTACATTCAGCTCTTTTTCTGTGCTTGTCTGTCGCTCTGATTTGTCGCTATTTCTTATCAAAGGAACTTCTGACGGCATAGCTTCCCCTACACTGTCATTCTTCATATAGAACTTCGCGTCTGCATAATGAGACTCAGCCTCTGAAAAGGGGTTGGTATCAGCATCAACCTTCTTAATACCATCTTGATAGAATTTAAAACATTGGTGCAACGTGGAAGTAACTACTCCATTTTCATGAATCCAGGGACGACCTAGTAACAACTTGTAGGTGGTCCTAGAGTCTATAACATGAAATAGGGTGTTAGCCTTTAAATCTCCAATGATGAGCTCTAGGTGAATCATGCCAATCGTGCGTTGCCCACCTTGGTTAAATCCTTGAATCACCAACTTACTATTTGACAATTCTTGCATCAGAATGCCTAGTTGGCTCATGGTAGACTTGGGCATTATGTTAACGGCAGAACCATCATCAATGAGAATTCGACTAACTTTCTGCTCTCTGATGTAGCCTGAGACAAACAAAGGCCTATTATGAGGCTTCGACCCAAGTAGTAAATCTTCATCGGTAAAGGCTATGGACGTGCATAACATGGAACAACATTATTTGTCTGGGAAGTGGATGGTTTACAAGCCTTTAACACCTCAATAAGAGTATTTTTGGCCTCTTGAGGGAGTGACAGTAAATCATCTATATTGAAGGATGGTAGGTCTTCCACTTTCGTGATTACTTTTGACGTGGCTGATGTAGCATTATCATCTTCTGTCACATTAACGACGTGACATGTAACAGTTTGATTGATTCCTGAAAGAAAAGTTCTTGGGAAGAATTCTTTTAGAGTTATTGGATGTGGAGGGTGGATATACTCCTCACTTTCCTCTAAGATAGGCTTGAGCTTTCTCGTATACTTCTTCCTATTTGTCCTTCGAGGCCTGCTTCGTCTTTTGTGTTCTTGAAACAAACGAGATTCCTTCTAAACCCAATTTTGCTTTCGGTTCTTCCGTCGAGTTACAAGTGTCCAGCCTCCATCTTCGTCTTCAATTTGCCTAAACTTTCCTTGAAGATCTTCATCGTAGAGAGCCTTTTCTGGGAAGTCATTTTCTGGGACCTCTGGTTGAGACCAAACGATAATAGGTTCAAAGGTACCAAATTGGATTAAGCTTCCTCTCTGATCATAAGGTAAACTTATAGATGACTGGACGTTAGGATGAGTTACTATGGCAGCGTGATTTGCCTGAGCTACTTCATCAAGATCTAGCTTGATTTTCTTTTCTCGAGCTAATTTCAAAATTAACTCCTTTAACACGAAACATTTCTCTACTGGATGACCGACGACTCAGTGATATTTACAGTAGTTGGGATCATTTACTTTTCCCCTCTCTTCAGGTCGTTTGCATTCAGGGAGTTCAATAAGTTTGTTTTCCAACAGTTGTTCTAACATATCTGAGATGTCAGTGTCTGGAAAAGGATAGACTTTTTCTTGTCTTTCTTTCAAAGTCAAGCGTCGTTTCTCGCCTTCATTTTGACGCTTCTCTATTTTATTTTCTCTTCTGTTAGAAGTAAACTTCAGAGGGGTCGTATTGACGACCATGGATTCTCTTGTAGCACCCTTCGAGGTTTTCCCGGTGCTCTTCGCTTCTTTCTTCTCCTTTTTCACATCGGGGACTGGAAAGTCCTTATTTCCTCTAGTAGCAATACTCAGCTCCATGTCATGAGCGCGAGTTGCTAATTCTTCGAAGGTGCGGGGTTTTTTGCCCTGTAATATATAAAGAAGTTCCCAGTGCATTCCTTGCAAACACATTTCCAAAGCGGATAATTCGGTGAGTCGGTCTTTGCAATCAAGACTCAGAGCTCTCCAACGATTAATGTAATCAATGACAGGCTCACCTTTCTGTTGTTTTGTACTTTTGAGTTCTGTCATGCTAACAGTTCGCCTTGTGCTGTAAAAGCGATTTAGGAACTCTCTTTCAAGTTGTTCCCAACTGTCGATCATCCCTGGCTCTAAATCAGTATACCAATCAAAGGCATTTCCCTTTAAGGTTCGGACGAATTGTTTAACCATGAGATCTCCACGAGTCCCAACATTTTCGCATGTTTCAACGAAGTGAGCAATATGCTGCTTATGATTCCCCTTTCCATCAAATTGTTGAAATTTTGGAGGTTGAAACCCGGTAGGCATGCTCAAGTTGTCAATTCTCTTAGTGTATGTGTAACGCCCCGCGTTTTGAAATCGAACCCTTTTGGGATCTGTTGAGCGTTCTTATTCTAATTTGGAAAATTAGAATTTAAGTTTAGCCTTGGGTCATTAAATTAAATTTCTATAATTTGGGAAAAAGAGATTTTTAATTAAATCCTTAAATTCCTAAAGTTTGGAGGTTTAATATTTGATATTTATTTTAAATATCAAAAGACCCGAATCCCAAATCAGTTGGGTTATTTTCTTTCCCGAGTTTTTTAGGAGTTTAAGTTTTTAAATAAATTCCTTGATGGGATATGATTCTTTTTTTAAATGCTTAAGGGTTTATTTAATGGAAAAAAAAGGAGAAAAGAAAAGGAAATTCAAGAAATTAGCAAAAAGAAGGCCTAATTTCCCTTTTCTCTCTCCATCTCTTTCCTTCTTGCCGTGAACCAGCCCCTCCCTACCGTGACTTCCTTCCGCCGGCCAGCACCCACGTTTCAGCACGCCATCGCCGCCAGTACCCAACCGTCGCGCCGCCCCACCCCGCCCATCTTCGCGTTTCTCTCTCTCCCGCGCGTCTCTCTCTCTCCCTCCCGGTTCCTCCCCGTCGTGAAACTCCAACGTCTCTGCCATTAGAGCCTCGCGTCGTCGCCTTCCTGTCTAGAAGTCGCCGTTGGTCGCAGCCTGAACCCCGTCGCAGCGTCGCCGGCCCCGTCGCACGATCTGTATTTCAACGCCGTCTTTGTGGGTTTTCTCATCGAGAAGTGGAAAAATACTCGTGGTAAGCCTTTTTCCTTCCCATTCCTTGTGATCTAAGGCCCGATCTAAGTGTCTCTTTGTTCGGTTTGTCCGATCTCGCGTGGCAGCAGCTTGGATCCCCTCTTCCGCGCGATTTCACCTCTGTCCAGCGGGGTTTTGACTCCGTTTTGGATTGTTACGGCGTCGCTTAGCGATTCCGGTAAGTTTTAACTCTTACCCATTCATAGTTAGAGCTTAAATTAGATTACCCAATGGAATAGGTGCTGGAAATTGTTAGATGGCATTGAAATTTTCATTCTGCAGCGCCGTCTAAGTGATCGATTGGGTTCGAATCACTATAAGCTCGAATACCCACTACCCAAGGATCGTTCTAGTGCATTGTTCGAGATTATTACAACCCGTCTAGCGTGAAAGCGGGTTCGTTTGAGTAAGTTTCACCCCTTCCCCTAAGACTCGTTAGCTTTAGGTTGAGTTGCCGTTATGTGTTAAGCTTTAAAAGCTTGTTAAAATCATTACCCATGCTTATTCGACTTCAATATTAGAATGCCCAAGTGTTTAAGTGCTGGAATTTAGTTTAATGTTGAAAATTCTGATCTGCAGCGCCGTAAAAGTGTTCGATTGAGTTCGAATCACTTAAAACTTGAATACCCATTGTCCAAGGAGTGTTCTATCACGTTGTTCGTGGTTAGCATAACCCGTCTAGCGTGGTATCGAGGTCGTTTGGGTAGTATTTGTTGCGGTTTTTGGCTTAAAAGCATGTTTCTATTAATGTCTGCTATGTGTCGTCGCCTAATTAGTTTTACCCAACCCTTGTAGGTCCTTAAATCATGATTTAGGAGGTTTATGCTTGTTGTTCGTGGTTTAAAAAGCATGCTAAAATTATCTTATATCAATTGCCTAAGCCGAGTAGCGTTGCCCAACCTCTAGGAGTCCTTAGAATCCAAGTTCTTGTCTTTTACTTTCTGTTCAACGGCTGAAAAGCCTTGGCTATAGCCATTCGGTGAGTACCCATTGCCCGTTGTGCCTCAGACATGGTTGCCCATGGTCTAAAGGCTTTGGGTTTTTAATTTGGGGAATTTTGAGTGGTTATACGATAAGGAAATAGACTTTCCTCAGTTGATTTAGACCCTTCTAGTATGTTTAAAGTATTTAGTAAGTTAGTTCTAATTTTAGAAGTTATTCTTGTTGTTTAGGAGCTTATCTAAATCTCTTGAGCAGTTTAAGGAGTTCTTAGGAGTGCTCGTAAGCTTTTCGGTAAGTAGTTTCTATCCGTTGAGTCTGTGTGACTGCATGAGCATGCTTGCTGTTTATCGCTTTTCTAGTATGCCTCGTTGTCTCGTTGTTTGTTATGGAATTTGATTTATGTGTTAGAAGTGCTGTTTGATCGATATTAAAGCATGATGAACTGTTGGTTGTTTTAAGCACGTTGTCTTATTGCTTTTGAGCTATACTGCATGATAGTCAAGTTGCATGGTCTTGTGTGCTCATTGAGAGATGAGTCGGGTTGTGTGAGCGGAGCGTGACGCGAAAATCACGTGTTAAGATTGCGCTACATGACGCGGAAATCATGTTATTGGTGCGGAGCGTGACGCGTAAATCACGTGTGGGTTGTGAGTGCGGAGCGTGACGCGTAAATCACGTGCGAGTGTGCGCTGCGCATGGCGCGTAATTCATGTGCTGGGTGTGAGTGCGTTACATGACGCGGAAATCATGTTTTGGTGCGGAGCGTGACGCGGAAATCACGTGTTAAGTTGCGTTGCATGGCGCGGAATTCATGTGCATTGGTGCGTGGCATGACGCGTAAATCATGTGCTAAGAAAGCGAGCATGGCGCGGAATCCATGTGGGTTGCATAGCATGTCGTGTGTTTACATGAGTCGTTCTTTTGAGTTATCACGAGTTTTGTTGATGAGTTAGCGTTTTATGGAGCATGACTATGTGTTTATTGCTTAACAGTATGTTGGATGCGTGTGCCTAACATGTTGATGTTGTTGTTTGATGCTTGATGGCTCGCCGGGTGTGAGCTGCTTACCAGTACCGTGGTTGTACTGAACCCCCCCCCCCTTTTTTCCCCCAACATTTTTAGATGATGCAGGTGAGTTTGCATATGATGAGCTCGGTGGTGCTGAGGAGGTGCACGAGGAGTGACTCCACTGGTTTAGGCATCTTTGTTTCAAGCTTTTGATTATCTAGTTTGTCGTAGAAAGTTATTTTATTCTTTTGGTTGTGAAGAATAGTGTTTATGTTTAACTCAGTTAAAAGCTCGTCTAGTTGCTTATTTCGATAAGATAGGTTTAGCTTGAGTAGAATCTATTTGAAGCTCGAACTCTTATTTTTAACAAAGTTATCATCTAGTATATTGTGTTTTTGTGTTTTGGTTGTGGTTAAATGAGCAGGCGAGACCTTACTCGCTATATTTGTGGAGTTTTGGGCTTGATGAGTTGCCTTGGAGCTGTGACGCTGTGTAGTTGTGTTTGTTTGGATTATAGAAGTGTGATTTATGTTTAACAGGTGATATAAAAATTTTGGGTTAGTCCTATGTATGTCGTTATGCTGCCGAAATTTTCGGTGCATTCGGTTAGTTTGGGTTGAGCGTTAGTAATGTCGCTAGGATTAGTCAAAAAAACCTGGGGCGTTACAGTATGGTTTGGAATACATAAGAGAATTTTGAGTAGGTCCACCATATTGAGCTCTAATGGAGCTCATAATCATATCTTGGAGTTGCTGAACAGACAGCGAAGCAATTGAAGTGGAATGTTGAGGCTGGTTTTCTTGCATGACAGCCTTCCCTTTGTCAATATTCTTTGCAGCGGGTGTTTGGCTTGATTCAGCGATATCACGACTTTCAATGTGATTTTTTAGAGAGGCAATTTCACAATCTCTCTCTTCAACCGCCTTCATCAGCATGTTGACCTTCCTTTCCAGTTCAGCCATTCTTTCTTTGCCTGTACCTATGTCAGCCATCATTACAGACATCACATCAGGATCTGATGTCTCCTTTGCCTGCTCAGAAGATGAAGTAGAATAATCAAATAAAGGATTTTCTTGGATGATCATTCCACCTTGATTTGACTCTGTCATCTGGGTCCATATCATATTTGCAATGACAGAAGCTTGTTCTTCTTCTAACTTTTGAATTTCTTTGGAGCGTCCGCGAGTAATTGGTCCCACGTATGAGTCGCTTGAAGTCTTGGAAGCAGCTTTCTTGGATGCCATCGCTTCTTTAGAAATTCTTTTTTTTTTTTTTTTTTGTAGATCCTGGATGAGAGAGAGAGATGAAAGGTAGAGAGGTCCCACCGGGCGTGCCAAACTGTTCACACGAGATTTTCGAAGAGAAAATTTAATTCGTGAAACGACTTCTTGGTTATATTGATTTCTATGTATAAATAATTGTGGAATACAATCTCTAGTTACAATCCTTTGATGCTTTCTCTCAAGGTAGCTTTGATCTACAAAGTCTTCAAGAAATTTTAATCTTCAGAGTCTTGAAGGTTTGTTCACCTTTGAAGGATTCTCCTGGATGATTGAAGTAGACTTCAGGCTTCAAGTCTTCAGTCTTTAGATGACTTCACTTCAATCTTCAAACTTGCAGGAAAATCTAGATTTTGGTCTTCAAAGTCTTGTGGGAGGATTGGAGCTTCAATCTTCAGGATTGCAGACAGCTTCAATCTTCTAAATCTTTAGGGTCTTGCAGAGAACTTTGATCTTCTGAATCTTGCAGAGGCTTCAGTCTTTAGAGTCTTGGAGGAAGCTTCAAGCTTTTGAACTTTGCAGAAGCTTCGATCTTCAGAGTCTTGCAGCAGGATATGGACTTCAATCTTCAAGATTCTTGCAGGAGGGATGGAGCTTCAATCTTCAAGTCTTGTAGGAGGATCAGAGCTTCAGTCTTCAGAGTCTTCTGAAAGCTTCAATCTTTCTGTCGCCCCTTCCAAATGAGCCAAGGACTCCTATTTATAGAGTTTCCCAACGGCTTTAATGGGCTTGGGCTTAAATTGGGCTTGGGCTCATCTATGGGCCTGGATGAATTTTTGGGTTTCAGGCCCAATTATCTTAATGACATTGGGTTTAAATTGAACCAAATTTACCCTAAACTTAATCATACTTTAATTTAAGTTTATAAATTTTAGGATAAATTAAATAAATGATCATTTGATCTTGAAGACCGTTAACACAATTAGACGACCACAAAAGGACACGTGGCCTTTCTTATTTTGCCATAATTAATTTTGAGATATGTATTAATTCATGACACCCAAAATTAAATAATGGCGTGACAATCTCTAATTGGTTGGAAAATTTCTATGCCAACAATGTGTTTGTGGCAAATTAGCAACCAAACAGTTGAACTTAAATGATTTGCAATTTGAAGAACGCAAAGGAGAGGATCTCAATAATTAAGTGCTAAGAAGAAAGAAAATTCAATCATGATGTGGTTGAGTGTGTATGGAAGTAAAACTTGTTCTTGAAATTTAAGAATAATGAAAAATAGACTCTTTTCAAATAAACAAGAATAATGAAAAATATAGTTTTTTTTAATTAATATATATACTTTGCTTTGTTTTTTTTTTTCCATTTTTTTCCCAAAAGCTTAAACTAATTTGAATCCTCAAAAACTCTAGAACGCACACTTTAATGCACATAAAAATTTAAAGGAAATCTACATTTTTTGTTGGCACATACAAATGAGACAGGCAAAACATCCCTTCTATTGTAAAGATATATATAGAGAAAACCCCCTTATATTATACTAGTTTTTTAGCATGTGCGATGCACGTTTATATTTCAAATTATGTATATTTTTCTTATAATTAATAAAATAATTTTGTTTAAGATACAAAAAATAAGTATAAAATAAAAATAAAAAATAGTTAAAAAAAAGAAAAAAATCAAACCTCACTCTATAAACATTCTTGAAAATTGCTTGCTAGTTTTTTTTTTTTTTTTTTTTAAAAGTTACATCATCAACTTGGAATTAGAACATTCCAAGTTCCAAACAACAAATTGGGATGCATATGTGATATATGCATCCCATCAACTCATATAAGGTATTTTATATTTGATTTCAATATTAGAGGAGACTCCCGAGAGGAAGGGAATTAGAGATAACTAAAAATAAAGAAAAAAATGGAGCTCATAACATTGTTGAAAAAATGAAGGAATAATATTTTTTTTAAAAAAATTTATTATAGTAGTAAATGTCATAAGTGTTACAAATCTTTTAGAATTCCAAACTTTTGAAATTCTATTATTATTATTTTTAGTCAAAATTATTAAAGTCTTCAGAAATAAATGAAAACACTTTTTTTTTTTGTATTATAACTTTTTAGATTCCATAGATTTATTATTGTTTTTAAGTAGTATATAATTATTATGGTTGATGATTATTTATTTATTATTGATAAATATTTTAATAATTAACAATTTGTATTTAAGCTAGGGGAGAGAGATTTTATGGAGATAGTGGGAAAGATTTTATGGAGGTGTGAGATGTGAGTGAAAATTTTATTAGAATAATTTATTAATAGTTTTGTGGTTATGGTTTCCTTTAGTTTATTTCTTCATTTTTATATGCTCTCAAGTAAAAACAAATTATGGAAATCATTTCTTACACAAGATAGTGAAAGCATTTTTTTAATTAATTTGTTATTGTTATAGTTAATTAAAAATTTTGTGAGACATTAGGTTAGATGGTTATTTTCTTAACAAATTAAAAGAAACATAAGTTTGCAATTGATCAATAAACTTTTATTTTCTAACAAATATTATAAATAAGAATAATAATACACTTACTTATAAAAGAACAATAAAAAAATAAACAGTAAAAAAGAATTCAAGATCTTCATTATAATTTAAAAAAAAAAGAATAAATAGTAAAAAAATTCAACATCTTAGCTATCCACTGATTTCTTCAAATAGACTTTCACTGGTGATAGACAAACTTCATCAAAGTTGAGTTGTAATGTTGCAAACCTAGGGTCTAGAATAGATACACACATGCATCCCTTCCCCTTGCTCTTTGAATGTAACACCAACATCTTGAGATCCTTTGAAGATTGAGAAGCGTTTGAGAGCATTGAGGGAACACCAATAAAGAATAAAGAAAAAAAATGAAACCCCGGGTGTTGGTGAAAAAAATGGTGAAAGAAAACTCATTTTTATAGTGGTAGAATATGAGAAAATACAAAACCTTTTTTTTTTTTAATTAAATTAAAGAAATAAAATCTTTTAAGTGGTAGGAAAACCCTTTCACATTCCAACCTTTAAGATTCTATATACTTATTATAGATAATTAATTACTAATTAATTCATTTTATTTTTATAATTTATTATCAATGGCATATTTTGTAAATTAAAAAGTTAAAGAAGGGACAAATATGTTCAAAAATGTTTTTCCAACATCCTCACTTTTTAATATAGTATAGATATAGATTAGCGAAAGCGAGCTTAACTCAACGGTAATTGACATGTACCTTCGACTAAGAGGTCTGAGGTTCAAATCCCTCCACCTCCAAATGTTGGTGTACTAAAAATAAAAAAAACCCTTATATTATATTAATATTGTTCTATCAATTAATAATAACTCTGCCTAACAAATTTAATTAACCTTAATTTAGTTCTTCTTTTTTTTTTTAAGATTTAATTTTTTTGAATAAATGCCTTAATTGTGGGTAAAATATGATTATGATAAACATCTTCTCTCCTATCAACATATGCAGTGTGACAAAGAACGAAGAAATAGATTTAGGTAAGATTTTCCATTAGTTTTCAATAGCAACTAAATGAAAGTACATCCACACAATATTATTTTCGCTACTCTTTTCTATTTGACCAAATCTTCAATTTAAATGTTGTTCTAACTGATTAGTTAAGATGATAGGCATCTATTCTAAAGAAAAAAAAAATATTTGAATAACTAAAAAAGTTATCGATATGAACGCACCATTTTAGAAACGTTTGAAAATCCACTCTGATTCTTAATATGATTCAAGGGGTTGATCTAGTAACAAAAATATACTTTGGTTCTTATTATAAGCTAATGGTAAATTTAATATTATATAAATACTACAACAAGTTATACACAAATTTACAATGTAGAAATAATAAAAAAAATTACAATGTATAATTAACTTGAATATTTGTCATTCAATGTTTAGATTGACCTTTAATTAGGACAAAATCCTTAAGGATGGGAGTTGGAAGACCAAACGGCATACCCAACAAGATAGGACAATATTTGACTGCATATGGATGACCATTATATTTAATTTAGTTAAAAAATAATTTTTTTTGAAAGGTTACACTTTTGGTCCCTACGGTTTGAGTTAGGTTTCATTTTGGTAATTTTAAAACTTTGACATTTTGGCCCCTGAGATTTGAATTTTGTTACACTCATAGTTCCTCTCTCGATTTTTCTGTTAACCACTAACAGATTGCTGGTGTAGCATTCATTTTTATTAAAAAAAATATATTTTTTTTATTAATTTCTTAAAATAAAATAATATATTAAATACTTTATTATTATTATTTTCTTTTCCTTTTTTTCTTCTTCCATTTTCTTCCTTAATCTTCATCTTCTCCACCATTCCCTAAACCCTAATCTCAACTCACAGTTATCGCCGTCGGGCCGTCCGACATTGTCGTCGCCGATTTTTTTCTCTCCTCCTTTTTCCTTTCTTTTCTTCTTCTCTTCTTTTTCTTCCTTGTTCTTCATTTTTTTTTACAACAACCAACGCCAACACCTGTAAACAGCTTGCGCAAGTAGCTAAAGGAGAAGAAAAGAAATGGAACTTAGGGATTTCCCTTTGTTTCAAGACCAAATCGAAAAGAGAGAGAGAGTCGAATGGGGAAAAGGCGGTGGCAGCGGTAGCGTGGCTGATCGGAGAAAAGAGGAGACGAGAGAGAGATCGCATTTTAGATCTGCACCAGTGGCGGCGGCGACGAGCTTAACAGAAGAAAGAGAGAATTGGGGGAGGATTCGTTTCAGATCTGCACTTGCACGCACCAAATAAACCGTCAGAGAACGCCCTTGACACCATAGCTTTCGAGAGACGCGAAAGAGAAGTCAAAGAAATCGTCAGAGATCTGCACCTGCTGCACCAAAGAAATCGCTGTTGGAACTGCTATCGTCGGAGATGGCGACTGAAAGGGAGAAGAATGGTGGTAGGCAACTTGCTGGTTTCAGCGAGGAAGAAGAAGAATCGAAGATGGTGGAAGATGGAGAAAGGAATCAATTTAAGGAGGGAGGAAGATTAAGAGAAAAAAGAAAAAGGAAAAGAAAAAATAATAATATTTTAATTAATTTAATATTATTTTATTTTAAAAAATTAAAAAACAATTTTTAATTAAAAAAAATGGTGTCACGTCAACAATCTATTGGTAATTAGCAGAAAATTGGATGGAGGGACCAAAATAAAATGAAATCCTCCAAACCTCAGGGTTAAAATGTTGAGTTTGAAAACTCATGGACCAAAATGAAACTTAACCCAAACCTCAGGGACCAAAAGTGTATTTTTCCCAAGTTTTTTTTTTTTACGTTCTAAAAACCAGTAGTCTTTGAAATCTTAAAATATTTACCATTGCAGCAAATTATATATTTTATTTTCTTTAAAAAATTATGTATTTAATTTAAATCATAAAATATATATCTTTATCTATATCTATATCTATATCTATATATATATATTATATATTATATATATAAAAGCCACGATAGGGAGAAACTTTGTGTTCCACTTTTGCCCTTTCATTTAAAATTACATACCAAATTTACCCTTACACTTTTACATTTTCATGTAACCTCTTACATTTTCACGTAACATCTTCTCCGTCAATAAATATATCTCATTAATTATACAATTTATTAATTTAATTTTTGCAAAAAATTATATGTCAAATTGAGGATGAATTTAATGAAGAAAACTATTAAACTTCTCAAACCATTTGGCTTCCCCTACATTCCTACGTGGGTTTGCTTGTCATTAAAACCAAAATTGTGCAACATTTTTTATGCATTTAGTATGAATTTAATGAAGAAGACTATTAAACTTCTCAAACCATTTGGCTTCCCCTACTTTTTAACATACAAATATCTATTCTCTCTTTGCCACAAAATATGTCAAGTTCATTGGTATGTACATGAAGAATTGAAATTGCAGAAAACATCAAGTGGAGGGGAAGGAGCGAAAAATGTGAAGATTATTCTCCATCTTCAGCAATGTGTGGTAGATGAAGGAATTTCTTTTGAATATTTATTTTTTCATTTTATATATATATTGTTATTTTTCGATTACACAATATTACATATATTTAAGAAAGATGAGTTCCTTATGAATTCATCAATATTTTGTTTCCTTTTTCTTTCTTTGAAATGAGAGAGAGGACGAAAAAAGTTCAATCTCTTCAATATGCTTTTTTCCTCTTCTCAAAATTTTCAATAGACATTTTGGGATGCTCTTAGATGGTTATTTATTATTATTTTTTTTAAACGAAAAAATAATTAGTGTTAATTTAATAGTTGGTTTAAACGTAACTTTAATTGAATTATTAATATATTAAAAAAATTAAAATTTTGAAAAATGAAAAATTGAAACTTCAAAGTTGTTTCATTATCTTAAAAAAAAATTGGATTTAAGCCCAACCAAATTGTTCTAAATTTGGGTGCTACACATAGCAAAGAAACATCTCGATTTCATGCCGTGTTGAAGATTGCAACCGTGAATCATGAATAAATGACTCAAAATTGATCAAGAAAACAACATGGTGATGAGAAGGGAGGCACCCTAGCTCTATGGACTTTTCTTTTTTTAGAAAAAAAAAATTTCATTTAATATAAATCAAGCGAACGGGATTGGGTAAGGTGAGTTTCAAGTTTTTTTTTCTTTTTCTTTTTTTTTTTTTTGTATTAATATGTAATCATGTTTATATTTAAATCTAATTCTTAAACGCTGTTTTAAAATAATAACATAATACCATTGCAATTTTCAGTGTTTTGGTTCACTTTTTTTTATTTTTATTTTTTTGCCATGTATTTGGTTCATTTATAATAATAATAATTAATTATAAATTAAAAGTAAAAATTATAAGAACAAATCAGAATAGAAAAAATGGTAAAGATAAAAAAGATTAAAAAAGAGTAAGCGATAATATTAATGACATAAAACTATTAAAGGAAAAAAAAACTTTCAAACAATCCACATCTTTCTTCACACACTATATTTCACATTCTTTCGATTTTATCCCAACGTCTTTTGAGTCTCCTACCATCATTTTCTTTTTTACTTTAATTTAATTTATTTTATTGTTCAACAATTCGGGAGGAGATTCAAGAATCCTTTAACCAGTTAAGTTAATGCTATGGATCACATTCCATTATCCTTTTTAATATATTCAACCGATCTTCAGAACTCCAATCTTTAATTAATTTGTAAATTATTTTTGTGCAATATATTGTATATTGAATTTATCTAATTAATATGTCATTGAAATTTATCTTAAAATTTTTTTAAAAATAATTATTTTTATAACATATGGGATAGAGACTTTAAACCACTAATTTTTGAGTGAGGATATGTAAAAAAAAAAACATAATTCAATATTGAACTATGTTTTTGTTGGCAAAATAATAAATAATAATAATAATACATAGTTCAATTGACGAAAACACTATGAAGTTGATTACAAGTCTAACTTTCAAAAGAGACATAAACTAAATTATATTTTAAACATTACAAACCACGTGCATGACACGTGTTATAAAACTAGTTATATATAAAGACACCATATGAGGAGAAATTCTATGTGTCCATTTTACCCTTCTAATTTTTAAGTGTGTATATTGCCCTTTAACATCTATCTCCTTAATCTCCTGCTTCACTTCCACGTTATTGACCTTTCATTTTTCACCTTTCATTTCATTTTATCTTCCACAATCTTTCATCTTCCCTCTTTTATTGTTATGATTATAATGCCATAAATGACTATTATTTATAGTTCTATTCATTTGGGTCCCCCCAAAACGGGTCGAAAATTAAGAACGTGAAGAGAGAGTAGCGTACCAAGAGCGAGAAGCGATTCAGTTGGTCTGGAGGGGCATCACGGTCATAAATGGGCGCGATGACATCAGTAAAAAGGAATTCTCCATTAATCTGAAAAGGTAGACCATTTTTCATTTAGGCACCCCAAAACGGGTCATCCGTATAAAATAAAAAAAAAAAAGAAAAAAAAACAGTGATATAAGTGTATAGTCTTAGAAGTTGGAATACGAGAGAGTTTTCCTACAACTTAAAAGATTTTCTTTCTTTAATTTAATTCAAAATGAAATTTTAAAAATGTTAGAATTGAAAAAGTTTTTTAACTTCTCACATTCTACTACAATAAAAATGAGTTTTCTACATAATTTTTTCACCAACACCTAGAGTTTCACTCTTTCGTCTTTAGTGTTGTTCTCTTAATCCTCTCAAAGGATCCTCAATCTTCAAATAATTTCAAGATGTTGGTGTTATGTTCAAGTTGCAAGGGGTGTATGTGTGTATCTATATCCTAGACCAAAAAATTTGTACAGATGACCCATTTGGGATGTCGAAATGAAAAATGCTCTATACCTTTTCAGATTAATACCGTTTTCCTGAAGTCATTGAGCCCTTTTTATGATTGTGATACCCCTCCAGGCCAATCGAATCGCTTCTCGCTCTCGATACGTGATCTCTCTTCAAGCTCTTGATTCTCGACCCTTTTTTTTTATTTTTTAATGGCTTTTAATCGATTTCATGATTCTCGGTCTCAGTCACAAACTATCATTCACGATCTCGCTTCTCGGAAATCCTCGGTAGCTTAAATAGTATTGTCACTTCTGTCTCTTCACTTTAATTCCTTGGTTACTTGAACGATACTCACACTTCTCTCTCTTCACTTTAAATCCTCGGTTACTTAAACGACCTTCTCACATCTTTCTCTTCACCCCCTGAAACTTCTTTGCCACATACCTCACTTCTCCCTCTTCACCAACGATTCTCATTCTCCCTCTTCGTGGTCAGTTCCAGACGCTTCTATCCCTTAAAAAAAATTTAATTTCGAGGGAGAGTATTGAGTTTTAATGTGTTAATTAATTTGTAGTATAAAATTTTAACTTCATCCAACTATTTGTACTCTCAACTTAAATTGGTGGTGAAACTAATATTCCCTTAAAAAAATCAAAATATTAACAAACTACAATAAAACCAATTAACAATGACTGAAACCTAACCAACAAAATATTCTAACCAATTTTTTCTAAAAAAAATCAACAAAACTTAGCAATAAGAACACTGAACTTCATCTCTCCAAAAAAAAAAAAAAAACCTACACATTTAGCCAAAAAGATCCATCAATAGAAACTCAGCTAACCAAGCATCAAATTCAAAGTTTTATAAAACTAAAACTTCAAAGTTAAAATTGACTCACCCATAAAAAAACATGAAACAAGTTTTTCCTTTAAAATGGAAAAGAAGAAAGAAGAAAGAAAATAGAGAGAATCTAAATGTTATGTGGCAATAAGATCACACTAGACCAAAGTAGATATGAATGTTGACTATTTGTAATAAGAAAATAAATTTTGGTTGGAAAATTCAAAGTCCTACTACACTAGCCACGGTCTTCACCCCCTTGAAACGCCGATTAGTGCCCGTTTCAGTTTACTTTGTTTCATTTGTTTCATGGATTTCATGAACTACTTTGTTTTGTTGCTTAGACTTGTTTGTGCTCTGTGCTCTATATCAATTCTCATTTAGTTTGTAGTTGGTTTCTACAACATTTTTATTGAGAGTTCGGGTATCGAGAGTGAGAAGCGATTTGATTGGCCTGGAGGGCTAACACGATCCTAAAGAGGGCGCGATGACATTAGCAAAAGGGCATTCTCCATTAATCTGAAAAGGTAGGACATTTTCATTTCGACCTCCCAAAATGGGTCATCCATAAAAATTTCCCACCCTAGACCCTAGGTTTGCAATTGTTGGGTTTTTGCCCTAAAACTCGTAGATAGTGAATGTAACAAATTATATACTTGTTCAATAAAGTTGTTATTGAGGTTTACTCAGCAAAGTTATTATTGAATAATTGAATTGCACATTAGTTAACCCAAATCCAATAAACTAAGACCCCTGGCTATATAATGAATACTTGAACTTTATATGGAGACATAAAAGTGGATCAGGTTTGAGTAATAACCATAAAGATCTATAGTATAGGGATTAGGCTAGGTACTTTATCCTAGGGACACTATGAGACGCAACCCACTTTGTATTTAGTATAGACGATGTGATTCTGGATCGTTCATGTATAGACATGCGAGTGGGGGCGTCCTATGCAATGAGTTTGCATAAGACTAGGAACGAGAAATAAGTCACTTTCATTTTATAACATCGTTTACTGTTGAGACTGACTAATTTCATACGATTACCTAGGTAACTTGATCTTAATCCTGAGCTAACTATGAACTCCTGTTTATTCAAAATTATCCTTTGATTTGCATGGGTGAGTGATGTAGATTTTTCCTACTGCAAGTGTACGGGTTAAGTTTTAATATAGTGTTTTCGTGATTAAACGAATGCTGTCCTCTGGATTGAGTTTCTAGCCAAATTAATTTCCTCGAATAATCTTGTCCAAATTTTATTTAGGGATTTAAACTTAGAGAAGAAGAAAGATCAAAACACAAAAGCTAAGAAAAGTGGAATTCAAATGGAGAAAACTCTTAGGGAACTGATTTCACCTATTGAGGTTGTGAATTACTTACATGGACGAATGAACATGCAAAGACTCATAAATCAAGTATTAAAAATAATCATATTTATCCCTCCCGAGCATAAATAATTCTCAAGCATGCTATGAACTCAATACCCTATCTAAATTCATTACCTTGCAAGGCCTAAAGTCTAGTTCTTCTAACGATTTCTAAGACTATCCTAAATCTCCCGATCTTAGGATTATCCTAGTTATGCAATTCAAGTTCTCAACTAAACCCCCTCTCCCGAGCAAGATTTAGAGAACACATCCAATAATTTATGGCTGGTAAATTAAAGGCATTGAGCATAAAAATTGCATAAATGAGTTAAAGTAGTCAAACATCCATAAATTAAATCACAACGCCCAAAGGGCTACATCAAACCCTAAGAAAACAAATCTGGCTACTCATACATGGCGTTACAATATAAGCTAAATCTGAAAAAAGCCATAAAAAACACTAAAGTAAAGGAAGAAAAGAGAATAAACGCTATTGTCACCGAAACCGCACGTTCCAGTCACGATCCCCACAAATTAAGCCTTGAATCCCGCTCCTCCACTTCGCTTCAGCTCCCAAAGAAGGTCTCTAGTCGATTTTAGGACTAAAATTGCACCAAATGAACCCCCTTCTTTCTTTCAAGATTGCTTTCTATTTATAAGGAATCTGTTATTGCCTTCTAAAGTGGTTAAAAATATGAGATAAATTAACTCCAAAATACTGTGCAAGAATACACAATCTGCAACAAGTAATAAGTATTTGTCATATCCACGAGGTCTTGAATAGTCTCACTCTATCTATCTTGTTTTAGTTCTTTAGTGATTTCAAGGTTGGTTAAATTGATTGGGTTTTTAAAATGTTGGAGCAAAAGAAATGATAAAGCAGAAATGTAAATAAATAAAGGAAACAGATTGGAAACAAACATTGGTTAAGACTTCTGTAATTGTTGTAAAGATGATCTAGTAATTCTATTAATCAGGCAATCTCTCCAGTCTTATCAGCAAGATCCTCCCGAAACTGTGAATCTTTTGGAATGTGTTTCAACTCCAATGAAGTTCTACCTATCAAGTGTTAGGCAATTGGCTATCCCTAGATCAACTGCTGGCATCCACCAACTATCAACAGTCTAACGTGATTACAAGCTACACAACTCTTCAATCATCCCTGAAACTAAGAGAAGCTATACATACCGACTGGCCAGGCAGGCACACAATAGAATTAAGTTCAACAAGTAATCAAGATGCTCAAAGATCAATAAGAATCACTAGATTAATAAGAAATGGCAATTACATAATTCTTAAAAAATGCCTAAAGTAAATTAGTTCACGGAAATAGACACAACACACGTTACAATCTGAATAAGCACATCCATCACTACAAATTCTACAAGAAAGTACTATCCTCCTTGAGGGAATCCGTAGAGTGGTCTTCTTAGGTCTCCAATCGGTCTTGAACTTTAATCGGCCTCCAAAAGATGGAATGAATTCACTTTAGACGGCTACTCCCATTTATAAGGTGAAGTCCAACCTATTTAGGTCAAATATGACACGTGGAGCTCTCTCCATGCCTCATAAATCCGAGATCAGAGTTGGAAACGTCACCTAATTTAATGAATCACATGTAGCTCACGTGGCCAGTTTTGCTAACAGCTTTGCTGGATCAACGGACTTTGCTCTCTTAATCTGCTTAGCATTTATTTCTCTGCAAAAGAACTCTAAAGCATCAATTCTTATAATTAGGCTAAAACATAACATATTCACCTAATAACACACCCATAAGACACAATTAACATATAAATCATCATAGAATAAGGTATAAATAACTCCCTTTTGGAGAGTTATCATCTGTCGACAGAGTCGAGACACTATGGACAGCGTCGGGCAGCGTCGCGACGCTGTCCCTTTGTCGCCCATTCTAGTTAAGGAAAGACGATAGCATCGAGACGCTGTCTTGATTACCGCCCAAATCCAAATAGGAAATTAACCAGCGTCGAGACGCCAAGAAAGCAGCGACGAGACGCTAGCTCTTTGGTTTGCCTCATTTGTAAGCCTCGAACTTTGATTCCTTTTCGTTTCTTTGGCCTCTTTTAGTGTCCTGAACACCCGATCAACTCCAATTTCTTGATTTTAGCTCCAATAATCAATTCCTATAAAAAGAACATGGAAGTGCATTCAAATGGTCAAATAACTAACTAAAATTAATCGGGAAAAATAGCTCACT
Source organism: Luffa aegyptiaca (assembly GCA_017139565.1). Lineage (NCBI taxonomy): Eukaryota > Viridiplantae > Streptophyta > Magnoliopsida > Cucurbitales > Cucurbitaceae > Luffa > Luffa aegyptiaca. The sequence goes on from CM029397.1 coordinate 28,831,338, forward strand.
ATGCGCACTATCAGTGAGAGTGGCTCAGTATTGTCGACTCAATAAGCCTACCATTTTGGGGATGAGACTGAGTAGATAGCTGGGGACATAGTCCTGCAAGATGGAATTCACTTCTGTCCACTTTCAGGGATAGTAGAGAGGTTGTTCCCTTAAGTGCTGACTCCAGGTACTTGAATAAATGGATCCCGCCCTCTCACTAGCTCGAAAGGGACTCGGTTTGGTGGTTGGACCACAAACCAATTGTTCATTAGAGGATCAGTGGGACTTAAAGAACAAGAGGTAACTTCAGGGGTAAAATGGACATTTGACCCATCTATAGTTAAGAACAACCTATTAAGGATCGACTTACTAATCATGGTTATAACGGGTGGACAGAAATATATTTATAGTGAGGGGAGTGCAACTACTAGGCTATAGTGGAGTGTCCCGGTAGTTAATGAATGTTGGTTAACTAGATCTTTGGAGCCCATGATCTGTAGGTCCATTAGGTCTCTCTGTTAGCTCGTACGAACTAAACCTTAGAACAATGTGATGAAAGAATTTGAAGCGTTCAAATTCGATTTAGGGAGTAAGCACTAATTATATACGATATACTTAATGTGTTAATGTTTAAATATGAATTAAACTATAGAGAATTTGAAATATTTAAATATGATTTAAATGTTGCAATTATGTTGTTGCTTTTCCAAAGTGGTTAAAAATATGATGCAAATTGACTCTAGAATACTATGCAAGTGCACATAATCCGCAACAAGTGATAAGTAATTTACGTATCCACAAGGTCTTGAACAGTCTCACTTTATCTATTTTGCTTAGTCTTTTAATGATTTCAATGTTAATAAAATGATTTGGGTTTTGAAATAATGTTGTTACAAAAGAAATAACAGAGCAGAAATGTGAGCGAATAAAGAAGACAGATTGGAAACAGGCGTTGGTTAAGACTTCTGTAATTGTAAAAAGATGCTCTAGCATTTATATTGATCAAGCAATCTATCGCCGTCTTATCAGCAGGATCCTCCCGGAACACTGGATCTTTTGGAATGTGTTTCAACTTGACGTTCTACCGATCAAGTACTAGGCAATTGGCTATCTTTAGCTCAATCACTGACGTTCACCAACACATAATGGTCTAGTGTGATTACAAGCCACACATCCCTTAAATCATCCCTGAAACTAAGAGAAGTTATTCATACCGACCGGCCAGGCGGGCACAAAATAAGATTAAAACAACAAGTAATCAAGATGCTCAAGAATCAATATGAATTGCTAGATTATAAAAGAATGACAATTACATAATCTTAACCAACACCTAAAGTAAATTAGTTCATGGAATTAGAAACAACACACACTACAATCTGTTCACGTGCATCCATAACTATAAACTTTTATAAGAACGAATAACTCTCCTTGAAGAAATCCGAAGTTGATGGTCTTCTAAGGTCTCCAATCGTGTTTCTCCTCTATTCGGCTTCCAAAGATGGAACTATCTTCGAATCATTTGGAATGTTTTGACTTGAGACGACTACTTCCTTTTATAGAGTGTTGTCAACCCTAATTAGGTCAAATATTACACGTGAAACTCTCTCCAAACTTATTAAATTCAAGATCACTGTTGGAAACGCCACCTCATTAATGAATCACGTGCAGCTCACATGGCCAGTTTTGCTCTCAGCTTTGTTGGATCATGGATTTTGCTCCCTCAAGTCGCTCAACATTAATTTCTCTGCAAAAGAACTTCCAAAGCATTAATTCTTATAAATAGGATAAAACACATTATATTCAACCAATAACACACCTATTTGGCAGAAATGACATATAAATCATGATAGAAATAAGACACAAATAACTCCCTTTTGGAGAGTTATCATACCCCCAAACTTGAACTATTGCGCGTCCCGAGCAATACTAACTCATTTTCTCAAGAAATTCAAAACATTGATCATAACACAACTCAATTAAAACAGATAATCCAACACTACATTCAACCTTTACCTGAGCATCCTACAAAACCATGCATTGCTGCAGCAAAACAGTTCTTTCAGCATTGAACAAATAATCACCACCTTTAACTCAATCCTAAGAACTATCACATCTCAGCTATATTATCAGACATTTTTAACAAACTCTTTTTAGGGGATTTATTCTTTTGTTTTTTAGACTTAAAGCAACCCTACAGTCATAAGCTCTTGAACATGAGATGACCAATTTTATGATTAGTATACCCTTGCCTCAAGCTTATCACCAACTAGGCTAAACACTCATTGCTAAAGCCAAGAATCTTTAGTTATCTATCCCTTGTTTCTCATAATGACGGCAAGTTATGATGAAGCTCACCTAAGCCCTGGGAGATAGAAAACTGCTAGATTATCATTCATCCTTCAAAAGTTTTGCTCTATCACTTTTCACAGCAAAATTTTCACTTTCAGACACATTTTTTTTCCAACATATATTCAATCATCATTTTTTCTCAATATTTCCTAGGCCATCTTTTGATGCAAAGACAAACTGTGGGTATCACAAATGTCCCTGGTTACTCAACAACCTAGAAAAAATTATGAAGGAGAGGAATGCTCGGACAAAACAAGAGGAGTGGCTCAAAGTCCCCCAAACTTAAATTGTTCATTGTCCCCAATGAATTAGCAACATATAAATACCTCCCCCAAACTTAATTTTTTTACTCTGAATTTTTAAACTAAGCATGGGACCAGGACTAAGCTTAAGGTGGATCAAAATAAGACAATGCTATCTCAGAACTTCTTGCCGCAACGATGACAAGGCTAGAAGGAATGTTCAAGCAAAAGGTTTCTGGAGATCAGAATACCTTGATCTAATTAAGCTACTAGTCCAAGCTTCAAAAATTTATAAGAAAAGTTAAGTTAGGAATACTCAGGTGTGCCATAGAATCAAAAAACTTCAGAAATTTCATTGAAATAAGGAAAAGATTTACAATATTAGAGATAAATTTGGTAGCCAGCAAAAATAAAAACAGAAACAACTAAAATAGAATTTATAAAACAGAAAAAAAAACTAGGTCATACAATATGCGAGCAACAAAAATGATCAAACAAAATAAAAGCTCACTGGACTTTTCTTCATCAAGAAAAATGGGGAAGGCTAGATAAGGTTTGAAAAAATTTTGGCATCCCTTCTCTTAACATAGTTCCTGAAATTGCCTTTCAGCAAATTCCATACAGCTAGACAAAAGTTGAAGTTGTTCTTGGATATTGTGGATGCCGCACACCAGTCCACCTTGGCGAGCTTCCTGCGTCATTTGCAGCCTTGCCAAGTTTGGTGCGTCCATGATTCACTTGTCCAGTAAAATTACATCTTCAGCACTTGTGGGAACCCCTGCCCTTTGGCATAACATCGTGATCGTGTTGGGGAAAAATAATTTGCCCACCTTCTTCCTCCAGCAACTATGAATCTCGCTGGAGATGATCTTGTCGGCATCAATACTCAGTGATCTTAAAATTGCAAAAACCAGAAGAACTCTGTCCCGAGAAACTGTGGAGTCGTGAGTTGTTGGAAGCAATTACCTTTGTTGATAAATCCCATCCAAGTATTGGCTTCACTCTTCAGATAGGTAGGCTGGAAGGTCCTCTTTTCAGTCTTCGAGAGTTGCCACTGGGTCCCTTCAATCCCCGCCTCACGAACAGCTGCATTCAACCGTTCATTAAATGGCGCTGCTGCCATCTCATTATATCCAGCGTGTGGGAAAACTTGAAGGTTGAACAGTGAATTAATGGCCCTCCAGGGCTCCAGTCGATAGCCACCCCACGAACAATCACTTGGAATCCTTCTTCCTCATCGATGTTCGCGTAGAACTCGTGCACCACTTGTGAGCTCACGGGCTCGTGTTTGGCACAGAACTGCTTCCAACCATGGTTTGTGATACCTACTCTCAAAAAGTGCGATAGATTGTCGCCAAACCTTCTCTTGAACAGAAAATCTCGCTTCAGCATTTCCAGGTATTTTGCCCTAGCAAGATTATTGACGAAGCGTTCATACGACAACCGCTGTTCCTCAGGCTTTGCCTCCTCTATTTCAGCCGCTGCTCCTGCAACTTCTTTGCCCTTATCTTCATGAGTTTTCTTCTCAACCTCATCTTCCTCAGTCTTTTTCTTAGCCTCTACATTTTCTTGCACCTCTGCCTCTGTGTTCTCCTTCTCAGATTCAGTGGTGGGAGGAGATGGAGTGTCAGTTCTTACCCTCTTAATTCGCCTAGCCTTCTGCTTACGGTGGCAGCGACGTGGCGGTTGAATCGAAATGACCTCTTCCTGCACCATTGCTTGTTGTTCTTGAGTTTCTTGCTGACCTTCAACTCGTGGTCCTCTTGGTTCCGAAGCTTTTTCTTCTTCAGGACCTTGTGGTTGATCTTCTTTAGCCACATCTTCTACGATATCTTCAATTACCTTTTGCAAAACTTCCATGGCCTCAGCCTGCTGCTGTCTCCTTAGTCGTTTGGCTTCCTTCTCCTGCAGTGTTCTTCTCTTCTTAGTTTTCTTTTTAGGTGCCTCAGGCGTAACCGACACTTCTTCTTCCTCAACCTCCCTTTCTCTCTTTCCTTTTGTCTTGGCCATTTGGGAGTTCAAATAATTTTTTGCCAAACACTCGAGAATAAAAGTGAAGAAGAAGACGTAATGAAAGAAAACGTACCAACGCATGGGTATAAATAAGGATTCTGCAATGAAGATCCTAACCGAAAGATTTTTCCTTCATTAATTAAAATGTTACCGTTTAATTGCATGCAATTATCACCATTAGAATCCCACAAACGGTAAAAATTCCCCATGGTAAATGCATGTGCGACTAGTCCGTTGGATCTACATTACGTGACACGTGGAAGCTCCAGATGCTCCATGCATTTTACCTGCCCACAGAAAAATTACTTCCCAAACGGTAAAAAGAAATCAGACAGTATCTACCCTGTTATATTCGGACGAGAATAATTTGATCTTAACCAAAAGATTGCAAAAACAAACTCATCCTCAAAATTGATTCTTCTAGAAGGATCTTTTATCCCGAAAAATTAAAATTCAAATTCAAACCACCAAAAATCAAATCAAAATTTTATTTGCCAAATAAATTTGAAAAAAAATACATTATTATAAACTTAATCTAAACATAAATTAAAATTAAAATACAACTAAATTAAAACAAAATTAATTCGATCAAATAAAAATCAAATCAACACAATTCAAATTAATTTAACCAAAAATTAAATCCAACTTAAACGAAAATTAAAAATACCCACGAATAAAAATAAATCAGATAAAAATAAACAAAATCCAATTTAAAACGATTCAACCCAAAATAAAATCAAATAAAACAAAATCGCAACAACTACTGGGAGCTTCTAAAAATATTGCACAACACATTGCTCCCGCAAAACCTTTACTCGCTCACTCTTCAACTAGTTTTAGAGAAGGATATTACGAACGAAATTCCTCTCCCCAGTGATGCTTCACTCGCTGACCATTAACCTTAAACCCTTGCCCATCTTTTTCATCTCTCAAAGTAATTGCTCCATGAGGAAAAACTTCAATCACAACAAATGGTCCAGACCATTTAGATTTTAATTTTCTTGGAAACAATTTTAATCTAGAGTTATACAATAAGACCTGCTGACCTTTACAAATTCTTTAGGCTTTAACTTCTTATCATGCCACCTCTTTGTTTTCTCTTTATACATTTTCGCATTTTCATACAAAAATTGTCGAAACTCCACTAACTCATTAAGCTCCATCATTCTAACTGCTCCTGCATGACGCAAATCAAAATTCAACTTTTTCAGAGCCCAAATTGTTTTATGCTCAAGCTCTAACGATAAATGGCAAGCCTTTCCATATACTAACCTATAGGGAGACATACCTAAAGGAGTCTTATAGGTTGTCCTATAAGCCGAAAGAGCCACATCTAACCGAAAAGACCAATCTTTTCTAGATGGATGAACTACCTTCTCTAATCTAGATTTAATTTCCTTATTACTAAACTTCAGCCTGGCCATTTGCTTGCGAGTGATAAGTGGTAGTTGTCCTATGCTTAACTCCATATTTAGCTAAAAGCTTAGCTAATACATTATTCACAAAGTGTGTACCCTCATCGCTCACAATAGCTCTAGGTGTTCCAAACCGCGCAAAGATGTGCGATTGAAGAAACCTTAACACCGTCTTAGCATCGTTTTGATGGCATGCAATGGCTTCCACCCACTTGGACACATAGTCAACTGCCAACAAAATAAACACATTACCATTAGAAGGGGGAAATGGCCCCATAAAATCGATACCCCATACATCGAATAATTCTATTTCTAAAACATATGTAAGAGGTATTTCATCTCTAAGTCCTAAGTTTCCTCTCCTTTGGCAAGTATCACATTATTTGCAGAACTAATGGGCATCCTTAAATAAAGAACGCCAGAAAAATCCACATTGTAAAATCCTCATAGCCGTCCTCTGACTGCTGAAATGACCTCCATACGAGGAAGAGTGACATTGCTCCAGGATTTCCTTTGCTTCATCACCTGAAACACATATCCGAATTATACCATCAGAACATTGTTTATACATAAATGGCTCATCCCAATAAAAGAACCTTGCATCACGCCTAAACTTTTGCATTTGCCTCCTACCCATATCAATAGGAGTAACTCCCCTAACCAGAAATTGGCTATATCTGCATACCAAGAAGCATTATGCATTACCTTAACATCAACAACAAAGAGTTACTCATCTGGAAATGAGTCTGAAATGACAGGTTGCTCGAACAAAGATGATGATGGATCAAGACGAGACAAATGATCTGCAACAACATTCTCCGAGCCCTTATTGTTCTTTATCTCTAAGTCGAACTCCTGCAATAACAAAATCCAACGAATTAATCTAGGCTTCACATCTTTTTTAGACATTAAGTACCTTATTGTTGCATGATCCGTAAACACCGTGACTTTGGATCCAACTAAATATGGGCGAAATTTCTCAAAGGCAAACACAATTGCTAACAATTCCTTCTCAGTAGTTGTGTACTTGATTTGTGCCTCATTCAAAACCCTGCTTGCATAATAAATAGGATGGATAACTTTGCCCTGCTTTTGCCCCAACATTGCACCTACTGTCACGTTGTTCGCATCGCACATCACCTTGAATGGAAAACTCCAGTTGGGTGCACAAAGAATGGCTGCTGAAATCAAAGCAGCTTTTAAAGTCTCAAAAGCCTTCCTACAATGTGCATCAAAATGAAAAACACTATCAACACACAACAATTTACGAAGAGGTTAACTAATGTTAGAAATTTTTTTTATGAACCTTCTATAAAATCCAGCATGACCTAAAAAACTACGAAGTCCTTTGATTGAATTTGGAGGTTCTAACCTATCAATAACCTCTATTTTTGCTCGATCAACTTCTAGACCTCTCTTTGAAATTTTATGACCTAACACTATGCCCTCCATCACCATGGAGTGACATTTCTCCCAATTAAGGACTAGATGCGTATCCTCACATCTTTTTAGTACCTTACCTAAATTATTCAAACATTGCTAAAAAGACCCTCCAAAAACTGAAAAATCGTCCATAAATACCTCAACAGTGGACTCAATCATATCAGAAAAATGGCTAACATACACCGCTGAAATGTTGCTAGAGCATTGCAAAGGCCGAAAGACATTTTCCTGAAAGAAAATGTTCCATACGAGTAGGTGAAAGTTGTTTTTTCCTGGTCCTCAAGAGCTATGGTAATCTGGTTATACCCAGAATAACCATCCAAGAAACAGTAGTAAGCCTGATGGTGCGTCGTCAGCTGAATGGATGGAATATGAGATAAGATGAATAATAATAACAAAGAATAATTCAGCTAACACTTAGTGCATACACTGTCGCACGTAGTAATAAAAAACCTTAGAAGTACTCCAAGGGTATCGATCCCACAAGGACTAAACTGGAAATTCAGATTTGATGAAGAAACTGCTCAAATGATTGCTTTTTAAAAGGTAACCAAAGAAAATAAGTTGATTGATTGGGTTTTTGAAAAGATAAATAAAATAAGTAAGAAAATAATAAAGAATAACAATAATAAACAACCGAGGTATTCAACATGGATTCATCCCTAAGGCAATAACCATAATCATGAAATATTTAACTTAAGCTTATTCAATGCATTGGGTCAGATTTAACTTCTATTTGGCCCTTGCTCATAAGAACCGTTAGAAGTCTAAGTGAGTACCGTTATGCACATTTCTATGACTCGACTCCGACATAGATAATTCATGAATGCAACCTATAACCCTATAGTCGATATAGGGTGCCTTAGGCAGCTTGCCCTATACCGTCGAACAATCTCTTTTGAGCTTTTTCTCCTATATCACCTTTATGAGAACTGATATCGTTTGTCCCTTTCGAGATTGATAGCGAGCAAAAATGTCGCTATTTTAGTCTAAATTTATTAAGCTTTTTGGTGCTTTAATCGTGTTTTTAATGAATATATTTAATGAATTTTGTTATTTGGTCCTTAGGAGCTAAGTTGGTGATTTTGGGAGAAAAAGAGCCAAAATTGAAGTAATTATAGCCCAAATCCTAGCTTGATGCAATTGGAGGCCCAAAGAAGACATCTATGAAGAAAAGACCAAGAGAAATGAAGAAGAAGGCCCAAAAATCAGCCCAAAAGGAAGCTGAAAAATCTGGAAAATCTGGACAGCGTCGAGACGCTTAGCAAGGCAGCGTCGCGACGCTGCCCTTTCTTATTGCCCAAGCCGCGTGCGCAGCAGCGTCGCGACGCTTAGCAAGGCAGCGTCGCGACGCTACCCCTATTCTAGGCCTATAAATAGGCGCCCTTGGGTGCCTCATTTCTCATCAATCAAACCATCAACCAATTCATCCTTTCTTTCCTCTCTTAGGCTCCTTTCTTGGAGCCCCTCTCAAGGCTTTTAAGCCTTTTGAGAGGATTCTTCTAGTGGGAAAATTTTGGGAATTTTGGGGAGTTTTGGGGAGCAATCTTAGAGGCTCGAGGAGTAGTCAGCAGGGGGCTCCAAGCGTCAGCAAGGGGTTTTTCGATGGTCAATTCCTTTCCTTTTATGCTCTTTAATATGCTTTCCCTTGTAATTATTGTGGATATTATGTGTAGCTAAAACCCCAATTGGGGGTCTTGAAATGAAATGATAGTTGAAATATTGTTATAATTTCTTGTCTCTTGCCCATGTCCTAATTATTTGTATGGATGTGCTTAATGCTTTACTCAATCTGGCCAATTGTGTAATGATTCGATTCTTAATGGAAACTCGACGGAGAGAAATTAGGATAGATCATAATCCATGTAACTAGTTTAATTGCCCGTTGTGACACCGGGATTAGTTGATTAAACTTAGATTCCTAAAATGAATCAGAGCGTAATAATTAATGATTTTTAATAGCGCTAAGGACACTTAGGTTGTTAAAATGAATTAATTACAATTAGGGGAAACCGACAGGAGATCCTATGTGATTAACGGAGATTCTAGGATTATAATTAGTTGGGCAATGAGATAGAATAATTATAGCAATTATTTAGCTAATCATTGATTTTCAAGACCCCTCTTCCCTCTTAAAGAAAACTCTTTCTCCACATTTTATTTTTGATTGATCAATTTGTTTTTATTAATCATCTTAATTTTAAATCTTTTATTGCATAAAGTGGTCCCTAAATATTATTTCACCTAAGTATTTTCAGTGCTCAAGAGAATTTTAATTATTTGCTTAAGTTTCGCTTCGCCTCCCTGAGGATTCGATACTCGGAATACTTTCCGTTTTATATTACTTGTGACGACCCGTCCGCTTGCGGATTAAAATGGTCCCAACAAGTTTTTGGCGCCGCTGCCGGGGAGGCTTGATTTTTAAGCAAAAAAATTAATTTTTCTTGACATCGAAAAGAAAAGGGTAAATGGTAATTTAGGTGTAAATATTTTTCTTTCATCATTATATTATTTTATTTTCATTTTTGTTTGGTTCTTTTTGTTATCTGGGAGCATTGTATGCGAAGAAACAAGGTGGTTGATCTGTTTCCGCTAGATCTTGACATTAACAGGACTCTTAAATCCATTAGAAGAGAAAAAAGATTAGCAGAAGCGATGGCCCACCAAGAAGAAGCTCCCAAGGCAATTAGAGATTTTCTGCAGCCAGTTCTTCCTACCGAGAATTCTGGAATTGTTTACGCCCCCATCCAAGCTACAAATTTTGAGCTAAAAACAGGGTTGATTCAGATCGCGCGCGATAACTCATTCAAGGGACATCCTTCCGAGGACCCCCACTCTCATCTGCGATCATTCCTAGAAATATGTGGGACGGTAAAAATGAACGGAGTTCCGGCCGACGCGATCAGATTGAGGCTGTTTCCATTTTCTCTACAGGATAAAGCAAAAGATTGGCTCGAATCAGTCGAGACGGGCAGCATCAGTACTTGGGACGAGCTTGCCCAGGCTTTTCTGACAAAATTTTTTCCACCAGCTAAGACTACCAAGCTCCGGACTGAAATTGGAACATTCAGACAGCTTGACGAAGAGCAGTTGTACGAAGCGTGGGAAAGATATAAGGAAATGCTTAGGCGATGCCCCCAACACGGATATCCTGATTGGCTTCAGGTACAGTTATTTTATAATGGATTAAACCCCTCCACAAAGACAGTCCTTGACACATCAGCAGGAGGGAGTTTTCTTTCAAAAACAGTAATAGAAGCCAAAGACCTACTTGAGGAAATGGCGGCAACGAGTTATCAATGGCCGACGGAGAGAGGAACAGTTACAAAAAAGGCTGGATTATATGAATTGGATGAGTCAAGTTCACTGAAAGCGCAACTGGCATCTCTGACCAATGCACTAAACAAATTGACGTCATCTGAGGTGGTTAAGTCCATTTCCACCTTAGCTGAAGGTCATTCAAAGAAGGAAGGTCAAGATGTGGAAGAAGTTCAATACATAGGAAATAGATTATATACTCAAGGAGTACCAAACTTCTACCACCCCAGTCTGCGCAATCACGAGAACTTCTCATATGCGAATACGAAGAATGTTTTGCAGCCACCCCCAGGTTTTGCATCAACGAGTACTTCTGAAAAGAAAAATAATCTGGAGGAGATGGTGGCTCTATTCATCAAGGAACAAAGAATATTGAATATGAATCTCCAGACATCAGTAAACAACCACGACGCAGCTCTAAAGAATATGGAAGTGCAGATAGGTCAGATTGCTTCAGCAGTAAATGCTCTGCAGAAGGGAAAATTTCCAAGTGATACTGAGCCTAACCCGAAAGAGCAGTGTAAGATGGTGGTTTTGAGAAGTGGCAGAAGACTGGAGGACAGTATAGAGAAGAAAAAGGAAGAAGAAAAGAGAAGGGATGAAGGGGCTGAGGCACAAAAAGCCTCCTCTGAAAGGTTCCAACATCCTCCCAACTCTAGTGAATTAAAATGTGATTTTTCTAACAGCTTTGCAGGTAGAAAAGAAGACGAGAGGCAGAATGACAATAAGAAGCTGACTGAGGAAGAAGTAGTTCCATGCAACCACCATGACAGAGGTTCGCATATTAGCCCGCCCAAGCGGAGGGGCGAATGTCCAACCTTTGATTTCAGGGAGTTACCTTTTCCTCAAAGATTTAAAAATGTCAAATTAGATGAACAATTTCAAAAAATTTTAGAAATGTTTAAAAAGTTGACTGTGAATATTCCATTGGTAGACGCTTTGTATAATATGCCAAATTATGGAAAATTCATGAAGGAAATGCTTTCTAAAACGAAAAGTCTGAAAAAAGAAGTTTTTAATTTATCTGAGAGTAGCAGTACCATTATTTCTGGTAGGATACCCTCTAAGCAGAAAGATCCAGGGAGTTTTACTGTTCCCTGCACCATAGGAGAAGTATCCTTCAATAGGGCTCTATGTGATTTAGGAGCAAGTATAAATTTGATGCTCTACTCTGTGTACAGGAAGATTGGTTTATCAGGTATGACAGAGACCGACGTCACTCTCCAGCTTGCTGACAGATCGATTACCCACCCGATGGGTGTTGTGGAGGACGTGTTGGTGAAAGTCAATAAATTCATCTCCCTGTAGATTTCATGGTACTAGACATGAAGGAGGACAAAGAAGTGCCAATTATCTTAGGCAGACCTTTCCTAGCCACTGGTAAGGCTGAGATTAGCGTGCATACAGGTAAGCTTACCTTGAACATTGATGATGAAAAAGTCGTGTTTAGTATTTTTGGCCAAGATGAATCTGTTTGTAGTTTGCACACATGTTTTTCTGTTGGGCCTGAATACTTGACTGATGATGATGAAGAGGTAGACTATAATCTTGGCCTAGGCTTAGGAGAAATGCTTATTGATAATGTGAATTTTGATCATGATGCATATATGGATAATCCTATGTTTGAAAATGATTTAGATCTGCCTGACTTTGAAAATGAATTAGACTTGCCTGCTTGTGATAATGAAAGATCTGCAGTTGATGATTTACCTTCCTTTGAAAATGAATTAAATTTGCCTGACATGAATAATTTTGATGATGATATTGAATTGCCTGACATTGAGCATGAACATAAAAGGCATAAAAAAGATTGCTCGATAGATAATTTTGAGTTTGACCATGATTACAGTGAATCTATTGAGTCTGATCTTGACATTCCTGAATGCATGAATCCGGACAATGTGAATACTTTCTTTTCATGTCCTGATGATGTGTATAGTATAGAATCTGACCCAGAAGAACTTGAATCTGTGCATAGTATAGAATCTGATCCTGAAATTCTTGAATTCTTTAATTCTTCTGATGATGAGTCATGTGATAGCTTAGTTGAATCATTTTTTAATTCTGAGTCTGAAGGATCTACTGAGCATGTAGATATTTTTTCTGATGAATGGACTGGCATGATTGATAGGCCACCTCTAGATCCTAGACCAGTAGATATTATAACGCTTGATGACTCTGTTAACAATTGTTTTGGAAATAGAGATTTAGAAAAGAGATTTGATGCGGCTGATTATTTTCTAAAATGTTATTATAAGAATCTCTTTAGTGAAGATGGGCCAGGGGAAAGTTTTTTTTTCTCCCCTGTTTGTAGTCTGCAATTCGGTGCGTGATTTCTTGCAGGGCCCGGAGGATGATGAAAATTTTTATTTTGAGCCTCCGTAAGTGATGTGCAATTTGCTAACCGCAAGTGTACGGGTCAAGTAATAGTATAGTGTTTTCGTGTAAAACGAGTGTCGTCCTCTGGATTGGTTTTCTAGCAAATTAAGTATCGCGAATACTTTTGTTCAATTTTATTTAGGGAGCAAAACTCAATGATAAAGATAAATCTAAAGCTAAGACAAAAAGCATAAAATAAAAGTGGAGACTCAAATGGAAAGATTCTTAGGGAATTGATTTCATTGATTAAGAATGAGGATTGATTAATAGGGATGAATTGACCGTGCAATTATTCTACAAGCCAAGGAAGCTTTTATCACGATTACCTTTCCCGAGTATAATTGATTCTCATGCATATAAACTAACTTGATATCCCTATCTAAGTTCATTAACATGCAAGGCATTATTCGGTTCGGTCCTTGTTATGCTTCTAAAAATATTCCAAATCCCGTCACAAACTTAGAATTTCTACTTTAGTCATGCAATTAAATAAAGTAAGTCTTAGGCCAAATCCTCTCTCCCGAGTTAGATTCAACACTTAAATCATTCAATTAGTGATCAAGTAATTGAAAGCATTAAACACAAAATTGCATGCATAGAATAAAAGCACATTCATACCAAAAATTAATCCAACAAACTTAAACAACTACATCAATCCCTAAGACAAACAACTAGCAATTCATAGTCTTTAAACTACAAACACTAATTGAAAGAAAAGCCATAAAAACTACAAAAGTTAAGGGAAAGAGAAAGGAAAACTCGAATCCGCCGACACCGCACGTCCCCGTCACGATCTCCACGTCTTCTCGCTTGATTCCCGCTCCTTGGCCTTGCCTTTAGCTGCCACAAAAGGTCTCTAGTCGAAATTAGGGCTAAAATCTAACCAATTGGGCTCCCCAAATCCGTAGCTGAAAAGAGGAATTTATAGAAAATCTGCGGGTAGCGTCGCGAAGCTGTGTACATAGCGTCGCGACGCTGTCACAGCGTCTTGACGCTAAGGAGATAGCGTCTCGACGCTGTCTCTGTTGCCGCCCAATTTAGAAAAGGAAAAGGAAAGGCAGCGTCGAGACGCTCCAAGAGCAGCGTCCCGACGCTGGCCTACGAATGCCTCTCTTTTGACTTCTTCTTGGTTGAATCTTTTCCGTTCTTTATCAAATTTTCATGTCCCGAACACGTATTTAGCTCCAATTTCTCGATTTAACTCCGAAACATGATTCCTACAAAAAGAACATAAAATGCATAATTTTGGCCAATTAAATATAAAAGACTAGCTTAATTAATTAGGGAAACATAGCTAGCTATGCTCGCTATCAAATACCCCCAAACTTAAGCTTTTGCTAGTCCTCTAGCAAACTAAAAATCAAGCATACAGTGGAAGAATGGATGCAATAATCATAACTCAATCCTCAAGGCTCAAAAGTCAATAGTCAAGCAAGCAAGAGACATGCACATAAGGACGAATGAGGGAGACAAATTAAAATTTTTCCAAAATTAACTTGCACAAGCGAGATCTAACTCAACAAGATCAGACTCTACTAGCTCGGGATTGGATTATTAAACCCTCAGCTCATCTTCCCTCTACACTGGCACTAAGGCTTCACTAATGAGTTAATGGAACAAATTAGATTGTTTTCCTCCAAACTTAGGTGCTTATAATTAACAATTAAATTAAGCATGTATATGTGGCACTAGCTTTCACACACCCATTGCAGGGACCCTTAACCTGAGTTTTCTCTGGTTGGCCTAACTGATCACAACAGGGGTAGCTCTTTTTGCCTTAATCTTTATTAAACATTGCAAACTGTGCACAGGCCATGGCATAATAATTTTTTCCAACAGTAACAACAATAATGATTTTTTCTTTATGAGCATAAATAGCATATATTCTTTTCTTTCCTCCTAAGCAAGATCAAACATGCTAATTTGCAAAACATTAACTTTTTAGCTCTTCCCTACACCTATCGAGGTGACAACAAGCATATGAACCTAATAATTCGCTCCTAAGCATTCAAATCCAAATCTAGCCAAGACAAATACTCTACTCATGCAAGCCATCTCCTAGAAAAATTTTAAAAAGTCTCCCTTTTTGGGCACTCATGCTTACAACTCATCGAAAGCTTGAAAATTGACAAGAAAGCTTATCCTAGGAAATCATAGTCATGCAAAAATAGCATCCAGAAAACAACCATATGCTCAAATCAAAGAAAGCTCAAAACTATAGCCCGAACTCAGATGCTCAAGGGCTCCACAAACATGCTAATCCACCCCCAAACTTAAAACATGCATTGTCCTCAATGTATAAAGAAAACAAAGCATAATCAATCATGAGAACAATAAAAGAGTAGGAGAAGTGAACGATGCTACCCTGGAATAATGACCTTTTCATGAATGCTTGGCAAAGACAAGAGCACGGGAACTCCTACAAAACAAAAACAACAAGACATAAAAACAATAACAAAGTAACTTGGGTTGCCTCCCATAAGCGCTTGTTTATCGTCTCTAGCTCGACGTGCTCGTGCAGTCTGTCAAGGCACATAAAAATTCTCGTATTTCTTTGGGCCCTTCTTCCTTGAATCAATATAACTAACGATCGCTAGCAAACTTACTAGCTTCTCATGGGCCCCTGAAACAGAATTATTTTTGGTATTTTTGACTAAAAGAAGCATAAAAGGAGAAATATCAAAATAAAGAGACCCTAACTCTAAAATTGACTCGTGAGAATAGAAAAAAGAACAATCAACATCTATAAAGGATGGAGAAGATAAAACAGACGAAGGCTTTTCAACCTCAAACTCTACCTCCTGAACCGTCACTGCAAGCTCATTTTCTTTTTCTTCCTCACAAACATGTTCTTGAAAGGTGCTACAACTCTCCAATTCTTCTCTACTATCTATGCAACTCACCCCTAACTGCTCATCCTCATTAAGATTGAAAGAACTAAGCTCATGAATGGGTGCCAATGAATCATCGGCCACATGACTCACTAGACAACTTATGGAAGTGGATCCCACCTCACTAACTTCCTGTGGAGCTTGAAGTCCTCTAATGATTTCATCAATTTTTAGACTCCTCGCTCTAGACTCCTCAATATAATTTTGAACTATGCTTTCCAAGGAAGAATTTTCATTTAAAGGGGTATAACTTGAAGATGAAAAATTGGAATATGGTGTTGAGTAAAAAAGCCATTCAATTAAAGCAACAATGATAATTAGGCTTCCAATCAAACAATAACCCAACAAGAACAAATGACAAAGTCTCAAACAAAAAAGGAAAGAAAAAAAAAACAAAGAAAACTAAATAGAAAAGGAAAACAAAAACAAATAAGGAAATAAAACAAATAAGGAAAAAAAATCAAACAAATAAAGAAAACACTAAAATATGAATGCAACAAATAAGGAAAAAAATGCAATCCATCTACAAAGTAAAAATAAAAAAATAAAACACACCCTAAATTAAGACCGCACAATTTTTCCACGATATTAATTTAACTAAATATACCAATCCCCGGCAACGGCGCCAAAAACTTGATGTGCAATTTGCTAACCGCAAGTGTACGAGTCAAGTAATAGTATAGTGTTTTCGTGTAAAACGAGTGTCGTCCTCTGGATTGGTTTTCTAGCAAATTAAGTATCGCAAATACTTTTGTTCAATTTTATTTAGGGAGCAAAACTCAATGATAAAGATAAGTCTAAAGCTAAGACAAAAAGCATAAAATAAAAGTAGAGACTCAAATGGAAAGATTCTTAGGGAATTGATTTCATTGATTAAGAATGAGGATTGATTAATAGGGATGAATTGACCGTGCAATTATTCTACAAGCCAAGGAAGCTTTTATCACGATTACCTCTCCCGAGTATAATTGATTCTCATGCATATAAACTAACTTGATATCCCTATCTAAGTTCATTAACATGCAAGGCATTATTCGGTTCGGTCCTTGTTATGCTTCTAAAAATATTCCAAATCCCGTCACAAACTTAGAATTTCTACTTTAGTCATGCAATTAAATAAAGTAAGTCTTAGGCCAAATCCTCTCTCCCGAGTTAGATTCAACACTTAAATCATTCAATTAGTGATCAAGTAATTGAAAGCATTAAACACAAAATTGCATGCATAGAATAAAAGCACATTCATACATTAATTTATCCAACAAACTTAAACAACTACATCAATCCCTAAGACAAACAACTAGCAATTCATAGTCTTTAAACTACAAACACTAATTGAAAGAAAAGCCATAAAAACTACAAAAGTTAAGAGAAAGAGAAAGGAAAACTCAAATCCGCCGACACCGCACGTCCCCGTCACGATCTCCACGTCTTCTCGCTTGATTCCCGCTCCTTGGCCTTGCCTTTAGCTCCCACAAAAGGTCTCTAGTCGAAATTAGGGCTAAAATCTAACCAATTGGGCTCCCCAAATCCGTAGCTGAAAAGAGGAATTTATAGAAAATCTGCGGGTAGCGTCGTGATGCTGTGTACATAGCGTCGCGACGCTGTCACAGCGTCTCAACGCGAAGGAGATAGCGTCTCGACGCTGTCTCTGTTGCCGCCCAATTCAGAAAAGGAAAAGGAAAGGCAGCGTCGAGACGCTCCAAGAGCAGCGTCCCGACGCTGGCCTACGGATGGCTCTCTTTTGACTTCTTCTTGGTTGAATCTTTTCCGTTCTTTATCAAATTTTCATGTCCCGAACACGTATTTAGCTCCAATTTCTCGATTTAACTCCGAAACATGATTCCTACAAAAAGAACATAAAATGCATAATTTTGGCCAATTAAATATAAAAGACTAGCTTAATTAATGAGGGAAACATAGCTAGCTATGCTCGCTATCAGTAAGCGTGCCGAGCCTAGTCTAGCTAAAGACGTTAAAGAAAGCGCTGCTTGGGAGGCAACCCAAGGATTAAAGTAATTAGTTGTTTTTGCGGTAAATAATTTTCTTTGCTCCTTGATCCAATTTTGTTTTGCAGGATCACCTTAGCAAATCCCAAAATTCCACATTTCCCATTTTTCATGGATCCAAAGGAAGAGGATGAAGCGCTCCTAGCTCAGGGAAGTCTCAGTATCTCTCTTTATGCTTATCTGTCTTAAAACATTGGGGACAATGTTTAGTTTAAGTTTGGGGGGGAGGCTTCCGCTGTGTTGAGCATATTTAAATTCTGTTGGATGCATGAATAGATAGCCATGATAGCCAAGGATGTGATTTTTGAAATTTTGGGAGAAAATGGTTTATATGTTGTGGAATCTGGGAGCACGGCAGAAATTGTGAAATTTTAAAATTTTTTGATACTTAGTTTTGATGTCTAAAGCATGCAATAGGCTTATCTAATGACGTCTTTGAAAATCTAGATTCTTATTATGGTTTTCAAAGTTGTTGTCACCCCGATAGGCTTAGTTTCTAATATTAGGAAGTTCATGCTTGATTGCTCTAAAGAACTAGGTAGGAAAAAATGCTATGCCTGCTGAGAGAAAAGCAAAAGCAACAAAAGAAAATGTGAGAAAAAGAAAATCTGTTGAAAAATAATTTTTGCTTGCTCAAAAGAAAAAAAGCCTAGGGGTAAAAAGAGCTACCTGCGGTGTGATCAGTTAGGCCAACCAGAGAATAAAATTCGGGTTAAGGGTCCCTGCACCGTAGTGTGAAAGCTAGTACCATTAGATATCAAAATGCAAGTTTGGGGGAGGAGCAAAAGAAAAAGAAAAGAAAAAGAAAAATCATGTGAGAATTCTGCTCCCCCATAAAAAAAAAAAAAAGAAAAAGATGACAGGCACCCTAGTTACTTTTTTTTGCATGATAAAGGACTCCGAAGTATTAGGGGCTCTTAGCCAGTGTAGGGGGAAAACAAATGGAGAAAGCCATAAGACTAATCTAGGTTAGTAAAAGAATCAATAGATAAGTCTTGAGCATGCTATTCATTAATCTTAAGTTCAAACTAGTTTAAAATTTCTTCAAGAGTATGCGGTGCTTGCTTATTCCACTTGCATGTTTTCCATTCGATCCTAAGAATTCCAAAATCATTGAGGGTTGAGCGATTCTATTTCATGCATCTTTAGAATTTATTTTGCTCGGGACTAGCAAAAGCTTAAGTTTGGGGGTGTGATAGCGAGCAAAAATGTCGCTATTTTAGTCTCAATTTATTAAGCTTTTTGGTGCTTTAATCGTGTTTTTAATGAATATATTTAATGAATTTTGTTATTTGGTCCTTAGGAGCTAAGTTGGTGATTTTGGGAGAAAAAGAGCCAAAATTGAAGTAATTATAGCCCAAATCCTAGCTTGATGCAATTGGAGGCCCAAAGAAGACATCTATGAAGAAAAGACCAAGAGAAATGAAGAAGAAGGCCCAAAAATCAGCCCAAAAGGAAGCTGAAAAATCTGGAAAATCTGGACAGCGTCGAGACGCTTAGCAAGGCAGCGTCGCGACGCTGCCCTTTCTTATTGCCCAAGCCGCGTGCGCAGCAGCGTCGCGACGCTTAGCAAGGCAGCGTCGCGACGCTACCCCTATTCCAGGCCTATAAATAGGCGCCCTTGGGTGCCTCATTTCTCATCAATCAAACCATCAACCAATTCATCCTTTCTTTCCTCTCTTAGGCTCCTTTCTTGGAGCCCCTCTCAAGGCTTTTAAGCCTTTTGAGAGGATTCTTCTAGTGGGAAAATTTTGGGAATTTTGGGGAGTTTTGGGGAGAAATCTTAGAGGCTTGAGGAGTAGTCAGCAAGGGGCTCCAAGCGTCAGCAAGGGGTTTTTCGACGGTCAATTCCTTTCCTTTTATGCTCTTTAATATGCTTTCCCTTGTAATTATTGTGGATATTATGTGTAGCTAAAACCCCAATTGGGGGTCTTGAAATGAAATGATAGTTGAAATATTGTTATAATTTCTTGTCTCTTGCCCATGTCCTAATTATTTGTATGGATGTGCTTAATGCTTTACTCAATCTGGCCAATTGTGTAATGATTCGATTCTTAATGGAAACTCGACGGAGAGAAATTAGGATAGATCATAATCCATGTAGCTAGTTTAATTGCCCGTTGTGACACCGGGATTAGTTGATTAAACTTAGATTCCTAAAATGAATCAGAGCGTAATAATTAATGATTTTTAATAGCGCTAAGGACACTTAGGTTGTTAAAATGAATTAATTACAATTAGGGGAAACCGACAGGAGATCCTATGTGATTAACGGAGATTCTAGGATTATAATTAGTTGGGCAATGAGATAGGATAATTATAGCAATTATTTAGCTAATCATTGATTGTCAAGACCCCTCTTCCCTCTTAAAGAAAACTCTTTCTCCACATTTTATTTTTGATTGATCAATTTGTTTTTATTAATCATCTTAATTTTAAATCTTTTATTGCATAAAGTGGTCCCTAAATATTATTTCACCTAAGTATTTTCAGTGCTCAAGAGAATTTTAATTATTTGCTTAAGTTTCGCTTCGCCTCCCTGAGGATTCGATACTCGGAATACTTTCCGTTTTATATTACTTGTGACGACCCGTGCGCTTGCGGATTAAAATCGTGCAACAGAGATCAAACTCACATGGCATGCAAAGTCTAGGTGATCAAGTTAAACTCAACAAGATTAGAGTGGTAATCAATAAAGAATGACCATTGAACACAACTTAAGCAAACAGAACACTTTCAAGCCATTAAACCATAAGGGAATTCATCACATTGAACCCCTCAACGAGATTTAGCTACTCATGGTGGGATAAAAAGCAAATGAATACATTTTCACAAGCTGGAAATAAAAGAGATAGCTAAATATTATGGGTTTTTCTATTTACTCAATCCTTCTAGAGTTCGCTAAGACACTCCACTCTCTTGCTTTTACAAGTGGGAATGGGTGAAACTCTCTACAAACCACAAGTTTTGATGTCTAACTCAGGTTAGAATTTAGTCATCTAAGAAGGACCTCGGGCATCCCTACTCATAGGCGTCGAGCCAGGGTTCTGTCACCACCCTTTTCTTCCAAATGAGTTCTGCTTGAATTTGACTTCGAATCTCGAGCTTATATAGTGTAGAAAATGGTTGAGGAGCTGCGAAATAGGTGCTAGAAGGTTGCCCTATAAATATCGGGTCAAAACAACCAGTTAGATGCGAAGAAAACTCGTTAACAACGACTTGCGGATGACTCGGAACGACTTCAGATTTTTCCAGAAATGCGGTCGCATTTCATTTTTGCCTTCCCAGAAATACGGTCGCATTTATGGAGAATTCCAGCTTTTCCTCTGTTTTTCTGCACACCAACAAACTAAGTCAAATTCTCTTAAAATCAAGTCTTTTTAAGCACAAATGAGTTAAATTTGACAAAAGTGATTCTCAACACCCTAACTTATCAAATTAAGCATATTTTGAGCTCAGGAACAGTAAATTGATCACAACATACAACATTTAACCAAGAAATGAGCTAAATATAAGGGTAAAATATGTATATTTTTTATCCTTATCACCTGACAAGCTAACCTATCCAACATCTGGTTAATAAATGGTAGATGGAAATGGACCTCACAGGTAGCTTTATTAAGCCTCCTGTAATCCATACAAACCCTCCTACTAGTTACTGTCATAGTGGGGATCAACTCATTATCTTTATTAGTCACTACCGTAACACCTCCTTTCTTAGGAACACACTAGACAGGGCTTACCCAATTGCTATCTGCAATTGGATAAATAATCTCAGCATCCAACCATTTAATCACCTCCTTCTTAACAACTTATTTCATTGCAGGGTTAAACCTTCTCTGCTACTCAATACTCCTAAAAGATCCCTCCTCTAGAGTGATTTTATGCATATAGAAAGATGGGCTAATTCCCTGAATGTCAGCTAATATCCAACCAATTGTTTTGTGGTATTGCTGCAGCAACTTAACTAAGGCCTCTTCATCCTCCGGCACTAAATCAGATGCAACAATAATGAGCAACGTCTCAGCCTCCCTAAGATACACATACTTTAGATGATCCAGTAAAGGCTTCAAATCTAAAGTAGGTGCCTTAATCAGGGATGACTTAATAGGAGGAGCCTTCCTCTCATCCAAATCTAACGACTCAAAAACACTCTCTAACATAGACACTTCTTTTTCATTTTTCCTTTCTAAAGTACAAACTGCTCCATTGTTGTCTCAACAATTGTGTTCTCCAGAATGCGAATGAAAGATCTATCTTCCACCTCATCTGGGTACTTCATGGCTTTAAAAACATTAAATTTCACTTCCTCATTATAAACCTTAATTGTTAATTCCCCTTTCTGAACATCTATCAATGCCCTACCAGTAGCCAAAAATGGACGTCCAAGAATAATTGGGACATCTTTATCTGCCTCATAATCTAAGATAATAAAATCAACAGGAAATATGAATTTATCTATTTTACCTAAGACATCCTCAATTTTACCCTCAGGATATGTGATAGACCTATCAACTAGTTGGAGTGTGACTGTGGTAGGCCTAGCTTCAATAATACCTAGCTTTCGATATACCGAAAGAGGCATAGGGTTAATGCTCGCGCCTAAATCACAAAGTTCTCTACCCAACTCTTTTCCACCTATAGAGACAGGAATAGTAAATGACCCTAGATCCTTAGCTTTGGTTGGTTGCCCATTCTTAAGAATAACACTACATTCCTCAGTAAGAGCCATAATTTCAAATTCTCCTAACCTCTTCTTTTTAGTCAAGATATCCTTAAGAAATTTTGCATAATTTGGCATTTGCTCTATAGCCTCTACCAAAGGAATATTTATATGCAATTGCTTAAGAATCTCTAAAAACTTTTTAAATTGACCATCTTAGTTCTTAGGTTTCTGCCTTTGTGGAAAAGGTAGAGATGGTACATAAGGTTGGGGCGGTACATAAGGTGGTTCTACATCTGGAACAGAACTAGTTGCTCCAGCATCTTTATTGCTGCCTCCATCATTTTTACTAGACTCCAACTATTTTTCAACAACAACATTTTTATCGCTACTCTTCTCTACATCCTGGGGTTTACTAGGCTCTCTTCTCTCTTCTAATGACTTACCACTCCTTAAAGTCATTGCCTGCGCCTACTCCTTACCTTCCCTTCTAGGGTGTTCAGTATCCGAAGGAAATTTCCTTTGAGGTCGTGCCTTCAGCTCATTAGCTAGCTGACCCACTTGCAATTCCAGAGCTCTCAACGAAGCCCGATTACTTTGAATTGCGACATCATTACGAGCCATATATTCTTTCATCAATAACTCCAGAGAACTCTCTAAATTTTGTTGGGCATCACCGACTTATTTTGTTGGGGCATTCCCTACGATTAGCAAATCCTACCTGATTCGCCACTTTTTGCTGTGCTTGGGGGGCTTGTGAATTGCTTCCTTGCCCTCCCCACACAAAGTTAGGGTGGTTACGCCAACCTGGGATTATAAAAATTTGAATAAGGGTTATTCTTTTGATTACCTACAAAAACACAGAAGCTAGATTGCTGGGGCAAAACTCATAATTATGCTCTTCACCACAATAGACACAAGATTCTTTGCCACTTGGTTTACAACTGCAGTAGGCCCCACCATTGGCGGCTGCTGAACATTGCTTACCATAGTTATGTTTTTAAGAGCATTAGCTAACATTGCAATATCGGCCCTAATGGTAGACGGTAGACACACCATCAACTTCTATCACACTCTTAACTTTCTTACTAGAGCCTCTAACATCTGACCACTGACAACTATTGGTTGATATTCTCTCTAAAATCTCATGGGCTTCATTAAAGGTTTTTGCCAAAAGGGCCCCTCCTGCAGAAGCATCAACCATTCCTTGGGTTGTTAAGTTTAGCCCATTGTAAAATGTTTCTATTTGGATACAATGAGAACCGTGGTGGGGACACTTTCACAAAAGTTCCTTAAACCTCTCCCAAGTCTCACTAATAGTTTCATCTTCGAGTTGCCTAAATCCCACTATCTCACTCTTCAACTTGGCATTCCTAGTTGGTGGAAAATACTTACTAAGAATTTTTTCCGCTAACTCGTTCCAAGTAGTAATTGATCCTAGAGCAAAAGAATTTAGCCACGCCTTTGTTCAATCTCTAAGAGAATACGGGAACAAAGTCAATCTAAGGGCATCTCTCGACACTTCTTGAATAAGGAACGAATCATTAACTCCTAGAAAAGACATAAGATGTAAATGGAGGTCCTCATATGGTAAACCATGGAATTGACCCACGATCTGCAACATCTGAAACATGACCGGTTTCAAAATTTGCTGCCACAATTTCAAGACACACAATTCCTGGACTTAACTCATCAAACATTGGAAAAGCATACGCTCGAAGGGCTCTGGCCCTATCATTCGCTACAAGGATAGGGTTCTCAGCCTGGTAGATTTTGTTGTCCATTTTGCTCCAGCGGTAGATTTTGCTGTCCATTTTGCTCCAGGGGTAGAGGATTTAAGGCTTATTGCTTTGAGAAATAATGAGGTTTGAGCAAATGGGCTAGGAGCAAGCTTTCCTAAGAATTAAGCTAAGCTAAGGAAGAAAATTAGGAATCTTGCCAGCCACCTAAGGACTTAAAGTACAAAACGATAGTCTAACTAAGCAATTAGGCTAAGCTTCTAGGATTCAATATACCGAACACTGTGTGTGTGTGTTTTTTTTTAATTTATAAAACATATATTTTACCAAGTACAGTTACTATTGCAGCATTCAAAAAGGGGCAATTTTACACAAAAGAATAGCTATGCACTAGCTAGAGGCTTCTACCTCACATATTGCAAGCCGAACACAGTTTCAAGCAAAAATAATTTCTACACAAGCCGAAACAATTGCATGAATGCATCAGGTGATTATTTTAAGCATTTCAGGCAAGCTTTACAAGTTTAGGCATTACTAACACATCAAAACAGTAGCCAACGAATTGCAAAAAGACAAAACAGGTCTAATGCCTAATTGCATATTCATAACATTCTAAAGATTCCAACAATCCATAAAAGATAAGCTCAATCACTCCAGCTAGCACACCATAACATTTTCTAACTTGGATATGCATTCAATTGATTTGAACATTAATACATGCACATCTTTAGAACTTCATTCCTACGCATTTTTCTTCAAAAGCAACAACTAGAGGAAGCAACAGAAACATGAGATAACCACTAGCAAACTTGAACAACAACTTCAACAAAACAGACAACAAAAAAGAAAAACATGAACAGCAAAGATTAAACAGCAAGACTCCCTCTTTTCTTCTTCTTCAGTCTTCATGGCCTTCAGCAACATTATCTTCGTCATCACTTGAGGAAGGAGGGCACTAGGGATTGAAAACACCTGCAGGAAACTGTGGAAAAGGCTAAGGCAGCTCCTCAAATCCAAACTCAAAGGTATTTTCCATAGCAACATCTCTCTTGAGAGCATATTCCCAATACATCCTTTGTTGATCTTCATTATGTTTCAGATGGTGCATCAATTTCCTCTGCTGCTTGAGTATTTCCTCAATTCCACACACAATGTTCGAGCTTTTCCTTGCTTTCTATTCCCCTACAAGTCTGGTGATAGAGGTAGTGTCAATCAGTCCTTTGTCCATCAAAATCTCATCATCAAGTGCTATCTCCACATTGGCCTTAATGCACAGAGCTGTGATTAGGTTAGGGAATAATAATCTTTCCGTCTTCTTCCTTGCGCAGGTTGCAATTTCTCTGGTAATGATTCAACCCACTTCTATGCTCAAAATTCTGAAAATGGAAAATATCAAAAGGACTCTTTCTTTAGATATTGTTGTGTCATGAGTTGTGGGAGAAGCGTATTCCTCACAAACCATAACCATACATTTTCCTCAGGAGCTATGTAGGCGACTAGCACTGTCCTATTTCCATTTTTTGACATTTTCCAGCTGACTCCATCCACACCAGAAGTTAGTAAAGTAGATTGAAGTTGTTCATTAGATGGTGCTATTTCCATGGAGTTGAAAATGGCAAGAGGAAAGTCTAGTATATTATAAAACTCGTTGATCACATGAGGGCTCCATTGAACTATTTTTCCTCTGACTTGTGTCTGCCACATTCCATTATCTTGGAAGTTTGCATAAAACTCCTTGACCAGATTAACAACCGCAGGCTTTGGCTTCTTACATAGGTTTTCCCAACTGTGGTTTGTCATAATAGCAGCAAGAAAATGTTGCAATTTCTCCACATCCGAATCAAATCCTCTCTTAGTTAGCAACTCTCTTTTCAACAACTCCTCAAACAGGCCTTAGCAGCTGCATTTATGAACTTCTTAGGCTCTTCTAGAACTGCTAACATGAGCTCCTTACCCTTCTTCTTGGAACTCTTCCTTGGTGGTGGAGAAGTTGGCTAAATTGCACTGAATTCATCTTGACACTCTCCTTCACGATCCTTGCTGTGTAGAAGCACTTTCTTACCTTTTTCTCTTCCAGATTTTTGGACAACAGCAGCCTCACCTTGAACCATCACTTTGGGAGTTGAAGATTCAACAACCTTTGGCCTAAACAGCTTGCTTGAGATTGATCGAGGCCTCATTAGCTAGAAGAAAATATAGCAATAAAACAATGAGCTTTTAGGATACAGAAGGAGCCAAAAACGTGAGGAACTAGATCTTCAATCTCTTCTTGCATGCCAAAGCTTTGCTAACCCTTTCAATTGAAAGATTTTTAGGCATGCAACCTCATTAAATTATCAGATTTGGTTGTTGAAAAGTGTATTGCGAATTAGAAAAATCTTCCATTTACCACTAAAATCTGCCTCTAGCACATTGATTTTTTTTTTACACATAAATATTCTATAGTGAGAAGAGTGCAATTGTGGGTATTTAGTGGAGTGACCCACAGTTAACGAATGTTGATTGACTCGGTTAATGAGTTTAGCTGATCAATCTCGTATCGTTGGACCTTCTGATCTGTAGGTCCATTAGGTCCACCTGCTAGCTCATAATGGGTTCTGAGATAATATAGTCTTGAATATTAAAGGGAATTTAAGTTAATTGTATTTTGATACAATTAATATAATGTAAGGAGATACATTATAGTATAAGTTTAATTAATGAATTAAACTTTATGATAAAATTAATTTTGGATATGATTCAAAATTCATTATTCTGAACATTAATTAGTGAGAGAATAATGAATTTAATTAAATATGTGATATATGATTAATTCATGAATTAATTAATTAAGGAATTAACTAATTTAATTTAATTTGATTAAAAGTGGTTTAATCAAATTAATACTATAGTTTATATCAATGTACATCTTGATGCACATTAAAACTATAGGTTGAATGGGAGAGATTAAAATTGAATATGATTCAATTGTAATATTAATTAAATATTTGATATTTAATTAATGTGGGATGAATTAATTTAAATTAATTGAATGACTCATTTAATTCAATTGAATATGATTTAATTGAATTCAAACTATATGTTATAATTGAAATTAGTTTAATTAAATTAATTATAATTAATTAGATAATTAATTATTATTATTTAATAATTATAATTAATTATTTAAATTATTAATTATTATTTGATAATAATTAAACGGTCCAGATCTAATTGGTTTAGATCAATCAACAAGATTGGTTAGGGAGTTATCTTAACCTAATCATTCGTAGTGGATGAGGGGTTACCCTGACTTCCTCCCCAATTCTCTCATTCACGCAAAACACAGAGAAGAGATTCTCTCTGAACTCTCAAATTCTCTCTACCAAAAACCAGCAAGTAATTTGTTGAAAAATTCCCTTCAAGACGAGGTTTGGGATCCCACAATCCTTATCTCACAACCTAGAGGATAGTGGGTGTTCCGGGGTGGTTGTTTTCATTGGAGAAATTTTTTGTACATGATTGAGGAACATTGTGCAGAATTTTTCAGCACTGTTCATGTAAGTTTTTCTTAATCTAAAATAGTTTAGATTCGTTTTACAGAATGTTTAATCTAATTCTAGAAATCGTTTCTATTTGCCCAACGTATTGGTTTTCTTTTGACTGAAATTAAAATCACGATCGGTGAAAACCGCTTTCGCTAGAGGCTTTAATTCCTTCATTTTTACCTTCTAAGGCTCTCTCTCACTGATCTCGACAGCCAACCCTACCTTCCAAGGTCTATAAAAGACGATCAAGATGCAAGAAGCAAAGGGAGCTCAGAATTTCATCCTTAGGATCATTTTTGTTTTTCTCTCTTCTCATCTTGTAACCACTTCGAGTTTCAGGTCTTTCAGCCTCTGTCGGCTCTTCCATTCGAAAGAAGAAGAAGAGGAAGGCTTGTCTCCCCTTGAAAGATGACAAGACCAAGCTAGATAGAGAGGGGAAGATCCTTAGTCGAGTCTAGTCTTTATTTTCAGCAACTGTATGTTTTCTGTTTTCCTTTAATTTTCAGTTGTAAGTTTATCATTCTTGTACTCATTCCTTTTAATTAATATGAATTACGTTTATTCTTCTATCTTGTGTTTTCTTTCTTTTATTTCTTTCATTTTACTTTCATCTATGAGCTAAGCTTCTTCTCGGGGATTCAAATATGTTGATACCTTGAGTAGAAGAAAGCCCCACCTATGCAAAGGCAACCTTGCTTCCTCTTAGCATTGTTTGTTTTTTATGAAGTTTAAGTTTCATTGTTAGCTTAAACTGATCACTTAAGTTAGCATTGTTTGTGTTTAGCTGATGGTTGAAAGGTTGGAGTTGAACGCGTGGGTTCGCAAAACAATAATGGAAAAGATCCTAGAAATAGGACTTTGCCTTCTTGCTTCCTAGAAATAGGACTGGAACCACTAGAGTTTTAAGAGTCGTGACCATTATTCATCTAAGTTTCAGCTAGCCCTAGAAATAGATGTCTAGTTGGCTTAGCCTTCTAAAGGCACCTACAGGGGAGCTGTAAGGGTGAGCAATATTAACTGAAAAACTGAGTCGACCGACCGAAACCGGCAGAATCGACTTCGTTCAGTCGGTTTTGGTTGAGAATCGATCGGGGTAGAAAAACCGACCAGTTGGTCGGTCGGTGAGCTTAAGAAAACTCAAACCGACCAAACTGACCGAAATTGATTATTAAAAAAAAGAATAAGGAAAATGTGGGCTTATCACATCAGAGAAACCAGCTGGTGGTTTTTAAAACCACCAGTTGTTTTCTAGGTAATGATTACCTATTTTTATAGGTAATCATTACCTATTATTTTTTTAAAAAATTTATTATTTGATTTTTTTCCTTCATTCTCTTTCTCCTCTCTTCATCAACGCCATCTTCTCTCTCCCTTCTCTCTTTCCCTCTTCCTTTCTCCCTTACTCTGTTTCCATTTCTTTCTACGATTCTTTTTTTTTTTTGTTCAAACTGAACCGTTCCAAGGTTCGAAGGAAGTTGTTATCGGACGATGTTACACCATCTACACGTGAAGCATTTTTTTTCCTCCATTCTTCTTTTCTTCTCGTTTTCTCTCTTTTCTCTCTGATTTTCTTTCATCTAAAC
Source organism: Luffa aegyptiaca (assembly GCA_017139565.1). NCBI lineage: Eukaryota > Viridiplantae > Streptophyta > Magnoliopsida > Cucurbitales > Cucurbitaceae > Luffa > Luffa aegyptiaca. The sequence continues at coordinate 28,860,885 of CM029397.1, forward strand.
GGATCTCTTTGCCAGAGCTCCCACAAACTAACGTTTTTTTCTTCTCCATACAAACTCCCATAACCGACCGAAACCGACCGATTTTTTCTTATAGTCGGTCGGCCAGTTTTTGTAATAGCTCCGAAAACTGAGACCATCGACCGATCGGACGACATGTTCTTTGGTCAACATCGGTTTTTGCTTAAAATCGATGTCAATCGATCGATGATCACCCCTACAGAGCTGAATAGAAGTAGGACTTAACTCACAATCTAGTTGTCATGGCATTTGCAGGCGCAAGTGGAGGATCCTATCTGCACCATGTCTATGTGGGCAACATAGATAGTTTTCTTCAGCCGTTTGTAGTGCCTGAGTAAGTTGCTAGCGCAAAGGTGGGAAAAATCTTAAGCTCTTTGTTCATGCTATTTGAATTTCTCTACTTTTCTCATAAGTTTTTTTTTTGCCGTTTTCATTTAATTTTTTATTTCTATTTCTGTCCTAAATCAAAACCCCCATTCAAAATAATTTGTTTTGGTTACCATCTGTTGCACGATTTTTCGCAAGCGCACGAGTCGTCACAAGTAATATAAAACGGTAGGTAATACCGAGTATCGAATCCTCAGGGAAATTGAATTAATTCCATTAAGTACCAAGAATCATCATGTTTTAATTTTATTTAGAAGATCAACTTGAATGATAATGCAAAAATTAGAGAAATTAATAAAAATAAACATGCAATAACAAAACGGAAATATCCAATTAAGGGAACTTGACCTAGGGTGTTATCTAGTTTTCTTGGATTTGTAGCTCAATTACAAGGATGCATATAACTAATAATCATCAATTCCATAAATCTAGAAGTAATTTTAAGCGGATTTCTCTTTCAAGTTCCTCCACATCTCATACTAACATAACTAATTCATGTGTCCATCTCCTTAGTTAATCATAGTATGGCATTAAGCAACTTCATAATAAATTTCTAACAATGCTCTTTCACTCTCGTGCTCCAAGCAATCGTTAGCCATGCAATTTGGATCTAATCTAATTTCTCTCCGTCGAGTATCAATTTAGACCAACAAATCAATTAATCCGTGATCAAGAGATTAAAAGCATTAAGAAAGAATTGCATAGATGAAATATGAAGAATTTCATTACATAATCCAAGTAATTGTGCTACAATATCCAATTAACAAGAATAACGACCCTAGGTCTCAAGATCTACTCACAAATGGAAATAGTTATGCCAAAATGATCTTGATCCATAGGTCTAACTCAAATTACAATAATGAATTATAAAGGAGTAAGGAAGAAATAACCGATAAGTCGATCCCAAGCTCCCACTACGATCATCTCGAATCTTGAGCCTTGGAATCTCGCTCAACTCCAACCTTTTCCTCCACAATTCTTCTCACTTTTTTCTCTCTATTGAGCTAGGGGAGAGCTCCCCAAAAATGGGATGATTTGATCCAAAGGGAAGGGGCCTTTTTATAGTGAAAGGGGCTGGAAATTTCTTGCTGAACAAGTCGACAGCGTCGAGACGCTACGTCACAGCGTCTCGACGCTGTGACGTCATGTGTCTTGGGGCAGAAGTTGTCGCAGCGTCGCGACACTACGCAGACAGCGTCACGACGCTGTCACGATTTTGGAGCCCGCTTTTCTGATCACCTAGCGTCGAGACGCTATGGTCCTAGCGTCTCAACGCTAGGCCTTCTAGAAGCCTTATTTGCAGATTTTTGCCTCCTTTCTTCAATCTTTTGGGCTTTTTGGGCTTCCCACTTCAATTGTCTTCTTTTGGACCTTAGGGCTTGGATCTTCAATGATTGTTCTTCAAATTGCCCAAAAGGTCTCCAAATTCACCCATATTCTCTTAAAATCTCAGTTTTGCTTCTCGAACTCAGTTTTCTATAAAATCAACATAAAAATACATTAAAGCTCACAATTCATGAACAAAACTAGCTGAAATTAATAGGAAAATGATGACATTTTTGCATGCCATCACCATCTTCAGTTGCAAATTTAGAGGAGGTTCCTGTTTTACAGAATCTTGTATTTTTCGACTAGTCACCATCTCCCTTGGGTTCGATATCTGAAGTACTCTCCACTTTATTACTTGATAGTGTATACTTGCACTCGAGTAGGGCGTGCGCTCACACGCCCACGTCATCAATAACCATCCAAAAAGCAATAGTATTCTTACCCAGCTAGTTTGTCCAAAATTTGGTGAATGAAGGGTAGAGGGAAATGGTCTTTCCTTTGTAGCCTTGTTCAAACGCCTATAATCTATACATACCCTCCATCTTGTCACTGTTCTTGTGAGAACTAGCTCATTTGCCTCATTAACCACCATTGTCATTCCTCCCTGTTTAGGCACACATTGCACTGGACTAACCCAATTGCTATCAACTATAGGGTATATGATTCCAACATCCAACCACTGGATTATCTCCTTTTTAACCACTTCTTTCATGGCCAGATTGAGCCTCCTTTGTTGCTCAATTGATTTGAAGTTTCCTTCCTCCAAATCAATTTTGTGCACACAAAAGGATGGACTTATACCTTGAGTATCAACTAGAGTCTGATAACGCTCATTTATGTGCGTTATTTAGCCTTAAAAACCTAGGTTATTGCTCGGAAAGTAAAGACTTTATGCTTAAAATCTTCTCATTTTAAGTCAAATTAGCAAAAGTCTTAGAATCTTGTGGAAAATATAAGAAATATAGAATTTATGTTTAAAATGTACGAAAAGAGATTATTTTTGTAAGAATTTATCCAAATTAATGTTTTTGTGCAGAGAAATTTGCAAGGCAAATGCACCCACATTTGGAGATTAAAGATCAGTGGAGTAAAGGAGTTGAGCTGAAGATTTGTGCCTGCATCTGGTCCTGAAGATGAGGAATATGCGACTAAATTGCTGCAGGGATAATAGCCCTTGCGCAGCGGAAAAACGTACAGAACCTTTAACCCCGAATTAATTTAAGAACAAAATATCAATACATTGGGTAAATGACAGCAATTTAAACAAGTTTAAACATGCTGGAAATTGCTTATAAAACATGCTGAACATGAATAAAATATACTAAAACACATCTATAATGGATCCTATTGATCCTAGATCAAAGAAATACATACCTTTGAAGGAAATCTCGATTGGTTTCACCAAAACTCCTAGGAATTCACCAAAAACCAGCAACAAAGTGATCTTGATTTTGCTGTAAAAAAGTCACGAACACCACCACCAAAGATCCACCGGTACCCTCTTCAAGGTTGTGCGTTAGGGGCTAGTGGGAGCACAATTTCTAAGAGTTCTAAGGGAAAAATATCTCTGTATTCTTTTTGGGAGAGTATTGCAGAGAGGTTGAGAGAATTCTGAGTGTGATGCTTGGGATCTCAAACTGAATGAAGGGAGTTACCGTAAAAAGCACAACCCCTTTCCTTAAAACCCTCCCATTCACGCAAGATAGAGGATAAGCAGGAGTCCCACGTTCCCATCAGTTACCCTAACTGATGGGAAAATGATTTAATTAATTATTAAATAACATTAATTAAACCTTTAATTAAATTAAGTATTAATTTAATTAAATGTTTTTTGCATAAACATATTTACACAAAATAACCTCCATTTATCCTATAGTTTTAATATAGCTTAATTAAATCAAATTTAATTAAAATTAAAACCAAAATATTAATTAATTCACCAATTAATTAATATCATAATTAAATATAAAATATTCAATTATAAATTTATATCTCTCAAATTCACTATAGAATTAATATACATCATATGTGCATTAATTTTAACCTATAGTTTTAATATGAATCAAATTCATATTTTAATTTAATATTCGAACCCCTTCGAATATTTAATTCACCCTTAAAAATTTACCTCAACGCCCTTATAGAGCTACCGATGGGACCTGATGGACCTACAGATCAGAAGCTCCAACGATATGAGATCAGTTGGCTAAACTCATTAACCAAGTTAATCAATATTCGTTAACTGTGGTTCATTCCACTAGAGAACCACATCTGCACTCTGCAGATATATTTCTGTGTCCACGGATATCGACCGTCAACAGCAAGTTAGCCCTTCACGTGTGTTCGTACCCCAGCTAGGTCAAATTACCTTTTTACCCGTGGGCTACCTCTTGGTCCTTAAGTACCAGTGCTCCTCTAATGAACAACCTGTTTGTGGTCCAACCAACAAACAAAAATCCCTCTCGCGCCATAAAGAGGGTAGAGCCCATTGTTCAAGACCCGGAGACACCACTTAAGGGAACACACCTCTACTTAACCTAATATCGGGAAGGAGTGAATTCCATCTTGTATGACTACGTTCCCAGCTCCCCACTCGGTCTTGTCCCCAAAATGGTAGGCTTATTGAGTCGGCGAACAGGCCACTCTCACCCGTACAAATCAAAGGACAATCCCTCATGGACAGGAGTCCATAATCCACTCAGGATTAAGGCCAAGTTGCCTAGGTCATCCTAGTGAAATAGAAACCGAGCTAACTAACGGTGTTAAAGTTAGTGGTTAACTATTTCGCGTTCTGGTCTTTGTGCAAACTCATTCCACAGGATACCCCCACTCGCATGTCAACTACATGAACGCGTTGGATCAATACGTTTGTATCAATATACAAAGCGGGTCATATCCATAGTGTCACCAGGACAAGGTACCCAGCCTTATCCCTATACTACAGAAGCTTTAGGCTAAAACTTGAACATTGATCCCCGTATGTCCCTACATAGTAGTTCAAGTCTAATTCTATTAGCCTTGGATGTTTAGTGTATTGGATTAGGGTTATTAAGACAAGATATAATACAAACATTGAATAATACATCACTGATAACTGCCCAAAAGGTAGTTATTTAAGCTTCATTTATATAAGGATTTGTGTGTCTTTAATGCTTAATAGGGTTGGTTTTAGAGAGATATTACATGATTTAACCAATTTGGAAGAATGGAAGCTTTGGAAATCACTTTGTGCAGATTATGCTGCTGAGCGACTGGAGGGAGCAAATTCTATGCTGCAGCAAAACTGGGAACAGAAACTGCCACATCACAGCTCGTTAGCCAACTTCGTGAACCGACTTCTGTTGAGTTATTTTCGTGATAAAGGATCAAGGAGAGCCTTACACGTGTCCTAGTTGACCTAATTCAAGCCTCCCATCCTTCTATAAAAGGAAGTAGCCGTCAAAGTCAAAGTCATTCCATGTTTTCCCTTGGAAGCCGAATAGTATAGGGAGATTGAAGATCATCAAGAACACCATCAACCACAAGCTGATTAGGGAGTTTAACTTCTTTATTAACTTGTAGTTATGGACATGCATACTCAGATTGTAATTCGTATTCCTATGCCTATTATGAACTAAGTAGCTTAAGGTGTTGGTTAGGAATAATGTGATTACTGTGCTTCAACTCTAGTAATGAATTGACTATCGCATTTTGGTTAATTGTTGTGCTTATTCTCATTTTAGGCCCGCCTGGCCAGTCGGTATGGATAGCTCTCTCTAGTTTCAGGGATGATTTAGAGAGTGTGTGGCAATTATCCACACTACGATCATTGTGTATTGGTGAACGCCAGTGACTGAGCTAGGGATAGCCAGTTGCCTAGTGCTTGATCGGTCGCACTTCATTGGGTTTGAAACATATCCCAAAAGATCCGGAGTTCCGGGAGGAATCCGCTAATAATACTGCGAGAAATGCATGATCAATAATATTGCTAGAGCATATCTTAGAACAATCACTAAAACCTAACCAACGCCTGTCTTTAATCTGTCTATCTATTTGTTTACTCGTTGTTCTGTCATTTATTTTGCTTCAGCATAATTCCGATAAAACCCAATCATTTTACTATTCTTGAAACCATTATAAAGTTATACAAAATAGATAAAGTGGAAACTCATTCAGACCTTGGATTGATAATATTACTTGCTGCTGACTGTGTATACTTGCACAGGAATTCTAGAGTCTTTTATACTATATTTTTACTCACTCTAGGAACCCAACAAGTTTTTGGCGCCGTTGCCGGGGACTTGAATAAGTTTTTATCTGATCTGTTTTGTGTATGTGTTTTAGTGGTTTGGTGCTAGAACTTTTTGATTGTTTCTTTTGTTTTTACAGGTGTGATTTTGGTGCATGAGCGATCCGCCTGGGGTACGGTTTGAGCTTGATCCAGAAATTGAAAGGACATTTAGGAACAGAAGGAGGGAGCAGTGCAGAAACCAGATGGAGAACGCCCCGCAACTTCCGCAGGTTCCTGAAGGACCAGCAGCAGTGAACCCTCAGCAGAATCCGTTGCTGCAGCAAAACCCACTGTTTGAGCAAAATGAGCAGCGAAATAATCAGGCTGAGAATCCTATCTTGATAGCGAACGATAGGACCAGAGGCATTCGAGCATATGATGTCCCGATGTTTAATGAGTTGAATCCAGGGATTGCACGTCCCCAAATCCAAGCGGCAAATTTTGCAATGAAACCGGTAATGTTTCAGATGTTGCAAACCGTGGGGCAATTCCATGGTTTGTCATCTGAAGACCCTCATTTACATCTTAAGTCTTTTCTAGGAGTTAGTGATTCTTTTGTAATTCAAGGAGTGCCTAGAGATGCTCTTAGATTAACTTTGTTCTCGTATTCTCTTAGAGATGGAGCAAAGTCATGGTTAAACTCTTTTGCTCCAGGATCAATTAGGACGTGGGATGAGTTAGCTGAAAAATTTTTGAGTAAATATTTCCCACCTAATAGAAATGCTAAATTAAGGAGTGAAATAGTAGGGTTTAGGCAACTTGAGGATAAGACTTTTAGTGAGGCTTGGGAAAGGTTTAAGGAGCTTTTGCGAAAGTGTCCCCACCATGGTTTACCTCATTGTATTCAAATGGAAACATTTTACAATGGTTTAAATGGAGTAACCCAAGGTATGGTCGATGCTTCGGCTGGAGGGGCCTGATGTGGACTTTTCCTAACCGCAAGCGCACGGGTCAAGTAATAATATAGTGAATAGTAAATTCGAATGTCGTCCTCTGGATTGGAATTTTAAGCAAATCAAGTATTGTGAATTATCTTGCCCAATTTTATTTAGGGATCAAAAAGTGATGAAAAGATGATAATAAAACCAAATCAAAGCAAGTAAAAAGTATGGAATTTCAATTGGGAAAACTACTTAGGGAATTGATTTCGCCGATTTCGTTTAGGATTGATTTTAAAGAATAAGTTATTATGCACAATGAAATTATGAGCCAAAGACCCTTTAATCACAACTACCTCTCCCGAGTATAATTGATTCTCATGCAAATTAACCAACTTGATATCCCTATCTAAGTTTATTAATAAGCAAGGCAATGAGATCTTTTATCCAATTCTAAAGTTAATCTAAAACCGTCAAGAATTAGAAAGTAAACTTTATTCATGCAATCTTGAGCAAGTCTAGACCAAATCCCCTCTCCCGAGCTAGATTCGAAACTTAAATCATCCAACTAATGGCCAATTAATTGAAAGCATTAAATCAAGATTACAAACACAATAACATTGCACAACTTAAACCATAAATCAATCCATAAACTTAATCAACTACATCAATCCCTAAGCTACAAGTTTAGCTACTCATGAATGTAAATACAAGCTCAACTAAACATAGGAAAGCCATAAATCTAACTAAAGAAAAGAAAAGGGAAAAGAAAACTCAATGTAGGCCGAGATCTAACGTCCCCGTCACGATCCCCACGAACGATGGGTTGATTTCCAAGTTCCTCCTTTGTTTTCAGCTCCAAAAGTGCTCTATTCTGTCTTCTTTACGGCTCCAAAAGGTCCCAAATTGATCTCCCTAAAACCTAGCTGAAGTGAAGCTTTTATTCTGATTTTTCGTCTTAGCGTCGAGACGCTGTCAAGACAGCGTCGCGACGCTGCCTCTTATACGCGCGTTCTGAATAAGGAAAAACGGTAGCGTCGGGACGCTTCCTATCATAGCGTCTCGACGCTGTGAGCTTTACGCGCCTGATCTGATATGGAATGTGAGCGTCGAGACGCTCAAGAGCTAGCGTCTCGACACTAGCCTGCTGTTGACCGAGATTTGACTTTTCTCCACTTTTACTCTTCTCATTCCTTTGCATCTTTTCATGCCCCGAGCACCCGATTAACTCTGATATTGCATTATAGCTCCAATCAACCATTTCCTACAAAATAAACAATAAAGCACAATAAAATGGCCCAAACATCATAAAAGACTAGCTAAATTAAATAAGTAAAGATAGCTAGCTATGCTCGCTATCAAATACCCCCAAACTTAAGCTTTTGCTAGTCCTCGAGCAAACTCTAAATCAGACATACAATGGAAGAATGGATGCAACAATCATAACTCAATCCTCAAGGCTCAAAAGTCAATAACCAAGCAAGCAAGAGATATGCACACAAGGACCAATGAGGGAGACAAATTAAAATTTTTCCAAAATTAACTTGCACAAGCGAGATCTAACTCAACAAGATCAGACTCTACTAGCCCAGGATTGGATTATTAAACTCTCAACTCATCTTCCCTCTACACTGGCACTAAGGCTTCACTAATGAGTTACTGCAACAAATTAGCTTGTTTATCTCCATACTTAGGTGCTTTTAATTAAAAATCAAATTAAGCATGTATATGTGGCACTAGCTTTCACACACCCATTGCAGGGACCCTTAACCTGAGTTTTCTCTGGTTGGCCTAACTGATCACAACAGGGGTAGCTCTTTTTGCCTTAATCTTTATTAAACATTGCAAACTGTGCACAGGCCATGGCATAATAATTTTCTTTTCAACAGTAACTACAAGAATGATTTTTCGTTATGAGCATAAATAGCAGATATTCTTTTCTTTTCTCCTAAGCAAGATCAAACATGCTAATTTGCAAAAAATTAACTCTTTAGCTCTACCCTACACCTATCGAGGTGACAACAAGCATATGAACCTAATAATTCGCTCCTAAGCATTCAAATCCAAATCTAGCCAAGACAAATACTCTACTCATGCAAGCCATCTCCTAGAAAATTTTAAAAAGTCTCCCTTTTTGGGCACTTATGCTTATAACTCATCACAAGCTTGAAAATTGACAAGAAAGCCTATCCTAGGACATCATAATCATGCAAAAGTAGCATCCAGAAAACAACCATATGCATAATTCAAAGAAAGCTCAAAACTATAGCCCGAACTCAGATGCTCAAGGGCTCCACAAACATGCTAGTCCACCCCCAAACTTAAAACATGCATTGTCCTCAATGTATAACGAAAATAAAGCATAAACAAGCATGAGAACAATAAACGAATGAAAGGAGTGAACAATACTGCCTTGGAATGATGATGACTTCTTGCTTGAAAGCTTGGAATCTTGAAAGCTTGAAAGCAAAGGAGCGGAAGAAAACAAGACCTACAAAACAAAAACAAACAATAAAACAAAAAGAAAACACACTAACTTACTTGGGTTGCCTCCCATAAGCGCTTGTTTAACGTCATTAGCTCGACGTGTTGCACGTGCTTCAAGGAGGCTTTTGTTCTGTGAATCCAACAGAGGTGCTCTTTCTTGCACCTTTCCTGTAGCCCATGTAAAACACTTCATTTTTAGAGTCTTCAACTACTTTAAAGATTTCTTTTTCGTTCTTGACTCTAATAGTGAGCTCCCTGCGCTCAATATCTATAATCGCTCGCCCAGTAGCGAGGAATGGTCGTCCTAATATGACAGGCATTGAAGGATTTTCTATCATGTCCATAACATACAAGTCAATAGGGAGGAAAAATCTACCTACTCTGATTAACACATTCTCTACAATACCAACTGGTCTCACCACAGATTGATCAGCCAATTGGAGCTTTACAGGAGTAGATTTAATCTCACCTATGTCTAACTTCTTACACAAGGACAATGGGATAATATTAATGCTAGCACCTAAATCACATAATGCTCTGAAAGAATAAGTACCAAAACTACAAGGAACAGAAAAACTCCCTGGATCTGCTACTTTTTCAGGTACTTTCTGTTGTACTCTGGTGCTGCATGTGGAAGCAAGATAAACAGTGTCAACCTTCTTTTCCTTTCGTTTCTTTGCTAGCCACTCCTTCATGAACCTGTTGTATTGGGGCATCTCTAATGCCTCTGCAAAAGGAATATTAATATTCAGATTCATAAAAGCATTCATAAATTTATCAAACTGAACCTGATTATTCTTTTTCTTCTTTTGCTTTTTCTTTTCCTTAGGAACCAACAGTGTGGGAGAAGGAATAGGAGGCTCAAGGTTAGGCTTTTCAGCCTCATCTGCTGATGTGTCCTCCTCATCTTCCCCTGTAGGCGTTTCATAGTCCTCAGATTCAGGTTCCTCTTCAGATTCCTCCTGATGCACAGTGATTGCCTTACAATACTCCATCTGGGGTTTCTCTTGTTCAGCTGGGGCCTTACCTTTATTCATGGTGCTTACAACATTCACCAACTGTCCCAGCTGAATCTCAATGTTCTTTATGGCTGCACTGTGGCCATTCACCGTGCTGTTGATAGCAATGACTGCCTCCTCTAACTTGGTTGTCCTGTTACTAGACTCTGCAATGAAAGCTCCAACAAGATCTTCTAACTTTTTATTATCTTGAGTTTGAGGGGCAAAACCAGGGGGATTAAGAACATTCTTAGTATTAGCATACGAGAAATTTTCATGGTTCCTATTGCTAGGGTGATAATGTGTAGGTGTAGAACTATTATTATATCCCCTAGAATTAAAATTTGATACATACTGAACCTGTTCAATGGTCTCCTCCTGAGGTCTAGATGCTAAAGCAGCAGCTGATTCAATTGATTGAGCACTCCCTGTACCTGAAAATTTCATAAAAGCATTAGCAAGGGAAGTCATCTGGGCCTGGAGTGCACTTACTTTATCAACCTCAAACACTCCAGCAGCAATCTTTTGGGGGTAGACCGCTCAGATGGCCACTGATAGCTGTTGGTGGCCATATCCTCTAAAAGTGTGCGAACGTTTTCCACGGTCTTGGACAACAGAGTCCCACCTGCAACTGCATCAACAATCGTCTTTGTACTAGGAGTTAAACCATTATAAAACAATTGTACCTGAAGCCAATCGGGGTAACCATGCTGAGGACACTTCCTCAGTAGCTCTTTGAATCGTTCCCAAGCTTCGAACAGCTGCTCATCATATTGTTGTTGGAATGTCCCAATCTCGGTCCTCAACTTGACCGTCTTTGCAGGAGGGAAGAATTTCTTTAAAAAGGCATGGACCAAAGAATCCCAAGTGGTGATGCTCCCAGGGGTAATAGACTGCAACCAATCACGTGCTTTATCCTGCAAAGAAAAGGGAAATAAACGTAAGCGAATAGCATCCTCAGAGACACCATTAATCTTTACCGTCCCACAAATATCCAAGAATGATTTAAGATGAGAATTTGGATCCTCGGTGGGCGATCCTCTATATGCACAGTCTCGAGCCATCTGAATGAGACCGGTTTTCAGCTCAAAGTTGTTGGCATTAATCGGTGCATAGACAATTCCCGATTGCTGTCCCTGAAACACAGGCTGAAAATAATCTCTAATAGGCCTCGGCTCCTCAGGTGGATTTTGATCTGCCATTTGAATAATTTCTCTATTTTCCCTTTGAAGCCTAAGAATTGTTCTTTCTATCTCGGGATCAAATGGTGCTACTTCTCTACTATTACGCATGCAAAATTAAAAATACCTTAAAAGGAAAACTAAAACAAATATGGAAAATATAATCAAGAAAAAGGAAACAAACTAACCTAATATGCAATACAAAAATAAATATGACAGAATGCAAATAAGGAAACTAACCTAGAAAAGGAAAAACAAGAACAAATAAGGAAAAGATTACACAACCAAAAGAAAACTAACCTAGAAAATCAAATATGGAAAGAAAAACGAATAAGGAAAAAATGCAACAAACCTAAAAAAGTAAGAATACACCCTAAATTAAGATCAAGCAATTTTTTCACAATATCAATCTAGCTAAATGTGCCAATCCCCGGCAACGGCGCCAAAAACTTGATGTGGACTTTTCCTAACCGCAAGCGCACGGGTCAAGTAATAATATAGTGAATAGTAAATTCGAATGTCGTCCTCTGGATTGGAATTTTAAGCAAATCAAGTATTGTGAATTATCTTGCCCAATTTTATTTAGGGATCAAAAAGTGATGAAAAGATGATAATAAAACCAAATCAAAGCAAGTAAAAAGTATGGAATTTCAATTGGGCAAACTACTTAGGGAATTGATTTCGCCGATTTCGTTTAGGATTGATTTTAAAGAATAAGTTATTATGCATAATGAAACTATGAGCCAAAGACCCTTTAATCACAACTACCTCTCCCGAGTATAATTGATTCTCATGCAAATTAACCAACTTGATATCCCTATCTAAGTTTATTAATAAGCAAGGCAATGAGATCTTTTAACCAATTCTAAAGTTAATCTAAAACCGTCAAGAATTAGAAAGTAAACTTTATTCATGCAATCTTGAGCAAGTCTAGATCAAATCCCCTCTCCCGAGCTAGATTCGAAACTTAAATCATCCAACTAATGGCCAATTAATTGAAAGCATTAAATCAAGATTACAAACACAATAACATTGCACAACTTAAACCATAAATCAATCCATAAACTTAATCAACTACATCAATCCCTAAGCTACAAGTTTAGCTACTCATGAATGTAAATACAAGCTCAACTAAACATAGGAAAGCCATAAATCTAACTAAAGAAAAGAAAAGGGAAAAGAAAACTCAATGTAGGCCGAGATCTAACGTCCCCGTCACGATCCCCACGAACGATGGGTTGATTTCCAAGTTCCTCCTTTGTTTTCAGCTCCAAAAGTGCTCTATTCTGTCTTCTTTACGGCTCCAAAAGGTCCCAAATTGATCTCCCTAAAACCTAGCCGAAGTGAAGCTTTTATTCTGATTTTTCGTCTTAGCGTCGAGACGCTGTCAAGACAGCGTCGCGACGCTGCCTCTTATACGCGCGTTCTGAATAAGGAAAAACGGTAGCGTCGGGACGCTTCCAATCATAGCGTCTCGACGCTGTGAGCTTTACGCGCCTGATCTGATATGGAATGTGAGCGTCGAGACGCTCAAGAGCTAGCGTCTCGACGCTAGCCTGCTGTTGACCGAGATTTGACTTTTCTCCACTTTTACTCTTCTCATTCCTTTGCATCTTTTCACGCCCCGAGCACCCGATTAACTTTGATATTGCATTATAGCTCCAATCAACCATTTCCTACAAAATAAACAATAAAGCACAATAAAACGGCCCAAACATCATAAAAGACTAGCTAAATTAAATAAGTAAAGATAGCTAGCTATGCTCGCTATCAGGGCCCTTTTGGCAAAAACTTTTGATGAAGCCTATGAAATTTTAGAAAGAATATCTATTAATAGTTGTCAGTGGTCGGATGTTAGAGGCACAAATAAAAAGGTTAAGAGTGTATTAGAGGTTGATGGTGTGTCCACCATTAGGGCTGATCTTGCTATGATTGCTAATGCTCTTAAGAATGTAACAGTGATTAGTCATCAGCAGCCACCAGCTATGGAGCCTGCAGTAGTGGTGAACCAAGTCACGGACGAAGCATGTGTCTATTGCGGTGAAGACCACAACTACGAGTTTTGCCCCAGCAATCCAGCTTCTGTGTTTTTTGTAGGTAATAAGAGGAACAACCCTTATTCTAACTTCTATAATCCAGGTTGGCGCAACCACCCCAACTTCTCATGGGGAGGTCAAGGAAATAACGTACAAGCGCAACAGAAGATGAACCAGCCGGGATTCGCTAAAACGCAGGTAATGCCCCAGCAAAATAAGCAGGCTTTGCCCCAGCAAAATTCGGGAAATTCTCTCGAGGCAATGATGAAAGAATTTATGGCTCGTACAGACGCTGCAATTCAAAGTAATCAAGCTTCGATGAGAGCCCTAGAATTGCAAGTGGGTCAGCTAGCTAATGAGCTCAAGGCAAGGCCTCAAGGGAAACTTCCATCAGATACTGAACACCCTAGAAGGGAAGGTAAGGAGCAGGTAAAGGCAGTTACTCTTAGGAGTGGTAAGCCATTAGAAGAAAGAATTGAGCCTAGTAAAACCCAGGTTATAAATAATAATGGTGATAGAAATGTTGTTGTTGAGAAAGAATTGGAGTCTGGTCAGGTGCTGGAGGCAGTAAAGAGAATGCTGGAGCATCTGGTTCTGTGCCAGATGTAGAACCACCATATGTGCCGCCCCCACCTTATGTACCACCTCTACCTTTTCCACAAAGGCAAAAGCCTAAGAATCAGGATGGTCAATTTAAAAAGTTTTTAGAGATTCTTAAGCAATTGCATATAAATATCCCTTTAGTAGAAGCTATTGAGCAAATGCCTAATTATGCTAAATTTCTTAAAGATATTTTGACTAAAAAGAAAAGGTTAGGTGAGTTTGAAACTGTATCTCTTACTGAGGAGTGTAGTGCTATTCTCAAGAATGGTCTACCCCCCAAAGCTAAGGATCCAGGGTCATTTACCATACCTGTGTCTATAGGTGGAAAGGAGTTAGGTAGAGCTGATGTGGACTTTTCCTACCGCAAGCGCACGGGCCAAGTAATAATATAGTGAAAGTAAATTCGAATGTCGTCCTCTGGATTGGATTTTTAAGTAAATCAAATATTGTGAATAATCTCGCTCAATTTTATTTAGGGATTAAAAAGTGATGAATGAATGATAATAAAAACAAATTAAAGCAAGTAAAAAGTGTGGAATTTCAATTGGGAAAACTACTTAGGGAATTGATTTCGCCGATTCAGTTTAGGATTGATTTTAAAGAATAAGTTATTATGCACAATGAAATTATGAGCCAAAGACCCTTTAATCACAACTACCTCTCCCGAGTATAATTGATTCTCATGCAAATTAATCTACTTGATATCCCTATCTAAGTTTATTAACATGCAAGGCAATGAGATCTTTTAACCAATTCTAAAGTTAATCTAAAACCGTCATGAATTAGAAAGCAAACTTTATTCATGCAATCTTGAGTAAGTCTAAATCAAATCCCCTCTCCCGAGCTAGATTCGAAACTTAAATCATTAAACTAATGGCCAATTAATTGAAAGCATTAAATCAAGATTACAAACACAATAACATTGCACAACTTAAACCATAAATCAATCCATAAACTTAATCAACTACATCAATCCCTAAGCTACAAGTTTAGCTACTCATGGATGTAAATACAAGCTCATCTAAACAAGTAAAAGCCATAAATCTAACTAAAGAAAGGAAAAGGGAAAAGAAAACTCAATGTAGGCCGAGATCGAACGTCCCCGTCACGATCCCCACGAACGATGGGTTGATTTCAACCTTCCTCCCTTTTTTTCAGCCTCCAAAGTGCTCTGTTCTGCTCTGTTTACGGCTCCAAAAGGTCCCAAATCGAACTCTCCAAAACCTAGCCGAAAATAAGCCTTTATTCTGTTTTTTCGTCTTAGCATCGAGACGCTGTCAAGACGCGCGTTGAGAAAAGGAAAAGCGATAGCGTCGGGACGCTTCCTATCACAGCGTCGAGACGCTGTAAGTCTGCCGCGTATTCTCATATATGGATTGCTAGCGTCGAGACGCCTAAGGGCTAGCGTCTCGACGCTAGTCACCTTTTGACCGAATTTTGACTTTTTCCATTTTGATTCTTTTTCCTTCCTTTGCATCTTTTCGCGTCCCGAGCACCCGATTAACTCCACTGTTGCAATTTGGCTCTAATCAACCTTTTCCTACAAAATAAACAATAACGCACAATAAAATGGCCCAAAAATCATAAAAGACTAGCTAAATTAAATAAGTAAGGATAGCTAGCTATGCTCGCTATCAAGAGCACTCTGTGATTTGGGTGCGAGCATTAACCTTATGCCTCTTTCGGTCTATCGAAAGTTAGGTATTGGTGAAGCTAGACCTACCACAGTTACACTCCAATTAGCTGATAGGTCTATCACATATCCAGAGGGTAAAATTGAGGATGTCTTAGTAAAAGTTGATAAGTTCATATTTCCTGTTGATTTCATTATTTTAGATTATGAGGCTGATAAAGATGTCCCAATTATTCTAGGTCGTCCATTTTTGGCTACTGGTAGGGCATTAATAGATGTTCAAAAAGGAGAATTAACAATGAGAGTCTGTAATGAGGAAGTGAAATTTAATGTGTTTAAAGCCATGAAATATCCAGACGAGATGGAGGATTGCTCCTTCATCAGGATTCTGGAGAGCACAGTTATTGAGACAGCAATACAGGATTCGGCTAGTAAGCATTCGGAAAAGCATGGAGAGGTTAGTGTAGGAGATTTTGAATTTTGTTCTGTAGATAGAAAAAATGAAAAAGAATTGTTTAGGTGTGAGGATGTTTTTGAGTCTTTAGATTTAGATCAAAGAAAGGCTCCCCCAATTAAGCCATCCCTAATTGAGGCACCCACTTTAGATTTGAAACCTTTACCGGATCATCTAAAGTATGTGTATCTTGGGGAGAGTGAGACGTTGCCCATTATTGTTGCATCAGATTTAATGCCGGAGCATGAGGAGGCCTTAATAAAATTGCTGCTGCAATACCGCAAAGCTATAGGTTGGACATTGGCTGATATTCAGGGAATTAACCCATCTTTTTGTATGCACAAAATCACTCTAGAGGAGGGATCCTTTAGGAGTGTTGAGCAACAAAGAAGGCTTAACCCTGCGATGAAAGAGGTTGTTAAAAAGGAGGTAATTAAATGGTTGGATGCTGGGATTATCTATCCAATTGCCGATAGCAATTGGGTAAGCCCTGTCCAATGTATTCCTAAGAAAGGAGGTGTCACTGTGGTAAGCAATAAAGATAATGAGTTGATTCCAACTAGGACAGTAACTGGCTGGAGGGTTTGCATGGATTACAGAAGGCTTAATAAAGCCACCCGAAAGGATCATTTCCCTCTACCATTTATCGACCAGATGTTGGATCGATTGGCTGGTCAGGCCTATTACTGTTTCTTGGATGGTTATTCTGGGTATAACCAGATTACTATTGCTCCTGAGGATCAGGAAAAAACCACTTTCACCTGTCCTTATGGGACGTTTGCTTTCAGGCGAATGCCTTTTGGCCTCTGCAATGCTCCAGCAACATTTCAGCGGTGTATGTTAGCAATTTTTTCTGATATGATTGAGTCCACTGTTGAAGTCTTTATGGACGATTTTTCAGTGTTTGGAGGGTCTTTTCAGAGTTGTTTAGAAAATTTAGGAAATGTATTAAAAAGATGTGAGGATACCCATCTAGTTCTTAATTGGGAGAAGTGCCACTTCATGGTGAAGGAGGGCATAGTGTTAGGTCATAGGATTTCTAAGAATGGTCTAGAAGTTGATAGAGCAAAAGTTGAGGTTATTGAAAGACTAGAGCCACCGAATTCAGTGAAGGGAATTCAGAGTTTCTTAGGTCATGCTGGATTTTATAGGAGGTTCATAAAGGATTTTTCCAAAATCAGTAAACCTCTTTGTAACTTATTGTGCACTGATCATGTTTTTGACTTTAATGCAGATTGTAGGAAGGCTTTTGAAACATTGAAGGCTGCTTTAATCTCAGCACCCATTCTCTGCGCGCCTAATTGGAATTTGCCATTCGAGGTAATGTGTGATGCGAGTGATGCTGCGGTAGGTGCGATGCTGGGGCAAAAGCAGGGCAAATTTATTCATCCTATATATTATGCAAGCAAGGTTTTAGATGAATCATAGGTCAACTACACAACTACTGAAAAGGAGTTGTTAGCTGTTGTGTTTGCTTTTGAGAAATTCCGGCCATATTTGGTTGGATCTAAAGTCACGGTGTTCACAGATCATGCAGCAATAAGGTATTTAATGTCAAAGAAATATGCAAAGCCTAGACTAATTCGTTGGATTTTATTACTGTAGGAATTTGACTTGGAGATAAAGGACAAGAAGGGATCAGAGAATGTCATTGCAGACCATTTGTCTTGTCTTGATCCATCATCATCTTTGCTGGAGCAATCTGCCATTTCCGATTCTTTTCCAGATGAGCAGCTGTTTGCTGTTAAAGTAAAGGTAGTCAGGGATGTCCCTTGGTATGCTGATATTGCCAACTTTTTAGTAAAGGGAGTCACCCCTATTGACATGGATTGGAGGCAGAAGAAAAAGTTTAAGCATGATGCAAAATTTTTCTATTGGGATGAGCCATTTATGTATAAGCAATGCTCTGACGGTATTATTCGTAGGTGTGTTTCAGGTGATGAAGCAAAGGAAATCCTGGAGCAATGTCACTCTTCGCCGTATGGAGGCCATTTCAGCGGTCAAAGGACAGCTATGAGGATTTTGCATTGCAGATTTTTCTGGCCTACCTTGTTTAAGGATGCCCATTGGTTCTACAAGCAATGTGATGCTTGCCAAAGGAGAGGAAATTTGGGGCCAAGAGATGAAATGCCTCTTACTTACATTTTAGAAGTTGAATTATTCGATGTATGGGGTATTGATTTTATGGTGTCATTTCCCCCTTCTAATGGCAATGTTTTTATCTTATTGGCAGTTGATTACGTGTCCAAGTGGGTGGAGGCCATTGCATGCCATCAGAGTGATGCCAAGACAGTTGCAAGGTTTCTTCAATCGCACATTTTTGCGCGGTTTGGGACACCTAGGGCTTTAGTGAGGGATGAGGGTACACATTTTGTTAATAATATCTTAACTAAGCTTTTAGCTAGTATGGGATTAAGCATAGGATAGCTACCCCTTATCACCCACAAGCAAATGGCCAAGCTGAAATTAGTAATAGGGAAATTAAATCGATTTTAGAGAAAGTAGTCCATCCATCTAGAAAGGATTGGTCCTTTAGGTTGGATGAGGCTCTTTGGGCTTATAGGACAGCTTATAAGACTCCTTTAGGTATGTCTCCCTATAGGTCAGTATATGGGAAAGCTTGCCATTTACCGTTAGAACTTGAGCATAAAACATTTTGGGCTTTGAAAAAGTTAAATTTTGATCTGAGTCATGCAGGAGCAATAAGAATGCTGCAGCTTAATGAATTAGAGGAATTTCGCCAATTTTCTTACGAAAATGCGAAAATGTATAAAGAAAAGACTAAGCTGTGGCATGACAAAAAAAATAAATTCAAAGAATTTGTCAAGGGTCAAAAAGTTTTGCTTTATAATTCTAGATTAAAATTATTTCCTGGAAAATTAAAATCTAAATGGTCAGGACCGTTTATTGTGGTTGAGGTTTTTCCCAATGAAGCAATTACTTTGCAGGATGAAAAAGATGGGAGAGTATTCAAGGTGAATGGACAGCGTGTGAAAAATTATTGGGGTGAGGAATTTCAGGCGAAATATCCTTCCCTACGATTGGTTGATGATTGAGAGAGCAGGACTTTTGCGGGAGCATTTCGCAGGGCAATATCTTGAGCTCCCCGACCTTGTATTGATTTTAAATTTTTCTGATTTGTTTTTAAATCCGATTAGGTTAGGTTTGATTTTTGCATAGTTTATTAGATCTCAGTATTTTTATTATTTTAGATTTTATTTCGTTTTGAATTTGGTTTGATTCTATTTTCGGGTTATTTATTTAGATTATCTTTCAATTATCTTTTAATTAGTTAGATTTTATCTAGATTTTATTTTCAGTTATTTGAATTCTAGTTTTAATTAATAGAGATTTTCTCTAATTTATTCGGCTTCTTTTGAAAATAAGAGATTGGGATGATTGGTTAAAATTTAATTTAAAGAAAATCTTTGATTTTTCTGTTTTGAAATTTGACTTCCGTATCTAAGATTCTTCAGGACCAGCAGATTGTTATGGCAAAGATATTGCTGGAGCAAAATATTCCGAGTTAAAAGGGGTTCTGTTGGAATTTATTATTGTTACCGTTAGATTTAGCTTTGAATTCTCGCAGGTAAATGTGCATACATCATCTGATGAGGCCACGTGTCACAGAGTAATTATCCGAAGGCTTCAATGATGACAGCACATTGATTTTTACCATGGGTGTTTGGAATCCACGAATTTACCGTTGGTAATTTTTGAATTTCAGGTTTGCATTTTTAATTTACAACGGTAATATTAGTTATGGCAGGGCAAATCTTTTCGGTTAGGATTCTTGTTTGCTGCAGCCCTATTTATGCATAAACGCTGGTAAGCTTCTCCCAATTCATCTTCTTGATCAAATCTTCGTGCGTGTGTTATTCTTTCTTTCTTTGCATTCTCTGTCAAAACCCTTTTACACCTCCAATGGCTAAAACAAGAGCTCGAAAAGAAAGGGAGAGTGAGGAGGAAGAAATACCCGTGACCCCCGAAGTTAAAAAATGAAAAACCAGAAAGAAAAGAACGCCAGAAGAGAAGGAGGCTAAGCGAAGAAGACGACAACAAAGAGTTGAAGAACAAGAAAGAGCGCGAGAGGAGGAGGTTGTTGCAGAAGAAGACGAAGACCCAAAAGAATCTGACAAACAGAATCAAGAAGAGGATGGACAGGAAGTGGCGACTATAGAAGAGGCTCGAGAGGAGATTCAGACGAAACAGAGTGAGGCTGAAGGTGAGCCTAACAAGGAGAAGACACCAGAGCCGGTGCAGGAGGCTCATGTTGAAATCATTATGCCGGAACCGCCCAAGCGCCGCCGCATCAAGAGGAAGGCGGGTCACGTGAGGGTGATTCGGAACACTCCATCGCCTCCAACGTCAGACTCTGAGGAAGAAAAAAGGGAAGCTGAGAATAAGGAAAAAGAAGAAGAGGCAAGAAAGGCAGAAGAAGAGCGTTTGCGTGTACAGAGAGAGAGCAAGGGCAAAGGAATTGCCGAAGCATCGGGAGAAATTGAGGAGCCGAGGGCACCATTCATTCGCTTCGTCAACGATCTTGCTCGAGCAAAATACCAGGAGGTGCTGAAACGGGACTTCTTGTTCGAACGCGGATTTGGCAGTGATTTGCCTAGGTTTTTGGAGTCTGGGATAGTGAACCTCGGTTGGAGACAATTTTGTGCGAAGCCAGAACCTGTGAATGCCAACATTGTTCGAGAATTTTACACCGACCTTGACATTAGGAATGATTTTGAGGTTATTGTTCGAGGAGTGCCTGTACAGTGGAGCCCTGAGGCCATCAATGAAATGTTCGATCTCCAGGATTTTCCGCATGCCGTTTTTAATGAGATGGTGGTTGCACCATCTAGTGACCAACTGAGTGCGGCTGTCCGGGAGGTAGGCATTGAGGGTGCCCAATGGAGGGTGTCGCAGACAAGGAAGCATACATTTCAAGCTGCTTATTTGAAGAGTGAAGCCAACACTTGGATGGGTTTCATCAG
This sequence comes from Luffa aegyptiaca, assembly GCA_017139565.1. Lineage (NCBI taxonomy): Eukaryota > Viridiplantae > Streptophyta > Magnoliopsida > Cucurbitales > Cucurbitaceae > Luffa > Luffa aegyptiaca. The sequence goes on from CM029397.1 coordinate 28,882,144, forward strand.
GCTACGCTTGCTGCCGACAACACACGACTCCACAGTATCTCGGGACAGGGTATTGCTTGCTTTTGCCATTCTTCGCTCGATGAGTATTGATGTAGGAAAAATTGTTTCTTCTAAGATTGTTGATTGCTGGAAAAAGAAGGTGGGGAAGTTGTTCTTTCCGAACACGATTACGATGTTATGCAGCAGGGCAGGAGTGCCCACGGTTCCAAAAGATATGATCATGACTGATAAGGGAATCATTGACACACCTAATCTGGCGCGGCTTCAGCGTATGCAAGAGGTTCGCCAGGGTGGGCTTGTGTATGGCGTTGATCAGATCCTAGAGCAACTGTCAGTGTTGACCAGTAGGTTAGAATTTGCTGAAAGGCAAGCTCAGACCTACTGGACTTATGCTAAAAGGAGAGATGATGCGCTCAGGGGGGCCTTGCAAACCAATTTCTCAACACCGTATCCGGCCTTTCCAGTGTTTCCCGATGATTTGTTTAATCTTTGGATACCACCCCCGCCTGTTGAACGAGAAGAGGATGTTGATGAGGAGCAGGGTCAGGAAGACTGACTGATGGGATGATCTGGAGCGAGCATTACTTTTGTTTTTCCATTTTGTTTGCTCGCGCATATTGACCCTGCTCACTGTTATAAACTGCTTGTCTTGTTAATTTTTCTGCGTTAAAAATATATCTCTGCTTTGTAATATTTTTCTATGATTTTAATGAAATTTCAGATGTTTCTATTCCATGAGCACTGAGTAATTCTAACTTAACTGATTTTCTTTTGAATTTTTGAAGCTTGGACTGATTACGCTTAATTAGATCAAGGTATTCTGATCTCCAGAAACCTTTTGCTTGAGCATTTCTTCTCGCCTGGACTGTTGCTGCGGCAAAGAAGATTTTGACGGTAGTTTTGACTTATATGATCCACTTTAAGCTTAATCCTAGTCTCATGTTTAGTTTAAAAATTCAGATAGAAAAATTTAAGTTTGGGGGTATAATTGCTTACTTAATTCATTGGGGACAATGAATAATTCAAGTTTGGGGGACTTTTTGCTACTCCAATTATTTTGCTCGAGCATTCCTCTCCTTCAAATTGAAATTTGCTAGGTTATTGAGTAACCGGGGACATTTGTGATACCCACAGTTTGTCTTCGCGTCAAAAGATGACCTAGGAAATATGAAAAAATAATGAAATGATTTGCTGAAAAAATTATTTGTTGAAGATTTTGCTGAAAAAAATTGACGGAGCAAAAGTTCTGAGGGATAAAGGATGATCCAGCAGTTTTTCTGTCTCCCAGAACTTAGGTGAGCTTCATCATAAAATGTCGCCATTCTGAGGGGCAAGAGATGGAATAACTAAGGATTTTTTAGCTTTATAATGAGTATTGAGCCTAGTTGGTGATAAGTTTGAGGCAAGGGTATACTGCACCATAAAGTGGGTCATCCCGTGCTTAAGAGCTTATGACTGTAAGGCTGCTTTAAGTCTGATAAATAATGAAATAAACCCCTGTAAAAATATGTTTTGAAATTTCTGATAATAGAGCTAAGCTGTGGTGAGTTCTTAGAATTGAGTTGAAAGTGGTGATTATTTGTCCCTGCTGAAGGAATCAATTTGCTGCAGCAGAGCTTGGTTTTGCAGAGTGCTCAGGTAAAGATTAAAGGTAGTGTTGGACTGTCTGGTTTGATTAAGCTAATTCTTTGTCTAATGTTTTGAAATTCTTGAAGGAAGGTTGGTTAGTATTGCTCGGGACGCGCAATAGTTCAAGTTTGGGGGTATGATAACTGCCCAAAAGGTAGTTATTTAAGCTTCATTTATATAAGGATTTGCGTGTCTTTAATGCTTAATAGGGTTGGTTTTAGAGAGATATTACATGATTTAACCCATTTGGAAGAATGGAAGCTTTAGAAATCACTTTGTGCAGATTATGCTGCTGAGCGACTAGAGGGAGCAAATTCTATGCTGCAGCAAAACTGGGAACAGAAACTGCCACATCACAGCTCGTTAGCCAACTTCATGAACCGACTTCTGTTGAGTTATTTTCGTGATAAAGGATCAAGGAGAGCCTTACACGTGTCCTAGTTGACCTAATTCAAGCCTCTCATCTTTCTATAAAAGGAAGTAGCCGTCAAAGTCAAAGTCATTCCATGTTTTCCCTTGGAAGCCGAATAGTATAGGGAGATTGAAGATCATCAAGAACACCATCAACCGCAAGCTGATTAGGGAGTTTACCTTCTTTATTAACTTGTAGTTATGGACATGCATACTCAGATTGTAATTCGTATTCCTATGCCTATTATGAACTAAGTAGCTTAAGGTGTTGGTTAGGAATAATGTGATTACTGTGCTTCAACTCTGGTAATGAATTGACTATCGCATTTTGGTTAATTGTTGTGCTTATTCTCATTTTATGCCCGCCTGGCCAGCCGGTATGGATAGCTCTCTCTAGTTTCAGGGATGATTTAGAGAGTGTGTGGCAATTATCCACACTACGATCATTGTGTATTGGTGAACGCCAGTGACTGAGCTAGGGATAGCCAGTTGCCTAGTGCTTGATCGGTCGCACTTCATTGGGTTTGAAACATATCCCAAAAGATCCAGAGTTCCGAGAGGAATCCACTAATAATACTGCGAGAAATGCATGATCAATAATATTGCTAGAGCATATCTTAGAACAATCACTAAAACCTAACCAGCGCCTGTCTTTAATCTGTCTATCTATTTGTTTACTCGTTGTTCTGTCATTTATTTTGCTTCAGCATAATTCCGATAAAACCCAATCATTTTACTATTCTTGAAACCATTAGAAAGTTATACAAAATAGATAAAGTGGAAACTCATTCAGACCTTGGATTGATAATATTACTTGCTGCAGACTGTGTATACTTGCACAGGAATTCTAGAGTCTTTTATACTATATTTTTACTCACTCTAGGAACCCAACAATCACTTTATTAATGTTCGGTCAAATGTACATTTACTATCTACGAGTTTTAGGGCATAAAACCCAACAAACTCCCACTTGAACTAAAACTCAAGTTACAGGGAAAGTATATACAATATAATCCAAAGCTGGAAATGGTACATGTATGTTGTACATTACATAAAAAGTAAATATACAAAATACAATAAACTAGGGCATCCTTACACCCATTACACATCTCCCACTTTCCCTAGATTACGCTATATACATGTCTGACCTAGACTTTCTAGATGACCCTCGAACACTTTAGCCGAGAGGGCCTTCGTAAACGGGTCAGCAATGTTGTGCTCGGAAGCGATCTTGGTCACGACCACATCTCCTCTTTGCACAATCTCACGAATCAGATGATACTTCCTCTCTATGTGTTTACCTCTTTTGTGGCTGTGAGGTTCCTTTGAATTGGCTACAGCCCCACTGTTGTCACAGTATAACGTAATGGGCAAGTTCATATTTGGAACAACTTCCAAATCTGTCAAGAACTTCCTTAGCCAAACAGCTTCCTTAGCTGCTTCACAAGCAGCGACATACTCAGCCTCAATCGTGGAGTCTGCTATGCATCCTTGCTTTATACTTCTCCAAACTACAACTCCCCCGTTAAGGGTGAAAACTGACCCTGACGTAGATTTCCTAGAATCCTTGTCAGTTTGGAAGTCAGAGTCGGTGTAACCCGTGAGAACTAAATCCTTAGCTCCAAACACCAACATGTAATCTCTCGTTCTCCTAAGATACTTGACAATTCCTTTAACGGCGGTCCAGTGGTCTAACCCTGGATTCGACTGATATCTGCTGCCAATCCCTACAGCATAACAAATGTCAGGCCTCGTGCATAGCATGGCATACATTAAGCTACCCAGTGCAGAGGCGTAGGGAATCCGTCTCATATCCTCAACTTCTTGAGGAGTCTTAGGAGACTGTTCCTTAGACAAATGAACCCCATGCCTGAAAGGCAACAGGCCCTTCTTGGAGTTCTGCATCGAATATCGAGCCAACATCTTGTCGATATACGTTGCTTGAGACAGAGCTAGCGATTTGTTCTTTCTATCTCGAATAATCTGGATGCCAAGAACATACTGGGCCTCACCCAAATCTTTCATTTGGAATTGAGTTGCTAGCCATTCTTTTACGTCAGACAGATATCCTACATCATTCCCAATGAGTAGGATGTCGTCAACATAAAGTACGAGGAAAGCTACTTTATTCTTGTTGATCTTCTTGTATACACAAGGCTCATCAACATTCTGGTCAAAACCAAAAGATTTGATCGTAGTATCAAATCTTATATTCCAAGATCGGGAGGCCCGTTTCAACCTATAAATGGATCGATTCAGTTTGCAAACCTTTTGCTCCTGACCTTGGGTTATGAACCCTTCGGGTTGAGACATAAAAATACTCTCGTCAAGGTTGCAATTCAAAAAAGCTGTCTTGACATCCATTTGCCAAATTTCATAGTCATAAAATGTGGCAATGGATAAGAGAATTCTTATGGACTTTAGCATAGCAACTGGAGAAAAGGTTTCTTCATAGTCCACCCCTTCTCGTTGGGTATAACCCTTTGCTACAAGTCTAGCTTTGTAAGTCTGTACTTTCCCAGCAGCATCTCTTTTCCTCTTATAGATCCATTTACACCCAATGGGTTTGACCCCTTCAGGTGGATCTACAAGTTCCCAAACTTGATTGAAGTACATAGACTCCATCTCAAGGTCCATGGCTTTGGCCCACTCGTCCTTATCTACGTCATTCATTGCCTGACGAAAAGACAATGGATCTTCTACGCCGTCATCAGGTATGACTACTTGTGTTTCTGTTAAACCCAAGTAGCGGTTAGGTTGTATCACAACCCCCCCACTGCGTCGAAGCTCTCCCACTACGTGAGGAGGACTAGATTGACGAGAAGAACTGGACTCTCCAACAACTCTTGTTGAAGGACCAGGTTCATCAACAACCCTCGTTGATCCTTCTGTAGCTTCTCCTAATACTAACTTACTTCGTGGTCGATGATCTCGAATGTGGTCTTCCTCCAAGAAAGTTGCATTTGTCGATACAAATACTTTATTATCTTGAGGGTCGTAGAAAATACCACCTTTCGTTTCTTTCGGGTACCCAACAAATTGGCATATTCTCGTACGTGGTTCCAATTTCTTAGGATTTGTCACTAACACATGTGCATGACAACCACAGATACGAAAGTAACGCAAACTAGGTTGACGCCCCTTCCATAGCTCAAAAGGAGTTTCAGAAACACTTTTTGAGGGAACGTTGTTAAGAATATGTACTCCAGTCGCTACTGCATACCCTCAAAACGAGCTAGGCAACTGAGCATAGCTCATCATAGATCGAACCATGTCCAACAAGGTTCTATTTCTCCTTTCTGATACATCATTCTGCTGAGGTGTACCAGGTGCTGAGAGTTGTGATTGGATTCCATGTTCTATCATATAGTCCTGGAATCTTTGATCCAAATACTATCCACCTCGATCTGATCGAAGCATCTTAATTGTTTTACCTAATAGGTTTTCTACCTCAGCCTTAAACTCTTTGAACTTTTCAAGAGCCTCAGACTTATGGCCCATCAGGTACAAGTAACCGTATCGAGAATAATCATATATGAAAGAGATGAAATATTCATAACCACCTCGAGCCTTTACATTCATTCGACCACAAAGATCCGAATGTATCAGTTCAAGTGGTTCTTTGGCCCTATAACCTTTTCCAGTAAAAGGCCTCTTGGTCATTTTACCCTCGAGACACGATTCACAGGGTGGTAAAGATGTATCTTCTATATCAGTTAGAAGTCCATTTTTAACCAAACGATCGATCCGATCGATGTTAATATGACCAAGACGAAGGTGCCAAAGATACGTGTTGTTACTTAAAGGAGAAACTTTTTGCCTTTTATTTTGCGTTTCGGCCGTTTTAAACATTTCATGACTTAAAATAGCCTTAGCATCAGTTGGTCTTAACACAAACAAATTATTCTCACGCTGAGCAGAACATATATAAATACCATTCCTTGAAATAATTGCTTCATTAAGCTGAAAGGAAATATTGTATTCTTGTTCTAACAAAGCGGAAACAGAAATAAGGTTCCTTTTAATTCGAGGAACCAAAAACAAGTTCTCCAAAATTAAAAACTTATTTCTAAAGAATAATTTCGTAGCTCCCACTGCACGAGCTGAAACGACGTCTCCTGTTCCAACCTTGAGCGTCATTTCACCGTCTGCCAGCTGCTGGAAATCATTTCCCTGAAAAGAAGAGCAAACATGATTAGTGGCTCCCGAATCCAATATCCAGGCAAACTCATCATGTTCAATGAGACAAGTCCCTAATACAAGTAAATCGAATTTACATTCTTTTTCTCTTCTCTTCTCAGCAAGGTAACGGGGACAGTTCCGCTTCCAATGACCATCTGCGTTGCAGTGGAAGCACCTGCCTTTGTCGGCCACGAACTTGGCCTTTCCCTTCCCTTGCACAGCCTGTGCAGGAGCCTTCCCCTTGTCTCCCTTCCTCTTCTGTATTTGCTTCGATGAAGTAGCTTGGGGCACAGATTTAGTCCCCGAGGATGAACCCTTGAGGAACTTCTTTTTGGAATGGGCCACGTTGACCTCTCCTTTAACCACATTTTTGCCCTTGCTCTTTTGCAAGGACTCATAAATCTGTAACTCCGAGATGAGGGTAGTCAGGTTGAACTGAATCTTATTCATGCTCGCGTTCGTCCTGAAAGACAGATAGCTCGCCGGGAGCGAGTGAAGGATGAACGCAACCTGACTGCGCTCGCAGACAACCCCGCCATTTTCCTCAGCTATGTTGAATTGGTTAATCATGTCCAGGATGTGTTCCCGAACAGATTGACCTTCCAGCATCTTGGCATTGAAGACGTTCTTCAAGGCGTCGTGGTGGAGCTGGTAGGACGAAAGTCCAAACATCTCCTGCAGGGAATTCATAATCTCCCTGGCAGTTTCCACGTTTTCATAACGCTTGGCCAATACTTCAGATAAGCTGACCAGTATGTAGACTTTGACCTTCTCGTTGGCCTTAGTCCAGCGTTCATAGGCGTCCTTAACTGCTTGAGCGGCAGTGCGAGGGGGAACAGGAGGACATTCCTCCGTTAAGACGAACCTAAGATCTTCTACAACAAGTATAGTGTTGAGATTAGATTTCCATTGTGGAAAGTTTTCGCCTGTTAGTTGTTCGTTTTTAAGCAAGGAGATAACCGAGGAAGGCATTGCTAGAAAACAACAAACAATTGATCGTATTAGTTATCTTTGCCTTAACCCATCACACAAGCAATATAAACAATTGCATACATCCAATCAATTTTGCAAACAAACAATCAAAGAACCCTAATAAAACTATGATTGTGTTTCGCAACGATGCTTTAGAGGTTTAGAAGAATAGCCACCGAAGGGTGATCAGTTGTTCCTCCTCTAAAATGAGACTCTTCTCAGTCAATTTCTAATACCAGAATAACTCATATTCCATTAGATATTAACCACCGTTGTTCGGTCAAGGATTTGTTAACAAATTAACCCCTCCCCGTAAGTGTAACCCTCCCATTTTCAAATCTCAGAGGCACGGACCAACAGGTTACCATTAGGAAAGACAACTGTTGGTAATTAGCCTAAGCGACCCTATCCTTTTCAGGAGTTCACGGTGTTCCGAATCCTATGATCAGGCCCTCCGAAGGGGTGGTTGCTCTAGGGCAACACGCAGGCGGATCATAGGAATCTCACGTTATGACCTAGGGGTGGAGACCGAAGGATACGTTGACACGTGTCCCGCTCCCACTTACTATAGTCACTTTCCGCATTCACCTTGGTATTGACCCATGCAAACACTCTCCGAAGGGAGGCCGCTCTACGACGACACGAAGCCGAGCATGGATCTCACGGTGTGAACTATACAGGGACGCAGGAGCAAAACTCGATTTAAATCAAGTTTTGTAATTTTCCTCCCACTAAAGTAACCTATTGGGTATTTTAGGGTTTGATTAAACCTAGATAAATCCAGCTAAGTCATTTATATAAGTCTAGTCCTATTATAACTATTATAATAAGACCTAATGTCTAGGTGTATTAAACAAATTTAATTTACCTAGCGACATTATTCTAACATTAACCTGTGATTAATTCAACTCCGGTGTTCCAGATCAGTTCCCAAGTAGGAGGTGTTCCGTATACCATCAACTTAAATACCTCCAATCCTTAGACAGAACTTCACTAGTAGAGTTCCCTTATAATCTCAGGAATGTATGTCCTACTTAGTACATTAAAACTATTTTAAAACCAAGTAAGAATTTCTAATCCTATTAGAAAATGATCTTAGGTCTAATTAATTTTAACTCATTAAAATTAATTCATTTTAACCTAAGATCCTATGTGAACATGCATTTCTTGATTATAGATTGACAGTGTCTAATCATAAATTTTAAACTATTTCAAAATTTTAATGATTAGCCCTATAATCATGCATACTATAGTTTAAATCAATTAACAATCATATTCTAATTAATCAAATTTAAACTATATAACATTGCATTGCATGATAATTAATATAACCCTTATATTAACCTATGGATGTATCATGCTCAATGCAACTTGATTTCCATTTTAAATAATAAACAATTTTATTATAGCCAAAAATGGAAAATCACCTTAGCATGCTGCAAACAATTTATTTTTAATATAACGCTTATATTAAAACTAAGTAATTGCATGCATCATACTATTCCATTTTCATGAATTTAATATAACTCAACTATATATTAAATAAATCATGAAAATCCATGCATTACCATCAAATATTATAATCACATTGTAACATACATAATCCATGAGCATGCTTTATATCCTAAGGTGGGATTAAAATTTAAATGGCATCCATAAAGCATTTAAATAGCGAATAAACCGATTTAATTGGCCCCTAGGATAGATTAATGCAAAATTACACTAATAAAGCAATAAATCTATCCTATTACATAAATCTGCAGCTCCAAATCCAGTCTACAAGCCTTGAACCGACCCGAACCACTTCAAACCGGGCTTGAAAAACTCGAGCCGCGCCCAAACCGGGTTGAACCGGACCAAACCGGTCCCAGCTAACCCGAACTTCACGAACCGGACCAGCAAATTAGGGCACCACCGACGTTTTGGCGGAAAAACTGGCGCCGCACGAAATCGTTACAGCGTCGAGACGCTTAACAGATAGCGTCCCGACGCTGGCGCGATTTCAACCGTCTGGAGCGTGGAATCGCGACAGTGTCGAGACGCACAACGCCTTGCGTCCCGACGCTGTTGCGTCTGGAGCTGTTTTCTGGGCAGAACCGTGGCTGTTCTTCACGAAATTCATCAATTTCTTCTGCGATCTTCATCAATTTTCAAGCCTAAACTAGACCCGAACTGTACAGACTCGATATTTATGATTTAATGCCCAAAAACACAGGGGCCTTTACAATTGATCGCATCAAAAATCATAAATTCTAAGGCCAATTAAACCTAAACAGTTTATCGCAAAATTAAACATTCATAATGCAAATCCCACCTAAAACCAACGCAAATTTTAATTCCTAAATTAAAATACAGAGTTGGCTCTGATAACAATTGCAGGGATGATAGCCCTTGCGCAGCGGAAAAACGTACAGAACCTTTAACCCCGAATTAATTTAAGAACAAAATACCAATACATTGGGTAAATGACAGCAATTTAAACAAGTTTAAACATGCTGGAAATTGCTTATAAAACATGCTGAACATGAATAAAATATACTAAAACACATCTATAATGGATCCTATTGATCCTAGATCAAAGAAATACATACCTTTGAAGGAAATCTCGATTGGTTTCACCAAAACTCCTAGGAATTCACCAAAAACCAGCAACAAAGTGATCTTGATTTTGCTGTAAAAAGGTCACGAACACCACCACCAAAGATCCACCGGTACCCTCTTCAAGGTTGTGCGTTAGGGGCTAGTGGGAGCACAATTTCTAAGAGTTCTAAGGGAAAAATATCTATGTATTCTTTTTGGGAGAGTATTGCAGAGAGGTTGAGAGAATTCTGAGTGTGATGCTTGGGATCTCAAACAGAATGAAGGGAGTTACCGTAAAAAGCACAACCCCTTTCCTTAATACCCTCCCATTCACACAAGATAGAGGATAAGCAGGAGTCCCACGTTCCCATCAGTTAGGGTAACTGATGGGAAAATGATTTAATTAATTATTAAATAACATTAATTAAACCTTTAATTGAGTTAAGTATTAATTTAATTAAATGTTATTTGCATAAACATATTTACACAAAATAACCTCCATTTATCCTATAGTTTTAATATAGCTTAATTAAATCAAATTTAATTAAAATTAAAACCAAAATATTAATTAATTCACCAATTAATTAATATCATAATTAAATATAAAATATTCAATTATAAATTTATATCTCTCAAAATCACTATAGAATTAATATACAGCATATGTGCATTAATTTTAACCTATAGTTTTAATATGAATCAAATTCATATTTTAATTTAATATTTGAACCCCTTCGAATATTTAATTCACCCTTAAAAATTTACCTCAACGCCCTTATAGAGCTACCGATGGGACCTGATGGTCCTACAGATCAGAAGCTCCAACGATATGAGATCAGTTGGCTAAACTCATTAACCAAGTTAATCAATATTCGTTAACTGTGGTTCATTCCACTAAAGAACCACAACTGCACTCTTCTCACAGCAGATATATTTCTGTGTCCACGGATATCGACCGTCAACAGCAAGTTAGCCCTTCACGTGTGTTCGTACCCCAGCTAGGTCAGATTACCGTTTTACCCGTGGGCTACCTCTTGGTCCTTAAGTACCAGTGCTCCTCTAATGAACAACCTGTTTGTGGTCCAACCAACAAACAGAAATCCCTCTCGTGCCATAAAGAGGGTATGGCCCATTGTTCAAGACCCGGAGACACCACTTAAGGGAACACACCTCTACTTACCCTAATATCGGGAAGGAGTGAATTCCATCTTGTATGACTACGTTCCCAGCTCCCCACTCGGTCTTGTCCCCAAAATGGTAGGCTTATTGAGTCGGCGAACAGGCCACTCTCACCCGTACAAATCAAAGGACAATCCCTCATGGACAGGAGTCCATAATCCACTCAGGATTAAGGCCAAGTTGCCTAGGTCATCCTAGTGAAATAGAAACCGAGCTAACTAACGGTGTTAAAGTTAGTTGTTAACTATTTCGCGGTCTGGTCTTTGTGCAAACTCATTGCACAGGATACCCCCACTCGCATGTCAACTACATGAACGCGTTGGATCAATACGTTTGTATCAATATACAAAGCGGGCCATATCCATAGTGTCACCAAGACAAGGTACCCAGCCTTATCCCTATACTACAGACCCTTTAGGCTAAAACTTGAACATTGATCCCCGTATGTCCCTACATACTAGTTCAAGTCGCATTATATTAGCCTTGGATGTTTAGTTTATTGGATTAGGGTTATTAAGACAAGATATAATACAAACATTGAATAATACATCACTTTATTAATGTTCGGTCAAATGTACATTTACTATCTATGAGTTTTAGGGCATAAAACCCAGCAAATGCACCCACAACCTTATAAGGAAAGTAGCCCCAACTGAAGACAGAATTGTCAAGACAGCACACAAAAGAGATTTTGCGCCTGATTTGCGGCCGCAACTAGGCTTTCCGACAGAATACCGAGATTAGCGGGATCTGCACAGAATCCTCCGAAAATCCAAAATCTCGTATCAAATCTCCAAAGATCGTGGATTCTTACCTTCCAAGTCTTTCTCACACTGATCTCAGCAACCAACCCTACCTTCCAACATCTATAAAAGGCGACCAAGGTGCAAGAAGCAAGGAGAGCTCAAAATTTCATCCTTATGATAGACTTTAAGTTTTTCTCTCTTCTCATCTTGTAACCACTACGAGTTTCGGGTCTTTTAGCCTCTGTCAGCTCTTCCATTCGAAAGAAGAAGAAGAGAAAATCTTGCCTCTCCTTGAAAAAGGGCAAGAGCAAGCTAGATAGAGAGGGGAAGATCTTTAATCGAGTCTAGTCCTTATTTTCTGTTTAAGTGTTTTAGTTTCAGCCTTCTTAAGTTTCTGTTTTTCTTTCAATTTTAGTTGTAAGCTATAATTCTTATACTCAGTTCTTTTATTTAATATGAATTCAAGTTGTTTTTCTATTTTGTTTTCTATTTACTTTTTGTCTTGCACTCTACTTTCATTCATGAGCTAAGCTTCTTCTCGGGGGTTCAAATATGTGGATGCCTTGAGTAGAAGAAAGCTCCATCTATGCAAAAGCAACCTTGCTCTCTCTTAGCATTGTTTGTTTTTGCTGAGTTTAAGTTTCATTGTTAGCTTAAACTGATCAATTAAGTTAGCATAGTTTCTATTTAGCTGATGGCCGAAAGGTTGGAGTTAAATGCGCGGGTTCGCAAAACAATAGTGGAAAAGATCCTAGAAATAGGACTTTGCTTTCTTGCATCCTTGAAATAGAACTAGGACCACTAGGATTTTAAGAGTCATGAGCATTAATTACCTAAGTTTCAGCTAGCCCTAGAAATAGATGTCTAGTTGGCTTAGACTTCTAAAGTCACCTACAGCGGAGCTAAATAGAAGTAGGACTTAACTCTCAATCTAGTTGTCAAGGTAATTGCGAGTGCAACTAGAGGATGTTACCTGCACTATGTGTCTATGTGGGCAACATAGATAGTATTCTTCAGCTGTTTGTAGTGTCTGAGTAAGTTGCAAGCATAAAGGTGGGTGCAATCTAAAGCTCATAGTTGAAACTATTTGAATTTCCCCGCTCATCTCATAAGTTTTTACCGTTTTCATTTACTTGATTTTCTCTATAGTTGTTTGCTATCAAAACCTCATTCAAAATATTTCTTTGGTTACCATCTTTGTGGTTGCAAATTTAGAGCAGGTTTTTGTTTTTACAGAATCTTGCATTTTCAACTGGTCACCATCTCCCTTGGGTACGATATCTGGAATACTTTCCATTTTATTACTTGATAGTGTATATTTGCACTCGAGCAAGTGTTGCGCTAGCAGCACGCACGTAAGAGTCCAACTATTGGGCTTCCAAAGTGGGTAAAAATAAGATATGAAAAGACTCTAGAACTCTGTGCAAGTATACACAGTCCGTAGCAAGAAATAAGTATTTATCGAATCCAAGGTCTGAATTAACTTTCACTTTATCTATTTTGTAAAGTTTTTCAATGGTTTCAAAAGTGGAAAAAGTGATTGGTTTTTATAGAGTACTGAAGCAAAAGAAATGACAGAAAAGAAAGTAAACAGATAGGCAGAGAGATTAGAAACAGGCGCTGATCAGGATTTAGTAATTGTTTTAAAAGATGCTCTAGCAATATCATTGATCATGCAAAACTCTCGCAGTCTTATTAGCAGATTCCTCCCGGAACTCCAGATCTTTTAGAATGTGTTTCAACTCCAATGAAGTAGTACCGATCAAGCACTAGGCAACTGGCTATCCCTAGGTCAGTCACTGGTGTTCACCAATACACACTGATCTAGTGTGATTAAATGCCACACACTCCCTAAATCATCCCTGAAACTAGAGAGTGATATTCATATCGGCTAGCCAGGCGGGCACAAAATGTAAATGAGCACAACAAATAATCAAGATGCATCAAATCAATATTTATTAATAGAAATTAAGCACGACAATCACATGTTCCCTAACCAACGCCTAAAGCTACTTAGTTCATAAGATGCATGGAAACACACGTTACAATCTGAGTAAGTATATCCATAATTACAAAGTAACAAAAGAAAATATTAATTCCCTTGAGCAGCTTGCAATTGATGGTCTTCTTATAGGTCTCCAATCTCTCTCCTCTATTCGGCTCCCACAGGTGGAAATAACCTTTCCAAGAATGGAATGTTTCTCCCAAGGATGGAATGTCTTTTGACTTGATAGGAGGCTTGAATTAGGTTGACCTAGACACGTGGATGGCTCTCCTTGCTCCTTTATCCCGAGAATAGCTTAACAAAATTCAGTTTGTTCAATTGGCTAACGAGCTGTGACATGGCAGTTTTGCTCTCAGCTTTGCTCCAACATAGATTTTGCTACCTCCAGTCGCTCAGCAATACATTCTGCATAAAATAACTTCCAAAGCTTCCATTCTTTCAAATGGGTTAAAACATATATTATCTATCTAAAAGCAACCCTATTCAGCCTAAAAGACACACAAATCAATATAGAAATAAGGTCTAAATAACTCCCTTTTGGAGAGTTATCACCAACCAACGGCCTTTTTGAACTTTTTCAACAACTCCAACAATGCTTGTTCATCTCCAGGGTGCAAACTTGCTAAAATTATGATAGACAATGTTTCCTGTTCCCCCAAATAGGCATACTTCAAATGGGTGGGCAAAGGCTTGAGTTCTAATTTAGGAGGCGTTGCAATGTGGACTGAATGTGGATGTTGGAAAAGATGGAAAATAGAAATTAACGATGAATTCAGCCAACTAAGTGCAACTATACACTATCGCATGTAGTAATAAAAACTCTGGAAGTATTCCAAAGGTATCGATCCCACAGAGACTAAGTTTGAACACATATTTGAAGAAGAAACTGCTCTTAAATTGCTAAAAAGGTAACCAAGGAAAATAATTGATGTTGGGGTTTTAGAAAATAATAAAGCAAACAATAAAAAGAAATAACAAACAATATTAAAAGTGAGGTGTTCAATAAAGTTTCAACCCCAAGGCAAATAACTCTAGTAATGACTTATTTAACCTAAGTCTAGATATGCATTGGGTCAGGTTTAACTCCTATTTAGCCTTGCTCCCAAGAACCGTTAGAAGACTAAGTGAGTACCGTTATGCACATTTTTGTGACTCGACTCCGACATAGATTATTCATGCATGCAACCTATAACCCTATAATTGTTATAAGCGACCATCCCCTATAACAGCGAATACACTCTCTTGAGCCTTTTCTCCTATATCACCTTTATGAAAACTGATGTTGTTTGACCCTTTCAGTACCAAACTCACATAGCATGCTAAGTCTAAGTGATCAAGTTAAACGCAACAAGATTGGAATGATAATCAATAAATGATGACATGATAAAATAGAACTTAGGTAAATAAACAACTTTAAAGCCATTTAATCCATAAGGGAATTCATTATATCTAACCCCTCAATGGAATTTAGCTACGCATGATGGATGATAATGCAAACGAATAACTTTTCATTGAATAAACGAGTAAAAAGTACAGAAGTGACGAAAAGAGATGAGTGCTGGAAAATAAAGTGCAGTAGCTAAAATTAGGGTTTTTCAATTTATCCAATCTCTCTAGAGTTCTCACGGCATTCTACTCTCCCTTACAAGGTAGGAATAGGGTGAAATCTCTACAAACACTAAGGTTTGATGTCTAACTAAGGTTAGAATTTTGTCTTCTAGCAAGGACCTCGAGCATCCCTACTCATGGACTTCTACTAGGGTTCTCTCACTACCCTCTTCTTCCTAGTGAGTTTTGCTTCTGTTTCTGATGTGCAAATTGCTAACCGCAAGTGTACGGGTCAAGTAATAATATAGTGAATGTGAAATTCGAATGTCGTCCTCTGGATTGGTGTCTAGTCAATTTTAATTACCGGAAATACTCTTGACCAATTTTATTTAGGGAACCGAATTGAGTGAGAATGAAATTAAATTAAACACAAAACAATGCAATTAATGACAATCTAATGAAAACAATGGTCTTAGGGATTTGATTTCACCAATCGGGATTATGGATTAATTAACGGATTAGCACATGCTATGATTCATAAACCTTGGTAAACTAAAATCACACATACCTCTCCCGAGCATACATGATTCTCTCATATGCAATTGAACCCGATATCCCTATCTAAATTCAATAAACATACAAGGCAATAAGGATAACCTTTTTAACAATTTCTAGAATTAACCATAATCTCCCGATTTATAGCTAAATCCTAGTTATGCATAATGATTTCTAAGTTAAATCCTCTCTCCCGAGTTAGATTCAAGCACAAACATCAATCAATTTATGGCCGGTAAATTGAAAGCATTAAGGACACAAATATGCATAAATGACATCAATAGCATAAAACCGTAAATCAATCCATAACGTGCCCAACGGCTACATCAATACCTAAGAGTTAAAGCCTAGCTACTCATACAACACGTTACGATATAGGTATAGTCTAAAACAGCCATAAACACTAATGATAACTGCCCAAAAGGTAGTTATTTAGGCTTCATTTCTATAAGGATTTGTGTGTCTTTTGTGCTTAAGAGGGTTGGTTTTAGATGGATATTACATGTTTTAACCCATTTGGAAGAATGGAAGCATTGGAAATTATTTTGTGCAGATTATGCTGTTGAGCGACTGGAGGAAGCAAATTCTGTGCTGCAGCAAAACTAGGAGCAGAAACTGCCACATCATAGTTCGTTAGCCAACTTCATAAACCGACTTTTGTTGAGTTATTCTCGTGATAAATGATCAAGGAGAGCCTTACACGTGTCCTAGTTGACCTAATTCAAGCCTCCCATCCTTCTATAAAAGGAAGTAGCCGTCAAAGTCAAAAGTATTCCAACTTTCCTTGGAAGCCGAGTAGTATAGAGAGATTGAAGATTACCAAGAACACCATCATCCGCGAGCCGATTAAGGAGATTATTATTTTCTTTATTGTCTTGTGATTATGGACATGCCTACTCAGATTGTAATTCATGTTTCCATGTTTATTATGAACTAAGTAGCTTAAGGTGTTGGTTAGGAACATGTAGTTGTTGTGCTTAAACTTTAGTAATATATTGATTATTGCATCTTGGTTAATTGTTGTGCCTATTTACATTTTATGCCTGCCTGGCCAGCCGGTGTGAATATCTCTCTCTAGTTTCAGGGATGATTTAGAGAGTGTGTGGCAATTATCCACACTACGATCATTGTGTATTGGTGAACGCCAGTGACTGAGCTAGGGATAGCCAGTTGCCTAGTGCTTGATCGGTCGCACTTCATTGGGGTTGAAACACATTCCAAAAGATCTGGAGTTCCGGGAGGAATCCGCTAATAATACTGCGAGAGTTGCATGACCAATAATATTGCTAGAGCATCTTTTTAAAACAACTATTCAAGCCAAACCAGCGCCTGTCTTTAATCTGTCTGTCTATTTGTTTATTCTTTGTTCTGTCTTTTACTTTGCTTCAGCATAATTCTTATAAAACCAAATTATTGTTACCATCTTTGAAACCATTAGAAAGTTACACAAAATAGATAAAGTGGAAGCTAATTCAGGACTCGGATTGATAAATATTACTTGCTGCAGACTGTGTATACTTGCACATGAATTCTAGAGACTCTTTTTTAGATCATATTTTACTCACTCTAGGAACCCAACAACTAACTAAGTTGAGGGAAAGAAGAAGTAAACTCTATGTAGGCTGAGACCGAACGTCCCCGTCACGATCCCCACGAACAATGGGTTAATTTCCACTTAGCTCCTCCTTGTTCAGCTCCAATTGCTCTGTTTTGCCTCTGTTTTACGGCTCCAAAGTGTCCAAAAGAATCCTCCAATTCAGCCCTAGCCGAAAACTATATATAGTGCAGATTTTTTGTCATAGCGTCGAGACGCTGAGGAGATAGCATCTCGATGCTGTCGCCTTATCGCGCGTGTCTAGAATGGAAAGCACACAGCGTCGAGAAGCGTCTCGACGCTGTGACCTTTTCTCGCCTAATCAGATATGGAAGGGCAGCGTCGAGACGCTCAAGGACTAGCGTCTCGATGCTAGTCTACGTTTGACCCTATTTTGACTTTTTCTTCTTTGATTCTCTTCGGCTCTTTTGCATCTTTTCACGTCCCGAGCACCCGATTAACTCCAATATCGCGCTTTAGCTCCAATCAACCATTTCCTACAAAATAAACATTCAAGTGCAATAAAATGGCCAATAAATCATAAAAGACTAGCTAAATTAATTAGGGAAAACTAGCTAGCTATGCTCGCTATGAAACACCCCCAAACTTAAGCTTTTGCTAGTCCTCGAGCAAACTAAAAATCAATCATACAGTAGAAGAATGGATGCAACAAACATGACTCAATCCTCAAGGCTCAAGGGTCAATAGTCAAGCAAGCAAGAGACATGCACACAAGGACCAATGAGGGAGACAAATTAAAATTTTTCCAAAATTAACTTGCACAAGCGAGATCTAACTCAACGATATCAGACTCTACTAGCCCGGGATTGGATTATTAAACTCTCAGCTCATCTTCCCTCTACACTGGCACTAAGGTTTCACTAACGAGTTAATGGAACAAATTAGTTTGTTTTCCTCCGTACTTAGGTGCTTATAATTAACAATTAAATTAAGCATGTATATGTGGCACTAACTTTCACACACCTATTGCAGGGACCCTTAACCCGAGTTTTCTCTAGTTGGCCTAACTGATCACAACAGGGGTAGCTCTTTTTGCCTAAAACTTTATTACTCATTGCATAATGTGCACAAGCCATGGCATAATAATTTCTTTTCTTTCAAAAGTAACAACAAGAATGATTTTTCTTTCATGATCAAGATAAGCATATATTCTTTTCTTTCCTCCTAAGCAAGATCAAACATGCTAATTTGCAAAAAAATTAACTCTTTAGCTCTTCCCTACACCTATCGAGGTGACAACAAGCATCTGAACCTAATAATTCGCTCCTAAGCATTCAAATCCAAATCTAGCCAAGACAAATACTCTACTCATGCAAGCCATCTCCTAGAAAAAGTTTAAAAAGTCTCCCTTTTTGGGCACTCATGCTTACAACTCATCGCAAGCTTGAAAATTGACAAGAAAGTCTATCCTAGGACATCATAGTCATGAAAAAATAGCATCGAGAAAACAACCATATGCTTAATTCAAAGAAAGCTCAAAACTATAGCCCGAACTCAGATGCTCAAGGGCTCCACAAACATGCTATTCCACCCCCAAACTTAAAACATGCATTGTCCTCAATGTATAAAAGAAAATAAGGCATAATCAAGTATGAGAACAATAAAAGAATGGAATGGGTGAACAATACTGCCCTGGAATGATGATGACTTCTTTTATGGAGGCTTGAAAGCAAAGGAGAGACTGAAACCAAGACCTACAAAACAAAGCAAACAATAAATAAAACTCAAAAAGAAAAACACAAATAAACTTACTTGGGTTGCCTCCCAAAAGCGCTTGTTTAACGTCATTAGCTCGACGTGTTGACCGAATAGGCATCAAGGTGGTCTAATGTCAGGTGTCTCATCAACAGTGCTCTTCCTAGCACCTCTCCTATAGCCCACCAACATGGTTCCTGATGTGTCCTTAGGGTCCACAAAAGCTTTCAAAGTCTCCTTCTCCTGCTGAACTCTGATGATCAGCTCCCTGTGCTCAATATCAATTATAACTCTCCCTGTAGCAAGGAAGGGTCTCCCTAATATGATAGGCATGGCAGGTTTCTCTTTAATATCTAGCACAAAGAAATCAACAGGGAGAAAAAATCTACCTACTTTGATCAGCACATTTTCCACAATTCCATAAGGACTAACCACAGACTGGTCAGCCAACTGGAGTCTAACAGCAGTAGATTTTATTTCTCCTATGTTAAGCTTTTTACACAATGATAGAGGAATTATATTTATGCTAGCCCCTAGATCACATAGTGCTCTACATGAAAAAGTACCAAAATTACATGGAATAGTAAAACTCCCTGGGTTAGACAATTTTTCTGGTACTCTCTGTTGGACACGAGCACTGCACGTTGATGCAAGATATACAGTCTCCAACTACTTTTCCTTTTTCTTCTTGTTGAGTCATTCCTTCATGAATTTTCTGTAGTGAGGCATCTGCTCCAAGGCATCTGAAAAAGGAATATTAACATGAAAACCCATAAAAGCATCTAAAAACTTGTCAAACTTAACCTTAGAATTTTTCTTTTTCTTTGATTTAGGGACTAAAACAGTAGGAGAAGGGATAGAAGGCTCAAGATTAAGCTTTTCAGCTTCGTTTGAGGTGGTGCCTTCTTCAGCTTCTCCAGTGAGTTCCTCTATTTCAGTGGTCTCCTCCTCCTCAGCTACTTGAATCTCCTCCTCGTGATGCACAGTGATGGCCTTGCAGAACTCCAATGAAGATTTCTCCTATTCAACTGGGGCTTTACCTTTATTCATAGAGTTGACAACATTTATCAGTTGTCCAAGTTGAGTTTCTATATTCTTGATGGCTGCAGAATGACCATTGACAGTAGTGTTTATGGCAATCACGGCCTCCTCAAGCTTATTTGATCTGTTACTTGATTCTGCAATAAAAGCTCCCACGAGATCCTCTAAAGATTTCTTATTTTCTTGACTTTGATGGGTAAAGCCAGGAGGATTCAGAACATTTTTATTATTTTCATATGAAAAAATCTTGTGACTTATATTACTAGGGTGATAATGTGTAGGTGCAGAATTATTATTATACCCCCTATAATTAAAATTAGAGACATACTGAACCTGCTTGAGATTTTCCTCATGAGTCTGGGATGCAAGGGCAGCTGCAGACTCAATTGATTGAGCACTCCCTGTACCTGAAAACTTTAGAAATGCATTAGCAAGGGAAGACATCTGAGCTTGAAGTGCACTTACGTTGTCAATCTCGAACACTCCAGCAGCAATCTTTTTCGGTCCCGACCGCTTAGATGGCCACTGATAGCTATTGGTGGCCATTTCCTCTAGTAAAGTCCTAGCATTCTCAACAGTTTTGGACAACAGAGTCCCACCTGCAGCTGCATCAACGATAGTTTTTGTACTGGGAGTTAAACCATTATAAAATAATTGAACCTGAAGCCAATCGGGATAGCCATGCTGAGGGCACTTCCTCAGCAACTCTTTAAATCGCTCCCAGGCCTCGAACAACTGCTCATCAAACTGCTGTTGGAATGTCCCAATATCGGTCCTCATCTTGACCGTCTTAGCAGGAGGGAAGAATTTCTTTAAAAATGCTTGGACTAAAGCCTCCCAGGTGGTAATGCTCCCAGGTGGAATCGATTGTAACTAGTCCCTCGCTTTGTCCTGCAACGAAAAAGGAAACAAACGTAAGCGAATGGCATCTTTAGAAACACTATTTAATTTTACCGTCCCACAGATGTCTAGGAAGGATTTCAGGTGAGAATTTGGATCCTCCATGGGTGATCCTCTGTAAGCACAATCTCGAGCCATTTGAATAAGACCCGTTTTCAGCTCAAAATTTTTAGCATTGATCGGGGCATAGACAATCCCCGACTGTTGCTCCTGAAAGACCAGCTGAAAGTAGTCCCTAATGGGCTTAGGCTCCTCGGGGTTAGGATTGGCCATTTGGATATGATTTTCTTTACTTTCCCTTCGAATTCTACTTAAAGTTCTCTCGATTTTTGGGTCAAAGGGAACTAAGGCTAATTCCCTAGCCTTTCGCATACACCAACACAACTAACCTAAAAAGGAAAATGAAAGAAAAGGAAAGAAAATAACTCAGGAAAGAAATCAGAAAAGAAAATAACCGAATCTAAAATAGGAAACTATTCTCTAAAAAAGGAAAAGATAAACTAAAATGGAATGCAAAAACAAATATGGCAAAAACAAATAAGGAAACTAACAAATAAGGAAAACTAATCTAAAAAGGAAAGAAAACACTAAAAAGGAAAAATAAAATTATCTATCTATGAAAAATTCAAACAAATATGAAAAAATCTAAATATGGAAATCAATCAACAAAGGAAAAAATGCAATCTACCTAAAAACAAAAAATAACAAAAAATAATAAAAAAATAAAATACACCCTAAACTAAGACCGGACAATTTTTCTACGATATTAAAATTGACTAAATATGCCAATCCCGACAACGACGCCAAAAACTTGATGTGCAAATTGTTAACCGCAAGTGTACGAGTCAAGTAATAATATAGTGAATGTGAAATTCGAATGTCGTCCTCTGGATTGGTGTCTAGTCAATTTTAATTACCGGAAATACTCTTGACCAATTTTATTTAGGAAACCGAATCGAGTGAGAATGAAATTAAATCAAACACAAAACGATGCAATTAATGACAATCTAATGAAAACAATGGTCTTAGGGATTTGATTTCACCAATTGGGATTATGGATTAATTAACGGATTAGCACATGCTATGATTCATAAACCTTGGTAAACTAAAATCACACATACCTCTCCCGAGCATACATGATTCTCTCATATGCAATTGAACCTGATATCCCTATCTAAATTCAATAAACATACAAGGCAATAAGGATAACCTTTTTAACGATTTCTAGAATTAACAATAATCTCCCGATTTATAGCTAAATTCTAGTTATGCATAATGATTTCTAAGCTAAATCCTCTCTCTTAGTTATGCATAATGATTTCTAAGCTAAATCTGCAAATAGGGCTTCTAGAAGGCCTAGTGTCGAGACGCTAGGTGATCAGCGAAGGAAATCCAAAAATCGTGATAGCGTCGCGACGTTGTCTGCGTAGCGTCGTGACGCTGCGACGACTTCTGCCCCAAGACAACATGACGTCACAGCGTCTCGATGCTGTGACGTAGCGTCTCGACGCTGTTGACTTGTTCAGCAAGAAAGGTGCGCATTTTGCACTATAAAAAGGGCCCTTCCCTTTGGTAATCTGTTGGCATTTATGCCCTAAAACTCGTAGATAGTAAATGTACATTTGACCGAACATTAATAAAAATGATGTATTATTCAGTGTTTGTATTATATCTTGTCTTAATAACCCTAATCCAATAAACTAAACATCCAAGGCTAATAGAATGAGGCTTGAACTAGTATGTAGGGACATACGGGGATCAATGTTCAAGTTTTAGCCTAAAGGGTCTGTAGTATAGGGATAGGCTGGGTACCTTGTCCTGGTGACACTATGGATACGACCCGCTTTGTATATTGATGCAAACGTTGTGATCCAACGCGTTCATGTAGTTGACATGCGAGTGGGGGTATCATGTGCAATGAGTTTGCACAAAGACCGGACCGCGAAATAGTTTACCACTAACTGTAACACCGTTAGTTAGCTCGGTTTCTAGTTCACTAGGATGACCTAGGCAACTTGGCCTTAATCCTAAGTGGGTTATGGACTCCTGTCCATGAGGGATTGTCCTTTGATTTGTACGGGTGAGAGTGGCCTGTTCGCCGACTCAATAAGCCTACCATTTTGGGGACAAGACCGAGTGGGGAGCTGGGAACGTAGTCTTACAAGATGGAATTCACTCCTTCCCGATATTAGGGTAAGTAGAGGTGTGTTCTCTTAAGTGGTGTCTCCGGGTCTTGAACAATGGGCCCTCCCCTCTTTATGGCACGATGATAGCGAGCATAGCTAGCTACTTTTACTTATTTAATTTAGCTAGTTTTTTATGATGTTTGGGCCATTTTACTGTGCTTAATTGTTTATTTTGTAGGAAAGCGTTGATTAGAGCTAAAACGTGGAATAAGAATTTATCGGGTGTTCGGGACGTGAAAAGATGCCAAAGAACCAAAAAGATTCAAGTAACAAGGAGCCAAGAGAGGGCATTCTGCCTATTAGCGTCGAGACGCCACTCTTGGAGCGTCGAGACGCTAAGTTTCCTTAATGAGAATACGCGGCAGACTTACAGCGTCTCGACGCTGTGATAGGAAGCGTCCCGACGCTATCGCTTTTCCTTTTCTGTAACGCGCGTTTTGAAGGCAGCGTCTCGACGCTAAGACGAAAAAACAGAATAAAGGCTTATTTTCGGCTAGGTTTTAGGGGACTTCGATTTGGGACCTTTTGGAGCCGTAAACAGGGCAGAACAGAGGACTTTGGAGGTTGAAACAAAGGGAGGAAGTTGGAAATCAACCCATGGTTCGTGGGGATCGTGACGGGGACGTCGGACTCGGCCTACATTGAGTTTTCTTTTCCCTTTTCCTTTCTTTAGATAGATTTATGGCTTTCACATGTTTAGTTGAGCTTGTATTTACATTCATGAGTAGCTAAACTTGTAGCTTAGGGATTGATGTAGTTGATTAAGTGTATGGATTGATTTATGGTTTAAGTTGTGCAATGTTATTATGTTTGTAATCTTGATTTAATGCTTTCAATTAATTGGCCATTAGTTGGATGATTTAAGTTTCGAATCTAGCTCGGGAGAGGGGATTTGATTTAGACTTACTCAAGATTGCATGACTAAAGTTTAATTTCTAATTCATGACGGTTTTAGATTAACTTTAGAATTGGTTAAAAGATCTCATTGCCTTGCATGATTAATAAACTTAGATAGGGATATCAAGTTGGTTAATTTGCATGAGAATCAATTATACTCGGGAGAGGTAGTTGTGATTAAAGGGTCTTTGGCTCATAATTTCATTGTGCATAATAACTTACTCCTTAAAATCAATCCTAAACTAAATCGGCGAAATCAATTCCCTAAGTAGTTTTCCCAATTGAATTTCCATTCTTTTTACTTGCTTTGATTTGTTTTTATTATTATCTTTTCATCACTTTTTAATCCCTAAATAAAATTGAGCGAGATTATTCACAATACTTGATTTGCTTAAAAATCCAATCCAGAGGACGACACTCGTATTTACGAACACTTTATTATTACTTGACCCGTGCGCTTGCGGTTAGGAAAAGTCCACATCACACGAGAGGGATTTCTGTTTGATGGTTGGACCACAAACAGGTTGTTCATTAGAGGAGCACTGGTACTTAAGGACCAAGAGGTAGCCCAGGGGTAAAACGGTAATTTGACCTAGCTGGGGTACGAACACACGTGAAGGGCTAACTTGCTGTTGACGGTCGATATCCGTGGACACAGAAATATATCTGCAGTGAGAAGAGTGCATCTGTGGTTCTATAGTGGAGTGAACCACAGTTAACGAACATTGATTAACTTGGTTAATGAGTTTAGCCAATTAATCTCATATCGTTGGAGCTTCTGATCTGTAGGTCCATTAGGTCCCACCAGTAGCTCCATTGGGGCGTTGAGGTAAATTTCTAAGGGGAGTTATATATTTGAAGGTGTTCAAATATTTTATTAAAGTATGAATATGATTCACAATAAAAACTACAGGTTATAATTAATGAATTCTATAGTTTTATTGAGGGAAATATAATTAAATATATGATATTTAATAGAAATATTAATTAATTGGTGAATTAATTAATATTGATGTTTTAATTTAATTAAATTATGATTTAATTAAGTTATATTAAAACTATAGGTTATGTGGGATATGTACATGAAAGTGTTCATGTGGCAATAATTAAATTAAATATTTTTTTTATATATTTAATTTAATTAACTGGTCAGTTAAAGAACTGACCAGTCAACCACTACCCTAACCCTATTCACGTTGGTATGAGGGTTTTAAGGGAGTGGGAAGTTTATTTTTAACCTATCTCACGCAATTCACTTTCCCTCTCTCACGCATTCTCTCAGACTCTCTCTGCAGAAGTTTTTTCTCTGGCTTTGATTGAGATCACAGAGACAAAAGAAAATTTCCCCAAAAGGATTAGAGATTTTGGTTCCCACAAGCCACTCAGCGCAAACGCCTAGGAGGATACCGGTGTCTCTTTTTGGTGGTGTTCACAAGGTTTTTACAGCGAAAAAGGAGTCCCTTTTGTTGCTGTGTTTTTCTACGAATTCACGAGGGAAAATGCGGTGTTTATCAAGAACTCTTCAAGGATAAGGATTCTTGAACCTTAGGATCAATAGGATCCTTTTATAGATTAGATCTAATAATTTTACAGCATGTTTTATGGGTTTTTTACAGCATGTATTTTGTTTATATATCTGCTGTAAATTTGGTTTTGTTTGCCGTCGTATTGGTTTCCCAATCGGCATTTAAACCGATTAAGTTCTCTGAACGTTTCCGCTGCGCAAGGGCTATTATCCATGCATAATCATCATCCCATTTTGGGGGAGCTCTCCCCTAGCTCAATAGAGAGAAAAAGTGAGAAGAATTGTGGAGAAAAGGTTGGAATTCAGCAAGATTCCAAGGCTCAAGATTTGAGATGATCGTAGCAGGAGCTTGGGATCGACTTATCGGTTATTTCTTCCTTACTTCTTTATAATTCCTTGTTGTAATTTGAGTTAGGCCTATGGATCAAGATCACTTGGGCAAAATTATTTCCATTTGTGAGTAGATCTTGAGACCTAGGGTCGTTATTCTAGTTAATTGGATATTGTAGTGCAATTACTTGGAGTATGTAATGAATTTCTTCACATTTCATCTATGCAATTTTTGCTTAATGCCTTTAATCTCTTGATCACTGATTAATTGTTATGTTGGTCTAAATTGATACTCGACAGAGAGAATTTAGATTAGATCCTAATTGCATGGCTAACGATTACTTGGAGCACGAGAGTGAAAAAGAATTGTTAGAAATTGTTTATGAAGTTGCTTAATGTCATACTATGATTAACTAAGGATATGGACACATGAATTAGTTATGTTAGTATGAGTTGTGGAGGAACTTAAAAGAGAAATCCGCTTAAAATTACTTCTAGATTTATGAGATTGATGATTATTAGTTATATGCATCCATGTAGTTGAGCTACAAATCCAAGAAAACTAGATAACACCCTAGGTCAAGTTCCCTTAATTGGATATTTCTGTTTTGTTATTGCATGTTTATTTTTATTAATTTCTTTAATTTTCGCATTATCATTCAAATTGATCTTCTAAATAAAATTAAAACATGATGATTCCTGGTACTTAATGGAATTAATTCAATTTCCCTGAGGATTCAATACTCGGTATTACCTACCGTTTTATATTACTTGTGACGCTCTGTGCGCTTGCGAAAATCGATCAACAACCGCCTAAATCACCGTCAGCATCGAGACGGCACTCCGTTATTTAAATGCAGCAGATTCGCATTTTTAGGGCAGATGAGAGAATTTTTGGAAGAGAGCAGCAACCGTTTTCTTGATTTCTCCTCTATTTTCTCTCGTTCTTCTCTGTATTTTATAGTTTTAGGTTAGTTTAGGTTGGTTTCTCGAGCTGTAGGCTTGGATTATACTTGTCTATGATCGTCTAAGAATTGTCCACTGTAGTTGAAACCTCAGGATTGTAAGTACATTTGGTTTTTTTGAGATTTTTGGAGTTTTTTTATTCTAAATGTTTATCTCTCTTTGGTTTTTTCTGTGCTTAAAGTATGATTTACTTGTTGTTCATGACTTTAGATTCTCGCTTTTATAATTAGCATGCGCAGTAGGTTAGATTGACGCCCTAACTCACAGCCCGTATGTTAATAATATGCTAAAGAACTAATTTCCAAGTAGCTAATGGATAGTTAGTTCAATAGTTAGCACATAGATCGATTCGTGGGCACAGGTCCCAAGAGCAGTTCTCTGACTTTATTTCTTTACATGATGGGGGTGTTTGGCCCATGGTTTTGGGTTTGGGTGGTTTTGTGTTCCAAACCCAAAACCATGTTTGCCCCATTGTAATCACAACACCATGGGTTCCAAACCCAACCCCATGGTTTTTCTCTCCAAACCCACCTCAAAACCACTCCAAAACTATGATTTCTCTTTCTTCCATAAAGTTGGTGGGACCCACTATTACTTTATCCATTTTTGTCATAAATTTGGTGGGTCCCATCATTTTTCTTTCCATTTTTCTCATAATTCTTTTCATTTCTCTATATTAAATTAACAATATTTTAATATATATATATATATATATAATTTTATAATTTTAACATAAGAAAAGGTATTTTAGCCAACTTACCCATATAAATATTTTTAAAATAAAATATAATTTTGAGTTAACGTATCAAAAAAATATGTATTTATTTTCAAATTAACAATATTCCGAATGACAAAAATAAATAGTATGTTATTTTGAATTTATTAAAATAAAATGAATAATATTTAATTTTAAATCCGCTATAGTAAATAAAGTATTTAATTTTAAATTACATACACAAAAACAAAAAAACAAATTTATATGTAATCTCAAAAAAAAAAAAAAAAAAATTATATGTACAATTTTTTTTAGTTCAACAACATTTCGATGTGGGAATATTCGAATCTCTAACTTTTTGATCGAGCGCATATATCAATTATTGCTAAGCTAAGTTTATTTTGACATATGATATTTATTTTGAACTTATTTATATTTAAATAATATAAATATACATAATTTAATATTTAATTTAGTCATTTTAAAGTAGCCTATAGATTCTATTTTATTTATTATGTGATTATATGTTCCAAATTTTTATTTTCTCATGAACCATGTTTTTTTTGTCTCAATAACTACTTTAATTTAACATTAATGAACTATTGTTTTGAATTTAAATTTTGCATGTGGATCCATGGAAAAAATGACCAAACTTAAACCCCATCTAATAATTTGGCTTGAAAATCATGTTTTTTTTTTTTTTTTTTTGAACAACATTGAAAATCATGTTTGTTTTCTCTCAATTTTCTTAGGATGATTTTCATTTTTGTTAAAGACACATTTGAATTCCTAAACAAATTCCAAAAAACAAAAACTATTTTTTGAAAACTATTTTTTTTTTTGTTTTCAAACTTTTAAATTTTCAAATGGGGCCTAAGAATTTCATGTTATATTTTTCAATTTGTCAATGATAATCAATATTTTGATTATTAGAAACAATTTTCTTATTCTTCGTATATATCATAAATTAAATGCTTAATTCAAAATTCTCTTAAAAATTAATCTATGTTACACAAGGGGCTTTACAATTAATAAAACATTCACCAAAAAAGAAAAAAATAATAATAAAATATAAAAGCAAAAAAAAAAAAAAAAACTGTCCAAACCCAGGGTTCAGAACCCAGCACCCCAAACACTGTTTTCTGATTCCCAGGGTTCAGAACACAGCACCCCAAACACTGTTTTCTGATTCCCAGGCTTTCAAACACGCCAGAACAAACCCCCCAGGGTTCTGATTCCCAGGGTTCTGATTCCGAAACCATGGGCCAAACAGCCCCGATAGGTCTAGGGTCTAAGTCGATATTCGTAGTTAAATTAGATTTCCCTTAAAATTCACCTAAAACAGAAACACAGCTTGCTGTCTGGGCTCCCAAACCCACCTTAATTCGACAATTTAATCACCAAATGCTATGGGCACCTTGAAATTAATAGACAATATCAATGGGTATTTAATCCCAAACCTACGAGAGTCATATGTGCCAAATTATACATATTTGTGCTTAAAAGAACTCATTTTGGTGCAAATTTGACTTGGTTTTGGTGTTTTGCAGAAAACAGAGTAAAACAGGAAAATCTCCAGAAATGAGACAGCATTTCTACCAAGGCCAAAGTGAAATGAGACCGCATTTCTGGGTAGATGCAGACAGTTTTGAGTCCGTCGTGGGTCGTTTTGAAAAAGCATTTTGCGCACCTAACCGTCTGTTTTGACTCCGAAACTGATAGGGCCACCTGCAAGCATCATTTTTATGACTCCTCAACCACTCCCCACGCTATAACAGGCCATGATTCGAAGGCAAATTCAAGCAGAACTTACTGAGAAGAAGAGGGTACTGACAGAACCCTAGTAGACGCCCATGAGTATGAAAGGTTGAAATCCCTAACAGCGGAAGCACCCAAGACCAAACTCGAATTGAATTTAAATTACGAAAAACCAATACATTGGTAAACAAAATTACAGAAATAATTTCTCATAATTTTACTGTTAAGCATGCTGAATTTTATTATTCTAAACCAATTAGAATTTAGGAGACTTACATTTTGTCGACCGAATTCACTGCACTATGCTCCTCTGGTGAAGACAACGATCACAGCGAACACTACAACAAGCCTTCACTGGTGTTCTCTAAGGGATTGGGAAAGGTGAGAATAGTGGGATTCTCTCTAGCAAGGGAAGGATTTAATCTTGGGAGAAAAAATCTTTTTCTCAGGGAGACCTATCTGTCGAAATGCACAGAATGAGAGAGAGAGAGTTAATGGCCCCACACGCCTAAATGGAGGAGAATCCTCTAACTTTCCAGACGTGTAGCACACAGTTAAGGGAGATGGAAGACCAAAACGTGGAACATACCACATGTATTTAATTTAATTATAAATTAAATTAAATTAAATTTATTTAATTAATTAAAATAATAATCAATTAAATCCAATTGAATTGTTTTTTTTTAGACGAAACAAAATCATTTTATTACTTCACACAGTTATACGAAACATTACATTTGCAATGAGTTGAATTACTCATTGAAACTAGCTCCTGTGGGAAGTTTCCTAACCAAAGCATAGAGCTACTATGAGAGAGAGCATGTTTCGCTAAATAGTCTGCTTCCCTATTACAATGTCTAGACACATAATGGAAAGTTAAAGCCTGAAAAGAAAGTTGCATTTCTAGGATTTGTATAATCCAATGATACACTTCCTATGTAATTTCTATTTCTCTGTTAATCATCTTTATCGTTGTAGATGAGTCCGAACAAACACGTGTCGTTGCCAATTGCATCCGTTGAAGAAGCCGCAACCCATGGATGATAGCGTTAACCTCCGCTGCTAAAGGTGTATGACGCAGGTGATCAAAATATTCCATAGCACCACAGATTGTCATCTGCCTCTAAAATAACGGCCCCATACCCTGAACCTTCTGCCAATGTACTTACCGCAACATCTGTGAACAAATCAATTCCAAAACCTTGAATTTCCTCCATGCCTTGCACACCATTATCTTGTGTTGGTCGCTGCCTATCACTCAGTAATGGGAGTTGAGGATTGAAATTCGGTTGCTTTGATGAAGTCGTTTCTGACCAATATTCAACTATCCATTCACATCGTTTTGTCAAATCCAATAGAGGAACCTTGTTATTAAAACTGTTCCTATCGTTCCACAAAGACCAAAAGGTAATACATGTTATTCCAAATGATTCCCCATCTAAAAATTTCGCTAACCATACCAAACGATCTGAAAAATTATTAAGTACCGGTATTCCGTGATCCACACGTTGGAACATCGAATCACAAATTTGCCTTGATCGATTGCACCCACACAAAGCATGATCAATGGTCTCCCACTTGAATCGACAAATAAAACACATATGTGACACATCTACTCCCCTCTTCCATAGGCAATATGATGTTGGTAAACACCCATGGTATGCCTTCCAAATAAAAAGTTTAACTTTTTGAGGCAACTTCATTTTCCAAAGTGTAGTATACCATGCTCTTTGGTCATTAGAACTAGTAGACGCCTGATCGCCAACATGCTACAGGCAAGCTTATACCCACTCCGTACCGTGTACATCCCATGAGAACAAAAATGCCATATCCATTTATCCTCTGCACTTACAGCGCTAATTGGAATAGTTGCTATAATATTCACCTCAGCCTCGTTTACCACATTATTCAATTTATTTAAGTCCCACATCGTCGTAGGGGTTATAAACTCAGAAACCAATATATCTCTGTGATTATTCACTACTGGAGTAGGAATGAGTTTGAAAGTTACCTCTTTAGGAATCCAAGGATCCATAAAAAAGAAAGAAGTAGTTTTACCATTCCCAATGCGTTTCCGAATACCATTTACCAACAGCTCACGAGCCCAAACAAAACCTCTCCAGAAAACTGATGAATTACCTTTAATCTGGGCTAGCAAAAGAGACTCTTGATTAGCATAGCGTCCCTTTAAAACTTTTGACACAAGTAGGGATGGATTCGAAAATAGCCGCCAAACCTGCTTAGCCAATAATGCTTTGTTAAAAAGTTCCATATCTCTAAAATTTAACCCTCCTAGCTCCTTTGGCAAACATAGTTGAGACCATTTCTTCCAATGTATTTTCCTCTTCGTGCCAGTAGATCCCCACCAAAAACGGGCCATCATGGAATGTAAATCAGAACAAATAGTTTTTGGAATCCGAAAACAACTCATCATGTAGGTAGGAATAGATTGAGCAATGCTTTTAATTAGAACTTTTTTCCCTCGTATTGAAAAAAATTGTCCCTTTCACCCCTGTACGGCTTGCCATACTCTTTGCCTAATATTTTGAAAATCATCTTTCCTTCTTCTACTAAAAGTTGAAGGAACTCCCAGGTATCTTCCAAGATTAGCTACTATTGGCATACCCAATAAGCTTGAAATCACGTTTCTGAACTCGTGATTCACAATAGGTGAAAAATATAGAGCTGACTTCCCAATATTAATCTTCTGACTCGATGTCTGTTCATATTTTCTCAAAATACTCCGCAGAGCCCACATCTGTTCAATCGATGCCTTACAAAAGATGAAGCTATCATCTGCAAAAAATAGGTGAGATATTTCTGGGCAAAATTTTCCTGGTTTAAACCCCGAAACAGTTCGTCTAGATACTGCCCCTGAAATTAGAGAGGATAATACTTCTGAAACTAGCAAGAACAAATATGGTGATAATGGGTCCCCTTGTTGTAGTCCTCGCGTAGGAGTAATCCTACTCGTAGGTTCTCCATTAATTAAAATAGAGAAACGAGTGGTTTTAACACAATCCATAATTAGATTGACCCACATAGGATTAAAGCCTAGCTTCAACATTAATCTTTCCAAAAAAGGCCACTCGACACTATCATAGGCTTTACTCATATCTAATTTTAATGCTATCCAACTCATTCTTCCTGTTTTTTTTTACTCTTTATGGAATGCAAACACTCGTGCCCCATAATCACGTTATCAAAAATGGATTGCCAAGGCACAAAAGCAGACTGATTTTCCGAAATAATATCCTGCATAATCCACTTCATGCGATTGACCAACACTTTGGAAATTATTTTATAGGACACATTACACAAACTCATGGGACCAAAATCAGATATCAATTTTGGTTGTTATACTTTAGGAATTAGTGCAATATGAGTATCATTCCAATCACCGACAGATCTTTTCAGATTTAATATATCCAAACAGTTTAAAGAAGTAACGGTACCAACCTCATTCCAGTATTTCTGATCAAACAGAGCAGGAAAACCATCAGGGCTAGGGGCTTTTGATGGGTGCATTTGATTGATAGCTTTCTCAATCTCAGCTACTGTAAACGGCGCCAACAATTTGTCACTCATATCTTAAGTCACCTTCACTGTGAAATATTGTAAAGCCTGGTCAATTTGATCCATAGGAGGATTAGAAGCAGAAAATAAATCAGAGAAATGTGATAAGAAAGCATGTTCCATTCGAGAATTCTCTTTGATCAGTGTTTCAGCTGAATCCTGAATCTCCCTGATTTCATTTCTTCGTTTCCTCTGTGTTGATTGTTTATGAAACCAGCGTGTATTCCTGTCACCCCATTTCAACCAATTTTCCCTTGAGCGATGCTTCCAATATATCTCATCTTCTTCAAAAGCTTTATCAAGGCGGTCCTCAACTCGTTTTATTTCAGTAAAATCCCAAGGTGGTGGCTTACTATATAAATCCTGGAGAATACGTTGACGAGTCAAAATATTTTGCCGAATAGATCGAAACGTACCTTTTCCCCACCTTTGAAAGCGAGCTTTACTCTACTGAAGACATCTTTCAAGTAAAGGAGGGCCATCCCTTATAATATTCCAACACTCCATTTGTGAGATAGTATTTTTGCAATCCAGATGTTGAGTCCATTTCTTGGATTATTATTCCTGCAATGTCGTTGTACATCAGATTGGACACGCAAAACAATTGGTCAGTGATCCGACTGAGACCAATTCATATGCTCAACAGGAACATTTGCAAAAGCTTGGAGGAACCCTTCTTTTGCTAAGAACCTGTCAAATCGCTCATTAATTTGATTCTCTCTATCTTGTCGATTGGACCATGTAAACATATCTCCATTAAAGTCTAAATCCTGCAATCCACAGTCATCAAGTGCGTCTCGAAATAACTGTAATCGAGAGTCACGGACCGCATTCCCACTTTCCTTTTCCTCACATAACAGTGTGGCATTAAAATCACCACCAATAAGCCATGAAGAATCATCATGGTTATATAGACGACGCAGTAAATTCCATGTATGATAGCTTGCATTTGGATTCCCATATATACCAGAGAAATGCCACACTTTATCATCCCATGTTATCGATGCATCAATATGAAATTGAGAGTATGATCTAATAAAGACATCAAAATCTTCTTTCCAAAGCAAACAAAGACCCCCACTTCGACCCACACACTCCAAAATAAAACAACTCGAGTAATTCAACGATGACTTTATTCGATTAACATTTCTAGCATTCGAGGTACATTTTGTTTCCAATAAAAAAAACTAGATGAGGATCAAAGTGACGTATACCGTCACGCATAGCTCTGAGTGTCCGTGGATTCCCCAGACCCCGAACATTCCAACATAAAGTTTTCATGGCTCTCGACGAGGCTGCTCAGCAGCTTCCACCATTGGTTCGATAGCATGAGCCATGGCATCCTCGTCATATCGGGGTCGCTTCAATGATCTGTCTGCTAAGCCCTCTCCAATTCGTTTTTTCTGGTTGTCCACGTTGCTACTTGATCCCGGATCCAGATGTTGTTTACGAGTCTGACGCTTCTAACTTTTAACATGAGGCCCAATCTTAAATGAGTATGAGGTCGTGACTGATTTTTTATTCAGTTCAGCAACGGGTCGCGCAAGAAGGGAGGCCTAACTCTCCATATATGTTGTCGGTTCAAATGCTTGCACGGGTCCATCATTCGGATATTTCTGGTCTGTCTGATTGGAAAGGGAATAAAATCTAACCCTTTGCTCGGTTGGATTAGAAACAACAGTGGGGCCCGAATCCTTAATTGAGGAAAACGTGGGAACAAAAACTTGATAGCGAGCATAGCTAGCTACTTTTACTTATTTAATTTAGCTAGTCTTTTATGATGTTTGGGTCGTGTTATTGTGCTTCATTGTTTATTTTGTAGGAAATGGTTGATTGGAGCTATAATGCCATATTAGAGTTAATCGGGTGCTCGGGGCGTGAAAAGATGCAATGGAATGAAAAGAGTAAAAGAGGAAAAAAGTCAAATCTCGGTCAACAGCAGGCTAGCGTCGAGACGCTAGCTCTTGAGCGTCTCGACGCTCACATTCCATATCAGATTAGGCGCGTAAAGCTCACAGCGTCGAGACGCAGTGATAGGAAGCGTCCCGACGCTACCGTTTTTCCTTATTCAGAACGCGCGTTTTGAAGGCAGCGTCTCGACGCTAAGACGAAAAAAACAGAATAAAAGCTTATTTTCAGCTAGGTTTGAGGAGAGTTCGATTTGGGACCTTGGACAGCTGTAAACAGGGCAGAACAGAGCATTTGGAGGCTGAAAACAAAGGGAGAGACTTGGAAATCAACTCATTGTTCGTGGGGATCGTGACGGGGACGTCGGATTCGGCCTACATTGAGTTTTCTTTTCCTTTTCCTTTCTTTAGTTAGATTTATGGCTTTCACATGTTTAGTTGAGATTGTATTTACATTCATGAGTAGCTAAACTTGTAGCTTAGGGATTGATGTAGTTGATTAAGTTTATGGATTGATTTATGGTTTAAGTTGTGCAATGTTATTGTGTTTGTAATCTTGATTTAATGCTTTCAATTAATTGGCCATTAGTTGAATGATTTAAGTTTCGAATCTAGCTCGGGAGAGGGGATTTGATTTAGACTTACTCACGATTGCATGAATAAAGTTTATTTTCTAATTCATGACGGTTTTAGATTAACTTTAGAATTGGTTGAAAGATCTCATTGTCTTGCATGATTAATAAACTTAGATAGGGATATCAAGTTGGTTAATTTGCATGAGAATCAATTATACTCGGGAGAGGTAGTTGTGATTAAAGGGTCTTTGGCTCATAATTTCATTGTGCATAATAACTTATTCTTTAAAATCAATCCTAAACTAAATCGGCGAAATCAATTCCCTAAGTAGTTTTCCTAATTGAATTTCCATTCTTTTTACTTGCTTTGATTTGGTTTTATTATTATTCATTCATCACTTTTTAATCCCTAAATAAAATTGGGCAAGATAATTCACAATACTTGATTTGCTTAAAAATCCAATCCAGAGGACGACATTCGAATTTACTTTCACTATATTGTTACTTGACCCGTGCGCTTGCGGTTAGGAAAAGTCCACATCAAAACTGTCGGTTTGAAATCTTCTCGCACAGAATTAAATGTGAATCTGTTTGTGTCATTAATATTCCCCTCCTTTTTCGGAATATCAGTTGCATGATTTTCAGAAATTTTGCCAAATTCAAGCTTCTTCTTGACAACACATAGTCAATGGCATTAATGCCATTATGGGAGGCAATAAATGAATCTTTCTCCTTCACTGCCATAACGTTCACCGCCTCATCCACCACCGGAGAAATATCCATCGGGCGGTTGTCGGATCCAGTCAACGGTGGAGATCAGTTTGAAGCATCCTGTCAAGCAATTTGTCCGCCAACTATTATCTGAAGCCGTGGGGACGAACCATCATGTTTCGGTGAAACTTCCATCAGAGATCGATTATTTCCCATTGGACTGGTGGTAGGCGAACGAAAAACATTGGAAGATCGACCTGAAAAATTCATCCACATACCATATTCTTATCGTCGGGATGAACCATACTCTGCAAATGTGAACGTGCAGTCCTTTGTAACATGTGTGATCCGGCCAGAATACGAACAAATTTCCAGCAACTTCTCATACTTGATAGGAGTCCAAATGCTACCCAAAGGATCGTCAAGCCGACCCTTGATACCACGACAAAAGGGCCTTGTAATGTCAAGAATAATGTGCACTCGAAGACTCTCCTTCCAGCTGAATCCTCGCCCTCATTGTCATACTCCTGGAATTGACCAATTGTGTTGCCCAAGCGTTCCGCCATCGATAAGTTATAAAGGTCCATTGGTAGTTCACAAAAATGCAACCAGAAAGTTGCATATTTGAATTCCATGGTCGTAGGCTTCACCATAGGAATTGGCTTTGATAAAACTAAAAGGAATTTATCAAACAACCATGGTCCTTGGCGAAGAACACAAACTTGTTTAGCCTCCGTTGTCAACAAAAAAAAGAAATAAATTAGGGCCCATCTTCTCAACCATAAGACCAACAGGGATATTCCATGCAGACTTGAAAGTGCGTCACATTACATCGTTGGAAATAAACCGAGGGGCCAGCAGCTTCCCAATTAGGCTTAAGCCTAACGATTGACCAGTGACCCGAGCCGCCTGGCGATCAACATCCACTTCAGTAGATTCCTCTTCAGTCGTAAGACTGAACCTTTCGCAGTTGGCAAGCATGTTTTCAAAAGCCATCACTAAAAAACACTTTGTGAAGTCAAGAAAAAATATGAGTTTGGATTGCGATGACAAACCCATTGTTGAAACATCACCAATATAAGCACTGTGTAGTGAAACCGCTGATTTGAAAGATATTGGTAAGCGCCTGGAATCAAGCTCAAAAAAGAAATAAAAACGGCTGGAGAAAGGTAATCTTGCTGAAATTCTGCAGATCTGGAAAATAATGAAGAGCAAAAACTCCAGATAATAACGAAGCAAAATCATCGGGTAGGACCACAGACGAAAAAAAACCAAATCGAATCCAGAGGAACAGTTGGATACGAAGAGTAGAAGAAAAAACCGATGATCTGAGATCACCGAAAAATTAGCGTCGTGAGAATTCTCGAGAGAATTCCGACGAGCGAACTTTCTATCACTTCAAATATTATTTTTTTCTAATCCAATTGAATTGATTATTTCATTTACATCACATTTAAATGTGCATCTCCCTCATAAATTATAGTTTAATTCAATTCATTTAATTTAATCGAATTAAATTAAATTAAATAATTAATTAATTCACCAATTAATCAATTATTAAATTAAATATCACATATTTAATTTTACTCTATAATTGAATCCCATTCAATTATCTTTCTCACATATAACCTATAGTTTTAATGTGCATCCCATGCGCATTAATTTTAACCTATAGTTTTCATATGAATCTAATTCATATCAAATTTAATATTTGAACTCTTTCAAATATTTAATTCTCCCATAAATTAATTTTGAATCTATATTCAGAATAAATTTATATTATAAAGTTTAATTAAAATATAAACTTTATATTATAATGTATCACCATACATTACATTGTTTCTCTTAGTAATTTTGAACATTTCAAATTACTTGATTTACCACAATGCCCTTTACGAGCTACTAGTGGGACCTAATGGACCTACAGATCAGAAGCTCCAACGATATGAGTGTTGGGTTTTATGCCCTAAAACTCGTGATAGTAAATGTACTTTTGACCGAACATTAATAAAAATAATGCATTATTCATGTTTGTATTATATCTTGTCTTATTAACCCTAATCCAATAAACTAAACATCCAAGGCTAATAGAATGAGACTTGAACTAGTATGTAGGGACATACGGGGATCGATGTTTAAGTTTTAGCCTAAAGGGTATGTAGTATAGGGATAAGGCTAGGTACCTTATCCTAGTGACACTGTGCATACGGTCCGCTTTGTATTTTGATACAAACGCATTGATCCAACGCGTTCATGTAGTTGACATGCGAG
Organism: Luffa aegyptiaca; assembly: GCA_017139565.1. Taxonomy (NCBI): domain Eukaryota; kingdom Viridiplantae; phylum Streptophyta; class Magnoliopsida; order Cucurbitales; family Cucurbitaceae; genus Luffa; species Luffa aegyptiaca. The sequence goes on from CM029397.1 coordinate 28,920,619, forward strand.
TGGGGGTATCTTGTGAAATGAGTTTGCACAAAGACCGAACCGCGAAATAGTTAACCACTAACTGTAACACTGTTAGTTAGCTCGGTTTCTATTTCACTAGGATGACCTAGGCAACCTGACCTTATTCCTGAGTGGATTATGGACTCCTGTCCATGAGGGATTGTCCTTTGATTTGTATGGGTGAGAGTGGCCTGCACGCCGACTCAATAAGCCTACCATTTTGGGGACAAGACCGAGTGGGTAGCTGGGAACATAGTTACACAAGATGGAATTCACTCCTTCCCGACATTAGGGTAAGTAGAGGTGTGTTCCCTTAAGTGGTGTCTTCGGGTCTTGAACAATGGGCCCTACCCTCTCTATGGCACGAGAGGTTGTTCATTAGAGGAGCACTGGTACTTAATGATAAAGACGTAGCCTAGGGGTAAAACGGTAATTTGACCTAGCTGGGGTACAAACACATGTGAAGGGCTAACTTGCTGTTGATGGTCGATATCTGTGGACACAGAAATATATCTGCAGTGAGAAGAGTGCAGCTGTGGTTCTATAGTGGAGTGAACCACAGTTAACGAATATTGATTAACTTGGTTAATGAGTTTAGCCAACTAATCTCATATTGTTGGAGCATCTGATTTGTAGGTCCATTTGGTCCCACCGGTAGCTCATTTAGGACGTTGAGGTAAATTTCTAAGGGAGAATTGAATATTCGAACGGGTTCGAATATTAAATTAAAATGTGAATTTGATTCATATTAAAACTTTAGGTTATAATTAATGTTCATTAGATGTACATTAATACTATAGTTTATTTGAGATATATATAATTAAATATGAGATATTTAATTATAATATTAATTAATTGGTGAATTAATTAATATTATGTTTTAATTAATTTTGATTTAATTGAATTGCATTAAAACTATAGGTTAAGTGGTAGTATTTGTATAAATATGATTTATATAAGTATTAGTTAAATTAATTGTTAATTTAGTTAATTGATTATTAATTTTATTATTAATAATTAATTAACTTATCAGTATAACTGATAAGAAAACTACTACCCACTAACCTAGTGATGTACACGATGGGGAGGGTTTTAAGGGGTTAGTTTTGCCTTTTAATCGCTCTCTAGTTGTTCAGCATATACGAGGTTTTTTTAGAAAAAATCTTTGGATCTCTCTCACGCTAACTCTCTCGTGAATCACTGAGAAAGGAAAAAATCTCTCCATAATTCTTAGAAATTTTCTTGCTCCCACAAGCCCTTCAACGGTAGATCCTAGGAGAATACTGGTGTCGCTCATTGGTCGTGTCTGTGCCATTTTTCCAGCAAGAAAAGAAAGAACTTCGCTGCCGTTTTTTCTGCGAATCGTAGGAGAAAAGGCGAAACCAGTCAAGAACGTCTTCATAGTAAGGTTTCTTGATCTCTTGGATCAATAGTGTCCTATTTAGATTAGATCTAAAGGGTTTTATCATGTTTTTTGCATGCTTTATAGTTGTTGTACAGTAGCTTAAAATTCATTTTTTTTGTTGTAAATTTGTTTGTCGTCGTATTGGTATCCCAATCGGCGTTTAATTCGAAAAAGGTCTCTGACGTCTTCTGCTGCCTAGGGCTATTATCCCTACAATGAGATTAATTGGCTAAACTCATTAATCAAGTTAATCAATATTCGTTAACCGTGGGGCACTCCACTAAAGACCCACAACTGCACTCTTCTCTCTGTAGAATATATCTGTGTCCACGGATATCGACCATAACAGTAAGTCAATCCTTCACGAGTGTTCGTAAAGCCAGCTGGGTCAAATTATCATTTTACCCATGGGTTACCTCTGGATCCTTAAGTATCACTGATTCCTCTAATGAACAATTTGTTTATGATCCAACCAATAAACAGGAGTTCCTCTCGGGCCAAGGCGCGCCTTTGTTCAAGACTCGGAATCAGCCCTTAAGGGAACACACATCTACTTACCCAAATAGGGGAAGGAGTGAACTTCATCTTGTACTGTTATGTTCCCAGCCCCCACTTGGTCTTGCCCCTGAAATGGTAGGATTATTGAGTCGGCTAACTAGCCACTCTCACCCATACAAATCTAAGGGCAATCCCTCCTAAAAAGGGATTCATAACAGACTCAGGATTGAGATTAAGTTACCCAGGTCATCTTATTGAAATAGAAACCTAAACTAGTCAACAGTGTTACATCTAGTGGTCACTATTTCGCGGTCCGATCTTATGCAAACTCATTGCATAGGATACCCCCACTCGCATGTCTCGTACATGGATGCTTTGGATCAACGCATCTATATCGAATACAAAGTGGGTCATATCTCATAGTGTCACCAAGATAAGGTACCCAACCTTATCTCTATACTATAGACCATTTAGGTTGTTACTTGAACACCGATCCCCGTATTGAAGGGTTGAACTCCCTTTTGGCAGCGGAAGCAATCAAGAACGATCTCGTATTAAATTTCAATTTTAGAAAAACCAGTACGTTGGCAACAAAAATTACAGAAACTAATTTCTATAAAACGATTAAGCATGCTGAAAATTGATTTAAGATCAAGAACACTTACTGGATTTCGAAGAACACGACACGATGCTCCAAGATTCTCGTTCTTGATCTTCCAATCGACACCACCAATAGCGAACACCCACTATATCTCTTGGATCACTGAGATAGGGATGGTGGGATCCAAATTTCGTCTAGAAAGGGAACAATACAGCAAAAGAGGTTGTTGTTCTTGAGAGAATTTTTTAGAGAGAACAAAGAACTTCTTCTCTGTGAGTTTTGTGTGAGGGATGAGAATGAGAATCAATTGGGGAAACTCCCTCCCAACTTTACGATAAGTGGGGAGGGAGTTATTCCCTACTTAATCTCTACCGTTGATCATAATCAACGCGATCCAGGTCGTCTATTAATTAAATAATAACTATCATTTATCATTTAAGTAATTAAATAATTATAATTGATTTAATTAAATCAATTATAACATAAGATATTTAATTCAATTTGAATCTCATCAATTGAATCCACATTAATTAAATATCAAATATTTAATTAATTTTATAATTGAATCATATTCAATTTTATCTCTCTCATTTAACCTATAGTTTTATTATGCATCAAAATGTACATTAATATAAACTATAGTATTAATTTGATTAAATCATATTTAACCAAATTAAATTTAATTAATTCCCAATTAATTAATTCATGGATTATTTAAATATCACATATTTAATTAAATTCATAATTCTCCCTTTAATTAATCAAGACTATATTATCACAGAACCAAATATGAGCTAGCAGGTGGACCTAATGGACCTATAGATCAGAAGCTCCAACGATACGAGATTGATCAGCTAAACTCATTAATCGAGTCAATCAACATTCATTAACTGTGGGTCACTCCACTAAAGACCCACAGTTGCACTCTTCTCACTGTAGGATATTTTTGTCCACGGATATCGACCAATGCAGTAAGTCAATCCTTCACATGTGTTCGTAACACTAGCTGGGTCAAATTACCGTTTTACCCCTGGGTTACCTCTGGATCCTTAAGTACCACTGATGCCTATAATGAAGATCCTGTTTAGGGTCCAACCACTAAACAGAAATTCATCTCGGACCAGGAGAGGACATCGCGCTTTTGTTCAAGCCCCGGAATCAGCCCTTAAGGGAATACACATCTACTTGTCCCAATGGGGAAGAAGTGAATTTCATCTTGTACTGTTATGTTCCCAGCCCCCATTCGATCTTGTCCCTGAAATGGTAGGATTATTGAGTCGGCGAACAGGCCACTCTCACCCATACAAATCTAAGGACAATCCCTCCTGAAAAGGAGTTCATAACAGACTCAGGATTGAGATTGAGTTACCTAGGTCATCCTATTGAAATAGAAACCTAAACTAGTCAACGACGTTACATCTAGTGGTTACTATTTCGGGGTCCGGTCTTATGCAAACTCAATGCATAGGATACCCCCACTCGCATGTCTCCTACATGGATGCTTTGGATCATTGCATCTGTATCGAATACAAGGTGGGTCGTATCACATAGTGTCACCAGGATAAGGTACCCAACCTTATCTTTATACTATAGACCATTTAGGTTGTTACTTGAACGTTGATCCCCGTATGTCCCTACATACTAGTCCAAGTTTCATTTAAACAACCTTGGATCTTAGTTTATTGAATTTAGGGTTTATTAATGCAAACTCGATTATTCAATAACCAAATTACTGAATCACTCAAATAATGACTTATTGAGATCGACTAATTTGTTTCATTTACTATCTACGAGTTTTAGGGCATAAAACCCAACACTTATGTCCTCACATACTAGTCCAAGTTTCATTTAAACAACCTTGGATCTCAATTTATTGGATTTAGGGTTTATTAATGCAAACTCGATTATTCAATAACCAAATTACTGAATCATTCCAATAACGCTTTATTGAGGTCGATTAATTTGTTTCATTTACTATCTACAAGTTTTATGGCATAAAACCCAATAGAGTAAGCATGTCTCAGGTCCTTGCTGTTGGATTTTATGCCCTAAAACTCGTAGATAGTAAATGAAACAAATTAATCGATCTCAATAAAGCGTTATTTGAGTAATTCAGTAATTTGGTTATTGAATAATCAAGTTTGCATTAATAAACCCTAAATCCAATAAACTGAGAACCAAGGTTGTTTAATTGAAACTTGGACTAGTATGTGGGGACATACGGGGATCAGTGTCCAAGTAACTGTTGGGTTTTATGCCCTAAAACTCGTAGATAGTGAATGTAACCGTTGACCGGATATTAATGAAATAATATTGATATATTTTTTCATTAATTGTTATTAGTTATTTTATATTTTTCTTTGCCTAATAATAACCCTAATCCAATAAACTAGACATCCAAGGTTGTAATATGAGTCTTGAACTATATGTAGCGACATATGGGATCATTGTTCAAGAAACAACCTAAAGGGTCTATAGTATAGGGATAAGACTGAGTGCCTTATCCTGGTGACACTATGGATACGACCCACTTTGTATTTGATACAAACGTTGCGATCCAACGCGTTCGTGTAGGAGACATGCGAGTAGGGGTATCCTATGCAATGAGTTTGCATAAGACCAGACCGCGAAATAGTAACCACTGGTTATAACACCGTTAACTAGTTGGTTTTCTATTTCACTAGGACGACGTAGACAACTTAGTCTTAATCCTGAGTTGATTATGGACTCCTGCTCATGAGAGATTGTCCTTTGATTTGTATGGGTGAGAGTGGCCAATACGCCGACTCAATAAGCCTACCACTTTGGGGACAAGACCGAATGGGGAGCTGGGAACATAATCGTACAAGATGGAATTCACTCCTTCCCGACTTTAGGGAAGCAGATGAGTGTTCCCTTAAGTGGTTACTCCGAGTCTTGAACAAAGGGCCCTACCCTCTCAATGGCACGAGAGGGTTTTCTGTTTGATTGTTGGACGACAAACAGGTTGTTCATTAGAGGAGAATTGGTACTTAAGGAAATAGAGGTAACCCAGGGGTAAAACGGTAATTTGACCCACCTGGTGTTACGGACACTCGTGAAGGACTAACTAGTCGATATTGGTCTAGATCCGTGGACACAGAAAATATGTCTGCAGTGAGAAGAGTGCAACTGTGGGTCTATAGTGGAATGTACACACAGTTAACGAATATTGATTAATGTGGTTAATGAGTTTAACCAATTAATCTCACATCGTTGGAGCTTCTGATCTGCAGGTCCATTAGGTCCCACTGGTAGCTCGTAAAGTAATTTGAGGCAACTAAGTAATAAATGTAAATTGAAAATGTTCAATTTACTAAGGGAAACAAATATAATATATATTGATATATTATTATGAGAGAAATTAATATTTGAAGAAGTTCAAATATAAATTTATGGAAGTTTGAAAGAGTTCAAATAATGAATTAATTAATTTAAGGCCTAAAATGTGTTTGGGAAAATTAATTAATTCTAGGCCGGGAATTAAATATGTGATATTTAATTGGTGGTTAATTAATTAAAGAATTCGTTAACCAGGAATTAATCAATTATGGAAATAATTAATCACTTAAGGAAGTGATTAATCATTTATGGGAATGATCTAATCACTTATGGAAGTAATTAGTCATTTGTGGAAAAGATTAATCAATTATGAAATTGATTGATCATGATTGATTAATTAAGGAATAAGATTGAATCAATTTTGGAAAAGATTGATTTAATTGAATATTTTATTCATGGCCTCTCTTCTATAAATAGAACACTAGACCTAATTGGTCATGACACTTGACACTCTTGAAAGACAAGACCTAGAATTCTCTCTAGCCTCCCTCTTAGAGAAAGACTCCCACAAGTCTTTTGCCTCCTAGACTCAGAGACATACCGGTGTAACCTCTGTGGTGATTGTGTCTGTTGAAGGAGAAATTTTGGCCAATCACAAATTGCCACGTCATTAATATAAATTAATGATAAAATAAATTTGGGACCAGTTACACATTTACACGTGTGCCTAAATTAAATTAATAGACATTAAAATTCGGCAAATCAAAGAATGCCACTTGTCTATTAGTGATCCATCAGATAACATCAGCCAAGTTCAATCAGATTATGCCACGTGGCAATTGGACCCAAGCCCAAGCCCATATGAGGTCCATCAAACTCTATAAATAGAGGAGACCACCATTCATTCTGGGGGATTGAGCCAGAGCCAGAGAGGGCAGAGTCCAGAGCATTCTCCCAAGATCCAGAGTCGTCAGAATCCAAAGAGTCTAGAGAATTCAGAGATCCGAGATTCATAATTCAAAAGATTCAAGACTCAGAAGATTTGAAGACTAGAAGACTCTAAAAAGAGATCAACAAGCCAACCGACTGATCAAGAAGATCAACAAGTCAGCAGGCCAATCATCCAAGAGGATCAACAAGCTAACAAGCCGATCCAACAAATCAACAAGCCAACAGGTCGATCCAGGAGATCATCAAGTCAACAGACCGATCATCCAGGAGGATCAACAAGCTAACAAGCCGATCCAACAAATCAACAAGCCAATAGGCCGATCCAAGAGATCACCAAACCCAAGACCAAATAGTTGAACCCAAGACCAAAAAGCCCACGCCCAAGTTGTTAGGCCCAAAAGTCTCTAGGGCCCATCCAGCGAGAACTCTATAAATAGGGGGGTTCTCTTCCATTTCAAGGGTTCAGAAATTCTACACTCTCACAAAGACAAGAGTTCGGAGTTTTCAAAGCTCTCAAGCAGAACCAGAGAATTCAGAGAGACTCCACCAAGTCTGAAGACCGAAGACTCTCTGCAATCCACAAGTCCAAGTGTTGAACACTTCTTGAAGACCAAACACTCTTCAAGACTTCAACACTCCTTGAAGACCAAACACCCTTCAAGACTTCAACACTCCTTGAAGATCAAATACTCTTCAAGACATCAACACTTTTTGAAGACCAAACGCTCTTCAAGACCTCAAACACTCCTTGAAGATCAAAAACTCTTCAGGACATCAACATTTCTTGAAGACCAAACACTCTTCAAGACTTCAACACTCCTTGAAGATCAAAGACTCTTCAGGACATCAACACTTCTTGAAGACTGAAGACTCCTTCAAGACTAGAAGACTTCAAGCTCCAAGAATCCATTGAAGCTTCAGACTCGGGATCAAGCGTTCCAGCCCTCGAGTGAAACACATTCACACACAAGAGAGAGAATCAGAGGATTAAAGTTAGAGATTGTACACCCACACGCATATTACATTAATACAAATATATTATTTATTCCACGTGTCTCCATCCCCGAAGTTACGTGTGAACAAATTGGCACGCCCAGTGGGACCATCTCTACCTCTCATCTCTCTCTCTTATCTCAAAACACAAGTATAAACATGTCGTTCAAAACTTCTTCAATGGTCGCTGTCATGAACAAGTCTTACATGGGTTCTACTGCCCATCGTTGCTTCAACGGACTGACGTTGCAAGAAGATAAAGCTTCTGTCGTTGTAGGCCAAGAAACAACCTTGCAGGGGGCATATACTAATGACAAGTTTTTTGTCAAGTATAACCCTTTGTTTGAACCTGATTCTGACGTAGTGACTGTTATGATGACTGAGACAAGAACTATGGAAGAAAGAATGGCTGAGATGCAAGAACACATCAACAACTTGATGAAGGCGATTGAAGAAAAAGATTCTCAAATTGAGCAACTAAAGAGCCAAATTGAGAACCAACATATCGCCGAATCAAGTCAAACTCAAGTCGTAAAAAATCACGACAAAGGAAAGTCTATAGTGCAAGATGATCATCCACAATGTTCTGCTTCGGTCGCTTCACTATCCATCCAACAGCTCCAAGATATGATCACAAACTGTATCAGAGCTCAGTACGGTGGACCTACTCAAGATTCCCTCTTGTACTCCAAACCTTATACTAAGAGGATCAGCCACCGAAATTTCAACAATTTGATGGAAAGGGCAATCCTAAACAACATATTGCCCACTTCGTTGAGACATGCGAGAACGCTGGTACTCGAGCGGATCTACTAGTCAAACAGTTCGTTCGAACACTTAAAGGAAATGCTTTTGACTGGTACACTGATCTAGAACCTGAGTCAGTAGACAGTTGGGAGGAACTCGAAAGAGAGTTTTTGAATCGCTTCTACAGCACTAGACGAACCGTTAGCATGTTCGAGCTCACAAACACTAAACAACGAAAAGGTGAACTCGTTGTTAACTATATAAATCGCTGGAGAGCTATGAGTCTAGATTGCAAAGATCGCCTCACTGAACTCTCTTCCGTTGAGATGTGCATTCAAGGCATGCACTGGGAACTCCTCTACATCCTTAAAGGTATAAAGCCTCGCACCTTTGAGGAACTAGCAACTCGTGCCCACGATATGGAGCTAAGTATTGCTAGTCGAGAAAACCAAGACCTTCTCCTCCCTAACATGAGAAAAGAAGGAAGGAACGATGAAGAGACTATAGAAGAATCCATGGTTGTAAACACAACCCTTCCCAAGTCGTCTTCGAAAGAAAAGCGACAAACTAATGGAGCGCATCACTTAACTTTAAAGGAAAGACAGAAGAAAATCTATCCTTTCCCTGATGTCGACATCCCTGATATGTTGGAACAACTATTGGAAGCGCAACTGATAAAGCTTCCTAAGTGTAAACGACTAGAAGAGATGGAGAAAGTCGATGATCCCAAGTATTGCAAGTATCATCGAGTTATTGGTCATCCAGTGGAAAGATGTTTCGTCCTAAAGGACTTAATTTTAAAGCTGGCTAAGGAAGGCAAAATCGAGCTCGACCTTGATGAAGTAGCCCAATCAAATCTTGCTACAATCAAAGGAAATAACAAACATCAAAGAAAGAAGGATCCTAAGAAACTTCAACCCAAGAGGAAGAGAAGTAAAAAGTTTTCTCAACATCAACAACTGGTGATGTTGAATAAATCCTTCTCCAAAACTTTCCACAAAAAGAAAAAAGAGAACCTTGCAACTTCCTATTGCATCGACGTAGAAGAAGTTGACAATTCCAAGAAAAGTGAACAAAGGACTTCTGTCTTCGATCGCATCAAGCCTCCAACTACTCGTCCTTCAGTATTCCAAAGAATGAGTATGGCCGCGACAGAGGAAGAAAATCAATGTTCGATGTCCACCTCCACTCGACCTTCAGCTTTTCAAAGGCTAAGTGTCTCCACATCGAAGAAAAGTCAACCTTCGACATCTGTTTTTGATCGCCTCAAAGTAACAAGCGATCAACCTAAAAGAAAAATGGACAACTTGGAGGTGAAACTTTTCGATGAAGTAAACCGCGACAAGAAGCTTCATAGTAGCGTCCCGTCACGTATGAAGAGGAAATTCTCTGTTCTCATAACTACAGAAGGTTCCTTGAAGGTGAAGCCAAATCTCATTGTCTTGACTAATCCTATAAATGAAGGATCTGATCAAGACCATGATAAAGATAAGAGCTTTTAAAATGTAAAAGCTCCTTATCGCAAGAGCCTAAACTGCATGATGCTCCTAGCCCACACGAGCTTAAAAGGTGAGAGCAAAAAAAAAAAAAAAAAATTTTTGAACTACGTTATGACTTGATCCCTTTTCTTCAAAGGGTACGTAGGCAGCTTAAAGAAAACTTTAAGTTCAGTCTCTGCAAACAAAAAAAAGAAAGTGCAACACATATTGAAGCACGACGATATAAATTGAGGAAATTCATCACTAGTGGGGGCAACACAGCGAATGGAAGTTGCTTCCTCCAAGTTCGAAGGTTCTCACGCGCTTCTCTGCAGTTCCTTCCCCCCAAATTCGAAGGTTCTCACGCGCTTCGCTGCAGTTCCTTCCTCCAAGTTTGAAGGTTCTCACATCGCTTCGCTTCGCGCTGCGCTTCGTTGCAGTTCCTTCCTCCAAGTTCGAAGGTTCTCACACGCTTCGTTGCCGTTTCTTCTCCCTAACTTCGAAGGTTCTCACGCGCTTCGCTGCAATTCCTTCCTCCCTAAGTTTGAAGGTTCTCACGTTGCTTCGCTGCAGTTCCTTCCTCCAAGTTCGAAGGTTTTCATGTGTTTTGCTGCAGTTCCTTCTCTCCACGTTCAAAGGTTCTCACGCATTTCGCTACAGTTCATTTCCTCCAAGTTCAAAGGTTCTCACGCGCTTCGGTGAAGTTCCTTCCTCCAAGTCTGAAGGTTCTCACGTGCTTCGGTGAAGTTCCTTCCTCCCAAGTTTGAAGGTTCTTGCGCGCTTCGCTGCAGTTCCTTCCTCCAAGTTCGAAGGTTCTCACGCGCTTCGGTGAAGTTCCTTCCTCCAAGTCTGAAGGTTCTCACGCGCTTCGCTACAGTTCCTTCCCCCCAAGTTCGAAGGTTCTCACGCGCTTCGCTGTAGTTCCTTCCTCACAGTTCGAAGGTTCTCACGCGCTTCGGTGAAGTTCCTTCCTCCCAAGTTCGAAGGTTCTTACGCGCTTCGGTGAAGTTCCTTCCTCCCAAGTTCGAAGGTTCTTACGCGCTTCGCTGCAGTTCCTTCCTCCAAGTTCGAAGGTTCTCACGCGCTTCGGTGAAGTTCCTTCCTCCAAGTTTGAAGGTTCTCACGCGCTTCGCTGCAGTTCCTTCCCCCCAAGTTCGAAGGTTCTCACGCGCTTCACTGCAGTTCCTTCCTCACAGTTAGAAGGTTCTCACGCGCTTCACTGCAGTTCCTTCCCCCCAAGTTCGAAGGTTCTCACGTCGCTTCGCTGCAGTTCCTTCCTCCCTAAGTTCGAAGGTTCTCACTCGCTTCGCTGCAGTTCCTTCCTCCAAATTCGAAGGTTTCGAAGGTTCTCACGCGCTGTGATTCGTTGCAGTTCCTTCCTCCAAGTTCGAAGGTTCTCATGCGCTTCGCTGCACAGTTCCTTCCTCCAAGTTCGAAGGTTCTCATGCGCTTCGTTGCTACCTTCCTCCAAGTTCGAAGGTTCTCTCACGCGCTGCTGCAGCTCCTTCCTCCAAGTTCGAAGGTTCCCTCACGCGCTTCGCTCTCTCCTTCTCCAAGTTCGAAGGCACTTCTCTCCATTTCTCCTTCTCCAAGTTCGAAGGCGCTTCTCTCCGCTGCTCCTTCTCCAAGTTCGAAGGCGCTTCTCTCCGCTGCTCCTTCTCCAAGTTCGAAGGCGCTTCTCTCTACTGCTCCTTCTCCAAGTTCGAAGGTGCTTCTCTCCACCCCTCTTTTTGAAGGTTCGCCACTGAGGTTCTCCTTCTCCAAGTTCGAAGGTTCACCGTTGCTCCTTTTCAAATGTTTGGCGGCGGTTGACGTCCGCTGCGCTTCATCTTCAAATGTTGGCAGTTGACGGCGTCCGCTTCGCTTCATCTTCAAAAAATTGACTGTTGATAACTTCACTTCATATTCAAAAGTTGACGGTTGAAGTCTTCGCTACATCTGCAAAGATGAACAACTTTAGTGTTGCCTTTATCTTGGAAGTGTCCAGACTGGAAGATGCATCTTAGCTGCAAGTTAAAAAAATGCTTGATATCAAACCACAAAAAAAAAAAAAAGACAATAAAAGTGTTGTTAAAAAAACCGTTGACCACCCCTGCAGGAAACTATAGTCATCAAAGTGACTGGTCTAGACAGGTGGTGAAGTCACTGCAATTGAATCTGATGACGACCGTTGTAGGCGAGTCAGGTCTGGTGACCACCCCTGCAGGTTACTCATATCACCCAATAAAATGGGGAGTGGTCTAGCAGGAGTACATCACTGTAGGCAAATCTGGTGATTACCCCTGCAGGTTACTCAGATCACCCAATAAAATGGGAACTGGTCTAGCAGGAGTGCATCACTGAAGGCGAATCTGGTGACTACCCCTGCAAGTTACTCAGATCACCCAATAAAATGGGGACTGGTCTAGCAGGAGTGAAATCACTGCAAGCGAATTTGGTGACGACTGTTGCACGAAGCTTACACATTCAAGGAAGAAAGAAACAAATTGCAAAAAAAAAAAAACAAAAAAACAAAAAAAACGAAAATAAAAAAAAATAAAAAAACGAAAAGTATAAAAAAAACGAAAATTAAAAAAAAAAAGAAAAAAAAAAGAAAAGAAAAGAAAAGAAAGTTTCCTACTTGGATCCCTTCTTGAATGCTCTCTGCAATTGATGTGTGCTCCCCTTACTGAGGTTCAGTCTTATTTATAGGGGGAGTTTTAAGTTCAAATCAAAAGTTTAGATAAAGATTTGACTCAAATGAAATCCTATCTCCTGTTCAAAATTTTATGGGATAATCTTTATCTTTATCTGAACCAACTTAATTAAATTGAAATTCCTAAAAGATAAGTGGTTCAATTCAAATCAATTTGGGAATTCAAATTTTATCTAAATAATTTTATTTGGGCACACTCCAAATTTTTCTTCCAAATCAAAATTTGAGATTCAAACATCAAATTCTATTCCAAATGCAAGTTTGAATTTGGTAACATTTTACCTCAAATTAAATTTTGGCCATAATCCAAATTCTATCCCAAATGGACCAGAGTCCAAACCTCAAGTTCTATTCCATATGCAAGTTAAAATTGGGTAGGATTTTACCTCAAATCAAAATTTGGGTATAAACCAAATTTTGCCCAAACTTGAAATCAAAGTTTGCTGCCAAACAAGGAAAATCAAAATTTTGACCAAACCCCAAATTTTGATTAATTGGCGATAAAAGTATGTCAAATAAAAAAATCAAAATTTTGACCAAAATTCATATTTTGATTAAATTGACGCACCAAATGGAGTCAAAGTCAAGAACAAATACCTTGCATTTTAATTCCAAAATATATTTTTCGAGATTCACTCACACATAACTTGTGCCTAAATCTCGAAAAGGGGGCATTTGTTGAAGGAGAAATTTTGGCCAATCACAAATTGCCACGTCATTAATATAAATTAATGATAAAATAAATTTGGGACCAGTTACACATTTACACGTGTGCCTAAATTAAATTAATAGACATTAAAATTCGGCAAATCAAAGAATGCCACTTGTCTATTAGTGATCCATCAGATAACATCAGCCAAGTTCAATCAGATTATGCCACGTGGCAATTGGACCCAAGCCCAAGCCCATATGAGGTCCATCAAACTCTATAAATAGAGGAGACCACCATTCATTCTGGGGGATTGAGCCAGAGCCAGAGAGGGCAGAGTCCAGAGCATTCTCCCAAGATCCAGAGTCGTCAGAATCCAAAGAGTCTAGAGAATTCAGAGATCCGAGATTCATAATTCAAAAGATTCAAGACTCAGAAGATTTGAAGACTAGAAGACTCTAAAAAGAGATCAACAAGCCAACCGACTGATCAAGAAGATCAACAAGTCAGCAGGCCAATCATCCAAGAGGATCAACAAGCTAACAAGCCGATCCAACAAATCAACAAGCCAACAGGTCGATCCAGGAGATCATCAAGTCAACAGACCGATCATCCAGGAGGATCAACAAGCTAACAAGCCGATCCAACAAATCAACAAGCCAATAGGCCGATCCAAGAGATCACCAAACCCAAGACCAAATAGTTGAACCCAAGACCAAAAAGCCCACGCCCAAGTTGTTAGGCCCAAAAGTCTCTAGGGCCCATCCAGCGAGAACTCTATAAATAGGGGGGTTCTCTTCCATTTCAAGGGTTCAGAAATTCTACACTCTCACAAAGACAAGAGTTCGGAGTTTTCAAAGCTCTCAAGCAGAACCAGAGAATTCAGAGAGACTCCACCAAGTCTGAAGACCGAAGACTCTCTGCAATCCACAAGTCCAAGTGTTGAACACTTCTTGAAGACCAAACACTCTTCAAGACTTCAACACTCCTTGAAGACCAAACACCCTTCAAGACTTCAACACTCCTTGAAGATCAAATACTCTTCAGGACATCAACACTTTTTGAAGACCAAACGCTCTTCAAGACCTCAAACACTCCTTGAAGATCAAAAACTCTTCAGGACATCAACATTTCTTGAAGACCAAACACTCTTCAAGACTTCAACACTCCTTGAAGATCAAAGACTCTTCAGGACATCAACACTTCTTGAAGACTGAAGACTCCTTCAAGACTAGAAGACTTCAAGCTCCAAGAATCCATTGAAGCTTCAGACTCGGGATCAAGCGTTCCAGCCCTCGAGTGAAACACATTCACACACAAGAGAGAGAATCAGAGGATTAAAGTTAGAGATTGTACACCCACACGCATATTACATTAATACAAATATATTATTTATTCCACGTGTCTCCATCCCCGAAGTTACGTGTGAACAGTGTCAATCAAAGAAGAAATTTCCAGCGAAGAAAAACCAAAGGCGGCTGCTGCGTTTCGATCGTTGGAGCATCGTTGGCGAAGAACGGTCAAGTCTACAACGGAGGTTTGTAACGGTTCTTCCTCTTTTCTTTAGAAAAGCATGAAAATAAATTTAGATTTATTTTTACCATGTTTAAACCAATTTTACAGCAGCTTTAAAGTTTGTTTAAATTTTTGTTTGAGTTATCGTAACGGTATTTTAATGTTAATTAATATACGACGTAAGGTCCAATCGATGCGCTTCCGCTGCGTGGGGACTTTTATTCCCTTCAGTAACAACCTAAAAGGTCTATAGTATAGAGATAAGGCTGGGTACCTTATCCTGGTGACACTATGTGATACGGCCCACCTTGTACTCGATACAGATGCAATGATCCAAAGCATCCATGTAGGAGACATGCGGGTGGGGTATCCTATGCAATGAGTTTGCATAAGACCGGACTGCGATATAGTAACCACTAGATGTAACGCCGTTAACTAGTTTAGGTTTCTATTTCAATAGGATGACCTAGGTAACTTAATCTCAATCCTGAGTCTGTTATGAACCCCTTTCGGGAGGGATTGTCCTTAGATTGGTATGGGTGAGAGTGGCCAGTTCGCCGACTCAATAATCCTACCATTTCAGGGGCAAGACCGAATGTGGGCTGGGAGCATAACAGTACAAGATGAAATTCACTCCTTCCCCTATTGGGGTAAGTAGATGTATGTTCCCTTAAGGGCTGATTCCGGGGCTTGAACAAAGGCGCGTCGTCCTCTCCTGGCCCGAGAGGAACTCCTGTTTAGTGGTTGGACCCTAAACAACTTGTTGATTAGACGAATCAGTGGTACTTAAGGAACCAGAGGTAACCCAGGGGTAAAACCCCCAGCTGGTGTTACGAACACACGTGAAGAATTGCCTTACTGCTTGGTCGATATCCGTGGACACAGAAATATTCTACAGTGAGAAGAGTGCAGTTGTGGGTCTTTAGTGGAGTGACTCACAGTTAACGAATGTTGACTAAACTTGGTTAATGAGTTTGGCCAATTAGTCTCGTATCGTTGGAGCTTCAGATTTGTAGGTCCATTAGGTCCCACTGGTAGCTCGTAAAAGAGACTTGAGGTAATTAAGTATAAATTGTAAATTGAAAGTGTTCAATTTATTTGGGAATCGTATATTGTATATTGATGCATTATAATATAAAGTTTATGAAACTTTATAATATAATTTTTTAATTAATTTCAAAATTTAATTCTTGAGAGAAAATATTTGAAAGAGTTCAAATAAATTTAATATGAATTGGATTCATATTAATTTTAATATTAATAAAGTCCCTAAGATTAAATATATGATATTTAATTGGGTAAATTAATTAATTATGGAATTAATTAATTATTTATTAAAATTAGAGACATTTTCCTATTAGGAAAGAAAATATTTGAAAGAGTTCAAATAGATTTAATATGAATTAGATTCATATTAATTTTAATAAAATCACTAAGATTAAATATATGATATTTAATTAGGAAATTTAATTAATTATGGAATTAATTATTTATTTATTAAAATTAGAGACCTTTTTCTATTAGGAAAAAGGTCTTGGCCTTTACCTATAAATAGGACCCCTGGGGTGGGGTGAAAGGCATCCCATTCATTATCCTACTCTTAGAGAATTCTCCTCAAGGTTTCCTCTAGACTCCCACCAGTCTCCTGCCTCTAGAAGTCTCAGAATCATACCGGTGTAGCCATAGTGGTGGTGTTCTCACTAGTTCGTAATTAATTCACAAGCAGTGGATGAATTTAATCTGAGTCGTCAACGAGAGTAAGTAATTTGTTACTATACATATTAGATTTAGATCTAATATTTTTGTATGTTTAGCCTTAATATATATTTAGAATAGTTCTAATATTATTGCCAATATATTGGTATTTTAGATTAAACAAAATTAATTACGAATCAGTCCCAATCACGCTTCCGCTTTACGGAATTACGGAATTCCAATCCTTCACTTGCTAGAAGAAGAAATTCTAACCTTAGTTAGACATCAAATCCTAGTGTTTGTTGAGATTTCACCCTATTCCCACCTTGTAAAGGTGAGTAGAGTGTCGTGAGAACTCTAGAATGATTGGATAAAGTGAAAAAAAAACCCTAGTTTTAGCTACTGCACTTTAGTTTCTAGCACTTGTTTCTTTTCATTATTTTTGTATTCCTTATTCTTTATTTCAATGGAAAGTTATTCATTTGCATCATATTCCATCATGCGTAGCTAAATTTCATTGAAGGGTTCAGTATAGTGAATTTCTTTATGGTTTACATGGGTTGAAAGTTGCTTAGTTGCCTAAGTTTTACTTATTGCATGTCATCCTTTATTGATTCACTCTAATCTTGTTGAGTTTAACTTGATCACTTAGACTTGGCATGCTATGAGAGTTTGATACTAAAAGGGTCAAACAACATCGATTTTCATAAAGGTGATATAGGAGAAATGGTTCGAGAGTGTGTATTAAGTGTTATAGGGGATGGTCGCTTATAACAACTATAGGGTTATAAGTTGCATGTATGAATAATCTATGTTGGAGTCGAGTCACAGAAATGTGCATAACGGTACTCGCTTAGTCTTCTAACGGTTCTTGGGAGCAAGGCCAAATAGGAGTTAAACCTGATCCAATGCATATCTAGACTTAGGTTAAATAAGCCATTACTAGGGTTATTTGCCTTAGGGTTGAAGCTTTACTAGACACCCCGCTGTTATTATTGTTGTTATTTCTTTTACTTGTTTGCTCATTTATTGTCCAAAACCCAACATCAACTGTTTTCTTTTGTTACCTCTTTAAGCAATTTAAGAGCAATTTCTTCTTCAAATCTGTGTTCAAATTTAGTCTCTGTGAGATTGATACCTTTGGAATATTTCCATAGTTTTTTTTATTACTACATGCGATAGTGTATACTTGCACTTGGTTGGCTGAATCCATCTTTAATTTCTATTTTCAATATTTCCCAACATCCATCTTCAGTCACAACACGCATCAGACTCACTATGTTTTGTTTTGTTTTATTAAAGAAACATGAATATTTCACATATTTTGATTAACTCCAACATGATCAATGTAGATTTATGCATGGCAGATAGCGCAGCAACACACTATCCTGAAAAGTAGAAAATATTTTTCAGAATTTACAATGCTAAAAGCAAAAGCTAATACAATATCAAGTCCTACAGACTTGATTGAAGGTTTTGGAAAAGCAAATATTATTTTGCCTAGAGGACAAACTTTACAATTGATAATGTTTTGTTCTCTAGTAATTAAAAAAGAAATCTACTGAGTTTTAAAGATATATGTGGTAATGGTTATCATATAGAGACTGATGAGATGAATAATATAGAATATCTTTATATTTAGGGAAATTGCAATGGGTAGCAAAAAAATATTAGGATATTTGCAAATCTAGCTATGATTTTTTAGATTTGCAAACATAGCAAAATTTTAAAAATCTGATTTCCGTTTTTTTTAATTATTCCAGTTTTACCCTTGTTGGTATATCAACCGATATATTAGTAGTATATCTAATATACTTTATATTTACTGATATACGAAATATAAAGTATATCAGTTAACTGATATACCACATTTGATATACTCGAATGAATACAATGATATACCTAATATACTAATGATATACCTAATATATACTTGATTTGATAAGCATAACATTTGATATACCTGATTAAATGTTGATATGCCAATGATATACTTGATATGTTACTTTCTTTACTTATATTTTTTATGTTTTATTTTCTCTTTATTGAATTATGTTGTGTTGTTTATATATTTTAAATGAAATGTTTGTCTTCTATACCTGTTATGAGTGTTGATATACCATTGATATACCTGATTTGTTTTTTTTTAACTTACCTCATTTTTTTATACTACTCAATGTTGGGTTTTATGCCCTAAAACTCATAGATAGTAAATGTAACATTTGACGACTATTTATAAATAAAGAGTTATTTCCATTCAATAAAGTGTTATTGATTTTGAATGATTAATATTGCCTAAATAACCACAAATCGAATAAACTAGTAACCCCGAGCTATGTTATGAAAACTTGAACTTTATGTAGTGACATAAAAGTGGATCTAGTTCAAGTAATAGCCTAAACGATCTATAGTGTAGGGATAAGGTTGGGTACCTTATTCTATGAAAACTACGTGACGCGGCCCACTTTGTATATAGTGCAAACCATGTGATCCTGAATCGTTCGTGTAGGGGGCATCCTATGCAAATGAGTTCGCATAAGATCAGGACCGAGAAATAAGCCACACTCTTGCTTTATAACGCCGTTTACTGACAAGACTGACTGTTTCAAAGCGATGAGCTAGGTAACTCGATCTTAATCCCGAGCTAACTATGAACTCCTGTTTATTCAGGATTATCCTTTGATCTGCATGGGTGAGAGTGACTCATCATCATCGACTCAATAAGCTTACCATTTTGGGGACATAGTTCTGCAAGAAAGAATTCACTCCTACCCGATTTAAGGATAATAGAGAGGTTGTTCCTGTAAGTGTTAATATCTAAAAAGCGGAAGCAATTTTGGATCTTAGGCACATAATTTGTTCAATTTGATAAAACATTGCATGTTGTCCAAGAAGAAGAAAAACATAGTATTGTTTACCAACCTTGTATCAACGGAGAATTGGTTGGATTTCTTTGTTGTTTTTCTTCACCAACGAGTCACGAACCACCAAAGGATCTTCCTTGCTATCCTCAAGCCTTTAGAACAGATTGTGGGATCTTCAAGTGATGGAATTTGAGAGAGAAAGTATGAAGAACAAGCTTGCAAGGTGGGTTTTAGTGAGTTTTCAATTTGGCAGCATTTCCTTATGATTCAAGCTCTATTTCTTCAGCCATCTCCTTCCCTTTTATAGAGGGATTAGAGATGAAGGAATGCTCCAGCAATTGACACTCAATCAACCAAAGATTAGTGGGAATTTTGGTGTCCAACATGAGGTGAGTGCATGGGTTTAGTCACCATGCACTCCACCTCCAAAAATTCAATCCTTTTTTATTTTAATTAAATCCATAATTATCCTAATTTAGTTGGATAATTATTTGAACATTATTAATCGGAAAAATTAAAATCCAATTTCAATTTTTTTTAAATTAATTCAAAATTATTTTAAAATAATTATTAAATAATTAATTAATTATTAATTTAATATTTTTTCACCAATCCCGAACATTTCCTAAATGTTATTTTCAATCATCCCTATTCATATTATTGGTATTTAAATCATATTTAAATATTAAATACTCAACTAACGGTTTTCACAAAAAAAACTTGACGTATCGACAATGCCTATCACCTCTACTCATATTTCTCAACATGAATTAAAGCAATTCATATTTTATCCATCATATTGTTCTAAAGGTTAGTCTCGAGCTAGCAAAGGGACCTAATGGACCTACAGATCATGGGCTCCAACGGTACGAGGTTAAACTAGTCAAACTCTTTTAACCTAGTCAACCAACATCCGTTAACTACCGGGACACTCCACTATTGTAACGCCCCAGGCCCAGGATTCAGAATCTGAATTCGGCACTTAAGGCCCCGACATTCCCCTATGACCTGGCCACGCTACAAGAACTTCTCCAAGCCAAGCACGCTTAACTTCAAAGTTCCTATGATTGAGCCACCGAAAAGGAAGGTGCACCTTGTTGGTATAGGTAGTATCTATCAATTCTTTTAAACTTATCTTGACCATACTTTCATGTCCTCAGGATCCCTCTCATTCGGATGTGGCCTCGGTTCATTCATGTACCCCTCCTAACTCGGGCGTCACATGCCCACCAGCTTCCGCCTTGGTTCGTCCCCGAACCACATCCTATTGGGAGAGGTATCAGAGCCCAGTTAATGGTTCTGTAGACTGCTTACATCGTAAGCTTATGTGTCCCCATGGCTAAATAACGAGATTCTCATCATTGCCAGGTATGCCCTTGTAAAATAAAAGTCTATGTTTTACATGATTATATGTTTATGTAATTATTTCTCATGAGATGTGTTTCTACCCATGCCTTTTAATTTTCGGCTAGATTATTAAATAAGCTTAGTTTGGGTGAGAAGATTAGAAAAGATGCCTTCACATAGAAGAGAAACATGTAGGCATGGTAGACTAGTGGGAGCAAGAGTTAATCCTACTACAGTGGATCTACCCTTGGATCAACCGATGAACGATGAGGAACCATCGGTGACACAACCTAAGGAACGTACCACAATGACACTGTTACTTCAGAACCTCGAGAGGCCAAGGTTTTAAAAGGAACTAGATAATCAAGGTGGTCTCTTGAGTAAAGCTTCAAAGGAAAAACTTGTATGGGTATGCTTGTGGAGTTTAAGGTTGATGAGCTAAGTAAGGTATTCTGATTTTCACGCGTTGTGCCAAAAGAATAAAAAGGTATCGAATTAAGTAGGTGATTATAGGAAGAACTGATACAAAATACCTAGCTTAGTAATTTTGATCATCAAAGTAAGTCCAACAAGTTTGGGAGAGACTTGAGACTGAGAAAAGTAAGTTGTGTTACTTGGAAGCTTTGCTATCTTTACAAGACAAGAGCAATCGATAGATGAGACTCCAAGTGCATGTGTATAGCTTGATCCTTATTGATTTGATTGATGTTCACGAGTCTTTAGGATTGTTGAAGAAATTTTGTGACTATTTGGAGTTGAGAACCTTGGTGTGTATTTTGGTTTTTAAGTTTTAAATTTGAACCTTGAGATAGTTGACCATTATCTTACTCTTCATTGCCTTTGAATTAATAGAAATGAGGTGAATAAAAGTATGTTTGGTTGATGTTCTTTTCCTTCTTTTGTTTAGTTGTAGCTTGTGACTGGTGCGAGATCTGACTCGCTTGCTTGTGTATGTTGGAGCCTGTTTGTTGATTTGAGGCATTGTGGGTTGTAGTTTGGTGGTTTTGCATATTGAAGTGTGGTTCTCTTGTTTATCAGGTTTAGAAAATTTTTGGGTTAACCATCTTTATGCAGTTATGCTGCCGAATTTTCGGGGCATTAAGAAAGAAGTTTAGTAACGTCGCTAAGCTAGGTATAGAACTTGAGGCGTTACATTTACCCAGTTTATCACATTCATTCGGAGTACGCATGCTTACCTTGCAAGTAAGTGAGCATGGTTATGTTTTAAAGGAGATGAGAATCAAGTGTTTAGAGCTCTTCCAGGACCAACAACTTTCGAGGACGAAAGTTCTTAAGGAGGGAAGATTGTAACGTCCGTAATTTAAGTTAAATCTCAAATTTCATTAGTTTGGAGTTAATTTTGGGTTAATTTGGAATTGGAGGGAATTAAAAGATTTGGAAATTTATGAAGTTTTAAAAGTTAGGGCTGGAAGGGCAAATTTGTACATAAGTCATCTTTGAAGCCAAATTAAATCCTAATCTAATCTTATAAGACCAAGCCAAGTCGCGCGCAGCTCGAGGTAACTTCATCTTCCTCATCTTCCTCCTCTCCTCCACGATTTCTTCAGCCATCTCCACCCATTCTTTTCGATTTTCTTCAAGCAGTCGTTGCCTTGGTTCCTGGTCGCCGCTCGTAGTGTTGTCGACGATGCTTCTTCTTCTCCAGCGACGTGGGTCCTCTTTCGGATAGTGTGCAGCAGCAGACGTTCTTGACAAGGGCTTCATTGTGCGGCAGCAGTAGGCGTTCACGGTGAGAGCTTCATCGTATGGCTGCAGCAGGCGTTTTCCAACAACTCCCCGACGGTGGAAGTTGCTCCGGCAACAATAGTTAACCCACAACGGCGCGCGCATTCGGCAAGGTGTGCGACAACGGCGGTTTCAAGCGGCAATAGGCGTGGGTCTCACGTTTCAGCACCTTGTTGTCGATAAGTGACGACGACTCGAGTTTTTAGCACAGCAGTGCAGCTCACGTTTTGGCTTATCTTTTTGGCGTGTTTCAAGTTGTTGTAGTGGGTGGTAAGTGTGAACTCCAACGGGTGTTGCAGTGGGTGATGTACAGCAACGATTTTGGGCATTTGGAGTGTTTTTCCTGCTTTATCAACCTTGGGTAAGTTGGTATGAGTGTTTAATTGGCTGGATTTAGCATTTAATCAAATACCCATTGAAGTTTAGTCTTTGATTAAAGGGTCCCCGAGTTATTGGAGTCGAAAGTATCAAAGTTGGAGTGAAATTTGAACCCAACCAGCAAGCGTTACTCTAATTTGAGACCTTGGAGTTAAAAGAATTAATTTAGTTTTGTTCAGAATATTTAAGCCGAGGTAAGTGAACTTACTATTAAACTCTTTATTTGGGAGCTTTCTAAAAGTTCTCGTGCTTATGAGTTGTTCTTGAAATTTACTATTATTATTAAAAGCATGAGAATTGTGCATGAAAAACTTATATGTTTCATTATGTATGAGTTTATGAAAATTATTTTAAGCATGAAATTTATTATTATTGCTTTGAATCATTAATATTGAAATAATGGAGTTGGTGGTCTCTTTAAAATCCCATTAAAGGGATTGAGTTTAAATTATTTATGAGTTTAAATTCCATTAAAGGAATGAGTTTAAATTAGTGTACATGAAATTGATGTACATTCGGAGATGCCTACACAGGGCTTAGGGACATGAAATTGATGTACCTAAGTCGAGGTTTGTGAAATTGACGACCTCGAGGTTTCGTGAAATTGACGGCGTCCGTAGGAGACATATGAAATTGATGTGTCTAGGATATGCATGAAATTGATGTATATCTTCCCTCCAATTAAAGTTTAAAATAAGGTTTAGAGCCACCAAAATTATATTTGTTGTTGATTTTTTTAAAATGTTTTTAAAGCGTTACCCAACCTCAATAGTAGGGTCCCTTACTGAGTATTTAAATTACTCATTCTTTTCAAAAATATTTTTTTCAGGTAAAGGCAAGGGCAGATGAAAGGCGATTGATGAGAATCCGCTAGACAGCCATGGGAAGACTTGAGTTCATAATTTATTTTCTTTCGTGTTAAGAACACTGTTTTACTTTATTTGAATTGTAAATTTGTTTTAAGAAAATTTCTAGAGGCCTTGTACATTTATGTTTTAGAAATTATTTAGAGCTTATTTAAAACCTTTAAAATTAGGGATCCCAAATAAAAGTTTTGTTTTAAAGTTTTTGTTTAAATTAGTGTTTCTGTTTCAAATTATTTTTATTTAAAAAGGCCTCCGAAGCATGCATTGTCGTAACGGTCCCTTTAAGGCTTATTAGGAAGTCGGGTCGTTACAACTATAGCCTAGTAGTTGAACTCCCCTCACTAAAGATATATTTGTGTCCACTCGATGTAACCATGATTAGTAAGTCAATCCTTCATTGGTTGTTCGTTACTATAGATAGGTCAAAAGTCCGTTTTACCCCTATAGCACATCTTAGTTCCTTAAGTCCACTGTTCTTCTAATGGACAATTTTGTTCATGGTCCAACCATTAAACAAGATCCCTCTCGGGCCAATGAGAGGGTGGGGCCCCTTGTTCAAGCATTGGATTCAGCACTTAAGGGAACAACCTCTCTATTATCCCTAAATAGGGTAGGAGTGAATTCCATATTGCATTACTATGTCTCCAGCCATCTATCTAGTGTTATCCCCAAAATGGGAGGTTTATTGAACTGAATTTTATGACCACTCTCACCTATGCAGATCAAAGGATAACCCTAAACAAACAGGAGTTCATAGTAAGCTCAGGATTAAGATCGAGTTACCTAAAACTCGATCTTAATTATTAGATAGTGAATGTTAAACGAATTATATACTTGATTGATAAAGTCGTTAACGAGATTCATTCAGTAAAGTCGTTACTGAATAAGTAAGTTGCACGTTAAATAACCCAAATCCAATAAACTAAGATCCCTGGCTATAGGATGAACACTTGAGCTTTATGTAGAGACATAAAAGTGGATCAGGCTCGAGTAATAGCCAAAATGGTCTATAGTATAGGGATAGGGTTGGGTACCTTATCCTGGGGACACTATGAGACGCGTCCCACTTTGTAGATAGTCAGACGATGTGATCTTAAATCGTCCATGTAGAGACATTCGAGTGGGGGCGTCCTATGCAATGAGTTTGCATAAGACCAGGACCGAGAAATAAGTCACTCTAGCTTTATAACGTCGTTTACTGAAAAGATTGACTATTTCATGTGATGACCTAGGTAACTCGATCTTAATCCTGAGCTAACTATGAATTCCTGTTTATTCGTGCTTATCCTTAGATCTGCATGGGTGAGAGTGGCTCAGCGTCGCCGACTCAATAAGCCTTCCATTTCAGGCATAGGAACGGGTAGATAGCTGGGGACATAGTCTTGCAAGAAGGAATTCACTCCTACTCGAATTAGGGATAGTAGAGAGGTTGTTCCCTTAAGTGCTGACTCCGGGGCTTGAACAAAGGGATCCTGCCCTCTCATTGGCCCGAGAGGGACTCGGTTTATTGGTTGGATCATAAACCAATTGTTCATTAAAGGATCAGTGGGACTTAAGGAATAAGAAGTACTATAGGGGTAAAATGGACATTTGACCCAGCTATAGTTACGAAGAACCTGTGAAGGATCAACTTACTAATCATGGTTATATCAGGTGGACAGAAATATATCTACAGTGAGGGGAGTGCAACTACAGGGCTATAGTGAAGTGTCCCGGTAGTTAACGAATATTGGTTAGCTAGGTTAATGAGATTAGCTGGTTAACCTCGAATCGTTGGAGCCCATGATCTGTAGGTCCATTAGGTCCCTCTGCTAGCTCATACGGATTATACCTTAGAACATAGTGATAGGAAAGTTTAAATCGTTCAAAATTCGGTTTAGGGAATTAGTGTCGATTATATACGTTATTATCAACCCAATAGTTTAATTATGGATTAAACTATTAATTGAGAGAGTAAAGTATTTAAATATGATTTAAATACAAAATATATGAATAGGGATTCATATTAGGTGCATAATATTAATTTGATATATGATATTAAATTAATATTACATAATTTATTAAATTGTTTAATTAATTATTGTTTTAATTTAAAAATGATTATGAATTGTTTTTAATTAAAATTGAGATAGAGATTTCAATCTTGAATTTATGGAAATTCAATATTAATAAATTCAAGATTAGTGGATTGAATTAGATGATATGAATTAATTTGATTAATGTCATATGATTAATTGAAATTGTTCAATTAATTGATAATTTGAAAGACAATTGAGAATTTCTTTTTAAATTAAATTCAAGAGTAGAATTTCACTCTTGCATGGATGAAGATAGTGGAATTACACAACTAAATCCACTCTTGCATGGATGAAGAAAGTGGAATAACACCTCAAACATGCATCTTTGCATGTAATCTCCATAAACCACCTAGAATCCACTAAGGTCATTCTCCTCTCCATGTGTCTTGCATTGGTGAATCTAAGATGCATGAAAATCCTCTATAAGTAGGGGATTAGAAAATGGAGAACCATGGAATTTTGGAGTAATGTTATGCTGCCAAAATTCACTCTCAACCTCACTCTCTCAATTCCCTTTAAAAGCTTGTAGTGTTCAAGCATATCTCTTCCAATCCCTATCACCATAGACTCCCACAAGTCGTTCTAAGGCTGGAGGATAGCGGAATAGACACTAGAGGTGGTCCACACACCGTTCGTGATCAAAAGAATCAAAAGGAGTTGCTGAATCGGTCTCCAAAAGGTTGGTACAAATTCTGCTCTCTGTTAACGGTATTTGGACAACATGCTTTCATTTTCTAAAACGAATTTTGTGCATGCAATATGAGGGGCTAATTCCCTTGATATCTGCGAGACTCCATCCAATAGCATTCTTGTGCCTTGCTAGCACCTGGATTAGAAGGTTTTCTTGCGGCTGATCAAGCTTTAACGAGATGATTACAGGCAGAGATTCTTCTTCTCCCAAAAACTTATACTTCAAATGCGCTAGGAGTGGTTTGAGCTCTAGCGCAGGTGGTTGCACTATGGAAGGTAAGGTGGGAATTCTTTCTTTGAGATCTAGCGCATGAATTGCTTCTGTGGGTTGCGCCAGGATGCAATTATCGTCTTGTTCTTCCTTTGCTTCTTCTCGCGCAGTTCTGAGCGCATTTAATTGCAGCATTTCAAGTGGGGAACATACATCTATGCGTGCCACCATGTCGCATTCTTTTGTGTCATCTGGGTATTTTAATGAGGTGTGAGTACATTAAAAAACCACTTTTTGATCATTCATACGCATGATGAGCTCTCTTTTTGCACATCAATTAATGTTTGGCCAGTCGCAAGGAACGGTCTTCCCAAAATAATGGGAACTTCTTTATCAGCTTCGTAATCAAGTATGATGAAATTTGCTGGAAAAATAAATTTATCAACTTTTACCAGAACATCTTCAATTTTTCCTTCAAGATGTACCACTGATCTATCTGTCAGTTGAAGCGTGACAGTGGTTGGACATGCTTCTCCAATCCCTAGGCGCTTGTATAGTGACAAGGGCATTAAATTGATGCTTGCGCCGAGGTCACATAAGGCTCTGCCAACGTCAATCCCTCCTATTGAACAGGGAATCATGAACTTCCAGGATCTTTCAATTTAGGTGGGAGTTTGTTGGCAAGTATTGCACTGCATTCACTTGTCAACGCAACTATCTCGAATTCTTTCCATGGTCTTTTATTCGACGAGATCTCCTTCAAGAACATTGCGTAGCTAGGCATTTTTTCCAATGCTTCCACAAGTGGAATGTTGATGTGAAGTTCTCGCAGGACATTTAAAAATTTCTTGAACTGGGCTTCGTCATTCTTCTTTCATAATCTTTGAGGAAAATGGATAGTGGGCTTGTATGTGTCAGGTTCTCTCTCTGCTTCGCTTCTTTCTTTTTGGGTTCTTCTCCAGCTGCGTTCTCTTCTTGCTCTTGGTTGCTGCCTGTTGCACTTGCAGTTTTAGTCAAATTTTCTTGCGCTGACGTAGGGTCATTTGACTGCAGTTGTCTTCCACTGCGAAGAGTCAGTGTGTGGTAGTGCTTTTTTCCTTTCAGATCTTCTGAAGTGCTAGGCAATGCTCCCGCAGGTCTATTTTTAAGTTCTGACGCAAGCTGTCCTACCTGCATCTCCAAATTTCGCAAGGATGCGACTTGGCTTTGAACCACCACATCGTTCTTCACCATGTATTCCTTCTAGCTTGCCATAAATTCTTTCATCATTATTTCTAACGCATTTGAAGATGATGTTCTTTGGTTTCCGCCTTCTGTGTTGATATTGCTCTTAAATTGGCCCTGCAATGATTGCTCACTGTTAGAGTTAAATAATCTTGGTGCAGAGTTTGCATTACCTTGTTGTGGCTGTTTGTTTGCGCCACCATTCCATGAGAAATTTTGGTGATTCCTCCATCCTGGGTTTTATGTGTTCGAGAATGGGTTGTTGCGCACAACTCCTTGCGGTCCCACGTAGAAAACTGATTCTGGATTTGAAGGACACTAGTCATGCGTGTGTGTCCTTCTCCGCAAATCCCGCATATCCGACTGTGTTGAGTTGCGCGATCAATGGTGTTGTGCTTGCTATCAGCGCATCCATTTTGGTAGTCAACGCATCAATCTTTGCGTTGACTGAAGTCAATGGGTCAACCT
This sequence comes from Luffa aegyptiaca, assembly GCA_017139565.1. NCBI lineage: Eukaryota > Viridiplantae > Streptophyta > Magnoliopsida > Cucurbitales > Cucurbitaceae > Luffa > Luffa aegyptiaca. The sequence continues at coordinate 28,949,018 of CM029397.1, forward strand.
CAAAACTTCCAGAACTGGTCTTTATAGGTCTTCTCCGTTTTTCTTCTGCAGTGCCCAACTCATAATTGTTGCGTGCAATGCGAACGAGGATTGTGTGAGCTTCATCATAAGTTTTTCTGAGGAGCGTGAAGGGAATAAAAGTCCCCACGCAGCGGAAGCGCATCGATTGGACCTTACGCCGTATATTAATTAACATTAAAATATCGTTACGAAAAACTCAAACAAACTTTAAACATACTTTAAAGTTGCTGGAAAATTTGTTTAAACATGCTGAAAAATAAATCTAAATTTATTTTCATGCTTTTCTAAAGAAAAGGGGAAGAACCGTTACAAACCTTCGTTGTAGACTTGACCGTTCTTCGCCAACGACGCTCCTACGATCGAAAACGCAGCAGTCTCCTTAAAGTTTCTTCGCTGGAAAATTCTTCTTTCAAGACACAATAACCACAGAGGTTACACCGGTATGTCTCTAAGTCTAGGAGGCAAAAGACTTGTGGTAGTCTTTCTCTAAGAGGGAGGCTAGAGAGAATTCTAGGTCTTGTCTTGAGAGTCTAAGAGCAAGAGTAGAGTGTCATGGAACAATTAGGTCTAGTGTTCTATTTATAGAAGAGAGGTCATGAATAAAATATTCAATTAAATCAATCTTTTCCAAAATTGATTCAATCTTATTCCTTATTTAATCAATCCATGATCAATCAATTCCATAATTGATTAATCTTTTCCACAAATGACTAATTACTTCCATAAGTGATTACATCATTTCCATAAATGATTAATCACTTCCTTAAGTGATTAATTATTTCCATAATTGATTAATTCCCGGTTAATGAATTCTTTAATTAATTAACCACCAATTAAATATCACATATTTAATTTCCGGCCTTGAATTAATTAATTTGCCCAAATAGATTTTAGGCCTTAAATTAATTAATTTATTATTTGAACTCTTTCAAACTTCCATAAATTTATATTAATATTTGAATTTCTTCAAATATTAATTTCTCTCATAATAATATATCAATATATATTATATTTGTTTCCCTTAGTAAATTGAACATTTTCAATTTACATTTATTACTTAGTTGCCTCAAATTACTTTATGAGCTACCAGTGGGACCAATGGACCTGCAGATCAGAAGCTCCGACGATGTGAGATTAATTGGTCAAACTCATTAACCACATTAATCAATATTCGTTAACTATGTGTACATTCCACTATAGACTCACAGTTGCACTCTTCTCACTGCAGACATATTTTCTGTGTCCACGGATCTAGACCAATATCGACTAGTTAGTCCTTCACGAGTGTCCGTAACACCAGCTGGGTCAAATTACCGTTTTACCCCTGGGTTACTTCTATTTCCTTAAGTACCAGTTCTCTTCCAATGAACAACCTGTTTGTGGTCTAACCATCAACCAGAAAACCCTCTTGTGTCATTGAGAGGGTAGGGCCCTTTGTTCAAGACTCGGAGTAACCACTTAAGGGAACACTCATCTGCTTCCCTAAAGTCGAGAATAAGTGAATTCCATCTTGTACGTTTACGTTCCCAGCTCCCCATTCGGTCTTGTCCCCAAAATGGTAGGCTTATTGAGTCGGCGTATTGGCCACTCTCACCCGTACAAATCAAAGGACATTCCCTCATGAGCAGGAGTCCATAATCAACTCAGGATTAAGACTAAGTTGTCTAGGTCGTCCTAGTGAAATAGAAAACCAACTAGTTAACGGTGTTATAACCAGTGGTTACTATTTCGCGGTCCGGTCTTATGCAAACTCATTGCATAGGATACCCCCACTCGCATATCTCCTACACGAATGCGTTGGATCGCAGCGTTTGTATCAAATACAAAGTGGGTCGTATCCATAGTGTCACCAGGATAAGGCACCCAGTCTTATCCCTATACTATAGACCCTTTAGGTTGTTTCTTAAACAATGATCCCATATGTCGCTACATATAGTTCAAGACTCATATTACAGCCTAGGATGTCTAGTTTATTGGTTTAGGGTTATTTTTAGGCAAAGACAAATATAAAATAACTAATAACATTTAATGGAAAAATATATCAATATTATTTCATTAATATCCGGTCAACGGTTACATTCACTATCTACGAGTTTTAGGGCATAAAACCCAACAGAGCGCACCATTAGCAGATGAATCCACTAATACTTGTGAATTTTTTTAGGCCCACGTAGAAGGTCTCTTGCTGAATGTAGAGTGGTAGTCCGTGATGCAGGCACCTTTGCAATAGGCTTTTAAAACACTCCCACGCCTCACTGAGTGTTTCGTCTTCCATCTGAGCAAAAGTCATGATTTCCTTCCTTAGTCGTGAGTTTGCGGTGGGTGGAAAGTATTTTTCTAGAAACTTCTCGGCTAAATCATTCCATGTAGCAATGGAATTTGCTGGTTGCTGATTTAGCCATACTTTCGCAACATCTCTTAATGAATAGGGAAAAAGGATGACTTGCAGCTGCTCATGCGTTACTCCTGGGATGATGAATTTATTACAAATGTCCAGGGATGATTTTAGATGAGAGTGTGGATCTTCAGCTGGACTTCCTCCGAATTGTCCTGCAGCAATCAACATTTGAAACATGACAGGTTTTAGTTCAAACCTTTCTGTTTCCAAGGTGGGTTGTATTATCCCTGGGTTGAAATTACAGTTTGCAGGGGCTGCATAATCTCTTATCCCTCTGGCTCTATCATCAGCCATTTGGATGGGATTTATTGGTCTATTTGGTTGGTTGGGTGCTGCCATCTCTCCTGGTTGTCTTCGAGCTCTTCGATTTCTTCTCCTTCTATGATAAGTTCGATCAATTTCAGGATCAACTTCGAAATCGATCTGGCGAGCAGCACACGCATGCAATCTACGGTTGCCTGGAGAAAAATTACTCAACAGGAAACGCGGAAAATAATATCAAACGGAGTGTCAGATCAAAAAGATTATTAAAAATTTGGTTGCCTTTCCTCGGCAACGACGCCAAAAACTTGATCGGTTGTCAGTATGCTTAACAAATTAATGCAAAATTGTCGCAGATATATATCAATCCAAGTATAAATTGACAAAATCAAGTAATACCTAGTGAGTCTAGGGTCGAATCCACAGGGAAAGGTTATTTGCAAAGCTTTAATAATTCTTACTTATCTGAACTAAAAAACGTGTAATATTATGAGAAACTAAATAAAAGAGTTGATGAGTATGAAAAATAAATATTGTAGGGAAGTAAAACATGCGTTGAGAGTAGAAAGAGAAATATTAAGGAGAATGCTATCAAGGTTGTTGCGGTTGCAACCTCATGCATTTATAAGAACCTTGTAGCGTATACCATGACTAATTGATCCATTAATGCCTAAGTGAGAAAAAAAATTACAAGTTTCCCTTCCGGTACTCCTTCTGCGTTTGGCAAAAAACTATCAATTGGTTATTTGGTTAGTTCATGCGTGGGGCTTAGTTCTCTATAAACTTACAAGGGACTGCGTTAGTCTTAACGCAATCAAAGCTCATTCATGTACTATCTTATAGCAGTAGTATTTATCTAATGCTACCAAGACTACATGCAATGCGCTAGCTTGTTCTACTTAGATATGTTCGCATGCATTACCTGTCAGGGATTTATCATGCTGCTACCGCATCCGGCTGGCCAGGCGAAAATTAGTAATGAAAATAGTATCGCATCTAAGTATGCGCTTACAAAGTAAAACTTATCACTGCATGGGTGCTTGCGCTAAGCCTTGATGAAAAAATTAGCTCATGCGAGCAAAACAATACACTACGCAATACATTGCAAATGCAAGTCTACCCTTAATCACAGCTTTCTGTGATTTCTCTTTCTCCTTGCTTATTTGATCTTTGTGTGTCTTCCCTCCCTTCTCCCCTTTCCTTTGAGCATGTGGCTTCTATTTATAGGCAAATGAAACTGACTTCTCCAAGGAATTAGAAAACTTGTTTCAGTCATCTTCAGCCCACTTGCACGTCTTCAGCCCACTTGCGCGTCAGTGTGTCAGCACGGTCTTTTCATCCATCTTGTCTGTCTCATGATCGTCTTGGGATGTGTGCCTGCGCTGAGAGAAACTTGGGCAACAAACAACTGAATTAATTGCGTTAGCACCTTATATTTTTATAATTTCGTACTGCATCCAAAAATATAGCCTATCGCAGAAAACCATCGCATTTTTCTTCCTTATTGCGTTGAAGTAACGCATCAATGTATCTTTTGGCCTTGTTTTAGCTTAAGTTTAAAGGATAAATAACTTGCTTTTTGCAAGTTATCACTCGTAGAGATCAATGTGAACTAGAAATTCAAAAGATAATTTATTTGCAAAACATTGCAAATCAAATGGCAGATGCATTTATAGATGATAAGAAAGTGACCAAGTCACATATACCAACTGCAACTGCAAATACACCATCTAAAATTTATATCCCAACGCAGCAAGTTATCATAACTAATGAGTCTGTGACACGCCAGAAGCATGGTAGATGATACGAACCGAGGTGTCTTAATCAAGCTACAAGAACCCAAAATGATTACAAACTTTAAAGGTTGCTGATTGGAAGATGAATCTCAAATTTAAGGAATATAATTATTATGGTGAAAAGTTGCATCCTTTCAAGATTCACAAAGGCACCTATTCAACCAAAAGACACAATAAATCTAAAATTCATATTCATGTATTATGTATCTTGTGAATTCATGAACTTGTATTTATGAAGGTTCATGCATGGATTTGAAAAGTTAGGGGTTGAATTTAGACCACATAGATGATGGGTTGTGTCCTTTCATGGTGTCTTTTCATTTAGTATAAATAGGGATGTAATTTGTCATTTGAAAGAAGTTGAAGATTATGAATTAAAAAGCTTTTGCTTATTACACCCTTTGATGGTGTCTTTTCTTTCAAATCTTGTTTTAGATTTGATGTTAAAAATCAATTCATTGGATTAGTCTTGATCAAGCTAATTTTGGAGTGAGTTGTCTTAGGATTTATGAGTGACCATCATAGATTCTAAGTTTGATCTAAGTTAGCTATCTTTGTGAGTGTTTGCAAGGATCCTAGAAAGACCTCTAGCTTTGCATCTAACAAACAAGTGGGCGCTTATCAAGTTTGATCTAAGAGTGATTCATCTTCTAACTAAACTCTTGGTTGGAATCATTAGGTAAGTTAGTCTTATTTGTGTCCGTTTACAAGGATCCTAGAAGGAAAAATATCTTTACTTTCTGTCATTTTTTTTTCTTTTCAATACAAATTTGTATTCTTGTGTTTTTGCTCTCGGATTATCAAAAAAAAAAAGAAAAAAAAATCAGTAGCAAAAGAAGAAAAAAAATCAATATCAAAAAAAAAATCCTTGGCAAAAGAAAAAGAAATCTAGATGCTTATTGACAAGCAAGATTCAAAACTTGCTTCAAATATGAGACAAAGCCAAGCACGAAGGAACTTTAATGTGAAAGGGCAACAATTGAAGCGAAGCCTGTATTTTGCATCATCATCCATTCATGACCGGCAGTCAAGAGTGAAGAACTCGAGGAGAGCAAGATTGCGAGATGCAAATGATTTCAAGTTTGCATTACAAGGGGATCCTTGGATTCGAGGACGAATCCTCTTGAAGAAGGGGAGGATGATACGAACCGAGGTGTCTTAATCAAGCTACAAGAACCCAAAATGATTACAAACTTTAAAGGTTGTTGATTGGAAGATGAATCTCGAATTTAAGGAATTATTATGGTGAAAAGTTGCATCCTTTCAAGATTCACAAAGGCACCTATTCAACCAAAAGACACAATAAATCTAAAATTCATATTCATGTATTATGTATCTTGTGAATTCATGAACTTGTATTTATGAAGGTTCATGCATGGATTTGAAAAGTTAGGGGTTGAATTTAGACCACATAGATGAAGGGTTGTGTCCTTTCATGGTGTCTTTTCATTTAGTATAAATAGGGATGTAATTTGTCATTTGAAAGAAGTTGAAGATTATGAATTAAAAAGCTTTTGCTTATTACACCCTTTGATGGTGTCTTTTCTTTCAAATCTTGTTTTAGATTTGATGTTAAAAATCAATTCATTGGATTAGTCTTGATCAAGCTAATTTTGGAGTGAGTTGTCTTAGGATTTATGAGTGACCATCATAGATTCTAAGTTTGATCTAAGTTAGCTATCTTTGTGAGTGTTTGCAAGGATCCTAGAAAGACCTCTAGCTTTGCATCTAACAAACAAGTGGGCGCTTATCAAGTTTGATCTAAGAGTGATTCATCTTCTAACTAAACTCTTGGTTGGAATCATTAGGTAAGTTAGTCTTATTTGTGTCCGTTTACAAGGATCCTAGAAGGACCTCTAGCTTTGTAAACTTAAGCATATTGCGCGCTTATCAGTAGACCAACGAGTTCCAAAGATAAAAATCCTCGAAAAAAAAAGTAGTTAATAATCAAAATGACTTAATTGATAATGTGGATATTTCAGAAGAAATTTCGAATGTGACTACTCATAAGAATATCGAAGAAGGTCAAGTACCTGAGGATAATAATGAAATTTCGATAAATTATGTAATGACTGGAAAAAGATAGAACTGAAACAATATAGTTGTTGATACCATTTTTGCATATAATGTTGCTTATGACATCATTTTTTAAAATGATGATTATGAACCAAAATTTGTTGAAGAATTTCGACATAGAAAGGATTAGCTTAAGTGGAAAGAAGCAATCCAAACAGAATTAAACTCACTTTCAAAACATGAGGTTCTTGGGCCAGTAGTCCAGACACTAGAAGATGTCAAGCCTGTGGGATACAAATGAGTATTTTGTAAGGAAAAGAAATAAAAAGAATGAGGTCATGAGATATAAAGCGAGACTTGTTGCACAAGGATTCTCGCAAAGGTCTGGTATTGATTATGAGGAGACATATTCTTCTTTGGTGGATACAATAACATTAAGATATTTAATTGGTCTGACTGTGCATAAAAAACTTGACATGCATCTTATGGATGTAGTTACAACATATTTATATGGATCTCTTGATAATGATAAAGGATTAAAGATACTAGAGTCATATAATTCAAATCGTAGAGAATTATATTCGATCAAATTACATAGATCTTTATATGGATTACAACAAGCATGACGGACGGTGGCGGATCCATGACTTGATGGTAGGGAGGGCACAAGTTCATATTAGATGAAATTATAAGTTTAGTTTGTGAAATTTTAGATGAAGTCTATTTAGTCTCTAAACTTTAAAAATTGTCCAATATGTTCTTGAATTTTTTTTTAAAAAAAATTGTATAATATTGATATCTAAAGTTTCAATTATATATATAATAGATCTTTGACATTTTCAAAATATTTATAAATTAAATGTTTTATTAGATATAAAGTTTAATTTTGTGTCTAATAAGTTCTCAATTTATGCGACATTTTTAAAAATTAATGAATATATTTGTTATTAAATTGAAAATTCAAAGTTCAAATAGATACAAAATTAAATTTTATGAGCAATTAATTTAATTTCTTTTAAATATGTTTAAGACTTGTTAGTTACAAAATTGAAAGTTCATGGATCTATTAGACATTTTTAAAGTTACTTATTAACATAAAATTGAAAGTTTAAGACATATTAGACACAAATTATAAAATTTAGGGATTGAACTTTCCAATGATTTTCAAATAAATATAATTTTAAATATGTTGATATTTAATATTTAGATTAAGTAATATTAATTACAAAATTAACCATGGTAGAATTATCCACACTTAAATATACAAGCAAAAAATTAAACTTTAAATATTTAAGATTTTCCAAAATAGAATTAAGTTTTTTTATACAATTAGTTTTTCAAAAAAAAAATTGGGAAAAATACACTTTTAGTCCCTGAGGTTTGGGTTAGGTTTCATTTTGGTCCCTGAGTTTTCAAACTCGACAATTTAGTCCCTGAGGTTTGGATTTCGTTTCATTTTGGTCCCTCCATCCATTTTTCCGTTAAATACTAACAGATTGATGACGTGTCATTATTTTTTTATTAAAAAAAATCTTTTTTTAATTTTTTAAAATAAAAATAAATAATAAATAATAAATTATTATTATTATTTTAAATTTCTTTCTTCTTTCTTCCTTTCTTCTACCTCTTTTCTCCTTCTTCAAACCCTAAACTATCACCATAGCCACCATCATTATAGCTGCCGGCACTGACCGCCGCCGGAGATTTTTTTTTTCTTCTTTCTTTCTCTCTCCCTCTCCCATCTCTCCCTCTCTTCATCTCATCTCTCCCTCTCTTTACCGTTCCAGAAACTCAGATCTCCGAAAACCACAAGATCTTCGAAACTCGACTGTCGGAGAAGTGACCCACAAGATCTCCGAAAACCTCTGGCGCGATCTCCGACTAGTACCCACACTCCAGAAACTCGGATTTGCGCTCCACACTCCAGCAACTCGGATTCGCCCCACGCAAGATCCACGAGATTCGCGCTCCAACAACCTCCAGATCTGAGTTTCAAGCTGAGTTTTAGATCTGGGCTCGAACCAGAGAGATCGAACGAGGGCGAACAAAGAAAAATCCATGGGTTTCGTTCCAGATCTGAGTTTCAAGCTGGAATCGGCGCGACGGCTTCAGGAGAACGACGGCCAAGAGAGAGAGAAAAAACGTGGGTCTTTTGCTGTTCAGGCCGACGAGCAAGGAGAACGAAGCGCGGCGGTGGCGGTGGCGGAAAAAAATTTCTGGCGGTAGCAGCATGTCGGCCGGCGACGAAGCGCGGCGGCGGCAGAGGTGGTCGGCGGGTTGGTGGCTGGACTCTGGTGGCTACACAAGAAGAAGAAGAATAAAGAAAGAAAGAAAAAGAAGAAGAGAGAGGAAGAATAAAAAAATTATATTTGTATTATTTTAATATAATTTTATTTTTAAAAAATTACAAAATATATTTTTAATAAAAAAAATAGGTGCCACATCATCCTATGATTAATACTTAACGGAAATTTGGATGGAAGGACCAATAGTGTAATGAAATGCAAACCTCAGGGGTGAAAATGTTGAGTTTGAAAACTCAGGGACCAAAATGAAACCTAACCCAAACCTCAGAGACCAAAAGTGTATTTTTCCCAAAAAAATTTGACAAGTTAGTTTTTCTAAATTAATTTGCTAAAGATCAATATATATTTGTGTATATGTGTGTGTAAAATTAAAAAATAAAATAATTCTAACTAGTTCGGTTAAAATAATATATAAATATGTTGCAAATTTTGAAATTTGAAAATTAAAACAGTAGGTGCCAAAGCAAGCATAGTTTAGCGGTAATTGGCATGTTCCTTCGACCAAGAGGTCAGAGGTTCGAATCTCTCACCCCCAAAACTAAAAAAAAAACCCAAAACTAAAAAAATAATTTAAACCAACGGCCGCATAAAAAAGAAAAACCAACAGACCAGATGCCAAAATTAAAATATTTGGTACATGCCCCCTCCTGGTCCCTTCATAGATCCGTCCCTAAGGACGAATGTGGTATAATCACGGAATATTTATTGAAAGAAGGGTATCAAAATAACTCTGTTGATGATTTGAATATAATTGGAACTCCTAAAGAGCTTCCAAAGACAATAGAATATCTTATGAAAGATCTCGGGAAAACAAATGTTGTCTTTGCTTACAAACTAAGCATCTAGTAGATGAAATATTTAAAAGATCTTAAAGAGATTTTACATGGACAAAGCACATTCATTGAACATTCCAATGGTAGTTCGTTCACTCGATGTAAAGAAAGACATCTTCCGACCTCGAGAAGATAATGAAAAATTTCTTAGTCCAGAAGTACCATATCTTAGTGCAATTGGTGCACTTATGTATCTTGCTAATAATACACGACCTGATATAACATTTTCAGCAATTGATATGGGTTTAGGCTACTTTCTCAAACCACGTTGAGATCCTGATGATTCTGTTGGGTTTTATGTCCTAAAACTCGTAGATAGTGAATGATTAACGGATTATACACTTGTATCAGTAAAGTGTTATTGAGGTTTATGCAATAAAGTGTTATTGTCATATTAAGTCTAGAATTGCACAATAAAACCCAAATCCAATAAACTAAGATCCAAGGTTGTTGATATGTAACTTGAACTAGTATGTGGGGACATACGGGGATCAGTGTTCAAGTAACAACCTAAAAGGTCTATAGTACAGGGATAAGGCTGGGTACCTTATCCTGGTAACACTATGTGATACGGTCCGCTTTGTATTCGATACAGACGTATTGATCCAAGGCGTCCATGTAGGAGACATGCGAGCGGGGGTATCCTATGCAATGAGTTTGCATAAGACCGGACCACAAAATAGTAAACCACTAGATGTAACACCGTTAACTAGTTAGGTTACTGTTTCAATAGGATGACCTAGGTAACTCAGTCTTAATCCTGAGTGTGTTATGAACTCCTTCTCAATAGTAAACCACATTTAACTGTTACTTAAGGAGCCAGAGGTAACACAGGGGTAAAACGGTAGTTTGACTTAGCTGTAGTTACGAACACTCGTGAAGGATTGACTTACCGTTATTGGTCAATATCCGTGGACACAGAAACATTCTACAGTGAGAAGAGTGCCACTGTGGGTCTTTAGTGGAGTGACCCACAGTTAATGAATATTGCTTAACTCGATTAATGAGTTTAGTCAGTTAACCTCATATCATTGGAGCTTCTGATCTGTAGGTCCATTAGGTCCCCCTGCTAGCTCGTAAAGAGTAATTGGGAACAATTTATCTTGAAAGAATTTGAATAGTTCAAATTCAATTTTGGGAATCAAGTTAATTGTATGAGATACAATTAAGGGAAAAATACACTTTTGGTCCCTAGGTTTGGGTTAAGTGACACTTTGGTCCCCGAGTTTTCAAACTCAACAAAAATACCCCCGAGGTTTGAGATAAGGAGCAATTTGGTCCCTGCCGTCAATTTTTCTGTTAAACCCTAACGGTAAGCTGACGTGGCACTATTATTTTAATTAAAAAAATTAATTTTTAATTTTTTTTAAATAAAAAATATAAAAATATTAAATATATTATTATTTTATTATTATTTTTAAAATTCTCTCTCTTTTCCCCATCTTCTTTCTTCTCCACCTTCTTTCTCCCTCCATCTTCTTCCTTCCCCCTCCCATCTTCTTCAGCTCCGGTGGCCGGCAGCCGCCGGCTGCCGGCGAACGGCGGCGGCGGCGGCGGTCGCCGGAAATTTTTTTTTTTTTTCTTCTTTCTTCTTCTTTTCTTCTTCTCTTCTTCCCTTCTTCTTCTTTCTCTTCCTTTCTTCTGTTTTTTTTTTTTTAAGAAGAGAGTTTCGGGGAGGAGGAGCTCCTCCTCCCCCTTCCGTTTCAGATCCCCCCTCCCGTTTCAGATCTGAAACGGGAAGGGGAGGAGGAGCTCCTCCTCCCCGAAACTCTCTTTTTTTAAAAAAAAACAGAAGAAAGGAAGAGAAAGAAGAAGAAGGGAAGAAGAGAATAAGAAAAGAAGAAGAAAGAAGAAAAAAAAAAAATTTGGCGACCGCCGCCGCCGCCGCCGTTCGCCGGCAGCCGGCGGCGGCCGGCCACCGGAACTGAAGAAGATGGGAGGGGGAAGGAAGAAGATGGAGGGAGAAAGAAGGTGGAGAAGAAAGAAGATGGGGGAAAAGAGAGAGAATTTTAAAAATAATAATAAAATAATAATATATTTAATATTTTTATATTTTTTATTTTAAAAAATTAAAAATTAATTTTTTTAATTAAAATAATAGTGCCACGTCAGCTTACCGTTAGGGTTTAACAGAAAAATTGATGGCAGGGACCAAATTGCTCCTTATCTCAAACCTCGGGGGTATTTTTGTTGAGTTTGAAAACTCGGGGACCAAAGTGTCACTTAACCCAAACCTCAGGGACCAAAAGTGTGTTTTTCCCTACAATTAATATAATGTATTGTGATACATTATAATGTAAAGTTTAATTTGAGATTAAACTTTATTAAATTGAGAGAATAATATATTTGAAGGAGTTCAAATATATAATTAATTAATTATGAATTAATTAATTATTCAATTTAGTTTAAATTAAATATGATTTAATTAAACAATAAATTATATGAGAGATTTAATTAGAATATGATTCTAATATGTAATTAATTAAATATGTGATATTTAATTAATCACAATAATTAATTAATTTTGAATTAATTAATTGTTGAATTTAATTTAGTTAAATGTGATTTAATTAAATTAATATCTATAGATTAATTTTAATGTGAATTGGATTCATATTAAAACTATAGGTTATAAGAGAGATGCACATTTGAATATGATTCAAACGATGGGTTAATTAAGTATGTGATATTCAATTAATCATTGAATTAATTAATTATGTGGTTTAATTAATTTAATTAAATATGATTTAATTCATCTTAATTAAAGTTATATAATATGTGAGGGCAATGCATTTAATATGATTAAAATGCACATGCAATTAAATATGGAGATATTTAATTGATTAGTTAATATGATTAATTAAATTATATTTTAATTAATTGTATTAAATTAATTTTAATTAATTGTTAATTTTAAGGTGTTATTTGATGTATGACACATGTCACCATCCCTCACACCAAAGATTAAGTTAATGCAGAAGGGGTCTTTTTGGTCAATGGAGGATTCTGCAAGATTTCGAACTCTCTCAAGATTTCGCACTCTCTCATTCTCTCTCAACAAGAAAACAGAGAGAAGTTCTTCTCTGTTTTTTTTCATCCCAAATTCGAGATTCAGAGATCCCACAATCTCGTTCCTGATCTCAGAGGATAGCAGGGAAATCTCATGGTGGTGTCTAAACCATTGTTGGTGATTTCATTTTTGGTCCCTGTCATTCAAGAAGACGTTCTTGAAGAATTCGGAGTCGTCAGACGACGGTGAGTTTGCTTAACCTTAGTTTTGTAGAATTATGAATTCGTAATTGCCAATGTATCGGTATTTTGTAGAACGAAATTAAATTGCAAATCGGTCCAATTGCTTCCGCTGTAACGGAATTGGGAATTCCAATCCTACAATTGGTATCAGAGCCGATCGTAATCTTAATTTTGTTTCACAAAATTTGCATTGGTTGATTGGTGGGATTAAATTGTGCATTGGATGTATGATTATTTGCTAGTAGATGGTTTGGGTTGTTGGCATTTAGATTTGCAATTTTCTTGATTTGATCATGTAAAGGCCTGTTGTTTTTGGGCATTTTAGTTACAAATCGAGTCTGTAAGTCCATGTATTTTGTTTGTGTATCAATTTTGATGAATTTCGACACAAATTGAGACCAAAACGGATGAAGATTGATTCTGGAAATCGAAGAAATTCTGGAAAACAGAGGGTTGCAATCGAAATTCTGGGCGCAGATGTATTAAAATTAAAAAAAAAAAACAAAACAAAAAAAAAGGAAGAAATAAATTGTGCGTCCATTAAATCTCGAACGCAGGTGGCTGGTGCAGTTGGCGTCGGTCAGGCTTTAGCATGCGTGATGGCAGTGGTTTGAAACCTACGTGCAATAGTTTTTTTTTTTCAGCGTGCAGTTGGGCTGTCTGTGAACGTGGGCCTCTGTGCGGTTATTTGGTTCGTGGGCCGTTAGAAGACAGAACGTGGGCTGAAACTTCCATGCGGTTTTCAAGGTAGTTAACGGTTCGGTCCGGCTGGATCAATACGGCCTGGTTCGTGCAAAGTTGACCGATTCTTGACCGGTTCAAGATGGTTCAGCGCGGTTCAGGAGTTTGTTGACCGGTTCCCGCGGCTCTTGACCGGTTTAGCTTGGTTCAGGCCGGTTCAAGGGATTTTGTGCTGGTTCAAGTTTATTTGGGTCGCTTCAAGCTGATTTTATGCTGGTTCAGCGTGTTTTGGGCTGGTTTAGGCTGTTTTGGAGCCGGTTCAGCTTGGTTTAAGCTAATTTCAGCTGGTTCAGCTCAATTTCTTACCGGTTCGAAGGGTTTGGATGCGGTTCAAGGCTGTTTTGGGTTAATTCACGGCATGATGGCTGTAATAGATTAATTAATGTAATTTTTCTATTGTTTTGAGTCCTAGGATGCCAAAACCCGTCTACTTAGCTATTTAATTGCTTTATGAATGTCATATAGTATTTAAATTCCACCATAGGTTAAGCATATTCATGCATATTTATTATTATAAATGTTATAATTGTGTAATATGTATGAATTTAATTTTCATGGATGTTTAATATAAAGTGTTATATTAAATGGATGAAAATTGAGAAGCTTGGAGCATGCAATTACTTTAGTTTAAAAAATATAAGAGTTATATTTCTATAAGTAATTTATATGTTCATTTAATTTTTCATGAGCTATTAATATAATGGGTTATATTGATGTATGAAAAAGTCAATGCATGTTATTAAATTTTCGTGGTTAATTAATTTAAGAGTTAGATTAATTAAAGGAAATTAAATTGCATTGAGCATGACATTACCTTAGTTAATATAATTGTTATATTATTTAATGTCATGTTTGCTATTGTATGGTAATAAATTAATTAGAATTTGATTGTTGATTTATTCACCATAGTAGCATGTTATAGGTCTAATTCATTAAAATTTATAATAGTTATAATATTAATGATTAGAAATTTATAAACCTATAACAAAGAGTTGCATGCAAACATAAGATCTTAGGAAAAATGAATTAATTTTAAAATTGTTTAAAATTAATTAGACATAAGATCGCTATTTCTAATAGGATTAGAAATTATGTCTTGCTTAGTATTTTAATAGATTTAAAATATGGTAAGTAGGACAAATAGGATCTTGGTTATGAGGGAACTCTTCTGGTGAGGTTCTGTCTAGGCTGGAGTTATTTCCTACCTGAGAACTGACCCGGTACCTGAGTTGAATTAACCATTGTTCTATTAGCATGCAATGTCACTAGGTAATTAAAAGGGTTTAATTGACCTAGACATTAGTGTAAAGACCTTATTATAAGAGTTATAATAGGCATAAACTTAGATAGATTGACTTAGCTGGATTTATCTAAGTTAAATAACCCTAAAATACGGTAGGACATTTCAGTGGGAGGAAAAATATAAAAAACGAGATTTTCATATCGAGTTTTTACTCTCACGTCCCCCTGTGTTTGATGTGGACTTTTCCTACCGCAAGCGCACGGGTCAAGTAATAATATAGTGAATAGTAAATTCGAATGTCGTCCTCTGGATTGGATTTTTAAGCAAATCAAGTATTGTGAATTATCTTGCCCAATTTTATTTAGGGATCAAAAAGTGATGAAAAGGTGATATGAAAACTAATTCAAAGCAAGTAAAAAGTATGGAAATTCAATTGGGAAAACTACTTAGGGAATTGATTTCGCCGATTTCGTTTAGGATTGATTTTAAAGAATAAGTTATTATGCACAATGAAATTATGAGCCAAAGACCCTTTAATCACAACTACCTCTCCCGAGTATAATTGATTCTCATGCAAATTAACCAACTTGATATCCCTATCTAAGTTTATTAATATGCAAGGCAATGAGATCTTTTAACCAATTCTAAAGTTAATCTAAAACCGTCAAGAATTAGAAAGTAAACTTTATTCATGCAATCTTGAGCAAGTCTAGATCAAATCCCCTCTCCCGAGCTAGATTCGAAACTTAAATCATCCAACTAATGGCCAATTAATTGAAAGCATTAAATCAAGATTACAAACACAATAACATTGCACAACTTAAACCATAAATCAATCCATAAACTTAATCAACTACATCAATCCCTAAGCTACAAGTTTAGCTACTCATGAATGAAAATACAATCTCAACTAAACATATGAAAGCCATAAATCTAACTAAAGGAAGAAAAGGGAAAAGGAAACTCAATGTAGGTCGAGTCCCGACGTCCCCGTCACGATCCCCACGAACAATGGGTTGATTTCCAAGTTCCTCCTTTGTTTGCAGCCTCAAAATCCTCTATTCTGTCCTCTTTACGGCTCCAAAAGGTCCCAAATTGATCTTCCCTAAAACCTAGCCGAAGTGAAGCTTATATTGCAGATTTTTCGTCTTAGCGTCGAGACGCTGTCAAGACAGCGTCGCGACGCTGCCTCTTATACGCGCGTTCTGAATAAGGAAAAACGGTAGCGTCGGGACGCTACCTATCATAGCGTCTCGACGCTGTGAGCTTTACGCGCCTAATCTGATATGGAATGTGAGCGTCGAGACGCTCAAGAGCCCTGCTGTTGACCGAGATTTGACTTTTCTCCACTTTTACTCTTTTCATTCCTTTGCATTTTTTCATGCTCCGAGCACCCGATTAACTCTAATATGGCATTATAGCTCTAATCAACCATTTCCTACAAAATAAACATTAAAGCACAATAAAATGGCCCAAAAATCATAAAAGACTAGCTAAATCAAATAAGTAAAAGTAGCTAGCTATGCTCGCTATGCTCGCTATCAAATACCCCCAAACTTAAGCTTTTGCTAGTCCTCGAGCAAACTCTAAATCAGACATATAATGGAAGAATGGATGCAACAATCATAACTCAATCCTCAAGGCTCAAAAGTCAATAACCAAGCAAGCAAGAGCTATGCACACAAGGACCAATGAGGGAGACAAATTAAAATTTTTCCAAAATTAACTTGCACAAGCGAGATCTAACTCAACAAGACCAGACTCTACTAGCCCGGGATTGGATTATTAAACTCTCAGCTCATCTTCCCTCTACACTGGCACTAAGGCTTCACTAATGAGTCAATGGAACAAATAAGTTTGTTTTCCTCCATACTTAGGTGCTTTTTTAATTAACAAATGAATTAAACATGTAAATGTGGCACTAGCTTTCACACACCCATTGCAGGGACCCTTAACCTGAGTTTTCTCTGGTTGGCCTAACTGATCACAACAGGGGTAGCTCTTTTTGCCTTAATCTTTATTAATCATTGCATATTGTGCATAGGCCATGGCATTATTATCTTATTTCAACAGTAACAACAAGAATGATTTTTCTTTATGAGCATAAATAGCAGATATTCTTTTCCTTTCTCCTAAGCAAGATCAAACATGCTAATTTGCAAAAAAATTAACTCTTTAGCTCTGCCCTACACCTATCGAGGTGACAACAAGCATATGAACCCAATAATTCGCTCCTAAGTATTCAAATCCAAATCTAGCCAAGACAGATACTCTACTCATGCAAGCCATCTCCTAGAAAATTTTTAAAAAGTCTCCCTTTTTGGGCACTTATGCTTACATCTCATCACAAGCTTGAAAATTGACAAGAAAGCCTATCCTAGGACATCATAATCATGCAAAAGTAGCATCCAGAAAACAACCATATGCATAATTCAAAGAAAGCTCAAAACTATAGCCCGAACTCAGATGCTCAAGGGCTCCACAAACATGCTAATCCACCCCCAAACTTAAAACATGCATTGTCCTCAATGTATAAAGAAAATCAGGCATAAACAAGCATGAGAACAATAAAAGAATAACAGGAGTGAATAATACTGGCCTGGAATGATGATGACTTCTTGACTGAAAGCTTGGAATCTTGAAAGCTTGAAAGCAAAGGAGAGGAAGAAAACAAGACCTACAAAACAAAAACAAACAATAAATCAAAAACAAAAAGAAAACACAAAAACTTACTTGGGTTGCCTCCCATAAGCGCTTGTTTAACGTCATTAGCTCGACGTGTTGCACGTGCTTCAAGGAGGCTTTTGTTATGTGAATCCAACAGAGGTGCTCTTTCTTGCTCCTTTCCTGTAGCCCATGTAAAGCACTTCATCTTTAGAGTCTTCAACTGCTTTAAAGATCTCTTTTTCGTTCTTGACTCTAATAGTGAGCTCCCTGCGCTCAATATCTATGATCGCTCGCCCAGTAGCGAGGAATGGTCGTCCTAATATGACAGGCATTGAAGGATTTTCTATCATGTCCATAACATACAAGTCAATAGGGAGGAAAAATCTACCTACTCTGATTAACACATTTTCTACAATACCAACTGGTCTCACCACAGATTGATCAGCCAATTGGAGCTTTACAGGAGTAGACTTAATCTCACCTATATCTAACTTTTTACACAACGATAGAGGGATGATATTAATGGTAGCACCTAAATCACATAATGCTCTGAAAGAATAAGTACCAAAACTACAAGGAACAGAAAAACTCCCTGGATCTGCTACTTTTTCAGGTACTTTCTGTTGTACTCTGGTGCTGCATGTGGAAGCAAGATAAACAGTGTCAACCTTCTTTTCTTTTCGCTTCTTTGCTAACCACTCCTTCATGAACCTGTTGTATTGGGGCATCTCTAATGCCTCTGCAAAAGGAATATTAATGTTCAGATTCATAAAAGCATTCATAAATTTATCAAACTGAACCTGATTGTTCTTTTTCTTCTTTTTCTTTTTCTTTTCCTTGGGAACCATCAGTGTGAGGGAAGGAATAGGAGGCTCAAGGCTAGGCTGTTCAGCCTCATCAGATGATGTGTCCTCCTCAGCTTCCCCTGTAGGCGTTTCATAATCCTCTGATTCAGGTTCCTCTTCAGATTCCTCCTGGTGCACAGTGATTGCCTTACAATACTCCATCTGGGGTTTCTCTTGTTCAGCTGGGGCCTTACCTTTGTTCATTGTACTTACAACATTCACCAACTTTCCCAGCTGAGTCTCAATGTTCTTTATAGCTGTACTGTGGCCATTCACTGTTGAGTTGATGGCAATGACTGCCTCCTCTAATTTGGTTGTCCTGTTACTAGACTCTGCAATGAAAGCTCCAACAAGATCTTCTAACTTTTTATTATCTTGAGTTTGAGGGGCGAAACCAGGAGGATTAAGAACATTCTTAGTATTAGCATAAGAGAAATTTTCATGGTTCCTATTGTTAGGGTGATAATGTGTAGGTGTAGAACTATTATTATATCCCCTAAAATTCGAATTTGAAACATACTGAACCTGCTCGATGGTCTCCTCTTGAGGTCTAGATGCTAAAGCAGCAGCTGATTCAATTGACTGTGCACTCCCTGTACCTGAAAATTTCATAAAAGCATTGGCAAGGGAAGTCATCTGGGCCTGAAGTGCACTTACTTTATCAACCTCAAACACTCCAGCAGCAATCTTTTTAGGTGTAGACCGCTCAGATGGCCACTGATAGCTGTTGGTGGCCATATCCTCTAAAAGTGTGCGAGCGTTTTCTACGGTCTTGGACAACAGAGTCCCACCTGCAGCTGCATCAACAATCGTTTTTGTACTAGGAGTTAAACCATTATAAAACAACTGCACCTGAAGCCAATCGGGGTAACCATGCTGAGGACACTTCCTCAGTAGCTCTTTGAATCGCTCCCAAGCTTCGAACAGCTGCTCATCGTATTGTTGTTGGAATGTCCCAATCTCGGTCCTCAGCTTGACCGTCTTTGCAGGAGGGAAAAATTTCTTTAAAAAGGCCTGGACCAAAGCATCCCAAGTAGTGATGCTCCCAGGGGTAATAGACTGCAACCAATCACGTGCTTTATCCTGCAAAGAAAAGGGAAATAAACGTAAGCGAATAGCATCCTCAGAGACACCATTAATCTTTACCGTCCCACAAATATCCAAGAATGATTTAAGATGAGAATTTGGATCCTCGGTGGGTGATCCTCTGTATGCACAGTCTCGAGCCATCTGAATGAGGCCGGTCTTCAGCTCAAAGTTGTTGGCATTAATCGGTGCATAGACAATTCCCGACTGTTGCCCCTGAAACACAGGCTGAAAATAATCTCTAATAGGCCTAGGCTCCTCAGGTTGATTTTGGTTAGCCATTTGAATAATTTCTCTATTTTCCCTTCGAAGCCTAAGAATTGTTCTTTCTATCTCGGGGTCAAATGGTATCACTTCTCTACTACTACGCATGCAAAATTAAAAAAATACCTTAAAAAGAAAAAGAAAAACAAATAAGGAAATAAATAAAGAAAAGGAAACAAACTAACCTAATAAGGAATGCAAAAATAAATATGACAAAATGCAAATAAGGAAACTAACCTAGAAAAGGAAAAACAAGGACAAATAAGAAAAAGATAACTCAACAAAAAGAAAACTAACCTAGAAAATCAAATATGGAAAGAAAAACAAATGAGAAAAAAATGCAACAAACCTAAAAAAGTAACAATACACCCTAAATTAAGATCAAGCAATTTTTCCACAATATCAATCTAGCTAAATGTGCCAATCCCCGGCAACGGCGCCAAAAACTTGATGTGGACTTTTCCTACCGCAAGCGCACGGGTCAAGTAATAATATAGTGAATAGTAAATTCGAATGTCGTCCTCTGGATTGGATTTTTAAGCAAATCAAGTATTGTGAATTATCTTGCCCAATTTTATTTAGGGATCAAAAAGTGATGAAAAGGTGATATGAAAACTAATTCAAAGCAAGTAAAAAGTATGGAAATTCAATTGGGAAAACTACTTAGGGAATTGATTTCGCCGATTTCGTTTAGGATTGATTTTAAAGAATAAGTTATTATGCACAATGAAATTATGAGCCAAAGACCCTTTAATCACAACTACCTCTCCCGAGTATAATTGATTCTCATGCAAATTAACCAACTTGATATCCCTATCTAAGTTTATTAATATGCAAGGCAATGAGATCTTTTAACCAATTCTAAAGTTAATCTAAAACCGTCAAGAATTAGAAAGTAAACTTTATTCATGCAATCTTGAGCAAGTCTAGATCAAATCCCCTCTCCCGAGCTAGATTCGAAACTTAAATCATCCAACTAATGGCCAATTAATTGAAAGCATTAAATCAAGATTACAAACACAATAACATTGCACAACTTAAACCATAAATCAATCCATAAACTTAATCAACTACATCAATCCCTAAGCTACAAGTTTAGCTACTCATGAATGAAAATACAATCTCAACTAAACATATGAAAGCCATAAATCTAACTAAAGGAAGAAAAGGGAAAAGAAAACTCAATGTAGGCCGAGTCCCGACGTCCCCGTCACGATCCCCACGAACAATGGGTTGATTTCCAAGTTCCTCCTTTGTTTGCAGCCTCAAAATCCTCTATTCTGTCCTCTTTACGGCTCCAAAAGGTCCCAATTTGATCTTCCCTAAAATCTAGCCGAAGTGAAGCTTATATTGCAGATTTTTCGTCTTAGCGTCGAGACGCTGCCTCTTATACGCGCGTTCTGAATAAGGAAAAACGGTAGCGTCGGGACGCTACCTATCATAGCATCTCGACGCTGTGAGCTTTACGCGCCTAATCTGATATGGAATGTGAGCGTCGAGACGCTCAAGAGCTAGCGTCGAGACGCTAGCCTGCTGTTGACCGAGATTTGACTTTTCTCCACTTTTACTCTTTTCATTCCTTTGCATCTTTTCATGCTCCGAGCACCCGATTAACTCTAATATGGCATTATAGCTCCAATCAACCATTTCCTACAAAATAAACATTAAAGCACAATAAAATGGCCCAAAAATCATAAAAGACTAGTTAAATCAAATAAGTAAAAGTAGCTAGCTATGCTCGCTATCAGTGTTCACACCGTGAGATCCATGCTCGACTTCGTGTCGTCTTAGAGCGGCCTCCCTTCGGAAAGTGTTTGCATGGGTCAATACCAAGGTGAATGGGGAGAATGTCTATAGTAAGTGGGAGCGGGACGCATGTCAACGTATCCTTCGGTCTCCACCCCTAGGTCACAACGTGAGATTCCTATGATCCGCCTGCGTGTTGCCCTGGAGCAACCATCCCTTCGGAGGGCCTGATCATAGGATTCAGAACACCGTGAACTCTTGAATAGGATAGGATCGCTTAGGCTAATTACCAACAGTTGTCTTTCCTAACGGTAGCCTGTTGGTCCGTGCCTCTGAAATCTGAAAGTGGGAGGGTTACACTTACGGGGAGGAGTTAATTTGTTAACTAATCTTTGACCGAACAACGGTAACTAAATGCTAACGGAATATGAGTTATTCTGGTGTTAGAATTTGGTTGAGATTGTCTCAATTCAGAGGAGGAGTAGCTGACCACCCTTCGGTGGCTGTTGTTCTAAACCTCTGAAGTATCGTTGCAAAAACTAAATCAATAGTTTTATAGGGTTTCTTTGATTGCTTGTTTATTTTTGCAGAATTTGATTGGATTATTTGTAATGGGATAGTGCGATTAACAATACAAGTAATTTGTTACTTCAGCAGTTATATAAAACTTTATGTGCATTGTCTTACACCATTTTATTAATAACGGTTTAGATACAACTAGCTTAACTACAAACTTGTGATAAATGATTTTAGATTAGTCTTTTGTGAGGAATGTCCTCAGGCCCAAATGTCTAGTTCATCTTGAATTGTTCATGATGAGTATTACATTAACTGCCTAGCCAATACTAATGACAATAAATATGATTTATTGGTCATTGAAACGTGCATAGTGGAAAATGAGGATACAGCCTGAATTTTTAATTCGGGTGCCACTGATCACGTTTGCCTTTCCTTTTAAGGAATAAGCTCATGGCAACTGTTGCAAATAGGTAAGATGTTTCTCAGATTTTGATCTGGAGAGTATATCTCGGCTTTGGCAGAGGGAACATTAAGTTATTTTATCTAGTGGGAGAAAATACACATTATTAGATAATGTGTATGAATTTCCTAAAGATAGAAATTTGATTTCTATAACGTATATGCTGGAACAATGTTACTCTATACCTTTTTTCTGCTAACGCAGTTTTATTTTAAGAAAGGGAGTTGACATTTGTTCAGCTTTACTGGAAAATAACTTATGTGTTTTAAGACTAATCGAGAGTAAAGCAAGTCATGAGCACTGAGTTGTTTAAGATTGCTTATACTCAGAGAAATAAAGACAAATGATATCTCCTAAAGAAAATACCTTTCTTTGGCTCTTAAGGTTAGACCATATTGATCTCAATATGATTGGGACCTTGGTCAAGAGTGAACTTCTAAGCGAGTTAGAAGATGACTCTTTATTACCTTGTAGGTCATGCCTTATAGGCAAAATGACTAATAGATCTTTTACTGGAAAAGAACAATAGAGCTAAAAAGCCCTTAGAGCTTGTACATTTGGATCCTTGTGGTTCAATATGTTAAAGCAGTAGGAGGGCGTGAATAATTCATCTCTTTTATAGATGATTATTCAAGGTATGAGTATCTCTACCTAATGCAACTTAAGTCTGAAGCTCTTGAGAAATTCGAAGGGGCTTAGGACTGAAGTTGAAAACTTGTTAGGTGAGATGATAAAAACACTTCGATCCGATCAAAGTGGTGAGTATAGGGATATGAGATTCCAAGACTATTTGATAGTACATGGGATCACACCCTAAATCTCATTTAGGAGAAATAGAACCCTATTGGATATGGTTCGATCCATGTTGAGCTATGCTCAATTGCCTAGCTCGTTTTGGGGTTATGCAGTATTGACTGCAGTAGGCAACCCCAAAGGAAACGAGAAGTGGATACTTCTTCAATTCACAAGAGAATAAAGAATTTGTATCAACAAATGCTAAATAATTCTCAGAAGAAGACCACATGAGAAATCATGAGCCACAAAGTAAGGTCGATTTAAGTTGAAAACTAATGAAGCTACAAGAACATCAACAAGAGTTGTTGATGAGACTAGCTGTTCATCAAGAGCTGTTGATGAACCAGTGCATTTGATCAGTCACATTCATCTCAAGAGTTGAGAGTGCCTTGATGTAGTGGGAGGGTTGTTTTATAACCTGAACGTTACATGGGCTTGGTTCAAGCCTAAGTCGTCATACTTGATGATGACATAGAGGGTTCATTATCTTTTAGAAAGAAAATGAATCATGTTGACAACAATCAGAGGATTAAAGTCATGGACCTGGAAAAGAAGTCTTTGCATTTCAATTCCATCTGGGATCTTGTAAATTTGCTTGATGGGGTAACACCTATAGATTACAAGTGGATTTACAAGAGGAAACGAGACATTTAAGGTCTCAACCAAAAGGGTCCATTGAACAAGATCAAAAGCAAAAGCGTTTGCAAGCTTAAGTGGTCCATTCATGGATTGACCTAAGCATTTCGATCTTGGAATTTAAGATTTGATACAGTGATCAAATTTTTTGGCTTTAATCAGAACATTGATGAGTCTTGTGTTTACAAGTAATCATCAATGATTCAGTAGCTCACTTAGTGTTGTATATGATTGATATCCTAATCATTGAGAATGATGTAGGTTATCTTACTGACATTAAAAGCGGTTAACAGCTCATTTCCAAATGAAAATCTGGGAGAAGCTGAGATAGCCTTGTCTCAAGTGTCTTATATCTACAAGATGTTAGTCAGATATAAGATGCAGAATTCCAAGAAAGGTTCACTGCCTTTTCAGGGATGAAATTCTTTTGTCTAAGGAACTGTGTCCTTAGCCACCTCAAGAAGTTGAGGACATGAGACATATGCCCCATGCAGTAGGGATTGTCAGTAAATATCAATCAAATCCAGGATTTGATCTCTGGAGAGCCGTTAAGTACATCCTCTAGTATCTTAGGAGAACGAGGATGCATTGCAGCCTCGACCATTTAGGCCGAACAGGTAGCTGCTAGTGTAGCAGCGTTAGAGGCTGTATAACTTGGGAAGTTCTTGACTGATTTGGAAAGTGTTCCAAATTTGAACTTGCCTATTGCAAGACAAGCTAGCACATTGAATTGAATAAAAGTATTGCTGATTCATTCACGAAAGCTCTCTCGGCTAAAGTGTATGAGGGTCATCTAGAATGTCTAGGTCTACGAGTTATGTACAAAGATGTAATCTAGGGCAAGTGGGAGAAGTGTAATGGGTATAGTGATACCATTATGTAATGGGTATAGTGATGCCCTAGTTTATTGTATTTGTACATTGTAAATACGTTTTATGTATCATACATGTATTTATACACCCACTGCTGGTATAGATAATTGTACATCCCACTAAACTAGATTTTTAGTCCAAGTGGGAGTTTGTTGGGTTTTATGTCCTAAAACTCGTAGATAGTGAATGATTAACGGATTATA
This sequence comes from Luffa aegyptiaca, assembly GCA_017139565.1. NCBI lineage: Eukaryota > Viridiplantae > Streptophyta > Magnoliopsida > Cucurbitales > Cucurbitaceae > Luffa > Luffa aegyptiaca. The sequence continues at coordinate 28,973,978 of CM029397.1, forward strand.
CACTTGTATCAGTAAAGTGTTATTGAGGTTTATGCAATAAAGTGTTATTGTCATATTAAGTCTAGAATTGCACAATATAACCCAAATCCAATAAACTAAGATCCAAGGTTGTTGATATGTAACTTGAACTAGTATGTGGGGACATATGGGGATCAGTGTTCAAGTAACAACCTAAAAGGTCTATAGTACAGGGATAAGGCTGGGTACCTTATCCTGGTAACACTATGTGATACGACCCGCTTTGTATTCGATACAGACGTATTGATCCAAGGCGTCCATGTAGGAGACATGCGAGCGGGGGTATCCTATGCAATGAGTTTGCATAAGACCGGACCACAAAATAGTAAACCACTAGATGTAACACCGTTAACTAGTTAGGTTACTGTTTCAATAGGATGACCTAGGTAACTCAGTCTTAATCCTGAGTGTGTTATGAACTCCTTCTCATGAGGGATTGTCCTTTGATTAGTACGGGTGAGAGTGGCCTGCACGCCGACTCAATAAGCCTACCTTCTTGGGGACAAGACCGAGTGGGGGGCTGGGGACATGACAACACAAGATGGAATTCACTCCTTCCCGCTTTTAGGAGAAGTAGATGAGTGTTCCCTTAAGTGGTGACTCCGGGTCTTGAACAAAGGGATCCCGCCCTCTCATTGGCCCGAGAGGGACTTTCTGTTTATTGGTTGGACCATAAACAGGTTGTTCATTAGAGGAGCACTGGTACTTAAGGAGCCAGAGGTAACACAGGGGTAAAACGGTAGTTTGACCCAGCTGTAGTTACGAACACTCGTGAAGGATTGACTTACCGTTATTGGTCAATATCCGTGGACACAGAAACATTCTACAGTGAGAAGAGTGCAACTGTGGGTCTTTAGTGGAGTGACCCACAGTTAATGAATATTGGTTAACTCGATTAATGAGTTTAGTCAGTTAACCTCATATCATTGGAGCTTCTGATCTGTAGGTCCATTAGGTCCCCCTGCTAGCTCGTAAAGAGTAATTGGGAACAATTTATCTTGAAAGAATTTGAATAGTTCAAATTCAATTTTGGGAATCAAGTTAATTGTATGAGATACAATTAATATAATGTATTGTGATACATTATAATGTAAAGTTTAATTTGAGATTAAACTTTATTAAATTGAGAGAATAATATATTTGAAGGAGTTCAAATATATAATTAATTAATTATGAATTAATTAATTATTTAATTTAGTTTAAATTAAATATGATTTAATTAAACAATATATTATATGAGAGATTTAATTAGAATATGATTCTAATATGTAATTAATTAAATATGTGATATTTAATGAATCACAATAATTAATTAATTTTGAATTAATTAATTGTTGAATTTAATTTAGTTAAATGTGATTTAATTAAATTAATATCTATAGATTAATTTTAATGTGAATTGGATTCATATTAAAACTATAGGTTATAAGAGAGATGCACATTTGAATATGATTCAAACGATGGGTTAATTAAGTATGTGATATTCAATTAATCATTGAATTAATTAATTATGTGGTTTAATTAATTTAATTAAATATGATTTAATTCATCTTAATTAAAGTTATATAATATGTGAGGGCAATGCATTTAATATGATTAAAATGCACATGCAATTAAATATGGAGATATTTAATTGATTAGTTAATATGATTAATTAAATTATATTTTAATCAATTGTATTAAATTAATTTTAATTAATTGTTAATTTTAAGTGTTATTTGATGTATGACACATGTCACCATCCCTCACACCAAAGATTAAGTTAACGCAGAAGGGGTCTTTTTGGTCAATGGAGGATTCTGCAAGATTTCGCACTCTCTCAAGATTTCTCACTCTCTCATTCTCTCTCAACAAGAAAACAGAGAGAAATTCTTCTCTGTTTTTTTTTCATCCCAAATTCGAGATTCAGAGATCCCACAATCTCGTTCCTGATCTCAGAGGATAGCAGGGAAATCTCATGGTGGTGTCTAAACCATTGTTGGTGATTTCATTTTTGGTCCCTGTCATTCAAGAAGACGTTCTTGAAGAATTCGGAGTCGTCAGACGACGGTGAGTTTGCTTAACCTTAGTTTTGTAGAATTATGAATTCGTAATTGCCAATGTATCGGTATTTTGTAGAACGAAATTAAATTGCAAATCGGTCCAATTGCTTCCGCTGTAACGGAATTGGGAATTCCAATCCTTCAGATTCATGAGGCTAGTCGAGAATGTGTATGGCTAAGATCAATGACTCAACATGAGAATTTCTCTCTCTTTTCTCTCTACATTGAATGAGAATTACTTTGCTCTCTCTTTTTTCTCTAGTTTGTTCTCTCCATTTCTTATTTGTATTAGTCTTGTAGTTCTTCACCTTTTATAACATGTTTTTTTAGTACATCAACATTTTGGGGGGGGGGGGGGGATTCAAATCTCTGAGGTCGAGAATACATGACAATTACCGTTGAGCAAAACTCGCTTTGCCAGATATTTATCATACATTATAACTCTTATAATATAAATATGCATGATACATGCTTAACCTATGATAGAATTTTAGCTAAATCACATCCATAAAACAATAAACAACTAAGGGTCCGTTTGGAATACATTTTAGTTTAAATGTTTTTCAAGAATGCATTTTTTTAAAAACATTTTGTATAAAAATTGTTTAGAATTTAAACACACATATGTTTGGTTACATTTCCTCATAAGTGTTTTTATACTCAAGTTATGGTATATTCAAAACTCTTTTTAAAGAAGTTGGTTTCGAGTGTTTCTCTCAAAATGATTTATGTCTCAATCTAATTTTTTAATAAGTCATTTTTAGTGGTTGCCAAACACTGTAAACTTTTTCAAAATGATTTTTTTTTTCAAAATTAAACCCTTAAAAAGTTAAACTAAACACACCCTAAATAGGTTGAGATTTTTGGCACCCTAAGCATAAAATAATTAAAATTACATTTATGTTGAGGTTTCGGCGAAACTTACGATTTTTATTTAATTGGGTGAACTTTACGATTTATTAAGTCGCTTTAAACTAGCTACGAAGATTAGATTCGAATTCATCCTCATAGATGCGCCTAGCCCCAAGATTGAGGTGCATCCACCACCTAAATAACACACAGAACTCTTCCTTTCAACTCAAACAAATTCACGCCCAGTTGATCACCAACGGCTTCAAATCCCCCTCCCCTTACGCCAAACTAATCGCCCAATTCTGCAAGAAGAAATCTTCGCCACCAGCCACAGCCTATGCTCATTCGATATTCCAGCACCACCAACACCCCCCAAATCTCTTCCTCTTCAACACTCTCATACGATGTGCTCCGCCTCAAATTTCCATCTCCATTTTTGCCAATTGGGTCTCCGCCGCCCACTTCGAATTCGACGATTTCACTTTCATTTTCGCGCTCGGAGCTTGTGCGCGAGCTCCATCGGTGCCAACGTTGATGATCGGTAAGCAAATTCATACTCATATTTTCAAACGTGGGGTTGTTTCAAACATTTGGGTGCAGACTACGATGATACATTTTTATGCGAGTAACAAAGATGTGGGTACTGCACGGAAGGTGTTTGATGAAATGTCTGTGAGAAATTGCGTTACCTGGAATGCAATGATTGCTGGGTACTGCTCGCAAAGTGAAAGGATTGCTGAGAAATATGCCCGAGATGCGTTGGAATTGTTTCGGGGGATGTTGGTTGAATCAACAAATTCTGAGGTGAAACCAACGGATACTACGATGGTCTGCCTTCTTTCTGCTGCATCTCAACTGGGTGTGCTTGAAACGGGAGCTTGTATTCATGCATATATCGAGAAGACAATTGATTCCCCTGAAAATGATGTGTTTATTGGCACTGGTTTGGTTGATATGTACTCAAAATGTGGGTATCTTGATAATGCTTCTTCAGTTTTTAAGCAAATGAAGCAGAGGAACGTTTTGACATGGACGGCGATGTTGACGGGACTGGCGGTTCATGGAAGGGGTAAAGAAGCATTGGAGCTTTTGGATGCAATGGGTGCTCATAGTGTAAAGCCAAATGCAGTAACTTTCACGAGTCTGCTTTCTGCTTGCTGTCATGGAGGGCTTGTTGAAGAGGGCCTCCATTTGTTTCATGCCATGGAGGGCAAGTTTGGGGTTGTGCCTCAAATGCAGCATTATGGCTGCATTGTGGACCTTCTTGGGCGTTCTGGGCACTTGAAAGAGGCATATGTGTTGATAATGGGGATGCCAGTAGAACCTGATGCTGTTTTGTGGAGGAGTTTGCTGAGTTCTTGTATGGTTCATGGTGATGTTGAGATGGGAGAGAAGGTGGGTAAGCTGCTTGTGGAGAGACAGGGAGAGCAGAGTTTTGATGAGTGGTGTGTTGGAAGTGAGGACTTTGTAGCTTTGTCAAATGTTTATGCTTCTGCAGAAAGGTGGGGGGATGTGGTGGCTGTAAGAGAGGAGATGAAGATCAAAGGGATTGAAAACAAAGCTGGGTTTAGTTCAGTTCAAACTACTGGTGCTCAAGGCTTGGAGGCTTTATAGGTAATACACAATTAGTTTCATTTTTGAAAGCTGTTTATTTATGTTTAGTTTGATAACATTTTCATTATTAATTTACTGTTATATCTTATGGTTACTAATTTTCTTTGTTTTCTAATCTGCTCCCAAATTTGTTTCTTATCGTAGCCAAATTTCCGAAAACCTAAGAAAGTGGTTCCTAAAACCCTGTTCTTCGTTTTATAAATTTGGCTATGATTTCAAAAGTGTTTTTAAAAAGTGAAAGCCTGAACAAAGAAAACTTAAGTAGATATTATAAGTTTAATTTGAAACAATGGGAAATTAAAAATAAAATCAGTGTCAAACAGTACCTTATTGAACTTTGCTATGACTTTTGAAGTGGTGGAAAATGTTTAGTCAACTAAAAACGTTCAAAGTGACTTAAAATTTTTTAAAAATATTAAAGATATTTTAAAATCCTTTAGAGAAAACATATTGTTAGCATTTCCAAAATGATTATAGATTTCAAACTTACTATCAGTTTCATTTGACATTGGAGCAGTTCATTGAAACTTGAAAGAATAGGACAGGATGGACAGGATCTCTTTCATGCACTTGCAACAAGAACAACACTATTATTGCCGATCTCCCTTTCCTGATGGATCACAGGAGCCTGAACTCCCCCGGATGCGCTTTTGAAGACTCTCCAAACTTGCCACTCGACACAAGGAAGCTGTTCTTGCTGTCTTGCTCCCTGACACCGTTGCCGGAGAATTCTGCTGAATATTTGCAGAAGAAACGTCAGCAATATGATTGTTAGGTGCATCTGTTGATATCTCTGAGGGGCTTCTATCAAAGGATTGCATGCTCATCGAGGATACTTCCGACATCGCATAGAACATTGGTTTCGAACCTGTAATTCGCCTCACTGTTTCCTCAGCCATCTGTACCTGGAATCGTCATTGTCGTCGGCATTGTCATATCAAGAGGGAACAAAAGAAGATCAAGCTCTATATTGCTCTCTCAACACTCTGCAAATCAAAATCAGTTACTTACCTTCGCTCTCAAAGTTTCAAGGTCAGCTTTCAGAACTCTATTGTTAACAGCTGCTTCATTGTACTTTTGGCTTATATCACTGAAACGCTTCAGCAGGGCAGAATTTTCAACTTTTAATTCAGCAACCTATCAACAATAAATCATGTCTAATTGAATTGGCTCTATAACTGGTAGATTTGATACATCTGATATCTATCTGAGACAAAGATAAGCTAGAATTTAGATGTTTACCTGTGTCTCAAGCTCAGTCAAATGTGCTTGCTTTCTCTTTCTCGAGCGTCTAGCTGATTCTCTGTTTGAAAGCATTCTGATGAAAACAACTGTGTTATTATCTTTTGTAACACTTTTTCTTAAAAATAATTGGTTAAATTACAAACTTAGTCCAATATAGTTATGTATATTTAGTCTTTAAACTTCTAAAAATTTTTAATTAGTTTTCTAAACTTTAAATTATGATTTTATTTTGTGTAGTCCTAGTCTATAGCACTGTGAACTAAATGATGAAATGGCATGTGTCTATTGGACAAGTTGGTTCATTTGGCACATCTTGGTAAACTTGTGTTGGACATATGCCATTATTTAGTTATTAGAGTTGAGGAACGATATTAAATCACAATTGAATGCTCATCGATGTAATTGAAATTTTTTAAGTTAGACACAACCATCAAAGGTTAGGGACTCAATGTTTATAACTAGACTAAGATGTCATTAGAAAATGTTATAGGGCCTAGAATGTTGTACTTTTTACCTCCGGACACGTTTGGCGTATGCAGGATCCATTTGCTCATTTGTACCGTTGTCTCCTTCGATATCGTCGTCTTCATCAGTCTGCTCTCTGGATGATGATACGGTTGCTGAGCTGACCAGAATCCCAGCCTTTTTTTGCACACAAGGTGAGCTAGAAATTCCTAAAGGTTCATTAATGTCATTATCTTGTGACCTTCATAATTCATTCTAACCTCCTGAACTGAAAATAAATGTAGTTTTTTTTAGCCAACTATGGGAGATCATTGTTCTAAAAATAGTTGGACTAAAATTTAATGTTTAATTTCGAGGCAGTTATTGGTTGATGTATTTTTTGTTTCCCGTTTTTTAGTTGAAATACAAGTTTAGTCCCCAAGAGAGACTGACATTTAGGTTTATGTAGGGTCTCTGAACTTAAACTTAAAATTATCTAATAAGTTTTTAAACTATCAATTTTTTGTCCATTTAGAAGTGGCTGATATGTCTCTAAGTTATTTAACATTTGTTAAAATTAATGAATTTATTGGACATAAAATTAAACTTTGTGTTTAATAGGATTCTAAGCTTTCAATGTTGCGTAGGTTCATGAATTTATAGAAAATGTCAAATAAGTTACGGTCATATATACAAAATTGAAAGTTCATGAATATATTAGATATTATATTAGATATAAAATTAAAAGTGTAAAGACCTATGATACACTTCTTGAAGTAGGAACCTATTAGATATAAAAGTAAAAGTTCAAAGATTTATTAGACATTTTTTAAAGTCAAACAATGTATTAGACATAAATTTGGTTTCAGAGACTAAACTTGTAATTCAATTTTTTTTTTTTTTTTTTTTTTACTTTCTTAATAACATTATCTAAGAAGCATGGATGACACAGACACATTTAGAAAAATATACATTTTTTAAAATATATATCCTTTTTATACCAGAATGAAATTCAAAATCAATAAATTTATGCATTTGTATGCTTGAAAAAATGAATTTAATGTATTTTACTCTTAACATTTATTATTTTTGTCATTTAAGCATTGGATCTTTTTAGTATACCTAACAAGGGTTCGAAATGAATCCCCAACTGTCACATATCAATTGTGCTAATAAGTGTCCAGTACGTGTCCAACAAGTGTCAGAGTGTCCAAGTATCCAATACGTGTTAGACACGAACACGTTAGTCAAACTAAAGTGTCCATCCTTATGAATATAAGGATCGAAAGGTAGATTTTAGTGTTCCTGAACTATAAATCCTTTTTATATTAATCAACTTCCAATATGTTTCAAGTTCTTCCCTTCAAGTTCTTACTACTAAGCCTTGCAACCATCACCACCAGCGGCAGCCGACCGCCACCGTTGGCAACCGCTAGTCGAAATTTTTTTTCTTTTTTTTTTCTCTTCCTTTCTTCTTCTTTCTCCTTCCCCTTCTTTCTTTTCTTTCTTCTTCTTCTCCTCTTTTCACTAACTTAAAAATTAAAATTAAAAAAAAAAATAGAAACTGATTTTCGTCACCAAGGACCAAAAATGTATTTTTCCCTTAAAATATCCATTAAAGTTTTAATAACTAATACTATAATGCTTTTTTTCTTCTCTCTTTTGAGAAAAAATATTATATTCAATATTACCAAAATACTAGACATTTCAATGTTTATGCTCATTGATGAGTTTCAAATTATTCTAGAAAAAAAAAAAAGTAAAAATATGGACAAAGTTCAAACCTTTTGGAGGGGGTTGAGATGGCAACTGTGAGGCTTTGGCTTGTGATTCATTGTGAGCCAATGGGGAACTTGCACATGAATCTTGAGCTTTCATATAAGACCCCTATGCCATTTCAATCAAGTACAAACTCCCATTTTTAACAAGGCTAATCACTATAATTTCAACTATATCAAAAACTATATGTGCAAAAGAGTATATGTTACAAAATCAAAAGCATGTACATTATTGATTACGAGTTTATATAATTAATCACTATTATATAAAATGAAAATATTGTGACTATGATTTGTGATTTTGTTCGGAAAAAGATATGTTGACAGATATTTTATAAATTATGCTTTCTATTCAATTTTTCTTAAATTTATAGCTGTTTTTTTAGTTAAACAATTTGTGGGTGGGAGAATTAAACCATTAGCTTTTGGAATGATACCAGTAATAACACTCTTTTTAACAATTTGGTAAGTGACTTATGTATAAACAACAAAAAGAATAACTTAGGTCATTACTCTCATTCATTCAATATGTGTTGAGATGTTGCCAACATAAACATAGTACTATTGATTAAGAGGTCAGAGTTCAAATTATTCACTCCACATATTGTAAAAAAAAAAAATGTTAGAGATGTTCTTTGGGACGATGGTGAAAGAAAAAAATATTTTCTATTATTTAAAATGAACGTTTTTTTTTTATTTTAGAAAATATATATCTAAAAAGTTATATTTCATTGAGTTTTTTTTTCCATAAATAACCTTTAATGTAAGAACTTTTGTTGAAAAAGGAGCAAGTGCACAGGAATATTTAGAGAATTATGTTTTTTGAAATAATTTTATTTCTAAAAAGGGTTTTCATTTATGTTTTTTGAAAAAATAGAAATAGGAAACTAATTGCCGAGATTTCTCGTTCTTCTTTTTCATTTCTCATTTTTTCTAAATCTATTTTTTTAATAAATAAAAATAGAAACATATTTAATAATCAATTTTTTCTTATTAAAAATATTTGTTAAAAAACAAAGCATAACCATTTCATTTTTGGTTTTTGGTTTTTGAAAATTAAGCCTATAAACATTATTTTTACTCACAAGCTTCTTTGTTTTTTATCTATCTCCTTTCCCATGTTTTCAAAAACCAAGCCAAATTTGGAAAAAAAAATAGTTTTAAGAAACTTGTTTTTGTTTTTGGAATTTGGCTAGAAACTCAAATGTCTCATTAACAAAAATGAAAACCATTGAAAGAAGATTGAGAGAAAACAAACACAGTTTTCAAAAACCAAAAGCCAAAAACGAAACGATTATCAAACGGGACCTAAGTGTTTAAACATTAAGTGTTTAAAGTGAACATAGCACAACGGTAATTAGCATGTACCTTCGACCGTGAGGTCAGAAGTTTGAATTTTTCCTTTTCCAACTGTTGTAGAACTCAAAACAAAATAGAGCAAAAATTCAAAAATATTATGTAATATTTTATCATATTGAATATTCATTTTATTAGTAATTTTTTAAATAATATATTTATTCATGTTACATAAAATTATAATAAGATTATTTTTTAAAAAAAATGGGAAAATACTCCATTTTTATCTAAATTTGGCAAGGTACATGAATTCTTTTTTTTTTTTTTTTTTTTTTTTTTGAAATTTCAAGGTACATGAATTCTTACTTATCCTTTTCGTAGATTAATTTTTATTTTAAATTTTAAATTTTTACCTTTGATAAGTTCTACAATTTTCACCTTCGATTTGAAAAACGATGTATTTTTTACCTCTAATTGATTTTAATTTTGTTAAAAAAACTTCATTTTCATTTAAATTTTGAGGTTTGAAATCTTTGTATTATTTTTAATAAAAATTAGCCGGTGAATTTAGATAAATGGAACCTTGGGTAAATATTACAACCAATGAGTTTCAAATCGATGGAAGTTTAAGGTTAAAATGAAGGCTAAATTATAAAAAATGTCCCTGAACTATGGGGTTTATTTCAAAAATGTCCTTAAACTTTTAAAAGTTTCAAAAATACCCATGAACTTTAAAAAATGTTTCAGAAATATCCTTGTCGTTAATTTTTGGATGGAAACCATTAAAAATTTCAGTTTCATTAATACTTTTTAACTTTCAAATGATTTTAAAAAATTACCTTATTAGAAAATGTTTTTTTTTTCCTTATCCCATCGTAAATTCTTATTCCATGAAAATTAATGAGAAGTTTTACCTATTTTTCATGTATTCATACACTTAGGAGTTTTTCTTTTCTTTCAACACATTATCCCAAGAGCGGCAATGATATTTTCAGCGGTTTTAACGGTTTTCATCCAAAAATTAACTGTAAGGGTATTTTTGAAACGTTTTGTAAAGTTCAGGAGTATTTTTGAAACTTTTTAAAGTTTAGAGGCATTTTTGAAACAAACCGAGGGGTATTTTTTATAATTTAGCATAAAAATGAATTAAATTGTCAACGGTAAAAATTGATTTTTTGTAGAGAGAGAAAAAACAACAGAGAGAAAGCAAAATCTTACTCGACACAAGGCCACAGCAGCACAGGCCAAATTGAGCTTGCTTTTCAGAAACGCCTGATAGTCGCCGGAGTCCGGCGGTAAGCACGGCGGTCCAAAATTAACCGAATCCGCCGCCTTACTCTTCTCCATCCTCGACGTCGCACTGCTTCTGCATATCTTCCTGTTGCGATTTCGATCGCGATCGTTCCGATCACTCTGTTTCTGCAAAACCTGCTTCGCATTTTCTTGAGATTGATCGGCGGCGGAGGACGGCGAAGCCGGCGGCCGAGGCGGAGAAGCCGACGAATCCGATACGGAAGCTTCCTGAAGAAACTGCCGGAACGACCACTCCGATGCACTCCGGTTCAATTTGGACGAAGCTTCCGCCTCCGTAGGCAGTGCTGGCGGCGGCGAAGACCAGAATTTGTCGGAGATTCCGTCGACGGAGAGTACTCTATCCATTGATCTGATTTTTTTTTTTTTTTTTCGCCTCACGTTTTTGTTGGTGTGCGCTTCAAAGAGTTAATGAAACTCTTCCCTCTCTTGTTTTCTCTGCCTGAAATTTCATTTCAGATTTATGATTTATCTTCCTTTTCCCCCTTTTTTCACAAAAATAATAATAATAATAATAATAAATAAATAAATAAATAAAATAAAATAAAATAAAAAACTTTTGTCAACTTTTCTTTTTTAATGCATTAACTATTTCTTTTTCATTTTGAAGTCAATTTCGAAATTTCCAAAAGAGTATGGAGATTTATATAATCTAAGCATTTTAATGGCTGTCTTGTAAAATATGTCTCTCTCAAAATATTCAATTTTCATTTGTATTTTATTTTTATTTTTTAATTTTTTTATTTGCATTACCAAAGATGGTGTATCGTGCGATTTTCTGTTTTCTTTCGTGATAATGGAATGGCTAATTTTATTTTTCTACAATATTTGAAATATGATATATTTTAAAAAGATTAGGGTTAAATTACAAATTTACCATTTGAACTTTGAGGTTGAGTTTAAATTTGTGTTTAATAAATAAAAAATTTATTTTTTTTCTTTTTTTGAGAAAATATAATTATCAATTTCGTGTTGATAGATGTATGAATTTAAATGTAAAGACAAACATGGAAATAGGATATTTTAAAAATGTTAAATTACACAAAGTACTCGTGTACATTGTGAAGGGAATAAAAGTCCCCACGCAGCGGAAGCGCATCGATTGGACCTTACGTCGTATATTAATTAACATTAAAATACTGTTACGATAACTCAAACAAAACTTTAAACTAACTTTAAAGTCGCTGTAAAACGGTTTAAACATGCTAAAATAAATCTGAATTTATTTTTAAAACTTTTCTAACGAAAAGAGGAAGAACCGTTACAAACCTCCGTTGTAGACTTGACCGTTCTTCGCCAACGACGCTTCAACGATCGAAAACGCAGCAGCCTCCTCGCCTATTGATCGCTGGAATTTTCTTCTTTTAATGACACAATAACCACAGAGGTTACACCGGTATGTCTCTAAGTCTAGGAGGCCAAAGACTTGTGGGAGTCTTTCTCTAAGAGGGAGGCTAGAGAGAATTCTAGGTCTTGTCTTTCAAGAGTGTCAAGTGTCTTGACCAATTAGGTCTAGTGTTCTATTTATAGAAGAGAGGCCATGAATAAAATATTCAATTAAATCAATCTTTTCCAAAATTGATTCAATCTTATTCCTTAATTAATCAATCATGATCAATCAATTCCCCAATTGATTAATCTTTTCCATAAATGACTAATTACTTCCATAAGTAATTAGATCATTCCCATAAATGATTAATCACTTCCTTAAGTGATTAATTATTTACATAATTGATTAATTCATGGTTAATGAATTCTTTAATTAATTAACCACCAATTAAATATCACATATTTAATTTCCGGCCTTGAATTAATTAATTTTGCCCAAACACTTTTAGGACTTAAATTAATTAATTCTTTCAATCTTCCATAAATTTATATTTGAACTTCTTCAAATATTAATTTCTCTCATAATAATATATCAATATATATTATATTTATTTCCCTTAGTAAATTGAACATTTTCAATTTACATTTAATTACTTAGTTGCCTCAAATTACTTTACGAGCTACCAGTGGGACCTTATGGACCTGCAGATCAGAAGCTCCAACGATGTGAGATTAATTGGTTAAACTCATTAACCACAATAATCAATATTCGTTAACTGTGTGTACATTCCACTATAGACTCACAGTTGCACTCTTCTCACTGCAGACATATTTTCTATGTCCACGGAACTTAGACCAATATCGACTAGTTAGTCCTTCACGAGTGTCCGTAACACCAGCTGGGTCAAATTACCGTTTTACCCCTGGGTCACCTCTATTTCCTTAAGTACCAATTCTCCTCTAATGAACAATCTGTTTATGGTCCAACCATCAAACAGAAAAACCCTCTCGTGCCATTGAGAGGGTAGGGTCCTTTGTTCAAGACTCGGAGTAACCACTTAAGGGAACACTCATCTGCTTCCCTAATGTCGGGAATGAGTGAATTCCATCTTGTACGATTATGTTCCCAGCTCCCCATTCGGTCTTGTCCCCAAAGTGGTAGGCTTATTGAGTCGGCGTATTGGCCACTCTCACCCATACAAATCAAAGGACAATCTCTCATGAGCAGGAGTCCATAATCAACTCAGGATTAAGACTAAGTTGTCTATGTCGTCCTAGTGAAAATAGAAAACCAACTAGTTAACGGTGTTATAACTAGTGGTTACTATTTCGCGGTCCGGTCTTATGCAAACTCATTGCATAGGATACCCCCACTCGCATGTCTCCTACACGAACGCGTTGGATCGCAGCGTTTGTATCAAATACAAAGTGGGCCGTATCCATAGTGTCACCAGGATAAGGCACCCAGTCTTATCCCTATACTATAGACCCTTTAGGCTGTTTCTTGAACAATGATCCCATATGTCACTACATATAGTTCAAGACTCATATTACAACCTTGGATGTCTAGTTTATTGGATTAAGGTTATTATTAGGCAAAGACAAATATAAAATAACTAATAACAATTAATGGAAAAATATATCAATATTATTTCATTAATATCCGGTCAACGGTTACATTCACTATCTACGAGTTTTAGGGCATAAAACCCAACACATTGATGATGTGATTATTACTGGGAATAATCCCTCTTTGATCACCAACTTCATTTCTACATTGGATTCGAGGTTTGCTCTAAAGGAATTAGGAGCCTTAAGTTACTTTTTAGGGATCCAAGTGCATTATCTACCATGTGACATCATTCTCAATCAGGAAAAATATGTTGATGATCTACTGAGCAAGCTGGATCTTCCATGTCTTAAACCAGTTTCATCTCCTTGTGTTCCAAGCAAGAGACTCTCCTTAACTGATGGTGATCCACTGCCTGATCCATTCTTATACAAGAGTACAATTGAGGCCCTGCAGTACTTGACAAACACTCGCCCAGACATAGCGTTTGTTGCTAACTATCTGAGTCAGTTTCTTCAGAGACCTATTGATGTTCATTGGCAGGCGGTAAAGTGTGTCCTTCGTTATATCAGTGGCACAAAATCCTTGGGAATTCTTCTACAGCAATGTGACTCGCTGAATATATCAGCATTTTCAGACACAGACTGGGCCTCTAATGTCGATGACAGAAAATTTGTGGCTACCTATTGTGTGTTCTTAGGAGACAACATTGTTTCTTGGTCGTCAAAGAAACAAACGGTTGTGGCTAGATCGAGTACGGAGTCCGAATATAGAGCATTGGCTCATGTCATTGCTGAAATTCTGTGGTTAAGGCAACTAATGCCTTAACCACATGGTAGATAATGCACTTGGATCCCTAAAAAGTAACTTAAGGCTCCTAATTCCTTTAGAGCAAACCTCGAATCCAATGTAGAAATGAAGTTGGTGATCAAAGAGGGATTATTCCCAGTAATAATCACATCATGAATGTACACGAGCAGTAGAATAGTATTGATACCAGATTTGAAAATAAACAGGGAGGAATCTGACCTTGACATAGTAAAGCCCCAAGATAATAAGGCTGTTTTGAGGGTGTTATTCCACGCCCTAGGTGCTTGCTTCAAGCCGTAGATGGTGTTGTTTAACTTGCACACAAAATCTGGATGAGAAGAATCCATATACCCCTATGGTTGTTGCAAAAAAACAACCTCCTCAAGTGAGCCATTCAGAAAGGCATTGTTGAAATCCAATTGTCTAAGAGACCACCCTTTCGATAGAGCTAGACTGAGAACAACCCGGATCGTTGAGACCTTGACAATAGGGCTGAATATCTTAAAAAAAATCAATGTCAGGACTTTGATGAAATCCCTTGGCCACTAGTCTAGCCTTGTAACGTTGAACAAACCCATCCGTATTTCGTTTTATCCTGAAAATCCATTTATTACCTACCACATTCTGTGTAGAGGATGGAGGAACCAACTCCCAAGTATTATTTCGTATCAAGGCTGCATATTCTAAGTCCATCGCCTCTTTCCATTGAGGAGTGGTAATAGTAACACACACTCGAATGGGTTCAGTTAATGTCCAATCACGTTTGGTCTGATGTAACCAGGCTTTAGCTTTGAAAATCTATGTTTTCCCTCTGGTAACCATCGGATGAATGGATTGGGAAGGAGCAGGTGGAGGTGAAACTGAAGATAAACTTAGTGGTGAGATAGGAGACTGAGACGATGGAGCTTGAGGCTGTTAGGGATGGGACGAGCTCGGCGAAGGAGATGGTGAAATGGCTTGAGTAGAGTACTACCAGAGTTTGCAAAAGTCGAATCTGCAAGTGGAAAAGTGTTGTCAGGTGGATGACTATCAGGGGTAGATAAGGGGCTTAAAGTGGGAGTAGATGGGGCTGCTGTAGGTACATTTGTTATGGTGGTAGAGGGTGGAACCCAAACAAGGAGGGGAGGGGCAGGTTGGGTAGTAGAATTGGACATGGATTCTGCAGGCACATTCTTTGGAAAGCCATATGAAAAGGGGAAGTCATTCTCATCAAATTGAACATTCCTTGATATATATATTTTACCAGACAGACTCAAGCATCTAAAACCTTTGTGGGATGGACTCAAGCCTAAGTACACACATTTTTCGGAATGATATTGAAACTTATGCTCTTGATAAGGTCTTAAACATGGATAGCATGCACATCCAAAAGTCCTAAGAGACTTGTAATCTAGTTTTCGACCAAACAAGAGTTTAATAGGAGACTTACCACGTAGAACTACTGAAGGTAAACCATTGATTAGGTGAGCAACTGTAACAAATGCATCCCACCAGTATCTTAAGGGCATAGAAGCTTGAGCCAACAATGTAAGTCCAGTCTCGACCACATGCCTATGCTTCCTCTCTGCTCTGCCATTTTGTGAGGAGGTGTAAGGGCAACTCAACTGTGATAGTAATATTAATTCATTGCACAACTTGTGAACCCGAACAAATTCACCTCCATTGTCTGACTGGAACCCTCGAATCATGTTGTTAAACTGAGTCTGAACAACATTAAGAAAGTGAGAGAATGTAGCTAAAGTATCACTCTTCAAACGTAAGGGGTATATCCATGTAAACCTACTGAAATCATTCAGAAAAATTACATAATATCGATAGCCTTCATTAGACATCACTGTTGCTGGACCCCAAAGGTCAGAGTGAATGAGTTCAAAGGGAGTAGATGCTCAAGACAGTGATTGAGTAAAAGGTAGTGCATGTGACTTTCCATATTGACAAAATTCACAAAAAGATAGCTCTTCATTTACTTTCACATGCAAATTACAGTCTCTAATAACAGTATTGAAAATTGTAGAGGCTGGATGTCCTAAACGTCTATGCCAGACAGCCTTGGAAACTACCATATTAACATTGGTTTTAGACCTAACAAAAACTGAAGGTTCATTTTCTCCTTCTCTGGGTTCCTTCCTTATTAAATCCATCAAGTGTGTATGTTCTCCCACGTCAGTCTTCACATTATCAAGCTGATATAATCCATCTTTAAGCACCCCTTTCAACACAGTTTTGCCCGAAACCTTGTCCTTAATAAGACAGAAATCACCATGAAACTCAATAAATATGTTGTTATCTTGGGCTAATTTTGACACACTTATGAGATTTTTAGCTATTGCAGACACACACAAAATATCTCTAAGCTTAAGTGTAGCAACACCATTCGTAAGATTAGAGTGACCTACACAGGTAATATTCAATTTATCTTGATTACCTACTGTAACCCTTTCATTACCTCCATACTCAGTTGCATTTCCGATGTTGTTGTAGTCTCCAGTTACGTGATTGGATGCTCCACTATCAGCAGACCAATTCGGGTCAGTAACAGTCTCTGGAGTGGCTACAAATGGATTAGGGTTTTGATTGGCCATGAATGCCGCTGGTGTCGCATTGTTGTTGCTGTTCAGCTGAGATGATCCTCCATTACTCAGCTTATTTTGAACAGGACTGAACTCTTTTTCAAAACGATGGTAACATACCATTGCTGAGTGTCCCAACTTCCCACAGACTTGACATATCAGTCTGTTGTTTGAATAACCTCTGCCCTTACCTCTACCGCATCCACCATTGTTGAAGTTTCTCGGATTGTAATTCTATCTGTTATTACTGTTGCCATTTTGATTGTTGTTCTGTTGTGGACGCTGATTGTTCTGAATTCAACTGTTAGCCATATTCACTAAGGCATTGTGGCTAAATGAATTGACACTCTTCTGTGAGTTTTGTAGCTCCAAACGTTTTTCGAACACTAACAATTCCGCTTGCATCTCAGACCAAGAGATATCCATCCGTCCTTGTATCATGGCTACCACAGAATTATATTCCTCGTCAAGCCCTAGCAACACTTGTGAAACAAGATTTCTTGTAGATACATGACTCTTAGCCTGACCTAGGTTATCTGCATGGCTTTTCATCACACGCAAATAATCAGCCATTTTTAAGCTATTTTTACGAGATTGTTGGAATACCTGGCGTAAGTAGTCCTCTTCGGCTCTCGATTGTACACCAAACAGTCCTTGAATAGCTTCCCAGAGGTCCTTTGCATTTTCACAGTCCATTACTTGAGTCGCCACTTCTGAGATCATCGAGTTGTACATCCACCCCAATAACAGCTGGTCAACAGTGTTTTACGCTTCATATAGTGGATTCAACACTTTCTCTGTGTGTGGAGCTTGATGCCTCACCTATGACCGCTTCAAAGCTTGAAGCTCCAGCGCCTTCATCTGCAACATTGCTGGCAGTCTGAACATATTTTGGTGAGCATGGAGATGAGCCTCACATATGGCCCTCTAATTTGTAGCTCCTGAGAATGAGAAGAGCTAAATTCTTCCAGAGCAAGAAATTGCTTCGATCGAGCTTGATGCTCGTTACCTAATTCAATAATTGATTCAACGGAGGGCTGCTGAATGGTGTTGTTCTGGTTGTCATGACAGGATTCCCAGTGGAATTGACATTGGCCATGTTATAAGCTCTTATACCATGTTTGATTTCTGAATGATGTCACACAATTGAGGAAATTTCCTTCTGTATATTTCGATAATGAAAACAATACATAGGTGCTCAATTTATACACTGATGAGCCATAATTAGGCAATCATAAATGATAAAATAATGAATAAAAGAATTGGACAGGTGTCCCAATCGTACAAGTAACAGAATGATTGGCAAATCACCCTATTTCAGGGTTTGTTGAGAGAGCCTTCTAGAACCTCGGTGAGGAGGCAAGCTGACTGGGCTATTTGACTTGCTGACTGTGCTTGACCTGGAATCGTTGCTGACTTGGCTTGTTTGACTAACTTCTCCAATATCTAGACTTTGGAAAGTTTCATTTTTATTCTTGAACTTTGAATTTTTTTCTTAAAAAAAAAAAAAAAACTCTTGGAGAGTTTTTTTAATTAAAATAAGATGAAAATTAATTCACATCAATTGACGGCTCATTATCTTCTGAGATGAAATGAATGGTAACAACAATCTTAATCTTCTGTTTAATTATAAATAATGTCACATATGCTTTCTCATTTTTAACATTAGTTACGTTGTCACATGAATTTATATCCTTTAATTTTAAGGAAAAGATTGTTTTTTTGGAACATATTCTAAAAAAAAAATTGTTCTCTGGAACAACTTCAAAGTTCAAGGGTATTTTTTGGAACAAATTTCAAAGTTTTTTTTTTTTTTTTTTTTTTTTTTTTTTTTTTTGGAGAAGAAAGAAACTCATCAAAATTACACCAACTTTTGCTTGTCAGCCTCTATGGCTTCAAGAAGCCAACATGGAAACCCCGAAAACCAGGTGTCATAAATCTCATTACTCATTGCTCGCCGTGCCAACATATCAACCACCAAATTTTGGCTTTGTCAAATATGCTTAAATTGTACTCCCACCAAACAAGAAGAAAGCTTCTGCACCTCCATAGTCACATAACGGACTAAGGTGAAGTTCTCATCCACCCCATTCAAAAGATTTAACAAGTTTTAAAGTTAAAAGGTAAAAATGTTTTCAAAGCATAGAGACATAATTGAAACCTACTCTAATGTTGTTTTGTATAATTTAGCCTCTAAAAAATACATAGCCTAAAATTTATATATACACATATATACACATACATATAGATATATTATTCATTGTTGTTTTAGTGACTCTTGTCATAACAATGACCAAAAGCTGCTAAAGTACAAATATGAAAATGTGACATTTTAAAACTTTGACCTAAAAGATAAAAAAAAAATTATATAGTTGTGATTTGTTGTTTTTAGTGGCTCTTGCAATAGTTTATTTAATATATTAAATGTTAAGTGAAGTAGAAGGATGAAAATAGAACATTTTAAAAAATACATAGTCTAAAATGATCCAAAGTCATTATTCACTGTTGTTTTAGTGGCTCTTCCGATACTTCAATTTCTTAGAAGTATAATGACCAAAAAGTACAAATATTTGATGTTTTAAATATACATGGTCTAAAATAATCGAAAATAATTTACTCTTGTTTTAGTGGCTCTAGTAAGAATGTACTTACACAAATATGATAATAGGATATTTTAAACATATATAATCTATAAAATAGTCAAAAAGTTATAAATCACTGTTGTTTTAGTGGCTCTTGCGATACTTTAATTTCTTAAAAGTACAAGATAACATGTGAAGACATGACATTCTAAAAAAAAAATACATGACCTAAAATGATAAAAAGTTATAACCGAGTAGAATTCAATTTTTTTACACTTTTTTTTTTTTTAATTAACAATTAACCACTAGAATACTACGAAACATACGAGGCACAACTTTACCAAGTTTTCCAAAAATTTAATAATAAGGACTCATTTGATAACGTTCTCGTTTCTTGTTTCTTGTTCTTATTTCTCATTTTTTAAGAAACAGACGTGTTTGATAACTCATCCATGTTTTTTTGTTTTTAAATTTTAAGAAACGTTTCTTAAAAAGAGGCAAAATTTGAGAAATTACAAAAAGTTGTGTTCTCAAATCTTGTTTGTGTTTTTTTTTTTTTTTCTATCTTTCATGCATGTATCTATCTCCCTCCTATTCCTAAACCAATCTCTTCTCTTCCTCTCTCTATGTACCAAATTTTATTTAAACTAAAAATCAAGAAACGAGAAACGGTTATCCAAACACATATATGTTTCTGGTTCTTTTTTTTTTTTTTTAGAGAAACAAGAAACAAAAATAGTTATCAAACATGTTTCTATGATGGCATGTGATATTTTTTATTTAGGGGGCTTTGCACAAATAGCAAAAACCGGCAAAAATAGCAAAACAAAAAAAAAATTATTTGCGGAAATAGCAAAAAATACGTTAAATTACGAAAATATCCTTAGTATCTCCAATAGTCTATCAGTCCCTATTATTGATAGTCACTGATAGACTTCGATTAATCGGAGTCTATCAGTGATAAATACTGATAGAATTTGATGATAAGCTTCAATTAATCGGAGTCTATTAGTGATATTAGTGATAGTCACTAATAGACTTTGATTAATCGAAGTCTATCAGTGTGTATCACTGATAGACTCTGATAATCATAATCTATAAGTTTTTATCGTGTTTAATTCAAGCATATCAGTGATAGCCACTGATCGAAAACAATTTAATTCAAGGCTATTAATTAGTTCAGTTTAATTCAAGGCTATCAATTTCTATCCATCATTTTAATTTAAGTCTATCAGTGATAATCACTAATAGAAAACCGTTTAATTCAAGGTTATCAGTTTCTATCACTGATAGAAATCAATTCAATTTTAATTCAAGGTTATTAGTTTCTATCACGAATAGAAATCAATTCAATTCAAGACTATTAGTTTCTATCACCGATAGAAACCAATTTAATTGAAGTTTATCAGTTTCTATCAGAAATCAATTTAATTGAAGTTTATTGACTTGTATCACTGATAGAAATTAGTTTAATTCAAATCTATCATTTTCTATCGATGATAGAAATCAGTTAATTGAAAGTCTATCAGTTTCTATCCCTGATAGAAATCAGTTAATTATCAATTAATTGAAGTCTACCAATGATTGTTACTGATAGAAATTAATTTAATTGAAATCTATCAGTAAAGTACTTTCCATTGCAATCATCTCGGTAATTAGAAACTCATCCAAAATTATTATACTACAATCATAAATTGAACAAAAAATTTAAGTCTCTTGTGGTAATTAGAACACAAAATCCAAAAAGAACCATTACGAACAAGCGACTCTTAATCAACAATATAATTTTTAAAGTCTAGCACACAAGCTCCATGACCACCACCATAAAATTGCTTTTCTTGTATTCTTTGTATTTCATTATCTATCAATTATAGTCCGTGATAGACTTCGACCAGTGATAGTTAGTGATAGACTACGAAACCGGAGTATATCAGTGATATACTTTGATATACCTATACAAACACTCACCAAAATTGCTATTTTTGTATTCTTGGCATTCTTGAGTTAAAAAGAAGACCAACAAAAACTTAGCTCAATTGACATAAAGTTGTACTGATAACCACAAAGTTTGTGGTTCGAATCCCCCTCCACATATATCATATTATCAAAAAAAAAAAAATAAATAAATAAAAAGAAGAAGAAACAATCATAACAATACCTCAACAACAAAACAGAGCTAGGAAAAAAAAAAGCATATTAATCACACAAGAACTCCAACCTCATAAATGCACAGAAAATACAAAATTTAAAAAAAAAATTGTGCAGTAGAAGAAATGGTGCAAGGGAAGAAATAAAGAAAAAAAAAAAAAGAAGAGAAATGGTGCGACAAATAAAGAAAAAAGAAAAAAAAAAAGAGAAATGGTGGTGATTTTTTGACAAAAAGTTGTTTAAAGGTAAAAAGGAAATTATTAAAATGTATTCTAATTTTTTTTCCATATTTGCAATTCTTTTTACCTTGTGCTACTTGTGCTAAATTTGTTGTTATATGTAATCAATTTGCCACCGACTGCAATTACTCTTCTATTTAAAAAGTCGTAAAGTCCATAACAATATAATGTCATCATAACATTTGAAATTTGGATAAAGTTTGTTGACAAAAGATAACGAATATCAAAAGTGGATCAACAAAATCTATAAGGGAAAAGGAGCAATTTTCTACCCCAATGTTTTAAATCCATTCATGGAACTTTTTAATGAAATTTAATTTAATTTTAACTACACAATAATTGTATGATTTTTTTTTCTTTTTCAAACAACATATGGGATGAGAAATTCAAACTTTTATCCTCTTAGTTTAATTTTAACTACACACAATTTCTACCCAATGTTTTAAATCCATTAAGTTTCATATTCATTTTAGATTAAGATAACTCTTTGAATGTGCAGATGATCTCTCTCAATCTTTATTGGTAAATACTTTACCATTCTTTTTTGGCATACATCCTCAACAAGTTGTCAAAATGGTGATGAAACACTCATCACCATGTTTAGCTAGTGAGTCAATAAAATCATGGAGATTGTTTCTCACAACTACCCCTTAGCCAAATTCATAGCACGATGCAACGATAATACCTATAACCTACCACTATATAAAGGGAAACTCAATTCTCAATAATGTGACACAAAAGTGGTACAAAAGTCTTTCGTACTCTCGAAACATATGATTTTATAGGTTTATCTTCTCACTCTAATAATATATGTTAATTTGATGATAAAAGATTTTTAGAAGATCAACATCACACGGGTATTCTTAATTAGTATGTTTCTTTCATTTTTTTTCTTTTTCTTTCTTTACTATTATTTTTTTAATTAAACAATTGCAAGGGTGGATACTTGAATCATCAACTTAACAATATTACAAATGTCTTATCTACTAAATTATGTTTAGATTGTCTTCTCTTTTCTATACTGAGAAATCTAACAATAATCTATTGGATAAAATGAAAATAATTATAAAAAAAATCCAGTTTAATATTCTTAATTACATAAATAAATCATGGTTAAATAATCTTTAAATAATAAATTTAGAAAAGAAAAAAAAAATTTACACGTAGGATCCACATCCAAGTTTATCATCATTGTCAAGTTGTTGCTTAGTGTTTGTTGATAGGAATGAAGACTCTTTCCACAAGCACTTTGGTCCTCCAAAAATAACGAGATCTTCTTTGAAAATAATTTTTCTTTTTTTGCAATTAATAATTCTTTTTTGTTAGACTTTCCACCTCTTTTTGCTCCGAGAAATCTTCATTTTTTGCTTCAAATTTTATTAGTAATAGTTTATTAGATTACGTAGGCTTTCCAATTGACAATGAGTGGGGTGACCTTCGAGATGGTGCCTCGGTGATTCTTTGGGTTCACCGTTCAGACCGAATATCCGTTTGGGTTTCATGGACTCTAATTCCATAATAGATAACATGGGGTTCCATTTCAAAACGAATTGGAAAATGGGTGGAGTAACCCATCAATCTTATAACTTGTGAGTCTCCACTAATCTTTTCAATGTGGGATCCTCAACATAGTTAAGGTCAATTTCATTTGATTTCTTATTTTGCTTTTAGAATTGTGTATATTTCTTACCAATCATTTACAATAATTTTCAAAATTATTTGAATTAATAAAGGATTCATAATTGAAGTAGTAGTGTTTATAAACTTAATTTTTAAAAATAAAAATTGAAAATTTCGATGAAATTGTTATGAAAGGAGTCTAAAATACATTGATTACTTTTTTTTTTAAATTAAATGATTTTTTTATTATTATTTATACTTTTTTGCCAAGTGGTTCATATAAAGAGAAGCCTGGGATTCAGAGACTCATATTTGTGGATAAACTTGGGTAGTGGGGCCCATATGAGTCACTGTGGGGCCCGCAGAATTCTGGTTTTTCCTTTTAAGGCACTTAAAGTGGAATTTGTCTTTTTTTTCCTATTTCTTGTTTATTTATTTATTTCTTTGTTTAATTTTTTTTATTTTTTTTTATTATTATTTTTTTTTTGCTTTTTGAAATGGGTGAGAGATGTGATCACATGTAATCACGGGACAGAATTTCACTCTTATAATTTTATCAAATTGAACCTAAACTTAGCAAATTGTATCAATTTTAATCCTCAACTTTTCATTTCAACCTATCGAGTCTCAAACTTAGCAGTTTGTATCAATTTTAATTCCAAACTTACATAAGTGTTGAAATTTAGACTTTCAATTACTTCTGTTTGAACGAATATTTCCTCATTCTTCTTTAATTTTAGTTTATATGGCACATGAGTTGGTTTCTTGTAAAAAAATTATTAGAATTTTTTTTTATTTGAATAAAGTTTTGTTGTTAAGAAGTTGTATATGTGTTTTCTCTCATTTTCTTCTTACTAGTTGAGTAACACGTGCATTGCACGTGGAATAGTATAGTTTTAAATTAAAATATGAGAAAATAATAGTTTTCTAATATGCAATAAATAAATATTATATAATCTTTATTTTAATAAATTTTTAAAAGGTAGACAAAGCAAACTTTTTTTTCAATGTTTTCATATTATTGTTTTTTCATGAAAATTCTTATGTATATATTACAAACGAAATTTTGTACAAATAATTCATTTATTAAATGAATATGTTAATATTTTGATACAGTGAAACACATGAATCAAACAATTTTCATTTTAATGAAATATTTTTATCCTTTTCGTGAAAATTCTGAAGAAAAAAAATATAATTTAGAATTGTGTACATATAGTTGTGTCTTATACATATAAGGAATAAATAAATTATATTATTGTTTTAAATTAATTATTAATAATTAAATTTAAGAAAATTATTCTAAAAATACACATTTATTTAAATGAAAAAAAGTATATTATGACATATTTGCATCTCTATGAAATATTTTGAACATTTTGTCTATAAAATATTGATATTTATATAATTGAAAGAACACCAGTAATAAATGTCAAAAAACTAAAATATACATATAACGTTTGAGAAAAACATTATTAAAAAGTGGATAAAAAATGAAGAAGGAAAAATAGAAATAAGAAGTTTCTCCTAATGAAGTATCATGTAACTTTAGGGCTGAATGTCAAAATGATTGTTTAAAACAATAAACGTGAACTAAACATTTTCAAACACTCTATCTCATTTGGGACACCATTGTATAACCCAAAAATAGGAATAGAGGTCGTTTTCTATAGAACCTATAAACACGTCTCCATTATTAAATTATGATGTTTCAAATTTACGGTCTAGATACCACTCATACACAGTGGAATAGTCACACCCATATGTGAAAGAATGTTTTGTTTCACTACGTAACCACTCCCCCATGGATTAAATTATCTCAATAGACACTTCTAACAGTTGCAACTATTCGAAGCAATGGAATAATCACACCCATATGTGAAAGAATGCTTTGTTTCACTATGTAACCACTCGTGTGGATTAAATTCTCTCAATAGGACTAACAGTTGCAACTATTCGAAGGGAGGGACAAAACAGGAATTTATTAAAATGTTAAGGGCAAAATGGGAAGGCAAAGATTCTCCCCTCTTAACCCCATTTATATATAGTATAGATTGAGCTCGTGGGTTTTGTTGTTTTTTTAGTTGCTTAGAAGAACATAAACCATGGGATGATAAGAAAATAATTTTAGATTTTTTTTTTATTTAGATAATTTTTTCTTGTTGTTAAGGATTATGAAAGAAAAGTAACTTTGGAGTTTTTTCTTTAAATGTTTGCTCGTTTTGTCTCGTTTGCTAAAAACTTGGTGAGGTTTTTTTCATGCTTTTTTTTTTTTTTTGCTAATTAGAACATGCAACTGCATGGAAATCAAAGGAAAACAATTTCATTTTTTTTCCTCATATTTTCTGATTTTTCTTATTACTAATAACTTTGTGATTTTTTTAAGCTAAATAACAATGAGAAGAATCAGTCTGGAGTCTTTGATTTCTTAAAATAAAGAGTTACTCTTACAAAATTCTTAAAAAAAACCAACGTAACTGAGGTGAAATGTGACTTTTTTTAAAAAAAAAAAAAAGAAATTTTCAATCACATGTTCTTATGATGATTCGAATGGAAAATTAACCGAAGATTTACATTGCAACACTTACGCAAGTTTGAGGTTAAAATTGATACAATCTACTAAGTTTAGAGTTCAATTTGATGAAATTGAAACTTGAGAAGTTAAAATTGATACAACTTGCTAAGTTTAGGATTAAAAATGATTTTTTTTTCTTTAAAATTAATAATTTTCAGTCTATTTTTTTAAGTTCAACGACAAGGGAGGGTAGAAGATTCCTACCTCCTCACTGAGGTTATATTCCAATTGAACCATCTTCAGCTTGGACAGTCAATTTTTTTTTTTTTTTTTTTTTTTTTTTTTTTGAAATATTGGACAGTCAAATTGATTTAAGACGCGTTTGGAAGAATGTTTTTAATTATAAATATGGTTAATAATGTTGTAAAATTGAGTAGCACAACGGGAATACGAAGATGGATAAAAGATAATAATATGATAATAGATAATATAATAATATATATAAATAAATAAGGAAAATGAAATAAATATAAACTAAAATATAAAAGAGATAAAAGAAAATGAAAACAAAATAACAAAATAGCAAGCTTAAGGAATTATGGGAGTGGAGAAATATGGAGAAAGAAATTGGAGAATTCCACCATGAGCTTGAAAATTTCTTCTTGTTATTGTTGTATTTTGAACTTCACATAATGCCACTATTTATAGGCATTTGAAGGAAGGGGATGCTTGGTTAACAAGCTTATACAAGTCATGAGGTCCATTACTTGGGTGACACATAGGCATCCAAGTTTTCCAACATTTTCAAGTCATAAGATCAATACATTTCTTGACACATGGGCATCTATTTTCTAACATATTCATAATACTCCCCCTTAGATGCCCATATATGAAATATGCCTCGTTAAAAACCTTTACTAGGAAAAAACCCAATGGGAAAAAAAATCCTAGTAAAGGAAAAGAGTACATATTTCATATATTTTAATAAATCTAAAAGAATACGATATATTTTCTCCCCCTCATAGAAACCTCATTTGAGATCTCTGAGTCGTCGCATTCCAATGTTGTGTACTAATTTCTCAAAGGTTGTGGTAGGTAATGACTTTGTAAATAAGTCTGCCAGATTATCCTTTGAACAAATCTGTTGTACCGTGATGTCACCATTTTCTTCAAGATCATGAGTGTAGAAAAGCTTTGGTGAAATATGCTTCGTTCTATCTCCTTTAATATATCCTCCTTTGATTTGAGCTATGCAAGCAGTGTTGTCTTCATATAATATCGTTGGAAGAATTTTACTAGAAGACAAACCACATGTTCCACGAATGTGTTGAATTACTAATCTTAGCCATACACATTCTCGACTTGCCTCGTGAATTGCAAGAATTTCAGCATGATTAGAGGAAGTAGCCGTTATGGTCTGTTTCACTGATTGCCATGATATAGCGGTTCCTCCACATGTAAATAGATAACCTGTTTGAGATCTAGCTTTGTGTGGATCAGATAAATATCCTGAATCTCCATTCCAATGTCTTTTCGTTGGTGAAGAACTATATCTAGCTAATAAATTTACTGAAAATGCAATATCTGGTCTTGTATTATTAGCCAGATACATAAGTGCACCAATTGCACTGAGATATGGTACTTCAGGACCAAGTAGTTCTTCATTATCATCTTGAGGTCGAAATATGTCTTTATTCACATCTAATGAACGTACTTCCATTGGAATGTTTAATGGATGTGCTTTATCCATATAAAATCTTTTTAAAATTTTTCCTGTATAAGTTGACTGATGAACAAATATCCCATCTGCTAAATGCTCAATTTGCAAACCAAGGCAAAATTTGGTTTTCCCAAGATCTTTCATTTCAAATTCTTTCTTGAGATATTCTATTGCCTTTGAAAGCTCTTCAGGAGTTAAAATTATATTTAAGTCATCAACATATACAGTTATAATAGCAAACCCTGACTGTGATTTCTTTATAAAAACACATGGACAAATGGGGTTATTTTGATACCCTTCTTTCAATAAATATTCACTCAGGCGATTGTACCACATTCGTCCTGATTGTTTCAATCCATATAATGATCTCTGTAACTTTATTGAATAGAATTCCTGAGAATTTGATTTATATGTTTCAGGTACCTTAAATCCTTCTGGGATTCTCATATAAATATCATTATCAAGAGATCCATATAAGTATGCTGTGACAACATCCATAAGATGCATGTCCAGACTTTCATACACAGTCAAGCCAATTAAAAATCTTAATGTAATTGCATCCACCACAGGAGAATACGTCTCCTCATAATCAATACCAGGTCTTTGCGAGAATCCTTGTGCAACAAGTCTCGCTTTATATCTTGTGACCTCATTATTTTCATTTCTTTTTCTCACAAATACCCATTTGTATCCCACAGGTTTGACACCTTCTGGTGTTTGGACTACTGGTCCAAAAACCTGACGTTTTGAAAGTGAGTTTAATTCTGCCTTGATTGCTTCTTTCCACTGAAGCCAATCTTTTCTATGTCGACATTCTTCAACAGATTTTGGTTCAGGATCCTCATTTTCAGATATAATATCAAGAGCAACGTTATATGCAAAAATGTTGTCAATAACCATATTAGTTCGGTTCCATCTTTTTCCTGTCATGACATAGTTTATGGAAATCTCATTATTATCCTCAGGTATTTCACCTTCTTCGATATTCTTATGAGTAGTCACATTCAGGATTTCTTCTGGAATATCCACATTATCAATTACGTCATTTTGATTATTGACTACTTTTCTTTTCCGAGGATTTTTATCTTTGGAACCTGTTGGTCTACCACGCTTCTGGCGTGTTTTAGATTCATTAATGACAACATGTTGTGTTGGGATATCAATTTTTGATGGGACATTTGCAGCTGGTATATGTGACTTAGTCACTCTCTTAGCATCTGTAAATGCATCTGGCATTTGATTTGCAATATTTTGTAAATGAATTATTTTCTGAACTTCAAGTTCACATTGATTTGTATGGGGATCTAAATGAGACAATAATGATGCATTCCATGTAATTTCTTTTTCCAACTTCATAATTCCTCCCCCTAATGTTGGAAAATTTGTCTCATTAAAATGACAATCAGCAAATCGTGCAGTAAAAACATCACCCGTCAGGGGTTCAAGATATTTAATTATTGATGGGGAATCATATCCAATATATATTCCTAACCTCCTTTGAGGACCCATTTTAGTACGTTGTGGTGGAGCAATTGGAACATATACTGCACATCCAAAAATTCGCAGATGGGATATATTTGGCTGCTGGCCATAAGCTAATTGTATTGGAGAGTATTTATGATAGGCTGCTGGCCTTATGCGTATAAGCGATGCAGCATGTAAAATTGCATGACCCCATACAGATATTGGAAGTCTTGCTCTCATAATCATCGGTCTAGCAATTAATTGCAGACGTTTTATAAATGATTCAGCTAGACCATTTTGTGTATGAACATGAGCTACAGGATGTTCAACACTTATCCCAATTGACATACAATAATTATTAAAAGCCTGGGATGTAAATTCACCAGCATTATCAAGACGAATGGTCTTAATTGTATAATCGGGAAATTGTGCTCTTAATTTAATTATTTGAGCAAGTAATCTTGCAAATGCAAGGTTTCGACTTGAATAAGCACACATGTGACCATCTGCTGGATGCGTCTATTAATACCATAAAATATCTAAATGGTCCACTTGGTGGGTTAATAGGACCACATATATCCCCATGGATTCTATCCAAAAATGCAGGTGATTCAGTTCCCATTTTAACTGGTGATGGTCTAATTATTAATTTTCCTTGAGAGCAAGCATCACATAATAATTCATTGGATTGAACAATCTTCTGGTTCTTCAATGGATGTCCATCTGAATTCTCAATAATTCTTCTCATCATTATAGACCCTGGATGACCTAATCGGTCATGCCAAATTGTAAATATGTCTGGATTCATGAACTTCAGGTTCATCGTTGCATACGTTTCAATTACTCGTATATGAGTATAATACAATCCAGAAGATAAAGCAGACAACTTTTCTAATATACGTTTTTCATTTGAGACAGTAGAGATAATATACAGATATTCCACATTATTTTTACTATCAGTCTCAATGTGATAGCCATTGCAACGTATATCTTTAAAACTTAGTAGATTTCTCTTTGATTGACTAGAGAACAATGCATTATTAATTATAAATTTTGTTCCTCTAGGCAAAATAATATTTGCTTTTCCAAATCCTTCAATCAGGTTTGCAGAACCTGATATCGTATTGACTTT
Organism: Luffa aegyptiaca; assembly: GCA_017139565.1. Taxonomy (NCBI): domain Eukaryota; kingdom Viridiplantae; phylum Streptophyta; class Magnoliopsida; order Cucurbitales; family Cucurbitaceae; genus Luffa; species Luffa aegyptiaca. The sequence continues at coordinate 29,004,277 of CM029397.1, forward strand.
TGCTTCCAGCATTGTCAATTTGGAAAAATATTTTCTACTTGTAAGTATTGTGTGCGTAGTTGCACTGTCTGCCAGACATAAATCTTCTTTGTTCATTTTTTAATCACCCAATATATGAAAACGTTCCATGTTTCTTCATTAAAAGAGAATAATTACAATAAGAAAATAATTATGAAATATACAACAGTTAATATTTACTAAAGAAAACATGAAGATAAAAACAACAACATTAGATATTCTCAAAGTCAAAAGATGCACTTGATGTTCCATTGGTTGTGTCGAACTTCTCTTCAGGAGATTCAAAAAAATCTGCCACATCCAAATTTGTCATATTGGATGGGTCAAATATATCATCATCCTGGTATGCAAGATTTGTTTCCATATCTTTTCCTTTTTCCTTCAGGGAGGTTTGATAGAGATCAACTAAGTGTTTTGACGTACGACAGGTACGTGACCAATGCCCAGTCATTCCGCATCGGAAACATTTATTTTCAACACTTTTTGAACTCTTATCTTGTGGAGCTTTTCCTTTATGATCATTATTTTGAGTGGTTCTTATAAAATTAGAACGACCACCATAAGAATAATAATTATTTATTCCTCTACCACAGCTATGATCTCGACCACAATTATTATTAAAATTCACAGCATTCACTTCAGGGAATGGTGTTTTTCCAGTTGGTCGAGATTCATGGTTTTTCATCAATAACTCGTTATTTTGTTCGGCCACGAGAAGATATGAAATTAGTTCAGAATATCGTTTAAAACCTTTTTCTCGATATTGCTGCTGCAGGAGCATATTCGAGACATGAAATGTAGAAAATGTCTTCTCTAACATATCAGCATCAGTAATTTTCTCTCCGCATAACAACAATTTTGAACTGATTTTAAATAATGCGGAATTGTAATCACTTACTGATTTAAAATCTTGTAGCCTCAAATGCATCCATTCATAACGAGCTTTAGGAAGAATAACTGTTTTCTGATGATCATACCTTTCTTTCAAATTTTTCCACAAGATTCATAACATCCAGGTGTATTTCGGCATTGAGTACTCATGACAAATAATTATTGTCATTAATGACAAGAGTTGAGAATTCTAATTTTGTAAGATTTGTCATAGCAACACTATTACAAAATATTGTAGAAATTTAATATATACTAAACATGTAAAATAACATTTAATCTATTAATTATAAAAACCGACATACATTTTCGAACTTACCTTCAGTGAGGGAAACGACAAGGAGCTCGTGCTGATAACGTGTTGTAAAATTGAGTAGCACAACGGGAATACGAAGATGGATAAAAGATAATAATATGATAATAGATAATATAATAATATATATAAATAAATAAGGAAAATGAAATAAATATAAACTAAAATATAAAAGAGATAAAAGAAAATGAAAACAAAATAACAAAATAGCAAGCTTAAGGAATTATGGGAGTGGAGAAATATGGAGAAAGAAATTGGAGAATTCCACCATGAGCTTGAAAATTTCTTCTTGTTATTGTTGTATTTTGAACTTCACATAATGCCACTATTTATAGGCATTTGAAGGAAGGGGATGCTTGGTTAACAAGCTTATACAAGTCATGAGGTCCATTACTTGGGTGACACATAGGCATCCAAGTTTTCCAACATTTTCAAGTCATAAGATCAATACATTTCTTGACACATGGGCATCTATTTTCTAACATATTCATAATAAATAATAAATTATTTATTTTTTAGTTTTCTACTTTTAAATATATTTTAAAAGTAATATTTAATCAAATATTTGGTTCAAATAAGAAGTTTAGTTTATTTTTTCTAATATTTTTATTTTCAATTATCTTCTTTGTATAAGTATGCTAATTTCTTTCCACAATTCTCTGATTAAGCTTTGCACCTTTTTTTTAACACATTGAAATTCTATGCCAATTTTAGAAAATAGAAACAATTTTTTTAAAATTATTTTTTTTGTTTAAATTTTGGCTTAAATTGTAAAAACATTTTGAAAAGTAGGTAATAAAAAAAACAAACTATAAGTATACAGTGAATATACTTAATGTTTAAAAACACACACAAAAAAAAAAAAAAAAAATTATCAAACAAGGTCTTAATTCACGTTGACATTATTTTTACTAGTTATTTAAGTTCAACATCTAATTTAATCCAATGTAAAAAAATGTTTAGAGCTTTAAAATTAAATTTGATGCACTTTAAAAAAAAAAGATAAATTAGTATTTGATAAATTTTACTTTTAAATTTGAAAAAATAGACTATGAAAAATTGATACTAATTTTTTTTAAAAAGTAAAATAAATGCAGGTTAGAGATTTGAACTTCCTACCTTGTCTCAAGGTGTAGATATATTAATGGGTGAGCTATTCATACCATTAATACTTTTGTTGTTATTTATTTATAATGATCAAAATAGACATATTATTAGAAATACGCAAGATTTTTTTTTTTTGATAATTTAAAATTTTTTCTTAAAATAACTGTTTAAAATTTTTATATGCTTTTTTTTTTATTTTCATTTTTTTTTTTGAGGAAAAGAGAATCATATTATTTAAAAAGAGCAATTGCTTCCATTGGACAATCCATTTGTGGGACAGGTACCCCCACTAATGCAAATTGCAGCCCCAACATCCAAACCATTCAGTTCTATAACCCAAAGAGGGAAAAAATTAAACCAACTATCAGATGAATTTGTAACTCACCCTGTTCTAGCAAGATGATGGGCCATATTGTTATTTCTCCTTGAGATATGAGAGATAGAAACCACATTTGCAGTCGAGATCAACGTTTGGGCTTCCTCGATGAACTGTGAAATTTTGGTGACGTCTTCCTCGCTTCCCGACAAAAGGTTCACCTCCTGAATAGAGTCAAGCTCGATGAACACTTTGGGAGAGTTTTTTTGGAATCATCTTCACTCTTTCAAGCACTGCTCCACGACAAGGAGAGGGGAAGGGGGAAAAAATCAGATGGCTTGCTCCACGCCTAGGGCTCCGTGCGGCTCCATTTAAAAGAACTCTTGGGCTTGGGATTGGGCTTGGCTCTAAAGTTCACTTGTTTACAAAAATGTCATCCCAACATTTATTCTTAAAATTCCACCAATTTTCAAATCTTTTAATTTCCCTCCAACTCCAAATTTGCACAACTTAAACCAAATTAACTCCAAAACTAATGAAATTTGAAATTTACCTTAAATTACCGATGTTACAGTCACCATGCACTCCACCTCCTAAAATTAATTTCTTTTTTGAATTTCCTAATTGAAATGGAAATTAATTTTAGTTAATTAATTTAATTAATAATTTGAAATTCTAATTTAATTTAAAATAATTATTAATTTATTAATTAATTATATTAATATATATTAATTTAATATCAAGTATTAAAATAATATTTTGAAATCAATCCCGACCTTTTCCGAAATGAAATTTCTCAAATATGAATCCTTATTCACGTGCTTGATATTTAAATCACATTTAAATATGTCTAACTCTCAAAATTAGGTTTAACTAAGAATTAAACCAACGTGTCATTAATATCCAATATGATCGATATAGTCCCTAAATTGAATTTGAACAATTCAAAATCTTTCCATCATATTGTTTCAAGGTTTGTTTCTATACGAGCTAGTAAGTGGACTGATCGGTCTAATTTTTTTTATACATTTAGAATCTCCCAATTTGCTTATCTTATTTGAATTCCTTGCGAAAAATGCTTTAAAATGAGTATAATATGTGTATACCTCATCGGAGCTTTGGATTCGGGACCTAAACGAGCGAAACTGGAGTGAAAAATGACCATTCTGCCCTTGGAGCTCAGCCTACGTCAAGACCCCATCTCCAGCGTCGGGACGCCAACCAAATAAGGAAAGAACTTGGAGATCAAGCTAGAGCAGCAACGTCGAGACGTTGCAATCCTAGTGTCTCAACGATGCTAGGCAGACCCGAGAGCAACTTTCCTATTCTAAAGGGACAGCGTCACGTCGCTGTGTTATAATGTCTTGACGCTGTTGATTTTCCAGATTTGAAATTTTTCTAATTTGGCTCCACAAATTTTTCAATTTTGAGGCCTTTTTCAGCACCAAGCTACCACGATTTGAAGGTCAATAACTCCTATAAATAGAGGCCATTGGTGTAGGTTTAGAATCATCCCTCAATTCACAAATCACTACAACATTGTAGTCCATCCTTCTCCCTTTTCTCCACCATTCTTCTTAGTTTTAGTTTTTCTTGCTTTCCATGATGTATTCCATGAAGAATTCAACTTGTTCTTGTTCCATGAGCGGCTAGACTCTTCATTCATGTAGTCGAGACGTCAAGGTGTAAGTGTTGGGTTGTATGCCCTAAATTAAAACTCGTAGATAGTGAATGTAACTCTTGACCGGATATTAATGAAATAATATTGATATATTTTTCCATTAATTGTTATTAGTTATTTTATATTTGTCTTTGCCTAAAAATAACCCTAATCCAATAAACTAGATATCCAAGGCTGTAATATGAGTCTTGAACTATATGTAGCGACATATGGGATCATTGTTCAAGAAACAGCCTAAAGGGTCTATAGTATAGGGATAAGACTGGGTGCCTTATCCTGGTGACACTATGGATACGACCCACTTTGTATTTGATACAAACGCTGCGATCCAACGCGTTCGTGTAGGAGAAATGCGAGTGGGGGTATCCTATGCAATGAGTTTGCATAAGACCGGACCGCGAAATAGTAACCACTGGTTATAACACTGTTAACTAGTTGGTTTTCTATTTCACTAGGATGACCAAGACAACTTAGTCTTAATCCTGAGTTGATTATTGTTGAGGATCCCACATCGGAAAGATTGGTGGAGACCTCACAACATATAAGCTACAAGGGTCACTCCACTCATTGCCAATTGGTTTTGAGATGGAAGCCCATATAATCTAATATGGTATCAGAGCCCATTAAACCCAAACGGGTATTCGGTCCAATAAAAAGAAATTGGGATCCGATCCAAGAATGGTGAACCCAAAGAGGCACCATCTTGAGGGGGCATGTTGAGGATCCCACATCGGAAAGATTGGTGGAGACCTCACAACATATAAGCTACAAGGGTCACTCCACTCATTGCCAATTGGTTTTGAGATGGAAGCCCATATAATCTAATAATTATGGACTCCTGCTCATGAGAGATTGTCCTTTGATTTGTATGGGTGAGAGCCATTTTGGGGACAAGACCGAATGGGGAGCTGTGAACATAATCGTATAAGATGGAATTCACTCCTTCCCGACTTTAGGGAAGCAGATAAGTGTTCCCTTAAGTGGTTACTCCGAGTCTTGAACAAAGGGCCCTACCCTCTCAATGGCACAGGAGGGTTTTTCTGTTTGATGGTTGGAACTGATACTTAAGGAAATAGAAGTAACCCAGGGGTAAAATGGTAATTTGACCCAGTTGGTGTTGCAGACACTCGTGAAGGACTAACTAGTCGATATTGGTCTATATCCGTGGACACAGAAAATATGTCTGCAGTGAGAAGAGTGCAACTGTGAGTCTATAGTGGAATGTACACACAGTTAATGAATATTGATTAATGTGGTTAATGAGTTTGACCAATTAATCTCACATCGTTGGAGCTTCTGATCTGCAGGTCCATTAGGTCCCACTGGTAGCTCATAAATTAATTTGAGGCAACTAAGTAATAAAAGTAAATTGAAAATGTTCAATTTACTAAGGGAAACAAATATAATATATATTGATATATTATTATGAGAGAAATTAATATTTGAAGAAATTCAAATATAAATTTATAGAAGTTTGAAAAAGTTCAAATAATGAATTAATTAATTTAAGGCCTAAAATCTATTTGGGCGAATTAATTAATTCAATGCCGGAAATTAAATATGTGATATTTAATTGGTGGTTAATTAATTAAAGAATTCAGTAACCGGGAATTAATCAATTATGGAAATAATTAATCACTTAAGGAAGTGATTAATCATTTATGGAAATGATCTAATCACTTCTGGAAGTAATTAGTCATTTGTGGAAAAGATTAATTAATTATGGAATTGATTGATCATGATTGATCAAATAGGGAATAAGATTGAATCAATTTTAGAAAAGATTGATTTAATTGAATATTTTATTCATGACCTCTCTTCTATAAATAGAGCACTAAACCTAATTGGTCCATGACACTTTTTGCTCTTGCTCTTAGGCTCTCAAGACAAGACCTAGAATTCTCTCTAGCCTCCCTCTTAGAGAAAGACTCCCACAAGTCTTTTGCCTCCCAGACTTAGAGACATACCGGTGTAACCTCTGTGGTTATTGTGTCATTCAAGAAGGATTTTCTAGCGAAGAAACTTAAAAGGGGGCTACTGCGTTTTGATCGTTGGAGCATCGTTGGCGAAGAACGGTCAAGTCTACAACGAAAGTTTGTAACAATTCTTCCCCTTTTCTTTATAAAAGCATGAAAATAAATTTAGATTTATTTTTCAGCATGTTTAAACTTATTTTCCAGCAACTTTAAAGTATGTTTAAAGTTTGTTTGAGTTTTCGTAACGGTATTTTAATGTTAATTAATATACGGCGTAAGGTCCAATCGATGCGCTTCTGCTGCGTGGGGACTTTTATTCCCTTCAGTAAGTTCAATTTCTTTTAATGAAATCTCTTGTTTGAATTCTCAAAGCATGTTTATGTGATTTTAGTTCTTTGTTTATAAGTTTAGATTGTGGTAGGAAAGATTGACAACCTTGACCGCACTCTATCTAAATTTACTTGCTAAATCTAAGTAACAAATAGGCTAACATTTTGATATTTCTCATGCGTCCCTAGAACTAAATGATTTAATCAATTGTAATTGTGGTTTGTTGCCCATTGCATGTGAATTAATTCAACTAGATCCCAATGCGATTTAGATTAATTTAAGTTAGAATCAAACTTAGCGTTTGCATGTTTGTGATAGTAGGATCATGGCTCTAGGTTTGTTGCCGGAGTACGCCAGACTTAAACTTGTTTTTGACTAATTAGTGAGATTAATGATTTAATTGAATTGAACTTACCATGACAATCCTGGTTACATGATTCTTAAGGTAATGATTTCATTCTTTCTATTTCTTGCTTCTACTTTCCTTTTCTATTATTTTCCATAATTAGCTTTCTTTCCATAACTAGTGCATTTTCCATTATTATTTTTCCTCCAAATATAAAAAGCCCTCATTAGTCCGGTCATCACAATAAATATAAGATAAACAAGTTATAATCGTGCTCCCTGTGTTCGACCCCGACCACTACTTCTACAAGTTAGCTTTAGAGGTTGAGGATTACAAATTTATTTGACACGACCCTCGACAAGTCATTCTGTCAGGGACCTAATGGACCTACAAATCATGGGCTCCAACGATTTAAAGTTTAACCGGTTAAACTCATTAACCTAGTTAACCAACATTCGTTAACTATCGGATCACTCCACTATAGCCTAGTAGTTGCACTTTCCTCACTGTACATATGTTTCTGTCCACTCGATATAACCATGAATTAGTTAGTTGACCCTTCACAGGTTGTTCGTAACTATAGTTAGGTCAAAATGTCCATTTTACCCTATAACACTTCTTTATTCCTTAAGTCCCACTGATCCTCTAATGAACAATTGGTTTGTGATAGAATCATCAAACTGAGTCCCTCTCGGGCCAATGAGAGGGTGGGGCCCCTTGTTCAAGTCCCGAACTTAGTACTTAAGAGAATAACCTTTCTACTATCCTTAATACAGATAGGAGTGAATTCCATCTTGCAAGACTATGTCCCCAACTATTTATCCAGTCTTATCCCCAAAATGGTAGGCTTATTGAATCGGCGATGTTAGGCCACTCTTACCCGTGCAAATCAAAGGATAATCTTGAACAAACAGGAGTTCATAGTTAGCTGAGGATTAAGATCGAGTTACCTAGGTCATCGTATGAAATAGTCAGTCTTATCAGTAAACGGTGTTATAAAGTAAGAGTGACTCTTTTCTCAGTCCGGTCTTGTACAAACTCATTGCACAGGATGCCCCTACTCGCATGTCTTTACATGAATGATTCACGATCACATCGTTTGCCTTTAAATGCAAAGTAGGCCGCATCTATTGTTTCCCTAGGATAAGGTACCCAGCCTTATCCATATACTATAGACCTTTAGGTTATATACTAGAACTTGATCTATGTTTATGTTTGCCCATATAGTTCGAGTATTCATGTTATAACCAAGGATCTTTCAATCTATTGGATTTAAGTTATACAAAGAAATGATTCACGAAATAATACGATAGTATCTTTATTGCAAAAAGATATGCATAAAGATTACAAACTGTGAGTTTTAGGACACAAAACCCAACATTATGAAGGTCATGGAAAACAACATTTTTTTTATAAATATATCATTGGTGTATTAATATTATATCAATCCACTTATTCAAAATTCATTTCAAATATAAGATATGGATACATCAACAAGGTATACCATTGGTGTATTTAGTAGTATATAAATAATATGACAATATTACAATTGTTGCCATATTATTGAATGTCGTGAAATGCAAAATTTATTATAAGTATATTAATTATAATTTGCAATTTCAAGTATATCATTGTGTATCAGTAGCATATCAGTACTCACTAAAAATGTAATTTCAAGTATATCATTAGTGTATAATAGTATATCATTAAGATGATATAAGTATGTCGATGATATATTTGCCAACATGATAGCTAAACTAGCTTAAAGTATACACATTCAACGAAGAAATTAGAGGTTTGAATCCCCCACCACACATATTGTCAAAAAAAAAAAAAAAAAAAAAACGAACTAATATACCAAATTCTTCATTAATGAAGTATATTAAAGATACTTAAATTAATGAAAGCTCATGTGTATATTATATTCATTTGACTAATACCAAATTTAAAGTAGATCAGTGGGTTGGTATATCAAATATCGAGTATATCAATCACACTAAAGAAATGAATGATATGCGTAAAATACGGTATATCAATAACACCAGTGATATATTTCTTAAACCTCCAACTTCCAAGGTATTTTTAAGGGTTTTATTCGGCTTTTCAATTCTAACATTTGGAATGAGCTCATTTTTTTTTGCTATACTTGCAACATTAAAAAACTAATGACATAGTTGCAAATTTCATTTTTATTTTCACTATTCTTGCCATCGGCCCTAATTAAAGCCTACCTGAACACTACTCAACTAATTAAGACGTATTCATCGATCAAGAGACTAAAAGTTCGAATCCTCAATCGTTGAATATAATTAAAATATATATATATATATAATTAATACATTAAAATCTCATTTTATAGCGTGTTTTTATTATTAGTATTATATTTTTAAAATATTAAACTTGTTCATTTTCTATTCTTTATTTTAATTTTCACTTTTCAAAACTATATTTGAAATCTTAGCCAATTTAAAAGATATATTTTTAAATTATAAATAGTTTATAAATTTAGAATTGTAATCATACATAATCCATTGTGATTAATACAAATAAGAAAAAAAAATATTATGACTTACCAATTTGATAAATGTGAGTTGATTTGACATGACGTGATAGATAAAAAAAACAAAAGGAAACAACATATATACAATAATATAATATATAAATGTATTAAAGCTACCTAAAGGATGCACCATGAGACGACAGACTCTATCTTATTAATCTGTATGCTTTCTTTCATAATTCATCAATCACAATGCTAAATTAGCACGTATATTTAATAAGTATATCATTTTATCACTTAATTAGCAGTGAAATTGACATGGTATTGCCAATACGAGCATAACTTTTTTTTTTTTTTTTTTTGGAATGAAACATGAACATAACTTAATTGACATAAAATTTGTACTAAATGACTAATAAGTTTGTGGTTCGAATCCCTCCACCCCTACATTTTGTAACAAAAAAAAAAAAAAACACTCTCAAAATTGACATGTTATTTAAATATAGGGACTAAATTTATAATTTAAACCCAGTTGCCAAGCTAAAATCTGCTATTTTTAAGACTGAAAGGTCAATTTGCTATTTTTTTTTCCTTTTTGGTAAAATTTACTATTTGTTAAGTACTCAAAAGAGATAGGATCAAATAAAGCATTATCAATATTTTAATATGTGCATCCAATCTTATCTTCCCAAAGGGGTTTATTAATTATTAATTATATTTCTTATGTCTCTTACTAAATTAATCTCTTATTTGCCCCATAAAATTCTCTACTACAAAATGGCAATTCTACCCCTACATTAGGTGTTCAATTTTATATATGATCTCAATTAAAAACAAAAACACCACTTTTGCATTTTTTTTTTTTGAAGAAACACCACTTGTTCATCTTATAATAAGTATTCTAATCTAATTAGATAATGTGCATACCATTTTAATTATTATTATTTTTTAGTTACACATGGAGGAGAGAGAGTAAAGGAGGTTAATGAGGCATCAACCAATTGAGCTATATCACACCCTACATTAAAAATTTAGGACAAATAATTACATGTTTATATTTTCTAGGTTTTTCACCTTTGTATCTATTTGAATCCTAATATGTCCTATTTTATTTTCTATTTTTGGTTTTGAATTTTAAATTTTTGAAAAATGAGATAGTGTGATAATTAATTAATTATTTAGATGAAATGGTGTGATGAACAATTTTAGAGAATTAAAAGAAAGAAATTTAGAATTCTATCCTTGAGCACAAAGTAACCAAAATATAAATTACAAGACAAGAAATAGATGGAGAAGAATGAACATGTTTGAAGGGGAAAGACCAATTCAAATTGAAACCTAAGCGATGTCTTCTAGGAATGAATATGTAGGAATTTGAGGCTTCTAACCCCACTTAATTTTTTTCCTTCAATAGACACGATAATATAAATAATAATAAGCAATAAAAGAAATATACAAAAAAGGGTAGAAATAAGCAAAATAAAGAGAATATTAAACAATATTTTTCAAAAAAAAAAAGAGAATATTAAACAATAAAACACATTAAAAAAAAAAAATAGAGATAACTTGAGATTTATACAAGTTCACCTAACGTGTGTTACATCCTCATTCTACGGATTATGTACAAACGTTTATGTCTTCTAAGCACTTGTTCTTTTGTTTTTGGAAAATTGTGGTGGGTGACAAATTGGACCAAATTAATAGCAAATATAGCACCATGTTAAAAAAATTGCAAATATAGCAAAATCTATCGGAGTCTATCAGTGTCTGTCGCTGATAAACTGATAAGAAACTCTTGATGATTGGATCTAAAAACCTTGCTAGCAAACAAGACCCATAGAACTCAATATCAAAAACCCCAAAACCAAGATGATTTCATCCCAAGGAAGAAGATAGAAACAGATTTACCTTGATGATCAAGATCAAGAGTAGAGAAAACTCGTTTCTAAACTCGAGATTCGAATCACTCCACAAGTAGTTCGATCAAAGCTACTTGAATGATCCTAACATGCAAATCTAAACACAAGATATGCAAAGAAAGTTGCTCATGGCCTTTAGGCTCAAAAGACTCAATTTCATTGAAACATCATCAAAATCTTATTTTGTGTTACATCAAAGATGGCTTTTTATAGCCTCCAAAATATAACCTAAATTCAGCCACTAGGTCACCTTAAAGTGTGTAACCTTCCTAACTTTAATGTATTAAAGAGCCACTAACAAAAGTAACCTATGTAACATTGAAAAGACTCAAAAAACTGAAAAATTACATGATGGACTCCATAAATCCGAGAATTGAAGTCTTGGTCAACCTTCATTTTGTGTGTAACATTCCATGAATTAATTATGCTTCCCTTTGAAGTAGCTTAAAGTATAGTTCCATCAATTGATGCTTGATTTGCATTAAATGCAGCTTTCATGAACTCGGAGTGCATTTAATGTGTTCCATCTTGAAGCTCAAACACATAATAGAAATCAACACCTTCAACTCTATTGGAGTTCTTTATTGGTAGAGTTCATATCATTCTCCCCTTTTTCAAGAGGATTTGTCCTCAAATCAAAAGGGTCTCCTACATCAAATGGGCGAAAATCAGCGGCATTGAAAATGTAACTGACATCCCTCTCGCCTTGTAGAGCAATTTTGTAGTCATGGGATGTGATTGGTAAACCGCCTTTGGATCTCCACTTGGGTTTCTTATTAAAAGAATAAGGATCCTTCCAATAGTGTTTCCAAACCCAATCACCCGGTTTGAACACCTTATGCGTGCTGCCATGGATGAACTTTGAAGCAAATTTGGAGTTTTGCCTCTCAAGAAATGCATCGGCATTGATGTTCATGTGTTGGTTGCCATTGTTGACTTTAGAAGGTAACTTTGAATCAAGCTTCTCAATGATTGTTTTGGCTTCCTGTAAGAACTCAAGAGAAACACTAGAAAAACACGGTTTGAGCTCACCGGTGAGAAAACAAGTCCCTTTGTATAAAAGATCAAAAATATTTTGTTTTGAAAACAAAACAGATTTAACCTCACAAATTGTTTCACACAAACTCATATTCTTGGCTTTTCTCTCATTTTTCTCTTTAGGCCATAAACTAATCTCATGCTTTTCTCTTTCACTCATTTTCTCACAAGAATCTTTTTCAATCAATTCACATGCTTTTGTCTTGGCCTTTTGTGCCTTTTTCCCTAACTCACACACATCAACATGTACTTCATCATGAGTAAGTGTAACAATAGTAGAAGGGTTACAATCAAACGAGTCTTTGCAATTTAATTGCCTACTAGACAAGAAATCATTAACATGAGTTGGTTGCATTTCAATTTTAATTTCACCACTTTCTACCTCAATATTAGGCTGTATTTTAATAGGTAAACTAACCTTTTCCAAAGATGAATGAATAATGGAAATTGGTTTATGTTTAGTGTACCTTGTAGACTTCCTTTGGAGATGTTTTTCAATCTTTATGGCTAAGTGTACCATCTCGTCTAAATCCCCATAAAGTTGAAGATCAAGTAGGGTGGCAATCTCCTTATTAAGTCCTCTAAAGAAACGAGCCATGGTAGTCATCTCATCCTCATAAAGATCAAGTTCATCAAGCAATTTTTGCATCTCCATGTAGTAAGCCTCCACACTTTTGCTCCCTTGTCTCAAAGTCCGCAAGTTATAGAAAAGCTTAGGAACAAAGTGCTCTCGCATTAATTGCTTCAAATCATTCCATGAATCTATTGGATGTTCAAGGTTCCTCCTACCCAAAAACAATTTATCCCACCAAGTAATGGCATAATCTCTAAGATGAGAAACAATAAGTTTTACCTTTTTCTCCTCACTTAAAGTGCAACAATCAAAAATATGATCAACTTGCCTTTCCCATTGAATGTACTCCTTTGAGTTTGTACTTCCATAGAATTTAGGAAGTTTAGGCTTCATGCGCAAGTTAGGATCAACTTTATGAATGTCTCTTGAATTTCTCCGTTGGACAGCTTGGAAACCTCCACCATATTCTTTTCCTTTGACATCCCAATACTCCTTATGGTGCATTGGATTAGATCTCTCTTTTTGCATAAGATAGGCTGGTTGTTTCTCCACGAATTTGATCCTTGCATCCAATTTCTCAAATTGCATGGTCATTTTCTCCATGCTTCGATGAAGTCTTGCAAAATCCTCTTGAGACATTTCTACAAAACTAAGTAACGTAACAAAAAAAAATAATGGACCTCACAAGCACTCCCTCACGTGTTTACACTCGTAAAGGTATAGTCACTCGTGTATACACTCGAATCAAAACACACTCTCAGCAAATGCACGTTCTCTATCACAGGAGCCAATGAGCAAGTTTGCAATCAAGTGTTAGACAACACACATAAAAATCTATTCAAATAGCTTAAATATGGAGCAAAACGAAAATCAAATAAGAAACAAGTCAAGAAAGAATGATGGACAGATTTGAATATTAATTGCTAGATGGAAAGAACAAACTCTGAATTGTAACTCTTCACAAATAAATATCTAAAGGCTAACAATAAGAATTATGGAGTTTTAATCAGCCTTTACAACAATAGGAGTTACACAAATGAGAAAGATCATGGGCATTGACACCAAGTGGCTGGAAATTTAAGTGTGCAAAACTGTAACCGCTAAATTTATTGCAATTGGCTGTTTAATTTCAAAAAAATTAAACATGAAACTGAAACCAATAAATAGAAAACGGTCAAATTTAACACAAATGAGAGTGTCATTACCAGCAAATTCAGATCCAACACACTTTGACAAAAAAAAAAAAAAAAAACCAACAAGAACAACAACAATTTGCAGAATCTCAGTTTTCTCGGTTTTTCCAGATATACTATCAAAATGACGGAATTTTTATATGAAGCAAGCCGAATCTCAAGATCTCATAGAAGACAAAGTTGTAGATCAGACGAGGATCTATAAGATTGCAGAAGACGAAAATATGAAACGATAAATGGAAGTGACACTTTTTTTCAATTTTATATTTCTTGACAGAATGCAAGAACATGAACAGTGAGAGAAAAAAAATTCAGATTGAAGAACAAGAAAAGAAATCCAACAACGGAAACATATATCCGATCTAGAGCCTAAAGCTATGATACAAAATGATAAGAAACCCTTGATGATTGGATCTAAAAACCTTGCTAGCAAACAAGACCCATAGAACTCAATATCAAAAACCCCAAAACCAAGATGATTTCATCCCAAGGAAGAAGATAGAAACAGATTTACCTTGATGATCAAGATCAAGAGTAGAGAAAACTCGTTTCTAAACTCGAGATTCGAATCACTCCACAAGTAGTTCGATCAAAGCTACTTGAATGATCCTAACATGCAAATCTAAACACAAGATATGCAAAGAAAGTTGCTCATGGCCTTTAGGCTCAAAAGACTCAATTTCATTGAAACATCATCAAAATCTTATTTTGTGTTACATCAAAGATGGCTTTTTATAGCCTCCAAAATATAACCTAAATTCAGCCACTAGGTCACCTTAAAGTGTGTAACCTTCCTAACTTTAATGTATTAAAGAGCCACTAACAAAAGTAACCTATGTAACATTGAAAAGACTCAAAAAACTAAAAAATTACATGATGGACTCCATAAATCCGAGAATTGAAGTCTTGGTCAACCTTCATTTTGTGTGTAACATTCCATGAATTAATTAAGCTTCCCTTTGAAGTAGCTTAAAGTATAGTTCCATCAATTGATGCTTGATTTGCATTAAATGCAACTTTCATGAACCCGGAGTGCATTTAATGTGTTCCATCTTGAAGCTCAAACACATAATAGAAATCAACACCTTCAACTCTATTGGAGTTCTTTATTGGTAGAGTTCATATCATTCTGTTTAATCAAAATCTATCAATGTCTATCAGTATCTATCAGTGACTATCACTGATCAAAGTCTATCAGCGATAGACACTGATATACTTTGAATAATCAGAGTCTATTAGTGATAGACACGGATAGAATCCAACAATAGCTTTCTGGTCTTGTACAATTAATTTTGCTATATTTGCAATTAGTTTGCAACAGTGCTATATTTGTTATTAATTTGGTCCAATTTGTCATCTATATAACTACCATTTGTTTTTCTTACTAAAAGAAATAAAAGAATACTTTTGAAAAGAATTTAGTTGTTACACAATACCACACACAATTTTGAAGTAGAAAAAAGGATGGAATTTATTGTTTTTCTTACAATTTCGTGTCACACGTGTGATTTCAGCATCTTCCAATATTTTCTACCTACAAAGTTTGACATTGCGACTTCAATGGCAAGCATATATCATAATGCCTTTGGTTGCTAGATAGATGTTACATTTCTTTTTCTTGGACCGATCCCAAATAAACTTTGAACCTTGTCTACTCAATGGTTAGTGTTAATAACTAGAAGTCAACTTAATCAAAAACTAAACACATCAGATTTCCTCAAACAACAAGCCACAAAGAAGAACAAAAAGCAAATAATAGAGTATATAAAAGTAGAACATGAACATACTATAGTGGTTCGACCAAAGCAAAGGGTCTATAGACCCGTTTGGAATACCTTTTAATTTAAATGTTTTTTAAGAATGATTTTTTAATAAACATTTTGTATAAAAATTGTTTAGAATTTAAACACTCATATGTTTGGTTACATTTCCTCGTAAGTGTTTTTATACACAAGTTATTACATACTTAAACCTCTTTTTAAAAAAAAACTTACTTTTAAGTGTTTCTCTCAAAATGATCTAGGGTGTGTTTGGTTTAACTTTTTAAGTGTTTAATTTTGAAAAAATTTCTAGTGTTTGACAACCACTAAAAATAACTTATTAGAAAATTAGATTGTTCTAAACCATTTTGAGATAAATACTTGAAACCAAACTTCTTTAAAAAGAGTTTTTAAGTATACAATAACTTGTGTATAAAAACACTTATGAGGAAATGTTACCAAACATATGAGTGTTTAAATTCTAAATAGTTTTTATACAAAATGTTTTTTAAAAAATGCATTCTTGAAAAACATTTAAATTAAAATGTATTCCAAACGGATCTTTATTTCTCAATTTCAACTTTTAATAAATCATTTTAGTGGTTGTCAAACACTATAATTTTTTTAAAATGATTTTTTTTAAAAAAATTAAACACTTCAAAAGTTAAATCAAACACACCCTACATCCACTTTCGTCACGATTATTGAGACTCCCGTCGCTAACCACGAGGCACAAAATCAAAGAGATGAACGAATTACATAGAAAGAAAACAACTCTAAAACCCTCAACGGAATTATCAATTATGAAAGCAATGAAACCCTTGTCAAAAAGAATGCACTTAAGCTGTCATAATTAACAATTAGCTTCACAAACCAATAATCTTTCCTTGATCCTCACTCTTAAGTGAGCACATTAATGATTTGTTTATCTTGTTACAACTAATTTTTGAGTTAGTTGTTGATGATCAAATTTCGCTCTGGAATTTGTCCCTCGCTCCACGTGACCAACAACAATGAATTTATAGATGATCGGGAGGAACGTGACCTGCAAAACAAACGAACACTGCACACCGGTGTAGTGTAACCCACACAACCTCCGATGCCTAAGTTAGCTTTCACCGGGAACAAGCAGAATGTGTTTTTAGTGATTTTTTCGGCGTATCTGAGTATGTGTGTGGTCTCCTTTTTTATAAGCTCCCATTAGGGTTTGCACAGCTGCCGACCTCCTGGTCATCCCGGGCCTTTGGCCTTGGTCCTCTCCCTTGGGCCGAGGCCGAGGGGAGTAGTTATGGGTCGGAAGGAGTTCCGACCCTCCGCTTCGTCGGTTCCGCTTCTTCTGACTACGGGCCAGGCCAGTTTGGGCCTTATTCTGCATAAAACTCAATTGGACAATTTTCCCTATAACATTAAGCCTCCACTCTCCATTGGAGCTCTTGGGCCTTTACTGATCTTCAATGGAGAGTAGCAAATGCATAAATAAAGTGGGAAATAAAAGATACATAAATAAAGTGAGAAAACATTTTTCCTGCCTCCCATTATCAAACAAGCGACCAACCGGTTGGGAGTTGTGGGCATAACTATCATGTTGTGATCTTGTGGAGTATAAAAGTTGTGCTATTGCCATTAATTCCAAAAAGGAACTTTCTGGTTAGCTGGTAACTAAGTTCGGGACTAGGAGCATAGGAATCTTGTTAGAACATATTTGGCGTGTGGAACCAAGGGGAAGAAGACAAATATTGAAGCTGGACCGAGGCGCTCCAGCCTCGGTCACGTCACGCCAGGCGCATGTCTGGCGCGACTGTGCGCATGCTGCAGCAGCAGCAGGCGCGCTCGGCCTCGGCCATTGGCCGAGGCCGAGCAGGCTAGGCCTGCCGTTGCAGGCCTAGCTCGGCGCTTGACCGAGGCGCCTCAGCCTCGGTCATGTCGCGCCAGGCGCCTGCCTGGCGTGACTGTGCGCCTGCTATAGCCGTAGTAGGTGCGCTCGGACTCGGCCATTGGGCTTGTCGTGGCAGGCCTAGCTTGGGCTTGTCCCATCGGTTTTTTTTTTTTTGCTCCAGATTTCCCTCCATTTTGCCCTATAAATAGCTCCCTTTCTCACCTCATCTGGACCACTATCCCTTGTCTCCATCCTTTCTTTGTAGCTCTCATTTTCAAGGTAGTTTTTCCTTTCTCCCTTATTCTTGCGTTATGGATAGCGATGGTACTACTACCTCTCCAGGTGAATTCTGCCCTGAGGAGGCGTCTTACAGCTCTGGTTACGACGACGATTCCTCTTTTTCGGAGGATAGTGACTTCAGACCCTCCGCTCATCCTTTGGCTTTGTCATCCTCAGTAACCGCTACTCAACTTGAGCATATGCGGTGTGAGTATGACATCCCCGAAGATGTGCACTTAAGGGTTCCTGGTCCTCAAGAGAGTTTCGCCCATCCTCCAGAGGGTGAAGTTGCTTTTTACCCCGCTATGTTCAAATTTGGCGTTCGCCTTCCACTTCCCTCTTATCCTTCAGCACTTTCTTGTACTTACGGGTCTAGCTCCGGCCCAAATAGTGCCTAACGGGTGGAGCCACCTCATCGGCTGTATTGTCTTATGGGCTTGGTGTAAACAGGGGGCTTCAATGCCTTCTGACCTTTTCTTTTCTCTTCATTCGATTAACCGTAATCCTAATATAGGACACTTGTTTTATTACATAAGCGCTAGAAAAGGGGTCATAGTGCATAATCCGACTTCTGTTAAAAATTGGTTAAAAGATTGGTTCTTTGTGAGTGGAAATTGGCGGGAGTGCGGGCCGAATCATAACCCTTTTGATGTTCCAACAGTTTTTGGGGAGTATGGTAAGTTGAGTTGCTTGTTTTTGGGTTTCTGCCGATTCTTCTAACTCACTGTTTTTTGCTGTCCTTTGCACAGTTCAGAGAAGGGTGCGACGCTTCGCTGAGGCACGGGAGTTTTCCGAAATCATCCAGGAGATCGATCTTGTCCATCGCTTCGGTCCTGACCTTGTCAAGCAAGAACACCTACTGTCAGCTGGTCTTACTCGCCCCCGATCAGGCAAACCTCTCAGTCTCTAGAAATTATTCCTTTACTTAACTTCTTGACTACCTTAATATATTGACTACCTTAGTATATTAATTCTCTCCTTTGTTGCTACAGTCATGGCGCCTCGTTCCATTTTTGGGGAGCGCAAGAAGGGGAAGAAAGCTACTAATGAGGTGGGTTCATCCCGCCCTGATGTCACTATCGTCACTGAGGACGAGTCAGATGCTCCCTTCACTGCTCCACGGTCTTCTGCTGCGGGCCTGCGCAGATCCACCCGTAATCGCCGTCCCCCGGTCCCCCCCGCCACTGGTGGCAGGGAGTTTGGAGTTCCAGTATTCGATCTGCCAGAAGGGTATTCTGGGGCAGGGAGTGAGGCTGACGCTCTTGCCCAGGATTTCATCTGTTGGCAGGGATTACATTCTCACCAGTCGGACGGCGAATCCGGCTTCAATGACCCTGCCCGTGGGTTCCTAGTTGCTCAGCGCCAGCTTCGTGAGGTTGGTTTATTAACGTGTTGTCTTGCCTTCTTCTTAAATAGCTACTTACTTTTGGATTTTTCTTCTCTACAGGTTTTCTCTATGGTTACTGCTTCATCCATTAGCATGGCCAACAAGATCCACGATCTGCAAAGTCATTGTGTACCTCGTTGCGAGCTTGCTCAAGCCCAGGAGAGCCTAGATCGTGCAAACAGGCTCCTGGCGGATGTCAAGGTGGACTTAGAGCTCAACAGGGCAGAACTCAGCCGGACCAAAGTCCAGCTTGCCGAGACAAAGGCTCATCTCGCTGACGCAAACTACCTGGCCGAGGCGTATAAAAAGACTGATGAGTTCATCATCATGCAGAACGAGATCTGGACCTATGGGGTCAAGTGGGCATTGAAACGCGCTAAGAAGCATGACACCTCCTTCAATCCTTCTGTCATTCGTGGCGAGATGTCTGCCATGCGCGCCAACCCTGATTCCTACCCGGTATCTGATAGCTCTTCAAGCGGAAGGGAGGATATGGAGATCCCATCCGAGGATGACAACCGCTGAATGGACTCTGAGCATGCCTCTGATTTTCTGCATCTCTGATCTCTTGCTTTTCTGATTTCTTGTATTTCTGACTTCCAGTTTTTACTTATGTACTGCTTTCTTGTCATGCGTTTGGATTTTTTTTTATTCAACGAAAAGTCGGGTTTCTCCATCTTTTAGCAACTCATTTGCAACTTATTCGTCACATCAGTTGTCATATCTCAAGCGGTCTCAGAATTATTAAGCAAACCATCCATTAGAACAGGAAAATGTCACATACATAAGAAAATTCCACCATAAATTTATAACAAAAATCTGAGATCATGGCAGCGAGAGTAACCATATTTATGCCATGGAATGAAAAGCAAAAACTCATCATGATAATTGATACATGATAACCATACTTATGCCATGGAATGAAGAGCAAAAACTCATGATACATGATAACCATACTTATGCCATGGAATGAAGAGCAAAAAACTCATCATGATAATTGATACATGATAACCATACTTATGCCATGGAATGAAGAGCAAAAACTCATGATACATGATAACCATACTTATGCCATGGAATGAAGAGCAAAAAACTCATCATGATAATTGACACATGATAATTGATAAGCATTCCTATTCTCAGCCCCCACTCAAAATGTGCATCTATTATCCCTACAATTGCATCTTTTGAGTAAATAGAATGGCCGCATACCTGGCATTTTGAGGAACAAGTCCATGCTTGACGAGTCTCGGGTCGGCATCGGCACTGGGGTGCTCGGCCTCGGCTACAGCATGAGGCCGAGCATTTCTTCCATGTTGCCCTGCCAATCTGCTCGGCCACATCCCTTTCTGAAGCATGTGCTCCCAACTAGAGGAACCTTGGGAGGTTGAGAAAATTCTCCAGCTACTGTACTCATCTTCGAGGGAAAAACTTGGGGAGGCCTAGGGAGTCCCTGGGCCTCTCTTCAAGTTAATCCGTTCATCCCAGGGGTGCGTACACTCTTCTGGGGAAGAAAGCTTGGGGAGGCCTCGGGCGTCTCCAGGCCTCTCTTCAAGCGGCTCCGTCCATCCCAGGGGTGCGTACACTCTTCTGGGGCAAAAGCTTGGGGAGGCCTGAGGTGTCCCCGGGCCTCTCTTCAAGCGGCTGTAGACTTCTAAAACGAAATTCGAATTGTTTTATTTCAAATAAATTAGCTGAGTACATTCTGAATCAACATAAAGAAAACTGAACGTGGTCCGATGGACTGAAAAACGTAATGAAAAGGAATCAATGATCCATTGGGAGGGGATAGCTTGCCCCCCCAAATGCTCGGCCTTGGCTATCCTCCGGGGCTGACTTTGTTTGAATTCTTCTGTCTACGTTCTTGAGCGCCATAAAGTAGCACTCCCTTGACATCTTCTGTTCACCATATACTGCTCCTACCCCTTCTTCAGTAGGGAACTTCAGGACCTGGTGGTAGGTTGGGGCCACAGCTCTGAGTCCATGTAGGGTGGGTCGTCCCAGGATGGCATTATATGCCGGGACGCAATCGACCACCAGGAAGTTGATCATTCTCGTTACTGTCTGCAATCCTTCTCCAAATGTCACTGGCAGTTCTACGCTTCCTCTCGGGCTAATTTTTTCCCCGCCGAAACCTACTAGCGGTGTAAGACTCGGCCTTAGGCGATCATTCCCCAGCTTCATAGCGTCGAACGCAGTTGTTGAGAGCACATCAGCGGAACTTCCTCCATCAATGAGGATTCGGTGAACTTTCGCGTTGGCAATCGTTAGGGTGACTACCAGTGCATCGTTGTGTGGATGGTGATTCCCCCGACCTCCTTCTCTGTAAACTCCAATTTTGGTGAGTTTTCAGCGAGTAGGAGCGAGTACATACCTTGCTCTCCGTGCTCCTGCCATGTCTCTCAGATTGCAGCCTTTCGTTTTCTGCTTGATTCTCCTTCGGACGGTCCCCCTAGGATTGTCCGTATTTCGAGTGGTGGGTTATTGCCTCCTTTGCCTGGCTCTGTCTGCACCGGCCTCTTCCCCCTGTCATGTCCTACGAACTCCTTCAAGTATCCCTCTCGGATTAGGGTTTCTATCTCATCTCGCAACTGGATGCACTCTCGAGTCGTATGGGCGTGATCTCCGTGGAACATGCAATATTTATTTCTGTTCCTCCTGTCGGGGTCTGATCTCAACCTTTCTGGGCGTTTCAGCAGGTTCGTATCCTGTATTGCGGGCAAGACCTGTTCAAGCGAAGCCGTTAGCGGCGTATACCTGTCGAATCTGGCTTTTGACTCTGCCCGGCCTTGTGGCTCCTTGACAGGTCGGCTCCGATCTCTTCCTTCGGGCTGGTGCCTCTTTCCTCTGTCTTCCCGATGCCGGTTTGATACTGGTATCCCCCGACTTTCTCTTTCTTCCTGCTTGGATCTTAACAGCTCCTCTGCGCTTATGTACCTTTGTGCTCGGGTCATAAATTCCATGTACGTTCGTGGCTGGCTCTCTCCAATTGAGTTGAGTAACCTTTCATCCTGTAAACCTGAGATCACAGCGGTCAGGGCAACTCCGTCATCGTATCCTTCCACCTGCAAAACTTCGTTACTGAATCTGTTAATGTAATCTTTCAAGCTTTCCCGGGGTCCCTGCTTTACTGTCAGCAGGTTGATCTAAGGCTTTTGTCGGCTACGAGCTCCTAGGAATTGAGTAACAAACGCCCGTGCCAGCTCTCTGAACGAGCCAATCGACCGTCGCGGGATCTTGCCAAACCACTGTCTTGCTAGACCTGTGAGTGTTAGTGCAAAGGCTCGGCACCTTGTTGCTTCGTTCGCCCCATGAAAATCCATCCAAGTCTGGTATGCATCTAGGTGTTGTTTCGGATCCTTCTTCCCGTCATACTGTGGAAAGTTCGGTATCCTGAATTTATGCGGCACCTCCCCTCTCATTATCTCGTCGGTGAAGACTGGCCCCTCCTGTCCAATCAACCCTTTGATGTCCTCATTTTTTGCCTTCTTTTGGGAGATCTGGTGGCTGTCTTCTCCTTTTAACCATCCGGAGAGCTCTCGTCCCCTTCGACCCTGCGCAGCTTCGGACTTTGCCCTGCCATTATTTCCTGTATACATACCTGATGCTTTTTTTAGTGGAGAATTCTCGTGGGCCTTTTTGCGGCTCAATCCAGCTTCCTTCAGGTCTGGTCATCTCCAGAAGGAGGCATTCGACTGGTTACACTCTCCGAATCTCCTACTTCCTCGTCGGCTATTTTCTTACCCTTCTTCGGGTCTCTGTGCGGATGCTCTTCCTCATGCCTGGCGGACTCGGGTCTTTTCAGCGAAGTCAGGATTTCAC
Source organism: Luffa aegyptiaca (assembly GCA_017139565.1). Classification (NCBI taxonomy): domain Eukaryota; kingdom Viridiplantae; phylum Streptophyta; class Magnoliopsida; order Cucurbitales; family Cucurbitaceae; genus Luffa; species Luffa aegyptiaca. The sequence continues at coordinate 29,027,600 of CM029397.1, forward strand.
TCAGATTCTGCCTCATCTCGTTCATCCTTCCCTTAATCTCTGCGATCTCGGTCTCTTGGGCCTGGGTCCGGATTAAGGGACTCGCCTCGTCAACTATTGGTTCATTCTCATGCTCCATTGCGGTTGTATCTTATTCACCGAGACAGTGCTCGCTAGTCAGCTCTTTCCCACAGACGGCGCCAACTGTTGATGATCAAATTTCGCTCTGGAATTTGTCCCTCGCTCCACGTGACCAACAACAATGAATTTATAGATGATCGGGAGGAACGTGACCTGCAAAACAAACGAACACTGCACATCGGTGTGGTGTAACCCACACAACCTCCGATGCCTAAGTTAGCTTTCACCGGGAACAAGCAGAATGTGTTTTTAGTGATGTTTTCGGCGTACTTGAGTATGTGTGTGGTCTTCTTTTTTATAAGCTCCCATTAGGGTTTGCACAGCTGTCGACCCCCTCCTCGGCCTCTCCCTTGGGCCGAGGCCGAGGGGAGTAGTTATGGGTTGGAGGGAGTTCCGACCCTCCGCTTCGTCGGTTCCGCTTCTTCTGACTATGGGCCAGGCCAGTTTGGGCCTTATTCTGCATAAAACTCAATTGGACAATTTTTCCTATAACATTAGTTATTGATAAATTTCAGTTGTAGTATTTTGTTTATATTGTATTCTAAGTATCTTATCTTAATATCTTAAAAGTGGCTTAGCTAGAGAATCATTTTTGGTCATCTTTGTCCTTTCAACATTCTAAAAATTCCAAACATACCCTTAATTTAAGATTAATCCGGTTACCTATGAGAATACTAATAGTTTGAATAAATAGCCATTAACATAACCGTTTAGCAAATTCTAATTAATTAATCATTAACTACAAATTCTCAACCGTTTAGCAAATTCTCTCCCAAATTATCAATTTAAATAGTTGAAATAAGAAGAATAAAAAGGAGAATTGGATGTTGGAGTTAGCTTATAAGATTCAACGATTGAAGGAGCTATATGTAAGATTGGAAAGCAAAATTTTGAGCTCAAATCAACATCGTCAGAATGAGAAGTGATTAAAGGATGTAGCTGTGATTGCGGTATTGCGATATATCTCAATGGCATACAGGTTTTTGTCTCTTAAAATGATTTTTTTTTTTAAAAAAAAAATTGAATGCTTATTTATAAATTCAAATTTGAAATCAAACTCTTGGATGCATTTGGACTTTAGGTTTCCACTTTCGTTCAGTCATATTCATTTTACACTAAGAATCATGTTTATGTAATAGTGATCCCATGACCATTATAAATTGAAGCTATGTATGTTATCATTTGTTATTGTTTCGTATCTTTATTATATTGGTGTTATATATTCTTTCTTAAGAAATTGTATTATTTGGTTCAATTCCAGGGTGTGAGATCCATGCTCCAATAAAATCTCATATGGCATCTTCCTTATTGATATTGAAGACAAAAAATGAAAATGTTGTAGAAAAAGCAAAATAAAGTGGACGGAGGTTTTGTGCTTCTAATAATTATATTCTCACAATACCAAAGGTGACAACCCTAACCTAACCCAAGGTATTCATTTAGTTTAAGTCTTTCAGATTTTGATTATATTGTTATGTAATTTGGACTTATAGAAGTCTATGCTTTAAGGTTAAGGAGGCATAATATTGTAAATTAAGTGGACTGAAAAGTTGCTATGCTGAGAAGCTCATATTACCTTGAGTTTGTTTCTTGGAAATGAAAAAAAAAAAATGAAAATAACTAAATGCATGTTTAAGAGTGATTTTAGAATATAAATATTTTTAGCAACAATGATTTAATTATGACTAAAATTAGTTAATTTTAAATTATTCTAATTTTAGATCCATATTTCTAAAAAATATTTTGATATAATTAAAAGTGCTTGATAATGAATAGCGCTGGATTTTAAAAATCATTTTACAGTTATGAAATTTAAAAAGTGATTCTTGGTAACCACTTTACTAAAAATCACCTCGATCTACTATTCACAAAATCGCTATTTTAACTCTCTCAAGACTATTCTAAAATTGTAGCCAAACAATGCTATTTAAAAATGGAAGATTTTTTTTTTTTTTAATAGAAAAGTGAATTTTGCCATGAAAAATTCACTCTCAAACATACTTGCTATTACATTTTTGCAAGATAACGAGCCAACTTTTTTTTCTCAAAATAAGATAACGAGCCATCTTTAAGAGTTTATATTAGATTGAAATTTTTTAACATGGATAAGAGATAATCATACTTGCTTTAATTTTTATGTTCATTGTGAGCATAATGACATTCAATATTTTTTTTAATGTAAATGTTTTTTTAAAGAAACAAATATTTAAATTTCTTTACGATAATTAAATAAAGAAATTTAATGATCGGAGAAGGAAAGAAACTTACATCATTCGCAATAAAAAAAGAAATACCATTAATTGTGGACATATATGTATTATGTGTACCTCACATATATGTGTGTAAAAATATTTATAATGAAATCGTGATTCACCTTCACAATTAGCAGGGAAAATGAAGAGATAAGGTAGGTGGTTTTTTCTAACAATAAAATGTGTAATTATGTTGGTTTTACCTTCTATTAATAACTATTTCAATTTTGAAGCCAGCAATATAGCTCAAACATATAGTTTGTACTAATTACCAAGAGGTTTATGACTTAATCTTTTCACCCCACATTTTGAAAAAAAAAAATCAAATTTGAAGTTTTCAATAAGTATTTTATCAAATCATTAAATTTTAATGCCTATAATATGAAATTGTTTATTATTTTTTATTTAAGTAAATAAAAAGATTAAAAAATAAAAACACATTACACGTGCAACGCACGTGAATAATTTCTAGTCATATAAAAAGGATTACTGATTTTGATCACAATAAATTGGAAAAGATATCTTTGTGATCATCCCCTGAGTTCTCTTTCTATCTCTCTTTTCATTCTTTAATATGGTATCATTGCAAATATAGTCTAACGACTCTTAGCCTCTCTTTTTTTTTTTTCCCTTCTGCAATGTCCATGGATTCTCTTCTACTACAGAATCCAAAACCATGAATTCTACTCAGATCTTGAAGGCTATTAATCTTGGGAGCAAAGACAAATACGATCAAGTTAGATGAGGAAAATTTTCTTTACTGAAAAATTCAGGTTCGTGTAGCACTGCGAGGTCATGGTATTGGGCATTTTATTGATGATGAAACAAAAATTCCCGCGAAAATGATTCAACCTAGAGATGATTCTTCTTCCAAGATACCTAATTTGGAGTATGAAACCTGGATTTATCAAGACAATCTTATTTCATCGTGGTTCTTAGGATCGATATCCAACGAAATACTTTTTGAGGTTCTAGATTGTGAAACAACTCGAGACATTTGGAAGGTTTTGAATACTCGCTTTTCTTCTCGAAATGTTGCTAAAGTCTTGCAACTCAAAACCAAATTGGAGACAATGAAGAAAGGTAATCTTAGCCTTAAAGATTACTTTCTTAAAATCAAGAATCATGTGGATTCCCTAGCAGTTGCTAGAAAAGAAAATCTCCCAAGACGATCATGTTGTGCATATTCTCAAAGGGTTGTGGTCAGAGTATGATTCCACTGTCAATGTCATCACTGAGAAAGATATCACACCACCTTACAGAAGGTTTATTCACTTTTGTTAACACAAAAAAGTCGAATCGAGAGAAATTCAACAATCAATACATCTCTACCTTCTGTGAATTACACAACAATATTAGTCACAAAACAACATCAACAAACCACCCCAGATAGTCAGAAACACAATAATGGAGGAATAATAATGGAGGAAGACCTAACCGAAGGAGCTGGAATAACAACAATGGTTCCATTTTGGACTTGATCCATGTCGTTATGCGGTCGTTTTGGACATACTGTCGTTCGATGCTATCTTCAGTTTGAGAGGTGGTATCAAGGTCCAAATGCTAATAACTCACAAACACCCAATGGAAATCCTTCTTATCAGAATCAAGTTTCCTCTTCAGCTAATCTTGCCTTTTATCATTCTCAGCAACATTCTTATACACTTATTCCCTTCAACATGATTTGAATAAAGAGAATCAATGGTATCCTGACTTAGGGACTTCTAATCACGTTACAAGTGATCTTTCTAATCTTACTATGGGTACTCATTATACTGGCGACAACAAGGTTCGTGTAGGCAATGGTGCAAGTTTGGATGTTCTTCATATTGGCTCATCTTCTGTTAAATCTTCTTCAAATCCTAATATTGTCTTTCATCTTAAAAATCTCTTACATGTTCCACTTATAACTAAGAACCTCATTAGCGTTAGCCAGTTTACCAAAGATAACCAAGTATTTTTTGAATTTCACCCTAGCTGTTGTTTTGTGAAGGATATTTCCACTAGCCAAATTCTTCTCCAAGGCAAGGTAATTGATGGACTTGATCAATTTTCATTGGAAAAGGCCGATTCCCAAGATTCTAATGGTGGCTACTCTTCCTTAGTCTTTAAACCCCAAGTACTCCATACTTCGTTGACTTCTCATTCTAGTAATGTTTCAAAAATATCTAGTCTTTGTAATATATATTGATCTATGGCATAAAAAACTAGGTCATCCTTCTCTTATTAATATAAAAAAGTACTAAAATTAATTATGTAATATCTCTTATTCTAAGAATAAAATGTCTTCTATGTGTCATGCTCGTGTCATTGGAAAAAGCCATAAACTGTCGTTCTCTGACTCATTAACAAAATATACTAAACCTCTTCAACTAGTTGTTGTTGGTATATGAGGTCTAGCTTTTAAAGTTTCTCGAAATAATTTTCGTTATTATACCAGTTTTGTGGATGTATATTCACGCTTCACGTGGATATACTTCCTAAATTCTAAAGATGAAGCCTTTCAAGCATTTATTTTATTCAAAACTTATGTTGAAAAGCTATTAGGGCGACCTATCCTTCATTTTCAAACAGATGGAGGAGGTGAATTTCGTTTCTTCATCACCTACCTCAAAGAGAATGGCATTGAACACCGACTTTCTTGTCCTTATACATCCCAACAAAATGGGATTGCTGAGAGAAAACATAGACAAACTGTAGACATGGTACTTACTCTCTTGTCTCAAGCCTCTCTTTCCTTAGAATATTGGGATGATGCACTTTCCACAACTACATGTCTCATAAATAGGCTTCCAAATATTGTCCATCAGAATTCCTCTCCTTTAGAAATTTTAATTGGCTATAAACTCACTTTTTCTTTCTTCAAAACATTTGGATGCCTCTGTTATCCATTACTTCGACCATATAATAACCCTAAAATTGAGACTTGTTCCACTACTTGCCTTTTCTTGGATACAACACTAAACACATAACATATAAATGTTTAGGGAAAAATACACTTTTAGTCCCTCCGGTTTGGGTTAGGTTTCATTTTGGTCCTTGAGTTTTCAAACTCGACAATTTAGCCCCTGATGTTTGGGATTTTTTACGCTTTTAGCCTCTGTCAATTTTTTTGTCAAATACTAACAGATTGCTGAAGTGGCATTAGTTTTTATTAAAAAAATATTTTTTTTATTAATTTTTAATAAAATAATATATTAAATATTTTTTATTATTTTATTATTTTTCTTTTCTTTTATTCATCCATCTTCTTTCAATCTTCTTCTTCTCCACCAATCAAACCCTAATCTACCTTGCAGCCGTCGGCAGCTAGCCACAATCGCCGGTCACTGGAATTTTTTTTTCCCTTTTTTTCCCTCTTCCTTTCGTCTTCTTTCTTTCTTCTTCTTCTCCTTTTTTAACTGGTTTTTTTTTAAAAAAAAAATTGAAGGGGGAAACCACCCTTTGAATCCGTCGTCGGAAACGGACAAGGGAGATCAGTGGCGAATTTGAAGGGGGTTTCCCCTTTAATTTTTTTAAAACTTTTTAAGCCAGTGAAAAGAGGAGAAGAAGAAGAAAGAAATAAGGGAAAGAAGAAGAAAAGAAGAGAAAAAAAAAGTGAAGAAATTGCCGAGACGACGACGAAGATCGGTCACCGGCGGTGGTGGTCGGCGAGAAGCGGTTACCGATGACTGGAAGAAGAAGAAGAGGAAGGAGAAGAAGAAGGAGGATAAGAAGGGGGAGGATGAAGAGAGAGAGAGAAATAAAAATAAAAATAAAAAATATTTTAATATTTGTATTTTTAAAAATAAAAAATATATATTTTAATAAAAAATAGTGTCACGTCAGCAAATTGTTAATTTTTAACGGAAAAATGGATGGAGGGACCAAAATGAAACTAAAACCAAACCTCAGGGGCTAAATTGTTGAGTTTGAAAACTCAGAGACCAAAATGAAACCTAGCCCAAACCTTAAGGACTAAATGTGTATTTTTCCCAAATGTTTATCCTCAACCGACTGTTTGTACATTTCTAGGCATGTTAAGTTTGATGAAAATGTCTTCCCTGCTACTATTCCCTCTTTTTTCTCTAAAGATAAGCTAGCTACTAACTCACCTATAACATCTAGCTTTTTGCCAACAATTAATTCAAAAGTCGTATCCTCTTGTTCCACTTTTTCAACTAATATATCTCATTTACCTACACCTACTGTACCTGTTGTTTCTTCCGTGACTGTTGAACCAACACAATCTAGTCAACCTATTCTGACATCTTTTTCTCCGATTGACAACCCATCCAATGACCTGTCCATTTCACAAAATAGTCCTTCCATTACTACTTCATCTCCTTCTTTATTACCAACGGATTCTGTTGGATTTTATGCCCTAAAACACGTAGATAGTAAATGTAAACATTTTGATATTATCAATAAAACATTATTGAGATTATTCAATATGTGACTGTTGAACTTGTTGTATTAGATTTGCAATAAATAACCCTAAATCCAATAAACTAGGTTGTAATATGTAGCTTGAACAGTATGTGGGGGCTATAGGGATCAATGTTCAAGAAACAACCTAAAGGGTCTATAATATAGGGATTAGGCTGGATACCTTATATCCTGTTGACACTATGGATACGACATGCTTTGTATTTGATACAAACGCAATGATTCAACACGTTCGTGTAGTGGATTTGCGAGTGGGGGCCTATGCGATGAGTTTGCATATGACTGGACTGACGGGACTTGTCGAAGGTTCGAGTCAAATGAGATTTATAGTTCCACGACACTAAACTACTTGCAGTAGTAGTGGCCGGGGTCGAACACATGGAAGAGGATTCTAGCAAATCACATATTTTTGTATGAAAGAACAGACGAGTTTTTATGAGAAAAGGGAAAGGAAAGCTAAAGACAGGAATAAAAATAGACCAATAAAACAAAATGCAGATAAAATAAAATTTAGCGCTAGAAAGGTAGAAATAACAGATGTGAAGAATATCATTGGATTCAAGGGGTTCGTTCGATCGATTGACTAGTTGGTTTCATTACTTACTCTAAAAATTAATTCTACTAAATTTCTATGAACCCGACATGCTTCTTGGTAATTTGAATTCTGCATCCTCCTTACATGTGCTAATCAACTAATTAACCTGTTAGCCCACGTGATTGATTAATTGATTAATATAAGATTGCGCCCGTTACCCCTCATGTTTTAGACTGCTAGCCCACGAATTTCATAAATGAGTTAAAAACAATAAACATCCATCAAATAATTCAACAACGCCCAAAGGGCTACTTCAATCCCTAAGATAACAGACCTAGCTACTCATACATGGCGTTACGATGTAAAGTAACTCTGAAACAACCATTAAAAAAACTAAAGGAAGGAGAGAAAAGAGATAAAACATTATTGTCGCTGAAACCACACGTCCTCGTCACGATCTCCACGAGCCAAGTCTTGAATTTTGCTTATCTACTTTGCTTCAGCAACCACAGAAGGTCTTTAGTTGAATTTAGGTCTAAAATTGCATCAAATGGAATCTCCTTGGCTGTAGAAATTAAAGATGAATTTATTGGAAATTGGTCGACAACGTTGAGGCTCTAGGGACAATGTCGAGACGCTGTCCTACTGCCGCCAAAACAGAAAAGGAATAAAACCACCAGCATCGAGACACTGGCCTCTTTTGCCGCCTGAACAAATAAGGGAAGTTTACCGTCGAGACACCCAAAAAGCATCGTCTCGATGCTAGCTCTCGGGTTTGCCTTCTTTTAGAGCCTCCCACTTTGATTCTTTTCAATTCCTTGGCCTCCTTTCGTGTCCCGAACACCTGATTAACTCTATTTTTTCGATTTAGCTCCAATAATTAATTCCTACAAATTAAACATTAAAATGCATAATTTTGGCCAACTAAATCTCAAAGACTAACTAAAATAAACAAGGAAAACTAGCTTGCTATGCGCACTTTCAAGGTCCTTCTTCTTGTGCTTTAAATGGTTGCGATAGTCACTCCATGAAGAAGGAAATTTCTCGAGCAGAACATTCGCCTGAAGAATCTCGCACATCTTCATACCCTTAGTCAGGATGTTTGCCACCAAGTTCTCGTACTCGTGCATTTGGTCCATCACTGGTTTTTCATCCACCATTTGGAACTACAACCACTTACCGACCACGTACTTCTTTCTGCCTGCATCACCGTTGCCATATCTAGACTCCAGAGTGTCCCAGATTACCTTAGATGACTTGTGAACAACAAACAAGTCGAACAGTGAGTCATTCATGTGATTGAGAAGATGAACGCGAACTGTTTTGTTGTCTTTCTCGATTTTTTCTGGATCAATGTCAACATCGCCCTTTGATTTTTGAGGAACGGGTTGAACCTCCTTAGAACTGTTTGGATCAAGCTGGACCTCCTTAGTGCCCGTTTGGCATTGCTGTGGATGGGGTTATAAGTGATTATAGGAAAATCTTAACTAACTTAGGTTTTTGGTAAACCTGATTTTTTTATTAATTTATGGAAAATCTATTTCGAATTCTTTAGATTTACAAAATCTATTCGATCGTAGCTTTTGAAAATGACTTCCCGAAAAATCAGGCGCCTATTTTAACAATTTTACAAAATACCAATTATATCCCTCCCTAATTTTATTTTCACGCTTTTTATCGATCCCTTTGTCAGTTTTAATTTTTTAAAAACTTTTTTTTTTCATAATCGTTCTTCTACATTTGAGATGATAAAAACAATGATTGAATTTTCAATAACTTGTGTTCTTGGTTTATCAATTTTGTGTGTTCTTTTTCTTTTCTTTTCTTTTTTTTTTTTTTTTTTTTTTTTTTTTTTTTTTTTTTTATCTTAATCATATTTTTCCTTAAATTTTGTTTGTACTTAAATTAGAATAATATTTGTTCATTACAATGTTATAATATTTTATCATATAATTTAAAATAACAAAGTATAAATTTTTAGAATAACAAAATAGAAATTTAAATTCAAACTATAATAAAATTTAAATAATTATCTTATAACAATTTAAATATTAAGTATCAATATAAAAATAATCAAAATGGATATATCCACTTTCGTCATTATAGCTAAATTGCAACAATCTTGTTTGAATTTACCAAACACTATAACCTGCTTTTTCATGTTTAACACTGAAATTTACCAAACACTAATTTACTTCTAGTTACAGATGATTTTTTTTAAAGCACAGTTGCCAGCAATTATTTTAAAAGCTACAACAATCCCAAACTAAGCCTTAGACTTTTCCAGATCAGTGGCAAGTGCTGCTTTTGATTTCTCTGCGTAATCGGTGGTGAGAATGTAGTCGACTGCCAGTTGTTTGAAAAAAATGAGTAGTTTTTTAGACCAACAATAGTAGTTAGAACCATCCAGGGGTTCTAGTTTGGACAGATCTTGAAGCACCTTTCTGGATTTAATGGACATCTTAAATTGCTTTAAACTTGTAGGAAGGAAAATAAGAACAATTTTTGTGTCATGGATGGAACCACTACCTTGAAAGCAATTTCGGCACGACCGCGGTGCTAAATCGTTTACGCCGGTTGCTCCCCAAGGTTAACGCAACACCCTCCTCGTTCGTGCACTCGAGAGAGAATGATTCGAATCAGGAAATACGTAGGAAGATAGAATGGGAAAGGAATGATCTTCCACTCTGCTCAGATAGCTGCTTTAATTTTATAGGCCAAGGGATAATAGCTTTTCCATGAATGAGGTAGTTGTTTCCCATGAACGACTGCCATGTGTCACCGTAGGAGTAGGCCACACGTGCGGAACGAGCGGTCAGCGAACGGGCGTGCGGAACGAACGGTCAACGAACGGGGGCTGTCAGCGACGTGGACTGTGGATAAAGAACCAAACCAAACTGTGACATGTGGACACAACAATACTGTGACACGTGGGCTATAGGAAAAATGAAATAAAAAAACATTTTGGCCAAAAAGTAAAACCCATTTCTTTTTTGCACACAAGCACAATTACCCAATTTCCCACCCGTCCGACAGCATGCACATGTGAGGAAAAGCCTTGGTTCCATCCTTAATCACATTTATAAGAGTAAAGAAGAGTGATTGTATAAAAACACTATTTTCAATTCTAAATTTATCCACGTGGGACAAAGGACTTCAAGCAATACTAGATTAGGCCAAAATGAAATCATTCCCAATAGATTTAGATCTAAAATCCACGGGGTCTATAAATCAAAGTGTTCTTTGTAAGTCAATATGGACTTAAGGCAGGGGAAGGTGCGCAAAAAAAACTAAAATAAAGAAGTCCTTGTTTTAATTTTGGGCAATTGAGCTTTATGGCCCCTTTGATATTTCATTTGTAAAAAGAGACCCTTTTTTAAAATCTCTTATTTGGGGACTCTTTGGGCTGCAAAAATACCATTTTGCCCTTTTCTCACTCCCTCTCACGCTCTCAAAGGTCTCTTTCTCTTCTTCTCCCTCTCACGCTCGTCAGAATCCGATTGTCCAAGAATTTAGTGAATCCCAATCGAATTTTGACAAATAATCATGCAACAACGAACTAAATTCGACCAAAAGTAATGAATCCCGACCCAATTTTGTAAATCCCGATCGAAAGTGGGCTGGATTCATGCATTCCGGTCAAATTTTGGCCGGAAATCATGCAAATCCGGCCAAAAATAATGATTCTCGGCAGGAAATAATGAATCCTGGCCGGGATTCATGCATTCCAGGCCAAAATTTGGCCGGGAATGCAAGGATTATTTATTTAAGCATTAAGAGGCAGTGGCCACTGCCAGACTTCATCCTCCTTTTTTTTAATTTTATATTTATTTAAGCATTAAGGGGTGGTAGCCTGCTTCATCCTCCCTTTTTTTTTTTTTTTTTTTTTTTGTAATTAAGCATTGGGGTAGATATTGTTTTCTTTTTTGTTTTTTTTTTTATATTTTGAATAATTAAAAGTTTCCTTATTATACTTAAATTTTATTTATTTTTAACAAATTTGAAGAAAAATCTAAATTAAGATTATATTGTATAGTTAGTTGTTTTTTAAAAAAGAAAGTGGATAAACATGGGTAGAATTTGTTGAAATTTTAAATTTTTATTGGTTTAAAATTAATGGGTATAAAAGTTTTCATGTAGGGTTAGAATTGACATTTTGCATAATTGATAACATCAAAGATCAGTAAGGGTCCCCAAATAAGAGATTTAAAAAATGGGTCCATTTTTACAAATCAACTATCAAATGGATCCATAAGTTCCAATTGTCCTTTAATTTTCAATACAGTTTGAATTCCACATTTTGTTTATTTATTTCTACAAGGACAATTTGTGATTGTTAGATCAAATACTATTAACTATCTATGAATACTAATTTTTGTTATCCCAATATTTTATCAATTTTTGGTTTTTACATTTGGATTTGAAAAAGTATGGAAATTTTCAATTTATATCCTTAAACGGATGGAAATTAGACCCTGGACTCCGATAAGTGTTACAATTTTTAACCTCTAGCTATTAAATTTATGCTAATTCTTTTCCACTAGTTTTAATAAAAAGCTTTGTAAAAATTTCTGTAAATTCAGTAATTTCTTTACAATCAAGGTTTGTAAAAATCTAAGTTTAATTGAGGTACAAATTAACTATTGAATAATTTTGTCAAAACTCACAAATTTCAACCAGAATTTAGCTTTAATGTTGTTTTTTTTAAAACAAAAAATCTTGCAAAATTTGTACCATATATATTCTATTCATTGAACATATATGAGAATGGATAATTGTAATGGGTGGCAAAATTATGAAGCATAATAGCAAATATAGCAAGTTTTTAAAATAATTGCAAATATGGCAAAAATTTTAAATGAATTTTTTATATCTCCAAATTGTTCCTGATTGGCGCGCATTTTCTTCATCCTCGTCTGTTTTTTGTTTTTTTGTTTTTTTTTTGTATTGATAGAATCTATCAGTGATAGAAAATTTCTATCACTGATAGATTCTATCAGTGGTAGAAAAAATTTCTATCACGGATAGAAATCTTCTATCACTAATAGATTCTATCAGTGGTAGAAAAACTTTCTATCAGTGATAAAAATTTTCTATCACTATTGAAACATTTCTATCAAAAACCAAACAACACGATTGAAAACCTTGTTCAAGTAAATTTTTTTATTCAGTTCATAATGCTCATCTTTCTATCACCTATCACTGATAGAAGATTGAAAACCTTGTTTAAGTAAATTTCTTTATTTGGTTTATAATGCTCATCTTTCTATCACTGATAGAAAGTTTCTATAAGTGTTAGTGTTCTGATATCATATTGTTTTGTTAGTTGTTTGGTTATTGTTGTCATTCTATATGTTTTTGTAGTTGTTGTGTTCTATCATGACTTTTTAATCACTGATAGAAAGAGTTTCTATCAGTGATAGAAACTAGTTGTTTCGTTATTGTATGTTGGATTTTTCTATCAGTGATAGAAAACTTTCTATCGGTGATAGAAAATTTTTCTATTAGTGATAGAAAGTTTTCTATCAATAGTGATAGAAATCTTCTATCAATGATAGAAAAGTTTCTATCACTGATAGAAAGTTTCTATCAAGAAAAACTTTCTATCATTGATAGAAAAATACTTATCATTGATAGAAATCTTTTCTATCACGGATAGAATTTATCGGTGATAGAAAATTTCTATCACTGATAGAAAATCTTTCTATCACTGATAGAATCTATCAGTGATAGAAAAACTTTCTATGAGTGATAGAAAATCTGGAGGGGTATTTTAGTAAATGCAACAAGCAGACCATCAGATTTTGCCATTTTTGCAATTTTTTTTGTGGGCTACTAGATTTGCAATTATTTTGGTCCATATTGCTATCCTTGCAACTGGCCAAATATTTTTTTTTTAACAAAGTTTTGAAAAAAAAAAAAAAAACCTTATGAGAGGGTAAAATTGCAACAACTTTCTAAGTTTAAAATTAAGATTGCGACACAAATCTAAGTCGTTTGAAGTGAAATTGGATGAAATTAAAGTTTTTTTAAAGGTAAAAATGAATACAACTCCACAAGTTAACAAAACCTATCTTTTTCCCAAAAAGTTAATAGAGACTCGCATAACTGTACAAACATATATAAATGACAATAGAAATATAATAAGTTTGAGACAAGCTTCCTCTAACTTTGTCCCTACGAAAAATTTGAATCTTCATTTTTATCTCATTTGCTAATTTCCGCGATGGGTTTTGGATTTTCCATTAAGAAAATGTTTTGCTTTTTTATTTTAGTTTTTATTATTTTTGTAACTAAGATATAATTAAACATCAATAGACATCTAAAATATACATAATTTTAAATAAAATTAAAATAAAATATAGGTTAATTACAAGTTTAGTCCCTAAACTTTCATAATTGTGTCAATTTGGTCACTAAACTTTAAAAAGTGTCAAATAAGTTCTTGAACTTTCAATTTTGCGTCTGTTGAGTGAGAAATTTCGGACAATCACAAATTGCTTCATCATTAATTTGAATTAATGATAAAATAAATTTGGAACCAATTACAAATTTACATGTGTCCCTAAATTAAATTAATAGACATTAAAATTCGGCAAATCAAACTATGCCACTTGTCTATTATTGATTAGTCAGATGACATAAGCCGAGTCCAATCAAATTATGCCACGTGGCAATTGGACCCGAGACTAATGTAACTCGAGATCATTGAAGAAATTGAGCTAAATTAAAATAATCTAACTTTATTAAAAATGAGTTGGATTAAAGCCCAAATATAACCTAAGCCCAAAGGTTGGGCCCAAGTCCAACCCCATATGAGGTCCATCAAACTCTATAAATAGAGGAGGCCACCATTCATTTTGGGCATTCAGATTCAGAGATAGAGTCAGAGAACTCAGAGTCCAGAGCATTCTGCCAGAGTCTAGAGTCGTCAGAAGCCAAAGACTCAACAGGTTTGAAGACTAGAAGACTCTAAGAAGAGATCAACAAGCCAACTGACCGATCAAGAAAATCAACAAGTCAGCAGGCCGATCACCCAAGAGGATCAACAAGCTAACAAGCCGATCCAACAGATCATCAAGCCAATAGGTCGATCCAAAAGAACATCAAGCTAGTAAGTCGATCATCCAAGAAGATCAACAAGTCAACAGGCTGATCCAAGAGATCATTAAGCTAGTAGGCCGATCATCCAAGAAAATCAACAAAGCCAACAAGTCGATCCAAGAGATCATCAAATCAACAGGCAGATCCAAGAGATCATCAACCTAGCAAGTCGATCATCTAAGAAGCCCAACAAACTAGTCCAAGAAGAGCAACAAGCTAGAGGCCAAAGTTTATATATTTGTGAGAATGAATCAGAGGATAAATATTAGAGACTGTAACACTTACATCAAATTCAATAAAATCAAGTTCATTTCCACGAATTAAATTTCTATTGTTGGAATCTCGTGTGAACAGTGTCCAATAGGTCACTGAACTTTAATAAATATATCTAATAGATCCTTGAACTTTTACTTATAGGTCTCTCAACTAATTGTGTCGGTTTAGTCCTTCAACTTTCATGATTGTGTCTTATTCGACATTTTTTAAAATTCACAAGTCTACGTATACAAAATTGAAATTTATCTCAATAGACATAAAATTCAATTTCATATCTAGATTGATTAATTTTTAAAAATCTCAAATATGTCAAGGACCTAAGTTCAATTAGACATTTTTAAAGTTCATGAACCTATTAGACACAAAATTGAAAGTTCAATAACCTATAAGTAACTTTTTGAAGTTCATAGACCAAATTGACATAGTAAAAAATTTAGGGACTCAACTTGTAATTATAACTTAAAATATATTATGTATAATAATTAATGTCATACAAATATTTTATCATGTTATTATTGTAAGAACCAAGGGTTAAAACTTTGATGTCAATGAAAATGTCGAGGTCTCAATTTTATGGAAATATTAATGGAAATATCAACCAAATGTTGACGTCGATGCATATTTCTAGAAAAATATTTAAAACAAAAAAAAAAACATATTTAAATTAATTAATAAGTGTTCTACATTTTTAAAGAAAGTTAAAATACCTATTATAAATATTATCTCCACATTAGTTACATTTTGTTGTTATTTTGATCGATTTTTTTGATCTTATAATGAAAATAGGGTGGTTGCAACAATAGCAAAAGAGAAATCCTCAATTGCAAACGTACCTCCACTTTTTTAGGGTTGCAATTATGACAAAAAAAAGTTCAACCCAGCCCAAAACGCAAATAGAAAAAGTCAAAAATACACTTTCTAGCATTTTCGCATGTTTTGTTATTATGAAGTATATCATTAGTATATCAGATATACTGTTGATATACTATTGATATACCTAAAATGAAATATATCTGATATACTATTGATATACTTTACTCTGGTATATTAGTGGAATGATATTCCTAATATAAAGTATATTAACAGTATATCATTGTTTTATATTCAATATATTCAATATACTTAAATTGAAGCATATCACTGGTATACTACTAATATACTCTAATATATGAGTGAAATGATATTCCTAATATGGATTATATATCAACAGTATATCAACATTTCATATTCAATATAAAAAATATACTTAAAATAAAGTATACCATTGATAATTAAAAATATATATCAATGATTTTTTTTTTTTTAAAAAAAATAACAAGTCTATCATTGATGTATTTAGCCACGCATAATCAGATATATCAATGTTATTAATTATTTGAGTAATATAACAAATGAAGTATATCAATGGTATATCAATGTTCATAACAAGTATATAAGACAAACATTTTATGTTATAAAAAACAAACATTTCATTTAAAATATGTATATGGCACAACACAAATCAATGAAGAGAAAAGAAAACATAACAAATATAAGTAAAGACAAAGTAACATATCAAGTATATCAACATTCACATATCATGTATATCATTCTTATATCAATACTCATTTATTATCAAAGGTAACACACTTATCAAATCAAATATATATTATGTATATCATTGTATTCATTCGAGTATATCAAATTTGGTACATCAGTTAACTGATATATTTTATATTTCGTATATCAATAAATATAAAGTATATCAGATATACTACTAATATACCTGTTGATATACCAACAAGGGTAAAACTGGAATAATAAAAAACAACAAAAAATAGATTTTAAAATTTTTGTTATATTTGTAAATCTCAAAAAGCATGGCTAAATTTGCAAATGTCTTAATATTTTTTGCTACTCATTGCAATTTCCCTCGAAAATATTGAGTCACCTCTGGTACATAACAACTTGGCGATGACTTTTGCAAACAAAAGAGGACAAATTTTAGTGTGGGTCCATTTCTAGCTTTTGAATGGAATCGCAAGATTGTAGCCCATTTGGAAGTTCCTTCAGTTGGTCACACCCTCTAATTCTCAGAACTTTAAGGTGCTTCTCACCATTCTCATCACAATAACCAAAAAGATCTGAAATTTTCAATAATCTTTCACAGACGGAAATATACAACTCTTCAAGACGAGGAAAAGTTGCAACATTTGATGCATCTGTCACTTCTTCCCACTGCACTAGGTTCTGCATCTCACGGAGAATTAAATGCTTTAACTTGGGAAATAATGTCCTTTGGTTGGAGTAGTTTCCATAGAACTCATTGCCTATACTATGTACCCTGGGAAAGTCACGAATATAAAGTCTCTCTAAGTTGGTTAATTGTCCCAACATTGGTAGCTTTTCACAATATCTACCTAAATATAGGTGTATTCTCACTAAATTCTCAGAAAAATATTTTGTTAGGAAAACATCCACCTAAAAACCCTCCGATATGCCAAAGCGAGCTTAGCTTAGTGGTAATTGGCATGTACCCACGACCATGAGGTCAGAGGTTCGAATCCCCCCACCCCGAAATGTTGATGTACTCAAAAAAAAAAAAAAACCCTCCGATATCCAAACATGGTAGATTTTTGTGTGGTTGAAGGCCTTCCAAAACTTCCAAATCATTGTGATGCTTTACTTCTCTATGATTTTCCAAACTCCAAAAATGGCGTAGTTCGTGTAAGTTCTCCTTCTCAACCAATGTCACATTCTTGGCTTCCTCTTTACTTCCAACTCGTTCTAGATAAGTTGTGTCAATTGGCTCAAATATGCAGGCATTTTCTTCAAACGGAAAAAAAACCAAATGTCGTAAACTAACCAATTCTCTCAAATTTTTTGGAAGCTTGCCCAAGTCGTAACTAAGCCTTAGTGTTTGCAAATTATGAAGCAAAATAATAGATCTTGGAATATTCTTTATTTTAGTACCTGAAATGTTAAGATATCTCAAATGCTTCAACTTGCAAATTGAATCAGGTAACTTGTAGACGACCATTGAATTCATAATAAAAACCCGCAAACCAACAAATTCCACGATCTTATCATGAATCACCTTCTACAATAGTCTAGGACACGCCCAAGTGTCAAAAGAAACCGTACGTAACTTGCTTGCATATTTTTTATCCTCTTTCGTCCAAAGCTCAGTTTTGGTTTACTATGATCCAATTGCATTAATATTTTATGATTTGAAATACCACATGCAATATCATGTATAAGATCATGCATCTTGCAACTTATAATTCTTCTCTCTCCATCATATTTAACATCTTGAAATAAACAACGAGACAACAAGATATTGAAGTACTTGTATCCCGTTTCTTCCATTGTTTCGTTGCTTACTTCTTCTGATTGAGTAAACCCTTGTGCCATCCACATTTGAATCAATTCCTCTTTGTCAAACTCAAAATCTTTGGAAAAATTTGAACAATACGCAAAACATTGCTTTATGGAAGGTTTTGGTAGACGATCCACACTTAACTTCAATGTGAATGTAACAAAATCATCCTTTTTTAATGGATTTGTTACAACACATCTTAACATTGTCACCCATTGGTCATGGTCTCCTGGAAATTGTACTGCTCCTCCCAAAACTTTAGCAACTAATGGAATCCCACCAATCTTTTTAACCAACTCTTTTCGGATAGGCTCCAAATTGGAAGTCATTGGGACTTCATTTGCATTTGCAACTGTTATAGACAATTTTGGATCACCCCGATATACAAGGAGCTAACGAGGACAACCAAGGAGAAATCGGGCTGAAAGATGGACCAAGGAGGCAAAACCAGCAAGTGGGACGGGCCAAGACCGAAGGGGTCGGGTTTTTGGCCCGACCCCCTGCTCGGCCTCAGCCCGCTCGCGCGGGCCGAGTCCGTCCGATGCCGTTAGGCCCCTACCACCTCCGTCAGCCCCGGTTTTGTCTGGTTTGACCTAAAACGCATCCGAAACCCTAAAAACGCTAGGAGGATGAACAGATATTTATACTCCTCTTCACCACTGAAGAAGCGACTCCGAATTCTATCCCTAAACAATATTCTCTATTCTCTGCTTTCTCCTCTTGCTCTTAGTTTTCCACTCCCTACCGTTCTGTTTGCTGACTTAAGCATCGGAGCCGGTGTGGCGAGCACCGTCTTCCCCCCTCATCTACAAATTTACCGTTGGTGGCACGTGAAGGTCAGGTGAGTTCCTCTAGCCAAAATCGACCATCAACATGCACTTTTCACGAATATGACCCAACATTAATCTTCAGTTAATTTGCATAATTGATGAGCATCAAGTTCTTGTTTCATCATATTTGCACCTTCAGTACTCCTCGTAGTTACAAGGATACTATTTCCCGATTTTTGAGTAAATCCTCATTAAACATTCCTTCAACTTCTCCCAATTCATTTTATCTTCGTTCCAAACATCGTCAAGCACGAGAAAATATCGTTTGCCATCCATCTTTCTCCTAAGCTTTCCAAGTAGGGCCTCCCTATTGTCGCTGCAATCACTAGGATTATCCTCCAGATTCTGTAAGATTGCTTGCAAAATCTTGTTGACGACAAAAGGATCAGACACACATACCCATATAGTCTCATCAAAATGGACTTTTATTCTGTGGTGATGGAAGAGCAACTTGGCCAAAGTTGTTTTTCCTGATCCACCCATACCAACAATGGGTAGGATAGAATTAACTTGTCGTTGGCTAGCCCCAATCACTTGGTCCACCAAACTTGAAACTTCTGAATCCCTTCCCATAACTCCATCTTCATCAGCCAGTGAAGTTGTCTCCAAAAGCTGGCCCCAACCACTTGGTCCACCACCAATGCTTTGTGTTTCAGTGGATGGCTTATGAGAAGGGTTTAAAAGGCCTAAGTCACGGTTATTCTCGCGTAACCGCTCCATAATTTCTTTCAATTTATTTGCAATCCTGATACCAAATAAAAAGTTGTGTACAAAAGGAACAGAAAAGGAATACCTTCCTTCCATTTTTGCAATTTCCACCTTTTGTCGAAGATCTTCATAAACAAGCTCATCTAATACATCCTCAGCTTCAAGAACAATCTTGTGAAGATCCTCCACCAACTGCTTCGGTGATTCTTTATATTCTCCTCTCAACAACTCTTCAGAAACAACCAGCTGGTTTCTCAACCTCTTGAGGTCCTTCTCCAAATTCCATACTCGACCAATTTGCCCAGCTGCAAGTTTCACGACTTTCTTCAAGGTTTCTGTCACAGCAAAAGTCCACAGGAACTCAGCCATGTCGCCAAGATCTTCCCTTTCTCTCCAGAGATTTGGAACTGCGGAAAAGAATCAATTTGGTGTGCCTAAATTATGAGAGGTAGGCTAAAATAATGTGTTTCTAATGTTTTGAGGAAGAAAATTCAAACTACTCCGCCGGATTTGTGGACTTTGTAGATCCATGTGAATTGGGGGGAAGCATCATAAATAATTATTGGTAGAAAATAAAGTGAAAGCATTATTATTTATTTATTTATTTTTTTTTTTTTGAGGGGAAAGTGAAAGCATTATTGGTATACTTTTTTGAGTTTGAAAACGTACGCTTGGAATTTATTATTATGTTTTTAATAAATGATTTTTGTCTATGAGGTAGGCTTAAGAAAATTATTTACAAAGATGAGTTTTTTTTTTTTTTTTTTTTTTTTTTTTTTGAGAAGGGAAACACATAAAAACTACAGAGAGTTATAAGAAAGGGTTGGGACGTCCACTCGCTGCATTTCTTTAGCTAAGCTGCTTCGAGCCCATATAGGACAATCTTCTAGCCAGATTTCAGAGTGTTTTGTTGTGCGAGCATGAGTAGCTAGCTGGTGTGCTACTTTATTGCCCTCCCTTGGGGTTAGAAGGAACCCCCTGATATGATGATCTTTGGCCAAAAGTCTGAGTTGGTGAATTAAGGGGGCTAGTTCGTTGAGATATTGTTCTCGATCATGAAGTAAGTTCCAAACAATTTTGGAATCTATTTCTGCCCAAACTGGTGATAAGCCTGAATCCATTGCTAGAAGCACACCATCTACCAGCGCCTGAGCTTCTGCCCACTCTACATTGCAACTTGTTCTCCTGTAATTTTCTGCAGTTGCCATCGCTTCGCCCTTTGAGTTTCTGATGATCATTCCCGATCCCATCTCTCCGTTTGCTAATGACGCGTCCACATTTAATTTATACTGGTTGTGAGGCGGTGGTATCCACTCTCCTTGGAGGGAGATATCAGTTTCTCCCGATCGCGCTTGATCGCCCTGACGCTTTGTTTGAGCCTCCACATAGTCTGAAATGTAACTTGATGCCCAATCTAAAGGGTTATCTGCCTGCTGGAAGTTTATCCTGTTACCCTGAAAAACACATTTATTTCTGTTGTTCCATATGGACCATAGAGTTGCCACAAAGATTGCCATATCACCATCGCTTAGATTTTCCTGTAACCTACAAAACAGATCAAGAGAATCATCAAAATGGTTATTTAGAAGAGATTGCACTGGGCTCCAAAGGGCCCAGTGCTTTTTTACCTTTTTGCATGCCCACAAAGCATGTACAGTTGTTTCATTCATTTTCCCACACTTTGGGCATCGAGGGTCATTATGGACTCGACGGGTGACAAGATTCATGTTGGTTGGGAGGATATTCAGGCTGGCCCGCCATGCAAAGATCTTGAGTTTATTAGGGATGTTCAACTTCCATAATGTTTTCCACCAAGAGCAGCTAAAGGAATTCGCTGATGAAGACGCCTCATTACATCCATCTATTGCAAGTTTATAGCCGCTCCTGACAGTATACTTTCCTGTTTTGTCATAATGCCAAAAGAAAGTATCTGGGATACTATCACCTGCAATTGGGATATCTTGAATTTTTTCCACATCATCCTGCACAAAAAGATCTGTTAGTAGCGGGATATTCCAAGATTGACTACCTGACAAAAGACTGTTAACTGTACGGTCAGTTAGCGGTCGTTGAGGAGATAGTAGCCTGAAAGTTTTCGTTCTCGGGATCCACTGATCGTCATAGATGTCAATAGATTTTCCGTTTCCAACTCTCCACCGTCCTCCTGTCATGGCTAGTTCTCGCCCCCAAATGATCCCCCTCCAAACATAAGATGGTCTGCTTCCCAAAGTTGCTTTTAGGAAATCTTCCTGAGGATAATATCTGGCTTTCAGGATTTGGGCCATTAGAGATTTCGGTCTATGTAATAGTCTCCAGGTATGTTTGGCCAGCAATGCCTGGTTGAACAGTCTTATATCTCTGAAACCCATCCCTCCTCTATCCTTTGGTTTTGTCATTGCTTCCCACTTCAGCCAATGAATTTTCCTCCCCTGTTCAGAACTACCCCACCAAAAATTAGCCATCAGCCTGTTCAGGTCATGACAGCACCCCTGGGGAAGTTTGAAACATGAAAGAGTATAAGTGGAAACTGCCTGAGCTACAGCCTTTATCAACACCTCCTTTCCCGCCATTGAAAATAATTTTGCTTTCCACCCCTGCAGCACCTTTTGAACTTTAGATGTTATATAGTTCAAAGAAGCTTTCTTGTTTTTAGCTAGGGAAGATGGACACCCAAGATACTTTCCATGGTCTTGGACTATCTTGACTTTTAAAATGTTGGCTAAAAATCCTTTTACATCATTTGCCACTCCTGCCCCAAAAGCTATCTCTGATTTATCAAAATTAACGACCTGCCCAGTGGCTGCTTCATATACTTTCAGGATTCGTTGCATCTCATCAAATTCCTCCTTTCTTGCTTTGAGAAAAAGTAAACTATCATCTGCAAAAAAGAGGTGAGAGATAGGTGGTGCCATTTTGGCAATTCTAAGGCCTGAAATATTTTGAGATATCTCGGCCTTTTTAAGAAGGCTAGATAATCCCTCAGCACACATGAGAAATAAATAAGGAGATAGTGGGT
This sequence comes from Luffa aegyptiaca, assembly GCA_017139565.1. Classification (NCBI taxonomy): domain Eukaryota; kingdom Viridiplantae; phylum Streptophyta; class Magnoliopsida; order Cucurbitales; family Cucurbitaceae; genus Luffa; species Luffa aegyptiaca. The sequence goes on from CM029397.1 coordinate 29,050,227, forward strand.
CGCCCTGTCTAAGCCCTCGTGAGGGCTTAAAAGATTCAGTACAGGTACCATTAATAAGAATCGAAAAGGATACAGATTCCACACACATGCCAATCCTCTTTATCCAAGCTGAACTAAAACCCATCTTTGCCATTATTTTCCTAAGAAAAATCCACTCTACTCTATCATATGCTTTACTCATGTCCAATTTTATAGATGCAAAACAATTTTTCTTGGACTTAGATCTTTTAATGTAATGCAGACATTCATAACCAACAATAACATTATCAGCTATTAATCTACCAGGGACAAACGCACTTTGAGTATCAGATATGATAGAATGTAAAATAGTTTTCAGACGGTTGGCAAGCACTTTAGCAATAAGTTTATAACACACATTGCATAAACTAATAGGGCGATAATCGTTCACCGTGCTCGGGTTTTTCCTCTTCGGTATGAGTACAATTGTTGTTTCATTAAACTTATCTGGCATTTCCCCCTCGTTGAGGCATCGGAGACATGTTTTTGTCACTGTTTCTCCTACTATACTCCAGTATCTTTGATAGAAGAGGGCTGGTAATCCATCTGGTCCAGGGGCTTTGGTCGGGTGCATTTGTTTCAAAGCTTCATCCACCTCCATAGCTACAAAAGCACGATCTAGATGAAGATTCATCTCATCTGTAACTCTTGTTGTGGTAGCTTGAATAATTTCATCCATTGCCTGCACATTAAAAGGAGAGGATTTAAAAAGTTCAGAAAAATAATGAAGGAAATTTTGTTCAATATCTTCCCTGTTTTCAAAACAATGCCCCTCAGCATCAGTTATTTTCTGGATTTTGTTCTTCTGTCGTCTGAGAGTGGCTTTGGAGTGGAACCATCTTGTATTTCTGTCCCCCCATTTGAGCCATTCTTCTCTAGAGCGTTGTTTCCAGTAAATTTCCTCCTCCATAAGAATATTATCTAGGCATTTCTCTTCTCGCTTTAACAATGCTAGTGTGCTTCCTTCCAATCGGCCCTCATTCAACGCCTCAATTCTCCTTTTAGTTTCAGAAATTCGTGTTTTGAATCTTCCTGTTTTGTTTCTTCCCCACCGCTTTAGCTCCTCAGATACGCTCCGAATTCGGATGAGTAAACTGCTAGGCGATTCATCGCCTCTTCCCTTTTCCCAACCAGCCTGAATTATTGGGGCACAATCCTCATAAAGAGTCCATGTTTCTTCAAATTTGAAATGGAGTGCTTTTTTCCTTGTGGAGGAATGAGCTCCATATTCTTGTAAAACAGCCTCGATAACTCTATGATCTGAAGACAAAAAACCAAGATGATTAATAGTAACAGAATGAAAAAGATTCAAGAGATCAACATTACCGACACACCGGTCTAGCCTTTTCCTAATAAAGGCTATTCCAGGCTGATTGTTCTTCCACGTGAATCGATTGCCCTTGAAACCAAGATCTCGAAGAGCGCAGTCATCTAATGCATTTACAAAATGTTGGCTTTGTAATCTCTCGAAGTCTCCTCCACCATCCTTTTCATTTGCTTGGGTTATTGCATTTAGATCTCCAGCTACCATCCAAGCCGTATGAGGTATGCCAGAAAGACGACGTAGTAACGTCCAAGATAAGTGTCGATTTTCTTGCTTTGGTTCGCCATACATGCCTGTAAATCTAAAAAATTTTCCTTGAAATTCAATGTTAGTATCAATATGCACCTTAGAATAAGAAATAATATTTAGATTAATAAGCGTCTCCTTAAGAGAGTTCATTCGAGATTGATTAGATTTCGTCTCCATTAAAAACACAACTTGGGGATTTTTTTCTCGCACCAAATCTTTTAGTGCCCGGAATGTTCGAGGGTTCCCCGCCCCCCGAGCATTCCAACTAAATATTTTCATGGCTCCCGGCGGGCCTGCTCAACAGGCTCCGCCGATAGACTTCCATCGTTTGGAGGAAGTGGTGATTTGAGTCTCTTGCTTGGGCACCTTTCTAGGCCGTCATCATCAACGACCCTCTTCTTACGAGTGAACTGAACTGTTTGTTGCATGGGGCAATTGGTCTTGATTTTATCCCACGACCTATTAACCCTCTTCCATCCTCTGGATTGTCTTTTTTCACTGTTTGTTGGATTTTCAATTGCTCCATGTTTCTCATCTCCGTTAGTAAATTCCCCATGATTTCCTTTCGTCGGTTGTTGATTGGATTTCAAAAAATCTTCATCCATTCTATCTTCACCATGCAATTGGACTGGGTTGATTGCCCGCGGTTTCATGTTCTTTGGACCAAAATCCTTGCTGAAAATCAGTGTTGAGGTTTGGCCCGTTGGAACTTCTGGTGAAGCTTTAGTTGGACTTGATTTTGGGCTTAAGTTTGCATCAATTGGCCTAAATTTTTTTGAAGCTTCATGTGGGCTTGAGTTGGGTTTGAGACTCAAATTAGTTACCAGCGTGACATCCATCAATTGGGAAGTGGGTTGGGTCATGATATTGGACCCAAGCCCACCAACTCTTTTTTCCCCCACTGAGTTTCCTTGCCCTAAATCCTCACAGCAGCCGTTTCTTCTCTTCCCTTTTCCCATATTTGATTCGCAAGATTTCAAACTTTCTAAAACGGAGCAGCCGTTATTTTCTCCATTCTCGTTGCCGTGAATCACGCCGCCTGCATTAAAAGGGAAATTCTCCACAAGAGAAGCGTTATCAAAGGAAATGGGACATTTAATACCCGTTATCTCCGTCGATTGCATTGATTGCGGGGAGAATTCATCGGAAAAGGGTGTAGTAGACGACCGGCGGTTGTTTTCCGGCTGCCGTTCGTCACCGCTTTCAGCAGAGCTTTGGGAGTCCTCTGACTCTCCATGTATGTTTTCTTCTTCTTCCTCCCATGCGTTGGATTGCCATGGTTGCCATCTTCTTTGTTTGTACCCGAATCGTCCTCTTCCTCCTCTAATTCCCTCGTATCCTTTGTTATTTGTGTGAAAATGTTTCTTTCTCGGGGGAGTTGCAGCTCTCATCCAAGAACCGAATTGCTTTTCTGGTTTTGCTTGAGTCTTCAGTTGGGGGCACGATCCGTCGTTGTGATCAATCATCCCACAGTAGTAACAAAAATCTGGTAGTCTCTCATATTTAATCACTGCCAAAATTTTTCCAGTTGGTCCGCCATTTAGAGTTAGGCCTCTGCATAATGGTTCATTGATCTTCATTTTGACCCGTACTCGAAGGAAACGACCCCAACATTCATCCGCTTCATTAGTGTCAACTCTCTGAACTGTCCCTAAACGACTCCCAAGTGATTGAGCCACGGTTTCGTTCCGTAGTCCCAACGGAAGGCGATGAAATTGAACCCAAAACTGGGCTTCTTCAAAAACCATATCTTCTGGTAAGTCAAATGTCGTTGGAGCTTTGAGGAGTATTAAGTTGCCACCGAAACACCACGAGCTTTCTTCCAATATTTTGTCTCTTCCCTGTTCTGATTGTGGGTTAATTAGGAAAAGATTGTCCCCGATGTTATCAATTGTTATCCCTCGGCAGAATTTCCACACCCCTCTCATTGTTTTTTTGAAAGCTTCGATGTTGATGATCCTTTGGGAGAGAACCTTCCCCACCAATCTGTTTTGGAGTTTATTTTGAGCTGTTTGCAGGCCTAACTCCGATGTGTCAATTCCGCTAATCTCCTTTTGAGAGAGCTTGAGCGCTGTAAGCTTTTCAATTACATCCATAATGTGAAGAGAAACCTTCCACAGAAGGAGTGAAACAGACGATACCGCCTGAGAGAGACTCCTCAAAACAGAGGAGAGATTGAATTATGGCAACCCTTTACAAAGATGAGTTGGTGTTGGATGATAGGTTAGAAATAACGGATCAATTCGTTGTAGTATAGTGGTGAGTATTCTCGCCTGTCACGCGGGTGACCAGGGTTCGATCCCCGGCAACGGCGATTTACTTTTTTTATCAAAAAAGAAAAAAAGGGACATAAATTCATTTAAAATTAAAAGTTGATAATTATTTGCCTAAATTTATGCATTTTTATGTTTTATATGTAGGAAGTATGTGTTTGAAGCTTAATTCAGCAATTAGAGCCAAATGGAGTTCAATCCTTAAAAAAAAAAAAAAGCGTCGCGACGCTATCGACAGATTTTCTATAAATTCCTCTTTTCAGCTACGGACTAGGGGAGTCCAATTGGTGAGATTTTAGCCATAATTTCGACTAGAGACCTTTTGTGGGAGCTAAAGGCAAGACCAAGGAGCGGGAATCAAGCGAGAAGACGTGGAGATCGTGACGGGGACGTACGGTGTCGGCGGATTCGAGTTTTCCTTTCTCTTTCCCTTAACTCTTGTAGTTTTTATGGTTTTTCTTGCAATTAGTGTTTGTGGTTTAAAGACTATGAATTGCTAGTTGTTTGTCTTAGGGATTGATGTAATTGTTTTAGTTGTTGGATTGATTTTTAGGTATGAATGTGTTTTTATTTTACTCATGCAATTTTGTTTAATGCTTTCAATTACTTGATCACTAATTGAATGATTTAAGTGTTGAATCTAACTCGGGAGGGAGGATTTGGCCTAAGACTTACTTTGTTTAATTGCATGACTAGAGTAGAAATTCTAAGTTTGTGACGGGATTTGGAATATCTTTAGAAGCGTAACAAGGATCGAACCGAATAATGCCTTGCATGTTAATGAACTTAGATAGGGATATCAAGTTAGTTTATATGCATGAGAATCAATTATACTCGGGAGAGGTAATCGTGATAAAAGTTTCCTTGGCTTGTAGAATAATTGCACGGTCAATTCATTCCTATTAATCAATCCTCAATCTTAATCAATGAAATCAATTCCCTAAGAGTCTTTCCATTTGAGTCTCCACTTTTATTTTTATGCTTTTAGTCTTTATTTTTATCTTTATCATTGAGTTTTTCTCCCTAAATAAAATTGAACAAAAGTATTCACGGTGCTTAATTTGCTAGAAAACCAATCCAGAGAACGATACTCTTTTTTCACGAAAACATTATATTATTACTTGACCCGTACACTTGCGGTAAGCAAATTGCACATCAAAAGTTTATGGACTTATTAGACACAATATGTTAACTTTCCTTATGTTTTTCACATGTTTTTGGGCGACGACGGCAGCTCAAATTTTCCTTATATACAAGGTCTAGGACGCCGTTTTGGAGGGAGGATTTTCATTCAGATTTGTCACGTCATAACTAATTTATTCTTTTTACCCTTGTTATTGTAATTTTGTCGCCATCGGACCTTGTTATTTTATGGTTATGCATAGCTAAATCCTTTGTCATTAAGATTGATCTTATGGTTTAATTAAATGAATGATTTATTGCTCTTTGTTTTATCCATTCATATAGTAATTACTTGCTTAATGCCTTTAATCTACTAATAATGGATATTTAATGTAGTTTGCTTTTGAATCTTAAGCCCAAGAGAGATGATGATGTAGAATGGACCTTAATTACATGACTAAAGTGATTCTAAGTTTGGGAGATTTAGAACCACTTTAAAAATTGTTTCTTAATATTCTTGAGATTTAATTGTGCTCCGGAGGAATGATTAGACACTAGAATTCTTGAATTGTGTGAAATAGTGTTTCCACTTTAGTTTTAATTCGATCTCATCACATATCTTTCTCGGAATAAAATTGAATGGTAGTATCTATGGTGTTGGTAGAAAAATGCGGAATACAAATAACAATAATATTATGATGACAATAATAATATTATAACTATCTCCCATTCCACATGTTAAGCCATGCAAAACAATAATAATAGTCAAGAAAAATAATAAAAGATAGGAAAAAGAAAACGACACCGAAAAATATACTGGTTCACCCCTAGCTCGGGACTACGTCCAGTCTTCTGCAACTGCAGGTTTTACTAGAAATCTGGGAGATGACAGGAAGCCTTCAATAACGTCACAAACTAACCCTCAATAGCCCAACAATAGCTATTGACTTCCAAGTATCACAACCCAATAGCTTGGGATAAACAAAGAAATAAAACTCTCAACCCAACACAAGAGAATAAATCTTTTTTCTCTCAAAAACTCACTGTCGCACATCAATTTGCTGAAGAAAATAAACCAGCTGCATGGTCACTGCTCTCCGTTTTTCTTTCGACTGTTGCACCAAAAAGGTCCTTCACTGACATATATATGCAAGTAAAAAACAATCTAATTTACTAATGGGCCAAGCCCATTAACCCTTTTCTTTCTTTTCTATGCAAAGCAAGTTGAGGAAGGAGTTTTTTTTCTCCACATATCCAACAATTTCCCACTTGGAAAAAAAAAAAAGATCTCGTCTCCCACTGCAACAAAATTTTAATCATCTTGACAAACTCCAAGGATCTACTCCCACTACAACTGTTATCTCTGATCTTCTTGGTAAACTCCAAGGCTCAAAATACCTGAAAAACAACAACAAAAATAGGCAACTATCAGAATATAACTGTAGCTCATCTGTGCTCGCCCCAAGGTATGGGCTAACTAGGTGGACCAGTCTTCCAGACAAAAAAGACAGACACAGATTCCCACTTCCACAAAGTGGTGTCACTTGTCATCTTCTTCCAACCCGAACAACTACTCCCAAAGAAGATACACTTTGAGAATGGCTTGAATCCTCTATTTAAACCTACTACCAAGCTAGAGACCTGACCCTTGACCTTAGCAACTGCTCCAGCCTTCCACTTTGATGCCTCAACTCGCCTAAGCGACTTCTTCAACTCATTTGAGCATCTGACAACTGGGGATTCACGATAGCCATAAACTTTCTCTCCTGGACTTCCCAATTGTTTCTAAACTAAAAGATCTTGATCGGATTGATCGAAATTGGCTATCCTTGTTGCTGGCTCAACTGTACATCTACAACAACCATCTGCAGCTTTAACCGACATCCATTGTCTCTTTGATCCTTTGGCAACATTCAACTGCCATTTGTATAGTGTAGATTTCCTGTGACCAACTGCCACTACCTGGGATTCGAACTTGAGTTTACACTAGCGACTACCAAACTCACATATGTAACCATCATCTGCCAACTTGCCAATAGAAATAAGATTCATCTTGATATTAGGCACAAACCTGACATCTCACTATACTAATTTACATCTGTTGGCTTTTTGGCCCTTAATCTAAAATTAATTAATTTTAATTAATTAATTAATCAATGTTTTGATGATAACAAACTCAATTTTTAATTATTGAAAATTTTAGAATTTTAATGTGCCCATAGTGTAGAGCTCAGAACAATGATTCCAACGCCTCTTGAATCACTCAAAGTTCATTTTATCCTCGTCCCAAATATCGTCAAGCACGAGAAAGTATCTTTTTCCATCCATCTTTCTCCTAAGCTTTCCAAGTAAGGCCTCCCTATTGTCGCTGCAATCACTAGGATGACCCTCCAGATTCTGTAAGATTGCTTGCAAAATCTTGTTTTTTCCTGATCCACCCATACCAACAATTGGTAGGATAGAATTAACTTTTCGTTGGCGGGCCCTAATCACTTGATCCACCAAACTTGAAACTTCTAAATCCCTTCCCACAACTCCACCTTCATCAGCCTGCTAAGTTGCGTCCAAATTCTGGCTGTGAATGCTTTGTGTTTCAGTGGATGGCTTGTGAAGAGAGTTTAAAAGGCTTAAGTCACGGTTATTCTCGCGTAACAGCTCCATAATTTCCTTCAAATTCATTGCAATCTTGGTACCTAATAAATCATTGTCTATAGAAGGAACAGAAAAGGAAGACCTTTCTTCCATTTTTGCATTTTCCACCTTTTGTGGAAGATCTTCATAAACAAGCTCATCTAATAGATCATCAACTTCAAGAACAATCTCGTGAAGATCCTCCACTCACTGCTTTAGAGTTTCTTTACACTCTTCTGTGTTGATACGACTCAACTAGATTTTCCATAAGAAAAATTTATTTGCTTTTTTATTTTAATTTTTATTATTTGTGTAATTAAAACATAATTAAACATGGATAGAAATGTAAAACATATCTTTGTTTAGAAAAACATCTTTCAAAAAAAAAAAAAAAAATTATAGAGAAAAGTATTCAGAAATATAACCAAACTTGTAGAGAAATTTTCTCAAACTCGTGTACCACGTATGCGATTTAGGGTGGTCTACGTGGTGGTGAGGTGGTGAAAGTTGTGGCACTGAGGTGGTAAAAATTTGCATCCATATTTGGATAAAGTCTTTTTTTAATAAAAATATTTTTTTCCTTATATATCTATAATATGTTATAGATACAAATTTATGTATAACTTTGTAACCTTTGTCGCCGATTAAGGGAACAACCATTCTCTTAGTCCTTTTACTATTTAAGAGTGGTAGAACAAATGAATCAATGTTCAAAATTCCAATGACTTTGCTAGACAAGTTTTTTTATACAATTAATTTTTCTAAAATATATGTTTTTTTGTTGTATATTTATATTTTATATATTTGATTGCAAATTTTAAATAATATATAAAATTATACAATCATTGTTCTTTGTCGACAGCACGTAAGTGGCGCGTCACTTCGAAATTGAAGGCAAAGAGACGCATCTCACGAGTTTTAAGCCCTGTGGCTTTTACATTTATGACAGATTTCTTTTTATGTATACATATATTTAATTATGTTTTAACTATATAAACTTTTATCCAAAAATTCGTGAAACTAATATACAATTTTTAAAAAATCTATTCATATCATTAGTTTGAATTTAATATGTGGTGTTTTGTATTAAAAAAATGATATAGACAACAAAAAAAAAAAAAGAAAATTTTAAAACATAAAAATTATACATATATATTTTTAAAAAATACAAACTTTAAAATTGTGTAAAAATGCAATCAATAAAAAAAAAACATAATAATTAGGTTCATTATTTGGAAAATAAATGAAAAGTAATATTTATAAATATATATATATATAATCATTAAAAAAAAGAAATTTAATTTAATTTAATTATAATAAATTATTATAATAAATTAATGAATTAATAAATGTAAAATAAATAAAAAGATTAAAAAAAAAAGGTTGTTGCATCTTTTCAAGAGGGATTAAATCGTTACAATTTTGAAAATATAAGGAATAAATTGTTACTTATTAAAGTTCATGAATTCATTTGTTACAAAATTGAAATTACAAAGACTAAATCGCTAAAAATTTGAAAGTATAGGGACTAAGGCTCCGTTTAGAATTGCAGTAGCTTTTAAAATAATTGCTGGTAGCTGTGCTTTTAAGAAAATCAGCTGTTGTACGAAGCAAATTAGCGTTTGGTAAATTCTAATTTTAAACACGAGAAAGCTGTTCATAGTGTTTGGTAAATTCAAATGAAATTACTGTGATTTAGTACAATGACCAAAGTAGACATATTATTTTAGTTATTTATATTTTGATTCTCAGTATAAGAATTTTAATAAGTTGATTATTTATAATTTTTTAAATTAAAAATTATATTTTCTTATTACTTTTTTTAAACAATTTTCTTATTACTTTAAATTATACGATAAAATGCTAAAGAGAATAGTTTTTCTATACTATTATAATGAAAAAATGTTATTCCAATTTAATTAAATCCCAACAAAATGTAAGACAAAAATAAAAATAATTATTTTTAATATGAAAATAATTATTTATATGATCAGAGTAGACATATTATTTTAATTATTGATATGTTCATATTCAATCTGAATTATAATAAGTTAATTATTTAGAATTTTTTATAGTTCAAATTATAAATTCCATTTTCTAATTTTTAATATTTTTGCCATTATTTTCTTGAAGTTCAATGATGATTAAATTGTATAGAAGTTTTGATATGTGACCAGACTAGAGATTGAAAAAAGAAGAAAAAAAAAACTATCGAAAAAGCTTCAATATGTTAAAGAGGAATTGGAAAAAAAAATTATGAAAGGATCTAATGGACATTTTGAAAAATTTTTAAAAACAACGCTAGATTATTTGGGAAGTTAAAATCAAAAGCTACAATTGAGGAGATTTTAGATATCAAAGGATTTAAAAAGTGATTTTCTATAAATTTTAAAAAAATCTATATTACCAAACACATAAAACGGTTAGGATTGTTTCAAAATAGATTTTAGGTGTTGCAACTGCAACCCCAAACGCAGCCTAAATTGTTACAAATCAAAGTTTATGAATTAAATTGTTACTTTCATGAAAGTTCAGGGACCAAAAGTGATTTTTAACCCATAAATATAATATAACCAGTAATAAAATGCGAAGAACAATAAGAACACTAAGAGAGAATTGAGAGAGCAAGTAGGGAGAAAAGAGAGCAAGTGCCTTTTCATTCAAGTGTGTCTTCCATACTTCATACAACCCCTATTTATACTAATGCAATGGGGTGAGTTACAACTTCAAAATACTGAAAATAGAAGAGAGGGAGAGTCTCAGGGTTATTCCTAAGGGAGAGGGAGAGTCATGGGGAAGAATAGCTACAATTATGGGTTGACTAAAGCTAATGGAGCAATATGGATATTTAATATATATCAGGTATATGTACAACACTCTCCCCTTAGATATCCATTGTATATAAAATATATGCCTCGTTAAAATCTTACTAGGAAAAACCCTAGTGAAGGAAAAAGAGTACGTTATATTTATATACATTAACAACTGTCTCATTAAAAACCTTGATAGGAAAACCTAGTGGGAAAAACCATAGTCAAGGGAAAAAGAGTGCAGCATATTTACTCCCTCCCATGGAAACATCATTTGAGATCTATGAGTCGTCGCATTCCAATGTTGTGCACCAACTTCTCAAAGGTTGTAGTAGGGGTGAGCAAAATATTCCGAAAAACCGACTCGACCGACTCGACCGACCGAACCGACCTCGGTCGGTCGGTTTTTTAAAAAAATCAGTCGGAATCGGTTTTTCTAAAAGAAAAACCGATTCGCCGATCGGTCGGCGAGCTCAATAAGAGCTCAAACCGATCCAACCGACCGACAAACTTTAAGTTATAAAAAAAAAAAAAAAATAGAAACCTGCACTGCTGTGCTGGCATGCGGCTGCTGCAGCAGGCCATTAAAGCTTGCATGCACAGCCACCTTGGGAAGCCACAAATATGGTCTTCCCAAGGTAATATTAAAAAAAAAACATATTTTCATTATTATTTTTTTTATCTGTTTTTTTTTTACTTTTTCTCTCTCTCACGCTTTCTTTCTTCTTCTTACTCTTCTTCTTCCTTTCTCTTCCACTTTATTTCTATTCTCTTCATCTCGTTTTTCTTTTTCTTTGTCTGGCGAGCCATTTCTACTCTTCTCCTATTTTTCTTTTTTTTTTAATCGATTGCAGTTGAAAGATGAAAGATGATAAAGATCGATGGCTTGCATTTTCTTCCTCCCTCTATTTCTTTTCTTTCCATTTTATTTTACTTTTTACAGTCTCATGTTCGTCGGAGTCACAAACTTAACAACTTTTCGTTCTTAAGTTCACCGGAGTCACAAAATCAACAACTTTCCGTTCTTATGTTCGCCGGAGTAAAAAAACCGACCAAATCCGACCGACCATTGGTGTAGTCGGTCGGTCGACGTCTCCGACACATAAAAACAGACAAGCCCCGATCGATTAAAACCGAAGGGTCGGTTTTCGGCGCCGGTTTTGGCCAAAAACTGACCCCGACCGACCGTTGCACACCCCTAGGTTGTAGTAGGTAATGCCTTCGTAAATAAGTCTTCCAAGTTGTCTTTTGAAGAAATTTGTTGAACAACGATATCACAATTTTCTTCAAGATCGTGAGTGTAGAAGAGCTCTGGTGAGATGTGTTTCGTTCTATCTCCTTTAATGTATCCTCCTTTGATTTGGGCTATACATGTTGTATTGTCTTCATATAACGTTGTTGGACAACCTTTGTTAGAGGACAATTCGCATGTTTCACAAATGTGTTGAGTCATTGATCTTAGCCATACACATTCTCGACTAGCCTCATGAATTGTCAGGATCTCAACATGGTTTGAGGAAGTCGTTATTGTCTGCTTCATAGTTCGTCATGATATCTAGCATGGTTTGAGGAAGTCGTTCCTCCATATGTAAATAAATAACCTGTTTGAGATCTAGCTTTATGTGGGTCAGATAAATAACCTGCATCTACATAACAAACTAGATCAAAGTTTGATTTATTAGAATAAAATAAACCCATATCAATTTCCCTCGAAGATAACGGAGGATGTGTTTAACTCCATTCCAATGTCTTTTTGTTGGAGAAGAACTATATCTAGCTAATAAGTTTACTGAAAATGTTATATCAGGTCGTGTATTATTAGCAAGATACTACACGAAATTCACCTTTTCCCGACGCACAAAAGCGTCGACAAAAGTTAGTTTAGGCGTCGGCAAAGGTTCTCCCGACGCATTTTAGGGCGTCGGGAAGAAAGTCGAAAAAAGGCAGTCGGCAGAACCTCTGCCGACACCACTTTTAATAGTGTCGGCAGAACAGGGGTCTCTGCCGACGTCGTTTTATGGCGTCGGCAGAAAGCCATCCGAATCACTTTCTGCCGACGCCACGTGGATGGCGTCGGCAGAAATAGTCTCTGCCGACGGCACTTGGACGACGTCGGCAGAAAGTGATTTTTTAAAATAAATAAATAAATAAATAAATATATATATATATATACATATATATATTGTAACGCCCCAGGATTTTATAAACTATCCTAGCGACATTACTAACATTTAAAACAAAATAACCGAGTGCTCCAAAAATTTTGACAGCATAACGACATATAACGGACTAACCCAAAATTTTCAAACACCTGCTGGCACAATAAGAACACTTCTAAAATAATTCCAACTACAATAACATGCTACAACACAGCAGAACTTCACAGAAACTAGCGAGTCAGGTCTCGCGACAATATAATTCAAATAAGTAGGAACATCCACGACTAAAACTCAACGAAGTACAACTAACTACACTTTAACTTAATAGAAACAAACTTGGTCATTATGACCTGAAATAAGATATAAAGTCTATTAAACAGCTCAACTAAGTCTGAAGTATCAACAAGAATAAACTTCAAGACTAAATCAAAAGGACAAATAGTTGTCCAACATAATAAGCAACAACTATCCTACCAACGAGAATATAAAGGAAACAAAATGCTATCTAGCTATGGTCCATATGAAACTATAAAGGACAAATAGCACTATCTAGCTATGGTCCCTCCTCATGCATCTCCTCTGCATCACCATGGTCAAGACGGTCCTCATAACCTGCATAATCTGAAAGTTGGGGGGAAGAGAAGGGAGGGGGTCAGTACAACCATGGTACTGGTAAGTAGCCCCTCCTACCTGAGCAGCCATCAAACAACAACCAAGCAACCAACATGCTTTTCATGCGCAAACAACATATTTCTCAAAGCTATACACACAACGTCATGCTCAAAAGCTAGTAAAACGAGTGACTCTCCTAAGCCATAACTCATGTATCTCTCTATGCAAAACACTAATCACTCGAGCTCCACGAGCTCACTCAACACTACTGTTTAACTTTCACATGGCTCTCCAAGACTGATCCTTCGAGCCGCACTGTCCCCTGACCATTTGTACCCAGGGCCACAATGCTCTCTACGGAGCTCGGCATTCGACCCTTGACCATTTGTACCCAAGGCCTCGAACTGTGCATCACCCCTTGGCCATTTGTACCCAAGGTGCACCGATGCTTTCTAGACTCATCACACCGATCCCTGACCATTTGTACCTAAGGCCTCGATGCTCCTCTTAAACCACTGGCGACATGTCACCCCTCGACCATTTGTACCCGAGGCGCACTGACATTCACCCAACTAGGCTTTCTTTCACCTTCAGGTCCCTGACCTCTTTATTACAACTGTCTAGATTGCATATGCCCTGCAACATGCTTCTAGACTCATGTACTATGCCCACCAAGCATATACATACCACACCAAACTACCTAGAATGCATATGCCCTGCATCATGCTTCTAGACTCATGTACCATGCCCACCAAGTATATACATACAACAACAACATACTCTCGAGTCTCGACTCATGCTTAACTCATAAAAGCATAACAACTAGCATGCTTAACAACCAAGCATCACACAACAACAGTTCATGCTATTCGAATATCTCATATATATATCTAACACAGAAGCGAGAAGCACAACACATATATATATATAAGCAAAGCAAGAAACAAGAGAATAATTATAAAGCAAGTAACAAGCAGCTTGCATCATGCAATCAAACAGACTTTATCAGGTAAGAACTACTTACATATAAGGCGCTCCTAAACAGGCCAATGGAGCTCCTAAGCATCAGGATAAATATTACGAGTCAAAACCAAGCTTAAGAACCTAATGATAGAACTAAAGAGTGCTTAGAAAATGGGTTACTTACCGAAACCACTTGATTCTCAACCGGAAGAGCCTAAAAGAGCTCAAACTACAAGCAACGACTTCTAACGGTTAGGAATTGATAGACAACACCCAAGAGACTTAATAAAGGAAGGTAAAGGGTGCTGGAATTTACCGCTTAGTGCTCAAACAACCTTGAGAACAAGTTGACTTGTGTTCGAAACGACCCAACAACCAAGATCCCAAGTCACCGGGTTATGAGTAACCAAAATCAAGGCCTTTCGGGTTGTGGGTACTCACTGAACACGATCTTTGAGATCAAATGCTCGATGAACAGCAACCGAACACACTTAAATCCTGCAATTATAAGGCCGATAACGAATGCGTATCGATTAAAACATGGTTTAAGGCTTTAATCTCTAATGGGTATCGAACACTTAAGCTATAAAACTAACAACAACATTGAACCTTACCCAACGAACCCAGTATCACGCAAGACGGGTTATAACAACCTCGAACAACGCACTAGAATGATCCTTGGGCAGTGGGTATTCAAGTCGATGTGTTTCGAACCTAATCGAACACCTAGACGGCGCTGCAGATCAGAAAATCGAACACCATTAAACTTTTCAGCTCCTAAAGCTAATGGGTAATCAAATTTAAGCTTCAACCAAGAGTGGGTAAAGCATAAACTCACCTCCTGGAGCGACCTCAGGCCAAACGACACCAAAACCAACCAAGAATGCTGCTGGACAGAGGCAGAATCGGCTGAAACGAGGGCGACGGGACTCCGAACTGCTAGGCACGCGAGATCTAACCAAAATGAACCAAGAGGAACTTAGATCCAACCTTAAACCATAAGGAAAGGAAAGAAAAAGGCTTACCCACAACTTCCTAAGGCTGAAACGCGGAGGAAACGATGCTACGAGGTGCTGTCCACGCAAGATCTAACCAATAAGAGCAAGGAGTTAGATCGGGCCTTAACGAATACACATGAGTGAGTTTGAGACTTACTCACGAGGTTTCTTGCTGAAAGACGGCACGGAAAAGAGGACCCACGCGGCTGCGACACTAAACGACAGCGGCGGTGACACACCTTGCTGTAGTGGTGACGACGCGTCGAGGAGGCAGCGACACTCGAGCAGAACGACGACGCAGAGAGGGAGAGAGATCCACGAGAGAGAGAGAGAGAGAGAGAGAGATTCACGAAGAGGGAGACGCGCGACCCACAGCTCGACCTCGACGACAGCGGCGACGCGAAGACCACGAACAAGGACTAGTGGTGCAACCTCCAACGACGGCGACTGGAGCAGCAGCGACGACGACAGCAAGGAGCATGCGGCACGAACGAGAGAGAGAGAGAATGGGAACGCGATGGGAGGGTGGCTGCGCGTGGCTACTGAAGAGAAAGAGAGATGGAGAAGGCTCTAGGGTTTCTTTTCTTTTTTTTTTTTTTCTCTTTTACTCAAAATAAAACCCTAAGAAGAGAAAAAACCCATTTAAAACAGGAATGAGATTTAATCTAGGATTCTAATTAAAATCTCAAATTGAATTTTAAACCCACTCTTAATTCCGAAAGATTTGGGATTAAAACTGATTAGGAAGAGTTTGGGGTCTTTTGATATTTAAAATAAATATCAAATATTAAACCTTTAACTTTAGGAAGTTTAAAGATTTAATTAAAAATCTCTTTCCCCTAAATTTTAGAAATTTAGTTTAACGACCCAAGGCCAAAGTTTAAATTCTAATTTCCCAAATTAGAACAAGAACGCTCAATAACTCAAAACGACTTGATTCCGAAACGCGGGGCGTTACATATATAAATATATATATATATTTTAAATTAATTTAATTAAAAAACCACAATTAACACAATTGCATTTTATTTATTTCCACCAATAAAATACATAGGTTCATTCATGATTCCTAATGAGCACATAAATTAAATACATAAATACAAAAGTTGGTACACAAAATTAAAGAGTTATTAAACGAAAAATAAAAGCGCGTAAAAAGCCTTTCGTCACTTCACGAGCTCTTTGTGGACTCCAAAAGATACAAATGTGTCCAACCATCAATTCTAATCACCTATATAAAAGAAAAAAGAGATGTCAATTATGTTAAAATAAATAGTCAAACAATTTAAACACAATAATGAACCTAAGTTCTTAAAAAAATATATCAATCTCAATACTGGAACTTAATAACATTAACATAAACCAATCAAAAGTGAGAAAAAGAATAACTAACATTCAATAGTAAGTTACTACAAGTTTAGAAACTATGAGGATAAGAAGTCAAAAAACATAAGCAACAAAGATAATAGAGCATGCATAAGAACTCAAAGAACATAAGTAAAATAAAGATAATAGACCATAAGAACTCAAAGAACATAAGTAACAAACCATAATAAAACAACATCAAATCGATCCTCAACATTCTTACAAATATAAATTTGTAATTATCTATAAGACATCTACCATAATAACTTATCAAATAGTCAGTTAACCTCATAGCAAAACTCACTCAAAGTCAACTAAAAAATATAACAACCTTCAACTTATCTCGTAAACTAAAACTTAACAATCTCATAAACTAAAACACAATAACTATAACAAAAAAAAGAAACATAATAACTTATCTCAAATAACTATAACTAAAGCTTATAACACCAACAAAGCTCATAAAGTAAAACTTACCTTTCTTACCACTAAATGAAACACAATAATTATAACCAACAAAGAACTCAAAGAACTTAAGAACTTATAAAATAGTCATGCTTATTCTCTCTTACCACCAACTAATAAATCACAATAACTATAAACTCTCAACCTCAAGATTGAACGATAATATAACCAACAAACAATTTAAAAACTTATCACCATAATATGACACACAAATAACTTAAGAACCAACAAAGAACGTAAGAACCAATAAATTACTCCTAACAAGCAACCAAACTCTCATAAAACATATCAACCTAAACATAAGAACATAGTCCTACAATTATATACGTACCTACAATTAATCCATCTCAATGAACATTACAGTAAAAACTTAAACTTATGAACAATCTCTCTAAGCAACAACCCACCCTCTACACTCAAAGCAATTTCTCACCCCTCCTCAAATCAATCTCTAAACATCAACCCCTCCTCAAAAGGTTTTTTTTCCATTGCATCAACCATTAAAAACAAAACATATCACCAACTATAATGAACAATCGAAATTTTATAAGCCTAAGATCAAAACATATATACAAAAACAACCAAAAACTTCAAACCTTTAAAAAATAATGAACTAACATCAACAAACTATCATAAACATAAATAAACGTAAACAAAAACATATCCTTTTATACATCAAACACATTCAAGCATGTTGTGTACACTTCACACCCAAACTTCCAATGGACATTGAATGATGAACCTTAAATAAGAAACGAACAAACCTCTCAAAGAACATAATTATAAGAACAAAACCCCCTAACTCGACTTAAGTCAATCCTATTAACTAGAACTCTCAAGTCAATCTCATTTGCATAAGTAAGGTCACAATAACGAACACACATTAACCTCCCTCCCTAATTCTCAACTACACTCACGAAATTCTAATGGACGTAAAAACTATCAATTCTTCCACTAAAACCACATTTTCAAATCTCACTACTAACTCTACTTAAAAGATAAATGAAACATCTCCCTTTTTAAAACATAAGTAAAGTGAAAACAACAAAGACCCGCTCCCCCCACATTTTATTCATGTTTTAATTACACAAACATGTTTCACATCACACTTTGAACACAATTTATCGGCACAAGTAAACTTAAAATCATACTTAAATCATACAAGAAGCTCAAAATCGAAATTTAATCACATAAACAACCTATAAATCACATTTTAATCACAAAAAAAAAAAACTCAAATGAACTTTAATGATATAAATAACATCCAAATCACACTTCTAATCACACAAATAAGCTTCAAAACCCAAATTCCCAACAAAAAAGAGACAACCTAAAAATATCATAATGCAAAACAAAAACACAAAAAATAGTCGAATAGAATTCAAATCGAACAAACTCAAATCGAGATAAAAGACCAATACAAGCATTACAATATTGGTTGAAGCTACCCATGGTCCCTTGAAGAAGAAATGGTCTTTCATTCAAGCATTACATCATTGGTTGAAGCTACTCATAGAGATAATTAGAGTTCCCTATATGGAATGACTTTGTGACTATAAATGAAGAATCAATAAAGATCAATAAAATTAAAGATAGTAAAGAAGGTTTCATTCAAGCATTCCATCAAACACATTGAGGGCACCAATTCAATCCAATTCAATAGAACCCCATGACATCTACTCAAACCATAAACAATGAACCCTCCATCATCAACTACTCCACCATTGACAAAAACACACAACAAATTCAGCCAACATTCAAACTTTCCCAAAAAGCATGAAGGTTCGAAGAAAGACTAACCGGACGACGACGAGCGAGCAAAGGAAGAGGATGAGAGAAGGTGACGGAACGGCGACGCGACGCAGTTGATGAACGAACGGCGACATGCTGCGATTCAAAGGGTGGCGACGGGCGGAGAAAAGAGAACTCGAGGGGGGGCTCTATCGTCGAAGAGAAGAAATGGGGAAGACATGGGGTTTAATTTAGAGATTTTTTCGCCTAGGTTTCTGTCGACGCCGTCATTAATGGCGTCGGCAGAAATGCCTTTCTCTCGACGCCGTCTTGACCTCGTCGAGAGAGATGGCATTTCTCTCGACGCCATCAAGACGGCGTTGGCAGAAACCTGGGCGATAATGGGGTTTAATTTAGGGACTTTTTTCGCCCAGGTTTCTGCCGACGCCGTCATTAACGACGTCGGCAGAAATGCCTTTCTCTCGACGCCGTCAAGACGGCATCGAGAGAGAGTCCTCCCACCATGTTTCTCCCGACGTGATTTTTTTGGCGTCGAGAGAAATAGCTTCTCGTGACGTCGTCTCTTGACGTCGAGAGAGAGTTCGTCGGCATAACCAATTTTTCTTGTAGAGATACATAAGTGCACCAATTGCACTAAGATATGGTACTTTTGGACCAAGAAGTTCTTCATTATCTTCTCGAAGTCGGAAGATGTGTATCTTTACATCGAGTGAACGAACTACCATTGGAATGTTCAATGTCCGTTCACTCGATGTGTCTTGTCCATGTAAAATCTCTTTAAGATCTTTTCTGTATAAGTTGATTGATGAATAAATATTTCATCTGCTAGATGCTCAATTTGTAAGCCAAGACAAAACTTTGTTTTCCCGAGATCTTTCATCTCAAATTCTTTTTGAAGATATTCTATTGCCTTTGGAAGCTCTTCAGGAGTTCCAATTATATTCAAATCATCAACATATACAGTAATGATATCAAATCCTGATTGTGATTTCTTTATAAAAACACATGGACAAATTGGGTTATTTTGATACTGTTGGTGTATCCGCAAGTGCACGGGCCACAAGTAATATAAAACGGAAAGTATTCCGAGTATCGAATCCTCAGGGAGGCGAAGCGAAACTTAAGCAATTAATTAAAATTCTCTTGAGCACTGAAAATACTTAGGTGAAATAATATTTAGGGACCACGTTCATGTAATAAAAAGATTTTGAATTTAAAACGACTAATGAAAACAAATTTGATCAATCAAAAATAAAATGCGGAGAAAGAGTTTTCTTGAAATGGGAAGAGGGGTCTTGAAAATCAATGATTAGCTAAATAATTGCTATAATTATCCTATCTCATTGCCCAACTAATTATAAACCTAGAATCTCCGTTAATCACATAGGTTCTCCTGTCGGTTTCCCCTAATTGTAATTAATTCATTTTAACAACCTAAGTGTCCTTAGCGCTATTAAAAATCATTAATTATTACGCTCTGATTCATTTTAGGAATCTATGTTTAATCAACTAATCCCGGTGTCACAACGGGCAATTAAACTAGTTGCATGGATTATGATCTATCCTAATTTCTCTCCGTCGAGTTTCCATTAAGAAACGAATCATTACACAATTGGCCAGATTGAGTAAAGCATTAAGCACATCCATACAAATAATTAGGACATGGGCAAGAGACAAGAAATTATAACAATATTTCCACTAACATTTCATTTCAAGACCCCAAATTGGGGTTTAGCTACACATAATATCCACAATAATTACAAGGGAAAGCATATTAAAAAGCATAAAGGAAAAGGAATTGACCGTCGAAAAACCCCTTGCTGTCGCTTGGAGCCCCCGCTGACTACTCCTCGAGCCTCTAGAATTGCTTCCCAAAATTCCCCAAAAATTCCCACTAGAAGAACCCTCTCAAAAAGGCTCAAAAAGCCTTG
Organism: Luffa aegyptiaca; assembly: GCA_017139565.1. Classification (NCBI taxonomy): domain Eukaryota; kingdom Viridiplantae; phylum Streptophyta; class Magnoliopsida; order Cucurbitales; family Cucurbitaceae; genus Luffa; species Luffa aegyptiaca. Next base: position 29,070,899 of record CM029397.1, read on the forward strand.
AGAGGGGCTCCAAAAAAGGAGTCTTAAGAAAGGAAGGAAAGGAATGAGTGGTGGATGATTGAGTGATGATTGATTGATGAGAAATGAGGCACCAAGGGCACCTATTTATAGGCCTGGAATAGGGGTAGCGTCGCGACGCTGCCTTGCCAAGCGTCGCGACGCTGCTGCGCACGCGGCTTGGGCAACAAGAAAGGGCAGCGTCGCGACGCTGCCTTGCTAAGCGTCTCGACGCTGCTGTGATTTTCCAGATTTTTCAGCTTTCTTTTGGGCTGATTTTTGGGCCTTCTTCTTCATTTCTCTTGGTCTTTTCTTCATGGATGTCTTCTTTGGGCTTCCAAATGCTTCAAACTTTGATTTGGGCTATAATTACATCAATTTTGGCTTTTTTTCTCCCAAAATCACCAACTTAGCTCCTAAGGACCAAATAACAAAATTCATTAAATATATTCATTAAAAACACAATTAAAGCACCAAAAAGCTTAATAAATTGAGACTAAAATAGCGACATTTCTGTTCGCTATCACACCCCCAAACTTAAGCTTTTGCTAGTCCCGAGCAAAATAAATTCTAAAGATGCATGAAATAGAATTGCTCAACCCTCAGTGATTTTGGAATTCTTAGGATCGAATGGAAAACATGCAAGTGGAATAAGCAAGCACCGCATACTCTTGAAGAAATCTTAAACTAGTTTGAACTTAAGATTAATGAATAGCATGCTCAAGACTTATCTATTGATTCTTTTACTAACCTAGATTAGTCTTATGGCTTTCTCCATTTGTTTTCCCCCTACACTGGCTAAGAGCCCCTAATACTTCGGAGTCCTTCTATCATGCAAAAAAAAGTAACTAGGGTGCCTGTCATCCTTTTCTTTTTTTTTTTATGGGGGAGCAGAATTCTCACATGATTTTTTTTTTTTTTTTTTTTTTTGCTCCTCCCCCAAACTTGCATTTTGATATCTAATGGTACTAGCTTTCACACTACGGTGCAGGGACCCTTAACCCGAATTTTATTCTTTGGTTGGCCTAACTGATCACACCGCAGGTAGCTCTTTTTACCCCTAGGCTTTTTTCTTTTGAGCAAGCAAAAAATTCTTTTTCAACAGATTTTCTTTTTCTCACATTTTCTTTTGTTGCTTTTGCTTTTCTCTCAGCAGGCATAACATTTTTTTCCTACCTAGTTCTTTAGAGCAATCAAGCATGAACTTCCTGATATTAGAAACTAAGCCTATCGGGGTGACAACAACTTTGAAAACCATAATAAGAATCTAGATTTTCAAAGACGTCATTAGATAAGACTATTGCATGCTTTAGACATCAAAACTAAGTATAAAAAAATTTTAAAATTTCACAATTTCTGCCGTGCTCCCAGATTCCACAACATATAAACCATTTTCTCCCAAAATTTCAAAAATCACATCCTTGGCTATCATGGCTATCTATTCATGCATCCAACAGAATTTAAATATGCTCAACACAGCGGAAGCCTCCCCCCAAACTTAAACTAAACATTGTCCCCAATGTTTTAAAACAGAAAAGCATAAAGAGGGATACTGAGACTTCCCTGAGCTAGGAGCGCTTCATCCTCTTCCTTTGGATCCATGAAAAATGGGAAATGTGGAATTTTGGGATTTGCTAAGGTGATCTTGCAAAACAAAATTGGATCACGGAGCAAAGAAAATTATTTACCGCAAAAACAACTAACTACTTTAATCCTTGGGTTGCCTCCCAAGCAGCGCTTTCTTTAACGTCTTTAGCTAGACTAGGCTCGGCACGCTTACGGAGGCTCAAAATAAAAATTTTCATCATCCTCCGGGCCCTGCAAGAAATCACGCACCGAATTGCAAACTACAAACAGGGGAGAAAAAAAACTTTCCCCTAGCCCATCTTCACTAAAGAGATTCTCATAATAACATTTTAGAAAATAATCAGCCCCATCAAATCTCTTTTCTAAATCTCTATTTTCAAAACAGTTGTTAATAGAGTCATCAAGCGTTATAATATCTACTGGTCTAGGATCTAGAGATGGCCTATCTATCATGCCAGTCCCTTCATCAGAAAAAATATCTACATGCTCAGCAGATCCTTCAGACTCAGAATTAAAAATGATTCAACTAAGCTATCACATGACTCATCATCAGAAGAATTAAAGAATTCAAGAATTTCAGGATCAGATTCTATGCTATGCACAGATTCAAGTTCTTCTGGGTCAGATTCTATTCTATACACATCATCAGGACATGAAAAGAAAGTATTCACATTGTCAGGATTCATGCATTCAGGAATGTCAAGATCAGACTCAATAGATTCACTGTAATCATGGTCAGACTCAAAATTATCTATCGAGCAATCTTTTTTATGCCTTTTATGTTCATGCTCAATGTCAGGCAAATCAATATCATCATCAAAATTATTCATTTCAGGCAATTCCAATTCATTTTCAAAGGAAGGTAAATCATCAACTGCAGATCTTTCATTATCACAAGCAGGCAAGTCTAATTCATTTTCGAAGTCAGGCAGATCCAAATCATTTTCAAACAGAGGATTATCCATATATGCATCATGATCAAAATCCACATTATCAATAAGCATTTCTCCTAAGCCTAGGCCAAGATTATAGTCTACCTCTTCATCATCATCGGTCAAGTATTCAGGCCCAACAGAAAAACATGTATGCAAACTACAAACAGATTCATCTTGGCCAAAAATACTAAACACGACTTTTTCATCATCAATGTTCAAGGTAAGCTTACCTGTATGCACGCTAATCTCAGCCTTACCAGTGGCTAGGAAAGGTCTGCCTAAGATAATTGGCACCTCTTTGTCCTCCTTCATGTCCAGTACCACGAAATCTACAGGAAAGATGAATTTGTTGACTTTCACCAACACGTCCTCCACCACACCCATCGGGTGGGTAATCGATCTATCAGCAAGCTGGAGAGTGACGTCAGTGTCTGTCATACCTGATAAACCAATCTTCCTGTATACAGAGTAGGGCATCAAATTTATACTTGCTCCTAAATCACACAAAGCCCTATCGAAGGATACTTCTCCTATGGTACAGGGAACAGTAAAACTCCCTGGATCTTTCTGCTTAGAGGGTATCCTACCAGAAATAATGGTACTGCTACTCTCAGATAAATTAAAAACTTCTTTTTTCAGACTTTTCTTTTTAGAAAGCATTTCCTTCATGAATTTTCCATAGTTTGGCATATTATACAAAGCTTCTACCAATGGAATATTCACAGACAACTTTTTAAACATTTCTAAAAATTTTTGAAATTGTTCATCTAATTTGACATTCTTAAATCTCTGAGGAAAAGGTAACTCCCTGTAATCAAAGGTTGGACATTCGCCCCTCCACTTGGGCGGGCTAATATGCGAACCTCTGTCATGGTGGTTGCATGGAACCACTTCTTCCTCAGTCATCTTTTTATTGTCATTCTGCTTCCCTTCTTCTTTTTTACCTGCACAGCTATTAGAAAAATCACATTTTAATTCAATAGAGTTGGGAGGATGTTGGAACCTTTCAGATGATGCTTTTTGTGCCTCAGCCCCTTTATCTTCATCCCTTCTCTTTTCTTCTTCCTTTTTCTTTTCTGAACTGTCCTCCAGTCTTCTGCCACTTCTCAAAACCACCATCTTACACTGCTCTTTCGGGTTAGGCTCAGTATCACTTGGAAATTTTCCCTTTTGAAGGGCATTTACTGCTGAAGCAATCTGACCTATCTGCACTTCCATATTCTTTAGAGCTGCGTCGTGGTTGTTCACTGATGTCTGGAGACTTACATTCAATATTCTCTGTTCCTTGATGAATAAAGCCACCATCTCCTCCAGATTATTTTTCTTCTCAGGAGTACTTGTTGGTGCAAAACCTGGGGGTGGCTGCAAAACATTCTTCGTATTCGCATATGAGAAGTTCTCGTGGTTGCGCAGACTGGGGTGGTAGAAGTTCGGTACTCCTTGAGTATATGATCTATTTCCTATGTATTGAACTTCTTCCACATCTTGACCTTCTTTCTTCGAATGTCCTTCAGCTAAGGTGGAAATGGACTTAACCACCTCAGATGACGTCAATTTGTTTAGAGCATTGGTCAGAGATGCCAGTTGCGCTTTCAGTGAACTTGACTCATCTAATTCATACAATCCAGCCTTCTTTGTAATTGTTCCTCTCTCCGTCGGCCATAGATAACTTGTTGCTGCCATTTCCTCAAGCAGGTCCTTGGCTTCTGTCACTGTTTTTGAAAGAAAACTCCCTCCTGCTGATGTGTCAAGGACTGTCTTTGTGGAGGGGTTTAATCCATTATAGAATAACTGTACCTGAAGCCAATCAGGATATCCGTGTTGGGGGCATCGCCTAAGCATTTCCTTATATCTTTCCCACGCTTCGTATAACTGCTCTTCGTCAAGCTGCTTGAATGTTCCAATTTCAGTCCGCAGCTTGGTAGTCTTAGCTGGTGGAAAAAATTTTGTCAGAAAAGCCTGGGCAAGCCCGTCCCAAGTACTGATGCTGCCCGTCTCGACTGATTCGAGCCAATCTTTTGCTTTATCCTGTAGAGAAAATGGAAACAGCCTTAATCTGATCGCGTCGGCCGGAACTCCGTTCATCTTTACTGTCCCGCATATTTCTAGGAATGATCGCAGATGAGAGTGAGGGTCCTCGGAAGGATGTCCCTTGAACGAGTTATCGCGCGCCATCTGAATCAACCCTGTTTTGAGCTCAAAATTTGTAGCTTGGATGGGGGCGTAAACAATTCCAGAATTCTCGGTAGGAAGAACTGGCTGCAGAAAATCTCTAATTGCCTTGGGAGCTTCTTCTTGGTGGGCCATCGTTTCTGTTAATCTTTTTTCTCTTCTAATGAATTTAAGAGTCCTGTTAATCTCAAGATCTAACGGAAACAGATCAACCACCTTGTTTCTTCGCATGCAATGCTCCCAGATAACAAAAAGAACCAAACAAAAAATGAAAATAAAATAATATTCACAAATTGATGAAAGAAAAAAAAAATATTTACACCTAAATTACCATTTACCCTTTTCTTTTCGATGTCAAGAAAAATTAATTTTTTGCTTAAAAATCAAGCCTCCCCGGCAACGGCGCCAAAAACTTGTTGGTGTATCCGCAAGTGCACGGGCCACAAGTAATATAAAACGGAAAGTATTCCGAGTATCGAATCCTCAGGGAGGCGAAGCGAAACTTAAGCAATTAATTAAAATTCTCTTGAGCACTGAAAATACTTAGGTGAAATAATATTTAGGGACCACGTTCATGTAATAAAAAGATTTTGAATTTAAAACGACTAATGAAAACAAATTTGATCAATCAAAAATAAAATGCGGAGAAAGAGTTTTCTTGAAATGGGAAGAGGGGTCTTGAAAATCAATGATTAGCTAAATAATTGCTATAATTATCCTATCTCATTGCCCAACTAATTATAAACCTAGAATCTCCGTTAATCACATAGGTTCTCCTGTCGGTTTCCCCTAATTGTAATTAATTCATTTTAACAACCTAAGTGTCCTTAGCGCTATTAAAAATCATTAATTATTACGCTCTGATTCATTTTAGGAATCTATGTTTAATCAACTAATCCCGGTGTCACAACGGGCAATTAAACTAGTTGCATGGATTATGATCTATCCTAATTTCTCTCCGTCGAGTTTCCATTAAGAAACGAATCATTACACAATTGGCCAGATTGAGTAAAGCATTAAGCACATCCATACAAATAATTAGGACATGGGCAAGAGACAAGAAATTATAACAATATTTCCACTAACATTTCATTTCAAGACCCCAAATTGGGGTTTAGCTACACATATAATATCCACAATAATTACAAGGGAAAGCATATTAAAAAGCATAAAGGAAAAGGAATTGACCGTCGAAAAACCCCTTGCTGTCGCTTGGAGCCCCCGTTGACTACTCCTCGAGCCTCTAGAATTGCTTCCCAAAATTCCCCAAAAATTCCCACTAGAAGAACCCTCTCAAAAAGGCTCAAAAAGCCTTGAGAGGGGCTCCAAAAAAGGAGTCTTAAGAAAGGAAGGAAAGGAATGAGTGGTGGATGATTGAGTGATGATTGATTGATGAGAAATGAGGCACCAAGGGCACCTATTTATAGGCCTGGAATAGGGGTAGCGTCGCGACGCTGCCTTGCCAAGCGTCGCGACGCTGCTGCGCACGCGGCTTGGGCAACAAGAAAGGGCAGCGTCGCGACGCTGCCTTGCTAAGCGTCTCGACGCTGCTGTGATTTTCCAGATTTTTCAGCTTTCTTTTGGGCTGATTTTTGGGCCTTCTTCTTCATTTCTCTTGGTCTTTTCTTCATGGATGTCTTCTTTGGGCTTCCAAATGCTTCAAACTTTGATTTGGGCTATAATTACATCAATTTTGGCTTTTTTTCTCCCAAAATCACCAACTTAGCTCCTAAGGACCAAATAACAAAATTCATTAAATATATTAATTAAAAACACAATTAAAGCACCAAAAAGCTTAATAAATTGAGACTAAAATAGCGACATTTCTGCTCGCTATCAGATACCCTTATTTTAATAAATATTCACTCAGACGATTATACCACGTTCATCTTGATTGTTTTAATCCATATAAAGATCTCTGTAATTTGATCGAATATAATTCTCTAGGATTTGAATTATATGACTCTGGTATTTTTAACCCGGGATTTTCATATAAATATCATTATCAAGAGATCCATGTAAATATGTTGTAACTACATCTATAAGATGCATGTCAAGCTTTTTATACACAGTCAGGCCAATTAAATATCTCAATATTATTGCATCCACCACAGGAGAATATGTCTCCTCATAATCAATATCTGTCCTTTGCGAGAATCCTTGTGCAACAAGTCTCGCTTTATATCTTGTGACCTCATTCTTTTCATTTCTTTTTCTTACAAATACCCATTTGTATCCCACAGGCTTGACATCTTCTGGTGTCTAGACTACTGGTCCAAAAACCTTACGTTTTGAGAGTGAGTTTAATTCTGTTTGGATTGTTTTTTTCCACTTAAGTCAATCTTTTCTATGTCGACATACTTCAACAGATTTTTGTTCATAATCATCATTCTCATAAATGATGTCATAAGCAACATTATAAGCAAAAATGTTATCAACAACTATATTGTTTCTGTAGGGATAAAGCCCTAGCGCAGCGGAAACAATCATGATACCACAATGTAATTTTCTCAAGATTAAAATACCGTTGACATTTGCAAACAAATTTTATAGCAACATAATCTACATTATACATGCTGGAAAAACTTATAAAACATGCTGAAATTTATATATAAATCATCTAGATCTAATCTAGAATTGGATCCTAATGATCCTAGATCAAGGAACACCTACCGTAGATGAAGTCCTTGATTGTTTCGCCTAACTCCCTTCGAATTGCATAAAATTCCAGCAGCAAAACCCTTCCTTTAATGCTGCAAATTGCTCACGAACACTACCAAAATACCGGTATCCTCTTGGGGCAATAGATGAAGGTGCTTGTGGGAGCAAGATTTCTAAGGTAAGTAGAATTTTCTTCTCTGTTTTCTTTGAGAGAAAATATGCAGAGAGCTTGGAGATTGAGATAGTGATTCACGTAAGGAGGAGAGCGATAATCGTAAAAAATGAAGAAACCCCTATAAACGAATGAAAACCTAATTCATCCTAAAATAACTCCCCTAACGTGATAACAACTCGGTTAGTGGGGTTGAATTGATCAATCAATTACTTTAACTGATTGATCATTAAATATAATATTAATTAATAAATTAATTAATATTCATTATTAATAATATAATTAATTTAACAATTAAATTAATTATTATCATTGATGTAAATCATATTTACATAATATTCCCACATAACCTATAGTTTTAATGTGATTTAATTAAATCAAATCAAATTAAAACAATAAAATTAATTAATTTACCAATTAATTAATCTTATAATTAAATATCATATATTTAATTATATTTCTCTCAAATAGACAATAGTATTAAAGTACATCAAATGTGCATTAATTATAACCTATAGTTTTAATATGAATTAAATTCATATTTTAACTTAATATTCGAACCCCTTCGAATATTTAATTCTCCCTTAGAAATTTATCTCATCGCCCTGATAGAGCTACTGGTGGGACCTAATGCACTCTTCTCACTACAGATATATTTTTGTGTCCATGGATATTTCAAGTTAGCCCTTCACGTGTGTTCGTACTCCAGTTAGGTCAAATTACCGTTTTACCACTGGGCTTCCTCTTCACCCTTAAGTACCAGTGCTCCTCTAATGAACAACCTGTTTGAGGTCCAACCAACAAACAGAAGTCCCTCTCGTGCCATAGAGAGGGTAGGGCCCATTGTTCAAGACCCGGAGACACCACTTATGGGAACACACCTCTACTTACCATGAAGTTGGGAAGGGGTGAATTCCATCTTGTAAGACTATGTTCGCAGCTCCACACTCAGTCTTGTCCCCAAAATGGTAGGCTTATTGAGTCGGCGTGCATGCCACTCTCACCCGTACAAGTCAAAGGACAATCCCTCATGAACAAGAGTCCATAATCCACTCAGGATTAAGGCCAAGTTGCCTAGGTCATCCTAGTGAAATAGAAACTGAGCTAAATAACGGTGCTATAGTTAGTGGTTAACTATTTCGAGGTCCGGTCTTTGTGCAAACTCATTGCACAGGATACACCCACTCGCATGTCAACTACATGAACACGTTGGATCATTGCGTTTGTATCAAAATACAAAGTGGGTTGTATCCATAGTGTCACCAGGATAAGGTACCCAACCTTATCCCTATACTACAGACCCTTTAGGCTAAAACTTGAACATCGATCCCCATATGTCCCTACATACTACTTCAAGCCACATTCTATTAGCCTTGGATGTTTAGTTTATTGGATTAGGGTTAATAAGACAAGATATAATACAAACATAGATAAATGAATAATACATCACTTTATTAATGTTCGGTCAAGAGTACATTTACTATCTACGAGTTTTAGGGCATAAAACCCAACAGTTTCGATTCCATCTTTTTCCAGTCATTACATAGTTTATCGAAATTTCATTATTATCCTCAAGTATTTGACCTTCTTCGATATTCTTATGAGTAGTCACATTCGGAATTTCTTCTGGAATATCCACATTATCAATTGAGTCATTTTGATTATTGACTACTTTTCTTTTTCGAGGATTTTTATCTTTGGAACCCGTTGGTCTACAACGCTTCTGGCGTGAAGCAGACTCATTAGTTATGATAACTTGTTGCGTTGGGATATCAATTTTAGATGGTGTATTTCCAGCTGGTATATGTGACTTGGTCACTTTCTTAGCATCTATGTAAGGCTTAGCCCATTTGATTTTTCCTTTTATTTAAGTTTTCAAAAAAAAAAAAAAAGAAGGGATTAAGCTAGAAATGAGGCGGTTGGATAAGGGTTGAATAAAAAAAAAAGAAGAAAAGGAAATCAAGGGGTTGAGAAATACCCACGAAGAGAGAGAGTTTATAAATAAAAGAAAGAAGAAGGAATGAAAGCAGAGGTCGTCGGGGAGATAGAAGAAGAACGAAAAAAACCGAACGGAGGAGAGACTGAGATATTGAGAACGTGAGAAGGAGAGAAGAGGGATGCTTGGACCGATTTTTGGCGATTGGAGCTCAACCACGAGGTTTTTCCTAACGAATTTGGTAAGTAGCTATTGAAGTTTCTTAGTTTTCTAATGATTTTGGATTATGGGTATTGTATATATGTTTGTGAGATAAGGAAGAGGAAGGAAGATGGGAGTGAAGGGTTGTTGGTTGATGGTTGTTGAAGAAAAAAAAGAGAGAAGAAGATGAGGAAACAGAGAGTTTTGTGTAGAGTTGGAAGGTTGAAGAAGATGTAACGATAGAGAGAGAAGAATGGGTTTAAACAAAAAGGAAAATTTGGAAAAAAAAAAAGAAAAAGAAATGGAGATGACCGTGGGTTGAAATAAGGAGAATGAGGAAGTGAGTTGTGGCTGGAAAATGAAAAATAAATTTAATGAAGTTGTACTTTTGTGATAAATGAAGAGAGAGAAAGGAGGGAAAGGTGCTTGGGAAGTTAAAAAAAAATAGTATTTAATTGTAGAATGAGACAAAAAAGTACCTAGAATGAGAAATTGAGAAAGGTCGGGATTCATGGAATGTTTTAAGTACGTGATTAAGCTAATTCGTCATTTTAGTTGAACGGGAACTCATACGTTGATTTAATTATTATGTCAAGTCAAGCGGAGATCGGGACGACCGACGACCCGAATTTCTCTCATCAATAGGATTGTGAGTGGTTATTTTACAAATGTTTCGTTATCATTTAGGGCCCGTTTGGTAACCATTTCAGTTTTTGGTTTTTGGGTTTTCTGTTTTTGGTTTTTGGTTTCCTGTTTTTTAAAAACAAAAACCACATATGTTTGATAACTGTTTTTTGTTTTCTGTTTTTAAAAAACAGAAAACCAACCTTGTTTGATAACTGTTTTTTGTTTTCAGTTTTTTAAAAATTAGAAAGATGAAAAGATATTTTAGAGAGAGAAAAATGTGTAAAGACGTTGAAACAAAAATTTAGAGACACAAATATAAATGTTTTCAAGAGAATTTTTTTTTTGAAAAGACGAGAGAAAAGATAAACATAGAAAATTTAGAGAGATGAAAGAAAATGTTTAGGGAAAGAATATTAGTTAGACTCGAGAAAAGATATTAGTTAGAGAAAAAATAGAAAACAAGTTAGAGTAAAAGCGATAAATTTTAGATTAAAAAATTAAATAAAAAAAGAAAATTTAGAGAGATAGTAAAGTTAAGAGTAAAAGATATGCTAAAGAACTAACGATAAATTAAAAAAATAAAGAAAAGTTGTAGCGATAGAAAATTTTGGTGACTTTTTTTTTTTCCAAAAGAAAAACTAGAACATGTTTATTGAGCAGAGAAAAGGTATTGACAAGTTTTTAGAAATAGACAAGTTATAGAGAGAAAAAAAAAGTTTTGAGAGAGAAAATTGTAGAGAGAGAGAAATAAATTTTAGAGAGAGAAAAAATAGGGAAAGAAATTTGTTGGAGAGAGAGGTAAAAGAGGAGAAAAGTAAGCATTAGAAGAAAAATGAGTTTTTGAAAAACAGAAATCTGTTTTTAAAAACTACTTTTTTTGGTTTTTGAAATTTACTTATAATTTCAAAAACGTTTTTAAAAAACAGAAAACAGAAAATATAAATTGTTATCAAACACCCCTGTTTTTTAAAAATGAAAAACAAAAACAGAAAACAGAAAACGAAATGGTTATCAAACGGGCCCTTAATTATTTATATAAGATTTTAAGAGTTCTATAACTAAGTTTGAGTTTTATAGAAACGATTATGAGATTTTCAAGGAGTTGTTATGAATTTTCAATAATGTTATGAGTTTGCGGAAATTATCATTTACAGATATTAGAAATATTTTTCAAGTCATCCGAGAATTCAAAAGATTGTTATAAATTTATTGTGTCTTATGATTTTAGCCAGAAGTATTATTTAGAAGTATGTGAGATATTTTTATGGTTATTTCAGTAACTAGTGGCATTTGTGTTATTTGAGAAATCCCTCTAATATATGAAATGTTGTTTAGAAAAAGAGAGTGATTTTAGAGCTATTGGTGATGTTGAGTTTTATGTTAAAAGTGGTTTGAAATCCACTAGATCTATGTACCCATGGTGATTACCCGTTTACTATGTGAATGTGTTTCCATAGTATAGAGAGAGGTCCTTAGGACCCACTCTAGCACAGGTGTAGGTTTTGGATCGTGTGTTAGGGTGTTCAGCCCTTGAAGGGTTGCTCTGCGTGCACGTATGACAAAGATGACCCTGCTATGTATTTTGAGATTACTTGATGCGTAGTATGACAGAGATTGCTTTGCTGGGCGTAATGAGGTTACTCTACGCCAGTATGACTAGAGATTTGGGTATATGTTTGGTGATAAATCTTTTTGACATGTGTTATTGTTTTTAAGAGTTACCCCGTAAATATTTCCTTATGTTTTAGTTATCTTGAGAATTATTAAACATCTCCTGTTTTACATTGTTTTTCCAGAGTTATAAAATTATGCTTAAAGAGGAGATCAATTTTATGAAATTATTTTATTTATGAACTTACCACTCATTGGGCTTTTCAGCTCATTCTTTTATTTTTATTTTTCCACCAGGTTGCTCTTGAGTTTCAACCAAAGTTGGCTAACCAGATGAGCTAGTAAGAATCTGCCACCAATCTCTACAACTCGATGCATATCACTTATTATGTATAAGGTTTGGTAATGAAGTGTTGGGCTAAGTATTGTGGTTTGAGACGTCTGTGTCTCTAGTCTTGCTCCAGGGTGCGATATAGTATCTTTATTCTAGAAAGTTTATATGCATATATATACCACCCTTTTTTCAGGTGTGTTATTAACCAAGTATTAGAGGAGACTCTGCCCAAACTTCTGGTTATTTAAATTATTACTGGATTTACAATGAGCTTAAGAATGGTTAGGAGCATGCTAGATGACAATAGGGTCCTATGGTCGGTTAGAATTCATTGTCGACACGCCACGTCACTAGTGGTTAGGAGTAGTCTAGGGCGGGGTGTGTCAATCTATAAATGCATCTGACATTTGATTTGCAATATTTTGCAAATTAATTATCTTTTGAACTTCTAGTTCACATTGATTTTTACAGGAATCTAAATGAGACAATGACGATGCATTCCATGTAATTTCATTTCCAACTTCTTAATCTCTCCCCCTAACGATGGAAAATTTGTCTCATTAAAATGAAAATCAGCAAATCGTGCAGTAAATACATCACTCGTTAGGGTTCAAGATATCTAATAATTGATGGGGAATCAAATCCAACATATATTCATAGCCTCCTTTGAGGATCCATCTTAGTACGTTCTAGTGGAACAATTGGAACATATACAACACTTCCAAAAGTTCGTAAGTGAGATATATTTTCCTGCTGACCATTAGCTAATTGTATTGGAGAGTATTTATGATAGGCTGCTGACCTAATGCGTATAAGCGATACAACATGTAGAATTGCATGACCCCATACAGATATTGAAAGTCTTGGTCTCATAAATATTGGTCTAGCAATTAATTGCAGACGTTTTATACATGATTCAACTAGACATTTTTGTGTATTAACATGAGCTACAAGATGTTAACCACTTATCCCAATTGACATACAATAATTATTAAATGATTGGGATGTAAACTCACCAGCATTATCAAGATGAATTTTTTTAATTATATAATTAGGAAATTGTGCTCTTAACTTAATTATTTGAGCAAGTAATCTTGCAAATGCAAGGTTTCGATTTGATAATAAACACACATGTGACCATCTACTGGATGCTTCAATTAGAACCATAAAATATCTAAATGGTCCACTTGGTGGATTTATAGGTCTGCATATATCACCACGAATTTGTTCTAAAAATGCGGGGGATTCAATCCCAATTTTTGTTGGTGAAGGTCTAATAATTAATTTTCCTTGAGAGCAAGCGACACATGACAATTAAGATTGAAGAATCTTCTGGTTCTTCAACGGATGTCCATGTGAGTTTTCAATAATTTTTCTCATCATTATGGATCCAGGATGACCCGATCGATCATGCCAAACAAAAAATATATCTAGATCATTGAACTTCAGGTTCATTGTTGCATATATTTCAATAAACACGAATATGTATAATATAATCCATAAGAAAAAGCAGGCAACGTTTCTAATATACGTTTTTCATGTGAGACAGTAGATATAATATAAAGATACTCTATATTATTCTTCTTATCACTCTCTATATGATAACCATTAGCATGTATATCTTTAAAACTTAATAGGTTTCTTTTTTATTTACTAGAGAACAAAACATTATCAATTGTAAATTTTATTCCTCTAGGCAAAATAATATTTTCTTTTCCAAAACCTTCAATCAAGTCTGTAGGACCTGATATTGTATTGACTTTTGTTTCTAGCATTGCCAATTCTGAAAAATATTTCCTACTTTTAAGGATAATGTGTGTTGTTGCACTATCTACCAAGCATAAATCTTCATCGTTCATCTTGGAGTCAACCAAAATATGTGAAATATTCATGTTTTTTTCAGGAAAATAAAATAACACTTAGTGAGCTACAGAAAAAGAAATTGAATATAAAATCGAACTTAATAAATAAACATAAATTAAACATTAAATAAAATGATATTCACACAATCTAATATAATATTTGTTCCTCATTTAATGTTGTTTATTTTCTCTTCAAGAGATTTAATGAGATTTGCAACATCTATTTCATATTTCCAAGATTAATTATCTCTTCAGGAGATTTTCAAAGTTTGCTTTCACACATGGTTTCAATTTTCGTACAACAGATACAAAACTAATGCTCTAAACTATGAAACATTTCTTTTAGTAACCATATATGTGTGGTTTTCCAAATGGTTCAGGATGACCACTCGATGAGTAATTGCTTCTTCCTTTATTATTGATCATGATTTCGACATTGACCATAATTATTCGATATTACAATATTCACTTCAGGAAATGATATTGAAACAATTGGTTGAGATTCATGATTTTTCATCAAATGCCCATTTGATTGTTTTAATCTCAAGAAGACATGATGTTTGCTCATCAAAATATTTAAAACTTTCTTTCTCAATACTGCTACTACAAGAGCATATTCTATAATTGAAAAGAAAGATAAACAACATTATTCTTAACATATGATCACTTGTTTAAAATCACTTATTGATTAAAACTATGCAACTACAAATGCATTTAATTAAATTGAGCATTTCTTAATTTAAAATTATGCAACTACAGGTGCATTTAATCAGGAGTACTTCTTGATTTGAAATGATGCAGCTTCAGGTGCATTAAATCAAAATGTGCATTGTTATGCAACTCCGTGTGCATAACATCAAAATTAACTTTAGAAAGAACGATTAACTACTATATAAGACTTGCAAACTTTATCATAGGAGAATTTAAACTAATACATGTGTCTACCATGAATTTCAAAAGTTAATCAACATAAACAAAAATATTCAAATGTATATATGATACCCAAATAAATTTTAACATTGAATATTCGTGAAAAATCATATATTGACTTTGATATTAATAGACTCAACTCTAATCATTACACAAAGAAATATCTCATATATGCATTCTAAAAAAAACTATAGGTAAACAACATATTGCAATATTTGTATAAGATATTGGAAAAAATACATTTTTGGTCCATGAGGTTTGGATTAAGTGACACTTTGGTCCTTGAGTTTTCAAACTCAACAAAAATACCCCTAAGGTTTGAGATAAGGAGCACTTTGGTCCCTGCCGTCAACATTTCTGTTAAATTTTAACGGTTGCTGACGTGGCACTATTATTTTAATAAAAAAAATTATTTTTTTAAAAAAGAAAATATTAAAATAATAAAATAATATTATTTTTATTATTTCTTCCTCTCTCTCTTCTTCTTCTTCTTCTTCCTCTCCATCTTCTTCATCTTCATCATCTTCCTCCTCCTTCTTCCTATCTCCAGCTGTCGGCGGCCACCGCTCGCCGCCGCCGACCGCCGACCCTTTTTCTTTTTCTTCTTTTCTTTCTTTCTTTCTTTCTTCTTCTTCTCTTCTTTTTCTTCTTCCTCCCCTCTTTCCACTGTTTTTTTTTAAAAAAAAAAAGAAAGAAGAATGGATGAGGAGCCTCCCTCCTCCCTCCTCCCTCCATGTTTATTTTTTTTAAAAAAAAAAAGAAAAGAAGAAAAATGGGGTAAGAGAGAAGAAGAAAAGAGAAGAAAAGAGACAAAAAAGAAAAAAAAAATAGTCGCCCGCGACCATCGGTGGGCGGCGGGCGGCGACCGGTGGCCGCCGGTTGCCGGAGTTAGGAAGAAGGAAGATGAAGGAGATGGAGAAGATGGAGCAAAAGAAGAAGAAGAAAGAGAAAAGGAGAAAGAATAAAAAAATAAAAAAATCTTAATATTTTATTATTTTAATATTTTTATTTAAAAAAATAAAAAAATAATTTTTTTATTAAAATAATAGTGCCACGTCAGCAACCGTTAGGAGTTAAAAGAAAAGTTGACAGTATGGACCAAAGTGCTCCTTATCTCAAACCTCAGGGGTATTTTTGTTGAGTTTGAAAACTCGCGGACCAAAGTGTCACTTAACCCAAACCTTAGGGACCAAAAGTGTATTTTTCCTTAAGATATATTACAGTATATAAAACATGTTCTGTACATAAAGAATTTGTTATAGTATATCAAATATGTACATTGTATATATATATTAAATACACGTGATATAAAGTATACAAATGATCATGTGAAAATTATATTGGACAAAGAATACATAAACTAACAAGATCAATATACATTAGTCGATTAGCAAATTGAGCAATTTTAGAAGATGTATATGATTAAAAAATGAGATATATACATGGGTATATATGTGCATCATGTTTATCAAATATGTATTAAACATTATAGATTATTACAAAAATAATTAGGATATAACATACTCTCAATATCTCAATTATTTGGACAATATAAATATCATTGACAAATATAGAATCACGATGTTAATATCATCATAAACAAACATGATACTTACTAATCTCATATAGTATGCACAATAATGAAGAACGTGTTAATCTTGCATAGAATATATATTGTCAACGTTCAATACACAGTGTATATATGAGGTATATATAACATATACACTGAATATGTGAAACGTACCAAAGACAATTGCAACTAATAATACAAAGTAAAATGAACCTTACCTTCAACTGAACAAAAATGACAAAGACTCGTGCTGATGTCGCGTTATAAAACGTGAAGAACAATAAGAACACTAGGAGAGAATTTGAGAGAGCAAAGTAGGGAGAAAATAGAGCAAATGTCTTTTCATTTAAGTGTGTCTTTCATACTTAATACAACCCCTATTTATACTAATGCAATGGGGTGGGTTACAACTTCAAAATACTGAAAATAGAAGAGAGGGAGAGTCTCATGGCTATTCCTAAGGGAGAGGGAAAGTAATGAGGAAGAATAACTACAATTATGGGTTGACTAAAGCTAATGGAGTACTATGGATATGTAATATATACCAGGTATATTTACAACATAAACCACCTTTTTTAGATAAGTTTTTTAACCCCTTCACTATTATACTTCCTTCTTTTTAATTCCTTTTCTTTTTATTCTCTCACATTTTATTTATTTTTTTTAAAGTATTTTTTTCTCTATTTTGAAATTTTTTTGGTTTTCAATTATTGAATAAGAAAGGAAATTGAAACATTGGTAGAAACAAATAAAATCATTCCTCTACTACATATTAAACTCTTTTTACACATTTTAGACACAAAAAGAGGATTTGGGACGTAATTTTTTTTCGAAAATTTGATGGGGCCACATCTAGATTTTGATACAAAAAGAAGTATGAATCTCGGTCGAGATTCATGCATTTTTCAGATTAGAATTTCTTGGTCAGGATTCAACCAAGAAATTTTTCAAAGAAAATTGCAATGGGTAGCAAAAAATATTATGATATTTGCAAATCTAGCAATGATTTCTTAGATTTGCAAATTTAGCAAAAATTTTTGAAGTTGATTTTCGTTTTTTATATTACTCCAGTGAGACTTCGACATTTCCGTCGACATTGACGTTCTAACCTTTGAATACAACTCATTTTTTAAAATTAAGTTTTTATTACCTCTTTACTATTATTCTTCATTTTTTTATCGGACCTTAGACGGTGAAATTTTTGTTTTTATTCTTTTTCTCTCTCACTTTTTCCTTATTCTTTATTCTGGTTTTGATTTTTTTTTTCAATTATTGAATGAAAAGGAAATAGTAACATTGATAGAAATAAACAAAATCATTCATTTGTTGCATATTCTCTTGTTTTTACACATTTTAGTAGGGGTGCAAGGGAAAATAAAAGGAAACCAAAATTCCTACTTAAACTAATCGAAATCAAGTTAGTTTGGGTTTGAACCAGTTTAGTTAGTGGTTTCAATTTGATTATATAGAAAATTGATTTTATTTGGTCAGGTTGTGGATTGGGTAATGAAGAGCAGAAAATATCCAATCCGATTGATAATATATATTCAAACAGGTAAATTCCGAACATACGAGATAGGCACGGTCCAATTGTCCTATAATTCACTTAGCAAACCTACGGGTGTGAGTTTAAGCGAGTGGTCCAATAACGTGTTATTGGGCCCAATAATGTGTGACCTATAGGGTTGGGATTTAGTAAGCGGTGAACCGCCAGACCGAACCAATAAAACCGTAAGTTAATTGGTTTGAGTAGGTTTGATTCATTTGCGTTTTGGTTCGGTGTCCCCATTAGTATTCGGACAGAGAAGGGCAAGGGGCGAGAGGGGTGACCACATTGTTGGATATGCACCATAAAGGTCATCGAAGAACACCTAAAAACGCCAGAAACACTGTGAGTTTGTCTCACTTACAACTTTGTGATTTGAACCAAGGAACATCTATTGTCATGTCTCAAGGTTCAATTACAAGGTCGAGAGCCAAGAAGCTACAACAAGCATTAATCACCTATATTCAAGCTATGGTGAGCTCGACAAAGAACGTTCAAGTAGATGTTGGACTATTTCCCTACACTATTTCCAAAGTTGAGATTCAAGATGGAGACACATTAAATGCATTTTGACTTGCATTTAATGAACTTATTGTTGGCTTTATGGAACTTAAGTTTAAGCTACTTTAAGTGAAGCTTCAATAATACATGGGAGGTTACAAACAACTCAAAGCTAACCAAAGGAGCTCAATTCTTAGATTTATGGCCCTTAATTATGTAATTTTCAGTTTTTAAGTCTTTTTCATAACTTATAGGTTACATTTGAGTAGTGTCTGATTATGAGTTTTAATGTTGTGGAAGTTACACTCTTAAATATGTCATTTAAGCTGAATTTAGGTTATATTTTGAAGGCTATAAAAAGCCATCTTGGATGTAACACCAACCAAATTATTTTGAGTGAAATCAATTGAGTTTTCCCTTAGCTTTGTGTTGAGCTGAGTTTTTTTTTTCTTTTTTTTTTTTCCAAATTGTGCAATTTCTTGTGTTTTCGATCTTGCATGCTAGAGTCATTCAAGTGATGTTGATCAAACCTCTTGTGGAGTGATTCGAATCACGAGTTTAGAAACAAGTTTTCTTTACTCTTTATATTGATCATCAAGGTAATCCGTTTCAAAACTTTTCCTTAGGTTGGTTCCATATCGTTCTTTGGGGTTTTCAGATTTTAGATCTAAAGGTCTTGTTTTTTAGCAAGGTTGTTAGATCCATTTCTTGGGAGTTTCATAACATTTGGTATCAGAGCTTAGGCTCTTTGATCGAACATATGTTTCCTTTCATTTATCTCTTTCTTTTATTTGTTCTTTTTCTTCAGTTTTCATAAATCCGCGCATGTTATTTTGCTATCTTAAAAAAAAAAAATCATTTCCGTTCTTCAATTCCTGCTCTTGTCTTCTACAAAGTTTTAGATTGGAGTCTGATCTACAACTTTTCCTTCCTTAAGAACTTCTAAATCGGTTTGCTTTAGGGTGATTTAGGCATATTTTCAAAATATGTCAAAAGAAAACTGTACAACCCGAGAGCTAATTCTTGTTGATTTATTGGTATTCATTGTTTGAAAGCATCTTGATCTGAATGTTCTAATGTTAATACTCTCTTCTTAGATCCAGTTCTGACCGTTTAAATTTCCAAGATATCAGTTACATCCAAAATTCAAACAAAAGAAAACCATTGGGCATTAAATGTGGCAGTTACAATTGGGCTTCTTCAATACTCTTTTGTTGCTGTTATATTTAACTTCTATATGTTACTAAGGCTGAATTAAAAACCATTATTCATCATTTGGCCGAAGTTAACATCATCTTTATCAATTTTTGAATTCAACTTTGTAACTACTTTGCATCCCATTTCAATTTTGTCCAACTTTGTTTCTCTTTGTTCTAAGCTTGTTTCTTTCTTCCCTAATCCTATTTCGACTTTTTTCTTTAACTTTTTTCTTTGTTGTTATTCGGATTGCTCCTTTAATACCTTTGATTGTGTTCTAAGTCCATACCTTTGATTGTGTTCTAAGTGTGTGGACTAAACACTTGAATTGCACTGCTTAGCTCTTTAACTTTTCTAGACTCACTACCCATCTGTTTTGAAGTGTGATTTATGTGTGCCAAGTTGTGAGGGTGTGATTGTAAGGGAGTGATACATTGTTTTGAGTGTTGAGTGTTAAACACGAGTGGTCTTCATTAACGAGTGAAACGTGTGAGGGATCGCTTGTGGGGTCCTTTATTATTTTTTTTGTCACTTAAACTTTGTTTTGTAGTATGGCAAACCCTGAGAATGATCTTATCATTTCTGAAGGATGGATGAGAGAGGCACAACAAGGAACCATGGAAAGAATGATTCGTGGTATAGAAGAGTTGTTTGAACGTATGGGAAGGTTGGAGGCTCAATACCAACCTCGTGAAAGAATTCCACCACCACATATTGACGATGATCGAGTAGATGACTATGAAAGTGATTGTTCTGATCAACTAGATGATGACCAAGTTACCTTGGTAGCAGTTCCAAGAGGAAGACAAAGACTTGCAGGTCATGGCATGGAAAGAGGGCGAGGTCGTGGACGAGGACATCATACTTTCCAGCAATTAGTTCCTCAATATGAGGGAGTTGATCGAAATGTGGGTAACATCAAATTGAAGCTTCCAAAGTTCTATGGCAAAACCGATCGGAAGGAATACCTTGAATGGGAGAAGTCAGTGGAGTCTGTATTCAATTGCCATAATTTCAGTGATGAAAAGAAGGTAATATTATGTGTTGCTCAATTTAAACAATATGCTCAAACATGGTGGGATAAGTTGATGTCAAGTAGGAGAAGAAATCTTGAGGCATCGATCGATGATTGGTACGAGTTCAAGGAGTCCATGAGGAAGCGTTTTGTTCCAAAATATTTTCAACGGGACATGGCGCAAAAGCTTCAAGTATTGAAACAAGGAAGTAAGTTCGTGGAGGATTATTACAAGGAGATGGATAATCAAACTGGTGGTCGGGGGTCGAACACAGGGAAGGGGAATCTAGTGGAGTGTAGGTTTTTGTGTTGGACACAACAGGGGGTTTATTTTTCAACAAGCAGTGCAAATAAGTAAATAAAATGTTGAATATAAAAATAAGCTAAATAAGCAAAACATGCAACAGAAGGGAATGGAATAAAATACAATTGAGACAAGGATCGTTGGATTGGCGATGTTATGTTTGAATGTTTTATTACCTGACTTCCTCGTTTTCTCTAAAAATTATTCCATTCAATTAATATGAGCCCGGTAGTGCTTCTTGGTTACTCGGGGAATCCCTCTATCTAACCTGTGTTAATTAATTAATTAACCCAGAATCCGAACCGTTACAAACCTTCGTTGTAGACTTGACCGTTCTTCACCAACGACACTTCAACGAACAAAAACGCAACAGCCTTTTTGTAGTTTCTTCGCTGGAAATTTCTTCTTCAAAGACACAATAACCACAGAGGTTACACCGGTATGTCTCTAAGTCAAGGAGGCAAAAGACTTGTGGGAGTCTTTCTCTAAGATGGAGGCTAGAGAGAATTCTAGGGTCTTGTCTTGTGAGCCTAAGAGCAAAAGGGCTACTAAACCCATTAGGTCTAGTGTTCTATTTATAGAAGAGTGGTCATGAATAAAATATTCAATTAAATCAATTTTTTCCAAAATTGATTCAATCTTATTCCTTATTTAATCAATCCAAAATCAATCAATTCCATAATTGATTAATCTTTTCCACAAATGACTAATTACTTCCATAAGTGATTAGATCATTTCCATAAATGAATTATTTTCATAATTGATTAATTCCCGATTAAATAATTTTTTAATCAGAAATTATGGAAGGTAGACTTTTTCAGAACCAATATTTCACAAATGTCTAGTTATGAAAAACATTTCGGCTTTGTCTTGGCTCATGATCTTTGAGCTGCATCTTCCCTATTTTACCCTTTAAAATTCTACATATCAAAATTTGATTGATTTTTTTTCCTTAATGAAATTTGCCATTAAGGCAATTGAATAAATAATTAATGCTAAATGATCTTCAACCCTAAACACATTTATCAAATTTTCCAGCATCTTAGGTTGCACATTGTCGTCAAACTAATTGCCGTAAAACACAAAATTTCCTCTTATTTGTTGTCAACCCTTCCAATATGTTGTTGTGACCTATATTTGTCTATTCTCTTTTTTATTTTATTTTATGAAACAATGTGATTAGCAATCCAAGTATATAGTTTGCATTCTTTTTTTCAATTTTTTTTTATTAATATCTAATGACATAAGATGTTTATAATTTTATCTATTTATTCACATTAACCCTTATTTACATCTAATCACTCAATTGGATTTTTTTTTTTTTAGAAAATAATCACTCAATTGATTGTGGAATATAATATTTCTTAAAATAATAAATATATACCATGAATTATAATATATAATCAATATGTCAAACCCATTATATAATATATATTCATCATTGTGTATTTAGTTTATAAGTAAAACGTCAGAATGATATATATATACAAGGTTGTATATTGTATCATAAATATAAACTTAGAATTATATTTATAAACCTCTTTTTTTTTTTTTGAAAAATATATTTATAAACCTCTTTATATAGTATATATACGACATGATTTATAAAAAGTTCATAAATATAAACTTAGAACTATATTATATAAACTTTTTATATAGTATATGTACGACATGATTTATAAAGTCCATGAGTGAATTTTCAGAATTATAAATATAGGTCAAGCAATATATTTTATCTATAAATATATACTTAGATGTATAATATATAAACCTTATTAAATATTCAACATATATTTTTTACAGGTAATAATTTCATACACATACGGATGGTTTATGGTGGTCGTTGGAATGAGATTAATAACTATATTGATTATCAAGTTTAAATTTCAAAAAATGCACAACGTTGTATTACTATTGACCATGAATATATTTTTCAGTATGAGATTTTTTTTTTCTTTTTTGAAAAAATCAGTATGAGATTGTTAATAAGACATGAAAGCCATACATTCGAATATAACATTCATGTAAAATATAATATACTTAACAGAAACCATATGATATATTATATAAACCATCAGTTTGTTGTATATAAACCATCTGATATATTCCTCGTCACCTCCAAGTAAGAGAACAATAACCCATGCAACTAAATTAACAAAATATCAATAACATGGATGATTATATATAAACCAGATTATATAATTTTTTATAAACTCGCATAATAAACTCAAATATACCAGACTAACAGTACATTTTTTATAAACCACATAAACCCAATAACCATGACCTAAATGATTTTGTATAAACCCACAGCTAAGAAAATTTTCTATATTACGCGGGATGTTTTTTATATATCAAATTAACAGTATATTTGGTGGAATGATTTTTATAAACCCACAACTAAATAAATGATGACCCAATTACCATGAGGAAAAAAAATTAACAGTATATTTTTTATAATCCTCGTAACAAACCAAAATATATCTTTTGTAAATGAACTCCAACCGTTTCTCAAAAAAAGAAAAGAAAAAAAAATCCAACCGACAGCAAACCAAAGATAATGTGGTCGATGGGCTGACTGTCAAAACAAGAGTAATGTCGTAGCGTAGACATCTGCCAACGACGCTCGGGAGATGAGATGGCGGGAACTTGAAACGACGTTCGAAGGATGAGACTATGAGATTGGGCGTCAGCGTTGTGAGCTTCACTCGCGTTAATGTGAATGGGTGGCGTGAGCATGAATCCTATTGAAATTTTTTCTATGAAGCTGACCCGCATGCAGTAGCGGATCCAGAAATTAATGTGAGGGGGGGCTTTATAGAAATAATTTGATTAAAATAGCATCTTGGATCCGGTATTGATTTTTGTTCCATTTTAGTCCCTGTATTTTCAAATGTTTGATTTTAGTCCCTATACTTTTAATATAGCTTAAAATTGGTCACTATCGTAAATGTAAAGTTAATTTTTTTCAAAATTGGTTGAATAATAATAATAGTTTCAATATGATAAGAGAAACAATGTGAATAGATTTCTAAAATTGATTGAAGAATGGCTTATAGAGATCAATATTTTTCTTTTTTAGAAAAATCAACAATAAACTCACTATAGGACAAATTTTAAGCTTTATTGAAAGTACATAGACTATAAGTAGACATTTTAAAGTACAAGTATTAAAATGACACAAAACCTAAAGTACAAGAACCAAAATAACATTTTCTAAAAAAAAAACCAAAATAATATTTAAGAAAAAAAAACCAAAGTGATATTTTAACCAAATAATCTAACATATTAATATATGATGATATCAATTTGTATATTTTAATATTAAATTTGTGATATTACAAACATCACTTAAAAGAAAAAAAAATGAGGAAAAATTGAAAAAAGAAAAACAAAAGAAAAAGGGAAATAAAAAGTGCGGAGAAAACCAGGAAAAAAAACGAAAACAAGAAAGAAAAACAAAAATGAGGGGAAAAAGGAAAACGAAGGGAAAATGAATTGAATATAGCGCGCTCAGTAGGGCTTGAACTAAGGTCTGATGGGAGTCTGGGGGGCTTAAGCCATGAAAGAATTTCAACAAACTTATGAAATAAAGACTATTTATAATATACTTCTAAAAAAAAAAGACTATTTATAATATAAATATAGTATTTTTAAATGTTGAGGGGGGCTCGAGTCCTCCCCGGGCCTCACGTAGGTCCGCCACTACCCGCATGAGCGTGAATGGGGCGCGAAAAATTTTCTGGTTAAAAGCAAAGCGTGAGATTTGGGTGATTTATTTGGGGGTTTGAAAGATGGTTTGTTTTGAAAATCTTGGGAGGATTCGTGGATTTATTTGGGAGGGAGAATGAGTCATTATTAGGAATAGATATTTAAGGCAAATATATTGATTATTTTATTCAACCATGTTTATTTTTTGTATTTAAATATAATATAATGGGCATTGACCTCTATTTTAGCTTGGCTTAGGACAAAACTGAATTTTTTTTCAAGGTTAGACATTTATGAAATTTCGATTTTAATTTGGTCTATCTACGTAGTTATCCTTTTTTTAATTAATTAACCACCAATTAAATATCACATATTTAATTTCCGGCCTTGAATTAATTAATTTTGCCCAAATGGATTTTAGGCCTTAAAATTAATTAATTCATATTTGAACTCTTTCAAACTTCCATAAATTTAATGTGACTCAAATTTATATTAATATTTGAATTTCTTCAAATATTAATTCCTCTCATAATAATATATCAATATATATTATATTGTTTCCCTTAGTAAATTGAAGATTTTCAATTTACATTTATTACTTAGTTGCCTCAAATTACTTTATAAGCTACCAGTAGGACCTAATGGACTTGCATATCAAAAGCTCCAACGATGTGAGATTAATTGGTCAAACTCATTAACCAAATTAATCAATATTCGTTAACTGTGTGTACATTCCACTATAGACTCACAGTTGCACTCTTCTCACTGCAAGCATATTTTCTGTGTCCACAGATATAGACCAATATCGACTAGTTAGTCCTTCACGAGTGTCTGTAACACCAGCTGGGTCAAATTACCGTTTTACCCCTAGGTTACTTCTATTTCCTTAAGTACCAATTCTCCTCTAAAGAACAACCTGTTTATGGTCCAACCATCAAACAGAAAACCCTCTCGTGCCATTGAGAGGGTAGGGCCCTTTGTTTAAGACTCGAAGTCACCACTTAAGGGAACACTCATTTGCTTCCCTAAAGTCGGGAAGGAGTGAATTCTATCTTGTACGATTATGTTCTCAGCTCCCCATTCGGTCTTGTCTCCAAAAATGGTAGGCTTATTGAGTCGGCGTATTGGCCACTCTCACCCATACAAATCAAAGGACAATCCCTCATGAGCAGGAGTCCATAATCAACTCAGGATTAAGACCAAGTTGTCTAGGTCGTCCTAGTGAAATAGAAAACCAACTAGTTAACGGTGTTATAACCAGTGGTTACTATTTCGCAGTTCGGTCTTATGCAAACTCATTGCATAGAATACCCTCACTCGCATGTCTCCTACACAAACGCGTTGGATCATAGCATTTGTATCAAATACAAAGTGGGTCGTATCCATAGTGTCACCAGGATAGGGCACCCAATCTTATCCCTATACTATAGAACCTTTAGGCTGTTTCTTGAACAATGATCTCCATATGTCGTCACATATAGTTCAAGACTCATATTACAGCTTAGGATGTCTAGTTTATTGGATTAGGGTTATTTTAGGCAAAGACAAATATAAAATAACTAATAACATTTAATGGAAAAATATATCAATATTATTTCATTAATATTCGGTCAACGGTTACATTCACTATCTACGAGTTTTAGGGCATAAAACCCAACAGGTATATCTAACTAATCTAAGATAAATAACCCGAGATCTCGCAATTGCTTACATACATTAGCCGCTTTAAATTCATGGGTCCGAAATTGCATTAATCAAATTTAAACAGAATTCAGATTCAATTCATACAACTTTTATCATACATCTTAGGCTTATCAAGAAGCTACACTAAACATGCGAGATTAGTGATGGACTTGCCTCGACCTAGTGGCTATCTGAAATAACTGAAAGAATACACAAAACTAATCTCCTAGAGTCGTCAATTATAAGATATTAATAATATGCATTGGTTTAAACGAGATTGCATGTAAAACACATAAAAAAACAGCAAGGAAGCTCAAGTAGAAATCAGAACACTCAGCCAAGCAATACTACATTCAAAGCATAATCCCAATCCAACAAATCCAAGAGACTTAGCTACTCATAAAGAATGGAAAACAACAAATAAATCCAAAAGAATAAATAGAAATTGACCCTAAAAGGTCTAAACAACTCAGAAAACAGAAAAGGGGTGAAAAGAATCGTAAAAGTATGAAAATTCTAACCAAATGGCGGACTAAACCGAAGCCTTATATTTATAATAAACGTCGCAGCGTCCAAATGCTAGGGTCAGCGTCTCGACGCCACGAACTTTTCATTCCACTTCAAAATCGCGATGACGTCGAGATGCCAGGGTCAGCGTCTCGACGCCGACTCCTTTTCCAACCTTGCTGCCTTTTTTCTTGGTTTGTCTCGGTCTTTTCGTGGTATGGGGCTTCAACCTTTGACTCTATGTGCAATTCTTCACGTCCGCTTCAAGCCTCTTGGGTCTTTTCACCTCCTTGACGTCCAAGAACTTCGAGATGGCTCCAAAACTCTCTAATTGGCCTGAATTAACACCAAATTGTGTGGTTGGCTCCTAATGTCACTTATGCTCAAAATCCCTAAAATTAAGACAATTAAAGCATAAAATTCTTCTATCAAGCTTAGATTAGAGGTAATAACATAGCACAGATCAGGTGCTATCAAATACCCCCAACCTAAATCTTGCTAGTCCTCGAGCAAGGCACACACAAATCGAAGAAAAAATGTTGTACATATAATTGCAAAGTTATTTAATCCTCAAAGCTCAAACATTTAAAAACTAAAGCAATAAAGAGACAATCACAAGAGACCCGATGGGGAGACAAATAAAAAAATTTCAAAGATAATCTTGCATAAGAGAGTTCTATCCCACCTAAAGAGGACTTTACTAACCCGGGGTTAATATATTAAACTCTCATCCTATCTTCCCCCTACACTGGCACTAAGGTCTCGCTAAAAGACCTAAATGGAACAAACTAGGTTGTTTCTTCTTTGCCTAGCTGCCTGAATAAGGAATTCATTTTTCTATTTCTTTTGCATTTCTTTTTAGGACGGGGCACTAACTTTCACACTACAATGCAGGGACCCTTAACCCGAGTTTAACCCTTGGTTTGCCTAACTGATCACACTGCAAGCAACTCTTTTTACCCCTAAACGCTCAATACGATGCAATCATGCGTTTTCTTTCAGGGAAATAAAACAAGAAAAGATGAACATAAAAAATATTCACACAAAAGCTCACTTATCTTATTTTACTTCTCATTTTTTATGGCAGGCATATTTTCTTTTTATCTCCTAGGCAAGACTCCACACACTATTTTGCAAAAAATTTAGACTTTCTCGCTATACCTTACACCTATCAGAGTGGCGACAGGAATATGAGCTAAGTAATTCACTCATAGGCATTTAAATCCTACTCTAAAGCAAGAAAGACACCCAACCTGTGCAAGATATATCCAAGAAAAGTTTTAAAAAGGCTCCATTTTGAGGCACTCATGATCACAACTCATTGAAAATTAGAAATTTTTGAAAAACTTGAGCCAATCCTAGGAAATCATCATCATTAAAGCAAATATATACACAACAAGCATGCAAGATATATAATAAGCGCATATGCTGACCTGACGCACAGATGCTCAAGGCCCAACAAAAACACAAAACAGAATACCCCACCCCCAACCTAAAAGGTTACATTGTCCTCAATGTAATCAATCATGCAGAACAGGACAAATGCATAAGGAAACAATAAAAAACTTCCTTGAATTTAAGCTCGTGGGTGGTGAATCACGTTTATATAAACATCAGAACTCGCTTTTGTACCGCTAATCCTAAAAAGAAACAAAATAACCAACAAGAATCAAAAGCAACTAATCAAAATAAATTAAACTAAGAAAAAGAAATAACAGAAAGCAGAAAACTTATTCGTTGCAAAAGTTTAAGGTCGCTTGCTCGACTAGATTCTTCTCGCTTTTCATCAGAAATCGATCTCTTTGATTTTCATTACGTCCTTCCTCTTTATCTTCTTTTTTATTAGCTCCTGCACACATAAATTCAACTTGTACACAGAGTGCACAACATAAGAAATTTCAAATCGATTGCAAGTTATCCCCAACTTAGAAATAAAAAAACCTTTATTTTGAGCAACAAACTACTTAGCTATTGGAATGACTTAATCTAACTCATGCAATTCAAGATTAATAAGCTCAGGGGAAATAGAATTTTGCTTAAAATCAATCGAAGCTAACTCATCAAATATTTCCGTCTCTCCCACCACGCATGTGTTGGGTTTTATGCCCTAAAACTCTGATGTGCAATTTAAGTATATGATATTTAATTAGTAAATTAATTAATTAATTATGAATTAATTAATTATTCAATGTAGTATAATTAAATATGATTTAATTAAACTATAGCATATGAGAGAAATAAATATTTGAAGAAGTTCAAATATTAATATGAATTTGAGTCATATTAAATTTATAGGATACAAGAGAATTTGAAGAAATTCAAATTTTAATATGAATTTAATTCATATATATATATATATATAACTAATTAATTGAACGCCTGAAATTAAATATATGATATTTAATTGGGTAATTAACTATTTAATAGAAGACATGGAATTAAATATATGATATTTAATTAGGTAATTAATTAATTATGGAAATGATTAATCACTTATGGAAGTATTTAATCATTTATGGAAATGATTAATCACTTATGGAAGCAATTAATCATTTATGGAAATAATTAATCAATTATTGAAATGATTAATTATAGAAATGATTAATCAATTATGGAAATAATTGATTATTTGTGAATATTTTATTCATGGTCTTTTTCCTATAAATAGGACACTAAACCAAGGGTTTAGGTGATACACATTACACAATCCTAAGGCCACAAGAATGCACTCTTGCATTTTCTCTAGCCTCCCTAGTCACTCTCTCATATTCTCTTAACCAAGAAAAAAAAGAGGAATTTTTCCTCTTGTGTTTTTCCCATTAAAGATTGGGTAGTCCCACAACTACATTTCTAATCTCAGAGTCATAGCGGGGAAGATCAATTGGTGGTGTCCCAATTGCTGACCATTGGTCCCTATGAAATCAATAAAGGTGTTCTTGATATTTCAGAGACGAAAATGATGGTATGTTTGCTTCTCTCTATTAGATTTAGATCTAATAATTTTGTATGCTTAGCCTTAAGTTTCTGTAGAATATGTTCTATAAACTTTTGCCAATGTATTGGTATTTTGGTAGAAACAAAAATTATCTACGAATCGGTCCAATTACGCTTTCATTTTACGGAATTTAGGAATTCCAATCCTACAACATGGGAAATCACATGAATCAGACTCAAAATATAAAGAAGGCTCAAGCTGAGGCTTACTGACCTCATCATTCTTACCTTCCTGCTGTTGCTCAGGAATTTGGAAAAATTTAGCTCTCGAACTTGCCATACGAGGAACCGAATACACGTTGCCAAGCTCGCGATGATCTTCCTAGCCTCACCAAGTGTTTTTTCCAGTGCATCACCACCACTCGCCATATCAAGCATCCTTCTATCGTCAGGCATCAGTCCCTCAACAAAGTGCAGAAGTAATGACTCCTTGGACAATGGCCGATGAGGAAGCGTACATAAGCCCGTGAAGCAATCCCAATACTTGTAATTCTTCCTCAAGTGCTTGGGTGATGTATATGATTTCTCTGATGACTACAAGGTCGCCAAGAGATGGGAGATGACTCGGATCAGGAGCTGCTAGATCATGCATCATGTGCTCAGCCATGGGATCCTGGTTTACCACGCCGAGGTTATGCTGATTTCATCGTTAAGCCCTGCAAGAAAGAAACAAAAACACAAAAATCCAAAACCAATAGAAATGTGCCCTTCCCCGACAACGGCGCCAATTTGACGGGACTTGTCGAAGGTCCAAGTTAAATGAGATTTATAATTCCACGACACTCAAACTAAAACTGTAGTAACAGTGGTCGGGGTTGAACACAGGGAAGGGGAATCTAGTGAACTGTAGGCTTTTGTGTTGGACACAACATGAGGTTTTTTTTCAACAAGCAGTGCAAAGAAGTAAATAAAATGTTGAATATAAAAATAAGCTAAATAAGAAAAACATGCAACAGAAAGGGAATGTAATAAAATTCAATTGAGACAAAGATCGTTGGATTCGCGGTGTTATGCTTCAATGTTTTATTACTTGGCTTCCTAGTTTTTTCTAAAAATTATTCCATGCAATTAATATGAGCCTTGTATTGCTTCTTGGTTACTCGGAGGATCCCCTATCTAACCTATGTTTAATTAATTAATTAACCTAGAATCCTGTAGCCAATATAATTAATTAATTTGATTTATTGCCCTCTACCCCCGCATGCATAACCCAATGATCACCAAGCTATATCTAACTAATCTAAAATAAACAACCCGAAACCTTGTGATTGCTTACATACATTAGCCGCTTTAAACTCATGGGTTCGGAATTCCATTAATCAAATATAAACATAATTCAGATTCAATTCATACAACTTTTATCATGCATCCTAGGCTTATCAAGAAGCTACACTAAACATGCTAGATTAGTGATGGACTTGTCTCGATCTAGTGACTATCTCAAATAACTGATAGAATACACAAAACTAATCTCCTAG
This sequence comes from Luffa aegyptiaca, assembly GCA_017139565.1. Classification (NCBI taxonomy): domain Eukaryota; kingdom Viridiplantae; phylum Streptophyta; class Magnoliopsida; order Cucurbitales; family Cucurbitaceae; genus Luffa; species Luffa aegyptiaca. The sequence goes on from CM029397.1 coordinate 29,102,430, forward strand.
AGTCGTCAATTCTAGGATATTAATAATATGCATTGGTTTAAATGAGATTGCATGTAAAGCACATAAAAAGCAGGAAGGAACCTCAAGTAGAAATCAGAAAACTCAGCCAAGCAATACTACATTCAAAGCATAATCCCAATTCAATGAATCCAAGATACTTAGCTACTCATAAAGAATGGAAAACAACAAATAAACCCAAAAGAATACATAGAAATTGACACTAAAAGGCCTAAACAACTCAGAAAACAGGAAAAAGGGCGAAAAGAATCGTAAAAGTATGAAAATTCTAACCTAACGGCAAACTAGACCGAAGCCCTATATTTATAATAAACGTCGCAGCATCCAAACGCTAGGGTCGGCGTCGAGATGCCAGGGTCAGCGTCTCCACGCCGACCCCTCTTCTAGCCTTGCTGCCTTTTCTCTCGATTTGTCTAGGTTTTTCTCGGTATGAGGCTTCAACCTTTGACTCTTGGTGCAATTCTTCAGGCCCGCTTCAATCCTCTTGGGTCTTTTCACTTCCTCGACGTCCAAGAACATTGAGATGGCTCCAAAACTCCCTAATTGGCCCAAATTAACACCAAATTGTGTGGTTGGCTCCCAATGTCACCTATGCTCAAAGTATCTGAAATTAAGACAATTAAAGCATAAAATTCTTCTAACAAGCTTTGATTAGAGGTAATAAAATATCACGAACCAGGTGCTATCAGGGCTCTTTGGCACGATAACAGTTTTCGGTGAAAGGTTGTTTTGTCATCTTGCCTTCAAGGCATGACTCATAGGGAGGTAATGAGTCGTCTTCCAACTCGTTTAAAATTCTACTCTTGGCTAGTCTCCTAATCCTATTGAGATTTATGTGGTCTAACCTCAGGTGCCAAAGATAGGTATTCTCTTTAGGAGAAAGTCTTTGCCTTTTATTACTTTAAGTAGCAGTAGTTTTGAACATTTCGGTATTATTAACTACTATACTCTCAATTGGTCTTAAAACATATAAATTGTTTTCCAAGATAGCTAAACAAACATTAATTCCCTTTCTGGAAATGAAAACTTCATTTAATGAGAAAGATATGGAATAAGTTTGTTCCAACAAACAAGACACAGAAATAAAATTTCTTTTAATCTTTGGAACTATGTATACATTATCTAATAATATATACTTGTTTTCTTGGAAAAATAATTTCATGTTTCCTATTGCTATAGCTGAGACAACCTCTCCAGTTCATACTCTAAGAATCATCTCTCCAACTCCAAGCTGTTCCCAGGAACTCATTCCTTTAAACGAATAACAAATGTGGATTGTGGCCCCTGAATCAAGTATCCAGGCAGAACTATCGTTCTCCACTAAGCCTGTTTCCAAGACTACGTAAGTCTTTGGTAGTGATAACTCTCCAAAAGGGAGTTATTTAGGCCTTATTCTATGATGTTTTATATGTTATTTGTGCCAATTAGGTATGTTATTACATGAATATAATGCGTTTTATCCTAATTATAAGAATTGATGCTTTGGAAGTTCTTTTGCAGAGAAATTAATGCTGAGCGACTTGAGGGAGCAAAATCCATGATCCAGCAAAGCTGTGAGCATAACTGGCCACGTGAGCTACACGTGATTCATTAATGAGGTGACATTTCAAGCAGTGATCTTCGATTTAAGAAGCTTGGAGAGAGTTCCACATATAATGTTTGACCTAATTAGGGTTGACTTCACTCTATAAAAGGAAGTAGCCGTCTCAAGTCAAAGTATTCCAATTTATTCCATCTTTGGAGGCCGAATAGAGGAGAAATCGATTGGAGACCTTAGAAGACCATTTTCTACGGATTTCCTCAAGGAGGATCATTCTTTCTTGTAGAGTTTGTAGATATGGATGTGCTTAATCAGATTGTAGTATGTGTTGTTTCTATTTTAATGAACTAATTTACTTTAGGCATTGGTTGAGGATAATGTAATTGTCATTTCTTTTTAATCTAGCTATTCTTATTGATTCTTGGCATCTTGATTACTTGTTGATCTTAATATTATTTTGTGCCTGCCTGGCCAGCCGGTATAAATAACTTCTCTTAGTTTTAGGGATGATTTAAGGGATGTGTAGCATGTAATCACATTAGACCGTTTGAGTTGGTGAACGTTGGTAATTGAGCTAGGGATAGCTAGTTGCCTAATGCTTGATCGGTAGAACTTCATTGGAGTTGAAACCTATTCCAAAAAATCCAGAGTTCCGGGAGGATCCTGCTGATAAGACTGCAAGAGATTGGCTGATCAATAGAATTGCTAGAGCATCTTTTAACAATTACAGAAGTCTTAACCAATGTTTGTTTCCAATTTGTCTTCTTTATCCGTTTACATTTTTGCTCTATCATTACTTTTATTCTAGCATTATTTCAAAACCAAACCAATTTACCAACATTGAAATCACTAAAAGACTAAGCAAAATAGGTAAAGTGAGTCTATTCAAAACCTCGTGGATACGATAAATTACTTATCATTTGCTGCAGATTATGTGCACATGCATAGTATTGTAGAGTTAATTCATATCATATTTTTAACCACTCCAGAATTGCAACAAGTAGCGTTCTCGTAAGCTAAGCAGTTTGGTCGAGGACGTTCCTCCTTTAAGACCAATAAATCGTTTGCCACTCGTTCAATGTTTAAGCGCATATTCTTAGTATGATGTTCTAAGTCGTTTAATTTGGTGTCAGACAAAACACATACGTTTTTCGACATATTGCTGAAAACAAACAAATAACTTGAATTAATAATGTTGCATTAAACCCATTATACGTATCCAATCAATTTAGCAAAAGTAATTAAGCACCCTATATTTCATAAATCTTTTGCAATGATACTTCAGAGGTTTAGAGCAACAACCACCCAGGGGTGATCGCTACTCCTCCCCTAAATTGAGACGTTCTCAACCAAACTCTAACACCAGTATAACTCATATTCCACCCCAACAAGCTATAATCAAGAAAAACAATGTTGGGGCAAACCTTAATCAACCCTATTCATTACGGAGTTCATCCTACTATCCCATGCTCAAAGCCCTTAGAAGGGATGGTTACACTCTTGGCAACACGCAGGCGGAGCATGAAATCTCAGAACGTACCAATGGAGGAGACCGTAGGATGTGTTGACACACTTCCTGCTCCCACTTACTATAAACACTCTCTCCATTCACCCTGGTATTTAATCATGCAAACACCATCCGAAGGGAGGTCACTTCCAGGGTGACACGAGGTCGAGCATGATTCTCACGGTGTGAACTTTGCGGAGATACGTGGGAATAAGAAACTTGATATGAAACATCTTGTTTTTTATATGTTTCCTCCCACTGAGTATTTTAAGATTAAGGTCTATTTACTTAGGTAAATTCCGGTTAAATGAATCTACCTAAGTCTATGCCTTATTAAATAAGGTATTTACACTAAATGTCTAGGTGAATTAAACTCTTTTACTTACCTAGTGACATTGCATGCTAATAAGACCGTGATTAATTCAACTCACGTTCTGAACTAGGCGCCAGGAGAGTTCCCTTATTACCAAAGCCTTACGTCCTACATAACCATATTTTAAATCTATTTAAAATACTAAGCAAGACGTATTTCCAATCCTATTAGAAATGGTGATCTTAGGTCTATTTAATTTTACACCATGTTAAAATTAAGTCATGATCTAAAGATCCTATATTAGCATGCAACTCTTTGTTGTAGGTTTGACGGTTTCTATTCATTAACTTTTATAACTTTTAATGAATTAACCCTATAACATGCTTTCTAATGGTGATAAAAACATATAACAAACAAGCATTAAAGTTATATATAAAGCATCGTTTAGAATAATCTATGTCTAGGTGTGTATAACGATTATACTACGATGTCTAGGTGATAACTCCTTAAAACCTCACATCGCTCATGCATGCACATAAAACTTGGGTTAACCTAACTCAAGTATCGGCTCGATACCTAGGTAGGAGGTGTTCTGTAAACTGACAGCTTAAATACCTCCAGCCTTAGACAACATCTTACCGGGTAAGTTCTCTTGTAACCTTAGCTTTATAAGATATCGACCTAATCTATGCAAGTTCATTGATTTGGAGGTTCATTAACCCTATGTGAGCATGCATATATCTTGTTATAGATTTTGAGTCTATCTCGGTTTATAACGCTTATAACATAGACAACCTATAACATTAATCTACGCTAAGGTGGTTTCATGTTGCATGCTTGTTCGTTTTCGATTATTAATATAACGATTATATTAAAAATTCAACATTCATATAACATGAAACCCTATACATGCATTCCATTAATTATAACTTTTATAATCTTTTATTAATGCATGAAACATGCTTTCCTATGGTGGGATTTCAAATCTACATGACATACATTATGCATATTAGATTCCTATTTAATTTAAACATACATTCACAATGCTTAATAAATTAAACACACTAAAGTGGACCGGTTTTGGCATCCTAGGAATTGAAACAAAAAAAAATTTAAATAAAATTGCTAACAAAAAATCCTACTGCAGAAGACTGAGGATCGGAGCTTATTCTTGCTAAATTCTACAGATTCTCGCTCCCAGCTCCTGATTCTAGCTCCCAGCTCTCGCTTCAAGCTACCAGATCTCACTTCAAGCTCCCAGATCTCAACTTCAAGCTCCCAGATCTCGCTTTTAGCTACCAAATCTAGCTTCAAGCTCCCAAATCTAGCTTCTAGCTCCTCTGGACAGTATTCTTCGATTTTCTTACGATTTCAACACCAATTAAAACCTATTTTCAACTCTAATGACTCGAGAAAATTACAGACCCTTTCTTCACACATTAAAGCCCATATACAAGCGGGCAATTACAATTTTATCAACAAATTGAAGGGGAAATTAATGCCAAAACCGTAATGTATCCACTTTAGCACCTATAAACATTCATCACATGAAATGCTACCCACCATTCTAAAATTAATGCAGATTAAGTGCCTTAATCATTCTCTGATACCAATTGATGGTGTTCATATAACACATGCGGAAACAATTTTAGGATTAAAGGCAATTAACTACATCAATTTTAGAAAACTAAAGCACGTTGTCTTTGTCGGGTTTTATGCCCTAAAACTCGTACATAGTAAATGAAACAAATTAATCGATCTCAATAAAGCGTTATTTGAGTAATTTAGTAATTTGGTTATTGAATAATTGAGTTTGCATTAATAAACCCTAAATCCAATAAACTAAGATCCAAGGTTGTTTAAATGAAACTTGGACATACGGGGATCGGTGTCCAAGTAACAACCTAAAAGGTCTATAGTATAAGGATAAGGCTAGGTACCTTATCCTGGTGACACTATGTGATACTGCCCACCTTGTATTCGATACAGCTGCAATGATCCAAAGCATCCATGTAGGAGACATGCGGGTGGGGGTATCCTATGCAATGAGTTTGCATAAGACCGGACTGTGAAATAGTAACCACTAGATGTAACACCGTTAACTAGTTTAGGTTTCTATTTCAAAAAGATGACCTAGGTAACTCAATCTCAATCCTGAGTCTGTTATGAACCTCTTTCAGGAGGGATTGTCCTTAGATTTGTATGGGTGAGAGTGGTCAGTTCGCTGACTCAATAATCCTACCATTTCAGGGGCAAGACTGAATGGGGGCTAGGAACATAACAATACAAGATGAAATTCACTCCTTCCCCTATTGGGGTAAGTAGATGTGTGTTCCCTTAAGGGCTTGAACAAAGTCGTTTTGTCCTCTCCAAGCCCGAGAGGAACTCCTATTTAGTGGTTGGACCCTAAACAACTTGTTCATTTGAGGGATCAGTGGTACTTAAGGAACAAGAGGTAACCCAGGGGTAAAACGGTAATTTGACCCAGCTGGTGTTACAAACACACGTGAAAGATTGACTTACTACATTGGTCGATATCTGTGGACATAGAAATATTCTATAGTGAGAAGAGTGCATCTGTGGGTATTTAGTGGAGTAACCCACAGTTAACGAATGTTTACTAATTTGGTTAATGAGTTTGGCCAATTAGTCTCGTATCGTTGGAGCTTCTGATCTGTAGGTCCATTAGGTCCCACTGATAGCTCGTAAAGAGAATTGAGGCAATTAAGTATAAATTGTAAATTGAAAGTGTTCAATTTATTTAGGGGAATCATATAATGTGTATATTGATATATTATAATATAAAGTTTATGAAACTTTATAATATAATTTTTGAATTTATTTCAAAAATTAATTCTTGAGAGAAAATATTTGAAAGAGATCAAATGAATTTAATATGAATTTGCTTCATATTAATTTTAATTTTAATAAAATCCCTAAGATTAAATATATGATATTTAATTGGGTAATTAATTAATTATGGAATTAATTAATTATTTATTAAATTAGAGACTTTTTCCTATTACGAAAAGGTCTTGGCCTTTACTATATATATGACCCCTGGGGTGGGGTGAAAGGCATCCCATTCATTCTCCTACTCTCAGAGAATTCCCCTGAAGGCTCCCTTTAGACTCCCACCAGTCTCCTGCCTCTAGAAGTCTCAGAGTCATACCGATGTAGCCATAGTGGTGGTATTCGCAGTAGTTCGTGATTATTTCATAAGTAGTTGGTGAATTTAATATGAGTCGTCAACGAGAGTAAGTGATAGCGAGCATAGCTAGCTATCTTTACTTATTTAATTTAGCTAGTCTTTTATGATGTTTGGGCCATTTTATTGTGCTTTAATGTTTATTTTGTAGGAAATGGTTGATTGGAGCTATATTACCATATTAGAGTTAATCGGATGCTCGGGGCGTGGAAAGATGCAAAGGAATGAAAAGAGTAAAAGTGGAAAAAAAGTCAAATCTCGGTCAACAGCAGGCTAGCATCGAGACGCTAGCTCTTGAGCGTCTCGACGCTCACATTCCATATCAGATTAGGCGCGTACAGCTCACAGCGTCGAGACGCTGTGATAGGAAGCGTCCCGACGCTACCGTTTTTCCTTATTCAGAACGCGCGTATAAGAGGCAGCGTCGCAACGCTGTCTCGACAGCGTCTCGACGCTAAGACGAAAAATCTGCAATATAAGCTTCACTTCGGCTAGGTTTTAGGGGAGTTCGATTTGGGGACCTTTTGGAGTCGTAAAGAGGACAGAATAGAGCATTTGGAGGCTGAAAACAAAGGGAGAGACTTGGAAATCAACCCATTGTTTGTGGGGATCGTGACGGGGACGTCGGGATTCGGCCTACATTGAGTTTTCTTTTCCCTTTTCTTCCTTTAGTTAGATTTATGGCTTTCACATGTTTAGTTGAGATTGTATTTTCATTCATGAGTAGCTAAACTTGTAGCTTAGGGATTGATGTAGTTGATTAAGTTTATGGATTGATTTATGGTTTAAGTTGTGCAATGTTATTGTGTTTGTAATCTTGATTTAATGCTTTCAATTAATTGGCCATTAGTTGGATGATTTATGTTTCAAATCTAGCTCGGGAGAGGGGATTTGATTTAGACTTACTCAAGATTGCATGAATAAAGTTTATTTCTAATTAATGACGGTTTTAGATTAACTTTAGAATTGGTTAAAAGATCTCATTGCCTTGCATGTTAATAAACTTAGATAGGGATATCAAGTAGATTAATTTGCATGAGAATCAAATATACTCGGGAGAGGTAGTTGTGATTAAAGGGTCTTTGGCTCATAATTTCATTGTGCATAATAACTTACTCCTTAAAATCAATCCTAAGCTAAATCGGCGAAATCAATTCCCTAAGTAGTTTTCCCAATTGAATTTCCATTCTTTTTACTTGCTTTGATTTGGTTTTATTATCATCTATTCATCACTTTTTCATCTCTAAATAAAATTGAGCGAGATTATTCACAATACTTGATTTGCTTAAAAATCCAATCCAGAGGACGACATTCGAATTTACTATTCACTATATTATTACTTGACCCGTGCGCTTGCGGTTAGGAAAAGTCCACATCAAGTTTTTGGCGCCGTTGCCGGGGATTGGCACATTTAGCTAGATTGATATTGTGAAAAAATTGCTTGATCTTAATTTAGGGTGTATTGTTACTTTTTTAGGTTGATTGCATTCTTTTCCCTATTTGTTTTTCTTTCCATATTTGATTTTCTAGGTTAATTTTATTTTAGTTGAGTAATCTTTTCTTTATTTGTTCTTGTTGTTCCTCCCTATATTAGTTTCCTTATTTGCATTTTGCCATATTTATTTTCGCTTTCCAATTCTTAAATTAGTTGTTTTCTTTCCTTTATTTATTTCCATATTTGTTTTTCTTTTCTTTTTAGGGTCGTTTTAATTTTGCATGCGTAGTAGTAGAGAAGTGATACCTTTGGATCCCGAGATAGAAAGAACAATTCTTAGGCTTCGAAGGGAAAATAGAGAAATTATTCAAATGGCTGACCAAAATCAACCTGAGGAGCCTAGGGCTATTAGAGATTATTTTCAGCCTGTGTTTCAGGGGCAGCAGTCGGGGATTGTCTATGCACCGATTAATGCCAACAACTTTGAGCTAAAAACCGGCCTCATTCAGATGGCTCGAGACTGTGCATATAGAGGATCGCCCACCGAGGATCCAAATTCTCATCTTAAATCATTCTTGGATATTTGTGGGACGGTAAAGATTAATGGTGTCTCTGAGGATGCTATTCGCTTACGTTTATTTCCCTTTTCTTTGCAGGATAAAGCACGAGATTGGTTGCAGTCTATTACTCCTGGGAGCATCACCACCTGGGATGCTTTGGTCCAGGCCTTTTTAAAGAAATTTTTCCCTCCTGCAAAGACGATCAAGCTGAGGACCGAGATTGGGACATTCCAACAACAATATGATGAGCAGCTGTTCGAAGCTTGGGAGAGATTCAAAGAGCTACTGAGGAAGTGTCCTCAGCATGGTTACCCCGATTGGCTTCAGGTACAGTTGTTTTATAATGGTTTAACTTCTAGTACGAAAACGATTGTTGATGCAGCTGCAGGTGGGACTCTGTTGTCCAAGACCGTAGAAAACGCTCGCACACTTTTAGAGGATATGGCCACCAACAGCTATCAGTGGCCATCTGAGCGGTCTACACCTAAAAAGATTGCTGCTGGAGTGTTTGAGGTTGATAAAGTAAGTGCACTCCAGGCCCAGATGACTTCCCTTGCCAATGCTTTTATGAAATTTTCAGGTACAGGGAGTGCACAGTCAATTGAATCAGCTGCTGCTTTAGCATCTAGACCTCAGGAGGAGACCATCGAGCAGGTTCAGTATGTATCAAATTTTAATTCTAGGGGATATAATAATAGTTCTACACCTACACATTATCACCCTAACAATAGGAACCATGAAAATTTCTCTTATGCCAATACTAAGAATGTTCTTAATCCTCCTGGTTTTGCCCCTCAAACTCAAGATAATAAAAAGTTAGAAGATCTTGTTGGAGCTTTCATTGCAGAGTCTAGTAACAGGACAACCAAGTTAGAGGAGGCAGTCATTGCCATCAATTCAACAGTGAATGGCCGCAGTGCAGCCATAAAGAACATTGAGACTCAGCTGGGACAGCTGGTGAATGTTGTAAGTACCATGAATAAAGGTAAGGCCCCAGCTGAGCAAGATAAACCCCAGATGGAGTATTGTAAGGCAATCACTGTGCACCAGGAGGAATCTGAAGAGGAACCTGAATATGAGGACTATGAAACGCCTACAGCGGAAGCTGAGGAGGACACATCATCTGATGAGGCTGAACAGCCTAACCTTGAGCCTCCTATTCCTTCTCCCACACTGATGGTTCCCAAGGAAAAGAAAAAGAAAAAGAAGAAAAAGAATAATCAGGTTCAGTTTGATAAATTTATGAATGCTTTTATGAATCTGAATATTAATATTCCTTTTGCAGAGGCATTAGAGATGCCCCAATACAACAGGTTCATGAAGGAGGGGTTAGCAAAGAAGCGAAAGGAAAAGAAGGTTGACACTGTTTATCTTGCTTCCACATGCAGCACCAGAGTACAACATAAAGTACCTGAAAAAGTAGCAGATCCAGGGAGTTTTTCTGTTCCTTGTAGTTTTGGTACTTACTCTTTCAGAGCATTATGTGATTTAGGTGCTAGCATTAATATCATTCCTCTATCGTTGTGTAAAAAGTTAGATATAGGTGAGATTAAGTCTACTCCTGTAAAGCTCCAATTGGCTGATCAATCTGTGGTGAGACCAGTTGGTATTGTACAGAATGTGTTAATCAGAGTAGGTAGATTTTTCCTCCCTATTGATTTGTATGTTATGGACATGATAGAAAATCCTTCAATGCCTGTCATATTAGGAAGACCATTCCTCGCTACTAGGCGAGCGATCATAGATATTGAGCGCAGGGAGCTCACTATTAGAGTCAAGAACGAAAAAGAGATCTTTAAAGCAGTTGAAGACTCTAAAGATGAAGTGCTTTACATGGGCTACAGGAAAGGTGCAAGAAAGAGAATCTCTGTTGGATTCACAGAACAAAAGCCTCCTTGAAGCACGTGCAACATGTCGAGCTAATGACGTTAAACAAGCGCTTATGGGAGGCAACCCAAGTAAGTTAGTGTGTTTTCTGTTTGTTTTTTATTTATTGTTTGTTTTTGTTTTGTAGGTCTTGTTTTCTTCCTCTCCTTTGCTTTCAAGCTTTCAAGATTCCAAGCTTCCAAGCAAGAAGTCATCATCATTCCAGGCAAGTATCATTCACTCCTGTCATTCTTTTATTGTTCTCATGATTGTTTATGCCTTATTTTCTTTATACATTGAGGACAATGCATATTTTAAGTTTGGGGGTGGATTAGCATGTTTGTGGAGCCTTTGAGCATCTGAGTTCGGGCTATAGTTTTGAGCTTTCTTTGAATTATGCATATGGTTGTTTTCTGGATGCTACTTTTGCATGATTATGATGTCCTAGGATAGGCTTTCTTGTCAATTTTCAAGCTTGTGATGAGATGTAAGCATAAGTGCCCAAAAAGGGAGACTTTTTAAAATTTTTCTAGGAGATGGCTTGCATGAGTAGAGTATCTGTCTTAGCTAGATTGGGATTTGAATGCTTAGGAGCGAATTATTGGGTTCATATGCTTGTTGTCACCTCGATAGGTGTAGGGTAGAGCTAAAAAGTTAATGTTTTGCAAATTAGCATGTTTGATCTTGCTTAGGAGGAAAGAAAAGAATATATGCTATTTATGCTCATAAAGAAAAATCATTCTTGTTGCTACTGTTGAAGAGAAAAATTGTTATGCCATGGCCTTTGCACATTTTGCATTGTTTAATAAAGTTTAGGCAAAAAGAGCTACCCCTGTTGTGATCAGTTAGGCCAACCAGAGAAATCTCAGGTTAAGGGTCCCTGCAATGGGTGTGTGAAAGCTAGTGCCACATATAAATGCTTAATTCATTTGTTAATTAAAAGCACCTAAGTATGGAGATAAACAAACTAATTTGTTGCATTAACTCATTAGTGAAACCTTAGTGCCAGTGTAGAGGGAAGATGAGCTGAGAGTTTAATAATCCAATCCCGGGCTAGTAGAGTCTGATCTTGTTGAGTTAGATCTCGCTTGTGCAAGCTAATTTTGGAAAAATTTTAATTTGTCTCCCTCATTGGTCCTTGTGGGCATGTCTCTTGCTTGCTTGGTTATTGACTTTTGAGCCTTGAGGATTGAGTTATGATTGTTGCATCCATTCTTCCATTGTATGTCTGATTTAGAGTTTGCTCGAGGACTAGCAAAAGCTTAAGTTTGGGGGTATTTGATAGCGAGCATAGCTAGCTATCTTTACTTATTTAATTTAGCTAGTCTTTTATGATGTTTGGGCCATTTTATTGTGCTTTAATGTTTATTTTGTAGGAAATGGTTGATTGGAGCTATATTACCATATTAGAGTTAATCGGATGCTCGGGGCGTGGAAAGATGCAAAGGAATGAAAAGAGTAAAAGTGGAAAAAAAGTCAAATCTCGGTCAACAGCAGGCTAGCGTCGTGACGCTAGCTCTTGAGCGTCTCGACGCTCACATTCCATATCAGATTAGGCGCGTACAGCTCACAGCGTCGAGACGCTGTGATAGGAAGCGTCCCGACGCTACCGTTTTTCCTTATTCAGAACGCGCGTATAAGAGGCAGCGTCGCGACGCTGTCTCGACAGCGTCTCGACGCTAAGACGAAAAATCTGCAATATAAGCTTCACTTCGGCTAGGTTTTAGGGGAGTTCGATTTGGGGACCTTTTGGAGTCGTAAAGAGGACAGAATAGAGCATTTGGAGGCTGAAAACAAAGGGAGAGACTTGGAAATCAACCCATTGTTTGTGGGGATCGTGACGGGGACGTCGGGATTCGGCCTACATTGAGTTTTCTTTTCCCTTTTCTTCCTTTAGTTAGATTTATGGCTTTCACATGTTTAGTTGAGATTGTATTTTCATTCATGAGTAGCTAAACTTGTAGCTTAGGGATTGATGTAGTTGATTAAGTTTATGGATTGATTTATGGTTTAAGTTGTGCAATGTTATTGTGTTTGTAATCTTGATTTAATGCTTTCAATTAATTGGCCATTAGTTGGATGATTTAAGTTTCGAATCTAGCTCGGGAGAGGGGATTTGATTTAGACTTACTCAAGATTGCATGAATAAAGTTTATTTCTAATTCATGACGGTTTTAGATTAACTTTAGAATTGGTTAAAAGATCTCATTGCCTTGCATGTTAATAAACTTAGATAGGGATATCAAGTAGATTAATTTGCATGAGAATCAAATATACTCGGGAGAGGTAGTTGTGATTAAAGGGTCTTTGGCTCATAATTTCATTGTGCATAATAACTTACTCCTTAAAATCAATCCTAAGCTAAATCGGCGAAATCAATTCCCTAAGTAGTTTTCCCAATTGAATTTCCATTCTTTTTACTTGCTTTGATTTGGTTTTATTATCATCTATTCATCACTTTTTCATCTCTAAATAAAATTGAGCGAGATTATTCACAATACTTGATTTGCTTAAAAATCCAATCCAGAGGACGACATTCGAATTTACTATTCACTATATTATTACTTGACCCGTGCGCTTGCGGTTAGGAAAAGTCCACATCAGTAAGTAATTTGTTATTATATATATTAGATTTAGATCAAATATTTTTGTACGCTTAGCCTTAATATAAATTTAGAATAGTTCTAAGATTATTGCCAATGTATCGGTATTTTAGATTACGCAAAATTAATTACGAATTGGTCCCAATCACGCTTCCGCTTTACGGAATTACGGAATTCCAATCCTTCAGTCTTTTAAACCGAAACAGAGAGCAGAATTTGTACCAACCTTTTGAAGACCGATTCAGCAACTCCGTGAGGTTTCTTTGATCACGAACGATGTGTGGACCACCTCTAATGTCTTCCCCGCTATCCTCCGACCTTAGAACGACTTGTGGAAGTCTATGGTAATAGGGATTGGAAGGGATATGCTTGAAGGTTCAAGCTCTAGAGTGTATTGAGAGAGTGAGTTTGAGAAGAAAATTAAGCAGCATAACATTACTTAAAAACTCATTACTTATCCATCTTCTAATCCCCTACTAATAGATGATTCTTCATGCATCTTAGATTTACCAATGTAAGACACATGGAGATTAGAATTAGAAAGTGGATTCCATGTGTCTAATCGAGTTTACATGCAAGTATGCATGTTTAAGGTGTAATTCCATTATTTCCATCCATGCAAGAATGAATTTCATTCTTGGATTTTAATTTAATAGGCAATTCACAATTGGTTTTTAAATTATTAATTAATTGAACAATTTCAATTAATTATATGAAATTAATCAAATTAATTCATTACACCTAATTTAATCCACTAATCTTGAATTTTCCTAAAATCGAAGATTGAATTCGTAGTCTCAACTTAAAAACAATTCATAATCATTTTTAAATTAAAACCATAATTAATTAAGCAATTTAATCAATTATGTAATATTAATTTAATATCAAATATTAAATTAATACTTTGCACCGATCATGAATCCCTATTCACGTGAATCGTATTTAAATCATATTTAATTTTTTTACTCCCTCAACTAATAGCTTAATTCACAATTAAACTATTTTGTCGATAATATCGTATATGATCGACACTAATTTCCCTAAACCGAATTTGAATGATTCACCAAATTAGCTCGAGAAAAATCCCTAGGGAGATTGCAACCCCAAGAGGAGGGTTGTGAAGTGCAATTCGCTTCCATATAAGAAAAGTCTTCCTTAGAGAGCTTGCTTGGAAATTTCATTGAGGAGTCTAGAGCCATTAATTTAGAATTAGAAAAATCTATGGAGAGGCTCCAGATCAAAAGGGAGGATAGGGAAGTAGGATCCACTTCCATAGGATGTCTATTGAGTCATGTGGCCACTGATTCATTAGCGCCAATTCAGGAGCCTAATTCTTTCGATTTTGTTGAGTTTGAGCATATAGGGGTGAGTTGAATAGATAATGAGGAAGAATTTGAGATTCTTAGCACCCACCAAGAACATGTTTGTGGGGAAGAAAAAGAAAATGAGCCTATAGTGTTTGAGGAGTATCAGGAGATAGAGTTTACGGTTGAAAGACCTTTGCCTGTTCTATCTTTTCCATCCTCTCTTGATAATGAGTGTTCTTTTTCTTGTTTTCACGAGTTCTTGTCAGAGTTAGAGTCCTTTTATTTTGATCTTTCTTCTTTTATGCTTTTATTAAAAGGAAATACCAAAAATATTTCTGCTTATGGGGCCCATGAAAAGTTAGTAAGCTTGCTAGCGATAGTTGGCTTCATCGATTCAAGGAAGAAGGACCAAAGAAATACGAGAATTTATATGTGTCTTGAAAGCCCGTGCAAGCTTGTCTAGCTAAGAGACGTTAAAAAAGCGCTTCTTGGGAGGCAACCCAAGTTTATTTTCCGTTAATTTTCTTTTCTTTGTTTTTCAGTATTTTTTAGTTAGTGCATGTTGATCTTTGTTCCTGTTGATCAATTTTGTAGGAGCTCGAGACCATCATTTCTTCCAAAACAACCTCAATGATTGATGAGGCTAACATCCTTAATTTATCTCGCACTCCAGGGCAGTATTGTTCTCCCTATATCTTTTTAATTGTCCTTATGCATGCTTAATTAGATTAATGATTGATAAATTGAGGACAATGTACAATTTAAGTTTGGGGAGGGGGGGGGGGCTTTGTAGTTCTGATCTGAGCTTATTGAAATTTTTTTATGATGATTCTATTGCATCTGTTATGACGAGGATGACCTGTGATATGATTTAGATAATGAATTTTGTGCAATTTCTGTGAAATATGAAAGCATGTTCAAGATTCATGTAAATTTAAATATTTTCTTTGATAGCCTTGCACATGCTGAGCACTTAGCCTACTTATATGGTTTTGAACACTTAGAACAGGATTATATTATTTAAATGTTTGTTGTCACTCTGATAGGCTTAAGATCTGATTTGGAAGTTGAACTGCATGAGAGTTTGTAATGTCTTACTTGGGAGAAATTGCATGTTTATTAGCTTGCAAGGAAAAGAAAATAGATAAAGAAAGAAAAAAAAAAGAAAAAATATATAAAAATATATAAAAAAAGAAGTGAATAAAAAAGCTTGTTATGGTTAAAATGATCAAGGGTAAAAAGAGCTACCTCTGTTGTAATCAATTAGGCCATCCAAGGATTAAATTCGGGATATGGGTCCTTCCAACAGTTGTGTGAAAGCTAGTGCCCTTGAATTAGAGAAAAATCCAAGTTTGGAGGAGGCATACCCCGTTATTATCAGGCACCTTAGTGGGATATTGCTTTCTTGAATGTTGGGAAGGTAAATAATTAGAGCTTAGGGCCAGTGTAGGGGGAAGATGAACTGAGGATTTTATAAACCTTTTCTAGGGTAGTAAAGATCCTAATAAGGAGGCTCGCACGCACACACGCAAGGGATGAAAAGTTTGAATTTAAATTTTGTGATGAATGAATATGTTTTAATATTTCCTTAAATTGTTTGAATTCATTATTTGGATCATTGAGATTAGAGTCATTCATTTGCAATTTTTTATTCATATATGTGGTTTCAGCTTTGCTCGGGACTAGCAAAGGTTTAAGTTTGGGGGTGTGATAGCATGCATAAATGCTATCTATTTCCTAATAATTTTAGCTAGTTTTGTGCTTGAATTGTGTGCTTTTAAGTGTTTTTATGTTTAAATTTCAGAAAACCAAGCCAAGGAAGCAAAACCAGAGTTTTGAGAGATTTTGGATGATTTTGGAGGCTTTTGGAGCATTTTGAAGAATTCCATTGAAGATCGAAGCCCAAAAGCCCATGAAAAGAGAGTTGGAGGCCCAAAATGATGATCCAAAAGGCCATCTTTTCAAGAGGATTCGAGGCCTAGCGTCGAGACGCTAGCCTTGGGCATCTCGACTCTATGCAGCCACAAGAAAAGATTTGGAAATGGGGCAGCGTCGAGACGCTGAGACGACTTGAAGGCCTTACTACACCACAATGTCGCGACCCTGTGACGTCAGCGTCGCGACACTAGGCCTGCTGGACAGCTATATAAATGGGCCATTTGCAACCGGATTTGGGGAGTCAATTTGAGGGTTTTCACCCTATTCTCGATTCAATAATGAAATTGGGGGTTTTGGGAGCCTTGTTGAAGATCTTGGGAGCTTGGGATCGATGGAGGTCGTCATGGGATCGAGGAGATCGACACTATTATAAGCAATTCTCTTCCCTTTTCCTTTACTTTTAGTTTGTAGTATTGATGTGATTAGGAATTATTTGATGTTTAGTGATTATGAGTAGTTAATTCCTAGATTCTATGAGTATGATTTAGTTTGTTGAACCTTTGCTCAATTAATGAATTAATTTGGTTTGATTGTCATTATCATTCATTTGTGCATTTTGTCCTTAATGCTTTTAATCACCTGATCACTGCTTAAATGAATTGTTACTATGTGGAAACTCGACGGACAGAAGCATAGGCTAGAACCGAATGCATGACTAATGTTTATTTACCCGAGTGACACGAGAAGAAATAAATAACATTAGAGGTTGATAATGAAGGATTGTAATGTCATGCTTAGTAAATATAGAGGAAACTGAAAGGAGATTATTTATTAAAAGGCATGATAATAGGAGGAGACCAGCAGGAGAGTCCTTGATATTAGGCTTCTAGACTTATGAATTGAATGACTAATTAATCAGAATTAGCTAATTGGCTAAGCAATTAAAAGGTCCAATTGACAAAATCAACACCCTAGAATTATCCCTCCAAATTGTGCCTCCATTTATCTTTTGCTTTATAGATTAGCTTTTTGGTTTATCTTTTCGGCA
This sequence comes from Luffa aegyptiaca, assembly GCA_017139565.1. Taxonomy (NCBI): domain Eukaryota; kingdom Viridiplantae; phylum Streptophyta; class Magnoliopsida; order Cucurbitales; family Cucurbitaceae; genus Luffa; species Luffa aegyptiaca. Next base: position 29,119,713 of record CM029397.1, read on the forward strand.
TTAGTTTTTGTTCTCTAAATAAAGTGAAGGAAGATTATTTGCGGTAATTAAGTGAATAAATCCAATCCCTACGGAGACGATACTCTATACTCAAAATCACTATATTACTTGACGACCCGTGCGCTTGCAGTGCTCGCATCAACTATTTTAAAACCACGAGTTAAGTGTGTTTTCTTAGTCGTACGATGTATACCAATAATGAATTTCACGTATAAATAAGGCATTCATAGAACTATGATATTCTGAAATAAACAAATTAACTTAAACCGGTTGTCTAGCACTTAACCCTTTACTTATTCCAATCAATTTAGCAAAAGTAATTAAGTATCCTATAAATCATAACTCTTTTGCAACGATACTTCAAAGGTTTAGAATAACTGCTACCGTAGGGCAGTCAACCACTCCTCCTCTGAATCGGGACAGTCTCGGCCAATTACTATTACTAAAATAACTCATACTCCAATAGTTCTTAGCTACCGTTAGTTTGGTCAAGAACGTATTCTTGTAAGTGTGACCCTCACACTTTCAGATCCTAGAGGTATGCACCAACAGGCTACCGTGAGGAAAAGACAACTGTTGGTGACTAACCAAAGTGACCCTATCCATTTCTGGAGTTTGCGGTGTTCTGAAACCTATGATCAGGCCCTCCGTAGGGATGGTCGCTTCCAGGGCGACGCGCAGGCGGATCATAGGAATCTCACGGTGCAACCTAGGGGTGGAGACCGCAGGATACGTTGTCACGTGTCCTTCTCCCACTTACTATGAACGTTTTCCACATTCACCTTGGTATTGATGAATGCTGAACACTTTCCTTAGGGAGGTCACTTCCATGGTGACGCTAAGCCGAGCATGAATCTCACGATGTGAAACCATGGGGACGTGATAGTAAAACTTGATATAAGTATCTCGTTTTTATACTTTTCCTCCCACTGAAGTGTCCTATTAGTATTATAGGGTAATTTTACTTAGGTAAATTTCGACTAAATGAATCTATCTAAGTCTATAACTTATATAACTCTTAAAATAAGGTTTTTAGTCTAATGTCTAGGTGTATTAAACATTTTTTAATTACTTAGTGACATTGTATGCTAATAAGACCGTGGTTAATTCAACTCAGGTACCGGATTACCGGGAGAGTTCCCTTATAACCGAAGTCTTATTGTCCTACTTAACCATATTTTAAATCTATTAAAATACTAAGTAAGACTTTATTCTAATCATATTAGAAATGGTGGTCTTAGGTCTAATTGATTTTAAACCGTTTTTAAAATTAATTAATTTTCCTAAGATCCTATGTTAGTATGCAACTCTTCGTTATAGGATTTGACGGTTTCTATTCATTAACCCTTATAACTAATATAACTTTTAATGAATTAGTCCTATAACATGTTTCTAGCGGCGATGAAAGCATATAACAATTGTTGCAATTCTGAAGTGGTTAAAATTATAGATAGAATTCACCTCAAAATACTGTGCAAGTATACACAATCTAGCAACAAGTGATAAGTATTTATCGTATCCACAGGGTCTTGACTTGCCTACCTCTATTGATTTAATTTGCCTTTTTAGTGATTTCAAAAGGTTGGTTAAATTGATTGGGGTTTTTAAAATGCTGAAACAAAAGAAATAAGAAAGCAATAAATGATTACGACTAGAGAAAACAGAATGAAAACAGACACAAGTGAAGACTTCTGTAATTGTTTATAAAGATGATTCAACAATTCTTTTGATCAGTCAATCTCATGTAGTATTTGTTGGGTTTTATGCCCTAAAACTCGAAGATAGTGAATGTAAACAAATTGTTTACTTGTTTCAATAAAGTGTTATTGAGTTTCTACAATAAAGTATTATTGTTAAATATTACACAATTTGACCCAAATCCAATAAACTAAGATCCAAGGTTGTTTACATGTGACATGAACTAGTATGTGGGGACATACGGGGATCGGTGTTCAAGTAACAACCTAAAAGGTCTATAGTACAGGGATAAGGTTGGGTACCTTATCCTGGTAACACTATGTGATACGACCCGCTTTATATTTGATACAAACGTATTGATCCAAGGTGTCCATGTAGGAGACATGCGAGCAGGGGTAACCTATGCAATTAGTTTGTATAAGACCGGACCACGAAATAGTAAACCACTAGATGTAACACCGTTAACTAGTTAGGTTACTGTTTCAATAGGATGACCTAGGTAACTCAGTCTTAATCCTGAGTGTGTCATGAACTCCTTCTCATGAGGGATTGTCCTTTGATTAGTACGGGTGAGAGTGGCCAGAACGCCGACTCAATATGTCTTCCTTTTTGGGGACAAGACCGAGTGGGAGGCTGGGGACATGACAACACAAGAAGGAATTCACTCCTTCCCACTTCTAGGAGAAGTAGATGAGTGTTCCCTTAAGTGGTGACTCCAAGACTTGAACAAAGGGATCTCATCCTCTCACTGGCCCGAGAGGGACTTTCTGTTTAATGGTTGGACCATAAACAGGTTGTTCATTAGAGGAGCGCTGGTACTTAAGGAGACAGATGTAACACAGGGGTAAAATGGTAATTTGACCCAGTCGTGATTACAAACACTCGTGAAGGATTGACTTACCAGTATAGGTCTATATCTGTGGACACAGAAATGTTCTACAGTGAAAAGAGTTTAACTGTGGGTCTTTAGTGGAATGACCCACAGTTAATGAATATTGGTTAACCTGATTAATGAGTTTAATCGGTTAACCTCATATCATTGGAGCTTCTGATCTGTAGGTCCATTAGGTCCCCCTGCTAGCTCGTAAAGAGTAATTAGGAACAAATATATCTTGAGAGAATTTGAATAGTTCAAATACATATTGGGAATTAAGTTAATTGTATGAGATACAAATTAATATAATGTGTAGTGATGCATTAAAACATAAAGTCTAATTTGAGATTAAATATATGATATTTAATTAGATGATGAATTAATTAATTATTCAATTTAGTTTAAATTAAATGAGATTTAATTAAACTATAGTCTATGAGAGAAATAAATATTTGAAGAAGTTCAAATATTAATATGAATTTGATTCATATTAAATTTATAGGATATAAGAGAATTTGAAGGGGTTCAAATTTTAATATGAATTTGATTCATATTATAGAATTAATTAATTGAAGCCTGAAATTAAATATATGATATTTAATTGGATAATTAATTAATTAACTAATAGAAGATCTCAAATTAAATATATGATATTTAATTGGTGATTAATTAATTAAAGAATTAATTAATTGGAAATTAATCAATTATGGAAATGATTAATCACTTATGGAAGTAATATATCATTTATGGAAATGATTTAATCACTTATGGAAGTGATCAATCATTTATGGAAAAGATTAATAAATTATGGAATTGATTGGTCATGGAATTGATTAATTATGGAAAAGATTAAATCAGTTATGGAAATAATTGATTTTAAATGAATATTTTATTCATGGCCTTTCTCCTATAAATAGAACACTAAACCTAGGGTTTAGGTACTACAACATAAGGCCACAAGAATGCACTCTTGCATTCTCTTTAGCCTCCCTCTCATATTCTTTCAACTCAAGAACTCTAGGGAGAATTTTTTCTCTAGAGTTTTTCCCATTCAAGATTAGGTAGTCCCACAACTACGTTTCTAATCCCAGAGTTATAGCGGGGAAGATCAAATGGTGGTGTTCTTCGTCGTTGCAGAGCAATCAAGAATCATTCTTGATTTTCAGAGACGTCAACAGAGGTATGTTTCTCACCACTTAACCTTTTGCCAATGTATTGGTATTTTGTAGAACAAAATTAATTTACGAACGGTCTAATTTCTTCCGCTGTAATGGAATTGGGAATTCCAATCCTTTAATTGGTATCAGAGCCGATCGTAGATCTAATTTTGTTCCTCTAAAATTTGCATTGGCTATTGGTGGGATTTAATTATGCATTTGTTGTATAAGATTTTGCTTGTAGAGTTTTAAGGTTTTGGCATATATATTTGCAATTTTAAGTTGATTTGATCAATGTAAGGGCCCTTTGTTTTGGGTATTTTAATTGCAATCGAGTCTGTAAGTCCGTGTCAATCGTTTTTTGTGAAATTTCATGAAAAACTGAAGAATTTGGGGCCAAAAACAAAGAAAATAGAGGCTGGAAGAATGGAAAAACTACAAAAAAGGGGTTGGAATCGCAAAAATAATAATAATAATAATAATAATAAACTGCATCCAATTGGGAGCGCAGAGTAGACACGCTGACCATTTGAACCATAAGCACTTTTTGTTAAATCATTTGCGGTTTCATTAATTTGTAGCTTTCGCGCGGTTCTTTGACCGGTTCAGGATGGTTGTGGCGCGGTTTAGTCTGGTTTGAGCGAAAGTTGACAAGTTCTTGACTGGTTTGTGAGTTTTTGAGTCGGTTCAGCGTGGTTCAAGCGATTTCGAAGCCAGTCCGGGCGGTCTGAGGTGTTTTTTATCCGGTTTAGCACATTTTAAGCCGGTTCAAGTTGTTCTTGAAGCTGGTTCAACACGTTTCAGGACGGTTCACGGCTAGATAGGGCAATTATAGATTAATTGTTGTAATTTTTCTAATTTATTTTGTCCTAGGATGTCAAAACTTGTCTACTTAGCTATTTATTTTGCTTTATGGATGTCATATAGCTTAAAATCCCACCATAGGTTAAGCATATTCATGCATATTTATTATTATAAATTTTATAATGTATGAAATATGTATGAATTTTATTTTCATGGATGTTTAATATCAAGTGTTATATTAAATGGATGAAAATTGAGAAGCATTGGGCATGAAATAACTTTAGTAAAAAATATAAAGAGTTATATTTATGAAAGTAATTTATATGCTTATTTATTTTCATGAGTAATTAATATAAAGTGTTATGTTAATGTACGAAAATGTGGATGCTTATTTTAATTTTCTTGGATAATTAATTTAAGAGTTAGATTAATTGAAGAAAATTAATTTGCATTGAGCATGAAATTACTTTAGTTTAAAAAATATAAGAGTTATATTTATATAAGTAATTAACATGCATGATTAATTTTCATGATATATTAATATAAATGTTATGTTAATGTATGAAAATGGTAATGCTTATTTTAAATTTTCTTGGAAAATTAATTTAAGAGTTAGGTTAATTAAAAGGAAATTAAATTGTATCGAGCACGACATTACCTTAGATTAATATAATTGTTATATTTATGGTATGTCATGTATGCTAATTTATGGTTTTATAAATTAATTAGAATTTGATTGTTAATTTATTCACCATAGTAGCATGTTATAGGGTTAATTCATTAAAATTTATAATAGTTATAAAATTAATGAATAGAAACCATTAACCTATAACAAAAAATTGCATGCAAACATAGGATCTTAGGATAAATGAATTAATTTTAAAATTTTTAAAATTAATTAGACCTAAGATCACATTTCTAATAGGATTAGAATTATTCTTACTTAGAATTAAAATTAGTTTTAATTGATTAAGTAGGAAAAACATTGCTATGATTATAAGGGAACTCCACCGGTAAAGTTCTGTTTAAGGCTGGGGGTATTTAAGTTGACGGTTTACGGAACACCTCCTACCTGGGAATTGACCCGGAATAACGGAGTTGAATTAATCATAGTTAAATGTTAGCATGCAATGTCACTAGGATTGTTAAAAGTGTTTAATACACCTAGATCTTTAGAGTAAAGACCTAACATTACTGTGGTTATAAGGGAACTCTCTCGGTAAAGTTCTGTCTAAGGCTGGGGGTACTTAAGATGACGGTTTACGGAACACCTCCTACCTGGGAACTGACCCGAACCTTGAGTTGAATTACCTAGTAATGTTGACTTGCAATGTTGGGTTTATTAAAAGAAGTTTAATTCACCTAAAACATTGCGGTTGAATCATTTCCATAATTGTTATAATAGGATCAGACTTAGATAGATTGACTTAGTCGAATTTTATCTAAGCTAAACAACCCTAAATTAACCTTAGGACATTTTCAGTGGGAGGAAAATTACAAAATGAGATTTAAATCAAGTTTTGCTCCTACGTCCCTGTATTCACAACGTGAGGTTCATGCTCGGCTTCGAGTCGCCTTAGGAGTGGCCTCCTTTCGGAAAGTGTTTGCATGAATCAATAACAAGGTGAATGGGAAAAATGTCTAGAGTAAGTGGGAGTGGGACGCGTGTCAACGTATACCTCGGTCTCCGCCCCTAGTTCTCACCGTGAGAGTCCTATGATCTGCCTGCAGGTTGTCCTAGCGCAACCATCCCTTCGGAGGGCTTGATCATAGGATTTGGAACACCGTGAACTCCTAAATAGGATAGGGTCACTTAGGCTAATCACCAACAGTTGTCTTTCCTTTCGGTAGCCTGTTGGTGTGTGCCTTTGAGATCTGAAAGTGAGAGGGTTACACTTACGGGGATGAGTTAAATGTGTTAACTAACCCTTGACCGAACAACGGTAACTAAACGCTAACGGAATATGATTTATTCTGGTGTTAGAGTTTGGTTGAGATTGTCTCAATTCAGTGGAGGAGTAGCTGACCACCCTTCGGTGATTGTTGTTCTAAACCTTTGAAGTATCGTTGCAAAAACTAAATCAATAGTTTTATAGGGTTTCTTTGATTGCTTATTTGTTTTTTCAGAATTTGATTGGATTATTTGTGATGGGTTATTACAATTAATAATACAAGTAATTTGTTACTTCAACAATTATATAATAATTTTATGTGTATTGTCTTACGTCATTTTATAAATAACGGTAATACAACAAGCTTAAACGACAAATTGTGGTATATAAGTCTAAGATTATTCTTAACTCAGGAATGTCCTCATGCCCCATATGTTTAATTCATTAAGAATTGTTCTTGATGAATATGACATATAACCCTACTTAGCAAAAAGAGAACTTGTTCAAGACCGTAATTTTCATTTACCTGTCTTGAAAACGTGATTAGTGAAGAATAGTGATTCTCCCTGAATACTTGATTCAGGGGCCACAAATCACATGTGTTCTTCTTTTAAAGGAATAAGTTCTTGGCAAGAGCTTGCTGCTTGTGTAATAACTCTCAAAATTAGAATTAGAGAGGTTATTTTGGCTATATCAGTGGGGAACATTAAGTTATTTTTCTCAGTGGGAGAAAATACATATTATTAGATAATGTGTATGTAATTCCTAAGATCAAAAGAAATTTGATTTCGGTGTCTTAGTTGCTGGAACAATGTTACTCTTTACCTTTCTCTGCTAACGCTGTTTTGTTTCAAGAAAGAGAGTTGACATTTGTTTAGCTTTACTGAAAAGTAACCTAAATGTTTTAAGACTAATCAATAGTAAAGCAGTCATGAACATTGGGTTGTTTATTGTTTAAGACTGCTACTACTCAATGTGAAAAGAGGCAAAGGATTTCTCCTAAAGGAAAATACATTTTTTTTTCGGTTTTAAGGTAGACCATATTAATCTCAATTTGATTGGGAGATTGGTCAAGAGTGAACTTCTAAGCGAGTTAGAAGATGACTCTCTACTACCTTGCAAGTCATGCCTTATGAGCAATATGACTGATAGGTCTTTTACTGGAAAAGATATAAGAGCCAAAGAGCCCTTGGAGCTTGTACATTTGGATCCTTGTGGTTCAATATGTTAAAGCAGTGGGAGGGCATGAATAATTCATCTCTTATTAGATGATTATTCAAAGGTATGAGTATCTTTACCTAATGCAACTTAAGTTTGAAGCTCTTGAGATATTCGAAGGGGCTTAGGACTGAAGTTGAAAACTTGTTAGGTGAGATGATAAAAACACTTTGATTTGATCAAAGTGTTGAGTATAGGGATTTGAGATTCCAGGACTATTTGATAATACATGGGATCACACCCTAAATCTCATTTAGGAGAAATAGAACCCTATTGGATATGGTTCATTCCATGTTGAGCTATGCTCAATTATCTGGCTCGTTTTGGGGTCATGTATTGTTGATTGCATTGCATTCTGCAGTAGACAAGCCCAAAGGAAACGAGAAGTGGATATTTCTTCAATTCACAAGAGAATAAAGAATTTGTATCGACAAATGCTAAATTCTCAGAAGAAGTCCAAATAAAAAACCACATGCCATAGAGTAAAGTCGATTTAAGTAAGTTAACTAATGAAGCTTGATGCGCAATTTGCTTACCGCCAGTGTACGGGTCAAGTAATAATATAGTGTTTTCGTGTAAACGAGTGTCGTCCTCTGGATTGGTTTTCTAGCAAATTAAGTACTGCGAATACTTTTGTTCAATTTTATTTAGGGAGCAAAACTCAATGATAAAGATAAATCTAAAGACAAAAAGCATAAAATAAAAGTGGAGACTCAAATGGAAAGATTCTTAGGGAATTGATTTCATTGATTAAGATTGAGGATTAATTAATGAGATGAATTTAACTTGCAATTATTCTACCAAGTTTAGGAACCTTTTATCACAACTATCTCTCCCGAGCATAATTGATTCTCATGCATGCAACCAACTTGATATCCCTATCTAAGTTCATTAACATGCAAGGCTTTGAGTTTAGTTCTTCAAGCAACTTCTAAAGTTATTCCAAATCCCGTCACAAACTTAGAATTTCTACTTTAGTCATGCAATTAAATAAAGTAAGTCTTAGGCCAAATCCCCTCTCCCGAGCAAGATTCAACACTCAAATCATTCAACTAGTGATCAAGTAATTGAAAGCAATTAACCATAATTGCATAGGTAAAATAAATGCATATTCATACCACAAATCAATCCAACAAACTAAAACAACTACATCAATCCCTAAGACAAACAACTAGCAATTCATAGTCTTTAAACTACAAACACTAATTGAAAGAAAAGCCATAAAAACTACAAGAGTTAAGGGAAAGAGAAAGTAAAACTCGAATCCGCCGACACCGCACGTCTCCGTCACAATCTCCACGTCTTCTCGCTTGATTCCCGCTCCTTGGCCTTGCCTTTAGCTCCCACAAAAGGTCTCTAGTCGAAATTAGGGCTAAAATCTCACCAATTGGGCTCCCCAAATCCGTAGTTGAAAAGAGGAATTTATAGAAAATCTGGCGACAGCGTCTCGACGCTGTCGTGATACCCCGTTTTTGGAAAATTTGCCAATAGCGTCGCGACGCTATGATTTTATTTTATTTTATTTTATTTTATTTTTTAAGGATAGAACTCCATTTGACTCCAATTGCTGAATTAAGCTTCAAACACATACTTCCTACAAATAAAACATAAAAATGCATAAATTTGGGCAAATAATTGTAAAAAACTAGCTTAATTAATAAGAGAAAAATAGCTAGCTATGCTCGCTATCAAAGCTACAGTAACATCCACAAGAGTTGTTGATGAGACTGGCTGTTCAATAAGAGGTTTTGATGGACCAGTGCATCTAGTCAGAAACATGCATCTCAATAGTTGAGAGTGCCTCGATGTAGTGGGAGGATTGTTTTATAACCTGAACGTTACATGGGCTTTATTGAAGCTAAGGTCATCATACCTGATGATGGCATAGAGGATTCATTGTCTTTTAGAAAGAAAATGAATGATGTTGACAACGATCAGAGGATTAAAGCCATGGACCTAGAAATGAAGTCTTTTGTATTTCACTTCCATCTGGGATCTTGTAGATCTGCTTGATGGGTAACACCTATTAGTTACAAGTGGATTTACAAGAGGAAACGAGACATTCAAGTCTTAACCAGAAGGGTTCATACAACAAGATCATAAGCAAAAGGGTTTGCAAGCTTAAGTGATCCATTCATGGATTGACCTAAGCATTTTGATCTTGAATAGTTCAAATTCCTTGACGGCGAGTGGTGGCCGGCCGCTGGTCGCCGGCAAGGAGATAGAAAGAAGATGAAAAAAGGGTGGAGGGAAGAAGATGAAGAAGAGGGGAAGAAGTAAAAGATTAAAATAATGATTAAAATAATAATATTTAAATATTTTTTTATTTTTTATTTTTAAAAGTTTTAAAAATAATTTTCTTTATTAAAATAATAGTGCCACATCAGCAACGGTTAAAATTTAACAGAAAAGTTGACGGCAGGGACCAAAATGCTCCTTATCTCAAAGCTCAGGGGTATTTTTGTTGAGTTTGAAAACTCAGTGACCAAACTGTCACTTAACCCAAACCTCAAGAACTAAAAGTGTATTTTTCCCTAATATAAATATGCATGAAAACATGCCTAACCTATGGTGGGAATTTAAGCTATATGACATCCATAAAGCAAATAAATAGCAATTGAACCGGTTAATTTTGGCCCCTAGGATAAAATAAAGCATAAATTACAATAATTATAGCTAAATTCTATCCTAAAAGTCCTTCTACAGTTCCAAATTTTGGTCTAGCCCACCCGAACCACTTCGAACCAGCCACAAAAACCACGAACCGAGCCAAATTCCAACTGAACCCGACCAAATCGGTCCCAACCCAGATGGACCATGCGAACCAGGCCGCCAGCTACCTTGAACTGCCTGAAACATGTCTTCGTATCGCACATCGTGACAACATCGCGATGCTGCAACTTCTTCTCGCCGTGAATTCAACGTTTTTCATCTCATAAAAAACTTAATTTAGATCTGGACTTACAAAGGACTCGATTTTACATAAAATACCCGAAACACCTGGCCCTTACATGATCAAATCACATAAAAAACAGTAAAATCTATTGCCATAAAATTAACCTAAACAGTTCAATGCAAACCATACATACATTATGAATTAATCAATCCCACCAATAGCCAATGTAAATTTCAGAGAAAGAAAATTAGATCTACGATCGGCTCTGATACCAATTGAAGGATTGGAATTTCGTAATTCCGTAAAGCGAAAGCGTGATTGGGACCGATTCGTAATTAATTTTGTTTCATCTAAAATACCAATACATTGGCAATAATATTAGAACTATTCTAAATATATATTAAGGCTAAGCATACAAAAATATTAGATCTAAATCTAATTTATAAAGTAACAAATTACTTACTCTCGTTGACGACTTAGATGAAATTCACAAACTGCTTGTGAATTAATCACGAACTAGTGGGAACGCCACCACTATGGCTACACCGGTATGACTCTGAGACTTCTAGAGGTAGGAGACTGGTGAGAGTCTAGAGGAAGCCTTGAGGGGAATTCTCTGAGAGTAGGAGAATGAATGAGATGTCTTTCACCCCACCCCAGGAGTCCTATATATAGTAAAGGCCAACACCTGTTTCCTAATAGGAAAATGAAGACCTTTTCCTAATAACAAAAAGTCTCTAATTTTAATAAATAAATAATTAATTCCATAATTAATTAATTTTCGAATTAAATATCATATATTTAATCTTAGAGATTTTATTAAAATTAAAATTAATATGAGTCCAATTCATATTAAATTTATTTGAACTCTTTTAAATATTTTCTTTCCTAATAGGAAAATGTCTCTAATCTTATTATATATAAAAGGGGCTTAAGGAGGAGAATCTTTGCTTTCCTCTTTTGCCCTTATAATTTTAATAAATGTCCATTTTGCCCTTCAATATTTGTTAGAGAGACACAACCCTTCGAGTTAAAGTGTCCTTCAATCTTTGCTAAAGGGACGCGACTGTTCAAGCAGAGGAAGTTACACATCAGATGCATCCATTCAAGGATTAAAATTAGAAATACTAGGGTAATTGGCATGATTTTGATGGTAAAAATTTTGAAAAGTCGTTTTCATGACTTAAGGGAAAAACTTTATTGTATAATATTCATATAACTTTTGAGTTTTCGACTCTAATTTCATCACTATTTTGATCTGTATGGATTTTTTGTATCAAAATCTATATAAAACAAAAATAAAAAAGTGCATAAAGCACCAATAAAATACAGCGATTGTTACCATTGCTATCCTAAATTTTTAGTTTTAAAAATTAAGTAATAAACTTATATAATTGTACAAATTACTCTTTTAAAGGTACATAATTGTAAGGATGTGGAAGTAAAAAAAATTGTAAGAATGTGGTTTTTTACCAATTTTTTTTAATACATTCTCTATTAGTTATAAAGTGAGATTCTCTATTTCTTTTTAAGTGAGCATTCTATTTTTTTCAAAAATTTGTTGAATGTCTCGCTTCATTTTACTTAAAATATATGAATGAAACATGTTTTAAAATTTTAAAGAATAAAAAAAAATCATTTTTAATAAGTACCATATTCATTAAAATTAAAACTCATTTGGATTGAAATATAAGATTTGAATAACATTAAAATATTCTCCTATTTAATAATTATTGCACAAGTGTCCTCACAAGTTCCACTTAGTATATTGTTATAAATTTTAAAATAAAAAATCCACTTAGTATTTTAAATTTAAGTTGTCACATTCATTAACATGCATTTAACTTATTCTTTTTTTTTTTACTAAAAAAATTATTATTATTATTTTTTTAAAAAAAATCACTAATAAACATTTTTTGGTATCAATATATTAACAGTCTAATTATTATACAATTATTTTTTTTCTTTTTCTTAAATTTATAATTTTTTCTTGCAATCTTTTGTTTCATTCTTTTAAAGTCCTATGTATTTTATATTTACTTATTTGAAGAAAGTTCTTCAAGAAAAGGTATAAGAACTATATTTAAATTGTCGAAGTAGTAATGAGAGAACATGCAAGAAACAGGTTTTGATATCATGATTTCCATTAATTAAGTCCACCTAATGGCACAAAATGATATCAATTCAAGTTCAAAAGGAAACAATTTCCTGTTATATTATGTTGTGCGATGATGTTAAACAAAACACAAAGACAAATTGTTCTGAATATTAGAAAATATATTTCTAAATATGTAATTTCACATTAACAACTTTTTTCAATGTCAATACAAAAATTCTTATTGAATCACTTGAAGATCAAAATTTGTCATCCAAACATACAAAAAAATGTTATTTTTAAAGAGGTTATACTTTATTAAATACTTTAGTTTTTTTTTTTTTTAAATCAACTTATATAATTCTTATGAAATATATTTCTTTCTTTCTTTTTCTCCAAAATACAATCTCGAAGCATATCGATGAATTACCTATGAGATAATAAAATATCTTTATGATGTCACTTTTTATGTTTTATCAAATTTAGTTTACAACTATTATATGTATTTTAATTTTAATTATATATCTTTTATTGTTTTTTTTATCTCTTACATTATAGTTTAATGTCAAATATTTACTATTTGAACTTGATGAAAAATATATTTATTGAAAAGTTAACTTTCACCGTAAAAAATATATTCCAAAGATTTCAAACCACGTGCAAAGTATTTCATATTCATTATAAATGAAGATAGAACACTTAATATATAGTTTTAGACTTCTAGGCACCATTTATTATTATTATTATTATTTTCAACTAAAACAGTAAAATTTAACGTGCATTGCACGTGTTTCTAAACTAGTTTTAATAAATAACTAATTAATTCTATAATTAATTAATTAGCCAATTAAATATCATATATTTAGTCTTAGAGATTTTATTAAAATTAATATGAACCCAATTCATATTAAATTTATTTGAACCCTTTCAAATATTTTCTCTCAAGAATTAATTTTTGAAATTAATTCAAAAATTATATTATAAAGTTTCATAAACTTTATATTATAATGCATCAATATACATTATACGATTCCCCAAATAAATTGAACACTTTCAATTTATAATTTATACTTAATTACCTCAAGACTCTTTACGAGTTACAAGTGGGACCTAATGGACCTACAAATTAGAAGCTCCAACGATACGAGACTAATTGACCAAACTCATTAACCAAGTTAGTCAACATTGGTTAACTGTGGGTCATTCCACTAAAGACCCACAACTGCACTCTTCTCACTGTAGAATATTTTTGTGTCGACGGATATCGACCAAACAACAAGTCAATCCTTCACGTGTGTTCGTAACACCAGCTGGGTCAAATTACCGTTTTACCCCTGGGTTACCTCTGGATCCTTAAGTACCACTGATTCCTCTAATGAACAAGTTGTTTAGGGCTCAACCACTAAACAGGAGTTCCTCTCGGGCCAGAAGAGGATGACGCCCCTTTGTTCAAGACCCGGAATCAGCCCTTAAGGGAATTAGCCCCTTTGTTCTCTCCCTCTCTTTGTCGTGTGCGCCAGACCCCCCCTCAGTGTTTTCCCGCAGCCGCCAGCCTCCTTCCTCAAGGTCTTCTTCTTCTCACACGCTCAGCAAACTCGTGAAGCCGCGTCTCGCACCAACGTCGTATTCCATGTCCTTCTCCCATCGCCGGCCTAATACCCACGAAGTAGTCCCTCATTCGTGCGGTTTTCGGCGAGTGTCTTCTGTTGGTGTTCTCCGGCGAGTAGTAGCACGCGCAAACGGCTCCTCCTCAAAAAGAGAGTAGGCCCGTGCGATTCTTCTTCGATTTCCAACCTTTGCTCGTTTCAATCCGCGAGTTCCAGCTGCAAGTTCGTCTCTTTCTCTCTCGTTTTCTGATCGAAAAGCGCGTGGGTCTCGAGTTCTCTCTCTCCTTTGTCTTTTCCTTCGGTAGCAAGTCTGATAGTTCGTTATTTTCACCAAGTAAGCAGTGATTTTGATCCATTATCTTCCTCCAATCGAGTTTTGCTTCCATGGGTTGTTGATTCGTAGATTTCCAGCCCTCCAATGACGTGGTTCAACGTTTTTGGTAAGGTTTAACTTGTACCCATCTTTATTCGAGCTTGAATTTAGAATACCCACTCGCTAATAGTCTTATATTGTTGAATGAAGCTTTGTTGATTGTTGTCTAGTGCTTGGGCTTAAAATTGGTGTTCGACAAATACCCATAACCCGAATGACCTTAAATTGAGTTATCCAGAACTCGTTAGCTTGGGAACTTGGCTGTTTGGGTTAATTCAAGCACAAACCAGCACATATTTGAGGCCCTTTAGGTGCTGATGGGTAAGTTTTCTAGCCCTTAAAGCTTTAGAATTCATCTTAGTAACTTTAGGATAGCTTGTGATCTTGGGAGCTATTAAAATTGTTGTTTCTAGCCAATTCAGATCACGAGCAGTGCGTGTTCAAGGATTTACGTGTTGATCGACAACTTTTAACAAGCTGTTGGTTCGCTTAGCGTAGTCCAAGGTTTCCAAAGCCTTTAACAAGGTTTCCAAAGCCTTTAAGCCTTTTAATGCCCTTTTAAGTGTTGATTGTAAAAAATCATATTATCTAAAAGGTCGTTCTTGTAGCTGGATCGATTTAGAGCTTTCTCTATCACCGAAGCACCTTGAGTAGTGCCCTAAGGACCTAAGGTTGATCTCAAGTAAGTTCTCTCCCTTGGGCACCCGTTTAGTTGCTTCAGGTTAATGAGTTAAGTTTTAACCTCTTGATATTTTCCTAGTGGCTTAGGAGCTTATCTGGATCATTTTGAATCGATCAAGGGTGATATAGGAGCCTTCCGAGTTCTCTAGAGCATTCTTGAATAGTAAGTAGTTCTTACCTGTTAAAGTCTGTTCGATTGCATGATGCACACTGCTTGTTACTTGCTTTATAATTATTTTCTTGTTTCTTGCTTCGCTCATATATATATATATGTGTGTTGTGCTTCTTGTTTCTGTGTTAGATATGTATATGAGATATTCGAATAACATGAATTGTGGTTGTGTGATGCTTGGTTGTTAAGCATGCTAGTTGTTATGCTTTTAT
Organism: Luffa aegyptiaca; assembly: GCA_017139565.1. Lineage (NCBI taxonomy): Eukaryota > Viridiplantae > Streptophyta > Magnoliopsida > Cucurbitales > Cucurbitaceae > Luffa > Luffa aegyptiaca. The sequence continues at coordinate 29,135,392 of CM029397.1, forward strand.
GAGTTAAGCATGAGTCCAGACTCGAGAGTATGTTGTTGTTGTATGTATATGCTTGGTGGGCATAGTACATGAGTTTAGAAGCATGTTGTAGGGCATATGCACTCTAGATAGTTGTAATAAAGAGGTCAGAGACCTGAATGTGAAAGAAAGGTTAGATGGGTGAATGTCAGTGCACCTCTGGTACAAATGGTCGAGGGGTGGCATATCACCAATGGTTTAAGACGAGCATCGAGGCCTTGGGTACAAATGGTCAAGGATCGATGTGATGAGTCTAGCAAGCATCGGTGCACCTTGGGTACAAATGGCAAAGGGGCGATGCACAGTTCGAGGCCTTGGGTACAAATGGTCAAGGGTCGAACGCCGAGCTCCGTAGAGAGCATTGTGGCCCTGGGTACAAATGGTCAGGGGACAGTGCGACTCGAAGGATCAGTCTTGGAGAGCCAAGTGAGGGCTAAATAAGTTTGTTGAGTGAGCTCGTGAAGCATGAGTGGTTAGTGAGTTGCATAGAGAGATGCACGAGGTTTGGCTTAGGAGAGTCATTCATTTTACTTGCTTTTAAGCATGTTGTTGTGTTTATAGCTTTGAGAAATATGTTGTTTGCGCATGAAACGTATGTTGGTTGCTTGGTTGCTGTTTGATGGCTACTCAGGTAGGAGGGGCTACTTACTAGTACCATGGTTGTTGATAACTGCCCAAAAGGTAGTTATTTAGGCCTCATTTATATAAGGATTTGTGTGTCTTTAATGCTTAATAGGGTTGGTTTTAGAGAGATATTATATGATTTAACCCATTTGGAAGAATGAAAGCATTGGAAATTATTTTGTGCAGATTATGCTGCTGAGCGACTGGAGGGAGCAAATTCTATGCTGCAGCAAAACTGGGAACAAAAACTGCCACATCACAGCTCGTTAGCCAACTTCATGAACCGACTTCTATTGAGTTATTTTCGTGATAAAGGATCAAGGAGAGCCTTACACGTGTCCTAGTTGACCTAATTCAAGCCTCCCATCCTTCTATAAAAGGAAGTAGCCGTCAAAGTCAAATTCATTCCATGTTTTCCCTTGGAAGCCGAATAGTGTAGAGATTGAAGATTATCAAGAACACCATCATCCGCAAGCTGATTAGGGAGTTTATTTTCCTTCTTAATTTGTGGTTATGGACATGCTTACTCAGATTGTAATTCGTATTCCTATGCCTATTATGAACTAAGTAGCTTAGGGTGTTGGTTAGGAATAATGTGATTAATGTGCTTCATCTCTAGTAATATATTGACGATCGCATTTTGGTTAATTGTTGTGCTTAATCTCATTGTATGCCCGCCTGGCCAGCCGGTATGGATAGCTCTCTCTAGTTTCAGGGATGATTTAGAGAGTGTGTGACAATTCTCCGCACTACGATCATTGTGTATTGGTGAACGCCAGTGACTGAGCTAGGGATAGCCAGTTGCCTAGTGCCTGATCGGTCGCACTTCATTGGGGTTGAAACACATCCCAAAAGATTCGGAGTTCCGGGAGGAATCCGCTAATAATACTGCGGGAAATGCATGATCAATAATATTGCTAGAGCATATTTTATAACAATCACTAAAACCTAACCAGCGCCTGTCTTTAATCTATCTATCTATTTGTTTACTCGTTGTTCTGTCATTTATTTTGCTTCAGCATAGTTCCGATAAAACTCAACATCATTTTATTATTCTTGAAACCATTAAAAAGTTATACAAAATAGGTAAAGTGGAAACTCATTCAGACCTTGGATTGATAATATTACTTGCTGCAGACTGTGTATACTTGCACAGGAATTCTAGAGTATTTCATATCATATTTTTACTCACTCTAGGAGCCCAACAGTTGTACTGACCCTCTCCCCTCTCTCCCCCCAACTTCCAGATTATGCAAGTTATGAGGACTGTCTTGACCATTGGTTGGACAACTGTTTGTCCTATTTGTTTTAGTTTTGAATTTATTCTTGTTCAGATTCTAGGCTAGTTGAGCTGGCTTTAATAAACTCTATCTTTTATTTCAGTTTATAATGATTAAGTTGCTTCTAATGAGTTAAAGTGTAGTAGTGGTGCTTAGTTGAGTTGTTGGTTGTGGTTGTCTTATTGATTTATATTATTGTTGGGTTCCTAGAGTTAGTAAAAATATAGTATAAAATACTCTAGAATTCCTGTGCAAGCATACACAGTCTGCAGCAAGTAATATTATCAATCCAAGGTCTGAATGAGTTTCCACTTTATCTATTTTGTATAACTTTCTAATGGTTTCGAAGATAATAAAAATGTTGGGTTTTATCGGAATTATGCTGAAGTAAAATAAATGACAGAACAACGAGTAAACAAATAGATAGACAGATTAAAGACAGGCGCTGGTTAGGTTTCAGTGATTTTTCTAAGATATGCTCTAGCAATATTATTGATCATGCATTTCTCGCAGTATTATTAGCGGATTCCTCCCGGAACTCCGAATCTTTTGGGATGTGTTTCAACCCCAATGAAGAGCGACCGATCAAGCACTAGGCAACTGGCTATCCCTAGCTCAGTCACTGGCATTCACCAATACACAATGATCGTAGTGTGGATAATTGCCACACACTCTCTAAATCATCCCTGAAACTAGAGAGAGCTATCCATACCGGCTGGCCAGGCGGGCATAAAATGAGATTAGGCACAACAATTAACCAAAATGTGATAGTCAATATATTACTAGAGATGAAGCATAGTAATCACATTACTCCTAACCAACACCTTAAGCTACTTAGTTCATAATAAGCATAGGAATACGAATTACAATCTGAGTAAGCATGTCCATAACCACAAATTAAGAAGGAAAATAAACTCCCTAATCAGCTTGCGGATGATGGTGTTCTTGATAATCTTCAATCTCTACACTATTCGGCTTCCAAGGGAAAACATGGAATGAATTTTGACTTTGACGGCTACTCCCTTTTATAGAAGGATGGGAGGCTTGAATTAGGTCAACTAGGACACGTGTAAGGCTCTCCTTGATCCTTTATCACGAAAATAACTCAACAGAAGTCGGTTCATGAAGTTGGCTAACGAGCTGTGATGTGGCAGTTTCTGCTCCCAGTTTTGCTGCAGCATAGAATTTGCTCCCTCCAGTCGCTCAGCAGCATAATCTGCACAAAATAATTTCCAATGCTTCCATTCTTCCAAATGGGTTAAATCATATAATATCTCTCTAAAACCAACCCTATTAAGCATTAAAGACACACAAATCCTTATATAAATGAGGCCTAAATAACTACCTTTTGGGCAGTTATCATACCCCCAAACTTGAACTATTGCGCGTCCCGAGCAAAACTAACCAACCTTCCTTCAAGAATTTCAAAACATTAGACAAAGAATTAGCTTAATCAAACCAGACAGTCCAACACTACCCTTAACCTTTACTTGAGCACTCTGCAAAACCAAGCTCTGCTGCAGCAAAATGATTCCTCCGGCATGGACAAATAATCACCACTTTTCAACTTAATTCTAAGAACTCACCACAGCCTAGCTCTATTATCAGATATTTCAAAACATATTTTAAAAGGGTTTATTTCATTATTTATCAGACTTAAAGCAGCCTTACAGTCATAAGCTCTTAAGCACGGGATGACCCACTTTATGGTGCAGTATACCCTTGTCTCAAGCTCATCACCAACTAGACTCAATACTCATTATAAAGCTAAAAAATCCTTAGTTATTCCATCTCTTGCCCCTCAGAATGGCGACATTTTATGATGAAGCTCACCTAAGTTCTGGGAGACAGAAAAACTGCTGGATCATCATTCATCCTTCAAAACTTTTGCTCCGTCAAATTTTTTCAGCAAAATCTTTAACAAATAATCTTTTTTTCCACAAATAATTTTTCTCATATTTCTCATTTTTTTCACATTTCCTAGGTCATCTTTTGACGCGAAGACAAACTGTGGGTGTCACAAATGTCCCCGGTTACTCAATAACCTAGCAAATTTTAATTTTGAAGGAGAGGAATGCTCGAGCAAAATAATTGGAGTAGCAAAAAGTCCCCTAAACTTGAATTATTCATTGTCCCCAATGAATCATTAATTAAATAATTATACCCCCAAACTTAAATTTTTCTATCTGAATTTTCAAACTAAACATGGGACTAGGATTAAGCTTAAAGTGGATTATATAAGTCAATACTACCGTCAAAATCTTCTTGCCGCAGCAACAGTCCAGGCTAGACGAAATTCTCAAGCAAAAGGTTTCTGGAGATCAGAATACCTTGATCTAATTAAGCGTAATCAGTCCAAGCTTCAAAAATTCAGAGGAAAAATTAGTTAAGTTAGAGTTACTCAGTGCTCATGGAATAGAAACATTTAGAAATTCATTAAAAACATAGAAAAAATATTACAAAGCAGAGATATATTTTTAACGCAGAAAAAATTAAAAAGAAACAAGACAATCAAACATTTTTAGCAAAATGGGGTCCGATATGCGCGAGCAAACAAAATGATAAGACAAAAATAATGCTCGTTGAAGATCATTCCATCCATCAATCTTCCTGACCCTGGTCTTCATCATCATTCTCTTCTCGTTCAACAGGCGGGGGTGGTATCCAAAGATTAAACAAATCATCGGGAAACACTGGAAAGGCCGGATACGGTGTTGAGAAATTGGTTTGCAAGGCCCCCCAGAGCGCATCATCTCTCCTTTTAGCATAAGTCCAGTAGGTCTGAGCTTGCCTTTCAGCAAACTCTAACCTACTGGTCAACACAGTCAGGTGCTCTAGGATCTGATTATCGCCATACACAAGCCCATCTTGCATACGCTGAAGCCGCGCCAGATTAGGTGTGTCAATGATTCCCTTATCAGTCATGATCATATCTTCTGGAACCGTGGGCACTCCTGCCCTGCTGCATAACATCGTGATAGTGTTTGGAAAGAACAGCTTCACCACCTTCTTTTTCCAGCAATCAACAATCTCAGAAGAAATAATTTTTCCTACATCAATACTCATCGAGCGAAGAATGGCAAAAGCAAGTAATACCTTGTCCCGAGATACCGTGGAGTCGTGTGTTGTCGGCAGCAAGCGTAGCCTGATGAAACCCATCCAAGTGTTGGCTTCACTCTTCAAATAAGCAGCTTGAAACGTATGCTTCCGCGTCTGCGACACCCTCCATTGAGCCCCCTCAATGCCTACCTCCCGAACAGCCGCACTCAGTTGATCACTAGATGGTGCAACCACCATCTCATTAAAAACGGCAGGCGGAAAATCTTGGAGATCGAATAGTTCATTAATGGCCTCAGGACTCCACTGTACAGGCACTCCTCGAACGATAACCTCAAAATCATTCTTAACGTCAAGATTGGCATAAAATTCTCAAACAATGTTGGAATTGACAGGTTCCGGTTTCGCACAAAATTGCCTCCATCCGAGGTTCGCTATTCCAGACTCCAAGAACCTTGGCAAATCACTGCCAAATCCTCGTTCGAACAAGAAGTCCCGTTTCAGCACCTCCCGGTATTTTGCTCGAGCAAGATCGTTGACGAAGCGAATGAATGGTGCCCTCGGCTCCTCAATTTCTCCCGATGCTTCGGGAATTCCTTTGCCCCTGCTTTCTCTCTGGACACGCAAACGCTCTTCTTCTGCCTTTCTCGCCTCTTCTTCTTTTTCCTTATTCTCAGTTTCCCTTCTGTTTTCCTTAGAGTCTGACGTCAGAGGCGATGAAGTATTCCGAACCACCCTCACGCATCCCGCCTTCCTCTTGATGCGGCGGCGCTTGGGTGGTTCAGGCATAATAATTTCAACATGGGCCTCCTGCACCGGCTCCGGTGTTTTCTCTTTTTCAGGCACACCTGCGACTTGTCCTCCGACCTCTGTCTCATGTTCCTTCTCAGCATTCCCTTCCTGAACCGTAGCAGAAACTATCGGTTCTATCTCAAGATCCTGCACAGCCTCTGTTTCTTGGATGACTTCTTGTTCCGCAGCCCTCTGCTGCCTCCGTCTTCGCTTTGCCTCCTTCTCTTCTGGCGTCCTTTTCTTCTTAGATTTCCCTTTTTGAACTTCCGGTGTGACGGGTATCTCTTCCTCCTCACTCTCCCTCTCTTTTCGCGCTCTTGTTTTAGCCATGGAAGGTATAATAGGGTTTTGACAGAGAAAGAAAGAATAACACACGCACAAGAATTTGATTAAGAAAACGAAGTGAAATGTACTTACCAGAGATTGCGAATAAATAGGGCTGCAGCAAACAAGAATCCAAACCGAAAAGATTTGCCCTACCATAACTAATATTACCGTTGTAATTAAAAATGCAAACCTGAAATTCAAAAATTACCAATGGTAAAATTGCGGATTCCAAACGGCCATGGTAAAAATTAATGTGCTGTCATCATTGAAGCCTTCGGATAATTGCTCTGTGACACGTGGCCTCATCAGATGATGCACTCACATTTACCTGCAAGAATTCAAAGCTAAATCTAACGGTAACAATAATAAATTCCAACGGAAACCCTTTTAACTCGGAATATTTTGCTCCAGCAATATCTTAGCCGCAACAATCTGGTGGTCCTGAAAAATCTTGGATACGGAATTTAACTTTCAAAATAGGCAAATCAAATCTTTTAAGTTCAAATTAAACTGTAACCTATCAAATCCAACTTAATCTTTTATTCTCAAAAGAAGCTGAATAAATTAAAGAAAATCTCTATTAACTAGAATTCAAATAAAATCTAGATAAAATATAATCTAACTAAAAGATAATTAAAAGATAATTTAAATAAATAACCCGAAAATAAAATCAAATCAAATTTAAAAATGGAATAGATAAAACCTAAACTACCAACAATAATAAAAGAATACCCTAAAGATAAAATCTAATAAACCATGCAAGATCAAATCTAACCTGCCCGAAATTAAAAAAAAATCAACGAAAAATAAAATCACTACAAACTCTGGGAGCTCAAAATTTTGCTCTGTGAAATGCTCCCGCAAAAGTCCTGCTCTCTCAATCGTCAACCAACCTTAGGGAAGGATATTTTGCCTGAAATTCCTCACCCCAATAATGCTTCACACGCTGTCCATTCACCTTGAACACTCTCCCATCTTTTTCATCCTGCAAAGTAATTGCTCCATTGGAAAAAACCTCAATCACAATAAACGGTCCTGACCATTTAGATTTTAATTTTCCAGGAAATAATTTTAATCTAGAATTATAAAGCAAAACTTTTTGACCTTTGACAAATTCTTTAGATTTTATTTTTTTGTCATGCCACAACTTAGTCTTTTCCTTATACATCTTCGCATTTTCGTAAGAAAATTGACGAAATTCTTCTAGTTCATTAAGCTGCAGCATTCTTATTGCTCCTGCACAACTCAGATCAAAATTTAACTTTTTCAAAGCCCAAAACGTCTTATGCTCTAGCTCTAATGGTAAATGGCAAGCTTTCCCATATACTAACCTATAGGGAGACATACCTAGAGGAGTCTTATAAGCTGTCCTATAAGCCCAAAGAGCCTCATCCAACCTAAAGGACCAATCCTTTCTAGGTGGATGGACTACCTTCTCTAAAACAGCTTTAATTTCCCTATTACTAACTTCAGCTTGACCATTCGCTTGTGGGTGATAAGGGGTAGCTATCCTATGCTTAATCCCATACTTAGCTAAAAGCTTAGTTAAAATATTATTAACAAAATGTGTACCCTCATCACTCACTAGAGCCCTAGGTGTCCCAAACCGCGCAAAGATGTGCGATTGAAGAAACCTTGCAACTGTCTTGGCATCACTCTGATGGCATGCAATGGCCTCCACCCACTTGGACCCGTAATCAACTGCCAATAAGATAAAAACATTGCCATTAGAAGGGGGAAATGGCCCCATAAAGTCAATACCCCATACATCGAATAGTTCAACTTCTAAAATGTAAGTAAGAGGCATTTCATCTCTAGGTCCCAAGTTTCCTCTCCTTTGACAAGCGTCACATTGCTTGTAGAACCAGTGGGCATCCTTGAATAACGTAGGCCAGAAAAATCCGCAATGCAAAATCCTCATAGCTGTCCTCTGACTGCTGAAATGACCTCCATACGGCGAAGAGTGACATTGCTCCAGGATTTCCTTTGTTTCAGTACCTGAAACACACCTACGAATAATACCGTCAGAGCATTGCTTATACATAAACGGCTCATCCCAAAAGAAAAATTTCACATCATGCTTAAACTTTTTCTTCTGCCTCCAATCCATGTCAATAGGAGTGACTCCCTTTACTAAAAAGTTGGCAATATCAGCATACCAAGGGACATCCCTAACTACCTTCACCTGAACAACAAAAAGCTGCTCATCTGGAAAAGAATCGGAAATGGCAGATTGCTCCAACAAAGATGATGATGGATCAAGACGAGATAAATGATCTGCAATGACATTCTCTGATCCCTTCTTGTCCTTTATCTCCAAGTCAAATTCCTGCAATAGTAAAATCCAACGAATTAGTCTAGGCTTTGCATCTTTCTTAGACATTAAATACCTTATTGCTGCATGATCCGTGAACACCGTGACTTTGGATCCAACCAAATATGGCCGGAATTTCTCAAAAGCAAACACAACAGCTAACAACTCCTTTTCAGTAGTTGTGTAGTTGACCTGTGCCTCATTTAAAACCTTGCTTGCATAATATATAGGATGAATAAATTTTCCCTGCTTTTGCCCCAGCATCGCACCTACCGCAACATCACTCGCATCACACATTACCTCAAATGGCAAATTCCAATTGGGCGCGCAGAGAATGGGTGCTGAGATTAAAGCAGCCTTCAATGTTTCAAAACCCTTCCTACAATCTGCATTAAAGTCAAAAGCATGATCAGTGCACAATAAGTTACAAAGAGGTTTACTGATTTTGGAAAAATCCTTTATGAACCTCCTATAAAATCCAGCATGTCCTAAAAAACTCTGAATTCCTTTCACTGAATTCGGTGGCTCTAGTCTTTCAATAACCTCAACTTTTGCTCTATCAACTTCTAGACCATTCTTAGAAATCCTATGGCCCAACACTATGCCTTCCTTCACCATGAAGTGGCACTTCTCCCAATTAAGAACTAGATGGGTATCCTCACATCTCTTTAATACCTTTCCTAAATTATCTAAACGACAATGAAAAGACCCTCCAAAAACTGAAAAATCGTCCATAAAGACCTCAACAGTGGACTCAATCATATCAGAAAAAAATTGCTAACATACACCGCTGAAATGTTGCTGGAGCATTGCAGAGGCCAAAAGGCATTCTCCTAAAAGCGAATGTCCCATAAGGGCAAGTGAAAGTGGTTTTCTCCTGATCCTCAGGAGCAATAGTAATCTGGTTATACCCAGAATAACCATCCAAGAAACAGTAATAGGCATGACCAGCCAATCGATCCAACATCTGGTCGATAAATGGTAGAGGGAAATGATCTTTTCGGGTGGCTTTATTAAGCCTTCTGTAATCCATGCAAACCCTCCAGCCAGTTACTGTCCTTGTGGGGATCAACTCATTATCTTTATTGCTTACCACAGTGACACCTCCCTTCTTAGGAACACATTGGACAGGGCTTACCCAATTGCTGTCGGCAATTGGATAGATGATCCCAGCATCCAACCATTTAATTACCTCCTTTTTAACAACCTCTTTCATTGCAGGGTTAAGCCTTCTTTGTTGCTCAATACTCCTAAAGGATCCCTCCTCTAGAGTGATTTTGTGCATACAAAAAGATGGGCTAATCCCCTGAATATCAGCCAATGTCCAACCTATAGCTTTGCGATATTGCTGCAGCAATTTTATTAAGGCCTCCTCATGCTCCAGCATTAAATCTGATGCAACAATAATGGGCAACGTCTCACTTTCCCCAAGATACACATACTTTAGATGATTCGGTAAAGGCTTCAAATCTAAAGTGGGTGCCTCAATTAGGGATGGCTTAATTGGGGGAACCTTTCTTTGATCTAAATCTAAAGACTCAAAAACATCCTCACACCTAAAAAATTCTTTTTTATTTTTTCTATCTAAAGAACAAAATTCAAAATCTTCTACACTAACCTCTCCATGCTTTTCTGAATGCTTATCAGCCGAATCCTGTATTGCTGTCTCAATAACTGTGCTCTCCAGAATCCTAATGAAAGAGCAATCCTCCATTTCGTCTGGATATTTCATGGTTTTAAAGACATTAAATTTCACTTCCTCATTACAGACTCTCATTGTTAATTCTCCTTTTTGAACATCTATTAATGCCCTACCAGTAGCCAAAAATGGACGACCTAGAATAATTGGGCCATCTTTATCAGCCTCATAGTCTAAAATAATAAAATCAACAGGAAATATGAACTTATCAACTTTTACTAAGACATCCTCAATTTTACCCTCTGGATATGTGATAGACCTATCAGCTAATTGGAGTGTAACTGTGGTAGGTCTAGCTTCACCAATACCTAACTTCCGATAGACCGAAAGAGGCATAAGGTTAATGCTTGCACCCAAATCACAAAGTGCTCTACCTAACTCCTTTCCACCTATAGACACAGGTATAGTAAATGACCCTGGATCCTTAGCCTTGGGGGGTAGCCCATTCTTAAGAATAGCACTACACTCCTTAGTAAGAGATACAGTTTCAAACTCACCTAACCTTTTCTTTTTAGTCAAAATATCCTTAAGAAATTTAGCATAATTAGGCATTTGCTCTATAGCTTCTACTAAAGGGATATTTATATGCAACTGCTTAAGAATTTCTAAAAACTTTTTAAATTGACCATCCTGATTCTTAGGTTTTTGCCTTTGTGGAAAAGGTAGAGGTGGTACATAAGGTGGGGGCGGCACATATGGTGGTTCTACATCTGGCACAGAACCAGATGCTCCAGCATTCTCCTTGCTGCCTCCAGCACCCTGACCAGACTCCAACTCTTTTTCAACAACAACAATATTATCACTATCACCATTTTTATCTATAACCTGGGTTTTACTAGGCTCAATTCTTTCTTCTAATGGCTTACCACTCTTAAGAGTTACTGCCTTTACCTGCTCCTTACCTTCCCTTCGAGGGTGTTCAGTATCTGATGGAAGTTTCCCTTGAGGCCTTGCCTTTAGCTCATTAGCTAGCTGACCCACTTGCAATTCCAGGGCTCTCATCGAAGCTTGATTACTTTGAATTGCAGCATCTGTGCGAGCCATAAATTCTTTCATCATCGCCTCGAGAGAGTTTCCCGAATTTTGCTGGGGCAAACCCTGCTTATTTTGTTGGGGCATTACCTGCGTTTTAGCAAATCCTGGCTGGTTCATCTTTTGTTGCGCTTGTACGTTATTTCCTTGACCTCCCCATGAGAAGTTGGGGTGGTTGCGCCAACCTAGATTATAGAAGTTAGAATAAGGGTTGTTCCTCTGATTACCTACAAAAAACACAGAAGCTGGATTGCTGGGGCAAAACTCGTAGTTGTGGTCTTCACCGCAATAGACACATGCTTCATCCGCGACTTGATTCACCACTGCTGCATGCTCCATAGCTGGTGGCTGCTGATGACTAATCACTGTCACATTCTTAAGAGCGTTAGCAATCATAGCAAGATCAGCCCTAATGGTGGACACACCATCAACCTCTAATACACTCTTAACCTTTTTATTTGTGCCTCTAACATCCGACCACTGACAACTATTAATAGATATTCTTTCTAAAATTTCATAGGCTTCATCAAAAGTTTTTGCCAAAAGGGCTCCTCCAGCCGAAGCATCGACCATACCTTAGGTTACTTCATTTAAACCATTGTAAAACGTTTCCATTTGAATACAATGAGGTAAACCATGGTGGGGACACTTTCGCAAAAGCTCCTTAAACCTCTCCCAAGCCTCACTAAAAGTCTCATCCTCAAGTTGCCTAAACCCTACTATTTCACTCCTTAATTTCGCATTTCTATTGGGTGGGAAATATTTACTCAAAAAAATTTCAGCTAACTCATCCCACGTCCTAATTGATCCTGGAGCAAAAGAGTTTAACCATGACTTTGCTCCATCTCTAAGAGAATACGGGAACAAAGTTAATCTAAGAGCATCTCTAGGCACTCCTTGAATCACAAAAGAATCACTAACTCCTAGAAAAGACTTAAGATGTAAATGAGGGTCTTCAGATGACAAACCATGGAATTGCCCCACGGTTTGCAACATCTGAAACATTACTGGTTTCATTTCAAAATTTGCCGCTTGGATTTGGGGACGTGCAATCCCTGGATTCAACTCATTAAACATCGGGACAGCATATGCTCGAATGGCTCTGGTCCTATCGTTCGCTATCTAGATAGGATTCTCAGCCTGATTATTTCGCTGCTCATTTTGCTCAAACAGTGGGTTTTGCTGCAGCAACGGATTCTGCTGGGGGTTTGCTGCTGCTGAACCTTCAGGAACCTGCGGAAGTTGCGGGGCGTTCTCCATCTGGTTTCTGCGCTGCTCCCTCCTTCTGTTCCTAAATGTCCTTTCAATTTCTGGATCAAGCTCAAACCGTACTCCAGGCGGATCGCTCATGCACAAAAATCACACCTGCAAAAACAAAAGAAACAATCAAAAAGTTCTAGCACCAAACCACTAAAACACATACACAAAACAGATCAGATAAAAACTTATTCAAGTTCCCCGGCAACGGCGCCAAAAACTTGTTGGGTTCCTAGAGTGAGTAAAAATATAGTATAAAATACTCTAGAATTCCTGTGCAAGCATACACAGTCTGCAACAAGTAATATTATCAATCCAAGGTCTGAATGAGTTTCCACTTTATCTATTTTGTATAACTTTCTAATGGTTTCGAAGATAATAAAAATGTTGGGTTTTATCGGAATTATGCTGAAGCAAAATAAATGACAGAACAACGAGTAAACAAATAGATAGACAGATTAAAGACAGGCGCTGGTTAGGTTTCAGTGATTTTTCTAAGATATGCTCTAGCAATATTATTGATCATGCATTTCTCGCAGTATTATTAGCGGATTCCTCCCGGAACTCCGGATCTTTTGGGATGTGTTTCAACCCCAATGAAGAGCGACCGATCAAGCACTAGGCAACTGGCTATCCCTAGCTCAGTCACTAGCGTTCACCAATACACAATGATCGTAGTGTGGATAATTGCCACACACTCTCTAAATCATCCCTGAAACTAGAGAGAGCTATCCATACCGGCTGGCCAGGCGGGCATAAAATGAGATTAGGCACAACAATTAACCAAAATGCGATAGTCAATATATTACTAGAGATGAAGCACAGTAATCACATTACTCCTAACCAACACCTTAAGCTACTTAGTTCATAATAAGCATAGGAATACGAATTACAATCTGAGTAAGCATGTCCATAACCACAAATTAAGAAGGAAAATAAACTCCCTAATCAGCTTGCGGATGATGGTGTTCTTGATAATCCTCAATCTCTACACTATTCGGCTTCCAAGGGAAAACATGGAATGAATTTTGACTTTGACGGCTACTCCCTTTTATAGAAGGATGGGAGGCTTGAATTAGGTCAACTAGGACACGTGTAAGGCTCTCCTTGATCCTTTATCACGAAAATAACTCAACAGAAGTCGGTTCATGAAGTTGGCTAACGAGCTGTGATGTGGCAGTTTCTGCTCCCAGTTTTGCTGCAGCATAGAATTTGCTCCCTCTAGTCGCTCAGCAGCATAATCTGCACAAAATAATTTCCAATGCTTCCATTCTTCCAAATGGGTTAAATCATATAATATCTCTCTAAAACCAACCCTATTAAGCATTAAAGACACACAAATCCTTATATAAATGAGGCCTAAATAACTACCTTTTGGGCAGTTATCAATTATTCCGAGATCTGACTTGCTTGTTGTAGAAGTTTTGTTGTGAACCTGAGGCGTTGTGGTGTGATTGTGAGTGGTTGATATTAGAAGTGTTATTTTTGTCCTATCAGGTCTTTGGAAAAAATTTTGGTTAGTCAGTTTTATGTTGCTATGCTGTCGAAATTTTAGGGGCACTCGGTTAGTAATTAGTAACCTCGCTAGGTTAGTGTATTAAAACCTGGGGCGTTACACAGTTCCCTCTCAATCTCAACTTTGTTCCCCTCATCTTCTTTTTCCTCTTATGACTTTTCTTTTTAAAAAACGGATGGTCGGGAGAAGGGGTTGTGGTAGGGGTTCTTACTTTTTTTCTCTCATAAACATTTTCTTCTTTTTCTTTGGTCTCTACAAAGCCTCTTCAAACCTCTCTTCCATCGTATCCTTATCTACCGACACTTCTTCTTTCGTCCCACTTTCCTTGCTCGTGCTTTTTTCCCTCACAATAATAATACACACAAAAAAAAAATCACATAAGTAGTAATGAAAGATGAGAGTGAAAAACGTACCTGATGGGAGCTCGTATAAATAGGGCACTAACTCTAAGATCTTCAAAACATAATTAGCCTCTAATTATCTTCCAATTAATTTAAATTACCGTTTTGACCACATGGACTCGTGGAAAATTTTGATCTGTCAAACGGTAAGATCTTCCCATTTACTGCGTTCTATCTGTGTCTAATGACCATAATGCCATCTGCCCTCTGCTCAACACATGAAATCTTGGGCAATTACTGCATGCCCACTTAATTATCCTGCTAATGGATATAGAATTTCAACAGTAAAATTATAATCTTATCTCAAAAAAAAATCTTAACCGAATAAAATCTCTGATCTTCATAAAAAAATTATGAAATCAAATATTTTTAAAATAAAATCCACAAGATATATTTTTTTAATTTAAATCTAGAAAAATCTTTTGAAAATAAAATTCTTCAAAATCAAATATAAACTAACCAACAAAATAAAAATAAAAATAAAATAATAATAAATAATAAAAATCTAATCGAATCATATCAAATCAAAAAATAAATCAAAATTAACATTAAAAAAACGTAATCAAATAATGGGAGCTTCTGATTAGAATGCTGAAATTTTGCTCCACTAAAGACTCACAACTGAACTCTTCTCACTGCTGAAATTAACCAAGTTAGTTAGCATTCGTTAACTGTGGGTCACTCCACTAAAGACCCACAGCTGCACTCTTCTCACTGCAAAATATTTCTGTGTCCACGGATATCGACCAATAATGACAAGTTAGTCCTTCACGAGTGTTCGTAACTCCAGCTGGGTCAAATTACTGTTTTACCCCTGAGTTACCTCTACCTCCTTAAGTACCAATGCTCCTCTAATGAACAACCTGTTTGTGGTCCAACCATCAAACAAAAACCCCTCTTGGGCAAGTGAGAGGGTAGGGCCCTTTGTTCAAGACCCAGAGACACCACTTAAGGGAACACTCATCTACTTCCTCAAAAGTCGGGAAGGAGTGAATTCCATCTTGTGTGATAATGTTCTCAGCTCCCGACTCGATCTTGTCCCCAAAATGGTAGGCTTATTAAGTCGGCGTACTGGCCACTCTCACCCATACAAATCAAAGGACAATTCCTCGTGAACAGGAGTCCATAATCCACTCAGGATTCAAACTAAGTTGCCTAGGTCATCCTAGTGAAATAGAAACCTAACTAGTTAACGGTGTTACAGCTAGTGATTACTTTTTCGCGGTCCGGTCTTTTGCAAACTCATTGCATAGGATACCCCTACTCGCATGTCTACTACATGGACGCTTTGGATCAGTACGTCTGTATCAAATACAAAGCGGGCCGTATCACATATTTTTACCAGGATAAGGTACCCAGTCTTATCCTTGTACTATAGACCTTTTAGGTTGTTACTTGAACATCGATCCCCTTATGTCCCCACATACTAGTTCAAGTTACATAAAAACAACCTTGGATCTTAGTTTATTGGATTTTGGTCAAATTGTGCAATATTTAACAATAACATTTTATTTAAAACAAGAATTTAATTTGTTTACATTCACTATCTACGAGTTTTAGGGCATAAAACCCGACAAACTCCCACTTGAACTAAAACTCTAGTTTAGTGGGATGTACAATAATCTATTCAGTAGCGGGTGTATAAATACATGTATAAAACATATACAATGTACAAATACAATAAACTAGGGCATCACTATACCCATTACATAATGGTATCACTATACCCATTACATTTCTCCCACTTGCCCTAGATTCTATCTTTGTACATAACTCGTAGACCTAGACCTTCTACATGACCCTCATACCCTTTAACCAAGAGAGCCTTCTTGAATATTCCAGTTAATTCAATGTGCTTGCTTGTCGTGGGCTACAAGGTTCTTTTGAATTTTCCACAGCACCACTGTGTCACTATAAAGTGTGATGGGCAAGTTCACATTTGGAACACATTCCAACTCTGCAAAGAACTTCCTAAGCCTTACAGTCTCTATCGTTGTTTCACAAGCAGCTATATTTTCGGCCTATATGGGAAAGACTGTAATTATGCCACACTATAGCTCCTTCGTAAATATTGATCATGGATACTGATGTTGATTTCCTTAACTCTTTATCAGTCTTAAAATCCATGTTAGTGTATCCTGTAAGGATCAAATCCTTAGTCTCATACACGAGCATATAGTTCCTCTTTCTCCTCAGATACTTGAGGATATTCTTAACGGTTTTCCAGTGATCAAATCTTGGATTAGATTGATACTTACTGACAATCTCTTTTGCATAGGGCTTTCGTCTCATGTCCTCAACTTCTTGAGGTGTCTCAGGAAACAGTTTCTTAGACAAAATGAATTCCACGCCTGAAAGGTAGAAACTCTTTCTTGGAATTCTTTATCATATATCTAACTAACATCTTGTAGATATAAGACACTTGAGACAAGGCTATCTTTTTGTTCTTATGGTTCATAACAATGTGGATCCGAAGAAAAAACTTAGCTTATCCAAAATTTTCATTTGGAAATGAGCTGCTAGCTCATTTTACTAGTCAGTAAGATACCCTACATCATTCCCAATGACTAGGATATCAATCAGATACAACACTAATAAAACTACTGAACTATTGATGACCTTTAAGACAAGATTCATCAATGTTCGGATCAAAGCCAAAAGATTTGATCACAGTATCAAATCTTATATTCCAAGGTCAAAATTTTGCTTAGGTCAATCCATGAATGGATCACTTAAGCTTTGCAAACCCTTTTGCTTTCGATCTTGTTAAATGAACCATTCTGGTTGACACATGTAGATACTCTTCTCAAGATTTCCATTCAAAAGGGTAGTCTTGACATCCATTCAAAATGGACAAGAGTTCTAACAGACTTCAACATGACGACAGAAGATAAGAATTTCTTACAGTCCCCTATCTCTGGGTATAACCCTTTTGGCATAAGTCTAACCATAAGATTATGTCTCATTTCTTCTTGTAGATTCATTTGTAATCCATAGGTGTTACCCCATTAGAGACAACTCATTCATGCATTGTTGCATGTCTTGTGTAATGTACACCTAGAATCCACTTGAGCTTGCAAATACACCATGTGTCTTGTGTCTTGAGGCTTGGCTTTGCATGGAGAATGTCTTTAAAAGGAGTTTGAATCAGATTCAAACATAAGAGAGCCATTTCCTTAATGTTATGCTGATGGAATTTGGACTCAAAGTTCTCTCATCTCTCATTCTTCTCCATTGTTTGATGCTTCAAACATTCCCTTCCCATTCCCTATCTTATATAGACTCCCACAAGTCGTTCTTGGCCCGGAGTATAGTATGGAAGACTCTAGAGGTTGTCCAAGGAGCATAGGAGAGGCAAACACCACAAGGAGTTCAACATAAGTGAGCTACAAAGGTTGGTGTTTTCTAAACTCTCTATTCTGTCTTTTCTAGAACATGCATGCTTTAGGAGTAAAATTGAATGTCTTAAGTGCTTTCGATCTTCAATTGCTTCCGCATGTGTAATATGTACACCTTCAATTGGTATCAGAGCATGATTAGAGCACTTAATTCGTTTTAATTTTGCTTTGGTGGGTACCATTTTGAAATTAAATTTTCTGTGTGCTAAAATGGAAGTGTTCTGGTTTGGCAATTTTTTGAGCATTCAAACCTTCATGAAATTGTAATTGCTCGGATATGTAAGAGCGTTAATGTGTGTACTATAGTCTGTAATTTTTATAGAGTCATTACAGTCCATATAGGCTGTAAAATTGAAGAAAAACCGGAGAAGACGCAGCAGAAAATGAAAATTCCAGCAAGCTGTTTTTAATTCCAACAGCAGTTTTTTTTTAATTCCGGTTCAGCTGCTGCCTTTTGGTCCGGCTCGGTCTGTTGCAGCCTCATTTCACTCATTGCATGGCTGGTTCATTGCTTGGATGAGCGGTTCGGGATGGTTCGTGAAGCTCGGGCGTGTTGCAAGTTTTTATTAATTATTATTGTAATAATTAGTGAAATTGCTTGTGTTTTTTTTTTTAAATTGCCAAACTATTCCATTTTAGCTTGATTTAATTACTTTATGCATTGTGAATGTATGATTTAATTAAATGGATGTATGTGCATTATGAGCATGCCATATAGTTTTAAAACCCCACCATAGGAAAGCATGTTCATGCATTTGTTTAATTTTAATAAGTGTTATTGATTAATTCAAATGCATGAGGGAAATTTCATGTTTAATTAATATAAGTGTTGTATTAATTTAGGGAGATTCATGCTTGAATGGTTAATTAAAATTGATTATTCTTATAATAGTTATAATTATTAATTGATAAAATTAACCAAGCATGAAGCATGAAATTTCATTAGTTTGATTATAAGTGTTATTCTCAAATTAGGCTTGTTATGGATTGTTTTTATAATTGTTATAAAAAGAGATAGAAATCTAAAATCTATAACAAGATTAAGTGCATGCTCACTTAGGTTAATGAACCTTCAACGATTCAATCAACTTGCATAGTTTAGGTCGATATCTTGTAAAACAATGGTTACGAGAGAACTCACCCGACAAGATGCTGTCTAAGGCTGGAGGTATTTAAGTTGACGGTTTACGGAACACCTCCTACCTGGGCATCGAGTCGGTTCTTGAGTTAAGTTAACTCGAGTTTTATGAGCATGCGTGAGCGGTGTGAGGTTTTAAAGTGTTATCACCTAGACATCGTAGTATAAAGCGTTATACAAACCTAGATATAGGTTGTTTCTAAATGGTGCTTTTCTTATAACTTGAATGATTGATTGTTATATGCTTTTAAACACCATTAGAAAGCATGTTATAGGGTTAATTCATTAAAAGTTATAAGAGTTATAATAGTTAATGAATACAATCCGTAAAACCTATAACAAAGAGTTGCATGCTAACATAGGATCTTAGGATCTTATCATTCTTTAAATGGTTTAAAATGAAATAGATCTAAGATCACCTTTTCTAATAGGATTAGAAATATGTCTTACTTAGTTTTTTAAAAATCGTTTTAAAATTTGAGTAAGTAGGACATAAGACCTTGGTTATAAGGGAACTCTCCCGGAAAATGGTTCGGAACCTGAGTTGAATTAACCAAAGTCTTACTAGCATGCAATGTCACTAGGTTATTAAAAGAGTTTAATTCACCTAGACATTTAGTGTAAAGACCTTGTTTAATAAGGCATAGACTTAGATAGATTCATTTAGCCAGAATTTACCTAAGTAATAGACCCTAAAACTTTACGACACTTAAGAGGGAGGAAAAGTATAGAAACGAAATATTCATATTAAGTTTCTACTCTCACGTCCCCCTGAGTTCACACCGTGAGATCCATGCTTGGCCTCGAGGCGCCCTAGGAGCGTCCCCCTACGGATGGTGTTTGCATGGGTTAATATCAAGGTGAATGGGGAAAGTGTTCATAGTAAGTGGGAGAAGGAAACGTGTCAAACGTATCCTGCGGTCTCCATCATTAGGTTGCACCGTGAGATTCCTATGCGCTGCCTGCAAGTCGCCCTGGGAGCGATCACCCTACGGAGGGCTTGCGCATGGGATTCGGAACAACGCAAACTCCAGAAATGGATAGGGTTTCCTAGGGCCATTCCCAACATTAGCTCTTCCCTACGGTGGCATTGTTGGGGCCGCCCTCTGCAATCTGAAAATGATGGGTAACACTTACAAGATGGTCTTGACCAAATTAACGTTAGCTAATAACTATTGGAGTAAGAGTTATTCTGGGAATAGTATTTGGCCGAGATTGTCTCGATTCAGAGGAGGAGTAGCTGACTGCCCTACGGTAGCGGTTATTCTAAACCCCTGAAGTATCGTTGCAAAATAAATCAATTGTATATATGGGTCGATGATTGCTTTTGCTAAATCTGATTGGATAAATGTGATTAATGGGTTTAGTGCATGTTTCTAATAGAGATTAATTTGTTTGTTTCAGCAATATGTCGAAAAACGTATGTGCATTGTCAAATGCCAAATTAAACGGTTTAGTACATTCGACTTAGAATACTTGCTTAAACGCTAAACACGTGGCAAAGAATTTAGGTTTGGTCTCAACTGAGGAATGTCTTCAAACTAAGTGCGTAGCCAAGAAAAACATGATCCACGACTCTAAATGTGATTTATTAGTCTTGGAAACGTGATTAGTGGAAAACGACGATTCTGCCTGGATACTTGATTCAGGTGCCACTAATCACGTATGTTCTTCATTTCAAGGAATGAGTTCCTTGCAACAGCTAATAGCTGGAGAGATGACTCTTAAAGTTGGAACAGGAGAAGTCATCTCGGCTATTGCAGTGGGAGACATAAAATTATTCTTCACCAAGGAACGCTACATGATATTAGATAATGTGTACATAGTTCCGAAGATTAAAAGAAATTTGTTTTTTTTTATCTTGTTTATTAGAACAAGGTTACTCAATTTCTTTTTCTGTTAATGAAGCGTTCATAACTAAAAGAGGTATTGATGTTTGCTCTGCAAACTTGAAGAATAAATTATATGTTTTGAGACCAATTAAGTCTAAAGCTATTTTAAATCGCGAGAGTTTCTCAAGATACCTATCTCTGGCACTTGAGGTTAGGTCATATCAACCACAATAGGATTGGGAGATTGGTCAAGAGTGGACTTCTAAACAAGTTAGAAGACGACTTGTTGCCTCCTTGTGAATCATGCCTTGAGGGCAAGATGACAAAACGACCTTTTACCGGAAAAGGTTATCGTGCCAAAGAGCCCTTAGAGCTCATTCATTCGGACCTCTGTGGACCAATGAACATTAGAGCTCGAGGAGGGTACGAATATTTCATCAGTTTCATTGATGATTATTCGAGGTATGGCTATCTCTACCTGATGCATCATAAGTCCGAAGCTTTTGAAAAGTTCAAGGAGTATAAGGCCGAGGTTGAGAACCTATTAGGTAAGACGATAAAAACACTTCGATCCGATCGAGGTGGAGAGTATATGGACTTAAGTTTTCAAGACTATTTGATAGAGCATGGAATTACGTCCCAACTCTCAGCCCCTGGTACACCTCAGCAAAACGGTGTATCAGAAAGGAGAAACAGGACCTTGTTGGACATGGTTCGTTCGATGATGAGTTATGCTCAGTTGCCTAACTCATTTTGGGGTTATGCAGTAGAGACTGCAGTTTATATCTTGAACGTAGTTCCCTCAAAGAGTGTTTCTAAAACACCATTTGAGCTCTGGAAAGGTCGTAAAGCTAGTTTACGACATTTCAGAATTTGGGGATGCCCTGCATACGTGCTAGAAGCAAACCCAAAGAAATTGGAGCCTCGTTCTAGATTTTGCCTATTTGTAGGCTATCCCAAAGAAACGAGAGGTGGATACTTCTTCGATCCAGAGGAAAATAAAGTACTTGTATCGACAAATGCTACATTCCTAGAAGAAGACAACCTTAGAGATCACAAGCCACGAAGTAAAGTCGTTTTAAGTGAACTATCTAACGAAGCTACAGAAACATCAACAGTTGTTGATGATACTGGCACCTCGAGTCAATCACGTCCTTCTCAAGAAATAAGAGAACCTCGACGTAGTGGGAAGGTTGTTAGACAGCCTGATCGCTATTTGGGTTTAATTGAAACTCCAGTCGTCATACCTGATGACGGGATCGAGGATCCATTAACCTTTAAACAGGCAATGGATGACGTTGACAAGAACGAGTGGATTAAAGCCATGGACTTAGAGATCGAGTCCATGCATTTTAATTCAGTATGGGATCTTGTAGATCAACCTGAAGGGGTTAGACCCATAGGGTGCAAATGGATCTACAAGAGAAAACGAGACGCTGTTGGAAAGGTACAGACCTTTAAGGCACGACTTGTGGCAAAGGGTTTTACCTAGCGGGAGGGGATTGACTATGAAGAAACCTTCTCCCCTGTTGCCATGTTAAATTCGATCCGGATACTTTTATCTATTGCCACGTTTTACGATTATGAAATATGGCAAATGGATGTCTAGACTGCCTTTCTGAACGGTAATCTTGAAGAAAGTATCTACATGTCTCAGCCAGAGGAGTTCATAGCTCAGGATCAAGAGCAAAAAGTTTGCAAGCTTAAACGATCCATTTATGGATTAAAACAAGCGTCTAGATCCTGGAATATGAGATTTGATACTGCGATCAAATCTTATGGCTTTGAACAAAACGTTGATGAGCCTTGTGTTTACAAAAGGATCATCAACAGCTCTATAGCTTTCTTAGTACTGTATGTGGATGATATCCTACTCATCGGGAATGATGTAGGTTATCTAACTGACATTAAACTATGGCTAGCAACTCAATTCCAAATGAAAGATTTGGGTGAGGCACAATTTGTTCTAGGAATCCAAATTGTTCGAAACCGAAAGAACAAAACGCTAGCCCTGTCTCAAGCGTCTTATATCGACAAATTGTTGGTTAGATATAAAATGCAAAATTCAAAGAAAGGACTATTACCTTTCAGGCACGGAATTAACTTGTCTAAGGAACAGTGTCCTCAGACACCTCAAGAAGTTGAGGACATGAGACGTTTTCCCTATGCCTCTACTGAAGGGAATAAAAGTCCCCACGCAGCGGAAGCGCATCGATTGGACCTTACGCCGTATATTAATTAACATTAAAAACCGTTACGAAAACTCAAACAAAACTTTAAACTAACTTTAAAGTTGCTGTAAAATCGGTTTAAACATGCTAAAAATAAATCTAAATTTATTTTAAAACTTTTCTAAAGAAAAGAGGAAGAACCGTTACAAACCTCCGTTGTAGACTTGACCGTTCTTCGCCAACAAAGCTCCACGAACGAAAACGCAGCAGCCGCTTCAAGGTATTCTTCGCTGGAAATTCTTCTATGATTGACACAATAACCACAGAGGTTACACCGGTATGTCTCTAAGTCTAGGAGGCCAAAGACTTGTGGGAGTCTTTCTCTAAGAGGGAGACTAGAGAGAATTCTAGGTCTTGTCTTTCAAGAGTGTCAAGTGTCATGACCAATTAGGTCTAGTGTTCTATTTATAGAAGAGAGGCCATGAATAAAATATTCAATTAAATCAATCTTTTCCAAAATTGATTCAATCTTTATTCCTTAATTAATCAATCATGATCAATCAATTCCCCAATTGATTAATCTTTTCCATAAATGACTAATTTCTTCCATAAGTAATTAGATCATTCCCATAAATGATTAATCACTTCCTTAAGTGATTAATTATTTACATAATTGATTAATTCATGGTTAATGAATTCTTTAATTAATTAACCACCAATTAAATATCACATATTTAATTTCCGGCCTTGAATTAATTAATTTTGCCCAAACACTTTTAGGACTTAAATTAATTAATTCTTTCAATCTTCCATAAATTTATATTTGAACTTCTTCAAATATTAATTTCTCTCATAATAATATATCAATATATATTATATTTATTTCCCTTAGTAAATTGAACATTTTCAATTTACATTTAATTACTTAGTTGCCTCAAATTACTTTACGAGCTACCAGTGGGACCTAATGGACCTGCAGATCAGAAGCTCCAACGATGTGAGATTAATTGGTTAAACTCATTAACCACAATAATCAATATTCGTTAACTGTGTGTACATTCCACTATAGACTCACAGTTGCACTCTTCTCACTGCAGACATATTTTCTGTGTCCACGGAACTTAGACCAATATCGACTAGTTAGTCCTTCACGAGTGTCCGTAACACCAGCTGGGTCAAATTACCGTTTTACCCCTGGGTCACCTCTATTTCCTTAAGTACCAATTCTCCTCTAATGAACAATCTGTTTATGGTCCAACCATTAAACAGAAAACCCTCTCGTGCCATTGAGAGGGTAGGGCCCTTTGTTCAAGACTCGGAGTAACCACTTAAGGGAACACTCATCTGCTTCCCTAAAGTCGGGAAGGAGTGAATTCCATCTTGTATGATTATGTTCCCAGCTCCCCATTCGATCTTGTCCCCAAAGTGGTAGGCTTATTGAGTCGGCGTATTGGCCACTCTCACCCATACAAATCAAAGGACAGTCTCTTATGAGCAGGAGTCCATAATCAACTCAGGATTAAGACTAAGTTGTCTCGGTTGTCCTAGTGAAATAGAAAACCAACTAGTTAACGGTGTTATAACTAGTGGTTACTATTTCGCGGTCCGGTCTTATGCAAACTCATTGCATAGGATACCCCCACTCGCATGTCTCCTACACGAACGCGTTGGATCGCAGCGTTTGTATCAAATACAAAGTGGGCCGTATCCATAGTGTCACCAGGATAAGGCACCCAGTCTTATCCCTATACTATAGACCCTTTAGGCTGTTTCTTGAACAATGATCCCATATGTCGCTACATATAGTTCAAGACTCATATCACAGCCTTGGATGTCTAGTTTATTGGATTAGGGTTATTATTAGGCAAAGACATATATAAAATAACTAATAATAATTAATGGAAAATATATCAATATTATTTTATTAATATCCGGTCAACGGTTACATTCACTATCTACGAGTTTTAGGGCATAAAACCCAACAAACTCCCACTTGAACTAAAACACTTAGTTAGTGGGATGTAAATGCAATAATCTAAAGCTGGAAATACAATGAACTAGGGCATCCTTATACCCATTATATATTTCTCCCACTTGCCCTAGAGTAGATGGCATACATATCTCGTAGACCTAGACCTTCTAGATGACCCTCAAACACTTTAGCCGTGAGAGCCTTTGTAAATGGATCAGCGATGTTGTGCTCCGAGGCGATCTTAGTGACGATCACATCTCCTCTTTGCACAATCTCCCGTATCAGGTGATACTTCCTCTCGATGTGTTTACCCCGTTTGTGGCTACGAGGTTCTTTTGAGTTGGCTACAGCCCCACTGTTGTCACAGTATAGTGTTATGGGCACGTTCATATTCGGAACTACTTCCAAATCAGTCAAGAACTTTCTGAGCCATACTGCCTCCTTAGCTGCTTCGCAAGCTGCTACATACTCGGCCTCCATGGTTGAGTCTGCTATGCATCCTTGTTTGATGCTTCTCCACACTACTGCTCCTCCATTGAGGGTGAATACTGACCCTGATGTGGATTTCCTAGAATCCTTATCAGCTTGAAAGTCAGAATCAGTGTATCCAGTAAGAATCAAATCCTTAGCTCCATACACAAGCATGTAGTCCCTCGTTCTCCGAAGATACTTGAGTATATTCTTAACCGCTCCCCAGTGGTCCAACCCTGGATTAGACTGATACCTACTGACTACTCCCACTGCATAACATATGTCAGGCCTAGTGCAGAGCATAGCATACATTAAGCTGCCCACAGCTGAGGCGTAGGGAATGTGTCTCATGTTCTCAACTTCTTGAGGTGTCTTAGGAGATTGTTCCTTAGACAGGTGTACCCCATGTCTGAAGGGTAGGAGTCCCTTCTTGGAGTTTTGCATCGAATATCGAGACAACATCTTGTCAATATACGTTGCTTGAGACAGAGCTAGCGTTTTGTTCTTACGATCCCTAATGATTTGGATTCCCAGAACATATTGAGCCTCTCCCAGATCTTTCATTTGGAATTGGGCAGCTAGCCATTTCTTAATGTCAGTGAGGTATCCTACATCATTCCCAATGAGTAGGATATCGTCTACATAAAGTATTAGAAAAGCTACTTTCCTTTTGTTGACTTTCTTGTATACACAAGGCTCATCAACGTTTTGGTCAAAGCCAAAAGATTTGATTGCAGTATCAAATCTAATGTTCCATGATCTGGATGCTTGTTTCAATCCATAAATGGATCGATTTAGCTTACAAACCTTTTGTTCCTGACCTTGGGCTATGAACCCTTCGGGTTGAGACATAAAGATATTCTCCTCAAGATTACCATTCAGAAAGGCAGTCTTGACGTCCATTTGCCATATTTCATAGTCATAATATGTGGCAATGGATAAAAGAATTCTTATGGACTTTAACATGGCTACAGGAGAAAAGGTTTCCTCATAGTCAACCCCTTCCTTTTGGGTATAACCCTTTGCCACTAGTCTAGCTTTGAAGGTCTGTACCTTTCCAGCTGCATCTCTTTTTCTCTTATAGATCCATTTGCACCCTATGGGTTTTACCCCATATGGTAGATCTGCAAGTTCCCATACAGAATTGGAGTACATTGACTCCATTTCCAGGTTCATGGCTTTGACCCATTCATCCTTATCTTCGTCATTCATTGCCTGTCGATAGGACAATGGATCCTCAATGCCATCATTAGGTATGACAACCTGAGTTTCAGTTAAACCCAAGTAGCGATCAGGTTGTAACACAACCCTCCCACTGCGTCGAGGCATTCCCAACGTTTGAGATGGACGGGATGGATCTGAAGAACTAGTTCCTTCATCAACCCTTGTTGAAGGTCCAACTTCATCAACAACTCTTGATGATTCTTCAGTAGCTTCTCCTAATATTATTTTGCTTCGTGGTTTATGATCTCTCATGTGGTCTTCCTCTAAGAAAGTGGTGTTTGTCGATACAATCACCTTATTTTCTTGTGGGTCGTAGAAATAACCACCTCTCGTTTCTTTAGGGTAACCAACAAATTGGCACAGTTTTGAACGAGGTTCCAGTTTCTTAGGATTCGTCACAAGCACGTGTGCTGGACAACCCCAGATGCGAAAGTGATGCAAACTAGGTTTACGCCCCTTCCATAACTCGAAAGGTGTTTCAGAAACACTTTTCGAGGGAACATTGTTCAAGATGTATACTGCAGTCTCTACTGCATACCCCCAAAACGAGCTAGGCAATTGAGCATAGCTCATCATTGATCGAACCATGTCTAACAAGGTTCTATTTCTCCTTTCTGACACACCATTCTGCTGAGGTGTACCAGGGGCTGAAAGTTGAGATTGGATTCCATGTTCTATCATATAATCCTGGAATCTTTGATCCATATACTCCCCTCCTCGATCAGATCGAAGTACTTTAATAGATTTACCTAATAGGTTTTCAACTTCAGCCTTAAACTCCTTGAACTTTTCAAGGGCTTCAGACTTATGTCCCATTAGGTATAAGTAACCATATCTTGAATAATCATCTATAAATGAGATGAAATATTCGTACCCTCCTCGAGCTTTTACATTCATTGGACCACATAGATCCGAATGTATTAACTCCAAGGGTTCTTTGGCTCTGTAACCTTTTCCAGTAAAGGGTCTTTTGGTCATTTTTCCCTCGAGACAAGATTCACAAGGTGGTAGTGAATCATCTTCTAACTTGCTTAGAAGTCCATTCTTTACCAAACGACCGATCCTATCGATGTTTATATGACCAAGTCTAAGATGCCAAAGATGAGTATTGTTACTTGATGGAGAAATCTTTTGCCTTTTACTTTGAGTTTCAGCAGTTTTAAATAATTCGTGATTTAAAAGTGCTTTGTTTTCGGTTGGTCTTAAAACATACAAGTTATTTTCCAATTTTGCTGAACAAATGAGTATACCATTTTTATAAATGAACGCTTCATTCATATCAAAAGTAACTGTATACGATTGTTCAATCAAACATGAAATAGAAATTAAGTTCCTCTTAATCTTGGGAACGATTAACAAACTTTCTAAAAGTAAGAATCTATTTCTAAAAAATAACTTCGCAGCTCCCACTGCTTTAGCTGAAATGACTTCTCCAGTTCCGACCCTGAGTGTCATTTCTCCATCGTTCAACTGCCGAAAGGAACTATTTTCCTGAAAAGAAGAGCAAACATGATTAGTTGCTCCTGAATCAAGTATCCAGGTAAACTCATCATGTTCTACCAGGCATGTTTCTAAAACAAGTAAATCAAATTTACCTTCCTTTTCCTTCTTTTTCTCAGCAAGGTACTTTGGGCAGTTTCTCTTCCAATGTCCATCTACATTGCAGTGAAAACACTTGCCCTTATCTGCCACAGCTTTGGCTTTTCCCTTGCTTTTAGCAGCAGTACTGGGAGCTTTCCCCTTGTTTCCTTTCTTCTTCGTTTTCTTTGAAGAAGTGGCTACAGATTTAGTTCCAGAGGATGAACCCTTCTCGAACTTTCTTTTGGAGTGAACAACGTTTGCCTCTCATTCTATCTGTCCCTTGTTCTTAAGAAGAGACTGATAGAGCTGTAGCTCATTAAGGAGGCTAGTCAGGTTGAATGTTATTTTATTCATCATTGCATTGCTTCTAAACTGCAGAAAACTCTTCGGAAGAGATTCTAAGATGAATGCAACCTGACTTCGCTCATCTATGACCGCCCCGTTTGCCTCTGCCACGTTGAATTGGACCATCATATCCAGGACATGCTCCCGAACAGACGTGCCCTCTTTCATGCGACAACTATAAACGTATTTGAGAGCGTCATGGTGGAGTTGGTAGGACGGTTGTCCAAACATCTCCCGGAGAGAGTTCATAATCTCCCTCGCTGTTACCATGCCCTCATGCCTTTTAGCCAAAACTTCAGATAAGCTGGCTAAGATATAGACGCGAGTCTTATCATTGGCCTTTGTCCAGCGGTCATAAGCATCCTTAACTGCCTGGGATGCATTACGAGCAGGGGCTGGAGGACAATCCTCCGTTAAGACGAACCGCAGATCATTGACAACAAGAATCGTATTCAGGTTCGATTTCCACGTAGCATAATTTTCGCCGGTTAATTTCTCATTTTTAAGCAGAGAGACAATTGAGGAAGACATTGCTGAAATTTAAACAAACAATGACCGTATTAGTTATCTTTGCCTTAACCCATCATACAAGCAAACAATTGCACACAATCCAATCAATTTAGCAAAACAGACAATCACAGAACCCTAAAACTATTGATTTAGTTTTGCAACGACGTTTCAGAGGTTTAGAATATCAGCCACCGAAGGGTGATCAGGTACTCCTCCTTTGAAATGAGACACCTCTCAGCTAATTCTAATTCCAGAATAACTCATATTCCTATAGACATTAGCCACCGTTGTTCGGTCAAGGATTTGTTAACACTTTTAACTCATCCTTGTAAGTGTAACCCTCCCACTTTCAGATCTCAGAGGCACGCACCAACAGGCTACCGAAGGGAAAGACAACTGTTGGTGATTAGCCTAAGAGCTCCTATCCTTTTCAGGAGTTCACGATGTTCCGAATCCTATGACCAGGCCCTCCGAAGGGATGGATGCGCCAGGGCAACCTGCAGGCCGATCATAGGACTCTCACGGTGTGAACTATGGGCGGAGACCGAGGGATACGTTGACACGTGTCCCACTCCCACTTACTCTAGACATTTTTCCCATTCACCTTGATATTGATCCATGCAAATACTTTCCGAAGGGAGGCCGCTCCTAGGGCGACTCGAAGCCGAGCATGAATCTCACGTTGTGAATATAGGGACGTAGGAGCAAAACTTGATTTAAATCTCGTTTTGTAATTTTCCTCCCACTGAAAATGTCCTAAGGTTAATATAGGGTTGTTTAACTTAGATAGTATTCGGCTAAGTCAATCTATCTAAGTCTGATCCTATTATAACAATTATGGAAAGGATTTAACTGCAATCTTTTGGGTGAATTAAACTTCTTTTAATAAACCCAACATTGCAAGTCAACATTACTATGGTTAATTGAACTCAATCCGGTTAGTTCCCAGGTAGGAGGTGTTCCGTAAACCGTCAACTTAAATACCCCCAGCCTTAGACAGAACTTTACCGAGAGAGTTCCCTTATAACCTCAGTAATGTAAGGTCTTTACTCTAAAGATCTAGGTGCATTAAACACTTTTAATAAACCTAGTGACATTGCATGCTAACATTTAACTATGATTAATTCAACTCCGGTATTCCAGGTCAGTTCCCAGGTAGGAGGTGTTCCGTAAACCGTCAACTTAAATACCCCCAGCCTTAGACAGAACATTACCGGTGGAGTTCCCTTATAATCATAGCAATGTTTTTCCTACTTAGTAAATTAAAACTATTTTTAATTCTAAGTAAGAAAAGATTCTAATCCTATTAGAAATCGATCTAGGTCTAATTAATTTTAAACAATTTAAAATTAATTCAATTTATCCTATGATCTTATGTTTGCATGCAAATCTTGATTATAGATTGACGGTTTCTAATCATTAATAATAAAGAACTATTTCAAATTTTAATGATTAATCCTATAATCAAGAATCTAGGGTTTAATTCATTCAACAATCTCATTCAAATTGAATAATTAAGCCTCATCAATTGCATGAATAATATAACAATTATATTAATAACTATGGATGTTTCATGCTTCATGCAATTTTGATTTTCTTTTATTATAACAATTATAAGCCAATCAAGAAAATCAACCAAGCATGCTTCATTCATCACATTAAACATAACTATTTATATTTAATTTAAGTAATGACATGCTTCATGCTTTCCAATTTTTCATATAAATTAATATACACTTATATCAAGAAATATGAAAACCAATCCATGCATTTAAACATACATTATAACAATTTATAATATATAAAAAATGCATGAGCATGTTTATAACCTAAGGTGGGATTAAATAATCTATATGACATCCATAAAGCATATAAAAAAGCAATTGAACCGGTTAATTTTGGCCCCTAGGATAAAATAAAGCATTAAATTACATTAATTTAGCTAAATTCTATCCTAAAAAATCCATGTACAGCTCCGCAATTGGCCTAGACAGCACGAACCGCCCCGAACCACCTCGAACGGGCCTCCAAAATCACGAACCATGCCAAAAATTGGCTGAACCGGACCAAATAGGTCCCAGCCCAGCCGAACCGGTCCGAACCGGACCGTCCTTGCTTGAACCGCGCCTGTTGAAACCCTAGTGCGCGCCTCCATCGTGACAGCGTCGAGACGCTGTGTAGATTAGCGTCCCGACGCTGTGCGTTTTCCATATCTGGCGCCTGCGTAATCGAGACAGCGTCGAGACGCTGTTGAGGTAGCGTCCCGACGCTTTACGCTTTCCTTACCGAGCGCCTTCGGTATCGAGACAGCGTCGAGACGCTGTTGAAGGAGCGTCCCGACGCTGTTGCGTCTGGAATCGATTTCTGGGCAGAAACAGCAACTTTTCTCCGATTTTGGCTCCGATTTCAGCGACGATTGGTCCGATTTTCATCTCATAAAAACCTATTCTAGACCCGGACTTACATAGGACTCGATTTTACATAATATACCCTAAACACCGGGCCTTACATGATCAAAATCACATAAAAATAAAATCTATGGCCATAAAATTAACCCAAACAGTTCAATGCAAACCGAACATACAATATGCATAAATCCCACCTATTAGAGCCTATCGCAACTTTTAAAATTAATTAATAGGGACAGCGATGGCTCTGATGCCGATTGAAGGGAATAAAAGTTCCCACGCAGCGGAAGCGCATCGATTGGACCTTACGCCGTATATTAATTAACATTAAAAACCGTTACGAAAACTCAAACAAAACTTTAAACTAACTTTAAAGTTGCTGTAAAATCGGTTTAAACATGCTAAAAATAAATCTAAATTTATTTTAAAACTTTTCTAAAGAAAAGAGGAAGAACCGTTACAAACCTCCGTTGTAGACTTGACCGTTCTTCGCCAACGAAGCTCCACGAACGAAAACGCAGCAGCCGCTTCAAGGTATTCTTCGCTGGAAATTCTTCTATGATCGACACAATAACCACAGAGGTTACACCGGTATGTCTCTAAGTCTAGGAGGCCAAAGACTTGTGGGAGTCTTTCTCTAAGAGGGAGGCTATAGAGAATTCTAGGTCTTGTCTTTCAAGAGTGTCAAGTGTCATGACCAATTAGGTCTAGTGTTCTATTTATAGAAGAGAGGCCATGAATAAAATATTCAATTAAATCAATCTTTTCCAAAATTGATTCAATCTTTATTCCTTAATTAATCAATCATGATCAATCAATTCCCCAATTGATTAATCTTTTCCATAAATGACTAATTTCTTCCATAAGTAATTAGATCATTCCCATAAATGATTAATCACTTCCTTGAGTGATTAATTATTTACATAATTGATTAATTCATGGTTAATGAATTCTTTAATTAATTAACCACCAATTAAATATCACATATTTAATTTCCGGCCTTGAATTAATTAATTTTGCCCAAACACTTTTAGGACTTAAATTAATTAATTCTTTCAATCTTCCATAAATTTATATTTGAACTTCTTCAAATATTAATTTCTCTCATAATAATATATCAATATATATTATATTTATTTCCCTTAGTAAATTGAACATTTTCAATTTACATTTAATTACTTAGTTGCCTCAAATTACTTTACGAGCTACCAGTGGGACCTAATGGACCTGCAGATCAGAAGCTCCAACGATGTGAGATTAATTGGTTAAACTCATTAACCACAATAATCAATATTCGTTAACTGTGTGTACATTCCACTATAGACTCACAGTTGCACTCTTCTCACTGCAGACATATTTTCTGTGTCCACGGAACTTAGACCAATATCGACTAGTTAGTCCTTCACGAGTGTCCGTAACACCAGCTGGGTCAAATTACCGTTTTACCCCTGGGTCACCTCTATTTCCTTAAGTACCAATTCTCCTCTAATGAACAATCTGTTTATGGTCCAACCATTAAACAGAAAACCCTCTCGTGCCATTGAGAGGGTAGGGCCCTTTGTTCAAGACTCGGAGTAACCCCTTAAGGGAACACTCATCTGCTTCCCTAAAGTCGGGAAGGAGTGAATTCCATCTTGTATGATTATGTTCCCAGCTCCCCATTCGATCTTGTCCCCAAAGTGGTAGGCTTATTGAGTCGGCGTATTGGCCACTCTCACCCATACAAATCAAAGGACAGTCTCTTATGAGCAGGAGTCCATAATCAACTCAGGATTAAGACTAAGTTGTCTCGGTCGTCCTAGTGAAATAGAAAACCAACTAGTTAACGGTGTTATAACTAGTGGTTACTATTTCGCGGTCCGGTCTTATGCAAACTCATTGCATAGGATACCCCCACTCGCATGTCTCCTACACGAACGCGTTGGATCGCAGCGTTTGTATCAAATACAAAGTGGGCCGTATCCATAGTGTCACCAGGATAAGGCACCCAGTCTTATCCCTATACTATAGACCCTTTAGGCTGTTTCTTGAACAATGATCCCATATGTCGCTACATATAGTTCAAGACTCATATCACAGCCTTGGATGTCTAGTTTATTGGATTAGGGTTATTATTAGGCAAAGACATATATAAAATAACTAATAATAATTAATGGAAAATATATCAATATTATTTCATTAATATCCGGTCAACGGTTACATTCACTATCTACGAGTTTTAGGGCATAAAACCCAACAATCACAGCCTTGGATGTCTAGTTTATTGGATTAGGGTTATTATTAGGCAAAGACATATATAAAATAACTAATAATAATTAATGGAAAATATATCAATATTATTTCATTAATATCCGGTCAACGGTTACATTCACTATCTACGAGTTTTAGGGCATAAAACCCAACATCTACAGTAGGTAGCCTAATGTATGCCATGTTGTGTACAAGGCCTGACATTTGTTATGCAGTAGGGATTGTCAGTAGATATCAATCAAATCCAGGATTCGATCACTGGACAGCCGTTAAAAGTATCCTCAAATATCTAAGGAGAACGAGGGACTATATGCTCGTGTATGGTTCGAAGGATTTGATCCTTACAAGATACACTGATTCTGACTTTCAAACCGATAAAGATTCGAGGAAATCTACATCGGGGTCAGTATTCACTCTAAATGGAGGAGCAATAGTATGGCGCAGCATCAAGCAAGGATGCATTGCAGACTCGACCATGGAGGTCGAATATGTAGCCGCTTGCGAAGCAGCAAAAGAGGCGGTATGGCTCAGGAAGTTCCTAACTGACTTGGAAGTCGTTCCAAATATGCATCTGCCTATCACCTTGTATTGTGATAATAGCGGCGCAGTTGCAAACTCAAAGGAACCTCGCAGCCATAAGAGAGGCAAGCACATCGAAAGGAAATACCATCTCATTAGGGAGATTGTGCACCGAGGAGACGTGATCGTCACGAAGATAGCTTCGGAGCACAATATTGCTGATCCATTCACGAAGGCTCTCACAGCTAAAGTGTTCGAGAGTCATCTAGAAGGTCTAGGTCTGCGAGATATGTACGAGAAATAATCTAGGTCAAGTGGGAGAATTGTAACCGGTATATCGATACCTCAGTATACTAGGTATTTAGATGCCCTAGTTTATTGTATTTTTACTCTATTATTAATACAAGTATTTATTCCTCCACTACTGTTATAGATTATAGTACATCCCACTAAACTAGAGTTTTAGTTCAAGTGGGAGATTGTTGGGATTGGTGTCCTAAAACTCGTAGATAGTGAATGTTAAACGAATTATATACTTATTCGATAAAGGTGTTATCGAGATTGATTCAGTAAAAGTCATTACTGAATAATGTAATTGCACTTATAATAACCCAAATCCAATAAACTAAGATCCATGACTATAGGATGAACACTTGAGCTTTATGTAGAGACATAAAAGTGGATCAAGCTTGAGTAATAGCCAAAACGATCTATAGTATAGGAATAGGGTTGGGTACCTTATTCTGGAGACACTATGAGACGCGGCCCACTTTATAGATGGTATAGACGATGTGATCCTAAATCTTCCATGTAGAGACATGCGAGTGGGGGCGTCCTATGCAATGAGTTTGCATAAGATCAGGACCAAGAAATACGTCGCTCTCGCTTTATAACACCGTTTACTGACAAGACTGACTATTTCATGTGATGACCTAGGTAACTCGATCTTAATCCTGAGCTAACTATGAACTCCTGTTTATTCGGGCTTATCCTTAGATCTGCATAGGTGAGAGTGGCTCAGTATCGTCGACTCAATAAGCCTCCCATTTCAGGGATAGGAACGGGTAGATAGCTGGGGACATAGTCGTGCAAGAAGGAACTCACTCCTACCCGAATTAGGGATAGTAGAGAGGTTGTTCCCTTAAGTGCTGACTCCGGGGCTTGAACAAAGGGATCTCGCCCTCTCATTGGCCTGAGAGGGACTCGGTTTATTGGTTGGACCATAAACCAATTGTTCATTAGAGGATCAGTGGGACTTAAGGAACTAGAAGTACTATAGGGGTAAAACGGCTTATTGACCTAGCTATAGCTCCGAACAACATGTGAAGGATCGACTTACTAATCATGGTTAAATCAAGTGGACAGAAATATATCTATAGTGAGGGGAGTGCAACTATCGGGCTATAGTGGAGTGTCCCGATAGTTAACGAATGTTGGCTAGCTTGGACAATGAGATTAGTCGGTTAGCCTCGAATAGTTGGAGCCCATGATCTATAGGTCCATTAGGTCCCCCTACTAGCTCATATCAGAATTAAGCCTAGAACAAAAGATAGGAAGCTTTGAATCGTTCAAAATCGGGAAAAAGGGTATTATCGTAAATTGTGTTTGACACAATAATTTAATTATGAATTAAATTAGAAAATGAGAGATGAAGTATTTAAAAGTGTTTTGAATACTATATATATGCATTAGGAATCATATATATGGAATTGCACAAGATAACAAAGATTAATTAGATTAATCATATCAAAATTAATTTGAAAATTTTCAAATTAATTACCAAGCAATCAATTTCAATTTAGAATTGAAATTGGGGATAATTTGCAAGCTTGAAATTTGATTTCAATTTGAATTTAGTGGATTTAGTTGGAAATCCATTTAATGCATGATCATTCAAAGTGGAAATCCATTTAACCCATTAGAGACAACTCATTCATGCATTGTTGCATGTCTTGTGTAATGTACACCTAGAATCCACTTGAGCTTGCAAATACACCATGTGTCTTGCGTCTTGAGGCTTGGCTTTGCATGGAGAATGTCTTTAAAAGGAGTTTGAATCAGATTCAAACATAAGAGAGCCATTTCCTTAATGTTATGCTGCTGGAATTTGGACTCAAAGTTCTCTCATCTCTCATTCTTCTCCATTGTTTGATGCTTCAAACATTCCCTTCCCATTCCCTATCTTATATAGACTCCCACAAGTCGTTCTTGGCCCGGAGTATAGTATGGAAGACTCTAGAGGTTATCCAAGGAGCATAGGAGAGGCAAACACCACAAGGAGTTCAACATAAGTGAGCTACAAAGGTTGGTGTTTTCTAAACTCTCTATTCTGTCTTTTCTAGAACATGCATGCTTTAGGAGTAAAATTGAATGTCTTAAGTGCTTTCGATCTTCAATTGCTTCCGCATGTGTAATATGTACACCTTCAATTAGATAGATCTACAAGATCCTAGATGGAATTGAAATCACATATTTTTATTCCAGGTCCATTGCTTTAATCCAATTGGTTCTTGTTTACATCATTCATTGCCTTGCTCTAAGACAATGAACCCTCAATGCCATCATCAGGTATGACGATCTGGGCTTCAATTAAGCCCGTGTAACAGTCAGATTGTAGAACAATCCTCCCACTATATTGAGGCACTCTCAACTCTTGAGATATATGTAACTAACAAGTTGTATTGGCCCTATCAACAACTCTTGTTAAAGGTCCAGCATCATCAACAACCCTTGTTGACTTATCAACAACTTTTGTTGATATTTTTGTAGCTTCATTAGTTAATTTACTTAAAACGACCTTACTTTGTGGCTTATTATTTCTCATGTGGTCTTCTTCTGAGAATGTAGCATTTGTCGGTACAAATTCAACAAATTCTGTATTCTCTTGTGGATTGAAGAAGTTTCCACATTTCTCGTTTCCTTGGGGTAGCCTACGAATAAGTATACTATTGAACAGTGTTCCAGTTTTTTTTGGGTTAGCCACAAGCACGTGTGTTGGACTCCCCCAAAAATAAAATAACGTAAACTATTTTTACATCTTATCCACAATTCAAAAGATGTTCAGAAACACTTTTGATGGAACATTGTTCGAAATGTGTTGCACTCAACACTGCATGACCCCAAAACGAGTCAGGCAAACGAGCATAGCTCATAATGAATCGAATCATATCCAATAGGGTTCTATTTCTCCTATCTGATACACAGTTTTCCTAAGGTGTTTCAGGGGTTTGAGAGTTAGGATGTAATTCCATGTTCTTTTTTTTTTTTTTTGAAAAAATGTAATTCCATGTTCTATCAAATAGTCTTGGAATCTCAAGTCCCAAATACCCTACACCTCGATCAGATCAAGTGCTTTTATCATCTCACCTAACAAGTTTCCAACTTTAGTCTCAAACCACTTTGAATTTCTCAAGAGTTTTAGACTTAAGTTGCATTAGGTTGAGATACACATACCTTGAATAATTATCTATAATATAGATGAATTATTCATGCCCTCCCACTGCTTTAACATATTGGATCACAAGGATCCAAATGTACAAGCTCCAAGGGCTCTTTAACTCTATAGTTCTTTTCAAGCAAAAGAATTTATTAGTCATATTGCCCTTAAGGCATGACCTATAAGGTAGCAGAGAGTCATCTTCTAACTTGCTTAGAAGTATACTCTTGACAAATCTCCCAATCATATTGAGGTAAATATGTCCTAACCTTAAGTGCCAAAGAAAGGTATTTTCCTTTAGGAGAAATCCTTTACCTTTCATTTCTTTGAGTAGTAGTAGCCTCAAGCAATTTATTGTTCATGACTTCTTTACTCTTGATTAGTCTTAAAACATTTATGTTATTTTTCAGTTCAGCTGAACAAAAGTTAACTCCTTTTCTTGAAATGAGTTGTGTTAGCAGGGAAAGGTAAAGAGTAACATTGTTCCAGCCAATAAGATAAAGAAATCAAATTTCTTTTGATCTTAGGAATTATATACACATCATCTAATAATATGTATTTGCTCCCACTGGGAAAAATAACTTAACGTTCCCCATTGCTACAGCCAAGACAACCTCTCTAGTTCAAAACTTTGAGACTTATCTCAATAGCATCAAACTGTTGCCAGGAATTCATTCCTTTTAATAAGAAGAACAAATGTGATTTGTGACTATGATTCAAGTATTCGGGTAGAATCATCATTCTTCACAAATTACGCTTCCAAGACTAGTAAATCGAATTTACTGTCTTTGGACAAGTCTTCTTTGGCTGAGCAAGGCTCAATGTCACATTCATTAATAACACTTATTAATGAATTAAACATTTGGGGCATGAAAACATTTCTCTGTTAAGACTAATCTTAAATTATTCGCCACAAATTAATCGTTTAAGTTTGTTGTATAATCACCGTTATAGGCATAAGACTATGCACATATTTAATCATTGAATCGCTGAAATAACAAATTACTTGATTATTTATCGCACTAACCCATTACAAGAGCAATACAAACAATTGCATACAATCCAATCAGTTTACCAAAAACAAGCAATCATATAACCCTAAGACTATTGATTTAGTTTTGCAATGATGTTTCAGAGGTTTAGAGCAACATCCACCAAAGGGTGATCAGCTACTCCTCCTTTGAAATGAGACACTTCTCAGTCAACTCTATTACCATAATAACTCATATTCCTATAGACGTTGACCACCGTTGTTCGATGAAGGATTTGTTAGTGAATTAACTTATAAGTGTAACCCTTCCACTTTCAGATCTCAAAGGCATGCACCAATAGGCTATCGAAGGGAAATACAACTGTTGGTAATTAGCCTGAGTGACCCTATCCTTTTCAGGAGTTCACGGTGTTACGAATCCTATGATCAAGCCCTCCGAGGGGATGGTTGCTTGAGGACAACACGCAGGCGGATCATAAGACTCTCACGGTGCGACCTATGGGTGGAGACCGAGGGATACGTTGACACGTGTCCAGCTCCTACTTACTATGGGCACTTTCCCCATTCACCTTGTTATTGACCCATGAAAACACTTTACGAAGGGAGGCCGTGCTAAAACGACACGAAGCCGAGCATGGATCTCACGTTGCGAATATAGGGACGTGGAGTAAAAACTCAATTTAAATCAAGTTTTGATTTTTCCTCCCACTAAAGCGACCTACCGTATATTTTAGGGTTTATTAACCTAGATAAATCCGACAAATTCAATTTATCTAAGTCTAATCCTATTATAACTATTATAATGAGAATTGTAATGTTCTAGGTGAATTAAACCCTTTTAACAAATCTAGCAACACCGTATGCTAACATGACTATGGTTATTTCAACTCAGTTTCCGGGTTTGTTCCCATGTAGCAGGTGTTTCGTAAACCGTCAACTTAAATACCTCCAGCCTTAGACATAACTTAACCGGGAGAGTTCCCTTTTAACCATAGTAATGTAAAATCTTTACTCTAAAGATCTAGGTGTATTAAACTCTTTTAATTAACCTGGCGACATTGCATGCTTACACAACTTTGGTTAATTCAACTCAAGTTTTGGGTCAGTTCCCAAGTAGGAGGTGTTCCGTAAACCGACATCTTAAGTACCTCCAACCTTAGACAGAACTTCACCAGTAGAGTTCCCTTATAACCAATAGTTATGTTTGTCCTACTTAGTCATATTAAAACTATTTTTTAAAAAAAAACTAAGCAAGACTTAATTCTAATCCTATTAGAATTAACACGATCTTAGGTCTAATTAATTTAAAACATTTTAAAATTAATACATTTACCTATGATCCTATGTTTGCATGCAATCTTTATTATAGCTTGACGGTTTCTAATCATTACATTTAAACTATTTAAATTTTAATGATTAGCCCTATAATCATGCATACTATAGTTTTAAAATAATTAACAATCACATTCAAGTTAATATTATAAAACTATAGGATTGCATTGCATGAAATTAATATAACAATTATATTAAACTATGGATGTTTCACGCTCAATGCAACTTTGATTTCCATTGTTAATAAATTAGCAATTAAATTATTGCCAAAAATGGTAAATCAAAGTAGCATGCTGCAAATTTTTTTTATTAAATATAACTATTTATATTTAACTAGGTAATTGCATGCATTATGCTTATCCATTTGTATGATATTAATATAACTCAACTATATATTAAACCATTCATGAAAATAAACCATGCATTTCAATCCATACATTATAACTAATTATAATATATATAAAATGCATGAGCATGCTTTATAACCTATGGTGAGATTTTAAATCTAAATGACATCCATAAAGCATTTAAATAGTGTATAAACCGATTAATTGGCCCCTAGGATAAAATAAAGCACATAAATTACAATAATTTAAGCTATTTTATCCTAAAAATATCATTCTGCAGCTTCAGACCTGGACTAGACCTCATGAACCGACCCGAACTACTTCAAACCGAACTCCAAATCATTAAAATAAGCTTGAACCGGGCTGGACCGAGCCAAATCGACTCCAGACCAGACCCAACAATCGAACCGAGCTGCAAAACCACCTTCAGCCGTGTCTTGAAACCCTAGTCGCACGCCACATGAATTCGTGTTAGTGTCGCAACGCTGAGAAGATAGCGTCTCGACGCTTATGCGATCGCAGAACTCCTTCTTCGCGAAATCGCGACAGCGTCGCGTCGCTTGATGAACAGCATCGCGACGCTGCTGCGACTAGAGGCAGAATCTGGCCATTCCAGCAGCTGTTCTTTGCGTTTGGCCTCAATTTTGAACGTGATTTTCAACGATCTTCATCATCGAACACCTTATTCTAGACCCTGACTTACAGAGGATAATAAATTTATAAAATATGCCAAAAAACGCAGGGGCCTTTACATTGAACCATTCAAGAAAACGTAAACCTATGGCCAAATTAATCGAAAATATTTATACGCAAACCATAACATTCATAATGCATAAATCCCACCATGAACAAATTGCAAATTTCAATTTTAAATCAAGAACAACTGAGTTGGCTCTGATACCAATTGAAGGGATAAAAGCCCTGCACAAGGAAGGAATTACCGAACCTACTCAGAGTCTTAGATTCTAAATGAAATACCAGTACAATTTGCAAAAATATTACAACAATAAATCTATATTTAATGGGTTGTACAACGGCTATAAACATGCTAAAAATAACTAAATCTAATCTAGACGATCCTAGTGATCAAGGATTTTATAGAAAACTTACTTTTGTAGAAAGCCTTGATTGATTCGCCTAAGGAAAAGGAAGGCCTTTTCCTAATAGGAAAAGATCTATGAATAAGTTCAAATCTATTATCTGAACAATATCTAATTTTAAGAAATAACTAATTAATTCAATAATTAATTAATTACCCAATTAAATATCATATATTTAATCTTAGGGATTTTATTAAAATTAAAATTAATATGAATCCAATTCATATTAAATTTATTTAAACTCTTTCAAATATTTTCTCTCAAAAATTAATTTTTGAAATTAATTCAAAAATTATATTATAAAGTTTCATAAACTTTATATTATAATGTATCAACATACATCATAGGATTCCATTAAATAAATTGAACACTTTCAATTTACACTTTATATTTAATTACTTCAAGTCTCTTTACAAGCTACCAGTGGGACCTAATGGACCTACAGATCAGAAGCTCCAACGATATGAGACTAATTGGCTAAACTCATTAACCAAGTTAGTCAACATTCGTTAACTGTGGGTCACTCCACTAAAGACCCACAGCTGCACTCTTCTCATTGCAGAATATTTCTGTGTCCACGGATAAAATACCAATAACGACAAGTTAGTCCTTCACGAGTGTTCGTAACTCCAGCTGGGTCAAATTACCGTTTTACCCCTGAGTTACCTCTACCTCCTTAAGTACCAATGCTCCTCTAATGAACAACTTTTTTGTGGTCCAACCATCAAACATAAACCCCTCTTGGGCAAGTGAGAGGGTATGGCCCTTTGTTCAAGACTCGGAGACACCACTTAAGGGAACACTCATCTACTTCCTCAAAATTTGGGAATGAGTGAATTCGATCTTGTGTGATTATGTTCCCAACTCCCCACTCGATCTTGTCCCCAAAATGGTAGGCTTATTGAGTCGGCGTACTGGCCACTCTCACCCATACAAATCAAAGGACAATTCCTCATGAACAAGAGTCCATAATCCACTCAGGATTCAGACTAAGTTGTCTAGGTCATCCTAGTGAAATAGAAACCTAACTAGTTAACGGTGTTACAGCTAGCAGTTACTATTTCGCGGTCCGATCTTATGCAAACTCATTTCATAGGATACCCCCACTCGCATGTCTACTACATGGACGCTTTGGATCAGTACGTCTGTATCAAATACATAGCGGATCGTATCACATAGTGTTACCAGGATAAGGTACCCAGCCTTATCCTATAACAAACATCTATTAACATTTATATAACGCTTAGGTCGTTTCATGCTTCATGCTTGTTCGTTTTCAATTATTAACATAACGCTTATATTAAACATACATTAACTAAAAAAATAAAACATCCAACATGCATCTAACATGAAACCTCAACATGCATTATTTTTATTATAACACTTATAATATTTTACTAATGCATGAAACATGCTTTCCTATGGTGGGATTTTAAATCTATGTGGTATACATTATGCATATTCAATTCTAATTTAATTATAACATACATTCCTAATGCATGTATAATTAAACACACTATAGCGGGTCGGTTTTGGCATCCAAACAAACTAAACTAGCTTAATTATTACATTAATAATTAAATATCATTGTAAATCGCCTTGGACAGCTCCCGAACTGACCCCGGACATCTCGAACCAGCTTGCACTACAACAAAGTATAGTTTTAATGTCAGACAGAAGAATAGGCATGGAGGCTTTAATGTCGGACAAAAAAACGCACGGGCTTTTTAATGTCGGATGAACTTTTCGAACTTTTAATGTCAGGCATTGCCCGACATCAAAAAGTATACTTTAATGTCGGGCAATGCCCGACATTAAAAGTTATTTTTATTATTTTTTTTAATTTTTAAAAAACAGTAAAAATTAAATAGCTTTCTCTCTCCCCGACAGCAGCACGCGTATTCTGCCCTAAGCTTCTCTCTGCTCGAAAACGAAAACAAAACCCACATCTTCCCTCATCGACGGCAGCTTCCTCCCTCATCGACGGCAAGCTTCATCCCTCCTCGACGGCGAGCTAACGGACGGCGACTCATTCTCTCCGACGGCGACCGGCGACGAGCATTTGTTCTAGTGAGTGGGTATTTTTTCTTCCGTTTTTCTCGACCGACGGCGAGCAGTTCTTCCATCATCGCCGGCAAATCTAAC
Organism: Luffa aegyptiaca; assembly: GCA_017139565.1. Taxonomy (NCBI): domain Eukaryota; kingdom Viridiplantae; phylum Streptophyta; class Magnoliopsida; order Cucurbitales; family Cucurbitaceae; genus Luffa; species Luffa aegyptiaca. Next base: position 29,178,879 of record CM029397.1, read on the forward strand.
AAATTTTCTTGAACCTTTCAGATCTAGCAACCTCTTTCGAACTTCTTCCCTCATCGATGACCAGCATTTCAGATCTGTGGAGAGTTTCAGATCTGTGAGCTCAAACTCAAAGACTGTCGGTAAGTGCCATTTTCGTGAAGCTCAAGCTCAAGCTCAAGCTCAAGCTCATCTCCAGCAAGTGGGTTTTCTCCAAACTTACAGACCGTCGGCCAGCACTTCTTCGTGGGTTCCAGATCTCTGTTTTTGGGTAACAAATTAGTGGTGTTCGTCACTGTTCGTGGGTAGATCTGAGGTGGTCGTGGTCGTGGGTAGCAAATCCGACACCAAATTTTTAAGATTTGAGTGAGATTACTTGGTAAAATTTTTTGCTTCTTTTTAATTTTATAAAAATGTAGAGTTAAATTTAATTGATTAGTTGCTTAAGTTTATTTTTGTCTTGGATTGGATGATGGATAGAAAAGATTGTTGGAAAAATAGTTGAGAAATTATCATGTTGAAATTGTTGGTGTTAGTTTATAAATTTAGTTCCTTTTTGCTCTATAATGTTGATAGTTGCTATAATGTTGTTCCTCTTTACTAAAACTAAAGAAAGGTAGTTTTCACATACTTGTTTTTGTTTGGGAATGTAAACTTTTTACTAAAACTAAAGAAAGATAGTTGCTATAATGTTGAATTTTTGTTAGGGAATCATCAAAGAAAAGTTGGACATTTTCTCTTTTTTATTTCTTTCTTTCCACAATCTTTTTTTTTTCCTTAAGAATTCTTCCCACTTTCTATTACAAAATATAGCCCATAAGAAATCAATATCTAACTAGAAAAGTTTGGATAAACTAACTTACATCACAAACTTATATGTTTAGTTGAGTTGGGGGTGGGGGTGAGAAATACTTGTGTTATGGTTTGAAGGTGTTTGTGAGTTTATGTTTTAGTTGGATTTATTGGGAATTTGATGGATACTTAAGTCATGCTCTGAAATGGTTTGTTTGAGTTTATGGTTTTCGTTTAGTTTTATGGGAAGTTGATTGATACTTAAGATATCTCTTGAAATTGTTTGTTATAATTCGTTATTTTACTTGAGTTTAGTGGAGGAGAAGTTGAGATCAAATGCTTTAATTAGGATTTTAAAGTTGATTGTTTTAGTTTATGGTTTTTGTTGAGTTTAGGTGGAAGTTGATAAATACTTGAATTAAAATTTTAAATTGTTGGTGTTAGTTTGTAAGTTTAGTTAAGTTGAGGGTTGAGAAATACTTATTTATTGTTTGAAATTGTTTGTTTATGTGTGCTTATAAGTTTAGTTGAGTTGGGGGGGGGGGGGGAATACTTGTGTTATGGTTTGAAGGTGTTTGTGAGTTTATGTTTTAGTTGGATTTATTGGGAATTTGATGGATGCTTAAGTCATGTTGTGAAATGGTTTGTTTGAGTTTATGGTTTGTTTGAGTTTAGTTTTATGGGAAGTTGATTGATACTTAAGATATCTCTTGAAATGTTTTGTTATAATTTGATATTTTACTTGAGTTTAGTGGAGGAGAAGTTGAGAAATGCTTTAATTAAGATTTTAAAGTTGGTTGTTTTAGTTTATGGTTTTAGTTGAGTTTAGGTGGAAGTTGATAAATACTTGAATTAAATTTTAAAATTGTTGGTGTTAGTTTGTAAGTTTAGTTAAGTTGAGGGTTGAGAAATACTTCTTTATGGTTTGAAATTGTTTGTTTGTGTTGATTTATAAGTTTAGTTGAATCGGGGGGGGGGGGGGGGTGAGAAATACTTGTGTTATGGTTTGAAGGTGTTTGTGAGTTTATGTTTTAGTTGGATTTATTGGGAATTTGATGGATACTTAAGTCATGTTGTGAAATGGTTTGTTGAGTTATCTCTTGCAACTGAGATGTTATATCATGATCTTGACTTTTATTGTCAAGATCGTGGACTTGAGTGAACAAGGAACTCGTTAGTAGTTCAAATTTCACTCATTTTCTTCTTAATGACCTAAAAAGTACACAAGTTTAAGTAATAATTGTTCTTCTTTGAAGATTAACCTCTCAAGCAACACAATTATAGTAATGGATAAGTCGTGGATGACAAAAAGTCGAATGTCAGAAGAATATTGCTTCGGAGTTGAGATGTTTATTGAAAATGGATTACGACATTCAAATAGACCGAATATCATTCGTTGTCCATGTTTGAAGTGTGTGAATGTAAAGTTTCAAAATGTGAATATAGTAAGACACCACTTGTTTGTTCATGGTATCGATCAAAGCTATAAGACATGGATTTGGCATGGTGAATCACAATCAAATAAGGAAGACAATGGAAATGCGTCTATTAGTGGAAAAGTTGAAGTTGAAGATGACGATGATGTTGAGGACACAATAGGAATGTTTGAGGCTGCACATGATTATTTTAATGACAAATCTAAGGTTTTTGAGGAGATATTAGAAGATGCCAAGAAACCATTATATCCGGATTGTAAGAATTTTACCAAGATATCTACTTTGGTAAAGTTTTATAATTTGAAGGCAAAATTTGGATGGAGTGATAAAAGTTTCACTGAGTTATTGACAATACTCCGTGCCATCTTACCAAGCCCTAATGAAATTCCAATTTCAACATATCAAGCAAAAAAGACTTTGTGTACTCTTGGAATGAAGTATGAGAAGATACATGCGTGTATTAATGATTGTTGTTTGTTTAGAAAGGAACTATCTGATGCAGAAGTATGCCCTATATGCGGAACATCAAGATGGAAGCTTCGAAAAAATTCGTACCATGTGATGAAAAATGTTCCAGCAAAAGTTATGTGGTATTTCTCACCTGTTCCAAGATTTCAACGAATGTTTCGAAGTAAAGAAATATCGAATTTGCTGAAGTGGCATGCTAAAAAACGAGAAAGTGATGGACACTTACGACATCCTGCGGATGCACTATCGTGGAAACAAGTAGACAATTTGTGGCCAAAGTTTGGTTTAGAACCTAGAAATCTTCGTCTGGCTCTTTCTACGGATGGTGTCAATCCACATGGTGATCTTAGTAGTAGATATAGTTGTTGGCCAGTTATGTTGGTGACGTATAATCTACCTCCATGGTTGTGCATGAAACGAAAATTTTTTATGTTAACTACATTAATATCTTGCCCCAAACAACCAGGAAATGACATTGATGTTTATTTAGCTCCACTAGTTGACGATTTGAAAATGCTTTGGAATGAGGGTGTAGAATGTTATGACATACATGAAGAAAATTTTTTCACTCTCAAAGCTATTTTATTGTGGACTATTAATGATTTTCCTGCGTATGGCAATTTGAGTGGTTGTACAGTAAAAGGATATCATGCATGTCCAATTTGTGGGGAGAAAACTGCATCTACTTATTTGCCTAAGGAAAAAAGATGACGTATCTTGGGCATCGAAAGTTTTTACCCCATAACCATCCATTTAGAAAGCAAAAGAAACATTTCAATGGCGAACAAGAATTGGGTTTCGCTCCCGAACCATTAAATGGAGAGGAAATTTTTGCAAAAACAAGCGAATTCAGATATTCATTTGGTAAGAAAGCAGGAAAGGAAAAAAAATAATAGAGATCTTGCAAGTAGTTATTGGAAGAAGAAGTCCATTTTCTTTGAGTTAGAATATTGGAAATATTTTCAGGTGCGACATTGTTTAGATGTGATGCACATCGAAAAGAATGTTTGTGCAAATATTATTGGTACGCTACTTGATATTCTTGGCAAAACAAAAGATGGATTAAAAACTCGTTTGGATTTGGTTGAATTAAACATTAGATCAGAATTGGCTCCTCAGTTGGGAGAGAAAAAGATCTTCTTACCCCCAGCATGTTATACACTATCGCGGATGGAGAAATTGAACTTGTGTAAGACACTATCCGAAATTAAAGTACCTGAGGGCTATTCATCCAACATACAAAATCTAGTGTCGCTCACAGATTTAAAAATTTATGGACTCAAGTCGCACGATCATCACTTTCTTATGCAACAATTATTGCCTGTGGCAATTCGTGGCATCTTACCAAAGCATGTTAGACTCGCAATCATTCGCCTATGTTTCTTCTTCAATGCTATATGTAGCAAGACAATTGATTCATCCAAGTTAAAAGGCTTGCAAGAGGATATAGTGGTCACATTATGCTTGTTAGAGAAATATTTTCCACCGGCATTCTTCACAATAATGATGCACCTTGTGGTGCATCTTGTAAGAGAGGTAGAATTTTGTGGACCGGTGTATTTGAGATGGATGTATCCTTTTTAACGATATATGAAAGTACTGAAAAGATATGTAAGAAATAAAAATCGTCCTGAAGGATGCATTGGAGAAAATTATATCGTAGAAGAGGCCGTAGAATTTTGTTCGGAATTTATCTCTGGAATTGAAAGTATTGGATTGTGCTCATCGACAAGGAAAGAGAATCTAGAAATTGATAGACCATTGTTTGTTGCTTCCTATTTTAGACCGAGTAAGGATCAGTTAAATCAAGCTCATCTTTATGTTCTTCAAAATGTAAACGACGTGCTTCCATATGTAGGGTATGCACACTAATCTAAGTCCTTACAAGATTTTCTGATTATGTGATGATCTACTAACTTTGTTATTTAAACGAATCCAATAGGCAACACATGAACACTTTGTCCAGACTCAATCCCAATAAATCTAAAAACAAAAAATGGCTTCAAGACGAGCATAATCGCACATTTAGTAGTTGGTTGCGCACTCGGGTAATTACTAGAGCCAAACTCTTTTAGTTACAATACAAAGTTAGTAACTAATCATTTAAATATAAAACTCAGGTTGCACTTGCCCTTGAGGTGCCAAGAAACTCCATACCATCATCTTTAAGATGGATAGCTCATGGGCCTCGTCCAGATGTCGCCACATATGCTGGTTACGTGATTAATGGTATTTGCTATCATGCAAAGAAACGTGATGACATTAGGAATGTCCAAAACAGTGGAGTTATGGTAACAGCAAATACAATGCAAGTTTCTAGTGCTAAGACAAAAATCCTATCATGTCGGACATGACATTTTATGGTGTCATACAAGAAATATGGGAACTTGATTATCACGATTTAACTGTTATTTTATTCAAATGTGACTGGGTTGAGAACAATAATGGACTTAAAATAGATGAGTTTGGGTTCACTACTGTAGATCTTAATCGCATTGGGCATAAATCAGACTCATTTATTTTGGCCTCTCAAGTCAAGCAAGTATTCTACGTAAAAGATCCCCTAAATCCACGTTGGTCAGTGGTTTTAACACCACCTCAAAGAATAGTTGAAGAAGATTTCTATGAAGATGAAGTTGGAGATATTGTCCAAGATTGTGGTTATGGGGTCCTAGAAAGAATGCCTAATCTTGATGTATTTCAGGATGACGATGAAATGTCATCAACATATGCTAGAAATGATTGTGAGGGTATATGGGTTGATAAATAGTGTGTTAAATATGGTACTATCTCAAATTCATTTATTTATTATATTTTTTATAAGTTAATAGATCTTCTAAGTTTATATATCTCATGAATGTATGTTTTGTGTCTTTCTTGCAGATTGTTACAATGAGTGAAGAAAGCAGTAGTAGTGGAGATGAAAGAAATGTGTTTATCCAACCACGAGTGCCAGGACGAGGGCCTACTACGATGCATAGATTGGCACGCCTAAGAAATAATGGAGAACGCTTGACGATTGTTTACAACAATCAAGGTCAAGCTGTTGGAGATAATGCTAACCAGATGCAAAGTTGCATAGGGGTTTGTGTGAGACAACAAATCCCAATAACATACGAAAACTGGAAGGATGTGCCTAAGGAAATGAAGGATAAAATTTTTGATTGTATAGAGGTAAAAAGATTATTGATCTATAGGAGTGAATAGCTTATTTAGTTTACTTGTTTTGCTAACTACTTCGGTATTTTTTTTATGCAGATGTTGTTCGTGGTGGACCCTAGGTCCAAGAGTAGTATACTTCAATCTGCGTCTAGAAAATTTCGAACATTCAAGACATACCTAACGCAGAAGTATGTCAATCCATTAAAAGATGAACCAGAGCGTTTGGCAACTCCTCCTTCTAAATACTCACACATTGAACAAAAGGATTGGGAGACATTTGTGAGTAGTAGACTAACATCAGAGTGGGAGGTAAATAAACTTTAGATTAGTGAAATTATTTTTTAAATTAAATATTCATGCATTCAATTTGTTGTTTTTGTCATTCAAATTAAATATACAGGCGTTAAGTAAGGCTCAGAAAGAAAGACGAGAGAGATGCTTGTATAATCATCATATCTCTCGTAAGGGATATGCAAATCTTGCCAAAGACTTAGTAAGTACGACTATTTAAAGTAAATGACATGAAAATTTGTGCATACCTTTAATAATATGTATATTTCTACAGGAATTGACCGACGATCCTTCCAATCGTGCAATTCTATGGAAGGAAGCACGAAAAGGAAAAAATAAAGAATATTGCGATGAGGTCACTGTAGCACGTGTCAATCGAATTGTAAGTTTTTATATATATATTTGAAAGAAGTTTTGGATTATGTGATACTTTAGTAATTGAAAAATTCTTATTGAAATGTTTATGATAGGACGAATTAGCTACATTAAATGAAGGTAAGGACATCTTAACTGAAGCGTTGGGCACGCCAGAACACAGAGGGCGTGTAAGGGGAGTGGGCGAGTTCGTAACGCCCTCTGTGTACTACAACGTTGCAAGAGAGAAGTCAAAATTGAGTCAACAACCGCAAAGCGAAGCTTCGAGTGTGAAGACCGAAGCCCCTCGACGAAAGCAACCACAAAGCGACGCTTCGAGTGCCACGCATAAGAAGTCAAAAGGAAAAGATGTTCGTGAGATATCTGAGAATAAAGAGGTAAATTATTATTATCCTTGTTGGAATTTTGTATATATATATATATACTTAGCTTCGACGTTTTAAACTTTTGTAGGCTGGAACACCTTGTCACCTAGCGATGGTCTCTATGGATAACATTGTTGCAGTAGGCACAATGTATGAGTTGCATTCACAAAATGCAACCATCCATGGAGTTCCATTAGGAGTAGAAAATGTTCGCGTTGTGGTGGACATGGTCATAGGTGATGATTGTGCATTACCGATTCCTGTGAACGATGAACTACAAACGTTGTATCAAGCGGTCGGTAATTTTGTGGGATGGCCTCGCAGGCTTGTTATTACTGTAGATGACAAAGAGGTATGTTTATTTTCTATTGAAATAATTTTTTTAAAAGAAATATAGTGACTTGATATTTTTTATAGGAGCCTCCTGCCAAAGCTAAGCCCATAGTACAATCGAGCAAACACACAGATGCCCATGTTACTATTAAGCTCCTAAATAGATACGCGGTACTTTCGATGAGACAAGAAGATACACTAATGATCACAATGCCCGAGCGTATCTTGGGAAAGGAAGCATCGGTACTTTTACATCGCGAAGACATCCAACAATATTGTGGGAATGTTGAGATAGGTTACTCATGCATACTCACGTACATTACGTAAGTAAACAAAGTTATTACACAATTTGATTCATGAGTTTTCTATTTTCTTAGTAGAATGAGATTTTCTTAATATTTAAGACTTGAAGTTGTTTGTGTTAGTTTAGGGGGTGATAAATACTTTGGAAGTGTTTGAGTTATGCTTTTGGAAGTGTTTGAGTTGATGAATACTTATGTATTATGCTCTTGAAAAATGCTTGACTTTGTATTATTGGAGGTGTTGCTTTAAAAGTTTAGTTGAGTTTGGAAGGAGGGGTGATGTATTATGTTTTATTGAAGTGTTTGAGTTGATGAATACTTATGTACTATGCTCTTGAAAAATGATTGACTTAAGTTGTACTATTGGAGGTGTTGCTTTAAAAGTTTATGGAAGTGTGTTTGAGTTGATGAATACTTATGTATTATGCTCTTGAAAAATGCTTGACTTAAGTTGTACTATTGGAGGTGTTGCTTTAAAAGTTTAGTTGAGTTTGGAGGGGGGGGGGGTGATGTATTATGCTTTATGGAAGTGTTTGAGTTGATGAATACTTATGTATTATGCTCTTGAAAAATGTTTGACTTAAGTTGTATTATTGGAGGTGTTGCTTTAAAAGTTTAGTTGAGTTTGGAGGGGGGGGTGATGTATTATGCTTTATGGAAGTGTTTGAGTTGATGAATACTTATGTATTGTGCTCTTGAAAAATGTTTGACTTAAGTTGTATTATTGGAGGTATTGCTTTAAAAGTTTAGTTGAGTTTGGAAGGGGGGGGGGGATGTATTATGCTTTATGGAAGTGTTGAGTTGATGAATACTTGTATTATTTTCTTTAGGTACCTCTGGACTGTACTTGATCCCGAGATAACAAACAAGTTTTTTGTGGTTGATCAAGCAACAATCTCATCGTACGTGAAGTCTCAAGAACATCGTTCTAGAAATCTATCTAACAGACTAGATATGGTTGATTTGGATCAACTAGTTCTCATTCCCTTTAACACTGGGTAAGTAATTCTTACTAGCGACATTTACTCCATTGTAACTTTTCTTATTCATAAATAATAATATGATCAAAATTGTGATTCTACGTAGTCATCATTGGATGTTGATCGTGATCCAGCCTCGGGAAAACACTGTGTATATATTGAATTCTTTGCGTAGTAAAGTTGAAGAAGAGTTTAGTGGAACTATAAATACGTAAGTATGTCTCAAGTTTTTGTAGTGTTTAAAAGGAAAAATAAAACTTGACTTGTTCTAATGTTTTAAATTATTTAGGGGGCTGAGAATGTGGCAAGCTAAGCACTCGCTTCCTCAATATCGATCTGCTATTAGTTGGAAACTAGTGAAGGTAAATTCACATTCATGATATTATAGACAGTGAAATATTGTATGCATACTCAAGTATGTTCTTTTTCATTGCAGTGCCCTCGTCAAACAGGTTCGACAGAGTGTGGGTATTTTGTGCAAAAATATATAAGAGAATTAATGCACAACTCTACTACCCCTATAACTAAACTTGTAAGTATTATCACTATCCTTATATGTTATTATAATTTAAGTTTCGTTTCATTCTTTTGTCATGTAATTGTTTTTGTTTTGTTGTAGTTTATCCTTTTACACCTTCTGTGAACCCGAGAAACATACATCTCACTGCCCTGGCCTTGAGTTTCCCTTGGTTCTGATGGGCATAACCTACACAGCCAAAGATTTTAAGGTGTTGCAGATTAGGAGCTCTTCCAGACCACTTCTCTTCAGGAGTCATCAAGTTTATAGATGTATGAGGACATCTATTTAGAGTATGAACTGTATAGGAGGCTGCCTCTGCCCAATACTTCTCCGGAAGCATTGCATCACTGAGTTGGCATCTAACTCTCTCCATTATGGTCCTGTTTAGCCTCTCTGCAACTCCATTCTGTTGTGGGGTGTACCGGACTGTTCTATGTCTCAAAATACCATGGGTTTTACAGAATTCATCAAAGATTTCATTACAAAATTCTAACCCATTGTCAGTTCTAAGGCATTTGAGATTCTTACCAGTTTGTTTTTCAACCAAAACCTTCCATTCGTTAAATTTCTCAAACACTTGGTCTTTACTTTTTAAGAAAAAGATCCAACACTTCCTTGAGAAATCATCTGAGAAGGTTAGAAAATACCTGGAGTTGCTAAGAGAGTTTGTGGAGGAGGGTCCCCATAAGTCTGAATGTACATATTCCAAGATTCCCTTGGATGTATGTTGTGCCTTTGAAAAACTTTGCCTTTTTGCTTTTCCAACCAAGCAATGTTCACAGAAACTAAGGTCATCTCCAGTCCCCTTAGGTAGAATTTTCTGCTTTGCTAGGACTTGAAGACCTTTAGAACTAATGTGTGAGAGCCTTTTGTGCCAAAGATCACTCTCAGTTAGACTATTTTCTGTGACCATAAGTGCTGTCTGCACCATTTCCACGTCTTTCACAACATAAAGACCATTTATTTTTTCTCCAACAAGCACAACTTTGGAATCTTTTCTGATTTCAATTGTACCCCCATGCCCTCCATACGTGCAACCAATTGAGTCCAGCATTCCTAAGGAAATGAGGTTTCGTTTCAAGTTTGGGACATGCCTCACATTCCTTAGCAACTTCACTGACCCATCCTTCAATTTCAAGGAAACTGAACCGATTCCAATTACTCTGCACGTATGATTATTCCCCATATAAACGATGCCTCCATCCCATTCTTTATAGGAACTAAACCAACCTTTTGTGGGTGTCATGTGGAAAGAACACCCTGAATCAATAACCCAATCGTGCTTTTCACTAAGATTGATTGATTCATCCTTTTTATCTGAGGTTGCAAGGGCATCTGAATATGTTATGGAGTTCTCACCAACTGCTGCTTCAGGCTGTTTATTCTTCTTAAACCGCTGGCCTTGATTATTCCTTTTCAAAGAATAACAGTCTCTTTTGATGTGGCCCTCTTTGTGGCAATAATTGCATTTGATCTTGGTTTTAGTTTTGTCATCAGCCTGATTCTTCCCTTCTTTGCCTCTGTTCTTTCCTTTTACAAATAACCCTTCGTTTGTTTCCTTCTTTAAGGACAGCAACTCTAATTCTTTTGTTCTGATGGCTGAAACAATGGCATCTGTGGTGATACTTTCTCTGCCATACTTAAGTGTTGTCTTTACTTCTTTATAGGAATCTGGCAGTGAGTTCAAGAGGACAAAGGCCTCATTTTCATCACCAATCTTTTCTCCAAGATTCTTAAACTCAGAGGTCATCCTCTTAAACTCGTCAAGGTTCTCTGTTAGAGTTTTCGTTGCATCCATCTTAAAAGTGAAGAATTTCTCTCGCATATACATTTTATTGTGGGCACTTTTGGTCTCATAAAGTTGATTCAACTTAGTCCAGATCTTCAAGGGAGCTTCTTCATCAATGACCTGTCTTAACACACTGTTACTTAGGTTCAGAATTATAGTTCCATAGGCCAAACTGTTCATACTTTCTTTATCGTCTTCTGTCATTGTCGTGGGCAACTTAGTTGGGTCTGTCAAGGCGTGCAAAGCCTTTTGTTGGCCCAAGATTGCTTTAATCTTGGCTTTCCACAAGTCAAAGTCCCCCTTCCCGCCGAACTTCTCAATATCATACCTTGCAAGTGCCATTCTTGTCTCCAAGATTCAAGTTCTTGACTGATCTTTATGGCTCTGATACCACTGTTAAGCTGACACGTGTTTGTTCTCTCAGGATACGTGTGTAAAGCACTAAAGTGAAGGCATGCAAAATTCACTTCTCACAAACATTCAGTCAAGAAACTTTTGGTAAGCCATCGAATCTATCTCTTTCAATCTCTCAGTTCAAATGCAATGAAGAAGATGATACAGAAAACAAATTGCACAGGGAAATTAAGCAAGGATGAAGGTAAGAGAAGATGGAACACACAATGTAAAGTGGTTCGGCAACTAAGGCCTACGTCCACTGTAGGAAGGGAAGGATTTCATTCAACAATCAGAATTACAGAGCAAAGGTACACTCTCACTGAATAATGTTCTCACACCCACTCACTCACTACTCTTCTCTTCTATTTATACACTGAGTAGTCTTTTAATACTGTTATGACAGACCAAGTGAGTTCGAATTAATTTGAGCAACGGTATGGAAATATAGGTAATTTCCTCTAACATGTGATTTAATTAATTTTAATTAAAACTATATATTATGTGAGGGTATTGCATTTAAATATGATTTAAATGTGCATGAGATTAATTAATTAATTAATTAAATCCATTTTATATTATTTAATTAATTGATCTTTTATCTAACGGTTTAGATCTTTTCCTAACCTCACATTAGGGTTTTCTCACTTATAAAAAAAAAAGGTTATGAGAACCCTAACACAAAGGCCACAAAGAAGACATTCTTGCTTCCCCTCTAGCCTCCCTCATACTCTCTCAAACCAAGAACACAAAAGAGGATTTTGTTTCCTCGTGTTTTTCCCATTCAAGACCGGGTAGTCCCACAACTACGTTCCTAATCTCAGAATCATAGCGGGGAAGTTCAATATGGTGGTGCCCATGATGTTGCTGCGTTTTCAGTCCATGCACGATCAAGATGGTGTTCTTGATTTTCAGAGACGACAACGACGGTATGTATGCTTCTCCCCTTTAGATTAGATCTAAGGTTGTATGATTAGCCTTAATAAATAGATGAAGAGTCGTTTTCTAAATCTTTACCAATGTATTGGTATTTTGGTGGAAACAAAATTAACTACGAAACGGTCCAATTCGCTTCCGCTAATGGAATTAGGGAATTCCATTCCAACAGTAATGTACTGTTTGCTTGGGGTAAAAAGAGCTACCTCTATTGTGCTCTCAGTTAGGTCGTCCAAGGGTTAAACTTAGGATATGTGGCCTTATAGTAGAAGTGTGTTAGCTAGTGCCCCGAAAAATCATGAAAATACAAGCTTAGGGCCCTTTTGTTAGAAAAAGAAAAGAAACAAAAGTTAGGCACCTTATCAACCTTGGCAAGCTAGTTTGTTTCATTCTTTAAGCATAATGCTTTTTGTCTAATGTAGAGGGAAGATGGAATGAGAGTTCTATAAGCCTATCTCAAACATGTTCAAAACTTCTCTTGGAAAGGCTAAGCTTTAATTTGTGCATAAGAAGATTTTTGAAAATGTTTTATACCAAATAGAATTAGTGATCTAAACTATAAAAAATTCTAAACAATAATTTATACCAATTCATATGTTAAACATCAGTATATAAATAATTAAAATAATATGTCTACTTTGGTCATTATAGCCAAATTACAATAATTCCGTTTAAATTTATCAAACGTTGTGACCTGCTTTTATATGTTTAAAATTGAAATAAATCAAACACTAATATCTATATATGTTTCATGATAGCTGATTTTTCTAAAGGCATACTTGCCATCAATTATTTTAAACGCTACAACAACCTTAAACGAAATCTAAATTTAGTGAACCTTTTGTTATTATGCCCAAGACTTATCCCGAGTTAATTTACAATTTATTAGCAAGAAATATCCATGTTTTAGAGCATTTTTGTTACCAATACTTTGTTGGACAGATTGTTAAAGAAACAGAAAATATGCTTAGAGAGATCAAACACAAGGATTTATAGTGGTTCAGTCAATATACCTACTCCACTTGCAAAGGGCTTAAAGGCCTTTGCTGGACAATATTATTAGAGATCAAAATTACATGAAACAATGCAAAATAGAGAAAAGAAAATAGATCTAGAGAAAGATCTACTCAATAAAGCAACAAAAAGAAGAATACAACCTTTGAAGATTCGATTTGAGAAGAAACATCTGATTTTCTTCTTATTTACGTACCCACGGCACCGCCAGTGGCAACACCTTACGTGGCGGCACACGCACTGCAGCGACATCAATCTTCTCCTCGCTCTTTGGATGGCGCCAACGACCAATTCTCCTCCCTCTTTCTCTCCCTTTCTCTCGGTTTAGAGCAACAAAGAAGAAGGAAATCAGGGGAAGCAAAAATAAAAATATCTTCTCTTTCTTTTTTTATTTCTTTCTAAAATCCTAATCTCTCTCTTGGAATAAATGAATGGATTATAGTATGTACATCACCCATCTATATCACACATCCTCTCCCATGCATCATCTCATGTATATATAGGCTTATGAGTAAAAATGAATGAGTAAAAGCTTTTTAACTAAATATAAAACCAATTGGGTTGTCTTTAAATTTTTGACCCAAATAAAAAAATCACACTAAATAAAAGGTATATGAAAGCAAGTTTGTAACTACCCTATATTTCATGACTAATTCCTTGGGCCATTACCACATGCATTACCTTCTTACCCTTAGAGAACAATGATGAAAACAACATTTAGAGTAAAACAAGCTTAGTAAATCATAAAAGAATTTTCAGTCTGGGATCCCAGTTAAAACATGAATAGATAAATTATTGTCATTTCAAATTAAGATCTCAAAAGCAAAATAAGTTCTAAAACAAAACATAACAAAATGAATAGAATAAGGAGTTCAAATCATGAAAAGCGGAAGTCTATCCTATCAAGTTCCATGACTCATCCAACAATGTTCCGTCACGTGTTCTGTACACCCTTGCCTTTACCCTGCATTTACATATTAGGGAAAATATTGAGTATTTAAAAATACTCAGTAAGCAACAATACCACTAGTCATGCAACAAACAGGGGTAACATGAGAGGTAAATTCAACTAAGGGACTAATGGCCATTTTAAGACTTTTCATTTCATTTCATTTCATTCAGCGTGTTGTATGGGTCACGTGGTCAATTAATCCTCCTAACATACACTTGCCAACTCACTAGGGGTGCACATGAGGGAATCAAGCGAGATCTCAACTCCTACTGATGGTAGAAGGCACCTGGTCAGTGGAGTCGAGTCTCACCCATCAAGACACCTAAGAGCGCACAACGCTCTAACTACAATCTCACTGGTGGAGCATTCGGGTTTTTGTAGAACTTTACTTCCACGGTTAGTAGATGGCACCTAGTCTGCGAAGCCAAGACCCGCCCATTTAACTCATCATCTCAGTCCATAAACATCTCAGTCCTAGAAGATTAATTAGCATGACCCCCACTAGGATAAAAAGTTTGATCTTTTCCCTATTAGGACCCTTTGCACCTATCATGACTTAATTGCAACTAACCTACCAGTTCGATCTCATAAAGTGTTCTGAAGGCTAATCTAACAAGTTCACGCCACAACACATCTCATCTCATACAAACACACACAAAAGCCAAGATCATGACTAGCATTCAGAATACTAAGCAGAACAACACCATCTTCCAACTGACAACATTCAACACAGCTACCCATAATGCACAACAACCATGCATTCACATAAACTGGGCCCTACTATAGTATGACACAATCATTTACTTGCAGTCATACTCATACTTGCAAAATTAAACAACATTCCAATTATTTTATTCTCAACAAAATCAGTCCAACCAACCAATAGCAATACATACACTAAAAACACAACTAGCGATTCCAATATATAACCACAGTCCAAACCAATAAGTTACTTACCTTACTAGCTCAGAAACACAACAATTGGCTTGACCCACAAGTTTTTTTCCTAGCCACCAACAATCCCTAATAATTCCATAAAAATTTAGATCCTAATACAGTACGACTAAAAAAAATGTACAGAAGGTTAAGCCAACTGAATTCCTTCCCCAATTAATTCTTTAGAAGCAAAGTTGGAAACTTTGGCAGTAGCAACATGCAGATCAATGACGCGACGCAGCATGGGTCTGAGTGACCGCGACTGAAGAAGGCAGCGGCGAACAGATCTGAGCGATAGAAACGTACAGATTCGTGCAGCGACGGGGACGTGCCGCTAACCAGTTGAAAGCGGCAGCGACGTGGCTTTATGGGACAGGATCTAGGCAGCTGCGGAGCTACAGATTGAAGGCGCGGCGGCGACAGTCTGTGGTGCATAACGGCAGAGCTACAGATCTACCTCAGAGAGAGAGTGAGAGTGAGTGAGGCCGAGAGGGATGAAACCCATGAGAGAGATAGAGACTTACCAAAGGCATGGCGACAGCGACATGTGCAGCGATTTGGGCAGCGGTGGAACAAGGTCGAGTGACGCTCTACAGAAAATGAGAGAAGGAGTGACGTCGTGAGAGATTAGGGACGAGAGAGAGAGAGAGACTACCGATGATGATGACTGTAGAGAAGATGACGGTGGCGTGTGGCGATCTAGGGTGGTGGCGTGCGGCGAGAGACGACGGAGGATGGCGACGACGACTGATACACCAGAGAGATAGAGTTAGAACGAGCAAGGGAGAGAGAGAAAAAAATCATTTTTCTTTTTTTTTTAAGCCTTGATCGAAAGTTTTGAGGGGAAAAATTCCCCTCTTTCTCCCTCTTAACTGAGTAAAAGAAAGCTCGATTCCCGTTTTTTTTTGGGTTGTTACATCATACTAACCTTAAAAGAACTTTTGTCCTCAAAAGTTGCTAGCCTTGGAACAACTCTTGATATTTGGCCATCATTTCATCTTCTCTCTCCCATGTTGCCTCTTCAGGCAAATGATTTCGCCAAAGGACCTTTACGAGAGCTATCTCGTGATTACGAAGGACCTTCACCTCTCTATCAAGAATTAGCATAGGTTTCTCCTCATATGTCAAGTTCTCGCTCAATTGCAAAGGTTCGAAGTCTACTCTGTGGGTTGGATTTGCCAGATACTTTCGCAACATGGAGACATGGAAAACATTATGTACCACCGAAAGAGAAGGCGGCAACGCTAAACAGTAAGCTACTAGACCAATCCGTTCTAAAATCTCAAATAGACCGATGAAGCGTGGATTGAGCTACCTTCAAGAAAACATGATCGCCTACATCAAACTCTAAATCCCTTCTCCTTGTATCTGCATAACTCTTTTTTCGGCTTTGAGCCGTTAACATCCTCGATCTGATTGTGCGAACAACCTCACTAGAGGCTTGGATCAATTCAGGCCCCAACAACTTACGTTTTTCGACCTCATCCCAATAAACAGGGGACCTGCATCTTTTCCCATAGAGAGCCTCAAAAGGTGACATACCGATAGTTGCTAGATAACTGTTCTTATAAGCGAATTCCATTTAGTGCAGGTGAGCATCCCGACTACTTGAGAAATCCAGAACGCATGCTTTCAACATATCCTCGAGGTTTTGATTCAATCGCTCAGTTTGACCATCTATTTGAGGGTGAAATGTTGTACTGAGATGCAGTTGAGTACCCAAGGCTCTTTGTAGACTTCTCCAGAAGTTAGATGTGAATCAAGGATCTCTATTTGAAATGATTGATACTGGCACCCCAATAAGGCTGACTATCTCCGTCATATATAATTGTGCCCACTTTTTTATAGTGTAGGTAGGCTTCCCAGGGAGAAAATGTGCTAACTTGGTGAGTCTATCGATAATGACCCAAATTACGATGTAACCCTTGGTCGTTCTAGGCAATCTTGTAATGAAGTCCATGGATATATGCTCCCACTTCCACTCCGGGACAATCAGCAACTGTAACAAGCCTGCTGGTTTCTGTCTCGGGGCTTTCACTTGATGGAAAACGAAACACTTACTGACAAAATCCGCTATCTCTCTTTTCATGTTTTGCCACCAGTAGTACTACTTTAAGTCTTGGTACATCTTCGTACTTCTTGGATGAATTGAAAACGGTGAACTATGTGCTTCCATCAATAACTCCTGTTTAAGGTCAACATTCCTAGGTACGCATAAGTGACCCTGGTAACACAAGTCGAGGTCTGAAGATAGGTAGAACTCATTCACCTGCCCTGCCTCTAATTGACTGTGTTTAATAACAAGGTCAGAGTCACTTGGTTGGGCATCTATGATCCTCTATCTTAAGCTTGACTTAACTGTCAACTGAGCTAGACGTGTCGTAACTTTGCTCACTGCAACTATAATCTCCGCATGTTCCAACTCGTCCAATATATGAGCCTGAGTAGTAATCAAGGCAGACGTATGAGCAGTCTTCCTACTAAGGGCATCTGCGACCACATTTGCCTTGCCTGGATCATACTGGATGTCACAATCATAGTCTTTTACTAATTCCAACCATCTTCGCTGCCTCATATTCAACTCCTTTTGGATGAAGAGGTATTTCAAACTTTTGTGGTCCGTGTAGATTTGGATATTCTCTCCATAAAGATAGTGCCTCCAAATCTTCAAGGAAAAGACCACTGCTGCTAGTTCCAAGTCATGGGTCGGGTAGTTCTTCTCATAATTTTTCAATTGATGAGACGCATAAGCAATGACCTTACCATGCTACATTAACACACAACCTAGTCCCTTCTCTGAAGCATCACTGTAAATAACAAATTCTCTTGAACCATCGGGTACTGTGAGTACTGGTGCTGAAACTAGTCTTCGCTTAAGCTCTTGGAAGCTTGCTTCACAAGCTTCATTCCACACCAATGGAGCACCCTTCCGTGTCAACTAAGTTAGAGGTGTGGCTATACTGGAAAAACCTTGGACAAAACGACAGTAATAGCTTGCTAACCCCAAGAAACTCTGTATTTCGCTGACTGAACTGGGTCGGGACCAATTGGTCACTGCTTCTATCTTGGCTAGGTCTACTGTGACACCTTCCTTCAACACCACGTGCCCTAAGAAGGAAACTCATTGTAGCCAAAATTCACACTTAGAGAATTTGGCGTACAACTTGTTCGTTCTTAAAGTTATCAAAACTCTTTTGTGGTGATCCTCATGTTCCTCATCTGTTTTGGAATAGATAAGGATATCATCAATGAAGACAATCACGAACGTATCGAGGAACTCCTTAAATACTCTGTTCATCAAGTCCATGAAAACTGCTGGAGCATTAGAAAGTCCAAAGGACATCACTGTACATTCGTAATGCCCATACTTGGTCTTGAAAGTTGTCTTAGTATATCTTCCTCTCTAATCCTCAACTGATGATATCATGATTGTAAAACTATCTTAGAAAACACTGCTCCACCTTGAAGCTGATCAAAGAGGTCATCAATCCTAGGCAGAGGGTATCTGTTCTTTACTGTCACTTTGTTCAACTCCCGATAGTCAATGCACAAATGCATGGACCCATCTTTTTTTTTTCACAAATAAAACTAAAGCACCCCATGATGAAACCTGGGGCGTATATAACCTTTATCTAGCAGCTCCTGAATCTGCATCTTAAGCTCTTTCAATTCTGCTAGAGTCATTCTATATGGAGCTTTTGAAATCAGATTGGTCCCTGGCTCAAACTAAATACATAAGTCAACTTCTTGTGTTGGCGGTAGTCCTGTTAGATCCTCAGGAAATACATCTGTGAATTCTCTCACTATAGGTATGGAGGTCACCGATACCTCGATGCCCCTCGTGTCAACCACGTTAGCCAGTAGGTCCTAAGCTCCTTTGCCGATCAATTTTCTCGCCTTCATTTCAGAGACTACTTTAGGAGCACCCTTGATCATTGATCCTTTAACAATCTATGTTGGCATAATTAGAAGCCAACCATTCCCTTCCCAAGATAACATCAAAATCACTAATGTAAAGGGCGATCAATGTCACATCCATCGGTCGATCAGACACTAACATTTGACAGGCTTTCACTGCTTCACTAGCTAGCAACGTAAGCCCCACAGGGGTTGAGGCTGACAAAACATAGCTTAACGACTCTAGTTCTAGGTTGGCTTGATCTACAAATAATGCAAAAATAAAGGAATGAGTTGAACCCGAATCAAACAACACGAAAGCGTAATGACCGAGAATAGGGATGCTACCTGTCACTTCTGCATTCAGGTTCTCCGCCTCCTATCGGGTGGTGGCAAATATCTTGCCCTCCTGTTGTTCTGGTATTACCATAGATGCCTGATTTGAGCTAGACGACTGGTTGGCATAATTGGATTTCTTCTTATTGTAGTTTGGAGCGATATGCCATTCTTTGCCACACTTAAAACATACATGGGTCCTTGCCAGGCAACGACTGATAGACGACTGGTCGAAGGACATATCAAATAAATTTATAATCCTCAACCTCTAAAGCTAACTTGTAGCAGTAGTGGCCAGGGTCGATCACAGGGAGTCTATGTAAACAAATCTTAATTTCCTTATTTGTTTTAAGTAACCAAAAGGGGGGTTTTGTAAATTGGAGGGAAAATAGTTATGGAAAGAAAACTAAATATGGAAAATATCAAAAGAAGAGAGTAAGAAAATCAATTAAGGAAAGAAATCAATACCTCAAAGGCCAGGTAACTGGGACTGTCATAGTAAGTTCAATCCAATTAAATCATTAATCTCACTAAAAAGTCCAAACAAATTTAAGTCTGGCGTATTCTGGCAACTAACCGAGAACCATGATCCAACTATCACAAATATGCAAATGCTAAGTTTGATTCTAGTTTAAACTAATTAATTGGCCGATTAATTAATCTAAACCGCAATGGGATCTAGCCGAATTAATTCACATGCAACAGGCAACAAACCACAATTACAATTGATTAAATCATTCAGTTCTAGAGGCGCATGCGTAATAACATAATGTTAACCTATCTGCTACTTAGATTTTAGCAAGTAAATTTAGAGAGGGCGCGGTTAAGGTTGTCAATCTTTCCTACCACAATCTAAACTTATAGAAAAAGAACTAAGATCACATAAGCATGCTTTGAGAATTCAAACAAGAAATTGAAGGATTGGAATTCCGTAATTCCATAAAGCGGAAGCGTGATTGAGACCGATTTGTAATTAATTTTTTGCTTAATCTAAAATACCAATACATTGGCAATAAACTTAGAACTATTCTAGATTTATATTAAGGCGAAGCATACAAAAATATTAGATCTAAATCTAATTTATATAGTAAAAAATTACTTATTCTCATTGACGACTCAGATTAAATTCACTAACTGCTTGTGAAATAATCAAGAACTACTGCGAACACCACCACTATGGCTACACCGATATGACTCTGAGACTTCTAGAGGCAGGAGACTGGTGAGAGTCTAGAGGAAGCCTTCAAGGGAATTCTCTGAGAGTGAAAATGAATGAAATACCTTTCACCCCACCCTAGGGGTCCTATTTATAGGAAAAAGGCCAAGACCTTTTCCTCAAAGGAAAATGTCATGAATAAGATCTCATCAAATCTATTATCTTATTCATATTTAATTTAATAAATAAATAATTAATTCCATAATTAATTAATTATCCAATTAAATATCATATATTTAATCTTAGGGATTTTATTAAATTATTTATATTAATATGAATCCAATTCATATTAATTATTTGAACTATGTCAAATATTTTCTCTCAATAATTGATTTTGAAATTAATTAAAAATTATATTATAAAATTTCATAAACCTTATATTATAATGTATCAATATACATTATATGATTCCCCTAAATAAATTGAACACTTTCCGTTTACAATTTATACTTAATTGCCTCAAGTCTCTTTACGAGCTACTAGTGGGACCTAATGGACCTACAAATCAAAAGCTCCAACGATAGGAGACTAATTGGCTAAACTCATTAACCAAGTTAGTCAACATTCGTTAATTGTGGATCACTCCACTAAAGACCCAAAGCTGCACTCTTCTCATTGTAGAATATTTCTGTGTCCACGGATATCAACCAATGCAGAAAGTCAATCTTTCACGTGTGTTCGTAACACCAGCTGGGTCAAATTACCATTTTACCCCTGGGTTACCTCTAGTTCCATAAGTACCACCGATCCCTCTAATGAACAAGTTCTTTAGGGTCCAACCACTAAACAAGAGTTCCTCTCGAGCCAGGAGAGGACAACACGCCTTTGCTCAAGCCCCGAAATCAGCCCTTAAGAGAACACACATCTACTTACCCCAATAGGGGAAGGAGTGAATTCCATCTTGTATTGTTATGTTCCCAATCCCCATTCAGTCTTGCCCCTGAAATGGTAGGATTATTGAGTCGGCGAACTGGCCACTCTCACCCATACAAATCTAAGGACAATCCCTCCTGAAATGGGTTCATAACAGACTTAGGATTTGAGATTTAGTTTCCTAGGTCATCCTATTGAAATAGATACCTAAACTAGTTAACGGCGTTACATCTAGTGGTTACTATTTCGCAGTCCGGTCTTATGCAAACTCATTGCATAGGATACCCCCACCCGCATGTCTCCTACATGGATGCTTTGGATCATTGCATCTGTATCGAATACAAGGTGGGCTGTATCACATAGTGTCACCAGGATAAGGTACCCAGCCTTATCCCTATACTATAGACCTTTTAGGTTGTTACTTGGACACCGATCCCCGTATGTCCCTACATACTAGTCAAAGTTTCATTTAAACAACCTTGGATCTTAGTTTATTGGATTTAGGGTTTATTAATACAAGCTCGATTATTCAATAACCAAATTACTGAATCACTCAAATAACGCTTTATTGAGATCGACTAATTTGTTTCATTTACTATCTACGAGTTTTAGGGCATAAAACCCAACAACTCCCACTTGAACTAAAACTCTAGTCGGCAATGTACATCAACAATCAAAATTGAATGAATAATCATTGAAGTAGGAATCGTGGTTTGTATTAATATTGTATAATACATGAAAAGTACAAATACATATAAATACAATATACTAAGGCATTCACAATACCCATTACACTTCTCCCACTTGCCCTAGATTATTGTATAATACATGAAAAGTACAAATACAGATAAATACATATCTCGTAGACCTAGACCCTCTAGATGACCCTCGAACACTTTAGTTGTGAGAGCCTTCGTAAATGGATCAGCAATATTGTACTCAGAGGCTACCTTCGTGATGATCATGTCCCCTCATTGCAAGATCTCTTTGATGAGATGATATTTGCTCTCTATGTGCTTGCCTCTTGTGTGAATGCGAGATTCTTTAGAATTTGCCACTGCACCACTATTATCACAGTAAAGGGTGATTAGCAAGTTCATATTTGGAACAACTTCCAAATCCATCAAGAACTTCAATAGTCATACAACCTCCATTGTTGCTTCACAAGCAGCGACATATTCGGCCTCCATGGTGGAGTCTGCAATCCATCCTTGCTTGATGCTTCGCCAGACTACAGCTCCCTCGTTGAGGGTAAATACTGACCCTGATGTGGATTTCCTGGAATCCTTATCAGTCTAAAAGTCAGAGTTTGTGTATCCTGTAAGGATCAAATCCTTAGAGCCATACACAATTTGATAGTCCCTCGTTCTCCAAAGATACTTGAGGATGTTTTTAACTGCAGTCCAGTGGTCTGACCCAGGATTGGACTGGTACTTGCGGACCATCCCAACTGCATAGCAAATGTCAAGCCTAGTACACAACATGGCATACATAAGACTGCCCAAAGCTAAAGAATAAGGGATCCGTCTCATATCCTCATATTCTTGAGGGGTCTTAGGACACTGTTCCTTAGACAAAGGAACTTCATGCCTGAAGGGTAGTAAACCCCTCTTGGAATTCTGCATCTTATATCTAGACAACTGTTGGGTTTTATGCCCTAAAACTCGTAGATAGTAAATGTACTTTTGACCGAACGTTAATAAAGTGATGTATCCCTTCAATGTTTGTATTATATCTTGTCTTATTAACCCTAATCCAAAAAACTAAACATCCAAGGCTAATAGAATGAGGCTTGAACTAGTATGTAGGGACATACGGGGATCAATGTTCAAGTTTTAGCCTAAAGGGTCTGTAGTATAGGGATAAGGCTGGGTACCTTATCCTGGTGACACTATGGATACGGCCCGCTTTGTATATTGATACAAACGTAGTGATCCAACGCGTTCATGTGGTTGACATGCGAGTGGGGGTATCCTGTGCAATGAGTTTGCACAAAGACCGGACCGCGAAATAGTTAACCACTAACTGTAACACCGTTAGTTAGCTCGGTTTCTATTTCACTAGGATGACCTAGGCAACTTGGCCTTAATCCTGAGTGGATTATGGACTCCTGTCCATGAGGGATTGTCCTTTGATTTGTACGGGTGAGAGTGGCCTGTTTGCCGACTCAATAAGCCTACCATTTTGGGGACAAAACCGAATGGGGAGCTGGGAACGTAGTCTTACAAGATGGAATTCACTCCTTCCCAGTATTAGGGTAAGTAGAGGTGTGTTCCCTTAAGTGGTGTCTTCGGGTCTTGAACAATGGGCCCTACCCTCTTTATGGCACGAGAGGGATTTCTGTTTGCTGGTTGGACCACAAACAGGTTGTTCATTAGAGGAGCACTGGTACTTAAGGACCAACAGGTAGCCCAGGGGTAAAACGGTAATTTGACCTAGCTGGGGTACGAACACACGTGAAGGGCTAACTTGCTGTTGACGGTCAATATCCGTGGACACAGAAATATATCTGCAGTGAGAAGAGTGCAGCTGTGGTTCTTTAGTGGAGTGAACCACAGTTAACGAATATTGATTAACTTGGTTAATGAGTTTAACCAACTAATCTCATATCGTTGGAGCTTCTGATCTGTAGGTCCATTAGGTCCCACCGGTAGCTCATTTAGGGCGTTGAGGTAAAATTCTAAGGATGGATTGAATATTCGAAGGTGTTCGAATATTAAACTAAAATATGAATTTGATTCATATTAAAACTATAGGTTATAATTAATATGCATTGGATGTATATTAATACTATAGTTTTTTTTTTAGGAGAGAAAATAATAATTGAATATGTGATGTTCAATTTTATTATTTTATTTATATATATATATATATATTAATTAATTTCGAATTAATTAATTGATTTAGTTTAATTAAATTTGATTTAATTGAACTATAGGTTAAAGAGGGATGTTAGTTTAAATAGGATTTAAATTAATATTCATTTAATTAATATTGATTAATTAAATTTAATTAATTACAATTTAGTTTTTAATTTGTGATTAATTAAAATCAGGTAACTGACTATTCAGTTACCTAATGATGTGTGAGGTGGCTTAACCTTTCCTTTATTATCGTGGTCTTCATTCAGTTGCAGCATAGCCCAAGTCTCACGCCTCTCACGCTCCCTCTCATCCACTCTCTCGTTCTATTCTCTCTCAGAGAATACAGAGTTCTTCTTCCAGGAAAATCCTTAGAGTTTTTGCTCCCACAAGCTCCCAATGTAAGAACATGTTCGAGAATACCGGTGAATCCTCGTGGTGGTGTTCGTGCTGTTTTTCCAGAAAAAACAAAGTTCGTTTGCTGCTGTATTTTGGGAGAAATTCAGAGAGAATTTGGCGAAACAATCAAGGGTTTCTTCAAAGGTAATTTATTTTTGAACTAGGATCAATAGGATCCTTTTCTAGATTAGATCTACAATTATTTATCAGTTTTCCAGCATGCTTTATCAGTTTTACAGCATGATTTTTATGTATAATGCTTGCTGTAAAATTTATTTTGTTTTGCCGTCGTATTGGTATCCCAATCGGCGTTTTATTCGAAAAAAGTCTTTGTTGTCTTCCGCTGCAAAAAGGGCTTTTATCCCTTCAATTGGTATCAGAGCCCTATCGAATTTAAAACGTTGTTTTTGAGATTTGCGATTGGCTTTGTTATGGTGGGATTAATTGCATTGTGAATGTATGGTTTGCGATAAACTGTTTTGGTTTCAATTGGCCTTAGATTTACAGCTTTATTTATGATTTGATCATGTAAAGGCCCCTGCGTTTTGGGCAAATATTCTGTAAATCGAGTCTGTAAAGTCTGGGACTAGTTTTATGCTTGAAAATCGATGAAGAACGTGCAAAAATCGACGAATTTGGTGAAGAACAGTCGCGGTTCTGCCCAGAAAACAGCTCCAGACGCAACAGCGTCGGGACGCTTAGCCTTATGCGTCTCGACGCTGTCGCGATTCCACACTCCAAACGGTTGAAATCGCGCCAGCGTCGGGACACTATCTTCACAGCGTCTCGACGCTGTCACAATTTCGTGCGGCGCCAGTTTTTTCTCGTGGAAACGTGGATGTAGCCCTAACCGACCGGTCCAGTTCGGGAGTTATGGGTTGGCTGGGACCGTTTTGGTCCGGTTCAACCCGGTTTGGGCGTGGTTCGAGTTTTTCAAGCCCGGTTCGAAGTGGTTCGGGTCGGTTCGTGGATCCTATACCAGTTTTGGAGCTGTACTTTATGTAATAGGATAGTTTAAAGCTTTAATTAGAGTAATTTTTGCTTTATTTATCCTAGGGGCCAATTAAACCGGTTTATTCGCTATTTAAATGCTTTGTGGATGTCATTTAAATTTTTAATCCCACCTTAGGATATAAAGCATGCTCATGCATTATGTATGTTATAATGTGATTATAATATTTGATGATAATGCATGGTTTTTCATGGTTTATTTAATATATAGTAGAGTTATATTAAATTCATGAAAATGGAAAAGTATGATGCATGCAATTACATAGTTTTAATATAAGAGTTATATTAAAAATAATTTGTTTGCAGCATGCTTAGTTGATTTACCATTTTTGGCTATAATAAAATTGTTTATTATTTAAAATGGAAATGAAGTTGCATTGAGCATGATACATCCATAGGTTAATATAAGGGTTATATTAATTATCATGCAATGCAGAGTTCTATAGTTTGAATTTCATTAACTTGAATATGATTGTTAATTGTTTTTTAAACTATAGTATGCATGATTATAGGGCTAATCATTAAAATTTTGAAATAGTTTAAATTTTTATGATTAGAAACCGTCAATCTATAATCAAGATATGCATGTTCACATAGGATCTTAGGTTAAATTGAATTAATTTTAATGGGTTAAAATTAATTAGACCTAAGATCACTTTCTAATAGGATTAGAATATCTTACTTAGTTTTAAAATAGTTTTAATGAACTAAGTAGGACAAACATTCCTGAGATTATAAGGGAACTCTACCAGTGAAGTTCTGTCTAAGGATTGGAGGTATTTAAGTTGACGGTAAACGGAACACCTCCTACCTGGGAACTGATCTGGAACACCGGAGTTGAATTAATCACAGGTTAATGTTAGAATAATGTCGCTAGGTTAATTAAATTGGTTTAATACACCTAGACATTAGGTCTTATTATAATAGTTATAATAGGACTAGACTTAGATAAATGACTTAGCCAGATTTATCTAGGTTTAATCAAACCCTAAAATATCTAATAGGTTACTTTAGTGGGAGGAAAATTACAAAACTTAATTTAAATTGAGTTTTGCTCCTACGTCCCCGTGACGTTCACACCGTGAGATCCATGCTTGGCTTCGTGTCGTCGTAGAGCGGCCTCCCTTCGGAGAGTGTTTGCATGGGTCAATACCAAGGTGAATGGGGAAAGTGACTATAGTAAGTGGGAGCGGGACGCGTGTCAACGTATCCTTCGGTCTCCACCCCTAGGTCACAACGTGAGATTCCTATGATCCGCCTGCGTGTTGCCCTGGAGCAACCACCCCTTCGGAGGGCCTGATCATAGGATTCGGAACACCGTGAACTCCTGAATATGATAGGGTCGCTTAGGCTAATTACCAACAGTTGTCTTTCCTAACGGTAGCCTGTTGGTGCGTGCCTCTGAGATCTGAAAGTGGGAGGGTTACACTTACGGGGAGGAGTTAATTTGTTAACAAATCCTTGACCGAACAACGGTGGTTAATATCTAATGGAATATGAGTTATTCTGGTATTAGAAATTGACTGAGAAGTGTCTCATTTTAGAGGAGGAACAACTGATCACCCTTTGGTGGCTGTTCTTCTAAACCTCTAAAGCATCGTTGTGAAACACAATCATAGTTTTATTAGGGTTTTTTGATTGTTTGTTTGCAAAATTGATTGGAAGTATGCAATTGTTTGTATTGCTTGTGTGATGGGTTAAGGCAAAGATAATTAATACGGTCACTTGTTTGATTTTTCAGCAATGTCTTCCTCTATAATTTCCCTGCTTAAAAATGAACAACTTACCGGCGAAAATTTCCCACAATGGAAATCTAACCTCATTACAATACTCGTGGTTGAGGACTTAAGGTTCGTCTTAACGGAGGAATGTCCTCCCGTTCCCCCTCGCACTGCCGCTCAGGCAGTTAAGGACGCCTACGAACGCTGGACCAAGGCCAATGAAAAGGTCAAAGTCTATATTTTGGTCGGCTTGTCTGAAGTATTGGCCAAGCGTTACGAGAACGTGGAAACTGCCAGGGAGATTATGAATTCCCTGCAGGAGATGTTTGGACTTCCGTCCTACCAGCTCCACCACGATGCCTTGAAGAACGTCTTCAATGCCAAGATGCTGGAAGGTCAATCTGTTCGGGAACATGTCCTGGACATGATTAACCAGTTCAACATAGCTGAGGCAAATGGCGGGGTTGTCTGCGAGCGCAGTCAGGTTGCGTTCATCCTTCACTCGCTCCCGACGAGCTATCTGTCTTTCAGGACGAACACGAGCATGAATAAGATTCAGTTCAACCTGACTACCCTCCTGTCGGAGTTACAGATTTATGAGTCCCTGCAAAAGAGCAAGGGCAAAAATGTTGTTAAAGGAGAGGCCAACGTGGCCCATTCCAAGAAGAAGTTCCTGAAGGGTTCATCCTCAGGGACTAAATCTGTACCTTAGGCTTCTTAATCGAAGAAGATCCAAAAGAGGAAGGGAGACAAGGGGAAGGCTCCTGCACAGGCTGTGCAAGGAAAGGGGAAGGCCAAGGTCGTGGCCGACAAAGGCATATGCTTCCACTGTAATGCAGATGGTCACTGGAAGCGCAACTGTCCCCGCTACCTTGCTGAGAAGAGAAGAGAAAAAGAAGGTAAATTCGATTTACTTGTGTTAGAGACTTGTCTCGTTGAACATGATGAGTTTGCCTGGATACTGGATTCGGGAGCCACTAATCATGTTTGTTCTTCTTTTCAGGGAAATAATTTCCAGCAGCTGGCAGAGGGTGAAATGACGTTCAAGGTTGGAACAGGAGACGTCGTTTCAGCTCGTGCAGTGGGAGCTGCAAAATTATTCTTTAGAAATAGGTTTTTAATTTTAGAGAACTTGTACTTGGTTCCTAGAATTAAAAGGAACCTTATTTCTGTTTCAGCTTTATTAGAACAATGTTATTCAGTTTCCTTCTTGCTTAACGAAGCTTTAATTTCAAAGAATGGAGTTTACATTTGTTCAGCTAAGCGTGAGAATAATTTATTTGTGTTAAGACCAAATGATGCTAAGGCTATTTTAAGTCATGAAATGTTTAAAACGGCCGAAACGCAAAACAAAAGGCAAAAAGTTTCTCCTTTAAGTAACAACACGTATCTTTGGCATCTTCGTCTTGGTCATATTAACATCGATCAGATCGATCGTTTGGTTAAAAATGGACTTCTAAGTGACGTAGAAGATACATCTTTACCACCCTGAGAATCGTGTCTCGAGGGTAAAATGACCAAGAGGCCTTTTACCGGAAAAGGTTATAGGGTCAAAGAACCACTTGAATTAATACATTCGGATCTTTGTGGTCCAATGAATGTAAAGGCTCGAGGTGGTTATGAATATTTCATCTCTTTCATAGATGATTATTCTCGATACGGTTACTTGTACCTGATGGGCCATAAGTCTGAAGCTCTTGAAAAGTTCAAAGAGTATAAGGCTGAGGTAGAAAACCTGTTAGGTAAAATGATAAAAACACTTCGATCAGATCGAGGTGGAGAGTATTTAGATCAGCGATTCCAGGACTATATGATAGAACATGGAATCCAATCACAACTTTCACCACCTGGTACACCTCAGCAGAATGGTGTATCAAAAAGGAGAAATAGAACCTTGTTAGACATGGTTCGATCTATGATGAGCTATGCTCAGTTGCCTAGCTCGTTTTGGGGGTATGCAGTAGCGACTGCAGTACATATTCTTAACAACGTTCCCTCAAAAAGTGTTTCTGAAACTCCTTTTGAGCTATGGAAGGGGCGTAAACCTAGTTTGTGTTACTTCCGTATCTGGGGTTGTCCTGCACATGTGTTAGTGACAAATCCTAAAAAATTGGAACCACGTACGAGAATATGCCAATTTGTTGGTTACCCGAAAGAAACGAGAGGTGGTCTTTTCTACGACCCTCAAGATAATAAAGTATTTGTATTGACAAATGCAACTTTCTTGGAGGAAGACCACATTCGAGATCATCGACCACGAAGTAAGTTAGTATTAGGAGAAGCTACAGAAGGATCAACAAGGGTTGTTGATGAACCTGGTCCTTCAACAAGAGTTGTTGGAGAATGCAGTTCTTCTCGTCAATCTAGTCCTCCTCACGTAGTGGGAGAGCTTCGACGCAGTGGGAGGGTTGTGATACAACCTAACCGCTACTTGGGTTTAAGAGAAACACAAGTAGTCATACCTGATGACGGCGTAGAAGATCCATTGTCTTATCGTCAGGCAATGAATGATGTAGATAAGGACGAGTGGGCCAAAGCCATGGACCTTGAGATGGAGTCTGTGTACTTCAATCAAGTTTGGGAACTTGTAGATCTACCTAAAGAGGTCAAACCCATTGGGTGTAAATGGATCTATAAGAGAAAAAGAGATGCTGCTGGGAAAGTACAGACTTTCAAAGCAAGACTTGTAGCAAAGGGTTATACCCAACGAGAAGGAGTGGACTATGAAGAAACTTTTTCTCCAGTTGCTATGCTAAAGTCCATAAGAATTCTCTTATCCATTGCCACATTTTATGATTATGAAATTTGGAAAATGGATGTCAAGACAGCTTTTCTGAATGGCAACCTTGACGAGAGTATTTTTATGTCTCAACCCGAAGGGTTCATAACCCAAGGTCAGGAGCAAAAGGTTTGCAAACTGAATCGATCCATTTATGGGTTGAAACAGGCTTCCCGATCTTGGAATATTAGATTTGATACTGCGATCAAATCTTTTGGCTTTGACCAGAATGTTGATGAGCCTTGTGTATACAAGAAGATCAACAAAAATAAAGTAGCTTTCCTCGTACTTTATGTTGACGACATCCTACTCATTGGGAATGATGTAGGGTATCTGTCTGACGTAAAAGAATGGCTAGCAGCTCAATTCCAAATGAAAGATTTGGGTCAGGCCCAGTATGTTCTTGGCATCCAGATTATTCGGGATAGAAAGAACAAATCGCTAGCTCTGTCTCAGGCAACGTATATCGACAAGATGTTGGCTCGATATTCGATGCAGAACTCCAAGAAGGGCTTGTTGCCTTTCAGGCATGGGGTTCACTTGTCTAAGGAACAGTCTCCTAAGACACCTCAAGAGGTTGAGGATATGAGACGGATTCCCTACGCCTCTGCAGTGGGTAGCTTAATGTATGCCATGCTATGCACGAGGCCTGACATTTGTTATGCTGTAGGGATTGTCAGCAGATATCAGTCGAATCCAGGGTTAGACCACTGGACCGCCGTTAAAGGAATCCTCAAGTATCTTAGGAGAACGAGAGATTACATGTTGGTGTTTGGGGCTAAGGAGTTAGTTCTCACTGGTTACACCGACTCTGACTTCCAAGCTGACAAGGATTCTAGGAAATCTACGTCAGGGTCAGTTTTCACCCTTAACGGGGGAGCTGTAGTTTGGAGGAGTATAAAGCAAGGATGCATAGCAGACTCCACGATGGAGGCTGAGTATGTAGCTGCTTGTGAAGCCGCTAAGGAAGCTGTTTGGCTAAGGAAGTTCTTGACAGATTTGGAAGTTGTTCCAAATATGAACTTGCCCATTACGTTATACTGTGACAACAGTGGGGCTGTAGCCAATTCAAAGGAACCTCGCAGCCACAAAAGAGGTAAACACATAGAGAGGAAGTACCATCTGATTCGAGAGATTGTGCAAAGAGGAGATGTGGTCGTGACCCAGATCGCTTCCGAGCACAACATTGCTGATCCGTTTACGAAGGCCCTCTCGGCTAAAGTGTTCGAGGGTCATCTAGAAAGTCTAGGTCTGCGAGACATGTATACAGAGTAATCTAGGGCAAGTGGGAGATGTGTAATGGGTGTAAGGATGCCCTAGTTTATTGTATTTTGTATATTTACCTTTTATGTAATGTACAACATACATGTACCATTTCCAGCTTTTCCAGCTTTGGATTATATTGTATATATACTTTCCCTGTAACTTGAGTTTTAGTTCAAGTGGGAGTTTGTTGGGTTTTATGCCCTAAAACTCGTAGATAGTAAATGTACTTTTGACCGAACGTTAATAAAGTGATGTATCCCTTCAATGTTTGTATTATATCTTGTCTTATTAACCCTAATCCAATAAACTAAACATCAAAGGCTAATAGAATGAGGCTTGAACTAGTATGTAGGGACATACGGGGATTAATGTTCAAGTTTTAGCCTAAAGGGTCTGTAGTATAGGGATAAGGCTGGGTACCTTATCCTGGTGACACTATGGATACGACCCGCTTTGTATATTGATACAAACGTAGTGATCCAACGCGTTCATGTGGTTGACATGCGAGTGGGGGTATCCTGTGCAATGAGTTTGCACAAAGACCGGACCGCGAAATAGTTAACCACTAACTGTAACACCGTTAGTTAGCTCGGTTTCTATTTCACTAGGATGACCTAGGCAACTTGGCCTTAATCCTGAGTGGATTATGGACTCCTGTCCATGAGGGATTGTCCTTTGATTTGTACGGGTGAGAGTGGCCTGTTTGCCGACTCAATAAGCCTACCATTTTGGGGACAAAACCGAATGGGGAGCTGGGAACGTAGTCTTACAAGATGGAATTCACTCCTTCCCAGTATTAGGGTAAGTAGAGGTGTGTTCCCTTAAGTGGTGTCTCCGGGTCTTGAACAATGGGCCCTACCCTCTTTATGGCACGAGAGGGATTTCTGTTTGCTGGTTGGACCACAAACAGGTTGTTCATTAGAGGAGCACTGGTACTTAAGGACCAACAGGTAGCCCAGGGGTAAAACGGTAATTTGACCTAGCTGGGGTACGAACACACGTGAAGGGCTAACTTGCTGTTGACGGTCAATATCCGTGGACACAGAAATATATCTGCAGTGAGAAGAGTGCAGCTGTGGTTCTTTAGTGGAGTGAACCACAGTTAACGAATATTGATTAACTTGGTTAATGAGTTTAACCAACTAATCTCATATCGTTGGAGCTTCTGATCTGTAGGTCCATTAGGTCCCACCGGTAACTCATTTAGGGCGTTGAGGTAAAATTCTAAGGATGGATTGAATATTCGAAGGTGTTCGAATATTAAACTAAAATATGAATTTGATTCATATTAAAACTATAGGTTATAATTAATATGCATTGGATGTATATTAATACTATAGTTTTTTTTTTAGGAGAGAAAATAATAATTGAATATGTGATGTTCAATTTTATTATTTTATTTTTTTATATATATATATTAATTAATTTTGAATTAATTAATTGTTTTAGTTTAATTAAATTTGATTTAATTGAACTATAGGTTAAAGAGGGATATTAGTTTAAATAGGATTTAAATTAATATTGATTAATTAAATTTAATTAATTACAATTTGTTTTTTAATTTGTGGTTAATTAAAATCAGGTAACTGACTATTCAGTTACCTGATGATGCGTGAGGTGGCTTAACCTTTCCTTTATTATCGTGGTCTTCATTCAGTTGCAGCATAGCCCAAGTCTCACGCCTCTCACGCTCCCTCTCATCCACTCTCTCGTTCTGTTCTCTCTCAGAGAATACAGAGTTCTTCTTCTAGGAAAATCCTTAGAGTTTTTGCTCCCACAAGCTCCCAACGTAAGAACCTGTTCGAGAATACCGGTGAATCCTCGTGGTGGTGTTCGTGCTGTTTTTCCAGAAAAAACAAAGTTCGTTTGCTGCTGTATTTTGGGAGAAATTCAAAGAGAATTTGGCGAAACAATCAAGGGTTTCTTCAAAGGTAATTTTTTTTGAACTAGGATCAATAGGATCCTTTTCTAGATTAGATCTACAATTATTTATCAGTTTTCCAGCATGCTTTATCAGTTTTACAGCATGATTTTTATGTATAATGCTTGCTGTAAAATTTATTTTGTTTTGCCGTCATATTGGTATCCCAATCGGCGTTTTATTCAAAAAAAAGTCTCTGTTGTCTTCCGCTGCGAAAAGGGCTTTTATCCCTTCAACAACATCATGTCTATATATGATGCATGAGATAGGGCTAATGTTCTGTTCTTACGATTCCTGATAATTTGAATCCCTAGAACATATTGAGCTTCACCCAAATCTTTCATTTGGAACTCAGTCGATAGCAATTTTTTAATGTCAGCTAGATATTCTACATCATTTCCAATGAGAAGAATATCATCTACATACAACACCAGAATAGCTAATGAACTGTTGATAATCCTTTTGTAAACACAAGGCTCATCAATGTTCTGGTCAAAACCATAAGATTTGACAGCAGTGTCAAACCTTATATTCCAAGATCTGGAAGCTTGCTTCAACCCATAAATGGATCATCTAAGCTTGCAAACTTTTTGCTCCTGACTTTGAGCAATGAACCCCTCTAGTTGAGACATAAAGATGTTCTCATCAAGATTGCCATTCAGAATGGCAGTCTTGACGTCCATTTGCCAAATCTCATAATCATAAAACGTGGCAATGGACAAGAGAATCCTTATCGACTTTAACATGGCAACTTGGGAGAAGGTTTCCTCATAATCCACCCCCTCCTTTTGGGTATAACCCTTTGCAACAAGTCAAGCTTTGAAAGTCTTTACTTTTCCAGCTGCGTCTCGTTTTCTCTTGTAGATTCATTTGCAACCTATGGGTTTAACCCCTACAGGTAGGTCTACAAGATCCCAGACTTGATTGAAGTACATAGACTCCATCTCTTGGTCCATAGCTTTGACCCACTAGTCATGGTCCACATCATTCATTGTCTGTCTAAAGGTCAATGGATCCTCAACTCCATCATCAAGTTTGACAGCTGGTTTTTCTACTAAACCCAGATAGCGTTCAGGTTGAGTAACAACCCTCCCACTACGTCGAGGCATTCTCAACTGTTGAGAAGGATGGGCTTGGTCAGATGTACTGGGCTCATCTACAACTCTTGTTGAAGGTCCAGTCTGTGTATTGGGCTCATCAACAACCCTTGTTGAAGGTCCAGCCTCATCAACAACTCTTGTTGATTCATTTGTAGCTTCACCAGAAAGTTCACTTAACATCATTTTACTGTGTGGCTTGTGTTCTCGAACGTGGTCTTCTTCTAAGAAAGTAGCTTTTTTCGAAACAAACACTTTATTTTCTTGTGGATCGAAGAAGTATGCACCTCTTGTTTCTTTTGGGCAGCCTACTGATAAGAGCCCAATATGCTTAAGTTTACAAAGCTAGATGTCCTTCTAGGATCCTTGTAAACTGACACAAATAAGACTAACTTACCAAATGATTCCAACCAAGAGTTTAGCTAGAAGATGAATCACTCTTAGATCAAACTTAGAATCTATGATGGTCACTCCTAGATCCTAAGACGGCTCACTCCAGAATTAGATTGATCAAAACTAATCCAATGAATCGATTGAGCATCAAACCTAAGACAAGATTTGAAAGAAAAGACAACACCAAAGGGGTTGAATAAGCAAAAGCTTTTTTACTAATCATAATCTTCAACTTTTTTTCAAATGACAACTTACATCCCTATTTATAATAAATGAAAAGACACCATGAAAGGACACAACCCTTCATCTATGTGGTCTAAATTCAACCCCTAACTTTTCAAATCAATGCATGAACCTTCATAAATACAAGTTCATGAATTCACAAGATACATAATACATGAATATGAATTTTAGATTCATTATATCTTTTGGGTGAATAGGTGCCTTTGTGAATCTTGAAAGGATGCAACTTTTCACCATAATAATTCCTTAAATCTGAGATTCATCTTCCAATCAGCAACCTCTAAAGTTTGTAATCATTTTGGGTTCTTGTAGCTAGATTAAGACACCTCGGTTCATATCACTTACGATAGGCATAATTTTGAACGTGAATCCAATTTCTTTGGGTTTGTTACTAGCACATGTGTAGGGCAGCCCCAAATTCTGAAATGACGTAAACTAGTTTTACGCCCTCTCCAGAGCTCAAATGGTGTTTCAGAAACACTCTTTGGGGGAACCACATTCAAAATATAAACTGCAGTCTCTACTACATAACCCCAAAAAGAACTAGGCAGTTGAGCATAGCTCATCATAGATCAAACCATGTCCAACAAGGTTCTGTTTCTCCTTTTAGATACACCATTCTGTTGAGGGGTACTTGGTGCTGAGAGTTGAGACGAGATTCTATGTTCTATCAAATAGTTCTGGAATTTTTAAGTCCAAATACTCTCCACCTCGATCATATCGAAGTGTTTTAATGGTCTTACCTAACAAGTTCTCAACTTCAGTCATGTAGTCCTTGAACTTTTGAAGGGCTTCAGACTTATGACTCATTAGGTATAAATAACCATACCTTGAATAATCATCTATGAAAGAGATGAAATATTCATACCCTCCTCGAGCTTTTACATTCATTGGACCACAGAGATCTGTATGTATGAGTTCTAAGGGCTCCTTGGCACGATAACCTTTTCCAGTAAAAGGTCGTTTGGTCATTTTACCTTCGAGACATGACTCAGACGGAGGTAAAGTACCATCTTGTAACTGGTAGAAGTCCGTTCTTAACCAATCTTCCAATCCTATTGAGATTTATGTGGCCAAGTCTCAAGTGTCAAAAATAGGTGCTTTGAGAAACCTTCTGCCTTTTTGGTTGAGTCTCAATTGTTTTAAACATTTCATTGTTCAAAATATCCCTAGACTCTATTGGTCTTAAAACATACAAATTGTTCCCCATTTTTGCAAAACAGATATCGGAACCCCTTTTAGTAATGAAAGCTTCATTCATAGAAAATGACACAGAATATCCTTGTTCTACCAAACAAGAAATAAAAATCAAATTTCTTTTTATTTTGGGAACTATATATACATTATTTAATAACATATAGCATTCCCTGGAGAAGAACATTTTAATATCTCCCACTGCTTTAGCTGAAATGAGCTCCCAAGTCCCAACTCTAAGAGTCATTTCTCCAGCATCCAACTGTTTCCAGGAGCTCATTCCCTCAAAGGAAGAGCATACGTGATGAGTGGCACCTGAATCAAGGATCCAGGCTGTACCATCATTTTCCACTATACACATTTCAATGACCAGTAAATCAAATTTATTTTCATGAATTAGACATGTGGGCTTGAGGACCGTCCACAATTAAGACCAATTCCACGCAATTAATGTTTAAGTTCATTTTCTTAGTTGTATTAGAAATACCAGTTTTGTAATTGGCGTTATTCGAGGCATACAAAGAACGTTTCGTGCTGAGAACAAACAAATTAACTTAATAGGTGATGTTGCATTAACCCATTACACAAAATAATAATATTATTTTAATCCAATCAATTTAGCAAAAGTAATGATTGACCCATAGAGTAAACATTCATTTTGCAACGATGCTTCAAAGGTTTAGAACAACAGCTACCGTAGGGCAGTCAACTATTTCTCCTCTGAATTGAGACAATCTCAGCCAATCCCTATTCCCAGAATAACTCATATTCCAATAGTTCTTAGCTACCGTTTTTTTCAGTCAGGAAATTATTAACACATTAACAATTTTTCGTAAGTGTGACCCTCCATTTTTTAGATCTCAGAGGTCAACCCCAACAATGCTACCATAGGGCAAGTCAAAGTTGGAATTGGACCTAAGAAACCCTATCCATTTCTGGAGTTTGCGTTGTTCTGACTCTCATCATCAAGCCCTTATTATGCTCTTAATTATGCTACCATAGGGCAAGTCAAAGAGGTTTTTCGACGGTCAATTCCTTTCCTTTTATTATGCTCTTAATTATGTTTTCTATTGTAAATTTTGTGGATATTTTAGCTATGTGTAGCTAAACCCCAATTTGGGGTCTTGAAATGAAATTATAGTCAAAATGTTATTATAATTTCCTGTCTCTTGCCCTTTTTCCTAATTATTTGTATGGATGTGCTTAATGCTTTATTCAATCTGGCCAATTGTGTAATGATTTGATTCTTAATGGAAACTCAACGGAGAGAAATTAGGATAGATCATAATCCATGCAGCTAGTTTAATTGCCCGTCGTGACACCGGGATTAGTTGATTAAACTTAGATTCCTAAAATGAATCAGAGCGTAATAATTAATAATTTTAATGGCGCTAAGGACACTTAGGTTGTTAAAATGAATTAATTACAATTATGGAAAACCGACAGGAGAACCTATGTGATTAACGAAGATTCAAGGATTATAATTAGTTGGGCAAAGAGATAGGATAATTATAATAAATGTTTAGCTAATAATTGATTTTCAAGACCCCTCTTCCCATTTAAAGAAAATTCTTTCTCCATATTTTATTTTTGTTTGATTGATCAAATTATTTTCTTTAATTGTTTTGATTTTTGAATCCTTTTTATTGCATGAGTTGTTCCCTAAATATTATTTCGCCCAAGTATTTTTAGTGCTCAAGAGATTTTTGCTTTGCTTTATTTTCGTTTCGCCTCCCTATGGATACGATACTCGGTATTACCTACCGTTTTATATTACTTGTGACGACCCATGCGCTTGTGGTAATCGCCCAACACTCACATTGTGAACTTTTGAGGATGTGAGAGCAAAACTTGATTTATGAAAATCTTGTTTTTATATATTTCCTCCCACTAAGTATTTTTATAATTGTAGGGTCTATTACTTGTAAATTCTGGCTAAATGAATCTATCTAAGTCTATGTCTTATATAACTCTTATATGGAGGTCTTTAATCTAATGTCTTAGGTGAATTAAAATCTTTTAATTAACCTACCAACATTGCATGCTAACATAACTATGGTTAATTCAACTCAAGTTCCGAGTCTAGTTCTCAAGTAGCAGGTGTTCCGTAAACTGTCATCTTAAGTACTTCCAGCCTTAGACAGAACTTCATCGGGAGAGTTCCCTTATAACCATAGTAATGTAAACTTTTTACTCTAAAGATCTAGGTGAATTTAACTCTTTAAAAAACCTAGTGACATTGCATGCTAACATTTAACTGATTAATTCAACTCCGGTATTCCGGGTTAATTCCCAGGTAGGAGGTGTTCCGTATACCGTCATCTTAAGTATCCTCAGCCTTAGACAGAACTTAACCGGTGGAGTTCCCTTATAATCATAGTAATGTTTTTCCTACTTAATCAATTAAAACTGTTTTTAATTCTAAGTAAGAATAATTCTAATAATCCTATTAGAAATATGATCTTAGGTCTAATTAATTTTAAACATTTTAAAATTAATCTAATTAATCTAAGATCCTATGTTTGCATACAATTCTTTGTTATAGGTTAACAGATTCTAAATTTTATAACACTTATAAATTTTTAATGAATTAATCCTATAACTTGCTACTATGGTGACATAAATTAACAATTGAATTCTAATTAATTTATAACCATACAATAGACATTATGACGTACTTTAATATAACAATTATATTAAACTAAGGTAATGTCATTCTCAATGCATTTTAATTTTCATCCATTTAATATAACACTTTATATTAAACATCTATGAAAATAAAATTCATACATATTTCATACATTCTAACATTTATAATAATAAATATGCATGAATATGCTTAACCTAAGGTGGGAATTTAAGCTATATGACATCCATAAAGTAAATAAATAGCAATTGAACAGGTTAATTTTGGCCCCTAGGATAAAATAAAGCATAAATTATAATAATTATAGCTAAATTCTATCCTAAAAATCCTTCTACAGCTCCAAATACTGATCTAGACGCCCGAACCGACCCGAACCACTTCGAACCAGCCACGAAAACCACGAACCGAGCCAAATTCTAATTGAACCGGACCAAATCGGTCCCAACCTAGATGGATCGTGCGAACCAGACCGCCAGTTACCTTGAACCACCTGAAACACGTCCTCGCGAAACCCTAAGGCGTGCCGCACATCTTGACAGCGCCGCAATGCTGCGGCTTTTTCTCGCCGTCTGTGTCGTTTTCTTCGATTTCAGCCGTGAATTCAACGTTTTTCATCTCATAAAAAACTTAATCTAAACTCGGACTTACAAAAGACTCGATTTTACATAAAATACTTGAAACACCAGGCTCTTACATGATCAAATCACATAAAAAAAAAAGTAAAATCTATGGCCATAAAATTAACCTAAACAGTCCAATGCAAACCATACATACATTATGCATTAATCATTCCCACCTGTAGACACCGTATTTGGTCTGGTTTTATTTTTAGTAATAATGTTTGAAGTTTTTCAATATTTGGTAGTCAATTTGTTTTTCGTATGCCAATAGGAGCATAGCTCAACCGGCATAAAGTTGTATCAATGATTACGAGGTCTTTGGTTCAAATCCCTCTCCCTGCATATTATCAAAAAATTGGTTTTTTAGTTTTCATGATTTATTTTTATTTTCATTTGTGGTTTAATGGATGTTCGTGTTGGGGTATTGATAGGGGATTGGATGGTAAGGGTTA
Organism: Luffa aegyptiaca; assembly: GCA_017139565.1. Taxonomy (NCBI): domain Eukaryota; kingdom Viridiplantae; phylum Streptophyta; class Magnoliopsida; order Cucurbitales; family Cucurbitaceae; genus Luffa; species Luffa aegyptiaca. The sequence continues at coordinate 29,218,825 of CM029397.1, forward strand.
GGAGAGTTAGGGGGGGTGGGGGGTGGGTTCGTGCTTCCCACGTGCGCAGGGCCCCCCGCCTTGCCCAACGCCCATTCTTGGGGCCCCCGGGCCAGCCCCCGCCGCTGCCGAACCGCCATCTGCCCCGTGCGGGCCATGCCACCATCCTTCGCCCAACCTCCAGGCTTCTCCACACTCCGCCAGCAGGCCCCGGGGCCATTCCCCCTCCTTCTCCCAACCTCCCATTCTTTCCCCCTTCTTTTCCATTCCCCCTCCTTCTCCTAACCTCCCATTCTTTCCCCCTTCTCCATTCTCCCCTCCTTCTCCCAACCTCTCATTCTTTCCCCCTCTTTCTCAACTCACTCCCCCCTCCTTCTCCCAACCTCCCATTTTTTCCCCCTCTTTCTCAACTCACTCCCCCCTCATTCTCCCAACCTCCCATTCTTTCCCCCTTTTTCTCAACCCCTTCCTCCAAGCTCTACTATATAATGAGTGCGTATGGAGGATGAGAGGGGACACAAAAAAACAAAGGAGAAGAGGAGTGAAAGAGTTTAGAGAGAGAAAGACACATAAAAAAAAAGAGAAGAAGAGTGAAAGAGTTTAGAGAGAGAAAAGCACATGAAAAAAAGGAGAAGAAGAGTGAAAGAGCTTAGAGAGAGAAAGTGAGTTTGAGAGGGAAAAATAGAGATTTTAGAAGGACTTTCAAAGAACTGAGTGTTGAGTTTTATGCCCTAAAACTCGTAGATAGTAAATGTACATTTGACCGAACGTTAATAAAATTGATGTATTATTCAATGTTTGTATTATATCTTGTCTTATCAACCCTAATCCAATAAACTAAACATCCAAGGCTAATAGAATGAGGCTTGAACTAGTATGTAGGGACATACGGGGATCAATGTTCAAGTTTTAGCCTAAAGGGTCTGTAGTATAGGGATAAGGTTGGGTACCTTATCCTGGTGACACTATGGATACGACCCGCTTTGTGTATTGATACAAACGTATTGATCCAAAGCGTTCATGTAGTTGACATGCGAGTGGGGGTATCCTGTGCAATGAGTTTGCACAAAGACTGGACCGCGAAATAGTAAACCACTAACTGTAACACCGTTAGTTAGCTTGGTTTCTATTTCACTAGGATGACCTAGGCAACTTGGCCTTAATCCTGAGTGGATTATGGACTCCTATCTATGAGGGATTGTCCTTTGATTTGTACGGGTGAGAGTGGCCTGTTCGCCGACTCAATAAGCCTACCATTTTGGGGACAAGACCGAGTGGGGAGCTGGGAACATAGTCTTACAAGATGGAATTCACTCCTTCCCGACATTAGGGAAAAAAGAGGTGTGTTCCCTTAAATGGTGTCTCCGGGTCTTGAACGATGGGCCCTACCCTCTTTATGGTACGAGAGGGACTTCTGTTTAAAGGTTGGACCTCAAACAGGTCGTTCATTAGAAGAGCACTGGTACTTAAGGACAAAGAGGTAGCCCAGGGGTAAAACGGTAATTTGACCTAGTTGGGGTACGAACACACATGAAGGGCTAACTTGCTGTTGACGGTCGATATCCGTGGACACAAAAATATATCTGCAGTGAGAAGAGTGCAGCTACGGTTCTTTAGTGGAGTGAACCACAGTTAATGAATATTGATTAACTTGGTTAATGAGTTTAGCCAATTAATCTCATATCGTTGGAGCTTCTGATCTGTAGGTCCATTAGATCCCACCGGTAGCTCATTTAGGGCGTTGAGAAAAATTTCTAAGGGGAGTTGCATGTTCGAAAGTGTTTGAATATTAAGTTTAAAGAATATGAATTGGATTCATATTAAAACTATAAGTTATGATTAATGTCCATTGGATGCACATTAAATCTATAGTATAGATGAGAGGATTATAATTAAATATATGATATTTAATTGTATTATTAATTAATTATTGAATTAATTAATTTTGTTTTTTGATTTAATTTAATTAAATGTTTGATTTAATTAAGTTAAATTAAAACTTGGGGTTAAGTGGAATATGCACATAAAAGTGTTTTATGTAGTGATATTTAAGTTAAATATTAATGTAATTTAATTATCTATTATTTATTAACTGATCAGTTGAAAAACTAAATAGTAAAACCACCTCCCTAACCCTACACGCGTGAACAACCTTTTTTTAAGGGAGTGGGACGGTTTCTTGTGGGTGATATTTTTTCTTTTTCACGTAATTCATTTGGGAAGTTCCAAGAATCACTCTCCCTCTCAAACTCACGCAATCCATCTCTCTCACAAGAGTTCTCTGTGCTTTCCAAGAACATATAGTTGGGATTTCAATTGACTTGTAGTTGGGATTTCTAAGTGAAGTTTTATCTCAAATTGGCTTTTACTTTGAAATTCTTAAATCATGTTCAAATTTGCTTTAAAATTGAACTTTTTATCTATTTCAATTAAATTCTAATTTGAATGCCAATTTAATAATTACTTACCGGATTTAATTTGAAATCTCAAATTAGATGTCAATTTCCCCTCAAATGGTTTTAATTTCAAGTTCAAATGAATTTCAAGGTGATTTTGGATTTTTTCTTTCAAATGAATTTCAAGTTTTATCTATTTAGTTTGGATTTTTTAAGCAAAATTCAAAAGGAGTTTTGTTTTAGAATTTAAAAATCAATGTCAATTTCGTGTTAAAGTGAGATTCCAAACCAATGTCTTATGGTTTTAGATTAGAAAGTAATTTCAATTTTAATTAATTTGGAAGTTAATCAATGATTGTTTTTTTTTTTTCCTTTTAAATTAAATTGCAAATCATTTTCGATTACTAAAAATTTAAGTCAAATTTCAAAAGTCAAAAATCAAAATGTTTTTTTTTAATGAGGTTCAACCCATCTTCTTTTTTTTTATCATTATTTATTTTTGTTGCTTAATATCTTAAATTAAAAAAGATGATTGATTAGGGAAAGTTTTTGCTAATTTTGTTTAAGAAGGTATTTAAGGAAAATAGCCTAAGGTTTTGTTTTGAGATTAATTTCAATTTACTTTGGTTTGGAATTTTAGTTTGAATTTCAATTGTCTTTCAAGAGTGAATTTTGGTTTGTAATGCTTAATTGAGTTTAACTTGAAATTTTGAATTGGATGTCAATTTTGTCTTAATTTTAAATTAAAATTTCAAAATGCTTCAAACTATTAAATCATGATTTTGAATGATTTTATCACTCGTAAGTTGTTAATTTACATTTCTGTCGTTAAAATGTGAATTAATAAGAGACAAAATAATTCATGTAAAGCTTATGAAGGAGTTGAAATAATTTTCAAATTCTTGAGGTGAAGATTTTCTTTAATTAGGAAATTTTTACATATAATAAAGTCATGGGTTAACCCCACTCACAAAATTAAGTCCTTACTTTATTTAAAGATAAGGTGAAATTAGTGAGACAATTAATTTTCAATTTTCATTTTTTTTTTCAAATTTAATTTGTTTATTTTCGTTAAGACATGGACCTTTGTTTAATGAATTCGAGTAATAAAATAAAATGTTTTCAAACGGGTGTTGTAGGGTGCTAATACCTTCCCTACACACAACTGACCCCGAACCTATTTTTGATTTTTAAGACCAGTTCATTTTTTAAAAATGGGTGACCAATCACACCCCAAGATGATTGGTGACGACTCCAAACCTTTAACCTCGAAAGAGACCCTTAGGAAAGGACGTCGGTCGCTCCGCGTCGCGATGACGTTGCGACAGCTTGGCGACTCCATTGGGGATTTTTCTTAAGAGGGTCAAAGCCGTTTTCATTTTTTTTTATTATTCGATTCATTTTGTTATTTATTTATTTATTATGTGGTCCATCTTAATTTCTGCGTAGTTGTTGTTTGAATAACTTGTGTGAACATATTTTGTGCTTTAATGACTGTATTGTTAATTCATATTATATTGTCATGCATATCACACACAATCACAGCTTTATACTTGGGCTTTACCTTTAGGATTAGGATCGAGGATGTAGTAGTGTCGACCTTCGAAGGGACATAATTGTCATCGTGCAGGCGCATGAAAAATCCTCACTCAAGTTAGTTCATTTGTTATTTTATAACATTTGGATTAATTTGGGGACCTTTTTATCTATTAGGGTTAGAATTTTTCTACCTCACTTCATATTCATGTCATGATTTTGTATTGTCATCTTTAGTTTGAATAAAAGGGTAAATCATGGAAAATAGGTTTCAAAGTCCACTCTTCTTAGTGTCACTTGTTTTTTTTTTTTTTAATTCATTTCTTCTTTAAAAAAAAAAAACTTTGTGTAAAAAAAAATGTTTTATTTTCAATGATTTAAGTTTTGTCAAGGAAAAATTCTTAGAAAAAAAGGGCTTAGACTTAGTAAAAAAAGTTCTCTTTTAAAGGATTTAAGTTTTGTCAATAATACAAATTCTTTGAAAAAGTTTAGACTTTGTTTAAAAAATGTTTACTTTTAAATAATCTAAGTTTTTTGTCAAGGATAAAAATTCTTTGAAAACTAAAGTTTAAACTTTGTTCGAAAAAACATTCTTTTTTTTTTTTTTTTTTTTTTAAGATGAAAAAGCTTTCTTCTAAAGAGTTTAAGTTCGGTCAAGACACAAAAAAATCTTTGAAAGTAAAAGTTCAATTTTTTTCTTTTTGTTTAGAGAAAATTTTCTTTAAAATAAAGAGTTAAATTTTGTCAAGACAGAGAAATTGTTTTTTTAAAAAAAAGATTAAAGAGCTCAATTTTTGTTTTTTTTTTTTTTTAAATGGGGTTTTAAGAAATTTAAGTCTTGCCAAAACAAGAAACTTTCTTTAAAAAGGGAAAAGCTTGTGTTCTTAAAAAAAAAAAAGTCTTTCTATTTTGTTTAAGTGGAAAAGTTATCCCTACAGTCTTTTCATTTTTTTTCCCTTTTATCTTCTTTTGAATCTTTGTTTTTCCTAAAAAGGAATCTATCCCAAGGAGTGTTTTTTCCCTTTCCTTTTTGATTGTTTTTTTCCCTTTTCTTACTCCATTTGAAATCGAATTTAGTATTTATTTTAGCCATATAATTTAGTTTAGGTCATGCATCATGTTTTGGAATTAGTAGTGTCGACCTTAGAGGGGATTGTGAATGCTCCCGTGTAGGCGCATGAAAGGTCCTCCCAATTTTTCATAACATTGAAGTAGTTTTCTCACACTTTTAAATTCATTTCTCCATGACATTATCTTACTTTTTTAGATGAAGTAATGTCGACCTTCAAGGAGATTGTGAATGCTCCCGTGTAGGCACATGAAAAATCTATTTTAATTTAAAGCGGTAGTTAATTATTATTTCCTTACATTTTCTTTTTCTCCAAAAATGGAACAAAATGAATGCCAACGTATGAAGGTGTACATATTACACATGCGGAAGCAATTGAAGATCGAAAGCACTTAAGACATTCAATTTTACTCCTAAAGCATGCATGTTCTAGAAAAGACAGAATAGAGAGTTTAGAAAACACCAACCTTTGTAGCTCACTTATGTTGAACTCCTTGTGGTGTTTGCCTCTCCTATGCTCCTTGGACAACCTCTAGAGTCTTCCCTACTATACTCCGGGCCAAGAACGACTTGTGGGAGTCTATATAAGATAGGGAATGGGAAGGGAATGCTTGAAGCATCAAACAATGGAGAAGAATGAGAGATGAGAGAACTTTGAGTCCAAATTCCAGCAGCATAACATTAAGGAAATGGCTCTCTTATGTTTGAACATGATTCAAACTCTTTTTAAAGACATTCTCCATGCAAAGCCAAGCCTCAAGACACAAGACACATGGTGTATTTGCAAGCTCTAGTGGATTCTAGGTGTACATTACACAAGACATGCAACAATGCATGAGTGAGTTGTCTTTCCACTTTGAATGATCATGCATTAAGTGGATTTCAAACTAAATCCAATAAATTCAAATTGAAATCAAATTTCAAGCTTGCAAATTACCCCCAATTTCAATTCTAAATTGAAATTGATTGCTTGGTAATTAATTTGAAAATTTTCAAATTAATTTTGATATGATTAATCTAATTAATCTTTGTTATCTTGTGCAATTCCATATATATGATTCCTAATACATATATATAGTATTCAAAACACTTTTAAATACTTCATCTCTCATTTTCTAATTTAATTCATAATTAAATTATTGTGTCAAACACAATTTACGATAATACCCTTTTTCCCGATTTTGAACGATTCAAAGCTTCCTATCTTTTGTTCTAGGCTTAATTCCGATATGAGCTAGTAGGGGGACCTAATGGACCTATAGATCATGGGCTCCAACAATTCGAGGCTAACCAACTAATCTCATTGTCCAAGCTAGCCAACATTCGTTAACTATCGGGACACTCCACTATAGCCCGATAGTTGCACTCCCCTCACTATAGATATATTTCCGTCCACTTGATTTAACCATGATTAGTAAGTTGATCCTTCACAGGTTGTTCGTAGCTATAGCTAGGTCAATAAGCCGTTTTACCCCTATAGTACTTCTAGTTCCTTAAGTCTCATCGATCCTCTAATGAACAATTGGTTTATGGTCCAACCAATAAACCAAGTCCCTCTCGGGCCAATGAGAGGGCGGGATCCCTTTGTTCAAGCCCCAGAGTCAGCACTTAAGGGAACAACCTCTCTACTATCCCTTATTCGGGTAGGAGTGAATTCCTTCTTGCACGACTATGTCCCCAGCTATCTACCTGTTCCTATCCCTGAAATGGGAGGCTTATTGAGTCGGCGATACTGAGCCACTCTCACCTATGCAGATCTAAGGATAAGCCCGAATAAACAGGAGTTCATAGTTAGCTCAGGATTAAGATCGAGTTACCTAGGTCATCACATGAAATAGTCAGTCTCGTCAGTAAACGGTGTTATAAAGTGAGAGCGACTTATTTCTCGGTCCTGGTCTTATGCAAACTCATTGCATAGGACGCCCCCACTCGCATGTCTCTACATGGACGATTTAGGATCAAATCGTCTATACCATCTATAAAGTGGGCCGCATCTCATAGTGTCTCCAGAATAAGGTACCCAACCCTATTCCTATACTATAGACCGTTTTGGCTATTACTCAAGCTTGATCCACTTTTATGTCTCTACATAAAGCTCAACTGTTCATCCTATAGCCATGGATCTTAGTTTATCGGATTTGGGTTATTATATGTGCAATTTAATTTATTCAGTAATGAATTTTACTGAATCAATCTCGATAACACCTTTATCGAATAAGTATATAATTCGTTTAACATTCACTATCTACGAGTTTTAGGGCACCAATCCCAACAATCTCCCACTTGAACTAAAACTCTAGTTTAGTGGGATGTACTATAATCTATAACAGCAGTGGATGAATAAATACTTGTATTAATAACGGAGTAAAAATACAATAAACTAGGGCATCTAAATACCCAGTATACTAAGGTATCGATATACCGGTTACAATTCTCCCACTTGACCTAGATTATTTCTCGTACATATCTCGCAGACCTAGACCTTCTAGATGACTCTCGAACACTTTAGCCGTGAGAGCCTTTGTGAATGGATCAGCAATGTTGTGCTCCGACGCTATCTTCGTGACCCATATATACAATTGATTTATTTTGCAACGATACTTCAGGGGTTTAGAATAACCGCTACCGTAGGGCAGTTAGCTGCTCCTCCTCTGAATCGAGACAATCTCGGCCAAATACTATTCCCAGAATAACTCTTACTCCAATAGTTATTAGCTAACGTTAATTTGGTCAAGACCATGTTGTAAGTGTTACCCATCATTTTCAGATTGCAGAGGGCGGCCCCAACAATGCCACCGTAGGGAAGAGCTAATGTTGGGAATGGCCCTAGGAAACCCTATCCATTTCTGGAGTTTGCGTTGTTCCGAATCCCATGCACAAGCCCTCCGTAGGGTGATCGCTCCCAGGGCGACTCGCAGGCAGCGCATAGGAATCTCACGGTGCAACCTAATGATGGAGACCGTAGGATACGTTTGACACGTTTCCTTCTCCCACTTACTATGAACACTTTCCCCATTCACCTTGATATTAACCCATGCAAACACCATCCGTAGGGGGACGCTCCCAGGGCGCCTCGAGGCCAAGCATGGATCTCACAGTGTGAACTCAGGGGGACGTGAGAGTAGAAACTTAATATGAATATTTCGTTTCTATACTTTTCCTCCCACTAAAGTGTCGTAAAGTTTTAGGGTCTATTACTTAGGTAAATTCCGGCTAAATGAATCTATCTATGTCTATGCCTTATTAAACAAGGTCTTTACATTAAATGTCTAGGTGAATTAAACTCTTTTAATAACCTAGTGACATTGCATGCTAGTAAGACTTTGGTTAATTCAACTCAGGTTCCGAACCATTTGCCGGGAGAGTTCCCTTATAACCAAGGTCTTATGTCCTACTTACTCAAATTTTAAAACTATTTTTAAAAAAAACTAAGTAAGACATATTTCTAATCCTATTAGAAAAGGCGATCTTAGATCTATTTCATTTTAAACCATTTAAAGAATGATAAGATCCTAAGATCCTATGTTAGCATGCAACTCTTTGTTATAGGTTTTACGGTTTCTATTCATTAACTATCTACGAGTTTTAGGGCACCAATCCCAACAACGTACTCATAGAGTCGATACAGTCATCTTCCTCTGAATATGATGAGCTGAGTACTGTGCTACAATGCGCAAAGCAAACACAACTAAAACATGGGGATAGTATACCTTATAAAAGTCTTGTGTCATCATCCTTCTCAAGTCAAGTTCAAGTCATTGCTAATGAGCTAGGGGAGTTGAAGGCCATTTGGGAAGGTTTAACGCCGGAAAGAAGATTTCTTTTCTTGAAGAGATACGACCATATTGCAGACCTCATGTATATTCCAATTAACCGGTTCACCATCCAGGCTTTATTAGAATTCTGGGAATCGGCCTACAAGTGTTTCGCATTCCAAGATTTTGACTTGGTACCAACCATTGAGGAGTACCACACGATGCTGAATATTGAAGAAAAAGGTGGAGGGATGATTTATTGTTTCAACCCACAGTTAACTGCAAAGAGAGTTTTATCCAAATTTCTAGCTGTACAGCTGAAGGAGGTGCAGAAAAATGGGAAAGTGAAAGGGGTTGAAGAGTCTATATCTGCAGATTATTTAACAGAACTCGCTCGCAAACACATAAATAAAGAAAAGGGGAGTCAAAAGAGATCAATCATAGGAGCAAAGTTTTGGATTTTGTGGAAAAAGTGCCCAAAAAGAAGCCATTCAAACCCAATTTCCATGCTTAGGTCAAAGGGGAGTCAAAAGAGATCAATCATGTGAAAAAGGCCCAAAGGAAATGAAGTGGAGGTCCAAAATCAAGCCCAAAATCGTAGCTGAAAGTTTTGGAATTCGCCTAGCGTCGAGACGCTGTCCATTTCTTGGCCGGCAAGTAGATGACGTCACATCGTCGCGACGCTACCCCATTTCCGAGCCTATATAAGGCACCCCTTGGTGCCTTGTTTTATCATGAATCATCATATTCTTCCATTCTTTCCTTGCTTTCTTGGCTCCTTTGGGAGTCTCTCTCAAGGCTTTCTAGCCTTTTTTAGAGTTTCTTTAGTGGGAAATTTTTGGGGAATTTTGGGAAGCATTCTAGGAGGTTCAAGGAGTGCTTAGAGGGACTCCAAGCGTCAGCGAAGGGGTCTTCGACGGTCAATTCCTTCCCTTTTATTATGCTTATAATTATGATTTCCATTGTAAATTTTGTGGATATTTTAGCTATGTATAGCTAAACCCCAATTTGGGGTCTTGAAATGAAATTATAGTCAAAATGTTGTTATAATTACCCGTCTCTTGCCCTTTTCCAAATTATTTGTATGGATGTGCTTAATGTTGTATGCAATCTGGCCAACTGTGTACTGATCTGATTCTTAATGGAGACTCGACGGAGAGAAGTTAGGATAGATCATAATCCATGCAACTAGTTTAATTGCCCGTCGTGAAAACAGGATTAGTTGATTAAACTTAGATTCCTAAAATGAATAAGAGCGTAATAATTAATGATTTTTAATAGTGCTAAGGACACTTAGGTTGTTAAAATGAATTAATTACAATTAGGGAAGACCGACAGGAGAACCTATGTGATTAACGCAGATTCTAGGATTATAATTAGTTGGGCAACGAGATAGGATAATTATAATAAATGTTTAGCTAATAATTGATTTTCAAGACCCCACATCCCATTAAAAACTATTTCTCCATATTTTGTTTTCCTTGATTGATCAAATTGATTTCTCTAATTACTTTGATTTTTAAGTTCTTTTTAATTGCATGTTTTGGTCCCTGAATATTATTTATCCCAAGTATTTTTAGTGCTCAAGGAATTTTTGCTTCGCTTAAATTTCGCTTCGCCTCCCTGTGGATTCGATACTCAGAATTCTTCCGTTTTACTATTACTTGTGACGACTCGTGCACTTGCGTGTAAAAGTCGACCTACGAACAAGTTTTTATAGCGTCGCGACGCTGTGACGTCATCGACTTGCCGGCCAAGAAATGGACAGCATCTCGACGCTAGGCGAATTCCAGAACTTTCAGCTGCGATTTTGGGCTTGATTTTGGGCCTCCAATTCATTTCCTTTGGGCCTTTTTCACATGATTAATCTCTTTTGACTCCCCTTTGACCTAGGCATGGAAATTGGGCTTGAATGGCTTCTTTTTTGGCACTTTTTCCACAAAATCCAAAATTTTCCCCTAAAGACCAAATAACAAAATTCATTAAATATTTTCAATTAAAACACAATTAAAGCACTAAAAAGCCTAATAAATTGGGACTAAAATAGCGACATTTTTGCTCGCTATCAGTGGATCCAGCCATACCTCTTGTAGCGGAAATGGTTCGGGCGCTCAATTATTGTAAGTCCAACAAAGGCGGGAAGTTGAGATGTTGTGTGCCCTTACTCTATATTTGGGTGCATAGCCATTTTAAGTTCCTAGAAGATTTTGGCTGTCCAAAAATAAACTTCAGCAACACTTGGAATCTAACAAGGAGTACAATTGCAAAATTTGGCCCGACACCATGGAACTCAAGTTTTCCAAGGAAAGAAGCATGGGTGTCCTTTTCGAATTCCAAGTTAGAAAATGTGATTTGGAAGGCACATTGGATGCCCCTAAAAGCCTTAATTTATAGATGCGGGAGCTTCCACACAGTCCCTCTAGTAGGCCCTTGGGGTTGCGTCCATTATGCTCCGTTGTTGGCCTTGCGACAAAGTTGGATTAAATAGTTCATACCAGCAACTCATGATCTGCATAAATTAGAATTTTCCTACAGTTGTGAGGATTCTAACGAAAAGAAGCGACAAGTGTTGACTTCCTGGAGAACAGTTAGAAGGATAAATGGCAAAAGTCATTCTTAGGGAGTTACTCCAGAATATTTGCAATGGCGCATTAAGAGGAGCAAGATCCCAATTACGACTCGTGACAATGTTGGAGAATCATCTAATTGAGCAGTAGATAAGCCTAGCCAACTAGCGACAGAGCAGAAAGAGTTAGTGGGAAGAAATCAAACGTTGAAACTATAAAATGAAAAATTACAGCAAGAGGTCAAATGTTTGATGGACCAGGTAACTCAAGCTAGTGGCAAACTCGAAGAAGTAGAAAGAGTTTCAAAAAACTGAGCCAAGCGAGAAAGAGATTATGATATATTGGACGAGGAGAATAGAAGGTTGATTAAGGAAAATCATGCTCTGAGGAATGAAAATACTGCATAACGAAGGGCAACTCGTTCACAAGAGGACAGGATCAAAGACCTTTCAAGAGGCAAAGAGACTCTCTTAGAGATAGTTGTGGAATTAAACGAAACCATCAACAAGCAGAAAACGCAACTTATCGAGTTTGAAGAAGCCAATACTGCTGTAAGGCGAACGCTGGACAATCTACGTGTGAATATGCAGGCTCAATCAGAAGAGTCTGAAGCTTTTAAAAGTTATTCAAGCTCGTTGGAACGTCAGCTCCAAGCATTTCAATGGGCAAGCGAACAGTTGTCACTAGAGAGAGGACAACTAAAGGAAAAATACTCCTCATTAAGGGGAGATTATGCCATTATGAGAGATGACATGCAAATAATTCTTGGGAAAGTAAATTGGACACTATCAAGATCATGGCCAGGAGAGCCCGAGGATTTGCAGAATGGGTAAGAGATCTGCGAGAGAATACATCACCTATGGCCTCTAATGTGGAGGAGTTGTTTGAGTTTTTAGGGATGATTCGTAGAGACCTCGGGTACTTTGGTCACTTTCATTAATGTTCCATGTTCCTTGTTTTCCAATTCCCCAATTGTTTATTTTGTAGATATATTCATTTTTTTCCTCAATAATAAAATTTCATTCGGTCATGCATCTCATACTGTTCTTTCTTCTATTTCTTTTTTTTTTTTTACTTACACTAAGACTTTTCTTTTAAAAATAAAAATAGAACAATAAAATAGCTCGGTCAACAAGAGTTTACCACGCTTACAACACTAGGCGTAGAATAAGGATTATGGAAGAAAATGGTGAACAAGAGAAGACTAAGCGGAATATCGAGGAAATCAGGGAAAAGGTTGATGCAATCATTGCCGCTTTAGAAAAGGGCAAAATGATTGCAGATACGACTACACCACACACTCCGATTGGAAACCCTCAAGCTGGCCTACCATTTCCACCCAGTTTCGCTTCACATGTTCGTACGACAGCAGAAGCGTCCATGCCACAACATACTACCTATAACCCCTTATATGACATACTTGTTGGGCAATACCCTCTTCCATCATTTAAAGAAGACCAAATCCCCCAAATCCCCATGGCTAGCCAAGCTGGTGCTTCTTATTTCAAGCCAGAATTTTCAAAAATACCTTTTGCGGTCACTAACTTGGATGACCCAGAAGTAAAGAAGGAGTTAGTCGCGCCCTCTAATGAAAAACTTGGAGTTTTAGAGGCAAGGTTGAGGGCAATCGAGGGCACTAGTATTTTCGGGAACATGGATGCCACTCAATTATGCTTAGTTCCAGACGTTGTGATCCCACCGAAATTCAAACTGCCAGAATTTGAAAAATATGACGGGACGACATGCCCTAAAAGTCACATTGTTATGTACTGTAGGAAGATGGCAGCGCTCGTTCATAATGATAAGCTGCTCATACATTGCTTTCAGGATAGCTTAAAAGGTCCAGCCGCCTGATGTGGACTTTTCCTACCGCAAGCGCACGGGTCAAGTAATAATAAAGAGTTCGTATAAACGAGCATCGTCTTCTGGATTGGATTTTTAAGCAAATCAAGTATTGTGAATTATCTTGCCCAATTTTATTTAGGGATCAAAAAGTGATGAATGAATGATAAGAAAACCAAATCAAAGCAACTAAAAAGTGTGGAATTTCAATTGGGAAAACTACTTAGGGAATTGATTTCGCCGATTTAGTTTAGGATTGATTTTAAGGAATAAGTTATTATGCACAATGAAATTATGAGCCAAAGACCCTTTAATCACAACTACCTCTCCCGAGTATAATTGATTCTCATTCAAATTAACCAACTTGATATCCCTATCTAAGTTTATTAATCATGCAAGGCAATGAGATCTTTTAACCAATTCTAAAGTTAATATAAAACCGTCACGAATTAGAAACTAAACTTTAGTCATGCAATCTTGAGTAAGTCTAAATCAAATCCCCTCTCCCAAGCTAGATTCGAAACTTAAATCATCCAACTAATGACCAATTAATTGAAAGCATTAAATCAAGATTACAAACATAATAACATTGCACAACTTAAACCATAAATCAATCCATAAACACAATCAACTACATCAATCCCAAAGCTTACAAGTTTAGCTACTCATGATTAAAATTACAAGCTCAACTAAACATGTGAAAGCCATAAAAATCTAACTAAAGTGAGGGAAAGAAGAATTAAACTCGTTGTAGGCCGAGACCGAACGTCCCCGTCACGATCTCCACGAACAATGGATTGATTTCCGAATTTTCCCCTTTGCTTCAGCCTTGAATTGCTCTGTTTTTCCTCTGTTTACGGCTCCAAGAAGTCCCAAAATTGGTTCCCCCAAAAACCTAGCCAAAAAGAACTATTTATTCTGAAATTTCATCGTAGCGTCGAGACGCTGCCTCTAAACACGCGCGTTCTGGAAAGGAAATTACGGTAGCGTCGAGACGCTAAGGTCGCAGTGTCTCGACGCTGCGACGATTTCGCGCCTATCCGAATAAGGAATGCTAGCGTCGAGACACTAGTCACCTTTTGACCGAATTTTGACTTTTTTCCCTTTTGATTCTTTTCCTTCCTTTGCATCTTTTCGCGTCCCGAGCACCCGATTACTTCCACTATTGCATTTTAGCTCCAATCAACCTTTTCCTACAAAATAAACATTAAAGCACAATAAAATGGCCCAGAAATCATAAAAGACTAGCTAAATTAAATAAGTAACAATAGCTAGCTATGTTCGCTATCAAATACCCCCAAACTTAAGCTTTTGCTAGTCCTCGAGCAAACTACAAATAAAAAATACAGTAGAAAAATGGATGCAACAATCATAACTCAATCCTCAAGGCTCAAAAGTCAATAACCAAGCAAGCAAGAGACATGCACATAAGGACCAATGAGGGAGACAAATTAAAATTTTTCCAAAATTAACTTGCACAAGCGAGATCTAACTCAACAAGATCAGACTCTACTAGCTCGGGATTGGATTATTAAACTCTCAGCTCATCTTCCCTCTACACTGGCACTAAGGCTTCACTAATGAGTTAATGAAACAAATTAGATTGTTTTCCTCCAAACTTAGGTGCTTATAATTAACAATTAAATTAAGCATGTATATGTGGCACTAGCTTTCACACACCCATTGCAAGGACCCTTAACCTGAGTTTTCTCTGGTTGGCCTAACTGATCACAACAGGGGTAGCTCTTTTTGCCTTAATCTTTATTAAACATTGCAAACTGTGCACAGGCCATGGCATAATAATTTTCTTTTCAACGGTAATAACAAGAATGATTTTTCTTTATGAGCATAAATAGCAAATATTCTTTTCTTTCCTCCTAAGCAAGATCAAACATGCTAATTTGCAAAGCATTAACTTTTTAGCTCTACCCTACACCTATCGAGGTGACAACAAGCATATGAACCCAATAATTCGCTCATAAGCATTCAAATCCAAATCTAGCCAAGACAAATACTCTATTCATGCAAGCCATCTCCTAGAAAAATTTTAAAAAGTCTCCCTTTTTGGGCACTCATGCTTACAACTCATCACAAGCTTGAAAATTGACAAGAAAGCCTATCCTAGGACATCATAATCATGCAAAAGTAGCATCCAGAAAACAACCATATGCATAATTCAAAGAAAGCTCAAAACTATAGCCCGAACTCAGATGCTCAAGGGCTCCACAAACATGCTAATCCACCCCCAAACTTAAAACATGCATTGTCCTCAATGTATAAAGAAAATAAGGCACAAACAAGCATGAGAACAATAAAAGAATGAAAGGAGTGAACAATACTGGCCTGGAATAATGATGACTTCTTGACTGAAAGCTTGGAATCTTGAAAGCTTGAAAGCTTGAAAGCAAAGGAGAGAAAGAAAACAAGACCTACAAAACAAAAACAAACAATAAATCAAAAACAAAAAGAAAACACACTAAACTTACTTGGATTGCCTCCCAAAAGCGCTTGTTTAACGTCATTAGCTCGACGTGTTTGTCCAGTCTGTCAAGGCACATAAAAATTCTCATATTTCTTTGGGCCCTTCTTCCTTGAATCAATATAACCAACGATCACTAGTAAACTTACTAGCTTCTCATGGGCCCCTGAAACAGAATTATTTTTTTGTATTTTTGAATAAAAGAAGCATAAAAGGAGAAATATCAAAATAAAGAGACTCTGACTCCAAAACTGACTCGTGAGAATAGAAAAAAGAACAATCAAAATCTACAAAGGATGGAGAAGATAAAACAGACGAAGGTTTTTCAACCTCAAACTCTACCTCCTGAACTTCCTCTAACACTACAAGCTCATTTTCTTTTTTCTCCTCACAACCATTTTCTTGAAAGGTGCTCCAACTCTCCAATTCGTCCCCATTATTCATGTAACTCACCCCTAACTACTCATCCTCATCAAGATCGAAAGAACTACGCTCATGAATGAGTGCCAATGAATCATCGACCACATGACTCACTAGACAACTTATGGAAGTGGATCCCACCTCACTAACTTCCTGTGGAGCTTGAAGTCCTCTTATGATTTCATCAATTTTTAGACTCCTCGCTCTAGACTCCTCAATATAATTTTGAACTATGTTTTCCAAGGAAGAATTTTCATTTAAAGGGGTATAACTTGAAGATGAAAAATTGAAATATGGTGTTGAATAAAAAGCCATTCAAATCAATTAAAGCAACAATGATAATTAGGCTTTCAATCAAACAATAACCCAACAAGAACAAATGACAAAGACTCAAACAAAAAAAAAAATCTAATATGGAAAAAATCTAATATGGAAAATATAATCTAGAAAAAGGAAAGAAAATAGCCTAATATGGAATGCAAAAATAAATATGGCAAAACACAAATAAGGAAACTAACAAAAAAGGAAAAACTAATCTAAAAAGAAATAACAAGAAACAAACAAGGAAAAGATTACACAATTAAAAGAAAAACTAAGCTAGAAAAACAAATATGGAAAGAAAAACAAATAAGGAAAAAAAATGCAATCAACCTAAAAAAGTAAAAAATACACCCTAAATTAAGACCAAACAATTTTTTCACAATATCAATCTAGCTAAATGTGCCAATCCCCGACAACAGCGCCAAAAACTTGATGTGGACTTTTCCTACCGCAAGCGCATGAGTCAAGTAATAATAAAGAGTTCGTATAAACGAGTGTCGTCCTCTGGATTGGATTTTTAAGCAAATCAAGTATTGTGAATTATCTTGCCCAATTTTATTTAGGGATCAAAAAGTGATGAATGAATGATAAGAAAACCAAATCAAAGCAAGTAAAAAGTGTGAAATTTCAATTGGGAAAACTACTTAGGGAATTGATTTCGCCGATTTAGTTTAGGATTGATTTTAAGGAATAAGTTATTATGCACAATGAAATTATGAGCCACAGACCCTTTAATCACAACTACCTCTCCCGAGTATAATTGATTCTCATGCAAATTAACCAACATGATATCCCTATCTAAGTTTATTAATCATGCAAGGCAATGAGATCTTTTAACCAATTCTAAAGTTAATATAAAACCGTCACGAATTAGAAACTAAACTTTAGTCATGCAATCTTGAGTAAGTCTAAATCAAATCCCCTCTCCCGAGCTAGATTCAAAACTTAAATCATCCAACTAATGGCCAATTAATTGAAAGCATTAAATCAAGATTACAAACATAATAACATTGCACAACTTAAACCATAAATCAATCCATAAACACAATCAACTACATCAATCCCTAAGCTTACAAGTTTAGCTACTCATGATTAAAATTACAAGCTCAACTAAACATGTGAAAGCCATAAAAATCTAACTAAAGTGAGGGACCGAACGTCCCTGTCACGATCCCCACGAACAATGGGTTGATTTCCGAATTTTCCCCTTTGCTTCAGCCTTGAATTGCTCTGTTTTTCCTCTGTTTACGGCTCCAAGAAGTCCCAAAATTGGTTCCCTAAAAAACCTAGCCGAAAAGAACTATTTATTCTGAAATTTCATCGTAGCGTCGAGACGCTGTCAAGACAGTGTCTCGGCGCTGCCTCTAAACACGCGCGTTCTGGAAAGGAAATTACGATAGCGTCGAGACGCTAAGGTCGCAGCGTCTCGACGCTGCGACGATTTAGCGCCTATCCGAATAAGGAATGCTAGCGTCAAGACGCCTAAGGGCTAGCGTCTCGACGCTAGTCACCTTTTGACCGAATTTTGACTTTTTTCCCTTTTGATTCTTTTCCTTCCTTTGCATCTTTTCGCGTCCCGAGCACCCGATTACTTCCACTATTGCATTTTAGCTCCAATCAACCTTTTCCTACAAAATAAACATTAAAGCACAATAAAATGGCCCAGAAATCATAAAAGACTAGCTAAATTAAATAAGTAACGATAGCTAGCTATGCTCGCTATCACCGCCCATTGGTATATGCAGTTGGATAGTTCACATGTTCTGACGTGGAAGAACTTGGCTAATTCCTTTCTCAAATAGTACAAGCACAATAATTATTTGGTTCTCGGTCGACTGGACTTACAGAGGATGGAAAAGAAGAGTACTGAAGACTTCAAGGATTACGCCCAAAGGTTGCGGGATACAGCAGCTCAGGTCCAACCCCCTTTAACAGATAAGGAGCTTTTTGCCATGCTCATCAATACCTTAAGGTCCCCATTCTATGAACATATGGTTGGAAGTGCGTTGACCAATTTCTCCGATATTATGACAATTGAGGAAAGAATTGAGTACGGGATCAAACATGGTAGAATAGGCAAAACCGCTGAATCCTCAGGCACAAAGAAGGGTAACAATTCAAAGAAGAAGGAGGGAGAAGTACAGATGATAGGGAAAGTGGATAAGTCCCATTGACACATCCACCAACCCATGGCACAATATCATTCGAATTATTTACCTACATACGGATACTATCCACACCAAGTGAATAATGCATCAGCGCAGTATTCCCCATTTTATGGCCAAAATACCAGACCCCAAATGAATCAAAATTTTCAGTCTCGTAGACAACAACAATCAGTCACTCCAGGTCAGCAAAATAATCGAGCACCTTATAAGCAAGCCCAATTTGATCCGATTCTGATGACATATACTGAGCTCTTGCCTCAATTAATTCAGAACCATCAGTTCGCACCCAAGCCTGTTGCTCCACTGCAACCCCCTTATCCAAGATGGTATGACCCTAATGCAAGGTGTGATTACCATGCAGGTGTTGTTGGGCATTCTACAGAAAATTGCACTGCTTTGAAGTATAGGGTGCAAGAGCTCATTAAGGTCGGATGGTTAAATTTCAAAAAAGAGGAGGGACCCAATGTTGATAATAATCCTTTACCAAATCATCAGGTGAATGCAATAGATCAATGTCAGGATATTATCAAGAAGATAGATGTTTCAGAGATCATGACTCCTAAGGAGAAGCTTTTTGAGATTCTCCTCGTTAACGGATGTATCAATAGAGTATGCACACAAGGACCTTGTTCAAGAAGGATTCGATGATAATTTAACTTGCCTATTTCATGCTGGGGCAAAGGGACATTCTTTGGAACAATGTCATCATTTTCATAAAAGGGTCCAAGAACTGGTGGATTCAAAATTTCTTGTGGTTGCCCAAGCCCATCACCAAGACAATGAAATAGGCATCGTAGAAGAATTGTTGCCTAAAGAAAGTTTGAATCCATCTTTCAAACTGAAGCCATTCCTGATCTATTACCGTGAGAAGACTACTACTCATGATCCAAAGTCGATCACCATTCAGGTGCCGGCTCCTTTCAAGTATAAGAGTTCTAAGGCAGTACCATGGAGTTATGAGTACAAAGTAACTATTAATTCAGAAACGCCACTACTTTCAGTTGACAACATTTTTGGAACGGGAGGCGTAACACGGAGTGGGAAATGCTACATTCCAAATCAGTTATTGAAGTGCTCAAAGAATACAATAGAAGAGAAGAATGAGAAAGTTGAAAGTAATACAAATAGCAATGTCAAGCCCAAAGAAACAACAATGATGAAGAAACCAAGGGGCAAACAGACTGTGTCCGAAGAAGAAACTCAAGAATTTCTAAAGTTGGTTAAGCAAAGTGAATACAAAGTAGTGGTACAGCTAGCTCAGACACCTGCTAAGATTTCCATATTATCTTTGTTGCTATCCTCTAATTCGCATCGAGACACAATATTGGAAGCTTTGAATTAAGCATATGTTTCCAAATACATCACTTCAGATGGTCTAGATAATATCGTGGGGAATATAACTGCTCACAACACCATAACTTTCACTGATGATGAGATACCGCATGAAGGCACAGGACACACGAAGGCACTTCATATCTCAGTCAAGTGCAAGAACTTTTTAGTTGCAAAAGTCTTGGTGGATAATGGATCTTCTTTGAACATAATGCCAAAATCAACACTAGAAAGATTGCCAGTTGATATATCCCATATGAGGTCAAGTACCGTAGTAGTAAGGGCCTTCGATGGGGCACGCAGTCAAGTGGTTGGTGACATTGAGATTCCAATACAAATCGGCCCATGCTATTTAACATAACCTTCCAAGTTATGGTTATCCCCCCTGCTTACAGTTTCTTATTAGGGTGGCCTTGGATACATTCTGCAAGAGCTGTCCCATCATCGCTGTACCAGAAACTCAAATTTTCAATTGGAAGGAGCCTAGTAATTGTATCTGATCAAGAGGATATCTTGGTTTCTAGGCCAGCTTCAATGCCATATATTGATACAGTAGAGGAAGCTTTTGAGTCATCATTTCAAACATTTGAGGTAGCAAGTGCTACGACTCTATATGGAGAAAACAAGAAATCTAAATCTCGATCTTCAGTTATGACATTCAAAGAAAGCAACAGTCGTTCAGATGACGTTTTAAGCCTATCGAAAAATACAGAAAGATTTGGGCTTGGATATAAGCCGAATAAAGCAGACATGATCAGGGTACATAAGCGAGAAAAAGATAGGCGTTTGGCCAGATTTGAAAGTCGAGAACCAGAATATGGAGAAAAAGTCATTCCTCATCTCTACCACTCGTTTGAAAGTGCTGGTATAATTCGTCCAGGTGATTTTGCATTTGCAGTAGTGACTAAAGAGGAAGAATTAGGTCCATGAATCTATCCGTGCCCAGAAAACTTCGAGCTCAACAATTGGAGTACTATTGAATTACTTGAAGGGATCAAAGCCCTTTCGCAGCGGAAACGCAAAAACTTTTCTCAGATTTTAATAGGAATTAAAATACCGTACATTGACAAATTAAATCATAACAATAAATAATAATTAACATGCTGGAAATCTATTATAAAACATGTTATTTCTCATTTAAAAACCCTAGATCTAATCTAGGAATGGATCCTAGTGATCCTAGATCAAGAACACTTACTTTGAATGACATTCTTGATTCGTTTCACCTTTTCCCTCACTCTTTGCAGAAAATTCCAGCAGCAAAAGGATCTTGATCTTGCTGGAAATTCGACAGGAACACCACCATGTAAGTTGCACCGGTATTCTCTTGGGGTAATCGATGAAGGTGCTTGTGGGAGCAAGATTTCTAAGGCCAAAGAGAATTTTCTGCTCTGTATTCTTGAGAGAATATCACAGAGAGTTTTCGAGGATTTTTTTTAGGAGAGAGAATGCGTGAGAGTGAGAGAGTTCAGAGATTCAAAGAACCAAGCGAATGAATGATCGTGATTAAACTGAGGGAGTGGTTATTCATCGGACGAAAACCACCACTCCCTAAAATCTCTCCCTATCATGCGTGAAGCCTAGGTTAGTGGACGAATAATTTCATCAGTTACTTTAACTGATGGAATAATTAATTTAATAATAATATTAAATTAATTTAATTAATTAAATTAACATTTAATTTAATAATTATATAATCCCTTTTATAATAATTCCACATAACCTATTGTTTTAATAAAATTCAAATAAATCAAATTTAATTAAATTAATTAAAACTAATAATCAATTAATATAATAACTAATTAATATATTAATTAATATTATAATTAAATATCTCATATTTAATTATATCTCTCTCCAAATAAACTATAGTATTAATGTACATCTAATGTGCATTAATTATAACCTATAGTTTTAAAATATGAATCAAATTCATATTTTATCTTAATATTCGAACCCCTTTGAATATTCAATTCTCCCTTAGAAATTTACCTCATGTTGGCTATTTGGCTCTTAATCTCAAATTAATTAATTTTAATTAATTAATTAATCAATGTTTTGATGATAACAAACTCAATTTTTAATTACTGAAAATTTTAGTGTTTTAATGTGCCCATAGCATAGAGCTCGGAACAACGATTCTAGCGCCTCTTGAATCACTGAAATCGGAGCTAAAACGAAGAAGTTATAGCTGAAACAAGCTTTAACGAAAAATACCCGAGGCGATGACGTGGCGGGCTGAGTCAACATCAATGGACCAATCAAACGACGACACGTGGAACTATGGGAGAGTGACACATGTGGGCCTTTTTGGTTATTTAAATATATATATATATATATATATATATATATATATATATATATAAGTTTATTTTTTTAAAAAAATGTGTCAAACGGCTACTTGATTTTTAAAATTAGAAAAAAAAATTCAAAATCTGACTTGCAAATAATGTTTGACGAATTCTGACTTGCAATTAATGTTTGACCGTTGGAAGTTTTATTTTCAAATATATATATATATATATATATTATTTTTAAGTTTTGTTAATATATATATATATATATATATATATATATATATATATATATATATATATATTATTATATATTATTTATTATTTTCAATTTCTAATTTACTTTTAAATCTCTTTTAATCTCCACCCTTCATTTTTCTTTAACTCAAATCCAATGGTCCAAATTAAATTTATCTTTTTACCCTATTTCCCTCTTTTTAAACTCTTCTCCCTCCCCAATTTTTTTACCAACACATTTTACATTTTACAATCCTCCAAACTCAAAAGTTTTCATTGTTGCTCTCTCCAAGCTCCCAAATTTTTCTTTTCATCTTATTCTTGAGAGAATGTTATTGTATTGTGAGGATACATTTGTTGAGTGCTCAAATTTGTAAATCCACTCTATTGAGAGTTGTCTTGTGTTCTTCAAAAATTCCAAAAATTGTAACGGTTTGATCCTAACCCGTGGAAAGGATTGGGTTTGCTCTTGAACCCGTAAAAGGAGCGGTGGTGTATCAGTTGGGCTCTAATCCGTGGAAAGAGTCGGAAAGTTTTTTATTCAAATTCCCAAGAGGCGCTTGGGGAGTGGAGTAGGTCGAGTTTGACCGAACCACTACAAAATTACGGTGTCTTCCTCTCTAACTCTTTCCTTTTTATTTTTTCAATTAATTTAAGTAATTTATTGCATGATTTGGTTTGTTCTTGTTTGTTGCATAAATTGATATTTTCTTATTGGTTATAAAAAGTGTACTAATTAGTTTAATTGGGTTAATTTAAGAAAAAATTTAATTAAACCCTATTCACCCCCCCCCCCCCTCTAGGGTTGCCATACCGATCCAACAATTGGTATCACAACGGGTTATCTTGAAATATCTTTTCATGATAAACTTAATTGTTTTTTAGCTATGGCAACTTTAGGTTTTATCCCTTTTACTGATAGTCAATCTATTACAAAGCCTCCTTTCTTTAATGGTACTAATTATAGTTATTGGAAAAATATAATGAGATTTTTCCTGCTTTCTATTGATTATGATTTATGGGATATTGTTGAAGAAGGTTTTAAAATTCCAACAAAAGATGTTGATGGTGTTAGCTTTATAAAGCCTAAGGAAGAATGGTCAATAAATGAAAAGAAAGCATGCTCTTTAAATGCCAAAGCTATTAATTGCTTATTTTGTGCTTTGAATGAAATTGAGTATAATAGAGTGTCTATTTGCAAAACCGCTAAAGAGATATGGGATAAATTAGAAATTACTCATGAAGGAACTAGTCAAGTAAAAGAAACAAAGATTGATATGTTAGTTCATCAATATGAAATGTTTAAAATTGATGAAAATGAAGCTCTTTCCGATATGTTTATTAGGCTTACTAACATTGTCAATGCTTTAGAAGGACTTGGGAAAAAGTACTCAAATCTTGAGAAGGTAAAGAAGCTATTGTGGTCTTTGCCTAAACAATGGGAGCCTAAAGTCACCGCCATTCAAGAGGCAAAGGATCTCAAATCTCTCTCCATTGATGAACTCATGGGTTCGTTGTTGACACATGAGATGAAGATCAAGAAAAAATATGGAGGATGAGAAGAAAAAGAAAGAGAAGAGTATAGCCTTAAAGACCATGTCCTTGGAAGTTGACTCCGAAGATGAGGATGCTCTTGATGAAGAAGACGTTGCCTATCTTTCTCGTAAGTATAAGAACTTCATCAAGAGAAAGAAACAATTCAAGAAGCATCTCTCCAACCAAAAAGAGTCAAAAGGTGAAAAGAGCAAAACGGATGAGGTAATATGCTATGAATGCAAGAAACCGGGTCACATTAGAACCGATTGTCCTCTTCTCAAATCATCCAAGAAATCCAAGAAGAAAGCAAAGAAGGCTACTTGGAATGATAGCGATGAAAGCGAAAGTGGGAGTGATAATGAAGAAGTGGCCAACTTTTGCTTCATGGCTCATAGTGACAAAGAGGATGAACAAGATGATGAGGTAACTCTAGAACCAATTTCTTATGATGAGTTATTTGAAGCTTTTGAAAATATGCAAAATGATTTAGAAAAGCTTAGTTCTAAATATGTTGTGCTTAAAAAGAAATACGATGTTTTATCTAGTAAAAATAAGTCTTTACTTGAAGAAATTGCTTGCTTAAAAGAGAATGAGCATGATGTTATGCATATTGATGAAATGAATATCTCTTGTGACAAGCATGTTTTTTATTGTGATGAGAAAAATGCCTTGCTTGACAAAGTTAAATTTCTTGCGCATGATAGTTGTGAAAAAGATAATTTGATTAAATTACTCAAAGAAAAAGAATTTAGTGCTTTACAAGAGCTTGATAAGGCTAAAGAATCTATTAAAAAGTTGACAATAGGTGCTCAAAGATTAGACAAGATAATTGAAGTAGACAAGCCTTTTGGTGATAAAAGAGGTTTAGGCTATATTGATGAATGTTCTACTCCTTCAAGTTCTAAAACTATCTTTGTTAAAGCATCTCATAATATGCCTAAGCTTAATATGCCTAAGGTTGTGTCTAAGCATGTTAAATCTAACTTTGTGCCTATATGTCATTATTGTGGTGTTGAAGGTCATATTAGACCTAAGTGCTTTAAATTGAAATATGCTCATACTACTTCTCCAAGAAGAAATTTTTCTCAAAGAGCAAAGTTTCACAATGCTCCAAGGAATAATTTCTCCAAGAAAAGTAGAGTGCATAAATTTGTTGTGAGAGATAAATCTTTGCATAATGTTGTTTGTTTCTCATGTGGCAAGTTTGGACATACAAATTATTCTTGTTACTTGTCTAAATCCAATGCCTTGAATGTCTATGCAAAAATGAAATGGATTCCTAAGTTTGTCAATGCTAACCATCTAGGACCCAAATAAGTATGGGTACCAAAGAATCAAACTTGAACATTTGGGTTTGTAGGTTTGTTTGAAAGCTGTTGGGAGAAAATGCGGAATACAAATAACAATAATATTATGACGACAATCAATAATATTATAACTATCTCCCCTTCCACAGGTTAAGCCAAAAATAATAGTCACGAAAAATAATAAGAGATAGGGAAAAAGAAAACGACACCGAAAAATATATTGGTTCGCCCCAAGCTCGGGACTACGTCCAGTCTTCTGCAACTGCAGGTTCTACTATTATTTGGGAAATTACAGGAAGTCTTCAATAACGCCACAAACTAACCCTCAATAGCCCAACAATAGCTATTGACTTCCAAGTATCACAACCCGATAGCTTGGGATAAACAAAGAAACAAAAAACCCTCAATCCCACAAGAGAATAAATCTCATTCTCTCATAAAACCTCACTGCCGTCACTCCAAAAAGGAACTGCCGTTTTCTTCCTTTTTTTTTTTTACATATGTCTGCCGCAACTCATAAGCATATATATATATGCTAACAAACAACCTAATGTAAATGGGCCTTGGCCCATTTGCTTCCTTTTCCTTTTCACGCACGGCAATTGAAGGATAGTGGTTTTGCCTCCACATCATAATCCTGACAATTTCCCACTTGGAGACAAAACAACGATCTCGTCTCCCACTGCAACAAAACTCTAATCATCTTGGCAAACTCCAAGGATCTACTCCCACTACAACTGTTATCTCTGATGTTCTTGGTAAACTCCAAGGTTCAAAATACCTGAAAAACAACAAACTCACCAAAAACAGGCAACTATCAGAGTATAACTGTAGCTCATCTGTGCTCGCCCCGAGGTATGGGCTAGCTACATGGACCTGTCTCCCAGACGAAAAAGACAGACACGTATTCCCACTTCAGCTAAGTGGTATCACCTGTCATCTTCTTCCAACCCGAACAACTGTTCCTGAAGAAGATACACTCTGAGAATGGCTTGAATCCTCTATTCAAACCTGTTACCAAGCTAGAGACCTGACCTTTGACCTTAGCAACTGCTCTGGCCTTCCACTTTGATGCCTCAACTCGCCTAAGCGACTTCTTCAATTCATGTGACCGTCTGACAACTGGGGATTCACGATAGCCATCAACTTTCTCTCCTTGACTTTCCAATTGTTTCTGAACTGAAGGATCTTGATCGGACTGATCGAAATTGGCTATCCTTGCTGCTGGCTCAACTGTACCTCTACAACTACCATCTGCAGCTTTAACCGGCATCCACTGTCTCTCTGAACCTTTGGCAACATTCAACTGACATCTGTACAGTGTAGATTTCCTGTGACCAACTGCCACTACCTGGGATCCAAACTTGAGTTTACACTGGCGACTGCAAAACTCACACATGTAACCATCATCTGCCAATTTACCAATAGAAATAAGATTCATCTTGATATTAGGCACGTACCTGACATCTCGCAGTACCAATTTACCTCCACATTCTGTCTTCAGACTAACATCTCCAATCCCTCTAGTCTTGGAGGTTCTACCATTCCCCATCCTCACTAGGCCATGATGCCCTCCTGTGAATGATGTGAACAAACTCCTATCTGAAGCTATGTGAATAGAAGCAGCACTGTCTAATATCCAATCTGATAAGTGGTTACTATACTTTGTGTCACTCTCAACACAAGCTAAGACAACCTCCTCCACTATATTTGCCTCTGGTTTTCTTTTCTGATCCTCTTTAAATTTCCTTCACTGATACTTCAAGTGACCTTTCTTATGGCAGTAATAACATTCTACCTCATTCCTACCTTTCCACTTTTTCTTACTGCTACTCGGTTCATTATCTTCATCAACCTTATCTTTACCCTTAGTCATAACCAAAGCTGACCCTACAGTAGACTCTTTATTACTACCCTGCCTACGAATTTCCTCAGCAATGGCTAAATCACAAACTTCTGAAAATTTTAAAGTGTTATTTCCAGTCGAATTAGACACTGCTGTCTTCATCGTTTCCCAACTATCAGGTAAAGACGTTAACAACTGAATAGCATTCACCTCATCAGAAAATTTTATCTTAACAGATTTTAACTGATTAATCAAAGTGGTAACCTCATTAATATAGGAATTCACAGAAGCATCCTTAGACATTTGCATGTTGAAAAACTTCTTAACTAGGTAGACCTTATTATTTGCAGAGGGTTTTTCATACCTGTTTGTAAGCGATTCCATCAACTTGACTGCAGTTGTCTCATGGGCTACTAGACTTGCCACATCCATCGACAAACACATCCTAATGGTTGCATCTGCCTCTTCATCTAGAGCTTCCCAATCTTCGTCCTTCATATCTTTCGGTCTCTCCTTCAATGCCTTATGCACTTTCTTGCAAGTTAAATAATCCTTGACTTGCATCTTCCAATATCCAAAATTTTTCCCATCGAACTTCATGACTCCATCGAAACTTTTTGGCTCTACAAAACCCATGACTCCTGAACCAAAAGCTCTGATACCAATTGTTGGGAGAAAATGCGGAATACAAATAACAATAATATTATGACGACAATCAATAATATTATAACTATCTCCCCTTCCACAGGTTAAGCCAAAAATAATAGTCACGAAAAATAATAAGAGGTAGGGAAAAAGAAAACGACACCAAAAAATATACTTGTTCGCCCCAAGCTCGAGACTACGTCCAGTCTTCTGCAACTGCAGGTTCTACTAGTATTTGGGAAATTATAGGAAGTCTTCAAAAACGCCACAAACTAACCCTCAATAGCCCAACAATAGCTATTGACTTCCAAGTATCACAACCCGATAGCTTGGGATAAACAAAGAAACAAAAAACTCTCAATCCCACAAGAGAATAAATCTCATTCTCTCATAAAACCTCACTGCCGTCACTCCAAAAAGTAACTGTCGTTTTCTTCCTTTTTTTTTTTTTACATATGTCTGCCGCAACTCATAAGCATATATATATATATGCTAACAAACAACCTAATGTAAATGGGCCTTGGCCCATTTGCTTCCTTTTCCTTTTCACGCACGGCAATTGAAGGATAGTGGTTTTGCCTCCACATCATAATCCTGACAAAAGCCTCTAAGAAAAACAAGTGGTACTTGGATAGTGGTTGCTCGAGGCACATGACGGGATACCCATCCAAGTTTGTCTCTCTCTCCAAAAAGGATGGAGGTTTTGTAACTTTTGGTGACAACAAGAAAGGTAAAATAATGGTTAAGGGTAGTATAGGTAATGAATCTTCTATTTTAATTGAAAATGTACTTTTAGTTGATGGTTTGAAGCATGATTTACTTAGTATTAGTCAATTGTGTGATAAAGGCTTTAGAGTTGTGTTGGATAAAAAGAATTGCATCATTGAAAATGCTAGTGATAGAAAAGTTATATTTGTCGGAAATAGAGATGAAAATGTTTATACTATTGATTTGAATGATTGTCCTATTAATGATAAATGTTTGTCGGCTTTGCATGATGATTCTTGGTTATGGCATAGAAGACTAGGACATGCTAGCATGCACTTAATTTCAAATATTTCCAAGAATTCTTTGGTTAGAGGTCTTCCTAAATTTAAATTTGAAAAAGACAGTTTGTGATGCTTGTCAAATGGGTAAGCAAACTAAGTCCTCTTTCAAATCTAAAAATGTGATCTCTACAACTAGACCTCTTCAACTATTACACATGGACTTATTTGGCCCTTCTAGAATTGCTAGTTTTGGAGGGAACAATTATGCCTTTGTGATAGTTGATGATTTTTCAAGATTTACTTGGGTTTTGATGCTAAAACATAAGGATGATGCTTTGAAAAGTTTTGCTAGTTTTGCAAAAAGAGTTCAAAATGAAAAAGGATTTTTGATTTCTAAAATTAGGAGTGATCATGGAGGAGAATTTGATAGCAAAGCTTTTGAAACTTTTTGTGAAGAAAATGGTTTTTCTCATAATTTTTCCGCTCCAAGAACTCCTCAACAAAACGGTGTAGTTGAAAGGAAAAATCGTACTATGCAAGAATTTGCTAGGTCAATGTTGCATGAGTATGGTTTACCTACATACTTTTGGGCAGAAGCCGTTAACACCGCTTGTTATGTTTTAAATAGAGTTTTAATTAGACCTTCTTTGGATAAAACTCCTTATGAACTTTGGCATAACAAAATTCCAAATATTGGGTATTTCAAAGTTTTTGGTTGCAAATGTTTTATTTTGAATAACAAAGAAAAACTTGGAAAATTTGATTCTAAGACGGATGTTGGTATTTTTTGGTTATTCCTCTACTAGTAAAGCTTATAAAGTTTTCAATAAAAGAACTTTAGTAGTTGAGGAATCTATGCATGTAGTGTTTGATGAATCTTGCAATGTTATTTCTAATGAGCCTATTTGTAGTGATGTTGTAGAAGGAAATTTTGGAGATTTACTTGTTATTGACAAAGACAAGGAAATTGTTTCAAGTAAGCAAGAGGTGAGCTTAATCGAAAAGAACGAAGTTGGTTCTTCATCCATGCCTAAAGAGTGGAGGTATGCTCCTTTTCTCATCCCAAGGAATTAATTCTTGGTGATCCCGAACAAGGTGTGAGAACTTGTTCCTCTCTTAATATGTTTAATAATCTTGATTTTGTTTCTCAAATTGAACCAAAAAGTTTTAAATATGCCGAAAATGATGAATTTTGGATTTTCGCTATGCAAGAAGAATTAAATCAATTTGAAAGGAATAAAGTTTGGGAGTTAGTCCCTAGGCCCTCTAATGCTTCCATAATTGGAACTAAATGGGTCTTTAGAAATAAAATGGATGAAAATGGTAATATTATTAGAAATAAAGCTAGACTTGTAGCTCAAGGTTATTGTCAAGAGGAAGGAATAGATTATGAAGAAACTTTTGCACCCGTTGCTAGATTAGAAGCTATTAGAATGTTGCTTGCTTTTGCTACTTATAAAAATTTCATTTTGTATCAAATGGATGTGAAAAGTGCCTTTTTAAATGGTTATATCATGGAGGAAGTTTATGTGGAACAACCTCCGGGTTTTGAAAGTTTTGATTTTCCTAATCATGTCTTGAAGTTGAAAAAGGCTCTTTATGGCTTAAAACAAGCTCCAAGAGCTTGGTATGATAGACTTAGCAATTTCTTGCTTGAGAATGGTTTTAAAATGGGTAAAATTGATACTACTCTTTTTATTAAGACTAAAGAAAATGATATGCTTTTAGTTCAAATATATGTAGATGATATTATTTTTGGTTCTACTAATCCATCTTTGTGTGAATAATTTTCTAAGTGTATGCACAATGAATTTGAGATGAGTATGATGGGAGAACTTAGCTTCTTCCTTGGACTTCAAATCAAACAACTCAAGGATGGTATATTCATAAGTCAAGAGAAATACACAAGGGATTTGCTCAAAAGGTTCAAATTCAATGAAAGTAAAATTGCAAAAACTCCTATGAGCACATCCACTAAGCTTGACAAGGATGAAAAAGGTAATTGTGTGGATATAAAATCTTATAGAGGTATGATTGGATCTTTACTTTATTTAACTGCTAGTAGACCCGATATCATGTTTAGTGTATGTCTTTGTGCTAGATTTCAATATTGTCCTAAGGAATCACATTTGCATGTCGTTAAAAGAATTTTTAAATATTTGCTAGGTACTATTGATTTAGGCTTATGGTATCCTAGAAATGTTGAATTTAAATTGGTGGGATATTCCGATGCCGATTTTGCGGGTAGTTTACTTGACCATAAAAGTACTAGTGGGACTTGTCAATTTCTTGGTAGTTCCTTAGTTTCTTGGTTTAGTAAAAAGCAAAATTCGGTTGCCTTATCTACTACAGAAGCGGAATATATTGCGGTTGCTAGTTGTTGTGCTCAAATTCTTTGGATGAAACAAACTCTTTGTGATTTTGGATTAAAGTTTTATAATGTGCCTATATTTTGTGATAATACTAGTGCTATAAATTTGACTAAAAATCCTATACATCATTCTAGGACTAAGCATATTGATATTAGGCATCACTTTATTAGAGAGCATGTGCAAAATTGTAATATTATTCTTGAATTTGTAGGCTCTAATAATCAATTAGCGGATATTTTTACCAAGCCTTTAAATGAAGAAAGTTTTTGCAAAAATAGACTTGAGCTCGGTATTATTCGTTGTGATGCCTCTTGATTTTATAATCTTACTTGTTAAGTCTTTTAGAAGGCATTTTGATAGGGGGAGATATGAAAAGCATGCGTTAATTTTCTTAGGAGGAGTTGTGCAAAATTTATGTTCATATTTTTAAAGGGAATCATTTATGTAGTTCTAAATTTTTCTTAATCTTTTTGATGATTCCAAAGGGGGAGAAGTTTAAGAAAAATATGTTATAAATTTGTTATTATTGTATTAGTTAGGGGTAGAATTTATTTTTGAGTAAAATTCAAGAATGATCATTATGGTGATATGTTGGACTTTCTATTGAAATTATCACATGATGTGTGTTCTACCTATGGTTTATATGTTATTTTTCTTGAATGGTTTGTCATCATCAAAAAGGGGGAGATTGTTGGCTTTTTGGCTCTTAATCTCAAATTAATTCATTTTAATTAATAACCATTTCAGTTTTTGGTTTTTGGTTTTTCTATTTTTGGTTTTGTGTTTTTGGTTTTCTGTTTTTTAAAAACAAAAACCATATATGTTTGATAACTTTTTTTTTTTTTGTTTTCTGTTTTTAAAAAACAAAAAACCAACCTTGTTTGATAACTATTTTTGGTTTTCAGTTTTTTAAAAATTAGAAAGATGAAAAGATGTTTTAGAGGGAGAAAAATGTGTAGAGACGTTGAAACAAAAATTTAGAGACACAAATATAAATGTTTTCAAGATAAGTTTTTTTTTTTTTTTTTGGAAAGACGAGAAAAGTTAAACATAGAAAATTTAGAGAGATGAAAGAAAATATTTAGAGAAAGAATATTAGTTATTAGACTCGAGAAAAGATATTAGTTAGAGGAAAAGTAGAAAACAAGAGTAAAAGCGATAAAATTTATATTAAAAAAATTAAATAAAAAAAAAGAAAATTTAGAGAGATAATAAATGAGGTTAAGAGTAAAATATATGCTAAAGAAATAACGAAAAATGAGAAAAATAAAGAAAAGTTGTAGCGAAAGAAAATTTTGGTGACTTTCTTTTTCAAAAGAAAAATTAGAACATGTTAATTAAGGAGAGAAAAATTATTGATAAGTTTTTAGACATAGCTAGAGAAAAAAAAAAGTTTTGAGAGAGAAAATTTTAGAGAGAGAAAAATAAATTTTATAGAGTAAAAAAGGTTTTAGAGAAAAAAAAATAGAGAAAGGAATTTGTTGGAGAAAGATAGGTAAAAGAGAAGAAAAGTAAGCATTAAAAGAAAAATGAGTTTTTGAAAAACAAAAATCTGTTTTTAAAAACTACTTTTTTTGGTTTTTGAAATTTACTTATAATCTCAAAAACGTTTTTAAAAAACAGAAAACAAAAAACAGAAATGGTTATCAAACACCCTGTTTTTAAAAAATGAAAAAAAAACAGAAAACAGAAAACGAAATGGTTATCAAACGGCCCCTTAATTAATCAATGTTTTGATGATAACAAACTCAATTTTTAATTACTGAAAATTTTAGTGTTTTAATGTGCCCATAGCATAGAGCTCGAAACAACGATTCTAACGCCTCTTGAATCACTCAAATCGGAGCTAAAACGAAGAAGTTATAGCCGAAATAAACTTTAACGAAAAATACCTAAGGCGATGACGTGGCAGGCTGAGTCAACATTAAAGGATGAATCAGACGACTGTTGGGTTTTACGCCCTAAATCGTAGATAGTAAATGTAAACAAATTGTATACTTGTTTCAATAAAGTGTTATTGAGTTTCTATAATAAAGTGTTATTGTTAAATATTGCACAATTTGACCCAAATCCAATAAACTAAGATCCAAGGTTGTTTGTATGTAACTTGAACTAGTATGTGGGGACATACGAGGATCGATGTTCAAGTAACAACCTAAAAGGTCTATAGTACAAGGATAAGGTTGGATACCTTATCCTGGTAACACTATGAGATACGACCCGCTTTGTATTTGATACAGACGTATTGATCCAAAACATCCATGTAGTAGACATGCAAGTGGGGGTATCCTATACAATGAGTTTGCATAAGACCAGACCACAAAATAGTCAACCATTAGTTATAACACCGTTAACTAATTAGGTTACTGTTTCAATAGGATGACCTAGGTAACTCAGTCTTAATCCTGAGTGTATCATGAACTCCTTCTCATGAGGGATTGTCCTTTGATTAGCATGGGTGAGAGTGGCCAATACGCCGACTCAATATGCCTTCCTTTTTGGGGACAAGACCGAGTGGGAGGCTGGGGACATGACAACACAAGAAGGAATTCATTTCTTCCCGCTTCTAGGTGAAGTAGATGAGTGTTCCCTTAAGTGGTGACTCCGGGACTTGAACAAAGGGATCCCGCCCTCTTACTGGCCCGAGAGGAACTTTCTGTTTAATGGTTGGACCATAAACAGGTTGTTCATTAGAGGAGCACTGGTACTTAAAGAGATAGATGTAACACAGGGGTAAAACGGTAATTGGACCCAACTGTGATTACGGGCACTCGTGAAGGATTGACTTACCGACATAGGTCTACATCAATGGACACAGAAATGTTCTACAGTGAGAAGAGTTCAGTTGTGGGTCTTTAGTGGAATGACCCACAGTTAATGAATATTGGTTAACCTGATTAATGAGTTTAATCTATTAACCTCATATCATTGGAGCTTCTGATCTGTAGGTCCATTAGGTCCCCCTGCTAGCTCGTAAAGAGTAATTAGGAACAAATATATCTTGAGAGAATTTGAATAGTTCAAATTCATATTGGGAATTAAGTTAATTGTACAAGATACAAATTAATATAATGTATAGTGATGCATTAAAATATAAAGTCTAATTTGAGATTATACTTTATAATATTGAGAGATTGATATATTTGAAAGAGTTCGAATATATGTCTAATTAAATATATGGTATTTAATTAGAAGATGAATTAATTAATTATTCAATTTAGTTTAAATTAAATGAGATTTAATTAAACTATAGTCTATGAGAGAAACAAAATTTGAAGAAGTTCAAATATTAATATGAATTTGATTCATATTAAATTTATAGGATATAAGAGAATTTGAAAGAGTTCAAATTTTAATATGAATTTGATTCATATTATAGAATTAATTAATTGAAGAGCTCAAATTAAATATATGATATTTAATTGGGTAATTAATTAATTAACTAATAGAAGGTCTGAAATTAAATATATGATATTTAATTGGTGATTGATTAATTAAAGAATTAATTAATTGAAAATTAATCAATTATGAAAATGATTAATCACTTATGGAAGTAATTAAACATTTATGGAAATTATTTAATCACTTATGCAAGTGATCAATCATTTATGGAAAAGATTAATCAATTATGGAATCGATTAGTCATGAAATTGATTAATTATGGAAAAGATTAAATCAGTTATGGAAATAATTGATTTTAAATGAATATTCTATTCATGACCTTTCTCCTATAAATAGAACACTAGCTCAAGGGTTTAGGTACAATAACATATGGCCACCATAAGGCCTTCTCATATTCTCTCAACTCAAGAACTCTAGGGAGAATTTTCTCACTAGAGTTTTTCCCATTCAAGATTAGGTAGTCCCACAACTACGTTCCTAATCTCAGAGTTGTAGCGGGGAAGATCAAATGGTGGTGTTCTTCGTTGTTGCAGAGCAATCAAGAATCATCCGTTGAAGTATTCAGAGTCGTCAACGGAGGTATGTTTCTCACTGCTTAACCTTTTACCAATGTATTAGTATTTTTGTAGAACAAAATTAATTTACGAACGGTCCAATTGCTTCCGCTGTAACGGAATTGGGAATTTCAATCCTTCAATTGGTATCAGAGTCGATCGTAGATCTAATTCTGTTTCTCTAAAATTTGCATTGGTTATTGCTGGGATTTAATTTTGCATTGGATGTGTGAATGATTTGCTAGTAGATGTTTAAGGGTTTTTGGCATTAGATTTTGCAATTTTTTTATTGATTTGATCAATGTAAGGGCCCGGTGTTTTGGGCGTTTTATTGCAAATCGAGTTTATAAGTCCGTGTCTATCGATTGTGGTGTGTTTCTGTGAAAATCGGTATGGATTTGGGACCAAAAATCGAAGTAGATTGCTGCTGAAAATCGATTTTTTTGGGTAAACAGAAGGCTGGATCTTAAGGCTTCAATAAAATACAACGTCAAGAAAAGTACATGAAGCACCTGTTGGCTGGGTTGGTGGATCCTCGTTTGTGTGATAAGGAGTGCTAGGTCCTGAGTTTGAGTTGCAATTTTTGCAATTTTTTATAAATCGCGTGCTGAAAAAAAAAAACACGTTGAGGTGGGCTTGAACGCGTGCGACTGTAGTGAATCATTGTCACTTGAAGAGTCTTCTACCAACAAGCAAATCCATGTGTGGCTTGTTTCAATTTGTGGACCGATTTTACATAAATATGATAGTTTCGGTGCAGATTTGGGATGGGCCGTTATTCAATCCAAGTATTTTTGGGACCGGTTTAACGTGGTTCAGGCCAGTTCAAGGGATTTTTGAGATGGTTCAGTGCGGTTCAGCTTGGTCTGGACAGTTTTGGAGCTGGTTCATGCGGTTTGAAGCTGGTTCGGGTTGGTTCACGGCTAGATAGGACAATTTTAGATTAATTATTGTAATTTTTCTTATGTATTTTGTGCTAGGATGCCAAAAACTCGTCTACTTAGCTAATTAATTGCTTTATGGAAGTCATATAGCTTAAAATCCCACCATAGGTTAAGCATATTCATGCATTTTTAATTATAATTGTTATAATATAAGTATTACGCATGAATTTAATTTTCATGGGTATTTAATATAAATTGTTA
Organism: Luffa aegyptiaca; assembly: GCA_017139565.1. NCBI lineage: Eukaryota > Viridiplantae > Streptophyta > Magnoliopsida > Cucurbitales > Cucurbitaceae > Luffa > Luffa aegyptiaca. Next base: position 29,255,016 of record CM029397.1, read on the forward strand.
TGATTAAATGGATGAAAATTGAGAAGCATTAAGCATGAAATTACTTTAGTAAAAATATAAAAAGTTATATTTATGAAAGTAATTTATATGCTTATTTATTTTCATGAGCTATTAATATAAAGTGTTATGTTAATGTATGAAAATGTGAATGCTTATTTTAATTTTCTTGGATAATTAATTTAAGAGTTAGATTAATTAAAGAAAATTAATTTCCATTGAGCATGAAATTACTTTAGTTTAAAAATATAAGAGTTATATTTATATTAGTAATTTACATGCTTAATTTTCATGAGCTATTAATATAAATGTTATGTTAATGTATGAAAATGGTAATGCTTAATTTTAATTTTCTTGTATAATTAATTTAAGAGTTAGGTTAATTAAAAGGAAATTAAATTGCATTGAGCATGACATTACCTTAGATTAATATAATTGTTATATTTTTGGTATGTCATGTATGCTAATGTATGGTTTTATAAATTAATTAGTATTTGATTGTTAATTTATTCACCATAGTAGCATGTTATAGGGTTAATTCATTAAAATTTATAATAGTTATAAAATTAATGAATAGAAACCGTTAACCTATAACAAAGAATTGCATGCAAACATAGGATCTTAGGATAAATGAATTAATTTTAAAAAGTTTAAAATTAATTAGATCTAAGATCACATTTCTAATAGGATTAGAATTATTCTTACTTAGAATTAAAATTAGTTTTAATTGACTAAGTAGGAAAAACATTACTATGATTATAAGGGAACTCCACCGGTTAAGTTCTGTCTAAGGCTGGGGGTATTTAAGCTGACGGTTTACGGAACACTTCCTACCTGGGAACTGACCCCACTACAAGAAATCAGACCTTTAGCGTCAAAAATATTTTGTCGCTAAAAGTACAAATTCAACGCAAAGACTCATCAGCGTCGAAAAAAATTTGTCGCAACAAAATGTCGTTAAAGCTGTGTCGCAAGCAGGATTTTGCGTCGAATTTTTCAAATTCGTCGCAAGTTGCGACGAAACAGCACAATGTGTCGCAAGGTGCGACGAAACAACAAAAAAAGTCGCATATTTCGTTTTCACAATGTTTGCGACTAGAGGAAGAATTCAGCGCAAAGATGATGCGACGAAAAACAGAAATGCGTCGCAAAACGTGCGACGAATTACATTTTTTCGTCGCACATGTCGATTTTACCAAAACACAAAGTTTCGTCGCAAACATTGCGTCGAAATTGTTTATTTCGTCGCAGATTTTAATTCATTTGCCACGAAAACCCTAAATTCGTTGTACAAACGATAGACAATAAAAAAATATATATGTTGAGTTGTGTCATCTAATGGCTCGATTTCATTTCAATTGTCCTTTACATTTTATATACAAATAACCATTGAACATATAAGAAATAGGTATTTTACCAAAGCATTCATCCATTTTATACAAATAATTAAACATTCACCAAAAAGTATGTTTCACACATATGAACATTTTACCCAAAGCCTTGCTAAGTTTAAGAGTTCCAAAAAATAAAGACCAAACAAGTATCCAAATACAAATACAGACATGTACTAAGTCTATGTTAGCTCCAAAAAAGTGATGTTCGTTTGGTCATTGTTGTCGTCAGCAAATTTACTTCAATCCTGCAAATAAACAACATATTACATATACATAAGTACACATGAACAACAAATCATCCTTAACCCTATTCACAAAGAGCATCACTATATAATAATGACATATTAAGTCACAATTGCAATATAAGGTTTTCGTTGAAAACTTTTCACCCAACTTAAGTTAAAAAGTTATTTCTCAAGAACAACCACGTGGACAAACACTCACAACCACAAGTCTTCTCAAATCATTCTCAAGAACAAACACTCACAGCTAGAATAAAACCTCTCAACCTCAACCACATGGGCAACTTCAACTAAAAAGTCATAGTTTTAATCACCAATATTACACCCCCTCCTCAATTCATCCTCAAGAACAAACACTCTCCCCTAGTCAACCACAAAAAAAATATAATGATCATTCTCATTGAGAGAATCACACATCCATAGACACGAAAACATATGAAAACATAGTCTCAAACAGTGTAATCAGAGTCCCAACCTAAAAAATGAACTTAAATTCCAAATTCTAATCACCAATATTACACCCCCTCCTCAAAACACAATAAAAACCTTTGAAAAAAAATATATTTGACAATCTATAATGAACAACCAACCCTCCTCCTCCTCAATTCATCCTCAATAACAAACACTCTTCCCCCCTCCTCATTTCATCCTCAAGAACAAACACTCTCCCTCCCTCCTCAATTCATCCTCAAGAACAAACACTCTCCCCACAGTCAACCACAAAAAAAAAATATATATATATAACGATCATTCTTATTGAGAGAATCACATATACATAAGCACAAAACATATGAAAACATAATCTCAAACAGTGTAATCAGAGTCCCAACCTAAAAAACGAACTTGAATTGCAAGTTTTAATCACCAATATTACACCCCCTCCTCAAAACACAATAAAAACATATGAAAACAGAGTCTATCCATAACTTATCCCTAGAAACATAAACAAACCCCCCTCTACTAAAAATATCTCAAGATTCTAAAATTAAACAACTTTCCCCTCAAATCACAAATATAAAGAACTTTGAATCAAATATAAAACAATCCCCCACTCCCTTCAAATCTCAAATAAAAACAACCCACTTTCAAAAGACATAATAGGTACTTCAACACATTCAAACAAAATTCAATAGGCACAAATATTTGTTTTCTCCATAATGTTTCACCAACAAAACAAATATTCAATAGACCTCACGAAACAACACACTCTCAATGCTCCTATTGTAATTATTTCTAAATGTTTCACCAACCAAAACAAAAATTCAACAAACCTCAAGAAACAACACAATTTCAATGCAACCTATTGTAATTATATCTAAATGTTTCACCAACCAAAACAAATTACAAATAGAGAACATCAAACCACATGTTCAACCTAAGCTAACAATCACCAAACCACAATAAAATTACAAATAGAACCTCAAACTTTAAATCAAGAATGGACACAACACCCCCCCCCCCTCCACATTCACTAAAAATAGATCAAGCTTCAACAAAGAAAACCATACAAGATACCTTCATTCAACAAATACAATGTCCCCCATCCAAAAACTACATAACAAATCTACAATATAAGTTCTTATTAATAAATTCTAATTAAGAAAAACAACCAAATATTAGAACCAACCATAGAAATTAGTTACAACTAGATCATTCCATAAAGTTCAACAATTTAAATGTATAGGAAAAACATAATGGAAGTATATTTTACATACCTCATAAAGTTTGTCCCAAGAACTTTATCTATCAACAAAATTTCTACACAACAAAAGTAACAAAAAACTTTCAAAATAAAATTTAACACTAAATAAACTAGAAATTGAGAAAAAAAAAACTAGCAATTGAATCCAAAAATATATCTCACACTCCTTTATGAACAAAACTTAGGGAAAGATGGTAAGAAACGAAAATGGAAAGGAAAAACGGAAATGGGAAGAAACAAAAATGGGAGAGAAGTTACCCATGGTGACAATGACGTTTTTCGGCGCTCTCCGACGGTATGGCGTTTTCCGGCGCACTCCGACGGTCCCAGCACCCTCGGTTTGAAGAGAGAAGATGAGAGAAGTTGAAGGGAGAAGAAAAAGGCAGCAGGTGAACTAAATGAAGGTTCTGGTGTTTTTTTTTAAAGGCTCTGCGACGCAAATTCTCATTTCGTCGCAGGCCTTGCGACGAAATTCCCCTTTTTTTCGCAAGTTGCGACGAAAATCCCTCTTTCGTCGCAAGGCTTGCGACGAAAGAGGGATTTTCGTCGCAACCTCAAAGTGATTGATGCGCTCCCTGCACGAAAAATACACTGCACGAGGTGGGTGTCTTTTCCGAACTTTGCGACGAAAATGAAGCTTTTGACGCTAGCTTTGTGACGCAACGGTCATTTCGACGCTGATTATTGCGACATTTTTTTGAGTTTCATCGCTGACAGGTTATTTTGTCAAAAAAATTTGAATTGTTGGCGGGAAATTTTGGTCGCGAGCGACGAAAATAACGAATTCGACGCAACGTACATGCGACGAAATATAGTTTTCGACGCAAACTCAAACACTAGGTCTGAAAATTTTCATGGAGCATCGAAATAGAATAAAACGTCGCAAGGTTAGCGACGTAATTCTTCGTTTCGTCGCATGAATGCGACGTTTGAGGTTTCGTCGCTGAGTTTTCGACGCTAAAGCCCTCCTTTCTCGAATTAATCATAGCTAAATGTTAGCATGCAATGTCACTAGGTTTGTTAAAAGTGTTTAATGCACCTAGATCTTTAGAGTAAAGACCTTACATTACTGTGGTTATAAGGGAACTCTCTCGGTAAAGTTCTGTCTAAGGTTGGGGGTATTTAAGTTCAAGGTTTACGGAACACCTCCTACCTGGGAACTGACCCGAACCTTCAGTTGAATTAACCATAGTAATGTTGACTTGCAATGTTGAGTTTATTAAAAGAAGTTTAATTCACCTAAAACATTGTGGTTGAATCCTTTCCATAATTGTTATAATAGGATCAGACTTAGATAGATTGACTTAGCCAAATTTTATCGAAGTTAAACAACCCTAAATTAACCTTAGGACATTTTCAGTGGGAGGAAAATTACAAAACGAGATTTAAATCAAGTTTTGCTCCTACGTCCTTGTATTCACAACGTGAGGTTCATGCTCGGCTTCAACTCGCCCTAGGAGCGGCCTCCCTTCGGAAAGTGTTTGCATGGATCAATAACAAGGTGAATGGGAAAAATGTCTAGAGTAAGTGGGAGCGGGACACGTGTCAATGTATCCCTCGGTCTCCACCCCTAGTTCACACTGTGAGAATCCTATGATCCGCCTGCAGGTTGTCCTGGCACAACCATCCCTTCGAAGGGCCTGATCATAGGATTCGGAACATCGTGAACTCCTGAATAGGATAGGAACTCTTAGGCTAATCACCAACAGTTGTCTTTCCCTTCGGTAGCCTGTTGGTGCGTGCCTCTGAGATCTGAAAGTGGGAGGGTTACACTTACGGGGATTAGTTAAATGTGTTAACTAACCCTTGACCGAACAACGGTAACTAAACGCTAACGGAATATGAGTTATTCTAGTGTTAGAGTTTGGTTGAGATTGTCTCAATTTAGAGGAGGAGTAGCTGACCACCCTTCAGTGGCTGTTGTTCTAAACCTTTGAAGTATCGTTGCAAAAGCTAAATCGATAGTTTTATAGGTTTTTTTTATTGCTTATTTGTTTTTGCAGAATTTGATTGGATTATTTTTAATGGGTTGTTGCAATTAATAATACAAGTAATTTGTTACTTTAGCAATTATATAATAATTTTATGTGTGTTGTCTTACGTCATTTTATAAATAACGGTAATACAACAAGCTTAAACGACAAATTGTGGTAAATAAGTCTAGGATTATTCTTAACTGAGGAATGTCCTCATGCCCCATATGTTTAATTCATTAAGAATTGTTCTTGGTGAATATGACATAGAACTCTACTTAGCAAAAAGAGAACTTGTTCAAGACCGTAATTTTCATTTACCTGTCTTGAAAACGTGATTAGTGAAGAATAGTGATTCTCCTTGAATACTTGATTCAAGGGCCACAAATCACGTGTGTTCTTCTTTTAAAGGAATAAGTTCCTAGCAAGAGCTTGCTGCTTGTGTAATAACTCTCAAAGTTAGAATTAAAGAGGTTATTTTAGCTATATCAGTGGGGAACATTAAGTTATTTTTCTCAGTGGGAGAAAATACATATTATTAGATAATGTGTATGTAATTCCTAAGATCAAAAGAAATTTGACTTCTGTGTCTTACTTGTTGGAACAATGTTACTCTTTACCTTTCTCTGCCAATGCAGTTTTGTTTCAAGAAAGGGAGTTGACATTTGTTTAGCTTTACTGGAAAGTAACCTAAATGTTTTAAGACTAATCAAGAGTAAAGCAGTCATGAACACTGGGTTGTTTAAGACTGCTACTACTCAATGCGAAAAGAGGCAAAAGATTTCTCCTAAAGGAAAAAATACCTTTCTTTGGTTCTAAGGTAGACCATATTAATCTCAATTTGATTGGGAGATTGGTCAAAAGTGAACTTCTAAGCGAGTTAGAAGAGGACTCTCTACTACCTTGTAAGTCATGCCTTGTGGGCAATATGACTGATAGATCTTTTACTGGAAAAGATCTAAGAGTCAAAGAGTCCTTGGAGCTTGTACATTTGGATCCTTGTGGTTCAATATGTTAAAGCAGTGGGAGGGCATGAATAATTCATCTCTTTTGGATGATTATTCAAAGGTATGAGTATCTTTACCTAATGCAACTTAAGTCTGAAGCTCTTGAGATATTCGAAGGGGCTTAGGACTGAAGTTGAAAACTTGTTAGGTGAGATGATAAAAACACTTCGATCTAATCACAGTGTTTAGTATAGGGATTTGAGATTCCAGAACTATTTGATAGTACATGGGATCAACCCTCAATCTCATTTAGGAGAAATAGAACCCTATTGGATATGGTTCATTCCATGTTGAGCTATGCTCAATTGTCTGGCTCGTTTTGGGGTCATGTAGTGTTGACTGCATTGCATACTGTAGTAGGCAACCCCAAAGGAAACGAGAAGTGGATACTTCTTCAATTCACAAGAGAATAAAGAATTTGTATCAACAAATGCTAAATTCTCAGAAGAAGTTCACATCAAAAATCATAAACCACAAGAGTAAAGTCAGTTTAAGTAAGTTAACTAATGAAGCTACAGTAACATCCCCAAGAGTTGTTGATGAGACTGACTGTTCAACAAGAGTTGTTGATGGATTAGTGCATCTAGTTAGTCACATCCGTCTCAATAGTTGAGATTGCCTAAATGTGGTGAGAGGGTTGTTTGATAACCTGAACGTTACATGGGCTTGTTTGAAGCCTAGGTCATCATACCTAATAATGGCATAGTGGGTTAATTATCTTTTAGAAAGAAAATGAATGATGTTGACAAGGACCAATGGATTAAGGTCATGGACCTGGAAATGAAGTCTTTTGTATTTCACTTCCATCTGGGATCTTGTAGATCTGCTTGATGGGTAACACCTATTAGTTACAAGTGGATTTACAAGAGAAAACGAGACATTAAAGGTCTTAACCAGAAGGGTACATACAGCAAGATCGAAAGCAAAAGGGTTTGCAAGCTTAAGTGATCCATTCATCGATTGACCTAAGCATTTCGATCTTGAAATATAAGATTTGATATAGTGACCAAATCTTTTCGCTTTAATCGGAACATTAATGAGTCTTGTGTTTACAAGTAATCATAAATAGTTCAGTAGCTTACTTAGTGTTGTATATGATTGATATCCTAATCATTGGGAATGATGTAAGTTGTCTTACTAACATTAAAGGAGCTAGCAGCTCATTTCCAAATGAAAATTTGGGAGAAGCCGAGTTTGTTCTTGGGATCCAAATCGTTAGGAATCGTTAGAACAAAAAGCTAGCCTTGTCTCAAGTGACTTATATCTACAAGATGTGAGTTAGATATAAGATACAGAATTCCAAGAAGGGTTCACTACCTTTCAGGCGTGGAATTCTTTTTGTCTAAGAAACCGTTTCCTAAGACACCTCAAGAAGTTGAGGAGATGAGACGAATGCCCTATGCAAGAGGGATTATCAGTAAGTATCAATCTAATCCAAGATTTAATCATTGGAAAAACGTTAAGAATGTTGGGTTTTATGCCCTAAAACTCGTAGATAGTGAATGTAACCGTTGACCGGATATTAATGAAATAATATTGATATATTTTTCCATTAATTGTTATTAGTTATTTTATATTTGTCTTTGCCTAATAATAACCCTAATCCAATAAACTAGACATCCAAGGCTGTAATATGAGTCTTGAACTATATGTAGTGACATATGGGATCATTGTTCAAGAAACAGCCTAAAGGGTCTATAGTATAGGGATAAGACTGGGTGCCTTATCCTGGTGACACTATGGATACGACCCACTTTATATTTGATACAAACGTTGTGATCCAACGCGTTCGTGTAGGAGACATGCAAGTGGGGGTATCCTATGCAATGAGTTTGCATAAGACCGGACCGCGAAATAGTAACCACTGGTTATAACACCGTTAACTAGTTGGTTTTCTATTTCACTAGGATGACCTAGACAACTTAGTCTTAATCCTGAGTTGATTATGGACTCCTGCTCATGAGAGATTGTCCTTTGATTTGTATGGGTGAGAGTGGCCAATACGCCGACTCAATAAGCCTACCACTTTGGAGACAAGACCGAATGGGGAGCTGGGAACATAATCGTACAAGATGGAATTCACTCCTTCCCGACTTTAGGGAAGCAGATGAGTGTTCCCTTAAGTGGTTACTCCGAGTCTTGAACAAAGGGCCCTACCCTCTCAATGGCACGAGAGGGTTTTCTGTTTGATGGTTGGACCACAAACAGGTTGTTCATTAGAGGAGAATTGGTACTTAAGGAAATAGAGGTAACCCAGGGGTAAAACGGTAATTTGACCCAGCTGGTGTTACGGACACTCGTGAAGGACTAACTAGTCGATATTGGTCTAGATTCGTGGACACAGAAAATATGTCTGCAGTGAGAAGAGTGCAACTGTGAGTCTATAGTGGAATGTACACACAGTTAACGAATATTGATTAATGTGGTTAATGAGTTTGACCAATTAATCTCACATCGTTGGAGCTTCTGATCTGCAGGTCCATTAGGTCCCACTGGTAGCTCGTAAAGTAATTTGAGGCAACTAAGTAATAAAAGTAAATTGAAAATGTTCAATTTATTAAGGGAAACAAATATAATATATATTGATATATTATTATGAGAGAAATTAATATTTGAAAAGTTCAAATATAAATTTATGGAAGTTTGAAAGAGTTCAAAATAATGAATTAATTAATTTAAGGCCTAAAATGTGTTTGGGCAAATTAATTAATTCTAGGCCGGGAATTAAATATGTGATATTTAATTGGTGGTTAATTAATTAAAGAATTCATTAACCGGGAATTAATCAATTATGGAAATAATTAATCACTTAAGGAAGTGATTAATCATTTATGGAAATGATCTAATCACTTATGGAAGTAATTAGTCATTTGTGGAAAAGATTAATCAATTATGGAATTGATTGATCATGATTGATTAATTAAGGAATAAGATTGAATCAATTATGGAAAAGATTGATTTAATTGAATATTTTATTCATGGCCTCTCTTCTATAAATAGAACATTAGACCTAATTGGTCATGACACTGGACACTCTTGAAAGACAAGACCTAGAATTCTCTCTAGCCTCCCTCTTAGAGAAAGACTCCCACAAGTCTTTTGCCTCCTAGACTCAGAGACATACCGGTGTAACCTCTGTGGTGATTGTGTCAATCAAAGAAGAATTTCCAGCGAAGAAACCCTTAAAGCGGCTGCTGCCTTTTCGTTCGTGGAGCGTCGTTGGCGAAGAACGGTCAAGTCTACAACGGAGGTTTGTAACGGTTCTTCCTCTTTTCTTTAGAAAAGTTTTTAAAATAAATTTAGATTTATTTTAGCATGTTTAAACCAATTTTACAGCGGCTTTAAAGGTTGTTTAAAGTTTTGTATGAGTTATCGTAACGGTATTTTAATGTTAATTAATATACGGCGTAAGGTCCAATCGATGCGCTTCCGCTGCGTGGGGACTTTTATTCCCTTCAAAGAATATCCTCAAGTATTCGAGGAGAACGAGGAACTATATGCTCGTGTATGGGACTAAGGATTTGATCCTTAGAGGATACACTGACACAGGTTTTAAGACTGATAAGGATTTGAGGAAATCTACATCAGTATCTGTGGTCACTCTTTACGATGGAGCTATAGTATGGCATAGTTACAGCCTTGACCGTATAGGCCGAAAAATAAGCTACTTGTGAAGCAGCGATAGAGTGTATGGCTTAGAAAGTTCTTGATTGATTTGGAATGTGTTCCAAATGTGAACTTGCCCATCACACTTTATAGTGATATAGTGGTGTTGTGGAAAATTCAAAAGAACATCGCAGCCTAAGACAAGCAAACACATTAAATTGAATGAAATATTGTTGATTCATTTACAAAGACTCTCTCGGCTAAAGTGTTTGAGAGTCATCTAGAATGTCTAGATCTACGAGATATGTACAAAGGTGTAATCTAGGGCAAGTGGGAGAAATGTAATGGGTATAGTGATACCATTATGTAATGGGTATAGTGATGCCCTAGTTTATTGTATTTGTACATTGTATATGTTTTATACATGTATTTATACACCCACTGCTGTATAAATTATTGTACATCCCACTAAACTAGAGTTTTAGTTCAAGTGGGAGTTTGTTGGGTTTTATGCCCTAAAACTCGTAGATAGTAAATGTAAACAAATTGTATAATTGTTTCAATAAAGTGTTATTGAGTTTCTACAATAAAGTGTTATTGTTAAATATTGCACAATTTGATCCAAATCCAATAAACTAAGATCCAAGGTTGTTTGTATGTAACTTGAACTAGTATGTGGGGACATACGAGGATCGATGTTCAAGTAACAACCTAAAAGGTCTATAGTACAAGGATAAGGTTGGGTACCTTATCCTGGTAACACTATGAGATACAACCCGCTTTGTATTTGATACAGACGTATTGATCCAAAACGTCCATGTAGTAGACATGCAAGTGGGGGTATCCTATGCAATGAGTTTGCATAAGACCGGACCACAAAATAGTCAACCATTAGTTATAACATCGTTAACTAATTAGGTTACTGTTTCAATAGGATGGCCTAGGTAACTCAGTCTTAATCCTAAGGGCCCATTTGGTTTAAGGTTTTATAGATGCCTGGGAATACATGATGCCTGGGAATACTATGCCTGGGAATAAGATTGCTGGGAATCAAAGATAACTGTGTTTGGTGTTGTGCATGGGAATGTCATCCGGATTTTATGAGAACAAATTATGTTTGTATTTATTTTTTAGAATTAATCTGGTAAACTTTATGTAATTTTAATAAATTAATCAATAAAATAATCAAAATTAGTTCAAACTATTAATAAAAATTAATGAAATAATAATCATGAAATAATTTTAATGGGATAAACTATGTTAATTTAACAACTTAAAATTATTTAATTAATTGTTTAATAAATATTTTTAACTACAATAATTTAATATATTGTATCCATAAAAATTAATTAGATAACTTTTCAAAAAAAAATTAATTAGATAAATATTTAATAATAATATAATTATATATTTATTATAAGGAAATCCAAAAAAAGTAATTAATGGATTATAAATAATCGATAAGTAATTAATTATAATTATTGAAAAATTAATTTTTATACTAAATTAATTTAAATGATTTTAATTCAATAATTAAATATATTTTCGATAATATTAACTAATTAATTATAATTTTAGTAATATGTAATTACCATCCCTACAATAAAATTGGACTAAGTATTTGTTTAAAAGTCCTAAAAAAAGTATTTACTTAAAAAAATTGAAATTAATGACAAACTATTATTTAATCTAATTAAATAATATATTATATTATTTTTAATTTAGTATCCATTAGTTAATTAATTAACTATATTCAAAATAAAATTGCATATAAAAATAACAAAGAAGAGATGGGAAAAGAGAAAACCCATGCTTTTGCAAGGGCATAGAAAACCCTTGCTTATGGGCATAAATGATGCCTGGGAATGAGTTATTTCCTGGGCCCACCACAGAAATCTTGAAACAAACAAGGATATTATAAACCCTTGCCCATTCCCATCTCCAGAAACCTTGTACCAAACGGGCCCTAAGTGTATCATGAACTCCTTCTCATGAGGGATTGTCCTTTGATTAGCCTGGGTGAGAGTGGCCAATACGCCGACTCAATATGTCTTCCTTTTTTGGGACAAGACCGAGTGGGAGGCTGGGGACATGACAACACAAGAAGAAATTCACTCCTTCCCGCTTCTAGGTGAAGTAGATGAGTGTTCCCCTAAGTGGTGACTCTGGGACTTGAACAAAGGGATCTCGCCCTCTCGCTGGCTCGAGAGGGACTTTCTGTTTAATGGTTGGACCATAAACAGGTTGTTCATTAGAGGAGCACTGGTACTTAAGGAGATAGATGTAACATAGGGGTAAAACGGTAATTTGACCCAGCTGTGATTACAGACACTCGTGAAGGATTGACTTACCGACATAGGACTACATCCATGGACACAGAGATGTTCTACAGTGAGAAGAGTTCAGCTGTGGGTCTTTAGTGGAATGACCCACAGTTAATGAATATTGGTTAACCTGATTAATGAGTTTAATCTATTAACCTCATATCATTGGAGCTTCTGATCTGTAGGTCCATTAGGTCCCCCTGCTAGCTCGTAAAGAGTAATTAGGAACAAGTATATCTTGAGAGAATTTGAATAGTTCAAATTCATATTGGGAATTAAGTTAATTGTACGAGATACAAATTAATATAATGTATAGTGATGCATTAAAATATAAAGTCTAATTTGAGATTAAACTTTATAATATTGAGAGATTGATATATTTGAAAGAGTTCAAATATATGTCTAATTAAATATATGGTATTTAATTAGAAGATGAATTAATTAATTATGAATTAATTAATTATTCAATTTAGTTTAAATTAAAATGAGATTTAATTAAAATATAGTCTATGAGAGAAATATATATTTGAAGAAGTTCAAATATTCATATGAATTTGATTCATATTAAATTTATAGGATATAAGAGAATTTTAAGGAGTTCAAATTTTAATATGAATTTGATTCATATTATAGAATTAATTAATTGAAGACCTCAAATTAAATATATGATATTTAATTGGGTAATTAATTAATTAACTAATAGAAGGTCTGAAATTAAATATATGATATTTAATTGGTGATTAATTAATTAAAGAATTAATTAATTGGAAATTAATCAATTATGAAAATGATTAATCACTTATGGAAGTAATTAATCATTTATGGAAATTATTTAATCACTTATGGAAGTGATCAATCATTTATGGAAAAGATTAATCAATTATGGAATCGATTAGTCATGAAATTGATTAATTATGGAAAAGATTAAATCAGTTATGGAAATAATTGATTTTAAATGAATATTCTATTCATGACTTTTCTCCTATAAATAGAACACTAGCCCTAGGGTTTAGGTAGAACAACATATGGTCACCATAAGGCCTTCTCATATTCTCTCAACTCAAGAACTCTAGGGAGAATTTTCTCACTAGAGTTTTTCCCATTTAAGATTAGGTAGTCCCACAACTACGTTCCTAATCTCAGAGTTATAGCGGGGAAGATCAAATGGTGTTCTTCGTTGTTGCAGAGCAATCAAGAATCATCCGTTGAAGTATTCAGAGTCGTCAACGGAGGTATGTTTTTCATCGCTTAACCTTTTACCAATGTATTAGTATTTTTGTAGAACAAAATTAATTTACGAACGGTCCAATTGCTTCAGCTGTAACGGAATTAGGAATTCCAATCCTTCAACGACGACACGTGGAACTATGGGAGAGTGACACATGTGGGCCTTTCTGGTTATTTAAATATATATATATATATATATATATATATATATATATAAGTTTATTTTTTTTAAAAAAATGTGTCAAACGGCTACTTGATTTTTAAAATTAAAAAAAAATTCAAAATCTGACTTGCAATTAATGTTTGACCGTTCGAAGTTTTATTTTCAAATATATATATATTATTTTTAAGTTTTGTTTACAGTTAACACATAAACTTATATATATATATATATATATATTATTATTATTATTATTATTATTATTATTATTATTATTATATATTATATATTATTTTAAATTTCTAATTTACTTTTAAATCTCTTTTAATCTCCACCCTTCATTTTTTCTTTAACTCAAATCCAATGGTCCAAATTAAATTTATCTTTTTACCCTATTTTCCTCTTTTTAAACTCTTCTTCCTCCCCAAATTTTTTACCAACAAATTTTACATTTTACAATCCTCCAAAACTCAAAAGTTTCCATTGTTGCTCTCTCCAAGCTCCCAAATTTTTCTTTTCATCTTATTCTTGAGAGAGTGTTATTGTATTGTGAGGATACATTTGTTCAGTGCTCAAATTTATAAATCCACTCTATTGAGAGTTGTCTTGTGTTCTTCAAAAATTCCAAAAATTGTAACAGTTTGATCCTAACCCGTGGAAAGGATTGGGTTTGCTCTTGAACCCGTAAAAGGAGCGGTGGTGTATCAGTTGGGCTCTAATCCGTGGAAAGAGTCGGAAAGTTTTTTATTCAAATTCCCAAGAGGCGCTTGGGGAGTGGAGTAGGTCGAGTTTGACCGAACCACTACAAAATTACGGTGTCTTCCTCTCTAACTCTTTCCTTTTTATTTTTGCAATTAATTTAAGTAATTTATTGCATGATTTGGTTTGTTCTTGTTTGTTGCATAAATTGATATTTTCTTATTGGTTATAAAAAGTGTACTAATTAGTTTAACTAGGTTAATTTAAGAAAAAGTTTAATTAAACCCTATTCACCCCCCCTCTAGGGTTGCCATACCGATCCAACACCTCAATGCCCTTATAGAGCTACTGGTGGGACCTAATGGACCTACAGATCCGAAGCTCCAACGATGTGAGATTAATTGGCTAAACTCATTAACCAAATTAATCAATGTTCGTTAATTGTGGTTCACTCCACTATAAAACCACAGCTGCACTCTTCTCACTGCAGATATATTTCTGTGTCTACGGATATCGACCATCAACAGCAAGTTAGCCCTTCACGTGTGTTCGTACCCCAACTAGGTCAAATTACCGTTTTACCCCTATGCTACCTCTTCATCCTTAAATACCAGTGCTCCTCTAATGAACAACCTGTTTGAGGTCCAACAAACAAACAGAAGACCCTCTCGTGCCATAGAGAGGGTAGGGCCCATTGTTCAAGACCCGGAGACACCACTTAAAGGCACACCTCTACTTACCCTAAATTTGGGAAGGAGTGAATTCCATCTTATAAGACTATGTTCCCAACTCCCCACTCGGTCTTGTCCCCAAAATGGTAGGCTTATTGAGTCGGCGTGCAGGCCACTCTCTCCCATACAAATCAAAGGACAATCCCTCATGGACAGGAGTCCATAATCCACTCAGGATTAAGGCCAAGTTGCCTAGGTCATCCTAGTGAAATAGAAACCGAGCTAACTAACGGTGTTACAGTTAGTGGTTAACTATTTCGCGGTCCGATCTTTATGCAAACTCATTGCACAAGATACCCCCACTCGCATGTCAACTACATGTATGCATTAGATCAATACGTTTGTATCAATATACAAAGCGAGTCGTATCCATAGTGTCACTAGGATAAGGTACCCAACCTTATCCCTATACTACAGACCCTTTAGGCTAAAACTTGAACATCGATCCCCGTATGTCCCTACATACTAGTTCAAGCCTCATTCTATTAGCCTTGGATGTTTAGTTTATTGGATTAGGGTTAATAAGACAAGATACAATACAAACATGAATAATACATCACTTTTATTAATGTTCGGTCAAAAGTACATTTACTATCTACGAGTTTTAGGGCATAAAACCCAACATTACTGTCATTTGTTGTTAAGATGTCAAAGTAATTGACCTCTTTTTATTGTTTTTTGCAATTTCAATTTTCAATTTCAAGTTAGGTTAGTCATTTTACTCATTTCATTTTCTAGACTTCCTTCTATGTGTTCAAGTAAATTTCATCATTCAATGAAGATTTTAGTTCATTTCCCTTTGCTATTGCATATTATACTCTCCATGGCAAAATATTTACTCTTCTTTTCTTCTATTTTCTCTCTATGTCAAATTATCAACATCTTAAGCAGTAATATTGAGATTGAATGTGCAAACAATTCTCAATATGAACTTGATATTCCTGTACACAATGTTGAGTCTGACGAGAAAGAAGAAGATTTTGAACCTAGTGCTGAGTTGTTAGAAATGATAGAGGAAGGGGAAAAAACGTTGGGTCCCCATGAAGAGTTAACAAAGATAATTAACCTGGGATCACAAGCGGAAGTCAAGGAGGTTCAAATTGGCACTAATGTCTCTACAGAAACTCGCAAAAAGCTTATTGATTTGCTCACAGAATATGTTGATATTTTTGCTTGGTCCTATCAAGACATGCCTAGGCTAGACACGAATATTGTAATGCATCATTTACCACTCAAACTCGAGTGTAAACCAGTAAGGCAAAAGTTGCGAAAGATGAAGCTGGACATGTTAATCAAGATAAAGGATGAAGTCAGGAAACAAATTGATGCTGGATTTTTTACTGTGTCCAATTACCCTGAATGGGTTGTAAACATTGTTCCTGTGCCAAAGAAGAATGGGCAAGTTAGGATGTGTGTGGATTATAGGGATTTAAACAAAAGCAAGCCCTAAAGATAACTTTCCACTCCCTCACATTGATGTGTTGGTAGATAACACTGCTGGTTTCTCTACCTTCTCTTTTATGGTTGGTTTTTCAGGCTACAATCAAATAAAAATGGCACCTGAAGATCAGGAAAAAAACTACATTTATTACATTGTGGGGAATATTCTGCTACAAAGTTATGTCATTTGGTTTGAAAAATGATGGGGCCACCTACCAGCGAGCCATGGTTACTTTATTCCATAATTTGATGCACAAGGAGATTGAAGTGTATATAGATGATATGATTGCCAAGTCGAAAGAGGAGGAAGAACATACAACCGTTCTCTGCAAGTTGTTCGATCGATTAAGAAAGTTCCAAGCTCAAGCTCAATCCGATCAAATGTATATTCGAGGGAACCTCTAGTAAATTGTTAGGATTTGTGGTTATTCAAGAAGGTATCAAGGTCGATCCTGACAAAGTCAAAGCAATTCTGGAAATGCCGCCTCCGCAAACACAGAAAGAAGTTATAGGATTTTTTGGTCGGATAAATTATATTGCTAAGTTCATAGAGCAATTAACCACAACATGTGAGCCTATTTTCAAGTTACTTCGCAAAAATAATGATGGCATTTGGAATGAAGATTGTCAAACATCATTTGATAAAATTAAGCAATATTTACGAAACCCACCGATCCTCGTACCACCAGTGCCTAGACGTCCACTCATTTTGTATCTCACCGTAACAGAAAGTGCAATGGGATGTGTACTGGGGCAGCATGATGACTCTGGTAGGAAAGAACGAGCTATATACTATTTGAGCAAAAAGTTTACCAGTTGTGAAACTAGGTACTCCTCGATGGAAAAAACTTATTGTGCTCTAGCCTGGGCTGCACCTTGCTTAAGGCAATACATGTTGTATTACACGACATGGCTTATTTCAAAAATGGATCCTGTGAAATACATCTTCGAGAAGTAATCTTTATCGGGATGAATTGCAAGGTGGAAAGTTCTTTTATCCGAGTATGACATCACATATGTGACTCGAAAGTTAGTAAAGGGGAGTGCTCTAGCTGATTATCTGGCATAGCAACCTATAGAGGATTATGAGCCGATGAAGTTCGACTTCCCTATTGAGCATATCCTCACTATAGCAACAGAGAAAAAATATCAAATCCAGATATGTGGACCATGTTCTTTGATGGGGCTTCGAGTGAATTGGGTCACGAAATAGGCTCAATATTGATATCGCCTCGAGGAGAATTATTCCCTCTCACTGCTAAGCTGTATTTTGATTGTACGTACAACATGGATGAATACGAAGCTTGTTCAATGGACATTTAAGCTGCTCTAGATATGAAGATTGAAAGGCTTCAGGTCTTGGGGGACTCTTTGCTAGTGATTCATCAGCTAAGAGGAGAATGGGAAACCAGAGATGCTAAATTATTGCCTTATAAGCAACTTATAACAAGATTATCACAATAGTTTGATCAAATTACTTTTGATTATTCCCCAAGAGAGAATAATCAGATAGCAGATGCATTGGCTACTCTAGCAGTCATGTTCAATGTGGATTTCGATGAAGGGGTCCAACCAATTAAAATCGAAAAGCGAGATGTTCCCGCCTCCTGCATGAACATTGAGAAGGAGTCAGATGACAAGTCGTGGTTTCAAGATATCAAACAGTATCTGAAATGCGGAACCTTTCCTCCTAATGCATCAGAAAATGACAAACGAACTCTGAGAAGATTGGCAGTGAAATTTTTCTTGAATGGGGAGATACTTTACAAAAGAAACTATGACATGGTACTGTTAAGATGTGTGGACACCATAGAGGCTAATCAGATTATGATAGAAATCCATGAGGGAATTTGTGGTACCTATGCAAATGGGCATATGATGGCTAGACAAGTTTTGAGAGTTGGTTATTATTGGCTGACTATGGAAACAAACTGCATCAAGCATGCAAGAGAATGTCATAAATGTCAAATTTATGCAGACAAGACTCATGCTCCTTCATCCGAGTTACACATTTTAACTGCTCCTTGGCCTTTCTCTATGTGGGGAATGGATGTGATTTGACCCATTTATCCTAAAGCTTCAAATGGACATCGGTTTATCTTGGTGGCCATAGATTACTTTACCAAATGGGTAGAGGCAGCCTCTTATCGTGATGTGACAAAAGGGATCATGATCAAATTCATCAAGAAGGAGATCATTTGTCGATACGGCCTCCCTGAGACCCTAATATCAGATAACACTAGAAACTTGAACAATAAGATGATGAGTGAGCTATGTGAGCAATTCAAGATTAAACATCTCAATTCCACCCCCTACAGACCAAAAATGAATGGGGTTGTTGAAGTTGCAAACAAAAACATAAAGGGACTGTTTGGAGCGTTGAATTGGTTATAATATCTGATGGTTATAATAATCTGGCAATTATTATAATCTGGGGGTTATAATAATCTGTGTTTAGGGTGCAGATTATTATAGTCTGGGATAAAATAATCTGTGTTTGGGGTGCAGATTATTTTAATCTGGGATAAAATAATCTGTGTTTGGAGTGTTGATCTGTTTTAACATGAGGTTCTGAATCAAAGGTTCAAACTGACTGTTTTCTTTTTCTAGTTTTTTTTTTTTTTTTATGATATCCAACACTTTGATTTGATTTAGGGTTATGTTTTTTTTTTTTTTTTGTTACAAAGCAAAAAAGTTTAGGTTTTGGTATAGAAAAATCATATTAGTTAACTTTTAGTATTGCCAAAATAAAAATTGTAAATGTTTAGTTCAAAAATCATATTAGTTTTTTTCTTTTTTTATCAATAAAATCATTTGAAATAAACTTGAGTGTGGTAAATATAATTTCGTTTGAATGTTTTTTTTTTCAATTGATTAACCTTCGATGTTGTCAACGACTTTTCCGACAACCTTTGATGTTTTTTTTTCTTTATTTTTATTTTTTATATTTTTCAAAATGAAATTGAGAAGAAATATGGAAAAAAAAATTGGTGGCCGGAAAAGTCATCGGCGATCGCCGGAAAAGTCGTCGGCGGTCGTCGGAAACTTCGCCGGCTGACGGCGGCCGGCGGTCGTCGAAAAAGTCAAGGAGTCGCATGGAAGAAGTGAGGAGATAGTTACTGTAGTGGGTTGAATAATGGTTACTGTAGAAAATGGATAAAATAATCGGGGGTTAAAATAACCCACCTCACCAATTATTTTTGTTGGTGCCCCAAACATTGAATAGGTTATAATAAGGGGGATTATTATAACCTATTCAGTGCCCCAAACACCCCCAAAAAGAATTGTTGAAAAGATGACTGTAACGTACAAAGATTGGCATGAAATGCTTCCCTTCGCTCTACACGGCTATCGCATGTCGGTTCGAACATCAACTGGGGCAACGCCTTTTTCCTTAGTATATGGTATGGAGGTTGTGCTCCCAAATGAAGTGGAAATTCCATCACTAAGAGTTCTTATGGAAGCTAAATTAGAAGAGGCTGAATGGGTCCATAATCGCTATGAACAGCTCAATTTCGTTGAAGAGAAGAGATTAACAGCATTGAGTAGAGGTCAGCTCTACCAAAGAAGGATGATGAGAGCATATGATAAGAAAGTTCGCCCAAGAAGATTTAGAGAGGGAGATCTTGTACTGAAAAGGATCCTTCCATTTCAAAAGGATCATCGAGGAAAATGGACTCCAAATTCTGAAGGACCATTTGTGGTGAAAAAGGTTTTCTATGGAGGGGCATTAATCTTAACCAATATGGATGGCTGTGAATTATCAAGCCCAGTCAATTCAGACTATGTTCAGAATTATTATGCATAGATCGTCTGGTCTGACTATCTTTCCCAAGAAGGCTAGACAAAGTTGCAGAGTATTTCAATAAGTGTTTTGGAAAGTTTCATTTCAGTCTCAGTATTTTGTTTAAAAAGTTGTTTTATCCCTCACCACCTCCACCCCTCAACTTGGAGATGTTTTCCATTGTGTACTTTGGTGATTAATAAAGGATTTGTTTCCTCCATTTTTTACCAGTATAGTTGTTATTTTTACGCCAATCACAAATGCAAATTATGCATGTTACATCTCAAGTTCGGGTATTTCATTGTCCAGCCTCTTTGCTCTCTTTCAAAAAAGGAAAAAGAAAAGAAAAAGAAAAAAGAAAAATAAAAATAAAAGAAAAAGAGAAAAAGAAAAAGAAAGAAAATAGATGCTTTCACTATAATCGTTGAGGAAAATTGGTCAATTCTTGCCTATTTTACCCTTCTCATGAAAAGTGTGTTCGTTATTATCAACTATACTCTCAATCAACTGCAACCTTTATTTTGACCGTCGTTCATGTGCAAAGTTTCATATTACCATTCCTCCCTAGACAAGGTTCCAATTATCACACTGGGGCAAAACACCCCCTCATGAAGTAAAAATTCGAAATTACTTACTATAAAACCTTGAGCCTATCCCACCACACGTGATTTTTGTGGTAACCCAACTTGAATTACCGATTCATCATTGTTTTGCTAAACTCATCATGTATAGCTGCGTTGAATCTTCATATTTGTCTACCCACTTGAGAGCCTTTTGCTAAGCCTGTCACATCTAACCTTGTGGCAAACATTTCAAAATATCCACCCAATATTACCAAGAGACCTTCAATAGTAATGA
This sequence comes from Luffa aegyptiaca, assembly GCA_017139565.1. Taxonomy (NCBI): domain Eukaryota; kingdom Viridiplantae; phylum Streptophyta; class Magnoliopsida; order Cucurbitales; family Cucurbitaceae; genus Luffa; species Luffa aegyptiaca. The sequence goes on from CM029397.1 coordinate 29,276,160, forward strand.
AATAGGGATTAAACTCTTACGATTTACTGCTTCATAATTAAGACTTATAGTTATTTGAGTATTCCTATATTTCAACTTTTTTTCAATCTACACTTTTTCTACCATTTCTATCGTTTGCCTTCTCTCATTTTATTGGAAGTGACTCCAAGACTAAGGATGATAATCTTGGGAACTTGGACTTAGTAACTTGACAAATTGTCTCGAAGTCTCAAATTCTTACATTGAGTTTTGCTTGAGAAATAACCTTATCATGGTACCGAGGAACATTGACAAAGAAACAACATGGAGTGATTATTGAAGTCGCGAAGGACGGCTTACAGGTGGTTGATCTTCTACATGTGATTGCATTATATTTTGCCAGTCATGAAAAAATATATTTGGCCTAAAAAAGAAAGTTATGAAAAAAGAAAAGAAAAAGAAAAGAGGAAATGAAAAAAGAAAAAGAAAAAAGAAAAAGAAAAAAGAAAAAGTAAAAGAAAAATAAATGTACAAGGCCAAGATAATTCTTGAAATGCATGATTGGGGCAATCAATGTTGATCAAGAGGTCATACCTCCAAACGATTCGAAGATTTTCTTTGTCAATTATCATTTGGAGCAAGAATCTTCATTGCTACACTGGGGCAAAGCTTTCATTGTTATACTAGGGCAAAACCGTCATTATTAAATTGGGACAAGGGCCTTCACCACTATACTACAGTAAAGTCATTTTACCATTTATTTTACCATTTATGTAAACTGTTTTAGACTGGGGAAAAGACCAAGTTAAGAGAATCACACTTCTCCTATGAAGAATCTTCCAATCTCGAGCAGTTCTCTACATTCAAGAATAGAAAGTTGAATCACATTTTCATAGAAGAATCACATTCAGAGAAAGGACAATCACAGTAATGTGGGTTTTTCATCAAAGATTTCGAGTTGACTTGACGAAAGAATGAGATATATGAGATAATCCCTTGAGGAGCTACGCCTTGTTCTCGTAGTGGTTGTCCAAAGAATTGGGGTCACCTTAACAAATATTTTCATTTGAATTATGTTCAATCTCTTATTGTTCAAGAGATTTCTTATGAAGGCATTTGTGACCCATGTTTTCTTCCTTCAGTCCTTTCTCTCTTTCTTTGTTGACTACAATTCCCATTTGTCTCTAGGTCAAATTCATCTTCTTGTATCGAACCTTTTTGTCCACTACAGGGCTAAGGTTATGAAGCGTTTGAATCAGGTAAGATGTCTAATGCTATGAATTACCATTGATAGTCCTCTAAACTAGCACATGAGACACTTCTAAAAAACCTACCATACCCGATATGATTGAGCAATCTATGGTTGACATATATGTTGCCTTTCGGATTGAGCAATCTTTGATTCACATACATGATCTCTTTTAGGTTGAGCAACCTTGATGGACACATACAATTTCTCTCGAGTGTTGAAAGCATAAAAAAAAAAAGAAAAGGAAGAAAAAAAGAGAAATAAAAGAAAAAAGAAAAGAAAGAAGAAAAAAGAAAAGGAAAAGAAAAAGGAAAAGAAAGAAAAAGAGAGGCAATTAAGATACGGAGATGTCTATTGTTATATACTTTGAAAGCTTCCTTGACTGATAAATCTTCATTTCTTCTCATTAGATTCATGGGTAGCTTAATGTCTTTATTGTCAATGCAATACCAATTGAAAGTGTTCAATGTCTGCGACATCTTAAACAATGACGTTTATTCAGTAGACTTCGATAGAAGAGAATCTAAAGTGCAGAGGGTTTAGTGGGAAGAACATTGGAAAATTGCACTCACAAGACGATTTACTATGAGACGCTCGGAAGTCTTTAAATCAAGACCCCAAAGTGTTTTGGTTCATCGTCAGCAGAGTAGCCTAATTCACTTCGTCTATGTGTCTCAATCTATAAAGTCGGAACACAAGAAATGAGCTATTTTATAGTTATGGTTTTCAAAACTCGCTAATTTTGAAGTTTGTGTTTTTGAAACTTGTGCCCTACATATTTTCGTACTGCATAAATTTGCATCTCATATATTTAAGCATACTCTACATTTTGAGATTTTGCAACTCTAAAGTAAAGTGTCGAAGCAATTTTGGCTGATTTTTTATGGTTCATTTATTTGGTTGGTTAAATCGAACCCTATTCTTGTTTAGAGGTCGAAGCCTGGTTGAAGTCAGGTCCATTTTATGGTTAGTTTGGTTGGTTAAATCGAACTCTGCTAGCTAGTAGAGGTCGAAGCCTGGTCTGAGCCAGGTCCATTCCCCTTCTCTTTTGGTTAAATCAAACCCTATTCTTGTTTAGAGGTCGAAGCCTGGTCAGAGTCAGGTTCATTTCATGTTTTATTTTGGTTGGTTAAATCGAACCCTGCTAGTCAGTAGAGGTCGAAGCCTAGTTGGAGTCAGGTCCATTTCATGTTTTAGTTTGGTTGATTAGATCGAACCCTATTAGCTAGTAGAGGTCGAAGCTTGGTCTGAGCCAGGTCCATTCCTCCTTTTCTTTTGGTTAAATCGAACCTTATTCTTGCTTAGAGGTCGAAGCCTGGTCAGAGTCAGGTCCATTTCATGTTTTATTTTGGTTGGTTAAATCGAACCCTGCTAGCTAGTAGAGGTCGAAGCCTGGTCTGAGCCAGGTCCATTCCCCTTTTCTTTTGGTTAAAACGATCCCTATTCTTGTTTAGAGGTCGAAGCCTGGTCAGAGTCAGGTCCATTTCATGTTTTATTTTGGTTGGTTAAGTCGAACCCTGCTATTCAGTAGAGGTCGAAGCCTGGTTGGAGTCAGGTCCATTTCATGTTTTAATTTGGTTGGTTAAATTGAACCCTGCTAGCTAGTAGAGGTCGAAGCCTGGTCTGAGCCAGGTCCATTCCCCTTTTTTTTTTTGGTTAAATCGATCCCTATTCTTGTTTAGAGGTCGAAGCCTGGTTAGAGTCAGGTCCATTTCATGTTTTAGTTTGGTTGGTTAAATCGAACCCTGCTAGCTAGTAGAGGTCGAAGCCAGGTCCATTTCCCTTTTCTTTTGGTTAAATTGATCCCTATTCTTGTTTAGAGGTCGAAGTCTGGTCAGAGTCAGGTCCATTTCCTTTCCTTTTGGTTAAATCGAACCTTATCTTTGATTAGAGATGAAAGTCTTGTCAAAGTATGGTCCATTTTCCTTTTCCAATTTTAGGCTATGCTTGGTTTAAGCATGAAGACCTTTCCTTTTTTAAACGAAAAAACTTCGCCTTCCCAATACTTTGACTTTTTCCTTTGTTTACCCTTTCAATCCTTCAAGGATACACAACGGGGGGAAAATTGTAGACACTGTATTTGGTCCGGTTTGATTTTTAGTCAATTTGTTTTTGGTATGCCAACAAGAGCATAGCTCAACCGACATATAGTTGTATCAATGATCACAAGGTCATTGGTTCGAATCACTCTCCCTGCATATTATCAAAATTCAACCTCCCATTCTTTCCCCCTCTTTCTCAACTCACTCCCCCCTCCTTCTCCACACAAAAAAAAGGAGAAGAGGAGTGAAAGAGTTTAGAGAGAGAAAGGCACATAAAAAAAGGAGAAGAAGTGTGAAAGAGCTTAGAGAGAGAAAGTGAGTTTGAGAGAGAAAAATAGAGATTTTAGAAGGATTTTCAAATAACTAAGTTCACAACCACCGCCGCACCTCGTCGCCGCCGCTTGCCCGTTGATTTCGACGAGGTTCCTAAGTGAGTTTTAAGATAAAAGAGGAGGGAAGGTGGAAGAGTTAAAAGAAAAAAAGAGGGAAGGAAAAGAAAAAAAGGTGGACATTTTTGTGAAGAAGAAGAAGAATAAGGGGAGAGTGGGAGAGAGAGAAAAGGTAAGTAGGTCCCTCCCCATTTAATTGTCTTCACATTTTTTTGAAATTTTATTTTCTCTTTTAATTTTATTTTTGGTATATATTTTGCTTTCATTTTTTTTCTCCTTTTCTTTATTCTCTTTTATTAGTTTTCAAATCCTTATTTGTCATTTCAATTGACTTGTAGTTGGGATTTCTAATTGAAGTTTTATCTCAAATTGGCTTTTACTTTGAAATTCTTAAATCATGTTCAAATTTGCTTTAAAATTGAACTTCTTGTCTATTTCAATTAAATTCTAATTTGAAGGCCAATTTAATTATTGCTTACCGGATTTAATTTGAAATCTCAAATTAGATGTCAATTTCTCCTCAAATGGTTTTAATTTCAAGTTCAAATGAATTTCAAGGTGATTTTGGATTTTTTCTTTCAAATGAATTTCAAGTTGTATCGATTTAGTTTGGATTTTTGAAGCAAAATTCAAAATGAATTTTATTTTAGAATTTAAAAATCAATGTCAATTTCGTGTTAAAGTGAGATTCCAAACCAATGTCTTATGGTTTTAGATTAAAAAGTAATTTCAATTTCAATTAAATTGGAAGTTAATCAATGGCTGTTTTTTTTTCCCTTTTAAATTAAATTGCAAATCATTTTCGATTCCTAAAAGATTAAGTCAAATTTCAAAAGCCAAAAATCAAAATGTTTTTTTTTAATGAGGTTCAACCCATCTTCTTTATTTTATCATTATTTATTTTTTATGCTTAATATCTTAAATTAAAAAAGAGGATTGATTAGGGAAAGTTTTTGCTAATTTTTTTTAAGAAGGTATTTAAGGAAAATAACATAAGGTTTTGTTTTGAGATTAATTTCAATTTACTTTGGTTTGGAATTTTAGTTTGAATTTCAATTGTCTTTCAAGAGTGAATTTTGATTTGTAATGCTTAATTGAGTTTAACTTGAAAATTTGAATTGGATGTCAATTTTGTCTTAATTTTAAATTAAAATTTCAAAATGCTTCAAAGTATTAAATCATGATTTTGAATGATTTTATCACTCGTAAGTTGTTAATTTACATTTCTGTCGTTAAAATGTGAATTAATAAGAGACAAAATAATTCATGTAAAGCCTATGACGGAGTTGAAATAATTTTCAAATTTTTGAGGTGAAAGATTTTCTTTAATTAGGAAATGTTTACATATAATAAAGTCATGGGTTAACCCCACTCACAAAATTAAGTCCTTACTTTATTTAAAGATAAGGTGAAATTAGTGAGACAATTAATTTTCAATTTTCATTTTTTTTCAAATTTTATTTGTTTATTTTCGTTAAGACATGAACCTTTGTTTAATGAATTCGAGTAATAAAATAAAATGTTTTCAAACGGGTGTTGTAGGGTGCTAATACCTTCCCTACACACAACTGACCCCTGAACCTATTTTTTGTTTTTAAGACCAGTTCATTTTTTTTAAAATGGGTGACCAATCACACCCCAAGATGATTGGTGGCGACTCCAAACCTTTAACCTCGAAAGAGACCCTTAGGAAAGGACGTCGGCCGCTCCGCGTCGCGATGACGTTGTGACACCACCAATAGCCAATGCAAATTTTAGAGAAACAAAATTAGATCTACGGTCAGCTCTAATACCAATTGAAGGATTGGAATTCCGTAATTCCGTAAAGCGAAAAAGTGATTGGGACCGATTCGTAATTAATGTTTTGTTTAATCTAAAATACCAATACATTGGCAATAAACTTACAACTATTCTAGATTTATATTAAGGCTAAACATACAAAAATATTAGATCTAAATCTAATTTATATAGTAAAAAATTACTTACTCTTGTTGACGACTCAGATTAAATTCACCAACTGCTTGTGAAATAATCACGAACTACTGCGAACACCACCACTATGGCTACACCGGTATGACTCTGACACTTCTAGAGGCAGGAGACTGGTGGGAGTCTAGAGGAAGCCTTCAGGGGAATTCTCTAAGAGTAAGAGAATGAATGAGATGTCTTTCACCCCACTCCAGAGGTCCTATTTATAGGAAAAAGGTCAAGACCTTTTCCTTGTAGGAAAAGGTTGATCGCTTGACAGAACGTCGATTAATTAACACGAAATTTGCCGTAGATATGCATTAATCCAAGTATAAATTAACACAATCAAGTAGTACCCAGAGAGTTCTAGGGTCGTATCCACAGGGAAGTTCGGTTAAAGAGTTTTTAACAACTTACTGACTAAACTCTTGGACGCATGGTATCATAGCAATTAAAAACGATGTTGATTTGAGATGGTTTATAAAATAGTGCAATAATCATAAAATTTGCGAAAGGAATTAAGGAAAATATCTGATAACAAAGCTGTCAAGGCTTTTGCTGCGGCTACTGCATGCGTTATAAGTAATCTTGCAGCGCATACTTTGACTAATTGATCCATTAATGCCTAAGTGAAAAATAACCATAAGATTCCCTTCCGGTACTACTCACGCGTTTGGCGTAGAACTGACAACTTTTTTGTTCAATTAGTTCATGCGTTGGTCCAGTTCTCTAATGACTTGCAAGTGACTGCATTATTCCTAAGACAGTATAAGTTCATTCATGCATTATCTTATTGTGGTAGTATTGAGACTAATACTATCACGACTACATGTAATGATAAATGAGCTTGCTCTACTTAGATATTTCCATATGTGTTACCTGTCAGGGATTTATCATGCTGCTACTGTTGGGTTTTATGCCCTAAAACTCGTAGATAGTAAATGTAACATTTGACTTGCTTCAGTGTAGTATTATTTCTATATATTTGTTTTGCCTAAATATAACCACAAATCCAATAAACTAAGAACTCATGACTATATTATGTATACTTGAAGTTTATGTGTGACATAAGTATGGATCAAGTTGAAGTAAATAGTCTAAACGATCTATAGTATATGGATAAGGTATGGTACCTTAATCCTGGGGACACTATTGGCGTGGCTCGCTTTGTTCTTTTAAAGACAAACGATGTGATCCTAATCGTTCATGTATAAGACATGTGAGTGAGGGCGTCCTATGCAAAGAGTTTGCATAGAGATCGGACCAGGAGATAAGTGTAACGACCCGAATTCTTAATAAGCCTTTAAGGGATCGTTACGACAATGCATACTTTGGAGGCCTCTTTAAATAAAATAATCATAAACACTGATTTAAACAAAAACTTTAAAACAAAACTTTTATTTGGGATCCCTAGATTTTAAAAGTCTAGATGATTTTAAAAATATAATGTACATGGCCTCTAGAAAATTTCTCAAACAAATTTATAAATCAATAAAGTAAAACAGAGTTCTTAAAGCGGAAGAAAAATATGAAACTCAGTCCTCTCATGGTTGTCTATCGGATTCTCATCAATCGCCTTCCATCTGCCCTTGCCTTGACCTGAAAAAAAAAATATTTTTGAAAAGAATGAGTATTGTAAATACTCATTAAGTGACCCTACTATTGAGGTTGGGTCACGCTTTAAAAACATTTTTAAAATCAACAGTAAATACAATTTTGGTGGCTCTAAACTTTATTTTAAACTTTAATTGGAGGGAAGATATACATCAATTTCATGCATATCCTAGACACATCAATTTCATGTCTCCTACGGAGGCCGTCAATTTCACGAAACCTCGAGGTCGTCAATTTCACAAACCTCGACTTAGGTACATCAATTTCATGTCCCTAAGCCATGTGTAGGCATCCCCGAATGTACATCAATTTCATGTACACTAATTTAAACGCATTCCTTTAATGGAATTTAAACTCATAAATAATTTAAACTCAATCCCTTTAATTAGATTTTAAAGAGACCACCAACTCAATTATTTTAAACATTAACAAAAGCAAGCAATGATAGTGAATTTCATGCTTTTAATAACTTTTCATAAACTCATGCATGATTAAAATAACAAGTTATCAAACTCAATTTTCAAGCTCTTAATAATCATAATAAATTTCAAGAACAACTCATAACACGAGAATTTTCGAAAATCAAATATGTGCACCCAATTAAAAGGGTTCAATAGTAAGTTCACTTACCTCGGATTAAATGTTCTGTACAGAACTAATTTAATTCTTTTAACTCCAAGGTCCTTAACCACACCAAACGAAAAGTCGCTTGCTGAACAGAACTTTAATTGAGCGAAAATCCACAATTATGAACTCGAAATTGGATGGGCAACACTGAAACAAGTCCTAAAAGGAATGGGTAATTTCCAAGAACTAAATTAAACTTAACGGAGGCTAACTCAAGAAGAAACTTACCCAAAACCGTCTTCTAACGCTGCTGTTCGGGTTCTAAAATTGCTCAAATTCGAAGATTAAACCTCCAAACGCTATGGGTACCTTGAATTTGAAAACTAGAATTAATGGGTATTTGATTAGTGAGTGGAATTTGCCCAAATAAATCTTGAAGCTCACTTACCCAAAACTAAAATCGCCCGAAAACTCGATAAACACGCTCAAATGCGGTTATTCGTGCTCCAATCTTCACTGCAACACCGAGTACACGCCGGAGATACGCACGACGAAGGCTGAAACCACGAGTTGCTGCTGTAAGGAGAAGTCCCGTCATCGACCTGCCGCGAAGCCCGACCCAAAGCACCGCCTGAACTGTGAAGAAGACACCGGAAACGATGTTGTTGAACTTGAGGGTTGTGGCTGGAACTCGCGAACGTCGCCGCCGTGCAACACGCTGGAGAACGCGTGCCGCTGCCGGAGGTTCACTGCACCGTCGCGGGTTCGATCTGCTTGCTGGAGGAACGTCAACGTCGCCGGAGGTGGGAGTTGGGAAAGGCAGCCGTCGGGTGTGAGGAAGAAGAGGCAAAAACAAGGAAGACCAAACTTAGGGTTGCGTGCATAGTTAAAAACAAAAACCTAATGGGTTTGGGCTGACTCTAACATCTCAATAATTACAAAAATGCCGCTCCAGCCATTTTTTTAAATATTACACCAAATTTTCAATTTTCCCTCCTAAACCAAAATAAAACCCAAACTAAATAAACTTGAATTTTCCTTAAATTATGGGCGTTACAATCTTCCTTCCTTAAGAACTTTCGTCCTCAAAAGTTTTTGGTCCTGGAAGAGTTCTAGATACTTGATTTTTATCTCCTTCAAATCAAACTAAGTCCACTTATTAGAAAAGTAAGCACGCATACTCGAAGGAATGTGCTAAACTAGTAAATGTAATGCTCCAAGTTCTATTCTCATCTTAACGACATTACTTAAACTTTTATCTTAAGATTAACCGAATGCTCCAAAATTTTGGCAGCATAACGACATAAAGATGGTTAAACCAAAAATTTCATGTAACACCCGAGTTAGGAGGGGTACATGAATGAACCGAGATCACATCCGAATGAGAGGGATCCTGAGGACATGAGAGTATGTTCAAGAAAAAGCTTAAAAGAATTGATAGATACTACCTATACCAACAAGGTGCACCTTCCTTTTCGGTGACTCAATCATAGGAACTTTGAAGTTAAGCATGCTTGGCTTGGAGAAGTTCTATGTTGGGTGACCTCTTGGGAATTTTCCTAGGGAGCATGTGAGTGAGGACAAAGCATGCTAAAAGGACCCCATGTTGGTTTGTGGGGACAGTCTTCACTCTTGGAAGCAATTTAAGATGAGTATGGTAACATGGCCAGGTCACAGGGGAATGTCAGGGCCTTAAGTGCCGAATCCGGATTTCGAATCCTGGGCCTGAGGGGTTACAATAAGTCACTTTCACTTTACAACATCGTTTACTGTTGAAACTGAACAACATATAACCTAGGTAACTCGATCTTAATCCTGAGCTAACTATGAACTCCAGTTTATTTAGGATTATTCTTTGATTGGCCTGGGTGAGAGTGGCCAAACACCGCCAACTCAATAAGCCTACCATTTTGGGAATAAGACTAAATGGATAGTTGGGGACATAGTTTTGCAAGATGGAATTCACTGCTACTCGTTTTAGGGTTAGTAAAGATTGTTCTCTTAAGTGCTGACTCTGAGTCTTGAACAAAGGGGCCTCGAACTCTCATAACCTTGAGAGGGACTTGGTTCAGTGATTGTATAGCGAACTAGTTGTTCATTAGAGGATCAGTGGAACTTATGGAACAAGATGTAACTATAGGGGTAAAACAGACATTTGACCTAGCTCTAGTTTCAAACAACCGGTGAAGGGTCAACTTACTAATCATGGTTATCTAAAGTGGACAAGAAATATATCTACAGTGAGGGGAGTGCAGCTACGGGCTATAGTGGAGTGTCCCGGAAGCTAACGAACGATGAATGACTAGGTTAATGAGATTAATCGGTTATTATCATTTTGTTGGAGCCCATGATATGTAGGTCTATTAGGTCTCTCTACTAGCTTAATAGGAATAAAACTTGGAACAATATGATAAGATAAAATTTGAAACGTTCAAATTCGGATAAGGATACAAAAGTCCCATATACGATATTTAACGACTTATTAGTTTAATTATGAATTAAAAATGAGAGTTGGATATATTTAAATATGACTTAAATATTAAACACGTGAATAAAGATTCATGTTCAAGAAATTTCGTTGGGAGAAAAACCAAGATTGCACAAGTGGTATTAATTTAATAGAAGATATTAAATTAAATGATTTTATTTTAAATTAAATAAGTTTTATTTAAATTAAATTATAATTATAATTGAGTGGGATTATTCATATTTTATATTTAGAATTAAAAATTTTGAATTTAAAAAAAAATTCAAAATGTTGGTAATTTTTGGAGGTGGTGTTTAATGACTGATCACCTTAGATTAGCCTTCTTGCACCACCTAATCCATGACTCAAATCACTCCCAAATTGTTGTCAATTTTTGGTACAATTCTTGTGCATGATTTTTCTCTATATATAGAGGATGAGCTGATGAAAATTAGTGGAATTCTTCAACCTAAAATGCTGCCAAAATTCTCCCAAGCACTTCCATGTTCATACTCTCAAGTTTTCTTATACCCATAAGCTTTCCTTTCCAATTCCTATCAATTGAGGATCTCACACCGTTCCAAGGCCTAAGGATAGTAGAGAAGATCCAAGTGGTTGTCCAAAAGTCGTTCGTGTGAATTATAAAGGATCAGATTGTACGAATTGGGAGCTACAAGAGGTAGGTACTTTATTACTCTATTTTTGTTCTTATGGACATCATGTCTTCTAGGATTAAATTGATCAAATTGTGTGCCTAAGATCCAAAATTGCTTCCACATGTGTGATATTAACACCTACAGCTACCGCATCCGGTTGCCCAGGCGGGAGTTAGTAATGAAAACATTATCGCATCTAAGTAGAAAGCATTAATTTCTCATTCAATCAAAGTGTACGCATACAAATAAACTTATCACCGCATGGGTGCCTACGCTAAGCCTTGATAAAAGAAAATTAGCTCATGCTGAGAGAAAAATACACCAAGCAATACAAGTCTACCTTGCAATGGTATCCTTTCTTCTAATTTCTTTCTCCTTGCTCTTTGGACTCGCCTCTCTCCTCCGTGTCCTTTTCTTGGGCAGGTGGATGCTTCTTATAGGCTGAGGAGGCTGACTTCTCCAAGAAATTGGCATGCGTGCCCAAGATATCTTTTGCCAGCTAGCACATCAGTCACACGTCAACGCGATCCTATCATCCAGCTTTCCTTGTACGAGTACTCTGGGATCTGTGCCTGCGTTGAAGAAAACTTGGGCAACAAAACAACTATACTTTTTATGTGTTAACGCCTTAAAACATATAATTTCTTACCGCATTGATAAATATTGCCTTCCGCAGAAAACTATCGCATTTCTCTTACTCTTATGCGCTGGATGAGCGCAACCATGCACTTTTTAGCCTTATTTAGCTTAATTTTAAAGGATAAATAACTTGCTTATTGCGAGTTATCAAAGGTCATGAATAAGATCTAATCAAATCTATTATCTTATTCATATTTAATTTAATAAATAAATAATTAATTCCATAATTAATTAATTACCCAATTAAATATCATATATTTAATCTTAGGGATTTTATTAAATTATTTATATTAATATGAATCCAATTCATATTAATTATTTGAACTCTTTCAAATATTTTCTCTCAAGAATTAATTTTGAAATTAATTCAAAATTATATTATAAAGTTTCATAAACTTTATATTATAATGTTTCAATATACATTATATGGTTCCCCTAAATAAATTGAACACTTTCAATTTTCAATTTATATTTAATTGCCTCAAGCAAGTCGCTTTACTAGCTACCAATGGGACCTAATGGACCAACAGGTCAAGCTCCAACGATACGAGACTAATTGGCTAAACTCATTAACCAAGTTAGTCAACATTCGTTAACTGTGGATCACTCCACTAAAGACCTAAAGCTGCACTCATCTCACTGTAGAATATTTCTGTGTCCACGAATATCGACCAATGCAGTAAGTCAATCCTTCACGTGGTTCGTAACACCAGTTGGGTCAAATTACCGTTTTACCCTAGGTTACCTCTGGTTCCTTTAGTACGACCGATCCCTCTAATGAACAAGTTGTTTAGAGTCTAACCACTAAACAGGAGTTCCTCTCGGACCAAGAGAGGACGACGCGTCTTTGTTCAAGCCCCAAAATCAGCCCTTAAGGGAACACACATCTACTTACCCCAATAAAGGAAGGAGTGAATTCCATCTTGTACTGTTATGTTCCCAGCCCCCATTCGGTCTTGCCCCTGAAATGGTCGGATTATTGAGTCGGCGAACTGGCCACTCTCACCCATACAAATCTAAGGACAATCCCTCCTGAAAGGGGTTCATAACAGACTGAGGATTTGAGATTGAGTTTCCTAGGTCATCCTATTGAAATAGAAACCTAAACTAGTTAACGGCATTACATCTAGTGGTTACTATTTCGCGCTCCGGTCTTATGCAAACTCATTGCATAGGATACCCCCACCCACATGTCTCCTACATGGATGCATTGGATCATTGCATTTGTATCGAATACAAGGTGGGTCGTATCACATAGTGTCACCAGGAGAAGGTACCCAACCTTATCCCTATACTATAGACCTTTTAGGTTGTTACTTGGACACCGATCCTCGTATGTCCCCACATAATAGTCCAAGTTTCATTTAAACAACTTTGGATCTAAGTTTATTGGATTTAGGGCTTATTAATGCAAACTCGATTATTCAATAACCAAATTACTGAATCACTCAAATAACGCTTTATTGAGATCGATTAATTTGTTTCATTTACTATCTACGGGTTTTAGGACATAAAACCCAACAGAAATTTCATTAAAAGAACTTGAACTTACACTTTGACGCCCCGGTTACATGAATGAAGAGTTAGCCTCTCATGGAGCAAGAGCAAGCTGAATTCTTTATGGAATACATCAACGAAAGCAAGAAAAACTAAAACTAACAAGAATGGTGGAGAAAGGGGAGAGAGATGGACTACAATGTTGTAGTGAATTGTGTATTGATGGATAATTCTAAACCTACACCAAAGGCCTCTATTTATAGGAGTTCTTGACCTTCAATTTGTGGTATTTTGATGATGAATGGAGCCTCCAAATATGGGAAAATCGCCAGCCAAATATGGAAAAGTCCAATTCTGAAAAATCAACAGCGTCGAGACGCTATAACACAACGTCGCGGCGCTACCCCTTCATATATGGAAAATAACTGTTGAAATCACCAAGCGTCGAGACGCTAAGATTGCAGCGTCGAGACACTGCTCTCCAACTTGATATCTGAAATTCTTTCCTTAAATGGTTGGCGTCTTGATGCTGATGAGGGAGGGTCTCGACACTGATGAAGCTCCAAGGGCAGAATGGTCATTTTCCACTTCGATTTTGCTCGTTTAGGCTCCGAATTGCTTCCAAAGCTCTGGTGAGGACCTATAGACATATTATACTCATTTTAAAGCATTTTCCACAAGGAATTCAAGTAAGATACGCAAATTGAGAGATTCTAAGTGTATAATAAATAAGACCTATCAACGACCCCAGTGGTATTTCTCGCATGACTGACATAACAACCTATCTTGATTGGGCCCTTGCTGATTTTGTGCTCTTTGCCGACGGTCCTGAGTTGGACCTCGTCTAGGGTAACACTGACCCCGTTGTGTGTTTGAATTCATCTGATCAAATCTTCGCTTATGACCTGAGGAGGGTTCTAGAGAGACGATTGTTGGTCGTCGATCAATCAGCTCTAACACCCTGACTGCTGTGGCATAGTCTTGTGGTCAATGGGCTACCACATTGCCTTGTATCTCTTCTTTTAAGCCCGTGATAAATCGTTCCACCTTATCAGCCTCTGTAGCTACCATGGCAGGAGCAAACCGAGACAATCTTGTGAACTCCGTCTCATATTACTTCCTAAAGAGCCACAAACTCTGCTTGCTTTCTGAAGCGGGAGGCAGCAGGGTAATACCTCCTAAAGAACTCCTCCCTTAACTAGACCCAAGTAACAGGTCCGTTGTGTTGCACTTTTCCGCAAGCGTGCGGTTGCCCAAGTAATATTAAAACGGAAAGTATTCTGAGTATCGAATCCACAGGGAAATTCATTTAATTTCACTAATTACCAAGAACCATCATATCTAATTTTATTTAGAAGCACAACTTTAAAGAAATAAAGAACTAACAAGAAACTAAAGAAATCATGCAATTAAAATGAGAATATCCTATTAAGGGACTTGACCTAGGGTGTTATCTAGCTTTCTTGGATTTGTAGCTCAATTAATTGGATGAATGCACTTACTAATCTTCAATTCCATAAATCTAGAAGTAATTTTAAGCGAAATTCTCTTTCAAGCTCCTCCACATCTCATACTAACATAACTAATTCATGTGTCCATTTCCTTAGTTAATCATAGTATGACATTAAGCAACTTCATTATCAATCTCTAACAATTATTTTTCACTATCGTGTTCCAAGCAATCGTTAGCCATGCAATTTGGATATAACCTAAATTCTCTCTGTCGAGTATCAATTTAGACCAACTCAATTAATCCGTGATCAAGAGATTAAAGGCATTAAGAATGAATTGCATAGATGAAATATGAAGAACTTCGTTACAATATCCAAGAAATTAAGCTACAATATCCAATTAGCTAGAATAACGACCCTAGGTCCCAAGATCTACTCACAAATGGAAATAATTTTGCCCAAATGATCTTGATCCATAGGCCTAACTTAAACTACAATTAAAGAATTACAAAAGAGTAAGGAAAAAATAATCGATAAGTGTTGGGTTTTATGCCCTAAAACTCGTAGATAGTGAATTATGACAAATTGTTTACTTGTCTCAATATGTTGTTGTTAAGGTTTGTACAATAAAGAGTTATTGTTACTAAAATTGCACAATTTGACCCAAATCCAATAAACTAAGATCCTAGATTGTTTAGATAAAACTTGAACTAGTATGTGGGGACATACGGGGATTAGTGTTCAAGTAACAACCTAAATGGTCTATAGGATAGGGATAAGGTTGGGTACCTTATCCTGGTAACACTATATGATACGACCCACTTTGTATTCGATACAGATGCAATGATCCAAAGCATCCATGTAGGAGACATGCGAGTGGGGGTATCCTATGCAATGAGTTTGCATAAGATCGGACCGCGAAATAGTAACCACTAGATGTAACACCGTTGACTAGTTTAGGTTTCTATTTCAATAGGATGACCTAGGTAACTCAATCTCAATCCTGAGTCTGTTATGAACTCTTTTTCGGGAGGGATTGTCCTTAGATCTTTATGGGTGAGAGTGGCCAGTTCGCCGACTCAATAATCCTACAATTCTAGGGGCAAGACCGAATGGGGGCTAGGAACATAACAGTACAAGATGGAATTCACTCATTCCCCTATTTGGGCAAGTAGATGTGTGTTCCCTTAAGAGCTTATTCAAGGTCTTAAACAAGGGCGCCCATCCTCTCTTGGCCCGAGAGGAACTGCTGTTTATTGATTGGATCATAAACATTTTGTTCATTAGAGGAATCAGTGGTACTTAAGGATCCAGAGGTAACCTAAGGGTAAAATGGTAATTTGACCCAGCTGGCGTTACGAACATTCGTGAAGGATTGACTTACTGTTATTGGTCGATATCCGTGGACACGGAAATATTCTACAATGAGAAGAGTGCAGCTGTGGGTCTTTAGTAGAGTGACCCACAGTTAACGAATATTGACTAACTTGGTTAATGAGTTTAGCCAATTAGTCTCGTATTATTGGAGCTTCTGATCTGTAGGTCCATTAGGTCCACCTGCTAGGTCGTAAAGGGTTCTGAGGTTAAATAGTCTTGAATAGAATTTGGAGTATGTTCAAATTCGTTAAGGGAATTAAATTGTATTTGTTACAATTAAGATAATGTATGAAGATACATTATATAATATAAGTTTAATTGGTGAATTAAACTTTATAGTATAAAATTAATTTTGGATGTGATTCAAAATTAATTAATTGTTGGGTTTAATGTCCTATAAACTCGTAGTTTGTAAATCATTAAATATATTCTATTTTCAATAAAGACATTATTGATATTATTCAGTAAAAGATGTTATTGAATATATACATTGCGAATGATTAACCTAAATCCAATAAACTAAGATCCTTGACTATAAAATGAATACTCGAACTATATGTAGGGACATATCGTAGGATCAAGTTCAAGTTTATAGTCAAAATAGTCTATAGTATAAGGATACGGTTGGGTGCCTTATCCTGGTGACACTATGGACACGGCCCACTTTGTATTAAGTACAAACGATGAGATCCTAAGTTGTTCATGTGGAGACATGCGAGTGGGGGCGTCCTATGCAATGAGTTTGCATAAGACAGGACCACGAAATAAGTCACTTTCTCTTTATAACGCCGTTTACCGAAGAAACTGACTATTTCTCATAGATGACCTAGGTAACTCGTTCTTAATCCTGAGCAAGCTATGAACTCCTGTTTATACGAGATTATCCTTTGATCTGCATGGGTGAGAGTGGCCAGCATCGCCGACTCAACAAGCCTACCATTTTTGGGATAAGATCGAATAGATAGCTGGGGACATAGTTTCGCAAGACGGAATTCACTCCTACCCTTTTCAGGGATAGCAGAGAGGTTGTTCTCTTAAGTACTAACTCCAGGACTTGAACAAGGGGCCCCACCCTCTCGTTGGATCGAGAGGGACTTAGGTTTGATGGTTGGACCACAAACCGATTGTTCATTAGAGGATTAGTGGAACTTAAGGAACAAGAAGTACTATAGGGGTAAAACGGTTATTTGACCTAGCTATAGCTACGAACAACCTGTGAAGGAACGACTTACTGAACATGGTTAAATCAAGTGGACGGAAATATATCTATAGTGAGGGGAGTGCAACTATCGGGCTATAGTGGAGTGTCCCGGTAGTTAACGAATGTTGGCTAGCTTGAATAATGAGATTAGTCGGTTAGTCTCGAATCGTTGGAGCCCATGATCTATAGGTCCATTAGGTCCCCCTACTAGCTCATATCGGAATATAGCCTAGAACAAATTGATAGGATTCTTTGAATTGTTCAAAGTCGGGAAAAAGGGTATTATCGTAAAATTGTGTTTGACACAATAATTTAATTATGAATTAAATTAGAAAATGAGAGATAAAGTATTTAAAAGGGTTTTAAATACTATATACATGAATTAAGATTCATATATATAAGATGCACAATATTAAGGTGATTAACTTGCTTAATCATTTATAATCAATTGGGCAAGGTTCAAATATGATCTTATATATTAATGTCACATTTAGAATTGATATTAATATCATAAATGAACATTTGAAATCTGATTTTGAATCATGGTAAGTGGAAAATGATGTAATTCCACTCTTGATGAAGATTCAAAGTGGAATTACACCACAAACATGCATACTTGCATGTAATGTTGTTTGAACACATAGCTTCCACTTTCACCCTTAAGACCACCATGTGTCTTGCATCTTGAGGCTTCTTCTTGCATGGATTCTCTCTATAAGTAGAAGAAGAATCAGATTGGAGAAGGAGATTGCATTTACCTTAATGTTATGCTGCTGAATTTCTTCCTCAATCACTCTCTCATCTCATATCTCCATAGAGCTTGAACCTTCAAGCATTCCCTTCCCATTCCCTATCACTATAGACTCCCACAAGTCGTTCTCGGCCCGGAGAATAGTAGGGAAGACTCTAAAGGTTGTCCAAGAGAAGTTGGAGAAGGAAAACACCACAAGGAGTACCTCATTTGTGAGCTACAAAGGTTGGTTTTCTCTAAACTCTCTTTTCTGTCTTTTATAGAACATGCATGCTTTAGGAGCAAAATTAAATGTCTTAAGTGCTTTCGATCTTCAATTGCTTCCGCATGTGTAATATGTACACCTTCATTAATGAGAGAATTAAATATTTGAAAGAGTTCAAATATAGAATATGAATTAGATTCATATTGAAACTATAGGTTAAATTTAATGTGAATGAGATTCATATTAAAACTATAGTATATGAGAAAATTATTTGAATAATGATTCAAATAGTAAATTAAATAAATATATTATATTTAATTGAAGAATTAATTAATTTAATTTAATTTAATGTGATTTAATTGATAGTTTATATTAATGTATATTTTGATGCACATTAAAACTATAGGTTAAATTAGAGAGATATAATTGAATATGATTCAATTACAAAATTAATTAAATATTTGATATTTAATTAATGTGGATGCCAGTTTAATTCAATTGAATATGATTCAAATTGAATTAAATACTTTATATTATAATTCATTTAATTAATATTGATTTAATTAAATTAATTATAATTAATTAATTATTTATTTATTTATTATTTAATTAGTTAATGGTCGATATCGTTTTGATTAAGATCTAACGGTCTAGAGCATGAAGGGTAATGTAACTCCCTCCCCACTTATCGTTGAGGGGAGAGGGAGTTCCCCGATCGATGATTCACTCTCTCATGTTCACGAAAAAGGCAGAATAGATTTTCTCTCTACTCACTACTTTCTCTCTAAAAATTCAGCAATCTTCTTGCTGAAAAGTTCCCTTCAAGACCAAGATCGGTTCCCACAAGCCGGATCTCAAGTCCCAAGAGTCATAGTGGGTGATCCGTGGTGGTGGTGTCTTAATCGGAGTTCAGAGAACAATTTTGGAGCATAGTGCATTTTTTGTCTCCAATCACGTAAGTTTTCATGTATCTAAAATTGTTTTAGATTTGTAATTGCATGCTTAATCTAGTTTAGAAAATAAGTTTCTAATTTTGCCCAACGTATCGGTTTTCTTTAATTGAAATTAAATCACACTCGATTTAATTCTCTTCCGCTAGAGGATTCAATTCCTTTAATAAGTTGATCCCAATCTCCCGTCACGATCATCTCGAATCCCGAGCCTTGGAATCTCGCTTAATTCCACCTTTTTCTTCACAACTCTACCTTTTTTTTCTCTCTTTTAAGCTAGGGGAGAACTCCCCCAAAATGGGATGATTTGAACCATTGGAGAGGGGGCTATTTATAGGGGCATGGGTGATAGTGAGCAGAAATGTCGCTATTTTAGTCCCAATTTATTAGGCTTTTTAGTGCTTTAATTGTGTTTTTATTGAAAATATTTAATGAATTTTGTCATTTGGTCTTTAGGAGCAAAGTTGTGGGTTTTGTGGAAAAAGTGCCCAAAATGAAGCCATTCAAGCCCAATTTCCATGCTTGGGTCAAGGGGAGTCAAAAGAGTTCAACTATGAAGAAAAAGGCCCAAAGGAAATGAAGTGGAGGCCCAAAATCAAGCCCAAAATCGAAGCTGAAAATTCTGGAAATCGCCTAGTGTCGAGACGCTGTAAGGACAGCATCGCGACGCTGTCCATTTCTTGGTCGGCAAGTCAATGACGTCACAGCGTCGCGACGCTACCCCCTTTCCGAGCCTATATAAGGCACCCCTTGGTGCCTCATTTTACCATCAATCATCATCACATTCTTCCATTCCTTTCTTGCTTTCTTGGCTCCTTTGGGAGCCTCTCTCAAGGCTTTTTAGCCTTTTTTAGAGTTTCTTTAGTGGGAAATTTTTGGGGAATTTTGGGGAGCGTCCTAGGAGGCTCAATGAGTGTTCGGCAGGATTCCGAGCGTTAGCGAAGGGGTTTTTCGACGGTCAATTCCTTTCCTTTTATTATGCTGTTAATTATGCTTTCCATTGTAAATTTTGTGGATATTTTAGCTATGAGTAGCTAAACCCCAATTTGGGGTCTTGAAATGAAATTATAGTCAAAATGTTGTTATAATTACCTGTCTCTTGCCCTTTTTCCTAATTATTTGTATGGATGTGCTTAATGCTTTATGCAATCTGGCCAATTGTGTATTGATCTGATTCTTAATGAAAACTCGACAGAGAGAAATTAGGATAGGTCGTAATCCATGCAACTAGTTTAATTGCCTGTCGTGACAACGGGATTAGTTGATTAAACTTCGATTCCTAAAATGAATCAGAGCGTAATAATCAATGATTTTTAATGGCGCTAAGGACACTTAGGTTGTTAAAATGAATTAATTACAATTAGGGGAAACCGACAGGAGAACCTATGTGATTAACGGAGATTCTAGGATTATAATTAGTTGGGCAATGAGATAGGATAATTATAATGAATATTTAGCTAATAATTGATTTTCAAGACCCCACTTCCCATTAAAAAACTCTTTCTCCATATCTTATTTTTATTTGATTGATCAAATTTTCTCTTTAATTGCTTTGATTTCTAAATTTCTTTGATTGCATGATCTAGTCCCTAAATATTATTTTGCCTAAGTATTTTTAGTGCTCAAAGAATCTTTGCTTGATTAAATTTCGCTTCGCCTCCCTGTGGATTCGATACTCGGTATTACCTACCGCTTTATATTACTTGTGACGACTCGTGCACTTGCAGTAATCGCTCGTCGTAGACCAACAAGTTTTCGGCGTCGTTGCCGGGGAGGCTTGATTTTTAAGCAAATCAATTTTTCTTGACATCGAAAAGAAAGGGATACATAGTAATTTAGGTGTAAATATTTTTTTTCGTTATTAATTTGTGAATACCATTTTATTTTTGTTTTTGTTTGGTTCTTTTGATTGATTGGGAGTATTGTATGCGAAGCAACAAGGTGGTTAATTTGTTTCCGCTAGATCTTTAAATTGACAGGACTCTTAGAATTATTCGTAAAAAGAAAAGATTAGCAGAAGCAATGGCTCATCAAGATGAAGCTCCCAAGGCAATCAGAGACTTTTTACAGCCAGTTCTTCCCACCGAGAATTCTGGAATTGTTTACGCCCCGATCCAAGCTACCAATTTTGAGTTAAAGACAAGATTGATTCAGATGGAGCGCGATAACTCTTTTAAGGGACATCCTTCTTAGGACCCACACTCACATCTGTGATCATTCTTCGAAATATGTGGGACGGTAAAAATGAACGGAGTTCCGGCCGACGGTATAAGATTGAGGTTATTCTCATTTTCTCTACAAGACAAGGCAAAAATTTGGCTCGAATTAGTCGAGACGGGCAGCATTAGCACATGGGACGAGCTTGGCCAGGCCTTCCTGATGAAATTTTTCCCGCCTGCCAAGACTACCAAGCTCCGGACTGAGATCAGAACGTTTAGACAGCTTGATGAGGAGCAGTTGTACGAGGCATGGGAGAGATACATGGAAATGCTTAGGCGGTGCCCCCAACATGGATATCCGGATTGGCTCCAGGTGCAATTGTTTTACAATGGATTGAATCCCTCCACCAAAATAGTCCTAGACACATTAGCAGGAGGAAGTTTTCTTTCCAAGACAGCAACGGAAGCCAATGATCTGTTAGAGGATATGACAGCAACCAGTTATCAGTGGCCGACCGAGAGAGGAGCAATTTCTAAGAAGGCTGGAATTTATGAATTAGATGAGTTGAGTTCGTTGAAGGCACAAATGGCATCTTTGACAAATGCCCTGAACAAGCTGACTTCATCTGAGGTGGTCAAATCCATTTCCACCTTAGCTGAAGGTTATTAAAAAAGGAAGGTCAAGATGTGGAAGAAGTCCAGTACGTGGGAAACAGACCATTTACTCAAGGAGTACCGAACTTCTACCACCCCAGTCTGCGCAATCATGAGAACTTCTCGTACTCAAACACGAAGAATGTTTTGCAGCCACCGCCAGGTTTTGCATCATCCAGTGCGCCTGAAAAGAAGAATAACCTGGAGGAGATGGTGGCTATGTTTATAAAAGAACAAAAAGTGTTGAATGTGAATCTCCAGACGGCAGTTAATAACCACGACACAGCTCTGAAAAATAAGGAAGTTCAAATAGGACAGATCGCTTCAGCGGTGGATGCCTTTCTGAAGGGAAAATTTCCAAGCGACATTGAACCTAACCTAAGATAGCAGTGCAAGATGGTGACACTAAGAAGTGGTAGGACGCTGGAGATCAGTTCAGAACAAAAGAAGAAAGAAGAGAAGAGAAAGGGTGAAGATGAAAGGGTTGAGGCACAAAAAGCCTCCTCTGAAAGGTCCTAACATCCTCCTATCTCTATTGATTTAAATTGTGATGTTTCTAACTCTTTTGCAGGAAAGAAAGAAGATGAAAAGAAAAATGGCAGGCATGAAGAGAAACTGAACAAGGAAGAAGTGGTTCCATGCAACCATCATGACAGAGGCTCGCAGATTAGCCCGCCCAAGCGGAGGGGCGAATGTCCAACCTTTGACTACAAGTAGTTACCTTTTCCTCAACGCTTTAAAAATGTTAAATTAGATGAGCAGTTTCAGCAATTCTTGGAAATGTTTAAGAAATTGTCTGTGAATATTCCCTTAGTAGATGCTTTGTATACATGCCTAATTATGGAAAATTCATGAAAGAAATGCTTTCTAGGAAGAAAAGTTTGAAAAAAGAAGTTTTTAAATTGTTTGAAAGTAGTAGTACCATCGTTTTTGGAAAAATGTCTTCTAAACAGAAAGACCCAGGGAGTTTTACTATTTCCTGCATCATAGGAGAAGTATCTTTCAATAGGGCCTTATGTGATTTAGGTGCTAGTATAAATTTAATGTCATATTCTGTTTACAAGAAGATTGGTTTAACATGAATGAAGGACACCGACGTCACTCTCCAGCTTGCTGATAGATCGATTACCCACCCGATGGGTGTTGTGGAGGACGTACTGGTAAAAGTCAACAAATTTATCTTCCCCGTAGACTTTGTGGTACTGGACATGCAGGAGGACAGAGAGGTGTCCATTATTCTAGGAGACCCTTCTTAGCAACTGGTAAGGCTGAGATTAGTGTGCATACAGGTAAGCTTACCTTGAACATTGATGATGAAAAAGTCGTGTTTAGTATTTTTGGCCAAGATGAGTCTGTATGTAGTTTGCATACTTGTTTTTCTATTGGTCCTGAATACTTGACTGACGATGATGAAGAGGTAGAGTATAATCTTGGCCTAGGTTTAGGAGAAGTGCTTATGGATGATGGGGATTTTGATCATAATCCATATTTTGATGACTCTCTGTTTGAGAATGATTTAGAATTGTCTGACTTTGAAAATGAATTAGACTTGCCTGCTTGTGAGAATGAAAAATCTGCAGTTGATGATTTACCTTCTTTTGAGAATGAATTGGATTTTCCTGAAATCGATGATTTTGATGATGATATTGATTTGCATGACATTGAGGATGAGCATGAATTGCATAAAAGAGATTACTTGATAGATAATTTTGAGTTTGATCATGATAATGCTAAATCTATCGAGTCTGATCTTGATATTCCTGAGTGCATGAACCCTGAAAATGTTAATAATTTTGATTTGTGTCCTAATGATGTAGATAGCATAGAATCTGACCCAGAGGAACTCGAATCTGTGCATAGTATAGAATCTGATCCAGAATTACTTGAATTCTTTAATTCTTCTGATAGTGAGTCATATGACAGCTTAGTTGAATCATTTTTTAATTCTGAGTCTGAGGAATCTACTGAGCAAGTAGATATTGAATCTGATGAATGGACTGGCATGATTGATAGGCCACCTTTAGATCCCAGACCAGTTGGTATCATTACGCTTGATGACTCTGTTAACAATTGCCTTGTGAATAGAGATTTAGAAAAGAGATTTGATGCGGCTACTTATTTTCTGGAATGTTATTATAACAATCTCTTTAGTGACGATGGGCTAGGAGAAAGTTTTTTTTCTCCCCTATTTGCAGTGTGCAATTCGGTGCATGATTTTTTGCAGGGCCCGGAGGATGATGAGAACTTTTATTTTGGGCCTCCGTAAGCGTGTCGAGCCTCGTCTAGCTAAAGACGTTAAAGAAAGTGCTGCTTGGGAGGCAACCCAAGGATTAAAGTTTAGGTAGTTATTTTTGTGGTAAATAATTTTCTTTGCTTCGTGATCCAATTTTGTTTTGCAGGATCACCTTAGCAAATCCCAAAATTCCAAAAATCCCATTTTTCTGGATCCAAAGGAAGAGGATGAAGCGCTCCTAGCTCAGGGAAGTCTCAATATCCCTCTATTTGCTTTACTGTTTTTAAAACATTGGGGACAATGTTTAGTTTAAGTTTGGGGGATGAAGGAATTGAATCCTCTAGCGGAAACGAATTAAATCGAGCGTGATTTAATTTCAATTATTCAAATACTAGTACGGTTGGAAAATAAATTTCAGAACGATTTTCAAATTAAATCTAGATTAAGCATGCAATTCCTAATTCTAAACAATTTAGAGATTTAGAGACCTACTTGTTTAAGAACGAATTTTTTCTCTGCACAATGCTCCAAAAAAACACGAACAATTCGTCCAACGAACACCACCATCAAAGAGCACCCACTATCCTCTAGGATCGCTGAGATTTGGTTTGTGGGAACCAAAAACATCTTGAAGGGAATCACAGCAAGGAAGATTGCTATGTTTTTGGTTGAGAGAGAATTTTCTCTCTGTCTTTTTCGTGAGAAAGGAGAGAATGAGCATCAGTTAGGGAACTCCCTCTCCCATGTACGATAAGTGGGGAGGGAGTTATTACCCTACTAGATCTCGATCATTGGATCTAATCCAAACGATCTAGGTCGTCTATTAATAAAATAATAATAATCATTTAATTAATTAATTAATTATAATTGATTTAATTAAAACAATATTAATTAAATCAATTATAACATAAGGTATTTAATTAAATTTGAATCATATTAAATTGAATTAAATTGGCCACTCAATTAATCTCATTAATTGAATCCACATTAATTAAATATTCAATGTTTAATTAATATTACAATTGAATCATATTCAATTTTAATCTCTCTCATTTAACCTATAGTTTTAATGTGCATCATAATGTACATTAATATTAACTACAGTATTAATTTAAATTAAATTAAATTAATTAATTCTCCAATTAATTAATTCATTAATTAAATATCATATATTTAATTGATTTACTATTTTTTTTTAATCTATTGATTTACTATTTGAATCATAATTCAAATAATTTTCTCATATACTATAGTTTTAATATGAATCTCATTCACATTAAATTAAGCTTATAGTTTCAATATGAATCTAATTCATATTTAATATTTGAACTCTTTCAAATATTTAATTCTCTCATTAATTAATTTTGAATCACATCCAAAATTAATTTTATACTATAAAGTTTAATTCGCCAATTAAACTTATATTATATAATGTATCTTCATATATTATCTTAATTGTAACAAATACAATTTACTTCCCTTAACGAATTTGAACACACCTCAAATTCTATTCAAGACTATTTAATCTCAAAACCCTTTACGAGCTAGCA
The DNA here is from genome assembly GCA_017139565.1 of Luffa aegyptiaca. Taxonomy (NCBI): domain Eukaryota; kingdom Viridiplantae; phylum Streptophyta; class Magnoliopsida; order Cucurbitales; family Cucurbitaceae; genus Luffa; species Luffa aegyptiaca. The sequence goes on from CM029397.1 coordinate 29,301,737, forward strand.
GGTGGACCTAATGGACCTACAAATTAGAAGCTCCAACGATACGAGACTAATTGGCTAAACTCATTAACCAAGTTAGTCAACATTCGTTAACTGTGAATTACTCTACTAAAGACCCACAGTTGCACTCTTCTCACTATAGAATATTTTTGTGTCCACGGATATCGACCAATAACAGTAAGTCAATCTTTCACGAGTGTTCGTAACGCCAGTTGGGTCAAATTACCGTTTTACCCCTAGGTTACCTTTGGATCCTTAAGTACCACTGACTCCTCTAATGAACAATTTGTTTATGATCCAATCAATAAACAGTAGTTCCTCTCGGGCTAGAAGAGGATGGGCGCCCTTGTTCAAGACCCGGAATCAACCCTTAAGGGAACACACATCTACTTGCCCCAATAGGGGAAGGAGTGAATTCCATCTTGTACTGTTATGTTCCCAACCCCCATTCGGTCTTGCCCCTGAAATGGTAGGATTATTGAGTCGGCGAACTGGCCACTCTCACCCATACAGGTCTAAGGACAATCCCTCCTGAAAATGAGTTCATAACAGACTCAGGATTGAGATTGAGTTACATAGGTCATCCTATTGAAATAGAAACCTAAACTAGTCAACGGTGTTACATCTAGTGGTTCCTATTTCGCGGTCCGGTCTTATGCAAACTCATTGCACAGGATACCTCCACTCGTAGGTCTCCTACATGGATGTTGTGGATCATTGCATCTGTATCGAATACAAAGTGTGTCGTATCACATAGTGTTACCAGAATAAGGTACCTAGCCTTATTCCTATACTATAGACCATTTAGGTTGTTACTTGAACACTGATCCTCGTATGTCCCCACATACTAGTTCAAGTTTCATCTAAACAACCTAGGATCTTAGTTTATTGGATTTGGGTCAAATTGTGCAATTTTAGTAACAATAACTCTTTATTGTATAGATCTCAATAACGACGTATTGATACAAGTGAACAATTTGTCACCATTCACAACCTACGAGTTATAGGGCATAAAACCCAACAACTCCCACTTGAACTAAAACTCTAGTTTAGTGGGATGTATAAGAATCTATTATGGCAATGGGTGTATCGATACATATAAAATACATAAAACGTATATATACAATGTACATATATAATAAACTAGGGCATCAACTATACCCATTACATTTCTCCCACTTGCCCTAGATTACATCTTTGTACTTATCTCGTAGATCTAGACTATCTAGATGACTCTCGTACACTTTAGCTGAGAGAGCCTTTATGAATGATCAGCAATACTTTCATTCAATTCAATGTGCATGCTTGTCTTGCATTAGGAAAGGTCATATTTGGAACACTTTCCAAATCAGCCTCGAACTTTCCAAGTCTTACAGCCTCGATCGCTGCTTCACATACAACGTAGTTTTTGGCCTATAGGTCAAGGCTGCATTGCATCCTAGCTCGATGTGATGCCATACTATATCTCCTCTAGTTAAGAGTGAAGACAGACACTGATGTAGATTTCATCAAATCCTTACCAGTTAAAACATCTGTGTCAGTGTATCCTGTAAGGGTCAAATCCTTAGCGCCATACACGAGCATATAGTTCCTCATTCTCCAAAGATACTTGAGAATATAATTAACGGCTCTCCAGTGATCATATCCTGGATTAGATTGATACTCACTGACAATGCCTATTGCATAGGGCATTCCTCAACTCCTTGAGGTGTCTAAGAACACAGTTCCTTAGACAAAAGAACCCTTCTTAGAATTCTACATCTCGCTTGAAACATGACTAGCATTTTGTTCTTACTGTTCTAAACAATTTAGAACCTAAGAACAAACTTAGCTTCTCCCAATTTTTATTTGGAAATGAGCTGCTAGTCACCTTTAATGTCAATAAGTTAACCTATTTCATTCCTTATGAGTAGGATATCAATCACATACAATTTGAAGAAAGCTACTGTACTACTGACATTCTTCTAGTAGATACAAGACTCATTGATGTCCTGATTAAAGCCAAAAGATCTGATCACCGTATCAAATCTTATATTCCAAGATTGAAATGCTTAGGTCAATCCATTAATGGATCACTTAAGCTTGCAAACCATTTTGCTTTTGATCTTGTTCTATGGACCCTTCTGGTTGAGACCTTAAATGTCTCGTTTCCTCTTGTAAATCCACTTGTAACCTATAGGTGTTACCCTATCAAGCAAATTTACAAGATCCCAAATGGAATTGAAATGCAAAGACTTCATTTCCAGGTCCATGGCTTTAAACCATTGGTCCTTGTCAACATCATTCATTTTCTTTCTAAAAGATAATGAATCCTCTATGTCATCATCAAGAATGACGACTTGAGCTTCAAATAAGCCCATGTAACGGTCAGGTTATAAAACAACTCTCACACTACATCAAGGCATTCTCAACTCTTTAGATGGATGTGACTTGACAAAAAGCACTGGTCTTATCAACAACTCTTATTGAATAACCAGTCTTATCAACAACTCTTGTTGATTTTTCTGTAGCTTCATTAGTTAATACACTCAAACTGACTTTACTTTCTGGCTTATGATTGCTCATTTGGTCTTCTTTCGAGAATGTAGCATTTGTCAAATACAAATTTGTAATTCTCTTGTGGATTGAAGAAATATCCACTCCTTGTTTCCTTTGGGGTAACCTACAAAGTATGTAATGAAGTCAACACTTCATGACCCCAAAACGAGCCAGGCAATTGAGCATAGCTCAATATGGGTTGAACCATATCCAATAGGGTTCTATTACTCCTAACTGAGATTTAGGATGTGATTCCATGAACTATCAAATAGCCCTAGAATCTCAAGTCCCTATACTCAACACATTGATCAGATCAAAGTGTTTTTATTATCTCACCTAACAAGTTTCCAACTTCAGTCTTAAACCCCTTCGAATATCTCAAGAGCTTTAAACTTAAATTGCATTAGGTAGAGATACTCATACCTTTGAATAATTATCTATAAACGAGATTAATTATTCATACCCTCCCACTGCTTTAACATACTAGACCACAAGAATCCAAATGTATAAGCTTCAAGGGTTCTTTGGCTCTTTAGTTCTTTTCCAGTAAAAGATCTATTAGTCATATTGCCCATAAGACATGACTTAATTGGTATTAGAGAGTCTTCTTCAAACTAACTAAGCTCCCAATCATATTGAGATCAAAATAGCCTAACCTTAAGAACCAAAGAAAGGTATTTCCTTTAGGAGATATCCTTTGCCTTTATTTCTTTGAGTATAAGCAATCTTAAGCAACTCAATGCTCATGACTTGCTTTACTCTTGATTAGTCTTAAAACACATAAGTTATTTTCTAGTAAAGCTGAACAAATGTCAACTCCCTTTCTTAAAATAAAACTGTGTTAGCAGAGAAAGGTATAGAGTAGCATTGTCCCAACATATACATTATAGAAATCAAATTTCTGTTAATCTTTAGGAAATACATACACATTATCTAATAATGTGTATTTTCTCCCACTAGATAAAATAACTTAATGTTCCCTCTGCCAAAGCCGAGATATACTCCCCAGATCAAAATCTGAGAGTCATCTCACCTATTTGCAACAGTTTCCATGAGCTTATTCCTTGAAAGGGAAAACAAACGTGATAAGTGGCACCTGAATTAAAAATTTAGGCTGGATCCTCATTTTCCACTTTGCACGTTTCAATGACCAATAAATCACATTCATTGTCATCGACATTGGCTAGGCAGTTAATGTCATAATCATCATAAACGATTCAAGATGAACTAGACATTTGGGCCCGAGGACATTCCTCACTCAAGACTAATCTAAAATCATTTACCACAAGTTCTAGTTTAAGCTAGTTGTATTTAAAACCGTTATCCATTGGCGTAAGACAATGCACATAGAAATTATCACTGAATCAACAAATTACTTGTTTTGCACTAAACTCATTACACAAAATAATATTGTTTTAATCCAATCAATTTAGCAAAAGTAATCATCGACCCAAATATATGATACATATTTGCAACGATACTTCAGAGGTTTAAAGCAACAGCTACCGTAGGGCAGTCAGCCACTCCTCCTCTGAATTGAGATAATCTCAACCAATCCCTATTACCAGAATAATTCATATTCCAATAGTTCTTAGCTACCGTTTTTTCGGTCAGGAAATCATTTACACCTAAATAATTTCCCATAAGTGTGACCCTCCATTTTCATATTCCAGAGGTCGGCCCCAACAATGCTACCATAGGGAAAGTCAAAGTTGGGAATGGACCTAAGAAACCCTATCAATTTCTGGAGTTTGCGTTGTTCCAAATCCCATGATCAAGCCCTCCGTAGGGTGATCGCTCCCAGGGCGACTCGCAGGCAGATCATAGGAATCTCACGGTGCAACCTAATGGAGGAGACCGTAGGATACGTTGACATGTGTCTTGCTCCCACTTACTATAAAATACTCCCTCATTCACCTTGATATTGATCCATGCAAACACCATCCGTAGGGGGTCACTCCCAGGGTGACTCGAGGCCAAGCATGGACCTCACGATGTGAACTCTTGAGGAAATGAGAGCAAAACTTGATTTATGAAAATCTTGTTTTGATATATTTCCTCCCACTAAGTATTTTTATAATTTAAGGGTCTATTACTTAGGCAAATTCCGGCTAAATGAATCTTTCTAAGTCTATGCATGTATATAACTCTTATATAGAGGTCTTTACTCTAATGTCTAGGTGAATTAAACCCTTTTAATTACCTAGTGACATTGCATGCTAACATTAGACTATGATTAATTCAACTCAGGTTCCGAATCTGTTCCCAAGTAGGAGGTGTTCCGTAACCATCAACTTAAGTACCCCAACCTAGACAGAACTTCACCGAGAGAGTTCCCTTATAACCATAGTAATGTTTTTCCTACTTAGTACATTAAAACTATTTTAATCCTAAGTAAGAAAATAATTCTAATCCTATTAGAATTAAAATGAGCTTAGGTCTAATTAATTTTAAACAATTTAAAATTAATTCATTTTAACCTAAGGTCCTATGTTTGCATGCAACTCTTTGTTATAGGTTGACAGTTTCTAATCAATTTTATAACTATTATAAAATTTTAATAATTAACCCTATAACATGCTTCTATGGTGTTTCATAATAACAATCTAATTCAAATTATTAAACATCATAACGCTCATGACGCCGATTAAATCAATATAACGATTATATTAATCTAAGGTGGTGTCGTGCTTCATGCAATTTCAATTTCATTTAATTAATAACGATTATATTAATTAACCATCCACGAAATTAAATTACATGAAATTTTACATTAGTATAATATAACATTTATATTAATCTAATTAATGTCATGCTCAATGCTATACCATTTTCATTTAAATTAATATAACAATTTATATTAAAATTATACATGAAAATCAAGCATTGAAATTTATTTCCATTCATAATATAACTATTATATTAATACTTATGAAAATAAATCTAGGCATGCATGCTACATCAATATAAATATAACATTTTATATTTATCTAATTAATGTCATGCATCATGCTTCTCAAATTTCATATATTTAATATAACAATTATACTAAATAACTCATGAAATTTAAATTCATGCATAATTATCATATATTATAACATTTATAACATAAATATGCATGAAACATGTTTAACCTAAGGCGGGATCTAGCTAAATGACATTCATAAAGCAATTAAATAGCTATAAAGACTGGTATTTTGGCATCCTAGGGCAAAAATAATGAAAAATTACATTAATAATTCAAAATCTAGCCCTAACCCGCTCAGAACCAGCCCGAACCGGACCCAAATTTCTCAAACCGGACCAATATGACCTTGAACCGGAACAGACCAGCATGAACCGGACCAAGTCAAACTCTGAACCGCCATACACAACACGCGCGCACGAATTTAAAAAAAAATGAACTCTGCATGCCTCGAACTCACATTCTCACAGTTGCTAAAGACACACGCATGCCACTGCTCCATATGCCCAAGTTCAAGACTTATTGACGCAAATAAATCATATTTCATAACCGTCTGAAGTAACTGTCGCACGTCTCGCTCAACGTTCCACCAATTCGGAAATTACCGTCAGCGTCGATACGCTGAAGACATAGCGTCTCGACGCTGTCCCGATTTTTCCAGCGCCTTTACCTCAGCGTCGCGACTCCGTTGAGCAGGGTCGCGATGCTACGCCTCTGGACAGCATACTGTCTTCGATTCCAGCAACCGTTCTTCTCCGATTTCAACCCCGATTCGAACACCGATCAACAAATTGTCCTAAATCTCTAGACTCAGACTTACAAGACTCGATTTACAACAATTTGCCCCAAAAACATGGGCCCTTACATGATCAAATCATACAAAAAATTGTAAATCTAATGCCAAAACACCTAAACAGTCTTTAAGCAAACCAAACATTCATAATGTAAATCGATCCCACCAAAAACCACATCGCAAATTCTAAAATCGAAATTAAAATCACGAAATGGCTCTGATACCATTTGAAGGAATTGAATCCTCTAGCGGAAGCGAATTAAATCGAGCGTGATTTAATTTCAATTATTCGAATACTGGTACGTTGGGAAAAAAAATTTTAGAACGATTCTCAAATTAAATCTAGATTAAGCATACAATTTCTAATTCTAAACAATTTAGAGATTTAGAGACCTGCTTTTTGAAGAACGAATTTTTTCTCTGCACAATGCTCCAAAAAAACACGAACAATTCGTCCAACGAACACCACCATTAAAGAGCACCCACTATCCACTAGGATCGCTGAGATTTGGTTTGTAGGAACCAAAAACATCTTGGAAGGGAATCACAGCAAGGAAGATTGTTGTGTTTTTGGTTGAGAGAGAATTTTCTCTCTGTCTTTTTTGTGAGAAAGGAGAGAATGAGCATCAGTTAGGGAACTCTCTCTCCCCTGTACGATAAGTGGGGAGGGAGTTATTACCCTACTAGATCTCGATCGTTGGATCTAATCCAAACGATCTTGGCCGTCTATTAATAAAATAATAATAATCATTTAATTAATTAATTAATTATAATTTTTTTTTTTTTGAAATTGGAATCGAACTTTCATTAAATCGGGTAATTATCCCCGTAAGACAAAAACATACATCACTCTTTATGCGATAAACTAACCATCCAATTCTGATAGTTCCCTAGCCACAACATTGGCTGTAAAGACGAAAGACCTTCCCGGGCCAACCTATGAGCAAAAATATTAAACTTTCTGCTAATGAACGAAAAACTAACCGCCTCAAAGAGTTTCATGGAATCCCGAATGTCCCAGATTATTGAAGCAATGCATGAAGGACACTGGATCTCCTCGTTAATAGTTTTGACTAAAACTGACGAGTCCGACAGAACGGTTAAACGACTAACATGCAGCTCCTGAGCAAAATGAAGACCACGAAGCATCGCCATCGCTTCCGTTTCCAGCGGAGAAGAACAACTTGAAATCCCTACTGCCTGAGTAGCCTTTAAAATACCCATTCTGTCACGCAGGACTAAACCAATACCACGTGTCCGTTCATTACCCATGAACGACGCATCGACATTTAATATGGTTTCCTCACCACCTGTTATAAGTCTTTTAACATCCTCTTCGGATTGCAGTAGAGCTCCCCCCTTCGGATTGGCTTGACAAAAGTCTATGATATAATCGACCACCGATTCACAACGGATCGCAACATTAGGAATGTTGGGTTTTATGCCCTAAAACTCGTAGATAGTGAATGTAACCGTTGACCGAATATTAATGAAATAATATTGATATATTTTTCCATTAATTGTTATTAGTTATTTTATATTTGTCTTTGCCTAATAATAACCCTAATCCAATAAACTAGACATCCAAGCCTGTAATATGAGTCTTGAACTATATGTAGCGACATATGGGATCACTGTTCAAGAAACAGCCTAAAGGGTCTATAGTATAGGGATAAGACTGGGTGCCTTATCCTGGTGACACTATGGATACGGCCCACTTTGTATTTGATACAAACGCTGTGATCCAACGCGTTCGTGTAGGAGACATGCGAGTGGGGGTATCCTATGCAATGAGTTTGCATAAGACCGGACCGTGAAATAGTAACCACTGGTTATAACATCGTTAACTAGTTGGTTTTCTATTTCACTAGGACGACCTAGACAACTTAGTCTTAATCCTGAGTTGATTATGGACTCCTGCTCATGAGAGATTGTCCTTTGATTTGTATGGGTGGGAGTGGCCAATACGCCGACTCAATAAGCCTACCACTTTGGGGACAAGACCGAATGGGGAGCTAGGAACATAATCGTACAAGATGGAATTCACTCCTTCCCGACTTTAGGGAAGCAGATGAGTGTTCCCTTAAGTGGTTACTCCGAGTCTTGAACAAAGGGCCCTACCCTCTTAATGGCACGAGAGGGTTTTCTGTTTGATGGTTGGACCACAAACAGGTTGTTCATTAGAGGAGAATTGGTACTTAAGGAAATAGAGGTAACCTAGGGGTAAAACGGTAATTTGACCCAGCTGGTGTTACGGACACTCGTGAAGGATTAACTAGTCGATATTGGTCTATATTCGTGGACACAGAAAATATGTCTGTAGTGAGAAGAGTGCAACTGTGAGTCTATAGTGGAATGAACACACGGTTAACGAATATTGATTAATGTGGTTAATGAGTTTGACCAATTAATCTCACATCGTTGGAGCTTCTGATCTGCAGGTCCATTAGGTCCCACTGGTAGCTCATAAAGTAATTTAAGGCAACTAAGTAATAAATGTAAATTGAAAATGTTCAAATTACTAAGGGAAACAAATATAATATATATTGATATATTATTATGAGAGAAATTAATATTTGAAGAAGTTCAAATATAAATTTATGGAAGTTTGAAAGAGTTCAAATAATGAATTAATTTAAGGCCTAAAATGTGTTTGGGCAAATTAATTAATTCTAGGCCGGAAATTAAATATGTGATATTTAATTGGTGGTTAATTAATTAAAGAATTCATTAACCGGGAATTAATCAATTATGGAAATAATTAATCATTTAAGGAAGTGATTAGATCATTTATGGAAATTATCTAATCACTTATGGAAGTAATTAGTCATTTGTGGAAAAGATTAATCAATTATGGAATTGATTGATCATGATTGATTAATTAAGGAATAAGATTGAATCAATTTTGGAAAAGATTGATTTAATTGAATATTTTATTCATGACCTCTATTCTATAAATAGAACACTAGACCTAATTGGTCATGACGCTTGAAACTTTGCTCTTGCTCTTAGACTCTCAAAGACAAGACCTAGAATTATCTCTAGCCTCCCTCTTAGAGAAAGACTCCCACAAGTCTTTTGCCTCCTAGACCTAGAGTCATACCGATGTAACCTTTGTGGTTATTGTGTCAATCAAGAAGAAAATTCCAACGATCAAGAGGCGAGGAGGCTGTTGCGTTTTCGTTCGTTGGAGCGTCGTTGGCGAAGAACGGTCAAGTCTACAACGAAGGTATGTGACGGTTCTTCCCATTTTCTTTAGAAAAGCATGAAAATAAATTTAGATTTATTTTTTAAGCATGTTTAAACTGAATTTCCAGCAACTTTAAAAAGAGTTTAAAGTTTGATTGAGTTTTCGTAACGGTATTTTAATGTTAATTAATATACGGCGTAAGGTCCAATCGATGCGCTTCCGCTGCGTGGGGACTTTTATTCCCTTCAAGGAATTGGTCGATTATGGACCATACTATTCCGATCATTCCAAATTGCCCAAGCCCCCACACATATACGCTCAAGATCCTGCTTCGGACACTCTAAGAAATCCATCCATCGATCTTTTATATCCCGTTGACCCCATTGATCCTGGGTTAACGAGGGATGAATTATATCCCAAATTGTTGTAGCCCGATGACATTGAAACAAAGCATGGTCTGTACTTTCATCCTCCTCCTGACAAATAGGACATAATCCATTAACTGGAACATGATGGCCCCGAAGATTGACCATCGTAGGAACAAAGTTATGGAAAGATTTCCATACAAAAACTTTGACCTTGGATGGCACTTGGAGCTTCCATAATTTTTCCCACCACTTCTTCTCTCGACCCTCATTTGATGAAGAAACCACATAGTTCGACTGCATGCTTAGCTTATACCCACTCTTTACAGTATATTCATCTCGACTATCATAGTGCCAAACCCATTGATCCGGGGCGGAAGAACTTATCGGAAGACCAGAAATCACTGCCACGTCCTCTGGCAATAAAACCTGGTTTAGTTTCAGCATATCCCATTGACCTGTTGATGTGAGAAAATCAGCCACATACGCATCCACAAAAACCATGTTGGGAGGAGAATTTATAATTAATTTAATTAAAACAATATTAATTAAATCAATTATAACATAACGTATTTAATTCAATTTGAATCATATTAAATTGAATTAAATTGGCCACTCAATTAATCTCATTAATTGAATCCACATTAATTAAATATCCAATATTTAATTAATATTACAATTGAATCATATTAAATTTTAATCTCTCTCATTTAACCTATAGTTTTAAGGTGCATCATAATGTACATTAATATTAACTATAGTATTAATTTAATTAAATTACATTTAATTAAATTAAATTAATTAATTCATTAATTAAATATCATATATTTAATTAATTTACTATTTGAATCATAATTCAACTAATTTTCTCATATACTATAGTTTTAATATGAATCTCATTCACATTAAATTTAGCTTATAGTTTCAATATGAATCTAATTCATATTTAATATTTGAACTCTTTCAAATATTTAATTCTCTCATTAATTAATTTTGAATCACATCCAAAATTAATTTTATACTATAAAGTTTAATTCACCAATTAAACTTATATTATATAATGTATCTTCATACATTATCTTAATTGTAACAAATACAATTTACTTCCCTTAACGAATTTGAACACACTTCAAATTCTATTCAAGACTATTTAACCTCAGAACCCTTTACGAGCTAGCAGGTGGACCTAATGGACCTACAGATCAAAAGCTCCAACGATACGAGACTAATTGGCTAAACTCATTAACCAAGTTAGTCAACATTCGTTAACTGTGAGTCACTCCACTAAAGACCCACAGATGCACTCTTCTCACTATAGAATATTTCTGTGTCCACAAATATCGACCAATAACAGTAAGTCAATCCTTCACGAGTGTTCGTAACGCCAGCTAGGTCAAATTACCGTTTTACCCATGGGTTACCTCTGGATCCTTAAGTACCACTGACTCCTCTAATGAACAATTTGTTTATGATCCAATCAATAAACAGTAGTTCCTCTCGGGCCAAAAGAGGATGGGCGCCCTTGTTCAAGACCCGGAATCAACCCTTAAGGGAACACACATCTACTTGCCCCAATAGGGGAAGGAGTGAATTCCATCTTGTACTGTTATGTTCCCAGCCCTCATTCGATCTTGCCCCTGAAATGGTAAGATTATTGAGTCGGCGAACTGGCCACTCTCACCCATACAGATCTAAGGACAATCCCTCCTGAAAATGAGTTCGTAACAGACTTAGGATTGAGATTGAGTTACCTAGGTCATCCTATTGAAATAGAAACCTAAACTAGTCAACGGTGTTACATCTAGTGGTTACTATTTCGCAGTCCTGTCTTATGCAAACTCATTGCACAGGATACCCCCACTCGCATGTCTCCTACATGGATGCTTTGGATCATTGCATCTGTATCGAATACAAAGTGGGCCGTATCACATAGTGTTACCAGGATAAGGTACCCAGCGTTATCCCTATACTATAGACCATTTAGGTTGTTACTTGAACACTGATCCCCGTATGCCCTCACATACTAGTTCAAGTTTCATCTAAACAACCTAGGATCTTAGTTTATTGGATTTGGGTCAAATTGTGCAATTTTAGTAACAATAACTCTTTATTGTACATATCTCAATAACGACGTATTGATACAAGTGAACAATTTGTCACCATTCACTACCTACGAGTTTTAGGGCATAAAACCCAACAGGTGAGGCTTTCGTTGTGTTGAGCATATTTGAATTCTGTTGGATGCATGAATAGATAGCTATGATATCCAAGGATGTGATTTTAGAAGTTTTTGGAGAAAATGGTTTATATGTTGTGGAATCTGGGAGCACGACAGAAATTGTGAAATTTTAAAATTTTTTGATACTTAGTTTTGATGTCTAAAGCATGTAATAGCCTTATCTAATGACGTCTTTGAAAATCTAGATTCTTATTATGATTTTTAAAGTTTGTTGTCACCCCGATAGGCTTAGTTTCTAAAGAGCTAGGTAGAGAAAAAAAAAATGTTGTGCCTGCTGAGAGAAAAGCAAAAGCAACAAAAGAAAATGAAAGAAAAGAAAAATCTGTTGAAAAAGAAAATTTTTGCTTGCACAAAAAAAAAAAACCTAGGGATAAAAAGAGCTACCTGTGGTGTGATCAGTTAGGCCAACCAAAGAATAAAATTCGGGTTAAGGGTCCCTGCACCGTAGTGTGAAAGCTAGTACCATTAGATATCAAAATGCAAGTTTGGGGAGTAGCAAAAGAAAAAGAAAAAGTGAAAAATCACTAGTGAGTTTTGCTCCCCCATGAAAAAGAAAAATGACAGGCGCCCTAGTTTTTTTTGTTTTTTTTTTTTTTTTTTGCATGATAGAAGGACTCCGACCTATTAGGGGCTCTTAGCCAGTGTAGGGGAAAACAAATGGAGAAAGCCATAAAACTAGTCTAGGTTAGTAAAAGAATCAATAGATAAGTCTTGAACATGCTATTCATTAATCTTAAGCAAAAGGCCGAGGCCGACCATTCGGCCCGTTTGCGCGGGCCGAGCCCGGTGACCTCTTTTCGGTCCCTGATGCTCCGAATCGCCCCAGTTTCGCCTGGTTCGCCCCGAAACACCACCGAATTCCTAAAAACCCTAGGAGGACAAACAGGTATAAAACCCCCTCTTCACCACGGAAGAAGGGTTCTGAAACTCGATTCTTGACTCTCCCCTTTACTATCTGTAGCTTCTCCTCGGTTTTCTGGCTTAGGCATCGGAGGCCGTGTGGCCTACACCACACCGGTGTGCATCGGTTTTTGCTGGTCTTGCAGGTCACGTATTCCCCAGTTCCTACAAATTCACTGTTGGTGTCACGTGAAGGTCGGGTGAGTCTTCTGTCCGGATTTTGGCATCAACAGTTGGCGCCATCTGTGGGGAAGAGTGCTTGCCAGTTCAGACCGCGCATCGGTGGTGTTCTGTAGGATGAATCGAGTTCAGAAACTAGAAGGAAACCTCAGGTATGAGCAGAAAGCATCGAACCAGACTGAGGTCGGCCTCGGTATGGAAAAGGCCGACCCTAACCCCGAAGCCTGTTGCGAGCAGAAAGCGCCGAATCAGATTGAGGTCGGCCTCGGTATGGAAAAGACCGACCCTAACCCCGAAGGCTATTGCGAGCAGAAAGCGCCGAATCAGATTGAGGTCGTCCTCGGTATGGAAAAGGCCGACCCTAACCCCGGAGGCTGTTGCGAGGTTCCGCATGTCAGAGATGCTGCTGGACTTGACCCAAGGGGACAGCCCGCGGAGGAACTGGAATCTGTACCACTAACATCTGAGGAAAGGAGAGTGAACATCGGCACCAAATTGGGGGCTGAGCAGAGGGGCAGACTGGTTGGTTTCTTGAGGGCTAACGCGGATCTGTTTGCGTGGTCGCACGAGGATATGCCAGGAATTGACCCGGGAGTGATGGTTCACCAGTTGAATGTGGATAGGGATTTCAAGCCAGTAAAGCAGAGGCGAAGGGCATTTAACTCGGAGAGGAATGAGGTTGTTGCCAGTCAAGTAGATGAGCTGCTTAAAGCAGGGTTCATCAGAGAAGTTCATTATCCCCAATGGTTGTCCAATGTGGTATTAGTAAAGAAGGCTAACGGGAAGTGGCGGATGCGCATCGACTTCACCGACCTGAATAAGGCGTGCCCAAAGGACAACTATCCTTTGCCCATGATCGACCAGTTGGTTGATGCAACAGCAGGGCACGAGATGCTGAGTTTTATGGATGCATATTCAGGGTACAACCAGATTAGAATGCACGAGCCCGATCAGGAAAAGACTTCGTTCATCACCAGTCGAGGGTTGTATTGCTATAAGGTCATGCCGTTTGGTTTGAAGAACGCTGGGGCGACATACCAGCGAATGGTAAACCGCATGTTTGCTCCGTTACTGGGAAAGAACATGGAGGTGTACGTGGATGATATGCTGGTAAAGAGCTTGAAGTCTCAATGCCATGAGTCTGACCTTAATGAAGCTTTCCAGATCCTCCGGAAGTATCGAATGAAACTAAACCCGAGTAAGTGCGCTTTTGGGGTGACATCAGGAAAATTCCTAGGATTCATGGTGCATCAGAGGGGGATAGAAGCAAACCCAGACAAGATCAGAGCAATCATGCAAATGTCCTCCCCGACCAATCTCAAGCAACTTCAAAGCTTGAACGGGAGGATCGCCGCCTTGAACAGGTTTGTTAGTAGATCAACTAACAGGTGTTTACCCTTCTTTAAAATTTTGAGACAGGGATCACGTTTCGAATGGACTGAAGAATGCGAAAAGGCTTTCCAGGAGCTGAAGGACTATTTGAGCTCGGCCCCACTCTTGGCCAAGCCGCTCCCTGGCGACGAGCTGTAAGTTCTGCACTGATCAAAGAAGAAGATAAGCTCCAGCGACCTGTGTATTACACCAGCAAGTCGATGGTTGGAGTAGAGACTAGATACCCCCAAGTGGAGAAGCTCGCTCTGGCCCTAGTTACGTCGGCCAGAAGGTTGCGTCCGTATTTCCAAGCCCATAAGGTAACAGTTTTGACCAATTTTCCTCTAAAACAGGTGCTGCAGAGGCAAGAAGCCTCGGGTCGCCTCATGAAGTGGGCAGTTGAGCTGAGTGAGTATGACATCCATTACAAACCTCGAACTGCCATGAAAGGGCAAGCTGTGGCAGATTTCCTGGCAGAATTAACGACTGCTGAGGAGAAGGCCGACCCTCAGAGGTCCGAGGCCGAGCAGAGCAAGTCAGGCACAGAGGTCAATATGCTGAGTGTAAGGGAGGTGAAACAGACTTGGACACTCTTTGTAGACGGGTCTTCTAACACCAAGGGTTGTGGAGCAGGAATTTTGCTGGAATCCCCTGATGGAGGAAGATTTGAGTATGCCCTGAGATTCAATTTCAAGGCCTCGAATAATGAGGCTGAATACGAGGCACTCCTGGCAGGATTGAAGTTGGCAAGGGAGATCGGAGTTTCAGACATCATGGTTCAAAGCGATTCACAGCTAATCGTGAAGCAGGTGTTGGCAGAATACCAGACTAGGGAACAGAGAATGAGTAGGTACTTATCCAAGGCCAGGGAACTGCTGTCCCACTTTGAAAAGTGGGAGATCAAACAAATCCCGAGGTCTCAGAACGCCAACGCAGATTCACTGGCTCGCTTGGCGGCTGCCTATGATACAGAGTTGAGCAGGACTGTGCCAGTTGAGGTTTTGTCAGAGCCTGCGGTATGTGCAGAGGACATTCTCGAGACAGATGGCCGAGCAGAGTCCGAGGCCGAGCCTAAGGACAAGCCCGAGGCCGAGGCCGAGCCTGAGGATAAGTCCGAGGCCGAGCCTGGGGATAAGTCTGAGGCCGAGGCGAAAGATCCAAGGCTTGAGGTCGGTGATCCTGCAGATGGGGAGGGTATCCCATCAATTGAAACTAAGCCCTCCCCTGAAGCAGGGGAAGCTTCATGGATGGATCCGATCCTTGATTACCTAGGGAAAGGCGAGCTGCCAACAGAGAGGACAGAGGCTAAAAAGGTTCAGAGGCGAGCATCGCATTTTGTGTTAAGGGAAGGGAGACTGTATAAAAGAGGCTACTCGATGCCGTTGTTGAGGTGCCTTCCCCCTAGTGATGCTAACTACGTTATGAGAGAGATACATGAGGGGGTGTGTGGAAATCACTCAGGAGCAAGGTCGTTGTGTCACAAGATAGTCAGGCAAGGTTACTATTGGCCAACCATGTTGCAAGACGCTAGGCACTTCACTAGATCTTGCGATCAATGCCAAAGGTTTGCACCCACTCCAAGGCAACCACCTGAGCCTTTAACGAGCATTATCAGCCCGTGGCCGTTCGCGCAATAGGGAATCGATCTGATCGGACCTCTCCCCCAAGGTAAAGGGCAGACCAAGTATGCAGTTGTGGCTGTGGATTACTTCACAAAATGGGCAGAGACAGAACCACTAGCAACTATAACTGAAAAGAAGGTCACTGACTTTGTATGGAAGAATATTGTGTGTCGTTTTGGGATTCCAAACACCATTATATCAGATAATGGTAGGCAGTTCGACAATGCCGCTTTCAGGAAGTTCTGCTCAGATTTGGGCATAGCACATCGTTGTTCATCCCCAGCCCATCCGCAAGCTAACGGCCAGGTGAAGGCTGTGAATAAAATAATCAAGCAGAATCTTAAAACGAAGCTTGAAGGACTAAAAGGGGCATGGGCCGAAGAGCTCCCACGTGTACTGTGGGCGTATCGGACAACAGCACGAACCTCAACAGGAGAAACACCATTTTCCCTTTCATTCGGGGCAGAGGCGGTAGTCCCAGTGGAGGTCGGCATCCCCTCCCCCAGGACAGAACAGTTTAGTGTGCAAGGGAATGATGAAGCAATGAGGTTGAACCTGGACCTCCTAGACGAGCATCGTGAAATGGCTCAACTCCGGGTCGCAGAGTATAAAAACAGAGTTGCCAGATATTATAACGCAAGAGTGAAAAGGCGCACCTTCAAAGAAGGAGACCTAGTACTGAGGAAAGTCATGCAAAACACCAGAGATCCCAATGCAGGTGCGTTGGGACCAGCATGGGAAGGACCTTATCAAGTTAGCAAAGTGGTCCGCCCTGGCACCTATGCCTTGGTTGATGAAAACGGGAAACCAACTCCACACCCATGGAATGCAGAACACTTGAAGATTTACTATCAGTAGCAATAGCAGAAACAAGTGGCAGGCAACGCCACCACTACAGGAAGGCCGAGGCCGACCAGGAACAATGGCTTTCTTTATGTTTACTTTACATAGAAACTGTCTGTCATTTATCTCATTGTAAAACACACAAACATTTGCAAATTCAATAAAAACTATTATATTGTGTTTTGCATAAGAATGATTCTTGCAGAGACAAAATTCTTGCAGAGAGGTTGACGCATGCCCTCAACCTCCCAGGGTCCCCAACAGAATGTATGCACCTCCTGGGATGAATACAACAGCTTGAAGAGAGGCTCGGAAATTTCCTCGACCTCCCCAAGTTTTCTCCGACTAAGTGCATGCACCCTTGGGATGGAAAACAAGCAAACGAACAACACAGAGGAGCTGGTCGGCCTCATGCCAAGGCCGAGGCCGACCATCCAGAGGCCAAGGCCGAGCTCCACCCTTAGAGGCCCAGGTACGAAGTTAGTTTTTCCTTACTCAAAAAATGCATGTCCAAGATATTGAATGCACATTTTGAGTGGGGGGTAGGGGTAAGGACAGGTCGAGTCCACGGACATGTGGCGACAGTTTTGATTTTTCTTTCGTTTTGTATAACACATGTCCATGGCGTTTCTTCGTGGTACGATGTCGACACTTGCGAATTTAATGAAGTTCTTTGCATTGTGTTTCGCATAAAGTGCTTTTTCCATAGGATGTAACGCGTGTGGCCAGACGAGAATGATCCTTGTAGAGGCCAGACTTCCGCACTTCCCCCGACTGAGTGTACGCACCCTCAGGATGAATACAGCAGCTTGAAGAGAGGCTCGGGAATTTCCTAGGCCTCCCCAAGCTTTTCCCCAGAAGAGTGTACGCACCCCTGGGATGACCATGACAGCATGAAGAGAGGCTCGGGAATTTCCTGGGCCTCCCCAAGCTTTTCCCCAGAAGAGTGTACGCACCCCTGGGATGACTATGACGGCTTGAAGAGAGGCTCGGGAATTTCCTAGGCCTCCCCAAGCTTTTCCCCAGAAGAGTGTACGCACCCCTGGGATGACTATGACAGCTTGAAGAGAGGCTCGGGAATTTCCTAGGCCTCCCCAAGCTTTTCCCCAAAAGAGTGTACGCACCCCTGGGATGACCGTGACAGCTTGAAGAGAGGCTCGGAAATTTCTTGGGCCTCCCCAAGCCTTTTCCCCAGAAGAGTGTACGCATCGTCATGCCAAGGCCAAGCATCCCAACTCCAAGGCCAACCATCAGGCACACATTCAAGGCAGCGTGACTTTAGCACAGTCACTTTACTTTTTGGCACAGTCGAGACGCTCAAAGCTGCAGGGAGATGCTTAAGGTAGAATCGGGCAAATCTGCACATAAGCCTGGACGTCTGCGAGCAAATAGTACAGAGCTGCTGGTCAGCCTCATGCCAAGGCCGAGGCCGACCATCCACCTTCGTAAAGGCCAGGTATGGAACTAGTCCTTCTCGCTCGAAAAATGCAATGCTTGAGGTAATAAATGCCCATGTCGAGTGGAGGCTGGGAATAAGGGGTAGGTTAAGGCTATTTCGTTCCTTTGTTGCAATCATCATGCAACTTTCCCATTATTTTCCAGTAAGGACTGACATATGAATGCAGGGGGCTAAGCACTGAGCTAACAGGAGCTAGAGGCCCAGGCCGATCCGGGCCTCCTCCCTTGTTTTTCTTTTGCAGGAATTAACTTTTCAATGCAGGGTTGTGAAGTTTTCTGTTTTTCCTATTGTTAATTATGGAATGAAGCACTCCGAACGACCAAGATAACAAAGAAGTCATACAAAAGTCAACACGAGACGAGAGTTGTACTCTTAAATTTGGCTTAAGGAGCTCGGCCTATAGCATTAAAGTCGTACCTGAATCCCAATTCAAGAGTGGGGGTTTAATGTTATAGGTGATTTTGGACCACACAGATGGACAATGAGCTGACGAGGACAATCGGGCAGAGGTAGGACCAAAAGACCGACCCAGAGGAAGACCGGACCAAAGGGTCGGGCCAAAATGGCCCGACCCATATGGTCGGCCTCGGCCTTTTGCCGAGGCCGACCATTCGGCCCGTTTGCGCGGGCTGAGCCCGGTGACCTCTTTTCGGTCCCTGATGCTCCGAATCGCCCCGGTTTCGCCTGGTTCGCCCCGAAACACCATCGAATTCCTAAAAACCCTAGGAGGACAAACAGGTATAAAACCCCCTCTTCACCACGGAAGAAGGGTTCCGAAACTCGATTCTTGACTCTCCCCTTTACTATTTGTAGCTTCTCCTCGGTTTTCTGACTTAGGCATCGGAGGCGGTGTGGCCTACACCACGCCGGTGTGCAGCGGTTTTTGCTGGTCTTGCAGGTCACGTCTTCCCCAGTTCCTACAAATTCACTGTTGGTGTCACGTGAAGGTCGGGTGAGTCTTCTGTCCGAATTTTGGCATCAACAAAGATCATGTATGGATTCTTCGATTTCTTGAAATAGTAGAAAACACAAAAAATTGTTGGCCGTAGTTAGACTCACAACTCTCACATTTTTTTCTTTTTCCATTCATACGCATATATGATTGCTTGTTATAATTGTTGGAAGATTGTGGATATACAAGTATGCTACTACAAAATTGATACTTCATGACGTCATAATTAAACTAAATAAAGGGAGAAAAAAATGTCATAAATGGTTGGGACGTGATTTTGGTGGAAAAAAACGGAGATATCCTAAATGGACATTATGATACCATTGGTACGAGGCCTTTTAGGTGGAATTTCAAAAAGCAAAGTTATGAGGGATGTCCAAAATGGACAGTATCATATCATTGTGGAAATATGTGGAAGGTACGTTATCCCTACCAATTGTTATCGGAATCATGTCCCTGGTTTAATTGTGCTGATACAATCCTATGTGACCAAATAAATGTAAAAATTCCAATGACATAGTCGTAGTGGCCTATGTTTAAGCTCTGTTAGATACATGAAATGCTCCAAAGGAGAAGAGCTGTCTAGATAAGAAAAGTGTGCAAATAGATGACTATTTGAGGTCTGGGAAGATCGTGGATATATAAGGAACAACCACTCCATTCATAAGAGACTTTTTAGATGGAACCAAAAGTAAGGTAATAAAAACTTATGTACAAAGTAGAAGAATATCATTTTCACTATACAATTCTGAAAGCTTTACTGTTGTCTGAAGAATCTTGTGAGTTCGTTGGACATCACACATTAGACACAATATCAATTCAAGGCACAATTCATGACAATTTAAGTGTGGAATATATATTTCTTTAAAAAAAAAAAAAGTGTGGAATATATATCTATATTGGTTTGCTTTTTTTTTTTTTTTTTTTTTTTGAAAAGCTGTATTGGTTTGCTAAGTATGGAATATTTTTAGTTGCTTAATATAACAGCTATAAACTTTACGTCATCGGTTGTTTAAATAAATAATCCAAACAAAATTATTATTCGAGAAATCAGGAAAAATCACATAAATACATTCAGACAGTGAACAAGATCGTTGCTTCCTTAATTAGTATTTCACTCTTGACCAACATAAAGTTTTTATTTTTTTCTTCTTTTTTTTGAGGCAATGACCAACATAAAGTTCAGAGGCTGTTTTGAAAACAATATTCTATGTTTTTCAAAAACAAAAATATTGCGTAAACACCTATAATAATTAGGGGCAGTTGCATAGATGACAAATTAGACCAAATTAATAGCAAATATATCACAGTTGCAAACTAAATGTATATATAGCAAAATTGATTGTACAAGAGGAAAAAACTGTTGTCAGATTCTATCTGTGTCTCTAATTATTTAGAGTCTATCAATGTCTATCGTTGATAGACTTCGATTAATCAAAATCTATCAGTGACCTATCACTGATAGACTCCGATTAATCAAAATCTATAAGTGACTATCACTGAAAGAATTTGATTAATCAAAGTCTACCAATGATAGTCACTGATAGATTTCGATTAACCGGAGTCTATCAGGGTCTATCAAGGATAGACACTGATAGAATCTAAATAATCGGGGTCTATAAGTAGACTGATATATTCTAATTAATCAAAGTCTATCGCTGATAAATTCTGATAATCGAAATCTATTTGATAGATTCTAATTAACCAGAGTCTATCAGTGTCTAATATACTTTGATAGATTTTGCTATATTTGCAATTTTTTTACATTGTGCTATATTTGTAATTATATAATTCTTATTTGCCACCCATTGCAAAATCTCTAATAATGAACTGTTTGTTGCAACAAAATTTTAAAATAAATCAATTTGATTCTTTTTTATAAAGAAAGGTAGAGTTTTTAGAATGTCAATACAATGTTTATAACCAACAACATAAACTTTTGTTTAAATTTATAAGTTGATTTCTTGAAACTTTCAATTTTATGTCAGAAATGTCCTGAAATTTTAAAAAGTGTCTAATTAGTCTCTAAATTTTCAATTGTGTATCCAATAAGTCATAGAACTTTTCCATTTTGTGTTTAATAATTAGTCTTTGACTTATTCACCATTTTTTAAGTTTGCATGGATTTATTAGATACAAAAATTGAAAATTTAATATTGTATTAGACATAACTTTTATGTGTAATAGATTCCTTATTTATTTTTTTTTTAAAAAAAAAGTAATATGTCAAGGATCTACTAGACATAAAAGTTGAAAATTTAGAGACTTAATAGATCAAAATTGAAACTTAAGTATCCCTCTAATACATTTTAAAGTTCAAGGACCCACAAAAACATAAAGTATAAGAACTAAACATGTAATTTCAAGGTCATTCTATCACCATTCTTGAATACAATTTATAAAAGAATAATACTTAGCTGCATATCTATATGTCGGGATCTTTCCCATGCCTCATTAAAATCTTAACAACTAAAAAATAGAAAGATAGAAAATGAGAAAAAAAAATTCTCAGATGCTTAGGGATATCCGTAAATACTAGCATGTAGCCAAGTATTGTTGATCGTAAAATAACCATGTCTTTTGAAAATAGTTCTCCAAACAAGCATATAACCTTTAACACTTCAAGTAAAAGCTAGAATATGTCTTTATCTTCATACTAAAAAAGGGTTTATTCAAATTCCCTTTGGCAATAGATCTTGGGTGGAATCATATCTTGCCAATTATTCTGATGAATCCATCACAAATGATTATTTATTCAAATAATTTGATTCGATAATTACAGGGTTGTTTAACTTGAAACTCTATATATAGAATCATGAACTCGTTGCATTAGTAGCTCTCAACAACAAGTTAGAAATTGAAATTATATATATATTGTCTCAATATTCTCTAGAAATGGAGTGCCTGGGGTCTGCTCAAGCTCAACCCTTGCCCTTGAATATTGCTGGCGCTCATCGTCGTGCCAACCCCAATCCTCGCGCTCGTGCAGCTGCCCAACCTAATCTCCACTTCTCTCTGTTGGGTGCCACTGCCGAAACTTACAAACACTTCATAAACAAATTACGTCAGGCTCTCACACTGAAATCCCACAAGGTGTACAACATACCCGTGCTACCGCCACCAGCCACCGTCTCGGGGGCGGCTCGGTTCCTATTAATCGAGCTCACCAATTACAATCGTGAATCTATCATCATTGCAGTAGATGTAACTAACGTTTATGTGGTGGCATATCAAGCTAGAAACATAGCCTACTTTCTGAATGATGCTCCAAAAGAAGCAAGGAGTTTGCTATTTACAGGCATCAGGCATGTAATACTTCCCTATAAGAGCACTTATGATACCCTCGAGAGAGATGCAGGACGCATTTCGAGAGAGAATATTGAATTGGGATTTCCTGCATTAAGTGGTTGTATTGGCAACATGTTCTACAATCAACAGGGAAATGCTATCCCCCGAGCATTTATTGTGATAGCTCAGATGATTCCTGAAGCGGCGAGATTTAAATACATTGAGCAAAGAGTTTCCGAGAGCGTTGAGGTACTATTTAAGCCAAAACTAGTATTCTTAACTTTAGAAAACAATTGGCAGAAGTTCTCAGAACAAATACAAATCGCACCGAAACGAGGAGGAAATTTTGCTACTCCCGTTGTGGTTCGAAGCGTTAGTGACAAAGAAATTAAAGTAACCGATGTTAAGTCGCCAGTTGTTAAGGGTATTGCACTGTTACTTCACAGCAAGTCAGAAGCAAATGGACATCAAACGAAGCTGATGATGCCAGAGCTCAATGGATGGGAATTCGTCGCTGGTGGAGATAATGGTATGAAACTGATGGAAGAGGAAAATGTTGGAGGTGCCTTTGGAATTGAGTTTTGAAGAAACGTAACTCTCTTCCAGTTGGATTTCCACGCATTAGCCATATAATCACTCTACTACTAGTTATCTACGTCTACTTTGTGTAATTGAATGATGAATAAGTGTGGAAATTATGAACTACTTTGGTTTGGTTGCTTAATAATATGTAAAAATAAGTATGTAACAAATTTCAGGCTCGATTTATGGTCATTGCTGATATTGTCTCATCGTTTCGATACTCTATTGCGTAATGCTTGTTAGGTCGTGGGTGTTGTCCCACATCATGGAATTAATTAAGAAACCTCCATGTTATACAAGTAGAGGGACTGAAATCAAATCATATATTTTTTGTATGAGATCTCTCAGATGAAGCCAAAAGAAATTTTATGTAGGTGGTGCTCTAAAGTTATGGATAAGACAGTCTACATTGATAAAATTAAATTTAGCATAACCCATAAGCTTGAGCTTTTTGGTTGATTGGTGAGATTTAGCATGTCATCAGAGTAGGAGATCGTGTGTTCAAATTCTTAAAAGTTTAGTAATTTTGTGTCTAATAGGTCCCTGCAGGCACATTCGAGATTTTTAAAAATTAACCTATCTATTAGATATAAAATTGAATTTTATGTCTATTGAGACCCTAAAGTTTGAATTTTATATCTAGTAGCTCATTTGAATTTTAAAAAATGTTGAATAAGTCAAAGGCTTATTAGATACAACAAAAGTGTAAAGTTTAAGGACCTGTTTGATACTTTTTAAAGTTCGGAGACTTATTGGACACAATTGAAAGTTCGAGGACCTATTTGACATTTTTTAAAAGTTTAGAGACTAAATTGACACAAATCTTAAAATTCAGGGACTATACTCGTAATTTAACTTTAACTTTACCATAACCCATCGGTTTAAGTTTTTGGGTTGATTTGTAACTTGATGGTACTTTATATTGTAAAAATGAAGAAAGACCATTGTCTTGGTAGGGAGATATTAATAAGTAGGGAGTATTATAATTAACCTTTTTTTTAAAGAAAAGTATTAGGGTGTGTTTGGGCCCTTTTTTTTGGAGGTGGGAGTTTTGGAAAACACTCCGTTTTTTGAAGTTGGTGTTTGGGCCCCGTTTTTAGAAAAACCTGTTTCCCAACCCCCCACTTAACAAATCATTCTCCCTTCCTCTCTCTGTTTTCCAAGATACTTCTTTTTCTTTTTTCCTCTATGTTCTCTCTCATGATTTCACGATAAAAATCTCTCCCTCTCTACGATTTTCTTTTATTTTATTATTTTTATTAATTTATTTAATTATTAATCATTTAATTATTAAGTTTATTATTATTTTAATTTAAAAAATATTATTTTATTATTTTTAACTGCCATGTCAACACCGTTACAAAAATTAACGATCTAGAGACTCAATAGAACTATTTTTGAAACAGTAGGGACTTGATCGTCGGATTTTGAAACATAGGGACCTATTGGAAACGAACCTGAAACATGAGGGACCAAAAGGGTTGTTCACACGTAACTTCGGGGATGGAGACACGTGGAATAAATAATATATTTGTATTAATGTAATATGCGTGTGGGTGTACAATCTCTAGTACATAATCCTCTGATTCTCTCTCTTGTGTGTGGATGTGTTTCACTCGAGGGCTGTAATGCTTG
Source organism: Luffa aegyptiaca (assembly GCA_017139565.1). Taxonomy (NCBI): domain Eukaryota; kingdom Viridiplantae; phylum Streptophyta; class Magnoliopsida; order Cucurbitales; family Cucurbitaceae; genus Luffa; species Luffa aegyptiaca. The sequence goes on from CM029397.1 coordinate 29,326,656, forward strand.
ATCTCGAGTTTGCAGCTTCGATGGATTCTTGGAGCTTGAAGTCCCTTGAGTTTGAAAGAGTCTTCAGTCTTCAAGAAGTGTTGATGTCCTTAAGAGTATTTGATCTTCAAGGAGTGTTGAAGTCTTGAAGGATGTTTGGTCTTCAAGGAGTGTTGAAGTCTTGAAGAGTGTTTGGTCTTCAAGAAGTGTTCGACACTTGGACTTGTGGATTGCAGAGAGTCTTCGGTCTGAGACTTGGTGGAGTCTCTCTGAATTCTCTGGTTCTGCTTGAGAGCTTTGAAAACTCTGAACTCTTGTCTTTGTGAGAGTGTAGAATTTCTGAACCCTTGAAATGGAGGAGAACCCCTCTATTTATAGAGTTCTCGCTGGATGGGCCCTGGTGACTTTTGAGCCTAACAACTTGGGCTTGGGCTTTATTGGGCTTGGGTCTGGTTTATATTTGACCCAAAACCATATGATCCAAATATTTAAAAGACCCAAATTTGATCCAATTAATTATTTTCTTTAATTAATTGGTCAAATCAATTAATCTGATCAAAATAATTTATTTTTAATTAATTGATCAAATGGACATTTGGCCCTAAAAATTTATAATTGGCCAACTTTGTCTTTAAATTAATTTTGGGACACATGTCAATTTATAATTGGTCCCAAATTTAATTAATTATAATTTTGTCATTAATTTTAAATAATGACGTGGCAATTTGTCATTGGCCAAAATTTCTCCTCCAACAAATGCCCCATTTTCGAGAGTTAGTCACAAGTTATGTGTGAGTGAATCTCGAAAAAGATATTTTGGGATCAAAATGCAAGATATTTGTTCTTGATCTTGACTCCATTTGGTGTTTCAATTTAATCAAAATATGAATTTTGGTCAAAATTTTGATTTTTTTCCATTTGGCAACAAACTTTGATTTGAAGTTTGGGCAAATTTTGGTTTATACCCAAATTTCGATTTGAGGTAAAATCCTACCCAATTTTAATTCATATTTGGAATAGAATTTGAGGTTTTGACTTTGGTTCATTTGGGATAAAATTTGGATTATGCCCAAAAATTAATTTAAGTAAATTTAAGGCTGCATCCAAAATTTGGTGGGAATTTGGAATAAAATTTTCATATGGAACTTAGAAAATTTGATTTGGGATAAGAGTTTGATTACACTCAAATTCAGTTGAATTCAATCCAAATCTATATAGGAGTTTATCAAATCAATTTGAATTTATCTCCAATTTGATTTAAATCAAATCTCATACTTTGGACTAAAATTTGAAACAAAATCTCCAAATTTTTATTTTTCAATTTGATTTAAATCAAATATCATATCTTTGGGTTAAAATTTGAACCAAAGACTCTCGTTGGAGATAAGATTTATATTCGAATCCATCCCAAAATTGATGAAGATTTTCGTTGGAGATAAGATTTATATTTGAACTTATCCCAACATTGATGAAGATTGTCGTTGGAGATAAGATCTATATTTGAACTCATCCCAAAATTGATAAAGATTGTCGTTGGAGACAAGATTTATCTATTTGAATCCAACTTTCCATTCTATAAATAAGGTTGAACCTCAGCAGGGGAGAGCACACATCAATTGAGGGGAGCATTCAAGAAAGGATTCAAGTAGGAAACTTTCTTCTCTTTTTTTTTTTTTTGAATTTTCCTTTTTTTTTTCCTTTTTTTTTCCTTTTTTCGTTTTTTTTTAATTTTCGATTTTTACCTTTTTTTTTTAATTTTCGTTTTTTTTTTTTTTTTTTTTTTTACCTTGCCTATATTTCAATTACAAGCACAGTGCCTTCATCCACCATCAAAAAGGTAAGTATGTAGGTAAGTGATTTTTTTTTTAGGCATACATATCCTTGTTTTCAATTTGCAGGTACAATGTCTTTCAGCATGAGTGCAAGGACGTGTTCCTTGAGTTGGGACATGTTCCTTGGACTTGTGTCGCCGTCACGCCTTTCAGCACGAGTGCACGGACATGTTCCTTGAGTTGGGACATGTTCCTTGGACTTGTGTCGCCGCCACGCCTTTCAGCACGAGTGCAAGGACATGTTCCTTGAGTTGGGACATGTTCCTTGGACTTGTGTCGTCGTCACGCCTTTCAGCACGAGTGCACGGACATGTTCCTTGAGTTGGGACATGTTCCTTGGACTTGTGTCGCCGCCACGCCTTTCAGCACGAGTTGCAAGGACGTGTTCCTTGAGTTGGGACATGTTCCTTGGACTTGTGCCGCCGCCACGCCTTTCAGCACGAGTGCACGGACATGTTCCTTGAGTTGGGACATGTTCCTTGGACTTGTGTCGTCGCCGCGCCTTTCAGCACGAGTGCACGGACATGTTCCTTGGACTTGTGTCGCCGCCACGCCTTTCAGCACGAGTGCACGGACATGTTCCTTGAGTTGGGACATGTTCCTTGGACTTGTGTCGCCGCCACGCCTTTCAGCACGAGTTGCAAGGACGTGTTCCTTGAGTTGGGACATGTTCCTTGGACTTGTGCCGCCGCCACGCCTTTCAGCACGAGTGCACGGACATGTTCCTTAAGTTGGGACATGTTCCTTGGACTTGTGTCGCCGCCACGCCTTTCAACACGAGTGCAAGGACATGTTCCTTGAGTTGGAACATGTTCCTTGGACTTGTGTCGCCGCCACGTCCTTTTCAGCATGAGTACAGGGACATGTTCCTCGCTTTGGGACATGTCCTTGGACTTGTGTCGCCGCCATGCCCTTTTCAGCATGAGTGCAGGGACAATTGACGTCTTTGGACTTTAGGAAGTTACGCAGCAATGTAGTCGAGCGTAGCATGAGGACCCTCGAACTTGGAGAAGGAAGCAGCGCAGCGTGAGGACAATTGACGTCTTTGGACTTTAGGAAGTAGCACTGGAGTGCAGCGAAGCGCGTGAGAACCTTTGAACTTGGAGGAAGGAACTGCAGCGAAGTGCGTGAGAACCTTCGAACTTGGGGGGAAGGAACTGCAGCGAAGCGCGTGAGAACCTTCGAACTTTGGGGGAAGGAACTGCAGCGAAGCGCGTGAGAACCTTCGAATTTGGGGGAAGGAACTGCAACGAAGCGCATGAGAACCTTCGAATTTGGAGGAAGGAACTGCACGAAGCGCGTGAGAACCTTCGAACTTGGGGGAAGGAATTGCAAAGCGAAGCGCGTGAGAACCTTCGAATTTGGAGGAAGGAACTGCACGAAGCGCGTGAGAACCTTCGAACTTGGGGGAAGGAATTGCAAAGCGAAGCGCGTGAGAACCTTCTAACTTGGAGGAAGGAACTGCAGCGAAGCGCTTGAGAACCTTCGAATTTGGGGGGAAGGAAATGCAACGAAGCGCGTGAGAACCTTCGAATTTGGAGGAAGGAACTGCACGAAGCGCATGAGAACCTTCGAACTTGGGGAAGGAATTGCAGAGCGAAGCGCGTGAGAACCTTCGAACTTGGAGGAAGGATCGCAGCGAAGCGATGTGAGAACCTTCAAACTTGGAGGAAGGAACTGCAGCGAAGCGCATGAGCGCAGCGAAGCGACGTGAGAACCTTTGAACTTGGAGGAAGGAACTGCAGCGAAGTGCGTGAGAACCTTCGAACTTGGGGGGAAGGAACTGCAGCGAAGCGCGTGAGAACCTTTGAATTTGGGGGGAAGGAAATGCAGCGAAACGCGTGAGAACCTTCGAACTTGGGGGGAAGGAAATGCAACGAAGCGCGTGAGAACCTTCGAATTTGGAGGAAGGAACTGCACGAAGCGCGTGAGAACCTTCGAACTTGGGGAAGAAATTGCAAAGCGAAGCGCGTGAGAACCTTCGAACTTGGAGGAAGGATCGCAGCGAAGCGATGTGAGAACCTTCAAACTTGGAGGAAGGAACTGCAGCGAAGCGCATGAGCGCAGCGAAGCGACGTGAGAACCTTCGAACTTGGGGGGAAGGAAATACAGCGAAGCGCGTGAGAACCTTCGCATTGTGAGGAAGGAACTGCAACGAAGCGCGTGAGAACCTTCAAACTTGGAGGAAGGAACTGCAGCGAAGCGCGTGAGAACCTTCGAACTTTGGGGGAAGGAACTGCAGCGAAGCGCGTGAGAACCTTCGAACTTGGAGGAAAGAACTGCAACGAAGCGCGTGACAACCTTTGAACTTTGAGGAAGGAACTGCAGCGCAGCGCGTGATAACCTTCGAACTTGGGGGGAAGGAACTGCAGCGAAGCGCGTGAGAACCTTCGAATTTGGGGGGAAGGAAATGCAGCGAAATGCGTGAGAACCTTCGAATTTGGAGGAAGGAACTGCACGAAGCGCGTGAGAACCTTCGAACTTGGGGGAAGGAATTGCAGAGCGAAGCGTGTGAGAACCTTCGAACTTGGAGGAAGGAACGCAGCGAAGCGCGTGAGCGAAGCGAAGCGATGTGAGAACCTTCAAACTTGGAGGAAGGAACTGCAGCGAAGCGACGTGAGAACCTTCAAACTTGGGGGGGAAGGAACTGCAGTGAAGCGCGTGAGAACCTTCGAACTGTGAGGAAGGAACTGCAGTGAAACGCGTGAGAACCTTCAAACTTGGAGGAAGGAACTGCAGCGAAGCGACGTGAGAACCTTCAAACTTGGAGGGAAGGAACTGCAGCGAAGCGCGTGAGAACCTTCGAACTGTGAGGAAGGAACTGCAGCGAAGCGCGTGAGAACCTTCGAATTTGGGGGGAAGGAACTGCAGCGAAGCGCGTGGGAACCTTCGAACTTGGAGGAAGCAACTTCCATTCGCTGTGTTGCCCCCACTAGTGATGAATTTCCTCAATTTATATCGTCGTGCTTCAATATTTGTTGCACTTTCCTTTTTTTTTTTTGTTTGCAGAGACTGAACTTAAAGTTTTCTTTAAGCTGCCTACGTACCCTTTGAAGAAAAGGGATCAAGTCATAACGTAGTTCAAGATTTTTTTTTTGCACTCACCTTTTAAGCTCGTGTGGGCTAGGAGCATCATGCAGTTTAGGCTCTTGCGACAAGGAGCTTTTACATTTAAAAGCTCTCATTTTTGTCATGGTCTTGATCAGATCCTTCATTTGCAGGATTGGTCAAGATAATGAGATTTGGCTTCACCTTCAAGGAACCTTCCGTATTTATGAGAACAGAAAACTTCCTCTTCATACGTGACGGGATGCTACTATGAAGCTTCTTGTCACTGTTTACTTCATCGAAAAGTTTCAACTCCAAGTTGTTCATCTTTCTTTTAGGTTGATCGTTTGTTACTTTGAGGCGATCAAAGACAAATGTTGAAGATCGACTTTTCTTCGATGTGGAGACACTTAGCCTTTGGAAAGCTGAAGGTCGAGTGAAGGTGGACACCGAACATTGATTTTCTTCTTCTGTCGCGACCATACTCATTCTTTGGAATACTGAAGGACGAGTAGTTGGAGGCTTGATGCGATCGAAGACGGAGGTCCTTTGTTCACCCTTCTCAGAATTGTCAACTTCTTCTACGTCGATGCAGTAGGAAGTCGCAAAGTTCTCTTTTTCCTTAATGTGGAAATTTTTGGAGAAGGATTTATTCAACATCACCAGTTGTTGAGGTTGAGAAAACTTTTTACTTCTCTTCCTCTTGGGTTGAAGTTTCTTAGGATCCTTCTTTCTTTGATGTTTGGTCTTTTCTTTGATTGTAGCAAGATTTGATTGAGCTACTTCATCAAGGTCGAGCTCAATTTTTCCTTCCATAGCTAGCTTTAGAATTAAGTCCTTTAGGACGAAACATCTTTCCACTGGATGACCAACAACTCGATGATACTTGCAATACTTGGGATCATCGACTTTCTCCATCTCTTCTGGTCGTTTACACTTAGGAAGCTCTATCAGTTGCGCTTCCAATAGTTGTTCCAACATATCAGGGATGTCGGCATCAGGGAAAGGATAGATTTTCTTCTGTCTTTCCTTTAAAGTTAAGTGATGCGCTCCATTTGTTTGTCGCTTTTCTTTCGAAGACGACTTGGAAAGGATTGTGTTTACAACCATAGATTCTTCTATAGTCTCTTCTTCGTTCGTTCCTTCTTTTCTCATGTTAGGGAGGAGAAGGTCTTGGTTTTCTCGACTAGCAATACTTAGCTCCATATCGTGGGCGCGAGTTGCTAGTTCCTCAAAGGTGCGAGGCTTTATACCTTTAAGGATGTAGAGGAGTTCCCAGTGCATGCCTTGAATGCACATCTCGACGGAAGAGAGTTCAGTGAGACGATCTTTGCAATCTAGACTCATGGCTCTCCAGCGATTTATATAGTTAACAACGAGTTCACCTTTTCGCTGTTTAGTGTTGGTGAGCTCGAACATGCTAACGGTTCTTCTAGGGCTGTAGAAGCGATTCAAAAACTCTCTTTCGAGTTCCTCCCAACTGTCTATTGACTCAGGTTCTAGATCAGTGTACCAGTCAAAAGCATTTCCTTTAAGTGTTCGAACGAACTGTTTGACTAGTAGGTCCCCTCGAGTACCAGCGTTCTCGCATGTCTCAACGAAGTGGGCAATATGTTGTTTAGGATTGCCCTTTCCATCAAACTGCTGAAATTTTGGTGGCTGATACCCGATTGGCGTTCTCAAGTTATCAATCCTCTTAGTATAAGGTTTGGAATACAAGAGGGAATCTTGAGTAGGTCCGTCGTACTAAGCTCTGATACAGTTTGTGATCATATCTTGGAGCTGTTGGATGGATAGTGAAGCGACTGAAGTAGAACATTGTGGCTGATCATCTTGCACTGTAGTCTTTCCTTTATCATGATTTTTTATAACTTGGGTTTGACTTGATTCGGCGATACGTTGGTTCTCAATTTGGCTCTTTAGCTGCGCGATTTGAGAATCTTTTTCTTCAATCGCCTTCATCAAGATGTCGATGTGCTCCTGCATCTCAGCCATTCTTTCTTCCATAGTTCTAGTCTCAGTCATCATGACAGTCACTAAGTCAGAATCAGGTTCAAACAAAGGGTTATACTTAACAATAAACTTGTCATTAGTATATGCCCCCTGCAAGGTTGTTTTTTGGTCTCCAACGATAGAAACTTTATCTTCTTGCAACTTCAGTTCATTGAAGCAACAATGGGCAGTAGAACCCATGTAAGACTTGTTCATGACAACGACCATTGAAGAAGTCTTGAATGACATGTTTACTTTTATGTTTTTAGATAAGAGAGAGAGATGAGAGGTAGAGATTGTCCCACTGGGCGTGCCAATTTGTTCACACGTAACTTCGGGGATGGAGACACGTGGAATAAATAATATATTTGTATTAATGTAATATGAGTGTGGGTGTACAATCTCTAGTACATAATCCTCTGATTCTCTCTCTTGTGTGTGGATGTGTTTCACTCGAGGGCTGTAATGCTTGATCTCGAGTTTGCAGCTTCGATGGATTCTTGGAGCTTGAAGTCCCTTGAGTTTGAAAGAGTCTTCAGTCTTCAAGAAGTGTTGATGTCCTTAAGAGTATTTGATCTTCAAGGAGGGTTGAAGTCTTGAAGGATGTTTGGTCTTCAAGGAGTGTTGAAGTCTTGAAGAGTGTTTGGTCTTCAAGAAGTGTTCGACACTTGGACTTGTAGATTGCAGAGAGTCTTCGGTCTGAGACTTGGTGGAGTCTCTCTGAATTCTCTGGTTCTGCTTGAGAGCTTTGAAAACTCTGAACTCTTGTCTTTGTGAGAGTGTAGAATTTCTGAACCCCTGAAATGGAGGAGAACCCCTCTATTTATAGAGTTCTCGCTGGATGGGCCCTGGTGACTTTTGGGCCTAACAACTTGGGCTTGGGCTTTATTGGGCTTGGGTCTGGTTTATATTTGACCCAAAACCATATGATCCAAATATTTAAAAGATCCAAATTTGATCCAATTAATTATTTTCTTTAATTAATTGGTCAAATCAATTAATCTGATCAAAATAATTTATTTTTAATTAATTGATCAAATGGACATTTGGCCCTAAAAATTTATAATTGGCCAACTTTGTCTTTAAATTAATTTTGGGACACATGTCAATTTATAATTGGTCCCAAATTTAATTAATTATAATTTTGTCATTAATTTTAAATAATGACGTGGCAATTTGTCATTGGCCAAAATTTCTCCTCCAACAAGGGTATTTTACCCAAAAAAGAAAATTTGTATTGTGAAAATGTTAATTAGTAGGAAGTTCTCTAAATTGTTGCAATTCCAAGCTAAGCACTCCTAAACGTACTCTTGAACACGTTTGATAAAATGTTAATTAGTAGAAAATTCTCTACGATATTTGAATGTTACGAATCTAACTTCTTTTTTTAAAAAAAAAAAATTGTTCATTTTAATTAAAATTGTGACTTAAAAGGAAAATGAAAAATCATACTTAAAATCTCAATTTTACAATTGATGGGAAAACATTTTCATTAATTCAATTTGAAAAACAAATGGGAAAAATCAATTTTGACCCTTGAACTTTGCAAGTTGTAGCAATTTTAACCCTAAACTTTCAATTTTAGCAAATTGAACCCCAAACTTAACAAATTGTATCAATTTGAACCTCCAACTTGCATAAATGTTGCAATGTAGACCTTTTGTCAACTTTTCATTTGAATTGCTATTAAAATATGTAATTGACAATTTCCTTTTATTTTTTTTAATTCACATTGCACTTGAATTAGTGTTTTGTAAGAAATTTGTTTGAAAAACTCCTTAAGAAATCAAATATCTTAGACAATTCTTCTCATTACTATAAAAAAAAAAAGTCACAGAGTTATTGGCAACAAAAAAAATCTAGCAAATAAGAGAAATAAAAAACTCGAAATTTCTTTATTTCTGTTTCCTAGATTTGTACATTCTTCTAATTAGCAAGAAAAAAAACATTAAAAGAAGGAAAAAAAATCTCACAAAGTTCTTAACAACAAGAAAAGACCACCGAATATTTGAAGATAAAAAACCTCCAAATTTTCTTTGCTTTCGTAATCTTAAATAGCAGCAAAAAAAAAACTCTCTTAAAATCCTCAACAACGAGAAAAAGTCATCTAAAATAAAGTTTCTTCAATATTTTATTTATAAGAAACCAATTCAGATGAAATGTGAATTAAGAAAAATAAATAAATAAATAATCAATTACGTACGATGGTTCAAAAAAAAAAGTTAACCAAAGATATACATTGTAACACTTATGCAAGTTTAGGGTTAAAATCGATACGATTTGATAAGTTTGAAGTTCAATTTTATGAAATTGAAAGTTCAGGGTTAAAATTGATACAACTTTTTCCCAAATCACCCTATTTCCCAAACACAGACTTCCCAAACCCACAGATATCCCAAATCACCCTATTTCCAAACCCCCACTTCCAAAACCCAAACCCTTCCCCCAAACTCCATCACAACTTAGAATGATTTAGCGGAATTTTTTTTGGAGAAGTACTTTCCCTCAATACACACGAGCCTTCATTAGTTTAGATATATTTGGTATACTTCATTAATAAAAAATTAGATATATTAGGTTTATTTTGGGACAATAGGTATGGTAAGAGATTTAAACCCTCTAACCTCTTGATTGGATGTGTATGTCTTCTGCTAGTTGAATTATGCTCATGTTGGCAAATATATCATCGATATACTATATATCATTTTAATTATTATACTACTGATACACTAATGGTATACTTGAAATTACATTTTTCGTGAGTATTGATATACTACTATTACACTAATGATACATTTAAAATTGCATCTTATTGATATACTTATAACAAATCTTGCATTTCACGACCTTCATAATACAACAACTATTAAAAATATATATCAATGATTTTTTTTTCAAAAAATAACAAGTCTATCATTGATGTATTTTACTACTCATAATCGGTTATATCAATGTTATTAATTATTTGAGTATTATAACAAATGAGGTATATCAATTCATAACAAGTATAGAAGACAAACATTTGTACTAAAAAAAAAGAATAGAAGACAAACATTTCATTTAAAATATGTAAATAACACAACACAATTCAATAAAGAAAAGATGAAACATAACAAATATAAGTAAAGAAAAATAATATATCAAGTATATTATTGGTATATCTACATTCATATATCAATACTCATAATTAAGTATATCAAAAGCTATGCTTTATCAAATTCAGTATATATTCAATATATTAGGTATATCAAATTTGGTATATCAGTTAACTGATATACTTTATATTTTGTATATCAGTAAATATAAAGTATATCAGATATACTACTAATATATCATTTGATATACCAACAAGTGTACGACTGGAATAATAAAAAATTAAAAAATCAGATTTTAAATTTTTTGCTTTTTTTGCAAATCTAAAAAGACATAGCTAAATTTACAAATATCCTAATGTTTTTTTTTTTTTTTTTTTTTGCTACCTATTGCAATTTCCCTTTTTAATATTGCTGCATCTTAACAAGAAAAAAAAAACATTTAGATAATTGCAACTATCTTTTTCTTTCTTTTACTTACTTTTTATTGGGTCATTTGGATTTTAAAAATTTTGTAGGGATAGATTGAATTTTTAAATCAAATAAAAGCAAATGACATATAATATTTCCAAAATATTAGTTCATATAAATATATTTTTTTAATAACCAAGTCACTATTTTTAGTAGGGATTAAATTGAAACATTTCTAAAATATAAGAAACAAAATTAAAACTTCCAAAGCATAAAAGATGAAATCGGAAACATGGGTAACTTATCTACATGAGGGAGAAAATGATATATTTATTTCATTTATTTTGTTTATTAATTTGCAAAGAGTTCCGATCGAATTAGAATATGTATGAATATTTAAATATGATAATTCTAGGCAGCCAAGCACCAGTGGTCTAGTGGTAGAATAGTACCCTGCCATGGTACAGACCCGGGTTCGATTCCCGGCTGGTGCAACTATTTTTTATTTTTTATTTATTTCTTTTTTTGTTCCTGTTTTTGAGATTTTCTTTCTTTTTTTTTGGGCTTTAGGTCCACTCGTTCTTCTTCATTTTGGACTTTAACAACGGTCTGTGAATTTTTCTTAAAGTTATAACGTTTGGAAAAAGTTGAAAGTTTTGTTATGAAAATTTTGTGATTTATTTTAGGAAAAATATGTCATATTTGGAATTTTCTGACTTCAATAATGAAGAAATGTTCCAATATAATGAGGGAGATTATAACAAACAATTTATTTGAGGTTAAAAGTCAAACGGAGTATAGTTTAACGGGCATAAAGCATGAGTCATCGATTAGAAGTTTGAATATTCACGGGTTAACAGCAAGAATAGACAAAATAAAAAGTTCGTTTTGAAAAATAGCAACTGCCTTTATTATTTAGATAAATGACCAAATTAATTTTTTGAATTAAAAAATCAAAATTAGCAACTTACCAAAATACTCTTTAATGAAAAATTAGAATTACAGAGTAGTTAAATGAAATATTAGATTCAAATCAAATAAAAGAATATTTGTTTGAATTTTCGTTAAAAAAAGGACTTGCTAATAAAATAAATAATCGAAAATACAAAAGAATTTTAAAAAATAATCTAATACCTAGGAAAAAAAAATGCGGACATTGAAACATATTTGACCATAGGTGAGGAAAAATACCAAGAATCCCAACCAGTATACCAACTCAAAGAATGTGAACGTGTAAAAGTATCTAAAAAAATGATTTTAATGACTGTGAATTTATGCATTTAGAACGCAAGAAATATCATATATTTAAATTTAAGGAACAAAATTGATGCGTATACACAAATATCTTATATTTAAGGAACAAAATTGATACATTAACATACACAAATATCTTGTATTTAATGAACAAATTTGATAAATTAACATTTATTCACACACATACCCTGTACTCAACCTTTGAATAATTTCTGTATAAGTAATCAAGTAGACCTAAAACAATTACCTAATTGAAAAGGATTGAAGATTGTAAAAATTTGTGGGGAAGGGAATGGAACTTACAAACTTTCACTTCTTAAAAATTTTGATTCAAATACGTAATTTCTACAAAAGAAAGGTTGAAAAATCAGAAAATAAAAAAAAAAAGAACAAATTACCTATAATCAATGGTGGCAGGGCCTGATGAAATCTAGATTTCGAGAAAAAGACGAAAGATGAAACTGATAAGCATTATTGGAGAGATCGAGGGAAGGTCTTGAAGCTTCTAGAAGATATGAAAGCTTCTTGAAAGAGGAGGAAGAAGAAGACGACAGCTTCAGTATCCTTGAAAGCTTCGGTATAGTGGTCGGCTTCAAACTGCAAAGTGCTTCGTGATGAGCAATCACACAAACTCAACTTCATGGACCAAAACAAATGCATATTCGGATGCGTGATCGTGGTTGTTGACGAGAGAGTATGGACGGTGGTTCGAGATCTTAGGGCGAGGAGGGAAACGAATCAATAAATCATATCTTTTTTAGAATAAGATTGGGGAATATAATTTTTTTTATTTAAAATAAAATCTAGCTGAAACAAAATCTATATGAAAAATTTAGAACTAAATTGAGATAGATGAGGGGTTTAGATACATTGTCCTTATTTTTAGGATGAAAAAGATAAATAGTTCAACCAAGGGTAAAATGAGAATTTTGAGACACAAATACACCACGTGGGAAACACGTTTTGGCCATTTTTCTCCTCTTTATTTTTTGTTTATATATCTAAATCGGTATTTTTTTTTTTTGTTCATTTACAAGGATTTCCCAATATTCACACCCTATTTATTGTTGGTTGGACTAAAGGGATCGAAATGGGCTTGCACTTATAATGTCCATGTTTGTTTGAGGATTTGACTTGTTTGTTTGGGAAAAACAATGGGCAACTAGATAAATGACTATTTTTAATTGGCCGTTTTGAAAAATGACCCTCCAAAATTTTCATTTGAAAAATGGCCAAATGCTATATTTAGTAAGTTCTTTTAGCAACGAAACCAACCAAAATACCCCTAATCGAAATCTAAATCCAAAGAATATTTAAATTAAAGGGAGAGAATCTAGGATTTACAAATTAATTTAACCCAAATTAAATGAACAAAATTCAAAATAAAAAAGATAAATATGATAAAGTCAAACAATATCTATTAATAGTTAAATCTAAATACCCTATAATCCTGAGAGAAAAATATGAAGATTATAATATATCTTAACCACATAAGTTCAACAAGTATTCAAATTTTAAATTAATAAAATAAGTGAAATTTGAAACAAATGTTATTGTAACGATAAAAAGAATTAAGTTTACAAAAAGAAAATTTATGCAAATACATGTACTCAGTAAACAAATTATGCAAATACAGTGTATACAGTAAACTAACCTATTAGACAACATGCATATAATTTCACTATGGTAAACATCAAATCATCCACAAACAAGGAAGAAATTATTACTCACTATTTCCCTTAGCTTAATTCGAAAATTAGGATTTAGTATTCACCTTATTTTTCAAAAATTTTCTGAAACCCTTGAGATTCTTCCCATGTTATTGAGTTTTTGCGATCTTTCCTTTATCATCTTCTTCCAACAATTACAAACAAAATTCTTGAGAAAACTCCAATTTTCTTTGACTTGGGCACCTTTCTCTATTCTAATCTTCTTCCAAAAACTTTCATTCGGAAACCATTGAAGATCTTGAAAAAAAAATGAAAAATACTTTATGTTGAAAAAGAGGATACAAGGAGGAAAATAATGAGATAAATAAATACAAAATAAAGTATTTAACATACCTATGTTACAAGATTGATATTTGATATCCCTTTTAACAATCGGTTGTTAGAATGATGATTTATGGGTTGAGGAAGAAGACTATGATTTTTGGGTTGTTAGAACAATGAAGATGTCGAGTTGGATAATAAAGATGCCGATTTGGATAATGAATATGCTTGATTTGAGGATTAAAAATGGAAAATCGTAATACACAGGTCTTTAGGGATTTAAAAGATAAATTCATAATTTGAAATTAAAATTTGAAAAACATTGTAAGATATAACAAACCAACTAGATTTTGTAAATCGAGGAATTAAATGATTTTTTTATATAAAAAAATAGTTTAATTCTACCATGAAATCAGCGGTTGGAGGTGAAATCAGGGTGAGAGGGGTATAATTGGAAGAATAATTTGTGACGAAATAGGTTAAAAAAACGATTTATCCATTTTTCATTGAAAAAATCTGTTTGGCCATTTTTTCATAAATACAGTGTGTATCTGGCAAATTTTAAGGATTTCCCTAAAATTTAAGGCCCCGTTTGATAACTATTTGGGATTTTTTTTTTTTTTGGAAAATTATGCTTGTTTTTTTCCTAAATTTCCTACCATGGCTTTCATCCTTGTTGAGAGGATCCATTTGAATTCCTAGCCAAATTCTAAAAACAAAAACAAAATTTTGAAAACTACTTTTTTTTTTTTTCAAAATTAGACTTGGTTTTTGAAAACAATGAAGAAGATTAATACTAAAACAAAGAAACTTATTGACAGAAGTAGGTGTGTATAAGCTTAATTTTCAAAAACCAAAAACAAAAAATCAAATTGTTATCAAACGGGGCCTTAGTATTTAATAGGTCCTTGAAATTTAAAGTGTATGATAATATGTCCAATTTTTAGTTTTGTATCTAATACATCTCTCTACTTTAAAAATTTTTAACATGTCATGTAATTGTAAAATTTTGTGTCTGATATGTTTCTAACTTAATCGATATTTTTAAAAACTTACGGTTTTTGTAACAACCCGACTCCTTACAAGAGTCTTTTCGGGACCGTTACTTCATACATGTTATGGAGGCCTTTAAAATAAAATATTTCATAAGCATAAACTCACATTTTCAGAAAAACCTCAACATAAAAAAATAAACCACTTTATTTCGGGATCCCAAATTTAAATAACAAACGATTCTCAAATAAACTTAAACTATCGTTTTGCATGGCCTCAAAGGACTTAATGAAGAAAATAAAAGTTAAAACACAGTTCTTAAAAAGCGGAAGAAAATTAAGAAAAATCCATGAGTCATAGTTCCCTCATGGCCACCTTGTTGGGTTTTATGCCCTAAAACTCGTAGATAGTGAATGTAACTGTTAACCGGATATTAATGAAATAATATTGATATATTTTTCCATTAATTGTTATTAGTTATTTTATATTTGTCATTGTCTAATAATAACCCTAATCCAATAAACTAGACATCCAAGGTTGTAATATAAGTCTTGAACTATATGTAGCGACATATGGGATCATTGTTCAAGAAACAGCCTAAAGGGTCTATAGTATAGGGATAAGACTGGGTGCCTTGTCCTGGTGACACTATAGATACGACCCACTTTGTATTTGATACAAACGCTGCGATCCAACGCGTTCGTGTAGGAGACATGCGAGTGGGGTATCCTATGCAATGAGTTTGCATAAGACCGGACCGCGAAATAGTAACCACTGGTTATAACACCGTTAACTAGTTGGTTTTCTATTTCACTAGGACGACCTAGACAACTTAGTCTTAATCTTGAGTTGATTATGGAATCCTGCTCATGAGAGATTGTCCTTTGATTTGCATGGGTGAGAGTGGCCAGTACGCCGACTCAATAAGCCTACCATTTTGGGGACAAGACCGAATGGGGAGCTGGGAACATAATCGTGCAGGATGGAATTCACTCATTCCCGACTTTAGGGAAGCAGATGAGTGTTTCCTTAAGTGGTTACTCTGAGTCTTGAACAAAGGGTCCTACCCTCTCAATGGCACGAGAGGGTTTTCTGTTTGATGGTTGGACCACAAACAGGTTGTTCATTAGAGAAGAACTGGTACTTAAGGAAATAGAGATAACCTAGGGGTAAAACGGTAATTTGACCCAGCTGGTGTTACAGACACTCGTGAAGGACTAACTAGTCGATATTGGTCTATATCCGTGGACACAGAAAATATGTCTGCAGTGAGAAGAGTGCAACTGTGAGTCTATAGTGGAATGAACACACAGTTAACGAATATTGATTAATGTGGTTAATGAGTTTGACCAATTAATCTCACATCGTTGGAGCTTCTGATCTGCAGGTCCATTAGGTTCCACTGGTAGCTCATAAAGTAATTTGAGGCAACTAAGTAATAAAAGTAAATTGAAAATGTTCAATTTACTAAGGGAAACAAATATAATATATATTGATATATTATTGTGAGAGAAATTAATATTTGAAAAAATTCAAATATAAATTTATGGAAGTTTGAAAGAGTTCAAATAATGAATTAATTAGTTTAAGGCCTAAAATCTATTTGGACGAATTAATTAATTCAAGGCCGGAAATTAAATATGTGATATTTAATTGGTGGTTAATTAATTAAAGAATTCATTAACCGAGAATTAATCAATTATGGAAATAATTAATCACTTAAGGAAGTGATTAATCATTTATGGAAATGATCTAATCACTTATGGAAGTAATTAGTCATTTGTGGAAAAGATTAATCAATTGTGGAATTGATTGATCATGATTGATTAAATAAGGAATAAGATTGAATCAATTTTGGAAAAGATTGATTTAATTGAATATTTTATTCATGGTCTCTCTACTATAAATAGAACACTAGACCTAATTGGTCCAAGGCACTTTGACACTCTTGTTCTTGCTCTTAGACTCTCAAGACAAGACCTAGAATTCTCTCTAGCCTCCCTCTTAGAGAAAGAATCCCACAAGTCTTTTGCCTCCTAGACTTAGAGACATATCGGTGTAACCTCTGTGGTTATTGTGTCATTCAAGGAGAAATTTCCAGCGATCACAAGAAAAGGAGGCTGCTGCGTTTTCGTTCGTGGAGCGTTGTTGGCGAAGAACGGTCAAGTCTACAACGAAGGTTTGTAACGGTTCTTCCTTCTTTCTTTAGAAAAGCATGAAAATAAATTTAGATTTATTTTTCAGCATGTTTAAACTGATTTTCCAGCAACTTTAAAGTGTGTTTAAAGTTTGTTTGAGTTTTCGTAACGGTATTTTAATGTTAATTAATATACGGCGTAAGGTCCAATCGATGCGCTTCCGCTGCGTGGGGACTTTTATTCCCTTCACACCTAACAGATTCGTCATCCATCGTCATCACACACCCTTGCCTTTACCTGAAAAAAAAAACATTTTTGGAAAGAATGAGAATTTAAAATACTCAGTAAGTGACCCTACTGTTGAGGTCGAATCACGCTTAAACACGTTTCTAAAATCAACAACAGTCATACTTTGGTGGCTTTAAATTTTATCTTAAACTTATTAATTATGGGATATACATCAATTTCATGCAAATCCTAGACACATCAATTTCATGTGTCGCATATGGAGGGATGTCAATTTCACGAACCTCGACTCAGGTACATCAATTTCATGTCCCTAAGTCTTGTGTAGGCATCTAAGTACATCAATTTCATGTACCCTTTCAATATTTAAGAAAATTCCAAGGTCATTCAAGCTCATACATATTACGGAATTTTTGAGAGATCACCAACTCAAGGATTTCAAAACTCAACATTTGCAAACATTAATAATAAATCTCATGCTTTCAACAATTTTTCATAAACGTATACATATTCAAACAACTCAAAGAGCACAAGAATTTTGGAAAATCAAACGCTCCCAATTAAAGAGTTCAACAATAAAGCCACTTACCTTAGCCAAACGATTGCTTGATACAACTATAAATTAATTTCTTAGCTCCCAAAGCCTTTAATCAACTACACAAAAGAGAAAGAAAAACTCAACTCAATAAGATATTATTTTCACGCATAACTAGGAGCCACAAACTTTTGGAGACAAATTATACTCCCAAAACTTACCCAAAACAGAATTAGCACTTGTTGTCCGGTAAGGGTGAAAAAACCGAACCGAACCGAGTCGGTTTGGTTTTTACATAAATCTAGGTCGACTCGAATCGAACCTCAGTTCGGTTCGATTCTCGCTTTTGAGTTAAATAGAGAATTTAGGGTTTGTGCACGACATTTCGTGATTTCGGCCTGCCTCCTCCCCCTCCCCCTATCTCTCTCATTCTCTCTTGTCGCTTTCCCACAAATCTTCTTCAACAAACCCCTTCTCTTTCTCCCCGTCTCTGCAAAACCCTTCAACAAAACTTCTCGCCCACCGTGGAGCCATAGTCACCATCGTCGCCACGCCCTTGAATGTCGCTCGCAACCACTCTGTTCTTGCCCGAGCCATCAATTCTGGTTTACAGATCCGCCCTTGAATGTTGCATGTCGTCTTCATCTTCGTGCTCGTGTTTCTCAGGTGGGATCATGATCTCCAAGGCTCTTCTCTGAACCAAATCGGCCATTCCTGTTGCCACCATCGCCGTCGTGGGGCTTCTCTGCTTCAGACAATCCTCTATTAACAGACCTCCTCTACCCTAGCGACCTCCGATAAGGATTCTTAATCTCAACATCCCCATTTTCAAAATTTAGCTTCTCAATGCCTCTAGTGGGCGAATTGATGGAATGTTTGGCTTGTGCACAACCCATCGATAAATTTAGAGTTTGGAATTTGGGGGTTTTGAAAAGGAAGGGAAAAGGGGGACGACGAGAAGCATTTGGAGTGAGAGATGGGGATGGGGAAAAGGAGACGAATCATAGAATGAGAGAGAGAAATTTGAAGGGATTTGAGAAATTGGTTTATGTGCTGGGATTGCTGTGAAGAGAACAAAGGATTTGAGAGAGAGTTTGAGAATTGGAAGATTGAAAGATGAACGGAAAAAAAAAAAGAAAAAGGAAAAAAATAAAAAAACCGACCCGACTCGACCCGATTCGGGTCAAACAGGATCGGGTCGGGTTGGGTTGTTCGTACAGTTGGGTTGGGTCGTCCGTACAACTGACCAGAACCGACCAATTTACACCCCTACTGTCCCAAAATCGCTCCAATTCGACAACTAAAACTCCCAATGCCAAGAGAACCTTGAAACCAAAGACCACAACTAATGAGTAATCATTTAAATTGCTTAAAACAGCCCAAAAACAAATTACTCATCTTACCCAACGTTGAAACTACACCTAGCCGCTGGAGCACAAAGACCCACGCTTGAATCGCCGAAATTGAAGGATAAGCTTGCTGCACAAAACCCATAACTGAGTGTGTGTTTAATTTAATTATCATAAACAACCAACAAAACCTTAAACTAACTTACCCAACATCGGATTCGCCCCAAAATCACCCCCAAACTGATGTTGTATGCGTCTACACCACGCACCCGTCGGAAGAATGCGAACACAGGTTGCTGCCGCCTCTGAACTCACCGGAAAACTACCGTTCATCGCGCCTGGACTTGCTGTTGCACCAAGGAGAAGATGCTGGAACCAACGACAAATAGAGAGGGTGTGATTTGGAAGGAAAACGGGCAAGAGATTGGGAGAGAAGAAGGAAAGAAGACCCCACGAGCGACCTACCTACCGGACCGCCTACAAACGCCGACCATGAATTGTCGAAACTGCTGGTTGGAGAAGATGCCGCCGCAAACTATCGAGTTGGAGACCCGATGCAAAACGAGAGAGGTCAGCTGCTTCGTGAGGGCTGCTGTGTGGTTGAGTAATGTGGAGAAGAAGGGGAAAGATGATGAGTTGGCTTCTCGTCTTGGGCTACGTGCAGCTGATTTAAGAGGGAAGATTTAGGGTTTAGATGGCTTGGCTTGAAGACTTCCTAGTTACGAAACTGTCATCACAACTTAAATAACAAAAATCCCTCCTATTTCATCCATTTAAATCACATACTTAACTCCAAATTAACTCAAAATTAGGGAAATTTAGATTTACCTTAAATTAACAACGTTACAGTTTTCTTATATACAAAATTTGTACTTTCAATTTTGTATCTAATACGTCTATGAATTTTTTTAAAAAAAATCTAATAGGTCAATGATATATTAAAATAAAATTAGAAGTTCAAGAATCTATTAGACGTTGTAGGATCGTATGTCAACACTAGAGGGGGGTGAATAGAGTTGCTTAATAAAATTTAAAACTTTTCGCTAAATTAAAAGGAATTGATTTAAACTAAATAAATTTAATAAGCAGTACTATAAAGCATAAAGTATGCTAGAAATATTTGACAATTTTCCTAGGCATGCAATCTACTCATAAAAATGAAATAGCGGAAATTAAAAGAGTAGAGAGAAAGAGATAACACCAGGAAATTTTATAGTGGTTCGGAAATTCCTACTCTACTCCCCAAGACTCATTCTTGGGTATTTTACTGCAACAGCTCTCTTACGGGTGAGAACCAAACCGACTCTTTTTCCAGGTTCAAGAGTAAACCTCTATCAATCCTTTTACAGGTTCAGGACCCAACCTATATCGATCTTTTTAAATAGGTTCAAGATCAAAACACTACGATCCTTTTAATCGGGTTCAGGATCAAACCACTACAAATCCTTTTTCGGGTTTAGGATTAAACCACTCACTCAATTCCCAAGGTGCACCCACACCTTATTACAATTCCCAATAATAAAAGAATAAAAGAATAAGCTCACAAAATAAAATACCTCCTGAAGGCAAGATACACAAAGTTGAGTACTCTTAAAAAGAAACCTCACAAAATAATAACTAGGCCAATTTAGGAGCAAGGGAGGACAAGAATTTTAGAGTAGTGAGACTTGAGAGAATAAAACTTTGATAGCTTTTTGGTGTGTATTGGAGAGTGAAAATCAAGTCGAATTTATTTGTGAAGAGGATGAACATTGTCCGTTAGATCAAACTAAAGATGGATGGTGGAGATTGAATTTAAAATGGAAAAGGAAGGAATTTCAAAATTAAGAGAGAATTTTGAAGGATTGGAATTTTTGAGATATGAGAATAAATCAAGGATTTGAATGATGAAAATTTAGGAAAGAATTTGAATTTAAAAATGAGATTGAGAATATATTGAAATTAAGAGAATTTGACATTTGAATGGGGATTTGAAGGAAATCAAATTTGGAAGAGATTGGATTTGAAAATGAGTTGTAAAAGAATGAATTTTAGGAGAAATTTTGAATTTAAAAGAGATGTGAAATGATTGAATTTAAGAGATAATGAGAATTAAATTTGGGATTAAAATTAAGAGAAAAATAGAGGAAATTGATCATTCACATCAGCTGCCACGTTGGATGCCATGTAAGCGCCACGTCATTGCCACGTAGGCTTTTTCTTCCAATCTACTCTTCCTTGTAACTTTCTTGTTTGAACTCCGATTTGAGCGATTCAAAATTCGTTGGAATCGTCTTTCCAAACTCTACATTATGAACACTTTAAAACACTAAAATCATTAGTAAATTAAAGTTTGTTATCATCAAAACATATAGTATGATTGAAACTCGTAAAGCTAACAAACGTAACTATGATGAATTAAAACTTTTTATTTCACCTTTAATTTATTAGTAAATATGTGATTTTTAAAAGTGATTAAAAAATATAGCATTCTTATAAATTTATAAATCATTGGTCAATTTAAATAATAACAATTATAGTATAATTTATGATATAGTTATATTGATTAACAAAAATTGATCATTAATTTATATATTAATGGAATATATAATCATAATAGTCCGGACTTATATTCTTTTTTAAAAAAAAAAAAAAAAAAATCCTGACTTATATGGTTATTAAAATTGTAAATTTTTTTTTTGAAACAAATGAAAATTGTAAACTTAGTTGGGTATCTTGTACACACTCCTATCATCAATAATTTTGATTATATTCCTATTAAATAATTTATTAAAAATAAAATATGTTATGTAAGTGTCAACTCGAATACAACTCAAATTGATTAATATATTATACTCTCGATCAAAAATATCGTTGAAGTAAAAAAAGAAATATTATTTAAGCTTGGCCTCCAAAATAATTCCCTAGATCTGCCTCTGTATACAAATACACAGATACATATATAGTCTTCTGCATTTATGACATTTTTACAAAATACTGTACAATTTGAAATTTTTTTTTAATACATCTGCTAGATTTGATATGATCACAAAAATCCATGTATGTAACCTTTTTCATAATAATACTGCCAAGGCCACACAATTAAAAGAAAAAAAAATTAATTGATAATAATTATTATAACTCTTAACTTTTTCTTCAAAAAAAATTATTATAATCTTTTTGTATTTTTGGATCTCTGTTCACGAATGCACACGAATGACAAGACAGAGGGAAAAAGCATCACTGATCAGACAATAATTCACCAAAAAAAAAAATTAAGAAAGAAAAAAGAAAAAAAGAAAAAGGAAAGAAGTGGGTCCCGCCACATGCTTCACCTGAGTCCTCAGTTCTCCCTGAATCAGAAAAATCAACGGCTATGAAACCAAAACTTCCCCAGAAAAAAAAAAAAAACAACAAAATTACAGAAACAAAAAGCAATTTTTATCCTTTTCTATCCCAACAAAAAGAAGAGAAAAAGAAAATATATAAAGAAAACAATAATAGTGGGCAGAGTTTTCAGTTCGAGTGGGCCATGGGGGGCTCTGTTCCGCTGCAACACATCTACATCACATGTGGTGCGCCTGCAGCGCTCTGATGCTGCCACCTGCCACCCTTCTGATGCTCTGTCGCAATAATAATAATAATATTAATAGTATATAAAGATAAGTCCACACAATAATAGTAGCCGCACGTGTACCTGCGGGGCCCACTCTGATCAAACGACTGTGATTCATTTAAACTGCTTCGTCAAAAGGTATACCAAATGATATGATGTTCTCTTTTTTGACTTGAAACAAACCAAGATTCTTAATAGGTTGACTTGGCTTTCACGTGGTGTGTACACGTGGTGTAGTGACGTCAGAAACATTGGATCGTACGGGTGGTGTTACTAGAAGTAGAATAAGCTCCGCAACGCAGATTTCTACTCACTACCAGCCTAAGATTTTCAGTTACTTGAGTTAAATATGCGTTAAAGAATTTCAATTTTTTTTTTGAGTCAAAGATACAACCCAACCAAAAAAAAAAAAAAGTGATACAAACTAAACAGACAGCCAAATGACATCGGATAAACAGCAAGCTTTCTGCAACCACAACAACCTAAATCCAAACTAGTTAAAATGTCACACCAACTTGGCTTCTTTTCACTTCAAGTCGACCCTCAATTCAGTATTTAGACCTGCAAGATTACCATCATAATGCTGCAATTAGCACACAAAAACACATAAGCACCCCAACCTAAAACACAACCAAGCCTACTCCATTCAAAAACACTCCAAACCATGACCTGATAGCCCTCAACCAGGCCTAGGCGTACAACATATCAATGGACGAGATTCAAAGGCTGAAAATTATCACAATCCAAACTCTGCATTGCAAATGCGAAGACTTATGCCAACGAGAAAATAAAGCAAGCTAACAAATTTATGAGACAACCAAGATTTCCAAGGAAACTTCACACGAAAGAGAATGCTTAGCCTCCCCTAAAGAAGCCCCTACAATTCTGGGACTGGCTTAAAAGCTCCTCCACCTATCTTCCCCTACACTGGCACTAAGGCCTTGCCTGAAAGGCTAAATGAAACAAAGGATGCAACTTATACCTAGGGCTTGCAAAAGAAACTCTTTTACTTAAGCGGCTTTGCAAGTATGATAACATTATGAAAATAACAAGAAACATATTTTAAAGTTTCCAGCTCAAGCACGCTATTCAATTTCGTATCTTATATTAAAATATTTTTTTTAATTATCATAATATATATTTATTGAATTTAGGGTGTGTTTGGTTTAACTTTTCAAGTGTTTAATTTTGAAAAAACTTCTAGTGTTTGGCAATCACTGCAAATGACTTGGTAGAAAATGAGATTGAGAAATAAACAATTTTGAGAGAAACACTTGAAACCAACTTCTTTAAAAATAGTTTTTAAGTATACAATAACTGGGTATAAAAACATTTATGAGGAAATGTAACCAAATATGAGTGTCTAAATTCTAAACAATGTTTATACAAAATGTTTTTTAAAAAATGCAATCTTGAAAAACATTTAAATTAAAATGTATTCCAAACAGACCCTTAATTGTTCAGGATTGTTGGTTGTTAATATTGGCAATTTAGAGGATTTCTTTGTCCAAACAGTAGTTGGTAGAAATTTCAAGTTTTCTTCTCTAAGATGATATTCTTTTTCCAAACTTACGTGACATGATAGGTGAAGAAGAAGGTTGTTATTTAGATTGAGTTTTTGACTCGCTCAATTACAATAGATGCTTAACAACTTTACTTAGAGATCAAAACAATAAATAGAACTTCTCCAAATCAAACACGCTTAACTTCAAAGTTTCCTATGATTGAGTCACCGAAAAGGAAGGTGTAGTACTTTGTTGGTATAGGTAGTATTTATCAATTCTTTTAAATAATTTCATGTCCTCAGGATCCCTCTCATTCAATTGTGATCTCAATTCATTCATGTATCTCACCTATCCTCGAATGTCACACAATTGATCCATGCAAGTAATTAAACAATGACTAAGGAAATATCAATGGAAAAAAGATCCTAACCTAAGGATTTGATTCCACCAACTGCACATTCAAACCATTAAATCTTTTCGCTAAAAATAAAACACTCCTTTCTAATGGTCTCTCTGAGGCACGATTAAATCTTTTTGTAATCATGAAACTAATATCCATATTAAATTTTATTAACAAGCAAAGACAAAAGGCCTACATCATCGTTTAACAAAACCTTTGAAATAAATTTTAAAATCTCTCAATCTTAAAACTACGGTAGTAATGCATCTAAGTTCTAGTCTAAATCACCTACCCATCATAAGATATGTGCACTTAAAATTAATTAACCCATTATCAACATATATTTTTTTTTTTTGAAACAACATTATCAACATATTATAATCAATGAACATCTGATACTTTAATTGAATAAATAATGCTCAGTCAAGATACACCAGTAAATCAACTAATAATATCTAGTGACTTGATGTAGGAATTTTCCTACCACAAGCGCATAGGTCAAGTTTTAATATAGTGATTCTCGTGTTAACGAGTGTCGTCCTCTAGATTGGGTTTCTAATCAAATTAAGTACCACAAATAATCTTGTTCAATTTTGTTTAGGGATTAAAACTTAGTGATAATGAAGAAATCAAGACACAAAAGTTAAAAAGTGTGGAATTCAAATAATGAAAACTCTTAGGGGTCGTTTGGTACAAGGGTTTTGGAGATGAGAATGGATAAAAGGTTTCTGATGTCCTTGTTTGCTTCAAGGTTTCTGTGGCGGGCCCAAGAAATAACACATTCCCAAGCATCATTTATGCCCATAAGCAAGGACTTTCTATGCCCTTACAAAAGCATGAGTTTTCTCTTTGCCCATCTTTTTTTTATTTTTTATTTTTATATGCAATTTTATTTTGAATATAGTTAATTAATTAACTAATGAATACTAAATTAAAAATAATATAATAAATTATTTAATTAGATTAAACAATAATTTGTCAAGAATTTTAATTTTTTTTAAACAAATACTTAGTCCAAGTTTATCAAAGGGATGTAATTACATATTTACTAAAATTATAATTAATTAGTTAACATTATCGAAAATATATTTAATTATTGAATTAAAATTATTTAAATGAATTTAGTATAAAAATTCATTTTTTAATAATTATAATTAATTAATTATTGATTATTTATAATTAATTAATTATTTTTTTTGGATTTCCTTATAATAAATAAATAATCATATTATTATTAAAATATTTATCTAATTAATTTGTATGGATACAAATTTATTAAATTATCGTAGTTAAAGATATTTATTAAAAAAATTAATTAAATAATTTTAATTAGTTAAATTAACATAGTTTATCCCATTAAAATTATTTCATGATTATTAATTCATTAATTTTTATTAATAGTTTGAATTAATTTTGATTATTTTATTGATTAATTTATTAAAATTACATAAAGTTTACCTGATTAATTCTAAAAAATAAATACAGACATAATTCGTTCTCATAAAATCCTGATGACATTCCAATGCACAACCAAACACAGTTATCTTTGATTCCCAACAATCTTATTCCCAGGCATAGTATTCATAGGCTATCCTTTATTTCCAGACATCTATAAAACCTTAAACCAAACAATCCCTTAGGGCCCGTTTGATAACCATTTCGTTTTCTGTTTTCTGTTTTTGTTTTTCTTTCTTAAAAAACAGGGGTGTTTGATAACCATTTCTGTTTTCTGTTTTCTGTTTTTTAAAAACGTTTTTGAAATTATAAGTAAATTTCAAAAACAAAAAAAAGTAGTTTTTAAAAACAGATTTCTATTTTTCAAAAACTCATTTTTCTTCTAATGTTTACTTTTCCCCTCTTTTACCTTTATCTCTCCAACAAATTCCTTGCTATTTTTTTTCTCTCTCTCTAATTTATTTTTCTCTCTCTAAACTTTTTTTTTCTCTATAAGTTGTCTATTTCTAAAAACTTGTCAATACCTTTTCTCTCCTCATAAATATGTTCTAATTTTTCTTTTGAAAATAAAAGTCACCCAAATTTTCTATTGCTACAACTTTTCTTTATTTTTCTAATTTATCGCTATTTCTTTAGCATATCTTTTACACTTAACCTTACTATCTCTCTAAATTTTCTTTTTTTATTTAATTTTTTAAATCTAAAATTTATCGTTTTTACTCTAACTTGTTTTCTATTTTTAATTTCTCTAACTAATATCTTTTCTCGAGTCTAACTAATATTCTTTCTCTAAACACTTTCTTTCATCCCTCTAAATATCTATGTTTTACTTTTCTCTCGTCTTTTCAAAAAACAAAAAAAAAATCTCTTGAAAACATTTATATTTGTGTCTCTCAATTTTTGTTTCAACGTCTTTACACATTTTGTTCTCTCTAAAATATCCTTTCATCTTTCTAATTTTTAAAAAACTGAAAACCAAAAACAGTTATCAAACAACGTTGGTTTTCTGTTTTTAAAAAACAGAAAACAAAAAACAGTTATCAAACATATATGGTTTTTGTTTTTAAAAAACAGGAAACCAAAAACGAAAATCCAAAAACAGAAAAACCAAAAACCAAAAACTGAAATGGTTATCAAACGGGCCCTTAGGAAATTGATTTCACCTATTAGGGTTGTGAATTAATTAATGGATGTATGGACATGCAATGACTCATAAATCTAAGATTTTCTATTCTCATATTTATCTCTCCCGAGCATAAATAATTCTTACACATATGATCAACCCGATATCTCTATCTAGATTCATTCACATGCATGGTTTAAATTGAATCCTATTAACGATTTCTACAACTATCCTAAATCTCCCGATCTTAGGATTATTATAGTTATGCAATTTATTTATCTAAACTAAGTCCTCTATCCCGAGCAAGAATTAGAGAAAGCATCATTTAACTCATGGTTAGTGAATTAAAAGCGTTAAAAGCATAAATTGCATAAATAAGTTCAAAGCATTAAACATACATCAAATAATCCAACAATGCCCAAAAGGCTACATCAATCCCTAAGAAAACAAACCTAGCTACTCATACATGGCGTTACGATGTAAGCTAAATCTGAAAATGCCATTAAAAACAACTAAAGAAATGGAAGAAAAGAGATAAAACACTATTGTCGTCGAAACCACACGTCCCCGTCACGATCGCTATGAGCTAAGTCTTGAATCCCGTTCCTCCACTTTGCTTCAGCTTCCACAAAAGGTCTCTAGTCGATTTTAGAGCTATAATTGTATCAAATGGACTCCCCCAATTCGTAGCACATCATATTCTATTTAGAGAAATCTGTTGACAGCATCGCGACGCTGTCACTTGTCGCCTTATTCTAATATGGAAAAACCGATAGTGTCGAAACGCTATGGACACAACGTCTCGACGCAGTGCTAATTACCACTCAATTCATATATGGAATTTAACTAACGTCGAGATGCCAAGAAAGCAGCGTCTCGACGCTAGCTTCGGTTCTTCCACTTTTGATAAGCCTCCAACTTGATTCTTTTTCGTTTCTTTGCTTCTTTTAGCATCCCAAACACCCGATCGAATACAATTGCTCGATTTAGCTTCAATAATCAATTCCTACAAAAAGAACATAAAAGTGCAATAAATTGACAAAATAATACTCAAAGACTAATTAAAAGGCAACGGGAAAAATAGCTCACTATGCGCGCTATCATGACTATATAAATTCTTAGGAACAAGAACTTTAGGCCCCATTTGATAACTATTTGGTTTTTGGTTTTTGAAAATTATGCTAGTTTTCTCTCAATTTCCTTAATATAGTTTTCATTTTTTTTAAAGACACACTTGGATTCCTAACCAAATTCTAAAAACAAAAACAAGTTTTTAAAAACTATTCTTTTTAGTTTTCAAAAATTGACTTGGGTTTTTGAAAACATGAGAAGAAGGTAGATTAAAAAAAAAAACAAAGAAACTTAGAGGTGGAAGTAGTGTTTATAAGCTTAGAAACCAAAAACCAAAAACCAAATGATTATCAAACGGAACCTTAGTTATTGTTGTGACTTTACCCACGTGGCTACTTTCCAAAACACAACACACCACACTCACACACGTTGAACTCAATGTAACTTCCAGGACATGCAATTAGGCAAGTGTTGAAGGATCAACACAATTCACACATTCAAGCCAAAAACGAAAGATCAAGCAAGAGAAAAAAACTAACAAAGAAGACAACTTCAGTTTTGAAGAAGAAAGATAGAAAATGCATGAGGGTTATAGTGGTTCAGCCACAGATTTTGGCCTACATCCACTTTGGAGCAGTCAATCTTATTATTGGAGAACAACAATCAGAGAAGCATACAAGGGCAAATAAGTTTTCTCTCTAATTCAATCTCCTCTTCTATTTTACAGCTTTTCATATTTATAAAAGAGTTCTTGGTTGATGAGAGTAACTGATTTATTTCACATTTTACTTTGGTAATAGACTTCTTCTTATAATTCTCCACCTTTAAATTAATCGGGGCAAAATTCTGACGGCTCTTCTCCTTGTTTCTGTACCCATTTTCAGGTAAATCAAATCCGATTAGCTCAAGGAAATATTCAAATTTCTGGCAAGCAACCGATTTGGTAAGAATATCTGCTGCATTCTGAGAGGTATGTACTTTATATCAGAGAATATTTCCTCATAATTATTTGGCTTGATTTATGGCTCTTAATTGCTGTAATTTTGATGTAAATGTTCTTTCCTTTTCTGTGCATTCTTTGGTGTATAAAGTTTCATTTCATTCTAATGAAAAGTGTAGCAATTATTTACTCATATTCCTTGAGTTGTTATGGTATCAGAGCATAAATAAAACTCACCAATTTTTTTCTGCCATTTCCGTTGCAAGCATTTTGCTTCTCCAACAAGTCTTTTTTTTTTCCCTTCTGCCATTTTACGATTGTAGCATTCTGTTTGCTCAAATCAAGCTTCATCATCTTCTCCAATGGCAAATATATCAGATTCATCCTCCTCTGCAACGCCGTCACCTCTGTTTCTTTTGTCAAACATCTGCAACCTCGTACCGCTCCGCTTGGATTCAACCAACTACATCTTATGGAAATTCCAAGTCTCCTCTATTTTGAAGGCTCATTCCTTATTTGGGCACATCGATGGATCAACTCCAAAGCCGGCGCAATATGTTCGTTCTCCTAACAATGAAATCACAACAGAGGTCAGTACCAATTATATTAAATGGGTGTCTCAAGATCAAGCACTAATCACCCTAATCAATGCTACCTTGTCTCAATCTGCTCTTGCACATGTGGTTGGCTCTTCTTCTTCTAAGGATTTATGGCTTTCATTAGAAAAACGCTATGCCTCTACTGCTAGATCTAGTGTTCTTGATTTACGATCTGCCTTGTATAAAATCAAGAAACTCTCCTCTGAATCCATTGAAAAATATACCTGTCGTATTAAAGAAATTGTTGATAAACTTGCTGCTGTCTCTGTTAAGATTGAGGATGAAGAAATTCTTGTTCATACCTTGAATGGATTACCCGCTGATTTTAATGCCTTCCGTACATCAATCCGAACGCGAAGTGATAAGCTATCCTTAGAAGAACTCCACGTCTTGTTAGATGCTGAAGAAAAATCGATTCAACACAGTGTCGACCCCTCTCCTACGGCAATGGCTGCTGTGCGACAATCAAACCCTAATTTTAGGGGAAGAGGACGACGTGGCCAAGGCTTTGTATCACCCCGTGGTGGTCGTGGGTTTTCTCGTTTTCCACAGAATATTGATGGGCCCAATCCTTCTTTTAGTGCAGCAAGCCCATTTCACTTCAACTCTTCAGGCGGTCCAAATCCACGTACGCGCATGGGTCAAAATCACGCCAACGGATCTGGAAACGGGTTTACCTTCGGGCCTGGGTACTCACACGGATCTGGTTTTAATTTCGGAGTGTAGCAATTATTTACTCATATTCCTTGAGTTGTTACTTTAATCACCATTATTTGCTCCTTTTCAATTTGTTCTCGCACAACATGATATTTAATATCAATGTGCTTAGTTCTACTGTGAAACTGCTAATTCTTTGATAAGTAGATGACACTCTGATTATCACAGTAAATTCTTACACATGTTTGAGTTATACCAAAATCATTTAGCAAACCCTTTAGCCATAGACCTTCTTTGATTGCTTGTGATAAAACAATGAACTCTGCTTCTGTAGATGTTAAGGCAACCATTGACTGTAGTGTTGATTTTCAACTAATTAGGATTTCCCCCACATAGGAAGATATAGCCTGATAGTGATCTCTTTTTATTTGAATCACCAGCGTAATGAGAATCAACATATCCATAAATTTCAACAGGATAGGTTTTCGCTTGTTTGAAAAGTAGTTTGACATTTTGTGTACCTTTTAGATATCTGAGAGTCCATTTTGTTGCTTCCCAATGTCTTCTCCCCGGATTAGCCATATAACGACTGATCATACTTGCAGCATATGTTAAATATGGTATTGCTAAGACCATTAGATACATAATACTTCCAACTGCTTATGCGTAGGGTACATAAGACGTATGTTTTAAGTGCTCATCTTCATCATCCTTAGGTGAATCGGTAGCAGATAGTCTGAAGTGTTGAGCTAATGGTGTAGAAACAGCCTTAGCTTCATTCATTTTGAACTTTCTTATAACCTTATTGCAGTAATTATGTTGACTGATATAGAGAATGCCTTGGCTTCTTTTTCTTAGGATTTCTATTCCCAAAATCCTCTTGGATTCTCCCAAGTCTTTCATATCGAACTCCATTTTTAGAGAGCTTTTAACTTGTTGCAGACCAATTTTAGATTTACTTGCCAAAAGCATATCATCAACATAAAGGAGTAGAAAAATAGGGTTAGCATAAGACTTTGAGTTTATATATACACAACTATCATAAGAGCTCCTATTAAAACCAATTCTTGAGATATATTCATCAAATATCTGATACCAACATCTAATAGTTTGCTTTAGCCCAAAGATAGACTTGTTCAATAGGAAATATAGATGCTCATTCCCCTTTTTCACATATCTTAGGGGTTGTTTCATATAAATCGTTTCTGCTAGCAGCCCATGTAAAAAGGCTATTTTAACATCAAGTTGGTCCAGTTCAAGTCAAACTGAACAACCATGGATAAAAACATTCTTATAGAAGTTTGTTTGACTACTGGAGAATAAATTTCAGTGTAGTCTATTCCTTCCTTTTGTGTGAAGCCTTTTACCACAAGCCTAGCCTTATATCTAGGTTGTTGCATTCCTACTATACCTTTCTTATATTTATATACCCATTTGCATGCTATGGGCTTATAGGCTTTATAGGCTTTAGGAAGTGACTTTAAGGTCCATGTTTCATTTAACTTAATGGTGTTAATCTTCTCATTCATAGCCTCTATCCATTTAGGAGCATTGTTGCAGCTTATTGCCTCTTCAAATGTATTTGGCTCTTGATCATTAATAGTTTCAACAATGTTTAGAGCCAAGTTCACATAATCTGATTCAACAAACCTAATAGGTGGTGTAATTACTCTTCTTTGTCTATCTCTTGCCAATAAA
Source organism: Luffa aegyptiaca (assembly GCA_017139565.1). Lineage (NCBI taxonomy): Eukaryota > Viridiplantae > Streptophyta > Magnoliopsida > Cucurbitales > Cucurbitaceae > Luffa > Luffa aegyptiaca. The sequence continues at coordinate 29,358,559 of CM029397.1, forward strand.
TAGTTTTGTAAGTTTTCATGTTCATAAGAAGTTTCTCCCTGTTCCTTAACTTCCTCTGTTATGTTTTCTTCATCATTAGGTTTTGTCTGCTCCTTATTAATGTCTTTTTTGGTCTGCTCCTGTAACGACCCGACTTCTTAAAAAGACTTTAAGGGACCGTTACGACTATGCATGCTTTGGAGGCCTTTTTAAATAAAAATATTTTAAAACATAAACACTAATTTAAAGTAAAAACTTTAAAACAATACTTTTATTCGGGATCCCTAAATTTTAAAAGTTTTAAATATTCTTAAATAATTTATAAAATATAAATGTACATGGCCTCTAGAAAATTTCTCAAACAAATTTACAAATAAAGTAAAACAGAGTTTTTAAAGTGGAAGAAAATAAAATATGAAGTTCAAAATAATTCCCTCATGGCTGCCTATCGGATTCTCATCAATCGCCTTTCACCTGCCCTTACCTATACCAGAAAGAAATTATTTTTGAAAAGAATGAGTATTTTAAAATACTCAGTAAGTCACCCTATTATTGAGGTTGGGTCACACTTTAAAAACATTTTAAAAATCAATAACAAATATAATTTTAGTGGCTCTAAACTTTATTTTAACTTACTAATGAGAGAGAATATACATCAATTTCATGCATATCCTAGACACATCAATTTCGTGTGTCTCCTACGGATGCCGTCAAATTCACGAAACCTCGAGGTCGTCAATTTCACCAACCTCGACTTAGGTACATCGATTTCATGTCCCTAAGTTCTGTGTAGGCATCTCTGAATGTACATCAATTTCATGTACACTTATAAAAATCATAAATAATTTAAGCTCATTCCTTTAATGGAACTTTGTACATCAATTTCATGTACACTTATAAAACTCATTCCTTTAATGGAATTTTGTACATCAATTTCATGTACACTTATAAAACTCATAAATAATTTAAACTCATTCCTTTAATGAAATTTTGAGAGACCACCAGCTCAACTATTTTAGATATCAACAAATACAAGCAATAATAATATGCTTTCAACAATTTTCATAAACGCTTACGTAATTAAATAATAGATTTTTCATGCACAATTTTCATGCTTTTAACAATAATAATAAATTTCATGAACAACTCATAACCACGAAAATTTTAGGAAATAAAACACGAGCACCCAAATTAAAAAATTCAACAGCAAGTTCAATTACTTTGGCTTATAGATCCTTAATTTAAACTTCAATTGAACTCCAACAATGCCGATCACGACCACGAACCAACCAATGAAGTTGACGCTTGCTGTAACGCCCCGTGCACTTTGAGTGTATTTAAATCCCAAGTTTAGAGTTGAAAGAAATATAAACTCTATTTTGGCTTGAACTTAGGGATTTAATTATATACTAAGGTGAGGGGAATTAATCCGTTATATTAATTTAGTTTCCCTTCCCAAAAGCTCGATTAAAAGTTAGCCAGTGTTGGTTGCCTGAGAGTTAGAGCGTTGAAATATTCACGCTAATTGGGGGTTAATTGAAAGCTAATCTTGGATTGGTTATTGTTGGGCTTAAGTTTATTTGGAAAAAAGAAAGAAATTCAAGAAAGCAAAACCCTAAGGCTCTCATCTCCCTCATCCCTTTCTCTTCATGTGTGGAGCAACCTCCTTTGTCGTTTGCTTCAGCAACTACGTGTTCCCCCTAGTCGAGTCCAGTCGCCGCCGTCGAGGACCCCTGCCGTCGACTCGCGCCGCCACCGCTGTTCGAGGTCGCGTATTATGGCAGTTCGCGGATCCCTCTCTCTGTGCCGTTTCCGTTCAGATCGAGCCGCTGTTGGTCCTCGTCGCCGCCGCTCAGTTCGCGCCGCCCTGCTCGTGGTCGTCGCGCCGCCGCCGTTTGAAGCCGCATAGGTAGCCATTCATCCCGCCGCCTCCCTTTGCGCGCGATTCTTCCCTCAGTGAGCTCTCTTTTCGCGCGCCGTCCTCTTCTCCGCGCGCAGTCCTGCGTTGATCGATTTCCCTCTCTCGGGTCTTCATGTGGAGGTCGCACAGCCGGTCAGTCCCCGTCGTAGCCGCCTTGTCGCCCCGTCGTCGCCGGTCTCTCCTTCGCACGACTCTATCTCTTTTGTCTCGCCGTCTTCGTGTCGTCTCCTCTCTGTCCATGCGTTTTTGGCTGAGATAAGTAGTGGGTAAGCCTTTTCCCTCCCGTTCTTTTCGATTTAAGGCCGATCTAAGAGTTCATTGCTTTGTTGTGGTTAGATCTCGTGCGGACAATAGCTCGAAGCGCCATCTCCTCCCTGTCTGTGTGTTGTTCGACCAAGAAACTTTGTGGGTAAGCCTTTTCCCTTTCGTTCTTGTTGGTTTAAGGCTGATCTAAGAGTTTTGTGCTGTTTGGTTAGATCTTGCACGGATAGCAGCTCGGAGTCTTCGTTTCCTCGCGTTTTTTCCTCTGTCCAGCAGCGTCGTTGGGCGTTTCCAGCGTCATTTAGCGATTCCGGTAAGTTTTGGCCCTTACCCATTCTTGTTTGGAGCCTTTGGTAGGATGCCCATTAGTTTTTGGTGCTGAAAGGTTTAATTGTGTTCAATGTTCTGATCTATAGCGGCGTCTAGGTGTTCGATTAAGTTCGAAATACTTCGACTTGGATACCCACTGCCCAAGGACTATTCTAGCGCATCGTTGGAGGTTTGTTAAACCCGTGTAGCACGTAAGCGAGTCCGTTTGGTAAGGTTCCTTGTTGTCCCTTCGCTTTTAGCATTGTAGATTGTTGTCCATCAGCCAAATTAGCCTTAGAATCAAGGTTTTGTGGTTACCCATTGCATAGCTAGGTTCTTAGGTGTTGCCCTAACCCTTAAAGGTCCTAGAGCATGCATTTAACCGAGTTATCGTGGCTGTTTTGCTAGAAGCTTGTAGTTTCTCAATGCCCATTAAGTCTCGTTGCCCTAAGAGTGTTTCTCGATCCCTATGGGTTCTTATAGCATGAGTTAATGAGCTTCTCTTTGCTGTTCGTAGCTTATAAAGCATCCTAGAGTAGGCCTCCATTAATTGTCTTAGTCTTGGTAGTGTGCCCGGTCCTTAGGAGTTCTTAGTGTGCTTTAGATGGGTCGTTTACCTGCTGTCCGGCGGCTGAAAAGCCTTATCTGGAGTCGTTTGGCGAACACCCATTGCCCGTTCTAAAGGTTTTGGGTTTTCATTTTGGGGTAGTTTTAAAGGCTGTCCAGCAAAGAAATGAGCTGGGTAAAGTGGTTTCGACCCTAGTAGCTTATTGGGTTGTTTTCTTAGTTTAGTTTTTGATGGTAGTGTTTTTGGTTGTAGTTCGAGGTGCTTGTGGAGCTTGGTGCAAGTGTCGCCTCGTTGGTAATTAGAAGTGACTGTAAGTAGTTTCTACTTGCTCGATCTTGTTTGATTGTGTGAAGCACGACGTTTATTTATGTTATCCTTGTTCGTGTGTAAAGCATGCCTTGATATATATAACGTATTGAATGTTTGTGTTGAGCGTGCTATGTCGTTTATATTTATTCTGTAACGCTTGAGATAAGCTTGTTTTGTTGTACTTGTTGTAAGTATATGTGTTGTTGACTAAGCATGAGATATGTGACTGCTGGGTTGTGGTCGTTGTTAAGCATGTTATGTTTGGGTCAAGCATGATGGGTTAGGCTAACTTGTGTCACGGGAAGTGTAGCATAAGTCTAGCGGTAGCGTTGCATGACGCATAATTCATGTATAGGTGCGCAATATGGCGCGTAATTCACGTGTTTGGTTTAGCGTAGCATGACGCGTAATGCATGCGAGTGGTTGCGTAGCATGGCGTGTATTGCATGCGAGTGGTTTGTGTAGCATGACGCGTAATGCATGCGAAAGGATTTGCGTAGTGTGGCACGTAATGCACGTGTTGGTTTGCGCAACATGGCGCGTAATTCATGTGTTAGGTGCGGAGCATGAAGCATAAATCATGTGTGGTTTAGTATAGTGTGGGTGCATAGTGTGGGAAGCATATGCATGATGTGGTTTTGGTGCTTGTGAGCATGTTGTTGATTTATTGCTTTGAGAGCATGATGAGTTTTACTGCTTTTGGAAGCATGTTGTATGCGTGTGAGAAGCATGCTGATTGTAATTGTTTGATGCCTGTGATCTAGCTCGTGTGAGCTACTTACTAGTACCGCGGTTGTACTGATACCCCCTTCCCCACCTTCCCCCAACATTTTAGATGTTGCAGGTAACAAGGATGATCTGGACCTTGGTGGCGAGGAGGAGAACTACGAGGAAATATTCCTAGAGAATTGCTTTCTGTTATGTTTTCTAGTTGCTTAGTTGGTAGTTTGAGCTGTTAAATTTGTAGTTCTGTGATGGTGAGGGATTCACCTGAGAAAGGTTTATTTTCGAGTTTATGAACTAGACTTGTTATTTTGATTAAGTGTAATAAATGCTTTAGCTAGTGGTCTAGCTCTTTGCTAATAGAATGTCTTTATGATTCCGCTACATGATTTTAGTTCTGAATGTTGCCTTGAGGCATGTCTTATTAGAGGAGATAGGTTGTGAAATCTGGTTGAAGTTTGGTGGAGTTAGGCTTGTTGCTCATTTAGAAGTGTTATTATTGCTTATCAGGTATTGTAAAAATTTTGGTTCAGGCCATTTTACGCCATTATGCTGCCGAAATTTTCGGTACATCCGGTTTAAAGTGGTTCAGTTCTAGAGTTAAGGGTTAAGGGTTTTAGTAGTGTTCCTAGGCTAAGGGTTGGAAAACCTGGGGCGTTACACTATTTGCAAAAAAATTAGACTTTCTCGCTTAACCTTACACCTATCAAGGTGACAACAGGAATATGAGCTAAGTAACTCACTCCTAAGCATTCAAGTCCTACTTTAAAGCAAGAAAGACACCCAACAAGTGCAAGACATATCCTAGAAAAGTTTTAAAAAGGCTCCTTTTTTGAACACTCTCGGTCACAACTCATCGAAAGCAATAAGTTTTCGAAAAAATTTGAGTCAATCCTAGGAAATCATCATCACTTAAACAAGGCCCAACAAAAATATAAAGTATAACTCCCCACCCCCAACCTAAAATTTACATTGCCCTCAATGTAATAAATCATGAAGAATTAAGACAATGCATAGGGAAAGAGTAGAACTTCCATGAAATTTGCGCTCATGGGTAGTGAATCATGCTTTCTTATAAATGTAGAAGCTTCACTTTGGTACCACCATTCCTAAAAAGAGAAACAAAAACAAGGATTTAAAAGACCGAAAGCAGTAAAATTATAAGGTGCAAATTTTTAAGGTCGTTTGCTCGACCACGCTCTCCTCTATTTCTTCTTAGGGAGACTTCTCTCCACAGGTCTAGAATACATTGTTTTTAGAAAACTCTTGTTTCAGTAATTTTGGGGCCTGTAAGGAAGAATCGGTAGAAGTAGAAAGAATATTGGAAGCAGAGGTGGGCTGACAAAAAATGCGTTCAACCCTAATCCTAGAAGATGAGCACTTGGTGACTCCACTAGATCTATCAGTAAGGGTTATCTATTGCTCATCAACTACATCAATCAATTCTCCATCTAAGTCAGGGCATCTAACAATAGAAGAATGCATCTCATTATCGGTGAACATGCATGATTTAGAATTTAAAGTGCGATCATTCATTGGGTCAGGTTCAAGCATGTAGTATTCAACAGAAGATGCATGAAGATTTCAATATCATCAAAAATTTTAAAGTACAGGGTTTTATCCTGAAATCCTACTGATACAACTTCTTCATCTACATCAATAACTGTCTTGACAGTCTTCATAAAGGGACGACCAAGAAGTATTGTAGCAGAAGATGGATTGTAATCAGGGTTAGGTGTATCTAAAACATAGAAGTCAGCAGGAAAAACCAAATCCTCCACCCTAACTAAAACGTTTTCAACTATTCCTAGAGGTTTAATGCAAGACTTATCTGCTAGCTGAATGACTATGCTAGATGTTTTAATATTAGTTAAATTCAATATTTTATAAACAGACACAAACATAACATTAATCGATGCTTCTAGATCTAACATGACATATTTTATCTTGCAATCTCCGATCTTACACGGTAAAGTAAACATGCCAGGATCGGAACATTTTACAGGTAAGTCTTTAGATAGTAATGCACTTACATTTTCACTAACCTCTTCTTTACCTGAGGACTTTTCCTTACCTTCATATCAAGTCTTTAAGAACTCAGCGTAGGTTGGGATTTTCAGGATTGCCTCAAGCAATGGAATGTTCACCCTGACTCGTCTAAAAACATCTAAACTATCCTGCACACTAGGAGTAGCAAGGTCAGTGAAGTTCACAGGTGAAGTAAAAATTTTTTTTATCATTTAAATTTAAAGAAGAAAAATTGCCAGAAGAAATAGAAAACTTATCAGAGACAATGAGGAATCTAGGGGGACAATCAGGTGTGGCCACTCCACTCCACACTGCTGATAGCAAGCAGAAACGTTGCTATTTTAGTCCCAAATTATTAAGCTTTTTTGTGCTTTAATCGTGTTTTTAATGAAAATATTTAATGAATTCTGTTATTTGGTCCTTAGGAGCAAAGTTAGTGATTTTGGGAGAAAAACTGTAAAAAATGAAGCAAATGAAGCCCAAAACCAAGCTTAGATCAAAATGGGACCCAAAGAAGACAATCATGATGAAAATGCCCAAAAGAAATGAAGAGAAAACCCAAAAATCAGCTTAAAACCGAAGCTGGAAATTCTGGAAATTGGGTCAGCGTCGAGACGCTGTGTAGATAGCCTCACGACGCTACCCCCAATCCGGGCTTATAAAAGGGCACCCTTGGGTGCCTCATGGAGCATCAATCAATCATTCACCAATTCTTTCCTTTCCTCCCTCCCTTGGCTCCTTTGGAGCTTCTCTCAAGGCTTTCTAGCCTTTTTGGAGAGATTTCTTAGTGGGAAATATTTTTGGGGAATTTGGGGAGCATCTTAGGAAGCTCAAGGAGTAGTCGGCGGGGCTCCAAGCGTCAGCGAAGGAGTTTTTCGACGATCAATTCCTTTTCTTTATGCTCTTCATTATGCTTTTTATTGTAAATGTTGTGGATATTTTAGCTATGTGTAGCTAAACCCCAATTTGGGGTCTTGAAATGAAATTATAGTTCAAATATTGTTGTAATTTCTTGTCTCTTGCCCATGTCCTAATTATTTGTATGGATGTGCTTAATGCTTTATTCAATCTGGCCAATTGTGTAATGATCTGATTCTTAATGGAAACTCGACGGAGAGAAATTAGGATAGATCGTAATCCATGCAACTAGTTTAATTGCCTGTCGTGACACCGGGATTAGTTGATTAAACTTAGATTCCTAAAATGAATCAGAGCGTAATAATTAATGATTTTTAATAGCGCTAAGGACACTTAGGTTGTTAAAATGAATTAATTTCAATTAGGGGAAACCGACAGGAGAACCTATGTGATTAACGGAGATTCTAGGATTATAATTAGTTGGGCAATGAGATAAGATAATTATAACAATTATTTAGCTAATAATTGATTTTCAAGACCCATCTTCCCATTCAAAGAAAACTCTTTCTCCATACTTTATTTTGATTGATCAAATTATTTTCTTTAATTGTTTTGAATTTTAAATTCCTCTTTATTGCATGAGTTTTTCCCGAAATATTATTTCACCCAAGTATTTTTAGTGCTCAAGACATTTTTGCTTTGCTTAATTTTCGCTTCGCTTCCCTGCGGATTCGATACTCGGAATACTTTTCGTTTTATATTACTTGTGACCCGTGCGCTTGCGGAAGTAACCACCACCAACAACTGCATTCACATTTGCCTTAGGATTTACCTCATGTTGGATAGGCAGCTTACCAGAGCTTTTATTGTTCATTTTACTAACTTGAGTTGTCAGCTGAGTGATTTGGTTTCCCAAATTCTGAATGGTGTTCCTGGTCTCTTGCTGGAACTATAAAGAGCAATCAATAAGTTTCTTGAGTGCCTCATCTAAGGATGTCCCTGAAGTTGAGGTGGAAGCTTGATTCTGCTTGAACATCAGTGGCTTCTGTTGGTTCCCATAACTAAAATTGGGATGGTCTCTTTCCTGATGTTTGCAGCTCTATTGGCAGGGAAGAATTTCTTTAAGAATTGCTTCTTCATCTCATTCTATGTACTGATATAGCCGGAGGGAAGGTAATAGAGCCAATCTTTCGTTGAATCTTGTAGCGAAAAGGGGAATGCCCTCAGGTTCAGTGCTTCCTCTTGTTGGGTTTTATGTCCTAAAACTCGTAGATAATGAATGTTAACGAATTTTAAACTTGTGTCAATAAAGTGTTATTGAGAAATCTTATACAATAAAGTGTTACTGATAATTTGAGTTGACAATTGCACAATATAACCCAAATCCAATAAACTAAGATCCAATGTTGTTTACATGTAACTTGAACTAGTATGTGGGGACATACGAGGATCAGTGTTCAAGTAACAACCTAAAATGTCTATAGTACAGGGATAAGGCTGGGTACCTTATCCTGGTAACACTATGAGATACGACCCACTTTGTATTCGATATAGATGTAATGATCCAAGACGTCCATGTAGGAGACATGGGAGCGGGGGTATCTTATGCAATGAGTTTGCATAAGACTGGACCACGAAATAGTAAACCACTAGATGTAACACCGTTAACTAGTTAGGTTATTGTTTCAATAGGATGACCTAGGTAACTCAGTCTTAATCCTGAGTGTGTCATGAACTCCTTCTCACGAGGGAATGTCCATTGATTAGTATGGGTGAGAGTGGCCTGCACGCCGACTCAATAAGCCTACCTTCTTAGGGATAAGACCGAGTGGGGGGCTGGGGACATGACAACACAAGATGGAATTCACTCATTCCCGCTTCTAGGAGAAGTAGATGAGTGTTCCCTTAGGTGGTGACTTCGGGTCTTGAACAAAGGGATCGATCTCGCACTCTCATTGGCCCGAGAGGGACTTTCTGTTTACTGGTTGGACCATAAACAGGTTGTTCATTAGAGGAGCGCTGGTACTTAAGGAACCAGAGGTAACTCGTGAAAGATTGACTTACTGTTATTGGTTGATATCCATGGACATAGAAATATTCTACAGTGAGAAGAGTGCAGCTGTGGGTCTTTAATGGAGTGACCCACAGTTAATGAATATTGGTTAACTCGATTAATGAGTTTAGTCAGTTAACCTCATATCATTGGAGCTTCTGATCTGTAGGTCCATTAGGTCCCCCTGCTAGCTCGTAAAGAGTAATTGAGAACAAATTATCTTGAAAAGAATTTGAATTGTTTAAATTCAATTTGGGAATCAAGTTAATTGTATGAAGTACAATTAATATAATGTATGTTGATACATTATAATATAAAGTTTAATTTGTGATTAAACTTTATTAAATTGAGAGAATTATATATTTGAAAGAGTTCAAATTTATAACTAATTAAATATGTGATATTTAATTAGTGAATAAATTAATTAATTGTGAATTAATTAATTATTCAATTTTCTAATTAAATGTGATTTAATTAAACTATAATATATGAGAGATATATTAGAATATGATTCTAATATGTAATTAATTAATATGGTTGATATTTAATAAATTATAAAATTAATTAATTTTGAATTAATTAATTGTTCAATTTAATTTAGTTAAATGTGATTTAATCAAATTAAAATCTATAGATTAATTTTAATGTGAATTAGATTCATATTAAAACTAGAGGTTATAAGAGAGATGTATATTTGAATATGTTTCAAATGATGGATTAATTAAATATGTGATATTTAGTTAATCATTAAATTAATTAATTATGAATTAATTAATTAGTTGGTTTATATTAATTTGGTTAAATTAGATTTAATCAAATTAATTGAAGCTATATATTAAGTGAGGGATGTGCATTTAATATGATTTAATGCACATGTAATTAAATATTAGATATTTAATTATAATATTAATTAATTAAAATGTTAATTAATTAATTAATATATTTAATTAATTATTATATTAATATTATTTTTTCCTCTCTCACTTAATCTCTCACGTTGCAGGGGTCTTTGTGATTTTCTCTCATTCTCCAGAATTGTGAGATTGAAGATCTCTCAAATTCTCTAAAAGGTCTCCCTAAATCTCTCTTACTCTCTCTCAACGTAATTTATAGAGAGAACTTTTCTCTTAGAGAATTCTTCCCAAATTCAAGAGTTCAATCCCACAACTGAGTTCTCGATCTAAGAGAATATCAGGGTAGCCTCGTGGTGGTGTTCTTGAGAATTCAGAGTCGTCAGACGACGGTATGTTTCTCGTTGCTTAATTTTTTTGCCAATGTATTTGGTATTTTGTAGAACAAAATTAAATTGCGAATGGTCCAATTGCTTCCGCTGTAACGGAATTCGGAATTCCAACCCTTCACCTCTGTCACTCCATGAGGTCTCATACCAGAACATACAATTTGAAATTCCTGCAAATGCTTGTGTGGGTCCTCTCCTGCACTACCACAGAAAATAGGGAGTAAATGTATTAAACCTGACTTTAATTCAAAGTTACCTGCTGTCTTGGGGTAGGTAATACAGAGTGACTGCTAGTTCAGATCTGGCGTTGCCAGCTGCCTCAATGTCCTCTCAGCCATGGCTGGTTCTTCAACCTCGTCGAGATTATTAACTTTTTTTCTTCTTGCTTGCCTTCTAAATCTCGTCTCCGCTCTAGAAAATTTGGGTTCAAATCTAATATTGTTTTCCTGCGAAGAAAGTGTGATCATAAACCATGCAAACAAGAATTAAAAACACAAAATCCTAAAAATACTAGAAAAACGCCCTTCCCCAGCAACGACGCCAATTTCACAGAAGCGTGTCGCGGGACTCTATCGTCAAATAATTTTATAATCCACGACACTACAACTATTTTGTAGAAATAGTGGTCGGGGTCGAACACAGGGAAGGGGACCTAACAGATGTAGAATTTCGTGCTTAAGAAAACAAGAGGGATTTTTGGAAAGCAGGGTAATGCAAGAAAATAAATACAAAAAAATAAAGGGGACAAAAATAAGCATGCAGAAGAGAATTAAGATGAAATTCAATAACATAAAATAGGGATCACTGGATTGGGATTTCTTATGCTCGATTCTATTTCGATTGACTTCCTAGTTTTCTCTAATGATTGTTCTAAACTGTTTTCATTAGTTCGGTTGGCTTCTGGGTTACTCAGAGGACCCCCTACACTAACTTGTGCTAATTATCTTGCTAATCATGAATTCTGCAATTAACAAGATTAATTAACATATTCTTTATCGCTCGCCACCCCTCATACATAAAATAGCAACCATTCGAAACCTTTGCAACGGTTACTAATTATATCTAACTAGTTTTAGATTAAGCAATTTCACAATCGCTTATTAAACTAGCCGTTTTGGGATCGTGGGTCCGGAATTGTATTAACTAAATTTGAATAGAATTCAAATCTAATTCCTACAACCTTTAACATGCATCCTAGGCCTATCAAGGGTCGTCTCACGTAGAGAGTGGCTTGCCTCAACCTAGTGACTATCTAAAAAAAATTGATTGAGTACACAAGCGGTAATCAGATAGGGTCGTCAATCCTAATAGACTAGCCTCATGTATTGGTTTAAACGGGATAACATGCAAAATTGAAAGAAAAGAGAGCAAGAACAGTAAATAAATTCCAGAAAACTCAACCAATCTTAATATAAATCAAAGCATAAACCAAATCCAACGATCTAATACGATTAACTACTCATAGATGAAGTAAAAGTATGAATAAACAAGAAAGAATCCATAAGATGTGACCTAAAAAGGTATACAACAGTGCTGAAACGTCAAAGAGGCAAAAGAAATCGTAAAAGGACCAAAATTCTAACCTAACGGCGGACTAAACCGAGGCTATGTATTTATAGAAAACATGGCGGCGTCGAGACGCCAAGGACAACGTCGAGATGCTGCGAACTTTACATTCCGGATGAAAATCTCGTCGGCGTCGAGACGCTAAGGGACAGCGTCTCGACGCCATCCCTGATCCACGCCTTGCGGTTTATTTTCTCGATCTTGTCTCGTTTCTTCTCGGTACTGGACTTCAATCTTCAACTTTTGGTGTCGTTCTTCAGGCCTGCTTCAGCACAATTGGGTCTTTTCACCTCCTCACCGTCTAAGATAATAAACTCCGTAATTGGCCTAAATTAACGCCAATTAGCGTGATCGGCTCCCGACATAGCCTAAGCTCAAATATCCTGTAAGTAAGACAAGTAAAGCATAAAATGACTTTAACAAACTTAGATTAGAGGTGATAAAATAGAACTATTTAGGTCCTATCATGGTGTCATATGGAAGGAGTAGCCAAAATCTAGCACCCAGTCTTGTTTTTCAATAGATTTTTCAATATTTGAGTGTTGATCTATTGTTGCTAATGCATCAAAGTAATAAATAGAATTTTCTCCTACCGATACTTCTGCATTCTTTGACTTGTGGTTCTTATAATTGTTCTTTCTTTTTATCAAGAAACAATCTTTCTTCAAGTGTCCTTCTTTGTGACAATAATTGCACTTGACTTTGTTTTTGGCTTTCTCCTCACTGTGTTGTTTATTCTCTTTCAATTTCTTTGTTTTTCCTTTTGAAAAGAGACCTTCAGAGTTAGTTTGTTCTTTCGTTTGTGATTGTAGCTCTAACTCTTTTGTTCTTACAACAAAAATAATGGCCTCAATAGTGAGTGTTTCTCTTCCATATTTCATTGCAACATTGACCTCTCTATATGAGTCTGGCAACGAATTTAAGAGAATAAAGGCTTCATTTTCTTCTCCAATTTGATCTCCCATATATTTGAATTTTGATGATAATCTTTTAAAGTCATTTCGATTATTAATCATAGCTTTGTTTGCATCCATCTTGAATGTAAAAAACTTCTCTCTCACACTACAAGAAGAATAGTCTTTCCCGACGCATAAAACCTTCAGGAGAAGCTCAAAAACACGTCGCGATAGACTATCCCGATGCACGACATAGCGTTGGGAATATAGTTGTTGGTGATACAACTATCAGCAAGCGAACGGGTGCCACAAGTAATATTAAATGGTAAAAGTACCGAGTATCGATTCCACAGGGAGAAGTGCACTCAGACAAGATAATAAACTAAACACTAAAAATACTAAGATTGATTATTATTTAGGGACCTAAGCATGATGAAAGACGCAATTGAAATTTAAACAAAGCAATGAAATAAACTGATCAAGCAAATTGACAAAGAGGGGGATTGAGTTGAATAAGAGGCGGGGTCTTGAAATCTAAAATATAGCTTACTAGTTATTCTAATCACCTAATCTTGTATCTGACTAATTATAGATATAGAATCTCCGTTAATCACATAGGTTCTCCTTTCGGTTTCTCCTAATTATAACTAAATCATTTTAACAACCTAAGTGTCCTTAGCGCTATTAAATGGGTTAATTAATGAGTCCTGATTCTGATGATAAGGAATTACGGGACACTACAAATATCTCCACAATCGTATGATATTTTCCACTTTGGGCATAACCCTCATGGCTTTGCTTTTGGTTCACTCCAAAAGGCCTCATACTAGTGGAGATAGCTGTCCTCCCTTATAAACCCATGGTCATCCCCTTATCTAGCCGATGTGGGTCTTTGGTCGCACTCCCAACAATCCTCCCCTCGAACAAAGTACCCACCGAGCCTCCCCTTAATTAGTCATCTATCCGTCGAACTCTTCTTTACCAAGAGTCCGTCAAACTCTCTGGGTTCCAATTCCAGGACAATTCCTTTTCTCCGAAGTATACTGCCTGCCCAGAGCTTAACAACGGATTTCCCCATGACTACTTAGGCTCACAACTTCTTTGTTCGGTACTTGAGGATTTTATCCGACACGACTATGTTTGGGGTATGGCTCTGATACCATATGATAAGGAATTACAGGACACTACACATATCTCCACAATCGTATGATATTGTCCACTTTGGGCATAACCCTTATGGCTTTGCTTTTGGTTCGCTCCAAAAGGCCTCATACTAGTGGAGATAGCTGTCTTCCCTTATAAACCCATGGTCATCCCCTTATCTAGCCGATGTGGGACTTTGGTCGCACTCCCAACAAATTCAATTCCAGTAAGGTACAATGAACAGAAGACCAGACATTCATTCATTATAAAAGCTTCGGCTATAGAACCTCAGGTTGTGCTTTGTTTCGTCCGTATTTTTTCAATGTTCGTAAGCTTCTCTCGATAGGGTACATCCAACTATAAGTAACAGGACCCACCACTTTGGTTTCATATGACAAATGAGCTGAAAGGTGCACCATTACATCAAAAAATGTTGGTGGAAATATTTTTTCCAATTTACAAAGTATGATTATGATATTTGCTTGTAGTCGATCCAAGCCACTGATGCGTATTGTCTTAGCACATATGTCACGAAAGAATGCACATAACTCAATAATGCGAGTTGTGACTAAATGTGGATATAGGAATAAGATGGAAAACAATAATTAAGGATGGAGTCAATCTAGCTAAGTGCAAGTATACACTATCACATGTAGTAATAAAACTCTTAAAGTATTCCAAAAGTATCGATCCCACAGGGACTAATTTAAACACAGATTTGAAGAAGAAACTGCTCTTAAATTGCTTAAATAAGTAACCAAGTAAAATAATTGATGATGAGGTTTTTGGAAAAATAAATAAGCAAGCAAACAAAGGATAAACAAACAATAATAAAAGCGAGGAATTCAGTAAAGCTTCAACCCTAAGGCAAATAACTCTAATAATAGCTTATTTAACCTAAGTCTAGATATGAATTGGGTAATGTTTAACTCCTATTTGGCCTTGCTCCCAAGTACCGTTAGAAGACTAAGCGAGTACCGTTATGCACATTTCTGTGACTCGACTCTGACATCAATTATTCATGCATGCAACCTATAATCCTATAGTTGTTATAAGCGACCATCCCCAATAACAGCGAATACACTCTTTTGAGCCATTTCTCCTATATCATCTTTATGAGAACCGATGTTGTTTGACCCTTTCAGTACCAAACTCACATAGCATGCTAAGTCTAAATGATCAAGTTAAACTCAACAAGATTGGAATGATAATCAATAAAGGATGACATGCATAAAATAGAACTTAGGAACAAACAACTTTCAAGCCATTTAATCCATAAGGGCATTCACTATACCGAACCCCTCAATGAAATTTAGCTACACATGATGGATAATAATGAAAACAAATTACTTTCCATTGAATAAATGAATTATAAATACAAGAGATAATAGAAAGAAATGAGTTCTAGAAATGTATGGTGCATTAGCTAAAACTAGGGTTTTTCAATTTATTCCCTCTAGAGTTCTCTAGACACTCTAGCCTCCTTTACAAGGCAGGAATATGGTAAAATCTATACAAACACAAAGGTTTGATGTCTAACTAAGGTTAGAATTTCATCTTCTATCAAGGACCTCGGGCATCACGACTCATGGGCGCCTACTAGGGTTCTGTCACTACCGTCTTCTTCCCAGCCAGTTCTGCTTGTGTTTCCTCTCGATTTCCGACCTTTTATAGAGTGAAAAGTGGTCAAGGAGTCACGAAATTCATTCTAGCAGGTAGCCTAAGCAGGTTCATAGTCAAAACAAACGGTTAGATGCGTGAAAAGCTCATTCAAAACGACCCGCGACAGACTTAGATTTTTCTGTTTCTGCCCAGAAATGCAGTCGCATTTCATTTTGTCATGGCAGAAATGTGGTTGCATTTTTGCTGTTTGCCTGTTTTCCTCTGTTTTTCCTACAGCATGCAAAAATAGGTTAAATTCATACCAAATCAGTTCATTTAAGCTAAAAACTGCATAATTTAATAAACATGACTCTCCAAAACTCAACTTACCAACTTTGACACTTTTTAGGCTCGGGAATAGTAAACTTTACCCAATAACATACAAGCTTCACAAGAAATAAGCTAAGAATAAGGGGAAAATTAAATAGGTATATTTTTGGCACTTATCACTCAACAATAGTAGTGGACACGTCTTTTCGTAAATATCCTCGGGACACGTCTTTTCGTAAATATCCTCGGACACCAATAGGAAGAAGTCTTTGAAGCAGGACATGAGAGTCGTGAGTTTTTAACCCCCATAGTTTTCCATCCTTTTCACTCACACATTGTGATATATTTGATACAAACCCTTCAGGAAATTTTACTGACTTTAAGAACTTACAAAAGTCGACTCTTTCACTATGTATTAATGTGTCTGCAGCATGTGGCTTCACAACTTTACCCCTACCTCTTGCAAATGTAAATCTTTTCTTCAAATCTTTTAGATCTAACCTTGCATTTGTTGTGTCCTTAGTTTTTCCCTCGATGTTTAACTAGTTAATTAGAATTAGATTCATGGGCTAGCAGTCTAATGCATGAGGGGTAGCAGGCGTAATTTTATATTAATCGATTAGTTAATGACGCGGACTAACAAGTTAGGTAATCGATTAGCACAGATTAAGAGGATGCAAAATCCAATCAACCAAGAAGTAATCTAGGTTCATCTAAGCCCGAACGAATTAAATCTGTAGAGCAAACTAGGAAATCAAGTAAGGAAACCATTAAGTGAATCCAGTAATCCGACAATCCCGTCTTTTGATTGATTTTCCCCTTTTTCGCTATATCTATTATTTTCTGCATGCTATTTTAAATTTTGTTGTTGTTTTGACGATCCCGTCTTTTTAATTATTTGTTAAAAATATATTTCCAAAACCCCCTGTTCGTTCGCCCAAAAGCCTAGACTCTACTAGGACTCCCCTTCCTTGTGTTCGATCCCGACCACTACTATTGCAAGTAGTTTAGTGTCATGGATTATAAATTTCATTTGACTAGGGTCCCTTGATAAGTCTCGTCAGTCGTCCTCTCCTAGTCTAAGAGGAATTTATGTTTAATGATTGGACCATAAACAAATTGTTCATTATAGGATCAGTGGAACTTAAGGAACAAGATGTAGCTTCAGGGGTAAAACGGAAATTTGATCCAGTTGTAGTTACAAACAACCTGTGAATGGTCGACTTACTAATCATGGTTATATTGAGTGGACAGAAATATGTATACAGTGAGGGGAGTGCGACTACGGGCTACAGTGGAGTGTCCCGTTAATTAACGAATGTTGGTTAACTAGGTTAATGAGTTTAACCAGTTAATCTCGGATCGTTGGAGCCCATGATCTGTAGGTCCATTAGGTCTCCCTGTTAGCTCATACGAAATAAACCTTAGAATAGTGTGATAGAGAATTTGAAGCGTTCAAATTCAATTTGGAGAGTTACCGTTAATTATATGCGATATACTTAACGTGTTATAATTTAATTATGAAATAAATTATAAATAGAGAGTTGAAAATATTTAAATGAGATTTAAATATTGATTAGTATGTATACGATACATATTTCGGTTTAAAGATTGATAGCGATCATAGCTAGCTACTTTTCTCTGATTAATTAAGCTAGTCTTTTACAATTATTTGCCCAAATTTATGCATTTTTATGTTTTATTTGTAGGAAGTATGTTCTTGAAGCTTAATTCATCAATTGGAGTCAAATGGAGCTTCCAAAAAAAAAAAAAAAAAAAATTCATAGCATCGCGACACTATCGACAAATTTTCCAAAAACGCGGTATCGCGACAGCGTCGCGACGCTGTCCATAGCGTCTCGACGCTGTCGCTAGATTTTCTATCAATTCCTCTTTTCAGCTACGGATTTGGGGAGCCCAATTGGTTAGATTTTAGCCCTAATTTCGACTAGAGACCTTTGGTGGGAACTAAAGCAAGGCCAATGAGCGGGAATCAAGCGAGAAGACGTGGAGATCGTGACGAGGACGTGCCGGTTTCGACAGATTCGAGTTTTCCTTTCTCTTTCCCTTACCTTTTGTAGTTTTTATGGCTTTTCTTTCAATTAGTGTTTGTAGTTTAAAGACGACTATGAACTGCTAGTTGTTTGTCTTAGGGATTGATGTAGTTGTTTTAGTTTGTTGGATTGATTTGTGGTATGAATATGCATTTATTTTACCTATGCAATTATGGTTAAATGCTTTCAATTACTTGATCACTAGTTGAATGATTTGAGTGTTGAATCTTGCTCGGGAGAGGGGATTTGGCCTAAGACTTACTTTATTTAATTGCATGACTAAAGTAGAAGTTCTAAGTTTGTGACGGGATTTGGAATAACTTTAGAAGTTGCTTGAAGAACTAAACTCAAAGCCTTGCATGTTAATGAAGTTAGATAGGGATATCAAGTTGATTGCATGCATGAGAATCAATTATGCTCGGGAGAGATAGTTGTGATAAAAGGTTCCTAGACTTGGTAGAATAATTGCATGTTAAATTCATCTCATTAATTTATCCTCAATCTCAACAATGAAATCAATTCTCTAAGAGTCTTTCCATTTGAGTCGCTACCTTTATTTTATGCTTTTTGTCTTTATATTTATCTTTTATCATTGAGTTTTGCTCCCTAAATAAAATTGGATAAGATTATTCACGGTACTTGATTTGCTAGAAAACCAATTCAGAGGACGACACTCGTTTTACACGAAAACACTATATTATTACTTGACCCGTACACTTGCGGTTAGCAATATGCACATCAAAGATGAATAGGGATTCATATTAACAAACGGTTTTGAGAGAAGTCGAGATTGGTGGAATTAATTAATATTTGATATTAAATTAAAATGTTTCATTAATTATTTATAATTCATTTTATTTGAAATTAATTATAGATTTAATTTTATCTTAAAATTAATTAAAGTAAAATTTAAAAATTGATTTCTCAATTTCAATTTTCTTTTATAAAAACTCAAGAGGTTAATTCTTAGGTTAATTCCAAGGATACGCATTGGTGTCTCAAAATGAAAGCTTGTAAATGCATGCTTTCTTCTTTTAAAAGTGTGATTGGAATGAGCCTGGATGGATGATGCTTTTTTTTTTGCAAAAACTCTCATGATCATCAAGCTTGCAATCTCTCTCAAAAAAGCAAAAGTACTAAGCTCTCAAACCCATTTCTTTGTCCTTCAAAATTCATTACTACTAGCTCCCACAAGTTCGTTCTAAGGTCGGAGAATAGCGGAGAAGATCATGGTGGTGGTCCCCGACGTGTTCGTGTAAAGAAAAAGCCCACAGATCACTCGAATTCTTGCTGCAAAGAGGTTAGTTTGAAGGCCCCTATTTTCGGTTTAAATATACAACATGCTTTGTTATGAGAAATTAGTGTAATTAAAACGTCTAAGATCTCTAATCACTTCCGCTCGAGTGATTTACACTCCTTCAGTCAGCAGGTTGTCTCCTGCAAACGTGTATTTTAAACTACAATATTGTAATAATAATTTTCAAAACTACCCTATTTTATTACTAAGTTTTTAAAAATGTCCCTTATTTCTTACACCATTAGATACTTTTTTTTTTTAATAGTATTCCATGATTAATATATTCAAAACTATACAAGAATGAGAAAGATACATATTTTGAAATGTCTAGCTTATTGTGCTTAATTAATTGTAAAAAGGTTAAATTTAGAAATATTTAATGTATTTGCTATGTTGTTTGTGAAGAGTGCATGTGGCAGCCAACTTGCGAGCAAGTTGTGGGCAACTCGCGGCTGCAGCTTCACATTAACTAGGGACAATTTTCAACAGGTCAAAATAGAAAGCAACTTTTCTTCCAACTAATCTCTGACTCCATTTTGACTTCTTGAAGTCAAAGCTTCCCACCTCCTTTCAGCAACTATTCCACCTTTTATACCTACTAGTCTTTCAAAGCACGTGATATTTCTTTTTATAAAATATTTGAATTAATTTTATTTTTTAAAAGTTATAAGTTAGAACAAAATAATGAAAGAAAAGAGTAAATTAAAAAAAAAGAGATTACATTAAGTTTTTGTTGAAAAAAAAAAGTATAAGATAACTATTTATATAGTTGCAAGGAAAAAGAGTTTACAAAACTTGTGAGATTTCGAACTTTTGAAATTTCATTATTAATTATAACTAAAGATAAACTCATATATTTTTAAAATTAATTTATAAACATAAATGATACATTTTTTGTATTCCAAAATTCTTCATTTTTTTTTTAAGTTCAACCGTTTCACCTTCTAACTTTTCTCATTATTAACTAATAATTAATGTTTTCTCTAGGATTAATGAGAGAGAAATAATGAAGAAGATTGAGAAAGACTTTTTTTTTTTTTTTTTTAGAGAGATCAATTTGAGAGAGTGGGAGGTGGAGAGAGAGCAATTGAAACTCAGATGAAGAATCTCGAGAGATAAGAGAGGGTATTTAATTTAATTAGTATTTTATAAAAGTTGAAATAAAGATATTTTAAGTTATTCAACATGTTCTTATTAATCTACATGGACATATATTTAGAAAACCACATGTACCAAAATTATAAATTTTTTTTTTTATATAATTAAGAAAAATTAACAATAAAAACAAATTGATACGAAAAAAATTAGAAGTACAGAAAGAACCAAATGTACAATTTAATTTATCATAATAGACCTTTACATAACTCTATGAGAGCTTTAATCCGAGCTTCTTATTTTTTTTCTGCATGGCGAGGTTGACAAAAGAATTTTGAGAATTGCTCCGAAATGCATCTTAGAGAGAAACTAGTTTTTGTGTTTGCTCTACTTCTTGGAATTAAGGTACCATATTTCCGAAGTTACACCACCACTTTTTGTAGTTGTCAACTTGAATTTTATAGTCATCATCGTCGTTGTCGTTGCTACCACTTTTGTCATCCATTTCAAAATCAAGGAGAATATGTGGTTATATTGTGATACCTATGGAATGGATGAATTGTTTTATAGAGTTGTGAAGAATGGGTAAAATAATTTGTCTATTTATATTAGGTCAAGAATTAAACAAATTAGACAAAAAAATATAAAAGAGAAAATGAAAAGTCTTGTTTGATTTTGAAACAACTAAAAGAGAAGATGAAAAGCTTTGTTATCATGAAAGAGTAATAAAAACAAATGAATAAATATTCATAAATGCATGGTAGAAATGTAAAGGTGGGAGAGGAAATGATGGAGAATGAGGAAAGTATAACCACGGATGAAATGAAGGGTGGAAAGAGAAAATGATAAATTGTAGGGAAGTGGTGGGTGAGAGTGAAAATTAAAAAGGTAATAAAGAATTTTATCTTATAATTGAAAAAAAAAAACTCTTCCAAATTCTACGAAATTGAAATTTGGGTCACTTATTCATTTACAAATTTGCTAACAATAAAAAAGTAATAATTAACTAAGGGACATATTTAGAATTATAAAATTAGTATTAGGACATAATAGTCCAAAAATGATTCTCCAAATAAGCAACTTTTTAAGGTAGTAAAATGTTCTTTCAAATTTCGAGATTTGATAAGAGTTGTTGGTTTTACACTTATTACAACTCCAACAATATCTACAAACAATTGAAAGTTAAAGAAAGGAAATCTAAGAATGAAAATAATTTGTTTTTTTTTTTTTTTGTAATATGAAAAAAATGCTTACCAAACACTTTAGGGTCGAAATTGTTGTTGATAGAAGTAAAATCCATATGATTACTCTTTTTATTACCAAAAGACATATTCCCGATCTCTTCGATTTCACTACTACTTGTGAAAGTAATCTCAAACTCATCATGGACGTAGATATCTACGATTCACTTTACTAATTTTTCCATTCCAAATAATATAGAGTACTTTTTCATTCTTTACAATGTCATTGAATCTTTTAATTAAATCATTGTACAAAGTAATTTGAATCTTTGTTCCCTATAAAACATGAAATAATTTATTTAAATATTATCATTTCTATAATATTTAAAGGAATATTTCAATGGGAGATAAAATATTATTTTATATAAAAAATATTTGTATATATTCATGAAAGCTAATATAAATATTTTTATATATTCATAAAACATATAGTATAACAATATTATTGTGATAAACATTAAAAAGTAAGGTAAAAAATTATGAATATTTATATTAAATTAAATTAAAAATAAGAAAGCTAAAGTTATCTCTTCGTCCATGACAATGAATTTCAATACCTCTAAAAACTCTTATTTTTTAGTTTGATATTTCTCAATAATACCTTTACGAAGAACACTTGTTTTCAAACTCCAATTAGTCTGAAAAGGTTCCAAATCTTGTGCTAACATATTCTCCATGACACATGCAATTATTAAATATTTAAGATTAAAGTTATAATCTTACAAATATAATAGAATGAGAACAAAAAAAAAAAAAAAAAAATTGCAACAATTTAAATCTTCAAAGACACCTCTAAAATAAATCAATCATAAATTTGTCGAAATTAGAAACCAATGATCTTTGCTTATCAATTGCATCCCAAATGATACAACTATTTATAGGGAATGAAATATGTACGTTACAATGGATAATTTACTTCTTGGTTATGGAATTTGAAAAATTTACTAAACATTTATAATTATAATTAACTATTTATAATTTAATTCGGTTAACCCTTCACATTCTAGTCAAATGGGTAAACATATAAATACAATTTTGTTATTATAATTATGTTATTTATATGAATATTTATAATTTATTTTTTTGTTTAATAAACATAAATATAATTATGTCAAAAAGAAAAAAAACGTGAATGTAATGAGAGAGAAAGTACTGATTGTAGTGGGAGAGAAGAGGAATTTGGAGAAGAGGAATTTGGAGGGGTCTTAGGTATGTTACACTATTTAGTTTAATAAACATAAATAAGACAGTGTGAATGTAACGAGGGAGAGAACTAATTATAGTGGGAAAGAGAAGGGGAAGTAACGTGAATGTAGTGAGGGAGAGAATTAATTATAGTGGGAGAGAGAAGATAAATTTGGAGGGGTGAAGAATCTTAGAGGATTTTGGAGGGGATGAGTGGGATGAGAGGGACAAAATTGAGAATTATAGGGTAAGTGTTTGGATAAAATTGTCCAAAAATGATTCTTTTGGTAAGCCACTTTTAAAATAGTAAGATAAGATAAAATGGGTTTAATACATTGCTCAAAAGGACGCTGTTTGGGACGCTGAATTAACATTAAAATACCGCTCCTACGAACGAAAACGCAACAGCCTCCTTGAAGTTTCTTTGCTGGAAAATTCTTCTTTAAAGACACAATAACCACAAAGGTTACACCGGTTATGTCTCTAAGTCTAGGAGGCAAAAGACTTGTGGGAGTCTTTTTCTAAGAGGGAAGCTAGAGAGAATTCTAGGTCTTGTCTTGAGGGTCTAAGAGCAAGAGTAGAGTGTCATGGACCAATTAGGTCTAGTGTTCTATTTACAGAAGAGAGACCATGAATAAAATATTCAATTAAATCAATCTTTTCAAAAATTGATTCAATCTTATTCATTATTTAATCAATCCATGATCAATCAATTCCATAATAGATTAATCTTTTCCACAAATGACTAATTACTTCCATAAGTGATTAGATCATTTCCATAATATTTTCATAATTGATTAATTATCGGTTAATGAATTCTTTAATTAATTAACCATAAATTAAATATCACATATTTAATTTCCAAACTTGAATTAACTAATTTGTCCAAATAGATTTTAGGCCTTTAATTAATTCATTATTTGAACTCTTTCAAACTTCCATAAATTTATATTAATATTTGAATTTCTTCAAATATTAATTTCTTTCATAATAATATATCAATATATATTATATTTGTTTCCCTTAGTAAATTGAACATTTTCAATTTACATTTATTACTTAGTTGCCTCAAATTACTTTATGAGCTACCAGTGGGACCTAATAGACCTGAAGATCAGAAGCTCCAACGATGTGAGATTAATTGGTCAAACTCATTAACCACATTAATCAATATTCGTTAACTGTGTGTACATTCCACTATAGACTCACAGTTGCACTCTTCTCACTGCAGACATATTTTCTGTGTCAACGGATCTAAAACAATATAGAATAGTTAGTCCTTCACGAGTGTCCGTAACACCAGCTGGGTCAAATTACTGTTTTACCCCTGGGTTACTTCTATTTTCTTAAGTACCAGTTCTCCTCTAATGAACAACCTGTTTGTGGTCCAACCATCAAACAGAAAACCCTCTCGTGCCATTGAGAGGGTAGGGCCCTTTGTTCAAGACTAAGAGTAACCACTTAAGGGAACACTCATCTGCTTCCCTAAAGTCGGGAAGGAGTGAATTCCATCTTGTACGATTATGTTCCCAGCTCCCCATTCGGTCTTGTTCCCAAAATGGTAGGCTTATTGAGTCGACATATTGGCCACTCTCACCCATACAAATCAAAGGACAGTCCCTCATGAGCAGGAGTCCATAATCAACTAAGGATTAAGACTAAGTTGTCTAGGTCATCCTAGTGAAATAGAAAACCAACTAGTTAAACGGTGTTATAACCAGTGGTTACTATTTCGCGGTCTGGTCTTATGCAAACTCATTGCATAGGATACCTCCACTCACATGTCTCCTACACGAACACGTTGGATCATAGCGTTTGTATCAAATACAAAGTGGGCCGTATCCATAGTGTCGCCAGGATAAGGCACCCAATTTTATCCCTATACTATAGACCCTTTAGGCTGTTTCTTGAACAATGATCCCATATGTCGCTACATATAGTTCAAGACTCATACAGCCTTGGATGTCTAGTTTATTGGATTAGGGTTATTATTAGGCAAAGACAATTATAAAACAACTAATAACTATTAATGGAAAAATATATCAATATTATTTCATTAATATCCGGTCAACAGTTACATTCACTATCTACGATTTTAGGGCACAAAACCCAACAATAATATCTGGTGGTTATAATAATCTGGGGATTATAATAGTCTGGAGGTTATAATAATCTGTGTTTGGGTGCAGATTATTGTAGTCTGGGATAAAATAATCTGTGTTTGGGGTGCATATTATTTTAGTCTGGGATAAAATAATTTGTGTTTGGGATGAAGATTATTTTAGTCTGGGACAAAATAGTCTGCGTTTGGAGTGTTGATCTGTTTTAATATGGGATTTTGAATCAAAGGTTCAAACTGACTGTTTTCTTTTTCTAGTTTTTTTTAGGATATACGATTCACTTTGATTTAGGGTTATGTTTTTTTTTTTTACAAAACAAAAAAGTTTAGGATTTGGAATAGAAAAATTATATTAGTTAACTTTTAGTATTGTCAAAATAAAAATTGTAAATGTTTAGTTCAAAAATCATATTTTTTTTAGTCAATAAAATCATTTGAAATAAACTTGAGTGTGGTAAATACAATTTCGTATGTTCTTTTTTTTTTTTAAGTTGGTTAACCTTCGATGTTGTCAATGACTTTTCTGGCAACCTTCGATGTTTTTTTCTTTATTTTCATTTTTATATTTTTCAAAATGAAAATGAGAAGAAATATGAAAAAAAAAGAAAAAAAATCGGTGGCCGGAAAAGTCGTCGAAGATCGCCGGAAAAGTCGTTGGCGGCTGTAGAAAAAGTCACCGATCGACGACGGCCGGTGGTCGTCGGAAAAGTCAAGCAGTCGCATGGAAGAAGAGACGAGAGAGTTACTGTAGAAAATGGATAGAATAATCGGGTGGGTTGAATGATGGTTACTGTAGAGAATGGATAAAATAATCGGGGGTAAAAATAACCCACATCACCATTTATTTTTGTTGATGCCCCAAACACTAAATATGTTATAATAAAGGGTGTTATTATAACCTATTCAGTGCCCCAAACACCCCCTAAAAGAATTCAAAGAGTGAAAGCTCTCTGTCACCACGAATGAATTTTGGTGAATAAGTTCAATATTCTTCTTACTGAATCAGGAGGCTTAAACTGAAGGTGTTCATATAACACATGCAGAAGCAATTGAAGATCGGAAGCACTTAACTCATTAAATTTTACTCCTAAAGCATGCATGTTCTAGAAAAGACAGAACAAAGAGTTTAGAAAACACCAAACTTTGTAGCTCACTAATGAGGAACTCCTTGTGGTGTTTTCTTCTCCTATGCTCCTTGGACAACCTCTAGAGTCTTCCCTACTATTCTCCGGGCCAAGAACGACTTGTGGGAGTCTATATAAGATAGGGAATGAGAAGGGAATGCTTGAAGGATCAAGCAATGGAGAAGAGAATAAGAGATGAGAGAGCTTGAGTCTAAATTCCAGCAGCATAACAGTAAGGAAAAAAGCTCTCTTAAGCTTTGAATCTGATTCAAGCTCTTAAATAGACCTCTTCCATGCAAAGACAAGCTTCATGGCACTAGACACATGGTGAAAATACAACTCAAAGTGGATTCTAGGTGTTTAATTCACAACACATGCAACTAGTGCATGGTTGTGTTGTTTTCCACTATCCATCATCATGCAAGAGTGAGAATGCCACTAAATCCACTATGATTTGAATCTTAATTCTGAATTTTCAGCTTGCAATTCATTCCAATTTCAATTCAAAATTGAAATTGATTTCTAGGCAATTAATTGAGACATTTCCAAGTAATCTTTACATGATTAATCCAATTAATCTTTATCACCTAGTGCCATGAATTATATATGATTCCTAATACATATATAGTATTCAACACTTTTAAATACTTCATCTCTCATTTTCTAATTTAATTCATAATTAAATTATTGTGTCAAACACAATTTACGATAATACCCTTTTCCCCGAATTTGAATGATTCAAAGCTTCCTATCTTTTGTTCTAGGCTTATTCCCATATGAGCTAGTAGGGGGACCTAATGGACCTATAGATCATGGGCTCCAACGATTCAAGGCTAACCGACTAATCTCATTATCCAAACTAGCCAACATTCGTTAACTACCGGGACACTCCACTATAACCCGATAGTTGCACTCCCCTCAATATAGATATATTTTCGTCCACTTGATTTAACCATGATTAGTAAGTCGATCCTTCACAGGTTGTTCGTAGCTATAACTAGGTCAAAAAGCCGTTTCACCCCTATAGTACTTCTAGTTTCTTAAGTCCCACTGATCCTCTAATGAACAATTGTTTTATGGTCCAACCAATTAACTGAGTCCCTCTCGAGCCAATGAGAGAGCGAGATCCCTTTGTTCAAGCCCCGGAGTCAGCACTTAAGGGAACAACCTCTCTACTATCCCTAATTCGGGTAGGAGTGAATTCCTTCTTGCACGACTATGACCCCAGCTATCTACCTGTTCCTATCCCTGAAATGGGAGGCTTATTGAGTCGGCGATACTGAGCCACTCTCACCTATGCAGATCTAAGGATAAGCCCGAATAAACAGGAGTTCATAGTTAGCTCAAGATTAAGATCGAGTTACCTAGGTCATCGTATGAAATAGTCAGTCTCATCAGTAAACGGTGTTATAAAGCGAGAGTGACTTATTTCTCGATCCTGGTCTTATGCAAACTCATTGCATAGGACGCCCCCGCTCGCATGTCTCTACATGGACGATTTAGGATCACATCGTCTATACCTTCTATAAAGTGGGCCGCGTCTCATAGTGTCTCCAGAATAAGGTGCCCAACCCTATCCTTATACTATAGACCGTTTTGGCTATTACTCGAGCTTGATCCACTTTTATGTCTCTACATAAAGCTCAAGTGTTCATCCTATAGCCATGGATCTTAGTTTATTGGATTTGGGTTTATTAAAAGTGCAATTTACTTTATTCAGTAATAACTTTACTGAATTAATCTCGATAACGCCTTTATCGAATAAGTATATAATTCGTTTAACATTCACTATCTACGAGTTTTAGGACACCAATCCCAACAATCACCCACTTGAACTATAACTCTTTGGCACGATAACCTTTTTCGGTAAAAGGTCGTTTTGTCATCTTGCCTCAAGGCATGACTCACAAGGAGGCAACGAGTCATCTTCTAACTATTTTAGAAGTCCACTCTTGACCAATCTCCCAATCCTATTGAGGTTGATATGGCCTAACCTCAAGTGCCAGAGATAGGTATCTTGAGAAACTCTTTGTTTTTTAGGTCGAGTCTCAGCGGTTTTAAACATCTCGTGATTTAAAATAGCTTTAGACTCAATTGGTCTCAAAACATACAATTTATTCTTCAAGTTTGCAGAGCAAACATTAATACCTCTTTTAGTTATGAACGCTTCATTAACAGAAAAAGAAATTGAGTAACCTTGTTCCAATAAACAAGATAAAGAAATCAAATTTCTTTTAATTTTCGGAACTATGTACACATTATCTAATATCATGTAACGTTCCTTGGTGAAGAATAATTTTATGTCTCCCACTGCAATAGGCGAGATGACTTCTCCTGTTCCAACTTTAAGAGTCATCTCTCCAGCTTTTAGCTGTTGCCAGGAACTCATTCCTTGAAATGAAGAACATACGTGATTAATGGCACCTGAATCAAGTATCCAGGCAGAATCGTCTTTTTCCACTAAACACGTTTCCAAGACTAATAAATCACATTTAGAGTCGTGGATCATGTTTTTCTTGGCTATGCAGTTAGTTTGAGGACATTCCTCAGTTGAGACCAAACCTAAATTCTTTGCCACGTGTTTAGCGTTTAATATAGTATTCTTAGTCGTATGTATTAAACCGTTTAATTTGGCATTTGACAAAGCACATACGTTTTTCGACATATTTGCTGAAACAAACAAATTAATCTCTATTAGAAACTTGCACTAAACCCTTTATTCAAATTATCCAATCAGATTTTAGCAAAAGCAATCATCGACCCATATATACAATTGATTTATTTTGCAACGATACTTCAGGGGTTTAGAATAATCGCTACCGTAGGGCAGTCAACTACTCCTCTGAATCGAGACAATATCGACCAAATACTATTCCCAGAATAACTCTTACTCCAATAGTTATTAGCTAACATTAATTTGGTCAAGACCATCTTGTAAGTGTTACCCATCATTTTCAGATCGCAGAGGGCGACCCCATCAATGCCACCGTAGGGAAAAGCTAATGTTGGGAATGGCCCTAGGAAACCCTATCCATTTCTGGAGTTTGCGTTGTTCCGAATCCCATGCGCAAGCCCTCTGTAGGGTGATCGCTCCCAGGGCGACTCGCAGGCAGCGCATAGGAATCTCACGATGCAACCTAATGATGGAGACCACAGGATACGTTTGACACATTTCCTTCTCGCACTTACTATGAACATTTTCCCCATTCACCTTGATATTAACCCATGCAAACACCATCCATAGGGGGACGCTCCCAAGGCGCCTCGAGGCCAAGCATGGATCTCACAGTGTGAACTCAGGGGGACGTGAGAGTAGAAACTTAATATGAATATTTCGTTTCTATACTTTTCCTCCCACTAAAGTGTTGTAAAGTTTTTACGGTCTATTACTTAGGTAAATTCCGGCTAAATGAATCTATCTAAGTCTATGCCTTATTAAACAAGGTCTTTATACTAAATGTCTAGGTTAATTAAACTCTTTTAATAACCTAGTGACATTGCATGCTAGTAAAACTTTGGTTAATTCAACTCAGGTTTCGAACCATATGCCGGGAGAGTTCCCTTATAACCAAGGTCTTATGTCCTACTTACTCGAATTTTAAAACTATTTTAAAAACTAAGTAAGACATAATTCTAATCCTATTAGAAAAGGAGATCTTAGGTCTATTTCATTTTAAACCATTTAAAGAATGACAAGATCCTGAGATCCTATGTTAGCATGCAACTCTTTGTTATAGGTTTTATGGATTCTATTCATTAACTATTATAACTCTTATAACTTTTAATGAATTAACCCTATAACATGCTTACTAATGGTGTTTAAAAGCATATAACAATCAATCATTCAAGTTATAAGAAAAGCACCATTTAGAAACATCCTATGTCTAGGTTTGTATAACTCTTTATACTACAATGTCTAGGTGATAACACTTTAAAACCTCACACCGCTCACGCATGCTCATAAAACTCGAGTTAACTTAATTCAAGAACCGACTCGATGCGCAGGTAGGAGGTGTTCCGTAAATCGTCAACTTAAATACCTCTAGCCTTAGACAGCATCTTGTCGGGTGAGTTCTCTTGTAACCGTTGTTTTACAAGATATCGACCTAAACTATGCAAGTTGATCGAGTTGGAGGTTCATTAACCTAAGTGAGCATGCACTTTATCTTGTTATAGATTTTAGAATTCTATCTCTTTTATAACAATTATAAAACAAATCCATAACAAGCCTAATTTGAATATAACACTTATAATCAAACTAATGAAATTTCATGCTTCATGCTTGGTTAATTTTATCATTTAATAATTATAACAATTATAAGAATTAATCAATTTGGAAATTAACCATTCAAGCATGAATCTCCCTAATTAATACAACACTTATATCAATTAAACATGAAATTTCCCTCATGCATTTGAATTATTAATAACACTTATTATAATTAAAATTGCATGATCAAGCATGAATCTCCCTAATTAATACAACCTTTGTAGCTCACTAATGAGGAACTCCTTGTGGTGTTTTCTTCTCCTATTCTCCTTGGACAACCTCTAGAGTATTCCCTACTATTCTCCGGGCCAAGAATGACTTGTGGGAGTCTATATAAGATAGGGAATGGGGAGGGAATGCTTGAAGGATCAAGCAATGGAGAAGAATATGAGATGATAGAGCTTGAGTCTAAATTCCAGCAACATAACAGTAAGGAAAAAAGCTCTCTTAAGCTTTGAATCTGATTCAAGCTCTTAAATAGACCTCTTCCATGCAAAGACAAGCTTCATGACACTAGACACATGGTGAAAATACAACTCAAAGTGGATTCTAGGTGTTTAATTCACAACACATGCAACTAGTGCATGGTTGTGTTGTTTTCCACTATCCCTCATCATGCAAGAGTGGGAATGCCACTAAATCCACTATGATTTGAATCTTAATTCTGAATTTTCAGCTTGCAATTCATTCCAATTTCAAATTGGAATTGATTTCTAGGCAATTCATTGGGACATTTCCAAGTAATCTTTACATGATTAATCCAATTAATCTTTATCACCTAGTGCCATGAATTATATATAATTCCTAATACATATATAGTATTCAAAACACTTTTAAATACTTCATCTCTCATTTTCTAATTTAATTCATAATTAAATTATTGTGTCAAACACAATTTGCGATAATACCATTTTTCCCGATTTTGAACGATTCAAAGCTTCCTATCTTTTGTTCTAGGCTTTATTCCGATATGAGCTAGTAGGGGGACCTAATGGACCTATAGATCATGGGCTCCAACGATTCGAGGCTAACCAACTAATCTCATTATCCAAGCTAGCCAACATTCGTTAACTACCGGGACACTCCACTATAGCCCGATAGTTGCACTCCCCTCACTATAGATATATTTCCGTCCACTTGATTTAACCATGATCAGTAAGTCGATCCTGTTGGGTTTTATGCCCTAAAACTCGTAGATAGTGAATGTAACCGTTGACCGGATATTAATGAAATAATATTGATATATTTTCCATTAATTGTTATTAGTTATTTTATATTTGTCTTTGCCTAAAGATAACCCTAATCCAATAAACTAGACATCCAAGGCTGTAATATGAGTCTTGAACTATATGTAGCGACATATGGGATCATTGTTCAAGAAACAGCCTAAAGGTTCTATAGTATAGGGATAAGACTGTGTGCCTTATCCTGGTGACACTATGGATACGGTCGACTTTGTATTTGATACAAACGCAGCGATCCAACGCGTTCGTGTAGGAGACATGCGAGTGGGGGTATCCTATGCAATGAGTTTGCATAAGACCGGACTGTGAAATAGTAACCACTGGTTATAACACCGTTAACTAGTTGGTTTTCTATTTCACTAGGACGACCTAGACAACTTAGTCTTAATCCTGAGTTGATTATGGACTCTTGCTCATGAGAGATTGTCCTTTGATTTGTATGGGTGAGAGTGGCCAATACGCCGGCTCAATAAGCCTACCATTTTGGGGACAAGACCGAATGGGGAGCTGGGAACATAATCGTACAAGATGGAATTCACTCCTTCCCGACTTTAGGGAAGCAGATGAATGTTCCCTTAAGTGGTTACTCCGAGTCTTGAACAAAGGGCCCTACCCTCTCAATGGCACGAGAGGGTTTTCTGTTTGATGGTTGGACCACAAACAGGTTGTTCATTAGAGGAGAACTGATACTTAAGGAAATAGAAGTAACCTAGTGGTAAAATGGTAATTTGACCCACCTGGTGTTACGGACACTCGTGAAGGACTAACTAGTCGATATTGGTCTAGATCCATGGACACACAAAATATGTCTGCAGTGAGAAGAGTGCAACTGTGAGTCTATAGTGGAATGGACACACATTTAACGAATATTGATTGATGTGGTTAATGAGTTTGACCAATTAATCTCACATCGTTGGAGCTTCTGATCTGCAGGTCCATTAGATCCCACTGGTAGCTCATAAAGTAATTTGAGGCAACTAAGTAATAAAAGTAAATTGAAAATGTTCAATTTACTAAGGGAAACAAATATAATATATATTGATATATTATTATGAGAGAAATTAATATTTGAAGAAATTCAAATATAAATTTGTGGAAGTTTGAAAGAGTTCAAATAATGAATTAATTAATTTAAGGCCTAAAATCTATTTGGGCGAATTAATTAATTCAAGGCCAGAAATTAAATATGTGATATTTAATTGGTGGTTAATTAATTAAAGAATTCATTAACCGGGAATTAATCAATTATGGAAATAATTAATCACTTAAGGAAGTGATTAATCATTTATGGAAATGATCTAATCACTTATGGAAGTAATTAGTCATTTGTGGAAAAGATTAATCAATTATGGAATTGATTGATCATGATTGATTAAATAAGGAACAAGATTGAATCAATTTTGGAAAAGATTGACTTAATTGAATATTTTATTCATGGCCTCTCATCTATAAATAGAACACTAGACCTAATTGGTCCATGACACTCTGCTCTTGCTCTTAGACTCTCAAGACAAGACCTAGAATTCTCTCTAGCCTCCCTCTTAGAGAAAGACTCCCACAAGTCTTTTGCCTCCTAGACTTAGAGACATACCGGTGTAACCTCTGTGGTTATTGTGTCTCGATACCGCAGGCACTCAGATAAGGAAAGCGCACAGCGTTGGGACGCTGTGTTGATAGCGTCTCGACGCTGTCACGATGGCGGCGCGCGTTAGGGCTTCAACAGGCGCGGTTCAAGCTAGGCTGGGACCTATTTGGTCCGGTTCAGCCAATTTTTGGCATGGTTCGTGATTTTGGAGGCCGGTTCGAGGTGGTTCGGGGCGGTTCGTGCTGTCTAGACCAACTTTTGGAGCTACACAAGGATTTTTAGGATATAATTTAGCTAAAATTATTGTAATTTAATGCTTTATTTTATCCTAGGGGCCTAAATTAACCGGTTCAATTGCTATTTATATGCTTTATGGATGTCATATAGAATATTTAATCCCACCTTAGGTTATAAACATGCTCATGCATTTTTTTTATATATTATAAATTGTTATAATGTATGTTTAAATGCATGGAATTGTTTTCATATTTTTAATATAAGTGTATATTAATTATATGAAAAATTGGAAAGCATGAAGCATGTCATTACTTAAATTAAATATAAATAGTTATGTTTAATGTGATGAATGAAGCATGCTTAATTGATTTTCTTGATTGGCTTATAATTGTTATATTAAAAGAAAATCAATATTGCAAGAAGCATGAAACATCCATAGTTAATAATATAATTGTTATATTATTCATGCAATTAGTGTGGTTTAATTATTTAATTTGAATGAGATTGTTGAATGAATTAAACCCTAGATTCTTGATTATAGGATTAATCATTAAAATTTGAAATAGTTCTTTAATATTAATGATTAGAAACCGTCAATCTATAATCAAGATTTGCATGCAAACATAAGATCATAGGATAAATTGGATTAATTTTAAATTGTTTAAACTTAATTAGACCTAGATCAGTTTCTAATAGGATTAGAATCTTTTCTTACTTAGAATTAAAAATAGTTTTAATTGACTAAGTAGGAAAAACATTGCTGTGATTATAAGGGAACTCCACCGGTAATGTTTGGTCTAAGGCTGGGGGTATTTAAGTTGACGGTTTACGGAACACATCCTACCTGGGAACTGACCTGGAATACCAGAGTTGAATTAATCATAGTTAAATGTTAGCATGCAATGTCACTAGGTTTATTAAAAGTGTTTAATGCACCTTGATCTTTAGAGTAAAGACCTTACATTACTGAGGTTATAAGAGAACTCTCTCGGTGAAGTTCTGTCTAAGGTTGGGGGTATTTAAGTTGACGGTTTACGGAACACCTCCTACCTGGGAACTGACCCGAACATTGAGTTGAATTAACCATAGTAATGTTGACTTGCAATGTTGGGTTTATTAAAAGAAGTTTAACTCACCCAAAAGATTGTAGTTGAATCCTTTCCATAATTGTTATAATAGGATCAAACTTAGATAGATTGACTTAGCCGAATACTATCTAAGTTAAACAACCCTATATTAACCTTAGAACATTTTCGGTAGGAGGAAAATTACAAAACGAGATTTAAATCAAGTTTTTCTCCTACGTCCCTATATTCACAACGTGGGATTCATGCTCGGCTTCGAGTCGCCTTAGGAGCGGCCTCCCTTCGAAAAGTGTTTGCATGAATCAATATCCCTCGGTCTCCGCCCATAGTTCACACCGTGAGAGTCCTATGATCCGCCTGCAGGTTGTCCTGGCGCAACCATCCCTTCGGAGGGCCTGATCATAAGATTCGGAACATCGTGAACTCCTGAATAGGATAGGAGCTCTTAGGCTAATCACCAACAGTTGTCTTTCCCTTCGGTAGCCTGTTGGTGCGTGCCTCTGAGATCTAAAAGTGGGAGGGTTACACTTACGAGGATGAGTTAAAGGTGTTAACCAATCCTTGACTGAACGACAGTGGCTAATGTCTATAGGAATATGAGTTATTCTAGAATTAGAATTAGCTGAGAGATGTCTCATTTCAGAGGAGGAATGCCTGATCACCCTTCGGTGGCTGATATTCTAAACCTCTGAAACATCGTTGCAAAACTAAATCAATAGTTTTAGGGTTCTAAGATTGTCTGTTTTGCTAAATTGATTGGATTGTGTGCAATTGTTTGCTTGTATGATGAGTTAAGGCAAAGATAACTAATACGGTCATTGTTTAAATTACAGCAATGTATTCCTCAATTGTCTCTCTGCTTAAAAATGAGAAATTAACCGAAGAAAATTACGCTACGTGGAAATCGAACCTGAATACGATTCTTGTTGTCGATGATCTGCGGTTCGTCTTAACGGAGGATTGTCTTCCAGCCCCTGCTCGTAATGCATCCCAAGCAGTTAAGGATGCTTATGACCGTTGGACAAAGGCCAATGATAAGACTCGCGTCTATATCCTAGCTAGCTTATCTGAAGTTTTGGCTAAAAGGCATGAGGACATGGTAACAGCGAGGGAGATTATGAACTCTCTCCAGGAGATGTTTGGACAATCGTCCTACCAACTCCACCATGACGCTCTCAAATACGTTTATAGTTGCCGCATGAAAGAGGGCACGTCTGTTCAGGAACATGTCCTGGACATGATGGTCCAATTCAACGTGGCAGAAGCAAACGGGGCGGCCATAGATGAGCGTAGTCAGGTTGCATTCATCTTAGAATCTCTTTTAAAGAGTTTTCTACAGTTTCGAAGCAATGCAATGATGAATAAAATAACATTCAACCTGACTAGCCTCCTTAATGAGCTACAACTCTATCAGTCTCTTCTTAAGAACAAGGGACAGATAGAAGGAGAGGCAAACGTTGTTCACTCTAAAAGAAAGTTCGAGAAGGGTTCATCCTCTGGAACAAAATCTGTAGCCACTTCTTCAAAGAAAAATTAGAAGAAGAAAGGAAACAAGGGGAAAGCTCCCGGTACTGCTGCCAAAAGCAAGGGAAAAACCAAAGCTATGGCAGACAAGGGCAAGTGTTTCCACTGCAATGTATATGGACATTGGAAGAGAAACTGCCCAAAGTACCTTGCCTAAAAAGAAGGAAAAGGAAGGTAAATTTGATTTAGTGGTTTTAGAAACATGCCTGGTAGAACATGATGAGTTTACCTGGATACTTGATTCAGGAGCAACTAATCATGTTTGCTCTTCTTTTCAGGAAAATAGTTCCTTTCGGCAGTTGAACGATGGGGAAATGACACTCAGGATCGGAACTGGAGAAGTCATTTCAGCTAAAGCAGTGGGAGCTGCGAAGTTATTTTTTAGAAATAGATTCTTACTTTTAGAAAGTTTGTTAATCGTTCCCAAGATTAAGAGGAACTTAATTTCTATTTCATGTTTGATTGAACAATCGTATACAGTTACTTTTGATATGAATGAAGCGTTCATTTATAAGAATGGTGTACTTATTAGTTCAGCCAAATTAGAAAATAACTTGTATGTATTAAGACCAACTGAAAACAAAGCACTTTTAAATCACGAATTATTTAAAACTGCTGAAACTCAAAGAAAAAGGCAAAAGATTTCTCCAACAAGTAACAATACTCATCTTTGGCATCTTAGACTTGGTCATATAAACATCGATAGGATCGGTCGTTTAGTAAAGAATGAACTTCTAAGCAAGTTAGAAGATGATTCACTACCACCTTGTGAATCTTGTCTCGAGGGAAAAATGACCAAGAGACCCTTTACTGGAAAAGGTTACAGAGCCAAAGAACCCTTAGAGTTAATACATTCGGATCTATGTGGTCCAATGAATGTAAAAGCTCGAGGAGGATACAAATATTTCATCTCATTTATAGATGATTATTCAAGATATGGTTACTTGTACCTGATGGGACATAAGTCTGAAGCCCTTGAAAAGTTTAAGGAGTTTAAGGCTGAAGTTGAAAACCTGTTAGGTAAATCTATTAAAGTACTTTGATCTTATCGAGGAGGGGAGTATATGGATCAAAGATTCCAGGATTATATGATAGAACATGGAATCCAATCTCAACTCTCAGCCCCTGATAGACCTCAGCAGAATGGTGTGTCAGAAAGGAGAAATAGAACCTTGTTGGACATGGTTCGATCAATGATGAGCTATGTTCAATTGCCTAGCTCGTTTTGGGGGTATGCAGTAGAGACTGCAATATACATCTTGAACAATGTTCTCTCGAAAAGTGTTTCTGAAACACCTTTCGAATTATGGAAGGGGCATAAACTTAGTTTGCATCACTTTCGCATCTGGGGTTGTCCAGCACACGTGCTTGTGACAAATCCTAAGAAACTGGAACCTCGCTCAAAACTGTGCCAATTTGTTGGTTACCCTAAAGAAACGAGAGGTGGTTATTTCTACGACCCACAAGAAAATAAGGTGATTGTATTGACAAACGCCACTTTCTTAGAGGAAGAGCACATGAGAGATCATAAACCACGCAACAAAATGATATTAGGAGAAGCTATAGAAGAATCACCAAGAGTTATTGATGAAGTTGGGCCTTCAACAAGGATTGATGAAGGAACTAATTCTTCAGATCCATCCAGTCCATCTCAAACGTTGAGAGTGCCTCGACGCAGTGGGAGGGTTGTATTACAACCTGATCGCTACTTGGGTTTAATTGAAACTCAGGTTGTCATACCTAATGATGGCATTGAGGATCCATTGTCTTATCGACAGGCAATGAATGACGAAATAAGGATGAATGGGTCAAAGCCATGAACCTGGAAATGGAGTCAATGCACTCCAATTCTGTATGGGAACTCGCAGATCTACCAAATGGGGTAAAATCCATAGGGTGCAAATGGATCTATAAGAGAAAAGGAGATGCAGCTGGAAAGGTACAGACCTTCAAAGCTAGACTAGTGGCAAAGGGTTATACCCAAAAGGAAGGGGTTGACTATGAGGAAACCTTTTCTCCTGTAGCCATGTTAAAGTCCATAAGAATTCTCTTATCCATAGCCACATATTATGACTATGAAATATGGCAAATGGACGTCAAGACTGCCTTTTTGAATGGTAATCTTGAAGAGAATATCTTCATGTCTCAATCCGAAGGGTTCATAGCCCAAGGTCAGGAACAAAAGGTTTGTGATAACTTGAAAATATCAAGTTATTAAGCAACTAATATAAGCTTATTATGAGCTTCAAGAGAGTGAAAATACCCAAGTTTTAACTAATTTATATGTTAGATGCAGTAATATTGATTTATTTGTATTAATGTGCTCATATTGATTATTATCTTTGAAATTCCTATAAAACTGCACTAATTCTAATTTATTGCTGCATCAGGAAAAGCTTGGCCAATTATGCGGTAGAGCATGATGCGTTTGGGGCATGAAATGCTGTAGCAGTTGTAGCATGGAAAGCTTGTTGTTGTAGCATGAAAGCCTATAGCATGGAAAGCCTGTAGCATGGAAAGCCTATAGCATGGAAAGCTTGTAGCATGGAAAGCCTGTAGCATGGAAAGCTGTAGCATGGAAGCTTGTTGCTATAGCATGGAAAGCTTGAAGCATGGAAAGCCTATAGCATGGAAAGCTTGTAGCATGACATGATTTTTGCTATAGCATGGAAGCCTGTAGCATGGAAAGTACACAGGCACACATCCCAAGATGATAAAGAGACAGAAAAGGATGGATGAAAAGACAGCGTCGGCGCAACCAGAGCAAGTGGGTGAAAAAGGGGATTAAAAAGGCGCAAGTTGCCTAATGATGATCAAGCAAGTGGCTATTACTTGATGAAGTTATCTTAACCGTGTTGTTATAGCATGGAAAGATTGTTGCTATAGCCCGGAAGCTTGTAGCATGGAATGATTGTTGTTGTAGCATGGGATGCTTGTTGATGCTACAACAAGTTTCTAAGCAACTTGCTTTGGCTCAAAGCAAGACATGTTTTGGCTTAAAGCAAGACATGCTTTGGCTCCAAGCAACATGCTTTGGCTCCAAGCAAAGAAAAGTCTATAAATAGAGGGGAGATGAAGAATCAAAGCATCCTGGAATCCAAGGATCCATAAGTCTTTCTTAGAGTGTTTTTTGTTTTATTGCATGTTGTAGCATGAACTAATTTAGAGTTTTATGTTTTATTTTATGTTGTAGCATGAGTTAATTTCTTTTTATCAAGGCTTAGCCTAGGTGCCCATGAGGCATTAAGATTATTTTTGTATGCAATGCAATGAATCAGTGATAT
Organism: Luffa aegyptiaca; assembly: GCA_017139565.1. NCBI lineage: Eukaryota > Viridiplantae > Streptophyta > Magnoliopsida > Cucurbitales > Cucurbitaceae > Luffa > Luffa aegyptiaca. The sequence continues at coordinate 29,397,689 of CM029397.1, forward strand.
TGATGTTTTCTACTTAGATGTGATAATTCTTTCATTACTAATATCCGTCTGATCAACCGATAGAGGTAGTAGCATGATAAATCCCTGACAGGTAATGCATGTGGAAATATCTAAGTAGATCAAGATAATACATTACATGTAGTTTGGTTATGTTAGGAATAACTCAACCGCTTAGGATATTTCATGAATGTGTTTGGGTTGCTTTAGGAATAATTCAACCACTTGCAAGCATAGAGAGAACTGATTAAACGCATGAATTAAGCAATAGGAATATTCTTAGTTCATCGCATGTGTAATACCGGAAGGGAATCACATGTTTATTTCTCGCTTAGGCATCAATATCTTGTCGATTCATTGTTATGCGCTACAATAATATCTTATCTGTCGCATGTGGTTGCTGCGGCGAAAGTCTTGATAGCTCATCATCCATCGTATCTTTCTATCGCATTATCATTGCTTTTCTTTATCGCATATTCAACCTGTCGCATCAATATTTTATTACCCCAGCACAACATCATTAGAATAGGATTTAATTTGAGATATTTTCTCTACTCTCCCTTCCCTGTGGATTCGACCCTGGAATACTCCAGGTATTACTTGGTAGTGCATAATTTATACTTGGATTAATGCACAACAACGACATATTCTTTAGTTAATTCAATATAAATTAGAAGAGATTAAAAATACCCTATCAGTTTGTAAGCTCAATAGATCCATTTATGGATTGAAACAAGCGTCCAGATCATGGAACATTAGATTTGATACTGCAATCAAATCTTTCGGTGTTGACCAAAATGTTGATGAGCCTTGTGTATACAAGAAAGTCAACAAAAGGAAAGTAGCTTTCCTAATACTTTATGTAGACGATATCCTACTCATTGGGATGATGTAGAATACCTCACTGACATTAAGAAATGGCTAGCAGCCCAATTCCAAATGAAAGATCTAGGAGAGGCTCAATATGTTCTGGGAATCCAAATCATTAGGGATCGTAAGAACAAAACGCTAACTCTGTCTCAAGCAACGTATATTGACAAGATGTTGTCTCGATATTCGATGCAAAACTCCAAGAAGGGACTACTACCCTTCAGACATGGGGTACACCTGTCTAAGGAACAGTCTCCTAAGACACCTCAAGAAATTGAGAACATGGGACACATTCCCTACGCCTCAGCTGTGGGCAGCTTAATGTATGCTATGCTCTGCACTAGGCCTGACATATGTTATGCAGTGGGAGTAGTCAGTAGGTATCAGTCTAATCCAAGGTTGGACCACTGGGGAGCGGTTAAGAATATCCTCAAGTATCTTCGGAGAACGAGGGGCTACATGCTTGTGTATGGAGCTAAGGATTTGATTCTTATTGGATACACTGACTCTGACTTTCAAGCTGATAAGGATTTAAGGAAATCCACATCAGGGTCAGTATTCACCCTCAATGGAGGAGTAGTAGTGTGGAGAAGCAATAAACAAGGATGCATAGCAGACTCAACCATGGAGGCTGAGTATGTAGCAGCTTGCGAAACAACTAAAGAGGCAGTATGGCTTAGAAAGTTCTTGACTGATTTGGAAGTGGTTCCAAATATGAACGTGCCCATAACACTATACTGTGACAACAGTGGGGCTGTAGCCAACTCAAAAGAACCTCGAAGCCACAAACGGGGTAAACACATCGAGAGGAAGTATCACCTGATACGGGAGATTGTGCAACGAGGAGATGTGATCGTCACTAATATCGCTTCGGAGCACAACATCGCTGATCCATTTATGAAGGCTCTCACGGCTAAAGTGTTTGAGGGTCATCTAGAAGGTCTAGGTCTACGAGATATGTATGCCATCTAATCAAGGGCAAGTGGGAGAAATGTATAATGGGTATAAGGATGCCCTAGTTCATTGTATTATTTTATATACATGACATTTCCAGCTTTAGATTATTGCATTTACATCCCACTAACTAGTGTTTTAGTTCAAGTGGGAGTTTGTTGGGTTTTATGCCCTAAAACTCGTAGATAGTGAATGTAACCGTTGACCGGATATTAATGAAACAATATTGATATATTTTCCATTAATTGTTATTAGTTATTTTATATTTGTCTTTGCCTAAAGATAACCCTAATCCAATAAACTAGACATCCAAGGCAGTAATATGAGTCTTGAACTATATGTAACGACATATGGGATCATTGTTCAAGAAACAGCCTAAAGGGTCTATAGTATAGGGATAAGACTGGGTGCCTTATCCTGGTGACACTATGGATACGGCCCACTTTGTATTTGATACAAACGCCGCGATCCAACGCGTTTGTGTAAGAGACATGCGAGTGGGGGTATCCTATGCAATGAGTTTGCATAAGACCGGACCGCAAAATAGTAACTACTGGTTATAACACCGTTAGCTAGTTGGTTTTCTATTTCACTAGGACGACCTAGACAACTTAGTCTTAATCTTGAGTTGATTATGGACTTCTGCTCATGAGAGATTGTCCTTTGATTTGTATGGGTGAGAGTGGCCAATACGCCGACTCAATAAGCCTACCATTTTGGGGACAAGACCGAATGGGGAGCTGGGAACATAATCGTACAAGATGGAATTCACTCCTTCCCGACTTTAGGGAAGCAGATGAGTGTTCCCTTAAGTGGTTACTCTGAGTCTTGAACAAAGGGCCCTACCCTCTCAATGGCACGAGAGGGTTTTCTGTTTGATGGTTGGACCACAAACAGGTTGTTCATTAGAGGAGAACTGGTACTTAAGGAAATAGAAGTAACCCAGGGGTAAAATGGTAATTTGACCCAGCTGGTGTTACGGACACTCGTGAAGGACTAACTAGTCGATATTGGTCTAGATCCGTGGACACAGAGAATATGTCTGCAGTGAGAAGAGTGCAACTGTGAGTCTATAGTGGAATGTACACACAGTAAACGAATATTGATTAATGTGGTTAATGAGTTTGACCAATTAATCTCACATCGTTGGAGCTTCTGATCTGCAGGTCCATTAGGTCCCACTGGAAGCTCATAAAGTAATTTGAGGCAACTAAGTAATAAAAGTAAATTGAAAATGTTCAATTTACTAAGGGAAACAAATATAATATATATTGATATATTATTATGAGAGAAATTAATATTTGAAGAAATTCAAATATAAATTTTTGGAAGTTTGAAAGAGTTCAAATAATGAATTAATTAATTTAAGGCCTAAAATCTATTTGGGCGAATTAATTAATTAAGGCTGAAAATTAAATATGTGATATTTAATTGGTGGTTAATTAATTAAAGAATTCATTAACTGAGAATTAATTAATTATGGAAATAATTAATCACTTAAGGAAGTGATTAATCATTTATGGAAGTGATCTAATCACTTATGGAAGTAATTAGTCATTTGTGGAAAAGATTAATCAATTATGGAATTGATTGATCATGATTGATTAAATAAGGAATAAGATTGAATCAATTTTGGAAAAGATTGATTTAATTGAATATTTTATTCATGTCCTCTCATCTATAAATAGAACATTAGACCTAATTGATCCATGACACTCTCTTCTTGCTCTTAGACTCTCAAGACAAGACCTAGAATTCTCTCTAGCCTCCCTCTTAAAGAAAGACTCCCACAAGTCTTTTGCCTCGTAGACTTAGAGACATACCGGTGTAACCTCTGTGGTTATTGTGTCTTTAAAGAAGATTTTTCCAACGAAGAAACACAAAGGAGGCTGCTGCGTTTTGTTTGTCTGAGCGTCGTTGGCGAAGAACGGTCAAGTCTACAACGAAGGTTTGTAACGGTTCTTCACCTTTTCTTTAGAAAAGCATGAAAATAAATTTAGATTTATTTCTAGCATGTTTAAACCAATTTTCCAGCAACTTTAAAGTGTGTTTAAAGTTTTGTTTGAGTTTTTCGTAACGGTATTTTAATGTTAATTAGTATACGGCGTAAGGTCCAATCGATGTGCTTCCGCTGCGTGGGGACTTTTATTCCCTTCAGATCCTTCACAGGTTGTTCGTAGCTATAGCTAGGTCAAAAAGTCGTTTCACCCCTATAGTACTTCTAGTTCCTTAAGTCCCACTCATCCTCTAATGAACAATTGGTTTATGGTCCAACCAATAAACCGAGTCCCTCTCGAGCAATTGAGAGGGCGGGTTCCCTTTGTTCAAGCCCGGATTCAGCACTTAAGGGAACAACCTCTCTACTATCCCTAATTCGGGTAGGAGTGAATTCCTTCTTCCACGACTATGTCCCCAGCTATCTACTTGTTCCTATCCCTGAAATGGGAGGCTTATTGAGTCGGCGATACTGAGCCACTCTCACCTATGCAGATCTAAGGATAAGCCTGAATAAACATGAGTTCATAGTTAGCTCAGGATTAAGATTGAGTTACCTAGGTCATCGTATGAAATAGTCAGTCTCGTCAGTAAACGGTGTTATGAAGCGAGAGTGACTTATTTCTCAGTCCTGGTCTTATGCAAACTCATTGCATATGACGCCCCCAGTCGCATGTCTCTACCAATAAAGTGGGTCGCGTCTCATAGTGTCTCCAGAATAAGGTACCCAACCCTATCCCTATACTATAGACTGTCTTGGCTATTACTCGAGCTTGATCCACTTTTATGTCTCTACATAAAGCTCAAGTGTTCATCCTATAGCCATGAATCTTAGTTTATTAGATTTGGGTTTATTAAAAGTGCAATTTACTTTATTCAGTAATAACTTTACTGAATTAATCTCGATAATGCCTTTATCGAATAAGTATATAATTCATTTAACATTCACTATCTACGAGTTTTAGGACACCAATCCCAACATAAACCTCAATAAATACACCCTTGAAGGAGAAAACATGTCTGACTAACCAAGAGATACACAAGATACTACAAGATAACTCTACCTAACCAAACTGATATAATGAGATGAAGTAGGACAAAACAAGACTAAATGACAACCATCATATAGACCAACATGCGAGAACCAAGAACTGACTACACTAACATAAAAGTACAAATAAAGTCAACTCTTAACAGCCCCCGCAAACAAGACGTATAGGAGTAATCTAAAGAGCAAGTTTGTCATAAAGGAACCGATGTTGATGCTTGGGAAGTGGCTTGGTAAGGCAGTCAACCACTTGCTCGTGAGAGAAAATATGACGAATTGCAAGTTTGTTAGCAAACACTTGATCACGGATAAAATGAGCATCTATTTGAATATGTTTGGTGCGAACATGAAATACCAAATTGTAGGCAAGAGTAGTGGCAATGACATTGTCGCACCAAATGATTGGAGAATGGGACAGAGAGACCTGAAGATCCGAGAGAAGAAAGTGAATCCACATTAGTTCACATAAGCAGTGTGCGTTAGTGCTTGATACTCGGATTCAGTACTCAACTGAGCCACAACGACTTGCTTTTTGGAGGACCAAAAAACTAGAGAGGGCCCAAGGAAAACACAATAATCGCCAATTGATTTCTGATCATCTGGAGAAGTTGTCGAATCTGCGTTAGAGAAGGTTGTGAGAGTGATAGAAAGGCTGGTTGCAGAAATAGGCCCGTATCCAGCATGCCTTGAAGGTACCGAAGGACACGTTTGAGGGCACGCCAATGCTGAACTGTAAGAGCTTGGTTAAACTGACTCAATTTATTGACGGTGAAGGTAATGTCCGATTGAGTATAGAGTAAGTATTGAAGGGATCCAAGTGTGCTTCTATATAAGTGAGGATCAAACATCAATGGGCCATCATTTAGACGTAATTGATTTGTGTTGATCATAAGGCAGCTACCGGTATGAGGTGCTAAAGTTGAAGCCGTGAAAGCATATCAATAATGTGTATTGGATCTAAGGCAAAATAAGTCCACTATAGGAATATTGAACAGCCGGCTCATAGGAATAAAAAAAAGATTTAATTTATTCTAATGATTTCCAAAAAATCTTTGATTTGAATTTACTTCCTTTTAGGAGATAAATTTGAATTATCCTTTTCCTTTTAAAAAAAGGAAATAGTCTTTTAGGGTTTTAATTAGGGTTCTTTTTAAAAGGCATTTTCTTTAGCCCTAATTTTTTTTTACGCTCTGAATAAAAAAAAGAACTCATTATGCATTTTCCTTCCCAGAGAAAAAAGTAGTAAGTTTTTCTTCCCTTCTATATGCTTATCTTTTGTTTTCTTTTTCTTTTTTTTTTTGAAAAGTTTTAGTATGAAGTTTTATTTGTCCTATTTGGGATGAAATTGGTTTTCAAACCTTCTGCCCTAAAAAGTTGTAGGTTTTTTTTTGCCTAAATTTTTATCAAAGTTTTTCCTCTTAGAGTTTTTGTTTGAAAATCAAAGATTCAATGAAAAGGATTTTTTCTAGACTTTTCCAGCCTGAAATTTCTTTGATTTTGGGGATGTTTTTGTGTTTAAATGGGATTCTTTTTGTTCAAAAGGTTTTCCATATGATTGCTAAATTGAAGTAGGATTTATGGTTTTGATTTCTTCATGAAAAGGGAATGTTTTCACTGTTTTTTACAACAATTTTGTTATGCTTTTCAGACCTGATTTTTGTGTTTAAAGTAGCCAATATTGATTTGTTAATGTTAAGAGCTTGGAAAATCCTTATTTTTGTTGCATAAATTTTATGGATAATTTATCCCAATTTTAAGATAGTTTTGGAGGTTTTAAAGATTGAGGAATTGAAATCTTGTTTTGTGTTTAAATTGTTTTGAAAGGTATTGGTTTTACTGATTTTGGTATGAAAATGTTGGATTTTAAAGTCAAATTTTCCAGATTTTTCAATGCTGTTTTTGGCACCTAATAAGCCTATTTCCCCAACTTTTTATGAAAAGAATTTTTTTTAAGTGGAAAAATTTGGAGGTTAAGATTGATTGCATTGGATGTGCTAACATGTCGTCTGAAATCCAATATACAATCTACTAGATGTTTGACTACTTATTATTAAGCCCACTAATTATAGATCTAGAATCTACTTAATAACATAGGTTCTCCTGTCGGTTTCCCCTAATTATCGTTAACTCATATTAATAACCTAAGTGTCCTTGGCGCTATTAATTGGGTTAAGTCTTAAGTCCTGATTCATTTTAGATCTCTAGGCCTAACCAACTACTCTTGCTATCACTACGAGCAGTTAAGTCTAGTTAATTAAGCTATGTCCTAACTTAGTTTCTCTCCGTTGAGTTTCCACTAAGTAACAGATCAATATAAATTTGGCAAAAACTTATAAGGCATTACAACCACTCAATTAAATAATCAGTAATCAGACACAACAATAGTAGTCAAAATATCTTTCAATTGTATATTTTTCATTCAAGACCCGAAAGCTGGGATTTAGCTATACATCGTCATATGCACAAACAAAACTTCCAATATATACATGTATTAAAACAATAATATGAACAAGAAAGAGGGTATATAACATATCCCGACGTCAAACCCTTGCTTACACCTTGATCCGCCGTAGGAAAGTCTCGATTGGAGCCCTTTCACAAGCCCGAATCACTCCAAAAATGCTCACAAAACTCTCTGAAACATATATCTCAATCCCTCCCTCTAAGAGGCTCTAGGAGCCATTGGAAAACACTCCAATTTGCTGCTTGATGATTGAAAACCGAGGCCAAACGCTCCTTTATATAGTTCTCCAGTCGGCCTGGCATCGAGACACTAATGTCACAACGTCTCGACTCCGTGACGTCACCTTCGTGTTGCCCAAGTGGCCTCAACGTTGAGACGCCACCGCCGAGGGTGGCGTCTCAACACCACTCCATCTTTTGGACTACCTTCTTTCGGCTTGTGGGCTGGTTTTGGGCCTTTCCTTCCAAATTTTTGGCCTATTGTCTTCACTTTAAGCTCTTGAATCTTCCTTCTTTGACCCGGTTCTTCATTTTTTGGGCCAAAACTCCATCGTTTTCTCCAAAAGTTATGATAAATCTCCCCCAGGACATAATTGTTGAAATTAACATAATTAGACATTAAATCCACAATAAAACCCAACAAAAACTCTTAAATCTAAGGATAAATTAATAGCATTTATGCATGCTAACACCCCCCCCCCCAAAAGAACTCGGGTTATGTCCCAAATAGGTGTGTGAAAGCTAGTTAAGCCAACCAAGGGTTAAACTCGGGTTAAGGGTCCGTATAATAGGTGTGTTAAAGCTAGTGCCACTTTTAATTGCTCGATTCAATTTTTAATTTAAAAGAACTTAGGTATGGATGAAAACAAACTAATTTGTTTCATTGGCTCATTAGTGAATCCTTAGTGCCAGTGTAGAGGGAAGATGAGTTGAGAGTTTAATAATCCAATCCCGAGCTATTAGAGTCTAATCTAATTAAGTTAGATCTCACATATGCAAGTTAATTTTTGAAAACTTTTGATTTGTCTCATTCATTGGGCCTTATGTGCATGTCTCTTGATTGCTTGTTTATTGACTTCTGAGCCTTGAGGTGTAAGCCATGTTTGTTGCATCTATTCTTCGACCTATGCTTGATTTTTAGTTTGCTCGAGGACTAGGAAAAACTTAAATTTGAGGGTGTTTGATAGCGAGCATAACAAGCAATTTTCCCTATCTATTTTAGTTAGTCTTTGAAATAAATTGGCCAATTTTATGCATTTTAATGTTCTATTTGTAGGAATTAATTATTGGAGCTAAATCGAGAAAAGGGAGTTAATCGGGTGTTCGGGGCACAAAAAGAGGCCAAAGAAACGGAGTAGAATCAAAGTTTGAGGCTTAAGTTTGAGGCAAACCCGAGAGATACCGTCGAGCATCTCGACACTAGTTTTCCTTTTTTGTTTTTGGCGGTGGCAGGGATAGCATTGCGACGCTACCGACAATTTTCCTATATATACAATCTTTTGTTCTACGGATTAGGGGAGTCCATTTGGTTAGATTTTCGCCCTAATTTCGACTAGAGACCTTCTGTGGGAGCTGAAGCAAGGCCAAGGAGTGAGAACCAAGCTTGAAGACGTGGAGATTGTGACGGGGACTTGTCGGTTTATACGGATTCAATAATTTTCCTTTTCTTTCCCTTACCTCTTGTTGTTTTTTTTTTTTTTGGCTTTTTTTTCAAGTTTTATTTGTAGTGCTTTGACTATGAGTAGCTAGCTTGATTGTCTTAGGAATTGATGTAGTCCTTTGGGCGTTGATGGATTATTTCTTGGTTATTTATTGGTTTGAATTCATTTATGCATATTCTACTCTTAATGCTTTTGATTCATTGGCCATGAATTGGAAGATATTTTCTCTAAGTCTTGCTCGGGAGAGGGGATTTAGTTTAGATCGTGTTATGCATAACTAAGATAATCTTGAGATCGGGAGATAAGTGATAGTCTTAGAAATCGTTAAAGGATTAGACTTAAGGCCTTGCATGCTAATGAACTTAGATAGGGATATTGGGTTTATTACATGTGTGAGAATTAGTTATGCTCGGGAGAGATAGCTATGATAATAGTTTATCCTAGATTTATGAATCTCCGCATGTTCACATTGTAAGGATTTGAAATTCCCCAATTCCGTTAAAGAGGAAGGGTAATTGGGACCGATTCGTAGTTAATTTTGTTTATCCAAAAATACTATTACATTGGCAAAAAAACATAGAACAAATTCTATACAAACTTAAGGCTAAGCATACAAAAATTATTAGATCTAAATCTAAAGGGGAGAAGCAAACATACCGTCGTTGACGACTCTGAATACTTCAACGGACACCTTTCTTGATTTTGGACCAAGCGTCAACAATTGGGACACCACCAATTGATCTTCCCTGCTATGACTTTGTGATTAGGAACGTAGTTGTGGGACTACCTAATCTTGAATGGGAAAAACTCTAGAGAGAAAATTCTCCCCAGAGTTCTTGGGTTGAGAGAATATGAGAGGGAGGCTAGAGAGATCGAAATGCAAGAGTGCATTCTTGTGGCCTTATGTTGTAGTACTACCCTAGGTTTTGTGTTCTATTTATAGGAGAAAGATCATGAATAAAATATTAATTTAAAATCAATTATTTCCATAAGTGATTTAATCTTTTCCATAATTAATCAATTCCATTACCAATCAATTCCATAATTGATTAATCTTTTCCATAAATGATTGATCACTTCCATAAGTTAAATCATTTCCATAAATGATTAATTACTTCCATAAGTGATTAATCATTTCCATAATTGATTTATTTCCAATTAATTAATTTTTTAATTAATTAATCACCAATTAAATATCATATATTTAATTTCAGACATTGTATTAGTTAATTAATTAATTTCCCAATTAAATATCATATATTTAATTTAAGGCCTTCAATTAATTAATTCTATAATATGAATCAAATTCATATTAAAATTTGAACTCCTTCAAATTCTCTTATATCCTATAAATTTAATATGAATCAAATTCATATTAATATTTGAACTTCTTCAAATATTTATTTCTCTCATAGACTATAGTTTAATTAAATCTCATTTAATTTAAACTAAATTGAATAATTAATTAATTCATCTTCTAATTAAATACCATATATTTAATTAGACATATATTTGAACTCTTTCAAATATATCAATCTCTCAATATAATAAAGTTTAATCTCAAATTAGACTTTATATTTTAATGTATCACTATACATTATATTAATTTGTATCTCATACAATGAACTTAATTCCCAATATGAATTTGAACTATTCAAATTCTCTCAAGATATATTTGTTCCAAATTACTCTTTACGAGCTAGCAGGGGGACCTAATGGACCTATAGATCAGAAGCTCCAATGATATGAAGTTAACCGATTAAACTCATTAATCAAGTTAACCAATATTCATTAACTGTGGGTCATTCCACTAAAGACCCACAACTGAACTCTTCTCACTATAGAACATTTCTGTGTCCACGGATATAGACCTATACCCGCAAGTCAATCCTTCACGAGTGTTCGTAACTACAGTTGGGTCAAATTACCATTTTACCCCTGTGTTACCTCTGGCTCCTTAAGTACCAGTGCTCCTCTAATGAACAACCTGTTTATGGTCCAACCAGTAAATAGAAAGTCCCTCTCGGGCCAGTGAGAGGGCGGGATCCCTTTGTTCAAGATCCAAAGTCACCACTCAAGGGAACACTCATCTACTTCTCTTAGAAGCGGGAAGGAGTGAATTCCATCTTATGTTGTCATGTCCCCAGCCCCCCACTCGGTCTTGTCCCCAAGAAGGTAGGCTTATTGAGTTGGCGTGCAGGCCACTCTCACCCATACTAATCAAAAGACAATCCCTCTTAAGAAGGAGTTCATGACACACTCAGGATTAAGATTGAGTTACCTAGTCATCCTATTGAAACAATAACCTAACTAGTTAACGGTGTTACATCTAGTGGTTTACTATTCCGTGGTCCGATCTTATGCAAACTCATTGCATAGGATACCCCCGCTCGCATGTCTCCTACAAGGACGCCTTGGATCAATATGTCTGTATCGAATACAAAGTGGGCCGTATCACATAGTGTTACCAGAATAAGATACCCAACCTTATCCCTGTACTATAGACCTTTTAGGTTGTTACTTGAACACCGATCCCCGTATGTCCCCACATACTAGTTCAAGTCACATGTAAACAACCTTGGATCTTAGCTTATTGGATTTGGGTCAAATTGTGCAATATTTAACAATAACACTTTATTGTAGAAACTCAATAACACTTTATTGAAACAAGTATACAATTTGTTTACATTCACTATCTACGAGTTTTAGGGCATAAAACCCAACACACATAGTATAGCGATTAATCCACAACTCCAATAGGTGAAATCAATTTCCTAAGAGTCTTTCCATTTGTGCCTCCACCTTTATTTTATGCTTTTTGTCTATAAATTTATCTTTTGCATTAAGTTTTGCTCCCTAAATAAAATTGGACAAGATTATTCACGGTACTTAATTTGATAGAAAACCAATCAAGAGGACGACACTCGTTTAATCACGAAAAACTCTATATTATTACTTGACCCGTACACTTGTGGTAAGCAAATTTGCCATCAAGTTTTTGGCACCGTTGTCGGGGATTGGCATAATTAGTTAAATTAATATTGTGGAAAAATTGTTTGGTCTTAATTTAGGGTGTATTTTTATTTTTTTTTATGTAGATTGATTTTTTCTTCCTTATTTTTTTGTTGTTTTCCTTTATTGTTTTCTTTCCATATTTGTTTTTATTTCCTTATTTATTTTTTTCCTTATTTGTTTTTTTATTTCCCTTTTCTATTTTATCTTTTCCTTATTTAGTTTAGTTATTTCCTTTTCTTTTTTTTTCTTTCCTTTTATGTTTGAGTCTTAGTCATTTGTTCTTGTTGGGCTATTATTTGGTGTTTGTATCCAATTGAAAGCCTAATTATTATTGATTCTTTAATTGATTTAAATGGATTTTTATAATTTTGGGTGGCCCGTTAGGGAATCTGTGCCTAAAGAATCAACACCATATTCCAAATTTTCATCTTCAAGTTATACCCCTTAAAAAGAAAATTCTTCCTTAGAAAGTTTAATTTATAACTATATTGAAGAGTCTAAAATTTGATGAAATTATAAAAGGACTTCAAACCCCAAAGGAAGTTAGTGAGGTGGGATCCACTTCCATAGGTTGTCTGGTGAGTCATGTGGCCACTGATTCATTAGCACCCATCTAGGAGCTTTATTCTTTCGATATTGCTAAGGTTGAGCATTTAGGGATAAGTTGCATAGATTGTGAGGAAGAATTGGAGAGTGTTAGCACCGATCAAGAACATGTTTGTGAGGAAGAAAAAGAAATTGAGCTTGTAGTGTTAGAGGAAGTTCAGGAGGTAGATATTGAGGTTGAAAAGTCGTCGCCTATTTTATCTTCTCCATCCTCTGTAGATTATGATTGTTCTTTTTTCTATTATCACGAGTCAGTTTTAGAGTCTGAGTCTCTTTATTTTGATCTTTCTCCTTTTATGTTTATTTTATACAAAAATACTAAAAATAATTCTGTTTCAGGGGCCCATGAGAAACTAGTAAGCTTGTAGCGATCGTGAGTTTTATTGATTCAAGGAAGAAGGGCCCAAAGAAATATGAAAATTTTTATGTTCCTTGACAGTCTGCACGAGCACGTCGAGCTAATGACGTTAAACAAGCGCTTATGGGAGGCAACCCAAGTTAGTTTGTTTTTTGATTTTGTGTCTTTGATGTTTTTGTTGTTTTTGTTTTGTAGGTGTTATTGTGTTCTTGACTTTGCTAGCATCCATGAGAATGTCATCATCATTCCAGGACAGTATTATTCACCCCTTCCATTCTTTACTTGTTCTCATGCTTATTTAGACTTTAGTTTCTATACATTGAAGACAATTCATGTTTTAAGTTTGGGGGTGGAATGCTTTGCTTGTTGAGCCCTTGAGCATCTGAGTTCGAGCTATATTTTTTGAGCTATACAAAATATTTTCATGATTGCGCAAACCTGGATGGTAAAATTTCGGCATGTTCTAGTTCTGATTGAATCCTCTATTACAAATGAATTGAACTTGCTCCACCTCCTGGTCTTCCTTCTTTGGGTGGCTTTTAGCTAAAGTGGCAATTGACTTAACCACTTCTGAAGTTGTCAGCTTGTTCAGGGCACTGGTCAGGTGATAGCGAGCATAGCTAGCTAGTTTTCCCTAATTAATTTAGCTAGTCTTTGATGATTTATTGGCCATTTTATTGCACTTATTTGTTTATTTTGTAGGAAATGGTTGATTGGAGCTAAAGCGAGATATTGGAGTTAATCGGGTGCTCGGGACGTGTGATGTGGACTTTTCCTAACCGCAAGCGCACGGGTCAAGTAATAATAAAGAGTTCGAATAAACGAGTGTCGTCCTCTGGATTGGATTTTTAAGCAAATCAAGTATTCTGAATTATCTTGCCCAATTTTATTTAGGGATCAAAAAGTGATGAATGAATGATAAGAAAACCAAATCAAAGCAAGTAAAAAGTGTGGAATTTCAATTGGGAAAACTACTTAGGGAATTGATTTCGCCGATTTAGTTTAGGATTGATTTTAAGGAATAAGTTATTATGCACAATGAAATTATGAGCCAAAGACCCTTTAATCACAACTACCTCTCCCGAGTATAATTGATTCTCATGCAAATTAACCAACTTGATATCCCTATCTAAGTTTATTAATCATGCAAGGCAATGAGATCTTTTAACCAATTCTAAAGTTAATCTAAAACCGTCACGAATTAGAAACTAAACTTTAGTCATGCAATCTTGAGTAAGTCTAAATCAAATCCCTTCTCCCGAGCTAGATTCGAAACTTAAATCATCCAACTAATGGCCAATTAATTGAAAGCATTAAATCAAGATTACAAACATAATGACATTGCACAACTTAAACCATAAATCAATCCATAAACACAATCAACTACATCAATCCCTAAGCCTACAAGTTTAGCTACTCATGATCAAAATTACAAGCTCAACTAAACATGTAAAAGCCATAAAAATCTAACTAAAGTGAGGGAAAGAAGAATTAAACTCGTTGTAGGCCGAGACCGAACGTCCTCGTCACGATCCCCACGAAAATGGGTTGATTTTCGAATTTTCCCCTTTGCTTCAGCCTTCAATTCCTCTGATTTTGCTCTGTTTATGGCCCCAAGAAGTCCCAAAATTGGTTCCCCCAAAAACCTAGCCGAAAAGAACTATTTATTCTAAAATTTCATCGTAGCGTCGAGAGGCTGCCTCTAAACACGCGCGTTCTGGAAAGAAAATTACTGTAGCGTCGAGACGCTAAGGTCGCAGCGTCTCGACGCTGCGACGATTTCGCGCCTATCCGAATAAGGAATACTAGCGTCGAGACGCCTAAGGGCTAGCGTCGAGACGCTAGTCACCTTTTGACCGAATTTTGACTTTTTTCCCTTTTTATTCTTTTCCATCCTTTGCATCTTTTCGCGTCCCGATCACCCGATTAACTCCACTATTGCATTTTAGCTCCAATCAACCTTTTCCTACAAAAATAAACATTAAAGCACAATAAAATGGCCTAAAAATCATAAAAGACTAGCTAAATTAAATAATTAAAGATAGCTAGCTATGCTCGCTATCAAATACCCCCAAACTTAAGCTTTTGCTAGTCCTCGAGCAAACTATAAATCAAACATACAGTAGAAAAATGGATGCAACAATCATAACTCAATCCTCAAGGCTCAAAAGTCAATAACCAAGCAAGCAAGAGACATGCACATAAGGACCAATGAGGGAGACAAATTAAAATTTTTCCAAAATTAACTTGCACAAGCGAGATCTAACTCAACAAGATCAGACTCTACTAGCTCGGGATTGGATTATTAAACTCTTAACTCATCTTCCCTCTACACTGGCACTAAGGCTTCACTAATGAGTTAATGGAACAAATTAGATTGTTTTCCTCCAAACTTAGGTGCTTATAATTAACAATTAAATTAAGCATGTATATGTGGCACTAGCTTTCACACACCCATTGCAGGGACCCTTAACCTGAGTTTTCTCTGGTTGGCCTAACTGATCACAACAGGGGTAGCTCTTTTTGCCTTGATCTTTATTAAACATTGCAAACTGTGCACAGGCCATGGCATAATAATTTTTTTTTCAACAGTAACAACAAGAATGATTTTTCTTTATGAGCAAAAATAGCATATATTCTTTTCTTTCCTCCTAAGCAAGATCAAACATGCTAATTTGCAAAACATTAAGTTTTTAGCTCTTCCCTACACCTATCGAGGTGACAACAAGCATATGAACCTAATACTTCGCTCCTAAGCATTCAAATCCAAATCTAGCCAAGACAAATACTCTACTCATGCAAGCCATCTCCTAGAAAAATTTTAAAAAGTCTCCCTTTTTGGGCACTCATGCTTACAACTCATCACAAGCTTGAAAATTGACAAGAAAGCTTATCCTAGGACATCATAATCATGCAAAAGTAGCATCCAGAAAACAACCATATGCATAATTCAAAGAAAGCTCAAAACTATAGCCCGAACTCAGTTGCTCAAGGACTCCACAAACATGCTAATCCACCCCCAAACTTAAAATATGCATTGTCCTCAATGTATAAAGAAAATAAGGCATAAACAAGCATGAGAACAATATAAGAATGACAGGAGTGAACAATACTGGCCTGGAATGATGATGACTTTTTGCTTGAGATCTTGGAATCTTGAAAGCTTGAAAGCAAAGGAGAGAAAGAAAACAAGACCTACAAAACAAAAACTAAAAATAAATCAAAAACCAAAAAGAAAACACACTAAACTTACTTGGGTTGCCTCCCATAAGCGCTTGTTTAACGTCATTAGCTTAACGTGTTGAACGTGCTTCAAGGAGGCTTTTGTTCTGTGAATCCAACAGAGGTGCTCTTTCTTGCACCTTTCCTGTAGCCCATGAAAAGCACTTCATCTTTAGAGTCTTCAACTACTTTAAAGATTTCTTTTTCGTTCTTGACTCTAATAGTGAGCTCCATGCGCTCAATATCTATAATCACTCGCCCAGTAGCGAGGAATGGTCTTCCTAATATGACAGGCATTGAAGGATTTTCTATCATGTCCATTACATATAAATCAATAGGGAGGAAAAATCTACCTACTCTTATTAACACATTTTCTACAATACCAACTGGTCTCACCACAGATTGATCAGCCAATTGGAGCTTTACAGGAGTAGATTTAATCTCACCTTTGTCTAACTTCTTACACAAGGACAATGGGATAAGATTAATGCTAGCACCTAAATCACATAATGCTCTGAAAGAATAAGTACCAAAACTACAAGGAACAGAAAAACTCCCTGGGTCTGCTACTTTTTCAGGTACTTTCTGTTGTACTCTGGTGCTGCATGTGGAAGCAAGATATACAGTGTCAACCTTCTTTTCCTTTCGCTTCTTTGCTAACCACTCCTTCATAAACCTGTTGTATTGGGCATCTCTAATGCCTCTGCAAAAGGAATATTAATATTCAGATTCATAAAAGCATTCATAAATTTATCAAACTGAACCTGATTGTTCTTTTTCTTCTTTTTCTTTTTCTTTTCCTTAGGAACCATCAGTGTGGGAGAAGGAATAGGAGGCTAAGGTTCAAGCTTTTCAGCCTCATCAGATTATGTGTCCTCCTCAGCTTCCCCTGTAGGCGTTTCATAGTCCTCAGATTCAGGTTCCTCTTCAGATTCCTCCTGGTGCACAGTGATTGCCTTACAGTACTCCATCTGAGTTTTCTCCTGTTCAGCTGGGGCCTTACCTTTATTCATGGTACTTACAACACTTACCAACTGTCCCAACTGAGTCTCAATGTTCTTTATGGCTGCACTGTGGCCATTCACCGTGGTGTTGATAGCAATGACTGCCTCCTCTAGTTTGGTTGTCCTGTTGTTTGACTCTGCAATGAAAGCTCCAACAAGATCTTCTAACTTTTTATTTTCTTGAGTTTGAGGGGAAAAACCAGGGGGGTTAAGAACATTCTTAGTGTTTGCATAAGAGAAATTTTCATGGTTCCTATTATTAGGGTGATAATGTGTAGGTGTAACATTATTATTATATCCCCTAAAATTAGAATTTGATACATACTGAACTTGCTCAATGGTCTCCTCCTGAGGTCTAGATGCTAAAGCAGCAGCTGATTCAATTGACTGTGCACTCCCTGTACCTGAAAATTTCATAAAGGCATTAGCAAGAGAGGTCATCTGGGCTTGGAGTGCACTTACTTTATCAACCTCAAACACTCCAGCAGCAATCTTTTTAGGTGTAGACCGCTCAGATGGCCACTGATAGCTGTTGGTGGCCATATCCTCTAAAAGTGTGCGAGCGTTTTCCACGGTCTTGGACAACAGAGTCCCACCTGCTGCTGCGTCAACAATCGTTTTTGTACTAGGAGTTAGACCATTATAAAACCATTGTACCTGAAGCCAATCGGGGTAACCATGCTGAGGGCACTTCCTCAGTAGCTCTTTGAATCGCTCCCAAGCTTTGATAGCGATCATAGCTAGCGATTTTTCTCTGATTAATTAAGCTAGTCTTTTACAATTATTTGCCCAAATTTATGCATTTTTATGTTTTATTTGTAGGAAGTATGTGCTTGAAGCTTAATTCATCAATTGGAGTCAAATGGAGCTTCCAATCTAAAAAAAAATAAAATAAAATAAAAATCATAGCGTCGCGACGCTATCGACAAATTTTCCAAAAACGCGGTATCGCGACAGCGTCGCGACGCTGTCGCCAGATTTTCTATAAATTCCTCTTTTCAGCTACGGATTTGGGGAGCCCAATTGGTTAGATTTTAGCCCTAATTTCGACTAGAGACCTTTGGTGGGAGCTCAAGCAAGGCCAATGAGCGGGAATCAAGCGAGAAGTCGTGGAGATCGTGACGGGGACGTGCCGGTTTCGACGGATTCGAGTTTTCCTTTCTCTTTCCCTTACCTTTTGTAGTTTTTATGGCTTTTCTTTCAATTAGTGTTTGTAGTTTAAAGACTATGAGTTACTAGTTGTTTGTCTTAGGGATTGATGTAGTTGTTTTAGTTTGTTGGATTGATTTGTGGTATGAATATGCATTTATTTTACCTATGAAATTATGGTTAAATGCTTTCAATTACTTGATCACTAGTTGAATGATTTGAGTGTTGAATCTTGCTCGGGAGAGGGGATTTGGCCTAAGACTTACTTTATTTAATTGCATGACTAAAGTAGAAATTCTAAGTTTGTGACGGGATTTGAAATAACTTTAAGAAGTTGCTTGAAGAACTAAACTCAAAGCCTTGCATGTTAATGAACTTAGATAGGGATATCAAGTTGGTTGCATGCATGAGAATCAATTATGCTCGGGAGAGATAGTTGTGATAAAAGGTTCCTAGACTTGGTAGAATAATTGCATGCTAAATTCATCCCATTAATTAATCCTCAATCTTAATCAATGAAATCAATTCCCTAAGAATCTTTCCATTTGAGTCTCCACTTTTATTTTATGCTTTTTGTCTTTAGATTTATCTTTATCATTGAGTTTTGCTTCCTAAATAAAATTGAACAAAAGTATTCGCGATACTTAATTTGCTAGAAAACCAATCCAGAGGACGACACTCGTTTTACACGAAAACACTATATTATTACTTGACCCGTACACTTGCGGTAAGCAAATTGCACATTAAGTTTTTGGCACCGTTGCCGGGGATTGGCATATTTAGTTAAATTAATATCGTGGAAAAATTGTTCGGTCTTAATTTAGGGTGTATTTTATTTTTGTAATTTTTCTTTTGTAGATAGATTGCATTTTTTTCCTTATTTGTTTTTATTTTCCATATTTGTTGCATTCCTATTTTAGTGTTTTCCTTATAATTTGTTTTTCTTTCCATATTTGCTTTTCTAATTTAGTTTTTCTTTTAGTTGTGTAATCTTTTCCTTATTTGTTTTTTGTATTTTTTTCTTGATTTTTTTTCTTTATTTAGATATTTTTCCTTGTTAGTCTTTTGCCTTAATTGTAATTTTCCATTTTTGTTTCTTGTTTTCCTTAATTAGATAGTACTTTCCTTTTCTAGATTATATTTTCCATATTTAGATTTTTTCCATATTAGATTTTTTTTTGTTTGAGTCTTTGTCATTTGTTCTTGTTGGGTTATTGTTTGATTGGAAGCCTAATTATCATTGTTGCTTTAATTGATTTGAATGACTTTTTATTCAACACCATATTCCAATTTTTCATCTTCAAGTTATACCCCTTTAAATGAAAATTCTTCCTTGGAAAGCATAGATCAAAATTATATTGAGGAGTCTAGAGCGAGGAGTCTAAAAATTGATGAAATCATAAGAGGACTTCAAGCTCCACAGGAAGTTAGTGAGGTGGGATCCACTTCCATAAGTTGTCTAGTGAGTCATGTGGCCGATGATTCATTGACACCCATTCATGAGCGTAGTTCTTTCGATCTTGATGAGGATGAGCAGTTAGGGGTGAGTTGCATGAATAGTGGGGATGAATTGGAGAGTTGGAGCACCTATCAAGAACATGGTTGTGAGGAAGAAAAAGAAAATGAGCTTGTAGTGTCAGAGGAAGTTCAGGAGGTAGAGTTTGAGGTTGAAAAGCCTTCGTCTGTTTTATCTTCTCCATCCTTTGTATATTTTGATTATTCCTTTTTCTATTCTCACGAGTCAGTTTTAGAGTCAGAGTCTCTTTATTTTGATCTTTCTCCTTTTATGTTTATTTTAGTCAAAAATACCAAAAATAATTCTATTTCAGGGGCCCATGAGAAGCTGGTAAGCTTGCTAGCAATAGTGAGTTTTATTGATTCAAGAAAGAAGGGTCCAAAGAAATACAAGAATTTTTATGTGCCTTGACAGACTGCACGAGCACGTCGAGCTAAAGACGATAAACAAGCGCTTATGGGAGGCAACCCAAGTTACTTTGTTATTGTTTTTTTTGTCTTGTTGTTTTTGTTTTGTAGGAGTTCCCGTGCTCTTTTCTTTGCCAAGCAATCATGAAAAGGTCATCATTCCAGGGCAATATCGTTCACTCCTCCTACTCTTTTATTGTTCTCATGATTGATTATGCTTTATTTTCTTTATACATTTAGGACAATGCATGCTTTAAGTTTGGGGGTGGATTATCATGTTTGTGGAGCCCTTGAGCATCTGAGTTCAGGCTATAGTTTTGAGCTTTCTTTGAATTGAGCATATGGTTGTTTTCTGGATGCTATTTTTGCATGTTTATGATGTCCTAGGATAGGCTTTCTTGTCAATTTTCAAGCTTTCGATGAGTTGTAAGCATGAGTGCTTAAAAAGGGAGACTTTTTAAACTTTTTCTAGGAGATGGCTTGCATGAGTAGAGTATTTGTCTTGGCTAGATTTGGATTTGAATGCTTAGGAGTGAATTATTAGGTTCATATGCTTGTTGTCACCTCGATAGGTGTAAGGAAGAGCTAAAGAGTTAATTTTTTTTGCAAATTAGCATGTTTGATCTTGCTTAGGAGGAAAGAAAAGAATATATGCTTATCATGCTCATAAAGAAAAATCATTCTTGTTGTTACAATTTGAAAGAGAAAAAAAAAAGTCTTGACTTATGCGCGCAATGCAATGATTAATAAAGTTTAGGCAAAAAGAGCTACCCCTGTTGTGATCAGTTAGGCCAACCAGAGAAAACTCCGGTTAAGGGTCCCTGCAATAGGTGTGTGAAAGCTAGTGCCACATATAAATGCTTTATTTAATTTTCACTTATAAGCACCTAAGTATGGAGGAAAACAAACTAATTTGTTCCATTGACTCGTTAGTGAATCCTTGGTGCCAGTGTAGAGGGAAGATGAGTTGAGAGTTTAATAATCCAATCCCGGGCTAGTAGAGTCTGGTCTCGTTGAGTTAGATCTCGCTTGTGCAAGTTAATTTTGGAACAATTTTAATTTGTCTCCCTCATTGGTCCTTATGTGCATGTCTCTTGCTTGCTTGACTATTGACTTTTGAGCTTTGAGGATTGAGTCATGTTTGTTGTATCCATTCTTCCACTGTATGTTTGATTTTTAGTTTGCTCGAGGACAAGCAAAAGCTTAAGTTTGGGGGTATTTGATAGCGATCATAGCTAGCGATTTTTCTCTGATTAATTAAGCTAGTCTTTTACAATTATTTGCCCAAATTTATGCATTTTTATGTTTTATTTGTAGGAAGTATGTGCTTGAAGCTTAATTCATCAACTGGAGTCAAATGGAGCTTCCAATCTAAAAAAAAAAAAAAAAAAAAAAAAATCGACAAATTTTCCAAAAATGCGGTATTGCGACAACGTCGCGACGCTGTCCATAGCGTCTTGACGCTGTCGCCAGATTTTCTATAAATTCCTCTTTTCAGCTACGGATTTGGGGAGCCCAATTGGTTAGATTTTAGCCCTAATTTCGACTAGAGACCTTTGGTGGGAGCTCAAGCAAGACCAAGGAGCGGGAATCAAGCGAGAAGTCGTGGAGATCGTGACGGGGACGTGCCAGTTTCGACGGATTCGAGTTTTCCTTTCTCTTTCCCTTACATTTTGTAGTTTTTATGGCTTTTCTTTCAATTAGTGTTTGTAGTTTAAAGACTATGAGTTACTAGTTGTTTGTCTTAGGGATTGATGTAGTTGTTTTAGTTTGTTGGATTGATTTGTGGTATGAATATGCATTTATTTTACCTATGAAATTATGGTTAAATGCTTTCAATTACTTGATCACTAGTTGAATGATTTGAGTGTTGAATCTTGCTCGGGAGATGGGATTTGGCCTAAGACTTACTTTATTTAATTGCATGACTAAAGTAGAAATTCTAAGTTTGTGACGAGATTTGGAATAACTTTAGAAGTTGCTTGAAGAACTAAACTCAAAGCCTTGCATGTTAATGAACTTAGATAGGGATATCAAGTTGGTTGCATGCATGAGAATCAATTATGCTCGGGAGAGATAGTTGTGATAAAAGGTTCCTAGACTTGGTAGAATAATTGCATGCTAAATTCATCCCATTAATTAATCCTCAATCTTAATCAATGAAATCAATTCCCTAAGAATCTTTCCATTTGAGTCTCCACTTTTATTTTATGCTTTTTGTCTTTAGATTTATCTTTATCATTGAGTCTTGCTCCCTAAATAAAATTGAACAAAAGTATTCGCGATACTTAATTTGCTAGAAAACCAATCCATAGGACGACACTCGTTTTACACGAAAACACTATATTATTACTTGACACGAAAACACAAAGCATGCCATTTACCCTTGGAGTTGGAGCACAAAGCCTATTGGGCTACAAGAAGGCTTTGATAGCGAGCATAGCTAGCTATCTTTACTTATTTAATTTAGCTAGTCTTTTATGATTTTTGGGCCATTTTATTGTGCTTTAATGTTTATTTTGTAGGAAATGGTTGATTGGAGCTATAATGCCATATTAGAGTTAATCGGGTGCTCGGGGCGTGAAAAGATGCAAAGGAATGAAAAGAGTAAAAGTGGAAAAAAGTCAAATCTCGGTCAACAGCAGGCTAGCGTCGAGACGCTAGCTCTTGAGCGTCTCGACGCTCACATTCCATATCAGATTTGGCGTGTTTCACAGCGTCGAGACGCTGTGATAGGAAGCGTCCCGACGCTACTGTTTTTCCTTATTCAGAACGCGCGTATAAGAGGCAGCGTCGCGACGCTGTCTTGAGAGCGTCTCGACGCTAAGACGAAAAATCAGAATAAAAGCTTATTTTCGGCTAGGTTTTTGGAGAGTTCAATTTGGGACCTTTTGGAGTCGTAAAGAGGACAGAATAGAGCATTTGGAGGCAGAAAACAGAGGGAGAGGCTTGGAAATCAACCCATTGTTCGTGGGGATCGTGACGGGGACGTCGGATTCGGCCTACATTGAGTTTTCTTTTCCCTTTCCTTTCTTTAGTTAGATTTATGGCTTTCACATGTTTAGTTGAGCTTGTATTTACATTCATGAGTAGCTAAACTTGTAGCTTAGGGATTGATGTAGTTGATTAAGTTTATGGATTGATTTATGGTTTAAGTTGTGCAATGTTATTATGTTTGTAATCTTGATTTAATGCTTTCGATTAATTGGCCATTAGTTGAATGATTTAAGTTTCGAATCTAGCTCGGGAGAGGGGATCTGATTTAGACTTACTCAAGATTGCATGAATAAAGTTTATTGTCTAATTCGTGACGGTTTTAGATTAACTTTAGAATTGGTTAAAAGATCTCATTGCCTTGCATGATTAATACACTTAGATAGGGATATCAAGTTGGTTAATTTGCATGAGAATCAATTATACTCGGGAGAGGTAGTTGTAATTAAAGGGTCTTTGGCTCATAATTTCATTGTGCATAATAACTTATTCCTTAAAATCAATCCTAAACTAAATCGGCGAAATCAATTCCCTAAGTAGTTTTCCCAATTGAAATTCCATTCTTTTTACTTGCTTTGATTTGTTTTTATTATCATCTATTCATCACTTTTTAATCCCTAAATAAAATTGAGCGAGATTATTCATAATACTTGATTTGCTTAAAAATCCAATCCAGAGGACGACATTCGAATTTACTATTCACTATATTATTACTTGACCCGTGCGCTTGCGGTTAGGAAAAGTCCACATCAGGCTTATCATGCATTTGGAGCAGGTAAGGTAAAAGAGCAAATGACAATTGGAAAATATGGGCGAATAGAGACACCTAGCTTATGAGAACGCAAAGATATATAAAGAAAAGGTGAAAAAATGGCATGATAGAAAAATCAGGAGTAAAAATTTGCTGGAGGGGCAATACGTGCTACTCTTCAATTCCAGGTTAAGACTTTCTCCAGGAAAACTCAAATCAAGATGGTTCGGCCCGTACAAAATAGCAAAGATCTACAAGCATGGAGCAGTGGATCTATATGACAATGTTGGACATACTTTCAAAGTAAATGGACAACGAGTAAAACTTTATTGGGGAGAAGGCATGAGCGAGGATAAGGCCTGCATTACCCTCATTGATCTAAGATGATTCAAGTTTGAGTTTGTGTAAATATGTATATTATTCTTTTTCGTATTGTTTGTGTTGTTTTAGTTTTTGTCTTTTCTTTTCTTATAGAAATTCAAAAATAATGAGAAATTCATAATGTGGTGGAAAACCAAGGAAATCTATTTTTAGTTAAGAGGAAACCTTGATTTAGTTAGAGTTTGTCTAAGAAAAGAGGTACTTATGTTGACTACAAAGGAACACCTGTACCTAGAGCTTGACCTAGAGGTTGAATTAACTAAGACTTGCATTTTCTTGGTTTACTAGTGTTCTATCTTACTTCTTCTTTGTGTTTAATTCTTCTTCTTTAGTGAATGCTTAGTCGGTGTGAACTTTCTAAAAATCTTTTGGCTAAGTGTGCAGTAGTCAATCCAAGAAAAAGAAGAAAGCAGGTGGAGAAAGTTTGCATCTAAGTAGGTGGGTTATCTGAAAAGCCAAGAAGCATTCAAGGTAACTTAAGGGTGTGTTTGGATTAACTTTTCAAGTGTTTAACTTTGAAAATAAATCATTTTGAAAAAAATTATAGTGTTTGGCAACCACTAAAAATGACTTATTAGAGAATGAGATTAGTAAATAAACCATTTTGAGAGAAACACTTGAAACCAACTTAAAAAAAAAAAAAAAAAAGTTTTTAGTATACACTAACTTGTGTATAAAAACACTTAAGAGGAAATGCAACCAAACATATGAGTGTTTAAGTTCTAAACAATTTTTATACAAAATGTTTTTTAAAAAAATGCATTCTGAAAAACATTTAAATTAAAATGTATTCCAAACGGACCCTAAATTAATTCAAAAAATATTTCTAGAGCAAACGATGAAACTAAATTGCACCAAGTATTTTAAAGAGTAACCAATCTGACGGTCTCGTCTTTTATCTTGTTTCCTTCGATCTTTATTTCGTTTCAATTTATTTGCATCCTATTTATTTCCTTCTGGCAATTTTTTCCCTTTTCCTTACATTTTAAATTAATTCGATCAGTGACAGACCAAAAACCCCCCTTTTTATTGCAAAACCCCTCTGTTTAGTGAAATCCCAAGAATTAACAAAGAACTCCCTTTCCCTGTGGACGATCCAACCACTTCTTACTGCAAAGTAGCATAGAGTCGGAGTTATAATTTTATTTGACAACAAGGACTCGACAAACTCGCTCCGTCAGTGGACACAGAAATATGTGTGCAGTAAGAAGAGTGCAACTGTGGGTCTATAGTGGAATGTACCCACAGTTAACGAATAGTGATTAATTTGGTTAATGAGTTTAACCAGTTAATCTCATATCGTTGGAGCTTCTGATCTACAGGTCCATTAGGTCCCACTGGTAGCACGTAAAGTAATTTGAGGTAACTAAGTCATAAATGTGTAATGAAGATGTTCAATTTACTAAGGAAAACAATATAATGTATGGTGATCAATGCATTATGATAAATTATGAGAGAAATTATATTTGAAGAAGTTCAAATATTAATATGAATTTGATTCATATTAAATTAATAGGATATGAGAGAATTTGAAGGAGTTCAAATTTTAATATGAATTTGATTCATATTATAAAATTAATTAATTGAAAGCTAGAAATTAAATATATGATATTTAATTGGGTATTTAATTAATTAATTAATTGAAGGTCCGAAATTAAATATATGATATTTAATTGGAAAATTAATTAATTATAGAATTAATTAATTGGGTAATTAATCAATTATGAAAATGCTTAATCAATTATGGAAAAGATTAATCAATTATGGAAGTAATTGATTATTTATGAATATTATATACAAGCCCTTTCTCCTATAAGTAGAACACTAGACCTACGGTTTATTACACACATATTACACAAGACAAGATTGAAGGTTCATTCTTGTGTTCTCTCAAACCTCCCTCTTAGAGAAAGACTCCCACCAGTCCATTGCCTCGTAGACCTAGAGTTATACCGGTGTAACCTTAATGGTAGTGTGTTTTTAGAGAAGAAAAGTTCCAGCAAAAAAGCTTTGTGGCTGATGCGTTTTCAATATAAGAGCGGTGTTGGTGAGAATGATCTTTAGGTTATATGTTGGACTTTATATTGAAATTATCACTTGACATATGTACTACATATGATTTACATGAATTTCAAATTATCTTTCTTGAATGGTTTGTCATCATCAAAAAGGGGGAGATTGTTGGCTTTTTGACCCTTAATCTCAAATTAATTAATTAATCAATGTTTTGATAATAATAAACTCAATTTTAATTACTGAAAATTTTAGTGTTTTAATGTGACCATAGCGTAGAGCTCGGAACAACGATTCCAACGCCTCTTGAATCACTCAAATCTAAGCTAAAACGAAGAAGTTATAGCCAAAACAAGTTTTAACGAAATACACCTGTGACGATGACGTGGCGGCTGTGTCAACATCAAGGACCAATCCGGCGACGACACGTGGAGCAATGGGAGAGTGACACGTGGGGCTTTTGGTTATTTAAATATTATATATATATTATTTTATTTAAAAGAAAAATGTGAGTAACGGTTATTTAAAAACAAAATCAGAATTTTAGCATTAAATGCACTTCGCAGACATATTAAAAAAAATCAAATCTTTTACCGTTACTCACACACATATATGTATATATTATTATTATTATTATTATTATTATTATTATTATTATTGTTGTTGTTGTTGTTTTTGTTGTTGTTGTTATTGTTATTATTGTTATATGTTTTTAACCCTTTTTACCATTAGAGATTTCAAAAAGAATTAATTATTTTTTTATTATTATTATATATTTATATTACTTTATCATTTTAAATTTCTTTTTTACGTTTAATTTCTTTTAATCCCCTCTCTTGATTTCTCTTTTATACAAATCTCATTGTCCAAATTAAATTAAACTTTTTACCCTATTTCCCTCTCTTTATAAACTCATCTTCCTCTCCAAATTTTAAGCAACAAAATTTATATTTTTACAATCCTTCAAATCAAAGCTTCCATTGTTGCTCTCTCTAAGCTCCCAATTTTTTTTTTCTTTTCATCTTATTCTTGAGAGAGTTTTATTGTGAGGATCAATTTGTTGAGTGCTCAAACTTGTAAATCCACTCTATTGAGAGTTGTCTTGTATTCTTCAAAGATTCCAACATTTGTAACGGATTGATCCTAACCCGTGGAAAGAATCGGGTTTGCTCTTGAACCCGTAAAAGGAGTGGTGGTGTAACGGTTGGGTTCTAATCCGTGGAAAGAGTTGGAAAGATTTTATTCAAATTCCCAAGAGGTGCTTGGGGAGTGGAGTAGGTCGAGTTTGACCGAACCACTATAAGAATTACGGTGTCTTCTTGTCTAACTCTTTCCTTTTTTATTTTTGCAATTAACTTAAGTAATTTATTGCATGTTTTAGTTTGTTTTTATTTGTTTGTGAAATTTGATAAAATTAAATTATCACACTTTTTTTCATCTTATTTGTTGCATAAATTGAATTTTTCTTTTTGTTTATAAAAAGTGTATTAATTAATTGGGTCAATGTAGGAAAAAATGTTATTAAACCCTATTCACCCCCCTCTAGGTTGCCATACCGATCCAACAATTGGTATCAAAACGGGTTGCTCATCTTGAAATATTTTTTTCTTGAAAAACTTAATTGTTTTTTAATTATGGCAACTTTAGGTTTCATCCCTTTTACTGATAGTCAATCTATTACAAAGCCTCCTTTCTTTAATGATACTAATTATAGTTATTGGAAAAATAGAATGAGGTTTTTCTTGCTTTCTATTGATTATGATTTATGGAATATTGTTGAAGAAGGTTTTAAAATTCCAACAAATGATCTTGATGGTGTTAGAACTATGAAACCTAAGGAAGAATGGTCAACAAATGAAAAGAAAGCATGCTCTTTAGATGTCAAAGCTATTAATTGCTTATTTTGTGCTTTGAATGAAATTGAGTATAATAGAGTGTCTATTTGCAAAACCGCTAAAGAGATATGGGATAAATTAGAAATTACTCATGAAGGAACTAGTCAAGTAAAAGAAACAAAAATTGACATGTTAGTTCTTCAATATGAAATGTTTAAAATGGATGAAAATGAAGCCATTTCCAATATGTTTATTAGATTTACTAACATTTTCAATGCTTTAGAAGGACTTGGGAAAAAGTACTCAAATCTTGAGAAGGTAAAAAAGTTATTATCGTCTTTGCCTAAACAATGGGAGCCTAAAGCCACCGTCATTCAAGAGGCAAAGGATCTCAATTCTCTCTCCATGGATGAACTCATTGGTTCGTTGTTGACACATGAGATAAAGATCAAGAAAAACATGGAGGATCAGAAGAAAAAGAAAGATAAGAGTATAGCCTTAAAGACCATCTCCTTGGAAGTTGACTCCGAAGATGAGGATGCTCTTGATGAAGATGACGTTGCCTATCTTTCACGTAAGTGTAAGAACTTCATAAAGAGAAAGAAACAATTCAAGAAGCATCTCTCCAACCAAAAAGAGTCAAAAGGTGAAAAGAGCAAAAATGATGAGGTAATATGCTATGAATGCAAGAAGCCGGGTCATATTAGAACCGATTGTCCTCTTCTCAAATCATCCAAGAAATCCAAGAAGAAAGCAATGAAAGCTACTTGGGATGATAGCGATGAAAGCGAAAGTGCGAGTGATAATGAAGAAGTGGCCAATTTTTGCTTCATTGCTTATAGTGACAAAGAGGATGAACAAAATGATGAGGTAACTCTAGAACCTCTTTCTTATAATGAATTGTTTGAAGTATTTGAAAATATGCAAAATGATTTAGAAAAACTTAGTTCTAAGTATGTTGTGCTTAAAAAGAAATACAGTGTTTTATCTAGTAAAAATAAGTCTCTACTTGAAGAAATTGCTTGCTTGAAAGAGAATGAGCAAGATGTTATGCATATTGATGAAATGAATATCTCTTGTGACAAGTATGCTTTTGATTGTGATGAGAAAAATGCCTTGCTTGACAAAGTTAAATTTCTTGAGCATCATAATTGTGAAAAAGATAATTTGATTAAATTACTTAAAGAAAAGGAATTTAGTGTTTTGCAAGAACTTGATAAGGCTAAAGAATCTAATAAAAAGTTGGCAATAGATGCTCAAAGATTAGACAAGATAATTGAAGTCGGCAAGCCTTTTGGTGATAAAAGAGGTTTAGGCTATATTGATGAATGTTCTACTCCTTCAAGTTCTAAAACTATCTTTATTAAAGCATCTCCTAATATGCATAAGCTTAATATGCCTAAGGTTATGTCTAAGCATACTAAATCTAACTTTGTGCCTATATGTCATTATTGTGGTGTTGAAGGCCATATTAGACCTAAGTGTTTTAAATTGAAATATGCTCATACTACTTCTCCAAGAAGAAATTTTTCTCAAATAGCAAAGTTTCACAATGCTCCAAGGAATAGTTTCTCCAGAAAAGTAGAGTGCATAAATTTGTTGTAAGAGATAAATCTTTGCATTATGTTGTTTGTTTCTCATGTGGATTCCTAAGTTTGTCAATGCTAACCATCTAGGACCCAAACAAGTGTGGGTACCAAAGAATCAAACTTGAACATTTGTGTTTGTAGGTTTGTTTGAAAGCCTCCAAGAAAAACAAGTGGTACTTGGATAGTGGTTGCTCAAGGCACATGACAGGAGACCCATCCAAGTTTGTCACTCTCTCCAAAAAGGATTGAGGTCTTGTAACTTTTTGTGACAACAAGAAGGTAAAATCATTGGTAAGGGTAGTATAGGTAATGAATCCTCTATTTTAATTGAAAATGTACTTTTTGTTGATGGTTTGAAGCATGATTTATTTAGTATTAGTCAATTGTGTGATAAAGGTTTTAGAGTTGTGTTTGATAAAAAGAATTGTATCATTGAAAATGCTAGTGATAGAAAAGTTATATTTGTTGCAAATAGAGATGAAAATGTTTATATTATTGATTTGAATGATTGTCCTATTAATGATAAATGTTTATCGGCTTTGCATGATGATTCTTGGTTATGGCATAGAAGACTAGGACATGCTATCATGCACTTAATTTCAAATATTTCCAAGATTTCTTTGGTTAGAGGTCTTCCCAAATTTAAATTTGAAAAGGATAAAGTTTGTGATGCTTGTCAAATGGGTAAGCAAATTAAGTCCTCTTTCAAAACTAAAAATGTGATTTCTACAACTAGACCCCTTCAACTATTACACATGGACTTATTTGGCCCTTCTAGAATTGCTAGATTTGGAGAGAACTATTATGCATTTGTGATTTTTGATGATTTTTCAAGATTTACTTGGGTTTTGATGCTAAAACATGTGGATGATGCTTTGAAAAGTTTTGCTAGTTTTGCAAAAAGAGTACAAAATGAAAAAGGATTTTTTATTTCTAAAATTAGGAGTGATCATGGAGGAGAATTTGATAGTAACGCTTTTGAAACTTTTTGTGAAGAAAATCGTTTTTCTCATAATTTCTACGCTCCAAGATCTCCTCAACAAAACGGTGTAGTTGAAAGGAAAAATCGTACTTTGCAAAAATTTGCTAGATCAATGTTGCATGAATTTGGGTTACCTACATACTTTTGGGCAGAAGCCGTTAACACCGCTTGTTATGTTTTAAATAGAGTTTTAACTAGACCTTTGGATAAAAGTCCTTGTGAACTTTGGCATAACAAAATTCCAAATGTTGGGCATTTCAAAGTTTTGGGTTACAAATGTTTTGTTTTGAATAACAAAGAAAAACTTGGAAAATTTGATTCTAAGATGGATGTTGGTATTTTCCTTGGCTATTCCTCTACTAGTAAAGTTTATAGAGTTTTCAATCAAAGAACTTTAGTAATTGAGGAATCTATGCATGTAGTATTTGATGAATCTTGCAATGTTATTTCTAATGAGTCTATTTGTAGTGATGTTTTAGAAGGAAATTTTGGAGATTTAATTGTTAGTGACAAAGGCAAGGAAATTGTTTCAAGTAAGCAAGAGGTGAGCTTAATCGAAAAGAAGGAAGCTGGTTCTTCATCCATGCCTAAAGAGTGGAGGTATGCTCCTTCCCATCCCAAAGAATTAATTCTTGGTGATCCCAAACATGGTGTGAACACTTGTTCTTCTCTTAATATGTTTAATAATCTTGCTTTTGTTTCTCAAATTGAACCAAAAAGTTTTAAAGATGCCGAAAATGATAAAGTTTGGGAGTTAGTCCCTAGGCCCTCTAATACTTCTATAATTGGAATTAAATGGGTCTTTAGAAATAAAATGGATGAAAATGGAAATATCATTAGAAATAAAGCTAGACTTGTAGCTCAAGTTTATTGTCAAGAGGAAGGAATATATTATGAAGAAACTTTTGCACCTGTTGCTAGATTAAAAGCTATTAGAATGTTGCTTGCTTTTGCTTCTTATAAGAATTTCATTTTATATCAAATGGATGTGAAAAGTGCTTTTTTAAAGGGTTATATCATGGAGGAAGTTTATGTAGAACAACCTCCGGGCTTTGAAAGTTTTGATTTTCCTAATCATGTCTATAAGTTGAAAAGGGCTCTTTATGGCTTAAAATGAGCTTCGTATGATAGACTTAGTAATTTCTTGCTTGAGAATGACTTTAAAATGGGTAAAATTGATACTACTATTTTTATTAAGACTAAAGAAAATGATATGCTTTTAGTTCAAATATATGTGGACGATATTATTTTTGGTTTTACTAATCCATCTTTGTGTGAAGAATTTTCTAAGTGTATGCACAATGAATTTGAGATGAGTATGATGGGATAACTTAGCTTCTTCTTTGGACTTCAAATCAAACAACTCAAGGATGGTATTTTCATAAGTCAAGAGAAATACACAAGGGATTTGATCAAAAGGTTCAAATTCAATGAAGGTAAAATTGCAAACTCCTATGAGCACATCCACTAAGCTTGACAAGGATGAAAAAGGTAAGTGTGTGGATATAAAAACTTATAGAGGTATGATTGGATCTTTACTTTATTTAACTGCTAGTAGACCCGATATCATGTTTAGTGTATGTCTTTGTGCTAGATTTCAATCTTGTCCTAAGGAATCATATTTGCATGCTGTTAAAAGAATTTTTAAATCTTTGCTTGGATCTATTGATTTAGGCATATGGTATCCTAGAAATATTGAATTTAATGTGGTATGATATTCCGATGCGGATTTTGCGGGTAGTTTACTTGACTGCAAGAGTACTAGTGGGACTTGTCAATTTCTTGGTAGTTCCTTAGTTTCTTGGTTTAGTAAAAAGCAAAATTTAGTTGCCTTATCCACTATGGAAGCTGAATATATTGTGGTTGCTAGTTGTGCTCAAATTCTTTGGATGAAACAAACTCTTTGTGATATTGGATTAAAGTTTGATAATGTGCCTATATTTTGTTATAATACTAGTGCTATTAATTTGACTAAAAATCCTATACATCATTCTAGGACTAAGCATATTGATATTAATAGGGGTGTAAAGAATCGTCTGGTTCGGTTCGGTCTTCACCTTTTATTTGCCCGAACCGATATAGAGAATTACGGTTCCATTCATCATCTTTCCTTGCATCGCAGTCGCATCGCAGCTTTACCTTACAAGTCGCAATCATCTTCCTCTCCTCTCGCACGAGCTTGTTGTCGTCGTCGGAGCTTGCAGTCGAGTTTAAGTTGTCGTCGGCGCTGAAGCTTTCTGACCGTTCTTTCTTTGTTTCCACCACCATCGCCGTTAGATTTCCTTTCTTAACTTGGACAATTCTCTCTCCCCTCTGCTTTCCTTTCCATTCCCTCTCGATATTCTCACGATTCAGCTAAAAGGTGAGCGCCTGCTTAATTCTTCGGGTTCTTGTTCAATTCCCCTGCAAATTTTGTTTTTCATTCTATAGGTTCAATTGCTTTTCTCCTTTTCCATTATGTTGTTGTTGTGGTTTTCTTGTTTCGTTATTTTGCTCGATGGTTTCATTGATTTTTCTTGTATGGATGGATGGGGAGAACCTTTGGAATAGCGGCATTAATGGCATTGATTTACCTTTTGTGACCTTCGAATATTTCGATGTTGCAATTCTGTGTTTTTCTTGACTGATCAGCCATCAATCAAAACCCAAATCTTCATTTTTCATTTTGCAGGTGGAAGAAGAGAGAAGATATGTCGTGAGATGCAACTTTTGGGGCAAAAAAATTGCTAGCTCTCCCAATCTCATTCTTATGGATTTACAAGTGAATAAGCAGCACAATCAAGAGTTGAATCTAAACTCTCTCTTTTTTTTTTGTGGGACAGAGATTTGAGGCTACTAAAATGTTGCTCATGTGTTGGGTTTTTTTAGTATTTTGATCACTAACTTGATGAGGAAAAGAGTTGGTTGAAGAAGGAACTTTTATGTAAAAGTCAATTAAAAAAAAAAGAGAGATATTTTGGGTTTTTCCCACTTACCCGGTCAACGAGAAAGTGGGGGGAAATTTCAAGCTCTCTCTCTCACTCACTGTAAGCTCTCCCTCGCAGCACTCTCTCTCTCTCCCTCGCAGCTCTCTCTTTCCCTCAGCCTCCTCTCGCCGCTGCGAAGCGCCGCTACCGCCGCCTCGCCGTCGCCCAGAATGCTGCCTCCGCCGTCATTCCGGCGTGCCTCGCCGTGAGCCGCCGGTAATCTCTTTCTTTCTCTCTCTCTCTCGACTCACGCTCCCTCTCTGTATCAGACCGTGCCGCCGCCGCCCGTAGACCCACGTCGCTGCCGTATCATCGCCGACCATCGCAAGCCGCCGCCGGTAACACCTCTCGCTCAGATTTTTCTCTCTCTCGGCTTTCTCCCTTTATTGTGTTAGTAATGGCCGCACTTTTCGTTCAGATTCGAGCAGCCACTGCCGCCCTCGGGCTCGTCGCCTTTTCCAGATCTGTCCGTCATTTCAGATCTGTTCGACGCCTCTTCATATCCGATCGCCGCCGCCACCGCCTTAAGATATATGGCCTCACACATTTGGAAGGTTCAACGATTTCAGCTAGTGGGTAAGGAATTTGTCGGTTGAAGTTTATTGGTTTTTTCGTGCATTATCAAAATACCCATTAACGTCAATCTTAATTTAAGGTATCCGTAGTAAGTGGTGGTCGAATCATTAAAGGGCGGAGCGCAATTTGGTAACTGGACAGCAAGCGTTAGGATTTGGGTGAGTTTTCGACCTTCTTAAGTCTTGCGTCCTTAAGAAAAATTATTGTAACTGGAATGCATCTGATGTGAGACCCTTTTTATAGGTGTTAATAGATTACGTTTTTGCATAGCGTGGTCGGTCTTGTATCGAGTTGTTTGGGTGATTTCAATCGAGCATACTTACCTCAAGTAAGTAACTTACTGCATTGGAAAGCAATGTTTAAGCATGGAAACGACTGTTTGCTCCTAGCATGTGTTGATATTATATATTTGGATTGAGATTGAGATGTTAAGAATACGGTTGTCTTCAGGATTCTGGTTGTTGTGTACTTTGCTATGTGATAGGTGAAAGTGCTTGACTGTTTATATTATAAGTTGACAGTATTGTTTGTGGACAACACGGGGAGTTTGTCTTTTACCTCTGTTTAGGGGTGCTGTTGTCGCCTTCGTTCTTGTGCTTGAGATTGACTGAATTGGAATGGTGCATATCAGTTTAGCCTATCTGTATTCTCCGTAAAAGAAAAGAATTTGGTTAATTGTATTACAGTAAAAAGATTAGTAAGTGTTAAGGGGTCCTAATGGGTAGAGGATTAAGAAAGGGAAAAGAATAGGCTAGTTGCCTTGATTGAAGGTCGTGTCAATTAAACACCTAGAACTGAGATGTATTAGACTGAAATGAGGGGCTTAATGGGCGGGACTTGGCTTCGCAGACTAGGTGCCATTTACTAACTGTGGAAGTTAATTTCTGACTTAAACCCATGAACGCCCCACCAGTGAAATGGTAGTTTAGAGCGCTACGCGCACACTAGTGCCTTGAGGGATGAGACTCAGATCCACTGACTTGGTGCCTTCTACCATCAGTAGGAGTAGAGATCTCCTAAAACACCCACCTGTGCACTACCAGTGAGTTGGCAAACTTATATGTAGGTGAGTTAATCGACCACGAGTCCTGAACTACAGATAAATGAAACGAAATGGATGAGAATGAGATGACCTAATCCTTAGGCCCTTAACTCGAATAAAATGTTAAAACTTTGGTTGCTGCAAGTGTCTAGAAGTATTGTTACTTACTGAGTATTTTTCTTAAATACTCATTCTTTTCCCTAACATATAACAGCAGGTAGAGGTAAAGAAGTACAGAACGTGTGACGGAGTGCTGCTGAGCGAGCCATGGATTTCCTTAGGATAGTCTTCCGCATTTTATGTTTTTCGAAATTCCTCTTTTTGTACTTGGATTGCGATTGTTTTAAGGTTTATTCCGCTTTAAGTTTTGCTTGTGTGGCTAAAGATTCTTTTTGTTTTGTTTTGACTGGGATCCCAGGCTGAAAAGTTTCGCAAAATTTCTAAGTATGTTTTACTTTAAATGTTATGTCCTCGCTGTTCTTAGAAGTAGAATGATATGTATGTAGTAATGGCCCTAGGATCTAGACATGAAAAGTGGGGTCGTTACACAGCTTGATGAGGAAAAGAGCTGGTTGAAGAAGGAACTTTTAAGACAGAACAAAATAAAGGGCTATTTGCTGTCTTTGACTCTTTTTTAAATCTCTCTACACAGCTTGTATTCAAAATCTCTCTACCATTTTGAAGCTCTTCGGTCTTGACCAGTGGGCTTTCTTCAAGGTTTCGTTATTGAGTTTGAAAAATCATTCATGTTATGGGAAAATATTATCCTTGAATCTATATTTTGCTTTCTTTATGAATTTTGCATTGATTTTGCATCTTTTCTTCTTTTTCCAGTCTATGGAAAGCCTAATATCACAATGAAACTGCAACATTGTTGAGCCATTTGTGGTTGATTTTAGATTGAAGAATGGGTGACTTGTGTTTCAAGAAGTGAGATAATTGAAGCCCTTCGTCTACTTGGTCTTTGTTCGATAACTCACAGAAGTGGAAAAATAGAAATAAGGATGATGTTCTAAAAGCTTTGGCGTAGTCTTTACAGTGTTAGTGAAAACTTGAAGAAAGGCCACTGGTCAGTGTTGTGCTTGTGTTGGTGATAATTTTTTTCTCTGTTTTTGTTTTTTAAAAAAAAAACCCGGAAGATGACAGTCACAAGAACTAAGGGAAGAAAATTTAACTTCCAAGGTAATGCTGCAAGAAAGATGACAGTAAAAATCACCAACACCACCAATTTCCCACTGGAAAACAAAGTTATCTGACAAACCTTTTCGCTAGTCTACGTTCTCAGTTGGTTTTAACTCTTTTCCAATCAGACACGACATAAATCACTGATCTAATATGCATTAAATTCCATTACTAAATCCACAATTACTTGAAACTCATCCGATCTTCAGTCCGCTGATCACGTAGAACACACCGTCGACGGCCGCTCTGATGCAACCATACGGACTTCTCGCCGACTGAGCAACGACTTGCCACGAGTCCGTCTCAGGATCGTACATCTCCACCGCCGTCGTCGTCAGAGCACCGCCAGCGACGTAGATTCTTCTGGAAATCACCGCATTGGCAAATTTCTTCTGGGAGAAATTCATCGCAGATCTCGCCGTCACAATTCTAGACCAGGTATCATACATAAACATCGCATTTTGGCCGATAAGGTAAATTCTAGGTCCAATGGCGGAGAGTAGCGCATGAGAGAGCAATCCATAGAAATTACTAAGAAACATACTCTCCTTCGCTCTGAACAGCACAACCTTTCACAAACTGTCGACTCGAAAGTTGAAACTCGCCGCAAACAGGCCGTAATTAGTAGCAGAAAAAGCTTAAACAGTATCCTCCAAATGGCCGCAAACACGGCGGAGATCGAAAAATGCAGAGGAGAGCAGAAGTCGCACCCACTGACGGCAAACGAGGGAGACAGCGGGCGGCGGCAACAAACGGAGGAGACAACGTTCATTGCACCGTCGGTCGAAGAATGGCGGTGGTCGTCGGGCACCGGAGTTGAAGAAGAAGATGTTGGAGAAGAAAGTGTTGGAGAAGAAAGTGGGGAAGAGGAAGAATAAGAGAGAGAAAAGGATAAAGAATTAAAAATAAAGATAAAATAATAATATTTTATTATTTTAATATTTTTTATTTAAAAAAATTAAAAATAAATTTTTTTATTAAAATAATAGTGCCACGTCAGCAACCGTTAGTATTTAACAGAAAAATAGACGACAGGGACCAAATTGCTCCTTATCTCAAACATTAGGGGTATTTTTGTTTAGTTTGAAAACTCATGGACCAAAGTGTAACTTAACCGAAACCTCAGGGACCAAAAGTGTATTTTCCCCATATTTTTACAATCCTCCA
Organism: Luffa aegyptiaca; assembly: GCA_017139565.1. Taxonomy (NCBI): domain Eukaryota; kingdom Viridiplantae; phylum Streptophyta; class Magnoliopsida; order Cucurbitales; family Cucurbitaceae; genus Luffa; species Luffa aegyptiaca. Next base: position 29,435,432 of record CM029397.1, read on the forward strand.
AATCAAAGCTTCCATTGTTGCTCTCTCTAAGCTCCCAAATTTTTTTCTTTTCATCTTATTCTTTAGAGAGTTTTATTATGAGGATCAATGTGTTGAGTGCTCAAACTTGTAAATCCACTCTATTGAGAGTTGTCTTGTATTCTTCAAAGATTCCAACATTTGTAACAGTTTGATCGTAACCCGTGGAAATGATCGGGTTTGCTCTTGAACCCATAAAAGGAGCGGTAGTGTAACAGTTGGGCTCTAATCCGTGGAAACAGTTGGAAAGATTTTATTCAAATTCCCAAGAGGTGCTTGAGGAGTGGAGTAGGTCGAATTTGACCAAACCACTATAAAAATGACGGTGTCTTCTTCTCTAACTCTTTCCTTTTTTATTTTTGCAATTAATTTAAGTAATTTATTGCATGTTTTAGTTTGTTTGTGAAATTTGATAAAATTAAATTATCACACTTTTTGTCATCTTATTTGTTGCATAAATTGAATTTTTCTTATTGTTTATAAAAAGTGTATTAATTAGTTTAATTGGGTCAATTTAGGAATAAATTTAATTAAACGTAACCCTATTCACCCCCCCTCTAGGGTTGTCATACCGATCCAACAGGGCACATTATGGATGCGACCTACTTTACGAATAATGCAAACGATGTGATCTTGGACCGTTCATGTGGAGACATGTGAGTATGGGCGTCCTATGTAATGAGTTTGCATAAGATCGGACCGAGAAATGAGTCACTCTCACTTTATAACGTCGTTACTGATGAGACTGACTATTTCATGTGATGACCTAGGTTACTCGATCTCAATCCTAAGCTAACTATGAACTCTTGTTTATTTGAGATTATCCTTTGATTTGCATGGGTGAGAGTGGCCCAACATCGCCGACTCAATAAGCCTACCATTTTGGGGATAAACCGAGTAGATAGTTGGGGACATAGTCTTGCAAGAATGGAATTCACTCCTACCCGTTTTAGGAAAAGTAGAAAGGTTGTTCCCTTAAGTGCTAACTTCAAGACTTGAACAAGGGGCCCCACCCTCTCATTGGCCCAAGAGGGACTTGGTTTATTGGATAAATCACAAACCAAGTGGGACTTAAGGAACAAAGAAGTGTTGTAGGGGTAAAACAGACATTTGATCTAGCTATAGTTACGAACATCTTGTGGATGGTCAACTTACTTATCAGGGTTATATCGAGTGGACAAAAATATATCTACAGTGAGGGGAGTGCAGCTACTAGGCTATAGTGGAGTGACCCGGTAGTTAATGAATGTTTGTTAGTGAAGAGACGAGTTGTCGAGGCTCGAACACAAATAAAATTTATAAACTCCAAGCACTAAACTACTTGCAGTAGTAGTGGTTGGGTCGTCCACAGGGAGTGGTTGTTGGTAATTATTTCCTATTTATTTCAAGCTGAAAAGCAGTAAAGCGGGGAATATGATGCAAAGGCAAACATGGGAGGAAACTCACACACATGAAAACTAAAGATGGAAATTTAAATTGCATGAAATTAAAAGGGGGCGAAAAATTTAAATGGCATGAAACATAAAATAGCAGGGAAATTAAATTAAATGTGCAACACCGATTAAGGAGATTCTTGGGGTTGAATGGTTCGTTTGGTCATCGAATGGCTACCTATTAAAGGCTAAATTTATTTTGCTAAACTGTCCAATAGATCTAACATGAATCTAGGAAAGACCCTAAGCCCACCTAAGCTATCTAATCCGATCATACATCATCCATCGAATTAGAACCTAATTGATTAATTAATTAATTTGATTAACCCATCAAACTAAACAATTAGCCAATTGCTCTAAGTCTAGTGGGTTGATTAAAACATTAGAAATAATTAGGCCTAAATTATCCTTAACGCTATTTTGGACCCTAGACCTATCATTCAGAGCAACAAAGTCAGAGAACTACTCTTGGGACTCGTTACCATGATGAATCCAGGAAAGACCCTAAGCCCACCTAAGTTATCTAATCTGATCATACATCATCCATCGAAATAGAACCTAATTGGTTCATTAATTAATTTGATTAACCCATCAAATTAAACAATTAGCCAATTGCTCAAGTCTAGTGGGTTGATTAGGACATTAGAAATAATTAAGCCTAAATTATCCCTAATGCTATTTTGGACCCTAGACCTATCATGTAGAGCAACAAAGTCAGAGAACTACTCTTGGGACTCGTGCCTATGAATCAGTCTACGCACTACAAACAATAGCAAATAATAAACATACGAGCTACGAGTTAGGGCGTCAATCTAACCTACTGCGCATGCTTATTCTACGAATCTAATCCAAAATAAAATTGCAAGATAGATTAAATAAACAAATCAGAACAGGAAACTCACAAAAAAAAATCCATTATATTGCCCAAGAATCATCTAATCGGCATGAACTGGTTTAGACGGCAGTTAAGCGGACTAAATCCCGCAACCAAGTACAATCAAATGTGAGAAATACAATAGAAATTAATCAAGAATCATACAAAACGAGGTCTGAAAGCAAAAGAACAAAGAACAATCTAACCTACTGCACATGCTTATTCTACGAATATAATCCAAAATACAATTGCAAGATATATTAAATAAACAAATCAGAACAGGAAACTCACAAACAAATCCATTATATTGCCCAAAAATCATCTAATCGGCATCAACTGGTTTAGATGGCAGTTAAACGAACTAAATCCCGCGACCAAGTACAATCAAATGCGAGAAATACAATAGAAATTAACCAAGAATCATACAAAACGAGGTCTGAAAGCAAAAGAACTTGGTATGTTTGCTTTTATGTTGAGCCTTGATGCACCTGAGTGTCAGGCTAATTCTTGAGTATGTTTGGATGATCTGAATGATTAGATGAATAGGTTGCTTGTAGCATTGTTATGATGATCTATGAGATGTATATTTGAACCATTTTATTTGTATTTGGTGTTGTGAAGCATATAGTCAAAATTTGAGCCTTTTTAAAATTTTTCTTGGTTATGTCTTGCACTTGTTGGGCGTCTTTCTTGCTTTAAAGAAGGACTTGAATGCTTAGGAGCGAGTTACTTAGCTCATATTCCTATTGTCACCCAGATAGGTGTAAGGTTAGGCGAGAAAGTCTATTGTTTTTGCAAAATAGTGTGTGGAGTCTTGCTTAGGAGAGAAAAAAAATGTGTCTGCAATAAAAATAAAAAAAATAAAAATAAAAGTGGAAAAATAAATCAGTGAACGCGAGCCAAAAGAAAAATCATATGCTCGCCATTTTTATTTTGAGAAAAAACATGCTTGCATTGAGCTTAAACGCTTAGGGGTAAAAAAAAGCTACCTGCGGCGTGATCAGTTAGGGCAACTGATAACTCTCCAAAAGGTAGTTATTTAGGCCTCATTTCTATAGGGATTTGTGTGTCTTTTGTGCTTAATAGGGTTGATTTTAGATATATATTATATGTTTTAACCCATTTGGAAGAATGGAAGCTTTGGAAGTTATTTTGTGCAGAATGCATTGCTGGGCGACCGGAGGGAGCAAATTCTGTGCTGCAGCAAAGCTGGGAGCAAAACTGCCACGTCACAGCTCGTTAGCCAAGTTGATAAACCAAATTCTGTTGAGCTATTCTCGAGATAAAGGAGCAAGAAGAGCCATCCACGTGTCTAGGTCAACCTAATTCAATCTTTCCTCAACTCTATAAAAGGAGGTAGCCGCCCAAGTCAAATTGATTCCATCCTTGGGAGAAAACATTCCATTCTTGGAAAGGTTGCTTCTACCTTTGGGAGCCGAATCGAGAAGGGAGATTGGAGACCATCTAGAAGACCATCATTGCAAGCTGATCGAGGAGATTAATATTTCCTTTTGTTATCTTGTGATTATGGATTTGCTTACTCGGATTGTAACTTGTGTTTCCATGCATCTTATGAACTAAGTAGCTTAGGCGTTGGTTAGGAACAATGTGATTGTCGTGCTTAATTTCTAGTAATAAATATGGATTAATGCATCTTGATTAATTGTTGTGCTCATTTTATTTTTTCCCCGCCTGGCCAGCCGGTATGAATACCTCTCTCTAGTTTTAGGGATGATTTAGGGAGTGTGTGGCGGTTAATCACAATAGATCATTGTGTATTGGTGAACGCTAGTGACTGAGCTAGGGATAGCCAATTGCCTAGTGCTTGATTGATAGTACTTCATTGGAGTTGAAACACATTCCAAAAGATCCGGAGTTTCGAGAGGAATCTGCTAATAAGATTGCGAGAGTTTTGCATGATCAATAATATTGCTAGAGCATCTTTTAAAACAATTACTAAATTCTGACCAGCGCCTGTTTCTAATTTATCTGCCTATTTGATTTTTTTTTGTTCTGTCATTTCTTTTGCTTCAGCATTATTCTTATAAAAACCAAACATTTTTGCCATCTTTGAAATCATTAAAGAGTTATACAAAATAGATAAAGTGGAAGCTAGTTCAGGCCTTGGATTGATAATACTTATTACTTGTTGCGGACTCTGTATACTTGCACAGAGTTCTAGAGTCTTTTTATACCATATTTTTACTCACTCTAGGAACCCAACAGCAACCAAGAGTTAAACTCGGGTTATGGGTCCCTGCATAGTAGTGTGAAAGCTAGTGCCCTGATAACTGCCCAAAAGGTAGTTATTTAGGCCTCAATTATATAGGGATTTGTGTGTCTTTAATGCTTATTAGGGTTGGTTTTAGAGAGATATTACATGATTTAACCCATTTGGAAGAATGGAAGCTTTGGAAATCACTTTGTGCAGATTATGCTGCTGGGCGACTGGAGGGAGCAAATTCTGTGCTGCAGCAAAACTGGGAACAAAAACTGCCACATCACAGCTCATTTGCCAACTTCATGAACCGACTTCTGTTGAGTTATTTTCGTGATAAAGGATCAAGGAGAGCCTTACACGTGTCCTAGTTGACCTAATTCAAGCCTCCCATCCTTCTATAAAAGGAAGTAGCCGTCAAAGTCAAATTCATTCCATGTTTTCCCTTGGAAGCCGAATAGTATAGGGAGATTGAAGATCATCAAGAACACCATCAACCGCAAGCTGATTAGGGAGTTTACTTTCTTTATTAACTTATGGTTATGGACATGCATACTCAGATTGTAATTCGTATTCCTATGCCTATTATGAACTAAGTAGCTTAAGGTGTTGGTTAGGAACAATGTGATTACTGTGCTTCATCTCTAGTAATGAATTGTCTATAGCATTTTGGTTAATTGTTGTGCTTATTCTTATTTTATGCCCGCCTGGCCAGCCGGTATGGATAGCTCTCTCTAGTTTCAGGGATGATTTAGAGAGTGTGTGGCAATTCTCCACACTACGATCATTGTGTATTGGTGAACGCCAGTGACTGAGCTAGGGATAGTCAGTTGCCTAGTGCTTGATCAGCCGCTCTTCATTAGGTTTGAAACATATCCCAAAAGATCCGGAGTTCCGGGAGGAATCCGCTAATAATACTGCGAGAAATGCATGATCAATAATATTGCTAGAGCATATCTTAGAATAATCACTGAAACCTAACCAGCGCCTGTCTTTAATCTGTCTATCTATTTGTTTACTCGTTGTTCTGTCATTTATTTTGCTTTAGCATAATTCCGATAAAACCCAACATTTTTATTATCTTCGAAGCCATCAGAAAGTTATACAAAATAGATAAAGTGGAAACTCATTCAGACCTTGGATTGATAATATTACTTGCTGCAGACTGTGTATGCTTGCACAGGAATTCTAGAGTATTTTATACTATATTTTTACTCACTCTAGGAACCCAACATGCCCCATCCAAAAAAAAAAAAAAGAAAAGGAGAAAATAAAAGGAATTCCTTGATCAGACACCTAAGCAAGAGGAAGCAACCTAGTTTGTTCTATTTGGGCCTTTTAGTAAGACCTTAGTGCCAGTGTAAGGGGAAGATGGGATGAGAGTCAAGTAAACCAATCCCGGGGTAGTAAAGTCTTCTTTAGGTGGGATAGAACTCTCTTGTGCAAGATTGTCTTTGGAAAGTTTTTGTTTGTCTCAATGCTTGATTGTATGTGGTAACCTACCCTTAACAAATTTTATGCCTCGTTTAGACATGGGGATTTGAGCTGAGTTATTTGCAACCAATGAATCTTCATTATTCTCACTTTTATCTAGATTTAGGTTGGGGGTAATTTGATAGCACCAAATTGGTGCTAATTATTTCTGTAAATTTTGTTTATCTTAATGCTATTATTTGTGATAGTTGACTAATTTTGAGTCTTATTGATGTATAGGTCAATTTGGTGTTCTCGGGATCTAGAAGGCATTTTGGTAATTAAAAGTCAACCAAAAAGTCAACAAGGAGCAAAAATTCTGCCATATTCCCGAGAGGTAGCGTCTCGACGCTATCGAAGTTGAAGGCGGGCCAAAGTAGCGTGAGCGTCTCGACGCTGACCTCGTATTATAAATGGAGATTTTCGTGTTTTAGGTCATTCTGAAGTCCGATTTCTGTCGTTTTTCTTCCATTCTCTCTCAATTTCGCTGTATTTTCCAGATTTCTCGTAGTTTAGGCTTAGTTCAGATGGCTAATCGAGCCCCAGCGCTTAGTTGGAGCATTGCAATGTCTGGCTAAGTGTAGATCGCCGTAGTTGGGGACTCCGAATGTAAGTTTGGCATTCCTTTGAGACCTTGTATCTAAGATTTCAGTGTATTATTGTTTAATTGTGTTCTTATTTCCAATTTATATTACAATTGATTTGAATCTTTGGATTGACAACCTATTGTGTTTTTATCAATTGCTTTGCTAGAATTGGTAGCAAATAAATCTATTGTTAATCTTGATTAAATTACGTTTTATCCCTATTTGTCAAGGTTGCATGATAGATTTAGGAGTTAAGGCTTAGAATCGTATGAATTTGGCTTTTCCTAGTTTATGCATTCTATCTAACAATCCATTGTCCTTAATGCGATTAAAATCTAATTAGTGAGACGTCATTAGTTAAATTCTTAATTAGGTTCTGGCCTCGATGCATTGGTCGAGTTAGAAATAACTGGGATTATTAATCCCTTCCAGTGGGTAGTTAGACAATTAACCAATAATTTGTTAAATAAGAGAGTGTATGATTTGGAATTGCCAAACTGAATTCGGACAACCAATTGCGCGATCCTGAGGTAAGACTAGCCAGTCCATTCTTCTATTTTCTAGTTATTTAAAATTTTGTAATTTAACTTCTAGCATTTTTATATGTTTCATCTTCAAACTCTTCCATGCCAAACCACCCCCCCCTCCGGTTACTAATTGAAAAATCTTAAGTCAAGATAATTAATTCGGTTGCTCCCTGTATTCGACCCCGACCACTATTTCTACAAAAAATAGTTGTAGTGCCGTGGAATTATAAATTTATTTGATACGACCCTCGACAAGTCGTCCATTAGTGGTTAGCGGCAATTCCAAATGAAAGATTTTGGTGAAGCTTAGTTTGTTCTACGGATTCAGATTATAAGGAATCGGAAGAACAAAATGCTAGCACGATCTCAAGCATCCTATATCGACAACGTGTTGACATGATATTCGATGCAGAACTCCAAGAAGGGTTTGTTACCTTTCAGGCATGGAATTCACCTCTCAAAGGAACAGAGTCAGAAAACACCTCAAGTGGTTGAGGATATGAAACGAGTTCCTTACGCATCAGCAATTGGTAGTCTAATGTATGCCATGTTGTGTACTCAACCTGACATATGCTCTATTGTAGGCATTGTCAGCAGATATTAGCCCAATCCAGGTCAGGCTCATTGGACTATCGTTAAGAACATCCTCAAGTATCTAAGGAGAACAAGGGACCATTCGCTCATGTATGGCACTAAGGATTTGGTCCTTACTGGATACACAAACTCAAATTTTCAGACCAATATAGAGTTTAGGAAATCCACATTGGGATCTGTGTTCACTATTAATGGAGGGGTTGTAGTGTGAAAAATTATTAAATAGGGATGTATTGCTGACTCCACAATGGAAGCTGAATACGTGGCTGCATGTGAAGCAACGAAAGACGAAGTTTTATGGCTTAGGAAATTGCTAACGAAGTTAGAAGTAGTTCCAAACATGCATCTACCTATCACCCTGTATTGTGATAATAGTCGAGCGGTTGCAAACTCAAAGGAACCTCGAAGCCATAAACAAGGAAAGCACATTGAACGCAAGTATCATCCCATCCAGGAGATTGTGCAGCAAGGAGACGTGATCGTCACACAGATAGCTTCAGAGCACAACATGGTTGATCCGTTTACAAAAGCCTCTCGACAAAAGTGTTTGAGGGCCACCTACAGAATTTAGGACTACGAGTTTTGTGATATTAGGGCAAGTGGGAGAAATAGCATATGTTTAAATACTTTGGTTTATTATACCTATTTTTCTCCCGTTCAACATTTTATAATCACACTGGAGTTTGTTGGGTTTTATGTCCTAAAACTCGTGGTTTGTAAAGTTTTAACATATTCCTTATTTACAATAAAGTTGTTATTGAGGTTATTTAATGAAACACGTGTTATTTAACCTAAATCCAATAAACTAAGATCGTTGGCTATAGTATGAATACTCGAACTATATGTAGAAACATAAAAATAGATCAAGTTCAAGTATATAGCCAAAATGGTCTAGAGTATATGGATAAGGCTGGGTGATAAGTGTAAAAAATATACCTATTTTGCCCTTATATTTAGCTCATTTCCTTGTGAAACTTGTATGTTTTAGATCAAAATCACTATTCCCGAGCTTAAAAAGTGTTAAAGTTGATGAGTTAAGACTAAATTATACATATTTGTGCTTAAAAGAACTCATTTTTGTGTGAATTTGACTTAGTTTTGGTATTTTCCAGAAAACAGAGAAAACAGGAAATTTTCTAGAAATGCTTGCATTTCTGTCAAGGCCAAAGTGAAATGTGACTGCATTTCTGGGCAGATGCAAACAACTCCGAGTCCGTTGTGGGTCGTTTTAAACGAGTGTTTTGCGCACCTAACCAGCTAATTTGACTCCAAAACCGCCTGGGCTACCTGCAAGCACTATTTTTGTGACTTCTCAACCACTCCCCACGCTATATAAGGCCATGATTCGAAGGCAAACTTAAGCAGAACTCACTGGGAAGAAGAGGGTGGTGACAGAACCCTAGTAAACTCCCATGAGTAGGAATGCCTGTTGGGCTCCTAGAGTGAGTAAAAATATGGTATAAAAGACTCTAGAACTCTGTGCAAGTATACACAGTCCGCAGCAAGTAATAAGTATTATCAATCCAAGGCCTAAACTAACTTCAACTTTATCTATTTTGTATAACTCTTTAATGATTTCAAAGATAGTAAAAATGATTGGTTTTTATAAGAATAATGCTGAAGCAAAAGAAATGACAGAACAGAAAATAAACAAATAGGCAGACAGATTAGAAACAGGCGCTGGTCAGGATTTAGTAATTATTTTAAAAGATGCTCTAGCAATATTATTGATCATGCAAACTCTCACAGTCTTATTAGCAGATTCCTCCCAGAACTCCGGATCTTTTGGAATGTGTTTCAACCCAAATGAAGTACTACTGATCAAGCATTAGGCAATTGGCTATCCCTAGCTCAGTCACTAGCGTTCACCAATACACAATGATCTAGTGTGATTAATCGCCACACACTCCCTAAATCATCCCTGAAACTAGAGAGACGTATTCATACCGGCTGGCCAGGCGGGCACAAAATATAAACGAGCACAACAATTAATCAAGATGCACTAATCAATATTTATTATTAGAAATTAAGCATGACAATCACATTGTTCCTAACCAATGCCTAAAGCTACTTAGTTCATAAGATGCATGGAAACACACGTTACAATCTGAGTAGGCATGTCCATAATCACAAGATAATAAAAGAAAAGATTAATTCTCTTGAACAGCTTGTAATTGATGGTCTTCTTGGTGGTCTCCAATCTCTCCTTTATTTGGCTCCCAAAGGTGGAGGTAAACTTCCCAAAAGAGGAATGTTTCTCCCCAGGGATGGAATGAATTTGACTTGGGCGGCCATCTCCTTTTATAGAAGGATAGGAGGCTTGAATTAGGTTGACCTAGACACGTGTATGACTCTCCTTGCTCCTTTATCCCGAGAATAACTCAATAGAATTTGGTTTGTTAACTTGGCTAACGAGCTGTGACTTGGAAACACACGTGTATGACTCTCCCTCCAGTTGCTCAGCAATGCATTCTACACAAAATAACTTCCAAAGCTTCCATTCTTCCAAATGGGTTAACACATATAATATATATCTAAAACCAACCCTATTAAGCACAAAAGACACACAAATCCCTATATAAATGAGGTCTAAATAACTACCTTTTGGAGAGTTATCAATGCCCAAGGTCCTTGATAGAAGACGAAATTCTAACCTTAGTTAGACATCAAACCTTAGCGTTTGTAGAGATTTCACCCTATTTCCACCTTGTAAAAGGAGAGTAGAATGTCGTGAGAACTCTAGAGGGATTGGATAAATTGAAAAACCCTAGTTTTAGCTACTGCACAATACTTTTCCAACACCTATTTCTTTCTATTATCTCTTGTATTTATCATTCATTCATTCAAATGAAAGTTATTTGTTTGTATTATTTTCCATCATGCGTAGCTAAATTCCATTAAGGGGTTCGGTTTAGTGAATTCCTTTATGGTTTAAATGGCTTGAAAGTTGTTTGTTTACCTAAGTTCTATTTTATGCATGTCATCTCTTATTGATTATCATTCTAATCTTGTTGAGTTTAACTTGATCACTTAGACTTTGCATGTTATGTGAGTTTGGTACTGAAAGGGTCAAAGAATATCGGTTCTCATAAAGGTGATATAGGAGAAAGGTCTCGAGAGAGTGTATTCGGTGTTATAGGGGATGGTCACTTATAACAACTATAGGGCTATAGGTTGCATGCATGAATAATCTATGTTGGAGTTGAGTCACAGAAATGTGCATAACGGTACTCGCTTAGCCTTATAACGGTGCTTGGGAACAAGGCCAAATAGGAGTTAAACCTAACCCAATGCATATTTAGACTTAGGTTGAATAAGTCATTACTAGAGTTATTTGCCTTAGGGTTGAAGCTTTACTGAAATGTGCATAACGATACTCGCTTAGTCTTCTAATGGTTCTTGGGAGCAAGGCCAAATAGGAGTTAAACCTAATCCAATGCATATTTAGACTTAGGTTGAATAAGCCATTACTAGAGTTATTTGCCTTAGGGTTGAAGCTTTACTGAACACCTCGCTTTTATTATTGTTTGTTATTTCTTTTTATTGTTTGTTTATTTAATTTTCAAAACCCCAACATCAATTAATTTCTTTGGTTACCTTTTTAAGCAATTTGAGAGCAGTTTCTTCTTCAAATTTGTGTACAAACATAGTCTCTGTGGGATCGATACCTTTGGAATACTTCCAGAGTGTTTATTACTACATGTGATAGTGTATACTTGCACTTGGTTGGCTGAATTCATATTAAATTTCTATTTTCCATATTTTCCAACATCCATCCTCAGTCACAACACGCATCAAGTTTTTGGCGCCGTTGTCGGAGACTAAAAGTGAAACCAATTTTTGTTTGTTGCATTTCTATCTTAAGAGAATCTAACTTTGATTTGCAGTTTCTTTTGCAGGTTGAAGTTGGTGCATGAGTAAAGGGTATCAACTCTGTGAGCTAGATCCTGAGATAGAAAGAACCTTTTTTCATCGTCGTAGAGAGCAAAGACGAAAGAAAAGGGAAAAACAGGAGTTGAGCACACTAAAACATCTTGAAGAAGCTGACTTATATAAAAGAACTTCCAATGGACCAGCCCGAAGTCGATCGTCCTGTTGACCAAAAGAATCGTGGAATGGACCAGAATGGTGGGAGAATACCTCCAGCACCACCAGTTCCACCCGTGCCACAAAATGAAAACCCGATCTATATTGTAGAAGATCATAATAATGCAATAAGGGATTATGCCTTACTAGTTTTTAAAACTCTGAATCCAAGAATACTTGAGCCACCAATAGAAGCGCCACAGTTTGAGTTTAACCCTGTGATGTTTCAAATGCTCAACACTATGGGCCAATTTTCAGGACTTCCAAGTGAAGATTCACATAAACATTGTTGGGTTTTATGCCCTAAAACTCGTAGATAGTGAATGTAACCGTTGACCGGATATTAATGAAATAATATTGATATATTTTTCCATTAATTGTTATTAGTTATTTTATATTTTATATTTGTCTTTGCCTAATAATAACCCTAATCCACTAAACTAGACATCCAAGGTTGTAATATGAGTCTTGAACTATATGTAGCGACATATGGGATCATTGTTCAAGAAACAGCCTAAAGGGTCTATAGTATAGGGATAAGACTGGGTGCCTTATCCTGGTGACACTATGGATACGGCCCACTTTGTATTTGATACAAACGCTGCAATCCAACGCGTTCGTGTAGGAGACATGCGAGTGGGGGTATCCTATGCAATGAGTTTGCATAAGACCGGACCGCGAAATAGTAACCAATGGTTATAACACCGTTAACTAGTTGGTTTTCTATTTCACTAGGACGACCTAGAAAACTTAGTCTTAATCCTGAGTTGATTATGGACTCCTGCTCATGAGAGATTGTCCTTTGATTTGTATGGGTGAGAGTGGCCAATACGCCGACTCAATAAGCCTACCACTTTGGGGACAAGACCGAATGGGGAGCTGGGAACATAATCGTACAAGATGAAATTCACTCCTTCCCGACTTTAGGGAAGCAGATGAGTGTTCCCTTAAGTGGTTACTCCGAGTCTCGAACAAAGGGCCCTACCCTCTCAATGGCACGAGAGGGTTTTCTGTTTGATGGTTGGACCACAAACAGGTTGTTCATTAGAGGAGAATTGGTACTTAAGGAAATAGAGGTAACCCAGGGGTAAAACGGTAATTTGACCTAGCTGGTGTTACGGACACTCGTGAAGGACTAACTAGTCGATATTGGTCTAGATCCGTGGACACAGAAAATATGTCTGCAGTGAGAAGAGTGCAACTGTGAGTCTATAGTGGAATGTACACACAGTTAACGAATATTGATTAATGTGGTTAATGAGTTTGACCAATTAATCTCACATCGTTGGAGCTTCTGATTTGCAGGTCCATTAGGTCCCACTGGTAGCTCGTAAAGTAATTTGAGGCAACTAAGTAATAAAAGTAAATTGAAAATGTTCAATTTATTAAGGGAAACAAATATAATATATATTGATATATTATTATGAGAGAAATTAATATTTGAAAAGTTCAAATATAAATTTATGGAAGTTTGAAAGAGTTCAAAATAATGAATTAATTAATTTAAGGCCTAAAATGTGTTTGGGCAAAATTAATTAATTCTAGGCCGGGAATTAAATATGTGATATTTAATTGGTGGTTAATTAATTAAAGAATTCATTAACCGGGAATTAATCAATTATGGAAATAATTAATCACTTAAGGAAGTGATTGATCATTTATGGAAATGATCTAATCACTTATGGAAGTAATTAGTCATTTGTGGAAAAGATTAATCAATTATGGAATTGATTGATCATGATTGATTAATTAACGAATAAGATTGAATCAATTATGGAAAAGATTGATTTAATTCAATATTTTATTCATGGCCTCTCTTCTATAAATAGAACACTATACCTAATTGGTCATGACACTTGACACTCTTGAAAGACAAGACCTAGAATTCTCTCTAGCCTCCCTCTTAGAGAAAGACTCCCACAAGTCTTTTGCCTAGACTTAGAGGCATACCGGTGTAACCTCTGTGGTGATTGTGTCAATAAAAGAAGAAATTTCCAGCGAAGAAAAACAAAGGCGGCTGTTGCGTTTTCGTTCGTGGAGCGTCGTTGGCGAAGAACGGTCAACTCTTCAACGTAGGTTTGTGACGGTTCTTCCTCTTTTCTTTAGAAAAGTATTAAAAATAAATTTAGATTTATTTTAGCATGTTTAAACCATTTTTACAGCAACTTTAAAGGTTGTTTAAAGTTTTGTTTGAGTTATCGTAACGGTATTTTAATGTTAATTAATATACAGCGTAAGGTCCAATCGATGCGCTTCCGCTGCGTGGGGACTTTTATTCCCTTCAAACATATCAAGCAATTCTTGAGAACTTGTAGTTCGTTTAAGGTAACAAGAGTACCAGAAGACACATTGAAGCTAAAACTTTTTCCTTTCTCATTACAGAGAGATGTCGAGGCTTGGCTAGATTCATTTCCACCAAACTCCATCACATCCTGGAATGACTTGGCAGAGAAGTTCATCTAGAAGTTTTTTCCATCCAACAAGAATGCTAAGTATAGAGCAAAGATTATTTCTTTCAGACAATCTTACAATGAGCCTTTAGACGCAGCATGTGAGAGATTCCAGAGGCTGGTTCAAAAGTGTCATCATCATTGGTTGCCTGCTTGCATCATTATTGAGCATTTCTATAGTGGGCTCGATCAAGCTTCAAAAGCCTTAGTCAATGCCTCTGCAAATGGATCTTTCCTAAAAAAATTCACTAACAAAGCACATGTCATACTAGATACAATAGCCACAAATGACCGACATTGGTGGGAGATTGAACCTACAATTTTGAAAATTTCAGTGAAAGCTGTAGAGACGGAAGCAAACTCAACCATGCAAGCTCGGATTAAAGCTATTCATAGCATGATGATGGGCTTGACTATGGGAAATCAAGCAAACATTGCTCTCGCGAATATTATCTCTTCTCCTTATTGTGATATTTGTAGTGAAGAGCATATCACAAATAATATTCCACTAAACCCTACTTCTGTTTTTTATGTAGGACAACAGGGAAACCAAAACCGTTGGAATTTGTATGCAGCTACGTACAACCCAGGGTGGAGACAACATTCGAATTTCTCTTGGGGAAGACAAGCTAGTACCAGTAGTACCAGTACCAATCATTTCGGAAAAGCTTCAACAGGGTTTAATTCCCAACCTACAAAACAACAGTAGCAGAAAAATTTTCAACCAGTACAAGCTCAGAACACTAACCAAGAATCAAATCTAGAGGCTCTAATGAAATAATACATGGTAAGGAATGACGCCACTGTAAGGAACTTGGAAGTACAAATAGGACAAATAGATCAAAAGATCAAGAACAGACCCCAAGGAACATTGCCTAGTAAGATTGAAAATCCTCACCGTGAAGGAAAGGAACAATGCAAAGCAGTTACCTTGAGGAGCGGATTGGAGTATGACGGACCAGAATACCCCATTAATCAAGAAGTTAGGAGAATCCCAAAAGAAGTGTCAGAAAAATTACAGAAAAAGAATCATAAGTCAATACAAAATTTAGTCAGAATAAAGAAGTTTCAAAAAAGACAAAGGAGCCGGAAGCCTTGGAAGAAAAGATTGAAAGTTCGAGTACAGATAAAGAACATGAAACTGCAACCGCAAACGCGACCCCAAAACCAAAAAAAATCATCATTGATCTAGATTATAGACCACCACCACCTTACCCTCAAAGATTCAAATACGCATCACAAGATACACAGTTCAAGAAGTTCTTAGACATCTTAAAGCAACTTCACATCAACATCCCATTGGTGGAAGCACATGAACAAATGTCGAACTACGTGAAATTCCTAAAAGAAATCTTGTCCAAAAAGAGACGATTGGGAGAATATGAGACAATTGCATTAACACGGTGCTCTAGTGCACTGGTTAAAAGCAAGGTTCCCCCTGAATTAAAAGATCCAAAAACTTTCACTATCCCTTGCTCCATAAGAGGACGGAACGTCGGCAGACCACTATGTGATCTTGGAGCTAGTATCAATCTGATGTCGTATTCAATCTTTAAATAGATAGGAATTGGAGAAGCGAGGCCAACTACTGTCACTTTGCAACTAGCAGACCGATCATTAACACATCCTATTGGCAAGATAGAAGATGTGCTAGTCAAAGTGGATAAGTTCGTCTTTCCAGCAGACTTTATTACACTGGATTGTGAAGCAGACAAGGAAGTGTCAATCATCCTAGGTCGACCTTTCTTAGCGACGGGTAGGACGTTGATCAATCTACAGAAGGAAAATTGACCATGAGGGTCAATGATCAGCAAGTCACAATCAACGTCATGAATGTGCTCAATATCCATGTGATTTTGAGGAATGTTCGGTAGTTGACGAGATTGATGAACTTTCTTTATCTGCTTTGCAGAAACTACTAAAAGGAGAAACGTTGGAAGAATTGCTTAAAGATGAAGAATAGGAGGAGGTAGGTGGGAAAAAGATTGAAGAAATAAAGATAAATAAGTAAGAACCGACTAAGATTGGCTTTGCAGTAGCACGAGTAAAAGCATTAAGAAATCCCTTGGAGTTGAGCCAAGAAGATGAAAGCCGCTGCAGCCGTCCGTGATTGAACCTCCAGAATTACAACATAAACCACTACCAGAGCATTTGAAATACAGTTACCTTGGAGAAAATAAAACTCTACCAGTTATTATTTCAACCCACCTCACTAACGAGGATGAGTTATCTTTGTTGTAGGTTTTATCTAGCCACAAGAAGGCGATAGGATGGACAATTGCAGACGTACAGGGAATCAGTCCTTCGTTTTGCTTGCACAGAATCAATCTAGAAGAAGGTGCCAAAAATTCCATCGAAAGTCAAAGAGGGTTGAACCCTATAATGAAAGAAGTCGTCAGGAAGGAAATTCTCAAATGGTTGGACGCAGGAGTCATATATCCTACATCAGAAAGTAGTTGGGTCAGCCCAGTGCAATGACTCCCCAAAAAGGATGGAATGACTGTAGTCGAGAATGAGAAGAATGAATTGATTCCAACAAGAACAGTTATAGGGTGGCGAGTTTGTATCGACTACCGCCGAAACAACAAAGTAACCAAAAAGGACAATTTCCCATTGCTATTCATCGACCAGATGTTTGACAGATTGTCGAGAAAAGACTATTACTGCTTTCTTGATGGATACTCAGGATGCAACCAAATAACTATAGATCCAGAAGACCAAGAGAAGACCACATTCACATGTTCATACAGAACGTTCGCTTTCTAAAGGATGCCATTTGGACTCTGTAACGCTCCAGCCACCTTCCAAAGGTGAATGATGGAGATCTTTTCAGATATGGTGGAACGAATGTTGGAAATTTCTATGGATGAATTCTCCATCTTTGGAAAAACTTTTACAAATTGCGTAAAGAATCTTGATTGAGTACTTGAGAGATGTGAAGAGACGAACCTAGTATTGAATTGGGAAAAGTGTCATTTTATGGTACGAGAGGGTATAGTCCTTGGACACAAGATCTCCAGTAATGGAATTGAAGTAAACAAGGCAAAGATTGAGCTTATATCCAAGCTTCTGAAGGAATTGAATCCTCTAGCGGAAGCGATTTTCACTAATTGTGATTTAATTTCAATTAAAGAAAAACAAAACGTTGGGCAATTAAAATACAAAAACAATTTCTATTAATTTTCATATTAAGCATGTTGGATAAATTAGATCTAAACCCTTGTAGAACAGAAAACTTACATGATTTGGATGATCAAAAATTGAACTATGCTCCAATTACGATCAAGACACAACCACAAGCGAACATCGGCTATCCTCTTGGGCGGTAAGAATAGAATTGTGGGATCCTCGTTGTCTTGAAGGGAATTTTCCAGCAAAAAGGTTGCTCAATTTTTAGAGAGTTTTGAGAGAGTTTTTGAGAGAATTTTTGTTGTCTATGTATGATAAGCGAGCATAGCTAGCTATTTTTCTCTAATTAATTAAGTTAGTCTTTTACAATTATTTGCCCAAATTTATGCATTTTTATGTTTTATTTGTAGGAAGTATGTGTTGGAAGCTTAATTCAGTAATTGGAGTCAAATGGAGTTCAATCCTAAAAAAAAAAAAAAAATCATAGCGTCGCGACAATTCCTCTTTTCAGCTACGGATTTGGGGAGTCCAATTGGTTAGATTTTAGCCCTAATTTCGACTAGAGAGCTTTAGTGGGAGCTAAAGCAAGGCCAAGGAGCAGGAATCAAGCGAGAAGACGTGGAGATCGTGACGGGGACGTGCCGGTTTCGACGGATTCGAGTTTTCCTTTCTCTTTCCCTTACCTTTTGTAGTTTTTATGGCTTTTCTTTCAATTAGTGTTTGTAGTTTAAAGACTATGAGTGGCTAGTTGTTTGTCTTAGGGATTGATGTAGTTGTTTTAGTTTGTTGGATTTATTTGTGGTATGAATATGCATTTATTTTACCTATGTAATTATGGTTAAATGCTTTCAATTACTTGATCACTAGTTGAATGATTTGAGTGTTGAATCTTGCTCGGGAGATGGGATTTGGCCTAAGACTTACTTTATTTAATTGCATGACTAAAGTAGAAATTCTAAGTTTGTGACGGGATTTGGAATAACTTTAGAAGTTGCTTGAAGAACTAAACTCAAAGTCTTGCATGTTAATGAACTTAGATAGGGATATCAAGTCGGTTGCATACATGAGAATCAATTATGCTCGGGAGAGATAGTTGTGATAAAAGGTTCCTAGACTTGGTAGAATAATTGCATGCTAAATTCATCCCATTAATTAATCCTCATTCTTAATCAATGAAATCAATTCCCTAAGAATCTTTCCATTTGAGTCTCCACTTTTATTTTATGTTTTTTTGTCTTAGATTTTATCTTTATCATTGAGTTTTGCTCCCTAAATAAAATTGAACAAAAGTATTCGCGATACTTAATTTGCTAGAAAACCAATCCAGAGGACGACACTCGTTTTACACGAAAACGCTATATTATTACTTGACCCGTACACTTGCGGTAAGCAATTTGCGCATCAAGATTTTGGCGCCGTTGCCGGGGATTGGTATATTTAGTTAAATTAATATTGTGGAAAAATTGTTCGGTCTTAATTTAGGGTGTATTTTTACTTTTCTAGGTTGATAGCATTTTTTTTCCTTATTTGTTTTTGTTTTCCTTAATTAGATTGTATTTTATTTTTTTGTTATTTTGTTATTTTTGTTTTTAGGTAGATTGCATTTTTTTTCCTTTATTGTTTTTGTTTTCCATATTTGGATTTTTCCATATTTGTTTGAATTTCCCATAGATAGAATTTCCTTTTTAGTTTTATCCTTTGTAGATTAATTTTTCCTTATTTGGTAGTTTTCTAATTTGTTTTTGTCATTTTTTATTTTTCATTCCTTATTTGTTTGATTATTTTTTCCTTATTTGTTTTATTTCCTTTTTTGTTTTTGTTTTCCTTTTCTATTTAGTTTTCTTTGTTTTTTTTCTTTTCTTTTTTGTTTGAGTCTTTGTCATTTGTTCTTGTTGGGTTATTATTTGATTGGAAGCCTAATTATCATTGTTGCTTTAATTGAATGACTTTTTATTCAACACCATATTCCAATTTTTCATCTTCAAGTTTTACCCTTTTAAAAGAAAAGTCTTCCTTGGAAAGTATAGTTCAAAATTATATTGAGGAGTCTAGAGCGAGGAGTCTAAAATTTGATGAAATCATACGAGGACTTCAAACCCCAAAGGAAGTTAGTGAGGTGGGATCCACTTCCATAGGATGTCTAGTGAGTCATGTGGTCGATGATTCGTTGGCACCCATTCAGGAGCTTAGTTCTTTCAATCTTGCAAAGGATGAGCATTTGGAGGTGAGTTGCATAGATAGTGGAGAAGAATTGGGGAGTTGTAGCACCTTTCAAGAACATGTTTGTGAGGAAGAAAAAGAAAATGAGCTTGCAGTGACAGAGGAAGTTCAGGAGGTAGGGTTTGAGGTTGAAAAGCCTTCGTCTGATTTATCTTCTCAATCCTTTGTAGATTTTGATTGTTCTTTTTTCTATTCTCACAAGTCAGTTTTAGAGTCAGAGTCTCTTTATTTTGATCTTTCTCCTTTTATGCTTCTTTTATTCAAAAATACCAAAAATAATTCTATTTCAGGGGCCCATGAGAAGCTAGTCAGTTTGCTAGCGATTGTTGGTTATATTGATTCAAGGAAGAAGGGCCCAAAGAAATACGAGAATTTTTATGTGCCTTGACAGACTGCACAAGCACGTCGAGCTAAAGACGATAAACAAGCGCTTATGGGAGGCAACCCAAGTTACTTCATTATTGTTTTTATGTCTTGTTGTTTTTGTTTTGTAGGAGTTCCCGTGCTCTTGTCTATGCCAAGCATTCATGAAAAGGTCATCATTCCAGGGCAGTATCGTTCACTCCTTCTACTCTTTTATTGTTCCCATGATTGATTATGCTTTATTTTCTTTATACATTGAGGACAATGCATGCTTTAAGTTTGGGGGTGGATTATCATGTTTGTGGAGCCCTTGAGCATCTGAGTTCGGGCTATAGTTTTGAGATTTCTTTGAATTGAGCATATGGTTGTTTTCTGGATGCTATTTTTGCATGGCTATGATGTCCTTGGATAGGCTTTCTTGTCAATTTTCAAGCTTTCGATGAGTTGTAAGCATGAGTGCCCAAAAAGGGAGATTTTTTAAACTTTTTCTAGGAGATGTCTTGCATGAGTAGAGTATTTGTCTTGGCTAGATTTGGATTTGAATGCTTAGGAGTGAATTATTAGGTTCATATGCTTGTTGTCACCTCGATAGGTGTAGGGAATAGCTAAAGAGTTAATTTTTTTGCAAATTAGCATGTTTGGTCTTGCTTAGGAGGAAAGAAAAGAATATATGCTTATCATGCTCATAAAGAAAAATCATTCTTGTTGTTACAATTTGAAAAAAAAAAAAAAAAGTCATGACTTATGTGCGCAATGCAATGAGTAATAAAGATTTAGGCAAAAAGAGCTACACCTGTTGTGATCAGTTAGGCCAACCAGAGAAAACTCAGGTTAAGGGTCCCTGCAATAGGTGTGTGAAAGCTAGTGCCACATATAAATGCTTGATTTAATTTTCAATATTAAGCACCTAAGTATGGATGAAAACAAACTAATTTGTTCCATTGGTGAATCCTTAGTGCCAGTGTAGAGGGAAGATGAGTTGAGAGTTTAATAATCCAATCCCGGGCTAGTAGAGTCTAATCTCGTTGAGTTAGATCTCGCTTGTGCAAGTTAATTTTGGAAAACTTTTGATTTTTCTCCCTCATTGGTCCTTATGTGCATGTCTCTTGATTGCCTTACTATTGACTTTTGAGCCTTGAGGATTGAGTCATGTTTGTTGCATCCATTCTTCCACTGTATGCTTGATTTTTAGTTTGCTCGAGGACTAGCAAAAGCTTAAGTTTAGGGGTATTTGATAGTGAGCATAGCTAGCTATTTCTCTCTAATTAATTAAGTTAGTCTTTTACAATTATTTGCCCAAATTTATGCATTTTTATGTTTTATTTGTAGGAAGTATGTGTTTGAAGCTTAATTCAACAATTGGAGTCAAATGGAGTTCAATCCTAAAATAAAAAAAATAAAAAAAATAAAAAAATAAAAAAAATCCTAGCGTCGCGACGCTATCCGCAGATTTTCTATAAATTCCTCTTTTCAGCTACGGATTTGGGGAGTCCAATTGGTTAGATTTTAGCCCTAATTTCGACTAGAGACCTTTAGTGGGAGCTAAAGCAAGGCCAAGGAGCGGGAATCAAGCGAGAAGACGTGGAGATCGTGGCGGGGACGTGCCAGTTTCGACGGATTCGAGTTTTCCTTTCTCTTTCCCTTACCTTTTGTAGTTTTTATGGCTTTTCTTTCAATTAGTATTTGTAGTTTAAAGACTATGAGTTGCTAGTTGTTTGTCTTAGGAATTGATGTAGTTGTTTTAGTTTGTTGGATTGATTTGTGGTATGAATATGCATTTATTTTACCTATGCAATTATGGTTAAATGCAATCAATTACTTGATCACTAGTTGAATGATTTGAGTGTTGAATCTTGCTCGGGAGAGGGAATTGGTCTAAGACTTACTTTATTTAATTGCAAGACTAAAGTAGAAATTCTAAGTTTGTGACGGGATTTGGAATAACTTTAGAAGTTGCTTGAAGAACTAAACTCAAAGCCTTGTATGTTAATGAACTTAGATAGGGATATCAAGTTGGTTGCATGCATGAGAATCAATTATGCTCGGGAGAGATAGTTGTGATAAAAGGTTCCTAGACTTGGTAGAATAATTGCATGCTAAATTCATCCCATTAATTAATCCTCATTCTTAATCAATGAAATCAATTCCCTAAGAATCTTTCCATTTGAGTCTCCACTTTTATTTTATGTTTTTTTGTCTTAGATTTTATCTTTATCATTGAGTTTTGTTCCCTAAATAAAATTGAACAAAAGTATTCGCGATACTTAATTTGCTAGAAAACCAATCTAGAGGACGACACTCGTTTTACACGAAAACACTATATTATTACTTGACCCGTACACTTGCGGTAAGCAATTTGCGCATCAGTGTAATACCAAAAGAAGAGAATGAGATGCATCGATTGGGTAACCCCCTTCCCCTTTACGATAAGTGGGGAGGGAGTTATTACCCTACTCAATCTTGATCGTTGGATCTAATCCAAACGATCTTGGCCTTCTATTAATTAAACAATAATAATCATTTAATTAATTAATTAGTTTAATTTAATCAATTATAACATAAAGTTTTTAATTCAATTTAAATCATATTTAATTGAATTAAATCGGTCATTCAATTAATTCTTAATTAATTGAATCCTACACGAATTAAATATCAAATATTTAATTAATTTTATAATTGAACCATATTCAATTTAATCTCTCTCGTTTAACCTATACTTTTAATGTGCATCAAAATGTACATTAATATTAACTATAGTATTAATTTGATTAAATCATATTTAACCAAATTAAATCAATTAATTCATGAATTAATCAAATATCACATATTTAATTAAATTCATAATTCTCTCATTAATTAATTTTGAATCATATCCAAAATTAATTTTATTATAAAGTTTAATTCATTAATTAAACTTATACTATAATGTGTCTCCATACATTATATTAATTGTACCAAAATACAATTAACTTAAATTCTCTTTAATATTCAAGACTATATTATCTCAAAACCCGTTATGAGCTAGCACGTGGACCTAATGGACCTACAGATCAGAAGCTCCAATGATACGAGTTTGATCAGCTAAACTCATTAACCGAGTCAATCAACATTCGTTAACTGTGGGTCACTTCTCTAAAGACCCACAGTTGTACTCCTCACTGTAGAATATCTTTGTGTCCACAGATATTGACCAATGCAGTAAGTCAATCTTTCACGTGTGTTCGTAACACCAGCTGGGTCAAATTACCATTTTACCCCTGGGTTACCTCTGGATCCTTAAGTACCATTGATCCCTCTAATGAACAACTTGTTTAGGGTCCAACCACTAAACAAAATTTCCTCTCGGGCCAAGAGAGGACAGCGCGCTTTTGTTCAAGTCTCGAAATCAGCCCTTAAGGGAACACACATCTACTTGCCCCAATAGGGGAAGGAGTGAATTCCATCTTGTACTGTTATGTTCCCAGCCCCCATTCGGTCTTGCCCCTAAAATGGTAGGAATATTGAGTCGGCGAATCGGCCACTCTCACCCATACAAATCTAAGGACAATCCCCCATACAAATCTAAGGACAATCCCTCCTGAAAAGGAGTTCATAACAGACTCAGGATTGAGATTGAGTTACCTAGGTCATCCTATTGAAATAGAAACCTAAACTAGTCAACGGCGTTACATCTAGTGGTTACTATTTCGCGGTCCAGTCTCATGCAAACTCAATGCATAGGATACCCCCACCCGCATGTCTCCTATATGCATGCTTTGGATCATTGCATCTGTATCGGATACAAGGTGGGTCGTATCACATAGTGTCACCAGGATAAGGTACCTAGCCTTATCCCTATACCATAGACCATTTAGGTTGTTACTTGGCCACCGATCCTCGTATGTCCCTACATACTAGTCCAAGTTTCATTTAAACAACCTTGGATCTTAGTTTATTGGATTTAGGGTTTACTAATGCAAACACGATTATTCAATAAACAAATTACTGAATCACTCAAATAACGACTTATTGAGATCGATTAATTTGTTTCATTTACTATCTACGAGTTTTAGGGCATAAAACCCAACAGCTTCCTTATCCCAAGACAGTGCGAGACATCAGAAGATTTCTAGGTCATACAGATTTTTATCGAAGATTTATTAAAGACTTTTTAAAAATTTCTAAACGTTTGTGCAGGTTGCTCGAGGTTGACAGACCTTTCAAGTTTGATGAAGAGTGAGAGCAAGCTTTTGAAATTTTGAAGAATGCACTTAGTTCAGCACCAGTCATGATTGATCCAGACTGGACTCAGTCGTTTGAACTAATATGTGACGCCAGTGATTTTGTAGTAGGAGTTGTGTTAGGTCAAAAGAAGTGTAGGATTGTGCAACCAATCTACTATGCAAGCAAGACACTTAATGAAGCACGGTTGAATTACACAGTAACAGAAAAATAACTACTTGGAGTAGTTTATGCGTTTGAAAAGTTTAGATCCTACTTAGTAGGAACTAAAGTTGTAGTTCATACTGACCATTGACCCCTTAAACACTTATTATCCAAGAAAGATGCCAAACCTTGTATCATCCGTTGGATTTTACTCTTGTAGGAATTTGATATTGAGATCTAGGATAGGAAAGGGACTGAGAATCAAGTTGCAGATCACTTGTCAAGGCTTTAGGAAGAGACGCAGGTAGAAAAGAGGTTGGACATTCAAGAGTCGTTTGGAGATGAACAGATATTGGCAGTAAGAACAATCGAAATTCCATGGATTGCAGACTATGTGAACTACCTAGTCAGTGGACTAAAACCTCCTAAAGCCACAACTCAACAACTAAAAAAAGTTTTTGAAAATTTTGAAGGAATATTATTGGGATGAACGGTATTTATACAAGCTTGGTCCAGATCAGATACTCAGGAGATGTGTAACAAAGGAAGAAGTACCTGATAACTTGAAAATATCAAGTTATTAAGAGCCTAATATAAGCTTATTGTGAGCCTCAAGAGAGTGAAAATACCCAAGTTTTAACTAATTTATATGCTAGATGCAGTAATATTGATTTATTTGTATTAATGTGCTCATATTGATTATTATCTTTGAAATTCGTATAAAACTGCACTAATTCTAATTTATTGCTGCATCAGGAAAAGCTTAGCCAATTATGCGATAGAGCATGATGCGCTTGGGGCATGACATGCTGTAGCAGCTGTAGCATGGAAAGCTTGTTGTTGTAGCATGGAAAGCTTGTTGCTGTAGCATGGAAAGCTTGTTGCTGTAGCATGAAAGCTTGTTGCTGTAGCATGGAAAGCTTGTAGCATGGAAGCTTGTTGCTATAGCATGGAAAGCTTGTAGCATGGAAAGCTTGTAGCATGGAAGCTTGTTGCTATAGCATGGAAAGCTTGTAGCATGCAAGGCTTGTTGCTGTAGCATGGGATGCTTGTTGATGCTACAACAAGTTTCTAAGCAACTTGCTTTGGCTCAAAGCAAGACATGCTTTGGCTCAAAGCAATACATGCTTTGGCTCCAAGCAAAGAAAAGTCTATAAATAGAGGGGAGATGAAGAATCAAAGAATCCTGGAATCCAAGGATCCATAAGTCTTTCTTAGAGTGTTTTTTTTTTTTTTATTGCATGTTGTAGCATTAATTTAGAGTTTTATGTTTTATTATATGTTGTAGCATGAACTAATTTCTTTTTATCAAGGCTTAGCCTAGGTGCCCATGAGGCATTAAGATTATTTTTGTATGCAATGCAATAAATCAATGATATTGATGTTTTCTACTTAGATGTGATAATTCTTTCATTACTAATATCCGTCTGATCAACCGATAGAGGTAGTAGCATGATAAATCTCTGACATGTTATGCATGTGGAAATATCTAAGTAGAGCAAGTTAATGCATTACATGTAGTCTGGTTGTGTTAGGAATAACTCAACCGCTTAGGATATTTTATGAATGTGTTTGGGTTGCTTTAGGGATAATTCAACCGCTTGCAAGCATATAGAGAACTGATAAAACGCATGAATTAAGCAATAGGAATATTCTTAGTTCATCGCATGTGTAATACCGGAAGGGAATCACATGTTTATTTCTCGCTTAGGCATCAATATTCTGTCGATTCATTGTTACGCGCTACAATAATATCTTATCTGTCGCATGTGGTTGCTGCGGCGAAAGTCTTGATAGCTCATCATACATCGTATCTTTCTATCGCATTATCATTGCTTTTCTTTATCGCATGTTCAACCTGTCACATCCATATCCCCAACACAACATCATTAGAGTATGATTTAATTTGAGATATTTTCTCTACTCGCCCTTCCCTGTGGATTCGACCCTGGAATACTCCAGGTATTACTTGGTAGTGCATAATTTATACTTGGATTAGTGCACAACAACGATATATTCTTTAGTTAATTCAATATAAATTAGAAGTAATTAAAATTATCCTATCAGTACCATTCATTTCTGAAGCATGTCATTCAGCTCCATATGAAGGCACTTCGCATGTCTAAAAACGGCAGCCAAAGTCCTCCAGAGTGGGTACTTTTGGCCAAGTCTTTTCAGAAATGCACATCTATTTGCGAAGAACTGTGACCAATGCCAAAGAACAGGGAGCTTAACAACTAGGAACGAAATGCCACTTAACTTCAACTTGAAGAAGAAATCTTTGACGTTTGGGGCATAGACTTCATGGGTCCATTTCCCCCGTCCTTTGGAAATATTTACATTCTACTTGCAGTTGATTACATATCATAGTGGATCGAAGTCGTAGCTACATCATCCAATGACACGAAGGTAGTGAAGATATTCTTTATGAAGAATATTTTTACAAGATTTGGGACTCCCCGATTTATCATAAGCGATGAAGGTACGCATTTCTTAAATAAGATGATAGCGAATCAGTTTTCCAAATATAACATCAGACATAGAGTTGCAACTACCTACCATTCCCGAACGAATGGGCAAGTAGAGCTCTCTAACCGAGAGATAAAGGTGATTTTGGAGAAAAAGATGGATCCTTCTCAGAAGGATTGGTCGCTACGTCTTGATGAAGCACTATGGGCACACAGAACAGCGTACAAGGAAACCTTTGGAATGTCTTCATACCGGATTATATTTGGAAAAGCTTGTCATCTACCTCTAGAGCTGGAACACAAAGCATATTGGGCAGTGAAGAAATTCAACTTCAGTATAGACAAATTTGGAGTTAAAAGAAAGTTGAAGTTGAATGAGTTGGAAGAGCTTTGTCATTTCTCCTACGAAAATACAATCTATATAAGGAAAAAATCAAGAGATAGCACAATCGAAGGATAAATCAAAAGGAATTTCATAAAGGCCAGCAAGTGTTACTTTTCAATTCAAGACTAAAAATGTTTCCAGGTAAGTTGAAGTCGAGATGGTCAGGACCCTTTAGGATGGTGAGAATTTTTTATTATGGAACTGTAGTATTGATGGATCACCAAGGTACGCATTTTAAAGTGAACGGTCAAAGGATTAAACCTTATTGGGGAAAGAGTTTTAGGGTTGAAGAAGGCCTTGTGTCAGTGATAAAACTGGCATGAACTCTTTTTCTATAAAACTTTTTGTATTTTATTTGGATTAATATGAATTGGAAAAATATAATAATAATAAGAAGAAATTTTTTTAAAAGAAAAAACAAAATAACATGGGAAGGAGGGAACTCTGTATAGGAAAATTATGTCTAGGAAAAGGTACTTAATATGACCGTAGGGAACACCTTTTCCTGGAGATTTACCTGGAAGTTGAATTGACCGAGTTATTTTGAGTTTCCTTTTTACTTAACATTTCCATCCAAAAATAAATATGTTCAAGCGTATCTTTGTTTTAATAAGCTTGTTACTGTTTCAGCCGGTTAAGGAAGGAAGAAATCATAAGAGAGAGAAAAAGAGAGAGAAGCGAAAAAAATAAGAAGGCAGTGAGACTGGGAGAATGCGATCGCATTTTCCCCAGTGCATTTGGAAATGCGACCGCATTCTCCTTATGGCCAAAGGCAGTGACGTCATTTAAATGACAGTCCCGTGACCTAATTTTGGGAAACCTATAAATAACTTGACTTTCGTTTCTTCTTCATGATCATTTTGACTCTCTTTGCATTCAAGTCAACCCACCTACCATCCATACTCTCTCTTGAGCCGAGAAGACCCACAAAGGAAGAACCATGAAAACACACCAAAACCTTTGATTCCTCACAAGATTACTCGTTCTTTGAGTAATCAAAGCAATCCACACACTGAGCAACTGATCAACACTGAGAGAAAGGCCCCAATCTGCACATGAACGAAGGAGGAGTCGAACAACCCACGGGTTCTGCAAGAACCACCATGGAACGAAGACCCGCACCCCAAACTCCTTCATCCACGCGAATGTCGACTTCCACGAGTGATAATCTGGGTGTTTCACGGTAAAAGAAGCTAACACCCACTGATAACGTCCACCACACGCAACCTAATCTACGAAATTCCATAGATCTCCTTTCTGATGAAGAAGAAGAAGTCAAAGAAGGTTCCTCAGAGGAGGAATAGGGGAGTTTTTTGTTCCCCTTAAACTTTTAAACTGCTTGTTTATATTTTGTTTAGTTGTTGTTTTTTACTTTTCAGCATGTTAGTTTACTGTTTTCTGGTTAGTTTTTGTTAGATGTTGTTTTATTGCTTTGAATGAATAGTTAGTTGTTTAGTTTATGTCCTTAGGTTAGTTTGTTGTTAGTATAGATTTAGAATAACTTGGGTTTTGAGTTTTCTGAAGAAAAAACTGCTTGTTGTCCATTTGATAAATCTGTGAAATTTTGAAAAAAAATCAACTTTTTGAAATTTTTTGCTTGCAGAAATGTTTTGGATAAATATGTTTTCATGAGAGTTTTCGTTTAAGTCCTTAATGATGATAACTAGAGCTTATTTCTATCTCAAAAGTGTTGTCGTCACAACCTATTTGTTTTTTAATCATAGGCTTTCCATTAGTCTTTTTCTTTACAAAATTTTCTTAAGTCTAAACTTCCTCATGTTTAACATTTCTAGCACACTAGGAGAGTTTAGCCTTGATGTTTTGAAGAACAAAAACTTCATGTTAAGCTGACGGGACCACTAGGAGAGTGTCGAATACTCCCTAAGTCGTCAAATAAATTTATAATCCACCGCACTACTACTAATTTTGTAGCAATAGAGGTCGGGGTCGAACACAGGGAAGGGGGATCTAATAAGTGTAGGATTTTATGCTTATGAAAACAAGGGGGATTTTTGGTAATGAGTGACAAGCAAGAAAATAAAATAAAATAACTGAATGTTGAATTTTAAATGGCATGAAAACTAATTATGCAAAGGAAAAATAAGATGGGATCAAATACATAAAAAGGGATCGTTGGATAAGGATTTATTATGCTTGATTCTAATTCATTGGCTTCCTAGTTTTCTCTAATGGGTGCTCTAAATTGATTTCATTAGTCCGGTTGGCTTCTGGGTTACTCGAAAGACCTCCATACACTAACCTGTGCTAATTAACTCGCTAATTGTGAATTCGACAATTAACAAGATTAATTAATATAGACTCTATTGTTTGCCATCCCTTATGCATAATGTAGTTTGGGGGGTACTTTATTTTGTGCTTTACTTTGTAGAATGCATTTTGTGTAAGTTTGTAGTGTTGAAAAACAATATGTGCTCAAGGTATTAGTATTTTCGAAAAAAGAAAAAAGAAAACCGAGAGTTACTCCTCCTTCCTAGAGTTACTGAGTAACTAGGGGCATTCATGACACTCATGGTTTGCCACTGCATGAAAGGTTGACTTAGGGAAGTGAGTATTATTCTAAGTTTGTTATATTTGCTCGTAGCTAGATATCTTCTCCACAAAGTGTCGAGAAGCTAGAACGAAGGTAGAGGTGACAACAAGGATTCTCTTGGGAAAAAGAAAAGTCGAATAAAAAGAGCACTAGCAGTCAAACAAGTTTGGGGGAGATAGAAAAGAAAAGAAACACTCATGTATGCTCAAACACCTCAAGATTAGTTTTTCTTAACTAAAAGGACCACACTAGGCTCCATGAATAGGAGTTAGGTAGTTTAAACAGAGTGGTTAGGATGGATTAGGGAGAGTTTTGCTTTGAAAAAGAAAGGTAGAATTCTTCATGCCTAGGAAACTTAGAAGTTGTGACTGGCACTAGAGTAGAAACCTCTCCTGAAAGGCAACTTTATGGAAAACGATCTTGAGAAGCATGTGTACTTGATTCCATATGGTTTATCCATGACATTTTGATTTGCAATTAAAGTTAAGATCTAACATTCTAATTGACAATTACATCTGATCTTTAACATTTTGATTAGCAATTACAATTGAGCTCTAACATTTGATTTGCTATTGCTTGAAGACAAACAATGAGTTAAGTTTGGGGTTATGATATCTGTCAAAAATATACCTATTTTGCCATTATATTTAGCTCATTTCCTTATGAAACTTGTATGTTTTATATCAAAATCACTATTCCCGAGCTTAAAAAGTGTTAAAGTTGATGAGTTAGGACTTTGAGAGTCATGTGTGTCAAATTATACAAATTTGTGCTTAAAAGAACTCATTTTTGTGTGAATTTAACTTAGATTTGGTATTTTGCAGAAAACAGGGGAAACAGGCAATTTTCTAGAAATGTGACCGCATTTCTGTCAAGGCCAAAAGTGAAATGAGACCGCATTTCTGGGCAAATGCAGACAGTTTCGAGTCCATCGCGGATCTTTTTGAACGAGTGTTTTGCACACCTAACCAGCTGATTTGACTCCGAAACAGGTTGGGCTACCTGTTATTACTATTTTGGTGACTTCTCAACCACTCCCCATGCTATATAAGGCCATGATTCGAAGGCAAACTTAAGCAGAACTCACTAGGAAGAAGAGAGTGGTGACAGATGATAAGTCCAATTTATTATACACTTAGAATCTCCAAATTTAATTATCTTAGTTGAGTTCCTTGCGAAAAATGCTTTAAAATGAGTATAATATGTCTATAGGTCCTCACCGGAGCTTTGGAAGCAATTCGGGGCTTAAACGAGCGAAATCGAAGCGTAACCTGACAATTCTGCCCCTGCAGCCTCATCAGCGTCGAGACGCTCGTCATACAGAGTCGAGACACTACAGCGTCGAGACGCTTGCTCAACAGAGTCGCGACGCTATGGCAATCCGAGAAATATTTTCCAAAATTGAAGGGACAGCGTCGAGACGCTTGCTGCACAGTGTCGCGATGCTAGGCAGTTTTCCAGAATTGAAATTTTCCAAATTTGGCTGAAATTTTCCATGTTTGAAGACTCAATTCAGCACCATTCTACCATGAATTGAAGGCCAAGAATCCCTATAAATAGAGGCCTTTTGTGTAGGTTTAGAATATCCCTCAATACACAATTCACTACAACATTGTAGTCCATCTCTCTCCCCTTTTCCACCATTCTTCTTAGTTTTTCTTGCTTTCCTTTATGTATCAAGCTTGTTCTTGCTCCATAAGAGGCTAGAGTCTTCATTCATGTAACCGGGGTGTCAAGAATAAGTTCATATTCTATTAATGAAATTTCTTGTTTGAATTATCAAAGCATCTTTATGTGATTTTAGTTCTTTGTCTATAAATTTAGTTTGTGGTAGGAAAGATTGACAACCTTGACCGCACCCTCTCTAAATTTACTTGTTAATTCTTAGTAGCATATAGGTTAACGTTATGTCCATACACATGCGTCCCTAGAACTAAATGATTTAATCAATTGTAATTGTGGTTTGTTGCCCGTTGCATGTGATTTAATTCGGTTGGATCCCAATACGGTTTAAATTAGTTAATTGGATAATTAATTAGTTTAAATTAGAATCAAACTTAGCATTTGCATGTTTGTGATAGTGGATCATGATTCTCGGTTTGTTGTCGGAATACGTCGGGCTTAAACTTGTTTTGACTTATTAGTGAAATTGATGATTTAATTGAATTGAACTCACCATGACTATCCCGGTTGCATGACTTTTGAGGTATTGTTATTTATTCTTTCTTTAATTCTCTTACTTTCCTTTTACAACATTTTCCATAATTAGTTTTCTTTCCTTGTTTACTTTCTTTTCCAAATATAAAAACCCCCATTAGTCTGGTCATCACAATAAATCTAAGGT
The DNA here is from genome assembly GCA_017139565.1 of Luffa aegyptiaca. Lineage (NCBI taxonomy): Eukaryota > Viridiplantae > Streptophyta > Magnoliopsida > Cucurbitales > Cucurbitaceae > Luffa > Luffa aegyptiaca. Next base: position 29,467,517 of record CM029397.1, read on the forward strand.
AAACAAGTTATAATCGTGCTCCCTGTGTTCGACCCCGGCCACTACTGCTACAAGTTAGCTTTAGAGGTTGTGGATTATAAATTTATTTGATAAGAGACCTCGACAATCTCTTCCATCAACAAAACCCTAGTAGACGCTCATGAGTAGGGATGCCCGAGGTCCTTGCTAGAAGACAAAATTCTAACCTTAGTTAGACATCAAACCTTTGCGTTTGTAGAGATTTCACCCTATTTCCACCTTGTAAAAGGAGAGTAGAGTGTCGTGAGAACTCTAGAGGGATTGGATAAATTGAAAAACCCTAGTTTTTGCTAAGGCACAATACTTTTCTAGCACCTATTTCTTTCTATTATCTCTTGTATTTATCATTCATTCATTCAATTGAAAGTTATTTGTTTGCAATATTTTCCATCATGCGTAGCTGTTGAACGATTTTTATACCGCAAGCGTACGGGTCGTCACAAGTAATATAGTGATTTTGAGTATCGAGTATCGTCTCCACAGGGATTGGATTTATTCAATTAATTACCATGAATAATCTTGCTTAGCTTTATTTAGAGAACAAAATCTAATACCGAAAAGAATAAACTAAAAGCTAATCTAGAAAGCAAAAGATAAATTGAGACACAATTTGGAGGGATAATTCTAGAGTGGTTGATTTCATCAATTGGACCTTTAATCGCTTAATCAATTAACTAATATGGATTAACTAATCATTTGATTCATAAGTCTAGAAGCCTAATGACAAGGACTCTCCTGTCGGTCTCCTCCTATCTCATATCTTTCAATAAAGAATCTCCTTTCGGTCTCTTCTTTATTTACTTAGCATGACATTACGACCCTTCAATACAACTTCTAACGCTATTTATCTTGTCTCGTGTCACCCGGGTAAATAAACGTCAAACATGCATTCAATTCTAGTCTAAGCTTCTCTTCATCGAGTTTCCACTTAGTAACGATTCATTTAATCAGTGATCAGTTGATTAAAAGCATTACGGACAAAATGCACAAATGAACAATAATGACAATTAAACCAAATCAATTCATTAATCAAGCAAAGGTTCAACATCTAAATCAATCTCATAGAATTTAGGAATTTACTACTCATAATCACTAAAATTCAATAATTCCTAATCACAACAATTCTAGAAACTAAAACATAAAGGAAAAGGGAAGAGAAATGCTCATAAAAGTGTCGATCTCCTCGATCCCGCGGCGACCTCCTTCGATCCCGAGCTCCAAAGATCTTCAACAAAGCTCCAAAACTCTCCCAAAAATCCTCAATTTTAGTGTGGACTCTAGAATGGGGTGAAAACCCACAAATTGGCTCCCCCAACTTGGATGCAAATGGCCCCTTTTATAGGCTCCCAGCAGGCGCAGCGTCGCGACGCTCTGACGTCAGGTTGTCTTGGGCTCCAAGTCGTAGCAGCATCGCGATGCTACATGGACACCGTGACGACACTACCCAATTTCTGGATTCTTCTTGCGCAGCTGCCAAGCGTCGAGACGCAGATCTTCTAGAATGACCTGATTTTGACTCAATTTTTGGGCCTCCAACTTTCTTCTAGCCCAAATGCTTCATGTAATGGATCTTGGGCTCTTTTCTTGACCCAACTTGATAATTTAAGACTTGGAATTCATGAATTTGGGCTTCTAATTCATTATTCTTGGGCTTTTGGACTTTGATCTTTTAATGGACTTCTCTAAATTTCTCCAAAAACCTCCAAAATCATTCAAAATCTCTCAAAATTCCGGTTTTGCTTTCTTGGCTCGGTTTTCTGAAATTTAAACATAAAATAGCATTAAAGTACACAATTCATGCACAAAACTAGCTAAAATTAATAGGAAAATGATAGCATTTCTGTCTGCTATCAGTAGCTAAATTCCATTGAGGGGTTCAGTTTAGTGAATTCCCTTATGGTTTAAATGGCTTGAAAGTTGTTTGTTTACCTAAGTTCTATTTTATGCATGTCATCCTTTATTGATTATCATTCTAATCTTGTTGAGTTTAACTTGATCACTTAGACTTTGCATGCTATGTGAGTTTGGTACTGAAAGGGTCAAACAATATCAATTCTCATAAAGGTGATATAGGAGAAATGGCTCGAGAGAGTGTATTCGGTATTATAAGGGATGGTCGTTTATAACAACTATAGGGTTATAGGTTGCATGCATGAATAATCTATGTCGGAGTCGAGTCACAAAAATGTGCATAACGGTACTCGTTTAGTCTTCTAACTGTTCTTGGGAGCAAGGCCAAATAGGAGTTAAACCTGACCCAATACATATTTAGACTTAGGTTGAATAAATCATTACTAGAGTTATTTGCCTTAGGGTTGAAGTTTTACTGAACACCTCGCTTTTATTATTGTTTGTTATTTTATTTTATTGTTTGTGTATTTAATTTTCAAAACCCCAACATCAATTATTTTCTTTGGTTACCTTTTTAAGTAGTTTGAGAGCAGTTTCTTCTTCAAATCTGTGTTCAAACTTAGTCTCTGTCGAATTGATACCTTTGGAATATTTTCAAAGTTTTTAGTACTACATGCGATAGTGTATACTTGCACTTGGTTGGCTAAATTCATCTTTAATTTCTATTTTCCATATTTCCCAACATCCATCTTCAGTCACAGCATGCATCACTGGGTACCTTATCCTAGGGACACTATGGATACAACCTACTTTGCGAATAATGAAAACGATGTGATCCTAGATCGTTCATGTGGAGACATGTGAGTATGGGCGTCCTGTGCAATGACTTTGCATACGATCGAACCGAGAAATGAGTCACTCTCACTTTATAACGCTGTTACTGGTGAAACTGGTTATTTCATGCGATGACCTAGGTTTCTCGATCTCAATCCTGAGCTAACTATGAACTCCTGTTTATTCATGTTGGGGTTTATGTCCTAAAACTCGTGGATAGTAAATGTAACAAAGTTATATACAAAACGTTATTGAAATGATTCAATTTCTGGTTATCGAAAGATTAGTTTAACTATGCATTTATCAACCCAAATCCAATAACATAGAATCCTTGGCTATGATATGAAACACTCGAACTATATGTAGTGACATAAAAGTGGATCGAGTTCGAGTGATAGCCTAAACGGTCTATAGTATAGGGATAAGATAGGGTACCTTATCCTAGGAAAAAGTATGTGACACGACTCACTTTGTTTTTGTACAAACGATGTGACCATGTATCATTCATGTAGAGACATGCGAGTGGGAGCATCTTATGCAAAAGAGTTTGTATAGGACTGGACCGTGAACTAAGTCACTTTCACTTTATAACGTTGTTTACTGTGAAACTAACTATTTTAAGCGATGACCTAGGTAACTAGATCTTAATCCTGAGCTAATTATGAACTCCTGTTTATTCAGGATTATCCTTTGATTTTCATGGGTGAGAGTGGTCCATTAGTGTCGCTCAATAAACCTACAACTTTGAGGGTAAGACCGGGTAGACAGTTGGGGACATAGTCCTGCAAGATGGAATTCACTCATACTCGTCTTTAGGGATAGTAGGGAGGTTGTTCCCTTAAGTGCCAACTCCGGGACGAGAACAAAGGCGCGCCGCCCTTTCATTGGCCCGAGAGGTTTTAGGTTTAGTGGTCGGACCGCAAACAAATTGTACATTAGGGACTCAGTGGAGGCTTAACGAACAAGAAGTGTTGTAGAGGTAAAACGGACTTTTGACCTAGTTATAATTACGAACAACCTGTGAAGGATTGACTTACTGATCACGGTTATATCTGGTGGACAGAAATATATCTACAGTGAGTGGAGTTCAGCTACAGGCTATAGTGGAGTGTCCCGTTAGTTAACAAATGTTGGTTCACTAGGATTGAAAGAGTTCAATCGGTTAAACTCGGATCGTTGAAGCCCATGATCTGTAGGTCCATTAGGTCCCCTGCTAGCTCAAACGGATTAACCTTAAAACAGAGTGATGAGAGAATTTGAAAAAACGTTCAAATTCGATTTTGGGAGATATCGTTAAATATATTTTATGTAATTTAACGAATAGGTTTAATTTTTAATTAAATCATATTTTAAGAGAGTTATAGTTATTTAAATATGATTTAAATTTTTGAAAATGTATTCGATACATGTTCGGTTTGAATTTGAATAGTGATTCACATCCACCGGTTTTGAGAGAGAAAGGTATTGGTGCATCATTAATTTTAATATGGGATATTAAAATTGAAATTAAATAAATTAAATTATATTTATTTAATTAAGTATTAATTGCATTTGAATTAATAAGGATTAATTTAATTTTGAAATTAATTAATTAAATGAATTTTTAATTCATTGAATTCATAAGGAGAAATCGCACGAAAAGCCACCAAACCCATGACTCACCTTTCTCACCATGCGTGTTGTCTTCTTATGGAGTAAATGAGGTGGTGTTTTGCTCATGTATATAAACAGAAGAAGAAGAATCTGAGAGGTGAGGATGGGTAGTTGAACTTCCTGAAACAATCCATGCAAAACAGATTGCATTTTTCTCTCAAAGCACCATGGGAGTTCAAGCTCTCAAAAACCCATTTTTCTTCTTCCAAAATCATCATGCTCGGGTTCCCACAAGCTCGTTCTAAGGCCAGAGAATAACGGGGAAGACTCTAGCGGTAGTACACGTCAAGATCGTGTGAAGAAACAACAAAGAGATCCACAGATTAAGCTCCAAAAGATAAGTTTCGAAATTCCTTTGTTTTCGTTTTGAATTTTAGCATTTTTTCTTAGATAAATTAATGAAAACCAAGGCCTAAGATCGTCAATCGCTTCCGCACGAGTGTTCTTCACTCATCCAATTCGAGATCCAACATCGCCGACTCAATAAGCCTACCATTTTGGGGATAAGACTAGATAGATAGCTGGGGACATAGTCCTACAAGATGAAATTCTCTCCTACCTGTTTCAGGGATAGTAGAAAGGTTGTTCCCTTAAGTGCTCTGGGACTTGAACAAGGGGCCCCACCCTCCCATTGGCCCGAGAGGAACTCAGTTTGTTGTATAAATCAAAAACCAATTGTTCATTAGAGGATCAGTGGGACTGAAAGAATAAAGAAGTGTTATAGGGGTAAAACAAACATTTGACCTAGCTATAGTTACGAACAACCTTTGAAGGGTCGACTTACTTATCAGGGTTGTATCAAGGGGATAGAAATATATCTACAGTGAGGGGAGTGAAGCTACTAGGCTATAGTGGAGTGACCCTAGAGAGACTTGTCGAAGGTCCGAGCGAAAAGAGATTTATAATTCCACGGCACTAAACTAATTGCAGTAGTAGTGGTCAGGGTCGATCACAGGGAAGGGGAGTTCTAATGGATTACAGGCTTTTGTGCAAAAGAACAAGGGGGATTTTTTAGTAAAAAAAAAAGGAAACGAAAGACAGAAACAAAATAGATGAAGAAAATTAATAAAATTGCAGACAAAATAGATTTGAGCACTAGAAAGACGGAAACCACAGGTGCGAAAAATATCATTGGATTCAAGGGGTTCGTTGGATCGATTGATTAATTGGTTTCCTCGCTTGCTCTAAAATTTTAATTCTATAAAATTTCTATGAACTTGACATGCTTCTTGGTAATTCAAATTTTGCATCCTCCTTACCTTCGCTAATCAACTAATTAACTCGTTAGCCTGCGTGATTAATTAATTGATTAATATAAAATTGTGCTCGCTTCCTCTCATGCTTTAGACCGCTAATACACGAATCTAATCTAACTAACCGAATAAATAACCCGTTAGCCCGCATGATTATTGTTGAGGTTTATGTCCTAGAACTCAAGTTTTGAGTATCCTTTTCTAATAAAAATGTTATTCAGTGAAATTGTTTATTTTACATTTTTAAATCCAATAGAAACATCCATGGTTATAATATGAAATACTCGAACTATGTCATGGATATAGACAGGGATCAAGTTCGAGTATATAACCTAAATAGTCTATAGTAAATGGATAAGGCTGGACACCTTATTCTGGTAACACTATGGATGCGGCCTACTTTGTGAATAAGGCATACGACGTGATCCTAGATCGTTCTGAAGGGAATAAAAGTCCCCACGCAGCGGAAACATATCGATTGGACCTTACGCCGTATATTAATTAACATTAAAATACCGTTATGAAAACTCAAACAAACTTTAAACATACTTTAAAGTTGCTGAAAAATCAGTTTAAACATGCTGAAAAATAAATCTAAATTTATTTTCATATTTTTCTAAAGAAAAGGGGAAGAACCTTTACAAACCTTCGTTGTAGACTTGATCGTTCTTCGCCAACGATGCTCCAACGATCAAAACGCTGCAGCCCCCTTTAAGTTTCTTCGCTGGAAAATCCTTCTTGAATGACACAATAACCACAGAGGTTACACCGATATGTCTCTAAGTCTAGGAGGCAAAAGACTTGTGGGAGTCTTTCTCTAAGAGGGAGGCTAGAGAGAATTCTAGGTCTTGTCTTGAGCGTCTAAGAGCAAGAGCAAAGTGTCATGGACCAATTAGGTCTAGTGTTCTATTTATAGAAGAGAGGCCATGAATAAAATATTCAATTAAATCAATCTTTTCCAAAATTGATTCAATCTTATTCCTTATTTAATCAATCACGATCAATCAATTCCATAGTTGATTAATCTTTTCCACAAATGACTAATTACTTCCATAAGTGATTAGATTATTTCCATAAATGATTAATCACTTCCTTAAGTGATTAATTATTTCCATAATTGATTAATTCTTGGTTAATGAATTCTTAAATTAATTAACCACCAATTAAATATCACATATTTAATTTCCGACCTTGAATTAATTAATTCGCCCAAATAGAATTTAGGCCTTAAATTAATTAATTAATTATTTGAACTCTTTCAAACTTCCATAAATTTATATTTGAATTTCTTCAAATATTAATTTCTCTCACAATAATATATCAATATATATTATGTTTGTTTCCCTTAGTAAATTGAACATTTTCAATTTACATTTATTACTTAGTTGCCTCAAATTACTTTATGAGCTACCAGTGGGACCTAATGGACCTACAGATCAGAAGCTCCAACGATGTGAGATTAATTGGTCAAACTCATTAACTACATTAATCAATATTTGTTAACTATGTGTTCATCCCACTATAGACTCACAGTTGCACTCTTCTCACTTCAGACATATTTTCTGTGTCCACGGATATAGACCAATATCGACTAGTTAGTCCTTCACGAATGCCCGCAACACCAGCTGGTTCAAATTACCATTTTACCCCTGGGTTACTTCTATTTCCTTAAGTACCAGTTCTCCTCTAATGAACAACCTGTTTGTGATCCAACCATCAAACAGAAAAACCTCTCGTGCCATTGAGAGGGTAGGGCCCTTTGTTCAAGACTCGGAGTAACCACTTAAGGGAACACTCATCTACTTCCCTAAAGTCGGGAAGGAGTGAATTCCATCTTGTACGATTATGTTACCAGCTCCCCATTCGGTCTTATCCCCAAAATGGTAGGATTATTGAGTCGGCGTATTGGCCACTCTCACCCATGCAAATCAAAGGACAATCTCTCATGAGCAGGAGTCCATAATCAACTCAGGATTAAGACTAAGTTGTCTAGGTCGTCCTAGTGAAATACAATACAACCTAGTTAACGGTGTTATAACCAGTGGTTACTATTTCGCGGTCCGATCTTATGCAAACTCATTGCATAGGATACTGATAACTGCCCAAAAGGTAGTTATTTAGGCCTCATTTATTTAAGGATTTCTGTGTCTTTAATGCTTAATAGGGTTGGTTTTAGAGAAATATTACATGATTTAACCCATTTGGAAGAATGGAAGCTTTGGAAATCACTTTGTGCAGATTATGCTGCTGGGCGACTGGAGGGAGCAAATTCTGTGCTGCAGCAAAACTGGGAGCAGAAACTGCCACATCACAGCTCGTTAGCCAACTGCTGGGCGACTGGAGGGAGCAAATTCTGTTGAGTTATTTTCGTGATAAAGGATCAAGGAGAGCCTTACACGTGTCCTAGTTGACCTAATTCAAGCCTCCCATCCTTCTATAAAAGGAAGTAGCCGTCAAAGTCAAAGTCATTCCATGTTTTCCCTTGGAAGCCGAATAGTATAAGGAGATTGAAGATCATCAGGAACACCATCGTCCGCAAGCTGATTAGGGAGTTTACTTTCTTTATTAACTTATGGTTATGGACATGCATACTCAGATTGTAATTCGTATTCCTATGCCTATTATGAACTAAGTAGCTTAAGGTGTTGGTTAGGAATAATGTGATTACTGTGCTTCATCTCTAGTAATAAATTGACTATCGCATTTTGGTTAATTGTTGTGCTTATTCTCATTTTATGCCCGTCTGGCCAGCCGGTATGGATAGCTCTCTCTAGTTTCATGGATGATTTAGAGAGTGTGTGGCAATTATCCACACTATGATCATTGTGTATTGGTGAACGCCAGTGACTGAGCTAGGGATAGCCAGTTGCCTAGTGCTTGATCGGTCGCTCTTCATTGGGGTTGAAACACATCCCAAAAGATCCGGAGTTCCAGGAGGAATCCGCTAATAATACTGCGAGAAATGCATGATCAATAATATTGCTAGAGCATATTTTATAACAATCACTGAAACCTAACCAGCGCCTATCTTTAATCTGTCTATCTATTTGTTTACTCGTTGTTTTGTCATTTATTTTACTTCAGCATAATTCTTATAAAACCCAACATTTTTATTATCTTCGAAACCATTAGGAAGTTACGCAAAATAGATAAAGTGGAAACTCATTCAGACCTTGGATTGATAATATTACTTGCTGCAGACTGTGTATACTTGCACAGGAATTCTAGAGTCTTTTATACTATATTTTTACTCACTCTAGGAACCCAACAAGTTTTTGACACCGTTGCCGGGGACTTGAATAAGTTTTTATCTGATCTGCTTTGTGTATGTGTTTTAGTGGTTTGGTGCTAGAACTTTTTGATTGTTTCTTTTGTTTTTGCAGGTGTGATTTTGGTGCATGAGCGATCCGCCTGGGATACGGTTTGAGCTTGATCCAGAAATTGAAAGGACATTTAGGAACAGAAGGAGGGAGCAGCGCAGAAACCAGATGGAGAACGCCCCGCAACTTCCGCAGGTTCCTGAAGGTCCAGCAGCAGTGAACCCCCAGCAGAATCCGTTGCTGCAGCAAAACCCACTGTTTGAGCAAAATGAGCAGCGAAATAATCAGGCTGAGAATCCTATCTTGATAGTGAACGATAGGACCAGAGCCATTCGAGCATATGCTGTCCCGATGTTTAATGAGTTGAATCCAGGGATTGCACGTCCCCAAATCCAAGCGGCAAATTTTGAAATGAAACCGGTAATGTTTCAGATGTTGCAAACCGGGGGGAATTCCATGGTTTGACATCTGAAGACCCTCATTTACATCTTAAGTCTTTCCTAGGAGTTAGTGATTCTTTTGTAATTCAAGGAGTGCCTAGAGATGCTCTTAGATTAACTTTGTTCCCGTATTCTCTTAGAGATGGAGCAAAGTCATGGTTAAACTCTTTTGCTCCAGGATCAATTAAGACGTGGGATGAGTTAGCTGAAAAATTTTTGAGTAAATATTTCCCACCTAATAGAAATGCTAAATTAAGGAGTGAAATAGTAGGGTTTACGCAACTTGACGATGAGACTTTTAGTGAGGCTTGGGAGAGGTTTAAGGAGCTTTTGCGAAAGTGTCCCCACCATGGTTTACCTCATTGTATTCAAATGGAAACATTTTACAATGGTTTAAATGGAGTAACTCAAGGTATGGTCGATGCTTCGGCTGGAGGGGCCCTTTTGGCAAAAACATTTGATGAAGCTTATGAAATTTTAGAAAGAATATCTATTAATAGTTGTCAATGGTCGGATGTTAGAGGCACAAATAAAAAGGTTAAGAGTGTATTAGAGGTTGATGGTGTGTCCACCATTAGGGTTGATCTTGCAATGATTGCTAACGCTCTTAAGAATGTGACAGTGATTAGTCATCAGCAGCCACCAGCTATGGAGCCTGCAGCAGTGGTGAACCAAGTCACGGACGAAGCATGTGTCTATTGCGGAGAAGATCACAACTACGAGTTTTGCCCCAGCAATCCAGCTTCTGTGTTTTTTGTAGGTAATCAGAGGAACAACCCTTATTCTAACTTCTATAATCCAGGTTGGCGTAACCACCCCAACTTCTCATGGGGAGGTCAAGGAAATAACGTACAAGCGCAACAAAAGGTGAACCAGCCGGGATTTGCTAAAGCGCAGGTAATGCCCCAGCAAAGTAAGCAGGCTTTGCCCCAGCAAAATTCGGGAAGTTCTCTCGAGGCGATGATGAAAGAATTTATGGCTTGCACAGATGCCGCAATTCAAAGTAATCAAGCTTCGATGAGGGCACTGGAATTGCAAGTGGGTCAGCTAGCTAATGAGCTGAAGGCAAGACCTCAAGGGAAACTTCCATCAGATACTGAACACCCTAGAAGGGAAGGTAAGGAGCAGGTAAAGGCAGTTACTCTTAGGAGTGGTAAGCCATTAGAAGAAAGAATTGAGCCTAGTAAAACCCAGGTTATAGATAAAAATAATAATAGTGATAATAATGTTGTTGACGAGAAAGAGTTGGAGTCTGGTCAGGGTGCTGGAGGCAGCAAAGAGAATGCTGGAGCATCTGGTTCTGTGCCAGATGTAGAACCACCTTATGTGCCGCCCCCGCCTTATGTACCACCTCTACCTTTTCCACAAAGGCAAAAGCCTAAGAATCAGGATGGTCAATTTAAAAAGTTTTTAGAGATTCTTAAGCAATTGCATATAAATATCCCTTTAGTAGAAGCTATTGAGCAAATGCCTAATTATGCTAAATTTCTTAAGGATATTTTAACTAAAAAGAAGAGGTTAGGTGAGTTTGAAATTGTATCTCTTACTGAGGAGTGTAGTGCTATTCTTAAGAATGGGCTACCCCCCAAGGCTAAAGATCCAGGGTCATTTACTATACCTGTGTCTATCGGTGGAAAAGAATTAGGTAGAGCACTCTGTGATTTAGGTGCAAGCATTAACCTTATGCCTCTTTTGGTCTATCGAAAGCTAGGTATTGGTGAAGCTAGACCTACCACAGTTACACTCCAATTAGCTTATAGGTCTATCACATATCCAGAGGGTAAAATTGAGGATGTCTTAGTAAAAGTTGATAAGTTCATATTTCCTGTTGATTTTATTATTTTAGACTATGACGCTGATAAAGATGTCCCAATTATTCTAGGTCGTACATTTTTGGCTACTGGAAGGGCATTAATAGATGTTCGAAAAGGAGAATTAACAATGAGAGTTTGTAATGAGGAAGTAAAATTTAATGTGTTTAAAGCCATGAAATATCCAGACGAAATGGAAGATTGCTCTTTCATTAGGATTCTGGAGAGCACAGTTATTGAGACAACAATACAGGATTCGGCTGATAAGCATTCGGAAAAGCATGGAGAGGTTAGTATAGGAGATTTTGAATTTTGTTCTTTAGAAAGAAAAAATGAAAAAGAATTGTTTAGGTGTGAGGATATTTGTGAGTCTTTAGATTTAGATCAAAGAAAGGCTCCCCCAATTAAGTCATCCCTGATTGAGGCACCTACTTTAGATTTGAAGCCCTTACCGGATCATCTAAAGTATGTGTACCTTGGGGAAAGTGAGACATTGCCCATTATTGTTGCATCAGATTTAATGTCGGAGCATGAGGAGGCCTTAATAAAATTGCTGCAGCAATACCGCAAAGCTATAGGTTGGACATTGGCTGATATTCAGGGAATTAGCCCATCTTTTTGTATGCACAAAATCACTCTAGAGGAGGGATCCTTTAGGAGTATTGAGCAACAAAGAAGGCTTAACCCAGCAATGAAAGAGGTTGTTTAAAAAGAGGTAATTAAATGGTTGGATGCTGGGATCATTTATCCAATTGCCGATAGCAATTGGGTAAGCCCTGTCCAATGTGTTCCTAAGAAAGGAGGTGTCACTGTGGTGAGCAATAAAGATAATGAGTTGATCCCCACAAGGACAGTAACTGGCTGGAGGGTTTGTATGGATTACAGAAGGCTTAATAAAGCCACCCGAAAGGATCATTTCCCTCTACCATTTATCGACCAGATATTGGACCGATTGGCTGGTCAGGCCTATTACTGTTTCTTGGATGGTTATTATGGGTATAACCAGATTACTATTGCTCCTGAAGATCAGGAAAAAACAACTTTCACCTGCCCTTATGGGACGTTTGCTTTCAGGCGAATGCTGATGACATGCAAAAATGTCATCATTTTCCTATTAATTTTAGCTAGTTTTGTGCATAAATTGTGAGCTTTAACTTATTGTTATGTTGATTTTACAGAAAACCGAGTTCGGGCAGCAAAACTGAGATTTTAAAAGAATTTGGGTAAATTTGGAGACTTTTTGGGCAATTTGAAGAATAATCATTGAAGATCCAAGCCCTAAGGTCCAAGAAGAGAAGATAATTAAAGTGGGAGGCCCAAAAACCCAAAAGTTTGAAGAAAGGAGGCAAAAATCCGCAATTAAGGCTTCTAGAAGGCCTAGCGTCTCGACGCTAGGACCGTAGCGTCTCGACGCTAGGTGGTCAGCATAGCGCGTGCCAAAATCGCGACAGCGTCGCGACGCTGTCTGCGTAGCGTCGCGACGCTGCGACGACTTCTGCCCCAAGACAACATGACGTCACAGCGTCTCGACGCTGTCGACTTGTTCAGCAAGAAAATTCCAGCCCCTTGCACTATAAAAAGGCCCCTTCCCTTTGGTTCAAATCATCCCAAATTTTGGGGGAGCTCTCCCCTAGCTCAATAGAGAGAAAAAGTGAGAAGAATTGTGGAGAAAAAGTGGGAATTGAGCGAGATTCTAAGGTTCAAGATTCGAGATAATCGTAGCGGGAGCTTGGGATCGACTTATCGGTTATTTCTTCCTTACTTCTTTATAATTCCTTGTTGAAATTTGAGTTAGGCCTATGGATCAAGATCATTTTGGCACAATTATTTCCATTTGTGAGTAGATCTTGAGACCTAGGATCGTTATTCTAGTTAATTGGATATTGTAGCGCAATTACTTGGATTATGTAATGAAATTCTTCATATTTCATCTATGCAATTCTTGCTTAATGCTTTTAATCTCTTGATCACGGATTAATTGATTTGTTGGTCTAAATTGATACTCGACAGAGAGAAATTAGATTAGATCCAAATTGCATGGCTAACGATTGCTTGGAACACGAGAGTGAAAGAGAATTGTTAGAAATTGATTATGAAGTTGCTTAATGCCATACTATGATTAACTAAGGAGATGGACACATAAATTAGTTATGTTAGTATGAGATGTGGAGGAGCTTGAAAGAGAAATCCGCTTAAAATTACTTCTAGATTTATGGAATTGAAGATTATTAGTTACATACATCCATGTAATTGAGCTACAAATCCAAGAAAGCTAGATAACACCCTAGGTCAAGTTCCCTTATTTGGTTATTTTCATTTCATTATTACATGTTTATTTTTATTAATTCTTTTAATTTTCGCACTATCATTCGAGTTGATCTTCTAAATAAAATTAAAACATGATGATTCTTGGTACTTAATGGAATTAATTCAATTTCCCTGAGGATTCGATTCTCGGTATTACTACCGTTTTATATTACTTGTGACGACCCGTGCGCTTGCGGAAAATCGGACCAACAAATGCCTTTTGGCCTTTGCAATGCTCCAGCAACATTTCAGCGGTGTATGTTAGCAATTTTTTCTGATATGATTGAGTCCACTGTTGAAGTATTTATGGACGATTTTTCAGTTTTTGGAGGGTCTTTTCAGAGTTGTTTAGATAATTTAGGTAAGGTATTAAAAAGATGTGAGGATACCCATCTAGTTCTTAATTGGGAGAAGTGCCACTTCATGGTGAAGGAAGGCATAGTGTTAGGTCATAGGATTTCTAAGAATGGTCTAGAAGTTGATAGAGCAAAAGTTGAGGTTATTGAGAGACTAGAGCCACCGAGTTCAGTGAAGGGAATTCGGAGTTTCTTAGGGCATGCTGGATTTTATAGGAGGTTCATAAAGGATTTTTCCAAAATCAGTAAACCTCTTTGTAACTTATTGTGCACTGATCATGTTTTTTACTTTAATGCAGATTGTAGGAAGGCTTTTGAAACATTGAAGGCTGCTTTAATCTCAGCACCCACTCTCTGCGCACCTAATTGGAATTTGCCATTCGAGGTAATGTGTGATGCGAGTGATGCTGCAGTAGGTGCAATGTTGGGGCAGAAGCAGGGCAAATTTATTCATCCTATATATTATGCAAGCAAGGTTTTAAATGAGGCACAGGTCAACTACACAACTACTGAAAAGGAGTTGTTAGCTGTTGTGTTTGCTTTTGAGAAATTCCGGCCGTATTTGGTTGGATCCAAAGCCACGGTGTTCACGGATCATGCGGCAATAAGGTATTTAATGTCAAAGAAAGATGCAAAACCTAGACTAATTCGTTGGGTTTTATTACCGCAGGAATTCGACTTGGAGATAAAGGACAAGAAGGGATCAGAGAATGTCATTGCAGATCATTTGTCTCGTCTTGATCCATCATCATCTTTGCTGGAGCAATCTGCCATTTCCGATTCTTTTCCAGATGAACAGCTTTTTGCTGTTCAGGTAAAGGTAGTTAGGGATGTCCCTTGGTATGCTGATATTGCCAACTTTCTAGTAAAGGGAGTCACTCCTATTGATATGGATTGGAGGCAGAAGAAAAAGTTTAAGCATGATGCAAAATTTTTCTATTGGGATGAGCCGTTTATGTATAAGCAATGCTCTGACGGTATTATTCGTAGGTGTGTTTCAGGTGCTGAAGCAAAGGAAATCCTGGAGCAATGTCACTCTTCGCCGTATGGAGGCCATTTCAGCGGTCAAAGGACAGCTATGAGGATTTTGCATTGCGGATTTTTCTGGCCTACCTTGTTTAAGGATGCCCACTGGTTCTACAAGCAATGTGACGCTTGTCAAAGGAGAGGAAACTTGGGGCCTAGAGATGAAATGCCTCTTACTTACATTTTAGAAGTTGAATTATTCGATGTATGGGGTATTGACTTTATGGGGCCATTTCCTCCTTCTAATGGCAATGTTTTTATCTTATTGGCAGTTGATTATGTGTCCAAGTGGGTGGAGGCCATTGCATGCCATCAGAGTGATGCCAAGACAGTAGCAAGGTTTCTTCAATCGCACATCTTTGCGCGGTTCGGGACACCTAGAGCTCTAATAAGTGATGAGGGTACACATTTTGTTAATAATATCTTAACTAAGCTTTTAGCTAAGTATGGGATTAAGCATAGGATAGCTACCCCTTATCACCCACAAGCAAATGGTCAAGTTGAAATTAGTAATAGGGAAATTAAAGCTATTTTAGAGAAAGTAGTCCATCCATCTCGAAAGGATTGGTCCTTTAGGTTGGATGAGGCTCTTTGGGTTTACAGGACAGCTTATAAGACTCCTTTAGGTATGTCTCCCTATAGGTTAGTATATGGGAAAGCTTGCCATTTACCATTAGAGCTTGAGCATAAAACATTTTGGGCTTTGAAAAAGTTAAATTTTGATCTGAGTCGAGCGGGAGCAATAAGAATGCTGCAGCTTAATGAGTTAGAAGAATTTCGTCAATTTTCTTACGAAAATGCGAAAATGTATAAGGAAAAGACTAAGCTGTGGCATGACAAGAAAATAAAGTCCAAAGAGTTTGTCAAGGGTCAAAAAGTTTTGTTTTATAATTCTAGATTAAAATTATTTCCTGGAAAATTAAAATCCAAATGGTCAGGACCGTTCACTGTGATTGAGGTTTTTCCCCATGGAGCAATTACTTTGCAGGATGAAAAAGATGGGAGAGTATTCAAGGTGAATGGACAGCGCGTGAAGCATTATTGGGGAGAGGAGTTTCAGTTAAAATATCCTTCCCTAAGGTTGGTTGATGATTGAGAGAGCAGGATTTTTGCGGGAGCATTTCACAGAGCAAAATTTTGAGCTCCCAGGATTTGTATTGATTTTATTTTTTTCGTTGATTTGTTTTTTATTTCGGTTAGGTTAGATTTTAATTTTGCATGATTAATTAGATTTTATCTTTTAAGTATTTTTGGTAGGTTAGATTTTATCTATTTTGATTTTATTTTATTTTATTTTCGAGTTATTTATTTAAATTATCTTTCAATTATCTTTTAATTAGTTAGATTTTATCTAGATTTTATTTATTTGAATTCTAGTTAATAGAGATTTTCTCTAATTTATTCGGCTTCTTTTGAAGAAAAAAGATTGGGATGATTGGTTAAAATTTAATTTGAATCTTTGATTTTTCTTGTTTTGAAATTTGAATTCCGTATCTAAGATTTTTCAGGTTCAGCAGATTGTTGCGGCAAAGATATGGCTGGAGCAAAATATTCCGAATTAAAAGGGTTTTCGTTGGAGTTTATTATTTTTACCGTTGGTTTTGGTTTTGAATTCTCGCAGGTAAATGTGCGTGCATCATCTGATGAGGCCACGTGTCGCAGAGCAATTATCCGAAGGCTTCAATGATGACAGCACATTGATTTTTTTTACCATGGGAGTTTGGAAACCACGATTCTTACCGTTGTTGGTTTCAAATTTTCTAAATGCATTTACTTCAAATTAAACGGTAAAATGATTTAACAGGAGCAAATCTTTTCGGGAGATATTTTAAATTGCTGAAGCCCTATTTATTCGCAATCTCTGGTAAGCACGTTTCACTTCGTCTTCTTGATCAAATCTTTGTGCGTGTATTATTCGTTCTTTCTTTGCATTCTCTGTCAAAACCCTATTACACCTTCAATGGCTAAAACAAGAGCTCGAAAAGAGAGGGAGAGTGAGGAGGAAGAGATACCCGTGACCCCCAAAGTTCAGAAAGTAAAAACCAAGAAGAGAAGGACACCGGAGGAGAAAGAAGCGAAAAGAAGAAAACGACAGCAGAGAGTTGAAGAACAAGAAAAAGCGAGAGAGGATGAGGGTGTTGCGGAAGAAGAAAGAGACCCAAAAGAATCTGACAAACAGAATCAAGAAAAGGATGAAAAGGGAATGGCGACTACAGAAGAAGCTCGAGAGAAAATTCAGAAGAAGCAGAGTGAGGATGTGCAGCCGGAGGCTGTAGAGGCAGAAGGTAGAGAGCCAGTTCAGGAGGCTCGTGTGGAGGTTATCATACCTGAACCTCCGAAACGTCGCCGCATTAAGCGGAAGGCTGGGCGCACTCCAATGATCAGGTCTGATACCCATCGCCTCCATCATCAGATTCCGAAAGAGAAAAGGCAGAGCGAGAGGAACGAGAGAAAAAAGAGGCTGAGGAAAGAAGGCGAGAAGAAACAGAGAAACAAGCAGAGGAGGAACAGTTGCTAAAGCGGAGAGAAGAAAAGGGCAAATATATTGCTGAAGCATTGGAGGAACACGATGAAATAGCAGAGCGACAGGTGCCACACGATCGCTTTGTCAATAAGTTTGCTAGATCAAAATACACTGAGCTCCTGAAAAGGGATTTTTTGTTCGAAAGAGGGTCCAGCGATGATCTCCCGCCATTTCTGAGGACCGGAATAGCTGACCACGGCTGGGAGCTGTTTTGTGCTAAGCCAGAGGCTGTGAACGCACAGGTGGTGCATGAATTCTATGCCAACATTGATAAAGAAGAAGGTTTCCTGGTAATTGTCAGAGGAGTCGAGATAGATTGGAGTCCAAGTGCTATCAATGCACTGTACCATCTTCAAAACTTCCCCCATACGGCATTCAATGAGATGGCAGTCGCGCCATCTGAGGAGCAGTTAAGTAATGCTGTGAGGGAGGTAGGAGTCGAGGGGGCGCAGTGGCAACTATCTAAGACTCAGAAAAGGACATTCCAGTCGGCGTATTTGAAAAAGGAAGCGAACACGTGGATGGGTTTCATCAGGCAGAGGTTGCTTCCAACAACGCACGATTCGACAGTATCCAGGGAACGAATTCTTTTAGCTTTTGCTATCTTAAGATCTCTCAGTATTGACGTAGGAAAAATTATTTGTAATGAAATTGCTTGCTGTTGGAAGAAAAAGGTGGGGAAGTTGTTCTTCCCGAACACAATTACTATGCTATGCAGACAAGCAGGGGTTCCGGTGGATGAGGGAGATGTGATCCTGGTTGATAAGGGGATCATAGACACGCCCAATTTGGCATGGCTCCAGCGCATGCAGGAGGTGCGTCAAGGTGGGCTTATCCATGGCATCAACTCGATCCTAGAACAACTGGCACTTTCGGCCAGTCGGCAAGAGTTTGCTGAGAGGCAAACTTTAACCTTCTGGAACTATGTTAAGAATCGGGATGCCAGCTTAAGAAGGGCTCTGCAAGAGAATTTTTCCAAACCGTATCCAGCCCTTCCTACATTCCCTGAAGATTTGTTGAACCCCTGGATTCCGCCACCACCTGTTGAAAGAGAAGAAGAGAATGGTGATGAAGAGCAGGGTTAGGAAGACTGACTGATGGGATGATTTGGAGCGAGCATTACTTTTGTTGATCCATTTTTGTTTGCTCGCGCATATTGACCCTGCTCACTATTATAACTGCTTGACTTGTTTCTTTTTAATTTTTACTGAAAAAAATATATCTCCTTTGTAATGTTTTTCTATGATTTTAATGCAATTTCTGGGTGTTTCTATTCCATGAGCACTGAGTAACTCTAACTTAACTAATTTTTCTTCTAAATTTTTGAAGCTTGGACTGATTACGCTTAATTAGATCAAGGTATTCTGATCTCCAGAAACCTTTTGCTTGAGCATTTCTTCTAGCCTGGACTGTTGCTGCGGCAAAGAAGATTTTGAAGGTAGTATTGACTTATATGATCCACTTTAAGCTTAATCCTAGTCCCATGTTTAGTTTAAAAATTCAGATAGAAAAATTTAAGTTTGGGGGTATAATTTGCTTATTTAATGATTCATTGGGGACAATGAATAATTCAAGTTTGGGGGACTTTTTGCTACTCCAATTATCTTGCTCGAGCATTCCTCTCCTTCAAATTAAAATTTGCTAGGTTATTGAGTAACCGGAGACATTTGTGATACCCACAGTTTGTCTTCGCGTCAAAAGATGACCTAGGAAATGTGAAAAAATGAGAAATATGAGAAAAAATTTATTATTTGCTGAAAAATTATTTGTTGAAGATTTTGCTGAAAAAATTGACGGAGCAAAAGTTTTGAAGGATGAATGATGATCCAGCAGTTTTTCTGTCTCCCAGAACTTAGGTGAGCTTCATCATAAAATGTCGCCATTCTGAGGGGCAAGAGATAGAATAACTAAGGATTTTTTAGCTTTATAATGAGTATTTAGCCTAGTTGGTGATGAGCTTGAGGCAAGGGTATACTGCACCATAAAGTGGGTCATCTCATGCTTAAGAGCTTATGACTGTAAGGCTGCTCTAAGTCTGATAAATAATGATATAAATCCCTTTAAAAATATGTTTTGAAATATCTGATAATAGAGCTAAGCTGTGGAGAGTTCTTAGAATTGAGTTGAAAGTGGTGATTATTTGTCCCTGCTGAAGGAATCATTTTGCTGCAGCAGAGCTTGGTTTTGCAGAGTGCTCAGGTAAAGGTTAAAGGTAGTATTGGATTGTCTGGTTTGATTAAGCTAATCTTTGTCTAAAGTTTTGAAATTCTTGAAGGAAGATGAGTTAGTATTGCTCGGGACGCGCAATAGTTCAAGTTTGGGGGTATGATAACTGCCCAAAAGGTAGTTATTTAGGCCTCATTTATTTAAGGATTTGTGTGTCTTTAATGCTTAATAGGGTTGGTTTTAGAGAAATATTACATGATTTAACCCATTTGGAAGAATGGAAGCTTTGGAAATCACTTTGTGCAGATTATGCTGCTGGGCGACTGGAGGGAGCAAATTCTGTGCTGCAGCAAAACTGGGAGCAGAAACTGCCACATCACAGCTCGTTAGCCAACTTCATGAACCGACTTCTGTTGAGTTATTTTCGTGATAAAGGATCAAGGAGAGCCTTACACGTGTCCTAGTTGACCTAATTCAAGCCTCTCATCCTTCTATAAAAGGAAGTAGCCGTCAAAGTCAAAGTCATTCCATGTTTTCCCTTGGAAGCCGAATAGTATAGGGAGATTGAAGATCATCAGGAACACCATCTTCCGCAAGCTGATTAGGGAGTTTACTTTCTTTATTAACTTGTGGTTATGGACATGCATACTCAGATTGTAATTCGTATTCCTATGCCTATTATGAACTAAGTAGCTTAAGGTGTTGGTTAGGAATAATGTGATTATTGTGCTTCATCTCTAGTAATAAATTGACTATCGCATTTTGGTTAATTGTTGTGCTTATTCTCATTTTATGCCCGCCTGGCCAGCCGGTATGGATAGCTCTCTCTAGTTTCAGGGATGATTTAGAGAGTGTGTGGCAATTATCCACACTATGATCATTGTGTATTGGTGAACGCCAGTGACTGAGCTAGGGATAGCCAGTTGCCTAGTGCTTGATCGGTCGCTCTTCATTGGGGTTGAAACACATCCCAAAAGATCCAGAGTTCCGGGAGGAATCCGCTAATAATACTGCGAGAAATGCATGATCAATAATATTGCTAGAGCATATTTTATAACAATCACTGAAACCTAACCAGCGCCTGTCTTTAATCTGTCTATCTATTTGTTTACTCAATGTTCTGTCATTTATTTTACTTCAGCATAATTCTTATAAAACCCAACATTTTTATTATCTTCGAAACCATTAGGAAGTTACGCAAAATAGATAAAGTGGAAACTCATTCAGACCTTGGATTGATAATATTACTTGCTGCAGACTGTGTATACTTGCACAGGAATTCTAGAGTCTTTTATACTATATTTTTACTCACTCTAGGAACCCAACAGATACCCCCACCCGCATGTCTCCTACATGAACGCGTTGGATCGTAGCGTTTGTATCAAATACAAAGTGGGTCATTGATAGCGAGCAGAAATGTCACTATTTTAGTCTCAATTTATTAAGCTTTTTGGTGCTTTAATCATGTTTTTAGTGAATATATTTAATGAATTTTGTTATTTTGTCTTTAGGTGCACAATTGGTGATTTTGGGAGAAAAAGAGCCAAAATTGAAGTAATTATAGCCCAAATCAAAGTTTGAAGCAATTGGAGGCCCAAAGAAGACATCTATAAAGAAAAGACCAAGAGAAATGAAGAAGAAGGCCCAAAAATCAGCCCAAAAAGGAAGCTGAAAAATCTAGAAAATCTGGACAGCGTCGAGACGCTAAGTAAGGCAGCATCGCGACGCTGCCCCTATTCCAGGCCTATAAAAGGCACCCCTTGGGTGCCTCATTTCTCATCAATCAATCAATCATCAATCAATTCATTCTTTCTCTCTTCCTTAGGCTCCTTTTGGAGCCCCTCTCAAGGCTTTTGAGCCTTTTTGAGAGGATTATTCTAGTGGGAAAATTTTGGGAATTTTGGGGGAGCACCTTAGAGGCTCAAGGAGTAGTCAGCGGGGCTCCAAGCGTCAGCGAGGGGTTTTTCGACGGTCAATTCCTTTCCTTTTATGCTCTTTAATATGCTTTCCCTTGTAATTATTGTGGATATTATGTGTAGCTAAAACCCCAATTTGGGGTCTTGAAATGAAATGATAGTTAAAATATTGTTATAATTTCTTGTCTCTTGCCCATGTCCTAATTATTTGTATGGATGTGCTTAATGCTTTACTCAATCTGGCCAATTGTGTAATGATTCGATTCTTAATGGAAACTCGACGGAGAGAAATTAGGATAGATCATAATCCATGCAACTAGTTTAATTGCCCGTTGTGACACCAGGATTAGTTGATTAAACTTAGATTCCTAAAATGAATCAGGGCGTAATAATTAATGATTTTTAATGACGCTAAGGACACTTAGGTTGTTAAAATGAATTAATTACAATTAGGGGAAACCGACAGGAGAGCCTATGTGATTAACGGAGATTCTAGGATTATAATTAGTTGGGCAATGAGATAGGATAATTATAACAACTATTTAGCTAATCATTGATTTTCAAGACCCCTCTTCCCATTTTAAGAAAACTCTTTCTCCACATTTTATTTTTGATTGATCAAATCGTTTTTGTTAATCATCTTGAATTTAAATCCTTTTTATTGCATGAAGTGGTCCCTAAATATTATTTCGCCTAAGTATTTTCAGTGCTCAAGAGAATTTTAATTATTTGCTTAAGTTTCGCTTCGCCTCCCTGTGGATTCGATACTCGGAATACTTTCCGTTTTATATTACTTGTGGCCCGTGCGCTTGCGGTAACCAATAACAGTCATATCCATAGTGTCACCAGGATAAGGCACCCAGTCTTATCCATATACTATAGACCCTTTAGGCTGTTTCTTGAACAATGATCCCATATGTCGCTACATGTAGTTCAAGACTTATATTACAGCCCTGGATGTCTAGTTTATTGGATTAGGGTTATTTTTAGGCAAAGACAAATATAAAATAACTAATAACAATTAATGGAAAAATATATCAATATTATTTCATTAATATCCGGTCAACAGTTACATTCACTATCTACGAGTTTTAGGGCATAAAACCCAACAAACTCCCACTTGAACTAAAACACTAGTTAGTGGGATGTAAATGCAATAATCTAAAGCTGGATATGTCATGTATATTAAAATAATACAAAGAACTAGGGCATCATTATACCCATTATACATTTCTCCCACTTGCCCTAGATTAGATGGCATACATATCTCGTAGACCTAGACCATCTAGATGACCCTCAAACACTTTAGTCGTGAGAACCTTCGAAAATGGATCAGCGATGTTGTGTTCTGAGGCGATCTTAGTGACGATCACATCTCTTCTTTGCACAATCTCCCGTATCAGGTGATACTTCCTCTCAATGTG
Organism: Luffa aegyptiaca; assembly: GCA_017139565.1. NCBI lineage: Eukaryota > Viridiplantae > Streptophyta > Magnoliopsida > Cucurbitales > Cucurbitaceae > Luffa > Luffa aegyptiaca. The sequence continues at coordinate 29,490,416 of CM029397.1, forward strand.
TTTACCCCGTTTATGGCTTCGAGGTTCTTTTGAGTTGGCTACAGCCCCACTATTGTCACAGTATAGCGTTATGGGCACGTTCATATTCGGAACCACTTCCAAAACAGTCAAGAACTTTCTAAGCCATACTGCCTCCTTAGCTGCTTCGCAAGCTGCTACATACTCAGCCTCCATGGTTGAGTCTGCTCTGCAACCTTTTTTGATGCTTCTCCACACTAATGCTCCTCCATTGAGGGTGAATACTGACCCTGATGTGGATTTCCTTGAATCCTTATCAGCTTGAAAGTCAGAGTCAGTGTATCCAGTAAGAATCAAATCCTTAGCTCCATACACAAGCATGTAGTCCCTCGTTCTCCGAAGATACTTGAGGATATTCTTAACCGCTCCCCAGTGGTCCAACCCTGGATTAGACTGATACCTACTGACTACTCCCACTGCATAACATATGTCAGGCCTAGTGCAGAGCATAACATACATTAAGCTGCCCACAGCTGAGGCGTAGGGAATGTGTCTCATGTTCTCAACTTCTTGAGGTGTCATAGGAGATTGTTCCTTAGACAGGTGTACCCCATGTCTGAAGGGTAGAAGTCCCTTCTTGGAGTTTTGCATCGAATATCGAGACAACATTTTGTCAATATACGTTGCTTGAGACAGTGCTAGCGTTTTGTTCTTACGATCTCTTATGATTTGGATTCCCAGAACATATTGAGCCTCTCCCAGATATTTCATTTGGAATTGGGCTGCTAGCCATTTCTTAATGTCAGTGAGGTATCCTACATCATTCCCAATGAGCAAGATATCGTCTACATAAAGTATTAGAAAAGCTACTTTCCTTTTGTTGACTTTCTTGTACACACAAGGCTCATCAACATTTTGGTCAAAACCAAAAGATTTGATTGCAATATCAAATCTAATATTCCATGATCTGGATGCATGTTTTAATCCATAAATGGATCGATTGAGCTTACAAACCTTTTGTTCCTGACCTTGGGCTATGAACCCTTCGGGTTGAGACATGAAGATATTCTCTTCAAGATTACCATTCAGAAAGGCAGTTTTGACGTCCATTTGCCATATTTCATAGTCATAATATGTGGCTATGGATAAGAGAATTCTTATGGACTTTTACATGGCTACAGGAGAAAAGGTTTCCTCATAGTCAACCCCTTCCTTTTGGGTATAACCCTTTGCCACTAGTCTAGCTTTGAAGGTCTGTACCTTTCCAGCTGCATCTCTTTTTCTCTTATAGATCCATATGCACCCTATGGGTTTTACCCCATTTGGTAGATCTGTAAGTTCCCATACATAATTGGAGTGCATTGACTCCATTTCCAGGTTCATGGCTTTGAAATAATCACCTCTTGTTTCTTTAGGGTAACCAACAAATTGGCACAGTTTTGAACGAGGTTCCAGTTTCTTAGGATTTGTCACAAGCACGTGTGCTGGACAACCCCAGATGCGAAAGTGATGCAAACTAGGTTTACGCCCCTTCCATAATTCGAAAGGTGTTTCAGAAACACTTTTCGAGGGAACATTGTTCAAGATGTATACTGTAGTCTCTACTGCATACCCCCAAAACAAGCTAGGCAATTGAGCATAGCTCATCATTGATCGAACCATGTCCAACAAAGTTCTATTTCTCCTTTCTGACACACCATTCTGCTGAGGTGTACCAAGGGCTGAGAGTTGAGATTGGATTCCATGTTCTATCATATAATCCTGGAATCTTTGATCCATATACTCCCCTCCTCGATCAGATCGAAGTACTTTAATAGATTTACCTAACAGGTTTTCAACTTCAGCCTTAAACTCCTTAAACTTTTCAAGGGCTTCAAACTTATGTCCCATTAGGTACAAGTAACCATATCTTTAATAATCATCTATAAATGAGATGAAATATTCGTACCCTCCTCGAGCTTTTACATTCATTGGACCACATAGATCCGAAAGTATTAACTCTAAGGGTTCTTTGGCTCTGTAACCTTTTCCAGTAAAGGGTCTCCAGGTCATTTTTCCCTCGAGACAAGATTCACAAGGTGTTAGTGAATCATCTTCTAACTTGCTTAGAAGTCCATTCTTTACCAAACGACCGATCCTATCGATGTTTATGTGACCAAGTCTAAGTTGCCAAAGATGAGTGTTGTTACTTGTTGGAGAAATCTTTTGCCTTTTCCTTTGAGTTTCAACAGTTTTAAATAATTTGTGATTTAAAAGTGTTTTGTTTTCGGTTGGTCTTAATACATACAGGTTATTTTCTAATTTGGCTGAACAAATAAGTACACTATTCTTATAAATGAACGCTTCATTCACATCAAAAGTAACTATATACGATTGTTCAATCAAACATGAAATAGAAATTAAGTTCCTCTTAATCTTGGGAACAATTAACAAACTTTCTAAAAGTAAGAATCTATTTCTAAAAAATAACTTCGCAGCTCCCACTGCTTTAGCTGAAATGACTTCTCCAGTTCCGACCCTGAGTGTCATTTCCCCATCGTTCAACTGCCGAAAGGAACTATTTTCCTGAAAAGAAGAGCAAACATGATTAGTTGCTCCTGAATCAAGTATTCAGGTAAACTCATCATGTTCTACCAGGCATGTTTCTAAAACCAGTACAACAAATTTACCTTCATTTTCCTTCTTTTTCTCAGCAAGGTACTTTGGGCAGTTTCTCTTCCAATGTCCATCTACATTGCAGAGGAAACACTTGCCCTTGTCTGTCATAGCTTTGGTTTTTCCCTTGCTTTTGGCAGCAGTACTGGGAGCTTTCCTCTTGTTTCCTTTCTTCTTCTGATTTTTCCTTGAAGAAGTGGCTATAGATTTAGTTCCAGAGGATGAACCCTTCTCGAACTTTCTTTTAGAGTGAACAACGTTTGCCTCTCCTTCTATCTGTCCCTTGTTCTTAAGAAGAGACTGATAGAGTTATAGCTTATTCAGGAGGCTAGTCAGGTTGAATGTTATTTTATTCATCATTGCATTGCTTCGAAACTGTAGAAAACTCTTCGGAAGAGATTCTAAGATAAATGCAACCTGACTACGTTCATCTATGACCACCCCGTTTGCTTCTGCCACGTTGAATTGGACCATCATGTCCAAGACATGTTCCCGAACATACGTGCCCTCTTTCATGCGGCAGCTATAAACATATTTGAGAGCGTCATGGTGGAGTTGGTAGGACGGTTGTCCAAACATCTCCTGGAGAGAGTTCATAATCTCTCTCACTGTTACCATGCCCTCATGCCTTTTAGCCAAAACTTCAGATAAGTTGGCTAGGATATAGACGCGAGTCTTATCATTGGCCTTTGTCCAGCGGTCATAAGCATCCTTAACTGCTTGGGATGCATTACGAGCAGGGGCTGGAGGACAATCCTCCGTTAAGACGAACCGCAGATCATTGACAACAAGAATCGTATTCAGGTTCGATTTCCACGTAGCGTAATTTTCTCCGGTTAATTTCTCATTTTTAAACAGAGAGACAATTCAGGAAGACATTGTTGTAATTTAAACAATGACCGTATTAGTTATCTTTGCCTTAACCCATCATACAAGCAAACAATTGCACACAATCCAATCAATTTAGCAAAACAGACAATCACAGAACCCTAAAACTATTGATTTAGTTTTGCAACGATGTTTCAGAGGTTTAGAATATCAGCCACCAAAGGGTGATCAGGCACTCCTCCTTTGAAATGAGACACCTCTCAGCTAATTCTAATTCCAGAATAACTCATATTCCTATAGACATTAGCCACCGCTGTTCGGTCAAGGATTCGTTAACACTTTTAACTCATCCTCGTGAGTGTAACCCTCCCACTTTCAGATCTCAGAGGCACGCACCAACAGGCTACCGAAGGGAAAGACAACTGTTGGTGATTAACCTAAGAGCTTCTATCCTTTTCAGGAGTTCACGATGTTCCGAATCCTATGATCAGACCCTCCGAAGGGATGGTTGCGCCAGGACAACCTGCAGACGGATCATAGGACTCTCACGGTGTGAACTATAGGCGGAGACCGAGGGATACATTGACACGTGTCCCGCTCCTACTTACTCAAGACATTTTTCCCATTCACCTTGATATTAATTCACCTAAACACTTTTCAAAGGGAGGCCGCTCCTAAGGCGACTTGAAGCCGAGCATGAATCTCACGTTGTGAATATAGGGACGTAGGAGCAAAACTTGATTTAAATCTCGTTTTGTAATTTTCCTCCCACTTAAAATGTCCTAAGGTTAATATAGGGTTGTTTAACTTATAAAGTATTCGGCTAAGTCAATCTATCTAAGTCTGATCCTATTATAACAATTATGGAAAGGATTCAACTGCAATCTTTTGGGTGAATTAAACTTCTTTTAATAAACCCAACATTGCAAGTCAACATTACTATGGTTAATTCAACTCAATGTTCGGGTCAGTTCCCAGGTAGGAGGTGTTCCGTAAACCGTCAACTTAAATACCCCCAGCCTTAGACAGAACTTTACCGTGAGAGTTCCCTTATAACCTCAGTAATGTAAGGTCTTTACTCTAAAGATCTAGGTGCATTAAACACTTTTAATAAACCTAGTGACATTGCATGCGAATATTTAATTATGATTAATTCAACTCCGGTATTCCAGGTCAGTTCCCAGGTAGGAGGTGTTCCGTAAACCGTCAACTTAAATACCCCCAGCCTTAGACAGAACATTACCGATGGAGTTCCCTTATAATCATAGCAATGTTTTTCCTACTTAGTCAATTAAAACTATTTTTAATTCTAAGTAAGAAAATATTCTAATCCTATTAGAAATCGATCTAGGTCTTATTAATTTTAAACAATTTAAAATTAATCCAATTTATCCTATGATCTTATGTTTGCATGCAAATCTTGATTATAGATTAACGGTTTCTAATCATTAATATTAAAGAACTATTTCAAATTTTAATGATTAATCCTATAATCAAGAATCTAGGGTTTAATACATTCAACAATCTCATTCAAATTAAATAATTAAACCATACTCATTGCATGAATAATATAACAATTATATTATTAACTATGGATGTTTCATGCTTCATGCAATATTGATTTTCTTTTAATATAACAATTATAAGCCAATCAAGAAAATCAATCAAGCATGCTTCATTCATCACATTAAACATAACTGTTCACACGTAACTTCGGGGATGGAGACACGTGGAATAAACTTTGATTTGTATTAATGTTGTATGCGTGTGGGTGTACAATCTCTAACTTTAATCCTCTGATTCTCTCTCTTGTGTGTGAATGTGTTTCACTCGAGGGCTGGAACGCTTGATCCCGAGTCTGAAGCTTCAATGGATTCTTGGAGCTTGAAGTCTTCTAGTCTTGAAGGAGTCTTCAGTCTTCAAGAAGTGTTGATGTCCTGAAGAGTCTTTGATCTTCAAGGAGTGTTGAAGTCTTGAAGAGTGTTTGGTCTTCAAGAAATGTTGATGTCCTGAAGAGTTTTTGGTCTTCAAGAAGTGTTCAACACTTGGACTTGTGGATTGCAGAGAGTCTTCGGTCTTCAGACTTGGTGGAGTCTCTCTGAATTCTCTGGTTCTGTTTGAGAGCTTTGAAAACTCTAAACTCTTGTCTTTCTGAGAGTGTAGAATTTCTGAAACCCCTGAAATGGAGGAGAACCCCTCTATTTATAGAGTTCTCGCTAGATGGGCCCTGGTGACTTTTGGGCCTAACAACTTGGGCTTGGGCTTTATTGGGCTTGGGTCTGGTTTATATTTGACCCAAAACCATATGACTCAAATATTTAAAAGACCCAAATTTGATCCAATTAATTATTTTCTTTAATTAATTGGTCAAATCAATTAATCTGATCAAAATAATTTATTTTTAATTAATTGATCAAATAGACATTTGGCCTAAAAATTTATAATTGGCCAACTTTGTCTTCAAATTAAATTTGGAACACATGTCGATTTATAATTGGTCCCAAATTTAATTAATTATAATTGTCATTAATTTTAAATAATGATGTGGCAATTTGTCATTGGCCAAAATTTCTCCTTCAACAATAACTATTTATATTTAATTTAAGTAATGACATGCTTCATGCTTTCCAATTTTTCATATAATTAATATACACTTATATTAAAAATATGAATACAATTTCATGCATTTAAACATACATTATAACAATTTATAATATATAAAAAAATGCATGAGCATGTTTATAACCTAAGGTGGGATTAAATATTCTATATGACATCCATAAAGCATATAAATAGCAATTGAACCAGTTAATTTTGGCCCCTAGGATAAAATAAAGCATTAAATTACATTAATTTAGCTAAATTCTATCCTAAAAATCCTTGTGCAGCCCCGGAATTTTGTCTAGACATCACGAACCGCCCCGAACAGCCTCGAACCGGCCTCCAAAATCACGAACCATGCCGAAAATTGGCTGAACCGGACCAAATAGGTCCCAGCCCAGCCGAACCGATCTGAACCGGACCGGCCTCCTCTTGAACCGCCCCTTTTAAAGCCCTAATGCGCGCCTCCATCGTGACAGCGTCGAGACACTATCATCACAGCGTCCCGACGCTGTGCACTTTCCTTACCGAGCGCCTGCGGTATCGAGACAGCGTCGAGACGCTATTGAAGTAGCGTCCCGACACTGTTGCGTCTAGAAACAAATTCTGGGCAGAAACATGTGACAATGGCATCCTATTGAAGTAGCGTCCCGATATCTTCATGGAACATGTGACAATGGCATCCTATTTTCTCGAGGACAACTTCACCTGAATGCATATTGTGATGCCGACTGGGCTGGTGACACTTTGGACCGACGATCAACCACTGGATATGTGATTTTTCTTGGAAACTCTCCCATCTCTTGGTCAGCAAAGAAACAAACTACAGTATCGAGATCCTCCACTGAAGCTGAGTATCGGTCTTTGGCGCAAACTGCTTCTGAGTTATACTGGATTAGACAGCTCCTTTGTGATCTTCAAATCTTTCTTCTTAAACCACCGGTCCTTTGGTGTGACAATGCTTCTGCTCTTGCCCTTGCCAAAAATCCCATGTTTCACGCAAGAAGCAAACATATTGAAATTGATTATCATTTTGTACGGGGAAGGTGATTCGTGGTGATTTACAAGTCCAATACATTCCTTCCTCTTCTCAACCTGCTGATTTGTTTACCAAGTCTCTGTCTACAGCTGCTTTTACTCAAATTTCCAGCAAACTTATGAAGCAGTCTTCATCAGTTTGAGGGGGCATGATAGAATGTATTATTATTGTAACTAAATGTAATTAGTTTAGGCAGTTATAATCAGCTGTATGGTGGTTTAAGTTGTTATTTGTTAAAGGCTCAGTTTGTTTAAATACCCAATTAAGTCATCAATAAAGGCAGTGAGTAAAAAGAGAGTTTTATCTCTCAATTCCAAAAGAGTCTTGAAATTCTTTAAAATAAACTCAAGTTTTTCAACTAAAATCATCAATAAATAATAAGAAATAATTATTCTTACCGAAAGAACTTGGCTTTATCGGTCCACAAAGATCAGTGTGGACAAGCTCTAATGGTCTCCTTACTCTTGAAAATTAAAAGATTCTTGTGGAAAACTCTTTCTTGATTGCTTGCCATAAAGACAACCTTCACAAAATTGATCTGGATGCTTGACATATGGCAATCCTTTCACCATGTTCTTCCTGGCTAATAATCTCAAGCCATCGATTCGTCATTTGCACTCTAGCAATCATATTATCACGATAATCTCTTATTGAAATACTATAATCCTTCATCAAAATATTATAGTCTTTCTCTAAGAGTTGTCCCAAACTCGAAATATTGTTCTTCATATTCGGCACATAATAGACATTAGAGATAAACTCATGCTTAACATTCTTCAAGTTTATCAAAATTTTACCTTTTCCTTTCACAGGAATTTTTGTATTATCACCAAATGTGATATTTCCACCAACTGATTCATCTAATTCCACGAACATTGTTTTACTTCCACACATGTGATTGTTGGCACCGTTATCAAGATACCACGAATTGTTTTCACATGTCTCTTCACCTTTGCATGCTAGAAGCAAAGACGACTCACCATTTTTAACGTCTTGATCAGCATAGTTGGCATTTTCTTCAACTTTATGTCTGCATTCCCGAAATAATGACCAAATTTATGACAATTGTAACATTCAATTTGACTTTTGTCATACCTCCGATCATTATTTGATCTTCCTCCATATGGCCTTGAATAATTTTGTCTTCCACAACCTCTTTATGAATTAGAGTATGAATTACTCTCATCAAATTTCCTTTGACCGTCATTTCCTCGACCTCAACCTCTAAAATCACCACGTCCTTGACCTCGATTGCTTTTTTCTTGGCTATCTTCTTTATCTCTCAACTGTAACTTTGATTGAAAAAGTTGCTCAGTTGTTTGTTTACTTTTCTTGAGAAGCTTCTCTTCATGGGCTTGCAAAGTACCCGTAAGTTGATCGATGGACATTATGCTCAAATCCTTCGATTCTTCAATAGTAGCTACAACGATGAAATTGAATTTTTCATCTAATGAGTGAGGTATCTTTTCAACTACTTGCTCATCATTTAACGTCTCACCATACCTCTTCATTTCATTTACCACTGCAAGCAATCTAGAAATATAATCTGAAATTGATTCAGACTCCTTCATATTTAATGCTTCATAATCACCTCTTTTTTGGAGGCGAACCTTCTCGACTCGATCTACTCCTTTATAGGTATTCTCCAAAATTTGTCATGCTTGCATCGTAGTAGTCAGGGGTGAGCAAAATATTCCAAAAAACCGATCCGACCTACCGAATCGACCCCGGTCGGTCAATTTTTTAAAAAAAATCGATCGAAAAAAAGAAAAATCGATCTGTCGATCGGTTGGCGAGCTCAATAAGAGCTCAAATCGATCAGACCGACCTTCAAAACACCATAGTTTAAAAAATATATATATATATGGAAACATGTGTGTGCAGCTGCTGCATTAAAGCATGCAGCCACCGTGGGAAGCCACACAGATGGTCTTCCCAAGGTTATATTTAAAAAAAAAACATATTATTCATTATTTTTTTTCTCTCTCACACATTTATTTTTATTTGTTTCTCTCTCTCACGTGTTTCTCTTCTTCCTTCATCTTCTTCTCCCTTTCTTTTCCTCTCCATTTCTATTCTCTTCATCTCTTTTTTTCTTTTCCTTTGTCCGACAATTTCCTCTCCATTTCTCTTTTTTAATCGGTTGCAGTTGAAAGGTAATAAAGATCGTTGGGTCGTCGGCTGCCTTTTCTTCTTCCCTCTATTTCTTTTCTTCCCATTTTATTTTACTTTTTTCAGTCTCTAGTTCGCCGGAGTTGCAAACTCAACAACTTTTCGTTCTTAAGTTCGTCGGAGTCACAAAATCAACAACTTTCTGTTCTTCAGTTCGCCAGAGTCATAAAACTGACCAAATTCGGTCGACCGTTGGTGTAGTCGGTCAGTCGACGTCTCCAACTCATAAAAACCGACGAGCCCCGACCGATTAAAACCGAATGGTCGATTTTTGGCGCCGGTTTTGGTCAAAAACCGACCCGACTGACCGCTACACACCCCTAGCAGTAGTTGCTCCAGAAATTTTCTCAAAAATTGTATCATCAATTGCTTGATGAATAATGGTGAGAGCTTTTTGGTCTTTCTTTCTTGTATTTTGCAAAGCTTCTCGTTGGGCTTGATTCAAAGCCATATCATTTTCTGGTTCTTCATAGCCTCTATCAACAATTTCCCATGCATCTTGTGAACCAAGTAGAGTTTTCATACGAATACACCAACTGTTATAATTTTCTTTAGTAAAGTCGAGGCACTTGGAAAGAAACCAAATTGTTGTTCGCCATTTGCAAAGAACAATTCTCCTTTTTCAAACTCAAGCTCTGATACCACTTTGTTGGAAGTGTGTGATGTACACTCACAAATTAGAATCAAATAAGAAATATTTGAGAAGAAACAAAATCACTTGTATTGAACAAAATCACTCTTCAAGAAAGCTACAAACTTGGTTCACACTTTTTTCTCTCTAACTCTTCTTGTGTTTTCTTCTCCACACACATGCATCAACACATTCTAAAGCTATCTTATTTATAGGATTACATGGAAAAGTCTAGATCTAAAACTCTCATCACATCTTAACTTCATGAACATAAAACTTCCATACATGAATGTACTTAACCCCCAACAAATTAGAAATACAAAACTTACTCATTAAATTACTAATAACTTGTATAACTCATGCACTAATGAATTAATTAAAACATGTTTAACTTACAACATTGTCGACCACTAGAATCTTTTTCAAAATTGAACACTTGAAAAGTTAAACCTAACATAGCTATAGTCCTCACCATTAATCGTCTCAAGTTAATCATCTAAACTCGTTTCAAAATTCAATACTTTACCCTACTATATGCAACCATAATTTAAATAATAGATATCTAATCTCATTATCAACTTGAGCATAACTTAACCGACCACGACGTTAATAATCTCTCCAACCACTTTGTTTGTAATAAAGAAAAAAACAAAAATGTGCATTTACAAATATATATATATATATATATATATATATATATATATATATATATATATATAAAAGAAAGGAGGACTAAAAATTGTTAAATAACCAGTGAAGTATTAAAACACACACAAAAAAAAATGTAATAAAAAGAGAAAACTGCAGAAAAAATTTATTATGTAATTGGCATTAATTAAAATGATTTTTTTAAAAGAAGAATCCAAAGGGTTGAATTAAATTTGGGTTCTCATTTCTCATACTGTGTCGGTGCTCAGAAAAAGTACACAAGTAATTTTGTAACAGCAAATATATAGATGACGATAGCCTCAAACCAAACTCATGTACTGCCCACCCAACCAGCCCAGCTACCTGTTAGTTCCATTTCTCAACAACACAACCAACCACAAACAGAACCAACTCCACTGAATTCATCACAAATTCCCAAAAAAACGCCAAAAACGAATAACAAAAACAAAAAAAAACACTTACATTCCTCTTCCAACCGTCACCGTTCGATGCAGGTTCAAAATCAGCAAGATATGTATGTCTCTAAGAACGTTCCATACAAGTTTGAGATATAATTCTTGAATTCTCTCTCATACACATATCTAACGGTGTAGAATTACCAACCACATTATTTCAGTGATCTTGAATATGCAATTTAGGTAATTCTCTGGGAGGAATTCAGGAGGTTTTCTGACTCGTCGGAGTGGTTTTCCGGTGACACGATCGGGCAGTTTTCCGGGCGCTTGATCCCTCCTCCTTGGTTGTACAATGTGCTGAGTTGGTGGAAATAAGGGCAAGTTCTTGAGTCAAGGGATCTCTTCTTGTTGACATCTTTGGTTTTTCTAAAGTACTTGTTTATGTTCTCCCATTTCTCCTTGCACCTCTTGGCACTTCTCTTGTAACCCAATTGAAGCATCCCTTGTGAGATTCTCTCCCACAATGGCGCTTTTGACGACGACACTTGATCGGCGCCACTGCTCTGATCTTGATCGCCGCCGCCACCGCCACTGTTGTAGAGGCTGCACCTCACATTTACTAGAGCCAACACTTCATCTCTTGGCCATCTCTTTCCCAAGTCATCTAGCTCTTTATCTCTAGTTTTAGGGTTTTGAGGGAGCTTTTGAATGGAAGATGGAGGTGGGTTTGAATGGTTGATGAAGGAATTGGGATCTTGAGGAGCAAGGATTTGGGTTGATAAACAAGGGTTTCTAGGGTTTTTTGGATCACTTTGGCTGGTGAAAGAGCTTGAATTTTCATGGGGTGGAGCCTTGAGAGAAGAAGAAGAAACTAAATTAGCAAGTAATTGTTGCTCTTTGTTGGGGCTTGAAGTTTGGGTTTGGATTAAAGAAGAGGAAGAAGGAGAATTAGGGAGATTATTATTATTATTGTTATTATCATTCAAACTTTGGAGCAAATTTTGTAACTCCTTTTTGGAATGAGAAGAAGAAAAAGTGGTTGAATTGGTGATTTGGTTCAAAATTTCAATGATTGTGGCCTGCCTATCACCTGCAATGGCTTGTTCATGGGCCATCACTTCAAGCTCCTTGTGAAGCCTCTCCATTTGTTGCTTCTTCCAACATTCCTCTTTAGCAATCTTCTCTTCTTCCCTCTTCAACATGTCATGTAAAAGCTTTGAGTGAATTTCCTCTTGTTGAATCATCATTTTCTTCACAATGTCCTCACAATAATCCTTCAACATTTCAAACTCCTTTTGTCTCATCATCTTCCTCTTCCTCTTCTTGCAACAACTTCTTGATCTACTGCTTTCTTGTTGTTCAATGTTGTTGTTGTTTTGCCTTTCCTTTGTGGGCGCCGTTTCGTTTTTCGAATCTTCTCCTTCCTCCTCCTCCCGGTCCCCGTCTCTGTCCCTGAAATTAGCTTCTTCTTTTCCTTCTTTGGCTTCTTCAGGCACCACGACTACGGCCCCACCGTCGTCGGGTTTCCCGTTTCCACTGTGAATTAAGAGAAGGTGATCTTGATCTTGATGATGATGATAATTAAGCTCATGATTGAGGAACCTGCAACTTTTGTTGTAGTTAATGTGGTTGAAATATCTACTCTCTTCTTCAAATTTCTCTTTGCACTTCTCTGCAGTCCTTCTGAAACCCACCTCTCCCAACTTCCTGCACCCACCATAATTAAATTAAAAAAAAAAAAAAAAAAAAAAAAAAAAAAAACTAAATGCAACCAACATATATGCCTGCATTTATTCCTACTGTTTTAAGTATTACATTAAAGCTATACACCTCACACATTATCATATTTCCCAAGAAAAAATTTTTAAAAAAAGACACACAATATCATAATATATGATTTCTCTCTCTCTAGTACAATTGAAGTGAATCCCACCAAATAGAAGAAGAAAATAGAGCAAAAAAATATGCTTTAAATTAAAGCCAAAACACTAAAAAGAAAAAAATAAAAATAAAAGGGATGGATGTTTTTGGGGTTTAATTTGATGACCTTGAAACATGTTCCCAAGTGGATTCAGGGAAGCAATTGTCAACGTTAGATCTGATTCTGAGAAGGGCAAGAAGCTCATCATTGCTCCATTGATGATCCTCCATCAAAATGGATCTATTATTGTTGCTCTGATCTCTTCCAACCTCCAAATCCATAGCCACCTGCAAATTCGCGGTGGTCGTGGTGGTGGTCGTGGTCGTGGCCTCGTCGTCCTTGTCTTCGCCATTTTCGTGCAAAAGATGAGGGTGATGGAGATGAATTTGATGATGATGATGATGATGAGAGGTAGTAGTGTTGTAAGAATCAAAAGGGTGGAAGTTGAAATTGGGAGAATGGAGAGCAAAATTAAGAGGAAGAGGAAGAGAATTGGAGTTTGGTGGAGTTGTTCTTGGAGTTAAGAATTGATGAAGTTGCTCAGAGACTGATCCTTCAAACATTGTTGTTGTTTTTGCTCTTCTCTTCTTCTTCTTCACTCTCTTTTAACTCTCTCTCTCTATTCTTCCTTCTTTTTTTTTTCTCTCTTTTATTGTAAAAATGGGAAAATGCTTCAAATAACACAACAAAACACGCACCCCTATACTATACTATACCTATCTCTCTCTCTCTTTTTTTTTTAATTTTTTTTTTTTTAAAAAAAAAGTTTTGATTTTCTTCTTCTCTCTCTAGATCTCAATCTTCTTTATGAAAGAATTTGTCTTGTTGTGGAAGACAAAAAGATATAGCCCACCACACCCTTTTCTAAGAAACTGAAAGTCACCCTCCAAACAACACACACACATTGAGACACACAGAGAGAAAGGTTAGTATTCACTGCATGCAACCAACTACACTTTAGCAAATCTTGGTGTTTCATTATATATTCAAATTTCTAATGAGTCCACCTATTGGCTTCAAGTGTATGTAACTTTTGATCTGGTTGACAAGAGTTGTTGTATATTCTCGATCAAAAGATTAGAAGTTTGAATTATCATCTCACATGTTATGGAACTTAAAAAAAAACAAAAAATATTCTTGATGGGATCAAAGGTTTGAATCTCTACTCCATATCCAAAGAAAAGTTAAGGCACGGTTTAATAACCATTTGATTTTTGGTTTTTGGTTTTTAAAAATTATGTTTGTTTTCTCTCAATTTTTTTATCATAGCTTTCATCTTTGTTAAGGATACATTTGAATTCCTAGTCAAATTCCAAAAACAAAACAAGTTTTTGAAAACAATTTTTTTTTTAGTTTTCAAAAATTGATAAGGGAAGAAGGTACTAAAAAAAACATAAAAACTTATAGGTGGGAGTAGTATTCATAAGCTTAATTTTCAAAAACCAAATAGTTATGAAACGGGGCCTAAGATATAAAGTAACTAACTCCTCCTGCAACTAAAATAGCTCAAAATTAGTTACAATGCTAGTGTCAGCATAACTCAACTGATTTAATATATATCATTGATTAAAAGGTCAAATATTTGAATCTACCCGTATGTTGTTAAAGTTAAACTCAAAAAAGAAATTAAGACACTCTATATTTAAAATTTTATATTCTATTTAAAAAAAAATAAAAATATTAAAAAAAAGACAATTATAGGTAACAAAAAGAAAAATCCTAAAGTGTAAATTAGTGATTACAAAATTACTAATAATTCATTCATAGTGCTGTTCTTGTAATTTCCAAGCTACCCATTTAAATTTTCCTAAAGACCCATTTCAAGAAGAACTAAATAGAGAGAAAAAGAAAAAAAAGCATTACTATGATAATAAACAATTGGTAGAAAATATCATTTTCATAAGCTAATATATACAATATACATACAATATCTATATATGACTTTGGTCCTACCAATTTTGATCCCTCTATTACCACCACACCTTAGTTTTTGTTATTGCACGGCAAGTTTCCTAGTAAGATCATAAAAAAATTCGAATCACTCACATTTAATACATATTTCTTTAAATATAATTGTACCCTTTATGTGGCCCATTTATTTGAAATTATAGCTCCTTACATAAGTCATGTATTTTTACAAATTTATTTTTATATATATCTTATATTTAACGGGTATGCCCATGTAACATATATATGGAGTGCATGCACATATGTTAACCCATATCAAATAATTTTGTCATAGTAAGATTTTTTTTTTTTTTTTAGTTCACACAACTCAGAAGATATATTTCTTAACTAATTGAGTTATGGTTAGGTTGTGTCCCTAAATTATGAATACCATTGTAATTAAATCAAACACTCTCTTTTTTTTTTTAGCACATCAACATTTGGGGGTGGAGGGATTCGAACATCTGACCTTTTGGTCGGAGCACATGTCAATTATCGCTGAGCTAAGCTCGCTTTGGCATCAAACACTCTCTCTTATGTTAATTAATATTAGTGTTATTATATTTATAGCTTTATTTGTGTAATTAATTAAGCTAATATCTTTGAGCAAGGAAAACAATTTTTAAGCCAAGGTGATTTTCAAATAGACAAAAGTTTAATAAGACTTCAACTTTAGATTGAAAATTTCTCTCTTTTTTTTTTTTTTTTTTTGACAATATGGGGTGGGAGATTTGAACCACAGACCTCGTGGTTATCAGTACAACTTTATGTCAATTGAGTTATGCTCTTGTTGGCAATTTCTCTCTCCTTTTGTTTCTTCTTTTAAATGTGGCATGATTTAATTTCAAGCTTTTTTTATAACGCATATGATAATAGTTTTAGAAACTAATTCCGGAAAATATAACATTTAGAGCACATTTATATTGCTATTATTTTTTATTTTCAAAATTTTGTTTATTTACTTACCATTTTTTATGTTATAATCTTCTCGTAGTGAAGTCAATATGAACATAGCTCAATTAACATATAAAGCAAGTCGAAGTCTGAGGTTCGAATACTCCATTCCATATATTCTTAAAAAGAAAAAAGAATCTATTTTAACCAATTTGGAAACTATTTTAAAAATCCTAATTTCCAATTTTTATAAGGGGAAAAGATATTTTTGAAAAATATTTTTATTTTTGAAAGGATTAAAATCTTAAAATTTATTTTAAAATGTTCAAAAGTAAACAAGTACTACACTTGAAGTAAAAATAATAAATAAATAAATAAATAAACTCCCATTATTCAAGTACTCAAAGAAACTGTTTATTTTTTTTTTTCCTTTTGAGAAAAAATACTCAAAGAAACTTCAATTGATTTGAACGAATTAAAAAAAGAGATTAAATTAAAATTTTGAAAAGTTTTAATCATGTACTTACACTTTGAATTTTATGTTTTGGGTATATTTCTTTCGAGACACGTTAATTATATTAATATTAAGACCTATTATTAAACATAGCACATATATGGACTAATTTTTAAGTAGATGAAATTAATGAGATGAGGTTTTAAGAAATCTTTTTCTTTTTTTACTCACAATATTACATTTCAAGGGAAGGGGTCTCTACTTTCAAATTTAGAACACCCAAGTTCAAACCATTTATGACATTTTTAAAATTATACCATTTTCGTGGTGGGATTTATTTTTCTTTTTTTCTAAAGTTCAACAACACATTTGAGAGTCGGGGATTCAAACCTTCGACCTTTTGATCGATGATACATGTCAATTACCGTTGAGTCACACTCACTTCAACCGTGATCCTCTCGATTGAAATTATAATGGTTTGATCGTGAAGTGGCAAAGCACGTGAAGGACACGCGCAACCAAGTGCAAGTAGGATGGGAAGAAAAGAGAGAGGTGGTGATATATTTTTAAAAAAATTATAGTATTGGGTGGTGGGGCCCATCTAGAATCCTATGCGAATGCGAAGGGCAGAAGAGAGGGCATGATGGTGTAATTAACGGCAACTGGATGACACAGACACGTGAACACATGCAGAGATTGGGGCCAATTATTTATGTCCAAAAACAAACCAGGCTATATTCACATGCTACCAGGCCTATTTTAACATCTCTACACCTCCAATCACAGCCCTCTATTTCTCTTCCTTTCTCAAGGGCACTGAATATTTTGATTCATCTTTCTTTTTTTTTTTTTTTTTTCCTCTCTTAAATTTGTTTACAGATGATGGATGGGATGGGACTTGGGAGAGATGGATTGGACCTATTGGAGAAACAAAAAATAAATAAAATGAAAAGGGAAAAAAGTTGTAGAGAATATTTTCTTTTTTTCATTTGTATTTTAATGTCTTTTTTTGCTAATTTGTTCTCTCTCAGAATGGAAATATTATTTTTTTTCTTTTCTGTGTTTTTTGTTCTCAATGAAATAAATGGTATGAAATTTGACTCTCCATCCTCTTTTTTTTTTTTTTTTTTTTTTTTTCTCTTCTTTCCTCTCTATTTTTATTTGTCTTTTCCCTCTCTTTGCTAATGCTAGAGGGAAGAATTAGTACCACCTATATACTCTTTTTTTAAGAATATTGTCTAAGACAAAATATATCAAATGGTCCTTGCTGTTTTAGGTAATTCTTAATTTAGTCTTTAATTTTTTATAACTTTTTATTCTGTTCTTGATGTATTGAAAATTTTTAATTGGGTTCTTGGGAAGGGAATGGTTAGATTTTTGTTAAGAAGTTGATGTGTCAATACATTATTGTTTTATTGATCCATCGAGTTTTTTCTTTTCTTTTCTTTTTTTAAGTGGTATTTTTTATAGGATCTAAAGATATTTTTTAATATGTTAGAAATATTAAAAGATTAGTGACGTAGGAGTGAGAGATTTGAACCTTTGATTTTCGTAGAGGGTAGAGCTATGGACAAGTAGACGATTAAATAAAAAATATATATATCATTAATTTACATTTAGCCTATTATAAAATCCAAATCCAATTATGAGAATATTCCATGATTGTGAACCACAAAATCAAACAAATAAAAGATTAGTAAATAAATAATTAAATAAACAAGAGCTTAACTTTTTTTTTTTTTTTTTTTTTTTTGATATCTGAGCTTAACTAATTGAAAGTTTAGTGTATTGCTTTGATTTCACAACTTATCCAAGATTGAGTTTGAATTGAATTGAAAGTTTTTTGAGGTATGAGATTTCACTGGAAAGAGAGAGGGAAAAAAAAAAAAAAAAAAAAAAAAAAAAACCCTTCAAACAAGGGTTGATTTCTAAATGTTGATTGGGCTTGGGCTAGTTTTGGATGAAACATAAGCTAACAAAACTATTAATTATAATTCCATTTTAGTCGCTTCTAATCAATTTAGACAATTTTAGTTTGTTTTCTAGTAAAGAAAGTCAAATGTCTTCTATAGAAATTTCCTTAAAAGAATATTATTGTAAATTAAATTATTAGTTAAATAATTCATTACACAGTATTTCAAATGTATTAAACTTTTTCTTTTCTTTTTCTTTTTTTTTTTTCTTTTCTTTTTTTTTTTAAGTCAGTTTAGCAGACAATTGATATGTGTACTTCTTGACCAAAAGGTTAGAAACTCAAGCCTCTTGCGATTAAACTCAGGAAAAAAAATTATTTTCTTTAATATGTCGATTTAATTATAAAACTTAAGTATTACGAAATATTTCAGTTTCTAAAATTGTATATTGGTTTATATGTTTTCTTAGGGGCCGTTTGATAACCATTTTGTTTTCTGTTTTCTGTTTTTGTTTTTCATTTTTTAAAAACATGGATGTTTGATAACCATTTCTGTTTTTTGTTTTCTGTTTTTTAAAAACGTTTTTGAAATTATAAGCAAATTTCAAAAACCAAAAAAAGTAGTTTTTAAAAACAGGTTTCTGTTTTTCAAAAACTTATTTTTATTCTAATGCTTATTTTTCTCCTCTTTTACCTATCTCTCTCCAACAAATTCTTTTTTCTATTTTTTTCTCTCTAAAATTTTTCTCTCAATTTTTTTTTTTGTCTATAACTTGTCTATTTCTAAAAACTTATCAATAACTTTTTATCTCCTTAATAAACATATTCTAATTTTTTATTTAAAAAAAAAAATCTCCAAAATTTTCTATCTCTACATCTTTTCTTTATTTTTCTAATTTATCGTTATTTTTTTAGCATATCTTTTACTCTTGACCTTACTATCACTCTAAATTTTCTCTTTTTATTTAATTTTTTTATCTAAAATTTATCGCTTTTACTCTAACTTTTTTTCTAATTTTTTTCTCTAACTAATATCTTTTCTCGAGTCTAACTAATATTCTCTCTCTAAACATTTTCTTTCACATCTCTAAATTTTCAATGTTTAACTTTTTTCTCGTCTTTTCAAAAAAAAGAAAAAGAAAAACTTCTCTCGAATTTATATTTGTGTCTCTAAATTTTTGTTTCAACGTCTCTACACATTTTTCTCTCTCTAAAACATCTTTTTCATCTTTCTAATTTTTGAAAAACTGAAAACCAAAAACAGTTACCAAACAAGGTTGGTTTTCTATTTTTTAAAAACAAAAAAACAAAAAACAGTTATCAAACATATATGGTTTTTGTTTTTAAAAAACAGAAAACCAAAAACCAAAAACCAAAAACAGAAAAACCAAAAACCAAAAACTGAAATGGTTATCAAACGGGGCCTTAATGATTTAAATTCTATGAATTTAAGGAGTCATATATATTTATTGGCTGTATTGACTTTCTACCATGGTAATATTTTAGGCTCCGTTTGATAATCATTTGGACCCCGTTTGATAACCATTTGGGCTCCGTTTGATAACCATTTGGTTTTTTGTTTTTGGTTTTTGAAAATTATGCTTGTTTTTCCCCAATTTTCTTATCATGATTTGCATCTTTGTCAATGACACATTTAACTTCCTAGCCAAATTCTAAAAACAAAAACAAGTTTTTGGAAACTACTTTTTTTAGTTTCCAAAATTTGGCTTGGTTTTTGAAAACATAAGAAGAAGGTAGGTAACAAAATCAAGAAACTTATGTGTAGGAGTAGTGTTTTTAAGCTTAATTTTCAAAAACCAAAAACAAAAAACCAAATGGTTATCAAACGGGGCCTTGGTTTTTGGTTTTTGGTTTTTGAAAATTAAGCTTATAAATCCTACTTCCACCTTCATGCTTCTTTGTTTTTCTAATACCTTTCTTTCATTGTTTTTAAAAACCAACCAAATTTTGAAAACTAAAAAAAGTAGTTTTCAAAAACTTGTTTTTGTTTTTAGAATTTGACTAGAAATTCAAATGTGTCGTCATTGACAAAGATGAAAACCATGGTATGGAAATTGGAAGAAAACAAGCCTAATTTTGAAAAACCAAAAACCAAAAACCAAATGGTTATCAAACGGGGTCTTGATTTTTTATTTTTGGTTTTTGAAAATTAAGCTTGTTTTCTCTCAAATTTCTTACTATGATTTTCATATTTGTTAAAGACACATTTGAATTCCAAACCACATTTGAAAACTACTAGTTTTAGTTTTCAAAACATGAGTTGGTGTTTTGAAAACGTGGGAAGAAGATAGATAACAAAACAAAGGAAATTATTAGTGGAAGCAGTGTTAATAGACTTATTTTTCAAAAACAAAAAACAAAAAACAAAATGGTTATTAAACAGGACCTTGTTATTTGGGTTTAATTTTCTAGCAACAAAAGCATAGTTCAATTGATCAAAATATTAGTAATATTTATTTCAAGTTAAAGATTTCAATCTCTACCCCCACACACTTGTAACGTTGTTATTAAAAATAAAATAAAATAATATTTCTAATTATTTTCATCTAAAGTTCAATAATTTGAAGGTGTTGTACATAATTATTTGCTTTAGAATTATCACATTTCCCTTTGTCAATCAACTTAATGTGTGTTACATTGTTATAAATTTTAACTCGCGTAAATATGTGATTTTTTTTTTAGAAAACGTAAACACGTCAACTTGATTGTTAAGATATTATATTTTTGATAAAAAGTAAGAAGTTTCAACTTCCATATCTATAACATTATTGTTGAACTTAGATATAATAATAATTTTTAAAAAAATCGTGTAAATATTATTATAATACGCCTTAAAAGAAAAATTTATCAAATCCAAAAATTTATGATCTAAAAGAAATAACAATAACTTTTGAATGTATATTAAAGTGTGAAGGTATTATTGATAATACACCAAATGGTTAAATAAAAAAAAAATAAAATTAATGCAAGGGATTAGCTTCTAATGTTTTTGACAAATACAAGACCAAATTAGGACAAAAGAAAACTCAAGAATAAAAATTGAATTTCTAACCCAAAGTTAGAAATTAAAACATTAATATATATACCAAATTTTAGTATAATAATTGAAGTGATGACTATAGTCCATCATCATCATCATTTTTTATTTGGATCATAACCCCATACCACAAAGAATTGAAAAACTAGCGTTTTGATGCAATTTATACCTATTTTAAATCAAATAAAATGAGATTTTTTTTTACCCTCTTTTATATATTCTTTATAAAAATAATTGTACCGATAACCACGAGATCTGGTTTGAATCCCCCACTCCACATATTGTCAAAAATATATATATATATATTCTTTATATAAATAAGCCCTTAAGATATAGCAAATTTTAACAGATTTAAATTCTTAGTTTTATACTTGTCCTTGTTCCATTTTTGTCCTCCAATTTTTAAATATTCTATCTCAGTTTTTTAATTTCGACTTAAACAGAAATTATTTTTAACAATAAATTATTTAATAAAATTTTCATATAGACAGATATTATTAAAAGCGTCTAGTTTGACACTGATTTTGAAGAAACTTTTCTCTTCTTTTTTTTTTTTTTTTTCAGAATTACAAAATTGTGTATTAATTTAAATAAAATAAATTTTTTAATTACATGTAAATGCAAAATTTGATTAACAATTACTTTTGAAATTAGATTCGCTAAAATTTTGGCACATAATTTTCATTTTATCCTTTTATATTTTCAGTAGAGGTTCTTCATGATCAATTCCGATTTTTTTTTTTTTAAAAAAAGTTTAATTTGCCGTTTCTACCTTCTTTTTTTTGCTTAATTTTTTAATTTAAATTGAAATGATATTTTATTGGATACAATTTCTTCTAAACAATTGTTTTGCTTAATATTTTATCAAATAATTTAGCGTAAATAAAATATAACTTGTCATTTAAATTATACAATCTTTTAAATGTTATCTTAAAAAAAAACAATAATAATAATAAAAATAAATGTTAACATAACATTATATACCATTTGGTTTTTTATTTTTTATTTTTGAAAATCGTACATGTTTTCTCTATCATTGCTCTACAATATTTCCATCTTTCTTAAAGAAACCTTTGAATTCTTAGTCAAATTCTAAAAAAAAAAAAAAAAAAAAAAAAAAAAATTATGATTATTAGTTTTAAAATTTTCAAAACTCTAACTTAGATTTTGAAAAACATTTTAAAAGTAAATGTAAATAACAAAACAAAAAATACTCAAGGTGAAAGTAGTGTTTTTTTTTTTTTTTTTTTTGAAGAAGTGAAAGTAGTGTTTATAAGCGTAGCTTTTGAAATCAAACTCAAATTCATACCTTTTCATTTTCTTTTTTTTTTCTTTCTATTATTTAAAAAAAAAAATTAAGTTTGCTGCTTCTCCTCTTTCTACTCGTTTTAATAGAATTATTTCTATTATCTTTTGTAATTAAATTGGAATTACATTTGGTTAGATTCAATTTAAGAAATATTGTGCTTATTTTAGTCGTCATTAATAGTTAATTCAAGTCAATCTACTATTAAGTCAGTAACTTGTTTTTCATGTAAATTAATAGAACACTAATTTTTTTTTTTTTTTGTACATCAATATTTGGGGTGGGGGGATTCGAACCTCTGACCTCATGGTCGAGGGTACATTCCAATTACCGCTAAGCTAAGTTCGCTTTGGCAATAGAACACTAATTTACTTCTAAATAAGAAGTGAATTTTTGAAGAGAAGAAGAATGTGAAAGAAAGGATGGGAGGAATTAAAGATACCGACGAATTAAGAAAGATAAAGAAAGAGAGAGAGGGAGAGAGAGACAAAGAGGGGAAGAACATTAAATAGACTCAACAACCTGCAATGAGTTGTAAAAACATGAAAGAGATGTGTCATAAAAAAATTAGTTGTTACCAGCACAGAAGTTTGTCCAAAAATATATATAAGGAAGAGAGGAATTGCACTTTTCTGGCCCCTCACCAAACACAATGCCACTAAATCAAACATCATCAATGAATGCTTCTAGTGTTCTTTGTATGTATTCTATGTAGTTAAAACCCTTTAGCTTTTTTATATTTCCCTTTCTTTTCTCAATTTTCTCTTTCATTTTTTCTTTTTCTTTTTTTTTTTTTTTTTTTTTTTTTTTTGGGGAGGGGAATAATATTTGGATGCTTTGCAATTGGAGCTTCCAAATTCCCTATTTTGGGCCTAGGCCCACTCTTGGGTTTTGTGTGTTACCTTTTTTTTTTTTTTTTTGCCTTCTCAAACATGGGCTTGATAGCCTTCACATGGATATATCTTTTTTTTTCTTTTTACTTTTTTTCGATTATATTACAAATTTAGTATCTGATCTTTTAGGTTTGTCTCTAATAGACTTTTGAACTCTAAAAAGTTTCTCTGAACTTCTAATTTTGTGACTAACATATCACTGAACTTTTTAATTTTGTGTCTAATAGGTCCTTAAACTTAATTTCAATATTAGATCTAATAAGTCATTGACCATTTTTTTTTTAATTCATGAGTCTATTGTATGAAATTGAAAGTTGTTTTATTAGGCAAAATTCAATTTTATGTCTAAAACGACATTCATTAGTTTTAAAAAATATTGAATTTGTTAGGTGTTTATTAGACACAAAATTGAAAGTTCTGGGATCTATTAGACGTTTTAAAGTTGAAGAATCTATTTAATAGAAAAGTTAAAGTTGAGGTTGTAAGTTCAAGTTTAAGAACTTATTAGACATAAGCCTAAAAATTTAGGGACTAAACTAGAAATTTAACCTTTTATCTTTCTTATAAGAATATAACATTACAATCGTGAGGGTATCGGTGAATTTTTATCTATAGGAAAAAGTTTATTATCATGCCTTGCCATTAATATTGAAGTTGACAATACTTCATCTAGTATTTACTCATTTCATTGATACTTAGACATATTATGTAAGTTCATAGTGGTAGATAGTTAATCGTCCCCAAGATTTAAAAAGTTTCAATTGAGTCTAAACTTTTGATATGTTGAATCTAAAAAGTTATTTGGTTAGTGTTGTCACTTAAATGTTGATATGACACACTAAATTGATTGACAAGTAGGTCAACAAAATTAAATAGGGAAAAAATCAATTTTGGCCCTAAACTTAGTAGGTTGTGTCAATTTTAATCCTGAAATTTAACTCTAAATTTAACCAATTTTATCAATTTGAACCCCAAACTTTCACAAATGTTGAAATGTAGACCTTTGGTTAACTTTCCATTTGAATTTCCATTAAAACATGTAATTGACAATTTCCTCATTTTTTTTATTCAAATTTGCACATGAGTTGGTTTTTTTTTTTTTTTTTTTTTTTTTTTTTTTTTTTTTTTTTTTTTTTTTTTTTTTTTTTAAAAAAAAAGAAATTTGTTGGAAAAACTCTTTATTTGAAGAAATCAAATATTCCAAGTTGATTATTCTCATTGTTATTACCCGTTAAGTGTATCGTATATAATTAATGTCAATTCCCTATATCGAATTTGAACAATTCAAATTCACTCATCATTTTGTTCCAAGGTTTAGTCTGTATGAGCTAGCAGGGGGACCTAATGGACCTACAAATCATGGGCTCCAACTATCCGAGATTAACCGGCTAAACTCATTAACCTAGTTAACCAACATTCGCTAACTACCGGGACACTCCACTATAGCCTAGTAGCTGCACTCCTTCACTGTAGATATATTTATGTCCACCCGATATAACCATGATTAGTAAGTCAATCCTTCACAGGTTGTTTGTAACTATAACTGGATCAAATGTTCGTTTTACCCCTAAAGTTACCTCTTGTTCCTTAAGTCCCATTGATCTTCTAATGAACATTTGGTTTGTGGTCCAACCACCAAACCGAGTCCCTCTCGGACCAATGAGAGGGCGAGATCCCTTTATTTAAGCCCCAGAGTCCGCACTTAAGGGAACAACCTCTTTAATATACCTAATTCGGGTAGGAGTGAATTCCATCTTGTAGAACCATGTCCCCAGCTATCTACCCAGTCTTATCCTCAAAATAGTAGGCTTATTGAGTCGGCAATGATGAGCCACTCTCACCCATGCAAATCAAAGGATAATCCCGAATAAACAAGAGTTCATAGTTAGCTCAGGATTAAGATCGAGTTACCTAGGTTATCGTATGAAATTAGTAGTTTCAACAGTAAATGACGTTATAAAGTGAAAGTGACTTATTTCTCGGTCCTGGTCTTATGCAAACTCATTGCATAGGACACCCCCACTCGCATGTATCCACATGAACGATTCAGGATCACGTCGTCTGTACTAATATACAAAGTGGGTCACATCTCATAGTGTCCCCAAGATAAGGTACCCAACCCTATTCATATACTATAGACCATTTTGGCTATTACTCGAACTTGACCCACTTTTATGTCTCCACATAAAGTTCAAGTATTCATACTGTAGCCATGGATCTTAGTTTATTGGATTTGGATTAATTAATGCAAAACTAAACAACCATTCAATAACACCTTATTGAATAACCTTAATAACACTTTATTGATCATAATTAACTTGTTACATTTACTATCCACGAGTTTTAGGATATAAAACCCAACATTGAGTTAGATAGAGAAGCAACCTACAGCTTTTAAAGTTTACTCACTTAATCTAGAGTGTTCAAAGTCTACTCAAGTTTGTTTTGCAATTCTATCTTCACTGCTTAGTTGTTATTTTTACTGAACCATTTGTACACTTAGCATTTTGCTTTTAATGTGCGAAGATTACTTTCAAAATTATTTTTGCCTCTTTCTTATTCATGAGCCAATTTTCTCTTTGAGATTCAAAGATGTGGATGCCCTAAAGAGTCGAATAAGACCTATTATGTAATCTTGTAACTTTGCTCACTACTCTAGCATTGTTTGTTTTTATTGATCTAAGATTTCATTGTTAATCTAAACTAATCACTTAGGTTGGCATATAATGTTGAATCCAATATTGAAAGGGTTGGATAATATACGATTTTCATAAAAGCAATACAGAAAAAAAGCCTAAATATAGCTTTAATTGTTTAGACTCTCAAAGGTGCTTTAAATAAAAACCGGCTGGAATTTGGTTTAATGTGTAGAGTGTCGTGAAGGAGGGTTGAGGGCGCATTGTTGGTTGCGTTGCATACTTTGAGGTTGAAACTGATTTGAATCCCTCTTTTCTTCTTATTTTCTTTTATTTTCCCAACAACGATCATCTCCCATTTATTTTACTGGTTACCTTGGTTACAAATTTTGAGAAGATGTTTGCTTTATTCATTAATTTTTGAAAAATGTTTTCTTGGGATTCAATACTTGGAATTCTTCCATTTTATTACTTGTTTGTGTGTACTTGCGCTAGGCTAGATGCCTTTCTAAAAAAATAAATGTTTTAAATTAAGCTCACACATTTTTAGTCATTAAAGACTTATTAGGAATAATCAAAACTACAAAATATAAAAATGTAATTTAAATATGTTAAGGTTCAAAGAAAACTAAATTTATAATTTAACTACTATTTTATTTCATAGACTCTCTAGACTATCTTTGAATGTGGCTATTATAGTTAGCAATGAATTGGAGTTTGTTGTACATGCTACTATAATAACATAAACTTAAATGACACGGTTACGATGTAGCGTAAGCGTTAAATCTGATGGAATTAATAGCAAGCATCTAGTACATATAGAATTGAAAGTTAATTTTGAGACTTGTAGAAACTTTTTAGAATAGGGAGACTGAACCCTAATGAGACAAGCGTTGGTGTTGGGATGAGAGTCTTGTAGAAACTTTGTAGAAACTTTTTAGAACAATGGTTTTCATCCAATCTCCTTACAATGGTTTTCATCTTTTGTTAAGGACACATTTGAATTCCTAACTAGATTTAAAAAATATATATAGTTTTTGAAAACTAATTCTTTTCGGTTTTCAAAACTTGACTTAATTTTTGAAAACATGGAAACGAGGTAGATAACAAAACAAAAAAAAATTATAGGTGGAAGCAGTTTTTATATGCTTAATTTTCAAAAACCAAATAGTTATCATATCGGGTCTGAATAAATTTGGCTAGGATTTTAACCCAAAGTCTATTTAAGGGGACTGATAGACAAACTCTAGAAATACACAATAGATCAGTATTTGAGATAATCAACACATAATTTTTCCTCCTCTATAAGCCAACAAAGAAAGACTCTTCTTCTATTAATATTCCCGATGTCGAAGATCCCACATTGAAAAGATGAGAAGACCTCACAACCTTTATAAGATACATGAGTTACTCCTCTTTTTGTCAAAATTGGTTTTGAGATGGAACTTCGTGTTTATCTAATACCTGATAGGTGTTGGGTTTTATGCCCTAAAACTCGTAGATAGTGAATGCAAACGAATTGTATACTTATTTCAATAAAGTGTTATTGAGTTTCTACAATAAAGTGTTATTGTTAAATATTGCACAATTTGACCCAAATCCAATAAACTAAGATCCAAGGTTGTTTACATGTGACTTGAACTGGTATGTGGGGACATACGGGGATCAGTGTTCAAGTAACAACCTAAAAGGTCTATAGTACAGGGATAAGACTGGGTACCGTATTCGATACAGACGTATTGATCCAAGGCGTCCATGTAGGAGACATGCGAACGGGGGTATCCTATGCAATGAGTTTGCATAAGACCGGACCACGAAATAGTAAACCACTAGATGTAACACCATTAACTAGTTAGGTTACTGTTTCAATACGATGACCTAGCTAGGTAACTCAGTCTTAATCCTGAGTGTGTCATGAACTCCTTCTCATGAGGGATTGTCCTTTGATTAGCATGGGTGAGAGTGGCCAATACGCCGACTCAATATGCCTTCCTTTTTGGGGACAAGACCGAGTGGGAGGCTGGGGACATGACAACACAAGAAGGAATTCACTCCTTCCCACTTCTAGGAGAAGTAGATGAGTGTTCCCTTGAGTGGTGACTCCGGGACTTGAACAAAGGGATCCCGTCCTCTCACTGGCCCAAGAGGAACTTTCTGTTTAATGGTTGGACCATAAACAGGTTGTTCATTAGAGGAGCGCTGGTACTTAAGGAGACAGATGTAACACATGGGTAAAACGGTAATTTGACCCAACTGTAGTTACGAACACTTGTGAAGGATTGACTTACCGGTATAGGTCTATATCCGTGGACACAGAAATGTTCTACAGTGAGAAGAGTTCAGATGTGGGTCTTTAGTGGAATGACCCACAGTTAATGAATATTGGTTAACCTGATTAATGAGTTTAATCGGTTAACCTCATATCATTGGAGCTTCTGATTTGTAGGTCCATTAGGTCCCCCTGCTAGCTCGTAAAGAGTAATTAGGAACAATTATATCTTGAGAGGATTTGAATAGTTCAAATTCATATTGGGAATTAAGTTAATTGTATGAGATACAAATTAATATAATGTATAATGATACATTAAAATATAAAGTCTAATTTGAAATTAAACTTTATTATTATGAGAGAAATAAATATTTGAAGAAGTTCAAATATCAATATGAATTTGATTCATATTAAATTTATAGGATATAAGAGAATTGGAAGGAGTTCCAATTTTAATATGAATTTGATTCATATTATAGAATTAATTAATTGAATGCCTGAAATTAAATATATGATATTTAATTGGGTAATTAATTAATTAACTAATAGAAGGTCTGAAATTAAATATATGATATTTAATTTGTGATTAATTAATTTAAAGAATTAATTAATTGGAAATTAATCAATTATGAAAATGATTAATTACTTATGAAAGTAATTAATAATTTATGGAAATGATTTAATCACTTATGGAGGTGATCAATCATTTATGGAAAAGATTAATCAATTATGGAATTGATTGGTTATGGAATTGATTAATTATGGAAAAAATTAAATCAATTATGGAAATAATTGATTTTAAATGAATATTTTATTCATGGCATTTCTCCTATAAATAGAACACTAACCCTAGGGTTTATCTGCTACAACAGATGGCCACCATAAGGCCCTCTCATATTCTCTCAACTCAAGAACTCTAGGGAGAATTTTCTCTCTAGAGTTTTTCCCATTCAAGATTAGGTAGTCCCACAACTACGTTCCTAATCTCAGAGTTATAGCGGGGAAGATCAAATGGTGGTGTTCTTCGTTGTTGCAGAGCAATCAAGAATCATTCTTGAAGTATTCAGAGTCGTCAACGGAGGTATGTTTTTCACCGCTTAACCTTTTGCCAATGTATTGGTATTTTGTAGAACGAAATTAATTTACGAACGGTCCAATTGCTTCCGCTGTAACGGAATTGGGAATTCCAATCCTTCAATAGGTTCATCCAAAATGTAAGGATTTTGATCCTCTAGCTTTGTCGATCCGCATCAAACCCCTTCGAATTGCAGGTGCTCGTGGTTCACTCCAACTTTTTGGACAAAATTAACTTAGACCTACCAACATATTAGAGATAACTCTATTGTTTTGGGTTATGCAAGCTACTAATGGAGATCCAAAGGGATTTTATACTTGAAGTTATGAATGCAAGAAAAGTTAAAAGGAAGAGAATGGTAACATAGCTGTTCTAATAATACCAAAAGGAATGGAAGGACTTGCTATCTATAGTGATGCTTCCAAGAAATACATGTGTTTGTGTTCTTATGCAGTGTGGTAAATTAATAACATGTAGTTAGTGTCAACAAAAGAAGCATGATGAATTGAATTACCGAATAATTTGTTAGTAGCTGCCAAAGTAAGCTTAGCTCAACGATAATTGACATGTATTCTTGACTAAAATGTCAGAAGTTCGAATCCTCCCATCTTAAATGTTGATGTACTAAAAAAAATTGTTGGTACCTACTAATATATATTAGGAGAAAAGATCTAAATCTTTACCCATCATCAAACCCCCTTAAGCATTTATTTACTAAAAACTATATCTAAAATTAATGAAAAACAGTCCTTAAATAAGAAAAATATAAATCTAAAAATGATGGATTTTTTTCTTGTAAACGTTTATTAAATCTTTATATTTCATAACAGCACAACAGACAAACCCAGACAAAATAAGAAGTTGAAAGTTTAGAAGATCAATAACTTCTAATTAAAACTATATAATAGATGGAAGAAAGTGAAAATTAATATCATTTGGTTTTTTATTTTTAGATTTTTAAAATTAAGCTTGTAAATACTTTTTTTTTTGAAAAATTATAAATACTACTTTCTCCTGCGAGTTTCTTTGTTTGGTAAGTTATCTACTTTTTAAAAATGTTATCAAAATCCAAGTTAAATTTTGAAAACTAAAAATAGTTTTTGTTAGGGCCAATTGTAACACTAGCAGAAAATAAAAGAGAATTTGCAGTCGTGCCTTCAGTTTTTGTATGTTGCAAATATAGCAAAAAAAACATGGTCCATCCCAAACATTAAAGTTGAAAAGTCGAAAAAACCCCTTAAAAACACGGAGGTTTAAGAAGTATATCAATAGTGTTATTGATATACCGTATATCAGGTAAATCATTCATTTATTTAGTGTGTCTAATATATTTGATATATCAGTCAACCTAACTACTTTAAATTTGGTATATCAGTCAACCGATCTACTTTAAATTTTGTATATCAATCTATTGATCTACTAAATGTAGATGTATATTTCGTGAATATAATATTTTTTATTCATGAAGTATACACACGAGTTTTTCATTAGTTTGAATATTTTTTATATAATTCATTAATGAATAATTAGAAATATATATATATTTTTTTTTGGATAATATGTATAGTGGGAGATTCAAACATCTAACTTCTTGATCAAATGTACATGTCGTATGTCAATTGAGTATGCTCATGTTGGCAAATATATCATTGATATATTATATATCATCTTAATGATATATACTATTGAGTCATTAATGATATATTTGAAATTGCATTTTTAGTGAGTATTGATCATATACTACTAATATACTTAAAAATGTATCTTCTTAATATACTTATAAATAATTTTGCATTCCATGGCCTTCATGATACACCAACAATTATAACAGTGTTATATTACTAATATACTACTGATATACTAATGATATACCTTGTTAGTGTATCAAACATGTTATACTTGAAATGAATTTGCCAACATGAGTATAGCTCAACTTGCATAAGTTGTGTACTAATGATCGACAGGTCCGTGGTTCGAATCCCCCCACCCTCACATGTTGTCCAAAAAAAAAAAATACTTGAAATGAATTTTGAATGAAAGCATCGATATAATATTGATATATACACCAATGATATACTTAATATAACATACGAGATATATCAATGATATATCAACATTCATATCAATTGTATCAAGTATATCAAAGATTCATCAAATTATTAGTATTTTGAATATAAGGAAAAATACACTTTTGGTCCTGAGATTTGAGTTAAGTTACACTTTGGTTCATAAGTTTTAAAACTCAACAAAATTACCCATGAGGTTTTGATTTCGTTACATTTGGTCCCTCCGTCCAAATTTCTATTAAATCCTAACAGTTTGCTAACGGGACACTATTATTTTAATAAGAAATTTCTTTTTTAATTTTTTAAATAAAAATATTATTATTTAAATATTTTTTTAATTCTTTCTCTCCCTTTCTTTTCCTTCTTCTCTTTCTTCTACTTCTCATTCTTCTACTTCCACTTATAAGTTTTCATATGTTGTTATCTACCTTTTTCTCATGTTTTAAAAAACCAAGTAATTTTTTTGAAAACTAAAAAAACATAGGTCTTGTTTGATTTTTGTATTTTGTTTTAAAAAAAATAACTATTTGATTTTTTGTTTTAGTTTTTAAAAATTAAACTTATAAACACTACTCCCACCTATAAGTTTCTTTATTGTGTTATCTACTTTCTTCTCATATTTACAAAAACTAAGTCAAGTTTTTTTTTTTTTTAAAAAAAAGTAGTTTCCAAAAACTTTTTTTTTTTTAATTTGACTAGAAATTTAAATGTGTTCTTAACTAAGATGAAAACCATCGTCAAGAAATTGGAAGAGAACAAGCATAATTTTTAAAAACTAAAAACCAAGGTTATCAAACGGAAAAAATATGTTTTTGTTTTTGGCATTTAATTAGGAATTCAAATGTGTGTTTCACGAAGATGAAAATCTACCGAAATCGAAAGAAAACCCGTATAATTTAAAAAACCAAAGGATTATCATTAGGGACCATTTAAACTTGTTAATCTAAAAGGAAATCAAACTCTGGATTTTTTTATCTAAACTTTGATAAATCTAGAATCGAACTAAAAAAAATATCAATTTTATCAAATATCTACAACAGTTCTTTTTTGGGAAAAAAAATAATTTAAAGTCGTTATTTATTTATTTTTTGAAAAGTAAAGTGTTTTAATTTTTTTTATATAAAAAAAACATAGTGAAAGCTTGAAGGTCAAACTAGAATTGAATACAAGTAGGGATTTTTCAAAAAAAAAAAAAAAAGAATACAAGTAGGGATTATTTTGTTTTTTTTTTTTTTTTTTAAAAAAAGGGTTCCGCGTTAAACCCTACGCACGAACCTTCCTCCTTCCCCCATAAACCCTTCGACCTTTTGAAGAACCCTCAATTCTCTCTTTCTCTCTCTCTCTCTCTGCGCCATTTCTTTCTCTCTCTTCAACCTTCAATTTCAACCGAACCCTAATTTTTGTTCCTTCAAAGATCCCCTTCTCCTCCTCCAATGGAAGATTCCTCCCAATCAGCCGGTGATCGGAAGACCCGTTTCTACCACCCCTACCAAGACCTCCACGTTCCGATCACCAAGCTCTACGAGCTCCCCACCTCCCCCGAGCATCTCTTCTTCGAAGAGGCCGCCAGGCCCCACCGTTCTTGGGGCGAAAATCTCCAGTACTACACCGGAATCGGCTACTTGTCCGGCGCCCTTCTCGGCGGCGCCAGGGGCTCCGTCCAGGGACTCAGGGCCGCCGAGCCCGGCGACTCCATGAAGCTCCGTCTCAATCGAGTTCTCAACTCTGGGGGCCAGCTCGGCCGCAGGGCTGGCAACTCGCTTGGGATCCTTGGCTTGATTTTTGCCGGTTTGGAAAGCGGGGTTATTCATTTGAGAGGTTCGGATGATGTCTTGAATAGTATTGTCGCCGGATTGGGGACTGGCGCTCTTTACAAGGCGGCTTCAGGGCCGAGGTCGGCCGCCATCGCCGGTGCCATTGGAGGGATTGCTGCTGCAGCTGCAGTTGCGGGCAAGCAGGCAGTTAAGAGATATGTGCCAATATAGGCATTGGCATGGCAATTAGCAAGTTACACAAATCTGTTTGGATGGTAAAGCATTGGGTTTCTTTGATTTTTATTTCTTGATATTCTTACACAGTTAGTTTATTCATGTATCGGTGAATAATATACACTATTAGCTCACTAATGCTCGCTCTTGTTATTTGCAATTGTTATACAATCAGTTGACTTGCCACTTATTGATGCCCTGGATTAATGGGGAACTTCTAATTTGTGTTTGATTGCTCTCTTCCTATTTGTAATTGATTCTGAACCCTTTATAATTAATTTGGATGACTTCTACTTGCCTTTCATTTCATTATAAATCTTTTGAGGAGGGAGAAAGATGTTGTAGCTGCAGAATTGGAGAAAGGGCTCTGAATAGATGGCAGGATTTCAAATTTGTGCTTATTGGTAAGTTTAGGAGCAGGGTTTGGTGATATTTCTGTGATAGTTCTTCTGAATCAATCACTAAAATGCAGAGATTTTCTTTTTAGCAATTGCATAAAAGTTCAAATGCCAAGGCCAAGTTTTCAAATCAGACTTTTTCCTTACCTTTGTAATTAATAGTGTTGGAAGCCATGTCAAATGTGGTGCTTAGATTAATTTTCAAAGTTATAGAAATTAAAGGTGGGATTGACTTGACTGCATAGGCCCTAATGTCAAAAGCATCTTGTTAATTTTCCATAGGCTTTAGGGTTAAAATTCATCGCATCTGGGTCTGAACTTTGAGCCGCTTACGTTGATCAGTTCTTACTTTTCTTTCTTTAGCAGCCTCCAACTTATGATGAATTGTATGTATGGGTTGAAGAAAATGCTTCATAGGTTTCATGTTAATGCTGTAATTTCAACAGGTGCATCATGGCTCTCAGTTTGACCTGCTCTTATGGCAGAATGGGTAGAATCTCAAATCATTTTTATGGTCATTATAAACAAATTGGTTTGGGTTTAACTTGACAAAGCTTATACATTCATAACGAATTGGCCTCTGACTTACTGATCTACATTCTCCAATTCCTCTTAAATACACTTTGGTTCAAAATTCAATGTAGCTTGATGTGTGAATTGTTTCTCCTTCTGTTAAAAAAAGTTCACTTCCCTAGTTTGAAACAACAAAATTATACCTACTTGAACAAATATTTTGCCGAGTCAACAAGCTCAAAATTCATTTTTCTACACAATCTAAAATTCCGATCTTAAATTATACCAACTTACCTCAATCTTGTTAATTTTGGATTCTTAATCTTTTGTGGAAAGTCGTATTCATCTCTATCAAAGAAGAAATTATGATCAAGACTACATTTGAAGCCAAAATACATAACAATTTTTACTTCCATCTTAAAACAACATACTTCTATTGATACCTTTTTTTATTATTATAGAGTTTTCCTTATTAGTTTAGGTACCATCTTTGACCAATCTTACCTTCAGGGTACCTGAGTCAATACTGGCATTCGGCTCTTATTGTTAGTGGTCCCTAGGTGCTTTTGTTTGCAGCCTATGTGTTCTTGAGCTGAATTTCAAATTTTCTAGGCAACAATCTTTGCAAGAAAAGAGTTTCCAAACCCCTTCAATATTAGAATTGTGAAAACAGCATTTACAGTTCCAAAAGACATGCAGGAACAGAGTTAATAATGATGTATATATAATATTAGGCTAACGCTTTATTCAAAACATAAATTTGATATTCAAACATTTTTAAGTATGACATGAAATAAGCCAAAAAGGGGACCTTTCATTCACTTGAAAATTGCCTGAATCACATGCTCGTTTTAGTTCAAATCTGTGCACATTTTGTAACGTTCTCGTACATACCTAAAATTCGTTTCTGGGATTTTCATACAAGTGCTTGTAGAAACTAAACACGTATCTTAGATATGGTCCTACCTCACATGGAACAAGTTGAAACTGAAACTGCAGATCGGCTCGGTAGAAGGATTTCTGTGTTCATTCTCCAAAGTGCACTTAGCCCCAGGTTGGCTCTCTGCAAACAGCGAAACGGGCAAGTTTGTTGGAGATTTCTTTAAAATGCAAACTCTAAGCATTATTGGGTTATAGCAAGTGTTAAAATTGGTAAAAGAAAATAACCACCAGAAAGAGGTAATAATAAAGCCGACATATTTAATGCAAGTACATTGAACCATGTGGGCACAAGACTTGCATGTGCAAATCTTGGTTCATCTTTCATGTATCTCTATAAGTTCAAAGTACTTGGTCAGATCATATCACAAGGCAGGAGTGAGGGCCGTGATGTGTACATCACAATTTTGGAGTGAGGGAAACCCAAGGCTGATTGACATGACTTCACAAATGAACAGAGGTGAACAGATTTGTAAGTGCTTCGTAATTTCTGATCTGCTTTTGAGAAAAGTTCAATTTTTGACTCTTAGTTTAGTGAGAGATTTAGTCTCAACAGAAATTGATTTAGACCCTACACTTATGTAATTAGTAACCATTAATTAGTTAAGCTCTCATGCCAACAGGAACATAGCTAAGTAGGAATATAGCTCATTAGTCAAGATATCTTCTCCTTCTCTCAAGTAAGAGGTTTCAATCCTCACCCCCACATTTGATGTACTAAAAATTAGTTAAATGCCTTTACCATTAATTTTTTTTGGCTAGATTCGAGAATTTCTTTTCAGTGGGTTTGGGCATTTCTTTGACATGATTTTCAGTGTTTGTTCGTTGAATTTTGTGTGATTTTTGGTTGATTCTGTTCACTGGCACTTTTTTAAAGTAGTTATACTTATTTTAAGGTTTAAATGATGAAATTGAAAGTTTTATGTTAAAACTGACTCTGTAGAAGAGACTTAGAATCACATCCTGCTTTCTTCATTATTTTCCCACTCAGTTAGAAGTGTTACCTTTTGGTTCGTACTGAACTTCTTTCAATCCCCATCAGTCTCCATGTATGGCGAAGCGATCACTCGTTTAAAGCTTTGTGGAAAGCAACCTGAAATAACAAATGAACTATAATTCCATGAACCTACCACACGAGAATATCCAGATTGCATAAATTCTACAGTGAGGATTTGCAGCAAGTTTGCAGAAAGAAAAACTTCTACTTCAACCCAAATTTACATCTGAACAAAACAATAATTAGCTAATAATGAAAAGGGACAGAAGAGATCTCACAGAAGTTGATGTTTTCAGCAATTCTCTAATCGCCATTGTAGCATAAGAGGATGTAGGGAGAGTAAAGCTCATCTTGAGAGCCATCTGAGGATCCTGAGTGCCTTGCCCATTTCCATTTTCATTTTCATCTGCTTCAAGCTTCATATTCTTTTTACAGCACCCTGATTGTTCTGTGGAATCCAATGATTCTTCATCTTTAGATTTATCGGAAAATTTTTCTTCCTTGGTAATTTCAACACTTCGAGACTTCAAAAGGTTGTCTAAATCACTCTGTGCCAGAGGCAAATTACGATCAACATATGAGATCAATTCCCTGCCAAACAACAGAATTTAATCTTCTAAAGAATAAAATGCTAGGAATTAATGATTTAAAACACTTAAAGAAAGTACCACTCGTAGTCCTTTGGTCTTTGAAAAACTCTCCGGTAGCTTCCAGTCATACTGGTAATCGAGAATTCCCTGGGGCCATATACCATACAGTACAATATAAAGAATATAAAAATATTACTTTCTATAAAATGAAAATGAGGAGAGAAGATGGCTTGATCTCATGAGAGTTTGTAACATACTTTACATTATGAATAGTCTCCGTCAAGCTAATTGAATCCTAAACAATAGAAATCAAGAGGTAAATAATGGGGTTTATGTAACAAGTAAAATGCTACTAGAAGGAAAAAAGATGCAAAACGAGGTCTATACTCCACTATCCCCGTGTCTGAAATTGGATAGTTTGTGTAATTAAAAGTGACAACCAATGGTGAGCAAAAATCTCACAATGTGTATTTATCAAAAGTCCTGTCATGATTGAAATTAAACTTCACCCTCATTCCCCAAAAATATAATGTCATTATCATCCAACTTGCAAAATAGTAACAATTAACAGTTTTTTGGGTCACTAATGTACTGAAGGTTGCTGTTGAAAGCTACAGACACTCTTAAGAGATCTTGAATTTGATGCAAACGAGCATGAATGTTTGGCACATCTTAGAACACTTCTGATAAGCAAAACAAGCTTCCAATCATCTATACTTACGCGTACAGGAGAAAGAAATAAGGCCACATTTACTAAACTGCAGTGTAAAATAGGCTGCAATCGCAATGAAAAATCAATAGGATGAGAATGAGATTCTTTTGATGTTGTTTACTTCACCAGGTTGCGATCGCAATCGGATTCCCACGGGGGCGTTTACTTCAACAACATGACTTTTTGATCTCAATTTTGTGCACTTCAAATTTTCAAATTAACCGTTGAGTGACTAATAATCGCGATATCGTCTCCAACTCACACTTGTCTCAGTCATCCCATTCATCTTCTTACTACCTTCTTTCAGGTAAGAAGAATGTTTCCAATCCTTTGAGTTTCATTTACTATTAACCCTTGCGAGCGAACATCATTTCTTTGAATTCCTCTGGTAAGTTTGTTCACAGCCCATTTTTTGAGAAATTTGTTCGCTAAATTTGTTCGCTTCATGCAATCTAATTGTGTATTTAATCACCACAAGAGGTGATCTCTCCTTCCTCTTCCTGCTCAGACCATTGTAGGGGCAACTTTTTTTGTGTTGCTTGTTCCTTCCACGACCACGTACCCCACAACATGGGCATGACTTCCTCTCTTCCATCACCTTCCCCTTCCCCTTGTCAACGTCCTCCTGTCAAAGGCCAAACACAAACAGTTGTGGTGATGGTTGGTTCACACCAGAAGGCAAGATCTCCAGTTGATACGGCTCCACCACCATGTGGTGGAATTCGAGGTGGAGACCTCGATGTTGTTGGATTGCAAGATGAGTTGTTTGTCAGTTCATTGTCAGTGCTTTCATTGAGGGATGAGGTGTTTGTTAATAGTGTCGCTGGAGTGAAGGGTTTGTTGTACTCGTTGTACGGAGTGGGATAGTCCAAGAAACTGTAAGAGTTAGATAGCATTTTGTGAAGGGTGATGAAATCAATCAGAGGAGTGAAATATAAATAAGGAGTCGATGGGGGTTGTTCTCTAACCAGTGAGATGTATTAGTGCCATTAATTAGGGATTTAGTAATATTGACCGTTGTCAGTACAATTAATTCAAAATTTTGTCGTTTAGGCTCCTAAAACACCTTTCATGACTGACATAGGTGAATTATCAGATCGAGATCGAGAGCCAAATGAAGATGATGATCGAGATTTATCACAACATCGAGATCGCAATCAAGTACTTTGAGATCAAGATAGACTTCAAGATTGAGACCAGTGACGATGCAACACGAGATTAAGGAAGATAATTGACTTCAATTATAACTAACTTTAATTAGGGCTCGTTCTATTTTGTACGAACAATGGCTTCTTCGTTTCTGCAGGCCCTTCAACGTCCACTCTCATATGATGGTACCCCAATCTTTACTATCGAAGTACGTTAAGTCATCAACATCTCAATCAGTGATTTGTCAACAAAAGTCTTTACTCTATCCTTTCCCATCATTGCAAGATCTGTGAAATTTATTAGGAAAACCTTCACTACATCATCATTCTCGAACACCAACTGCTTGTAAGTTTTTGCAAACTCCCTAAGGTGTAGTTCACCATGTTGGGGGAAGTACTTTCGCGCAAAAGCGAACAAGATACATTACTATGCTCCACTAGCTCAAGAGACAACCAAAGTCCCATCCAAGAATTCATCCTTTGAGAACGTCGCAATTGTTCCCCTCAAGTTAAACTTAATGACGTCCAACCTGTGATCGACAACTTTCCTCATAAAGATTTCATGAACAAGCAGACTGTTGAAAACCAGAGTTAAGTCTACCGATGGCATGAATATGGTTCTCCTAAACATATCGAGTTGTGTGGGACTGAGCCTCCTATTTATCACTTCATTGGTCCTTTTCACACCACTCTTTTGATTAATGTTACTTTGTATTATTTTTAAAGGGCATTATGGTAATCTTGGCATATTTCATTCAAACTGTAGAGGTGAAGTAAATGCCCCAATGGAAATCTAATTACAATTGAGTGATGTAAACAGCATCAAAGGAATCCCATTCCCATTCCCATTCCCATTGATTTTTCATTGCCATTGCAGCTTAATGTACATTGCAGTTTAGTAAATGTGGCCCAATTATAATCAATTGGGGTCCACAATATTTATTCTCATTGATTCATTATGATTGCGGTTGAGTAAATGGTGTGAAATTTGACTCTCTATCCCTCTCTTTTTTCTTTTATTTTTCCCTCTTCCTCTCTTTTTGCTAATGCTAGATGGAAGAATTAGTACCACCTATATACTACTTTTAAGAATATTGTCCAGGCAAAATATACCAAATTATGAAGTGTGTACCACCTTTCTTCTCAGGGTAGTTATGTAAAGTGTGTTTGGATAAGTTGGCCAAGGGTAGTTATTTTGGAAAAGTAATAGTTAAGACAGGAAGTCAGGGAACTATGTTTGTCTTGTGTTGTAATTGGAGAGACCAACCCTCTCTAAATTATCAAAAATACTTGTATCTTTGATTCTCAGCATTTTCAATTCAATAAAGGAAGATTTCTTCCAGCTGTCTATCAATTTCTATTATGCATGCCAACTTACCATATAGCTAAAATCGTTACAAGTATCGATTTAAGGTTTGCACCATGTGTGGTAAGCAGATAGTTCATGCTCTAGAAAGAATGTATGGACCTTTTTCTTTGTTGTCTCCGTTCTTTTCTTCAATTCTCAGTGGTAAAGTAATTTAATCCTTGTTGCTAATGCTAACTTGGGCCTATTGCCCAAATCGAAATCACACCTTAGAAAAATTAGGCAAGAAACAGACTTATTTCCAATTAGTATCATGTCAAGTAATCAAAACCACGAGAAGTACAGATATAAAAAGCAACATAGAAAAAAAACCCAAGATAATCTGATAGAACGAAAGATACTAAATAGAAGCTAAGATTGATAAAGGACCTTAGCTGCTAAATCATGATAAACTTCAGCAATATCATTTGTGGGATAGATTACTCTTGACCTGTTGAAATAAACAAATCAACAAGTCAAATAACTAGATCACACAACAATCATAAGGCCAAAATAGATTTTCAATAGGCCATAGATATTTTCTACCCTCACCCAGGCAAGGGAAGAACAACATCATCAATAGTAAAGTTTCCACTTAGGACATCTTCTGCAGTTACAGCCTGTCAGATGTCAAGACCATTATTAATTTCAATCACCTATGTGGAAGAAGAATATTCAGTTCTAACAATCTATTAGTTGGCCAGAACGCATAGAGCCACAAACATACAATTCACATCAATTTGCTGCAAGATGGATTCAAAATGAGATTACAGTTTTGCACGGTAATAGAAACTTAATAAGGAAACTTGGAAAGGCGCATGGATCCTAATCCCAGAGAAATGCAAGGAGTTTTATAAACTGCTTTGACTGCCAACATCATCCATGCATGAAGAAAGTACAAAATCTTCGGATTGGAAGCATAGAACCAAACCACATAATATTGGCCTTGATACAAATCACAGTGACTAATTTGAAAATGCCTATAGGTGCTAATAAACGTAGGCTAGAAGCAGGGGTTAATGGAGAAATAACTAAACTTTGCAAATATAATCTCTTTTGAATTTATACTGAGAATTATGACTCTCTTCTTCAATTAATTTAATTTAACAAAAAAAATATTAATATGTTTACACTTCAATAAAATATCCCTGTACAAACTGAACCTTAGAACATGTGCAATGTTTTAAAATGCTATAGAGGCTACCTCATCACTTTCTATCTAGAATGACAGTGGAATAAGCTTCATTTTAAATAGGAAAATATCAATAAAAGAAAATGTAAAACTCTGTAGTATTAAACATTATGATTATGGTTATACAAAATCAAAAAGATCTAGTATCTATTAATTTTCACTTGAATAAAGATTCTAATGGTCATATTCAACATCATCAGATCACTAATAGAACCCCCTTGTTTCTTAATTTTCAGTGCTTCTTTTTCTAGGTATAGCACCAAAAGTGAAAATAGGCTAAACTACCATAATCCATGTTGTATAAGAATACTAGTACCACACACATGCAAACTTTTACGTTCTGGAAAAGAAAAGTTTTACACGAGACACAAAAACTTCAAGCAAGCAAGCACTCTCATGGAAGCATGAGCCTCTTCTATAAATGAAATAAACCTTAAATCTGAAAGTTTGCATCTCACCTCAAGATGAACCTCATAATGTGGTCTCAAAAACTTTTTAAACAACTAACATGTTCATCCTATAAATAAAATTAAATTTGCAATATTGTATCAATAAAGAATAGGTTAAAATACCATTTTGGTCCATATACTTTGGATTTTATCCTACTTTAGTCTCTGAGCTTTCAAATGTCCAATTTTAGTCCCTATACTTTCAATAAAACTTAAAATTGGTCCCTACCGTGAGTTTAAAGTTAATTTTTATCGAAATTGGTTAAATAATGATAATTTTCACATCAGAAAAGACACAATGTGAACATATTTTTAAAATTTATAGAAAGAGAGCAAATAGAGATTATTTTTTTTTAAGAAAAATAAACAATGAACTCACTCTAGGGACCCATTTTAAGCTTTATTAAAAGTACAGGAACTAAAATTGGACATTTGAAAGTCCACGGGCTAAAATGGAACAAAACCTAAAGTACATGGACCAAAATGGTATAACCTAAGAAGCACGGACACTTTAGTTTGGCTAGCGTGTCCGTGTTCGACACGTGTCGGACACTTGGACACTCCGACACTTGTTGGACACGTATCGGGCACTTGTTAGCACAATTGATATGTGGCAAACACTAGTTGTAGGTTCATTTCGAACCCTTGTTAAGTATACTAAATAGACACAATGCTTAAATGACAAAAATAATAAATTTTAAGAGTGAAATTCATTAAATTCATTTTTTCAAGCATACAAATGCATAAACTTATTTATTTTGAATTTCCTTCTTGTATAAAAAAATATATATTAAAAAATGTATATTTTTCTAAATGTGTCCGTGTCGTATCCGTGTCTCGGGTCCATATCCGTGCTTCTTAGGTATAACCTAAAGAATATCATTCTAACAAGCACAACTAGGCACATTTCTCAAAAAGGGCCTCATAGGGGTCTCATTTCAAATAAGTGAGGCACACTTGTTATTTTAAATTTTGTAAAGAAATTAAAAAACACGTCCCAAAAACACTCGTTTCTCTAATCAAATCTCTAACAAAAGCTCTAAATTATTAAAATTTCCATAATTTTGATATTCATACTATACTTTGGATGGTTGTATCCATTTGAATTCTAAACTTTTCCAAATTTCAATTATTCCCCTGCACTTTCAATTTTGATTCTAATAAATTTCTACCCATCTTTTAGGCTTATTTCTACTCATTTTTTGGAAGCCTAATATATTTTCCTCATTTGTCATTTCATATAGAATAAATAAACAAATTTCTATCCATTGTTACTTAAAGTTGTTTTTCAAAAGATCCTAGAAAATCTACTTTTGCGATTGTATTAATTGCAAGAGTGTTTGGTGTTCATCAATATAAAATAACGCCACCTAAAACGAACAGACCAAGTTGGAGCACAAACTCAAATACCAGGCTCCGGCAGTAATAAGTAATAGTAAAAATAGCTCTAGGAGCATATTTTAAGCGTTGAGACTGGGAACCACCAACCTTCACTAGCTTATTTCTTTCTGTTGGAAGATCTAGCTTGCACATTTCCTCTAAATGACAAGAATCATATGAATTAGCATCACCACAGTCCTCATCTACATATTCTTCAGAATTTTGAACCGCAGCTGTTTCAGTGTGGTTTTCTTTACAGTATACCAAGTCTCCAACAACCACTTTGTCGATCCCTGTTACAGGGTGATGTAACCACAGAAATTATGGCACAACTAGTTACTGCATATGATACCTTTTACAATGATATTGATCGTGAAGATCATATGCCAAGAGAAAATAATTATGGAAGCACACCGTATTTTTGCACTCTCATACTTGCTGCATGATTCCATAAATAACTTTGGTAACTATGCACATACCTGAAAAGTAGGAAATGTTTAAAAGGTGTAACTGTAAATGTTCTCCAAGGACACCATCATATTTAACCCATAATCATCTATGATCTAATTAACGAGAAAACATCAATCTCCAAAAAGATCAGGACGTCTTGCAACAACATACCACTTGTAAGATAATGTCATGTCATCATTCAACTGATAAATAACTGACTTTGGATGCTTTAGAAGAGTAGGGACAAGAGAGAAAAAAAAAGACAATACAAAAATATTCAGGCAGGAAGAAGAAAACTAAAAAAGAGGCACACAACTCAAAAGTTTCCAACTATCATTCTCAAATCCATGATGAGGCCTACAACATA
Source organism: Luffa aegyptiaca (assembly GCA_017139565.1). Lineage (NCBI taxonomy): Eukaryota > Viridiplantae > Streptophyta > Magnoliopsida > Cucurbitales > Cucurbitaceae > Luffa > Luffa aegyptiaca. The sequence continues at coordinate 29,534,263 of CM029397.1, forward strand.
CAACTTGTAATATAATGTCAATCATTCAACTGATAAATAATTGACTTTGGATGCATTAGAAGAGTATGGATAAAAGAGAACAAGAAAGACAGTATAACAATATTCGGGCAGGAAGAAGAAAACTAAAGAGGCACACAACTAAAATTTCCAAATTATCATTCTCAAATCCATGATGAAGCCTACAACATACAACTTGTAATATAATATCACGTCCTCATTCAACTAATAAATAATCAACTCTGGATACTTTAGAAAAGTAGGGATAAAAGAGAACGAGAAAGACAGTATAACAATATTCGGGCAGGAAGAAGAAAACTAAAAAAAGAGGCAAACAACTCAAAAAATTCCAAATTATCATTCTCAAATCCATGGCATAATAAGAGCATACACATCAAATAAAATTCTAACAAGACTAAAATTGCTCCAAATCCTAATGGTATTCTTAACCTTGACGCAAAGATGGCAGTCTCTTACTTAATTTGGCAACTTATATTCTATATTGTGACATTTTCAAACATCAATTAAAAGTTTCAGTTTCGTGTCAAAAGAGAGATAAACATAACAGTAATGGTGGTTTGAGAAGTGAGGCTACTTTTGGAGAGGTAAGATAAGAGTGCCCCAAAGCTTGTTGTCGATTCTTCCAATAATAGGAAACCAAAAACAGCGACCTCTACGGTTGCCATTGAGGGGCAACCCCAATTAAGAGATAGGCCAACTGCCTAAATTACAACTAAATTTGAATTTGGAGGCAATACATTTAATGCCAACTAGTTCGCATTAACCATATATCTTTTATAGGAAATCATTTTATTAACCATAATTAATATTTTTTTTTTAACAAGAAACAAAATTTTTCATCGAAAAAAAGAAAAGAGACTAACCATAATTAATGTCATAATTGATATTAAGCCCAGGTTATCAATAATCTCCTTGTTAAGAGAGAGAAAAGGATGATATCTACATATTATAATTGATTTACGGAGAGATAGTCCATTCCCACATTTTAAGCCTTGAATTAGGCCTTTTAAGGATTCTTTTGGAAGAAGCCTACTTAGACAATTTTCCACTAAAGTAAAGAGAACTAAAAAGTAAGGTGAAAGAGCAAGGTGAATTAGGTTTTTTTCTTGGTAATGAACCAAACTTTCATTCTATGAAGCACGGACACATGAAAATAGGGGAAGAATCTGTGTCGGACATGGATTCGTCCAGACACGCGCCAGACACATGTCAGACACGCAAATTTGCATATATATTGTTTTTAATTTACGGACACGCTGGGACACGCCCAGATACACTCGGACACGCTGAATTTCGAAATTTAAAAGGATTGAGCCCAACAATCACGCACACAGACCAGCAGCCTTCAGTTCTTCACGATTTTCGTTGGCCCCTTTCCTTCTCTCTTTGTAACCACCGGCGCCATCACCGACCGTCTTCGCCACCGCCACCGTTAGTTCCATTTTCTGCCGCCAGCTCCATTTTCCGTCGACCATCTCCCATTTTCCATAGGCAAAGTATATTTTCTGCCGCCACCGTTACTTTTTTTCTTGTTGTTCCTTTCAACTTATCTTCTTTTTCTTTTTTTTTTCTCATTTTCCAAAGGTAAAGTATATATATATTAAAAAAAATTGTAAAAAAAAAAAAAAAAACAACGTATCTGTGTCTTAGTTTTTTAGAAATTGACATATCGCTGTGTTCGTGTTTGTGCTTCTTAGCTTTCATTGAACAAATGAAAAAAAATACAACGACATACAAAAAACAAGCTCAAGAGCAACAAGAGTCCAAAACTAGCTATCTAAGAAGCACGAATACGGACACGAGACACGGATACGACATGACATGACATGGACACAGTGACACGCCATTTTTTAAAAATCTAGGACAGGGACATGACACTGACACATTTAATAAAATATACATTTTTTAAAATATATATCATTTTTATACGTGAAGGAAATTCAAAATCAATAAGTTAATGCATTTGTATGCTTAAGAAAATGAGTTTAATGTATTTCACTCTTAAAATGTATTATTATTTGTTATTTAATATTATATCTATTTAGTATACTTAACAAGTGTTCGATATGAACCTATATTGACTTTGTATAGATAGTGTTTGCCACATATCAATTCTGCTAACAAGTGTCAGAGTGTTCAAGTGCCCGACACGCATCAAAAACGGACACACTAGCCAAACTAAAGTGTCCATCTAAGAAGCATGGGACACGAACACGAACACGGTAGGACACGTCGACACATCAATTTCTAAAAAACTAGGACACGAACACGTTGAGGATATGTTGTTTTGCTTAAAAAAAAAATTTAGTATATATATAAATTTAACTTAATTGAAAGGAAAAAGATAATCTAATCTTAACTTAAAAAAATTAAAAAAAAAATTAAAAAAAAAACTCAAAAATTCATACTTCACACTTCACAGAATCCTTTTAACTTAAGGAGGTTAGGTTTAAAAAAAAAAAATATATATATATATACTTTACGGCCGGTGTCGACGACAGAGCTGGCAATGACGGGTGGCGATGGAGGGAGATTAAGGAAAATGCCGAACAAGAGAAGAAAGAAATGTTGAAGGCTGGCTGCGTTTTCGTGCAGTGATGTAGGGTTTTGTTCACTTTTTCTTTTTTTTTTTTTTTTAATTAAACATAAGCCCACTTTGAGCTTTACATTTGGGCCCATTTCCATTTAATTTTTTTCCTTCAGTCGTGTCCTTGGAGTGTCTGATGCGTGTCCCATCATATCTGAATTTTTTTTTAAAAAAAAAGGGACATGCAAATTTGCGTGTCCGGCACGTGTCCGCGCATCCGTGTCCGATACAGATTCTTCCCCAATTTTGGAGTGTATGTGCTTCATAGGTGTCCATGCTTCTTAGCTAACTACAAAAAGGACTCCAATCGAAAAGAACAATATCAAGACCATTTTACAAAACAGCCTAGTGACCAACACTCACAAGAAGCATTAAACCTAATACTTTTCCAAACCTCCTCACCTGATTTTCTTTCTCTCTAAAAATCCTATTGTTCCTTTCAAACCAAATACCCCACAAAACGGAAAAGAAGCCTACCACAACACTTTACCTTTCTCCCTAAATGGAGGATGCAAGAGCACCTCCTCCAAAGATCGACAGTCTCTATTATGCACCCTACTAACCCCAAACAAAGTCCTCCAACATCCCTAAAAGTAGTTAGCAAATTGGCACTCCTCTAGTAAATGCTTTGAAGTCCTCATGCCTCCTATAAAGAATGCACCACTGTAGAAACAAAACTACGGAAGAGTGTCTTTGAACACGATTCAAAGTGTTAACCTTCCCAAGTAAAACTTGCCACGCAAAAAACCTCACCTTCTTAGGAATTTTAATCTTCCAGAGAAAGGCAAAAACATACGCTTCAAAGACAACAAGAGAGGTAGAAGAAAGCGACAAAGACTGGAAGTAGGATCGGCAAGATAAACCCCTAAAAAGATCAGGAGACCAAACTCTAACATCTCTCCTCCCAGGGATGATAGACCTTAGATGATGCCAAGATCAAGATCTTCACACCAATCTAGAAGTCTCCTCAAGACATGCCACTAAAGTGAAATGAAAGGAAACAAGTTGCAATTGCCTTTTCCCTCACAGGCCGAGAACATTTTGCACCATCGATTTCCATTAATGAAAAGGAAAACAAGGTAGTTATCGGAAGAAAAACAGCTCGAAATCAATGATCTTCATTTTGTACCAAAGCACTTTCTATCATGACCCAAACCTACCAATGTCCAATCTACCAAATCTGAGGCGTTTTCAGTAATTATTTGTAAACAAAAACAACTCTCCTTGTCTAATGACTCATGGCTTCATTAGCAACCTAGACAACACTCCGGGCAAAAAGGCACTTTGATTCTATAATTTGAGCATAACTTTTCAAAATCTCTTGGCTAAGACTTCAAATACAATTTTCCTAAAAACCAAACTTCATCGACCCAAATGAAAGATATAAGCCGGCAATACAAAAAGAAGAGAAGTATTCAACAGAGGAGCTTGTACAAATACTTCAACAACTAGAATTACAAAACGGACTCCAATCATTCACAACCCTCAAGAACCTCAAAGAACTCACTTTCTTGCAACTGCAACTTACCTAGAGAAAAACTACGGAACCATGGACTACAACCACTTTACAACAAAACCAAGGATAAAGAAATGGGGCCTACCAAAGAGACAATACTCGGGTAGGGGATGAAAGTATAATAGTTGTCATTTGCATAAATACAAGCCTCAATACAATCCATCATCCATAAATACAAGCCCCTGAGGTAACAACCAATAGCCAGCTTTATTTCTCTATTAATAAGGTAAAGTAACCTAGCAAATTGGCACAGGTAATGTAATGGTGAGAAATAACGCCCTACTAGCTAAATGACTTTGGCTATTCCATCATGAATATGACACTTTATGACACAGGGCACTGTAAATACATATAGTCCTGACTCTTTTGAATGGACCATTGGTGGGGTTAAAGACACTTCCAGAACCTGTGAATAGATATTTTGACAAACCTTCCTTTTCTTTCCTAGCCTGTTCAATGTGTTGAGGAAGATGGCAAAGATACTTACTTTTGAGAAGCTAACTTCTCGAGGATAGACCCCTATGCTCCATGTTTTCCCATTTATATCAACTATCTTCTTTGAGGAATCATTCAATGGCTACAATCCTTTCTCATTCTGAGAGCTCTCTTTCTCCCTCTTTGGGATTTCGTCGTCCATTGACCGATAGGAAAATGACAAATGTTCTATCTCTATTATCTTTAATTGGAGAGTTCCACTCCAACCCAAGGATGGGTTGGGGTTATTTTCCCATGGAGTCCTAGTTCGTCCAAAGGCTTTTCCTGTAATTCCTTCTTTCGGTGTTTGGTCAACTCCTCCTTATCGAGTGGTTCTATTTTCTCCTCTGTGTGGAAGGTGAAGTTTTCCAAGAAGGTTAAGTTCTTTGTATGGTAAGTTATACATACAAGAGTTAACGCCTTGGATCAGATCTCGACAGGGGGCTCATCTTAGGGGTCCCTATGTTGTCTTCTTTGCAAGAAGGAAACGGAGATCTCGATCATATTCTCTGGAGATACGATTTTGCAGGAGCTATTTGCCGTTGTTTCTTTGAGTTGTTCAACTTCTGCGTTGACAATTCTCAGGGTTGTAGAGATGATCAAAGAGCTTCTTCTCCGATGGCAGGCTAGGGTTTGTACTATCTTGTGGGGTCTTTGAGGTGAGAGAAATAATAGTATCTTTCGGGGTTAAAGAGATCTTCTAGGGATGTTTGGTCCCTTGTTAGATTCTATGTTTCTCTTTATGCTTCAATGAGAGGCCTTTTTGTAATAACTCTCTAGGTCTTATTTTACTTGATTGAAACCCTATCTTTTAGCTCTACTCCTTTATGTGGGCTTTATTTTTATATTCCCTTATACACTTTCGTTTCTTCTCCATGGAAGTTCAATGTTTCATTTAAATAATAAGAATAATAATAATAATAAATAATAATAATAATAATAATAATAACAATAATAACAATAACAATAATAATAATAATTAGATTAAATTTTAAATTTAAAAAAATAATAATAATAAATAAATAAAACCCTGCAAATTGGCCAAAAAAGATGCAAATAAAGAGCAACATCAATTGCATTAATCAGTTCATTAATAGCATGGATCTCAACATTTCACTGTAACAAAACAAAGCCAAGCGTAATCCAGACAGCAAGAAAACTAGTACTCTTCTAACATAATCACTTACATCATTCTCAGAGTTCTAGGTATAGCTTTAAGAGCCTGCAAAAAGTTCCCAGGACATTTCTTCAAACATTGAAGCTGTATCATTTAAAAGAGCAAGAATTACATCATTATTGCATACAAGAAAAACACAGCTCGTAATGCAAAACCTCACACACACATATTCATGTGTGTACGTATGCATATTGCAGGCAATCAGTACTAAGCAGTATTAAACTACAGTGAAAATTTGACATCAAAAAATTCCTTCACTAGATAAATGCAACAGAAAAGCAAGCATGAGTAGGAATTAATGACTGACTATTATATTTGTGAACTTACTATTGCCCTTTCGGCAACTAAATATCGAGGTAATTGCTTCAACGTTCCGTCAATATCATTACTTTCCTTGTAGTAGTCTCTTGCCTTCGCAATTATGTTAGTTTGTAATTAAAGACTGCGTTAAGAAAACAATTAACTATAATTCAACCTAGCCTGCAAGGAAGTAGATGATTAGAGTGACAATATATCCTTGCATACAGGTAATAAAAGGATATCCCCTTCTCTTGGATCAAGAATCATATTGACAGCACCCTTCCACTCTCCTCTAAGAAGTGAAGCTCCAACGAGATGAGTTGGTACAGAACCACTTCCAAAACGCTAAATTCAATAGCACACAGAGCATCAGTATTGAATCATTACTATGCAATGCATCAATTAACAACATATATCTCTGGTTCAGATGTGTGTATCTTTTAATCTGAAATGTCTTTCACTTGGCTTATTATTCATGCTGTAAACTAAATCTAATATTTTGGCACTGTCTGTAGACAGACCTCGTAGAGATGTAAAATCAAGGAATTTAATGTTCAGTTCAATGCTAATTCACATGCATGGGATTTGGGAAGAACCAAGTGAGATTTAGAGAAACTATTGATCCATTTACCAAGCAGAAACGGGAATGAGGAAGAACAGGTTTTCACTTACTAAAACCATTTGAAATTGAAATTAGAGTAGTCTTGAGTACTATTACTGTTGTTGGGGCAATATGACACAAAAACAGTTTAAGAGGTCTGTACTCTTGAAGGAACAACCGAATCAATTAAAATTTGGTTGATATAGGAGAAAATATATGGGGGAAAAAAGATATATAGAAGGATAGAATTTAACTTTTTAAAATTTTGTTAGATAAGATGACAGATTTAAAAAAAAATGATTTCAAAAGCTACGATAAACATGATTTTGCATGTAAGAGGAAATTGAAAGTGATTTTATATAAACGTGTTAGACGGTTAAGATTCTACCATAATTGCTTTTAACTCCTACAACCAACCTAACAGTTATCTATCGGCATTTACACATAAGCCTCCTAAAAAAACTGTCTGGGGATGCCCCCGTATCCCTTTACATGCGTCCCATAACTAACCCCAGGTCCACGTTCCCACCCTTGTGCCATCATGACTCATGAGTACACAAATAATTGGGTTTATCAAGCCTATCATCAAATATAACATGAACAGATGAACATATCTTCAATCCTAAAGAATGGGCACCTTAGTACATTTTGTCCCCTATTTTTTTCATGAGAATCAAAATTTTCATTGAGAAATATGAAAGAATACAAAAGGGCATAAAAAAGACAGCCCAACAAAAAAAACCAAGCCAAAACTAGCTATACAAAAAAGGGGCTCCAATCCCGAAGAATAATATCTAACAAATACAATTACCTAAATCTTTGAAATTGACATCCAAAGAGAAGCATTAAACCTAACAAAAGACCATACATCTTTCGAATACCTCTCAACCCCTCTAAAAAGAAACATTTTTCTGTTGTGTTTAGGTTTTCTAAATAGGCTACCCTACCCACACAACTTTCACTCTTTCCGGCATGAATCTTTCCATAAAAACATCAATGAAGTTGTTTTTCTGACATTTAATTAGAACCAGTTAGAGACAAGAGTGTCTCAAATTTTTAGCTCATACTATTTGTTAGCAGTACAACATCTCAAAAGGATGTCCCCAGGGACTTCAAAGATAAGAGGCACTTTTAGAACTTGCCAACCCGAGGACCAAATGCTGACAAATAACCCGTCTCCCAAGAGCCTACAGTTGATTAAAATAGTGTCAAACTCATTTAGCCACATGTGCAAAATTCCTTTTTTTTTTTTTTTGAAGAGATACAAAATTCTTCTTTCCGAGGCTTTCAATGTTGAGATCTTCTCAGTAGGTGAAGAGACTTCCTATTAGCTTCAATCATACCATAAGTTTTGATAATAACAACCTTTAAATTACTAATGATTTTAGTTTTTTAAAATATCTATAGCATAGTGCTCGAAAAGACAATTCCTATACATTTTGAATCACTCAAATCGGACATCAAACGAAGAAGTTATGGCCAAAACAAGTTTGAAAGAAAAATGCTATGTGGTGATGATGCAGACAAACAGAATTGCCACACGACTTTTGTCCTTTTGACCATTGGAGCTTGTTTTTAATCCATTTTTCTCTTATTTATTTTCCAATTATTCTCTACCCTTCACTTTTTTAACCTAGATCTAATGGCTCAAACTTGCCCCATTAAATTCTATTCAAGTCTCACTTTCTCTTTCATTTTGGATCATCTCCCATCCCAAAACTTAATGAAACATTTCTCTCCAATACTCCATTGTTAACCATTCTTTAAAGCTTCATTCTTATTACAATCTTTTTGTGAGGATTAGATTAATTTGAGTGCTCCAAAAATCGTGTATCTACTCTTGTGAGAGTTAGCCTACTTTGTGGGGTTTCAATTTATTTCATCATTTCATTTGGAATTTGTAATATGGTGTGGGTGCACCTTGGGAATTGAGTGAGTGGTTTAATCCTGAACTCGAAAAAATGATTTGTAGTAGTTTAATCCAGGCCCGTTCAAAAGGATTGTTGTGGTTTGATTCTGAACCTGTTTAAAAAGATCGATGAATGTTGGGTCCTGAACCTGTGAAAGGATTGATAGTACTCTTGAACCCAGTGAAAGAGTGATCAACAAGTTTAGTTCTCGCCCATAAGAGAGTTGTTACAGTAAAATACCGCAATCTTAAGGAGTGGAGTAGGGATTTCCGAACCACTATAAAATTTCCAGTGTCATTTTCTCTATCCCTATCTTATTTTATTTTTTGCAACTAATTTGTTATTATAGTTTATTGTCCCGACATTAATTGCCATAATTTGTTCTTGTTGTTCATTGTTCATATTTTTATTATTTAGGTTAATAGAATTTAATTCTTTTATATTATTTACCAACCTTCATATTAAAATTTAATTGAATGCTTAAATTACTAAATTATCTTAGTTAAAATAAGACTCAAACTAGAAATAGGTTGTTCTTTAAAGTGCATATTTAGTTACTAATTTTATATCAATTCAAATCAATTGAAATTTAAAATTATAATTCTAGGGTGTTAATTGGATTATTTAGAATTGAATTGTTTTAGTTTGAATTTCTCGAAAAAGTTCTAAATTTTAGTGAGCCTATTCACCCCAATAGTGTTGTTTATACGATCCTACCCTTTCAATAGACAAGATTACATGCTCCCCTATTTCCAACTCTCTGCAACAAGAAATATCTAATCACCTTCCTCAAGAGTCTAGCCACCTTAGAAAGACTTTGAAAAGGGAGAAACAATGAGTGGGGTACTAAAGAGAAGAATGTTAGCAAGTGCAAGTCTTCTGCCAAGGACCAGATTTCCCCAATTAAGTTTATTGAGAACTTGTTCATCCACTAGCTTCATAAAATACATGGAAAAGGGATTAGCTTCCAAAGTCACCCCTGAGGTACAGCAAATGTCAATAATATTTGTACAAGCTATGGTGGGTTTGAACAAATTCAAATTCAGAGTAAAAGACCACACACTGCATCTACACTACAACATAAGCTTTTAATAAGAATGGCGCAAGTTTTGAGCTGAGATATTAAATTGAAAAGAACTACCTGTAAGCCAAAGTAATTAATAAAACCATGCCTTCCTAAAGCTTCAGCAGATGCTTTGATGGCGTCTTCACTATCTGCTACAACTCCTCTGATAAGATGTGTGGAAATATAATTGAATCATCAAAATTTAAACATCATTTACATACTTCAACATTTTGTGGGGGTGGGGATTTTAACTTGTAACCTTTAGGTTGAGTTCATCATTTAACATACTACAACGTTACCTACTTAAAAGGAATTTCAGTGACAAACTTACCGCAAGGTGATGGTAAACCGGTTACCCAGGAGCTGCCCAAGAAGAAGTCCTTCCTGGATATAGCTGGAAACAAAGTATGGAAAACACATGTGTGCATAAAAATTTTAATACATTGTAAAAGAATGAAATTGGATCCTGCCTTACCTAAAGTTACCCAACTTGATACCAATCAACCGATCATTAAGAGCAGCTAATCTACTAGCGTGTTGCTTAAATACAGTGACCTGGATAGGCAAGAAGTATTTTCCTTAAATCCCTAGCGAATTAAAGCCTTTTGATTAAACTATCATTATATCCAACTTTTGGGTTCTCTCTACACTTGAATCAAAAAGAAGAATGATAAGCAAAACAGGATGATGATGAGATTCAACTTACGTGAAATGAAGAAAAGTTTTTTTTATAAGAAACTCAGTTTCACAGACTAAATCAAATTTTTTTTTTTTTTTTTTGATAAGAAACGATAAAGAGATATCTATTAACAAAAAGGCAAATACAGCCTAAGGGCCAAGGGGAGGAGGTCGCCCCTGACCAAGAACTATCTCAAAAGAGCTTGCCAATCGCTAATAATCATGAGCAAGCTATAATTACAAAAAAAATCTTGTGTAAAGAAATCCACCACGACGTTGTATTTTGTACACAATCACAAAAAGAATCGAAGTTGTAAGACTTATCCTCAAACGTTCTAGCGTTCCTTTCTATCCTCAGACTAAATCAAATTAAAACATGCAACAAAAAGGTTTTTATTTAAAAAAAGAAGCACACTACATTATTATAAAAGGAAACGTAATTTTTAAGGGATAAAATGGGAGGAAATAAATATTAAATACTAAATATTAAAAGGAAAAATAGAGGCAAAGTTTTTATAAAAGGAAACGTAATTTTTCAGGGATGAAATGGGAGAAACAGAGTTTTGTGGGATATGGGTGTTAGGTGTGCTGCTTTGGAGTCTTCGGCTAGGGAGAAATCATTGTATTTTTTAGGATAAGGCTACTTTCTTTAATTTTTTTTGTTGTAGCACCCAGTTCTTAGCTTCTTGGTGGTGCACAAATCACAAGAAATGCTTTTGTAATTATAGCCTGTTGATGATACAATCTAACTGGACAGCTCTTTTTTAGGCTTTTTGTTGAGGGAGGGGTTTCTCTCTTCCCCCTGCCCCTGTGCACAATATACTTCTTGTTTCTTATTTTAAAAAAAAAAAAATGTACATATATTGAAAGGAAAAAAAAAATCCAATTTTGAAAGGGGATAGAAAATGACTTCAAAATTTTCCTAGGAACTTGAAGAATTCTTCTATTTCACGACAATCTTTAAACTAAAAGAGAGCCCCAATCAATTTTACCCAAAGCAACTTTTAGAAACTTGAAAATGAAGGGAGGAATACAAAATTGAGGTTGCAATAGATGGTTGATAAAACAAACAAGATACAAAAGCAACAAGAAAAATGGTGAGAAAGAATTAATTACCCTTTGAGTTGAGATGGAGCGCTTATCCTTAGTGCCAGCAAAACCAAAAGACCTCGTCTGCCCAAGAAAACTTATGTGAGGAAACACAATAATTACTGTAACCAAGGCTAGCATAAAGTATATCTCCAAACTCAGAATGAAGTAAATGTTCAACCATTTTTCCCAATTGCAAACGAAAGATGAACCAGAAGAACCAACACATTCCACTATATCGAATAGAAAATCATCAAAAGGAACTTGAATATTCAGACAAATTTGTTCTTTTACATCTTCACGAATGCATAGCCATACATAAATATACATTACAAACATTTCTTTGACACAAAAAGAAAACACAGCAACATCCATCAAGCATGTTTTTCATATTCATACCAACTTTATAGAGTTTGCAATTTTTTTCCTTTATAAAGTTTGCACTTGTGCATCTATAGAGATACAATACAACAGATAACAAAGAAGGTGATCATAATATGGTTCAATTAGGTTTACGAACAAACTTTTTCTTTAGTAGGAAACAGAACGTTTGGTAAAGAAAATAAGTACAAAATAAGGAAAGATAAAGAATCACCTGAGACCTATTGGCAAATGAAATTACAAAAGCGCACTCAGAAATTATAAAATTAAAATTATAAAAAAAAAAAAAAAAAAAAAAAAAAAAGCTCTTTCCCTAAATGTCCTAAGTTACCACATCAAACGAGCCTGCTTCTACCAGTTTTCATTCAAAGTATGAGTCGACCTCATTGCACAAAGCTCAGATCAGTGAAACCTAGTCTAGTCAGCCTTCTTGCACCAGTATTTTTTTTTTATAGGAAACATAAACCATTTCATTGATGTATGAAATAGATACAAAAGGAAGACCTATCAAGGATAATTACAAAAAACATCTCCTTTGAGATAATATAGTGAGGATAAGTTCAACATTTTTTTAACAAGACACAAATTTTTCATTGATTAGTGAAAAGAAGCAAAAAATGCTCAAAGAATACAAACTCTCGAAAGAGTGAAAAGGAAAAGAAAAAAGAAAAGTTAGAAAACAGAACATAACAAATTAGAAGACCAAATAAAAGACTCCCAATTTGAGTAAACAACATTTGAAGAATAATGATCAAATGAGCTGGAAAGTGAGCATCATTGCAAAGCCTTGAACCAATAAAACATTGAAACCAAACTTTTTTCTTCTCTTCAAAAATTCTTTGATTCCGCTCAAACCAGAATTCTAATAAGATGTATCTGACACCAATAATCCATAAGATATTAGCTTTCTGCTAATAATAGTCACGAGAAAAGGGCCTCTCCTACACCACCTTACAGTTTAATCTTATGACAAAATAAATCCTCTGCTCCGTTTCCATGATCTTGGTTGGTTAAGAGGGAATTACGAAAAGAGAAGAAGGGACGGTGCATTCAAAGTACAAAAGAGATTAAAAATTACAAAGGGCTGGTATAAATGAACAAAAATAAAATTATACCGGACTAAGTGGCCACCCAAAAAGGTGATGAACAAGGAACTCACAAAAAGTTTATCCAATTTATCGATAAGAAAATGGAGAAACCAAAAGTTACTTGTAGAGAACCAGCCAAACAACATATTAGATATTAGATAGAGATATAAGCCAAGATTAATAGTATGCATACCTGGATACCAAGCATCTTTCCTATAAGTCCCAATGCCTCTTGCGTGTCCTTATTCTCCTTGTAAAGATGAAACCTAAAATATTTTTCGTCAACATCTTAAAGACTTAAAGTTGATTAATAATCCAACATCCAAATTGATGGAACTATACATTAGGAGTTTTGTTCAACTATGTACACAATTACATGGAACAAAAAGAAAGACGCCAGTTCCAAAAGACAAAATAGTCTAGACAACTTTCCAATTAATGGTTGACTTTGTGACACCCCACGTTCTCACGTAAGATTATTTCCCTCTTTTGGAGTATCTTTTGGTTTGATTTCTCATCTAATTAATTTTGGTTAATTTAGTTTTGATTGGAGTTTGATATCGCTGCTGAAGTTTAATTTGAGAAAATTGGAGAATTTAACTTTCCCTTAGATTTAATTCAAGAATAGGAGAACCCAATTTTTGTCTCTCAAGATTTCCCTAAGTGGTTACCCAAATCTTTTAAGAGTTAATTAAGTTTGTAAATTAGGGGAAAAAAAAGGGGTAAAATAGGTTATTTTTAAGACCTCCCATCCTATTACATCTCCCTTTTTTGAGATGCCAAACAAGGTAGTCAAGTCCATTAGAGATTATTTCGTAACTTTCTTTGGGGTGGTCACGAAGAGGGTTATCACCTATGAAGCATGGATACGTAAAAATGGGCAAGAAATCTGTGTCGGACACGTGTCAGACACAGATACGTCCGAACACACGCCGGACACGCAAAAATCCATGTCCTCTTTTTTTTTTTTAATCGGACACACTCGGACTTGCCTGGAGCCCAAATGTCTGTTTACTTTACGGAAAAAAAAGAAAAGAAAAAACAAAAAGGAATTTGAACCTACTACACAAATCACAGAATTGCAAAAGCTCCTCAACATTTTTTCTTCTCCACCCACGATGTTGCCGCCATCTTTGTCACCGCCGCCATTAGAAAGTAAACCGTCGGAGACTGGAGGTAAAGAGAGGGAGAGATGGAGGGAGAATCAGAGAAGAGAGGGAAAGCAGAATCGAGGAAGGGGTCTAGGGAGGGTTTAGGGCTAACTTTTAGGTTAGCATTTCTTTTATAAATTTCATTTTGTGGGCTTTTAATGGGTATTTTGTGGCAGATTGTATATCTTTGGGTTTAAGTGGGCCATATTGGGTTTTATCATTTATGTACATTGAAATTTTAAACTAAATTCAATAGCCAATTAAATTTTCATTCATGTTTTGTTTTGTTTTTTTTTTTTAATTTTAAATATTTTTAGTAGTTAGTAAAAAAAATTAAAGTATTTTTTTTAGAAGAAATAAGAATCTTCATTCACAAAAACAACGCCAGAAACAACCTAAGGACGGAGGGATAAGACATCCCAACCTCCAAGGGAACTACAAAAAAGCCTTCCATCGAAGGTTAATCATGGCGGCAGAATAATTACAAAATAACCTATCTTGGGCACTCCAATTAGAGGCCGAGAGCTGTACAAGATCACAAAAGAACTCAAAAGGCAAGGACTTATCGGCAAACACCCTAGCATTTCTTTCTTTCCATAAGTGCCATATGATAGCTCTAGAGAAGTTTAGCCATAGAATTATAGCTTTGTCTTTTAGACTTCCTCCAACCAGAATTTCAGATAACCAGTCCACCACATTCCTAGGCTTGCAACCACTCTACCCAAAAGCTACAGCAAACCGGTTCCACACTTTGACCGCAAAATCACAATGAAGCAGAGGAGAGATGTTGTTTCCTCATTTTTGCGACACATCACACGTATACTCGGGGAGATTTGAAGATTGGGGTTATCTTCTTTGCACCTTATCCATAGTGTTGATACCATTTAGAGCTAAAGTCCAGAGGAAAAACTTCATCCTGTTAGGAATGGAGCCTTGCCATAATTGAGAGCTCATCTCCTCCACCAACAATCTTCTGTTCGATTTCACAGCCAAGAGAGCAGATTTTACAGCGAAAATACCAGAATTTTCAGGTTTCCACCATATGACATCGTCATTACCATTAAAACTGTGGTGAGATAAAGTAGAGCATAGCCCAATCCATTCGTTAGCCTCCCTATCTTGCATACCTCTTCAAAGTCTAAGATCCCAAGAGTATCCATTCCAGAGCTCGTTCACTTTCGCCCTTTTAGCCATCGATATCGAGAACATACGAGGGAAAGTATCCTTTAAAGGCCTCTCGGACACCCAGGCATCCTCCCAAAACAAAACCTTGTCCCCTTTACCAACCTTGTACTTGCTGTTGATTTTGAAAAAGCCAGCCAATCTAGCAATATATTTCCACGGGCTGGATATGGTTTTCCACTTCTTGAAATTCAAGGGGTCTCGAATAAACTCATCCCCAAACTTGCTGAAGATGATCTTCCTCCACAAAGCCTCAGGTTCCCTTTCAAATCTCCAAAGCCATTTTGAGAGAAGGGCCATGTTTTTTGCTCTTATGTTATCAATCCCAAGCCCGCCAAGCAGCCTAGGAGTTGTCACAGCCTCCCAATTCACCAAGTGAGCTCCTTTAGCATCATCACCCCCTTTCCAAAGGAATCGTATGAGGTACTTCTCAATGCAATTGCTCACCCCCACTGGAATCCTAAAGATCGAGAGAAAATAGGCTGGAATGCTAGATAAAACAGCTTTGATAAGGGTTGTTCTCCCACCTTTGGATATGGGGAAGCCTTTCCAGAGAGCCAACTTGCTTCAGATATCGGCTCCCGGAAAGCTTTCCTCTTAGGTTTACCACCAACTAAGACCCCCAAATAATTAAAAGGAATTTTCTCAGCCCTACACCCCAACATCTCAGCCATAGCGTGAACTTCAGCCTCCCCAACATTTATACCAATGATGCTGGATTTTTGCATATTGATAGTCAAACCAGTGGCTTTTTCGTAGAAATTCAAAAACAACTCCCAATTTTTCATAGAACCAGAACTACCTTCACTGAAAAGTAAAGTATCGTCAGCAAACTGGATGTGGGAGATATCCACCTCCTCTTTCCCAACTTTAAAGCCTCTAAGGAACCCTTTACTTTTGCAAACACCGATATAACGGCTCAAGGAATCAGCCACTAAGGTAAAAAGGAAAGGAGACAAAGGGTCACCTTGTCTTATGCCTCTAGAAGCTAAAATTTTCCCTCTGGGTCTCCCATTGATTAGAATAGAGAAGTTGGAGTTTATGCAGCAACCTTTCATCCATCTTCTCCACCTGTCTCCAAAGCCTTTAGCGTTAAGAATAAAGTCTAAAAAACCCCAATCTACTTTGTCATAAGTCTTTTCAAAGTCGACTTTAATCACAAAACCTCTTTTCTTTAACACTCTATAATCATCCACTGCTTCTGCCGCCAATAATATAGCGCCCATAATCTGTCTGCCTTCCACAAACGCCATTTGAGAATTGTCTATTGTAGAAGGGAGAACTTTTCTGATTCTCTCAGCAAGCACTTTGGAGATGACTTTGTACAGCAACGTGACAAGGCTAATGGGGCGAAAGTCACCACTTTTTTCTTGGGGATTAAGCATAGGTACGTCTCGTTGGTCTTCTTGTGGATAATACCATTCTCAAAAAACTCTTGGAACACCTTAAATAGGTCGTCTTTAATAGTGTTCCAAGAGTTTTTGAAGAATTCACCTGTGAAACCATCCGGTCCTGGCGATTTTTGAGCTCCCAACATGGAGATTGCCTTAAAGATTTCATCGATTTCAAAAGGCCTTTCCAGCCATCGAGCTTGGTCTTGTGAAATTTGACCCCAAGCAACCTCATCCAACGTGCACCGTTGCTCCCCATCACATTGGTAAAGCTGATGGTAAAAACGAATAATCTCCTCTTCAATATCTTCTTTCTTGGTGAGGAGTTGCCCTTCTTTGTTTGTAAGGGAGGAAATGTAGCTTTTGCTTTTTCTGAACGAAGCCCATCCATGGAAGAATTTTGAATTAACATCACCTTCCTTCAGCCACTTGATCTTCATTTTTTGCAGCCAAGACCTCTGCTCGTTTAGGATAATATCCGCCAATGAAGCCTGCAAGTTCTTCCTTTCCACTAAGAGATTCTCATCAATCGGCCCTCCCTCTTCAAGGTTGTCTATACGGTTAATGCTTTGACATATCTTCTCCTTTTCCTCCCTTATAACACCAAAAGTATCCTTGTTCCAGACTTTGAGGTTGGCTCTAATGCCTTTTAGCTTTTCCATAAAACAGTAACCAGCCCACCCTTCAGAAATTGACTGCTTCCACCAATCATCAACCAACTTCCTAAAACCAGGATGAGATAACCACGCATTCTCAAATCTAAACGGAGTAGGGCCCCACGTAAAATTCCCAGCATGAAGCAGAATAGGGAAATGGTCAGAAGTGATCCTTTGCAAGTGAAGGACATTCACGTTGGAAAATAGGTCAATCCACTCTGAGGAAACCAAAAATATATCAATTTTAGTAAAAACCAGAACCTCTCTTTTATCAGACCCCGTGTACTTGGCATTGGGCATAACAACCTCGACCAAACTTCTACTGTCTATCCAATGATTGAAGGCTTTCATACTCCTAGTCATTCTACCATGGGTAGATTTTTCATCTGGCGATCTCACCACGTTGAAGTCTCCCCCAATACACCAGACTCCACTGCAAAGACCAGAGAGGTCATAGAGCTCTTGCCACAAATCACTCCTACCTTTGGAACGACTGGGACCATAAACACTAGTCACCCAAAAAGGCTGCTAGCTATCAATCACAAACTGCACAGACAAAGAGAAGCGGCCAACCACCACATCTATAGCTTTTAGCTCCTTTTCTTTCCACAACACAACAATACCTCCCAAGGCCCCCTTAGAGTTTAACAAAGCCCAACCGATAAAACGAGAGCTCCAAATCTGCTTAATAATATTTTTGTTGACAAAACTAAGCTTAGATTCCTGAAGAAGCACAATATCAGGATTACAACTTCTAATAAGGTCTTTAACTAGTCTCCTTTTAACCACCTCCCCTAAGCCTCTAACGTTCCAGGACAGAATCTTCATTGATCAACCGACTGGCCCTGAGATGAAGATCTCTCGATTTCCATCGGTTTTTCCCACGAACTAACAAGCCCTTTTATCTCCCTTTTAATCGGAATTTTATTGTTTTTCCCCTTATTTCCCCTTCCACCAGTTTTCTTAGGGATCGGTCTGATGCAAAGCCCATTTTGCCATAGAATCTCAACTGTTGCCATAGTACTTTGGATTTAATCTTTTAATATATCTAAATAAAAATAATAAAAAATAATGTATCCTCGACGTATCCGTATCCTACATTTTCAGAAATTGACGTGTCGCTGTGTCCGTGTCCGTGCTTCTTAGGTTATCACAAGCATCTTATAAAGTGGAACAACGTTTGTCTTCCTATGGAGAACGGAGGCTTGAGTCTCTATAGTTTAAAAGACAAAAATCAGGCCCTTTTGTCTAAATGGATTTGGAGATATCAAAAGGAAAAAGGTGTTTTATGGCGATCGATTATTGATGCCAAATTTGGTACAAAGAACCTAAATAACCATCCGGGTTGCTTCTTACTTCACTCATTCAACGGCCCAT
The DNA here is from genome assembly GCA_017139565.1 of Luffa aegyptiaca. Taxonomy (NCBI): domain Eukaryota; kingdom Viridiplantae; phylum Streptophyta; class Magnoliopsida; order Cucurbitales; family Cucurbitaceae; genus Luffa; species Luffa aegyptiaca. Next base: position 29,552,905 of record CM029397.1, read on the forward strand.
GGAAGGAAATTATAAAACATCTTTCTCTTATTCATGACTCAGAGGTGATAAAGGTTGGTAATGGTGCTTCCACGGACTTATTGTTGGCTAGGTGATTTTCCATTATGTTTGGCTTTCCATCTTTTGTTTGCCTTAACCAATATGATCTAGTGCCTACCCAAAAAAGATCAAGTTCTACATTTGGGAATATGCCTACTCAGCTTTAAACACTATAAACAGACTCCGAAGGAAATTCCCTAACATGGCTCTTTCCCCAAACAAGTGTATTCTCTACAAATCCGATCTGGAGACTCAATCTCATATTTTCATTTGTTGCCCGATAGCACAAAATTTTTGGATCAAGTTGAGATTAGCTTTTTAATGGGGAGAGTGCTCTTCCAAAGGATCCACACATGCTTTTATCATCTCTACTTTTAGGACATCCATTTAAAAGCACAAAGGAGCTTCTTTGGCAAAATATGATTCGGGCTTTCTTATGGTCGATTTGGATAGAAAGAAACCATCGAACTTTCGAATCTAAGGAAAAGTCATATCCGGTTTTCTTTGACAATGTTCTTTTCCATGCATTATCTTGGTGTTTGAATTCTCTCTTTTCCTCTTATAGTTTATCATCACTTTTGACCAATTGGAGATGTTTATTGTAACTCCACTAGTTTGGGGCTTTCTCCTCCCCCTTTTTTTGTAAGTTCATACATCAATGAAATTGTTTCTTATCCAAAAAAAAAGACCCAAAAAGGAAACCCCAACTTTCTTTTCCTTCCTTTCTTTCTCTCCTCTTCTTCTTCACGAAGCCCCCCCCCCCTCGTTTTCCTTCAACCTCCAACCCAACCTCCACCATCCTCCACCATCCTCCATTCCTAATGGCATCAGTGGCCAGCTCATCTTCGACACGATTCACGTGGTTTCCTCTCCTTTGATAGCGACGGCATGTGACCAAGCCCCACGTGGTTTCTGTTAGACCTCCCATAACACAAACATATCACATGAGGGGTAGAAGAGGAAATGGGTCAAAAGCAGGGGATGTGGGGACCGTTTGGGATCGTGTGTTGGTTGTACAGTCTGTTGAGGAAGGGCATATGTAAAGGGAGGCTGAGTGAGGGGAGGGTATGTTGTTGGTTGTGGACTGTAGTAGACTGAGGAGAGATTCCAACCCTCTTGAATTGGCTGGTTGGTTGCATATTGTATTGTGTTTGGTTTTTCTTATAAATACAATCAGCTCATAAATCCCACTGTTCATCGGAGAACTCCAAGTAGAACAGTGTTGGATCTTGTTATCTTGTTGTGTGTTTCTTCTGTGTGTTTGTAACAGGTTTGCACACAGGTTTTTCAGATTAGATATAGGCGACCCATGTTCAAGTGATGTGATTCCTTGTGTTTGAGTGTCAAAACACTTTGATTTCGAGAGTCACTCCACCTCCGACTTGGATCTAAACACACACTTCCTTTTGGCTTCCAATTTGCAAGATTCAAGGACGTTCCCAGTTTTTCCAGCAAGGTTTCAAATCATTTGGCAAGTTTTAGTGGGTGATGTTCATTCTAAATCTTTTCAAACCCTTTGGTTGTACTGTGAATTAGAGTCAGTTTGAGGTTGGTCTGGGTGCAAAAGCATTGGGTTAACGGATCCCTAATACTTTTGGGTAAGATATCAACCTTCAAGAACTTGATTTTCGAATAGAGATGTTTAAGTTATTGATTGTTGTTGGAAATTGTTCAGGTTGAGCCAACGACTTCTATATGTGGGGTCAAAGTGTTTTGTAGTGGCTTAATTTTTAGAATGTCAATTAGTTGAGTTGAATGAGTACATGAATGACTCTTGATGTATAGTATAGTATGTTATTTCGACGGGTCTCAGTCATGTGTGTGTTCATATATGGGATTATAAATCTATGTGTGTTCATGTATGGGATGTTTGTTGTTGGAGTCTAAGCCCCTATGAGGGTTTCTCTTGTGGGTCCCTTTTTCGTTGGTTTCTTAGCCCTTCTCCCCCAGTGAATACATTTTTTCTATTTTGTGGAGGGTGAAAGTTCCAAAGAAGATTAGGTTCTTTATTTGGCAAGTTATCCACGGAAGAGTTAATACGATTGAAAAACTTTCGAGGAAGATGCTCTCGTTGGTAGGCCTGTTTTGTTGCATTTTATGTCAGAAGGCATCTAGACCATATTCTGTGGAGTTGTGATTTTGCCCGGTCCACATGGGGTTTGTTCTTTGATATGTTTGGGTTGTAGGTTAGGAGTTGACCACAAGGAGATTATTTGGGACCGAAAAACTTGGGAGATAGCTTTTCGTTTCTTCGTTTAGCCAGCAATGCCTATTGGTAAGGTCTGATCTTTAGGAAGACAAGATCACCCGCCTCGAATTCCACTTCCCTTATGTGCCTATCCGCAAATTTCTTCATGTTTTCTTGTGCAATTCCCAAATATTGATCAAGGGTCGAATTGGTTGTCCTTTGGTCACCATAAGAGATCAGAGGTGGAGGTGGGCTATCGTAGACAGCCTGGAGTGGGGTGATCCCGATGGAAATGTGAAAGGTCGTATTGTACCAATACTCAACCTATCCCAACCAATAGTGCCACTTCTTTGGTCTCTCACTGCAGAAGCACCGCAAATAGTTTTCGACACACTAAATGACCACCTCCATTTGACCATCAGCCTAAGGGTGATAGGCAGTACTACACTTCAAGGAAGTTCCCTGGGTGCACTACCTATCACCCTTAGACTGATGGTCAAACGGAGGTGGTCATTTAGTGTGTCGAAAACTATTTGCGGTGCTTCATGGAGGCACTTTCATAAATCCATGGAAAGACATAGCCCTCGAGATTCCTACCTTTTCTAGCCTTGTTCATTGTTTGGTGGGGGATGGGAAAGATACGTATTTCTGGGAAGACAGATGGTTGGGGGATAGACCCCTCTGTCTATCCTTCCCTCGCTTGTTCTATTTATCCTCCATGAAAAATCGTTCAGTGGCTGATGTTTTGTTTCATTCAGGGAGCTCTCCTTCGTTTTCTTTTGGCTTCAGTCGTCCGTTGTCCAATAGGGAAACGACGGATGTTATGTCCCTTATGTCTTTGATTGAGGAGTTTGATTTTAGGGTGGGGAGGAGGGATATCTGATGTTGGAGCCCTAGTCCTTCTGACGGGTTCTCTTGTAGCTCCCTATTCCGTAGGCTCTTGCACCTTCTCCCTAAAGTGAGTCTATCTTTTCGCGTGTGTGGAAGGTGAAAGTCCCGAAGAAGATTAGGTTTTTTATGTGGCAAGTTATCCATGGCAGGGTTAATACCTATGATCGTCTGTTGAAAAGGATGCCCTCTTTGGTTGGTCCGTTTTGCTGCATTCTGTGTCGGAAGGCGAAGGAAGATCTGGATCATATTCTATGGAGTTGTGCCTGTGCGCGTGCTGTGTGGGATCGGTTTGGTCAGGTTTTTGGGCTACAAGGGATATCTTTTGTTGACCACAGGGAGATGATCAAGGAGTTCCTCCTCCATCCGCCATTTCGAGAGAGAGCGAGATTTTTGTGGCTTGGGGGGATGTGTGCGTTGTTGTGGAACCTTTGGGGTGAAAGGAACAATAGAGTGTTTAGGGGGAGAGAGAGGGATCCCGAGGATGTGTGGTCCCTTACTCGATATCATGTTTCTCTTTGGGCTTCGGTCTCAAAGATGTTTTGTAATTATCCGTTAGGCTGTATTTTGCTTGATTGGGGTCCCTTTCTCTAGTTGGACTCCTTTTTGTGGGCTTGTTTTTTGTATGCACGTGTATTCTTTCATTTTTTTTCTCAATGAAAGTTGGTTTTTCATCAAAAAAAAAAAAAAAAAAGGAAGTTCCCTGGGTGCGAAATAATTCTGTCCAAAAATGGCTGATGAAAATTTTGTCACGATCAGAAATAATGGACCTCGGAAACCCATGTAAACGAACCACTTCTTGAATGAAAACGATTGCCAGCTATGAAGGGATGTTTAATAGCAAGGAAACGCCCGTACTTGCTTAGGCGATCCACCACTACTAATATCACATCACAACCTTCGAATTTCGGCAACCCCTCTATGAAATCTAGTCACATCTTCCCAAATTTGTGTAGGTATGTATTTCAATAGGCTAAAGCAGACCAGCTGGGGGGAGGGGGGGTGTTGCTAGTATTTTGTTTTGCTGACTATTTCTTCATTTTGTCAGAAGTAATTTGCAGGATCATGCACCTTTTCGTAGTTATAACGATAAAAGTCCAGTTGGTTGTATCCAACTTATTCTTGAAATAAACAACTCGCACACACTCCCTTTCCAAAAAAAATCCACATTCATCTACATATCTTTTGGTGTTAGCTTTCATACCCTCCCAATACAAATCACTAGTTAGTCTCTTGTAGGTTCTCAAGAACCCGAAGTGGCCACCTAATATAGAGTCATGATATATTTGCATAATGGCAAGGATTAAGGAAGATGTTTTGGAGACTACTAACCTTCCCTTGTACTTTAGGATCCCCTGAAGTAAGGAAAATTGAGACATGTCATCGAGGTCAGTTTGCAACCTTTTTATAATTTGCTTCAACTGTGGATCCTCTTGTACTTCCCTCTGTATGACTTCGATATCGACAATGGCTAGAACAAATAAGTGAACTAGGTGGACCACTTGAGGAAGCCGAAACAAGGCATCTGTTGCTTTATTTTCCAACCGCGGTCAATATTCTATCTCAAAGGTGTATCCCAGCAACTTTGAGACCCACCGTTGATACGTAGGCTGAATTACCCTCTACTTAAGGAAGTGCTTCAACGCTCTTTGATCAGTTCAAACAATAAATTTCCTTCCCAACAAATATGGCCTCCAGCATTGGACCGCAAAGACCACGACCATTAATTCCCTCTCATAAATCGATTTAGCCTGCACTGTTGTGGATAAAGTGTAACTATAGAAGGCGATGGGCCTCTGATTCTGAGATAGGCCTACTCCCAACCCTATCTCTGACGCATCTGTCTCAACAGCAAAAGGTTGACTGAAATTCGAAAGTGTGAGAACCGACACTATCATCATGGCATGCTTTAACCGCTCAAAGGCTTCTGTGGCAGCCTCAGACCAATGAAATCCCCCACCTTTTATCACCTAGTACAGTGGAGCCACTATACTGCCATAATTGGCTACAAATCTTCGATAATATCCGATTAGTCTAAGGAAACCACGTAGCTCTCGGATATTCTAGGACAATGGCTATCCTACCATGGCTCACACCTTCTCTGGATCAGCACGTACTCCCTCAGCTGAAACCCAGTGGCCCAAGTACTCAATGCTACCCCCCTTAGCAAATTGGGGCTTGCTTCCATTTGCAAACAAGTTATTGTCCCTCGACACATTGAAAACCACTCTGAGGTGGGTTAGAGTGGTATCATAATCAAGGATAAACTTACGAAGTAAGAGCCGAAATATGCGGTTCATCAAGGCTTGGAAAGTGGGAGCGCGTTGGATAAGCCAAATGGCAGTACTACTAGGAATTCATAATGCCCTTCGTGTATTCAAAATGTTGTTTTCTGAATATCTTCTTCACGTGCCCTAATTTGATGGCTAAGAAGCACGGACACTTTTAAAATGACGAAGTGTCAGTGTCGGACACGTGTCCGACACGCCACGTGGTGTGTCTGATTTTTTTAAAATTTTTTATTTTCCGACATGGCTCCAACAAGTTTTTTTTTTCTGTTTTTATCCATAGTTATGTTTTTATCCTTATAGTTTTTTTTCTGTTTTTATCCTTCTCTACAACCTTTGTGTTTTTTTTCCTATTTTTATCCATAGTTATGTTTTTATCCTCGTAGTTTGTTTCTGTTTTTATCCTTCTCTGCCGCCTTTGTGTTTTTTTTTTTCTGTTTTTATCCATAGTTCTGTTTTTTTTCTTTTTTTCTTTTTTTCTGTTTTTATCCACAGTTCTGTTTTTTACTTGTTTTAATGTTTAAATATAGAGGAAATTTACATAAAAGTATTAAATATTCATAATATGTCAAAATATGCACACATATATATGTTTAAAAAAAAAAAAAATAGCGTGTCCCCAACGTGTTGTGTCCTACTTTTTTGGAAATTGACGTGTCGTCGTGTCCGTGTCGTGTCGTGTCCGTGTCGCGTGTCAGTGTCTGTGCTTCTTAGTTTGATGGTACCCTGACTTGAGATCAATCTTTGAATAGAAACTCGATCCATCAACCGCCGACACTAAAGTTCGAGTCCTCCAATACAACACCTTAGTCGCAATGGAAGCAAGGGCCTTCACTTTTTCATCAGAAGTTTGCATTAGCTTGGCCAAACTACACTCCATTGTCGGTAGCTTCTAGACCTCTTTCTTGATTCCTTCTAACCAGCATTCGTAATGTCCAAATGTTCCTCTATTCTCTTTTGTGTCATTTTCCCTAGTTTCCTCAAGATTAAGGCTTTGATACCAATATGTGAGGTACCCTCACTATGTTGATATATTCAGAGAAAAAGATCCAATTTGAGAGGACCATTAATCTCTCCCTCTCCTCTGAGCTATTCAGATAATATTCACAAAAAGCATAAAAGAACATTCTAACGAAAAGGACAACTATATACTACCCACATTCCATTACGTATGGTCCCCCCAAGCCCTTTTACTGAATAATGATTGGTGGCCTAACAGAGGCCTAGAACCACTAGAGGGTCGCCAACTATCCTCTAGTGGCATATGGTTTTAAAGAAAGGACAACTATCCCTGCACAGGCATCACTCAGAGTTGGTACGATTTCTGGGTTAAGTTAATTGTTCACCTAGTTAGGGCAATGTCTTGTCTTTGGTCTGGACCCTATATGTATCTTATGTTATGATTTATTTATGTAATTGATCCTTCAACCCTATTAGTTAGGTCTTCTTACAGAGTATTTCAATACTCATCCATGCTACATATTTTTTCTCTTCACATGAACTTACAAGGCATGTGGCAAGGGCATTCATTCTAGTGAAGCCATGAAAACAATGTCGAATTAGAACTTCATTAAGTCTTGGAATTTCCTAGTTTCCGTTGTTTCTAAACATTTTAATTTATTATATTCTTTATTCTTTATTCTTTAAGTGGTTTTAATCTTCAATTCTGTAGATAGATTATTGAAATTTCTTTGAGAATCGCTTGAAATTCTTTTGGGATTCCAAACTCAAGATTTCTCTTATTCATAAATTGGTTTTATTAATAAATTAAGTTTTGATAACTCTTCTAGCTTTACTCATTACTTTCAAGGGTCTTTTTCACATGCATGTAATAATGTCTCTAAGTAGTCTAGATTAAGAAGCCGGGTGATTACAAACCCAATGATAAAACTCCATTCTAGATTGATGCAATGTGATGGAACTTCTTTTCTCTTTTTCTTTTTCTTTTCTTTTTTTTTATAGGAAATGATATGAAAATATTTCATTGATGAGATAAAATATACAAAAAGCGGAATGTCCAATAAAGCTAAAGGATTACACAAAAAACTTCCCGTTAGCCAAAAGATCATTTAACCTCTTGTTAGAAAAGGGCAACAAGCATTTACATTAAGCATCAAGATACTGTAAATATTGGCATAAATTTGTTGCCAAGATTCTAGATAAATATTGGCATAAATTTGTTGCTGGTAACAAAATCTTTATCATGAAAGAACAAAACTTTCAGAAGTCAGTTCATATTCAGTACCTCTATTCAATTCAGAACTAGAAGTTAAGGCCCAAGCAGAAATACAAAACTTTTCTTATAGAAAGGGAAGGTAAAATGATGGATAAGAAGGCAAAAAGCTTTAGGCAGCCACAAAACAAGCAGAACTACTAAAGAGTAGAAAAGCCCTTACCTGAGAAACTTGCCAACATGTTCAGGCCAGTTGTCTGAACCTCTACTGTCAAAGGGTTTATCACCCCTTTCTTTTCGTTTCTTAGAGAACCGACCTCGATTATTCTGCGCTCCTGAATCTACCCTCACACGGACACATTTTGATGAAGAATCTGGTCCATCAATAGTATCGGTCACAAGGAACTTAAATTTCTTAAAGAAATTGTGGACAGCCTGAAAACCTCAAACTTAAAGAGTAAATTACATGGTGATGTAAAAGTAAACAAAGATCTTTTTATTTCTTCATTAAATTTGACTGAATGATGAGAGAAGTTACCCTTTGAGCAAAACTTTAGAATAAAAATAAAAGATATATCTACCCGATAACTGTCAGTTTTTGCCAAACTAAACCAATAATCTAGAAATTAGCTAAAAGAAGAAAGAAAGAAGATGAACCTGCACTGATTGTTACTTGGAATGAAAATTTTCAAGATAGACTCAAAAATAAATGTACAAATACATTAACAAACAAAGTTTTAGAGCTAACCGTTCGATGGGTTTTATCTGTATCTGGGGAAAATACAATAGGTGAAATACTGTCATCTACACCAGAATTGATTTGCTTGAGAAAAGCTTCCAAAATCTCAGCATCAGAATCACCAGCAAGAGATCTAAACAATTCAATTTCAGAGGCATAACTCTCGCTTGTACTATGGACTATGGTTGGTCTGCTTTCCGAAACAATCTGAATGCCTCAAAATAAATCAAATTATCACACATGTACACGTAAAAGGAAATCAACATTTAAGGCATGCAATGGAAACACAGAAATTTAATTTAACCACCTCTGGAGGAGCATCCAATGACGTCAAATGAACAACATTTCCATCAGTGTCAACTTCATTCACGATGAAGTCAGAATACCTGTATCAAAACCAAAGGGGGGAAAAGTTTACAATGATAGGAATCTAAAAGTTTTTTAAAAATAAAAAGCCATACAAGTACAACTGAATCGTTGAGTAAAAGAAGATTAAAAAATTGGGTGAATGATACTATCTGTCATAAACATTCCTACAGCAACCTAAAAGCTCATTGCTTTATTTTCCCACTCATAGAATAGAAACAGAACAAATGCCAGATGCTATACAATGGATCACATTTCTATCGTGCCATTTTTATTTTATTTTTTTTTTTTTTTGGGTATTTAGAGGAATTAGAAAAAATTTCATTGATAAATAAAATTACAAAAGTGGGAGTGGACAAGAAACACTCCCCAACAGATAGCACCCACGAAAAACCCTGCCAACTAGAGCATAACAACATTCCCGTAAACAATAATTAGTTGCTGAAGTTACCCCTCTGTTCTCATTCATTTTGATTTTGTTATTAATTCAGAAGAGGGGTTTCGATTTTCCATAATTTATTATTTTGCTCGTAAAATACTCTAGCATTTCATTTTACATCATAAAAGTTGCCTCTTATCTTCATTAGAATGAAGCAGATAGTAAGAATTCGTATGAGCAGCACAGCAACCCTGAGAAATGAAGGGCATGCATATGGGTAAGAAGCTGAGACCTTTGCTTAAGAATGCCGCGAAAGCCAGGGAGAGAAGAAATGTAACTGAGTATGCCAACATCTGACTCGCCTATGGATTTCGTCGCCATGACTGTAATCGAAGAATATCTATTGGCGCATTTGATGAAGATGAAAGGGTTACAGAGAAAGTAGGGTTTTAGGGCACAGAAGTACAATGCCCCTGCACGGTGCCACCACATCTAGGGTTTTTCGGTTTTTTTCTAAAAAAATATAAAGGAAAAACGATTATAGACTCTGAGGGTGAGCATCATAGACCGAAAAACCGATCCAACCGATCGAACCGACGTCGGTCGGTCGGTTTTCCAATAATTTCAAAGAAAAACCGACCAGTTGGTCGGTCAGTGGGCCTAAAAAGGCCCAACCCGACCGAACCACCGATTCCTTCATTTATTAATTAAAAAAAAAAGAGTAGGAAAAGACCACATGCGTTTTGGATTTCCCATATAATAGAGAAAAAGAAGGAAAAGACAACCTGTCTTTTAGATTTCCCATGTACACAATAAATGAAAATATTAAATAATACCATATAGGTAATGATTACCTATGTAGTGTAGGTAATCATTACCTTTTTTTAATAAAATTTATTCTTTCTCTTTCTATTCCACGACTTCATCTTCTTCTTGGAACCCTTGATTTTTCTTTTCTTCCTCACACAGCAAAGCTCAACCACGTCGCCGCTGCTCCAAGCTTTGTCTTGCTGTTGAAGCTGTATCGTTGAAGCTCCATCGGAGAATCGATTTCTCTCTTCTCCCTCACACATCCGAAGCCAACCCACATCGCCGCTCCCCTCCATTGAAGCTTTGATTCGTCGTACCGTTTATCCTCTCTGTCGTGTCGCCGCTTCAGTCGTGTCTGTCCTCGCCGCTTTAGTCGTGCCGTTCATCCTTCCCTTTTAGTAATAATCATTGGCTTAAACCGACCAAACCGACCGACCGACTGGTCGGTCGATCGGTCGGCGAAATTTAAGCAAAAACAAATTTCGGTTTGCAACCTTCTGGAAACCGACATGGTCGGTTCGACGTCGGTTTGAGGCCAAAACCGACCCCAACTGACCGATGCTCACCCCTATAGACTCTTTTATTTAAAAAAAATACACATTTGGTCAGTAAACGTCCTATGTTTCGAAATCAGACCATTTGGATTAATTGAATGTTTTTATTTTAATTTGGGAAATTAGAAGTTTCAACCCAATCCTTCAGGGGTCGTTTGGTTTAAGGTTTTATAGATGTCTGAGAATAAAGGATGCTTAGTAATACTATGTCTGGAAATAAGATTACTAGGAATCAAAGATAGGTTGTGCATGAGAATGTCATCAGGATTTTATGAGAACGAATTATGTTCGTATTTATTTTTTAGAATTAATCATGTAAAATTTATGTAATTATAATAAATTAATCAATAAAATAATCAAAATTAATTCATATTAATAAAAATTAATGAATTAATAATCATGAAATAATTTTAATTGGATAATCGATGTTAATTTATCTAAGTAATTTTGTTTAATAAATATCCTTGACTACAATAATTTCATATATTTTTATCCATAAAAATTAATTAGATAAATATTTTAATAATAATATGATTATTTATTTATTATAACGAAATCAAAAAAATAATTAATTGATTATAAATAACCAATAAGTAATTAATTATAATTATTGAAAAATGAACTTTTATACTAAATTCATTTAAATAATTTTAATTCAATAATTAAATATATTTTCGATAATGTTAACTAATTAATTATAATTTTAGTAAATATGTAATTGCATCAATTTAATAAACTTGGACTAAGTATTTGTTTTAAAAAAAAACTTGAAATTATTGACAAATTATTATTTATTTAATCTAATTAAATAACTTATTATATTATTTTTTAATTTAGTATCCATTAGTTAATTAATTAACTATATTCAAAATAAAATTGCATATAAAAATAAAAATAAAAAAATAAAAAAAAATGGGCAAAGAGAAAACCCATGCTTTTGCAAGGACATCGAAAGCCCTTGTCTATGGGCATAAATGATGCCTGTGAATGTTTACTCAGGGGCCCACCACAGAAACTTTGAAACAAACAAGGGTATCAGAAACCCTTGTTCATTTTCATCTCCAAAACCTTGCACCAAACGGCCCCTTAAATTAGATGTAATTTTCCTAGTTCGAAAAGGAAACTAAATTCCTTTTAATTAGTTTTAAATCCTAAATCCTTCAGGAGTTTTTTTTTTTTTTTTTAAGGAGAAGACAAGATAAAAAAGAAAGAATGATGTAACATAACCCTAATTTGGAAAAATAACTATTTAAACTCTAGTCGAGAGTGTCGAGACGCTCCCAGTAGCGTTGAGATGCTCTAGACGGAAAGGGCTCGAAAACACACGTGGCTTCACAGGGTCGAGACGTTAAGGCCAACGTCTTGATGCTTTCGGACGGAAAATGGGTGCTCCAACCAATGAGGAAAATAAATGGCAACGTTGAGATGCTCCTTCTACATACCTAGTCGAATTTTGAAGCCTTTTATCTTTGACTTTGGTTGACCGAGGGCAATTTTGTCTTTTCACCTTCATTTTAGCTTGTTTTAACTCTGATAGAAATGAACTATTCACCTTGCAGCAGAAACATTTGATTTGCCTTTGATTTATTTAGAATTAAACTAAAATAGATTAAGCAAATAAATACCTCGAAAAATTATGGAGAAAATTTCGACTGGTCTTTAATCTTCTTGCTCCAACTCTAACGAGGTTGAATCTCCATGGTTGGCTTTCACAAAGTCTTCCTTGCTATGACTCGAACAGAGGAACTAGGCTTGTGGGAGCCTTTTGAAAGAAAGTCGATAAGATTGGAGAGGAAAGAGTTTTTGAGAGAATTCTCTAATTCTCAATTGAGATGGTCTATTTTATGGCTCAACCTAATAGCGCAACATAACGAGTTATTTTTCCTGGTATATTTTAGTTAGTCTTTAAGGATTAATTGACCATTTTCATACACTTTTATGATTCTTTTGTAGGAATTGAACTTTTGGGACGAAATTGAGAAATTGGAGTTGCTCGAGTGTTCAGGATGCTAAAAGATGAAAAAGAATTTAAGAATAATCTAAGTTGGAGCTGCAGAAGCCAAGGAAGATGAGAGTTTAGCATCGAGACGCTGGTTTTTAGCGTCTCGACGCTACTGCATAAGTTAATCCAGCTAGAAATCATGAGGGCACAACATCGAGACATTGTGTCCATAACGTCTCGACGCTGTGCAAATTCCATATATAATTAGAACAGCATAATGGACAGCGTCTCGATGCTGTCCTGTGATTTCTATAAATACCAAACGATTTTGGCTGAGAAAGAGGAGTTCAATTGGAGACCTTTCAGCCCTAATTCTGACTAAAGGCCTCTTGTGGGAGCTTGAGCAAGGACAAGGAGCGGGATTTGAGGCTAGAGCTCGTAGAAATCGTGACGGAGACGTGCGGTTTTGGCGGATCTAAAGTTTTTCCCTTTTCTTTCCTTTTCTTTAGTAGTTTTTATGGCTTTGTCTTTATGCTTAGATTGTAACAAGAATATTATGAGTAGTTAAGCCCCCGTTTGATGGTTTTTGGTTTTTGGTTTTTGAAAATTAAGCTTGTTTTCTATGAATTTCCTTACCATGGTTTTCTTCTTTGTTGAGGGCACATTTGCAATCCTTGCCAAATTTCAAAAACAAAAACAAGTTTTTGAAAACTACTTTTTTTAGTTTTCAAAACTTGACTTGGTTTTTGAAAACATGGAAACAAGGTATATAATAAAAACAAGGAACTTAATGGTGGGAATAGTATTTTTAAGCTTAATTTTCAAAAACTAAAAACAAAAAACCAAATGATTATCAAACGGGGCCTAAGCTTTCAACTTAGGGGTTAATGAAACCTTTTGACTTTATGGATTAAGTTATTGAATGAATTATTGTTTTTTATCTATTCATGCAATTACGTGTTTAATGCCTTTAATTTACTGGTCATAAATTAATTGTTATTGTGTTGAATCTTGCTCAGGAGAGAGGGTTTAGCTTAGATCTTAATTGCATGACTGAAATAGTTCTAAGATCGGGAGATTTAGGATTATTTTAGAAGTTGTAAAAGAATTAGAATTAAGGCCTTGCATATCATAAATCTAAATATGAATATTTGACTTGTGATTGTGCATGAGAATCAATTATGCTCGGGAGAGATAATTGTGGGTTTAATATTCTTGACTTATAGAAAATTGCATGTTAACCCCATTCAAGTAGTTGATCTATAATTTCAATTGGTGAAGTCGATTCCCTAAGTGTTTCCTCCATTTGAATTTCCAATTTTAATCTTGGTTACTTTTGATTCATTATTCTCATTCGGTTGTGATCTCTAAATAAAATTGGGTAAAAGTATTCACGATAATTAATCTAACTAGAAAACGAATCCAAAGGACGACATTCAATTTTTAATCACTATATTATAACTTGGCATGTACACTTGCGGTATGCAATTTGCGCATCAAATTTTTGGCGTCGTTGCGGGGGATTGACATATTTAGTTTAATTAATATAGTGAAAAAATTGTTTGGTCTTAGTTTAGAGTGTATTTTATGTTATTTTAGGTCGTTGCATTTTTTTCCTCATTTTGTTTTGTTTCCATATTTGTAGTTTCCTATTTTAGTGTTTTCCTTATTTGTTTTTTATTCTTTCCTTATTTGCTTTTGGTAGATTTCTTATTATATTCATCTTCCTTATTTGTTTTTGCTTTCCTTATTTGTTTTTGTTTCCTTTCTTAGTTTATCTTTTCCTTATTTTTTTTAGTTGTTTCCTTTTCTATTCTCTTTCTTTTTCTTTTATTTCCCTTTTTAGGATAGATTGGTGTATGCGAAAGGATAGGGAGTTGGCCTTAGTTCCTTTAGACCCTGAGATCGAAAGAACCATCAATAAGCTTAGAAGGGAGAAAAAGGAAAGTCCTGTCCAAATGACCAACCCAAATCCTCCTGAGGAGCCCAAGCCAATTAGGGACTATTTTCAACCTATATTTCAGGGGTAGCAGTTGGGGATTGTCTATACCTCGATTAATGCCAACAACTTTGAGCTAAAAACTGGTCTGATCCAATGGTTCGGGATTGCGCATTCAGAGGATCGTCCACAGATGATCCAAATTCTCATCTGAAATCCTTTCTAACGGTAAAGATAAATGGAGTCATTGAAGATGTTATTCGCTTACGTCTTTTTCCTTTTTCTTTGGAGGACAAGGCCCGAGATTGGTTGCAGTTTTTTCCCCTTAGAAGCATTACCACCTGGGATGTTTTGGTCTAGGCCTTTTTAAAGAAGTTCTTCCCTCTTGCTAAGACAGTTAAGTTGAGGATCGAAATTGGAACATTCCAGCAGAGAAGTTCGATGAGCAACTAATTGAGGCGTGGGAGCGCTACAAGGAGCTACTGAGGAAGTGTCCTCAGCATGGATACTCGATTGGTTGCAAATTCAATTGTTTTACAATGTTTGAACCCCAACACTAAAACCATTGTTGATGCAGTTGCAGGTGGGACTCTGTTGTCCAAAATTGTGGAGAGCTCATGCACACTACTGGAGGATATGGCCACAAACAGCTATCAGTGGTCATCTGAGCGCTCAACACCTAAGAAAGTTGTAGCTGGAGTTTTCGAGATTGATAATGTAAGTGCTCTACAAGCCCAGACGTAATCCCTTGCTAATGATTTCCTTAAGTTTTCAGGTATAGGGAGTGCATTCCATTGAATCAGCTGTTGCTGTTGCATCTCAGTCTTAGGAGGAAACCACCATTGAACAGGTTCAATACGTTGATAGAAATTTTAACTCTAGGGGACACTATAATTCTACACCCACACACTATCACCCTAGGGTTAGAAATCATGAGAACCTTTCATATGCTAATGTTGGGTTCCTAGAGTGAGTAAAAATAAGATGTAAATTGACTCTAGACTCTGTGCAAGTATACACAGTCCGCTACAAGTAATAAGTATTATCAATCCAAGGCCTGAACTAGCTTCCACTTTATCTATTTTGTATAATTCTTTAATGGTTTCAAAGGTGGTAAAAATGATTGGTTTTTATAAGAATAATGCTGAAGCAAAAGAAATGACAGAACAGTAAATAAACAAATAGACAGACAGATTAGAAACAGGCGCTGGTCAGGATTTAGTAATTGTTTTAAAAGATGCTCTAGCAATACTATTGATCATGCAAAACTCTCGCAGTCTTATTAGCAGATTCCTCCCGGAACTCCGGATCTTTTGGAATGTGTTTCAACCCCAATGAAGTACTACCGATCAAGCACTAGGCAACTGGCTATCCCTAGCTCAGTCACTGGCGTTCACCAATACACAATGATCTAGTGTGATTAACCGCCACACACTCTCTAAATCATCCTTGAAACTAGAGAGAGATATTCATACCGGCTGGCCAGGCGAGCACAAAATGTAAATGAGCACAACAATTAATCAAGATGCATTAATCAATATTTATTACTAGAAATTAAGCACAGCAATCACATTGTTTCCTAACCAACGCCTAAGCTACTTAGTTCATAAAATGCATGGAAACGCACGTTACAATCTGAATAAGCATATCCATAATTACAAGATAATAAAGGAAAATATTAATCTCCTCGATCAGCTTACAAATGATGGTCTTCTTGATGGTCTCCAATCTCTCTTCTCTATTCGGCTCCCAAAAGTGGAAATGAGAGTGAACTCGTCCCCAAAAGTGGAATGAATTTGACTTGGGTGGCTATCTCCTTTTATAGAGTTGAGGAAAGCTTGAATTAGGTTGACCTATACACGTGGATGGCTCTCCTTGCTCCTTTATCCCGAGATTAGCTTAACAGAATTCAATTTGTTAAATTGGCTAACGAGCTGTGACGTGGCAGTTTTCGCTCCCAGCTTTGCTCCAGCACAGAGTTTGCTCCCTCAAGCCGCCCAGCAACATA
Organism: Luffa aegyptiaca; assembly: GCA_017139565.1. Taxonomy (NCBI): domain Eukaryota; kingdom Viridiplantae; phylum Streptophyta; class Magnoliopsida; order Cucurbitales; family Cucurbitaceae; genus Luffa; species Luffa aegyptiaca. The sequence continues at coordinate 29,569,218 of CM029397.1, forward strand.
TTCTGCACAAAATAATTTCCAAAGCTTCCATTCTTCCAAATGGGTTAAAACATATAATATCTATCTAAAAGCACCCCTATTAAGCACAAAAGACACGCAAATCAATATAGAAATAAGGTCTAAATAACTCCCTTTTGGAGAGTTATCACACCCCCAAATTTGAACTATTGCGCGTCCCGAGCAATACTAACCAAGCTTCCCTTCAAGAATTCAAAACGTTAGACAAAGCATAGCTTAATCAAAACAGATAATCCAACACTACCTTCAACCTTTACCTGAGCATTCTACAAAACCAAGCTCTGATGCAGCAAAATAATTCTTCCGGCATGGACAAATAATCACCACTTTTGACTCAATTCTAAGAACTTGCCACAACCTAGCTCTATTATCAGACATATTAAAACACATTTTCAAGGGGTTTATATTTTTGTTTTTCAGACTTAAAGCAGCCCTACAGTCATAAGCTCTTAAGCATGGGATGACTCACTTTATGGTGCAGTATACCCATGCCTCAAACTCATCACCAATTAGGCTAAATACTCATAGTAGAGCTCAAAAATCCTTAGTTATTCTATCTCTTGCTCCTCAGAATGGCGACATTTTATGATGAAGCTCACCTAAGTTCTGGGAGACAGAAAAACTGCTGGATCATCATTCATCCTTCAAAACTTTTGCTCCATGAATTTTCTCAGCAAAATTTTCAACAATCACTTTTTTCAGCAAATAATTTTTCATCATTTTTTTATATATATATTTCCTAGGTCACCTTTTGACGCGAGGACAAACTATGGGTATCACAAATGTCCCCGGTGAAGGTGTTCATATAACACATGCGGAAGCAATTGAAGATCGAAAGCACTTACGACATTCAATTTTACTCCTAAAGCATGCATGTTCTAGAAAGGGTAGAAAAGAGAGTAAATGAGTACCAACCTCTTTGATGCTCACTTGTAAGGAACTCCTTATGATATTATCTTTCTCCAACTTCTCTTGGACAACCTTTAGTGTCTTCCCTACTATTCTCTTGAGCCTAGAAAGACTTGTGGGAGTCTATAGAAGAAAGAAATAGGAAGGGAATGCTTGATGGTACAAGCTTTTGGAAGGAGATGAAATGAGAGAGAATTTGAGGGAGAAAATTTGCAGCATAACACTAAATGAAAGCTTGCTCCTCTTGAATCTAATTCAAGCCCCTTTTATAGACCTCTCCCATGCAAAGACAAGCTTCATGACACTTAGCCACATGGTCAAGATGCAACTCAAAGTGGATTCTAGGTGTCTACTTCACAACACATGCATCTAATGCATGTTTGTGTTGTTTTCCACTATGTATCATTATGCAAGAGTGGAAAAACCACTAAATCCACTATGAATTGAATCCTAATTGTGAATTTTCAGCTTTCAATTCATTTCAAATTCAATTCAAAATTGAAATTGATTTCTAGGCAATTAATTGGGACATTTCCAAGTAATTTTGATATGATTGATCCAATCAATCTTTATCACCTAATGCCATGAATTATATATGATTCCTAATACATATATATGGTATTTAAAACACTTTTAAATACCTCATCTCTCAATTCCTAATTTAATTCATAATTAAATCATTGTGTCGAACATGTTTTACGATAAAACCCTATTTCCCGTTTTTGAACGATTCAAAGTTTCCTATCAAAATATTCTAAGCTTTATTCCGATATGAGCTAGTAGGGGGACGTAATGGACCTATAGATCATGGGCTCCAACGATTCGAGGCTAACCGACTAATCTCATTATCAAAGTTATCCAACATTCGTTAACTACCGGGACACTCCACTATAGTCCGATAGTTGCACTCCCCTCACTATAGATATATTTCCGTCCACTTGATTTAACCATGTTTAGTAAGTTGTTCCTTCACAGGTTGTTCGTAGCTATAGCTAGGTCAAATAACCGTTACACCCCTATAGTACTTCTTGTTCCTTAAGTTCCACTAATCCTCTAATGAACAATCGGTTTGCGGTCCAACCATCAAACCTAAGTTCCTCTCGATCCAACGAGAGGGTGGGGCCCCTTGTTCAAGTCCTGGAGTTAGTACTTAAGAGAACAACCTCTCTGCTATCCCTGAAATGGGTAGGAGTGAATTCCGTCTTGCGAAACTATGTCCCCAGCTATCTATTCGATCTTATCCCCAAAATGGTAGGCTTGTCGAGTCGGCGATGCTGGCCACTCTCACCCATGCAGATCAAAGGATAATCTCGCATAAACAGGAGTTCATAGATAACTCAGGATTAAGAACGAGTTACCTAGGTCATCTATGAGAAATAGTCAGTTTCTTCAGTAAACGGCGTTATAAAGAGAAAGTGACTTATTTCGTGGTCCAGTCTTATGCAAACTCATTGCATAGGACGCCCCCACTCGCATGTCACCACATGAACGATTTAGGATCTCATCGTTTGTACTTAATACAAAGTGGGCCACGTCCATAGTGTCTCCAGGATAAGGTACCCAACCTTATCCTTATACTATAGACTATTTTGACTATAAACTTGAACTTGATCCTATGATATGTCCCTACATATAGTTCAAGTATTCATTTTATAGCCAAGGATCTTAGTTTATTGGATTTAGGTTAATCATTCGCAATTTACATATTCAATAACATCTTTTACTGAATAACCTCAATAACGTCTTTATTGGAAATAGAATATGTTTAATGATTTACAAACTACGAGCTTATAGGACATTAAACCCAACACCCGGTTACTCAATAACCTAACAAATTATTTAATGAAGGAGAGGAATGCTCGAGCAAAACAATTGGAGTAGCAAAAAGTCCCCCAAACTTGAATTATTCATTGTCCCCAATGAATTATTAATTTTGTGAACAATACCCCCAAACTTAAATTTTTCTATCTGAATTTTAATCCTAAGCGCGGGACTAGAACTAAGCTTAAAGTGGATCAAATAAGTCAACACTACCTCCAAAATTCTTCTTGCCGCAGCATCGACCAGGCTAGAAGAATTGCTCAAGCAAAAGGTTTCTGGAGATCAGAATACCTTGATCTAATTAAGCTCAACCAGTCCAAGCTTCAAAATTCAGAAGAAAATTAGTTTAGTTAGAATTACTCGGTGCCATAGAACAAAAACAACTTGGAAATTCCATTAAAAACATAGAAAAAGAAATTACATAAGCAGATATATTTTTTCAGAAACAGAAAAATTAAAAAGAAGCAGAACAAAACAAGCAAACATAGAAAAATATTTGATCAGGAATGCTCGAGCAACAAAATTAATTCATCAAAAAGTTTGCTCGTCAAATTTCCCTTCTTCAATCCTCCTGACCAGGATCTTCTTCTCCATCTCCTTCTCTCTCGACAGGCGGTGGCAGAATCCAGGGGTTCAACAAATCTTCAAGGAATGCTGGAAGGGCTAGAAATGGCTTGGAAAAATTCTCCTGCAGCATCTTCTTCAGATTGGCATCACGACTTCTAACATAGTTCCAGAAGGTCAAAGCTTGCCTCTCGACAAACTCCTGCCTGCTGGCCGAAAGTGCGAGTTGTTCTAAAATCGTGTTGATGCCATAGACAAGCCCACCCTGACGTGCCTCTTGCGTACGCTGAAGCCGCGCCAAGTTAGGCGTGTCAATGATTCCCTTGTCAAATAATATCACATCTCCTTCATTCTCCGGAACCCCTGCTCGCTTGCAAAGCATGGTAATGGTATTCGGGAAAAACAACTTCCCCACTTTCTTCTTCCAACATCCAAATATTTCATCAGCAATAATTTTTCCGACATCAACACTGAGAGACCTCAAAATAGCGAAAGCCAGAAGCACTCGTTCCCTAGAAACCGTCGAGTCATGAGTCGTTGGAAGCAACCTTTGTTTGATAAATCCCATCCAAGTATTTGCTTCCCTCTTCAAATAGGCTGACTGGAACATCCTCTTCTCTGTTTTCGAAAGCCGCCACTGCGCCCCTTCAATACCAACTTCCCTCACAGCGTCACTCAGCTGCTCATTGGATGGCGCTACAACCATCTCATTATATGCTGCGTGGGGGAAATTTTGAAGGTTATACAGTGCATTAATAGCACCAGGACTCCAGTCGAGCTCAATACCTCGAACAATCGCTAGGAAACCTTCTTCTTTGTCAATATTTGCATAAAACTCGCGCACCACCTGCGCGTTCACAGATTCAGGCTTTGAACAAAATCGTTCCCAACCGTGGTCTGCAATACCGGTCCTCAGAAATGTGGAAGATCACCACTAAATCCCCTTTCAAACAGGAAGTCTCTTTTCAGCAACTCTGCATATTTTGCTCTGGCAAGATTGTTGACAAAGCGATCATACGGCAATTGTGACTCTTCTATTTCATCAGGTTCCTCCGATGCCGCAGCAACACTCTTGCCCCCGTCTGCCCTTTGCTTGTGCAATTTTTTTTCTTCAGCCTTTTTCTCTGCTTCCTCTCTTGCTTTATCCTCGGCCTCCTTCTTCTCACGCTATTCTTTCTCTGCATTCTCTCTTTCAGAGTCAGTAGTAGGAGGCGAGAGGGTATCAGTTCGGACTACCTTAACACGACCCGCTTTTCGCTTAATACGGCGGCGTTTGGGCACTTCCGGCATGATCACCTCCACACGAGCCTCCTGTTCTTGCTCATTAACTTCTTCAGGCGCAACCTCTGCCTGTTCTTCTTGCACATCCTCGGCCTGTTTTTCTTGAACTTCCTCTGTATTTTCTTCTCGAACTTCCTCTGTATCCGCAACTCCTGGCTCAGACTGCTCTTGATTCCGTCCTTCTGGTTCTTTCGGATCTTCTTCCACAATAACATCCTCCGTCGCTTTCTGAACAGCTTCTTGATCTTCAGCCCTCTGCTGTCTTCTTCTTCTTTTAGCTTCTTTTTCTTCTGGTGTCTTCTTCTTCTTTGCCTTTACTTTCGGTGCTTCGGGGGTCACGGGTACCTCCTCTTCCTCATTATCTCTCTCTTTTCTTGCTCTCGTTTTAGCCATAGAAGACTCAAAAGAATTTTTACAGCACACAGAAAAAGAAGAAGAATGCAAATAGCAAGGGATGACAAGAAATTGAAGAAGAACTTACCGAAGGCTTAGGAATAAATAGGGCTGCAGCAAATCAAATCGTAACCGAAAGATTTTGCCCCGTATTAAATGGATTTACCGTTCACATTTAATTTGCAAATCAAATCCACTAACGGTAAAAACTTGAATTTCAATCGCCCATGGTAAATAATTGCGTGCTGTCAACGGCTAAACCGTTGGATTATTCCTGCGCGATACGTGGCAGCATCCATGCAATTTACCTGCCCTCCGAAAATTCAAAATCAAACGGTAAAGGTAATTATTTCACAAGAAATCTCTTCCTATTCGGACGAAATATTTGCTTCAGCCATAACTCTGCCGTAACAACCTTCTAAACACTAGATTATTTTTCAGAAAAATCTCGGATACAAAATCAGATCAGGAAATTCAAATTTTAACCGCTCAAATCAAATCTTATCTTTTATTTTTATTTGAAGCCGAATAAATCAAGAAAATCTTTATTAAATCTAAACCTAAACAGAAATTCGAATAACTGAAAATAAATACAGAATTTAAAATCTAATTAAATCTAATCAGAAAATAAAACTAAACCAACTCGAATCTAAACTAATCAAATTAAATAAAATATCTAGCGAAAATAAAATAAAATCTACGGAATTAAAAATAACTACAAATAGAGATAAATGTTGCAGAATTTAAAGCAATCAAATCCACTACAATTAAAATTAAAATTAAACCAAATCATAACAGCGAAAATAAAATCACACAAATTCTGGGAGCTCAAAATTTAGCTCTGCGAACTGCTCCCGCAAAAATCATGCTCACTCAATCATCAACGAGCTCTAAGGAAGGATATTTCGACTGAAACTCCTCTCCCCAATAATGCTTAACACGCTGTCCATTCACCTTGAATACTCTTCCATCTTTTTCATCTTGCAAAGTAATTGCTCCATGGGGGAAAACCTCAATTACCACAAACGGACCTGACCATTTGGACTTTAGTTTCCCAGGAAACAATTTCAATCTAGAATTATAAAGCAAAACTTTTTGACCTTTGACAAACTCTTTAGGCTTAATTTTCTTGTCATGCCACAACTTAGTCTTTTCTTTATACATTTTCGCATTCTCATAAGAAAATTGGCGAAATTCCTCCAATTCGTTAAGCTGCAGCATTCTAATTGCTCCTGCACGACTCAGATCAAAGTTTAATTTCTTCAAAGCCCAAAACGTTCTATGCTCTAGCTCTAATGGTAAATGACAAGCTTTCCCATATACTAACCGATAGGGAGACATACCTAGAGGAGTCTTATAGGCTGTCCTATAAGCCCAAAGAGCCTCATCCAACCTAAAAGACCAATCCTTCCTAGATGGATGGACTACTTTTTCTAGAATTGATTTAATTTCCCTATTACTTATTTCAGCTTGACCATTAGCCTGTGGGTGATAGGGGGTAGCTATCCTATGCTTGATTTCATACTTAGCTAAAAGCTTAGTTAAGATATTATTAACAAAATGTGTACCCTCATCACTTACTAAAGCTCTAGGTGTCCCAAACCGCACAAAGATGTGCGATTGGAGAAACCTTGAAACCGTCTTGGCATCATTCTGATGGCATGCAATGGCTTCCACCCACTTGGACACGTAATCTACTACCAATAAGATAAAAACATTGCCATTAGAAGGGGGAAACGACCCCATAAAATCAATACCCCACACATCGAATAACTCCACTTCTAAAATGTAAGTGAGAGGCATCTCATCTCTGGGCCCCAAGTTTCCTCTCCTTTGGCAGGCATCACATTGCTTGTAGAACCAATGGGCATCCTTAAACAAGGAAGGCCAAAAGAATCCGCAATGCAAAATCCTCATAGCTGTCCTCTGACCGCTGAAGTGGCCTCCATACGGCGAAGAGTGACATTGCTCCAAGATTTCTTTTGCTTCATCACCTGAAACACACCTACGAATAATACCATCAGAGCATTGCTTATACATAAATGGCTCATCCCAATAAAAAAACTTTGCATCATGCTTAAACTTTTTCTTCTGCCTCCAATCCATATCAATAGGAGTGACTCCCTTGACCAAAAAGTTGGCAATATCAGTATACCAAGGGATCTCCTTGACTATCTTCACCTCAACAGCAAAAAGCTGTTCATTTGGAAAAGAATCTGAGATGGCAGATTGCTTCAGCGAAGATGATGATGGATCAAGACGAGACAAGTGATCTGCGATGACATTCTCTGATCCCTTCTTGTCCTTAATCTCCAAGTCGAATTCCTGCAATAATAAAACCCAACGAATTAGTCTAGGCTTTGCATCTTTCTTAGACATCAAGTACCTTATTGCTGCATGATTCGTGAAAACCGTGACTTTGGATCCAACCAAATATGGCCGGAATTTCTCAAAGGCAAACACAACAGCTAACAACTCCTTTTCAGTAGTTGTATAGTTGACTTGTGCCTCATTTAAAACCCTGCTTGCATAATATATAAGATGAATAAATTTTCGCTGCTTTTGCCCCAGCATTGCACCTACTGCAGCATCACTCGCATCACACATTACCTCAAATGGTAAATTCCAATTAGGTGCACAAAGAATGGGTGCTGAGATTAAAGCAGCCTTTAAAGTCTCAAAAGCCTTCCTATAATCTGCATTAAAGTAAAAAACATGATCAGTACACAACAAGTTACAAAGAGGTTTACTGATTTTTGAAAAATCCTTTATGAACCTCCTATAAAATCCAGCATGACCTAGAAAACTCCGAATCCCCTTCACTGAATTCGGTGGTTCTAATCTTTCAATAACCTCAATTTTTGCTCTATCAACTTCTAAACCATTCTTAGAAATCCTATGACCTAACACAATGCCCTCCTTCACCATGAAGTGTCATTTCTCCCAATTAAGCACTAGATGGGTATCTTCACATCTTTTTAACACCTTACCTAAATTATCCAAACAATTTTGAAAAGACCCTCCAAAAACTGAAAAATCGTCCATAAATACCTCAACAGTGGACTCAACCATATCAGAAAAAAATGCTAACATACACCGCCGAAATGTTGCTGGAGCATTGCAAAGGCCAAAAGGCATTCGCCTAAAAGCAAACGTCCCATAAGGGCAGGTGAAAGTGGTTTTTTCCTGATCCTCAGGAGCAATAGTAATCTGGTTGTACCCAGAATAACCATCCAAGAAACAGTAGTAGGCCTGACCAGCCAATCTATCTAACATTTGGTCAATAAATGGTAGAGGGAAGTGGTCCTTACGGGTGGCTTTATTAAGCCTCCTGTAATCCATGCAAACCCTTCAGCCAGTTACTGTCCTGGTTGGAATCAACTCATTATCTTTATTACTCACTACCGTGACACCTCCTTTCTTAGGAACACATTGGATAGGGCTTACCCAATTGCTATCTGCAATTGGATAAATAATGCCAGCATCCAACCATTTAATCACCTCCTTTTTAACAACCTCTTTCATTGCAGGATTAAGCCTTCTTTGTTGCTCAATACTCCTAAAGGATCCCTCCTCTAAAGTGATTTTGTGCATACAAAAAGATGGGCTAATACCCTGAATGTCAGCCAATGTCCAACCTATTGCCTTGCGGTATTGCTGCAGCAACGTTATTAAGGTCTCTTCATGCTCCGGCATTAAATCTGATGCAACAATAATGGGCAACGTCTCACCTTCCCCAAGATACACATACTTTAGGTGATCCGGCAAGGGCTTCAAATCTAGAGGAGGTGCCTCAATTAGGGATGACTTAATAGGAGGAGCTTTTCTTTGACCTAAATCTAAAGACTCAAAAACTTCCTCACACCTAAACACTTCTTTTTCATTTTTTCTCTCTAAAGAACAAACTTCTACACTAACCTCTCCATGATCTTCCAAATGTTTGCTAGCCGAATCCTGCATTGCTGTCTCAACAATTGTGTTCTCCAGAATCCTAATGAAAGAGCAATCTTCCATTTCGTCTGGATACTTCATGGCTTTAAACACATTAAATTTTACTTCCTCATTACAAACCCTCATTGTTAATTCCCCTTTTTGAACATCTATTAATGCCCTACCAGTAGCCAAAAATGGATGACCTAGAATAATTGAGACATCTCTATCAGCCTCATAGTCTAAGATAATAAAATCAACAAGAAATATGAATTTATCTACCTTTACTAAGACATCCTCAATTTTCCCCTCAAAATATTTGATAGACCTATCAGCTAATTGGAGTGTAACTGTGGTAGGCCTAGCTTTCGATAGACCGAAAGAGGCATAAGGTTAATGCTTGCACCTAAATCACAGAGTGCTCTACCTAACTCTTTTCCACCTATTGACACAGGTATAGTGAATGATCCTGGATCCTTAGCCTTGGTTGGTAGCCCATTCTTAAGAATAACACTACATTCCTCAGTGAGAGATACAGTTTCAAACTCACCTAACCTCTTCTTTTTAGTTAAAATATCCTTAAGAAATTTAGCATAATTAGGCATTTGCTCAATAGCTTCTACTAAAGGAATCTTTATATGCAATTGCTTAAGAATCTCTAAAAACTTCTTAAATTGACCATCCTGATTCTTAGGCCTTTGCCTTTGTGGAAAAGGTAAAGGTGGTACATAAGGTGGGGGCGGCACATAAGATGGTTCCACATCTGGACTAGAACCAGATGCTCCAGCATTATTATTGCTGCCTCCAGCACCCTGACCAGACTCCAACTCTTTTTCAACAACAACATTTTTATCACAATTCTTTTCTAAATTCTGGGGTTTACTAGGTTATTTTCTCTCCTCTAGTGGCTTACCACTCCTTAGAGTTACTGCCTTTACCTGCTCCTTACCTTCCCTTTTAGGGTGTTCAGTATCTGAAGGAAGTTTCCCTTGAGGCCTTGCCTTCATCTCATTAGCTAGCTGGCCCATTTGCATTCCAGGGCTTTCATTGAAGCTTGATTACTTTGAATAGCGGCATCTGTGCGAGCCATATATTCTTTCATCATCGTCTCAAGAGAACTCTCTGAATTTTGCTGGGGCAAAGCCTGCTTATTTTGTTGGGGCAATGCCTGTGCTTTAGCAAATCCTGACTGGTTCACCTTTTGCTGTGCTTGCACATTGCTTCCTTGTCCTCCCCATGCAAAATTGGGGTGGTTGCGCCAACCTGGATTATGAAAGTTAGAATACGGGTTGTTCCTCTGATTACCTACAAAAAACACAGAAGTTGGATTGCTGGGGCAAAACTCGTAGTTGTGCTCTTCACCACAATAGACACATGCCTCCGCTGCAACTTGATTCACCACTGCAGCAGGCTCCATAGCTGGGGGCTGTTGATGACTAACCACTGTCATATTTTTAAGAGCGTTAGCTAACATTGCAATATCAGCCCTAATGGTGGACACACCATCAACCTCTAACACACTCTTAACCTTTTTATTTGTTCCTCTAACATCTGACCACTGGCAACTATTAGTTGATATTCTTTCTAAAATTTCATGGGCTTCATTAAAAGTTTTTGCCAAAAGGGCCCCTCCAGCCGAAGCATCAACCATACCTTGGGTTGCTCCATTTAACCCATTGTAAAATGTTTCCATTTGGATACAATGTGGTAAACCATGGTGGGGACACTTCCGCAAAAGCTCCTTAAACCTCTCCCAAGCCTCACTAAAAGTCTCATCTTCAAGTTGCCTAAACCGTACTATTTCACTCCTCAATTTAGCATTCCTATTTGTTTGGGAAATATTTACTCAAAAATTTTTCTGCTAACTCATTCCATGTTCTAATTGATCCTGGAGCAAAAGAATTTAACCATGCCTTTGCTCCATCTCTAAGAGAATACGGGAACAAAGTTAATCTAAGGGCATCTCTAGGCACTCCTTGAATTACAAAAGAATCACTAACTCCTAGAAAAGATTTAAGATGCAAATGAGGGTCTTCAGATGACAAACCATGGAATTGCCCCACGGTTTGCAACATCTGAAACATTACCGGTTTCATTTCAAAATTTGCTGCCTCAATGTGAGGACGTGCAATCCCTGGATTTAACTCATCAAACATTGGAAAAGCATACGCTCGAATGGCTCTGGCCCTATCGTTCGCTACCAAGATAGGATTCTCAGCCTGATTATTTTGCTGTCTATTTTGCTCCAGCGGTTGGTTTTGCTGCAGCACACGATTCTGCTGGGGATCAACTGGATCTTCTGGACCCTGCGGTAGACACGGCACGTCAGCCATTTGATTTTGCTGTCTACGCTGCTCTCTCCTTCTTATCCTGAATGTTCTCTTGATTTCTGGATCAAGCTCGAACCTCACCCCAGGCGGATCGTTCATGCACCAAACTCACACCTTCAAAAACAAAAGAAACAATCAAAAAGTTCTAGCACCAAACCACTAAAACACATACAAAACAGATTAGATAAAAACTTATTCAAGTCCCCGGCAACGGCGCCAAAAACTTGTTGAGTTCCCTAGAGTGAGTAAAAATAAGATGTAAATTGACTCTAGACTCTGTGCAAGTATACACAGTCCGTAGCAAGTAATAAGTATTATCAATCCAAGGCCTGAATTAGCTTCCACTTTATCTATTTTGTATAATTCTTTAATGGTTTCAAAGGTGGTAAAAATGATTGGTTTTTATAAGAATAATGCTGAAGCAAAAGAAATGACAGAACAGTAAATAAACAAATAGACAGACAGATTAGAAACAAGCACTGGTCAGGATTTAGTAATTGTTTTAAAAGATGCTCTAGCAATACTATTGATCATGCAAAACTCTCGCAGTCTTATTAGCAGATTCCTCCCGGAACTCCGGATCTTTTGAAATGTGTTTCAACCCCAATGAAGTACTACCGATCAAGCACTAGGCAACTGGCTATCCCTAGCTCAGTCACTGGCGTTCACCAATACACAATGATCTAGTGTGATTAACCGCCACACACTCTCTAAATCATCCCTGAAACTAGAGAGAGGTATTCATACCGGCTGGCCAGGCGGACACAAAATGTAAATGAGCACAACAATTAATCAAGATGCATTAATCAATATTTATTACTAGAAATTAAGCACGGCAATCACATTGTTTCCTAACCAACGCCTAAGCTACTTAGTTCATAAAAGGCATGGAAACGCACGTTACAATCTAAGTAAGCATATCCATAATTACAAGATAATAAAGGAAAATATTAATCTCCTCGATCAGCTTGCAAATGATGTCTTCTTGATGGTCTCCAATCTCTCTTCTCTATTCGGCTCCCAAAAGTGGAAATGAGAGTGAACTCGTCCCCAAAAGTGGAATGAATTTGACTTGGGCGGCTATCTCCTTTTATAGAGTTGAGGAAAGCTTGAATTAGGTTGACCTAGACACGTGGATGGCTCTCCTTGCTCCTTTATCCCGAGATTAGCTTAACAGAATTCAATTTGTTAAATTGGCTAACGAGCTGTGACGTGGCAGTTTTCGCTCCCAGCTTTGCTCCAGCACAGAGTTTGCTCCCTCAAGCTGCCCAGCAACATATTCTGCACAAAATAATTTCCAAAGCTTCCATTCTTCCAAATGGGTTAAAACATATAATATCTATCTAAAAGCACCCCTATTAAGCACAAAAGACACACAAATCAATATAGAAATAAGGTCTAAATAACTCCCTTTTGGAGAGTTATCAGCTAACAATAAAAATGTTTTTAACCCTCCTGACTTTGCGCCTCAAGAGCAAGATAATAAACCTCCTCTTGAAGAAATGGTTGGAGCTTTTATTGCAGAGTTTAGTAACAAGACGAACAAGCTGGAGGAGGCAGTGATCGCCATTAACACCACAGTGACTAATCATAGTGCATACATAAAAAATATAGAGACTCATTGGGACAATTTGTGAACGTTGTGAACACTATGCAGAAAGGTAAGGCCCCAGCTGAGCAGTAGAGACCCCAGATAGAGTACTGCGAAACCATCATTGTGCACCACGTGGAAGAAGTCAAAGAAACTGAGGAACTTGAGACTGATGAGCCAGAAGTCACTACTGGAAAAGTTGAAGAAGGTTCAGCCTCAAACAAAGCTGAAAAGCTTACTTCAGATCCCCTTGTTTCTTCTCTTACTGCTATAGTTACAAAGCAAAAGAAAAAGAAGAAAAAAATTGTGAAGCTCAATTTAAAAAGTTTATTGATAATTTTAAGAGCTTAAATATTGATCTACCTTTTGCAGAGGCTTTGGAGCAGATGCCCAAGTACACAAAGTTCATGAAGGAATGGCTTGCAAAGGAAAATAAGGAGAAGAAAGTAGAAACAGTGTACCTTGCCTCTACATGCAGCGCCCGACTTCAGTAGAAGGTACTTGACAAACTGACTGGTCCAGAGAGTTTTTTTGTTCCCTGCAACTTTGGTACTCATTCTTTTCGTGATCTATGCGACTTAGGTGTTAGTATTAACATAATTCATTTATCCTTGTTTAAAAAGTTGAACATAGGAGATACTAAACCTACTGCTGTGAAACTCCAGTTAGCTAACCAATCTATAGTTAGTCCATATGGAGTATTACAAAATGTTTTAATCCAAGTAGGTAAATTTCTTTTGCCTTGTTGACTTTTTTGTGATGGATGTAAAGGAGAACCCTTTAGTGTCTGTCATATTAGAGAGACCATTCCTCGCTACTGGGCGAGTTATTATTGACATAGAGTGTAGGGAGCTCATTATTAGAGTTCAACATGAAAAAGAAGTTCTTAAAGCGTTCGAGGAACCTAAGGAACTTTCTAAAGCAATGGTGGTTGGTTACAGAAAAGGTGCAATCAAGAGCACCTCTGGTGGATCCATGACATTAGACCTCCTTGATGCATACACGGTCAACACGTCGAGCTAAAGACGTTAAACAAGCGCTTATGGGAGACAACCCAAGTTAGTTTTTTTTTATTTTTTTATTTTTGTGTTTTTATGTGTTTGTTGTTTTTGTTTTGTAGGATTTCTCGTGTTCTTGTCTTTGCTTGCAACCATGAGGAAGTCATCATTCCAGGACAGTATCGTTCACCCTTCTATTTCATTTTTTTTGTTCTCATGCTTATTTAGGCTTTAGTTCTTGTATACTGTTGCCTTGTGCAAAGTGATGCCAAATATGCAACAAATAGCTAAAAAACGTGCAAGTATACACATCATGACAGCAAGTGATAAGTAAATTAAGATCATTCTCCACAGGGATTGATTTATGGAATTTTACTACTTCTAAGCTTAATTTTTAATGAAATTCAACGTAACCGAGGACCAAATATTTTTCATTAACTAAGTGCAAAAGATTAAAATGGCAAACAAGCTTAAAATGACCAAAACTTAAGCAAATTTCAACAAAAACAGTGAATCAACACAGAGAAGGCAAGGTTCAGATTAGGGGCTGTCAACTCTCACCAACTGATTGTTGTAGCAGAACTGTATATTCACAACTCACCCAGAATTTTCTACATGAATTTTCCAACTCTCCTATTGCTTAGGTGATTAAACTCCCATTTAACTCCTTTTTAGCTCAACTGATCAGTGCCTTAGGTGGTTATTTATCCCTAAATACCCACTCATTTTCATGACCTTGAAAGGCTAAGGTAAAGCAAAGTAATCAGTTATCAATTGTTTTCCCAAACACTTAATAACAATGCTAGAAAATGGTTGGCCAAACGAAATTCCAGCTTAAATCATGAAGAACACTTTACTTTAAGTTGCAATATATAAAGTTCCACAAAAACAAACAACAAGTTCAAGCTTAAGCACCATAATCCTCATTTAAGGGGATTTAGCTCATGTTCAAGGTGAAAATAATGAAAATACAGCAGTAAACTACCATATCAGTCATGATTACAGCCTTAAATACCAACTAAACATTAAGAGAACGAAGAATAGAAGAAGGGAAAGGAAGATAAGAAGCTTCCAAAAGAGATTCCAGCTTTCCCAAGCTTGAAATCCTCCAAAACAGCAACCTCGTCTTTTCCCCTTCACTGTTAGCAGCAACTCCTAGGTCCAACTTCTCCAGCCGAATACTTCCTCTTTTTGGGGTAAAAATCTATTTATATCAGCTCCTTGCATTGAATTTAGGGCTGATTGGACATATGTCTCCACATGGATCTTCCCCAATTGGCTGAGATGGGACAAATCAGCTCCAAAAGATGCCAGCTCATTTAATGAGAATTCCACGGGTACAGCACGTGCAGTCACTTAATTCCCAGACTTTTGGCCTTCTGTTGTAAAACCAGTTGCTGTAGCACAACCTGAGTGACCATAAACCAGAAAAATCAGCTTGAAACAAATAAAACCTGCACCAAATTCAACTCAAGCTTGACCTACTGATATGTAAAAATGCATTAAGGAATACTCATTTTCATGCACAATTCAAGCTCAAACACATAAAAAATTAGAGTTTTAAAGCCTAAGAGAGAGCCAATAGCTCTTATTTCTAAGAGCTATCAAACCCCCAAACTTGAATCATTGCTCGTCCCTGAGCAATGCTAGCGTACAAAAACTCTAACTCATCATCCTATATCCAGCTTGCAGTCAAAATGGCCTAACTAAAGCACCTAGCTACTTCTTGACAAGTCTACCTCTCTGAATGCATACAACTACTCAACAAAGCATTCCTTTTTAAAATACCCCTTCAACTTGGAATTTTCAAAATTTTAGCGCTCTTCTATTGATCCTCTAGCTTAGCCTATTTACAAAAATCATCATATCAAATTATACCAGCCTATTGTCATCAAGGAAATCAATAACTTTCAAGCCTAAACCTCAATCCTAAAGCTTGTAAAGCAATCCTACAGTCTCATTGTCCAACCTCTAAAGCCTCTAAGCTCATCCTAAAACTTCTCTCTAACCTTTTATTCTTTTTTTTTTTTTACCAACTTAGAAAGTCTCATAGGTCATAGCTTTTTGGTCCAGGAATGGCAACACTTTATGGTGAAACTCACCCTAGCCTCCAAGCTCATCACCTAACGAGAACTGCACTCATTTCTCTTAGGATTGCCTAAGATAGCTTTCTGGCAACTGCCTCCTTGTCTTCTAGAATGACGATACTTTTTGGTGAAGCTCACCTAGGCCCTAGGGAAGGTTGTAACCTTCAAGCCACACTCATCCCTTTTTCCATCTCATTTGGGCTTTTCTTTTCTGCTCTTTTTTTTTTTCAAAATGTTTTCTCTTCCCTTGAGATACTTTTTGACGCAAGGGAAAACTATGGGTATCATAATCCCCCTGGTTACTAGGCAAGCTCAAGGAAAAGAAAAAATCTTAAAAAAGGGAGAGGAGTGCACCTTAGGCAAAACTAAAGCAAAGAGGAGTGCATTCTAAGTTGTATTTTCTATTTTTTTTTAACAAGGGTTACCTCACCCCCAAACTTAATCTATTCATTGTCCCCAATGAATGATAAAGCAAGGCAAGAACCCCCAAACTTATTTTTTTAGAGAAGCTAAGGCCTATTGCTTACGAGGATTATAAGGTTTGGGCAAAGGACTAGGAACAAGTTTTCCTAAGATTTAAGCTAAGCTAAGGAAGAAAAAACTAGGAAGCTTCCCATCTACCTAAGGACTTAAAGCACAATAAGATAATCTAACTAAGCAATTAGGCTAAGCTATTGGGGATCATAATGCAGAACACTACTTTTGCACATTACACAGATTTTTTTTTTTCTTTTTACCAAGTACATCTGTTGTTGTAGCATTCAGAGGAGCTAGGCTTAACCAAAAGAACAGCCAAGAGCTATGGCTAGGCCCAAAATTAATTCTAAATAAGCTGGATAAATCAATTCTTCAAAATAACTTCAAAATAAGCTCAAAGCATTCAACAACTCACCAGATGACTTAATCTTAGAATTTTTTTTTTAGATGTAGCAAATAAGCATCAGATGACTTTGTTAACTCAAAATAGCATTTCAAGCAAAAATGACACTTTCTAAGAATTAATGGAACATCATCACAACAGCCAACAAATTGCAATAAGACAAAACAGGACCATTGCCCAATTGCAAATTTGACCAATTCAAGTAGAATCCAACAACTCCATAAGAGATAAATTCATTAAGCATATTTGATCTTGGCTTCAAATAGCCAATTCATACATTCAGTCACACTTAATTTTTTCTTTATTATAGCAGACAGAAGCAATAAAGTATAAATAAATACATTAAAGCTCCAGAAATTCTATGTACACCCAACTAAGCTAATAACTTGAGGCCAACTTGATGATTAGTCCTTTTCATCCTTTTAGATTGTTACTGTGCAAATGAAAGAATTAAGCAGAATGCTTTTAGCAGCTTTGCATAATATCAAACACTCCAGCCAACACACCCAAGCATTTTCTTTTTAACATTAGTACATGCACATCTTTAGGACTTCATTCCTACACATATTTTTTTTTTCAAAAGCAACAACTAAAGAAAACAAACAGAAACATGAGACAGCCACTAGCAAACATAAACAACAACTTCACACAACAGACAACAGAAATAGAAATAAAACAGCAACAACCAACATAACAAACACGACATAACAAACATCTTTTTTTTTCTTCTAGCTTCCCACAATCTTCTAATCTTCTTGGCCAGCATCAACATCATCATCGTTCCCACTTGGAGATGGGGAAGGGTACCATGGGTCAAATAAACCTGAGGGGAATTGAGGGAATGGTTGAGGAAGTTCCTCAAAGC
Source organism: Luffa aegyptiaca (assembly GCA_017139565.1). Classification (NCBI taxonomy): domain Eukaryota; kingdom Viridiplantae; phylum Streptophyta; class Magnoliopsida; order Cucurbitales; family Cucurbitaceae; genus Luffa; species Luffa aegyptiaca. The sequence goes on from CM029397.1 coordinate 29,586,885, forward strand.
CATATTCAAATGTCTTTTACATGACAAAGTCTCTTTGATGAGCGTATTCCCAATATGCCTTTTGCTGATTTGCACTATGCTCCATGCGCCTCATCATTCTCCTTTGCTGCCTTAAGATCTCATCAACTCCACATACAATATTGGTGCTGGTCCTCCCTTTGCTCTCCCCATAAAACCTTGCTATTGATGCTGAATCAATCACACCCTTGTCGATCAAGATCTCTTCATCCTCATCCACTTGAACTTGGGCCTTCAAACACAATGCTGTAATAAGATTAGGGAAAAATAGCATTCCTAGCTTCCTTTTTGCACAAGCCAGAATTTCCTTTGCCAAAAGCCTCCCCACATCGATGCTCAAAATCTTCAAGATGGAAAAGACCAAAAGAACTCTTTCTTTGGACACAGTGGTGTCATGAGTGGTGGGGAGCAACCTACTCCTTGCAAAAGTATGCCATACATTTGCCTCTGGCTTTAGGTAAGCTGCCAATAGTGTTCGGATAGAGTTCCTTGACATTTTCCAGCTTGCCCCTTCAACTGCACATGTTTCTAGAGCTTATTGGAGTTTCTCATTAGATGGAGCAATCTCCATAGAGTTGAAAATCGCATGGGGGTAATTGGGAAGGTTATAAAACTCATTAATAGCCGATGGTGACCAGTCTATCCACTTTCCCCTCACCTTGGTTTGAAAGAGTTCATTGTCTTGAACATTAGCATAAAATTCCCTTACTAAGGGAACAATGGCTGGCTCTGGCTTTTGACAAAGTATTTCCCAACCATGATTAATAATCACGGCTGAAACAAACAAGGGAAGTTTCTCCATGTCTGCCTCAAATCCTCTCTCGAGAAGAGGATCTCTTTGGAGCATTTCTTCAAACTTTTTCTTGGCAGCAACATTGACAAATTTTTCCCTGGGGCTCTCATTAACCGCCAGCATTGGCTCTTTCCTTTTCTTCTTTTGGCTCTTTTTCTTTGCAGGAGGACTTTTAGGGGGAGGTACAACTTCTTCTTCTTGGACTTCAGCCACAACCACTTCTTCATGAAGCTCTTCTTGTTCAACAACTTGTTTTCCTTTCCCTTTGCTTCTAGGACTCTTTCTAGTGGCCTTTGATTGAACCTCTTCACCTAGAACAACCGCTTCTTTATCTTGCATTTTGTTTGTTGGTGCTGAAGATTCAACAACCTTTGGCCTAAATAACTTCTTAAGGACCTTGGGAGCCATTGAATACAAGAGAAGCAAGTCTCGCCTAGGAAAGAAAGCAGTTTTTTTTTTTTAAGAAGAAATGCTACGGATTGCATGAGCTTGGAAGAAGGCCCCCCCTTTTTAAATAAAACATGAAGGATCTGCTCATTGAATAAAAAAAATCAGGTTGGTTGAAGGGAATCACGGGCCTTAAAGTGCCACAGCTAGCCCACTGCCCCAAAATAAAGTCTGCTGCTATGGAACTGCAAAGATTCTGCTGCAGCTTCCAGATTTCCTCTTTTGAGTCAAACAGGATTTTGATTCCTAATTTCCATCAAATCCATCTTTCCAAAGCTGATAAAAGCAATCCCATCAGGCTGATTTTTCTCCCAAAACCAGCAAGCTCACTACCCAAAAATCCTTTTCCAATGTTCTTATTCCACCTTTTGCATGAAAACACCTACAAAATTAAAGCTTGCTTGTACAAGAGGAACTAATATATCAGCAACCAAATAATAGAATTGAAAACACATTAAATTGAACAAAATAACAATATCTAGCTACAATTAAACACCATCAAAAGCAATTAAAAACAGAATGCAATAAAGACAGAAAATTAAAAGTTAAAAACTGCTGCAAACTGAAATAAAACAGAAAATTGAAATGCATTTCACCACTTTTAGGGACCAAAAATATTCAACAGAAATTAAAACACATTGCCTCTATCTTTCCTTTTCACTACTCAACTCTCCAACAATTTGCAAGAGGCAAAACACCTCTGGAATTCTTCACCCCAGTAGTGTTTTAGCCTTTGCCCATTAACTTTGAATTGCCTTCCATCCATTTCATCTTTCAACAGCACTGCCCCATGGTCAAAAACTTCTATGATAGTGAAAGGCCCGGACCATCTAGACTTAAGTTTACCAGGAAAGAGCCTAAGTTTAGAATTAAACAACAAAACTTTTTGCCCCCTTTCAAACTGCTTAGGCACCAATTTCTTATCATGCCAAATTTTGGTCTTTTCTTTATATAACCTTGCATTTTCATAGGACAGGTGCCTGAACTCTTCCATCTCCAAAAGCTGGAATTTCCTCAACTCACCTGCTACCTCATGATCAAAATTGAGCTTTTTAATTGCCCAAAAAGCTTTGTGCTCTAATTCTAAGGGCAAATGGCAAGCTTTTCCAAAAACCAACCTATATGGAGACATTCCCAAAGGAGTTTTAAAGGCTGTCCTGTATGCCCAAAGTGCATCATCAAGTCTGATGGACCAATCTTTTCCGTTTGGACTTACCATTTTTTCAAGAATTCCCTTAATTTCTCAATTGGAAATTTCAGCTTGACCATTGGCTTGAGGATGATATGGAGTGGAAATTCTTTGCTTCACATTATACTTAGCCAATAGATTGCCCAATAACCTATTCACGAAGTGAGTTCCTTCATCACTAACTAAGGCCCTTGGAGTTCCAAATCTAGTGAAAACATGCTTGTGGAGGAACTTCAAAACTGTTTTTGCATCATTCAGTGGGCAAGCTATGGCTTCAACCCATTTGGATACATAATCCACTACCAAAAGTATATATAAATTACCAAAGGAAGGTGGGAAAGGTCCCATGAAATCCAAGCCCCAAACATCAAAGAGTTCCACTTCTAAGATATAAGTTAGAGGCATTTCATCCCTTTGGCTTATGTTTCCTTTTCTTTGGCATTTATCACAAACCTTGCTAAATAAATGGGCATCCTTGAACACTGTAGGCCAATAGAAACCTGATTGAAACACTTTTGCAGCTGTCCTTTGTCCACCGAAATGGCCACCATATGGAGATGAGTGACAATGAGCTAAAATGGACTGAATTTCATCCTCAGCAACACATCTCCTAAGAATCCCACCAGCACAATGTCTATACAAAAAGGGCTCGTCCAAAAATAAAATTTACCTCGAAATGGAACTTTTTCATCTGCTGCTTTGTCATGTCAGATGGTAAAATTCCACAAGCTAGGTAGTTTACAAGGTTAGCAAACCAATGAGTGTTAATTTCCTTCACTTGAGCTACTGTAAGTAATTGCTCATCAGGAATGAATCCTTAATTTCACTCTGCTATAGCAGTTTTTCATTGCCTTCCAGCCCTGATAAATGATCAACAACCAGATTTTTAGAACCCTTTTTTTATCTTTAATCTCCAAATCAAACTCTTGGAGCAAAAACACCCACCTAATTAGCCTTGGTTTAACATCTTTCTTGGCTAAAAGATATTTAATGGCAGCATGGTTAGTGAACACTGTCACCTTTGTTCCCACTAAATAAGGTCTAAATTTTTCAAAGGCAAACACCACGACCAAAAGCTCCTTTTCAGTGGTGGTATAATTCTTTTGGGCCTCATTTAGAGTTTTGCTAGCATAGTAGATAGGGTGGATCAACTTCCCTATTCTTTGTCCCAACATGGCCCCAACAACGAAATCACTTGCATCACACATCAACTCAAATGGAAATTTCCAATTGGGTGAAGAGATGATAGGTGCAGTGATTAATGCTGTTTTTAGGGTGTTGAAAGCCTTCAAACACTCAGCATCAAACTCAAAGGGGCGATTCACTAGGGGCTTGGAAATTTTTGAAAAATCCTTGATAAACCTCCTGTAAAATCCAGCATGCCCAAGAAAGCTTCTAACTCCTTTCATTGTGGTTGGAGGCTCTAGCTTTTCAATGATCTCCACCTTGGCTTTATCCACTTCAATGCCCTTCCTTGAGATTTTGTGCCCAAGAACTATGCCTTCTTTAACCATAAAGTGGCATTTTTCCCAGTTGAGCACCAAATTGGTTTCTTCACATCTTTGCAATACTTTTTCCAAATTAGTGAGACAAGCTTGAAATGACTCCCCAAAAACCGAAAAGTCATCCATGAATACTTCCATTATTGTCTCCACTAAATCCGAAAAAATGGTCATCATACATCTTTGAAAAGTTGCAGGGGCATTACAAAGACCAAATGGCATTCTCCTAAATGAAAAAGTACCATAGGGACAAGTGAAAGTGGTTTTCTCTTGATCTTGAGGGGCTATGGTGATTTGGTTATATCCTGAATAACCATCCAAAAAGCAATAATAATCTTGCCCAGCTAGCTTGTCCAACATTTGGTCAATGAAAGGTAAAGGGAAATGGTCTTTTATTGTGGCTTTGTTCAAGCGCCTATAATCCATGCATACCCTCCATCCTGTCACTATTCTAGTGGGAACTAGCTCATTTGCCTCATTCATCACCACGGTCATACCTCCCTTTTTAGGCACACATTGGACCGGACTAACCCAATTACTATCAGCTATAGGGTATATAATTCCAGCATCTAGCCACTTGATTATCTCCTTTTTCACCACTTCTTTCATGGCCGGATTAAGTCTCATTTGTTGCTCAACCGATTTGAAGTTCCCTTCCTCCAAATTAATTTTGTGCATACAAAAGGATGGACTTATACCTTGAATGTCAGCTAGAGTCCAACCAATGGCCTTTTTGAACTTTTTCAACAACTCCAACAGTGCTCGTTCATCTCCAAGGAGCAAACTTGCTGAAATTATGATAGGCAATGCTTCTTGTTCTCCCAAGTAGGCATATTTCAAATGGGTAGGCAAAGGCTTGAGTTCTAACTTAGGAGGCTTTACAATGGAGGGTTGCATAGGTTTAATCTTCTTATCAGTCAACTCCAATGATTCAAAGGCTCTTAAAGTTAGAAGCTTCATTTACTACTTCCATTTTCTGCTGCCCACACAAAATTTCCAAGTCTTCCACTCTTATTTCACCAAATTGCTGTATGTGGTGTTGCAGTAGTTCTTCCTCCCATTTATGTGTTACCAACTGATAACTTGCAAAAAGCAAGTTATTTATCCTTTAAACTTAAGCTAAAACAAGGCTAAAAGAACCAAAGATACGTTGCTTCAGCGCATAAAGAGAGAAAAACGTGATAATTTAATGCGGCGAGCTATATTTATGAATGCGGTGAAAAATTATAAAATATAGGGCGCTAATGCAAGCTAATTCAGTTGTTTGTTTTAGTTCCTTCTCAGCGCAGGTACGCATTCCAAGATGATCAAGAGACAGATAAGATGATGAAAAGACAGCGCTGACACAACTGAAATAGCTAACGCAAGTGGGCAGAAAAAGGGCTGAAAAGATGAGCAAGTTGACTAAAATGATGATTATCGCAAGTTGATGATTACTTAAAGAAGTCATCTTCCCTCGCCTATAAATAGAAACCATACTCAGATGAAGAAAGGGGAGAAGTCATTTTGTTTTTGATCAAGAGAGAAGAAGGAAGATCAATAGAGAAATCACAGAGATTTGTGATTAGGAGCAATCTTGTGTTTTGTAATGTTTTATTTCATGATATCTTGTTTTGCTAGCATGAGCTAAATTCTTCTTCAAGGCTTAGCGCAAGCACCTCATGCAGTGATAAGTATATTTTGTAAGCGCATATTTTGAGTTAAATGAAACATTAATTGCTTTCTATTTAGTTGTGATACTATTTTCATTACTAACTCCCGCTTGGCCAGCCGGATGTGGTAGCAGCATGCTAAATCCCTGACAGGTAACGCATGCAGACATCTCTAAGTAGAGCAAGTTAGCGCATGTCATGTAGTCTTGGTAGCGTTAAAACACTACCGTTAAAAGATAGTGCACGCATGAGTCTAGACTGTGTTGTGACTAACGCAGTCCCTTGTAAGTTTTAGAGAACTACACCTAAAGCATGAATTAGCCAAATAACCTCTTGATAGTTTTATGCCAGACGCAAAGGAGTACCGAAAGGGAAACTTATGATATTTTCTCACTTAGGCATTAATGGATCAATTAATCAAAGTATGCGCTACAAGGTTATTATAAACGCATGAGGTTGCAACTGCATCAGCCTTGATTATTCTCCTTATAACTTTTCCTTTCATTCTCGTCGCATGTGTTGTTTTTATGCAAACAGTCACTCTTCAAACATACCAAATCTTTTGTTTATTCTTTTAAATAATATCATACGTTCTTGAGTTTAGATCAGTAAACATTGTTAAAAGACTTTGTGAATATCCCTTCCCTGTGGAATCGACCCTGGACTCACCAGGTATTACTTGATTAAAGTCAATTTATGCTTGGATTGATTATTATCTACGACAATATTTCTGATTATACTAAGACAACTGACAACTAACCACCAACTCATCCAACACATTAATCACAGAACACTCTTCCATCTCACCTGGGCATTTCATGGCATCAAACACACTAAACTTAACTTCTTGATCATGTACTCGCATAGTCAATTCACCTTTTTGAACATCTATTAAAGTGCTCCCTGTAGCCAAAAATGGTCTTCCTAGGATAATTGGGATATCCTTATCAACTTCTAATAACTCTCCAAAAGGGAGTTATTTAGGCCTTAGTTCTATAGTGTTTTGTGTGTCTTTTGTGTTAAATAGGGTTGCTTTTAGATGAATATTATATGCTTTAACCCATTTGAAAGAATGAATGCTTTGGAAGTTATTTTGTGCAGAATATGTTGCTGAGCGACTTGAGGGAGCAAAATCCGTGATCTAGTAAAGCAAGGAGCAAAACTGCCACGTAACAGCTCGTAATCCATTTTAATGTAGTGGCGTTAGCTGAATTAGTTTCGGATCTAAGAAGCTTGGAGAGCCTTCCACGTGTACAATTTGACCTAATTAGGGTTTGATCTCACTCTATAAAAGGAAGGAGCCGTCTCAAGTAAAAAACAATTCCATTTTTGGGGAATTCCAATTTCCATCTTTGGAAGCCGAATAGAGGAGGAAAGATTGGAGATTCAAGAAAACCATCAACTACGGATCTAATCAAGGGGATTAATCTTTTCTTGTAATTTCTTGTAGTTATGGATGCACATACTCCGATTGTAGTGTGTGTTGTGATGAACCTTATGAACTAAATTTGCTTAGGTGTTGGTTAGGAATTATGTAATTGCCGTGCTTTATTCTCTATGCAATATATGTTGATTTGAGCATCTTGATTATTTGTTGTGCATATTTCCATTTTTTGCCCGCCTGGCCAGCCGGTATGAATATCACTTCTTAGTTTCAGGGATGATTTGAGAAGTGTGTGACATTTAATCACACTAGACCATTATGTGTTGGTGAACGTCAGTGACTGAGTTAGGGATAACCAGTTGCCAAGTGCTTGATCGGTAGCACGTCATTGGAGTTGAAACACATTCCAAAAAATCCAGAGTTCCGGGAGGATCCTGCTAATAACGCAAGAGAATTGCCTAATCAATAATATTGCTAGAGCATCTTTAAAAACAATTACTAAAATCCTGACCAACGCCTGTTTCCAATCTGTCTGCTTTATTTGTTTACTTTCTGTTCTGTCTTTTCTTTTGCTTCAACATTTTATCAAAATCAATCATTTTAACAAACCTTGAAACCATTAAAAAGTTACACAAGATAGGTAAAGTGAGAGCTATTCAGCCCCGTGGATATGATAAATTACTTATCACTTGCTGCGGATTGTGCACAGTATTCTAGAGCATATTATCGCTATATTTTTACCCCACTCTAGAAGGCCACAACTTCATAATCCAAAATGATGAAATCCGCTAGAAAGATAAACTTATCCACTTTAACTAAGATGTCCTCAATTTTTCCTTCAGGGTAGGTGATTGATCTATCAGCAAGTTCCAAAGTCACAGTGGTTGGCCTAGCCTCTCCTATTCCCAATTTCTTGTAAATGGATAATGGCATGAGGTTTATGCTAGCTCCAAGATCGCACAAAGCTCTTCCCAACTCTTTACCACCAATAGAAACAGGAATGGTAAAACTTCCAGGGTCTTTCACTTTGGGTGGAATCCTATTTTTCAAAATTGCACTACATTCCTCAGTCAATGCCATGGTTTCATACTCACCTAATCTCCTTTTTTTTTGTCAAAATATCCTTGAGGAACTTCACATAGTTGGACATTTGTTCCAAAGCCTCAACTAGTGGGATATTTATATGAAGCTGTTTCAGGACCTCAAGAAATTTCTTAAAATTGGCTTCTTGATTTTTCTGTTTTAGCCTTTCCGAAAGGGTGGTGGGGGTGGTTTAAATGTAGGGGAAGGTGTAGGAATTGACTTAGGAGGAGCTACAGGGGCTGCTCTAGGGATTTCTTCAATTTCTTCACTCTCTGGACCCTTTTCCACTTGAGTTCCAGCAGGTTTTTCCACATTTTTCTCTGCTGTTTTTTCCATATCAGCATGCATATTAGCTTGCTGTCCAGCTGGTTTTTGTTGGTTTGCCCCTTTTTTTTTCAACTAAAGGCCTTCCACTTCTTAGTTCCACAGCTTGGACTTGTTTCTTTCCTTCCCTCTTTGAGTTTTCAGTGTCCGAGGGAAGTTTACCATGTGGCCTAACTTTCAACTCACTAGCGATTTGACCCATTTGAACTTCCAAATTCCTTAATGGCGCTTGGTGAGTTTGAATTACAGCATCAGTTTTAGCCATATATTCCTTGAACATGCTCTCTAAAGAATTTCCAGTGGCATGTTGGTTCATGGTATTTTGGAACTGATTTTGCTGATTTTGTTGCCTAAATCCAGAAGGTCCAATCATCTTTTGTTGAGCTTGTTAGGTGTTGGAATTACTTTCTTGACCTCCTCAAGCAAAATTCGGATGATTTCTCCAACCCGGATTATAGGTATTGAAATAGAGGTTATTCCTAGGGGCATTTTGGTTTCCTACATAACACATTGAGGTTGGATTCCCAGGGCAAAATTCAAAAGTTTGATCCTCTCCACAGTATATACATGAATCTGCAGCATTCTGATTTATATTAATTGCTGCAGCAGCCTGGTTTGCATTAGAATTCATCAACTACAAATTCTCAAAGCCTGAGTTTAACTTTTTCATCATGCTCTCCATTGAATCAAACCTTGCATTAAAAGATGTAACAGTAACAACCTCCATCATGCCCTTATTTTTCCTTCTAGCCACACTCCTTGAATCAGACCATTGGCAACTATTTGTGGAAATTCTCTCCAAAATGGCATAAGCCTCATCAAAAGTCTTGGATAATAAAGCACCATTGGCTGAAGCATCCACCATATTCTGAGTGGCCAAATTTAACCCATTATAGAAAGTCTCCATTTGAATGCAGTGGGGTAGACCATGGTGAGGGCATTTTCTCAACAATTCCTTAAATCTTTCCCAAGCTTCACTAAAGGACTCATTGTCAAATTGCCTAAAAGACACTATATCAGCTCTAAGCTTGGCATTTATAGTGGGAGGAAACTACTTAATGAGGAACTTCTCTGCTAGCTCATTCCATGTAGTGATGGAGCCAGGAGCAAAGTTATTCAACCAAGCTTTAGCTCCATCCCTCAAAGAATAAGGAAACAAGGTTAACCTCAAAGCATCTTGAGAAACTCCTTGCATTCTAAATGAATCACTCACTCCCAAAAAGGATTTAAGGTGTAGGTGTGGGTCCTCAGAAGGTAATCCATGAAATTGCCCCACTGTTTGTAACATTTGGAACATCACAGGCTTCATTTAAAAATTTTGTGCCTGTATCTCAGGTCTAGCTATCCCAGGGTATAACTCATTGAAGATAGGGATGGCGTAGGCTCTAATAGCTCTTCCCCTATCATTGGCTATAAGGACAGGGTTTTCAGCTTGATTTTCTACCCTAGGTTGCTGATTTATCTCAAGATTAGGTTGCTGGTTGTTTTGGTTTTCTTGATTCCCAGGAAGTATAGGGGGTAAAAGAGGTGGTGGATCCATTCTATTGTTTCTCTCCCTTTGTTCCCTTCTCCTCCTATGAAAAGTCCTTTCAATTTCAGGGTCCAAATTGAATTCCAAATCAGGGAATTCGTTCATACACAGCTACCAGCACCTGCAAAGTAAAACAACCAAGTTAGAAGCTGTTTTAGCACCAATTTCACCAAATTTTAGCTCAAAAATAGCAAAAATCAACTCAATCCCCGGCAACGGTGCCAAAAACTTGTTGCCTTGTGCAAAGTGATGCTAAATATGCAACAAATAGCTCAAAAACGTGCAAGTATACACATCATGACAGCAAGTGAAGTAAATTAAGATCGTTCTCCATAGGGATTGATTTATGGAATTTTACTACTTCTAAGCTTTATTTTTAATGAAATTCAACGTAACCGAGTACCAAATATTTTTCATTAACTAAGTGCAAAAGATTAAAATGGCAAACAAGCTTAAAATGACCAAAACTTAAGCAAATTTCAATAAAAACAGTGAATCAACACAGAGAAGGCAAGGTTCAGATTAGGGGCTGTCAACTCTCACCATCAGATTGCTGTAGCAGAATTTTATATTCACAACTCACCCAGAATTTTCTACGGGAATTTTCCAACTCTCCTATTGCTTAGGTGATTAAACTCTCATTTAACCCTTTCTTTTTAGCTCAACTGATCAGTGCCTTAGGTGGTTATTTATCCCTAAATACCCACTCATTTTCATGACCTTGAAAGGCTAAGGTAAAACAAAGTAATCGGTTATCAATTGTTTTCCCAAACAATTAATAACAATGCTAGAAAATGGTTGGCCAAACGAAATTCCAGTTTAAATCATGAAGAACACTTTACTTTAAGTTGAAATATATAAAGTTCCACAAAAACAAACAACAAGTTCAAGCTTAAGCACCATAATCCTCACTTAAGGGGATTTAGCTCATGTTCAAGGTGAAAATAATGAAAATACAGCAGTAAACTACCATATCAGTCATGATTACAGCCTTAAATACCAACTAAACACTAAGAGAACGAAGAATAGAAGAAGGGAAAGGAAGAGAAGAAGCTTCCAAAAGAGATTCCAGCTTTCCCAAGCTGGAAATCCTCCAAAACAGCAACCTCCTTGTCTTTTCCCCTCCACTGTTAGCAGCAACTCCTAGGTCCAACTTCTCCAGCCGAATACTTCCTCTTTTTGGGGCAAAAATCTATTTATATCAGCTCCTTGCATTGAATTCAGGGCTGATTGGACATATGTCTCCACATGGATCTTCCCCAATTGGCTGAGATGGGATAAATCATCTCCAAAAGATGTCAGCTCATTTAATGAGAATTCCCACGGGTACAGCACGTGCAGTCACTTAATTCCCAGACTTTTGGCCTTCTGTTGTAAAACCAGCTGTTGTAGCACAACCTGAGTGGCCATAAACCAGAAAAATCAGCTTGAAACAAATAAAACCTGCACCAAATTCAACTCAAGCTTGACCTCCTGATATGTAAAAATGCATTAAGGAATACTCATTTTCATGCACAATTCAAGCTCAAACACATCAAAAATTAGAGTTTTTAAGCCTAAGAGAGAGCCAATAGCTTTTATTTCTAAGAGCTATCATATACATTGAGGACAATGCATGTTTTAAGTTTGGAGGTGGAATGCTTTGCTTTGTTGAGCCCTTGAGCATCTGAGTTCGGGCTATATTTTTTAGCTATTGTTAATCTGAGTTCGAACTATATTTTTGAGCTATTCATTATTATTGCATCTCTTAATCTTTATTGATTGCTTTATTATTTTTCCAAAATTTCCAACATCAATCAATTTATTTTGGTTACCTACCTTGCAATTTGAAAGCAGTTTCTTCTTCAAATTTGGGATCGATACTTTGGAATACTCCATTGTTTTTATTAGTACATGCGATAGTGTATACTTGCACTTTGCTTGACTGAAATCATCTCTAATTATTATTTTCCATCATATTTCCTAACCATCTTCAGTCAACATTCGCAACAAGTTTTTGGCCACCGTTGCCGTGGACTAAAAGTGTAACCAGTTTTTGTTTGTTTCAAATTGCGATTGAATTGCGACCACAATTCTATCTTAAGAGAATGTAACTTCAGTTTGCAGTTTCTTTTGCAGGTTGAAGTTGGTGCATGAGCAAAGAGTATCATCTCTTCGAGTTACATCCTGAGATAGAAAGAACCTTTCGTCGTCGTCGTAGAGAGCAAAGGTGAAAGAAGAATGAACAATGGGAGTTGAACGCACAAGAATATCTTGAAGAAGCTGCTAATATTCAAGAACTTCCAATGGACCCGCCCGGAGTCGATCCTCCTGTTGACCAAAAAAATTATGGAATGGACCAAAATGGTGGGAGAATACCTCCAACACCACCAGTTCCACCGGTGCCACAAATGGAAAATCCGATCTACATTGCAAAAGATCAAAATAGAGCAATAAGGGATTATGCCTTACTAGTTTTTCAAACTCTAAATCCAGGAATACTTGAGCCACCAATAGAAACACCACAATTTGAGTTGAAGCCAATGATGTTTCAAATGCTCAACACTATGGGCCAGTTTTTAGAACTTCCAAGCGAAGATCCTCATAAGCATATTAAACAGTTTTTAAGAATTTGTAGTTCATTTAAAGTTACAGGAGTTCCAGAAGATATGTTGAAACTAAACTTTTTCCTTTTTCGTTATAGGGAGATGCAGAGGCGTCGTTAGATTCATTTCCACTAAACTCCATCACATATTAGAAGGATTTAACAGAGAAGTTCTTAGAGAAATTATTTCCATCCAACAAGAATGCGAAATATAGAGCAAAGATCATTGCTTTTAGACAATCTTATAATGAACCTTTGGATGCGTGTTGCCTTCTAGAATGGGGTAAAAATATGATAAAAATAAGCTCTAGAATATTGTGCAAGACACAATCCGCAACAAGTGATAAGTAATTTATTGTATCCACGAGGTTTTGAATAGCTTACACTCTACCTATTTTATGTAACTTTTTAATGGTTTCAAGATTGTTAAAATGATTGGTTTTGATAAAATGCTGAAGCAAAAGAAATAACAGAGCAGAAAGTAAATGGATAAAGCAGACATATTGGAAACAGGCGTTGGTCAAGATTTCTGTAATTGTTTTAAAAGATGCTCTCGCAATAATATTGATTAGGCAATTCTCTTGTAGTCTTATCAGCAGGATCCTCCCGGAACTCTGGATTTTTTGGAATGTGCTTCAACTCCAATGACGTGCTACCGATCAAGCACTAGGCAACTGGTTATCCCTAACTCAGTCACTAGTGTCCACCAACACATAATGGTCTAGTGTGATTAATTGTCACACACCTCTCAAATCATCTCTGAAACTAAGAGGTGATATTCATACCGGTTGACCAGGCGGGCACAAAATGGAAATAGACACAACAAATAATCAAGATGCTCAAATCAACATATATTGCATAGAGAATGAAGCACGACAATTACATAGATCCTAACCAACACCTAAGTAAATTTAGTTCATGGAGTACAATGTAACACACGCTACAATCTGAGTATGTGCATCCATAACTACAATAAATTACAAGGAAAGATTAATTCCCTTGAAGAGATTTGTAGCTAATGGTCTTCTTGAGGTCTCCAATCGTTCCTCCTTTATTCGGTTTCCAAAGATGGAAAGTAAGCCTCCACGAATGGAACAAGACTTTCATTTCTCGAAATTGGAATTTTTGGACTTGAGACGGCTACTTCCTTTTTTAGAGTGGATTCAACCCTAATTAGGTCAAATTTTACACGTGGAGGGCTCTCCAAGCTTCCTAGATCCGAGATTAATTCAGCTAACGCCACCTCATTTAATAAATCACGTGCGGCTCACGTGGCAGTTTTGCTCCCTGCTTTGCTGGATCACAGATTTTTCTCCCTCAAGTCGCTCAACAGTATTTTGTACACAAAATAACTTCCAAAGCATCCATTCTTCTAAATGGGTTAAAACATATAATATTCATCTAAAAGCAACTCTATTTAACACAAATGACACACAAATCACTATAGAAATAAGGCCTAAATAACTCTCTTTTGGAGAGTTATCAATGCGGCATGGGAGAGATTCCAGAAGTTAGTCTGGAAGTGTCCTCATCATGGTTTGTCTGCTTGCATTATCATCCAACATTTCTATAGTGAACTTGATCAAGCTTCAAAAGCTTTAGTCAACGCATCTGCGAATGGATCTTTCCTGGAGAAGTCAGTAAATGAAGCACACACTATCTTAGATACCATTGCAACAAATAATCAACATTGGGGAGAGAATGAAATCACCATTATAAAGAATCTAGTTAAAGTTGTGGACACGGAAGCAAATTCTGAAGGATTTGGAATTCCTTAATTCCGATAAAGCGGAAGCGTAATTGGGACCGATTCGTAGTTAATTTTGTTTATCCAAAAATACCATTACATTGGCAAAAATCATAGAACAAATTCAATAGAAACTTAAGGCTAAGCATACAAAAATTATTAGATCTAAGTCTAAAGGGGAGAAGCAAACATACCGTCGTTGTCGTCTCTAAAATATCAAGAACACCTTTCTTGATTTTGCACCAAGCGTCAACAATTGGGACACCACCAATTGATCTTCCCCGCTATAACTTTGAGATTAGGAACGTAGTTGTGGGACTACCTAATCTTGAATGGGAAAAACTCTAGAGAGAAAATTCTCCCTAGAGTTCTTGAATTGAGAGAATATGAGGGGGAGGCTAGAGAGAATTTAAGAGTGCATTCTTGTGGCCTTATGTTGTAGTACCTAAACCCTAGGGTTAGTGTTCTATTTATAGGAGAAAGGTCATGAATAAAATATTCATTTAAAATCAATTATTTCCATAACTGATTTAATCTTTTTCATAATTAATCAATTCCATAATTGATTAATCTTTTCCATAAATGATTGATCACTTCCATAAGTGATTAAATCATTTCCATAAATGATTAATTACTTCCATAAGTGATTAATCATTTCCATAATTGATTAATTTCCAATTAATTAATTCTTTAAATTAATTAATCACCAATTAAATATCATATATTTAATTTCAGACCTTCTATTAGTTAATTAATTAATTATCTTTTCAAAAAAAAAAAAAAATTAATTAATTACCCAATTAAATATCATATATTTAATTTTAGGCATTCAATTAATTAATTCTATAATATGAATCAAATTCATCTTAAAATTGGAACTCCTTCCAATTCTCTTATATCCTATAAATTTAATATGAATCAAATTCATATTAATATTTGAACTTCTTCAAATATTTATTTCTCTCATAATAATAAAGTTTAATTTCAAATTAGACTTTACATTTTAATGTATCATTATACATTATATTAATTTGTATCTCATACAATTAACTTAATTCCCAATATGAATTTGAACTATTCAAATTCTCTCAAGATATAATTGTTCCTAATTACTCTTTACAAGCTAGCAAAGGGACCTAATGGATCTACAGATCAGAAGCTCCAATGATATGAGGTTAACCGATTAAACTCATTAATCAGGTTAACCAATATTCATTAACTGTGGGTCATTCCACTAAAGACCCACAGCTGAACTCTTCTCACTGTAGAACATTTCTGTGTCCACGGATATAGACCTATACCGGTAAGTCAATCCTTCACGAGTGTTCGTAATCACGACTGGGTCAAATTACCGTTTTACCCTGTGTTACATCTGTCTCCTTAAGTACCAGCGCTCCTCTAATGAACAACCTGTTTATGGTCCAACCATTAAACAGAAAGTCCCTCTCGGGCCAGTGAGAGGGCGGGATCCCTTTGTTCAAGTTCCGGAGTCACCATTTAAGGGAACACTCATCTACTTCTCCTAGAAGTGGGAAGGAGTGAATTTCATCTTGTGTTGTCATGTCCCCAGCCCCCCACTCGGTCTCGTCCCCAAGAAGGTAGGCTTATTGAGTCGGCGTGCAGGCCACTCTCACCCATACTAATCAAAGGACAATCCCTCGTGAGAAGGAGTTCATGACATACTCAGGATTAAGACTGTGTTAACTAGGTCATCTTATTGAAACAGTAACCTAACTAGTTAACGGTGTTACATCTAGTGGTTTACTATTTCGTGCTCCGGTCTTATGCAAACTCATTGCATAGGATACCCCCCGCTCGCATGTCTCCTACATGGACGTCTTGGATCAATACGTCTGTATCGAATACAAAGCGGACCGTATCACATAGTGTTACCGAGATAAGGTACTCAGCCTTATCCTTGTACTATAGAGCTTTTAGGTTGTTACTTGAACACCGATCCCCGTATGTCCCCACATACTAGTTCAACTCACATGTAAACAACCTTGGATCTTAGTTTATTGGATTTGGGTCAAATTGTGCAATATTTAACAATAACACTTTATTGTAGAAACTCAATAACACTTTATTGAAACAAGTATACAATTTGTATACATTTACTATCTACGAGTTTTAGGGCATAAAACCCAACAAATTCTACCATGCAAGCTCAGATCAATGCTATCATAACATGATGAAGAACTTGACCATGGGAAATCAAGCGAATATTGCTCCCGCGAATGCTATCTCTACTCCTTGTTGTGATATTTGTAATGAAGAACATATTACAGATAATTGTCCATTAAATCCCACTTCGGTTTTCTATGTAGGACAACAAGGAAATCAGAACCGTTGGAATCCACATTCAACTACCTACAACCCAGGTTGGAGACAACATCCAAATTTCTCTTGGGGAGGCCAAGCAAGTTCCAGTAATGCCGGTGTAAACCAGTTTGGAAAAGTTTCAACGGGATTCAATTCTCAACCTACACAACAGTAACAACAAAAGAATTTTCAGCCAGCACAAGTTCAGAATACTAATCAAGAGTCAAATCTAGAGGTTCTATTGAAGAAGTACATGGCAAGGAATGATTCCACTATTTAGAGTCAACTAGCCACGCTAAGGAACTTGGAGATTCAAATAGGACAGTTAGCTCAAGAATTTAAGAATAGACCACAAGGAGCATTGCCAAGCAAAACAGAAAATCCTCACCGTGAAGGGAATGAGCAATGTAAAGTAGTAACCTTGAGGAGTGGATTAGAGTATGATGGACCAGTATACTCGATTGATCAAGAGACCGGGAAAATCCCAAAAGAAGTTGTAGAAAAACTTAAGGAGCCAGAAGTTAACAAAGAAGTTATTAGAAATGAAGTAGTTACAGAAAAGACCAAGGAACCTGAAGCCTTGGAAGAAAAAGTTGAAAGTTCAAACAAAGAGAAAGAACATAAAGATGCAACCACAAAACCAAAAAAGTTCATTATTGATCCAGATTATAGACCACCACCACCTTACCCCCAAAGATTGAAGTATGCATCACAAGATACACAATTCAAGAAGTTTTAGATATTTTGAAGCAGCTACGCATCAACATTTTGTTGGTGGAGGCATTTGAACAGATGCCAAATTACGTGAAGTTCCTAAAGGACATTCTATCCAAAAAGAGACGTTTGGGTGAATACAAAACAGGTTCATTGACCAAATGCTCAAGTGCATTGGTTAAGAGCAAGGTTCCCCCAAAACTGAAAGATCCAGGAAGTTTCACCATTCCCTATTCCATAGGAGGAAGGAATATAGGCAGGACATTGTGTGATCTTGGAGCAAGTATTAACCCGATGCCATATTCAGTTTTTAAGCAGTTAGGAATTGGAGAAGCAAGATCGAAAACTGTTACTTTGCATTTAGCAGACCGTTCATTGACACATCCTATCGGAAAGATAGAGGACGTGCTAGTCAAAGTAGACAAGTTTGTCTTTCCAATAGATTTCATTATATTAGATTGTGAAGCGGATAATGAATAATGATCTATACCTAAAACCATTTCCACCTTGGATTCGTACAAGAGGTCGTGACTGGCTCAGATTTTTTCAGGAGAACTTCATGCAGTCGTAACACCCCATGAAGGACAATGTTGAAATGCTTAGAAATTGTCTCCCAAACCTATCAATCTGCCTACGAACTACTCGGTTCTTAACCTCGTGGGCTAGGATGTGTAAGAATATGGCAACCATCTCTTCTACATTTACGACCTCTGTATCTGATAAGCCACCCACTGTTTTTAGTAAGTTGCAAAGTATGACAAAACATATTCTGTGCATCCTTGTACTCTCTCGACAACATATGCCAGACTCGTATATAAGTCTGAAGAATGCTAGTTGCCTAATTTGGTGTCAGATGTAGGGTGATTGATGTTCTATTGATCTTCGATGGTCGTTCATATATATATATATCTAATAATAGGAGAATTTGATTTTGAGTAGTGGTGAAGGTTGTCAGTATGGCCACTAGTTCTTGGGGATCCATAGTTACACTAGTTCCTAAAAGAAAAATTGGCTTTTGATGTTATTCTCCTTCGGTTACAAAGGTTTTAATGGTGTGATTTAGGGGTTTCATTTAAGGTTAAAGGGTTTTCTTTAAAACGTTTAGGGTTAAAGGGTTTAGTTTTTAGGGTTAGGGTTTAGGTTATACTATATAAGGTTTTGTTTAGGAGATTTAAGAAGAAAGAAAAAAAAATATTAATAAGGCATTTTGACTCAACACAGAGTAAACAAATTGTTTAAAGAAAGATTCATTGACGATTAAAGTTTTGTTTAACTCAAACAGAAAAAACAAATTGTTTAAAGAAAGATTGAAATTGCAAAAACAAATTGTTTATGGATTTATTAAAGAAAATTTAAGGAAAAATAAAACTCTTTAGATTAGGGTTTTAAAAAATAGTTCTTTTTTTTTTTAAGGTATAACCTTTGTTTAAAAAGAAAAAAACCAATTGGGCCTTATGTGCATGTCTCTTGATTGTTTGATCATTGACTTTTGAGCCTTGAGGATTGAGTTATGTTTTTGCATCCATTTATAACCGACTTTTGATTCTTAGTTTGCTCGAGGACTAGCAAATGCTTAAGTTTGGGGGTGTTTGATAGCTCACATTATGAGCTATATTTCCTGACCTTTTATCGTTAGTTTTTTAGAATTATTTGGCCAAAATCATACCTTTTATGTTTGTTTTGTAGGAATTGTATTTTGGAACGAAATGTTAAACATGGAAGCGATCAAGTGTTTAGGAAGCAAAAAGAAGCAAAGGACTTGAAGAAAAGATTAAGTGAAGTGCTGCAACAACCATTTGACCCGAGAGGATAACATCGAGACGCTTTTCCATGGCGTCTCGAAGCTACTGCAGCCATTAGTCAAGCCAAATTTCTCGAGGGCACAACGTCGAGACGCTGTGCCCAGAGCGCCACGATGCTCTACAATTTCCCTTATTTGTCATGCACGACAACAGGACAACATCTCGACACTATCACTAGCGTCTCGACGTTGCCCTGCATTTTCTATAAATACAAAGTGATTCCAACAGAATTTGGGGAGTTCAATTGGAGATCGTTTCCCCCAATTTCAAGTAAAGACTCTTGTGAGAGCTAGAGGAAGGACGAAGAGAAGGATTCAAGGCTAGAGCTTGTGGAGATCATTATGGCGACGTGCGACTTCGATGGGATTCGAGTTTTATTCCTGTCATTCCCTTTTCTTTAGTTGTTTTTATGGCTCTACTTTCAAGCTTAGATTGTAACGAGGATATTATGAGTAGCTAGACTTGTAACTTAGGGATTGATGAAACCTTTTGGTTTTATGAATTATTTTTTGAATGAATTATTGCCTTTAATCTATTCATGCAATTACGTGCTTGATGCTTTTAATTTACTGGCCATAGATTAAATGTTATTGTGTTGAATCTTGCTCGGGAGAGGAGGTTTAGCTTAGATCTTAATTGCATGACTAAAGTAGTTCTAAGATTGGGAGATTTAGGATTGCTTTAGAAGTCGTAAAAGAATTAGACTTAAGGCCTTGCATATCTTGTCTCTAAATAAGGATATTTGGATCATTAATTGTGCATGAGAATTGATTATGCTTGGGAGAGATAATTGTGGATTTAATATTCTTGACTTATAGAAATTTGCATGCTAACTTCATTCAAGTAACTAATTTATAATTCCAATTGGTGAAGTCAATTCCTTAAGTGTTTTTCCCATTTGAATCTCCAATTTTAGCTTTTGTTAGTTTAATTCATCATTCTCACTACATTTTTCTCTCTAAATAAAATTGAACAAGATTAATCATGGTAGTTAATTGACTAGAAAATCAATCTAGAGGACGACACTCGTAATTCACGAAACACTATATTAAAACTTGACCCGTTCACTTGCAGTGAGCATTTTGCGCGACAATCTGCCAAACAATCTTCATTATCCATCTTTGAATCAATCAAAATATGATAAGTGTCCATGATTTTTCATTAAAGAGGGAAGAAAGACAAAAAGTTACAATAAGCCTCCAAAATAAAATTTGAAATATATAGAAAAAGGAATTACAATAGGCTTCCAAAAACTTGACTTACAAAGAAAATAAAGATTGAAAATTGAACTAAAATAAAATAGAGTTACAAAAACTTGAAGCAGCACATCAATTTTCAAATGAAGTATTTGCTCCTCCTTCAATGATATCAATTCTCTCTTATGGAGATTCGAAAAAATCAACTACATCTAAATGTGTCATGGTGGACGGGTCAAATACATCATCTTCTTGATATGCGAAGTTTGCTTCCACATTTTTTTTTCTTTCTTTAATGATGCTTGGTAGAGATCCACCAAGTGCTTAGACGCACGACAAGTACGAGACCAATGTTCTTTCATATCACATCAAAAGCATTGGTTTTCAACACTTTTAGAGCTCTGGTATGATTGTGGAGCTTTTCTTTTATGATCAGCATTATTTATGGTTCTCTTAAAATTATGATGACCCCCACGAAATGAATTATTTCTTCCTTTTCCACGATCATGACTTCGACCGCGACCACGACCTCGACCACGATTAATAGAAATTACAACATTCACTTCAAGGAATGGTGTTGCTCCAGTTGGTCGAGATTCATGACTTTTCATTAACATCTTGTTATTTAGTTCAGCCACAAGAAGACATGATATAAGTCCATAATACTTTTTAAAACCTCTCTCTCGATATTGCTACTGCAGGAGCATGTTCGAAACATGAAAGGTAGAAAATGTCTTCTCTAACATATCTTCATCAGTAATTTTTTCTCCACATAATAATAATTTTGAACTGATCTTAAACATTGCTGAATTATACTCACTTACTAATTTGAAATCTTGCAACCTTAGATGCACCCATTCATAACAAGCTTTTGGAAGAATGACATATTTTTTATGATCATACATTTCTTTCAAACTTTGCCATAAAATATAGGGATCTTTTATGATAAGATATTCTATTTTAAGTCCCTCGTGAAGATGATGACGAAGGAATATCATGGCTTTTGCCTTTTCCTGATTGAAAGTTGTATTTTCTTCTTTAATTGTATCTTCAAGATTCATGGCATCCAAATGAATCTCAACATCAGGCACTCATGATAAGTAGTTATTTCCATTGATATCTAGAGCTACGAACTCTAATTTTGTAAGGTTTGTCATGATAAAACTAGGGAAAACTACACTTTTTGTCCCTGAGGTTTGGGTTAGGTTTCATTTTGGTCATTGAGTTTTCAAACTCAACAATTTAGCCCCTGAGGTTTGGTTTTAGTTTCATTTTGGTCCCTCCATCTAATTTTCCGTTAATATTTAACAGATTGCTGACGTAGAATTTTTTTTATTAAAAAAATTATTTTTTAAGTTTTTTAAAATATAAATATAATAAAATAATAAATATATTATTATTTTATAATTTTTTTTATTTATTTCCCCCTCTCTCTCTCCTCCTTCTTCTTCTTCACCCAACTTCTTCTTCACCCAACTTCTTCTTCACCCAACTTCTTCTTCTTCTTCTTCTTCTTCTTCTTCTTCCTTTTCAACTTGTCCCCAGTGGCTGTTTTTTCTTCAACACCGACCGGCGACAAGCGGTTGCTGGCGACGACAATCACCGGCAGCGAACTTTTTTTTTTTTTTTTTTTACAGAAAAGAGGAGGAGTGAGTCTCACTCCTCTTTTTTGTTTTAAAAAAAAGAAAATTGAGATAAAGGAGAAGAAAAGAGAAGAAAGAAAGAAAACAGGAAAAAAAAAGTTCGTCGACGATCGCCGTCGCCCGCCGCCAGCCGGTGTTGAAGAATAAGCAACCGCTAGTGACAAGTTGAAAAGGAAGAAGAAGAAGGAGTTGGTTAAGTTGGGTGATGAAGATAAAATAATAATATATTTATTATTTTATTATATTTATATTTTAAAAAACTTAAAAAATATTTTTTTTAATAATATTTTTTTGCCACGTCAGCAATCCATTAACTATTAACGGAAAATTGGATGTAAGGACAAAAATGAAACTAAAACCAAACCTTAGGGGCTAAATTGTTGAGTTTGAAAACCCAAGGACCAAAATGAAACCTAACCCAAACCTCTGGGACTAAGAGTGTATTTTTCCCAAAAAACTATCACAAAGAGATATACCTATATTACAATTTAGGGAAAAATACACTTTTAGTCCCTGCGGTTTGGGTTAGGCTTCATTTTGGTCACTGAGTTTTCAAACTCGACAATTTAGTCCCTGAGGTTTGGTTTTAGTTTCATTCCGTTAAAAAGTAATGGATTGCTGACATGGCAATATTTTTTTTATTTAAAAAACATTTTTTTAATTTTAAAATAAAAATATATTAAAATAATAAATATATTGTTTTTTTTAAAATTTTATTTCTTCTCTCTCTCCACTTCCTTATTCTTTTCTTCTTCTTCACACCGGCTGGCAGCGACTGGCGGTCAGCGACCACCTCTCCCTCTCTCTTCCCCTCTCCTTCGTGCGCCGCGACCCCCTTTCCCCCAATTTTTTCTCTTTTTTTCTTCTTTCTTTCTCTCTCCCTCACCATCTCCTTCCCTCTCGCCATCTCTCTCTCGCCAACAGTCTAGGATTATACCAGATCTCGCCAGATCTTGCCGCGAGTTCAAACCAGATCTTGTCGCCCAGATCTCGCGGTTTTGGTGTGCTGCAGTCGAAAGCGAGAAAGAGGGAGAGCCAGCGAGAGAGAAGAGGAAATCAGAACTGCTGGGTCACACACGGCTACTGTTTCGTGGGTACTGGGCTGGGCTGGGCAGAACGAACGACTGCCGGAGGTGGCACAAGGATGGAGCGGTGGCATAAGGATGGAGCGGCGGCGGCACGATGTTGCAGCGGGGTAGTTAGGAAGAGAAAAATGAAGAAGAAAATGGATAGCTGGCCAATGTTCAAGCGAGAGGGACAAAGAGAAAGAAAGGTAGAGTGAGAGAAAAAAGAGAGAGAGAAAAAAATCTCAACGGCGGTGACCGGCCGTCGGTCGCCAGCAGCCAATGTTGAAGAAGAAGAAGAAGAAGGGGAGGAAGAAGGGGAAAGAGAGAAATGAAAAAGAAAGAAATAATAATAAAAAGTAATAATATTTTATTATTTTAATATATTTATATTTTAAAAATTTTAAAAATAATTGTTTTTAATAAAAAAAATAGTGCCACGTCAGCAAACCGTTAGTTTTTAACGGAAAAATGGATGAAAGGACTAAGATGAAATTAAAACCAAACCTCAGGGGCTAAATTGTTGAGTTTGAAAACTCAGGGACTAAAATGAAACCTAACCCAAACCTTAGGGACTAAAAGTGTATTTTTCCCTAGAATTTAATAAATATACCAAACATGCATGCTAAAAATTGTAGGTAGTAAACTCGTTTTAGTTCGTATCTAAGATATATAACCATAACATATTTTGTATATAAAGGATCTATAGACAATATATCAAAATATAGTATATCTAGAGGTTGTGAAAATTATATTGGTGTAACAATAATAAATATGAACGAGATCAATATACAATATCATAATAAGAATTCTAGAAGATGCATATGATTAAAAAATGAGGTATATATGTGTATCATGATTATCAAATATGCATTAAACATTCTATATCATTAAAGAAATAACAAGGTTATAACATACTCTCAACATTTCAATTATTTGGATAATATAATTAACATAAATATCATTGGCAAATATAGAATTAGAATCATGAACAATGATTCAAATGTTAATATCATCATAAACAAATATGATATTTACTAATCTCATACAGTATGCACAATATATTTTTCAAATATATATATATGTGTGCGTATAAATATGTGTATATAAATATATATATATATATAATATATATACACATA
This sequence comes from Luffa aegyptiaca, assembly GCA_017139565.1. Taxonomy (NCBI): domain Eukaryota; kingdom Viridiplantae; phylum Streptophyta; class Magnoliopsida; order Cucurbitales; family Cucurbitaceae; genus Luffa; species Luffa aegyptiaca. The sequence continues at coordinate 29,611,022 of CM029397.1, forward strand.
CATATATGTAAATGATACTTCCTAATCTCATATAGTATGCACAATAACAAATAACATGCTAATATTGCATAAAATATATGTTGTCAATGTCCAATATACACTGTATACACAAGGTATATAATGCATATACACCATATATATGAAACGTACCGAAGACATTTGCAACTAATAATGCAAAAGAACATGAACCCTACCTTCAACTGAACAAAAATCGTTGAGACTCGTGCTAATAGCGTGTTATAAAACAAGAAGAACAATAATAAGACAAGGAAGAAATGGAGAGGGTAAAGTAGGGAGAAAAGAGAGAACAAATTGATTCTTCTCATTCAATTGTATATTCAACACTGAATACAACCCCCTATTTATACTAATGCAATAGGGTAAGTTACAACATTAAAAGACTTAAAATAGGAGGGATGAAGAGTCTCATGACTATTTTTAAGGAGATGGAGAGTAATGGGGGAGAATGCTAAAATAGTGGAGTTGAATGGCTAAAATAGATATCTATATATACAGTGTATTTATAACACTACTTTCCTAAGCCTAAAAATTACTTATCCTTAAGTTAGCATTGCATGCTTGGTTTGGTTGGTTAAAACCATTGTTTGAAAACTATTACTTTTTAAATTTGAAGATTCATGATTCCCTTTTCATGTGTTGTTCTACCTTATCATGTTGTCATGTTTGATTTATGTTATTGAGATAGTAGCTACAATTTCTTCTTCAAGATTACTAAACTCATCCCTCGTTTGAATCATACTTTTGCTTTGAAAGGTTTTGATAACCTTAACTATTTTCTAAACATTGAGATCTCTTAATCTAAGATAAGTTTTTTTTTTCTTCCTTTTTTTTTTTGATAAACTAGTCTAAGATAAGTTGTTTGTTCCTTTCACATTCCAAATATTTCTCTGATCTCCTCCACGAGACTAAGAAGGTTTATGTAATTTTTTTTTTATTTCAATGGTTAAAGGGGTAGAGAATTTCAAAGTACATGGTAGATCATAGGTGTTTTACAATAAGTTACAGCAACCCACATTGAGTTGTCTTACTGCATGAATTTAGTGTGTCAAATTTATGCATATTGCTATTCTTATTTGGCAAGTGGTGAAACTTATTTTGAGATTAAAGGAACACTCACTCACACATGGTTTACTACTTTATAAATTGTGTTGATTCTGATTGGACATTGGATCTACTTAATAGAAAATCTATATTAATTTTTTTGTATATATATTGATGGTCGCTTAGATACTAAGAAATAACGTAATCTCTCAGTAAAGTACAAAAGTAGAGTTTCAATGTATTGCCAATATTTTGGGGAATTGAAGGGTTGGGGGTTTCATTCACACAAAGGCTATAAAAAGCCACATTCTAGCATGTAAAACACAGATTAAGATGAATGAAATTTGATCTCTCATATTTAAGACTTTTCTTAGAAATCCCTTTTCTAAGTTTCTTGCAATTCTTGTGATAGATTGCATTTTGAGCCATTCAATCCAGCCTTGATCATGTTTGATTGTGGAATGACTCAATCTAGAACAAGATTTCCAATATTGCTTCTAGATCTTTGATCATAAGAGGTAATCGATTTCTAGCCTTTTCTCTTGGTTGATTCTGGTTTGTTTAAGGAGGTGTTAATTTCTTTGATTCAAGGGTTCTTGCTGCACAAAAGTTTGGATCTTTGGGCTAAGAATTAGGGTTGCCTTATCATTTTGGTATCAGAGCATAGGTTGCATCTTTATGGCCTACTCTAGAATTGATTCTATCTTTCATTTTAATTGTTCATTGTGTTTTTTTTTCAAAGTTTTATCTATTCTGTTCATTTCTTCCATTTCATCCATTATTATTCATCTTTTGATTCTAATCTCATTCCCATCTTCAAGATCATGTTGAGACCTTGAAAAAAAAGCAAAAAAAAAAAAAAAAAAAAAAGAGAGAGAGAGAGAGAGAGAAAAAGAAAGCAAAAAAAAATACCAGAAGTTCATGTTGAGTTCTTGAACTGTTCATACACATTTGTATTCAATCAGTTTCATATTGCACGAAATTGTTGAGCTTCATATCAGTTTCCAATTAAATCTTGTTGAGATTGTCCAAATTCCTAGCTACAATATTTAATACCTCCAATGCCTATTCAAACTCGTTGATAACGTCCAAACTTGAACATTTTTTCTGAAGTGAAAAGTTAGATATGCATGTTATCTTTCAAAGTTAAGACGAACATTTACTCAAAATCGTAACGTAAAACATTCGTTTTTGGAATTCCATCTCAGTGTGCAATTTTACCCGAAAAATCCAACTTTGCTTCATACTTTGTTATTTTCAGATTTGAAGAACTTTTTCCTTAAAATTTGTTTCCAACTTCATAAAGACTAATTGTATCATATTTAGGGCTTTCTCTTTATTTGTGTGGCATTTATCTTTGAATTCCGTAGAAGGCATCTTGTCTTTGTGTCCTTCCTTGTTTGGTTCTTTCTTTGTTTTCTTTGTTCTAGTTTGTTGTTGTTTCATAATTATCTTGTCTTGACTGTTTTGTAAAGCTCACTATTACAAGAATCACTTGAACCACATATTAGCCTACCTAATATCATCATTTAGTCACTTTCCCAAATAGCCTACCTTTGTGTGATAAACACGAGTGTAAGGTAAACACGAGTGTTCCAAGTGAAAATCAGTGAGTTGAGTGTGTGAGGTCCTAAACATTTTTAACTATTGTTTTACCATCATGAGTCAAGACGGGGGAAATGGAGGGGAGATTAGTGAAGCTAGGCGGAGAGAGGCACAAATCGAGGCTATTACTCGTTTAACCCAAGTAATTAGTACCTTGGAAGAACGGATGGAGCGAATGGAAGTAGGTTTAGGAAATCCTCAAGGAAGGGAAGTTAATGAAGGAGTTGAAAATGAAGAAGAAGATGACAATGTAACCCTTTTAGCTAGGCACAATCCAAGGGGAGGGAGAGGTGTAGGCCGGGGTAGAGGAAGGGGAAGAAGAGTGGGAAGAGAAATTTTACCACCAAGAAGGGTTGAGAGAGAGTACCAATATGAGAGGGAAGAGAGAGAAGCTGGGGGAGTGAAGCTTAAAATCCCACCATTTCATGGGAGGTCTGATCCAGAGGAGTATTTGCAATATGAGAGCAAAATTGAGCATGTATTTAATTGCAACAATTTTAGTGAAGAAAGAAAGTTTAAACTTGTTGTGGCTGAATTTTGTGATTATGCCAATATTTGGTGGACATCTTTGAAATCAAAATGGAGGAGAAACTATGAGGAACCAATTGAAACATGGGAGGAATTAAAGGCCTTAATGAGGAAGAGGTACATTCCTAAGCATTATTCCCGAGAACTCAAGCAAAAGCTCTATGCTTTGCAACAAGGATCCAAAAGTGTGGAAGATTATTACAAATAAATGGAGGCCCTTATGAATAGAGCTGGCATTGATAAAGATGAGAAGGATACAATGGTTAGGTTCCTTGGCGGGTTGAACCGATCATTGGCTCATCAAGTGGATAGACAAACTTATTTTGATATGAAAGAGTTGTTACACCTCGCTGTCAAAATTGAAGGCCAATTAGCTTGGGAGAAGGAGAAATCCAAGAGGTATAATTCTTCTAAGTCTACTTCTTTTTCTACTAATACTTGGAAAAAGAATGCAGATTTCAAACCTAGAGGGAAGTATGAGCTTGATAAAAACGACAAGCCCGAGAGCTCCAAGGGCAAGGAAAAAGTGGAGGGATCTAAAGAGGTCCGAGAGAGAAATAGGGACATCAAATGTTGGAAATGTCAAGGGATTGGTCATATTAGTCGTGACTATCCAAACAAGAAAGTCATGATCATTAAGAATGGAGAAGTTGTTATGGATGATGAGGAAAGTGACCAAGATGAGCTAATTGAAGATGAATTCCAAGAGGATGAGGAGGAATTGGAAGAGGGGAGTCATTTGGCACTTGTTACTAGGAGATTTCTTAACACTCAAGTTAAGGAGAATGATGTTGATGACCAAAGAGACAACCTATTCCACACACGGTGTTTAGTTAATGGGACTCCTTGTAGTCTTGTTATTGACGGTGGAAGTTGCACAAATGTAGTAAGCACATTCTTGATCAAAAGGCTGCAAATTCCAACTCAACACCATCCTAAGCCTTACAAGCTTCTGTGGCTCAATGATAGTGGACAATGAAGGTTGTTTCTCAAGCTTTAATTTTGCTTACCTTGGTAAAGTATAAAGATGAGATTTTGTTTACCTTGGTAAAGTATAAAGATGAGGTTCTATGTGATGTATTACCTTTGCATGCTGGTGACATCTTGCTTGGCCGACCTTGGCAATTTGATAGGAAGGTCATCTATGATGGTTATTTGAATAGGTATTCTTTTACAAAAGATGGTAGAAAAAAAACACGTGTACCTTTGCGTTTCGAAGATGAATTTGGTGATCAATTAAAGTTGGAGAAAAAAAAGAAAAGAGTTTGAAGAAAAAGAAATGAAATAAAAGAATGAGATGTGTGAAAAAATAGAGAAAAATCAGAAAGAGGAAAAAAAATGGAGAAAAGAATGAAAAAAAAAAGAAGGAAAGAAAACTAGTTGTTTGGCTAGAGTGGGAGAGGTGAGAAGAGCAATGTTTTCCCAAAAACCAATATTTGTACTTATGTACAAGGAAGGGTATTTGGCCTCTAATGATAACAATTTGCCTTTGCCTAGTTTGTTTAAACCTCTTTTGCAGGAATTTGAGGACGTGTTCCAAGATGAGATACCTAAAGGATTACCTCCAACTGAGACAAAAGAAATTCAAAGGCAAGTGGAGGAGCTCATGGAGAAGGGCTATGTACGAGAAAGTTTGAGTCCATGTTCTATACCGATCATTCTGGTGCCTAAGAAGGATGGAACTTGGTGCATGTGTGTGGACTATAGAGTCATCAATAAAATCACTGTAAAGTATCGTCACCCTATTCCTAGGCTAGATGATATGCTTGATGATTTCATGGTTCTTGCCTATTTACAAAGATTGATTTGAAATCTGGATATCATCAAATTAGGATGCATGTAGGAGATGAATGGAAAACAACCTTCAAAACTAAGTTTGGATTGTATGAATGGCTTGTTATGCCTTTTGGGTTAACTAATGCTCCTAGTACATTTATGCGCTTAATGAATCATGTTTTGAGAGAATACTTGGAGAAGTATGTTGCTGTGTATTTTGATGATATTTTGATTTATTCAAAGAATTTGGTTGAGCATGTGGAGCATGTTAGGTCAGTTTTTATTACACTTAGAAAAGAAAGGCTTTATGCTAATTTTAATAAGTGTAGCTTTTGCATGGAAAAGGTTAACTTTCTTGGCTTCATAGTTGGTAAAAATGGAGTAAAAGTAGATGAAGAGAAAGTTAAGGCAATTAGGGATTGGCCAACACCGAAAAATGCCAATGATGTTAGAAGTTTTCTTGGTCTAGCTAGCTTCTATAGAAGGTTTATAAAGGACTTTAGTACCATAGCTGCACCATTGAATGACTTAGTGAAAAAGAATGTTGTTTTTGAATGGGGGGAAATGCAAGAGAGCTTTCAGTGAACTGAAGGAAAAATTAACCAATGCACCATTACTTGTCTTGCCTAACTTTGATAAGACTTTTGAAATTGAGTGTGATCCAAGTGGTTCGGACATAAGTGTTGTTTTAATGCAAGATGGAAAACTCTTAATGTATTTTAGAGAAAAACTAAATGGGGCAACATTGAACTATCCTACCTATGATAAGGAATTGTTTGCTTTAGTTCGTACATTGCAGGTATGGCAACACTACCTATGGCTAAGAGAGTTTGTGATCCACACTGATCATGAAAGCTTGAAACATCTTAGAGGTCAAAGCAAGCTGAATCGTAGGCATGCAAAGTGGGTAGAATTTATTGAGACATTTTCCTATGTTATCAAATATAAGCAAGGTAAGGGCAATGTGATGGCTGATGCATTGTCAAGAAGGTACAATCTTTTTACTTCTCTTAGTGCATAAATTCTTGGATTTGAGCATATTAAGGAGTTATATAGAGATGACCATAACTTTGGAACTATTTATGCATCTTGTCTTACTGGAAAAGCTGGGGATGATTATTATGTGTTTCATAACTTTTTGTTTAAAAAAAGTAAGTTTTGTGTCCCTAAATGTTCTATAAGAGATTTGCTTGTGAAAGAAGCCCATGGGGTGGATTGATGAGACATTTTGGGATTTATAAAACTTACTGTTGATTTATGATACTTATATCAGCAGGTATTCAGCTTAACACAAGCTTAAGTGAGTTTTATCTCAGCATTGTACCCTCGGTTAATAGCAGATAAAAGGGTCACGTGCCTTCAGCATGGGATTAGTTATTTTCCTTGTTATAAAGATAACCCCGTGCTTAGCTTGTGGCTGTACAGTGAACACTACTCTCTTTGTAACTCGTTTTCACTCGAAATAATAAAGCTTCTCTCTCTGGTTTGCACAGTGGATGTAGACTTAATTGTCGAACCACTATAAACACTGAATCTTCTTCTTCTCTCTTCCCTTTTGCTCTCTGTTCGTTTTATTTCTGTTCTGTGTGATTGCTCGGTGATAAACCAACACTTACGATATGTTGCATGAACACTTCTTTTGGCCTAAGATGAAACATGATGTGCATAAGATTTGTAGCCAATGTTTTAAATGTGAGGCTAAGTCTAGATCACAACCAAATGGATTGTATACTCCCTTGAATGTGCCTAATGAACATTGGACTAATATATCTATGGATTTCGTTCTTGGTTTGTCTCAGACTAAAAAGGGTAAAGATAGTATTTTTGTTGTTGTGGATAGATTTAGTAACATGGCTCATTTTATAGCATGTAACAAAACGGATGATGCCAAGCATGTGGCTGACTTATTCTTTAGAGAAGTGACGGTTACATGGAATTCCTAGAACTATTGTTAGTGACAGGGATGTTAAATTTTTAAGCCACTTTTGGAAGGTGTTGTGGGGTAAGTTGGGTACTAAATTGTTGTTCTCAACTACATGTCATCCTCAAACTGATGGACAAACCGAGGTGGTTAATAGAACATTGGGAGCTTTACTTAGAGCTATTATTTCTAAGAATATTAAGTCTTGGGAAGAATGTTTGTCATTCGTAGAGTTTGCATATAATTGAGCAATTCATAGTACAACACATTGTTCTCCTTTTGAGGTTGTTTATGGATTCAATCCACTTACACCTCTTGATTTGCTTCCTATTCCCTCTAATGATTTTGTGAGTGATGCAACCACAAGTAAGGCCGATTTGATCAAAACCTTGCACAAAGAGGTCAAGGAGCGGATTGAGAAACATAACTCGAAAGTCACCTCACGAATTAACAAAGGACGGAAATAATTGATTTTTCAACCGAGTGATTGGGTTTGGGTGCATTTTCGCAAGGAATGCTTTCCATCAAAACGGAAGACAAAGTTACATCCCAGAGGGGATGGTCCTTATCAAGTTCTTGAAAGAATTAACAATAATGCCTACAAGATTGATCTTTCAGGAGAATTTTCAGTAAGTCCTACTTTCAATGTTGCTAACATGAGTCATTTTGATGTAGGTGACGACTATCTTGATTCGAAGATGAATCCTTTTGAAGAGGGGGAAGATGATAAGAATCATGGTGTTCCACACGTCCCAACTGGACCTATTACATGCGCCAAGACTAACAAGCTTCAGCAAGCATTCTTTATTCACATGCAAAATTGGATAAGTTCAGCTCAACATCCATTTCACATGCTGCAAATTAACCCAAGAGAGGATGACACTGTGAAGGTCAACGTTTGCAAGATTGACATTGCACCAACCTTTTGAAGTCTCCTTTGTTATTTCAAGTTATCAACTTTCGTTTGTAATTTTTGAACTTTTGGGCTTCCAAAACGTAGTTTCAAAGTTAGAACTCAATTGTAGGGGGTTACCAAGTAGGCCAATTATGATTATTAATAGTTGTAAGTTTTATTTTGTGAAATTGAAGGGTTGGGGGCTTCATTCACACAAAGGCTATAAGAAGTCACATTCTAGCATGTAAAACACAAATTAAGATGAATGAAATTTGATCTCTCATATTTGAGACTTTTCTTAGAAATCCCTTTTCTAAGTTTCTTGATCACGTTTTGAGCCATTCAATTCAGCCTTGATCACGTTTGATTGTGGAATGACTCAATCTAGAACAAGATTTCCAATCTTACTTCTAGATCTTTGATCATAAGAGGTAATCGATTTCTAGTCTTTTCTCTTGGTTGATTCTGGTTTGTTTAAGGAGGTGTTAATTTCTTTGATTCAAGGGTTCTTGTTCCACAAAAACTTGGATCTTTGGACTGAGAATTAGGGTTGCCTTATCAGGTTGAAGTCTCTATTAAAATTCTTTTTTTTTTTTTTTTTTTTTATAAAATATGTATACTTATATCTGCAACACATATCACATCATTAATTACTAAAATTACATAAAATTCAAATATCAAAATCATCTTTTTTTAAAAAAAAAAAAAAACAAAACCATCAATCAAATAACTAAAATTCACAAAATTTGAAGTTCAATTAATCTTAATAATAATAATAATATATATAAACAAAAAAGCATGTTCAGCTCGATTCGGGTTAAACCAAACAAAAAAAGTTAGAACCCGTGAACCGAACCGAACTAAAATTTCAGTTTTGTAAAAAACCAACTTGACCCAAACCGAAAAAAAAAAAAAAAAAAAAAAAAAAAAAAAAAAAAAAAAAAAAAATTCCTAACCCAACTCAATCCTTACGGTTCAGATTGTTAGAATTATCGGATTATTTGTACATCCCTACCTATGCATCTAAATGCTAATTCTTGATGCTTGTTCACAATATGTCAAATTAAACATACACTTTTTTGCAAGTTCTTAAAAGACTAACAAATACATCCATATTATTGAATTTTATTGCCACAAAAAAGATTAGATATTAGTCCTAACAACCCTATAGTGAAAAATGCGTAAAGTCACTCATTTATACATTCCCATTGTTGCTTTACTCTAGTAGCACCTCGCCCTAACTTTAAACTTTTTATTCTATTAAATTAAATCCTAAACTTGAAAAAATAGTGTAGCTACAACTCTTTAAGACTAACTTGTAAAATACCCACAAACCAACCAATACATCGCACCAACCAATACATCGCACAAAATTTGACCAACAATTCACTCAAAATCAAATCAAAACATAGAAATGTCCAAAATCAACTAAAAAAATATACAAATCCAACCATAAATCTATCAAATATAAATAATGCTCGCAATAATAAAGTGTCCAAACAAAACTAAAAAAGAAAAAGACGTATACAACATAACCACAAGGAAAACCAACCCTCCCAAAAATAACACATCAAGATATGGCTTTGAATGATGATTGAGGGAACTACGAGACAGAAAGGACTTCTTTTTTCTGACTAAGAAGAAGGGATATGATGATTTATGATGGATGGATCATTTCATGATAACATGGTAAATTTTGGCCATCATTTGCAGCGACCATCAAAAAAAGGAGTGACACGAACATCTTGATGAACAGAAAAAGAAAAGGAAAGAAAAACGAGACGCATAATTAAATGTGCAACACATACAGTAAACTCGTAGCACCCATTGAACTGATGGTGCTGCCAATTAGTGTACAAGGAAGAAGAGCAGGTTTTTGCAGCCTACCATCTTCGATAACTCAAATTCGTATCGAGGAAAACAATATTTGTAATCATTTTGAATTTCACCTTACAATTTTTTTTTTTTTTTTTACAATTTTCAACTTTAAGTTTAGAATCAAATGATCGATCCTATAGTTTCCTCCAGAAGTTAAACTTCCAAGTTTTGTAGACTCAACTGGCTGCAAGAGACCTTTAAGCGCCTGAGCAAATCATGCTTTTGCACCAAGGAAGGACTGCAAAATACCAAGATCAAAAGAAAACAGCCAGTCAAAATGGCATGAGCAGCAAGCAGAAACTTCCCATGTACATTGGATACACAAACCCAAAAAAAAAGAATAATAAAAGGAAGAAGAAAGGAGTATGTGATAGAAGTTCTTCAAAACATGATAGAAAAACTAGGCCTCAAAACTAGGTGGTGGCAATATTTTCTCACCATCGTAACCATAGGAAAAAGATAGTATAATAACCTTCCTTCATAGCAAATAGATATTTATACTTTATTTTTATTCATGGCAATCTTTAAATCCTATAAATTTTGGTTGTCAAGAAACTCATAAGATTTTAATATCCTAGGTGAATGGCTACAAGGAGATCTGAACCCATTCTCCCAAAACCCTTTTTACCCTTTTCACTGACCCAAAATGACTAAATCCAACTCAGGGTGGTTACAAACATTTATATTAAGAAAGCTAAACAAAATGAACAACTAGAAATCCAAACTCAAAAAAGAATACAATTTATACCTAAAAACAAAAGGATTAAGAGAATGAGTTTCTAACTCAACCACGCAGAATTGTGGCTAGCAGTTGCAATGGAGAAACACGGTCTTTGACAGGAGAAAGTTGCCTCGAAAGCAAGCAAGAAGAGGGATGGAGAGGCAGTTCAGATTTGAGTTATTGGCAGTCCGTTGTTTGGGTATTTCATCAGTAACTTTCCGGCATTTCGCCATGATTCTAAACAAAATGTTAGACCTCCAGTGACTAAAGTTTACAAGAGGGGTAAGAAACGGAATTCACAGGAAAGTTAGTTATGTAGATAGGCGTGCTGAAGGGAGGGAGGGACCACTGTGGTCCTGAGAGAGTGAAGAGGTTTGTGCTGCATTTTCCGTTGGGGGCAGGGTAGTATATAAGCTGTTTTATGTTTCCTTTTAGGGTTTATGCTGAATTCGTGGTTGTAGTGTGAGAAAGAGAATTTACCAGCCCTCTCAAATTGGCTGGGAGATTTTGTAAAGCCTTTGGCTGTTTCATCCTCTAAATATCAATATATTGTAAGGGAATACTATTAGGTATCCAAACTAAGAAAATACCAAATACTAATATATTGCCTTTCTCAAAAAAAAAAAATACTAATATATTGCAATACCGAAAAGAAATTACAATATAACCGATAGCCTTTCGAGAGGGATAACTCTCTCCCAAAGCCTCACTATGAGACCACTCAAAATTCTCCACACCCTTCTAAGACCTTAACTCCCCTATTTATAACCAAAGCACTCCTATCTAATTACTACTATACCCTTACTCATCTTCCATTACTATTCCCAATATATCCCTAACTAGTACTCTCCCAATACTCCGCCCTTCAAAGACACCTTTAGGGTTAACAAGACAAGATTACTCAATACAAACAAGATAAATGAATGATACATCATTTTATTAATGTTCGGTCAAATGTTACATTTACTATCTACGAGTTTTAGGGCATAAAACCCAACATGATCTTGTCTCGAACGAAATGACATACAAAACACAATCCAAAAATTGGGCAACTATTCTTTTTCCAAGAAAACGAAAATACATGACCAACATTCTTCCAAAAAAAAAAAAAAAAAAATAAGATAAGCATTCTTAAAGACAAAACCCAGCTGGTCGACGCTTCGTCAGTCCTGTGTGGTGGCCGGTGGTGATTGGCAGTAGGGGTGCATATGGGTCGGTTCGGCTCGGTTACTGTGTAAAGCCGAAGCCGAACCACCGTTTAGTTGAATCGTGGGTCTGGGCCGCGGTACGCATGCATTTCGGGCTTGTGTGTTTTGGGCCTGCAGTCTGAGGAATATTATATGCATATCAAAAATTAATTGACCTTGGCAAGATTCGAACACACGCCCTTGCATATGCCGGTATGACGTTTTAACCACATGAGCCATTTAAGAAGTTTGGTTATTACATTGCTTGATAATATATATATATATTAATCGATCGATTCGGTCTATAACTGGTCTAACCATTCCAAAACCCGAAACCGACCAAATTAAACGGTTTTCAATATTTTCAAACCAAAACCGCCAACCCGAACCGTTCTAAACCCAAACCATCGGTTTTTTCGATCGGTTTGGCAGTTTTTTTTCGGTTTTCCCTTGCACCCCTAATTGGTAGTGATAGAGGAGTCGATAGTTGGCGATGTACGGAAGAGACGGTGGCCAACGTTGAGGAACGCAAGTGAAAAGCATAATTGGAAGTTTCTTGCGGCAGTATTGTTGGCTTTGAGAACTTCACCTAGGCCCATTAGTGTCATATTGGGCCAGCTGGAGTGCAACCAAAAAAACTCAACCCAAAAAAATCATGTTGCATGCCCTTATAAATTGCTTTTGAAACGAAATAGGCTTGTTATCCAATTTATTCAAGACCAGCCCACTGCTAATAAGCTCATAGCCCCACATACTTGCAGAATCATCATCATCCTCACGATAGTCCATATTAGGGTTAAAAAAAGTGAACTTAGTGGCTGTTGATGGAACGTAGTAGTTGTACATGTGAGTGACATCAACATGAGCTTGCCCAATTTTCGTAGCACAGAACACCATGGTGGCCAAGGTTAGTGGCTTCTCATGGGTAGGGTTTTGCCATTCAAATTTGGGTTTTGGGTTTAAAACAAAAAACAGCCCGGTCCACAATCCATCTGGTAAAACCAACCAACTTTCTGCCATTTACCAACCAACTTTCTGCCATTGAAAAGGAATGGGCCTCCCTCCAGCTATCTATAAACAGCCAATTGGACCCCTACCCAGATAGCCCATGGTCCCCTACTCTTTTAGAACCATCTAGTTTCTCGTGATTTGAATCAGGGTTTAACAACACACCCACGTGATGCATCAGTCTCTTCCCTACCAGCGCACACCATTTTCGTCAACTCTTTCCCAGAGGCTTCGTCTCTACCCATGCTCCCCTTTGCCACCGGTGATGGCCTCCTCCATGGATCTCTTCATGGCATTCCCTCCCAAATTCTTCCACCACAACTCCACAATATTTGAGATGGCGCCTCAAAGACGGCTTCTCCACCCAAACCATAAATTGCCGCCAACGATGGTCTATATCAGTCTCTACTTCCGTTTGTCCTCCATTCTTCAATGGCTGCTTCCACCACGTCTTCGTTTCCGACCATACAAGTAGCAGTGTTATTGAGGCGACCCCAGGTGCTCGCCTATGGCGAGAGGTGAGGCGCCCAGGGCCCTATGCGCCTCGTAGGTAGCTGGGGCAAGTAGATTCAATCAGGCGAACGCCTTTGTGCGCCTTTGGTCGCCTTTGGTCGCCTGTCGCTTTTGTCGCCTGATTGAATTTGCCGTTTGTGATCTTTTTTTTTTTTTTAAATTATGTTCAACATAACTTAAAAACCCTAATAATAGCCCACCAAAAAAAAGCCCACGAAGGCCATGCAAAAAGGGACACTTCAGATATTGTTTATTGGGCAAGTTGCATTTCTCATGCAAAAGAAAAAATCTCCACGACGGCTGGCTTTCCATCTTCTTCGGCGTCTTCTGTTGGTTCTTCAGCTTTCGACTTCTTCAACCTTTTGCTTCTTCGGGTACTTCTGCTTCATCTTCACGGTTTCTCACTTTCTCTTCTTCATCTTCACGGCTTCATCTTTTTGTTCGTTCTTCATCTTCACGGTTGCAGTTGCTCAACTTTTCGTTCTTCATCTTCACAGTTTCTCTTCATCTTCACGCCTTCTTTTTGTCCTTCATCTTCACGGCTTCTTCATCTTCATAGCTTCGACTTCTCCAGATTTCTTTTTGTCCTTCAACAGATTTCTTCTTGTTTTTCCTGACTTTCTTGTTTGAAATTTGAATATTTCATTTCCATAGAATTGTTAAATTAAAAAAATTATATTATTATAATAGGAATAAAGGATGGGTGAAGTTGAGCAAAAACGAAAACATCCCGGTTGGCAATATGTCATTTTGGAGAATGAGAAGGACACCAACACTTGCAAATGTACATTTTGTGGAAAAATCACAAAGGGTGGCATTTGTCGAGCAACACAACGTTTAGTTGGTGGAAATAGGAATGTTAAAGCATGTTTGAAGTGTCCAACCAACGTAAGAGATGAATTGAAGGAATACCAAATGAGATCAAAAGCAAGGAGGGAAGAAAGCAATGCTCTGCCAAGCTACAATGCTTATGATTTGAACACAATTGAGGAAGAGGATGAGATGGAATTCATTGGTGGATCAAGTTCAACGTGTGGAACATCTAGAAAGCGGCCAAGTATGAATAGCAGTGGAGGAATATCTATTGGAAGCCAATCTCAATCACAACCAAAGCCACCACGACAAAAGGGAGCAATGGATAAATTTGTCTATCCAAATCCGGCCAAGGTTGTCGATGATAGAAATAGACTGAAGAAGCTTAAACAAACAAGCATCACCGAAAAATACAACAAAGAGGGAAGGGATGCTATTGTTCAATACATCATGCGCTGGATTTATCAAGCAGGTATTCCACTAAATACCATTCGATTAAGAAGTTTCCATATAATGCTAGAAGTTGTGGGTCAATTTGGTTCTGGTCTGGTTCCTCCTTATCATGAGGCTAGGGTAACATGTTTGAAAAAGGAAGTTCAATCCACGAAAAACCTAATGAGCAGTCATGAGGTTGAATGAAAAAAAAATGGTTGTTCATTGATGTCAGATGGGTGGACAGACAGAAAAGATAGGACTTTAATTAACTTTTTAGTTCATTCTGCTGCTGGAACGTTGTTTTTAGAATCCATTGATGCATCTTCGAGCATCAAAACTAGAGAAAAGGTATTTGAACTCTTGGATGGAATGGTAGAGAAGATTGGAGAAGAAAATGTCATCGAAGTTGTTACCGATAATGCCTCGAATTATGTCTTAGCTGGAAAGTATTTGGAAGCAAAACGGCCACATCTTTATTGGACACCATGTGCTGCTCACTGTTTAGATTTGATTTTAGAGGATATTGGAAAGATAAGCCAAATCAAAACATGTATTAAAAGGGTCGTGGCGCTTAGTGGTTTTATTTATAACCACTTATATGTCCTAAACATGATGAGGGAGTTTACAAATCAGCATGAATTGGTGAGACCAGCTGTTACTCGTTTTGCAACCTCTTTTTTGACATTGGCAAGTATTCACAGAAATAAATCCAGTTTGAGGAAGATGTTTATTTCTGAGAAATTGACCACTTCTAAATGGGCAAAGGATCCAAAGGGTAAGAGAGCAGCTGACACCATTTTGATGCCATCCTTTTGGAATTCAGTTGTCTATACTTTAAAGGCATCAGGACCATTAGTTCGGGTTCTTAGACTTGTTGATGGTGATAAACCTGCGATGGGATATATATATGAGGCTATGGATAGAGCAAAAGAGGCCATTAAGTCTGAGTTTAACAATAATGAAGTGAAGTATCAACCAATATGGGATATCATTGATAAAAGATGGGATTGCCAACTACATCGGCCATTACATGCAGTTGGATATTATTTGAATCCATCTCTTTTCTATGACCAGAAAGAAAGGATTATTCAAGATGTTGAGGTCATGAGTGGATTGCTTAAAATTGTGCAACGATTGATACCATCGACTAGTGACCAAAATCGATGCACAGTGGAATTAGAGTTATATTCTGAAGCTAAAGGCATGTTCGGTATTGATTTGGCAATCAACACTAGGAAGATTAAGACACCAGGTAATGACATTCTTTATTACTTAAATAGTGTTGTGTTAAAGTTAAAGTTATTCCAAAATCCAAAGTTTAATGTTCTAAACCATTTCAAAATATCTGAACAGCATCATGGTGGGCCCATTATGGAGGTAGTACTCCAATCTTACAAAAGCTAGCCATGAGAGTACTTAATCTGACGTGTAGTGCATCTGGTTGTGAGCACAATTGGAGTGTTTTTGAACACGTAAGCAGATAATTTGTTTTTTACATTATTAATTTGAGATTTAATAGTTTACTTTTAACTCTATGTTGGTTAATAATTTTGTAGATTCATTCGAAGAAGAGAAACAGATTAGAGCAAAAGCGTTTAAATGATTTGGTTTATATAAAATATAACCAAGCACTTAAAGAACGCTTTGATCTGAAGGATCAGCTTGATCCAATTTCTCTAGATCATATTGATGAAAGCAATGAGTGGCTGGTCGGAACAGTCGAAGAGGAAAATGATGAAGCTGAAGTAGATCACGAGCTAGTTTTTGATGATGAAGACCTCACATGGGGAGACGTAGCTCGTGCTAGTGGTGTTAGAGAACCCTTAAAGTACACAAGATCTAAAGGAAAGGTACGGGCAAGTTCAACTCCCACAACTTCTAGAAGTCGACCACCGACTATATAGGTGGTTAGTGACAACGATGACGACGATGAAGAAGAGTTGGATATTGAAGAGGATAATGGCCAAAGAGGATCAGTAGATGAGACCTTAGATTTAGAAGGAGAGGAGGATAATGATTTTGACCTTTAATGTTTTACTTTTGGCTTTTGGACTTTTAGTTTTTGTTCACTCTTAACTCTTTAAGTCTTGTCTTCATGGTGTTTTGGAACTACTAGAAATTGATTCTTGTTTGATGTTTTATGTAATTATATTTACTAGAAAAATTTATGCCATATATATATTATTTATTTATGTTTCTATTTATTGCGCCTCGCTTCACTCGGGCATCGCCTTTTTGTCGCCTCTCGCCTTGAGGCGATCAAGGGGCTTGTCGGCTTGAGGTGCGCCTTGCGCTTTGAAAACACTGACAAGTAGTAGTCGATCATGGCCTCTGCCATCCTTTTCTCTTCTTCTCTTTCGAGCCTTGCGGCAGATGAACCGTTCCCCCCTCCAACTTGACCGAACATCCTGCTCCGAAAATCCAGCATTCGACAATCTAGAAAACTCTCTGGCCCGTGAATTTCGAGCTACGGTAGATTGTACATCAACCTCCCTTCATCAAACTCTGATATTGACCTCCCCTTAATCGCTTCTGCTTCTTAATTCTTTTCATTAGCTTCTCGTTCTTTCCAATTTTGTCCCTCCTCCTTCTACGAACGTCATATTTTTCGATGCCTCCATCTCTCTTTCCCTCTTTCATGCGCCTCTTACCTTCTCTAATCGACTTCTTCTTTCTGACTTTGCCCCTCCTTCAAGAATTCATAGGCTCCATACTTTTTCGTTTATGTCTCTTTGCTTCTCTTCTTTCTGCTTTTCTTCTCTCTCCATCTTTTGACGCTTGTATTCCTCATATCATTTTTGTATTCTTTCTAAGATTTGTTGCACTTTCTTGATCTCTCTCTCTCTCCCTCTCTTTTAATAGAAAAACCAGCTTTCATTGAGAATAAATGAAAGAATACAAGGGCACACAAAAAAACAAGCCCACAAAAGGGAGACCTCTTAAAGGAAGGGGCTCCAGTCCAATAAGATAAGACTTAAAGGATAATTACAAAAAAACTTCGTAACCAATGCCCAAAGGGACGCATGGAATCTCGATAAAGACCATACATCATCTGGGCTTCTAACTATCCTCCCAACACTCTCAAATCTGGGTAGATGATCTGTTGCCACCCAAACGCATCAAAGAAAACGTCCCAACTAGAACGGGCAAAATCACAGCTCCAAAGAATATGATCCAAATCTTCGTCCGCCTTCTGACAAAGGTTGCAACAAAAAGGGCCAAGCAAAGGGACATTCCTTCTCAAGAGCCTATCAAAGGTATTAACCCTACCATGGAGAACTTGCCAGGTAAAAAACCTAACCTTCTTTAGCACTTTCACCTTCCACAGGAGAGAAAAGACAGACTAGCTATTGGGAGGAGGATTCAGCAAAGAAATGAAGTAGGATTAACATGAGAACCCGACGGAAGGGTCAGGGCTCCAACAACGAAAATCTCTCCTCCCCAACCTAAAGTCAAACTCCTCAATCAAGGAAAGAAGAGCCATGACATCCATCATTTCCCTATCGAACAAGTCACGACGGAACCCAAATGAGAAAGATGGGGAACTCCCTGATTGGAACAAAACATCAGCCATGAACGATTTTTCATGGAGGACAACTGAAAGAGACGAGGGAAGGTCAGATAGAAGGGTCTATCCCCCACCCATCTATCCTCCCAGAAATACGTATCATTCCCATCCCCAACCACAGCACAAGGCCAGAAAAGGGAGGGAGCTCCCTTACAATATCTTTCCACGGATTTTGCAACGTGCCCCCAACCCCACCCAATGACAACTCAAAAGGATGAGGACCATATTTACTCACAATTATCTTGTACCACAAGGAAAACGACTCAAGGGGGAAACGCCACAACCATTTCGCTAATAGGGCTTTGTTATGGGTTCTTAGGTTACCAATCTCTAGATCTCCAAGGTGACAAGGTTTTCCCACAACCTCCCAGCTCACAAGGTGCGCACCTTTTCCTATATTTCCCTTATCCCAAAGAAAGTTTCTCATCAACCTCTCAATACTCTCACAAACCTTGCCAGGGGCCCTAAACAACGAAAAGAAGTAAGTCGGGATTCCATTCAACACCGAACGAATAAGAGTCAATTTACCCCCTTAGAGAAAAAGTTTCTTTTCTAGGAAGCGAGACGTTTTCTAACCTTATCAATCACAAGGTTCCAAAAAGCAGAGTTTCTAGGGTTGTGCCCAAGGGGAAGGTCTAAGTACGACATCGGGAAATCTATCACCTCACAACCCACGAAAAATGCCCACCTAGCCACCTTAGAATTCTCACAGTTAATCCCTAAGATTTGGCACTTACCTCTATTAATTTGGAGACCCGACATCATTTCAAAGAATGTAAGCATGTGGTTTAACACAAAAAAGACATAAGCCTTTGAGATAAGTAGATGAGGAATATCTTAATAATTATTATAAATACATAAGCCTACATGCTTATATAAATAAAAAGTAAACTAACACTAGAAACAGCCAAAATAGTGGTTTTTCTAGAATCAAAACAATGATAGTAGTAACTACTGCAATTTATGCAGATAATTTCTTCTCAAGTGCTTAGCTAGTAATAATATAAAACTTTTTCTTTAAATGTTGTGTTTACCTTAACCCCTGCCGGAGGGTTTCCAGGCTTTGTGGTGGTAGTGCTTCCAAAGTTCAACTTAGGCTTCTTATCTGCAGGCTTTAATATTTGAAATGAACACATAAGCGTCTCATCCACACTCATCATGGCACCAGCATTGTCAAACTCCCCACAGTAATTAGGTGCTGAAAAAATAGTTACAAGTTGACGATTTGCGAAGAACTCATATCCATCCTCCACAACCTATAAAAGTAATGACTAGTTAAAAGATTAGAAGCACGAAAAGAGAGGAAACCCAAATCCATCATTCTTGGTGCAAAAAACAGTATGGAAGGAAGCTAGTAGTCAATATTGCAATCTCCAATCAGTAGAGAATTTACAAGAAATCATCTTTGCTATAAACTAGACTAAAATGAGAAAAGAAACAGTCCCAATAGTTTCACCACTGCACGAGTCACATTAAAGTTATTTGACTGAGATTTCCCTCATTTTATACAGGTAGTTTGCAGCAAGGAAGTAGAATCAGTCTTCATGATTTTAAAGACTCAAAAAATGAAACAGGAAAAACCTGATGAGCACGACAAATGAGATCCAAATCATGTTTCTGAAGAAACTCTGTCACCTTGTCAGCACCAAAAGTAAATGAAACACCCCTGTCGTTCATTCCCCAGCCTTGAACATCTTTACTAGGATCAGACCAGAGAAGATCACAGAGCAAACCAGTGTCTGGTACATCGGTTGGTCTTGACATATTTCTAATTTGATCCAAATTATGCAGGTCAGGAGACAAACCTCCATGCATGCAGAGAATTTTTTCATCAATCAGAGCTGCCACGGGCAGGCAGTTAAAGCACTCCGTAAACGTCTTCCATAACCTAACGTTAAATCTTCTTTTACATTCATCATAAAAGCCATATATTCGGTTTATAGAAGCACATTCATGGTTCCCTCTCAATATGAAAAAATTCTCTGGATATTTTATTTTATATGCCAGGAGAAGACATATGGTTTCTAGACTTTGCTTGCCTCGATCAACATAATCACCCAAAAATAAGTAGTTAGCATGAGGAGGTAACCCACCATATTCGAAAAGCCTTAATAGATCAGAATATTGCCCATGTATGTCACCTACACGTCAAAAATAGTATACATCAGCAGGACCAAGACAAATATAATCAGTTATCAGGATCTCTAGCTTATACTTTCGAGCTAGCAAAGTTTGACTTGTTTGCACGAGAACAAGAGGTTTCTAAAGAACTGACCAATATCTTCAGTTGAAAATGCAATTCATGCATTTATGTGCAATATATATATATATATATATATATATATATATATATATTTGCAAATCAATTATAAGTTGATCGTAGACCATATAATTGCTCTCTAACTAGCAAAATGATCAAAAACCAGAAAGAACAGCACTGAAGAACTATGAAGAAACAAAACTTGCTGAAAAACACAATCGGACTCTTCACCAAGCAAGCACATCAAAGTGTTGAGAGAACCAGCCATACACGATCAAAACCTAATATTAAGTTTCATACTACTTAGCCCACCTCCAATAGTGCATTTCATTTATTCATGGTTGATAAATTGACCTCATCAGAGCTTTATCCCCTACTTCAACTGATAAGTAAATGTATTATGGCATAATATGCAATTTTAAAAAAATAAATAAATAAATAACTTCCATTGATGAGGCAAAAAGTTACAAGCTAAGAAAATTTATCTACACCCTATAGAAGTTCTAAGAAACCTCTCAATTTGAAATAATTACAAAGAGAGGATAATTACCTTTTTTATAAGAAAAGAGGATAAAAAGTTACAAGCTAACAAAAGGAATTGGACAGTGCAGACTAGCTAGAATCATGAAATTTAGCTAAATTTAATATCTCTCCCCAACTTGTACTTCTTTCTTAATCCTCCCGTTCCATTATAACCATAAACCCCAAACGAAAGCTTTTATCATATTAATCCACAAGGCCTTGGTCCATTTTATTGAATCCAAGACTGCATAAGTTGCTTGTTGTTTTGACTGAACCTTCAATCACCCAAGAGGGTTTGAATGAAAAGGACCAAAGTTGAAAGCTGAAACAATAAGTGATCCTGCAGATCTGCCACTTTGAGACAAAGTACACAAGCTAGGTTTAAAACCAAGTTTGGGAACCTTCGCTGTATTTTTCCGCATTATTATTTTTAATTAAAAAACTGACAAAAATGAAAGGAGTTCAAGAGACAAATATATATATACAGGGGAAAGCCCAAGATTCCAAAGACAACAGGAGTCCAGAAATAAAAACTACCTAACTACAAGACAGTACAAAAAGGACCTAAATTAACAAATAAGAAACCATGAGAAAACGCTAAAAACCTTAGTTACAGAAACTCAAAAGGAGGCATTGAACCCAGCCAAGACTCAAGCCTCCTCTCAAGAACTCTCTACCTATCTAAAAGCTCCCCTATTTCTCTCAAGCATGATGTTCCATTAGACTGCAAAGTAAGCAACTAGCCAAAGAGCAGCCCTATCCAAAAATGGAGGGTGAAATAACACCTTCTCAATCATAGAATAACCAAACATGCTACCAGCCATTTGCACTCCAAAAGCCTCTAAGAAATTGTCTCAAATCATTCTTGCGAATTGACATCTCCATAAAACATGCTCCATATCTTCGAGGAACTCTTATTGGAGTGTCATGGAAGAAAAGAATACGATCTCAGATCAATAGTGTCAATCCTCTCATGAGAGACCAATTGGGTTCTATAAAAAATAAACAGACTAGGAGCCCACAAATTTTACGAGGGAACCTCACAAGGAAACGAGGGTAGAATATATCAAAACGAACTTTAAGAAGAATAAATGGTAAAGACGACAAAGTAGAAGCCAAAGGGGATTTCCCCAACCCAACAATCCTCCAAAAATAAATCAACAAATCATTCCCAGTAAGAGAACAACGGGAAGCTAGAGAAAGTCGTATTATAATCCACTCGCTAGGACAACAATCATACTTGCTCTCAATGATCCTATCTTATGCCCACATAGTGGGCTTCAATTTCTAAAGGGAACCATCATAAGCATTTTGCATGAAAGGCTTCATTACAAATTCTCAAATTCCCTCTACCTACTATAGCCCATTGAGGTTAAATCTCTCATGATCTTTTCCACCGAACCAAATGAGACCCCCTACCCTCTTGGATACCTTCCCACAAAGAATCTCTCATCCACCCAAACACACACAAAGCACAAAAAAATCTTCAAAAAGAACATGACAACCATCCACCCTTTGAGAAGAAAGCCTTTTTCCAAAAAGGACCCACTCCACCATTGGGTTCCAATTAGAACTACTCCCTGAAGAAAGATCTAGATAGATAAAAAGAAATGGTACAAACCCCGCACCTTGCCCTCATCTTCCAAGCTTTGGGAACTCACAACTTATATTATATTGAGAAATCTTGTTGAGTCAACCACCATGGGTCGCTCTAGTAATCAATAAGGGTCATGGGGAAAATAAAGGGCTTAAAGGGAATGAGTTCAATCCATACGTGTTTCATTGTTTCTTGACAACCAAATGTAGTATGGTCAGGTGGTTATCTTGTGAGATTAGTCGAGCTATGTGCAAGATGCTCCAAACACTCACAAATATTTTTTTAAAAAAAATCTTGTCAAGTCCCTATTAATCTTTAAGGGCTTGAATAATATCAAGTACGGCCAAAATGGAGTAAAGATTAATAAAATAATCCTCCTTGACCAAAAAAAAAACAAATGACGTTTCGTTTATTGACTCCAACTAGAGACAACCTACATGAAACCCTCAATCAAACCCTTATTGACTCCAATTGACATAATCTACCTAAGAACATCCCCAATCACAATGAGGAGAAAGGGGATAAAGGATCTCCTAGTCCAATGCCTACCCCTCCAAGCAAAAACTCTACCCTTAGGTTTACCAACAATCAATATAGAAAAGTCAGCCAACGAAAGGGAATTCCAAATCCATGATCTCCGCTTGAACTTTAAACCCTTTCCCCACAGTACTTTATCCAAGAAACTTCAATCCTCAATTCATACGATATGATTATAAGCCTTCTCAAAATCAGTCTTAAAATAAAACCATTAGGTGTTCATTGGTTTCAACCTTTCATTGATAAATGGTAGAAAAATGCACCATCATGGACCAGATATGGCTTTATAATGAAGCTAAAGAACCTTAAACAAGAGTTAAGATTATGGAACAAGTAATTTTTGGGTGTTTAACCCCTTTAAGAGCAAGCTGTGTAGTGATCTTCAAAACATTGACTCTCATGAGGAAGTGATACCACTCATTGTTGTTCAAAAGATCACCCAACTCAACATGAAGGACCAACTTTTATCCCCTTAGTGTAAAAAAAGACTTCAGGTAGCAAAAATGTAGGACCAAATGGCTTGAAGGACTGGAGGTGAAGGGGATTATAACCAAAATTTTCCACTGTATTTTAGCTACCATTCCAAAGATTCTTTTTAGCAATTGGAGGAGGAGCCTCCATAGTGATCCCCAAGTTTACATTGAATTCTTGTATTTCAACAAGATGCACATATCCATATTCAACGGCCAATATATCCTCTCAAGAAACCTAAATTGGAGTCCCATTTATACTAATCAACAATTCTGGTTAAGCCTTCAATATGAACTACAACAAAGTGCTGGGATCGACAACAACCACAACCTTTTGGAAGCCCTCAATCTCTCCTTTCTGTTGTAAATTGAGTGGATGGACCAACACAAACTTAGGGCTCCCCCTCAATGGCAAGTCTTGCACCCTATCCTTGGGAGCCAATCATTGAGAAATAATAGTAAGAAATCAAGAATTTCAAATATGTCTATTTGAATATCAACTAACAAACAAGAGATAAAATCAATTTGTTAATCTCATTAATGTGTGTGTGTGCCCATAATAGAATGTGTAAGTTTAAAGGATTAACAAAGTGGAGGGATGGAGCAAGTAAAAGGCATGGTTTGCAAAAGATACCACAAATCTTGATGGTCCTGGACACCAAAGCACTTAAAGTGCTTTGTGAGGAAGTATGTGTAAAATGCCCTTGGCCTAATTTCTTAGCCACAAAACACTTAGAAAGCACCTTTACGAGTGTAAAACCGAACATCTTAAAATCATTCGTTACAAAAAGTGCTTGTAGTTATTAGTTGAAGTACTTTTGTTATAGCATTCTCAAATATATCCTACACTTCACTAATAAACAAGCGATTGACAAACTAGATTAATGAGAAATGAAAAACAAAAATCGAATGAAATGGGCAAAAATATGTAAAAGCTTCCATGCAGAACACAATGTATGCATGTTTCAATAATCTACGCACACATGTATGAATGGGAAATATGAATGGGGCAAAGAAGGTTAACAAGATACAAACATGTCACACCAGTGCATACGACTACGTATTTTTTCTGCCCGTCAGCATATATATAAATAAAGAGCTTAGAGCTTTGCAGGTTCATCAACTAGTTGCTAATTAACCAAATGGGATTTATCATTAGAGGTTAAAACTAAAAGATGTTGACAATTAACTACTACATAACAACTCAACAAAGAAACGCCAAAAAAATCCCAGCAAATCAAGTACTTCAAATATGTCTACCAGAACATCAACTAACCAAATGGAATTCATCAACCAGTACACCTAAGAAAAGCTCCAAAATCATAACAACAACAAATCAAAAACTTCAAACACGTCTATTAGAACATCCACACACAACCAAACGAACAAGACCAATTAGTAAATCTCAGGGGAAAGCATCAAGTATCGTCGGAAAAAGATACCACAAATCTTGATGGGTGCTTCAAGCTCCAACAAATTAGGCTGCTGTAAGAAAATCTCTCTAGAAACTTGACAGAGTTGTCGGATCTCGGACTCGGACAACTGAACCTGCTTGCCGACGCGGCCACGGACCTCGAGAAGACGATTGATAATATCGTCGAGAAGGGAAGGGTCCATTTGGGGATGCGAGTAAGAGTGAAGGGAATCGAAAGAAGAAGAGAGACTAGTGGGTGTTGTTGAAATAGTGAAAGGGGAAAGAGAAGGGGAAGGAGGAGGAGGTGGTGGGGTGTAAAAGCATGGTCGGCCGCCGGCGGCGTCCGCTATGGGGTCGCTCAAGGATCGGAAGACGAACTTGGAAAGTTAGAAGAGAGCTGACTTTCGAGGAAAAAGGTCCGCGAGCAAATGCCAAGGTTGTCCGATATTTTGAACAATTTACGCTACTTCACTAATTACTTTTTTAAAAAAAAAAACTTCACTAATTACTTAATCACTCGCTCTTCGAGGAGGGAATATATATTATATAATGGGAAAATTAATTGGTTTTAGTTCCTTAGTTTTTATGGAATAGGTGTCTATGGTAGGAAAATTTGTGGGACTACAGGCAGTGACGGATCCAGGAATTTTACATAGGGGAGCACAATATACATAAGAACGTAAATTTTTTTTGTCACTGATAGATTCTATCAGTGAAAAAAATTCTATCCCTGATAGATTCTATCAGTTATTTTTGTGTTTTGTTTGAAATTTGCTATTGTTTTCTGCCACAAGTAGATTTAGTAAGGTGATTGGTTGTAGTTCAAATTAATTAATAAAAGAAAAAAAAAAACAAAAGATATGTACAAAATTATCGCGTAATCAAATATACTATTGAAAGATATGTACAAAATTATCACGTAATCAAATACATTTCTATTAGTAGAATAACCATTATAATTTAGCCCCCCATTACAATTTTTCTATAATTTGTAACTTAATGGCTGGTTTTAGACTTTTAATTAAGCCCATCAATAAGGAGAAATTTGAATTGTGTTTGAAGGCAAGAGAAATTCGGAGATTCCTTTAAAAAAAAAAAAATCGCAGTTTCAAGGGGAGATTCAGGAAAATAAACACTTGCGTCCCGCGTGTATCGAACCCAGGCTCGTGCGGAATAAATCGTGCCCTCTTACCAATGAACTAAACGGCAGTTTTGATTTTTAAAATGATTTTTATGTATTAATATTATAAATGTTCCATTATATTTTATTAAAAATATAAAGACGGGATAATTTGAGGGGGGCACGTGCCCCCCCTGGCCCCTTCATGGATCCGCCCCTGACTACAGGAGTACCTAAGGGAAAATTCCTAGTAGTACGGTAGTATGGAAAATTTTCCATACTACCTCCATTTATTGTTTGTCATAAAAGAAATATTAAAGAATTATGTGGGACCCATGGAATAAAATATTATATTATTAAATGACGTGTCAAATGCTCAATGGATGGAGTATGTACTAGATAGTACTAACAATTTTCCCAGAGTACCTACTTCCTCCATGTAGCATTTGACACGTCATTTACTAAACATTTAATGATATGATATAATATTTTATTCTATGAGTCTCACATCATTCTTAAATACTTATTCATGGCAAACAGTAAATGGAGGTAATATGAAAAAATTTTCATACTACCGTAGTATTGTAAATTTTTTGTCTTTGGTTCAAAGGGTATTTGGCCCAAGGAGTTGGGTGGAGTTAATAATTCTATGCAACTTCTTGATTTTTTGTCTTTGGTTCAAAGGGTATTTGGCCCAAGGAGTTGGGTGGAGTTAATAATTCTATGCAACTTCTTGTTTGACTTAAGGATATACAACTCCCAACTTTCTCTTCAAAAAAAAAAAAAAAAAAAAAAAAAAACTCCCAACTGTGTATCTCACAAACTTATTAACCAATTACAACATTATATTGTGAGTCACATAAACTTATTAATTCTTATTCCAACACTTTATTATGGACCCCATAAACTTATTAAATTCTACTTCAACTCTTAGGACAAAACAACCTCGATCTCATACTCCAACTTCTTGGTGTACCCCTTAAAGTTTTAAAATGTACTTTTTAATCCCCAAAATATTACAAAATAGGTTTAAAAGGTTCCTAACATTAATTTAACAATTTTTAAATATTGCATAGAAAATTAAAAATTAAAAAATAACTAATTATAATTAAAATAATAAATAATAAAAAAATCATCGTCCCTCCTCTCCTTCACCTCCACCTCTATTCCAACCATCACTTGTCACTCCTCAAGGAAAACTCCGATCACCATACAACCAACAAAGTCCAATGCTGACAAACGATCAATGAAGCTTTGGCGAACCGTAGCTTGTCTGTTATTAACCAACAGAGCTCTAGCGAACCAAGGCGCCTTGATGGGGTGAGACTTAGCTCCACTGACTGGATGCCCCTACCATTAGTAGGAGTAGAGATCTCCTAGGATTTTCCCACTTATGCACCACCAGTAAGTTGGCATAAATGAATGGCAGACGGTTATATTGCCCATGTTAACCCAAATGAAATGTTATGAAATGAAATGAACAATAGGCCCTTTAGCTCAACTAACCTCAAGTTACCCATGTTAATGCATCTCAAACCCCTCTCAATAGTAGCGTTACTTACTAAGTATTTTTATACTTATATTTTCGAAATATTTCATTTCAAGTAAGAACAAGGACATATCGAGCGCCTAATGGACTGTTGCTAACGAACCATGGAAATCATGTGATCTTGACTTTTGCTTAGTTTTAGTTATTCTCGTTCTTTTCTTTTATTTATTCATTTTTGTAAACGGTGGTTCTTAAAATTTTATTTATGTCTCTATGTGTTCTTCGAAAACCTTTGTTTTTAATAAAGTTTCTTTTACAAGTTTTCACGTTTTATTTGGGATCTTAGGCCAAAAGACTTCCTTTCTTTAAATGATGAATGTTTTGCATTAACGATCATTTCAAAACAAGCTTTTCCTAAAAGTATATAGGCATGCATGTGGTAAACGATCCTAGGAATTAGTCATGAGAAGTGGGGTCGTTACATCTTTGGTCTCTCATTCTTCTTCTAGATGTAACAAGTATTTTTTTTTTTAATTACAAGTTCAGTGGGACCCTCGACTAGGTCAAAGTTCGAATCCAAATGTTGTAGAATTTTAAAAAGAGAAAGAGAGAGAGTTTAGTGGGAAATTGTTATTTTAACCCAAAAAGTTTTTGGATATACAAAAATAACCTACTTTTTTAAAATAAGTTTTTATAACCCCTTTTCTATTATTCTTCATTCATTCCTTTTTCTGAAATTTTGATGGAGTCATGAAGAGGCGACTTGTCGAAGGTCAAACTCAAATAAAATTTATAGACTCCGAACACTAAACTAATTTGCAATAGTAGTGGTCGGGTCGTCCATAGGGAGTGGCGGTTGGTAATTATCTTCTAATTATTTTGAGCTAGAGTAACAAAATGGGGGGATTTGCATGAAAAGGGCGACGAAAAAGTAAATGCAGGAAATTAAAGTCGATAATTTAAATTGCACGAAATATAAAAATGCAAGAAAAACTAATTCTACTAAGTGAAACCGATTAGAGAGATTTTGGGGTTGATTGGCTAGTCTGATCATTGAAACACTTCCATTAAAAGGCTAATTTCATTGTTAATTAACCAATCGATCTAACCTTAACCCAAGAAAGACTCTAAGTCCACCTAAAATAGCTAATCCGATCATACATCGTCCATCGAATTAACACCTAATTAACTAATCAATTAATTCAATTAACTCATCAAATTAATTAATTAATTAATTACACTAAGTCTAGTGGATTGATTAGAACGTTAGTAACAATTAGGCCTAAATTATTTCTAACGTTGTTTTATATTCTAAACCTATCATGCAAACTACGATGTCAGAGAAATGCTCTTGGGACTCGTGTTCATGAGTTAGTTTACGTGCTACAAGATTAGAAATTTACAAACATGCAAGCTACGAATTAGGGCGTCAATTTAATCTACTGGGCATGCTCATTATGGCAAACGAAATCAAAAATACAATTGCAATGAAAATAAATCAGATTCAATTCATATATCTCACAAACAATTCAATCAAACACCCAAAAGTCTCCTAATCGGCGTCAACGGGTTTAGCCAGCTATAAAGTCAACTAAATCTCGATACAAGATACAATTAAGTATAAAAAATACAAGCTAAACTAAGCAACATACATACAGTAACATGTCTGCAACGAAAATACAGAGAGCAAAAAGAAAAAGAATAAAAATTCTAACTTACAGCAGAATGGAAAAACGAGGGTTTTCATACAATTCTAATCTTAGCGTCTTGACGTTATACCATGCTTCAAGCTTGCTGTCTTCTTTTCTTCGGTCTTCCTTTGGTTTGCTCGGATTGGGACTCGAACATTTGACTCCTT
Source organism: Luffa aegyptiaca (assembly GCA_017139565.1). NCBI lineage: Eukaryota > Viridiplantae > Streptophyta > Magnoliopsida > Cucurbitales > Cucurbitaceae > Luffa > Luffa aegyptiaca. The sequence goes on from CM029397.1 coordinate 29,640,199, forward strand.
GGCACCAATATTCATGCTCATCATGGTCCGCTCGAGTATTTTCACCTCCTCTTCGTTTGTGAACTCTGAGTTGGCTAAAAAAACGCTCCAAATGACCCGAATTAACGCCAAATTGTGTGATCTGCTCCCAATGCCTCCAATGCACGAATTACCTATAAAATAGATAAATAAACCATAAAACTGGCTCTAACAAGCTTATATTAAAGGCAATAAAATAGCAATAATTAGGTGTTATCAAATATCCTCAACCTAAATCTTGCTAGTTCTGGAGCAAGACAAATAAACCAAAGATAGGATTCAAAGATTGCAATTCTAAAACTCAAATCTCAATGTCCAATAATGCCACAAACATTGCAATCAAGAGATATGCACACATAGCCCAATAAAGAGACAAATTAAATTTTTCATGAAAGTTCTTGCTCAAGTTCACACCTAGCCTACCTAGAACCAATTTTACTAACCCGGGATTGGATTATATAACCCTTAACCTATTTTCCCTCTACACTGGCACTAGGAACAAGCATTTAAGCAATTTTGAAAAATCAAGCAAGTAATTCGTTACTAGGCGCTTGAAAATAGAACAAATTATGAATTATGCATTTATAAGATGACACTAGCTTCACACACCTATTGTAGGGATCCATAACCCGAGTTTAACCCTTGGTTGGCCTAACTGATCACAACAGGGGTAGCTCTTTTTGCCTTAAATATTTTTAAATGATGCAAGGTGCACACGAGACTAGTCTTTTTTTTTTTCATTTTCAATATCAAGAATGATTTTTTCTTTTAAGCATAGCAGACATATTTTCTTTTATCATTTCTAAGCAAGGCATTACAAGCTATCAGGTTATAGATTACTGGAGAGCAAATTCCTACACCTATCGAGGTGACAACAAGCATATGGATCAAATAATTCTCTCCTAAGCTTTCAAATCTAATCTTAAGTATGTGTTCACTCTTGCAAGAACAATCTTAGAAAATTTTTAAAAATGCTCAATTTTGGGCAATATGCTTACAACTCATCAAAAGCAATGAAATTGGCAGAAACGACATGCCATCAATTTTCATAATTCAAGAAAAACAACCAGATTATCCAGACATTCATGCTCAAAAATCAAAACACAAAATCATAGTCTGATGCTCAGATGCATCGAGACTCAACACATGTGCAACACCCCACCCCCAACCTAAAATCTACATTGTCCTTAATGTATGAAACAAGATAAAAGGTGTTGGGTTTTATGTCCTAAAACTCGTAGATAGTGAATGTCAACGAATTGTATACTTGTGTCAATAAATTGTTATTGAGGTTTATACAATAAAATGTTGTTATATTTAGTTAAGTAATGCACAATATGACCCAAATCCAATAAACTAAGATCCAAGGTTGTTTGTATGTAACTTGAACTAGTATGTGGGGACATACGGGGATCGATGTTCAAGTAACAACCTAAAAGGTCTATAGTACAGGGATAAGGTTGGGTACCTTATCCTGGTAACACTATGTGATACGACCCGCTTTGTATTTGATACAGACGTATTGATCCAAAAGCGTCCATGTAATAGACATGCTAGCGAGGGTATCTTATGCAATGAGTTTGCATAAGACTGAACCACAAAATAGTCAACCACTAGTTGTAACTGTTGGGTTTTATGCCCTAAAACTCGTAGATAGTGAATGTAAACAAATTGTATACTTGTTTCAATAAAGTGTTATTGAGTTTCTACAATAAAGTGTTATTGTTAAATATTGTACAATTTGACCCAAATCCAATAAACTAAGATCCAAGGTTGTTTACATGTGACTTGAACTAGTATGTGGGGACATACAGGGATCGGTGTTCAAGTAACAACCTAAAAGGTCTATAGTACAGGGATAAGGCTGGGTACCTTATCCTGGTAATACTATGTGATACGACCCGCTTTGTATTCGATACAGATGTATTGATCCAAGGCGTCCATGTAGGAGACATGCAAGCGGGGGTATCCTATGCAATGAGTTTGCATAAGACCGGACCACGAAATAGTAAACCACTAGATGTAACACCGTTAACTAGTTAGGTTACTGTTTCAATAGGATGGCCTAGGTAACTCAGTTTTAATCCTGAGTGGTCATGAACTCCTTCTCACGAGGGATTGTCCTTTGATTAGTATGGGTGAGAGTGACCTGCACGCCGACTCAATAAGCCTACCTTCTAGGGGACGAGACCGAGTGGGGGGCTGGGGACATGACAACACAAGATGGAATTCACTCCTTCCCACTTCTAGGAGAAGTAGATGAGTGTTCTCTTAAGTGGTGACTCCGGGACTTGAACAAAGGGATCCCGCCCTCTCACTGGCCCGAGAGGGACTTTCTGTTTAATGGTTGGACCATAAACAAGTTGTTCATTAGAGGAGTGCTGGTACTTAAGGAAACAAATGTAACACATGGGTAAAACGATAATTTGACCCAGCCGTGATTACGAACACTCGTGAAGGATTGACTTACCGGTATAGGTCTATATCCGTGGACACAGAAATGTTCTACAGTGAGAAGAGTTCAGTTGTGGGTCTTTAGTGGAATGACCCACAGTTAATGAATATTGGTTAACCTGATTAATGAGTTTAATCGGTTAACCTCATATCATTGGAGCTTCTGATCTGTAGGTCCATTAGGTCTCCCTGCTAGCTCGTAAAGACTAATTAGGAACAATTATATCTTGAGAGAATTTGAATAGTTCAAATTCATATTGGGAATTAAGTTAATTGTATGAGATACAAATTAATATAATGTATAATGATACATTAAAATGTAAAGTCTAATTTGAAATTAAACTTTATTATTATGAGAGAAATAAATATTTGAAGAAGTTCAAATATTAATATGAATTTGATTCATATTAAATTTATAGGATATAAGAGAAATGGAAGGAGTTCCAATTTTAAATTTGATTCATATTATAGAATTAATTAATTGAAGACCTGAAATTAAATATATGATATTTAATTAGGTAATTAATTAATTAACTAATAGAATGTCTGAAATTAAATATATGATATTTAATTGATGATTAATTAATTTAAAGAATTAATTAATTGAAAATTAATCAATTATGGAAATGATTAATCACTTATGGAAGTAATTAATCATTTATGGAAATGTTTAATCACTTATGGAAGTGATCAATCATTTATGGAAAAGATTAATTAATTATGGAATTGATTGGTTATGGAATTGATTAATTATGGAAAAGATTAAATCAGTTATGGAAATAATTGATTTTAAATGAATATTTTATTTATGGCCTTTCTCCCATAAATAGAACACTAACCCTAAGGTTTAGGGATGACAACAGATGGCCACCATAAGGCCTTCTCATATTCTCTCAACTCAAGAACTCTAGGGAGAATTTTCTCTCTAGAGTTTTTCCCATTCAAGATTACGTAGTCCCACAACTACGTTCCTAATCTCAGAGTTATAGCGGGGAAGATCAAATGGTGGTGTTCTTCGTTGTTGCAGAGCAATCAAGAATCATTCTTGATTTTCAGAGACGTCAACGGAGGTTTGCTTCTCTTTTCTTTATTATAGATTTAGATCTAAATTTTGTATGCTTAGCCTTAAGTTTCTATAGAGTTTGTTCTATGATTTTTGCCAATGTAATGATATTTTTTTGATAAACAAAATTAACTACGAATCGGTCCCAATTACGCTTCCGCTTTATCAGAATTAGGGAATTCCAAATCCATCAGTAACACTGTTAACTAGTTAGGTTACTCTTCAATAGGATGACCTAGGTAACTCGGTCTTAATCCTGAGTGTGTCATGAACTCCTTCTCACGAGAGATTGTCCTTTGATAAGTATGGATGAGAGTGGCCTGTACGCCGACTCAATAAGCCTACCTTGTTGGGGACAAGACCGAGTGGGGGGACAAGACCGAGTGGGGGGTTGGGGACATGACAACACAAGATGGAATTCTCTCATTCTCTCTTCTAGGAGAAGTAGATGAGTGTTCCCTTAAGTGGTGACTCCAAGTCTTGAACAAAGGAAACTTGCCCTCTCACTGGCCCGAGAGAGACTTTCTATTTAATGGTTGGACCATAAACAAATTGTTCATTAGAGGAGCACTGGTACTTAAGGAGACAGAGGTAACACAGAGGTAAAACGGTAATTTGACCCAGCTGTAGTTACAAACACTCATTAAGGATTGACTTACCGGTATAGGCCTATACCCGAGGACACAAAAATGTTCTACAGTGAGAAGAGTGCAACTGTGGGTCTTTAGTGGAATGACCCGCAGTTAATGAATATTGGTTAACTCGATTAATGAGTTTAGTCAGTTAATCTCATATCATTGGAGCTTCTGATACGTAGGTCCATTAGGTTCCCCTGCTAGCTCGTAAAGAGTAATTAGGAACAATTATATCTTGAGAGAATTTGAATAAGTTCAAATTCATATTGGGAATTAAGTTAATTGTATGAGATACAATTAATATAATGTATGGTGTTGCATTAGAATATAAAGTCTAAGTTGAAATTAAACTTTATTATATTGAGAGAATGATATATTTGAAAGAGTTCAAATATATGACTAATTAAATAAATGATATTTAATTAGAAGATGAATTAATTAACTATTCAATTTAGCTTAAATTAAATGAGATTTAATTAAACTATAGTATGTGAGGGAATTACATTTAAATAAGATTTAAATGTGTAGGGATAATAAACCCTAGGCAGTGGAAGACGTCAGAGACCTTTTTCGAATTAAACGTCGATTGGGATACCAATACGACGACAAATTTATTCACAGCAGAAAACTAAATTATACATGCTGTAAATACTGTATAAAACATGTTGAACATAATATGAAAACATCTAGATCTAATCTAGATTGGATCCTAATGATCCAAGATCAAGAAACACTTACTGTAATTAAAGTTCTTGATCGTTTTGCCAAAAACCCTTGCGTTGTCAGAAAATTCCAGCAGCAAAAACCTTTCTTTATTGCTGCAAATCACCCACGAACACAACCACACAGTAGCACCGATATTCTCCTAAGGATTGGAGTTGAGTGGTTTGTGGGAACCAAAGAAATTCTAGGGAGTTCTTGGGAGCAAGAAGGATTCTCTATAATTCTTGGAAAGAGAGAAAACTCAGAGAATGCACTTGTGAGAGAGTCTATTCGTTAGAGAGGGCGTACGGATTATACGTCAAACTTGGACCAATAACCCTAAAAAAACTCTCTACCCATTGTGAATAGGTTAGTGGGAGTGAAATTCTCTATCAGTTAAGTTAACTGATAGTTAATTTTAAATTAAATAATAAATAACTTATTAATTAATTTAATTAAATTAAATCAACATTTAATTTAATAACATTTATATAAAACAATTTTATATAAATAATACCACATAACCTATAGTTTTAATGCAATTCAATTAAATCAAATTTAATTAAATTTAAATTAAAACAAAATATTAATTAATTCAACAATTAATTAATATTATAATTAAATATCATATTTTTAACTATATCTCTCTTAAATAAACTATAGTATAAATGTACATCAAATGTGCATTAATTATAACCTATAGTTTTAATATGAATCCAATTCATATTTTAATTTAATATTCGAACAACTTCGAATATTCAATTCTCCCTTAGAATTTTACCTCAACTCCCTTAGTGAGCTACCGGTGGGACCTAATGGACCTACAGATCAGAAGCTCAAACGATATGAGATTAATTGGCTAAACTCATTAACCAAGTTAATCAATATTCGTTAACTGTGGTTCACTCCACTATAGAACCACAGCTACACTCTTCTCACTGCAGATATATTTCTGTGTCCACGGATATCGACCATCAACAGCAAGTCAGCCCTTCACGTGTGTTCGTACCCCAGCTAGGTCAAATTACCGTTTTACCCCTGGACTACCTCTTCATTCTTAAGTACTAGTGCTCCTTTAATGAACAACCTGTTTGAGGTCCAACCAACAAACAGAAGTCCCTCTAGTGCCATAGAGAGGGCAAGACCCATTGTTCAAGACCCGGAGACACCACTTAAGGGAACACACCTCTACTTATCATAAAGTCGGGAAGGAGTGAATTCCATCTTGTGTAACTATGTTCCCAGCTCCCCACTCGGTCTTGTCCCCAAAATGGTAGGCTTATTAAGTCGGCGTGCAGGCCACTCTCACCCGTACAAAGCAAAGGACAATCCCTCACGGACAGGAGTCCATAATCCACTCAAGATTAAGACCAAGTTGCCTAGGTCATCCTCGTGAAATAGAAACCAAACTAACTAACGGTGTTACAGTTAGTGGTTAACTATTTCGCGGTCCGGTCTTTGTGTAAACTCATTGCACAGGATACCCCCACTCGCATGTCCACTACATGAACGCGTTGGATCATTGTGTTTGTATCATAATACAAAGCGGGCCGTATCCATAGTATCACCAGGATAAGGTACCCAGCCTTATCCCTATACTATAGACCCTTTAGGCTGTATCTTGAACAGTGATCCCCGTATGTCCCCACATACTAGTTCAAGCCTCATACTAACAGCCTAGGATGTTTAGTTTATTGGATTAGAGTTAATCAGACAAGATTACTCAATACAAACAACATAAATGAATCATACATGATTTTATTAATGTTCGGCCAAATGTTACATTTACTATCTACGAGTTTTAGGGCATAAAACCCAACAAACTCCCACTTGAACTAAAACTCAAGATAATGGGAAAGGTATATACAAAATAATCCAAAGCTGGAAATGGTAAATGTATATTATACATTACATAAAAGGTAAATATACAAAATACAATAAACTAGGGCATCCTTACCCATTACATATCTCCCACTTGCCCTAGATTATACTATATACATGTCTCGCATGAAGGGAATGAAAGTCCCCACGCAGCGGAAGCGCATCGAAAGGACCTTATGCCGTATATTAATTAACATTAAAATACCGTTACGAAAAGGCATAATAAACTTTAAACATACTTTAAAGTTGCTAGAAATTGCTATAAACATGCTGGAAAATTAAATCTAAATTTATTTTCATGCTTTTCTAACGAAACGGGAAAGAACCGTTACAAACCTTCGTTGTAGACTTGACCGTTCTTCGCCAACGACGCTTCAACGAACAAAAACGCAGCAACCTTCTTGTAGTTTCTTCGCTGGAAATTTCTTCTTCAAAGACACAATAACCACAAAGGTTACACCGGTATGACTCTAAGTCTAGGAGGCAAAAGACTTGTGGGAGTCTTTCTCTAAGAGGGAGGCTAGAGAGAATTCTAGGGTCTTGTCTTGTGAGTCTAAGAGCAAGAGGGCTACTAAACCAATTAGGTCTAGTGTTCTATTTATAGAAGAGTGGCCATAAATAAAATATTCAATTAAATCAATCTTTTCCAAAATTGATTCAATCTTATTCCTTATTTAATCAATCCAAGATCAATCAATTCCATAATTGATTAATCTTTTCCACAAATGACTAATTAGTTCCATAAGTGATTAGATCATTTCCATAAATGATTAATCACTTCCTTAAGTGATTAATTATTTCCATAATTGATTAATTCCCGGTTAATGAATTCTTTAATTAATTAATCACCAATTAAATATCACATATTTAATTTCCGGCCTTAAATTAATTAATTTGTCCAAATAGATTTTAGGCCTTAAAATTAATTAATTCATATTTGAACTCTTTCAAACTTCCATAAATTTAATGTGACTCAAATTTATATTAATATTTGAATTTCTTCAAATATTAATTTCTCTCATAATAATATATCAATATATATTATATTGTTTCCCTTAGTAAATTGAACATTTTCAATTTACATTTATTACTTTGTTGCCTCAAATTACTTTATGAGCTACCGGTGAGACCTAATGGATCTGCAGATCAGAAGCTCCAATGATGTGAGATTAATTGGTCAAACTCATTAACCAAATTAATCAATATTCATTAACTGTGTGTACATTCCACTATAGACTCACAGTTGCACTCTTCTCACTGCAGACATATTTTCTGTGTCCACGGATATAGACCAATATCGACTAGTTAGTCCTTCACGAGTGTCCGTAACACCAGCTGGGTCAAATTACCGTTTTACCCCTAGGTTACTTCTATTTCCTTAAGTACCAGTTCTCCTCTAATGAACAACCTGTTTGTGGTCCAACCATCAAACAGAAAACTCTCTCGTGCCATTGAGAGGGTAGGGCCCTTTGTTCAAGACTCGGAGTCACCACTTAAGGGAACACTCATCTGCTTCCCTAAAGTCGGGAAGGAGTGAATTCCATCTTGTACGATTATGTTCCCAGCTCCCCACTCGGTCTTGTCCCCAAAATGGTAGGCTTATTAAGTCGGCGTATTGGCCACTCTCATCCATACAAATCAAAGGACAATCCCTCATGAGCAGGAGTCCATAATCAACTCAAGATTAAGACCAAGTTGTTTAGGTCGTCCTAGTAAAATAGAAAACCAACTAGTTAACGGTGTTATAACAAGTGGTTACTATTTCGCAGTCTGGTCTTATGCAAACTCATTGCATAGGATACCCCCACTCGCATGTCTCCTACACGAACGCGTTGGATCTTAGCGTTTGTATCAAATACAAAGTGGGCCGTATCCATAGTGTCACCAGGATAAGGCACCCAGTCTTATCCCTATACTATAGACCCTTTAGGTTGTTTCTTGAACAGTGATCCCCATATGTCGCTACATATAGTTCAAGACTCATATTACAGCTTAGGATGTCTAGTTTATTGGATTAGGGTTATTTTAGGTAAAAACGAATATAAAATAACTAATAACATTTAATGGAAAAATATATCAATATTATTTCATTAATATCCGGTCAACGGTTACATTCACTATCTACGAGTTTTAGGGCATAAAACCCAACATCGCAGACCTAGACTCTCTAGATGACCCTCGAACACTTTAGCCGAGAGAGCCTTCGTAAACGGATCATCAATGTTGTGCTCCGAAGCGATCTTGGTAACGATCACATCTCCTCGTTGCACAATCTCCCGTATCAGGTGATATGACGGAAGAGATTGTCGCGGTCTCTTGTCAAATAAACTTATAATCCACGATTCCTAAAGCTAACTTGTAGCAGTAGTGGTCGGGGTCGATCACAGGGAACAATCGGTTTATTTCTAAATTCTTTTGTGTTTTTTGAGGTAACCAAAAGGGGGGTTTATTGATAAAAGATTAAGACATAAAGTAAAGGCATGAAAATAAATAAGGAAAATTAAATGCAAGGAAAGTACAGGTGGGGTTAGTTGATCTTACCACGAGGATCACTGTAATCGGGGTTGAACTCGGTGTTAAGTTTGATTAATTTCATTCATCGATTATCAATTGGTATTTAATTAACTATCTAAGTCTGGTGTACTCCGGCAACAAACCGAGAGCCATGATCCAACTATCACAAACATGCAAACGCTAAGTTTGATTCTAGCTTAAATTAATTAATTGGCCTATTAACTAATCTAAACCGCATTGGGATCTAGCCGAATTAATTCACATGCAACGGGCAACAAACCACAATTACAATTGATTAAATCATTTAGTTCTAAGGACGCATGCGTATAATCATAACGTTGGCCTATTCGCTACTTAAATTTAGCAAGTAAATTTAGACAGGGCGCGATCAAGGTTGTCAATCTTTCCTAGCACAATCTAAATTTGTATGCAAAGAACTAAAACACAAAGATAATTAACTAAGGCACCGTTTGATAACCATTTGGTTTTTGGTTTTTGAAAATTAGGCTTATTTTCTTTAAATTTCTTCACCATGGTTTTCATTTTTGTTAAAGACACTTGAATTCCTAACCAAATTCTAAAAACAAAAACAAGTTTTTGAAAACTACTTTTTTTAGTTTTCAAAAATTGGCTTGGTTTTTGAAAACATGGGAAGAAGGTAGGTGAAAAAACAAATAAACTTAGAGTTGGAAGTGGTGTTTATAAGCTTAAAAACCAAAAACCAAAAACAAAAAACCAAATGGTTATCAAACGGGGCCTAAGTAATTAAGAATGGAAATCTCATAAAATTGAATCAAACTTACAACCCGAGGTCCCGATTACAACGATCCGAGCTTAGTTGGCCATAGACAAGCACCTCCAAGCTCGAGGCTCGATCAACCGACCCATGGACTAAGAAAACTTAAAAGAACTCTAGAAAAGTAAAGAGAAAAGTGGCTACAAAATGGTAGTGAGGGATGAATTGAGGGATTCAAGGGATGATTCTAAACCTACACCGAAGGCCTCTATTTATAGAGTTTCTTGGCCTCCAATTCGTGGTAGAATAGTGCTGAATTGGGTCTTCAAACAAGGAAAAATTCTGGCCAAAATTGGAAAAAATTGATTCTGGAAAATTGCCTAGTGTCGCGACGCTATGCCTTCAGACTTGGAAAGAATCTGCGGATCTCGCATAGCGTCGCGACGCTATGGCTGTAACGTCGCGACGCTGTCGCTTCAGGTTCGCGCCCACGCATTTTTTTTCCTTTTTTTGAGCAGCGTCCCGACTCCTGGGTTGAAGGGTCTCGACGCTGCGACGGCTCCAGGGGCAGATTGGTCATTTACGCTCTGGTTTTTCTCGTTTAAGCCCCGAATTGCTTCCAAAGCTCCGGTGAGGACCTATAGACATATTATACTCATTTTAAAGCATTTTTTTTCAAGGAATTCAACTAAGATAAGCAAATTGGGAGATTCTAAGTGTATAATAAATTTGACTTATCATGATACTTCCTCTCGATGTGTTTTCCTCGTTTGTGGCTGCGAGGTTCTTTAGAATTGGCTACAGCCCCACTGTTGTCACAGTATAATGTTATGTGCAAGTTCATATTTGGAACAACTTCCAAATCTGTCAAGAACTTCCTTAGCCAAACCGCTTCCTTAGCTGCTTCACAAGTAGAGACATACTCAGCCTCCATGGTTGAGTCAGCTATGCATCCTTGTTTGATGCTTCTCCAAACTACAGCTCCCCTGTTAAGGTGAACACTGACCCTGACATGGATTTCCTAGAATCCTTATCAGACTGGAAGTCAGAGTCGGTGTATCCTATTAGAACTAACTCTTTAGCCCCAAAAACCAACATGTAGTCCCTCGTACTCCTAAGATACTTGAGGATTCCTTTAACGGCGGTCCAGTGGTCTAACCCTGGATTTGACTGGTATCTGCTGACTATCCCTACTGCATAACAAATGTCAGGCCTCGTGCAGAGCATTTCATACATTAAGCTGCCCACAACTGAGGCGTAGGGAATCCGTCTCATATCCTCAATTTCTTGAGGTGTCTTAGGACACTGTTCCTTAGACAAATGAACCCCATGCCTGAAAGGCAATAAGCCCTTCTTGGAGTTCTACATCGAATATCGAGACAACATTTTGTCGATATACGTTGCTTGAGACAGGGCTAGCGTTTTGTTCTTTCGATCCCGAATAATTTGGATTCCAAGAACATATTGGGCCTCTCCTAAATCTTTCATTTGGAATTGGGCCGCTAGCCATTCTTTTACGTCAAACAGATACCCTACATTATTCCCAATGAGTAGGATGTCATCAACATATAGTACCAGGAAAGCTCCTTTTTTTCTGTTGATCTTCTTGTAAACACAAGGCTCATCAACATGTTGGTCAAAGCCATAAGACTTGATCGCAGTATCAAATCTAATGTTCTAAGATCTGGATGCCTGTTTCAACCCATAAATGGATCGATTCAGTTTACAAACTTTTTGCTCCTGACCTTGGGTTATGAACCCTTCGGGTTGAGACATAAAGATATTCTCTTCAAGATTACCATTCAGAAAGGCAGTCTTGACATCCATTTGCCATATCTCATAGTCATAATATGTGGCTATGGATAAGAGAATTCTTATTGACTTTAACATAGCAACAGGAGAAAATGTTTCCTCATAGTCCACCCCTTCTCTTTGGGTATAACCCTTTGCTACAAGTCTAGCTTTGAAAGTCTGTACTTTCCCAACTGTTCCATTTACGAGCTAGCAGGGGACCTAATGGACCTACAGATCAGAAGCTCCAATGATATGAGGTTAACTGACTAAACTCATTAATCGAGTTAACCAATATTCATTAACTATGGGTCATTCCACTAAAGACCCACAACTGAACTCTTCTCACTGTAGAACATTTATGTGTCCATGGATATAGACCAATAACGCTAAGTCAATCCTTCACGAGTGTTCACAACCACAACTGGGTCAAATTACCGTTTTACCCCTATGTTACATATGTTTCCTTAAGTACCAGCGCTTCTCTAATGAACAACCTCTTTATGGTCCAACCATTAAATAGAAAGTCCCTCTCGGGCCAGTGAGAGGGAGGGATCCCTTTGTTTAAGTCCCGGAGTCACCACTTAAGGGAACACTCATCTACTTCTCCTAGAAGTGAGAATGAGTGAATTCCTTCTTGTGTTGTCATGTCCATAGCCTCCCACTCGGTCTTGTCCCCAAAAAGGAAGGCATATTGAGTCAGCATATAGGCCACTCTCACCCATGCTAATCAAAGGACAATCCCTCTTAAGAAGGAGTTCATGACACACTTAGGATTAAGACTGAGTTACCTAGGTCATCCTATTAAAACAGTAACCTAACTAGTTAACAGTGTTACAACTAGTGGTTGACTATTTCGTGGTCCAGTCTTATGCAAACTCATTGCATAGGATACCCCCGCTCGCATGTCTACTACATGGACGCTTTGGATCCATACGTCTGTATCAAATACAAAACGGGTCGTATCACATAGTGTTACCAGGATAAGGTACCCAACCTTATCCCTGTACTATAGACATTTTAGGTTGTTACTTGAACATCAATCCCCGTATGTCCCCACATATATGTTCAAGTTACATAAAAACAACCTTGGATCTTAGTTTATTGGATTTGGGATTCAGTTCGTGCGCCTCACACACAACTACCAAAATCGCGTGGGTAAGGGTGTGACTCACGCTGCCGTCGACGAATTCAGCGTTTCGCAGAGAAGAAGGTCGGCATGGGTTTGCAACGCTACTTGATTCCCGTCGTTGGAGAGGAAAAGGTCGATAGAGGGAGAAAAACGCACTGGTGGGTCACGGTCGTGTGCAATCGACACCGGAGATGAAGAAATCTTGCACTGCCACTCATGGGTGCCGAAACTGAAGGGGAAAACGCGAGAGCAGGGGAGTTCTCAAGGCTGACGGTCTGATAATGGAGACAAAACACGAGGAAGAGACTTGTTGGAGGGAGGATCGACGACTGGCACGCGAGAGGGCTGCTGGTGTGACTGAAAATCAGAGAGGAGGGGGGGCGTGGAGAGGAAAGAGAGAAAGAGGTTAGGGTTTGATTGCTTTTCCTTTTTTTTTATTTACTTAACTCTCATAAATCCAAATAACTGCCCACTATGTAGAAAAAGCGCACAACACACTCCTCACTAATCCTGCACAAACTAACTGACCAATAATCACTCAGCGACAACGCATAAGAAGAATAAGGGAAAAAATAGTATTCCAATTGACTTTAAAATATAAACTAAAGGCTTAATTTAAATTCAAATATTTGCAAACTAGAATTTAAACTTGATTAACCCAAAATGGCATAATTTTGAAAAACGGGGCGTTACAATTATATTTAATAAATTTATTTCTTTCTCTCTCCATCATCAACATCTTCTTCTTCATGATCATTACCACCACCCTCCACCCACTACTACAGCCGTCGGCCGTCGGGGACTGCCGATCGCCAACGACAACTTTTTTTTTGCCTTTTTCTTATTCCTTTCTTCCTTTCTTCTTTTCTTTTTCTATCTTCACTTTTTTAAAAAAAGAAACAGATCTCGTGTTCAAACCCATCTCGTGTTCAAATGTCCGTTGAGTTCAGACCAATCTCGTGCCGTGAATAAATCCCACGCCCATCGATTTGGAAAGCTTCAGCGAGCTTCGACAGTTCGCGTGGGTTAGCTCTGCGAGTTCAGATCTTTTGTGTCAGCTTCGGCGTGGGTCAGTTCGTGAGCTTCGACAGGTCGTGGGCAGTAGCTTTGGTCGATCTCTCGGACTTTCTCCCTGTCTCGTGTTTGTGTCCGTCGTCGAAACAAATAAGAGGAAGTTCCTCCAGCCTCGTCCTCTTTTTTGTTATAAAAAAAGAAAAAAAAAGAAAATGGAGTTAAAGGAGAAGAAAATAGAAGAAAGAAAGAAAAAAAAAAGTTCGCCGGCGGCGGCCGGGCGCCGACTGGTGTTGAGCAGCCACTGGAGACTAATTGAAAAGGAAGAAGAAGAAGGAGTTGGGGGTAAGAAGTTGGGTGAAGAAGAGGAAGCAAGAGAGAGAGGGGAAAGAAATTAAAAAAATTTTAAAATAATAATATATTTATATTTTAGAAAACTTAAAAAATAATTTCTTTTCATATGATTCATGCTTGTCTTGAGCATATCTATTGGTTGTTGTGTGGATGTTCCGTAGTGCTTAGATTCTCTGTTCCTTAGTTTGTTTCAAGGCTCTGTTGGTGTCGCCTAGTTTCGAAGGAGTTGAGAAACTTCCTTGAGATAGGTAAGGTTTCCTTAGGATAATTTTGGATCCAGCCTCTCTAGCTGAAGGTCAAGGAGTTAGCTTTCCAAGGATGAGTTGAAAGCTGAATGCAAGCATTGCAAGTTTCTGTGATGTCTTCAGACTCATTATTAGCCTTGTCTCTGTATGGATTTCGTGAACCAAGTCTCAAGGTTTTTGGACTTGCTCGTGACGATGCTCTTAATGGTGTTGGTTTATTCTCAGACCAAGAGTCAGAGCATTTCCGTCACACAGTGAGACCTCAGCTTAAGACAAGGAGTTGTTGAGGATCGGTGATAAATCGCGATTTCAACATCGGTTGTCATAGGGGCAAGTTGTCGTGGTATGCAGTTAGTAAGGCAATGCCAATGGTGGCGTTAGTGTCATCTTGTGGTCATGCTATGAAGGATGGTTCGAAAAGAGGGTGAGTTGGCAGCGGAAGCCGTATCGGAGTCGTTGTTCCTTCTTTAGTGATGCCTAATTGTAGTTGGTGGTTGCAACTTACCAACTAAGTGAGTTTTAAGCTGGTGAAGTTTGCTGATGAAGTTCCTACAGGTTTGAGTTGAGTTGCCATTGATGGTGGGTTGTAAGGTGTTTAGCTTAAGTGCTTAAGCTGGTTTCGGTAACCTATGTGGTGTAAGTAGCATCAACAAATAGAAGATCCTTGTAGGTCGTGTAAGGTCGGAGTTTGAATTCGATTTTGTTAGGCCATTTGAGTTCTTGGTGTGAAGTCAGGTTGCTCGTAGGCAAGCTCTGCTACAAGTGTTGTATGTTCAATATGATTCGTCTCAAGAGTTATGGTTGTGGATATACATCAACTATTCCTCTTGTGCCTTAGTGTTAAACTTTGGGATTCTAGAGGAAAGTGGCTTGATGAGAAAAAAAGCCTCTGGTGTTAAGTGCCTTGTGGAGCATGAGTTGGAGTCAAGGCCAGTCAACTAGTGTGGTTAGACGAGCAACTTTCGAGATCTGGGGTTCAGTATTGGTGATCGTGTGTTCTTGCGCGTGACACCGATGGAAGGTTCTTCGCTTTGTGGAGGAAAAACTTAGCCTAGGTTCATTGGACCCTGTGAGATCTTGAGCGCATCAAGCCTGTTGCTTACAGGTTGGCGTTATCACCGACCATGTCGACTGTGCGTGATGTGTCTCATGTGGCTATGTTGAGGAAATACGTGCACGATCCTTTGCAAGTGTTGAATCCTGAACCTCTGTCGTTGAATAAGGACTTGACGTATGTGGAGAAGCCTGTCAAGATCCTAGCCAATGAAGCGAAGGTTCTAAAGCAAGACCATTGTTTTGGTGAAAGTGCTATGGGTGAACCATAGAGCAGAAGAAGCTACCTGGGAAAAGAAGGCGAAGTTTGAGCCTAGTACCCTGAGTTATTTGAGCGGTAGTCTTTCGAGGACGAAAGCTTGTAAGGTGGGGAGAATGTGACGCCTCGTGCACCTTTGAGTGTATTTAAATTCCGTATTTTGAGTTGAAAGAAATATAATTTCTATTTTGGCTTGAACTTAGGGATTTAATTTTAAACCAAGGTGTTGGGAAATTATTATTGGAATTTAAGTGTCATATTAATTATTTCCCTTCCCAAAAGCTCGATTTAATTGGTAAGTCGTTGTTATAAAGTCTGTTTAAGCGTTGAAATATTTACGCTGAATTAAGGAGGTTACCTATTCTTGGGCTTCTATTTTTGTGGTCTTTGATATTTTGTGGATTAAGCAATTAAGAAAAAAGAAAGGAATTCAAAGAAAAGAGGAAAAAGCCCTAAAAACCTCTTTCTCTTCCTCTCTTTCACGCAAGACCCATTCCCCATCTCCCTCTCATTCACGCGTGAAGCCCTTTGCCCGTGTGTTGCAGCCGCCGCCTTGTACGCCATCGCCGCTGCCATGAGTCGTCGCCGTCGTGCAGCAGCAGCTGTCAGCGCCGTCGTCTTCTTCGTAGTCTCTCCCTCTTCACACGAGCTCTCTCCCTCCCTTCGTGCTTTTCACCTGGAACCCAGCCCCACCATTGATCTGTTGTGCCGCCCTCGAGTTGCAGCGCCGCCACCGTCCAGTCACGCGTCGAGGCCGTTCAACTCGCAAATCTCTCCCTCTCTTTCTCTGTTCGGTGGGTTTCGTGGTTCAGTGATAAGGGTAAAAAATATACCTATTTTACCCTTATATTTAGCTCATTTCCTTGTCAAAAGTTGAATGTTTAGATCAATTTTATTATTCCCAAGCTCAAAATATGTTAAAGTTGATGAATTAGGGAGTTGAGAGTCACATTTGTCAAATTATGCTTATTTGTGCTTAAAAAGACTCAATTTGATATGAATTTGACCCAATTTGGTGTTGTGCAGGAAAACAGAGGAAGGCCGGAATTTACCCAGAAATGTGACCGCATTTCTGGGAAGGATAAAATCAAATGCGACCGCATTTCTAGAAAAAACAGAGGCCGTTCCGAGTCCGTCACGGGTCGTTTTGAATGAGACTTTTTCGCACTTAACCGGCCGTTTTGACCCCAAAAATGATTGGGCTACCTACCAGCACCTATTTCGTGGCTCCTCAACCACTCCCCACACTATATAAGCTCGTGATTCGAAGAGAAATTCAAGCAGAACTCACTGGGAAGAAGAGGGTGAAAGGATAAAAGCCCTACGCAGCAGAAAGAATCACCGAACCTACTCATAGTCTTTGATTTTTAATTGAAATACCAATATAATTTGCAAAATATTACAACAATAAATCTATATTTAAGGGGCTGTATAGCGGTTATAAACATGTTAAATAATTAACTAGATCTAATCTAGATGATCCTAGTGATCAAGGATTTCAAAGAAAACTTACTTTTGTACAAAGCCTTGATCGATTCGCCTTTTCTTGCTAGTAAGATTGAAAACGCAGCAACCTTCTTGTGCGAACACCACCAATTGGTTACACCGGTATATCTCTAAGACTTCTTGAAGCAGGAGACTGGTGGGAGTCTTTTAGGAGAGATCTCTGAGAGAAGGATAATGAATGGGATGCCTTTCACCCCACCCCAGGGGTCCTATATATAGGTAAATGCCAAGATCTTTTCTTAATAGGAAAAGGTCTATGAATAAGTTCAAATCTATTATTTGAACCATATCTAATTTTAATAAATAATTAATTAATTACCCAATTAAATATCACATATTTAATCTTAGGGGTTTTATTAAAATTAAAATTAATATGAATCCAATTCATATTAAATTTATTTGAACTTTTTCAAATATTTCCTCTCATGAATTAATTTTTGAATTTAATTCAAAAATTATATTATAAAGTTTCATAAACTTTATATTATAATGTATCAACATACATTCTACGTTTCCCTAAATAAATTGAACACTTTCAATTTACAATTTATACTTAATTGTTTCAAGTCTCTTTACGAGCTACCAGTGGGACCTAATGGACCTACAGATCAGAAGCTCCAACGATACGAGAGTAATTGGCTAAACTCATTAACCAAGTTAGTCAACATTCGTTAATTGTGGGTCTCTCCACTAAAGACCCACAATTGCACTCTTCTCACTGCAGAATATTTCTGTGTCCACGGATATCTACCAATAACGGCAAGTCAGTCCTTCACGTGTGCTCGTACCCCAGCTAGGTCAAATTACCGTTTTACCCTTGGGTTACATCTTTGACCTTAAGTCCCCAGTGCTCCTCTAATGAACAACTTGTTTGAGGTCCAACCAACAAACAGAAATCCCTCTCGTGCCATAGAGAGGGCAGGACCCATTGTTCAAGACCCGGAGACACCACTTAAGGGAACACACCTCTACTTACCCTAGAGTCGGGAAGGAGTGAATTCCATCTTGTGTGATTATGTTCCCAGCTCCCCACTCGGTATTGTCCCTAAAATGGTAGGCTTATTGAGTCAGCGAGCAGGTCACTCTCACTCATACAAATCAAAAGACAACTCCTCGTGAACAAGAGTCCATAATCCACTCAGGATTGAGACCAAGTTGCTTAGGTCATCCTAGTGAGATAGAAACCTAACTAGCTAACAGTGTTAGAGCTAGTGGTTGACTATCTCGCGGTCCGATCTTGTGCAAACTCATTGCACAGGATACCCCCACTCGCATGTCCACTACATGAACGCGTTGGATCATTGCGTTTGTATCATAATACAAAACGGGCTGTATCCATAGTGTCACCAGGATAAGGTACCCAGCCTTATCCCTATACTATAGACCCTTTAGGCTGTAACTTGAACATTGATCCTCGTATGTCCCTACATACTAGTCCAAGCCTCATACTAACAGCCTAGGATGTTTAGTTTATTAGATTATGGTTAATAAGACAATATTTACTAAATACAAACAAAATAAATCATTTTATTAATGTTCGGTAAAATGTTACATTTACTATCTTCTAGTTTTAGGGCATAAAGCCCAACAGAGGGTGGTGACAGAACCCTAGTAGACGCCCATGAGTAGGGATGCCCGAGGTCCTTCTTAGAAGACTGAATTCTAACCTTAGTTAGACATCAAACCTTAGGGTTTGTAGGGATTTTCACCCATTCCCATTGGTAAAAGAGAGAGAGTGGAGTGTCGAGTGAACTCTAGAAGGATTGGATAAAAGAAAAAACCCTAGTATTTAGCTACTTCCATTATTTCCAACACTTGTCACTTTTCATTCATTTGTATTCTTTACATTTTATTTTCAATGGAAAGTTGTTCATTTGCACTTTATTCCACCATGCTTAGCTAAATTCCGTTGAGGGGTTCAATATGGTGAATTCCCTTATGGTTCAATAGCTTGAAAGTGTTTATTTGCTTAAGTTTCTATTCAATGCATGTCATTCTTTATTGATTATCATTCTGAACTTGCTGAGTTTAAATTGATCACTTAGACTTTGCATGATATGTGAGTTTGATCTCGAAAGGGACAGACGATATCGGTTCTCATAAAGGTGATATAGGAGAAAAAGCTCGAAAGAGATTGTTCGGTGTTATAGGGTAAGTTGCCTAAGGCACCCTATAACAACTATAGGGTTATAGATTGCATTCGTGAATTATCTATGTCGGAGTCGAGTCACATAAATGTGCATAACGGTACTCGCTTAGCCTTCTAACGGTTCTTGGGAGCAAGGCCAAATAGAAGTTAAATCTGACCCAATGCATTGAATAGGCTTAAGTTGAATAATCTATGATTAAGGTTATTTGCCTTTGGGATGAAACTATATTGAATACCTCGTTTTATTTATTATTGTTATTTGTTTACTTATTTGTTTTGTTTAATTTCCCAAAAAAATCAATCATCAATTATTTCTTTGGTTACATATTTTAAGAAACCAGTTGAGCCGTTTCTTCTTCAAATATGAATTTCCAATTTAGTCCTCGTGGGATCGATACCCTTGGAATACTTCTAAGGTTTTTTTATTACTACGTGCGATAATGTATATTTGCACTAAGGTTGGCTGAATCATTCTTTTTAATCTTTATCTATCATCTTATCTCACATCTATCATTCAACCTCTGCCACACCAAGTTTTTGGCGCCATTGCCAGGGACCAAAAGTGAAACCAGTTTTGTTATTTGAGATTGCGATTCGATTGCGACCGCATTTTTGTCTCAAAGGGAATTTGACTTTATTTTGCAATTTTTCTCTTGCAGCTTGAGGTTAGTGCATGAACAAGGGGTGTCCACTCCTTGATATTGATCCTGAGATAGAAAGAACCTTTCGTCGTTGTAGGAAGGAACAAAGACTTAAGAGAAGGGAACAATAAGAGTTGAGCGCACAGGAACCTCTAGAAGAAGCTTTTTACATACAAGAGTTTCCGATGGAACAACTTGGAGTCGATCCTCAAGTTAACCCACAAAACCATGGAAGGGAGCAAAATGGTGGGAGAATTCCACCAGTACCTTCAGTTCCACCGGTATCACAATAAGAAAATTCAATTTATATTGCTGAAGACCGCAGTAGAGCAATAAGGGACTATGCTTTACCTGTTTTTCAGACTTTAAATCCAGGAATTTTGGAGCCACCGATAGATGCTCCACAGTTTGAACTAAAACCAGTGATGTTCCAAATGTTGAATATCATGGGCCAGTTTTCTGGACTTCCAAATGAAGATCCACATAAACACATCAAGCTATTTTTGAGAGTTCGCAATTCTTTTAAAGTTACAGGAGTGCATGAAGATACTTTGAAGCTAAAGCTTTTTCCATTTTCTTTGTAGGGAGATGCTGAAGCTTGGTTGGACTCATTCCCTCCAAACTCCATCACTTCTTGGAACGATTTGGCTGAAAAGTTTTTAGAGAAGTTTTTTCCCTCTAATAAAAATGCCACATATAGAGCTGAAATTATTGCATTTAGACAATCTTACAATGAACCTCTGGATGCAGCCTGGGAAAGATTTCAAAGGCTGGTTCAGAAGTGTCCACATCACGAATTGCTTGCCTGCATCATCTTATAGCGGATTAGATCAAGCTTCGAAGGCACTAGTCAATGCATCTGCAAACGGATCGTTCTTAAAGAAGTCTACAAATGAGGCACATGCTATCTTGGACACAATAGTCACAAACAATAGACATTGGGGAGAAACTGAGCCAACAACAATTTTGAATAATCCAGCTAAAGCAGTAGAGACAAAGGCTAATTCTACAATGCAAGCTCAAATCAAGGCTATCCACAGCATGATGATGGGCATGACTATGAGCAATTAAGCAAACATAGCCCCTGCCAATGTTATTTCTTCTCCCTGCTGTGAAATTTGTAATGAGGAACACATTGCTGACAACTGTCCACTAAATCTCGCGTTTGTCTTTTATGTAGGTAAACAACGGAACCAGAACCAGAACAGATGGAATCCATACTCGGCTACATACAACCCAGGTTGGTGACAGCATCCAAACTTCTCTTGGGGAGGACAAGTCGACTCAAATAATTCCAATACAAATCAATTCGGGAAACCTCCTACACAACAGCAGCCGCAAAAGAACTTCCAACCAGTTCAAGTGTAGAGTCAAGAGTAAAATCTAGAGACTCTTATGAAAGAGTACATGGAAAGAAATGATGCCGCTGTAGGAATTTGGAAGGACAGATTGGGCAGATTGCTCAAGAAATAAAAAATAGACCACAAGGGACGTTGCCCAGCAAGACTGAGATCCCTCATCGAGAAGGAAAAGAGTAGTGCAAGGTAGTCACCTTGAGAAGTGGACTAGAGTATGATGGTCCAAAATACCCCATGAATCAAGAAGCAAGAAAGATCCCACAAGAAGCTAAAGAAAAGTTTTCAGAAAAGAAGTCAGAAATTATCTCAGAAGTTATACAGAATATAGAGAAAGAAGAAAAGACCAAGGAGCATGAATCCTTGGAGGAAAGAAATGAAAGTTCAAGTTCAGAGAAAAAACAGGGGAATGCGACCGCAATTGCAACCGCAAAGCCTAAAAAGTTTGTTATAGATCCAGAATACAGACCACCACCTCCATACCCTCAAAGATTTAAATATGCTTCGCAGGATGCACAGTTTAAAAAGTTTTTAGATGTTTTAAAGCAGCTACATATCAATATTCCATTGGTAGAAGCGCTTGAACAGATGCCTACTTACGTGAAGTTCCTGAAGGACATTCTATCCAAGAAAAGAAGATTGGGAGAATATGAAACAGTTGCACTCACTGAATGTTCTAGTGCATTGGTCAAGAATGAGATCCCTCCTAAGCTCAAGGACCCAGGAAGTTTCACCATTCCATGCTCCATTGGAGGAAGGAATGTAGGCAGGGCTTTATGTGATCTAGGAGCGAGTATAAACCTGATGTCATACTCAGTTTTTCAGTAGTTGGGGATGTTGGGTTTTATGCCCTAAAACTCGTAGATAGTAAATGAAACAAATTAATCGATCTCAATAAAGCGTTATTTGGGTGATTCAGTAATTGGGTTATTGAATAATCGAGTTTGCATTAATAAACCCTAAATCCAATAAACTAAGATCCAAGGTTGTTTAAATGAAACTTGGACTAGTATGTAGGGACATACGGGGATCAGTGTCCAAGTAACAACCTAAATGGTCTATAGTATAGGGATAAGACTGGGTACCTTATCCTGGTGACACTATGTGATACGGCCCACCTTGTATCCGATACAGATGCAATGATCCAAAGCATCCATGTAGGAGACATGCGGGTGGGGGTATCCTATGCAATGAGTTTGCATAAGACCGGACCACGAAATAGTAACCACTAGATGTAACGCCGTTAACTAGTCTAGGTTTCTATTTCAATAGGATGACCTAGGTAACTCAATCTCAATCCTGAGTCTGTTATGAACTCCTTTTCAGGAGGGATTGTCCTTAGATTTGTATGGGTGAGAGTGGCCTGCTCGCCGACTCAATATTCCTACCATTTCAGGGGCAAGACCGAATGGGGGCTGGGAACATAACAGTACAAGATGGAATTCACTCCTTCCCCTATTGGGGTAAGTAGATGTGTGTTCCCTTAAGGGCTGATTCCGGAGCTTGAACAAAAGCGCGCTGTCCTCTCTTGGCCCGAGAGGAATTTATGTTTAGTGGTTGGACCCTAAACATGTTGTTCATTAGAGGGATCAGTGGTACTTAAGGATCCAGAGGTAACCCAGGGGTAAAACGGTAATTTGACCCAGCTGGTGTTACGAACACACGTGAAGGATTAACTTACTGCTATTGGTCAATATCCGTGGACACAGAAATATTCTACAGTGAGAAGAGTGCAGCTGTGGGTTTTTAGTGGAGTGACCCACGGTTAACGAATGTTGATTGACTCAGTTAATGAGTTTAGCTGATCAATCTCGTATCGTTGGAGCTTCTGATCTGTAGGTCCATTAGGTCCACCTGCTAGCTCATAACGGGTTCTGAGATGATTTAGTCTTGATATTAAAGGGAATTAATATAATGTATGGAGATGCATTATAGTATAAAGTTTAATTAAAGAATTAAACTTTATAATTAATTTTGGATATGATTTGAAATTAATTATTGAGAGAATAATGAATTTAATTAAATATGTGATATTTGATTAATTCATGAATTAATTAATTGGGGAATTAATTAATTTAATTTGGTTAAATGTGATTTAATCAAATTAATACTATAGTTTATATTAATGTACATTTTGATGCACATTAAAACTATAGGTTAAATGAGAGATAAAATTGAATGTGATTCAATTATAAAATTAATTAAATATTTGATATTTAATTAATGTGGATTCAATTGATGAGATTAATTGAATGGCCAATTTAATTCAATTGAATATGATTAAAATTGAATTAAATACCTTAGGTTATAATTGGTTTAATTAATATTGATTTAATTAAATTAATTATAATTATTTAATTAATTAAATGATAATTATTATTTAATTAATAGACGGCCTGGATCGCGTTGATTATGATCAACGGTAGAGATCAAGTAGGGATTAACTCCCTCCCCACTTATCGTAAAGTTGGGAGGGAGTTTCCCCAACAGAAAGGACACTCTCTCATTTTCACGAAAAACAGAGAAGAGAACTCTCAAAAATTCTCTCAAAAAATTCCAGCACTCCCTTGCTGTAATTTTCCCTTCCAAGACGATCTTTGGGTTCCCACAAGCCAATCTTGAGTCCCAAGAGTCATAGCAGGTGAATCGATTTGGTGGTGTTCATTGGAAGGAAGAAGAACGCGAAATTTGGAGCTTTGTGCTGATTGTTCTTCTCTTCCATGTAAGTTTTTCTAAGATCTAAAATAGTTTTAGATTTTATTTTTTTTTTGCATGCTTAACATAGATCTAAATAGAAATTGTTTCTGTTTTAATTTTGCCCAACGTATCGGTATTCTAATTAGAAATTAAATCACAAACGGTGAAAACCGCTTCCGCTAGAGGATTCAATTCCTTCAAATGGTATCAGAGCCATTTCGTGATTTTAATTTCGGTTTTAGAATTTGCGTTGTGGCTGTTGGTGGGATTTAATTCTGCATTTTGAATGAGAATTTTGCTGATAAACTGTTTAGGTATTTGGCCTTAGATTTACAAATTCTTCTTGATTTGATCATGTAAGGGCCCATGTTTTTGGGGCAAATTGTTGTAAATAGAGTCATGTAAGTCCGTGTCAATAAATTAGGATTCTCGGATCGGGATGATTTTTGTGTTTTTTTCGTTGCTGGAACGAAGAACAGAGCAGAATCTGCCCAGAAACTGCTCAGGAAATTCGAAAAAAAAAAAAAAATGAAAATCGAAATAAGATCTTTTCGCGTCTGGTGAAGTTCGAACCCAAGACGTGGCTCCAGCGGTTATGCTTGCGGTTATTGTCATCGTGGGCGTGGGTTCGAGCTTGCGTGCGTGGAATAAGGAGCATTTTTTTTTTCGTGCGGCGTGGGTTCTTGCGGTTGAAGCAGTTACGAAATAAAAATAAATTGCGTTGCTTAAGTCTCGAACGCTGGTGCTGGAGCAGTTGGGGTGCGCGTGTGTCTAGCATCCTGGTGGTCGCGAGTTCGAGCTGGTCCGTGGGCAATTTATTTTTTCCGTGCGGATTAGATCGTGGGCGGTCCGGTTTACACTGGCTAGGTCCGGTTCAATTAAATCCGGTCTGGTTCATGTAATTCTGGTCCGATTCGAGTGGTTTGGGTCCGGTTTGAAGCGGTTCAAGCTGGTTCGGGCCTGTTCTGGAGCGGTTCAAGACTCTTTTAGGATAATTTTGATAAAATTATTGTAATTTTATTATTTTTTATTATCCTAGGGGCCAATATACCAGTTTATTCAGCTATTTATCGCTTTATGAATGTCATTTAGCTGTATCCCACCATAGGTTAAGCATGAATCATGCATATTTTATAATTATAAGTGTTATAATGTATGATAAATATGTATGATTGCAATTTCATGAGTAATTTAGTATAAATGTTATATTAAGTATATGAAATTGGAAAAGCATTGAGCATGACATTAATTAGAGTAATATAAGAGTTATATTATATTAATGTCGACAATCATGTAATTGAATTTCAGGAATGTTTAATTAATATAATCGATATTAATTAAATGAAATTGAAATTGCATGAAGCATGACACCACCTTAGATTAATATAGTTGTTATATTATCGGCGTCATGAGCGTTATGGTGTTTAATAATTTGAATTAGATTGTTATTAAGAAACACCATAGAAGCATGTTATAGGGCTAATTATTAAAATTTTATAATAGTTATAAAATTGATTAGAAACCGTCAACCTATAACAAAGAGTTGCATGCAAACATAGGACCTTAGGTTAAAATTGAATTAATTTTAAAATGTTTAAAATTAATTAGACCTAAGCTCATTTTAATTCTAATAGGATTAGAATTATTTATTCTTACTTAGGATTAAAATAGTTTTAATTTACTAAGTAGGAATAGCATTACTATGATTATAAGGGAACTCTCCCGGCGAGGTTCTGTCTAGGCTGGGGTACTTAAGTTGACGGTTTACGGAACACCTCCTACCTGGGAACTGACCCGGAACCTGAGTTGAATTAATCATAGTTTAATGTTAGCATGCAATGTCACTAGGTAATTAAAATGGTTTAATTCACCTAGACATTAGTGTAAAGACCTTTATATAAGAGTTATATACAGGCATAGACTTAGATAGATTCACTTAGCCGGAATTTACCTAAGTAATAGACCCTTTAATTATAAAAATACTTAGTGGGAGGAAATATATCAAAACAAGATTTTCATAAATCAATGTTTTGCTCTCATGTCCTCAAGAGTTCACAACGTGAGGTCCATGCTTGGCCTCGAGTCACCCTGGGAGTGACCCCCTACGGATGGTGTTTGCATGGATCAATATCAAGGTGAATGAGGGAGTATTTTATAGTAAGTGGGAGTAGGACACGTGTCAACGTATCCTACGGTCTCCTCCATTAGGTTGCACCGTGAGATCCCCATGATCTGCCTGCGAGTCGCCCTGGGAGCGATCACCCTACGGAGGGCTTGATCATGGGAGTCGGAACAACGCAAACTCCACAAATGGATAGGGTTTCTTAGGTCCATTTCCAACTTTGACTTTCCCTACGGTAGCATTGTTGGGACCGACCTTTGAAATCTGAAAATGGAGGGTCACACTTACGGGAAATTGTTAAGATGTTAATAATTTCCTGACCGAATAACGGTAGCTAAGAACTATTGGAATATGAGTTATTCTGGGAATAGGGACTGGCTGAGATTGTCTCAATTCAGGGGAGGAGTAGTTGACTGCCCTACGGTAGCTGTTGCTCTAAACCTCTGAAGTATCGTTGCAAAATGAATGTTTATTCTATGGGTCGATCATTACTTTTGCTAAATTGATTGGATTAAAATAATAATAATATTATTTTGTGTAATGGGTTAATGCATCATCACTAATTAAATTAATTTGTTTGTTTCAGCATGAATCGTTCTTTGTATGCCTCTAATTACGCCGTGTGTAATAAAACTGGTATCGCTAATACAACTAAGGAAATGCACTCAAACACTAATTGCGTGGATTTGGTCTTAACTGAGGACTGTCCTCAGACCCACATGTCTAATTCATCTGAAATTGTTTATGATGAATATGACATAGACTGCTTAGCAAAACTCAATGAAAATAAATGTGATTTATTGGTCATTGAAACGTGTATAGTGGAAAATGATGATACAGCCTGGATCCTTGATTCAGGTGCCACTCATCATGTATGCTCTTCCTTTGAGGGAATGAGCTCCTGGCAACAATTAGATGCTGGGGAAATGACTCTCAGAGTTGGGACTGGGGAGTTCATTTCAGCTAAAGCAGTGGGAGACATTAAAATGTTCTTCTCCAGGGAACGTTATATGTTATTAGATAATGTATATATAGTTCCTAAAATAAAAAGAAATTTGATTTCTGTATCTTGTTTGCTTGAACAAGGATATTCAGTGTCCTTTTCTGTAAATGAAGCTCTCATTACTAAAAGGGGTGCTGATATCTGTTCTGCAAACTTGGAGAACAATTTATATGTTTTAAGACCAATAGAGTCTAGGGCTATTTTGAACAATGAGATGTTTAAAACAGCTGAGACTCAACCTAAAAGGCAAAAGGTTTCTCAAAGTACCTATCTTTGGCACTTGAGACTTGGCCACATAAATCTCAATAGGATTGGGAGATTGGTTAAGAACGGACTTCTAAGCCAGTTAGAAGATGGTACTTTACCTCCGTGTGAGTCTTGTCTCGAAGGTAAGATGACCAAACGACCTTTTACTGGAAAAGGTTATCGTGCCAAGGAGCCCTTAGAGCTCGTACATACGGATCTCTGTGGTCCAATGAATGTTAGGGCTCGAGGAGGGTATGAATATTTCATCTCTTTCATAGATGATTATTCAAGGTATGGTTATTTATACCTAATGAGTCATAAGTTTGAAGCCCTTGAAAAGTTCAAGGAGTATAAGGCTGAAGTTGAGAACTCATTAGGTAAGACCATTAAAACGCTTCGATCTGATCGAGGTGGAGAGTATTTGGACTTAGAAATCCAGAACTATTTGATAGAACATGGAATCACGTCCCAACTCTCAGCACCAGGTACACCTCAGCAGAATGGTGTATCTGAGAGGAGAAACAGAACCTTGTTAGACATGGTTTGATCTATGATGAGCTATGCTCAGTTGCCTAATTCTTTTTGGGGTTATGCAGTAGAGACTGCAGTTTATATTTTGAATGTTGTTCCCTCAAAGAGTGTTTCTGAAACACCATTTGAGCTCTGGAAAGGGCGTAAAGCTAGTTTACGTCATTTCAGAATTTGGGGTTGCCCTGCACATGTGCTTGTGGCAAATCCAAAGAAATTGGATTCACGTTCAAAATTATGCCTATTCGTAGGCTACCCAAAAGAAACAAGAGGTGGATATTTCTTCGATCCACAAGAAAATAAAGTGTTTGTATCGACAAATGCTACTTTCTTGGAAGAAGACCACGTTAGAGAACACAAACCACGCAGTAAAATTGTGTTGAGTGAACTTTCTGGGGAAGCTACAAATGAATCAATAAGAGTTGTTGATGAGGCTGGACCTTCAACAAGGGTTGTTGATGAGCCCAGTTCAGAGGCTGGACCTTCAACAAGAGTTGTTGATGAGCCCAGTACATCTGGTCAAGCCCATCCTTCTCAAGAGTTGAGAATGCCTCGACGTAGTGGGAGGGTTGTTATTCAACCTGAACGCTATTTGGGTTTAGCAGAAACTCCAGCTGTCATACCTGATGATGGAGTTGAGGATCCATTGACTTTTAGACAGGCAATGAATGATGTGGATCATGACCAGTGGGTCAAAGCTATGGACCTAGAGATGGAGTCTATGTACTTCAATCAAGTCTGGGATCTTGTAGACTTACCTGAAGGGGTAAAACCCATAGGGTGCAAATGGATCTACAAGAGAAAACGAGACGCAGTTGGGAAAGTACAGACTTTCAAAGCTCGACTTGTGGCAAAGGGTTATACCCAAAAGGAAGGGGTGGACTATGAAGAAACCTTCTCCCCAGTTGCCATGTTAAAGTCGATAAGGATACTCTTGTCCATTGCCACGTTTTATGATTATGAAATTTGGCAAATGGATGTCAAGACTGCTTTTCTGAATGGCAATCTTGAAGAGAGCATCTTTATGTCTCAACCAGAAGGGTTCATCGCTCAAGATCAAGAGCAAAAAGTTTGCAAGCTTAAACGATCCATTTATGGGTTGAAGCAAGCTTCCAGATCTTGGAATATAAGGTTTGACACTGCTGTCAAATCTTATGGCTTTGATCAGAACGTTGATGAGCCTTGTGTTTACAAAAGGATTATCAGCGGTTCAGTAGCTTTTCTAGTGTTGTATGTAGATGATATTCTGCTTATTGGGAATAATGTAGAATATCTAACTGAAATTAAAACTTGGCTATCAACTGAGTTCCAAATGAAAGATTTGGGTGAAGCTCAATATGTTCTAGGGATTCAAATTATCAGGAATCGTAAGAACAGAACGTTAGCCCTGTCTCAAGCATCCTATATAGACAAGATGTTGTCTAAATATAAGATGCAGAATTCCAAGAGGGGTTTACTCCCCTTCAGGCATGGAGTTCATCTGTCTAAGGAACAGTGTCCTAAGACACCTCAAGAAATTGAGGATATGAGACGGATCCCTTATGCTTCAGCAGTGGGCAGCCTTATGTATGCCATGTTGTGTACTAGGCCTGACATATGCTATGCAGTTGGGATAGTTAGTAGATACCAGTCTAATCCAGGGTTAGACCACTGGACTGCAGTGAAAAACATCCTCAAATATCTTAGGAGAACGAGGGACTATCAGCTTGTGTATGGGGCTAAGGATTTGATCCTTACAGGATACACAGACTCTGACTTTCAGACTGATAAGGATTCTAGGAAATCCACATCAGGGTCAGTGTTTACCCTAAATGGGGGAGCTGTAGTCTGGCGTAGCATCAAACAAGGATGCATTGCAGACTCCACCATGGAGGCCGAATATGTCGCTGCTTGTGAAGCAGCTAAAGAGGCTGTATGGCTTAGGAAGTTCTTGATGGATTTGGAAGTTGTTCCAAATATGAACTTGCCAATCACCCTTTATTGTGATAATAGTGGTGCAGTGGCAAATTCTAAAGAACCTCGCAGTCACAAGAGAGGCAAGCACATAGAGCGCAAATATCATCTCATCAGAGAGATCGTGCAACGAGGTGATGTGATCGTCACGAAGATAGCTTCGGAGCACAACATTGCTGATCCATTTACGAAGGCTCTCACGGCTAAAGTGTTTGAGGGTCATCTAGAGGGTCTAGGTCTGCGAGATATGTACATAGAATAATCTAGGGCAAGTGGGAGAAGTGTAATGGGTATTCAAATGCCCTAGTTTATTGTATTTATCTGTATTTGTACTTTTCATGTATTATACAGTATTAATACAAACTAAAACTATTATTCCTACTTCAATGATTATTCATTCAATTCTGATTGTTGATGTACATTGCCCACTAGAGTTTTAGTTCAAGTGGGAGTTGTTGGGTTTTATGCCCTAAAACTCGTAGATAGTAAATGAAACAAATTAATCGATCTCAATAAAGCGTTATTTGGGTGATTCAGTAATTGGGTTATTGAATAATCGAGTTTGCATTAATAAACCCTAAATCCAATAAACTAAGATCCAAGGTTGTTTAAATGAAACTTGGACTAGTATGTAGGGACATACGGGGATCAGTGTCCAAGTAACAACCTAAATGGTCTATAGTATAGGGATAAGACTGGGTACCTTATCCTGGTGACACTATGTGATACGGCCCACCTTGTATCCGATACAGATGCAATGATCCAAAGCATCCATGTAGGAGACATGCGGGTGGGGGTATCCTATGCAATGAGTTTGCATAAGACCGGACCACGAAATAGTAACCACTAGATGTAACGCCGTTAACTAGTCTAGGTTTCTATTTCAATAGGATGACCTAGGTAACTCAATCTCAATCCTGAGTCTGTTATGAACTCCTTTTCAGGAGGGATTGTCCTTAGATTTGTATGGGTGAGAGTGGCCTGCTCACCGACTCAATATTCCTACCATTTCAGGGGCAAGACCGAATGGGGGCTGGGAACATAACAGTACAAGATGGAATTCACTCCTTCCCCTATTGGGGTAAGTAGATGTGTGTTCCCTTAAGGGCTGATTCCGGGGCTTGAACAAAAGCGCGCTGTCCTCTCTTGGCCCGAGAGGAATTTATGTTTAGTGGTTGGACCCTAAACAGGTTGTTCATTAGAGGGATCAGTGGTACTTAAGGATCCAGAGGTAACCCAGGGGTAAAACGGTAATTTGACCCAGCTGGTGTTACGAACACACGTGAAGGATTAACTTACTGCTATTGGTCAATATCCGTGGACACAGAAATATTCTACAGTGAGAAGAGTGCAGCTGTGGGTTTTTAGTGGAGTGACCCACGGTTAACGAATGTTGATTGACTCAGTTAATGAGTTTAGCTGATCAATCTCGTATCGTTGGAGCTTCTGATCTGTAGGTCCATTAGGTCCACCTGCTAGCTCATAACGGG
Source organism: Luffa aegyptiaca (assembly GCA_017139565.1). Lineage (NCBI taxonomy): Eukaryota > Viridiplantae > Streptophyta > Magnoliopsida > Cucurbitales > Cucurbitaceae > Luffa > Luffa aegyptiaca. The sequence continues at coordinate 29,671,737 of CM029397.1, forward strand.
TTCTGAGATGATTTAGTCTTGATATTAAAGGGAATTAATATAATGTATGGAGATGCATTATAGTATAAAGTTTAATTAAAGAATTAAACTTTATAATTAATTTTGGATATGATTTGAAATTAATTATTGAGAGAATAATGAATTTAATTAAATATGTGATATTTGATTAATTCATGAATTAATTAATTGGGGAATTAATTAATTTAATTTGGTTAAATGTGATTTAATCAAATTAATACTATAGTTTATATTAATGTACATTTTGATGCACATTAAAACTATAGGTTAAATGAGAGATAAAATTGAATGTGATTCAATTATAAAATTAATTAAATATTTGATATTTAATTAATGTGGATTCAATTGATGAGATTAATTGAATGGCCAATTTAATTCAATTGAATATGATTAAAATTGAATTAAATACCTTAGGTTATAATTGGTTTAATTAATATTGATTTAATTAAATTAATTATAATTATTTAATTAATTAAATGATAATTATTATTTAATTAATAGACGGCCTGGATCGCGTTGATTATGATCAACGGTAGAGATCAAGTAGGGATTAACTCCCTCCCCACTTATCGTAAAGTTGGGAGGGAGTTTCCCCAACAGAAAGGACACTCTCTCATTTTCACGAAAAAACAGAGAAGAGAACTCTCAAAAATTCTCTCAAAAAATTCCAGCACTCCCTTGCTGTAATTTTCCCTTCCAAGACGATCTTTGGGTTCCCACAAGCCAATCTTGAGTCCCAAGAGTCATAGCAGGTGAATCGATTTGGTGGTGTTCATTGGAAGGAAGAAGAACGCGAAATTTGGAGCTTTGTGCTGATTGTTCTTCTCTTCCATGTAAGTTTTTCTAAGATCTAAAATAGTTTTAGATTTTATTTTTTTTTGCATGCTTAACATAGATCTAAATAGAAATTGTTTCTGTTTTAATTTTGCCCAACGTATCGGTATTCTAATTAGAAATTAAATCACAAACGGTGAAAACCGCTTCCGCTAGAGGATTCAATTCCTTCAGGGGATAGGTGAAGCAAGACCAACAACTGTAACTTTACAGTTAGCTGATAGGTCACTAACACAACCCATTGGCAAAATCGAAGATGTATTAGTCAAGGTTGATAAATTCGTATTCCCAGCAGATTTCATCATCCTAGATTGTGAAGCTGATAAGGAAGTGCCAATCATTTTAGGACGACCTTTCTTAGCAACTGGCAGGACCTTAATTGATGTACAGAAAGGAGAGTTGACTATGAGGGTCAATGACCAGCAAGTCACTTTCAATGTTATGGAGGCAATGAAATATCTAGGATATCTTGAAGAATGCTCTATGATTGAAGAGATTGATGAACTTTCTGTATCTATTTTGTAGGAAACACTAAAGGGGGAGCCACTAAAGGAAAATGAGCTCGACAAAGAGGAACCAAAAGCAAAAGGAGAAATAAAAGAACCAGCCACAAATGATTCTACAGTAGCAAAGATAGAAGCACTGAGGAATTCCTCGGAAATGAATCAGGAAGAAGTCAGACCGCTGCAGCCATCTATGATCAGCCCTCCGGATCTAGAACTCAAACCTCTACCGGAGCATCTTAAATATAGTTTCCTTGGAGAGAGCAAGACATTACCAGTTATTATATTAGCCTATCTTATTGACTAGGATGAAAATTCTTTGCTGCACGTCCTCTCTAAACATAAAAAAGCAATAGGATGGACAATTGCAGACATTCAAGGAATCAACCTCTCATTCTGCATGCACAGGATCAACCTTGAAGAAGGAGCTAAGAATTCCATTGAGAGTCAGCGGAGGCTAAATCCTATTATGAAAGAAGTTGTCAGGAAAGAAATCTTAAAATGGCTGGACGCAGGAGTCATCTATCCAATTTCAGATTGTAGCTAGGTCAACCCAGTACAATGCATCCCAAAAAAGGGTGGGATAACTGTAGTGGAAAATGAGAAAAACGAATTGATTCCGACAAGGACAGTCACATGATGGCGAGTCTCTATAGACTATCGCCGCCTCAATAAAGTAACCAGGAAAGACCACTTCCCGTTACCATTCATAGATCAAATGTTGGACAGACTTGCAGGGAAGGATTACTACTGCTTTTTAGTTGGTTACTCAGATTACAATCAGATAACAATAGCCCCAGAAGACCAGGAGAAGACTACATTCACATGTCCGTACGGTACATTTACCTTTCGAAGAATGCCATTCGGTTTATGCGATGCACCAGCCACCTTTCAGAAGTGTATGATGGCTATATTCTCCGATATGGTAGAACGAATCGTGGAAGTATTTATGGATGACTTCTCTGTCTTTGGTGAAACATTAGCAGCGTGTTTACAGAATTTAGATCAAGTGCTAGAAAGATGTGAAGAAACCAACCTGGTATTGAACTGGGAAAAGTGCCATTTCATGGTACGCGAAGGCATAGTCCTCGGACACCGCATTTCCAGAAATGGAATTGAGGTAGAAAAGGCGAAAATTGAGATCATATCCAAATTGCCCTTCCCGAAAACAGTTCGAGATATCAGAAGCTTCCTAGGTCATGTAGGTTTTTACAGAAGATTCATAAAAGATTTCTTTAAAATTTCCAAACCTTTGTGCAGGTTACTTGAAGTAGATAGACCGTTCGACTTCAATGAAGATTGTAAGCAAGCTTTCGAGACTTTAAAGAATGCACTCAGCACATCACCTATCATAATTGAACCAGATTGGACCCAACCATTCGAGTTGATGTGCGATGCTAGTGATTTTGTAGTTGGTGCAGTCCTATGTCAGAAAAGAGGAAAAATAGTGCAACCTATTTACTTTGCAAGCAAAACGCTCAATGAGGCTCAGTTGAACTATACTGTCATAGAAAAGGAACTGCTTGCAGTAGTATTTGGTTTTGACAAATTTAGATCCTTGTGGGAACTAAAGTCATAGTTCATACTGACCATTTAGCTCTCAAACATTTGCTTTCTAAAAAGGATGCCAAACCCCGATTAATTCGTTGGATCTTACTTTTGCAAGAGTTTGACATCGAAATCCAAGACAGAAAAGGAACCGAGAATCAGGTAGCAGACCACCTATCAAGACTTGGAGAAGAAGCACAAATAGAGAAAGAGCTGGATATTCAAGAGTCATTTGCAGATGAGCAAGTTCCAGCGATTAGGACTGTTGAACTTCCATGGTTTGTAGATTATGTGAATTATTTAGTCAGTGGACTAAAACCACCGGAAGCAACATCTCAACAGCTCAAGAAGTTTATGAAAGATGTCAAGGACTACTACTGGGATGAGCCATACTTGTACAGGCTAGGGCCAGATCAAATATTAAGACGGTGCGTAGCAAAAGAAGAGATACCACTCATATTGGAAGCCTATCATGCGGCTCCATATGGAGGACATTTTGCTGGACTAAAGACAACAGCCAAAGTCCTCCAATCCGGATATTTTTGGCCAAGTCTCTTCAAAGATGCACACCTCTTCACAAAGAATTGCGATCAATGTCAAAGGACAGGGAACTTGACAGCTAAGAGCGAAATGCCTTGACACTTCATACTCGAAGTAGAAATCTTCGACGTATGGGGGATAGACTTTATGGGACCATTCCCGCCATCCTTTGGTTATTTACATCTTGCTCGCAGTCGATTACGTATCAAAATGGATTGAGGCCATAGCTACAGAAACAAATGATGCAAAGGTGGTGAGGAAATTTTTTATGAAGAATATTTTCACAAGATACGGAACCCCTCGTTTCATCATAAGCGACGAAGGGTCTCATTTTCTAAACAAGATGATAGCCAACCTATTTCCAAAATACAACATCAGACATAGAGTAGCCACTGCTTACCATCCTCAAACCGAATGGACAAACAGAGCTCTCTAACAAGGAAATCAAGGCTATTTTGGAAAAAACGGTGGACCCTTCCCGAAAGGATTGGTAATTACGGCTTGACGAGGCATTATGGGCCCACAGAACTGCATACAAGGCGCCCTTAGGAATGTCTCAGTATCGACTCATATTTGGAAAAGCCTGTTACTTACCACTCGAGTTAGAACACAAAGCTTACTAGGCATTGAAAAAGTTTAACTTCAACATGGACAAAGCTGGGATCAAGAGGAAGTTACAACTTAATGAGCTGGAAGAACTCCGACATTTCTTCTATGAGAATGCAAAGCTGTACAAGGAGAAGGTAAAACGATGGCATGATAGAAGAATTCATCCAAAGGAGTTCTACAAGGGTCAGAAAGTGTTAACTCTTTAATTCCAGACTCAAGCTATTTCCAGGAAAACTAAAATCAAGATGGTCGAGACCATTTAAGATCGTGAGAATCTTCGACTATGGGACCGTGGAACTGATGGATAATCAGCGCATGCATTTCAAAGTGAATGGACAAAGAATCAAACCCTATTGGGGGAAGGGCTTTGAAGATGAAGAAGCCCATGTTTATGTGATTGACCTGACTTTCGGTATTCAAGTCAAGCACCAAACTCTCCATATTCACTCTCTTGAAACTGAAACCCACGAGTAAGATCAATGAAGAACACGCCAAAATCATCTTCATCCCGCAAGATTACTCGATCTCAGAGTAATCAAACTGCCCAAGGAGCTGAAGCAAGCATTCGACGCCAAGAAGAGCAACCCGAAGCCACCATGCATGACATGAGAAGGACGAGACCCACGGGTTTCTCGCCAGTGATCGTGGACCAAGGAACTTCCACTCAAACTCTATCTTCCTCAACAATGCCGACTACATTGAGGGAGAATCCGAGTTCATCCCAACCAAGAAGGTCCACGCGCACCTGTTGGGATTGGTGTCCTAAAACTCGTAGATAGTGAATGTTAAACGAATTATATACTTATTCGATAAAGGCGTTATCGAGACTAATTCAGTAAAGTTATTACTGAATAAAGTAAATTGCACATATAATTACCCAAATCCAATAAACTAAGATCCATGGCTATAGGATGAACACTTGAGCTTTATGTAGAGACATAAAAGTGGATCAAGCTCGAGTAATAGCCAAAACAGTCTATAGTATAGGGATAGGGCTGGATACCTTATTCTGGGGACACTATGAGACGCGGCCCGCTTTATAGATGGTATAGACGATGTGATCCTAAATCGTCCATGTAGAGACATGCGAGTGGGGGCGTCATATGCAATGAGTTTGCATAAGACCAGGACCGAGAAATAAGTCGCTCTCGCTTTATAACACCGTTTACTGATGAGACTGACTATTTCATATGATGACCTAGGTAACTCGATCTTAATCCTGAGCTATCTATGAACTCCTGTTTATTCGGGCTTATCCTTAGATCTGCATAGGTGAGAGTGGCTCAGTATCGCCGACTCAATAAGCCTCCCATTTCAGGGATAGGAACGGGTAGATAGCTGGGGACATAGTCGTGCAACAAGAAATTCACTCCTACCCGAATTAGGGATAGTAGAGAGGTTGTTCCCTTAAGTGCTGACTCCGGGGCTTGAACAAAGGGATCCCGCCCTCTCATTGGCCCGAGAGGGACTCGGTTTATTGGTTGGACCATAAACCAATTGTTCATTAGAGGATCAGTGGGACTTGAGGAACTAGAAGTACTATAGGGGTGAAACGGCTTTTTGACCTAGCTATAGATACGAACAACCTGTGAAGGATCGACTTACTAATCATGGTTAAATCAAGTGGACGGAAATATATCTATAGTGAGGGGAGTGCAACTATCGGGCTATAGTGGAGTGTCCCGGTAGTTAACGAATGTTGGCTACCTTGGATAATGAGATTAGTCGGTTAGCCTCGAATCGTTGGAGCCCATGATCTATAGGTCCATTAGGTCCCCCTACTAGCTCATATCGGAACAAAGCCTAGAACAAAAAGATAGGAAGCTTTGAATCGTTCAAAATCGGGAAAACGGGTATTATCGTAAATTGTGTTTGACACAATAATTTAATTATGAATTAAATTAGAAAATGAGAGATGGAGTATTTAAAAGTGTTTTGAATACCATATATATTTATTAGGAATCATATATAATTCATGGCACTAGGTGATAAAGATTAATTGGATTAATCATGTAAAAATTACTTGGAATTGTACAAATTAATTGCCTAGAAATCAATTTCAATTTTGAATTGAAATAGGAATGAATTGCAAGCTGAAAATTGAGAATTTAGATTCAATTTTAAGTGGATTTAGTGGCATTCCCACTCTTGCATGTTGATGCATAGTGGAAAACAACACAACCATGCACTAGTTGCATGTGTTGTGAATTAAACGCCTAGAATCCACTTTGAGTTGCAATTTCACCATGTGTCTAGTGTCATGAGGATTCTCTTTGCATGGAAGATGTCTATATAAGGAGTATGAATCAGATTCAAAGGAAGGAGAGCCATTTTCCATATTGTTATGCTGCTGGATTTTGGTCTCAAACTCACTCATCTCCATATATCTCTCTAGTGCTTGAACCTTCAAGCATTCCCTTCCCATTCCCTATCTCTATAGACTCCCACAAGTCGTTCTTGGCTCGGAGAATAGTAGGGAAGACACTAGAGGTGGTCCACACACCGTTCGTGATCAAAGGAATCAAAGGGAGTTGTTGAATCGGTCTCCAAAAGGTTGGTAAAAATTCTGCTCTCTCCTTACGGTATTTGGACAACATGTTTTCATTTTCTAAAATTGATGTAGTTAAGTGCCTCCGATCCTAAAATTGCTTCCGCATGTGTTATATGAACACCTTCAATTGGTATCAGAGCATGATTAAGGCACCTAACATGCATTAATTTTAGCTTGGTGGGTAGCTTTTCATATGATGAAACTGTGTAAAAACTAAAGAAAATTGGTTTTGGGATTGATTTTAATTTTCAGTCAATTTGTTGGAATTAATTGTAATTGCCTACATGTTTATGGGCTTTAATGTGTTCATATGGAGTCTGTAAAATTTGAGAGTCAATAGAGTCCATTTAGGCCGTCAATTTGAAGAAATTCGGAGACTGCTCGCTGCTGGCTGAAAATTCCAGCATGCTGTTTTTTTAGTTCCAGCTCAAGTACGTTCTTCACGTAACGGTAAAATGGTCCGGTTCAAGCAATCCAAAGGTGGTTCGGGTCGGTTCGAATGGTTCGGAAGCGGTCGAAGCCCTATTTGAAATTATTATTGTAATAATTTTAGTTTTTATTTTTGCTTGATTAAAAATCCCAAAACCAATTCACTTTAGTAAATTTAATTAATTATGCATTATTGAATGTATGTTTTAATTAAATAGTATTTTATGTGCATAATGTATGTCATTTATATTTAAGACCCCACCATAGGAAAGCATGTTCATGCATTTGTTTAATTTGAATAAGTGTTATTTATTAATTCAAATGCATGAGGGAAATTTCATGTTTTATTAATATAAGAGTTGTATTAATTTAGGGAGATTCATGCTTGAATGGTTAATTAAAATTGATTAATTCTTATAATAGTTATAATTATTAAATGATAAAATTAACCAAGCATGAAGCATGAAATTTCATTAGTTTGATTATAAGTGTTATACTCAAATTAGGCTTGTTATGGATTGTTTTTATAATTGTTATAAAAAGAGATAGAAATCTAAAATCTATAACAAGATTGAGTGCATGCTCACTTAGGTTAATGAACCTCCAAATCGATCAACTTGCATAGTTTAGGTCGATATCTTGTAAAACAACGGTTACGAGAGAACTCACCCGACAAGATGCTGTCTAAGGCTGGAGGTATTTAAGTTGACAGTTTACGGAACACCTCCTACCTGGGCATCGAGTCGGTTCTTGAGTTAAGTTAACACGAGTTTTATGAGCATGCGTGAGCGGTGTGAGGTTTTAAAGTGTTATCACCTAGACATTGTAGTATAAAGCGTTATACAAACCTAGACATAGGTTGTTTCTAAATGGTGCTTTTCTTATAACTTGAATGATTGATTGTTATATGCTTTTAAACACCATTAGAAAGCAAGTTATAGGGTTAATTCATTAAAAGTTATAAGGGTTATAATAGTTAATGAATAGAATCCATAAAACCTATAACAAAGAGTTGCATGCTAACATAGGATCTTAGGATCTTGTCATTCTTTAAATGGTTTAAAATGAAATAGACCTAAGATCGCCTTTTCTAATCGGATTTGAAATATGTCTTACTTAGTTTTTAAAATTGTTTTAAAATTTGAGTAAGTAGGACGTAAGACCTTGGTTATAAGGGAACTCTCCCAGCAAATGGTTCGGAACCTGAGTTGAATTAACCATAGTCTTACTAGCATGCAATGTCACTAGGTTATTAAAAGAGTTTAATCCACCTAGACATTTAGTGTAAAGACCTTGTTTAAAAAGGCATAGACTTAGATAGATTCTTTTAGCCAGAATTTACCTAAGTAATAGACCCTAAAACTTTACGACACTTTAGTGGGAGGAAAAGTATAGAAACAAAATATTCAGATTAAGTTTCTACTCTCACGTCCCCCTGAGTTCACACCGTGAGATCCATGCTTGGCCTCGAGGCGCCCTGGGAGCGTCCCCTTACGGATGGTGTTTGCATGGGTTAATATCAAGGTGAATGGGGAAAGTGTTCATAGTAAGTGGGAGAAGGAAACGTGTCAAACGTATCCTGCGGTCTCCATCATTAGGTTGCACCGTGAGATTCCTATGCGCTGCCTGCGAGTCGCCCTGGGAGCGATCACCCTACGGAGGGCTTGCGCATGAGATTCGGAACAACGCAAACTCCAGAAATGGATAGGGTTTCCTAGGGCCATTCCCAACATTAGCTCTTCCCTACGGTGGCATTGTTGGGGCCGCCCTTCGGGATCTGAAAAATGATGGGTAACACTTACAAGATGGTCTTGACCAAATTAACGTTAGCTAATAACTATTGGAGTAAGAGTTATTTTGGGAATAGTATTTGGCCGAGATTGTCTCGATTCAGAGGAGGAGTAGCTGACTGCCCTACGGTAGCGGTTATTCTAAACCCCCTGAAGTTACGTTGCAAATAAATCAATTGTATATATGGGTCGATGATTGCTTTTGCTAAAATCTGATTGGATTATATGATTAATGGGTTTAGTGCATGTTTCTAATAGAGATTAATTTGTTTTGTTTCAGCAATATGTCGAAAAACGAATGTGCTTTGTCAAATGCCAAATTAAACGGTTTAATACATACGACTAAGAATACTTACTTAAACGTTAACCACGTGGCAAAGAATTTAGGTTTGGTCTTAACTGAGGAATATCCTCAAACTAACTGCATTGCCAAGAAAAACATAATCCACGACTCTAAATGCGATTTATTAGTCTTGGAAACGTGTTTAGTGGAAAACGACGATTCTGCCTGGATACTCGATTCAGGTGCCACTAATCACGTATGTTCTTCATTTCAAGGAATGAGTTCCTGGCAACAGCTAAAAGCTGGAGAGATGACTCTTAAAGTTGGAACAGGAGAAGTCATCTCGGCTATTGCAGTGGGAGACATAAAATTATTCTTCACCAAGGAACGTTACATGATATTAGATAATGTGTACATAGTTCCGAAAATTAAAAGAAATTTGATTTCTTTATCTTGTTTATTGGAACAAGGTTACTCAATTTCTTTTTCTGTTAATGAAGCGTTCATAACTAAAAGAGGTATTAATGTTTGCTCTGCAAACTTGAAGAATAAATTGTATGTTTTGAGACCAATTGAGTCTAAAGCTATTTTAAATCACGAGATGTTTAAAACCGCTGAGACTCAACCTAAAAAGCGAAGAGTTTCTCAAGATACCTATCTCTGGCACTTGAGGTTAGGCCATATCAACCTCAATAGGATTGGGAGATTGGTCAAGAGTGGACTTCTAAACAAGTTAGAAGACGACTCGTTGCCTCCTTGTGAGTCATGCCTTGAGGGCAAGATGACAAAACGACCTTTTACCGGAAGAGGTTATCGTGCCAAAGAGCCCCTAGAGCTCATTCATTCGGACCTTTGTGGACCAATGAACATTAGAGCTCGAGGAGGGTACGAATATTTCATCAGTTTCATTGATGATTATTCGAGGTATGGCTATCTCTACCTGTTGCATCATAAGTCCGAAGCTTTTGAAAAGTTCAAAGAGTACAAGGCCGAGGTTGAGAACCTATTAGGTAAGACGATAAAAACACTTCGATCCGATCGAGGTGGAGAGTACATGGACTCAAGTTTTCAAGACTATTTGATAGAGCATGGAATTACGTCCCAACTCTCAGCCCCTGGTACACCTCAGCAAAACGGTGTATAGGAAAGGAGAAACAGAACCTTGTTGGACATGGTTCGTTCGATGATGAGTTATGCTCAGTTGCCTAACTCGTTTTGGGGTTATGCAGTAGAGACTGCAGTTTATATTTTGAACGTAGTTCCCTCAAAGAGTGTTTCTGAAACACCGTTTGAGCTCTGGAAAGGACGTAAAGCTAGTTTACGACATTTCAGAATTTGGGGATGCCCTGCATACGTGCTAGAAGCAAATCCAAAGAAATTAGAACCTCGTTCTAAATTTTTCCTATTTGTAGGCTATCCCAAAGAAACGAGAGGTGGATACTTCTTCGATCCAGAGGAAAATAAAGTACTTGTATCGACAAATGCTACATTCCTAGAAGAAGACCACCTCAGAGATCACAAGCCACGAAGTAAAGTCGTTTTAAGTGAACTATCAAACGAAGCTACAGAAACATCAACAAGAGTTGTTGATGATGCTGGCACCTCGAGTCAATCGTGTCCTTCTCAAGAAATAAGAGAACCTCGACGTAGTGGGAGGGTTGTTAGACAACCTGATCGCTATTTGGGTTTAACTGAAACTCCAGTCGTCATACCTGATGACGGAATCGAGGATCCATTAACCTTTAAACAGGCAATGGATGATGTTGACAAGAACGAGTGGATTAAAGCCATGGACTTGGAAATCGAGTCCATGCATTTTAATTCAGTATGGGATCTTGTAGATCAACCTGAAGGGGTTAGACCCATAGGGTGTAAATGGATCTACAAAAGAAAACGAGACGCTGCTGGAAAGGTACAGACCTTTAAGGCACGACTTGTGGCAAAGGGTTTTACCCAGCGGGAGGGGATTGACTATGAAGAAACCTTCTCCCCTGTTGCCATGTTAAAGTCGATCCGGATACTTTTGTCCATTGCCACGTTTTACGATTATGAAATATGGCAAATGGATGTCAAGACTGCCTTTCTGAACGGTAATCTTGAAGAAAGTATCTACATGTCTCAGCCAGAGGGGTTCATAGCTCAAGATCAAGAGCAAAAAGTTTGCAAGCTTAAACGATCCATTTATGGATTAAAACAAGCATCTAGATCCTGGAATATGAGATTTGATACTGCGATCAAATCTTATGGCTTTGAACAAAACGTTGATGAGCCTTGTGTTTACAAAAGGATCATCAACAACTCCGTAGCTTTCTTAGTACTGTATGTAGATGATATCCTACTCATCGGGAATGATGTAGGTTATCCAACTGACATTAAACTATGGCTAGCAACTCAATTCCAAATGAAAGATTTGGGTGAGGCACAATTTGTTCTAGGGATCCAAATTGTTCGAAACCGAAAGAACAAAACGCTAGCCCTGTCTCAAGCGTCTTATATCGACAAATTGTTGGTTAGATATAAAATGCAAAATTCCAAGAAAGGACTATTACCTTTCAGGCACGGAATTATTTTGTCTAAGGAACAGTGTCCTCAGACACCTCAAGAAGTTGAGGACATGAGACGTTTTCCCTATGCCTCTGTAGTAGGTAGCCTAATGTATGCCATGTTGTGTACAAGGCCTGACATTTGTTATGCAGTAGGGATTGTCAGTAGATATCAATCAAATCCAGGATTCGATCATTGGACAGCCGTTAAAAGTATCCTCAAATATCTAAGGAGAACGAGGGACTATATGCTCGTGTATGGTTCGAAGGATTTGATCCTTACAGGATACACTGATTCTGACTTTCAAACCGATAAAGATTCGAGGAAATCTACATCGGGGTCAATATTCACTCTAAATGGAGGAGCAATAGTATGGCGCAGCATCAAGCAAGGATGCATTGCAGACTCGACCATGGAGGCTGAATATGTAGCCGCTTGCGAAGCAGCAAAAGAGGCAGTATGGCTCAGGAAGTTCCTAACTGACTTAGAAGTCATTCCGAATATGCATCTGCCTATCACCTTGTATTGTGATAATAGCGGCGCAGTTGCAAACTCAAAGGAACCTCGCAGCCATAAGAGAGGCAAACACATCGAAAGGAAATACCATCTCATTAGGGAGATTGTGCACCGAGGAGACGTGATCGTCACGAAGATAGCGTCGGAGCACAACATTGCTGATCCATTCACGAAGGCTCTCACGGCTAAAGTGTTCGAGAGTCATCTAGAAGGTCTAGGTCTACGAGAAATGTACGAGAAATAATCTAGGTCAAGTGGGAGAATTGTAACCGGTATATTGATGCCTCAGTATACTGGGTATTTAGATGCCCTAGTTTATTGTATTTTTACTTTGTTATTAATACAAGTATTTATTCACCCACTGCTGTTATAGATTATAGTACATCCCACTAAACTAGAGTTTTAGTTCAAGTGGGAGATTGTTGGGATTGGTGTCCTAAAACTCGTAGATAGTGAATGTTAAACGAATTATATATTTATTCGATAAAGGCGTTATCGAGACTAATTCAGTAAAGTTATTACTGAATAAAGTAAATTGCACATATAATTACCCAAATCCAATAAACTAAGATCCATGGCTATAGGATGAACACTTGAGCTTTATGTAGAGACATAAAAGTGGATCAAGCTCGAGTAATAGCCAAAACAGTCTATAGTATAGGGATAGGGCTGGATACCTTATTCTGGGGACACTATGAGACGCGGCCCGCTTTATAGATGGTATAGACGATGTGATCCTAAATCGTCCATGTAGAGACATGCGAGTGGGGGCGTCATATGCAATGAGTTTGCATAAGACCAGGACCGAGAAATAAGTCGCTCTCGCTTTATAACACCGTTTACTGATGAGACTGACTATTTCATATGATGACCTAGGTAACTCGATCTTAATCCTGAGCTATCTATGAACTCCTGTTTATTCGGGCTTATCCTTAGATCTGCATAGGTGAGAGTGGCTCAGTATCGCCGACTCAATAAGCCTCCCATTTCAGGGATAGGAACGGGTAGATAGCTGGGGACATAGTCGTGCAAGAAGAAATTCACTCCTACCCGAATTAGGGATAGTAGAGAGGTTGTTCCCTTAAGTGCTGACTCCGGGGCTTGAACAAAGGGATCCCGCCCTCTCATTGGCCCGAGAGGGACTCGGTTTATTGGTTGGACCATAAACCAATTGTTCATTAGAGGATCAGTGGGACTTGAGGAACTAGAAGTACTATAGGGGTGAAACGGCTTTTTGACCTAGCTATAGATACGAACAACCTGTGAAGGATCGACTTACTAATCATGGTATAAATCAAGTGGACGGAAATATATCTATAGTGAGGGGAGTGCAACTATCGGGCTATAGTGGAGTGTCCCGGTAGTTAACGAATGTTGGCTAGCTTGGATAATGAGATTAGTCGGTTAGCCTCGAATCGTTGGAGCCCATGATCTATAGGCCCATTAGGTCCCCCTACTAGCTCATATCGGAAAAAAGCCTAGAACAAAAAGATAGGAAGCTTTGAATCGTTCAAAATCGGGAAAACGGGTATTATCGTAAATTGTGTTTGACACAATAATTTAATTATGAATTAAATTAGAAAATGAGAGATGGAGTATTTAAAAGTGTTTTGAATACCATATATATTTATTAGGAATCATATATAATTCATGGCACTAGGTGATAAAGATTAATTGGATTAATCATGTAAAAATTACTTGGAATTGTACAAATTAATTGCCTAGAAATCAATTTCAATTTTGAATTGAAATAGGAATGAATTGCAAGCTGAAAATTGAGAATTTAGATTCAATTTTAAGTGGATTTAGTGGCATTCCCACTCTTGCATGTTGATGCATAGTGGAAAACAACACAACCATGCACTAGTTGCATGTGTTGTGAATTAAACACCTAGAATCCACTTTGAGTTGCAATTTCACCATGTGTCTAGTGTCATGAGGCTTCTCTTTGCATGGAAGATGTCTATATAAGGAGTATGAATCAGATTCAAATGAAGTAGAGCCATTTTCCATATTGTTATGCTGCTGGATTTTTGTCTCAAACTCACTCATCTCCATATATCTCTCTAGTGCTTGAACCTTCAAGCATTCCCTTCCCATTCCCTATCTCTATAGACTCCCACAAGTCGTTCTTGGCCCGGAGAATAGTAGGGAAGACACTAGAGGTGGTCCACACACCGTTCGTGATCAAAGGAATCAAAGGGAGTTGTTGAATCGGTCTCCAAAAGGTTGGTAAAAATTCTGCTCTCTCCTTACGGTATTTGGACAACATGTTTTCATTTTCTAAAATTGATGTAGTTAAGTGCCTCCGATCCTAAAATTGCTTCTGCATGTGTTATATGAACACCTTCAGTACCGAATCCCTCAAGAAAACCCAAAGACCCGCAAGCCAACCATTAAGGAAACGCTCAAGGGAATGGTTTAAGATGATTCGGGAGATGAGAGGCCAAAGACGTGCGGCTCTTGAAGAAGAAACAAGAAGGCGTGATGAAGAAGAAGCCGCCCAAGCTGAAGAGAACTCTCAGCAAGGAGGAAATCCAACGGGTAAAATCTCTGACCCTTCTACTAACCCTTATTCGTCTTGCAGGGACAAACCTTTTGTTACTTACAATGCAAGAAAGAAGAGTCCCAAGAAGGTTGCACCTGAACAGCCGCTTTTTATCGAGCCCCTCAAAGTAGCCAGAATGCTTTTCCGGATGTTTTCGAAGACATGATCCGCCAAGCTGTGGCACAAGCCCTTATTATTGCTGAAGGTTATAGGGCTGAGCAAGATGAATTGAGGGAGATTCGGGCTGAAAAAAGAGATACAAAACCAGAGTATGAGGGATGAAGAGGAATTTGCAAGAAAAAGAGACTTTGAAGAAGAAAAAGAAGCTGAAAGAAAGAAGGAAGAGGAAAGGCAAGAGGCCGAGAGGGCCATTGAAGTTGAAAAAGACAGAAAAGAAGATGAAGAGCTCAGGAGAGCAGTCGCTGACTTGCAACTCCTTAAGGAAGGAAAAGAAAGAAGATAAATTTTGAAAGAAGAAGAGAAAAGAAGAAAAGAAGCTGAAGACTTCCTTGCAGCCTTTGAGCCACTACACAAGGCTCAAAGTGAGGCTGATATGCTGCAAGGAAGAGAAGAAAAGGCCCTTGAGGGGCCAAATGAAGAAAATCCAGAAAAAGAAAAAGAGGAAGTGAATGAAGGCCAGAATGCAACCACATTTGGGCCGCATTCTAAAGAAGGCCAAGAGACGGCCAATGAAGAACAGCCAGCTGATGAGGTTTTCGAACCTCTGTTTAAATATGACCCACCAGCAACTGAGAGCACCTTTTCGGGAGAGAAGAGGGATGAAGAAGAGTTTGAAAATAAGGAGACCGAGACCTTCAGTGATTCAGAAACAGAATCTGATTCAGAGATCAAGGAACTGGATGACGACCAAGTTCCTATCTCTGCAGCATTGAGGAAAAAGAGAAGAAGAGAGATTAGGACCGAGAGGAGGACCAAAAACAGAAATGATCCGATTTTTGCCAAGAGGCTGAGGACAAGGTCCATGGACGTCTCTCCTGCAGCTCCTCCAACCGTCTCACTTGCCAAGCCAAAAGCCAAATCACCTAAGGCTCCATCTCCTAAAAATCCATTCCAAGAAGTCTTTCAAGATGTAAATTTTCAGGAACGGATAGAGTTCATGAGAAAAAGAGATTTCCTCAACGAGAAATGATTCTCTAACAGAGCTGGGACAGAGTTCGTAATCAGAGTTATCTCACAATACAAGTGGCAGGAGTTCTGTGCTCACCCTCAAGAGGCCGTAGTGCCTTTAGTTCGAGAATTTTACGCTGGACTGAGGGAGGAAAGCATGAGTATGGCAGTGGTGAGAGGCAAGATGGTCAGCCTCTCTTCTGTTGACATCAACCGAGTGTACAGAATCAAAGCACCCTTGCATCCAAGAGGGAGCGATGCAATAAAGAACCCCTTGACGAAACAAATGAAAGAAGCACTGAAAATGGTGGCCAACAAGGGAGTTCAGTGGAAAGAGTCCCAAACGAAGGTGAAGACATTAGTGCCAAGCAATCTCAAGCCAGAATCGGCAGTGTGGCTTCACTTTCTGAAGAACAGGTTGATGCCAACGACCCACGACAACACTATCTCCGTAGAGAGAATTATGCTCCTCTACAGTATTATGAAGGGGTTGGAAATCAACATTGGGAGCATTATCAGGAAAGAAATCCTTGCTTGTGGGAGGAAGAAAGTAGGGAAGCTTTTCTTCGGGTCACTCATCACCCAACTATGTCAGAGGGTGAAGATAGTTTGATATGACAATCCTAGCCAATTGGATCTAAGAACCCTTATGGATATGCAAACCCCTAAATCTCAAATGCTAAAACCCCCAAATCAAGATGATTTCATCCCAAGGAAGAAGATAGAACAAATTTACCTTGATGATCAAGATCAAGAGTAGAGAAAACTTGTTTTCTAAACTCAGGATTCGAATCACTCCACAAGTAGTTTGATCAACGCTACTTGAATGATCCTAGCATGCAAATCTAAACACAAGATATGCAAAGTTGCTCATGACCTTTAGGCTAAAAAGACTTAATTTTCATTGAAATTCCATCAAAACTAATCTTCTTTGAAAGCAACAACATAGATGGCTATTTATAGCCTTCAAACACAACCTATGGGCATATGAAAGGTTGTAACTTTCATGCCCATCAATGCTATAATGACCACTAGCTGAAAAGTAACTTAAAACATTAAAAATACAACTTTAAAATTGAAAATTACAATAAAAGCTCCTTAAATCCGAGATTTATCTTCCAATAAGCTAACTCTAAAGTTTGTGACCATCTTGGGTTTTTGTAGCTTGATTAAGACACCTCGGTTCGTATCATCCACCCCTTCTTCAAGAGGATTCGTTCTCGAATCCAAGGATCCCCTTGTAGTGTAAACTTGAAATCTTTTGCATCTCGCAGTCTTGCTCTCCTCAAGTTCATCACGTTTGACCATCGTCCATGAATAAATGATGAAGCAAAATACAAACATCGCTTCATTTGGTTCCCTTGGGTATTAAAGTTCCCTTGTGCTTGGTTTTGTCTCGTAGGTGAATCAAACTTTGAATCTTGCTTTTCAACAAGCATTTTAATTTCCTGCAAGAACTCATTAGAAAAAGTAGCTACACTTGGTTTAAGTGCACCCATTAGAAAATAAGTCCTTTCAGTTACAAGTTCTTGTATGTGTCGTTTTGAATACAAGACAATGTTCTCCTCACAAACTCTAAATGCTGAATTCTCTTTCTCTTTAGTAAGAGCCTGAAATGTTTCTTTCTCACACTCTTTCTCTGTTGTACTTTCCTCACTTTTTGTCTCGAAGGAAGGATCAACATATGTTTGCACACTTTCTTCGCTGGTCACCACGTCATCAACAACAACGTCATCATTTGAAACATCATCTTGAGGCATGGGACAATCTTCTTCTTCTTGAATGGATTTTGTGATATGTGCCTCTCTTGCTTGATCCTGCAAATTCAACTCGTGAGATAATTCGGACATGTACTTTATGGATTTATGTATTTCATCCATATTTTCATGAAAAGCCTTCCAAAATGGATCATCACGGACGTGTTTCTCACAATGTTTTTGTGCTTGACGAAACATGGATTTGTTTGAACTTCTTGTTTGAAACATGCTGAAAATGAATGCAAAGTGACAAGGAAAATGGATCTCACAAGCACTCCCTCACGTGTTTTCACTCAAAGACAAATACACTCTCAACAAACTCTCAATCTCACTCACATGAGCCAATGAGAAAAGTTTGCATTGAAGTGATAGATAGCACACATAGAACACAATCAAAATAGCTTCAGTATGGAGTCAAACGAATATCAAATAAGAAACAAGTTAAGAAAGAAAGCAAAGGTCAAATTGAAATCAAACTCTAAATGTAAGTCTCCATGTATTAATATCCAAAGGTTAAAATGAAGACTTAAGGAATTTAAATCTGCCTTCACAATAAAGAGAAGTTATAATCAATAGAGATCATGGGCATTGAATAGCAAGTGGCTGGAAAATTGGATGTGAAAAAAATTGTAACCCCCAAATTTATGGCAAGTGGCTAATCAATTTGAGAAATTAGACATGTAATCGAAGCCAATGGATACCAACGGTCAGATCCTAACACAACTAATAGTTTAATCATCAACCAATTAAGATCTAACACACTTTTATAGCAAGAAGTACAGAAATTGAATAATCTCGGCCTTCTCGGTTTTCCAAAATCTATTATCAAAATGATCGATTTTCTATATGAAGCAAAATGAATCTCAAGATCTCATAGAAGACCAAGTTGAAGATCAGATTAAGATGTACAAGATTGCAGAAGATAAAAAGATGAAACGATAAACGGAAGTGACATTTTTTTTCAATTTTATATTTCTGGACAGTATGCAAGAACATGAAGAGCAAGAACAAAAAAAATTTAGAATGAAGAACAAGAAAAGAAATGCAACAATGGAAACATATATCTGATCTAGAGCCTAAAGCTCTGATACCAAAATGATATGAAATCCTTGATGATTTTTCTTTTTTCACTCTTTTCTCCACTTTTTTCACTCTAGTCTCTCTCAAGCTTTTATGCTTTCTTTGTGTTCTTGTGTTTAGAATGCATGCCTAGGACTTTCAATCTAGTCTGATCAATTAGATTGTGAAGAGTTTGAAATCTTGAAGTTAGGAACGAGTTCTCCTTTCTTCTTGATCTTTGGTCATCCTTCAAAGCAAATATGTTTAACTTTCTTGGGGTTGTCTTATCATTTGGTTATTGGGGTTATTCTTATTATTGTTGTGGGGGTTCACCTGAAATAAGGGGAGTTCTCAAACGTAATTGAGGTAGTTCCTTTATCATTTGATCAAATTCAACTTTTCAACATATATCCGATCTAGATTCTTATCATCTCTTTTTTCACTCTTTTCTCCACATTTTTTCTCTTTCTGATTTTTCTCTATTTTTCACTCATTTCTTTCTTTTCTTTCAATTCTTTTTCTTCAAACTCTTTTGTTTTTTTCTCCAACTTTAATTGATCAACAAATACATCTTCGGAACGCAAAGGTACAAATGTTGTTTTTCTACCATCTTTGGTAAAAGAATACCTATTCAAGTAACCATCATAGATGACCTTCCTATCAAATTGCCAAGGTCGGCCAAGTAAGATTTCACCAGCATGCATAGGTAATACATCACATAGAACCTCATCTTTATACTTTCCCAAGGTAAAACAAATTAAAGCTTGAGAAACGACCTTCATTGTTCCACTATCATTGAGCCACTGAAGCTTGTAAGGCTTAGGATGGTGTTGAGTTGGAATTTGCAGCCTTTTGATCAAGAATGTGCTACTACATTGGTGCAACTTCCGCTGTCAATAACAAGACTACAAGGAGTCCCATTAACTAAACACCGTGTGTGGAATAGGTTGTCTCTTTGGTCATCAACATCATTCTCCTTAACTTGAGTGTTTAGAAGTCTTCTAGTAACAAGTGCCAAATGACTCCCATCTTCCAATTCCTCCTCATCCTCTTGGAATTCTGTTGGGATTGGTGTCCTAAAACTCGTAGATAGTGAATGTTAAACGAATTATATACTTATTCGGTAAAGGCGTTATCGAGATTAATTCAGTAAAGTTATTACTGAATAAAGTAAATTGCACATATAATAACCCAAATCCAATAAACTAAGATCCATGGCTATAGGATGAACACTTGAGCTTTATGTAGAGACATAAAAGTGGATCAAGCTTGAGTAATAGCCAAAACGGTCTATAGTATAGGGATAGGATTGGGTACCTTATTCTGGAGACACTATGAGACGCGACCCACTTTATAGATGGTAAAGACGATGTGATCCTAAATCGTCCATGTAGAGACATGCGAGTGGGGGCGTCCTATGCAATGAGTTTGCATAAGACCAGGACCAAGAAATAAGTCGCTCTCGCTTTATAACACCGTTTACTGACGAGACTGACTATTTCATGTGATGACCTTGGTAACTCGATCTTAATCCTGAGCTAACTATGAACTCCTGTTTATTCGGACTTATCCTTAGATCTGCATAGGTGAGAGTGGCTCAGTATCGCCGACTCAATAAGCCTCCCATTTCAGGGATAGGAACGAGTAGATAGCTGGGGACATAGTCATGCAAGAAGGAATTCACTCCTACCCGAATTAGGGATAGTAGAGAGGTTGTTCCCTTAAGTGCTGACTCCGGGGCTTGAACAAAGGGATCCCGCCCTCTCATTGGCCCGAGAGGGACTCGGTTTATTGGTTGGACCATAAACCAATTGTTCATTAGAGGATCAGTGGGACTTAAGGAACTAGAAGTACTATAGGGGTAAAACGGGCTTTTGACCTAGCTATAGCTACGAACAACCTGTGAAGGATCGACTTACTAATCATGGTTAAATCAAGTGGACGGAAATATATCTATAGTGAGGGGAGTGCAACTATCGGGCTATAGTGGAGTGTCCCGGTAGTTAACGAATGTTGGCTAGCTTGGATAATGAGATTAGTCGGTTAGCCTCAAATCGTTGGAGCCCATGATCTATAGGTCCATTAGGTCCCCCTACTAGCTCATATCGGAACAAAGCCTAGAACAAAAAGATAGGAAACTTTGAATCGTTCAAAATTGGGAAAACGGGTATTATCGTAAATTGTGTTTGACACAATAATTTAATTATGAATTAAATTAGAAAATGAGAGATGGAGTATTTAAAAGTGTTTTGAATACCATATATATGTATTAGGAATCATATATAATTCATGGCACTAGGTGATAAAGATTAATTGGATTAATCATGTAAAAATTACTTGGAATTGTACAAATTAATTGCCTAGAAATCAATTTCAATTTTGAATTGAAATAGGAATGAATTGCAAGCTGAAAATTGAGAATTTAGATTCAATTTTAAGTGGATTTAGTGGCATTCCCACTCTTGCATGTTGATGCATAGTGGAAAACAACACAACCATGCACTAGTTGCATGTGTTGTGAATTAAACGCCTAGAATCCACTTTGAGTTGCAATTTCACCATGTGTCTAGTGTCATGAGGCTTCTCTTTGCATGGAAGATGTCTATATAAGGAGTATGAATCAGATTCAAAGGAAGGAGAGCCATTTTCCATATTGTTATGCTGCTGGATTTTGGTCTCAAACTCACTCATCTCCATATATCTCTCTAGTGCTTGAACCTTCAAGCATTCCCTTCCCATTCCCTATCTCTATAGACTCCCACAAGTCGTTCTTGGCCCGGAGAATAGTAGGGAAGACACTAGAGGTGGTCCACACACCGTTCGTGATCAAAGGAATCAAAGGGAGTTGTTGAATCGGTCTCCAAAAGGTTGGTAAAAATTCTGCTCTCTCCTTACGGTATTTGGACAGCATGTTTTCATTTTCTAAAATTGATGTAGTTAAGTGTCTCCGATCCTAAAATTGCTTCCGCATGTGTTATATGAACACCTTCAAATTCATCTTCAATTAGCTCATCTTGGTCACTTTCCTCATCATCCGTAACTTCTCCATTCTTAATGATCATGACTCTCTTGTTTGGGCAGTCACGGCTAATATGACCAATCCCTTGACATTTCCAACATTTTATGTCCCTATTTCTCTCTCGGACCTCTTTAGATCCCTCCACTTTTTCCTTGCCCTTGGAGCTCTCGGGCTTGTCCTTTTTATCAAGCTTGGTAAATTTCAGATTTAAACATGGAAAGTCAAGTTATAGTGTTTGGTAAATTAATATTAAATTGTTGTGAAATAGGTATAATGACCAAAATAGACACATTTAAATTTAGGATGAGATTGCATTAATATTTACATTGAAAACTTTCCTAAGATAATTAGGTAAATTTATATCATTTATTTTATAAATTATATTTTGTTTACTTTCAGTAAATTGAAAAAAAATTTATCAATTATAGAAAAAAAATGTGTCAAACAAAATATAATTTTAGTTCAAATACAAAAAAAAGTAAGAAAAATAAATTAGAAGCAACCAATTATTTTTTTTTTTTAAAAAAATGAAATGAGATTAGATAAGATAAGTTGTGAATAATAATAATAATAATAAAACCTAAAATATGGAAGGATAAAAAAAGAATTTTAAATATTGGTTAGTTTAGTTACACCAGATTTTCCTAAAATCTAAATCCTAAAGCTACTCTCAACAGCTTTTGCAAACTAACGTGATTCAAAAATTGATTTTTTCTAGATTATTAAAGAATCAGTTTAACCAAACACAAAAAACGGTTAAAATTGATCTACAATCACTTTTTTAGTCTCACAAATCAACCCCAAACGGGGCCTTAGTCTATTCCATTAAAATTATTTTGGGATCAATTATGTAACGCCCCAGATTTTTCAACCACTAGTCTAGAGACGCTACTACAACTCCTAAACTCTTAGCCACAAAACTGAACAACTTTAAATCGAATGCACCGAAAATTTCTGCAGCATAACGGCGTAAAACGGACTAACCCAAAATTTTAACTCCTATTAAAACACATAACACTTCTAAACATACAACCCAACTCCACCATACTTCAAGCAGATTCACAACCTAACTCCTCTATACGAGTCAGGTCTCGTAGCAACATGCGATAAGCTAAAGACTATGCTACAACACATAAATCATCTTATTAATAAGAACAGCTATCCACTTAACACATGCTAACCAAAATAGCTTTTATTCTTTACCAAAACTAACAACACTAGTTCTAAGTTCATAAACATAAACAACCTCAGGTGAATCTCTCACCGAACAGAAACAACAACAATAAATTCCATTTAGGCAACTCAAAGCAACTAAATAAACCATAACAAGGGAAACCAAACACCCTAGGGATTCTCCTCATAGTTCTCCTCCTCGCTACCAAGATCCGGATCATCTTCCATACCTGCAAATCTAAAATGTTGGGGGGATGGGGAAGGGGGTATCGGTACAACCGCGGTACTGGTAAGTAGCTCACACATGCTAGATAACAAGCATCGACCGATGTCAAACAACATGCTTCTCACACGCAAACAACATGCTTAAAAAGCAATAACAATCCAACATGCTCACAAGCAATACATATCCATCATGCACATGTTTCCCACACTATGCACCCACACCCTAATAGACCTCACATGATTTACGAGTCATGCTCTGCATCTAACGCATGAATTACGCGTCATGCTGTGCAAACCAACACATGAATTACGCGCCACGCTGTGCACCTAGCCCACATGATTTCTGCGTCATGCTACGCTAAACAAACACATGCATTACGCGCCATGTTACGCACTACCAAACACGTGAATTACGCGCCACGCTGCGCACCTACACATGAATTATGCGCCATGTAACGCACTACCAAATACGTGAATTACGCGCCACGCTGCGCAGCCTACCCAATATCATCATTTAGTCACTTTCCCAAATAGCCTACCTTTGTGTGTGATAAACACAAGTGTTCCGAGTGAAAATCAGTGAGTTGAGTGTGTGAGGTCCTAAACATATTTAACTATTGTTTTGCCATCATGAGTCAAGACGGGGGAAATGGAGGGGAGATTAGTGAAGCTCGGTGGAGAGAGGCACAAATCGGGGCTATTACTCATTTAGCCCAAGTAATAAGTACCTTGGAAGAACGGATGGAGCAAATGAAAGGAAGTTAATGAAGGAGTTGAAAATGAAGAGGAAGATGACAATGTAACCCTTATAGTCGGGCACAATCCAAGGGGAGGGAGAGGTGTAGGCCGGGGTAGAGGAAGGGGAAGAAGAGTGGGAAGAGAAATTTTACCACCAAGAAGGATTGAGAGGGAGTACCAATATGAGAGGGAAGAGAGAGGAGCTGGGGGAGTGAAGCTTAAAATCCCACCATTTCATGGGAAGTCTGATCTGGAGGAGTATTTGCAATATGAGAGCAAAATTGAGCATGTATTTGATTGCAACAATTTTAGTGAAGAAAGAAAGTTGAAACTTGTTGTGGCTGAATTTTGTGATTATGCCAATATTTGGTGGACATCGTTGAAATCAGAATGGAGGAGAAACTATGAGGATCTAATTGAAACATGGGAGGAATTATGGGAGGTCTGATCTGGAGGAGTATTTGCAATATGAGAGCAAAATTGAGCATGTATTTGATTGCAACAATTTTAGTGAAGAAAGAAAGTTGAAACTTGTTGTGGCTGAATTTTGTGATTATGCAATTATTTGGTGGACATCTTTGAAATCAGAATGGAGGAGAAACTATGAGGATCTAATTGAAACATGGGAGGAATTAAAGGCCTTAATGAGGAAGAGGTATATTCCTAAGCATTATTCCCGAGAACTCAAACAAAAGTTCTATGCTTTGCAACAAGGATCCAAAAGTGTGGAAGATTATTACAAAGAAATGGAGGCCCTTATGAATAGAGCTGGCATTGATGAAGATGAGGAGGATACAATGGCTAGGTTCCTTGTTATGGTTTATTTAGTTGCTTTGAGTTGCCTAAATGGAATTTATTGTTGTTGTTTCTGTTCGGTGAGAGATTCACCTGAGGTTGTTTATGTTTATGAACTTAGAACTAGTGTTGTTAGTTTTGGTAAAGAATAAAAGCTATTTTGGTTAGCATGTGTTAAGTGGATAGCTGTTCTTATTATTAAGATGATTTATGTGTTGTAGCATAGTCTTTAGCTTATCGCATGTTGCTACGAGACCTGACTCGTATAGAGGAGTTAGGTTGTGAATCTGCTTGAAGTATGGTGGAGTTGGGTTGTATGTTTAGAAGTGTTATGTGTTTTAATAGGAGTTAAAATTTTGGGTTAGTCCGTTTTACGCCGTTATGCTGCAGAAATTTTCGGTGCATTCGATTTAAAGTTGTTCAGTTTTGTGGCTAAGAGTTTAGGAGTTGTAGTAGCGTCTCTAGACTAGTGGTTGAAAAATCTGGGGCGTTACATAATTGATCCCAAAATAATTTTAATGGAATAGACTAAGGCCCCGTTTGGGGTTGATTTATGAGACTAAAAAAGTGATTGTAGATCAATTTTAACCGTTTTTTGTGTTTGGTTAAACTGATTCTTTAATAATCCAGAGAAAATCAATTTTTGAATCACGTTAGTTTGCAAAAGCTGTTGAGAGTAGCTTTAGGATTTAGATTTTAGGAAAATCTGGTGTAACTAAACTAACCAATATTTAAAATTCTTTTTTTATCCTTCCATATTTTAGGTTTTATTATTATTATTATTCACAATTTATCTTATCTAATCTCATTTCATTTTTTTTAAAAAACAATTTAATTGGTTGCTTCTAATTTATTTTTCTTACTTTTTTTTGTATTTAAACTAAAATTAGATTTTGTTTGACACATTTTTTTTCTATAATTGATATATTTTTTTTCAATTTACTTAAAGTAAACAAAATATAATTTATAAAATAAATGATATAAATTTACCTAATTATCTTAGGAAAGTTTTCAATGTAAATATTAAGGCAATCTCATCCTAAATTGAAATGTGTCTATTTTGGTCATTATACCTATTTCACAACAATTTAATATTAATTTACCAAACACTATAACTTGACTTTCCATGTTTAAATCTGAAATTTACCAAACACTAATTTACTTCTTATGGAAGCTGTTTTTCTTAAAAGCACAGCTGACAGCAATTATTTTAAAAGCTACAGCAACCCCAAATTAAGCCTAAGTTAATATAACTAATTAAAATTATTTATTTAATATTTTTAATAAATATCCTTATAATTACATTAATTTATGTATCTATAAAAATAATTAAATAAATATTTTTATAAATATATAGGATTTATTTATTATAATATAATTACATAATTAATTTTAATTAATTATAGGTCAATATTAATGATTATAATTATAGTTTTAATTTAGTAATATAAAATTATATTTTAATAAACAATATATAAGATAAAGAGATAAAAATATGATAGGTTAATAATAAAGATCAATATAAAAATTATTCCAAAAATGTTTTATAATTATGATATATCAATCCTAAAACATAATTAATGGATTATAAATAATCAATAAATAATTAATTATAATTATTGAAAATAATTTTATACCACTTAATTTAAATAATTCTAAGTCACTAATTAATTATATTTTAGATATTGTTAACTAATTAATTATAATTTCAGAAAATACGTAATTGATTATATAATAATTTTTAGGCTTGTTTATGAAATTAACCGTGAAAATATTATTTTGATATATTATCTAATAAATTAATCAAAATTAATTTCAAAAAATAGAAATAAATTAATTCATTATGAATTAATATAATTAAAAAATATTATTAAAAATAAATAAATATATATACCAAATATTAATAAATAAGAATAAAGAGAGGGAAAGAGAAAGAGCATATAGATATAAAGAAAACTTTCTTTTTTCTAATGAGAAAACCGATGTTTTTTAAGGGCATAGCAAACATCCCACCATGGGGATAAGTGATGTATATGGGACTCACTTACTCTCATGCCTAAGCTTGTAAACTTTGTTCCAAAACGGAGATTTTTTTACCCATGGCTATTCGCACCCTCGTTTCCCTCCATCCAAATTGGGCCTTTAATATAAGAGTGTGTTTGGTTTAACTTTTCAAGTGTTTAATTTTGAACAAAATTATCGTGTTTGGTAACCACTAAAAATGAATTATTAAAAAATGAGATTGAAAAATAAACCATTTTGAGAGAAACACTTGAAGGAATTTTTTTTAAAAAGAGTTTTTAAGTATATAATAACTTGTGTATAAAAATACTTATGATGAAATGTAACCAAACATATGAGTGTTTAAATTATAAACAATTATATTTTTGGGAAAAATACCTTTTTAGTCCCTGAGTTTTCAGGGCCAGGTGCATTTGGTCCTTGAGTTTTCAAAATATACTCTTTAAGTCCTCAAGTTTTTAAGAATAGGTTTAAAAGGTCCTCATCACTAACAGAACCGTTGGAAACAAACAGAAAGTTGACTGGACAGTTTAGATGCTTATGTGGCTTGATAATTGAGATTAAAAAATGGTCCAAGTGGATTTAAACTAATTACAATATTTTAAAAAAACTACTGGAGCCCTAAAATTGTTTAACTTCCTTGCGTGGAAATTGGGAAGGGGGAGGGGAATCACTTGATACACCCGCTTACGAAGGAGAGGACAATCGTCGCGGGATTCTGACGAGGCTTCAATTTCAACGGTGCTTCTACCTGACCGATGAGGCTTCAATTTCAATGGTGAGGCTTCAATTTTAATGGTGAGGCTTTCAATTTCAACGACCTTCAATCCATTGGCAAGGCAAGTGCATAATATTTTCTCCCATTGGTTTATTTTTTGCTCATTCCTAAACAATCACTTGAGGATGCTGTGCTGCATTGAGAGTTGGGACTTTCAATTCTTTGTGTGTGCTTTGGAGTTGTACAGTATTGAGAGTTGGGAATTTCCTTTTTTTTTTTTTGTGTGTTTTGGAGCATTGGCAAGACAAGTGCATAATATTTTCACCTCTTTATTCCTTGTTTTTTTTTTTCTCATTCTTAAACCATCACTTGAGGATAGTTGGGACTTTCAATTTTTTGTGTGTGTTTTGTTGCATTGTACAGTATTGAGAGTTGAGAATTTCCAATTTTTTGTGTGTGTTTTGGAGCATTGGTAAGACAGGTGCATAATATTTTCTCCCATTTATTCCTTGGCTTATTTTTTTTCTCATTCCTAAACCATCACTTGAAGATGCTGTGCTGCATTGAGAATTGGGAATTTCAATATTTTGTGTGTGTTTTGGAGCATTGTACAGTATTGAGAATTTCCAATTTTTTCTCAATGTAGTTAGATTATTGAGAATTTTTTCGTCCGTATCAATATTGAGAATTCCCTTCCCTCTTTTGACATCAAAGTATTTTATTAATAATCTCTTACTCCATCAATTATAAGTTTCTCAACTAAGGACCACATATTTAAGAATTTTGCATTACTTTGGTTTTCTTTTTGCATTTACGTTGAGTTTGTAAAAATTATATTAGCAAGATTCAATTGTATAGAAAATTGGTTTCATTCGTGCCTTCTTGTCGACATTTAATTTGTGTAATGCACTAGACACTTAATGTCAATTTTTATTTCATGTAGAGATGGTTTCTTTAATTTCAGACGAACACAATCCAAATGAAGTAGCCTTCAACTTTGAACAACTTAATGGTGAAGCGAGAATTCACTCGATTGATTGGTATCATACCTCTAGTGATGTTTCTGAGGATGTGGAAAGAGGTGAAGGGTCAGACAACAGTGATAAGGAACCTACTTCACCCAATTTAGAATTAGATGTGCAGGTTGAGATTGAAGGGGAAGTTGAATCGGTTAGAGGATGTTCGAAATAATCCACATAATTCTGATAGGGAGGAGGTGGATGAAGCACCGGAGTTTAGGGTTGAGACAGATATAGATCATATTCGATTTTGTGTTGGTTTGAAATTTAGCAGTTCTAAAATCTTAAAAGATGCTATAAAGGACTATGCACTAAAGGAGTCTTATAATGTGAAGCTAAAAAAGAATGACAAGAAAAGAGTCAGTGCAATTTGTTTTGATGGGTGTAAGTGGAGGCTACATGGAAGCGTTGTGGATGCAAATAATACATTTCAAATTAAGTCGATGATTAGTGAACATACATGTCCTAGGATGTTTCGTAATAGAAGTATGAACTCATCTTGGTTGGCCAAGAAATACATTGACCGTATTAGAAACCAACCTGATTGGAATCTTACTCAATTCATTGAAACCGTAAAAAGTGATTATCAAGTTCAAATTTTGAGGACCCAAGCTTATTAGGCTAGAAGGAAGGCCTTGATAAAGATTAATGGGAATCTCTTGGAACAATACAAGCGATTATGGGACTATGCTGCGGAGTTGAAACTGTCGAATGAGGGTTCTACAATAAAAATAACTTGTGATAGAGTAGTTGAGGATTCCCACCCTATATTTAGATGGATGTATATATGCTTAAGAGCATGTAAAGAGGGGTTTCTTGGTGGTTGTCGCCCGTTCATAGGACTAGATGCATGCCACCTTAAGGGGCCATGCCAAGGGCATCTAATGGCTGCAGTTGGAATAGATAGTAATGATGGCATATACCCTATTGCATGGGCTGTGGTGGAGGTGGAGACTAAAGATAGCTGGACATGGTTTCTTTCCCTCTTTCAAGATGATCTAGGCAACTTTCACTCTAAGGGATTTACTTTCATATCAGACCAGCAAAAGGTAACTCGGTTTTTTTTCTTATTTACTCAATGCATCTAAATTATTTGTTTGTACTGATTATGGTTCACATGGACTAAAAGTGAATTGTTTGTTTTTGTTTAGGGTCTTGTTCCGACTTTTGATGACGTGTTCCCAAATGTCAACCATAGGTTCTGTGTGCGACATTTGTACAGTAATTTTCAGAAGCATTTTAAAGGTTTGGGTTTGAAAAACATGTTTTGGAATGTTGCGAGAGCCACTACAAAGCCTGAGTTTGACAATACTATGACAGAAATTGGTAAGTTGGATGTACGTGCTTACCAGTATTTGAATGGTATAGCAACGAAGTATTGGGCCAAGCATTCTTTTTCAACAAAAATTAAATGTGATCTTCTATTGAACAATATGTCTGAATGCTTTAATGCCTATATTTTGCAAGCAAGGGATAAACCAATAATCCAAATACTTGAGACTATTCGAAAACTTGTCATGTCTACATTGTCAAAGAAATATGAGCTTTATAGTGGATTGGAAGGAGAGTTAGGGCCTAGAGTGCAGAAAAAATTGGATATATGCAAGGTTCAATCTAGAAACTGCACACCAACATGGGCGGGAAACATGATGTTTGAGGAAGAGAGGGGTATTTCACAAAATAAAGTGGACTTAGAAGAAAAAACTTGTAGTTGTCGATCATGGGATTTAACGGGCATACCTTGTGTTCATGCAGTACAAAGTATCTATTACATTAAAAAAAACTTGAGGAGTTTGTACACAAGTCTTACCATAAGCAGACATTGATGAACATTTACTCCTCCTTCATCAAACTTGTCAATGATCACTCTTTGTGGCCAAGAACCACATATGAACCTTCGCTACCACCCAAGATCCGAAGGCCTCCTAGTAGACCAAAAAGAAAGAGAAGAAGAGATGTTGACGAAGCCACATCGTCTCATAGGAAGCGAAGCATTCAGGTCATTACCAAGTGTAGTCGATGTAAAGGTACAGGACATAATGCTAGAACTTATAGGGGGTCAGTAGCACAAAGTTCAATGAGAAATAGGAGAGATAGAACCTTCATGGGAATTAACATTCCTATTACGGTAAGTGTTACTTCACCTTGTGTTCATTTACCTTGTTTTCATTCGCCTTGTGTTGATTAAATCTTTTGTGTTTGTAGGAGGTTGAAACT
Organism: Luffa aegyptiaca; assembly: GCA_017139565.1. Classification (NCBI taxonomy): domain Eukaryota; kingdom Viridiplantae; phylum Streptophyta; class Magnoliopsida; order Cucurbitales; family Cucurbitaceae; genus Luffa; species Luffa aegyptiaca. The sequence continues at coordinate 29,702,320 of CM029397.1, forward strand.
GAAGCTACTATTGAGGGAATGACGCCGGAAGTTGGGAGTTTCTTTATTGAAGGTGAAAGACAGAGGGAAGAAGGAAGTATTGGAACCCAACAATCTACAATCAACCTAGTCATCTGAAAACTTTGTTTTTGTATAGATTTAGATCTAGGGCAAATATGTAGATTTTTTTGTGCATATGACAACATTTTGGAAACTCTGCTTTATATAGCAATTTGATGGCGTCCAATCTGTATGGTCATTAATTTAGTTGTAAGGGAGTTACTTTATTGGTACAATTGTTACATTTTTTTTATTAAAAATGATGAATAGCTCACTATCTTATTTAGAAATGTCAAACAATTTTTTTGGAAATGATGAACATAGCTCACTTTGTCTTATTCAAAGATTCTGTAACGACCCGACTGAAAGGAAGTTAAAACGTATTGAAAACGTACTAAGGGTCGCTACTACATACATGAACACGTAAAACTTTCGAAACTTTAAAGTAGAAGAGACTATAGGTAAAAAATTTTTATTTAATAAACTGGGCCCAAAAGCATTTTACATTAAGCGAACAATAAAAAACGATGATAGAAAATTTTCATAAAAATTCAACATAAAAGCATATGGAAACATGAAATAGGAAACTCGATCCTAGACTTCTAGGGACATGATTTGCAGCTGCATCCCATAGCCTGGCCAAGTCACTGCCCTCACCAGTCGCCTGATGTCATCAAGTACCACCTGAAAAGGAAAGTCACGTACATGGGTGAGTATATAAGAATATACTCAGTAAGTAGCCCACTTAAGGGCTAAAACTGATAACATGAGATCTGATAACTTGAAATCTACTAGCATGAAACCTAAATTTAGGTCTTATCATCAGAGGGACCTAACTGGAACAGTTATTCGGGTTTCTAACCTGGGCCATAACTAGGTTCATGAAACATTTTCTCTAGGGTGATTACCTATCCCCAACCTGTGCCAACTAGAGTGTTGTGTGGGTCAGTCAGGTAAGGCAAGTAAATTAGAGACTAGCTGGCAACCTCTAGCAAAACTACACCTATCCATCCCAACACAACACCCCTGAATCATGAAAATACGGTGGAGCAATCTAGTGCATGGAAACATGCATGAGTGCCGTCTGGCGCACGATCTCGTGCCTGGGCTCAACACCGTCTTGAGACTGATAGAGCGCATGATCTTGTGCTTGAAAACTGGACTCTAACAATTGACTGATGGAATGCACAATCCTGTGCATGAAAACTGGAATCTACCAGTCAATGATAGAATGCACGATCCCGTGCATGAAAATTGGAGTCTACCAGTCAATGATAGAATGCACGATCTCGTGCCTAAAAAACTAGTTCCATCAGTCTTGAGATGGGGAAAGAAATAACCCTAGCTAACATAAGACTTAAGGATCCTTTAAGTCTACCTGAGGCCCTAAAACATGATTAAGGTCCCTATTCAGGGTCTATTCACATTCATTCGTATGGTTCTCTCAATAAGTCATACTAAAACATGATTGCAGAACTCGTGGTCTAAACTAATCAACCGACCAATTTCAACCCTTCATGACCCAAGGGATACTTCTAAACTTAGCCTTTTTACTCACTATAGTGCTACCGAAAATTCGACAGCATAACGACATACAAATAGAAAATCCCAAATTTTCTTATCACCTGGAAACAAGATAAATCACTTCCATATTCAAAATTGCCCAAACTACAAACATCCACAACACTCCCGGTACTTCACACTACCACAACCAAAGCAAGTTAGATCTCGCATCCACAACCCAACCATAACTTAACAAACATTCAGAGCAAACCAAGCCATACAATCAAAAGGTAGTCCATCCACTAATAAGGCCATTAATATAAATAAACTTCATGCTATTATCTCATCCATAAACTCAGTCAACTACACTTTAGCCCAACCTTCAAGTAACTCATATACCATGCTACCTACGAGATATCCATTAATAGGAGTCTCATAACCTTACATTTAGCCATAAAATTGCATAATGTCAACATGCTTCATGTTGGGTTATATGCCCTAAAACTCGTAGATAGTGAATGGTGACAAATTGTTCACTTGTCTCAATACGTTGTTATTAGGTTTTTACAATAAAGAGTTATTGTTACTAAAATTGCACAATTTGATCCAAATCCAATAAACTAAGATCCTAGGTTGTTTAGATGAAACTTGGACTAGAATGTGGGGACATACGGGGATCAGTGTTCAAGTAACAACCCAAATGGTCTATAGTATAAGGATAAGGCCGGGTACCTTATCTTGGTGACACTATGTGATACGACCCACTTTGTATTCGATACAGATGCATTGATCCCAAGCATCCATGTAGGAGACATGCAAGTGGGGGTATCCTATGCAATGAGATTGCATAAAACCAGATTGCGAAATAGTAACCACTAGATGTAACGCTGTTGACTAGTTTAGGTTTCTATTTCAATAGGATGACCTAGGTAACTCAATCTCAATCCTGAGTCTGTTATGAACTCCTTTTCAGGAGGGATTGTACTTAGATTTGTATGGGTGAGAGTGGCCTGTTCGCCGACTCAATAATCCTACCATTTCAGAGGCAAGACCGAATGGGGGCTGGGTGTTGGGTTTTATGCCCTAAAACTCGTAGATAGTAAATGTACCTTTTGATCGAACATTAATAAAATGATGTAGTATTCATTTATCTATGTTTGTATTATGCAATCTTGTCTTATTAACCCTAATCCAATATACTAAACATCCTAGGCTAATAGAATGAGGCTTGAACTAGTATGTAGAGACATACGGGGATAAATGTTCAAGATTTAGCCTAAAGGGTCTATAGTATAGGGATAAGGCTGGGTACCTTATCCTGGTGACACTATGGATACGACCCGCTTTGTATTTTGATACAAACGTACTGATCCAACGCGTTCATGTAGTTGACATGCGAGTGGGGATATCCTATGCAATGAGTTTGCATAAGACCGGACCGCGAAATAGTTAACCACTAACTGTAACACCGTTAGTTAGCATGGTTTCTGTTTCACTAGGATGACCTAGGCAACTTAGTCTCAATCCTAAGTGGATTATGGACTCCTGTCCGTGAGGGATTGTCCTTTGATTTGTACAGGTGAGAGTGGCCTGCACGCCAACTCAATAAGCCTACCATTTTGGGGACAAGATCGAGTGGGGAGCTGGAAACATAATCACAGAAGATGGAATTCACTCCTTCCTGACTCTAGGGTAAGTAGAGGTGTGTTCTCTTAAGTGGTGTCTCCGGGTCTTGAACAATGGGCCCTGCCCTCTTTATGGCACGAGAGGGACTAAGTTGCCTCGGATGACCTAGGCAACTTAGTCTCAATCCTAAGTGGATTATGGACTCCTGTCCGTGAGGGATTGTCCTTTGATTTGTACAGGTGAGAGTGGCCTGCACGCCAACTCAATAAGCCTACCATTTTGGGGACAAGATCGAGTGGGGAGCTGGAAACATAATCACAGAAGATGGAATTCACTCCTTCCTGACTCTAGGGTAAGTAGAGGTGTGTTCTCTTAAGTGGTGTCTCCGGGTCTTGAACAATGGGCCCTGCCCTCTTTATGGCACGAGAGGGACTAAGTTGCCTCGGATGACCTAGGCAACTTAGTCTCAATCCTAAGTGGATTATGGACTCCTGTCCGTGAGGGATTGTCCTTTGATTTGTACAGGTGAGAGTGGCCTGCACGCCAACTCAATAAGCCTACCATTTTGGGGACAAGATCGAGTGGGGAGCTGGAAACATAATCACAGAAGATGGAATTCACTCCTTCCTGACTCTAGGGTAAGTAGAGGTGTGTTCTCTTAAGTGGTGTCTCCGGGTCTTGAACAATGGGCCCTGCCCTCTTTATGGCACGAGAGGGACTTCTGTTTGATGGTTGGACCTCAAACAGGTTGTTCATTAGAGGAGCACTGGTACTTAAGGATAAAGAGGTAGCCCAGGGGTAAAAGGGTAATTTGACCTAGCTGGGGTACGTACACACGTGAAGAGCTGACTTGCTGTTGATGGTCGATATCCGTGGACATAGAAATATATCTGCAGTGAGAAGAGTGCAGTTATGGTTCTTTAGTGGAGTGAACCACAGTTAACGAACATTGATTAACTTGGTTAATGAGTTTAGCCAATTAATCTCATATCGTTGGAGCTTTTGATCTGTAGGTCCATTAGGTCCCACCGGTAGCTCATTTAGGGTGTTGAGGTAAATTTCTTAGGGAGAATTGCATATTCGAAGGTGTTCGATTATTAAGTCTAAAATATGAATTTGATTCATATCAAAACTATAGGTTATAATTAATGTGCATTAGATGCACATTAATACTATAGTTTATTTGAGAGAAAAGAATTGAATATATGTGATATTCAATTATACAATTAATTAATTATTGAATTGATTAATTGTTAGTTTAATTTATTTTAATTAAATTAGATTTAATTAAAAATAAAGTTAAAACAATGGGATATTAAGGATTATACATTTAATTAATTATGTGATAATTAAATGTTGCTAATTTAATTAATTATGATTAATTAAATTGGTTTTACTTTTAATTTTATTTTTATTTTTTGAAATTAAAATTAATTAAGGTTTTAAAACTGATTTGATTAGTTGGTTATCCTAATCGTGGTTTTAGCACAATTAGGTCTTCCTTAATAATCTCAAGGGGAGGAACTTAAGGGAGTGGTTATTCTCCAGCAACCTGAGACTCTCGATTTCCTCTCTCTCTCTCACTCTCTGTGCATCGCTTGCTTGCTTTACAGAAGAAAGAATTCTCTCCCAAAACTCTGAGAAATTTTTGTGTGTTCCCACAAACCACTCAACCAGTATACCTGTGAGTATACCGGTGTCTCCTTGGGGTGTTGTTCACGTTTTTTGGGAGATTTTCCAGTAAAGGGGACTTTCTTGTTTGCTGTATGTTCTGCAAATTTTTGGTGAAAAGGCGAATCGCGATCAAAACTTCTACGACAGTAAGTAAACCTTTGGTCCCTCGCCTTCTAGGTTTGAATCTAGATTAGATCTAGGTTTTACTGTTAATTTATGCATGTTTTATATCTGTTGTACAGTAGTTTAATATTGATTTTACTGCTGTGTATGATTTTGCCAACGTATCGGTATTTCGGTCATTGTTTAATTTGGGTTAGGTCTCTGAAATCTTTCGCTGCCTAGGGCTTTTATCCCTACACTAGGAACATAACAGTACAAGTTGGAATTCACTCCTTCCCTATTGGGGTAAGTAGATGTGTGTTCCCTTAAGGGCTGATTCCGGGGCTTGAACAAAGGCGCGACGTCCTCTCCTGGCCCGAGAGGAAGTCCTGTTTAGTGGTTGGACCCTAAACAATTTGTTCATTAGAGGAATCGGTGGTACTTAAGGTTCCAGAGGTAACCCAGGGGTAAAACGGTAATTTGAACCAGCTAGTGTTACGAACACTCGTGAAGGATTGACTTACTGTATTGGTCGATATCTGTGGACACAGAAATATTCTACAGTGAGAATAGTGCAGTTGTGGGTCTTTAGTGGAGTGACCCATAGTTAACGAATGTTGATTAACTTGGTTAATGAGTTTAGCCAGTTACTCTCGTATCGTTGGAGCTTCTGATCTGTAGGTCCATTAGGTGCACCTACTAGCTTGTAACGGGTACTCAGATGATATAGTCTTGTATATTAAGGAAATTTTAGTTAATTGTATTTGATACAATTAATATAATGTATGGAGATACATTATAGTATAAGTTTAATCAGAGAATTAAATTTTATAATAAAATTAATTTTGGATATGATTCAAAATTAATTAAAGAGAGTATGTGAATTTAATTAACTATGTGATATTTAATTAATTCATGAATTAATTAATTAGAGAATTAATTAATTTAATTTAATTTGGTTAAATGTGATTTAATCAAATTAATACTATAGTTTATGTACATTTGATGCACATTAAAACTATAGGTTAAATGAGAGAAATACAATTGAATATGATTCAATTGTGAGATTAATAAAATATTTGATATTTAATTAGTATGTGGATCAATTAATTAAGAATTAATTGAATGACCAATTTAATTCAATTGAATATGATTTAAATTGAATTAAATACTTTATATTATAATTGATTTAATTAATTGACGACCAGGATCACGTTGATGATGATCAACGGTGGAGATCGTGTAGGGAGTTAACCTCTCATTCCCCACGTACGAGTTAGGGTTGCCTCCCACTCATTCAGTGAGTTACGCATAACACAGAGAGGAAGTTCTCTCTGATCTCTCTACCAAAAACACAGCAACTTGCTTGCTGTAAATTCCCTTCCAAGACGAGATCGATCCCACAATTGAGATCTCAAGGTAGCCCAAGAGAATAACGGGTGATCCGACGTGGTGGTGTTCGTTGGGAGGAAAAAGAACGTGAATTGGAGCATCATGCTGTTTTCGGTCTTCGATCCAAGTAAGTTTCTTGATCTAAATAGGTTTTAGATCTTTTATTTAGCATGCTTAATCTGTATTTTATTTAGAAATAGTTTCTGATTTTTGTTGCCAATGTATTGGTTTTTTGTTTTTTGAAATTAAATTTGAGAACGGTCTGATATGTTTCCGCTGCCAAGGGATTTCAACCCTTCAAATGGTATCAGAGCCATCTTGTTAATTGATTTCAATTTTATGAAAATTGCATTGGTTCTTGGTGGGATTGTTCCATTATGAATGTGGTTTGCCAATAGACTGTATAGGTATTTTTTGGCCTTAGATTCATGTGTATCAGAGCCATCCCTGTGTTTTTGGGCATTTAATTCAGTAAATCGAGTCTGTAAGTCCGTGTCTATTGATTTTATGTAAATTCCATGGCGAACTGAAGAAATCGGGATGAATTTTGACAAAAATCGAAGAAAAACAGAGGCTGAATTCTAGAAATCGAAGGCTGGAATCGTTAAAGCCGAAATTAAAAAAAAAACGAAATAAGAAATTTTTGTGTCTACTGAAGCTCGAACCCAGCATGCGCCTGAAGCGATTAGGCGTGTGGTTATCGTCTTCGTGGGCGGCAGTTCCAGCTGGACGTGGGAAGTTTTTTTTTAAAACTTTCGCGTGCGGTTGCTTGGTCCGTTCGGTTCAACGATTTGTTAGCTCGGTTCGGTTCGTCAGTTACGGTTCACGCGCAATTCTTGACCGGTTCCAGCACAAAACCAGGCGGTTCTTGACCGGTTCTTGGGTTTTTAACCGGTTCCAGTGCATTCCAGGCGGTTCTTGATCGGTTTTGTTCGTTTTTGAAGCGGTTCGTGCGGTCTAACCATTTTTTTGCCTTGGTTTGGTCATTTTGGGTCTGATTCGAGGCGGTTCACGGCTAGATAGGATAATTTTATGTGAAATTAATGTAATTTTGCAATTTTGTTATCCTAGGAGGCCAAAAATACCGGTCTATTTGGTTATTTATTGCTTTATGAATGTCATTTAGCTAGATCCCACCATAGGTTAAGCATGTTTTCATGCATATTTATGTTGTAATTGTTATAATAAATGATAAATATGTATGATTTAATTTTATGAGTGATTTAGTATAATTGTTATATTAATATATGAAATTGGAAAAGCATGATGCATGTCATTAATTTAGAAAAATATAAGAGTTATATTTAATTAATGTAGCATGTATGCTTAGATTATTTTCATGAGCAATGATGTAATTGGTTATATTGTGGATGGAAATAATTAAAATCAATGCATAATTTTCATATTTTCTTAATATAAATTGTTATATTAATTAAATAAAAATGGAAAAGCATTGAGTATGACATTAATTTTGATTAATATAAGAGTTATATTAAATTAATGTCGACATTCATGTATTTTAATTTCGAGAGTGTTTAATTAGTATAATCGATATTAATTACATGAAAATTGGAATTGCATGAAGCATGACACCACTTTAGATTAATATAATCGTTATATTAATTTACTATATCGGCGTCATGGGCAATATGGTGTTTTATAATAATTAAATATGATTGTTATTTTTCAACACCATAGGTGCATGTTATAGGGCTAATCATTAAAATTTTATAATAGTTATAAAAATGATTAGAAACTGTCAACCTATAACAAAGAGTTGCATGCAAACATAGGATCTTAGGTGAAATTGAATTAATTTTAAAATGTTTAAAATTAATTAGACCTAAGCTCATTATAATTCTAATAGGATTAGAGTTATTTTCTTACTTAGAATTAAAATAGTTTTAATGAACTAAGTAGGAAAAACATTACTATGGTTATAAAGGAACTCTCCCGGTGAAGTTCTGTCTAGGCGGGGGTATTTAAGTTGACGGTTTACGAAACACCTCCTACCTGGGAACTGATCCGAAACTTGAGTTTACTTAATCATAGTTTAATGTTAGCATGCAATATCACTAGGTAATTAAAAAGGTTTAATTCACCCAGACATTAGAGTAAAGACCTATATATAAGAGTTATATAAAGGCATAGACTTAGATAGATTCACTTAGTCGAAATTTACCTATGTAATAGACCCTAAAATTATATAAATACTTAGTGGGAGGAAATATATCAAAACAAGATTTTTCATTAATCAAGTTTTGCTCTTACGTCCTCAAGAGTTCACAACGTGAGGTCCATGCTTGGCCTCGAGTCACCTTGGGAGTGACCCCTTACGGATGGTGTTTGCATGGATCAATATCAAGGTGAATGAGGGAGTATTTTATAATAAGTGGGAGTAGGACACATGTTAACATATCCTACAGCCTCCTCCATTAGGTTTCACCGTGAGATTCCTATGATCTACCTGCAAGTCGCCCTAGGAGCGATCACCCTACGGAAGGTTTGATCATGGGAGTCGGAACAACGCAAACTCCAGAAATGGATAGGGTTTCTTAGGTCCATTTCCAACTTTAAGTTTCCCTACGGTAGCATTGTTGGGGCCGACCTCTGGAATCTGAAAATGGAGGGTCACATTTACGAGAAATTGTTAAGGTGTTAATGATTTCTTGACCGAAAAATAGTAGCTAAGATCTATTGGAATATGAGTTATTCTGGCAATAGTGATTGGCTGAGATTGTCTCAATTCAGAGGAGGAGTGGATGACTGCCCTACGGTAGCTGTTGCTCTAAACCCCTGAAGTATTGTTGCAAATATGTATCATATATTATATTTGGGTCAATGATTACTTTTGCTAAATTGATTGGATAATTTATAATGGGTTTAGTGCAATTAGTTTATACAAGTAATTTGTTGTTTCAGTGATATGTGCATTGTCTTACACCATTTTATTAATAACGGTTTTAGATACAACTTGCTTAAACGACAAACTTGTGGTAAGTCATTTAAGATTAGTCTTTTGTGAGGAATGTCCTCAAACCCAAATGTCTAATTCATCTCGAATCGTTCATAATGATTATGACATTAACTGCCTAGCCAATATCAATGACAATAAATGTGATTTATTAATCATTTAAACGTGCATAGTGGAAAATGAGGATACAACCTGGATTTTTAATTCAGGTGCCACTTATCACGTTTACTTTTCCTTTCAAGGAATAAGCTCATGGCAACAGTTGCAAGTAGGTGAGATAACTCTCAGATTTTGATCTGGAGAGTATGTCTCGGCTATGGCAGAGGGGAACATTAAGTTATTTTATCCAGTGGGAGAAAATACACATTATTAGATAATGTGTATGAATTTCCTAAAGATTATTAGAAATTTGATTTCTGTATCTTACATGCTGGAACAATGATACTCTATACCTTTCTCTGCTAACGCAGTTTTATTTTAAGAAAGGAAATTGACATTTGTTCAGCTTTACTGGAAATAACCTATGTGTTTTAAGACTAATTGAGAGTAAAGCAAGTCATGAGCATTGAGTTGTTTAAGATTGCTTATACTCAGAGAAATAAAGGCAAATGATATCTTCTAAAGGAAATACTTTTCTTTGGTTCTTAAGGTGTTAGACTATTTTGATCTCAATATGATTGGGAGCTTAGTCTAGAGTATACTTCTAAGTTAGTTAGAAGAAGACTCTCTAATACCAATTAGGTCATGCCTTATGGGCAATATGACTGATAGATCTTTTATTGGAAAAGAACTAAAGAGCCAAAGAACCCTTGGAGCTTGTACATTTGGATCCTTGTGGTCCAATATGTTAAAGTAGTGGGAGGGTATGAATAATTCATCTCGTTTATGGATAATTATTCAAAGGTATGAGTATCTCTACCTAATGCAATTTAAGTATGAAGCTCTTGAGATATTCGAAGGGGCTTAAGGCTGAAGTTGAAAACTTGTTAGGTGAGATAATAAAAACACTTTGATCTGATCAATGTGTTGAGTTTAGGGACTTGAGATTCTAGGACTATTTGATAGTTCATGGGATCACATCCTAAATCTCAGTTAGGAGAAATAGAACCCTATTGGATATGGTTCAATCCATGTTGAGCTATGCTCAATTGCCTGACTCGTTTTGGGGTCACGGAGTGTTGACTGCAGTATGTATTTTGAATAACGTTCCATCTAAAGTGTTTCTGAAACACCTTTTGTGTTGTGGAAAGGACGTAAAGGTAGTTTATGTTCCTTTAGTATTTTGGGGGTGTCCAGTACTTGTGCTAGTGATTCACCCAAAAGAAATTTGAACACCGTTCAAAATTATGTCTATTTGTAGGCAACCCCAAAGGAAACGAGAGGAATATACTTTTTCAATCCAATAGAGAATAAAGAATTTGTATTGATAAATGCTACATTCTTAGAAGAAGGCCACATGAGAAATCATAAGCCACGAAGTAAGGTTGGTTTAAGTGAATTAACTAATAAAGCTACGGAATCATCAACAAGAGTTGTTGATAAGGCTAGTGCTTTTGGTCAGTCACATCCATCTCAAGAGTTGAGAGTGCCTTGATGTAGTGGGAGGGTTGTTTTATAATTTGACCATTACATGGGCTTATTTAAAGCTTAAGTCGTCATTCTTGATGATGACATAGAGGATTCATTGTCTTTTACAAAAGAAATGAATGATGTTGATAACGATCAGAGGATTGAAGCCATTTACTTGGAAATGAAATCTTTGTATTTCAATTTCATCTGGGATCTTGAACATCTGCTTGATGGGTAACACCTATTGGTTACAAGTGGATATACAAGAGGAAATGTGACATTAAGTCTTAACCATAAGTGTATATACAACAAGATCAAAAGCAAAAGGGTTTGCAAGCTTAAGTGATCCATTCATGGATTGACCTAAGCATTTCGATCTTGGAATGTAAGATTTGATACGATGATCAGATCTTTTGGCTTTAATAAGGACATTGATGAGTCTTGTATCTACAAGAAGATCGTCAGTAGTTCAGTAGCTTTCTTCATGTTGTATGTGATTGATATCCTACTCATTGGGAATGAAGTAGGTTAACTTATTGACAATAAATGTGACTAGCAGCTCATTTCCAAATAAAAGTTGGGAGTGTTGGGGTTGGTGCCCTAAAACTCGTAGATAGTGAATGAAACAAATAGTTATATACTTGTTCGATAAAGTCGTTATTGAGTTTTTGTTCACTCAAGTTATTAAATGAGTGAATTGCACGTTAAATAACCCAAATCCAATAAACTAGAATCCTTAGCTATAATATGAATACTTGAACTATATGTAGTGACATAAATATGGATCAAGTTCAAATAATAGCCTAAACGGTCTATAGTAGAGGGATAAGGTTAGGTACCTTAATCCTAGGAAAACTATGTGACGCGGCCCACTTTGTTTGAGTACAAACGACGTGATCCTGGATCGTTCATGTAGAGACATGCGAGTGGGGGCGTCCTATGCAAATGAGTTTGCATAAGACCAGGACCAAGAAATAAGTCGCTCTTGCTTTATAACGCCGTTTACTGACAAGACTGACTATTTCAATGTGATGACCTAGGTAACTCGATCTTAATCCTGAGCTAACTATGAACTCCTGTTTATTCGGGCTTATCCTTAGATCTGCATGGGTGAGAGTGGCTCAACATCGCCGACTCAATAAACCCTCCATTTCAGGGATAGAAATGGGTAGATAGCTGGGGACATAGTCTTGCAAAACGGAATTCACTCCTACCCAATATTAGGGATAGTAGAGAGGTTGTTCCCTTAAGTACTGACTCCAGAACGTGAACAAAAGGATCCCGCCCTCTCATTGGCCTGAGATGTTTTAGGTTTAGTGGTGGGACCACAAACCAATTATTCATTAGGGACTCAGCTAGAAACTTAAGGAACAAGATGTAACTTCAGGGGTAAAACGGGCTTTTGACCTAGCTCTAGTTACGAACAACTTGTGAAGGGTCGACTTACTAATCATGGTTATATCGGGTGGACAGAAATATATCTACAGTGAGGGGAGTTCAACTATCAGACTATAGTGGAGTGTCCCGGTAGTTAACGAATGTTGGTTAACTGAGTTAAAAGAGTTTAACCAGTTAAACTCGGATTGTTGGAGCCCATGATCTGTAGGTCCATTAGGTCCCCCTGCTAGCTCATACGGAGTAAACCTTAGAACATACGTGATGAGAAAGTTTGAAACGTTCAAACTCAAATTTAGGGAGATGTCGTTAAATTATGTTCGATATATTTAACGTAAAAGTTTAATTACGAATTAAACTATATTAGAGAGAGTCAAGAATATTTAAATAAGATTTAAATATTATAATTGTGTATTCGATGCACATATCGGTTTAGATATGGATAGGGATTCATATTAGAAACCGGGATTGAGAGAAAGTGAAAATTGGTGCAAGGATTTAATTTATAATTAAAATGTTTAATTGATTATTTAAATTTATTGTATTTAACATAATTCCTAAATACAAATTAATTTGAATTTAAGAAAATGAAAATCATTTCATTTTCAAAGAGGTAAAAATGAGATCATGGATTACCCATGTTTTAACCTCATCTTGCCACCAATGTTTAACACCTAATGAATTGGAGATTAGGTGGCTTGATTTCAAGAAAAGTTGGCCTCATTCTTCTTGTATAAAAGTGATGAAGAAAAGCTGAAGAGGTGTTGGTCTTTTGGTGGAAACATATGGCTTGCTGGAAATTTTCTCTAAAATAAAACTCTCTAAAAAATCCATCTCATTCTTCACTTGATTCATCATAATTTGAGTCCCACAACTCATTCTAAGGTCGGAGAATAGCGGGGAAGATCACGGTGGTTGTCCACAACAAGATTGAGCAAAGAATTCATCCACGGATTGCTTCAATTCGTCCAAAAAGGTTGGTATCTGAATTCCTCTGTTTTCGGTTCAAGAATGCATGTTTTTCTTAACTAAAATTAAAAAAATTTTGAGTGTTTCGATCCGAATTGCTTCCGCTAGTGTCGTTCTTTATAAAGTGTTATAAACCGAGATAGACGTTAAGATCTATAACAAGATAAAAGCATGCTCACTGAGGGTTAACAAACCTCTAACTCGAACAATTCGCATAGAATAGGTCGATATCTTGTAAAGCTAAGGTTACAAAAGAACTCACCCAACGAGATGCTGTCTAAGGCTGGAAGTATTTAAGTTGACGGTTTACGGAACACCTCCTACCTGGGCATCAAGTCGGTACTTGAGTTAAGTTAACCCAAGTTTTATGAGCATGTGTGAGCGATGTAAGGTTTAAAAGAGTTTATCACCTAGACATCATAAGTATAAAGTAGTTATACACACCTAGACGTAGGTTGCTTTTAAATGGTGCTTTATATAACTTGAATACTTGATTGTTATATGCTTTTATCACCATTAGAAGCATGTTATAGGACTAATTCATTAAAAATTATAATAGTTATAAAGGTTAATGAATAGAAACCATCATAACCTATAACAAAGAGTTGCATGCTAACATAGGATCTTAGATTTGAGTTAAATTTAAAATGGTTTAAAATTTAATAGACCTAAGATCACTTTTCTAATAGGATTAGAAAATCCTACTTAGTATTTTAAATAGATTTGAAATATTATTAAGTAGGATATAAGACTTCGGTTATAAGGGAACTCTCCCGGCGCCTGGTCCGGAACCTGAGTTGAATTAGCCACGGCTTATCAGCATGCACGTGCCACTAGGTAATTAAAAGGATTTAATTCACCAAGATAATAGTATAAAGACCTTATATAATAAGGCATAGACTTAGATATATTCATTTAGCTAGAATTTACCTAAGTAAAATAGACCCTAAATCATTAAAATACTCAGTGGGAGGAAACATATAAAAACAAGATGTATCATATCAAGTTTTTATTCCCACGTATCTCCAGATAGTTCTCACCATGAGAATCATACTCGGCCTCGTGTCACCCTGGAAGTGACCTCCCTTCGGAAGGTGTTTGTGTGATTCAATACCAAGGTGAACAGAGAGAGTGTTTATAGTAAGTGGGAGCAGGAAGTGTGTCAACACATCCTACGGTCTTCTCCATTGGTACGTTCTGAAATTTCATACTCCGCCTGCGTGTTGCCAATAGTGTAACCATCCCTTCGGAGGGCTTGAGTATGGGATAACAGAGCGGACTCCGTTATGGATAGGGTTTCTTAGGTTTTGCTCCAACATTGTCTTTCTTGATCGTAGCTTGTTGGGGCGGACCTCTGGAATCTGAAAATTGGGGGGTTACACGTACGAGAAATTATTAAGATAGTTAATAATTTCTTGACTGAACAACTGTAACTAAATGCTAAAAGAATAAAGCGTTATTCTTTAGAGTTTGGTCGAGAAAGTCTCGGTTCAAAGGAGGAGTAGCTGATTACCCCTCGGTGGCTGTTGCTCTAAACCTTTGAAGTATCGTTGCAAAAGAATTATGAATAAAAGGGTGTTTAATTACTTTTGCTAAATTTGATTGGGTATTATGTATAACGGGTTTAGTGCAAATTTTTAATACAAGTTATTTGTTTATTTCAGCAATATGTCGTATAATGTATGTGCTTTGTCTGACGCCAAATTAAACTATTTAGATTATACTACTAAGATCGCTCACACTAAACAAGTGGCATATGATTTAAAGGTCTTAAATGAGGAACGTCCTCAAGAAAATTGTTTAGCTTACGAGAACGTAACTAAAGACTTACTAGTCTTAGAAACGTGCATAGTGGAGAATGATAGTTCGACCTGGATACTTGATTCAGGGACCACTAATCACGTTTGTTCTTCGTTTAAAGGAATCAGTTCTTGGGAACAGCTTGAAGCTAGTGAGATGACTCTCAAAGTTGGAACTGGATAGGTTGTCTCAGCTATAACAGTAGGAAACATAAAATTATTTTTCCTTGAGAACAAGTATATATTATTAGAAAATGTATACATAGTTCCTAAGATCAAAAGAAATTTGATTTCTGTATCTTGTTTGCTTGAACAAACATATTCCGTATCTTTCTCATTAAATGAAGTTTTCATTTCCAGAAAGGGAATTCATGTTTGTTCAGCGTTAATGGAAAATAATTTATATGTTTTAAGACCCATCGAGAGCATAGTAGTTAATAATACTGAAAGGTTCAAGACTGCTACTACTCAAAGTAATAAAAGGCAAAGGATTTCTCCTAAAGAGAATACCTATCTTTGGCACCTGAGGTTAGGACATATTAATCTCAATAGGATTGGAAGATTGGTTAAGAATGACTAAACGAGTTAGAAGACGATTCATTACCTCCCTGTGAATCATGCCTTGAAGGCAAAATGACTAAACGATCTTTTAAGGGAAAAGGTTATAGGGTCGAAGAACCTCTAGAGCTTATACATTCAGACCTCTGTGGTCCAATGAATGTTAAAGCACGAGGAGGATTTGAATATTTCATCAGTTTTATTGATGATTATTCTAGGTATGGTTATCTTTACCTGATGCATCATAAGTCTGAAGCCTTTGAAAAGTTCAAGGAATACAAGGCAAAGGTTGAGAACTTATTAGGTAAAAAGATAAAACCACTTCGATCTGATCGAGGTGGAGAGTATATGAATTACAAGTTCCAAGACTATTTGATAGAACATGGAATAAAATCCCAACTCTCAGCACCTGGTACACCTTAGCAGAAAGGTGTATCAGAAAGGAGAAATAGAACCCTATTAGATATGGTTCGTTTAATGATGAGTTACGCTCAGTTGCCTGACTCGTTTTGGGGGCATGCAGTTTTGACTGCTGTTTACATTTTGAACAATGTTCCATCCAAGAGTGTTCCTGAAACACCAATTGAATTGTGGAGAGGGCGTAAAACTAGTTTACGTTACTTTAGAATCTGGGGTTGTCCAACACACGTGCTAGTGACTAACCCGAAGAAATTGGAACCTCGTTCAAAACTATGCCTATTTGTAGGCTACCCCAATGAAACGAGAGGTGGATACTTCTTCGATCCACAAGAGAATAAGGTATTTGTATCGACAAATGCCACATTCTTAAAAGAAGACCACATAAGAAATCACAAGCCACGCAGCAAGATAGTGTTAAGCGAGTTATCAAACGAAACTACGAAAACATCAACGAAAGTCGTTGATGAAGCTGGCACCTCAAGTCAGCCACGTCCTTCTCACGAGATACGAGAGCCTCGACGTAGTGGAAGGGTTGTTAGACCTGATCGCTATTTAGGTTTAACAGAAACACCAGTCATACCTGATGACGGGGTCGAGGATCCATTGACCTATAAATAGGTAATGGATGACATGGACAAGGGCGAATGGATTAAAGCTATGGATCTAGAAATGGAATCCATGTACTTTAATTCAGTATGGGACCTTGTAGATCAACCTGAAGGGGTTAGGCCTATAGGTTGTAAATGGATCTACAAGAGAAAACGAGACGCTGCTGGAAAGGTACAAACCTTTAAAGCACGACTTGTGGCAAAGGGTTTTACCCAGAGGGAGGGGATTGACTATGAAGAAACCTTCTCCCCAGTTGTCATGTTAAAGTCGATCAGGATACTTCTATCCATTGCTGCATTTTATGATTATGAAATATGGCAAATGGATGTCAAGACTGCTTTCTTGAACGACAATCTTGAAGAAAGTATCTTTATGTCTCAGCCAGAAGGGTTCATTGCCCAGGGTCAAGAGCAAAAGGTTTGCAGGCTCAAACGATCGATTTGCGATCAAGTCTTATGGCTTTGAACAGAATATTAACGAACCTTGTGTGTATAAAAGGATAGTCAAAAGTTCAATAGTAATCTTAGTTTTGTATGTAGACAATATCCTACTCATCGGGAATGATGTAGGTCCTCTGACTGACATTAAACAATGGCTAGCAACTCAATTCTAAATGAAAGATTTGGGTGAGGCGCAGTATGTTCTAGGGATCCAAATTATTCGGGACCGAAAGAACAAGACGCTAGCTATGTCTCAAGCATCTTATATAGACAAGTTGTTGATTAGATATAAGATGCATACTTCCAAGAAAGGTTTGTTACCTTTTCGACACGGAATTACTCTATCTAAGGAACAATGTCCTAAGACACCTCAAGAAATTGAGGATATGAGACGAATTCCCTATGCCTCTGCAGTAGGCAGCCTTATGTATGTCATGTTGTGTATAAGGCCTGATATTTGTTATGCAGTAGGGATTGTCAGTAGGTATCAATCTAATCCAGGATTCGATCACTAGACTGTCGTGAAGAATATCCTCAAGTATCTTAGGAGAACGAGGGACTATATGCTCGTGAATGGTGATAAGGATTTGATCCTTACAGGATACACTGATTCTGATTTCCAAACCGATAAGGATTCGAGGAAATCCACATCCGGTTCAATATTTACTTTAAACGGAGGAGCAATAGTCTGGCGTAGCATCAAACAAGGATACATAGCAGATTCGACCATGGAGGCCGAATATGTAGCTGCATGCGAAGCAGCAAAAGAAGCGGTATGGCTTAGGAAGTTCTTGACCGATTTGGAAATCGTTTCAAATATGCATATGCCCATCACTCACTGTGATAATAGCGGTGCAGTTGCAAATTCAAAAAAACCTAGAAGCCATAAGAGAGGCAAGCACATTGAAAGGAAATATCATCTCATCAGGGAGATAGTGCACCAAGGAGACGTCATCGTCACAAAGATAGCGTCGGAGCACAACATTGCTGATCCATTCACGAAGGCTCTCACGGCTAAAGTGTTCGAGAGTCATCTAGAGGGTATGGGTCTATGAGATATGTATGGAAATAATCTAGGGCAAGTGGGAGGAATGTAACCGGTATTCAAAACAATAATGTACTGGGTATTGTGATGCCCTAGTTTATTGTATTTGTAAATTGTTATTAATACAAGTATTTATTCACTCACTGCTGTTATAGATTATTATACATCCCACTAAACTAGAGTTTTAGTGCAAGTGGGAGATTGTTGGGGTTGGTGCCCTAAAACTCGTAGATAGTGAATGAAACAAATAGTTATATACTTGTTCGATAAAGTTGTTATTGAGTTTTTGTTCACTCAAGTTATTAAATGAGTGAATTGCACGTTAAATAACCCAAATCCAATAAAATAGAATCCTTGGCTATAATATGAATACTTGAACTATATGTAGTGACATAAATATGGATCAAGTTCAAATAATAGCCTAAACGGTCTATAGTATAAGGGGTAAGGTTGGGTACCTTAATCCTAGGAAAACTATGTGACGCGGCCCACTTTGTTTGAGTACAAACAACGTGATCCTGGATCGTTCATGTAGAGACATGCGAGTGGGGGCGTCCTATGCAAATGAGTTTGCATAAGACCAAGAACAAGAAATAGGTCACTCTTGCTTTATAACGTCGTTTACTGACAAGACTGACTATTTCAATGCGACGACCTAAGTAACTCGATCATAATCCTGAGCTAACTATGAACTCCTGTTTATTCGGGCTTATCCTTAGATCTGCATGGGTGAGAGTGGCTCAACATCGCCGACTCAATAAACCCCTCATTTCAGGGATAGGAACGGGTAGATAGTTGGGGACATAGTATTGCAAAACGGAATTCACTCCTACCCAATTTAGGGATAGTAGAGAGGTTGTTCCCTTAAGTACTGACTCCGGAACGTGAACAAAGGGATGCCACCCTCTCATTGGCCCAAGAGGTTTTAGGTTTAGTGGTGGGACCACAAACCAATTGTTCATTAGGGACTCAATTAGAAACTTAAGGAACAAGATGTAACTTCAGTGGTAAAACAGACTTTTGACCTAGCTCTAGTTACGAACAACCTGTGAAGGGTCGATTTACTAATCATGGTTATATCGGGTGGACAGAAATATATCTACAGTGAGGGGAGTTCAACTATCGGACTATAGTGGAGTGTCCCGGTAGTTAACGAATGTTGGTTAACTGAGTTAAAAGAGTTTAACCAGTTAAACTCGGATCATTGGAGCCCATGATCTGTAGGTCCATTAGGTCCCCCTGCTAGCTCATACGGAATAAACCTTAGAACATACGTGATGAGAAAGTTTGGAACGTTCAAACTCAAATTTAGGGAGATGTCTTTAAATTATGTTCGATATATTTAACGTAAAAGTTTAATTACGAATTAAACTATATTAGAGAGAGTCAAGAATATTTAAATAAGATTTAAATATTATAATTGTGTATTCTATGCACATATCGGTTTAGATATGGATAGGGATGAAGGTGTTCATATAACATATGCGGAACCAATTTTAGGATCGGAGGCACTTAACTACATCAATTTTAGAAAATGAAAACATGCTGTCCAAATACCGTAAACAAAGAGCAGAATTTGTACCAACCTTTTTGGAGACCGATTCAACAACTCCCTTTGATTCCTTTGATCACGAACGGTGTGTAGACCACCTCTAGTGTCTTCCCTACTATTCCCCGGGCGAAGAACGACTTGTGGGAGTCTATAGAGATAGGGAATGGGAAGGGAATGCTTGAATTTTCAAGCACTAGAGAGATATATGGAGATGAGTGAGTTTGAGACCAAAATCAGCAGCATAACAATATGGAAATGGCTCTCTTAACTCTTAATCTGATTTTGCATCTACTTATAGAGATATTCCATGCAAGGAAAGGCCTCAAGATGCAAGACACATGGTGGTAATGAAAGCCAAAGTGGATTCTAGGTGTTGAAGTCACAACACATGCAACAAGTGCATGGATGTGTTGTATTCCACTTTGTATCAACATGCAAGAGTGGAAATCCATCTAAATCCACTAAGTTTGATCCTCAATCAGATTTTGCTTGCATTCTAATTCAAATTCCAATTTCAAATTGAAATTTATTTCATGGCAATTAATTAGAAACATTTCCAATTAATTTGTTATGATTAATCCAATTAATCATTGACACCTTGTGCAATCTAATTATATATGATTCCTAATTCATATATAGTATAAAACACTTTTAAATACATAATCTCTCATTTTCCAATTTAATTCATAATTAAAGATTGTGTCAAACACAATTTACGAAAATGCCCTTTTTCTCGATTTTGAACAATTCAAAGAATCCTATCTTATTGTTCTAGGCTTTATTCCCATATGAGCTAGTAGGGGGACCTAATGGACCTATAGATCATGGGCTCCAACGATTCGAGGCTCGACTAATCTCATTAACCAAGCTTAACCAACATTCGTTAACTACCGGGACACTCCACTATAGCCCGATAGTTGCACTCCCCTCACTATAGATATATTTTCGTCCACTTGATTTAACCATGTTTAATAAGTCGATCCTTCACAGGTTGTTCGTAACTATAGCTGGGTCAAATGTCTGTTTTACCCCTATAGTACTTCTTGTTCCTAAGTCCCACTGATCCTCTAATGAACAATTGGTTTATGGTCCAACCAACAAACCGAGTCCCTCTCGGGCCAATGAGAGGGCGGGATCCCTTTGTTCAAGCCTCAGATACAGCACTTAAGGGAACAACCTCTCTACTATCCCTAATTCGGGTAGGAGCGAATTCCTTCTTGTAGAACTATGTCCCCAGCTATCTACCCGTTCCTATCCCTAAAATGGGAGGCTTATTGAGTCGGCGATGCTGAGCCACTCTCACCCATGCAGATCTAAGGATAAGTCCGAATAAACAGGAGTTCATAGTTAGCTCAGGATTAAGATCGAGTTATCTAGGTCATCACATGAAATAGTCAGTCTTGTCAGTAAACGATGTTATAAAGCAAGAGTGACTTATTTCTCGGTCCTGGTCTTATGCAAACTCATTGCATAGGACGCCCCCACTCGCATGTCTCTACATGGATGATTTAGGATCACATCGTCTGTACTATCTACAAAGTGGGCTGCATCTCATAGTGTCCCCAGGATAGGGTACCCAGCCCTATCCCTATACTATAGATCGTTTTGGCTATTACTCGAGCCTGATCCACTTTTATGTCTCTACATAAAGCTCAAGTGTTCGTCCTATAGCCAGGGATCTTAGTTTATTGAATTTGGGTTATTTAACGTGCAATTTACTTATTCAGTAACGACTTTGCTGAATGAATCTCGACAACGACTTTATCGAACAAGTATATAATTTTGTTTAACATTCACTATCTACGAGTTTTAGGGCACCAATCCCAACAAGGGATTCATATTAGAAACCGGGATTGAGAGAAAGTGAAAATTGGTGCAAGGATTTAATTTATAATTAAAATGTTTAATTGATTATTTAAATTTATTGTATTTAAGATAATTCCTAAATACAAATTAATTTGAATTTAAGAAAATGAAAATTATTTCATTTTCAAAGAGGTAAAAATGAGATCATGGATTACCCATGTTTTAACCTCATCTTTCCACCAATGTTTAACACCTAATGAATTGGAGATTAGGGGCTCGTTTGATAACGCTCCCGTTTCTCGTTTCCTGTTTCTGTTTCTCATTTTTCGAGAAACATACATGTTTGATAAATGTTTCTGTTTCTTGTTTCTATAATTTAAAAAATGTTTCCAAAAATAGGCCCAAATTTGAAAAACTCCAAAAATAAGTTTCTGTCGTTCCGTTCTTTTTTTTTTTTGTTCCGTTTCTTCCATCTTGAAATCACACTCGAGCCCTAACTCTTTCTTCCGTCAATCTCTCATCCCTTCACCGCTTATCCTCTCCATCGTCACACACCATCCATACACTCAGAATACCCAAGTTTTTATTCCAGGTAAGTTCGATGATCGATTTTTATTGAAGGGCATGTTTATTCTAAATTTAATTTTGATGATCGATTTTTGTTTCTCTCCGCTGTTGTTGATTGTTCTGAAATGTTTTATGAATAATTGGGCACGTACAAGTATTTTCGTTTGTTTTTTGTGGCTCTACTTAGAAAAAATGCTAGATTTCTTCGTGGTTGGTAGATTTTTTGTACAGAAAAACCTGTTTCATGGTTTACGGCAAATGGGTATGGTTGAAAAGAGTGGACACAAACCCTCTGTGTTGCTCACTATATATAATATCATTTCAAGCTTGCAATCTTAAGGACATGGTTGAGTGAAAGAGTGGTGATATTTGACATGATTGGAAGCCCTTATTAATTAGAAACAATAGAAACTTTACCAATCTTCTTCAGTTCTTCTTTTAAAACTACTTTGACTGGTTTCTTTTTTTATTCATTAAAGATGATTTTCTACTTTATTGATAGACACTTTCGCATAGTTGGTATTTGATATAGTATAATGTTTCGAATTTATAACTCTTGTGGCTTAATAAAAAGGTGTGAAAGCAAAAGAAATACCTTATCTGTTTCCCAGAGTAAATCCTAACCAATTTATAGTGCAATGGTACAGCTGACCATAGCTGGTTACTTTTTCTTTAAAGCTCATACTAAAAAATATGTGAAAGATATTGAGATATGGATGACAAGTTTGGAATAAGAATATCTTAGCCGGTTTGACCTTTGCAGCCAGTGATCTGTTTTCATATGTTTTGTTAATCATGAGAAGAAAATATAGTTATGCACTAAAGAGTCCTAAAATTGTGGTGTGTCTCAGAACGGGAAAAAGTGTTGGAGTTTGACACTTTGGCCACACATGAAAGAGGTGAATGTTATACATGTAGGGGGAAAGTGTTGTGTTATCACACTACTTTCTGTTAAACATACTTATAGAACTTTCATTAATGAACATCAAGTCAAATAATACAAAGTACAACAATAGAAAAAATCACAAATGGTGAAATAATGGGGTGTGGGAGAACATTTCATCTTCTGTATGGGGAATTGGCTGGATTTTCTACCATTGTTTTATTTCACAATGGTGAAAATAAGACATTTGTTTGATTTTTTTTATTGAAACTGCGAAGTGAGTTTTTTCCCCTATATATGAGAGGGAGCTTGTGATATGGGAGAAGAACATGTTTGTTGGGTGTAATTTCAAAAGTTCTGTCATGTTATTTGGTTTTATCTATGAGGAGGACATTTCCTCTTCCATATGAGTGTGATTGAAGCTTAGAGATATATGAATCGACCTTAGATTTATCAGAGTTCAAAACAAAAGGGTTTGATTTTGTTTTGCATTTGGTTGAGTTTTCATGTATTGGAAAGTGATTTTTATGCTCTATTAGCTATAGTTTTATTGTCTTCTTACTTCTTATGGCATTCTGTTGCAAAAATCATCAGAAAAACATTGTGTTGATGAAGTGAATGAAACTAATGAGTTGAAAAGTGAGGGACCATGGTCTGACAAGAATGAGACTATATTTGTTGACTTAATGGATGAAGAGGTTGCAAAGGGCAATCGACCAACTACAACATTTACAAGGACTAGTTGGAATTATATGAGAAACCAACTAAACACTAGTACCGGCTATGCTTATACTCATGATCGATTGAAAAATAAGTTCAACAAATTAAGACAAATTTACAAAGACTTCAAAAAGATATTGAGTGATATGTCGGAATTGGTTGGGATCCATTATTGGGCACTATCACCCTAGAAGAGGAGCAATGGAATGATCTTTTTAAGGTATAAATTAATAGCAAGTATTTTCCACTTCAATGTCTAATCATCTATTGAACTATGGTTGACTTTATGTATTATTGTGAAATTTCTTATAGGTCAATAGGAGAGCTAAGAGGTTTAAAAAAAGTGGTTGGCCGCATTATGCAAAGCTTATGAAAATTTTTGGAGATACTACAGCTACAGGTGCTAGTGCTTGTCCATCAACAAAACTCTTCCTTTAGATTCTAAAGATGAAAATGATGTTGGAAGCAATACAAGTTTTACTGGTGAAGACAATGGTCCTGAAAAAAAGTAGAAAACGAGTTTGAAGGAAGAAAGATGAATTTAGTAGTTTCATTTCTTCATTTATAGATGTGTATGCTGAAAATTCCAAGAGAAGAAATGACATCCTTGAGAAAAGATCTCTTAATTCTACTGCTAGTCAAGTTGGGGAAGGTCAGACATCAAAAGCAAAAGATGATGTCGATGAAGAGTTGATGGAATGCTTCAAAATTTTAAATGCAATGGAGGATCTAGATGGAGAGGCTTATACTAAAGTACTCAAACTATTGCATATGGAGATGTTGCTTGGAGAAAGTTATTTTTGCTTATGCCTGATGCGAGGAGGAAAGATTTCATTCGTAGTATCTAGGTGTCGCTTTTGTTTGGTCTGAGCTTAGATCGATTTGTTACTTTTTGGAGTTGTCATTTTTTCATATATGAAACTTAAACATCGAATTATATGTGGTTTGTTTTTGTGGTTTTATGTTCCTTACAAATGAACATTTTGAATGTGATTCACATTTCTCTCTCTCTCTCATTTATTCATGTTTAGATTTTTTTTCTTACTTATGTTTGATTCAGGAGTATTCTCATGGAACTCTTTCAACGTCATATTGAGATGAATTTAATTGAAGACAATGACTTTGAGAGTTCTGATTCTAACGACGATGATGATGCTCTATACATATTTTTCAATTTATTGTATGTTGGTTTTCACAAGATGCAATCTTCTAGACAACTATGTAGGACGTCTTCACTAAAAGGTCATGATTATGTGATCGAGTTGTTAAATGGCAACGACACAAGAAGTTTTGATTGCTTTAGGATGAAGAAAGGCACATTCATAGCTTTCTTGAAGATTTAAAAGCTAAGACGAATCTAAAAGCATCTAGGTATCTTACTGTTCAAGAGAAAGTTGCCATTTTTCTATTAATCATATCACATAATGAAAGAAATCGTATAGCAGCAGAAAGGTTTCAACATTCAAGTCAAACTATTTCTTGAGTTTTTTACCTTGTTTTGAAAAAAGTTTGCAAGCTTGGAGTAGAAATTATTTGTCCACCCGACGTAGATACTGTACCACCAGAGATCATGTCCAAGCCTAAATATTATCCTTTCTTTAAGGTAATGGTTTGAATTTGTTTTTCACAGAGAACATTTTGAAAATATATTTATGCTTATGCTTATGCTTATTTTTCAGGATTGTATTGGTGCAGTTGACGGAACTCATATTGCTGCATGTATTCCCCAAAACAAACAAATACCATTTCGTGGTAGAAAAACTAACACAACATGGAATATAATGTGTGTTTGTTCGTTTAATATGTTATTCACATATGTCATGTCTGGTTGGGAGGGGTCGGCTAATGATTCTCGTATACTCCTTGAATGCATCAGACATCCTGATAATAAATTTCCTATGCCTAAAGGAGGTATATAATTATGTTTATTTTTTATATTTTAATCTAACATTTCACTTCATCATAAGTTCTATGTGTTTTATATTATGCAGACCAGTACTATCTTGTTAATTCTAGATATACAAATATGCCTGGATTTTTAGCACCATATCGTGGTCAAAGATGCCATTTACGAGAATTTAGAGAAAGGAGACATCAGCCTCGAGGTAGGGAAGAAGTTTTTAACTGTCGACACTCTTCACTGCGAAATGTTATTGAACGTTGTTTTGGCGTATTGAAGGCTCGATTTCCAATTCTCAAACAAATGCCTCCTTACCCTGTCAACACACAAAAATATATACCGACAGCATGTTGTACTGTTCACAATTTCATTAGATTGAATGATCTTCAAGATGCTCTATTCAATGAGTTTAGCAATGAATCAATGATCGTTGAAGATATGCAGGGTTTTCCAGACAATTTACAAAGTAATATAATTGAGTTAGATGCGAGTCAACAACAGTTAAGGCGAATGGCTCGAGTGAGAGACAACATTTCCGATCAAATTTGGGCACAATTGAAGGATGAATACAATTTTATTAGTGTTTTAGATTTAGTGTCGGGACTTATTTGTATTAGATACTTTAACTTTTTGTGTTATATATTTTTTTCCTAATGCATGTTATATTTTTTTTATATTATATAACCAAATTTTATTTAGACTATAAAAAGTTAAAAAAAAAAAAAAAAACAAGAAACAGGAACAGTTATCAAACATATTCCCATTTCTAGTTCTATAAAAAACAGAAACAGGAAACAGGAAACGAAGGGCCCGTTTGGTAACGTTCTCGTTTCTTGTTTCTTGTTTCCAATTTTATTAAGAAATCTAAGCATTTAATAACTATGTATGTTTCTTGTTTCTCATTTTTTAGAAACACTTCCAAAATTTGTATAGAACTTTTGGGAACAACTAAAACTAGTTTCTCCTTTTTTGTTCTTGTTTCCAATTTTTTCCAAACATAAATAAGAATATAGGTTTATTGTTATTGAATGTATAGGTGTTAGGGTCATGAAATTCTATTTTTCTTTATTAAAAATGAAGAAACGGAAACAAGAAACGAGAACGTTACCAAACGGGCCCGAAAATGTTATCAAATGGGGCCTAGGTGGCTTGATTTCATGAAAAGATGGCCTCATTCTTCTTGTATAATAGTGAAGAAGAAAAGCTGAAGAGGTGCTGGTCTTTTGGTGGAAACATATGGCTTGCTGGAAATTTTCTCTAAAATAAAACTCTCTAAAAAACCCATCTCATTCTTCACTTGATTCATCACAATTTGAGTCCCACAACTCGTTCTAAGGTCGGAGAATAGCGGGGAAGATCACGGTGGTTGTCCACAACAAGATTGAGCAAAGAATTCATCCACGGATTGCTTCAATTTGTCCAAAAAGGTTGGTATCCGAATTTATCTGTTTTCGGTTCAAGAATGCATGTTTTTCTTAACTAAAATTAAAAGAATTTTGAGTGTTTCAATCCGACTTGCTTCCGCTAGTGTCTTGAACACTTCTACAGGGAGAAGCTTAGTTTGTTCTTAGGTTCTAAATTGTTTAGAACAGTACGAATAAAATGTTAGTCATGTCTCAAGCATCTTATATCTACAAATGTTGATTAGATTTGAGATGCTAAATTTTATGAAGGGTTCACGGCTTTTCAAGGACAGAATTCTTTTGTCTAAGGAATTGTGTCCTCAGACACCTCAAGGAGTTGAGGAATGCCCTATGCAATAGGAATTGTCAGTGAGTATCAATCTAATCCAGGATATGATCACTAGAGAGCCATTAATTATATTCTCAAGTATCTTTGGAGAATAAGGAACTATATGCTCGTGTATGGCGCTAAGGATTTGATCCTTACAAGATACACTGACACAGATGTTTCATCCTTACCTGATAAGGATTTGAGGAAATCTACATCAGTATCTGTCTTTACTCTTAAATAGAGGAGATATAGTATGACATCGCATTAAGCTAGGATGCATTGTAGCCTCGACCTACAGGTCGAAAACTATGTTGTTTGTGAAGCAACGATCGAGGCTGTAAGCCTTGGAAAGTTCGAGGCTGATTTGGAAAGTGTTCCAAATATGAACTTACCAAATACAAGACAAGCATGCACATTGAATAGGATGAAAGAATTGTTGATTCATTCACGAAGGCTCTCTCGACTAAAGTGTATGAAGGTCATCTAGATTGTCTAGGTCTACGAGATAAGTACAAAGATGTAATCTAAGGCAAGTGGGAGAAATGTAAAGGGAATAGTGGGTGCCCTAGTTTAATGTATTTGTACATAGTATATATACG
This sequence comes from Luffa aegyptiaca, assembly GCA_017139565.1. Classification (NCBI taxonomy): domain Eukaryota; kingdom Viridiplantae; phylum Streptophyta; class Magnoliopsida; order Cucurbitales; family Cucurbitaceae; genus Luffa; species Luffa aegyptiaca. The sequence continues at coordinate 29,730,195 of CM029397.1, forward strand.
TTTTATATATTATACATGTATCTATACACCCATTGCCATGATAGATTATTATACATCCCACTAAACTAGAGTTTTAGTTCAAGTGGGAGTTGTTGGGTTTTATGCCCTAAAACTCGTAGATAGTGAATGGTGACAAATTGTTCACTTGTCTCAATACGTTGTTATTGAGGTTTGTACAATAAAGAGTTATTGTTACTAAAATTGCACAATTTGATCCAATTCCAATAAACTAAGATCCTAGGTTGTTTAGGTGAAACTTGGACTAGAATGTGGGGACATACGGGGATCAGTGTTCAAGTAACAACCCAAATGGTCTATAGTATAGGGATAAGGTTGGGTACCTTATCCTGGTGACACTATGTGATACGACCCACTTTGTATTCGATATAGATGCATTGATCCAAAGCATCCATGTAGGAGACATGCGAGTGGGGGTATCCTATGCAATGAGATTGCATAAGATCGGACCGCAAAATAGTAACCACTAGATGTAAAGTTGTTGACTAGTTTAGGTTTCTATTTCAATAGGATGACCTAGGTAACTCAATCTCAATCCTGAGTCTGTTATGAACTCCTTTTCAGGACGGATTGTCCTTAGATTTGTATGGGTGAGAGTGGCATGTTCGCCAACTCAATAATCCTACCATTTCAGGGGCAAGATCGAATGGGGGCTGGGAACATAACAGTACATGTTGGAATTCACTCCTTCCCCTATTGGGGTAAGTAGATGTGTGTTCCCTTAAAGGCTGATTCCGGGGCTTGAACAAAGACGCGACGTCCTCTCCTGGCCCGAGGGGAACTCCTATTTAGTAGTTGGACCCTAAAAAACTTGTTCATTAGAGAAATCGGTGGTACTTAAGGTTCCAGAGGTAACCCAGGGGTAAAACGGTAATTTGAACCAGCTGGTGTTACGAACACTCGTGAAGGATTGACTTACTGTATTGGTCGATATCTGTGGACACAGAAATATTCTACAGTGAGAAGAGTGCAGTTGTGGGTCTTTAATGGAGTGACCCATAGTTAACGAATGTTGATTAACTTGGTTAATGAGTTTAGCTAGTTACTCTCATATCATTGGAGCTTCTGATCTGTAGGTCCATTAGGTCCACCTACTAGCTCGTAACGGGTACTCAGATGATATAGTCTTGTATATTAAGGGAATTTTAGTTAATTGTATTTGATACAATTAATATAATGTATGGAGATACATTTTAGTAAAAGTTTAATCAGAGAATTAAATTTTATAATAAAATTAATTTTGGATATGATTCAAAATTAATTAATGAGAGTATGTGAATTTAATTAACTATGTGATATTTAATTAATTCATGAATTAATTAATTAGAGAATTAATTAATTTAATTTAATTTGGTTAAATGTGATTTAATCAAATTAATACTATAGTTTATGTACATTTGATGCACATTAAAACTATAGGTTAAATGAGAGAAATACAATTGAATATGATTCAATTGTGAGATTAATTAAATATTTGATATTTAATTAGTATGTGGATCAATTAATTAAGAATTAATTGAATGACCAATTTAATTCAATTGAATATGATTTAAATTGAATTAAATACTTTATATTATAATATAATTAATTAATTAAATTAATTATAATTTAACTAATTAATTAAATATTTATTATTTAATTAATTGATGGCAGGATCACGTTGATGATGATCAAACGTGGAGATCGTGTAGGGAGTTAACCTCTCATTCCCCACGTACGAGTTAGGGTTGCCTCCCACTCATTCAGTGAGTTACGCATAACACAGAGAGGAAATTCTCTTTGATCTATCTCCTTCTCTCTACCAAAAACACAGCAACTTGCTTGCTGTAAATTCCCTTCCAAGACGAGATCGATCCCACAATTGAGATCTCAAGGTAGCCCAAGAGGATAGCAGGTGATCCGACGTGGTGGTGTTTGTTAGGAGGAAAAAGAACGTGAATTGGGGCATCATGCTGTTTTCGGTCTCCGATCCAAGTAAGTTTCTTGATCTAAATAGGTTTTAGATCTTTTAATTAGCATGCTTAATCTGTATTTTATATAGAAATAGTTTCTGAATTTTGTTGCCAACGTATTGGTTTTTTGTTTTTTGAAATTAAATTCGAGAACGGTCTGATATGTTTCTGCTACCAAGGGATTTCAACCCTTGACTTCAAACTAACCAAAAATGCTTGACAAAGTTCAAAGGCCCAAACTTGGTGCTTGAATCCAATCATGCTAGCACATTTAATTCTCAAGGAAGATTAGTCTAAAGCATAACACTTAATCCATTGGCTAATTATCAACTCTACCATCAGTAAAAAAAAAAAAAAAAAAAAAAAAAAAAAAAAAAAAAAAACTCCAACAATCATGTAATGGGTCTAAAGCACAAAAATTGCGTCCAAATAGCTACGTACCTTAGCTAAACGATGCTTGATGAATTCTAAATTAACTCAACTCCACGGCCTTTAATCAAGCTACAATAAAGGGAAAATTTTCTTAAAATCCATAGACTCTTAAAACAATTGCCTACTAGGAGCCAATTAAATTTGGGGTGATTTAACACCTGAAACTCACCCAAATCAGAAACTTGAACTTCTGTCCGGATTCCAATTTCGCTCCAAATCGACGGTTAAACCTCCAAACGCTATGGGCACCTTGAAAACAATAGCCAATATTAATGGGTATCCTTCTAACACAAACAAATCACCCATAACTTGGCTTAATTAACTTACCCAATGACAAAAAAGCTCAAATATGCTGAAACTTGAAGATCTACTACTTGAAAAAAGGCTTGTTGAATGAAACCAAAACTGAGTGAGTATTCGATTTAAACGTTATAATAAACCAACAATACTTAAATCTTTCTTACCCATGCCTAGGAGTGTTCGAAACCGCCAGAAAAAGCCCCCCACTGGTGCGGCATAGGCTGAATGATGGATGTGAGATGAGATGGTAGATAATAATAAAGATAAATTCAGCCAACCTTAGTGCAAGTATACACTATCGCACGTAGTAATAAAAACCTTAGAAGTATTCCAAGGGTATCGATCCCGCGAGGACTAAATTGGAAATTCAGATTTGAAGAACAAACTGCTCAACTGATTGCTTAAAAATAGGCAACCAAAGAAATGATTGATGATTGATTTTTAGAAAAATAAATAAAGCAAGCAAATAAATAAAAGAATAACAATAATGAATAAAACGAGGTATTCAACATGGATTCTGTTGGGTTTTATGCCACAAAACTCGTAGGTAGTAAATGAAACAAATTAATCGATCTCAATAAAGTGGTATTTGAGTAATTCAGTAATTTGGTTATTGAATAATCGAGTTTGCATTAATAAACCCTAAATCCAATAAACTAAGATCCAAGGTTGTTTAAATGAAACTTGGACTAGTATGTGGGGACATACGGGGAATAGTGTCCAAGTAACAACCTAAAAGGTCTATAGTATAGGGATAAGGTTGGGTACCTTATCCTGGTGACACTATGTGATACGGCTCACCTTGTATTCGATACAGATGCAATGATCCAAAGCATCCATGTAGGAGACATGCGGGTGGGGGTATCCTATGCAATGAGTTTGCATAAGACCGGACCGCGAAATAGTAACCACTAGATGTAACGCCGTTAACTAGTTTAGGTTTCTATTTCAATAGGATGACCTAGGTAACTCAATCTCAATCCTGAGTCTGTTATGAACCCCTTTCAAGAGGGATTGTCCTTAGATTTGTATGGGTGAGAGTGGCCAGTTCGCCGACTCAATAATCTTACCATTTCAGGGGCAAGACCGAATGGGGGCTGGGAACATAACAGTACAAGATGGAATTCACTCCTTCCCCTGTTGGGGTAAGTAGATGTGTGTTCCCTTAAGGGCTGATTCCGGGGCTTGAACAAAGGCGCGCCGTCCTCTCCTGGCCCGAGAGGAACTCCTGTTTAGTGGTTGGACCCTAAACAACTTGTTCATTAGAGGAATCAGTGGTACTTAAGGAACCAGAGGTAACCCAGGGGTAAAACGGTAATTTGACCCAGCTGGTGTTACGAACACACATGAAGGATTGACTTACTGCTTGGTCGATATCCGTGGACACATAAATATTATACAGTGAGAAGAGTGCAACTGTGGGTCTTTAATGGAGTGACCCATAGTTAACGAATGTTGACTAACTTGGTTAATGAGTTTGGCCAATTAGTCTCGTATCGTTGGAGCTTCTGATCTGTAGGTCCATTAGGTCCCACTGGTAGCTCGTAAAGAGACTTGAGACAATTAAGTATAAATTATAAATTGAAAGTGTTCAATTTATTTGGGGAATCGTATAATGTATATTGATGCATTATAATATAAAGTTTATGAAACTTTATAATATAATTTTTGAATTAATTTCAAAAATTAATTCTTGAGAGAAAATATTTGAAAGAGTTCAAATAAATTTAATATGAATTGGATTCATATTAATTTTAATAAAATCTCTAAGATTAAATATATGATATTTAATTGGGTAATTAATTAATTATGGAATTAATTAATTATTTATTAAAATTAGAGACCTTTTCCTATTAGGAAAGAAAATATTTGAAAGAGTTCAAATAAATTTAATATGAATTGGATTCATATTAATTTTAATTTTAATAAAATCCCTAAGATTAAATATGTAGACACCATATTTGGTCCGGCTAGATTTATTTTATTTATATTATGCTTTTTATTATCATGAATATTCTTATTTTTTATATTTGTTATTGTTAGAAAAAAAAAGAATAAAAATAAAAATAAAACAAATTAAAAAAAAATCTTCTAACCACCCTTCTTTTTAAAACGTTTTTTTCTCCCATATTTTTCTCATCCTTCCCCCACTAACGTATCTTTCTCCCTCAAAATCTTAGCCCTCTCACCCACATTACCACGTTCTCCCTCTTTTCTCTCTACTCACCGTACTGTTTGTAGAATGATGAAGCTTATAAATGGGGGAGGCCTAAGCAAGAGAGGAGGGGGGAGTTTTGGAGATAAAAATATAAAAAGAGAGATTGTAAAGGTTGAAATGGGAGGAAATTTGAGTCAAAATTGATATTTTGATTTTGAACCCCACTTTCTCTCTCCTCTCCTTTCCTTTCCTCCATGAAAATTTCATTATTCCTCCACTCAAACCCATTTTCTTCTTCCTAAACAAAAAACCCCACACTTCGAATTTCAGTGAACGGTAGCAACCGTAAACTTAGCACACTCATACACCCATTTTCGACGAACACCGCAACATTGCAACAAACCCACGCTAGTGACCCATTTGAATCCAAGAAACCCACATCTCAACTCTGTCACCCAACTCATGAACGCCATCGCAACCACCCAACGAACACAGCCTGCATGCCGCCGCTCGAGTCCGTAGCCCCGACGCCGAACATCTCCAGCCGCCGCAGAATCCGCAATTCCGACACTGAGCGTCGACGACTCCTTCGAACAACCCCAACGCCAGTCGAATCCATCCCAATCTCCGGCGACCCATGAGTGTTAGGCTCCGACAAATTGACTGCTGACCCAAGATTAGAGATAAGAGGGAAAGTGGAGGGAAGAAGAAAGGAAAGGAAAAGAAGAGAGGGAGAGGAGAATCGGGGAGAGAGAAAGCAAATGGAGAAGAAGGAAGAAGATGAAAAGTTGGTGGGACCCATTTTGTCATTTATTCTTTTATTTTTCTTTTTCTTTCAATTTATTTATCTACCTTTTTTTTTATTTGCTTAAACAACTTTTTTTTCCCTCTCAAATTTTAAGTTGTAAGTTTTTTTTTACCCATATTTCCTCAAATCAACTTCAATTAGGTTTTAATTTTAAAAGTCTAATTTAAAATTTAAATTGATTTATTTTAGATTTTCAAATCTAATTTTTAATTGGAATTTAATTGAGAGTCTCCCAATCTAATTTCTAACTTAATTTCAATTGGGTTTTAACTCAAATATCTAACTTAAATTTGGATTTGTATTTCCCTAATTAGTTTCCATTGGGTTATAATTAGAAATTTCAATTTGCCTTAGATTTGAATTTTCAATTTGATTTTAATTTGGATTTTCAAAATGGTTTTACTTTGCCATTGAAATTCAATTCTTCTTTCAAATTAGATTCAAATTGGACTTAATTTGAATGTTAATTTTACCTTAATGATTTAAAGTTGGAATACCCAAGATGAATCTCAAAGTGTTTGAAATGGCCAAATGAATTTCAAAATGACCTTTCAACTAGGATTTTTAATTGAATTTCAATTTGATTTTAACTCAAATTTTTTTAAATGATTTTAAACTTTCCTTCGGTTGGTTTTATTTTCAACTTGGAATTTTCTAATTAACTTTTAATTGGATTTGATTTGTGGAAATTAACAAAAAGAATTTGTTTGTTTTTATTTTTTTTTTGTTCAATGGTATCATACCACTCATAATTATTAACTCACATTTTATTCTAAAATGTGAAATAATAAACATGAGACATTTATTGGAAAAGAAAATCATGTGACCTATGATAGAGTTGAGATAATGTAATTTCTCACATTCTAGAGGTGGATAAATTTTCTTTTAGTTAAAAGGAAATTTCAACATGATAAGTCAAATTATTGGGCATAACCCCACTCACCATATCTTATCCTTACTTTATTTTTTAAAGTTAAGGCAAGATAAAGTGAGACATTTGTCATTTAATTATTTATTTATTTGTTTTTCAAAATAAAGGACCAATTTATGATAGAATAAAAGGATAATTTTAAAATAAAATATGGTAACCGTTTTAAACGGGTGTTGTAGGGGTGTTAATACCTTCCCTACACTCAATCGACTCCCGAGCCTAATTTCTGGTTTCTAAGACTAGTTTTTATCTTAAAATGGGTGACCAATCACACCCTATGATGATTGGTGGCGACTCCAAACCTTTCTACTTGGAAGAGACCCTTAGGAAAGGACGCCGGCCGCTCCGCGTCGCGATGACGTTGCGACAAAATATATGATATTTAATTGGGAAATTAATTAATTATGGAATTAATTAATTATTTATTAAAATTAAAGACTTTTTCCTATTAGGAAAAGGTCTTCCTTTTCCTATTAGGAAAAATGTATTGGCCTTTACTATATATAGGATCCCTGGGGTGGGGTGAAAGGCATCCCATTCATTCTCCTACTCTCAGAGAATTCTCCCAAATGCTCCCACAAGTCTCCTGGCTCTAGTAGTCTCAAAGTCATACCGGTGTAGCCATAGTGGTGGTGTTCGCACTAGTTCGTGATTATTTCACAAGCAATTGGTGAATTTAATCAGAGTCGTCAACGAGAGTAAGTAACTTGTTACTATATAAATTAGATCTATGTCTAATATTTTTGTATGCTTAGCTTTAATATAAATCTAGAATAGTTCTAAATTTATTGCCAATGTATTGGTATTTTAGATTAAACAAAATTAATTACGAATTGGTCCCAATCACGCTTCCGCTTTACGGAATTACGGAATTCCAATCCTTCAATTGGTATCAGAGCCGATCGTAGATCTAATTTTGTTTCTCTAAAATTTGCATTGGCTATTGGTGGGATTGATTAATGCATAATGTATGTATGGTTTGCATTGAACTGTTTAGGTTAATTTTATGGCCATAGATTTTACTATTTTTATGTGATTTGATCATGTAAGGGCCCGGTGTTTCGGGTATTTTATGTAAAATCGAGTCCTATGTAAGTCCGGGTCTAGAATAGGTTTTTTATGAGATAAAAATCGGAGAAATCGCGACGCTGTCACGATTACAGCACGCGTTAGGGATTCGCAACAGGACGGTTCAAGGCGGTTGGGCGGTCCGGTTCACGCGGACTGGCTGGGCTGGGACCGATTTGAAGGATTGGAATTCCCAATTCTGTTACAGCGGAAGCAATTGGACCGTTTGTAAATTAATTTTGTTCTACAAAATACCAATACATTGGCAAAAAGGTAAGCGATGAGAAACATACCGTCGTCTAACGACTCTGAATTCTTGAAGAACACCACCAATCGGCTACACCAGTATATCTCTAAGACTTCTTGAAGCAGGAGACTTGTGGGAATCTTTTGGGAGAGATCTCTGAGAGAAGGAGAGACAATGGGATGCCTTTCACCCCACCCCAGGGGTCCTATATATAGGTAAAGGCCAAGACCTTTTCCTAATAGGAAAAGGTCTATTAATAAGTTCAAATCTATTATCTGAACAATATCTAATTTTAATAAATAATTAATTAATTCCATAATTAATTAATTATCCAATGAAATATCATATATTTAATCTTAGGGATTTTATTAAAATTAAAATTAATATGAATCCAATTCATATTAAATTTATTTGAACTCTTTCAAATATTTTCTCTCAAGAATTAATTTTTGAATTTAATTAAAAAATTATATTATAAAGTTTCATAAACTTTATATTATAATGTATCAACATACATTATATGATTCCCCAAATAAATTGAACATTTTCAATTTACAGTTTATATTTAATGGTTTCAAGTCTTTTTACGAGCTACCAGTGGGACCTAATGGACCTACAGATCAGAAGCTCCAACGATACGAGACTAATTGGCTTAAACTCATTAACCAAGTTAGTCTCCATTCGTTAACTCTGGGTCACTCCACTAAAGACCCACAGCTGCACTTTTCTCACTACAGAATATTTCTGTGTCCACGGATATCGACCATTGCTACTAGTCAGTCCTTCACGTGTGTTCGTATCCCAACTGGGTCAAATTACCGTTTTACCCCTGAGTTATCTCTACCTCCTTAAGTACCAGTGCTCCTCTAATGAACAACCTGTTTGTGGTCCAACCATCAAACAGAAACCCCTCTCGGGCCAGTGAGAGGGTAGGGCCCTTTGTTCAAGACCCGGAGACACCACTTAAGGGAACACTCATCTACTTCCTCAAAAGTCGGGAAGGAGTGAATTCCATCTTGTGTGATTATATTCCCAGCTCCCCACTCGGTCTTGTCCCCAAAATGGTAGGCTTATTGAGTCGGCGTATTGGCCACTCTCACCCATACAAATCAAAGGACAATCCCTCGTGAACAGGAGTCCATAATCCACTCAGGATTCAGACTAAGTTTCCTAGGTCATCCTAGTGAAATAGAAACCTAACTAGTTAACGGTGTTATAGCTAGCGGTTACTATTTCGCGGTCCGGTCTTATGCAAACTCATTGCATAGGATACCCCCACTCGCATGTCTACTACATGGACGCTTTGGATCAATACGTCTGTATCAAATACAAAGCGGGTCGTATCACATAGTGTTACCAGGATAAGGTACCCAGCCTTATTCTTGTACTATAGACCTTTTAGGTTGTTACTTTGAACATCGATCCCCGTATGTCCCCACATACTAGTTCAAGTTACATGCAAACAACCTTGGATCTTAGTTTATTGGATTTGGGTCAAATAGTGCAATATTTAACAATAACATTTTATTGCAGAAACTAAATAACACTTTATAAAACACAAGTATAAAATTTGTTTACATTCACTATCTACGAGTTTTAGGGCATAAAACCCAACACGATTATGTCCGGTTCAGCTGGAATTTGGCTCGGTTCGTGGTTTTCGTAGCTGGTTCGAAGTGGTTCGGGTCGGTTCGGACTGTCTAGACCAGTATTTGGAGCTGCAGAAGGACTTTTAGGATAGAATTTAGCTATAATTATTGTAATTTATGCTTTATTTTATCCTAGGGGCCAAAATTAACCGGTTCAATTGCTATTTATTTGCTTTATGGATGTCATATAGCTTAAATTCCCACCATAGGTTAAGCAAGTTTTCATGCATATTTATGTTATAATTGTTATAATGTATGGTAATTATGCATGAATTTAATTTCATGAGTTATTTAATATAATCGTTATATTAAATATATGAAATTCGTGAAGCATGATGCATGACATTAATTTAGCTAAATATAATTGTTATATTTTATTAATGTAGCATGCATGCTTAGGATTATTTTCATGAGAATTAATATAATTAGTTATATTATGAATGAAAATAATCAATATATATCAATGCTTGTTTTCATGTATGATTTAATATAAAATGTTATATTAATTAAATGAAAATGGAATAGCATTGAGCATGACATTAATTAGATTAATATAAGAGTTATATTATATTAATGTCAAATTTCATGTAATTTAATTTCGTGGATGTTTAATTAATATAATCGACATTAATTAAATGAAATTGAAATTGCATGAAGGATGACACCACCTTAGATTAATATAATTGTTATATTATCGTTATCGGCGTCATAATAATATGGTGTTTAATAATTAGAATATGATTGTTATTCTTCCAACACCATAGAAGCTTGTTATAGGGCTAATCATTAAAATTTAATAATAAGTTATAAAATTGATTAGAAACCATCAACCTATAACAAAGAGTTGCATGCAAACATAGGACCTTAGGTTAAAATGTATTAATTTTAAAATGTTTAAAATTAATTAGACCTAAGCTCATTATAATTCTAATAGGATTAGAATTATTTTCTTACTTAGAATTAAAAATAGTTTTAATTGACTAAGTAGGAAAAACATTACTATGATTATAAGGGAACTCCACCAGTTAAGTTCTGTCTAAGGCTGGGGGTACTTAAGATGACGGTTTACGGAACACCTCCTACCTGGGAACTAACCCGAAATACCGGAGTTGAATTAATCATAGTTAAATGTTAGCATGCAATGACACTAGGTTTATTAAAAGAGTTTAATTTACCTAGATCTTTAGAGTAAAGATTTATCATAACTATTGGTTATAAGGGAACTCTACCGGTAAAGTTCTGTCTAAGGCTGGAGGTACTTAAGATGACGGTTGACGGAACACCTGCTACCTGGGAACTGAGCCGGAACTTGAGTTGAATTAACCATAGTTATATTAGCATGCAATGTCTCTAGGTAATTAAAAGTGTTTAATCCACCTAGACATTAGAGAAAAAACCTATATATATAAAAGTTATATACAGGCATAAACTTAGATAAATTCACTTAGCCGGAATTTACCTAAGTAATAGACCCTATAATTATAAAAATACTTAGTGGGAGGAAATATGTCAAAACAAGATTTTCATAAATCAAGTTTTGCTCTCACGTCCTCAAAAGTTCACAACGTGAGGTCCATGCTTGGCCTCGAGTCACCCTAGGAGTGACCCCCTACGGATGGTGTTTGCATGGATTAATATCAAGGTGAATGAGGGAGTATTTTATAGTAAGTGGGAGCAGGACACATGTCAACGTATCCTACGGTCTCCTCCATTAGATTGCACCATGAGATCCCCATGATCTGCCTGCGAGTCGCCCTGGGAGCGATCACCCTATGGAGGGCTTGATCATGGGAGTCGGAACAACGCAAACTCCAGAAATGGATAGGGTTTCTTAGGTCCATTTCAAACTTTAACTTTCCCTACGGTAGCATTGTTGGGGCCGACCTCTGAAATCTGAAAAATGGAGGGTCACACTTACGGGAAATTGTTAAGGTGTTAATAATTTCCTGACCGAAAAAAACGGTAGCTAAGAACTATTGGAATATGAGTTATTCCGAGAATAGGGATTGGCTGAGATTATCTCAATTCAGAGGAGGAGTAGCTGACTACCCTACGGTAGCTGTTGTTCTAAACCTCTGAAGTATCGTTGCAAAATGAATGTTTATTCTATGGGTTGATCATTACTTTTGCTAAATTGATTGGATTAAAATAATAATATTATTTTGTGTAATGGGTTAATGCAACAATACTTATTAAGTTAATTTGTTTGTTCTATCAGCAATGAAACGTTCTTTGTATGCCTCTAATAACGCCAATTACAAAACTGGTATTTCTAATACAACTAAGAAAATGAACTTAAACACTAAATGCGTGGAATTGGTCTTAACTGAGGACGGTCCTCAAGACCATATGTCTAATTTATCCGAAATTGTTCATGATGAATATGACATAGACTGCTTAGCACATCTCAATGAAAATAAATTTGATTTATTGATCATTGAAACGTGTATAGTGGAAAATGATGATACAGCCTGGATCCTTGATTCAGGTGCCACTCATCACGTATGCTCTTCCTTTGAGGGAATGAGCTCCTGGCAACAGTTAGATGCTGGGGAAATGACTCTCAGAGTTGGGACTGGGGAGCTCATTTCTGCTAAAGCAGTGGAAGATATTAAAATGTTCTTCTCCAGGGAACGCTATATGTTATTAGATAACGTATATATAGTTCCCAAAATAAAAGGAAATTTGATTTCTATTTCTTGTTTGCTAGAACAAGGGTATTCAGTGTCATTTTCTGTGAATGAAGCTTTCATTACTAAAAGGGGTGCTGATATATGTTCTGCAAAAATAGAGACAATTTGTATGTCTTCAGACCAATAGAGTCTAGGGCTATTTTGAACAATGAAATGTTTAAAACAGCTGAGACTCAACCAAAAAGGCAAAAAGTTTCTCAAAGTACCTATCTTTGGCACTTGAGACTTGGCCACATAAATCTCAATAGGATTGGGAGATTGGTTAAGAACAGACTTCTAAGCCAGTTAGAAGATGGTACTTTACCTCCATATGAGTCATGTCTCGAAGGTAAGATGACCAAACGACCTTTTACTGGAAAAGGTTATCGTGCCAAGGAGCCCTTAGAACTCGTACATACGGATCTCTGTGGTCCAATGAATGTAAGAGCTCGAGGAGGGTATGAATATTTCTTCTCTTTTATAGATGATTATTCAAGGTATGGTTATTTATACCTAATGAGTCATAAGTCTGAAGCCCTTGAAAAGTTCAAGGAGTACAGGACTGAAGTTGAGAACTTGTTAGGTAAGACCATTAAAACACTTCGATCTGATCGAGGTGAAGAGTATTTGGACTTAAAATTCCAAAACTATTTGATAGAACATGGAATTTCGTCCCAACTCTCAACACCAGGTACACCTCAGCAGAATGGTGTATCTGAAAGGAGAAACAGAACCTTGTTAGACATGGTTCGATCCATGATGAGCTATGCTCAGTTGCCTAGTTCTTTTTGGGGTTATGCAGTAGAGACTGCAGTTTATATTTTGAATGTTGTTCCCTCAAAGAGTGTTTCTGAAACACCATTTGAGCTCTGGAAAGGGCGTAAAGCTAGTTTACGTCATTTCAGAATTTGGGGCTGCCATGCACATGTGTTAGTAGCAAACCCAAAGAAATTGGATTCACGTTCAAAATTATGCCTATTCGTAGGCTACCCAAAAGAAACAAGAGGTGGATACTTCTTCGATCCAAAAGATAATAAAGTGTTTGTATCGACAAATGCTACTTTCTTGGAAGAAGACCACGTTAAAGAACACATACCACGCAGTAAAATTGTGTTAAGTGAACTTTCTGGTAAAGCTACAGATGAATCAACAAGAGTTGTTGATGAGGCTGGACCTTCAAGAAGAGTTGCTGATGAGCCCAGTTCAGAGGCTGGAACTTCAACAAGAGTTGTTGATGAGCCCAGTACATCTGGTCAAGCCCATCTTTCTCAAGAGTTGAGAATGCCTCGACGTAGTGGGAGGGTTGGTATTCAACCTGAACGCTATTTGGGTTTAGCAGAAACTCCAACTGTCATACCTGATGATGGGGTTGAGGATCCATTGACCTTTAGACAGGCAATGAATGATGTGGACCATGACCAGTGGGTCAAAGCTATGGACCTAGAGATGAAGTCTATGTACTTCAATCAAGTCTGGGATCTTGTAGACCTACCTGAAGGGGTTAAACCCATAGGGTGCAAATGGATCTACAAGAGAAAACGAGACGCAGCTGGGAAAGTACAGACTTTCAAAGCTCGACTTGTGGCAAAGGGTTATACCCAAAAAGAGGGGGTGGACTATGAGGAAACCTTCTCCCCAGTTGCCATGTTAAAGTCGATAAGAATTCTCTTGTCCATTGCCACCTTTTATGATTATGAGATTTGGAAAATGGACGTCAAAAATGCCTTTCTGAATGGCAATCTTGATGAGAACATATTTATGTCTCAACCAGAGGGGTTTGTTGCTCAAGGTCAGGAGCAAAAAGTTTGCAAGCTTAGACGATCCATTTATGGGTTGAAGCAAGCTTCCAGATCTTGGAATATAAAGTTTGACACTGCTGTCAAATCTTATGGCTTTGACCAGAACGTTGATGAGCCTTGTGTTTACAAAAGGATTATCAACAGTTCAGTAGCTTTTCTGGTGTTGTATGTAGATGATATTCTTCTCATTGAGAATGATGTAGAATATCTAGCTGACATTAAAAAATGGCTATCGACTGAGTTCCAAATGAAAGATTTGGGTGAAGCTCAGTATGTTCTAGGGATTCAAATTATCAGGAATCGTAAGAACAGAACGTTAGCCCTATCTCAAGCATAATATATAGACAAGATGTTGTCTAGATATAAGATGTAGAATTCCAAGAGGGGTTTACTACCCTTCAGGCATGGAGTTCATTTGTCTAAGGAACAGTGTCTTAAGACACCTCAAGAAATTGAGGATATGAGACGCATCCCTTATGCTTCAGCTGTGGGCAGTCTTATGTATGCCATGTTGTGTACTAGGCCTGACATTTGCTATGCAGTTGAGATAGTCAGCAGGTACCAGTCCAATCCAGGGTTAGACCACTGGACTGTAGTTAAAAACATCCTCAAGTATCTTCGGAGAATGAGAGACTATCAACTTGTGTATGGCTCTAAGGATTTGATCCTTACAGGATACACAGACTCTGACTTTCAGACTGATAAGGATTCTAGGAAATCCACATCAGGGTCAATATTTACCTTCAACGGGGGAGCTATAGTTTGGCGTAGCATCAAGCAAGGATGCATTGTAGACTCCACCATGGAGGCTGAATATGTCGCTACTTGTGAAGCAGCTAAGGAGGCTGTATGGCTACGGAAGTTCTTGATGGATTTGGAAGTTGTTCCAAATTTGAACTTGCCAATCACCCTTTACTGTGATAATAGTGGTGCAGTGGCAAATTCTAAAGAACCTTGCAGTCATAAAAGAGGCAAGCACATAGAGCGCAAATATCATCTCATCAGAGAGATCGTCCAACGAGGGGACGTGATCGTCACGAAGGTAGCCTCTGAGCACAATATTGCTGATCCATTTACGAAGGCTCTCACGGCTAAAGTGTTCGAGGGTCATCTAGAGGGTCTAGGTCTGCGAGATATGTACATAGAATAATCTAGGGCAAGTGGGAGAAGTGTAATGGGTATTATGAATGCCCTAGTTTATTGTATTTATCTGTATTTGTACTTTTCATGTATTATACAATATTAATACAAACTACTATTTCTACTTCAATGATTATTCATTCAATTTTGATTGTTGATGTACATTGCCCACTAGAGTTTTAGTTCAAGTGGGAGTTGTTGGGTTTTATGCCCTAAAACTCGTAGATAGTAAATGAAACAAATTAATCGATCTCAATAAAGTGATATTTGATTAATTCAGTAATTTGGTTATTGAATAATCGAGTTTGCATTAATAAACCCTAAATCCAATAAACTAAGATCCAAGGTTGTTTAAATGAACTTGGACTAGTATATGGGGACATACGGGGATCAGTGTCCAAGTAACAACCTAAAAGGTCTATAGTATAGGGATAAGGCTGGGTACCTTATCCTGGTGACACTATGTGATACGGCCCACCATGTATTCGATACAGATGCAATGATCCAAAGCATCCATGTAGGAGACATGCGGGTGGGGGTATCCTATGCAATGAGTTTGCATAAGACCGGACCGCGAAATAGTAACCACTAGATGTAACGCTGTTAACTAGTTTAGGTTTCTATTTCAATAGGATGACCTAGGTAACTCAATCTCAATCTTGAGTCTGTTATGAACCCCTTTCAGGAGGGATTGTCCTTAGATTTGTATGGGTGAGAGTGGCCAGTTCGCCGACTCAATAATCTTACCATTTCAGGGGCAAGACCGAATGGGGGCTGGGAACATAACAGTACAAGATGGAATTCACTCCTTCCCCTATTGGGGTAAGTAGATGTGTGTTCCCTTAAGGGCTGATTTCGGGGCTTGAACAAAGGCGCGCCGTCCTCTCCTGGCCCTAGAGGAACTCCTGTTTAGTGGTTGGACCCTAAACAACTTGTTCATTAGAGGAATAAGTGGTACTTAAGGAACCAGAGGTAACCCAGGGGTAAAACGGTAATTTGACCCAGCTGGTGTTACGAACACACGTGAAGGATTGACTTACTGCTTGGTCGATATCCGTGGACACATAAATATTATACAGTGAGAAGAGTGCAGCTGTGGGTCTTTAGTGGAGTGACCCACAGTTACCGAATGTTGACTAACTTGGTTAATGAGTTTGGTCAATTAGTCTCGTATCGTTGGAGCTTCTGATCTGTAGGTCCATTAGGTCCCACTGGTAGCTCGTAAAGAGACTTGAGACAATTAAGTATAAATTATAAATTGAAAGTGTTCAATTTATTTGGAATCGTATAATGTATATTGATGCATTATAATATAAAGTTTATGAAACTTTATAATATAATTTTTGAATTAATTTCAAAAATTAATTCTTGAGAGAAAATATTTGAAAGAGTTCAAATAAATTTAATATGAATTGGATTCATATTAATTTTAATAAAATCCCTAAGATTAAATATATGATATTTAATTGGGTAATTAATTAATTATGAAATTAATTAATTATTTATTAAAATTAGAGACCTTTTCCTATTAGGAAAGAAAATATTTGAAAGAGTTCAAATAAATTTAATATGAAACGGATTCATATTAATTTTAATTTTAATAAAATCCCTAAGATTAAATATATGATATTTAATTGAGAAATTAATTAATTATTTATTAAAATTAGAGACTTTTTGCTATTAGGAAAAGGTCTTCCTTTTCCTTTTAGGAAAAAGGTATCGGCCTTTACTATATATAGGACCCCTGGGGTGGGGTGAAAGGCATCCCATTCATTCTCCTACTCTCAGAGAATTCTCCCAAAGGCTCCCACAAGTCTCCTGCCTCTAGTAGTCTCAGAGTCATACCGGTGTAGCCATAGTGGTTGTGTTCGCACTAGTTCGTGATTATTTCACAAGCAGTTGGTGAATTTAATCAGAGTCGTCAACGAGAGTAAGTAACTTGTTACTATATAAATTAGATTTAGATCTAATATTTTTGTATGCTTAGCTTTAATATAAATCTAGAATAGTTCTAAATTTATTGCCAATGTATTGGTATTTTAGATTAAACAAAATTAATTACGAATCGGTCCCAACCACGCTTCCGCTTTACGGAATTACGGAATTCCAATCCTTCAGATTCATCCCAAAGGCAATAACCGTAATCATGGATTATTCAACCTATGCCTATTCAATGCATTGGGTCAGATTTAACTTCTATTTGGCCTTGCTCCCAAGAACCGTTAGAAGGCTAAGCGAGTACCGTTA
Source organism: Luffa aegyptiaca (assembly GCA_017139565.1). NCBI lineage: Eukaryota > Viridiplantae > Streptophyta > Magnoliopsida > Cucurbitales > Cucurbitaceae > Luffa > Luffa aegyptiaca. The sequence goes on from CM029397.1 coordinate 29,747,616, forward strand.
TGCACATTTCTGTGACTCTACTCCGACATAGATAATTCACAAATGCAATCTATAACCCTATAGTTGATATAGGGTGCCTTAGGCAGCTTGCCCTATACCACCAAACAATCTCTTTCGAGCTTTTTCTCCTATATCACCTTTATGAGAACCGATATCGTCTGTCCCTTTCGAGATCAAACTCACATAACATGCAAATTCTAAGTGATCAAGTTAAACTCAGCAAGATCAGAATGATATTCAATAAAGAATGACATGCATTGAACAATACTTAAGCAAATAAAACACTTTCAAGCTATTGAACTATAGGGAATTCACCATATTGAACCCCTCAACGGAATTTAGCTACTCATGGTGGGATAAAGTGCAAATGAATACATTTTCATTGAAAATAAGATGTAAAGAATACAGATAAATGAAAAGTATCAAAAGCTGGAAATAATGACAGTAGCCAAATACTAGGGTTTTTCTATTTTATCCAATCCTTCTAGAGTTCGCTTAGACACTCCACTCTCTCGCTTTTACAAGTGAGAATCAGTGAAAATCCCTACAAACCCTAAGGTTTGATGTCTAACTAAGGTTAGAATTTTGTCATCTAAGAAGGACCTCGGGCATCCCTACTCATAGGTGTCAACTAGGGTTCTGTCACCACCCTCTTCTTCCAAATGAGTTCTGCTTGAACTTGACTTCGAATCTCGAGCTTATATAGTGCTGAAAGCGGTTGAAGAGCTGCGAATTAAGTGCTGGTAGGTAGCCCAGTCGGTTTCGGGGTCAAAACAGCCGATTAGGTGCGAAGAAGTCTCGTTAAAAACGACCCGCGGAAGACTTGGAACGGCCTCTGTTTTTCCAGAAATGCGGTCGCATTTCATTTTGCCTTCCCAGAAATGTGGTCGTATTTCTGGGCAAATTCCAGCATTTCCTTTGTTTTCCTACACAACAACAAACTTAGTCAAATTCTCTTAAAATTGAGTCTTTTTAAGCACAAATGAGCATAATTTGACAAAAGTGATTCTCAACACCCTAACTTAACAACTTTAACATGTTTTGAGCTCGGGAACAGTAAAATTGATCTAAACATGCAATATTTGGCAAGGAAATGAGCTAAATATAAGGGTAAAATAGGTATATTTTTTATCCTTATCATATCCCCAAACTAAACCTTAAACCCTAAACCCTAAACCCTAAACCCTTATATAGTGCTGAAAGTGGTTGAAGAGCTGCAAAATAAGTGCTGGTAGGTAGCCCAGTCGGTTTCGGGGTCAAAACAGCCGGTTAGGTGCGAAGAAGTCTCGTTCAAAACGACCCGCGGAAGACTTGGAACGGCCTCTGTTTTTCCAGAAATGCGGTCGCATTTCATTTTGCCTTCCCATAAATGCGGTCGCATTTCTGGGCAAATTCCAGCATTTCCTCTGTTTTCCTACACAAGAACAAACTTAGTCAAATTCTCTTAAAATTGAGTCTTTTTAAGCACAAATGAGCATAATTTGATAAAAGTGATTCTCAACACCCTAACTTAACAACTTGAACATATTTTGAGCTCGGAAACAGTAAAATTGATCTAAACATGCAATATTTGACAAGAAAATGAGCTAAATATAAGGGTAAAATAGGTATATTTTTTACCCATATCATATCCCCAAACTTAACTCATTGTTTGTCCTCAGGCAATAGCCAATCAAAACGTTAGAGATCAATTTTTTAATTGCAAACCAAAATGCAAGAGCTCAATACTAATTTCAAACCAAAATGTTAAGGTTCATGTGTAATTGTCAATCATGGTACTAGTATCAACTTTTAATTGCAAATCAAGTGACATGGAAGGAAATAAACATGTTTTTCAAGACCATTTTCTAAAAAGTTTGCCTTTTAGGAGAGGGTTCTACTTTAGTGCCAGTCACAACATCTGAGTTTCCTAGGCATGAAGATTTCTATTGTTCTTTTTCAAAGCAAAACTCTCCCTAGTCCATCCTAACCAATATGTTTAAACTACCTAACTTCTACTCATTGAGCCTAGTGTAGTCCTTTAAGTTAAGAAAACAATCGTGAGGTAAATATGAGCATACATGAGTTACTAGACCTTTCTATCTCCCCCAAACTTATTTGACTGCTGGTGCTCTTTTTATTCAACTTCTTTTTCTCCCAAGAGTATCCTTGTTGTCATCTTTACCTTCGTTCTAGCTTATCGACACTTTTTGGTGAAAATATCTAGCTACGAGCAAAGTTCACAAGCTTGGAATAATACTCACTTCCCTAAGTAAACCTTTCATGCAGTGGCAAACCATGGGTGTCATGAATGCCCTTGGTTACTCAGTAAACTCTAGGAAGGAGGAGTAACTCTCGGTTTTTTCTTTTTCTTTTTTTCGTTTTTTTTTCATATATACTGAGCACATACTCTTTTTCCAGCAATACAAATTTACAAAAAGCATAGCATAAAGCATAAACATTTACAAGGTAAAGCACCCCCCCCCCCCAAACTTAAAATTAGACAATGTCCTCATTGGCTTTGTTTTTTAGGCATGGGCTTAACATGAGGCTTTTTGTTTTTCAAAACTTCAAGGCTAAACTCTCCTAGAGTGTTAGAAAGGTTAAACACGAGGAAGTTTAGACTTAAGAAAATTCTGTAAAGAAAAAGACTAATGAAAAGCCTATGACTAGAAAACAATTCAGTTGTGACGGTGGCACTTTTGAGATAGAACAAAGCTCTAGTTTTCATCATCAAGGGCTTAAAAGAAAACTCCTTTGAAAACATGCTCTTTTCCCTAAACATTTTATCAAGCAATTTTCCCTTAAAGTTGATTTTTCTTCCAAAAAGTTTATAGGTTAAGCTTAAAAACAGCAAGCAGATTTTTCTAAGAAAAGATTGAAAACCCAAGTTTATTTAAACTAAACTATCAACAAGCTATATAAACTACTCTATGAACATGCTATTAACAAACTAAACAACTAAAGCAAACTAAAACAGCAACTAAACAACTAAAAACAAAATTAACTCATGCTAAAACTAAAAAAAATAGCAAACAACAAAACAGTAAACAGTATTATTCACACAAAAAACAGCAAGTAAAAAGGGGTTAGAAAACTCCCCTAGTCCTCGTCTGAGGAACTCTCTTTCTCTTCATTTTCTTCTTCATCATTTTCATCTTCATCATCATCAGAATCCTTGTCTTCTTGAGGTAGCAGCGATTGAGGGAAATCGGGAAAGACTGGAGTAATACTTAGGGCAATAGAGAGATAGAACTCTCTAATGGCTTCATCCCTCTCCTTTGCATATGCCCAATAAGTCTTCAGGTTTTCCTTGATTTGATCTAGCTGGCGGTAGGAAATGGCTAGGGCCTCAGATGATGGTGAGTGCACTATAAAAGGAGTGTGCTGGGATGGAGAAGCTACGTTCGGCCCTGATGGTGGAGTGGCCTGAGATGTGGAGGCTTTATCTTTCCTTTGGAGGTTATTCTGTTGAAGCTTCTTGATCAAGGACAGGTCAATGGTCGGCTTGAAGAAATGACGCTCCTCATCCTTACCCGAAACTATCTTCACCCTCTGACAAAGCTGGGTGATAAGTGATCCAAAGAAAAGTTTACCTGCTCTTTTCCTTCCACAGGCAAGAATCTCCTCCCTGATTATGCTCCCGATGTTGATCTCCAACCCCTTCATAATGCAGTAGAGGAGCATAACTCTATCTACTGAGATGGTGCTATCGTGGGTGGTTGACATCAAACGGTTGTTCAGAAAGTGAAGTCAATCTGCCGATTCTGGCTTTAGGTCGCTTGGCACTAGAGTCTTCACCTTCGTTTGGGACTCTTTCCATTGAACTCCTTTGTTGGCCACCAGTTTAAGTGCTTCTTTCATCTGCTTGGCCGAGGGGTTCCTAATAACATCGTTCCCTCTTGGATGCAAGGGTGACTTGATTCTGTACACCCTGTTGATGTCTACTGAAGAGAAGCTGACCATCTTGCCTCTCACCACTGCCATACTGATACTTTCCTCCCTCAGACCGGTGTAAAATTCACGAACTAAAGGCACTACAGCCTCCTGAGGGTGAGCACAGAACTCCTGCCACTTGTATTGTGAGATAACTCTGCTTACGAACTCTGGCAGTGCTTCTGCTCTGTTAGAGAATCCCTTCTCATTGAGAAAATTTCTCTTTCTCATTATCTTCATCCGTTCTTGAAAATTAACATCTCCGAATACCTCGGGAAATGGATTGTTAGGAGATGCAGCCTTCGGTGATTTGGCTTTTGGCTTGACGGGTGAGACGGTAGGAGGAGCTGCAGGAAAGGCGTCCATGGACCTTGTCCTCGGCCTCTTGGCTGTTGGGTTTTATGTCCTAAAACTCGTGGATAGTAAATGTAACAAAATTAATCGATAAAGAGTTATTGAGTTTATTCAATAAGTAGTTATTGAACGGTTGTTTAATTATGCATTAATTGACCCAAATCCAATAAACTAGAACCCATGGCTATATAATGAACACTTGAACTTTATGTGTAGACATAAAAGCGGATCAAGTTCAAGTGATATCCAAAACGGTCTATAGTATAGGGATAGAGGTTGGGTGCCTTATCCTGGGGACACTATGTGACTTGGCCCGCTTTGTATTTATTACAAACGATGTGATCCTATATCGTTCATGTAACGACATGTGAGTGGGGGCGTCCTATGCAAAGAGTTTGCATAAGACCAAGACCGAGAAATAAGTCACTTTCACCTTATAACACCGTTTACTGTGAAACTGACTATTTCATGCGAGGACCTAGGTTACTCGATTTTAATCCTGAGCTAACTATGAACTCTTGTTTATTCGGGATTATCCTTTGATTAACATGGGTGAGAGTGGTCCAACATCGCCGACTCAATAAGCCTACCATTTTGGGGATAAGACCGGGTAGATAGCTGGGGACATAATCCTGCAAGATGGAATTCACTACTACGCCTGTAGGGATAGTAGAGGTTGTTCCCTTAAGTGCTGACTCCGGGTCTTGAACAAAGGCGCACCGATTCTCTCCTGGCACGAGAGGATTTTATGTTTAATAGTTGGACCATAAACAAATTGTTCATTATAGGATCAATGGTACTTAAGGAACAAGATGTAACTTCAGGGGTAAAATGGACTTTTGACCTATTGCAGTTATGAACAACCTGTGAAGGGTCGACTTACTAATTATGGTTGTATCGGGTGGACAGAAATATATCTACAGTGAGGGGAGTGCAACTACGGGCTATAGTGGAGTGTCCCGTTAGTTAACGAATGTTGGTTAACTAGCCTAAAGAGTTTAGACAAGTTAATCTCGGATCGTTGGAGCCCATGATCTGTAGGTCCATTAGGTCCCCCTATTAGCTCATACGGAACTAACCTTAGAACAAAGTGATGAAAGAATTTGAAAACGTTCAAATTCATTTAAGGGAATTGTCGTTATATTTAACGCTAAAGTTTAATTATGAATTAAACGATAAGAGAGAGACGGGAATATTTAAATAAGATTTAAATATTAGAATTGTGTAATTAATACACATTTCGATTTAAATATGAATAGAGATTCATAACGGTTTAAAAGAGAGATTGAAATTGGGGAAATTATTTAATTTAGTATTGGATATTAAATTAAATAATTATCATTAATTAAAAAGTTTAATTAATGATATTAAAATTATATATCAATTTCATTTTAAAATTAATTATAAAAGTTGAAATTGATTAAATTGAAATTAAGATTTTCAATTTCTTGGTTGAAATTTTCAGCATGTAAATTACATGCAATTGATGACAATTAGACAACAAAACTTGATGACTAATCTAGTTCCACCAAGCCTTGCCTCATCATATATAAAGATCATCTTCTTCTTTTGAAGATGATGGATTCTTACAGAATATCACATGCAAAAGAATGAAAGGAAATTCTCTCTAAAAGCCATGGTCTTCAAGCTCTCAAACCCATATCTTTCTCCCTCAATTTCATCATGCTCGGGTTCCCACAAGCTCGTTCTAAGGCCGGAGAATAGCGGGGAAGATCTTGATGGTCGTCTACAACTTGTTCGTGTGACGAATCACCCAACGCAATTGAAGAATTCAAGCTTCAAAGATAAGTTTAATCTTCCTCTGTTTTTTCAGTTTAATTGCATGCTTTTAATTAGAGAAATTAATGAAATTAAACGCCCAAGATCGTCAATCGCTTCTGCACGAGTTATGTAAACTCCTTCATTGGCAAAAATTGGGTCATTCTTATTCTTGGTCCTCCTTTCAGCTTTAATCTCTCTTCTTCTCTTTCTTCTCAATGCTGCAGAGATAGGAACTTGGTCGTCATCCAATTCCTTGATCTCTGAATCGGATTCCGTCTCCGAATCACTGGAGGTCTCGGCCTCCTTGCTTTCTTTCTCTTCTTCATCCCTCTTCTCTCCCGAAGAGGTGCTATCAGCTGTTGGTGGGTCATATTTGAATAGAGGTTCGAAAACCTCATCAGCTGGCTGAGCTTCAGTGGCCGTTTTCTGGCCTACTTCAGAATGCAGCCCAAATGCAGTCTCATTCTGGCCTTCATTCTCTACTTCTCTCTCTTTTTCTTGATTTTCTTCTCTTGACCCCTGATGGGCCTCTTCTTCTCTTCCTTGCAGCATCTCAGCTTCACTTTGAGCCTTGTGGAGTGGCTCAAAAGCTGCAAGGAAGTCTTCAGCTTCCTTTCTTCTTTTCTCATATTCTTTCAATTCTTCTCTTCTCTGTTTTTCTTCCTCAAGGAGTTGCAAGCCAGCAGCTGCTCTCTTGAGTTCTTCATCTAACTTTCTCTCTTCTTCAACTAACTTGGCCCTCTCGGCCTCTTGCTTTTCCCCTTCTTTCTTCTTTTCTTCTTCAAGATCTCTTTCTCTTGCAACCTCATGTTCTTCCCTCATGTGCTGATTTTCAAGTTCTCTTTCAGCCTCAATTTCCCTCAAAGCTTCCTGTTCAGCCTTGTAGCCTTCGACAATTACTAGAGCCTTTGCCACAGCTTGGCGGATTATGTCCTCGAACACATTCGGGGGCATTCTTGCTACTTTGAGGGGCTTGATTTCAAGTGGCTTTTTGGGCACAACTTTCTTGGGACTCATTTTCCTTGCATTGTAAGTAATGAATGGTTTGTTCCTGCAAGACGAAGAGGGGTTAGTTGAAGGTTCAAAAGTTTTACCCGTGGAAACCTCTCTTTGCCGAGAGCTTTCTGCTGTTTTGGTGGCTACTTCTTCATCTCTCCTATTCGCTTCTTCTTCAAGAGCTGCACATCTTTGAGCTCCCATCACCCGGATCATTAAAAACTATTCCTGTGAGCGTTTCTGAGCTGTTGGGTTGCGGGTTTTTGGGTTTAGTGGAGGCATTGATGCGCGTGGACCTCCTAAGTTGAGACGAACTCGGATTCTCCCTCGAGGTGGCTGGCATTGTCAAGGAAGAAGGAGTTTGAGCGGCGGTTTCTTGGTTCACGATCGTCGGTGAGAAACCCGAAGGTCTCATCCTTCTCGTGCCGTGCATGGGTGTTTCGGGCTGCTCCTCTTGATGTTGAGCGTGTGCTTCAGCTTCTTGGCGGTTTGAGCACTCTGTGATCGAGTGATCTTGCGAGATGATGAAGATTTGGGTGAGTTCTTCATGGTTCTTCGATGTGGGTTTCGGTTTCAAGATGGGAGAATATGGATAGTTGGAGTTTTGACTTGAATGCAAAAGGTTTGAGTAGTTGGTGAGAGGGAAAGAACTAAAGGTCAGCTATTTATAGTTTTCTAATTAGGTCACGTGATGGTCAAAAATTTTCGTGACTGCCCTCTTATTTTTTAAAATGCGGTCGCATTCCCAAATACACTAGGGAGAAATGCAATTGCATTTTCCCCAGTTTTAATGCCTTTTTTTCTTGACTTTTCATTTTCTCTTTGCTGAAACAATCATAAACATGTTAGAAAGTTCACATGCTTAATCATGATTTATTCTTTTCTTTTTTTTTACATAGATTGGATACAAAATAATATGGACTTTTCAAACTCCCAGGTAAATTCCTAGGAAAGGTGTTCCCTACGGTCAACTTAAGTACCTTTTCCTAGACAGGATTTGGTGGGTTTTATGCCCTAAAACTTGTAGATAGTAAATGTAACATTTGACTTGCTTCAATGAAGTATTATTTCTATATATTTGTTTTGCCTAAATATAACCACAAATCCAATAAACTAAGAACCCATGACTATATTATGTATACTTGAAATTTATGTGTGTCATAAGTATGGATCAAGTTCAAGTAAATAGTCTAAACGATCTATAGTATATGGATAAGGTTCGGTACCTTAATCCTGGGGACACTATTGGCGCGGCTCGCTTTGTTCTTTAAAGATAGACAATGTGATCCTAATCGTTCATGTATAAGACATGTGAGTGAGGGTGTCCTATGCAAAGAGTTTGCATAGAGATCAGACCAGGAGATAAGTCACTTTCACTTTACAACACCGTTTACTGTTGAAACTGAACATCTCATACATATAACTTAGGTAACTCGATCTTAATCCTGAGCTAACTATGAACTCCTGTTTATTTAGGATTATTCTTTGATTTGCATGGGTGAGAGTGGCCAAACATCGCCGACTCAATAAGCCTACCATTTTGGGGATAAGACTAAATGGATAGCTGGGGACATAGCTTTGCAAGATGGAATTCACTGCTACCCGTTTTAGGATTAGTAAAGGTTGTTCCCTTAAGTGCTGACTCCGAGTCTTGAACAAGGGGCCTCGCCCTCTCATAACCTTGAGAGGGACTTGGTTCAGTGATTGTATCGCGAACTAGTTGTTCATTAGAGGATCAGTAGAACTTAAGGAACAAGATGTAACTATAGGGGTAAAACGGACATTTGACCTAGCTCTAGTTACGAACAACCGGTGAAGGGTCGACTTACTAATCATGGTTATCTAAAGTGGACAAGAAATATATCTACAGTGAGGGGAGTGCAGCTACGGGCTATAGTGGAGTGTCCTGGAAGCTAACGAACGATGAATGACTAGGTTAATGAGATTAATCAGTTATCATCATTTCGTTGGAGCCCATGATCTATAGGTCCATTAGGTCCCTCTACTAGCTCAATAGGAATAAAACTTGGAACAATATGATAGGTTAATATTTGAAACGTTCAAATTCGGAAAAGAATACAAAAGTTGCTTATATACGATATTTAACGACATATTAGTTTAATTATGAATTAAACTTAAAATGAGAGTTATATATTTAAATATGATTTAAATATTAAACACGTGAATAGAGATTCATGTTCGAGAAAATTCGTTGGGAGAAATAAACCAAGATTGCACAAATGGTATTAATTTAATATGAGATGTTAAATTAAATAATTTTATTTTAATTAAATAAATGATATTTAAATTAAAATAAAAATAAAAATAAAAGAAAGTGGAATTATTCAGAATTTTATTTGTAAATTTTGAATTTAAAAGAAATTCAAAAGTTAGCAAATATTGGAGGTGATGCTTAATGACTAATCACTTGTAATTAGCCTTTTTGCACCACCTAAACTTATGGCTCAAAATGATCCCTATTTGTTGTCAATTTTTTGTGCAATTCTTGTGCATGATTTTCTTCTATATATAGAGGATGAGCTGATGAGAATTGGTGGATTGCTTTAACCTAAAATGCTGCCAAAATTCTCCCAAGAACTTCCATGTTCATATTCTCAAGCTTGCCTATACCCATAAGCTTTCCTTTCCAATTCCTATCAATTGAGGATCCCACAATTCGTTCCAAGGCCTGAGGATAGTAGAGAATATCCAAGTGGTTGTCCAAAAGTCGTTCGTGTGAATTATAAAGCATCGGATTATACGAATTGGGAGCTTCAAGAGGTAGGTACCTTATTACTCTGTTTTTTGTTCTTATGGACAGCATGTCTTCTAGGATTAAATTGATCAAATTGTGTGCCTAAGATCCAAAATTGCTTCCGCATGTGTGATGATAAGACCAATTTATTATACACTTAGAATCTCCCAATTTGCTTATCTTAGTTTAATTCCTTACGAAAAATGCTTTAAAATGAGTATAATATGTCTATAGGTCCTCGCCGGAGCTTTGGAAGCGATTCGGGGCTTAAACGAGCAAAAACCGGAGCGTGAAATGACCATTCTGCCCTTGGAGCTGTCACAGCGTCAAGACGCTACCGTTAAAGGGTCGGGACGCTGCTCAAATAAGGAAATTTCGTGGGCGCCAAGCTGAAGCTGCAGCGTCTCGACGCTGCACCCATAGCGTCTCGACGCTATGTTGATCCGAGAGATTCATTCCATATCTGAAGGCATAGCATTGCGACGCTGTGTCCTAGCGTCGCAACGCTAGGCAGTTCCCAGAATCGAATTTTTTCCAATTTTGGCTGAAATTTTCCTTGTTTGAAGACCAAATTCAGCACCATTCTACCACGAATTGAAGGCCAAGAAACTCTATAAATAGAGGCCTTTGGTGTAGGTTTAGAATCATCCCTCAACACACAATTCACTACAACTTTGTAGACCATCTCTCTCCCCCTTTCCACCATTCTTCTTAGTTTTAGTCTTTATTGCTTTCTTTGATGTATTCCATGAAGAATAAAGCTTGTTCTTGCTCTATGAGAGGCTAAGTTCTTCATTCATGTAACCGAGAAGTCAAGAGTAAGTTCATATTCTTTTAATGAAATTTCTTGTTTGAATCATCAAAGCATGTTTATGTAATTTTAGTTTTTTTTTTTATAAGTTTAGATTGTGGTAGGAAAGATCGACAACCTTGACCGCACCCTTTCTAAATTTACTTGCTAAATCTTAGTAGCATATAGGTTAACGTTATGTTTTTACGCATGTGTCCCTAGAACTAAATGATTTAATTAATTGTAATTGTGGTTTGTTGCCCGTTGCATGTAAATTAACTTGGCTAGATCCCATTGCGGTTTAGGTTAATTAATCGGTCAATTAATTAGTTTAAACTAGAATCAAACTTAGCGTTTGCATGTTTGTGATAGTTGGATCATGGTTCTCGGTTTGTTGTCGGAATACGCCGGGCTTAAATTTGTTTTGACTTATTAGTGAAATTGATGACTTAATTGAATTGAACTTACCATGACTAACTCGGTTGCATGATCTTTAAGGTATTGATTTCTTTCCTAAATTTAATTCTCTTACTTTCCTCTTTTGTTATTTTCCATAATTAGTTTTCTTTGATATTTACTTTCTTTTCAAATATAAAATCCCCCCTTTTTGGTTACCTAAAACAATTAAGGAATTAAAGATTTGTGTGCATAGACTCCCTGTGATCGACCTCGGCCGCTACTGCTACAAGTTAGCTTTAGAGGTTGAGGATTATAAATTTATTTGATAAGAGACCTCGACAATCTCTTCAATCATGTGATATTAACACCTACAGGATTTTCCTAGACAGAGTTTTTACTCTTGTCCAGATATTTTGAGATCCTATCCATATTATTTTATTTAATTCATTATAGATCCACATAGTATACAAAAATAAATTCTCAAAGAATAGAATTCATACCAGGTCAATCACAGAAACATGAGCTTCTTCATCTTTAAAGCCCTTCCCCAATATGGTTTGATTCTTTGTCTTTTCATGGGTTGATTGATTTCTTCTACTTCAATCTTTTTCCCACCTTTTTCGTCTTGTTCTTCATCTCCAAGTATATCCTCCAGAGTTTCTCCTTTCATCATTTCCTGAAAAGTAGACCGGGAGAGTTCATCAATTTCATCAATCATAGAACATTCCTCGAAGTCTCTTGGATATTTCATGGCATTCATCACATTGAAAGTGACTTGCTGGTCATTGACCCTCATGGTCAACTCTCCTTTCTGCACATCAATTAAGGTCCTGCCAGTGGCCAAAAATGGTCGTCCTAAGATGATTGGCACGTCCTTATCAGCTTCACAATCTAAAATGATGAAATCTACTGGGGGTACAAATTTGTCAACCTTGACTAACACATCTTCAATTTTTCCAATAGGTTGTGTAAGTGATCTGTCCGCCAACTGTAAGGTTACAGTTGTTGGTCTTGCTTCTCCTATCCCCAACTGTTGAAAAACTGAGTATGGCATTAGGTTTATACTCGCTCCTAGGTCGCATAAAGCTCTACCTACATCCCTTCCTCCCATGGAGCATGGAATGGTGAAACTTCCTGGGTCTTTGAGTTTGGGAGGGATCTCATTCTTGACCAGTGCACTGGAACATTCAGTGAGTGCAACCGTTTCATATTCTCCCAACCTTCTTTTCTTTGACAGAATATCCTTCAGGAACTTCACATAGGTAGGCATCTGTTCAAGTGCTTCTACCAATGGAATATTGATATGTAGCTGCTTTAAAACATCTAAGAACTTCTTAAACTGTGCATCCTGCGAAGCATGTTTAAATCTTTGAGGGTATGGAGGAGGTGATCTGTATTCTGGATCTATAACAAACTTCTTAGGTTTTGCGGTCGCATTCCCCTGTTTTTTCTCTGAATTTGATTTTTCTTCTTTTTCTACCAAGACTTCATGCTCCTTGGTCTTTTCTTCATGGCTTTTATTCTGTATAACTTCTGAGGTAACTTCTGATTTCTTTTCTAAAATCTTTTCTCGAGCTTCTTCTAGGATCTTTGCTTCTTGATTCACTGGGTACTTTGGGCCATCATACTCTAGTCCACTTCTCAAGGTTACTGCCTTGCATTGCTCCTTTCGTTCTCTGTGAGGGATCTTAGTCTTGTTGGGCAACGTCCCTTGCGGTCTATTTTTAATTTCTTGAGCAATCTGTCCAATCTGTATGTAGACACCGTATTTGGTCCGGCTTGATTTTTAGTAATAATATTTGAATTTTTCCAATATGTGGTGGTCAATTTGTTTTTTGGTATGCAACCAAGAGTGTAGCTCAACTGGCATAAAACTGTATTGGTAACCACAAGTTCTGTGGTTCGAATCCCCCTCCCCACATATCAAAAAAATTTGTTTTTTGGTTTGCATTGTTTATTTTCATTTTATTTTATCCTCTTTTTTGTTTTTATTTAATTTTTTTTTCTTTGGTCTTCCACTCCCCCTTCCTTCTCCTTCTCCCTCTCCCCCTTCTTCTCCCCCTTCTTCTCCCAACCTTCCACTCTTTCCCCCTCTTTCTCAACCCATTCCCCTTTTCCCTCAACCGTTTCTCCAAGCTCTCCTATAAAAGGAGAGCTTATGGAGGATGAAGACAATAAGGAAGGTGGAGGAAAATGAGTGAGAAAAACACAAAAAAAAAATGAGAGAGTTTTAAAGGAGGAGATTTTAGAGAGAGATCCATAAGAACTCAATGTGATTTTTCTTGAATCACTACGATTCCAACTACCTCTACCCAACGAACGTCGCCGTCACTACCGCAGCCTGCATAGTTCCGCCGTCGCCGCTCCGGTTCGAAGACCCATATTGATTCTGACGAGTTCTAAGGTGAGATTTCGAAGGAGAAAGGTGAGAATCGAAGGAGAAAGGTATGTGAATGGAAGGAAGAAGAAAAGAAAAAAAGAAGAGAAGAAGAACACAGAGGAAGAAAATCGTGAAGAAGAAGGTGAGGTGGAAAAGAGAAAGAGAGGAAAGGTAGTGGGTCCCACTTTCTTTTAATTTTTTTTTTATCTCCTCATTTTCTTCTTTTCTTTATCAATTCTTTGTTTGTTTTTTTTTCTTTAAAGTTATTTATTTATTTTGTGTTTTGGAGTTTATTCCATTCAGTTGATTTTTTTTTTTTTTTAAATTTGGATTTCCAAATCTAGTTTTTACTTGGATCTTTAATGAGTCTCCAAATAAAAGTTTTAATTGGATTTGAATTGGAAGTTTCCAAACTCATTTTAAGTTGGTTTTAAATTGAATTTTATTGCCAATTTCAATTGGACTTTAATAAGAGATTTTCAATTTAAATTGAGGTTTAACCTAAAATTTCTAATTTAAATTTAAATTCGTATTTTCTTAATTAATTTCCATTGGGTTGTAACTAAAATTTTCAATTTGTTTTAAATTTGGAACTTTAACACTTTCAATTTGATTTTAATTTGGATTTTCCAAATGAATTTCAAAAATGGTTTTTAGTTTTGTTTTTATTTCAACTTAAAATTTCTATTTAGAATTAGGATTTTAATTTTATTTCAAATTTGCATGAGTTGGAATTTCAAAGGTCTTCTTGGTTTTAAATTGAAATAATCAATTTGGTCTTAAGTGGTTTTCCCAATATTTCAATTTTATCTCAAATTGGTTTTTATTTTGAAATTTTCAAATCATTTTCAAATTTGCTTTCAAATTAGATTTCTTATCCATTTCAATCAATTGGATTCTAATTGGAATTTCAAACAATTGGATTGTAATTGGAATTTCAATCAATTGGATTCTAATTGGAATTTCAATCAATTTGATTCTAATTGGAATTTCAATTTGGATTTCTTATCCATTTCAATTCGATTTTGATTTGGATTTTCATAATCAATTTCAATTGGATCTTAATTTGAGATTTAGAGTTTAAATTCCATTTTGATTCTAAATTCGGATTTCCAATTCAATTTTATTTTGGAATTTTAGAAACCAATTTCAATTTAGTTTTGATTTGAAATTTTCGAATAAAATTTCAATTTTCCTTTGATTTTAATTTGAATAAAATCTCAAATTGGTTCAATTTGTAATTATGATATTCACAAATGAATTTCGATTTGATTTTAATTTTCAAAATTGATTTCAATTGGATGTAAATTGGGATTCTTAAATAAATTTCAAAATAGGTTTTGATTGAAAATTTTGAAGTCAATCTTAATTTGGTTAATATTTGAATCAAATGATTTAAATTTGAAAATACTCAAATGAATTTCAAATTGAATTTTAATTTGGTATTTAAATTTGAATTGTTTAAATGAATCTCAAATGGGATTTAATTTGAAGTTTCAAATTGGATTTCAAGAAAAGTTTTTTTAAGTTGATTATGGAAACTTTAGGCTAATTTTGTCTAAGAACGGGTATTTAAGCTGACCGAAAGGGAACACCCTGCCTGGAAATTAGCCTAAATATTTTTCAATCAACTTGAATTTGGTCTTAATTTAGAATTTTTGAAATCAACTTCAATTTGACTTTAAATTGGAATTCTCAAAACAATTTCAAAATGACTTTTAAACTGAGATTTCCAATTGAATTTCAATTTGGTTTTAGTTCGAATTTCTAAATGATTTAACTTTCTTTCATTTGATTTCAAATTCTTTATTTATTTTTTTTTAACTTTAAAATTTCTAATTAGTTTTTTTTTATTTGGAAAATAAAAAAGGATTTCTTTTTGTTGAAATGTGTCATACCACTCATAATTATTAATTCACATTTTATTCCTAAAATGTGAAATAATAGACATGGGACAAATAATATCATGTAAAACCTATGACAGAGTTGAGATAACTTCTCAAATTCTTGAGGTGACAAATTTTCTTTTAATTAAAAGAAGATTTCAACATGACAAACAATTATTGGGTATAACCCCACTCACTACATCAAAACCTTACTTTAATTTTTAAAGCCAAGGTAAAATCAAGTGGGACATTTGTTTTTTTTTTTTTCTCTTCAAAATAAAGGACCGTTCATGTTATAAAAGGATAATTTTAAAGTAAAATGTGGTAACCGTTTTTAAACGGGTGTTGTAGGGGTGCTAACACCTTCCCTACACTCAATCGACTCCCGAGCCTAATTTTTGGTTTTCATAGACCAGTTTTTCTTTAAAACGGGTGACCAATCACACCCCAAGATGATTGGTGGCGACTCCAAATCTCTCACCTCGAAAGAGACCCTTAGGGAAGGACGTCGGCAGCTCCGCGTCGCGATGACGTTGCGACACTGTACTTCCAAATTTCTAACTGCAGCATCGTTTCTTGCCATGTACTCCTTCATAAGACTCTCTAGATTTGACTCTTGACTCTGCACTTGGACTGGTTGGAAGTTCTTTTGCGGCTGCTATTGTGTAGGAGGTTTCACGAACTGGTTTGTATTGGAATTACTTGAACCGACTTGTCCTCCCCAAGAGAAGTTTGGATGTTGTCTCCAACCTGGGTTGTACGTGGCCGAATAAGGATTCCATCTGTTCTGGTTTTGATTCCCTTGTTGACCTACATAAAAGACAGACGCGGGATTTAGTGGAAAATTTTCAGCAATGTGTTCTTCACCACAAATTGCACAGTAGGGAGAAGAAATAGCATTGGCAGGGGCTATGTTCGCTTGATTGTTCATGGTCATGCCCATCATCATGTTGTGGATAGCCTTGATTTGAGCTTGCATAGTAGAATTAGCCTCTGTTTCCACTACTTTAACTGGATTCTTCAAGATTGTTGTTGGCTCAGTCTCTCCCCAATGTCTGTTGTTTGTGGCTATGGTGTCCAAGATAGCATGTGCCTCATTTGCAGACTTCTTCAAGAAAGATCCGTTTGCAGATGCATTGACTACTGCCTTCGAAGCTTGATCTAATTCACTATAAAAATGCTCCAAGATGATGCAAGCAGGCAATCCGTGGTGTGGACACTTCCGAACCAGCCTTTGAAATCTTTCCCAAGCTGCATCCAGAGGTTCATTGTAAGATTGTCTGAAAGCAATAATTTCAGCTCTATATTTGGCATTTTTATTAGAAGGAAAAAACTTCTCTAAAAATTTCTCCGCCAAATCATTCCAAGAAGTGATGGAGTTTGGAGGGAATGAATCCAACCAAGCTTCAGCATCTCCCTGCAAAGAAAATGGAAAAATCTTTAGCTTCAAAGTATCTTCAGGCACTCCTATAACTTTAAAAGAATTGCAAACTCTCAAAAATAGCTTGATGTGTTTATGTGGATCTTCATTTGGAAGTCCAGAGAATTGGCCCATGGTATTCAACATTTGGAACATCACTGGTTTAAGTTCAAACTATGGAGCATCTATCGATGGCTCCAAAATTCCTGGATTTAAAGTCTGAAAAATAGGTAAAGCGTAGTCCCTTATTGCTCTATTGCGGTCTTCAGCAATATAAATTGGATTTTCTTGTTGTGGCACCGGTGGAACTGAAGGAATTCTTCCACTGTTTTACTCTCTTCCACGGTTCTGTGGATCAACTTGAGGATCGACTCTATGAGGTTCCATTGGAAACTTTTGTATGTAAGAAGCTTCTTCTAGAGGTTCCTATGTGTTCAACTCTTGTTGTTCCCTTTTCTTTCGTCTCTGCTCTTTCCTACGACGATGAAAGGTTCTTTCTATCTCAGGATCAATGTCAAGGAGTGAACACCCCTTATTCATGCACTAACTTCAACCTGCAAAAGCAAAACAAATGCAAATTAAAGTCAAATTCCCTTAGAGACAGAAAATGCGGACGCAATCAGATCGCAATTTCAAAAACAAAACTGGTTTCACTTTTGGTCCCCGACAACGGCACCAAAAACTTGGTGCGGCAGAGGCTAAATGATGGATGTGAGATGAGATGGTAGATAATAATAAACATAAAACTGCTCAACTGATTGCTTAAAAATAGGTAACCAAAGAAATGATTGATGATTGATTTTTAGAAAAATAAATAAAGCAAGCAAATAAATAAAAGAATAACAATAATGAATAAAACGAGGTATTCAACATGGATTCATCCCAAAGGCAATAACCGTAATCGTGGATTATTCAACCTAAGCCTATTCAATGCATTGGGTCAGATTTAACTTCTATTTGGCCTCGCTCCCAAGAACCGTTAGAAGGCTAAGCGAGCACCGTTATGCACATTTCTGTGACTCGACTCCGACATAGATAATTCACGAATGCAATCTATAACCCTATAGTTGATATAGGGTGCCTTAGGCAACTTACCCTAAATTACCGAACAATCTCTTTCGAGCTTTTTCTCCTATATCACCTTTATGAGAACCGATATCGTCTGTCCCTTTCGAGATCAAACTCACATAGCATGCAAAGTCTAAGTGATCAAGTTAAACTCAGCAAGGTCAGAATGATATTCAATAAAGAATGACATGCATTGAACAATACTTAAGCAAATAAAACACTTTCAAGCTATTGAACCATAAGGGAATTCATCATATTGAACCCCTCAACGGAATTTAGCTACTCATGGTGGGATAAAGTGAAAATGAATACATTTTCATTGAAAATAAGATGTAAAGAATACATATAAATGAAAAGTATCAAAAGCTGGAAATAATGACAGTAGCCAGATACTAGGGTTTTTCTATTTTATCCAATTCTTCTAGAGTTCGCTTAGACACTCAACTCTCTCGCTTTTACAAGTGAGAATGGGTGAAAATCTCTACAAACCCTAAGGTTTGATGTCTAACTAAGGTTAGAATTTAGTCATCTACGAAGGACCTCGGGCATCCCTACTCATAGGCATCAACTAGGGTTCTGTCACCACCCTCTTCTTCCAAATGAGTTCTACTTGAATTTGACTTCGAATCTCGAGCTTATATAGTGCTGAAAGTGGTTGAGGAGCTGCGAAATAGGTGTTGGTAGGTAGCGCAGTCGGTTTCGGGGTCAAAACAGTCGGTTAGGTGCGAAGAAGTCTCATTCAAAACGACCCGCAGAAGACTCGGAACTGCCTCTGTTTTTCCAGAAATGCTATCGCATTTCATTTTGCCTTCCCAGTCGCATTTCTGGGCAAATTCCAGCATTTCCTCTGTTTTTCTGCACAACAACAAACTTAGTCAAATTCTCTTAAAATTGAGTCTTTTTAAGCACAAATGAGCATAATTTGACAAAAGTGATTTTCAACACCCTAACTTAATAACTCTAACATATTTTGAGCTCGGGAACAATAAAATTGATCTAAACATGCAATATTTGACAAGAAAATGAGCTAAATATAAGGGTAAAATAGGTATATTTTTTACCCTTATCACCCACCACTGTTGTCCGTCGCACCCACTGCTGAAGTTCTGCTGCCCGCGCGTTTTATGAGGCTGAAACGGACCAGCACACTACGGAAACAACGCCCGACGAAGGTTGGTCGTGCTCTGCTGCTGAAATCTACCAAAAAACACGTCGTTGCACCCAAAACCGTGAACCGCCGCCGCTATCGAACTGCAACACGCTCGTCGCCGCTACTCTTCTCTCGTGGTCGTCGGAGCTGCTCGTCGACGACAAGGGTGACGGGGGATAGGGCTGTTCGATGGCTATCACGAAGGAGAAGAAGATGAAGATTGATTATGGTGCTTGAGGGTAGAAAATCGTGAAAAGGGAAGGAGATGAGATGAGGGAGATGAGACCTTGAGGCTTAGATGGCTTCCTAGGGCTGCGTGAAGCTCCTAAAATAAAGAGGCTTGACTTGGCTTGCAAAACCTCTTATTTACAAGTTTGTCATCGAAGCTTTAATAAATTTTAAAATTCCCCCAATTCCATCCTTTTAAATCTCCCTCCTGAAGGATTAAAATTCCTTTTGGCAGCGGAAGCAATCAAGAACGATCTCATTTTTTATTTCAATTTTAGGAAAAACCGTTACATTGGCAAATAAAAATACAGAAACAATTTCTATAATTACTAAGATTAAGCTTGCTGGAAATTTATTTAAGATCAAGAACACTTACATGGATTTCGAAGAACTAACGGCACGATGCTCCAAATCGCGTTCTTCTTCCTCCCAATGAACACCACCACGTTGGATCACCCGCTATGACTCTTGAGACTTGAGATCGGCTTGTGGGAACCAATCTAGATGCCTTGGATGGGAATTTTCAGCAAGGTGAATTGCTGGAATTTGAGAGAGGAAGAGAGAAAAGAAAAACTTTCTTTCTCTGTAACTTTTGCGTGAATGAGAGAATGGGAGGATCTGTGGGGTAACCCCTCTCCACTTCACGATAAGTGGGGAGGGAGTTAAAACCCTACACGATCTCAACCATTGGATCTAATCCAATTGATCTGGACCGTTTAATTATTATCTAATAATAATTAATAATTAATTATCTAATTAATTATCTAATTAATTATAATTAATTTAATTAAACCAATTTTAATTAAATCAATTATAACATATAGTTTTAATTCAATTAAATCATATTCAATTGAATTAAATAGGTCATTCAATTAATTTAAATTAATTGATCCCATATTAATCAAATATCATATATTTAATTAATATTACAACTGAATCATATTCAATTTTAATCTCTCTCATTTAACCTATAGTTTTAATGTGCATCATAATGTACATTAATATAAACTATAGTATTAATTTGATTAAATCACATTTAACCAAACTAAATTAAATTAATTAGTTCCCGATTAATTAATTCATGAATTAATCAAATATCACATATTTAATTAAATTCATTATTCTCTCAATAATTAATTTTGAATCATATCCAAAATTAATTATAAAGTTTAATTTTTTAATTAAACTTTATACTATAATGTATCTCCATATATTATATTAATTCCCTTTAATATCAAGACTAAATTATCTCAGAATCCGTTATGAGCTAGCAAGTGGACCTAATGGACCTACAGATCAGAAGCTCCAACGATACGAGATTGATCAGCTAAACTCATTAACCGAGTCGATCAACATTCGTTAACTGTGGGTCACTCCACTAAAGACCCACAGCTGCTCTCTTCTCACTATAGAATATTTCTGTGTCCACGGATATCGACCAATGCAGTAAGTCAATCCTTCACGTGTGTTCGTAACACCAGCTGGGTCAAATTACCGTTTTACCCCTGGGTTACCTCTGGATCCTTAAGTACCACTGATCCCTCTAATGAACAACCTATTTAGGGTCCAACCACTAAACAGAAATTCCTCTCGGGCCAGGAAAGGACAGCGCGCTTTTGTTCAAGCCCCGGAATCAGCCCTTAAGGGAACACACATCTACTTGCCCCAATAGGGGAAGGAGTGAATTCCATCTTGTACTGTTATGTTCCCAGCCCCTATTCGGTCTTGCCCCTGAAATGGTAGGATTATTGAGTCGGCGAGCAGGCCACTCTCACCCATACAAATCTAAGGAAAATTCCTCCTGAAAGAAGTTCATAACAGACTCAGGATTGAGATTGAGTTACCTAGGTCATCCTATTGAAACAGTAACCTAACTAGTTAACGGTGTTACATCTAGTGGTTTACTATTTCGTGGTCCGGTCTTATGCAAACTCATTGCATAGGATACCCCCGCTCGCATGTCTCCTACATGGACGCCTTGGATCAATATGTCTGTATCGAATACAATGCGGGTCGTACCACATAGTGTTACCAGGATAAGGTACCCAGCCTTATCCCTGTACTATTGACCTTTTAGGTTGTTATTTGAACACCAATCCCCGTATGTCCCCACATACTAGTTCAAGTTACATGTAAACAACCTTGGATCTTAGTTTATTGGATTTGGGTCATATTGTGCAATTCTAGACTTAATATGACAATAACACTTTATTGCATAAACCTCAATAACACTTTATTGATACAAGTGTATAATTCGTTAATCATTCACTATCTACGAGTTTTAGGACATAAAACCTAACACCTCCTTATACTAATTCCATGAAATTAACTCAAATTAACCCAAAACTAAAGGAATTGAGATTTACCTTAAGTTGCCGACGTTACAGATTCTTTGCCTATGTTTAGAATATTGAAAGACAAGTTGTGGAGTCCATGTTTCAACTTTCAAAATGCTCCATCAAATTTTATTTTTACCTTTTATTTATGTGTTTGTGTTTGTTGCTAGGTAAAAGGATTCTCATTAAGCAATCTAAAGAGGTTAGGTCATTTGAACTGTAATTGAATGGGAAGAAAGATGTAGTATGAGAGGTGTAGAGCCATAGACATCAAATATCGAAATAAATTTTAGTTGAAGATTTTTTATCATGTTGTAGTTATGGATTACAAAGGAAATTTGATTTTCTCTCATTCAATCATCAAGAATTAAACATTTGAGGTCAAGAAAAATGTATGTAAATCTAAGAATTAAATAGAATAACAATCATCAAGAGCAAAGCTAGCCTACCATTCATCATACAACCCATATTGTTAGTTATAATATTTTTCAAGATTGGCTAACACAGTAGAACAATTTGATGTTCCTATATCAGAAGCCCCACGAAGTCAACGTAGAAAAAGAATTGGGCAAACAAGTTCAAAGGAATGCTTACATTATAAATACCCACTACTTGATGATTGAAGCTTTCTGGAATAGAAATTGGCTTGTTATGTGAACAAAAATATTAGAATGGTGAGCATAAAATTCAATCAAGAAACATGGATTCAATAACCTGTCATTTCAATATTCATCATTTCCAACGAAATATCACAATTAAACTAATAAAGTAAGCTTCTTCATATAGGTTGAACACCATCAAATTATTATACAAAAAAGAGTTTCCAAAAAGAGAGCTTCTTCATCAAATTACTATACAAAATTGCAGAGTTTGCAAAAAGTTGTCATATGCACAAAAAAATCTGCATATTTGTCCTAGATCTAAAACTATAGAAAAATAAAAGTTTCCTTAAGACTATAGTTGATTTGTAGATTGTTGGCTTCCAATATTTTCCTCTTCCTTTTATCTTTCACCTTCATTGTTCTATCTCTCACCTTCAAGTGTCATTCCCTCAATAGCAACTCCAGTTTCAACCTCCTGCAAACACAAATGATTAATAAACACTAGGTGAATGAAAACAAGGTGAAGTAACATCCAATTATGGATTAGGTGAAGTTGGTCTCTCATCACTATCATCTGACACTTCACCTGTTTCCACACCCTCAAAAACATCAGTAGAGGTATGATACCAATCAATCAAGAAAAGTTTCTCTTCACCATTAGGTTGTTCAATGTCGAAGGCTATTTTTCTTTTGGAATGTGTTCATTTGGAATTAAAGAAACCCTCTCTGTATGAAATAAAGCTTGCCATTGAATCTAGAGCATTACGCAAATTAAATGTCTACAAATTCAAATCATCTTCAAATAAAACATCTAAATATTAGAAGTTTTGAGTTCACCAACCTCCTCCACCTAATTATTTAATTCAATTCAATTAATTGTCTGTTCAATGTAACATATTCATGAAATGAGAGCTTCTCCATCTTAGTTTCTTTCCATAACCAAGCAAAGCAAGTTGGTTGTGATCTGTGGAGGTTTGAGAACCGAAATTTTTGTATTTATAAGGCAAAAATTAAAAGTGTAATAAACATATAAAAATCGATCTTAAAAAAGAAAATAATAAACATATAGAATTTGAAGCTTCTGCGTTTCTTCCATCATCTATTTCAACTATTTTTTTTTAAAAAAAAACAAAGCAAGAAATTCTTGGAAAGTATAACATATACATAATTAATGGACATTGAAAATAAAATGCTCCAAAACACACAAAAAATTGAAAGTCCCAACTCTTAATGTAGCACAACATCCTCAAGTGATGGTTTAGGAATGAGCAAAAAATAAACCAATGAATAAAGGGGAGAAAATATTATGCACTTGTCTTGCCAATGCTCCAAAACACACACACACACAAAAAAATAGAAATTCTCAACTCTCAATACTGTACAATGCTCCAAAACACACACAAAAAATTGAAAGTCCCAACTCTCAATGCAGCATAGCATCCTCAGGGATTGTTTAGGAATGAGCAAAAAATAAACCAATGGGAGAAAATATTGGATTGGTGTGGAAACAGAGAGGAAATAGAGCCTCCTCCATCAGAGTCGACGGAGTTTGTTGCAGGATTTGGTGTGGAAATCCAGAAATCAGGCGGCTACAATGCCCTAATCGGAGTTTCAGAATTTGATCGTCGCTGCTGTTTCCAGTGGGGCGGATAGAGTATTGGAGGTAGGAATTCGTGGAGAAGAAAGACATGGTGGTTGTCTTTGTCTCTGTCTCTGATCAAAACCAAAAATAGAGTTTTGATTTTGCACGGGGGGAGGCGGGAGCGGTGTCTCATTTATAGGGAAGGGGAACGGCTGGGTTTCAATTAAGGAAAATTTCTGATAATCAGACCGTTGTAATTAAGGAAGCACTCTGCCGCGCCGGGGATCACCAACGGCTCTTTTATTCTTCTACTGGCATTGTCGTCACGTAAACTATAACGGCTGCTTTCCTTTCCTAAATAAGACTTCGACATCGCGACCTCCGTCGCTGTTGTCCCACCGCCTCCCTCCTTCCATTTCTTTTCCATTTTTTTTTCTTTTTTTGCCTAGAAACAGGAAAAATATATTTGATTATTATTATTATTATTATTATTATTATTATTATTATTATTATTATTATTATTATTATTATTATTATTATTATTATTATTATTTTATTAAAAATGAGAATAAGAAATATTTAGTATTGTGCTTTTGAAAAAAAAAACTTTAAATTATAAATAACATCATTATTCTTTTTTCATTTCTTACTTATAAAATACATAAGGGAAAAATACACTTTTAGTCCCTGAGGTTTGAGTTAGGTTCCATTTTGGTCCTTGAGGTTTCAAATTCAACAATTTAGTCCCTAAGGTTTTAGATAAGTAGCAATTTGGTCCCTGCCATCCATTTTGTCGTTAAATCTAACCGGCTGCTGACGTGGCACTATTATTTTAATTAAAAAATTAATTTTTAAATTTTTAATTAAAAATATATTAAAATAATAAAAAAAAATATATATTATTTTTTAATTATTTTATTAATTCTTTCTCTCCCTCTCTCTTCTCCTTCTTCTTTCTCTTCCCAACCACCTTCTTCCTTCTTCTTCCATATCATCTTCTTCAACTCTGGTGGCCGGCCGTCGCCAGCTGACGGCGCCGACCGCCAGATTTTTTTTTTCTTCTCTCCTTTTCTCTCCTCTTCTTCTTTCTCACCTCAACTTCTCTTTCTCTCTCTCTTTTTTTTTAAATGTTGGACCTCCTCCCCGTTCCGACGAGGTCTGGAGCGTGGACCAGGCTCGGGTTGCCCAAATAGTCGAGCCCACCTTCGCTGAAGATCTGCGAGCCGGCTTTGAACCACACGGCGTCGTCGAATTTGACGTCGTTGCGAGAGGGAGCTCAGGGAACACGTGGCCAAGAGCCCCGAGCATGGCCCATCTCGATTGGATCACTTCGAGCTCGCGGTTCTTGGCGAAGGTCTCGGGGTCGGCGGAGAGGCCGGTGGTGTCCCAGTCGTAGTCGCCGGGGAACTCGCCGGTCAGATAGGACGGGGGCTCGCCGAAGAATGGGCCCAAGTACTTGACGCAATCTGGGTCGTACCATGGGCTTCCGGAGGAGACGGGCTTGGGCTTGCCGGCAGTTTTCCTCATGGTGACACGGCTGTCGCCGAAGAGGTAAGAGGCGGCGAGGGACAATTTCACGGCTTGGGCGACCAGAGATGGGGAAAACAGAGCCATCGATGAAGCTGCCATTTTTTTTCTTTTTGGTGGAGATTTGAGAATTGAGTTGAGTGAATCGGAGGAGGAGGAAACCCTCCTCCCCGTTCCAGCATCTTAAAAAAAAAAAAAAGAGAAGTTGAGGTGAGAAAGAAGAAGAGAAGAGAAAAGCAGAGAATAAGAAAAAAAAATCTGGCGGCCGGCGGCGGCTGGCCACTAGAGTTGAAGAAGAAGATATGGAAGAAGAAGGAAGAAGAAGGAAGAAGGTGGTGGGGAAGAGAAAGAAGAAGGAGAGGAGAGAGGGAGAGAAAGAATTAATAAAATAATTTTAAAAAATAATATTTATTTTTTATTATTTTAATATATTTTTTATTAAAAAATAAAAAAAATTAATTTTTTTAATTAAAAATAATAGTGTCACGTCAGCAGCCGGTTAGATTTAACGGCAAAATGGATGGCAAGGACCAAATTGCTACTTATCTCAAACCTCAGGGACTAAATTGTTGAATTTGAAACCTCAGGGACCAAAATGAAACCTAGCTCAAACCTCAGGGACTAAAAGTGTATTTTTCCCAACACATAATTAGGTTTCAAATTTTTTGAAGTTATCAAGATTAATTATAACACAATATTGACATTTATTACTCAACTCAAGATTGGACATTTTATAATCCTCTATCAAAAATGCTCTTATTTGTTAAGTTCTTTTAGTTAATACTTAATAGGTCTATTTTACTCTAATCACGTCTTTTCGTTTTTTCCGTAAAAATTTAGATGTGTCGTGGAATTGAACACTAAAGTATCATTTGATAATACATTTTTCATTTCTGTCCCCGTTTAACTTGTGAAATTTTTTTCTCACTCTCTTCCCTATTTTCCACCTAAATAGGGATTCTCTGACTTATCCCTGTAGGACAAATGGACATCTCTTGTCTTAAATTAATGAAATTGGAAGAAAACAGTAAGCATAATTGTCAAAAACCAAATTGTCATCAAATAGGACCTCAGCTTTCCATGATTTTGCTTCACAAATATTCCAAAATTTGAAGATAGAATAAGTTATGTGATGATTGTTCCTTGTTCAGTTAACAACATATTACAAACATACTAATATTTGTACATGTGTTTAAGGGCCCGTTTGAAATATCTTTTAGTTTAAGTGTTTTTCAAGAATGCATTTTTTAAAAAAAAATATTTTGTACAAAAATTGGTTAGAATTTAAACACTCATATGTTTGGTTACATTTCCTCATAAATGTTTTTATACACAAGTTATTATATACCTAAAACCTATTTTTAACAAATTTGCTTTCAAATGTTTCTTTCAAAATTTCTATTTCTCAATCTCGTTTTTTAATAAATCATTCTTAGTGGTTGCCAAACACTATTTTTTTTAATTAAAAAAAAAGGACAAAAAACCACACCATTTTAGAATACACTAATGTCGGCTCAACAAGATATCTAAAATATCAGACCTTCCAATGCTAGGAGCAGATTGAGTATCTTTACCATCCTAGTGCATTACGAAGAATTCCAATAAATATATAAACAAGATTATGGGTAGTGTACAAATGCATTCCAAACTGACAAGATCTCCAATGGCGATGTTAATAATTTGTTGGACATTATGATTTGGAACTTTGGCAGATGATTTTCTTACATTTTCAACTTCTAATTTATTAGCAAGTGATAAATTAGTTGATTTTTGTTTTTTTGTTTTTGATTTTTTGTTTTTTGTTTTTGTTTTTGTTTTGTTTTTTTTTTTTTTTTTTGACAATATTGGCAACAATTTTGGAGAACTTCCATTGTGATTATTCATTAGAAGTTTATCCTTTTTTCTCTCTTAAACTTTTGGATGTCCCATAGTACCTTACATGGATAAGTATGAAGTTATATGTTGCTAAGTTTAGCGATAAAAGTTTAATTTTTTATCTTAATTTTTATGTTTTGTGTTTTTCTTTGCAGTTTCATACCATAGGCGGGGGCAGATCTACTATATGTATAGTATTTTTCATTCATTTTATCAAATATTGTGTCTTGGTTTGTTGGTTAGAGGGGCCCGAAATATCACTACAAGAAAATCAAGTTATGCCAACGAACTTTCTCACGATGCAAGAAGAACGCGTCAAGAGAAGGTATTTCTCCTTGACGCCAAGAATATGACGTTGGGAGAAATAAGATTGAGAGACTCTCTCTCAACGTCGTGTAGTCGACGTCGAGAGATACGGTATTTCTCTCGACGTCGTCTACACAGTGTCGAGAGAAATACAATTCTGTCGACGCCGTTAGTGACATCATCTGCAGAAATGCTGGTAAAAATGCCCTAAAATAATCCCCATTTTCCTTCTTCTCCCTCGACAGCCCCCCCTCCCTCTAGCTTTCTATTACCGAACGAACACACCGCCCCTCGCCTCGCCCTCCGCCGTGCCGCGTCTACGCCTTGTCAGCTGGTAAGTCTTTTAATGTTTACGTCATCAATTTCATCCTCGAAATCTTTCTGTTATCTAGTAAGATGTTTGTAGGCTTAATGGCTCTGTGAATAATTGGTGGCTTACAACCAAAATTAAGGTATTCCAACCCTTTAGAAGATGATATTGCAATTTAGAACCAGTAGTTAAATGACCATAGAGGAATGGGATTTGAGTTGAGCAATTATTTGCATTTCCAACCTTGTGCTGCATCTAGAGCAATTCTCAGTCTCTCTCCAATTCAAGATATATGGTTGTTTTTTTCTAGTTCAGATAGGAAAAAAAAACTCGATGAGCTTTCTCCACTGAATCATCTAATGTAACTAAAACTAGGGCTCATAATGCTAGTTTTTAAGGCTTGGTCTTATTCTGTTGGAAACGAAGTAGGTCCTCACAATACAACTCAAGAGACAAGAGAAGAAGATTGTTCTCTCACTCACACAAGATTGGAGAAACTAGAACTTGAATATTACTTTCTTTTCTTGGCTTGCTTACAAATGACAAATCCTACAAATATTTATACTAGTAGGAAAATACATCAAAAGACATCAATAATAAATACTAATACATGTGACTTTTCACCAATACATGAACATTCATCATGTATCTTGTAATTCATCTATCCAACCATTCCTTGAATCTCAACTATTCATGTATCTAATTAAATGTAATTCATGCACCTTGAATATAAGTCTAGATTAATTTTTAACATCCTCCCTTAATCTAGACTTGAGCAACTCCGAGCTTTTCTCTGAACTTAACAAATGAGTCAAACTTCAATGCCTTCGTAAAAATATCTACCACCTGATCTTGAGTCTTGCAATGCTTCACCATCACTTCTCCATCTTTAACCAAGTCTCTGATAAAATGATACTTGATTCTAATATGCTTGCTTCTTCCATAGAAGACTGGATTTTTTGATAACGCAATGACAGAGCCATTATCGCAAAATAAAACAGTCTCACTTCTTTGAGCACACTTCAATTCTTTCAACATCCATCTAAGCCATAAAGCTTGACATCCAGCTGCAGATAAAGAGATGTACTCTGCTTCAGTGGTAGAAAGAGCAACAACAGGTTGTTTCTTTGAAGTCCATGAAAAAACACCCGAACCGATGCTAAAAAATAACCGGATGTGATTTTATGATCATCAACATTACCACCCCAATCACTGTCACAAAAACCAACTAACACTGATTCTGGAACTTTCTTGTAATGAATTCCAAGATTTCTGGTGCCAAGAATGTAATGAAACACTCCTTTACCTGCTTCCCAATGACTTCTTTTCGGGCTTGTCATGAATCTGCTTAACATAATTACAGCAAATAGAATATCAGGTCTTGCTGCGGTCAAGTACATCAAGCTTCCAACTAAGCTTCGATATAAGCTTGGATCAACATCTTCTCCAATATCATTCTTGCTCAATTTCAAATTTGCATCCATGGGCGTGTTACAAGGTAAAGAATTTTCCATCCTGAATTTTTTCAACAAATCACCAGCATACTTTTGTTGTGAGATGACAATCTCTCCATCTTTTTTATTGACTTCAATTCCCAAAAAATAATGGATGAGACCCATATCACTCATCTCAAATTCCCTTTTCATGGAATTCTTAAAATCATCACACAACAGTTTATCATTTCCAGTAAAAAGCAAATCATCAACATAGAGTGAAACAATAAGAAATTTGTCATACTTATCTTCTTTGACATAGAGTGCATGCTCATATGGACACCTTCGAAATCTTGTTTTCATAAAGAAACTGTCAATGCGACTGTACCAAGCTCGCAGAGCTTGCATCAATCCATACAAGGCCTTTTTCAACTTGTACACCTTCTCTTCTTCTTCTTTTTTCACATAACCCAAAGATTGTTCAACGAATATCTCTTCCTTCAAGTGTCCATTCAAAAAAGTGGATTTTACATCCATTTGATAAACTTTCAACCCATTTTGAGCAGCCAAAGACAAAATCAATCGAACTGTCTCAATTCTTGTCACAGGAGCAAAGATCTCTTCATAATTCACACCATATTCCAGCTTGTAGCCTTTTACAACAAGTCTTGCATTGTATTTTTCAACTTCACCATTTGACTTCAACTTTGTTCTGTACACCCATTTTACTCCAAGAACTTGTTTGTTTATTGGAAGATCCATCAACTCCCATGTTTCATTTCTTTTTATTGCATCAATTTCTTGATCCATTGCAATCTTCCATTTTTCATCTTGGATCGCGTCATCAAAATTTATAGGATCAACATCGGAAACTAATGCAAAATCAGCAACATTATCGTCAATTCTGCTAGTAGCATTATAAATTTCTTGAATACTTCTCATTCTCCTTGGTGACATATCATCATCACTTATGAAAGATGGCGATGCAGATGAAGATGATGCCACTGCCTGAAACTCTACTTGCTCCGAGTCTTGAGCATCTCCATTCCCGTCCATGCTAACATGAAATAGACTTTCTGCTTCTCCAACAACATCCCAGTTCCAGGATTCATTTTCATTGAAAATCACATCCCGACTGATAATAATCTTCTTCGACAAAGGATTATACAACCGATAAGTTTTAGAATTTTCACTATAGCCTACCATAATACATTTTTCTGATTTATCATCTAACTTGCCCCTTAGCTTATCTGGTATATGAGAATAAGCTATACTCCCAAAAACTCTCAAGTGACTAACACATAGTTTCTCACCACACCATGCTTCATAAGGAGTCATACCTGGAACACTTTTTGTTGGAGCTTGATTCGAAACGTAAGCAATACAGCATCTCTCCAAAACTCATTTGGCATCTTTTTTGCTTTTAGCATACTTCTCGACATCTCCATGATTGTTCTATTCTTTCTCTTCGCAACTCCATTCGGTTGTGGAGTCATTCGAGCTGTCTGTTGATGATAAATACCTTGTTCCTTGAAAAATTTATCAAAAACTATATATTCTCCACCACGGTCAGATCTCAAAGTTTTTATCTTATGGCCACTTTGATTCACAGCTAAAGCTTTGAAAGATTTAAAACATTCAAATGCTTCACTTTTTTCTTTCAAAAGATAAATCCATAACTTTCTGCTGAAATCATCAATGAAGGTTATGAAATATCGATTACCTCCGTTTGATATTGTACGCATGGGACCACACAAATCTGTATGAATCAACTCAAGAGGTTTGGAGGCTCTCCAAGCTTTACCAGTTGGAAACGGATCTCGGTGATGTTTTGTAAGTATACACACTTCAAAAATATCTGTCATATGGTTGATATTTTGAATGCCTCTCACCATATGATTTTTGCACAAATACGATAGTGATCCAAAATTCAAGTGACTATATCAAAAATGCCAAAGCCAGGATGGATCCTTCAATATGCTGCTAATGTAGGTGTTCATATGGCAAATGCGGAAGCAATTTTACGATCGGAGGCACTGATAGCGAGCAGAAATGTCGCTATTTTAGTCCCAATTTATTAGGCTTTTCTGTGCTTTAATCGTGTTTTTAATGAAAATATTTAATGAATTCCGTTATTTGGTCCTTAGGAGCAAAGTTGGTGATTTTGGGAGAAAAAGTGCAAAAAATGAAGCAAATGAAGCCCAAATCCAAGCTTGATCAAATGGGGGCCCAAAGAAGACACTCATGAAAAAATGCCCAAAAGAAATGAAGAAGAAGGCCCAAAAATCAGCCCAAAAAGAAGCTGAAAAATCTGGAATTTTAGGGCAGCGTCGAGACGATATGTAAGCAGCGTCGCGACGCTACCCTTTCGTGTTGCCCAAGACGCGTGCGTTGCAGCGTCGCGACGCTGTGCAAGGTAGCGTCGCGACGCTACCCCCAATCCGGGCCTATAAAAAGGCACCCTTGGGTGCCTCATTTACCATCAATCAATTTCATTCTTCAATCCATTCTTTCCTTCCTTTGGCTCCTTTGAAGCCTCTCTCAAGGCTTTCTAGCCTTTTTGAGAGAATTCTTTAGTGGGAAATATTTTGGGGAATTTTGGGAGCATCTTAGGAAGCTCAAAGGAGTGTTCGGCGGAGCTCTGAGCGCCAAGCGAAGGGGTTTTTCGACGGTCAATTCCTTTCCTTTTATGCTCTTAAATTATGCTTTCTATTGTAAATGTTGTGGATATTTTAGCTATGTATAGCTAAACCCCAATTTGGGGTCTTGGAATGAAATTATAGTTGAAACGTTGTTATAATTACCTGTCTCTTGCCCTTTTTCCTAATTATTTGTATGGATGTGCTTAATGCTTTATTCAATCTGGCCAATTGTGTAATGATTCGATTCTTAATGGAAACTCGACGGAGAGAAGTTAGGATAGATCCTAATCCATGCAACTAGTTTAATTGCCCGTCGTGACACCGGGATTAGTTGATTAAACTTAGATTCCTAAAATGAATCAGAGCGTAATAATTAATGATTTTTAATGGCGCTAAGGACACTTAGGTTGTTAAAATGAATTAATTACAATTAGGGGAAACCGACAGGAGAACCTATGTGATTAACGGAGATTCTAGGAGTATAATTAGTTGGGCAATGAGATAGGATTATTATAACAATTGTTTAGCTCATAATTGATTTTCAAGACCCCTCTTCCCATTTAAAGAAATCTCTTTCTCCATATTTTTTTTTATTTGATTGATCAAATTATTTTCCTGCTTTAAATCTTAAATTTTTCTTATTTGCATGAGTTGTTCCCTAAATATTATTTTGCCTAAGTACTCTTAGTGCTCAAGAGATTTTGTTTTTGCTTAATTTTCGCTTCGCTTCCCTGTGGATTCGATACTCGGTATTACTACCGTTTTATATTACTTGCGGCCCGTGCACTTTGCGGTCCATCAGGCACTTAACTACATCAATTTTAGAAAATGAAAACATGTTGTCTTTTAAACTAAAACAAAGAGCAGAATTGTAACCAATCTTTTGGAGACCAATTAAGCAACTCCTTTTGTTTCCTTTGATCACGAACGGTGTGTGGGCCACCTCTAGTGTCTTTCTCGCTATCTTCCGGCCTTAGAACGACTTGTGGGAGTCTATGGTGATAGGGATTGGAAGGGATATGCTTGAGCACTTCAAGCTTTTAGAGAGATTGAGAGAGTGAGTTTGAGTAGTAATTTTGGCAGCATAACATTACTCCAAAAACCCTCATACTTCTCCATCTTCTAATCCCCTACTTATAGAGGATTTTCATGCATCTTAGATTCACCAATGTAAGACACATGGTGACGAGAAGTGAGCTAGTGGATTCTAGGTGTCCTTTGGAGTTTACATGCATAGATGCATGTGTGAGGTGTAATGCCATTACATTTTATCCATGCAAGAGTGGATTTTCAGCAATCTCCACTATCTCCATTTATCCAAGATTTTAATTTCTACTCTTGGATTTAATTTAAAATGCAAATCTCAATTGCCTTTCAAATTATCAATTAATTGAACAATTTCAATTAATCTTATGACATTAATCAAATTAATTCATATCGCCTAATTCAATCCACCAATCTTGAATTTCCATAAATTCCAAGATTGAATTCTCTATCTCAAACTTTAATTAAAAACAATTCATAATTATTTTTTAAATTAAAACAATAATTAATTAAACAATTTAATCAATTATGTAATATTAATTTAATATCATATATCAAATTAATACTATGCACCTAATATGAATCCCTATTCATATATTTTGTATTTAAATCATATTTAAATACTTTACTCTCTCAATTAATAGTTTAATTCATAATTAAACTATTGTGTTGATAATATCGTATATAATCGACACTAATTCCCTAAACCGAATTTGAACGATTCAAACTTTCCTATCAATATGTTCTAAGGTATGATCCGTATGAGCTAGCAGGGGGACTGAATGGACCTACAGATCATGGGCTCCAACGATTTGAGGTTAACCGACTAATCTCATTAACCTAGTTAACCAACATTCGTTAACTACCGGGACACTCCACTATAGCCCAGTAGCTGCACTCCCCTCACTGTAGATATGTTTCCGTCCACTCGATATAACCATGATTAGTAAGTCGATCCTTCACAGGTTGTTCGTAACTATAGTCGGGTCAAATGTCTGTTTTACCCTTATAGTACTTCTTGTTCCTTAAGTCCCACTGATCCTCTAATGAACAATTGGTTTGTGGTCCAACCAACAAACCGAATCCCTCTCAGGCCAATGAGAGGGCGGGATCCCTTTGTTCAAGCCCCGAAGTCACCACTTAAGGGAACAACCTCTCTACTATCCCTAATTCAGAGTAGGAGTGAATTCCTTCTTGTAGGACTATGTCCCCAACTATCTACCCGTTCCTATCCCTGAAATCGGAGGCATATTGAGTCGACGATGCTGAGCCACTCTCACCTATGCAGATCTAAGGATAAGCCCGAATAAACAGGAGTTCATAGTTAGCTCAGGATTAAGATCGAGTTACCTAGGCCAGCGCATGAAATAGTCAGTCTCGTCAGTAAACGGCGTTATAAAGCGAGAGTGACTTATTTCTCGGTCTTGGTCTTATGCAAACTCATTGCATAGGACGCCCCGACTCGCATGTCTCCACATGGACGATTCAGGATCACATCGTCTGTACTATTTACAAAGTGGGTCGCGTCTCATAGTGTCCTCAGGATAAGGTACCCAGCCCTATCCCTATACTATAGACCGTTTTGGCTATTACTCGAGCCTGATCCAGTTTTATGTCTCTACATAAAGCTCAAGTGTTCATCCTATAGTCAGGGATCTTAGTTTATTGGATTTGGGTTATTTAACATGCAATTTACTTATTCAGTAACGACTTTACTGAATGAATCTCGATAACGACTTTATCGAACAAGTATATAATTCGTTTAACATTCACTATCCACGAGTTTTAGGGCACCAATCCCAACAGCTAAAACAAAAGATTTGACCATATGTAAATTTAAGAAGAAACATCTTATTAGAAGTCATTTTTACCTTGGCAATAAGAACACCAGTCTGGTCTTTGATTGCACACACACCACCTTCAAATAAAACTTTTAGACCTCGTTGAAGCAGTTGACCAATACTCAAAAGATTATGCTTCAGACCTGGAACATAGAACACATCCGCAACTCGTTTTGTGCCTTTCTTCATCTTAACTAGAATATCACCTCGCACTTTGACTTGCAATCTGGTATTATCACCATTTTTCACTTCACTTTGTAGAGATTCATCCAAAGTATCAAATATACTTCTATTTCCTGTCATGTGGTTACTACAACCACTATCAAGATACCATGTAGACTCTACAATATCGTCTTGAGCACTACATGCAAGAAATAGAACACCTTCATCATTTTTCTCCTCTTTATGCATCATGGTGGAACTTCCATCTCCATTTTTCGGTGCCCAACAATCTGCTTGAAAATGACCATACTTTTTGCAATTAATACATTGAATGTGAGAAAAATTACCATGACCACTTCCTTGATTTCTGCCAAAGCCTTTTCCTCTTCCACCTCCTCTTCCTCGAGATGAAGAAGAGCTTTCTTGTTGATTTTCAGAATTCATACCATTTCTATTATCGTAGTTTCTTCCACCTCCTCGTCTGTCACGGTCACCATGTCTTCCACGAGCACCGCCTCTGAATGAAGTTTGCATCTGAAATGCTTCCTCGAAATTAACATCAAATTGCTTCAATCTAAGCTCATGGGATTGAAGAGAACCCATCAAGCTATTTACTGATAGTGTAGATAAATCTTTTGATTCTTCAATTGCAACAACAATATGCTCAAACTTTCTTGGCATACTTCTAAGAATCCTTTTAGCAACTCTTTAATCACCCAATTCTTCTCCATTTGTTCTCAAATTGTTGACAATCGCAAGAATACGATTGAAAAACTCTTCAACAGTTTCGGCCTCTTTCATCTTAATGCAATCAAATTCAGATCTGAAAGCTTGTAGTCTTACCATTTTTACCTTATCTTCTCCTTGATAGGTGGATTGTGAAATATCCCAAACCGCCTTTGCAGAAGTAGCTGTTGAAATTCTTTCAAAGACATGTTCATCAATAGCTTGGTAAATGAAGAACAAAGCCTTCTTGTCTTTCTTACGATTTTCTCTCAACTCAGCAAGTTGTTGATAAGTGAGCTCGTTCTGATTCTCAACTTCAATGTATCCTCTTTCAACAATATCCCACAATTCTTGTGAGTCATACAACACTTTCATTTGAATACTCCACTGATTAAAATTCTTCCCACTGAATCTTGAAAGTTGGGGTTGCAACATGTTACCACTTGAAGCCATCTTTGATCTTAGCTCTGATACCACTTGTTGGAAACGAAGTAGGCCGTCGCAATACAACTCAAGAGACGAGAAGAAGATTGTTCTCTCACTCACACAAGATTGGAGAAACTAGAACTTGAATATTACTTTCTTTTCTTAGCTTGCTTACAAATGACAAATCCTACACATATTTATACTAGTAGGAAAATACATCAAAAGACATCAATAATAAATACTAATACATGTGACTTTTCACCAACACATAAACATTCATCATGTATCTTGTAATTCATGTATCCAACCATTCTTTGAATCTCAACTATTCATCTATCTAATTAAATGTAATTCATGCACCTTGAATATTAGTCTAGATTAATTTTTAACATATTCATCCCAATTCATTTGGTGACTTTTTCACATTTCTTTAAAACACATTTGAATTTTTAGCCATTTCAGAAACAAAAATAAGTTTTTAAGAACTTACTCTTTACCGTATTCAAAATTTCGGCTAGATTTTGAAAATGTTTTTAAAATGTACATAACAAAACAAAGAAACACGTTAATAAACCTAAGCAATTAGTTTTTCTTTTTATTTTTTATTTAATCATTAATTGTAACCGAGAGATGATATGCTTGTTGGGTTTTATGCCCTAAAACTCGTAGATAGTAAATGAAACAAATTAATCGATCTCAATAAAGCGTTATTTGAGTGATTCAATAATTTGGTTATTGAATAATCAAGCTTGCATTAATAAACCCGAAATCCAATAAACTAAGATCCAAGGTTGTTTAAATGAAACTTGGACTAGTATGTGGGGACATGCGGGGATCGGTGTCCAAGTAACAACCTAAAAGGTCTATAGTATAGGGATAAGGTTGGGTACCTTATCCTGGTGACACTATGTGATACGACCCACTTTGTATTTGATACAGATGCAATGATCCATAACATCCATGTAGGAGACATGCGAGTGGGGGTATCCTATGCAATGAGTTTGCATAAGACCGGACCGCGAAATAGTAACCACTAGATGTAACGTCGTTGACTAGCTTAGGTTTCTATTTCAATAGGATGACCTAGGTAACTCAATCTTAATCATGAGTCTATTATGAACTCCTTTTCAGGAGGGATTGTCCTTAGATTTGTATGGGTGAGAGTGGTCTGCTCGCCGACTCAATAATCCTACAATTTCAGGGGCAAGACCGAATGGGGGTTGGGAACATAACAGTACAAGATGGAATTCACTCCTTCCCCTATTGGGGCAAGTAGATGTGTGTTCCCTTAAGGGTTGATTCTGGGGCTTGAACAAAAGCACGTTGTCCTCTCCTGGCCTGAGAGGAATTTCTGTTTAGTGGTTGGACCCTAAACAGGTTGTTCATTAGATGGATCAGTGGTACTTAAGGATCCAGTGGTAACCCAGGGGTAAAACGGTAATTTGACCCAGCTGGTGTTACGAACACACGTGAAGGATTGACTTACTGCATTGGTCGATATCCGTGGACACAAAAATATTCTACAGGGAGAAGAGTGCAGTTGTGGTCTTTGTGGAGTGACCCACAGTTAACGAATGTTGATTAACACGGTTAATGAGTTTAGCCAGTTAATCTCGTATCGTTGGAGCTTCTGATCTGTAGGTCCATTAGGTCCACCTGCTAGCTCATAACGGGTTCTGAGATAATTTGGTCTTGATATTAAAGGGAATTAATATAATGTATGGAGATACATTATAGTATAAAGTTTAATTAAGGAATTGAACTTTATAGTTAATTTTGGATATGATTCAAAATTAATTAATCAGAGAATTATGAATTTAATTAAATATGTGATATTTGATTAATTCATGAATTAATTAATTGGGGAATTGATTAATTTAATTTAGTTTGGTTAAATGTGATTTAATCAAATTAATACTATAGTTTATATTAATGTACATTTTGATGCACATTAAAGCTATAGGTTAAATGAGAGAGATTAAAATTGAATATGATTCAATTGTAATATTAATTAAATATTTGATATTTAATTAATGTGGGATCAATTAATTTAAATTAATTGAATGGCTCATTTAATTCAATTGAATATGATTTAATTGAATTAAAACTATATGTTATAATTGATTTAATTGAAATTGGTTTAATTAAATTAATTATAATTTATTAGATAATTAATTATTATTATTTAATAATTATAATTAATTATTTATATTATTAATTATTATTTGATAATAATTAAAAGATCCAGATCTAATTGGTTTAGATAAATGGACAGGATTGGTTAGGGAGTTTTCCTAACCTAATCCTACGTAGTGGATGATGGGGTTCCCCTGACTTCTCTCTCATTCTGTCATTCATGCAAAAACACAGAGAAGAGATTCTCTCCGAATTCTCACATTCTCTCTACCAAAAACCAGCAAGTTGATTGCTGAAAAATTCCCTTCCAAGACACGTTTTTTTTTTGTTCACACAAGCCATTCTCAGTAATCCTAGAGTATAGTGGGTGTTCTCGATTGGTGGTGTCCGTTGGGAGATCAAGGAACGTTTTTGGAGCATTGTGCTGATTTTGTCTTCCAATTCATGTAAGTTCCTTAATCTGAAATAGTTTAGATTCGTTTTACAGCATGTTTAATCTGTATTTCTAGAAAGCGTTTCTATTTGCCCAATGTATTGGTTTTCTTTTGACTGAAATTGAAATCACGATCGGTGAAAACCGCTTCCGCTAGAGGATTCAATTCCTTCAATGCTAAGTTTCTATTTTCCATGTGTTCATAAACCAGTCATAGGTGAGTGTCTTCATCACAATATCCAAGTACGGAAGTTAAGTTTTCACGGTGAACTGTAGTAAGCAATTGTGCCTGTAATATTGTCAGACGTTAAATTAGCATAACTTAATTCAATGTCTTACCAACTACTTCAACATAGAAGAGACTGTACTTAAAAAAACTACAGTTGAACTTTGAGACCTTCACCTGCTGCTAGGAAAATTGTTTATCTGATATCTGCTGAACCTTTAACGACGTTTTTGTGCGTCGGGAAAAGGTTAATTTCTTGTAGTGTATTGATTTTGGCCCAGAGATTTGTGGTTTGATTCCTAGTTAGGATAGTGTAGAATGTCTAATAGATCGATGAACTTTTGATTGTGTATCAAATAGGTCTTGTTATAGGTAATTTTGGACCACTCCGATGTACAGAGACTTGCGTGGGTCGTGTCCTTTCGCCTCCGTTCGGTTCCTACTACCCCTGGCCACCCTGATTCCACCTGGTTCAGCCTGAATCACCTCCGAATGCCTAAAAACTCTAGAGCAAGAACAGGTATTTAAATCCTTCTTCATCACTGAAGAAAGGATCCCCGGAACTCATTCCCTGAACTCTTTCCTCTTATTCTTGCTCTTTTGCTCTCCTCCTTCAACTTTCTGACTTAAGCATCGGAGGCAGTGTGGCAAGCACCACACCAGTGTGCAGGTTTACTGTTTTACAGGCCACGTCTTCCCCCCTCTAAAAAACATTTACCGTTGGTGGCACGTGAAGGTCAGGTGAGTTCTCCCTGTCCAAATTTGACCATCAACAGTTGGCGTTGTGGGGAAGAAAGCTTGCCAGTGAAGTTTGCACATCGATAACCTAGCAGCTAAGAGGATGGAAAAGGAAAACCAAAAGACGGACGCAGAGTGTTCAAAAAGCAACCACCAGCAGCAGAGGTCACATAATCAAAGCCACACTCGACCTCGGTCTCCTCGGCCTCTTTCCCGAGAAAGGCAAATCGACGCTAAGATAACCGCCCTAGAAGACAAGGTGAGCAGAATGGATCAGAATTTTTCTAGAATACTGTGTATCTTAGACAAGCCTGGCCCTAGCACCAAAGTTTTGAGGGGGGAAATCCTGTTAGGGATCCGAGGAAGGGGAAAGAACCAATGGAGTCAAAATCAAGATCGAAGGAAGATAATACTGATAGCGCAACCAACAGAGTCAAGGGGTTGAAATCCAGAGGTTATACGGTGTCAGGGGGCTCGGAATCAACCCAAGACAGTAGTCAGCGCAGCATTTGACAGCTGCAAAACTCCATGTTGTATTTGCTCACTGTCTTTGTAAGTATATTTATTCTGTTTGCACTTTTATAGTCCCATAATTCTCTTACATAGTATGTTCTAATGTCAATATGTTTTGTGCACTCGAAATGGGTATTTTTTTAGCTAAATTGCGCTCATAATGGGTAATAGGCAATGATTAATGTAGTTGATGATGCTATTATAAAATATTTGACTAATATAGTTGATTATGTTTTTTGAGTTTTTGAAGTTTTGTTGGTGGCTTGTTAATCAAAATTAGTTTGGTAATAGTGAGACAAATGACTTGCTTTTACCAGACAAATGACACATTTTTAATTCTAAGTTTTATGTACATCTTTTTTTACTTGTTATCCTTTATATAATAAAGATGTTATTCAGTGAAATTGTTTATTTATATCTTAAAATCCAATAGAAACATTCATGGTTATAATATTAGATACTCAAACTATATCATGAATATAGAAAGGGATCAAGTTCGAGTATGTAACCTAAATTGTCTATAGTAAATGGATAAGGTTGGGTACCTTATCCTGGTAACACTATGGATGCGGCCTACTTTGCGAATAAAGCAAATGACGTGATCCTGGATCGTTCATGTAGAGACATTCGAGTAGAGACATCCTGTGTAAAAGATGTTTACACAAGACAGGACTGAGAAATATGTCACTCTTACTTTATAATATCGTTTACTGTTAAGACTGACTATTTCATACGATGACCTAAGTAACTCGATCTTAATCTTGAGCTTGCTATGAACTCTTGTTCGTTTAGGGTTGTCCTTTGATCTGCATGGGTGAGAGTAGTTTAAATGTACCGTTCAATAATCCTACCATTTTGGGGATAACACTCGATGGATGGCTGGGGACATAGTAAAGCAAGACAGAATTCACTCCTACCAGATTTAGGGATAGTAGAGACGTTGTTCCCTTAAGTGCTGAATCCAAGGCTTGAACAAAGGGCCCCACCCTCTCATTGGCTCGAGAGGGATCTTGTTTATTGGTTGGACCATAAACAAATTGTTCATTAGAGGACCAGTGGACTTAAGGAACTAAGATGTGCTATAGGG
This sequence comes from Luffa aegyptiaca, assembly GCA_017139565.1. NCBI lineage: Eukaryota > Viridiplantae > Streptophyta > Magnoliopsida > Cucurbitales > Cucurbitaceae > Luffa > Luffa aegyptiaca. The sequence goes on from CM029397.1 coordinate 29,788,684, forward strand.
GTAAAACGAACATTTGACCTGTCTATAGTAACGAACAACCTGTGAAGGATTGACTTGCTGATCATGGTTATATCGAGTGGACGGAAATATATCTACAGTGAGGGGAGTTCAACTACTAGGCTATAGTGGAGTGTCCTGGTAGTTAACGGATGTTGGTTAGCTAGGTTAAAAGAGTTTGGCCAGTTTAACCTCGTACCGTTGGAGTCCATGATCTGTAGGTCCATTAGGTCCCCTTCATAGCTCGAGACTAACCTTTGGAACAATGTGATGGATAAAATATGAATTACTTATTTCATGTTAAGAGAAATGAATAGAGGAGATAGGCGTTGTCGGTACGTCGGGTTTCATGAAAATCGAGTATGTGAGGTATTTAATATTTAAATATCGAGAACATGAATAGGGATTCATGATTGAAAATAAAATTTCGGAAATGTTCGAGAATAGTGGCAAAATATTAATTTAATATTAGATATTAAATTAATAATTAATTATTTAATTAATAATTATTTTTAATTAATTTTGAATTAATTTAAAATTAAAAAATTAAAAATACAATTTTGATTTTTCAGATTAATTAAAATTATATAATTATCTAATTATTAAAGATAATTATGGAATTAAATTAAATTAAAAATTTTTGAATTTTTGGAGGTGGAGTGCATGGTGACTAAACCCATGCACTCCCCTCATGAAAGCCACCACTAATCCCACCTTCTTCTTAGATGTTTTGGTGTCAATTGCTGAGAGTTTTCTTCCTCATTGTTCCCTCTATATAACTTAAGAAGAAGGCTGAAAGAATTGTTCTTGAAAGCTAGAGAATTGCTGCCAAAATACATACTCACCATACCCACCTTCTTATGCTTGTTCTTCAAGCTTTTCTCCATAAATTCCATCACTTGAGGATCCCACAATTCGTTCCAAAGGCTTGAGGATAACAAGGAAGATCTAGTGGTAGTTCATGATTGATTGGTGAAGAAAAATAAGAAGGAAATCCAACCAATTTCTCCATTTAAGCAAGGTTGGTAAACTGTCTCTGTTTTTCTTTTTATGAACAGCATGCAATGATTGATCTAATTGAGTTTATTATGTGCCCAAGATCCAAAATTACTTCTGTATTTTAGATATTAACACTTTTAGTAGAGACATGTGAGTGGGGGCATCCAATGCAAAAGAGTTTGTATAAGACCAGGACCGAGAAATAAGTCACTTTTGCTTTATAACACCGTTTACTGACATGACTGACTATTTCATGCGATGACCTAGGTAACTCGATCTTAATCCTGAGCTAACTATAAACTCCTGTTTATTCGGGATTATCCTTTGATTTGCATGGGTGGGAGTGGCTCAACATCGCCGACTCAATAAGCCTACTATTTTGGGGATAAGACCGGGTAGATAGTTGGGGACATAGTCCTGCAAGACAGAATTCACTCCTACCCAATTTAGGGATAGTAGAGAGGTTGTTCACTTAAGTGTTGACTCCGGGACGTGAACAAAGGGATCTCGCCCTCCCATTAGCCCGAGAGGTTTTAGGTTTAATAGTCGGACCACAAACCAATTGTTCATTAGGGACTCAGTGGAGACTTAAGGAAAAGATGTAACTTCAGGGGTAAAACGAACATTTGACCTAGCTGTTGTTACGAACAACCTGTGAAGGGTTGACTTACTAATCATCGTTATATCGGGTGGACAGAAATATATCTACAGTGAGAGGAGTTCAACTATCGGGCTATAGTGGAGTGTCCCGGTAGTTAACGAATGTTGGTTAACCGAGTTAAAAGAGTTTAGCCGGTTAATCTCGGATCGTTGGAGCCCATGATCTATAGGTCTATTAGGTCCCCTTGCTAGCTCATACAGAATCAACCTTAAAACAAGTATGATGAAGAGTTTGAAGCGTTCAAATTCAAATTAGGGAGTTATCGTTAAACCATGGACGATGTATTTAACGTTATAGTTTAATTGTGATTTAAACTATGTTTAGAGAGAGTTGACAACATTTAAATACGATTTAGATATTTGTCATACGAATAGGGATTCATATTAATAAACCGAGATCGAGAATGATCGAGATTGGTGCAAAATGGTTAATTTAATATTTGATATTAAATATAAATTATTAATTAAATTGTTTAATTAATTAAAATTAATTATCAGAATTAATTTTGTATTAAAATTGGTTTGGAATTTTTGAAATTCAAAATAAAACTCCAATTTTGGAGGTGGTGGTGTTTTATGACTCATAGCATGAACACACACATTTTGCCCACATAATCTCCTTCTTGGTGTGTTGTCTTCACAGGGTGTGTTTGGTTTAACTTTTCAAGTGTTTGATTTTGAAAATAAATCATTTTGAAAAAAAATTCAGTGTTTGGCAACCACTAAAAATGACTAATTAGAAAATGAGATTGATAAATAAACCGTTTTGAGAGAAACACTCGAAACCGACTTTTAAAAAAAAACTTTTTAAGTAAACAATAACTTGTGTATAAAAATATTTGTAAGAAAATGCAACCAAACATATGAGTGTTTAAATTCTAAACAACTTTTATACAAAATGTTTTTTAAAAAATGCATTCTTGAAAAACATTTAAATTAAAATGTATTCCAAACGGACCCGAAGAGGTGCAACCATTCATCTTCTATATAAGAAGAAGAAGACATAAGATCAAGGGTTGATCAATTGGTAATTGCTGGAATTGTAGTTCCAAATACCCAAAGCTCTAGAACTCTATCATCCCTCCATATGCTCCCAAATTCATCACCAATTGAGTCCCACAACTCGTTCTAAGGCTGGAGAATAGCGGGGAAGACCTCGATGGTTGTCCTACAAGTGATTCGTGCTGAGATTTCATCTAAGGAGCTCGTTAATTTCGTCCAAAAGGTTAGTAAAAACGATGCTCTGTTTTTCGGTCTTAATACATAGCATGCTTTGATCATAAAATTAACGAAATTAAAGTGCAATCGATTCAAATCGCTTCCGCTAGCGTGTTCTACACTCCTTCATTGAGTAGAAGAAAACCCCACCTATGCAAAGGCAACCTTGCTTCCTCTTAACATTGTTTGTATTTGCTGAAGTTTAAGTTTCATTGTTAGCTTAAACTGATCACTTAGGTTAGTATAGTTTGTGTTTAGCTGATGGTCGAAAGGTTGGAGTCGAATGTGTGGGTTCGCAAAAACAATAGTGGAAAAGATCCTAGAAATAGGACTGTCTCCTTGCATCCTAGAAATATGACTGAAACCACTAGAGTTTTAAGAGTCGTGAGCATTACTTATCTAAGTTTCAGCTAGCCCTAGAAATAGATGTCCAGTTGGCTTAGTCTTCTAAAGGCACCTACAACGGAGCTGAATAGAAGTAGGACTTAACTCACAATCTAGTTGTCAGGGCATTTGCAGGCGCAACTGGAGGATTCTATCTGCACCATGTCTATGTGGGCAACATAGATAATGTTCTTCAACCGTTTGCAATGCCTGAGTAAGTTGCTGGCACAAAGGTGGGTGCAATCCAAAGCTTTTGGTTGATACTATTTGAATTTTCCCGCTTATCTCATATATTTTTACCGCTTTCATTTACTTGCTTATTTCTATTTCTGTCTGAAATCAAACCCCCATTCAAAATATTTCTTTGGTTACCATCTTCGGTTGCAAATTTAGAGGAGGTTCTTGTTTTGCAGAATCTTGTGTTTTTCGACTAGTCACCATCTCCCTTGGGTACGATATTTGGAGTACTCTCCACTTTATTACTTGATAGTGTATACTTTCACTCGAGCAGTGTCACAACACACGCACGTCAGGAACCAAGCTTGAAGATGTGGAGATCGTGACAGGAATGCGGTGGTTTCAACGGATTTGAGAGTTTTTCCTTTTTTTACCTTATCTCTTGTTGTTTTGATGGCTTTTCATTCAAGTTATGTTTATAGTTCAATGACTATGAGTAGCTAAACTTGTATGTCTTAGGGATTGATGTAGTCTTTTAGGTTTATGGATTGATTATTGGGATGTTTTGTGCCTTTATTTTATTCATGTGATTATGGTTAAATGCTTTCAATTAATTGGTCATTAGTTGAATGATTTAGTGTTGAATCTTGCTCGAGAGAGAGGATTTAGCTTAGACTTTGCTAATTGCATGACTAAGGTAGAATTCTAAGATCGGGAGATTTAGAATAATTTTAGAAGTTGTAAAAAGAACTAAACTCAAAGCCTTGCATGTTAATGAACTTAGATAGGGATATCAAGTTTATTGTATGCTTGAGAATCAATTATTCTCGGGAGAGATATTTGTGATTTAAGGTTCTTTGACTTATAAAATAATTGCACATTAAAAAATTCATTCCCTTTAATTAATCCTAAATCTAAATTGACGAAATCAAATCCCTAAGAATTCTTCCAATTGAATTTCCATCCTTTAATTTGCATTACCTTTTGATTCATAGTTTTCAATCACAACACTTGTAGTCTATCAGTTATAGACTAGAACCAAAGGCAAGCTACATGCATTGTGATTGAAGTCTATCAATGATAGACTTAAATAAACGAAAATACCTTTTTTAAAATGTTGCATTATTTTGATGTTTAGCTAATAGGCTACCTTGTGAAATCTATCAGTGATACTTCTATCACTAACAAACTTCAATCACAATTTCCTATTGTTGGTAGACTGTCAGTGATAGCAATCTATTACAGATAGACAATATGTATTGTGAATGAAGTCTATCAGTGATAGGAGTCTGATAATGCTCATTTATGTGCGTTATTTAGCCTTAAAAACCAAGTTTATTATTTGGAAAACAAGTATTTAATGCTAAAAATCTTAACATTTGATGTAAATTTATGCAAAAGCTAGCATGACATGTATTAAAATCTTAAAATATGTAAATTGGGCTAAAAATATATAAAAAGAAGTTATTTTGTTAAGAAAGTATTGAATTTTAATGGTTTTGTGCAAGAATCTAGTTGCGCAGCATCTAGAGGAGAAAGCTAAAGGAAGAATATGGCATAATATATTAAAGTAGGAAAATCAAAAGAAATGTCCGCATTTGCGACCGCATCTGGGCAGATCCAACAGAATCCCAAGAATCTCGGGATTGACAGAATTTTCTAGAAGAGTCAATATTCTTAAGCAAATTTCCTCAGATCAAGGGATTATATTCAGAGATGACTTCTCACACTGATCTCAGTAGCCAACCTGACCTCTCGAGGTCTATAAAAGACGACTCAAGATCCACGAACAAGACAAGCTTTAACATTCTCGATTATTTGTAGTTTTCGATTTTTCTTGTAGTAGTTGAAGGAACGAAAGTTCCAGCGCATCGGAAGCGATTCAGGAACAATTCACAATTAATTTAGAATTATGATATAAAAATACACTGGCAACATACATACATTCATAATATACTATAGATTTAAATTAAGCATGTTGAAAAACTATAGAAACTAATTCTAATTTTACATAGAGTAACAAGGTACTTACTCTCGTTGACGACTCAGATTAATTTCACCAACTTCTTGAGGAATAATCACGAACAACTTGGAACAGTACCACAGGGAAACACTAGTATTCTCTAGGGAATTTGAGGCCAAGGTAGTGGGAACTTTCTTCTTGATTTTTAGGGAGAATTGAGTGAAGTGAGTAATTCCAACTAGGAGGAATTCTATGGTTATATAGAATGTCATATCACTTTTCCTATTCATAATAGGATAGAGATATATTTAATTAAATAATAATTAATTACTTTTCTCAACCATAATAGGATAGAGATTTATTTAATTAATTAATAATAATAATAAATAATTAAATCAACAATTAATTAAATCAAATTTAATTATTTCATTTAAATCATATTTAAAATGAACATCTCCCACATAACCTATAGTTTTACTTTTAATATGAATCCAATTCATATTAAAATTAATATTTGAACTTCTTCAAATATTTAATTAATTTTTAATCATATCCAAAATTAAATTTATATTATAATGTATCATCATACGTTATATTATTTCCCTTATTAAATTTGAACACTTCAATTTACAATCAAGACTTAATTTCCTCAATTACCCTTTACGAGCTACCAGTGAAACCTAATGGACCGACAGATCATAAGCTCCAACGATATGAGATTAATTGGCCAAACTCATTAACCAAATTAATCAATATCGTTAACTATGGGTACACTCCACCATGGACCCACAACTGCACCCATCTCACTATAGAATATTTTTGTGTCCACGGATATAGACCAATAACAACAAGTTAGTCTTTCACGAGTGTCTGTAACTCCAGTTGGGTCAAATTATCGTTTTACCCTTGGGTTACCTCTATGTCCTTAAGTACCAGTGCTCCTCTAATGAACAACCTATTTATGGTCCAACCATTAACAGAAACCCCTATCGGCCAGTGAGAGGGTAAGGCCCTTTGTTCAAGTCCTGGAGACACCACTTAAGGGAACACTCATCTGCTTACTTTAAACTCGGGAAGGAGTGAACTACATCTTGTGTGATTATGTTCCCAGTTCCCCACTCAGTCTTGTCCCCAAAATGGTAAGCTTATTGAGTCGGCAAACTCGCCACTCTCACCTATACAAATCAAAGGGCAATCCATTGTGAACAAGAGTTCATAATACACTCACGATTAAGACTAAGTTGCTGATAACTCTCCAAAAGGGAGTTATTTATACCTTATTCTATGATGATTTATATGTTAATTGTGCCATGTGGGTGTGATTATTAGATGAATATATTATGTTTTAGCCTAATGATAAGAATTGATGCTTTGGAGTTCTTTTGCAGAAAAATGAATGTTGATCAGATTGAGAGAGCAAAGTCCATTGATCCAGCAAAGCTGTTAGCAAAATTGGCCACGTGATTCATTAAATAAGGTGGTGTTTCCAACTTAGATCTCGGATTTAGAAGACTTGGAAAGAGCTCCACGTGTCATGTATGACCTAATTAGGTTTGACTTCACCCTATAAATGAGAGTAGTCGTCTAGAGTCAAAGCAATTCCATCTTAGGAGGCCGAATAGAGACAAAAACCGATTGGAGACTCAAGGATACCATTCTATGGATTCCCTTGATAGAACGACTTGTCGAGGGTCGCATCAAATAAATTTATAATCCACGGCACTACAACTATTTGTAGAAATAGTGGTCGGGGTCGAACGCAAGGAGTAATTGAACTAATTAAATTAACTTAAGATTTTTCAATTAGTCACCGGAGGGGGGGCTTGGCATGGAAGAGAATTTGAGGATGAAAAATAAAAATAGCTAGAAATTAAAATACAAAATTTGAAATAACTAGAAAATAGAAGGATGGACTAGCTAATCTTACCTCGGGATCGCGCAATTGGTTGTCCGAATTCAGTTTGGCAATTCCAAATCATAGACTCTCTTATTTAACAAATTATTGGCTAATTGTCTAACTACCCACTGCAAAAGCCAGCGGGATTAAAGATCTCAATTATTTCTAACCCGACCAATGCATCAAGGCCAGAACCTAATTAAAAATCTAACTAACGACGTCTCACTAATTAGAATTTAATCGCATTAAGAATGATGGAACGTTAGATAGAATGCATAAACTAGGAAAAGCCTAAATTCATATGATTCTAAGCCTTAACTCCTAAATCTACCATGCAATTTTGATCAATTGGGATAAAACACCTTTTAATCAAGATTAACAAAAGATTTATTTGCTACAAATTCTAGCAAAGCAATTGATTCAAACAAAATAGGTTGTCAATCTGTAGATTCAAGCCAATTGTGATACAAACTGGAATTAAGAACACAATTAGACAATAATTCTATGAAATCTAAAATATACAAGGTCTCAAAGGAATGTCAAACTTACATTCGGAGTCCCCAATTACGACGATCTACACTTAGCCGGACATTACAGTGCTCCAACTAAGCATCGAGGCTCGATTAGCCATTCCTATATCTAAAAACTAATATAATCTAATGCAAATACAATGGAAATAGGAAAAATACAGAGAGAGACGAGGTGTTGTGGCGAAAATTGGAAGAAATCGAGCAAGGGGAATGACCTAAAATCGAAAAGCCCATATTAATAAACCGCGACAGCGTCGAGACGTCGTGGCCAGCATCAAGACGCTGACGCTAAATTGGCTCGCGTCTTGCATCCGTAGTGTCGAGACGTCCTGAGGTAGCGTCTCAGGAAAATTGGTGAATTCTTTGCTCCGGTTGACTTTCGCTTCTTTATTTACCAAAATGCCCTTCTTGATCTCGAGAACACCAAATTGACCTAAACATCAATAAGACTCAAAATTAGTCAATTATCACAAATAATAGCATTAGGATAAGCAAAATTTACGAAAATATTAGCACCAATTTGGTGCTAACATATTACCCTCAACCTAAATCTTGCTAGTCCTCGAGCAAGATTATAGATAAAAACGAGAATAATGAAGATTTATTGGTTGCAAATAACTCAGCTCAAATCTCCATGTCTAAAAAAGACATAAAATTTGTTAAAGGTAAGCTACCACATATAATCAATCATTGAGACAAATCAAAACTTTTTCATGATAACTCTTGCGTGTGTGTGTGCATAGCCTTCCTAAAGAGCTTTCACTAGCCCGAGTCAACCATATGAGGGCCTCAGTTCATCTTTCCTCTACACTGGCACAAAAGACTCAACTATTAAGTAACTCGAACAATCAAACAAGTAATACATTATTAGGCGCCTGGAATCACATCGCATGTGAATAACTTGCATTTTAATGAAGGCCCTAGCTTTCACACACCTGCTGCAGGGACCCATAACCCGAGTTTTACCCTTGGTTGGCCTAACTGATCACAACATGGGTAGCTCTTTTTGCCTTAAACCTTTTTACATATTGCAAGGTGATTTTCTTTTCTTTTCTTTTCCTTTTTTTTTTCAAATAATAATTTTCTTTTAAGCACTTTTTATATTCAACATTCATATATTCTTTTCATTTCTCCTAAGCAAGGCATTACAAGCAATCTTGCTCAAAATCACCATCTAGCTAAATCTCGCCTATCGAGGTGACAACGAACATATGGAACCCATAAGATGGACCTAGGCTCTCAAAGCAACAAAAGGAGGCCTAAGTACTCAAAATTGTGCAAGAAAAATTAGAACAAATTTTAAAAAATCTCAAATTTTGACTATATGCTTCACAACACCAAAAACAAATAAAATGGCTCAAATAGACATCTCATAGATCATCATAACAATGCTACAAGCAACCTATTCATCTCATCATTCAAATCATCCAAACATGCTCAAGAATTAGCCTGACGCTCAGATGCATCAAGACTCAACATAAAAGCAAACATATCAAGAACATCCACCCCCAACTTAAATGATGCATTGTCCTCAATGTATCAAAACCTGAAAACTAAGGACTATAAGAAGGGAACAGAAAACTCCCCTGGATATGTGCACGTTGGTTAGAAAGTGGTTGACATCCAGCTTGAAAAAGGTAATCTTTTCGCTTTTAGGCCTACTACCTACAAAAAGGAAAAACAAGGAAATAATACAACTAACTAAACTAAACTAGGAATTTAAAAGACAGAAAGCATGTAAATGTTTATTGCTGGGCTAGCTCCCAGAAGCACAAATTTTTATAGTCGGTTGCTCGACTGTTCCCCTTTTCTTTTCACGTGATTCCGTAGATAGGTCGATCCAAAAATGCCATGATTGGAGGAGGAATGGGTTCTCTCTCGTTGAAGAACTTCAGCCTATGCCCGTTCACTTTAAACACCTTGTCAGTATCAAGGCTCTTGATCTCAACTGCACCATGAGGAAAGATGTGAATAATAACAAAGGGGAGAATCCATTTAGAATGAAACTTACCTGCCCGGAGCTTTAGGCGAGAGTTGAAAAGGAGAACTTTTTGTCCAACTTCAAACTGCTTCCTTGCAACCATATTGTCATGAAACAGTTTGGTCTTTTCTTTGTAGACCCTTAAGTTCTCGTAGGCCTCCAATCTCATTTCTTCTAACTCTTGTAGCTCAAGAAGCCTTGACTCTCCTGCCTTCTCCATGTCCAAGTTGCACTGCTTAACAACCCAGAACGCCTTATGCTCGATCTCTACTGGCAGATGGCATGCCTTACCATAAACAAACCAGTAGAGAAACATCCCTATGGGGGTTTTATAAGTTGTGCGGTATGCCCAGAGCACGTCGTCTAACCGTAAGCTCCAGTCCTTCCGTCCGGGTTCACAACCTTCTTCAGGATGGACTTGACCTCTCGGTTGGAAAGCTCTGTTTGTCCATTTGTCTGGGGATGGTAAGTTGTGGCAACTCGGTGATTCACTCCATATTTCTTCAAGAGGGCTTCAACTGACCGGTTGCAAAAGTGGGTGCCTTGGTCACTGATTATGGCTCGTGGGACTCCGTACCTGTTAAAAATGTTAGTCTTCAAGAAACCTACAACAGCTTTAGAGTCGTCAGTTTTGGTGGCTTTAGCTTCCACCCATTTAGAAACATAATCCACAGCCAATAAGATTTAACTATAGCCACACGAGGAAGGTAAAGGACCCATAAAGTCTATACCCCAAACATCAAAGACTTCACAGACTAAGATAGGCATTTGAGGCATTTCATTCCTACGGGTTATAGCTCCTACCCTCTGGCATTTTTCACAAGTCTTACAAAAAGAATATGCATCTTTAAACAAAGACTGCCAATAAAACCCATAATCTAAGACTTTTCTAGTAGTTCGCCTAGGCCCAAAATGACCCTCACATGCATGATCATGGCAAAAAGCTAAAATAGACTGGATCTCGTCATTAGGCACACAACGTCTAATTACTTGGTCAGAACAATATTTCCAAAGGATTGGTGCATCCCAAACATAATGCTTAGACTCACTCTTTATCTTATTCTTCCTGAAACTACTAAACGTGCTGATGACATTATTCGAGTTTGTATCACAATTGGTTACCTATCACTACTAAACGTCCATGTGGTAAATTAGACCATCCTATGCTATCTTATGCTTCACTTCATCCCAAACATAAGGCCCGCTTCAGTACACTTGGGTCTCTTCTGATGACATTATTCGAAGATGTGTTTCAAGTGATGAAGCAAAGGAGAAAATCCTAGAGCAATGTCATTCTTTGCCGTATGGAGGTCACTTCAGCGGTCAAAGGGCGGGTACTAAGATTTTGCAATGTGGATTTTTCTGGCCTTCTTTATTTAAGGATGCCCACTGGTTCTGTAAGCAATGTGATGCTTGCCAGAAAAGAGGAAACTTAGGACCTAAAGATGATATGCCTCTTACTTATGTTTTAGAATTGGAATTATTCGATGTATGGGGTTTCAATTTTATGGGGCCATTTCCTCCGTCTAATGGTAATGTGTTTATTTTGTTGGCAGTTGACTACGTGTCCAAGTGGGTGGAAGCCATTGCATGCCATCACAACGATGCTAAAACGGTGTCGAGGATTCTTTAATCGCATATCTTTGCACGGTTTGGAATGCTTAGGACTCTTGTTAGCGATGAGGGTACACATTTTGTGAATAATGTATTATCTAAACTTCTAGCCAAGTATGGAGTGAAGCATATGATAGCTACCCCTTATCACCAACAAGCAAAAGGTCAAGCAGAAGTTAGTAATAGGAAAATAAAATCTGTATTAGAGAAGGTAGTTCATCCATCTAGAAAGATTGGTCTTTTCAATTAGATGAGGCTCTTTAGACCTATAGGATAGCCTATAAGACTCCTTTAGGAATGTCTCCCTATAGGTTAGTATTTGGAAAGGCATGCCATTTACTGTTAGAGCTTCAACACAAGACATTTTGGGCTCTGAAGAAGTTAAATTTTGATTTGCATAGTACAGGGGCAATTAGAATGATGCAGCTTAATGAGCTGGAAGAGTTTTGCCAGTTTTCTTACAAAAATGCGAAGATGTATAAAGAGAAAACGAAGAGGGGGCTCAATGGAGGCTGTCGAAAACTGAGAAAAGATTCTTCTAGTCTGCGTATCTCAAGAGTGAAGCTGATAGGACCTAAATAGTCCTATTTTATCACCTCTAATCTAAGCTTGTTAGAGTAATTTTATGCTTTACTTGTCTTATTTACAGGATCTTTGAGCTTAGGCGATGTCGGGAGCCAATCAGGCTAATTTGGTGTTAATTCGGGCCAATTACGGAGTTTTGGAGCCATCTCGGTGTCTTGGACGGCGAGGAGGTGAAGAGACCCAAGTGTACTGAAGCGGGCCTGAAGAACGACACCAAGAGCCGAAGATTGAAGCCCCGTACCGAGATTAAGCGAGACAAGGTCGAGAAATAAAACAGTATGCTCGGATTAGGAATGGCGTTGAGATGTTGCCCCTAGCGTCTAGACGCCATGCGAAATTGAAACGGACTGTAAAGTTCGTGGCGTCGAGACGTCGAACCCTAGCATCTCGACGCTACGGCTTTTTTATAAATATTAGGTCTCAGTTTAGTCCGCCTCTAGGTTAGAAATTTGGTCCCTTTACGATTTCTTTCGTTTCTTTTACTTTCCAACATCTGTGTAGACCTTGTTTGATCATTATTTATGCAATCTTTTGTATTAGTTTACTTTTTTACTTTGTTTATGAGTAGCTAAACGCATCTATATCGTTGGATTGGGATTATGCCTTGATTGCTATTGAATTTAGCTGAGTTTTCTGGTGTTTAAAGTACTGTTCTTGCTGTGTTTCTATTAAGTTTTGCATGTTATCCCGTTTAAACCAATACATGAGGCTAGTCTATTAGGATTGACAACCCTATGTGATTTACCGCTTGTGTATTCTATCAGTTATTTTTAGATAGCCACTAGACTGAGGCAAGCCACTCTCTACGTGAGACGACCCTTGATAGGCCTAGGATGCATGTTAAAGGTTGTATGAATTAGATTTAAATTGCATTTAAATTTAGTTAATACAATTCCGGACCCACGATCCCAAAGTAGCTAGTTTAAGTAGGTGATTGCAAAATTGCTTATTCTAGATTAGTTAGATATAATTTAGTAACTGTTGCGAGGTCTCAGATGGTTGCTACTTTATGTATGAGGGGTGGCAGTCGATAAAGATAAAAATTGATTAATCTTGTTAATTGCAGAATTCACGATTAACAGGGTAATTAAACACAGGTTAGTGTAGGGGGTCCTCCGAGTAACCAAGAAGCCAACCGGACTAATAAAAATCGACATAGAATAATTATTAGAGGAAACTAGGAAGTCAAGTAAAATAGCAGTCAGGCATAAGAAATCCCAATCCAGCGATCCCTTTCATGATATTGATTTTTGTCTTATTTCTCATTTGCATGTCTTATTTTGTCTCTTTTACATTCAGCATTTATTTTTTTGCTTTGCCCTGCTTTCCAAAATCCCCCCTGTTTTATAAGCACAAAATTCTGCATCTACTAGGTCCCTTTCCCTGTGTTCGACCCCGGCCACTATTTTTACAAAATAGTATAGTGTCGTGGATTATAAATTTTTGTGACAAACACGACCTTTGACAAGTCGGACCCGTCAGAAGCGAACAGATGGCTAGGGTTTGTTAAGTTGCGTCTGCTCCCAACTACACATGATTCTACGTCTCTCGTGATCGAGTACTTCTGGTTTTTGCAATTCTGAGGTCTTTGAGTATTGATGTAGGAAAGATAGTTTCCAGTGAAATTCACAATTGCTGGAGGAAAAAGGTAGCCAAATTATTTTTCCCGAATACAATCACTATGTTGTGTCGGAGGGCAGGGGTTCCAAAGAGCAAAGATCATATCAAGTTATTCGATAAGGGGATTATAGACACACCGAATTTGGCCAGGTTACAAAGGACACAAGAAGCGTGCCAAGGTGGTCTAGTATGTGGCATACATCGAGTGCAGGAGCAATTACAATTTGTGCTCAGTAGGCTGGAGTTTACCGAACGTCAACTCCAAACCTACTAGAGCTATGCGAAGCGGCGTGATGCATCGAGTGCAAGATCTAGATGCTGGCCATGAAGATTAAGAGAAGGGAAGCCTAGTTCAGCGAGCACTTCTTTTGCTAGATCATTTTTGTTTGCTCGCTTTATTTGCCTGTCTTTGTTTTTCTGCTTTTCATTAATTCTGCTATCTGTTTTTCTTTATTTTCTGCTTCAAAAAATATAATCCTACTGATGGAATTCTTCAAATCGGCCGCCAACGACTGTTTTTTTTCTTTCTTTCTTCTTTTTTCCTCCACTTCTTCTCTCTTCTCCCATTTTTCTTCTTTCCTCCACTTCTTCTCTCTTCTCCCATTTTTCTTCTTTTTTTTTATTTTAAAAAATAGAGGGAGGGCCTCCTCCTCTGTTTTCGGCGTGAAACGGAGAAAAAAAAAAGAAAAGAAGAAAAATGGGAGAAGAGAGAAGAAGTGGAGGAAAGAAGAAGAAAAAAGGACAATCACCGACGGCGACGAGTGGTGGTCGCCGGTCGCCGGCCACTGGAGATTTGAAGAAGAAGAAGGAAGATGTTGAGAAGAAAAGGTTGAAAAAAAGAATAAGAATAAGAGAGAGAGAGGGAGAAAGAATTAAAAAAAATAATAAAATAATAATATTTATATTATTTTAATATATTTTTATTTATAAAATTTTAAAAATGATTTTTTTTTATTAAAATAATAGTGCCACGTCAGCAAACTGTTAGGGTTTAACAGAAAATTGGACGGAGGGACCACAAGTGTAACGAAATCCAAACCTCAAGGGTAATTTTGTTGAGTTTTAAAACTCAGGGACCAAAGTGTAACTTAACCCAAACCTCAGGGACCAAAAGTGTATTTTTCCCATAATTAAATTAATTTTATATTATTTAATTAATTAATTTTGATCTGATGGTCAAGATCTATCCCTTCCCCTCACATTAGGTTAACGCAAGATAGGGATGGTGGATCTCTCTCATTCACGCCTATGAAGCTTGTAGTCTCTCGGTCTCTCTCATTCTCTCTCAACCAAGAACACAGAGAACCTTTTCTCTGGTGTTTTTTCCCAAAATCAAGATGGTAGTCCCACAACTATGTTCCTGATCTCAGAGGATAGAAGTGGAAGGCTTCTGTGGTGGTGGTCTAAGAGGTGCTGCAAGTTTGGTCCCTGTAATCAAGAAAAGCGTTCTTGATCCATCAGAGTCGTTAGACGACGGTATGTATGCTTCTCTTATTTAGATTAGATCTAATGTTGTATGCTTAGCCTAGTTGTTAAATCATAGAATAATTCTAGGATTTTGTCAATGTATTGGTATTTTAGATTAATAAAATTAACTACGAATCGGTCCCAATTCGCTTCCGCTAACAAAATTAGGGAATTCCAATCCAACACTTGCTCTGTGGTTTATGATCTTTCTGAAGGGATGAAATCCCTCACAGCGGAAGCATCCAAGACCAAACTCGAATTTAATTCCAATTAAGAAAAATCGATACGTTGGCAAACAAAAATTACAGAAACAATTTCTACTAATTTTTCACTATGTTAAGCATGTTATTGGGAGATCTAAGGGATTTGGGAAACTTACTTGTTTGTAGACCAAATACCAACAAGATGCTCCCTTGAAAAATCACGTACAGCAACACCACAAGGACACCACCAAACGGCCTTCACCAGTATTCTCTAAGGGAATGATTGAGGAAGGGCTTGTGGGAGCCTTTTCTTAGAAGGGAATTCTAGGGAGGAATTCTTTTGTGAGAGAGTTTCTGTGCTACAAAGAATTGCAGGGGGAATCACACTATGAGAGATCCCTGAAACTTCAGCATCACACGCCTGATAGGGAGAGTCTTAGTAACTCTCTTATCGTGCAGGCAGACATTAAGGAGTGAAGAGATACATGGAAGCCAATTCCACGATCTGATAACCAAATTGGTTATCAGATTTTTATTTAAAATTAATATAAAATTAAATTTAAATTAATTTAAATTAATTAATAATAATAATTAATAATTAATTAAATCAAATTTAATTAATTAATTCATTTAAATCATATTTAAATGAATATTCCCCACATAACCTATAGTTTTAATTCAATTAATTAAATTAAATTAAATTAAATAAGTAATTAATCATTAAATTAAATATCACATATTTAATTTAACTCTATAATTGAATCATATTCAATTATATTTTTCTCATATAACCTTTAGTATTAATGTGCATCTAATGCGCATTAATTTTAACCTATAGTTTTAATATGAACTCACTTCATATTAAAATTAATATTTGAACTCCTTCAAATATTTAATTCTCCCATAAATTAATTTTGAATCAAATTCAAAATAAATTTATATTATAAAGTTTAATAAAAATATAAACTTTATATTATAATGTATAGATACATTATATTATTTCCCTTAGTAAATTTGAACATTTCAAATTACTTTAATTACCTCAATACCCTTTATGAGCTACCAGTGAGACCTAATTGAGCTACAAATCAAAAGTTCCAACGATACAAGATTAATTGCTCAAACTCTTCAACCAGATTAATCAACATTTGTTAATTGTGGGTCACTCCACTAAAGACCCACAGCTGCACTCTTCTCACTGTAGAATATTTATGTGTCCACGGATATCGACCAATACCGGTAAGTCAATCCTTCAAGAGTGTTCGTAACGCCAGCTGGGTCAAATTACCGTTTTACCCATGGGTTACCTCTGGATCCTTAAATACCACTGATTTCTCTAATGAACAACCTGTTTATAGTCCAACCAATAAACAGAAGTTTCTCTCGAGCCAGGAGAGGATGGGCACCCTTGTTCAAGACCCGGAACCAGCCCTTAAGGGAACACTAATCTACTTGCCCCATGATAGGAAATATAATTGCTTCTAATTATCTTGAATTAACTAAAGAATATATCGTTGTTGTGCATTAATCCAAGTATAAATTATGCACTACCAAGTAATACCTGGAGTATTCCAGGGTCGAATCCACAGGGAAGGGGCGAGTAGAGAAAATATCTCAAATTAAATCCTATTCTAATGATGTTGTGCTGGGGTAATAAGAATAAAATATGGATGCGACAGGTCGAACATACGATAAAGTAAAGCAATAATAATGCGATAAAAAGATACGATGGATGATGAGCTATCAAGACTTTCGCCGCAACAACCACATGCGACAGATAAGATATTAATGTAGCGCATAATAATGAATCGACAGAATATTGATGCCTAAGCGAGAAATAAACATGTGATTCCCTTCCGGTATTACACATGCAATGAACTAAGAATATTCCTACTGCATAATTCATGCGTTTAATCAGTTCTCTATATGCTTGCAAGCGGTTGAATTATCCCTAAAGCAACCCAAACACATTCATGAAATATCCTAAGTGGCTGAGCTATTCCTAACACAACCAGACTACATGTAATGTATTATCTTGATCTACTTAGATATTTCCACATGCATTACCCTTCCGGGATTTATCATGCTACTACCTCTATCGGTTGATCAGACGGATATTAGTAATGAAAGAATTATCACATCTAAGTAGAAAGCATCAATATCATTGATTCATTGCATTGCATACAAAAAATAATCTTAATGCCTCATGGGCGCCTAGGCTAAGCCTTGATAAAAAGAAATTAGTTCATGCTACAGCATACAATGAAACATAAAACTCTAAATTAGTTCATGCTACAGCATACAATAAAACATAAAACTCTAAGAAAGACTTGGATCCTTGGATCCCTAGATTGGATGATTGGATTCTTCATCTCCCCTCTATTTATAATCCTTTCTTACTTGGAGCAAAAGCATGTATTGCTTGGAGCCAAAGGGTATGTTGCTTGGAGCCAAAGGGTGTGTTTCTTGGAGCCAAAGCATCATCTCATAGATAGAAACTTGCTGTAGCATCATCATGTATCCCATGTGCCAGACTGCTACATCATCAAGCTTTCCATGCTTCAGACTGCTATAGCAACAAGCTTTCCATGCGCCCAGCTGCTACAGCATCAAGCTTTCTATGTGCCAGCTACTACAACATCAAGCTTTCCATGCTTCAGACTGCTACAGCAACAAACTTTCCATGCACTAGCTGCTACAGCATCAAGCTTTCCATGCTTCAGACTGCTACAGCAACAAGCTTTCTATGCGCCCAGCTGCTACAGCATCAAGCTTTCCATGCGCCAGCTGCTACAACATCAAGCTTTCCATGCTTGTCATGCTCTAGCGTGTCATGCTTCAAGCGCATCATGCTCTAGCGCATAAGCTTCCAAGCTTTTCCTGATGCAACAATAAATTAGAATTAGTGCAGTTTTGTATGAATTTCAAAGATGATAATCAATATGAGCACATTAATACAAATAAATCAATATTACTGCATCTAGCATATAAATTAGTTAAAACTTAGGTATTTTCACTCTCTTGAGGCTCACAATAAGCTTAAATTAGACGTCTAATAACTTGATATTTTCAAGTTATCACCCCAATAGAGGAATGAGTGAATTTCATCTTGTAATGTTATGTTCTCAGCCCCCACTCGGTCTTGCCCCTGAAAAAGTAGGCTTATTGAGTCGGCAAACTAGCCACTCTCACCCATACAAATCTAAGAACAATCACTCATGAAAAGGAGTTCATAACATACTTAGGATTCAGATTGAGTTACTTAGGTCATCCTATTGAAATAAAAACCTAAACTAGTCAATGACGTTACATCTAGTGATTATTATTTCGCGGTCCGGTCTTATGCAAACTCATTGCATAGGATACCCCCACTTGCATGTCTCATACATGGATGCTTTGGATCAATGCATATGTATCGAATACAAAGCGAGTCGTATCACATAGTGTCACTAGGATAAGGTACCAAACCTTATCCCTATACTATAGACCTTTTAGGTTGTTACTTGAACACTGATCCCCGTATGTTCCCACATACCAGTCCAAGTTTCATTCAAACAGCCTTGGATCTTAGTTTATTGGATTTATGGTTAATTAATGCAAAACTCGAACATTCAATAACAAATTACTAAATCACTCAAATAACACTTTATTAAGGTTAATTAAATTGTTTCATTTACTATCCACGAGTTTTAGGGCATAAAACCCAACACTCTCATGTGGTCTTCCTCCAAGAAGGTAGCGTTTGTAGATACAAACACTTTGTTTTCTTGTGGGTCGTAGAAAAGATCACCTCTCGGTTCTTTAGGGTAACCAACAAATTGACACAACTTTGAACGAGGTTCCAACTTCTTAGGTTTTGTCACAAGCACGTGTGCTGGACAACCTCAGATCTTGAAGTAGTGCAAACTTGGTTTACGCCCTCTCCATATGATACGAACCGAGGTGTCTTAATCAAGCTACAAGGACCCAAGATGGTTACAAACTTTAGAGTTAGCTAATTGGGAGATGAATCTCATATTTAAGGAGCTTTTATTGTAATTTTCAGTTTTAAAGTTGTATTTTTAATGTTTTAAGTTACTTTTCAGCTAGTGGTCATTATAGCATTGATGGGGATGAAAGTTAAAACATTTCATATGACCATAGGGTGTGTTTGAAGGCTATAAATAGCCATCTATGTTGTTGCTTTGAAAGGAGAAGATTTGTTTTGATGGAATTTCAATGAAAATGAAGTCTTTTGAGCCTAATGGCCATGAGCAAATTTGCATATCTTGTGTTTAGATTTGCATGCTAGGATCATTCAAGTAGCTATGATCAAACTACTTGTGTGTAATTCGAATCTCGAGTTTAGAAATGAGTTTTCTCTACTCTTGATATTGATCATCAAGGTAAATCTGTTCTATCTTCTTCCTTGGGATGAAATCATATTGATTTGGGGGTTTTAGCATTTGAGATCTAGGGGTTTGCATATCCATAAGGGTTCTTAGATCCAATTGGCTCGGGCTGTCGTATCACCATAACTATAAAGGCGTTTCAGAAACACTTTTCGAGGGAACGTTGTTCAATATGTGAACTGCAGTCTCTATTGCATACCCCCAAAACGAGCTAGGCAACTGAGCATAACTCATCATAGAACGAACTATGTCTAACAAGGTTCTATTTCTCCTTTCTAACACACTGTTTTGTTGTGGTGTACTAGGTGCTGAGAGTTGAGATTGGATTCCATGTTCTATCATATAGTCCTGGAATCTTAGATCCATATACTCTCCACCTCGATCAGATTGAAGTGTTTTGATTGTTTTACCTAACAAGTTTCAACTTCAACCTTGTACTCTTTGAACTTTTCAAGGGCTTCAAACTTATGTCCCATTAAGTATAAGTAACCATACATCGAATAATCATCTATGAAAGAGATGAAGTATTCGTACCCTCCTCAAGCTTTTACATTAATCGGACCACAGAGATCCGAATGTATAAGTTCTAAGGATTCTTTGGCTCTATATCTTTTTCCAGTAAAAGGTCGTTTAACCATTTTTCCCTCAAGACAAGATTCACATGGAGGTAATGAATTATCTTCTAACTTGTCTAGGAGTCCATTCCTTACCAATCTCCCGATCCTATCGAGATTAATATGACCTAATCTTAAGTACCAAAGATGAGTAGTGTTACTGTTGCCTTTTTTGCCTTTAATCTCAAATTAATTAATTTTAATTAATTATTTAATCGATGTTTTGATGATAACAAACTCAATATTTAATTACTAAAAATTTTAGTGTTTTATTATTATTATTATTATTAAATTTATATGTTTTATGTTTGTTACCGTTGGAATTGTTTTCAAATTTAAAAAGTTTTTTTTTAATTATTAAAATTATTTATATTACTTATTATTTTATATTTCTTTTTACTTTTTATTTCTTTTAATCTCCACCCTTTATTTTTCATAAACTCCAATCTAATGGTCCAAATTAAGTTCAATTTCAAATTTCTTTCAACTCCATCTCCTTCCTATTTATACCCCCATTCTCTTCCAAAAAGCACATAACACTTTTTCTCTAGTTCTTCTATTGCTATCTCTTCAAACTTTAATGTTGTTCTATTTATTGTGAGAGTTTTATTTTGAGAGATTCTTGAGCTATTCAATTTTATTTTTCTTAGCCATTTGAGGACATTAATTTGTAAGAATTTTTCTTACAAATTTGTGAGCGAAAATTTGTATATCCACTCTTTGAGAGAGTTTGTAATCTTGTTCTTAAAATTTCCAAATCTTGTAAGGGTTGCTCTTGAGCCCGAAAAGGAGCAGTTGTAACGATTTGATCCTAAACCGTGGAAAAGATCGGGTTCGTTCTTGCTCCCGGAAAAAGAACATTGTACCGGTTTGACTCTAAGTCGTGGAAAGAGTCATGTTCTTAGTCAAATACCTAAGATGTGCTTGGGGAGTGGAGTAGGCATTATTGTCGAACCACTATAAATTTTCGGTGTCAATTTTCTCTAACCCTCTCCTATTTAATTTTTGTAGTTAATTTTCTTTATCAAAAATTGCATGAAATTAATTGTTAATACTTGTTCTTCATGCTTATGGACAATATTTACATTGGAATTATTTATGGTGTTTGAAACATATTTCTAATTTGTTGATCAATTTGTGTTAAAATTAATTATTTGTAAAATGTTCACTTATTTGTTTAAATTGGACTCACCGTAGTAAAAAGTTTATAAAATTTCATTAAACCCTATTCACCCCCCTAGGGTTGTCATACCGATCCAACAGTTACGACAAGGAGAAATTCATTGCCTTTTATTTTGAGTATTAACAATTTTAAACATCTCATGATTTAAAAGTGTTTTAGTTTCAGTTGGTCTTAACACATATAAGTTGTTTTCTGATTTAGCAGAACAGATAAAAACTCCATTTCTTAAAATAAATGCTTCATTTTTATTAAAAGAAATAGAATAACCCTGTTCAATTAGACAAAGATAATACAAACTCTTGATTCTAGGTATTTGTTAGTGATAGTATTTATCCTGTTTTTTCCTTAATCTTGTTGTTTAGCTACTGTATTATTTTGCTGCTCTTTCTGTTATGTAGTGGCCAATTATTTTGTGCCACATGTCCTTTTCTTTCTGTTATTTAATGGGCAATCATTGGGCTCTGCCGGTGTGCTGAGCATTTCCATCATTTTCATTCTCTCTGAATAACCTTCATGGTATCAGAGCTCTAGGTTATTCTGCATTTATTTTTTTTTTTCTGAAACCTTGCTTTCTGGATTGGATTCTTCTTATGGCGTCAACGTCCAGCTCGTCCTTTACTGATAATAGCACCTTGCCAACTCTACCTACCTCCAGCACCGTCGTCACACCAGTTATCTCCATCGTGTCTTCTCCAAGCACGACACCTGTTGTTCCTCATCGCCTCCCTCAGACTACCCCTACTCGTCCTTTGAACCCTAATATCGCTCCTTTTCAATCCCATTTCCCCAACCCTTCGAATTTCTCCTCCTTCCCGAATACCTTTGGTTATGTCCCTACTGGTTTTCAATATCCCCCTGCCCAGTCCACTGGCCTTCCTTTCTTTGCAAATTCGTCTGCCCCTCTTTATCCTGCCCCTCAATCGGCAGCTTCCCCATACCCAACCCTAACTCCTCCCTTAAACATCAAGCTGAATGACAACAATTATCTTCTGTGGAAGAACCAATTGCTCAACCACATTGTTGCATTTGACATGGAATGCTTCATTAACGGTACGCTTGCTCCTCCAAAGTTCCTAGATGTGGCTCAAACTCAGGTAAATCCGCATTTTACAATTTGGCAGAAGTTTAATAGAACTTTGATGAGTTGGATCTATTCTTTTTTGAATGAGGATAAACTAGGGGAAATTATTGGATGTTCCTCTGCGTTTGAAATATGGGAGCATCTTCGCACTGTGTATGAATCATCCTCGACAGCTTGAATCATGGGGCTACGGTCTCAATTGCAGAAGATTCGAAAGGATGGACTCTCTGTTTCTCAGTTTCTTGCTCAGATTAAAGACGTTGCCGACAAGTTTTCAGCAATTGGGGAGTCGTTGTCTTATAGAGATCACTTAGGTTACATTTTGGAGGGCCTTGGAACCGAGTACAATCCTTTTGTTACCTCAATCCATCCCTATCTTGCAGACATTCACAACCTTCTTTTGGCCTATGAAGCTCGCTTGGAGAAGCAAACTTCTGTCGATTCACTAAATCTTGTCCAAGCAAACTTAGCCAATCTCTCCCATTCCTCTGCTTCTAAAAGATTTCAGAAGTCTTCTTCGCCCCAGAATCCAGCTTCATCTTTCCCTTTTCCTCAAATGTCTCAACCTTTTTCTTCTCCTTTCTCAGGTCCAGGAGTCCTTGGCCGCCCCCAATCCCCTCGTCCCCCTCGTTGGCCATCTCAGAATTCTAACTGCCATCAATGTCAAATTTGCGGTAAGCTAGGTCATACAGCCTTAGTTTGCTACAACAGGCACAACCCGTTGTATCAAGCTCCTCCCAAGTCGTCTTCCCCCCAAGCCTTGTTTAATCAGTTGCCTCAATCCTCACCTCAATCTCAAACCTCCTCTGTTGCGTCCTCTGACTCTACCATGCCCTTACCTACTGCCTCTCATCCAGACGAATCTTGGTTTATGGATTCAGGGGCAACACATCATATGACCCCTGACTTGAAATCTTCAGCATCCTCTTCCTTATTTTGGTGGCGAGCAGGTGGTTGTTGGTAATGGTAGGTCTATTCTGGTTTCTCATATTGGCTTCTCTATTATTCAGTCTAATGCCTCTGTTTTTCCTTTTCGATTGTCTTCTGTTTTGCATACTCCTCACTTGTCGCATAATCTCATTAGCATTACTCGTTTATGTCATGACAATAGTGCTTTTGTTGAGTTTCATCTGTGTCATTTTCTTGTGAAGGATCGTCTATCCAAGACCATTCTGCTCCAAGGTCATCTTAAGGATGGGTTATACAAATTGTCTCTTCCTCACAACCGGCTTCCTCAATCTCCTCAAAGTCAGCCTGTTGCTCTCCTTTCAACACTTCAAGATGTCTCGTGGTGGCACCGTCGTCTTGGTCATCCTCTTTTCAAATAGTTAAACGAGTCCTTAGTGCTTGTGACATCAAGTTCAGCTCATCAACTGAACAATTTTGTTCTCATTGTCAATTAGCTAAGAGTCACCGTCTTCCTTTTTCCCCTTCCTCTTCTGTATCCCCCTTTCCGTTTGATCTAGTGTACTCGGATGTTTGGGGTCCTTCCCCTTTGAAATCTATAAATGGTGCCCGTTATTTCGTTTTATTTGTGGATGATTGCACTAAATACACTTGGATTTTTCTTATGCAATCTAAACATGATGTTGTTCTTATCTTTCTTCGTTTCAAAACTATGATTGAAACTCAATTTAACTCTAAAATAAAAGCCCTTCAAACCGATGGTGGCACTGAGTTTAAACCATTGTCCTCAATATTGTCTTCCAATGGTATCCTTCATAGAATATCCTACCCCTATACACCACAGCAAAATGGAAGTGTTGAAAGGAAAAATAGGCAAGTTGTTGAGGTTGGTTTGTCTATTTTAGCCCATTCTTCAGTCCCCCTACAATTTTTGTCATATGCCTTCCAAACCACTGTGTTTCTTATTAACAGATTGTCGACCCCTGTGCTACGTTTTCAATCCCCCTATTCTGCTTTATTTCATAAGTCTCCTGATTATAAACTTCTAAAGAGTTTTGGTTGTTCTTATTTTCCTTTCTTGCGCCCATATAATGATAACAAACTTCAATTTCGTTCTAAGGAGTGTGTTTTCTTTGGCTATAGTACATCTCATAAGGGTTATCTATGCTTAGACATGTCTTCTGGCAGGTTGTTTGTATCAAGACATGTCGTTTTTAACGAGTCCTCATTTCCTTTTCATAATTTTGGGTCTACTCCCCCAACTTCGGTCAAGTCAACCTTTTCTAATCCTACATATCCCCTTGGATCACTTCTTCATTGTGTTAACTCTTTTTCTCCTCCAAATCTTTCCTCCTCTCCCAGTCCAACACCATTACCAATGGCATCTGCTCTCCTAGTTAGCCCTGTATCTTCCTCTCCATTACCATCCACTGTCGCAACTCCTCGTCCATCCCCCTCTGATCTTTCTTTACCTCCTTTTCCTTCCCCTGAGCCCCCATCAGCCCCCTCATCCATCCTAGTACCTGACCTTCATACCTCTCATGCTTCTGTTCCCACCCACTCGACTACACCGGTCTTCCATTCGTTTCTCAAGGTGTTCCTAACCTAAATACTCATCCTATGGTCACTTCGATCTAAGGATGATATCTTCAAACCTAAAGCCTGGTTAGTTTCAAAGGGTGCTTCGGTTCCTCGGTCCCCAACAGAACCCTCAAGCTATAAGCAAGCTTTGTTAGATCCCAAATGGAAAGTTGCTATGGAAGTTGAATATGAGGCCCTCATTAGAAATAAGACGTGGTCTCTTGTTCCCCTTCCCTCTGACAGAAAATTGGTTGGCTGCAAGTGGGTTTTTAGGCTTAAGTTGAAGCCTGATGGCTCTATTGATAGGTATAAGGCAAGACTGGTGGCACAAGGGTTTACTCAGGCTTTTGGCATTGACTTCTTCGAAACCTTTAGCCCTGTGGTAAAACCAGCAACTATCCAGATTGTCTTGTCCTTGGCAGTTTCCTTCGGTTGGCAAATCAGGCAGCTTGATGTTCACAATGCTTTTCTCCATGGTGATCTTCTTGAAGAGGTTTATATGAAACAACCGGCTGGTTTTGAGAGTGCTACCCATCCCCATCATGTTTTGAAGCTGCACAAGACCTTATATGGTCTCAAACAGAGCCCGCGCGCATGGTTTTCTAAGTTGAGCTCCTGTCTTCTTGAATGGGGTTTTATTGCTTCCAAGGCTGATAGTTCTATGTTTGTTTACAAATCTTGTTCTAAATTGGTCATCTTCCTTATTTACGTAGATGATATCTTGGTCACTGGCTCTTGTGTTTCTTTGATTCAGCACTTTATTTCTGCCTTGAATTATCGTTTTTCTCTAAAGGATATGGGTGAGCTATCATACTTCCTCGACATCCAAGTGGTTTGTCAGGGCAATAGTATCCATTTGTCTCAACAAAAGTACATTATGGACCTTGTTTCTCGAGCAAAGTTGGATACTTGTAAGCCTACTTCATCTCCAATGGTTGTCGGCCCTCCTTTATCCCTTTCTGATGGCACTCCACTGGAATCAGCCACTGAATACAGAAGCTTAGTAGGGGCATTGCAATACTGCACTCTCACACAGCCTGATATTAGCTTTGCAGTAAATAAGCTTTGTCAATTCCTTCATGCCCCCACAACTTCCCACATGAAGGCTGTAAAAAGACTTCTGCGGTATATCAAGGGGTCTTCATCTTTAGGTATCTTGTTTTCTCCAGCTCCTTCTATACCTATTACATGCTACACTGATGCAGACTGGGCTAGTTGTCCCGATGATCGAAGGAGCACAAGCGGGTACTGTGTATTTTTGGGCCTCAATTTGGTTTCATGGAACTCATCCAAGCAGAAAGTCATGTCAAGATCCAGTGCTGAGTCTGAGTATAGGGGCTTGTCCAATGCTGCAGCAGAAATCTCTTGGATTCAGTCAGTTCTTCGTGAGTTTGGTGTTCTTTCCTCTCCACTCCTCTTCTTCTTTGTGATAACATCTCTGCAACTTATATGGCTGCAAATCCGGTGATGCATAATCGTTCGAAGCATATTGAAGTTGATCATCACTTCATCAGAGAGAAAATGGCATGGAAACAACTCCTCATTCGGTTTGTTCCATCTGAGGATCAAGTAGTTGACATCTTCACAAAGAGCTTGCATACTCCTAGATTCATTGGACTAAGAACCAAGCTCTCACTGGTTAATAACCCGTGTTTGCTTGCTGGGGGATGTTAGTGATAGTATTTATCCTGTTTTTTCCTTAATCTTGTTGTTTAGCTACTGTATTATTTTGCTGCTCTTTCTATTATGTAGTGGCCTATTATTTTGTGCCACATGTCCTTTTCTTTCTGTTATTTAATGAGTAATCATTGGGCTCTTCTGGTGTGCTGAGCATTTCCATCATTTTCATTCTCTCTGAATAACCTTTAGTACTATATATAAATCATCAAGAAAAAAAAAAAAAGTCCTATAAACAACTTCGTAGCTCCCATTGCACGAGCTGAAATGACGTATCCTGTTCCGACTCTGAGCTAATTCCCTGTAGAGAAGAACAAACGTGATTAGTGACTCTGAATGAAGTATCAAGACATATTGGTCATTTTCCACTCAACATATTTCAATATTTACCTTTCTGCATCGTAACAAGAACAAAAATTTGAGAAAATAAAAAATGAAAAATGAAAAAAAAAAAAAAAGAACCCGATGTTGTCGCGTCTCGATTCATTTCTCTGATATTTTTCAACTTCACCCCCCTTTTTTTTTTTTGTAATTTTTTGTAATTTTCTTTTTACTTCTCCCTAAAAAACCCCTATCCAGCCATCTTCTCCTCCTTTTTGTTTCAGCCAGCAGCACGTCTCCCTCTCTCCGACGTCGTCTTCCTCCCCTCCGGCGAGCGGCTCCACGGCGGTCACAGCGGCGGCGGTTCAGCGTTGGAGCAGTCCTTCACGCGCAGCAGTGGGTTTTTTTTTTCTTTTCCTCGCGATTTTCGTCTCGGTTTTTCTCTCTCAATCTTCCCCTCTCAATTTTCGGCTAGGTTTCAAGTTCGATTTGGTGGTTTTCCGGCGAGTTTTCAGGCGGGCAGTGGCGGTTTCGTGTTGTTCCGGCAGGTGAACAGTATAGGCGCGTGAGCAGCAGCGTTTTCGTTTCCAGCAGTGGGTAAGAGTTATTAGGTTGATTTTCGGTTGATTATGATGTGTAATCAAATACCCATTGATTGATTCTTGTTATTGGATTCAAGGTACCCCTAGCATTTTGGAGTTTAATTGTCGAATTAAGGTTAGATTGGAAGCTTGGACAACAAGCTTTGTCTCTGTTTTGGGTAAGATTTGGGGTTAGTTCTTGTCCCCAAATTTATTGGCTCGTGGTTGAATGGTTGGATTAAACCCCCATTGATTTGAGATGATCTTTCTCCTTTTTGTGTAGTTGACTAAGGGCTTTGGAGCTAAGGAGTAAATATAGTTTTTATCAAGCAATTATTGGCTTAGGTAAGTAGCCATGTGGATACAATTTCCATGCTTTAGACCCATTGCATGATTGTTGGAATTGATAAGATTAAGTTCTATGCTTTAGACTAATTTTCTTTGAGAATTTAGTATGCTAGCATGAATTAGATTTAAGCCATGTGTTTTGCTTTTGGATTCAAATGAGCATGACGAGTTTCATTGTGAAGCATGATGACAGTGTGAGATATTTATAGTTAATTGTAGCATGTTGAGACTGCCTTCAGTATGCTTTTAGTTCCTTTTAATCGGGTCGTTACAGTTGAGTTTTTTACAAGGGCAATAAAATCTTGACCCAACTGAAGTTTTCTGGTGCAGCTTTAGAAGATGTTCAAGTTTTGCAGTTCTACAATGGTTTTACCTTTGATTCTGATTCTTGGTCTTGGTTATTTGGGCAACTGTATGGCTTATGGTTCTCCTTCCGAGACAACTATGCATACCAATAACTGGGCAGTTCTAGTCTGTACCTCTCGCTACTGGTTAGTCCAAATCGATTCCAACCTTTTGGTATTTGCGTTTCTTGTGAATTGATAATGGTTCGACTTGTTGGTAGTCGAGATTGTCTAATTTTTATTGTCAAAGAATGTAATGTTCGATTACTTGGATGGATGCTTGATGATGGGTGTTCACTTGAGTGAGTTAGCTTCATCAGTTCTATCTTTCCTGCAATAGATTTTAGGATGAGATTAATCCAACTCGGTGGATCAAATCAGTAAATTAGCGGTCTTAATTACATTTTAGATTTGTTTCAGATCCAAAGTTATATTACTGTTTGGAGAATAGATTATCATGTGTGATAAGTTGCGCCAAGTTCTTGTCTATGGTGTATATTTTAATGGATTATTTCAGTAAGTTGTTGACCTTGAAAGGTGATTGTAATCTATTACAAATTTTCAACAGCTTCAAGATATAATAGTTCATTCCAGTTACCATCTTAAATAAGTTGCGGTTGTGGTCTTTCAGGTTCAATTATCGGCACATGGCTAATACACTATCCTTGTACAGGTTAGACAATAGCTTTGGCGATCTATTTTCCTTGTAAGACCTAGCTGGGTGATTGTCAAATTGGTATCTTCTTTGCATTTGTTTTAGGACTGTGAAACGGCTAGGAATACCTGATGAGAGGATTATACTTATGTTGGCGGATGACATAGCCTGCAATCCTCGAAACAAATACCCTGCAAAAGTGTTCAACAATGAAAATCACAAAATCAATTTGTATGGAGATAATGTTGAGGTTGGTTTCTCTGCTCAATGTTTTTCTATCTAAAAGCAAACAATAGCTAGCTGTGTTACATTTTGGTAATGGATCTTATTTGCACCTGACCAACAACTTGATGATGTTGGTTTGCTAATTGTTCTAATTTTTAGCCACTTTCTTGAATATCATTATCAAATATTAGCCGATGCCATCACCATGGGATTCTGGGGGATTGTTAGTTAAAAATAATACCATGACCTTCTGGATACCTGATAAAAGATCAATGGAACTATGCTGTTTTCTGCCACCAGTTGTATTTTCTA
Organism: Luffa aegyptiaca; assembly: GCA_017139565.1. NCBI lineage: Eukaryota > Viridiplantae > Streptophyta > Magnoliopsida > Cucurbitales > Cucurbitaceae > Luffa > Luffa aegyptiaca. The sequence continues at coordinate 29,818,198 of CM029397.1, forward strand.
TGGCCTTCCTCCATTTGGGTTCTAGGCTTTTATTGCTCTGATACTGATTATGATTACATTGATTTTGATTGTGGTTATTTATTTATTTATTTATTTTTTAATTTTTTAATTTGAAATATAAAATCAATCTTCTATTTTTTTTTATAGGAAACATAAACCATTTCATTGATGTATGAAATAGATACAAAAGGAAGACCTATCAATGATAGTTACAAAAGACTTCTCCAATGAGATAATAGGTAGATAAACTGTAATTACAAAAGGGTGGAGAGTGACTACTCCAATAAAGAGCTAAGTAGGATGTGGATTCAATGAAAGCATAAAGATTTTGAGACTTTTCTGTGAAAATCCTAGCATTTCGTTCCAGCCACAAATTCCAAAAAAAAGCATAAATAAAGTTGCGCCATAGGAAATTATTCTCTTTTTTAAAAGGCTGTCCAATGAGAGAAAGCTTGAGAAGCGAGAGGATATGTCCCGGTCTAACACATTGCCATCCAAATGCTTGTTGCAAGAAGTCCCATACGACTAAAGCAAAAGGGCAGTTGCTGAAAAGGTGGATTTGAGTTTCTTGATCCCTATAACAGGAGGAGCAGCAGCTAGGGGAAAGAGCAATCCCAAGGGATTTTCGTTGAAGCACATCCGCCGTGTTGATGCATGCGTGGCTAAGTTCCCACATAAAAAATTTGACCTTTTTTTTGGCATAGGTCCCATCCAAAGCTGACTGTAGAGATCAAAGTTAATGCGATTGCCAGTTGAAGCCAGCTTTTTAGTAAGTGAGCCCATAGAGAAAATACTAGCTTTGTCAAGATTCCAAATCCATTCCTCCTCTTTTAGGGAGAAACTAGATAGCTGGTGGGAAAGTATGACCCATTCTAGGGTCTCCTCTTCATTTAGGATTCTTCTCAAATGTAGGTTCCATGCTTCTATGGAAGGATTCCAGAATTCAGCTATGTTGGCCTCTTTTTCTTGTGATAGGTGGAATAAAGAGGGGAATTTCGATTGCAGACTTGTGGAACTGAGCCATACATCTCCCCAAAATTTTGTCTTGTCCCCCTTTCCAACTTTAACATCAATATTATTATAAATCAACTGTTGCATCTTTTGAATAGATTTCCAGGGACCCTTTGATGTGCCAAGCGTTTTCCTGCCCGGTTTGCAGCCTTGTTTGTTTCTTATCAAAAAAAAAAAAAAAGATATTCTTGCTGTGTATATCATAGAGACCCAAACCCCCCTCCTCCATAGGGGTCTTTATGTGAGACCATTTTAATAGATGACTACCTCTTTTTCCAAACCCCCTTTCCAAAGAAAGGTTCTATACAACTTTTCTATAGAGAGAGAGTAAAAATCAATCTTCTATGAACAGCAGGGCTGTACTTGTGGTTATAAAAAAATCAATTTGCTATAGAAAAGGTAAAATGAACAAAATGATACGTTACATCACATATCAATCTTCTATAAATGATGTCGTTTGCTTTTGCTTATTAATATTTTAATTCTTTAAGAACTTTCCACGTTTTTTCTACACCATATATCGTAGTGATTTTATTTTATTATTTTTTATATGGTGATTCTCGTTAATCATAGTTCAAGACATTCCGTGAGTCATGATTTCTTGAAACAATTTATTGTCTTGGCTGCACTTAGGTTGATTATCGAGGTTATGAAGTCACAGTTGAAAATTTTTTAAGGGTATTGACTGGACGCCATGAGGCTGCTGTTCCAAGATCAAAGCGGTTGTTAAGTGACGAAGGAAGCCACATTCTTCTATACATGACAGGACATGGAGGAGATGAATTTTTGAAGTTCCAGGACTCTGAAGAGCTCCAAAGCCATGATTTAGCTGATGCCGTGAAACAAATGAAAGAAAAACATAGGTGAGAATGTTTTTTGTATGGGCTTACAGCACCAATGTTAATTGGATTGGTTTATAGTAAAAAAAAACGTTAGCAAGGTTTACAATTAATTGAAGTTTTGCTGTTTTAGTCATCCAGATGGCTTGTCTAATGATGAATAAATAAACTATAAGCTTACATGTCTTTGAAGTTAGATTTTAGTTTTCACTGTGAATTACTTAGGATGTTAAATGTCCTTTAAGTTTCTCAAATATCAAATTTAATGGGTTTAGATGGCCGTGTCTTGTGATTAGTCCAAGTTCATGAAAATTGGATCAAAGCCAACAATTCTGAATAAAATGAATCAGGGTTTGGAACTGTATAACCATCGAAAGCCATTTGTTCTGCAGATTTATTGGAAACTATTTTTCTTTCTTCTTTACTATCAATTTTTATTTTCTTACTTTAAATACACTTTGCTGTCATTAATGTTGGTGGAGATATTATACTGATAGATTTAAGGAGCTGCTAATAATGGTTGATACTTGCCAAGCTGCTACTCTCTTCAATCAGGTTTGCAATAACTCAGTCTTTCAATTCTGTTAGTGGGTTTGGCTGACAAGATAGATGTAGATTTATTGAAACTAAGATTAGAGAGTTGAACCAACATTTGGTTTGTAAGTTTGTTTATCCTGGACTGTGTCTTTCTTCTAATTTTGTAGGCTATATAGAACCAAACTACATAAATCTGACTTATGAAACTCAGCTCTACACTCTGTACTAATTTTTACCAATTACAATCCCACCAACCAAATATAGGTTATAGAAACTAGGCTTTTGTAATTCACCTCATTGCGTAATATAAATATAAGCTACACAAATCAATTTCTCAACTTTAGGTTACACAAACTCATGAACTAAATTCTCTCAAGTATTTTTAGGATGAGTGGTAAAGACCTCCAAATCCAATCCAATCTAGAGATTGTGATTCATAATTCCCAAGAGCCACCTACCTTATTTATGAGTTTCTTTTTTTGATAGGAAACATGAACCATTCATTGATATGATGAAATGGATTACAAAAGGGCCTATCGGTATTAATTACAAAAAACACCTCCACTGATTAACGAGAGTTGTGAGGTTGTAATTACAAAAAGGGGGAGATAGTTTACTCCAAGAGACAGCTAAAAGAGAAGTAGAATCTAAGAAGAAGCCAATGTCTTTAGACTTGTCCTTGAAAATGCGACCATTACATTCCAACCAAAGGTTCCAGAAGAAAGCCCGAACATGACATAACCATAGGATCTTTTTATCATTCTTGATGGGATGCCCCAAAAGAGTAAGAGATAGAAGGGATAGAATATCACCCGGTCTTGGGAAGGCCCAATCAAAAGAGGCTTGTATGAAGCTCCAAAACTTTGAAGCATAAGAACAGCTGCTGAAAAGGTGGATCAAAGATTCTTCATCACTATAACATAATGGACAGCAAGATGTTGATATCATCGACCCAGGATATCTCTTTTGAAGCTTGTCATGAGTGTTGATGCAAGAATGGCTAACTTCCCAAAGGAAGAACTTAACCTTTTTGGGGTATCGCCCAGCACAAATGTGCTTGTATAAGTCTGAATAAGCACTTGGCGAGGAGGATGATAAGAGGTTAGATAGAGATTTAGAAGAGAATGATTTATCTCTCTAGATCCCACCACCAAATGTCGCTACTATCATTAATATTCACCGCTTGCAAGTTGGATACCAGAGAGATCCAGTCTTCAGCTTCTGAGTCTGTGAGGTTTCTCCTTGGGTAGCACACCCAAGATTTAGACTGGGAGCACCAAAAATCAGCTATGTGAGCATCCTTTTTGGTCGATAGATGATGTAATCTCGGATACAAAAGTTGGAGGCTCGTATTCCCCAACCACTCGTCCTTCCAGAAGGAAGTGTTTTTACCATCACCCACCTTGATAGATACATTGGAGTACACCAGGATTTTCAAGCCATCAATAGATTTCCATGGGCCTTTGGATGAATTAAGAGATTTTGTATCTGGCTTAAGATCATAATGGGTGGACCCAAATTTAGTAGCAATGACTCGACGCCATAGAGCTCCTCTCTCTTTGTGAAAGCGCCAAATCCATTTAGCCAAGAGAGAAGAGTTTTTCTGTTTGATACCCATGATGCCAAGGCCGCCTTCATCAATGGGAACCTTGACTTTTTCCCATTTCAAAAGATGAATGCCTTTGGACTCACTGTTGCCTCTCCATAAAAAGTTCCGGAACAATTTCTCAATCTTATTAGTCACCTTTGAGGGAGCCTTGAAGAGGGAGAGGTAGTAAATGGTGAGGTTAGATAGAGTGGCCTGAATAAGAGTGAGCCTACCCCCTTTGGAGAGATGAGTGGAGCCCCATGAATGAAGTCTTTTCTCGATCTTCTCAATAACAGGATCCCAAAAGGATGATGAATTTGGTTTACCATACAACGGTAATCCAAGGTAGGTGTTCGGCCATCCTCTAGCTTACAACCAAATCGATGAGCAAGGTGAGATAATGTATGTGGCTCAATACCAATGCCCATAAATTCTGACTTGTGGCAATTCACATTCAACCCAGATGCTTTCTCAAACTGTTTAATAACACTGAAAAGGTTGTCAAGGTGAGATTCATCGTGTGTGGAAAAAAGAATGGTGTCGTCTGCAAATTGAAGATGCGTGATGGGGAGAATTTGAGATCCTTTACCCACGTGTAAGCCCTTGATAAGGCCTTTTTGCTCCGATAGCATCAACATTCTACTAAAACAATCAACCACAAGAATGAAAAGAAAGGGAGACAATGGGTCACCCTGTCGAAGGCCCCTGGAAGCTCTAAATTTTCCTCTCGGTCTCCCATTGATGATAACAGAGAAGTTAACCGATGATATACATCCCCTGATCCAACTCCTCCATTGCGACCCAAACCCTTTAGCACGAAGAATGTCGTCTAGGAATTCCCAATCAACCATGTCAAAAGCCTTCTCGATGTCAAGTTTGATGCACACTCCTTTTTCCTTTTTCCTCCTCCATTCGTCAATAAGCTCATTGGCAATGATTGAAGCATCTAATATCTGTCTATTAGCAACAAAAGCAGATTGAAATTCCGTTATAGTGTGAGGTAAAACCCTTTTCAGCCTCTCTGATAGGACTCGAGCAATAATTTTGTATAGACAAGATGTAAGACTAATGGGCCTGTAATCACCAACAGATTTAGCTCCCACCTTTTTAGTAATAAGGCAAATGTAGGTTTCATTAAGGCTAGCATTAATAGTGGCGCTCTTAAAAAAATCATTGAACTTTCCTATAATGTCATTCTTAAGAATGTTCCATGATTTTTTAAAGAATTCAGCTGTAAACCCATCCTGACCGGGAGACTTGTTGGAGCCTAATTCATTGACCGCCTTGTGGATCTCATCTTCAGTGAAGGGGGCTTCTAAACTGTCTCTATGAAAGTCTGTGATCTTACCCCAATCTTCTATGTCAGGCAAGTGTCTTTGACCCCCCTTTTTAGTAAATAACTCACTGAAAAAGCTAACAAATTCAGCTTCTATACTGGAATCATCAACCAAGCTGTCCCCAGATCTAGATACAAGCTCCATGATGGAATTTCTTCTTCTATTGGCAGCCATATAACTATGGAAATAAGCTGTATTTTCATCACCATCGGAGAGCCACTTGGCTTTACATCTTTGCCTCCAAAGAGATTCTTCACGGGCAGCAAGGGTGGTAAGGTCGGCCTTAATGGAGAGTCTGTGATTATATGTTGCTTCATCCAAAGGTCCCATTTCTTCCTGCAAGTCAATAGCATCTAACTCTTTCAATAAATCTTGTTTCAAAGTATCTTGCTTGCCAAAGGTGGATAAATTCCACTGCCTTAAAACAGATTTGAATTCTTTGAGATTGTGGATGAACCCATGTCCTGGCCACCCAGCCATAGGGTGGCTGCTCCACCATGTAGATAATAGATTCTCAAAGGATTTATGGGACAGCCAAAAATTAAAGAATTTAAAAGTTGTTGGCCCCCACCGCTCTTTACCTAGCGTAAGCTTAATGGGATAGTGGTCTGATGTGGTACGGGCAAGGCGCCGAACCAAAGGCATTACCAAACTTTTGAACACAACTGTCTGATACTAAAAAGCGATCAATCAGAGTTCTAGCTCGATTATTGGACCAAGTGTATTTGCCATTCATCAAAGGGATATCAATCAAATCCGTCGAATCTATAAACTTGTTAAAGATCTTCATGCCTTTGGTGGGAGGTTTGTGATTAGATTTCTCCCATGACCACCTCGAGATATTGAAGTCACCACCCATAATCCAATTGGGTTCACAAAGGGAGGATAAATCAGATAGCTCCTGCCAAAAATAACCCCTTTCGGCTGTAGCATTAGGGCCATATACACCTGTAATCCAAACATCGAAGCCGTTAGCCAAAGAGAGGTTTAGGGTGAGAGAATGGATACCATTTGATCACTTCATTAATAACAAGGGTGAGCTCATTCCACATAATGAGGATGCCCCTCGATGATCCGATGGCATCAACGGTGGACCATCCAATATAGCGAGAGCTCCATATAGACTTGATGAAACTTCTGTCAATCGAGGAGGACTTTATCTCTTGAAGGATAACGATGGAAGGGTTGCTGCTTTTGAGGAAGCTTTTAATGAGGGCTCTTTTCTTCCAAGAGCCAAGGCCTCTGACATTCCATGAGATAATAATCATTTAAAATACCTCTTCCCTTCCCGTTCCTGACTAGGGATGATGCTGGTCTTGTCGTAATTAATTGAGGTTTGCAAATTCTGAACTTCACGGTCCCAATTCCTTGGTTTCTTAGTGGTCGTCTGCTTCTGTTTGTTTGGAATAGGCATGATGCACATACCATGCTTGGCCAACCAGGGGAATAATATAGATATGTATGCTGATGGGTCTTCAGGGTGCAAAATCGTTGGGCTGTCAATTCTGTCCTCAAAGATAAAATCATCCTCGTTGTTTCCTTCTCTGACAATGATATCTGTGTCATCTACCAATTTTGAATTATCAAAATCTAAGGTTCTGTTCACAGTTGGGATATAGGGGTCAATGATCTCTCGGTGATTATGTGGCTCAAAGAAAGTGGTCAAAGATGGAGGGGAGATGACAAGAGACATATTTTGTGGGGGAGAATCTGCACAAGATTGCGTGCAAGGGGACGAGAGGAGGTCTTCAGAGTCAATGGAGGATCTGATGGGGTTAGTCGAGAACTTAGTTCCTGTGATGAGGAGAGACGGTTTATTATTGATCATAATAGGCCTCACTTTCTCAGAGTTCAAAATGGGCGCAGGCTGAGGTGGATTACTTGGGCTAGGGTTCCGACTGGGCTCGGATCGGTCAGGAATAATGGGCAAGGATTGTGTGGGTTAATCCGGTTGGGTATGGGTCTGGATTTTGTGGGCTGGAGTTAAACCGATTGGGCTTGCCTCTCTTTGAATATGGGCCTCTTCGAGTCTGACACGTGAGTGTCCAGCATAGGGTTTCTTTTTATCTTCACCTATAACTGGGGCTGCAGTCTTTTCACAGAACAGGGCTCGAAGATAAGGTACCTGCTTGTCAGGCGCGTGTACAGAAGGACTGAGTTGGAGAGTTGACGCGCCTGAAGTGTTCGGATATCCATCATCGGCGCGTGTAAAATCCCCGGCTGTCGAAGATGGGGGAGTTTTGCCATGGATTCTGGTTATGAAGCGTATGTGATGGTCGACCACAAAGAAAGGTTCCACCGAGACTGATCTGGGGGAGGTCGAGGAAGATGGAAGACACACCGATGCAGGGAGGAAGCCCCTTATATTCTCTTTGACTTTTATATTCACCTCCATCATATCCATGCGGGATAGTGATTTTTTGGCCGTTTCTATTTCTATATATCCCCCACAAGCATCGCCGATTCTTTGAAAAGTTTCAACAGCCCACTTGTCGATTGGTAGGTTTCTGATCTTTATCCAGCCCCCATAAGATGGGACTTTTGGTTCCTTTAAGAAATTTTCAGAATTCCATGGTTCAAACCTAACCAAGAAGGCTCCAACCTTATACCATCCCTTGATATTACAGAGAATCCGCCCTTGTTCCTTGTCTTCAACAGCAAGCAGAGCCCTATCGGGTTGAATGGGACTGATGGAGCTGAAGTCAGACACCTCTCTTTGCATAGCTCTAAGAATTTCATACCAATCATCATGAAAGTTTTTCCGGAATATGATTATAGAAGATTCAGGGTAGAAGGTAGCCAAATCACACGGTTCTTGGGCTATGGTAGAGGTAAGATCATTCAGGGGCTTTGATTGGTCAAATTCCATCATCTCTTTCTTATCCGGGTTTTTCTTAACCACCTCTTTATATGTCTGTTTGTCTTTAATGGTTGGGGGTTGTGGTTTGATGGCTTCTTTAAGAAGAGAGAGAAAGTTCTTCCATCCATATTTATTAGAACCCACGGGTATGATGATCTTGTTTAGACCTCCGTTAATACCCAGCCTAGCTATTTCGGCACAGTGGCCTTTTCTGTTGGTTATCTTTTCAACCCATAGGACATATTCATCAAGCCGACATTCCTTGAAGTACTTCTGGTTTAAGGGGGCAGTGAGAAGGTCTGTGAAACATGAGGACAACCAGGCTTGAGATTCAAACTTAAGATTAAGGGTGAAGGAGCGGTCCCGAGTGGACTCAGTGATTCGAAGCCCTTTGCTTTTATCAACTTTGAAGTGCTTCCTTTCTAAGGAGAATGATAAGGGAGGTGGGGATGGTTGTCGGACCATCCTTGGTGGGACTGACCTGTGCTTGACCAGACTAAATGGTAGGTAGGCATTGGGACGGGGGTGGGTGGGCGGAGGAAGGTGGGGTGTGAGGAGGGAAAGGGAGAGAGGGAGGGCGGGAGAGAGACATGGAGAGTTCTGTTTACCTTATTTATGAGTTTCTTGACCAAGAATGTGGTTTGATAGTAATTCATGAACAACCCCCGTGAGTTTTTCAGAAAATTTGAGAGGTATTAGGGTATTAAAAGAAATTAAGAGTTTCATTCTTGACATTTTTTGTGTATATTTCTAATTTTAGTTCCAAGTTTAGCTTTCTTCTGCAAACCATTATGATTATTATTTTTTTCATAAGAAACAATTCATTTGAAAGCAATGAGACAAAAGATTACGACCTAGCAGTCAAAGGGACAAGGAGTCCCCCTCCCAAAAAGAAGAAGTTACACAAACACCTTTCAATCTAGCTGGATGAAGAAAGTAGAATAGCTATAAAAGAACTTGTATTGGCTACCTCTAATTGGAAGCTGTTAACTGTACAAGATCACAAAAATAGTCAAAAGAATTGTACTTTTATGAAAAAACTCTTGCATTTTTCCTTCCAAATCAGCCACAAAATATCTTTGAAGACTTTGCTTCATAGCACCTTTGTCTTATCTTTTAACCACCAATCGTTAAGGGATTCCACCAACCAAGTATCTTAAGACTGAGGCTTACATCACTGAAGACCAAACAAATTGCCAAAGAAATCCCACACTCTTGCTAAAAGTGCAATGTAGGAGAAGGTGAGAAAGAGACTCTTCATTCCTTTGGCACAAAACACATATTTGGGGAGATCTGAAGATAGGGGTTCCTCTGTATTTTATCATAAGTGTTGATACTGCCATGAGCTACTGTCTACAAGAAGAACTTTACCCTTTTAGGCGCAGTTCCATCTCAACTTGCCTAGCAAATCTCCTTTCCCAAAAGCCTTCTATTCTCCTGCAAAGCAAGATAGACTAATTTCACCGAGAAAACACCACCACTTTCCAAATTCCACACCAACGAATCATGGTTAACCGATGGCCTACTGCATTCCAAGATGGATGAAAGGTTGGCTCACTCCTCCAGCTCCCTATCAAACAAACCCTCTCCTCAACTTCAGGTCCTAATAGTCCGAAGGATTCCACAACTGATGGACATTATTACTTTATGCAAACCACTATGTACACTCTGCATTTTCTTTATTGTGGAATTAAGCAGTATGTGAATGAATAAAATTGGATCATCTGATGAAGTCAAAAGCCCATAAGGAAAAAAAAACTTTGTAGCATGGTTTATAAATTGGATCGAAGAAATGACTGAACTTTTAATTAACCAATGAAAAGATTTGGGGTTTGGGGTGGCTAATCAACTTTGTGGATGTAAAACTATACTAATTTTCAGTACTGAAGTAGAGGTACTTACTTTATGCAGCTTCATTCCCCAGGTGTTTTAGCCATTGGAAGTAGTAAGAAAGGAGAGAACTCATATTCACATCACTTGGACCCTGATGTAAGTGTGCCCTGATATTGTTGTATATGTTGCATACTTAATACTGTAGCTCCCAGGTTTGTTTTTACCATATATCATTGTTTCCTTAGATTGTATTGATTTTTATCTTCCTCTTAATTAACAGGTTGGTGTTTCTGTAGTTGACCGTTTCACCTATTACACGCTAGCCTTCTTCGAGAGGTTAAATATGTATGATAATACTTCATTAATCAGGTAAATATGATAATTTCCCTTTTCTCTAAACTGTACTAACCACTATCACCTCTAGGTCCTAATTGTGCCAACTATTGGGAAAGTCTATTTGTTTTTTTTTTTTTTGTATTTCCATTAAAATCAACAACTTCAATATTTAAAAGTTGCAATACAGGTTCAGTCGATTTCTCTTTTCATGCCTTACTCTATGACTTTTGTTAGAGAACTAAATCATGTGGTATTTGTTCTCCTCTGCAATTGAGGGGAGGCTTAGGTAATTGTGAGGAAGCAATTTGATAGAAAGTTGTTATGGATCCACCAGTAATATTGAGTTTCTATTGTTAAAAGTGAGATTAAATTTGTGTCAATTGCTTCTAGTTAATTTTCCTACCTATTTTATGTTCATCCTTGACTTGCCTAGGAGGGTGATTGATGCCACGAGGAACATTATGTGGAAAGGAAATGGGGAATGGACAGTTGAGTCATTTGGTAATTTTTTTTGTTTTCTATGAAGACTTGAAGAGTCATTTGGTTAATTGGAAGGTGGTTTCTTCGGCAACTAATGGACAAAGACATGACACTTAAGAGTTTAAAAGAACACCTCCAGACCGCACAAGAACGCATGAAGAAGTTTGCAGACAAAAGACACACAGAGATTATTTTTGAAAAGGGAGATTGGGTGTTTTTGAAACTAAGGCCCTACCGACAGAACTCCCTATCAAAGAGGAGGAATGAGAAGCTGACTCCTAAATTTTTTGGCTCGTATCAGATTGAAGAAAAGGTGGGATTAGTGGCCTACGGATTGAATCTCCCTCCAGAGGCAACCATACACCTAGTATTCCATGTCTCACAGTTGAAACGAGCTTTGGGGAACCATCAGACAGCACAAGACGATCTGCCGTTGCTGACAGATGAGTTTGAATGGATAGCCTCACCATTTGAAGTGTTGGCTTGCAATCATGATTATTCTAAAGCCTTGAATAGTTGGAAGAGGTTGCCTGAACATGAAGCCACCTGGGAGAATGTGGAAGACTTCTAGAAGCCTGAATTTAGCCTTGAGGACAAGGTTTTTGAGCAGCTTGGGGTAATGCTAGGCCTCCAATAATGAAAGTGTATACACGAAAGAATAAGGGCAAGGGAAGAAAAGAGAACTCACCTCCAAGTTAGTTACGTGGGAGTGAGTGTGGGAAAGAATGGGGGGACCACTGTGGTCCCAAGAGTGAGGGCGGGAGAATGTGATTGTGGGGAGTAGTAGTATATAAGTTGTGTTGTTTTCCTTTTTAGGGTTTATGTTGAATTTCGGCTAAGAGTTTAGAGGAGAGGGAGAGATACCAGCTCTCTTGAATTGGCTGGGTTTTTGTATTGCCTTTAAGGCTGTTTATTTCCCTCTGTTTATCCAAATATTGTAAGGAGTTACCTTACACACTCTTCAGGAGACAGCTGGTATTTGCTAACTATTAACTTCTGCCAAAGCACTTCCTTCTCCTTCATAAAGCACCATCCCCATTTTGCCAGCAGGGGTACATTTTGTTTCCGGCAGATTGCCGATGCCAACACCTCCCAAAGATAACGGTAGGCTGGTAATATCGGTTTGATGAGATTTGTTGGCTTAGACTAGTTATTCCCCTTCCAAAAGAAATTTCAAATCATTTTTTTTTGCTTCTTGATGGTTTGCTTTGGACACTTAAGATAGAGAAATAATGGAGAGGGATGCTTGTGAGGACATGTCTTGCTAAAGTTTGTCTTCCACCCCTTGAGAGGGGAAGATTTTTTTAGACCACTAGTTTTCTTGCCACTTCATCTTCAATTGGGTCCAAAAAAGCTGAACTGTTTGCTTTGCCCCCGAACGGCATGCCTAAATAAGCAATGGGCCAACTACCAGCCTTGCATCCCCGCTTTACTTTCTCGTTGAAGTATTTACTTTCAATTACCTTTATTCTGTATATTCCTCGATTATCCTCTTGTTCTTATTTATAGTTCACTCCTGGTATATTTTGGGTTGCACAATTTCCTTTGAATAAGAAACATACAAAATCATGTTTTGTAATCTATAAAGATACAATTTTAACAGGGTATTTTGATTTATTTACGTTTAAAGTTATCTCTGTTCAAACCAATCTACCCCTGTGGAGTTTAATCCCTTCTGGTGGAAATTCGCAGTCTTTTCAGTTCATATAATCCAAGTTTGTTGATGTCAACTGCATATTACAGAACGGATATATACCGACGTAGATTGGAGGAGGTATGAATAACTTTTCCATTCAAAGTATTTGATTTTTATTCTCACAGTTGATCTGCTGCTTTTTGGTCACGAATGTTTATATTACTGCTTTATGTTGCCACATTTAAGCTCTTATGGTTGATTTTAACGGTCTTTGACAAATCTCTTCCCCTTTTTCTTCGGGGATGGGGAGGTTGATTTAAATTAGGTTGAAATCTCATTATGATATCTAGACTTCTAGGTTTGTTCCTTTTTAGTTCTTAGACTTTTAAAAGGTCTATTTTAGTTCCAAAATTTAGCAACCATTTTGGTCCCCAAAAACTTTTGAAGTGCCCGTTGTAGTTATTGTAGCGTTAGAAAAATAACTATTTTGGTCCTTCATATTATCATCTACCTAATATCCACCCATCTAGTACTTAGAGTAAGCCAACCTATGTAACTCTATTACACGCCATGACAGCATGTCTACACATATTCATACTGATGTTATCCTCCTATGTTAAAAAATTAATAGACAAAATATCAGTTTTTAAACTTTCAGGAATTGAAATAGACCTTTTGAAAGGGTAAGATTATATTGATATCCCCTATGTGTACACTTGTTTATTTTAGTTACAAGTGTATGCAGCAGGTGGTGGGCTATGATAGACACATTTAGTTGGCAAGAAAACTTTTCTTGATTTTATATGCATGAAGCAATATTCTAGGAGGTACGAACACTTCATTTTAGGTCGAGTGTCCGTGTTGGACACGAATACGTCTGGACATGCTTCAGACACGTGTTCGACACACTAATTTAAGTGACCTTTTTGTTTTTTATTTAATTTCGGATACACCTTGGACACTTTTTTTTAACAAAAAAAAAAAAGCACACAAAAAGACAACACCACCAAATTGCTAACTTCTCATCTCCTCCCTTCTAACCTGCCATTCATGGACACGAAGAAGCCACTCATGCCCACTTGCCGTCGAGGCTGACAACCATTTGATGTGCCTTTGCCATATGCGAAGGCGAGCGCCTATCCCCCCCTTTTTTAATCTTTCCGAACTTGTGAGAATCAATTTTTTCTAAACTACTTTATTTATTTTAAAAAAATATTAAAATAAATCCTAGCAACTGAAATAGATATCCTGTATCCGTGTCCTATTTTTATAGAAATTTACATATCGTCGTGTCGTATCTGTGTCTCGTATCCGTATCCGTGCTTCTTAGGCAATACTCATCTAATATTTGTCTCACTTTTAATATTTTGTCTCGCTTTTAATATTCCTCTAATGCGATGTGATTTATTTTTAGATTAACTTTATCTGGATTTTCTGATTCGCAAAAGTCACTGAGACCATAGCAGTCATGAGTCACTTTCTAATTTTTACAAATTTCATGTTCATACCAGAGGAATGGTTACTAATTAGCCATTTTCTCCTCTCTAGGTTCCTGTGACAAACTTCTTTGGCTCGGTGATGGAAACAGTTCATACTGATTCGGCTTACAAAATTGTCCCGAGAAAGGACTCCAACAATCTAGTGCCACACCACAATGAAAGAACGTTGATTACTTCAGATAAGCCAGATCATGTTAGTAAACCAAGTACAAGGGTAACTTATTTCTATCTTAATCTTATGACTTGAAAAAGGAAAGAAAGAAAGAAAAAAAAAATATTCTATGATAAACATTGCTAAGAGAGGGTAAGCGACCCACAATGCAGGATGAGCATGGCGCTTTAACAAGTTTATGGAGAAGTTTACATAATAAGATGGAACAAGTTGAAGATGCTGATTCTTTTGTGAACTATGGATTGGCCATTATGCTTCCATTCTTAGGGATCTCCATGTGGCTATCAAGGTGAAGAAGCTGCCTCCCATTTCTTGCTTCTCACTTCCACTTCGGAATTCGGTAGTTTATACGTTCATCCTGACCCAATGCCATGTCTTGAATATGTTCCAAAACTTTTCATGTTTTGAACTTTTATGCCTGGAGAAAGATCCATGGTTGCATAAAAATTGCTCTCTATAGCAGCAGCTAATCAATGGTTGGGAAAAGATCTTCAATCAGATTTGTTACAAAAGGATCTAGACAAAGAACTTCAAGTACAAGTCCAGATACTATCATTTTTCCAATTACTTCATTGAAACAACTGAACAAGAGCAATAGAGATGTATTCATATCTTTCATTATTTTTCCCTTCTGAATGTAGACATTGGAAATATCTTATCCTCTTAAATCCCTTTGTGATCCCTTTTACTCTTCATGTTAGACTTTTAGTCTATTTCCAATAGAACATTTCTTTGTCCATAATCTTAGTCTTCTCTTCTCTAACTAAGTATTATCTTGGTTCCGTTTGGTTCAAATTTTGAAAATATAAATTAAATCCAGCCGAAATTGCCCAATTCTATCCGAATTGCACTGGACCGTATTTTTCAATTTTATACTTTAGAAAATCAAAGTGAAGATCAATGTATTAAATTTCCATCGACATGTCGACATTTCCATCGATATTTTCACATTTCTATAGGTTCGACATTGACATGCAAGGTGAATCTACATTTCCATTATATCGTAAATAAATTGATAAAACAGAGTCATCAATAGTAACAAAATCTAACTAATGTAGACATGATATTTATAATAAGCATTTTAATTTAATTTTAAAATGTAAACCATTTATTTGTTAATTTAAATATTTTTTTTAAATTTTTTATTTTAAATATTTTTTAGAAATATCTATCGACATCGATATTTCCATAAAATTGAGACCTCGGCATTTCCGTCGGGATCGACATTTTAATCCTTGGTGAAGATGAAAGTTGCAACTAAATATAAAATGAAAAATCGTCCCAATTATAGGAGTTGACTTATAAGTTATAACAACACACTTGAACCTTCAAATTGGACAATTATCTCCCTCAAACTTATAAAACTATTACAATTAAACTTTGTCAATATACCAAAGTGGGCATAGTTCAACGGTAATTGGTATGTATCCTCAAGAGGTTAGAGGTTCGAATCCACTCCAAATGTTGTTGAACTAAAAAAAAAACTTTGTCAATAAAACCTGGAAACTTTAAAAGATGCAGAAACTAGATGAAGGATTGTTATTTTAATGTTCTATAATATTAAATCACAAAAGAAACTTTTACGTTCAACGCCAACAAGAACATAGCTCAATTGACACAAGTCTTGTATTAATGACCAAGAGGTCTGTGGTTCGAATCCCCTCCTGATAAATTAAGCTTTCAATCAAGAAGACAAGTTGAAAATCAAGAATAGCAGTGGCTAGCTTCGAAATTGAAAAGTTTGATGGAAAGACGGATTTTGATGTTTGGAAAGCCAAAATCAAGGCCATTCTTGGCCAACAGAAGGCTATCAAAGCCATTGAAGATCCTGCCAAATTACCTACTACAATGACAAAGGAGACGATCTGGAAAAATTTGAATGAGATCTATCTTTCAAAAGATCTCCCAAATAAAGCCTATTTGAGAGAAAAGTTGTTTATCTATAAAATGGACTTGACAAAGATATTGTCTAAGAATCTTGATGATTTTAAATGTTTAGCTGCCAAATTTAAGAGAAAGCATCACCACATGTGCTATTATCTTAGCAGTAAAAATTTAAGCACTTGAGTTACAAGCATCAAAAAGAACTCAACATGGAGCGAAAGGTCTTTTCTTAAAGTGAAACACAGAACAATTAGAAAGACAAAAATAAATGGAAAGAGATCATTGTACTCCAACGCCACAATCAAGATGATGATTAGCCTAGCATCCACCAATTTCTATCGGTTTATCCGTAAGTTGTAGTGACAGGCTGAAGTTTTCGAGGCTCCAGGTCAAATAAATTTGTAATTCCACGACACTAAAATTATTTTTTAGAAATAGTGGTTGTGGTCGTGGTTGAACACAGGGAAGGGAGTTTCCTAATGAAGTTGGGCTTCTATGTAAAACACAAAAAGGGGGGTTTGAAGTGAATTGACACGGAATAATTTGAAAAGACCAGAAAAAAAATGCCAAGAATAAAAATAAAAATTCAAGAACGGAAATTTGAATTAAAACAAATGAGAAGGATGATCTAAATGTCCATTTTATGAATTTTAATTTGAGTCCGGTAATGCTTCTTGGCTACTCAGAGGACTTTCCTAACTAACCTGAGTTTAGTTAATCAATTAATCCGTAATTCTGTAATTAATTTAATTAACCCATTTAAATTGCGCCCGCTACCCCTCATACATAACCTGAATCACCTTCTAAGTTATTTCTAATTAATTTAGCATAAGCAATTTGAAACCTCGCAATCAATTACCTAAATTAATTGCATGACGAACAAGGGTTCGAAATTACAATGATTTATTCAAACAAACATTCAAAATAAAATCATGGTAATTTTCTCGTGTTCTTAGACCTATCAAGAATCTATGCTAAGAATTTATCGTAACTTAACGTTGTTCTTGCCTCAACCTAGTGGCTATCAAAAATAACAAATGTAATGCATTCAATCTACTCCTAAGAGGCGTCAATTCAAAGGAATAAAATTAAACACATTAGTTTATGCGAGACACATGAGAAACGTCAAACAAAGTTCATAGAATTTAGAATAAAATCATTCAAACTCAGCCAAAGTCACATAGGTTTAGCAGTCAATTCAAATCCAACGACACAAGAGAAATTAGCCGCTCATAACATGCGAAATCATGGAGAACTGGTGGTCTCAATACTTAATTCAAGGATGACCAGGGCATGGTTTCATGATGAAACTTAAGGGATTGAAATCAGAACTTCAAAAATGGAATACATATAACACAACATTTATCTGCATCTCAACTTCCATCCTTTATCACACAGTTGAAAGTTTTGGATGATACTAAAGATCCTCTTTATCCTCATATCAAATTACTACTAGACAGCTGTTGAGAGAACAAATTGAGGATTTATCGACTCAAGAATACACCTATTGGCACCAACATTGCATGTTAAATTGGTTAAAAGAGGGTGATGAAAATACGAAATTCTTTCATAGAATAATGACTGCCCGTAAGAGAAAGAATTCAATATTTGAGATCTTGTCTAATGATGAAAATAGTCTTCTTACAGATTGTGCTGTTGAGGCAGAATTCCTTGGCTTCTATCGAGGCACTAGATTCCTATTGACCAATGTTGATTGGTGTCCAGTTAGTAAAGCTCAAGTGGTAGGCTTAGAGGCTGTTGTTTTCGAAGATGAGGTGTATCAGACTGTGAAATCACTTGGTTCGAGTAAATCTACAGGTTTAGATGGCTTTACAATTGAATTCTTCTAATTTTCTTAAAATGTTATTAAACACGATATAATGACTATGATTGGGGATTTCTATTCTACAAGTATTATTAATGTTACCTTGAATGAAACTTATATTTGCCTTATTCCAAAGAAAATAGATTCTAAATCAGTCTCAGATTTCCACGCTACCAGTTTAATTCCCTGTGCATACACGATCATTGTAAGAGTTTTGTTCAATAGATTGAAAAATGTGTTGTCCTCAACTATTACTGACTTGATTGCAAACAAGTTGATTGGTGACTGGAATATCTCTTGTAAGAAAGGTGTTATGCTTAAGCTGGATTTAGAAAAGACGTTTGATAAAGTTGATTAGGACTTCCTGGATGCAACTCTTCATGCTAAAGATTTTGGGATAATCTGGAGGAAATGAATTTGTGGGTGCATATCTAGTGTGAACTACTCGATTATTATTAATGGGCGACCTAGAGGTAAGATTATCCATCTGGGAGACCCTCTTTCTCCTTTCTTCTTCATCTTGGTTTTGGACTGCCTTAGTTGTTTATTATCTCATGGTGCAAACCTGGATCAAATTTTTTCTCATCTGGTTGGTAATTTTCAGCTATGTGTGAATCATTTGGAATTTGCTGAAGATACTCTTTTGTTCTCCACTTTTTGTAAGGATACCTTGATTAACCTATTTGATATTATCAAAAATTTTGAGATGGCTTATGGATTGAATATTAATTATGCCACAAGTGAGTTCTTGGGGATACATTTAGATGATTTAGAATTGAATTGGTTGACAACAACTTTTGGATGCAAGCAAGGGAATTGGCCTTCTACGGATCTTAGATTGCCTCTAGGAGGCAATTCTAAATCGACATAGTTTTGGCAGTTGGTTATTGAAAGAATTCATCATAAGCTTCATAGTTGGAATTACGCTTACATTTCGAAAGGAGGTCGTCATAATTTAATTTAATTATTAAATTAGTTATCTCTCTTGCATTACTGCAGGTGAGAGGGGGAGAAATCTCAGGTAGGTAGGGAGTTAACGTAACTCCTCTTCCCTCACCTGGTAAGACAATATAGACTATATGTATTGTGGTTGGTTGCATTTGTGAAAATTCTCTCAAGAAAATTCTCTCAACCAAAACCACAAAGCCTACACAAATTCTATGTAGATGTGTAGAAAATCCTTGCGCTTTCAAGAAGAAGTTCCCACAAACCAATTTCTTGAACCTAGAGAATAGCAGTGGAAGATCTAGTGGTGGCATTCTTGATTTTCATTTGTACTGTTCATTGTTTGTGACCACCGTTCGACAAGAGGAAACATTGCTTGTTGTAGATTGGAGAAGGTCTTCTAAACGTAAGTAATTTCTTCCCTTAGAAAGTATGCTTAGCCTATAAACATAATTGAAATGTTCTGTATGTTTGAATTTCCTGTATCGTTCTTATGCATTTTCTAAATTTGATTGAAACACAAGACATTCAAGTTAATACAATTTATAACTTTTTTTTTTTTTTTTGGAAAAGTACACTTTTAGTCTCTGAGGTTTCGGTTAGGTTTCATTTTGGTCCCTAAGATTTCAAACTCGACAATTTAGTCCCTGAGTTTTAGATTTCGTTTCATTTTAGTCTTTCCATCCATTTTTTCGTTAATTACTAACGAATTGCTGACGTGACATTATTTTTTTAAATTTATTTTATTTCTTTTGATTATCTCTCTCCCACCTTCTTCTTCTTCCTTCTCCTCCTCCTCCTTATCCTATCTCTTCTTCTTCAATGAGACCTTCCACCATGGCCCGTTGCTGGCGGTCGCCGCCGTCGGTGACTTCTTTTTTTTTTTTTTGTTCTGTTTCTCTTCTCCTTCTCTCACTCTCTCTCTCCCTTTTCTTCTCTGTCGCCGGCGAGAGTCCCTGTTTTGAAAAAAAAAAAGTTTTTTTTAAACAGGGACTCTCGCCGACGCTTCACTCATCATCTTCTTCTCTTTCTCCCTCTTCTTCTCTGTCGCACCATTCCCCTGTAAAAAAAAAGGTTTCCCCCTTCGAAACCAGTTGGAACGAAGGGGTTTTCCCCTTCGTTCCAGTTTGTTTGGGACTCTCGCCGGCGACAGAGAAGAAGAGGGAGAGAGAGTGAGAGAATGAGAAGAGAAACAGCAAAAAAAAAAAAAAAGTCGCCGGCGAGCGGTGGTCACTGCTCGCCGGCAGCCGACCATGGAGGAAGGAGTAAGAAGAAGATAATAAAAAGAAATAAAATAAATTTAAAAAAATAATTTTTTATTATTTTAATATATTTTTAATTTTAAAAATAAAAATTTAATTTTTTTAATTAAAATAATAGTGTCACAGTAGTCGATTAGATTTAACCACAAAATGGATGCCAGGGACGAAATTGCTCCTCGACTAAATTGTTGAATTTGAAACCTCACAAGAGACCAACATGAAACTTAACTCAGGGACTAAAAGTGTTTTTTTTTTTTTTACACAAACTAATGAAATATAGATATAGAATATGAAGAATGATATAAAAATATCATGAAACAATGATGTAAAAATATCTCCCACTCCCAGCCCTCTCCATCCAAATCCCATACTTCCAAAACGGCTTTCAGATAAGATATAAGCAGGTGCTCTTTCTCATTTCTATCCATCCACACCATGCTCTCCGCCACCACCCCCGCCACCTCCCTCACTTCTCTCTCCGCCGCCGCCGCTCACACTGCCACCACCTTCCTCTTCCATTCTCCCCGCCTCTTCCTACGCCGCCGTCCAACCCCCATTTCCGCCATTCTCAACCCTTCCCCTTCCCCTTCCCCTTCCCCCTTAGCCGCAAAGCCACAAGTCTACCAGCCCTTCCGCCCCCCTCCCTCTCCTCTCCCTCCTCAGTACCGCTCCCTCGACACCAACGGCAAGCTCGATGTCCTCAGTAACCGCCTCGGCCTCTGGTTCGAGTACGCGCCGCTAATTTCCTCCTTGATTCAAGAGGGCTTCACTCCTCCCACCATCGAAGAAATCACCGGAATCAGCGGAGTCCAGCAGAACATCCTCATCGTCGGCGCTCAGGTTCGCCAATCCCTAGTCCAGACCATCGACAACTCCGATCCGGATCTAATTGCGGCCTTCGATACCAGCGGCGCCGAGTTGCTCTATGAAATTCGACTCCTCAGCGCCGAGAAACGCGCTTCGGCGGCCAAATATATTGTGGATAACCGGCTCGATGGCAAGGGCGCGCAGGATCTCGCTCGAGCGATGAAGGATTTTCCTCGACGAAGAGGGGATAAAGGTTGGGAGTCTTTCGATTACGATTTTCCTGGGGATTGTTTGGCGTTTATGTATTACAGGTTGAGTAGAGAGTATAAGAATCAGCCGGAGGCGCGGACGGCGGCGTTGGAGGACGCGTTGAAAGTGGTGGTGACGGAGGGGGCGAGGAGTCTGATTGTTAGGGAATTGGAGGGGGAAGGAGAGGGGAAAGAGGGCACGGAAGAGGATAACGAAGCCGGAGTTAGGGTTCCGGTGGTGCGGTTGAAGATCGGAGAGGTGGCGGAGGCGACGACGGTGATGGTGATGCCGGTGTGCAAGGCGGAGGAGGGGGAAAAGGGAGTTGGAGCGGCGCCAATGGAGGTGAGGAGTGAAGGGGAATTCGGGGTTGTGGTGGCGGAGGAAGGATGGAGAAGGTGGGTGGTGCTGCCGGCGTGGGAGCCGCTGAGGGGGCTGGGAAGGGGCGGCGTGGTGGTGGCATTTAACGATGCAAGGGCTCTGCCATGGAGGGTGAATAGGTGGTACAAGGAGGAGGCGATTTTGGTTGTGGGTGATCGGAGTAGGAATGAAGTGGTGGCGGAAGATGGGTTTTATCTGACGGCGGCCACCGTGGAGGGCGGCGAAGGAGTGTTGAAGGTGCAGAGAGGAAATGCATTGATGGAAAAGGGAGTGAGGGAGAGTTTAGGGACAGTGTTGTTAGTGGTTAGGCCACCAAAGGACATGGAGGATGATCAGTTGAGCGATGAAGATTGGGACTGAATGAATCAACAAAAAAACCATTACTCATTTTTAAGACTCAGAACTGATCAATTAGGTATTTTATATTATACAATTACAAAACATTGCCTCATTACTTTGCTTATTCATATTGTTTCCACTTCTTTTTTTACCCTTTTTATTTCATTTCCCTCTTTACAGTTTTGATTCTGATTCTACGTGACAGGTGTATGTTTTAAAAAATTAAACAATGTGGTTAAATTCATTTTAAAAAATTATTTAATATATTTCTAAACTTTCTATTTTATGGAATAAGTCATATCTAAACTTTCAATTTTGTGTTTGATTCCTCAACTTAAAAAATGTCAAATAGGTGGAAAATCTATTAAGCACAAGTTGCAAAAGAAAGTTTATTAGACGCTAACACTAGATATCTAAAGTCTCATTTGATAACCATTTGGTTTATTGTTTTTTATTTTTGAAAATTATGCTTGTTTTCCTTCAATTTTCTTAGAATGGTTTTTATATTTGTTAGGACACATTTGTATTCCTAGCCAAATTCCAAAAACAAAACACATGTTTTTTAAAACTATTTTTTTTTAGTTTTCAAAATTTGACTTGGTTTTTGAAAACATGGAAAAAAATATAGATAACAATACAAAGAAACTTAGAAAGTATTTGTAAACTTAATTTTCAAAAACTAAAAACAAAAAACTAAGGCTCCGTTTGATATCATTTGGTTTTTTGTTTTTGAAAATTAAGCCTATAAACATTACTTCAGGTTATCAAACTGGACCTAAATGGTTATCAAATGAGGTTTAATTAACACAAATTTGAAAGATAAAATGTCTATCAAACAATTTTAAATATTCAAGGACTTGTTGGTATGTTAAATAAATTTAACACTTATTTAATTTTCAACAATAAGAAAATAATCGTTGGCACAATTATCTATTTTGCAAACTTTTAGGTAAAACAACGCTTGAATCAATCAAATTCCATATCAAAATGAAATGGATAACAAGATTTCTTTTGTTTTGTTTTTTTTTTTCTTTTTACATAAGTGGATAACAAGATTGACCACATGGAATTGTGTAAAAGAATTATACTTAACAAGTTGGCAACTGGCATACACTTCTTTGATATATACTAAAAAAATATAAATATCCGTTAATCATTTGATTCTTTATTTTAATTTTTAGAAATTAAATTTATAACTACTAATCTCATTTAGGAGTTTTCTTGTTTTTTTTTTTTTTTATTTACTTTCTAACTTTTTCTAAATCTAATTCAGTTTTTTTTTTCTTAAAATGAAATCTAATTCAAAATTTGAAAACTACAAAAGCAGTTTTTAAATATTTATTTTTATTTTCCTCCAAGATGGTGAAAATCATAATAAAGAAATAAACAAAAAATAAAAATGAAATAGAAATCCAACTTAGTCTTAGACCCTTTGATTTTTTATTTTTAGTTTTTAAAAAGTAAGCTTATAAATATTCCTTCCGCTCATACATTTATTTGGTTTATTTCAATGAAAAAGTAAGCTTATAAATATTCCTTCCACTCATACATTTATTTGGTTTATTTCAATGAAAAAGTAAGCTTATAAATATTCCTTCCACTCATACATTTATTTGGTTTATTTCAATGAAAAAGTAAGCCTAAGAATTCAAATATGTCAAAAATCAAATCGCTATGAGATGAGATATTAAATTATTGTTTAAAATTCCTTAAAAAAAATTATTGACTAAAATATATCACAAGAGGTGGTTTGAATCAAAAAGTGGTTTGCAAGGTTAAGGCAAAATGAAAAATTGCAGAGTCATCAACAATCAAATTAAAAAAGGGCAACTAGATAAATGACTATTTTTAATTGGGTGTTTTGAAAAATAGTCATATGAATTTTTCATTTGAAAAATGACCAATTACTATTTTTAGTGAGTTTTTTTAACAACGAATCGGACGAAAATGCCCCCAATCGAAATATAACTCTAGTAAACAATTAAATTCAAATACAACATAAATGAGAATCTAGGATTTACAGTTTAATGAAATTTTAAATTCAAATATAGTGAGAAAATCTAGAAAATGTAGTTTATCTTAACAACAAAATTGAATAAAAAAAAGTTTTAAGTTTACAAAGATATTATGGAAACAATCCATAGAACTTTATAACAATGAAACTGAAGAATATCTAGAATGAAATCTATATGCAATAAAAACTTAAATTCAAATACAGCATAAATGAATAAGAGAATCTAGGAATTACAGTTTAAATTAATGTCAAACTTTAATCAAACAAATTTAAAGTTACATTTTTTCAAAAAAAAAAATTAATTTACACAGATAAGACTAAAATAGTTAATATAAATTATCTTAACAACATGATTTAATAATAAAATTTTAAATATAGAAATATAATATTAAAATAATCTCAAGAGGAAAAATAGGAATGAATTACACAAATACAATATATTGAAAATAGATGTACAACCTTTTCAGATCAGTTTTTTATTGAAAAAAATATTTTTCGTGTTTACTAGAGTAGAATCGAGGTCAATATGATCAACGAACTTAAAATATATATTTTTTTCTTTCTAAAAGTTGGAGAAAATTGTCAATATTATTTTACATAGTTTTAGTATCAATCTTCTTCCTTGTTTTAAAAAAAGGAGGTCCAATCTTGAATCCTTAGCAAGGATGAAAGTATGATAGAGAATTTAGGAGAAAACAAGCATAATATTTACATTGAAAACTTTCCTAAGATAATTAGGTACATTTATATCATTTATTTTATAAATTATATTTTGTTTACTTTAAGTAAATTGAAAAAAAAAATCAATTATAGAAAAAAAAATGTGTCCAACAAAATCTAATTTTAGTTTAAATACAAAAAAAAAAAGTAAGAAAAATAAATTAGAAATAACCAATTAAATTTAAAAATAAAAAGAATGAAATGAGATAAGATAAATTATGAATAATAATATTTGAAAACCTAAAATATGGAAGGATAAAAAAAGAATTTTAAATATTGGTTAGTTGCACCAAATCTAAATCCTAAAGCTACTCTCAACAACTTTTTCAAACCAACGTGATTCAAAAATTGATTTTTTTTAAGTCTTCGAGATGAATAACTAGTGATAAGAATGACGGAGTAAAAAAAAAAATGATAGATGGCAAAAAGTTGGGAAAAAAATTATAATTAAACTCTAAAAATATAATCGAAAATTAAAAATGAAACCTGATTTCTATGTAATCTTTCACTTCAATATAATTCCTTCGGTTGATGGGATAAACTATTTTTGTTTATGTTTTTTATAAATTAAATCAGACAGTGGTTGAAAAGCTCGCCAAAAACGGTTTGGCGGTTTAGCCAAAATAGGTTAACAAAACGAATTGACCTGAAAAATCTGTTTGGCCATTTTTAAAAAATACACTGTTTATCTTGTCATTAAAAAATCAGATCTTGGGCTTGACTAAGCACGGAAAGTGTCCCATCCCCAACCACAAAATAACACAAAAGGGAAGAAACAAAAAGAAAATTATATGTAAAATGACTTACGACATTAGCAGTTTGGACAGTTAATGCAATTGTAAAATTAGAGAAGATTATTCACTTTCTTTAATAAAAAAAAAAACAAAGAAGCCATCATACAGAGTTCAATTTACTCAGTCAAGTAGAGGAAATGTTTTCAATTCAAAGATCTCATCCCTTCTATCTGCTGCTGCTGGTTTAATATGAATCTCTTTATAAAAAATAAAAGGAGATTATTAAGCCATGAATGTTCATTCGCATTTCCAAGAGTTGAGCGAAAAATTCTAACATCAAAATTTCTACCTTCAACTCTCAGCTATCTGCCCACAGTCCTCTATCACAACTGGTTGTGAAGTCTTCCCACTATCTGATCCCACCTTCTCCATCTCCTGTACCACATTATAACCATCTACAACTTTCCCAAACACAACATGCTTCCCATCCAGCCATGAAGTCTTCTCAGTGCAAATGAAGAACTGAGAACCATTGGTGTTCGGCCCAGCATTCGCCATCGATAGAACACCCGGTCCCGTGTGCTTCATCTTGAAGTTTTCATCTGCAAATTTCAAGCCATAGATTGATTCTCCTCCTGTTCCATTACCTTTTGTAAAATCTCCTCCTTGGCACATGAAGCTGGGGATTATTCGGTGAAACGTCGATCCTTTATAGTGCAGAAGCTTCCCAGATCTTCCAATCCCCTTCTCCCCAGTGCAGAGGGCTCGGAAATTCTCTGCAGTTTTCGGAGTTGTGTCTGCAAACAGCTCCATGACAATCCGGCCTGCTTTCATCTTCCCAATCAAGATGTCGAAGAAAACTTTTGGGTTGGACATTGCTTGCTTGCTTCTAGTAACAAATACTCCTACTCCCAAAACTTCAAATTGGGCTCTGTCAAATTTTACTCTTTAGCTTTCCCACCCTTACCACCAATTATTAGTGAACAGAAGGCAAAACAACAAGTTTATGTGAACAAGTACATGTCTTTCATAAAGACAAAGATTAAAATGTGGCGACTCCAAGAATAATGACAAATTGGCATTGTTATTAGTTAGTTCATAATCATATTAAGCAAATCACTTGAGATAAACATACTTTTCTAGTCAATCATACATGAAAATGGCGAGTGTTTTCGAAATTCATTATCATACATATACTAGACATGATTTACTTGAACAAGTGTCTTAAAGACAAATTTCACTATTAGATCGTATATTTCAGAACTGATTTACTTCAGATCAGTAAGAAACCCTATTTTTTTCCATTACTTTTGAAAGTATTGACAAGCATCGAAAAGAGCAAAAACAGCAGAAAAACTTAAAAACAGAACCAATTTCTAGAATCTCCATACATCTCACCCCCCAAATAAACAAATGAAAATCAGAAGAAAACCCAAATAAATGAAAGGTGAAAGGTGAAAGACAAAACAAAATATGTTCGTCATCACTCCAAAATCCTCTAAAGGTCGGACCGAAATCGGTCTATAGACTCCAGAGGACGTGCTAAGAGAGAAAAGGACGAGTGATTAATATCGCACATCTTTTGAGCTCAGCAAGCATTTATGCAATGAACCTGAAAGCCTTCGATATGTGCTTTTGCAGAAGGAACAATGTCAAATTCTAGGGCAAACAAAGCGCTTCAACAGAGAAGAAAGCGATGATGAAGAATGAATGTACCTTTGAGGAAGTTAAAGGATCGGTCTGGAGAATGCGATGAAAAACCCAGAGCTCTCTGTTGCTTATAAAGAGGAGCAGAGATTAGGGTTTTGGGGGGTTTAGAAATAATGGAATTTGCAACCCCATCCTTGTGCTTCTGGTATTTGTAATACATTCCCACCACAAATTTCTTTCAAAAAAAAAAAAACCCCACAAATGACTGTCAATTCTTTTTATTGCACTTGAGAAATGAAAATTGTAAATTTGGATTACAATTTCACTAATTGCTATTAGGTTGAGTTTCTCTAATTAAATTTTGGAAATAAATCAATTTTTATGGATCAACTTAGCAAAGGTGTAACATTTCTCACTCCAAAATTTTAATTTCATCCAATTGAACCCTAGATTTAGGTTAGAATGCTAGACTCAGGGTAAATGTGACACATGTAGGTTTTCATTTGATAATATTCTTTTGGTTTCCTCTGCACCATTCTTTTTCTTTGTAATTTGGTTAAAAATCACTTTTGGTCCCTAAACTTTCATGAAAGTAACAATTTAGTCCCTGAACTTTGATTTGTAGCGATTTAGTCTCTGTACTTTCAATTTTGTAACGATTTGGTCCCTATACTTTCAATTTTGTAACAATTTAGTCCTGAACTATAATAAGTAACAATTTAATCCATGTACTTTCAAATTTGTAATGACTTAGTCCCTGTCGTGAAAAATTAATGTAAAGATTTAATGAAATTTCTTATCTAGATAAATTAATAAACTAATTTGGAACTTGATATGTTAATAAGCTACAATTTTTATGTCTCAAAAAAAAAAAAAATAAGCTACAATTTTTAATCATTAAATAATAAAAATCGACATTTACTCTTAATGAATTTTTTTGCGACAATGATTAAATTGTTACAAATTTGAAAGTATAGGGACTAAATTGTTACAAATTTGAAAGTATAGGGACTAAATTGTTACAAATTTGAAAGTATAGGGACTAAATTGTTACTTATTAAAGTTTAGGGACTAAATTGTTACAAAGTTGAAAGTATGGAGACTAAATTGTTACAAATCAAAGTTCAGGGACCAAATTGTTACTTTCAAGAAAGTTTAGGGACCAAAAGTGATTTTTAACCTTGTAATTTTCTATCTTTCAATAAAATACAAAAGGTGGTTTTTCCTTCTTTCTGGTCTATTTTATCATATGGTATTAGAGAACCTTAGTGAACTCTCTTCATTGTTTATGCAATAGCTGTTGGGTTTTATGCCCTAAAACTCGTAGATAGTGAATGTAAGCAAATTGTATACTTGTTTTCAATAAAGTGTTATTGAGTTTCTACAATAAAGTGTTATCGTTAAATATTGCACAATTTGACCCAAATCCAATAAACTAAGATCCAAGGTTGTTTACATGTGACTTGAACTAGTATGTGGGGACATACAGGGATCGGTGTTCAAGTAACAACCTAAAAGGTCTATAGTACAGGGATAAGGCTGGGTACCTTATCCTGGTAACACTATGTGATACGGCCCGCTTTGTATTCGATACAGACGTATTGATCCAAGGCGTCATGTAGGAGACATGCGAGCGGGGGTATCCTATGCAACGAGTTTGCATAAGACCGGACCATGAAATAGTCAACCATTAGTTGTAACACCGTTAACTAGTTAGGTTACTGTTTCAATAGGATGACCTAGGTAACTCAGTCTTAATCCTGAGTGTGTCATGAACTCCTTCTCACGAGGGATTGTCCTTTGATTAGTATGGGTGAGAGTGGCCTGCACGCCGACTCAATAAGCCTACCTTCTTGGAGACAAGACCGAATGGGGGGCTGGGGACATGACAACACAAGATGAAATTCACTCCTTCCCGTTTCTAGGAGAAGTAGATGGGTGTTCCCTTAAGTGGTGACTCCGGGACTTGAACAAAGGGATCCCGCCCTCTCACTGGCCCGATAGGGACTTTCTGTTTAATGGTTGGACCATAAACAGGTTGTTCATTAGAAGCGCGCTAGTACTTAAGGAGACAGATGTAACACAGGGGTAAAACGGTAATTTGACCCAGCTGTGATTACGGACACTTGTGAAAGATTGATTTACCGACATAGGTCTACATCCATGGACACAGAAATGTTCTACAGTGAGAAGAGTTCAGCTGTGGGTCTTTAGTGGAATGATCCACAGTTAATGAATATTGGTTAACTTGATTAATGAGTTTAATCAGTCAACCTCATATCATTGGAGCTTCTGATCTGTAGGTCCATTTGGTCCCCCTGCTAGCTCGTAAAGAGTAATTAGGAACAAATATATCTTGAGAGAATTTGAATAGTTCAAATTCATATTGGGAATTAAGTTAATTGTTTGAGATACAAATTAATATAATGTATAGTGATGCATTAAAATATAAAGTCTAATTTGAAATTAAACTTTATTATATTGAGAGATTGATATATTTGAAAGAGTTCAAATATATGTCTAATTAAATATATGGTATTTAATTAGAAGATGAATTAATTAATTATTCAATTTAGTTTAAATTAAATGAGATTTAATTAAACTATAGTCTATGAGAGAATTATTAGAATATGATTCTAATATGTAATTAATTGAATATGAGAGATATTTAATTAATTGTAAAATTAATTAATTATTGAAATTAATTAGTTGATTAGTTTAATTGAATTAATTAAATGTGATTTAATTAAGTTTAATTAAAATATATTATGTGAGGAAATTACATTTAAATAAGATTTAAATGTGCATGAGATTAATTAATTAATATGATTAGTTAATTATCATTTAATTAATTGATTTAATCAATTAATTAATTGATCTTGATCTAACGGTCAAGATTGTTTCCTAACCTCACATTAGGGTTTCCTCTCTTATAAAAGAAAAGGTTATGAGAACCCTAGCCCTAAGGTCTCATTCTAGCCTCCCTCACATATTCTCTCAAGAACTCCAGAGAGAAATTTTCTCTCTAAGAGTTTTTCCCAATCAAGATTAGTAGTCCCACAACTACGTTCCTAATCTCAGAGAATAACAGGGTAGCCTCGTGGTGGTGTCCGTTGAAGTATTCAGAGTCGTCAACGGAGGTATGTTTTTCACCGCTTAACCTTTTGCCAATGTATTGGTATTTTGTAGAACAAAATTAATTTACGAACGGTCCAATTGCTTCCGCTGTAACGGAATTGGGAATTCCAATCCTTCAATAGCGTCAATGATTGATTGGTCCTAGAACCTCCTCAACACCGTCACAATGATCGCTTCTCGTGGATTAAACTCGTTCCTTTGTATACCACATATCCCCCTTGTTTCAAGTCTCCCTCTGCAACCTATCTTTCCTCCCACTCCACTAGTTTTCACCACTCCACGCAATCTTTGGTGTGTTTCAATCTCCCTACCAACCTTTGATAACACCAATTTAGTGTAACTTATTTCCCTTTATTCTAGCTAGTTAATGTGATTTTAATGCTTAATTTGTATGATTTGTAGGTAATCGAGCATAAGAGGTCATTAGAGCAATTTGGTGTATTTTGATGCTAAAAAGGAGTATTTGACTTATACGTAGTCAAATTGGAGCCAAAGAGCTAAAAAGAGGGTGAAATTCCAGAGAGTGAAGCGTCTAGACCCTATCTCGAGCGTCAAAATGCTCCAAATATTGAAAAAAAAAATGTGTGCAGACCTGAGAGGACAGCGTGTCGACACTGGCAGCGATCTACAGCGTTGAGGGGTGGGTTAGCTTAACGCTGCGACAAAGGTTCCGTGTCATTTGCATTCGAAGCGTCGAGACGTTGTCAGCCCTAAAGCGTAAGTTTAGAGGTTTCATCTGTAGCATTGAGAAACTCACTTATAGCGTCTCAACACTCAAATGGTCTAGGTATAAAAATGTGCTTATGTCTTTAGTCGAATTAGGTTAGTTTTTGGTTTTTGTGACGATTTTATCTTGTATCTTTACTATTTCCAGCATATTCCTCAGTTTAACTTAGTTTAGATTTAATTTAGATCCCGTTTGATAACTATTTGGTTTTTAAATGTTATGAAACTCACAGGAAATGTATCTAACAACCTTGCTGAAAAACAAGACCTTTAGATCTCAAATCTGAAAAACCCCAAAACCGATTTGAAAATCAACCCAAGGAAAGTAAAAACCGGATTACCTTGTCGATCAAATATCTCAAGGCAAGAAACTTACTTGAGATTCGAATCACTCCACAAGCATGATTGATCAAGTCAAGCTTGAATGATTCTCAGCATGCAACCTAAACTACATAGAATTGCAAAGAAACTTAGCTCTAGGCTAAAGGAAAAGCTCAAAGGCTCTTTTTACTACATTTCCCCAGTCTTGACTCATGATGATGTATAAATAGTAGATAAATATGTTTAGGACCTCACACACTCAACTCACTAATTTTCACTCGGAACACTCGTATTTATCACACAAAGGTAGGCAATTTGGGAAAGTGACTAAATAATGATATTGGGTAGGCTAATAGGTTCAAGCGATTCTTGTAATAGTGAGCTTTACAACACAACCAAGACAAGATAAATTATGCAACAACAACAAACTAGAACAAAGAAAACAAAGAAATCACCAAACAAGGAATGACACAAAGACAAGATGCTTTCTACGGAATTCAGAGATAAATGACACAAAAATAAAGAGAAAGCCTTAAATATGATGAAATTAGTCTTTATGAAGCAAAGGGAACAAAGTTTAAGGATAAGTTCCTTCAAATCTGAAAAGAACAAAGTAAGGAAGCAAATCTGGAATTTTCGGCCAAAACTGCACACTGAGATGGAATTCCAAAAACGAATGTTTTACGTTAGGATTTGGAGTAAATGCCCTTCTTCACTTTGAAAGATAACATGCAGATCTAACTTTTCACTGAAGGCCAAACGTTCAAATTCGGACTTTAAGAATGACTTTGAAAAGACATTAGATGCATTAAATTCTGCAGTTAGGAATTTGGACAGCCACAAAACAAATTAATTGCAAATTGAATGGAAGCTCAACAAATTCGTGCAAATTGATGCTGATTGAATACAAATGGGCATGAACAAGAACTTACCATGAACAACTTCTGGATTTTTTTTTTTTTTTTTTTTTTTTTGCTTTTCAAGATCTCAATGTGATCTTTAAGATGTGAATGAGATTAGAATCAAAAGATGAAGAACAATGGATGAAATGAAAGAAACGAACAGAATGGACAAAACATGAAACAAAAAGAACAAAGCAATGAACAATTGGAATGGAAGATAGAATCAATTCTAGAGTAGGCCACAAAGATGCAATCTAGGCTCTGATACCAAAATGATAAGGCAACCCTAATTCTCGACCCAAAGATCCAAGCTTTTGTGGAGCAAGAACCCTTGAAACAAAGAGATTAACACCTCCTTACACAAATTAGAACCAACCAAGAGAAAAGGCTAGAAATTGATTACCTCTTATGATCAATGATCTAGAAGCAAGATTGGAAATCTTGTTCTAGATTGAGTCATTCCACAATCAAACTTGATCAAGGCCGGATTGAATGACTCAACATGCAATCTATCACAAGAATTGCAAGAATCCTAGAAAAGGGTTTTCTAAGAAAAAGTCTCAAATATGAGAGTTCATATTTCATTCATCTCAAATCTGAATTTTACATGCTAGAATGAGGCTTTTTATAGCCTTTGTGTGAATTAAACCACCAACCTTTCAAATCCCAAAAGTAAAACCTACAAAGCATTCATGACCATGATTGGCGTACAAAGTAACTCCCCACTAATGAATCTAACCTTGAATCCACGTTTTTGGAAGCCCAAAAGTTCAAAAATTACAAACAAAAGTTGATAAATTGAAATAATAAAGGAAACTTCAAAAGGCCGGTGCAACGTCAATCTTGCAAACGTTGACTTTCACAGCGTCGTCCTCTCTTGGGTTAATTTGCAGCATGTGAAATGAATGTGGAGCTGAACCTAACCAATTTTGAATGTGAATGAAGAATGCTTGTTGAAGCTTCTTAGCCTTGGCGCGTGTAATAGGTCCAATTGGAACGTGTGGAGCACCATGATTCTTATCATGTTTTTGAAAATTAAGCTTACAAACACTACTTCCACCTTCAGTTTCTTTGTTTTTTTTTATCTACCTTCTTCCCATGTTTTCAAAAACCAAGCCAACTTTTTAAAACTAAAAAAAATAGTTTTCAAAAACTTGTTTTTGTTTTTGGAATTTGGCTAGGAATTCATATGTGTTCTTAACAAAGATGAAAACCATGGTAAAGAAATTGAGAGAAAACAAGCATAAATTTAAAAAACCAAATGGTTATCAAACGGGACCTTAGATGTTCAATTTTGTAATCTCGAGATGTTTAGTGTAATTATGCTAGGCTAGTTTGTTATATCGTCGAATTTTGGAATGTAATTGGATTGTTTGTAATTTTTGTTGAGATTTCTAAACCTTATTGGGATTTTATGAATGCTACTGATGCATCTATGAATTCTTGTTTAAAATATTGATTGTGAATGTTATTCTCGAATTGATCGCTCGTAAAATCATTGCATGATCGATATATCTGTTATTTGGTAGTCACTAGGTCTGAATCATGTCCTACACCTTTTCTATATGAAATTGTGTAACTTGCTTGATAGAACCTAAGGTTCATAGATAGATTAATTAATTAAATTGGTAATTCTATTAGTTTAATTAGTTAGTTTTGGACCCTTGTTCTTAATGTAATTAATTTTAGTGGGCAACTACGATGGAGGATCGGGTAGCCTATCTAGGTTAATCAGGATTAGTTTCGATAGAGGATCAAGCTAATGCATGAAGGGTAGCGGGCGTAACTCTAATTAATTGATTAATTAATTACGGTGGAGGATTAGGTTAGTTAATTAATTAAACCCAAGCTAGGTAGGATGAGGAATCCGATTAGCCAAGAAGCGATCCAGACTCATTAATATTCATTCAAATCAATCCTTAAAGCAATTGATGAAACCAAACAAACAAACAATCTAATGAACCCCTAATCCCACAATTTTGCAAAATTGATCATTTATTTCCCGCTTTATATTCTTGCAATTATTTTTATGCTCTTTATTTCTGGCGTTTCTCTCGCATGTCAATTAACCATCTTGCCAAAACCCCCCTCAGAAACTCAAAATAAAAAGAACCCTCCCACCTTTGAGGACGACCCGATGACTACCTACTGCAAAGTAGCATAGAGTCGGTTTTGTAAATTTTATTTGACAAGAGAATTTGACAAACTCGTCTTGTCATTCTTCTTTTGTCTTTTTTTCTTACACATGACAAGTTTGACCTAAGACCCCCATTTTCAAACCTTTCTCTCTCCCATGCAACCCAAGACTCCTCAAACTCCGTGATTGGCCGAGTTTGTCGAATGCTCGAGACCAAATAAAATTTATAAACTTCGGCATCTAACTACTTTGCAGTAGTAGTAGTTGAGTTATCCACAGGGAAGGGAGTTCTCTATTTGAAAATGGGTTTTTGTCTAGAAACACGAAAGGGGGGTTGAAGAGATTTTTGTCACGAAAAATAAATAGAAAGACGTGAATGAGAAAAATCCCAGAAGAAAATAAAACATGGAAGAAATAGAAATTTGGTCGAAAACAGATGAAGGAAATGATTGTTGGATTGAGTTTTTCCTGCTAGACGACTTGTGACTTGGCTTCCTACTTTGATCTAAATATTAATTTCATGAAATTTAATTCAAGCACGATATTACTTCTTGATTACATGGAGGACCCTCCTAACTAACCTGAGTCTAACCAATTATTTAACTCGTAACCCCAAAATTAAGCTAATTGACTAATTAAGAATATGTCTGCTGCCCCACATGCATAACTCGATGACCATCTAAATTATTTCTAATTAATTTAGCATAAACAATTCGAAACCGTGCAGTTGCCTACCTAAATTAATGGCTTTACATACAAGGGTTCGGAATTGAAACGATTAATTCAAATAAGAATTCAAGTCTAATCACAACAATTTTCTCATGTTTCTTAGGTCTATCAAGAATCTAAGCTAAGAATGCATTCAACTTATTCCTAAGAGGCGTCAATTTAAAGGAAAAACATCAAACACATTGGTTTAAATAATAAAACATGAAAGGCTTCAATTAGAATCCATGAAATTCATGTAAAAGTCTGTCAAACTCAGCCAAGAACACAAATAGATCCAGCAGCCAATCAATCCAACGATACAACAAAATTGGCTACACATAACGTAAGGATACAACGAAATTAAATCAAGAACATGCATCTAAATCAACCTAGAAGTCCTAGGAAATTGAAAAGAACAAAGGAAAACAAGTAAAAATAGAGAACAATCAAAAAATCTAACCTCACAGCGAATAAAAAATGAGAGTTTATTTTATACTTTTGTTGGAGCGTTGAGATACTGTAGTAAAGCGTCTCGACGCTCTACACTCTGTCCGCACAATTCTGATGTTCATCAGGGTAGCATCGAGACATTAGTCTTCTTCCTTTATGTGCAGGGGTTGGAGCCCTTGACCTTGGCAAGTGGACTCATGCTTACATAAACCGTCATGGCCTTGAAGTAGACATTATTCTAAAAACGGCTCTTATCGACATGTATGCCAAATGTAGAGACCTAAAAATTGCTCGTATCCTGTTCGATGAAGTCACACGACGGGATATCAGCATGTGGAATGCAATGATGGCTGGATTGTCGATGCATGGTTGTGGAAAAGAAGCTTTAGAACTCTTTTCAAAGATGGAGAGCCATGGTGTTGAACCCAATGATATCACATTCATTTCAGTATTTCACGCTTGTAGCCATTCTGGATTGTTACCAGAAGGGAAGAAGCATTTCAACAGAATGGTTCATGACTTTGGAATTGTTCCAAAGATCGAGCACTATGGATGCTTGGTGGATTTTCTCGGTCGAGCTGGACATCTCGACGAAGCTTACAACATCATTCAAAACATGCCCATGAGGCCTAACACAATTATATGGATTGGGGTGCTCTGCTTGCTGCATGTAAGCTTATATAAGAATCTGGCCTTGGGGGAGGTGGCTGCAAGAAAGATTCTTGAATTGGACCCCCAAAATTGTGGATACAATGTTCTTAAATCAAACATCTATGCATCTGCAAGGAGATGGACTGATGTAACAAGCATTAGAGAAACAATGAACAATTTAGGAATGAAGAAAGAACCAGGACTCAGCTGGATTGAAGTTAAATGGTTCAGTTCACCACTTCAAATCTGGAAATAAGGCATGCACGCAAACAAGAAAAGTATATGAAATGGTGGCTGAAATGTGCATCAAATTGAAAGAGGCGGGATACGCACCAACCACGTTTGCAGTTTTGTTAAATGTAGAAGAGGAAGAGAAGGAATCTGCACTAGTGAGAAACTGGCCATGGCATTTGGCCTCATAAGTACAGCCCCCGGTACACCCATCCGAATTGTTAAGAATCTGAGAGTTTGCGACGATTGTCATGCTGCAACAAAGCTATTATCGAAAATCTATGGACGGACAATAATAGTCAGAGATCGAAACCGATTTCACCACTTTAGTGAAGGATTTTGTTCTTGTCTTGGCTATTGGTAAGATAAGATTCCAAATTGTGGTCATATTATCTAAATACATGTACAAATAAATTTCAACAATTCAGTCGAGGCACATTTTGATGTTAAGAGTAAACATCAAGGGAAAAATAAGATCATAAAACCTTGATTTAAGGAAAGGTTGATTTGTCAACCAAGCCATTGTTGTGCTTTTCGATCACCACTAGCACCGACGGAATGCCGAATGCTGATCTTCTCATTGGCATATTTCTGTTGCAGCCATTCAAATCCATTTACATCGAGTTTCCCTGAGACGGATTTTCCTTGTTTCCTACGATTTTGTTGTTCCCTTACTGAAGCCCACAATTTACCGATTGCATCACGTTGCTGTGATGTGAACCTCGTAACATTATCAAAGGCATGCTTCACTAAGATATCGATGACAGTTTGACACCTGAGGAGAGAGATTATAAGTTAATTTCAAATACTAGTTCTGAAAACCAAGCGAGGAACTGTCTTCAACATTATGGTCAGAGCAGATTCATACCATGGAATTTTATACCGATGAGCAGCGATTTCTAAACAGCTAATTAAGGCTTCTCTTTGTGATTTGAGAAAATTCTTGGTCTCTACTTCTTCATCCTTTCTAGTCTTCAAAGCCACATCATTTTTCCCCTTCGCCCTTTCACCTTTCTTCAACGAACCAGGCAGAAAAGCATCGAGTCCAAATGGATCGGATTCTTCCTGGTTTTTCTCTTCGGCTGGAGCAGCATTCTGCTTTTTCTGATGTTCATCATCTGTGTTCTCTTCATGAACTTTAAGTGCTTCAGCCTCCTCAATGTCATCCTCCTTAGTTGCAACTGGAAGATTAGAGATGGCTTCTTTTATTTGTCCAGCTGTCTTCGAAAACTACATGGTTCATAAAGCCAAGCATGAAAAAAAGGAAAACTGATGTTCCAAGATTAAAGAGAAGTACAATGGTCAAAATAACCAAGAAGGAAAACTACAACCAGTAATACATATAATAACAAAGGACTCGTTTGATGATGTTTTTATTTTAGTTTTAAAAGTTATGTTTATCTGCTAACCTTTTTCTTTGTTTTTAATCTATTTCCATAACCATTTTAAAAAACATAATTCATAGACACGTTTTAAGCTAAAAGAAAGGTAGTGTCTTAAAACCTTTTAAAATTAGGCTAAGATTGTGATTTCAGAAGTGATAACAACTAAAGAGTTGTGGTATTGACTAAACAAGTATGAGAAATAACAAAATGAGTACAGTGGTTGAAAACCTATTCTCAAGTTTAGACATTTACAAAGTGTGGAGCATATTACCAATCAAACAATTGGAATCAAGAACCCAATCACAGATTTTTCAAAAACAAAATTTTGAGGAAACTTCAAATTCATTCAGAACTTGGGAAATTTTAATCTCAATACCATTGACAAAAAATATCATACCACAAAACTATCGTCTGTCAACAAATCATTTGCCAACACAGTCTGAATTGTCCAGGTTGATAACTGGTTCTTCTGCTTTCTGTTAAGGCTCTGAAAATTAAAATAAGAAATCATTGTTAGAAAACTGAATCCCATTTAAAGAGAGTAAACAGACTCAGAAAATATCATTACATCAACTGAAAAACCTAAAATATGATCATCATACTTCCACTGTAGATTGCGCCGCTGAGAACAATGCATGATAATCTCCCCGCACCAAAGGATCGGTACAAGGAGTGGATGAAGACAAGGACATGGCAGCTTCAAGTATGGAAAAGAAATGATCACTGGTAGTTGGCTTGACGCTTCCTGCCTGAATGAGCTGTATGGCAAGTTTTGCAGCCTTACCAAACTTGTTGGGGTTCTTAATATGTGAAGCTATCTTCTGCATAGCCTCCATAACTTGGGTCTCTGAGGCATCTGTTGTGGTTTTGAACCTTAAACGTTTTCCCGATGTCGCTGCCGATGCTGTAGCTGAAAACCAAGCTCTATATTTCAGCTTCTACCATAGTTATAACAAAAACATATAGTTTTTCAAAAAAACACAAAAACATATAGAATTTAGGTTAAATTATAAGTGATATCTATTTAGTTCCTAAACTTTAAAAAAATACCAATTACGCTCTTAGAACTTCAAATTGTAATTCCCTTCTTGTCACTATTAAATAAATGACATGTCTATTAGACAAACTTTACCTAGCTAAACACGATGTGTTGGACAAATAGTGAAAAGAAATGGACAGCAGCACAAAATAAGTGGCACATGCAGCATACTTATAACGTATCAAATCCCTTTTATTAACTATGCCACTCAATTTTGTTGGAGCTGTCCACTATCTTCTATCATTCGTTTACCACATCCTATTAAATTAACCTAGTTTGTCTATTAAGCATATTACATCGTTATTTAGCTAATCAAGTTAGCAACAATGATTATATAGAAACAAAATTCAAATTCAAAGTTAAGGAACGTAATTTAAATGTTAAACTTTATGCACTTACCAGATACAACCATCTAAGTTTATAGACTAAGGGTCCGTTTGGAATACATTTTAATTTAAATGTTTTTCAAAAATGCATTTTTTAAAAAACATTTTGTATAAAAATTGTTTAGAATTTAAACACTCATATGTTTGGTTGCATTTCTTGTATACTTAAAAAGTCTTTTTTAAAAAGTTGGTTTCAAGTGTTTATCTCAAAATGGTTTATTTATCAATCTCATTTTCTAATAAGTCATTTTTAGTAGTTGCCAAACACTAGAATTTTTTTCAAAATTAAACACTTGAAAAGTTAAACCAAACACATCCTAAATTTTCTTCTTCTTCCTAGAATTTAAGAATATGACGATGTCCAAAAAAAAAAAAAAAAAAAAAAAAAAGAATATGACGATGTTCAAGACCAGATGGAACATTACACAAGAATTCTCACTAAGAATTCCTTACAACTCATCCTTCATCCTTTCATTTTCAAATCCTGATAAAATAACTACAACTCCATATCCTCAATTCTGACTCCTCCATTGTTTCTGCTTCAAATAACTAACATCGAGATTCGAGAATCAAACATCCCAAAAGAAGAATCAACTTTGCCTGGTCAATAAAGCTCAAAGGGGCAAAAAAGAGTAAAACACCAAATAGTTCAAAGAAAAAACTATAAAATCAAACAAGCCCCCAAAAAAACTCAACCAAAAAAGAAAAAAACACAAATTGAAGAGATTTAGGAGAAGAGAATGGAAGACCTTCGGGGTTGGGTTCCTGGACAGCCTTAGGGCGCTTAAGGGCGCTCTTGAGGATCGGCGCCGTAGAAGAAGAAGCGGCAGGGGGATTTGTAGATGGATCGGACGGTCGATTCTGATTGGTCTCTTCGTCTGGTTGTTGGGTCTTCGGTGAAGGGTTTGTTGCTGAAATCGGCGGTGGAAGGCCTTCGAAGAGGTTCTCGGCCATCTCTCCCGCTCTCGTCGATCTCTCGACTGTAGCAAAACTATGGGAGCATCCTACTCCTACTACCAAACAAGAATCACACAATCAACGCAAGCTATCTATCCGGCTACAAGGAGCATCATAAGCCTAGCTACTGTATAACCAAGCAACATAGGAAAACAAACATGCTCAAGTAAGGCAACCATGACAATCCATGAGAATACAAGCAATCAACAATATACAATCAAATAATACAACACGTAACATATTATAAAAAATATAATTTCACATACCTGGTGATGGAGAGGAGAACGAGGAAGACCACTGGTCCTACCCTATTAACAACCTAGATTTCCTAGGTCAGTCTATAGGAACAACTCCGCTCTGATACCAACTGTAACACCCCAGAATTTATTAAGACTATCCTAACGACATTACTAAACTCCTAAACCAAAACTAACCGAGTGCTCCGAAAATTTCGACAGCATAACGACATAAATAAGACTAAACCAATTTTATTATAACACCTGCTAAATTAGGAAACACACTTATATATATATAACAGTTCACCACTTCACATACCACAACATCACAAAGCACTACCCTATACAACCAAAAGAGTTTAATAACAATTAAACCAAAACCAAATAATCAAATAACTAGATAAGAATGCCTAAACCAGTGGAGTCACTCCTCGGACGCCTCCTCATCTGCATCACCAGGCTCATAAAACTCATCATTACCTACACAATTTGAAAATGTTGGGGGAAAAAAGGGGAGGGGTCAGTACAACCACGGTACTGGTAAGAAGCTCACACCCAGTGAGCCATCAAACATCAAACAGCAAGCAACACATCAATCATGCTAGGCACACGCATCCAACATACTTTTAAAGCGATAAACAAATGTCATGCTCTTAACATAAGAAACCAACAATGAGACACGTCCTGACTCAACAGGATGGCTTTATGCACACACACAACATGCTATGCAACCCCAAATGGTTTCTGCGCCATGCTCGCTTTCTTAGCACATGATTTACGCATCATGCCACGCACCAAAACACATGAATTACGCGCCATGCAACGCAACTTACCACATGATTTACGCGTCACGCTACGCACCACAAACATGATTTTCGCGTCATGTAACGCACTCACACCCAACACATGAATTACGCGTCATGCGCAGCGCACACTCACACGTGATTTACGCGTCACGCTCCGCACTCACAACCCACACATGATTTACGCGTCACGCTCTGCACCAATAACATGATTTCGCGTCATGTAACGCAATCTTAACACTTGATTTCCGCGTCACGCTCCACACACACCCAGATCACCTCTCAATGAGCACATAGACTATGCAACTATGACTCACATGCAACATAGCCCAAAAACAATAAAACAGCATGCTTAAAACACCAACAGATCATCATGCTTTAAATCAATCAGAACAATGTGTTTATCACATATAAAAAGTTATATATAAATCAACAAAGCATACTAGAAAACCAGTAAACAACCAACATGCTCATGGAGTCAAACAGACTTAGCAGATAGAAACAACTTACCTATAACACTCCTAAATTAAACCAACG
Organism: Luffa aegyptiaca; assembly: GCA_017139565.1. Classification (NCBI taxonomy): domain Eukaryota; kingdom Viridiplantae; phylum Streptophyta; class Magnoliopsida; order Cucurbitales; family Cucurbitaceae; genus Luffa; species Luffa aegyptiaca. The sequence continues at coordinate 29,859,740 of CM029397.1, forward strand.
CTTGTCAGAAATTGCACAATCACGCTCCAATATCAACCTCCAGCTACAACAAAACCACCAGCCATTAAATGAAGCCTAAACTAGAGGATAGCACCTTAGAACATGTTGTTAAAGGCAATAGAGGATAGCACCTTAGAACATGTTGTTAAGGGCAAAACTTAACCAGTAATGGTTTAATTCCTTACTCGACAGCATCTAAAAATCACCCAAATTGAAAACCCAAAGCCACTAAACCATGGAAAACCACGTCTAAGGCATTACGGCAGTGGGTATTTGCTGTATGTCGAAATTAAGGCTATACAACCACTAGACACAGCTAGCAAAAACCACATATTTTCATATTCTAGGTCCTATAGGAGTTGGGCAATGCTTTTAAGGCCTAAATAACTAATGAGTATCGATTAAACATGCTTTTAAGGCTTTAACATCTAATGGATATCAATCCTTCATGCTATTAAACTAAAAACAACAACAATTCTTACCCAAACGGACCGGAAACCACGCTGATACGGGTTGCGAACCACGGACAGCACCCCAAAAGGTTCTTGGGCAGTGGGTCTCCAAGCTAAAGCAAACTTGAATCCAAACGATACTTAGGCAGCGCTGCATATCAGAAACTTAGACTCCATTGAACCAACCCAAGGCTAAACAAAATCAAAAGGGAAGAAACTTGCGCTTAAGAAATCGCCGACGACAGAAACAAAGAGGGGCGGCGACGGCACACAAGAACGCAAGGAGAGAGAGAGGAAGCCGCGGCCAAAAACCCACTGGGAAAGAAGAAAAATGCGCGGAGGGAGGGGGAGATTGCACAAGGGGCGGCGGCGGCACTTGGGTTGCAACAGACGGCAGTGGCGGCGCTCAGGTCTCCGATTTCCGACAAGAAACAGCGGCGGCGCGTCTTGGGGCTGGGTCCCGACGAAGAAACGCAAAGGAAGGGAGAGATATGCGAGAGAGAGGGCGGCGGCGCACGGGGCTGGGCAGTCGACGGGATCGGGCGGCGTCGCTTCGATCTCCGGCGGCGGCTGGGTGGGTCTTCACGCAAAACACGAGAAAGTGAGGGAGAGAGGGTCTTGCGTGCGGGGAGATGGAGAAGAAAGAGACGAGGGTTTGAGGCTATTTTCTTTGATTTTCCCTTTTCTTTTTCTTTAATCCATTTAATAACCAAAACTCATTTAAAATAGGAATTAGATCTTAGGGTAAAATACCTTTTTGGTCCCTCATGTTTCGGGTTAGTTTCCAATAGGTCCCTAGGTTTCAAAATTGAACAATCAAGTCCCTACTGTTTAAAAAATGCTTCTATTGAGTCCCTGGACCGTTAATTTTTTTAACGGTGCTGACGTGGCAGTAACGGTGCTGACGTGGCCTATTAAAAATATTAAAATATTAATTTTTGAATTAAAATAATAAAAAATTAAAATTAAATAATAAATAATTTTTTTAAAAAATCTCACTCTCTCTCCTCTTTCTTCCCACTTCCCGAAACCCCCCTTCCTTTCTTTTCCCTTCTCTCTCTTTGCTTCCCCTCTCTCTCTCTTTCCTTCCTTTCGCCAGCCGATTGCCGTCGCCGCCACACAGCCCACGTCGCCGCCGTCTCCTCTTCTCCCCGGTCACTGTCGCCGCCGCCACACAGCCCACGCCGCCGCTACCGCCCTCTCTCCCCCAATCAATAAACCCGCCCCCCCCCTCTGTTTTCCCTTTCTCTCGCCGACTCCTCCCCTTCCTTCCCTTTCTTTTTTTCTTTCCCTTCCTTCCGGCCGACCACTTCTTCTTCTTCTATTATTTTTGTTTGCTCAGATCTGTAGATGGGAGGGAAATTTTGCTCTTTTTTTTTGGGTTTTTGTTCAGATCTGTCGCCGCCGCCGCCCTTTTTCTCCTTCCATCCCGCCGGCAACTTCTTCTTCTTCTTCTTTTTGCTCAGATCTGGTCGGAGGCTTGTTTTTTGGGTTTGCTCAGATCTGTTTTTTTTGTGGGTTTTTGAAGATGGGGGGAGGGGGTTGGGAGAGAGTTTGAGAGGTGGAGGGGGTTTGTTGAAGGTGGCTGTAGGCAATGAAGGCGGCGGCGACGGTGACCGGGGAGAAGAGGAGACGGTGGCGGCGGGCGGTAGCTGCGGCGTGGGCTGTGTGGCGGCGACGGCAATCGGCCGGCGAAAGGAAGGAAAGAGAGGGAGAGGGGAAGGAGAAAGAGAAAGAAGGGAAAAGAAAGGAAGGGGGTTTCGGGAAGTGGGAAGAAAGAGGAGAGAGAGTGGGATTTTTTTTAAAAATTATTTATTATTTAATTTTAATTCAAAAATTAATATTTTAATATTTTTAAATAGGCCACGTCAGCACCGTTACCGCCACGTCAGCACCGTTAAAAAAATTAACGGTCCAGGGACTCAATAGAAGCATTTTTTAAACAGTAGGGACTTGATTGTTCAATTTTGAAACCTAGGGACCTATTGGAAACTAACCCGAAACATGAGGGACCAAAAAGGTATTTTATCTTATTAGGATTTTATTTAAAAACTTAAACTTAAGACTTCGTTTGGCACATGGAATTGACAAGAAATGAATTTAAATTATAGGATTTTAAAGGATGGAAATGATTTCAAATTTCTATTTGCGTTTGGAACCAAATTAATTTGAAATCATTAAAATTAAAATCTCTTGTTTGGATGCTAACGAGAAATGAAATGAAAGTATAACATTTTACCGTTGTTGAAGGAGAAATTTTGACTAATCAGAAATTGCCACGTCATTATTTAAAATTAATGACAAAATTACAAATAATTAAATTTGGGACCAATTATAAATTGACATGTGTCCCAAATTTAATTTGAAGACAAAGTTGGCCAATTATAAGTTTATAGAGCCAAATTTCTATTTGATCAATTAATTAAAATTAAATTACTTTGATCAAATTAATTAATTTGACCAATTAATTAAAAAAATAATTATTTGGATCAAATTTGAGTCTTTTAAATATTTGGGTCATATGGTTTTTGGTACCCGACCCAAGACTAAATAGTTGAGCCCAATACCAATAAAGCCCAAACCCAAGTTGTTGGCCCAAAAGTGACCCATCCAGCGAGAACTCTATAAATAGAGGGGTTCTCTTCCATTTTCGAGGAGGAGAATTTGGGGAAGCTCTCAGCCAGAGTCAGAGAATTCAGAGAAACTCCACCAAGACTTCTTGAGGATTGAAGACCCCTTCAAGACTAGAAGACTTCAACAATCCTTGAAGACCAAAGATTCTTCAAGACTTCAAGACCCCAAGACTTCTGGAAGATTGAAGACCCTTCAAGATTAAAAGGCTTCAACAATCCTTGAAGACCAAAGACTCTTCAAGACTTCAAGACCCCAAGACTTCTTGAAGATTGAAGACCCTTCAAGATTAAAAGACTTCAACAATCCTTGAAGACCAAAGACTCTTCAAGACTTCAAGACCCCAAGACTTCTTGAAGATTGAAGACCCTTCAAGATTAAAAGACTTCAACAATCCTTGAAGACCAAAGACTCTTCAAGACTTCAAAACCCCAAGACTTCTTGAAGACTGAAGACCCTTCAAGATTAGAAGACTTCAACAATCCTTGAAGACTAAAGATTCTTCAAAACCTCAAGACCCCAAGACTTCTTGAAGATTGAAGACCCTTCAAGACTAGAAGACTTCAACAATCCTTGAAGACCAAAGACTCTCCAAGATTTCAAGACTCCAAAACTTCTTGAAGACTGAAGACCCTTCAAAATTAGAAGACTTCAACAATCCTTGAAGACTAAAGACTCTTCAAGACTCCAAGACTTCAACAGCTCAAAGAATCAATTGAAGCTTCAGACTCGAGAATAAGCGCTACAGCCCTCGAGTGAAACACAATCACACACAAGAGAGTGAATCAGAGGATTAAAGTTAGAGATTGTACACCCACACGCATATTATATCAATACAAATATATTGTTTATTCCACGTGTCTCCATCCCTGAAGTTACGTGTGAACAACTGTTATGTCCTTATAAATTTGCAGGAAATCATTTTAATCAATTGCAAAATATTTTAATGTCAAATAACAATATTAAACACATACAATCATGAAACATACAATTGATAAAAATAAATCAGCTTATTAAGTTAAAATTTGCAAATGTCTTCATTATTGTAAATAAGAAAATTTAAAAAAAAAAAATCACAAATATCTTTATGCAAACGAAGAAAAAAAAATCGAACTAATCCTCGAAACAAACTGCATCAATTATTATCTCTCATCTTTCATTGTAGTCATTCTTTGCGTAGATACAGGACAACCAAAAAATGTCTCAATTAATTTAATTGATAGATGCTCTATATTTAATTAATTTTTGGGAATACATATATGATATAAATAGGGTAAAAACAGAGCCTATTAACTACGGACTGAGTTTTAAATGGAATTTCAAAATTAGAGGACAAATTACTTCCCACAAACGCAATCAAACTACAAAATTTGATCAATCAAACAAAATTATTTAAAAAAAAACAGTATGAATTATCAAAAGATATTATTAAAATAGAAAACAGATTATAGAGTTAAAAAAAAAAAAATTACACAGAACACAAAAATGAACAGTACCCATATCAGTTCACTGATCAAAAAGAAAATAGTACGGAAAAAAAATAGTTTAAAAAGATGAACACGGACAGGAAAAAAAATTTACCTTTGATCTAGTCTGCTTGGCTATAAAATCTTGTTGGAATCGAAAAGCTACATTGAAAAGATTATAACTATCATTATAAGTTTTTTAAAAAAGGGCAAAATACAAGAACAAATAAAATAGAAATTTATAACCTTGAGTGTGCTTGTGAATGGCGTCAAATGGCTTTGAGTTTGGGAAGAGGTAGAGAGAGTCGATATGATGGGAAGCTTATCGAATAAAAGAAAGAGAGTTGAAGGTTAAAATTGGAATCAAATTTTTTAAGTTGAAAATCCTGTCAAATCCAAGCTATTTGGAACAGAATTTTTTTTTTTTTTAAAAAAAATAAGATTTGAAATAAAAAATGATTTCAAATCTGTTGCTTTTCTGGTGCATCCAAATGAAATGATTAAAAATCCTAACTGATTTGAAATCATCCCAAATTTAACTGATTTGAAATCATCCCAAATTTAGGGGTTCCAAACAAGGGTAAATTCTAAAAGATTTAAAAAGAAAATAACCCAATTGATTAAGGGTTTGGGTTTTAAATTTGAAATAAATATCGAATATTAAACCTCCAAAATTTAATATTTAATTAAAAATCTTTTTTCTCTAAATTATAGAAATTTAATTTAACGACCCAAAGCTAAGCTTAAATTCTAATTATCCAAATTAGAATATGAACGCTCAACAATTTCCAAAATGGTTTGATTTCGAAACGCGGGATGTTACACTTTAGTTGGTAGAGTTCACCCTTAAGCGTCCGTTGCAGTAGAACCCTCTTTGTTTCCTTATCCTTCACCAAACAACAAGCATAGTGAAATTCAATAAAACAGTTATTTTGAGTAGTAAACTTGGCTACACTTAACAAGTTTCTTTTGATACTGCACATGAAGTATATTTTTCGTCACAAGAGGAGACTTATCAACATGTTGTATATTTATGACATTTTGTCCAATGTGAGAGATATTCAAACGGTTACCATTACCAACAATAAGTTTTTCCTTACCAGTGTACTCGAACTTAACATTGAGATTTCCAATATGTGTTGTGATGTGGCTAGTAGCACCACTATTTGCTAGCCAACTTAGGTCAGCCACCATCTTAGGAGTGGCTCTAAACGCTGCATTTCTCTTTCCACTGTCTTGACTAATAGAGTTAGAAGAAGGATTGTTTGAATAGAAGCCAACAAATTCTTTGTTAAATCGATTGTAACAAATTGCAGCAGTGTGACCATATTTCCCACATAAATTGACATTGTTAGCTTTGAATTGTTGTTTCTAGAGTATGACTTACCTCTGCCCCTACCACTCACATTTCCTCTACCACCAAAGTTGTTACGATTCTTGTAACGACCCAGCTTTTCATGACTAAATCCTAGGGTCATTACCACATACCTATCATTCTACTTCGAAAAACAGCGATGAAGAGACATTTAAAGTAAAACATACTTAGAAATCTTGCGAAAACTTTTCGACTTGGGATCCCAGTTAAAACAGAACAAAAGAAACCTTTAGTTATTCAAACAAAACTTAACGCGAAAATAACCTTAAAACAATCGCAATACAAGCTCAAAAGAAGAATTTCGAAACATAAAATGCGGAAGACTATCCTAAGGAAATCCATGGCTCAGCAGCACTCCGTCACGCGTTCTGTACACCTTTACCTCTACCTGCAGTTATATGTAAGGGAAAAGAATGAGTATTTAAGGAAATACTCAGTAAGTAACAATACTTCTAGACACTTGCAGAAATCAAGGTTTTAACAATTATTCAAGTTAAGGGCCTAAGGGTTAGGTCATCTCATTCTCATTCATTTCATTTCATTTATCTGTAGTTCGGGTCTCGTGTTCAATTAGCTCACCTATATATAAGTTTGCCAACTCACTGATAGTGCACAAGTGGGAGTTTTGGGAGGTCTCTACTCCTACTGATAGTAGATGGCACCCAGTCAGTGGAGCTAAGTCTCATCCCTCAAGGCACTAAATGGGCGCGTAGCGCTCTAAACTACCATTTCACTGGTGGGGCGTTCATGGGTTTAAGTAAGAAATTAACTTCCACAGTTAGTAAATGGCACCTAGTCTGCGAAGCCAAGTCCCGCCCATTAAGCCCCTCATTTCAGTCTAATACATCTCAGTCTTAGGTGTTAAATTGACACGGCCCTCTTCTAAGGCACTAGCCTATTCCTTTCCCTTTCTTAATCCTTTTTCCTTTAGGACCCCTTAACTCTTGCTATTTTTAACGGCAACCCGGTTAACCAAATCCCTTTTCTTTTACGGAGAATATTAACAGGCTAACCCATAAGCACCATCCCAACTCAATCAACCTCAAGAACAAGAAACGAAGGCGACGACAACCCTCCTAAACAGAGAAAAACACAAACTCCCCGTTGTCCACAACATTGCCAGTCAGCCACAAAAATATACATCAGACACGCACTCGCTTCTATCACACAACACATATATGCAGTAGCCATATTCTTGAAATTAACGCAACATATCACCTCAGCCTCAACCCGAACAACATACACACATTCTCATGCCAGGAGTAAACAGTCATTTCAAAACATAAACATTCCATTCCAATGCAGCAAGTTACTTACCTCGAGATACTACGCTTGATTGAAAATCACCCAAACAACTCGATATAAGACCAACCACGTTATGCGAAAACGTAATCTATTAACACGTGTAAAAAGGGTCTCACATCAGATGCATTCTAGTTCCAATAATTTTCTTAAGAACACAAGACTAAAAAGGTCGAAAACTCACCTAAGCGAACCTAACGCTTGCTGTCCAGTTACCAAATTGCGCACCACCTTTACGAATTCGACCACCACTCACTACGAACACCTTGGATCAAGCCTCAACATTATTGGGTATTCGTTAAAGGATAAAAGACTACGTAGATCTGAAACCTACACCGTTCTTACCAACTGTTTAATTAATCGAACCGTCGAACGCTCACGATCTCAAACGACTCGAGGCGGCGTACAGCTGTTTGGCTGAAGACGGCAGCGGCACAACTGAAGAACTCGATGATGGACAGAGGTGATGGCGGCGCGGCGGACAGAGGCGGCGCGGATCGACGGCGTCGGCGTGTGGGTTGAAGGCGGCGCGCGGTCGGCGGGTTGCAGACGGAGAGAGAGAGGGCTGCGAGGGAGAGAGAGAGCCGAGAGAGTGAGAGAGAGACGGGTTAGAGGGAGAGACGAAAACGAGAGAGAGAAATGGAGTACTTACCGGCGACGGCGCGAGCGACGGTGGCGGTGAGCTGAAGGCGGCGCGCGTGCGGCGATGAGGTTGCAGACGGTGAGAGAGGGGGCTGCGAGGGAGAGAGAGACCGAAAGAGGGAGGGTGAGTGCATGAGAGAGAGAGGGAGCCGTGAGAGGGAGAGAGAGAGATTTAGATTTCTGTTTTTTTTTTTTTTTTTAAAACGGTCAATTGACCGAATTTGGTGGGAAGTTTCCCCCCATTTTCCTTTTCCCCTTTTGACTGGGCCTGCCCATCTCCCCATTTTCTTTTCTTTTTTTTTTTTTTTAAACCAAACCGACTGCTACATCATACTAACCTTAAAAGAACTTTCGTCCTCGAAAGTTGCTAGTACTGGAACAACTCTGGGTACCTGGTCATCATGTCGTCTTCTCTCTCCCATGTTGCCTCTTCAGACAAATGGTTTCGCCAAAGGACCTTCACGAGAGCTATCTCGCGATTGCGAAGGACCTTCACCTCTCTATCAAGAATTAGCACAGGTTCCTCCTCATAAGACAAGTTCTCGCTCAGATGTAACGGTTCGAAGTCCACCCTGTGGGTTGGATTTGTCAAATACTTTCGCAGCATGGAGACATGGAAAACGTTGTGTACCGTCGAAAGAGGAGGCGGCAACGCTAGGCGATAAGCTACCGGACCAATCTATTCTAGAATCTCAAACGGACCAATGAAACGTGGACTGAGCTTGCCTTTCCTTCCAAACCTCAATACTCCTTTCATTGGAGCTACTTTCAAGAAAACGTGATCGCCCACGTCAAACTCTAAATCTCTTCTCCTTGTATCTGCATAGCTCTTCTGTCGGCTTTGGGCTGTTAACATCCTCGATCTGATCGTACGAATAGCCTCACTAGAGGCTTGAATCAATTCAGGTCCCAACAACTGACGTTCTCCGACCTCATCCCAATAAACAGGGGACCTGCATCTCTTCCCATAGAGGGCCTCAAACGGTGACATACCGATGGTTGCTTGATAACTATTGTTATAAGCAAATTCCATTAAGTGCAGGTGTGCATCCCAACTACCTGAGAAATCCAAGACACATGCTCGCAACATATCCTCTAGAGTTTGGTTCAATCGCTCAGTTTGACCATCTGTCTGAGGGTGAAAAGCTGTACTGAAACGCAACTGAGTACCCAAGGCCCTTTGCAGACTCCTCCAGAAGTTAGACGTGAACCGAGGGTCTCTATCTGACACGATTGATACTGGCACCCCATGAAGCTTGACTATCTCCGCCATATATAACTGTGCCCACTTTTCAACAGTGTAAGTAGGCTTCCCAGGGAGAAAATGCGCTGACTTGGTAAGTCTGTCGATAATGACCTAAATCACGGTGTAACCCTTGGCCGTTCTAGGCAATCATGTAATGAAGTCCATGGATATATGCTCCCACTTCCATTCTGGGACACTCAGCGGCTGCAACAAGCCTGCTGGTTTCTGTCTCGGGGCTTTTACTTGCTGACAAACAAAACACTTACTAACGAACTCAGCTATCTCTCTTTTCATGCCCTGCCACCAGTAATACTGTTTTAAATCATGGTACATTTTCGTACTTCCTGGATGGATTGAAAAAGGTGAACTATGTGCCTCTACTAATAATTCCTGTTTGAGATCGGCATTCCCAGGTACGCATAAGCGACCTTGGTAACACAAGCCGAGGTCTGAAGATAAGGAGAACTCGTTCACCTGCCCCGCCTCTACTTGACTGCGTTTAACAACAAGGTCAGGGTCACTTGGTTGTGCATCTATGATCCTCTGTCTCAAGCTCGACTTAACTGTCAACTGAGCTAGGCGTGCTGTAACTTCGCCCACTGCAACCATAATCTCTGCACGTTCCAAGTCATCCAATATATGAGCCTGAGTAGTAATCAAAGCAGACGCATGAGCAGTCTTCCTACCGAGGGCATCTGCAACCACATTTGCCTTGCCCGGGTGGTACTGGATATCACAATCATAATCTTTCACTAACTCTAACCATCTCCGCTGCCTCATATTTAGCTCCTTCTGGGTGAAGAGATATTTCAAACTTTTGTGGTCCGTGAAGATTTGGATCTTCTCTCCGTACAGATAGTGTCTCCAAATCTTCAGGGCAAAGACCACCGCTGCTAATTCCAAGTCATGGGTCGGGTAGTTCTTCTCATAATCTTTCAACTGATGCGATGCATAAGCAATGACCTTACCATGCTGCATTAACACACAACCCAGTCCTTTCTTTGAAGCATCACTGTAAATAACAAATTCTCCGGAGCCATCAAGTACTGTAAGTACTGGTGCTGAAACTAGTCTTTGCTTAAACTCTTGGAAGCTTGCCTCACAAGCTTCGTTCCACAAAAACGGAGTACCCTTTCGGGTCAACTGAGTTAGGGGTGCGGCAATGCTGGAAAAGCCTTGCACAAAACGACGGTAATATCCTGCTAACCCCAAGAAACTCCGAATCTCGCTGACTGAAGTGGGTCGAGACCAATTGGTCACTGCCTCTATTTTGGCTGGATCTACTGTGACACCTTCCTTCGACACCACGTGTCCCAAGAAGGAAACTCGTTGTAGCCAAAACTCACATTTAGAGAATTTGGCGTACAACTTGTTCGTTCTTAAGGTGATTAGAACTCTCTTGAGATGATCCTCATGTTCCTCTTCTGTCTTGGAGAAGATAAGAATGTCGTCGATAAAAACAATCACAAACGAATCAAGGAACTCCTTAAATACCCTGTTCATCAAGTCCATGAAAACTGCAGGAGCATTAGTAAGCCCAAAGGACATTACGGTAAACTCGTAATGCCCATACCTGGTCCGAAAAGCTGTCTTAGGTATATCTTCCTCTCTAATCCTCAACTGATGATAACCTGACCGTAGATCTATTTTAGAAAACACTGCTGCACCTTGAAGCTGATCAAAGAGGTCATCAATCCTGGGCAGAGGGTATCTGTTCTTTATTGTCACTTTGTTTAGCTCCCGGTAGTCGATGCACAAACGCATTGACCCATCCTTCTTTTTCACAAATAAAACTGGAGCACCCCACGGCGAGACGCTGGGGCGTATATAACCTTTGTCCAATAGCTCCTGAATCTGCACCTTAAGCTCTTTCAACTCCGCCGGAGCCATCCTATATGGAGCTTTAGAAATCGGGTTAGTCGTTGGCTCAAGCTCAATGCAAAAGTCAACCTCTCGTGCTGGCGGTAGTCCTGTCAGATCCTCAGGAAATACATCTGTGAATTCCCTCACTACCGGTATTGAGGTCATTGATGTCTCGGTTTTCCTTGTGTCAACCACGCTAGCCAACAAGCCCCAAGCTCCTTGGCTAATCAATTTTCTCGCCTTCATTGCAGAGGCCACTTTAGGAGCACCTTCGATCATCGATCCTTTAAACTTGAAGCTTGCCTCTGACGGAGGGTTAAAGATAACCTCCTTACGATAACAGTCTATGTTGGCATAATTAGAAGCCAACCATTCCATTCCCAAGATAACATCAAAATCACTCATATCAAGGGCGATCAATGTCACGTCCATCGATCGATCAGACACTAACATTTGGCAGGCTTTCACCGCTTCACTAGCTAGCATCGTTACCCCCGCAAGGGTCGAGACTGACAAAACATAGCCTAGCGGCTCTAGTTCTAGGTTGGCTTGACTTACAAACGATGCAGAAATAAAAGAATGCGTTGAACCCGAATCAAACAACACAAAAGCATAATGGCCGAGGATAGGGATGGTACCTGTCACTACTGCATTAAGGTCCTCGGCCTCTTGTCGGGTGGTGGCAAATATCTTGCCCTGATGTTGTGCTGGTCTCACCCTGGATGCCTGATTTGAACTGGACGGCTGGTCGGCATAATTAGTTTTCTTCTGATTACAATTCAGAGCAATATGCCCTTCTCGACCACACTTGAAGCAAACAGGGGTCCCTGCCAAGCAACGACCCCAGTGGTACTTCCTACACGTCGACATAATGGCCTATCCTGATTAGGCCCTGGCTGATTCTGTGCTTTTTGTTGACGGTCCAGGGGCGGACCTCGTCTAGGGTAACGGTGTCCCCGCTGTGTGTTCGAGCTCATCTGATCGTACCTCCGCTTATAACCTGAGGAAGGTTCTGAAGAGACAACTGACGGTCGTCGATCAATCAGCTCTGCCACCCTAACTGCTGTGGCATAGTCTTGGGGTTCATGGGCTGCCACACTGCCCTGAATCTTTTCCCTTAAGCCTGTGATGAAACGTTCTACGTTATCAGCTTCCACAGCTACCACGGCAGGAGCAAACAGAGACAGTCTGGCGAACTCTGTCTCGTATTCCTCTACGGTTCGGTTTCCCTGCGTAAGAGCCACAAACTCTGCTTGCTTCTTGAATCGGGAGGCTGCAGGGTAATATTTCCTAAAGAACTCCCCCCTGAACTGAGTCCATGTGACAGGTCCGTTGCTGACGTCTATAGTCCTTTCGATCGATTGCCACCAAATCAAGGCGTTATCTCGTAACAGGAACACGGCGCAGTAAACTTTCTGGTCCTCCGGGCAGTTCATGTGGCGAAAGACAGTCTCGATGGAGGACAACCACAACTCTGCCACCGTGGTGTCCTTGGAGGCTCCATCGAACGGACAGGGGTCCCATTTCCTAAAATCTCTTAAGCATCTAGCCTCCCGCGATAGGGTGGCTTCGTTGTTCTGAGGCGCTTGGGCCTGTCGTCCCGCAAGCACGCCTGCAACTGCAGCCTGAACTGCGGTCTGAACTATTGCCTGGATATCCACTGTGACAGGTCCTACCGCAGGCCCCGGCTGTTCCACTTGTGGGTTTTCCGGTAGATCTCCTCCTTGCTCCACAGGTGGCACAGCTTGTTCAGGGGCTGTACGACCCCTACCACGACCTCTTCCTCGACCTCTTCCACGACCTCGTGCTCGGGGAGGCATGATCTATTACACAAAAATCTTTTATCATCTTACTAAACAAGCTCGATTCCTTTAAACCATTCATCGATATCAAACATCATTCATACTTTTCCACAACATGAGACTTTTCGAATACATATAACATTTGCAGGCTACAAAATAAACAAACGTGTACCTGGCATGATCGGATGCTTGCTGACAAGCCATGGGATATACCTAAGGTTTACGATGTAAACCAGTCTACAGAACCTATAACCTAGAGCTCTGATACCAACTGTAACGACCCAGCTTTTCATGACTAGATCCTAGGGTCATTACCACATACCTATCATTCTACTTCGAAAAACAGCGATGAAGAGACATTTACAGTAAAACATACTTAGAAATCTTGCGAAAACTTTTCGACTTGGGATCCCAGTTAAAACAGAACAAAAGAAACCTTTAGTTATTCAAACAAAACTTAACGCGAAAATAACCTTAAAACAATCGCAATACAAGCTCAAAAGAAGAATTTCGAAACATAAAATGCGGAAGACTATCCTAAGGAAATCCATGGCTCAGCAGCACTCCGTCACGCGTTCTGTACACCTTTACCTCTACCTGCAGTTATATGTAAGGGAAAAGAATGAGTATTTAAGGAAATACTCAGTAAGTAACAATACTTCTAGACACTTGCAGAAATCAAGGTTTTAACAATTATTCAAGTTAAGGGCCTAAGGGTTAGGTCATCTCATTCTCATTCATTTCATTTCATTTATCTGTAGTTCGGGTCTCGTGTTCAATTAGCTCACCTATATATATAAGTTTGCCAACTCACTGATAGTGCACAAGTGGGAGTTTTGGGAGGTCTCTACTCCTACTGATAGTAGATGGCACCCAGTCAAGGGAGCTAAGTCTCATCCCTCAAGGCACTAAATGGGCGCGTAGCGCTCTAAACTACCATTTCACTGGTGGGGCGTTCATGGGTTTAAGTAAGAAATTAACTTCCACAGTTAGTAAATGGCACCTAGTCTGCGAAGCCAAGTCCCGCCCATTAAGCCCCTCATTTCAGTCTAATACATCTCAGTCTTAGGTGTTAAATTGACACGGCCCTCTTCTAAGGCACTAGCCTATTCCTTTCCCTTTCTTAATCCTTTTCCCTTTAGGACCCCTTAACTCTTGCTATTTTTAACGGCAACCAGGTTAACCAAATCCCTTTTCTTTTACGGAGAATATTAACAGGCTAACCGATAAGCACCATCCCAACTCAATCAACCTCAAGAACAAGAAACGAAGGCGACGACAACCCTCCTAAACAGAGAAAAACACAAACTCCCCGTTGTCCACAACATTGCCAGTCAGCCACAAAAATATACATCAGACACGCACTCGCTTCTATCACACAACACATATATGCAGTAGCCATATTCTTGAAATTAACGCAACATATCACCTCAGCCTCAATCCGAACAACATACACACATTCTCATGCCAGGAGTAAACAGTCATTTCAAAACATAAACATTCCATTCCAATGCAGCAAGTTACTTACCTCGAGATACTACGCTTGATTGAAAATCACCCAAACAACTCGATATAAGACCAACCACGTTATGCAAAAACGTAATCTATTAACACGTGTAAAAAGGGTCTCACATCAGATGCATTCCAGTTCCAATAATTTTCTTAAGAACACAAGACTAAAAAGGTCGAAAACTCACCTAAGCGAACCTAACGCTTGCTGTCCAGTTACCAAATTGCGCACCGCCTTTACGAATTCGACCACCACTCACTACGAACACCTTGGATCAAGCCTCAACATTATTGGGTATTCGTTAAAGGATAAAAGACTACGTAGATCTGAAACCTACACCGTTCTTACCAACTGTTTAATTAATCGAACCGTCGAACGCTCACGATCTCAAACGACTCGAGGCGGCGTACAGCTGTTTGGCTGAAGACGGCAGCGGCACAACTGAAGAACTCGATGACGGACAGAGGTGGCGCGGATCGACGGCGTCGGCGTGTGGGTTGAAGGCGGTGCGCGGTCGGCGGGTTGTAGACGGAGAGAGAGAGGGTTGCGAGGGAGAGAGAGAGAGCCGAGAGAGTGTGAGAGAGACGGGTTAGAGGGAGAGACGAAAACGAGAGAGAGAAACGGAGTACTTACCGGCGACGGTGCGAGCGACGGTGGCGGTGAGCTGAAGGCGGCAGCGTGCGGCGATGAGGTTGCAGACGGTGAGAGAGGGGGCTGCGAGGGAGAGAGAGACCGAAAGAGGGAGGGTGAGTGCATGAGAGAGAGAGGGAGCCGTGAGAGGGAGAGAGAGAGATTTAGATTTCTGTTTTTTTTTTTTTTTTTTTTTTTTTTTTTTTTTTTTTTAAAAAAAAAACGGCCAATTGACCGAATTTGGGGGGAAGTTTCCCCCCATTTTCCTTTTCCCCTTTTGACTGGGCCTGCCCATCTCCCATTTTCTTTTTTTTTTTTTTTTAAAACCAAACCGACTGCTACAATTCTGACCACCTTGGTTGAAATTTTTCTCCAGCACTAGATTTGGCATGAGCATAATTTGCACTTTGTGCCTATGTGGTGCCAACTTGACTCAGAACATTGAGCCTTACTAGAGTGTTTTCAAAAGTCAGAAGGGTGACATATAATTCTTGCCATGTCATGGAGTCTTTGCCCTCAATTTGGCATACAATAGGAATGTACTCTGCCTCTAAACCAGATAAACACACAAGACATCAAGTAGTTCAAGCTTATCGACTCACCTGCGAGTTTTAAACTTTCAAAAGTTTGCTTCATAAAAGTGAGATATTCAGTCATCCACATTGTCCCTTTCTTGGTTGTTTGAAGAACTTTCCTCAATTGAATGACTCTTGGTTTACTAGATGCACCAAAGAGATCTTCAAGGGTGACCCAAACACCTCGTGAGGATGTCATATCCACAACTTCACAGGCAACAGACAGTGTCATTGAGCCAAACATCCATCCAAGTAGTGCTTGGTTAGTGGCCCTCCATTCTTCATAGGCAAGATTGATAGTCTGATTTGTAGCAGTAGTCGACGAGTCTTCACCTTCAACAGATTGGAGAAACTTATCTGGTTGAACCTTTGTACCGAGAACAAAGCCATCTACCTTTTGACCACGAAGGACAGCAATGACCATCCCTCTCCACAGGGAGTAGTTCTTGTCATCTAACTTGACAGTAAGGACAGTTCCAAGGGGGTGACCGAACGAGGATGTTGTAGGAGCTTGGGTAGAACGGGTGGGGAAGTGACAGTGGCTTGTGGAAGGGTGGTTGAGCTCGAATCGTCTGATGGATGCGTTTGCAAAATACGCTCTAATACCAACTAAGATTTTGAGGTTGTCAAATCAACAAGATAATTGGGTCTAAAACTTTACTCACCATCTTGTTAACGTCAAAGCAGAGTACATATTAATACAAGGAGTAGACCCATGATCCTCTCAACAACCCACTCTCCACAACGGGAGAGAGGGATTATGGGTAATGTTAATAATAGAAAAATAACAAAACTTGTCTGCATACCGGTATGTAGGAATCTCCCTACATACCTCATTAAAATCTTGACAACTAAGAAAGAGGAAGGAAAAAAATGAGAAAACTTTTTTGTCTCTCCTAGTTGTCAACATTTTAATGGTGGTATGTATGGAGATCCCTACATACCGGGTGGCAGCCAAGTTTTTTCCATAAAAAAATAACTACCAACCTATGTTTACTGAAAGTTAAACTACCGTAAAAACAACAACATATTGAAAAGAATAAAACAATGTAAAGTGACGTGGTTCCATCAAATTAATCTTGTATTCTAACTTGAAGTTATTTAACTTTGAGTTATTTAGTATGGAGTTATGAAGTATGTGTTTGAGGTGCAAAGTTGTTTAACTTGGAGTTATGAAAATCTGTGTTTCGGGTGCAAAGTTGTTTAACCTGGAGTTGTGAAATTTAGGATTGTACTTTATAATTATAACTAGATTCCAATGATTATTTTAATTAATACAGATTTGTTTCCGTCAATACTAAACTTCATATTTTAAGTTATATCATTTTATGAATATCTTACAATTTTAAGTGTCAACTTCGATTAAGATAAAATTATTTAGATTTAGACTAAATTATATATATATAAAAAAATACTTCCGAACTACGGGGTTTGTTTAAAAAATGCCCCTAAAATTTAAAAAGTTTCAAAAATACCTCTGAACTTTAAAAAATATTAAAAAATACCCTTGCCGTTAAGTTTTGGATAGAAAATGTTAAGGGCTCGTTTGGTAACGTTCTCGTTTCTTGTTTCTTGTTTCCAATTTTATTAAGAAATCTAAGCATTTAATAACTATATATGTTTCTTGTTTCTCATTTTTGAGAAACACTCCCAAAATTTGTATAGAACTTTTGGGAACAACTAAAACTAGTTTCTCCTTTTTTGTTCTTGTTTCCAATTTTTTCCAAACATAAATAGAATATAGGTTTATTATTATTGAATGTATAGGTGTTAGGGTCATGAAATTCTATTTTTCTTTATTAGAAATGAAGAAACGGAAACAAGAAACGAGAACGTTACCAAACGGGCCCTTAGTTTCAGTTTCATTAATACCCTTGAACTTTAAAAAAAAAAATAAAAAAAAAAAATACCCTTATTAAAATAATGCTTCTTTTTTTTTCCTCCTCTCATTGTAAATTCTTCCTCCATGAAAATTAATGCAAAAATTTGCTTATAAAGACTGTGTGCAACACAACACCAGATGAAAACAGAGTTTGAAATTGAGTTTTTTCTTTTAAAAAGTGTAAAGAAGATAAGTGTAAGAAAAAAAAAAACATACATTTGATACAAGATCTTTAAAGTTTGATACTAAAAAAACATATACATCTTTCTTTAGTAGTTGTTTGTTGAAGTTTGATACTAAATAGGGTTTATTTGTGTCGTAAGTTCGAGTCATTCTTAAAGTTTGAGTGGGAGTGATGTATCTTTCTTCTAAGCATATTAGGATTTGTTTTATTAATTAATATTTGATACAAGATCTGACTCAATTGTCTGTTATGATGAGGATGGTGTATGTTGGCTATTTTTAAATAGATGAAGTTGTTACTGATTAATGTTGTTTTAGAAGTGTGCATTATGGTTTGTTTCAGGTGTATAAAAAAAATTGGATAGTGATAATTGTGTCATTATGCTGCTGAAATTTTCGGAGCATTTAAGTTGGCATTAAAGTAATAGTTTAGTAGCATTCCTTAGTTAGGTTGAAAATTCAGGGGTGTTACAATAATCCTCTTTGAGTTGTGAATCATATTGGATAATTTTCTAAAATTTCTGTTTGAGTGGTTTATTTTTCTTTGTTGCTTCCTTTCATTTGGCCAACAACCAGGGTGAGATATTATCGTACTTTTAGCACCGAAAAGGTTAGAGTAGGTGGAAAAATCCATGTAGAGTGAACATGTATTCATTTACTAGGTTGTTGTAAACATATTTCAACCTCTCATCTTATCTTATCTTATCTTATCTTATCTTACTATTTTAAAAGTGGCTTACCAAAAGAATCATTTTGGACAATTTTGTCCAAACACTTATTCTATAATTCTCAATTTTGTCCCTCCCATCCCACCCATCCCCTCCAAATTCCTCTTCTCTCTCCCACTATAATTACTTCTCTCCCTCATTACATTCACGTTGTCTTAGTAAATTATATTTATGTTTATTAAACTAAATAGTGCAACATACATAAGACCCCTTCAAATTCCTCTTCTCTCCCACTATAATTAGGATGCGTTTGGCGTTGATTTTGGAGGCCATCAAAGTGATTATAAAATAATTTTAACCGCTTTTTAGTGTTTGGTAAATCTAATTATGAATTAATTTATATAAAAGTACCTTTTGAATTACGTTGATTTGCAAAAGCCATTAATAGTAGCTTGTCGATTTAGGGGCCGTTTGATAACCATTTCGTTTTCTGTTTTTTGTTTTTGTTTTTCATTAAAAAAAATAGAAGTGTTTGATAATCATTTCTGTTTTTTATTTTCTATTTTTAAAAACGTTTTTGAAATTATAAGCAAATTTCAAAAAAAAAAAAGTTTTTAAAAACAGATTTATGTTTTTCAAAAACTCATTTTTCTTCTAATGCTTATTTTTCTCTTCTTTTACCTATCTCTCTCCAACAAATTCCTTTTTCTATTTTTTTCTCTCTAAAACGTTTTTCTCTCTATAAAATTTCTTTTTCTCTCTCAAAAATTTTCTCTCTCAAACATTTTTTTTCTCTATAACTTATCTATTTCTAAAAACTTATCAATAACTTTTCTCTCCTTAATAAACATATTCTAATTTTTCTTTTGAAAAAAAAGTTTCTCCAAAATTATCTCTCGCTGCAACTTTTCTTTGTTTTTTTAATTTATCGTCTTTAGCATATCTTTTACTCTTAACCTTACTATCTCTCTAAAATTTCTCTTTTTATTTAATTTTTTTTATCTAAAATTTATTGCTTTTACTCTAACTTTTTTCCTATTTTTTTCTCTAACTAATATCTTTTCTCGAGTCTAACTAATATTCTCTCTCTAAACATTTTTTTTTCTATGTTTAATTTTTCTCTAGAAAACATTTATATTTGTGTCTCTAAATTTTTGTTTCAATGTCTTTACACATTTTTCTCTCTCTAAAACATCTTTTCATCTTTCTAATTTTTTAAAAAACAAAAAACCAAAAACAGTTATCAAACATATATGGTTTTTGTTTTTAAAAAATAGAAAACCAAAAACAGAAAAACCAAAAACAAAAACTGAAATGGTTATCAAACGGGGCATTAGCTTTCCTAAAAATCTGGTGGATTCTCTAACTAACCATTTATCCCTCCCATACCTCCACGTTTTTTAGACATGATTCACCACTCAATTATCTTATTTCAATACGTTTGAATTTGATTTTTTCTAACTTTTTTTTTTTAGATTGAAATAGTTTTTTTTTCTTTTTTTCTTTTTAATCAAAATATAGAAATATCTAACATAATGTTATAATTTTAATAATATGAAATTTAAATTAATTGTCTTATTATAACAACTTTGAAATCATATAACAACCTAGCATTATGCAATTATTGAATATTATTAATATTTTGGTTATTATTATGGGTAAGTTGCAATAATATAGTATTAATTTACCAAACACGTGAACCCGTTTTTTCCTCTTTAAATCTAAAACTTACCAAACACTAATTTACTTTGTAAAACAGCTGATTTTCTTTAAAGCACATCTGACAACAATTATTTTAAAAGCTACCGCAACCCCAAACTAAGCCTTAGTATTTTCTCTTCCTCATTACATTCACGTTTTTTTTTCTTTTTGACAGAATTATATTTATGTTTATTAAACTAAAAAATAAATTATAAATAGTCATATAAATAACATAATTATAATAACAAATTTATATTTATATGTTTACCCCTTCACTAAAATGTGAAGGGTTAATAGAAATTGTAACAGCCTGAAATTCAAAAAAAAAAAAAAATGAAATGAAAGTGGACTTTTAATTGCCCGGTCAAAAGGGAGAAGAGGGGGGAAATTTTCCTCCCAAAATTCGGTCAAATGACCGTTTAAAAAAATATATATATCTCTCATATTTTTCCTCTCACGCTCTCTCTCTCTCGTGCCCTCATCCCTCTTAGCTCTCTCTCTTCCTTCTGTGTATCAGCCGTCGCTCCTCCCTCCTTCGATTTCCGCCGCGCCGTCGTCGTCCCTCGTCCGCCACCGCTGTTTCTCGCCTCCGGTCACCACGACGAATGTCGCGAGCTTCCGGTGAGTTTTCCTTCTTTTTCTCTCTCTCTCTCTCGTCTCTTTCTCCCTCAATCTCACTTTCTCTCAGCACTCTTTCTCTACTGTATCAGATTGCGCCGCCTCCCTCCGTTCACGCTTGCCGCACGCCGCCGTTTCTCTCCTCCGGTCACCATTGCGAACCGAACTGCCGGTAACTCTTGTTTCTTCTCCCTCTCTCCCGTTTCTGTCTCTCTCGGCCTTACTCTCTCTCTTTGCGTGTAGCTTCGCTGCCGCACCGTGCAAGCCACTGCTGTGCACCAGGGACCGCTGCCGCCACGTTCAGCAGGTCAGCCGCATGTCGCCGCCGCCGCACGAATCTGTACACTGCCGCCGTTCAGATCTGTTCGTTTCTGTCGCTCAGATTTGGTCACCGCAGCCGCACGCATCTCGAATGTTCGACAATTACAGCTAGTGGGTAAGGAGGTTGTAAGTTAAGATCTATTGGTCTTTTATGCCTTAATGGAATACCCATTAACGTTGGATCTTAATCTAAGGTATCCGTAGTAAGTGGTGGTCGAATCCTTAAAGGCGAATCAAAATTTGGAAATTGGGCAGCAAGCATTAGTTTCGTTTGGGTGAGTTTTCGACCCTCTCAAGTCTTGTGTTTTCTTAGGAAAATTATTGAGATTGGAATGCCTCTGATGTGAGAACCTTGTGTGTGTGTTATTAGATTACTTTTTCGCATATCGTGGTTGGCACTATATCAAATTGTTTGGTGTTTTCAATCAAGCTTTAGTTACCTCAAGGTAAGTTAACTTGCTGAATTAAACTCTGTTATGTATTGATATGACAGTTGTGCTTCTGGCATGAGACTGTGTTATATGTTGTTTGAGTTGAGACTGAGATGATATGAATGCTTTTCTTTTCAAGAATATGGCTGCTGCGTATTTGTGTTATGAGGTAGATGTGAGTGCATGACTGTGATATATTATGGTTGACTGACAATGTATGTAGATAGTGAGAAGTGGTGGTTTCCTTGTTCAGAAGTGTAGAATGTCTGTTACGTTTTCTGTAATTGACTGAGTTGGAATGGTACATACTGGTCTAGCCTGTTAGTAAATTTTGAGAGAATGAATTCCATTGGTTAGGTTGCAGTTAGAATTAGCTTGCGTGCAAAGAGGCCTTAAAGGGAAAAAGAGTAAGAAAGAGAAAAGAATAGGCTAGTTACTCTAGTAGGGGGTCGTGTCAATTAATCACCTAGGACTGAGATGTATTAGACTGAAATGAGGAGCTAAATGGGCGGAACTTGGCTTTGCAGACTAGGTGCCATTTACTAACTGTGGAAGTTAAATTCCGACTTAAAACCCATGGACGCCCCGCCAGTGAAATGGTAGTTAGAGCACTATGCGCACATTAGTGTCTAGATGGGTGAAACTTGGCTCCACTGATTGGGTGCCTTCTACTATCAGGAGGAGTAGAGATCTCCTAAAATACCCACATGTGCACCTTCAGTGAGTTGGCAAACTTATGTAGGTGAATTAATTGATCACGAGACCCATACTATAGGATGAATGAAATGAAATGAATTGGAACGAGATGACATAACCTTTAGGCCCTTAGCCCAAATAACCTCTTGAAACCTTGGTTGTTGCATGTTTAGCAGTATTGTTACTTACTGAGTATTTTCTTAAATACTCATTCTTTTCCCTAATATGTAATTGCAGGTAAAGACAAAGGTGTATAGAACGCGTGACGGAATGTTGCTGAACGAGCCATGGATTTTCTTAGGATAAACTTCCGCTTATTATGTTCTCGAACTTCTTCTTTTTGCATTTGTTATGTGATGTTTTAGGACTTATTTCGGTTTGAGATTTTTGTTGGAATGGCTAAAAATTTTTTCTTGTTCTGTTTTAACTGGGATCTCAAGCTGAAAAGTTTCAATGATTTTCTAAGCATGTTTTACTCTAAATGTTGTTTCATCGTCATTCTTGAAAGTAACATGAAATGCATGTGGTAATGGTCCTAGGATCTAGACATGAAATGTAGGGTCGTTACAGAAATTATAAATAGTTAATTATAATTATAAATGTTTATTAAACTTTTCAAATTCCATAACCAAAAAGTAAATTATCCATTGTAACATACATATTTCATTCCCTATAAATAGTTGCATCATTTGGGATGCAATTGATAAACAAAGATCATCGGTTTCTTATTGTGACAAATTGAGAATTGATTTAGTTTAGATGTATGTGTCTTTGAAGATTTTAAATTGTTCAATTTTTTTTCCTCATTCTGTTATATTTGTAAGATTATAGCTTTAATCTTAAATATTTAATAATTGCAGGTGTCTTGGAGAATATGTTAGTATGAGATTTGGAACCTTTCCAAACTAATTGGAGTTTGAAAGCAAGTGTTCTTTGTAAAGGTGTTATTGAGAAATATCAAACTAAAAAGGGAGACCTTTTAGAGGTATTGAAACTCATTGTCATGGATGAAGAGGTAACTTTAACTTTCTTATTTTTAATTTAATTTAATGTAAATGTTCATAATTTTTTTACACGTTTTATGAATATATAAAAATATTTATATTTGTTATAAAAAGTGAAGAACAATAAGAACACTAAGAGAGAAATTGAGAGAGAAAAAGGTAGGGAGAAAAGAGAGAGCAAAGTAAAACTTATTCAATTGTTGTTGTTTAACCCTTCATACACCTCCCTATTTATACTAATACAATAGAGGTGGTTACAACCTTAAAAGACCTAAAATAGGAGGGAGGGAGAGTCTTATGCCTAAAGTTAAGGAGAGTCATGGGGAGAGCCCTAAAATAGTGGGTTGAATGCCCTAAAAATGGATATCTATTAATACATATACAATGTATTTAGAACACTCCCCCTTAGATATCCATTGTATATGAAATATATGTCTCGTTAAAACCTTACTAGGAAAAACTCAATGGGAAAAACCCTAGTGAAGGAAAAAGAGTACATTATATTTATATACATTAACAACTGCCTCATTAAAAACCTTGCTAGGAAAACCCAGTGGGAAAAACCATAGCGAAGGGAAAAAGAGTGCAGTACATTTACTCCCCCTCATGAAAACATCATTTGAGATCTCTGAGTCGTCGCATTCCAATGTTGTGCACCAACTTCTCAAAGGTTGCAGTAGGTAATGCCTTCGTAAATAAGTCTGCCAAGTTGTCTTTTGAAGAAATTTGTTGAACAGTGATATCGCCATTTTCTTCAAGATTGTGAGTGTAGAAGAGCTTTGGTGAGATATGCTTTGTTCTATCTCCTTTAATGTATCCTCCTTTGATTTGGGCTATACATGCTGTATTATCTTCATATAATTTTGCTGGACAATCTTTGTTAGAGGACAATCCGCATGTTTCACAAATGTGTTGAGTCATTGATCTTAGCCATACACATTCTTGACTAGCCTCATGAATCGTCAGGATCTGAGCATGGTTTGAGGAAGTAACTGTTATTGTCTGCTTCATAGACCACCATGATATAGCAATTCCTCCATATGTAAATAAATTACCTATTTGACATCTAGCTTTATGTGGGTCAGATAGATAACCAACATCTGCATAACCAACTAGATCAAATTTTGATTTATTAGAATAAAATAAACCCATATCAATTGTCCCTCGAAGATAACGGAGGATATGCTTAACTTCATTCCAATGCCTTTTTGTTGGAGAAGAACTATATCTAGTAATAAATTTACTGAAAATGTTATATCATGTCGTGTATTATTAGTAAGATACATCAGTGCACCAATTGCACTGAGATATGGTACTTTTGGACCAAGAAGTTCTTCATTATCTTCTCGAGGTCGAAAGATGTCTTTCTTTACATCGAGTGAACGAACTACCATTAGAATGTTCAATGGATGTGCTTTGTCCATATAAATCTCTTCAAGATCTTTTCTGTATAAGTTGATTGATGAATAAATATTTCATTTGCTAGATGCTCAATTTGTAAGCCAAGGCAAAACTTCGTTTTTCTGAGATCTTTCATCTCAAATTCTTTCTTAAGATATTCTATTGCCGTTGGAAGCTCTTCAAGAGTTCCAATTATATTCAAATCACCAACATATACAATAATAATTGCAAATCATGACTGTGATTTCTTTATAAAAACACATGGACAAATTGGGTTATTTTGATACCCTTCTTTCAATAAATATTCACTCAGGCGATTATACCACATTCGTCCTGATTGTTTTAATCCATATAAAGATCTCTGTAATTTGATCGAATATAATTCTCTAGGATTTGAATTATATGACTCTGGTATTTTTAATCCCCAGGGATTTTCATTTAGATATCATTATCAAGAGATCCATATAAATATGTTGTAACTACATCCATAAGATGCATGCCAAGCTTTTTATACACAGTCAGGCCAATTAAATATCTCAATGTTATTGCATCCACCACCGGTGAATGTCTCCTCATAATTAATACCAGGCCTTTGCGAGAATCCTTGTGCAACAAGTCTCGCTTTATATCTTGTGACCTCATTCTTTTCATTTCTTTTTCTTACAAATACCCATTTTTATCCCACAGGCTTGACATCTTCTGGTGTCTGGATTACTGGTCCAAAAACCTCACGTTTTGAAAGTGAGTTTAATTCTGTCTGGATTGTTTCTTTCCACTTAAGCCAATCCTTTCTATGTTGACATTCTTCGACAGATTTTGGTTCATAATCATCATTTTCAAAAATGATGTCATAAGCAACATTATACGCAAAGATGTTATCAACAACTATATTGTTTCAGTTCCATCTTTTTCCAGTCATTACATAATTTATTGAAATTTCATTATTATCCTTAGGTACTTGACCTTCTTCAATATTCTTATTAGTAGTCACATTCGGGACTTCTTCTGGAATATCCACATTATCAATTGAGTCATTTTGATTATTGACTACTTTTCTTTTTCGAGGATTTTTATCTTTGGAACCCGTTGGTCTACCACGCTTCTGGCGTGCTGCAGACTCAGTAGTTATGATAACTTGTTGTATTGGGATATCAATTTTAGATGGTGTATTTGCAGCTGGTATATGTGACATGGTCACTTTCTTAGTATCTATAAATGCATTTGGCATTTGATTTACAATATTTTGCAAATGAATTATCATTTGAACTTCTAGTTCACATTGATCTGTACGGGGATCTAAATGAGACAATGTGTAACGCCCCAGGATTTTAAAACTATCTTAGCGACATTACTAACTCTAAATCCAAAATAACTGTATGCACCAAAAATTTCGGCAGCATAACGACATACATAGGACTAAACCAAAATTTTCTAAACACCTGCTAGAACAAAACACCACTTCTATAACATTTTCAACACCACCACCATACTACAACACAACAGAACTCCAGAGAACAAGCGAGTCAGGTCTCGCATAATAATAGGTTACTAAATAAAGCATCCACAACTAAAGGCTCAACTAAGCACAACTAGCAACTTAATTATCATTAACAAAAAGAAGAGATAGAGTTCTTTAGAACAAACACAACTAAACCTAGAATTCAACAAGAATAATTCAGAAACTAAACCTAACAGGACAACAGCCGTCCAACCATATTAAGCAACAAACTATTGTTGGGTTCCCAAAGTGAGTAAAAATAAGGTGAAATTAAACTCTAGAACACTTGTGCAAGCATACACAATCCGCAACAAGTAATAAGTATTTATCGAATCCAATGTCTGAATTAGCTCTCACTTTATCTATTTTGTGCAACTTTTTAATGGTTTCGGAATTAGTTAAAATGATTGGTTTTTATAGAATGCTAAAGCAAAAGAAATGACAGAACAAAAAATAAACAAATAAAGCAGACATATTAGAAACAGGCGTGGGTCAGGATTTAGAAATTGTTTTAAAAGATGCTCTAGCAATATTATTGATCAGGCAAAACTCTTACAGTCTTATTAGCAGGATCCTCCTAGAACTCTGGATTTTTTAGAATATGTTTCAACTCCAATGACGCACTACCGATCAAGCACTAGGCAACTGGCTATCCCTAGCTCAGTCACTGGCGTTCACCAATACACAATGATCTAGTGTGATTAAATGCCACACACTTCCCAAATCATCCCTAAAACTAGGAAGTGATATTCATACCGACTGGCCAAGCGGGCACAAAATATAAATAAGCACAACAATTAATCAAGATGCATCAAATCAACATTTATTACATAGAGAATAGGCATGACAATTACATGACTCCTAACCAACACCTAAAGTAACTTAGTTCATAAAGTGCATAACAACACACGTTACAATCTGAGTAAGTGCATCCATAATTACAAAGTATTATAAGAAAATACTAATTCCCTTAGTACACTTCGCAATTGATGGTCTTCTTGAGGTCTCCAATCTTTCTCTCTATTCGGCTCCCAATGATGGAAATGAGAAATGATCTCTTCCCCACGAGTGGAATGAATTTGACTTGAACGACTCTTACCTTTTATAGAATGAAGACAAGCTTAAATTAGGTTGACCTAGACACGTGGATGGCTCTCCTTGCTCCTCAAATCCGAGAATAGCTCAACTAACTTCAGTTCATTAAAATGGATAACGAGCTGTGACGTGGCAGTTTTGCTCCCTGTTTTGCTGGATCGCAGATTTTGCTCCCTCAAGTCGCTCAGCAATATATTATGCAAAAAATAACTTCCAAAGCATCCATTCTTCCAAATGGGTTAGAACATGCACTAATCATCTAAAAGCAACCCTAATTAGCACAAATGATACACAAAACACTATAGAATTAAGGCCTAAATAACTCCCTTTTGGAGAGTTATCAACTATCCTAACCAACATGAAAATAAAAGAGGAAGCAACGCGAACTAGCTATGGTCCTTCCTCAAGCACCTCCTCTGCATCACCATGGTTAAGGCAACCTTCATAACCTGCATAATCTGGTAGTTGGGGGGAGAGAGAGGGGAGGGGGTCAGTACAACCATGGTACTGGTAAGCAGCCCCTACTTGAGAAGCCATCAAACAGCAACCAAGCAACCAACATGCTTTTCATGCGCAAACAACATACTTCTCAAAGCTATAAACACAACAACATGCTTAAAAGCAAGTAAAGTGAATGACTCTCCTAAGCCAAACCTCATGCATCTCTCTATGCAACTCACAACTAATCATCAAACGCATTTAGCCCTCACTTGGCTCTCCAAGACTAACCCTTCGAGTTGCACTATCCCCTGACCATTTGTACCCAGGACCACAATGCTCTCTACAGAGCTCGACGTTCGACCCTTGACCATTTGTACCCAAGGCCTCGAACTGTGCATCGCCCCTTGGCCATTTGTACCCAAGGTGCACCGATGCTTTCTAGACTCATCACACTGACCCTTGACCATTTGAACCCAAGGCCTCGATGCTCCTCTTTAAACCAATGGTGACATGCCACCCCTCGACCATTTGTACCCGAGATGCACTGACATTCACCCATCTTTTCTTTCTTTTACGTTTTAGGTCCCTAACCTCTTTTTCACAACTATCTAGAACGCATATGCCCTGCAACATGCTTCTGGACTTATGTATTATGCCCACCAAGCATATACATACCACACCAAACTACCTCGAATGCATATGCCCTGCATCATGCTTCTAGACTCATGTACTATGCCCACCAAGCATATACATACAACAACAACGTAATCTCGACTCATGCTTAACTCATAAAGGCATAACAACCAGCATGCTTAACAACCAAGCATCACACAACAACAGTTCATGCTATTCGAATATCTCATATATATATATATATATAACACAGAAGCAAGAAGCATTTACACATATATATGTATATATATAAGCAAATCAAGAAACAAGAGAATAATTATAAAGCGATTAAACAAACAGCCTGCATCATGCAATCAAACAGACTTCAACATATAGAAACTACTTACATATATACGAGCTCCTAAAGAACAAACCAAGAGCCCCTAAAAGCTTGAAAGGCTCCAAAACCAAACTTAGATTCAAGCTCGGCGGCAAGATCGACAACTTGGAACAAGTTCGAATCCTAAACCAACAACACTCGAACATTAAGAATTAAACTAAGGCACTTAAACATGCTTGAAAGAACCTAAAGACCACTTTTACCTTTAAAGCTCCATCAAACAGGATAAGTCCTTTGTTAGAGAATAGCTCAAGTAAGCTCTAATTGATCCCAAGCTACAAGTAACAACTTCCAACATAAGAGACTAATTAGCGAAGCCTAAGAAGAGTTCTAACAAGGCTAAAAAGGTGAAGAAGTTTACCGAACCACGCTAAACGAGTCCAAAAGCTTGATGTAACTTATTGACCAACACCAAACTCCTTCGAACACGCGCTGCCCGGGGTCCAAATTGGGTTAAAATGAAACTAACGGAACACCCATAGGTTATAGGCTATTCTAAAGCCAACCAAATTGAATTAAAAAGGTTTAAGGATGAGGAAACTTACCGATCGACACCTAAACGGCCTTGAGGCTTGCTGCCCAGTGACCGAATGAGTTCGAAATCACTAATTCGAACCTCCTAGCTTATGGGCATTCGATCCCAAGGCTGTTCGGGTTATGGGTATTTGTCGAACACCAATATCAACCCAAGATGCCGCTGGACTGCAATCAAACCAAGCTCTATTCTGCAATATACGACTATTAACGAGTGGGTCATGGTTTAGATAGAATCTAGAGTTCGAATTCAAGTGGGTAAACACCGAAACTTGAAGAAAAACGAGTGGGTTGAGGCTAGCTTACCGAAAACGAACAAATACGAGGGGAGGGAGAGACTAACAGCGCGAATAACTCAGAGGGAGAATCTTAGAACCTTGCGGATGCTGGAACTCGCGGAAGAAGAAGACACGACACGGTTTTTACTACTCGAATTGATCAACCACGCAAGAGGAGATGAGAGAGACAGCGGCGCGAGGTGGATATGGCACGGTGCAGAGAAAAACGGAGATGGACGGTTAGAGAAGAAACGCGTACCAGACATACTGCTCAGTGGGTCTTGCGAAAGAAATATAAAACGAAATAGAGAAGGAGATGGCGGCACCGACGAACACGAGAGAGATGGACTGAGAGAAACGCTTCGGGTGGCTCTGCTCGGCAACAAAGATGAAAACCTGAAAGAGATGGAGGGAATGGAGGCTGTCGGCAGAAAAAACTCACAGAGAGGGGGGGTCGACAGCTTGCTTCACGAGAAGAGGGAGGGAGAGAAGATTAGGGCTCCAATTTTTTTTTTCTTTTTCTTTTTCTTTTCTTTTAAAATGCACCTCAAGAAAGGAAAAACCCATTAAGAATATGAGGGAAAAGGGCTTGGATTAACCTATTTAATCCCATTTAAATCTCCTAACTCTTAAAAGATTTGGAATGGAAAATAACCCAATTGAGTTGGGATTTGGGTCTTTTGAAACTTAAAATAAATATCAAATATTAAACCTCCAAACTTTAGGAAATTAAAAATTTAATTAAAAATCAATTTTTTCCTAAATTATAGAAATTTAATTTATCGACCCAAGGCTAAGCTTAAATTCTAATTTTCCAAGTTAGAATAAAACGCTCAGCAAATCCCAAAATGGCTCGATTCTGAAACGCGGGGCGTTACACAATGACGATGCATTCCATGTAATTTCATTTTCCAACTTCTTAATCTCTCCCCCTAATATTGGAAAATTTGTCTCATTAAAATGACAATCAACAAATCGTGTAGTAAATACATCACCCGTCAGGGGTTCAAGATATCTAATAATTGATGGGGAATAAAATCCAACATATATTCCTAGCCTCCTTTGAGGACCCATCTTAGTACGTTTCGGTAGAGCAATTGGAACATATACTGCACTTCCAAAAGTTCGTAAGTGAGATATAGTTGGCTGCTGGCCATAAACTAATTGTATTGGAAAGTACTTATAGGCTGCTGGCCTAATGCGTATAAGTAATGCAGCATGTAAAATTGCATGACCCGATACAGATATTGGAAGCCTTGCTCTCAAAAAGCACCGGTCTAGCAAAATTGCAAACGTTTTATAAATGATTCAACTAGACCATTTTGTGTATGAACATGAGCTACATGATGTTCAACACTTATCCCAATTAACATACAATAATTATTAAATGATTGAGATGTAAACTCACCAGCATTATCAAGACGAATTTTCTTAATTACATAATCAGGAAATTGTGCTCTTAACTTAATTATTTGAGCAAGTAATCTTGCAAATGCAAGGTTTCGACTTGATAATAAACACACACGTGACCATCTACTGGATGCATCAATTAGAACCATAAAATATCTAAATGGTCCACTTGGTGGATTTATAAGTCCGCATATATCACCCTAAATTCGTTCTAAAAATGCGGGGGATTCAATCCCAATTTTAGCTGGTGAGGGTCTAATAATTAATTTTCCTTGAGAGCAAACAACACATGACAATTCATTAGATTGAAGAATCTTCTAGTTCTTCAATGGATGTCCATGTGAGTTTTTAATAATCTTTCTCATCATTATTGATCTAGGATGACCCAATCGATCATGCTAAACAGAAAATATATCTGGATCATTGAACTTCAGGTTCATTGTTGCATATATTTCAATAACACGAATATGTGTGTAATATAATCCAGAAGAAAAAGCAGACAACATTTCTAATCTACGTTTTTCATGTGAGACGGTAGATATAATATAAAGCTACTCTATATTATTATTCTTATCAGTCTCTATATGATAACCATTAGCACGTATATCTTTAAAACTCAGTAGGTTTCTTTTTTATTTACTAGAGAACAAAGCATTATCAATTGTAAATTTTGTTCCTCTAGGCAAAATAATATTTGCTTTTCCAAAACCTTCAATCAAGTCTGCAGGACCAGATATTGTATTGATTTTTTCTTCTAGCATTGTCAATTCTTGAAAAATATTTTCTACTTTTCAGGATAGTGTGTGTTGTTGCGCTATCTGCCAAGCATAAATCTTCATTGTTCATCTTGGAGTTAACCAAAATATGTGAAATATACATGTTTTTTCAGTAAAATAAAAACAACACATAGTGAGCCCCATAATAAGAAATTGAATATAAAATCGGACTTAATAAATAAACATAAATTAAACATTAAATAAAAGGATATTCACATAATCTAATATAACATTTGTTGCTCATTTAATGATATTCATTTTCTCTTCAGGAGATTTAATGAGATTTACAACATTTATTTCATATTTCCAAGATTAATCATCTCTTCAGGAGATTGCAAAGTTTGCTTTCACACTCATTTTCGTACAACGGGTACACAACTAATGCATCTTTTATATCATATCTAAAATATGAAACTTTTCTTTTAGTAACCACCACTAGATGAATAATTGCTTCTTCCTTTATTATTGATCATGATCTCAACATTGACAACAATTATTTAATATTACAATATTCACTTCAGGGAATGATATTCAAACGATTGGTTGAGATTCATGATTTTTCATCAAATGCTCATTTGATTGATTTAATCTCAAGAAGACATGGTGTTTGCTCATCACAAATTTTAAACTTTTCTTTCTCAATATTGCTACTACAGGAGCATATTCTATAATTGAAAAAGAAAGAAACATTATTCTTAATACATATGCTCACTTACTTAAAATCACTTATTGATTAAAATTATGCAACTACAAGTGCATCTAATTAAAGTGAGCATTCAACTTGTGCAACTATAGGTGCATTTAATCATGAGCAATTCTTGATTTGAAAACGATGCAACTTTAGGTGCATTAAATCAAAAGGAGCATTTTTATGCAATTTCGTGTGTATAACATCAAAATTAACTTTAGGAAGAGCAACTAACTACTATACAAGTCTTGCAAAGTTTGCCATAGGAAAATTTGAATTAATGCATGTGTCTATCATGAATTTCAAAAGTTAATCAACATAAACAAAAATATTCAAACATACGTATGGGACCCAAATAAAAAATTGTTGGTAAACAACATGTTGCAATATTTGTATAAGATATATAACAGTATATATAACATGTTCTGTATATAAAGTTGTGACAGTATATCAAATACTTTGTATATATATTAAATGCACATGATATAAAATATACAGAGGATCATGTGAAAATTATACTGAACA
This sequence comes from Luffa aegyptiaca, assembly GCA_017139565.1. Taxonomy (NCBI): domain Eukaryota; kingdom Viridiplantae; phylum Streptophyta; class Magnoliopsida; order Cucurbitales; family Cucurbitaceae; genus Luffa; species Luffa aegyptiaca. The sequence goes on from CM029397.1 coordinate 29,892,396, forward strand.
AAGAATATATAAACTAACTGAAGGTGTTCATATAACACATGCGGAAGCAATTGAAGATCGAAAGCACTTAACTGCATCAATTTTACTCCTAAAGCATGTTTGTTCTAAAAAATAGAAACAGAGAGTTTAGAAGCACCAACCTTTTGTAGCTCAAATGGATGGACCTCCTTGTAATGTTTTCCTTCTCCAATCAACTCTGGACAATCGTTAGTGTCTTCCCTACTATTCTCCGGGCCAAGAACGACTTGTGGGAGTCTATAGAGATGGGGAATGGGAAGGGAATGCTTGAAGGTTCAAGCACTTGAGAGATATGTGGAGATGAGTGAGTTTGAGAGCAAATTCCAGCAGCATAACAGTAAGGAAAATGGCTCTCTTCAGCTTCAATCTGATTTACCCTCTACTTATAGAGTGATCCCATGCAAAGAAAAGCCTCAAGATGCAAGACACATGGTGGAGATGCAAGCCAAAGTGGATTCTAGGTGTTCATGTCACAATACATGCAACTAGTGCATGGATGTGTTGTTTTCCACTTTGTATCAACATGCAAGAGTGGAAATCCAACTAAATCCACTAACTTAGATTTGAAATCTGATTTCAAGCTTGCAAATTAACTCTAATTTCAATTCTAAATTGAAATTGATTTTTTGGTAGTTAATTTGAAACATTTCAAATTAATTTGATATGATTAATCCAATTAATCATTGTCACCTTGTGCAATCTATTATATATGATTCCTAATTCATATATATAGTATTTAAAACACTTTTAAATACTTTATCTCTCATTTTCTAATTTAATTCATAATTAAATTATTGTGTCAAACACAATTTACGATAATACCCTTTTTTCCAATTTTGAACGATTAAAAGAATCCTTTCTTATTGTTCTAGGTTTTATTTCGATATGAGCTAGCAGAGGGACCTAATGGACCTATAGATCATGGGCTCCAACGATTCGAGGGTAACCGACTAATCTCATTAACCAAGCTGGCCAACATTCGTTAACTACCGGGACACTCCACTATCGCCCAATAGTTGCACTCCTCTCACCATAGATATATTTCCGTCCACTTGATATAACCATGTTCAGTAAGTCAATCATTCACAGGTTGTTCGTAGCTATGGCTAGGTCAAATGACCGTTTTACCCCTATAGTACTTCTTGTTCCTTAAGTTCCACTAATCCTCTAATGAACAATCGGTTTGTGGCCCAACCATCAAACCTAAGTCCCTCTCGTGCCATGGAGAGGGTGGGGCCCCTTGTTCAAGTCTTGGAGTTAGTACTTAAGGGAACAACCTCTCTACTATCCCTGAAATGGGTAGGGGCGAATTCCGTCTTGCGAGACTATGTCCCCAGCTATCTATCCAATCTTATCCCTAAAATGGTAGGCTTATTTAGTCGACAAAGTCTGGCCACTCTCACCCATGCAGATCAAAGGATAATCTTGTATAAACAGGAGTTCCTAGTTAGCTCAGGATTAAGATCGAGTTACCTAGGTCATTTTGTGAAATAGTCAGTTTCTACAATAAACAGCGTTATAAAGAGAAAGTGACTTATTTCGCGGTCCAGCCTTATGCAAACTCATTGCATAGGATGCCCCCACTCGCATATCTCCACATAAACGATTTAGGATCTCATCGTTTGTACTTAATACAAAGTGGGTCGTGTCCATAGTGTCCCCAGGATAAGGCACCCAACCTTATACTATAGACTATTTTGGCTATAAACTTGAACTTGATCCTATGATATGTCCCTACATATAGTTCGAGTATTCATGTTATAGCCAAGAATCTTAGTTTATTGGATTTAGGTTAATCATTCACAATTTACATATTCAATAACATCTTTTACTGAATAACCTCCAATAACGTCTTTATTGGAAATAGAATATGTTTAATGATTTATAAACTACGAGTTTATAGGACATTAAACTCAACACTAACGAGATCGATATACATTAGCAAAGTGAAAAAGTTTAGAAGATGCACATAATTTAAAATTGAGATATATACAGTGTATATATGTGCATCATGTTCATTGAATATGTATTAAACATTCTAGATTATTACAAAAATAATTAGATTATAACATACTCTCAATATCTCAATTATTTGGACAATATAAATATCATAAATATCATTGACAAATATAGAATCAGGAATAAGGAAAAAATGATTCAAATGTTAATATCAACATACATAAATATGATACTTAATAATCTCAAATAGTATGCACAATAATAAGGAACATGCTAATTTTGCATAAAATATATGTTGTCAACGTTCAATACACAATGTATATACAAGGTATATATAATACATATACACTGTATATGTGAAACGTATCGAAGACATTTGCAAAGTAAAATGAACCCTACCTTCAACTGAACAAAAATGGTAGAGACTCGTGCTGATAACGTGTTATAAAACGTGAAGAACAATAAGAACACTAAGAGAGAAATTGAGAGAGAAAAAGGTAGGGAGAAAAGAGAGAGCAAAGTAAAACTCATTCAATTGTTGTTGTCGTTGTTGTTGTTGTTTTTTTTTTTTTTTTTTTTTTTTTGAAAAGTTCAATTGTTGTTATTTAACCCTTGATACACCTCCGTATTTATACTAATACAATATGAGTGGTTACAACCTTAAAAGACCTAAAATAGGAGGGAGGGAAAGTCTTATGTCTAAAGTTAAAGAGAGTCATGGGGAGAGCCCTAAAATAGTGGGTTGAATACCCCAAAAATGGATATCTATTAATACATATACAGTGTATTTATAACAATATTAACTTTCATGAATATATACAAATATTTTTTTTATATAAATTATTATATATTTTAGCTTCCATTGAAATATTCCTTTAAATATTATAGAAATGATAATATTTAATTACATTATTTCCTTTTTTATAGGGAACAAAGATTCAAATTACTCTGTACAATGATTTAATTAAAAGATTCAATGACATTGTAAAGAAGGACAAAGTCTATATCGTCATTCGGAATGGAAAAATCAGTACAGTGAATCGTAGATATCTAAATGTCCATGATGAGTTTGAGATTACTTTCACAAGTAGTAGTGAAATCGAAGAGATTGGGAATATGTCTTTTGGTAATAAAAAGAGTAATCATGTGGATTTTACTTCCATCAACAACAATTTCGACCCTAAAATCTTTGGTAAGCTTTTTTTTTTCATATTACAAAATATATATATATATATATATAGTTTCATTCTTAGATTTCCTTTCTCTAACTTTCAATTGTTTGTAGATATTATTGGAGTTGTAATAAGTGTAAAATCAACGACTTTTATCAAATCTCGAAATTTGAAAGAACATTTTACCAAGAAGCGTGACATATTTCTTCTTGATAAGAGGTAATTTTTTCTTTAGAAGTTAATCAAATAAAATTATCTTATTCATATATCTTATAATTTTTTTGTAACATGTGAAGTTCAAATGCCATGAAGCTAACAATGTGGGCAGATTTAACTGAACATGAAGGAGGAATTTTAGAAAAAGACAACAAAGAATGTCGAATAATTGTTGTCTCTAATGTTAAGGTCAAGTATTACAAAGGTATTAGTACTTTTATTGTAATACTTTCTTATTCTTATGGAAAAAATATATTAATAAAAAAACCTTAATTTGTATAATATTATTTGGTATTATTTACAGATGATGTTAGTTTGACAACTACTAATATCAGTGACATTGCAATTAATCATCCTACAGAAGAGATGGAATGTTTGAGGAAAAAGTAAATGCATTAGTTTTTTTTTTTTCTAATACTTATTCTATATTTGTATTGTGTTAATATATTTTACTTCTGTTCAAATCTTAGGTTTGAGTATCTTTTTGTGGAGAAGAAACTTAGTCATTTATTAATTCATTCTAAGAGGCTAAGAGAGACTTCTGAAGTATCTTTAGAAGATATTATTTTGGGAAAAGTGAAGGGAGAATTTTGCAGTTTCATAACAAGAATTGTAAAGATTCAAAATAAGGAATCAATGTGGTTTGAAAAGTGTACTTCTTGCAATGGTAGAGTATATCCAATAGGTGATGCCATCACAAGTTCATGTCCAACATGCAACATTGAATCTACTCCATTCGTAAGAAGGTTCATGTAAAAAATGATTGTTTTAGATGGAGATTTAGGAGCCTACATTACTATGTTTGATGGTACTGAACATTTAATAGGCTATAACGTGGTCAAATATTTTAATGACCTTTGTAAAGTGAGTATTGCCTTTTAAATTAAGTTTCCCATAGTTATTTTATTGATTTTTTAGAAATTAATATATACATATAATATGTATTTTTTTCATAGGTTGAAACAAAGGAGAACAATGAATATTACAAAAACTTGGTTTTGGCAAAAGACAAGAAATACTACCTTTTAGTTAGATTGGACAAGGATGGGGAAAGAGACAGAGCATGCTGCCAAATTGTTGTTCAAGAGATATGCACAGTCAAGTTAATGACAGAAAAAAAATGTTGTCTGAACAAAGATAAAGGAAAACAAAATTGGAAGATGATGAAAGCCAAAATAAGAAAGCTAAAAATGAAGTTTAGGAGAGGGATGCCAACTATGTTGTTTGATTTTGTAATAGGTAATTCCGACCACTTCGAAATTCAAGGACTAAGCAGGACAACACAACACTGACCCGAAGACGCAACCAGAAGGCAGACCCGAAGGAGAGGCGAGCTGAAGGGGTTGGGCCAGGTTGGCCAAGGCCGACCACTCGGCCCACTCGTGTGGGCCGACTTCCCCTCTGCTTGGTCCCTGGTATCCTTGGCCACCCTAGTCCAACCTAGTTTAGCCCAGATCGATCTCCAAGCGCTTAGAAACCCTAAGGCAGGAACAAATATATAAACCCTTCTTCATCATTGAATAAGGCATCCCAAAACTACTCTGAACTCTCTATTCTCTTGCTCTCTTACTGTCTCATCTTTCTCCTTGCTGACTTAAGCATCGGAGGCGGTGTGGCAAGCACCACACAAGCACCACACCAGTGTGCAGGTTTCTTCTGTCTTGCAGGCCACGTCTTCCCTTCTCTCAAACAAATTTACTGTTGGTGGCACGTGAAGGTCAGGTGAATTTTCCCTGTTTGGATTTTGGCATCAACAGATTTTTTTTTCTTTTTTTTTTTGTTTTTTTTTTGTTTTTTTTTTTTTTTAGTTCATGTTCTTTGATATTCTAAAATTTTCATTTAGTGAGTTTTTTTTATAGCTTTAGTGATCACATTTCTTCAATCAAAACTTTGATAATTTTAAATTTTAATTGATGTTATTATTATGTCTTTAAATGTAATTCATAATCATTATCATGTCCCTCTAATGTAATTTTAATTTATGCGCTTTATCTATAATTTAAATTTAACTTAAAATGATTCAAAATAAATTTAACCCTTAAATGCTTAAAAATTAAAACTAAATACAACAATTTCAAATTTGAACACAGAAAAAGAAAAAAAAAACCTTATTATTATTTTTTTTAAAGAGTAATAGATCGATATTAAATACAATAATTTGAAATTTTAAATTTAAATATAGAAATATACAGGAAAATATGCCTAAAATGATGGGTGAGTGTATTGAATATGGGTAGTGAGTGTTGAATTAATATATATATATATATATATATATATATATATATATATAATAGGCCTTAAAGATTAAAGAACACTTTAATAACATGGAGTAAGATTTTTTTTTTTTTTTTTTTTTGCATTTAAATAAAAATTTAACAAACAATTTTTTTACATCAATGATATAATAATTAAATTTACCATTAAATAATTAACTAATTTAAGCTAAAAATGTGAAATTGATTGTCCTTTATTTTGTGGTTACGAAATAACACATAATTTACTTTTAAATTCAAGTAATTGAATATGAAGTTGAATTTTAAAAAAATACATTGAAGATGAAAAGAACAATGCATATAAGATCTTCCCAATGAAAAGACCAATACTTTTAACTGTGAATAATACTTTTTTTTTTTTTTAACTGTGAATAATACTTTAATACACATAAGTTACTTTCAAATTCCTCTTCAATAAATTAAAAAAAAAAACTTTATATTAAATGTTTATATAATACTTTTAGGTCAATTGTAAATAAAGAAAGTGTCCCATATGAGTAAAAAGAAAATTAAAAAAATACAAAATGAATGAGAGAAGGTATGGAAATGAAGAGAAAAATATGCCTAAAATGATGGGTCACGATATTGAATGTGGAGAGTGAGCATTGAATTAAATATATTATGATGAGTGAGAAAGAGGGCGGAGATTACATAGAGAGAGGAAAAACAATAGGCATGAGAGAACATACATAGAGGAAGAAAAAAGTTTTTGCATTTAAATCAAATAAAAACTAAAAATACGTTTTTTTTTTGTACATAATAATTAAAAATACCATTAAATAATTTAAGGTAAGAAAGTAAAAGTAAAAGGTTTCCTCAACTTTTAGGGTTTGATAGCACCTGATTCGTGCTATTTTATTACCTCTAATCTAAGCTTGTTAGAGGAATTTTATGCTCTAATTGGCTTTATTGCAGGTACTTTGAGCACATGTGACATTGGGAGCCAACCATACAAATTTGGTGTTAATTTGGGCCAATTAAGGAGTTTTGGAGCCATCTCGATGTTCTTGGACGACGAGAAGGTGAAAAGACCCAAGTGGATTGAGTGGGCCTGAAGAGCTACACCAAGAGTCAAAGGTTGAAGCCCCATACCGAGAAATACCGAGACAAAACTGAGAAAAAAGGAAGCAAGGCTGGAAGAGGGGTTAGTGTCGAGACGCTGACCCTGGCGTCTCGATGCCGACGCGAAATTGAAGCGGAGTGAAAAGTTCGTGGCGTCTCGACGCTGCGACTTTTAGTATAAATATAGGGCTTCGGTTTAGTCCGTCGTGAGGTTAGAATTTTCGTACTTTTACGATTCTTTTCGCCCCTTTTCTGTTTTCTGAGTTGTTTAGACCTTTTAGGGTCGATTCCTATGTATTCTTTTGGATTTATTTACTGTTTTCCATTCTTTATGAGTAGCTAAGTTTATTGGATTCATTGGATTGGGATTATGCTTTGAATATATATTATTTCTTTGGCTGAGTTTTTTTGGTCTGTATTTATGTTCCTTGTTGTTTTTTATGAGCTTTTCATGCAATCTCGTTTAAACCAATGCATGTTATTAATATCTTAGAATTGACGACTCTAGAAAATTAGTTTTGTGCATTCTATGAGTTATTTGAGATAGCCACTAGGCCGAGGCAAGTCCATCACTAATCTCGCATGTTTAGTGTAGCTTTTTGATAAGCCTAAGATGCATGATAAAGGTTGTATTAAATGAATCTGAATTTTGTTTATATTTGATTAATGCAATTCTGGACCCACGAGTTTAAAACGGCTAATGTATGTAAGCAATCGCGAGATCTCGCATTGTTTATTTTAGATTAGTTAGATATAGCTTGGTGATCATTAGGCTATGCATGCGGGGTAGCGGGCGATCAATCAAATTAATTAATTATATTGGTTGCGAGATTCTGGGTTAATTAGTTAATTAAACACAGGTTAGATAGGGGGATCCTCCGAGTAACCAAGAAGTTGTACCGGGCTTATATTAATTGCATGGAATGATTTTTAGATAAAACTAGGAAACCAAGAAATAAAACATTCAAGCATAACATCCTCAATCCAACGATCCTTGATTCTATTGAATTTTATTCCATTCCCTTTTTGTTGCATGTTTGTCTTATTTAGCTTATATGTATATTCTACATTTTATTTACTTATTTGCTCTGCCTGTTGTGTCAAACGCAAAAGCCTGCATTCACTAGATTCCTCTTCCCTGTGTTCGACCTCGACCACTATTTCTACAAAAAAATATAGTTGTAGTGTCGTAGAACTATAAATTCATTTGGTCGGGACCCTCGATAAGTCCCGATCAAATTGGCGCCGTTGCCGGGTGTAGGATCGTATGACAACACTAGAGGGGGGTGAATAGAGTTGCTTAATAAAATTTAAAAACTTTTTCTTTTTGCTAAATTAAACTAACTTAATTTAATTTAAACTAATTTAATAAGCACTCTAAAATATGCAATATGTTAGAAATATATAATAACTTTCCTAGGCATGCAATCTACTCAGATAAATAAAATAGCGGAAATTAAACAAGTAGAGAGAAAAAGATAACACCGGAAAATTTTATAGTGGTTCGGAAATCCCTACTCCACTCCCCAAGACTCCTTCTTGGGTATTTTACTGCAACGACTCTCTTACGGGTGAGAACCAAACCGACTCTTTTTCCAGGTTCAAGAGTAAACCTCTACCGATCCTTTTACAGGTTCAGGACCCAACCTATATCGATCTTTTTAAACAGGTTCAAGATCAAAACCACTATGATCCTTTTAATCGGTCAGGTTCAGGATCAAACCACTACAAATCCTTTTTCAGGTTTAGGATTAAACCACTCACTCAATTCCCAAGGTGCACCCACACCTTATTACAATTTCCCAATATAATAATAAAAGAAGAAAAGAATAAGCTCATAAAATAAAATACCTCTTGAAGGCAAGATACACAAAGTTGAGCACTCTAATAAAAAAACCTCACAAAAATAATAACTAGGCCAATTTAGGAGCAAGGGAGGACAAAAATTTTAGAGTAGGGAGACTCGAGAGAATAAGGCTTTGATAGCTTTTTGGTGTGTTTTGGAGGAGAAGAGAATGACTCAATTTATAGATGGAGAAATTGAAATTTAGCCATTGGATTAAATTCAAAATGGATGGTGGAGATTTGATTTAATGAGAAAGGAAAGGATTTGAATTTAAAATGAGATTTGAGAATATATTGAAATTAAGGGAATTTGACATTAGGATGAGGATTTGAAGGAAATCAAATTTGGAAGAGATTGGATTTGAAAATGAGGTGTAAAAGAAGGAAATTTGGGATAAAATTTGAATTAAAAAGAGATGTGAAAGGATTGAATTGAAGAGATAATGGGAATTAAAATTGGGATTAAAATTAAGAGAAAAATAAAGAAAATTGATCATTCACATCAGCTGCCACGTTGGATGCCATGTAAGCGCCACGTCATTACCACGTAGGCTTTTTCTTCCAATATTCTTTTGCTTGTAACTTTCTCGTTTGAACTCCGATTTCAGCGATTCAAGATGCGTTGGAATCGTCTTTCCAAGCTCTACATTATGAACACTTTAAAACACTAAAATCATTAGTAAATTAAAGTTTGTTATCATCAAAACATATAGTATGATTCAAGCTCGTAAAGCTAACACCGGGGAATGACGCATTTCTATTGATTTTGGGTTTTTTTGCTTTTTCCTTTTTCTTTGTAGAGCTCAACGATGAAATCAACATAACCTCGACATGGTAATTAGAGCGCCATGGGCGAGCACATGATGCATGACCTAGCAACTCCTAATTAGAGTCATCTCCCATCTCTTGGAGACCTTGCAGTCACCAGAGAAATCATTTACATCACCCACGCACTTCAGGAGGAATTTCACAAGTATTGGGATCGCTTCAATGGGTTGTGTGCACTTCCTCATCGCCCATTATCCGAGGAGTCCTTGCTTCTGCACTTCATTGAGGGGCTGGCACCCGACGATAGAAGAATGCTCAATATAGCGAGTGGTGGTGATGAGCTAGACAAAACACCCAGTGAGGCTAGAGAGATAATTTCGAGCTTGGCAACGTATGTTGGACTCATCATATGGCAAGCACGAGAGGTAAATTCTTCCTATTCCTCGAATAGCCAAGATTCTGAGCAACAGAAGGAAGGTAAGTATGATGAGGTCAGTAAGCTTGAACTTGAACCTTCCTTAGATTCCGAATCTGATTCATGTAATTCTTCATGCATGATAGGAAAGATAGAAATAGGTGATGAGGTAGCTTTGGTCCATTCTTTACAAATTTCTATTTCCTTTAAGCTTATTAGTCCTGAATTGCATGAGTTGGATTTTGTAATTCCAGTAGTTGACCAGTCTGTTGTCAAGAATAAAGATGTTTTGTTCAGTATGTTGGGGATGATTTACGATCGGTTTAAATTCTTTTATGCTTTGCACTCTGTGTGCAAGTTTAATTTGTCTATGTAGGAGCTGATCAAAAAGAATAAAAAGAAAAAGGATGTAATGAAAATCAAAGAGATTGATTTTGGTTGAGGAGATCGAGGAGAATATGGTTGAGCAAACGACCTTAAACATTTGCATCAAATAAGTTTTACTGCTTTCTGTCATTTCTTTTCTTAGATTAATTTATTTTTAATAGGTTGCTTTTGATTCTTGTTTGTTGTTTTGTTTCTTTTTAGGATTGACGGTACCAAAGCGAGCTCTGATGTTTATATAAGCGTGATTCACCACCCACGAGCTAAAATTCAGGGAAGTCCTTACATGCATTTGTCCTATTTTGCATGATTTATTACATTGAGGACAATGTAACCTTTTAGGTTGGGGGTGGGGTATTCTATTGGGCCCTGAGCATCTGTGCATCGGGCCAACGTTTGCGCTTATTGTATATCTTGCATGCTTGTTGTGTATATTTTTGCTTTAGTGATAATGGTTTCCTAGGATTGGCTCAAAATTTTCAAAAATTTCTAGCTTTCAATGAGTTGTGATCATGAGTGCCCCAAAAGGGAGCCTTTTTAAAATTTTTCTTGGATATGTCTTGCACAGGTTGGGTGTCTTTCTTGCTTTAGAGTAGGATTTGAATGCCTAGGAGCAAGTTACTTAGCTCATATTCCTATTGTCACCTCGATAGGTGTAAGGTTTAGCGAGAAAGTCTAAATTTTTTTGCAAAATAGTGTGTGGAGTCTTGCCTAGGAGATAAAAATGAAAATACGTATGCCATAAAAAAAGAGAGGTAAAATGAGTTGAGTGAGCTTTTGTGTGAATATTTTTGATGTTCATCTTTCCTTGCTTTATTTCCCTGAAAGAAAAAGCATGTTTGCATCGTATTTAGTGTTTAAGGGTAAAAAGAGCTGCCTGCAATGTGATCAGTTAGGCAAGCCAAGGGTTAAACTCGGGTTATGGGTCCCTGCATTGTAGTGTGAAAGCTAGTGCCCCGTCCTAAAAAGAAATGCAAAAGAAGAAAAAGAAAAAGGAATTCCTTATTCAGTCACCTAGGCAAAGAGGAAGCAACCTAGTTTATTCCATTTAGGCCTTTTAGTGAGACCTTAGTGCCAGTGTAGGGGGAAGATAGGCTGAGAGTTTAGTAAACCAATCCCGGGTTAGTAAAGTCCTCTTTAGGTGGGATAGAACTCTCTTATGCAAGATTTGTTGGGTTTTATGCCTTAAAACTCGTAGATTGTGAATGGTGACAAATTGTTCACTTGTCTCAATACGTTGTTATTAAGGTTTGTACAATAAAGAGTTATTGTTACTAAAATTGCACAATATGACCCAAATCCAATAAACTAAGATCCAAGGTTGTTTAGATGAAACTTGGACTAGTATGTGGGGACATACGGGGATCAGTGTTCAAGTAACAACCTAAATGGTCTATAGTATAGGGATAAGGCTGGGTACCTTATCCTGGTAACACTATGTGATACGACCCACTTTGTATTTGATACAGATGCAATGATCCAAAGCATCCATGTAGGAGACATGTGAGTGGGGGTATCCTATGCAATGAGTTTGCATAAGACCGGACCGCGAAATAGTAACCACTAGATGTAACACCGTTAACTAGTTTAAGTTTCTATTTCAATAGAATGACCTAGGTAACTCAATCTCAATCCTGAGTATGTTATGAACCCCTTTCAGGAGGGATTGTCTTTAGATTTGTATGGGTGAGAGTGGCCAGTTCGCCGACTCAATAAGCCTACCATTTCAGGGGCAAGACCGAGTGGGGGCTGGGAACATAACATTACAAGATAGAATTCACTCCTTCCCCTATTGGGGTAAGCAGATGTGTGTTCCCTTAAGGGCTGATTCCGGGTCTTGAACAAGGGCGCCCATCCTCTCCTCGCCAGAGAGGAACTGCTGTTTATTGATTGGATCATAAACAGATTGTTCATTAGAGGAATCAGTGGTACTTAAGGATCTAGAGGTAACCCAGGGGTAAAACGGTAATTTGACCCAGCTGGCGTTACGAACGCTCGTGAAAGATTGACTTACCGTTAATGGTCGATATCCGTGGACACATAAATATTCTACAGTGAGAAGAGTGCAGCTGTAGGTCTTTAGTGGAGTGACCCACAGTTAACGAATGTTGACTAACTTGGTTAATGAGTTTAGCCAATTAGTCTTGTATCGTTGGAGCTTTTGATCTGTAGGTCCATTAGGTCCACCTGCTAGCTCGTAAAGGGTTCTGAGGTTAAATAGTCTTGAATAGAATTTGAAGTGCGTTCAAATTCAAGGGAATTATATTATTTGATACAATTAAGATAATCTATGCAGATACATTATAATATAAGTTTAATTGGTGAATTAAACTTTATATTATAAATTAATTTTGGATATGATTCAAAATTAATTAATGAAAGAATTAAATATTTGAAGGAGTTTAAATATTAAATATGAATTAGATTCATATTAAACTATAGGTTAAAATTAATATGAATAAGGATTCATATTAAAACTATAGTATAAGAGAGAAAATGAAATTAATTAGATATGTGATATTTGATTAATTTACAAATTAAATAATTTTAATTTAATTAATCGAAATTAAAACTATAGTTTATAATTAAATAATTTTAATTTAATTTGGTTAAATATGATTTAATCGAAATTAAAACTATAGTTTATAATTAATGTACATTTGATGCACATTAAAACTATAGGTTAAATGAGAGAAACATATTTGAGTTTAATTCAAATATAGTATTAATTAGATATATGATATTTAATTAGTTGGTTGAATTAATTTAGTTAAATATGATTTAATTGAATTTTAAAACTATATGTTATTATTTAATTTAACTGAAATTAATTTGGTTAAATTAATTAGGTATGTAACATATAGTATTGATAATTATTAAATCAATGAGATTAATTAATAATTATTAATTTGGGGAGTGGGAGTTAATTGTGGAACTCCCCACACTCCCTTCAATCAACAGGTGTGATTATATCTCTCTCTTTGATTTTTGATTTGGATAACCAACTCTCAAAAACTCTCGCATCCCTTAAGAAAAAAGACAGTGATGATTATTATTGTTGTAGTTCCCAACAATTCAAGAAGAGATCCATTCAAGAAGAGATCCCACAATCTCAACCTCATGAATTCAGAGTATAGCAGGTGATCCGATTGGTAGTGTTAATTGAGGAGCATTGTGCTGTGGAATTGGTTCTACAATAAGTAAGTTCCTCAAATTCTAAATCGTTTAGAATTAGTAATTGCATGCTTAATCTAGGTTTAAATTTGAGAATTGTTCTGAAATTTAAAGCCAATGTACCGGTGTTTTCTATGAAACCCAATTAACGATGAATTTATCTGATATACGCTTCTGCTGCCAAAGGATTTTCATTCCTTCAAGATTATCTTCGAAAACTTTTGATTTGTCTCCCCATTGGGTCTCATGTGAATGTCTCTTGATTGCTTTAGTTTTTGAATGTTTGAGCTTTGAGGATTAAATCACTATTGCATTTATATGTACAACATTTTTCTTCAGTTTGTGTGTGCCTTGCTCGAGGACTAGCAAGATTTAGGTTGGGGGTATTTGATAACACCTGATTCGTGCTATTTTATTATCTCTAATCTAAGCTTGTTAGAGGAATTTTATGCTTTAATTGTCTTTATTGCAGATACTTTGAGCACAGGTGACATTGGGAGCCAACCACACAATTTGGTGTTAATTCGGCCCAATTAAGAGTTTTGGAGCCATCTCGATATTCTTGGACGACGAGGAGGTGAAAAGACCCAAGTGGATTGAAACGGGCCTGAAGAGCTACACCAAGAGTCAAAGGTTGAAGCCCCATACCGAGAAAGATGGAGACAAAACCGAGAAAAAAGGCAGCAAGGCTGGAAGAGGGGTCAGCGTCCCTGGCGTCTCGATGCCGACGCGAAATTGAAGCGGAGTGAAAAGTTCGTGGCGTCTCAACGCTGCGACGAAGTATAAATATAGGCTTCGGTTTAGTCCACCGTGAGGTTAGAATTTTCGTACTTTTACGATTCTTTTCACCCCTTTTCTGTTTTCTGAGTTGTTTAGACCTTTTAGGGTCAATTCCTATGTATTCTTTTGGATTTATTTGCTGTTTTCCATTCTTTATGAGTAGCTAAGTTTATTGGATTCGTTGGATTGGGATTATGCTTTGAATATATATTATATCTTTGGCTGAGTTTTTTTGGTCTGTATTTATGTTCCTTGTTGTTTTTTATGAGCTTTTCATGCAATCTCATTTAAACCAATGCATGTTATTAATATCTTAGAATTGACGACTCTAGAAAATTAGTTTTGTGCATTCTATGAGTTATTTGAGATAGCCACTAGGCCGAGGCAAGTCCATCACTAATCTCGCATGTTTAGTGTAGCTTTTTGATAAGCCTAAGATGCATGATAAAGGTTGTATTAATTGAATCTGAATTTTGTTTATATTTGATTAATGCAATTCTGGACCCACGAGTTTAAAACGGCTAATGTATGTAAGCAATCGCGAGATCTCGCATTGTTTATTTTAGATTAGTTAGATATAGCTTGGTGATCATTAGGCTATGCATGCGGGGTAGCGGGCGATCAATCAAATTAATTAATTATATTGGCTGTGGGATTCTGGGTTAATTAGTTAATTAAACACAGGTTGGATAGGGGGATCCTCCGAGTAACCAAGAAGCTGTACCGGGCTTATATTAATTGCATGGAATGATTTTTAGAGAAAACTAGGAAACCAAGAAATAAAACATTCAAGCATAACACCCCCAATCCAACGATCCTTGATTCTATTGAATTTTATTCTATTCCCTTTTTGTTGCATGTTTTTCTTATTTAGCTTATATTTATATTCTGCATTTTATTTACTTATTTGCTCTGCCTGTTTAAAAATCCCCCTGTTGTGTCAAACGCAAAAGCCTGGATTCACTAGATTCCCCTTCCCTGTGTTCGACCCCAACCACTATTTCTACAAAAAAAATATAGTTGTAGTGTCGTGGAATTATAAATTCATTTGGTCGGGACCCTCGGCAAGTCCCGATCAAATTGGTGCCGTTGCCGGGGAAGGGCGCATTTCTATTGATTTTGGGTTTTTGTGCTTTTTCCTTTTTCTTTGCAGAGCTCAACGATGAAATCAACATAACCTTGACGTGGTAATTAGAGCGCCATGGGTGAGCACATGATGCATGATCTAGCAGCTCCTAATTCGAGTCATCTCCCATCTCTTGGAGACCTTGCAGTCACCAGAGAAATCATTTACATCACCCAGGCACTTGAGGAGGAATTTCACAACTGTGGTTCACTCCATTATAGACCCTCAGGCTGTCTCTTGAACAGTGATCCCCGTATGTCTCCACATACAGTTCAAGACTCATCCCACAGCCTAGGATGTTTAGTTTATTGGATTAGGGTTATTTAGGCAAGATGTACATAATATAGACAATAACTCTTTATTGAAAAAACATCAAACAATACTTTATTTATGTTCGGTCAATCATTACATTTACTATCTACGAGTTTTAGCGCATATAACCCAACAATTACCACATGCATTACCTTCTTACTTTTATAGAACAATGATGAAAATGACATTTAAAGTAAAATAAGCTTAGTAAATCAAAAAGGACTTTTCAGCCTGGGATCCCAGTTAAAACAGGAACAGATAAAATTTAGTCATTTCAACAAAGAACTCAAAAGCAAAACAAGTTCTAAAACAAAACATATCGAAATGCAAAGAATAAGGGGTTCGAAATCATAAAAAGCGAAAGTCTATTCTACGAAATTCCATGGCACATCCAACAATGTTCTGTCACGCGTTCTGTACACCTTTGCCTTTACTTGCAATTACATATTAGGGAAAAGAATGAGTATTTAAAAATACTCGGTAAGAAACAATACTGCTAGACATGCATCAACAGAAGTAACATGTGGTGAGTTCAGTTAAGGGTCTAATGATCATTTCTTGTCATTTCATTTCATTTCATTTTAACATGTCGTATGGGTCACATGGACAATTAATCCTCCTATCATACGCTTGCCAACTCACTAGAGGTGCACATGCGGGAATCGAGGGAGATCTCAACTCCTACCGATGGTAGAAGGCACCCAGTCAGTGGATTCGAGTCTCACCCATTAAGGCACCTAAGAGCGCATAACACTCTAGCTACCATCTCACTGGTGGAGAATCCATGGTTTTTTTTTATCGTTACTTTACTTCCACAGTTAGTAGATGACACCTAGTTTGCAAAGTCGAGTCCCGCCCATTTAGCTCCCTCATCTCAGTCTATAAACATCTCAATCCTAAATGATTAATTCCCATGACCCCTACTACGATAAAAAGTGTGTTCTTTTTCCTATTAGGACCCTTTGCACATAGCATGACTTAACTGAAAACTAACCTACCAGTTTCTTCTCCTAAAGTGTTTCTGAAGGCTAATCTATCATGCTCTCACCACATCACATCTCATCTCATTCAAGCATACAAAAAAAAAAAAAAAAGATCATGACTAGCATCCAGAATACCAAGCAGAAACACCACCACCTTCCAATTGCCAACATTCAATACCAACCTCCCATAATACACAACAACCATACATTCACATAAACTGGGTCCTACTATATCATAACACAATTATTTTCTTGCAGTCATACTCTTAATTGCAAAATTAAAACAACATTCATGTTATTTTTCCCAATCAATTCAGTCCAACCAAACAATTAGCAAATTGTTAAGCTGAAAGCCCAACTGACCATTCCAATATACAACTACAGTTTAACACAGTAAGTTACTTTCCTGAATAAACCAATACGGAACAAAGTGGCTTGGCCCACGGGTTTTCCTAGAAATCCCACAATTCCCTCTGTTTTGCCTTTAGTTTAATTCAACTCCAAAGGTCTCACACCCAATTCAATCCACCCAATCAGTCCTTTAGAAAACAAAGCTGGAAGATTGGACAACGGCGACATACAGACCTGAGAGACAATGAAGGAAAAACCCGTTGGACGATTTAGAGAGAAAAACCAATTGAGAAGGAGAGAAGGAGAAAGAAACAGTCTCCAGCGACTCGAGGCGGTATGGGTCTGAGTGATGGCGACCAGATCGATCCGAGGAAGGTGGCGGTGAACAGACCTGAGTGGCGGCGGCGAGCAGATCTGAGTGGCGGCTGCGTACAGATTCGAGCAACGGTAGCGTTCGCGGTGGTGGATCTACAAAAGAGAGAGAGAGCTAATTTGAGGTCCATTAGAGAGAGAGAGAGAGAGAGAGAGCTTAACGGAAAACTCGCGACGGCGTGGGTCTCACGTCGACCAGATCTGGGCGGCAGCGGCAGCGGCAGCGAACCAATCTGAGCTCACGGAGACGAAAGGGAGAATGAGTGAGGGAGAGAGAAAGAAAACGAGAGGGATGCGAGAGGAGACTCACTAGAAAATCTATGACGGCGTGGGTGGTCAACGACAACAGCGTGCGGTGAGAGGTGACGGAGGAGGGCGGCGGCGGTGACTGGTTTGCTGAAGACGAGAGAGAGAGAGAGAAAGAAGGTGTGAAAGATGAGGGAGAGATATCGTGGAGAGAGAAAGAGGGTCTGATTTTTTTAAAAAAATCTTTTTTTCTTTTTCTTTTTTTTAAACTCCTTAAATGCTGGAGAAAAATTCGTGAAAGAGTTTCCCCTCTCTTTTCCCTCCGTCTTTGACCGACTAAGGAGGAAGAATTTTTCCCTTTTTTTTTTTAAAAAAAAAAAATCTTTTGGTTGTTACATCATACTAACCTTAAAAGAACTTTCGTCCTCGAAAGTTGCTAGCCCTGGAACAGCTCTAGATATTTGGCCATCATTTCATCTTCTCTCTCCTGGTTGCTTTTTCGAAAAATTGATTCCGCGAAAGGACCTTAATGAGAGTTATCTTGCGATTACGAAGGACCCTCACCTCTCTATCAAGAATTTGCATAGGTTTCTCCTCATAAGTCCAGTTTCAGCTTAGTTGCAAAGGTTTGAAGTCCACTCTGTGGGCTAGATTTGCCAAATACTTCCGTAGCATTGAGACGTGGAAAACATTTTGAACTGCTGAAAGAGAAGGTGGCAAAGCTAAACGATATGCTACCGGACCAATCCGTTCCAAAATCTCAAACAGACCGATGAAGCGTGGGCTAAGCTTCCATTTCCTTCCAAACCTGAAAACTCCTTTCATTGGAGCTACCTTCAAGAAAACATGATCGCCCACCTCAAACTCCAATTCCCTTCTCCTTGTATCTGCATAATTCTTCTGTCGGCTTTGAGCCATTAACATCTTCGATCTGATTGTGCGGATGGTCTCACTGGAGGCTTGGATCAATTCAGGCCCCAACAACTGACGTTCTCCAACCTCATCCCAATAAACAGGGGACCTGCATCTTTTCTCATACAGAGCCTCAAACAGTGACATACCGATGGTCGTTTGATGACTATTGTTATAGACGAATTCCATTAAATGTAGGTGAGCATCCCAATTACCTGAGAAATCCAGAACGCATGCTCGCAACATATCCTCTAGGGTTTGGTTCAATCGTTTAGTTTGACCATCTGTCTGAGGGTGAGATGTTGTACTGAGATGTATTTGAGTACCCAGGGCTCTTTGCAAACTCCTCCAGAAGTTAGACTTGAACCGAGGGTCTCCATCTGAAACGATTGATACCGGCACCCCATGAAGCTTGACTATCTCTGTCATATATAATTATGCCCACTTTTCAACAGTGTAAGTGGGCTTTCCAGGGAGAAAATGAGCTGATTTGGTGAGTCTATCGATAATGACCCAAATTACGATGTAACCCTTGGCCGTTCTAGGCAATCCTGTAATGAAGTCCATGGATATATGCTCCCACTTCCATTCCGGGACACTCAGCGGCTGTAATAGGCCTGCTGGTTTCTGTCTCAGGGCTTTCACTTGCTGGAAAACGAAACACTTACTGACAAAATCCGCTATCTCTCTTTCCATGTTTTGCCACCAATAGTACTGCTTTAAGTCTTGGTACATCTTCGTACTTCCTGGATGAATTGAAAATGGTGAACTATGTGCTGTTGGGTCTCGTGGATAGTAAATGTAAGCATTTGACCAAACATTAATAAAATGATATTTCATGTATTATTGTTTGTATTGCGTATATCTTGCCTAAATAACCCTAGTCCAATAAACTGAACATCCTAGGTTGTTAGTATGAGACTTGAACTAGTATGTGGGGACATACGGGGATCGCTATTCAAGTTACAGCCTAAAGGGTTTATAGTATAGGGATGAGGCTGGGTACCTTATCCTGGTGACACTATGGATCAGGGGCGAATTTATGAAGGGGCAAGGGGGGCACGTGCCCCCCCTCAATTTAACGTTTTGTATATTATATATAAAATTTGTGGCTTAAATTTTAAGAGTTTAGTTTGGCGTGTTGGTTTCCGTCAGTTTATGTGAGTTGGTGCCCCCTGCCCGATCTTGGGTTCAAAACCCATTGCACGCTATATTTTATTTTCGGTAATTCCAGTTTTTCCTTTTTCTTTTCTTTGTTTTTTTTCTTTCCAGTTCATATTTAATTTCTTTCTGTTATTTTTCAGTTTTTTTTTCTTTTTTTTCTTTTTTTTTTAATACTTCAGTTTTTTTTAGGCCACTGTGATTTTCAAACGGAATAATTTAAACATTTTTAAAATATATTTTTTACCACTATCTAATAAATAAAGTTTTCATTTTCTTTAATGAACTTAAATTATGAAATAGAACGAATGTTAGAAATAGTATTGTTGACATTTGTACTTTGTGACTCATCCTAATTTAGTTCATATATTTTCATATGTACAAATTTAGCCTATGTAATTTCAATAAATCTTTAGATTAGCCATTATTAATTTGAAGTTACTCTAAAACATGGTAATAATCATAATTTTCACTCAAGAAAACATACCAATTGTTAATATGTTTTCAAAATTTATAAAACGAAAGCTAATAGAGACTAAATTTGTTTTGAAAAAGTTAACCATAGACTAATTTTAAGATTATTAAAAGTACAAGGATTATATTTGGACATAGGAATTATTGACCATAAAATAAAACAAGTTCCAAAGTACAATGACCAAAATGATATTTTAACTTAAAAAGAATATGAAATGACTTTATAAGTTTCTTTTAAAAAAAATAGGGAAAAAAATCAATTCTACCCCTAAACTTTGGGGTCAATTAAAACTCAATTTAAATCCTAAACATTCATAATTGAATTTTATGTCTAATGAAACTATAAACTTTCAATTTTGTGTTTAGTAAACCTGTGAATTTTGAAAAATGTCAAATAACACCTATCAGACACAAAATTGAAAATTCAAGAACTTATTGGACGCAAAATTAAAAGTTTAGAATTCTCTTAGACACATTTTTAAGTTTAGGGACCATAGACACAAATCCGAAAATTCAGAGACTAAACTTGTAATTTAACCTAATCGATATTAGGTATTTAAATATTATATCAATGCTTCTAAAGTTGCATTTATATGAACTTGTGCCCCCCCAGTATAAAATCCTGGATCAGCCACTGCTATGGATACAACCCGCTTTGTATTATGATACAAACGCAATGATCCAACATGTTCGTGTAGGGGACATGCGAGTGGGGGTATCTTGTGCAATGAGTTTGCATAAGACCGGACTGTGAAATAGTTAACCACTAGCTGTAACACCATTGACAAGTTAGGTTTCTATTTCACTAGGATGACCTAGGCAACTTAGTCTCAATCCTGAGTGGTTTATGGACTCTTGTTCACGAGAGATTGTTCTTTGATTTGTATGGGTGAGAGTGGTCTGCCCGCCGACTCAATAAGCCTGCCATTTTGGGGACAAGACCGAGTGGGGAGCTGGGAACATAACCACACAATATGGAATTCACTCCTTCCCGACATTAGGGTAAGTAGAGGTGTGTTCCCTTAAGTGGTGTCTCCGGGTCTTGAACAAAGGGCCCTGCCCTCTCTATGGCACGAGAGGGACTTCTGTTTGTTGGTTGGACCTCAAACAGGTTGTTCATTAGAGGAGCACTGGGGACTTAAGGATATAGATGTTACCTAGGGGTAAAACGATAATTTGACCTAGCCGGGGTTACGAACACACATGAAGGACTGACTTGCTGTTATTGGTCAATATTCGTGGACACAGAAATATATCTGCAGTGAGAAGAGTGCAACTGTGGTTCTATAGTGGAGTGAACCACAGTTAACGAATATTGATTAACTTGGTTAATGAGTTTAGCCAATTAATCTCATATCGTTGGAGCTTCTGATTTGTAGGTCCATCAGGTCCCACAGGTAACTCGTATAAGGTGTTGAGGTAAATTTACTAAGAAAATTTAATATGAATTGGATTCATATTAAAACTATAGGTTAAAATTAGTGCGCATTGGATGCACATTAATACTATAGTTTATATGAGAGAAAAATAATTGAATATGTGATATTCAATTTTATGATTAATTAATTAAAAGTTTTAATTTAGTTTAATTAAATTTGATTTAATTAAATGACATTAAAACTATAGGGTATAAGAGGGAAGTTCATTTAAATAATTATTTAAATGAATAATCTAATTAAATATGATTTAAATTAGATTATATTAATTAATTAATTAAATTAAAATTGATTTTGATTTTAATTAAATTTGATTTTAATTTTAATTAAAATTAAAATATCAGGTAACTGATTAGATCAGTTACCTGATCGTGCGTTCAGTTCCTGAATGTTCTCCTTCTCCCTATCGATAAGCAAGCAGTTTGTTGGCCTCTCTCTTGCTCTCTCTCATTCGCGTGTGACTTCAGAGAAAATTTCCAGAGAATTTTTCCTTCCTCTCCTTAGTAAGGCTCTCTCCCACAAGAAACCTCAACAAGTATCCTAAAGAGAATATCGGTTGCTCCTACGTGGTGGTGTTTGTGAAATTTTCAGCAAACGAATCCTCCTTGGTCACTGTAATTTTCTGCAAAAGCTCGAAGAATTGGCGAATTCGGTCTAGTTCTTCAACGAGACTCCCTTTGAATTCCTTAATAAAACCATGATTAGATCTAGGTTTTATTTAAGAAATCAACAGGTTTATAACCTGTTTTACAACCTTTTTTATGTGATATATATTGCTGTGATTTTGCGAACTATATTGGTATTTCAATTAAAATGAAACACAGTGTAGGTTATTTGATTTCTTCCGCTGCATAAGGGCTTTTATCCCTTCATGTGCCTTCGCTAATATCTTTTATTTAAGGTCGGCATTCCCAGGTACGCATAAGCGACCTTGGTAACACAAGCCGAGGTCCGAAGACAAGGAGAACTCGTTCATCTACCCTGCCTCCACTTGGCTGCGTTTAATGACGAGGTCAGGATCACTTGGTTAGGCAACTATGATCTTCTGTCTTAAGCTCGACTTAATTGTCAACTGAGCTAGGCGTGTCGTAACTTAGCCCACTACAACTATTATCTCCGCACGTTCCAAGTCATCCAATATATGAGCCTGAGTAGCAATCTGAAGGATTGGAATTCCTAAATTCCCAGTGGAAGCATATAAGATCGATTCGTATTTTAATTAAGTTTTCTAAAATACCAATACATTGGTAAATCATACAGAATGATTATATATATAAATTAAGCTAAGCATGCATTAGATCTAAATCTAATAATTAAGGCCCCGTTTGATAACCATTTTGTTTTTGGTTTTTGGTTTTTAAAAATTAAGCCTATAAACACTACTTTCCCTAATAAGTTTCTTTGTTTTGTTCTCTATCATCTTCTCATGTTTTCAAAAACCAACTTAAGTTTTGAAAACTAAAAAAAGTAGTTTCCAAAAACTTGTTTTTGTTTTTGGAATTTGGCTAGGAATTCAAATGTGTCATTGACAATGATGAAAACAATGGTAAGAAATTTGGTAGAAAACAAGCTTAATTTTCAAAAAACAAAAACCAAAAACCAAATGGTTATCAAATGGGGCCTAAAAGAATGAAATACTTACTTGTTGAAGACTTTCTTCAATGAACTCCCACCAAGAACAATATGGTTACAGTAGGGACACTACCATCGAGATCTTCCACTACTATATCTTTGGGACTAGGAACCAAGTTGTGGGACTCGGTGTTCTTAAACGTTGGGAAAAAAAATTCACTAGAATGTTGTGAAATTCCTAGAGAGAAATTTTTCTTGAGAGCAAAGTCTTGTGTTATGAGTTCTCTCAATTGGGAAGACATTTTGTCCTTTATATAGAGTGTCATATCCCTTTCCTATTCATAATAGGTTAGGGATATATTTAATTAATTAATAATTAATTACTCTTCCCAATTCTAATAGGATGGGGAATCATTTAATTAATTAATTAAATCAATAATTAAATCAAATTTAATTAATTTCATTTAAATCATATTTAAATGAATATCTCCCACATAACCTATAGTTTTTAATTAAATTAAATAATTAATTAATTCTCCAATTAATTAATTACTAAATTAAATATCTCATATTTAATTTAGGCCTACAATTAAATTGTATTTAATTGTATTTCTCTCAATTAATAAAGTTTAATCTTAAATTAAAATTTATATTATAATGTATCACATACATTATATTAATTGTATCTCATACAATTAACTTGATTTCCCATAATGGATTTTAAACTATTCAAATTCCTTTCAAGACTAATTGTTCCTAATTACCCTTTATGAGCTAGCAGTGGGACCTAATGGACCTACAGATCAGAAGCTCCAATGATATGAGGTTAAATGACTAAACTCATTAATCAGTTTAACCAATGTTCATTAACTGCGAGTCACTCCACTAAAGACCCACAGTTGCACTCTTCTCACTGTAGAATATTTCTGTATCTATGGATATAGACCTATACCAGTAAGTCAATCATTCAGGAGTTTTCGTAACCACAGTTGGGTCAAATTACCGTTTTACCCTTTGTGTTACATCTGTTTCCTTAAGTATTAGCGCTCCTCTAATGAACAACCTGTTTATGGTCTAACCATTAAACAGAAAGTCCCTCTCGGGCCAGTGAGAGGGCGAGATCCCTTTGTTCAAGTCCCGGAGTTGATAACGAGCATAACAAGCTATTTTCCCCCATCTATTTTAGTTAGTTTTTGAAATTAAATTGGCCAAATTTATGCATTTTAATGTTCTATTTTTAGGAATAAATTATCGGAACTAAATAAAAAAAATGGAGTTAATCGGGTGTTCGGGACACGAAAAGAGGCCAAGGAAACGAAGAGAATCAAAGTTGGAGGCTTTTAAAAGAGGCAAGTTCGAGAGCTAGCGTCGAGATGCTGCTTTCTGGGCGTCTCGACGCTGTGACAATAGCGTCTCGACGCTCTCGGTTTTTCCTTAAACAGAATGGGCGGTAAGGGGACAACGTCGCGACGCTGCCTATAGCGTCTCGACGCTGTCGACAGATTGTCTATAAATAGAATGTGATTTGCTACGACCAAAGGGAGTTCATTTGATGCAATTTTAGCCGTAAACTCGACTAAAGACCTTCTGTGGGAGTTGAAGCAAGGTAGAGGAGCAGGATTCAAGGTTTGGCTTGTGAAGATCGTGACGGGGACGTGCGGTTTCGGCAACAATAGTGTTCTATCTCCTCTCACCATTTCCTTTAGTTGTTTTAATGGCTGTTTTAGGCTTAGCTTACATCGTAACGCCGTGTATGAGTAGCTAAGTTTATTATCTTAGGGATTGATGTAGCCTTTTGGGCGTTATGGATTAATTTCGGATGTATGCTTTGATTTCATTTATGCATAGGCTTACCTTAATGCTTTCAATTTATTGGCCATGAATTGAATGATGTTTTGTCTAAATCTTGCTCGGGAGAGGGGGTTTAGCTTAGATCTTGTTATGCATAACTAGGATAGTCTTAAGATCGGGAGATTTAAGATGATCTTAGAAATCGTTAAAAAGGATTAGACTTAAGGTCTGGCATGTTAATGAGTTTAGATAGAGATATTGAATTCATTGCATGTGAGAGAATTATTTATGCTCGGGAGAGTTAAATATGAATTGAGTTATTCCTAGATTTATGAAACATAGCATGTTAAATCATCCATTAATTAATTCATAATCTCAATCGGTGAAATCAACTCCCTAAGAGTTTTTCATCATTTGAATTCCATAATTTTCAGCTTTGTGTCTTGTTTTATTCATTCTCACTATATTTTGCTCCCTAGATAAAATTGGACATAAGTATTTGCGGTAATTAATTTGATTAGAAACCCAATCTAGAGGATGATATTCGATCTAAAAAATCACTATATTATAACTTGGCCCATACACTTGCGGTAAGCAAATTGCACATCAGGAGTCACCACTTAAGGGAACACTCATCTACTTCTCCTAGAAGTGAGAAGGAGTGAGTTCCTTCTTGTGTTGTCATGTCCCTAGCCTCCCACTCAGTCTTGTCCCCAAAAAGGAAGGCATATTGAGTCGGCTTATAGGCCATTCTCACCCATGCTAATCAAAGGACAATTCCTCATGAGAAGGAGTTCATGACACACTCAGGATTAAGACTGAGTTACCTTGGTCATCCTATTGAAACAGTAACCTAACTAGTTAACGGTGTTACAACTAGTGGTTGACTATTTCGTGGTCCAGTCTTATGCAAACTTATTGTATAGGATACCCCCGCTCGCATGTCTACTACATGGACGCTTTGGATCACTACGTCTATATCAAATACAAAGCAGGCCGTATCACATAGTGTTACCAGTGTTGGGTTTTATGTCCTAAAACTCGTAGATAGTGAATGTAACCGTTGACCGAATATTAATGAAATAATATTAATGTATTTTTCCATTAAGTGTTATTAGTTATTTTATTGTTTGTCTTTGCCTAAAATAACCCTAATCCAATAAACTAGACATCTTAGGCTGTAATATGAGTCTTGAACTATATGTAGCGACATATGGGGATCACTGTTCAAGAAACAGCCTAAAGGGTCTATAGTATAGGGATAAGACTGGGTGCCTTATCCTGGTGACACTATGGATACGACCCACTTTGTATTTGATACAAACGCCATGATCCAACACGTTCGTGTAGGAGACATGCGAGTGGGGGTATCCTATGCAATGAATTTGCATAAGACTGGACCGCGAAATAGTAACCACTGGTTATAACACCGTTAACTAAGTTGGTTTTCTATTTCACAAGGACGACCTAGACAACTTAGTCTTAATCCTGAGTTGATTATGGACTCCTGCTCATGAGGGATTGTCCTTTGATTTGTATGGGTGAGAGTGACCAATACGTCGACTCAATAAGCCTACCATTTTAGGGACAAGACCGAGTGGGGAGTTGGGAACATAATCATACAAGATGGAATTCACTCCTTCCCGACTTTAGGGAAGCAGATGAGTGTTCCCTTAAGTGGTGACTCTGAGTCTTGAACAAAGGGTCCTACCCTCTCAATGGCACGAGAGGATTTTCTGTTTGATGGTTGGACCACAAACAGGTTGTTCATTAGAGGAGAACTGGTACTTAAAGAAATAGAAGTAACCCGGGGGTAAAACGGTAATTTGACCAAGCTGGTGTTACGGACACTCGTGAAGGACTAACTAGTCGTTATTGGTCTATATCCGTGGACACAGCAAATATGTCTGCAGTGAGAAGAGTGCAACTATGAGTCTATAGTGGAATGTACACATAGTTAACGAATATTGATTAATTTGGTTAATGAGTTTGACCAATTAATCTCACATCGTTGGAGCTTCTGATCTGCAGGTCCATTAGGTCCCACTGGTAGCTCATAAAGTAATTTGAGGCAACTAAGTAATAAATGTAAATTGAAAGTGTTCAATTTACTAAGAGAAACAATATAATATATATTGATATATTATGAGAGAAATAAATATTTGAAGAAATTTCAAATATTAATGTGAGTTTGATTCATATTAAATTTATAGGAATTTGAAAGAGTTCAAATATGAATTAATTAATTTAAGGCCTAAAATTAATTTGGGCAATTAATTAATTCAAGGCCAAAAACTAAATATGTGATATTTAATTGGTGACTAATTAATTAAAGAGTTAATTAGTTGAAAATTAATCAATTATGGAAATAATTAATCACTTATGAAAGTGATTAATCATTTATGGAAATGATCTAATCACTTATGGAAGTAATTAGTCATTTGTGGAAAAGATTAATCAATTATGGAATTGATTGATCATTGATTGATTAAATAAGGAATATATTAAATTAGTTATGGAAATAATTGATTTAATGTGAATATTTTATTCATGGTCTTTCTCCTATAAATAGAACACTAGACCTAATGGTTTAGTAGCCCTCTTGCTCTTAGAATCACAAGACAAGACCCTAGAATTCTCTTTAGCCTCCCTCTTAGAGAAAGACTCCCACAAGTCTTTTGCTTCCTAGACTTAGAGACATACCGGTGTAACCTCTTTGGTGATTGTGTTCTTGAGAAGAAATTTCCAACGAACGATTTCCAAGAGGCTGCTGCGTTTTCAACCGTTAGGAGCATCGTTGGTGAAGATCGGTCAAGTCTACAACGAAGGTTTGTAACGGTTCTTACCATTTTCTTTAGAAAAACATGAAAATAAAATTAGTTTTATTTTTCTAGTTTTTCAGCATGTTTATAGCGTTTTACCGCGGCTTTAAAGCATGTTTAAAGTTTCGTTTTGCCTATTCATATTGGTATTTTGATATTAATTAATATACGGCGCAAGGTCATATCGATGCGCTTCCGCTGCGCCTGGGCTTTCATCCCCTTCAACTAGGATAAGGTACCCAACCTTATCCTGTACTATAGACATTTTAGGTTGTTACTTGAACATCGATCCCCATATGTCCCCACATATATGTTCAAGTTACATACAAACAACCTTGGATCTTAGTTTATTGGATTTGAGTCATATTGTGCAATACTTAACAATAACACTTTGTTGTAGAAACTTAATAACACTTTATTGAAAACAAGTATACAATTTGTTTACATTCACTATATCTACGAGTTTTAGGGCATAAAACCCAACATAATCAAGGCAGACGTATGAGCAGTCTTCTTACGGAGGGCATTTGCGACCACATTTGCCTTGCCTGGATGGTATTGGATGTCACAATCGTAGTCTTTTACTAATTTCAGCCATCTCCGTTGCCTCATATTCAATTCCTTCTGGGTGAAGCGGTATTTCAAACTTTTGTGGTCCGTGAAGATTTGAATTTTCTCTCTGTATAAATAGTGCATCCAAATCTTCAAGGCAAAGACCATTGCTGCTAATTCCAGGTCATGGGTCGGGTAGTTCTTCTCATAATCTTTTAGCTGACGAGACGCATAAGCAATGACCTTACCATGCTCCATTAACACGCAACCTAGTCCCTTCTTTGAGGCATCACTGTAAATAACAAATTCTCCTGAACCATCGGGTACTGTGAGTACTGGTGCTTAAATTAGTCTTCGCTTAAGCTCTTGGAAGCTTGCCTCACAAGTTTCATTCCACACGAATGGAGTACCCTTCCGAGTCAACTTAAGTTTGGGGTACGACTATACTGGAGAAGCCTTGCACAAAATGGCGGTAATAGCTTGCTAACCCCAAGAAGCTTCGTATCTCACTGACTGAAGTGGGTCGAGACCAATTGGTCACTACTTCTATTTTGGTTGGGTTTACTGTGACACCTTCCTTCGACACCACGTGCCCTAAGAAGGAAACTCGTTGTAGCCAAAACTCACACTTAGAGAATTTGGCGTACAACTTGTTCGCTCTTAAGGTGATCAAAACTCTTCTGAGATGATCCTTATGTTCCTCCTCTGTTTTGGAATAGATAAGGATATCATCAATGAAGACAATTATGAACGTAACGAGGAACTCCTTAAATACTTTGTTCATCAAGTCCATGAATACTGCAGGAGCATTAGTAAGTCCAAAGGACATCACTGTAAATTCATAATGCCCGTACCTGGTCCTGAAAGCTGTTTTAGGTATATCTTCCTCTCTAATCCTTAACTGATGATATCCTGATCGTAGGTCTATCTTAGAAAATATTGCTGCACCTTGAAGCTGATCAAAGAGGTCATCAATCCTGGACAGATGGTATCTATTCTTTATTGTCACTTTGTTCAGCTCTCGATAGTCTATGCACAGACGCATGGACCCATCCTTCTTTTTCACAAATAAAACAGGGGCACCCCACGACGAAACGTTGGGGTGTATGTAACATTTATCTAGCAGCTCCTAAATCTGCACCTTAAGCTCTTCCAATTCTGTTGGAGCCATTCTATATGGGGCTTTAAAAATCGGATTAGTCCCTAGCTCAAGCTCAATACAAAATTCAACTTCTTGTGCTGGCAGTAGTCCTGTTAGATCCTCATGAAATACATTTGCGAATTCCCTCACTACAGGTATTGAGGTCACTGACACCTCGGTGCCCCTTGTGTCAACCACGTTAGCCAGTAGGCCCCAAGCTCCTTTACCAATCAACTTTCTCACCTTCATTGCATAGACTACTTTAGGAACGCCCTTGATCAATGATCCTTTAAACTTGAAGCTTGCCTCCGATGGGGGGTTTGAAAACAACCTCCTTACGATAACAATCTATGTTGGCATAATTAGAAGCCAACCATTCCATTCCCAAGATCACATCGAAATCACTCATGTCAAGAGCGATCAATGTCACATCTATCAGTCGATCGGACACTAACATTTGACAGGCTTTCCCTGCTTCACTAGCTAGCAACGTTACCCCCGCAGGGGTTGAGACTGACAAAACATAGCCTAACGGCTCTAGTTCTAGGTTGACTTAATTTACAAATGGTGTAGAAATAAAGGAATGAGTTGAACCCGAATCAAACAACACGAAAGGGTAATGACCGAAAATAGGGATGGTACCTGTCACTACTGCATTTAGGTTCTCTGCCTCCTGTCGGGTGGTGGCAAATACTTTGCCATGCTGTTGTGCTGGTCTTACCCCAGATGCCTGGTTTGAGCTAGACGGCTGGGTCGCATGATTGGATTTCCTCTTATTGCAGTTCGGAGCGAGTGTCCTTCTTGGCCACACTTAAAACATAAGTGGGTCCCTACCAGGCAATGACCCCAGTGATATTTCCCACATGATTGGCATAACGGCCTATCCTGATTAGGCACTTGCTGGTTTTGTGCTCTTTGTCGACGGTCCTGAGTTTGGCCTCGTCTAGGGAAGTGCTGACCCCTCTGTGTGTTTGAATTCATCTGATCAAATCTTCACTTTTGACCTGAGGAAGGTTCTAGAGGGGCAACTACTGGTCGATGATCAATCAACTCAGCCACCCAGACTGTTGTGGCATAATCTTGTGGTTGATGGGCTACCACACTACCTTGTATCTCTTCTTTTAAGCCCATGATAAATCGTTCCACTTTATCAGCCTCTGTAGCTACCATGGTAGGAGAAAATTGAGACAGTCTAGCGAACTCCGTCTCATATTCCTCTACAGTTCGACTCCCCTGCTTGAGAGCTACAAACTCTGTTTGCTTACGAAAACAGGAGGCCGCAGGGTAATACTTCCGAAAGAATGCTTCCCTGAACTGGGTCCATTGCTAACGTCTATAGTTCTCTTGACCGACTGCCACCAAATTAAAACATTGTCCTACAACAAGAACACATCACAATAAACCTTCTGGTCTTCCAGACAATTCATGTGGCGAAAGACGATGTCGATGGAAGATAGCCATAGCTCTGCCACTGTGGGGTCCCTTGATGCTCCATCAAACGAACAGGGGTCCCACTTCCTAAAGTCCCTTAAACACCTTGCCTCTCTCGACAGTGATTCATTGTTTTGAGGCGCTTGGGCCTGCTGCCCTGCAATCATGCCTGCAACTGCTGCCTGTATTGCAGACTGACCTGTCTCGACAACTGCTGATTGAACAATTGCCTGAATGGCATCCACCGTGATAGGTTCTGCTGCAGGTGCCGACTGCTCAACTTGGGGGTCTTCTGCTAGATTATCTTCCGCCCCACTGGTGGCACAACTGCCTCAGGGGCTATCCGACCCCTACCACGACCTCTTCTGCGACCTCTTCCACGACCTCTGTAGGATCGTATGGCAACACTAGAGGGGGGTGAATAGAGTTGCTTAATAAAATTTAAAACTTTTTTCCAAATTAAAATGAATTGATTTAAACTAAGTAAATTTAATAAGCACTATAAAGCATAAAATATGCTAAGAAATATTTGACAATTTTCCTAGGCATACAATCTACTCATAAAAATGAAATAGCGGAAATTAAAAGAGTAGAGAGAAAGAGATAACACCGGGAAATTTTATAGTGGTTCGAAAATTCCTACTCCACTCCCCAAGACTCCTTCTAGGGTATTTTACTGCAACGGCTCTCTTACGGGTGAGAACCAAACCGACTCTTTTTCAGGTTCAAGAGTAAACCTTTACCGATCCTTTTACAGGTTCAGGACCCAACCTATACCGATCTTTTTAAACGGGTTCAAGATCAAACCACTAAGATCCTTTTTAACCGGGTTCAGGATCAAACCACTACAAATCCTTTTTCGAGTTCAGGATCAAACCACTCACTCAATTCCCAAGGTGCACCCACACCTTATTACAAGTTCCCAATGATAAAAGAAGAAAAGAAGCTCACAAAATAAAATACCTCTTGAAGGCTAATTACACAAGGTTGAGCACTCACAATAATAAAACCTCACAAAATAACAATAGGCCAATTTAGGAGCAACGGAGGAATTTTGACAAGAATGGAGAGTAAGGAGACTTGAGAGTTTAAGACTTTGATGTCTTTGAGTGTGTGTTGGAGGAGAAGAAAATGGCTCAATTTATAGATGGAGGAATTGAATTTTGGCCATTGGATTAATTTCAAAATGGATGGTGAAGATTTAATTTTATAAAGGAAATGATTTGAATTTAAAAATGAGATTGAGAATATATTAAGAGATTTTGAAATTAAGAATGAAATTTGAAAGATTGAAATTGGGAGATTTGAGAATAAAATGGGGATTTGAAAGGTTATGAAATTTGGAAAGAATTCAAATTTGAAGGAGGTGTAATTTATGAATTTTGGAGAAATTTGGATGAAGGAAAATAAAAAAATGAAGCTAACAAATTTCTCAAAAATAGTTGAAATGCTCTCCAAGATGAGTAGACTTTTTCAGAATTTTTTCACATTTTTTTCGGAATTTTTTTCGAACCTTAAATAGACCAAAAATGGCTAAACTAGCTGTTCACACGTAACTTCGGAGATGGAGACACGTGGAATAAACAATATATTGTATTAATTTTGTATGCGTGTGGATATACAATCTCTAATGTTGATCCTCTGATTCTCTCTCTTGTGTGTGGATGTGTTTCACTCGAGGGCTGGAACGCTTGATCTCGAGTCTGGAGCTTCAACGGATTCTTGGAGCTTGAAGTCTTCCAAATCTTGAAGGAGTCTTCAGTCTTCAGGAAGTGTTCAGCACTTTGAAACTTGTGGATTTCAAGGAGTCTTCAGTCTTCAGTCTTCAATCTTGATGAAGTTCTCTGAATTCTCTGACTCTGGCTTCGAGCTTCAAAATTCTGACCCCCTCCATAGAAGAGAACCCCTCTATTTATAGAGTTCTCACTAGATGGGCCCTGGTGACTTTTGGGCCAACAACTTGGGCTTGGGCTTCATTGATCTTGGGTTCAACTATTTAGTCTTGGGTCTGGTTCATATTTGACCCAAAACCTTATGACCCAAATATTTAAAAGACCCAAATTTGATCCAAATAAATATTTTTTTTAATCAATGGGTCAAATTAATTAATTTGATCAAAATAATTTAATTTTAATTAACTGATCAAACAGAAATTTGGCTCTATAAATTTATAATTGGCCAACTTTATTTTCAAATTAAATTTGGGACACATGTCAATTTATAATTGGTCCCAAATTTAATTAATTTTAATTTCGTCATTATTTTTATGTGATGACGTGGCAATTTGTGATTGGTCAAAATTTCTCCTTCAACAAATGCCCCCTTTTCGAGATTTAGGTCAAATTATGTGTGGATGAATCTCGAAAAGAAATTACTTTGAATTTTTCTTTACCCCACTTGCTCGATGACAAATTGTCATTTGAATCTCAATTGGATTTTAATTTCCTATTGAATTTCAGTCAAGTCCAAATTCTATGTAACTTTGAATTTGGAGTAATTTCTCTCTATTTTGAATTTTACTCGAGTTTAATTTGGAGCTAAATTATGATTAGGCCCAAATTATCTCAAGATAAACTCAACTTCAAATGCCTTGAATTTCAAATAAGGCTTAAAAATTTTAGTTGGGGTAATGTTGAATTATATCCAAATTTTGGTTTAAGGAATAAAATTCTAAAAATTTGCTCCTTTGATTTAGATTTAGCTAAAAAAAATTAGCTATACCGATTTTAATTTAATTTAAATCGAATCAAATTCGAAATTTATCCAATTTATCTTACTTTAAATTTGGATCAATTCGAATTTTTATTCAAAATTTATTTAAATCAAATTTCCCACTTGGATTACAATTTGAATTGACACTCCTAATTTGATAAGGCTTAAAAGATATGATTTGGTTAAAATCCAAATCAAATTAGGATTTGGAAATTCTCCACTATAAATTAAAGCCTCCCACAAGAGAACGTCTCACACTTCATCAAATCGTATTCACGTGAGTTCAGTTTTTTTCTTCGACGTGGGCTTCAAGTTCACAATTCGTGACTTCACTCCAGTTTTTTCTTTTATTTCAATCCCAGCCGCAAGTCCTTCTTCTTTTTTTTATCTTTGCTTTTTTTTTTTTGTTTTTTTTGTTTTTTTTTTTTGTTTTTTTTGTTTTTTTTTTGTTTTAAAAAAACAATGAAAGACCGCAAGTTTTGCAAAGTTTTGCAATTCCAATTTCAATTTCAATATCAATTTCAATTTCAATATCAATTTCAATTTCAATTTCAATTTGCGGCAGTCAACACATTAAGTTTTTCTTTAATTAATTTTTTTTTAGTTAATGAACTTGTTGTAACTTGTTTCCATTTTTTTTTTTTTTTTTTTTGTATGTCCGTTTTTCCTTACTACGGTCCTTTCTTTGCAGGGTTAAGAATTAATAAACTTATTTGACGATCTCTTTGGGCACAACATCAATCTTTGCCCACCACTTGAAAGGTATATACATATTCATTTTTTTTTTTTTTTGAATATTGCATATATTCAATTGGTGGCCTTATTGGATGTGTACATATGAACTACTTGGATTGTGTCATATATTATTGCAATTTTTTTTTTTTTGGTAGTTTTTTTTTTTGTCCCCTATTTTTTTTTTGCACATATATTATTGCAATTTGTTCCTTTCTTACTTGAATGTGCAAGCTTCATGCAACAGTCGTCACCAAATTCACTTGCAGTGATTTCACCACCTGTCTAGACCAGTCACTTTGATGACTGTAGTTTCCTGCAGGGGTGGTCACCACGGTCGTCATCAGCTTCACTTGCAGTGATTTCACCACCTGTCTAGACTAGTCACTTTGATGACTGTAGTTTCCTGCAGGGGTGGTCACCAGATTCGCCTACAGTGATGCACTCCTGCTAGACCAGTCCCCATTTTATTGGGTGATCTGAGTAACCTGCAGGGGTAGTCACCAGATTTGCCTACAGCGATGCACTCTTGCTAGACCAGTCCCCATTTTATTGGGTGATCTGAGTAACTTGCAGGGGTAGTCACCAGATTCGCCTACAGTGATGCACTCCTGCTAGACCAGTCCCCATTTTATTGGGTGATCTGAGTAACCTGCAGGGGTAGTCACCAGATTTGCCTACAGTGATGCACTCTTGGTAGACCAGTCGTTTTGATGACTATAGTGTCTTATAGAGTTGGTTATATATATATTTTTTTATGATTGATTATTCATGCATCACTTTCTTGCCTTCATAACTTCTTGGATAAGATTGACATTTTTTTTTTTTGTGTAGAAAAACTTATCTCCATCATGGTGTATTTTACTGAGCACCCTGATCCTGAGAAAAACTGCTAAGTCATCTTGAAGGACAAAGATCAGCCTGTTGAAAATGGCGTTATACTTTCTGTAGGAGAGACAATATGCGGCAATTTTAGGGGATCACAACATTGCCTGAATAATTCAACCTCTTTGTCTAGATGGTCAGAAGAAAGACTTTTGAGTCACGACTCTTCATTGAAGGCGTGGTTTTTAGAGTCTCCAATTCATAGCAAGGTGCCGGGCGAAAATCCAGAATCAACTTTAGGTCGTCGAATTATTGGAGACTAACAAGTTCGTTGGGGTAATTCAATAAGAATTCATGGAGAATTCTTTTATATACCTGATTATTGGGAATGGTTAGAGGTCGTAATTTCTTTAAATACGCCGATACTGAAGAAGACTTGTTTGTTTGATGCTGTAATGGCTTCCCTATACACTTATGACCGCAATAATGATATAATTCGAGCTTTTTGTGAAGCATGGTGTCCATCCACAAATACACTTCATACATCATCAGGAGAGTTGTCTATCTCTCTATGGGACATGTGGAGATTAGGAGGTCTTTCCATCAAGGGTAGGTTTTATGATGAAGTTGTTCCTTGTTGTAAGGAATTATTAGGTTCGCCTAATCGAAAGGATGAAGATTGCCCAAAAGTTTGTGAGTACCTTTTTGCTGCGTACTATCACATTGCATCTCAACAACGCGATTGCCTTCAAATTCCTATCAAATCGTGGATTTCTTTCTGGTTTAAAGGAGATTTGAAATATGAAAAACCTCCTTCCCGAAAGCCGAAGAAGACTTCTCGTCCACGTCAGACCCATAATCTGAATGGAGCTCCTACCAAGCGTCACAGCTGGTCCGAAAAAGAAATGGACTTATTTTGCATGTTGGGCGTAGAAGATGAACTGAAAGATAAGACATACTTGGCTGCCTTTCTTTCTTGTTGGTTGTGCGCATTTGTATTTCCCGATCAACGTGCTTCTCTTCGTCCAGAAGTTTTTAAAGTCGCCAGTCTTATGGCTGAAGGTTTCGTTTTCAGTCTTGCTGTTCCTGTTTTGGCCAATATTTATCATGGACTCGGCCAGATTCACAGTGCATCTCCTTCTGCTGGATTTTCAAAGGCTTGTTTTCCTTTGCACTATGTCCATGCTTGGCTGGCTTATTATTTTAACACGCATTACAAAGTCCCAGCACCTGTCATTGGCCCAATGATGGTTGAGTTTTCTGGCGAGGGTGGGGCTAAGTACTTTAATGATTTTGAAGCCCGTGTACATATTCACAAAGGTAAATATGTGTCATGGTATGCGAGTCTTCAAGCCAGAAATACAGGCGAGCTTTTGAAAGATGACGGGAAATTATCGTTTTGGCTTTCTTCATTCTTCATAAGCATTCGGTCGTGTTTCTTGTCTTCACGCTGTGGATCGTTGATGGTTATTGAAGCTTATAGTCCTTGTCGATTTAGTCGACAATTTGGATTCTATCAAGACATACCGAATGACTTGAGTAAAGAAATTCCTGAGGCAAATTTAGCGAATGTGTTTCGTCTTTGGAGGATATGCACTCAAAGAGGAACATTATCCCAAGTATACCTTCCTGCTCGTGCAACGAAACCACACACTCAGGTTACTCAACGCTACAGAAGTTGGTGGTTAGCCAAGCATGGGAATTATCTTGAAGAAGGCATACAAAAGTTGGCGGACAGCGCTTCTCCTCTTCCCTCTAAGCCAAAATTTCCTAAAAAGGTTGGTAATGACAACGGAGGCAAAAGGATTCGCATGTTTGAACCTGGTGAATTTTGCTCCAAGGATAATGATGGTAGTCAGAGCAGTAGCGACGATCATCATTGGAAAAGGTCTAAAAAGTCCAAACAACCATCAGTATGTGAAGATGAATATTTTGATGGAATCCCTAGCTCATCACAATTTCCTGAACTCCCTACACCACTGGTAAGTTTTTTTTTTTTTCTCTTCATTATAATATTTTACTATTATTATTATCATCATTGCTTCCCCCTTTTCTTTGCAGTCACCCTTAAATGATCCCCTTATAGAAGTCGAAGGGCATCATAGTCCTCCTTCTTTTGTGAGTCCAGACGTCTTTGACTCTGTAGCTGCGCGTGTGGGCAATTCCAAAGCGCCAACGGATAGAGTCGTGATTCAATCTTGTCATCCTGTAATTGATGAAATTCCTGAACAAAAGAAGACAACGACTCATGCAGCTGCGTCTGAGATCTCTGATTACTGTGCTGACGATGTTATTTCCAACTATAGGAAACAGTCTGCCCTTGCCCTGTGGGAGAGCATACACCCGAAGATCATACGCGCTCCGTTCGACAAAATACCTCGCCTTAAACAAGAGGCAGTCAAAATATTTCATACAATTTCTGAGATTCGTGTACCCGGCTTGGATTCTCTTAAAGAAATTGTAAGTGCGTATTTCAAGAAGGTAGAGAAGTATAACCAGCTGCAGTCGTCATTTTCTTCTCAATTAACCTTGGAGAGTAAGAATCGGCAACTGGAAGAGACTAGGTTTAGCTTGGAGAAGATACTATACAGTGAAAGTGAACTACTCACTGCGAAAGGTTCACTTCAGCAACAACATCTGCAAGCATTGCGAGAAGAAGAAGAATTGGAAGCTAGGCTTGAAACTGTGAAAGCTAAGCGAGTTGAGATTTCTAAGTCGATTATCGAGAATGAGGATCTTTTACAACAAAATCAACTCGAGGCTTCCAAACTGCGAGGGACTATAAGTAGTATTGAAGATGCCCCTGTTCTTACTGATGCTGATGCTAAAACTCTGACGATACTTCGTGGAATGTTGGAAGATGCACAAGAAGAGTTGAAGAACTACAAGTGGATGCCGTGATCAGACTTCAATTTCTTTTTGTAGCAATTTTTTTATTTTTTATTATTTTTTTTTTTTTTGATATCGAAGATGTATCCCCTTTTTTTTTTGTAATAGGAAAACTTTGTCATTCAATATCAGACTTGTTTCTCATCATAATTCACTTACCATTTTGTTGTATTATAGAATGAATTTTCTTTTTTTTTTTTACCAACATGGGATAATGATTTTTTTTATTTTATGGACTGAGCTTAAAGTTTCCTTTAAGTTGCCTACGTACCCATTAATATATGGGATCAAGTCATAACGTAGTTCAGGGTACAAATTTGATTTTTTTTTTTTTTGGGCCGTTCGCCTTTTTAACTCATGCGGGCCAGGAGTATCATGTAGTTTATACTCTTACGATAAGGAGTATTACATTTTAAGCATAATATTTCTTGAGAAACTTGCCGTTGATTGGGCCAATTTTGAGCCCGTCTTTGTCAACTATCTTGTATGCTCCATTTGTGTAGACTTCTTTCACGACGTAGGGTCCATCCCATTTAGGTGTGAATTTGTTCCCTGTATGTCGTGTCGTGATGATGGGTCTTCGAACAGCAAGTACAAGATCACCCACTTGAAATGATCGAAGCTTCACATTCTTGTCAAAGGCTTTAGACATTCGTGCTTGGTAGCATTCCAACGCTTGTTGAGCCTCTAACCTTCTTTCATCAAGTGCTTCTAACTCTTGAAGGCGCAACCTAGCATTATCTTCCGTTGTCAACCCTTCTTGGACAGCCATCCTTAATGAGGGAATCTCTTTTTCTAACGGGAGCACAGCTTCTACCCCATAGACGAGAGAATAAGGTGTGACCCCTGTAGGAGTGCGATGAGTAGTTCGGTAAGCCCACAACACTTCACCGATCTTTTCTTGCCAATCTCTCTTTGTCTTGGAGACTACTTTCTTCAATAAGTTACACAACGTCTTATTGAACGCCTCTGCCAACCCATTTGCCGCGGCATTGTACATAGAGGACTTGTATTGCTTGAAGTTAAACTTCTCACACAACTTGTCCATTAGGCCGTTGGAGAATTGTCTTCCATTATCTGTCACAATACGATGAGGGATACCGTACCGATAGATTATATGAGTTCGGACAAAATCCACAACATTTTCCTTCTTGGCTTCTTTCAACGCGACAGCTTCAGCCCATCTTGAGAAGTAATCCGTCCCTGCAAGAATGTAAGAATGTCCTGCTGAAGACTTGGGTGTTATAGGGCCAACAAGGTCAAGTCCCCAAGCTTCAAAAGGCCATGAAGCTACAGTCGGATGAAGAGGCTCCGGTGGCTGATGTATGAAATTGGCATGAAACTGGCAAGCTTCGCATTTTTTGGCGTACTGCATTGAATCTTGAATCATCGTAGGCCAATAATACCCCATTCTTTTTAACTGGAACTGGAGTTTTGGACCCGACTGGTGGGCGCCACAAACACCTGAATGTGCCTCTTCTAATGCCTTCATTGCTTCTTCCTTTCCAAGGCATCGAAGGAAGAGTCCCTCATAAGAACGACGATAAAGGATCTCCTTGTAGTAGATAAATCGGGCGCCTCTTCTTCGTATATCGGCCCTACGTCTGGGATCTGCGGGCAGTCTTCCATGTTGAAGATAATCTATAATGGGCTGCCGCCAGTCCTCCTCTTCAATTGCATAAACAGAGATCATATTTGCCTCTTGACCTTCATCTTTTATTAGCGGCACAATCCACCTCTGGCAAAGTGAGATGTTCATTGACATATCCTCTGGGATTGTTAGGGCAGTCGCTAAATTTGCTAGAGCATCTGCCTTTTTATTTTCTGATCTCGGAACATGCTCCAGTACTATACTTTCGAACCTTTCTAGCAGTTGCCTTGCATAGATGAAATAAGGCTTCAAGTCTTTATGCTTCACTTCATACTGGAGTAAGAGTTGACTAACGACCAACTTTGAATCGCCATAGACCTCTATATATGTTATGCCAATTTCCAAGGCCATTTGGAGGCCAATTATCAGCGCTTGATATTCAGCCACATTGTTTGAGCATAGTTCACCAAGCATGAAGCTGTAGGGGAGCATGTGTTTCTCAGGCGAAATAAAGACGATTCCTGCCCCTGCCCCACTTCTTCGTGCTGCACCGTCAAAGTACATAGTCCAGGGTTCCGTGATTTCAACATAGAAGACTTCTTCATCAGGTAGGTCTTCACATAACTTCCAATCCGACGGGATTGGATGATTCGCCAAGAAGTCGGCTAATGCCTGCCCCTTGACTGCCTTTTGAGGTACATAAACGATGTCATATTGCTGAAGTAAGATGGCCCACTTAGCTAGGCGTCCAGAAATAACTGGCCTCGATAGAACGTATTTGATAGGATCAGCTTTCGCGACTAGGTGCACTGTGAAAGCTTGCATGTAATGTCTTAACTTGTCAATAGCGAAGAAAAGGGCAAGGCACATTTTCTCAATGGGTGAGTAATTTATCTCAGCTCCATTTAGAGTCCTGCTTAAGTAATAAAGGGCTCGTTCCCTTCCCTTCTCACCTTCTTGTGCCAATAATGCTCCCAGTGATCTTTCTTGAGCAGCGATGTACAGAATCAATGATTTTCCAGCTATGGGGGCTCCTAAGTTAGGAGGGTTAAGCAAATATTTCTTAATGCTTTCGAAGGCGTTTTGACACGCTTCATCCCACTCGAATTTTTCTCCTTTCCTCATTAGCCTTTGAAAAGGTTGGCATCGACCGGCTAAGTTTGAGATGAATCTTCGAATGTAGGCTAGACGACCTTGCAGGCTTCTCAACTCATGTAAGTTTTTAGGCCTTGGCATCTTTTGAATGGCGTCAATCTTTGACTGATCTATTTCGATTCCTCGATGTCTAACGACGAACCCCAGGAACTTCCCAGAAGTAACACCGAATGCACATTTGAGAGGGTTCATCCTCAATTGATACTTTCTCAAACGATCAAAGACCACTTTTAGATCCTTCAAGTGATCTTGTCGTCTCTTTGACTTAACAACGAGATCATCGACATAGCACTCGACATGTTTATGCAGCATATCGTCGAAAACCTTTTGCATAGCACGTTGATAGGTAGCTCCAGCATTCTTTAATCCAAAGGGCATCACTTTGTAACAGTATATCCCTTTTGGAGTTCGAAAGGCTGTCATTTCTTCATCTGCAAGAGCCATTCGAATCTGGTTATAGCCCGATGACCCATCCATAAAAGACAAAGCTTCATGCCCTGTGGTGGCATCCACCATGATTTCTGTGATCGGCAGTGGAAAATCGTCTTTGGGACATGCATTATTTAAATCGCGAAAGTCAACGCAAACGCGAAGCTGTCCATTCTTCTTTCTAACAGGAACGATGTTGGCTATCCACGTAGGGTATTTTACCTCCCGGATGAATCCTGCTTCTATCAACTTATTGACCTCTATTTCGATTTGAGGGATAAGTTCAGGGCGAAAGCGTCGTTGAGCTTGCTTGACTGGTCGATACCCCTCTTTAATTGCGAGATGATGGACAACTACTTTTGGATCAAGTCCAGGCATCTCTTTATATGACCAGGCGAAGATGTCTCTATACGAAGCGAGTAAACTCATATATTCACCCTTCTCTTCGGGAGTAAGAGACATGCTTATAAAAGTTGGGCGCGGTTCTTCTGGTGTACCCAGGTTTACCTCTTTAAGCTCATCCACTGTGGATTCGCTGCCGTCTTCAAGTGATAAAGGTGCTTCGTCCTCATCTACTTCAGACGTTTCGACTTCTGTTTCTTCTTCAACAGTGATATGAAGACAAGAGGTTTGTTCTTCTTCCTGGTCACTATCTTCTTCCGAAGGATTGGTGATGACAACATCACGTCGCCTTACCTTCAAGGAACCATCCGTATCGACAGTAACAAAGGTTTTTCTTTTCATTCGTGATGGAACTGCACTACAAATTTTTCCATCGGTCTTCGTGATCTTTTCATTTTTTATCGCATCTTCATATTGAAGTCGGTGAGATATCGATGAAGCAGACTGTTCTTTTTTGTCTCTTCTCGTAGTAACACTTAACCTTTGAAAAACTGATGGTCGAGCCACCTCCGGAACTGAAAATGTACTCTCTTCTTTCCTCATGGGCACATTTAATCTTTGAAAAGCTGAAGGTCGAGTGACATTCGGAGTTGAAAATGTACTCTCTTCTTCCTCACTGGGCATACTTAACCTTCGAAAAACTGAAGGTCGAGTGGAGCTATCGGTAGGTTGTGTACTCTCTTCTTCCGTTTCATTGACACTTAATCTCTGAAAGACTAAAGCACGAGCAACCGGTGGCCTGATGCGCCTAAAAACAGAAGTTCGTTGGTCGACACTCTCTTTTTCTTTTGAGTCATCAACCTCATCTACTGTTATATGATTTGTGTCTGCCACTTTTGTCTTCCCTCTTCCTGTTATGCAAACCGGCTCTGGCGACTTATATCCGAGCCCTTTTCTTGTTGTAGGCAGACTATAGCCTTCCTTTAGAAGTTTCTTCTGTGTTGCAGAGAGCTCAGCTCTTCCATCAAAAACCCTTAGACTTTTAAACTCAGTGTGAGTTGTGAAGTCATAACCTGCTTTTGCTAGAAGTTTGTATGCCTTGGGGTCAAACCCGTCTTTAGTTCGTCTGTCAGGCAAGATCGCTTTTATCTGATCATCCTCGAGTTTCTTATCCTCTTGTCTTGTGATCTTTGTAAGAGGCGTAGCGAAACTTTCCTTCAAAATTTCAACATCACCGACCTTTATGCTTTCTGAACATTCAGTGAAAGGTGATTCACCCTTTTTACGTCGAGATAAGGGGACGTATCGTAGGATAGGTGAATTTGAACATTTCTCATCCTTTACAACCTTAGGTTTCGCAAGGCTTGTAGACGCTTCACCCTTTTTCAGGTCGGAAGTATCCATATCTTTAACAGCTTCTTTTCTTGCATCTGCATGAGGCTCCAAATCGAGTTTATCATTCTTTTTTATCAAGGGGATTTCTGCAGGTATGGTTTCCCCTGTGTTTTCATTCTTCAGATAAAACTTTGCATCAGCGAAATGAGACTCAGCTTCTGAAAATGGGTTGGTGTCAGCTTCAACTTTCTTGATGCCATCTTGAAAGAATTTGAAGCACTGGTGCAATGTGGAGGTTATGACTCCATTACCATGGATCCAAGGACGACCTAACAACAGCTTATAGGTGGTCTTAGAATCTATTACATGGAACAAAGTATCAGCTTTTAAGTCTCCAATGATGAGTTCAAGGCGTATCATGCCAATTGCCCGTTGTCCACCCTGATTGAAGCCTTGGATCACCAACTTACTGTTTGATAGTTCCTCCATCAAGATGCCTAACTGCTTCATAGTTGACTTAGGCATTATATTGACAGCTGATCCATCATCGATGAGGATCCGGCTAACCCTTTGTTCTCGAATGTATCCTGAGACGAATAGAGGTCTATTGTGTGGCTTTGACCCTAGCAGCAAATCTTCATCGGAAAATCCTATAGTCATGCAACACGAAGCACATGTGCGTGCCTTGGAGGTTGGGATCTTTGTACCATCGGACTCTATCAATGCGTTAATAAGGACGTTTTTAGCTTCCTGAGGAAGTGACAGTAAGTCCTTTATGCTGAAAGAGGATAAGTCTCCTGAACCTGCCGCCACTCCCGAGGAGCTAGCGAGGACGTCATCATCTTCCACCACGTCCACAACGTGACACGCGACAGTTTCAAGTGCCTCCTCTTTACTATCATCGAGAAAGCTCCTTGGGAAGTATTCTTCCAAAGTTATGGGTTGTGGAGGGCAAAAGAAATCTTCACTTTCCTCCACGACAGGCTTTGACCTCTTTGACTTCTTTTTTCCTTTCTTCCTTTGAGACTTAACTTTTCTTTTACTATCTCGAT
This sequence comes from Luffa aegyptiaca, assembly GCA_017139565.1. Taxonomy (NCBI): domain Eukaryota; kingdom Viridiplantae; phylum Streptophyta; class Magnoliopsida; order Cucurbitales; family Cucurbitaceae; genus Luffa; species Luffa aegyptiaca. The sequence continues at coordinate 29,936,206 of CM029397.1, forward strand.
ATAGGCGGGACTCTTTCCGTGCGTAACTTTTCTTTTGCTTTTTGCGACGAACGACAAGGGTCCAGCCTTCGTTCTCATCTTCAATGGAATTATATTTTCCTTGGGACCCCTCCATTGTGGTTTCTTTTCGGAACCGAACCATTACGGGATCAAGAGTCCCAAATTGAATCAGCCTCTCTTCATAATCACATGAGGAGATTAGAGGATTTTCATTCCCTACATTTGCCGTTACGGTTGCATGATTTGTTTGAGCCACCTCATCAAGGTCCAGCTCAATTTTCTTTTCACGAGCCAACTTAAGGATTAGCTCCTTCAATACAAAACATTTCTCCACTGGATGGCTAACAACTCGGTGATACCTGCAGTAGTTAGGATCATTGACTTTCCCTAACTCTTCCGGTCGTTTGCATTCGGGGAGTTCAATTAATTGCTTTTCCAACAATTGTTCCAACATATCTGAGACGTCGGAGTCTGGAAACGGATACACTTTTTCTTGTCTTTCTTTTAAAGTTAGGCGACGTCTCTCGCCTGTCTCTATTTGCTTATTGGATTTACTTTCTTTTCCTTTGGAGGAAAATTTCAACGGGGTCGTGTTGACGACCATGGATTCTTTCGTGGCACTCTTTGCAACTTTCTCAGTGCCCTTGACTTCCTTTTTTTCTTTCCTCATGTCTGGGACTACGGGATCTTTGCCCCCTCTACTAGCGATGCTCAACTCCATATCATGAGCGCGAGTCGCCAATTCTTCAAAGGTCCGGGGTTTTATCCCCTGCAAGATGTAAAGAAGTCCCCAGTGCATACCTTGGGTGCACATTTCAACAGAGGACACCTCGGAGAGTCTATCTTTACAGTCAAGACTCAAGGCTCTCCAACGATTGATGTAATCAATGACTGGCTCACCCTTTCGCTGCTTTGTGCTCGTGAGTTCTGTCATACTAACTGTTCGCCTCGTACTGTAGAAGCGATTCAGAAACTCTCTCTCCATCTGTTCCCAGCTGTCAATTGTATCAGGCTCCAGGTCAGTGTACCAATCGAATGCGTTTCCCTTCAGTGTTCGGACAAATTGCTTAACAAGCAAATCTCCCCGAGTACCGGCGTTCTCACAGGTTTCAACAAAGTGGGCGATGTGTTGCTTTGGGTTGCCTTTTCCATCAAACTGCTGGAATTTGGGAGGCTGAAACCCAGTGGGCAGTCTCAGATTGTCAATCCTCTTTGTATAAGGTTTAGAATACAAGAGGGAACTTTGAATGGGTCCACCATACTGAGCCCTGATGGAATTCATGATCATGTCTTGCAGTTGTTGGACAGACAAAGAGGCAACTGATGCGGAGTGTTGCGGCTGATCCTCGTGCACGACAGCCTTCCCTTTATCATTCTTTCCTGCAGCAGGGGTCTGGCTAGACTCAGCCACTTCTCGATTCTGCAGCTGGTTCTTCAAATAGGCAATCTCAAGATCTCTCTCATCAACTGCCTTCATTAAGAGATTGAGTTTTCTCTCCATCTCTGCCATTCTTTCATCTTGGTCTACATCAGCCATCATGACGGACATCACATCAGGATTTAGTGTACCCCTTGGCTGCTTAGATGTTGGAACGACAGATTCGAACAACGGGTTGTCTTTGACTGCAACCTTATCCTTAGAGGATTCTTCAATCAACTTTGAAATCTTGCTTGCAACGGCGAGAGGAGTGTGATCCTCCTTGATCTCTATTCCTTGGGAACGACTACGGGTGACAGGACCCGTGTAAGAGTCGCTTGATGTTGTAACCTTCGCGGGAGCTTTCTTTGGTGCCATCACGTTGGTTGGATCTTTAAACAAGAGAAAGAGATGAGAGGTAGAGAGGTCCCACTGGGCGTGCCAATTTGTTCACACGTAACTTCGGAGATGGAGACACGTGGAATAAACAATATATTGTATTAATTTTGTATGCGTGTGGATATACAATCTCTAATGAACTTATGGATTTCAAGGAGTTTTCAGTCTTCAGTCTTCAGTCTTCAATCTTGATGAAGTTTTCTCTGAATTCTCTGACTCTGGCTTGGAGCTTCAAAATTCCGACCCCCTCCATAGAAGAGAACCCCTCTATTTATAGAGTTCTCACTGGATGGGCCCTGGTGACTTTTGGGCCAACAACTTGGGCTTGGGCTTCATTGATCTTGGGTTCAACTATTTAATCTTGGGTCTGGTTCATATTTGACCCAAAACCTTATGACCCAAATATTTAAAAGACCCAAATTTGATCCAAATAATTATTTTTTTTAATCAATGGGTCAAATTAATTAATTTGATCAAAATAATTTAATTTTAATTAACTGATCAAACAGAAATTTGGCTCTATAAATTTATAATTGGCCAACTTTATTTTCAAATTAAATTTGGGACACATGTCAATTTATAATTGGTCCCAAATTTAATTAATTTTAATTTCGTCATTATTTTTATGTGATGACGTGGCAATTTGTGATTGGTCAAAATTTCTCCTTCAACAGTAGCCGTTGGCTGCCACGTGTTGCTCTCTGATTGGCTGCAATAAAAGAAAATCAAAATTAATAATAAAATAATATTATATTCAAGAGTTGACCATTTGACTTTCTTTATTATTAAAGAAATTCGACTGCCAAGTGTCACAACATCATTGGACCACACATCGACATGTCATTTGCCACGTCACTGCCACGTCAACAAAATGGACCGTTTTGGATTGCCACGTCATCCGCCACGTTAGTGCCACGTCATCAATTGTGACCGTTTGTGTGCCACGTCGAATGCCACGTCATCATGGTGCCACGTGTCATTGCCACGTAGGATTTTCTCTTCCAATCTTCTTTTGCTTATAACTTTCTCGTTTGAACTCTGATTCGAGCGATTCAAGATGCGTTGGAATCGTCTTTCCGAGCTCTACATTATGAACACTTTAAAACACTAAAATCATTAGTAAATTAAAGTTTGTTATCATCAAAACATATAGTATGATTGAAGCTCGTAAAGCTAACAATCTCCCCCTTTTTGATGATGACAAACTACTTAAGAAAAATATTCTCAAAGTAGAATGTGAATAATAGTATAGAAAGAATTCAATCAGTAAACATTGCATTTATTCATTAGAAAGAATTCAATCAGTAAACATTGTATTTATTCCTTTAACATCACATATATTTTTCTAAATTCTCCCCCTTTTGTTATCATCAAAAGATAACAATTTAAAGTACAAGCTCCCCCTAAAAAGAATAATCATAGGAATAATTAAAGATAAGGCTTCCCCTCAAAATAATAATTGAAAGTTAAAGCTCCCCCTCAAAACAATAATCAAGCAAGTAATAACAATAAGTTCATTTAAGCACCCCTAATAAATGACGTCAATCAATTTGAGCAAAAATAATATTAAGAAATATAATGACTAATCAAAACTTGTAATATCACATTTAAATTCAAATGTAAGTAATAATTGGTTTTAATAAATCAATGAAATATCACACTACAAAAATAAGCAACATGATATTTTCAACAAAATATATGTAGCTCCCCCTAAACATGTGAGTCATATAAATATCGCAAATGAGGAACAACCAAACATTAATCAATTTAATCAATACTTGAATTTCTCATACTAAATAAATATTACAAAAGGATAATTCATAATTATTTAAAAATATCACAAATAATTAGTCCACAATTAAGCCCACAAAAAATATTTTATTTTAAAAGGCGTTTGCTCTCTCTAGAAATAAGCAAACTTAAATATGAAGAAATTTCATGGAAATTCACAAATCAAAATAAGGAGTAATTGAAATTCTAATCACCTTTTCAATTTGCTCAATTAACCATAATGAAAAGGGCACTAAATCAAAATATTCCAAATAGAGTAAATCACTTAAGAACATACCAAATATGGAATTCAATTCAAAGTACTCAATCACATAAACAATCTCATAAAATCAAACATTTAGGCAATATGAGATACCAATTAAAAAAAAACAAGATATATAAAATATTTAAACATTTAACACAAAAAAAATTCACACCATGTACCAATTGATAGAATCTAATTCATAGAATTAAGGCATAATATCAAATTTATTTTAACAAAAATATATTAATTTTATGCAATATGCATTATGCCAAAAATTACATACTAATATGAGATACATCAATAACAACCATACTCAAAGCAATTTTGTCCATAGAAGGAAATATTTATCAATAAATGAAATATGTAAATAATTATTACAAAGCAAAACAACTTTCATATTCAAAATCACAACCAATAGGGATAAAAAAAAATTTAAAGCACTCCCCCTATTAAAGGAAATTTAACAACTCTTTTCATAACACATATAATAACTTTTAAGAACTATATCATCAAAACATAATGCTTTAATTGAAGAATATACATTCAAGCTCATAAAGCATTTAAATAATTCAAAATATTTTCAAACTAACAAGCTTTAATACCAATTGTAAGAGTGGAACTCAAACAATAAAGTATAAAGTGAGATAGTTAAAAAATATTTTTAAACTTGTTGACAAATTAATAACAAGAATTAATTCTAATCAAATTTTAATGATCATGCAATAATCAATCCACAAAAGATTCCAAAAACAATTTCAATCATCAAATATTCTATGGTCAAATTTAGAGACACTATCAAAATCCAATATTTCAAACAAATAAGATATCAAGTATATTTTATAAGACTCAAATTCAAAAGAATAAATAGTATATCAAAATATATTCTCAACAAATTTTCATGGTATGTAATTAATTCAATGAATTAAATAAGCAAAAGAGAATATAAATATGAAGCAATTTGAAATTAATTAATTTTAATTTCTAAGAGTGCAAAATCATGTGTTCCATAGATTAACAATCAGTACAAGTAATTATCTCATGAACAATTAATCTAATAGTCCACAAAATTCGATAATCAATTCAAATACATTTTTTTTTTCTTGTACCAATATAGTAGATAATTCACAATTCAACAATTACAACATTTATATCATATAATTCAAAAGAAAATATATCATACAAACATTTCAATTGTACAACAACCATAATAAAAAAAATTATCTTACCAAAAATTCAAGATTATAAAATTCAAACTTAATGAGCATATTTTAATAAACATATTCAATCGTCAATAAATATATTGGTGAGCAAATCATAATTTCACTTTCAAAAAATATCACAATATAGGGATACAAATTTCCATTAAAAAAAATCTAGTATTTAAATTCAAAGGTAATATCATAAAATATCTCAAATTATCTCAAGAGAGTATTAATAAGAAAATCATAGATATGTTTCATTTCTACAAAATATATAAAAACATCAATTCAAACAATCCAAGAATTTCAAATTCAAAGAAGATATGACACATTAATATCTCACAATTATTTCAAAATGCATTTAAGAGATAAAGTTACCAAAGAAGGATTTATCCTTTTGAAGCACCAAGAGAGCCATAAGGTTGCATTTGAAATTTGAATAATTTCCTTATGGAGCTCATCCAATCTTCAAAAATTAATTCTTGGAGCACACCTACAAAATAATTTAACAAATAGTCTTTGGTACCCATACTTGTTTGGGTCCATGTAGGTTAGTCTCAATTTTTGGAACCCATTTCTTTTTAGTTCCAACATTACTAGCATTCATTTTTGACAAATAACAACTATTAAATTTATGACCAATTTTTCCACATGAATAACAAGTAACATTAGGTAAGAATTTCTTTTTAATAAATTGATTTTTCACATTACTTATATTCAAGAAATTCTTTTTAAGACCATTTTTCAATTTAAAACAATTAGGTCTAATATGACCTTTAACTCCACAAAAATGACATCTAGGCACAAATTTTGATTTTACATCCACATTTTTAGCCTTTTTATGTCTAGGCACAAATTTAGCAATATGCATACATTTGAATTTTTCATCAACATGTTTAGGAACAAATTTTGATTTTTCATGCATAGGTCTAGATTTCTCATCCCTTGGCACAAATTTAGATTCAACAAAATTGGACACATTGGGTAAAATATTTTTAGGCATACTAGGAGTAGCTTTAACAAAAATAGTCTTAGAATTAGATGAAGAATTTTCATCCACATAGCCTAATCCCCTTTTGTCATTAAAAGGTTTACCCATGTCAATAATTTTATCTAATTTTTGTGCACCTATAGTCAATTTCTTAATAGACTCTTTTGCAATTTCAAGCTCTTTATTAGCTAACAATTCTTTTTCTTTAAGCACATGCAAAAGATCATTTTTCTCATGACTATCACATTCAATGAATTTAATCTTGTCAATCAAGGCAAGTTTATCATTCTCTAAAGAAGTATTACTAGTTTCCAAATCAATAATTTTATTTTTCAAACTAGCAATTTCATCTTTCAATTCTAATGAAAAAGATTCAATTTTTTCATTATTGTTTCTCAAATCATTCAATTCAAGTTTCAATTCACAAGATAAAGATTTGAGATCCTCATTCTCTTTCTCAAGAAATTTAATTCTATTAACCTTAACATTTTTCTCATCACAATCACTATCAACCTCATTATGCAACAAAACATTATTAGCTCCATTTTTCAAACATGCATTTTCATTTATCAAAGATTTATTCTCAATAGACAATGTCTTATATTTCTTTGATAATTTCACATATTTTGAACCAAGTTTTTCTAAATCTTGATGCATACTTTCAAAAGCATCATAAAGTTCATCATAAGTAAGAGATTTGTGATTTACCTCATTTTCATCACTATCATCACCAGAATCATTATCCGAATGAGCCATCAAGCATAAGGAGGATCCATAACATTTTACTTTTTCTACTCCATGAAACTTTTCTTGATTTTGAGAATTATAATTCTCCCTCACATGAAAGAAATCATTAGTAGTACACAGAGAATTTTCAACATTATACATATTATCAAGAAAATTCCAAACATCATATGCATAATTAAAATGTGAAATTTTATCACATATTTTACTATCCAAAGCACAACATATAATATTCATGGCTTGGGCATTAAAAGAGAAAAACTTCTCATTCAATTTCAATTTAGATAAATCATGCTCACAAGCATACAAAATATTAAAATCAATAGCAAGCAAAAAGGTTTTCATTCTTTTTCTCCAAATATCATAATTTTCACCATTAAAGAATGGAGGCTTATCAATACATTGACCTTCAAGAAAATTTATAGTTGCTATAGCTCTTAGCAGTTAAGCTTTTCAAATAATTTTTCAAAAAGAGAAATTACTTTCAAATACCAATTATTGGAATAAAGAACTCAAACAATGAATGTTAATACAAATGAGTTTTTGAAAAATATTTTTAATTAAAAACAAGAGCAACACGCTCTGATACCAATTGTAGGATCGTATGGCAACACTAGAGGGGGGTGAATAGAGTTGCTTAATAAAATTTAAAACTTTTTTCCAAATTAAAATGAATTGATTTAAACTAAGTAAATTTAATAAGCACTATAAAGCATAAAATATGCTAAGAAATATTTGACAATTTTCCCAGGCATACAATCTACTCATAAAAATGAAATAGCGGAAATTAAAAGAGTAGAGAGAAAGAGATAACACCGGGAAATTTTATAGTGGTTCGGAAATTCCTACTCCACTCCCCAAGACTCCTTCTTGGGTATTTTACTGCAACGGCTCTCTTACGGGTGAGAACCAAACCGACTCTTTTTCAGATTCAAGAGTAAACCTTTACCGATCCTTTTACAGGTTCAGGACCCAACCTATACCGATCTTTTTAAACGGGTTCAAGATCAAACCACTAGGATCCTTTTTAACCGGGTTCAGGATCAAACCACTACAAATCCTTTTTCGGGTTCAGGATCAAACCACTCACTCAATTCCCAAGGTGCACCCACACCTTATTACAAGTTCCCAATGATAAAAGAAGAAAAGAAGCTCACAAAATAAAATACCTCTTGAAGGCTAATTACACAAGGTTGAGCACTCACAATAATAAAACCTCACAAAATAACAATAGGCCAATTTAGGAGCAACGGAGGAATTTTGACAAGAATGGAGAGTAAGGAGACTTGAGAATTTAAGACTTTGATGTCTTTGAGTGTGTGTTGGAGGAGAAGAAAATGACTCAATTTATAGATGGAGGAATTGAATTTTGGCCATTGGATTAATTTCAAAATGGATGGTGAAGATTTAATTTTATAAAAAAGGAAATGATTTGAATTTAAAAATGAGATTGAGAATATATTAAAAGATTTTGAAATTAAGAATGAAATTTGAAAGATTGAAATTGGGAGATTTGAGAATAAAATGGGGATTTGAAAGGTTATGAAATTTGGAAAGAATTCAAATTTGAATGAGGTGTAATTTATGAATTTTGGAGAAATTTGGATGAAGGAAAATAAAAAAATGAAGCTAACAAATTTCTCAAAAATAGTTGAAATGCTCTCCAAGATGAGTAGACTTTTTCAGAATTTTTTCACATTTTTTTCGGAATTTTTTTCGAACCTTAAATAGACCAAAAATGGCTAAACTAGCCGTTGGCTGCCACGTGTCGCTCTCTGATTGGCTGCAATAAAAGAAAATCAAAATTAATAATAAAATAATATTATATTCAAGAGTTGACCATTTGACTTTCTTTATTATTAAAGAAATTCGACTGCCACGTGTCACAACATCATTGGACCACGCATCGACACGTCATTTGCCACGTCACCGCTATGTCAGCAAAATGGACCGTTTTGGATTGCCACGTCAGTGCCACGTCATCAATTGTGACCGTTTGTGTGCCACTTCATCATGGTGCCACGTGTCATTGCCACGTAGGATTTTCTCTTCCAATCTTCTTTTGCTTATAACTTTCTCGTTTGAACTCCGATTCGAGCGATTCAAGATGCGTTGGAATCGTCTTTCCGAGCTCTACATTATGAACACTTTAAAACACTAAAATCATTAGTAAATTAAAGTTTGTTATCATCAAAACATATAGTATGATTGAAGCTCGTAAAGCTAACAACCTCATCCACGTGGAGGCATGATCTATTACACAAGATTTTTAATCGTATTATTATACAAGTTCAGTTCTTTTAAACTTTTCACAATTTATAGAGCATCATTCATACTCTTCTACAACATGAATCTTTCAAATATATAAGCATTTACAGGCTATAAATTAAACAAACGTGTACCTGGCATGACTGGATGCTTGTTGTTAAGCCATGGACATACTTAAGGTTTACAATGTAAACAAGTCTACAGAACCTATAACTTAGGGCTCTAATACCAACTGTAACGACCCTACATTTCATGACTAATTCCTAGGGGCCATTACCACATGCATTACCTTCTTACTTTTATAGAACAAAGATAAAAATGACATTTAAAGTAAAATAAGCTTAGTAAATCAAAAGGGACTTTTCAATCTGGGATTCCAGTTAAAAAATGAACAGATAAAATTTAGTCATTTCAACAAAGATCTCAAAAGCAAAACAAGTTCTAAAACAAAACATATCGAAATGCAAAGAAGAAGGGGTTCAAAATCATGAAAAGCAGAAGTCTATTCTACGAAATTCCATGACTCATCCAGCAACATTTCGTCACGCGTATTGTATACCTTTGCCTTTACCTGCAATTACATATTAAGGAAAAGAATGAGTATTTAAAAATACTCAGTAAGCAACAATACTACTAGACATGCATCAACAGGGGTAACATGTGGTGAGTTTTTTTTTTTTGAAAAGAACATGTGGTGAGTTCAGCTAAGGGTCTAATGATCCTTTCATGTCATTTCATTTCATTTAACATGTTGTATGGGTCACGTTGCCAACTCACTGGAGGTGCACATGCGAGAATCGAGTGAGAACTCAACTCCTATAGATGGTAGAAGGCACCCAGTCAGTGGAGTCGAGTCTCACCCATCAAGGCACCTAAGAGCGCATTGCACTCTAGCTACCATCTCACTGGTGGAGTATCCATGGGTTTTTTTTTTATCGTAACGTTACTTCCACAGTTAGTAGATGGCACCTAGTATGCGAAGCGAAGTCCTGCCCATTTAGCTCCTCATCTCAGTCTATAAACATCTCAATCCTAGGTGATTAATTGCCATGACCCCTACTAGGATACAAAGTTTGTTCTTTTCCCTATTAGGACCTTTTGCACATAGCATGACTTAACTGCAAACTAACCTACCAGTTTCTTCTCCTAAAGTGTTTCTGAAGGCTAATCTATAATGCTCTCACCACATCACATCTCATCTCATTCAAGCATACAAAAAAAGATCATGACTAGCATATAGAATACCAAGCAGAAACACCACCACCTTCCAATTGCCAACATTCAATACCAACCTCCCATAATACACAACAACCATACATTCACATAAACTGGGTCCTACTATATCATAGCACAATTATTTTCTTGTAGTCATACTCTTAATTGCAAAATTAAAACAACATTCATGTTATTTTTCCCAATCAATTCAGTCCAACCAAACAATTAGCAAATTGTTAAGCTGAAAGCCCAATTGACCATTCCAATATACAACTACAGTCTAACACAGTAAGTTACTTACCTGAATAAACCAATACAGAATAAAGTGGCTTGGCCCACAGGTTTTCCTAGAAATCCCACAATTCCCAACTGCAATTTAGGAAAATTTTCGTTCTGCCTTTAGTTTAATTCAGCTCCAAAGGTCTCACACCTAATTCAATCCACCCAATCGGTCCTTTAGAAAACAAAGCTGGAAGATTCGGTAGCGGCAACGGATCTGAGAGACAATGAAGGAAAAACCCGCTGAATGATTTAGAGAGAAAAACCAATTGAGAATGAGAGAAGGAGAAAGAAACACTCACCAACGACTGGAGGCGACATGGGTCTGAATGACGACGACCGAATCGATCGGAGGAAGGCGGCGACGAACAGACCTGAGCGGCGACGGCGAGTAGATCTGAGTAGCAACGACGTACAGATTCGAGCAGCAACGATGTTTGCGGTGGTGGATCTACAGAAGAGAGAGAGAGCGTTAATTTGAGGTCCATTAGAGAGAGAAAGAGAGAGAGAGCTTACTGAAAAGCTCACGACGGCGTGGGTCTCACGGTGACCAGATCTGGGCGGCAGCGGCGAACCGATCTGAGCTCACAGAGACGAAAGGGAGAATGAGCAAGGGAGAGGGAAAGAAAATGAGAGGGATGCGAGAGGAGACTCACCGGCAAGCTGCGATAGCATGGGTGGTCGATGGTGGCGGCGTGCGACGAGAGGTGACGGAGGAGGGCAGTGGCGGCGACTGGTTTGCTGAAGATGAGAGATAGAGAGAAAGAGAGAGAGAGAAAGAAGGCGTCCTTAAATGCTGGGGGGAAATCGTGAAAGAGTCTCCCCCCTCTTTTCCCTCTTTCTTTGACCGACTAAGGAGGAAGAATTTTTCCTTTTTTTTTTTAATAAATCTTTTGTTTGTTACATCATCCCTGTTTCTTGTTTTTAAATTTCTAGAAACATTTCTAGAAAAGAGGCAAAATTTAAGAAACTACAAAAGGTTGTTTCTCAAATTATGTTTCTGTTTTTTTTTTCTATCTTCCATGCATGTATCCATCTCTCTCCCATTCCTACACCAATCTCTTATCTTCCTCTCTCTATTTTTTTACCACTTCCATGTCTTTTTTTTAAATTTTTTTTTATCTTTTTCATTATTTCGTTCTCTTTCCTTTTTTATTTTTATTTTTCTATTTTTTCGTTATTTCTTTCTCTTTCATTTTTTTAATTATTTCTTTTTTTTCTATTATTTCTTTCCTTCGCCGACCAGTCGCCGTCGACCTCTACCGTCGACCTCTGACTACCGGCCCCCACCATCGAATTTCAACTATCGACCACCGTTGACAGGCTACCACGGTCGACCTCCGACGACCTCCGATACTAGCCGTAACTGACCTCCATCGATCGACCGCTACCGTCGACCTTCGACTATCTTCCACCACCGTCGACCTCCGACTACTGGTCGCTGTCGACCTCCGTTGACCAGCCTTCGTCGATCGAACGCTACCGTCGACCTCTGACTACATGTCGTCGTTGATCGACCGCCTCCGTCGACCTCTGACAACCGGTTGCAGCCAACCTTCGCTGATCGACCTTCGTCGATCGAACGCTACCATCGACCTCTGACTACCAGCCGCCGCTGACCGACCACCACCTTCGACCTCTAACTATTAGCCACCGTCGACCTCCATCGACTGGCCGCCACCGTCGACCTCCAACTTTCGACCGCCATTGACCTCCGTCGACCGGCCGCCAACCGATCATCACTGTTGACCTCTAACTACTACTCGTCGTCGACCTCCGTCGACCAGCCGCCACCATCGATCTTTAGCTACTGGCTGCAGCTGACCTCCACCGACCAACTGCCACTATTGACCTCTGACTACCGGTTGCTGCCGACCTCTGACTACCGACCTCCGTCGATCGACCGCTACCATCGACCTCCGACTACCAGCTGTCGCCGACCGACCGCTACCGTCAACCTCTGACTATCGATCGTCGCCAACCTCTGCTGACCGACCGTCGACCTCTGACCACTGACCGCCATCGACCTTCGCCAACCAGTCGCCATCATCGACCACTGACTACTGGCCGTCGCCGACCTCCGCTAACCTTTTACTATAATTTTAATGTATTTTATATATAACTAGTAAAGAACACATGCGATGCACGTAAAAAATTATAGTTATAATTTAAAGTACAAAAGTAAAAATAAAAAAAATAAAATAGTTGTCTTATGACATTCTCTCATCAATATTACTTGGAATGAGAAGAGTATATATTTGTTTTTAATAAAAATAGAGGGGTACATTCATTAATAGCATAAGAAGAATGAGATACATTCATTGAAAAGGAATTTAGTGGTTCACTATCTTAAACCAACTCACTTTACCTTTCCCAACATTTTTTTCGATTCTAATACATACTCAGAAGAATGAGATAAAATAGACATATATTTAAAATTTGGAGGGCAAAATGAGGAGATAAAGTGTCTCCATATATCCACTTTTATATATAGTATAGATATAGATAGATATATAAGAATCGGAAAAATTTTGTTTATTCACAAATATTAACTATGTGAAACATACAAATTATCCATTAGAATGATCTTCAATCTCCAAAAACTTGGTTGATTGCGTTTGTTTGATTTGTGAAGTAGATTTTACTGAAATAACCATATCAATCAAGTATGTAGATGATAAAACAAAAAATAATCTGAATAAATAATTAAAGATAAGAAAAGTGATGATAAAACAAAAAATAATATTACTAAATAATTAAGATAAGAAAAGTAATATTAATTCCATGTCATCTATCTATAAAAAAAATGGTAAGAAATCTTACATGACATTTTCTTTTCTTCAAATTCACTCAAATTTTGAATCATTGACACAATAAGAATTGATTCTTCAATTTCAGTAACTTCAGTGGCAAAAAATAATGTTAATTCCAATTTATCATGAACACTTACATATTGATTTGTTGATTGAACAATACTGCTTGAATCTTTGTATCCTAAAAAATTTAGATAAAGAAAATCATTATTGTAGGCACCGTATTTGGTCCAGCTTGATTTTTTTGGTTTATACTATGCTTTTACCTTATCATTTGTTTTTTATGTATATATATCATGATTAATTTTATTTTGATATTTGTCATTTGTTAAAAAATATAAGAATAGAAATAAAATAATGCAAATTAAATGAAATCTCCCAACCACTTTTTTTTTAACGATTTTTCCTACCCTTATTTTTCTCATTCTTCCCCACTACCATATCTTTCTCCCCAATAATCTCAATCCTCTCTCCCACATTTCCACGAATTTTCATTCTTCAATTTACTATTTAGAGTGTGTGGTTGGCTTATAAAAAAGGAGGTCATCAACAAGGAATTTAGAGGGGGGGGGGGGAGGCCAAAAACAAGAAAGAAAGAAAGAAGTTGAGAGATAAAAGATCAAAGGGAAGATTGTAAAGGTTGGAATGGGAGGAAATTTGAGCATATCTTCATTTTGAACCCCCACTTTCTCTCTCCAACCCTCTCTTTCCTCTCTTCTCCTTCTTCCATGGAAATAGCCTTCTTCCTCCACCCAAACCCATTTTCTTCTTCTTCCATGAAAACTCCTTTTCCTCCATTAAAATATCCTTCTTCCTCCACCCAAACCCATTTTCTTCTTCCTCCATGGAAACTCCTCTTCCTCCATAAAAGTATCATTCTTCATCCACCCAAACCCATTTTCTTCTTCCTCCAAAAAACCCACTTTGATTTTTCCTTTAACTACCACGATTCCGATGAGCACACATTAACTCGAATACCCACAAACGTCGCTGCCTAATCGTGAATGCCGCCAATCAGTCACCGCTCCAACCAAACGTGTCGTCACAGCCGCTGCGAACCAGTAACTCCCGAACACCGCCTGCACGCCGCCGCTCGAGCACAGCCCACTGACGATCAAACTCAGACATTACGCTGAATTTCCAGCCGCACATACCCATGGCCAAAACCATCCGGAAGTTCCAACACTGTGCACGTAAAAATCCGGCAGCTTGTGAACGACGGCACTCCGGCGACTCCAACAGTCAATGATGTTCCGTTGAGCAAGGCCCATTAGGTGAGAGAATGATGGAGGGAGAAGATTTTTTATTCCTATACTTTTTTTTTCTTTTCTTATTTCTTCTAGAAGAAACTCAAAACAAAAGTTTTTTTTTTTAATTTCTATTACTATTTCTATTATTATTATTATTTTTGTTTATTTATAAATCTCTTTTCATTAGAGTCTTATTTTAAAATTGTCATTTGGTTCTAAATTGGAATTGTCAAATCAATTACAATTTGTTTCAAATTGGAACATTAATAGCTATTTGGTTCCAATTGAAACTTCCAAATCAATTTTAAATTAGACTTCAATTTGAATATCTCAAGCCAATTCCAATTAATTTTAATTTGAAATATTGGTTTTAATTCTATTTTGTTCTTAAACTTGAATTTTCAAATCAATTTCATTTTGGTCTTAGATTGGCTCAATTTCAATTTCGTTTCGATTTGAAATTTTCAAATAGAATTTCAAATTTCCTTTGGTTGATTTTAATTTGAATAAAATTTCAAATTGGTTAAGTTTGGGAATTCTTGGATAGATGTCAATTGGATCCTAATTTGATATTCTCAAATGAATTTCAATTTGAATTTAATTTAGATTTCTAAAATCAATTTCAATTTGATTGGAAAGTTCTTTTCTTCTTCAAATAAATTTCAAAATAGGTTTTGACCTAAATTCCAAAATTAATTTTAATTTGGAATTAGCATTTCAATTTTCCTCTTCAAATTGAATTTTATATTAAAATCTCAAAATAATCTCAATTTTGATTTTAAGTTAGAATTTTTTGAAATCAATTTCGATTTGGTCTTAATTTGAAATTTAATTTGGGATTTCAACTTTTTTTTGTTTTTAATTTGATTTCATTTTGGCATTTACAAATGAATTTCAATTTGGAATTGCCCAAGTGAATTTCAATTGGAATTTAATTTGGAATTTCACTTTCCCCTCAATTGGTTTTAATCCCGAATGCAATGAGTTTCAAAGTGATTTTGGATTTTTCAAATGAATTTCAAATTGTATATAATTAACTTGGAATTTATGAGCAAAAATTCAAAATAGGTTTTAATCGAGAATCTCAAAATAAATGTCAATTTGGTTCTAAATTAAAGTTTCCAAGTCAATGTCTTTTGATTTTATATTGAAAATCAAGTTCAATTTTAAATTAAATTGGAAATCAATTTCAAGGGTTAAATCAAATTTCAAAAACATTATCTAATATTTTGAAAGGCTCAAATAGATCGATTATGAAGACTTTGAAGCTAATTTTGTCTAAGAACGGGTACTTAAGCTGACCGAAAGGGAACACCCTGCCTGGAAATTAGCCTAAAGTTTAACTATCGATTATTTTGGCAATCAAAATTTAAATTTGATTAACTTAGATCTTTTCGAATCAATTTCAATCTGATTCTAAATTGGATTTTCCAAATGAATTCCAAAATGATTTTACTTTAGTAATTTCAAATGAATTTTTAATTGAATTTTATTTAAAAATGAAAAAATATTTTTTTTCGTTATGGTGTCATAACACTCATGATTATTAGTTCACATTTTATTGTTGAAATGTGAAATAATAGATGTGAGACAAAATAACTCATGTACAACCTATGACGGAGTTGAGATAACTTTTCAAATTCTTGAGGTGACAAATTTTCTTTTAATTAAAAGAAGACTTCAACATGACAAACAATTATTGGGTATAACCTCACTCACTACATCAAAACCTTACTTTAATTTTTAAAGCCAAGGTAGGATCAAGTGGGACATTTGTTACTTCTTTTTTTCCTTTCTCTTCAAAATAAGGGACCGTTCATGTTATAAAAGGATAATTTTAAAATAAAATGTGGTAACCGTTTTTAAACGGGTGTTGTAGGGGTGCTAATACCTTCCCTACACTCAATCGACTCCCGAGCCTAATTTTTGGTTTTCAAAGACCGGTTTTTCTTTAAAATGGGTGACCAATCACACCCCAAGATGATTGGTGGCGACTCCAAACCTCTCACCTCGAAAGAGACCCTTAGGGAAGGACGTCGGCCGCTCCGCGTCGCGATGACGTTGCGACAATTATTATTAATAAAGTTAGTATATAAAGAAAACAAAGAGTGAAAGATAAATAATTATATATTACATTTTTTTAAAATTCGTAGGTCATCACCACTGCGTCGTCCATTCTCTAACAAAATAACAAAATAGATGGTTGATTGGAATCACCTCAAAAGACATAGTTTCAAGAGATGTTGATGGAAATATCGAAATAAGTTTGTATGGAAGATAGACTATATATACACGGATGATGTATGACCTAATCACAATAGATCAGGATCTATTATTTTATGTTGAGATTGATTTTAATAAAAAGTAATATAAAATCTTTGAAAATGTAAAAATAAAAAAAATAAAAAAATAAAAAAAAAACCCATTTTTTAAATAAATAAATAATGATATTTTAATTTGAAATATTTATTAATTGATTTTTTTCTAATTTTTTTAATAAATCGTCAGATTTATTTGAAATGTCAATTTTTTAAAATCAATTCATAAATTATGAGATGTTTTGTTTTGTTTGATATTTTATTTTGATATATGCATTAATTTATTTTCCATTTTTTTAATTAGTCGTGAGATTTTTTTAATTTTTTTTAATAAATTAGAGTTTTTTTTTTGTTTTATTTGATATTTTAATTTGAAATATGAATTAAATATATTTTATATATTTTTATTTAATAAATCGTGATATTTATTTTTGAAATATACATTAATATTTTTTTAATAAATTATGGGTGTTGAAGGAGAAATTTTGACCAATCACAAATTGCCATGTCATTATTTAAAATTAATGACGAAATTACAAATAATTAAATTTGAGACCAATTATAAATTGACATGTGTCCCAAATTTAATTTGAAGACAAAATTGGCCAATTATAAATTTATAGAGCCAAATTTCTATTTGATCAATTAATTAATTTGACCAATTAATTAAAAAAATAATTATTTGGATCAAATTTGGGTCTTTTAAATATTTGAGTCATATGGTTTTGGGTCAAATATGAACCAGACCCAAGACTAAATAGTTGAGCTCAAGACCAATAAAGCCCAAGCCCAAGTTGTTGGCCCAAAAGTCACCAGGGCCCATCTAGCGAGAACTCTATAAATAGAGGGGTTCTCTTCCATTTTGGGGGAGAAGTTGGAAGCTCTCAGCCAGAGTCAGAGAATTCAGAGAAACTCCACCAAGACTTCTTGAAGACTGAAGACCCTTCAAGACTAGAAGACTTTCAACAATCGTTGAAGATCGAAGACCCTTCAAGACTAGAAGACTTCAACAATCCTTGAAGACCAAAGACTCTTCAAGACTTCAAGACCCCAAAGACTTCTTGAAGACCAAAGGCTATTCAAGACTCCAAGACTTCAAAAACTCCAAGAATCAATTGAAGCTTCACAATCGAGAACAAGCGTTACAGCCCTCGAGTGAAACACATTCACACACAAGAGATAGAATCAAAGGATTAAAGTTAGAGATTGTACACTCACACGCATATTATATCAATACAAATATATTGTTTATTCCACGTGTCTTCATCTTCGAAGTTACGTGTGAACAATGAGATGTTTTGAAATATGCAATAATTGATTTTTTTAATTTATTTTAAAATAAATCATGATATGTATGCATTATATTACTATTTTTTTTAATAAATTATGATATTAATTTCAAATTTAAAAGATATGGATATCGATTTTAGAAAATTTATCAAAATATTGTTTAATATCATATCTCTTCAAACATTTTTTAGATTTTATTAGTTTATTGTTTTTGTCAATGAGAATCCATGCATAGAGATTTTATAACGGTTATTTAAATGTTGTTTAATATAATAAATAAATAGAATCTATGCGTAGAGATTTTAAAACGTTCTTCTAAAAAAAAGAGAGATTTTATAACGTTTATTTAAATGTTGTTCAATATAATAAATAAATAAAAAGGACAAAAGAGAAGTTTTTAAATTAAGAAGAGCCAAAAGAGGAAATCAAAAGTTTATCCACTTAAGCCCCCATTTAGATAGTATAGATTTTTATATTATATATATGTACCAAATTTTATTTCAGCTAAAAACCAAGAAACGAGAAACAGTTATCAAACACATATTTGTTTCTGTTTCTTTGTTTAGAGAAACAAAAAATAGAAATAGTTATCAAACATGTTTTTGTTTTTAGTTCTTAAAAAACAAGAAACAAGAAACATGAAACAAGAAACGAGAACGTTATCAAACGAGCCCACAAATGCCACAATAAAATTCATATAGTGTGTTTTTTTTGTTTTTGAGGAATAATTCATATATATATAGCACAAAGGAATAATTCATATATTGTGTTGTGAACTATGAAAATAAAATCGCATTGGACAAACTAATTTTTGAAATAATATGAAATGTATTGGTTAACAGAATTTCGTTTAACTACAATAACTTTTTTAGTACGAATTGCAAAGGCAAGACCATTCGAGTTTGTTATATACATTTTAAATAGTAATTATAAATTTTTAATTTTTCGAAAATTTAAATTAGATTAATATATAAGATACGTTAATTCATTATATATATATTTTTAACGCAAGTAAAAATATTTAGAATTCGTGTATTGTGTTGTTGACTATGAAAAGAAAACCTCATTTGACAAACTTTATTTGTCCTTTTAATTTTATAAATAGAAATAATATCAAATGTATTGGTTAACAAAACAAGTTTACTTTCAAATTCATCTTCCATAAAATTTTAAAAATAACTTTATATTAAATGGTTATATAATACATTTAGGTAAACTAGTTAAACGATACGTGCAATGCACGTGAAAGGTTATTGTCTTAATTGAAAGTTAAAAAAGAAAGTGAAAAAAAAAAAAACTATATATATCTTGTTGTAAGTTAACTTAGAATGAATATATATGAAATACATTACATGTGGTGAAATTTAAATTTTGAATGAAAAATATCTTTTGTTGAATTTAAATAGTAAATATTTGACATGCAATCAAAAAGTAATGAAAAAGATAAAAATGATAAAGAAAAAAATAATGATTAAAATTAAAAAAAATATATAATGTAATTGAAATTGATATTGGTAAGAGAAGTGGCATAATAAGATATTTTATTACCTCATGGATAATTCCAGAAACAAAAAAGAAAAAAAATCGCTTTGATAAACAACATCTCAAACACATCTCCACCATTTGATCATGATGTTTTACATCTACAATTCTATGTGAATGAATGCGTCAATTCAATGTGTACCAACCTCCACTTGAACAACTGTGTCCATCTAGCATAAATTGCAACTGTTATATTATTCTCTCAATGGACGGCTTAACTCGAAGAGTAGCGTATTTATAGTAAGTGAGTGAAGGAAGTGTGTCAACACATCCTGCGGTCTCCTCCGTTAGGTTGCACCGTGAGATTTCCATGTTGCGCCTGCTTGTATGCCCTGGAGCTACTAACCATTCGGAGGGTTGTAACATGGAGATCGGAACAACGCAAACTCCAGAGATGGATAGGATTACTTAGGACCATTTCCAACATTAGCTTTTCCATTCGGTAGCATTGTTGGGGCCGTTCTCTGTAATCTTAAAACTGCGGGTCACACTTACAAGGGTTACTAAGTGTTAGTAAATTCCTGACCAAACGTAACGATAACTAAACAACTATAGGAATAAGAGTTATTCTGGGATTAGTATTTAGTCAAGAACGTCTTGGTTTAGTGAAGGAGTAATTGACTGCCCCTCGGTAGCGGTTGCTCTAACTCACTAAAGTATCGTTGCAAAATAATAATCCTGGGTACATTATTACTTTTGCTAAAACCTAATTGGATTTTGTCTAAAAATGGTTAATAAGCAATTTCTAATAGTTTTGTTTAATTTTTCAGCATGTCTAGCTCACTAGTACAATTACTCGCTTCGGATAAGCTTAACGGGGATAACTATGGAACTTGGAAGTCTAATCTAAACACAATACTAGTAATCGAGGATCTTAGATTTGTCCTTACCGAAGAGTGTCCGCCTAACCCTGGCTCGTCAACAAACCGAATTGTTCGGGAAGCATATGAGAAATGGACTCGAGCTAATGATAAAGCAAGAGTCTATATTTTAGCAAGCATTTCGGATGTCTTGTCGAAAAAACACGAGAGGATGGTCACCGCAAGGGAGATCATGACTTCGTTGCAAGGTATGTTTGGACAACCGTCCTCACAAATCAGGCACGAAGCTCTCAAGAATGTTTACAATTCCCGAATGAAGGAAGGTGCTTCAGTTAGGGAACATGTTTTGAACATGATGGTTCAGTTTAACATTGCTGAAGTAAACGGTGCTACAATTGACGAGGGTAGTCAAGTAAGTTTCATAATGGAGTCTCTTCCGAAGAGCTTCATTCAGTTCAGGACAAACGCTGTCATGAACAAAATAGACTTTAACTTGACCACTTTGCTAAACGAGCTTCAGACTTACCAAAGTCTTACTAAGAGAGGACATAAAGGGGAGGCAAATGTTGCCACAACCAAGAGGTTCCAAAAGGGATCTTCCTCAGGAACAAAGTCTGGACCTTCCACTTCAAAGAATAAGAGTATTCAGATGAAGAAAAAGAAGGTAAAAGGGAAAGGAAAAGCTCCAATGGGAGGCAAGGCAAAAGCTGCAGATAAAGGAAAGTGTTTCCATTGTAATGTAGACGGACATTGGAAACGCAATTGTCCCAAGTACCTTGCGGAAAAGAAGGCTAAAAAGGAAAAACAAGGTAAATATGATTTGCTCGTTATCGAAACATGTTTAGTTGAGCAAGATAGCTCTGCCTGGATATTAGATTCAGGAGCGACTAACCATGTATGCTCTTCTTTACAGGAAATTAGTTCCTGGCATATGTTGGAAGACGGCAAAGTAACTCTCAAAGTTGGAACTGGAGAGTTCGTCACAGCCAGAGCTTCAGGAACTCTCAAATTGTCTTTTGGAGATAGATTTTTGTTACTAGAAAATGTCTTGTACGTTCCCGATATAAAAAGGAACTTAATTTCTATCTCTTGTTTGATTGAACATGAATACTAAGTATCTTTTGATATTAATAAAGTGTTTGTTAACAAAAGAGGTATGCATATATGTTCTGCAAAACTTGAAAGCAACTTATACGTGTTAAGGCCAATTCAAGTTAAAGCTATTTTTAATACGGAAATGTTTAAAGTAGCAGAAACTCAAAACAAAAGGCGAAAAGTTTCTCCGAATACCTATCTTTGGCACTTGAGATCAGGCCACATAAATCGCAATAGGATTGAAAGATTGGTAAAGAGTGGACTACTAAATCAGTTAGAAGATGACTCGTTACCACCATGTGAGTCCTGCCTCGAGGGAAAAATGACTAAACGACCTTTTTCGGAAAAAGGTTATAGGGCCAAAGAACCCTTAGAACTCGTGCATTCGGATCTCTGTGGTCCTATGAATGTCAAAGCACGAGGAGGGTATGAATATTTCGTCAGCTTCATTGATGATTATTCAAGGTATGGCTACCTTTACCTAATGCATCATAAGTCTGAAGCCCTTGAAAAGTTCAAGGAGTACAAGACCGAGGTTGAGAACCAATTAGGTAAAACGATTAAAACACTACGATCAGATCGAGGTGGAGAATATATGGACTTACAATTCCAAGACTATTTGATAGAACATGGAATTACGTCTCAACTCTCAGCCCCTGCTACACCACAACAAAATGGTGTATCAGAGAGGAGAAACCGAACTCTGTTAGACATGGTTCGATCAATGATGAGCTATGCTCAGTTGCCTGATTCGTTCTGGGGATATGCAGTTGAGACTGCCGTATACATTTTGAACATGGTTCCCTCTAAAAGTGTCTCTGAAACACCTTATGAGCTATGGAAAGGGCGTAAAGGTAGTTTACGTCACTTCAGGATTTGGGGATGCCCGACACACGTGTTAGTACAAAACCCAAAGAAGTTGGAACGACATTCAAAACTGTGCCTATTTGTAGGATATCCTAAAGAAACGAAAGGTGGTCTATTTTACGATCCTCAGGATAATAAAGTGATTGTATCGACAAACGCTACGTTCCTTGAGGAAGATCACATAAAAGATCATCGACCTCGCAGTAAGCTAGTATTAGATGAGATTTCAAGAAAAACTACAAAAGAATCTACAAAAGTTGTAGATCAAGCTGGTCCATCAAAAGTTGTTGATCAAACACATCCATCTCAGGTAGTGAGAGAGTCTCGACGTAGTGGGAGGGTTATAATTCAACCTGACCGTTACATGGGTTTAACAGAAACTCAAACCATCATGTCTGATGATGGTGTAGAGGATCCATTGTCCGTTAATCAGGCAATGAATGATGTTGATAAGGACCAGTGGATCAAAGCCATGGATCTCGAAATGGAGTCAATGTACTTCAATTCGGTCTGGGAACTTGTAGAACAGTCGGATGGGGTAAAACCTATTGGTTGTAAATGGATCTACAAAAGAAAACGAGACCAAGCTGGTAAGATTCAAACCTTTAAGGCTCGACTTGTGGCAAAGGGTTTTACCCAGCGGGAAGGAGTGGATTATGAAGAAACTTTTTCCCCTGTTGCCATGCTTAAGTCGATTAGAATACTCTTATCCATTGCCACATACTATGATTATGAAATATGGCAAATGGATGTCAAGACAGCCTTTTTGAACGGCAATCTTGAATAGACTATCTATATGGCTCAACCAGAGGGATTTATAGTCCAGGGTGAATAGCAAAAGGTTTGCAAACTTAAACGATCCATTTATGGATTAAAACAAGCATCGAGATCCTGGAATATACGTTTTGACACTGCGATCAAAACGTATGGCTTTGAACATAATATTGACGAACCTTGTGTTTACAAGAAAATCGTCAAATCCACTGTAGCTTTTCTAGTTCTATACGTAGATGATATCTTACTTATTGGAAATAATGTAGGATTCCTGACTGACGTAAAACAATGGCCAGCGACTCAATTCCAAATGAAAGATTTGGGTGAGGCTCAATTTGTTCTAGGCATTCAAATCATTAGAAATAGAAAGAACAAAACGCTAGCACTGTCTCAAGCATCATATATCGACAAAATGTTGGTACGATATTCGATGCAGAACTCCAAGAAAGGGTTATTACCTTTTAGGCACGGGGTTCACCTGTCTAAGGAACAAAGTCCTAAGACACCTCAAGAAGTTGAGGAAATGAGACGTATTCCCTATGCATCAGCAGTTGGTAGTTTGATGTATGCAATGTTGTGTACCAGACCCGACATATGCTATGCCGTAGGAATTGTCTGCAGATTTCAGTCCAATCCTGGTAATGCGCATTGGACTGCCGTTAAAAACATCCTTAAGTATCTAAGGAGAACTAGGGATTATATGCTCGTGTATGGAGCTAAGGATCTGATCCTTACAGGATACACTGACTCAGATTTTCAGACCGATATAGATTCAAGAAAATCAACATCGGGATCTGTGTTTACTCTAAATGGAGGAGCGATAGTATGGAGGAGTATTAAGCAAGGTTGAATTGCTGACTCCACCATGGAAGCAGACGTATTGATCTAAAACATCCATGTAGTAGACATGTGAGCGGGGTATCCTATGCAATGAGTTTGCATAAGATTGGACCACGAAATAGTCAACCACTATTTGTAACACTGTTAACTAGTTAGGTTACTATTTCAATAGGATGACCTAGGGAACTCAGTCTTAATCCCGAGTGTGTCATGAACTCCTTCTCATGAGGGATTGTCCTTTGATTAGCGTGGGTGAGAGTGGCCCATACGTTGACTCAATAAGCCTTCCTTTTTTGGGACAAGACCGAGTGGGAGGCTGGAGACATGACAACACAAGAAGAAATTCACTCCTTCCCACTTCTAGGAGAAGTAGATGAGTGTTCCATTAAGTGATGACTCTGGGACTTGAACAAAGGGATCTCGCCCTCTCACTGGCTCGAGAGGGACTTTCTGTTTAATGGTTAGACCATAAACAGGCTGTTCATTAGAGGAACGCTGGTACTTAAGGAGACAAATGTAACACAAGGGTAAAACGGTAATTTGACCCAACTGTGGTTACGAACACTCGTGAAGGATTGACTTACCGGTATATGTCTATATCCGTGGACACAGAAACGTTCTACAGTAAAA
The DNA here is from genome assembly GCA_017139565.1 of Luffa aegyptiaca. Taxonomy (NCBI): domain Eukaryota; kingdom Viridiplantae; phylum Streptophyta; class Magnoliopsida; order Cucurbitales; family Cucurbitaceae; genus Luffa; species Luffa aegyptiaca. The sequence goes on from CM029397.1 coordinate 29,960,993, forward strand.
AGAGTTCAGTTGTGGTTCTTTAGTGGAATGACCCACAGTTAATGAATATTGGTTAACCTGATTAATGAGTTTAGTCAGTTAACTTCATATCATTGGAACTTTTCATCTGTAGGTCCATTAGGTTCTCCTGTTAGCTCGTAAAGAGTAATTAGGAACAATTATATCTTGAGAGAATTTGAATAGTTCAAATTTAATATGGGAATCAATTTAATTGTATGAGATACAATTAATATAATATATAGTGATACATTATAATATAAAGTCTAATTTGAGATTAAACTTTATTAAATTGAGAGAATTATATATTTGAAGGAGTTCAAATATATGGCTAATTAAGTATATGATATTTAATTAGTAAATCAATTAATTAAAGTATGGATTTATTAATTATTCAATTTAGTCTAATTAAATGTGATTTAATTAAACTACAGTATATGAGAGAAATATTAGAATGAGATTCTAATATGTAATTAATTAAATATGATTGATATTAAATTAATTATAAAATTAATTAATTATTCAATTTAATTTAGTTAAATATGATTTAATTAAATTAATGTCTATAGATTAATTTTAATGTGAATTGGATTCATATTACAACTATAGGTTATGAGAAGGATGTAAATTTGAATATGATTCAAATGGCTGGTCAATTAAATAAGTGATATTTAATTGATTAATAAATTAATTAATTGGTTGGTTTAATTAATTTAATTAAATGTGATTTAATTAATTTTAATTAAAACTATATATTATGTGAGGGCATTGCATTTAAATATGATTTAAATGTGCATGAGGTTAATTAATTAATATGATTAATTAATTAAATCAATTTTATATTGTTTAATTAATTGATTTTTGATCTAACGATCTAGATCTTTTCCTAACCTCACATTAGGGTTTTCTCACTTATAAAAGGAAAGAACCCTAACCCAAAGGCCACAAGAAGGCATTATTGCATTCCCTCTAGCCTCCCTCTCATATTCTCTCAACTCAAGAACACAAAGGGAGAATTTTCTCTAGTTTTTCCCATTCAAGATTAGGCAGTCCCACAACTACGTTCCTAATCTCAGAGTCACAGCGAGGAAGATTAATTGGTGGTGTCCCAATTGTTGACGCTTTGTCCCTATGAAATCAAGAAAGGCGTTCTTGATATTTCAGAGACAACAACGACGGTATGTCTATGCTTCTCCCCTTTAGATTAGATCTAAGGTTGTATGTGTAGCCTTAATAAATAGATTAAGAATAGTTTTCTGAATCTTTGCCAATGTATTGATACTTTGGTAGGAATAAAATTAACTACGAAACGGTCCAATTCGCTTCCGCTAACGGAATTAGGGAATTCCATTCCAACAAATCTCACATCACAAAGAGATTCAGATGACAAGGCATCAAAAGAGGAAGGGTAATTCTAGAGCAATAGATAGACTCAAGGAAAGAGCACTAACTTGGGAGTGGAAGGTGAAACCGATTCCCCACCTTTAGGAACCTTCCTCTTCTTTAGATTCGTCATCAAGAGCTCCAGATACTCGACCTTGAGTTCTTCATTCGAAACCCAAGACATCAGCTCCTCTTGCTTGACATCTTTTGGTTCGCTTCCAGAGGGAACCTTTGAACTCTTCGGAATATTGGCTTCTCTTATAACAATCACGCTGGGCTCTAGTCCAGGCAGAAGCCTTTTACCTTGATGCCCAGACGAAGGGGCTTAGTGGCGACTAGCTCAGGGATGTGACGAGACAACTCCACAAACTTTCTCTCATACTAAGCCACCAACATGCTTTCTTGCACGGGCAACAAGAACTCCGCTTCTAGATCTTCATCTTCAACATTGAGAAAGCGTTGGACAATCGGTCTTGCATAAGACCCTTGAAGATTTTCCATGATTTCCACGATAAGGGGTTGCCCGGGTGATCCTCAAGCTGGCCCACTAGATTCCACCAATCGCGTGCTTGACCTCTAAGCAAAGAGGTAGCTTCTTGAACACGCTACTAGGCACTAGCTCGAAGATACTAGAACAGGGCTTCTAACTTCGAAGCCCATTCCTCAACAACCCTTGAACTGCCAGGCTGGCCATCCAATGATGGAGGCTTTGCTTTCCTGAAGCTTCGAAAGAATTGAGCTTCCTGTCCACGAGCAAGGACTTGGTTCACACCAAGGTGCTGCAAGTTGCTTTGGGTTGCATTGTCAATCATAGCTTGCAATACCTCCAATCTCAACACTGTTTGAGGCACCGGAGGAGGAACAGGAGAATTCGCCTCGGGTGCGAATTAACTTCAGGAATGACAAGAGAGCCAGAACGACCACTTTCTCGACTCCCTCTAGAACTCATCACTAGGAGGGGAACAAGAACTCGCTCAACTCTCCCAAGGAACTAGAATAGGATAGACTAACCTCGAACTGAGGCAGCAACCTAGACCTACTAATAGAAAACAACTTGCACAACAAAGACACGCAAGCTATCTAAAAAAACTATGGCAACATTCTATGCCTGCTATCAAGCAATAACACAAAACAATCACAAGGAAAACAAGAGTCATCTAGCTAACTATGAGAGCATCCTACTCCTACTACCAAACAATAATCACACAACCAAAGCAAGCTATCTATCCACCTAAAGGGAGCATCCTAAGCCTAGCTACTATAAAATAAAGCAACCTCGGAAAACAAAACATACTCAATAAAGCAACCAAGGAAATCAATAAACATGTGAGGCAAGCTAACAACAATCATGCAAGGCAATAAAGCAAGCAAATCAACAATATGCAATCAAAATAATCCAAAAGGTAACATATTATAACAAATATAATTTCACATACTTGGTGATGGAGAGGAGACAAGGAAGATCACTGTCCTACCCTATTAACAACCTAGGTTTCCTAGGCCAGTCTACAGGAACAACTCCGCTCTGATATGTGACCTCTTGGAAATTCTCCTAGGAAGCATGTGAGTGAGGACAAAGCATGTTAAAAGGACGTCGTGTTGGTTTGTGGGGACAATCTTCACTCTTAGAAGCAGTTTCAGACAAGTGTGATGATGTCGCTAGGTTGCAGGGGATGTAGGGGAATGCCGGGGCCATTAGGTGCCGAATTCGGATTCCGAATCCTGGGCCTGGGGCGTTACACGAGAGCTCTAAATGACAGAATTTGCAGAGTACCTACTAAAAATTGGAAATGGGATTGAAACAATGATCAAATAAGATTTCGTTTGCATTCCAAAAGACATAGTAATAACAAGCAATGATGAAAGTTCAGCAGAGCTACATTTGATTGATTTTTTTTTTCCAGATTTAGCTAAAAAGGCAAGCTCGACAGAATATGTCACCCAAAGAGCAATCATCTCAACTACAAATGAATATATTGATCATATCAATGCAAAAATGATAGAGATCTTTCCTGGAGAAGCCAAAGAATTCATGAGCTTTGATGAAGCTACTGATGATACAAATAGTTACTACCAACAGGAATTCCTAAATTCCTTATTACCAAATGGTCTTCCACCACACAAACTGATTATGAACAAAAAATTTCCTATAACGCTTCTCAGAAATTTAGACCCATCAAATGGTCTTTGCAATGGGACAAGAATGGTTTGTCGAGACTTTGGAAAACATGTGATTTATGCTGAAATAACAATGGGACAACATGTTGGAAAACATGTCTTCATACCACGTATACCTTTAATTCTTGCAAATGATGAAGGATATCCATTCAAATTTTAGAGAAAACAGTTTCCAGTTCGACTCAGTTTTGCGATGACTATTAACAAGGAGCAAGGACAAACAATACCACATGTTGGAGTTTATCTCCCACAACATGTCTTTTCACATGGACAATTATATGTTGCACTTTCAAGAGGGATCTCCATGAAAACAACAAGAATTTTGTTAAATTCAAATGTTGAAAATGTAACAAAAAAATATTGTATATAAAGAAGTATTTATTTAATAGACTAGCATTTTATTTAACAATTCCATTTTATTTTCTTCAAAACTGATATTCCTTAATTTAATATTATATTGTTTATTCTTTTTTAATAAAAATATATATACAGTTTTTTTTTTTTTTTTTTAAAAAAAAAACTTCACACGCACATTATTGTATTCTAGTTATTAGAAAGGAACACATTGCATTGGCAAAATAGCTCTCTAATCTTTCATCACACTCTTTCTTCATTTTTTTTATCATTTTGTCTCTATTTATTTATTGAAAAGGAGAAAAAAAAAGGCGATTATTTATTCACTTAAAAATATTCACAAAACCTAATTTAAAAAAAAAATTGAATATTATAATTCTTAAAAGAAATTTTTATATTTTATAAATTTAAATTAATGGTACATTTTCTTTAAAATTTTGGAAAAAATCAATTTATATCCCTAAGATTTGTATAAACTAATTACAAATTTGCTCTCTAAACCTAGTTAGTATTAAATAGGTTTCTGAATTGTTTAACAGGTCTCTGAACTTTAGAATGTCTAATAAATCTCTAAAATTTCGATTTTTTGTCTAATAAATTTTCAAATTTTCAATTTTGTGCCTTGTCTTCAGTTACAAAAAAGACTAACACAATAATTATTACCACTAATCATTTTTAATTATAGAGTATCAAAACTATACAAGTCCTTCATCCCTACAATTATGAAATTATATCTTTCACTTACCTGATCTAAACAATTTGAGTTGCATTTTTTTTTCTTTTTACTTCTCTCTCTTTACATCCTATCTTTAGTAGGTTTCTATAAATTAATATATTAGAAACAAGCATGTGTAGTTTTTAGTGAGAGGTATATTTATTTTTCCTTCACTATTGTTATCATTTGGATTATTTTACTATTAACTTTAGGATTACTATTTTTGTAATTCAAATGCTTGCACATCCTAATTAAAAATTTTATTACATTTTCAATCCTTCTTAGTTCAACTTTTTTTACTTTTTTTTGTTAGAGTACATTTTTTTTAATCTACAAGGATTATACAAGCTTAAATTTTGACAACATTTAACATTTTTTTTTTCAAATTAGAAATACATCAATTAATATTTATTGTAACAAAATATAAATTACATCATATTAATTAATGATTAGTGTGGTCCATAATTTATATTTAAATAGAAGTCATTTAAATCATGGTAAAAACAATTTGCCTACCATAGAATAAATTAATCATTTGTAATACATTAAAAAAAAACTTAATATAAACATGAAAACTATTAATGAAAAAAAAAAGAGACTAAATTAAAACTTTTCGAGTAAGACAAAATCGAATAAATTAAAAAACATAAACATGCCTGACACGTGAAAAACTAATAGTAAATAAATGGTTAAAATAAAAATATATATATATTACTATCAAATAAAAATAGTAATTAAATTAAAAAAAAAAACTAATTATTCGTTAATGTTATTTTAATTAAAAATTATATGAGCATATTAGCAAGTAATTATAATGTGTTAAAATTATATTCTGCTTTATTATAAAAATATATATATATATATATATATATATATATATATATATATATATATATATATATATATATATATATTCTGCTTCCCAATAGTTATATTATGTTTTTTATTCCGATTCCAAACAATTTCCTATAAACGTTAGCAATGACCATTTAAGACCATTTAAGAGAAAGGCAAGCGTGTTTGAAATGTGACATTACAAATTACCCCAGGTGAGTTTAAATGTGAGGTTGATGATTGTTATGGTAATGTTCTAACAGCTGCAATTTTTTTTTTTGGCTAAATTATAAAAAATACTCCTGAACTATGAGGTTTGTTTCAAAAATGCCTCTGAACTTTAAAGAGTTTCAAAAATATCCTTGAACTTTACAAAACGTTTCAAAAATATCCTTGTAGTTAACTTTTGGATGGGAACCATTAAAACCGTCGAAAATACCATTGTCGAAAATCTAGGCAAGCTATTGGGATGATGTGTTGAAAGAGAAGAAAAGCTCCTAGTGTATGAGTACATGAAAAATAGGTAAAGTTTCTCATTAATTTTCATGGAAGAAGAATTTACGATGGGATAAAGAAAAAAAAAAGAAGCATTTTCTAATAAGGTTATTTTTTAAAATCTTTTGAAAGTTAAAAGAGTATTAATGAAACTAAAATTTTTAATGGTTTCCATCCAAAAATTAACGACAAGGGTATTTTTGAAACATTTTTTAAAGTTCATAGGTATTTTTGAAACTTTTTTTTAAAGTTCATAGGTATTTTTGAAACTTTTTAAAGTTTAGGGGCATTTTTGAAACAAACCCCATAGTTCAGGGACATTTTTTATAATTTAGCCATTTTTTTCAATAATATGTGGGGTGGGGGATTTTAACCACACACCTCTCGATCATTAATACAAACTTTATGTCAGTTGAACTATGCTCATGTTGGCTCTAAGAGCTAGATTTTGTTCTTCAGCCAACACAGAAAGATATACTGTGAGAGTACTAGTTAGAGATATTTGGGAATAGTATTAGAAGGGTAGTAAGGGTATAATAGTAAATAGTTAGGGAGCTTGTGCCTTGGTTATAAATATGGGAATTAGGGGGTCTTAGTGGTGTGGAGAATTTTAGTAGAAGGTCCATTGTGGGACTCTTGGGAGAGAGATAGCCCTCTCGAAAGACAATTGGTATCAGAGCACGTTCATCCAGGGAAAAATGCCGCAAAGACAACTAGAAGAGAAGGTGGGAAGAGTAGAGAAAGATGTGGTTGAAATCAGAGAAACTTTATAGAAGCTGAAAGGATTTCTTTCGAAGAACGGTACGGTTTCTCTTTTCTTTTTTGATTTTTTGAAATGAGGGTTTCAAAGAGAGAATATGAAGAGTTTTCGGTCAATTGTTTTTATTTTCTCATTTACAGTGATATTAATGGGATTGGTGAGCCTTTTTATTTTTTCTTTTTGAAATTGGATCCGTGAATTGCTTTTGAAATTGTTCCAGATTATACTTTATTTTTTATATGATGTTTTAGGTGCAACACTTAATGATGTCTAGCAAATGTTATCACTGGCAATTTATTCTTGAGCAGACGTTTTAGATGCATGAAGTTGTTCTTCATTTTTTATTTAATCCTAGTTGCAACAGGTAAGTTATTAGTTGTTCTTGATTTTTGATTGAATCCAATATACTGTGGTTAAATTTTGAGTTTTCCTGTTTTTTCTCTCTTATTTGAATTTAAAATTCTTTTTTAAATTTATTCTCTCCTATTTGAACTTAAATTTCTTGTTTTAAATTTAAGTTACCAGATTTATTTGTTTAATTTGAAATTCTGTTATTGATTTGGTTGTTGAATTAATCCATAAGAATCCTAGATTTTCTCCCTGATTTATAGTGTATTTTTGGTTTAATATGAAATTCTGTTATTGATTTGGTTGTTGAATTAATCCGTAAGAATCCTAGATTTTCTCCCTGGTTTACAGTGTGAATTTAAATTTCTTGTTTTAAATTTAAGTTCCCAGATTTATTTGTTTAATTTGAAATTCTGTTATTGATTTGGTTGTTGAATTAATCGGTAAGAATCCTAGATTTTCTCCCTGGTTTATAGTGTATCTTTGGTTTAATTTATTTATGAATTAAGATTTTGGTTCGGGTATTTTCGTCCACTTTGTTGCCAAAAGAATTTACTAAAATTAGCTTTTGGTCATTTCTCAGAATGAAAACACGAATGACCCTTTTTCAAGATGGTCATTTATCTGGTTGCCCCTATTTATAACCAAGGCACAAGCTCCCTAACTATTTACTATTATACCCTTACTACCCTTCTAATACTATTCCCAAATATCCCTAACTAGTACTCTCACATATACACTTGGGTAATTAGAAAGAACACCAATAACTCTTCTACAAGTGTGGTTGGTAGATTGATAAGTGAGAGTCAGATAATTGAAAAGAAGAATAAACTCAATTCACACCCAAATGGCTATTTCAATTGCTCTGAAGTCTACTGATATTATGAGTTCGAGTCTGTCCAAGTCGATCTCGACCATATTCACAAGATGTTTACCTATACACAACACAACATTGCATCTTTTTACCATTTTATTTCTCTCTACAAGCATTTCTTTGTTTTCTTTCCTTGTGTGAGGCCAAAAAGAGTTTCTCATTCACAATTGAGAATTCACACAAGTAGATCCTATGGAAATCTTAAAGTAGCAAAATTCATAAAGAAATGGATTCCAAAGCATAAACATAAAACATCTCATCTCATGTCTTCATCTTGCTTACATTGATATGAGTTGGAAGTTTGACATCGACTCTTCAAATTTCCAGCAAAGTTCTTCTGCATCTTGCCCTTAAACAAACTGTCTCCAGCTTTTCTCAAATTCTGTCAAAAAGGGTCTTTCTCAAATCCCAATATACGTCCCCCTAGCAATATCTGAAAGCACTTTCCTCAGATAAAATCTGCTGTAGTCCTTCTCAAGCAGCATTCTTGTTTCTTAGGTTCCCTATTCTCAAGCCTCCCAAATAGTAAACGAGTAAGAGTGACTTATTTCTAGTTTTCCAAGAAATCTCAAAGACTTCTCATGAACTTTTACTGCAAACTTTTTCCTAGATCCTGAATTCTTATTCAGATTTTCAAGCTATCCCCTTCCTAAATACAATTTCTTTGGGACTATAAATCTGACAAAATGCTAAAAAGATGATACTAAATACTAAAACATAACAACAATGAAAATTGAAACAACATCTCATTTGAAGGTTTATTGCAGAAAACTTCAGGTACTGATCAGTATTCAGATAGCCTAACACATGGACAAAAAGAGAAAGTAAGAGAACAGATTAATGCTTAAAAAAAAAAATCAACCTCCTCCGAAAGAAACACCTTTTTTTTTTAATTATCATTTTTGCAAAAGCATATCTCAAAAACATTCCCAAAAAATCCAATAATTCTCTCTGCTTTTGTCAATACCTTTAAGTAATATTTTATAGAATTTGAATTTGGAAGCACCTTTTCCTCCCCCACTCAATCTTCTTTTCTACATAGTTCTAAATTTAAAGAATTCTTCCATTTGATCTTTATTCCTACAAAAAAAAAAGAAAAACATCACACTACGTACAACCAAATCTGGAAAATCTTGATTTCTTAGGCCCCGTTTGATAACCATTTGGTTTTTGGTTTTTGGTTTTTGAAAATTATGCTCATTTTCATCCAATTTCCTTACAATGATTTCATCCTTGTTAAAGACAACACTTGAGTTCCTAGCCAACTTTTAAAAACAAAAACAAGTTTTTGAAAACTGTTTTTTCTAGTTTTCAAAATTTGACTTGGTTTTTGAAAACATGGGAAGAAGGCAGATGACAAAACAAAGAAACTTGTAGGTGCGTGTAGTATTTTAAGCTTAATTTTCAAAAACCAAAAACCAAAAACCAAAAACCAAATGGTTATCAAACGGGCCTTAGGAACCACTCTTCGATTATTGGTAGTAATCCTTTTATGAAAAACTATCACACAAAGTGTCAGAATATAAAGCTTGCTAAACTACTAATATCAATTCTTCCACGATCTATCTTGTTTTCTACTTCCTTTGCTATATAGTCATGATAGAATATAGATTCCATCTCTCAACTAAGCATACATGGAATAAGATTTGGTGCCACAAAAGAAGGGTCTTACAGTAATATCACTCAACTAATGAAGATGAACTTGGGACATGCCATTGAAGATATAAAAACTTGCTTACTATTTGAGGGCACATTGTGTACAATTTCTGATGCCATCCATTACAATCTGAACATACAAGAGAGACAGATGTCCTGCATATTACGAGAAATCTGAATAAAACATTCAAAACCAATAATCTCAGCTTCCCCAGAAAGAGCACACACTCATCTCAAGGAGAAATTGGAAAGTAAAAGATTTGGAAACCTATTTTTTGATGGTCTTGCTTCCAGCACCACTGGCTCTTATCTTATGAGGAATTTGGCAAAGCTTGTATCGAAGCATATGGAGATGAAAACCTATTTTCTTCTATATACTTTTCAGTCCTTATAAGTTCAAAGCGACCTATATACTCTTTGGTTAAAAACCCCCACATTGAAATGCTTTCAGTTTCAGAAAGATGATGAACACAAGCTATTCCAGGCATAATTCCTCCCTTCCATAAAACTACGCGCTGGCCTATTTCTAGGGTTCCCTCGATTTTCTTTACTTCCTTCTCTAGACAATGAAACGAAAGAAAAACAAAAGAGACCTGAAGCTTGAACGCTAATTGCTCACTACTTCTGCAGTAACCAAGATACACGTATCACGATTCAGAGCTACAATATATTAAACCAATTCCTGGCCAGTTCGTTAATCATACAAACACATTCAAAACTTGCAAACGAATTTCAGATTCAATATCCACACAATTTCAAATCTTCAGCAGCCATCGAAAAAAGCAAAAATATATATATATAATTATAGCCTAACAAAAACCAGAGAGAAAAAATACCTGTTAAGACATTCTGAAATAAAGAAACGCGCACGACAAAACGTTTGAAATTGGGGAATTTGGAAGGGGCCGCGCGAACGCAGGCCCCCGCTACCACAAATAATGACGTAGGCTCTGCCACTTTGGGCAGACCTTAGGCGGGCACCCCTCCTTAAAGTGCAATGGAGGTCACCAACCTAGGCCATGGGCCTTTTTGATCGCCCATTGACCCCGTCCAGGTAAGTATGTTTTAACGTTCGCCATCCTATTCTATTTATAGTACAATCTCAGGTTCTCTGCCACCTGCTTAGCCGATGTGGGTCTTTCTCAATCAGAGTTACCTCACGCCAATACTCACATTTGCATGCACTGTTTAATTATTTTGACATGAATCTAATCCTTGAGTGTTTAATTTGAAGTTGGAATGCATGAAGATCGAAGATGAAGTGTGTAAGACTTCAAAGATTGAAAAATATGTTGGACTAAAATGATGTTTTGATGTTGCAAGATTTTGGTCGAATAGGTGATTTGAATGATCAAGGGCATATTATCGTAGTTTGGGGTAGTGAGTGTGTGATCATGGACTACGTGTAAGTGTGAGAGGTGTTCAATACCTAATTTTGGGAAATCCTCAGATATGACCAGAAATTACAGTGTAGTTTCGAAAAATGGCCAAACCGTATTTTTTAATGAAAAATGGCCAAACCGGTTTTTTCAGCCTATTTTCGTGCGATACAAACTTACATTTTTACCCTTCAACCATCCCACACGTCTATCCTATATTTGTGCAGCCGTATCTGTTAATTTTTTTTTCAAAAATAATTATATAACGTCTCATTCCATGAATCAAGGGATTTTTAGTTACAGGATCAACTCTCTCTCTCTTCCATCTGCAACCTGTTTTCACTGCGTAAGTTCTCCCTCTCCATCGTTTCCTTGGAAAATAGTCCTTTGTTGGTTGTCCAAATTTTTTTACTGCATCAATTCTCTCGATTCATCACCTCTCCGAACAAGGTTGATCAAACACCATTGGGGCGGCCATAGGTATGTTTTGAATGTGTGTTCTCATTTTTTGAAAATCACGTTGATTTTTTTGTTTGTTAATGTAATTTTTTATATTTTTTTTGAAATCTAGATGTCTTCTATTCTACTTTCTTTATGGTATGATGGGGTGTGGGATAGTTGCCATCAATACATTGGATTCAAGGTGGCAACAGTGTGCGTGGATTCAGATTGTTCATTCGAACAGCTTATCAATTGTATAAACAATAAGCTTTCATCTCAGAATAATGGAAAAATTAACTGTATCTCTTTGTACAGTAATATTTCTGGTAAACCCTCAGTTCTTAGGCTTTGCGAGGATAGAGATGTTGCATGACTCTTATTTTCCATATCCAACAGCACCACCAATGAATTTAGCATCGTAGTGGATTTTGTCCATTCTGAATCTGGAAATACAGTGTGCATGCAACAAAATCCTGGTTTGTCTCTCATTCCCTCCCAGAAAAAACACAAAATTAAGTTCATTGATTCCATTGACATTGATTCACTGGCAACAAACCTACCTTTGGAAGAGAAGTATGTGTTTCAATCAAAGTTTGATGTGAAGAAAGTTCTGTATCTATTTGCTCTAAAACATAGCTTTCAATTTAGGATCGTGAAGTCGAATAGTAAACAAATAGTGGTTAGGTGCAAGGAACCATTTTGTGATTGGTATGTTAGATGTTCCCACTTCCGGAATGGTGAACTTTGGATTGTCCGGAAATTTGTTGACAAACATTCATGTTGCCTTGATGTTGTAAAAAATGAACATAGGCAGGCCACTACTTTTTTCTTTGAAATTGGGTATCAATTTTGTCATTTTTTTTTTTCTGATTATACTTTAATTCTGACTTTGTTTTAGGTGTTCATCCCGTACTTTGTTTGGTGTCTGGATTATTTTTTAGTTGGAGTTGTTCTTCATTGTTATTGAATATTAGTTGCGGATACAGTGTTTAATAAAAAAACTGGTAAGCTTTTTACTTTTTTTTTTTTTTTTTTCAGATATATAGTGTTTAATAAAAAATTTAAGTCCTCCTATTTTTTCTCTTTGTTTTTGAATTCAAATATCTTGTTTTAAATTTAGGTTGCCAGATTTATATTCCCTTTTAGTTTGAATTTCTGTTATTGATTTGTTAGATGAATTAATTGGTAAGAAAGCTAGATTCTCTCCCTTATTTATAGTGTATTTGGTTTATTTTATGTTCTGAATTAAGATTTGGATAGGGGTATTTTTGTCCACTTTGTTGCCAAAAGAGTTTACTAAAAATAGCTTTTGGCCATTTATCAAATTGGAAATTCGAATGGCCCTTTTTCAAAACAGCTATTTTTATTTGGCCATTTATCTAGTTGCCCCATTAATTTTGAGTCTGGTAAAGTTTTGTATGGTTGTTGTGTACTTTAGTTCTTTTTCTTTCCCCCTACATATATAGGAGTGAAGTGTAATATTTATCTATCGTACTTGTAGGCAATGTTCTAGTAGGATCAGATCAAACATACTACTTGATACCAATCACAACTATTCAAATGTGTGATTGGTTAGGATGACTAAAGATATGATACAAGCCACGTTAGTTATATATAACTTTGAGTAATTGCAATGGGTGTGGCAAATTGATTATATATAATAGCAAATTTAGCACAAGTTAAAAAGAATTGCAAATATGGCAAAAAATTAGAATACATTTAATAATTCCCTTTTTACCCTTAAACAGCTTTTTGGCAAAAAAATCAGCACCATTTCCCTTCTTTTTTTTTTGTTTTTCTTTTTTCTTTATTTGCCGCACCATTTCTCTTCTTTTTTTTTCTTTTTTCTTTATTTGCCACAACATTTCTCTCTTTTTTTTTTTCTTTTTTCTTTATTTGCCGCACCATTTCTCTTCTTTTTTTTTCTTTATTTCTTCCCTCGCATCACCATTTCTCTTTTTTTTTTTTTCTTTTTTCTTTCTTTCTTCCCTCCTCACCATTTCTTCTACCGCACAATTTTTTTTTTAATTTTGTATTTTATGTGCATTTATGAGGTTGGAGTTCTTGTGTGATTAATATGCTTTTTTTTCCCTCTGTTTGTCAATTGAGCTAAGCTCTTGTTGGCCTTCTTTTTAATTCAAGAATGTCAAGAATACAAAAATAGCAATTTTGGTGAGTGTTTGTATAGGTATATCAAAGTATATCACTGATATACTCCGGTTAATCGTAGTCTATCACTAACTATCACTGATCAAAGTCTATCACGGACTATAATTGATAGATAATGAAATACAAAAAATACAAGAATAGCAATTTTATGGTGGTGGTCACGGAGCTTGTGTGCTAGGCTTTAAAAATTATATTGTTGATTAAGAGTCGTTTGTTCGTAATGGTTATTTTTGGATTTTATGTTCTAATTACCACAAGAGACTTAAATTTTTTGTTCAATTTATGATTGTAGTATAATAATTTTGGATGAGTTTCTAATTACCGAGATGATTGCAATGGAAAGTACTTTACTGATAGATTTCAATTAAATTGATATCTATCAGTAACAATCATTGGTAGACTTCAATTAATTGATAATTAACTGATTTCTATCAGGGATAGAAACTGATAGACTTCAATTAGCTGATTTCTATCTTCGATAGAAAATGATAGATTTGAATTAAACTAATTTCTATCAGTGATACAAGTCAATAAACTTCAATTAAATTGATTTATGATAGAAATTGATAAACTTCAATTAAATTGGTTTCTATCGGTGATAGAAACTAATAGTCTTAAATTGAATTGATTTCTATCAGTGATTGAATTAAAATTGAATTGATTTCTATCAGTGATAGAAACTGATAACCTTGAATTAAACGGTTTTCTATTAGTGATTATCACTGATAGACTTAAATTAAATTGATGGATAGAAACTGATAGCCTTGAATTAAACTGAACTAATAGCCTTGAATTAAATTGTTTTCTATCAGTGGCTATCACTGATAGGCTTGAATTAAACACGATAAAAACTTATAGATTATGATTATCAGAGTCTATCAGTGATACACACTGATAGACTTCGATTAATCAAAGTCTATCAGTGTCTATCACTAATAGACTCCGATTAATTGAAGCTTATCATCAAAGTCTATCAGTATTTATCATTGATAGACTCCGATTAATCGAAGTCTATCAGTGACTATCAATAATAGGGGCTAATAGACTATTGGAGATACTAAGGGTATTTTCGTAATTTAATGTATTTTTTGCTATTTTTGCAAATAATTTTATTTTTTTGCTATTTTTGCAATATTTTTGCCGGTTTTTGCTATCTGTGCAAAGCCCCCTATAACTTTCTTTGTATTATGTTAGATATCGACATTTTAAGATAGCATAATGTATAACAACATGCCTAAGTGCATCTTCTTGGTATTGATCAATTTTGGTATAGGGTTTGTTTGATAATACAAGATGATTGACTGATGTTTATTGTGACTTGGAGACTCTAAAAACTTGTTTTAGGTATTTGAGCTAGATCACCTTCATGATCCTACTTATGGCAAACTACCAATTACATTACGTGTTAGGTTAAGTCATGTGTGTTGTAATAGTATATATTCATAACTACTAGGTGGTAGTACTAGCAACTTAAGATAGCTAAAATGGTTGATGGTTATGTGATAACACTCATTTATGAAGGTTATTAAGTCCTAAAAACTGAGATTATTAAGTGAAAAACAAGTGTTTTATATTATATTTCTTATCATTTTGAGTGAATTTATGCAAAAACAAGAAAAGTATGTGTGTTGAATCCTTGAATTTGTAAACTTTAATAAATAAGTGTAAATAGAGTCATTTTGATCAGAAAAATGTTAATTTTTAATGGTTTTGTGCTGAAGTCATATAAGGACCCAAATGCATCCACATTTGAAGAAGGAAGCTAGAAAAAGGCTAAGTGCAGAGCAGTCAGCAAATGTGCAACACTTGCGATCGCAGATCTCCCAGATGACTAAAGAAGAAATGCATCGAGGATGTGGCCATAACTGGACCAAATCAATAAAATCTTCCAGAATCTCGAATCATTTGATAGATTCTCCCAGATCTTCCAGCAAATCTCCTCAAGTCAAGGAATCACACTCGTAAATGGCTTCTCACACTGAATTTGACAAAAACGCTACCTTTGAAGGTTTATAAAAGACAACCCAAGCTCCATATTTCTATGAACTTTGGACGTCTGATCACTACCTCAAAATTTTGCTCATTTTTTTACTTTTCCAGTCGTCACTCCGAGTTTCCTAGCTCCATTCAACCTCTGTTGGTCACTCCATTCAAAGAAGATGAGTGAAAAGATCTGTCTCTCTTTGAAAAAACGGTCGAGCAAGTTAAATAGAGAGGAATAGACTATGTTTCTCTTGCTTTGTCATTCATTCTTGTAATAATTTAGTTTATGCTATATTTTCCTCTGATATACTTTCATTTATTCAAAACTGTTATTTTATTCTTTCATACAATTAATACGATTCAAGTTCTCATTTTATCAAGCTTTGCTTTTAGCTTTAAGTTTTATTCTTTCTTTTAAGCTATCAACTAAACTCCTATTTGGGGATTCAAAGTATGTGGATACTCTAAGTAGGAAGAAAGCTCTACCTTTTGTAGAAGTAATCTCACTCACACTTAGCATTGTTTGCTTTTGTTGAGTTTAAGTTTCATTGTTAGCTTAAACTGATCAATTAAGTTAGCATAACCTATGTGAAACTCAATATTGAAAACGTTGGGTTGAAGACATGTTTTCACAAAAGAAATCTTGGAAAAGATCTTAGAAATAAGACTTTGTTTCTTGTACCTAGATATAGGACAAGGACCATTAGGGGTTGCTAAAGTTGTGTTTTTAATTATCTAAGTTAAAATTAGCCTAGACATAGGAGTTTTAATTGCTTAGTTAAATGCACAAAAAATGAAGCTGAATAGGAAGTGAACTCAAGTCATGGACTAAGTGTTGAAAGGGTAGGTTGTAGGCGCAAGTTAGGTGCATTCTGCTTGAGCCGTACATAACTTGAAAGAGTGTGATGTGGGCACAAATGGGTATAGCAATCACTTACTGCACCGAACCTAGTGAGTAGTTTGCGGATACAAAGATGGGTGCACATTCTTTCTATGGTTGAAACAAATCAGAATCCTCATCTTCTCTTATTGATTTTCTAGTTTATTTCCGTTTTTTTTAGTCATTTTCAGTATCAAAACCTCCTAAATCATCTTATATTATTTTTTGTTACCCTTGGTTCCAAACTTTGAGGAGGACCTTGTTTACTGAGTTTTTGCAAACCCATTTCTCTTGGGATTGAATACTTGAGTACTCTCCATTTACTACTTGGGAAGACAGTGTATACTTTGCACTATGGTCTGTTCGCGCTTTTGTCGTCGTTATCGAGGAATGGTTTTAGAACTAAAACTAAGGTTCTTTCTCCTTTCAATCTAACTTGCTCTTGCCTTTTTCAAGGGGAGACAAATCTTTCTCTTTTACTTCTTTCAAATGGAGGAACCAACAAAGGCTAGAAGAATCGAAACTCGGATTGGCTACAAGATGAAGAGAAATAAAAACAACATAGAGACAATCCTAGACTAAATCTGAGCTCTCTTTGCTCCTTGCTCTTGCACGCCTTTTATAGACCTTGGAAGGTAGGGTTGGCTGCCGAGATCAGTGTGAGAAGTCCATTCAGAGTGTAATCCCACGATCCTTGGAGATTTTGTTCGGAATATTTGATTCTCGAAAGATTCTGTGCTAATCCCACTAATCTCGAAATTCTATCGGAAAGCCCAATTGCAGCCGCAAATGCAACGCATTTCCTCGTGTGCTTGCTTAGACACATTATGTCTTAAGCGTGAGGCTTCTTTCCTTATCAGTTTGCGGGTGCATCTCGAATATAATGCATTTTCCACATCTTCTGCTATCCCATACTCAGCCACCACTAGAAAAGCAATCTTGACATTTCAGAATTTTTATTAGTTGACATTTTTTCATAAAAATGTCAAGAACTATGTGTGTTGGAATTAATTGAATTAATTCCTAGAATGGGTGACAAATTTAAATAAATAAATTATATGTAATGCTATTCATGGGTTAAATGAGTGGTCTAATAAGGGCCCATAAATTTCCTATTAGTGGTGTGACCCACTGAGCAGTTACCAGCCTGTTGGTCCTAGGGGTTATGGGAAACCCTTGAATCAACTATAAATACATGGTTATGGTCCCCAAAACACTATGCCTCTTTAGTCTCCTATTCCCCATCAAATAGAGAGAATTGCCCATCCAAGGTCTAAGTTACATAGTTGAGGAAAACCAAAACCAAGCAAGGGTGCTACACATAAGAATCTCATGGATCCAGGTAATTCATAATCTCTAGATATTTTGTTTTTGGCTTGCTTCCATGCTTAGATCCTAAGGGAAAATATGGTTTATTAAGTCTAAATTTTCCAACAAGTGGTATCAGAGCGCGTTTATGCATGGTTGCTTGCTAAACAATTAGTTTTTTTTTTTTTTTTTTTTTTGGCATGTTGTTTGTTAATTCATGGGTTGTTTTGCCTATAATACATGCTATGAAAATTACTTGGATTAATCTGTGGTCAATCTTTTTGCATGATCTAGAATTCTTTTCTTTCATTGATTTAATTCTCCCAATTTACAATTCCGTTATGGAGAAAAAAAACATATAAGAGAAAGAAAGAAAAAAGAAAAAAAAAAGATGATGATGATGATGCAGGCGGCGACACTGTGTCGTCGCATGAAGACATGAGCTAGGGCATTGCCCTAGCGTATCAGGTTCAACGAAATTGCAGTGGGCCTAGCCCACTGCAAATTCATAAAGCATACTAATTATGTTTTTTTTTCTTTTTATAAACATATATATATATATTAATTTAGTAATAATGAAAAATTAATATATATTTACAGTATATTATTTTGGGCATAATAAAGTATGGAGGACTTTTGTTTTTCCCATATTGTGCTAATTAGAGAAGAATTGTCATGATTAGTTAATTGGCAATCTATTAAGTATATGGCACAATTTGTCTAATTTCTTTATATGCTTTGATAAATAAAATATGCTACCAAAGTAGTCTCTGTTTTATAAATTGGAACATTTAAAGTTGTTAGATGTAATGTATTCGTTGCTTATGCGAATTGGGACCGACCCAAAGGAAGGTTACAATTTGGCCAAACAACAAATACACATGCAATAATAAATATGAATAATATAAGGTTGTGCTCTTAAGGATGTTAGTCGACCCAAAGGAAGGCTATCATCTAAAAGGGATAGGTTATTAATATTTGATTATTGCACCGAGAGTATCATTTATAAATTAACTTTTTTTGTCCAAAGACTAAATGTTAATGTTGCATTAGATATCTCACTAGTCCTCATAAAGTTTATTTCCAATGTCATGAATATTTGTATATTGATTGTGACATTACTTACGTGAGCTTGTGTTCTTTATACAGTTAAGATTGCTAATTCAGACAATATGTCCACTCAAGTCAGTAATATTCCCAGATTGAATGGGGCAAACTTTAAGGACTGCAAAAAAGACATCCAGATAGTACTTGGATGTATGGATTTAGACCTTGCATTAAGGGTAGATGGTCTCACTCCTACTGAGGATAATGCCAATAAGGTTGAAATTGAGAAGTGGGATAGGTCTAATCGCATGTGTCTAATGATCATGAAACGCTCGATTCCATAAACATTTAGAGGCTCTATTGTTGAGGGAACTAATGCCAAATGTTTTTTTTGAAGGAAATGGAGCAATACTTTACCAGGAATGATAAGGCAGAGGTGAGTAGCCTTATGGCAAAACTCACCTCTTCAAGATGCATTGGTAAAGGAAATATAAGGGAATACATAATGCAAATGTCTAACGTTGCAACAAAACTCAAGGCACTAAAGTTGGATGTCTCTGAAGACTTTTTGGTGCATTTGGTTTTGAACTCTCTTCCAGCAAAATATAGCCATTTCAGGGTGAGTTACAACACTCAAAAAGACAAATGGACCCTGAATGAGCTAATTTCTCATTGTGTTCAAGAGGAGGAGAGATTGCAATGGGAAAAGACAGAAAATGTTCTTATGGCATCTACCTCAAAGAGTGTAAAGAGGAAAAGAACGAATGTTAATGTTGCAGAGTCTTCTAAGCAGAAAAAGGAAAAGAAGTAGGATTTAGGACCCACTTGTTTCTTCTGCAAGAAGTCTGGGCACATGAAAAAACAAAGTGCCAAGTATGCCGCCTGGCTACTAAAGAAGGGTATGTTTCTCTCCCTTGTTTGTTCTGAGGTTAATTTAGCTTCTGTACCTATGCATACTTGGTGGGTAGATTCAGGTGCTACTACTCACATAAGTGTATCTATGCAGGGTTGCATTTGGAGCCGACCACCAAGTGATGTTGAGGCTTTCATCTACGTGGCAGACGACAATAGAGCAAAAGTATAAGCTATAGGAACATTTAGATTATCTTTAGGAACTGGATTTCATTTGGATTTGTTTGAGACTTTTGTTGTTCCGTCCTTTAGATGGAATTTAATTTCTGTTTCCTCTTTGGACAAATTTGGTTATACTTGTTCTTTTGGAAATAAAAAGTTGAGTCTTTTACATAATTCAAATATTATTGGTATTGGTTCATTGATTGATAATTTATATATGTTTGATAATGTTCCTTTTGATAATGAAACATTGCATGTTTTATCACGTGGTACAAAGTGAAAATTGAATGAAAATTCTGGTACATTATGTCACAAACGTTTATGACATATCTCTAACGGTAGAATTGAGAGACTTATCACTGAGGGAATTTTAGATTCTCTTGACTTAACATACCTTCAAACTTGTGTCAATTGTATCAGAGGAAAGGAAACAAACAAGAGAAATATAGGTGCTGAAAGAGCTAAAGGAGTCTTAGAACTGATACATACTGATATATATGGATCATTCCCTACAACTTCATGGAATGGACAACGGTATTTTATCACGTTCATTGATGACTACTCAAGATACTGCTACCTATATTTAATTCATGAGAAATCTCAAGCTTTGGACATGTTCAAATCTTTTAAAGCTGAAGTTGAACTTCAACTTGAAAGGAAAATTAAGGTCATTAGATCTGACATTGGAGGAGAATATTATGGCAGATATGATGGATCAGGTGAACAATGTCCAGGACCCTTTGCGCTTTTCCTTAAAGAATGTGGCATAGTTCCTCAGTACACGATGCCTGGGAAACCTAGCATGAATGGAGTTGCTGAGAGACGTAATATGACTCTTAAGGATATGGTAAGAAGTATGGTTTGTCATTCTTCTTTGCCAGGGTCCCTTTGGGGAGAAGCGTTGAAAATCGCAGTATACATACTTAACAGAGTACCTAGCAAAGCAGTAAACAAAACCCCATATGAGTTGTGGACTAGGAAAAGACCTAGCCTAAGACATTTACACATTTGGGGTTGTCCAGCGAAGGCAAGACCTTATAGGCCAAATGAAAAGAAGTTGGACTCAAGAACCATAAGCTGCTACTTTGTTGGGTATGCTGAGGCGTTCTCGGGGCTTTAAATTCTATAATCCCACTTCAAGAACTTTTTTTGAGACGGGAAATGCTCGATTCCTTGAGAATATTGAGTTTGAGGGGGGAGATAAAAGTAGAAATGTTGTCTTTGAAGAAGAAAATATTAATGATAGGAATGACATGGTTACCTTACCTATCATTGTCAGTAAAGACGTTCAAGATAATGATACTCAGGATCAAGTTTCAACATTTGATATCACTACTTCTCAAGACAACACTCAAGATACATCCCTCTACTCTATAGATCAAACTCAACATACTCAAGAAGTGTCATTAAGAAGAACCACTATAGAAAAGAGAAGTGCAATACCAAATGATTATATTGTATTTCTTCAAGAACATGAAGATAGCGTGGCCTTACAGAAAATGATCCTATCAATTTTCAACAAGCAATGAAAAGTTCTAAGGCAGACAAGTGGATTGAGGCTATGCAAGATGAGATGAAATCTATGAGTGACAATGGTGTTTGGGATCTAGTTAAGTTGCCCGAAGGAAAGAAACCTATTGGTTGTAAATGGATATTTAAAACTAAAAGGGATTCAAAAGGCAATATTGAGAGATATAAAGCACGCCTTGTTGCAAAAGGTTTCACTCAAAAGGAAGACATAGATTATAAAGAGACTTTCTCTCCAGTTTCTTCGAAAAGACTTTTTTAGAATTATTATGGCACTGGTAGCTCATTTTGACTTAGAGTTACATCAGATGGATGTCAAGACGGCTTTCCTCAATGGAGACATTGATGATGTAAACCCGAGACTTTCCCTTAGATAATTTTCTCTTATCATCTATTGTGGCTTCATGGTTGAATCTAAGTTGTTGGAAATTATACACTTAAAAAGAAAGGAGATGGGAAAGAAGAAAAGAAAATAAATGGAAAAGGAAAAGGAAAAGGAAAAAGGAAAAAAAAAATGAAGTGGGAATGGACAGCAAGAAGGGCACCACCGACTAGCATTCTTATCAGCCCATTATCAGCCTCATTTCTCATCCTTTTCCACTAAAACTTTCAGAGCACTTTAAGGAGAGAGTGAAGGAGGAGGAAGAAGAAGAATTTCGTGGTTTGAGGTTGAAGAAGATAGGGAAAAGCTCATGCAAAGCCAGCCATTGCAGGATCTGAGATCAACCTGTCAACCTCTGGTTTTTTATTCGGTTTGAGCTACACAGAAGGAATCAAGAGGTGAGGTTTGATTTTCTTGAAAGGTTTCCGTGGATTCCGCTGTGTGGTGTTTCATATAGAATGTTTTATATCTATGATTAGTATGTTTATCAGGTTCAACGTTTCAGTAGGGTCAACAGGGATCGCTAGAGGTGATGATGTCTGTTGGCTTCAGGCCGTCTTTCGGGCTAAGCTAGCAGGTGGTCCGGGAGGGGGGTGTGACAGATGAAACAATTTATATGGAGCAACCAGAAAATTTTGTATCAGGAAGTTCAAAGTCAATGGTTTGCAAACTGAAGAAATCGTCCATCTATGGACTCAAGCAAACCTCTCGTCAATGGTACCACAAATTTCATAATGTCATTACCTCTTTCGGTTTTGTGGCTAATGTAGTTGATGAATGTGTATACCATAAGAATAGTGGGAGTAGGTATATTTTCCTGGTATTGTATGTAGATGACATCTTACTTGCTTGCAGTGATTTAAACCTACTACAAGAAACCAAGACCTTTCTAACAAAACATTTTGAAATGAAAGATCTTGGCAATGCCTCTTTTGTATTGGGTATACAGATACTGCAAGATCATTCCCAAGGTATCTTAGGGTTATCACAAAAGAGTTACATTGATAAAGTATTGAGTAGGTATGACATGAATGGATGTCAGCCAGGTGATACACCTGTAGCTAAAGGAGATAAATTTAATTTAAATTAGTGCCCTAAAAGCGATCATGAAATGGGTGAGATGCAAAAGATTCCCTATTCATCAGTTGTAGGGAGTTTAATGTATGCTCAAGTTTGCACTCGACCTGATATAGCTTTTATAGTGGGAGTGTTGGGCAGATATCTGAGTGACCCAGGTATGCAACACTAGAAAGCAGTCAAGAGGGTTATGAGATATTTGCAAAGAACTAAAGATTACATGCTCACATATCGGAGGTCAAATAGTATAGAGATCGTTGGTTTTTCTGACTCTGATTTTGTTGGATGCCAAGATAGTAAACAGTTCACATCTGGGTATATCTATATGGTGGTTGGAGGAGCTATCTCATGGAGAAGTGTGAAGCAATCACTTGTGGCCCCTTCAACTATGGCAACACAGTTTGTGGCGTGCTATGAGGCATCAAATCATAGAATATGGCTTAGGAATTTTGTCACAACACTTAAGATAATTGACAATATTGAAAGACCATTGAGAATTTACTGTGACAATAATTCGGCGGTGCTGTATTCCATTCACAACAGGAGTTCGACAAAGTCAAAACATATTGACATAAAGTATCTTGTTGTCAAGGAGAGAGTTCAAAATAATTTGATAGCTATATATAGAACACATAGGAACACATAACATGCTAGCAAATCCTTTTACCAAAGGCTTAGTACCTAAGGTCTTTCATGATCCTTTTACCATATGGGTATCATTTTAGTGGATAATGCCTTGGTTACGTGGGAGTGATTTTTCATACAGATGTTGTTGTTCTATATTTTTCTGCAGAATAAATTAGATGGTTTATTTGAACTCATAACTATATATTATTATATATATTGCATTGATCTCTATAAAGTATAAATTAGGACCAGTAGAGAATAGACATGTGCAGATCACTATACATGTAATTCTCATGCTACTCTTCCACACTTGATCTATGTCATCAAGTATATTTGGTGTGGTGATCATTGAAGGCTGAGTTGCACTTTCACATGTGACAAAAGCCGCCTTGGTTCCACATTGGTATATGAGATGCACCAGATTGTAATTAGAGAGAGTTTGTTTGAATGGCATTTGGTTGCATATTAAAGTTTCAATACATATAATTGCTTATATAAACTTGTCACCCAAGTGGGAGATTGTTGGAATTAATTGAATTAATTCCTAGAATGGGTGACAAATTTAAATAAATAAATTATATGTAATGCTATTCATGGGTTAACTAAGTGGTCTAATAAGGGCCCATAAACTTCCTATTAGTGGTGTGGCCCGCTGAACAGATACCAGCTTATTGATCTTAGGGGTTATGGGAAACCCTAGAATCAACTATAAAAATAGGGTTATGGTCCCCAAAACACTATGCCTCTTTAGTCTCCTATTCCCCACCAAATAGAGAGAATTTCCCATCCAAGGTCTAAGTTGCATAGTTGAGGAAAACAAAAACCAAGCAAGGGTGTTACACTAAAGAATCTCATGGATCCAGGTAATTCATAATCTCTAGATATTTTGTTTTTTGCTTGCTTCCATGCTTAGATCCTAATGGAAAATATGGTTTATTAAGTCTAAATTTTCCAACAATGTGTTTTAAACAAAAAAATGTCAAGATAATTACATAAAACACAGAGTTTGATGGAAATTTTTGGATTTTTTCACGCTACAAGGGCTTAACATTTTTTAAACGTTAGGAATTAGGTTAATTTACTTGACATCTTAAAAACATCCTCTTTTATCCTAACTTACTATAAAATAGAGAAACCCTAGGCCCACCTTTCGACCTCTCTTCCTCCCCTCTTTCACGTGAACCAGCGACCAACCCGCTATTCTTTGGGCTTCTTCTCCGACGAGCACAGAAGGCGACGACAAACCTCTGTCCACTAGCGTCTTTATCTTTTCGCATACAAAATCAAAACCTAAAAAAAAAAAAAAAAAAAAAAGACTAAACTAAAAGCACAACAAAAACAACAAAAATAAAATAAAGAGAAAAATAACAAAGGAAAAACACAATAAAAATACACTCTAATGTAAGACCAAGCAAATTCCCTACAATATCAAGTTAAACTAAATAATTGTCAATCCCCAGCAACGACCGCCAAAAACTTGTTGCGCAAATTGCTCATCGCAAGTGTACAGGTCAAGTTTTAATATAGTGATCAAAATCAAATATCGTCCTCTGAATTGGTTTTCTAGTTTACTTAATTACCATAAGTGTATCTGTTCAATTTTATTTAGAGAAAATAATCGATCAAAGTGTGAATTAGTCCAAAATTATTCAAAACAAATAAAGGTGTGAGAACTCAATGGAGAAAAGCCTTAGGGAAGTGATTTCACCAATTAGATGCATGAATTAATCTATTGATTGATTAAGATTGAACATGCAACAATACCATATATCAAGAATTTCTAATTATCAATTGTCTCTCCCAAGCACAATTAATCCTTTAAGCTAAATTAAGAAATTGATATCTCTGTCTAATTTCAATAACAAAGCTTAAGCATGAAATTTCAATTCTTTAAACGATTTCTCAAGCAACTCTAAATCTCCCAATCTTAGAACAACCTAAGTAATGCAATTGATAAATCTAATCTAAATTACCCTCTCCCGAACATCTAATTCAGACAATATAACATTCAATCCGTGGTCAAGGGATTAAAAGCATTCAATTCACAATTGCATAAATGAAATCGTTACAAACAATCATAATAATTTTTAAATTAATTCATACAAACTAATGTCTACATCAAATCCCTAAGATATGAAATTAGCTACTCATGGTCTCAACAATACAAGCAAAACATAAATCTAATCCTATCATGACAGTCCAAGAATAAAGAGTATAAAAGAATAAAAAAATTTATGCTAGGAAGATCGCCCATTCTCGTCACGATATCTACGATCCTTGCTCTGAAAATCAGCTCCACAATGTCTCATTTGCCCCTCTGGTCGAAAACTCTCAAGATTAGATGCATTTTCTCTCCAAAAAGCTCTCCCCGTCCTCAACCGAATCGTGTTCTATTTATAGCTCTCTCGAAGTCCCAGTCATAGCTTCGAGACGCTGTCCCGTGTGCACCCTAAACAGATAAGGTAAAAATGTGTAGTGTCGAGACGCTAAGGGGCAGCGTCTCAATGCTATCTCAATGCTGCCCTCTCGGGTTGGATGGCTTGGAATTGACTTCTTTGCTTCATTTCTTCACTTCAATTATTTCATTTGCTTCATAATCATCATTTTTCTTCCAAAACTTCAATTTTCGTCCAATGTTTGATTCCTACAAAATTAAAATCAAATGTACGTAAAATTGACCAAATAATTGTCAAGACTAACACTAAAATAATATGAAATATAGCTCATAAATTGAAGCCCTGTTTGATAACCATTTGGTTTTTGGTTTTTGGTTTTTGAAAATTAAGCTTGTTTTCTATCAATTTCCTTACCATGGTTTTTATGTTTGTGAATGACACATTTGAATTCCTAGCCAAATTCCAAAAACAAAAACAAATTTTTGAAAACTACTTTTTTTAGTTTTCAAAACTTGACTTGGTTTTTGAAAACATGGAAAAAAGGCACATAACAAAACCAAGAAATTTAGTGGTGGATGTAGTGTTTTTAAGCTTAATTTTCAAAAACCAAATAGTTATATCAAATGGGGCCTGACCTATTATTAAATGCAGGAATTATTTATGCTATATCTGACAGCCCTTGGGTGAGTCCTGTTCAAGTAGTGCCTAAGAAGGGGGGATGACTGTTATAAAAAATGAGAAAGATGAATCAATATCTACTAGTACAGTCACTGGTTGGCGTGTGTGTATTGATTATAGGAAGTTGAACAAAGCCACCAGAAAAGATCACTTCCCTCTCCCTTTTATTGACCAAATGCTTGATAGGTTAGCTGGGTATCCGTATTATTGTTTTCTGGATGGTTATTCGGGCTATAATCAAATTGCGATTGCGCCTGAAGACCAGGAGAAAACAACATTCACGTGTCCGTATGGTACCTATGCATTTCGGCGTATGCCATTTGGACTGTGTAATGCTGGCTACCTTTCAGCGTTGTATGATGGCCATATTTGCAGACTTTGTAGAAGAGATTATGGAGGTATTTATGGATGATTTTTCTGTTTTCGGTTCTTCATTTGATAACTGTTTGCATAATCTCTCTCGTGTTTTACAAAGATGCCAGGAGACTAATCTTGTTTTGAACTGGGAAAAATGTCATTTTATGGTAAAGGAGGGGATAGTCTTGGGCCACAAGGTGTCTGAAAAAGGTTTGGAGGTTGATAAAGCCAAAATTTCTACTATTGAACAACTCCCTCCACCCATTAATGTTAAAGGTGTTCGTAGTTTCTTAGGCCACGTAGGGTTTTATAGGCGTTTTATAAAAGATTTTTCAAAAATTGCTAAACCCTTGTGCAATTTGATTGAAAAGGATGCCCCATTTGTGTTCTCAAAAGATTGTTTGCTAGCTTTTAATCTCTTAAAAGAAAAGTTGATTTCTGCTCCTATCATTGTTGTGCCGGATTGGAGTCAACCATTTGAAATCATGTGTGATGCTAGTGACTATGCTTTAGGAGTTGTTTTAGGGCAACGTTGTGATAAGTTTTTTAGGGCTATATATTATGCAAGTAGAACTCTAGATAGTGCTCAGCAGAATTACACCACTACAGAAAAAGAGATGCTTGCTGTTGTATTTGCTTTCGATAAGTTTAGGCCCTATTTGTTTGGTACAAAGGTTATAGTGCACACTGACCACGCTGCTATTCGATATTTGAGTAGTAAGAAAGATTCCAAACCCAGACTCATAAGATGGATTCTTTTGCTGCAAGAGTTTGACTATGAGATCAAGGATAGAAAAGATTGTGAGAATGTAGTCGCAGACCATTTGTCTAGGATAGAGCATGAAAAGAACATCGCAACCTTTCCTATTAAAGAAGCTTTTCCTGATGAAAGATTATATGCTGTTAAAACTTCTTTCCCTTGGTACGTAGATTTTGTAAACTTTCTTGCAGGACAAGAAATACCTCTTGACCTGAATGCTTAGAAAAGAAAGAAGTTTTTCCATGATGTGAAATCCTACCTGTGGAATGACCCATTTCTCTTTTAAGGTATGTTCGGACCAAATAATTAGAAGGTGCATTCCAGCAGAAGAAGTAGGTAAGATTATACATGATTGCCATGCCTCTCCTTATGGTGGTCATTTTGGACCAACCCGTACTGCAACAAAGGTACTTCAATCTGGTTTTTATTGGCCTACTTTATTTAAAGATTGTTATACCTTTGTGAAAACATGTGATAGATGCCAGAGGACAGGCAATATTTCTAGACGCCATGAAATGCCCCTAACCCCTATCCTTGAAGTAGAACTTTTTGATGTGTGGGGCATAGATTTTATGGGCCCTTTTCCCTATTCCAATGGATACAGGCAATAGCCACTAAGACTAATGATGCACTTGTTGTTTTGCGTTTTCTATATAAAAACATTTTCACTAGATTTGGCACACCACGGGCTATAATTAGTGATGAGGGGTCCCATTTTTGTAATAAATTGTTTGAATCATTACTTAGAAAATATGGTGTCAAGCATAAAACTTCTTTAGGTTATCATCCCCAAACTAACGGTCAAGCTGAGATTTCTAACAGGGAGATTAAGCAAATTCTAGAGAAGACAGTTCGCATCAACAGGAAAGACTGGGCATATAAGTTGGACGATGCTTTGTGGGCCTATCGGACGGCTTACAAAACTCCAATCGGTACATCCCGTATCGACTGGTGTATGGTAAAGCCTGTCACCTGCCTGTGGAGCTCGAACACAAAGCATACTGGGCTATTAAGAAGTTGAACTTTGACGCAGAGAAGGCTGGGGAACATCGGCTGTTGCAGCTCAACGAATTAGAAGAATTTAGGAGCCAAGCGTACGAAAACGCTAAGCTCTACAAGGAAAGAACAACAAGATGGCATGATCGCATAGTTCAGAAACGTTCTTTTGAGCCAGGGCAGCAGGTTCTTCTGTTCAACTCCCGTCTGCGATTATTCCTAGGAAAATTAAAGTCACGATGGTCGGGTCCATTCTTGGTCAAGGAAGTGTCTCCGTTTGGATCAATTGAGTTGATGGATAACAGCGGGTTAACTTTTAAAGTCAATGCTCAATGTTACGAATATAAAAGCAGTAAGCATGTCTAAATTCAAGAAAAATTTTTCTTTGATTCCCTTGCAAAGTATGACGATTCGCTTGTTTTATTATGATTTTGAAAGCCTAGATGAAAGTTATATGCTTTAGAAGTTCGTTGTCACTTCGATAGGTGTAAAGTTTGTCTAGATAGCTTTCTTGCGTAATAGTAGTAATATTGAGTTGTGGGAAAAGAAATGCTCATAAAAAAAAAAAAGCTGGTTGCTTGAAAAGAAAATCGTTATGTCAGCCTGCAATAAGCTTAGGGGTAAAAAGAGCTACCTACGGTGTGAACAGTTAGGCCAACCAAGAATAAAATTCGGGTTATGGGTTCCTGCATCGTAGTGTGAAAGCTAGTGCCATTAGTTTCTTCAAAAAAATGCAAGTTTGGGGGACGCCCCACGAATTATGGGCACCTCAGTAAGGTAGTGCTTGCTAGATAAGTGAGATGGCAAAAAGGGCGAGCTTTAGTGCCAGTGTAGGGGGAAGATGAATGAAGGAGTGTATAAATGATTCCGGGCTAGTAAAAATTATGATGAGGCAAATGATGATTCATTTTTGCAAGGGAGGATAGAATTAAATTTTAAACTTCTTGATGGATGTTCATGCTTACTTATTTGTTTCAATAGTTTGCATTCATGGCTAGAAGCATTGAGGGTAGAGTTATTGATATGCAATTAATGAGTCATCTGCATTACGACTAGCAAAACTTTAAGTTTGGGGGTGTGATAACATGCAGAAATGTTATCATTTTCCTATTAATTTTAGCTAGTTTTGTGCATGAATTGTGAGCTTTAATGTATTTTTATGTTGATTTTGTAGAAAACCGAATTCGAGATGCAAAACCAAGAATTTTACCAATTTTGGGTATAAAAAGAAGACTTTGGGCCATAAAAGAAGAAAAAGAAAAGAGAACATTTGAAGTGGAGGCCTAAAAACCCAAGAGAAAGGAGAAAGAAGGCCAAAATTTGCATGTATGGTTTCTAGAAGGCCAAGCGTCGCGACACTTGGGCTAGAGCGTCTCGACGCTTGGCCAGTTATGAGGAAAAATCCAGAATCGCGACAGCGTCGCGACGCTGCGCCAACTTGAGCGACAAGAAAACCTGACATCACAGCATAGCGACGCTGTGACGTAGCATCGCGACGCTGCGCCAACTTGAGCGGCAAGAAAATCTGTCGTCACAGCGTCGCGACGCTGTTCGTCTTGGGCAGCAAGTCATCTCCGTTTCTGCTCCTATAAAAAGGCCCCCTTCCTTTGGTTCAGGGATTCTAGATGATAGTGACGGGAGCTTGGGATCAACTTATCGGTTATTTCTTCCTTACTTCTTTGTAATTCTTTATTGTAGTTTGAGTTAGGCCTATGGATCAAGATCACTTTGGCAAAATTATTTCCATTTGTGAGTAGATCTTGAGACCTAGGGTCGTTATTCTAGCTAATTGGATATTGTAGCTTAAATCTTTGATTATTGTAATGAAGTTCTTCATATTTCATCTATGCAATTCATTCTTAATGCCTTTAATCTCTTGATCACGGATTAATTGATATGTTGGTGATCTAATTGATACTCGACAGAGAGAATTTAGATTAGATCCAAATTGCATGGCTAACGATTGCTTGGAACACGAGAGTGAAAAAGAATTGTTAGAAATTGATAATGAAGTTGCTTAATGCCATGCAATGATTAACTAAGGAAATGGACACATGAATTAGTTATGTTAGTATGAGATGTGGAGGAGCTTGAAAGAGAATTCCGCTTAAAATTACTTCTAGATTTATGGAATTAAAGAATTATAGTTACATTCATCCAATTATTTGAGCTACAAATCCAAGATGCTAGATAACACCCTAGGTCAAGCCCCCCTTAATAGGATATTTCCATTTATTTGCATGATTTCTTTAGTTTCTTATTAGTTCTTTAAAGTTGAGCTTCTAAATAAAATTAAGCATGATGGTTCTTGGTAACTAATGGACTTAAATCAATTTCCCTGAGGATTCGATACTCGGAATACTTTCCGTTTTAATATTACTTGGGCAACCGTACGCTTGCGGAAAAGTGCAACACTCATGTTAGTGAAAGAGGGTTAAGAAAGCTACAAAAACAAGGGTGTTGGAAAAAACTAAATTTGTAAACTTGCCATTCTGTGAACAATGTACTTTAGGGAAATCCACCCCTGTCCAATTCAGCCGATCAGTACATAAAACACAAGGGATGCTAGATTACTGTTGGGTTTCCAAAGTGGGTGAAAATAAGATAAAAATAGACTCTAGAACACTGTGCAAGTATACACAATCCGCAGCAAGTAATAAGTATTTATCGAATCCAGGGTCTGAATTAGCTCTCACTTTATCTATTTTGTATAACTCTTTAATGGTTTCAGAAGTGGTTTAAAATGATTGATTTTGGAATAATGCTGAAGCAAAAGGAATGACAGAACAGAAAGTAAACAAATAAAGCAGACATATTAGAAACAGGTGTTGGTCAGAATTTAGTAATTGTTTTAAAAGATGCTCTAGCAATATTATTGATCAGGCAAAACTCTTGCAGTCTCATTAGCAGGATCTTCCCGGAACTCTGGATTTTTTAGAATGTGTTTCAACTCCAATGACGCACTACCGATCAAGCACTAGCAACTGGCTATCCTTAGCTCAGTCACTGGCGTTCACCAATACACAATGATTTAGTGTGATTAAATGCCACACACTTCCTAAATCATCCCTGAAACTAAGAAGTGGTATTCATACCGGCTGGCCAGGCAGGCACAAAATATAAATAAGCACAACAAATAATCAAAATGCTAAAATCAACATATATTGCATAGAGAATAAAGCACGACAATTACATACTTCCTAACCAACACCTAAGTGAATTTAGTTCATAAAGCTCATGGCAATACACGCTACAATCTGAGTATGTGCATCCATAACTACAAGAAATTACAAGAAAATACTAATTCCCTTAGTCAAATCCGTAGAGATGGTCTTCTTGAAGTCTCCAATCTTTCTTCTCTATTCGGCTCCCAATGATGGAAATGAGAAATGATCTCTTCCCCAAGAGTGGAATATCTTTGACTTGAACGACTCTTCCCTTTTATAGAATGAAGACAAGCTTAAATTAGGTTGACCTAGACACGTGGATGGCTCTCCTTGCTCCTTAAAGCCGAAAATAGCTTAACTAACTTCAGTTCATTAAAATGGATAACGAGCTGTGACGTGGCAGTTTTGCGCTCCCTGTTTTGCTGGATCGCAGATTTTGCTCCCTCAAGTTGCTCAGCAATATATTCTACACAAAATAACTTCCAAAGCATCCACTCTTCCAAATAGGTTAAAACATATAATAATCATCTAAAGGCAACCCTAATTAGCACAAATGACACACAAAACACTATAGAATTAAGGCCTAAATAACTCCCTTTTGGAGAGTTATCACACCCCCAAACTTGAACTATTGCGCGTCCCGAGCAATACTAACCAACCTTCTCTTAAGAATTCAAAACATTAGACAAAGCATAACTCAATCAAAACAGATAATCCAACACTACCTTCAACCTTTACTTGAGCATTCTGCAAAACCAAGCTCTGCTGCAGCAAAATAATTCTTTCGGCATGGACAAATGATCACCACCTTATACTTAATTCTAAGAACTTGCCACAGCCTAGCTCTATTATCAGACATATTAAAAAAAAAACACATTTTTAAGGGGTTTATTTTTATATTTTTTGTTCTTCAGACTTAAAGCAGCCCTATAGTCATAAGCTCTTAAGCACGGGATGACCCACTTTATGGTGCAGTATACCCTTGCCTCAAACTCATCACCAACTAGGCTAAATACTCTTTGCTAAGCTAAAAAATCCTTAGTTATTCTACCCCTTGCTCCTCAGAATGGCGACATTTTATGATGAAGCTCACCTAAGTCCTGGGAGACAGAAAAAACTGCTGGATTATCATTCATCCTTCAAAACTTTTGCTCCATGAATTTTCTCAGCAAAATTTTCAACAATCGACTTTTTTCAGCAAATAATAATTTTTTCATCATTTTTCACACTTCCTAGGTTATCTTTTGACGCAAAGACAAACTGTGGGTATCACAAATGGCCCTGGTTACTCAATAACCTAGCAAATTATTTAATGAAGGAGAGGAATGCCCAAGCAAAACAATTGGAGTAGCAAAAAGTCCCCCAAACTTGAATTATTCATTGTCCCCAATGAATTATTTAATTGAAAAATTATACCCCCAAACTTAAACATTTCTATCTGAATTTTTAAACTAAGGCGTGGGACTAGAAGTAAGCGTAAAATGGATCACATAAGTCAACGCTACCTCAGAATCTTCTCGCCGCAGCAATGACCAGGCTAGAAGAAATGCTCAAGCAAAAGGTTTCTGGAGATTAGAATACCTTGATCTAATTAAGCTTAACTAGCCCGTGCTTCAAACATTCAGAAGAAAATTAGTTAAGTTAGAATTACTCAGTGCCATAGAACATAAATACTATTGGAAATTTCATTGAAAAGGAAGATATTACATTAGCAGACATATATATTTTTTTTCAGTGACCCAGCAACAGAAAAATTAAAAACAAGCAAAAACAACAAAACAAGATAAACAGAAAAACAGAAAACGATGTGGTCAGAAATGCGAGAGCAACAAAAATATTTCATCAAAAAGAAATGCGCGCCCAACTCTTCCTTCAATCCTCCTGACCAGGATCTTCTTCTTCATCTTCTTCTCTCTCGACAGGCGGTGGCGGAATCCAAGGGTTCAGTAGGTCATCAGGGAATATTGGGAAGGCCGGATATGGTTTAGAAAAATTTGATTGCAAGGCCCCCCTCAACGCGACATCCATTCTCTTCACATAATTCTAGAAGGTTTGGAATTGCCTTTCGGCAAACTCCATCCTGCTGGAATGCATCTGTAATTGCTCCTGCATTTGATGGATGTCGCACACCAAACCTCCTTGGCGTGCTTCTTGTGTCCTTTGCAGCCTAGCCAAGTTTGGTGTGTCGATTATTCCCTTGTCTATCAGAGTAATATCATCCGCATTCATTGGAACCCCTGCCCTTTGGCATAACATTGTTATGGTGTTTGGGAAAAACAGCTTCCCAACCTTTTTCCGCCAGCAATCGAAAATCTCACTGGAAATTATTTTGCCCACATCAATACTCTCGAGACACCGTTGAATCGTGAGTCGTTGGCAGTAAGCGCAACTTGATGAAGCCCATCCACGTATTGGCTTCACTCTTCAGATAAGCCGCCTGCAATGTGCGTTTTTCTGTCTTCGACAGTCTCCACTGAGCCCCCTCGATGCCAACTTCCCGGACAGCCGCATTTAACTGATCATTCGATGGCGCCACCAACATCTCATTAAAACCTGCGTGCGGAAAGTCCTGGAGGTTGAATAAAGAATTGATAGCTCATAGGCTCCAATCAACAGGTACCCCTCGGACGATAGCCTAAAATCCCTCTTGATCATTAATATTTGCATAGAATTCTATGAAAATATTGGAATTGACCGGCTCCGACTTTGCACAGAACTGATTCCAGCCATGGTTTGTTATTCCGGTTCTTAAGAAACGTGGAAGATCATCGCCAAATCCCCGTTCAAACAGAAAGTCCCTTTTGAGCATCTCGATATACTTTGCTCGGGCAAGGTTATTGATGAAGCGGTTGTACGGCAACCGTGGCTCCTCAGTTTCGATATCGCCAGTCTTAGCCACTGATTCAGCAATACCTTTGCCCTTGTCTTCCCTCTGTTTGGGCAAAATCTCTTCCTCCATTTTCTTTTATGTTTCTTCTCGCACTTTGTCTTCTTCCTCTGCTTTCTCCTGTTCTTATCTTTCTGTATTTTCTTTCTCCCAATTAGTTGTCGGCGGCGAAGGGGTATCAGTCCGGACTACCTTGACACGGCCGACTTTCTGCTTCCGACGGCGACGACGGGGCACTTCTGGCATAATAACCTCAACGCGAGCCTCTTGCTCTTGCACCTCCTGCTCATTGCCTCTTTCTTGCATGTCTTCCGTCTGTTTTTCTTGAACTTCTTGCGGATTCTTGACTGTCGGCTCAGTCTGTCCAAGGTTCTATTCCGCAGGTTCCTTCGGATTCTCTTCAACAACCACCTCAACAATATCTTCTACTACCTTTTGTACTACTGATAGCGGGCAGAAATGTCGCTATTTTAGTCCTAAATTACTAAGCTTTTTAGTGCTTTAATTGTGTTTTTATTGAGAAATTCTAAATTAATTCATTATTTTGTCCTAAGGAGCACTTTGTGGATTTTTGGTGGAAAAAGTCCCTAAAATGAGCTATCCAAGCCTAAAATCCTACCATGGGTCAAAGGGGGAGCCCAAGAAGTCAACCATGCATAGAAGATCCAAAAATAAATGAAGAAAGGCCCAAATTTCAAGCCCAAACCCTGTGGACTGTTCTGGAATCTGCATAGCGTCGAGACGTGTGGGGACAGTGTCGCGACACTGTCCCATTTCTTGGCCAGCAAGTTGGGTGACGTCACAGCGTCGTGACGCTGTGCTATTTCCGGGCCTATATAAGGCCTCCCTTGGTGCCCATTTTTATCATCAATCATTCCATATTCTTTCCTTCCTTTCCTTCCTTGGCTCTTTTGAGCATTCTCTCAAGGCTTTTTAGCCTTTTTTAGAGTTCTTAGTGGGAAAATTTTGGGAAATTTTGGGGAGCACTCTAGGAGGCTCAAGGCGTGCTCGGAGGGACTCCAAGCGCTAACGACGGGGTCTTCGACGGTCATTTCCTTTCCTTTTATTTTACTCATATTTATGCTTTCCATTGTATATCTTGTGGATATTTTAGCCATGTATAGCTAAACCCCAATTTGGGGTATTGAAATGAAAATATATAGTTAAATGTTATTATAATTGCCTTTCTCTTGCCCTCTTTTACTAATTATTTGTATGGATGCTCGTAATGCTGTATGCAATCTGGACAGTTGTATATTGATTCGGTTCTTAATGGAAACTCGACGGAGAGAAATTAGGATAGATCATAATCCATGCAACTAGTTTAATTGCCCGTCGTGACAACGGGATTAGTTGATTAAGCTTAGATTCCTAAAATGAATCAGAGCGTAATAATTAACGAATTTTAATGGCGCTAAGGACACTTAGGTTGTTAAAATGGATTAATTAGAATTAGGGGAAACCGACAGGAGATCCTATGTGACTAACGGAGATTCTAGGAGTATAATTAGTTGGGCAATGAGATAGGTTAATTGTAATAATTATTTAGCAATTAATTGATTTTCAAGACCCCGCTTCTCACTAAATACTCTTTCTCCATATTTTTATTTCCTTGATTGATCAATTTCAACCCTTTAATTGCATTAATTTTAAATTCATTTTAATTTCATGTTTTGGCCCCTAAATATTATTTCCCCCAATTATTTTTAGTGTTCAAGAATTTATTGCGTTGCTTAATTTTCGCTTCACCTCCCTGTGGATTCGATACTCGGAATATTTCTGTTTTATATTACTTGCGACCCGTGCACTTGCGGTATTGAGGTCATCAACAAGTTTTTGGCGCCGTTGCCGGGGAGGTTTGATTTTTAAGCAAAATAATTTCTTCTTGACATTAAAAAGAAAGGGATAAATAGTAATTTAGGTTCTTTTGATTGTTTGGGAGTGTTGTATGCGAAGACATAAGGTGGTTGAATTGTTTCCTTTAGATCTTGAAATTACCAGGACACTCAGATCTACTCGTAGAGAGAAAAGATTTACGGAAGCAATGACCCATCAAGAAGAAGCTCCCAAGGCAATCAGAGACTTTTTGCGGCCAGTCCTCCCAACCGAGAATTCAGGCATCGTTTACGCCTCGATCCAAGAAAATAATTTTGAGTTAAAGACGGGACTGATCTAGATGGCGCGAGACAATTCTTTTAAGGGACATCCTTCGGAGGATCCACATTCGCATCTGCGATCATTCTTGGAGATATGCGGGACGATAAAGATGAATGGAGTTCCGGCCGAAGCGATAAGATTGAGGTTATTCCCATTTTCTCTTCAAGATAAGGGGAAAGATTGGCTCGAATCAGTCGAGACGGGCAGTATCAGCACATGGGACGAGCTTGCCCAGGCATTCCTAACGAAATTTTTCCCGCTTGCCAAGACTACGAAGCTCCGGACAGAGATCAGAACATTTAGACAGTTGGACGAGAAGCAACTTTATGAGGCATGGGAGAGATATAAGGAGATGCTTAGGCGGTGCCCGCAACATGGCTATCCATATTGGCTCCAGGTGCAGTTATTTTACAGTGGACTGAATCCTTCTACCAAGACGGTTCTAGACACATCTGCGGGTGGGAGTTTTCTATCCAAAACAGTGACGGAAGCCAATGATCTTTTAGAGGAAATGGCAGCGACCAGTTACAAGTGGCCGACTGAAAGGGGGATAGTTTCCAAGAAGGCTGGTATTTATGAAATAGATGAGTCAAGCTCTCTGAAGGCACAGATGGCATCTTTGACAAATGCGCTGAATAAGCTGACTTCATCTGAGGTGGTCAAGTCCATCTCCACCTTAGCTGAAGGATATTCAAAGAAAGAGAATCAAGATGTCGAAGAAGTTCAGTATGTGGGAAATAGAGCATTCACTCAAGGAGTACCGAACTTCTACCATCCCCGTCTGCGCAATCATGAGAACTTTTCTTATTCAAACACCAAGAACGTATTGCAGCCACCGCCAGGATTTGCTTCATCCAGTATGCCAGAAAAGAAAAACAACCTGGAGGAGATGGTGGCCATGTTCATCAAGGAACAGAAGGTGTTAAATGTGAATCTCCAGACAACAGTTAATAACCACGACACAACTCTTAAGAATATGGAAGTTCAGATAGGTCAGATCGCTTCAGCGGTGAATGCCCTTCAGAAAGGGAAGTTTCCTAGCGACATTGAAACCAATCCTAGAGAGTAGTGCAAGATGGTGACACTGAGAAGTGGTAGACAACTGGAGGTCAGCTCAGAGAAGAAGTTGAAGAGAGAAGAGAAGAGCAACGATGAAGATGGAACGGCTGAGGCACAAAAAGCCTCATCTGAAAGGTCCCAACATCCTCCTAACTCTATTGATTGTGATTTTTCTAACTCTTTTGCAGGATCAAAGAAAGATGAAAGACATGAAGAGAAGCTGAATGAGGAAGAAGTGGTCCCATGCAACCACCATGATAAAGGATCGCACATTAGCCCGCCCAAGAGGAGGGGTGTCGGGTTTCCAGAGTGAGTAAAAATGTAGTAAGAAATAAGATGTAAATAGACTCTATAACTCTGTGCAAGTATACACAATCCGCAGCAAGTAATAAATATTTATCGAATCCAAGGTCTGAATTAGCTTTCACTTTATCTATTTTGTATAACTTTTCAATGGTTTCAAAGGTGGTTAAAATGATTGGTTTTTATAAAATGCTGAAGCAAAAGAAATGGCAGAACAGAAAGTAAACAAATAGGCAGACAGATTAGAAACAGGCGCTGGTCATGATTTAGTAATTGTTTTAAAAGATGCTCTAGCAATATTATTGATCATGCAAAACTCTCGTAGTCTTATTAGCGGATTCCTCCCGGAACTCCGGATTTTTTAGAATGTGTTTCAACTCCAATGAAGCACTACCGATCAAGCACTAGGCAACTGGTTATCCCTAGCTCAGTCACTGGCGTTCACCAATACACAATGATCTAGTATGATTAAATGCCACACACTCCCTAAATCATCCCTGAAACTAGAAAGTGGTATTCATACCGGCTGGCCAGGCGGGCACAAAATATAAATGAGCACAACAAATAATCAAGATGCATCAATCAATATTTATTGCATAGATATTAAGCACCACAACTACATGTTTCCTAACCAACGCCTAAAATTACTTAGTTCATAAAGTGCATAGAGACACACATTACAATATAAGTATATGCATCCATAACTACAAAGTAATACAAGAAAATATTAATTCCCTTGATCAGCTTGCAATTGATGGTCTTCTTGTTGGTCTCCAATCTCTCTTCTCTATTCGGCTCCCAAAATGGAAATAAGAAATAATCCTTCCAAAAGTGGAATGTTCCTCCCAATGATGGAATTCCCTTCCAAAAAAGGAATGAATTTGACTTGGGCGGCTATCTCCTTTTATAGAGTGATAGGAGGCTTGAATTAGGTTGACCTAGACACGTGGATGGCTCTCTTTGCTCCATAAATCCGAGAATAGCTTAACAGAATTCAGTTTGTTAAATTGGCTAACGAGCTGTGACGTGGCAGTTTTGCTCCCAGCTTTGCTCCAGCAAAGATTTTGCTCCCTCAAGTCGCTTAGCAATATATTCTGCACAAAATAACTTCCAAAGCATCCATTCTTCCAAATGGGTTAAAACATATAATATCTATCTAAAAACAACCCTATTTAGCACAAAAGACACACAAATCAATATAGAAATAAGGCCTAAATAACTCCCTTTTGGAGAGTTATCACACCCCCAAACTTGAACTATTGCACGTCCCGTGCAATATTAACCAACCTTCTCTTAAGAATTCAAAACATCAAACAAAGCATAGCTTAATCAAAACAGATAATCCAACACCACCTTCAACCTCTACCTGAGCATTCTGCAAAACCAGGCTCTGCTGCAGCAAAATAATTCTTCCGGCATGGACAAATAATCACCACTTTTAACTTAATTCTAAGAACTTGCCACAGCTTAACTCTATTATCAGACATATTAAAACACATTTTTAAGGGGTTTATATATTTTTTTTTTTGTTTTTCAGACTTAAAGCAACCCTACAGTCATAAGCTCTTAAGCATGGGATGACCCACTTTATGGTGCAGTATACCCTTGCCTCAAACTCATCACCAACTAGGCTAAATACTCATTGCAAAGCTAAAAAACCCTTAGTTGTTCTATCTCTTGCCCCTCAGAATGGCGACATTTTATGATGAAGCTCACCTAAGTTCTGGGAGACAGAAAACTACTGGATTATCATTCATCCTTCAAAACTTTTGCTCCATGAATTTTCTCAGCAAAATTTTCAATAATCAACTTTTTTTCAGCCAATAATCTTTTCTCTTTTTTCATATTTCCTAGGTCATCTTTTGACGCAAAGACAAATTGTGGGTATCACAAATGTCCCTGGTTACTCAACAACCTAGCAAAACATTTAATGAAGGAGAGGAATGCTCGAGCAAAACACTTGGAGTATCAAAAAGTCCCCCAAACTTGAATTATTCATTGTCCCCAATGAATCATTAATTTTATGAAATTTTACCCCCAAACTTAACTTTTTCTATCTGAATTTTCAAACTAAGCGTGGGACTAGAACTAAGCTTAAAGTGGACCAAATAAATCAACACTTCCTCAGAATCTTCTTCCCGCAGCAGCGACCAGGCTAGAAGAAATGCTCAAGCAAAAGGTTTCTAGAGATCAGAATACCTTGATCTAATTAAGGTTAACCAGTCCAAGCTTCAAAAATTCAGAAGAAAATCAGTTAAGTTAGAATTACTCAGTGCCATAGAATATAAACAACTTTAGAAATTTCATTAAAAACAAAGAAAGAAATTACAAAAGCAGATATTTTGATGACCTAACAAAAAAAGACACAAACATAGAAACAGAAATTGAAAACATTCAAAGAAAATGAGGTTAGAAAATGCGCGAGCAAACAAAAATTTTCAGAACAAAAATCATGCTCGCTCAGGGCCACTTCATCCGTCAGTCCTCCTGACCCTGCTCATTTTCATCATCCTCTTCTTCTCTTTCCATTGGTGGGGGCGGAATCTAGGGGTTCAACAAATCGTTAGGGAACACCGGAAGGGCTGGGTATGGCTTGGAAAAATTTTCTTGTAGCGCCTTCTTCAGATTGGCATCACGACGTTTAACATAGTTCTAGAAAGTCTGAGATTGCCTCTCGGTAAACTCTTGCCTGCTGGCTGACAGTGCAAGTTGTTCTATAATCTTGTGAAGGCCAAAAACAAGCCCACCCTGGCGTGCTTCTTGCGTACGCTGAAGCCGTGCCAAGTTAGGCGTATCAATGATTCCCTTGTCAAATAAAATGACATCTCCTTCATTCTCCGGAACCCCTGCTTTCTTGCAAAGCATTGTAATAGTATTCGAAAAAAACAACTTCCCCACTTTCTTGTTCCAACATCCAGATATTTCACTCGCAGTAATCTTCCCTACATCAATACTGAGAGACCTTAAAATCGCAAACGCCAGCAGAACACGTTCCCTAGAAACCGCCGAGTCATGAGTCGTTGGAAGCAACCTCTGTTTGATAAATCCCATCCATGTATTTGCTTCCTTCTTTAGATAGGCTGACTGAAATGTCCTATTCTCAGTCTTTGAAAGTCTCCACTGCGTCCCTTCTACGCCAACTTCCCTCACAGCATCACTCAACTGCTCATTAGATGGCGCCACAGCCATCTCATTGTATCTTGCGTGGGGGAAATCTTGAAGGTTATACAGGGCGTTAATGGCACCAGGACTCCAGTCAACTTCTACACCTCGAACGATAACTTGGAAGCATTCTTCCTCGTCAATATTTGGATAAAATTCGTGCACTACATGCGCGTTCACAGATTCAGGCTTGGAACAGAATAACTCCTAACCGTGGTTCGTAATGTCGGCCCTAAAAAAATGTGGAAGATCACCACTAAATCCTCTCTCGAACAGGAAGTCTCTCTTTAGCAACTCATCATACTTTGCTCTGGCAAGACGGTTGACGAAACGGACATACGGAAACTGTGGCTCTTCTATCTCGTCAGGTTCCTCCGATGCTGCAGCAACACTCTTGCCCTTGTCTGTTCTTTGCTTGATCAATCTTTCTTCTTCAGCCTTTTTCTCTGCTTCCTCTCTTGCTTTATCCTCGGCCTCTTTTTTCTCCTGTTCCTCTCTTTCTGCATTTTCTCTCTCAGAGTCAGTGGTTGGCGGCGAGGGAGTATCAGTTCGGACTACCTTGACGCGTCCAGCTTTTCGCTTCACGCGGCGACGTTTTGGCACTTCCGGCATGATCACCTCCACTCGAGCCTCCTGTACTGGCTCATTACCTTTTTCAGGCGCAACTTCTGCCTGTTCTTCTTGCACATCCTTAGTCTGCCTTTCTTGAACTTCCTCTGCATTTTCTTCTCGAACTTC
Organism: Luffa aegyptiaca; assembly: GCA_017139565.1. NCBI lineage: Eukaryota > Viridiplantae > Streptophyta > Magnoliopsida > Cucurbitales > Cucurbitaceae > Luffa > Luffa aegyptiaca. The sequence goes on from CM029397.1 coordinate 30,003,141, forward strand.
CTTTGTATTTTCCTCTCGAACTTCCTCTGTATCCGCAATTCTCTGCTCAGTCTGCTCTGGGTTTTGTCCTTCAGGTTCCGTCGGATTTCCTTCTTCAACTGCCTCGGCAGCAACCTCCTCGACTATCTTCTGCACTATTTCTTGATCCTCAGCCCTCTGCTGTCTTCTTCTCCTCTTAGCCTCTTTCTCTTCTGGTGTTTTCTTTTTCTTTGCCTTAGCTTTCTGTACTTTGGGGGTAATAGGTACCTCCTCTTCCTCATTGTCTCTCTCTTTTCCTGCTCTCGTTTTCGCCATAGGAGACTCAAAGGGATTTTACCACACACAGAAAAAAAAAAGAAAAATACAAACGGTAAGGGATGAACAAGAAGATGAAGTGAGAAGAACTTACCGAAGGCTTGTGAATAAATAGAGCTTCAGCAAAACAAATCGTAACCGAAAGATTTTGCCCCTCTTTAAATGGAATTACCGTTCAAACCTCATTTAATTTGTAAATCAAATCCATCAACGGTAAAATCTTGAATTTTAATCGCCCATGGTAAATAATTATGTGCTGTCAAGCAGCTAAACCGTTGGATTACTCGTGAGCGACACGTGGTAGCACCCATGCAATTTACCTGCCCACAGAAAATTCAAAATCAAACCGTAAAAGTAATTAATTCACAACAAAACCCTTCCTATTCGAAAGATTTGCTTCAGCCATAACTTTGCCGCAACAACCTTCTGAACAAAAGATTACCTGAAGAATCTTGGATACGGATTCAAATTCAAAATAGAAAAATCAAATCAGGAAATTTAAATTTAAATTAACCGCAAAAATCAAATCTTATCTTTTATTCTTATCCGAAGCCGAATAAATCAGGAAAAATCTTATTAAACCTAATCTAAACAGAATTTAAATAACCGGAAATAAAAACTGAATTAAATCTAAAATCAAAACTAAACTAACCAGATTAAATTAAATAAATGAAATCGGCAAAATAAAAAAATAAATAAACCGAAAATAGAATCTAATAAAACAAATCAAATAAAATTCAAACTTACCGAATCTGATTAAAATTAATTAAATTCAAACCAAATCTAATAAAAATAATTCAAACTAAACCAAATCAACAAGAAATAAAAACAACCACTGTGAGCTTAAAAATATTGTTCTGTGAAATGCTCCCGCAAAAATCTTGCTCTCTCATTCATCAATCAACCTTAGGGAAGGATATTTCGTCTGGAACTTCTCTCCCCAATAATGTTTCACACGTTGTCCATTCACTTTGAACACTCTCCCATCTTTTTCATCCTGCAAAGTAATTGTTCCATGGGGAAAAACCTCAATCACAATAAATGGCCCTGACCATTTAGATTTTAGTTTCCCAGGAAACAATTTTAATCTAGAATTGTAAAGCAAAACTCTCTGACCTTTGACAAACTCTTTAGGTTTAATTTTCTTGTCATGCCACAGAATAGTCTTTTGTTTATACATTTTCGAATTTTCATAAGAAAATTGGCGAAATTCCTCCAATTCATTAAGTTGCAGCATTCTAATTGCTCCTGCACGACTCAAATCAAAATTTAACTTTTTCAAAGCCCAAAACGTTTTAATGGTAAATGACAAGCTTTCCCATATACTAACCTATAGGGAGACATACCTAGAGGAGTCTTATAAGCTGTCCTATAAGCCCAAAGAGCCTCATCCAACCTAAAAGACCAATTCTTCCTAGATGGATGGACTACTTTTTCTAGAACTGATTTAATTTCCCTATTGCTTATCTCAGCTTGACCATTTGCTTGTGGGTGATAAGGGGTAGCTATCCTATGCTTAATCCCATACTTAGCTAACAGCTTAGTTAAGACATTATTAACAAAATGTGTACCCTCATCACTCACTAGAGCTCTAGGTGTCCCAAACCGCGCAAAGATGTGCGATTGAAGAAACCTTGATACTGTCTTGGCATCATTCTGATGGCATACAATGGCCTCCACCCACTTGGACACATAATCAATTGCCAATAAGATAAAAATATTACCATTAGAAGGGGGAAATGGCCCCATAAAGTCAATACCCCATACATCGAATAATTCCACTTCCAGAATGTAAGTAAGAGGCATTTCATCTCTAGGCCCTAAGTTTCCTCTCCTTTGGCAAGCATCACATTGCTTATAGAACCAATGGGAATCCTTAAATAAGGAAGGCCAGAAGAATCCACAATGCAAAATCCTCATAGCTGTCCTCTAACCGCCGAAATGGCCTCCATACGGCGAAGAGTGACATTGCTCCAGGATTTCCTTTGCTTCATCACTTGAAACACACCTACGAATAATACCATCAGAGCATTGTTTATACATAAATGGCTCATCCCAATAGAAATATTTCGCATCATGCTTAAACTTTTTCGTCTGCCTCCAATCCATATCAATAGGAGTGACTCCCTTTACCAAAAAGTTGGCAATATCAGCATACCAAGGGACATCGTTGACTACCTTTACCTCAACAGCAAAGAGCTGTTCATCTGGAAAAGAATCTGAAGTGGCAGATTGCTTCAGCAAAGAGGATGATGGATCAAGACGGGACAAATGATCTGCAATGACATTCTCTGATCCCTTCTTGTCCTTTATCTCCAAGTCGAATTCCTGCAATAATAAAACCCAACGAATTAATCTAGGCTTTGCATCTTTCTTAGACATTAAATACCTTATTGTTGCATGATCCGTGAACACTGTGACTTTGGATCCAACCAAATATGGCCGAAATTTCTCAAAAGCAAACACAACAGCTAACAACTCCTTTTCAGTAGTTGTATAGTTGATTTGTGCCTCATTCAAAACCCTGCTTGCATAATATATAGGATGGATAAATTTGCCCTGCTTTTGCCCCAGCATAGCACCTACTGCAGCATCACTCGCATCACACATTACCTCAAATGGTAAATTCCAATTAGGTGCACAAAGAATGGGTGCTGAGATTAAAGCAGCCTTTAAAGTTTCAAAAGCCTTCCTACAATCTGCATTAAAGTCAAAAACATGATCAGTACACAATAAGTTACAAAGAGGTTTACTAATCTTTGAAAAATCCTTTATGAACCTTCTATAAAATCCAGCATGACCTAAAAAACTTCGAATCCCTTTCACTGAATTCGGTGGTTCTAACCTTTCAATAACCTCTATTTTTGCTCGATCAACTTCTAGACCATTCTTAGAAATCCTATGACCTAGCACAATGCCCTCCTTCACCATGAACTGGCATTTCTCCCAATTAAGAACTAGATGGGTATCCTCACATCTCTTTAACACCTTACCTAAATTGTCCAAACAACTCTGAAAAGACCCTCCAAAAACTGAAAAATCGTCCATAAATACCTCAACAGTGGACTCAATCATATCAGAAAAAATTGCTAACATACACCGCTGAAATGTTGCTGGAGCATTGCAAAGGCCAAAAGGCATTCGCCTAAAAGCAAACGTCCCATAAGGGCAGGTGAAAGTGGTTTTTTCCTGATCCTCAAGAGCAATAGTAATCTGGTTATACTCAGAATAACCATCTAAGAAACAGTAATAGGCCTAAACAGCCAATCTATCCAACATCTGGTCAATAAATGGTAGAGGGAAGTGATCCTTACGGGTGGCTTTATTAAGCCTCCTGTAATCCATGCAAACCCTCCAGCCAGTTACTGTCCTGGTTGGGATCAACTCATTGTCTTTATTGCTCACCACTGTGACACCTCCTTTCTTAGGAACACATTGGAGAGGGCTTAACCAATTGCTATCTGCAATTGGATAAATAATGCCAGCATCCAACCATTTAATCACTTCCTTTTTAACAACCTCTTTCATTGTAGGGTTAAGCCTTCTCTGTTGCTCAATACTCCTAAAGGATCCCTCCTCTAGAGTGATTTTGTGCATACAGAAAGATGGGCTAATTCCCTGAATGTCAGCCAATGTCCAACCAATAACTTTGCGATATTGCTGCAGCAATTTTATTAAGGCCTCTTCATGCTCTGGCATTAAATCTGATGCAACAATAATGGGCAACGTCTCACCCTCCCCAAGATACACATACTTTAGATGATCCGGCAAGGGCTTCAAATCTAAAGTGGGTGCCTCAATTAGGGATGACTTAATAGGAGGAGCCTTCCTTTGATCTAAATCTAAAGATCCAAAAAACATCTTCACACCTAAACACTTCTTTTTCATTTTTTCTTTCTAAAGAACAAACTTCTAAATCCTCTACACCAACCTCTCCATGATTTTCCAAATATTTGTTTGTCGAATCCTGCATTGCTGTCTCAACAATTGTGTTCTCCAAAATCCTAATGAAAGAACAATCTTCCATGTCGTCTGGATACTTCATGGCCTTAAACACATTAAATTTCACTTCCTCATTATAAACTCTCATTGTTAATTCCCCTTTTTGAACATCTATTAATGCCCTTCCAGTAGCCAAAAATGGACGACCAAGAATAATTGGGACATCTTTATCAGCCTCATAGTCTAAGATAATAAAATCAACAGGAAATATGAACTTATCTACCTTCACTAAGACATCCTCAATTTTACCCTCTGGATATGTGATAGACGTGCTAATTGGAGTGTGACTGTGGTAGGTCTAGCTTCACCAATACCTAGCTTTCGATAGACCAAAAGAGGCATAAGGTTAATGCTTGCACCTAAATCACAAAGTGCTCTACCTAACTCTTTTCCACCTATAGAGTATAGTAAATGATCCTGGATCCTTAGCCTTGGTTGGTAGCCCATTCTTAAGAATAGAACTACATTCCTCAGTAAGTGATACAATTTCAAACTCACCTAACCTCTTCTTTTTAGTTAAAATATCCTTAAGTAATTTAGCATAATTAGGCATTTGCTCTATAGCTTCTACTAAAGGGATATTTATATGCAATTGCTTAAGAATCTCTGAAAACTTCTTAAATTGACCATCCTGATTCTTAGGCCTTTGCCTTTGTGGAAAAGGTAGAGGTGGTACATAAGGTGGGGGCGGCACATAAGGTGGTTCCACATCTGGAACAGAACCAGATTCTCCAGCATCATTATTGATGCCTCCAGCACCTTGACCAGACTCCAACTCTTTTTCAACAACAACATTTTTATCACAATTATTTTCTACATTCTGGGGTTTACTAGGCTCTTTTATTTCTTCTAGTGGCTTACCACTCCTAAGAGTCACTGCCTTTTACCTATTCCTTACCTTTCCTTTTAAAGTGTTCAGTATCTGAAGGAAGTTTCCCTTGAGGCCTTGCCTACAGCTCATTAGCTAGCTGGCCCATTTGCAATTCCAAGGCTCTCATTGAAGTTTGATTACTTTGAATTGCGGCATCTGTACGAGCCATATATTCTTTCATCATTGCCTCAAGAGAACTCTCTGAACTTTGCTGGGGCAAAGCCTGCTTATTTTGCTGGGGCAATACCTGCGCTTTAGCAAATCCCAGTTGGTTCACCTTTTGTTGTGCTTGCACATTGCTTCCTTGTCCTCCCCACAAGAAGTTGGGTTGGTTGCGCCAACTTGAATTATAAAAGTTAGAGTAAGGGTTATTCCTCTGATTACCTACAAAAAACACAGAAGCTGGATTTCTGGGGCAAAACTCGTAGTTGTGCTCTTCAACACAATAGACACATGTTTCCTCTGCAACTTGGCTAACCACTGCAGCAGGTTCCACAACTGGCGGCTGCTGATGACTAACCACTGTCACATTTTTAAGAGCGTTAGCTAACATTGCAATATCAGCCCTAATGGTAGACACACCATCAACCTCTAACACACTCTTAACCTTTTTATTTGTGCCACTAACATCCGACCACTGACAACTATTAGTTGATATTCTTTCTAAAATTTCATGGGCTTCATTAAAAGTTTTTGCCAAAAGGGCCCCTCCAGCCGAAGCATCAACCATACATTGGGTTGCTCCATTAAACCCACTGTAAAATGTTTCCATTTGGGTACAATGTGGTAGACCATGGTGGGGACACTTTTGCAAAAACTCCTTAAACCTTTCCCAAGCCTCACTAAAAGTCTCATCCTCAAGTTGCCTAAACCCTACTATTTCACTCCTCAATTTAGCATTCCTATTTGGTGGGAAATATTTTCTCAAAAAATTTTCTGCTAACTCATTCCATGTCCTAATTGACCCTGGAGCAAAAGAATTTAACCATGCCTTTGCTCCATCTCTAAGAGAATACGGGAACAAAGTTAATCAAAGAGCATCTCTAGGCACTCCCTGAATTACAAAAGAATCACTAACTCCTAGAAAAGACTTAAGATGTAAATGGGGGTCTTCAGATGACAAACCATGGAATTGACCCACGGTTTGCAACATCTGAAACATTACCAGTTTCATTTCAAAATTTGCTGCCTCAATGTGAGGACGTGCAATCCCTGGATTTAACTCATCAAACATTGGAAAAGCATACGCTCGAATGGCTCTAGCCCTATCATTTGCTACCAAGATAGGATTCTCAGCCTGATTATTTTGTTGTCCATTTTGCTTCAACGGCTGGTTTTGCTGCAGCAAACGATTTTGCTGGGGGTACGCTGGATCTTCTGGACCCTGCAGGAGACGCGGAACGTTATCCATTGAATTCTGGTTTCTACGCTGCTTTCTCCTTCTTCTCCTGAATGTCCTCTCGATTTCTGGATGAAGCTCGAACCTTACCCCAGGCGGATCGCTCATGCACCAAACTCACACTTGCAAAAACAAAAGAAACAATCAAAAAGTTCTAGCACCAAACCACTAAAACATATACACAAAATAAATCAGATAAAAACTTATTCAAGTCCCCGGCAACGACGCCAAAAACTTGTCGGGTTTCCAGAGTGAGTAAAAATGTAGTAAGAAATAAGATGTAAATAGACTCTAGAACTCTATGCAAGTATACACAATCCGCAGCAAGTAATAAGTATTTATCGAATCCAAGGTCTGAATTAGCTTTCACTTTATCTATTTTGTATAACTTTTAAATGGTTTCAAAGGTGGTTAAAATGATTTGTTTTTATAGGTTGCTGAAGCAAAAGAAATGACATAACAGAAAGTAAACAAATAGGCAGACAGATTAGAAACAGGTGCTGGTCAGGATTTAGTAATTGTTTTAAAAGATGCTCTAGCAATATTATTGATCATGCAAAACTCTCGCAGTCTTATTAGCGGATTCCTCCCGGAACTCCGGATTTTTTAGAATGTGTTTCAACTCCAATGAAGCACTACCGATCAAGCACTAGACAACTGGTTATCCCTAGCTCAATCACTGGCGTTCACCAATACACAATGATCTAGTGTGATTAAATGCCACACATTCCCTAAATCATCCCTGAAACTAGAAAGTGGTATTCATACCGGCTGGCCAGACGGGCACAAAATATAAATGAACACAACAAATAATCAAGATGCATCAATCAACATTTATTGCATAGATATTAAGCACGACAACTACATGTTTCCTAACCAACGCCTAAAATTACTTAGTTCATAAAGTGCATAAAGACACACATTACAATATAAGTATATGCATCCATAACTACAAAGTAATACAAGAAAATATTAATTAATTCCCTTGATCAGCTTGCAATTGATGGTATTCTTGTTGGTCTCCAATCTCTCTCCTCTATTCGGCTCCCAAAATGGAAATAAGAAATAATCCTTCCAAAAGTGGAATGTTCCTCCCAAGGATGGAATTCCCTTCCCAAAAAGGAATGAATTTGACTTGGGCAGCTATCTCCTTTTATAGAGTGATAGGAGGCTTGAATTAGGTTGACCTAGACACGTGGATGGCTCTCCTTGCTCCATAAATCTGAGAATAGCTTAACAGAATTCAGTTTGTTAAATTGGCTAACGAGCTGTGACGTGGCACTTTTGCTCCCAGCTTTGCTCCAGCACAGATTTTGCTCCCTCAAGTCGCTCAGCAATATATTCTGCACAAAATAACTTCCAAAGCATCCATTCTTCCAAATGGGTTAAAACATATAATATCTATCTAAAAGCAACCCTCTTTAGCACAAAAGACACACAAATCAATATAGAAATAAGGCCTAAATAACTCCCTTTTGGAGAGTTATCAAGGGGCGAATGTCCTACCTTTGACTACAGGGAGTTACATTTTCCTCAACGTTTTAAAAATGTTAAATTAGATGAACAGTTTCAGAAATTCCTAGAGATGTTTAGAAAGTTATCTGTGAACATTCCCTTAGTATATGCTTTGTATAATATGCCTAATTATGGGAAGTTCATGAAAGAGATGCCATCTAGGAAGAAAAGTTTGAAAAAAGAGGTTTTTAGGTTGTCTGAAAATAGTAGCACCATAGTTTCAGGAAAGATGCCTTCTAAACAAAAAGACCTAGGGAGTTTTACTGTTCCCTGTATTATAGGAGAAGTATCTTTCGATAGGGCCTTGTGTGACCTAGGTGCCAGTATAAATCTGATGCCCTATTCATTGTACAGGAAGGTTGGTTTGACAGGTCTGAAAGACACCGACATCACCCTCCAGCTGGCTAATAGATCAATTACCCAATCGATGGGTATTGTGGAGGACGTGTTGGTGAAGGTCAACAAATTCATCTTCCCTGTAGATTTTGTGGTGCTTGACATGCAAGAAGACAAAGAGGTCCCTATCATCTTAGGCAGACCTTTCTTAGCCACAAGGCTTAAATTAGCGTGCATACTGGTAAACTTACCTTGAATGTGGATGATGAAAAGGTTGTTTTCAATATTTTTGGACAAGATGAGTCTGTATGTAGTTTGCATACATGTTTTTCTATAGGTCCAGAATATTTGACTGATGATGATGATGAGGTAGAATATGATTTAGGCTTAGGATTAGAAGAAGCGCCTATGAATGATGAGAATTTCAATCCTAATGCATTTTTTGATGACCCTCTGTTTGAAAATGAGCTGATTGATATAGATTTGCCTGATTTTGAAAATGAATTAGATTTGCCTGCTTTTGAGAATGAAATGTCTGCAATTGATGATTTGCCTGCTTTCGAGAATGAAATAGAAATGCCTGAAATGGATGATTTGTTTGACTTTGAGAATGAGCTTGAAATGCCTATGTTAGATAATGATTTGAATGGAGAGGATTACTTGATAGATGAAAATTTGGAGTCTGATCATGATAATGCTGAATCTATCGAGTCTGATCCAGATGAGTATATAGAGTCGGACCCTGAAAGTGTTAATAACTTTGATTCGGGTCCTGATGATGTGGATAATAGTATAGAATCTGACCCAGAGGAGCTTGAATTCTTTAATTCTTCTGATGATGAGTCATATGATAGCTTGGTTGAGTCATTTTTCAATACTGAGTCTAAGGAATCTTTTGAGCATGTAGATATTGAATCTAATGAATGGATAGGTATAGTTGATAGGTCATCCTTAGATCCTAGACCAATAGATATCATGACGCTGAATGACTCTGTGAATAACTGTTTTGAGAATAGAGACTTAGAAAAGAGATTTGATGCTGCTACATATTTTTTGAAATGTTATTATAACAATCTCTTTAGTGATGATGGGCCAGGGGAAAGTTTTTTTTCTCCCCTGTTTGCAGTGTGCAATTCGGTGCGAGATTTTCTGCAAGGCCCGGAGGACGATGAAAATTTTTATTTTGAGCCTCCGTGATCGTGTCGAGCCTCGTCTAGCTAAAGACGTTAAAGAAAGCGCTGCTTGGGAGGCAACCCAAGGATTAAAAGTTTAGGTAGTTATTTTTGCGGTAAATAATTTTCCTTGCTTCGTGATCCAATTTTGTTTTGCAGGATCACCCTAGCAAATCCCAAAGCTCCAAGAATCCCATTTTTCTGGAACCAAAGGAAGAAGATGAATTACTCCTAGCTCAAGGAAGTCTCAGTATCCCTCTTTATGCTTTATTGTTTATAAACATTAGGGACAATGTTTAGTTTAAGTTTGGGGGGGAGGCTTTCGCTGTGTTGAGCATATTCAAATTCCGTTGGATGCATGAATAGATAGCTATGATAGCCGAGGATGTGATTTTAGAAGTTTTGGGAGAAAATGGTTTATATGTTGTGGAATCTGGGAGCATAACATAAATTGTGAAATTTTAAAATTTTTTGATACTTAGTTTTAATGTCTAAAGCATGCAATAGACTTATCTGATGACGTCTTTGAAAATCTAGATTTTTATTATGATTTTTAAAGTTTGTTGTCACCCCGATAGGCTTAGTTTCTAACACTAGGAGTTCATGCTTGATTGTTTTAAAGAACTAGGTAGAAAAAAATGTTATGCCTGCTGAGAGAAAAAGCAACAAAAGAAAAGAGAGAAAAAGAAAAATCTGTTGAAAAAGAAAAATTTTTGCTTGCACAAAAGAAAAAGACTAGGGGTAAAAAGACCTACCTGCGATGTGATCAGTTAGGCCAACCAGAGAATAAAATTCGGGTTAAGGGTCCCTGCACCGTAGTGTGAAAGCTAGTACCATTAGATATAAAAATGCAAGTTTGGGGGAGTAGCAAAAGAAAAAGAAAGTGAAAAATATCTTTGAGTTTTGCTCACCCATGAAAAAGAAAAATGTCAGGCGCCCTAGTTTCTTTTTTTTGCATGATAGTAGAACTCCGACCTATTAGGGACTCTTAGCCAGTGTAGGGGGAAAACAAATGGAGAAAGCCATAAGACTAATCTAGGTTAGTAAAAGAATCATTAGAAAAGTCATGAGCATGCTATTCATTAATCTTAAGTTCAAACTCTTTTAAGATTTCTTCATGAGTATGCGGTGCTTGCTTATTCCACTTGCATGTGTTTCCATTTTAGCTGAAAAGTTCCAAAATCATTGAGGCCTGAGTGATTCTATTTCATGCATCTTTCGAATTTATTTTGCTCGGGACTAGCAAAAGCTTAAGTTTGGGGGTGTGATAGCGGACAGAAATGTCGCTATTTTAGTCCTAAATAACTAAGCATTTTAGTGCTTTAATTGTGTTTTTATTGAGAAATTCTAAATTAATTCATTATTTTGCCCTAAGGAGCACTTTGTGGATTTTTGGTGGAAAAAGGCCCTAAAATGAGCTATCCAAGCCTAAAATCCTACCATGGGTCAAAGGGGGAGCCCAAGAAGTCAACCATGCAAAGAAGATCCAAAAAGAAATGAAGAAAGGCCCAAATTTCAAGCCCAAACCGCGTGGACTATTCTGGAATCTGCATAGCGTCGAGACGCTGTCCCATTTCTTGGCCAGCAAGTTGGGTGACGTCACAGCGTCGCGACGCTGTGCCGATAGCGTCGCGATGCTGTGCCGATAGCGTCGCGACGCTCTCCTATTTTCGGGCCTATATAAGGCCTCCCTTTGTGCCCATTTTTATCATCAATCATTCCATATTCTTTCCTTCATTTCCTTCCTTGGCTCTTTTGAGCCTTCTCTCAAGGATTTTTAGCCTTTTTTTAGAGTTCTTAGTGGGAAAATTTTGGGGAATTTTGGGAAGCACTCTAGGAGGCTCAAGGCGTGCAAGGAGGGACTCCAAGCGCTAGCGACGGGGTCTTCGATGGTCATTTCCTTTCCTTTTATTTTGCTCATATTTATGCTTTCCATTGTATATCTTGTGGATATTTTAGCCATGTATAGCTAAACCCCAATTTGGGGTCTTGAAATGAAAATATATAGTTAAATGTTATTATAATTGTCTTTCTCTTGCCCTCTTTTACTAATTATTTGTATGGATGCTCGTAATGCTGTATGCAATCTGGCTAGTTGTATATTGATCCGATTCTTAATGGAAACTCGACGAAGAGAAATTAGGATAGATCGTAATCCATGCAACTAGTTTAATTGCCCGTCGTGACAACGGGATTAGTTGATTAAACTTAGATTCCTAAAATGAATCAGAGCGTAATAATTAACGAATTTTAATAGCAGTAAGGACACTTAGGTTGTTAAAATGGATTAATTAGAATTAGGGGAAACCGACAGGAGATCCTATGTGACTAACGGAGCTTCTAGGAGTATAATTAGTTGGGCAATGAGATAGGTTAATTGTAATAATTATTTAGCTATTAATTGATTTTCAAGACCCCGCTTCTCACTAAATACTCTTTCTCCATATTTTTATTTCCTTGATTGATCAATTTCAACCCTTTAATTGCATTAATTTTAAATTCATTTAATTTCGTGTTTTGGCCCCTAAATATTATTTCCCCCAATTATTTTTAGTGTTCAAGAATTTATTGCTTTGCTTAATTTTCGCTTCACCTCCCTGTGGATTCGATACTCGGAATATTTTTCGTTTTATATTACTTGCGACCCGTGCACTTGCGGTATTGAGGTCATCAACAAGTACCTCATCAACTTCAGCCTTCTGTTGTCCCTTCCTTCTTTTAGCTTCCTTTTCCTCCGACGTTTTCTTTTTCTTTGCTTTCGTCTTTTGTACTTCAGGGGTGACTGGTACCTCTTCTTCCTCATTGTCTCTTTCCCTTCTTCCTCTCGTTTTTGCCATCGTGGACTCAAAGGATTTTACAGTAAACAAAAGCAAAAGGAAAAGCAAAAATGACAAGGGAAGAAAGCAAGAAGATGAAGTGAGAAAAAAAACTTACCGAAAGCTGTGAATAAATAGGGCTTCAACAAATAGAATCATAATCGAAAGATTTTTGCCCCTCATTAAATAAAATTACCGTTCAATTCTCATGCAATCGGAAAAATTAAATCCATCAAACGGTAAAATCTGAAGTTCAAACGGCCCATGGTAAATGCTGGTGTGCTGTCCAACGGCTAAACCATTGGATTTCCCCTGCGCGACACGTGGCAGCATCAGACCCTCTTGCAATTTACCTGCCCACGGGAAATAATAATCCAAACGGTAAAAATAATTAATCCCTAACAAACCCCCTTTCTATTCGGACGAGATATTTGATTCCTCTCTAAAATTGCCCTAACAAACCTCTGAACAAATATTTTCTTCTAGAAGAATCTTGGATACGGAAGATTTTAAATTTAAATCAATCCAGAAAAATCAAATTAGGAAGTTTTAAAATTATCCGCTTAAATCAAATCTCTTTTATGTTTATTCGAAGCCAAATAAATAAGAAAAAACTTTATTAAAATCTAAATCTAAACAGAAATTTAAATAACCGAAAATACAAACTAAATTAAAATCTAACTAAACTAATCGGAATAAATTAAATATAAACTAAACTGGACAAAGATAAAATCTACGGAATTAAAAACAACAACAAATTAAAATAAATCATGCAAAATTTAAACAAACCAAATCTAAAATAACTCGAATTAAAATCAAACCAAATCAGTGGGAAATAAAATCACCACAAACACTGGGAGCTCAAAATATTGCTTTGTGAAATGCTCCCGCAAAACTCATGCTCTCTCATTCATCAACCAACTTTAGGGAAGGATATTTCGACTAGAACTCCTCACCCCAATAATGTTTCACTCGTTGTCCATTAACTTTGAACACTCTCCCATCTCTTTCATCCTGCAAAGTAATTGCTCCATGGGGAAAAACCTCAATCACAATAAATGGCCCTGACCATTTAGATTTTAGTTTTCCGGGGAACAATTTCAATCTAGAATTGTAAAGTAAGACCCTCTGACCTTTGACAAACTCCTTAGGCTTAATTTTCTTATCATGCCACTGCTTAGTCTTTTCTTTATACATTTTCGCATTTTCATAAGAAAATTGGCGAAACTCTTCTAACTCGTTAAGCTGCAGCATTCTTATTGCCCCTACACGACTCAGATCAAAATTTAATTTTTTTCAAAGCCCAAAACGTTTTATGCTCAAGCTCTAATGGTAGATGGCAAGCTTTTCCATACACTAACCTATAGGGAGACATACCTAGAGGAGTCTTATAAGTTGTCCTATAAGCCCAAAGAGCCTCATCTAACCGAAAAGACCAATCTTTCCTAGATGGATGGACTACTTTCTCTAGAATTGATTTGATTTCCCTATTGCTTATTTTAGCTTGACCATTTGCCTGTGGGTGGTAAGGGGTAGCTATTCTATGCTTGATTTCATACTTAGCTAAAAGCTTAGTTAAGACATTATTAACAAAATGTGTACCCTCATCACTCACTAGAGCTCTTGGTGTCCCAAACTGCGCAAAGATGTGCGATTGAAGAAACCTTAATACTGTCTTGGCATCATTCTGATGGCATGCAATGGCCTCCACCCACTTGGACGCATAATCAACTGCCAATAAGATAAAAACATTGCCATTAAAAGGGGGAAATGACCCCATAAAATCAATACCCCACACATCGAATAATTCCACTTCCAAAATGTAAGTGATAGCGAGCATAGCTAGCTACTTTTACTTATTTAATTTAGCTAGTCTTTTATGATTTTTGGGCCATTTTATTGTGCTTTATTGTTTATTTTGTAGGAAAGCGATGATTAGAGCTAAAACGTGGAATTGGAGTTAATCGGGTGTTCGGGACGTGAAAATATGCCAAAGAACCGGAAAGTTCAAGCAACAAGGAGCCAAGAGAGGGCATTCTGCCCATCAGCGTCGAGACGCCACTCTTGGAGGGTCTCGACGCTGGTTTTCCTTAATTAGAAGAGGCGGCAGCGTCACAGCGTCGAGACGCTGTGACAATAGCGTCTCGACGCTACCGTTACTTCCATTCTAGACGCGCGTGTTTTAGAGGCAGCGTCGAAACGCTGTCTGGATAGCGTCTCGACGCTACGACGAAAAATCAGAATAAAAGCTTCCTTTCGACTAGGTTTTTTGGGGGATTCAATTTCGGGACTCTTTTGGATACTTTTGGAGCCGTAATACAGAGGAGAAAACAGAGGATTGAGGCTGAACAAGAGAGAGAAAAGCGGAAATCAACCCATTGTTCGTGGGGATCGTGACGGGGACGTTCGGTCTCGGCCTACATTGAGTTTTCTTTTCCCTTTCCTTTTCTTAGCGAGATTTTATGGCTTTATTATGTTTAGTTGAGCTTGTAATACAAATCATGAGTAGCTAAACTTGTAGCTTAGGGATTGATGTAGTTGATTGAGTTTATGGATTGATTTATGGTTTAAGTTGTGCAATGTTTATTATGTTTGTAATCTTGATTTAATGCTTTCAATTGATTGGCCATTAGTTGGATGATTTATGTTTTGAATCTAGCTCGGGAGAGGGGATTTGATATAGACATACTCAAGATTGCATGACTAAAGTTTATTTTCTAATTCGTGACGGTTTTAGATTAACTTTAGAATTGGTCAAAAGATCTCATTGCCTTGCATATTAATAAACTTAGATAGGGATATCAAGTTGGTTAATTTGCATGAGAATCAATTATACTCGGGAGAGGTAGTTGTGATTAAAGGGTCTTTGGCTCATAATTTCATTGTGCATAATAACTTACTCCTTAAAATCAATCCTAGACTAAATCGGCGAAATCAATTCCCTAAGTGTTTTTCCAATTGAATTTCCACTTTTTACTTGCTTTGATTTAGTTTTCATATCATTCACTCACTACTTTTTGATCCCTAAATAACATTAAGCAAGATAATTCACAATACTTGATTTGCTTAAAAATCCAATCCAGAGGACGACACTCGTTTATACGAACACTTTATTATTACTTGACCCGTGCACTTGCGGTAAGGAAAATTCCACATCAAGTTTTTGGCGCCGTTGCCGGGGATTGGCACATTTAGCTAGATTGATATTGTGAAAAAATTGTTTGATCTTAATTTAGGGTGTATTTTTACTTTTCTAGGTTGTTTGCATTTTTTTTTCCTTATTTGTTTTTCTTTCCATATTTGTTTTTCTAGTTTAGGTTGTTTGATTTTTTCCATAGATAGATTCTTTTTCCTTTTTAGTGTTTTCTTTCCTTTGTAGATTAGTTTTTCTTTATTTGTTAGTTTCCTTATTTGTGGTTGCCATATTTATTTTCGCATTCCATATTAGGTTATTTGGTGTCCTTTTATAGATTATATTCTTCCATATTTAGATTAGTTGTTCTCTTTTCTTTGTTTCTTTCCATAATTGTTTTCTTTTCCTTTTAGGTTAGTGTAGATTGTTTATGCGAAGTAATAAAGATTTAATTTTGGAACCTTTGGATCCCGAGATCGAGAGAACAATTCATAGGATTCGAAGGGAAACTAGAGAAAATTTTCAAATGGCCGACCCAAATCCACCTGAGGAGCCTAGGCCTATAAGAGATTACTTTCAACCCGTGTTTCAGGGGCAACAGTCGGGGATTGTCTATGCCCCAATTAATGCCAACAACTTTGAGCTGAAGACCGGTCTCATTCAGATGGCTTGAGACTGTGCATATAGAGGATCGCCCACCGAGGATCCAAATTCTCATCTTAAATCATTTTTGGATATTTGTGGGACGGTAAAAATTAATGGAGTGTCAGAGGATGCTATTCGCTTACGTTTATTTCCCTTTTCTTTGCAGGATAAAGCACGAGATTGGTTGCAGTCCATTCCCCCTGGAAGCATCACCACTTGGGATGCTTTGGTCCAGGCATTCTTAAAGAAGTTCTTCCCTCCTGCTAAGACGGTCAAGCTGAGGACCGAAATTGGGACGTTCCAGCAGCAGTTTGATGAGCAGTTGTTCGAGGCTTGGGAGCGATTTAAAGAGTTGCTGAGGAAGTGCCCTCAGCATGGATACCCCGACTGGCTTCAGGTTCAATTATTTTATAATGGCTTAACTAGGGGTGTGCACGGTTCGGTTCGGTCCGGTTTTGACCGAAACCAATGACCGAACCGAACTTCTCGGTTCTGAAACATTCTAAACCGAAAAAACCGACAGTTCTTCGGTTTTGATTTATAACCGAACCAGTCGGTTTCGGTTTTGGTCGGTTCGGTTCGGTTTCATTTGATTTTTTTTTCCTCCGTTTGTCATCCTCTACTGCGTTCTCTGCGATCTAAAACTAAAAAAAATGTTTTTGAGGCAAAAGAGATGTGAGTTGAAACGGAGTGGATGGATGAACCTACAAACTGTATCATGAGCAGCGTCACAGCAAAGGAGACTGTAAGAGGTGATGACGTTCAAGGAGGAAAGGTGAGTGGTGGAGGCGGATTTTGAATTTGACGATAGTAAAATTGAGGTGATTCATGCCGAGGGAGAGAGAGAGATGGAATGGAGAGGAAAGAAGATGTGAGGGAAGGAGAAGACGTGAGGTGAGAAGAGAGATTTTTTGAGCAAGGAGAGTGAAAGGGATGAGAGAGAGAAGACAAACCTTGAGTAGGCGGCTGGAAACTAAAAAAAAAATTAGGGCTGTTAGGGTTAAGTATGAGAAACATAATGGGTTGGGCTTTTAAATTTTAGAGGTGGCTGGATGGGCTTTAGAATAATGGGCTTATGAATATGGCAGGGTATGTTTTTTATTATAATTTTATTATACTCGGTTCGGTTCGGTTTTTCTCGGTTTTTATGAAAACCAAACCGTGAACCGAACCGATTATCACGGTTTTTTAAATCTGTAAACCGAGAAAACCAATATTTCAGAAATAACCGGTCCGAACCGGTCGGTTCGGCTCGGTTCGGTTCGGTTCGTCGGTTTGGCTCGGTTTTTGAACACCCCTAGGCTTAACTCCTAGTACAAAAACTATTGTTGATGCAGCAGCAGGTGGGACTCTGTTGTCCAAAACTGTTGAGAGTGCTAGGACTTTGTTAGAGGATATGGCCACCAATAGCTATCAGTGGCCATCGGAGCGGTCGGGACCCAAAAAGATTGCTGCTGGAGTGTTCGAGATTGACAACGTAAGTGCACTTCAGGCCCAGATGTCTTCCCTGGCTAATGCGTTCTTAAAATTTTCAGGTACAGGGAGCGCTCAAACGATCGAGTCTGCAGCTGCCCTCGCATCCCAGACTCAGGAGGAAAATCTCGAGCAGGTTCAGTATGTATCAAATTCTAATTTTAGGGGATATAATAATAATTCTACACCTACACATTATCACCCTAACAATAGGAACCATGAAAATTTCTCTTATGCCAATACTAAGAATGTTCTTAATCCCCTTGGTTTTGCCCCTCAAACTCAAGAAAATAAAAAGTTAGAAGATCTTGTTGGAGCTTTCATTGCAGAGTCAAGTAACAGGACAACCAAGTTAGAGGAGGCAGTCGTTGCCATCAACACCACAGTCAATGGCCACAGTGCAGCCATAAAGAACATTGAGACTCAGCTGGGACAGTTGGTAAGTGTTGTAAGCACCATGAATAAAGGTAAGGCCCCAGCTGAGCAGGAGAAAACTCAGATGGAATACTGTAAGGCAATCACTGTGCACCAGGAGGAAAATGAAGAGGAGCCTGAGTCTGAGGACTATGACACGCCCATAGGGGAAGCTGAAGAGGACACATCATCTGATGAGGCTGAAAAGCCTGAACCTGAGCCTCCTATTCCTTCTCCCACACTGATGGTTCCCAAGGAAAAGAAAAAGAAAAAGAAGAAAAAGAGCAATCAGGTTCATTTTGACAAATTTATGAATGCTTTTATGAATCTGAATATTAATATTCCTTTTGCAGAGGCATTGGAGATGCCCCAATATAACAGGTTCATGGAGGAGTGGTTAGCAAAGAAGCGAAAGGAAAAGAAGGTTGACACGGTATATCTTGCTTCCACATGCAGCACAAGAGTACAACAGAAGGTACCTGAAAAAGTAGCAGATCCAGGGAGTTTTTCTGTTCCTTGTAGTTTTGGTACTTACTCTTTTAGAGCTTTATGTGACTTAGGTTCTAGCATTAATATCATTCCTTTGTCCTTGTGTAAAAAGTTAGACATAGGTGAGATTAAATCTACTCCTATAAAGCTCCAATTGGCTGATCAGTCTATGGTTAAACCAGTTGGCATTGTAGAAAATGTTTTAATCAGAGTAGGTAGATTTTTCCTCCCTATTGATTTATATGTTATGGACATGATAGAAAATCCTTCAATGCCTGTCATATTAGGAAGACCATTCCTCGCTACTAGGCGAGTGATTATTGATATTGAGCGCAGGGAGCTCACTCTTAGAGTCAGGAACGAAAAAGAAATTTTTAAAGCAGTGGAAGACTCTAAAGAACAATCTGAAGTGCTGTTCATGGGCTACAAGAAAGGTGCAAGAAAGAGCACCTCTGTTGGATTCACAGAAAAGAAGCCTCCTTGAAGCACGGTCAACACGTCGAGCTAATGACGTTAAACAAGCGCTTATGGGAGGCAACCCAAGTAAGTTAGTTGTGTCTTTCTTTTGAGTTTTATTTATTGTTTGTGTTTGTTTTGTAGGTCTTGTTGTCTTTCTCTCCTTTGCTTTCAAGCTTTCAAGATTCCAAGCTTTCAGTCAAGAAGTCATCATTATTCCAGGCCAGTATTGTTCACTCCTTTCATTATTTTATTGTTCTCATGCTTGTTTATGCCTTATTTTCTTTATACATTGAGGACAATGCATGTTTTAAGTTTGGGGGTGGATTAGCATGTTTGTGGAGCCCTTGAGCATCTGAGTTCGGGCTATAGTTTTGAGCTTTCTTTGAATTAAGCATATGGTTGTTTTCTGGATGTTATTTTTGCTTGATTATGATGTCCTAGGATAGGCTTTCTTGTCAATTTTCAAGCTTGCGATGAGTTGTAAGCATGAGTGCCCAAAAAGGGAGACTTTTTAAACTTTTTCTAGGAGATGGCTTGCATGAGTAGAGTATTTGTCTTGGCGAGATTTGGATTTGAATGCTTAGGAGCGAATTATTAGGTTCATATGCTTGTTGTCACCTCGATAGGTGTAGGGTAGAGCTAAAGAGTTAATTTTTTGCAAATTAGCATGTTTGATCTTGCTTAGGAGAAAAGAAAAGAATACCTGCTTATCATGATCATGAAAGAAAAATCATTCTTGTTGTTATTGTTGAAAAAGAAAAAAGTCATGACTTATGCGCACAATATGCAATGGTTAATAAAGATTTAGGCAAAAAGAGCTACCCCTGTTGTGATCAGTTAGGCCAACCAGAGAAATCTCAGGTTAAGGGTCCCTGCAATGGGTGTGTGAAAGCTAGTGCCACATATACTTGCTTAATTTAATTGTTAATTATAAGCACCTAAGTTGGGAGGAAAACAAACTAATTTGTTTCATTAACTCATTAGTGAAACCTTAGTGCCAGTGTAGAAGGAAGATGAGCTGAGAGTTTAATAATCCAATCCCGGGCTAGTAGAGTCTGATCTTGTTGAGTTAGATCTCGCTTGTGCAAGTTAATTTTGGAAAAATTTTAATTTGTCTCCCTCATTGGTCCTTATGTGCATGTCTCTTGCTTGCTTGACTGTTTTTGAGCCTAGAGGATTGAGTTATGATTATTGCATCCATTCTTCTACTGTGTGTTAAGCTTAAGTTTGGGGGTATTTGATAGCGAGCATAGCTAGCTACTTTTACTTATTTAATTTAGCTAGTCTTTTATGATTTTTGGGCCATTTTATTGTGCTTTATTGTTTATTTTGTAGGAAAGCGATGATTAGAGCTAAAATGTGGAATTGGAGTTAATCGAGTGTTCGGGACGTGAAAATATGTCAAAGAACAGGAAAGTTCAAGCAACAAGGAGCCAAGAGAGGGCATTTTGCCCATCAGCGTCGAGACGCCACTCTTGGAGGGTCTCGACGCTGGTTTTCCTTAATTAGAAGAGGCGGCAGCGTCACAGCGTCGAGACGCTGTGACAATAGCGTCTCGACGCTACCGTTATTTCCATTCCAGACGCGCGTGTTTTAGAGGCAGCATCGAGACGCTGTCTGGATAGCGTCTCGACGCTACGACGAAAAATCAGAATAAAAGCTTCCTTTCGACTAGGTTTTTTGGGGGATTCAATTTCGGGACTCTTTTGGATACTTTTGGAGCCGTAATACAGAGGAGAAAACAGAGGATTGAGGCTGAACAAGAGAGAGAAAAGCGGAAATCAACCCATTGTTCGTGGGGATCGTGACGGGGACGTTCGGTCTCGGCCTACATTGAGTTTTCTTTTCCCTTTCCTTTTCTTAGCGAGATTTTATGGCTTTATTATGTTTAGTTGAGCTTGTAATACAAATCATGAGTAGCTAAACTTGTAGCTTAGGGATTGATGTAGTTGATTGAGTTTATGGATTGATTTATGGTTTAAGTTGTGCAATGTTTATTATGTTTGTAATCTTGATTTAATGTTTTCAATTGATTGGCCATTAGTTGGATGATTTATGTTTTGAATCTAGCTCGGGAGAGGGGATTTGATATAGACATACTCAAGATTGCATGACTAAAGTTTATTTTCTAATTCGTGACGGTTTTAGATTAACTTTAGAATTGGTCAAAAGATCTCATTGCCTTGCATATTAATAAACTTAGATAGGGATATCAAGTTGGTTAATTTGCATGAGAATCAATTATACTCGGGAGAGGTAGTTGTGATTAAAGGGTCTTTGGCTCATAATTTCATTGTGCATAATAACTTACTCCTTAAAATCAATCCTAGACTAAATCGGCGAAATCAATTCCCTAAGTGTTTTTCCAATTGAATTTCCACTATTTACTTGCTTTGATTTAGTTTTCATATCATTCACTCACTACTTTTTGATCCCTAAATAAAATTAAGCAAGATAATTCACAATACTTGATTTGCTTAAAAATCCAATCCAGAGGACGACACTCGTTTATACGAACACTTTATTATTACTTGACCCGTGCGCTTGCGGTAAGGAAAATTCCACATCAGTAAGTAAGAGGCATTTCATCTCTAGGCCCTAAATTTCCTCTCCTTTGGCAAGCATCACATTGCTTGTCAAACGAATGGGCATCCTTAAATAAGGAGGGCCAGAAGAATCCACAATGCAAAATCCTCATAGCTGTCCTCTGACCGCTGAAATGGCCTCCATACGGGGAAGAGTGACATTGCTCCAGGATTTCTTTTGCTTCATCACCTGAAACACACCTACAAATAATACCATCAGAGCATTGCTTATACATAAATGGCTCATCCCAATACAAAAATTTCGCATCATGCTTAAACTTTTTCACCTGCCTCCAATCCATGTTAATAGGAGTGACACCCTTTACTAAGAAGTTAGCAATATCAGCATACCAAGGGATATCCTTAACTACCTTTACCTCAACAACAAAGAGTTGTTCATCCGGAAAAGAATCTGAAATGGCAAATTGCTTCAGCAAAGATGATGTTGGATCAAGACGAGACAAATGATCTGCAATGACATTCTCTGACCCCTTTTTGTCCTTTATCTCCAAGTCGAATTCCTGCAATAATAACACCCAACGAATCAATCTAGGCTTTGCATCTTTCTTAGCCATTAAGTACCTTATTGCTTCATGATTTGTGAAAACCGTGACTTTGGATCCAACCAAATATGGCCGAAATTTCTCAAAAGCAAACACAATAGCTAACAACTCCTTTTCAGTAGTTGTATAGTTGATTTGTGCCTCATTCAAAATCCTGCTTGCATAATATATAGGATGGATAAATTTGCCCTGCTTTTGCCCCAGCATGGCACCTACTGCAACATCACTCGCATCACACATTACCTCAAATGGTAAACTCCAATTAGGTACACATAGAATAGGTGCTGAGATTAAAGCAGCCTTTAAAGTTTCAAAAGCCTTCCTACAATCTGCATTAAAGTAAAAAACATAATCAGTGCACAATAAGTTACAAAGAGGTTTACTAATTTTTGAAAAATCTTTTATGAACCTTCTATAAAATCCAGCATGACCCAAAAAACTCCGAATTCTTTTTATTGAACTCGGTGGTTCTAATCTCTCAATAACCTCTATTTTTGCTCGATCAACTTCTAGACCTTTCTTTGAAATCTTATGACCTAATACTATACCCTCCTTCACCATGAAGTGGCATCTCTCCCAATTAAGAACTAGATGGGTATCCTCACATCTTTTTAACACCTTACCTAAATTATCCAAGCAACTCTAAAAAGACCCTCCAAAAACTGAAAAATCATCCATAAATACCTCAACAGTGGACTCAATCATACCAGAAAAAATTGCTAACATACACCTCTGAAATGTTGCTGGAGCATTGCAAAGGCCAAAAGGTATTTGCCTAAAAGCAAACGTCCCATAAGAGCAAGTGAAAGTGGTTTTTTCCTGATCCTCAGGAGCAATGGTAATCTGGTTATACCCAGAATAACCATCTAAGAAACAGTAGTAGGCCTGACCAGCCAATCTATCCAACATTTGGTCAATAAATGGTAGAGGAAAAATGGTCCTTACGGGTGACTTTATTCAGCCTCCTTTAATCCATACAAACCCTCCAGCCAGTCACTGTCCTGGTTGGGATCAACTCATTATCTTTATTAGTCACTACTGTGACACCTCCTTTCTTAGGAACACATTGGACAGGGCTTACCCAATTGCTATCTGCAATTGGATAAATAATCCCAGCATCCAACCATTTAATCACCTCCTTCTTAACAACCTCCTTCATTGCAGGGTTGAGCCTCCTCTGTTGCTCAATACTCCTAAAGGATCCCTTCTCTAGAGTGATTTTATGCATATAGAAAGATGGGCTAATTCCCTGAATGTCAGCCAATGTCCAACCTATTGCTTTGCGATATTGCTGCAGCAACTTTATTAAGGCCTCTTCATCCTCCGACATTAAATCTGATGCAACAATAATGGGCAACGTCTCACCCTCCCCAAGATACACATACTTTAGATGATCCGGCAAGGGTTTCAAATCTAAAGTGGGTGCCTCAATCAGGGATGGCTTAAT
The DNA here is from genome assembly GCA_017139565.1 of Luffa aegyptiaca. Taxonomy (NCBI): domain Eukaryota; kingdom Viridiplantae; phylum Streptophyta; class Magnoliopsida; order Cucurbitales; family Cucurbitaceae; genus Luffa; species Luffa aegyptiaca. The sequence goes on from CM029397.1 coordinate 30,026,754, forward strand.
AGGAGGAGCCTTCCTCTGATCCAAATCTAAAGACTCAAAAACATCCTCACACCTAGACACTTCTTTTTCACTTTTTCTCTCTAAAGAACAAACTTCTAAGTCCTCTATACTAACCTCTCCATGATCTTCCAAATGCTTGTTTTCAAAATCCTGTATTGTTGTCTCAACAATTGTGTTCTCCAGAATCCTAATGAAAGAACAATCTTCAACCTCGTCTGGATATTCCATGGCCTTAAAGACATTAAATTTCACTTCTTCATTATAAACCCTCATTGTTAATTCCTCTTTTTGAACATCTATTAATGCCCTACCAGTAGCCAAAAATGGACGACCAAGAATAATTGGGACATCTTTATCTGCCTCATAATCTAGGATAATAAAGTCAACAGGAAATATGAATTTATCTACCTTCACTAAGACATCCTCAATTTTACCCTCAGGATATGTGATAGACCTATCGGCTAGTTGAAGTGTGACTGTGGTAGGCCTAGCCTCACCAATACCTAGCTTTCGATAAACTGAAAGAGGCATAAGGTTAATGCTTGCGCCTAAATCACAAAGTGCTCTACCTAACTCTTTTCCACCTATTGAAACAGGAATAGTAAATGATCCTGGATCCTTAGCCTTGGTTGGTAGCCCATTCTTAAGAATAGTGCTACATTCCTCAGTAAGAGATACAGTTTCAAACTCACCTAACCTCTTCTTTTTAGTCAAAATATCCTTAAGAAATTTAGCATAATTAGACATTTGCTCTATAGCTTCTACTAAAGGGATATTTATATGCAATTGCTTAAGAATCTCTAAAAACTTCTTAAATTGACCATCTTGATTCTTAGGCCTTTGTCTTTGTGGAAAAGGCAGAGGTGGTACATAAGGTGGGGGCGACACATAAGGTGGTTCCACATCTGGAACAGAACCAGATGCTCCAGCATTATGATTGCTGCCTCCAGCACCTTGACCAGACTCCAACTCTTTTTCGACAACAATATTTTTATCACTATTCTTTTCTACATCCTGGGGTTTACTAGGCTCTTTTCTCTCTTCTAGTGGCTTACCACTCCTTAGAGTCACTGCCTGTACCTGCTCCTTACCTTCCCTTCTAGGGTGTTCAGTATCTGAAGGAAGTTTCCCTTGAGGCCTTGCCTTTAGCTCATTAGCTAGCTGACCCATTTGCAATTCCAGGGCTCTCATTGAAGCTTGATTACTTTGAATTGCGGCATCTGCACGAGCCATATATTCTTTCATCATCGACTCAAGAGAACTCTCCGAATTTTACTGGGGCAAAGCCTGCTTGTTTTGCTGGGGCAATACCAGTGATTTAGCAAATCCCGATTGGTTCACCTTTTGCTTAGCTTGCACATTACTTCCTTGTCCTCCCCACGCGAAGTTGGGGTGGTTGCGGCAACTTGGATTATAAAAGTTAGAATAAGGATTATTCCTCTGATTACCTACAAAAAACACAGAAGCTGGATTGCTGGGGCAAAACTCGTAGTTGTGCTCTTCACCACAATAGACACATGCTTCCTTTGCAACTTGGTTCACCACTGCAGCAGGCTCCACAGCTGGCGGCTGCTGATGACTAACCACTGTCACATTCTTTAGAGCGTTAGCTAACATTGCAATATCAGCCCTAATGGTAGACACACCATCAACCTCTAACACACTCTTAACTTTCTTATTCGAGCCTCTAACATCTGTCCATTGACAACTATTAGTTGATATTCTTTCTAAAATTTCATGGGCTTCATTAGAAGTTTTTGCCAAAAGGGCCCCTCCAGCAGAAGCATCAACCATACCTTGGTTTGCTCCATTTAACCCATTGTAAAATGTTTCCATTTGGATACAATGAGGTAAACCATGGTGGGGACACTTTCGCAAAAGTTCCTTAAACCTTTCCCAAGCCTCACTAAAAGTTTCATCTTCAAGTTGCCTAAACCCTACTATTTCACTCCTCAATTTAGCTTTCCTAGTTGGTAGGAAATACTTACTAAGAAATTTTTTCGCTAACTCATTCCATGTCCTAATTGATCCTGGAGCAAAAGACTTTAACCATGTCTTTGCTCCATCTCTAAGAGAATACGGGAACAAAGTTAATCTAAGGGCATCTCTAGACACTCCCTGAATTACAAAAGAATCACTAACTCCTAGAAAAGACTTAAGATGTAAATGTGGATCTTCAGACGACAAACCATGGAATTGACCCACGGTTTGCAACATCTGAAACATTACCGGTTTCATTTCAAAATTTGCTGCCTCAATTTGAGGACGTGCAATTCTTGGATTCAACTCATCAAACATTGGAAAAGCATATGCTCGAATGGCTCTGGCCCTATCGTTTGCTACCAAGATAGGATTCTCAACCTGATTATTTTGCTGCAGCGGTGGATTTTGCTGCAGCACACGATTCTGCTGGGGGTTCACTGGATATTCTGGAGCCTCCAGAAGATGCTGCACGTCAGCCATTGGATTTTGGTTTATACGCTGCTCTCTCCTTCTTATCCTGACTGTCCTCTCAATTTCCGGATCAAGCTCGAACCTTACCCCAGGCGAATTGCTCATGCACCAAACTCGCACCTGCAAAAACAAAAGAAACAATCAAAAAGTTCTAGCACCAAACACTAAAACACATACAAAACAGATCAGATAAAAACTTATTCAAGTCCCCGGCAACGGCGCCCAAAACTTGTTGGGTTTCAAGAGTGGGTGAAAATAAGATAAAAATAGACTCTAGAACATTGTGCAAGTATACACAATCCGCAGCAAGTAATAAGTATTTATCGAATCTAGGGTCTGAATTAGCTCTCACTTTATCTATTTTGTATAACTCTTTAATGGTTTCAGAAGTGGTTTAAAATGATTGATTTTGGAATAATGCTGAAGCAAAAGGAATGACAGAACAAAAAGTAAACAAATAAAGCAGACAGATTAGAAACAGGTGTTGGTCAGAATTTAGTAATTGTTTTAAAAGATGCTCTAGCAATATTATTGATGAGGCAAAACTCTTGCAGTCTCATTAGCAGGATCCTCCAGGAACTCTGGATTTTTTAGAATGTGTTTCAACTCCAATGACTGATGACATGCAAAAATGTCATCATTTTCCTATTAATTTTAGCTAGTTTTGTGCATGAATTGTGAGCTTTAATGAATTTTTATGTTGATTTTGTAGAAAACCGAGTTCGAGAAGCAAAACCAAGAATTTTACCAATTTTGGGTATAAAAAGAAGACTTTGGGCCATAAAAGAAGAAAAGAAAAGAGAACATTTGAAGTGGAGGCCCAAAAAGCCCAAAAGGAAGAAGAAAGGAGGCCAAAATCCGCATATAGGGCTTCTAGAAGGCCTAGCGTCGAGACGCTAGGACCAGAGCGTCTCGACACTAGGCAAGCAGCGAAGAAAATTCCAGAATCGCGATAGCGTCGTGACGCTGTCTACGTAGCGTCGCGACGCTACGACAACTTCTGCTCCAAGAAAACCTAACGTCACAGCGTCGACGCTGTGACATAGCGTCTCGACACTGTGACATAGCGTCTCGACGCTGTGACATAGCGTCTCGACGCTGTGCGTCTTGGGCAACAAGAAAGGTCCATTTCTGCTCCTATAAATAGCCCCCTTTCCAAAGGTGAAAATCATCCCATTTTGGGGAGCTCTCCCCTAGCTCAATAGAGAGAAAAAGTGAGAAGAATTGTGGAGAAAAAGGTTGGAATTGAGCAAGATTCCAAGGCTCAAGATTCGAGATGATCGTAGCGGGAGCTTGGGATCAACTTATCGGTTACTTCTTCCTTACTTCTTTATAATTCCTTATTGTAATTTGAGTTAGGCCCATGGATCAAGATCATTTTGGCAAAATTATTTCCATTTGTGAGTAGATCTTGAGACCTAGGGTCGTTATTCTAGTTAATTGGATATTGTAACACAATTACTTGGATTATGTAATGAATTTCTTCATATTTCATCTATGCAATTCTTGCTTAATGCTTTTAATCTCTTGATCACGGATTAATCGATTTGTTGGTCTAAATTGATACTTGACAGAGAGAAATTAGATTAGATCCAAATTGCATGGCTAACGATTGCTTGGAGCACGAGAGTGAAAGAGAATTGTTAGAAATTGATAATGAAGTTGCTTAATGCCATACTATGATTAACTTAGGAGATGGACACATGAATTAGTTATGTTAGTATGAGATGTGGAGGAGCTTGAAAGAGAAATCCGCTTATAATTACTTCTAGATTTATGAAATTGAAGATTATTAGTTACATACATCCACGTAATTGAGCTACATATCCAAACAGCTAGTTAACACCCTAGGTCAAGTTCCCTTAATAGGATATTTCCAAATTTTTGTTGCATGTTTCTTTTTATTAGTTTCCTTAATTTTTCGCTCTACCATTCGAGTTGGAATTCTAAATAAAATTGAACATGATGGTTCTTGGTACTTAATGGATATAATTCAAATTCCCTGAGGATTCGATACTCGGTATTACCTACCGTTTTATATTACTTGCGGCCCGTGCACTTTGCGGTCATCAAGTTTTTGGCGTCGTTGTCGGGGAATTTGTAATTTTTCCGTTAATATTGAGAATTAAGTGTTTGATTTTAATTTAGAAATTTTCTTTTCGCATTTTAAATTTTTCTTTTTGTGGTGGCAAATTTTGTGAAGATATAAGGTGGATAAATTGTTTCTTTGAGTCTTAATCATGGCAAATCAAGAAGACAAAGCAATCAGAGATTATTTCTTGCTTGAATTTCCACTAAATTACTCTGGGATAGCTTATGAGCCAATCGCTGTCGATAATTTCGAGCTCAAGGATAGTCTAATTCAAATGGTAAGAGAAAATGCTTTCAAAGGCTATCCATCAGAAGATCCACACAATCACCTAAGATCATTTTTGGATATCTGTGGAACGGTAAAAATAGGAGGAGTTAGCTCTGACGCTATTCGTTTGCAAATGTTTCCATTTTCTTTACAAGATAGAGCTAGAGATTGGGTAGACTCGTTAACCTCGAATAGCATTCTTAGTTGGAATGATTTAGTTAAAGCTTTCCTTACAAATTTTTTCCCATTAGCCAAAATTACCAAGCTTAGAACTGAAATTGGAACGTTTAAACAATTAAAGGAAGAGCAATTGTATGAAGCTTGGGAAAGATATAAGGATTTGTTAAGAAAATGCCCCCAACATGGATACCCTGACTGGCTTTAGATACAATTTTTCTACAATGGGTTGAAAAGGGATTTTAAGACAATTCTTGACACTGCGGCTGGAGGAAGCTTCTTAGCCAAAACTGTCAAAGAAGCACGAACCCTAGTAGAAGAATTGGCCTTGACAAGTTATCAGTGGCAGTCTGAGCAACCAGAATCCAAATCTGAGGAGAAACCATGCGAAAATGATGAGGTGAGTGCTTTAAAATTACAAGTCGAAGCTCTAACCAAGGTTCTAAGCAAGCTCACAGGATCAGAAGTTCCAGCTTCGCCCAAAGCTGAAATTAAAGAGGAGCCTAACCCTGAGGAGACACTTCAAGAGAAGAAAAACCCCTTGGAGGAAATGCTAGGAAGCTTCATAAATGAGACCAGGAATTTGAATGAAAATGTTCAAGGAGTAGTATCAATAATGCAAGCCAAAGTAGATATTTTCATTAATAAGATGGAAGCAAAGATGGATCAAATGACAATATTCATGAAGGAGATCCAGCAAGGAAATTTATCCAATGTCGTCGCCATGGACCCACAAGAACAATGCCCTGCCATATCTCTCAGAAGTGGAAAACAGTTAAGAGAAATTGAAAGAAAAGAAGAAACAAAGCCCATCACTAGAAGAATATTGGATGAGGATGATGAAAACAAACCAGAGGAAGAGTCAGCACCATCAGTGCCAATAAGTCTTCTGATTCTATTCCTTTAGTTCTTAATCAAATTCCTTATCCTCAGAGATTTCAAAAGAAAAAGTTGGATGCTGAATTTTCAAAGTTTCTTGATATTTTTAAACAGCTCCATATTAACATTCCTTTTTCTGATGCTTTGGAACAGATGCCACACTATGCCAAATTTATGAAGGAGATATTATAAAAAAAAAGAAGTTCGAAAGCCATGAAACGGTGAATCTGACAGCCGAGTGTAGTGCTATAATCCAGAAACATCTACCACCAAAACTAAAAGATCCAGGAAGTTTCACTCTTCCCTGCACTGTTGGTAGTTTGTTTATAAAAAAAGCTTTGTGTGATCTAGGGGCAAGTATTAACCTAATGCCTTTCAGTGTTTATAAGAAACTCGGTTTGGGGGAATTAAAGTCAATTACAATTGTTCTGCAATTGGAAGATCGTTCGATGACATACCCTAGAGGTGTGTTAAAAGATGTTCTGGTCAACGTTGACAAATTCATATTCCCTGCAGACTTTGTAGTGTTAGACATGGAAGAAGACCCCGAAGTCCCAATCATTCTTGGGAGACCATTTTTGGCAACCGCTCGTGCGTTAATTGAGGTACAGAAAGGAACCCTGACTCTAAGAGTAGAGGACAACGAGGTAGTGTTCAACCTTTTTAATGCATTAAAACATCCAGAAGAGGTTAGTTCTTGCTTTTCGATTGATACAGTTGACACTATCATCAATGCATGTGTGGAGTCAGAGTCTCCTGTTGATCATTATGAAATAAGCATGCCTGACGTGTTTGGAGATGAATTAATAGATATTAATCAGGAAAATGCTTTAATTGATAGATCCATAGGAAGGGAAGAAACATTATCATTAGATATTTGTGCTCAAGTTGATGTCCCTTCCCCTGAATTAAAACAATTGCCTGCCCACCTACGTTATGCTTTCTTAGGAGACTCTTCTACTTTTCCTGTTATCATTTCTGCTGATTTAAGTAAAGTAGAAGAGGAAAAATTGTTGGATGTTTTGAAAAAGCATAAATCTGCCTTAGGATGGTCTATTAGTGATATTAAGGGTATTAGTCCTTCAATTGTCATGCATAAAATCTTAATGGAAGATGCCTTTAATCGTACAGTAGAGCACCAAAGAAGATTAAATCCAGCAATGAAGGAAGTGGTAAAAGTCGAGGTATTAAAATTATTGAATGCAGGAATTATTTATGTTATATCTGACAGCCCTTGGGTGAGTCCTGTTCAAGTAGTGCCTAAGAAAGGGGGGATGACTGTTATTAAGAATGAGAAAGATGAGTCAATATCTACTAGGACAGTCACTGGATGGCGTGTGTGTATTGATTATAGGAAATTAAATAAAGCCACTAGGAAAGATCACTTCCCTCTCCCCTTTATCGATCAAATGCTTGATACGCTAGCTGGATATCCGTATTATTGTTTTCTTGATGGTTATTCAGGCTATAATCAAGTTGCGATTGCGCCTGAAGACCAAGAGAAAACAACATTCACGTGTCCTTATGGTACTTATGCTTTCCGGCGTATGCCATTTGGACTGTGTAATGCCCCAGCTACCTTTCAGCATTGTATGATGGCCATATTTTCAGACCTTGTAGAAGAGATTATGGAAGTATTTATGGATGATTTTTCTGTTTTCGGTTCTTCATTTGATAACTGTTTGCATAATCTCTCTCGTGTTTTACAAAGGTGCCAAGAGACTAACCTTGTTTTAAATTGGGAAAAATTCCATTTTATGGTAAAAGAAGGGATAGTTTTATGCCACAAGGTGTCTGAAAGAGGTTTGGAGGTTGATAAAGCCAAAATTTCCGCTATTGAACAACTTCCTCCACCCATCAATAGTAAAGGAGTTCGTAGTTTCTTAGGCCACGCAGAATTTTATAGGCGTTTTATAAAAGATTTTTCAAAAATTGCTAAACCCCTGTGCCATTTGCTTGAAAAGGATGCTCCATTTGTGTTTTCAAGAGATTGTTTGCTAGCTTTTAATCTTTTAAAAGAAAAGTTGATTTCCGCACCTATCATTATTGTGCCTGACTGGAGTCAACCATTTGAAATCATGTGCGATGCTAGTGACTATGTTTTAGGAGCTGTCTTAGGGCAACGTCGAGATAAGTTCTTTAGGGCTATATATTATGCAAGTAGAACTCTAGACAGCGCTCAGTAGAATTATACCACTACAGAAAAAGAGATGCCTGCTGTTGTGTTTGCATTTGATAAGTTCAGGCCCTATTTACTTGGTACGAAGGTGTTGCAATTCTGAAGTGGTTAAAATTATAGATAGAATTCACCTCAAAATACTGTGCAAGTATACACAATCAGCAGCAAGTGATAAGTATTTATCGTATCCACAGGGTCTTGAATTGCCTACCTCTATTGATTTAATTTGCCTTTTTAGTGATTTCAAAATGTTGGTTAAATTGATTGGGTTTTTAAAATGCTGAAACAAAAGATATGCGAAAGCAGTAAATGATTACGACTAGAGAAAACAGTATGGAAACAGACACATGTTAAGACTTCTGTAATTGTTAAAAAATGCTCCAACAATTCTTTTGATCCGCCAATCTCTCGCAGTATTATCAGCGGGATCCTCCCGGAACTCCGGATTTTTTGGAATATGTTTCAAAACCAATGAAGCTCTACCGATCAAGCACTAGGCAACTGGCTATCCCTAACTCAGTCACTGGCGTTCACCAATACACAATGATCTAGCGTGAATTATCGCCACACAACTCCTAAATCATCCCTGAAACTAGGAGAAGCTATACATACCGGCTAGCTAGGCGGGCACATAATGAAATTAAAGATCAACAATAATTCAAGACGATCATGATCAAATAGAATTTCCAGATTTATAAATATAACAATCACATAATTCTTAACCTATGCCTACAAAGCAATTAGTTCATGATTGAAAACATAAAATACATTACAGTCTCGATAAGCACATCCATAATGCGAAATAAACAAGAAATACTAATCCTTTTAGTAATTAGGGAGATGAAACGGCTGCTCCAAAACCACCAAGAACATGGAAGAACTTCGTCTCCTTGAGTGGAATCGCAAATGGTCTTCTTAGATCTCCATTCCGCCGTCAATTCGGCCTCCGGCCGATTGATTCGGTCTCCAAATCATGAATGCCTTTAACTTTGACGGCTCCTCCTTTTATAAGATGAGGTTTAGGTTAAATTGGACACATGGCAGGCTCTCCAAGCTTCTTAAATCCGAAAATAATTCAGCTAACGCCACTTTATTAAAATGGATAACGAGCTGTGACGTGGCAGTTTCGCTCCCAGTTTTGCTGCAGCACAGAATTTGCTCCTTCAAGTCGCTCAGCAATATTTTCTGCACAAAATAACTTCCAAAGCCTCCATTCTTCCAAATGGGTTAAAACATATAATATTCATCTAAAAGCAACCCTATTTAGCACAAATGACACACAAATCATTATAAAACTAAGGCCTAAATAACTCCCTTTTGGAGAGTTATCATACCCCCAAACTTGAACTATTGCGCGTCCCGAGCAATACTAACTCACTTTCCCTTGAAATTTCAAAACATTAGTCATAGCACAACTCAATCAAAACAGATATTCCAACACTACCTTCAACCTTTACCTGAGCATCCTGCAAAACCAAGTACTGCTGCAACAAAATAATTCTTCCGGCATGGACAAATAATCACCACCTTGAACTCAATCCTAAGAACTTGCCACAGCCTAGCTCTATTATCAGACACATTCAAACACATTTTTTAAGGGGTTTTATTGCTTTCAGACTTAAAGCAGCCCTACAGTCATAAGCTCTTAAGCATGAGATGACCCACTTTATGGTGCAGTATACCCTTGCCTCAAACTTATCACCAATTAGGCTAAATACTCATTGCTAAGCCCAAAAATCCTTAGTTATTCTATCTCTTGCCCCTCAGAATGGCGACATTTTGTGATGAAGCTCACCTAAGTTCTGGGAGACCGAAAAACTGCTGGATTACCATTCATCCTTCAAAACTTTTGTTCCATGAATTTTCTCAGCAAAATTTTCCAAAATTTTTCAGCAAATAATAATTTTTCTCATTTTTCATATTCTCTAGGTCATCTTTTGACGCGAAGACAAACTGTGGGTATCACAAATGTCCCCGGTTACTCAACAACCTAACAAATTATTTAATGAAGGAGAGGAATGCTCGAGCAAAACTATTGGAGTAGCAAAAAGTCCCCCAAACTTAAATTATTCATTGTCCTCAATGAATCATTAACATCTAAAATTATACCCCCAAACTTAAATTTTTCTATCTGAATTTTTAAACTAGGCGTGGGACTAGAATTAAGCTTAAGGAGGATCACATGAGTCAACACTACCTCAGAATCTTCTTGCCGCAGCGATGACCAGGCTAGAAGAAATGCTCAAGCAAAAGGTTTCTGGAGATCAGAATACCTTGATCTAATTAAGCTAACTAGTCCAAGCTTCAAAAGTTCAGAAGAAAATTAAGTTAGATACTCAGATGTGCCAAACAAAACAATATTTGATTTCTTTAAAGATCAAGATCATAGATTTACGTAATCGTGACAGAGATAGATTTTAAAGCAGCAGATAAAAACAAAGAAGCAGAACATAACATAAGTAGAAAGAACAAAAGACAAGCAAGGCGAGCACACAAAATCATTCATCAAAATATTTGCTCGAAGAAACTGAAACTTTCCTTTAATTCTTCTTTTCTCTCAAATGATGGGCAGGGGTGGAATGCATAGGTTCATAAGATCATCAGTGAAAATTGGGAAGACTTGATATGACTTAGAAAAAATTTGCTTGCATAGTCTTCTTCAGTGTGATGCCTCTTCTAAGATCATAGCTCTAGTAGGTTTGAAGTTGTCTCTCGGTGAATTCTAGCATACTGAGAACCATCTCAAGTTTCTCCAACACTCTATGGACACCGCACAACAAACCACCTTAGCACATCTCACCTCTCTGAAGCCTAGCCAGATTTGCAGTGTCAAGAATCCCCTTATCAAACAAGTTTATATCATTGGAACTCTTTGGGACACTGAACCTTCAAATGCACTCGATCACGGGGGATAGTGGAGGCGTACGTTGTAGGCAATAATCTCTTCTTGATAAAGTCGAGCCAAGTAGTAGCCTCACTCTTCAAGTATGCTGACTGGAATGTTCTTGCCTTAGTCCTAGACAACCTCCACTGGGCATTCAGTTGCTCGTTTGAAGAAACAACTAATATTTCGTTGAAAACAGCGTGGGGGAAGTCTTGCAAATTAAATAGAGAATTAATCACTACAAGGCTCCAGTCAAAAGCAACTCCATGAACAATAACCGAGAATCCTTCATTTTCATCGATGTTGGCGTAGAACTCCCATTCTAGTTGATCAACAGTTGGATCCAGCTTTGCGCACAACCGTTTCCAACCGTGATTAGTAATGTTTGCTCCAAGAAAATGTGTGAGCTCTTTGCCACCATCGAAGCCGCACTCCATTAGAACATCTCGCTTCAGGACTTCTTGATATTTTTGTCGTGCCTCTTCATGGATAAATCTCCCGTATTGAAATCTTTCATCAAGCTCAACTTCTTCACTCAATTCCATCTCAGTCTCAACAGTCTCAACATTTTTTCCTTGCTCATGTGTTTTTTTTTCCTCACAATAAAAATACACACAGAGAAAAAATCACATCAGTAGTAATAAAAGATAAGAGTGAAAAACGTACCTGATGGGAGATCGTATAAATAGGGCACTAACTCAAAGATCGTCAACAAATAATTAGCCCCTAAACATCTCTCAATTAATTTAAGTTACCGTTTAAACTTCATGGATTTGTGGAAAAATTTTATTATCTGTCAAACGGTAAGATCTTCCATTTACTGTGCTCCCTCTGTGTGTAACAACCATAACGCCAGTTGCCCTTTGCTCAACACATGACATCTTTGGTAATTAACTGCATGCCCACTTAATTATCCTGCTAACAACAATAAAATCTCAACGGTAAAATTATAATCTTATCTCACAAAAAATCTTAACCAAATAAAATCTCTGATCTTCTCAACAAAACTATGAAATCAAATCTTTTTTTTTAAATAAAATCAACAAGATATATTTTTTAAATCTGGAAAAATCTTTCGAAAATAAAATTCTTCAAAATCAAATCTAAACTAACCTACAAAAAAAATAAAAATAAAATAAATAATAAAATAAAAATCTAACCGAATAAAAATCATATCAAATCAAAATAATATCAAAACAGAAAATAAAGAAAAAAAAAACGAGATCAAATAATGGGAGCTTCTGATTAGAATCCTGAAATTTTGCTCCCTCAAAACCTGCGCTCCCTAAATCTGCCAGCAACTTCAAAGAAGAATATTTCATAATTAAATCAGGAAGATATATTATTAAAAATCTAATCTAACAGAAATTAAAAATTCAAACTGAAATTAAATCTAAACAGAACTAATCCGATTAAATTAAGAATTAAATCAACTAAAATAAAAATAAATAAATAAAACGAACATAAAATCTACGAAAATACCAACAAATTAAAATAAATCAGATAAAATTGAAATCAATAAAATCTAATTCAAATTAATTCAAACCAAAATAAAATCCACGAGATAAAATAAAATCGCAACAACACTAGGAGCTAAAAATATTGCAATATGAAATGCTCTCGCAAAACTCTTGCTTTCTCATTCATCGACCAATTTTAGGGAAGGATATTTCGAAGGAAACTCCTCCCCCCAGTAATGCTTTATTCGTTGCCCTTTTACTTTAAACTCACAGCCATCATCAACACATTGCCTAACCATAGATGCATCATTTGATAAATAAAATTTCACCTCATGGAAAAATTCTTTCATCTGTCTTTTTGATAAACCAGGAGGCAAATTTCCAAAATCAAGGTAATTGGAAAAGTCATCATACCAAGGTGTTTTCACTACCTTAATATGAGCTACAGTAAATAACCGCTCATCAATGAAGGATTTCCTAATCTCAGGTTGCTGGAGCAATGTCAATGAATTATAAGGTTCAATAGGCTTGGATTTCTTATCTATTGGCTCTAAGGATTCAAAATTCCTCTCAAAACTAGAAATCTCACCTACAAATTTATGCTCATGCTCCAATCCACCTATTTCCAAATCCTCAATTTGGATTTCTCCAAATTTTTGGGTATGGTACTCCATCAATTCCTTCTCAAAGTGGTCCTCAACAAACTCATCCAACACTTGAATGAACGAGCAATCCTCAAGATCATTAGGATATTTCATTGCATCAAACATATTAAACTTCACCTCTCGGTCATGCACCCTCATTGTAAGCTCCCCCTGTTGGACATCTATCAACGATCTACCAGTTGCTAAAAATGGACGACCAATAATAATTGGGACATTCTTATCTGCCTCATAATCTAGAATAATGAAATCGACAGGAAAAATAAATTTATCTACCTGGACCAGAACATCCTCAATCTTACCCTCAGGATATGTGATAGACCTATCTGCTAATTGGAGTGTAACTGTGGTAGGCCTAGCTTCACCTATTCCTAGCTTTCGATAAACTGAAAGAGGCATAAGGTTAATGCTCGCGCCTGAATCACAAAGTGCTCTCCCCAACTCCTTTCCACCTATAGAGACAGGAATAATGGATGATCCTGTATCCTCAACCTTGGAAGGTAGCCCATTCTTAAGAATAGCACTACATTCCTCAGTAAGAGCCACAGTCTCAAACTCTCCTAATCTCTTCTTTTTAGTCAATATATCCTTAAGAAATTTTGCATAATTTGGCATTTGTTCTAAAGCCTCTACTAAAGGGATATTTATATGCAATTGCTTAAGAATCTCTAAAAACTTTTTAAATTGACAATCTTGGTTCATAGGTTTCTGTCTTTGTGGAAAAGGTAAGGGTGGGTCATAGGGTGGGGGCGGTACATAAGGTGGTTCCACATCTGGAACAGAACCAAATGCTCCAGCATCATTATTGCTGCCTCCAGCATCCTGACCAAACTCCAACTCTTTTTCAACAACAACATTTTTATTACAACTTTTCTCTACAACCTGGGGTTTACTAGGCTCTCTTCTCTCTTCTAGTGGCTTACCACTCCTTAGAGTAACTGCCTGTACCTGCTTCTTACCTTCCCTTATAGGGTGTTCAGTATCTGAAGAAATGTTCCCCTGAGGTCGTGCCTTCAGCTCATTAGCTAGCTGGCCCACTTGAAACTCTAAGATTCTCAATGAAGCCTGCTGACTTTGGATTAAGACATCATTACGAGCCATATAATCCTTCATCAATGTCTCCAGAGAATTACCCAAATTTTGCTGGGGCAATGCCTGTTTATTTTGCTGGGGCAATGCCTGTGATTTAGCAAATCCAGACTGGTTCACCACCTTTTGCTGTGCTTGGGGGACTTGCGAATTGCTTCCTTGCCCTCCCCACGCAGAGTTGGGGTGGTTGCGCCAACCTGGATTGTAAAAGTTAGAATAAGGGTTATTCCTTTGATTACCTGCAAAAAACACAGAAGCTGGATTGTTAGGACAAAACTCATAATTATGCTCTTCACCACAATAAACACATGATTCTTTTGTAACTTGATTCACCACTAGAGCAAGCTCCACAGCTGGCGGCTGCTGATGACTAACCACTGTCACATTTTCAAGAGTGTTAGCTAACATTGCAATATCAGCCCTAATGGTAGACACACCATCAACTTCTATCACACTCTCAACTTTCTTACTAGAGGCTCTAACATCTGACCATTGACAACTGTAGGTTGATATTCTCTCTAAAATCTCATGAGCTTCATTAAAGGTTTTTTCCAAAAGGGCCCCTCCCGCAGAAGCATCAACCATACACTGGGTTGCTATGTTTAACCCATTGTAAAATATTTCTATTTGAATACAATATGGCAAACAGTGGTGGGGACACTTTCGCAAAAGCTCCTTAAACCTTTCCCAAGCCTCACTAAAAGTTTCTTCCTCATTCTGCCTAAATCCCACTATCTCACTCCTCAACTTAGCACTCCTAGTTGGTGGAAAATACTTACTAAGAAATTTCTCTATTAGCTCATTCCAACTACTTATTGATCCTGGAGCAAAAGAATTCAACCACGCCTTTGCTCCATCTCTTAGTGAATAAGGGAATAGGGTTAATCTAAGGGCATCTTTCGACACTCCTTGGATCACAAATGAATCACTAACTCCTAGAAAAGACTTAAGATGTAAATGGGGGTCCTCAGATGATAAACCATGGAATTGGCCAACCATCTCTAACATGTGAAACATGACCGGTTTCATTTTAAAGTTTGTTGCCTCAATAACTGGACACACTATCACTGAATTCAACTCGTTAAATATTGAAAAAGCATACTCTCGAATGGCTCTGCCCCTATCATTTGCTACAAGGATAGGATTCTTAGCCTGATTATTTTGCTGCCCACTTTGCTCCAGCGGCGGATTTTGCTGCATCGCACGATTCCTCTTCGAGTTTCAATTGAACTTCTTCAAAATCTAATCCCAAGGGGATCGCTCATACACCAAAGTCACACCTACAAAACAAAAAGAAACAGTCAAAAAGTTCACGCACCAAACACCAAAAAAAATACACACAAAAAAAATCAATCAAATAAAACAATTCCAAGTCCCCGGCAACGGCGCCAAAAACTTGTTGCAATTCTGAAGTGGTTAAAATTATAGATAGAATTCACCTCAAAATACTGTGCAAGTATACACAATCAGCAGCAAGTGATAAGTATTTATCGTATCCACAGGGTCTTGAATTGCCTACCTCTATTGATTTAATTTGCCTTTTTAGTGATTTCAAAATGTTGGTTAAATTGATTGGGTTTTTAAAATGCTGAAACAAAAGATATGCGAAAGCAGTAAATGATTACGACTAAAGAAAACAGTATGGAAACAGACACAGGTTAAGACTTCTGTAATTGTTAAAAAATGCTCCAACAATTCTTTTGATCCGCCAATCTCTCGCAGTATTATCAGCGGGATCCTCCCGGAACTCCGGATTTTTTGGAATATGTTTCAAAACCAATGAAGCTCTACCGATCAAGCACTAGGCAACTGGCTATCCCTAACTCAGTCACTGGCGTTCACCAATACACAATGATCTAGCGTGAATTATCGCCACACAACTCCTAAATCATCCCTGAAACTAGGAGAAGCTATACATACCGGCTAGCTAGGCGGGCACATAATGAAATTAAAGATCAACAATAATTCAAGACGATCATGATCAAATAGAATTTCCAGATTTATAAATATAACAATCACATAATTCTTAACCTATGCCTACAAAGCAATTAGTTCATGATTGAAAACATAAAATACATTACAATCTCGATAAGCACATCCATAATGCGAAATAAACAAGAAATACTAATCCTTTTAGTAATTAGGGAGATGAAACGGCTGCTCCAAAACCACCAAGAACATGGAAGAACTTCGTCTCCTTGAGTGGAATCGCAAATGGTCTTCTTAGAAGTAGGTAAGATTATACATGATTTTCATGCCTCTCCTTATGGTGGTCATTTTGGACCAACTCGTACTGCAGCAAAGGTACTTCAATCTGGTTTTTATTGGCCTACTCTATTTAAAGATTGTTATACCTTTGTAAAAACATGTGATAGATGCCAGAGGACAGGTAATATTTCTAGACGCCATGAAATACCCCTAACCCCTATTCTAGAAGTAGAACTTTTTGATGTGTGGGGCATGGATTTTATGGGCCCTTTTCCTTCTTCCAATGGATACTCGTACATTTTAGTTGTTGTCGATTACGTATCTAAATGGGTAGAAGCAATAGCCACTAAGACTAATGATGCACGTGTTGTGTTGCGTTTTTTGCATAAAAACATTTTCACTAGATTTGGCACACCACGGGCTATAATTAGTGATGAAGGGTCCCATTTTTGTAATAAATTGTTTGAATCATTACTTAGAAAATATGGTGTCAAGCATAAAACTTCTTTAGCTTATCATCCTCAAACTAACGGTCAAGCTGAGATTTCTAACAGGGAGATTAAGCAAATCTTGGAGAAGACAGTGCGCATCAACAGAAAGGACTGGGCATATAAGTTGGATGATGCTTTGTGGGCCTATCGGACAACTTTCAAAACTCCAATCGGTACATCCCCGTATCGACTGGTGTATGGTAAAGTCTGTCATCTGCCTGTGGAGCTCGAGCACAAAGCATACTGGGCTATCAAGAAGTTGAACTTGGACGCAGAAAAAGCTGGGGAACAACGGCTACTGCAGCTCAACGAATTAGAAGAATTTAGGAACCAGGCGTACGAAAATGCTAAACTCTACAAAGAAAGAACGGCAAGATGGCATGATCGTATAGTTCAGAAACGCTCTTTTGAGCCAGGGCAGCAGGTTCTTCTGTTCAATTCACGACTGCGATTGTTCCCTGGAAAATTGAAGTCAAGATGGTCCGGGCCATTCATAGTCAAAGAAGTATCCCCATATGGATCAATTGAGTTGATGGATAGCAGCGGGTTAACTTTTAAAGTTAATGCTCAAAGAGTGAAGCACTATTGTGGATTCGAAGAGCGGAAGGTCGAAAAAATCATTTTAACGGATCCAGGGTGACCGAGCCCCGTCTAGCTCAGGACGTTAAACAAGCGCTTCTTGGGAGGCAACCCAAGTGCTTAAAATTTTTATTTAGTTTTGATCCTTATGCTCCCATGTGATCGATCCTTGTGCAGGAAGCTCGTGAATTCATGCCTAGATTCTCATTCTCTCCTCGGACGACAATTCAAGACGTTTCAGATTCTCTCGTTTTTTCAGGGCAGTATCAATCGCTCTTTATCTGATTAAATGTTCATACATTGGGGACAATGTATATTTTTAAGTTTGGGGGGGAGATTTGCTATGCTTAGGTTTTGCGTAAGTAATGCTTATGATGATTAAATGCATGTTGATGATGATGACGTCTGCTGATTTGCTTTTAGCCATGATTCTCTCTTATTGTTGCAAATTTGAAAGTATGTCTAAATTCAAGAAAATTTAAAATTTTTTCTTTGATTCCCTTGCAAAGTATGATGACCCACTTGTTTTATTATGATTTTGAAAGCCTAGATGAAAGTTATATGCTTTAGAAGTTCGTTGCCACTTCGATAGGTGTAAAGTTTGTCTAGATAGCTTCCTTGCATAATAGTAAGTAATACTGAGCTTTGGGAAAAGGAAATGCTTTGATTTGCCCAAAAAAAATTAATATAAAATAAAAAATAAAAAACAATTGCTCCACTTTCTTGAGAGCGTTAGTAACCAGGGGCATTCATGTCACCCATCGTTTGCCTTTGCATAAAAGCGCTATAAAGAAATGAGTATGCCTCGGCAACCTGAAAGATGAGGCGCTCGTAGTTGGATGCTTTCATCACCAATGTTGGCAAGCTAGAACGAAGGCGCTACATCTAAAAGGATTCTCATAAAAAAAAATTTGCAAGTTTGGGGGAGGCATACCCCGTTGTTTCAGGCACCTTAGTGGGATATTGCTTTCTTGATTGTTGGGAAGCTGGATAATTAGAGCTTAGGGCCAGTGTAGGGGGAAGATGAACTGAGGATTTTATAAACCTTTTCTAGGCTAGTAAAGACCTAATAAGGAAGCTCGCACACACACACGCAAGGGATGAAGAGTTTAAATTTAAATTTCATGATGAATGAATGTGTTTTAATATTTCATTTAATTGTTGGAATTCATTATTTTGATCATTGAGCTTAGAGTCATGCATTTGCAATAGTTGATTCATATATATGGTTTTAGCTTTGCTCGGGACTAGCAAAGGTTTAAGTTTGGGGGTGTGATAGCATGCAGAAATGCTATCATTTTCCTATTTATTTTAGCTAGTTTTGTGCATGAATTGTGTACTTTAATGCTATTTTATGTTTAAATTTCAGAAAACCGAGTCAAAGAAGAAAAATCAGATTTTTGAGAGAATTTAGATGATTTTGGAGACTTTTTGAGCAAATTGGAGAAGTCTATTGAAGACCCAAATCCAAAATGCCAAAGAAGAATGAGTTAGAAGCCCCAAGTTCATGAATTCCAAGCCTTAAATTATCAAGTTGGGTCAAGAAAAGAGTCCAAGATCGATTACATGAAGCATTTGGGCCAAAAGAAAGTTGGAGGCCCTAAAATTGAGTCAAAATCGGGCCATTCTAGAAGATTCAAGGCCTAGCGTGGAGACGCTAAGCCTTGAGCGTCCCAACGCTAGGCAGCTATGCGGAAAGATCCAGAAATGGGGTAGCGTCGCGACGCTGTCCATGTAGTGTCGCGACGCTGCGACGACTTGGAGCCCAAGACAACCTGACGTCAGAGCGTCGCGACGCTGTGACGTAGCGTCACGACGCTACGCCTGCAGGGAGCCTATAAAAGGGGCCATTTGCATCCAAGTTTGGTGTGCCAATTTGTGGGTTTTCACCCCATTCTAGAATCCACACTAAAATTGAGGATTTTTGGAAGAGTTTTGGAGCTTTGTTGAAGATCTTTGGAGCTCGGGATCGAAGGAGGTCGGCGCGGGATCGAGGAGATCGACACTTTTATGAGCATTTCTCTTCCCTTTTCCTTTATGTTTTAGTTTCTAGAATTGTTGTGATTAGGAATTATTGGATTTTAGTGATTATGAGTAGTAAATTCCTAAATTCTATGAGATTGATTTAGATGTTGAACCTTTGCTTGATCAATGAATTTATTTGGTTTAATTGTCATTATTGTTCATTTGTGCATTTTGTCCGTAATGCTTTTAATCAACTGATCACTGATTAAATGAATCGTTACTAAGTGGAGACTCGACGGAGAGAAGCTTAGACTAGAACTGAATGCATGACTAATGTTATTTACCCGGGTGACACGGGATAGAATAAATAACGTTAGAGGTTGTATTGAAGGGTCGTAATGTCATGCTAAGTAAATAAAGAAGAGACCGAAAGGAGATTCTTTATTGAAAGGTATGAGATAGGAGGAGACCGACAAGAGAGTCCTTGTCAATAGGCTTCTAGACTTATGAATCAAATGATTAGTTAATCCATATTAGTTAATTGATTAAGCATTAAAGGTCCAATTGATGAAATCAACCACTCTAGAATTATCCCTCCAAATTGTGTCTCCATTTATCTTTTACTTTCTAGATTAGCTTTTTGTTATTCTTTTCGGAATTAGATTTTGTTCTCTAAATAAAGCTAAGCAAGAGTATTCATGGTAATTAATTGAATAAATCCAATCCCTGTGGAGACGATACTCGATACTCAAAATCACTATATTACTTGTGACAACCCGTTCGCTTGTGGATAATCGCCCAACAATGACGCACTACCGATCAAGCACTAGGCAACTGGCTATCCCTAGCTCAGTCACTTGCGTTCACCAATACACAATGATCTAGTGTGATTAAATGCCACACACTTCCCAAATCATCCCTGAAACTAAGAAGTGGTATTCATACCGGCTGGCCAGGCGGGCACAAAATATAAATAAGCACAACAAATAATCAAGATGCTCAAATCAACATATATTGCATAGAGAATAAAGCACGACAATTACATACTTCCTAACCAACACCTAAGTGAATTTAGTTCATAAAGCTCATGGCAATACACGCTACAATCTGAGTATGTGCATCCATAACTACAAGAAATTACAAGAAAATACTAATTCCCTTAGTCTCCGTAGAGATGGTCTTCTTGAAGTCTCCAATCTTTCTTCTCTATTCGGCTCCCAATGATGGAAATGAGAAATGATCTCTTCCCCAAGAGTGAAATATCTTTGACTTGAAAGACTCTTCCCTTTTATAGAATGAAGACAAGCTTAAATTAGGTTGACCTAGACACGTGGATGGCTCTCCTTGCTCCTTAAATCCGAAAATAGCTTAACTAACTTCAGTTCATTAAAATGGATAACGAGTTGTGACGTGACAGTTTTGCTCCCTGTTTTGCTGGATTGCAGATTTTGCTCCCTCAAGTTGCTCAGCAATATATTCTGCACAAAATAAATTCCAAAGCATCCATTCTTCCAAATAGGTTAAAACATATAATAATCATCTAAAGGCAGCCCTAATTAGCACAAATGACACACAAAACACTATAGAATTAAGGCCTAAATAACTCCCTTTTGGAGAGTTATCAATTACATTCACTCTGGTTTGTGGGGGCCAGCAAGAGTGCCTACTTTGGGTGGTGCAAGATACTTTCTTAGCATAATAGATGATCATTCGAGGAAACTTTGCGTGTATGTTCTGAGGGACAAAACTGAGGTGTTTGAAACTTTTTGCAACTGGAAAACACTAGTTGAGAATCAAGTAAACAGAAAAATTAAGAAGATACAGACTGACAATGGCTTAGAGTATCTAAATGAGAACTTTAAGTCAATGTGTGTTAAATCTGGAATCCAAAGATACTTGACAGTTCCCTACATCCCTCAAAAAAATGGGTTGGCCGAAAGGTATAATAGAACCATCTTAGAGAGAGTGAGATGTATGCTTGCTAATGCCAAGTTGCCTAAGGTATTTTGGGGGGAAGCAGTCAGTACAACCGCATATTTGATAAATAGGAGTCCTTCCTTGGCATTAGATATGAAAACTCCTCAAGAACTTTGGACGGGTAGACCTCCAAACTTATCTCACTTAAAAGTATTTGGGTGCTCCGCTTATGCTCACATCAAACAAGATAAGTTAGCTCCTACATCACAAAAGTGTGTCTTTCTTGGTTATCCCAATGGAGTTAAAGGCTACAAGTTGTGGACTTTAACTAAAGGAGAATCCAGGTGTATAGTGAGCCGAGATGTCAAGTTTAACGAGGAAGAGATGCCTTGGGAAAGGGAAGGTAGTTTCAGTTATCAAAAGGGGATTATGACTAATGAAGACTCATTTGACATACTCCTTGAAAACGAAAATTCAGAAAATGTTCAAGGAACTTCAAGTTCTCAACAATCTGATACAGAAACTTTTGAACAGATTGAGAATGAGACTAATATGCCAAATGAACCTCAAAATTCAGACACTTTGAATAATCCCCCACAAACTACTCAAACAGATCAAAGCTTGACAGACTATCAGCTCACTCGTGACAGACAAAGATGCATAATTAGACCCCCAATGAGATATGAACAGGCTGAGTGCACCATTGAAATTCCATAACATTCAGCCTATGCCTTATTATGTGATGAGGGAGATGAAAATCTAGAACCATTAATATATGAACAAGCTATAAACTCAGAAAACAGAGAGCAGTGGCAGCAGGCAATGAGTGAAGAAATGAACTCCTTAGAAAAGAATAAAACATGGGTACTTGTTGAAAAACCTGAAGAACATAAATCTGTCAAATGTAAGTGGCTGTATAAAATAAAATCTAGTATTAAGGGTGATGATAAGCCAAGATTTAAGGCTAGATTGGTAGCTAAGGGATACACTCAACAATTTGGGATAAACTACACTGAAATTTTCTCACCGGTTGTAAGATATTCCTCTATTCGAGTCTTACTTTCATTAGTAGCCCAATTCGACCTTGAGTTGGAACAAATGGATGTTACAACCGCTTTTCTCCATGGAGAGTTAGATGAGGAAATTTACATGGAGCAGCCACTTGGGTTTGAGGTAAAGGGGAAAGAACATCTAGTTTGTCGTTTGTTGAAATCATTGTATGGATTAAAGCAATCCCCTAGACAATGGTATAAAAGATTTGATAAGTTTATACAAAGATGGGGTTTGTAAGAAGTATGTTTGATAGCTGTGTGTACATAAAGAGGGAAAATAATGTTGCAACAGTATACTTGCTTCTTTATGTAGATGATATGCTAATTTCCTCTCATGATATGAATAAAATTGATGCTTTGAAAACACAGCTTAGAAGTGAATTTGAAATGAAGGATATTGGTCAAGGTACCAAAATCCTAGGTATGAACATTAAAAGAAACCGACAGCTTGGCACCCTTGTCATAAACCAAACAAAGTATTTAGAAAAGATAGTAAAAAGGTTCAATCTTCAGAATGCCAAAACTGTCTCAGTACCATTAGCCCAATATTTTAGGCTTTCAAAAGTTTAGTCACCTAAAAATGAAGAAGAAATGGCAGAAATGGCTCAAGTACCCTATTCTAATGTTGTTGGAAGTCTCATGTATGGAATGACCTGCTCTCGACCAGACTTGGCATTTGCAATGAGTATCGTAAGTCGATACATGAGTTGTCGGGTTTTATGCCTTAAAACTCGTAGATAGTGAATGTAAACAAATTGTACACTTGTTTTAATAAAGTGTTATTGGGTTTCTGCAATAAAATGTTATTGTTATTGGGTTTCTGCAATAAAATGTTATTGTTAAATATTGCACAATTTGACCCAAATCCAATAAACTAAGATCCAAGGTTGTTTGTATGTAACTTGAACTAGTATGTGGGGACATACGGGGATCGATGTTCAAGTAACAACCTAAAAGGTCTATAGTACAAGGATAAGACTGGTACCTGATAACTCTTCAAAAGGGAGTTATTTAGGCCTTATTTCTATAGTGATTTGTGTGTCATTTGTGTTAAATAGGGTTGCTTTTAGATGAATATTATATGTTTTAACCCATTTAGAAGAATGGATGCTTTGGAAGTTATTTTGTGCAGAATATAATGTTGAGCGACTTGAGGGAGCAAAATCTGTGATCCAGTAAAGCAAGGAGCAAAACTGCCACGTAAGCTGTGCGTAATCCATTTTATGAAGTGGCGTTAGCTTAATTATTTTGGGATCTAGGAAGCTTGGAGAGCCTTCCACGTGTACAATTTGACCTAATTAGGGCTTGCCTCCACTCTATAAAAGGAAAGAGTCGTCTCAAGTAAAAAATATTCCAATTTCCATTTTGGAAGCCGAATAGAGGAGGAAAGATTGGAGACTTCAAGAAGACCATCGACTACGGATCTAATCAAGGGAATTAATCTTTTCTTGTAATTTCTTGTAGTTATGGATGCACACACTCAGATTGTAGCGTGTGTTGTGATGAACCTTATGAACTAAATTTGCTTAGGTGTTGGTTAGGAATTATGTAATTGTCGTGCTTCATACTCTATGCGATATATGTTGATTTGAGCATCTTGATTATTTGTTGTGCCTATTTCCATTTTGTGCCCGCCTGGCCAGCCGGTATGAATATCACTTCTTAGTTTCAGGGATGATTTGAGAAGTGTGTGGCATTTAATCACATTAGACCATTATGTGTTGGTGGACGCCAGTGACTGAGTTAGGGATAACCAGTTGCCTAGTGCTTGATCGGTAGCACGTCATTGGAGTTGAAACACATTCCAAAAAATCCAGAGTTCCGGGAGGATCCTGCTGATAAGACTGCAAGACAATTGCCTAATCAATAATATTGCTAGAGCATTTTTTAAAACAATTACTAAAATCCTGACCAATGCCTGTTTCCAATCTGTCTGCTTATTCGTTTACTTTCTGTTCTGTCATTTCTTTTGCTTCAGCATTTTATCAAAATCAATCATTTTAACAACCCTTGAAACCATTAAAAAGTTGCACAAGATAGGTAAAGTGAGAGCTATTCAGCCCGAGGATACGATAAATTACTTATCACTTCCTGCGGATTGTGTATGCTTGCACAGTATTCTGAAATTAATTTATCTCATATTTTTAACCACTTCAGAAGAGCAACAGTACCTTATCCTGGTAACACTATGTGATACGGCCCGCTTTGTATTTGGTACAGACGTATTGATCCAAAGCGTCTATGTAGTAGACATGCGAGTGGGGGTATCATATGCAATGAGTTTGCATAAGACCGAACCGCGAAATAGTAACCGCTAGATGTAACACCGTTAACTAGTTAGGTTTCTATTTCACTAGGATGACCTAGGCAACTTAGTCTGAATCCTGAGTGGATTATGGATTCCTGTTCACAAGGGATTGTCCTTTGATTTGTATGGGTGAGACTGGCCAGTACGCCGACTCAATAAGCCTACCATTTTGGGGACAAGACCGAGTGGGGAGCTGGGAACATAATCACACAAGATGGAACTCACTCCTTCCTGACTTTTGAGGAAGTAGATGAGTGTTCCCTTAAGTGGTGTCTCCAGGTCTTGAACAAAGGGCCCTACCCTCTCACTGGCCCGAGAGGGGTTTCTGTTTGATGGTTGGACCACAAACAGGTTGTTCATTAGAGGAGCACTGGTACTTAAGGAGGTAGAGGTAACTCAGGGGTAAAACGGTAATTTGACCCAACTGGAGTTACGAACACTCGTGAAGGACTAACTTGCCGTTATTGGTCGATATCCGTGGACACAGAAATATTCTGCAGTGAGAAGAGTGCAGCTGTGGGTCTTTAGTGGAGTGACCCACAGTTAACGAATGTTGACTAACTTGGTTAATGAGTTTAGCCAATTAGTCTCATATTGTTGGAGCTTCTAATCTGTAGGTCCATTAGGTCCCACTGGTAGCTCGTAAAGAGACTTGAGGCAATTAAGTATAAATTGTAAATTGAAAGTGTTCAATTTATTTAGGGGAATCATATAATGTATATTGATACATTATAATATAAAGTTTATGAAACTTTATAATATAATTTTGAATTAATTTCAAAATTAATTCTTGAGAGAAAATATTTGAAAGAGTTCAAATAATTAATATGAATTGGATTCATATTAATATAAATAATTTAATAAAATCCCTAAGCTTAAATATGCGATATTTAATTGGGTAATTAATTATTTATTTATTAAAATTAGATATGAATAAGATAATAGATTTGATCTTATTCATAACATTTTCCTATTAGGAAAAGGTCTTGGCCTTTACCTATAAATAGGACCCCTGGGGTGGGGTGAAAGGCATCTCATTCATTCTACTTCTCTCACAGATCTCTCAAAAAGACTCCCACCAGTCTCCTGCCTCCAGTAGTCTCAGAGATATACTGGTGTAACCAAATGGTGGTGTTCTTCGTTGTTGCAAAGCAATCAAGAATCATTCTTGATTTTCAGAGACGTCAACGGAGGTTTGCTTCTCTTTTCTTTATTATAGATTTAAATCTAATTTTTGTATGCTTAGCCTTAAGTTTCTATAGAATTTGTTCTATGATTTTTGCCAATGTAATGGTATTTTTGGATAAACAAAATTAACTACGAACCGGTCCCAATTACCTTCCGCTTTAACGGAATTAGGGAATTCCAAATCCTTCATGAGTGACCCTGGTAAGCCACATTGGGAAGCCGTGAAGTGGGTTATAAGATACATAAAAGGGAGTTTAAATCATGGGCTAATATATTCGAGAGGGAGCTTAGATGAGGGCTGTTTAGTAGGCTATGCAGATGCCGACTTCGCTGCTGATTTAGATAAGAGAAGGTCTACTTCCGGATATGTTTTCACATTATTTCAGAATACAGTTAGTTGGAAGTCCCATTTACAGTCAGTAATTGCTCTCTCAACAACATAATCACAGTATATATCACTTACAGAAGCCGTAAAAGAAGGTACATGGATAAACGGTTTAATATCTAAGTTGCTTGGTAATTCTAATAAGTTTTCTGTTTATAGTGACAGTCAGAGTTGTTGGGTTTTATTACCTAAAACTCGGAGATAGTAAATGAAACAAATTAATCGAACTCAATAAAGCGTTATTTGAGTGATTCAGTAATTTGGTTATTGAATAATCGAGTTTGCGTTAATAAACCCTAAATCCAATAAACTAAGATCCAAGGTTGTTTAAATGAAACTTGGACTAGTATGTGGGGACATACGGGGATCGGTGTCCAAGTAACAACCTAAAAGGTCTATAGTATAGGGATAAGGCTGGGTACCTTATCCTAGTGACACTATGTGATACAACCCACCTTGTATTCGATACAGATGCAATGATCCAAAGCATCCATGTAGGAGACATGCGGGTGGGGGCATCCTATGCAATGAGTTTGCTTAAGACCGGACCACGAAATAGTAACCACTAGATGTAATGCCATTAACTAGTTTAGGTTTCTATTTCAATAGGATGACCTAGGTAACTCAATCTCAATCCTGAGTCTGTTATGAACTCCTTTCAGAAGGGATTGTCCTTAGATTTGTATGGGTGAGAGTGACCAGTTCGCCGACTCAATAATCCTACCATTTCACGGGCAAGACCGAATGGGGGTTGGGAACATAACAGTACAAGATGGAATTCACTCCTTCCCCTATTGGGGTAAGTAGATGTGTGTTCCCTTAAGGGCTGAATTCGGGGCTTGAATAAAGGCGCGCCCTCTCCTGGCCCGAGAGGAACTCCTGTTTAGTGGTTGGACCCTAAACAACTTGTTCATTAGAGGGATCAGTGGTACTTAAGGAACCAGAGGTAATCCAGGGGTAAAACGATAATTTGACCCAGCTGATGTTACGAACACACGTGAAGGATTAATTTACTACATTGGTCGATATCCGTGGACACAGAAATTTTCTACAGTGAGAAGAGTGCAGCTGTGGGTCTTTAGTGGAGTGACCCACAGTTAACGAATGTTGACTAACTTGGTTAATGAGTTTAGCCAATTAGTCTCATATCGTTGGAGCTTCTGATCTGTAGTCCATTAGGTCCCACTGGTAGCTCGTAAAGAGACTTGAGACAATTAAGTATAAATTGTAAATTGAAAGTGTTCAATTTATTTAGGGGAATCATATAATGTATATTGATACATTATCATATAAAGTTTATGAAACTTTATAATATAATTTTGAATTAATTTCAAAATTAATTCTTGAGAGAAAATATTTGAAAAAGTTCAAATAATTAATATGAATTGGATTCATATTAATATAAATAATTTAATAAAATCCCTAAGATTAAATATATGATATTTAATTGGATAATTAATTAATTATTGAATTAATTATTTATTTATTAAATTAAATATGAATAAGATAATAGATTTGATTAGATCTTATTCATGACCTTTTCCTTTGGCCTTTTTCCTATAAATAGGACCCTTGAGGTGGGGTGAAATGCATCCCATTCATTCTCCTACTCTCAGAGAATTCCCCTAAAGGCTCCCTCTAGACTCCCACCAGTCTCCTGCCTCTAGAAGTCTCAGAGTCATACCGGTGTAGCCATAGTGGTGGTGTTCGCAGAAGTTCGTGATTATTTCACAAGCAGTTGTTGAATTTAATATGAGTTGTCAACGAGAGTAAGTAATTTGTTACTATATAAATTAGATTTAGATCTAATATATTTTTGTATGCTTAGCCTTAATATAAATTTAGAATAGTTCTAAGATTATTGCCAATGTATTGGTATTTTAGATTAAACAAAATTAATTACGAATCAGTCCCAATCACGCTTCCGTTTTATGGAATTACGGAATTCCAATCCTTCAAGAGTGCTATTGCACTGTCCAAAAATCCCCAATACCACGATAGATCAAAACATATTGATATCAGGTACCACTACTTGAGAGAAAAGACAGTGAATGAAGAAATAAGGCTTGAGAAAGTTGCTTCAATAAATAACCCTGCAGACATGCTTACAAAGTCAGTGTCAGCATCAAGAATGTTGCATCTGTTAAACCTACTTAGGGTAGGTATTGGCTAATTCAGAAAAGAAGATGAGGATTGACAAAGGGCAGCCGTGGTTATCTGATTTTTTGCATATCTGTGTCATGTCAAAGAGGGAGATTTATGAGGAAAGTTTGCCATGTCAAAAATATGAAGCCACATCAAAAGTCAACTTGGTCATCCAGCTCAGGTGTATTTCCAGATATTCCAGCTTATATTTTTCTCTGTATAAATGTACTTGTGGGTCCCATTCCTTTCATTCCGTTGTAACAGAAAGAGATTATAAATTCAGTGTATTTTTCTTTCTTCGAGAGATGAGAGAAAAGGGAGAGCAGAGGGATTCGTGAGCTGGGCAAAACTTCTGGGAAGTGAGACTGAGTGTTGTGGGAGTGAAGCTCCATTTGTGTATTCAATCTTCGTGTACACTTCTGATGATAATGAAGATCGATCAGCTGCCCTTCGTATAGTGGATGTAGACCATTGCAAAATGGTTGAACCACTATAAAACTTTGTGTTTCCTCTTCTCTACTCTCTGATTGTTTGTTCTATTTTTGTTTAGTTTCATCATAAGTTTGATCCTAGAAAGATACAGTATCCAGAAGTACTTCTTCTAGTAATTGGACATCCACCCCAATCTGCATCACAATATCCATATAAGTTTAGTGAACTATTTTTAAAGAAAGTGATACCATGGTTCATGATCTTTTTAAGATATCTAAGAATTCTTTTAACTTCCCTGAAGTTCTTCATTTGAGGTTGTTGCATATTTTGACAAACTTTGTTGACCGCATGAACAATGTCTGGTCTGGTTAGAGTGAGATATAAGAAAGATCCCACCAGACTTCTGTAATGTGTTGGATCAATCCTCTCTTCATCTTTGGTGGAACAATTGGGACTCAAAGCCATCAGAGTAGAAATGGGTGATGCATTCATCATTTATGACTTCAATAAGAGATCTTTAGTGTATTTCTTTTGGGTAATGTGATAGCCATTTGTAAGTTCTTACACTTCAATCCCTAGGAAATAGTGAAGTTGGCCTAAGTCCTTAATTGCAAACTCAGTGCCAAGTTGCTGAATGAGGCTTTGAACAAACGTTGGCTCATTTCCTGTGATTATAATGTCATCTACATATACTAACATTAGAACAAGTATGTTTTCATATTTATAGATGAAGAATGAAGAATCTGAAGTGCAGCAATGAAATCCTATGTGAAGTAAGAATTTAGAGAGGTGCTCAAACCAAGCTCTAGGGGCTTGTTTGAGTCCATAGAGCAAGTTATTTAGCTTGCATACATGGTTAGGAAATTTAGGATCAGAAAAACCTAGTGGTTGAGTCATGTATACTTCCTCCTTTAGGTGTCCATGAAGGAAAGCATTTTTTACATCTAATTGTTTTAGCTTCCAGTTGTATGATGCAGCAAGAGCAAGGACTAAACGTATTGTCATACTTTTGACCACTGGACTGAAAGTTTCTTTATAGTCTAGACCTTCCATTTGTGAGTATCCTTGAGCTACCAATCTTGCTTTATATCTTTCTATTGAGCCATCTTCCTTGAGCTTTTTTTTGAATATCCACTTGCATCCTACAATATTAGTGTTTGGAGGTTTACTTACTAACTTCCACGTTTCATTGTCATGAAGAGCTTGGAGTTCTTCTTCCATAGCATTTTTCCAAACTGGTGTTTGAAGAGCTACTTTATATATAATTCTTTGGTTCACTTGTCTCTACTGTGCCAAGGAAGATGCTATGATTTTTCTATTGTTGTTGCTTTGATTGCAGCCTAGTGATCATAGGATGACTATTTACTACCTCATTTTCCATTTGATTTGATTGTTGTTGGCCTTGTACTTCCTGATTTTGAGTGCCTACAAATGGAAGATCAATAAACAAGCAGTCACTAATATTAGGTAAATTATTGAAAGAAGTTTAAGTAGTTTGACATCCTTGATTCTGCTGTCTGTTAGTTTCCAACTCTACTTCTGTTGCAGTTTGACATTGAGGTTGATTTTGTCGTCCACTTTCAGGTTGTTCATCTCCTTGATTGATTTGTAGGTGTTCATCTCCTTGATTTTGTAGGCCATTTTGCAAGTCTTGAGATTCACTTGATAGGTGTTGGCTATCACATTGTTCACTTACTGGACTTGGAGTCAAGTAGTTAGGATGTTCATCTCTCTGTTCTTTGCTCCTTTGGTCATTGTTGTTCTTGATTCTGCATTCTTCATTTAATACTATATCATCAAATTAAGTGGTTTTCTTTTGGAAGTCATTACCTTGAGTTTTCTGAGCTTGAATTTCTTCTGCTTCAGTAAGTGAATGCCAACCATCTACATCCAAGAAACTTGATATACCTAAAGATTCATGCTTCATGGATTTATCATTAGCATTAGAATCAAATGGCATATATTTTTCATCAAATATAACATGTCTTGAAATATACACTTTGTTGGTTTTAGAGTCAAGACATCTATATCCTTTGTGAGCCATGGTATATCCTATGAATACTCGTGGATAAGTTTTCTTGGCAAATTTATCATTGGATTGATACCTAAGATATGGATAACACCTACATCCAAAAACTTTCAAGTTATTGTAATTAGGCTCTCTTTTAAATAGAATTTCATAAGGTGTTTTCATTTTTAAAGTTGAAGAGGGCATTCTATTTATCAAAAAAGTAACAGTCAAGAAACTATCTACCCAATACTTAAGAGGTAATTTAGATTGGAAAAGAAGAGACAACCCTGTCTCGACTATGTGTCTATGCTTTCGTTTAGCCACTCCATTTTGTTGAAGAGTGTGAGGGCAACTCATTTGATGATGGATTCCATTTTCTTCCATGAGTTGTTTTAGTTTCAATGAAGTGAATTCTCCTCCACCATCAGTTTGAAAAACTTTGATTTTCTTTTCAAACTGAGTTTCAACAAGTTTGTGGAACTTATAAAAGCATTCAAATAATTCAGCTTTTCTCTTGAAAGGAAAAAACCATGTATACCTAGAATGATCATCTATAAAACTAGCATAGTATTTAAACTTTTGACAAGAAGAGACGGGTACAGGACCCCATAAATCACAATGAACTTTATCAAAAGGAAACACGCTTAATTCATTTCTCAAAGTAAATGGCAATCTACAACTCTTGCTCAATTGACAAGTTTCACAAATAAGGGTAGTTTTCTTCGGGTCTGAGACTTGGATCAATTGTTTATTACTCAAGTGTTTCACAAAAACATCATTCAAATGACCTAAACGTTGATGCCATACATCAAAAGATAATTTATTTGAGTTTGCAGCTGCAAGATATGAGAAAACAACAGCTTTTGTAGGTTTCTGATGCTCCAATGCATAAAGATCTCCTTGTTTAACTCCCTTTGCTAGCACTTGTCCTTGTTTGTTCTTCACAAAAAAGTCATTTGATGTAAATATGATAGAGCAATCATTACCATTTGTAAGTTTACTTATGGAGATAAGATTCTTTTTAATTTCAAGAACTACCAACACATTATTCAATTTTAGGTTGTTATCATGAGTTTCTATTTTACCAATGTGAGCGATATCAAGTCTATCTCCATTACCTACGTATAACTTTTCTTTTCCTTTGTAAATATGACATGTTGTAACCTTACCTAAGTCATTAACAACATGAGATGCAGCTCCTGAATCCGCATACATAGCAGGATCCATGGCATCTTCAAAGGACAGTGCAACAAGTGACTTTGGAATTTCTTCATGTTGAAATGAATAGCCATACCTGTTCCAACACCTTATAGCAGTGTGGTTAGTTTTTCCACAGATTTGACATGTAATATTTTTACCTTCATTTGTCTCTTTGATTGGAGAATGATTTGGGACAACGTTGTTGGGAGAAAAGAATGTAGATTGGTGCCTTTGATTTGCATTATGTTTCCAGCCTCTACCTCTTGTATTTTGGAAACCTCCTCTGCTTCTGCCTCTTCTCATTTGAATGAAGTAAACGTGATTTACATCTGTTTTGTCTTCTTCACCCTCCAACATGTTCATTTGCTCCTGAGCCTTCAAAGCTAGGATAAACTGGTTAAAAGTAGGGTATGGCGCCTTTGACAACATGGCTGTTCGAAAATCCTTATATTTGTTGCCTAATCCACGTGCTAAGGTGAATACCTTACTCAAATCATCTAAGGGCCTTTTCGTAGCACCTAACTTGTCACATAGTCCTTTAAACTTCTTCATATAATCATCAAGAGTCAAATTTCCTTTTTTTAAGCAATGAAGAGATTCACTAAGATGTATTTCATTTTATTTTGTAATAGCAAGAAGTGTTTCTTCTAATGATGTCCAAACATGATAAACAGTTTCCAATCCTTCAATCATGGCTAAAACTTCCTCTGAGATGGTCCCACGCAGCCACGAAGTCAGCAGTCCATCATTATTGAGCCAAGTTTGTCGTTTTGTTGAAGTTTCGCTAGATTCTTCTTTATCTGTATCATTCAACTTATGTGGGCAATCTCCCTTCAGGTGGTTTTCAACTCCTGAGCTTCTCACAGGGGGTAAAACTTGTGATTTCCATAGCAGGTAGTTGGTAGTGCTGAGTTTGGTAGATATCAAACTTGAACATTGGTGAAAAGACTAAATAGTTAGTATTTGTTCTGATTTGACCATGAGAATACAAGGACTTGAGGTAGGATTTGGATCTAAATTTCCCTTGGTGTTAGGCTCTGATACCATAAACACTTTTGTATACTCTCAAGGCTTGTATTACAAATTCCAAAAGGTGAAAAATGCTGTATATTCTTGTGTGTAATAATACAAAAGTGGTTGCTATTTGAACTAGCACCGAGGGAATAAAAAAGGAAAGAAAAGCAGTCAATAATGACTGTGTTGGGAGTGCGTCCAAAGTCCCACATTGGTTAGATAAGGGGATGATCATGGGTATATAAGGGAGGACAAGTATCTCCATTGGTATGAGGCCTTTTGGGGTGAACCAAAAACAAAGCCATGAGGGCTTATGCCCAAAGTGGACAATATCATACCATTGTGGAGATATATGGGTGTCCGGTAGTCCCTTACAAGTGGTATCAGAGCCATGCCCCAAAGGTAGCCGTGTTGGGTAGAATCCTCGGGTGCCGAACAAAGAAGTTGTGAGCCTTAATAGTCATGGTGGAGATCCGTGGTTGGGCTCTGTTAGGCAGGTGGGTTATACTCTGGAGAAGAGGAGTCGTCCTAGATAAGAGCAAACTCTCGGACGAATCCGGCAAGGAATTCAAAAGTATCACTGCTTGATTCTCATCCGACATCTTCTCACCGATGTTATTGAGATCAACTACAATCTTTTGAAATTCATCCAAGTTCTCTTCCAAGCCTTTATTCTGATCCATCTTATATCCAAAGAATTTCTCCTTTAGATATAACTTATTTGGTAGAGACTTTGTCAAATAAAGGCTCTCCAGCTTCTTCCATAACTCAACCGTGGTAGTAACCTCATTCACTTGCCTAAGCACTCCATCTGAGAGATAGAGTATAATCGTCGAATAGGCAATCTCATCCATTTCCTTCTTATCATCTTCTGAGAGCGTCGTCGGAAGGTCCTTTTCGTCACACAAGATTTTAGCTACTTTTTGTTGCACCAAAAGAGCTTTAATCTTCTTTCTCCATAGACCGAAATCACCCTTCCCATCAAATCGAGCAACCTCGAAACGAGTCGACATTGAAGACATTAATCAATAACTCACAGAATAACCTGAACAAAGAATGGAAATACAAAGGCACTAAACCACGAACCTCCAAACTTTTGGATCGAACGGAGCTCTGATACCACTTGTCGAATTTTAAGTCGAACTTATAATGCCCAATCAAAACGCAAATTTCCAGCAAAGAAATAAACAAGCAGAAAATAAAGAATGAACACAAGGATATATAGTGGTTCAACCTTTCGGTCTACATCCACTTTGAGAACCAGCTTACGAGAGTTTTATTAAGAGCAATATTCAACGATACAGAGTACAATATTCGCACAAATCACCCAATGGTGAAATACCTCAAACCTTCTATCGATTTGAGCTCCAAGCAAATACCCACTTCACGTTTATGCCTCCAATACCGAGACCCACTGCTGAACAAGGTCGCCTCTAATCTGAGACCCCAAAAACAGTGTCAAAACGCGCCTCAGATTTGTGGGGTCCGGCGAAGGTACCTACTATGGGAGGTTCGAGGTACTTCATGTCAATAATTGATGATTTTTCAAGGAAAGTGTGGATTTATCTACTTAAACAAAAGGATGAAGCTTTTGAGAAATTCCTTGAATGGAAGAAGCAGACTGAGAACCAAACAGGGAGAAAGGTAAAGTACTTGAGGACAGATAATGGTTTAGAATTTGTAAATCACAAATTCAACAAACTTTGCAAGTCTGAGGGAATCACGAGGCACCTTACTGTTACATACACTCCTCAGCAGAATGGTTTAGCTGAGAGGTTCAATAGAACAATAATGGAGCGTACTAGGTGTCTCCTGTCAAACGCTTCACTGCCTCAAAAGTTTTGGGGCGAAGCTGCCCAAACCGCCTGTTATCTTATTAACAGGAGTCCGTCTTCTGCTATAGATTTCAAGACTCCTCAAGAGATATGGAAAGGTGAAGCTCCAAGTCTTGAACATCTCAGGGTATTTGGTTGTTTAGCTTATGCTCATGTTAAGGAAGGAAAGCTAAACAAGAGAGCATTGAAATGTATGTTTATTGGCTACCCTCAAGGTGTCAAAGGATATAAGCTTTGGTGCTTGGAAGAAGGTAGAAATAAATGTATAATCAGCAGAGATGTCACTTTCAATGAAGATGAGATGCCGTTTTGTATTAAGAGCCAGCCAGAACAGCGATCAGTTGAGAATGTTGAAACAGAAGTCAGAATTGAGTCTGAAAAACAACCATCAGTTGTCAGGGGTGAATCAAGTGATGGGTCACAGTTGGGTTCACAAGCAGAGTCTTCACAACGGTCTGAATCTGATGGTATACAGTTTCAACAGGAGAGAACTTTGATTGATGAGGGAGCTTTCACTGAGGAAAGTTTCGATAACAATGACTTGCAGAATTATCAGCTTGCACGTGATAGATCTCAGAGAGTTAAACAGGCACCTACGAGGTATGGTTTTGCTGACTTAGTTGCATTTGCTTTGAATTGTGCTTCTGATAATATTGAGGTAGAGCCTATTACATTCGAAGAGGCTATTGAGTCTGGGTTGAAGGAACAGTGGAAAGCTGCAATGGAAGAAGATCTGTCCTCTTTGCATAAGAACCAGACGTGGTCATTGGTTCCAAAGCCTCCTAAACAGAAACTCATTCAATCAAAGTGGATTTATAAAATCAAGCCAGGTACAGGAGGTAACAACAAGCCTAGGTATAAAGCTAGGCTAGTAGCCAAGGGCTACACTCAAAAGGAGGGAGTTGATTATAATGAGATTTTCTCTCCGGTGGTAAGACATTCGTCTATTCGTTTAGTTTTGTCTATTGCTGTTCACTTTGATATGTTTCTTGAACAGATGGATGTCACTACAGTATTCTTTCATGGAGAATTGGAGGAGGTGATTTACATGGCTCAACCAAAGGGCTATGAGGTGAAGGGAAAGGAAGATACGGTTTGTCTCCTTCACAAGTCCATTTATGGACTGAAGCAATCGCCAAGACAGTGGTATATTCGCTTTGATACCTTTATCTTGAAGCAGGGGTTTCGCAGGAGCTCATATGATGCATGCGTTTATTGGAAACTATCTCTGAAAGGTACATATATTTATCTACTGCTTTATGTAGATGATATGATACTTATGTCTAAGGATTATGCTGAAATCTGTGAACTCAAGAAACAGTTGAGTAGTGAGTTTGAAATGAAAGATTTAGGTGCATTGAAAAGAATCTTAGGCATGGATGTTAAGAGAGATAGAGAGAAAGGTTTGTTAACCATTTTGCAGGAGAGCTATGTGCATAAACTGCTTGAGAAGTATAACATGTCTGATTGTAAGTCAGTTTCGACACCCTTAACATCTCATTTTAGGCTTTCTTTGTCTCAGTCGCCTAAAACTGATCAGGAAAGGTTAGAGATGTCTAAAATTCCATATTGTAATGCCGTAGGGAGCATTATGTATCTCATGATTTGTACTAGGCCTGACTTGGGTTACTCAATGAGCATGATAAGTAGGTTTATGTCAAATCCTGGAAAGGAGCATTGGAATGCAGTTAAATGGGTGCTTCGGTATTTGAAAGGTACGTCAAGTGTTTCACTGTGTTTTGGGAATGCTTGTGATCAATCAGCATTGCTGGAAGGCTTCACAGATGCAGATTATGCTGCAGACCTTGACAAAAGAAGGTCTTTATCAGGTCACATTTTTCGCTTGTATGGTAATGTGGTCAGTTGGAAGGTTTCTCTACAGCCAGTAGTTGCTTTGTCAACTATCGAATCAGAGTATATTTCAGTTGGTGAAGCAGTTAAGGAAGCAGTGTGGTTGAAGAGAATTGTTGGTGAGTTGCTGACGCAAGAGTTTATTCCTGTCATCCGTTGTGATAGCCAGAGCGCTATTCATCTTGCGAAGAATCCATCTCACCATGAACGGTCTAAGCATATTAATGTTAAGTTTCACTTTATAAGGGATATGGTTTCTCAGAATGAAGTCAAACTAGTGAAAGTTCATACAGATCAGAATTTGTCGGATATGCTTACGAAGGTTCTCACAGCTCATAGGTTTAAATACCTGTTAAATGAGTTGAATGTAAAGCCAGGGTGATAGGGAAATTAGAGAACCAGCTTATGCTTAAGATATTCTTGTCATGAGGGAGATTTGTAAAAATTGACAAGTTATCTTAAGGTTAAAAGGTTAAAAAAGGGCAATTTTGTAAATGTTTGAATATAGAGGGGAAGAATGGTAATCTTACCATCATCTTCTCACTTTAAGGCTCATTCACGATTTCAAACACAAGAGAGAGAGGAAAAAAATCAGCCGCAGAAAAACAGAGGGAGAAAGTGAGCTCGCGCCGCCGTTCACGTAGTCTTCGTTCAGCGTCGTCGAGTCTCGGTTTCTGGTCGGGCTGGGTCACGGTATCAAGCTGCAGTGGGTCTCGGTGCAGTCGACGGTCGTGCGGTTCTGTTTGAGGCGTCAAAACGCCGTGGGTTTTGGGTAAACGCCTTGGGTCTCGGTTTCTGATCGGTTTCTCGCTGGAGTAAACAGCGTGGGTCTGTTTATCGAGTGGGTCTCGGTTTCAGGGACGTTCCTCTTGCCGGCGTGGTTCGTTGTTAAGTCGCCGGGTTGTGGGTATTCATTCAGCATCGTGTGAGGCCTTTTGGGGTGAACCAAAAACAAAGCCATGAGGGCTTATGCCCAAAGTGGACAATATCATACCATTGTGGAGATATGTGGGTGTCCGGTAGTCCCTTACACCAACAACTAAACTCAAAAAAAAAAAATGAACACCAAAAAATTAATTTTAACCACAACTTAGATTACAATAAAATGAATTGGGTTGTTTTCTTGAAGAACACTTACAATAGAAAATGGCAAGTTGATCGAGGTCCCTCAAGTGCTTTTCAATGAGAATAGGTATGCTCAAATACAGAAAATGAAATAAGAAATCGTGAAAGAGGAATGATATTTGATTCAAAAATGAACTTTTCTCATTCTTAGGCAAAAATCAATTTACTCCAATGAGTTAAATGTATAAATCTCCTTTGACAGAACTATTTGTTTTGCCATTTCTCAATCTGTTTGAATTGCTTAAATGTGGGATTCGTAACATTTTTTAGTCATCGACAGAATTCGAGTAAGATTGCATACGAGAGCATCCGTGCGAAAGCCAAGATGTGTGCAATAGGTGTAAAAAAACAAAACCATAATAGCTTGAGCTTGACAACTAATCCAACAAATACATCAAATCATTGTGCTGAAAAGAATAGGTAAGCCAATCAATCACCAAAGTATACTAGTGATTGATTATAAATCCCTTAATTAGTGCATATGACATATTGCACTTACCGTTGGACTCCTTTACAACAGATTTACAACATAATATTGCCTTTTATTTTGCTATCTTATTTCCTTGTAAGATTAGATATATTCCTTTGTAAATATCAGTCTGTAAGGGACTGCCAGACACACACATATCTCCACAATGGTATGATATTGTCCACTTTGGGCATAAGCCCTCATGGCTTTCCAACAATCCTCCCCTCGAACAAAGTACCACCGAGCCTCCCCTCGAATAGTCATCCATCCGTCTAACTCTCTAGGCTTCACCGCTTTACCGAGAGTTTTTGCTCTTATCCAGGACGACTCCTCTTCTCCGGAGTATTCCCGCCTACCCAATAGAGCCCAACCACGGATCTCCACCATGACTATTATATTAAGGCTCACAACTTCTTTGTTCGGCACCCGAGGATTCCACCCAACATGGCTACGCCCGGGGCATGGCTCTGATACCACTTGTAAGGGACTACCGGACACCCACATATCTCCACAATGGTATGATATTGTCCACTTTGGGCATAAGCCCTCATGGCTTTGTTTTTGGTTCACCCCAAAAGGCCTCATACCAATGGAGATACTTGTCCTCCCTTATATACCCATGATCATCCCCTTATCTAACCAATGTGGGACTTTGGACGCACTCCCAACAATCCTCCCCTCGAACAAAGTACCACCGAGCCTCCCCTCAAATAGTCATCCATCCGTCTAACTCTCTAGGCTTCACCGCTTTACCGAGAGTTTTTGCTCTTATCCAGGACGACTCCTCTTCTCCGGAGTATACCCGCCTACCCAATAGAGCCCAACCACGGATCTCCACCATGACTATTAAGGCTCACAACTTCTTTGTTCGGCACCCGAGGATTCCACCTAACATGGCTACGCCCGGGGCATGGCTCTAATACCACTTGTAAGGGACTACCAGACACCCACATATCTCCACAATGGTATGATATTGTCCACTTTGGGCATAAGCCCTCATGGCTTTGTTTTTGGTTCACCCCAAAAGGCCTCATACCAATAGAGATACTTGTCCTCCCTTATATACCCATGATCATCCCCTTGTCTAACCAATGTGGGACTTTGGACGCACTCCCAACAGTTGGGTTCATTATAATTGTAGTAATGTTCCTAAGATTTGATGGGTTTAATGGTTTGTGTTTATTTGATGAGTTTATTTGTTAAGTCCATTGATAAATTTTGTTATTGGTTTATGCTCGTTCGATGATTTTAGTTGTTATATTCATAAGTTTAATAAGTTTAGTTGTTTTGTGTTTATTTAATGAGTTTAGTATCATGTTCCTGATAAGTTTAGTTGTTTAGTTACTAAGGTCCCGTTTGATAACCATTTGATTTTTGGTTTTTGATTTTTGAAAATTAAGGTTAAAAACACTACATCCACCACTAAGATTATTGGTTTTGTTATATACCTTCTCCCTCATGTTTTCTAAAACCAAGTTGAGTTTTGAAAACTAAAAAAAGTAGTTTTCAAAAACTTGTTTTTGTTTTTGGAATTTGGCTATGAATTCAAATGTGTCATTCACAAACATAAGAACCATGAAAGGAAATTGATAGAAAACAAGCTTAATTTTCAAAAATCAAAAACAAAAAACCAAATGGTTATCAAACGGGGCCTAAGTTTTGCTATGTTTATTTTAGTTTTGTTGTTGTATTCATAAATTTTGATAAGCTAGATAAATTTTATTATTATGTTCATAAGTTTTGATAACTTTATTTGCTTGCAATAATTTAATGAGTTAGTATTTATGTTCACGATACGTGTAGCTCCTAAGTTTTGATAAAGTTTAGTTTGGTTTAGTTTTTATATTTATAGATTTTGATAAGTTCATTAAGTTTTGTTGTGAAAAAATATTCTCTTGTTAGATTAAGAGAATTTAAAGGGTTATGGGAGTCTAAACATTAAACTCCCAAGATGTCTTTGCAAATTATGCCAAAGATCATCCAACATAATTCAATTCTAGGTTTTATTTCAAAAAAAAAAATCATTCTATTTGGTCATTCTTTATTCTTATCAATGTTTGATGATGGGTTATTTTGCAGAATGTGCAACGACTTAGAAGCAAATTGAAAAGTATAGTCTCTACTCTACTCTTAATTCTTGTTCTAAAATACTGAATATACTTTTTGGTTTTATACCTTGCCGTACAATTTATTTCTGTAATTGCAGTTTAAATCTTATAATGGTATTCATTTCAAAATATACTATATGTGAGTAGTGCCAATTTGCTATGATGTTGTGTAAAAGCAGTACATTGAACTCTACATAGTGAAAGAGGGTGGCTTCACATTGCATTGTATGGATATTATAATCATGCAAAAAGTTTTAGGCTCCGTTTGATAACCATTTTGTTTATTTTGGTTTATGGTTTTTGAAAATTAAGCCTATAATCACTACTTCTACCTATAAGTTCCTTTGTTTTGATATCTATCTTCTTCCCATGTTTTCAAAAACCAAGTCAAGTTTTGAAAACTAAAAAAAGTAGTTTTCAAAAAGTTGTTTTTGTTTTTGGAATTTTCCTAAGAATTCAAATGTATCCTTAACAAAGTTGAAAACCATTGTAAGCACATTAAGAGAAACAAACATAATTTTCAAAAACTAAAAACCAAAAACCAAATGAACAGACCCTTAATGTTTATACTTATGCGAACATGGTAGTTTATTTAGTCTTAGGTTACTTTGAGCACTCAATACTGCTTAATTTCTTCTTTGACAGGATGACGATGCTCTTAATGTTGAGGCCTATATCAATAAAGCTTCATTGATGGTTAGCAATATTTAGTATGAAGTCCTTATTTTACAGGACTAGGTTCAAAATGTTTTTGATCATTGATCACATTAGCTTTAACAATGGTTGTATGGTTATTCTTCTGTCTTTTAATTCCCTCCATTTCATTCTTTGTCGCAAGTTTGCTATGTTAGGATCATAGATTTGAAAAGGAAGTTCTTGGAAGCCATCATGATATATCTCAATTTCAAAAGAGACAAATTTTAGATAATGTATGATTGAACATTCTTTTTATGGAATATAAGTGGTTTTCTAGATTTCTGAAAAAACCCATCATGTACTGATATATTTGTTTTCAATGGAATTTACACACCATTGAAAGATCCTTTATTTTTACTGGTGTTCTAGTTCTCATGCCTCAAGTTTCTGCAATTTCTTTATCTTCTTACTTTAGCCAAACTGATCACATACTAACTAGTAATTCAAATGCTGCTTGTTAGAGTCTAATGTGGTGTTTCCTCCAGCCCGTCTCAATGGGGTCCTGTGAAATTTTTCAAAATGAGATCCTAAAATATTTTATAATAAAGACAAAATTGTAAAATATCAAAATTGATCGTACTATACAATTGTTTCTTTAAAAAAATAAAAAAAAAATATATGAAACTAAGAAAGTGTCACCAAGCAATTATATAACAGTGATATTTTAATGATTAAAATTGAATTTCTGATATGATAAGTGATGTTTTATTTAGCCGGAAATTGACAAAATGAGGAATTAGAAGAGTTTTGCTTAGTTGAAGAAGAGACATGAATGAAGAGGTGAGGAGTTGATGAAAAGAGAAAAGTTTGGTCAACGTTTATTTGTTTTCGAGGCATGCACGCCAACCACTAAAGAGTTTTTTTTTTGGTTAAGCAACTTTTCCAATTTTGGACCTTGTGATAGGTCACAACCCACACATGGTAAAGGACGACCCTGGTTTCCTCTTAGGTGCTTTCAAAGTTTGTAGAACTCTAACTAAGGCAGTGCTAATTAGATGACAACTCACTTATATATCCTTCTTTGCTTTAATTTTGGAAACTTGTGAATTATGTATTATTCTTTATCTTATTTGTATGGTTGGAAATCACTGATTCAATTTTTTATAATGGTTGAATACATTTCTTCAATGAAAGATTTAATATATATACCCTACTTCCAGTGAATCTAAGGTCCAAGTATATATTTTTAAAAAAAATTATAGAAAAAATACTTGATACACAAAATGTGTCAAGAAATATTGAACTTGATAGGTACACAAAGTCAAGTTTTAATTAAACATAACGGACAATAAATGTCAAAGTTATCATATACATGATACATAATAAGTGTTATGGGTAATTTTGGACCACCCCAATGTACAAGGAGCTGACGAGGACAACCGGGCGGAAATCGGACTGGAGGATGGACCCCGGGGGCGAAACGGACCAGTGGGTCCCTTCGACTCCGTTCGGTCCCTGTAGCCTCTAGCCACCCCAGTTCCACCTGGTTTGTCCCAAAACGCCTCCGAATTCCTAAAAACCTTAGGAGCATGAGCAGGTATTTATACCCCTCTTCGCCATTGAAGAAGGGGACTCGAACTCTCTACTCTTACTCTCTTACTCTCTTGCTCTCCTCTTCCGTTTTCTGACTTAAGCATTGGAGGCAGTGTGGCTAGCACCACACCGGTGTGCAGGTTTACTGTCTTGCGGGCCACGTCTTCCCCCCTATCAAACAAATTTACCGTTGGTGGCACGTGAAGGTCAGGTGAGTTCCTCCCGACCAAATTTGACCATCAACAATAAGTATCAATAATTTATATACATGACATTTAAGTACTTATTGTTTGACATTTGATAAATGTCAAGTGTTTTTCAAAACTTGACGTGTCTAAAGAATCAAGCAAAGTAGAACATGACGCTTTTCTTTCGTCAGGTTCAGCCAAACTTATTCTTGATTGTCAGTTGGTTGACGTTTTGAAAAACGTCAAGTTTGATACAACTTGACATTTCAGAAACGTCAAGTAATTATGTCTCTTTTTCTTGTAGTGAGCTAAATTCTTTCATTTCCAGATGTGGGCGCAAATCTTCAACTCCATTGCTCCGCTAAACTTTCCTTTTACAAATGTGGATGCATATCAAACACAAATTTTTACTCCGGCACAAAATCATTAAACTTGATAAATTCTTACAAAAATACTTTCTTTTTACAACAATTAAGCATAAATTCTATATTTTAGGATTTCTATCATGATCTGTAGACTTTTGACTATTTTGACTTCAAATTGTAATGACTGCATTAGGGGTTTTTTATGAGAGGGCATTTTTTGCAAATAACTCAAGTTTGGAGTTAGCCCTAAGTCTCCTATCCTTGTCTTTGAGCCACACGCATAGCAGCCCCTTCTTTCTCCTCCTTCACGCCAAATCAGTCCTCAGCCGCCAGCCCTCCCTCCCTCGCAGTTTCTTCTTCTTCTTCGTCCAGCCGTGAGCCTCCCCTGCAGCGTCCTTCGGCCGGTCAGCAGCGTCCTCCACATCTCCGGCGTCGACAGCAAGCTTCTCTGGTGAGCGTGGGATCGGCGGCGGACGACAGCGTGGTTGCGACGCTCGTTTTCGATGGGTGTTTACGATTTCGTGCGATTTGAAGGTCGGTTTTGAGC
The DNA here is from genome assembly GCA_017139565.1 of Luffa aegyptiaca. Taxonomy (NCBI): domain Eukaryota; kingdom Viridiplantae; phylum Streptophyta; class Magnoliopsida; order Cucurbitales; family Cucurbitaceae; genus Luffa; species Luffa aegyptiaca. Next base: position 30,070,509 of record CM029397.1, read on the forward strand.
CTCTCTTACCCGATCTCCCTCTTAATCGTTCTCTCCCTAACTTTCAGTCTCTTTTCCCTGCCCTCAGTGTAGTTTCAGTGTGGTAGTGGTCGACAGCAGCGTTTTCTTTCCGGCGACGTCTCCGTTAGGCGCGGTCAGCTTCGTTTAGGATCGTATCTCGTTGTTTTCCGACGTTTCGTTCAGTGGGTAAGTGGTTAGAAGTTGTTTCGTGGCTGAATATAGCGTTTAATCGAATACCCACTAACTTTTGGGTGTGTTCAGCAAGCTCTTCTTTTAAATTCCGGCAATTCAAGCAGTAAATCTTTGAGTTCCAGCATCTTTGAGCAATTCCAGCTTTGGGTAAAAGCAATTAAACCAATCTTTGGTTGATTAAAGTGTTTTAAAGGAGTACCCATTAATATTAGCTATTGATTTCAAGGTACCCACATCGTTTGAAGGCCCAATCGTCGAGTTGGAACGATTTTTAGAACTTGGATAGCAAGCTTCGACTTGGTTGTGTATGTTTTTGCATCCTTAAATCAAGTTGTTCATGGGAATAATCATGTGACACCCGAGGTTAGGAGGGGTACATGAATGAACCAAGATCACATCCGAATGAGAGGGATCCTGAGGACATGAAAGTATGGTCAAGATAAGCTTAAAAGAATTGATAGATACTACCTATACAAACAAGGTGCACCTTCCTTTTCGGTGGCTCAATCATAGGAACTTTGAAGTTAAGCGTGCTTGGCTTGGAGAAGTTCTATGTTGGGTGACCTCTTGGAAATTTTCTTAGGAAGCATGTGAGTGAGGACAAAGCATGCTAAAAGGACCCCGTGTTGGTTTGTGGGGACAATCTTCACTCTTAGAAGCAGTTTCAGACAAGTATGGTGACGTCGCCAGGTCGCAGGGGATGTAGGAGAATGTCGAGGCCGTTAGGTGCCGAATCCTGGGCCTGGGGCGTTACACAAAAGATAAGAAATTAAGCACTAAGTCTTTGCTTTCCTAACAATAATCTAAATTTTGAAGGCTAAAAATAACACACATAAATGAGCGTTATCACATCCCCAAACTTAATTCATTGTTTGTCCTCAAGCAATTTAGACAAAAATGGTAGAGTCAAGAAAGAAAGTATGTGTTTCATAGGTAAGTTTAAGTCATGAGGTTGTCTTTCAAAAAATATCTCAGCTCCTAACACTTTGAGACAACAACAATGTTCTCTAACATTAGACCCTCACTCACCCCTCTCAAGATAAAACATTCTCATGCAACCTCACCTCTACCACTTGTTCTTCCACCTATTCCTTATTCATAGTAGTTGTTAATTTGTAATATTCATATTCTGTTATCAACATTCTTCATGGACACCTTTCAGTTAAAGACTAGTTATCCTCCAGCTTGTTCCCCTTCAATCTTAGACCGTTGCTCCAAGTTACCGGTTATTTCTCTTATGTTAAAACAGAGTATTCAAACTCTGTATTATATAAGAGTTGAGTGGCGAGAAAGTCTTGTACTGATTTTGGTTTTATGCTCTTGAAGCTTGATAATAAAAGTTCATTCTATGGTGCTTTGACAGTGGACGTACACCCTTACGGTGGAACCACTATAACTCTCATGTTCTTCTTCTTTTCTTGCTTTTGTTACTTAATTGTTTAATTGTTGAATTCTTACTGAAACAGTTCTCGAATTGCTGCTGCAATATGTTCAACAATTGGTATCAGAGCCTGCATCGAAAGGATTCCAGATAAGTGCTTGATTCTTTTCTTTTTTCCCGCGTGTGATAACAGCCTAAAGATTGATCTAGGTTCTTGATCGAAATCCTTGTTTGAAGAGTAATTTCTTGAACGTAATTACTCTCGTAGAATTTCCGATTGAATCTTTCTAGGTTAGACTTGAATCCTTGATAATGTCTGCCAAGTACGAACTAGAAAGATGATGGAAAGGGTGATTTCGGATTGTGGAAGAAGAAGATGACAACTTTCTTAGTACAACAGAAATTGTCCAGAGCATTGCTAGATCCGAGCAAGCTTCCTACTACGATGACTGAACTGGAAAAGGAAGAATTGCATGATCTGGCCTTCAGCTCGATAATCCTACATCTTGCCGATAATGTCCTCAGAAGGGTCAGTAAGATAAACAAGGTAAGAGATCTGTGGGCTAAGTTGGAGGAGCTTTACATGCCCAAGACACTGACGAATATCATATTTCTGAAAGAAAGATTCTTTTGTTTCAAAATGGATGCGGAAAAGACACTTGAAGAGAATTTGGATGATTTTTCCACAATTTGCACCAAGTTGCAGAATATTGGTGAGGAAATCAAAGATCAGGATCAAGCCGTGATCCTTTTGAATTCATTACCAGACTCATATAAGGATGTGAAAGCAGCAATCAAGTATGGCAGAGATGCAATGACCGTAGATAAAATCATTGATTCCTTGAGAATGAGGGATCTTGAGCTGAAGTTAGAAAAGAAGGAACCAGAAGCTCTCTTTGTTAAAGACAATCAGAAGCAGCACCATAGAGGGAGAAATCCGAGTAAAGGTTAGAATTCACAACAAAAGGGGCAAGGAAATCAGAGGGAAAACAGAAACTCAGGAAGATCTCGCGGGCAGTCTAAACAACAAGAAAGAAGTAGCATGAAATGCAATTATTGTCACAAGATTGGGCATTTGAAAAGGACTACTGTCAGTTGAAGAGGAAGGCCAACAAACAGGATTTAGTGAAAACAAGAACTCAACCAACTATCATGAAGGTTATGAATCAGCAGAAGTATTGATGATCACTGAGAAGGAAAGCTCTAAAGAGTGGATTCTTGATTCGAGATGCACCTTCCATATGACCCCTTGCAGAAACTATTTCACAGAAATTAGGGAATTTGATGGTGGAAAGGTCATCATGGGGAACAACCAAAAGTGTATGGTTAGAGGAGTTGGTTCAGTCACTTTTAAGTCTTGCAGATGGCTCTCGAAAAATTCTTAAGTCAGTGAGGTTTGTCCCTGAGCTGAAGAGAAATTTAATCTCCCTGGGAACCCTGGATAGGTCTGGTTTCAAGTATACATCAGAAAATGGTGTCTTAAGTGTGATTAAAGACAATGGAGTAAAACTGACCGACAGATTACAAGATGGTCTTTATATTCTTCAAGGAAAGACCTTAGTTGGGGAAACCAATGTCATCAGTGAACAAGCCTCCAAAGATACTGTATTATGGCATAGAAGACTTGCTCACATAGGTGAAAAGGGATTGGAATGTCTCTATAAACAAGGCCTCATTGGTAAAGAAAAACCAGTGGACTTAACCTTTTGTGAGCACTATGTACTAGGAAAAACAGCTAGAGCAAGCTTCAGACCTGCCTCGCACACCACAAAAGATATCCTACATTATATACACTCTAATCTTTGGGGACCCGCTAGAGTGAAGACACATGGAGGTGCTCGATACTTCTTGAGCCTGATTGATGACTACTCAAGGAAACTTTGGGTTTTCATGCTCAAGACAAAGGATGAAGTGTTTGACCGTTTTCTTGAATGGAAAACACTTATTGAAAACCAGACTGGAAAGAGGATTAGAGTTCTTAGAACAGACAACGACCTCAAATACTTGAATGACAAGTTCACAAATCTATGCAAGACCTCAGGTATTCTTAGACATTTAACCGCTGCCCGAACTCCCCAGCAGAATGGTTTTGCAGAAAGATTCAATAGAGCTATCTTAGAGTGTGTCAAATGCATGTTGTCAAGTGCTAATCTCCCAAGGACATTCTGGGGTGAAGCCGTGAACACTGTTGTGTATGTCATTAACAGAAGTCCTTCATCAGCCCTGAATTTTAAGACACCTCAAGAGATTTGGTCTGGGAAGCCTCCAAGCTTAAAACATCTCCGGGTCTTTGGATGTGCTGCATACGCACATGTGAGGCAGGACAAGCTTGAACCTAAAGCAAAGAAGTGCTTGTTTTTGGGATATCCAAGAGGTGTTAAAGCCTACAGACTTTGGTCTTTGGAACCAGGGGAAAACAAATGTTTTATCAGCCGCGATGTGACATTCAATGAGGAAGTCATGCCATGGAGTAACATATCCAAAATAGATAATCAGCAGCCTACTGAAGGTTCTGAAATTGAGTTACAAACTCCATACAGCAGTCATATGCCTTTAAATGAACCTTCTCAACCAAAAATGCCAGCTGAGTCTCAAGAGGAAAGAATCAGTGTTGAAGAAGAAACTGATCTTGGAGAGACCTCTCAACCTTCTCACAATGATGAAAGGGACCTCAGTGATTATCAATTGACTCGTGATAGGCAGAGAAGAACCATACGACCCTCTACAAGGTATAATGACAGTGACTTTGTGGGATACGCATTTAATTGTCTTACTGAAAGTTTTGGAGGGGAACCAACTACTTACACTCAAGCCATAAAGTCTACTCATGCTGAGCAATGGCTGAATGTCATGAAAGAAGAGATTGACTCTCTAATGCTGAATCAAACCTGGAACTTAGTGAAAAAACCAAAGGATTGTAAGGTCGTGGACTGCAAATGGATTTATAAACTGAAGTCGAGTGTGAATCCCCTTGAACAACCAAGGTATAAGGCACGTTTGGTAGCCAAGGGATTCACTCAGCAACAAGGCATCGACTTTACAGAAGTTTTTTCACCAGTGGTCAGACACACCTCCATACGGATTCTTCTGTCCATTGTTGTTCAGTTCAACCTCGAACTCCAACAAATGGATGTGACTACAACCTTTCTCTATGGAAAGTTGGAAGAAGACATCTTCATGCGGCAGCCTCTTGGATTTGTTGAAGATGGAGGGGAAAATCTAGTATGCCATCTCAAAAAATCGATCTACGGTCTCAAACAATCGCCAAGGCGCCAAGGCAATGGAACAAGAGGTTTGATTCCTTCATCCTTGGTGAGGGATTTGTTAAAAGTCCCTTTGATAGTTGCGTTTACAGAAAGACTATCTCTACCTAAGTTTATATCTTGGTTTTATTGTATGTCGATGACATTCTGATAGCATCAACTGATAGCTTGGAGATTAGAAAATTGAAAGCAGCTCTATGCAGAGAATTTAGGATGAAGGATCTTGGGGATGCAAGAAAGATATTGGGGATGGAATTGACTAGAGACAGATCAAGGAATACATTGATGATAACTCAAACTGAGTACTTCAAGAAAATTCTAAGTAAATTCCATATGGATACAGCAAAAGAAGTAAAAATTCCCCATGCTCAGCACTTCAAACTTTCTGCCTCTCAATCACCTATTGAGCAAACTGAAAAGGATGAAATGAAAACTGTACCATATGCAAATTTGGTTGGGAGCTGGTCGGGCTCATTGGGAAGCATCCAAATGGATACTTCGGTTTGTAAAAGGAACAGTAAACAAAGGGCTTTTATTCATACAAACTGAATCAACAGCAGAAGCTATAACTGGATTTGTAGATTCTGATTATGCAGCTGACATTGACAAAAGAAGATCCTTGACCGGTTATGTAACGACCCGACTTCTTAATAAGCCTTAAAGGGACCATTACGACAATGCATGCTTTGGAGGCCTTCTTAAATAAAAATATTTTAAAACATAAACAACTAATTTAAGAAAAAATTTTAAAACAACTTTTATTCGGGATCCCAAATTTTAAAGGTTATAAATACGCTTAAATAATTTCTAAAGTATAAATGTTCATGGCCTCTGGAAAATATCTCAAAACAAATTTGCAATTCATGAATAAAGTAAAACAAGAGTTCTTAAAGCGGAAGAAAAATAAAATATGAAACTCGAGTCCTCTCATGGCTGTCTATCGGATTCTCATCAAACGCTTTTCATTTGCCCTTGCCTTTACTTGAAAAAAAATATTTTTTGAAAAGAATGAGTATTTTAAATACTCAGTAAGTGACCCTACTATTGAGGTTGGGTCACGCTTTAAAACACATTAAAATCAACAACAAATATCAATTTTGGTGGCTTTAAACTTTATTTTTTAAGCTTAGGATTTACATCAATTTCATGCATATCCTACACACATCAATTTCATGTGTATTTCCAATGAGAGAGAATATGCATCACTTTCATACATATTCTAGACACATCAATTTCATATGTCTCCTACAGAGGCCGTCAATTTCACGAAACCTCGAGGTCGTCAATTTCACAAACCTCGACTTAGGTACATCAATTTCATGTCCCTAAGCCCTGCGTAGGCATCTCTGAACGTACATCAATTTCATGTACGCTAAATTACACTTATAAATAATTTAAACCAATCCCTTTAATGGAATTTTCAAGAGACCACCAACTTGATTACTTTAAACATGAACAAGTGCAAATAATAATAATTTTCATGCTTCCAATTCTTTTCATAAACTCATGCATAATTGAAATATACTCAACTTTCATACTTTTAATAAATAGTAATAAAATTCAAGAACAACTCCTAACACAAATATTTTAGAAAATTATTTATTCTAAACACGAGAATTTTAGGAACTCGATTATTCGCACCCAATTAAAAGGTTCAATAGTAAGTTCACTTACCTTGGCTTAATCACTTTTGCAAAACTGACTTAATTCCTTAGCTTCCACGCCTTCAATCACACCAGAACAGAACGGTGCTTGCTGTTCGGGGTCTTCAAATCCACTCCAACCTTCCTATTGATTCACCAACCCGCTAACGGCCGGAATACGCGAACACAACGAGCTCGCCTGAAAACGAACACCACCCTGCCTGGACTAGTTGTCGCTGATCGGAGAAGGCCCGCCGACGAACCCCGCAAGCTATCGCCGCCGCCTTGCTCGCCGGAAATCCACGAACTCCACGGACTTGCTGCAGACGCCGCACGATGAAGCTCACGTCTCTGTCGAATAGCGTCGTCGCGGAGGGGATGCTGCCACCGCCGCTGCCGGGGATTACGCGTCGCTGCTTGCCGGAAGTCGCCGCTGGTAGATCGCCGGAGATGGTGCTGCTGTGTTGACTGCCGGCCGAGAAGAAGAAAAACAAACACAAGGCTGCTGGCTGCTTGTTTTCGAGTGGAGAAGAAGAAGGGAAAGTGAAGTTCAGCTTCCCTAGGGCTGAATGTAGTCTTTTAAAAGACCTAATGGGCTTGGGCTTGGTTCAACTCTCAGCATAATTACAAGTATGCCACTTAGCCCTAAATTTTCTAAAACTCCACCAATTTCCCTCCTTTTAATCCTTGAAAATTTCCACCTTAACTCCAACCTAATGAAATTTGAATTTTCCTTTAATTATAGGCGTTACAGGTTACATCTTCACTGTTTTTGGAAATACTGTAAGCTGGAGAGCAACCTTGCAGTCTGTTGTAGCTTTATCCTCTACTGAGGCTGAGTACATTGCCCTAGCTGAGGCTGTAAAAGAGGCAATTTGGCTTAAAGGTAGTGTCTCATCAATGCTGAATGGAGAACCTAAAGTGAATATTCACTGTGACAATCAAAGTGCTTTGGCCCTATCCAAAAATCCTACATTTCATGATAGGACCAAGCACATTGATGTAAGATTCCATTTTGTGAGAGAAGTTGTCCAAGAGGGTGCTGTCAACCTGTTGAAAATTCACACCTCTCTTAACCCTACTGATATGATGACAAAGACACTCCCTTCCAGCAGACTTGAATACCTCTCTGAAGTAGTCAAACTTGACTTCGGATTAATGAGAATCAGTGTTTCTCATCCTTGAAGCTTCTGAGTGAATGATCTTTGTTTTTTCTAACAGAATAATCACATCAAGAGGGTGATTGTTAATTTGTGATATTCATATTCTGTTATCAACATTCTTCATGGACACCTGTCAGTTAAAGACTAGTTATCCTCCAGTTTGTTCCCCTTCAGTCTTAGACCGTTGCTCCAAGTTACCGATTATTTCTCTTGTGTTAAAACAGAGTATTCAAACTCTGTATTATATAAGAGTTGAGTGGCGCGAAAGTCTTGTACTGATTTTGGTTTTATGCTCTTGAAGCTTGATAATAAAAGTTCATTCTCTGGTGCTTTGACAGTGGACGTACACCCTTACGGTGGAACCACTATAACTCTCGTGTTCTTCTTTTCTTGCTTTTGTTACTTAATTGTTTAATTGTTGATTTCTTACTCAAACGATTCTCGAATTGCTGCTGCAATATGTTCAATAGTAGTCTCTCTCTTTCACAAGTTACTCTTAACTCTAGTTTTACTCACAAAATCTCTGGTTTTGCTTTTTATGCTTGATTTCTATAAAATCAACATAAAAATACATCATAGCTCACAAATTTAGCATAAAACTAGCCAACTTAATAGGATTAAAATAGCACATTTTGAGTGCTATCAGGGACAATGCTTGGTAAGTCAAAATTCAGGTTTTCATGATTGACTAATAATATTTTGTATGAGATTTGATTGTAGTTGTTGACTTGCATAGAGCCAAAAATTTGGCATAGGAAAAAGTATATTTAGTTTGACTAATACTAGCATATAGTAGTAGCGATCCCCCATATCATAACAAATCAAGCAAAAATGACAAGGGAATATTTTTTTGTTACGATGACAAACAGGACGTGGCAAATCCTGATTAGTTGTAGTTTTGATATAAGAGGCTATTGGATCAAAGAGATAAGAGAGTTCATATTTTTCATATACAAAGACGCGTTTTGGAGAGAAGTTGTTGGACTGATTCTCAACAGCCGTGTGAGTATCAAAGAAGAGTCAGATCATCTATATCAGAACAAAGGAGTTGAGTAATACATTATTGGTGTTTTCCTCCGCTTGAAGAGGCTCTGCTAGCTAGAGGACTCAAAGGTTTCTAAAGCCGTGGGAGGAGGACAAACGACATAAGGAAGAAAAAGAACCAAAGAGCAAAAGCTACATAGTTTCAGCCAACGTTCCACTGAGTTTTTCATATCTTCTTCTTTACATATTATTGTCACGTTAGCATCCTTTTAAGAATGGTGTAGGGCCCACCAGTACTTTAAAAATATATTTATAAAGGTAAAATTACAATGTGAACAAAGGGAGTATAATACTGATCCTATAATACCAAAAAAATTTCCGTACGCATCTGTGTCAGCTAAGATGCCACATATCATCTTGAGCTCCATTCAACATGCCATGTCGACCCACCATATCATTTGCCACATCATCAATATTTCATTATTGGGTGCCAAATCATTTTTTTCTTAATAACCATAAGAAAGTACAACAATTTTGTTTACATGACTGATTAAAGTTTATGTAGGATGATATGAGCTCCATGTTGAGGTTGAATAGTTAAAATGGATGTAGGAGCATGAGTATACGAAGAAGAAAGCTCAAATGAGAAGTGCTGTAGGATCATGGCCAATGCAATTTTGGCCTCAATCATTGCAAAATTTTGTCCAATGCATATTCGAGGACCCCATCCGAATGGGAAGAAGCCAGTTTGATTTTTTGTTGCTTTTGAAACTCCCTCAGCGAATCTTTCTGGATTAAATTCATTTGCATCTTCACCCCATAGCTCTTGATCATGATGTAAAAGAATAATTGGGAAACTCAACATCGCCCCAGCTGGTAAAGTCAAATTTCCAAGCCTTGTTTCCTTTTGAACAAGACGAGTAAACATCCCTGCTGGTGGATATAGCCTGAGAACCTCGTTCAAAATCATAGTAACCTATGACATTGCAAAAAAAAAAAAAAAAAAAAACATGTCATCTATTCAGCTTCAAATTTAGGTGATGAGAAACCCTTTGAGATTTCTTCATATTCGAAAAGTTACAATCTAGGGTTATTTATCTTTTCTTTGAGTTCAACCAAATCTAGGGTAAAGGAATATTCAAAGCTTCAGGACCTGTTTGGTAGGCAATCCGGATTCTGTTTTATGTTTTGATCAGATTCACTGAATTCAGTGAATTTGTGTGTGTTTGGCAGACGTGTTTTTAAAAACTGTTTTCGGATTCTGTGATCCAAATAGTAGAAATTCTGAAAACAACTTTTTTATGTTTTCAGTGTATCCAGATTTTGAATTTGAGGTTTTTAAATGAAGAATTAAATTAAAAAAGATAAAAACTTTAATAAATATAGTATTTCATGTTATAAACTCAATTTAGTTTTGTGAAATTAAAATTTGTATAATATAATGTATTATAAATTATATGATATTGTAAAATAATAATTATAAAAAATTTATAACACATAACATGTTTAAAAATTAATTAATAATAGTTTATATTCAACTTAGTATTTAGTTGATAACTACAAATAGTTTATGGTTTATAAATATATTATCAAACACATCTTCAACAATTGTTTAAATTGGGATCCAATTTCAGAATCTACTACCAAACACATATCTGAAAGTTGTATTTCATTGAATCCATTGTTTTCAAATTTATGTTTTCAGATCACCAACCAAACGGACCCTAATTTTTTGGCTAAGGTTTTAATACATTAATCAGTTGAGTTATATTTAGATTATCCTATTATATTAAATGTTAAGTATGAGATAAAATTCAAAGAATGAAATAAACAAGAGAATCTCACTCACAATTTTTAGACGATTTAAACCATCAAAATCTGGCTTGTTGTTACCAAAGACTTCTAAGACTTCTGCTCTTGCCCGATGTTGCCATTTTGAATATGAGCTCAACAAAACCATGGTCCAAACTAGTAACACCGCAGTGGTTTCTTGGCCAGCAAAATAGAAAACCCTACATTCTTCGACCATTTCTTGTATGCTCATTCCAATATTCTTGTTGTTTCCATGTTCTTGAATTTCTTTGAAATTTGATTGTACGAGGATGCTTAATAGATCAGTAGGCATGGTTTCACCTGCCTTCATAGCCGTATGCCTTTTGTTGACAAGGCTAAAGAGTAGAGTTTTTATTTCATTACTTATCTTTTTCATTCTATTGTTAGACTTGGTTGGTAGAAACCTGCACAAAGCTAATAAATGAGTTGAAAATTGAAATAATTCTCATATGATAACAAGTTTCATAAATGTTGATGCACTCCTATTCTCGTTTTCAATGGATTAGGTATTTAAGCAATAAATAAATAAATTTTTTATATATTTGAGGTAGAGAAAATATACAAAAATAAATAATATATAAGAAACCAGGATTGAAATCGTATATGAAATATGAAAAACTTAATTAAGAATAGATGAATCTAGATGTAACTTGAGTATAACTCAAGCAACAAAATAATAATAATCATATAAAAAATCATTCAAGAAAAACTAAAGGTTTTATTACAAATTTAGTCCTGAACTTTTAGAGTTGTATCAATTAGGTTCTTGAACTTTAAAAATGTCTAATAGATCCCTGAATTTTCAATTTTGTGTCTAATAGGTCTCTGATATATTTGATATTTTTAAAAATTAACCAATCTACTGTATATAAAATTGAATTTTATGTTCATTTAGACTCCAATCTTCGAATTTTGTATCTAGTAGGCTTGTGAATTAATAAAAAAAAAAAAAAAAAAAAAAAAAAAAAAAAGTTGAATAGATCAACAACTTATTAGACACAAAATTAAAAGTTGAAAGACCTACTGGACACATAGTTAAAGTTTAAGAACTTATGAGATACTTTTTAAAGTTTAGAATCCTAATAGAAACAAAATTGAAAATTTGAGAATCTATTTGAAACCTTTTAAAGTTCAGAAACTAAATTAACACAACTTGAAAATTTAGGAGCTAAACACATCATTTAACCAAAACTAAATTTAATACTTACAACAAGTATCTATATCCTAAACATTTAAACATTTAAATATTTAAAAATTGTTAAATAACAAGTAATTCAGGATTAGAAATTTTTATTTACCTCCATCCGGGTATGTAAACTCTAGAATTAACTTCAATGACCAAATTAGTCAATTCTTTTAGATGTTCAAAGATGATTTTTCCTTCTTCATAACTACTTCCAAATGCGGTTCGAGAAATGACATCAGCTGCCAAATTTTGCAAATGAGGCATCACATCCAATTCACAAAATCCGTGTTCTGAGATCATTCTTTCCCATTTGCTAATTATCTCATTGCAACTCTGACAGATTGTTGGCACCATGTCCTGTATATCAATTTGAGGGTATATATATATGACCATTTTAGACTTTCAACAAAATTCAAACATGTTCCAGAGTAATTTTAGAATTACTAAAATCACTTTTGTCATTTCAAAACTACTTATATTTTAAAAATGGTGATGTCTTGACGTTGACAATGAAAAATGAGTGATTTAGTAAAATCACTCTTAAAAGAAAAAGTGATTCTTGGTCAATCATTTGGGAGATGATTCTTAAGTGGTCTTCGATGAGGGATTGTAAATTTCTAAAATAAGTATTATTTCAATTTTTTTTATAAAAAAATCTCGTTATATTTCACTTTAGGTTGTCATAAAATGATGTAGAAAGTTAATTTCTTACATTCTAAAGTTTTTGCCACTCAATCATTATTTATCTCTAATTTTTCCCTACTCTCTATTTTTTTTCTCTAAAGTTTTTATAACCTTTATTTCTAACTTTATTCTCTCTTTCAAGATTGTGTCATTTTGGTCCCTAAACTTTCAAAAGTGTGTAATAGGTCTCTAAACTTTTAATTTGGTGTCTAATTAGGTTGTCAAACTTTAAAAATGTCAGATAAGTCCCTGAACTTTCAATTTTATGTCTAATAGCTAGATTCCTAGCATATTTGAAACTTTTAAAAATTAATCAATCAATCAGATATATAAAATTGAATTTTATATCTATCGAGACCCTAAACTTCCAAACAGTACCCCACTCAAAGTACTTTTGAAACAATTGAAGTTTGTTAGTGGAATTGTGGCATAGAGACCAACAAATTAAAATGCCTTTGGCCATTATCTTAAGCATGTGGCTGTTTCATTTTAATGAAGCAATATTCACTGCATACTTAATTCAAAGTATTTTTCATATATATTATTACTCATAGAAACTTGAAATTAATATATATTTACCAATTGGGAAGAAAATGAAGAAAATTTACCTTCAACTTCTCGAAATGAAATGCAGGATTGATTATCTTTCTATGCTTAGCCCATTTTTGTCCTTCATGATTAATAAGTCCATCAAAAAGCAACCTAGCAAGAGGGTTAAAACTTGGCTTTTGAATATCGGAGGTTAGAGAAAAGGCAGCTTTAAATTGCTCAGGGTCCATGATGTGCACTCTTGGATACGGTCCAATCCACATCAACGACTTCTTCCCTACATTTATCCCAACACAAAATGCATCAAATAGTTAATAGAAATGCCAACAAGAGCATAGTTCAACAGGCATAAAAATACATTGATAACCACAAGGTTTGTGGTTTGAATCCTCCACCCCCATATTGTCAACAAAAAAAAAAAAAAAAAAAATTGAAATAATGAACGTAAGGAATCTAATTTAACGTTTTCTAAAAATATAGTGGTTAAATGTTTAACCATTTCTTATTCGTTTCAAATTTAAAATAAAATTTAAAAAATGTTAAAAAATACCCTTGACGTTAAGTTCCAGATGGAAACTGTTAAAGTTTCAGTTTCATTTATACCCTTGAACTTTCAAAAAAAATAATTCAAAAATACCTTTATTGGAAAATGCTTCTTTTTTTCCCCTCCTCTCATTGTAAATTCTCCCTCCATGAAAATTAATGAAAAAATTTGGTTATAAAGGCTTAGTGCAACACAACATTAGATGAAAACAAAATTTGAAATCAAAATTTCTCTTTTAAAAAGTGTAAAAAAGATGAGTGATAGAAAAACACACACACAACACTAGATGAAAATAGAGTTTGAAATCGAGTTTTCTCTTTTAAAACATGTAAAGAAGATGAGTGGGAGAAAAACACACGTGCTCGCATGCATGCACACACGCGCACAGTCTTCTTTTTGCTTTTTACTCTTTGCAAATTTGGTTCAGTTTAAAAGATTAATTAATCAAAAAATTTATATACAATTTTGTTATTAATATTTAAGAAGGGTTACAAACACTATACAACAATAATTTCATTTATTTTTCATAAAATGAATATATAGAGAAAGCTAATGGGTGGTGAGGAAATAATATTATATTGTAAGGGCTATCAACAAAATTAAGTTAAACACATGTAGAACTTCAATAACGAAGCAAAACAACACACAAATATAGTCAAGCTCTTGAGATGATGTGTTGAAAGAAGAAAAAGAAAAAAACTCATAGTCTATAAATACATGACAAATAAGTAAAGTTTCTCACTAATTTTCATAGAGGAAGAATTTGTAGAGGAAGAGAAAAAAAAAAAGCATTTTCCAATAAGGGTATTTTTTAATTTTTTTTTTTTTAAAGTTTAAGGGTATTAATAATAAAACTGAAACTTTAACCGTTTAACTTCAAGGGTACTTTTTGCATAACCCCATTTTGTCCGGTAGAGTTTGATTTTTTGCATTGATTTGTCAAGCAAAAATGGTTGTAGATGTAATAAGATATCTCTAGACCAGGAAAAAACAATGCATATATATAAACAAAAGACAACCATATCTCTATTAGTACGAGAATTTTTTGGATAAAACCAAAAGTAAAATTACGAGAATGCAAATAAAAAGTAAAAAAAATATCATAGTTGAAAGTTTAGGAGTGAAAATAAAATATAAAAAAAGGAATGAAACTTGGTATTACCATATTTGTGGATGGTGTGATATATGGAGGGGATGACACGTGGAGCAATATCATGGGAGAAATTCATGGGTTTGGATTTGGCGTGCTGCATCATGGCGGCTCTTTCCTTCATGTCGCCGGAGAAAAGCCGGTAAGGATTTCCGGCGAATCCTTGGTCTCTGAGGCACTTTTCAAGCTTCTTGGGCTTCAACCAAACCCAGTTCAAAAATCTCCACGCCCATCTCAATAACAGCACCATAACCACCGTCCAAATTGAAACCCTAAAATCCATCGCGAGAGAGAGAGAGGAAATTGAACTTGTCTTCGATTATTGGCGATGGAGGAGAGAGCTTATCTTTGCTCATTTATAATATAATAAGATGAGAGTATTGGCAATTGGCCAAGATATTAAGGGCCCGGCCGGGGGGACCATTATGTAAATAGATTTTAACATAATTCATAATTGTCACAATACCCTAGTTAATCTAATGCTAACTTTACTATATTTGAAAATATTTTTTTTAGTAACATTTTATCTTAGATTACAACTATACCTAACTTCCTAAAGTTTACATAAATTTTTTTTTTTTTTTTTTTTGTTAAATATACAAACCTAGTTAACAAATAGTGGTGTTGTGTTATACCAACTAGTTGAGATATCTCGTACACCTACTAATTCTTACTACAATATTTTTTTTTTTAATTATAGTTTCATAATATAATTTGTTGGCTCTCTACAATATATTGGGTTAAAATAATAAAGTTTAGTCTCTAAAGTCACGTTTGATAACCATTTCATTTTTTTTTTTTGGTTTTTGAAAATTAAGCCTACAAACACTACTTTTACTCACATGTTTCTTTGTTTTTGTTATCTACATCTTTCCCTTATTTTCAAAAACCAAGTCAAATTTTGAAAACTAAAAAAAGTAGTTTTCAAAAACTTGTTTTTGTTTTTAGAATTTAACTAGGAATTCAAATGTGTCCTTAACAAAGATGAAAACCATTGTAAGAAAATTGGGAGGAAACAACATATTTTTAAAAAACCAAAAACCAAAAACTAAATGCTTATCAAACGGGGCCTAAATTTTTGGAGTCGCGTTTAATAGGTTCCTAAACTTTAAAAATGGTTAATTATATAGATAGACCATTTGGAACATTAAATTACATAAATATCAAAAGTTTCAATAAAATTTTCTATAAATCCCTCCAAAATATATGAAAAAAAAAAAACCCTAAATTCTTTTTTCAGAAAATTCCCAAGAGGTCATCCAATATAGAACTTTCCTAAGCCAAGTACGCTTATAAAACTTTGAAGTTTCTATGATTGAAACACTTAAAAGAAAGATGTACCTTGTTGGTATAGGTAGTTACTGTCAATTTTCTTTTAAGCTTATCTTGACCATACTTTCATATTCTCAAAATCTCTCTCATTCAAATGTAGTCTCGGTTCATTCATGTACCCCTTTTATACTTGGGCACGCGTCATATAGGTGATTCACCCCTCAATGGGTGTTTTGTGATATTTCTTGTTTTCCTTTTTTTTTTTTTTTGGTGTGTATGTGTCTTAATTTCGTTGGTTACTGGCTGTTATAGATATAGTTAGAACCAATCATATATAAGTACAGTTGCAAAAATTTTATGAGTATTATTATTCTAGTGTGACAAATCTTATTGAAGCAAATAAAAACAAAAACGGGCTTGCGTGAACATTATTGATTGTCAATTCAATTAGATGTTTGGCTAGCTCTTTCTTTTGTTGTATTCCTCATATATATCTTTGATTTATTGAAGAGATAAAGAGAGAGAAAAAGAAGTTTGTACTGTGTGGACTGTTTTGCTTGCGTTCTGATAACGTGAGTGTGTGATGGAATGATAATAGACACTTTCATTTTGCCGTGTTTATTAAGAACTCATTTGATAATGTTTTTGTTTTCGACTTCTTATTTTCGTTTCTCATTTTTTAAGAAACATACCTGTTTTATAAATAATCTTGGGCCCGTTTGGTAACGTTCTCGTTTCTTGTTTCCGTTTCTTCATTTTTAATAAAGAAAAATAGAATTTCATGACCCTAACACCTATACATTCAATAATAATAAACCTATATTCTTATTTATGTTTGGAAAAAATTGGAAACAAGAACAAAAAAGGAGAAACTAGTTTTAGTTGTTCCCAAAAGTTCTATACAAATTTTGAGAGTGTTTCTAAAAAATGAGAAACAAGAAACATACATAGTTATTAAAATGCTTAGATTTCTTAATAAAATTGGAAACAAGAAACAAGAAACGAGAACGTTACCAAACGGGCCCCTTGTTTCTTGTTTCTAAATTTCTAATAACGTTTTAAAAAAAGAGGCAAAATTTAAGGCTCCGTTGGATAACCATTTAGTTTTTGAAAATTATGCTTGTTTTCATCCAATTTCCTTTACAATGTTTTTCATCTCTGTTAAGGACACACTTGAGTTCCTAGTCAAATTCCAGTTTTGAAAACTACTTTTTCGAGTTTTCAAAACTTGACTTGGTTTTTAAAAACATGGAAGGAGGGTAGATTAGAAAACAAAGAAACTTACATATGGAAGTAGTGTTTTTAAGCTTAATTTTTTAAAACCAAAAACCAAAAACTAAGGCCCCGTTTGATAACCATTTGGTTTTTTGTTTTTGGTTTTTGGTTTTTAAGCTTATAAACACCACTTCCAACTCTAAGTTTCTTTGGCTTTTCACTTACCTTTTTCCCATGTTTTCAAAAACCAAGCCAATTTTTGAAAACTAAAAAAAGTAGTTTTCAAAAACTTGTTTTTGTTTTTAGAATTTGGTTAGGAATTCAAGTGTCTTTAACAAAAATGAAAACCATGGTGAGGAAATTTAAAGAAAACAAGCCTAATTTTCAAAAACCAAAAACAAAAAATCAAATGGTTATCAAACGGGGCCTAAATGGTTATCAAACGATGCCTAAGAAACTACAAAAAGTAATTTCTCAAATTTTGTTTTTGTTTTTTTTTTTTCCATCTTTCATGCGTATACCCATCCCTCTCACCCCTTCTCTTTCTCTCCTCATTTTTCTCTCTATTTTTTTCTACCACTTCCTTTTTTTTTTTCATTTTTTCTCTTCCATTATTTCTTTATCTTTCTTTTTTTAAAAAAATATTTGTTTCTCTTTTCCGTTATTACTCTCTCTTTCTTTTTTTAATCTTTTTTTCTCCTTTCATTAATGAGCTTTAGTTATTATTTTCTATTTAAATCTCTATTATTTTTCGTTAAATTTTGTAGGATTTTAATTTATTTATTAAATTAATTAATTAATAAGATATTTCACGTTTGTCATTAATTGTAATATATATATATATATTTTATCTTTCAGATCTTACGTGTTTTTTTTTAACCATAAACTTATCACTTCATTAATTGGAACAATCACATATGTGAGTGTTGAAGGAGAAATTTTGTCCAATCACAAATTGCCACGTCATTATTTAAAATAAATGACGAAATTACAAATAATTAAATTTGGGACCAATTATAAATTGACATGTGTCCCAAATTTAATTTGAAGACAAAGTTGGCCAATTATAAAATTTTAAGGCCAAAAGTCCATTTGATCAATTAATTAAAAAATAAATTATTTTGATCAAATTAATTAATTTGACCAATTAATTGAAAAATATAATTAATTGGATCAAATTTGATCTTTTAACATTTGGGTCATATAGTTTTTGGGTCAAATATAAACCAAACCCAAGACCAAATAGTTGAACCCATGACTAAAAAGGCCCAAGTCCAAGTTGTTAGGCCCAAAAGTCACCAGGGCCCTTCCATGGAGAACTCTATAAATAGAGGTGCTCTCCTCCATTTCAAGAGTTCAGAAATTCTAGACTCTCAAAAGACTAGAATTCAGAATTTTAAAGCTCTCAAGCAGAACCAGAGAATTCAGAGAGACTCCACCAAGTCTGAAGACCGAAGACTCTCTGCTATCCATAAATTCAAGTGTTGAACACTTCTTGAAGACCAAACACTCTTCAAGACTTCAACACTCCTTGAAGATCAAAGACTCTTCAGGACATCAACACTTCTTGAAGACCAAACACTCTTCAAGACTTCGACATTCCTTGAAGATCAAAAACTCTTCAAGACATCAACACTTTTTGAAGACTGAAGACTCTTTGAAGACTGGAAGACTTCAAGCTCCAATAATCCATTGAAGCTTCAGACTCGAGATCAAGCGTTCCAACCCTCGAGTGAAACACATTCACACACAAGAGAGAGAATCAGAGGATTAACATTAGAGATTGTACACCCACACGCATATTACATAAATACAAATATATTGTTTATTCCACGTGTCTCCATCTTCGAAGTTACGTGTGAACAGTGAGTACATTTGCAATGAGTAAAATTACTCAAAGACATCAACCATTGTGGAAAATTTGATAACCACAACATAGAACTTTTGCAAGACAAAGAGTGTTTGGCTAAACAATCGGCCTTCTTATTTCTCTCCCTAGGAATATAATAGAAAGTTAATCTGCTAAAAGTAGTAGCCAGGTCTTGGATCTGTATGATCCAATGATACACATCTGACGTTGGCATTTGCTCTCCATTGATCATTTTAATTGCATTTAACGAATCACAATGAACACTTGAGGCAGTAATTTGCATCCGCTGCAATAAACTAAGACCTTGCAGTACCGCTTGTATTTTTGCAGCCAACGGCGTGTGAGGTGTTGTATCAAACCTTTCCATCACACACTTTATGTTTCCGTCAGGTCCGCTCACCAATGCTCCAATTTCTATGCCTTCATCATCCCAACTTACTGATGTGTCTGTATACAGATTAAATTCTATCACATGATGAATATAATTCGACACGGTACAATTCAAGAAATGTGGGTATATAAGTATATTTTATATATATACATATATATGAATAGCATGTTGTGCAATAAATTAATGATCATTGAAAATTTACAAAGTTTGTAAATAACAAATTAATCTAATTGAACTAACTTGTGTAAAAGAACATCGTTAAAAATAAATTGGTTAGAGTGAAAGATGACATTGCAAACCAAATTTGAACAACATTTGAAAGATATAATTTTTTTTATATATATTTTGTATTGGGGCTAAATAATACTATAAACTTTATATACTAGTTTTATATTTATTTTAATGTATGTTATATATATATATATATATATATATATATATTTTATATTATATGTACTACATTTTATTTCAACTAAAAAACAAGAAACTTGAACTAGTTATCTAACACATTTCTGTTTCTGTTTCTTTTTTTAGACAAACAAAAAACAGAAATAGTTATCAACATGTTTTTGTTTCTAGTTCTTAAAAAACAGGAAACATGAAACGAAAAACGAGAAACAGGAAATGAAAACGTTATCAAACGGGTTCTAAATTGTGCTTTTCTTGCCCCCAATGAGATAATAAGAGGAGGAAAAAATGACACACCAACGCAATTTTATAGTTATACATGGAAATTTGAATAGATTGTTGGAGTTTGGGGAATTTTTAGGCTCAAAACTCTTAAACCTTTTTTTTTTTGGCACACATGAGCTCAAAACTCTAACTTGTTTGAAGGGCTGGGTTTTTTTTTTTTTTTTTAATAATTTAATAGAGTTAGTTTGGATTGGTTTATCCAAGCATGCTTTGAGAATTTATAGTTTTGTTTCAAGAAATTTTAAAAAATATATTGTAATTGGTTCTTTTTTTTTTTTTAAAGGAAATTTCATTAACTAACAGAAAATGTTGGTACACCAATATCTTTCCACAATAAAGGGAATACAAAAAATGGGATTTCCCCTTCCCACCAAACCCATTTATCTTCCAACGTGGAAGAAAAAAACTGTCCAAACGCTTCGTCTTCAACAACGGAAGACTGCGATAAAACCGACTGAATTCTAGCCGCAGCACGCGCGAGAGTATGCGCGACTCTGTTGATCGATCGAGGACATTTGACAATTGATACTTATCCGGCCAGAGACGCCAAACGACCAATGTCGTCCAAGATCACCTTCGATTCTGACTCGTCTTCTTCCTCATGATTCAGGGCCCTAACCACCTCAATCGCATCTGATTCAAGAATGACTCGAGCTTGATTTCCCTCCTTTAATTCCAGGTATGCTTATAATCCTTCTTTAATAGCTGAAGCTTCCATCGATTTAATTGACCAGCTCCTGTTGATCTTTGAACATCCCATTCCTACAGGAGATCCCTGAGAATCACGGATTATCCACCCCACGACGTCTCTTCGCAGATCATCATTCTAGGAAGCGTCTATGTTGATTTTCAAGAAGCCATCTGGGGGGGTCCAAACATCATGATTGTCCTGGCTCTCCAAGGTGAGATTCCACACCTTTATGTTTCTGCATTTCTTCTGTTTCGCAACTTGCCTCTTGATGTGTCTGCTGATTTCTTGCCCATTTGTTCGATTGATCCCCATTGTAGCTTTATTTATGAAGTTCCAGATAGACCATAGGATTATCGCAGCCAATTCCATTTCTTCTTTGTTCATAATCTTCGACAAGCCGCTCCAAAGATCTCCCACTTCCGCATCTTCCCTGTAATTAGCATACGAATCTTTTAGATTGGGAAAGAAAGAACTCCAAACAAACCTCATCTTGCATTTTCGTAGTGTGTGAATTGGAGATTTCCGATTGGACCTACAGAAAGAACAAATAGGATTAACATCAATTCCTCTTTTAATCAGATTTGATTTGGATGGTATGTAGTTTTTTAGTAACTTCCAAAGCCCGATTTTTGTCCTTGGAAGGATATCCAAACTCCACACACTTCTCCAAACCATTTTCTGCTTCTCAGAATTTGAGACCGAAGCTTCCTTAGATGATTCTATATTGACAGCTAAGTGATAGGCACTCTTCACAGTAAATGACCCTTTTTTCTCCAAGTCCCATATTATCTCATCTTGGCACTCTCCTCCCCCAAGGGGGATAGCAAGGATTTCATCAGCAACAGAGGGAATAAAATTACTTCTTATGAAAGACTCATTCCATTCCCCTACTCCCGCGAAAAGATCACCCACTTTAGCCCATTTTAGAGATTCGGGCACTACCATGGGGCTTTTCATTCCTTTCCTTATAAGCCAAGGGTCGTGCTTAATGTAAATGTGCTTGCCATTGCCCACTCTCCATCGATACCCCTCCTTAAAGAGATCTCTACCCCAAACTATACTTTTCCATGTTTGAGAAGAGTTGGCACCTATTTGAGCTCTAAGAAAGTCCCCATCTCTAAAATATCTCCCCCTTAGAATTTTGTACAGAAGACTGTCTTGAGATCTCAGGATCCTTCAACTTTGTTTAGCCAGCATGGCTTGATTAAAAAGATGGATATCTCTAAAGCCCAATCCCCCAAAATCCTTGGCTTTGCATAGCACCTTCCATTTAGACCAGTGAATTTTCCTCTTATCACTTGAAGACCCCCACCAGAACTTGGCACATAACATATTGATTTCATTGTAAAGGCTTATAGGAAGCTTGAAGCAGCTCATGGTATAAGTTGGGATTGCCTGGATCACCGCCTTAATTAAGACCTCTTGCCCTCCTGTTGAAAACAGTTCCTCCTTCCAACCCTGCAATAGGTTCTCCACCTTGTCCTTTATCTTGTTGAACATGTGTTTTTTTCTCTTGCTTGACATAGAAGGCATCCCCAGATATATTCCAAGATTTTTAGTTTGCCTAACTCCCAGAATATGGCCTAGCTCCTGACCCTCCCTCTTCCTCACATTTTTGCTCACCATAAAGCTGGATTTATCCAGATTTATAACTTGCCCCGAAGCAAGCTCGTAAGACCTGAAAGTGTCTTTGATTGACTGACTTTCCTCCCTAGTTGCCCTGCAAAAAAGAATGCTATCATCAGCAAAGAAGAGATGTGTTAAGGGGGGCAAAAATTGTTAATTCGAAAACCTTTTAGCTTTTGAGAGGCTACTTCCCGATTAAGGAGACCCGAGAAGCCTTTAGCACATATAAGGAATATATACGGAGAAAGAGGATCTCCCTAGCGAATTCCTCTACTAGGTTTAAAATCTTCATGGGGAGTTCCATTGATTAGAACCAAAAAGGAGACCATTGCACACATCTCATCAACGTTCTTGACCATTTCTCACTGAAACCCAATTTGTTCAACATGCCTCTGATGTAGCTCCACTCAACTCTGTCGTACGCTTTGCTCATATCTAGTTTTATAGCTATCTGGCCTTCTTTTCCCTTTTTCCGGGTATTGATAACATGGATGCATTCAAAACCGACCAGAACATTATCAGAAATGAGTCTTCCAGGCACAAAGGCCTCCTGCGTAGGGGATATTATAGAGTTGATGACTTTCTTAAGACGATTGGCAATAGATTTCGCAATGACCTTATATGTAGTGTTACATAGGCTAATCGGTCTATACTCCTTCATGGTCTTTGGATCACTCCTTTTGGGAATAAGAGTGATTAAAGTTTTGTTGAAGGGAGATATGTCAGCTTCATTGTTCAATATTTGGAGGCATTCATTTACCATATCTTCTCCCACTACCCTCCAATAGGATTGGAAAAAGGATGCGTGGGCACCATCTATACCCGGAGCCTTACTCGGATTCAGGCTCTTAACGGCTGCCTCAACTTCCTGCCTACTGTATGGTTGATCTAGAAAGCTTTTCTCCTGTTCTGTGAGCTTGTTATCCACAGAGTTTACCACCCTAGAAATCTCCCCCAAATCCGGATTGGAAGAGTTAAACAATTCTCTAAAGTATTCAATGGCCACCTTCCCCATTTGATCTTCCTCCGACACCCACGTACCGTTTTGATCTAGCACACCTTCAATTTTATTCCTTTTCCTCCTTTGAGAGGCTTTTGTATGAAACCATTTGGTATTCCTATCTCCATTTTTTAGCCAGACCTCTCTTGATCTACTCCTCCAATAATATTCCTCTTCTTCAAGAAGAGAATCCAACTCTGCTGCTTCCTCCACTTCACTCGTGTTTGTACTTTCCTCTCTCAGATTTAACTCCATCACCTCGTCTTCTTTTCTTTTGACTGCAGCACTAATACTGCCTTGCAACCTTTTCCTACTCCATCTGTGGAGATTCCTCATACAATTCCCCATTTTGGAATTAATAATGTGGGCTCCCTGCCCGACTTCAGCATTCCAGCTCTTCTGAACAATTTCCCTCGCTTCTTTAAACCTCAGCCAACCTTCCTCAAATCTTAGGATTTCGGAGATATTTCTTTTGCTCTTAGAAGGCATCGTGGTATGGAAATTGGCTGTGATGGGCCTATGGTCAGAATTATAAAAGTGGAGATGTTGGATTTCACCCTTTGCACATTTAAAAACAACGCATGGCTGATAAAATACCTATCCAGCCTTTCCTTGATTTGAGTTCTTCTATTTTTACCCCTTCTCCGTATTTGTCACCACCAAAACCAGCATCAATGAGCCTACATCTATTGATGGCCTCTCTGAATTCTCTCATCTGCTTGGGCTTTCTTTTAGACCCCCCTTTTTTTTCTTCATCCGACCATATCTCATTAAAGTCACCTCCAATGATCCACTGCTCTTCATCATTTTCATATAACCTCTCCAAAAGCTCCCAAGAATCCCTTCATTTTTCCACTTCCGGGTTGCCATAGAACCCCGTGAACCTCCCCTACCACGCCTTACTCTTGCACCAAGTATCTATATGCCCTTCCAACCAAGACTTAATCTTGATCTCAATCTCAGAGCACCACAACAAAAGCAAACCACCACTTCTGCCATTACTTTGCACACACCAACTATTCTCGAATCTTAAACTTCTCCTGATCCCTTCACTTTTATTAAGGTCACATATTGTTTCCATTAAGAAAACTATTTGGGGTTTTTCACCATCAATCACATGGCGGATATTTTGGATTGTTCGAGGATTCCCCAAACCTCGAACATTCCAGCATAATGTTTTCATGGCATCTGGCGGGGCTGTTCCACAGCCTCCGCCGATATCCCTTCGATGTTCACGAAGTAAGTAGGTCTGCTTCTCTTGTATTCTTCCTCCTGATTTTCTTCTTCCCTTTGGTGTTTTTTCCCTTTACACTCCCATTCTTCAGAGTTCCCATCTTGTTGCATAGGTTCCATGTGTGCTAAGCGTTTCCATTTTTTCCCAGTGTAGTCTCTGTTTTACTTTTTTTAGCACCTGCTCTGTGTTGGTCAACCTTGATTTCCTTAGGTTTGTTTGTTTCTTTTGCTTTTTTGTCCTTTCCCAGCTCCTTTCTATTATGATATTCATCTTGTGAGAGACTTTGTATATTTTTATTGCCTTCTTCCTTTGAACAACTTAAAAGTCCCCCTTCCTTATTAGTTTCCAGTCTTTTCACATCATGGGCAGTGGGCCCCATTTTTGCACCGCTAGCCTCTGGTCTATACACTTTATCCTCTGCCTTTTCCTCAAACCCATCCCTCTGATCACATCCAACGACTATATCCTCAGATTTCGAAGTACGGTTGTCAGAATCGTCTTCCTCACTACCTTTCCCTAACTTCTTCGGCGACCGCACCGCCTGAATTTTTCCTGAAGATTTTTCTGTATTCTGAGATTCCGATGACTCAGACTCCTCATTGGGAGTTTTTTCGTAGTCGTTACTGTTTCTTTTTCCCCAGCCATCATGCTTCCCTCGAGCATCAATCTGCCTGCCTCTACCTCTGCCTATGAAAGGATTATCTCTGAAAGACGGCTTCCAACTCTTATAGATACCTTTGCTGCCCTACGTTTCCCTTAGCTCAACACCATAATTCTTTACCATATTGCCTTCCTCATTCACCTCGTCACACGCCTCTATCACATGCCCAATTCTGCCGCAATGATAACAAAAATCTAGAAGCTTTTCATAAGTGATGGGAATCCATTTCAGCTTGTCACTCGACCCTATCTGCACGTTCGTTCCTCTCTTGATAGGATCATTAATGTTGATTTTAATTCTAACCCTTAAGGTTTCCCCACTGATGTTCCCTTGCTCGTTTACTTCGACCGTCTCAAAAGTTCCAATAAAGTTTCCAAGCGCCTCAGCGTACTTCCTGTAGAAACAGACCCTTGGTAAGCCATGGAAATGAGTCCAAAAGAAAGCATACCTGAAGTTCAGCGCGTTGATGCTTGTATTCCCGTCTAGTTCGTCGAACACTAAAAAGTTGTTGTCAAAACTCCAAGGGCCCCCTTTTGTGACTCTGTTTTTGTCCCTTTGGTTCCCGAATTTACACATATATAAATTTCTTCCTGCCTTCTCTATAAACACTCTTCCTTCTAACCCTCATATCCTAGGAATCTTATCCATAAACATCTCATGGTTGACCATCTTATTTTATACTATTTTGCAAGCAGCCATATTGGTGAAGTCCCTGTTTATTATCCTGATATCTTCCACTTCAATTTTAACTATCCTTCTCTTCTCTTGATCTGCCAGACTGAGATTCTCTATTTTTTCCTGAAGCTCTTTTGCCTGTAAATCCTCTTCCCCCTTCTCAGCGATTTCTAGCTCAGCCTCCATATTCATATCACCTTTGGATCCCTTCGAGCAAACCGAGTGTTGCCCTTTCTCGTCCATAGCCTTCTCCTCCTAGAGAGAAAAAGCGCTAGGACCCTTTTCTTTATTGTAATTGGTTCTTACCATCTCATAAAAAGATCATCGTAAATTGTAGAAAGAATGATATGACCTTAAGTAGTTGTGACAAATTGAAAGTTAGTAAGAGAGGGTATTTAAGTTGGATTTGGCCATATTAGATCTTGGTATTGTACTTTTTAATTTTCTTTTTAATTATTTATTTTTATAATGGGTTACCTTTTATTTTAATTTTATCATTTCTAGAATCATGAGGGTGATAGCGTACATAATTTTCATTAGCATATAGCTAGGGGTGTGAATAGTTCATTTGGTCGGGTCCTGTTTTAAACTGGCGATGAAACTGACTTGCTCAGTTTTGAAGTGTTCTTAACGGTTGAGCATCAAATTGAAGGTTGCTGTTAAAACAGAAGAACGAGATTAAGCAGAAAAATAAGGGATCAGAAGAAGATCAAACACAAAGTTTATAGTTGTTCCACCAAGATGGTGTACATCCACTCTCCAAGCAAGCCATCAACTCTTCAATTATCAGCAATCAAGCATACATCAGCAACGCAGCACTCAGTACATGAAGAACACCCTCACAACCTTATAATGTATGTCAGATTTAGCAAGAAGAATGCATCACCGCCTAGTGTCGAGACGCTGGCCTTAGCGTCGCGACACTAGGTCAAAAACAAGCGTGATTTTGATTACAAAAGGTGCAGTGTCGAGATGCTGCTGCGATTATATAAATACTTCCTTTTTTCGATTAGGTCATATCTCAGCCGTTTTCTCTCGTTCCAGTGTTGTTCTTCTCCGATTCCTCTGTTCTTTCTCAATTTCTATAAGTCTAGGTTAGTTTAGGTGGGTTTATCGAGCCTTTGGGCTTAGATTAGGCTTGTCCATGGTCGTCTAAACGCCGATTGCTGTAGTTGGAATCTCAGATTGTAAGTATATTTTATTCTTATGAGATTTTTGAGTTTTTCAGTGCTTAATGTTTGATTTTCATTGTTGTTTGTTATTTAGATTTTTGTTTATATTACTTGCATGCAAAGTAGATTAGATTGACGCCCTTCTTCGCAGCTTGCATGCTAGTAATTTGCTAAGAAATTAACTTCCACGTAGCTAATGGAATTTTAATTTGTAGTTAGCAATAAACCGATTCATGGACATGAGTCCCAAGAGCATTTCTCTGACATCGTAGTTTGCATTATAGGTTTAGGGTCTAAATCGATGTTCGTAATTAAATTAGGTTTTTCCTATTTAATTGCGAGCATTCTAGCCTAGAGCAATAATTAATTAATTTGTTAATCACGATCGGGTTAATTAATTAATAAATTGGATGTTGGTTTGATGGGTTAGTCGGGTTAGCGCTCTAGGGGTATCTTGATCAATTATGTAATTAATTAATCTTGACGGGTTAGTAGGGTTAATTAATTAGTAATTAGGAATTGGTTCAATGTATGATGTGATCGAGTCAATTAATCTAAAAAGTAAAATACTCACAGCAAAAGGTACCCTTCAACAACAACATTTGGTTTAGTTAACTACTATTATTTCAGTTATGGTGAGAGACTCACCTGAGATGTTTATGTTTTGAAACTTAAGGTTTAGTCATGTTGCTATCTCATTTAAAGAATAAAAGTTGAATAAGTAATGTGTTATGTTGCATGGATTGGTTTAATGCATGTGGCTACGAGACCTGACTCGTATAGTGAAGTTAGGTTGTGAACTCTGAATTGTAGCTTGGTGGAGTTTGTTTTTTGAGAATGTTTAGAAGTGTATGTCTCGTTTATTAGGTGTTAAAAATTTTGGATTAGCCCGTTTTACGTCGTTATGCTGCCAAAATTTCGGTGCATTCGATTTAAAGTGGTTCAGTTTTGTGGCTAAGGGTTCAGAGTTGTAGTAGCGTCTCTAGGCTAGCGGTTGAAAAACCTGGGGCGTTACAGTTTATCTTTTATCTTTTTGTATTTCCAACGTTTTTCTCTTTTATCCTTTTGTTGGGATTCTTTCCCAAGTCTATCCTTTTAATTTTCCAATGAATCTATCAGGGGTCTTGTCTTGATGATTCGATCTTATCTTTTAATTTTCTGTATTCAATTAATTTTGAAGTTCGGGGTCTATATAAGACTTCCAAATTGTATTGCAAAAGCAGAATTCAAAATCCTTCAAGCTATCCTCTCTTGTAAAGCTTGAATATTCGAACTTGCCATCCTCTTGTATTATCGATCCGCATAAACCAAAAATCAAATGGTTATCAAACGGGGCCTAATGATTCAATCTTAAGATGTATTTTTTTTCCTAGAGAAAAGGAACATATATATATATATAATAAGAACACAGTGAAACGCTAATTATGAACTAGACTCAACAGAAAAAGGGAAAGAAAAAAATTGATATTGTCAAATTATATTGTACACTTATTTGTTATTTATTTCCATTTTTGTAATTAGCTCCTAATTGGTAAGTGATTCATAGAGCTAGGTATTTTGTTCCTTGTAGGTATTTTTCTTTCATTTTATTTTCTAGGGTAATTTGCTATTTAGGCTAGCTCTATATTCAACTTTTTCATTCAAGGAATAATATTTTTTCTCTCCTTTACATTGATATGGTATCAGAGCCTTGAAGCTTTTGATTGGCTTTCATTGTCGATCATCTTCTTTGACCGGCCTTCATTGCCGATCATCTCCTTCATAGCCTGCATTGCCGATTAGTCTCCATCTGGGCGTTTTGGCATACGTGGGTTACTTTCCGTTTGCGAGCATATCGTGTTCGTTGGTATTTCTTCTCGTGCTCGTGCCCGAGTATTGAGCGTATTTTTCCCGGCCGTTTTTTATTCGTGAGCATCATTTGTTTGAGTTATCCGTTAGTGGGTTTTTTGTTCGTGAATGGGTATTTTTGCACGGTTGCTTAGCTGTTTTTTTTTTTTTTTTGCTCTCAGCATGGGTATCTTTGCTCTGTTACGTGGCTGTTTTTGCTCCCAGCGTGGGTATTTTTTTCTCAGTTACATGGTTGTTTTTTACTTTCAGCATGGGTATTATTTCTCTTGCTCTCATAGTGGGTATTTTTCTGTGTGTTGTGTGGCTGCTTACTCTCAGCGTGTGTGGTTGTTGCTCCCAGCTCCCTTCTGCGTCGATGTTTTTTTTTTAAATTGGCACTATGTTAGATCTCACCAAAGTCCAAAGAAGGTCTTATGGAGGAGACTAATAAGACTACAACTACAGGAGACCTTCAAAACATTCATCCTAGTTATAGGTTGGATGGAAAAGATTAGTGATACATGTATGTTTCTCCATACTATCAAGGAGATATGGGAAATGATGAAAGCAAACTTATTCTAAAGTGAAGGATGCTGCATAGATATATGACATCACAAGATTCGTATCTCGGGAACAAAACAAGGAAGTCGAACAGTGACAGAGTATTCTACCATTCTTCAAAGCTTGTGGCAAGAATTGGATCATTACCAATGTGTTGAAATGAAATGTAGCGAGAATGTCGCTATTCTTAAAAATTTGGTTGAAAAGGATCGAATTTATACTTTTCTTGCAGGTCTTAATGTTGAATATGATGTTGTTCGAATACAAATTTTGGGCAAAGACCTTTCATCTTTAAATGAGACTATTGGCATTGTTAGAAGTGAAGAATCCTGTCGTTGTGTTATGCTTGAACCACAAACTGAAGGATCAACCATGAAGGTAGGAGGTATCAAAATAAATGATGTAGATCAAAATGCATCTATTGGAACTGTAAAAGATAACAGTTGGGAAGGAGGAAAATCTGGAAGTAAAGATCATGTGGTATGTACTTATTGCCAAAAACCAAGGCACACCAAGGATAAATGTTGGAAGTTGCATGGTAAGCCAACTAATTTTTAGAATCCAAACTCCAAGAATTGGCCAAATAAAGGTAATGCAAATAAAGGACATGGACAGGCTCATATTTCATCAACTCAGAATGGTGAAGTAACTGAAGAAACATTTGGAAAAGGGGAGCTGAACACAAGTGAGATTGAAAAACTAAGGAGTCTTTTAGAGACCTTGCAAAAGGTTCCTAGCCAAGGTGCATGTTTAGTAGCTTTTTCAGGTACAACCTCTCAACAACTTCCCTGCTTGGATTATTGATTTCGGTGCAACTGATCATATGACAAATACTAGTTGTAATTTTATCTCCTATAGTCCATGTCCAAGCAATAAGAAAATATCAACTGCAGATGGAACCTTAGTAACAGTGGCTGGTCAAGGAGACATCAAGATAAATACAGACATTACTTTAAAGAATGTACTTCATATACCACGTTTAACTGTTAACTTGATCTCAGTAAAGAATTTGATTAAAGATTTGGGATGCAAAGTAATTTTTTCTCATTCTTCTTGTATCTTTCAGGACCAGGGCAATGGAAAGATGATTGGACTTGCTAAAGAACATAATGGACTTTATTACTTAATGAACCTACTGGGTAAGACAGTATTAGGGAAGATGCTCAAGCCTCTTTCACCACAAAAGCTCAATTTCCTTCCAATAAGCTATGGTTGCACCATCGACTAGGGCATCCTTCGTTTAGAACTCTTAAAGTTTTGTTTCCTGATTTATTCAAAAATTTTGGTTTTGAGTCAATTTAATGTTGTAGGAATTAGATCCCTAGCACAACAGAAGATTTATCAGAGGACCTATGACTGTGTTTTAATCTAGATTAAAATACTGATACGACGGGCAAAATTTACAATAATTATCATGCATAATCCACTATAAATATATCTAAAGCATGCTAGAATTTATTGAATTAAAGTCTATTTAATTCATGCAAGTTTAGAGAAAAAGGTTTTCACCAACATACTGTCGTTGGCGACTTGACTGTTTCACCTAAATTCTTGATCCTTCTCTTAGATGAAAAACACACCAACTAAGCACGATCTTTCGCTGGAAATTCAGCGACCAAGTCTTGCGAACACCACCACTATGGCTACACCGGTATGACTCTAAGACTTCTAGAGGCAGGAGACTGGTGGGAACCTTCAGGGAAATTCTCTAAGAGTAAGAGAATGAATGAATGTCTTTCAACCCACCCCAGGAGTCCTATTTATAGGAAAATGCCAAGATCTAATCCTTATAGGAAAAAGTCATGAATAAGATCTAATCAAATATATTATCTTATTCATATCTAATTTTAATAAATAATTAATTAATTACCCAATTAAATATCATATATTTAATTTTAGGGATTTTATTAAATTATTTATTTTATTAATATGAATCCAATTCATATTAATTATTTGAACTCTTTCAAATATTTTCTCTCAAAAATTAATTTTGAAACTAATTCAAAATTATATATAAAGTTTCATAAACTTTATATTATAATGCATTAACATACATTATATGATTCCCCTAAATAGATTGAACACTCCCAATTTACAATTAGTACTTAATTGTCTCAAGTCTCTTTACGAGCTACCAGTGGGACCTAATGGACCTGCAGATACGAAGCTCCAACGATATGAGATTAATTGGCTAAACTCATTAACCAATTAATCAATTTTCGTTAACTGTGGGTTCACTCCACTAAAGACCCATAGTTGCACTCTTCTCACTGCAGACATAATTCTGTGTCCAAGGATATAGACCAATAACAGCAAGTTATTCCTTCACGAGTGTTCGTAACTCCAGCTGGGTCAAATTACCGTTTTACCCCTGAGTTGCCTCTACCTTCTTAAGTATCAGTGCTCCTCTAATGAACAACCTGTTTGTGGTCCAACCACCAAACAGAAACCCCTGTCGGGCCAGTGAGAGGGTAGGGCTCTTTGTTCAAGACCCGGAGACACCACTTAAGGGAACACTCATCTACTTCCTCAAAGTCGGGAAGGAGTAAATTTCATCTTGTGTGATTATGTTCCCAGCTCCCCACTCGATCTTGTCCCCAAAATGATAGGCTTATTGAGTCAGTGTACTGGCCACTCTTACCCATACAAATCAAAGGACAATCCCTCGTGAACACAAGTCCATAATCCACTCAGGATTCAAACTAAGTTGCCTAGGTCATCCTAGTGAAATAGAAACCTAACTAGTTAACAGTGTTACAACTAGCGGTTACTATTTCGCGGTCCGATCTTATGCAAACTCATTGCATAGGATACCCTCACTCGCATGTCCCCTACACAAACGCGTTGGATCATTGTGTTTGTATCAAATACAAAGTAGATCGTATCCATAGTGTCACCAGGATAAGGTACGCAGCCTTATCCCTATACTATAGACCTTTTAGGTTGTTACTTGAACAACGATCCTCATATGTCCCCACTGAAGGATTGGAATTCCCAATTCCGTTAAAGCGGAAGCGCAATTGGATTGATTCGCAATTTAGTTTCGTTCTACAAAATACCATACATTGGCAAAAAATTAAGCAATGAGAAACATACCTTCGTTGACGACTCTGAATTCTTCAACGGACACCACCATACGATCTTCCCCGCTATTCTCTGAGATTGAGAACGAAGTAGTGGGACTCCGTCTCAAATATGGGAAGAAATACAGAGAAGGAATTCCTCTGTGATTTTGGCTTAAGAGAGAATCAGTGATTAAAGAGAGTTTGTTAGAGAGAGTTAAATGACAGAATGAGAGAGCCACACAAGACCCCTCCAATCGCCTTACGTGGGTGAGGAATTGGTTATCAATTAACCAATTTAATTAATCAAAACTATTAATTAAAATTAATTAAATGAAATAGATTTAATTAATTAATTATATGCTAATCAATTAATCATATTAATTAATTAAGCATACTCGCATTCAAATCATATTTAAATGCATTAACCTCACATAATATATAGTTTTAATTAACTTAATTAAATCACACTTAATTAGATCAATTAAGCTAATCAATTAATTAATTCTAGTAATTAATTAATTTTATAATTAATAAAATATCACATATTTAATTAACTTAATATTCGAATCATATTCAGATATGTAACTCTCTTCTAACCTATAGTTCTAATATGAATTCAATTCACATTAAAATTAAATTAAACAATTAATTAATTCATTTTATAATTAGTTCAATATCAACCATATTTAATTAATTACATATTAGAATCATATTCTAATATTTCTCTCATATATTATAGTTTAATTAAATCTCAATTGAATAATTGATTAATTCAAAATTAATTAATTTATTCACTAATTAAATATCACACATTTAATTAGTTATATATTTGAACTCTTTCAAATATATTATTCTCTCAATTTAATAAACTTTAACCACAAATTAAACTTTATATTATAATGTATCACCATACATTATATTAATTATATCCTCATACAATTAACTTGATTCCCAAGATGAATTTGAACTATTCAAATCCTTTCAAGATAAATTGTTCTCAATTACTCTTTACGAGCTAGTAGGGAGACCTAATGAACCTACAGATCAGAAGCTCCAATGATATGAGGTTAACTGACTAAACTCATTAATCAAGTTAACCAATATTCATTAATTGTGGGTCACTCCACTAAAGACCCACAGCTGCACTCTTCTCACTGTAGAATGTTTGTCCACGAATATTGACCAATAACAGTAAGTTAATCCTTCACGAGTGTTCGTAACTACAGTTGGGTCAAATTACCGTTTTACCCTTGAGTTATCTCTGTCTCCTTAAGTACGAGTGCTCCTCTAATGAACAACTTGTTTATGGTCCAACCAGTAAACAAAAAGTCCCTCTCGGGCCAGTGAGGGTGGGATCCCTTTGTTTAAGACCCAGAGTCACCATTTAAGGGAACACTCATCTATTTCTCCTAGAAGTGGGAAAGAGTGAATTCCATCTTGTGTTGTCATGTCCCCACCCTCCCACTCGGTCTTGTCCCCAAGAAGGTAGACTTATTAAGTCGACGTGCAGGCCACTTTCACCCGTACTAATCAATGGACAATCCCTCGTGAGAAGGAGTTCATGGCACACTCAAGATTTAGACTGAGTTACCTAGGTAAACCTATTGAAACAGTAACCTAACTAGTTAACGGTGTTACATCTAGTGGTTTACTATTTCGTGGTCCGAGCTTATGCAAACTCATTGCATAGGATACCCCCGCTCGCATGTCTCCTACATGAACGCCTTGGATCAATACGTCTGTATCGAATACAAAACGGGTCGTATCACATAGTGTTACTAGGATAAGGTACCCAGCCTTATCCCTGTAGTATAGACCTTTTAGGTTGTTTCTTGAACACTGATCCTCGTATGTCCCCACATACTAGTTCAAGTTACATGTAAACAACCTTGGATCTTAGTTTAATTGATTTGGGTCTTATTGTGCAATTATAGACTTAATATGACAATAACATTTTATTGCATAAACCTCAATAACATTTTATTGATACAAGTGTATAATTCGTTAACATTCACTATCTACGAGTTTTAGGACATAAAACCCAACACCCACAAACTAGTTCAAGTTACATACAAACAACCTTGGATCTTAGTGTGGATTTGGGTCATATTGTGCAAAAGTTAACAATAACACTTTATTGTAGAAACTCAATAACATTTTATTGAAACAAGTATACAATTTTGTTTACATTCACTATCCACAAATTTTAGGGCATAAAACCCAACAAACTCCCACTTGAGCTAAAACTCTAGTTTAGTGCGGTGTACAATAATCTATACAACAGTGGGTGTATAAATACATGTATAAAACATATACAATGTACATTTTCAAAAAAACAAAAAAACATATACAATGTACAAATACAATAAACTAAGACATCACTATACCCATTACATTTCTCCCACTTGCTCTAGATTACATCTTTGTACATAACTCATAGACCTAGACTTTCTAGATGATCCTCATACACTTTAGCCGAGAGAGCCTTCGTGAATAAATCAGCAATATTCCATTCAATTCAATGTGTCTGCTTGTCTTGGGTTGTGATGATCCTCATACACTTAAGAAATTCGCTAAAACTCACTTCAGTTCCTTGATAATCACTATTTTTTACATATATAAAATGTTGAAACTCTTTGTAACAAAATTTTTTTGAAGAGTTACGATTGTTGTCACATGTTTGATTCTAAAAGAATATCACATAGGCATTGGTATCTACTAAGAATTCTTAAAATGAACCGTGCAGCTCTAAACTTGTGGTTGTGTTTGCTAATCATATTTTCTAACTCTAAACTTGTGGTTGAGTTTCGACTATGTGGTACATAGGCTAGGGGATTCTTTTAAGTTCTTTATGTTTCCGAATTGCAAGTATTATTCAATTTTTATTTTGCACCCACATACAAGAGAGCATTCTTCTCTCATAGAGTGGGTTAAAGATTGGGATCAACTTAAGGGGAATATGAGCAATATGAAAGAGTATAAACAGTGGAAGCAGCGAATCATATCCCTCTCTCACTCCATCTACCAAGTTTTGAGATCTATTTAATTCAAAATTGTCTTTTAAAAAAGAACTATTCCATACTCAGTAATATTATTATTGACAATGGTTTATAATAACACGATAAAAGCAAATTAGAACACAACAAACAGTGGTATTCATAATAATATCAAACTGAATTCCTCATAAATTCTCAAATCTGTTCAGAATACAAGATATAATACCAACTTATATAATAAATAGACAAGAACAGAATTGGATTAGGGCCTTTCTAGAACATAGATACCCTAATAGTTGTTGAGCATGCCCAAAGCAAAACTGATGCCACAATCCAACAAAAATAATTAAACATAATACAGACATTGGAAGAGCTCGATGTCCTTGCTAAAAGAATGTTGTTCCCATTCCAATTTGCTTGTAAAGAGGTTGAACTGTGAGAATGAGATGTCACAACCTTTTATTTTTCTCTGAATTAAGCAATATGGAGAGATAAGGAAATGGAAGAAGAGGAGAGACTGGAAATAACATTTCTCAAAGCTCATTATGATCTATCTACACGGCCTCTTACGGTATATAGGAGCTTTGGTTCATCAATTTGCAGATTCTCGGCTGTAAAACTGATCAAGAGTCTTCGCAGGTATACGATGGAGAAGTTCGCGAGGGAAAATGCGAAGCAGTGTCCATGCCAGATCAAGCGATTGAAAAATGTTTCGAGTATCGTACGCTCCTTGAGTGACAAACTTCCTCTCAAATTTGTCCAAGAACTCTAAATAGAGCTGTTTTCAAAATGTGGTGTTAGTTCGTTGTGAGAATGGAATTTTACATTGTATTACAATTATCATCGGAACATGGAAGATGAAATACCAGATCCTCAGAAGAGAGTGCTTCTTCTCCGACCACGGCTTTCATTGCCTGAACATCCTTCCCAATTGCATAATTTGCATAGAGCTGCAGGTTCGCCGTGCATGGATATTTAAATCAGATGGTTTTCAATACTGGCTCAAAGATGGATTTGTAAAACTATAAGAAAGAAAGCTAACCTGGTTGGATACATCAGCATGATCCCTACGGGTCATTCCCTCACCAATGGCACTCTGCAGTAACAGAAGACAGTTTTAGATTATATCATGAATTTGTTTACGTTTCTAACTATACTATTATCAAACATTGTGGAAGAAAAATTACCTTCATAAGACGAGACAGTGAAGGAAGGACATTAATTGGTGGGTATATCTGGCCAAGCCAAGAATATAATCATCAGTTTCAGAGTCAAATGGAAGAATACTCATGAGTAACAATTATCAATTTATCATTCGTAGACTATGATAATAAATTTGAAGTTCATGAAACAGAAACTTCATATTTCTGGCAACCTGCAATCAAGGAGCATATTTTTCCATTTGGGTATACAATTCATGGATTGACGACTTATCAAAATTGAGGCAGTATATTACTGTTAATTTCTTAAAAAGTCATCGCCAAGCCAAATACAACTTATGTCTGAAGAAAAATAGAACAGAATTACTCTCAGGGTATGGCTTACAAGTTACATCAATATCCTTTCCATTAAGATTTATTACTTTGAATATAATAAGCCGCAAATGGGGCGTTCTACATTCCCATTTCAACTTCTCTCCATTAGAATCGCTCAGTTTCTTGGAAGAATCTAACAGTGAATTCACTTTCAGATTATAATAATGTATAATGCTCGCTATACACCTACACATAAACATAATACCTTTTTAAATGAATATAAACACGACACGTTTTAGCTAGCAAATATCAGTAAGTTTACTTCATGGTTGATTTTTTGTTCTGCAATTAGTGAACACGTTATATATTACAAATCCTAAGCTCCATAAACTCACCTGTCTGTTGTAGAGCTGCCTATCGATGTAGATCTGTCCCTCAGTAATATAGCCAGTAAGATCGGGAGTAGGATGTGTAATATCTGATCAACGCCAAAACCAGAAAAGAATCAATTAAAATGCTAAGAAACAAAAACATTTACTTCACAAGACAATCAACATAGCTTGAGAAGACATTACCATCGTTTGGCATAGTGAGGATTGGGATTTGTGTGATGGATCCTTTACGTCCTTCAATACGTCCAGCTCTTTCATAGATTGTAGCAAGATCGGTATACATATAACCAGGGTACCCACGCCTTCCAGGTACTTCCTCTCGTGCAGCAGACACCTGCAAAAGAAGTTGGTTGTTTTATTTGTTCTTTAAATTCTTTTCTTCTCTTTTCCTCTTCTTGGCAGGGAACATCTTCCGCTTAAATGTTTCCCTTCAAAATTTTTAGGATTCTCTATGAATTTTGAAATTATTTTGAAACTCTTAAAAGTGATCTTTTAATAATTTTAACGGATTTGAATGCTTCGTAAATTAATTTGAGAAGCAAAAAGATATTCAGCTTCTTCACTAAAAAAAAAAAAAACTTCATTGAATATATATCAGTCAATTTAACAGAGTTGTCATCAACTAAAAGCAATTTTTTGAAGGGGAAAAGAAACTATAGTACTACAAGATTGGTCATAGGTCAGCTGAATTCCAATTAAAATAAAAGCCAAAAAGATTTGCTATCATCTGGTACATCCAGCATCTACTATTGTATTTGATTACAATCAAGTAACATTTTTAGAAATTGTAAACTATAAAGTAAATACATCATTGTTTTACCTCTCGAAGGGCATCAGCATAAGAACTCATATCTGTCAGTATGACGAGAACATGCTTCCCACATTCATAAGCCAAATATTCAGCAGTGGTAAGAGCAATACGAGGAGTGATAATGCGCTCAATTGTAGGATCATTAGCCTGTAAAACACCACAGCCTCCATATTTAAGAACAAATAACTACAACAAAGATTCATCAGTTGATGTAGAAAAAGAAAATACCAAGTTCAAAAATAGAGTCACTCTCTCCATTGAACCATTTTCCTCAAAATCACGTTTAAAAAATTGAGCAGTCTCCATGTTAACACCCATAGCGGCAAAAACAATGGCAAAGTTGTCCTCTTCACCACCCTGTAAATAAAAAACCAAGTCATAAAAAAAATAATAATAATAAATAAAAATAAATAAATAAAATAAAAAATAAAAAATAAAAAATAAAAACACTTTCCGTAACAACAAGCATCAAGATTATCAAATTAATACACCAAGGAACTGTCTTGAAAACCAATAACCAATTACCCAGTTAGCATATATTTCAACAGTGTAGTAACTTGCATGTAATTGCACATTTGACTTGAAAAGCTTAGGTCCCGTTTGATAACCATTTGGTTTTTGGTTTTTGGTTTTTGAAAATTATATTTGTTTTCTCCTAAATTCCCTACCATGACTTTCATCCTAGTTAAGATTGCATTTGAATTCCTAACCAAATTTTAAAAACAAAAAAAAAGTTTTGAAAACTATTTTTTTTGTTTCCAAAATTGGACTTAGTTTTTGAAAACAAGGTAGAAGATTGATATTAAAACCAATAAACTTATAGGTGGAAGTATGTGTGTATAAGCTTAATTTTCAAAAACCAAAAACCAAAACCAAAATGGTTATCAAACGGGACCTTAGAGATTATATCCATTTTTAATTCAATGGGAAACTTCTTCAAACTTGGAGATCAAATTCATTATATTTTTTAATTATATTATAAAATTATTGTACACATTTGTTAAAGGAAGTACAACCTCTATATATTGTATTGTAAATAATACAAATTTCAAAGGGGATATCTACCATTTGATCCATTTTCCAAACTAACTCGTTGAGAAAGCAAAACATAAAACAAACACATGCCTGCAAAATTATACAGCTATATTTTATACCTCAAGGAGATCGTTAGATTTCTCCAACCGCTTTACCAAGCCAGCTTGACGACATATCTGGGCAGCAATTTCATTGTGAGGAAGACCTGCAGCTGAGAAAAGTGGGATCTTTTGTCCTCTAGCAATGGAATTCATGACATCGATCGTAGAAATCCCAGTCTGTATCATCTCCTCAGGATAAGTTCTCTCACTAGGGTTTATAGAACTCCCTAAGGAAGAAGAATAGCACATGAGGAAAATAAAATATAGAACTGTGGATTTATCAAAATGGAGAAAGAAGGAAAATGATTTCTCTAGATTTCCATCAACACACCTGAAATATCCAAGTAAGCCTCAGGCAAGATAGGAGGACCATTATCAATGGGTTTTCCAGAACCATTAAAAATTCGCCCAAGCATGTCCAAGGAGACTGGAGTCTTCAAAACCTGCAAATGTGATATAGAACAGAAGTAATGAGCAATAAAATTAGGTATAGAACAAGGTTAAATTATTAAGGATCACAATGAATGAAAAAAAGATTCACCCTAGAATCTCTTCTATAACATTATCAATTTCAATTTTCCATGACCTGGTGGCTGGCAGCAAAATTTCCAAAAATTTAGGCCCCGTTTGGTTCGTGATTTGAAAATTGTTTTCGAAAATAAAGAATTCAGCAGAAAACGAAAACAAATTTCTTATTTCCATTATATCTAAAAACATGTTTGGTTCCAATTTAAGAACTTTAAATTTGAATTCAAAATTTGAAAACTGTGTTTGGTTATGAATTTGAAAATGCATGAAAATATTAATGTGCTTGGTAAAATTAATTTTTTTAACATGATTATTTTTTTACTTGACTTTTATTCATTTTTAGAGAGATTATAAATCAATGATGCTAGAATTGATTCTTCAAAAAAAAAATTTGTTGGAATTGAAATTATAAGGAAAAAAAAAGATATACCATATAGTTGTACTATATGAAACTTTTGATTTGTAAAGTGGAGTATATCAAAATAGGTAGAATTATGTAAAAAGTAAAATTAACAACCAAAACATCAGTATCAATCAAACACACTATTTACACATCAGTAATTTTGTATTTTTTTCCCTTTAGAGTTGAAGAGAATTTGGATATCAAAAATAAAAAATGTTTGTAGATAATGCAACATTTTTTATGGAAAGAAAGATGTATCCTGTGTTTTTAAAGTTGTATCTCGTGTTTCCATTATTTTGAAAACAAAATTGGAAAACAATGAAAACAACATTATATCGTTTTTGAAAATTGACAATTTTTTGAGTTGTTTTCGAAAATTGTTTCTGAAAATAGGTATACCAAACACGTTTTCATGGTTTCCCTTGTTCCCTTGTATTTTTTATTTTCGAAAACATAAAAACGAAAACGGATCATGAACCAAACGGGACCTTAGGTACCCAAGCAAGCACATACAGGTAATAATAGTGCCATTACAATATATAGAACATTTTTTCTAGACACCAGTTGAAGTACCCCTTGGAACATTTGGTTAAAAAGGAAAAGACATATCTTTTAAGATAAACCCTTGAACATTGAAAAGCTATGCAGTTGAACCGATCTATAGTTTCTTCACGGCTTCACTGATTAACCAAGTATGGTTTTTCCTTTATTATACAAGTTTCTTGGCAATTTTTTCCCCTTTATCCGAGACTTGTAGTTTACGACAAAAACAGAGAGATTCGAATAAATTCATTTGACAAGAGAAATTCAGTCATTTATTCTAAATTGGATTTGTACCTCTCCGGTAAATTGCACAGTTGTATATTTGTTATCAATTCCAGATGTCCCCTCAAACACCTGGCAATTGAAAACAACAAAAGCCCAATGAAAATATTATAAGTAGATAAACTGCTTTTCATGAATAAACATCATAAAAGAAAGTGAGGCAGTATAATCTCAGTAGACAAATAGCAAGAACTGATAGTATCAACTTGATCAAAACCAGTGTATCGTCTGGAGACAAGCACCCACTCAAAGGGGACACATTATTCCCTGAACCTCAATCTCAGATAGGAAACCAGTCTCATAGTGAAACTAAAAATAAGACAGAACAGAAAAGCGCTAAAGAAAATAACCTGGACAACAGCTTTCTCCCCATCAACTTCCAGGACTTGACCACGTCTGGTTGTTCCATCACCAAGACGAATATTAACAATTTCCTGAAATTTAGGTCCCTGGAAATTTGAGAGAAAGAATTAGTAACTAATCCTCTATAAAACATACTTAAAGAAGTAGAGAGAAAGGATCCAAACCTTGACTTTGTCCAGAATAACCAAGGGACCAGCAACACCAGAGACTGTTCTATATTCTGCAGCATGAAAACCAATCAAAAATCATTTACACAGCACAAAAGCTCCAAGGCTTTTGAAACTCAAGCTTACATCCATTTAATCACAATAAAGCTTCGAAAATTGACAAATGAAAGCAAAGATAAGCCATTGAAAAACCTACCCATGCCAATCTCCAACGTCCCCTCCTCTGCATCGTGATTGTTTTGTTCCACAC
The DNA here is from genome assembly GCA_017139565.1 of Luffa aegyptiaca. Classification (NCBI taxonomy): domain Eukaryota; kingdom Viridiplantae; phylum Streptophyta; class Magnoliopsida; order Cucurbitales; family Cucurbitaceae; genus Luffa; species Luffa aegyptiaca. Next base: position 30,112,380 of record CM029397.1, read on the forward strand.
CCATACTTCAAACTCTACCACACCAAGAACAAGAAAGAAAACCCCCAAAAGTTAATAACAACAAAATATAACTCAATTGAATGTATCACTACACAATTACTCAAATCACCTTCAACTTCCTTAACATAGGTCAATCACAACAAAACAACAAAAACACAAAACTATCCTCTAAATCAAATGGCTGCAATTCGCGTCCACAGAAAAAACCAAGTTCGGATCAAACAAGCGTAATCAACAACTACAGTCCTGAAGAGGCAAATAAATACATATTCCCAAAGATAACGAGAATCCGAAGCAATCAAAATAAAGATTAAGAAACTTTCCAAATTCATCATGGATCTGGAAGAGAACATGAAGATTCAAACCCTTTGTTTTTGCTTCTCCTGATCTGATAGAGGAACCAAGGGCGAGGAGAGATGTGGACAGCAGCGAGAAGATGTAAATTGGGATCTGACGGACTGGAAATATTATTATTAATAATAGAAAAGGCTAAATTTCACTCGAAAATCCATTTTCATTTTTTTTTTAATTTCGTCGTTGAGAAATCAAATTAAAAATTAAGGTTAAAATATCACTTTGGTTTATGTATTTTAAAATTAATTTTATTTTAGTCTTTGTTTTTTTAAATATCAAAATGAGTCTTTGTTGTTTATTTAAAATTAATTATTATCAAATTTGATAAAATAAAAATTAATGAAACATAAAATACTGACATGAAGATTCACTATAGAAGGCTATCTCCTCCTGATCTTGGATGGGATGATTTGCGCCCAGATTATAGAACCTTTGACAGGAGGTCACTTATAACTTGGAATATAGACGCTTGCTCAGAAGGATAAATGATGCTCGTATTCCAAGAAATGTTTGTAGTTGTTACAGTCTACCTTCAAAGACTTGGCCAATGAGAAATTGTAGAAGCCCTAACTTCAGGATTCACAGGAAATCTGAGAAGTTGGTGGCACAATCATCTCACCGAACCCAATAGGGAAGCCATCAAGACTGCTGTTATAGAAAAAAACAGAAACTGGCACTAATGGCGATGTGGTGACCATGGAACCCAATTCAGTAAACACCCTCGTTTACACAACAATCAAGCAGTTTGTAGAAAGAACAACCCTGTACAGTGATCAATCTACTGAAGCCCTTTTGGGATTGCAATGCCCAAAGATGAGCGACTTCAAATGGTATAAAGATACCTTTATGGCACGTCTTTATAACCTCACCTCTTGCAAAGATTCAATCTGGAAACATAAATATGTTGAAGGATTGTCCAAGTATGTCAAGCAAAAATTCTACACAACCATGGTAGCCAACAATGGTGGTGCAGATATTGACTAGGAAAGTATCTCCTACGGAGACATCAATAGTACAATCCAATCAGTTTGCCTAGAAATTTGCTAGAGTCAAAGGCATACCTCCAAGATTGCAAAAGATTCTGACTATCGAAAGTTGGGATCCTTCTGCAAGCAATATGGGATCGATGATACTCCCCCATTAAGGAAGAAAAAACGTTCGTCTAAAAAGCTTTACAGCAAGAGTAGACAAACAAAATTCAATCCAGAATACCCTCGAAAGAGAAGGTATCACAACAAGAAGAAAGGAAATTCTTCTAAAAGGGATATTGTCTGCTTTAAATGCAAGAAAAGGGGACATTAGTCCAACCGATGTCCACTGATTAGGGGTGTAAGTAATCGAGCCGGTTCGGTTCAGATTTAGCTTCAGTTCTGACCAAACCGAACCGAACCGTCGGTTCTCGCCTATTTTTTTCCCAACCGATATATAAGCAACAGACCAACAGTTACGCACGCAGCTTCAAATTTAGGGTTCCAAATTCGCCTCTTCTTCTCATCTCACAATCGCCTCTGCCCTGACTTCGTGCTCGTGCTTGCCGTTGTCGCCGCCGCCTCTTCTTCTCGTTCTCGCCTCTTCTCACAATCGCCTCTGCCCTAACTTCGTGCTCGTGCTTGCCGTCGACGCCGCCGTCGATGCTTGTTTCTTTTTGGGTTTAAGTCGCCGTCACAGTCTGCCAGCGACTGTGTTTGCATTTTGCAATCGATTTCCTTTATGGGTTTTCTTATGGGTTTTCTTCTTTTTGGCGCCCTCTCCCCCGACCCCCTCTCCTCTTCTTCTCTCTGAGCTTCAAACAGGTACACCATAGGAAAAGTTTCAAACATTTTTTTAACTTTTCTTTCGATTCCCATACTAATTTTCACGTGATTGGTTTCAATTTCATCTTTCGTTTTGGCTAATGGGTTTGTTTTAGGTTTCCATTTCAAGATCTGGGTTGTGGATTAATTTTAGGAAATTCCTTAAATTTTTCATCTTTTTGGTGAAATTGGAGTTGCTGTTATTTGCAATTTGCCCTTTTTCATATACCCTTTTGCTCAAATATTATGGGAATAATACAGTCATGAGATTGAGTTAACTTAAAATGTTAATGGAGACTTAGTCCTTTTTCATATACCCTTTTTTTCCTCTTTTCTCTCCTTTAAGACTCCCCCTTCTCTGTATTTTTTTTTCTTTTTTCAGATTCTCTCATCCTTTCAAACCAGAGAAGAAGGAAGCCTCTTTTCTCTCCTTTAAGACTCCCCCTTCTCTGTATCTTTTTTTTCTTTTTTCAGATTCTCTCATCCTTTCAAGCCAGAGAGAGAGAGAAAAAAAAACAAAACCGACCCGACCCGGTCAATTCTGACTGGGTCGGGTCGGGCCATTCTGTCCGTACAAACCGATCTGGGTCGGGTCGGTTTTGTCCGTACAACCGACCCGACCCAAACATTTTACACCCCTACCACTGATTTAGGAAATAAACAAGATGGAAATTGATGAAGAAACCAAGCAGTCTCTTCTCCAAATCCTGAATACGGATAAAGCATCTTCTAAAGAAGAATCCTCTTTTGAGAAAGACGATATGATCAATGAGTTAATAGAAGAATCTTCCGACGAATTTCATTATCTGGCAATGAATCAAGCAATGATGAAGCCATTCCATGCAGTGGATGCATCAATGTTCGGACAAAATATCAGAAAAATCTTCTGGACTTTATCGATGAAATTCCCAACCAAGAAACCCAAAAAAGGATGCTTCTTTCTCTGCGAAGAGTTAGAAGCACCAGATCAAGAACGAAAAGACTCGATGAATTTCAATTACCAAAGTGTACTGAATCGATTGAAAGAAGACCCTGTTGCTCCAGTCAAAATCACAGATCCGCAGCATGAAATCAAAACCCTGAAAAGGGAAGTTGCTGAAAACAAGCAACGCATATCTGACCTTGAATTCGCCATCGTAGTAGTTCAAGAAAATGCGGCATCAAAATAATTGTTGAAGAATCGAGATCCACATCTCAAGGGAACGATGGTATCAACATTATTAACAAAGTCTTTAATCAAAAGTGGTTATCTAAGATCACTTTAGGGATCGTTTGGGACACCGGAATGGAATCTTGCAACATGGTGCTTGGGCATACGTGGCAAAGTGTTGTGGACGTAAATAAAGAATTGTTTAGTATCGACTTTGTGCCTGTAGTGAGAGATTTCACGGATGTGTTCCCAGAGGACCTTCCTGGGTTGCCTCCTGCTGAAAAAATAGACTTTTGTATAGATCTGCTACTGGGGACGGCTACATTATCGAAGGCACCATATTGAATGGCACTAACGGATTTGAAGGATCTTAAGGTCCAATTGGAAGAACTTTTAGACAAGGGTTTCATTCACCCTAGTGGCTCTCCATGGGGTGCTCCAGTTTTGTTTGTGAGAAAGAAAGATGGTTCAATGAGACTCTGCACGACTATCGAGAATTGAATAAAGTGACAGTAAAGAACAAGTACCCTCTCCCTCGTATTGATGACCTATTCAACCATCTCCAAGGAGCAAATGTGTTCTCAAAGATTGATTTCCGTTCGAGATACCATCAGTTAAGGATCAAAGAAACTGACATCCCAAAGACGGATTTTAAGACTTGATATGGGCATTATGAGTTCACAGCGATGACATTTGGACTTACAAATGCTCTTGCAGCTTTCATAGATCTCATGAATTGAGTCTCCAGTAACTTTTTAGTTTCGTCCGTGATAGTTTTCATAGATGACATATTGGTCTATTCTAAGACTAAGGAGCAACACAAGGATCATCTCAAGCAGGTGTTGACAGCGATGAAGAGTAACAAGTTGTATTCTCAAAGTGTGAGTTTTGGTTAGACAGTTGCTTTCCTTGGACACACGGTTACTCAAGATGGTATAGAAGTGGATCCTGCTAAGCTGGAAGCAGTTCGTGATTAGCCTAGACCTGGTACTGTGACCGAGATACATAGCTTTCTTGGATTGGCAAGCTACTACAGGAAATTTGTCCAGGACTTTGCTAGCTTAGTGGCACCCTTAATGCAATTAACTCACAAGCATGCTAATTTCAATTGGAACGAGGATTGCGAGAGAAGTTTCCAGGAATTAAAGAATTGTTTGACAACTTCCCAAGTACTAAATATTCACAATGATTCAGGAGGACTAGTGGTTTACAGTGATGCTTCGAGAAAAGGGTTAAGTTGTGTGCTTATGCAGCATGGGAAAGTTGTTGCCTATGCCTCACGCCAATTAAAGATCCATGAACTGAACTACCCTACTCGATTTAGAGCTTACAACAGTAGTCTTTGCCTTAAAGATTTGGAGGCACTATCTTTATGGAGAAAGGATCTGGATATTCACCGTTCACCAGAGCTTAAAGTACTTCTTTACGTAGAAAGAACTTAACCTGAGACAAAGAAGATGGTTGGAGTTAGTGAAGGACTATGACTGTGAGATCAACTACCATCCAAGTAAGGCTAACGTGGTAGCGAATGCTCTTAGCAGGAGAACGACGAGCGTAGCGTCCTTGGTGTCATCTCAAAGCCCAAAGTTGGCAGAGTTAAATTGTTTTGAGGTCAAGTTGGCAGTGGAAGATGTTTCTGCATTGTTGACTCAACTCTCGATGGTGCCAAGTATGAGACAGCGAGTTGCAGATGCTCAGCAAGAAGATCCAAATTTGATTAAGCGCCTAAGTGAAGTTGGACAAGGGGACTTTACTCTCACTAGCGACTCAGTGTTGTTGTACCAAGGGAGGCTATGTGTGCCAAAGAATTATTCTTTGAAGCGGGAATTGTTGGAAGAAGCTCATAACACACTTTTTCCAATGCATCCTGGTAGTACCAAAATGTACAGAGATCTCAAGAAGCATAATTGGTGGCATGACATGAAGAGAGAGATTGCTTGGTTCGTTGGTCAGTGCTTAACGTGTCAACAACTGAAGGCTGCTAGGCAAATGCCTGCCAGATTGCTACAGCCCTTAATCATTCCTGATTGGAAATAGGAGAACATTGTCATGGACTTCATTACTGGTCTGACTAGGACAGTGAAGGGTTACACTGTAATTTGGGTGGTAGTGGATCGTCTAATGCAGTCTGTTCACTTCAATCCGAGCAAGGCCACCTATTCAATGGAAAAGTGGGTGAAACTATACTTGAAGGAAATAGTGAGGCTCCATGGAGTACCACTGTCGATAGTGTCGGACAGAGACTCTCAATTCACATCGACATTTTAGAAAAGTTTATAGAAGGCACTAGATACTCAGTTGGATTTTAGTACTGCGTTTCATCCTCAGACCAATGGCCAGACTAAACGTTTGAATTAGGTTTTGGAGGATATGCTCAAAGCTTGTGTTAGACTTTGGTAGCAGTTGGGATAGTCATTTGTACTTGATAGAGTTTGCCTATAACAATAGTTATCAGACGACTATTGGGATGGCTCCTTATGAGGCTTTGTATGGGAAAAAGTGCAGGTCTCCAGTTCATTGGGACGAGGTCGGTGAAAGAGCCTTGTTGGGACCTGAATTGGTTCAGATGACTAATGATGTCATTCAGAAAATCAAAGTGAGGATGCAAACTACTCAAAGCAGACAGAAGAGTTATGCAGACATCAGGCGCAAGGATTTAGAGTTCAGTGTTGGCGAGCATGTTTTTCTTCGAGTTGCGCCAATGAAAGGAGTTTTACATTTTGGTAAAAAGGGAAAGCTTAGCCAGAGGTATATTGGTCCCTTTGAGATTTTGGAGTGCATTAGATCAGTTGCCTATAGGGTAGCATTGCCACCAGCGTTATCTACTGTGCACAACTTGTTCCATGTATCTTTGCTATGAAAGTATGTGAATGACCCTTCGTATGTGCTAAACCCTAAACCTTTGCTAGGTGGAAGCTTGTCATATGAGGAAATGCCTATTAAGATCTTGGCCAAAGAGACCAAAGTGTGGAGGAATCGAACTATCAACTTGGTTAAGATGTTATGGCGAAACCAGAAGATTGAGGAAGCAACTTGGGAAAGGGAAGATGAGATTAGAGCCAAATATCCAAAGCTCTTCAAGGAGCAAACTTTCAACAACGAAAGTTCTTAAGGTGGGGAGATTGTGACGCCCCGCATTTCTAGGTACGCTTAATCTCACTGCTTGATTTACAGTATTGGTTGTGGTAGTTTGATTTTTTTCTTCTAGGTGTAATCGATTTTGTTTGGGTTGAAGGGATTGAGTGTTGATATTTTGATGTGGAAGCAAGTTTTGAATTTCAAACCATAGTTATGAAAATTAATAATTTCCAAGATTTCCCTCCATTAAGAAAGGAAATTAGAGTCTTGTGTGGTTTCTTAAAAGGGTGAAATTAGGGAATTTAGCCTCTAATTAAAAAGAATAGCATAAGCCAAACGAAGACCCACGCTCGAACTCATTGATTGAACCCAAACGGAGGGCTGGAAATGACGCCAAACACACATAGCCACTGCTGCCAACACGTAGGTATCGTTGCTGGAGGTTTTCGAAGCACAGAACCTTCGTGCAAGACTCGCTAGAGAAAGAAATCGAGAAGAACGAGGCATTCGCACGTGAAGATATGGCTGGTCAGGGAGTCGCGCGAGAGGGGAAGGCTCGGGGAGAAGCAATCGGCATCGCCGCTCGTGATTGTGGTTCGCGAAGAGAAGAAACGAGAGAGAGGGAGAGACCATGCAATGCTAGCTGCTCGAGGAAGAAGAAGAATATGCGATCGGGGTGTTTGAAGGCGTGAAGGAACACAGGGGGCGCTGCACGCGTGAATCGAAGAGGGGAAGGAGGGAGGAATAGCTTGCTGATGCCAGAGGAAGAAAACGAGGAGAGGGAGGGGTTATTCGACTGAATCGAAGGAAGAAGAGAACGTGAGGGGGGGTTGCGTGTGGCGTGGAGAGAGATGAGGGAAGGAACTTTTCTAGGGTTTTTTTTTCCTTAATTCTCCAAATTGGAAGAATGACCAATAATAAGAGGGTAAATTCTAAGGATTTGCTTTAAATTCCAAAATTCCTTTCTTATCCTCAAGCTCTAATGCAACACCCTAAACTTAATGACAAGCAACAAGCAAAAACAAAGCACAAGTTATCTAGCAACTACGGAAACATCCTAAGCCTACTAACAAACGACAAGCATAAGATCAAAACAAGCTACCTAGCCGACTATGGGAGCATCCTATGCCTACTAACAAACAACAAGCACAAGATAAGCATAATTCTAACCAGCCAGCTATAGGGAACATCCTATGCCTAACTATTCAAATTCCAAGGCAAACAAGCAAATCATAGCATGATCAAATAAAGCAACAACCATATAACAATCATAGACAATAAGCAATCATACATGACGATGGAGAGGAGGAAGAGAAAGACCATTAAACCTAGCACAACGGATCAACCTAGATTTCCTAGATTAGTCTAAAGGAACAACTGCGCTCTGATACCAATTGTAACACCCCTAAATTTTAACCTAATCTAGGGAACATTACTAAACATTTACTCTAAGGCCAACTTAATGATCCGAAAATTTCGACAACATGACAACACAACTACAACTGACCAAAAATTTTAGATACTTGAAAACCAAAAATACACACTTCTAAAACCATAGCACAACCTTTACTTCAGTTAATAACAGCCCAACTACTCATTACCAAAAAAAAACTATTTCCAAAACAAAAGGATAAATAATACGAGTCAGATCTCGTAATCAAGTACTAAATAATAAAACTAACGCCTCCTAGATAAAGGAACTACAATCTTAGGTCTATTACATCCACCAGACAAATTAACCAACAACTACATCAGTTTAACAACTCCAATAAGAATCTAAACACGAAGATAAATAAAAATAGCTAACTATTTAATGGTCTCTTCTTTCAAGTCCCCTCCTCATCACCAAGTCAAAGTATGATCTCATCACCTGCAAAACCTGGTGGTGGGTCAGTACAAAAGTCATGGTACTGAGTAAGTGGCACACACCTGCAGAGCCATCAATCACATGCACAAACAAGGCAGATATCATGTTTTCCACATTCAACCACCAAGCTCAATATACATGGAGAAACAACTAACATATATATCATACATCAACTTATACATCAAGCAACGTACTCATATGACATGCACAAACAAGGCAGATATCATGTTTTCCACATTCAACCACCAAGCTCAATATACATGGAGAAACAACTAACATATATATCATACATCAACTTATACATCAAGCAACGTACTCATATGACATGCACCCATACCACTAACTCAAACTCTAACAAGTTCTATTCGACTCCTCTGAGTCCTCTCAACTCTTTTGAGTTCTCAATTCCTCTCAGTTCACGCAACACTCTTGTTTAGCCCTCACGAAGCTCTCCAAGACTGACCTTTCGAGTCACACTGACCCCTAACCATTTGTACCCAGGGCCTCATGCTTCTCTACGAAGCTCGGTGTTCGACCCTTAACCATTTGTACCCAAGGCCTCGATAACTTAGCAACATACTGGCCCTATCCCAGGCGCCCCAATACTTGCTGTTTCAAGCTCATCACACCGACCCTTGACCATTTGTACCCAAGGCCTCAATGCTCCCCTTAATCCATTGGTGACATACCACCCTTCGACCATCTGTACCAGAGGCGCACTGGTATTCACCATACTTTCCTTTATCACATACAAGGTCCTCTGACCCCATAGTCCCACTATCACACACAAGGTTCTCTGACCCCTCTTTCACTAAACAGGCTCACAACCCAGAATGCACAACCTAAACGTGCTCTTCTAGTTCATGTCATGCTTTTAGTCCATGCAACAACCAAAAGTACAACATACGCTCACAACATTAAAATCATGCTTTACAACCAATCACAACAACATAAAAGCATGCTTATCATAGATCGCATCACAACAACTCAACATACATCAGCACAACAGTTCGACATATCATATCAACATGCTCAAAACTTGTCATTAACATACAACATATACATATATCCAATGTATCAGAACTAAACAAATAAAACACACAGAATGCTACCACACAAACAAAGAAACTCAACAGGTGGAATTCCACTTACTAATTGCTAAAAAGCTACTAAGCGAACCTAACGAGCTCCTGCAATAAGAAACACAAGGTTTCAAGGTTAGAATTCACTTGCTAAACCTTAAACTAAGACGAAACGGGCTTAGAAGAGATGTCGTTACCCAACAAGAGGCTTAAGCTAGGATTTGAACACTCTGAAAGTAAATCGAAACTATAAGCAAAGTTTGAAACTAGTTAATAGCCACAAAACTAGCTTGAAAGAGTTTAAACAAAACTTTCCTAACTAATCCTTACCAAAAATGACTTGGGTTCAAGCTAGAAGCGTTCGAATGAGTCCGAACCTTCAAACGAGGAACTTCCAAGCATTAGGGATCGATGTATCAAACCTTAAAATACCTTTAATGAGTTTGAAGTATAAAGTATGTTGAAACTTACTAAACTACCCAAGACAAGCTTGAACTAATGATGGTTGATGCTCGCCGGAGTCCGAGATCGCCAAACAAGAGCTATTGGGCTATGGGCAATCTAAATCAATGTTGTTCAGCTTGTGAGTAATTTTCAAACACTAGATTCAAGCTCAAAGGCTCGTTGGTTGGTGTGTCCAAAGAAGCTTAAACCTGCAAATTGGAAGTCATTGAAGGGTGGGTAGTCAAAACTTCAAGTCGATAGAATGTGGGTCACGATTTAGAGGGATTTCGAGGTCCAAAACCAAATGGGTATATGTTGAAACTTGCGAAAATAGCGTGAGTCTAAGTTGAACCTAACCGAAACACTGAAGGGACAAAGAACCACACTGGAACTTGCAAATTGAACCCAAACGGAGGGCTGGAAACGACGCCGAACACGCGTAGTTGCTGCTGCCAACGTGTGAGTATCATTGGTGGAGATTTTCAAAGCACGACACCTACATGCAAAACTCGCCAGAGAAGAAAATCGAGAAGAACGAGGCATTCGCGCGTGTAGGTGGCTGGCCGAGGAATCGCGCGGGAGGGGAAGGCTCAGGGAGAAGCAATCGACGCCATCGTTCGTGATTGTGGTTCGCGAAGAGAAGAAACAGGAGAGAGGGAGAAACCACACAGTGTTGGTTGCTCAAGGAAGAAGAATATGCGATCGAGGGTGTTCGACGACGTGAAAGAACGCAGGGGGCGCTGCACACGTGAATCGAAGAAGGGAATGAGGGAGGGACAACTTGCTGATGCCGAAGGAAGAAAACGAGAAGGAGAGGGAGGGGTTGTTCGACTGAATCGAAGAAAGAAGGAGAATGTGAGGGGGGCATTTATGGCATGGAGAGAAAGAGATGGGAGGGAAGGAACTTTTCTAGGGTTTTCTTTTTCTTTTAATTCTCCAAATTGGAAGAATGACCAATAATGAGGGGGGAAATTCTAGGGATTTACTTTAAATTCCAAAATTCCTTTCTTTTTTTTTTTTTTTTATGAAAAACCAACTTTCATTGAGAACAAATGAAAGAATACAAGGGCATACAAAAAAACCAAAGCCCAGAAAAAGGGAGCCCTATCAAAGGAAGGGTCTCCAATCAAGCGTAATGAGACCTAATGGATAATTACAAAATAGATTTGTAACCGAAGCCCACAAGGAGACATGGTATCTGGTGATGGACCATACTTCTCCCGGGCTTCTCACCATCCCCCTAAAACTCCTATTGTTTCTTTCCCCCCACAAGTTCCATAAAAGCACCAACATGTCGACTTGCCACAAGAATCTTCCTTTGTCTCAGTAGATTAGATGGCGAAGGAACTCTTCGATCATCGCCCTCACGTCCTGAAAGACTAATGGTTGTCTCCCAAAAGAGGCAAACAAAAGCTCCCAAACTAAGCGAGCAAAATCACAAGTCCACAAAATATAAATTCCAAAATTCCTTTCTTTTCCAAATTGAAAACCCAAATTAAAACTCCTAAAAGGATTCGAAAAATTTCTAATTGATTTGAAATTTTGGTTTGAGGATAAGAGATCTAAATTTAAATCCCAAACTTTAGGAATTAAAGATTTAACAAAGTCACTTTTCCCTAAATTCAAGAAATTTAATTTATCAACTTAACGTCTAGGCTTAACTTCTAGATTAGAACTTTAGGAAATAGACCCAGATGATCTAGAATTAGTTTAATTTTATGGCCATATAGCCAAGTTTTGAAAAAAAAGTACTAAAATCATTCTCTTGACCATATCGCCAAGTTTTAAGAAAATTATTAAAATCATTTCTTGACCATATCGTCAAGTTTATTAATAAAACTCTTGACCATACCGCCAAGTTTTTCAATGATAAAACTTTCAAGAACGTTCGTCACCATGAGTCATACATGTGCATGTGAAGTCCCCTAACTAACTATATGATAATGTAATACATGGAAATTCACATTTCAATCAAATAACTTTCAAATAACAACTTTGCAATTTCTTACATATTCAACACTCACCATACAAGAACACATAGAGCATGCATACACAATTTCCAATACATCCATGATCCATCATATTTGAAACATGCCAACACTCAACAATTTCACAAGTAATATAACAGATAAGCATTTAATTTTCCAACATTCTGACAGGGGAGCCACCTTCCTTTACGGAGCCACCTACCTTTACGTTGCCCTAAACTAAGTGGTTCCTTTCTTTTCTGCATAACCCATGGTCCAACCTACAACAGTTTCTAGAATTAATATTTAAAGCCCACATTCAATGTTATAAATTTGACCCCAAACAATTAGGAGGTTTACCTAAGTTGTTTATACTCGAAGCTACTTCTATGCCTTAATAGGACAATTGGAACCTAGATTCCAAAGGTTAGAACTTGAACTATGGCATTTAAATTGAGTTTGAAATTTTGGAACAATGTTACCCACTGGAATTCACTCGAACAGCCCAAAACTTTGTTGGGCAGTCGACCAAATCGCCCTAATCCCGCAGATCTAACGTCAAAACAGAGTGGGGATTTGAAACGGGGCCAAGATTCGAGGGTTAGACTGAACCACAACCAAATATATCATTACAAAACGTGTAAAACGAAACCAAAACTCACGGTTCGGCTGGACGGCGGCTCACAGAGGCTGGGTTCAGAGCGTGGTCGGCAGCAGCGGCCGTTGGTTCAAAGCGGCGGCGGCAGATCGGAGCGGCGGTGGCAGCGCGACGGGGCTGAGAGACAGACGGAGGTTAGAGTGAAGGAGAGAGAGAGAAATCAGCGGAGAGAGAGAGAGAGAAATCAGCGGAGAGAGAGAGAGAAAGAAGACTGACCGGCGACTCGAGGCGGCGTGGGTGATCGGCGACGAAAGTGGCGGCGCGGCGGACCTGAGCGGCGGTGGTCGTGGATGCGTGCGGGGAGACAGATAGACGAGAGGGAGCGAGTGAGAGAGAGCCTGATGGACGAGAGAAAGAGAGAGATATCGGGGAGAGAGAGATGGGTCTTCATTTTTATTTTTATTTATTTTTATTATTATTAAACCCATTAACATAATTTGGTGAAAATTGCAAAAAAAAAAAAAAAAAAAAAAAAAAAAATAGAGAGGGAAAGACATTTACGCTTAGTTTGGGGTTGCTGTAGCTTCTACAATAATTGTTGTTAGCTGTGCAATTCACAAGGTATTGTTATGATTGTTTCTTCTTCTTTTTATTTATATATATATATTTTTGATAATATGTGGGGAGGGGGATTCAAACCACATTGTGGTTATCAGTACAACTTTATGTCAACTGAGCTAAGCTCTTGTTGGCCTTCTTTTTAATTCAAGAATGCCAAGAATACAAAAATAGCAATTTTGGTGAGTGTTTGTATAGGTATATCAAAGTATATCACTGATATACTCCGGTTAATCGTAGTCTATCACTGACTATCACTGGTCGAAATCTATCAGGGCTATAATTGATAGATAATGAAATATAAAGAATACATGTGTGCTAGGCTTTAAAAATTATATTGTTGATTGAGAGTCGCTTGTTCGTAATGGTTATTTTTTGATTTTATGTTCTAATTACCACAAGAGACTTAAATTTTTTTGTTCAATTTATGATTGTAGTATAATAATTTTGGATGAGTTTCTAATTACCAAGATGATTGCAATGCAAAGTACTTTACTGATAGATTTCAATTAAATTGATTTCTATCAGTAACAATCATTGGTAGACTTCAATTAATTGATAATTAACTGATTTCTATCCGAGATAGAAACTGATAGACTCCAATTAACTGATTTCTATCCTCGATAGAAAATGATAGATTTGAATTAAACTAATTTCCATCAGTGATACAAGTCAATAGACTTTAATTAAATTGATTTCTGATAGAAACTGATAAACTTCAATTAAATTGGTTTCTATCAGTGATAGAAACTAATAGTCTTGAATTAAATTGATTTCTATCAGTGATAGAAACTGATAACCTTGAATTAAACGATTTTCTATTAGTGATTATCACTGATAGACTTAAATTAAACTGATGGATAGAAACTGATAGCCTTGAATTAAACTGAACTAATAGCTTTGAATTAAATTGTTTTCCATTAGCGGCTATCACTGATAGGCTTGAATTAAACACGATAAAAACTTATAGATTGTGATCATCAAAGTCAATCAGTGATACACACTGATAGACTTCGATTATTCAAAGTCTATCAGTATCTATCACTAATAGACTCCGATTAATTGAAACTTATCATCAAAGTCTATCAGTATTTATCACTGATAGACTCCGATTAATCGAAGTCTATCAGTGACTATCAATAATAGGGACTGATAGACTATTGGAGATACTAAGGGTATTTTCGTAATTTAACGTATTTTTTGCTATTTCCGCAAATAATTTTATTTTTTTGCTATTTTTGCAATACTTTTGCCGGTTTTTGCTATTTGTGCAAATCCCCCTTTGCTACTTGTATTGGAAAAGATATTATTTCAATTTAAATAAAAATAAAAACAAATAATTTCAAATGAGTATAAAATAATAAAATAAAAATATGTTAAATTAAAAAAATGATTCACATGAATAAGTCTAAACAACGTACAGAAAAATAAATAGTTAGTTACAATTTAGATTTTTAGGGAAGCTAAACGGAAAAACTACAATTATTGGATTTTGCAAATGAACGTGGTAGAAAAAGTACTTTTATAAAAATTAATTTATAATCTATTTTACCAAACGCTAAAAACGGTTAAGATTTTTTTTAATCACTTCAACCGCCTCCAAAATCAATGCCAAACGCACCTTTAGTCCCGTTTTTATTTTGATAGACTAATAGGACTTTGGTGTTGTGAAATGACTAATCTACCCTCATTAAAAAAAACCTAAATACTCCAAAGCTTCCACACCAACATTTTTTCAAACAAAAAAAACACCACATAGCAGCTTTTCACGTGATTGCCAAGCGAGGCAGCGAAGACGATCTCCAGGCGAGTCACCAAAGACGATGGCGGCCACGACAAGCTCACGACAGCAGCGACGGCGAGTTGACAATTTTCAGGCACGATCGTAAGAATCAAATACAAGGTCAGCGAACTTTCCAAACGGCGGCGACGACAAGTACACAAAGAGGTTGCTATGCTTGACGATCTTTTTCGAACTTACAACAAGTTCCTTGTCTGAGTAGGGGTTGATTCTAATTTTCCCTGTTCGTCATAGCTGTTACTTGCGGATTTGCTCGTTGATGGTGGTGGTTTGTCTAGATATTCTGATTTGGAACTTAGTCCTTGTAAATCATCTCTCTTGTTCAGGATGTGTTCGATTTGAGTTTCTGAGCACTAGTGGAGTTCATGTGTTGATTGTACTGAGTGTGTTTAATTGATTTTTGGACATTTTTTATTTGTTGATAAATATTATGTCTTGATAATTATTGTTTTTCATATATATTGAATAATGACTTAGATGAGTTGATACGTGTTAGTAGCATGCTGGAGTTGAGTTGTTTAGCCTTTGTTATTTGACTTTTGTATGTGTTGTGTTGTAGTTATATTTGTGTTGTAAAGTTTGTTGGACAATATTTTTTCAATGATAATTGTTGGCTGAAATATATGAACTAGGAGTGCAGGAAACTTTGCCTTGTAAGAATGTTTGCTTGGAAAACAGTCTATGTGAACCTTATTTTAAAAGTATGTTGTAGGCTTTACTAAAGGTGGAAGAGTTGTGAGTGATTGGTGAAAAGGGTTAGTGATCCGTGTGTGAGAAAAGAAAAGGTTTGAGTGCATATATCGTGGCTTTGAGTGCAAATGGTCAAGGGTTGATGTCACTTGTTGGGTGATGGCAACACCTAAAAACACCCACTTTTTTTGTTTACCACTTGAGTAATCTTGGATTTCTTAGAATAGGTTTCTCAACTTTTAGCATTCTTGGCTTCTACACCGCCTACTTTTATGGAACCATTGTGCAATTTTTACAATAAGCTAGTGCAAGACATTGGAAGAAAAAAGGGAAATTTGAAGTTTTGGCCCATTTAAATTTTCACATTGGAAAGATGGCCCATTTTTAAAATACATGTTTTTTTGGGCTACCCTAGATGTGAAATACCCATTTTGCCCTTAGTTTAACTTGAATGTGAGGGGCCACAACCAAAACTCTCACTCATTTCCCATCTTTGTTCCCGGCACCAAACTTCGACCCACTCCCCTATTCTTCGGTTTCTAGCGGCCATTGAAGTTTAAGAGCAATTTCCCCCATTCCTCGATTCAATCGCACTCCAAGTATGCTTTTTTTTTGCATTTGGTTTTCGACTTAGGGTTTCAAAATGTGGGTTTTTGGTTTTTTATTCTTCATTTACTTCAATCTCGCTTTCCCATAGATTATTTTGCGTATTTGTTGCATTAGTGTACTTTTGCTATATTTTCGGCAATGTCTGTCTAACTTTCTGCGAAAAAACATCATTTTCGGTGATTCTTGGTTTTTTTTTCTGCATAGCCGATGAATCCCGGTCGGGATCGGTCCCGAGATTTTTGAACTTATACCGAGAAAATTTCCAGAAACGTTGTATAATTTTTTCATTTGTCCTCTGGAAAAATTCCCGGTCACGATCCCGGATTACTTGAACCAGGACCAAGACCGGGAATTTTTCCAGTTGAATTATTATTACTTTTTGTTGTATTTTTTTCCCTTCTTTGTAGGATTGTTTTACCTTTTGAGTCATTTTATCTTATCGTATGTTGTTTTAAACATGTCTAGGTCTACTTTCTCGTTGAGTTGTAAATGGAGTACAAAATCCACTCCGATGATCACTTTCTTGCGACCTTGACTTGTTGTTCTCACATAGGTAGAACTATAGCGAATATAAAGGACAAACTTACTATCCCCCAATTAAATAGGTTTAGACAAACATGTTTTGGCCCCTTACTAGATAGTAACATAATCTTTAACTGCCAGTTGATTCACTACATTCTACTTAGGGAGGTGAATGAGAGTAGGGAAGATGTGATGAGTTTTGGGTTGTTAGGGCATAAGGTTTCATTTGGTATCAGTGGCGGATCCAGGATTTTATGGCAGGGGGGCACAAGTTCGTATAAATATAACTTTAGAAGCATTGATACAATATTTAAATTACATAATATCGATTGGGTTAAATTACAAGTTTAGTCCCTGAACTTTCGGGTTTGTGTCTATAGTACTTCCTAAACTTAAAAATGTGTCTAATAGAATCTTAAACTTTTAATTTTGTGTCTAATAAGTTCTTGAATTTTCAATTTTGTGTATGATAAGTGGGGCTTATTTGACATTTTTCAAAATTCACAGATTTACTAAACACAAAATTGAAAGTTTATAGTTTTACATAAAATTCAATTATGAATGCTTAGGATTTAAATTGATAAAATTATTAGATTAAAGTTTTAATTGACCCAAAGTTTAGGGGTAGAATTGATTTTTTTCCTATTTTTTTAAAAATAAATTTATAAACTCATTTCATAATCTTTTTAGGTTAAAATATCATTTTGGTCATTGTATTTTGGAACTTATTCTATTTTATTCTCAATAATTCCAAATGTCCAAATATAATCATTGTACTTTTAATAATCTTAAAATAAAATAAGTCTATGGTTAACTTTTTCAAAACAAATTTAGTATCTATTAACTTTTGTTTTATAAATTTTGAAAACATATTAAAAATGATGTCTTTTTAAGTGAAAATTATGATTATTAGTTGACCAAGTTCTATAAAAAGTAACTTCAAATTAATAATGACTCATTTAAAGATTTATTAAAATGACATAGGCTAAATTTGAATATATAAAAATATATGAACTAAAATAGAATAAGTCACAAAATACAAAATATCAAATAGTATTTTAACCTTCTTTCTATTTCATAGATAAATTCAAATTTATTAAAGAAAATGGGAATTTTTGTTTAATATATAGGGATAAAAAGCTTAAACAAAAACATAAAACTATATTTTAAAAAAGTTTAAATTATTCAGATTGAAAAATCAATATAAGTTATTAACGAAAATGAAAACTGAAGTTGCCTAAAAAAACTGAAAATAACCGGAAAAAGAAGCAAGTTGTTAAGGAAAATTAAAACTGAAGTTGAGAAAAAACTAAAAATATCAGGAAAATAAAATTTTGATGCGAGTTGGTGTCGAGAACTCAGGACCGGGCAGGGGGCACCTTCTCACAGATGAGGCATAAACCAACAAACCAAAGGACATTTTAACGTTTTAACCGGCAGCTTTTATATATATTCTAATATCATTTTAAGTTGAGGGGGGGCACGTGCCCCCCCTTGCCCCTTCTTAAATCCGCCCCTGTTTGGTATACAAGAATTTGATCTTATCACTGGTCTTAAACATACGATGAGGCATGTTAGGAGGGATGTTGTAATCAGTAGACTTAGAGCCTTATATTTAGGAGATAATGAGGCAATGAAAGGTGATGAATTGGATAAACTGTTCCCGACAATTGAGTTCCAGAGTGACGAAGATGCAGTTAAAATTGCCATTTTCTATTTTATTGAGTTGGTTATGATGGGGAGGGAGCGAAAACAACAGATGGATACGTCCATGCTTGACATAATCGATGACGAGGAGAGTTTTTGCAATGAGGATTGGAGTACATTGATATTCCAGAAAACTATTAGAAGCCTTAAAAAAGCATTGAAGGGAAGTTGAGTCCTACAAGAGGAAGAGAGACAGGTCAAAGAAGCAAGAAACATATAATCTATATGGTTTTCTGCATGCCTTCCAAGTAATCATATTTTAAAGTAATGGCATTTATAGGTTATTATATTGTAATGTACGGATTGTTTCATAAGTTCTTGCTAATTTTGAATGCATGTATGGGCATACGAGACTGTCTCCTCAGTGATGGGGTGTGTTGCAAATCGTGTGAACGAGAATGTCATTCCACGCATCCTTAAATGGACATGCTCCCACTCGCCTACTGTTGCCAGCACCGGCACAATACTGCAAGTGCACGGGCCGCAAGTAATATAAAACAGAAATATTCCGAGTATCAAATCCACAGGGAGGCGAAGCGATAATTAAGCAAAGCAATAATTTCTTGAACACTAAAAATACTTGGGGGAAATAATATTTAGTGGCCAAACCATGAAACAAAAATGAATTTAAAATTTAAGCAATTAAAGATTAAAAATTGATCAATCAAGGAAATAAAAAAATATGGAGAAAGAGTTTTGAGTGAGAAGCGGGATCTTGAAAATCAATTAATAGCTAAATAATTATTACAATTATCCTATCTCGTTGCCCAACTAATTATAATCCTAGAATCTCTGTTAATCACATAGGTTCTCCTATCGGTTTCCCCTAATTATAATTAATCCATTTTAACAACCTAAGTGTCCTTAGCGCCATTAAAATTCGTTAATTATTACGCTCTGATTCATTTTAGGAATCTAAGTTTAATCAACTAATCTCGTTGTCACGACGGGCAATTAAACTAGTTGCATGGATTATGATCTATCCTAATTTCTCTCCACCGAGATTCCATTAAGAATCGGATCAATATACAATTGGCCAGATCGCATACAACATTACGAGCATCCATACAAATAATTAGTAAAAGAGGGCAAGAGATAGGCAATTATAATAACATTTAACTATATATTTTCATTTCAAGACCCCAAATTGGGGTTTAGCTATACATGACTAAAATATCCACAAGATATACAATAGAAATCATAAATTGAGCAAAATAAGAGAAAAGGAAATGACCGTCGAAGACCCCGTCGCTAGAACTTGGAGTCCCTCCGAGCACGCCTTGAGCCTCCTATAGTGCTCTCAAAAGCTCCACAAAATTTTCCCACTACTAACTCTCAAAAGGCTAGAAAGCCTTGAGAGAAGGCTCCAAAAGAGCCAAGGAAGGAAATGAAGGAAAGATGGAGAATTGATTGATTGATCAGAAAAATGGGCACCAAGGGGGTCTATTTATAGGCCCGGAATAGGGACAGCGTCGCGACGCTGTGACGTCATCCAACTTGTCCGCCAAGAAATTGACGCTGTCCCCACAGCGTCTCGACGCTGTGCGGTTTCCAGACCAGTAGGCGCTGATTTCGGCTTGATTCTTGGGCCAACTTCAATTCTTTTTGGATCTTTTCTTCATGGTTGACTTCTTGGGCTCCCCCTTTGACCCATGGTTGGATTTTAGGCTTGGATTGCTCATTTTTGGGCCTTTTTCCACCAAAAATCCATAAAATGCTCCTAAAGACAAAATAGTAAATTAATTTAGATTTCTTAAATAAAAACACAATTAAAGCGCTCAAAAGCTTAATAATTTAGGACTAAAATAACGACATTTCTGCCCGCTATCACCTACGTACTCTCGCATAAGCACTGAGGTGTTTGGGTTGAGGGTGGTGAGTTTCATCTGCCACTTGTTTTTTACTCATCATTTACTGTGATTTCAATACCTAAAATTAAGTTCATATGTATCAGGCGAGGATCAAAGAGTTTCTTGAACCAATAGAGGAGGAGCTTCAATATATGAATAGGATAATGGAACCCCCACGTCCACCAACGCCTTTTCCACCCCCTCCAGAAGTTGACGTCGGTGTTGGCCAGGACATTAAGATGGCAGATATGACTATGCATTATCCCACCTTGATAGATGAGGCAGTAGGATCGATGAAATTGAATGAACAGGACGAGGGTGAAGAGATCAGTGAAGAGATTAAAGATAAGAAGAAAAAAAAAAAGAGAAGTTGCGAATGCACTGAGTTGCTACAAAGTCTTAATGAACGTGTGGTCGCCATGGAAGCCGACTTGAAGTCTGACTTGAAGGCCATCAAGAAGTTCTTACGAAGATTTTCTAAGGTACTATAATGTTTAGTGTACTTTTTTTCTCAACAGTGTAGTTAAACATACAATATATATAGGGCAAATATGTGGATCCTGAGAACTACTTTGGATCAGATGAGGGTCCTTCTAAAGGAGGTGATGGAGATGACGTGTTCGAAAATCCAGAAAAATGTGATGGAGATGATGATCCTTCTAAAGGAGGTGATGAGGGTCCTTTTGGCAAGTCCGAACACCCAGAAAAATGAGATGCGCCATCAGGAAGAGATGAGCCAGCTGAAGAGACCCCAAAAGGAGGTGATGGGTCCGACTTCCAGTTGAAAGGATCTGACGAGGCAGAGGAGGGACACACGAACCTGGTAATAATCAGTTCGTACTATTTACATTAGTTTATTGATATTGTGTTTGTTGTGTTGTTGCATAGCCTGTTGAGACGTCACAGAGTATTGAAGAGATAACAACATTTAATGGAGTCAAACACTCTTTGGTACCCAAGACTGAGGTAAGATCGAAGCTTCTATGTAGTTAAGTGTGTTCCTATTACTTTATTGATATTGTGTGTTTGTCGTTGCATAGCCTGTTGAATTGGACTCACAGAGTGTTGAAGAGACAACAACCCATGGACCCGTTGAACGTCGGGGGAAACGAAAGCGTCAGATCTCATGGAAGCTTTGATCTCCGTGGGCAGACACGAGGCCAGATGGAAAAAGAAAAAAAAAGTTAAGGCGTACAACCCCATGTGCGTCATACCACCTGAACTTGATCATCGGTTCCGTGGTTGTGATGTGGACTTTTCCTACCGCAAGCGCACGTGTCAAGTAATAATATGGTGATTTGTAAATCGAATGTCGTCCTCTGGATTGGATTTTAAGTTAAACTAAGTACCATGAATACTTTTCCTCAATTTTATTTAGGAACCGAAAAGTAGTGAAGTTGGAAAACAAAGGTGATGCAATTTAAAGATGTGAGATTCAATTGAAAGAATTCTTAGGGAATTGATTTCGTCAGTTTAGTTTAGGATTAATTTAAGGGAATGAATTGTAACGTGCATTTATTTTATGAGCCTAATAACCTTTTATCACAACTATCTCTCCCGAGCATAATTGATTCTCACGCATATAATTAACTTGATATCCCTATCTAAGTTCATTAACATGCAAGGCTTTTAGTTCTTTTGACCAATTCTAAAGTTATTCTAAATTCCGTCAGGAGCTTAGAATTTCTATAGTTATGCAATCTTAGATAAGTCTACGCTAAACCCCCTCTCCCGAGCAAGATTTTTTTTTTGACAATATGTGGGGGTGGAGGATTCGAACCACAGACCTCGTGGTTATTAGTACAACTTTATGCCAGTTGAGCTAAGCTCTTGTTGGCTCCCGAGCAAGATTCAACACTTAAATCAATCAACTAATGACCAATTAATTGAAAGCATTCACATATGATTGCATACATAAAAAAATTGCACAAAACATTCCATAAATCAATCCATAAACTAGGGCTGAGCATCGGTTGGTCGGGGTCGGTTTTGGCCCCAAACCGACGTCGAACCGACCGTAATCGGTTTCCAAAACTGGAAACCGATTTTTTTTAAATCGGTATTTTTGTCGGTCGGTCGGTCGGTTTGGTCGGTTTAACTGACAGTTTTGTTTTTTTTTTTAGTTTTATTTAATTTTGGGTTTTAATGAAATTAGCAACTATCTGTCCAATTTCTTTTTAAATTGTAATTTTAATTTTAATGTGTGATTAAGTTGGGCCTTCGAGGTCGATTTTATTTCTTTTTAATTTTGTTTTTTAATGATTTTTTTTTTTACTTTTTCAATTTTATTTAAATTGTAATTTTAATTTCAATGTGTCGATTAAGTTTGAACGAATTTTTTAAGAAATAAGTAAATAATAATATGTTCTTAATAGACATTTTTTAATTTGACAATTTGAAATTATTTACTATTGAACATATTAAATTAATGTAAACACTAAACATACAATAATTACCAAACAAAAAAATAACAATAATAGTTTGATTGAAAATGAAAAAAAGAACATTATCATATAAAAGTCTCTAAATTAAAAGTTTAAACATCAAATTCAAATACATATTAATCAAAGTACTCTTAATATTTTGATACAAGAGCAAATGCTAAAATTCAAGATACATATTACATAACATTATTTTCTTAGAAAAGTACAAAAATCAAATTTGCAACTGTGCAAACTTCTCCACTTGATCCACCTTCTTTTCTTCATCCACAATTGGTTGGAATCCTACAAAATTTGAAAGAGAGAGAGAGAAAAACGAAATACAACATTATTAAGATTTAAAAGTATAAATAAATTAAAAAAAACAAAAAGTAAAATCAACAGATTCAATACAATACCGTCTTCAAACATTGAAGTTTTTGCTATGGCTATCAAATCATCAAGATCTAATGATATCGGTTTAGAGTCTAGCCAATTTTTAGCGCATATAAGAGCCTCCACCGTCTTTGGAGTCAAAGAACAACGAGATGTGTTGACTACACGTCCTCCAGTACTGAAAGCTGACTCATATGCTACGGTAGATACTGGAATTGTCAATATATCTCTACTGATACGACTGAGAACCTCAAACCGATGACCATTCTGCTTCTACCAATAAAGTATGTCAAAAGAACTACTATCTTTAGCAAGAGTTTCCAACAAATATACATCAATCTCTGACTCCTTATCAAAACTTGTGGTCTCAACACTTTTGAACTGAAGTATTATATCATAGTTGAAGTTTTCATACTCATCTAGGTCCATTGTTTCATCATCAAATCTCAAATCAACATTAGCACTAGCACTACTACTACCACCACTCCCACTACTAAAACTAACAGATGCAGCTCTAGTACTATATTCATGAAAAAGACGTCTCAAAACATTCTCTACTGAAGATGTCATTCTTTTAGAAATTTCTGGACCAAAGAAGTTGTCAAAAAAATATGATAATAACTTCAACTTAAATTGAGGATCCAACACAACAGCAACATACAACAAAATATTGTTCTTCCTCTCATCAAATCCCCAATACTTTTCAAACTTAGCCTTCATCGCATTAGCCATACTAGAAAGCATTCTATTTGAACCCCTTGAATTCAAGAGTATACAATTCTGAATTGTAGAAATCTGATGAAACATCAAATTAGAAGTAGTGTACAAAGACCCTGAAAGTTTTAACTTGACATTATAAAAAACTTTCAAAAACCTAACCAATATCTTAGCATTTGCACAATCATCTTTGGTAGGTGATGAATCATTCTTATAAATAGGATCTTCATCCTCTAACCTGTCAAAAGCTTTTTCAAACTTACTAACTGCCTCAAGCATCATATAAGTTGAGTTCCATCTAGTAGTAACATCAAGACATACAGAACTCTTGCAAGAAATTTTTTCAATTTCAGCACACTTCTTAAATTTCAAGAGACGTGCAAGAGAAGACCTTACAAATCTTACAGCATTGCGAATCCTTTCAATGCACTCATGATGTTCTTTCAAAGCATCACATACAATATGATTTAGTATATGTGCACAACATCGAACATGCAAAAATTCACCCTTAAACAACAACCCCTTACTAAATCTTTTGAGAAGAAAAGCAACAACAGTATCATTGGAACTGGCATTATCAACAGTCAAGGTCATAACATTTTCAATGCCCCATTTCTTTAAATTACTCTCACTAGTCTTACCAATGGTATCCCCTCTATGATTCTCAATTTGACAAAAGCTAAGAATCCGTTTATGTAATTTCCATTCAGAATCAATGAAATGAGCAGTCAGTACCATATAACTCATGTTTGCCCCCGACGTCCAACAATCAGTAGTGAGAGAAACTTTACATTTCAAACTTGCAAACATTTCTTTCAAACGGTCTCTCTCCCTAGCATAGACCTCAAGAACATCTATAGCTACAGTAAATCGAGATGGAACAACAAACTTAGGTTCTTGCCCACATGTCAATGTATCAACAAATTTCAGAAAACCTTCATTCTCCACAAACTTAAAAGGCAATTCATCTCTAATTATCATTTCAGCCAAAGCTGTTGGACATCTCTCCACACTAAATGACTCACATACAAGACTACATTCCCCACCATTATCTTCTTTAGGTTTGAAAGCTAATGTTGTTTGTGATGCATCTCTCTTCCTTTGGTAGGGATACTTTTTACAATTTTCTAGATGATTTTTCATTGTTCCAGTACCATTACGCTTAGAGTGGCATGCATAAACAACTCCACAATATTTACACTTAGCATAAGGGTCATTAGGATCACCTTTCAACCTCTTAAAATGATCCCAAACCATAGATTGTTTCATACGCGCCTTTTTTTTAGAACGGTAGAATTCTCTCCTTCAAGTTCTGCTTCTGGATGTGGATCTGGATCAAGATCAACGGTATTTCTAGTTTTGCTCTTCGTAGTCGTATCCGTTTCTGTAGCATTTTCATTCTTTGAATTGTTTGTTCCCACGGTATCCATGTTTACCCTACAAGATAAAAAGT
The DNA here is from genome assembly GCA_017139565.1 of Luffa aegyptiaca. Taxonomy (NCBI): domain Eukaryota; kingdom Viridiplantae; phylum Streptophyta; class Magnoliopsida; order Cucurbitales; family Cucurbitaceae; genus Luffa; species Luffa aegyptiaca. The sequence goes on from CM029397.1 coordinate 30,137,496, forward strand.
AAGAATACGAAAGTAGTGATTACATTATTCAAATTTCAAATACATTGTACAAACAAATATGTATCCACCGTATTTACTCACTCGTAAGAATTTTCCAGCGTAACGAATCGAAGATCTGATGAGAGAAATGGACAATAATCCCAAGTGACGAATGTCGAATGGTGATTTTAATCTGAAGAAACAAAGAATAAAAATCAGTGAATCAATCCAACAATCCCCTTTCTAATTTATAATTTCTATTTAGTATTTCAATTCAATAAGAATCAAAGAATATCCCAAAAAATTCAAAAAACTAATGCGAGGGGGGGGGGGCTTATTCGGTATTTTGGTACGGTACCTAATCAAAGAAAAGAAAACCCAAATGACAGTGGATTCATATAAACCAAAACAACACATTAAAAAGAAAAGAAAATCCAAATGCCAGCCATAATTGAATTGAATGAATTACAACTAATTAAAACAAAAACAGATTGAGAATGATGAATGAATACCCAAAATAGCAACCGAAGAAGACCTTAATCTTGGACCAAAAGTCTTTGTTATATCTTTGTTGCAGAAGAAGCACGGCGGCGACTCGGCGGCTGACGACGACTGCGACGGGCGGCGAGATTTAGAACAAGAAGAAGAAAAACGGATGGACGGACGGCGCCGTTAGTTGCAGACCACGGGTCCACGAGCACGAAGAAGACGAAGAAGAAGGCGACTGCAGAGTGCGGAGGGGAGGCGAAGTGACGACGACTGCGGAGGGGAGGCGACGCGACGGCGACTGGGGTTTGCGACTGCGTGGTGCGTGGCTGCGTGCAAGGGTTTTTCTGAGATGGGTAGGTAGGGAAATAGATTATCGAAGAAGAAGATAAGAATATAAATGGAACTTTTTTTAATTTTTTTTTTAAAAAGGAATGGAGAAGGGCTGACCAGCTGATGCGTGGGCACTGGGCTGGGCTGGTGTTGGTGGGAAATAAAATTGGATGGAAGGGAGTTGGGCTTGGGGCCTATAATATAAAAGAATTTTTTTTTTAAAAAAATTGTCGGTCGGTTTGGTCAGTTCTCGACCTTCCCCGAGAATCGACCGACCGACATGTCGGTTTAGCTCAATGCCGAACCGACACCGACCGACCTTTGCTTGAAACCGACCGATCGACGTCGATTCGGTCGGTTTCGGTCGGTCGGATCAGTTTTTCGGTATTTTTCGCTCACCCCTACCATAAACATAAACGACTACATCAATCCCTAAGAAACAAGCTTAGCTACTCATACATGGCGTTACGTATAACCTAAGCATGATAAAGCCATTAAATCTAACTAAAGATAAGGAAAAGGAAGGAAAACACTCAAAGTCGTTGAAACTGGCACGTCCCCATCACGATCTCCACACCTTCAAGCTTGGTTCCCGCTCTTTGGCCTTGCTTCAGCTCCCACAGAAGGTCTCTAGTCGAAATTAGGGCTAAATTCTCTCAAATTGGACTCCCCTTAGCCGTAGCAAATAAGGATGAATATATAGGAAATCTGTCGACAACGTCGAGACGCTATGGACAGTGTCGCGACGCTGTCCTCTGCATCGCCAAAACAGAATAGGAAAATGTCACAGCGTCGAGACGCTGCCTCTATTGCCGCCCAATTCAAATTAGGAAACTTTGGAGCGTCGAGACGCCACAAGGCTAGCGTCTCGACGCTAGCTCTCGGATATGCCCACTTTGTTCAGCCTTCAACTTGATTTCTCTTTGCTTCTTTGGCTTCTTTTGGCGTCCTGAACACCCGATCAACTCCAAATTCTCGTTTTCACTCTAATAAGCAATTTCCTACAAAATAAACATTAAAGTGCATTAAAATGGCCAAGAATTACTCAAAGACTAACTATAAATTATGGGGAAATATAGCTCGCTATGCGCGCTACAAACACCCCCAAACTTAAGTTTTTGCTAGTCCTCGAGAAAACTAAAAATTAGACAACTGTTGTAATAAGATGCAACAACACACAACTCAATCCTCAAGGCTCAAAAGTCAATAAGCAAGTGGTGCGTCGTCAGCTGAATGGATGGATGTGAGATAAGATGATAAATAAGAATAAAGATAAATTCAGCCAACCCTAGTGCAAGTATACACTGTCGCACGTAGTAATAAGAAACCTTAGAAGTATTCCAAGGGTATCGATCCCACGAGGACTAAACTGGAAATTCAGATTTGAAGAAGAAACTGCTCAACTTGATTGCTTAAAAATAGGTAACCAAAGAAATAAGATTGATGATTGGTTTTTAGAAAAATGGATAAAACAAGCAAATGAATAAAAGAATAACAATAAAATAAAACGAGGTATTCAACATGGATTCATCCCAAAGGCAATAACCTTAATCATGGATTATTTAATCTTAAGCCTATTCAATGCATTTTGTCAGATTTAACTCCTATTTGGCCTTGCTCCCAAGAATCGTTAGAAGGCTAAGCGAGTACCGTTATGCACATTTCTGTGACTCGACTCCGACATAGATAATTCACGAATGCAACCTATAACCCTATAGTCGATATAGGGTGCCTTAGGCAGCTTGCCCTATACCGCCGAACAATCTCTTTCGAGCTTTTTCTCCTATATCACCTTTATGAGAACCGATATCGTCTGTCCCTTTCAAGATTAAACTCACATAGCATGCAAAGTCTAAGTGATCAAGTTAAACTCATCAAGATCAGAGTGATATTCAATAAAGAATGACATGCATTGAACAAAACTTAAGCAAATAAAACACTTTCAAGCTATTGAACTATAAGGGAATTCACCATATTGAACCCCTCAACGGAATTTAGCTACTCATGGTGAGATAAAGTGCAAATGAATACATTTTCATTGAAATAAGAATGTAAAGAATACAGAATAATGAAAAGTATCAAGAGTTGGAAATAATGGAAATAGCCAAATACTATGGGTTTTCTATTTATCTAATCCTTCTAGAGTTCGCTTAGACACTCCACTCTCTCGCTTTTACAAGTGGGAATGGGTGAAAATCCCTACAAACCCTAAGGTTTGATGTCTAACTAAAGTTAGAATTTAGTCATCTAAGAAGGACCTCGGGCATCCCTACTCATAGGCGTCAACTAGGGTTCTGTCACCACACTCTTCTTCCAAATGAGTTCTGCTTGAATTTGACTTTGAATCTCGAGCTTATATAGTGTGGGAAATGGTTGAGGAGCTGTGAAATAGGTGCTGGTAGGTAGCCCAGTCGGTTTTAGGGTCAAAACAGCCGGTTAGGTGCGAAGAAGTCTCGTCAACAATGACCCGCGGACGACTCGGAACTGTCTTTGTTTTTCCAGAAATGCGGTCACATTTCATTTTGCCTTCCCAGAAATGCGGTCGCATTTCTGGGCAAAATCCAGCTTTTCCTTTGTTTTCCTGCACAACAATAAACTTAGTCAAATTCTCTTAAAATCAAGTCTTTTTAACCACAAATGAGCATAATTTGACAAAAGTGAATCTCAACACCCTAACTTATCAACTTTAACATATTTTGAGCTCGAGAACAGTAAAATTGATCTAAACATGCAATATTTGACAAAGAAATGAGCTAAATATAAGGGTAAAATAGGTATATTTTTTACCCTTATCACACCCTGATAACTCTCCAAAAGGGAGTTATTTAGACCTTATTTCTATATTGATTTGTGTGTCTTTTGTGCTAAATAGGGTTGCTATTAGATAGATATTATATGTTTTAACCCATTTGGAAGAATGGATGCTTTGGAAGTTATTTTGTGCAGAATATATTGCTGAGCGACTTGAGGGAGAAAAATCTGTGCTAGAGCAAAGCTGGGAGCAAAACTGCCACGTCACAGCTCGTTAGCCAATTTAACAAACTGAATTCTGTTAAGCTATTCTCGGATTTATGGAGCAAAGAGAGCCATCCACGTGTCTAGGTCAACCTAATTCAAGCCTCCTATCACTCTATAAAAGGAGATAGCCACCCAAGTCAAATTCATTCCACTTTTGGGGAAGAGATCATACTCATTTCCACATTTGGGAGCCGAATAGAGGAGAGAGATTGGAGACCAACAAGAAGACCATCAACTGCAAGCTGACCAAGGGAATTAATATTTTCTTGCATTATTTTGTAATTATGGATATGCTTACTCAGATTGTAACGTGTGTTTCCATGCATTTTATGAACTAAGTAGCTCTAGGCGTTGGTTAGGGAGCATGTAATTGCCGTGCTTAATCTCTAGTAATAAATATTGATTTGATGCATCTTGATTAATTGTTGTGTTCATTTCCATTATATGCCCGCCTGGCCAGTCGATATGAATACCTTTCTTTAGTTTCAGGGATGATTTAGGGAGTGTGTGGCGGTTAATCACACTAGATCATTGTGTATTGGTGAACGCCAGTGACTGGGCTAGGGATAGCCAGTTGCCTAGTGCTTGATCGGTAGAGCTTCATTGGAGTAGAAACATATTCTAAAAAATCCGGAGTTCCGGGAGGAATCTGCTAATAAGACTGTGAGAGTTTTGCATGATCAATAATATTGCTAGAGCATCTTTCAATTACTATATCCTGACCAGCGCCTGTTTCTAATCTGTCTGCCTATTTGTTTACTTTCTGTTCTGTCATTTCTTTTGTTTCAACATTATATCAAAACCAATCATTTTAACCACCTTTGAAACCATTAAAAAAGATAAACAAAATAGATAAAGTGGAAGCTAATTCAGACATTGGATTCGATAAATACTTATTACTTGCTACGGATTGTGTATACTTGCACAGAGTTCTAGAGTCTTTTTATATCTTATTTTTACTCACTCTGGAAACCCAATAAGTTTTTGGCGCCGTTGCCGGGGACTTGAATAAGTTTTTATTTGATCTATTTTGTGTATGTGTTTTAGTGGTTTGGTGCTAGAACTTTTTGATTGTTTCTTTTGTTTTTGCAGGTGTGAGTTTGGTGCATGAGCGATCCGCCTGGGGTAAGGTTCGAGCTTGATCCAGAAATCGAGAGGACATTCAGGAGAAGAAGGAGAGAGCAGCGTAGAAACCAGAATTCAATGGCTCATGTGTCGCGTCTCCCGCAAGGTCCTGAAGAACCAGTGAACCCCCAGCAGAATCGTGTGCTGCAGCAAAACCAGCCGCTGGAGCAAAATGAACAACAAAATAATCAGGCTGAGAATCCTATCTTGGTAGCGAACGATAGGGCCAGAGCCATTCGAGCGTATGCTTTTCCAATGTTTGATGAGTTAAATCCAGGGATTGCACGTCCTCACATTGAGGTAGCAAATTTTGAAATGAAACCGGTAATGTTTCAGATGTTGCAAACTGTGGGTCAATTCCATGGTTTGTCATCTGAAGACCCCCATTTACATCTTAAGTCTTTTCTAGGAGTTAGTGATTTTTTTGTAATTCAAGGGGTGCCTACGGATGCCCTTAGATTAACTTTGTTCCCGTATTCTCTTAGAGATGGAGTAAAGGCGTGGTTAAATTCTTTTGCTCCAGGATCAATTAGGACATGGAATGAGTTAGTAGAAAATTTTTTGAGTAAATATTTCCCACCTAATAGGAATGCTAAACTGAGGAGTGAAATAGTAGGGTTTAGGCAACTTGAAGATGAGACTTTTAGTGAGGCTTGGGAAAGGTTTAAGGAGCTTTTGCGAAAGTGTCCCCATCATGGTTTACCACATTGTATCCAAATGGAAACATTTTACAATGGGTTAAAAGGAGCAACCCAAGGTATGGTTGATGCTTCGGCTGGAGGGGCCCTTTTGGCAAAAACTTTTAATGGAGCCCATGAAATTTTAGAAAGAATATCTACTAATAGTTGTCAGTGGTCAGACGTTAGAGGCACAAATAAAAAGGTTAACAGTGTGTTAGAGGTTGATGGTGTGTCCACCATTAGGGCTGATATTGCAATGCTACCTAACGCTCTTAAAAATGTGACAGTGGTTAGTCATCAGCAGCCGCCAGCTGTGGAGCCTGCTATAGTGGTGAACCAAGTTGCAGATGCAGCATGTGTCTATTGTGGTGAAGATCACAACTACGAGTTTTGCCCCAGCAATCCAGCTTCTGTGTTTTTTGTAGGTAATCAGAGGAACAACCCTTATTCTAACTTTTATAATTTCTCATGGGGAGGACAAGGAAGCAATGTGCAAGCACAGCAAAAGGTGAACCAGTCGGGATTTGCTAAAGCACAGGTATTGCCCCAACAAAATAAGCAGGCTTTGCCCCAGCAAAGTTCAGAGAGTTCTCTTGAGGCAATGATGAAAGAATATATGACTCGTACAGATGTCGCTATTCAAAGTAATCAAGCTTCAATGAGAGCCCTAGAATTGCAAATGGGCCAGCTAGCTAATGAGCTGAAGGCAAGGCCTCAAGGGAAATTTCCTTCAGATACTGAACACCCTAAAAGAGAAGGTAAGGAGCAGGTAAAGGCAGTGACTCTTAGGAGTGGTAAGCCACTAGAAGAAAGAAAGGAGCCTAGTAAACCCCAAGATGTAGAAAATAATCGTGATAAAAATGTTGTTGTTGAGAAAGAGTTGGAGTCTGGTCAGGGTGCTGGAGGTAGCAATAATGATGCTGGAGCATCGGTTCTGTACCAGATGTGGAACCACCTTATGTGCTGCCCCCACCTTATGTACCACCTCTACCTTTTCCACAAAGGCAAAGGCCTAAGAATCAGGATGATCAATTTAAGAAGTTTTTAGAGATTCTTAAGCAATTGCATATAAATATCCCTTTAGTAGAAGCTATTGAGCAAATGCCTAATTATGCTAAATTTCTTAAGGATATTTTAACTAAAAAGAAGAGGTTAGGTGAGTTTGAAACTGTATCTCTTACTGAGGAATGTAGTGCTATTCTTAAGAATGGGCTACCAACCAAGGCTAAGGATCCAGGGTCATTTACTATACCTGTGTCTATAGGTGGAAAAGAGTTAGGTAGAGCACTCTGTGATTTAGGTGCGAGCATCAACCTTATGCCTCTTTCGGTCTATCGGAAGCCAGGTATTGGTGAAGCTAGGCCTACCACAGTCACACTCCAATTAGCTGATAGGTCTATCACATATCCAGAGGGTAAAATTGAGGATGTCTTAGTGAAAGTGGATAAATTCATATTTCCTGTTGATTTTATTATTTTGGACTATGAGGCTGATAAAGATGTCCCAATTATTCTAGGTCGTCCATTTTTGGCTACTGGTAGGACGTTGATAGATGTTCAAAAAGGGGAATTAACAATGAGGGTTTATAATGAGGAAGTAAAATTTAATGTATTTAAGGCCATGAAGTATCCGGACGAAATGGAAGATTGCTCTTTCATTAGGATTTTGGAGAACACAATTGTTGAGACAGCAATTCAGGATTCGGCACACAAACATTTGGAAAATCATGGAGAGGTTAGTGTAGAGGATTTAGAAGTTTTTTCTTTAGAAAGAAAAAATGAAAAAGAAGTGTTTAGGTGTGAGGATGTTTTTGAGTCTTTAGATTTAGATCAAAGGAAGGCTCCTCCTATTAAGCCATCCCTGATTGAGGCACCCACTTTAGGTTTGAAGCCCTTGCCGGTTCATCTAAAGTATGTGTATCTTGGGGAGGGTGAGACGTTGCCCATTATTGTTGCATCAGATTTAATGCCAGAGCATGAGGAGGCCTTAATAAAGTTGCTGCAGCAATATCGCAAAGCAATCGGTTGGACATTGGCTAACATTCAGGGAATTAGATCATCTTTCTGTATGCACAAAATCACTCTAGAGGAGGGATCCTTTAGGAGTATTGAGCAATAGAGAAGGCTTAACCCTGCAATGAAAGAGGTTGTTAAAAAGGAGATGATCAAATGGTTGGATGCGGGCATTATTTATCCAATTGCAGATAGCAATTGGGTAAGCCCTGTCCAATGTGTTCCTAAGAAAGGAGGTGTCACGGTGATGAGCAATAAAGACAATGAGTTGATCCCAACCAGAACAGTAACTGGCTGGAGGGTTTGCATGGATTACAGGAGGCTTAACAAAGCCACCCGTAAGGACCATTTCCCTCTACCATTTATTGACCAGATGTTAGATAGATTGGCTGGTCAGGCCTACTACTGTTTCTTGGATGGTTATTCTGGGTATAACCAGATTACTATTGCTCCTGAGGATCAGGAAAAAACCACTTTCACCTGCCCTTATGGGACGTTTGCTTTTAGGCGAATGCCTTTTGGCCTTTGCAATGCTCCAGCAACATTTCAGCGGTGTATGTTAGCAATTTTTTCTGATATGATTGAGTCCACTGTTGAGGTATTTATGGACGATTTTTCAGTTTTTGGAGGGTCTTTTCAAAATTGTTTGGATAATTTAGGTAAGGTGTTAAAAAGATGTGAGGATACACATCTAGTTCTTAATTGGGAGAAATGCCACTTCATGGTGAAGGAGGGCATTGTGTTAGGACATAGGATTTCTAAGAACGGTCTTGTTGGGATTGGTGTCCTAAAACTCGTAGATAGTGAATGTTAAACGAATTATATACTTATTCGATAAAGGCGTTATTGAGATTAATTCAGTAAAGTTATTACTGAATAAAGTAAATTGCACATATAATAACCCAAATCCAATAAACTAAGATCCATGGCTATAGGATGAACACTTGAGCTTTATGTAGAGACATAAAAGTGGATCAAGCTTGAGTAATAGCCAAAACAGTCTATAGTATAGGGATAGGGTTGGGTACCTTATTCTGGAGACACTATGAGACGCGACCCACTTTATAGATGGTATAGACGATGTGATCCTAAATCGTCCATGTAGAGACATGCGAGTGGGGGCGTCCTATGCAATGAGTTTGCATAAGACCAGGACCAAGAAATAAGTCGCTCTCGCTTTATAACACCGTTTACTGACGAAACTGACTATTTCATGTGATGACCTAGGTAACTCGATCTTAATCCTGAGCTAACTATGAACTCCTGTTTATTCGGACTTATCCTTAGATCTGCATAGGTGAGAGTGGCTCAGTATCGCCGACTCAATAAGCCTCCCATTTCAGGGATATGAACGAGTAGATAGCTGGGGACATAGTCGTGCAAGAAGGAATTCACTCCTACCCGAATTAGGGATAGTAGAGAGGTTGTTCCCTTAAGTGCTGACTCCGGGGCTTGAACAAAGGGATCCCGCCCTCTCATTGGCCCGAGAGGGACTCGGTTTATTGGTTGGACCATAAACCAATTGTTCATTAGAGGATCAGTGGGACTTAAGGAACTAGAAGTACTATAGGGGTAAAACGGGCTTTTGACCTAGCTATAGATACGGACAACCTGTGAAGGATCGACTTACTAATCATGGTTAAATCAAGTGGACGGAAATATATCTATAGTGAGGGGAGTGCAACTATCGGGCTATAGTGGAGTGTCCCGGTAGTTAACAAATGTTGGCTAGCTTGGATAATGAGATTAGTCGGTTAGCCTCAAATCGTTGGAGCCCATGATCTATAGGTCCATTAGGTCCCCCTACTAGCTCATATCGGAACAAAGCCTAGAACAAAAAGATAGGAAGCTTTGAATCGTTCAAAATCGGGAAAACGGGTATTATCGTAAATTGTGTTTGACACAATAATTTAATTATGAATTAAATTAGAAAATGAGAGATGGAGTATTTAAAAGTGTTTTGAATACCATATATGTATTAGGAATCATATATAATTCATGACACTAGGTGATAAAGATTAATTGGATTAATCATGTAAAAATTACTTGGAATTGTACAAATTAATTTCCTAGAAATCAATTTCAATTTTGAATTGAAATAGGAATGAATTGCAAGCTGAAAATTGAGAATTTAGATTCAATTTTAAGTGGATTTAGTGGCATTCCCACTCTTGCATGTTGATGCATAGTGGAAAACAACACAACCATGCACTAGTTGCATGTGTTGTGAATTAAACACCTAGAATCCACTTTGAGTTGCAATTTCACCATGTGTCTAGTGTCATGAGGCTTCTCTTTGCATGGAAGATGTCTATATAAGGAGTATGAATCAGATTCAAAGGAGGAGAGCCATTTTCCATATTGTTATGCTGCTGGATTTTGGTCTCAAACTCACTCATCTCCATATATCTCTCTAGTGCTTGAACCTTCAAGCATTCCCTTCCCATTCCCTATCTCTATAGACTCCCACAAGTCGTTCTTGGCCCGGAGAATAGTAGGGAAGACACTAGAGGTGGTCCACACACCGTTCGTGATCAAAGGAATCAAAGGGAGTTGTTGAATCGGTCTCCAAAAGGTTGGTAAAAAATCTGCTCTCTCCTTACGGTATTTGGACAGCATGTTTTCATTTTCTAAAATTGATGTAGTTAAGTGCCTCCGATCCTAAAATTGCTTCCGCATGTGTTATATGAATACCTTAAGGTCTAGAAGTTGATAGAGAAAAAATTGAGGTTATTGAGAGACTAGAACCACCGAATTTAGTGAAAGGGATTCAGAGCTTTTTAGGTCATGCTGGATTTTATAGAAGGTTCATAAAAGATTTCTCAAAAATCAGTAAACCTCTTTGTAACTTATTGTGCACTGATCATGTTTTTGACTTTAATGCAGATTGTAGGAAGGCTTTTGAGACTTTAAAAGCTGCTTTAATCTCAGCACCCATTCTGTGTGCACCTAATTGGAATTTACCATTTGAGGTAATGTGTGATGCGAGTGATGTTGCAGTAGGTGCTATGTTGGGGCAAAAACAGGGCAAATTTATCCATCCTATCTACTATGCAAGCAGGGTTTTAAATGAGGCACAAGTCAACTATACAACTACTGAAAAGGAGTTATTAGCTGTTGTGTTTGCCTTTGAGAAATTCCGGCCATATTTGATTGGGTCCAAAGTCACAGTGTTCACGGATCATGCAGCAATAAGGTATTTAATGTCTAAGAAATATGCAAAGCCTACACTAATTCGTACGGTTTTATTATTACAGGAATTCGACTTGGAGATAAAGGACAAAAAGGGATCAGAGAATGTCATTGCAGATCACTTGTCTCGTCTTGATCCATCATCATCTTTGATGAAGCAATCTGCCATTTCAGATTCTTTTCCAGATGAACAGCTTTTTGCTGTTGAGGTAAAGGTAGTCAAGGATGTCCCTTGGTATGCTGATATTCCTAACTTTTTGGTCAAGGGAGTCACTCCTATTGACATGGATTGGAGGCAGATGAAGAAGTTTAAGCATGATGCGAAATATTTTTATTGGGATGAGCCATTTATGTATAAGCAATGCTTTGATGGTATTATTCGTAGGTGTGTTTCAGGTGATGAAGCGAAAGAAATCCTGGAGCAATGTCACTCTTCGCCGTATGGAGGCCATTTCAGCGGTCAGAGGACAGCTATGAGGATTTTGCATTGTGGATTCTTCTGGCCCTCCTTGTTTAAGGAAGCCCATTGGTTCTACAAGCAATGTGATGCCTGCCAAAGGAGAGGAAACTTAGGGCCTAGAGATGAAATGCCTCTTACTTACATTTTGGAAGTTGAATTATTCGATGTATGGGGTATTGATTTTATGGGGCCATTTCCCCCTTCTAATTGTAATGTTTTTATCTTATTGGCAGTTGATTACGTGTCCAAGTGGGTGGAGGCCATTGCATGCCATCAGAATGATGCCAAGACAGTATCAAGGTTTCTTCAATCGCACATCTTTGCGCGGTTTGGGACACCTAGAGCTTTAGTGAGTGATGAGGGTACACATTTTGTTAATAATATCTTAACTAAGCTTTTAGCTAAGTATGGAATTAAGCATAGGATAGCTAGCCCTTATCACCCACAAGCAAATGGTCAAGCTGAAATAAGTAATAGGGAAATAAAATCTATTCTAGAAAAAGTAGTCCATCCATCTAGGAAGGATTTGTCTTTTAGGTTGGATGAGGCTCTTTGGGCTTATAGGACAGCCTATAAGACTCCTCTTGGTATGTCTCCCTATAGGTTAGTATATGGGAAAGCTTGTCATTTACCATTACAGCTTGAGCATAAAACGTTTTGGGCTTTGAAGAAATTAAATTTTGATCTGAGTCGTGCAGGAACAATTAGAATGCTGCAGCTTAATGAATTTGAAGAATTTCGCCAATTTTCTTATGAAAATGCGAAAATGTATAAAGAAAGACTAAGCTGTGGCATGACAAGAAAATTAGGCCTAAAGAGTTTGTCAAAGGTCAAAGAGTTTTGCTTTATAATTCTAGATTAAAATTGTTTCCCGGGAAACTAAAATCTAAATGGTCAGGGCCATTTATTGTGATTGAAGTTTTTCCCCATGGAGCAGTTACTTTGAAGGATGAAAAAGATGGGAGAGTGTTCAAGGTGAATGGACAGCGTGTGAAGCACTATTGGGGAGAGGAGTTTCAAACGAAATATCCTTCCCTAAAGCTAGTTGACGATTGAGGGAGCAAGATTTTTGCGGGAGCATTTCGCAGAGCAATATTTTGAGCTCCCAGTGTTTGTTTTTATTTTCTCGCTGATATGATTTGATTTTAATTTGAATTAGGTTAGATTTGGTTTGTTTAAATTGTGCATGATTTATTTTAAGTTCGTTATTATTTTTAATTCCGTAGATTTTACCGTGATTTTGAATATTTTTATTATTTCTGGTAATTTAGTTTTTTTTATTATTTATTTCGATTAGATTATATTTAGTTTTTATTTTCGATTATTTTAATTTCTGTTTAGATTAGGGTTAATAAAGATTTTTCCTGATTTATTCGGCTTCAAATAAAAATAAAGATAAGATTTGATTTGAGCGGTTAATTTATATTTGAATTTTCGGATTTGATTTTTCTATTTTAAATTTGAATTCCGTATCCAAGATTCTTCAGGTAATCTTTTGTTCAGAAGGTTGTTGCGGCAAAGTTATGGCTGAAGCAATTCGTCCGAATAGGAAGGGTTTTTATTGTGAATTAATTACTTTTACCGTTTGATTTTGAATTTTGTGTGGGCAGGTAAATTGCATGGATGCTGCCACGTGACGCGCAGGGATAATCCAACGGTTTAGTCGTTTGACAGCACATAATTATTTACCGTGGGCGATTGAAATTCAAGATTTTACCGTTGAAGGATTTAAATTACAAGATTGCATGGGGTTTGAACGGTAATTCCATTTAATGAGGAGCAAAATCTTTCGGTTACGATTTATTTTGCTGAAGCCCTATTTATTCACAAGCCTTCGGTAAGTTATTCTCACTTCATCTACTTGTTCATCTCTTGTCGTTTATATTCTTCTTCTTTCTCTGTGTGCGATAAACTTCCTTTGAATCTCTGATGGCGGAAACGAGAGCAAAAAAAGAGAGAGATAATGAGGAAGAGGAGGTACCTGTTACCCCCGAAGCACCGAAAGTGAAGACAAAGAAAAAGAAAACACGAGAAGAAAAAGAAGCTAAGAGGAGAAGAAGACAGCAGAGGGCTGAGGATCAAGAAGTTGTACAGAAGGTTGTGGAAGATGTTGCTGCCACAGTGGTTGAGGAAGACCCGAAAGAACCAGAAGAACAAAACCCAGAGCAGACTGAGCCAAGAGTTGCGGATACAGAGGAAGTTTGAAAAGAAAATACAGAGGAAGTTCAAGAAAAACAGGCCGAAGATGTGCTAGAAGAACAGGCAGCGGTTGCGCCTGAAAAAGGTAATGAGCCAATACAAGAGGCTCGAGTAGAGGTGATCATGCTGGAAGTACCCAAACATCGCCGCATGAAGCGAAAAGCGGGCCGCGTCAAGGTAATCCGAACTGATACCCCCTTGCCGCCAACCACTGACTCTGAAAAAGAAAATGCAGAAAGAGAGGAGCAGGAGAAAAAAGAGGCCGAGAAAAAAGCAAGATAGGAAGCAGAGAAAAAGGCTGAAGAAGAAAGATTGTGCAAGCAAAGGGCAGATAGGGGCAAGAGTGTTGCTGCAGCATCGGAGGAACCTGACGAAATATAAGAGCCACAGTTGTCGTATGTTCGCTTCGTCAACAATCTTGCCATAGCAAAATATGCTGAGTTGCTGAAAAGAGACTTCCTGTTTGAAAGAGGATTTAGTGGTGATCTTCCACATTTTCTGAGGGCCGACATTACGAACCACGGCTGGGAGTTGTTTTGTTCAAAGCCTGAATCTGTGAACGCGCAGGTAGTGCGCGAGTTTTATGCAAATATTGACAAAGAAGACGGTTTCCAAGTGATCGTTCGAGGTGTTGAGGTTGACTGGAGTCCTGGTGCTATTAACGCACTGTATAACCTTCAAGATTTCCCCCACGCAGCATATAATGAGATGGCTGTGGAGCCATCTAATGAGCAGCTGAGCGACGCTGTGAGGGAACTTGGTATTGAAGGGGTGCAATGGAGGCTTTCAAAAACAGAGAAAAGGACGTTTCAGTCAGCCTATCTGAAGAGGGAAGCAAATACATGGATGGGATTCATCAAACAGAGATTGCTTCCGACAACTCATGACTCGATGGTTTCTAGGGAACGTGTTCTTCTGGCTTTCGCGATTTTGAGGTCTCTAAGCATTGATGTAGGGAAGATTATTGCTAGTGAAATATCTAGATGTTGGAAGAAGAAATTGGGGAAACTGTTTTTTCCGAATACGATTACGATGCTTTGCAAGCGTGCAGGGGTTCTGGAGAATGAAGGTGATGTTATTTTATTTGACAAAGGGATCATTGATACACCCAACTTGGCACGGCTTCAGCGTACGCAAGAGGCACGCCAGGGTGGGCTTGTTTTTGGCATTCACAACATTTTAGAACAACTTGCACTTTCGGCCAGCAGGCAAGAGTTTGCTGAGAGGCAATCTCTAACTTTCTGGAGCTATGTTAAACGTCGTGATGCCAACCTGAAGAAGGCGCTAGCGGAAAATTTTTCCAAACCATACCCAGCCCTTCCAGTGTTCCCTGAGGATTTGTTGAACCCCTGGATTCCGCCCCCACCGATGGAAAGAGAAGAAGAGGATGATGAAAATGAGTAGGGTCAAGAGGACTGACGGATGAAGTGGCCCTGAGCGAGCATGATTTTTGTTCTGTTATTTTTGTTTGCTCGCGCATTTTCTAACCTCATTTTCTTTGATTGTTTTTTTTTTTCTGTTTCTATGTTATCGTTTTTTTTAGGCCACCAAAAATATCTGCTTTTGTAATTTCTTTCTATGTTTTAATGAAATTTCCGGAGTTGTTTCTGTTCTATAAGCATTGAGCATTCCTAACTTAACTGATTTTCTTCTGAATTTTTGAAGCTTGGATTGGTTAAGCTTAATTAGATCAAGGTATTCTGATCTCCAGAAACCTTTTGCTTGAGCATTTCTTCTAGCCTGGTCGATGCTGCGGCAAAGAAGATTCTGAGGTAGTGTTGATTTATTTGATCCACTTTAAGCTTAGTTCTAGTCCCACGCTTAGGTTTAAAATTCAGATAGAAAAATTTAAGTTTGGGGGTAAAATTCATGAATTTAATGATTCTTTGGGGACAATGAATAATTCAATTTTGGGGGACTTTTTGCTACTCCAATTGTTTTGCTCGAGCATTCCTCTCCTTCGTTATATAATTTGCTAGGTTGTTGAGCAACCAGGGACATTTGTGACACCCACAGTTTGTCTTTCCATCAAAAGGTAACCTAGGAAATATGAAAAATGGAAAAATTATTTGCTGAAAAAAAAAGTTGATTGTTGAAAATTTTGCTGAGAAAATTCATGGAGCAAAAGCTTTGAAGGATGAATGATAATCCAGCAGCTTTTCTGTCTCCCAGAACTTAGGTGAGCGTCATCATAAAATGTCGCCATTCTGAGGGGCAAGAGATAGAATAACTAAGGATTTTTGAGCTTTACAAAGAGTATTTAGCCTAGTTGGTGATGAGTTTGAGGCAAGGGTATACTGCACCATAAAGTGGGTCATCCCATGCTTAAGAACTTATGACTGTAGGGCTGCTTTAAGTCTGAAAAACAAAAATATAAACCCCTTAAAAATGTGTTCTAAGATGTCTGATAATAGAGCTAGGCTGTGGCAAGTTCTTAGGATTGAGTTAAAAGTGGTGATTATTGGTCCATGCCGGAAGAATTATTTTGCTGCAGCAGTCCTTGGTTTTGCAGAATGCTCAGGTAAAGGTTGAAGGTAGTGTTGGATTATCTGTTTTGATTAAGCTATGTTTTGTCTGATGTTTTGAATTCTTAAGAGAAGGTTGGTTAGTATTGCTCGGGATGCGCAATAGTTCAAGTTTGGGGGTATGATAACTCTCCAAAAGGGAGTTATTTAGACCTTATTTCTATATTGATTTGTGTGTCTTTTGTGCTAAATAGGGTTGCTTTTAGATAGATATTATATGTTTTAACCCATTTGGAAGAATGGATGCTTTGGAAGTTATTTTGTGCATAATATATTGCTGAGCGACTTGAGGGAGCAAAATCTGTGCTGGAGCAAAGCTGGGAGCAAAACTGCCACGTCACAGCTCGTTAGCCAATTTAACAAACTGAATTCTGTTAAGCTATTCTCGGATTTATGGAGCAAAGAGAGCGATCCACGTGTCTAGGTCAACCTAATTCAAGCCTCCTATCACTCTATAAAAGGAGATAGCCGCCCAAGTCAAATTCATTCCACTTTTGGGGCAGAGATCATACTCATTTCCACGTTTGGGAGCTGAATAGAGGAGAGAGATTGGAGACCAACAAGAAGACCATCAACTGCAAGCTGACCAAGGGAATTAATATTTTCTTGCATTATTTTGTGAATATGGATATGCTTACTCAGATTGTAACGTGTGTTTCCACGCATTTTATTAACTAAGTAGCTTTAGGCGTTGGATAAGGAGCATGCATTTGCCGTGCTTAATCTCTAGTAATAAATATTGATTTGATGCATCTTGATTAATTGTTGTGTTCATTTCTATTTTATGCCCGCCTGGCCAGCCGGTATGAATACCTCTCTCTAGTTTCAGGGATGATTTAGGGAGTGTGTGGCGGTTAATCACACTAGATCATTGTGTATTGGTGAACGCCAGTGACTGGGCTAGGGATAGCCAGTTGCCTAGTGCTTGATCGGTAGAGCTTCATTGGAGTTGAAACATATTCTAAAAAATCCGGAGTTCCGGGAGGAATTTGCTAATAAGACTGCGAGAGTTTTGCATGATCAATAATATTGCTAGAGCATCTTTCAATTACTAAATCCTGACCAGAGCCTGTTTCTAATCTGTCTGCCGATTTGTTTACTTTTGTTCTGTCATTTCTTTTGCTTCAACATTATATCAAAACCAATCATTTTAACCACCTTTGAAACCATTAAAAAAGATAAACAAAATAGATAAAGTGGAAGCTAATTCAGACCTTAGATTCGATAAATACTTATTACTTGTTGTGGATTGTGTATACTTGCACAGAGTTCTAGAGTCTTTTTATATCTTATTTTTACTCACTCTGGAATCCCAACACACCCCCAAACTTAACTCATTGCTTGTCCTCAAGCAATAGTCAATCAAAATGTTAGAGATCAACTTTTTATCATAATGTAAGAGCTCAATATTTAATTGCAAACCAAAACGTTAAGGTTCATGTGTAGTTGTCAATCATGGTACTAGTATCAACTTTAAATTTCAAATCAAGTGACATGGAATCAAGTAAACATGTTTTTCAAGATCGTTTTCTAAAAAGTTTTGCCTTTCAGGAGAGGGTTCTAGTCTAGTGCCAGTCAAAACGTCTGAGTTTCCTAGGCATGAAGATTTCTATTATTCTTTTTCAAAGCAAAACTCTCCCTAATCCATCCTAACCAATGTGCTTAAACTACCTAACTTCTACTCATAGAGCCTACTGTAGTCCTTTTAGTTAAGAAAACAATCTTGAGGTAAAAATGAGCATACATGAATTACTAGACTTTTTCTGTCTCTCCCAAACTTATTTGACTGCTGTGCTTTTTTTTTTTTCAACTTCTTTTTTCTCCCAAGAGTATCCTTGCTGTCATCTTTACCTTTGTTCTAGCTTATCAACAATTTTTGGTGAAGATATCTAGCTACGAGCAAAGTTCACAAGCTTGGAATGATACTCACTTCCCTAAGAAAACCTTTCATGCAGTGGCAAACCATGGATGTCATGAATGCCCCTGGTTACTTAGTAAACCCTAGAAAGGAGGAGTAACTCTCGGTTTTTCATTTTTTTTTTAAATGCTGAGCACATATTCTCTTTCCAGCAGTACAAATTTACAAAAAACACGGTATAACATATAAAGCATAAAACACCCCCCCAAACTTAAAGTTAGACAATGTCTTCATTGGCTTAATTTTTGAGGCACGGGCTTAACATGAGGCTTTTTGTTTTCAAAACTTCAAGGCTAAACTCTCCTAGAGTGTTAGAAAGGTTAAACACAAGGAAGTTTAGACTTAAGAAAATTCTGTAAAGAAAAAGACTAATGGAAAGCCTATGACTAGAAAACAATTCAGTTGTGACGGTGACACTTTTGAGATAGAACAAAGCTCTAGTTTTCATCATCAAGGGCTTAAAAGAAAACTCCTTTGAAAACATGATTTTCTTTCAAAACATTTTCAATCAAATATTCTTTAAAGTCGATTTTTTCTTAAAAAAGTTTCATAGGTAAAGCTAAAAAATAGCAAGCAGATTTTTCCAAGAAAAGATTAAAACCCAAGTTTTTTTCTAACTATCAACAAGCTATCTAAAACTACCCTATGATCAAAACTATTAACAACTAAACAATTAAAACAATCAAAACAACAACTAAGCAACTAAAAACAGAATTTAAACATGCTAAAACTCAAAAAACAGCAAGCAACAAAACAATATTATGTACAGAAACAGTAAGTAAAGGGGTCAGAAAACTCCCCTAGTCCTCGTCCGAGGAATTCTCTTTCTCTTCATTCTCTTCTTCATCGTTTTCATCTTCTTCTTCATCAGAATCCTTGTCTTCTTGAGGCAGCAGCGTCTGAGGGAAATTGGGAAAACCAGAGCAATACTCGGGGCGATAGAGAGATAAAACTCTCTAATGGCCTCATCCCTCTCCTTTGCATATGCCCAATATGTCTTCAGGTTTTCCCTGATTTGATCAAGCTTGCGGTAGGCAATAGCTAGGGCTTCCGATGACGGTGAGGGCCCTGTAAAAGGAGTGTGTTGGGATGGGGAAGCCATGCTCGACCCTGAAGGTGGAGTGGCTTGAGATGTGGAGGCTTTATCTTTCCTTTGGATGCTGTTCTGTTGGAGCTTCCCGATCAAGGACAGGTCAATAGTCGGCTTGAAGAAATGACGCTCCTCGTCCTTGCCTGGAACAATCTTCACCCTCTGACAAAGCTGGGTGATGAGTGATCCAAAGAAAAGTTTACCTGCTCGTTTTCTTCCACAGGCTAGAATCTCATCCCTGATTATGCTCCCAATGTTGATCTCCAACTCCTTCATAATGCAATAGAGTAGCATCACTCTATCCACTGAGATCGTGCTGTCGTGGGTGGTTGGCATCAAACGGTTCTTTAGAAAGTGAAGCTAAACTGCCGATTCTGGCTTTAGAGCGCTTGACACTAGAGTCTTCACCTTCGTCTAAGACTATTTCCATTGAACTCCCTTGTTGGCCACAAGTTTAAGTGCTTCTTTCATCTGCTTGGCTGAGGGGTTCCTAATAACATCGTTCCCTCTTGGATTTAGGGGTGCTTTGATTCTGTACACCCTGTTAATGTCCACTGAAGAGAAGCTGACCATCTTGCCTTTCACCACTGCCATACTAATGCTTTCCTCCCTCAGTCTGGCGTAAAACTCTCGAACTAAAGGCACTACAACCTCCTGAGGGTGAGCACAGAACTCCTGCCACTTGTACTGGGAGATAACTCTGCTTACGAACTCTGGCAGTCCTCCTGCTCTGTTAGAGAATCCCTTCTCATTGAGGAAATCTTTTTTTCTCATGATCTCCATCCGTTCCTGAAAATTAACATCTCTGAATACCTCGGTGATTTGCCTTTTGGCTTGGCGGGTGAGACAGTAGGAGAAACTGCAGGAGAGGCGTCCATGGACCTAGTCCTCGGCCTCTTGGCAAAAATATGATCATTCTTATTCTTAGTCCTCCGTTCAGCTTTGATCTCTCCTTTTCTCTTTCTCCTCTATGTCGCAGAGATAGGAACTTGGTCATCATCCAATTCCTTGATCTCTGAGTCGGATTCTGTTTCAGAGTCACTTGAGGTCTCGGACTCCTTGCTTTCTTTCTCTTCTTCATCCCTCTTCTCTCCTGAAGAGGTTCTATCAGCTGCTGGTGGGTCATCTTTGAATAGAGGTTCGAAAACCTCATCAGCAGGCTGAGCTTCAGTGGCCTCGGCTAGGCCTTCTTCAGGATGCGACCCAGATGCGGTCGCATTCTGGCCTTCAAGTACTTCTTTTGTTTCTTTTTCTTTTTCTAAATTCTCTTCACTTGGCCCCAGTTGGGCCTCTTCTTCTCTTCCTTGCAGCACTTCAGCTTCACTTTGAGCCTTGTGGAGTGGCTCAAAAGCTGCAAGGAAGTCTTCAGCTTCCTTCCTTCTTTTCTCATCTTCTTTTAACTCTTCTCTTCTCTTTTTTTTCTTCCTCGAGGAGCTGCAATTCAATGCCTACCCTCCTGAGGTTTTCTCCTAATTTTCTCTTTTCTTTCTCAGCTAACTTGGCCCTATCGACCTCTTGCTTTTCCTCTCTCTTTTCTTTTCCTCTTCAAGATCTCTTTCTCTCGCAAAGTCATCCTCCTCCATCATTTGCTAATTTTCCATCTCTCTCTCAGCCTCAATCTCCTTCAAAGCTTCTTGTTCAGCCCTGTAACCTTCGGCAATCACTAAAGCCTTTGCCATGGCTTGGCGGATTATGTCTTCGAACATGTCCGGTGGCATTCTTGCTACTGTGAGGGGCTCAATAACAAACGGCTTCTAGGGCACAACCTTCTTCGGGCTCCTCTTCCTTGCACTGTAGGTAACGAATGGTTTGTCCCTGCAAGACGAAGAGGGGTTAGTTGAAGGTTCAGAATTCTTACCCGTTGAAGTTCCCTCTTACCGAGAGCTTCCTGCTGCCTTGGCGGCTTCTTCTTCATCTTGCCTGTTAGCTTCTTCTTCAAGAGCAGCACGTCTCTGAGCTCCCGTCGCCCGGATCATTGAAAACCACTCCCACGAGCGTTTTCTAAACTATTGAGTGGCAGGTTTTTGGGTTTGGCGGACGACATTGGCACGCGTGAACCTTCTCGGTGAAGACGAACTCGGATTCTCCCTCGACGTGGCTGACATTGTCGAAGAAGAGGGAGTTTGAGCGTTAGGTTCTTGGTTCACGACCGCCGGTGAAAAACCCGTGGGTCTCGTTCTTTTTGTGCCATGCATGGCTGTTTCGGGCTGTTCTTCTTGCCGTCGCACGCTTGTTTCAACTTCGTGGGCGATTGGATTACTCTGGGATAGAGTAATCTTGCGTGATGATGATGGTTTGGGCAAATTTTTCATGGTTCTTGATATGGGTTTTCGGTTTCAAGATGAGAGAATATGGAGAGTTTGAGGTTTTGACTTGAATGCAAAAGACTTTGAGTAGTTGGTGAAGAGGGAAAGACTATAAGTCAGCTATTTATAGTTTTCTAATTAGGTCACGTGCAGGTCAAAAATTTCGTGACTGCCCTCTTATTTCTGAAAATGCGATCGCATTTCCAAATACACTAGGGAGAAATGAGATCGCATTTTACCCAGTTTTTCTGTCTTCTCTATTTTTTTCTGACTTTTCATTTTCCTTTGCTTTTCCTTCTTTGCTGAAACACTCATAAACATGTTAGAAAAGTTCACATGCTTAATCATGATTTATTTATTATTTTTTTTTAAAGAAAAATTAAGACAAAATGTTTTGATCAATTCAACTTCCAGGTAAGTCCCCAGGTAGAGCTGTTCCCAATGGTCAGCTTAAATACCTCAGCCTAGGTAGGACTTTCCTTAGACAAAGTCCCCTCTTGATAAAAAATCTTTTATTCTAAACTTACAAATTTTCTATGTATATTTTCTTCTTTTTTTTTCTCTTCAGAATAGACAGGACACAAAATAATATGAACATCTTCAAACTCCCAGGTAAATCCCCAGGAAAAGGTGTTCCCTACGGTCAACTTAAGTACCTTTTCCTAGACAGAGTTTTTACTCTTGTCTAGATATTTTGGAGTTCCTGTCTGTATTATTATTTTATTTGTCTATAGATCCAGATAATATACAAAAATTAACTTTTCAAAGTATAGAAGTCATACCAAGTCAATTACGAAGACATGAGCTTCCTCATCCTTGAAGCCCTTCCCCCAATATGGTTTGATTATTTGTCCATTTACTTTGAAGTGCATGCCCTGATTATCCGTCAGTACCACCATCCCATAGTCGAAGATTTTTATGATCTTAAATGGCCCTGACCACCTTGATTTGAGTTTTCCTAGAAATAACTTGAGCCTGGAGTTAAAAAGTAATACTTTTTGTCCCTTGTAAAACTCTTTTGGGTGAATTCTTCTGTCGTGTCATCGCTTGACCTTCTCCTTGTAGAGTTTTGCATTTTCATAGGAGAAATGCTGGAGTTCTTCCATCTCATTGAGTTGCAACTTCCTTTTGATTCCTGCTTTGTCCATGTTGAAGTTAAACTTTTTCAGTGCCCAATATGCCTTGTGTTCTAGCTCAAGGGGCAAATGACAGGCTTTTCCAAATATAAGGCGATACAGAGACATCCCTAAGGGTGCTTTATATCCAGTTCTGTGGGCCCATAGTGCTTCATCAAGTCGTAGCGACCAATCCTTATGGGAAGGGTCCACCGTTTTTTCCAAAATAGCCTTGATTTCCCTGTTAGAGAGCTCTGCTTGTCCATTAGTTTGGGGATGGTTTGCAGTGGCTACTCTATGCCTAATGTTGTACTTGGAAAATAAGTTGGCTATCATTTTGTCCAGGAAATGAGATCCTTCGTCACTTATGATGAAGCGTGGGGTTCCGTATCTTGTGAAGATATTCTTCAGAAAAAATTTCCTCACCACCTTTGCGTCATTTGTTGCAGTAGCTATTGCCTCAATCCATTTCGATACATAATCAACTACAAGCAAGATGTAGATGTTTCCAAAGGATGGCGGGAACGGTCCCATAAAGTCTATCCCCCATATGTCGAAAATTTTCACTTCGAGTATGAAGTGTAGAGGCATTTCGCTTTTAGCTGTCAGGTTCCCTGTCCTTTGGCATTGATCGCAGTTTTTCGTGAAGAGGTGCGCATCTTTGAAAACACTGGGCCAAAAATAGCCGGATTGGAGGACTTTGGCCGCTGTCTTTAGTCCTGCGAAATGTCCTCCGTATGGAGCTGCATGACAGGCTCCCAATATCAAAGGTATCTCCTCTTCCGATACACACCGTCTTAGTATTTGATCAGGCCCTAGCTTATACAAATACGGTTCATCCCAGTAGTAGTCTTTGACGTCTTTTAAGAACTTCTTGAGTTGTTGAGCGGTTGCCTTTGGTGGTTTTAGTCCACTGACTAGATAGTTTACATAATCTGCAAACCATGGAACTTCAATAGTCCTGACCGCCATAATTTGCTTATCTGCAAATGACTCCCTAATATCCAGCCGTTTTTCTATTTGTGCTTCCTCTCCAAGCCTTGATAGGTGGTTTGCTACTTGATTCTCTGTTCCTTTTCTGTCTTGGATCTCGATGTCAAACTCCTGCAAAAGCAAAATCCATCGAATTAATCGGGGTTTGGCATCTTTTTTAGAAAGCAAATGTTTGAGCTGAATGATCTGTGTGAACTATGACTTTAGTTCCCACAAGGTAGGATCTAAATTTGTCAAAGTCAAATACTACTGCATGTAGTTCCTTCTCTGTGACTGTATAGTTCAACTGAGCCTTATTGAGCGTTTTGCTTGCGAAGTAAATAGGTTGCACTATTTTTCCTCTTTTCTGACATAGGACTGCACCAACTGCAAAGTCGCTGGCGTTGCACATTAACTCGAATGGTTGGGTCCAGTATTGTTCAATTATGATCGGTGATGTGTTGAGTGCCTTTTTCAAAGTCTCGAACGCTTGTTTGCAATCTTCGTTTAAGTCGAACGGTCTATCTACCTCCAGTAACCTGCACGAAGGTTTGGAAATTTTAGAAAAGTCTTTAATGAATCTTCTATAGAAACCTGCATGGCCTAGAAAGCTTCTGATATCTCGCACTGTTTTTGGGAAAGGCAACTTGGATATGATCTCGATCTTGACCTTGTCCACCTCGATTCCCTTTCTGGAGATGCAGTGTCCAAGGACTATGCCTTCTCGTACCATAAAATGACATTTTCCCCAATTCAGTACCAAGTTGGTTTCTTCACATCTTTTTAGCACTTGGTCCAAATTTCGTAAACATGCTGCAAATAATTCACCGAAGATAGAGAAGTCATCCATGAATACTTCCACGGTTCGTTCTACCATGTCGGAGAATATAGCCATCATACACCTTTGGAAGGTGGCTGGTGCATTGCATAACCCGAATGGCATTCTCCGGAAGGCAAACGTTCCGTATGGACATGTGAACGTTGCCTTCTCTTGGTCTTCTGGGGCTATGGTTATCTGGTTGTAACTGGAGTAACCATCTAAGAAGCAATAATAATCCTTTCCAGCAAGCCTATCTAGCATCTGATCTATGAATGGCAACGGGAAGTGGTCTTTCCTGGTTACTTTATTAAGGCGGTGGTAGTCTATGCAGACTCGCCAACCTATAACCATCCTTGTTGGGATCAATTCATTTTTCTCGTTCTCTACTACGGTCATCCCACCCTTCTTTGGGACGCATTGTACTGGGCTAACCCAACTACTGTCTGAATTGGGTAGATGACTCCTGCGTCCAGCCATTTCAAGATTTCTTTCCTGAAAACTTCTTTCATGATGGGATTTAATCTCCGCTGACTTTCAATGGAATTTTTAGCTCCTTCTTCAAGGTTAATTCTATGCATGCAGAATGAGGGGCTGATTCCTTGAATGTCTGCAATTGTCCATCCTATTGCTTTTTTATGTTTAGAGAGGACCTGCAGCAAAGAAATTTCATCTTGCTCAGTAAGGTAAGCAGATATAATGACTGGTAATGTCTTGTTTTCACCAAGAAAACTATATTTAAGATGCTCCGGCAGAGGCTTGAGTTTTAGTTCAGGAGGATTGATCAGAGATGGTTGTAACGACCTGACTTCTTCTTGGTCTGAATCCCTTAATGCATCTATCCTTGCAGCTGTAGAATCATTTGTGCCTGGTACTTCAATCTGTTTTCTGCCTTTTTCTTCTAGTTCCTCCTTTTCGAACTTGTTCCCCTTCAGTGGTTTTCCCTTTAGTGTTTCCTGCAAAATAGATACCAAAAGTTCGTCAACTTCTTCAATCATAGAGCATTTCTCAAGGTATCCTGGATATTGCATTGCCTTCATCACATTAAAAGTGACTTGCTGATCGTTGACCCTCATGGTCAATTCTCCTTTCTGCACATCAATTAAGGTTCTGCCAGTGGCTAGGAACGGTCGTCCTACGATGATTGGCACGTCTTTGTCAGCTTCACAATCTAAAATGATGAAATCTGCAGGGAAGACAAACTTATCAACCTTGACCAATACGTCTTCAATCTTTCCGATAGGATGTGTAAGTGATCTGTCTGCCAACTGTAAGGTTATAGTTGTTGGTCGCGCTTCTCCTATCCCTAACTGTTTAAAAACCGAGTATGGCATTAAGTTGATACTTGCTCCTAAGTCCCACAAAGCTCTGCCTACATCCCTGCCTCCAATGGAGCATGGAATGGTGAAACTTCCTAGGTCCTTGAGCTTGGGAGGGATCCCATTCTTGACCAGTGCACTGGAACATTCAGTGAGTGCAACAGTTTCGTATTCTCCCAACCTTCTCTTCTTTGATAGAATATCTTTCAGGAACTTCACATAGGTAGGCATTTGTTCAAGTGCTTCTACCAATGGGATATTGATGTGTAACTGCTTTAATACATCTAAAAATTTTTTGAACTGTATATTCTGCAAAGCATGTTTGAATCTCTGAGGGTATGGAGGAGGTGGTCTGTATTTTGAATCTATTACAAATTTTTGGGGTTTTGTGGTCGCATTCCCCTGTTTTTTCTCTAACTTTGATTTTTCTTCTTTTTCCACCAAGGCTTCATGCTCCTTGGTCTTTTCTACTTTATCTTCTTTATTTTGTATGGTAATGTCTGACTTCTTTTCAAAAATCTTTTCTTGAGCTTCTTCTGGGATTTATGCTTCTTGATTTGTTGGGTACTTTGGGCCATCGTATTCTAATCCACTTCTTAAGGTCACTGCCTTGCATTGCTCCTTTCCTTCTCTGTGAGGGATCTCGGTCTTGCTAGGCAACGTCCCCTGTGGTCTATTCTTAATCTTCTGAGCAATTTGTCCAAGCTGAACTTCCAAATTCCTTACTGCAGCATCGTTTCTAGCCATATATTCCTTCATAAGAGTCTCTAGATTTGACTCTTAACTCTGCATCTGGACTTGTTGGAAGTTCTTCTGCGGCTACTGTTGTGTAGGAGGTTTCTCAAACTGATTTGTGTTGGAATTACTCGAACCAGCTTGTCCACCCCAAGAAAAGTTTGGATGTTGTCTCCAACCTGGGTTGTACGTGGCCGAATATGGATTCCATCTATTCTGGTTCTGGTTTCCTTGTTGACCTACATGAAAGACAGACGCAGGATTTAGTGGACAATTATCAGCAATGTGTTCCTCACCACAAATTTCACAACAGGGAGAAGAAATAGCATTGGCAGGGGCTATGTTGGCTTGATTGTTCATAGTCATGCCCATCATCATGCTATGGATAGCCTTGATTTGGGCTTGCATCGTAGAGTTAGCCTCTCTTTCCACTGCTTTAACTGGATTTTTCAAGATGGTGGTTGGCTTAGTCTCTCCCCAATGTCTATTGTTTGTGGCTATGGTGTCCAAGATAGCATGCGCCTCATTTGCAGACTTCTTCAAGAAAGATCCGTTTGTAGATGCATTGACTAGTGTCTTCGAAGCTTGATCTAATCCACTATAAAAATGCTCCAAGATGATGCAAGCAGGCAATCCGTGGTGTGGACACTTTCGAACCAGCCTTTGAAATCTTTCCCAAGCTACATCTAGAGGTTCATTGTAAGATTGTCTGAAAGCAATAATTTCACCTCTATACTTGGCATTTTTATTAGAAGGAAAAAACTTCTCTAAAAATTTCTCAGTCAAATCATTCCAAGAAGTGATAGAGTTTGGAGGAAATGAATCCAACCAAGCTTCAGCATCTCCCTGCAAAGAAAATGGAAAAAGCTTTAGCTTCAAAGTATCTTCAGGCACTCCTGTAACTTTAAAAGAATTGCAAACTCTCAAAAATAGCTTAATATGTTTGTGTGGATCTTCATTTGGAATTCTAGAGAATTGGCCCATGGTATTCAACATTTGGAATTGAAGGATTGGAATTCCCAATTCCGTTACAGCAGAAGCAATTGGACCGAATCGTATTTTAATTTCGTTCTACAAAATACTAGTACGTTGCCAAAATTCAGAATTCATAATTCTACAATTTAAGGTTAAGCAAACTCACCGTCGTCTGACGACTCTGAAATCAAGATTGAACACCACCATGAGTTTACCCCGCTACCCTCTGAGATTGGGAACTCAGTTGTGGGACTGAATGGCTAATCTTGAATTTGGGAATAGAAATTTCACTGAGAAAAACAACTTCTCTGTTTTTACGTTTAGAGAGAATATTGAGAGAATATTAGAGAGAGCTCTTGGGAGAGAGAGATTCTGCAACAATAAGGGTGATCCCTCAATGACCCCCTACGTGAGGCTGATCATAACTCCCCTAATTGGGGAGTTGGTTATTTAATTAATTCATTATAATATAAAAACATTATAATATAAATTAATTAAATGAACATTAATTAATTAAACCATTTAATTAATTAACTATATCTAATTAAACATCTCATATTTAATTATATATATATATATGTGCATTAAATCATATTAAATGCACAACCCTCACATAATATATAGTTTCAATTAAAATTAATTAAATCGCGTTTAATTAAATTAATTAAACTACACGATTAATTAATTCATAATTAATTAATTCTTTGACCAATTAAATATCACATATTTAATTAATCAAACATTTGAATATGATTCAAATGTGCATCTCCCATATAACCTATAGTTTTAATATGAATCCAATTCACATTAAAATATATTTAGTAATTTAACTAAATCACATTTAACTAAATTAAATTAAACAATCAATTAATTCAAAATTAACTAATCTTATAATTAATTAAATATCAATCATATTTAATTAATTACATATTAGAATCATATTCTAATATATCTCTCATATAATATAGTTTAATTAAATCACATTTAATTTAAACTAAATTGAATAATTAATTAATTCATAATTAATTAATTAATTATATATTTGAACTCCTTCAAATATATTATTCTCTCAATTTAATAAAGTTTAATCTCAAATTAAACATTATATTATAATGTATCACAATACATTATATTAATTGTATCTCATACAATTAACTTGATTCCCAAGATGAATTTGAACAATTCAAATTCTTTTCAAGATAAATTGTTCCCAATTACTCTTTACGAGCTAGCTGGGGGACCTAATGGACCTACAGATCAGAAGCTCCAATGATATGAGGTTAACTCACTAAACTCATTAATTGAGTTAACCAATATTCATTAACTGTGGGTCACTCCTATAAAGACCCACAACTGCACTCTTCTCACTGTAGAATATTTCTCTGTCCACGGATATCGACCAATAACAGTAAGTCAATCCTTCACGAGTGTTCGTAACTACAGTTGGGTCAAATTACCGTTTTACCCCTGAGTTACCTCTGGCTCCTTAGTACCAATGCTCCTCTAATGAACAACCTGTTTATGGTCCAACCAGTAAACAGAAAGTCCCTCTCGGGCCAGTGAGAGGGCGGGATCCCTTTGTTTAAGACCTGGAGTCACCACTTAAGGGAACACTCATCTACTTCTCCTAGAAGTGGGAAAGAGTGAATTCCATCTTGTGTTGTCATGTCCCCAGCCCCCCACTCGGTCTTGTCCTCAAGAAGATAGGCTTATTGAGTCGGCGTGCAGGCCACTCTCACCCGTACTAATCAAAGGACAATCCCTCGTGAGAAGGAGTTCATGACACACTCAGGATTAAGACTGAGTTACCTAGGTCATCCTATTGAAACAATAACCTAACTAGTTAATAGTGTTACATCTAGTGATTTACTATTTCGTGGTCCGATCTTATGCAAACTCATTGCATCTGATACCCCCACTTGCATGTCTCCTACATGGACGCCTTGGATCAATACGTCTGTATCGAATACAAAGCGGGCTGTATCACATAGTGTTACCAGGATAAGGTACCCAGCCTTATCCCTGTGCTATAGACCTTTTAGGTTGTTACTTGAACACTGATCCCCGTATGTCCCCACATACTAGTTCAAGTTACATATCAACAACCTTGGATCTTAGTTTATTGGATTTGGGTTATATTGTGCAATTTTAGACTTAAAATGACAATAACACTTTATTGCATAAACCTCAATAACACTTTATTGATACAAGTATATAATTCGTTAACAGTCACTATCTACGAGTTTTAGGACATAAAACCCAACAGGAACATCAATGGTTTAAGTTCAAACTGTGGAGCATCTATCGGTGGCTCCAAAATTCCTGGATTTAAAGTCTGAAAAACAGGTAAAGCGTAGTCCCTTATTGCTCTATTGCGGTCTTCAACAATATAAATTGGATTTTCTTGTTGTGGCACCGGTGGAACTAGAGGAACAGGAGAATTCTCCCACCATTTTGCTCCCTTCCACGATTCTGTGGATCAACTTGAGGATCGACTCCAGGAGGTTCCATTGGAAACTCTTGTATGAAAGAAGCTTCTTCTAGAGGTTCCTATGCGCTCAACTCGTGTTGTTCCCTTCTCTTTCGTCTCTGTTCCTTCCTTCGACGACGAAAGGTTCTTTCTATCTCCGGATCAATGTCAAGGAGTGGATACCCCTTGTTCATGCACTAACTCCAACCTGCAAGAGCAAAACAAATGCAAATCAAAGTCAAATTCCCTTTGAGACAGAAATGCGGTCGGAATCTGATCGCAATTTCAAAAACAAAACTGGTTTCACTTTTGGTCCCTGGAACCGACGCCAAAAACTTGGTGCGTTGTCAGCTGAATGGATGGATGTGAGATAAGATGATAAATAAGAATAAAGATAAATTCAGCCAACCCTAGTGCAAGTATACACTGTCGCACGTAGTAATAAGAAACCTTAGAAGTATTCCAAGGGTATCGATCCCACGAGGACTAAACTGGAAATTCAGATTTGAAGAAGAAACTGCTCAACTTGATTGCTTAAAAATAGGTAACCAAAGAAATAAGATTGATGATTGGTTTTTAGAAAAATAGATAAAACAAGCAAATGAATAAAAGAATAACAATAAAATAAAACGAGGTATTCAACATGGATTCATCCCAAAGGCAATAACCTTAATCATGGATTATTTAATCTTAAGCCTATTCAATGCATTGGGTCAGATTTAACTCCTATTTGGCCTTGCTCCCAAGAACCGTTAGAAGGCTAAACGAGTACCGTTATGCACATTTTTGTGACTCGACTTCAACATAGACAATTCACGAATGCAACCTATAACCCTATAGTCAATATAGGGTGCCTTAGGCAACTTGCCCTATACCGTCGAACAATCTCTTTCGAGCTTTTTCTCCTATATCACCTTTATGAGAACCGATATCGTCTGTCCCTTTCGAGATCAAACTCACATAGCATGCAAAGTCTAAGTGATCAAGTTAAACTCAGCAAGATCAGAGTGATATTCAATAAAGAATGACATGCATTGAACAAAACTTAAGCAAATAAAACACTTTCAAGCTATTGAACCATAAGGGAATTCACCATATTGAACCCCTCAACAGAATTTAGCTACTCATGGTGAGATAAAGTGCAAATGAATACATTTTCATTGAAATAAGAATGTAAAGAATACAGAATAATGAAAAGTATCAAGAGCTGGAAATAATGGAAGTAGCCAAATACTATGGGTTTTCTATTTATCCAATCCTTCTAGAGTTCGCTTAGACACTCCACTCTCTCGCTTTTACAAGTGGGAATGGGTTAAAATCCCTACAAACCCTAAGGTTTGATGTCTAACTAAGGTTAGAATTTAGTCATCTAAGAAGGACCTCGGGCATCCCTACTCATAGGCGTCAACTAGGGTTCTGTCACCACCCTCTTCTTCCAAATGAGTTCTGCTTGAATTTAACTTCGAATCTCGAGCTTATATAGTGTGGGAAATGGTTGAGGAGTTGCGAAATAGGTGCTGGTAGGTAGCCCAGTCGGTTTTGGGGTCAAAACAGCCGGTTAGGTGCAAAGAAGACTTGTCAACAACGACCCGCGGACGACTCGGAACTGTCTCTGTTTTTCCAGAAATGCGGTGACATTTCATTTTTTCCTTCTGGGCAGAATCCAACTTTTACTCTGTTTTCCTACACAACAATAAACTTAGTCAAATTCTCTTAAAATCAAGTCTTTTTAAGCACAAATGAGCATAATTTGACAAAAGTGAATCTCAACACCCTAACTTATCAACTTTAACGTATTTTGAGCTCGGGAACAGTAAAATTGATCTAAACATGCAATATTTAACAAAGAAATGAGCTAAATATAAGGGTAAAATAGGTATATTTTTTACCCTTATCAGCAAGCAATCAAGAGACATGCACATAAGGCCCAATGAAGGAGATGAATCGAAATTTTTCCAAAAGTAACTTGCACAAGAGAGATCTTACTTAATTAGATTAGACCCTACTAGCTCGGGATTGGATTATTGCACTCTCAACTCATCTTCCCTCTACACTAGCACTAAGGATTTACTAATGAGCCACTAGACAAATTAGTTTGTTCTTATCCATACCTAGGTGCTTTAAAATTAAAATTGAATCAAGCATTTATAAGTGACACTAGCTTTCACACACCTATTGTAGGGACCCATAACCCGAGTTTAACCCTGGGTTGGCCTAACTGATCACAACAGGGGTAGCTCTTTTTGCCTACAACATTATTAAACATTGCATTGCGCGTTGTTGCCTTCTAGAGTGGGTTAATAATATAATAGAATTTAGCTCTAAAATGCTATGCAAGTGCACATAGTTTGCAACAAGTGATAAGTAATTTATTGTATCCACGAGGTTTTGAATAGCTTTCACTCTACCTATCTTGTGTAGCTTTTTAGTGATTTCAAGGTTGTTAAAATGATGGGGTTTTGAAATAATGCTGAAGCAAAAGAAATAACAGAGTAGAAATGTAAACGGATAAAGTAGACAAATTGGAAACAAATGCTGGTTAAGATTTATGTAATTGTTAAAAAATGCTCTAGCAATTATATTGATCAGGCATTCTCTTGCAGTCTTATTAGCAGGATCCTCCTGGAACTCTGAATCTTTTGGAATGTGTTTCAACTCCAATGACTCTCTACCGATCAAGCACTAGGCGACTGGTTATCCCTAACTCAATCACTGGCGTCCACCAACACATAATGGTCTAGTGTGATTACATGCCACACATCTCTCAAATCATTCGTGAAACTAAGAGAAGGTATTCACACCGGCTGGCCAGACAGGCATAAAATAAGAATAAACACAACAAGTAATCAAGATGCTCCAAATCAATATTAATTGCTAGATTATGAAGTACGACAATTACATAGTCCCAACCAACACCTAAAGTAAATTTAGTTCATGAAATGGAAAGCAACACATGCTACAATCTGTTCACGTGCATCCATAACTACAAACTTTTACAAGAAAAGATAATTACCCTTGAAGAAATCCGTAGTTGATGGTCTTCTTGAGTCTCCAATTATTCCTCCTTTATTCGGCTTCCAAAGATGGAAAGTGAGTCTCTAACTTGGAATTTTTTGACTTGAAACGTCTCTTTCCTTTTATAGAGTGGAGTCAACCCTAATTAGGTCAAAGATTACATGTGGAAGGCTCTCCAAGCATCCTAGATCCGAGATTGCTTCTAAAAACACCACCTCATTAATGAATCACGTGCAGCTCACGTGACCAGTTTTGCTCTGTGCTTTGCTGGATCATGGATTTTGCTCCCTCAAGTCGCTCAACATTATTTTCTCTGCAAAACAACTTCTAAAGCATTCATTCTTCTAAATAGGGTAAAACATATAACACTCATCCAATAACACACCTATTTGGCACAAATGACACACAAATCACTATAGAAATAAAGCCTAAATAACTCCCTTTTGGAGAGTTATCATACCCCCAAACTTGAACTATTGCACGTCCCGAGCAATACTAACTCACCTTCCCTTGAAAATTCAAAACACTAGTCATAGCACAACTCAATCAAAACAGATAATCCAACACTACCTTCAACCTTTACCTGAGCATCCTACAAAACCAAGCACTACCGCAACACAATAGTTCTTTCATCATTGAACAAATAATCATCACCTTTAACTCAATCCTAAGAACTTACCACAACTCAGCTATATTATCAGACACTTTTTAACAACTTTTCCTAGGGGATCCATTCTTTTGTTCTTCAGACTTAAAGCAACTCTACAGTCAAAAGCTCTTAAGCATGAGATGACCCATTTTATGATGCAGTATACCCTTGCCTCAAGCTTATCACCAACTAGGCTAAAGACTCATTGCTAAACCCAAAAATCTTTAGTTATCTATCCCTTGCTACTCAAAATGGCGACATGTTATGATGAAGCTCACCTAAGCCCTGGGAGATAGAAAACTGCCAGATTATCATTCATCCTTCAAAAGTTTTGCTCTATCAATTTTCACAGCAAAATTTTCACTTTTCAGATAATTTTTTTTAACATGAATATATATATATATATATACATATATATATATATATATATATATATATTTTCAAAATATTCCCTAGGCCATCTTTTGACGCAAAGACAAACTGTGGGTGTCACAAATGTCCCTGGTTACTCAACAACCTAGAAATATTATTATGAAGGAGAGGAATGCTCGGGCAAAACAAGCGGAGTAGCTAAAAGTCCCCCAAACTTAAATTATTCATTTTCCCCAATGAATTGGCAACATATAATTATTCCCCCAAACTTAATTTTTTCTATCTGAATTTTAAACTAAGCGTGGGACTAAGATTAAGCTTAAGGTGGATCAAAATAAGACAATGCTACCTCAGAAGAAAAGGTTTCTGGAGATCAAAACACCTTGGTCTAATTAAGCTAACTAGTCCAAGCTTCAAAAATTCAGAAGAAAAGGTAAGTTAGGAATGCTCAGTTGTGCCATAGAAAATATAATCCGAAATTTCATTAAAAATAAAGGAAAATGATTACAAGATCAGATAACAAATTTTCAAAGCCAACAGATCAAAAAAATAAAAACAAAGAAGCAGAAATATTAAAAACAAATAAATTTTGGCCAGGGTAATGCGCGAGCAACAAAAATGATTTATCAAAATAAAGGCTCGCTCGATTCTTTTTCTTCTTCTAGTCCTCCTGACCTGTGTCTTCATCCTCTTCTTCCTCTCTTTCTACCGACGGTGGTGGGATCTAGGGCTTCAACAAATCATCAGGGAATACAGGGAAGGCAGGATATGGCTTAGAAAAATTCGATTGCAGCGCCTTCCTTAACGTGGCATCCCTCCGTTTAACATAAGTCCAGTATGTCTGAGCTTGCCTTTCAGCAAACTCCTGTCTACTAGCTGAAAGTTGAAGTTGTTCTAAAATCTAATGGATGCCGCACACCAACCCTCCTTGTCGTGCTTCTTGAGTTCGTTGAAGCCTTGCCAGGTTGGGTGTGTTTATGATTCTCTTATCTAATAAAATCACATCTTCAGCACTTTCTGGAACCCCTGCTCTTTGACAGAGTAGAGTTATTGTGTTCGGAAAGAAAATCTTGCCCACCTTCTTCCGCCAGCAGGTATGAATCTCACTAGAAATTATTTTACAAACATCGATGCTTAGTGACCTCAGAATAGAAAAAACTAACAGAACACGATCACTGGAGACAGTGGAGTCATGGGTTGTCGGCAGAAGACGCAATTTAACGAAGCCCAGCCAGGTGTTTGCTTCGCTCTTCAAATAAGCGGCTTGAAAGGTACACTTTTCTGTCTTCGCTCTTCAAATATTTGCGTAGAATTTGCGAACTACATTTGAGTTGACTGACTCCATTTTTGCACAAAACTGCTCCCATCCGTGATTAGTAATCCCTGCTCGTAGAAAGTGTGGTAGGTCGTTTCGAAATCCTCTTTCAAAAAGAAAATCTCTCTTCAGCATTTCTAAATATTTTGCTCTGGCAATATTGTTGACGAAGCATTCGTCTGGCAACCTCGGTTCCTCAGTTTCTTCTTCCGCTGCTTCGGCTGTTGCTTCGGCAACTCCTTTGCCTCTGTCTTCTCCTTGCTTCGCCATGACTTCTTCTTCAGCTTTCTTTTCAGTCTCTTCCTTCTCTTGATCCTCTTTTTTTGTGTTTTCCTTCTCTGATTCAGTTGTTGGCGGGGATGGAGTGTCTGTCCGAACCCTCTTAACTCATCCCGCATTTTGCTTGCGGTGGCGACGACGTGGTGGTTCCGGCATGACTTCTCCCTGAACCTGCTGTTCTTGAACTTCTTGACGATCCCCTTGGTCTGGCATATCCTCTGCTCTCTTATCTTGTATTTCCTACTGAGTTTCTATAGGTTGATCTCCTTGCTCCAAACCTTTTCCTTCTTTAGGTGCTGCTGGCTGTTTTTCCCCAGCCACTTCCTCTGCAACATCCTCAATCACTTTTCGCAGAACCACTGTTACCTCAGCTTGATGTTGTCTTCTCAATCTTTTGGCCTCTCTTTCTTCAGGTCTTCTTCTTCTTTTTGCTTTCTTTTTCGGTGCCTCAAGTGTCACTGGCACTTCTTCCTCTTCAACCTCCCTTTCTCTTCAACCTCTCGTCTTTGCCATTTCAGAAAGGTAGAATGCAAGAAACGATTGCAAGATGAAGATAAAGTGAAAAGAAAAACGTACTAGGGCTTGGTTTAAATAGGGCTCTAACACTTAAAATCCTAACCGAAAAGATCTGCCCCAATTAAATAAAAATTACCGTTTTAATTTTGCATGTAATCATCAGGATTAAATCCCCATAAACGGTAAAATAATCGCCCGTGGTAAATGCCCTGATGTGCTGGCTAATGACTATGCCGTTTGATCTCCACTGCGCGACACGTGGAAGCGCCAGATGCTCCACACGTTTTACCTGCCCACATAAAGATTAAATTCCAAACGGTAAAAATATTTAATTCTCAACCAATCCCTTTATAATATGACAAAATATTTTGATCCTAACCAAAAGATTGCGAAAAAAAACTGATCCTCAAAATCTATTCTTCTAGAATGATCTTTTATCCGGACATTCAAATTAAAATTCAAACCGCCAAAAATCAAATCAAATCTTATTTTGCCGAATAAATTAAGAAATACATTATTATAAACCTAATCTATACAAAAATTAAAATTGAAAATAAAACTAAATCAAAAAAAAAAAATAATCCAATAATTTTAAAAATTAAATCGACCAAATCTAAAATAATTAAACCGAAAATAAAATCCAACAAAAATTTAAAATACACACGAATTAAAATAAATCAGATAAATTTAAAATAAAAAAAATCTAATTCAAAATAATTCAAATCAAAATAAAATAAAATCAACGAAATAAAATAAAATCTCAACAATCAATGGGAGCTAAAACTATTGCAATATGAAATGCTCCTGCAAAACTCTCGCTTGCTCATTCTTCAGCCAAGTTCAGGGAAGGATATTTTGAATGAAATTCCTCTCCCCAGTAATGCTTCACTCGCTGTCCATCAACCTTAAACACTCACCCATTGATAGGACCTAAATAGTCCTATTTTATCGCCTCTAATTTAAGCTTGTTAGAGTCATTTTATGCTTTACTTGTCCTATTTACATGTTAATTGAGCTTAGGCTGCGTCGGGAGCCGATCACGCTAATTGGTGTTAATTTGGGCCAATTACAGAGTTTTTGGAGCCATCTCGATGTCTTGGATGGCGAGGAGGTGAAAAGACCCAATTTTGCTGAAGCGGGCCTGAAGATTGACACCAAAAAGCCAAAGATTGAAGCTTCGAACCGAGAAGAAACGAGACAAAGCTGAGAAATAGAGCAGGAAGTGGAGTCATGAGGCTGGCGTCTCGACGCGGACGCGAATTCGGGCCGAAGAAGAATGTTTGCAGCGTCGAGATGCTGCGCCTTGGCGTCTCGACGCCGGCGTGTTTTCTATATATATGTAGTCTCAGTTTAGTCCGCCGTTAGGTTAGAATTTTAGTCCCTTTTACGATTTCTTTGCCTCTTTTACATTCCAGCACTCTTGTAGACCATTGTTGGTCATATTCTATGGATTCTTTTATGTTATTTGTTGCTTTTACTTCACTTATGCGTAGCTAAACTCGTTTAGATCGTTGGATTGGATTTATGTCTTGATTCTAAATAATATTGGCTGAGTTTTCTGGTTTATACTTTCTGTTCTTGCTGTATTTTCATTGAGTTTTGCATGTAATCTCGTTTAAACCAATACATGAGGCTAGTCAATTACGATTGACGCCCTATGCGATTACTGCTTGTGTATTCTATCAGTTATTTTTAGATAGCCACTAGGTTGAGGCAAGCCACTCTCTACGCGAGATGACTCTTGATAGGCCTAGAATGCATGTTAAAGGTTGTAGGAATTAGATTTAAATTGTATTTGAATTTAGTTCTTATGATTCCGAACCCACGATCCCAAAGCGGCTAGTTTTAGTAGGTGGTTGCAAAATTGCTTGTTAATAAACTAGTTAGATATAAGTAGTAACCGTTGCAGAGGTCTCAGATGGTTGCTACATTATGCATAAGGGGTGGCGAGCGATAAAGTTTATATTAATTAATCTTGTTAATTTCTGAATTCACGATTAGCAGGTTAATTAGCACAGGTTAGTGTAGGGGGGTCCTCCGAGTAACCCAGAAGCCAACCGGACTAATGAAATCAATTTAGAACGATTATTAGAGAAAACTAGGAAGCCAATGAATTAGAATCAAGCATAATAAATCCCAATCCAACAATCCCTTTTTATGTTATTGATCCCGTCTAATTTCTCCTTTGCATGTTTAGTTTTGTGCCATTTAAAATTCAACATTCAATTATTTTATTTTATTTTATTTTTCTTGCTTGTCTTTCATCATCAAAAATCCCCCCTGTTTTCATAAGCACGAAATTCTACACTTATTAGTTCCCTCTTCCATGTGTTCGATCCCGATCGCTATTGCTACAAAAATAGTAGTAGTGTCGTGGATTATAAATTTTATTTGACGACTTAGGGAGAATTCGACACCCTCCTGGCGGTCCCGTCACCCATCTTTTTCATCTCTCAAAGTAATTGCTCCATGAGGAAAAACTTCAATCACAACAAACGGTCTAGAACATTTAGATTTTAATTTTCCTGGAAACAATTTTAATCTAGAGTTGTACAGCAAGACTCTCTGACCCTTAACAAAATCTTTAGGTTTTAACTTCTTATCATGCCACCGCTTTGTCTTCTCTTTATACATTTTCGCATTCTCATAAGAAAACTGATGAGACTCCTGTAACTCATATAGCTGCAACATTCTAATTGCACCTGCAGGACTTAAATAAAATTCAATTTTTTCAAAGCCCAAAATGTTTTATGCTCAAGCACTAACGATAAATGGCAAGCCTTTCCATACACTAACCTATAGGGAGACATACCTAAAGGAGTCTTATAGCCTGTCCTATAAGCCCAAAGAGCCCCATCTAACCGAAAAGACCAATCTTTCCTAGATGGATGGACTACTTTCTCTAAAATAGATTTAATTTCCCTATTACTAATTTCAGCCTGACCATTTGCTTGTGGGTGATAAGGTGTAGCTATCCTATGCTTAACTCCATACTTAACTAAAAGCTTAGCTAAAAAATTATTCACAAAGTGTGTGCCCTCATCGCTCACAAGAGCCCTAGGTGTACCAAATCGCGCAAAAATGTGAGATTGAAGAAACCTCGACACCGTCTTTGAAGGATTGAAATTCTCAATTCCGTTACAACGGAAGCAATTGGACTGTTCGTAAATTAATTTTGTTCTACAAAATACCAATACATTGGCAAAAATCATAGAACAAATTCTATAGAAACGTAAGGCTAAGCATACAAAATTTAGATCTAAATCTATAATAAAGAAAAGAGAAGTAAACCTCCATTGACGTCTCTGAAAATCAAGAATGATTCTTGATTGCTCTGCAACAACAAAGAACACCACCATTTGATCTTTCCCGCAATAACTCTGAGATTAGGAATGTAGTTGTGGGACTACCTAATCTTGAATGGGAAAAACTCTAGAGAGAAAATTCTCCCTAGAGTTTTTGAGTTGAGAGAATATGAGAGGGAGGCTAGAGAGAATGCAAGAGTACATTCTTGTGGCCTTATGTTGTAGTCCCTAAACCCTAGGGTTAGTGTTTTATTTATAGGAGAAAGGTCATGAATAAAATATTCATTTAAAATCAATTATTTTCCATAACTGATTTAATCTTTTCCATAATTAATCAATTCCATAATTGATTAATCTTTTCCATTAATGATTGATCACTTCCATAAGTGATTTCCATAAATGATTAATTACTCACTACAAGAAATATGACATTTTATAGCTTTTGAATATAGCCTTTTGAGAAAAAGTCTATACAATCAAAAGGAAAAAAAGGCGGAAAAATGTTAAATAAGAAATTTTGTTCGACGCTAAAAAATTTGGAACTAACCACGTGAAGTGAAGTCCTTTACCGTGCCCCTTTATCACATGTGAAAACCCTTCATCTATTTTCCCCCATTTCTCTTCTCTTCTTTCCTTGTCTCTAGGCGCAAATCCTTCACTGCCTAAAACCCACATAGTCCTAACGATGGTGATCCTCCATTCTTCCTCTCTCGCTCAAAATTTTGCAACCTTCTCAATCTCAAAGCTGTTTGTTTCGCATTGCATCTCACAATGGTGGAACTTGGAGGAGATGTCCAGTCGATGAGGTCTACCGAAAACCCTATTTCTCTATCTGGCGACAAACTGAAGAAACCAAAATAGAGTAAGTTGGTTGTTTTCTTTCATTTTCTTTCCTCTGTTCTCTCACTTTGTATATTTGGAAAGAAGTTTGTTGATGAAACATTGTAGAGATAGCTGCCACATATTGCTTAAGTGTAGTGGATTAAATCAAAATTATTGGTTGAGCAATAATCATCTTCACGAACACGAGGTAATTTCTCTCAGCAATTCATATCTACTTCTGCCTTTCTATTTTTGTTTAACTTTTTCTTAAACTGATTATATAGATTTTGAGTTTTTTCATGTTTATTTTTTTTTGCTTTGCAGCTCTTTACTTTCTGAGTCGTTGGTTCATTTATACTCTTCGAGTTTTTCAAATGTCGTTTATTTATCGCTAGGTTGCTTTTGCTTTTAATATTGATTTTCAAAGCAAACATCGGAAAGTTGATTTGGTTTGCACGTTTGTTTTGCCTAATTAAGGTTTTAGAAAATTGTAAACCAATAAGAGGAGCATAAGTGGAGAAGACATTACGCTAAAGAAGTTTGAGACATCCTGGAGGACCTTCCAAATGTTTTGCCCTACTTGCCTCTGTCCGAGTTAGTTCTTTCGAGCCTCTGTTTCTTCTCAACATTAAAGATACTTCCATTGTCAGTTTTTTTTCTTTCTCTCTTCCAATTCTTTTGTTAAATTCTTTGCCTAATTCTTGATTTCATCTATCTATTTGAGTCTGTAGGAAAAGAAAATTGAGTAATGGCTTGGTTGAATGTTGGTGAGATTTTTGTAGAGGACTTATCTTGATGCTGATTTTTCTAAGAAATTATTGATTGATTATGTGTTCTTTTGATTGCGAAACATTTAGATGAGTCAAGGAAAAGCAAGTTTAGATTAATCAATTTCATAGTTACTTGTCATTACAAATTGCTCTTTTCTATTTGTTATAATATTTTTCTGTCTTAATGATTGTTTTATTTGGAATTTTGTTACACTAAACTACAACTGACAAATTGAGTGTAGGAATGTATGTTTTATATAACATCTCCTGTGAGTGGTTCTTTTTTTCTTTTTCTTCTTGAATGATGATTTTTGGAATCCATAGTTTGTCTCAATGACTTAACTTTCTAAATAGCATGGTTGGATGGATTTATTATCAGGAGACTTCATGTGCACAATATATAATGCAATAGTACATTGCTGCCTCTGGAGGCAAAGAAGCTTCAAAACTCAACTCAAAATGCCTATGCCATGGAGAAGGTGAGTAGCTTCTTTGTTTAAAACTATTAATAGAGTTATTAGGATTAGAAACTCATTGAAAGATGTCGAGTCAACTAGGATTGGTTTGTGGCAAATAAATCTCGACATATAATTGTTAGTTCTTCAAAAATTTTGGTCTAGGTGAAATGGTTCTGCCACCCTTCTAATTGAAGTTGTAGGATTTCCAAGCATTAGAAGAGCAAAGAATTTGTATGGGTTAGATTCAAATTAGAATGTTTATTCTCCAAGAATATTTTTTTCACTCATCGGTGTTTGGCTCTTGGAGTGGTCGATCTCGTTGGCTCTTGTTCTCATATATATATACATGTTTGTTTGCAATGTCCTTACTATCATCCCATGTGAAATGAACTTGGTTTTTTGGAATTGTTAGAAGAATCCTATGGAAAAAAAGAAAGGTCGAGTTCCTTTACCAGTCAAGATGATAATCAATGGTCATGGGGACCTTAAAGCAAATTATAAAGCAATTTTCACCACTAGACTTTTGGTTGCAGAATCATTATACAACCACGCTAAAATCTGGAAATGTTATGCTACATTGTGATTCCATTTAGATGCAAATTTATTATGAATTTGTGATTTTTTTCCCTGGTAGACCTTTTTGTTCTTGATTTGGTTATAATAAATGGGTTGACATAGGAGTTTTAAAAAAGTTTGTTTAAAACTTTTTGTAATGTAGCCAATTTTCGAATGAAGATCACTTTAGCAACAGTGTTTTGTAATGCAGGGAAATCTGATAGAAGGAACAACATCAATGAAGCTGTCCAACTAGATGTGAAAATGTAAGCTTCTTGGAACTACTTGTCCAATTAAATGTAAAATACATATTAAGATTTTGAAGTACACAGTATATTGTGCTACTCATAAAAGATTGCATTTCATCCATTCTTCTGGTTTACTTCTTCATTGTTTGTTGGTCTATTTTCAATGGCTATAATCATTCAAACAAAACATCAATGTAGGTGATGTTTGTAGGGGAGATATTGTTTTGTTTTTTTTATGGTAATACTGGAGTGATGCATGGAGATATTCTCAACTTACTCTTCCACCAAAATTCTTGTGATTGATGTTTGGGATTATTGGTAAGGGTAAAAAATATGCCTATTTTACCCTTATTCTTAGCTCATTTCTTGGTCAAATATTTGAGTGTTTAGGTCAATTTTACTATTTCCGAGCTCAAAATATGTTAATTTGATAAGTTAGGGTGTTGAGAGTCACTTTTGTTGAATTATGCTTAATTATGCCTAAAAAGACTTGATTTGAAGCAAATTTGACTTAGTTTGCTGTTGTGCAGAAAACAGAGTTGAAGCTGGAGTTCCCCAGAAATGCGGAAGGCAAAATGGAAATGCGACCGCATTTCTGGAAAAACAGAGGCCGTTCCGAGTCGCACGTAGGTCGTTGTTGACGAGTCTTCTTCGCACCTAACCAGTTGTTTTGACCCCGAAACTGACTGGGCAACCTTCCAGCACCTATTTCGCAGCTCCTCAACCAATTTCTACACTATATAAGCTCGGGATTCGAAGTCAAATTCAAGCAGAACTCACTTGGAAGAAAAGGGTGGTGACAGAACCCTGGCTCGACGCCAATGAGTAGGGATGCCCGAGGTCCTTCTTAGATGACAAATTCTAACCCGAGAGAGAGAGACATCAAACCTTGCGGTTTGTAGAGAGTTTCACCCATTCCCATCTTGTAAAAGTGAGAGAGTGGAGTGTCCTAGCGAACTCTAGAAGGATTGTGTAAACAAAAAACCCATAATATTTAACTATCTCTTTTAATTCTAGCTCTTGAATCTTTTTCATTACTTTGTATT
This sequence comes from Luffa aegyptiaca, assembly GCA_017139565.1. Classification (NCBI taxonomy): domain Eukaryota; kingdom Viridiplantae; phylum Streptophyta; class Magnoliopsida; order Cucurbitales; family Cucurbitaceae; genus Luffa; species Luffa aegyptiaca. Next base: position 30,180,572 of record CM029397.1, read on the forward strand.
CTTTTCATCATTGTTTCAATGAAAATGTGTTCATTTGCTTTTTATCCCATCATGAGTAGCTAAATCCCGCTAAGGGGTTCAATGTGGTGAATTCCCTTAGGGTTTAATGGCTTGAAAGTGTTTTATTTGCTTAAGTAGGGTTTAATGCATGTCATTCTTTATTGAATATCATTCTGATCTTGCTAAGTTTAATTTGATCACTTAGACTTTGCATGCTATGTGAATTTGATCTCGAAAGGGACAAACGATATCGGTTCTCATAAAGGTGATATAGGAGAAAAAGCTCGAAAGAGATTGTTCGGCGGTATAGGGCAAGCTGCCTAAGGCACCCTATATTGACTATAGGGTTATAGGTTGCATTCATGAATTATCTATGTCGGAGTCGAGTCCCAGAAATGGGCATAACGGTACTCGCTTAGCCTTTTTACGGTTTTTGGAAACAAGGGCCAAAAGGAAGTTAAATCTGACCCAATGCATTAAACACTCTTAAGTTAGATATTGCATAAGTATGGTTGTTACCCTAGGGATGAATCCATGTTGAATACCTCGTTTTATCTTATTGTTATTCTTTATTATTCTATTGCTAGTTTTATTTATCTTTTCGAAAAACCCAATCAATCAACTTATTATTTTCTTTGGTTACCTTTTTCAAAAGCAATCATTTGAGCAGTTTCTTCATCAAATCTGAATTTCCAATTTAGTCCTCCAGGGATCGATACCCTTGGAATACTTTCTAAGGTTTTTTTATTACTACGTGCGACAGTGTATACTTGCACTTAAATGTTGGCTGGATATTTCTTTCTTATTATTATCCATCTTATCTCACATTCCATCCATTCAGCTAGCCACGCACCAAGTTTTTGGCGCCGTTGCCGGGGACCAAAAGTGAAACCAGATTTGTTTTTGAAATTGCGATCAGATTGCGACCGCATTTTCTGTCTCAAAGGGAATTTGACTTCGGTTTGCATTTGTTTTTGCAGGTTGGAGTTAGTGCATGAGCAAGGGGTATCCACTCCTTGACATTGATCCGGAGATAGAAAGAACCTTCGTCGTCGAAGGAAGGAACAGAGACGAAAGAAGAGGGAGCAACAAGAGTTGAGCGCACGGGAATTTCTAGAGGAAGCATCTTACATTCAAGAGTTTCCAATGGATCCTCCTGGAGTCGATCCTCAAGTTGATCCACAAGTTCGTGGAAGGGAGCAGAATGGCGGGAGAATTCCTCCTGTTCCTCCAGTTCCACCGGTGCCACAACAAGAAAACCCGATCTACATTGCTGAAGATCAAAACCGAGCAATAAGGGACTATGCTTTACCAGTTTTCCAGACATTAAATCCAGGAATTTTGGAGCCACCGATTGATGCTTCACAAGTTGAGCTTAAACCAGTGATGTTCCAGATGTTAAATACGATGAGCCAATTCTCAAGACTTCCAAATGAGGATCCACACAAGCATATTAAATTATTCTTGAGAGTTTGCAATTCTTTTAAAGTAACAGGAGTGCCGGAAGATACTCTGAAGCTGAAACTTTTTCCGTTTTCTTTACAGTGAGATGCTGAAGCCTGGTTGGATTCATTCCCGCCTAACCCCATCACCTCGTGGAATGATTTGGCGGAGAAGTTTTTGGAGAAGTTCTTTCCCTCCAATAAAAATGCCAAGTACAGAGCAGAGATCATTGCTTTCAGATGGTCTTACAATGAACCGTTGGATGCAGCTTGGGAAAGATTCCAGAGACTGGTTCGAAAGTGTCCACACCATGGACTGCCTGCTTGCATTATTTTGTAGCATTTTTACGGTGGGTTAGATCAAGCTTCAAAGACACTTGTAAATGCATCTGCAAACGGATCTTTTCTGAAGAAGTCTGCTAATGAGGCGCACGCTATTCTAGATACTATAGCCACCAATAACCGACATTGGGGAGAAAATGAACCAACAACCATTTTGAAAAATCCAGTGAAAGCAGTAGAAACAGAGGCTAACTCTACGATGCAAGCCCAGATCAAGGCCATTCATAACATGATGATGGGCATGTCCATGCACAATCAAGCCAATATAGCCCTTGCATACGTTGTTTCTTCTCTCTGTTGTGAAATATGTGATGAGGAACACATCGCTGATAGCTGTCCACTAAACCCTGCATCTGTTTTTTATGTAGGTCCACAAGGAAATCAGAACCAAAATAGATGGAATCCTTATTCAGCCACGTACAACCCAGGATGGAGACAACATCCAAACTTTTCTTGGGGAGGACAAGCCGGATCGAGTAATTCCAACACTCAGTTTGGAAAGCAACCTACACAACAATAGCCGCAGAAAAATTTTCAACAAGTTCCAGTGCAGAGCCAAGAGTCAAATCTAGAGGCTTTTATGAAGGAGTACATGACAAGGAATGATGCTGCAATCAGGAATTTAGAAGTTCAGCTTGGACAAATTGCTCAGGAGATAAAGAATAGACCTCAAGGGATGTTGCCTAGCAAAACCGAGACCCCACATAGAGAAGGAAAAGAACAATGTAAAGCAGTGACCCTGAGAAGTGGATTAGAATATGATGGACCAAAGTATCCAGGAAGTTTAGAAGCAGAGATCCCAGTTGAAGCTCGAGAAAAGATTTGTGAAAAGAAGTCTGACAATACCACAAATGTTTCAGAGAATAAAGAAGAAAAGACCAAGGAGCCTGAAGCCTTGGCAGAAAAAGAAGAAAAAGTAAAGTTGGAGAAAAAACAGAGGAATGCGACCGCAAATGCGACTGCAAAACCTCAGAAGTTTGTAATAGACCCAGATTACAGACCACCTCCTCCGTACCCACAGAGATTCAAACATGCCTCACAAGATGTATAGTTCAAGAAGTTCTTAGATGTATTGAAGCAATTGCACATTAACATACCATTAGTGGAGGCACTTGAACAAATGCCTACATACGTGAAGTTCCTAAAAGATATCCTGTCGAAAAAGAGAAGGTTGGGGGAGTACGAAACGGTTGCACTCACGGAATGTTCCAGTGCACTAGTCAAGAACGAGATCCCTCCCAAGCTTAAAGATCCAGGAAGCTTTACAATTCCATGCTCTATAGGAGGCAGGGACGTAGGCAGATCACTGTGCGATTTGGGAGCAAGCATCAACTTAATGCCCTATTCGGTTTTTAAGCAGTTAGGAATAGGTGATGCACGACCAACAACTGTGACCTTGCAGTTGGCAGACCGATCACTTACACACCCCATTGGAAAGATCGAAGACATATTGGTTAAAGTTGATAAGTTTATTTTCCCTACAGATTTCATTATCTTAGATTGCGAAGCCGACAAGGATGTACCGATCATCTTGGGACGACCATTCCTAGCCACAGGCAGAACCTTGATCGATGTCCAGAAGGGAGAATTGACCATGAGGGTCAATGATCAGCAAGTCACATTTAATGTGATGAATGCGATAAAATACCCTGGAGACTTCGAGGAATGTTCAATGATCGATGAAATTGATGAACTCGCTCAATTTACTTTGCAGGAAATAATAAGAAGAGAAACCTTGGAGGATGTACTTGGACATGAAGAATTAGACGAAAAAGGTGGGAAAAAGATTGAAGTTGAAAGAGGCAGTCAAACCATGAAGCGACAAAAGATTAAACCATATTGGGGAAGAGGCTTCGAGGATGAGGAAGCCCATGTCTCCGTAATTGATTTGGTATGACTCCTACCTTGAACTAAATTTTGTATATTATCTGGGTTTATGAAATAATAATCTAGACTAGAGCTCTAAAATATCTAGACAAGAGTAAAAACTCTGTCTAGGAAAATCCTGTCTAGGAAAGGGTATTTAAGATGATCATTGGGAACACCTTTTCCTGGGGATTTACCTGGGAGTTTTGAAAAAGTCCACTTTATTGTGTTGAGCTCTGTCTGGTGTTTGAAATAAGAAGGAGAAAATTGCATGTTTGTTTTTGAATAAATGATTTTTGATCAAGAGGGAACTTTGTCTAAGGCAAGTCCTGACTAGGCTGAGGTACTTAAGCTGACCGTAGGGAACACCTCTACCTGGGGACTTACCTGGAAGTTGAATTGATCAAAACATTTCTTAAACTCTTTGAAAATGAGAAAATGGATAAATATAGGAATAAATCATGATTAAGTGTGTGAGCTTTCTAACTTGTTTGTGAGTGTTTCAGAGAAAAGGAGGAAGCAAGGGAAAAATGAAAAGGAAAAGAGAAAAGTCAGAAAAAGTGAAGGCAGAAAATCTGGGTGAAATGCGACCGCATTTCTTCCCAGTGTATTTGGGAATGCGATCGCATTTGCCCGAATAAAAAGGGAGTCACGATTTTTTTCGTTTGACCTGCACGTGACCTAATTAGAAAAGTATAAATAGCTTGACTTAAGTTCTTTTTCTTCACCAAACACCCAACCTTTGCATTCAAGTCAAACCCAAAGCTCTCCATATTCTCTCCATCGTGAAACCGCAAGACCCACACTCAGCGAAGATGAAGAACACGCAAGGATTATCATCCTCATGCAAAAACACTCGACCTCAGAGTGCACGATCGATCCACGAAGCTGAAGGAAGCAGCCGACGGTAAGAAGAGAACCCCGAAGCACACATGCAAGGCACGCGAAGGACGAGACCCACGGGATTCTCGCCGGCGGTCGTGAACCGAGCGCCCAACGCTCCAGCTCCATCCTCTTCGACAATGTCGGCTAGTTCGAGGGAGATGCCGAGCTCATCTACACCAAGACGGTTCAAAAGAAGGAGTTTATGTCCTCAAGGCCAAGTACATCTGTAACTTCTTTAGAAATCGATTCCAAGTTCTATTTTGACCGATCCAACTCATTAAGAGTAAAATCAGTCAATATAGAGCAAAATGTAGCAAATTTTCAATATGAAGATCAGCCGCAATCACCCACACAGAAAAACATGGATAATAGATCTGTGTTTGCCAGTCAAATAAATGTCCTTATCGAAGGATTTTCAATCGATAAAGAAGCCTTAAAAAAGGATTTTCTTTCCCTAAAAAATAAAGCAAGAAGAAAAACCTTTTTCCAAAATTATGATAAAGACCAAAGATCTGAGATAAGATCAAGATGGTATTCATTCATGGAAGAAGCCGAACAAAATATTCCATTCTTTGCTTGGATGAAGAAATCCGAAAACGAAATCAATATGCTTCAAGAATCTTGGAAAACCACTCAAAGAGGGAGTATTCATTCTACCCATCCTCCTTTAGAAGAAATAGAATTTGAAACAATCTATGGAGAAAAGGTCAAAGCTAGTCCATTAAAAAATATCACTGAAAAAGACGAGAAAAGCACTCCTACTCTTAAGGATATAAAGAATATCCAGCTTCAAAACAATTTTTCCAATAAAATCCTTTCTACCATTGCCAATCAAGTAGAAAAGATTGAAGGAAAAATATCAAAACCATCTATTACTTCATTTTCAAATAAAGGAATCTTTATTCCTCCTATAGATGAGTCAATTCCTTTATTCAAACCCACAGTCATTGACAACAAGATTAAAATAATGACCAAAGAAGAAGAAACTTTAGCCTTAATCGAAGAAAAGTTAAACAGTTTTCATATTTCAAAACCATCAACTTCAAAGACAACTCCTACAATCAACGTTATTAATGATTCCATTATTGATCAAATCATTCAAAAAACTAGAAATCTTTCTCTAGAAGAAGAAAGAATCGAGCTACCAAACGAAGTCCTAAAAATAGGATCAAAAGCATCTAAACACGCAGTAATGCGAAATTGGTATCCGCAACCTTCCTTCCCGGATGTCCAATTTGAAGAAAAAACACAAATGACTCAAGCCTCTTACGATGGATTAGCCATCCATGAATGGAATGTAGATGGTATATCCGATTATCTTATCCTCAATGTAATCAATGAAATGTTGATTGCCTCAAACGCTTACCGTCAAAGAGGTAAGATAGACCATGAAATAGCCCAACTGCTTGTTGCAGGATTCACGAGGCAATTAAAACAATGGTGGGATAAATATTTGACAGAAGGTGATCGTCAATATATCTTAACCCACACTATGACTGAAAAGAAAAGACAAACAATCAAACTCGAAGGGCAATTACCTCAAACTATTGAAAGAGAAGAAAGCGTAGAAGACGCTGTAAATACCCTCGTTTATACCATTACAAATGCCTTTGTAGGTGATCCAACTCAATACCAAGCAAGATCGGCTGAAATTCTTTTAAATCTCAAATGTCCAACATTAGGAGATTTTAGATGGTACAAAGACATGTTCCTAAGCAAAGTTCTCATTAGAGTCGATTGCTCTTCTTCCATTTGGAAGGAACAATTCATTAAAGGCCTTCCTAGCTACTTTGCTAAAAGAATCAAAATTGATCTCAATACTAAGTATGACGGAAAAATTCCATGGGATACTCTAACCTATGGAAACTTAACTTCCTTCATAATAAATGAAGGTCTTCGTCTCTGCAATGAATCAAAAAATCAATCTAAGCTTAACAAATCTTTTGGATCCAAACGAGCAGAATTAGGAATTTTTTGCGATCAATATGGATGTGGAAGAGTTCGACCACCATCAACAGTGAGAAAATCATCCATCAAAAGGTATCGAAGATACCAAGACAGACAAAACTACAGGCCATATAGGAATACAAAGCGGGCCGTATCACATAGTGTTACCAGGATAAGGTACCCAACCTTATCCCTGTACTATAGACCTTTTAGGTTGTTACTTGAACACCGATCCCCGTATGTCCCCACATACTAGTTCAAGTCACATGTAAACAACCTTGGATCTTAGTTTATTGGATTTGGGTCAAATTGTGCAATATTTAACAATAACACTTTATTGTAGAAACTCAATAACACTTTATTGAAACAAGTATACAATTTGTTTACATTCACTATCTACGAGTTTTAGGGCATAAAACCCAACAGTCTTAGCATCATTCTGATGACATGCAATGACCTCCACCCACTTCGACACGTAGTCAACTGCCAACAAAATAAACACGTTACCATTAGAAGGGGGAAATGGTCCATAAAATCAATACTCCATACATCAAATAATTCCAATTCTAAAACATAAGTAAGAGACATTTCATCTCTAGGTCCTAAATTTCCTCTCTTTTGGCAAGCATCACATTGCTTGTAGAACCATTGGGCATCCTTAAATAAAGAAGGCCAGAAAAATCCACATTGTAAAATCGTCATGGCTGTCCTCTGACCGCTGAAATGACCTCCATACGGGGAAGAGTGACATTGCTCTAGGATTTCCTTTGCTTCATCACCTGAAACACATCTTCGAATAATACCATCAGAACATTTTTTATACATAAATGACTCATTCCAATAAAAGAATTTTGCATCATGCTTAAACCTTTGCACTTGCCTCCTGTCCATATCAATAGGAGTGACTCCCTTTACCAGAAAATTAGCTATGTCTGCATACCAAGGAGTACTATGCACTACCTTTACCTCAATAGCAAAAAGCTGCTCATCTGGAAATGAGTCTGAAATGACGGCTGCTCGAGCAAAGACGATGATGGATCAAGCCGAGACAAATGATATGCAATAACATTTTCTGATCCCTTCTTGTCTTTTATCTCTAAGTCAAACTCTTGCAATAACAAAAGCCAATGAATTAATCTAGGCTTTGCATCTTTCTTAGACATTAAGTACCTTATTACTGCATGATCCGTGAACACTGTGACTTTATAACCAATTAAATATGGGCGAAATTTCTCAAAGGCAAATACAATCGCTAACAACTCATTTTCAGTAGTTGTATAGTTGATTTGTGCCTCATTCAAAACTCTGCTTGCATATTAAATAGGATGAATAACTTTGCCCTACTTTTGGCCCATCATTGCACCTACTGCAACATCACTAGCATCGCACATCACCTCGAATGGCAAACTCCAGTTTGGTGCACAAAGAATGGGCGTTGAGATCAAAGTAGCCTTTAAAGTCTCAAAAGCCTTCCTACAATTTGCATCAAAGTCAAAAACACTATCAGCACACAACAATTTACAAAGAGGTTTACTAATTTTGGAAAAATCCTTTATGAACCTTCTATAAAATCCAACATGACCTAAAAAGCTCCGAATCCCTTTAATTGAATTCGGTGGTTCTAACTTCTCAATAACCTCTATTTTTGCTCGATCAACTTCTAGACCTCTCTTTGAAATTTTATGACCTAACACTATGCCCTCTTTCACCATGAAGTGGCATTTCTCCCAATTAAGAACTAGATGAGTATCCTCACATCTCTGTAGCACCTTACCTAAATTATCCAAAAAATGCTGAAAAGACCCTCCAAAAACTGAAAAATCATCCATAAATACCTCAACAGTGGATTCGATCATATTAGAAAAAATAGCTAACATACACCGCTGAAATGTTGTTGGAGCATTGCAAAGGCCGAAAGGCATTCGCCAGAAAGCAAATGTCCCATAAGGGCAGGTGAAAGTGGTTTTTTTTTTTATCCTCAGGAGCTATGACAATCTGGTTATACCTAGAATAACCATCTAAGAAACAGTAGTAAGCCTGACCAGCTAACCTATCCAACATCTGGTCAATAAATGGTAGAGGGAAACGGTCCTTACGGGTGGCTTTGTTAAGCCTCATGTAATCCATGGAAACCCTCCAACCAGTTACTGTCCTGGTGGGGATCAACTCATTGTCCTTATTAGTCACTACCGTAACATCTCATTTCTTACGAACACATTGAACAGGGCTTACCCAATTGCTATCTGCAATTGGATAAATAATCCCAGCATCCAACCATTTAATCACCTCCTTCTTAACAACTTCTTTCATTGCAGGGTTAAGCCTTCTCTGTTGCTCAATACTCCTAAAGGATCCCTCCTCTAGAGTTATTTTATGCATACAGAAAGATGGGCTAATTCCCTGAATGTCAGCCAATGTCCAACCTATTACTTTGCGATATTGCTGCAGCAACTTTACTAAGGCCTCTTCATCCCCTGACATTAAATCTGATGCAACAATAATGGGCAACGTCTCACCTTCCCCAAGATACGCATACTTTAGATGATCTGCCAAAGGCTTCAAATCTAAAGTAAGTGCCTCAATTAGGGATGACTTAATAGGAGGAGCTTTCATTTCATTCTCACACCTAGACACTTCTTTTTCATCTTTTCTTTATAAGGTACAAACTTCTAAATCCTCCATATTAATCTCTCCATAATCCTTAAAATGTTGATCCGTCAAATCCTCAATTGCTGTCTCAACAATTGTGTTCTCCAGAGTTCGAATGAAAGAGCAATCTTCCATTTCATCTGGATACTTCATGGCCTTAAAAACATTAAACTTCACTTCTTCATTATGAACCCTCATTGTTAATTCCCCTTTTTGAACATCTATCAGTGCCCTACTAGTAGCCAAAAATGGACGACCAAGAATAATTGGGACATCTTTATCTGCCTCATAATCTAAGATAATAAAATCAACAGGAAATATGAATTTATCTACATTCACTAAGACATCCTCAATCTTACCCTTAGGATATGTGATAGACCTATCAGCTAGTTGAAGTGTGACTGTGGTAGGCCTAGCTTCTCCAATACCTAGCTTTCAATAGAACGAAAGAGGCATAAGGTTAATGCTAGCGTCTAAATCACAAAGTGCTCTACCCAACTCTTTTCCACCTATAGAAACAGGAATAGTAAATGACCTTAGATCCTTAGGCTTGGTTGGTAGCCCATTCTTAAGAATAGCACTACATTCCTCAGTGAGAAATACAGTTTCAAATTCTCCTAACCTCTTCTTTTTAGTCAAAATATCCTTAAGAAATTTTGCATAATTTGGCATCTTCTACTAAAGGAATATTTATATGCAATTGCTTAAGAATTTCTAAAAACTTTTTAAATTGACCATCCTGGTTCTTAGGCTTCTTCCTTTGTGGAGAAGGTGGAGGTGGTACATAAGGTGGGGGTGATACATAAGGTTGTTCTACATCTGGAACAGAACCAGATGCTCCAGCATTATTATTGCTGCCTCCATCACTTTTACCAGACTCTAACTCTTTTTCAACAACAACATTTTTATCAATATTCTTCTCTACATTCTGGGTTTTACTAGGATCTCTTCTTTCTAGTGGCTTACCACTCCTTAGAGTCACTGCTTGCACCTGCTCCTTACCTTCCCTTCTAGGGGGCTCAGTATCCACAAGAAGTTTCCTTTGAGGTTGTGCCTTCAGCTCATTAGCTAGTTGACCCATTTGCAGTTCAAGGGCTCTCAATGAAGCTTGATTACTTTGAATTGCGGCATTAGTACGAGCGATATATTCTTTCATCAATGACTCCAGAGAACTCTCTGAATTTTGCTGGGGCAATTCCTGCTTATTTTGTTGTGGCAATGCCTGTGATTTAGCAAATCTGGAATGGTTCACCACCTTTTGCTGTGCCTGGGGGACTTTCGAATTACTTCCTTGCCCTCACACAAAGTTAGGGTGGTTACGCCAACCTGGATTATAAAGATTTGAATATGGGTTATTCCTTTGATTACCTACAAAAAACACAGAAGCTGGATTGTCGGGGCAAAACTCATAATTATGTTCTTCACCACAATAGACACATGATTCTTCTGTAACTTGGTTTACAACTGTAGCAGGCTCCACCACTGGCGGAATCTGAACATGGCTAACCACAGTTACATTTTTAAGAGCGTTAGCTAACATTGCAATATTAGCCCTAATGGTAGATACACCATCAACTTCTAGCACACTCTTGACTTTCTTATTAGAGCCTTTAACATCTGACCACTGACAACTATTGGTTGATATTCTCTCTAAAATCTCATAGGCTTCATTAAAGGTTTTTGCCAAAAGGGCCCCTCCCGCAGAAGCATCTACCATACTTTGGGTTGCTACGTTTAGCCCATTGTCAAATGTTTCCATTTGGATACAATGAGGTAAACCATGGTGGGGACACTTTCGCAAAAGCTCCTTAAACCTCTCCCAAGCCTCACTAAAAGTTTCATCTTCGAGTTGCTTAAATCCCATTATCTCACTCCTCAACTTGGCATTTCTAGTTGGTGGAAAATACTTACTAAGAAATTTTTCTGCTAACTCATTCCAAGTTCTAATAGATCCTGGAGCAAAAGAATTTAACCATGTCTTTGCTCCATCTCTAAGAGAATACGGGAACAAAGTTAATCTAAGGGCATCTCTAGACACTCCCTGAATAACAAATGAATCACTAACTCCTAGAAAAGACTTAAGATGTAAATGGGGGTCTTCAGATGATAAACCATGGAATTGACCCACGGTCTGCAACATCTGAAACATTACTGGTTTCATTTCAAAATTTGCTGCCTCAATTTGAGGACGTGCAATTCCTGGATTTAACTCATCAAACATCGGAAAAGCATACGCTCGAATGGATCTGGCTCTATCATTTGCCACCAGAATAGGGTTCTTAGCCTGATTATTTTGCTGTCCATTTTGCTCCAGCGGTTGATTTTGCTGCAACCCACGATTCCGCTGGAGATCAACTTGATCTTCTAGAATTTTTGGAAGACGCGGAGGGTCATCCATTGGATTTAGATTTCTTCGATGCTCTCTCCTTCTTCTTCTAAATGTCCTTTCAATTTCTAGATCAAGCTCGAATCTCACCCCAGGAGGATCGCTCTTGCACCAATCTCACACCTGCAAAACAAAAAGAAACAATAAAAAAGTTCACGCACCAAACCACTAAACACACATACACAAAATAGATCAGATAAAAACTTATTCAAGTCTCCGGCAACGGCGCCAAAAACTTGTTGCCTTCTAGAGTGGGTTAAAAATATGGTAATAATTATCTCTAGAATACTATGCAAGTGCACATAGTCTGTAGCAAGTGATAAGTAATTTATCGTATCCACGAGGTTTGAATAGCCTTCACTCTACCTATCTTGTGTAGCTTTTTAGTGATTTCAAGGTTGTTAAAATGATTGGGTTTTGAAATAATGCTGCAGCAAAAGAAATAATAGAGCAGAAACGTAAACGGATAAAGTAGACAGATTGGAAACAGACGTTGGTTAAGATTTCTGTAATTGTTAAAAAGATGCTCTAGCAATTATATTGATCAAGCATTCTCTTGCAGTCTTATCAGCAGGATCCTCCCGGAACTCTGAATCTTTTGGAATGTGTTTCAACTCCAATGACGCTCTACCGATCAAGAACTAGGCAACTGGTTATCCCTAACTCAGTCACTAGCGTCCACCAACACATAATGGTCTAGTGTGATTACATGCCACACATCTCTTAAATCATCCCTGAAAATAAGAGAAGGTATTCACACCGGCTGGCCAGGCGGGCATAAAATAAGAATAAACACAACAAGTAATCAAGATGCTCAAAATCAATATCAATTGCTAGATTATGAAGTATGACAATTACATAGTCCCAACCAACACCTAAAGTAAATTTACTTCATGAAATGGAAAGCAACACACGCTACAATCTGTTCACGTGCATCCATAACTACAAACTTTTACAAGAAAAGATAATTTCCCTTGAAGAAATCCGTAGTTGATGGTCTTCTTGAGTCTCCAATTGTTCCTCCTTTATTCGGCTTCCAAAGATGGAAAGTGAGTCTCTAACTTGGAATTTTTTGACTTGAGACGTCTCTTTCCTTTTATAGAGTGGAGTCAACCCTAATTAGGTCAAAAATTACACGTGGAAGGCTCTCCAAGCATCCTAGATCCGAGATTGCTTCTAAAAATGCCACCTCATTAATGAATCACGTGCAACTCACGTGGCTAGTTTTGCTCTGTGCTTTGCTGGATCATGGATTTTGCTCCCTCAAGTCGCTCAACATTATTTTCTCTGCAAAACAACTTCTAAAGCATTCATTCTTCTAAATAGGGTAAAACATATAGCATTCATCCAATAACACACCTATTTGGCACAAATGACACACAAATCACTATAGAAATAAGGCCTAAATAACTCCCTTTTGGAGAGTTATCACGCACATCAATCATGACTATTATTTTTCTTTCAAATGTAACAACAAGAATGATATTTCTTTATGAGCATGATAAGCATATATTCTTTTCTTTCCTCCTTGGCAAGATTAAACATGCTAATTTGCACAATATTAACTCTTTAGCTCTTCCCTACACCTATCGTGGTGACAACAAGCATATTGAAGGTGTTCACATAACACATGCGGAAGCAATTGAAGATCGGGAGCACCTAACTACATCAATTTTACATCTAAAGCATGCTTGTTCTACAAAAACATAACAGAAAGAAAGAAAACACCAACCTCTTTGTAGCTCACTTGGGTGATCCTCCTTGTGATGATTTCTTCTCCAATCTCTCTTGGACAACCTCTAGAGTCTTCCCTACTATTCTCCGGGCCAAGAACGACTTGTGGGAGTCTATAGTGATAGGGAATGGGAAGGGAATGCTTGTAGGTTCAAGCTTTATGAAGATATGAGATGAGAGAGTGATTGAGGAAGAAATTCAGTAGCATAACACTAAGGTAATTACTCTCTCTCCACAATCTGATTCTTCCTCTACTTATAGAGAGAATCCATGCAAGAAGGGGCTTCAAGGTGCAAGACACATAGTGGTCTTAATGGAGAAAGTGGAAGCTAGGTGTTCAAACAACACTACATGCACCATTGCATGAATGTGGTGTAATTCCACTTTGTGTCTTCATGCAAGAGTGGATTTCCAACTTTCTCCACTAAATTATGAATCAAAATCAGATTCTAAATTCAACATCATTGATTTTAATTTCAATTCTAAATTGAAATTAATTATAACAATCAATCTTGAAGCTTGCCCCACTAATTATGTATGATTAATCAAATTAATCATCTTAATGTTGTGCATTCTTTATATATGAATCTTAATTCATGTTTATAGTATTTAAAACCCTTTTAAATACTTTATCTCTCATTTTCTAATTTAATTCATAATTAAATAATTGTGTCAAACACAATTTTACGATAATACCCTTTTTCCCGATTTTGAACGATTCAAAGAATCCTATCAATATGTTCTAGGCTTTAATCCGATATGAGCTAGTAGGGGGACCTAATGGACCTATAGATCATGGGCTCCAACGATTCGAGGCTAACCGACTAATCTCATTATCCAAGCTAGCCAACATTCGTTAACTACCGGGACACTCCACTATAGCCCGATAGTTGCACTCCCCTCACTATAGATATATTTCCGTCCACTTGATTTAACCATGTTCAGTAAGTCGATCCTTCACAGGTTGTTCGTAGCTATAGCTAGGTCAAAAGTCTGTTTCACCCCTATAGTACTTCTAGTTCCTTAAGTCCCACTGATCCTCTAATGAACAATTGGTTTATGGTCCAACCAATAAACCGAGTCCCTCTCAGGCCAATGAGAGGGCGGGATCCCTTTGTTCAAGCCCCGGAGTCAGCAGTTAAGGGAACAACCTCTCTACTATCCCTAATTCGGGTAGGTGCGAATTCCTTCTCGCACGACTATGTCCCCAGCTATCTACCCGTTCCTATCCCTGAAATGGGAGGCTTATTGAGTCGACGATACTGAGCCACTCTCACCTATGCAGATCTAAGGATAAGCCTGAATAAACAGGAGTTCATAGTTAGCTCAGGATAAAGATCGAGTTACCTAGGTCATCACATGAAATAGTCAGCCTCGTCAATAAACGGTGTTATAAAGCGAGAGCGACTTATTTCTCGGTCCTGGTCTTATGCAAACTCATTGCATAGGACGCCCCCACTCGCATGTCTCTACATGGACAATTTAGGATCACATTGTCTATACCATCTATAAGGTGGGCCGCGTCCCATAGTGTCCCCAGAATAAGGTACCCAGCCCTATCCCTATACTATAGACCGTTTAGGCTATTACTCGAGCTTGATCCACTTTTATGTCTCTACATAAAGCTCAAGTGTTCATCCTATAGCCATGGATCTTAGTTTATTGGATTTGGGTTATTAAATGTGCAATTTACTTTATTCAGTAATGACTTCACTGAATTAATCTCGATAACGCCTTTATCGAATAAGTATATAATTTTTGTTTAACATTCACTATCTACGAGTTTTAGGGCACTAATCCCAACACATATGAACCTAATAATTCACTCCTAAGCATTCAAGTCTAATTCTAACCAAGGAAAATACTCTACTAATGCAAGACATCTTCTAGAAAAAGTTTAAAAAGTCTCCCTTTTTGGGGCACTCATGCTTACAAGTCATCAAAAGCTTAAAAATTGACAAGAAAGCCTATCCTAGGAAATCATAATCATGCAAAAGTAGCATCCAAAAACAACCATATGCCATAATCATAATAAGCTAAAAAAATATAGCCCGAACTCAGATGCTCAAGGGCTCAACAAGCAAAGTATTCCACCCCCAAACTTAAAACATGCATTGTCCTTAATGTATAGAAATCTAAAGCATACATAAGCATGAGAACAAGAAAAGAATGGAAGGGGTGAACAATACTGCCCTAGAATGACGACCTTCTCATGGATGTTTGCAAGCCAAGAGTTCAAGAACACCTACAAAACGAAAACAACAAACAAATTAAAAGCATAAAAACAAAATCAAACTTACTTGGGTTGCCTCCCATAAGCGCTTGTTTAACGTCTTTAGCTCGACGTGTTGACCGTGCATGCATCAAGGAGGTTTCTTTTTTGTGAATCCACTAGAGGTGCTCTTGCTGGCACCTTTCCTGTAGCCTATCACGAGCGCCTCTGTACAATCTTTAGAGTCTTCAAAAGCTTTGAATATTTGCTTAGGAGGGGCAAAACCAGGAGGATTAAGAACATTCTTATTGTTAGCATAAGAGAAATTTTCATGGTTCCTATTGTTAGGGTGATAATGTGTAGGTGTAGAAATATTATTATATCCCCTAAAATTAGAATTAGATACGTATTAAACCTGTTCTATGGTCTCCTCCTGAGACTGAGGATCTAAAGCAGCAGTTGACTCAATGGTTTGTGCACTCCCTGTACCTGAAAACTTCAAGGAAGCATCAGCAAGGGTAGACATCTGAGCTTGGAGGGCACTAACATTATTAATTTCAAACACCCCAGCTGCAATCTTCTTCAATGTAGACCGCTCAGATGGCCACTGGTAGCTGTTGGTGGCCATATCCTCCAATAAAGTACGTGCATTCTCCACGGTCTTGGACAACAAAGTCCCATCTGCAGCTGCATCAACAATAGTCTTAGTACTAGGATTTAAACCGTTATAAAAGAGTTGAATTTGCAACCAATTAGGGTATCCATGCTGGGGGCACTTCCTCAACAGCTCTTTGTAACGCTCCCATGCCTTGAATAGTTGTTCATCAAACTGTTGCTGGAACGTTCCAATTTCGGTCCTCAGCTTGACCGTCTTTGCAGGAGGGAAAAATTTCTTCAAAAAGGCCTGGACTAAAGCATCCCAGGTGGTGATGCTTCCAGGGGGAATAGATTGCAACCAATCTCGTGCTTTATCCTGCAAAGAAAAAGGAAACAAGCGTAAGCGAATGACATCCTCAGTGACCATTTATTTTTACCGTCCCACAAATGTCTAAAAAGGATTTTAGATGAGAGTTTGGATCCTCTGTGGGCGATCCTCTGTATGCACAATCACGAGCCATCTGGATGAGACCGATCTTCAACTCAAAGTTGTTGGCATTGATCGGGGCATAGACAATCCCCGACTGTTGCTCTTGAAACACGGGCTGAAAATAGTCTCTAATGGGCTTAGGCTCCTCGTGTGGATTTGGGTCGGCCATTTGGATAGATTCTTTAATTTCCCTTCGAAGCCTATGAATTTTTCTTTCTATCTCGGGGTCGAAAGGTACTAAGGCCATATTCCTTCGCATACACAATATAAACTACCCTAAAAAGTAAAGTAATAGAAAAGGAAAGGAAACAATTAAGGAAAGAAACTAGAAAAGGAAACAATTAGACTAAATATGGAAAATATAATCTAGAAAAGGAAAATACTCTCAAATAAGGTAAGTAAAAACAAAAATGGAAAATAAAAATTAAGGAAAATTACCAACTGGGAAAAGATCTAACTAAAAAGGAAAGAAAAGTCAAAGACAATTAAGGAAACTCACAAATAAAGGAAAAAAAAACTAAAATAAGAAAAGTACTAAACTAGCAAAACAAATATGGAAAGAGAAACAAATAAGGAAAAAAAAATGCAATCTACCTAGGAAAGTAAAAATACACCCTAAATTAAGACCAAACAATTTTTTCACAATATTAATTTAACTAAATGTGTCAATCCCCGACAATGGCGCCAAAAACTTGATGTGGACTTTTCCTACCACAAGCGCACGGGTCAAGTAATAATATAGTGATTTGTAAACTGAGTGTCGTCCTCTGGATTGGGTTTTAAGTTAAATTAAGTACCATGAATACTTTTCCTCAATTTTATTTAGGGACCGAAAAGTAGTGAAGTTGGAAAACAAAGGTGATGGAATTTAAAGATGTGAGATTTAATTGAAAGAATTCTTAGGGAATTGATATCGTCAGTTTAGTTTAGGATTAATTTAAGGGAATGAATTGTAACGTGCATTTATTTTATGAGTCTAAGAACCTTTTATCACAACTATCTCTCCCGAGCATAATTGATTCTCATGCATATAATTAACTTGATATCCCTATCTAAGTTCATTAACATGCAAGGCTTTTAGTTCTTTTGACCAATTCTAAGGTTATTCTAAATTCCGTCAGGAGCTTAGAATTTCTACTTTAGTTATGCAATCTTAGATAAGTCTACGCTAAACCCTCTCTCCCGAGCAAGATTCAACGCTTAGATCAATCAACTAATGGTCAATTAACTGAAAGCATTCAAATATGATTGCATACATAAAACAATTGCACAAAACATCCCATAAATCAATCCATAAACATAAGCGACTACATCAATCACTAAGAAATAAGCTTAGCTACTCATACATGGCGTTACGATATAAACCAAGCATGATAAAGCCATTAAATCTAACTAAGGATAAGGAAAAGGAAGGAAAACACTCAAAGTCGTTGAAACCGGCATGTCCCCATCATGATCTCCACGCCTTCAAGCTTGGTTCCCGCTCCTTGGCCTTGCTTAAGCTCCCACAGAAGGTCTCTAGTCGAAATTAAGGCTAAATTCTCTCAAATTGGACTCCCATTGGTCGTAGCTAATAAGGATGAATATATAGGAAATCTATTGACAGCGTTGAGATGCTATGGACAGCGTCGCAACACTGTCCTCTTCACCGCCAAAACAGAATAGGAAAATGTCACAGCGTCGAGATGCTAAGGGACAACGTCTCGACACTGCCTCTGTTGCCGCCCAATTCAGATTAGGAAACTTTGGAGCATCGAGATGCCACAAGGCGAGCGTCTCGACGCTAGCTCTCGGATATGCCCACTTTGTTAAGCCTTCAACTTGATTTCTCTTTGCTTCTTTGGCTTCTTTTGGTGTCCCGAACACTCGATCAACTCCAAATTCTCGTTTTAGCTCTAATAAACAATTTCCTACAAAATAAACATTAAAGTGCATTAAAATGGCCAAGAATTACTCAAAGACGCTATGTGCGCTATCAGGTTGGACGACCCGTTGCTGGATGGTGCAGAACGGAAGACGGTATACGCATATAGGAGCAAAGAATGGTTTAAAACCTTACTGACACCGTCACATTGGATGATCGATGAGGTACATAACCCTTGTAGAAAATATTGCATTTAATTCCTCATTCGCTAATCAACTATTAATGCCCATGTAGGTCATTGACGCGCTATTCATGTTTATTCGAAAAAAACTAGATGCTCGTCCAGACTTATGTTGACGCAAATTTGTGACAGGAGATGTGGTTTTCGCGGCAAGTAATACATGTTTATTGTTTTCTTATATTAGATTTTATTATTTAGGGTTTTCTGATTAACTAGATGAGTATGGTAATATTCATGTCTTATATAGGACTTTCTACAATGAGACGATGTACGAGAAGCACTAAATGGTAGATTTGATCGTCTCGATGACTATGACTAGAGTAAGTGGAAGACCGTCATGGACTACGTTATGGGCAACCATTTAGACCACAACATTCCTTGGAGTTCAGTTGAAGCGGTCTACATACCCTCAACCTTGGTGGGAACCATTGGGTGTTGTTGTGTGTTGACTTAGAGGCCGACGAGTTGGTGGTGTCTGATTCCTTTATGCAATTGAATACAGAAACGACTTAGAGAAGCAGTTAAAACCTGTTCACATACTGATGCAGATTTTGTTGGCTAAGTGTGGTGTCATGAAGGTGAAGCCTACACTTCCACTGAATGAATGGAGGTTGAAGAGGAACAAACTAGCCACAACAAAAGGATAGTGGGGATTGTGGGCTATTCACTGCCAAATTTTTGGAATATGATGTAACAAAGTCCAAACTGGAAACCCTTAGCCAGGATAGCATGGACTTTTGTAGGTGTCAATTCGCTATTTAACTTTGGGCCAATAGACCATTCTTTTAGATAGTTCATTTCTCGTAAACATACAATGTTTTGCTTATTAGATATGTAACTTCTTCTAGAACTTGTTATCTTTCTTTCATATTAACTCACATTAAAAAAAAGAAAAAAAAAAGGTCATAGTAACTTAGCGTACACTCCAAGAAACCATGCACGTAAACCATGCACTAACCATGGAAACCCTACCTTCACTTTTCTGGAAAAATTCTCGATCTCGATTTCGAGCGAGACGGATCGAGAAATATGAACGAAATAGAAGATTGGAAAAAACAAAAATTGCGTTTCTGGAAAATATCTCGATCTCAATCTCAATCCACTAGAACCGAGACCGGGACCAAGATATTTTACAGAAATGCAATTTTCGTTTTGTTTCCTCCTTTTTTAAACAATATTCAAACATACATAAACTGGAATGTTTTAAACACTTCATTCAATAATCGAAAATGAAAACTTTTATTGTTCCATACACATTGAAATAATCAAACAAACAGATTACACGGTAGTAAGTGGCTCACGACAAGTCTTTCGATTATGACCCTATGATAACTCTCCAAAAGGGAGTTATTTAGACCTTATTTCTATATTGATTTGTGTGTCTTTTGTGCTTAATAGGGTTGCTTTTAGATAAATATTGCATGTTCTAACCCATTTGGAAGAATGGAAGCTTTGGAAATTATTTTGTGCAGAATATGTTGCTGGGCGACTTAAGGGAGCAAAATATGTGCTGGAGACAAGCTGGGAGCAAAACTGCCACGTCACAGCTCGTTAGCCAATTTAACAAACTGAATTCTGTTAAGCTATTCTCGGATTTATGGAGCGATGAGAGCCATCCACGTGTCTAGGTCAACCTAATTCAAGCCTCCCATCACTCTATAAAAGGAGATAGCCGCCCAAGTCAAATTCATTCCACTTTTAGGGAAGAGATCATTCTCATTTCCACGTTTGGGAGCCGAATAGAGGAGAGAGATTGGAGACCATCAAGGAAACCATCATTTGCAAGCTGATCAAGGGAATTAATATTTTCTTGCATTATTTTGTGAATATGGATATGCTTACTCAGATTGTAACGTGTGTTTCCATGCATTTTATGAACTAAGTAGCTTTAGGCGTTGGTTAGGGGACATGTAATTGTCGTGCTTAATTTCTAGTAATAAATATTGATTTGATGCATCTTGATTAATTGTTGTGTTCATTTCTATTTTATGCCTGCCTGGCCAGCCGGTATGAATATCTCTCTCTAGTTTCAGGGATGATTTAGGGAGTGTGTGGCGGTTAATCACACTAGATCATTGTGTATTGGTGAACGCCAGTGACTGAACTAGGGATAGCCAGTTGCCTAGTGCTTGATCGGTAGAGCTTCATTGGAGTTGAAACATATTCTAAAAAATCCGGAGTTCCGGGAGGAATCCGCTAATAAGATTGCGAGAGTTTTGCATGATCAATGATATTGCTACAGCATCTTTTAAAACAATTACTAAATCCTGACCAGCGCCTGTTTCTTTTGCTTCAGCATCATATCAAAACCAATCATTTTAACCATTCTTGAAACCATTAAAAAGCTAAACAAAATAGATAAAGTGGAAGCTAATTCAGACCTTGGATTCAATAAATACTTATTACTTGCTACAGACTGTGTATACTTGCACAGAGTTCTAGAGTCTTTTTATATCTTATTTTTACTCACTCTGGAAGCCCAACAAGTTTTTGGCGCCGTTGCCGGGGAACTCGAATAAGTTTTTATCTGATCTATTTGTGTATGTGTTTTAGTGGTTTGGTGCTAGAACTTTTTGATTGTTTCTTTTGTTTTTGCAGGTGTGAGTTTGGTTCATGAGCGATCCGCCTGGGGTAAGGTTCGAGCTTGATCCAGAAATTGAGAGGACATTCAGGAGAAGAAGGAGAGAGCAGCGTAGAAACCAAAATTCAATGGCTGATGTGTCGCGTCTTCCGCAAGGTCCACAAGATCCAGCGAACCCCCAGCAGAATCGTGTGCTGCAGCAAAACCAGCCGCTGGAGCAAAATGAACAGCAAAATAATCAGGCTGAGAATCCTATCTTGGTAGCAAATGATAGGGCCAGAGCCATTCGAGCGTATGCTTTTCCAATGTTTGATGAGTTAAATCCAGGGATTGCACGTCCTCACAGTGAAGCTTGGGAGAGGTTTAAGGAGCTTTTGCGAAAGTGTCCCCACCATGGTTTACCACATTGTATCCAAATGGAAACATTTTACAATGGGTTAAATGGAGCAACCCAAGATATGGTTGATGCTTCGGCTGGAGGGGCCCTTTTGGCAAAAACTTTTAATGAAGCCCATGAAATTTTAGAAAGAATATCTACTAATAGTTGTCAGTGGTCAGACGTTAGAGGCACAAATAAAAAAGTTAAGAGTGTGTTAGAGGTTGATGGTGTGTCCACCATTAGGGCTGGTATTTCAATGTTAGCTAACGCTCTTAAAAATGTGACAGTGGTTAGTCATCAGCAGCCGCCAGCTGTGGAGCCTGCTGCAGTGGTGAACCAAGTTGCAGAAGAAGCATGTGTCTATTGTGGTGAAGATCACAACTACGAGTTTTGCCCCAGCAATCCAGCTTCTGTGTTTTTTGTAGGTAATCAGAGGAACAACCCTTATTCTAACTTTTATAATCTAGGTTGGCGCAACCACCCAAACTTTGCGTGGGGAGGACAAGGAAGTAATGTGCAAGCACAGCCGAAGGTGAACCAATCGGGATTTGCTAAAGCGCAGGTATTGCCCCAGCAAAATAAGCAGGCTTTGTCCCAGCAAAGTTCGGAGAGTTCTCTTGAGGCAATGATGAAAGAATATATGGCTCGTACAGATGCCGCTATTCAAAGTAATCAAGCTTCAATGAGAGCCCTAGAATTGCAAATGGGCCAGCTAGCTAATGAGCTGAAGGCAAGGCCTCAAGGGAAACTTCCTTCAGATACTGAACACCCTAAAAGGGAAGGTAAGGAGCAGGTAAAGGCAGTGACTCTTAGGAGTGGTAAGCCACTAGAAGAAAGAAAAAAGCCTAGTAAACCCCAGAACGTAGAAAATAATTGTGATAAAAATGTTGTTGTTGAGAAAGAGTTGGAGTCTGGTCAAGGTGTTGGAGGCAACAATAATGATGTTGGAGCATCTGGTTCTGTTCCAGATGTGGAACCACCTTATGTGCCGCCCCCACCTTATGTACCACCTCTACCTTTTCCACAAAGGCAAAGACCTAAGAATCAGGATGGTCAATTTAAGAAGTTTTTAGAGATTCTTAAGCAATTGCATATAAATATTCCTTTAGTAGAAGCTATTGAGCAAATGCCTAATTATGCTAAATTTCTTAAGGATATTTTAACTAAAAAGAAGAGGTTAGGTGAGTTTGAAACTGTATCTCTTACTGAGGAATGTAGTGCTATTCTTAAGAATGGGCTACCAACCAAGGCTAAGGATCCAGGGTCATTTACTATACCTGTGTCTATAGGTGGAAAAAAGTTAGGTAGAGCACTCTGTGATTTAGGTGCAAGCATTAACCTTATGCCTCTTTCGGTCTACCGAAAGCTAGGTATTGGTGAAGCTAGGCCTACCACAGTCACACTCCAATTAGCTGATAGGTCTATCACATATCCAGAGGGTAAAATTGAGGATGTGTAAAAGTAGATAAATTCATATTTCCTGTTGATTTTATTATCTTAGACTATGAAGCAGATAAAGATGTCCCAATTATTCTAGGTCGTCCATTTTTGGCTACTGGTAGGGCTTTGATAGATGTTCAAAAAGGGGAATTAACCATGAGGGTTTTATAAGGAGGAAGTAAAATTTAATGTGTTTAAGGCCATGAAGTATCCAGGCGAAATGGAAGATTGCTCTTTCATTAGGATTATGGAGAACACCATTGTTGAGACAGCAATTCAGGATTCGGCAAAGAAACATTTGGAAGATCATGGAGAGGTTAGTGTAGAGGATTTAGAAGTTTGTTCTTTAGAGAGAAAAAATGAAAAAGAAGTGTTTAGGTGTGAGGATGTTTTTGAGTCTTTAGATTTAGATCAAAGGAAGGCTCCTCCTATTAAGCCATCCCTGATTGAGGCACCCACTTTAGATTTGAAGCCCTTGCCGGATCATCTAAAGTATGTGTATCTCGGGGAGGGTGAGACGTTGCCCATTATTGTTGCATCAGATTTAATGCCAGAGCATGAGGAGGCCTTAATAAAATTGCTGTAGCAATATCGCAAGGCAATAGGTTGGACATTGGCTGACATTCAGGGAATTAGCCCATCTTTTTGTATGCACAAAATCACTCTAGAGGAGGGATCCTTTAGGAGTATTGAGCAGCAAATAAGGCTTAACCCTGCAATGAAAGAGGTTGTTAAAAAGGAGGTGATAAAATGGTTGGATGCTGGCATTATTTATCCAATTGCAGATAGCAATTGGGTAAGCCCTGTTCAATGTGTTCCGAAGAAAGGAGGTGCCACGGTGGTGAGCAATAAAGATAATGAATTGATCCCAACCAGGACAGTAACTGGCTGGAGGGTTTGCATGGATTACAGGAGGCTTAATAAAGCTACCCGTAAGGACCATTTCCCTCTACCATTTATTGACCAGATGTTGGATAGATTGGCTGGTCAGGCCTACTACTGTTTCTTAGATGGTTATTCTGGGTATAACCAGATTACCATTACTCCTGAGGATCAGGAAAAAACCACTTTCACTTGCCCTTATGGGACGTTTTCCTTTAGGCGAATGCCTTTTGGCCTTTGCAATGCTCCAGCAACATTTCAGCGGTGTATGCTAGCAATTTTTTCTGATACGATTGAGTCCACTGTTGAGGTATTTATGGACGATTTTTCAGTTTTTGGAGGGTCTTTTCAGAGTTGTTTGGATAATTTAGGTAAGGTGTTAAAAAGATGTGAGGATACCCATCTAGTTCTCAACTAGGAGAAATGCCACTTCATGGTGAAGGAAGGCATTGTGTTAGGACATAGGATTTCTAAGAACGGTCTAGAAGTTGATCGAGCAAAAATTGAGGTTATTGAGAGACTAGAACCACCGAATTCAGTGAAAGGGATTTGGAGCTTTTTAGGTCATGCTGGATTTTATAGAAGGTTCATAAAAGATTTTTCAAAAATCAGTAAACCTCTTTGTAACTTATTGTGCACTGATCATGTTTTTGACTTTAATGCAGATTGTAGGAAGGCTTTTGAGACTTTAAAGGCTGCTTTAATCTCAGCACCCATTCTTTGTGCACCTAATTGGAATTTACCATTTGAGGTAATGTGTGAGGCGAGTGATGTTACAGTAGGTGCTATGCTGGGGCAAAAGCAGGGCAAATTTATCCATCCTATATATTATGCAAGCAGGGTTTTAAATGAGGCACAAGTCAACTATACAACAATTGAAAAGGAGTTGTTAGCTGTTGTGTTTGCCTTTGAGAAATTTCGGCCATATTTGGTTGGATCCAAAGTCACGATTTTCACGGATCATGCAGCAATAAGGTATTTAATGTCTAAAAAGGATGCAAAGCCTAGACTAATTCGTTGGGTTTTATTATTGCAGGAATTCGACTTGGAGATAAAGGACAAGAAGGGATCAGAGAATGTCATTGCAGATCATTTGTCTCGTCTTGATCCATCATCATCTTTGCTGAAGCAATCTGCCATTTCAGATTCTTTTCCAGATGAACAACTCTTTGCTGTTGAGGTAAAGGTAGTCAAGGATATCCCTTGGTATGCTGATATTGCCAACTTTTTGGTCAAGGGAGTCACTCCTATTGATATGGATTGGAGGCAGATGAAGAAGTTTAAGCATGATGCGAAATATTTTTATTGGGATGAGCCATTTATGTATAAGCAATGCTCTGATGGTATTTGATGACATGCAAAAATGTCATCATTTTCCTATTAATTTTAGCTAGTTTTGTGCATGAATTGTGAGCTTTAATGTATTTTTATGTTGATTTTGTAGAAAACCGAGTTCGGGAAGCAAAACAAAGAATTTTACCAATTTTGGGTATAAAAAGAAGACTTTGGGCCATAAAAGAAGAAAAGAAAAGAGAACATTTGAAGTGGAGGCCCAAAAAGCCCAAAAGAAAGAAGAAAGGAGGCAAAAATCCGTGTTTAAGGCTTCTAGAAGGCCTAGCGTCGAGACGCTAGGACTAGAGCGTCTCGACGCTAGGTGATCAGCGAGGAAAAATCCAGAATCGAGGTAGCGTCGCGACGCTGCGACAACTTCTGCTCCAAGAAAACCTGACGTCACAGCATCTCGACGCTGTGACGTAGCGTCTCGACGCTGGCGACTTGTTCAGCAAGAAATGTCCAGCCCTTGCTCCTATAAATAGCCCCCTCTCCCAAGGTTCAAATCATCCCATTTTGGGGAGCTCTCCCCTAGCTCAATAGAGAGAAAAAGTGAGAAGAATTGTGAAGAAAAAGGAGGAATTGAGCGAGATTCCAAGGCTTGGGATTCGAGATGCTCGTGACGGGAGCTTGGGATCAACTTATCGGTTATTTCTTCCTTACTTCTTTGTAATTTCTTATTTTAATTTGAGTTAGGCCTATGGATCAAGATCATTTTGGCAAAATTATTTCCATTTGTGAGTAGATCTTGAGACCTAGGGTCGTTATTCTAGTTAATTGGATATTGTAGCACAATTACTTAGATTATGTAATGAATTTCTTCATATTTCATCTATGCAATTCATTCTTAATGCCTTTAATCTCTTGATCACGGATTAATTGATGTGTTGGTCTAAATTGATACTCGACAGAGAGAAATTAGATTAGATCCTAATTGCATGGCTAACAATTGCTTGGAGCACGAGAGTGAAAGAGAATTGTTAGAAATTGATTATGAAGTTGCTTAATGCCATACTATGATTAACTAAGGAGATGGACACATAAATTAGTTATGTTAGTATGAGACGTGGAGGAACTTGAAAGAGAAATCCGCTTATAATTACTTCTAGATTTATGAAATTGAAGATTATTAGTTGCATATATCCATGTAATTGAGCTACAAATCCAAGAAAGCTAGTTAACACCCTAGGTCAAGCCCCCCTTTGATAGGAAAATTCCCTTTTACTTGCATGTTTCTTTTTATTAGTTTCTTTAATTCTCGCTTGTCTATTCGAGTTGAAATTCTAAATAAAATTAAAACATGATGGTTCTTGGTACTTAATGGATACAATTCAAATTCCCTGAGGATTCGATACTCGGAATACTTTCCGTTTTATATTACTTGCGATACCGTGCGCTTGCGGTAGCAACCAACAGTATTATTCATAGGTGTGTTTCAGGTGATGAAGCAAAGGAAATCCTGGAGCAATGTCACTCTTCGCCGTATGGAGGCCATTTCAGCGGTCAGAGGACAACCATGAGGATTTTGCATTGTGGATTCTTCTGGCCCTCCTTGTTTAAGGATGCCCATTGGTTCTACAAGCAACGTGATGCCTGCCAAAGGAGAGGAAACTTAGGGCCTAGAGATGAAATGCCTCTTACTTACATTTTGGAAGTTGAATTATTCGATGTATGGGGTATTGATTTTATGGGGCCATTTCCCCCTTCTAATGGTAATGTTTTTATCGTATTGGCAGTTGATTACGTGTCCAAGTGGGTGGAGGCCATTGCATGCCATCAGAATGATGCCAAGACAGTAGCAAGGTTTCTTCAATCGCACATTTTTGCGCGGTTTGGGACACCTAGAGCTTTAGTGAGTGATGAGGGTACACATTTTGTTAATAATATCTTAACTAAGCTTCTAGCTAAGTATGGGATTAAGCATAGGATAGCTACCCCTTATCACCCACAAGCAAATGGTCAAACTGAAATTAGCAATAGGGAAATAAAATCTATTCTAGAAAAAGTAGTCCATCCATCTAGGAAGGATTGGTCTTTTAGGTTGGATGAGGCTCTTTGGGCTTATAGGACAGCCTATAAGACTCCTCTAGGTATGTCTCCCTACAGGTTAGTATATGGGAAAGCTTGTCATTTACCATTAGAGTTTGAGCATAAAACGTTTTGGGCTTTGAAGAAATTAAATTTTGATCTGAGTCGTGCAGGAGCAATTAGAATGCTGCAGCTTAATGAATTGGAGGAATTTCGCCAATTTTCTTATGAAAATGCGAAAATGTATAAAGAAAAGACTAAGCTGTGGCATGACAAGAAAATTAGGCCTAAAGAGTTTGTCAAAGGTCAAAGAGTTTTGCTTTATAATTCTAGATTAAAATTGTTTCCCAGGAAATTAAAATCTAAATGGTCAGGGCCATTTATTGTAATTGAGTTTTTTCCCCATGGAGCAATTACTTTGCAGGATGAAACAGATGGGAGAGTGTTCAAGGTGAATGGACAGCGTGTGAAGCATTATTGGGGAGAGGAGTTCCAGACGAAATATCCTTCCCTAAAGCTAGTTGATGATTGAGAGAGCAAGATTTTTGCGGGAGCATTTCGCAGAGCAATATTTTGAGCTCCCAGTGTTTGTTTTTATTTTTCTCGCTGATATAATTTGATTTTAATTTGAATTATTGTAGATTTAGGTTGTTTAAATTTTGCATGATTTATTTTAAATTTGTTGTTTTTGAATTCCGTAGATTTTATCGTAATTCTGAATATTTTTATTATTTCTGGTAATTTAGTTTTTATTTAATCTGGTTAGTTTAGATTAGATTTTGGATTTTATTTTCAGTTATTTTAAATTCTGTTTAGATTAGATTTAATTACTAGTTATCTGATTTATTCGTGA
Source organism: Luffa aegyptiaca (assembly GCA_017139565.1). Taxonomy (NCBI): domain Eukaryota; kingdom Viridiplantae; phylum Streptophyta; class Magnoliopsida; order Cucurbitales; family Cucurbitaceae; genus Luffa; species Luffa aegyptiaca. The sequence continues at coordinate 30,208,722 of CM029397.1, forward strand.
AGGTGTTCATATAACACATGCGGAAGCAATTGAAGATCGAAAGCACTTAACTCATTCAATTTTACTCCTAAAGCATGCACGTTCTAGAAAGGACATAATAGAGAGTTAGAGAACACCAACCTTTGTAGCTCACTTATGTAGAACTCCTTGTGGTGTTTTCCTCTCCTATGCTCCTTGGACAACCTCTAGAGTCTTCCCTACTATTCTCTTGGGCCTAGAATGACTTGTGGGAGTCTATAGTAATAAGAAATAGGAAGGGAATGCTTGAAGGTACAAGCTTTAGGAAGAAATGAGATGAGAGAGTGTTTGAGGAAGAATTTCAGCAGCATAACCTTAATGTAATTGCTGTCTCTTTCCACAATCTGATTCTTCCTCTATATATAGAGAGAATCCATGCAAGAAGGGCCTTCAAAATGCAAGACACATGGTGGTCTTGATGGTGAAAGTGGAAGCTAGGGTGTTCAAGCAACACAACATGCACCATTGCATGAATGTGGTGTAATTCCACTTTGAGTCTTCATGCAAGAGTGGATTTCCAAGTTTTTCCACTTACTTTTGATTCAAAATCAATTGTATTTTCAGCATGAATGATATTAATTTCAATTCTCAATTGAAATTAATCACAAATTCAATCTTCATGCTTGCCCCACAAATTGTAAATGATTAATCAAATTAAACATCTTTTTATTGTATATTCTTTATATATGAATCTCAATTCATGTATATTGTATTTAAACCCTTTTAAATACCTTATCTCTCATTTTCTAATTTAATTCATAATTAAATTATTGTGTCGAACACAATTTTACGATAATTCCCTATTTCCCAATTTTGAACAATTCAAAGATTCCTATCAATATGTTCTAGGCTTTAATCCGATATGAGCTAGTAGAGGGACCTAATGGACCTATAGATCATGGGCTCCAACGATTCGAGGCTAGCCGACTAATCTCATTATCTAAGCTAGCCAACATTCGTTAACTACTGGGACACTCCACTATAGCCCGATAGTTGCACTCCCCTCACTATAGATATATTTCCGTCCACTTGATTTAACCATGTTCAGTAGGTCATTCATTCACAGGTTGCTCGTAGCTATAGCTAGGTCAAATAACCGTTTCATCCCTATAGTACTTCTTGTTCCTTAAGTTCCACTAATCCTCTAATGAACAATCGGTTTGTGGTCCAACCATCAAACCTAAGTCCCTCTCGATCCAACGAGAGGGTGGGGCCCCTTGTTCAAGTCCTGGAGTTAGTACTTAAGGGAACAACCTCTCTGCTATCCTTGAAATGGGTAGGAGTGAATTCCGTCTTGCAAAACTATGTCCCCAGCTATCTATTCGATCTTTATCCCCAAAATGGTAGGCTTGTTGAGTCGGCGATGCTGGCCACTCTCACCCATGCAGATCTGATATGAAATCAAAGTAGCTCTGATACCAGATGTTATGAAATCAAAGTAGCTCTGATACCAAATGTTATGAAACTCCCAAGAGATGGATCTAACAACCTTGCTGAAAAACAAGACCTTTAGATCTCAAATCTGAAAACCCCAAAACCGATTTGAAAATCAACCCAAGGGAAGTAAAAATCGGATTACCTTGTCGATCAAATATCTCAAGGCAAGAAACTTGCTTGAGATTCGAATCACTCCACAAGCATGATTGATCAAGTCAAGCTTGAATGATTCTCAACATGCAATCTAAACTACAGAGCAGACTGAGCCGAGAGTTGCCACAGTGGCTGAAGAAAACCCGAGGGAGCCAGAAGTACAAAACCCAGAGCAGACTGAGCCGAGAGTTGCGGATACAGAGGAAGTTCGAGAAGAAAATGCAGAGGAGGTTCAAGAAAAACAGACTGAGGATGTGCAAGAAGAACAGGAAGAGATTGCGCCTGAAAAAGGTAATGAGCCAGTACAGGAGGCTCGAGTAGAGGTGATCATGCTGGAAGCACCAAAACGGCGCCGCGTAAAGCGAAAAGCGGGCCGCGTCAAGGTAGTTCGAACTGATACCCCCTCGCCTCCAACCACTGATTCTGAAAGAGAAAATGTAGAGAGAGAGGAGTAGGAGAAGAAAGAAGCCGAGGGAAAAGAAAGAGAGGAAGCAGAGAAGAAGGCTGAAGAAGAACGGTTGCTCAAGCAAAGGGCAGATAGGGGCAAGAGTGTTGCTGCAGCATCGGAGGAACCTGACGAAATAGAAGAACCACAGTTGCCATATGTTCGCTTCGTCAACAATCTTGCCAGAGCAAAATATGCAGAGCTGCTGAAAAGAGACTTCCTGTTTGAAAGGGGATTTAGTGGTGATCTTCCACATTTTCTGAGGGCCGGCATTACGAACCAAGGTTGGGAGAGGTTTTATTCAAAGCCTGAATCTGTGAACGTGCAGGTAGTGCGTGAATTTTATGCAAATATTGACAAAGAAGACGGTTTCCAAGTGATCGTTCGAGGTATTGAGGTCGACTGGAGTCCTGGTGCTATTAACGCACTGTACAACCTTCAAGATTTCCCCCACGCAGCATATAATGAGATGGCTGTGGCGCCATCTAATGAGCAGCTGAGCGACGCTATGAGGGAAGTTGGTATTGAAGGGGCGCAATGGAGGCTTTCAAAAACAGAGAAAAGGACGTTTCAGTCAGCCTATCTGAAGAAGGAAGCAAACACATGGATGGGGTTTATCAAACAGAGATTGCTTCCAACGACTCATGACTCGACGGTTTCTAGGGAACGTGTTCTTCTGGCGTTCGCGATTTTGAGGTCTCTCAGCATTGATGTAGGGAAGATTATTGCTAGTGAAATTTCCGAATACCATTACCATGCTTTGCAAGCGAGCAGGGGTTCCAGAGAATGAAGGTGATGTTATTTTATTTGACAAAGGGATCATTGATACACCCAACTTGGCACGACTTTAGCGTACGCAAGAGACACGTCAGGGTGGGCTTGTTTATGGCATCAACACGATTTTAGAACAACTTGCACTTTCAGCCAGCAGGCAAGAGTTTGCTGAGAGGCAATCTCTAACTTTCTGGAGCTATGTTAAACGTCGTGATGCCAACCTGAAGAAGGCGCTATAGGAGAATTTCCAAACCGTATCCAGCCCTTCCAACATTCCCTGAAGATTTATTGAACCCCTGGATTCCACCCCCATAGATTGAAAGAGAAGAAGAGGATGATGAAAATGAGCAGGGCCAAGAGGACTGACGAATGAAGTGGCCCTGCGCGAGCATGATTTTTGTTCTGGAATTTTTGTTTGCTCGCGCATTTTCTAACCTCCTTTTCTGTTGATGTTATGTTTGCTTCTTTTTAATTTTTCTGTTTCTGAAAAAAATATATCTGCTTTTGTAATTTCTTTCTATGTTTTTAATGAAATTTCCAAGTTGTTTCTGTTCTATGGCACTGAGTAATTCTAACTTAACTGATTTCTTCTGAATTTTTGAAGCTTGGACTGGTTAAGCTTAATTAGATCAAGGTATTCTGATCTCCAGAAACCTTTTGCTTGAGCATTTCTTCTGGCCTGGTCGTTGCTGCGGCAAGAAGATTTTGGAGGTAGTGTTGACTTATTTGATCCACTTTAAGCTTAGTTCTAGTCCCACGCTTAGGTTTAAAATTCAGATAGAAAATTTTAAGTTTGGGGGTATACTTCACAAAATTAATGATTCATTGGGGACAATGAATAATTCAAGTTTGGGGGACTTTTTGCTACTCCAATTGTTTTGCTCGAGCATTCCTCTCCTTCATTAATAATTTGCTAGGTTGTTGAGTAACCAGGGACATTTGTGACACCCACAGTTTGTCTTTGCGTCAAAAGGTAACCTAGGAAATATGAAAAATGAAAAATGATTATTTGCTGAAAAAGTGATTGTTGAAAACTTTGCTGAGAAAATTCATGGAGCAAAAGCTTTGAAGGATGAATGATAATCCAGCAGTTTTTCTGTCTCCCAGAACTTAGGTGAGCTTCATCATAAAATGTCGCCATTCTGAGGGGCAAGAGATAGAATAACTAAGGATTTTGAGCTTTACAAAGAGTATTTAGCCTAGTTGGTGATGAGTTTGAGGCAAGGGTATATTGCACCATAAAGTGGGTCATCCCATGCTTAAGAGCTTATGACTGTAGGGCTGCTTTAAGTCTGAAGAACAAAAATATAAACCCCTTGAAAATGTGTTTTAATATGTCTGATAATAGAACTAGGCTGTGGCAAGTTCTTAGAATTAAGTTAAAAGTGGTGATTATTTGTCCATGCCGGAAGAATTATTTTGCTGCAACAGTCCTTGGTTTTGCAGAATGCTCAGGTAGAGGTTGAAGGTAGTGGTGGATTAGTTGTTTTGATTAAGCTAATCTTTGTCTAACGTTTTGAATTCTTAAGGAAGGTTGGTTAGTATTGCTCGGGACGCGCAATAGTTCAAGTTTGGGGGTGTGATAACTCTCAAAAAGGGAGTTATTTAGACCTTATTTCTATATTGATTTGTGTGTCTTTTGTGCTTAATAGGGTTGCTTTTAGATAAATATTGCATGTTCTAACCCATTTGGAAGAATGGAAGCTTTGGAAATTATTTTGTGCAGAATATGTTGTTGGGTGACTTAAGGGAGCAAAATCTGTGCTGGAGCAAAGTTGGGAGCAAAACTGCCACGTCATAGCTCGTTAGCCAATTTAACAAACTGAATTCTGTTAAGCTATTCTCGTATTTATGGAGCAAGGAGAGCCATCCATGTGTCTAGGTCAACCTAATTCAAGCCTCCTATCACTCTATAAAAGGAGATAACCGCCCAAGTCAAATTCATTCCACTTTTGGGGAAGAGATCATTCTCATTTCCACGTTTGGAAGCCGAATAGAGGAGAGAGATTGGAGACCATCAAGGAAACCATCATTTGCAAGCTGATCAAGGGAATTAATATTTTCTTGCATTATTTTGTGAATATGGATATGCTTACTCAGATTGTAACGTGTGTTTCCATGCATTTTATTAACTAAGTAGCTTTAGGCGTTGGTTAGGGGACATGTAATTGTCGTGCTTAATTTCTAGTAATAAATATTGATTTGATGCATCTTGATTAATTGTTGTGTTCATTTCTATTTTATGCCCGCCTGGCCAGCCGGTATGAATACCTCTCTCTAGTTTCAGGGATGATTTAGGGAGTGTATGGCGGTTAATCACACTAGATCATTGTGTATTGGTGAACGCCAGTGACTGAGCTAGGGATAGCCAGTTGCCTAGTGCTTGATCGGTAGAGCTTCATTGGAGTTAAAACATATTCTAAAAAATCCGAAGTTCCGGGAGGAATCCGCTAATAAGACTGCGAGAGTTTTGCATGATCAATGATATTGCTAGAGCATCTTTTAAAACAATTACTAAATCCTGACCAGCACCTGTTTCTAATATGTCTGCCTATTTGTTTACTTTCTGTTCTGTCATTTCTTTTGCTTCAGCATCATATCAAAACCAATCATTTTAACCATTCTTGAAACCATTAAAAAGGTAAACAAAATAGATAAAGTGGAAGCTAATTCAGACCTTGGATTCGATAAATACTTATTACTTGCTGCGGACTGTGTATACTTGCACAGAGTTCTAGAGTCTTTTTATATCTTATTTTTACTCACTCTGGAAGCCCAACACCCTACCTTCCACATCGGCTACATTTGTGGACTTGTTGAACCTCATCTGTAGATGGTATTTGTAGTGTTCGACGTCGACCAACTCTAGCAACCCTTTTCGGTGGTAGGATTTCAATGTCAACAAAGTTGGGCGATCTCTTCCACTCAGAATCATGCCCAAGAGGATATATGGGTTTTGCGTAGGCCGTCAACACAAATTCCATGCGGTAGACTTCAGAGCAAAGGGGAAAGGTGTCTACGTTTCGGTATATGCATGCTGCGATTGCATGCGAACATGGGAGCTCGTAGTAATCAAATTCACGACAACTACACGTTTTTGTGTGAATATTGGCACGTCCACCCAAGTATCCATCATCAACCTCGAACCCATACTGATCAACCGGCATAACAACATATATACCTCCTCACTTTCTCCTCTGCCTCTGCCATAAGGTCTGATGCATAATCTGATAGTCGTGTTTGACGACTGAATGCTGCAGTACGACGATTGTAGTATAGTTTTTTAAGTCACCCTCTAATATGGTTCAAGAAATGTGTGATTGGAAGCTGTCGTGCATCCAATAATAATGCATTTATGGATTCTGCAAGATTTGTGGTCATCTGATTGTACCTCCTACCACATTGGAATGCCCGAGCCCACCGTTTATTCCCAATACCTTCTAAGTATCTTCATGCAGTTGGATACCCCACTAATTGAGCCCAGTACCTATTAAACTATGATTCGCGAAATGCCTTCACTGCAAGGAGGTAAATAGGTTTCACGTCTTCATTCTTACAAGGGGTTACAAGGTTATTACCAAGGTGGTGTATACATTTACAGTGAAATGCATCAGGTAACACAATTTTTACTACCTTACGAATGCTCGGATGTCGATCTGACACAATGACAAGATTACAGACTTCCCCAATCACTCATTTCATCTGTTAAAAAATATACGTCCATGATGAATATGATTCTCCAGCGGCAAACCCAAACCCGACCAGATAGCTTTGGTTGTTTCCATCGACACCGGTTGCAAGCAAGAGTTTCCCACTATACTTCCCTCTCAAATGGGTTGCATCTACAATTAATACTGGACGAACGCATGACCTAAACCCCCTAATAGAAAAACCTAATGCCATAAATACGTGCTTGAAGTATCGATCATCTTCAAGTTCCAAGTCAAACACAGTATCAGGGTTTTCAATTTTAATGCTTCACCAAACCTCGACAAGAGTTTATAACATTCTTCTAGCGACCCCCTAGCAAGAACTAATGCTTCTTCTCTTGCCTACCATGCTTTGTCAAAAGTCAGGCTCACACCGAACTCCTGTCGAATATCTTTTACAATATCTTTTGGTTTATACGTATGACTAACATAACTTTTAGCCTGTCGATGATCGTGTAACAACATTTCATGCTTGCAATTATGAGTATTACGATACTTTGAACTTTTAAATGCATCACACCCCTTCAATTTAACAGTCCTCACTCTCCTGTTGCATTCCTTGATAACACATCTACATGTGAAAAGTTTTGGGTTCGACTTTTTAACCCTAAACTCGAAGTTGTTTCTCATCGCTATAACAGACAATCTCATGTATAAATCTTTTCTTGATAAACAAATATCCCCAACTTCTACATCTTGTGAGGAAGGCTAACCTGGCATGATGATTGACTTACCTGAATGATTTGACACATGGGGTGCTTCAGTTGAAAGTGGAGCATTGTTCCAGAGTTATTGAGGTGGTGGAACTTCAATAGTGAGAGCATTCATTCTCACTTGTTGCATGTCACCCACTTAATGGATCTCGTCTTCACCATCTTCACCATCTCCACCATCACTATTAGAGTGTGCATCCAATCCATCATCATCCCAATCGTGGACCCCACCATCGACGTCAGCATGTTCATGAGTAATAGGGTCTGCATCATCCCCTAGGTTGTATGTCACCACATTACTGGACAATGAGGTAAGTGATGATGGCACACTAGGATTAGATGTAAGTGGAACATAGGTGGATGTTGATGGAATTCCTTGACCTACATAATATGGAAAAGATGTAGCCATGGATGGACATGGATGCATATATGCAATTTCTGGTGTCGTATGTTGAATGGAATATGACCGGAAACCTTGGTTAGGCGATATTTTTGGCACAGTGGATACGTACAGTGGTATTAAGGACACTTCCCCCCAAGTCAAAAAAGTTTGAAGGTCAACATCATTTCTTATAACGAATGCAGGGGCTTTCGACCTTAATTGGATTATACATCTAATTACCAGATAGAACTCGTCCGAATCTATCCTACTTATTTCATAGACACGCCCTAAAAACTGGTCGTACGTAATGTCAGTGTCTACATCAAACCCTCTCAACTCTCCACCTTCATATTCCTTTCCAATCTCATTTCCAAAACATACCCATACGCGTAGCATTTTCTGCAAAAAAAAAAAAAAACAACTGTCAATATTTCCGGTGACAAACATGAAGCATCCCGCCCAGGATGCTTTGTGTTTGTGCGGGATGCTTCATGTTTGTCACCGGGAACTCAACTTCCAGGAAAAAAAAAACCCACACCAAAGTAAAAATCCATTGATGTAATAGTTGTGCACCTTTGTCAATAATGAAAATATGGAAAACCTTGTGGGGTCTTGTGTGGCCAAAGGAATGCTGTAAATGTGAAATAATGATTCCAAGAGATGAAAAACGTGAGAAAAACTTAACTAAAAAGGAATGTCAACAGCCAAAAATATCAAACTTAGTAACTTTAAAATGTTGGCCATTAAATCTAGCAGGAAAGTGGTTGAAAACAGGTGAAAAAAAAAATAAATTTCCATTCAATTTCATGAAGTGGGGGCATAACAGTAATTTCACCTCCAAAGTTTTGGTTGATGACATCACAACCATCAGCATGGGGGTCAAAACAACAAGGATTTTAAAAATGGACCATCTTTCCAATGTGAAAATTTAAATGGGCTAAAACTTCAAATTTCCCAAGAAAAAACACATAATGCTCAAAATCTATAAGTAGGATAAATTTTCTTCTTCCTTGGGTTTGTTTTCCCTATCTTATTGTTGTTTGGGATGTTTGTCTATAAAATGTTCGTTGGTTGATTGCTTGAGTACATTATTTCTCACATTGTCTTGCAAGTGCGAGACATTGGAAGACAAAAAACACAACACTCAAAATCTTTAACTAGGAGAAATTTTCTTCTTCTTGGGTTTTGTTTCGCCTTTCTTATTGTTTTTTGGCATTTTTTAGAATGTTTATCTATGAATTGCTGGTTGGTAGGTTGCTTAACTACATAATTTCTTGCATTGTCTCTTGGAAGACAAAAAACACAATGTGAGAAATTTTTCACTAGGACAAATTTTCTTCTTATTGGGTTTTGTTTCACCTTTTCCATTGTTTTTGGGATTGTTTGGGATGTTTATCTATGAATTGTTGGTTGGTTGGTTGTTTAACTACATAATTTCTCGCATTTTCTTGCAAGTGCGAGACATTGGAAGACAAAAAACACAATGCTCAAAATCTTTAACTAGGACAAATTTTCTTCTTCTTGGGTTTTGTTTCGCCTTTCTTATTGTTGTTTGGGATTGGTTGGGATATTTATCTATGAAATTTTCGTTGGTTGATTGCTTGACTACGTTATTTCTCGCATTGTCTTGCAAGTGCGAGACATTGGAAGACAAAAAAACATAATGCTTAAAATCGTTAACTAAGACAAATTTCTTCTTCTTGAGTTTTGTTTCGCCTTTCTCATTGTTGTTTAGGATTGTTTGGGACGTTTATATATGAAGTGTTGGTTGGTCGGTTGCTTTGCTATATAATTTATTGCATTGTCTTGCAAGTGCGAGGTATTGGAAGACAAAAAACACAATGTGAGAAATCTTTCACTAGGACAAATTTTCTTTCTTGGGTTTTGTTTCGCTTTTCTTATTGTCGTTTAGGATTTTTTGGGATGTATATGTATGAATTGTTGGTTGGTTGCTTGCTTAACTACATAATTTCTCGCATTGTCTTGCAAGTGCGAGACATTGGAAGACAAAAAACACAATGCGAGAAATCTTTCGCTAGGACAATTTTTCTTCTTCTTGGGTTTTGTTTCGCCTTTTTCATTGTTATTTAGGATGTTTATCAATGAAATTTTTGTTGTTCGGTTGTTTAACTACATAATTTCTCGCATTGTCTTGGTAGTGCGAGACATTGGAAGACAAAACAACACAATGCTCAAAATCTTTAACTAGGAAAAATTTTCTTCTTCTTGGGTTTTGTTTCGCATTTCTTATTGTTGTTTGGGATGTTTATCTATTAATTGCTAGTTGGTCGATTGCTTAACTACATAATTTCTCGCATTGCCTTGCAAGGGCGAGACATTGGAAGACAAAAAACACAATGCGAGAAAATCTTTCACTAGGACAATTTTTCTTCTTCTTGGATTTTGTTTGGCTTTCTTATTGTTGTTTGAGATGTTTATCTATGAATTGTTGATTGGTCGGTTGCTTAACTACATAATTTCTCGCATTGTCTTGCAAGTGCAAGACAATGAAAGACTAAAAGCACAATGCGAGAAATCTTTCACTAGGACAAATATTCTTCTTCTTGGGTTTTGTTTCGTCTTTTTCATTGTTGTTTGGGATGTTTATCTATGAAATGTCGTTGTTCGGTTGCTTAACTACATAATTTCTCGCATTGCCTTGCAAGTGCGAGACATTGGAAGACAAAACAACACAATGCTCAAAATCTTTAACTAGGACCACTTTTCTTCTTCTTGGGTTTTGTTTCGCATTTCTTATTGTTGTTTGGGATTGTCTAGGATGTTTATCTATTAATTGCTAGTTGGTCGGTTGCTAAACTACATAATTTCTCGCATTGTCTTGCAAGTGCGAGACATTGGAAGACAAAAAAACAATGTGAGAAATCTTTTACTAGGACAATTTTTCTTCTTCTTGGGTTTTGTTTCGACTTTCTTATTGTTGTTTGGGATGTTTATCTATGAATTGTTGGTTGGTCGGTTGCTTAACTACATAATTTCTCACATTTTCTTGCAAGTGCGAGACATTGGAAGACAAAAAGCACAATGCGAGAAATCTTTCACCAAGACAAATTTTCTTCTTCTTGGGTTTTGTTTCGCCTGACTTTTTATTATATATTCTTCGTTCTTTCGTGCCGATCTTAATTTACTTTCAAACATTTGCAAGGATAAATTGGTTCGTTGGTTGCTTGACTACATAACACTAGGTTTTTTTCGCAAGGAGGGGTGGACAATCTATACATGTAGAACCTTGACTGGTTCTAACTTAAGAGTCATGACTGGTTCTATTTGGTTGGCTGATCAGCTTCGATTCAGGATTGCGGTGTATTTACCATTAAATACTTCAAATATTTAGTAACTGGTTCTAATTTTGACAGTTTTTGTTAGAAAAACATGTCATACTTTAGTAAACAGTTGGCCTTCCTATTTTAGACTAATACTCCAATGTATTAAAGGAGTTAGATTGTAATTTCGTGTACATATATATAATATTTTGTGTACAATTTGAATTTGCGAAAAATTTGTGTATGTTTAAATTTTTTTCATAGTTTCAAATTATAGGAATCAATCTCACAACAAGAAAGTGCGAGATAAGCTATAGGAATGGTTCTTTGAAGTGCTAGATTTTTTCTTGCAATATCTCGCAATAAGAAAGTGAGAGATAAGCTACATGAATGGTTCTTTGAAGTGTTAGAATTTTTCTCGCAATATCTCGTAGCAAGAAAGTGCGAGATAAGCAACATAAATGGTTCTTTGAAGTGTAGTAATTTTTCTCGCAATATCTCGCAGCAAGAAAGTGCAAGATAAGCTACATGAATGATTCTTTAAAGTGCTAAAATTTTTATCGCAACAAAAAAGTGCAAGATAAACTACATGAATGGTTCTTTAAAGTGTTGAAATTTTTCTCGCAATATCTCGTAGCAAGAGAGTGCAAGATAAGTTACATTAATGTTTCTTTGAAGTGCTGAAATTTTTCTTGCAATATCTCGCATCAAGAAAGTGAGAGATAAGCTACAAGAATAGTTTTTTGAAGTGCTGGATTTTTTTCTCGCAATGTCTCACAACAAAAAAGTGCAAAATAAGCTACAGAAATGGTTCTTTGAAATGCTGGAATTTTTCTCGCAATATCTTGCAGCAAGAAAGTGCGAGATAAACTCAAGAAATGGTTATTTTAAAGTGCTGGAATTTTTCTCTCAATATCTCACAGCAAAATAACTAACGTGTTCATTACAAGAAACAAGTGTTCCCATTAATCTTGTACAACTAACTTCTTAATGTATGCGATATGATTACGACATGTTAATCTATTATGGCCTACTTTGTCACATTTGCCACATTTATGCATTCTCGGAGTTTCACCAACAGATGAGATTCTCTTTTTTTTTTGGCATCAACCAATCCTTGCCACTATTTTAGGAACTAAGATCTTCATTTCCACATAGTCTATGAGAGTCTTCCACTCTACAGCATTACCAACTGGAAAAATAGGTTTTGCATATGCAGACAACAAACATTCATCAGTATAAAAGCGATCACATAAATTGTAATTCCTACAAGAAAAAAAACCAAATAAGGAGAATGGTTAACCATGCAAGAAAGGGTTCATTAGCAGTGAGAAAGTTACAAAAAGAAAAATCCAACACGTTAAAAATTAGTTGTAATATTTCTTGCAGTGAGAAGGTACAAGAAAAATTTCAACTCCAAAATTAATGCTTCGTAATTTTTTTTCTCCTACCTTCTTGCAGCTAGAAAGTGCGATTAAAATTCTAACTCTTTGAAAATTAAGTTGTTGTAACATTTCTCACACTTTCTTACTACAAGAAAATACGAGAAAAATTCTAACACCTTCAAAATTAATGATTCGTAATTTTTTCTCGCACCTTGTAGCGAGAAGGTGCGAGAAAAGTTTAAACCCTTTGAACATTAAGGTGTTATAACTTTTCTCGCCCTTTCTTGTAGCAAGAAAATGTGAGAAAAATTCTAACACCTCCAAAATTAATGCTTCGTATTTTTTTCTCGCACCTTCGTGCAGCGAGAAGATGTGAGAAAAGTTCTAGCCTTTTGAAAATTAAGGTGTTATAACTTTTCTCGTACTTTCTCGAATTTTTTCTCGTACCTTCTTATAGCGAGAAGGTGCGAGAAAAGTTCAAACCCTTTGAAAATTAAGATGTTGTAACTTTTCCATAACTTATTCTTGTACTGTTATGGAAATTCTTGGCAGCGTCGAGACGGTGTCCCTCTTTACCGCTAATCTCAGATTTGGAAACTTTGTAGCATCGAGACGCCAAGGAGGCAGCGTCACGATGCTACCTCTTGGGTTTGCACACTTTGTAAGCCTCCAATTTCTTTCTTTTTCGCTTATTTTGCTTTTCTTTAGGTCTCGAGCACTCGAATAATTCCATATTCTCGATTTTATCCAAAACTTCAATTTCCTACAAAACAAACATTAAAATGCATAAATCGACCAAATAGTACTCAAAGACTAACTAAAATGAACAGGGAAAATGTTGAGTTTTATGTCTTAAAACTCGTGGATAGTACATGTAAACAAAGTCAATTATAATCGATAAAGTGTTATCGAGGCTCTTCAATTTCTGGTTGTCGAATAGTTGTTTTTAATTATGTATTAATTAACCCAAATCCAATAAACTAGAATCCTTGGCTATGATATGAACACTTAAACTTTATGTAGTGACATAAGAGTGGATCAAGTTCAAGTAATAGCCTAAACGGTCTATAGTATAGGGATAAGACTAGGTACCTTATCCTAGGAAAAACTATGTGATGCGGCCCACTTTGTTTTAGTACAAATGATGTGATCCTGAATCGTTCATGCAGAGACATGCGAGTGGGAGTGTCCTATGCAAAAGAGTTTGCATAAGATCGGACTGCGAAATAAGTCCCTTTCACTTTATAACGTCGTTTACTGTGAAACTGACTGTTTCAAGCGATGACCTAGGTAACTCGATCTTAATCCTGAGCTAACTATGAACTCCTGTTTATTCAGGATTATCCTTTGATTTGCATGGATGAGAGTGGCTCAACATCACCGACTCAATTAGTTCCTACCATTTTGGGGATAAGACTGGGTAGATAGCTGGGGACATAGTCCTGCAAGATGGAATTCACTCCTACCCGACTTTAGGGATAGTAGAGAGGTTGTTCCCTTAAGTGCTGACTCCGGGATGTTAACAAAGGCGCATCGCCCTCTCATTGGCCCGAGAGGTATTAGGTTTAGTGGTCGGACCACAAACCAATTGTTCATTAGGGACTCAGTGGGGGCTTAAGGAACAAGAAGTGTTATAGGGGTAAAACGGACTTTTTGACCTAGCTATAGTTACGAACAACCTGTGAAGGATTGACTTACTGATCACGGTTATATCGGGTGGACAGAAATATATCTACAATGAGTGGAGTTCAGCTACGGAATATAGTGGAATGTCCCGTTAGTTAACGAATATTGATTAACTAGGATTGAAAGAGTTCAACCGGTTAATCTCGGATCGTTGGAGCCCATGATCTGTAGGTCCATTAGGTCCCCCTGCTAGCTCAAACGGACTAGAGCTTAGAACAATATTCGATATAAATTAGCATATTGGTTTAATTTTATATTGTAAATATGTATTCGATACATATGATTCAAATATGATTTAAATATTGTAAATATGTATTCGATACATATTTCTATATGAATAAAGATTCATATTTGAGATTATCGGGATTGGTGAAAAAAAATGTTTAATCTAATGTATAATATTAAGAGTAATTGCGGTGGGTGGCAAATTAATTATCTATAATAGCAAATTTAGCACCAAGTAAAAAGAATTGCAAATATGGCAAAAAAATTAGAATATTCCCATTTTACCCTTCTCTTTCTTTCCCTTCCCATTTACCTTTTCTTCCCTCATTTCTAGTGTATACGATTTCTTCTTCTTTTTCTTTTTTTTTTTTTTTTTTTTTTTTTTTTTTTTTTTTTGCATTTATGAGCCTTTCTTCCCTCATTTCTTGTGTATACGATTTCTTCTTCTTCTTTTTTCATTTTTTTTTTTTGCTTTCTTTTTCTTTTTTTTTTTTTTGTGCATTTATGAGCTGTTATGATTTCTTTTTTTTCTTTTTTTTTTCTCTTTTTTTTATAATGAGCTATTACGATTTCTTTTTTTTCCTCTGTTTTTCGAACCAGAAACCTTGTGGTTATCAGTACAACTTTATGCCAAATGAGCTAAGCTCTTGTTGGCCTTCTTTTTAATTCAAGAATGTCAAGAATACAAAAATAGAAATTTTGGTGAGTGTTTGTATAGGTATATCAAAGTATATCACTGATATACTCCGGTTAATCGTAGTCTATCACTAACTATCACTGGTCGAAGTCTATCAGGGCTATAATTGAAAGATAATGAAATACAAAGAATACAAGAATAGCAATTTTATGGTGGTGGTCACGGAGCTTGTGTGCTAGTGTTTAAAAATTATATTGTTGATTGAGAGTCACTTGTTCGTAATGGTTATTTTTGGATTTTATGTTCTAATTACCACAAGAGACTTAAATTTTTTGTTCAATTTATGACTGTAGTATAATAATTTTGGATGAGTTTCTAATTACCGAGATGATTGCAATGCAAAATACTTTACTAATAGATTTCAATTAAATTGATTTCTATCAGTAACAATCATTGGTAGACTTCAATTAATTGATAATTAACTGATTTATATCCGAGATAGAAACTGATAGACTTCAATTAACTGATTTCTATCCTCGATAGAAAATGATAGATTTGAATTAAACTAATTTCCATCAGTGATACAAGTCAATAGACTTTAATTAAATTGATTTCTGATAGAAACTGATGAACTTCAATTAAATTGGTTTTTATCAGTGATAGAAACTAATAGTCTTGAATTAAATTGATTTCTATCAATGACAGAAACAGATAACCTTGAATTAAACGGTTTTCTATTAGTGATTATCACTGATAGACTTAAATTAAACTGATGGATAGAAACTGATAGCCTTGAATTAAACTGAACTAATAACCTTGAATTAAATTGTTTTCTATCAGCGGCTATCACTGATAGGCTTGAATTAAACACGATAAAAACTTATAGATTATGATCATCATCGATTAATCAAAGTATATCAGTGTCTATCACTGATAGACTCCGATTAATTGAAACTTATCATCAAAGTCTATCAGTATTTATCATTGATAGACTCCGATAGACTCCGATTAATCGAAGTCTATCAGTGACTATCAATAATAGGGACTGATAGACTATTGGAGATACTAAGGGTATTTTCGTAATTTAACGTATTTTTTGCTATTTCCGCAAATAATTTTATTTTTTTTGCTATTTTTGCAATTATTTTGCCAGTTTTTGCTATCTGTGCAAAACCCCCTAATATTAAATTAATAAATTAATTAAATTGTTTAATTAATTAAATCAATTTGAATTAGTCTTTTAAAATTATTTTGAGTTTAATTTAAGAAATTCAAAATTGGTTTTTAATTTCTTAAATTTTGAATTAACTCAAAATTAATTTTAATTACGTGAATTTTGAGTTCTTTGATTTATTAAATTGAAGAGGCAAATTAGGAACATGTGACACCTAATTTGCATACTAATCTCACTTATCCTTTGCTGTCTTCATAAGGATGAAGAGAATGCATGATCTTGGGGTTTAAAAACGTGAATGTGAAGCTAAACAAAGAGACAACTTGCTGGAATTTCAGTTGAACACATAAAAACCCATTTTTCCTCTCAAACATTCTCTCCCGCGATTTCTTCTCTCTCGAACTCCCACAAGCTCGTTCTAAGGCTGGAGAATAGCGGGGAAGATCTTGGTGGTTGTCCACGACTCGATCGTGCTGAGAATCGTCCAAAGAATCGGTTGAATCATGCTCCAAAAGATAAGTTTTTCGATGTTCTATTTTTCGGTTGAAAATATCATGCTTTTATTATGCAAAATTAACGAAATTAAAGTGCAATCGATCCAAATCGCTTCTGCTAGAGTGTCGTACACTCCATCAGAAAAATAGCTCGTTATGTGCGCTATTGATAACTCTCCAAAAGGGAGTTATTTAGGCCTTATTTCTGTAGGGAGTTGTGTGTCTTTTGTGCTAAATAGGGTTGCTTTTAGATAGATATTATATGTTTTAACCCATTTGGAAGAATGGATGCTTTGGAAGTTATTTTGTGCAGAATATATTGCTGAGCGACTTGAGGGAGCAAAATCTGTGCGGCAGCAAAGCAGGGAGAAAAACTACCACGTCACAGCTCGTTAGCCAATTTAATGAACTGAAATTAGTTAAGCTATTCTCGGATTAAAGGAGCAAGTAGAGCCATCCACGTGTCTAGGTCAACCTAATTCAAGCTTGTCTTCACTCTATAAAAGGGAAGGGTCGCCTAAGTCAAATTCATTCCACTTTTGGGGAAGAGATCATTTCTCATTTCCATTATTGGGAGTCGAATAGAGGAGAAAGATTGGAGACCTACAAGAAGACCATCAATTACGGAGTTGATCAAGGGAATTAGTATTTTCTTGTATTATTTTGTAATTATGGATGCACTTACTCAGATTGTAACGTGTGTTACTATGCACTTTATGAACTAAGTAACTTTAGGTGTTGGTTGGGAAATATGTCATTGTTGTGCTTAATTTTCTATGCAATATATGTTGATTTGATACATCTTGATTATTTGTTGTGCTTATTTACATTTTGTGCCCGCCTAGCCAGCCGGTATGAATATCGCTTCCTAGTTTCAGGGATGATTTGGGAAGTGTGTGACAATTAATCACACTAGATCATTGTGTATTGGTGAACGCCAGTGACTGAGCTAGGGATAGCCAGTTGCCTAGTGCTTGATCGGTAGTGCGTCATTGGAGTTGAAACACATTCTAAAAAATCCAGAGTTCCGGGAGGATCCTGCTAATAAGACTGCAAGAGTTTTGCCTGATCAGTAATATTGCTAGAGAATCTTTTGAAACAATTACTAAATCCTGACCAATGCCTGTTTCTAATCTGTCTGTTTTATTTGTTTACTTTCTGTTCTGTCATTTCTTTTGCTTCAGCATTCTATAAAAATCAATCATTTTAACCACTTTTGAAACCATTAAAAAGCTAAACAAAATAGATAAAGTGAGAGCTAATTCAGACCCTGGATTCGATAAATACTTATTACTTGTTGCGGATTGTGTATACTTGCACAGAGTTCTAGAGTCTATTTACACCCTATTTTTACTCACTCTAGGAACCCAACAGCTATCAAACACCCCGAAACTTAAGCTTTTGCTATCCTCGAGAAAACTAAAAATTAAGCATAGGTTGTAAATAAATGCAACAAACACAACTCAATCCTCAAGGCTCAAAAGTCAATAATTAAGCAATTAAGAGACATGCACATAAGGCCCAATGAAGGAGACAAATCAAAATTTTTCCAAAATTAACTTGCATAAGAGAGATCTAACTTAATTAGATTAGACTCTACTAGCTCGGGATTTGATTATTAAACTCTCAACTCATCTTCCCTCTACACTGGCACTAAGGATTTACGAATGAGCCAATTGATAGCACCCAAAGCGTGCTATCTTATTACTTCTAATTCGATCTTGTTAATGTGCATTTGATGGTTTAAGTGTTTATTTTACAGGGATTCGAGAGCAAGAGGACAATTAGGCCTATATTTCATTTCGTCGCTAACTCGAGATTTTTAAGGTGTTTTCGAGCCATTTTGGAGTCCCCGAGATGACGTGAAGCCAAAGGCATCGACCGAAATGCTTGGACATCATCTTTGAAGCCAAAAGGGTCAATCAAAATTTTACAAATTTTGGGCAAACCCGAGAGCAAGCGTCTCAACGCCATAATGGAGGCGTTGAGACGCTACCCCGTTTCTTAGCCCGCAAGCAGAAGGGTCGGTGTCTCGACGCTGGCCTTGGCATCTCGATGCTGGCGTTAATTATAAATTCGAACCCTTCGTTTTTTTAGCCGTTAGGTCATTTTTCCAGCCGTTTTGGACGATTCCTCTCTGTATTTTCCCATTCCTTTGAGTTCAGAACTTATTTCTTTCCAGGTTTTTCATTATTTTGCTATGTTTTCTTGTTTCTTTGTTGATTTACCTTGTAGCATGAGGGACTAAACCCCTTAGGATTGTTGGATTGGTGTATCTTTAGCTGTTTTGTTCTAATTAATTGAGTTTTCTGAATCATACTTTATGTTTTGTGAATTTAATATGAATTGCATCTTAGTTTCTCGATTAAACCATCACGTTTGTATATCGATTTGAGTCTTGACATCCCTTAAATTGAATATGAGCGTGGTCTATGACAGAAGCGAGCTTGTCGAGTCCTCGTTGTCAAATAAAATTTATAACTCTGGCTCTATTCTACTGATGGGAGCTTGTCGTGGGGCTCGAGCCAAATAAATTTATAATCCACGGCACTATAACTATTTTGTAGAAATAGTGGCTGGGGTCGAACATAGGGAAGGAGATCTAATGAATGCAGAATTTTGTGTTCATGTAACAGGGGGGTTTTAAAAGGGTGATGCAGTAAAATAAATTACTAAATGTAAAAGAAACAAAATAAAGCATACAATGGAAAAATAAAGCAAAAATCAATATCATAAAAAGGCATCGCTGGATTGGGATTTCTTATGCCTGAATGCTATTTTACTTGGCTTCCTAGTTTTCTCTAAGAATTATTCTATGTCAATTTTTATTAGTCCGATTGGCTTCTTGGTTACTCGGAGGACCCCCTACACTAACTTGTGTTAATTAACCCGTTAATCGTGAATTCTGCAATTAACAAGATTAATCAATTTTATCATTATTGATCGCCACCCCTCATACATAAAGTAGCAACCATCTGAGACCTCGCAATGGCCACTAAATTATATCTAACTAATCTAGAATAAGCAATCATGCAATTACCTACTTAAACTAGCCGCTTTAGCTAGGATCGTGGGTCTGGAATTGTATTAACTAAATTTAAACTTAATTTAAATCTAATTCATACAACCTTTAACATGCATCCTAGGCCTATCAAGGGTCGTCATTCCGTAGAGATTGTCTTGCCTCAGCCTAGTGGCTATCTAAAAATAATTGATAGAATACACAAGTGGTAATCTCCTAGGGTCGTCAAGCCTAAGATACTAGCCTCATGTATTGGTTTAAATGGGATAACATGCAAAACTCAATAAAAATGTAGCAAGAACGGAGTTGAAATACCAGAAAACTCAGCCAAGTTAAATAACAATCAAGTCATAATCCCAATCCAACGATACAAAGACGTTTAGCTACTCATAAACAAGGTAAAATCATGAATAAACATGAAAGAATACATGGAATATGACCTAAAAAGGTCTACACAATAGCTCGAAAAGTAAAGAAGCGAAAACAATCGAAAAGGGACCAAAAATCTAACCTAACGGCGGACTAAACTGAGACCTAATATTTATAGAAAACGTCGTAGCGTCTCGACGCCACGAACTTTTCATTTCGCATCAAATTCACGTCGGCGTCGAGATGCTAGGGACAGCGTCTCGATGCCATCCCTAATCGGAGCATGCTGTTTTATTTCTCAGTCTTGTCTCGTTACATCTCGGTACGGGACTTCAATCTTTGGCTCTTGGTGTTGTTCTTCAGGCCCGCTTCAATACACTTGGGTCTTTTCACCTTCTCACCGTCTAAGACACCGGGATGGCTCCAAAACTCCATAATTGGCCCAAATTAACACCTTGGCTCCTGACATTGCCTAAGCTCAAAGATCCTGCAAATAAGACAAGTAAAGCATAAAATTCCTCTAACAAGCTTAGATTAGAGGTGATAAAATAGGACTATTTAGGTCCTATCAGCTACTTTGCAGTAGGTAGTGGTCGGATCGTCCATAGGGAAAGGGAGTTCTTTGTTAATTTTTGGGATTTCGCTAAACAGGAGGGGTTTGCAATAAAAATGGGGGTTTTTGGTCTGTCACTAACATAAGTAATTTAAAATGCAAGAAAAAGGGAAAAATTACCAGAAAGAAATAAATAGCATGCAAATAAATTGAAGCAAAGTAAAAATTGAAGGAAATCAGATAAAAGACGCCATTGTCGGATTGGTTACTCTTTAGAATGCTTTGTGCAATTTAGTTTCATTGTTTGCTCTAGAAATGTTCTGTGAATTAATTTAAATTGCACATAATGCTTCTTGGCTTTCCAGATAGCCCACCTACTCAGCTTGTGCTTAATTAACTAGATTACCCGATAGCCCACGAACAACCTAATTAATTAATTATTGTAAATTGCGCCCGCCGCCTCTCATACTTAGACCGATAAATCCTCAGCCTAAATATAATTAGCCAAATTAACAACCAGATAAATCTTCTAAATTGCTAATTGGTTAATTTCATGAACGTACAAGGCCCGAAATTAGTTAACTAAATTAGGATTTAATTTCTCTAATTAAATTAACCTAACTTCTCTTAGTTTCTTAGGCCTATCGGAAGTCTACGCTAGGCTACCGTCAAACTAGCGATGGATCCGCCTCAACCTAGTGGCTATCTAAAAATAACAAATAGACCACGCTCATATTCAATTTAAGGGACATCAAGACTCATTGATATACAAACGTGATGGATTAATCGAGAAACTAAGATGCAATTCATATAAATCCACAAAACAGAAAGTACGATTCATAAAACTCAACTAAATAACAAAGCATCTAAAGATACACTAATCCAACAATCCTAAGGGGTTTAGCCCCTCATGCTACAAGGTAAATCAACAAAGAAACGAAAATACATGATAAAATAAGATAGAACCTGAATGGAGAACAATTCTGGAAGAAAAGGGACGAAAAACTACGAAGAAAACTGAGAGAAAACGATTGAAACCGAGTGCTTGCGACTAAAAAGACCTAAAATACATATTTATATTTAATGCCAGTGTCGAGACGCCAAGGCCAGCGTCTCGACACCGGCCTTTTCGCCTGCGAGTTGAGAAACAGGGCAGCGTCTCGACGCCACCATTATGGCGTTGAGATGCTTGCTCTCGTGTTTGCCCAACATTTGCAAAATCTTCCTTGATCCTTTTGGCTCCAAAGATGATGTCCAAGCATTCCGGTCGATTCCTTTGGCTTCACGTCATCTCGGGAACTCCAAAATGGCTCGAAAACACCTTAAAAATCTCAAGTTAGTGCCAAAATGAAATATAGGCCTAATTGTCCTCTTGTGCTCGAATCCCTGTAAAATAGACACTTAAACCATCAAATGCACACTAACAAGATCGAATTAGAAGTAATAGTTCTGCCTAAAGGTCATGAAAGAAAGAAGTAAGTCCTCTGCACATGCACCAATCCTTCCTGTAAAGAAATTCCTGCAAAAATAATCAGGTCCTGTGACAGAGGAATTTGCGGTCACAAACTGATCGCAATTCCTACTTTACAGAAACTGAAAATTATGTAATACAATCGTTTTACCAAAATCTCCCTGGCAACGGCGCCAAAAACTTGATCGTGTGCGTTCGGCGAGCGCAACACCCTACTTGAGTGCAAGTATACACTATCAAGTAATAAAGTGGAGAGTACTCCGGATATCGAACCCAAGGGATATGGTGACTAGTCGAAAAACACAAGATTATGTAAAAGAAGAACCTCCTCTAAATTTGCTACCGAGGATGGTAACCAAAGAAATATTTTGAATGAGGTTTTGATTTAGGACAGAAATAGAAAAAAGCAAGTAAATGAAAACGGTAAAAACTTATGAGATAAGAGGGGAAATTCAAATAGCATCAACCAAGAGCTTTGGATAACACCCTTCTTTGCGTTCGCAACTTACTCAGGCACTGCAAACGACTGAAGAACACTATCTATGTTGCTCACATAGGCATGGTGCAGATAGAATCCTCCTGTTGCGCCCGCAAATGCCTTGACAAGTAGATTGTAAGTTAAGCCCTACTTTTATTCAGCTCCGTTGTAGGTGCCTTTAGAATACTAAGCTAGCTAGACATCTATTTCTAGGTCTTGCTGAAACTTAGATAAATAACTCTCATGACTCTTAAAACTCTAATGGTTCCAGTCCTATTTCTAGGATGCAAGAAGACAAAGTCTTATTTCTAGGATCTTTTCCACTATTGTCTTTGTGAACTTGCGCATTCAAGTCCAACCTTTCGACCATCAGCTAAACACAAACACTATGCTAACTTAAGTGATCAGTTTAAGCTAACAATGAAACTTAAACTTCAGTAAGAACAAACAATGCTAAGTGGAAGCTAAAACCCCAAGAAGAAGTTTAGCTCATGAATGAAAGTAAAGTGCATGACATAAAAGTAAAGATAACACAAAATAGAAGAATAATATGAATTCATATTAAATAAATGGAATGATTACAAGAATAACAAACTTACAAATAAAAAGTAAAGGAAAAGAGGAAACATACAACTGCTAAAAATAAAAGACTTAAACAGAAAATAAAGACTAGACTCGATTAAGGATTTTCCCTTCTCTATCTAGCTTGCTCTTGTCCTTTTTCGAGGGGAGACAAGTATTTCTCTTCTTCTTTTTTCGAATGGAAGAGCCGACAAAGGCTGAAAGACCCGGAACACGGAGTGGTTACAAGATGAGAAGAGAGAAAAACACAAAAAACTATCCTAAGGACGATTTTTCGAGCTCTCTTTGCTTCTTGCATCTTGATCGCCTTTTATAGACCTTGGAAGGTAGGGTTGGCTGCCGAGATCAGTGTGATAAAGCCTTAAAAGGTAAAAATATGCGATCCTTGGAGATTTGATATGAGATTTAGGATTTTCAGATTCTATGAAGATCTCACGAATCTTAGTATTCTGTCGGAAAGCACAGTTGCGAGGTCGCAAAGTCTTGTGCAAATCTTTTTGCACTGCCTTGACACTTTTGTCATCAGCTTAGGGCTACTTTCCTTATTAGTTTGTGGGCGGAATTCATACGCATCTTCCACATCTTCAGGACCAGACGTGGACGCAAATCTTTAACTTTGACTCTGCTCTGCTAACTCTTTCTCTCCAATTGCAAACGCATTTCCCTTGCAAAGCTCTCTGCACAAAAACATTAACTTTGGATAAATTCCTTCAAAAGCTATCTCTTTTTAGACATTTTGAGCATAAATTTTATATTTCTAAGATTTCCAACATGATTCTAAAGGCACCATTTTACGCCCTAAAACTCGTAGATAGTAAATGTAACATTTTACCGAACATTAATAAAATAGTTTATTTTGTTTGTATTTAGTAGATCTTGTCTTATTAACCCTAATCCAATAAACTAAACATCCTAGGCTGATAGTATGAGGCTTGAACTAATATGTAGGGACATACGAGGATCAATGTTCAAGATTCAGCCCAAAGGGTCTATAGTATAGGGATAAGGCTGGGTACCTTATCCTGGTGACACTATGGATACGACCCACTTTGTATTATGATACAAACGCTATGATCCAACGCGTCCATGTAGTTGACATGCGAGTGGGGGTATCCTATGCAATGAGTTTGCATAAGACCGGATCGCGAAATAGTTAACCACTAACTGTAACACCGTTAGTTGGCTTGGTTTCTATTTCACTAGGATGACATAGACAACTCAGTCTCAATCCTGAGTGGATTATGGACTCCTGTTCACGAGGAGTTGTCCTTTGATTTGTATGGGTGAGAGTGGCCATCACGCCGACTCAATAAGCCTACCATTTTGGGGACAATACCGAGTGGGGAGCTGGGAACATAATCACACAAGATGGAATTCACTCCTTCCCGACTCTAGGGTAAGTAGAGGTGTGTTCCCTTAAGTAGTGTCTCCGGGACTTGAACATTGGGCCCAACCCTCTCTATGGCACGAGAGGGACTTCTGTTTGTTGGTTGGACCTCAAACAGGTTGTTCATTAGAGGAGCACTGGGGACTTAAGGACAAAGATGTAAACCAGGGGTAAAATGGTAATTTGACCCAGCTGGGATACGAACACACGTGAAGGACTGACTTGTAGTATTGGTCGATATCCGTGGACACAGAAATATTCTGCAGTGAGAAGAGTGCAGCTGAGGGTCTTTAGTGGAATGACCCACAGTTAACGAATGGAGACTAACTTGGTTAATGAGTTTAAGCCGATTAGTCTCGTATCGTTGGAGCTTCTGATCTGTAGGTCCATTAGGTCTCACTGGTAGCTCGTAAAAAGACTTGAAGCAAACAAATATAAATTGTAAATTGAAAGTGTTCAATTTATTTGGGGAATCGTATAATGTATATTGATGCATTATAATATAAAGTTTATGAAACTTTATAATATAATTTTTGAATTAATTTCAAAAATTAATTCTTGAGAGAAAATATTTGAAAGAGTTCAAATAAATTTAATATGAATTGGATTCATATTAATTTTAATTTTAATAAAATCCCTAAGATTAAATATGTGATATTTAATTGGGTAATTAATTAATTATGAAATTAATTAATTATTAAAATTAGATATTGTTCAGATAATAGATTTGAACTTATTCCTAGACCTTTTCCTATTAGGAAAAGGTCTTGGCCTTTACCTATATATAGGACTCCTGGGGTGGGGTGAAAGGCATCCCATTGTCCCTCCTTCTCTCAGAGATTTCTCCCAAAAGACTCCCACAAGTCTCCTGCTTCAAGAAGTCTTAAAGATATACTGGTGTAGCCGATTGATGGTGTTCGCACAAGAGGGTTGCTGCGTCTTCAATCTTATTGGCAAGAAAAGGCGAATTGATCAAGGCTTTCTACAAAAGTAAGTTTTCTATGAAATCCTTTATCACTAGGATCAATCTAGTTGATCTTTTAGCATGTTTATAGCCTATGTACAGCTCATTAAATAGATATTTATTGCTGTAATATTTTGCAAATTGTATTGGTATTTCAATTAGAATCTAAGACTCTGAGTAGGTTCGGTAATACTTTCCGCTGCGTGGGGCTTTTATCCCTTCAATTGGTATCAGAGCCAACTCAGTTGTTCTTGATTTTTAAATTGAAATTTGCAATTTGTTCTTGGTGGGATTTATGCATTATGAATGTTATGGTTTGCGTATAAATGGTTTCGATTAATTTGGCCATAGATTTACAATTTTTGATGCGATCAAATGTAAAGGCCCTTGCGTTTTTGGGCAATTTAAATTGTAAATTGAGTCTCTGTAAGTCCGGGTCTAGTTTAGATTGAAGAACGATGAAGATCGGGACCAAATTTGGCCAAAAGCGGCGAAAAACGACAAAGATTTGCAGCTGGAACAGTGCAGGTTTTTTCCAGAAAATCGAAATAAAATAATAAGGTAAATAAAAATCGCGTAATCCAAGACTTGAAATGAGGACGTGCCTTGGTGGTTTGGTCGTTCGCTTATTCACCTCGAGGGCACGGGATCGAGTCTTGATTTGTACAGATATGCGCGTTTTTGGTCCGATTCGGGGCTGCATAAGGCTAAAATAGCTTAAATTATTGTAATTTATGTGCTTTATTTTATCCTAGGGGCCAATTAATCGGTTTATACGCTATTTAAATGCTTTATGGATGTCATTTAGATTTAAAATCACACCTTAGGTTATAAAGCATGCTCATGCATTTTATATATATTATAATTAGTTATAATGTATGGATTGAAATGCATGGTTTATTTTCATGAGTTTTTAATATATAGTTGAGTTATATTAATATCATGAAAAAGGATAAGCATGATGCATACAATTACCTAGTTAAGTATAAATAAGTTATATTTAATAAAATTGTTTGCAGCATGCTACTTTGATTTACCATTTTTGGTAATATTTTAATTGTTAATTTATTAATAATGGAAATCAAAGTTGCATTGGGCATGAAACATCCATAGCTTAATATAATTGTTATATTAATTTCATGCAATGCAAGGCAATATATATAGTTTTATTATATTAACTTGAATATGATTGTTGATTATTTTAAAACTATAGTATGCATGATTATAGGGCTAATCATTAAAATTTTGAATATTTTAAAATTGATGATTAGAAACTGTCAACCTATAATAAAGATTGCATGCAAACATAGGATCATAGGTAAATGTATTAATTTTAAAATGTTTAAAATTAATTAGACCTAAGATCTCGTTAATTCTAATAGGATTAGAATTGAGTCTTGCTTAGTTTTTTAAAAATAGTTTTAACCTACTAAGTAGGACAAACATTACTGTGATTATAAGGGAACTCTACCGGTAAAGTTCTGTCTAAGGTTGGGGGTACTTCAGTTGACGGTTTACGGAACACCTCCTACCTGGTAACTGACCCGGAATACCGGAGTTGAATTAATCATGGTTAAATGTTAGCATGCAATGTCACTAGGTTTATTAAAAGAGTTTAATACACCTAGATCTTTAGAGTAAAGACTTTACATTACTATGGTTAAAAGGGAACTCTTCCGGTTACGTTCTGTCTAAGGCTGGAGGTATTTAAGCTGACGGTTTACGGAACACCTGCTACCTGGGAACAAACCCGGAACCTGAGTTGAAATGACCATAGTCATGTTAGCATACGGTGTTGCTAGGTTTGTTAAAAGAGTTTAATTCACCTAGAACATTACAATTCTCATTATAATAGTTATAATAGGATTAGACTTAGATAAATTGAATTAGCCGGATTTATCTAGGTTAATAAACCCTAAAATATACGGTAGGTCACTTTAGTGGGAGGTAAAATCAAAACTTGATTTAAATCGAGTTTTTACTCCTACGTCCCTATATTCGCAACGTGAGATCCATGCTCGGCTTTGTGTCGTTTTAGCGCGACCTCCCTTCGAAAAGTGTTTGCATGAGTCAATAACAAGGTGAATGGGGAAAGTGCCCATAGTAAGTGGGAGCGGGACATGTGTCAACGTATCCCTCGGTCTCCACCCATAGGTCACACCGTGAGAGTCTTATGATCCGCCTGCGTGTTGTCCTGGAGCAACCATCCCTTCGGAGGGCCTGATCATAGGGTTCGTAACACCGTGAACTCCTGGAAAGGATAGGGTCACTTAGGCTAATTACCAACAGTTGTCTTTCCCTTCGGTAGCCTGTTGGTGCGTGCCTCTGGGATCTGAAAGTGGGAGGGTTACACTTACGAGGATAAGTTAATTCGTTAACGAATCCTTGACCGAACGACGGTGGTCAATGTCTATAGGAATATGAGTTATTCTGGTGATAGAGTTGACTGAGAAGAGTCTCATTTTAGAGGAGGAGTAGCTGATCACCCTTCGGTGACTGTTTCTCTAAACCTCTAAAGCATCGTTGCTAAACACAATCGATAGTTTGTTAGGGTTCTTTGATTGATTGTTTGCAAAATTGATTGGATTTGTGCAATTGTTTGTTTGCCTGTTTGATGGGTTAAGACAAAGATAACTAATACGGTAAAAGTTTTTTTTTTCCAGCAATGTCTTCCTCTATCATCGCTTTATAGAAAAATGAAAAATTAACCGGCGAGAACTTTCCTACGTGGAAATCCAACCTTAATACGATTCTGGTTGTTGAAGATCTCCGGTTCGTCTTAACGGAGGATTGTCCTCCAGTTCCCCCTCGCAATGCATCCCAAGCGATAAAGGATGCGCACGACCGCTGGACTAAGGCCAACGAAAAGGCCCATGTCTATATCTTGGCTAGCTTAACTGAAGTTTTGGCCAAGAAATATGAGAACGTGGAAAGTGCAAGGGAAATTATGAATTCCCTTCAGGAGATGTTTGGATTACCATCCTACCAACTCCACCACGAGGCTCTACAAAAAATCCATAACTCCCGCATGGAAGAGGGACAATCTGTTCAAGAATATGTTCTTGACATGATAAACCAATTCAATATTGCGGAAGCTAATGGTGGGGTCGTCTGCGAAAGAAGTCAGGTTGCGTTTATATTGCATTCACTTCCACAAAGTTTTATGCAATTTCGAACAAACGCTAGCTTGAATAAGATTCAATTCAACCTGACTGCCCTTCTAAATGAGCTACAGGTTTATGAGTCCATGCTGAAAAGCAAGGGAAAAAATGTGGTTAAAGGAGAGGCCAATGTGGCCCATTCCAAAAATTTCCTGAAGGGTTCATCCTCAGGAACTAAACCTGTACCTCAAGCTTCTTCTTCTTCAAAGAAGATACAGAAGAAGAAGGGTAATAAGGGGAAGGCTCCTACTAAAGCTGCTCGAGGCAAGGGAAAGGCCAAGGTTGTGGCTGATAAGGGCAAGTGCTTCCACTGCAATGTGGATGGTCACTGGAAAAGAAACTGCCCTCGATACCTTGCAGAGAAAAAGAAGGACAAGGAAGGTAAATTTGATTTACTTGTTTTAGAAACGTGCCTTGTTGAACATGATGAGTATGCTTGGATTTTAGATTCCGGAGCAACTAATCATGTCTGTTCTTCTTTTCAGGGAAATGATTTCCAGCAGCTTCAAGATGGTGAGATGACACTCAAGGTTGGAACGGGAGATGTCATTTCAGCAAGTGCAGTGGGAGCTGCGAAGTTGTTTTTCAGAAATAAGTTTTTGTTTTTAGAAAA
The DNA here is from genome assembly GCA_017139565.1 of Luffa aegyptiaca. Lineage (NCBI taxonomy): Eukaryota > Viridiplantae > Streptophyta > Magnoliopsida > Cucurbitales > Cucurbitaceae > Luffa > Luffa aegyptiaca. The sequence continues at coordinate 30,237,836 of CM029397.1, forward strand.
CTTGTATGTTGTTCCTCGCATTAAGAGGAACCTTATTTCTGTTTCTGGATTGTTAGAACACAATTATTCTATTTCTTTTGAATTAAATGAAGCGTTCATTTGTCGAAATGGAGTATTTATATGTTCTGCTAAGCTAGAAAACAACTTATATGTGTTAAGACCAACCAACACAACAACGCTTTTAAATCATGAGATGTTTAAATCGGCTAAAACGCAAAATAAAAGGCAAAAGATTTCTCCAATAAGTAACAACACATATCTTTGGCACTTACGTCTTGGTCATATTAACATCGATCGGATCGGTCGTTTGGTAAAGAATGGACTTCTAACCGATTTAGAAGATGAATCTTTACCACCCTGTGAATCGTGTCTCAAGGGTAAAATGACCAAGAGGCCTTTTACCGGAAAAGGTTATCGTGCCAAAGAACCTCTAGAGTTGATACATTCGGATCTTTGTGGTCCAATGAATGTAAAAGCTCGAGGAGGTTATGAATATTTCATCTCTTTCATAGATGATTATTCTCGATATGGTTACTTATACCTAATGGGTCACAAGTCTGAAGCTTTTGAAAAGTTCAAAGAATTTAAGACTGAGGTTGAAAACCTATTAGGTAAGACAATTAAAACACTTCGATCAGATCGAGGTGGAGAGTACATGGATCAAAGATTCTAGGACTATATGATAGAACATGGAATCCAATCCCAACTCTCAGCACCTGGTAGACCTCAGCAAAATGGTGTATCAAAAAGGAGAAATAGAACCATGTTAGACATGGTTCGTTCTATGATGAGCTATGCTCAATTGCCTTGCTCGTTTTGGGGGTATGCAGTAGAGACTGCAGTTCATATTCTAAACAACGTTCCATCAAAAAGTGTTTCTGAAACACCTTTTGAGCTCTGGAGGGGGCGTAAACCTAGTTTGCGTTACTTCCGTATCTGGGGTTGTCCTGCACACGTGCTAGTAACAAATCCTAAGAAACTGGAACCCCGTTCTAGAATATGCCAATTTATTGGTTATCCTAAAGAAACGAGAGGTGGTCTGTTCTACGACCCTCAAGAAAACAAAGTGTTCGTATCGACAAACGCTACTTTCTTGGAGGAAGACCACATTCGAGATCACAAACCACGTAGTAAACAAGTATTAGGAGAAGCCACAGAAGAGTCAACAAGGGTTGTTGATGAAGCTGGTCCTTCAACAAGAGTTGATGTAGGAGCCAGTTCTTCACGTCAATCTCATCCTCCTCCCATAGTAGGAGGGCCTCGACGCAGTGGGAGGGTTGTGATACAACCTGACCGTTACTTGGGTTTAACTGAAACACAAGTGGTCATACCTGATGACGGTGTTGAGGATCCATTGTCTTATCGACGGGCAATGAATGATGTAGATAAAGACGAATGGACCAAAGCCATGGACCTTGAGATGGAGTCTATGTACTTCAATCAAGTTTGGGAACTTGTAGATCCACCTGAAGGGGTCAAACCCATAGGGTGTAAATGGATCTATAAGAGGAAAAGAGATGCTGCTGGGAAAGTACAGACTTTCAAAGCAAGACTTGTAGCAAAGGGTTATACCCAAAGAGAAGGGGTGGACTATGAGGAAACTCTTTCTCCTGTTGCTATGTTAAAGTCAATAAGAATTCTCTTATCCATAGCCACGTTTTATGATTATGAAATATGGCAAATGGATGTCAAGACTGCCTTTCTGAATGGTAATCTTGAAGAGAATATCTTTATGTCTCAGCCCGAAGGGTTCATAACCCAAGGTCAGGAACAAAAAGTTTGTAAACTGAATCGATCCATTTATGGGTTGAAACAGGCTTCCAGATCTTGGAACATTAGATTTGATACTGCGATCAAATCTTTTGGCTTTGACCAAAATGTTGATGAGCCTTGTGTATACAAGAAAATCAACAAAAACAAAGTAGCTTTCATAGTACTTTATGTTGATGACATCCTACTCATTGGGAATGATGTAGGATATCTGTCTGACGTAAAAGAATGGCTAGCGGCCCAATTCCAGATGAAAGATTTAGGAGAGGCCAAATATGTTCTTGGAATCCAGATCATTCGGGATCGAAAGAACAAAACGCTAGCCCTGTCTCAAGCAACGTATATCGACAAAATGTTGTCCCGATATTCGATGCAGAACTCCAAGAAGGGTTTGTTGCCTTTCAGGCATAGGGTTCACTTGTCTAAGGAACAATGTCCTAAGACACCTCAAGAAGTTGAGGATATGAGACGGATTCCCTACGCCTCAGCAGTGGGCAGCTTAATGTATGCGATGCTCTGCACGAGGCCTGACATTTGTTATGTTGTAAGGATAGTCAGCAGATATCAGTCAAATCCGGGGTTAGACCACTGGGCCGCCGTTAAAGGAATCCTCAAGTATCTTCGGAGAACGAGGGACTACATGCTGGTGTTTGGGGCTAAAGAGTTAGTTCTCACTGGATACACCGACTATGACTTCCAGTCTGACAAGGATTATAGGAAATCCACGTCGGGGTCAGTGTTTACCCTTAACGGGGGAGCTGTAGCTTGGAGAAGCATCAAGCAAGGATGCATAGCGGACTCAACCATGGAGGCTGAGTATGTAGCGGCTTGTGAAGCAGCCAAGGAAGCGGTTTGGCTAAGAAAGTTCCTGACAGATTTGGAAGTAGTTCCAAATATGGACTTGCCCATTACGTTATACTGTGACAACAGTGGGGCTGTAGCCAATTCTAGAGAACCTCGAAGCCACAAACGAGGAAAACACATAGAGAGGAAGTATCACCTGATACGAGAGATTGTGCAACGAGGAGATGTGATCGTCACTAAGATCGCTTCAGAGCACAACATTGCTGATCCTTTTACGAAGGCTCTCCCGGCTAAAGTGTTTGAGGGTCATCTAGAGTGTCTAGGTCTACGAGATATGTACATTATGTAATCTAGGGCAAGTGGGATATGTGTAATAGGGTATGAGGATGCCCTAGTTTATTGTATTTACCATTTCCAACTTTAGATTACTTGTACATGTTCTTTCCCATTATCTTGAGTTTTAGTTCAAGTGGGAGTTTGTTGGGTTTTATGCCCTAAAACTCGTAGATAGTAAATGTAACATTTTACCGAACATTAATAAAATAGTTTATTTTGTTTGTATTTAGTAGATCTTGTCTTATTAACCCTAATCCAATAAACTAAACATCCTAGGCTGATAGTATGAGGCTTGAACTAATATGTAGGGACATACGAGGATCAATGTTCAAGATTCAGCCCAAATGGTCTATAGTATAGGGATAAGGCTGGGTACCTTATCCTGGTGACACTATGGATACGACCCACTTTGTATTATGATACAAACGCTATGATCCAACGCGTCCATGTAGTTGACATGCGAGTGGGGGTATCCTATGCAATGAGTTTGCATAAGACCGGACCACGAAATAGTTAACCACTAACTGTAACACTGTTAGTTGGCTTGGTTTCTATTTCACTAGGATGACCTAGACAACTCAAACTCAATCCTGAGTGGATTATGGACTCCTGTTCACGAGGAGTTGTCCTTTGATTTGTATGGGTGAGAGTGGCCAGCACGCCGACTCAATAAGCCTACCATTTTGGGGACAATACCGAGTGGGGAGCTGGGAACATAATCACACAAGATGGAATTCACTCCTTCCCGACTCTAGGGTAAGTAGAGGTGTGTTCCCTTAAGTAGTGTCTCCGGGACTTGAACAATGGGCCCAACCCTCTCTATGGCACGAGAGGGACTTCTGTTTGTTGGTTGGACCTCAAACAGGTTGTTCATTAGAGGAGCACTGGGGACTTAAGGACAAAGATGTAAACCAGGGGTAAAACGGTAATTTGACCCAGCTGGGATACGAACACACGTGAAGGACTGACTTGTAGTATTGGTCGATATCCGTGGACACAGAAATATTCTGCAGTGAGAAGAGTGCAGCTGAGGGTCTTTAGTGGAATGACCCACAGTTAACGAATGGAGACTAACTTGGTTAATGAGTTTAAGCCGATTAGTCTCGTATCGTTGGAGCTTCTGATCTGTAGGTCCATTAGGTCCCACTGGTAGCTCGTAAAAAGACTTGAAGCAAACAAATATAAATTGTAAATTGAAAGTGTTCAATTTATTTGGGGAATCGTATAATGTATATTGATGCATTATAATATAAAGTTTATGAAACTTTATAATATAATTTTTGAATTAATTTCAAAAATTAATTCTTGAGAGAAAATATTTGAAAGAGTTCAAATAAATTTAATATGAATTGGATTCATATTAATAAAATCCCTAAGAATAAATATATGATATTTAATTGGGTAATTAATTAATCATGGAATTAATTAATTATTTATTAAAATTAGAGACCTTTTCCTATTAGGAAAGAAAATATTTGAAAGAGTTCAAATAAATTTAATATGAATTGGATTCATATTAATTTTAATTTTAATAAAATCCCTAAGATTAAATATGTGATATTTAATTGGGTAATTAATTAATTATGGAATTAATTAATTATTAAAATTAGATATTGTTCAGATAATAGATTTGAACTTATTCCTAGACCTTTTCCTATTAGGAAAAGGTCTTGGCCTTTACCTATATATAGGACCCCTGGGGTGGGGTGAAAGGCATCCCATTGTCTCTCCTTCTCTCAGAGATTTCTCCCAAAAGACTCCCACAAGTCTCCTGCTTCAAGAAGTCTTAGAGATATACCGGTGTAGCCGATTGGTGGTGTTCGCACAAGAGGGTTGCTGTGTCTTCAATCTTATTGGCAAGAAAAGGCGAATTGATCAAGGCTTTCTACAAAAGTAAGTTTTCTATGAAATCTTTGATCACTAGGATCAATCTAGTTGATCTTTTAGCATGTTTATAGCCTATGTACAGCTCATTAAATAGATATTTATTGCTGTAATATTTTGCAAATTGTATTGGTATTTCAATTAGAATCTAAGACTCTGAGTAGGTTCGGTAATACTTTCCGCTGCGTGGGGCTTTTATCCCTTCAAGAAAAACACAAAAAACTATCCTAAGGACGAATTTTCGAGCTCTCTTTGCTTCTTGCATCTTGATCGCCTTTTATAGACCTTGGAAGGTAGGGTTGGCTGCCGAGATCAGTGTGATAAAGCCTTAAAAGGTAAAAATATGCGATCCTTGGAGATTTGATATGAGATTTAGGATTTTCAGATTCTATGAAGATCTCACGAATCTTAGTATTCTGTCGGAAAGCACAGTTGCGAGGCCGCAAAGTCTTGTGCAAATCTTTTTGCACTGCCTTGACACTTTTGTCTTCAGCTTAGGGCTACTTTCCTTATTAGTTTGTGGGCGGAATTCATACGCATCTTCCACATCTTCAGGACCAGACGTGGACGCAAATCTTTAACTTTGACTCTGCTCTGCTAACTCTTTCTCTCCAATTGCAGACGCATTTCCCTTGCAAAGCTCTCTGCACAAAAACATTAACTTTGGATAAATTCCTTCAAAAGCTATCTCTTTTTAGACATTTTGAGCATAAATTTTATATTTCTAAGATTTCCAACATGATTCTAAGACTTTTGCTAAATTGACTAAAAAAGATAAGATTTTAAATACAAATTCCTTGATTTCCTAACAATAACCTAAGTTTTTAAGGTGAAATAACGCACATAAATGAGTGTTACCAACATGCGAGTGGGGGTATCCTATGATGACCTATTCAACTTATCTGAATCCTGAGTGGATTATGGACTCCTGTTCACGAGCGATTGTCATTTTATTTGTATGGGTGAGAATGGTCGGTTCGCCCACTCAATAAGCCTACCATTTTGGGGACAAGATCGAGTGGGGAGCTAAGAACATAATCACACAAGATGGAATTCACTCCTTCCCTACTTTAGGGGAAGCAGATGAGTGTTCCCTTAAGTGGTATCTCCGGGTCTTGAACAAAGGGCACTACCTTCTCACTGGCTCGAGAGGAGTTTCTGTTTAATGGTTGGACCATAAACAGGTTGTTCATTAGAGAAGCACTGGTACTTAATGATGTAGAGGTAACTTAGGGGTAAAATGATAGTTTGACCCAGCTGGTGTTACGAACACTCGTGAAGGACTAACTTGCTGGTATTGATCAATATCTATGTATACATAAATATATCTGCAGTGAGAAGAGTGCAACTGTGGGTTTATAATGGAGTGTACCCACAGTTAGCAAACATTGATTAACTTGGTTAATGAGTTTAGCCAATTAATCTCATATCGTTGGAGCTTCTGATCTGTAGGTCCATTAGGTCCCATCGGTAGCTCATAAAGGGTATCGAGGTAATTTATGTAATTTGAAAAGTTCAAATTTACTAGGGGAAATAATATAATGTATGGTGATACATTATAATATAAAATTTATATTTTGATTAAACTTTATAAATTTATTTTGAATTCGATTCAAAATTAATTTATGAGAAAATTAAATATTTGAAGGAGTTCAAATATTAAATTTAATATGAATTGGATTCATATTAAAACTATAGGTTAAATTGAATGTGCATTAAATGCACATTAAAACTATAGGTTATATGAGAGAAATACAATTGAATATGATTCAATTTAAGGGTTAAGTTAAATATATGATATTTAATTTAATGATTAATTAATTGGAGAATTAATTAATTATTTAATTTAATTAAATTGAATTAAATTTGTTTTAATTAAATGAATTGAATTAAAACTATATGTAATGTGGGAAATATTCATTTAAATATGATTTAAATGAAAAATGGTTAATTAAATATTGATTTAATTAATTTAATTTAATTTAATTTATTTAAATAAAATTTAATCGATCAGTTGTTTAACTGATCATCTACACGTGTTGCCTTCTTGTGATTTCCCTTCCATAATCGATGCCTGCACGATTAGAGGGAGTTATTCGGTCTTTCTCCCTATTTTGGCATGTAGGTGGCAGTTTTAGGAACGCTCTCATTCAGTCTCTCAGAACCTCTCTATATGATCTCTCCTAGAGAAAAATTCTCTCTAGATTTTCCCTTCCATGAAAAGCTCCCACAAGCTTCCTCAGTCACGAATCCTTAGAGAATACCGATGGATTGCTGTTGGTGGTGTTCCATTCCCTTGATCGTGTTGCTGTAGAAATCTCAGAGAAAAGTTCGTGACTTCCTCCCCAAGGTGTTGGTGAATTCGACCAAGTCGTCAACAAGAGTGAGTTTTCTTGATCATTTTCTCTGTAGATTGTATGTTTAGGATTTAGGATCCTAAATAGATTTAATTTTTATAGAAAAGCATGCTTAGCCTTATAGTTTTACAGTAGATTAATGAAATTACATCTCCGTATAATTCTTGACAGCGTACTGGTATTTTGGTTTTTCAACTAAATCTGAGTAATGATCCTCTGATTAATTTTCCGTTGCACAAAGGCTTTAATCACTGTAGGTTTCCAGGCTGGAAAGAGAGTCGAATAAGATAAATCTAACAGTTAGTCCAACTCCCCAGTAAAGGATAGAAAGCATGTTGATTGATCAGTGTACAACACCCTTGGGAAAAGAAAGAAAGGAAAAAAACATAGAAAAGGAAATAGATAAAGAAGAAGGAAAGCTGCCGACACAAGAAGTCAAATCAGAAGCAAATGGAAAGCAAATTATAAAGATTAATGAAGAAATTATCCAAAAGACAAGGCCCGAGTCTAGAAAAACAACATCCATGGCCCAACTCAAAGACTTGGGCAAAAAAAAAAAAAGGATTTGAGGCTTTTAAATTTAAAAATAAAACAAGACCTTTATCCAAACATGAACAGAGACTTAGCCTACAAAGAAAAGGGGACAAAATCTACCTTAAACATTAGAACAACTGACAGACCAAAGTTGTGGAGGCTTCAGGTCAAATAAATTTGTAATCCATGACAGCTAATGACGGACCAAAGTTGTCGAGGCTCTGGGTCAAATAAATTTGTAATCCACAACAAATAAAGCTAACTTGTAGCAATAGTGGTCGGAGTCGATCACATGGAGTCTATGCACACGAATTTAAGTTTCCTTTTCCGTTTTAGGTAACAAAAATGGGGTTTTGAGAATAAGTATGAAAACTAAATATGGAAAGTAAAATGAATGCAAGAAACTAGGAAGCAAGAATAGCAAAAGTTCAAGTCAATACCTTAGAGTTCATGTAATCAGGGTTGTCCAATTCAATTAAATCATAAATCTCTCTAAAGATAACAATTACACGTTTAAGCTTGGCATACTCCAAGAACAACCCGTAAGTCGTGATCCTACTATCATAAATATGCAAACGCCAAGTTTGATTCTAGTTTAAATTAATTAATTGGTCGATTAACTAATCTAAATCACATTGGGGTCTAGCCGAATTAATACACATGCAACGGGCAACAAACCTCAATTACAATTGATTAAATCCTTTAGTTCTAGGTGACGTATGAGGAATATCAAACCATTCTCCTATTCGCTACTTAGATTAGCAATTAAGTTTAAGTAAACCGCGGTTAAATGTTGTCAATCTTTCCCTAGCACTACCTAAACTTATATGCAAAAAACTAAATTCACATAAACATGCATTGAAGAATTAAAGTGCAAGAGATTTCATTAAAAGAATATGAACTTACATGAGACGTCCCGATTACATGAAGAAAGAGCCTAGCCGCTCATGGAATACGAACAAGCTTGATTGTTCCTTGGATACATCACGAAAACCACTAAAAACTCCTAAATCTTGGAAAAGGTACAAGACAAGTGACGTAAAATGGCTACAAAAGTGTAAGAATGTGGAGATATTTAACACTAATTCTAAGCTACATATTTAAAGAACTCCTTGGCCTCCAAGTCGTGTGAATGTAGCGCTGAAACGAGGCCTCAAACATGGGAAGAATTGTTGAACAAAAAAAAAAAGAGTTGCTAGAAATCTGCCTATCGTCGAGGCGCTGATCTCTTTTCTTGCAGCGTCGAGCAGCAGCGCCAGCCAGCGTTGAGACGCTTATCTCTCGGGTTTTTGGCTTGAATTTGATGTGCATAGAGCGTTGAGATGCTCTGGTCTCGGGAATTTGGTTGTTAGAATCGTTTTTGCTTCGCTTTTTCATTTAGGTCCCGATTTGGCTCCGAACCTCCGTTATGGACCTATATACATATTATACTCATTTTAAAGGATTTTTCGCAAGGAATTCAATAAAGATAAGAGAATTGGGAGATTCCCTTTTGCTTGCGTCAGCATCCTAGTAAAATTACCATTTTATTCTCTACTCTAACCCCGCTCTCTCTCGCTACTCTCACTCTAGCATCTCGTTCTCTCTCCAATTTCTCTCTCCAATCTCTCACTCTCTCTCCAATCTCTTTGCTCTCTCTCCAATCTTGCTCTTGCTCCAATCTCTCACTCTCGCTCTCACTCCAATTACTCCCCCAATCTCTCACTCTCTCTCTAAATTTCTCTCTCCAATCTTGCTCTCGCTCCAACCTCTCGCTCTTAAATGCCCTAAATGCATGTTTTTATATAGAGAGTAAAATGGTAATTTTTCTAGGATGATGACGTAAGTGATGTGGAATTTTCCTATCCCAAGCGCACGAGTCAAGTTTTAATATAGTGTTTTCGTGATTAAACGAGTGTCGTACTCTGGATTGGGTTTCCAGCCAAATTAATTATCGCGAATATTTTTGTCCGAATTTATTTAGAGAGCTAAACTTAGTGATAATGAAAGATCACAACACAAAAGCTTAAAAATATGGAATTCAAATGGAGAAAACTCTTAGGGAATTGATTTCACCTATTGGGGTTGTGAATTAATTACATGGATGTATGAACATGCAACGACTCATAAACTCTAGGATTATCTAATCTCATATTTATCTCTCTCGAACATAAATAATTCTCATACATATGATCAACCCGATATCCCTATCGAGATTCATTCACATGCATGGTTTAAATCTAATTCTTTTAACGATTTCTACAACTATCCTAAATCTCTCGATCTTAGGATTATTCTAGTTATGCAATTTATTATCAAAACTAAATCCCCTTTCCCGAGCAAGAATTAGAGAAAACATCATTTAACTCATGGCTGGTGAATTAAAAGCATTAAAATCATAAATTGCATAATTGAGTTCAAAGCACTAAACATCCATAAAATAATTCAACAACGCCCAAAGGGCTTCATCAATTCCTAAGAAACACGTCTAGCTACTCATACATTGTGTTACGATATAAGCTAGATATGAAAAGGCCATAAAAACTAACTAGAGATAAGGTAAAGTTAAGGAAAAACTCAATTTCGCCGAAAACCGCACGTCCCCATCACGATCTCCACACATTCTTGAGTGGTTCCCGCTACTTGGCCTTGCTTCAGCTCCCACAGAAGGTCTCCAATCGATTTTAGGTCGAAAAACTCCCAAATTGAACTCCATTTGGTCGTACAAGTTAAGGATGTATTTATAGGAAAAATCTCAATAGCGTCGAGACGCTATGGACAGTGTCTCAACGCTGTCCTGTTCACCGCCATAATCAGATTTGGAAATTGGGCAGCGTCAAGACGCTAAGGATGCAGCGTCTCAATGCTACCTCTCGGGCCTGCCTATTTTGTAAGCCTCCAATTTCTTTCTTTTATGCTTCTTTTGCTTTTCTTTAGGTCCCGAGTACCCGATCAACTCCAATTTCTCCAATTTAGCTTAAATATTCAATTCCTACAAAAAGAACAAAAAAGTGTATGATTTTAGCCAATTCATTTTCAAAGACTAACTAAAATTACCCGAGAAAAATAGCTCGTTATGCGCACTATCAATAAGCAAAAGGGCATATATCCTTGAATTGAAAATGTAGGACATTTTTCATTTTGGCCTCTCCAAATGGGTCATCCACACAATTGTTTCTTATTTCGTGGCCCGATCTTATGCAAACTCATTACATAGGACGCCCCTACTCGCATGTCTCCACATGAACAATTTAGGATCACATCGTTTGTACTAAATACAAAGTGGGACGCGTCCATAGTGTCCCCAGGATAAGTTGCCCAACCCTATCCTTATACTATAGACCGTTTTGGCTATTACTTAAACTTGATCCAGTTTTATGCCACCACATAAAGTTCAAGTACTCATAATATAGCTAGGGATTCTTAGTTTATTGGATTTGGGGTTATTTAGGCAAGACTAATACAAATATATTCAATAACACCTTATTAAAACAACTTTAATAACTCTTTATTAACGAACATTCATATGTTACATTTACTATCTACGAGATTTAGGGCATAAAACCCAACAGAATAAAAGTGAATTCATATTGATAAATGCAAAGTACATAAGCTGAACTTACAACTGAAATAAATTGAAAACATAATGTAAACAACTTTTACAATGAAATATGAAAGACTCTAGACTACTAATACTAAAACTAAGATTCTTTCTTCTCTCTATCTAATTTGCTCTTGCATTTTTCAAGGAAAAACAAGTCTTTCTCCTCTACTTTTTTCGAATGAAGGAGCCGATAGAGGCTAGAAGAATTGAAACTCGGATTAGCTACAAGATGAAGATAAAAAACAACAACATAAAGAAAATCCTAGACTAAATCCGAGCTCTCTTTGTCTCTTGGTCTTGCACACCTTTTATAAACCTTGGAAGGTAAGGTTAGCCGTCGAGATCTGTTAGGTTTTATGCCCTAAAACTCGTGGATAGTAAATGTAAGAAATTAATTAATATCAATAAAAAGTTGTTGAAATTATCTAATAAGGAGTTATCTAATTTGTTATTCTTAGCCTTGCAACAATTAACCTTAAATCCAATAAACTAAACATCCAAGGTTGTTTTATGAAACTTGAACTGTATGTGGAGACATACGGGGATCAATGTTCAAGTAACAACCTAAAGGGTCGGGTCTATAGTATAGGGATAAGGCTGGATACCTTATCCTGGTGACACTATGTGATACGACCCACTTTGTATTTGATACAAACGCATTGATCCAAAGCGTTCATGTAGTGGACATGCGAGTGGGGGTATCCTATGCAATGAGTTTGCATAAGACCGGACCGCAAAATAGTAACCACTAGATGTAACACTGTTGACTAGTTAGGTTTCTATTACAATAGGATGACCTAAGTAACTCAATCTAAATCTTGAGTGTGTGATGGACTCCTTTTCATGAGGAATTATCCTTAGATTTGTATGGGTGAGAGTGACCAGATTCGTCGACTTAATAAGCCTACCATTTCAGGAATAAGATCGAGTGGGGGCTGGGAACATAACAATACAAGATGGAATTCACTCCTTCTCGTTTTTAGGACAAGTAGATGAGTGTTCCCTTAAGGACTGGTTCCAAGTCTTGAACAAGGGCGCCCATCCTCTCCTGACCCGAGAGGAACTTCCGTTTACTGGTTGGACCATAAACGAGTTGTTCATTAGAGGAATCGGTGGTACTTAAGGATACAGAGGTAACCCAGGGGTAAAATGGTAATTTGACCCTGCTGGCGTTACGGACACTCGTGAAGGATTGACTTACCGTTATTGGTCTATATCTGTGGACACAGAAATATTCTGCAGTGAGAAGAGTGCAGCTGTGGGTCTTTAGTGGAGTGACTCGCAGTTAATAAACATTAGTTAAACTGATTAACGAGTTTAGTCATTTAACTTCATATCATTGGAGCCTCTGATCTGTAGGTCCATTAGGTCTCCCTGCTAGCTCATTAAGGATAATTAGGAACAATTAGGCTTGAAAGGAATTTGAATAGTTCAAAATCCATTATGGAAAATCAAGTTAATTGTATGAGATACAATTAATATATTATATGTGATACATTATAATCTAAAGTTTAATTTAAGATTAAACTTTATTAATTGAGAGAAATACAATTAAATACAATTTAAATGGAGGCTTAAATTAAATATGAGATATTTAATTTAGTAACTAATTAATTGGAGAATTAATTAATTATTTAATTAAATTAAATTTGATTTAATTAAAAACTATAGGTTATGTGAGAGATGTTCATTTAAATATGTTTTAAATGAAATTAATTAACTTTGATTTAATTAATTACTATTATTAACTAATTAGATAAATCCCTATCCTATTATGACTATGAAAGGTGTATGGCAAATATAAAGGACATAATGCCTTCCCAATTGCTATAACTCACATTCAACACTTTGCTCTCAAGAAAAATTTCTCTCTAAGAATTTCACAACATTCTAGTGAATTTCTTTTTCCCAAAATTCAAGAACACCAAGTCCCACAACTTGGTTCCTAGTCCCAAAGATATAACAGTGGAAGATCTTGGTGGTAATGTCCCTACGATGATCATATTGTTCTTGGTGGGAGTTCATTGAAGAAAGTCTTCAACAAGTAAGCATTTCAGTTCTTTCAATTATTAGATTTAGATCTAATGCATGCTTAGCTTAATTTATATATAGAATCGTTCTGTATGGATTGCCAATGTACTAGTATTTTAGAAATCTTAATTAAAATATGAATCGGTCCTATATGCTTCTGCAGGGAATTTAGGAATTCCAATCCTTCAAGATCAGTCTGAGAAGTCCCCTCTAAGTGTAATCTCACGATCCTTGGAGATTTGGTTTGAAATATTTGATCCTCGGAAGATTTTCTGCAAATTTCGCCAATCTTGGAATTATGTCGGAAAGCCCAGTTGCGGCTGCAAATGTTGTGCATTTCCTCATGTAGTTCTTGCTTGGATGCATTTTGTTGTAAGCTTGGGGCCTCTTTCTTTATCAGTTTGGGGGAAAATCTAACGCATTTCCATTTTCCTTTCGTATTCAACTAGATTTTTTTTCTTTTCCATATGATGTGGGTGCATATCTTCTGATCATTTGCTCCGCTAAATTCTCCATTTTCCAAATGTGGGCGCATTTCAAACGCAATTTTGGGCTTCTGAACAAAACCATTAAACTTTGATCAATTCTTACTAAAATACTCTCTTTTTACAACAATTAAGTATAAATTCTATATTTTAATATTTCTAGCATTTTTAGACTTTTTTTCTAAATTGACTTCAAACACTACAAGAAAACTGGTTTATTGTAGCGGTTTTATCAAGCTATCGCAACAGATAATAACCGCTGCAACACTTTTTGCAGCGGTTGAAGAACTGCTGGCAGACGCGGTGTTACAAGGGATCTAGCAACATTTTTAAAAATTGTTGGAATGATTTCTCACAAACGCTGCAATAGTTATTCTCTATTGCAACATTTACGTTTCTCATAATGCAACGGTTTTTAGTATTGATAACCGTTGCAATTGTTGATCCTATATATTGCAACGAATTTTGTCACTAATAACAACAATTTGTTGACCTCTACTATTTTGCAACAATGCCTATAAATGTCATAAGATTTAAATAACCGCTGCAATAGTGACTAAATAGCAACACTTGCATTTCTTATACTGCAACAATTTTGTTCATTATATCATAACAATTTTTATCCCATTTTGTGCAGATTTTATATTTAGCTTTAGTTTATATCAAATTTATTGATTGTTATGCTTCCTGTTTAGCCCATTTTAAAAATTATACAACTAAAATTAATTGTGTTGTGGTTCCTAAAACTGAAATTCAACCATAACAATTGAAATAAATTGATAACCAACTCTTCAAGAACTAAAGCATTCTTAAAATTTGGTTTATATAAAATGATAACTTGAAAGTTCAACTAAAATTAAGCTCTGCAACATTAGGAGGAAGAATAAACAAATTGAAACAACACCCAACATAAGCCTCTATGAATTGTTGGAAGGCTCGCTAAAATTAGCAAATGGAGATCAAAGAAGCAACCAAAATCGAACTGGAGAGCCTGCAAATATCATTGATAATCAATATTAGAAATAGAACAAAATGCAACTACGATCAAATAATCATACTTATAAGATTTCAACACAAAGTTAATATTCCAATAAACATACCTGATATCGTGCAAGAAAAGTATACTATAAACAAAACATTAACCGATGTAAAAGAACACAAAAAATAGGAATTAAACAAAGCAAACAAATAATAAAAATCAGAACAACGTGAAATGAACAACGTGAAATAAAAAATAACTAAGTAGTGAAAAGAAAACTCACATCACTTACTCTTGTGCAAGTCGTTTACACATCCACTTTTGGTCAGCTACATTCAAACATATTTTCCTACTCAAACATTCCAACCAAACAAAAGCAGAAGAATAGATTCATTAATCTCAATCATAGACATTTAAATAAAAGAAACACAAGTTTTACCTACACAAAAGATGGTTTTGATTGTCCTGTATCACCACAAAATAGATTACAATAACATGTTAGCAATGATCACACCATAGTTTTGAATCACATAATCCAAAAACTTACCAAGGTCCAATCAACCAATTATAAGATGACAAAATGCTTTAAAGCTAGCTAACAAAGTTATCAAATAAAGTTGTAGTCATACAAGTACTTACCATTTTCCTCCATGGAATGAACATAAAGGAACCGCCTCAATAAAGTTTGTTCTCGTTGATCACTTATCTCCCTATCAAATGAGATAAAAGAAAACACAAAGTTTAGAAAATAAGATGAATTTCCCGTTGATATGCTCTTTCTCTCCACAATGATTTTATAGGTGATTAGTCTCCAAATAGAAAATAATCTTCAACACAAAAGTTAATATTCCAATAAGACATATCTAATATCGTGCTAGAAAAGTATACTATAAACAAAATATAAACCAAGGTAAAGGAACACAAAAATTAAGAATTAAACATAATCCAAAAACTTATCGAGGTCCAATAATCCACAAATTATAAGATGACAAAATGCAGGGAAGTAATTCCTACCAAGTATCCACCAAACAAAGAAATGGATGCTAAAAATCGTGAAGATGCACGAAGGTATACCTTTAACCATCTCCAAAATCATTAACTTTTGGCTCCAAACTCCAAAATCTTCCATGTATGCTGAAGAAGAACTACACCTATCAAATACTTGCAGGAAGAGAGCTAATGCAAAAGCAAAAGAGATTGGAGCAACACAAAAGGCCTAGAAGAGTTAGAAGAAATTTGCAAGACTTCAACAACCATAAAGTGCCAAATAAAGAGTTTCTCCTTCTGAACTATTCTCTCCTTCTGAACTATTCTCTCCTTCCCACATTACTCTTAATTCTAAAACTAATCACTAACCTTATCGGAGATTTTTCCTCGGAAGATTTTCTGCAAATTTCGCCAATCTTGGAATTATGTCGGAAAGCCCAGTTGCGGCTGCAAATGTGGTGCATTTCCTCATGTAGTTCTTGCTTGGATGCATTTTGTTGTAAGCTTGGGGCCTCTTTCTTTATCAGTTTGGGGGAAAATCTAGAACATTTCCATTTTCCTTTCGTATTCAACTAGATTTTTTTCTTTTCCATATGATGTGGGTGCATATCTTCTGATCATTTGCTCCGCTAAATTCTCCATTTTCCAAATGTGGGTGCATTTCAAACGCAATTTTGGGCTCCTGAACAAAACCATTAAACTTTGATCAATTCTTACTAAAATACTCTCTTTTTACAACAATTAAGCATAAATTCTATATTTTAATATTTCTAGCATCTTTAGACTTTTTTTCTAAATTGACTTTAAAATGATAAGAAATTAAGCAATAAGTCTTTGCTTTCATAGAAATAAACCAAGTTTTTAAGGCTAAATAACACTCATAAATGAGCATATTGGCTTGGAGATCAAATCCGATTCGGCGGAAATCATCACCGCCATTAATGGCGTTACCGAGGATCATTCAGAGCTGAAAAATTGCGTGGAAGCCATCTCTTCTTCATCTTTTCAGCTCTCAATTTTGTGGTTTTTAGACATTGTGGGAGGGGTTCCAACGTAGTAGCCCACAATGTTGCCCAATGTACGAGTTCTTTGTCTTTTGTTTCTTCTTCTTTTGAATCGAGCCAGATCGCGAGAATTTGGATGATACTTTTTGGGCCTCTGGTTTTTCTCCGTGTATCTCCCTCTATTAAATGAGGGTGGTTGTATTTCCAGTTAGCAATTAGTGAATTGAAATTTCAAAAAAAAAAACCTCTTTCTGTATTGCGTTTTTGGCATTTATTTTCTCTGTGTAGTGTCTAGTTATCACATGATAATGCATAGTAGAATATTCCACACCAATAATAATCAATAAATATTAAAATGGATCACCTGTATTATACATCTCTTCACTATTTTCTCTCTTAACAGGTTATCGCTTGACTTTGTAAAATCAATGAGTTGAAAATCCATCTCATTATTATATGTTATAGAACCACCTCTGCAAAATCATCCTTAAGGCTTCAAGCATTGAAGCTATAGGTAATTGAGCTTCTTTGATGATAGCATTCAAACTCTCTAATATATTAGTCGTCATGATGTTATATCTTGTATAAAAAGTGCACGACCATAATGCTTTTATTGTTGTTTTGGAAAAAAAAAAAGAATCAAGAACAAAAAAACAACATACTTGATTTTATTGTTTCCAAAATTTCCACCCAACTTTAAAAATATGTTTGAAAAATGAGAAACAAAAAATAAAAATGGTTACCAAACAGTTATGTTTCTCAAAAGAAGCCAAGAAACTAGAAATGAGGAACATGAACTTTACCAAATGATCCCTATAATGATAGAAATTCAATTTTATGTTTAATAGATATATTAATTTTAAAAAAATGTTGCATATGTGTCAATTACCCCTATTTGACACAAAATAGAAAGTCCATTTAGGTCACGTTTGATAACCATTTCGGCCCCGTTTGATAACCATTTGGTTTTTGTTTTTGGTTTTTGAAAATTATGCTTGTTTTCTCCTAAATTCCCTACAATGGTTTTCATCCTAGTTAAGGTTGCATTTGAATTCCTAGCCAAATTTTAAAAACAAAAACAAGTTTTTGAAAACTACTTTTTTTTGTTTCCAAAATTGGACTTAGTTTTTGAAAACAAGGTAGAAGATTGATACTAAAACCAAGAAACTTATGGGTGGAAGTATGTGTGTATTAGCTTAATTTTTAAAAACCAAAAACCAAAAACCAAGTGGTTATCAAACGGGACGTTCATTTTTGGTTTTTGGTTTTTGAAAATTAAGCCTATAAACACTATTTTTATCCACAAGTTTCTTTGTTTTGCTATCTATATCTTTCCCTTGTTTTCAAAAACCAAGTCAAAATTTGAAAACTAAAAAAAGTAGTTTTTAAAAACTTTGTTTTTGTTTTTAGAATTTGGCTAGAAATTCAAATGCCTTAACAAAGATAAAAATCATTGTGAGGAAATTGAGAGGAACAAGCATATTTTCAAAAACTAAAAACCAAAAACTAAGGCCTCGTTTGATAACCATTTGGTTTTTTAAAATTAGGTTTGTTTTCTCTCAATTTTCCTACCATGGTTTTCATCTTTGTCAAGGACACATTTGAATTCCTAGCCAAATTCCAGAAACAAAAACAAGTTTTTGAAAACTACTTTTTTTAGTTTTCAAAAATTAGCTTGGTTTTTGAAAACATGGAAAGAATGTATTAGGAAAACAAAAAAAATTTGTAGGTGGAAGTAGTGTTTAAGGGCTTAATTTTCAAAAACCAAAAAAAAAAAAAAAATCATATGGTTATCAAACGAGGCCTCAATGGTTATCAAACGGAGCATGGGCCCGTTTGATAGCGTTCTCATTTCTTATTTCCTGTTTCCTGGTTTTTAAAAACTAAAAACAGAAATGTTTGATAACTTTTTATGTTTCTTGTTTCTCTAAAAAAAAGAAACATAAACAAAAATGTGTTTGTTAACTGTTTCCCATTTCTTGTTTTTAGTTGAAATAAAATTTAGTACATATAATATAAAAAATAGATACAACATACATTAAAATACATATAAAACTATTATATAGAATTTATTGTATTTATTCAGCTCCAACACAATAAAAAAAAAAAAAAATTATCCTTCAAATGTTGTTCAAATTTCGCAATGACATCTCTCACTCCAACCAATTTATCTTTAACCATATTGGTTTACAAGAGTTAGGTCAATTAGACTAATTTGTTATTTACAAACTTTTTAAATTTTCAACGATCGTTAATTTATTGCACAACATGCTATTGATATATTTTTTTTGTGTGTTTGTGGTAGTGAGACATTTATTTAAGGTTAGACAATCAAGCTTATAATACCTACAATTCTTGAATTGAATAATAAAATTTATTTTTTTCCTTAAAAAATGCATGTATTTCTCATTAGACAATGATCTCGACACATAAGATCAGAAAGGGAGAAAGAAAAAATATGTTTTTTTGACAATTAATGGCAAACATAAAATATCTTATTAATTAATTAATTTAATAAATAAATTAAAAATCTACTAAAATTAACGAAAAATAATAGAGATTTAAATAGAAAAGAATAACTAAAAGTTCATCCATGAAAAGTGATAAGAATCATGGTGTTCCACACGTCACAACTGGACCTATTACACGAGCCAAGGCTAAGAAGCTTCAACGAGCATTCCTGATTCACATACAAGATTAGATAGGTTCAGTTCAACCTCCATTTCATATGCTGCAAATTAATCCAAGAGAGGACAACGCTGTAAAGGTCAACATTTGCAAGTTATCAACTTTTGCTTGTAATTTTTGAACTTATGGGCTTCCAAAATATGGTTTCAAAGTTAGATTTCAATTTTGGGGAGTTACTAAGTAGGCCAATTATGGTCATTAAATACTTGTAGGTTCTATTTTGGGGAACTGAAAGGTTGGGGGTTTTATTCGGGTTTTTTAGAAATGTAGGAAGAATTTTGAAAAATATTAGAGAATAAGGGTACTTTCGAAACAATTTGGATATATAGGGTGTCGCGTCTCTTGGAGATACGCGACACCCAATTTTCTATTATGTCGCGTCTCTACAAGAGACGCGACAAGTTATTTTTTTTTTTCACACGCCGCCAGGGCGACATAAACGTTGATTTTTTATTTTTTTTTTTAATTTTTTTTTAAAAATTAAATTCTAATGATTTTGTTTTTTTGGTTAACTAACTAATGATTAAACAAAAAAAAAAAATTAAATTCTAATGATTTCTTAACTAACTAATGATTAAATTCTAATGATTTTTTTTTTTATGTTTTTCTTTTTTAAAACAATCCTTTTTCTATTTTCAAATTATTCCATTTAAAAACTAAAACACATTATTGGATTTGGAATTTTTTTTTATGATAAAAAATCTTCTTTGAAACCTAAAAAAATACCATTAGGTTGAACTCGTTTTATTATTAAAAAAAAAATCTTATTTTATTATTTGTTTTATAAATAAAATGTTTTTGATAACCCACTTTTTTTTTTTTTCTTTTGAGATACTTATAAACAAGTTTGTTATTTCTTTTAAAACTCTTAGAAAATCTTTAACGATTTGGAACCTTTTTTATTTCCAAAATTTTCACTCTTTCGTAAAAATAACCGATGAATATCACTTTAACGGGTAAAAAACATTTTATTTTCTAATATTTCAAGAACTCATCTAAGTAAAGATTCGAGTTTTAATTATTATGTTATTTTAAAAAATTGAATCTTGCATTATCATACTTAGAAAAAAAAAACTAATGTAATTGAAGATTTGGGATTTAATACACTCAAGTTAGTGAAACGTATAATTACAAACAATAGTTTATGGGTCTTCACTAGAAGATGGGGTCCTATGGCGCCTAGCTCGTGATCGGTGAGTTACGTATTGGCCTCGATCACCCCGACCTCTTGTATTTGTCGTATCACTTGCATCCCTGATGTGTATTCCCTGATTTGGATTTCGATATGTCACATACTGTTCTTCCGGTGCATGGTAAGTATGTGAAGACTGACCTTCTTCCCAATTTCCGAAGAATGTAGGTGTTTGCGACATGAAATTAGGGGAAGAGAAGAGTTCTGGGAATGTTTGTTCGAACATCAGGGGTGGTGAAGGCACATATGGGAACAATGGGGGATCATCATGTTGTTGAGTGAGATCAACACGTTGCTCCTGTGGGTTATATTGGTGCTGAGCTGGGGCAGTTTGACGTTGGATAGGATCATTTACATCAACGTGTTGCTCCTGTGGGTAATACTGTTGTTGCGCTGGAGCAGCTTGTTGGTGGATAGGATCATCTTCATTTTGACCCGGGACACCTCCATTTTCATGTATGATGTGGTATATATCCGTTATATGTTGGAGGGCCCTTCTATGAGCCTCCGTCATTATGGGGTCCTGACACTAGAACACAGAAAATGAAATTAATGGAACGTTCATAGTTTATAATAACGTAATATTTTTAACTTACTTATTTTAACGAAATCTTACCAAGAAGTGGTACGAGGCTCCTGCCTTCGTGAGGTACCGACGACTGATAGTTGCGAACCAGTGATTGTATTGTGGGTCCACATCAACACCCCCATCAGTTGGTTGCCCGTGAATAATAATATCACGTCGCCCTTCCCATATTTGAATGGATGGAGCTAGATAAGTAGCCCAATCCCGTTCATGACGACCTCGTAAGTTGTACGAGTGCAGGACCATGTCTGTGTTACAATGTATGGGGATATGCTGCACCCATCCAAACTGTCTCATAACACGATCAGGGAAATGCCACTCTACTGCGAAAAAGCAAATGAGTGGACTTCTGCTAGTCCAAATGTCCTGACCGATTAGACAGTACTCCGGTAACATATTAATGAGGTGTTGATACGGCTCCCATATAATCTACACAACGATAAAATGCAATTGTAGTTGACATTCATAATTAGGAATGAAGAAGTTGGTAAAAAAAATAAATTACTGTCTAAACATAACTATACCTGATCTGGCCTAATCGTGTCCAACATATATCTGTATTGGACGAGGACATGTGTTGGCGTCCTGATCACTGAAAATTCATCATTCCACCTACAAAGTACAATATTGAATATTAGTTTTTTTTATTTTCAAGTTTTACACAAAGGAATATAGTTGTATTCGCCAAAGGTTCTTACCGGACTGCCAAAGGTCGATCTCCTAGTTGGTACTCGAACCGGTGACGTCGTCTCGGTGCTAATGTTGGGAATCGATCCCACGTCCATAATTGCAACAAAATTAGGGAACCACCTAGGTCCCTTGCATCGATAACTGAACCTTTGCAAAGGTTCCTGTACAACCAGGCGAGACAGCCCGCACCCCAACTATATGTACCGGCCTCATCAAAATCCTCAAGCAACGAAAGATACATTAGATGGACTTTTGAGTTGGACTTATCAGGAAATAGCATACCTCCGATGAGCGATAAAATGTATGCTCGAGCGTACCGTCGGAGGTCTTGTTCATCGGCATCCTCTGGAAGATGGGTGAAATTGTCAAACTGTTCGGCCAACCATGATAGACTTATGCGACCTCCATCCAGCATACGGTTCCCAGGAGTAACACCCATCAAGTCTTGACATATAACTGACCAGTCTGCGTTCACTGATCCGATCAAAGCTTTCCCATCTATCGGAAGCCCAAATTGTATTGCGACATCCTGTAGCGTGATTGTACACTCCCCATGTGGAAGGTGGAAAGTGTGTGTCTCTTGGCGCCAACGCTCGACCATGGCCGTAATCAGGTGCCAATCCAGCTGGATGAATCTAATGCACGATACCCCATAAAAGCCAGAAGCCCGTAAGTAGGGCTCAATACGAGGGTCTGGAGTAGAAAACCTCTTCAACACGGCCTCGCGACGTCTACAATGCATGGCATTGATGTAGACATCCTCCCAAACCAGTTCGGACCGATGACTGGCCTGTAGGCGTAGCACTGATGGATCATACGGACCCGTTGTAATATCATTGTCTCCCATCTAACAACATTTAAGTATATTAACAGTTAATGTTAGTTTCATTAATAATAAGAAGGTGAGTTTGCACACATGTAATATAGTGATTTTTATTCCACATAAATAAATACGTAAGTTACACATATTAAAAACATAGTAACAAAAAGATTGGAAACATTCACAGCCTATTGCATTCGTCTAGATGCTCTATGAGGACAATTTCTACGATTGTGTCCTTCTTGCCTACAAACTCCACAACGTATCTTGACCGCGGGCTCCCTCCAATCCATCTCATTTCTGATGCGAGAACTACGTGGTCGACCTACACCTCTCACATAGGAGACGTCTGGAACCACTTTTTGACCACTTGTTTCAGGCCAACAACTTTGATCTGGGATTGGTTCAAATTGGGGCACATAACAAGCCAAATAAGTTGATAGCTTATAGTAAGGTTTAACAAACCGCAGGTAGTCTACTCCAATTTCTTTGCAGGCAGCAATGGCGTGGGAACATGGGATGCCATATGTTTTCCACTTATTGCAAACACATGATTCATCGCACAAACGTACTCGATGTTTTGTTCCACCCTTCATTGTTATTGGGTTAATTGATGTAGTGACATCACATATACCCAGATCATAATCGAACACGTGGATTTTGTGACTGTTTGCTCGTGCTTCCCATGGAATTAGCATGTCAATTGCATACCTAACATAATGACATAAATTATTATCGAGTTTCATGAAGCAGAACTTATGAACTATGGGTTATAGAAATTTTTTACCGTGTGAATTGTTGTCCAGAATTTAGAGACTTCTGTATTTCATGTCGTCGGGTGGCAAAATATGTTACTGTTCGATA
This sequence comes from Luffa aegyptiaca, assembly GCA_017139565.1. NCBI lineage: Eukaryota > Viridiplantae > Streptophyta > Magnoliopsida > Cucurbitales > Cucurbitaceae > Luffa > Luffa aegyptiaca. The sequence goes on from CM029397.1 coordinate 30,261,430, forward strand.
GAATGTGGCTTGAACTAATGCAGTGATGGGCAATTTTCTAGCTCCTTTTAGGACCCCATTGGTGCACTCGGCTACGTTCGTTGTCAACCAACCATAACGATGTCCTCCATCGTGTGATTGTGTCCACTGCGTCGGATCTAAGGACGTAAAAAATCTCATGCACTCCTTATTAATTGATTGAAGCTCTTGCATGCAACGATTGAACTTAGTAACTGTAAACTTTGAACCAGCCCGGTACACCAACTTCTTCAAAACCTTGTCTTTGTACCGTTCATTGAAGTTGCTTGCAAGATGTCGCAAACAAAATCGATGGTGTGCATTAGTCCAACCGTTCTCCTTGTCACGTACAGCCGAGATGATACCCTTATGCCTATCTGAAATCAGACACATCCCATCGGCCCTCGCACCAACCACCCGTTGTCGGAGCGTTTTTAAAAACCAACCCCATGTATCGGAACTTTCTTCTGGTATGATGGCATATGCAACGGGGTATATGTGTCCGTCTGCATCAACGGATGTAGCAATCAACAATTTGCCTTTATATTTTCCATACAGATGTGTTCCGTCGATTTGAAGCAATGGTCTACAATGTTTGAAACCCTCGATAACCGGACCGAACGACCAGAAAACACTGCGAAATATTATTTCATTATTATTCCCCTCCGTCTCGTACCACCTCCATTCAACTTTTGTACCAGGATTTGTTAGCATTAGGATATTGGTCCAAGATGGCAATAACGTATACGATTCATCCCAATCTCCAAAGACATTTTGTATAGCTTTCCTCTTCCCATCCCATACCTTCGAATATTTTACAGAATATCCGTACTTTTGCACTATGATTTCCTGTAATGTTCGAATGTCTATAGATGGGTTGCTCTTGACGACGCCGTGGATTTCAGCTGCAATGAGGTTTGAGTCTAGTTGTCTATGGTCTTGACTCAACCTAGCATAAACACACGAATGTGGCCCATTGTATTGTGTGATTTCAAATTGGCCATGTTTCTTAAGGCAACAGGCACGGAGGCGCCACATACAACCTTCGCCGTATCGTTTACATTTGACTGCCCACACCTTTTTCTTCGACTCAACGACGTCAAAGTGTTGATGCCGAATGATAGAGTAGCTTTTAACAGCGTTCATTAAGTCGTTCTTCGACTTATATATCATCCCTTTCACCAATGAATCGTCTCCTCTTGCTTCTCTTTCAATGCCCGTGTTAGGAAGGGAATCGATAGCTCTCATGTCCAACTCTGTGAAAAATGGAGGGATTTCATGCACACCGTACATCTGCGGCGCTTCCTCGACACTATCATCGGATGCTTCATCTGTGCTATCATTATCAGACTCCGTTCCAACATCGTCATTCGTCACAACCATTGAGTCTTGTTCAGGGATATAGTCATCGTCATCGTCATCGTCATTCTGTGAAAAATGAATGTTCTGATCATCAAGTTGAAGGTTATCTTCACCTTCAACTTCCAGGCTATAGTCTTGTTCAGGGATATAGTATTGTCCAGGGGTATAATCAACTTCAGGAGCTATACTTACGTTGTTCGGTTGAGAGATAAAAAGCTCTACTCTAGAGGGAAGAGAAGGAGCATTGGTCATCATAAACCTAAGATCAACTTCGCTTCGTAATGATACCGGAGCATAATAAGTGGACCCTTGAAATCCTATAGTTCTGTATCTAAATATGACCTCCAACCCTCTAGTTCTATCAATTGATAGGCCATTGCATAATCCTTGAATAAAATCTTCGAATGCAATATCCCGATGAAAATTGATCATAACAGATGGCCCGACATCGTACTCTATACCATTCAGACCGTGGACTATATTCCCACCCATGTAGCATATAAATCCAACATATTCCATGATAACTATGACACTATATATGATTTTGAGACAACGTCCTGGAAGGAAATAGTAACTAAGTCAACAACTAAAACATACTAAAATTATGGATTATAGTTTTTACTTCTTATGAATTTCACACAAGATTTAGGATATTTCTCGAATTATGGTTTTTAATGCTTAAGATTCTTAGACAACGTCCTCTAGGTCTTTAGAGTTTTAGAGTTTAGGTCTAGAGATTTTTTGGATTTTAAGGACTTAGTATTTTATGGTTTAGGGTTTTTCGGGTTTAAAGGTTATGGTTTTTGGGTTTAAGATTTTAGGGGTTACGATTTAGGGTTTTTAGGGTTTTCTTTATTGGGGTTAGATTTAGGGTTTTGAATTTTGAGTGTTTACTAATATACATTTCGAAAGTTAAATAATTTTAGGGTTTAGGGGTTTTGGTTTTAGGGTTTTAGGGTTTAGGGTTTTTTAGGGGTTTTGGTTTTAGGGTTATAGTTGTAGGGTTTAGAAGATTTAGGGTTTTTAAGAATTTATGGTTTTAGTGGTTGAGATGTAGGGTCTATGGTTTTTTAGGGTTTAGGGTTTTAGTAGTTTGTAAGGGTTTAGGTTTTTTAGGGTTTTCTTTGTTGGGGTTAGTTTTAGGGTTTAAGGTTATATTTGGATTTTGAGTGTTTAGCCTATAGTTACTAATATACATTTTGAAAGTTTGATAATTTTAGTGTTTAGGGGTTATAGGGTTTTAGGGTTTAGGAGTTTTAGGGTTTAGGGTTTTTGGTTTTAGGGTTTAGGAGTTTTAGGGTTTAGGGTTTTTAGGGTTTATTAGTTTTAGGGTTTAGGGTTTAGGAGGTCTAAGGTTTAGGGTTTTCAAGGGTTTATGGTTTTAGTGGTTGAGATGTAGGGTTTAGGGTTTTAGTTGTAGGGTTTATGGTTTTTAAGGGTTTAGGTTTTTTAGGGTTTTCTTTGTTGATTTTAGGGTTTAAGGTTATATTTGGATTTTGAGTGCTTAGCCTATAGTGTATATACATTTTGAAAATTTGATAATTTTAGTGTTTAAGGGTTTTGGTTTTAGGGTTTAGGAGTTTTAGGGTTTAGGGTGTTTAGGGGTTTTGGTTTTAGGGTTTAGGAGTTTTAGGGTTTAGGGTTTTTAGGGGTTTTGGTTTTAGGGTTTAGGAGTTTTAGGGTTTAGGGTTTTTAGGGTTTATTAGTTTTAGGGTTTAGGGTTTAGGAGGTTTAAGGTTTAGGGTTTTCAAGGGTTTATGGTTTTAGTGGTTGAGATGTAGGGTTTAGGGTTTTTAAGGGTTTAGGTTTTTTAGGGTTTTCTTTGTTGGGGGGGTTTAAGGTTATATTTGGATTTTGAGTGCTTAGCCTATAGTGTATATACATTTTGAAAATTTGATAATTTTAGTGTTTAAGGGTTTTGGTTTTAGGGTTTAGGAGTTTTAGGGTTTAGGGTGTTTAGGGGTTTTGGTTTTAGGGTTTAGGAGTTTTAGGGTTTAGGGTTTTTAGGGGTTTTGGTTTTAGGGTTTAGGAGTTTTAGGGTTTAGGGTTTTTAGGGTTTATTAGTTTTAGGGTTTAGGGTTTAGGAGGTTTAAGGTTTAGGGTTTTCAAGCGTTTATGGTTTTAGTGATTGAGATGTAGAGTTTAGGGTTATTGAATTATTCTTATACAACTATATACAATAATAAGTAACATACTATTATGGATTTTCAAAATATTCATATCTTAATTTAATTAACCAGTACAAGCAAGATTAAATGTATATGAACTTCAAATTATTTTTTCAAAATATCCATATCTTAATTATTTGATCACTATCGCTTCGAATTTAGCATAGGAACTTCTACAAAAGTATTGGTTTATGACAAATTTAAACAATATGATTTTCCCCTAATAATAATATTTTACACTTTATTGATTAATACATACCTTGTGTGTGAATATTCTTTGTATTCTTTTCCACAAATTTCAGAATTAAGCTTTCAATCTATCGCTTTTGCTGTAAAAGATAACCCAGCATCATATTAAACTTATTTCAATATTTTGCTTAACAATATTATAACAAATATGACATTCATTCTCAATACCTTAGAAACTATTTTTTTTTTCTAAAAACCCTTGTATTCCATTTTGAATAATGCAATTCAAAAAATATGATTTTCCCCTTTTTTACTATTTTATCAACATATACACATTATTTATATTTTAAAAGATAATTGTTGTATCCAATCAATTGTACTAAAATTGAATCTTCTTTTGGATAATTTCTAATTTTACTACAATCTATATGTAAAAAAATAAATATCATCTATTGAAAATAATTACTGTTATAGAAACATAAATTCCATGCATTAATGTATATATTAACTATGTTCGTTACCAAATATATTTTTCAACAAATTATTTAATAAACATTCCCATAATAATAATAGTTTACACTTTATTGATTAATACATACCTTGTGTGTGAATATTCTTTTAATTCTTTTCCACAAATTTCAGAATTAAGCTTTCAATCTAACGTTTTTGCTGTAAAAATATAACCAAGCATCATACTAACAAAATCATAACAAATATGACATTCATTCTCGATACCTTACAAACTATTTTTTTTTCCTAAAAACTCTTGTTTTCCATTTTGAATAATGCAATTCAACAAATTATTTTTCTATTTTAACACTTTAGAATCAAAAACCCTAAACAAACTACTCGAACCAATTAACTTCATGAGGATTTATTTTCACACTTTTGTATATATTGAGAAAAAACTAAAGCTTCTATATTTTGAAAAACAACTTCCGTATTTTGAAAAATATCAAAATTTTAAAAAGAACTTCTATATTTTGGAAAAAAAAATCAATATTTTCCTCAACAAAACCATATCAAGACTAACATTTATTCTAAACTCAGCAAATAAATCTCGACTTTCCTGCATCACATATTTGTAAACTTATACAAATGTCTATTTTCTCCAACCTAAGTGCAAACAAAAAATGTATATTCCTTTTACATGCTTAAAAAAAAATCCTACTCTCTCAAAGATCGTAGACAACTTTTTTTTTATCTGTGAGTTAGGTCATATAAAAAAAATCAGTATAAAAACACACCTAAAATAGGAAAAAAAAATGTACGTAAAGTACAATGAAAAAATAGAAAAAATCCTACACTATATTTAAACCTCTGCGCTCAAAGATCGTAGTTAACTTTTTTTTTTCGGTAGACTTTGTTCTTGTAAAAAAAAATAAAAACACTAGTAAAACAGAAAATAAAAATATGGACGTCAAATACAATGAAAAAAAAAGAAACAAATTAGAGGACCAACAAAACAATATTAGAGATGCACACGGCTGGCTTCAACAACCTTTCAACTTTTCCGGCGTCTCTCCTATACAAAACAATATTCATAACTCATTATCACTACAAATAATACATCAGAATACAAACGATTTAGCAACAAGAAAAAATATACAAAGTAATTAGCAACAAGTAGAAATATAGAAAATACCACTAATGAATAAGAAGTGCTCCTTCGTTGTGATTGTAAAATTCGATCTCCACACAGATAAACAAAAATAGGCTTCAATGGGATGATTTTGAAATTTTGATAGTGAGAGTTTGAGATAAAAGGATGCTGTTTGAGGGAGATGAAATTTTCGGATATGAGGTATAAATCAAGAAGAAAACAAGTTGCAATTTATTACCATGCAACCACCACCTTTAAAACTATCCAACAACCGTCTGAAAAATAAAAACGGAAGTGACTGATGACTGCGGCGGACGTGATGGGTGCTGACGATGCGACGGCGGACGTGATGGCTGACTGACGATGCGACGGCGCAGAGATTCTTTGTGGTTCCGAGCCTGTCGCGTCTCTTCAAGAGACGCGACTAGTCACATCTCGTCAGAGATTCCGTCAGGAATCTCTGCTATTTAGCTTCCCAACAATGTCGCGTCTCTTGTAGAGACGCGACTTAACCGTTGCCGTCTCGTTGAATTGGTTGCCGTCTGGTTACCGACTTTCAAGCTTGGTCGCGTCTCTCCAACAGACGCGACCCTTCATGTCGCGTAGGTCAAACCTACGCGACACCTTATATCTCTAATTATTTTCAAAAGCACCCTTATTCTCTAATTTTTTTCAATATCCTTCCTACATTTCTAAAAAACCCGTTTTATTCACATAAAGGCTATAAAAAGTCACATCCTAGCAATGTAAAATTCAGATTATGATGAATGAAAGTTGATCTCTCAAGTTGGAGACTTTTTCTTAGAAATCCCTTTTCCATTTCTAAGGTTTCTTGCAATTCTTGTGATAGATTGCATTTTAAGCCATTCAATCCAGCCTTGATCACGTTTGATTGTGGAATGACTCAATCTAGAACAAGATTTCCAATCTTGCTTCTAGATCTTTGATCATAAAAGGTAATCAATTTCTAGCCTTTTCTCTTGGTTGATTCAAATTTGTTTAAGGAGGTGTTAACTTCTTTGATTCAAGGGTTCTTGCTCCACAAAAGCTTGGATCTTTGGGCTGAGAATTAGGATTGCCTTATCATTTTGGTATCAAACCTTCTTTGATTCCTTTATCAAAAAGAGAAAAAAAAAGATTAAAAAAGGAAAGAGAAAGAAATAACGGAAAAAGGGGAAAATATTAAAAAAAACAGAAAGATAAAGAAATAACGGAAAAGAGAAAAAAAAAAAAACAAGGAAGTGGTAAAAAATAGAGAGAGGAAGAGAAAAGATGAGTGTAGAAAAGGGAGAAGAGAGATGGGTACATGCATGAAAGTTGCAAAAAGAAAACAAAAACAGAATTTGAGAAACTACTTTTTTGTAAAGTAGTTTCTCCAAATTTTGCCTCTTTTCTAGAAACATTTCTAGAAATTTAGAAACAAGAAACATAATGAGTTATCAAACATTTCTATTTCTTAAAAAATGAGAAATGGGAACAAGAAATAAAAAACAGGAACGTTATCAAACGAGCCCTAGTTTTTGGTTTCTGGCTTTTTAAAATTAAACTTGAAAACACTACTTTCACCTATAAGTTTTTTGGTTTTGTTATCTAACTTCTTCCCATGTTTTCAAAAACCAAGTAAGTTTTGAAAACTTGTTTTTGTTATTGAAATTTGGCTAGGAATTCAAATGTGTCCTTATCAAAGATGAAAATCATCCTAAGGAAATTGGGAGAAAACTAAACAAGCTTCATTTTCAAAAATAAAAAACCAAAAATCAAATGGTTATCAAATGAGACCTTAGGAATCTATTAGAAAATTTTTTAAATTAAAGGATTTATTAAATACTAACCTAAAAGCTTAGACCCTATTCACACGTAACTTCAAAGATGAGACACGTGGGATAAATATGTATTTGTATTGATGTTTGTGGGTGTAGTAGTACAATCTCTAATACATAATCCTTTGATTCTCTCTCTTGTGTGCGTGTGTTTTCACTCGAGGGCTAGAATGCTTGTTCTCAAATTTGAAGTCGTCTCAAGGGCTTTGCAGCTTGTTCTTGAGGTTGAAGTCGTCTCAACGACTTTGCAACTTGTTCTTGAGGTTGAAGTCGTCTCAAGGGCTTTGCAGCTTGTTCTTGAGGTTGAAATCGTCTCAAGGGCTTTGCACCTTGTTCTTGAGGTTGAAGTTGTCTCGAGGTCTTCGTGAGCTTCAAGGAGTCTTTTTTATCTTCTGGGAGTCTTTGAATGTTTTGAATTCTAAATTCTCTCTGAGTTCTTCTTTGAGATTTCCAACTTCTGGCCTCCCAAAATGAAGGAGAGCTCCCCTATTTATAGAGTTCTCCATGGACATGGGCTTGGGCTAAATTGACTTTGGACTTGGCCCACTGGACTAGGGCCTAGCCCATTGGACTTGGGCTCATTGACCTTAGACCAAGTCATTTGGACTTGGACTTTACTGATTTTGGGCCTAGTTATTTGGATTTAGGTTTGGTTTAAACTTGACCCAAATACTGTGTTATGACGAAAACAGTAACAACGTAACAAGAACGAAAGGGCGAAGAGAAACAACACACAGATATACGTGGTTCACTAACAGTGTGTTAGCTACGTCCACGGGCAGAGGGAGAGAACGATCTTATTATGTGAGGAGTATTCAGAATACAGAGAGATTAGGGCAAAGAATAGGTTAAGAGGGTTTATATATGGCACCACTCTTAACCCTAACATAATAGGCCCAAAATAAAAGCCCAAAACGGAAATATCACATCTAATCCCTATACATAATTTAGCTTAGGGGGCGTTGCCCCCGAACCCCCACCGGGCGCTTCGCCCCTGGACCCCGACTCGCTGACCGGGCAGCGAGACCCCCGTACTGGGTCGTTCGGAGCGCTTCATATCAGATTCAAGGCATATCAACAAATCTCCACCTTGACTTGAACTCTCTCACACATAACAGATGAACCAGATGTACCCAAAGAAAAGTACCAGATGCAACTTAAAAAAAGTCACCAGATTCTCCCTCTGCTTCATAAGGTCCCCTAGGGACCACTTAGCAATTCAGAACATTTAGCAAGTCCAAACAATGTTGGAACTTGCCACTTGGGACTGCCTTGGTGAAAATATCAGCGGGGTTATCAGCTGTCCCAACTTTCATCACCTTAATCCTCTTCTCATCTCTCAGGAAATGATATCTAACATCTATATGTTTAGTCCTCTCATGATGAACTTGATCCTTGGCTAAGCATATTGCACTCAAACTATCACAATATACAACAGCCTGATCATGATGAAGACCAAGGTCACCAACTAGTCCTTTCAACCATATTGCTTCTTTAGCAGCTTCTGTTAGTGCCATATACTCAGCCTCAGTAGTAGACAAAGTAACTGTAGGCTGTAGGGTTGCCTTCCAACTAACAACAGAACCACCAAGGGTAAACACATAACCAGTCATGGACCTTCTACTGTCAACATCCCCAGCATAGTCAGAATCAGAATAACCAGTCACTAAACATTCTGTATCACTTCCATAAACGAGACCTATATCAGATGTACCTCTAAGGTAACGAAAAATCCTCTTCACAGCTTGCCAATGTTCCTTTCTAGGTTGCCCCATGAACCTACTGACAACACTCACAGCATGTGCAAGATCAGGCCTAGTGCATACCATAGCATACATCAAACTTCCTACTGCACTAGCATATGGGACTCGAGCCATGTATTCCTTCTCAGCTTCAGATTGTGATGCAAGTACAGAAGACAAACGAACACTTGCAGCACTAGGAGTATCTATAGGCTTAGCTGAAGACATCCCAAACTTGGACAATATCTTCTGAATATATCCTTTCTGTGACAAGAAAAGCTTATTTTTATCTCTTTCCCTATAAATCTCCATACCCAAAATTTTCTGAGCAGCACCCAAATCTTTCATCTCAAATTCAGCACTGAGAAGGTCTTTCAACTTCATAATATCAGACTTGGACTTAGCAGCTATCAACATGTCATCTACATACAGAACCAGATAAATCTTCAATCCATCACCAAGCTCGTTGTGATACACACAACAATCATACGGACTTCTGTTGTAGCCTAACTCAATCATATAACTGTCAAACCTCTTATACCACTGTCGTGGAGACTGCTTGAGCCCATATAAAGACTTCTTCAACTTGCAAACATAGTCTTCCTTACCAGGACATTGAAACCCCTCTGGTTGGGTCATATAAATCTCCTCTTCCAACTCTCCATGTAAGAAAGCTGTCTTCACATCTAGTTGCTCAAGTTCTAAATTCTGATGTGCAACCATGGCTAGAAGCACCCTGATGGAAGTATGTCTGACCACTGGTGAAAATATTTCATTGTAGTCAACTCCTTCTCTCTGTGTAAACCCTCTTGCAACAACTCGAGCTTTAAACTTAATACCCTCTGTAGGTGAGATTCCTTCCTTTTTCTTAAAGACCCATTTGCAAGTAACAATCTTTCTTTCCTTAGGTCGTCTGACTAGCTCCCAAGTCTGATTTTTGTCAAGTGACTCAATCTCATCTCCCATTGCAGCAAGCCATTGAGCAGACTCACTACTCGAAACAGCTTCTCTATAGGTGGACGGCTCATGGGGATCCACCTCTTCAGCAACCTGTAGTGCATAAGCAATCATATCCTCAAAACCATACCTCTGTGGGGGTCGAATGCCAACTCTCCTAGCTCTATCAAGAGCTATACTTGGCTGACGTGCTGTTTCTGAACTAGAAGACTCTGGCTCATCTATTCTTGTACCTGTATCAACAACTGGCACATCAGTTTCTATAGCAGTTTCTATAGCAGCATGTTGATCTTCTCCACCTTGGTGCTGTAATTCATCCTGACCAGAGGTGAATTGCAGCTCCACCTGTTTATCAACATCACTACTTTCTTCTGCAACAACGGGCTTCACAACAGAGTTAAACATAGAATTTTCATCAAACACAACATTTCTACTGAGTATAACTCTATTTTCAGAAGGTGACCATATCCTATAACCTTTGACCCCATCACCAAATCCCACAAATATACCTCTTTTAGCTCTAGGTTCTAATTTACCCTCATTTACATGATAATAAACTGAACAACCAAAAACTCTCAGCAAAGAGTAATCTGCAGGCTTACCAGACCACACCTCATAAGGTGTTTTGCAATCAATACCTGTATGAGGTCCTCGGTTAATCAAATAACACGCTGTGCTTACTGCTTCTGCCCAAAATCTTCTAGGTAACCCAGCATTAGAAAGCATACATCTTGCTCTCTCAAGAAGTGTCTGATTCATTCGTTCTGCCACCCCGTTTTGCTGTGGTGTATCTCTAACGGTGCGATGACGGGCAATCCCCTCATTCTTGCAAAACTCATTGAACTCAGACCCACAGAATTCCAGACCATTATCAGTTCGTAGCCTTTTGATCTTCTTCCCAGTTTGATTTTCTACTAAGGTCTTCCACTGCTTGAAATTCTTGAAGGCTTCACTTTTGTGCTTCATCATAAAAACCCAAGTCATTCTTGAGTAGTCATCAATGATAGACAGAAAATATCTACTACCTCCAATAGATTCAACTTGAGAAGAACCCCAACAATCAGAGTGAACATAATCAAGTGTTCCCTTCGTACTGTGAACACCCTTTGGAAACTTACTGCGATGAAGCTTTCCAAACACACAATGCTCACAAAATCCCAGATCCTGCACCTTGTGTCCACAAAGAAGATCTCTCTTTGACAAAATTTGCATCCCTCTTTCACTCATATGACCAAGTCTCATATGCCACAGCTTAGTCATATCATCTCTGCGAACTGTAGAGGATGCAACAGCAGCAAAACCAGTCAGCGTAGAACCTGCCAGATAATACAGAGTTCCACGCTTGACACCTTTCAGAACCACCTTGGAACCCTTACAGACATGAGTAACTCCACCTTCACCTCTGAAACTGAAACCCTTACTGTCTAAAACACTCAAAGATATCAGACTCTTGGTCATTAGTGGAACATGTCTAACCTCATCCAAAGTGCAGAAAAAACCATCATGTGTCCGTATCCTGACTGAGCCTATCCCGACTACCTTACAGACAGCGTTGTTAGCCATAGTGACATTACCACCATCTACCTGCTGATAAGTCGAAAACCACTCTCTATTTGGACACATATGATACGACGCCCCAGAATCAAGAACCCACAGATCTTTAAGACACGGTTCTTCATTTACAGCTAGGGCTAAGTCATCATCTGAATCAGTATTAGCTTCTGCCACAGCAGCAGAACCTTCCTTCTTTTTATACATATTACCCTTCCTTTTACAGTCATATTTCCAATGCCCCTTTTCTTTACAGTAATTACAGATGTCATTCGCTCTAGGATTAGCTTCATTAGGCTTCGAATTCTTACCATTGGACTTCTTTCTACCAGATTTCCTATGTCCCTTACTACTCGAAGCAACCAACCCAGATGCCTGATTTTCTGTAACCGAACTTGCTACTTTATGACGGACTTCTCTAGTCAGAAGGGCAGTTTTTACTTCTTCTAGAGACAATTTATCTTTACCACTAATAAAAGAATCTACAAAATTCTCATACGACAACGGCAAAGATACTAACAGAATCAAAGCAGCATCCTCATCATCTACCTTAACCTCAAGATTACGTAGATCTAACAGAATAGAGTTCAACTGGTCTATGTGATCTCTAAGGGGCGTACCTTCCTGCATTCGCAAACTGAACAGACGTTGCTTCAAGAGCAACTTCTTAGTCAAAGACTTCGTCATGTAGAGGCTCTCGAGCTTAGACCAGAGCCCGGCGGCAGTATCCACATTCGCGACCTCGATGATGACGTCATCGGCCAGACATAACATAATCGTGGAATGGGCCTTCTCCTCCAAGGTTTTCCATTCTTCTTCATCAGCGTCCGCCTTCTTCGTACCAGACAGCGGCGCCCATAATCCCTGCTGCTTTAGCAGAGATCGCATCTTGATCTGCCACAGACCAAAACTGTTCCTCCCGGTGAATTTGTCGATCTTCACGTTCATAGCTGACATCCTTGTACGCTTGAAAAACTGTTGCGGAAAAACACGAAACCGAGGCTCTGATACCACTTGTTATGACGAAAACAGTAACAACGTAACAAGAACGAAAGGGCGAAGAGAAACAACACACAGATATACGTGGTTCACTAACAGTGTGTTAGCTACGTCCACGGGCAGAGGGAGAGAACGATCTTATTATGTGAGGAGTATTCAGAATACAGAGAGATTAGGGCAAAGAATAGGTTAAGAGGGTTTATATATGGCACCACTCTTAACCCTAACATAATAGGCCCAAAATAAAAGCCCAAAACGGAAATATCACATCTAATCCCTATACATAATTTAGCTTAGGGGGCGTTGCCCCCGAACCCCCACCGGGCGCTTCGCCCCTGGACCCCGACTCGCTGACCGGGCAGCGAGACCCCCGTACTGGGTCGTTCGGAGCGCTTCATATCAGATTCAAGGCATATCAACATACTGTATAACCCAATTACCATATGACCCAACTTTGATCAAATTAAACTTTATTATTTGATCAAATGACCATATTAAAGACATGTGACATTTCAATTTGGGATTTGTCCACTCTGTCTTCAAATTAAACTTGGGACACATGTCAACTTAGAATTGGTCTCAAATTTATTTAATTGTAATTTCGTCATTAACTTTGAATAATGACGTGACAATTTTTGATTGGCCGAAATTTCTCCTTCAACAGACCCCATTTGATAACCATTTGGTTTTGAAAATTATGTTTGTTTTCTCACTATTTCCTTACAATGGTTTTCTTCTTTCTCAAGGAAACATTTGAATTCTAAGCCAAATTTCCAAAAACAAAAATAACTTTTTGAAAGCTACTTCTTTTAGTTTTTAAAACTTGGCTTGGATTTTTAAAAAAACTTGTGAAAAGTAGATAACAAAACAAAAATATATCTATAGATGGAAGTAGTTTTTATGAAATTAACTTTCCAAAACTAAAAACCAAAAAACGTTTGAACAAGTCTACCTTCTAGTCTAGTTATTATTTAATAAACTCAAATGGTTATCAAACGGAACATTAGGAATTAAGCTTATAATTAAACCACAATTAATCTATTATAATTCAAAGAAAAACTTAGGAAATAATCTCTTTTTTTTTTGTTATCAATATTAAGTAGGTAGAGTTGCATGTGTCCATGTCGGATCATTGACAGAAATATAATATGAAGTCGTGATTCCATGATTTCACTAAATGCCTTTTTAGATAGTATTATATCACAAATATAATAGGGAGAAATTGAAACCTACACCATGTTGGGATTGATATATTTTCACTAAATATGTGAATATTTGATAGCTTTTGTTAAAGACCTTGGTTTATATTGTTTTTAGAATGTTAGGCCCAATTGTTCAGAAGGTATGCTCAACAGAATTTTCAATAGATTTGGTGTAAAATCTGTTATGTTGTAATTTGTATAAATAGTAAAACCATAGCTTTGTTGTTGTTGTAATTTTAGACTTTTTATTTTATTGTTGTTATTATTTTAAAATTTGCTATATTTGAGACTATGTTGTAATTGTGTAATATGTAAGTTGAAAACCATATTGTAACATTGAAATTTAAACTTTTAAAAATGACGTTGGAAGATTTTAAACTCTATCATGAAATATTATTGTTCTTTTTATTAGGATATTTCTGAGATCTTTTAAAAATAATTGCAATTGATTGAAACTTAATAAAAATTAAAAAGAAAAAAGAAACGGGGAATAATTCCCCGCGGGGAACCTAATCCCCGCAAATTCCCCACCCCGATCCCCGTAAAATTAAATTTTGCACGGACGGGGGATGGGAAAGTTTTCCCATCCCAGCCCTGCCCCGTGAACATCCCTAATTTTGTGATTGAGATAATCAGTTGATCCGTGTTTAAAATTAACAAAATATTAATTAACACAATAAAAGGACTACAAAATCTGGTTAAGAAATATTTCATTTATATAGTAATTACAGAGACAAAAGTTGATATGTTACAGATCAGATTCAAACTCCTCCCTCGATTGAGTAGAGTTTGTTTGTTTTTTTTTTTTTTTTTTTTTCATTTTTTAATAATCATCAATTAGATATTAATTGCAAACTACCAAATGCTAATAATGCTAATAATAATAAGGATTATTATTATGATAATTCAACAAAAAAAAAAAAAACAAATTCTAATAGTAGTAGTTCAGTTTCTGTTCTTGCACTTCTCCAATGCTCTTGGGGCTGTAAAATCAACAATCAGTATATTAATTTAAATTTACCAAAGTTTTTATTAGAAATATTTAAAAAAAAAAAGTGAAGAAAAGAAAATTGCATAAACAAGTGATAAAGAAAATTTAGCATGTTCACCGCTTTCATTTATTTTAGATTTAACCACAAATTTGCTGTTGGAACTTTCAAAGTTGTACCTGAATAAGTCCTAAGATTTTAAAAATATTTAATGGTTCCCAAACTTTCACTTTTATATCTAATAGTCTTTTAAATTTTTTAATTTAAAAAATATCAAATAGGTTAGAGACCTATTTAGACAAGAGATTTAAAAATAAAAAATTTATAACGTAACTTTTGAAAATTTAGAGATATGGCACAACGGTGAAATTTTAAGTACCATTAGACACATTTTAAATTTAACGACCTATTAGACAAAAGTCTTAAACTTTAGGAATCAAACTTATTAGATAACTTTTTTTAACTTAAAAAGGTGTATATGCCAAATTTCAAAAATGAAAAACATAAACTTGGTTTTTTTTTTTAAGCAACATAAACTTGGTATTAAAAAAAAAAAAAAAAAAAAAAAAAAAAAAAAAAAAAAAAAAAAAAAAACTTGGTTCTTAAAATAAGCGTTGCTGAAAATTGAGTATTTAAGAAAGAAAAATAAAAATTTCAATCTTATTTTAATTTCTAAAATCTTAACAAATTATTTTAAAAAATGGCTAAATGAAGAATCATTTTAGTCCTCAACCTTTCGAAATATTTTGTTTAATCCCTAAATCTATACTTTTTTAAAAAAAAAAAAAAAATTGATAACTTGTATAATTTATTTCAGGTATTAGAAAAAGCATATTATCTGTATTTATTAATGTTCGAAAAGAACAAATATTTAATAACTTTTTTTTAACAAAATTATTTATTAACTTACCAAGTCCAATGGCCTCAGATCCTTTCATTATCCTCAAGCGTTTGCAGGAATCCACAAACATGCTGTCCAATTAAACAACACCACTTAATAATGCATTTACATAATATCCAAATCATAAAAAAAAAAAAAAATGAAAAGAAAAAAAAAAAAGCTTCATTTTTATCTTTTATTTTCTTTTTATTTGTGATTTAGATTTCGCCTTACAACTTTAATTTCATCGCACTAAATCTTTAATTTAAATGATTATACATAAACATAGCCGGTATAAACATAACTTATAAATCATTTCTACCATTTTTTTTATTCATATTGTTTGTGGTACTTGATCTAGGTTAGATTACATTTCTATTATAAAATTTTAAAACGTTAAAAATAAATTAATTGAGTTGGTTAATTAGTGTAAAAAAAAAAAAGAAATATAATGAAGGGATGAAAGTTGAGTAAGACTTACTCCCATGGCACATCTCCAACAAGCATCCAATCTCCGTCTTTGTCTTCATAAGTAGGCACATAATCAGACCCATTTAGTACATCTATTAATTTGCTTTCATTCATGTAATCCTTCATCTTTTGCGGCCCACAATTACCTGAAATTTCAATTTCAACCTCTCACACATTAGTTTTTTTTTTTTTTTTTTTTTTAAACTAAATATAGGTATGCACCTAGTGAGTTGATAGCAATTAAAGCCACCCTGATAGAGAAAGTCAAAATTCTTATCAAATTATTTTGGTAAAAATTTAGATAAGAATTAAAAATTTTCCACCGTTTTGATGACCTAATTTCTCTTCTAAACTTTCTAACTCACTAATTATCATGTCTTTCATTAATGAAAATTAAATAGTATAATTGAAAAATCTAAAAATATGAAGGACTAGATTGGAACTTTTCAAATAAAAAATAAACTAATTTAAAAATAAAAATGTCTTCCAACTTGAGGATAATCCAACTAGCATAAAACGTTTCCGTAAAAAAAAAAAAAAAAAAAAAAAACTAGCATAAAACGTGTATTCTCGACCAATATATCAACTGCACATATCGTAAAAAGATAATAAAAGAAAATAAAAACACACCCAAATAATAGAGAAATAAATCACATATTAGCATTTCTTTTTAATAAAATTAAAATTCTAAATCCTAAACTTTAATGATAGTGTTCATTTTAGTTTCTAAAGTCTTAAACGATCAATAATTTCTTTTACTCCAGACTTAAATGATGAGCTAATGTATGTCTATTAGATAAAACTTTGATTGATTTAAAACAAAATGACATGCAAGTAGCGCAAGAGTCCCGACAACAAATAAAATGAAAGTCACACAAGTTAAAGGGGGTCAGACCACTAACAACCTTGAACCATTTTATTTTCTTCTAGTTGTTCACTCCTAACAACCATACCATATCAAATCAACTAACATTTACTTAATGTAAGTACATCACATCATCATTTTATTAACGACATAAGTAGAATATAGACTCCTTTCCTAAAACCTTTTTTTGAACTAAATAGACACGAACATCGAAATTCCGAAATAGGAGGACAAGAATGTAGTGAGAATTTACCTGTGGTGAAAGAGCCAAACATCTTGCTTAAGGCATCGGAAAGCTCTTGGTAGCTTCCGTACATCTTCAAGTCCACTTTGCGTAAGTACGGTGCGCCGTCCATGCTGACTTTAATAAACGCCGCTGTCGCTCCGCCGCTGCCGCTGCCGATGACGGTGGCACCTTTCTCGCTATCTTCTGTACTTTTCTTCGGAGCTACGATGTTCCTTCTCAACGACTTTACCGGTGGCCAACCGACAACCTGGGCCCTGCAAAATTAAATAATCAAAATCAACATTAATAATGTTGACGTTAATTAATTCCTCTTCAAAGTTAAAATAATAATAATAATAATAATAATAATAATAATAATTCCTCCTCATTGAATTGAATTCTATGGTCATGTCAAATATGCAATGATTCCTAACTATTTGGTTAAATTTACAATTTTAGTCTTAGATCTATTGTACTTAGTTTTTGTTGGGCTTCCACACTTATAGAAGTTTTAGTTTAATTTTTATGATTTATAGTTGGATGTCTTGAAATATATTAGAGTTATTGGATGTGGTTGTTTAATTTTATTATTTTATTATTATTTTTTTTATCGTCATGCCATTATCTCAATTTGTCATATCAAAAGTTGCAAGTTAGAAAAAAAAACATGTCATATAAGATAACTATTGGCTTTTTTACTATGCCAAAAGACGTTTCCAGAGATTAAACAAAATGTTGGGCTATAAAATAGAAGCAAGTTCAAAACAACTTTTGAAAGAGTGAAAAGTGTATTTAGCCGGTGACAAATGCTTATAGAGAATTTTTAGAGTATTCAACTAGATAACAAAGATAATTTTGAAATTCTAAAATACATCTAAAAAACACTTTAAATACTTTTAGAGTAAACTCTTAATTATTGTTTCTTCCAAAAGTGTTTATAAAAAAAAAAATGGTCCACATAAAAATACTTTTCTCAAAATGTCTTCCGAACTTATCACAATAAAAAATTTTGGTATGCTAAATTAAAAATTTAGGTTTGTATAAAAGTTCAATATTTCAAAGCTGAAAATGTTAAGTACGAAATAGCTTAAGCAGAGGATTTAGTACATCTATATTTAAGGTGTAAATTTTAAAAAAATCAAATTTAAGAAAATTGTGTGAGAGAGTAAAGTTCGAGGAAAAACTTTGAGATACTGTTGAAATTCATCGTATGTCTAATAAATTTCAAACACGACAAACTCTAAAAGTAAACATGACGATGTTCTCGACATCTTAAGTCAAACCCATCTAAACCTAAATCTCACTCCCCTTTTTAGACTAAATTAAAATTAAGCAAAAACTTTGAAGACCAAAACAGTAATTTAACTTTAAATATTCGAATGTCATTCACTATGGATTTGCATTAAATCATTATCATACAGTTTAAAGCTTTTTTTTTTTCTTTTTTTTTCTTTTTTTTTTGTTTAAAAAAGTTTTACTTATTTACTTTTGTGTGGACACGTTCGATGTATTGGCCTATGGGGTGTCTTTTGCTTTTCTTTTTATAAACTCTTAAAAAAAAGAAAAAAAAATTGTTTGAGTGTTGACTATTGAGAAAAGGAAAAAAAAGAAAAAAGATTCCATATGTTTTGTATTTTTCCTGTGTTTTCCCGACAAGCAAACAAAAAATTTCCTTGAAATCCGAAACCACAATTATTTTGTTTGTTTGTTTTTTTTTTTGTTTACTTGGTCATTCTTTCTTCCTCTTCCCAACTCAATTATTGATGACCATAAAAACATTATCATAATACTTTTTAACCCAATTTCTCAAATAATATCTAACAAATATAATAAAAATATTTTTTTATGCAATTAATAAAAATATATTAATTTTTAATTAGTTAGATTTTTAATGTATAATAATTCTAATTTCTACTGTTATTTTTATAAAAAAAACTATAGTATCATAACAAAATCTAGGGGCGGATACCAAGAAGTTTCTCCTATTAGTTCCTCTTATATTAAAAAATTATATATAAAAAAAATAGTTGGGGTTTTTAAATTTTGAAATACATATAATAAATATATAATTCTAACCTTTTTACGAAAATTCTAATGACTTAATTCAGTTTTTTGAGAGAATTCATGTCTTAATAACCTAAAATATTTTCACGTCGACGAAAAATTGATATTAAATTAAATTTATAATTCTAATGAGTGATAAAATTGATATTAGTTGAATTTTTTCCCCTACCTCGTTCTGGGTAGACAATTCAATAGATATTTTTTACACACTGATTTAACACTAAAATATACAATACAATTGGAAAAATCAACCAAGTTTCCCTAAAAACTAAATCTTCCACTTCTAAATAAAAAAAATGATAAGAAAAAATAAGCAATAAATTACATTAAACCCATATCATTATTTTTAATGTTGGTTTCCTAACCTTAAAATTATATTTATTTACTTCCAAAACTATTTTTCCAGTCATAAACAATTTTTTTTTATATACAAAAAGAGTAACTTTTAAAAACTTCATTTTAAAAAAAAAAAAAATTGACCTCTGACTGATAATTAAAACAATGATTTTTAAATAAAAAATATTTACATGAGCAATTAAAAAAAGAAAAAAGCAACGAATAATGGAAAATACTGAGAGAAGAAAGAGAAGGAATTATACTTGGCCGGTGGAGGCTTGGGAAGATCTTTACCGACGGACCTCGAAACGGCATTCTTCTCCGTCGTTTTATCGCCTTCGTCGGACTTGGACACAAGATTCAGCTTCAAATCCACAGTTTCGGTGAAACCCCTTTTCTTCACGGCGTCGCCGTCGCTTCTTCCGTCGCCACCGGGCAGGCCAAGGCGGAGCTCCGTCTCTTCAAAGTCAATTAAGCTTCCCATTTTCAAATTCTTCTCTTCACAATTTTTCGCTGAGTTTCTCTCTTGGAATGAAATGTTGGAAAAGGAGTGGCTATGGAGGATGAGGAGAAAATAGAGGAAAAGTGTGAAATTATAAGGTGGGTTATGGGAAGAATATAATATAAGAGAATTTTCTGTATTTCTTCTTTCTTGGTTATAAGTTGTACCCCATTTATTTAAAATCAAGTTGACCCACTAATTTTAATCAAGCAAATCAAGTTGGTTCAATTATAAGAACCTTTGTATTGGGACAAGAGGGCCCCATAGGCCTTTAATTTTTAGGGTTCTTTGTACCTATTATTTACAACATGGTGCTTCATTATATGATATTATTAACTTGAACTTAGGGAACAAAAATTACATCTCTCCTTATACTACTAGGTTCAATTGCAATTTTATGTGAGGTAGAGAGTTATTTGTATATATTTAAGGCTAAATTATAAAAAATACCCCTGAACTATGGGGTTTGTTTCAAAAATGTCCCTGAACTTTGAAAAGTTTCAAAAATACTCTTGAACTTTGAAAAATGTTTCAAAAATATCCTTGCCGTTAATTTTTGGATAGAAACCGTTAGAATTTACGGTGAGAGGAAGAAAAAAGAAGAACATTTTTCAGTAAGGGTATTTAATTTTTTTTTTAAGTTCAAGGGTATTTTTTAAATTGAAACTTTAACGGGTTTGCAACAAAAAATTAACAGCAAGGATATTTTTGAAACATTTTTCAAAGTTCAAGGGTATTTTTGAAACTTTTCAAAGTTCAGGGACATTTTTGAAACAAACCTCATAGTTCAGGGATATTTTTTATAATTTAGCCTATATTTAATTAATCTATGAATTTGATATTGTTGGGGTAAATACTTTCGAATACAAGGACAAAAATTACATCAAACTTAATCTAGTATTGAATTTGCCATCTGTTGATGGAAAAATCCAGCCAAGGGCTCACCTGACCTTCACGTGACACCAACAGTGAATTTGTTTGAATCTGGGGAAGATGTGACCTGCAAACAAGGAAGTAAACACTGCACACCGGTGTGGTGCTTGCCACACACGCTCCGATGCCTAAGTCAGTGACCCGAGAGAATACCGTCAAGCAATAGTCAAAGTATCTAGTTTAGGAATTCTGGTTTCAGATCCCCTTACCTGGGTCCTTAGTGGACCTTTTATATCTCCTAATTAGGGTTTTCCGTACTCCTCCGCCACAAACCGGCCCCCTGTGGGCTTGTGTTCCTCCTCAGCCTCGGCCCAATGCCGAGGCCGACCACCTCCTCGGCCTCGGCCCAATGCCGAGGCCGGGGAGCGAGTTAGCCCATTTCGGGCTGGGTTCTCTTCGTGGGCTTACCTGCTTCGGGCTCAGAGTCGCTTCCGGGGTCCAAGACCTGATACGCCAAAAATACCAATAACATTAAGCCCCCACTCTCTGGTTGGGGTTTGTGTGTCATGACGCTTGCTTCAGTTCGGATCGCCTACAAGCCCAACTAGAGAGTATAAGGCCCGACTTCGGCAACCTGGCCCCCTTGGATTATTCGCCGAAAATTGCAAACTTTAGCTTAAGATTATGCATGTGCTGATTTTCTTAATGACATTCCTGGTTGGATTTGAACTGGACCAGCTGGCTTGCTGTTGGGAGGAATGGTTGGAAGGGAAAAAGACAAAAGAAGGGATAGGACAAAAGGGGATGGGGACCGAGGCACACCTGCCTCGGTCAGGCATGTTAGGCGGCGCGCCTCGACCTCGGCAAAAAGCCGAGGCCGACGCAGCTGGATGGGACTTTTCAGTCCCATCCCATCAACCTTTCTCCTTCTCTTTACCTGAATTTGAATTCAAATTCAAATTTCACCCGCCATTTCTCCCAATGTTTCCCTATAAATACCACCTCTCCATTTTCACTTCTCTCCACAAAACCTCTTGCTCTTTGCCCACTTCTTCTGCGATTTCAGTTTCAAAAAAGGTTGGTTCCATCAACAGTCTTTTTCTCTTTTCTCCTTTAATTAACCACATGGCTAGTGAGGGTTCGGTCACCTCTCCGGATGCGGGGGAATCTTATTCCGATGATGGCCCTTCCAGTTCCAGTTGTTTTCTGGATCCGGAGCTTTCTGAGAGCAGTGATAGGGAGCCTTCTGCACACTCTTCGGATCTATCATCCTTGTTGACCGCATCTCACCTAGAGTTTTTGCGACGCAAGTATGATATTCCCGACGATGTGCACCTTCGGCTTCCTAATGCTGATGAAAGCCTTGAGAATCCCCCCGATGGGGAAGTTGCATTTTACTTGCTATGTTTAAATTTGGTGTTCGCTTACCTCTCCCGCTATTTTTGCAAGATTTCCTAGTCTGCACAGGTTTAGCCCCCGCTCAAATTGCCCCAAACGGGTGGTGCCACCTTATTGGTTGCTTCGCTCTTTTGGCAATGCACGGTGGGGGATCCTTAATGACTGTCGAAGATTTCTTGTCTTTACACATTGTCAATCATAACCCTTCTTTTGGTGATCTTTTTTATTGCATAAGTGCTAGAAAAGGTACTTTAATTAGCGGACCCACTTTCGTGAAAAGGTGGAAAAACGGTTGGTTTTTTGTGAGTGGCAATTGGTTGGAAAAAAACCAAGAAGGTTGTTTTTTTGGGGTTCCAATGAGGTTTGGAGAATATGGTAAGCTTTTTATTCTCCTTCCCATTGGAATCCAATTCTTTATCATTGCAACTCTTCTTTCCTAACCTTTCTCCTTGCTTTTCAGTACCTCGCAACATCCGGCGCTCCCCCACGGCTAAGAAATTTGCTAAGTACGTTTTGACTCTTGAGAAGATTAACCGTCACGGCCCTCTACTGGTCGATCAGAGTGTCCTTGAGTCAATCGGGTTAGCAAGACAACGCACCATCAGCTCAGAAGGTAGAACACCCGGTAGGCTTCGGCCCGGCCGGCCTTCGCCTGGTCGGCCCTAGCGTGGTCGGCCTCGGCCTGCTTCCTCTCTCTTTTTTTTTTTTTTTTTTTTTTTTTTTTTTTTTTTTTTAAGGAAAAACCTAGCTCACTGCATTCTGCACAGAAATGGCCTTCCGAGGAATGTACGACTCTCAGCGGAAAAGAAGCGAATCCCGTAACAAAGCTGGGACTTCCCGAGCGGCTTCTGTGGACCTTACCGAGGATGAGGCCCCGCGGGTTGTGGCTGAGGGTTCTCACCGCCCCGCCCCTTCTACCCGTAGGACCCGCTACCAAACTCGTTCTACCGTCACAGACACAGACCTTCAATCGGGCATTCCAGTTTTCGCTCTGCCCGAGGATTACGGGAGTGGGGGTAGCGAGATGGAAATCATGACCCAGAACTTTATGTGTTGGCAAGGGCTGCAATCTCGCAGGCCCGAGGGTGAGTTAGGGGTCGAGGATCCTTCCCAAGGCATGCGGGAATTCCAGAGGCATCTTCGAGATGTAAGTTCCTTTGACTCCCCTCTCCTCCTACTTTTATTATTCTCGTTTCTTACTCCGCTTCCTTTCCTTGGCGCAGGCTTTCACAAAGGCCACTGCCTCTTCAATCAGCCTGGCGAACAAAATTAACGAGCTTCAACTGAACAGCGTTCCACGAAGCGAGCTCATCCAGGCCCAAGAGAGGCTTAATGAAGCAAATCATCTGCTGGAAGAAGTACGAACAAAACTCAAATCTAGGGATGCCGAGTTGGAATCTACCAAGGCCCAACTTATGGAGGCCAAGGCTCACTTGGCCAGTGCTAACTACCTAGCTGATGAGTTCAAGAAAACTAGCGAGTTTTACGCCATGCAGGACGAGATATGGAACGACGGCATCAAATGGGCACAGAAGAGATATAGCAAGCGCCACCCAACTGTGGATGGCACATTCATACAAGAGGACCTCGCTACTCTCGCCACCAACCCTGATGCCTTCGCTTCGTCCGACGAGTCTTCTGGTGGTAGAGACCACATGGACCTCTGAAGACCTCGGATTCCGGCTACCCATGCTATTTTTGTCGTGATTTATCTTTGTTTCTTTCCGATGTAACCATTTTTAATCCTTGTTTTGCTGTTTTCAACCAAATCTAATGGAAATGTTTTAACTCTTTCTTCCCTTTCTCTCATTTAAGCCTCCATTGCTCATACTTAGCCTAAATATAATTAGACTGAAACAAACGAGCGTGGTCGGTCCTGGAAACAAGCCAAGGCCGACCATAAGCTTGGTCAACTAGAATAGAGAAAATACTTCCTCTAGGGTACTTTCTAATAATTGAGTAAAGAAACTTTACCCCAGCATCCAAGACAACAAAAAGATAACGATAAAACAAACGATTATCATCGTTTTTACCCCAGCATCGAGGTACATATTCAACCTGCCAAGGAGGCTATCAACTCCACTTATCAAGCCCGCGCCTGAGCAAGTTTCAATATTTGCAATGAAAATAATACAGTCGTGCATGAGATCAACTAGCCATATACAACAAAATAAGTTAGGAATTATGCAACATACTAACCCGCATGGCCAGCATGGTCGGCCTCGGCATGCTCGGCCTCGGCGTACTCGGCCTCGGAATGCTCGGCCTCGGCGTACTCGGCCTCGGAATGCTCGGCCTCAGCGTACTCGGCCTCGGAATGCTCGGCCTCGACGGTCCGAATCACTTTTTACAAATAAAACTGATTCTTCATTATTCGACAATCTCTCTCTCCCCAGCCCCCTACTCAAGTGTTATTTTAAATCTACAAATCATACTTGAGTAAAAGATGCTTGGGACGTAACTTACCGTACATTGAAGCCTTAATGCCTCTGCACCTCCTTCTACTGGTATGGCTTCGATTGGAACCCTGGCTCCATTCCCGGGCATCCAGTAGTCATTGACCTCGGGGAGTATATGCATTGCCACTCCAACGAGGGCCTTGGGAGTATAGGCATTGCCACTCCTACAAGGACATTTTCATAAGTTGCTGACCTCGGGGAGTATAGGCATTGCCACTCCAACGAGGGCCTTGGGAGTATAGGCATTGTCACTCCTACAAGGACATTTTCATAAGTTGCTGACCTCGGGGAGTATAGGCATTGCCACTCCAACGAGGGCCTTGGGAGTATAGGCATTGCCACTCCTACAAGGACATTTTCATAAGTTGCTGACCTCGGGGAGTATAGGCATTGCCACTCCAACGAGGGCCTTGGGAGTATAGGCATTGTCACTCCTACAAGGACATTTTAATAAGTTGCTGACCTCGGGGAGTATAGGCATTGCCACTCCAACGAGGGCCTTGGGAGTATAGGCATTGCCACTCCTACAAGGACATTTTCATAAGGTGCTGACCTCGGGGAGTATAGGCATTGCCACTCCAACGAGGGCCTTGGGAGTATAGGCATTGCCACTCCTACAAGGACATTTTCATAAGTTGCTGACCTCGGGGAGTATAGGCATTGCCACTCCAACGAGGGCCTTGGGAGTATAGGCATTGCCACTCCTACAAGGACATTTTCATAAGTTGCTGACCTCGGGGAGTATAGGCATTGCCACTCCAACAAGGGCCTTGGGAGTATAGGTATTGCCACTCCTACAAGGACATTTTCACTGGGTTATCTGCCACAAAGAGATCAACTAAAGGATTCTTTTTCATTAGTGATAACACAAAAATTCAATTTCAGTCTCCTATATCAATAAATGCAAACTCTAAGGACATAATGGAAATAGAACTAACCTATGCAAAAAGTAACAAAAGACAGAAAAGTTACAATCAGTGTTCCAATGGCGAGGAACCCCCTTCTGCTCGGCCTCGGTCCTCGTCTGCCCGCAGGCCAGGTTGCCTTGCTTGTTTGCTTGTTTCTCTGAGTGCAGTGAAATAACATTCTCGAGAAGCTTTTTGCTCCCCTCGCACCACCCCAACTCCATTGTCAGTTGGGAACTTCATCATCTGATGGTAAGTTGATGCAACAGCTTTCAATTCATGCAGCGCTGGCCTTCCAAGAATGGCATTGTAAGCAGACACACAATTTACCACCAGGAAATTCACCATCTTTGTCACCACATTCTGTCCTTCCCCAAAAGTTACAGGCAACTCTATGCTACCTTCCGGCATCACCTTTTCTCCTCCAAAACCAACTAGTGGTGCCATACTTGGTCTCAGTCGTCCTCTACCCAATTTCATAGCTTCAAACACCTTTGAAGATAGAACATCTGCTGAGCTTCCACCATCAATCAAAACCCGATGAACCCGTGCATTGGCAATCGTCAAGCTTACCACCAGTGCATCATTGTGAGGCTGATGAGTACCGGAAGCATCTAATTCAGTGAATTCTACTGATGGCAACCCTTTTAAGACCCCAACTGTGCATACTCTTTGCTCTTCAAGCTCAAACCTTGCCTCTTGGGCTACTGCTTTTCTTTTTCGATTCGATTCTCTTCCTGCTGGCCCGCCCAAAATGGTTTTGATTTCCAGAGGTGGGTCATTATTTCCTCCATCCCGACCCTCTCCGGTCGGCCTCGACCTTTTGCTCTCCTCACCCTTGACAAACTCCTTCAGATATCCCTCCTTAATAAGGCTCTCTATCTCGTCTCGAAGCTGTATGCAATTGCGCGTTGTATGTCCATGGTCTCGATGAAACATGCAATACTTATTCTTATCCCTCTTGCTAGGATCCGTTTTCAGCCTGTCGGGACGCTTCAGTAAATCTGTATGATGAATCGCCGCCAGAACCTGGTCGTGCGAAACAGAGAGTGGAGTGTACTTCTCAAACCTACCCCTTAATTCTGGTCTGCCTCGGCCTTCCTTCTGGTCAATCCGTCCTCGGCCAGAGGAAAAACTATAATGGTTCCGGTCTCCGTCCTCCCCCCGCGGCCTCTTGCCTCTTTCTTCTTTTCTTCTGCCCTTATCGATAGTGGTCACCCTTTGTGCTTCCCTTTCCGCACGCTTAGACTTCATTAATTCCTCCGCGTTTATGTACTTTTGTGCCCTAGAAACGAATTCGGCATATGTTCGTGGTTGGTTTTCTCCCACGGAATTCAGCAACTTCTCGTCCTGTAACCCTGAAATAACTGCTGTTAGGGCTACCCCATCATTGTACCCTTCTACCTGCACCACTTCGTTGCTAAAACGCGTGATGTACCCATTTAAGCTCTCCCCCGGTCTTTGCTTAATAGTCAACAAATTAAATTGCGGCTTTCTTCGATCCCTTGCCCCCAAGAACTGCGTGGCAAAAATGCGCGATAGTTCCTTAATGAGCCGATGGACTTGCGTGGCAACTTGCCGTACCATTGTCGTGCTATTCCGGTTAAAGTTAGAGAGAATGCACGACACTTGGTTGCCTCGGAAGCACCATGAAACTCCATCCAAGACCGGTAGGTATCCAAATGTTGAACCGGGTCTTTCTTCCCATCATATTGTGGAAAGGTTGGTAACTTAAACTTGTGTGGAACTTCCGCCTGCATGATTTCATCAACAAACGGGGAATCGACCTGTCCTATCAGATTCTCTAAGTCTTCATTGTCTGCCTCTTTGGGATGCATGTTGGCCTGTACCCTAGCCCTAGCCATGGCCTCGGCTTCGACCCTAAAATTAGACTCAACCTCGGCTCAGATTTTCGCCTCGAGTTCAATCTTTTCCCGAATTTTGGCCTCGGCCACGACCTCGGTCTTCCTGCGCGACCCCACTGTACTGGTTTCATCCGGAATGTCGAGTGTGCCTTTGCGCGCTACCCATTTGCTCGGCCCTGGCCCCTTCAAGTCAAACTCTTTGCTTCCATCGGGTTGTCGCAGCTTGCTAGTAGCTCTATCTGTTTCCCCTTCTTCTTCATCCAAGACTCCTTTCCCTTTCTCTGGATCGCGCACAAAGTCCTTTCGGCACTTCGCGCTAGGATTCGGTTGCTTCAGGATGTTCAAAATCTTGGCCAAACTCTGCCCCATCTCGTTTACCCTTCCTCTGAGAAGTTCCATCTCCATGTCCTGTGGATTAGTGTGAGGCCGAGGACCTCCATCGCCTACTGTGTTTTCCTTTTCCATTATCCTATCGGCAGTCGCTCACAACAGTGTGCAATGCTCACAAGCCAACCTTCTTCCCCACAGACGGCGCCAACTGTTGATGGCAAAATCCGGCCAAGGGCTCACTTGACCTTCACGTGACACCAACAGTGAATTTGTTTGAATCCGGGTGACCTGCAAATAAGGAAGTAAACACTGCACACCGGTGTGGTGCTTGCCACACACGCTCCGATGCCTAAGTCAGTGACCCAAGAGAAAACCGTCAAGCAATAGTCAAAGTATCTAGTTTAGGAATTCTGGTTTCAGATCCCCTTACCTGGGTCCTTAGTGGACCTTTTATATCTCCTAATTAGGGTTTTCCGTACTCCTCCGCCACAAACCGGCCCCCTGTGGGCTTGTGTTCCTCCTCAGCCTCGGCCCAATGCCGAGGCCGGGGAGCGAGTTAGCCCATTTCGGGCTGGGTTCTCTTCGTGGGCTTACCTGCTTTGGGCCCAGAGTCGCTTCCGGGGTCCAAGACCTGATACGCCAAAAATACCAATAACACCATCCATTCTCAGATTGTGACAGTTGTTCAAGTATTTGGAGAACTCTTGTTATTTTTTACCAAACAAAATCATCATGTTTCCTTGATACATTTTCAACATATTGGCCTCAAGACATTGTTTAGCTATGCATACCATATTCAGTAAATCATGCAAAAAAATCAAAGGAATGGTTTCTCTACCATTCTTGTGTTGTATGACATGGATACTTTAAGATCCATCGCTATATAAAGGCGATTCATCTTTTACCAAATCATTAAAACAAAGTGTACGTAAATAAATTTCATATTCTCAATCTACTGTTCTGTTGAACATTGCCATGCTTTTTATTTACTACTAGTTTGATCGTGGGAGTTATTAGTTTTCTTTCTTTTATGTGCATAGATTTCTCAACATGTGTACAATTTGGCTTCATCTAGAGGAAACATTTCACTACTAAGATGCTACTAAAATCATTCTAGCATCAAATCAGCTACCTAATCCCACCAAATTAAATGTTGAGAATTTAAACACCCCAACTTGTTCATGGTGATAAAGCTTTAGAGCACAACCTTCTCCACCCACAACTCTCATGCAAGTGCAGCCCTTTGAGTTTAACTCTACTCTTCCAAATGATGGAGAACCTTCAAATCATAGAACAATTCAAAACATTAAAAAAAAAAAATTGAGAATGTGGATTTTATCCAACATCCAACCATGGTCAACTAACAACCCTCTAACAAAATATGCTTAATAGAGAAGTATGGAACTTTGAGGAAGAGGTGAGATAGCTAATTGTTGTTTAGAACTTAAACTCAATTTGGTGAAATTTCAAAAAACATATGTAAATTAAATTTACACCCTTCAACAAGTAATACAAAGAAGTATTCCAAGATTGTGTCTTCTTAAGGATTTCAAAACTACTGATTAGTCCCAAAAACTAACTTTTATGTGTGACAGGATCATATATGGGAACCATTATTAATATTTGAATTATCGATAATAACTAAGACTGCTCGAGACGACGTCGCTTAGGTAACTCAGAAACGTAGTCGTTTAGCCCTGCCTGTGTATTTAACATTCTGTTGTAAATTTCCTATACGTGTCCATTTATTAGAGGAAGAGAATCTTCCCTCTCCCTTGTCAGCTGGCTATTTATTCCTTCGCCTACCAGTGTAATAATCATCGAATGAAATTGGAATTTACAGAAGATTTTCTCTACTTCCTCTCTCGTCTGAATTTCTTGTTGGTATCAGAGCATTAGGAAAACGCCATGGGAGACGATTACTCCTCTTCTTCGATAGCTGCTGCTTCGACTGCAGCAAATCCTACTGTTGCCGCCTCTGTTATTAGTTCATTATTCAGTCATCCGCTCAGCACCGTTCTTATAGTGAAACTGGACGAGAAGAATTATCTTATGTGGAGAGGGATGGTTTTGGCCATCTTGCGTGGTCAAAAAGTTGATGGGTATGTCTTGGGGACAAAATCCCAACCCTATGAGTTTATCGAAACCACGACTGAAAAGGGTAAGAAACTCGATCCTAACCCGTTATATGAAGAATGGGTGACTGTTGATCAGGCACTCTCCGGGTGGCTGTTTGGGTCAATGATGCCAGCCATTGCCGCCGATGTGGTTAGTTTCAGAACTTCCAGAGAAGTGTGGAGAGCATTGGAAGAGGTCTATGGAGCTACGAGTAAGGCTCGAGTAAACCAACTGCGTGGTGTCCTTCAAAACACAAAGAAAAGCTCGATGAAGATGGTTGATTATTTAGTCGTCATGAAGCAAGCAATTGATAACCTCAAACTCGCTGGTAATCTTGTATCTCTTAGCGATCAGATTTCGTATGTGTTCGTGTTTGTTGTTCGCTACCGCAAGCGCACGGGTCGCACAAGTAATATAAAACGGTAGTAATACCGAGTATCGAATCCACAGGGAAGCGAAGCGAAAATTAAGCAAAAATAAAATCTCTTGAGCACTAAAAGTAATTAGGCAAAATAATATTTAGGGAACAGCTCATGCAAATAAAAAATTTAAAATTCAAAGCAGGAAAATAATTTGATCAATCAAATAAAAAAATATGGAGAAAGAGTTTTCTTTTAATGGGAAAAGGGGTCTTGAAAATCAATTATGAGCTAAACAATGGTTATAATTATCCTATCTCATTGCCCAACTAACTATACTCCTAGAATCTCCGTTAATCACATAGGTTCTCCTGTCGGTTTCCCCTAATTGTAATTAATTCATTTTAACAACCTAAGTGTCCTTAGCGCCATTAAAAATCATTAATTATTACGCTCTGATTCATTTTAGGAATCTAAGTTTAATCAACTAATCCCGGTGTCACGACGGGCAATTAAACTAGTTGCATGGATTATGATCTATCCTAACTTCTCTCCGTCGAGTTTCCATTAAGGATCGAATCATTACACAATTGGCCAGATTGAATAAAGCATTAAGCACATCCATACAAATAATTAGGAAAAAGGGCAAGAGACAGGTAATTATAACAACGTTTCAACTATAATTTCATTCCAAGACCCCAAATTGGGGTTTAGCTATACATAGCTAAAATATCCACAACATTTACAATAGAAAGCATAATTTAAGAGCATAAAAGGAAAGAAATTGACCGTCGAAAAACCCCTTTGCTTGGTGCTCAGAGCTCCGCCGAACACTCCTTTGAGCTTCCTAGGATGCTCCCAAAATTCCCCAAAATATTTCCCACTAAAGAATTCTCTCAAAAAGGCTAGAAAGCCTTGAGAGAGGCTCCAAAGGAGCCAAAGGAAGGAAAGAATGGATTGAAGAATGAATTGATTGATGGTAAATGAGGCACCCAAGGGTGCCTTTTTATAGGCCCGGAATGGGGGTAGCGTCGCGACGCTACATTGCACAGCGTCGCGACGCTGCAACACACGCGTCTTGTTGCCCAAGAAATGGGTAGCGTCGCGACCCTGCCTTGCATAGCGTCTCGACGCTGCCCCAATTTTCAGAATTTCCAGCTTCGGTTTTGGGCTGATTTTTGGGCCTTCTCTTCACTTCTTTTGGGCATTTTCATCATGATTGGCTTCATTGGATCCCCTTTTGATCCATGCTTGGATTTGGGCTTCATTTGCTTCATTTTTTTGCACTTTTTCTCCCAAAATCACCAACCTTGCTCCTAAGGACCAAATAACGGAATTCATTAAATATTTTCATTAAAAACACGATTAAAGCACAGAAAAGCCTAATAAATTGGGACTAAAATAGCGACATTTCTGCTCGCTATCACACCCCCAAACTTAAGCTTTTGCTAGTCCCGAGAAAAATAAATTCTAAAGATGCATGAAATAGAATTGCTCAAGCCTCAATGATTTTGGAATTTTTAAGATAGAATGGAAAACATGCAAGTGGAATAAGCAAGCACCGCATACTCTTGAAGAAATCTTAAACTAGATTGAACTTAAGATTAATGAATAACATGCTCAAGACTTATCTATTGATTCTTTTACTAACCTAGATTAGTCTTATGGCTTTCTCCATTTGTTTTCCCCTACACTGGCTAAGAGTCCCTAATAGGTCGGAGTCCTTCTATCATGCAAAAAAAAAAGAAACTAGGGTGCCTGTCATTTTCTTTTTCATGGGGGAGCAAAACTCACAATTGATTTTTCTCTTTCTTTTGCTTTTGCTACTCCCCCAAACTTGCATTTTGATATCTAATGGTACTAGCTTTCACACTACGGTGCAGGGACCCTTAACCCGAATTTTATTCTCTGGTTGGCCTAACTGATCACACCGCAGGTAGCTCTTTTTACCCCTAGGCTTTTTCTTTTGTGCAAGCAAAAATTTTCTTTTTTCAACAGATTTTTCTTTTCTCTCATTTTCTTTTGTTGCTTTTGCTTTTCTCTCAGCAGGCATAACATTTTTTTTCTACCTAGCTCTTTAGAACAATCAAGCATGAACTTCCTAATATTAGAAACTAAGCCTATCGGGGTGACAACAAACTTTAAAAATCATAGTAAGAATCTAGATTTTCAAAGACGTCATTAGATAAGGCTATTGCATGCTTTAGACATCAAAACTAAGTATCAAAAAATTTTAAAATTTCATAATTTCTGCCGTGCTCCCAGATTCCACAACATATAAACTATTTTCTCCCAAAATTTCTAAAATCACATCCTTGGCTATCATGGCTATCTATTCATGCATCCAAAAGAATTCAAATATGCTCAACACAGCGAAAGCCTCCCCCCCAAACTTAAACTAAACATTGTCCCCAATGTTTTAAAACAGTAAAGCAAATAGAGGGATACTGAGACTTCCCTGAGCTAGGAGCGCTTCATCCTCTTCCTTTCGATCCAGAAAAATGGGATTCTTGGAATTTTGGGATTTGCTTAAGGTGATCCTGCAAAACAAAATTGGATCACGAAGCAAAGAAAATTATTTACCCCAAAAACAACTATCTAAACTTTAATCCTTGGGTTGCCTCCCAAGCAGCGCTTTCTTTAACGTCTTTAGCTAGACGAGGCTCGGCACGCTTACGGAGGCTCGAAATAAAAATTTTCATCATCCTCCGGGCCCTGCAAAAAATCACGCACCGAGTTGCATACCGCAAACAGGGGAGAAAAAAAACTTTCCCCTGGCCCATCATCACTAAAGAGATTATCATAATAACATTGCAGAAAATATGTAACAACATCAAATCTCTTTTCTAAGTCTCTATTCACAAAGCAATTGTTAACAGAGTCATCAAGCGTTATAATATCTACCGGTCTAGGATCTAAAGATGGCCTATCAATCATGCCAGACCATTCATCAGAAAAAACATTTACATGCTCCTCAGATTCCTCAGACTCAGTATTAAAAAATGATTCAACTAGGCTATCAGATGACTCACTATCAGAATTAAAGAATTCAAGCTCTTCAGGGTCAGATTCTATACTATGCACAGATTCGAGTTCCTCTGGGTCAGTTTCTATGCTATATACATCATCAGGACACGAATCAAAGGTATTAACATTATCAGGGTTCATGCATTCAGGAATGTCAAGATCAGACTTAATAGATTCAGTGTAATCACGATCAGACTCAAAATTATCTACCAAGTAATCTTTTTTATGCATTTCATGCTCATCCTCAATGTCAGGCAACTCTATATCATCATCAAAATTATCCATTTCAGGCAAATCTAATTCATTCTCAAAGGAAGGTAAATCATCAACTGCAGATATTTCATTGTCACAAGCAGGCAAGTCTAATTCATTTTCAAAGTCAGGAAGTTCTAAATCATTCTCAAACAGAGGATTATTCAAATATGTATTGTGATCAAAATCCTCATAATCCATAGGCACTTCTCCTAAGCCTAAGCCAAGATTAAACTCTACCTCCTCATCATCGTCAGTCAAGTATTCAGGACCAATAGAAAAACATGTATGCAGACTACATACAGACTAACACAACTTTTTCATCATCAATGTTCAAGGTAAGCTTACCTGTGTGGACACTGATCTCAGCTTTACCTGTAGCTAGGAAAGGTCTGCCTAGAATAATGGGCACCTCTTTGTCCTCCTTCATGTCTAGTACCACAAAATCTACGGGGAAGATAAACTTGTTGACCTTCACCAGTACGTCCTCCACAACACCCATTGGTTGGGTAATTGATCTGTCAGCAAGCTGGAGAGTGACGTCGGTGTCCTTCATACCTGTTAAACCAATCCTCCTGTAAACAAAATAGGGCATCAAGTTTATACTTGCTCCTAAATCACATAAGGCCCTATCGAAAGATGCTTCTCCTATGGTGCAGGGAACAGTAAAACTCCCTGGATCTTTTTGTTTAGAAGGCATCTTCCCAGATACTATGGTACTGCTACTCTCAGACAATTTAAAATTTTCTTTTTTCAGACTTTTCTTTCTAGAAAGCATTTCTTTCATGAATTTCCCATAATTATGCATGTTATACAAGGCATCTACTAAGGGAATATTCACAGACAATTTCTTAAACATTTCTAGGAACTTTTGAAACTGCTCATCTAATTTAACATTCTTAAAGCGCTGAGGAAAAGGTAACTCCCTGTAATCAAAGGTTGGACATTCGCCCCTCCGCCTGGGCGGGCTAATGTGCGAGCCTTTGTCATGGTGGTTGCATGGGACCACTTCTTCCTCGTACAGTTTCTTGCTGTGCCTGCCATCCTGCTTTTTATCTTCTTTTCTACCTGCAAAATTGTTAGAAAAATCACAATTTAAGTCAATAGAGTCAGGAGGATGTTGGGACCTTTCAGAGGAGGCTTTTTGTGCCTCAGCCCTTTCATCTTCATCCCTTCTCTTTTCTTCTTCCTTCTTCTTTTCTGAACTGTTCTCCAACTGTCTACCACTTCTCAGTGTCACCCTCTTGCACTGCTCTCTTGGGTTAGGCTCAGTGTCGCTTGGAAATTTTCCCTTCTGAAGGGCATTCACTGCTGAAGCGATCTGTCCTATTTGAACTTCCATGTTTTTCAGAGCTGTGTCGTGGTTATTGACTGCTGTTTGGAGATTGACGTTCAAAACTTTCTGTTCCTTTACAAACATAGCCACCAACTCCTCCAGGTTATTCTTCTTTTCAGGCGCACTGGATGATGCAAAACCTGGCGGTGGCTGCAAAACATTCTTTGTATTTGAGTATGAGAAGTTCTCGTGATTGCGCAGATTCGGGTGGTAGAAGTTCGGTATTCCTTG
Source organism: Luffa aegyptiaca (assembly GCA_017139565.1). Lineage (NCBI taxonomy): Eukaryota > Viridiplantae > Streptophyta > Magnoliopsida > Cucurbitales > Cucurbitaceae > Luffa > Luffa aegyptiaca. The sequence goes on from CM029397.1 coordinate 30,296,506, forward strand.
CGTAAATGGTCTATTTCCTACGTACTGGACTTCTTCCACATCTTGACCTTCCTTCTTCGAATGACCTTCAGCTAAGGTGGAAATGGACTTGACCACCTCAGACGAAGTCAACTTGTTCAGCGCATTGGTCAGAGATGCCATCTGTGCCTTCAGTGAACTTGACTCATCCAATTCATATAATCCAGCCTTCTTTGAAATTGCTCCCCTCTCGGTTGGCCATTGATAACTGGTTGCCGCCATTTCCTCTAACAGATCTTTGGCTTCTGTCACTGTCTTGGAAAGAAAACTTCCTCCTGCTGATGTGTCTAGGACTGTCTTAGTGGAGGGATTCAATCCATTGTAAAATAATTTCACTTGGAGCCAATCAGGATATCCATGTTGGGGGCATCGCCTAAGCATTTCTTTGTATCTTTCCCACGCCTCGTACAACTGCTCCGTCAAGCTGCCTAAATGTTCCGATTTCAGTCCGGAGCTTGGTAGTCTTGGCAGGCGGGAAAAATTTTGTCAGAAAAGCTTGGGCAAGCTCATCCCATGTACTTATGCTGCCGTCTCGACTGATTCGAGCCAATCCTTTGCTTTATCCTGTAGAGAGAATGGAAATAACCTCAATCTGATAGCGTCGGCCGGAACTCCGTTCATCTTCACCGTCCCACAAATTTCCAGGAATGATCGCAGATGTGAGTGTGGGTCCTCAGAAGGGTGTCCCTTAAACGAGTTATCGCGCGCCATCTAAATCAATCCCGTCTTTAACTCAAAATTTGTAGCTTGGATTGGGGCGTAGACAATCCCAGAATTCTCGGTGGGGAGAACTGGCTGTAAGAAATCTCTAATTGCCTTGGGAGCTTCTTCTTGGTGGGCCATTGCTTCTGCTAATCTTTTCTCTCTTCGAATGGATCTAAGAGTCCTGTCAATTTCAAGATCTAATGGAAACAAATTAACCACCTTGTTCCTTCGCATACAATACTCCCAATCAATCAATAGAACCAAACAAAATAAAACAAAAACAAATGATATTCACAAAATAATAAAAGAAAAATATTTACACCTAAATTACTATTTATCCCTTTTCTTTTTGATGTCAAGAAAAATTAATATGCTTAAAAATCAAGCTTCCTCGGCAACGGCGCCAAAAACTTGTTTGCTGTTCGCTACCGCAAGCGCACGGGTCGCACAAGTAATATAAAACGGTAGTAATACCGAGTATCGAATCCACAGGGAAGCGAAGCGAAAATTAAGCAAAAATGAAATCTCTTGAGCACTAAAAGTACTTAGGCAAAATAATATTTAGGGAACAGCTCATGCAAATAAAAAATTTAAAATTCAAAGCAGGAAAATAATTTGATCAATCAAATAAAAAAAATATGGAGAAAGAGTTTTCTTTTAATGGGAAGAGGGGTCTTGAAAATCAATTATGAGCTAAACAATGGTTATAATTATCCTATCTCATTGCCCAACTAACTATACTCCTAGAATCTCCGTTAATCACATAGGTTCTCCTGTCGGTTTCCCCTAATTGTAATTAATTCATTTTAACAACCTAAGTGTCCTTAGCGCCATTAAAAATCATTAATTATTACGCTCTGATTCATTTTAGGAATCTAAGTTTAATCAACTAATCCCGGTGTCACGACGGGCAATTAAACTAGTTGCATGGATTATGATCTATCCTAACTTCTCTCCGTCGAGTTTCCATTAAGGATCGAATCATTACACAATTGGCCAGATTGAATAAAGCATTAAGCACATCCATACAAATAATTAGGAAAAAGGGCAAGAGACAGGTAATTATAACAACGTTTCAACTATAATTTCATTCCAAGACCCCAAATTGGGGTTTAGCTATACATAGCTAAAATATCCACAACATTTACAATAGAAAGCATAATTTAAGAGCATAAAAGGAAAGAAATTGACCGTCGAAAAACCCCTTTGCTTGGTGCTCAGAGCTCCGCCGAACACTCCTTTGAGCTTCCTAGGATGCTCCCAAAATTCCCCAAAATATTTCCCACTAAAGAATTCTCTCAAAAAGGCTAGAAAGCCTTGAGAGAGGCTCCAAAGGAGCCAAAGGAAGGAAAGAATGGATTGAAGAATGAATTGATTGATGGTAAATGAGGCACCCAAGGGTGCCTTTTTATAGGCCCGGAATGGGGGTAGTGTCGCGACGCTACATTGCACAGCGTCGCGACGCTGCAACACACGCGTCTTGTTGCCCAAGAAATGGGTAGCGTCGCGACACTGCCTTGCATAGCATCTCGATGCTGCCCCAATTTTCAGAATTTCCAGCTTCGGTTTTGGGCTGATTTTTGGGCCTTCTCTTCACTTCTTTTGGGCATTTTCATCATGATTGGCTTCATTGGATCCCCTTTTGATCCATGCTTGGATTTGGGCTTCATTTGCTTCATTTTTTTTGCACTTTTTCTCCCAAAATCACCAACCTTGCTCCTAAGGACCAAATAACGGAATTCATTAAATATTTTCATTAAAAACACTATTAAAGCACAGAAAAGCCTAATAAATTGGGACTAAAATAGCGACATTTCTGCTCGCTATCAGTTCGCTGGTCTAGATCCTGATTATGTTCCTATTGTTTGCTCCATTGAAGATAAGGATATTAAAACTTGGCAAGAATTGAGTTCTATTCTGATAAATTTCGAAGGTACATTAGCTAGGTATAGTACTGTTTCAAATGTGAATGTTGGAGAACTCCCTGATTTGGCTGCCCATCTTGCACTCAATATGCAAGGAAATTTTAATTCTCAAAGGCAGTTTAGCCCTAACTCTAGTAATAGGGGAAATCCGAATGGCTCTAGAGGAAATTTTCAGCAAAGTTTTTCACGAAACAACAATGGCAGTTACAAGGGCAGTCGAGGACGAGGCAAAAACAACTATCAAATAGGAAGTAAACCAACATGTCAGTTGTGTGGCAAATATGGCCACTCTGCTCCAGCGTGTTATCTTCGTTTTGAGGAGAATTTAAACAACCCACATGCTTCCGGTAACAATAGTAATTCACAAGGAGGAACTTCTAACAACAACACTGCAGCCTACATTGCAACCCCTGAAATATTGAATGACCCGAAATGGCTTGCCGACAGTGGAGCCACCAATCATGTTACAGCAGATGCACGTAATCTTGCTGTGAAAATGGATTATAACGGTAAGGACTCTCTCACTGTAGGAAATGGGACTAAACTGTCGATTGCTCATATTGGTGCCAGTTGTGTTTCTTCTTCATTAAATGATGGTTCTTCTCTTGTTCTTAAAAACATCCTACACGTGCCTGGCATTAAGAAAAATTTGATCAGCATTGCTAGCTTAACGTCTGATAATAATGTTGTTGTTGAATTTCACTCCAATTCTTGTTTTGTGAAGGAAAAGGCTTCAAGGAAGGTGATGTTGCACGGAATACATAAAGATGTCCTCTACCAAATCGAGCTTCCTTCAATTCAAAGTCCCAAAGCTCCTGTCAGTTTTTCTTCCTTTGTTGATGCTCGCTCCTCTTCCAATAAAGTTTCTAAGTTTCATGGTTCTTCTGTTTTTCATGCTGGAGTGACAGAGTCTTGTTCTAAGTCCTTTAGTTGCTGGCATAACCGTTTGGGTCATGCTTCAGCCCATGTTGTTAAACATGTCATGAAATTGTGTAATGTTTCCTTTAGTTTCAATGAAAATCTTGATGTTTGTGATGCTTGTCAAAAAGGGAAATCCCATAAGTTACCTTTCTCTCGATCTATTTCTCATACTTGGCATCCACTTGAACTCATTCATTGTGATCTTTGGGGGTCTTCCCTTATTGCTTCTACTACTGGCTACAAATATTATATAAGCTTTGTAGATGATTTCACTAGACTCACTCACATTTACCCTCTTAAAACTAAGGGAGAAGCCTTCAATACCTTTTGCCAGTATAAAACTCTAGTTGAAAATAGGTTTGATAAGAAAATCAAAACACTTCAAACCGATTGGGGGGGGTGAGTTTAGGTCATTTTCATCTTACCTACAGCAACATGGAATTGAGTTTAGACATTCATGTCCTCACACAAGTCAACAAAATGGTGTGGTTGAAAGGAAACATAGACACATAGTGGAGATGGGTCTCACCCTTCTAGCTCAAGCCTCTATGCCTTTAACCTACTGGTGGGATGCTTTCTCTTTGGCCGTTTATATCATTAATCGTCTTCCTACGCCGCCTGTTTTAAGTGATATTTCTCCCTGGGAACAAGCCTTTCACTATCAACCTGATTTTCAATTCCTTAGGACTTTTGGTTGTGCCTGTTTTCCCTATCTACAGCCTTACCATTCACATAAGCTTCAATTTCGTAGTGATAAATGTGTTTTTCTCTGCTTGTCAAAAAGGGAAATCCCATAAGTTACCTTTCTCTCGATCTATTTCTCATACTTGGCATCCACTTGAACTCATTCATTGTGATCTTTGGGGGTCTTCCCTTATTGCTTCTACTGCTGGCTACAAATATTATATAAGCTTTGTAGATGATTTCACTAGACTCACTCACATTTACCCTCTTAAAACTAAGGGAGAAGCCTTCAATACCTTTTGCCAGTATAAAACTCTAGTTGAAAATAGGTTTGATAAGAAAATCAAAACACTTCAAACCGATTGGGGGGGGTGAGTTTAGGTCATTTTCATCTTACCTACAGCAACATGGAATTGAGTTTAGACATTCATGTCCTCACACAAGTCAACAAAATGGTGTGGTTGAAAGGAAACATAGACACATAGTGGAGATGGGTCTCACCCTTCTAGCTCAAGCCTCTATGCCTTTAACCTACTGGTGGGATGCTTTCTCTTTGGCCGTTTATATCATTAATCGTCTTCCTACGCCGCCTGTTTTAAGTGATATTTCTCCCTGGGAACAAGCCTTTCACTATCAACCTGATTTTCAATTCCTTAGGACTTTTGGTTGTGCCTGTTTTCCCTATCTACAGCCTTACCATTCACATAAGCTTCAATTTCGTAGTGATAAATGTGTTTTTCTCGGCTACAGTTTCAACCACAAAGGTTATAAATGTTTGAGTTCAAGTGGTCGTATATATATTTCCCGACATGTGGTTTTTAATGAGCTAGAGTTTCCTTTTCAACATGGTTTCCTTCATACCCCAGTCCCTTCATCTGCTCCTCAAGTGTCTCACTGTATTCCATTTCCTTCTGTCCCTCAGTCAAATAGCCCTTAGTCTCTTTCTAGTCCTGTGTCATCTCCTACTGCTGTGTCTCCTGTTTCCAACCATGCATCTGTATCTCGTGCAACTTCATCTTTTGAACCTTCTTCTTCTCAAGACTTAAATGCTAAGATAGGTTGTCAAGCTTCTCCTGTTACCTTTGGCTTGTCGATGGTTACTGATGTGGTTGCCTCTACTGGTGGAAGTGATGGTTCTGAGAGTCCTATCTCTGCAGCTCCTATTGATGATACTACGTCTGGTTCCTCTAATAACTCATTGGTTGGTCCTGTTGTCCCAGTTGAGAACCCTCATCCTATGCAAACCCGCACCAAGAGTGGCATCTTCAAACCAAAGAACTAGGGTGCTTTCCTTGCATCATGCTCTCTACCCAACGATGAGGTTGAACCAGTTTCTGCTCGTGAGGCTCTCTCCTCACCTCCGTGGAAGAGTGCAATGGATAGTGAGATGACTGCTTTGCTTCGTAACAGGACATGGACCCTTGTTCCACCTCCACCTGATTTGAATCTCATTGCTTGTAAGTGGATTTACAAAGTTAAACGCAAGGCTGATGGCACGTTTGATCGCTGCAAAGCAAGACTTGTGGCTAAAGGGTTCAATCAAGTTCCGGGTGTTGACTTTCATGAGACCTTCAGCCCGGTTGTCAAAGCTCCAACAATCCGTATTATCCTTGCTCTTGCAGTGGCAAAAGGTTGGCCAGTTCGCCAAATAGATGTGAACAATGCCTTTCTAAATGGAAGGCTAGAGGAAGCTGTTTATATGAGACAACTAGAGGACTATGTTGATAAATCTCATCCTACGGGCCTACGACAAGCTCCACGGGCGTGGTATGAAAGGTTTAAGTCCACTCTCATTGGTTGGGGCTTTAGAAACTCACGAACAGATAATTCTCTCTTCTTTTTCTCCTCTAGTTCGATGATTCTGATGGTTTTAATTTATGTTGACGATATCTTAGTGACAGGGGACTGTTCTACCTTCATTGATCAATTTGTTCTTCGGCTGAATTCCATCTTTGCCTTAAAAGACATTGGTCCTCTGACCTACTATTTGGGTGTTGAAGTTCATCGCATAGTAGAGGGCATGCATCTTCTTCAGACAAAATATATAAGAGAACTTCTCGATGGAACAAGGCTTAGTAACTTGAAACCATGTTCTACGCCTGCCGTCTCCAGCAAGCGGTTTTCAGCATACGAGGGGGAACCTATGAGCAATCCTACACTCTATAGGAGCGTCGTTGGAGCCTTACAGTACTTGACTCACACTCGGCCAGACATTTCCTTCATTGTCAACAATTTAAGTCAGTTTCTTCAACATCCATCGGTTACACACTGGCAGGCTGTCAAGAGAGTACATCGGTATCTAAAGGGAACTGCTGAGTTTGGTCTCTTTCTTCCTCATTCTACTCAATCATCCATTGTGGCGTTCACGGATGCTGACTGGGCGTGCAGTCCTGATGATCGTCGGTCAGTAGCTGCTTATTGTCTGTTCCATGGTCATTCTCTTATCGCTTGGTCTTCGAAGAAGCAATTCGTGGTTGCTCGGTCTAGCACCGAGTCCGAATACCGGTCTTTAGCTCAAACTGCCGCCGAAGTCACCTGGGTCCCGTCCCTACTACACGAACTTAATTTGAAATCTTCATCTGTTCCAATCATCTGGTGTGACAATGTGAGCGCTTTCTCTCTTGCTCAAAATTCGGTGTTCTATTCTCGAAGCAAACATGTGGAGCTAGATATTCACTTTGTGAGAGACAGAGTTCTGGCCAAAGAAATTGATGTTCGCTATGTTCCCTCTGAAGAGCAGCTGGCTGATGTATTTACAAAGCCTCTTTCTGAACATCACTTCTCTCGGTTGCGTGCCAAACTCGGTGTGATTCAATCACCCTCTCGTTTGAGGGGGGATGTGAGAATACCCCTCGAGACGATGTCGCTTAGGTAACTCAGAAACGCAGTCGTTTAGCCCTGCCTGTGTATTTAGCATTCTGTTGTAAATTTCCTATACGTGTCCATTTATTAGAGGAAGAGAATCTTCCCTCTCCCCTGTCAGCTGGCTATTTATTCCTTCTCCTACCAGTGTAATAATCATCGAATGAAATTGGAATTTACAGGACAAACCCATCTCATTGACTCCATCTACCCTATTTGCTAATATCTTGCTCCAACATTTTTTATCCCCTCCACAACCAGTCACTCTTGTTTTTGGATAGATAGCCTCATATGAAGTGAGGAGTTTCATCCTTACTCAATTGGAGCGTATGACTTAGCACAATAGGACCTATTGGACCTATGCTAAAGAGTGAGATGAAGCTATATCTAGAAGTTTTTTGTGATTGTAGCTCCAAACTTGACCCCTATCTTCCCAGACTTTCCAGCCATTAATTCTTCTCCAAGATCCTGAACAAACCAAACCGGATGATGATTCTTCTTCTAAGGATAGCCTCATATCAAAAACTTGTGCAAATTGCTTACCACAAGTGTACTGGTCAAGTTTTAATACAGTGTAATTGAATTAACGGATATCGTCCTCTGGATTAGGTTTCTAGCAATTTAAGTATCATGAATACTATTGTTCAATTTTATTTAGAGATCCAAACTTGATGAGAAAAACTATTCAAATAACAAAAACTAAAAAGGTGGAAATTCAAATGAGAGAAACTCTTAGGGAATTAACTTCACTAATTGGGATTATATATTAATTACTTGAATGCGATTAACATGCAATATTCCATAAGTCGAGGATAAACTAATTAAAATCATAACTATCTCTCGAGCATAAATAATTCTCTTGCACCTAACGAATTCAAGATTCCTATCTAAATTCTTTAAGATGCAAGGCCTTAAGTCTAATCCTCTTTACAACTTCTAAAGCGATCCTAAATCTCCCGATCTTAGAACTACTCTAGTTAGGCAAATTAAAATCTAATCTAAACTCCCTCTCTCGAGAAAGATTCAGAATAAACACCAATTAATCTATGGCCGGTAGACTAAAAGCATTAAGAGTATAACTTGTATAAATGGAATCAAAACAATAAAACATCCAAGAAATTAATCCATGAAACCCAAATGGCTACATCAATTCCTAAGACAAACAAGCTAACTCATAGTCTTACAACTACAAACAAAGCTTGAAAGAAATTCCATAAAAACAACACAAGATAAAGGGAAAGAAAGATATAAACTCGAGCTCTTGCCTTGAATCCCACTTCCCGCTCTTCCTCTAGCTCTCATACAAGAGGTCTTGAATCTGAAGGTGTTCATATAACACATGCGGAAGCAATTTTAGGATCGGAGGCACTTAATTACATCAATTTTAGAAAATGAAAACATGTTGTCTTTTGAATGGAAAAACAGAGTTGTTTTAGTACCAACCTTTTGGAGACCGATTGAGCAACTCCTTTTGATTCATTTGATCACGAATGGTGTGTGGACCACCTCTAGTGTCTTCCCTGCTATCCTCCGGCCTTAGAACGACTTGTGGGAGTCTATGGTGATAGGGATTGGAAGGGATGTGCTTGAGCACTTCAAGCTATTGAAGAGTTTGAGAGAGTGAGTTTGAGACAAAATTTTGGCAGCATAACACTATGATAAATTCCCTCTCTATTCTCCATCTTCTAATCCTTTATAGAGAATTTTTATGCATCTTAGATTCACCGATGTAAGACACATGGAGATGATAATTGAGTTAGTGGATTCAAGGTGTTCCATGGAGATTACATGCATAGTTGCACGGGTGTGGTGTCTTTCCACTATCCTAATCCATGCAAGAGTGGATTTATGGAAATTTCCACTATCTCCATGCAAGAATGAATTACCTTTCTTGGATTTTAAATTAAATTGCAATTCTAAATTGCCTTTTAATTTGTCAATTGATTTGAACAATTTCAATCAATTTCATGACATTAATTAAGTTAATTCATATGACCTTAACCAATCCACTAATCTTGAATCTTCATAAAATTTCAAGATTGAAATATCTATTTCAATTTTAATTAAAAAAATCATAATTATTTTAAAATTAAAATCATAATTAATTAAACAATTTAATCAATTATGTAATATATATCAATTTAATAATATGCACCTAACATGAATCCATATTCATATATATTGTATTTAAATCATATTTAAATACTATCTCTCTCAATTAATAGTTTAATCCATAATTAAACTATTGTGTTGATAATATCGTATATGATCGACACTAATTCCCTAAACCGAATTTAAACGATTCAAACTTTCCTATCACTATGTTCTAAGGTATATTCCGTGTGAGCTAGCAGGGGGACCTAATAGACCTACAGATCATGGGCTCCAACGATCCTGAGATTAACCGGCTAATCTCATTAACCTAGTTAACCTACATTCGTTAACTATCGGGACACTCCACTATAGCCCAAAAGTTGCACACCCCTCACTGTAGATATATTTCTGTCCACCCGATACAACCATGATTAGTAAGTCGACCCTTCACAGGTTGTTCGTAACTACAACGGGTCAAAATTAAAGTCTGTTTTACCCCTGAAGTTACTTCTAGTTCCTTAAGTTCCACTAATCCTCTAATGAACAATTGGTTTGTGGTTCTACCAACAAACCTAATCCCTCTCGATCAATGAGAGGGCGGGATCCCTTTGTTCAAGCCCTGGAGTCAGCACTTAAGGAAACAACCTATCTACTATCCTTAAAGAGGACAAGAGTGAATTCCGTCTTGCAGGACTATGTCTCCAGCTATTTACTTGGTCTCATCCCCCAAATGGTAGGCTTATTGAGTCGGTGAACTCGGGCACTCTCACCCATGCAAATTAAAGGATAATCTCGAATAAATAGGAGTTCATAGTTAACTCAGGATTAAGATCGAGTTACCTAGGTCATTGCAAGAGATAGTCAGTTTCATCAAACGACGTTATAAAGTGAAAGTGACTATTCTCGTGGTCCGGTCTTATGCAAACTCATTGCATAGGACGCTCTCACTCCTATGTCATTACATGAACGATTCAGGATCACATCGTTTGTATTAAATACAAAGTGAGTCGCATCCATAGTGTCCCCAAGATAAGGTACCCAACCTTATCCCTGTACTATATATCGTTTAGGCTATTACTTGAACTTGATCCATTCTTATGTTACTATATAAAGTTCAAGTTTTCATAACATAGCCTGGGGTTCTTAGTTTATTGGATTTGTGGTTATTTAGGCAAGATTAATACATATATAATCAATAACACTTAATTGAAAAAAAATAACTCTTTATTTACAAACAGTCGTCAAATGTTACATTTACTATCTACGAGTTTTAGGGCATAAAACCCAATTGAATCATAATTAGGGCTAAAATCTCACGGAATAAACTCCCCTTTTCCGGATGCACATCGCTATGTATTTATAGAAAAACAAGACAGCGTCGTGACGCTGTGCCTTTTCCGCCCAAAATAAATATGGAAAAAATGTCAAGTGTCGAGACGTTCTAAACACAACGTCTTGACGTTCTGTCCTTGGGTCTTCAAGCTGGGAATTGATAAGACCCAAGTAGTGTATTAACAACCCATTGGGATCACCTCCAAGACAATCAACGAAATAATAATGCTCCAAAACACCATAAATAAATCATCAATTAATCACCAAGCAATCAACCAATAATGGGCAACAATCAACCATAAAATTTAGAAGACTAAAATGCAAATAACACGCACGATTTATACGTGGAAAACCCCTTCGATGTGAAGAGTAAAAACCACAGGACTTATGAGGAGTCCACCCTTGTCACATTCTCTTATTATGATAAAATTGAGAGAAAAAGAATCCAAAGTAGTCATACAAAGATTCACAACCCGCCAATACTTTCATACCTAAGAGATCAACACTTAAGAGATAAAGATGAAAATATCTCCAGTTTTACAGGTTCTATCCAGCAATGATTATGAACAAACAAGAGCTCAAAACGACAATCAAACCATGAAAAACGAGGCCCTATGTGTCCCCAACAGGCTGACCAAATTTCAGAAAAATCCAACGGTTGAAATTCTGGCAATCGACAACTTTGTGAACACTGTTGCTGAAAATCCGAACTGCACTGCTCTCCCTACTTCTCTCCGTTTTTCTGTGTGTTTTTTCTGTATTTTCAACTGCCATATCTTTCCTTAGGTCATCTCATATCAAAGGGAAAATCCTAGACTTTCAAGACAAGCCAGCTCATTTAACCCCAATTGGGCTAAACACATAACCCGACATATTGGGCTCATAAACACAAGTTAAAAAACAAACCCTTGCTTGTGCAACAAGTGGGCTGAACTGAACATCCACAACAATCTCCCCCTCCAGCCTATCATGGGGAAGACACAATCACATCCATGATCACTTGATCTTCATCCCGACAAGCTTACTACAAAGCTCAATCTTGCTTCCGGGAACTACTTTAGTCAACATATCTGCACTATTTTTGTTAGTGTGGACTTTCTTCAATTTCATTCTCTTTTCTTCAATCACATATCGCAACCAATGATATCTAATGTCAATGTGTTTGGTGCGCGCATGATACATTGAATTCTTGCTCAAATCCATAACACTCTGACTATCACAGAATACTACATACTTGTAACGCGCCAAGATTTTTAAACTAATCCTAGCGACATTACTAACTCCCAAACCAAACTAACCGATTGCACTGAAAATTTCGGCAGAATAACGACATTCGTAGGACTAAACCAAAATTTTTAGAACACCTGTTAAGCATAAAACACACTTCTATAATCCAAACAACCCACAACTACACATCACCACAGCTCCAAGGCAACTCCACAAGCCCAAAACTCCACAAACATAAGTGAGTCAAATCTCGCATTCTCATTTAACCACAACCAAACCACAGAAACGCAACATACTAGATAAAGAATAACTTTATTAAATAAAAAGGAATTGAAACTACAGATGTAGCTAACCATAACTATGACTTCTCAAATTTAAACAACTAGACAAACCTTTAACTGAAATAAACATAAAACACTGTCCTATACAACCGGAGGAATAAATAACAATTATAACAAAACTAGGAACCCATAACTAGATAACAGAAACGCCTAGGCCAGTGGAGTCACTCCTCGTGCACCTCCTCTGCATCACCGGACTCATCGTATGCAAACTCACCTGTATCATCTAAAAATGTTGGGGGGAGAAAGGGGAGGGAGTCAATACAACCACGGTACTGGTAAGCAGCTCACACTCAGTGAACCATCAAACAGCAAACAACACATCAATCATGCTCAGCACACGCATCCAACATACTTTTTAAACAATAAACAACAATTCATGTTTCTTAAAGCGAGAACTAAACATCAAGACTCATGCTACTCAACGGGGTGACTCAAACATACACACAACATGCTATGCAACCCCACATGGATTCCGCGCCATGCTCGCTTTCTTAGCACATGATTTACGCGTCATGCCACGCACCAAAACACATGAATTCCGCACCATACAACGCAACTTAACACGTGATTTTCGTGTCACGCTCCGCACCAAACATGATTTCCGAGTCATGTAACGCACTCACACCGAGCACATGAATTACGCGCCATGCGCAGAGCACACTCACACGTGATTTACGCGTCACGCTTCGCACTCACAACCCACACGTGATTTACGCGTCACGCTCCGCACCAATAACATGATTTTCGCGTCATGTAGGGCAATCTTAATACGTGATTTCCGCGTCACGCTTCGCATACACAACCCAACTCACCTCTCTATGAGCACACAGGACTTTGCAACTTGACACTCATGCAACATAGCCAAAACCATAAGTATAATATGCTTAAGATACCACAACTCATCATGCTTTAAAATCAATCAAACAACATGCTTAACACATATCTCGAGTTACACATCAATCATCAAAGAATACTAGAAATACAAGTAAACAACCAACATGCTCATGCAATCAAACAGACTAAACGAGTAGAAACTACTTACAAAAAGCGCTTCTAAAGCAACTTCAACAACCCAATGTAGTCCAAGAAAGCTCCTAAATAACCAAGACAACCTCTACTAAATTAGAACCAACTTACAGATACTTTAAACATGCTTGAAAGGCCAAATTCAATCGAGAAAGGCTATTTCCTTGCTGGTCAGCAACTCAAAATTCCCCAAATTGAAAACCCAAAGCCTTTAGACTATGTGCAACCACGTCTAAGGCACAACGGGTAATGGGTACTTGCTGAATGGCCATAGTTAAGGCTTTTCAGCCGCTAGACAGCAAGCAAATAACACATATTTTCACTTTCTAAGAACCTATAGGAGTTGGGCAAAGCTTTTTAGGACTAAATAACTAATGGGTATCGATTAAAACATGATTTTAAAGCTTAACACCTAACAGGAAACTCAACTTGAAGCTAACAAGCTTAGGGACAACGATGAAACTTACCCAAACGGATCCGCTTTCATGCTAGACGGGTTATTCTAACCTCGAACAGGGTGTTAGAACGCTCCTTGGGCAGTGGGTGATCAAGCTGAAGTGTTTCGAACTCAATCGAACAGTTAGACGGCGCTGCAGAACAGGAAATTCATCACTAAACTAAATTTCCAACACCTAAACACATGGGTATTCTAATTTAAGCTCTAACCATGAATGGGTAAGAGTTAAAACTTACCGGAAACGTTAAGCGACGTCGTAACGATCCAAAATAGAGCGAAAACGCTACTGGACAGCACACCCACTAACTGAAACAACCGGATTCTTGCGTGGGTTAACCAAAAAGAGCAACGGGAGATTAGATCGAACCTTAAACCAACTGGAACGAGGGAAAAGAGACTTACCCACGAGCTACTTTGGCCGAAAACGCAAGGACAGAGAGAGAGACGACGTGAATACAGCGAAACGCGGAAGACAGAGCAGCGCGAAGACCTTCACACGCGACTCACAGTTGGCAGCGACTCTCACGGCTGCTGGGTCTTCGATTTCTGGCAAGGGACAGCAGCTGCTCGAGCTTCACAGCGATGGCGCAGAGAGAGGGCAAACCGAACCACAAAACCCACAAATTAGGAGAAGAGACACGGCGAAGAGACGACGACGCTGCGACGGGGCTCAGGCTGCAACCTACGACGACGGCGCAAGGGCTCGAACGGCGGCGACGCTGAAGCTTCACGGCAAAAGCAAGAAGAAATCAAGAGGGGGGCGGGCGCGAGATTGAGAGGAAGAGAGAAGGGATTTACTTTTTCTTTTTAGCTTTTCTTTTCTATTTCCTTTCTTTACTTTTAAATAAAACTTAAGAAAGAAAAACTCATTTTAATTAGGAATTAGTCTTTATCTAGGATTTTATTTAAAATCCCAAACTTAACTCCTAAAAAATTTGGGAAAAGAGAATCGCCCAACCGATTTAGGATCTAGGTCTTTTGAGTTTTAAAATAAATATCAAATATTAAACCTCCAAACTTTAGGAAATTTAAAGATTTAATTAAAAATCTCTTTTCCCTAAATTTTAGAAATTTAATTTAACAACCCAAGGCTAAACTTAAATTCTAATTTTTCAAATTAGAATAAAACGCTCAACAAATCCCAAAAGGGTTCGATTTCGAAACACGGGGCGTTACAATACTCATGTTGCTTCAAACCCAACTCTTGAAGGAAACTTTTAAGCCATAACATCTTCTTGCTTGCTTCCACTGCTGCAATATACTCTGCCTCAGTTGTGGACAATGCTACACATTTTTGTAGCTTGGATTGCCATGAGATGACTCCCCCTGAGAATGTAAACACATAACCTGAGGTAGACTTTCTATTATCAAAATCACCTGCCATGTCTGCATCAGTATAACCTTCAAGTATAGGTTTGCCACCTCCATAACATAAACTCAATTTGGAGGTGCCCCAAAAGTATATGAAGATCCACTTCACTGCTTCCCAATGAGTCTTACTTGGATTGGATAAGAAACGACTCACTAAACCAACTGCATGTGTAATATCAGGTCTAGTACACACCATAACATACATCAAAGAACCAACAACAGAAGAGTAAGGAATGGATGATATAGCTTATTTCTCCTTCTCTGTTGTAGGACAAGCTCTCTTATTTAGCTTGAAGTGAGTTGCTAGCGATGTACTAACAGGCTTAGCATGCTTAATATTGAACGTTTCAAGCACCCGTTCAATATACTTCTCCTGGGATAACCATAATTTCCCAGCTTTCCTGTCACGAGCAATCTCCATGCCTAAAATTTGTTGTGCATGACCCAAATCTTTCATGTCAAATGACTTGGACAAGTCTTTCTTCAAACTTTGAATCATATCTGCATTTTGTCCAACTATCAACATATCATCTACATATAAAAGAAGAATGATGAAGTTACCTCTAGGAAACTTTCTAAAATACACACAAGAATCAGCTATAGTTCGTTTATAACCATTGCTTATCATAAACGAATCAAATTTCTTGTACCACTGCCTTAGTGCCTGTCTAAGCCCATAAAAACTCTTCTTCAACTTGCAACCAAATTTCTCTTTCCCTTTTTCTTCAAATCCTTCAGGTTGGTTCATGTAGATCTCTTCATGCAAGTCACCATGTAAAAATGCAGTTTTTACATCAAGTTGCTCCAACTCAAGATCAAAACTTGCTGCTAAACCCACAACACGGTTCTGATAGATGTCATTTTGACCACCGGAGAGAAGATCTCATCAAAGTCAATGACCTTTTTCTGGTTGCATCCCTTTACCACTAATCTAGCTTTGAGCTTTACTATCTTCTCACCATCCTTCTTGTACTTGAAAACCCATCTGTTTCTCAAGACTTTTTTGCCCTTTGGAGGTTTCACTAGCTCATAGGTTTCGTTCTTTTTCAAGGAATTTATCTCTTCCTTCATTGCATCGAGCCACTGGTCTTTTTCAGCATGAGACAAGACCTCTTGATAGTTCTCTGGCTCTCCATCTTCACTAAGTAGAATGAACTTTGAGCTTGGATACCTTGTTGAAGGTTTACGCTCTCTAGTGGACCTTCGAACCTATGTATCCTCCACTTGAGGGGTAGGTTGCTCATCCTGCTCATGAACTTCTTCATGAATCACTTTCTCATGTACATTTTTCTCATGGATTTCTTCATTAGATGAAGACTCGTTAAGATTATCATTAACATGATCTGGTACATTACCATCAGGTTTTATCTCACCAACATCATCGTGTATGATAACTGCCCAAAAGGTAGTTATTTAGGCCTCATTTCTATATTGATTTGTGTGTCTTTTGTGATTAATAGGGTTGGTTTGAGATGTATATTATATGTTTTAACCCATTTGGAAGAATGGAAGCTTTGGAAATCATTTTGTGCAGAATCTGTTGCTGGGCGACTTGAGGGAGCAAATTCTGTGCTGCAGCAAAACTGGGAGCAAAACTGCCACGTCACAGCTCGTTAGCCAACTTCATGCACCGACTTCTGTTGAATTATTTTCGGGATAAAGGAGCAAGGAGAGCCTTACACGTGTCCATGTTGACCTAATTCAAGCCTCCTACCACCTCTATAAAAGGAGAAAGCCGCCCAAGTCAAATGCATTCCAACTTTCCTTGGAAGCCGAGTAGTATAGAGAGATTGGAGATTACCAAGAACACCATCATCTGCAAGCTGATTAAGGAGATTATTATTTTCTTTATTATCTTGTGATTATGGACATACCTACTCAGATTGTAATTCGTGTTTCCATGCTTATTATGAACTAAGTAGCTTTAGGCGTTGGTTAAGGAATATGTAGTTGCCGTGCTTCATCTCTAATAATATTTATTGATTATTGCATCTTGATTAATTGTTGTGCTTATTCTTATTTTATGCCCGCTTGGCCAGTCGGTATGAATACCTCTCTCTAGTTTCAGGGATGATTTAGAGAGTGTGTGGCGATTAATCACACTACGATCATTGTGTATTGGTGAACGCCAGTGACTGAGCTAGGGATAGCCAGTTGCCTAGTGCTTGATCGGTCGTACTTCATTGGGGTTGAAACACATTCCAAAAGATTCGGAGTTCCGGGAGGAATCCGCTAATAATACTGCGAGAGTTGCATGATCAATAATATTGCTAGAGCATCTTTTAAAACAATTACTAAACCTAACCAGCGCCTGCCTCTAATCTGTCTGCCTATTTGTTTACTTGTTGTTCTGTCATTTACTTTGCTTCAGCATAATTCTTATAAAACCCAATCATTTTTATTACCTTGAAACCATTAAAAGATTCATACAAAATAGATAGAGTGGAAGCTAGTTCAGGCCTTGGATTGACAAATACTTATTACTTGCTGCAGACTATGTATACTTGCACAGTGTTCTAGAGCATTTTTATATCTCATTTTTACTCACTCTGGGAACGCAACAAGTTTTTGGCGCCGTTGCCGGGGACTTGAATAAGTTTTTATCTGATCTGTTTTGTGTGTGTGTTTTAGTGGTTTGGTGCTAGAACTTTTTGATTGTTTCTTTTGTTTTTGCAGGTGTGAGTTTGGTGCATGAGCGATCCGCCTGGGGTGAGGTTCGAGCTTGATCCAGAAATCGAAAGGACATTCAGGATAAGAAGGAGGGAGCAGCGTAGACAGCAGAATCAAATGGCTGACGTGCCGCATCTACCGCAAGGTCCTGAAGGTCTAGCGAACCCCTAGCAGAATCGTGTGCTACAGCAAAACCCGCCGCTGGAGCAAAATGAGCAGCAAAATAATCAGGCTGAGAATCCTATCTTGGTAGCGAACGATAGGACCAGAGCTATTCGAGCTTACGCTTTTCCGATGTTTGATGAGTTGAATCCAGGGATTGCACGTCCTCAAATTCAAGCGGCAAATTTTGAAATGAAACCGGTAATGTTTCAGATGTTGCAAACCGTGGGGCAGTTCCATGGTTTGTCATCTGAAGACCCTCATTTACATCTTAAGTCTTTCCTAGGAGTTAGTGATTCTTTTGTAATTCAAGGAGTGCCTAGAGATGCCCTTAGATTAACTTTGTTCCCGTATTCTCTTAGAGATGGAGCAAAGGCGTGGTTAAATTCTTTTGCTCCAGGATCAATTAGGACAAGGGATGAGTTAGCTGAAAAATTTTTGAGTAAATATTTCCCACCTAATAGAAATGCTAAATTAAGGAGTGAAATAGTAGGGTTTAGGCAACTTGAAGATGAGACTTTTAGTGAGGCTTGGGAGAGGTTTAAGGAGCTTTTGCGAAAGTGTCCCCACCATGGCCTACCACATTATATCCAAATGGAAACATTTTACAATGGATTGAACGCGGTAACTCAAGGTATGGTTGATGCTTCGACTGGAGGGGCCCTTTTGGCAAAAACTTTTAACGAAGCCTATGAAATTTTAGAAAGAATATCTACTAATAGTTGTCAGTGGTCGGATGTTAGAGGCACAAATAAAAAGGTTAAGAGTGTATTAGAGGTTGATGGTGTGTCCACCATTAGGGCTGATCTTGCAATGATTGCTAACGCTCTTAAGAATGTGACAGTGATTAGTCATCAGCAGCCGCCGGCTGTGGAGCCTGCTGCAGTGGTGAATCAAGTTGCAGAGGAAGCTTGTGTCTATTGTGGTGAAAACCACAACTACGAGTTTTGCCCCAGCAATCCAGCTTCTGTGTTTTTTGTAGGTAATCAGAGGAATAACCCTTATTCTAACTTTTATAATCCAGGTTGGCGCAACCACCCCAACTTCGCGTGGGGAGGACAAGGGAGTAATGTGCAAATGCAGCAAAAGGTGAACCAGCCGGGATTTGCTAAAGCGCAGGTGTTGCCCCAGCAAAATAAGCAGGCTTTGCCCCAGCAAAATTCGGGGAATTCTCTCAAGGCAATGATGAAAGAATTTATGGCTCGTACAAACGCCGCAATTCAAAGTAATCAAGCTTCAATGAGAGCCCTGGAATTGCAGGTGGGTCAGCTAGCCAATGAGCTGAAGGCAAGGCCTCAAGGGAAACTTCCCTCAGATACTGAACACCCTAGAAGGGAAGGTAAGGAGCAGGTAAAGGCAGTGACTCTTAGGAGTGGTAAGCCACTAGAAGAAAGAAAAGAACCTAGTAAAACCCAGGATATAGATAATAATTGTGATAGAAATGTTGTTGTTGCTGAGAAAGATTTGGAGTCTGGTCAGGGTGCTGGAGGCAGCAATAAAGATGCTGGAGCATCTGGTTCTGATCCAGATATGGAACCACCTTATGTGCCGCCCCCACCTTATGTACCACCTCTACCTTTTCCACAAAGGCAAAAACCTAAGAATCAGGATGGTCAATTTAAAAAGTTTTTAGAGATTCTTAAGCAATTGCATATAAATATCCCTTTAGTAGAAGCTATAGAGCAAATGCCTAATTATGCTAAATTTCTTAAGGATATTTTAACTAAAAAGAAAAGGTTAGGTGAGTTTGAAACTGTATCTCTTACTGAGGAATGTAGTGCTATTCTTAAGAATGGGCTACCAACCAAGGCTAAGGATCCAGGATCATTTACTATACCTGTGTCTATAGGTGGAAAAGAGTTAGGTAGAGCACTCTGTGATTTAGGTGCAAGCATTAACCTTATGCCTCTTTCGGTCTATCGAAAGTTAGGTATTGGTGAAGCTAGACCTACCACAGTTACACTCCAACTAGCTGATAGGTCTATCACATATCCAGAGGGGAAAATTGAGGATGTCTTAGTGAAAGTGGATAAATTCATATTTCCTGTTGATTTCATTATTTTAGACTATGAGGCTGACAAAGATGTCCCAATTATTCTAGGACGTCCATTTTTGGCTACTGGTAGGGCGTTAATAGATGTTCAAAAAGGGGAATTAACAATGAGAGTCTGTAATGAGGAAGTAAAATTTAATGTGTTTAAGGCCATGAAGTATCCAGACGAAATGGAAGATTGCTCTTTCATTAGGATTCTGGAGAACACAATTGTTGAGACAGCAATTCAGGATTCGGCAAATAAGCATTTGCAAAAACATGGAGAGGTTAGTGTAGAAGATTTCGAAGTTTGTTCTATAGAAAGAAAAAATGAAAAAGATTTGTTTAGGTGTGAGGATGTTTTTGAGTCTTTAGATTTAGATCAAAGAAAGGCTCCCCCGATTAAGCCATCCCTGATTGAGGCACCTACTTTAGATTTGAAGCCCTTGCCGAATCATCTAAAGTACATGTATCTTGGGGAGGGTGAGACGTTGCCCATTATTGTTGCATCAGATTTAATGCCGGAGCATGAGAAGGCCTTAATAAAATTGCTGCAGCAATACCGCAAGGCTATTGGTTGGACATTGGCTGACATTCAGGGGATTAGCCCATCTTTTTGTATGCACAAAATCACTCTAGAGGAGGGATCCTTTAGGAGTATTGAGCAACAAAGAAGGCTTAACCCTGCAATGAAAGAAGTGGTTAAAAAGGAGGTGATTAAATGGTTGGATGCTGGCATAATTTATCCAATTGCAGACAGCAATTGGGTGAGCCCTGTCCAATGTGTTCCTAAGAAAGGAGGTGTCACTATGGTGAGCAATAAAGACAATGAGTTGATCCCAACTAGGACAGTAACTGGTTGGAGGGTTTGCATGGATTACAGGAGGCTTAATAAAGCCACCCGTAAGGACCACTTCCCTCTACCATTTATTGACCAGATGTTGGATAGATTGGCTGGTCAGGCCTACTACTGTTTCTTGGATGGTTATTCTGGGTATAACCAGATTACTATTGCTCCTGAGGATCAGGAAAAAACCACTTTCACCTGCCCGTATGGGACGTTTGCTTTCAGGCGAATGCCTTTTGGCCTTTGCAATGCTCCAGCAACATTTCAGCGGTGTATGTTAGCAATTTTTTCTGATATGATTGAGTCCACTGTTGAGGTATTCATGGACGATTTCTCAGTTTTTGGAGGGTCTTTTCAGAGTTGTTTAGATAATTTAGGTCAGGTGTTAAAAAGATGTGAGGATACCCATCTAGTTCTTAATTGGGAAAAATGCCACTTCATGGTGAAGGAGGGCATAGTGTTAGGTCATAGGATTTCTAAGAATGGTCTAGAAGTTGATAGAGCGAAAGTTGAGGTTATTGAGAGATTAGAACCACCGAATTCAGTGAAAGGGATTCGGAGTTTTTTAGGACATGCTGGATTTTATAGAAGATTCATAAAGGATTTTTCCAAAATCAGTAAACCTCTTTGTAACTTATTGTGCACTGATCATGTTTTTGACTTTGATGCAGATTGTAGGAAGGCTTTTGAAACATTAAAGGCTGCTTTAATCTCAGCACCCATTCTTTGTGCACCTAATTGGAAATTACCGTTTGAGGTAATGTGCGATGCGAGTGATGCTGCAGTAGGTGCAATGCTGGGGCAAAAGCAGGGCAAATTTATCCATCCTATCTATTATGCAAGCAGGATTTTAAATGAGGCACAAGTCAACTACACAACTACTGAAAAGGAGTTGTTAGCTGTCGTGTTTGCCTTTGAGAAATTTCGGCCGTATTTGGTTGGATCCAAAGTCACGGTGTTCACGGATCATGCAGCAATAAGGTATTTAATGTCAAAGAAAGATGCAAAACCTAGACTAATTCGTTGGGTTTTATTATTGCAGGAGTTCGACTTGGAGATAAAGGTTAAGAAGGGATCAGAGAATGTCATTGCAGATCATTTGTCTCGTCTTGATTCATCATCATCTTTGCTGGAGCAATCTGCCATTTCCGATTCTTTTCCAGATGAACAGCTTTTTGCTGTTCAGGTAAAGGTAGTCAGGGATGTCCCTTGGTATGCTGATATTGCCAATTTTTTGGTCAAGGGAGTCACTCCTATTGACATGGATTGGAGGCAGAAGAAAAAGTTTAAGCATGATGCAAAATTTTTTTATTGGGATGAGTCGTTTATGTATAAGCAATGCTCTGATGGTATTATTCGTAGGTGTGTTTCAGGTGATGAAGCAAAGGAAATCCTGGAGCAATGTCACTCTTCGCCGTATGGAGGCCATTTCAGCGGACAGAGGACAGCTATGAGGATTTTGCATTGCGGATTCTTTTGGCCTACCTTGTTTAAGGATGCCCACTGGTTCTACAAGCAATGTGATGCTTGCCAAAGGAGAGGAAACTTGGGGCCTAGAGATGAAATGCCTCTTACTTACATTTTAGAAGTCGAATTATTCGATGTATGGGGTATCGATTTTATGGGGCCATTTCCCCCTTCTAATGGCAATGTTTTTATCTTATTGGCAGTAGATTACGTGTCCAAGTGGGTGGAGGCCATTGCATGCCATCAGAGTGATGCCAAGACGGTTTCAAGGTTTCTCCAATAGCACATTTTTGCGCGGTTTGGGACACCTAGAGCTTTAGTAAGTGATGAGGGTACACATTTTGTTAATAATATCTTAACTAAGCTTTTAGCTAAGTATGGAATCAAGCATAGGATAGCTACCCCCTATCACCCACAGGCTAATGGTCAAGCTGAGATAAGTAATAGAGAAATTAAATCAATTCTAGAAAAAGTAGTTCATCCATCTAGAAAGGATTGGTCTTTTAGGTTGGATGAGGCTCTTTGGGCTTATAGGACAGCCTATAAGACTCCTCTAGGTATGTCTCCCTATCGGTTAGTATATGGGAAAGCTTGTCATTTACCATTAGAGCTAGAGCATAAAACATTTTGGGCTTTGAAAAAATTAAATTTTGATCTGAGTCGTGCAGGAGCAATGAGAATGCTACAGCTTAACGAATTGGAAGAATTTTGCCAATTTTCTTATGAGAATGCGAAAATATATAAAGAAAAGACTAAGTTGTGGCATGACAAGAAAATTAGGCCTAAAGAGTTTGTCAAAGGTCAAAAAGTTTTGCTTTATAATTCTAGATTAAAGTTGTTTCCTGGGAAATTAAAGTCCAAATGGTCAGGTCCGTTTGTGGTGATTGAGGTTTTTCCCCATGGAGCAATTACTTTGCAAGATGAAAAAGATGGAAAAGTATTCAAGGTGAATGGTCAGCGTGTCAAGCATTATTGGGGAGAGGATTTCCAGACGAAATATCCTTCCCTAAGGTTGGTTGATGATTGAGAGAGCACGATTTGTGCGGGAGCATGTTACAGAGCAAAATTTTGAGCTCCCAGTGTCTGTTTTTATTTTTCGCTAATTTGTTTTTAAATTCGATGAGGATAGATTTGGTTTGATTGAATTTTTGCATGATTAATTTTAATTTCATTGATATTTATAATTTTGTAGAATTTATTAGATTTGATTTCGCTTTATTTATTTAAGTTATCTGTGAATTATCTTTTAATTAGGTTTTCGGTTATTTAAATTTCTGTTAGATTTGATTTGAATAAAATTTCTCCTTATTTAATTCGGTTTTGAATAGTAAAAAGATTTGATTTGAGCGGTATATTTGAATTTCCAGATTTAATTTTTTTTTCTCTATTTTGAATTTAAATTTTCCGTATCCGAGATTCTTCAGGTAATCTTTTCAGAAGGTTGTTGCGGCAAGGTTATGGCTGAAGCAAATTTTCAGTCCGAATAGAAGGGATTTTGTTGTAAATTTATTTTTACCGTTTGGATTTCCTTTGAATTTTTACAGGTTGGGTTGCATGCGTACTCTGATGAGGGCACGTGTCGAACAGTGATCATCCAGGGGCGTGGATGGTGGACAGCACATGATTATTTACCATGGGCGATTAAAATTCAGGAATTTACCGTTGATGGATTTAAATTCCAAGATTGCATGCAGATCTGAACGGTAAACTCAATTAATGTGAGCAAAATCTTTCGGTTAGGATTCAATTTGCTGCAGCCCTATTCATTAATACCTTCTGGTAGGTAAGTTTCACTTCATCTTCTTGATTCAAATCTTTGCCTGTACATTCTTCTTTCTTTGTTAATTTTTTCTGTAAACCCCTTGCGTCTTCAATGGCCAAAACGAGAGCTAGAAAAGAGAGGGAGAATGAGGACGAGGAGGTACCTGTTACCCCTGTAGCACAGAAAGCAAAAACGAAAAAGAAGAAGACGCCAGAGGAGAAAGAAGCGAAAAGGAGGAGAAAGCAACAGAGGGCCGAGGATCAGGAGGCTCTACAGAAAGCGACGGATGATGTGGCTGCCACAGTAGTTGAAGAAAACCCGCAAGAACCAGAAGAACAGAACCTAGAACAGACTGAGCAGAGAGTCGCGGGTACAGAAGAAGTTCAAAAGGAGCAAACAGAGGAAGTTCAAGAGGATCGGACCGAGGAAGTTCGAGAAGAAATTACAGAGGAACTTCAAGAAAAGCAGGCCGAGGATGTACAAATGCAACAGGCAGAAGATGTTCAGGTACCGGATACTGAGCCAGTGCAGGAGGCTCAAGTAGAGGTGATCATGCCGGAGGTTCCAAAGCGTCGCCGCGTTAAGAGGAAAGCAGGCCGCGCTAGGGTTGTCCGGACTGATACTCCTTCGCCTCCGACAACTGATTCTGAAAGAGAAAATGCAAGAAGAGAGGAATGGGAAAAGAAGGAAGCTGAGGACAAGGCAAGAGAAGAAGAAGCGAAGAAAGCGGAAGAGGAGATTTTGCTCAAGCGAAGGGCGGAAAAGGGCAAAAGCGTGGCTGAAGCTTCGGAAGAACCTGACGAGATTGAGGAGTCGAGATTTCCGTACAACCGCTTCGTCAATAACCTTGCTCGGGCAAAGTATGTTGAGATGCTGAGAAGGGATTTCCTGTTTGAACGAGGATTTGGTGATGATCTGCCGCGGTTCTTGAGGACTGGAATAGTGAACCTCGGCTGGAGTCAATTTTGTGCGAAGCCGGAGCCTGTTAATTCCAACATTGTTCGGGAGTTTTACGCAAATCTTGACGATCAGGAAGAATTTCAGGTTATAGTTCGAGGAATGCCAGTGGACTGGAGCCCAGAAGCCATTAATGATTTGTTCAATCTCCAGGATTTTCCGCATGCGGCCTTTAATGAGATGGTGGTCGCACCATCTAACGACCAATTAAATGCGGCTGTCCGAGAGGTTGGCATTGAGGGGGCCCAGTGGAGACTGTCGAAGACGGAAAAGCGCACATTTCAGGCTGCTTATTTGAAAAGCGAGGCCAATGCATGGATGGGTTTCATCAAGCTGCGCTTAATGCCGACAACTCACGACTCAACGGTATCTCGAGACCGGGTTTTGCTTGCCTTTGCTATTCTTCGTTCCATGAGTATTGATGTGGGTAAGATCATTTCTTCTGAGATTCTTGATTGCTGGAGGAAAAAGGTGGGGAAGCTGTTTTTCCCCAACACTATCACGATGCTATGCCGAAGGGCAGAGGTGCCAGAAGATGAGGATGATGTGCCGTTAATAGACAAGGGGATAATTGACACACCAAATCTGGCTAGGCTTCAGAGGACGCAGGAAGCACGCCAAGGAGGTTTGGTGTGCGGCATCCACCAAATGCAGGAGCAATTACAGCTGCATTCCAGCAGGATGGAATTTGTTGAAAGACAATTGCAGACTTTCTGGAGCTATGTGAAAAGGAGGGATGCCGCGTTGAGGGTAGCCTTGCAGTCGAATTTTTCCAAGCCATATCCGGCTTTACCCGTATTCCCTGACGACCTACTGAACCCCTGGATCCCACCCCCACCTATTGAACGAGAGGAAGTTGATGAAGAGCAGGGTCAGGAAGATTGATGGATGAGATGATCTTTAGCGAGCATTTCTTTTGTTCCTATCTTTTTGTTTGCTCGCGCATGTTTGACCCTGTTTACTGTTCTGTTTGCTTGTTTCTTTTTGTTTTGAAAAAAGACAAAGAAAAAGGAAAAATATATCTCTGCTTATGTAATTTCTTTTCATGTTTTTAATGAAATTTCCTAGATGTTTCTGTTCTATGAGCACTGAGTAACTCTGACTTAACTAATTTCTTCTGAATTTTTGAAGCTTGGACTGGCTAAGCTTAATTAGATCAAGGTATTCTGATCTTCAGAAACCTTTTGCTTGAGCATTTTCTCTGACCTGGTCGTTGCTGCGGCAAAGAAAATTCTGGAGGTAGTGTTGACTTATGTGATCCACTTTAAGCTTAGGTCTAGTCCCGCGCTTAGTTTTAAAATTCAGATAGAAAAATTTAAGTTTGGGGGTGTCATTTAAAATCTTAATGATTCCTTAGGGACAATGAATAATTCCAGTTTGGGGGACTTTTTGCTACTCCAATTGTTTTGCTCGAGCATTCTTCTCCTTCATTAAATAGTTTGTTAGGTTATTGAGTAACCGGGGACATTTGTGATACCCACAGTTTGTCTTCGCGTCAAAAGATGACCTAGGAAATGTGAAGAATGATGAAAAATTATTTGCTAAAAAAATGATTGTTGAAAATTTTGCTGAGAAAATTCATGGAGCAAAAGTTTTGAAGGATGAATGATAGTCCAACAGTTTTTCTGTCTCCCAGAACTTAGGTGAGCTTCATCATAAAATGTTGCCATTCTGAGGGGCAAGAGATGAAATAACTAAGGATTTTTTAGCTTTATAAAGAGTATTTAGCCTAGTGGGTGATGAGTTTGAGGCATGGGTATACTGCACCATAAAGTGGGTCGTCCCATGCTTAAGAGCTTATGACTGTAGGGCTGCTTTAAGTCTGAAGAACAAAAATATAAACCCCTGAAATATGTGTTCAAATATGTCTGATAATAGAGTTAAGCTGTGGCAAGTTCTTAGAATTGAGTTAAAAGTGGTGATTATTTGTCCATGCCGGAAGAATTATTTTGCTGCAGCAGAGCTTGGTTTTGCAGAGTGCTCAGGTAAAGGTTGAAGGTAGTATTGGATTGTCTAGTTTGATTAAGCTATTCTTTGTCTAATGTTTTGAGTTCTTGAAGGGAAGGTTGGTTAGTATTGCTCGGGACGCGCAATAGTTCAAGTTTGGGGGTGTGATAACTGCCCAAAAGGTAGTTATTTAGGCCTCATTTCTATATTGATTTGTGTGTCTTTTGTGCTTAATAGGGTTGGTTTGAGATGTAAATTATATGTTTTAACCCATTTGGAAGAATGGAAGCTTTGGAAATCATTTTGTGCAGAATCTGTTGCTGGGCGACTTGAGGGAGCAAATTCTGTGCTGCAGCAAAACTGGGAGCAAAACTGCCACGTCACAGCTCGTTAGCCAACTTCATGCACCGACTTCTGTTGAATTATTTTCGGGATAAAGGAGCAAGGAGAGCCTTACACGTGTCCATGTTGACCTAATTCAAGCCTCCTACCACCTCTATAAAAGGAGAAAGCCGCCCAAGTCAAATGCATTCCAACTTTCCTTGGAAGCCGAGTAGTATAGAGAGATTGGAGATTACCAAGAACACCATCATCTGCAAGCTGATTAAGGAGATTATTATTTTCTTTATTATCTTGTGATTATGGACATGCCTACTCAGATTGTAATTCGTGTTTCCATGCTTATTATGAACTAAGTAGCTTTAGGCGTTGGTTCAGGAATATGTAGTTGTCGTGCTTCATCTCTAATAATATTTATTGATTATTGCATCTTGATTAATTGTTGTGCTTATTCTTATTTTATGCCCGCTTGGCCAGCCGGTATGAATACCTCTCTCTAGTTTCAGGGATGATTTAGAGAGTGTGTGGCGATTAATCACACTACGATCATTGTGTATTGGTGAACGCCAGTGACTGAGCTAGGGATAGCCAGTTGCCTAGTGCTTGATCGGTCGTACTTCATTGGGGTTGAAACACATTCCAAAAGATTCGGAGTTCCGGGAGGAATCCGCTAATAATACTACGAGAGTTGCATGATCAATAATATTGCTAGAGCATCTTTTAAAACAATTACTAAACCTAACCAGCGCCTGCCTCTAATCTGTCTGCCTATTTGTTTACTTGTTGTTCTGTCATTTACTTTGATTCAGCATAATTCTTATAAAACCCAATCATTTTTATTACCTTGAAACCATTAAAAGATTCATACAAAATAGATAGAGTGGAAGCTAGTTCAGGCCTTGGATTGACAAATACTTATTACTTGCTGCAGACTATGTATACTTGCACAGTGTTCTAGAGCATTTTTATATCTCATTTTTACTCACTCTGGGAACGCAACAGTGTACATCATCAAGTACATCTTCAACATTCTCATTTGCTGGCTAAATAACAAAGGGAATAGAGGTAGAATCCTTAGTAGTTTCAAGAAACAACTCTGAAGTAGAAGTTTACCTTGTACTCAGAAGATCCGCACCCTTCTCGTGCTCAAAGAATACTACATCTCTGCTTCTCACTGCCCTCTTCTTTTCTGGATCATAGAGCCTGTAACCATACTCTTCATCCCCATACCCAACAAATACACATGGATTGGTCTTCGAATCAAGTTTTGACCTCTGTTCTTTAGGCACATGCATGTATGCCTTGCTGCTAAAGACTCTCAGATGTGAATCAGTAGGATCATGTCCCTTCCATGCTCTCTCTGGAATGTCTAGACCAAGAGGAACCAATGGAGATTGATGCGCAAATTGCTTACCGCAAGTGTACGAGCCAAGTTATAATATAGTGAAAATAATTTCGAATGTCGTCCTCTGGATTGGGTTTCTAATCAATCTAATTACCACAAATGCTCTA
This sequence comes from Luffa aegyptiaca, assembly GCA_017139565.1. Classification (NCBI taxonomy): domain Eukaryota; kingdom Viridiplantae; phylum Streptophyta; class Magnoliopsida; order Cucurbitales; family Cucurbitaceae; genus Luffa; species Luffa aegyptiaca. The sequence continues at coordinate 30,325,167 of CM029397.1, forward strand.
ATCCAATTTTATTTAGGGAACCGAACTAAGTGAGAATGAATAGAAAAATAACACAAATCTAAAAAGTGTGACAATCAATTGATGGCAAAGGTCTTAGGGAGTTGATTTCTCCAATTGGGATTATAGATTAATTAATGGATTATCAATATGCTATGATTCATAAATCAAGGAAACAACAACCATACATATCTCTCCCGAGCATACGTAATTTTCTCACATGCAATGAACCCGATATCCCTAACATGCAAGGCATTAAGGTTAGTCCTTTTTACCGATTTCTAGAATTATCTATTATCTCCCCATATCTAGATTAATCCTAGTTATGCATAATGATTTCTAAGCTAAATCCCCTCTCCCGAGTTAGATTTAAACACAAACAACATTCAATTCATGGCCGGTAAATTGAAAGCATTAAACATACATTATGCATAAATGAACTCATAGCAAAAATCCATAAAATCAATCCATAATTGCCCCAATGGCTACATCAATCCCTAAGGTTTAAACTTAGCTACTCATAATCCGCGTTACGATATAAACTAAGTACAAATCAGCCATTAAAACTACTAAAGTAAAGGGGAAAGAGAATTAAACGCTAAGTAGGCCGAGACCGCACGTCCCCGTCACGATCTCCATGAACAAAGCCTTGAATCCCGCTTTTCTCCACTTGCTTCAGCCTCCACAGCAGCTCTCTAGTCGAGTTTTTGGCCAAAAAGTCATCAAAAGAAGTCCCCAAATCTGACCTAATCGCATTCTATTTATAGGAAAAATTGGCGTAGCGTCGCGACGCTACCGCGATATTGCAGATTCTGTATACGAATTTCACCGAGAGCGTCGAGACGCTATGGTCACAGTATCGCGACGCTGTGACCTTTTGCCGTCTGATTAGAAATGGAAATTGCACAGCATCGAGACGCCCAGGGTTAGGGTCTCGACGCTGGTCCCGATTTTAGCCCTATTCCAAATGCTTCCAACTTGATTTAACTTTGTTCCTTTGGCCTTTATTTACGTCCCGAACATCCAATTAGCTCCAATTTCTCGATTTAACTCCAAAGCATGATTCCTACAAATAAAACACAAAAATGCATAATTTTGGCCAATTAAATGTAAAATACTAGCTTAATTAATTAAGGAAAAATAGCTAGCTATGCTCGCTATCAAACACCCCAAAACTTAAGCTTTTGCTAGTCCTTGAGCAAACTAAACTCAAGCATACAGTCAAAAAATAGATGCAACAAACATGACTCAATCCTCAAGGCTCAAAAGTCAATAATCAAGCAATCAAGAGACATGCACATAAGGTCCAATGAAGGAGACAAATCAAAAGTTTTCCAAAATTAACTTGCACAAGCGAGATCTAACTTAGCTAGATTAGACTCTAATAGCCCGGGATTGGATTACTAAACTCTCAACTCATCTTCCCTTTACACTGGCACTAAGGATTCACTAACGAGTCAATGGAACAAATTAGTTTGTTTTCATCCATACTTAGGTGCTTAAAATTGAAAATTACATCAAGCATTTATAAGTGGCACTAGCTTTCACACACCTATTGTAGGGACCCATAACCCAAGTTTTACCCTTTGGTTGGCCTAACTGATCACAACAAGGGTAGCTCTTTTTGCCTAAATCATTATTCAACATTGCATTGCGCGCAAGTCATGACTTTATTTTTCTTTCAATATGTAACAACAAGAATGATTTTTCCTTATGAGCATGATAAGCATATATTCTTTTTTTCCTCCTAGGCAAGTTTAAGCATGCTAATTTGCAAAAAATTAACTCTTTAGCTCTTCCCTACACTTATCGAGGTGACAACAAGCATGTGAACCTAAGAATTCGCTCCTAAGCATTAAAATCCAAATCCAGCCAAGAAAAATGCTCTACTCATGCAAGACATCTCCTAGAAAAAGTTTAAAAAGTCTCCCTTTTTGGGCACTCATGCTTACAACTCATCAAAAGCTTGAAAATTGACAAGAAAGCCTATCCTAGGAAATCATAGTCATGCAAAAATAGCATCCACAAAACAACCACATGCTCAAATCATAGAAAGCTCAAAAAATATAGCCCGAACTCAGATGCTCAAGTGTTCCACCAACATGATATTCCACCCCCAAACTTAAAACATGCATTGTTCTCAATGTATAAAGAAAATAAGGTAATATCAAGCATGAGAACAAAAAAAGAATGGAAGGAGTGAACAATACTGCCCTGGAATGACGATGTCCTCTTTTATGGAAGCTTGCAAGCAAAGGAGAAACTGGAACCAAGACCTACAAAACAAAAACAACAAGCAAATCAAAATAAAAAAGAAAACACAACTGATCTTACCTGGGTTGCCTCCCATAAGCGCTTGTTTAACGTCATTAGCTCGACGTGTTGACCGAATAGGAATCAAGGTGGTCTAATGTCAGGCGTTCCATCAATGGTGCTCTTCCTAGCACCTTTCCTATAGCCCACAACAAATGTCTCAGATGTGCTCTGAGGATCCTCAAATGCCTTCAAAATCTCCTTCTCATGTTGGACCCGAATGATAAGCTCCCTACGCTCAATGTCAATTATAGCTCTCCCTGTAGCAAGGAATGGTCTCCCTAATATTAGACAAATCAACCATTAAAACTACTAAAGTAAAGGGGAAAGAGAATTAAACGCTAAGTAGGCCGAGACCGCACGTCCCCTTCACGATCTCCACGAACAAAGCCTTGAATCCCGCTTTTCTCCACTTGCTTCAGCCTCCACAACAGCTCTCTAATCGAGTTTTTGGCCAAAAAGTCATCAAAAGAAGTCCCCAAATCTGACCTAATCGCATTCTATTTATAGGAAAAATTGGCGTAGCATCGCGACGCTACCGCGATATCGCAGATTCTGTATACGGATTTCACCGAGAGCGTCGAGACGCTATGGTCACAGTATCGCGACACTGTGACCTTTTGCCGTCTGATCAGAAATGGAAATTGCACAGCGTCGAGACGCCCAGGGTTAGGGTCTCGACGCTGGTCCCGATTTTAGCCCTATTCCAAATGCTTCCAACTTGATCTAACTTTGTTCCTTTGGCCTTTATTTACGTCCCGAACATCCAATTAGCTCCAATTTCTCGATTTAACTCCAAAGCATGATTCCTACAAATAAAACACAAAAATGCATAATTTTGGCCAATGAAATGTTAAAGACTAGCTTAATTAATTAGGGAAAAATAGCTAGCTATGCTCGCTATCAGAGATCCATTAATCAAATACACGACACATTGCACTACTTCAGCCCAAAATGTCTTAGGAAGATCAGACATTCTAAGCATGCACCTCACCTTCTCTACAATAGTTCCGTTCATCCTCTCAACAACTCCATTGTGTTGTGGTGTGTCAGGCTCTATTTTCTCATGTATAATGCCATGTTGTGAACAATAATACTTGAACTCATTCAAAGTATACTCACCACCATTGTCAGATCGAAGACGCTTCAACTTTCTTTCGGTCTCCCTTTCTACCATGGCATGAAACTTTTTGAAAATCTCGAACACTTGGCTTTTTGTCTTCAACATATACACCCAAGTTCTTCGTGTAGCATCATCAATGAAAGTGACAAAATATCTATTGCCACCAAGAGACTCAACCTCAATAGGACCACAAACATCAGAGTGAACTAACTCCAACTTTCCTTCCCTTCTGGTGGACTTCCCAGAAAAGGATACTCTATGCTACTTGCCTTCCAAACAATGATCACAAGGGTCAAGAGGAACTGTCTTATCAACATGGATAAGAGATTTACCAGCAAACAGTTTAATCTCCTTGTCACTCATATGCCCTAGCCTTCGATGCCACAAGTTAGGAGAATTCTTTTCTTCAACTGCATTCAGCTCAGAAGAACATACACTCAAGTATGTTTTATACAAAGAGCAACACAACTCACCATGAGCAACTGTTATTGAACCCTTAGAAAATTTCCATTTACTATCTGCAAAGGTATGTTGAAATCCTTCTTGATCAAGAACATTTGCAGACAACAAGTTAAGGCGTAAATCAGGAATATGGCACACATTCTTTAATGTAAGCATATGCACCCAACACTTGTCTTCACACGAATATCACCTAACCCAACAATGCTAGCTGAGCTCTAGTTTCCCATCTTCACACTACCAAAATCATCAAATTGATAGTTCATGAAATACTCCCTTTTGGGAACACAATGGTATGAAGTAGCTGAATCTACCAGCCACTCTGTATCTAAACTCTCTACATGATGACACTCACTAGTTGCACAAATCAAGGTGACATCATCATCACTCTTAGAAGTGATTGCTATAGTATTTTTTATCATCTCCCTCTTTTTGTGAGTCTTGCTTCTTACCTTGTTCTTTCTTCCAACGATAGCAAAATTTTTTGATATGACCAGGCTTGTTGCAGTAATAACATGTCCTAGTCTCTCTATCTCTAGACTTGGACCTCCCTTTTGAGTTACCACGACCTTTGGGTCCCCTACTCTTGTTTCTTCCACGATTCTCAACAACAAGAGCATGTGAATTATCAACTCCCATCTCATTTCTTCTTATCTCTTCATTGAACATGCTTTCTTTAATAACATTCAAAGATAGAACACCTTCTGGAGCAGAGTTACTAATAGTCACAACCAAAGTTTCCCAACTGTCTGACAAAGAACTCAACGAGAACAAACCCTGCAATTCATCATTAAGAACAATCTTCATAGTAGTCAACTTGTTAATAATATCCTGGAAGTCACTCTAATGCTAAAAACAAACTTCTCACCCTTCAATTTCAAATTAACAAGCTTTTTGATTAATGAAGCTTTGTTATGCATGGTCTTCCTTTCATAAAGACCTTCCAATTTCTTCCACAACGCATATGGGTCGGACTCTTGAGACACATGGTTGAAAATGCTAATATCAACCCACTGCCTAATAGTCCCCAAAGTTTTCCTCTTTAACTTTCCCCAATCTTTCTCTTCCATTTTCTCTGGTTTTGCAAGTTTAATAATGGTACCATCAGCTCCTGTGGTTCCTTCAATTGGATCAAATAGATCTTTACAATATAACAAATCCTCCATCATCAGTCTCTAGATGGAATAATTGGTTGATGTCAATTTAATCATTGAACTACCTCCACTACTACTAGTAGACTCCATAACAATGATTAAATTAAAACCTTGCTCTAATACCAATTGATAGAACCCAAGTAGTATATTAACAACCCATTGGGATCACCTCCAAGACAATCAACCAAATAATAATGCTCCAAAACACCACAAATAAATCACCAAGCAATCAACCAATAATGGACAACAATCAACCATAAAATTTAGAAGACTAAAACGCAAATAACACGCACGATTTATGCGTGGAAAACCCCTTCGATGTAAAGAGTAAAAACCACGGGACTTATGAGGAGTCCACCCTTGTCACCTTCTCTTATTATGATAAAATTGAGGGAAAAAGAATCCAAATTAGTCATACAAAGATTCACAACCCACCAATACTTTCATACCTAAGAGATCAACACTTAAGAGATAAAGAAGATGAAAATATCTTCTGTTTTACAGGTTTTGTCCAGTAGCGATTACGAACAAGCCAGAGCTTAAAATGACGATCCAACCGTGCAAAACGAGACCCTATGTGTCCTCAACAGGCTGACCAAATTTTAGCAAAAGCCAACGATTGAAACTCCAGCAATCGATAACTTTGTGAACATTGTCGCTGAAAATCCGAACTGCACTGCTTTCCCTGCTTCTCTCCGTTTTACTGTGTGTTTTTTTATGTATTTTAAATTTTCGTCTCTTTCCTTAGGTCATCTCATATCAAAAGAAAAACCCTAGACTTTCAAGACAAGCCAACTCATTTAACCCCAATTGGGCTAAACACACAACTGATAGCGCGCATAGCGAGTTGTTTTTCCCTATTCATTTTAGTTAGTCTTTGAGTATTATTTGGCCAATTTAATACACTTTCATGCTCTTTTTGTAGGAATTGATTATTGAAGCTAAATCAAGAAATTGGAGTTGTTCGGGTGTTCGGGACGCTAAAAGAAGCCAAAAGAATGAAGAGGAATCGAGTTGGAGGCTTACAAATGAGGCAAACCCAAGAGCTAGCGTCTCGACACTGCAAAAATCTCCTTAAACAGAATGGGCGGTAAAGAGGACAGCGTCTTGACGCTGTCAAGAATTTCTATATCAGAATAAGGGGGCAAGCGACAGCGTCGCGACATTGTCCATAGCGTCTCGACGTTGTCGATAGATTCCTGTAAATACAATATGATGAGCTACGACCAAGGGGAGTCCAATTGGAGAGAATTTAGACCTAAAAACGATTAGAGACCTTCTGTGGGAGCTGAAGCAAGGCTTAGGAGTGGGAACCAAGCTTGAAGACGTGGAGATCGTGACGGGGACGTGTCAGTTTCAACGGATTCAAGAGTTTTCCTTTCTTTTCCTTACCTCTAGTTAGCTTTTATGGCTTTTTCATATCTAGCTTATATCGTAACGGTGTATGAGTAGCTAGACATGTTTCTTAGGGATTGATGTAGTCGTTTATGATTATGGATTGATTATTGGGATGTTTTGTGCACTTATTTTATGTATGCAATTATGTTTAAATGCTTTCAATTATTTGATCACTAATTGAATGATTTGAGTGTTGAATCTTTCTCGGAAGAGGGGATTTAGTGTAGACTTTACTAAATTGCATAACTAAAGTAGAATTCTAAGATAAGGAGATTTAGAATAGCTTTAGATGTTGTTAAAAGAACTTAAAGCCTTGCATGTTAATGAACTTAGATAGGGATATCAAGTTAATTGTATGCATGAGAATCAATTATGCTCGGGAGAGATAGTTTTGATTTACGGTTCTTAGACTTGTAAAATAATTGCACGTTACAATTCATTCCCTTTAATTAATCCTAATCTAAATTGACAAAATTAATTCCCTAAGAATTCTTCCAATTGAATTTCCACCCTTTAATTTGCATTTCCTTTGATTTCAATATTTCACTACTTTTTTATCTCTAAATAAAATTGGGCAAAAGTATTCATGGTACTTAGTTTAACCAGAAAACTAATCTAGAAGACGACATTCGATTTTATAATCACTATATTATTACTTGACTTGTACACTTGTGGTAAGCAATTTGCACATCAATAACCCGGCATATTGGGCTCATAAACACAAGTTAAAAAATAAACCCTTACTTGTGCAGCAAGTGGGCTGGACACCCACAACAGGAATGTGGCTACAGTAGTGTCGAGATGCCACAAGCTAGCGTCTCAAAGCTATGCTCTCGGGTCTATTGGTTGTTGTAGCTCCTTTTTGAATGCTTCTTCAATTCCTTTGCCTCTTTTTGCTTCCCGAAAACTCGATCAACTTCCAACTGGTCAAAATCATCTCAAGACTTGATTTCTACAAAATAAACATAAAAGAGTGTGAAATTGGTCAAATAAATCTCTAAGACTACAAATAAATATTGGAAAAAATAGCTCAATACGTGAGCTATCACCATTCTTCTCCAAGATCCTGAACAAATTGAACCGATGTGTTGGGTTTTATGTCCTAAAAATCATGGATAGTAAATGTAACAAAGTTAATTATGATCAATAAAATGTTATTGAGGTGATTCAATAAAGATATTATTGAATGGTTGTTTAATTCTGCATTAATTAACCCAAATCCAATAAACTAGAACCCATGGCTATATAATGAACACTTGAACTTTATGTGTAGACATATAAGCGGATGAAGTTCAAGTAATAGCCAAAGCGGTCTATAGTATATGGATAGAGGTTGGGTGCCTTATCCTAGGGACACTATGCGACGCGACCCACTTTGTATTTAATACAACCAATGTGATCCTGAATCATTCATGTAAAGACATGCGAGTGGGGGCGTCCTATGCAATGAGTTTGCATAAGACTAGGATCGAGAAATAAGTCACTTTCCTTTATAACGTCGTTTACTGTGAAACTGACTATTTCATGCGATGACCTAGGTAACTCGATCTTAATCCTGAGCTAACTATGAACTCTTGTTTATTCGAGATTATCCTTTGATTTGCATGGGTGAGAGTGACTCATCATCGCCGACTCAATAAGCCTACCATTTTGGGGATAAGACCGGGTAGATAGCTGGGGACATAGTCTCGCAAGATGGAATTCACTCCTACCCTCCTGTAGGGAAAGAAGAGGTTGTTCCCTTAAGTACTGACTCCAGGTCTTGAACAAAGGCACGCTGTCCTCTCCTAGCACGAGAGGATTTTTTGTTTAATGGTTGGACCATAAACAAATTGTTCATTAGAGGATCAGTAGAACTTAAGAAACAAGGTTTAACTTCAGGGGTAAAATGAACTTTTTGACCCGCTGCAGTTATGAACAACGGGTGAAGGGTTGACTTACTGATTATGGTTGTATCGGGTGGACATAAATATAACGAGAGAGGTCAAAATTGAGGCAATTATTTAATTTAGTATTTGATATTAAATTAAATAATTATAAATAATTAAAAAGTTTAATTAATTATTAATTTCATTTAAAATTAATTACTTAAATTAATTTTAATATTTGAAATTATTAAAAGAAAATGAAATTGAGAATTTCATTTTAGGTGGCTAGTTAGCATGAAATGTGATCATGCAATTCATGGGATTTTGACACCAAATGTGGTGACAAATCAATTCAACTTCAATTGCCTCTTGATATAAATATGCATACTGTATGCATTTTGAGAAGATAATGGGAAATGCTAAAGATTTCAGTCCATGAAATCTAAGAAAAATCTCTTTAAAACCGTGGGTTCAAAAACTCAAAAACCCATCTTCTTTCTCCCTTGAATTCATTACATACTGGCTCCCACAAGCTCGTTCTATGGCCGGAGAATAGCGGGGAAGATCTCGGTGGTAGTCCACGACGTGTTCGTGTGAAGAATCAACCAAAGAATCGTCTTGAATCCGAGCTGCAAGAGGTAAGTACCGAGTCCTCTGTTTTTCGTTCAAATAAGAGCATGTTTTTTCCTTGAGAAATTAATGAAATTAAACGACCAAGATCATCAATCGCTTCCTCTAGAGTGATATACACTCCTTCACGATGATGATTCCTCTTCTAAGGATTAGGGGAGTTTGCTGCTCCTTTATCTTTTCGTTGAATATTGTAGTTGTTTGTGTAGTTATTTGTTTGTTGAGATAGGATAGTTAGTTTTTGCTTTGCGATTTTGGTACCTTACTGTTTTTCTTTTATGGACATTAATTCAAACCACTCGAATGAACTTTTCTTTCAAGCACATTTTTACCATATTTCTTTCTTAAGCATGCTTTTTTTTTTTTGTTATTTCTTTTATACCGTAATGATCGAGGAAAACTAGAGCATATCTCTAACTCCAAAAGTTTCATACATCACAACTTGTTAGTTTTCAAAATCATAAGTTTTCCTTAGTTCTTTTTCTTTACAAAATTTTACAACATCTAAACTTCCTTGTGTTTAGCCCATCTAACATGTTTAGGAGAGTTTAACCTTGATTTTGTAAAGCAAAAGCCTACATCTAGTAAATTCTTTCAAAAAGTCAATGAGGATATTGCCTTCCTTAAGTTGGAGGGGGGTGTATACATCATGTAATGTTTGTTGCTAGGTGACCGAATAGAAGGCTTGTTTAAAAAAAAAAAAAAAAAGAAGATACTCCTCCTTAAAGTTTACGAAGTGTTGATGGCAAAATCCGGCCAAGCAACCCACCTGACCTTCACGTGACACCAACAGTGAATTTGTTGAAGACGAGGAAGACGTGACCTGCAAAATCAGTAAAAAACCACTGCACACCGGTGTGGTGTAGGGCACTTCCACTCCGATGCCTAAGTCAGATAAACAGTAAAGCGTATCTCTGAATTTAGTTTTTCGAACCTTTTTCCATGTGTTAAGGGCCAAATTTATATCTGTGTCGCCTGCTAGGGGTTTTCTTTCGTTCTCGAAGCCGTTTGGGGCTGAAACCGGGTCAAATCGGGGCACGAGCGCTGGTAGGAGGATAACCAATCGGCCCACCTAAGTGGGCCAAGCATGAGGTCGGGCTAAGGCCCGATCCTTCTGGCCTTGGCTCGGTTCCTTCGACCTATCCCTCCTTCATTGTATGATTCTTCACTGTGCTTCTGGATAGATGTTGCGTTGTCCCCGTCGTATCCATACATTTCGGAATGGCTCAAAATCTCCCACAACATTAGGCCCCCACTCTTGAATTGGGGTTGTTGCGACTTGTCATCATTGGCTGAGTTTCTCAAGCCCAATTTGAGAGTATAGTCCTCGCTCTACATTGATTTACACGCTTGTTTCCTCCCAGCTTGGAGGGGAAATCCCTTTTCTGGTCATCAGAGTAGTTTTTGGAGTTCTGGTCATGGCATATATGCCTGCCTGCAAAGAGCCACAAAGTAATCAAAGCTAAACAGTATACCTCTTTGGCAGAGGTTAGGTGAATGGTGAGTTGAAGGAAAAAATGATGAAAGAGAAATTTGAAAATAGCGGGGCAATCCTTAGCCTCTGACTAGGACTGAGGGTGTGGATCACATCTTAGCTCAATTCCATCTTTTCCTCTTCTATTTTCTTCGCAGATGTGTCTCTTTACTTTGAAGCCCCCATTGTGGGTCCTCCTTTTCTGCTAAACTCAATTACATTTTTTGTCATAGCAAAACCATGGGGTTAAACACTGGCACCCTTTACACTTTTGTGAATTTTGGGTTCCTACATTAGAATGTTAGTTTTTGCAAAAGAGAAATGAGTGAAAAGGCTAGTGTCGGCTTTTGCCCCTTAAACCTTTTTACGTTCAAAGCTCGAATTTCTACACCTATGCATATATTTTTGTTGAGGAAGAAATAAGATCATAAACTAATTTTCTTAGCCAATCAACGCTGAGCCAGTTTGCTTCTTGCTTAATTCGAGAAACATATTCCCTGTGAAACTTTTCGCACAGCAATGAGTGTTCTTGAGTAAAAGGTTTACATGAAGCATGGAGTCATACCTTACTAAACTGTTCGGCCTCAGCTATATGATGGTCGACCTTGGCTCCTCGAAGGTCAGCCTCGACACTGTCTTCTTTAGATCATAAGACTTTGTCTTCATAGGCTCAGCTAAGTGCAGAATATGGGTGGCTCCACTTAGGTGAGGGCTTGGGGTAGTTGAGAATATGGGTGACTCAACTTCGACAAGAATCAATCTCATCTCAACCAAGTGGAGAATATGGGTGGCTCCACTCGATCAAGGACTCGGGGAGGTTGAGAATATGGGTGGCTCAACCTCCGCAAGAATCAATCTCATCTCAATCAAGTGGAGAATATGGGTGGCTCCACTCGATCAAGGACTTGGGAAGGTTGAGAATATGGGTAGCTCAACCTCAGCAAGAATCAATCTCATCTCAACCAAGTGGAGAAATTGGGTGGCTCCACTCAATCAAGGACTTGGGAAGGTTGAGAATATGGGTGGTTCAACCTCCGCAAGAATCAATCTCATCTCAAACAAGTGGAGAATATGGGTGGCTCCACTCGATCAAGGACTTGGGGAGTTTAAGAATATGGGTGGCTCAACCTCCGCAAAAATCAATCTCATCTCAACCAAGTGGAGAATATGGGTGGCTCCATCTGACTCAGTCAACATGTCATAGCCAGTGAAGAAAAATTATGTGCTGGCATAATATATAAGAACTCCATTAAATTTGCAAATTCCTTCATGTTTTGCAGTAGGAGGTGCCATAGACAAATGTTATAAAAAAAACATGAAATTCAAGAATAAACAAACATCATTAGGTACAAGCTTAGTTTTTGGTCTTATCCTGGTTGGCCTCAAGCCTTGGCTGGTCGGCCTCAGTCTTCCTGCGGTAGAGCAGTAGTCTATCATCCATCTTTACCGAAATTACTGGTAGTAAATCTTCAAGTGTTCAGCATTTCATGGGTGAGGAAGCAGTTTTCCATTTTCATCGACCAAACATAAGTACCGGGCCGAACTACCCTACTGATTTGATAAGACCCTTCCCATGCCGGTCCCAGCGCACCTGCGTTGGGATCTCTAGTGTTCTGCATGACCTTTCTCAATACCAAATCTCCCTCTCTAAAACTGCGCCTTTTCACTATCACATTGTAATACCTGGTAATCCTATTTTTATATTCTGCAACCCGAAGTCGCGCTGTCTCTCAATGCTCATCTAGCAATTCAAAGTTCAACCTCATGGCCTCATCATTCTCACGAACACTGAACTGCTCTATTCTAGGGGAAGGTATTGTTGAGTTTTATGTCCTAAAACTCGTAGATAGTTAATGTAAACAAATTGTATACTTGTTTCAATAAAGTGTTATTGAGTTTCTACAATAAAGTGTTGTTGTTAAGTATTGCACAATATAACTCAAATCCAATAAACTAAGATCCAAGGTTTTTTGTATGTAACTTGAACTAGTTTGTGGGGACATACGGGGATCACTGTTCAAGTAACAACCTAAAAGGTCTATAGTATAGGGATAAGGTTGGGTACCTTATCCTGGTGACACTATGGATACGACCCACTTTGTATTTGATACAAACGCAATGATCCAACGCATTCATGTAGGGGACATGCGAGTGGGAGTATCCTATGTAATGATTTTGCATAAGACTGGACCGCGAAATAGTAACCGCTAGCTGTAACACCGTTAACTAGTTAGGTTTCTATTTCACTAGGATGACCTAAGCAACTTAGTCTGAATCCTGAGTGGATTATGGACTCCTGTTCACAAGGAATTGTCCTTTGATTTGTATGGGTGAAAGTGGCAAGTACGTCGACTCAATAAGCCCTACTATTTTGGGGACAAGATCGAGTGGGGAGCTGGGAACATAATCACACAAGATGGAATTCACTCCTTCCCGACTTTTGAGGAAGTAGATGAGTGTTCCCTTAAGTGGTGTCTCCGGGTCTTGAACAAAAGGCCCTACCCTCTCACTGGCCCGAGAGGGGTTTCTGTTTGATGGTTGGACCACAAACAGGCTGTTCATTGAGGAGCACTGGTACTTAAAGAGGTAGAGGTAACTCAGGGGGTAAAACGATAATTTGACCCAGTTGGAGTTACGAACACTCGTGAAGGACTAACTTGTTGTTATTGGTCTATATTCGTGGACACATAATTATGTTTGCAGTGAGAAGAGTGCAACTGTGGGTCTTTAGTGGAGTGAACCTGCAGTTAACGAAAATTGATTAATTGGTTAATGAGTTTAGCCGATTAATCTCATATTGTTGGAGCTTCTGATCTGCAGGTCCATTAGGTCCTACTGGTAGCTCGTAAAGAGACTTGAGGCAATTCAATATTAATTGTAAATTGAAAGTGTTCAATTTAGGGGAATCATATAATGTATGTTGATACATTATAATATAAAGTTTATGAAACTTTATAATATAATTTTGAATTAAATTCAAAATTAATTTTTGAGAGAAAATATTTGAAAGAGTTCAAATAATTAATATGAATTGGGTTCATATTTATAATTTAATAAAATCCCTAAAATTAAATATATGATATTTAATTGGGTAATTGATTGATTATGGAATTAATTAATTATTTATTAAAATTAGATATGAATAAGATAATAGATTTTGATTAGATCTTATTCATGACATTTTCCTATAAGGATTAGATCTTATGACATTTTTCTATAAATAGGACCCCTGGGGTGGGGTGAAAGACATCCTATTCATTCTCATGCTCTCAGAGAATTCCCTTGAAGGCTTTATAGACTCCCACCAGTCTCCTGCCTCTAGAAGTCTCAAAGTCATACCGGTGTAGCCATAGTGATGGTGTCCCAATTGTTGACACTTGGTCCCTATGAAATCAAGAAAGACGTTCTTGATATTTCAGAGACGACAACTACGGTATGTATGTTTCTCCCTCTTAGATTAGATCTAAGGTTGTATGCTTAACCTTAATAAATATAAATGTAGAATAGTTCTAAGTTTATTACCAATGTATTGGTATTTTAAATTAAACAAAAGTAACTTCAAATCGGTCCTAATTTAAGTCTGCTTAACGGAATTAGGGAATTCCAATCCTATAGGTATGCCTATTTCTACCGGAACCATTGCATCTGCTCCGAATGAAAGAGAGAAAGGTGTTTCTCCCATTGAGGTCTGAGTTGTCGTTTGATATGCCCACAACACTTGTGGGAGTTCTTCGATCCATAATCCCTTTAGCCCCTCAAGCTTTGTCTTCAGATTTTGCTTGATGATTTTATTTATGACCTCTACCTACCCATTAGCTTGAAAATGAGCAGGGGATGAGCAACGGTGTGTGATGCCCAAGTCTGAACAAAACTTCCTAAATGCTGCGTTGTCAAACTGTCTGCAATTGTCTGAAATGATGGTGTTGGGAATCCTGAAACGACACGCTATATTCTTCCAGATGAAATCAGTAATCTTTTTCTCGGTAATAGTCGCTAACGGTTCTGCCTCTGCCCATTTTGTGAAATAATCTACCGCCACCACTGCATACTTGGTCTACCCTTTGCCTTGAGGTAAAGGTCCAATTAGATCTATCCCCCATTGCGTGAATGGCCAACGACTTATAACACTCATTAAAGGCTCTGGTGGTTGCCTTGGAACCTGATGCGTGATTTGCTTACCGCAAGTGTACGGGTCAAGTTATAATATAGTGATTTTTTAGATCGAATGTCGTCCTCTGGATTGGGTTTCTAATCAAATTAATTATCGCAAATACTTATGTCCAATTTTATCTAGGGAACAAAATTTAGTGAGAATGAATAAAACAAGACACAAAGTTAAAAGTTATGGAATTCATGAATACAAGAAAAACAGTGTTACTTGACATTTGGGTTTTTTAATTAGTTGACATTTTTAAGAAAAAATGTCAAGACTTATTGTAATTTTAACAAAAATAATGTCAAGACTTATGAAATTTTAACAAAAAAACGTCAAGAAAAATACAAAAACACGGAGTTTTATGAATTTTTTCGGACTTTTTCACGCTAAAGAGACTTGATATTTTTAAAATGTCAAGTATAACGAGATTTGTATTAATTTAATATAGGGTAAAAACCAAAATTAGGGCTTTTTTCACCTCTGATTTCTCAAAGCGCGCCGCACAGCCTCTCTCACGAAAATTTCGTTTAGCCCCTCTCACCGTCTCACGCGAACGCCCAAACCCAGCGACCAGCGAACTGCGACACGAACGCCGGCGACTTTTCGTTTCGTTAGCCGCCTCTCACCGTCTCGCGCAAACGCCCAAACCCTGCGAACTGCAAGACGAACCCCGGCGACCTTCGAATCTCCAAACCGTCCGACTTCGGCTTCACTCTCTGTTCTCGCGCGACCTTCGAATCTCCAAACAGATGGGTTTTTCTGTTTTGCATTGCTAGCTTCTTCCTGGGTATTTTCGTGGTCGACAGGTACTTTCTCTTTCTCTTTTACGCTCTGTCTTGTTGATGTTTGGGTGTTGCCATTTTCAGTGAGGGTAGTGGGTTGTGTTCTTGAGCTGTTCTTTTAAGAAAATACGGCTCTTTCTTCCATCTTCTCTGTTTTGAGCCAATCGTCTCAGTGTCTGCAAAAGTTAGTTTTTTTTTTTTTAGGAGAACTCAAAGAAAGTTGAAACTACTTTTTAAAGACATAAAAATGAAACCTTGGCATCGAGCTGCCTCTCTGATGTTGAACCAACTCCTTTTCTCTGTGAAAAGTTGAAGAACGAGCAATATTGTTATGAAAAATTACACCCATTTTGGCAAAAAAAAAAAAAAAAACAATTGAAAATTAGATTGCTGACAGAGTTTGAAGGGGGAATGGAAGTGTGATTGTGAAATTGTTCTTGAGTTTAGGAGTTGTGAAGTTGAAAAGGGAAGCAAAACACACTATTTTCTTCCATAGTTGAATGGTTATTTTTGAAGAATGAGAAGAGTTTGTTGAATTTATCATGCCAAAGCAATGGCAATAAAGATTCTCTCTCTCTAAAATCAAGCAATCGTGAGAAAATCTGCCCATCATTTGAACTTTCCTTTTTTTTTTTTTTTTTATTTTGGGGATCAGAGAAAAAAAAAAGCAGTAATTTTAGTGAGAGAAAATGGACCTTTTGTTTGGCAGAGGATTGATTTAGTTGTGTTGAAGATGTTGAATTTGAAGATGATGAATTTGGTCAAATCCTTGAGGAGTTGAAGAACAAGCCCTGGCGCTAATTGGTGATTTAGGTTTCAATTCCAATTCCAATTATGTTTTGCTTGTGAGAGTGTTGTTTATATTTGCTGATCCTGAATTTGTGTTGTCTCCTCCTGACTTTGAATTTGAACCACCCCCTAATCAAAGAAAAGAACCATTCAATTTGATGATCAAAAACAAGAAAGTGAGGGTTTTTGTGAGATGGGTATTGAAGAAAGAGAAAGATTTGGGAGTTCATTTTCAAATGGCTAAAGCTCAACTCCAATTAAGTTAAAGGTATAGAGAATTTGCATTACATTTCATAGCAAGTATTGACATGCATTCAATTTTCAACATATTAAAGGATTACAAAACTCAACACTCTTTTCACCTCAAAATCAACATCTTGTTTTAAAAAAAGATACTAAAGTAAATACAAAGGTATTAAACAGGATGCCAACACAAACACCACAAACATATTATAATCGATCTACTATCATGCCTAAATTCAGTACATAATTCTTACAAAGGTATGAGATATGTTGTAAATCAATGAGTAGATATAAACTTTGTCTGGAGTTTGTCTACAATAATACATCAATAACTTCAAGAAATATTGTGATCCCTTTGCACTGAGTTTCCACATTGTCTAGTTTATCCTTTTTGTTGTTTACTTTCAAGAACTCATGTAATTGACCTCTTTACAATTGTTTGTTCTAGTTTATCCCTTTGCACGTATGTAACATAAATTACTTGTTTTGGTATTGCAGTGCCCTTTACAAGTGGGAAATGTTGAATGTGGATATTATGTGATGAGATATATGAGAGATATTATGACTAAAAGAAGCACCTTAATCACAGATTCGGTATGTTTACTATTTTGGTTTGTAATATATAGTTCAAATAGAAAATATTATTGATCATATAAATAATATTTGACTCTTAATGTTAATTTATAGATTGATACAAGGAACTCATACTCACAATTTGAGCTAGATGAAGTGCGTGTAGAGTGGGCCGAATTTCTGGGTCGCTACATCTGATGGCGACTACTTTGAAATGGTTCATGTGAATTTTTTGGGTAGCAACATAGGTGTGCGATATACTTTTTTGTGTAAATGTTTGTTGTTTAAAGTGGAAATTGTAGGTTGACAAAAAGTTTTTCATTTTGAAGATATGGTGGAAATAGGTAGTTTGTGTTATTGAATATATGGTGGAGATAGGTATATTATGTAATTTTGTGGATATGGTGGAAATTGGTGTAAAGTTCTTCATTTTGGAATTGTCCAAATGGAAGTTGATAGGTCTTGTAATTTTTGGAATTGTTCATATGGGTTGATAATTGTAATTTTGGAATTGTTTATATGGAGGTTGTTCATTTTGTAATGTTGAAGATGTTTAATATATTGATGTTATTGGAGGGAATTTGGTTGATGGGTATTGAATGTGTATTCTTTATTTGGTTGATCTTGGAATGCAATGCATGAAATTCAAGATGATAGGGAACAACTATTATAATTGGAAAAAAAAAAAATTACTAACAAACTTGACATGTAAAATGTGTCAACAACTTTTTAAATTGACATTTTTGAAATGTCAAGATAAAATACATTTGACATTTTAGAGCTGTCAAGTTTTAACAAATATGATATTTAATAACTGTCAAGAAATATATATACATGACACTTTATAACTGTCAAATAATTAATATTCTTGACGTTTAAAATTTATCAAGTAAAAGATGTCTTGACGCTTATCGTTTGTCACCTTTTCGATACCTTATTCTTGACAGTGGTTCTCTCGACGCTTTTAAAAGCGTCAAGAGTATTAACAGTTGACATTCCAAAAGCGTCAAGTAAGTCAATTTTTCTTGTAGTGTCAAATGATGAAAAGCTCTTAGGGAGTTGATTTCACCGATTGGGGTTATGAATTAATTAATGGATGAATTAACATGCTATGTTTCATAAGTCTAGGAATAACTCAATTCATATTTATCTCTCCCGAGCATAAATAATTCTCTCACATGCAATGAATTCAATATCCCTATCTAAACTCATTATCATGCAAGGTCGTAAGTCTAATCCTTTTTAACGATTTCTAAGATTGTCTTAAATCTCCCGATCTTAAGACTATCCTAGTTATGCATAACAAGATCTAAGCTAAACCCCCTCTCCCGAGCAAGATTTAGACAAAACATCATTCAATTCATGGCCAATAAATTGAAAGCATTAAGGAAAGTATATGCATAAATGAAATCAAAACATACATCCGAAATTAACGCCCAAAGGGCTACATCAATCCCTAAGATAATGAACTTAGCTACTCATACACGGCGTTACGATATAAACTAAGTCTAAAACAGCCATTAAAACAACTAAAGTAAAGAGAGAAAGGAGATAAAACACTATGGTTTCCGAGACCGCATGTCCCCGTCATGATCTCCACAAGCCACACCTTGAATCCCGCTCCTCTAACTTGCTTCAGCTCCCACAGAAGGTCTTTAGTCGAATTTAGGGCTAAAATTGCATCAAATGAACTCCACTTGGCCAGCCACAATCGCATTCTATTTATAGCAAATTTGTCGACAGCATCGAGACGCTATAGGCAGCGTCGCGACGCTTACGCATTATTGCCCATTCTGTTTATGGAATAATCGATAGCGTCGAGACGCTATTGTCACAGTGTCGCGACGTTGTGACCTTTGCCACCTGAATCACTTAAGGAAATTGCTAGCATTGAGACGCTCAGAAAGCAGCGTCGAGATGATAGTTCTCATATTAGCCTCATTTGAAAGCCTCCAACTTTGATTCTCTTCGGTTCCTTGGCCTCTTCTCACGTCCCGAACACCCGATTAACTCCATTATCTCGATTTAGCTTTAATAATTGATTCCTACAAATAAAACATTAAAAATGCATAAATTTGGCCAATTTAATTTCAAAGACTAACTAAAATAGATAGGGAAAAATAGCTTGCTATGCTCGCTATCAGAATCGGTGCAAACCTTTGGCATTGATCACAAGATCTCGTGAAATGTTTAGCATCCCGTAACATCGTCGGCCAGTAGTAACCTCGTCTAAAGATCTTATGACATAAGGATCTTGCTCCTGAGTGATTTCCATACACCCCTTCATGTATCTCCCTCATCACATATTATGCGTCGCTTGGGGGAAGGCACCTCAGCAGCGGCATCGAGTAGCTCCTCTTGTATAGCTTTCCTTCCATTAGCACGTAATGTGATGCTCGCCTCTACAGTTTTCTAGCCTTCATCCTCTCAGCTGGCAGCTCACATTTATCCAAATAGTCAATGAGTGGATCCATCCAAGAGGTCTCTCTCTCTGCTGGGGAAGGTTTAGCTCCAGTTTCCAGAGCCTCCTCCCCAGTTATGGGCACCTCGGCCTCGGCCATGGGACGCTCGGCCTCGACCTCAGGAGTTCGTCCAACTGTCTCCAAAACCTCCTTACTGCATACTATGGGTTCAGATAAAACCTCAACTGGGACTGTTCGACTCAATTCTGTCTCATAAGCTGCCACCAGACGGGCTAGCGAATCTACATTGGCGTTCTATGATCTCGATATCTGTCTGATTTCCCATTTCCCGAATTTGGACAGCAGCTCTTTGGCTTTGGACAAGTATTCGATAATTCTCTATTCTTTAGCTTGATATTCTGCCATGACTTGCTTCACAATTAGTTGCGAGTCACTTTGAACTAACAGGTTAGAGGCCCCGATTTCTCTTGCTAATTTCAGTCCTGCAAGGAACGCCTCATATTCTACTTCATTGTTTGAGGCTTTGAAGTTGAACCTTAGGGCATACTCAAATCTCTCTCCATCAGGGGATTCAAGCAAAATTCATGCTCCACAGCCCTTGGTATTAGAAGACCCATCGACAAAAAACATCCAAGTCTGACCTGACTCTCCCAAGTCCAGTAAGTTGACTGTCTCCTCTAATCTACTCAGCTCGGCCTCGGGCCTCTGAGGGTCGGCCTCGGCTGCTGTCAACTCTACCACAAAATCGTCCACTACATGTCCTTTCATCGATGTTCGCGGTTTGTAATGAATATCGTACTCGCTCAACTCGACTGCCCACTTCATGAGACAGCCTAAGGCATCCGATTTCTTCAGCACCTGCTTCAGAGGAAGGTTAGTCAAAACCGTTACCTTGTGGGCTTGAAAGAATGGCCGTAATCTCCTGGCTGATGTAACTAAGGCAAGGGTGAGCTTCTCCACTTGGGGGTATCTTGTTTCTGCTCTGACCATAGACTTACTGGTGTAATATATAGGTCGCTAGAGTTTACCTTCTTCTTTGATCAGTGCTGAACTTACGGCCGTATCCGAGGCTGCCACATAAAGCAACAACTCGTCGCCGGGTAGCGACTTAGCCAAAAGTGAGGCAGAAGTCAAATACGCTTTCAACTCTTGGAAAGCTTTCTCGCACTCTTCAGTCCATTCGAAACGCGATCCCTGTCTCAAAATTTTAAAGAAAGGTAAGCACCTATCAGTTGATCTACTGACAAACCTGTTCAACGTTGTGATCCTTCCATTCAAACTTTGGAGTTGCTTAAGATTGGAAGGAGAGGACATTTGCATGATTGCTTTTATCTTGTCTGGATTCGCCTCTATCCCTCTCTGAGGCACCATGAATCCTAAGAACTTTCCCGACGTTACCCCGAAAGCACACTTACTTGGATTCAACTTCATTTGGTACTTCCGAAGTATCTGAAAAGCCTCGTTGAGTTCAGACTCATGGCATTGAGATTTCACGCTTTTCACTAGCATATCATCCACGTATACCTCCATGTTTTTTCCTAGTAAGGGAGCAAACATGTGGTTTACCATTCGCTGATATGTAGCCCCGACGTTCTTCAGACTGAACGACATGAACTTATAACAATACAATCCTCGGTTGGTGATGAAGGAAGTCTTCTCCTGATCTGGCTCATGCATCTTGGTCTGGTTGTATCCCGAGTAAGCATCCATGAAACTCAGCATCTCATGCCCTGCCGTGGCGTCGACCAACTGATCAATCATGGGTAAGGGGTAACTATCTTTAGGGCATGCCTTGTTCAGATCCGTGAAGTCAATACACATTCGCCACTAGTCGTTTGCCTTCTTTACCAACACTACATTGGACAGCCATTGGGGGTAATGGACTTCTCTGATGAATCTGACTTTGAGTAAGTTGTTGATAGAACCTAAATAGTCCTATTTTATCGCCTCTAATCTAAGCTTGTTAGAATCATTTTATGCTTTACTTGTCCTATTTACAGGTTAATTGAGCTTAGGCTATGTCGGGAGCCGATCACGCTAATTGGTGTTAATTCGGGCCAATTACGGAGTTTTGGAGCCATCTCGGTGTCTTGGACGGCGAGGAGGTGAAAAGACCCAATTGTGTTGAAGCGGGCCTGAAGAATGACACCGAAAGCCGAAGATTGAAGCCTCGAATCGAGAGGAAGCGAGTCAAAACCGAGAAATTAAGCAGCAAGTTGAGATTTGAGGTTGGCATCTCGACGCCGACGTGAATTTGGCCCGGAGCGTAATATTCGCAGCGTCGAGATGCTACCCTTGGCGTCTCGACGCCGCTGTATTTTCTATATATATGTAGCCTCGGTTTTAGTCCGCCGTAGGCTAGAACTTTGGTCCTTTTTACGATTTCTTTGCCTCTTTTACATTCCAGCACTGTTGTAGACCATTCTTGGTCATATTTTATGGATTCTTTCATGATTATTGTTGATTTTACTTCATCTATGCGTAGCTAATCTCGTTTAGATCGTTGGATTGGGTTTATGTCTTGATTCTAAATAAGATTGGCTGAGTTTTCTGAGTTTTACTTTCTGTTCTTGTTGTATTTTCATTGAGTTTTGCATGTTATCCTGTTTAAACCAATACATGAGGCTAGTCTATTAGGATTGGCGCCCTATGCGATTACCGCTTGTGTATTCTATCAGTTATTTTTTGATATCCACTAGCTTGAGGCAAGCCACTCTCTATGCGAGACGACCTTGATAGGCCTAGGATGCATGTTAAAGGTTGTAGGAATTATATTTAAATTGCATTTGAATTTGGTTCTTACGATTCCAGACCCACGATCCCAAAGCGGCTAGTTTTAATAGGTAGTTGCGAGATTGCTTGTTAATTAACTAGTTAAATATAATTAGTATCCGTTGTAGAGGTTTCGGATGGTTGCTAAATTATGTATAAGAGGTGGCGAGCGATAGAGTCTATATTAATTAATCTTGTTAATTGCGAAATTCTCGATTAGCAAGGTAATTAGCACAAGTTAGTGTAGGGGGTCCTCCGAGTAACCTAGAAGCCGACCAGACTAATGAAATCAGTTTAGAATAATCATTAGAGAAAACTAGGAAGCCAACGAATTAGAATCAAGCATAATCAATCCCAATCCAACGATCCCTTTTCATATTATTGTTTCCATCTAATTTCCCTTCTGCATGTTTATTTTGCGCCATTTAAATTCAGTATTTTTTTCTTTGCTTGTCCTTCATTCTAAAAATCTCCCCTGTTTTCATAAGCACAAAATTCTATAATTGCTAGGTCTCCTTCCCTGTGTTCGACCCAGGCCGCTATTGCTACAAAATAGTAGTAGTGTTGTGGATTATAAATTTTATTTGGCCAACACGACCTTCGACAAGTAGGACCCGTCAGTCTTCCACTTGGCTGGCTATAATCTCGTTCCTTTCTGAGTTGAATGCTCGCCATTTCTATTTTACGGGCTTGAAATCCCTATCCACATTCAGCCGGTGAACCATTACTTCTGGATTGGTTTCCGACATATCTTCGTGCGACCATGTGAACAAATCTACATTAGCCCTCAGGAAACTGATCAGCCTTGATAGCGCGCATAGCAAGCTATTTTTCCCGGTTTATTTTAGTTAGTCTTTGAGGATTATTTGGTCGTTTTTATGCACTTTAATGTTTGTTTTGTAGGAAATTAATTCTTGGAGGAAATGTTGAATTAGGAAGTTCATCGGGTGCTCTGGACCAAAGGAAGAGCAAAAGAAGCAAAAAGAATCAAAGTTGGAGGCTTAAGTTTGAGGCAAACCCTAAAGCTAGCGTCTCGACGCTGGTTTTCCTTTTATGTTTCTGGCAGTACCAGGGATAGCGTCGCGACGCTACCAACAATTTTCCTATAAATACATCCTCAATTGCTACCCAAGGGGAGTCAATTTGGTTAGATTTTAGCCCTAATTTCAACTAGAGACCTTCTGTGGGAGCTGAAGCAAGGCCAAGGAGTGGGAACCAAGCTTGAAGCCGTGGAGATCATGACGGGGACGTGTCAGTTTCAATGAATTCAAGAGTATTCTCTTTCTTTCCCTTACCTCTTGTTGTTTTTAATGGTTTTTCTTTCAATTAGTGTTTGTAGTTGCAAGACTATGAGTTGTTAGTTGCTTGTCTTAGGGATTGATGTAGTTGTTTAGTTTGTTGGATTGATTTTCGGTATGAATGTGCTTTTGTTTTATCTATGCAATTATGATTAAATGCTTTCAATTACTTGATCACTAATTGAATGATTTAAGTGTTGAATCTAACTCGGGAGAGAGGATTTAGCCTAAGACTTAATTTACTAATTGCATGACTAAAGTAGAATTTCTAAGATCGTGACGGAATTTAGAATTACTTTAGAAGTTGTTAGAAGAACTAAACCCAAAGTCTTGCATGTTAATGAACTTAGATAGGGATATCAAGTTAGTTGCATGCATGAGAATCAATTATGCTCGGGAGAGATAGTTGTGATAAAAGGTTCCTAGACTTGGTAGAATAATTGCATGCGAAATTCATTCCATTAATTAATCCTCAATCTCAACAATGAAATCAATTCCCTAACAGTCTTTCCCTTTGAGTCTCCACCTTTATTTTATGTTTTTTGTCTTTAGATTTATCTTTATCATTAAGTTTTGCTCTCTAAATAAAATTGGACAAGATTATTCACCGTACTTAATTTGCTAGAAAACCAAACCAGAAGACGACACTCGTTTTACACGAAAGCACTATATTATTACTTGACTCGTACACTTGCAGTAAGCAAATCGCACATCAAGTTTTTGGCGGCGTTGCCGGAGATTGACATATTTAGTTAAATAAATATCGTGGAAAAATTGTCCGGTCTTAACTTAGGGTGTATTTTTATTTTTTTTTCCTTTTTTTTTGTATGTTTCCATATTTGTTGTTTCCTAATTTAGTGCTTCCCTTATTTGTTTGATTTTTTTCTTATTTATTATTTTCCTTAATTGTGTTTTCCTTATTTGTTTTTGTTTTCCTTTTCTGTTTTATCTTTTCCTTATTTAGTTTAGTTGTTTCCTTTTCTATTTTGTTTTCCTTTTTTGTTTTCTTCCCTTTTATGTTTGAGTCTTAGTCCTTTGTTCTTGTTGGGCTATTATTTGGTGTTTGCATCTAATTGAAAACCTAATTATCGTTGATGCCTTAATTGATTTGAATGGCTTTTTATAATTTTGGGTGGCCCGTTAGGGAATCTGTGCCCGAAGAACCAACACCATATTCCAATTTTTCATCTTCAAGTTATACCCCTTTAAAAGAAAATTCTTTAGAAAGTTTAGTTCAAAATTATATTGAAGAGTCTAGAGTGAGGAGTCTAAAATTTGATGAACTTATAAAAGGACTTCAGACCCAAAGGGAAGTTAGTGAGGTGGAATCCACTTCCATAGGTTGTCTAGTGAGTCATGTGGCAACTGATTCATCGGCATCCATTGAGGAGCTTACTTCTTTCGATTTTGCTAAGGATGAGCATTTAGGGGTGAGTTGCTTAGATAGTGGGGAAGAATTGGAAAGTTTTAGCACCTATCAAGAACATGTTTGTGAGGAAGAAAAAGAAAATGAGCTTGTAGTGTCAGAGGAAGTTCAGGAGGTAGAGTTTGAGGTTGAAAAGCCTTCGTCTGTTTTATCTTTCCCATCCTCTGTAGATTATGATTGTTCTTTTTCTATTTTCACGAGTCAGTTTTAGAGTCTGAGTCTCTTTATTTTGATTTTTCTCCTATTAAGCTTATATTATTCAAAAATACTAAAAAAAATTTTGTTTTAGGGGCCCATGAGAAGTTAGTGAGCTTGCTAGCAATAGTGAGTTTTATCGATTCAAGGAAGAAGGGCTCAAATAAATATGAGAATTTTTATGTGCCTTGAAAGTTCGCACGAGCACGTCGAGCTAAAGACGATAAACAAGCGCTTATGGGAGGCAACCCAAGTTATATTGTTTTTGCTTTTATGAATTTGATTGGTTTTTGTTGTTTTTGTTTTGTAGGTATTCCCGTGCTCGTGCCTTTGCTAGCTTACATGAGAAGGTCATCACTCCAGGGGAGTATTGTTCAACCCTTCCATTCTTTTCTTGTTCTCATGCTTGTTGTATGCTTTAGTTTTCTATACATTGAGGACAATGCATGTTTTAAGTTTGGGGGTGGAATGCGTTGCTTTGTTGAGCCCTTGAGCACTTGTGTTCGGGCTATATTTTTTTGAGCTTATTGTGAATTTGGCATGTGGTTGTTTATGAATGTTATTTTTGCATGATTATGATTTCCTAGGATAGGCTTTCTTGCCAATTTTTAAGCTTTTGATGAGTTGTAAGCATGAGTGCCCCAAAAGGGAGACTTTTTAAAATTTTTCTAGGA
This sequence comes from Luffa aegyptiaca, assembly GCA_017139565.1. NCBI lineage: Eukaryota > Viridiplantae > Streptophyta > Magnoliopsida > Cucurbitales > Cucurbitaceae > Luffa > Luffa aegyptiaca. The sequence goes on from CM029397.1 coordinate 30,350,914, forward strand.
GAAGTCTTGCATTAGTGGAGTATTTTCCTTGGTTAGAATTGGACTTGAATGCTTAGGAGCGAATTATTAGGTTCATATGCTTGTTGTCACCTCGATAGGTGTAGGGAAGAGCTAGAGAGTTAATTTTTTTTTTGCAAATTAGCATGTTTAATCTAGCCTAGGAGGAAAGAAAAGAATATATGCTTATCTTGATCATAAAGAAAAATCATTCTTGCTTTTACATTTGAAAGAAAAATAAAGTCATGACTTATGCGCGCGATGCAATGTTTAATAATGTTTTAGGCAAAAAAAGCTACCCCTGTTGTGAACAGTTAGGCCAACCAAGGGTTAAACTCGGGGTATGGGTCCCTACAATAGGTGTGTGAAAGGTAGTGCCACTTTTAATTGCTTAATTCAATTGAAATTTATAAAGCACCTAGGTATGGATAAAAACAAACTAATTTGTTCCATTGGCTCATTAGTGAATCCTTAGTGCCAGTGTATAGGGAAGATGAGTTGAGAGTTCAATAATCCAATCCCGAGCTATTAGAGTCTAATCTAGTTAAGTTAGATCTCTCTTATGCAAGTTAATTTTGGAAAAATTTTAATTTGTCTCCTTCATTAGGCCTTATGTGCATGTCTCTTGATTTCTTGATTATTGACTTGTGAGCCTTGAGGATTGAGTCATGTTTGTTGCATCTATTCTTCAACCTATGCTTGATTTGTAGTTTGCTCAAGGACTAGCAAAAGCTTAAGTTTGGGGGTGTTTGATAGCGCACATAGCGAACTATTTTTCCCGGTTTATTTTAGTTAGTCTTTGAGTATTATTTGGTCGTTTTTATGCACTTTAATGTTTATTTTGTAGGAAATGAATTCTTGGAGGAAATGTTGAATTAGGAAGTTGATCGGGTGCTCGGGATCAAAAGAAGAGCAAAAGAAGCAAAAAGAATCAAAGTTGGAGGCTTAAGTTTGAGGTAAACCCGAGAGCTAGTGTCTCGACGCTGCTTTCTAGGCGTCTCAACATTGGTTTTCCTTTTATGTTTTTGGCGGTAGAAGGGACAACGTCGTGACGCTACCGAAAATTTTCCTATAAATACATCATTAATTGCTACGGCCAAAGGGAGTCCATTTGGTTAAATTTTAGCCCTAATTTCAACTAGTGACCTTCTATGGGCGCTAAAGTACGGCCAAGGAGTGGGAACCAAACTTGAAGACGTGGAGATCGTAACGGGCACATGTCGGTTTCAACAGATTCAAGAGTTTTCTCTTTCTTTCCCTTACCTCTTGTTGTTTTTATGGCTTTTCTTTCAATTAGTGTTTGTAGTTGCAAGACTATAGTTGCTAGTTGTTTGTCTCAGGGATTGATGTAGTTGTTTAGTTTGTTGGATTGATTTTCGGTATGAATGTGCTTTTGTTTTATCTATGCAATTATGATTAAATGCTTTCAATTACTTGATCACTAATTGAATGATTTAAGTGTTGAATCTAACTCAGGAGAGAGGATTTAGTCTAAGACTTAATTTACTAATTGCATGACTAAAGTAGAATTTCTAAGATCGTGACGGAATTTAGAATTACTTTAGAAGTTGTTAGAAGAACTAAACCCAAAGTCTTGCATGTTAATGAACTTAGATAGGGATATCAAGTTAGTTACATGCATGAGAATCAATTATGCTCGGGTAAGATAGTTGTGATAAAAGGTTCCTAGACTTGGTAGAATAATTGCATGCGAAATTCATTCCATTAATTAATCCTCAATCTCAACAATGAAATCAATTCCCTAAGAGTCTTTCCATTTGAGTCTCCACCTTTATTTTATGCTTTTTGTCTTTAGATTTATCTTTATCATTAAGTTTTGCTCTCTAAATATAATTGGACAAGATTATTCACGGTACTTAATTTGCTAGAAAACCAATCTAGAGGACGACACTCGTTTTACAAGAAAACACTATATTATTACTTGACCCGTACACTTGCCGTAAGAAAATCGCGCATCAAGCCTCTCCTTTTGCTCATCCCCTAGTTTGGTGCTGATGTTCACTCTCCTCTCCTCAGATGTTAACGGTACTGATTCTAGCTCTTCCGCGGGTTGTCCCCTTGGGTCACTTCCGACGGCACTAGGAATATGTGGGATCTCTTGCTGACACTTGAGGTTAGGGTCGACCTTGGCCAAACTCGGTGTTTTCTGCCCACATTTGGAATCTTCAACCGATCTCTGCCTTTGCCCAACTCTGCGAACCATAACCGATATGCAATTCGTACTGGCAAGCACTCTTCCCACAGACGGCGCCAACTGTTTATGGCAAAATCGGACCAAGAAACTCACCTGACCTTCACGTGACACCGACAGTGAATTTGTTGAAGATGGGGAAGATGTGATCTACAAAAGCAGTAAAAAACCACTACACACCGGTGTGGTGTAGGTCACTTCCACTCCGATGCCTAAGTCAGATAAACAGTAAAGCATATCTCTAAATTTAGTTTTTCGAACCTTTTTCCAGGTGTCAAGGGTCGAATTTAAACCTGTGTCGCCTGCTAGGGTTTTCTTTCGTTCTTGGAGCCGTTTGGGACTGAAATCGGGTCAAATTGGGGCACGGACGCTGGTAGAAGGATAACCAACTCGGCCTAAGGCCGAGGCCGAGCATGGGGTCAAGCCAAGGCCCGATCCTTCCGGCCTATCCCTCTTTCGTTGTCTGATTCTTCGTTGTGCTTCTGGATCGATGCTGCGTTGTCCCTGTCGTCTACGAACATTTCGGAATGGCTCAAAATCTCCCACAACACTAAATAAAATGAGCATTCATGCCACCCATAGTTTTCCGAGGCCGACCAGGGATGGCCGAGGTCAAGGAGATGATGAACCCCCTTTAGAGATCAGAACCATCTTTGGAGGCGCAACAGGAAAAGTTCAAGGCAGAGCCGACCCTTACCTTGGCCGAGGTCGAGTCGACCCTAACCAAGGCCGAGGCCGACCCTACCTTTAGATTGTAGTATTTATTTCAGTGCATTCAATTGTTCATTTTTTAGCTTCTTTGTTGTTTTGTTTACATTATTGTATCAAATAGGGCAGTTTGGATTTAATTTCTATTCAAGGTCAAATGTAGTATTTCCCTTCTAAATGGAGAGATTCCTTTTTTACTTTTGCTTAAAGAGTTGGGAAGCTCAAGTTCAAATGTATGTATCTACCTCAACAAAATTAAGAACACTCTCAAGGAGGCTACAGGGGGGATATGCTTCCCTATTAAACAAAAAGTAAGAGGGGATATGCTTCCCTATGAAACAAAAGGCAAGGAGGATATGCTCCCCTATTAAGAAAAAAACAGTCAAACATGGGATATACCTCCCTAAAAAATAAAACATAACAATCCTCAGAAAGATTGAGTCACCTATATTCTCAACTAGGATGGGTCTAATAATCGCTCAAGTGATGGAACCTGGAGGCGGAGACTCAATAATTCAGAGGAGGGGACCGAAGAATTTAGAAAATGGGACCGAGGCCAACCCTCTGAAGGTCGAGGCCGACCCTAAACTTTAAAAGTATTTTTCTCTTTACTCAACTATATTTTGTATTTTAGTAAAATTTTACTTGAGTAAGGGGGCTACACAGGGGATATGCACTCCCTATTAAACAAAAAGTAAGTAACAGGGGATATGCGCTCCTAATTAACAAAAAGCAAGCTAGTTTGGCATGATTACATGTTCAAGCCTTTTCCCTCATTTTTATTTTGCAAGAACTAATGTATGAATGCAGGGAGCTGACATTTGAGCTAATAGGGGCTTACCCTAGCCTCTTCCCTCATTTTTCTTTTGCAAAAACTAATGTATGAATGCAGGGAGCTGACATTGAAGCTAATGGGAGCTTGAGGTCGAGGCCGACCCTAGCCTCCTCCCTCATTTTTCTTTTGTAGAAACTTTTATTTTGATGTAGGAACTCAGAATTTTCAATAACATGGAAAGTGGCTGAGGCCGACCCTATGGTCTTACCACATGTACCACATGAATGGCTAAGCAAGAGAAGCATTTACACAGGGGGCTTCAAAAAAAGGAATGGACTGAACAACATTCAAAGGCGCGAAGGTATGGATTCGCCCCAAACCTCCGCTGATGCCTAGCTGATCTCGAGGCCGAGGCTGGGGCTAGGCTCGACCTCGGGATTAAAGCTCATCCAGCTATTCCTTTAATCCCTAACTTTTCTCATTTTTATCTTACCTAACCCCTATTTAGGGAGCCTCTATTTTGTCCAGTTTTGTCGTCTCTGGCGAAATCCACACATGAATCAACACAAGACGAAGTTATACTCTTAAATCGGGCTTAAGGAGTCTGACATATAGCAGTAAGTCACACTTGAATCCCAATTCAAGAGTGGGGGCTTAATGTTATAGGTAATTCTGGACCACTCCGAGATGTAAGGAGCCGACGAGGACAACACAACACCAATCCAAGGACACGACCAGGAAGCGGACCCTGGAGGAGAGGTAGGCCGAAAGGAATTTGGCCAAGGCCTAATACCATGGCCTCGGCATGGTCGGCCTCGACCCACTTCAATGGGTTGAGTCCTCTCTCGGCCGTTCGATTCCTAGTGTCCTGGGTCAGCTCGGTTCTACTTGGTTCATCCTCGAATCGTCTCCAAACGCCTAGAAACCCTAAAACAGAAAAAGGTATATAAACTCTTCTTCGACCCTGAAGAAGGGATCCCGAAACTATTCTCTCAATTCTCTATTCTCTTCCTCTAGCTCCCTAGTTTGCTCATCTTCCTTCCGCTTTCTGACTTAAGCATCGGAGGCGGTGTGGCAAGCACCACACCGGTGTGTAGTCTCTACTAGTTTTGTAGGTCACGTCTTCCCCAGTCTCTACAAACTCACTGTTGGTTTCAAGTGAAGGCCATGTGAGTCTTCTGTTCGGATTTTGGCATCAACGTCTTTAATTTTACAAATGAAAACATGCATGAACTTAAACCGAAAACAGAGAGTGTTTTGTACCAACTTTTTGGTGCAAAATCTGTGAGCTATGTAATTCTCAGCACGAACAATGATAAGGGCCAAAAATATACCTATTTTGCCCTTAGATTTAGCTCATTTTCTTGTGAAACGTGTAATGTTTTAGATAAAAAAACACTATTCCCGAGCTTAAAAAGTTTTAAAGTTGATAAATTAGGAAGTTGAGAGTCATGTGTGTCAAATTATGCATATTTGTGCCTAGAATGACTCATTTTGGTATGAATTTGACTTAGTTTTAGTGTTTTGCAGAAAACATAGGAATAAGGCAAAATTCTCAGAAATGCGACCGCATTTCTGGCAAGGCTAAAGTGAAATGCGACCGCATTTCTAGGTAGATGCAGACAGTTCCGAGTCCGTCACGGGTCGTTTTGAACGAGCGTTTTGCACACCTTACCTGCTGTTTTGACTCCGAAACTGACTGGGCCACCTGCAAGCACCATTTTCGTGACTCCTCAACCACTTCCCATGCTATAAAAGGCCATGATTCAGAGGCAAATTCAAGCAGAACTCACTGGGAAGAAGATGGTGGTGACAGAACCCTAGTAGATGCCCATGAGTAGGGATGCCCGAGGTCCTTGCTAGAAGACGAAATTCTAACCTTAGTTAGACAACAAACCCTAGTGTTGGTAGAGATTTCACCCTATTCCCACCTTGTAAAAAGAGAGTAGAGTGTCATGAGAACTCTAGCAGGATTGGATAAAGTGAAAAACCCTAGTTTTAGCTACTGCACTTTATTTTCCAGCACTTGTTTCTTTTCATTACTTTTGTATTCCTTATTCTGAAGGTGTTCATATAACACATGCGGAAGCAATTGAAGATCGGAAGCACCTAACTATATCAATTTTACTCCTAAAGCATGCATGTTCTAAAGAATCCAGAACAGAGAGATAAGAAGAACCAACCTTTTTGCAGCTCAATAGGTGGACCTCCTTGGATTCTTTTCTTCTCCAATCTACTTAGGACAACCCTTAGAGTCTTCCCCACTATTCTCCGGGCCAAGAACAACTTGTGGGAGTCTATAAAGATAGGGAATGGGAAGGGAATGCTTGAAGGATCAAGCTATAGAGAAGTATGTGAAATGAGAGAGTTTGAGTCCAAATTCTAGCAGCATAACAGTAAGGAAATGGCTCACTTGGGCTTGAATCTGATTCATACTCTACTTATAGAGAGTTCTCATGCAAGGAAAAGCTTCATCAAGCAAGACACATGGTGGATTTGCAAGCTAAAGTGGATTCTAGGTGTTCATTTCACAAGACATGCAACTAGTGCATGGATGTGTTGTTTTCCACTTTGTATCTTCATGCAAGAGTGGGAATCCAACTTAATCCACTAACTTCAACTTTGAAATCTGATTTCAAGCTTGCAAATTTACCCCAAATTCAATTCTAAATTGAAATTAATTGCTTGGTAATTAATTTGAAACATTTCAAATTAATATGATATGATTAATTCAATTAATCTTTGTTACCTTGTGCAATTCATTATATATGATTCCTAATACATATATATATAGTATTCAAAACACTTTTTAATACTTTATCTCTCATTTTCTAATTTAATTCATAATTAAATTATTGTGTCAAAACACAATTTACGATAATACCCTTTTTCTCATTTTTGAACGATTCAAAGCTTCCTATCTTTTTGTTCTAGGCTTTATTCCAATATGAGCTAGTAGGGAGACCTAATGGACCTATAGATCATGAGCTCCAACAATTCGAGGCTAACCGACTAATCTCATTAACCAAGCTTAACCAACATTCGTTAACTACCGGGACACTCCACTATAGCCCGATAGTTGCACTCCCCTCACTATAGATATATTTCCGTCCACTTGATTTAACCATGATTAGTAAGTCGATCCTTCACAGGTTGTTCGTAACTATAGCTGGGTCAAATGTTCGTTTTACCCCTATAGTACTTCTTGTTCCTTAAGTCCCACTGATCCTCTAATGAACAATTGGTTTATGGTCCAACCAATAAACCGAGTCCCTCTCGGGCCAATGAGAGGACGGGATCCCTTTGTTCAAGCCCCGGAGCCAGCACTTAAGGGAACAACCTCTCTACTATCCCTAATTTGGGTAGGAGTGAATTCCTTCTCGCACGACTATGTCCCCAGCTATCTACCCGTTCCTATCCCTGAAATGGGAGGCTTATTGAGTCGGCGATACTGAGCCACTCTCACCTATGCAGATCTAAGGATAAGCCCGAATAAACAAGAGTTCATAGTTAGCTCAGGATTAAGATCGAGTTACCTAGGTCATCACATGAAATAGTCAGTCTCGTCAGTAAACGGTGTTATAAAGCGAGAGCAACTTATTTCTCGGTCCTGGTGTTATGCAAACTCATTGCATAGGACGCCCCCACTCGCATGTCTCTACATAGACGATTTAGGATCACATCGTCTATACTATCTATAAAGTGGACCGCGTCTCATAGTGTCCCCAGAATAAGGTACACAGCCCTATCCCTATACTATAGACCGTTTTGGCTATTTACTCGAGCTTGATCCACTTTTATGTCTCTACATAAAGCTTAAGTGTTCATCCTATAGCCATGGATCTTAGTTTATTGGATTTGGGTTATCTAATGTGCAATTTACTTATTCAGTAACGACTTTACTGAATTAATCTCGATAACGACTTTATGGAACAAGTATATAATTTTGTTTAACATTCACTATCTACGAGTTTTAGGGCACCAATCCCAACATATTCATTATTTCAATGGAAAGTTATTCATTTGCATCATATTCCATCATGTGTAGTTGAATTCCATTGAGGGGTTTGGTATAGTGAATTCCCTTATGGTTTAAATGGCTTGAAAGTTGCTTATTTGCCCACGTTCTATTTATGCATGTCATCCTTTATTGATTATCATTCTAATCTTGCTGAGTTTAACTTGATCACTTAGACTTTGCATGCTATGTGAGTTTGGTACTGAAAGGGTCCAACAATATCGGTTCTCATAAAGGTGATATAGGAGAAAGGGATCGGGAGAGTGTATTCGGTGTTATAGGGGATGGTCGCTTATAACAACCATAGGGTTATAGGTTGCATGCATGAATAATCTATGTCGGAGTCGAGTCACAGAAATGTGCATAGTGGTACTCGCTTAGCCTTCTAACGGTTCTTGGGAGCAAGGCCAAATAGGAGTTAAACCTGACCCAATGCATAAGTAGACTTAGGTTGAATAAGCCACTACTAGAGTTATTTGCCTTAGGGTTGAAGCTTTACTGGACACCTTGCTTTTTATTATTGTTGTTATTTCTATACTTGTTTGTTTATTTACTTTCCAAAACTCAACATCAACTATTTTCTTTGGTTACCTTTTTAAGCAATTTAAGAACAGTTTCTTCTTCAAATCTATGTTCAAACTTAGTCTCTGTGGGATCGATACCTTTGGAATATTTCTAGAGTTTTTATTACTACATGCGATAGTGTATACTTGCACTTGGTTGGCTGAATTCATCTTTAATTTCTATTTTCCATATTTCCCAACATCCATCTTCAGTCCACATCGCATCAAGTTTTTGGCACCGTTGTCGGAGACTAAAAGTGAAACCAGTTTTTGTTTGTTGTAATTGCTATTCGATTGCGACCGCATTTCTATCTTAAGAATCTAACTTTGATTTGCAGTTTCTTTTGCAGGTTGAAGTTGGTGCATGAGCAAGGGGTATCAACTCTTTGAGCTAGATCCTGAGATAGAAAGAACCTTTTTCCGTCGTCGTAAAGAGCAAAGGCAAAAGAAAAGGGAACAACAGGAGTCGAGCGCACGGGAACATCTTGAAGAAGCTGCTTATATTCAAGAACTTCCAATGGACCAACTCGGAGTCGATCCTCTTGTTGACCAGTAGAATCGTGGAATGGATTAGAATGAATCAGAATGGTGGGAGAATACCTCCAACACCACCAGTTCCACTGGTGCCACAAAATGAAATTATTTCATTTTTCAAGAAGAAAAGAAGTTGATTAGATCTTTTAAAATAATTACATTTAATAAATAAATCATGCAATTAATGGGTACAACATTGGTCATTTCAACTAAAACGATAGACGTGACTTAATAATATAAAAAGTATAAGTTATGTTTTACCCAATTTAATGATTTTTTTTCCTCAAAAAAATTTAATGATTTTTTTTGACAACCAATTTAATGATTATTTTAATTTATTATATATGTATTTGAAAAAAAGTTGATTACATATTTATAAAAATAATTTAAATACTTTTTTAAAAAAATAAAAATACTTAAAAATAAAACATTAATAATATTCCGAATATATAAGGTGAGAAGTTAAAGGTTAATAATTTATATACTTCATTTTTTTAATTAATTATCAAGCTATAAGAATAAATCTTAACAATAACATAATAGGACAATTATGATGAGTGGTGAAATTGGTTGCCATATTTGTAAATTTATTATACTAAAAAAAATAATATGCAGATATGACAACTTTTTTCTTGTATATCATTAATATACCATTTATGTATCATTAATAAAGTACACCGGCAACATTTAACATAAAATATATCAATGATAGAACATTTATGCGAGATGTATATGTATACATATATTTGAACATGTGAGGGTGTAGATTTGAGGCTCTTACCTTTTGGTCGAGGATTTAATGTCTTAATTAGTTGGATTATGCTTAGGTTGAAATATACAATGTATGTGTGTGTGTATACTGACATATCTGCTATTATATTTATTATATTTTGGCTAGATTTTCTATCACTGCAGAAGTTCCATACTTTTTTTTTTTTTTTTTTTTTTTTTGATAATATGTGGGGAGGGGGATTCGAACCACAGACCTTGTGATTATCAGTACAATTTTATGTCAGTTGAGCTAAGCTCTTGTTGGCAGAAGTTCCATAGTTAAAGGTAAGAAAAGATAATATAAATCTGTAATAAAGAATATGATATGGTATCGAATGAAAATATGTTCACCAATTCAAGCGTAGTTCATTGGATAAGACACTTATTACCATTTTAAAAGCCAATAATTTGATCCTTCAATCCTGCAATTGTTGGACTAAAAAAAAGGAGAAAATTTTTCACGTCATATTCTTATTTATAAATTAATTTCGCATTTTATAAAGAGTTTCTTTTGAAATATGAATTAGAAAGAACAAATTCCTGCAACATATTATTTGAATATAATTGTTTCATATCTAGTTTATTGAAAATAAAATTTAATCTATGACAAAATACAGTTTTTACTTAGATTTAAATAAAATTGTTTCATATTTTATTATTTAAATAAAATTTCTCTTAGTCACTCGATGATCATGCTTATAATTTAGAGGTGAGCAAACAACACCGAAAAACCGATTCGACCTAAAAGGATTATCCTTTGATTTGCATGCGTGAGAGTGGCCAAACATCGCCGACTCAATACGCCTACCATTTTGGGGATAAAACTAAATGGATAGCTGGGGACATAGCTTTGCAAGACGGAATTCACTACTACCCGTTTTAGGATTAGTAAAAAGGTTGTTCCCTTAAGTACTAACTCTGAGTCTTGAACAAGGGGCCCCGCCCTCTCATAACCTTGAGAGGGATTTAGTTCAGTGATTGTATCACGAACTAATTTGTTCATTAGAAGATCAGTGGAACTTAAGGAACAAAATGTAACTATAGGGGTAAAACGGACATTTGACCTAGCTCTAGTTATGAACAACCGGTGAAGGGTCGACTTATTAATCATGGTTATATAAAGTGGACAAGAAATATATCTACAGTGAGGGGAGTGCAACTACGGGCTATAGTGGAGTGTCCCGGAGGCTAACAAACGATGAATGACTAGGTTAATGAGATTAACCGGTTATCATCATTTCGTTGGAGCCCATGATCTGTAGGTCCATTAGGTCCCTCTACTAGCTCAATAGGAATAAAACTTGGAACAATATGATAGGATAAAATTTGAAACGCTCAAATTCGGATAAGGATACAAAAGTCGGTTATATACGATATTTAACGACTTATTAGTTTAATTGTGAATTAAACTTAAATGAGAGTTATATATATATATATATATATATGATTTAAATATTAAGCACGTGAATGATGATTCATGTTCGAGAATTTTCGTTTGGAGAAAAATAGGGATTGGACGAGTGATATTGATTTAATATAAGATATTAAATTGATTAATTTTATTATCATTTTAATTATATAAAAAATTTATTTAAATTAAAATGAAAATAAAAGTGAGTGGGATTATTCAGATTTTTTATTAAAAATTACAAATTTTTTGGATTTAAAAGAAATTCAAATAATTGGTAATTTTGAAGAAGTTCTTAGTGACTAAACACATCAAATTAGCCTTCTTGCAACACCTAATCCATGACTCAAATCACTCCCTATTTGTTGTCAATTTTTTGTGCATTTTTTATGCATGATTTTCCTCTATATATAGAGGATTAGCTGATGAAAATTACTGGAATTCTTCAACCTAAAATGTTGCCAAAATTCTCCTAAGAACTTTCATGTTCATACTCTCAAGCTTGCATGAACCCATAAGCTTTCCTTTCCAATTCCTATTAATTGAGGATCCCACAATCCGTTCCAAGGCCTGAGGATAGTAGAGAAGATCCAAGTGGTTGTCCAAAAGTCATTGGTGTGAATTATAAAGCATCGGGTTACACGAATTGAGAGCTTCAAAAGGTAGGTACCTTATTACTCTGTTTTTTGTTCTTATGAACAACATGACTTCAAGGATCAAATTGATGAAATTGTGTGCCTAAGATCTTAAATTGCTTCCGAATGTGTGATATTAACACCTACATCATATAGTTTAGAGAGATGACGAACAGCTTTGACTGAAATAATAATTAGAGATGAATTGCCTTTTAAGTTTGTAGAGAATGAAGATTTTCTCAAATTTGTTGATACATTGACATGTGTGCAAGAGCCTACATTTGTTGTTCCATCTCGATTTACTGTGGCTAGAGATGTTCTTGAGGTCTATGCTAGGGAGAAAGACCATTTGAAAGAAATGTTTGGAAAAATGAAATGTAAAGTTTCTCTCACTATTGATTGTTGGACGTCGGGACAGAACATGGGTTATATGGTACCGGCTGCGCATTTCATTGATTCTGATTGAAAATTACATAAACGGATTCTTAGCTTTTGTCAAATTGAGAATCATAGAGGGGATACCATCGATAAGACTGTTGAGAGTAATTTAAAGAAATGGAGTATTGAAAATGTTATGACCTTGACTGTTGATAATGCTAGTTCGAGTGATACTGTTGTTGCTTATCTTCTCAAGAGATTTAGTAAGGGGTTGTTGTTTAAGGGTGAATTTTTGCATGTTCGATGTTGTGCACATATACTAAATCATATTGTATGTAATGCTTTGAAAGAACATCATGGGTGCATTGAAAGGATTCACAATGTTGTAAGATTTGTAAGGTCGTCTCCTGCATGTCTCTTGAAATTTAAGAAGTGTGCTGAAATTGAAAAAATTTCTTGCAAGAGTTATGTATGTCTTGATGTTACTACTAGAGGGAACTCAACTTATATGATGCTTGAGGCAACTAGTAAGTTTGAAAAAGCTTTTTACAGTTTAGAGGATGAAGACCCTATTTATAAGAATGATTCACCACCTACCAAAAATGATTGGGCAAATGCTAAGATGTTGGTTAGGTTTTTGAAAGTTTTTTATAATGTCACGTTAAAAATTTCAGGCTCTTTGTACACTACTTCTAATTTGATGTTTCATTAGATTTCTACAATTCATAATTGTATACTCTTGAATTCGAGGGGTTCAAATAAAATACTTTCTAGTATGGCTAATGGGATGAAGGCCAAATTTGAAAAGTATTAGGGGTTTGATGAGAGGAAGAACAATATTTTGTTGTATGTTGTTGTTGTGTTGGATCATCTATTTAAGTTGAAGTTATTATCATATTGTTTTGAAAACTTCTTTGGTCCAGAAATTTCTAAAAGAATGACAACTTCAGTAGAGAATGTTTTGAGACACCTCTTTCATGAATATAGTACTGGAGTTGCATCTATTAGTGTTAGTAGTGGGAGTGGTGGTAGTAGTAGTGTTAGTGCTAGTGCTAGTGTTGATTTGAGATTTGATGATGAAATAATTGATACGCAAATTGCTAACCGCAAGTGTACGGGCCCAAGTCATAATATAGTGATTAAAAATCGAATGTCGTCCTCTGGATTGGTTTTCTAGTTCACCTAATTACTAAAGGTATATTTGCCCAATTTTATTTAGAGAAAAGGTTCGAGAAAGATGCAAAGTTAATTAAAAACTACTCAAAGCAATTAAATGGGTGGAAACTTAATGGAGAAAAATCTTAGGGAATTGATTTCACCTATTAGATGCATGAATTAACTCAATGATTAAATATGAATGAACACGTAACGATTTCATAAACCAAGGATTATTGATTATTAAAAGCCTCTCCCGAGCACAATTAATTCTTTATGCAAAATTAAGAAATTGATATCCCTATCTAATTTCTACAACAAGCATAAGCATTAAGGAACAATCCTTATAACGGTTTCTCAAGCAATCCTAAATCTCCCGATTATAGAACCACCTAAGTGATGCAATTGATAATCTAATCTAAACTACCCTCTCCCGAGCAATTAGTTCAGATAAAACAACATACAATCCGTGATCAAAAGATTATAAGTATTAAGCATTCAATTGTATAAATAAAAGGTGTTACGAACCGTTCACAAAAATCTCTAAATCAATCCATACAATCTAATGGCTACGTCAAGTCCCTAAGAAACGAAATTTAGTTACTCATGGCCTCAAAATCACAAGCAAAATTTGTCCAATACATCATAAAATCAGTATAAGAAATAAAGGGAGAAAGAATAAACTCGCTAGTCGTGATTGGCCGCACGTTCCTGTCACGATCTCCACGATCTAAGCTCCGAAAATCAACTCCCCTTGGTGCTCTCAGTATTCTGGCCGAATTTCCCTCTCAATAGTCGTCTTTTTCTCTCCAAAGAAGCTCCCCTCCATCTGCTGTGTCGTTAAGAATTTATAATGCACATTCTACCGCGACAGCGTCGCGACGCTATCGCGTTGCACGCCCTAGCAAATTCAGAAAGTGGTGCAGCGTCGAGACGCTGTGGAGGTAGCGTCTCGACGCTGCCTCGAATACTCGCATTCTGCTGAAGGGGCTGTTGGGTTTTTATGTCCTAAAACTCATAGATAGTAAATGTAACATTTGACTTGCTTCAATGAAGTATTTTTTCTATATATTTGTTTTGCCTACATATAACCACAAATCCAATAAACTAAGAACCCATGGCTATATTATGTATACTTGAAGTTTATGTGTGACATAAGTATGGATCAAGTTCAAGTAAATAGTCTAAACGATCTATAGTATATGGATAAGGTTGGGTACCTTAATCCTGGGGACACTATTGGCGCAGCTCGCTTTGTTCTTTAGAGACAGACGATGTGATCCTAATCGTTCATGTATAAGACATGTGAGTGAGGGCGTCCTATGCAAAGAGGTTGCATAGAGATCGGACCAAGAGATAAGTCACTTTCACTTTACAACACCGTTTAATGTTGAAACTGAACATCTCATACATATAACCTAGGTAACTCGATCTTAATCCTGAACTAACTATGAACTCCTGTTTATTTAGGATTATCCTTTGATTTGCATGGGTGAGAGTGACCAAACATCGCCGACTCAATAAGCCTATCATTTTGGGGATAAGACTAAATGGATAGCTGGGGACATAGCTTTGCAAGATGGAATTCACTGCTACCCGTTTTAGGGTTAGTAAAGGTTGTTCCCTTAAGTACTGACTTCGAGTCTTGAACAAGGGGCCCCGCCCTCTCATGACCTTGAGAGGGACTTGGTTCAGTGATTGTATCTCGAACTAGTTGTTCGTTAGAGGATCAGTGGAACTTAAGGAACAAGATGTAACTATACAGGTAAAACGGACATTTGACCTAGCTCTAGTTACGAACAATCGGTGAAGGGTCGACTTACTAATCATGGTTATCTAAAGTGGACAAGAAATATATCTACAGTGAGGGGAGTGCAGCTACGGGCTATAGTGGAGTGTCCCGGAAGCTAACGAACGATGAATGACTAAGTTAATGAGATTAATCGGTTATCATCATTTCGTTGGAGCCCATGATCTGTAGGTCCATTAGGTCCCTCTACTAGCTCAATAGGAATAAAACTTGGAACAATATGATAGGTTAATATTTGAAACGTTCAAATTCGGAAAAGGATACAAAAGTCGCTTATATACGATATTTAACGACATATTAGTTTAATTATGAATTAAACTTAAAATGAGAGTTATATATTTAAATATGATTTAAATATTAAACACGTGAATATGGATTCATGTTCGAGAAAATTCGTTGGGAGAAAGAAACCAAAATTGTACAAATGGTATTAATTTAATATAAGATATTAAATTAAATAATTTTATTTTAATTAAATAAATGCTATTTAAATTAAAATAAAAATAAAAGAAAGTGGGATTATTCAGAATTTTATTTGTAAATTTTTAATTTAAAAGAAATTCAAAAGTTAGCAAATTTTGGAGGTGATGCTTAATGACTAATCACTTGTAATTAGTCTTACTGCACCACCTAATCTTGTGACTCAAAATGATCCCTATTTGTTGTCAATTTTTTGTGCAATTCTTGTGCATGATTTTCCTCTATATATAAAGGATGAGCTATGAAAATTAGTGGTCTTCTTCAACCTAAAATGCTGCCAAAATTCTCCCAAGAACTTCCATGTTCATACTCTCAAGCTTGCTTATACCCATAAGTTTTTCTTTCCAATTCCTATCAATTGAGGATCCCACAATCCATTCCAAGGCCTGAGGATAGTAGAGAAGATCCAAGTGGTTGTACAAAAGTCGTTCGTGTGAATTATAAAGTATCGGATTATACGAATTGGGAGCTTCAAGAGGTAGGTACCTTATTACTCTGTTTTTTGTTCTTATGAACAACATGTCTTCTAGGATCAAATTGATGAAATTGTGTGTCTAAGATCCAAAATTGCTTCCGCATGTGTGATACTAACACCTACAGGGGCCAGCGTTGAGACGCCCCAAAGATAGCGTCTCAACGCTACCTTGTTGGATTGGGCCTTGAATCTTGTCTTCCTTTGTTCATTTCTTCAATAAAGTTAATTCTTTCGTTCCCAAATCACCGGTATTCATCAAAAACATTAAATTCCATCCAAAAGCTTGATTCCTACAAAATAAAACTAAATACACATAAAATTGGCCAAATAACTCTCAAGACTAACACTAAAATCATATAAAATATAGCTCAATAAATTGAGCTATCAATAATGGACCTGGATGAGGATGAAAACTTCAACTATGATATAATACCTTAGTTCAAAAGTGTCGAGAGTTAGAGATCGATGTATATCTGTTGGAAACTCTTGCTCAAGCTAGTAGTTCTTTTGACATACTTCATTGGTGGAAGAAGAATGGTCATCGGTTTGAGGTTCTCAGTCGTATGAGTAGAGATATATTGACAATTCCAGTGTCTACTGTAGCATCTGAGTCAGCTTTCAGTACTAGAAGACATGTAGTCAACTCATCTCGTTGTTCTTTGACTCCAAAGACGGTGGGGGCTCTTATATGCACTAAAAAATGGCTAAACTCTAAATCGATATCATTAGATCTTGATGATTTGGTAGCCATAGCAGAGGGTTCAATGTTTGAAGATGGTATTGATTTTACTTTTTTTTTTTTATTTATACTTTTAAATCTTAATAATGTTGTATTTCCTTTTATTTTTTCTCTCTCTTTTTCTAACTTTTTAGGATTTAGACCAATTGTGGATGAAGAAAAGAACATGGATCAAGTGGAGAAGTTTGCAAAGTTGCAGATTTGAGTTTTGTACTTTTCTAAGATCGTTGAATGTTATGTATCTCAAATTTTAGTATTTGCTTTTCTATCAAGAATATTAAGAGTACTTTGATTTTATATATTTGAATTTGATGTTTAAACTTTTAATTTGGAGACTTAAAGTTATATGATGTTTTTTTTTTTAAATTTTCGATCAGACTATTGTTGTTATTTTGTTGTTTGGTAATTATTATATGTTTAGTGTTTACATTAACTTAATATGTTCAATAGTAATGATTTGAAATTGTTAATTTTAAAAATGTCTATTAAAAACATATTATTACTTACTCCATAAAAAATTCGTTAAAACTTAAAAGGAAACATCGAAATTAAAATTAAAAAAAAAAATCGGGCAGATAGTGGACATTTTTAAGATTTCTAGCTTGAATATCTTATCAAATACATTGAACAATTATTTAAAGTTTTTGTCTACTACACATAATTTGATTAAAAATGTCTACTATACTCATTAAATGTCTACTACACAACACATAATTGATAACTTGATTAAAAAAATTAAATTAAATTATTTTTTTTTAAAAAAAAAAAAAGAAAAAGGAAGTCGGTTTAAACCGACCAAATCGACCGACCCGACCGGTGCTCACCCCTAGCTTACATGAAAACATTAGTTAACTTATCTTTACTTCCTCTAAGATAAGTTCAAATCCCCACCCCATATATCTCGTAATATTCTAAAAAGAAACTCAAATTTTTTTCTTCTAAAAATAAACGATAAAGATTTTTGTTGTCTCTTTCTCTTTCATTGTTTCAATATTTTATAAATATTAACATAATGAAAAAGCCTAAAAACTATACATATAAAATAAAAATATAAAATACAATAATAATAATAATAATAAATTAAAGTTTGATAATTACTGTACAGTTGATAGAAAAAGTAGGTTTAATTATCAAAAATACCTCTAAACTATGGGGTTGATTTCAATTATAACCCTAGACTTTCAAAAGTTTCATTTTAACCTTCGAAGTTTGAAGTTTATTTCAAAACGACCATTGGAGACCTTTTCCGTTAAATTTATGGACAAAAAATGATGTGTTTGCATGCGTTTTTATTGTTTTTTTCACGTATATGTTCAAATATATTCACATAAGCAATAATATATATACAAACACGCCACATTTTCTATCTATAAATTTAGCAAAAATGTCTTTCAAGGGTTTTTTTTTTTAAACAAAATTCAAACTTTGAAGGCAAAAATGAAACTTTTGAAAGTTTAGGAGTATAATTGAAACCAACCTCACAGTTCAACATGATTTTTGATAATTTAACCAAAAAAATATTACTAAACAAATCTCAGCAGTTTTCTGAAAAAGATATGAAAAAAAGAGAAAAACGTCATCGAATATGTTCCCATTTTATGTTTTCTAAAAATAGAGAATTAAAAGTAGTAATCATATAAAATTGGTTTTTGTGTTTTAAAAAAATAATAATAAAAAATAAAAGTTTGATTAACTTTTTAGTAGTAAAACTAAAGTCACATAGAATTAATTCCAACCTAGTTTAAATTAAAGTACGAATTACCATATCAACTTTTCAAATTCTTACTCCTATAATTATTGAAAAAAATTGTTTGCGTACCTAACATATTTTTGAATTAAAAGATTAAAAAAAAACAAAAAAACAAAAAAAAACAAAACCTGACTACTTCTAAATTATTTTCATGATATTTATATCTTGCAAATTTGTAAAAATACGATAACAAATCTTATGAATCATTGTCGTCGAAATCTTAAACCATTTTTCGATTAAATTACTTGCAAAGGAAACTATTTAGGCTAAATTATAAAAAATACCGCCTCTGAACTATGAAGTTTGTTTCAAAAATGTCCTTGAAGTTTAAAAAGTTACAAAAAAATACCTCTAAACTTTAAAAAAAATGTTCATAAATACCCTTGTCGTTAATTTTTGGATCAAAACCGTTAAAGTTTCAGTTTCATTAATACCCTTAAACTTTCAAAAAAATTTCAAAAATACTCTTATTGGAAAATTCTTCTTCTTTTTTCCTCATCTCTCCGTAAATTCATCCTCCATGAAATTTAATGCAAAACTTTGCTTATAAAGGTTGTGTGTAACACAACACCAAATGAAAATAGAGTTTTCTTCTAAAAAAAAATAAAAATAGAGTTTGAAATAAGTGGGAGAAAAAAACACGTGCGTGTGTGTGTGATATTGAAAATGTTATAAGAAAAATGAAGTCAAACACATGTAGAATTTCAAGAATGAAACAAATGTCATCTTGAAGTTTCAACACGAAAATCTAGTCAAGCTCTTGGGATGATGTGTTGAACGAGAAGAAAAACTCCTAGTCTACGAATACATGACAAATAAGTAAAGTTTCTCATTGATTTTCATGGAGGAAGAATTCACGGTGAGAGAAGGAAAAAGAAAGCATTTTTCAATGAGGGTATTTTTGAAATTTTTTGAAGTTCAAAGGTATTAATAAAACTAAAACTTTAACGGTTTCCATCCAAAAATTAAATGGTTGGAGTATTTTTTTTAACATTTCTTAAAGTTCAGGGGTATTTTTTAAATTTTTTAAAGTTCATGAGTATTTTTTAAACAAATCCAATAATTTAGGGACTTTTTTTATAATTTAGCCAAACTATTATCACCTATATCTACTTCGTTCATCCAAATTAAAATGTAACAAAAAAAAGTTTTCTTTTTTAATAAATATTAAAAACATGCAGATGGAGATTTGTGTAATCTTTAAAGAAAGTTAACGTTTTGATGAGTTAAGTTATATTCTAGTCTAAAAAAATGCATTTGTTCTAAAATGAAAAAAATAACCATGATAGAAAATAAAAGATTGATTAAATATAATCATATGAATTGATTTAGTGCATGTTTGGTAATGATTTTGAAAGGGTTAAAATCACTTTTGTCATAATCAGAATCACTTCGAAACATGTCTTAAAATTCAAAATCAATTTTGATGATATGAAAATCATGTTTTTAACCGTGTAAATCAAACAAGAAATTGATTTTGAATGATTAAAGATATGTTTCGAGGTGATTTCAAACATGACCAAAGTGGTTTTAGTCATTTCAAAATCACTCCCAAGCATGCACTTAATCAATTGAACTATACTCAAGTTAGCAACATGGTAGTAAGATTATTTATATTTTTTATAACAATTTTTTATGTTAGTAAGGTTATTTATATTTTTTATAACATTTTTTTTTTTTTTTGTTATGTAGACAAAGAGATTCTTCTCCATATAGATAAGAAACTCTAGTTTTGACCTCTCCTATACAAATGCAAATGGTTGGAAAAATAAGCTGAATTTATTTTGATCTCTGTCACAAGTTTTCTTATGCGCATTTAACATAATTCTCACATGGTATGAGTGGCCAAATATTTAAATGTCAATTTTTCTTTATCAAATTAAAACTTTAACTTCTTTTTTTGTTTGAATTTGTATTGATACCAAAAATTTTTCAAGTTTCATCAATTTTAGTCCAAAAAGTTTTCAAATATCTATTTTATTCTTTGATTTTTTTAAAAAAATTAGCTCGTTTAGTATTTTTCGTTGTTTTGTTTGAACAATTGAATAATGTGGTTTGAAGTTCGTATGTATTTACGTGTTAATGTAAGCCGTGACGATTTATAACTTTATATCTAGAGACTTAAATTCGTATAAAGATAATTTTTGAACACATTGATAGATGTGGATCTATAATTTTATGTTGAAGGTACAAAATCATAAAAAGATAATTTTGAATGGACTAATATATATTGTTATTAATTTATATATTTTGATATTAATTTGCTAGATAGGAATTATAAGAAATAACAAGATAAGGATCGAAGTTTAATCTTCGGAGGATTAGAGGCACAATTACTATCACATCAAGGGAAAGTTCGTTAAACTATTTCATTTATTTTAATAATAATACGTAAAATTTAAAAAATATAATAAATCTACTATTTAAGATAAATATGTATGAAAATCACATAAGATACTAAAGTAAATATTGAGTAAAGCTACAACAAAAATCAAAATCAAAATGGTCTCAAATTTTCTTTTAGTGACACTAGTGAGCGGGTGGGATGAAATTTTGGAGAAATTTGACGATAGAGATCGAGCCATGTGGCCGATGGCCATAGGTCGAGAAATAGAAGTGACGTCATGGGTGACGTCAGGCCATGAATGATTGAGGAAAACAAGTGGGATACATGAGGTGGCATTGTTAGAGTTTGCCCCTTTTCATTTTGGTTAAATAACAATCACTTTGGTTTTGTTTGGTTTGGTTGAAACATGAATGACTATTGAAATCAAAATTGTGGATTTTGGCCCACACCAAGTCCTTTCCAATTTCTATAGCCAAACACAGATGAATCATGAATTTATTTATATTTTGGATGCATCTTTATAATCTTTTTTTTTTTTTTAATAATATGTATCTTGAATTGAAGCTAAATTATACATTCTGTTATTAACAATTTGATCCTGTGTTATTTTTTTTTTTTTATGGATAAAATATACTTGAAATTTGAACTTAAGTTTCTATTTCATATCTCGATTTTTAAAAACTGAGACTTTTGAATTTATGAGATTTAAATTTTGTTTCTATTTGATTTTTGAAGTTCTCAAAGTAACATGTTGGGTCCTCAAAGTTTGAATTTGATTTCTAATCGGTCTTTGAAGTTTGAAATTAGTTTCTAAATAATCCCCAGCAATGTTGACATTAATTAAGTGACCAACTAATGGAATCATAATATGTATCTTTAAATGAATTTGATTTTTGTGTGTATATGTATATATATACACACTCAGGAACCAATTAAAACACATTTTAAATTGTAGGGACTAATTAGAAATCAAATTCAAACCTTGAGGACAACTCATGTTACTTTCAAAATCTCATGAACTAAATAGAAACTAAATTCAAATATTAAAGATAAAAAAAATGTTAGTTTTGAACACTCAAAGGATTAAATAGAAACTAAGTTCAAATTCTATGGATCAAAAGGTATTTTATCATTTTTTCTATTTTTTATTTTTTTAATGGGGGAGAGTTATTTATTTTTTTTAAAAAAAAATTAATTTGGGAACTATTTTTTTATTATGAATTAAATTCTCGTAATCTCAAACAAATCCTCAAAAAATACTTTTCCTGGCTGCATTTCCCGTTAAACATGTTATACATTGTGCAAATAATAAATATAATAGATGAAGAAGAATATAAATGGGACAGTTGCATAGATGGCAAATTGGACCAAATTAATAGCAAATATAGCACAATTGCAAACTAATTGCAAATATAGCAAAATTAATTGTACAAGACCAAAAAATTGTTGTCAGATTCTATCTGTGTCTATCGCTGATAAACTCTGGTTAATCAAAATCTATCAGTGACTATCATTGATTCGATTAATCAAAATCTATCAGTGACTATCAGCGATAGAACCAGAGTTTATCAGCGGTAGACACTGATAGACTCTGAATAATCGGAGTCTATTAATAGACTGATAGATTCTGATTAATCAGAGTCTATCGTGGATAAACTCTGATAATCGAAGCCTATCAGATAGATTCTAATTAACAAGAGTCTATCAGTGTCTATCAGTGATATACTCTGATAGATTTTGTTATATTTGTAATTTTTTTACATTGTGCTATATTTGCTATTAATTTGGTCCAATTTACCACCCACTGTAAATTCTCAATTATAAAATATGCATTGTATACACATATTAAAAAAAATAAATGTGTGAATAGTGTACAAAATTTAACACAAAAATAATAAATTTAAAAAATGAGACAAATACTATGATAAGCGAGCTAAACGAGAATAAAATTTTCAATAGAAATAGAATAATAATTTTACAAACTAACAAACTACTACCACATATAGGAAAAGTAGAAGGATTCTCAGTTCTCTCGTGTGACCCATATATACCAAATGCAAAGTGCGCACCATAAATCGTATAATGTAACGCCAAAGCGAGCATAGCTCAGCGGTAATTGACATGTACCTCGACCAAGAGATTAGAGGTTTGAATCCCTCCACCCCAAATGTTGTTGAACAAAAAAAAATCGTCTAATGTAACTTGTTCGCACGTTTGCATCTGCACAACGTTATTCGTTATTTCCAATTGTGAAATTTGGTCATTGACTTTGTCACCATGATTACCATGATTGCATGATCTTTAATTTTAAAATAACCAAAGTAAAAACAATTCATTTAGGTTGGTAAATGCTTATTATCCTACATGTTTTAGAGTCTTCTTCCAACCACTCCAAATATGAATTTAGTGTTGAACGCTTAGTTTGGTGTGCAATAAGTTTTGTTTTGTTTTAATTATACTTAACTAATAATATTTTTGTTTTATTTTGTAACTCACATAAATACTTCTGTCAAAATAACTTTGGCATTCTTTTTTTTTTTTTGAAAAAAAATAACTTTGGCATTCAAGAATTCACATGTTGGTGGCAAAAAAAGTATGAAGAGAATTGAAAAAAAAAAAAAAAGTTTTATAACATGTGAGGAATAAGCTAGCTCAAATAATTATAAAAGCTTCCACTTATGAAGAAAGTACTATTCAAGTAATATTATATTTTAATTAATTTGTAGGTAGGATTCTTTATCTAATTGGAAGATTATTTGATATGAAAAAAATCATGATAGGGATGGAACTCTTGTGGAACAGTTTGAATTAAGTTGCAAAATGTTGTAGTGGCTATAAATAATCTATATAATAAAACATATTTTTATTCTTTTATGTTTATATCAATTTAGCTTTCATAACATATAGTACATATACTTTTTTTGGTACTTGACTTTTTAGAAGTAGAATGATTAGCATTGTTGCATATTTTTGAACAGGGGTAAGATAACTACTAGCTTGTTTAGCTAATTGCATGTATATTAATGTAGAATTACAAGGTTATGGTAGGCCATGATCTATTGGTTGAATTTAATCTCATCTAATTAGGTTAGATCCACTTGGTAACTTTTGATTTCACATGACTAGTACTACGATGCATCCGATGACATCTAACTTCACCTGATTACCAAGTGACCCTATAATCTCGCATGGAGGAACTGAAAACATTCGAATAAGTGACTTCCATTTGGTCAGAAAAGATTCACCAGCAGATTTACAAATCTCTCACACAGTAATTTGATTACTGAGTACGTACTTGGAAACTACTTCTATGTCCTAGTCGATTTGTACTAGTTGAGCCTACGTGCATTTATTTTTAGCTTTAAAAACTTACCAAACGACAACCAGGACATGTACATTGTAATCTAGAAATGTACTACTTGGATTGAGATGCTTCTAATGTGCTAAACCCTCTAGTATCAAAATATTTGAAAGAGGTAAAATGCAAAGAAATAAAATAATATGTTGTAAGGTAAAATTTGATGAATGGTTAGAATATTTGGGTTTGAAAGCAAGGATAAGCATGAGGTGACACACAACACAACAAAGTAGGGTATGAGAAAAGATAGGGACTTGTCTTAATCTTGCAAAGCAACCACAACCAGACAACCACCACACCCTCATGGGCCTTTGCCAGCTAATCAAAGCCCACGTGGGCCATTCTTCTTTACGACCCATTGGGCCCACCCCTAAAGACTTTAAATTAATTTTAAAAAAAAAACATAATTTCTTGTGGGACCCATTCGTACTGGCTGACACCTATTAGTAGGTTCCACACGTGTGCCATTAATATTGCGACACCGACGCTTTTTTCTTTTAATTTTTTTAAAGAACTTTTTTAATGCGTTTTTTTTAGCCACTTTTCCTTTTTTTTTTTTCATCCTTATCTTTTATGTAAGTGTACGATTAGAAGCCGTACTGTCCTCTTTGGATTTTATTGCAGAGTCAATTAGATTTATATGTACCCTATCATTTTTATGATTAAAGTATTGCAAAAATGACATAATTAGGGTTGAGGTTGAAAATTGTTTTCACTGAGCTTTTGAATATCTAATAGATCCATGATTTGGTGTCTAATAGATTCCTAAACTTTAAAAGTTGTCTAATATATTATGTTTCTTAAACTTTCAAATCTGTACTTAATAGCAAGTGAATATGATACACCAATGTGTACATTGCTCTTTATTATCAACTAATCATGGAATGTCGATTCCTAAACCTACTTCTATTGCTTTTAGAATAGCATGTGAGAAAAAAAATGTTGCTTGAACAAAATATATTTTTGAAAAAAAGAGATGGAATTAATTCAAGCCAGCAAAGGACTAAGGTAGGGGACGAGAAAGGTAAAGAGAAGGAGTCGTCGTTGGTGCGTAACAGAGCTTTCCTATCGACGATCTTTCTCGATGCATAAGCGAGGCTTAGCGGTCGAAGTACCGTATAAGCAAGAAAGGCAATAGACCTTGAATAGCTTGTACGAAAAGATTGTTGAAGAAGATTTTACTAGAATATCAAATCCATATATCAATCTTGTACGCAAGTTGGCACAGCGCTTTCGCTTTAAATCAATCTCGCTCATCTGATCTGC
The DNA here is from genome assembly GCA_017139565.1 of Luffa aegyptiaca. Lineage (NCBI taxonomy): Eukaryota > Viridiplantae > Streptophyta > Magnoliopsida > Cucurbitales > Cucurbitaceae > Luffa > Luffa aegyptiaca. Next base: position 30,376,293 of record CM029397.1, read on the forward strand.
CCGGTCAAATCAGCTCTCCTACCTGCGTATCCCATGCTTGGTGCCGTTGATCTGTCTGATGGGAGAGATCCACCAATTCCTTTATTTCAATATGTTGTATCCTCTCCAGAGGTGGAGTTCTCTCTATTCAATAGATCATTTCCTGCCAGAGGTGAAGGTCATCTGTCTGATCTATATGAAATTTCGTTTATATGGTTACATTGAATTAGCCAAAACTGGAGTTTATAGCCTTTCTTTGACAAACTAGCTACTCGTCTCGAGCAGAAACCTTACGACAAGCCTCTGGGGTGGGAAACCCTTGACGTGGGGGCTCTCTCTTGGGGTCTTTGGCTTTACTCATTTAGTGCTTGCTTGGCCCATCAATTCCTGGTGGCAAAGTGGGCGGGGCAATCATATGCTCAACGAGGAAAGTGCTTGAGGAGATATAAGGACTACGATCTCTTAGAGCTATTTTTTTCTTACTACATCTTAGAAAAGGGGAGAAAAAGAAAAAATCCTTGGAAAACCCGAGAGACTTTAGAGGCCTCTCTTCCCATATATCTGACTGACAAAGGAAAGAGAGCCACCATCTAATCCATTCCTTGCCTTGCTTAGCTTATGGGTTTGAAGAGGTTATTGCCTGTACCATTAGCCTACGATTGTTGGCATATTAGACTACGGGCTATAACTAGCTAGCTTAGCGAGACTAGCTTGAATGGATTGCCTGCCTTTCATAGCTTACTAATAGATACTAGTAGGAACTACAAACTGCTATCAAGACCGGATAAACTAGATGTTCTCGAGCACAAGATAGGTGATAAGTGTAAAAAATATACCTATTTTGCCCCTTATTCTTAGCTTATTTCTTGTGAAACTTGTATGTTTTTGGTCAAAATTACTATTCCCGAGTCTAAAAAGTGTAAAAGTTGGTAAGTTAGGTCTTTGAGAGTCATGTGTGTCAAATTATACATATTTGTGCTTAAAAGAACTCATTTTGGTGTGAATTTGACTTAGTTTTGGTGTTTTGCAGAAAACAGAGGAAAACAGAGAAATGCTGTTGAAATGCTGTTGAAATGCTATTGAAATGCGACCGCATTTCTGCCAAGGCAAAATGAAATTCGACCGCATTTCTGAGCAGAAACAGAAAAGTCTAAGTCCGTCGCGGGTCGTTTTAAACGAGCTTTTCACACAGCTAACCGACTGTTTTGACTCCAAAACTAATTGTGCTACCTACCAGCACCATTTGCGTGACTCCTCAACCACTCCCCACACTATAAAAGGCCTCGATTCGAAGGGAAATTCAAGCAGAACTCACTGGGAAGAAGAGAGTGGTGATAGAACCCTAGTAGACGCCCATGAGTAGGGATGCTCGAGGTCCTTCTTAGAAGACTGAATTCTAACCTTAGTTAAACACATCAAACCTTAGTGTTTGTAGGAATTTTCACCCCATTCCCACTTGTAAAAGCGAGAGAGTGGAGTGTCGAGCGAACTCTAGAAGGATTGGATAAAAGAAAAAAAACCCCTAGTATTTAGCTACTGTCATTATTTCCAACACTTGTCACTTTTCATTCATTTGTATTCTTTATATTTTATTTCAATGGAAAGTTGTTCATTTTCACTTTATCCCATCATGCTTAGCTAAATTCCGTTGAGGGGTTCAATATAGTGAATTCTCTTATGGTTCAATAGCTTGAAAGTGTTTATTTGCTTAAGTTTTTATTCAATGCATGTCATTCTTTATTGATTATCATTCTGATCTTGCTGAGTTTAAATTGATCACTTAGACTTTGCATGCTATGTGAGTTTGATCTCGAAAGGGACAAACAATATCGGTTTTCATAAAGGTGATATAGGAGAAAAAGCTCGAAAGAGATTGTTCGGTGTTATAGGGCAAGCTGCCTAAGGCACCCTATAACAACTATAGGGTTATAGATTGCATTCGTGAATTATCTATGTCGGAGTCGAGTCACAAAAATGTGCATAACGGTACTCGCTTAGCCTTCTAACGGTTCTTGGGAGCAAGGCCAAATAGAAGTTAAATCTGACCCAATGCATTGAATAAGCTTAAGTTGAATAATCTATGATTACAGTTATTTTCCTTTGGGATGAAACTATATTGAATACCTCGTTTTATTTATTATTGTTATTTCTTTATTTAATTGTTTTATTTGTCTTCCAAAAATCAATCATCAATTATTTCTTTGGTTACCTAGTTTAAGCAATCATTTGAGCAGTTTCTTCTTCAAATCTGAGTTTTCAAGTTAGTCCTCGTGGGATCGATACCCTTGGAATACTTCTAAGGTTTTTATTACTACATGCGATAGTGTATACTTGCACTAAGGTTGGCTGAATTATTCTTCTTAATCTTTATCTATCATCTATCTCACATCCATCATTCAGCCTCTGCCGCACCAATAGGCAATTAAGATCTCGAGCTAGCCTATTCGTTATAGGGAATCAATGATCCGGGCCGAATAGAGCTTACCTCCGGCACCTGGCATTCTCCGGCGCTTAGTGTATACTTGCACTAAGATGCATTGCGATTTCCTCTTCTATGGACGCATCAGAATATGATCTGACGGGCTTTCTCTTGTAAAGCCAAAGACGCTCCAAGACAAGGTACAATTGTTGGGAAGGGGACATGAGATATAGAACCTGGCTGGATTCGGGCTGGTCTCGTGGCTGGAGGGAGCATTCCCACTGAGTGATCGGTCTACTAGTTCACACAAATCCGAAGAAGTTATCACAGACGAGCCACATGCAGGGAAACTTGCACGTGTGGTTCTGGTCGGGCTTTCCTGAGGTATCTAATGACCTTGCTTCTGCTCGCCGCTGGCGCACCTCTCCTAACTATTGCCCATTTATTCTGGAATAATATTTTTAGGAGGGACAATTTTACATATTTCTGTCAAATCCTCTATAATTAAGTACGACTACTACAAAAACGACTTTTAATGACGAGCGATGTACGTCATCTATACAAGTGACATCGTATCTTTTAATGTCGGGCGACTTTTAATAACGGGCATTGCTCGTCATTAAAAGCCGCCCGACATTAAAGGTACAATGATGGATGTTTTTAATGACGGGCAATGCCCGTCATTAAAAGGCGTCTATCATCAAAAGTCTGTCATTGAAAGGGTATTTTTCAAACAAATGTCCGTCATTAAAGGTCTGTCATTAAAGATGTCCATCATTAAAAGTCCATCATTAAATGTCCGTCATTAAAAATCTGTCATTTCCAACTTTTTTTTAGAAGAAAAATGTGCCAATTTATATAAAAATCAAATATTTGCTTAATTTTATTCCAATAAATCAATTAATAAAATTTGTCCATACAATTTTTGTTCATACAAGTTTGATATAAAAAAGTAAAATTACAAAGCACCTACACTTGAAAGCACCTATGATTAAAAGCCTACTTAAGAAAAACAAAAATTCTCGTACATGCAGCTTCCATTCCATTCGGCAGAATCTTGCTCGTGTACATCGATCTTGAAGAACGTAAGAAAAACAAATTTCAATTAGATTAAACCGAAACATCCCTCGCTTTACAACCGAAACAAGAACTCACATAACAAACATATGTTCAACAACTTGAAGAACCTAAGAAAAACAAATTTAGTTAGCAATAAAATACAGAAAAAAAAAAAAACAATCTCAATGAGTATCAAAAAAATTTGTTAGAAAATCCAATAAACTCCAAAAGCTTACAAACTCATAGAGATCAAGTTTAACCCCTTCAAAGAACCTGTAACACTCTAGGTTTCTATACTTAACCTAGCGACATTACTAAAGCTTCTATCCTAATTCTAATCGAATGCTCCGAAAATTTCGACAGCATAACGACATACATATGGCTAACCCAAAAATTTTTAAACCTGTTAAACAAGAGAAACACACTTCTATATGAAAAATTGCTCAACTACAACCTCACAACACTTCAGGTTCACAACAAGACTCCAAATATTCTAAAACTAAGCAAGTTAGGTCTCGCATCAAGCACAATCTAAATCTAAACAATCATTAAAGGACATTGCAAGAAAGTCAGCAAAATAATATCAAACACCAAATTACAAACTTGTAAGTTGAAAGGTAATAAGACTCACTCTCATGAGGATTAATTAATTAAGGGCCCGTTTGATAACCATTTGGTTTTTGAAAATTAAGCTTAAAAATCATACTTTCACCTACAAGTTTCTATGTTTTGCTAATACTTTTCTTTCCTTGTTTTTAAAAACCAAGCAAATTTTGAAAACTAAAAAAAGTAGTTTTCAAAAACTTGTTTTTGTTTTTAGAATTTGGCTAGGAACTCAAATGTGTCATTGGCAAATATGAAAACCATGGTAGGAAAATTTGAAGAAAACAAGCCAAATTTTCAAAAACCAAAAACCAAAAACCAAATGGTTATCAAACGGAGCCTAAGCAATTAGCAATATACTTTGGAACATCTGAGACAGAAGTCCACATCCATAATCTCAAGAAAGGTTTTCTAAACGTTCGGAAGAGTTCATGCACAAGAAAATTAATAAGAAAGGTACAAAAAGGAGGAAAATAACGTACCTCACAGTTTGATCATTATGTATGCCAACTAGTAATAAGCCAAGATTTTGTGGTAAAATGCAGGGTGTGCATCATTCACCTTTACCACAAAAGGAATAAGACATTCTAAGACAAAAGATATAATATAGAGCAAATGATTATCAAATGGGCCTTAACATTTTGTTTTTACCAAATATGACGTGAAGCAAGGGGAAAACTGAAGGTATAGCAATTACCTGACCAACTGAACCAAATCGGTAAACAACATTTTCCTCTGTGTCATCTGAAGCTGGTGATGACCAATATAAATCAAATGAAGTAAAAAGTCCACAATGTGCCAAGGCTTGAGACTAAAACCCAATATCCATCTTAACAAAGAATGAGGTTTTAGAGTGACAATGTAATGAAACATTATAAAGTGACTAGCTTTCTTGTTTGATTGCTAGTGGTGCACAAAAAGTTCTGCCAATTTTTTAAAACAGAAAAGTACAATTACTCATGTAAATTTAGGCAAACATTCAAACATAATGTAAAATACATAACTAAACATAAAGATGTTATTTAAGACAGAATATAGCAAAAGAAAATACAATATTTTAGTCAAAACCTCAATGATTAGGCATAAATTTATTTTCATTAGATAAATTACTGTCTTGATCACCACCAAGAAAAGGTTATTAATTTATTATTATCATCAAAGGCATAAGAAGATCTAAATTTGTGTTTGTTAACCAAAGTAACACGAAGTGATAATTGCGAATGTCTTTTCATGGCCCTCCACTGGTCATGACAGAGGAAGCTCACTTGTTGCTATAGGGAAATACCAAACTTGCTTTATAAAATATATATGTGGATATTCAATTTCTTGATGAACTTTTTACCCATGAATTATGTCCCTCGCCCCATGCCACCACCTTTCTATCTTCCATGCTCCATACTGTGTAAGGGACTACCGGACACGACTCATATCTCCACAAAGATATGAGGCCTTTTGGGGTGAACCAAAAGCAAAGCCATGAGGGTTTATGCCTAAAGTGGACAATATCATATCATTGTGGAGATATGAGTCGTGTCTGGTAGTCCCTTACAACAAGAAACAACCTTTTCGTTGATTAATAAAAAGGATGAAAAGTGTGACGGGACTTAGTTGCACTTTATGACCATGCATAACTCTCCTACATGAATGCATGCATACTTAATTAGGTAGAAACTCATAAAAGTATGCAATGGACATGTGTCCAAGTGGATCAACTGAATAGCCTTCCCACAACACAGCCGGAGTGCCAAAGAACGACAATCTAAAATTTGAACTACAACGTACCTCAATGAAGTATTGGCACAAACAGAATGACACTAGAAAACTTGAGCATCGAGAATTATCAAACCAGTAACAACATACTAGTAACAACATCCTTAGAAGGCAGCACGACTGCAGTGGAAGGGCAAAGGATCAACAAAAATTGAAAGGGTTTACAATATTCCAGATTCACCCAAATTAACCATGAAAACAAAATAGACCAGCCTGATGTACATGTTGTCACATCTTATGAACAGGATACAACAAGATGAAATAGTTATAATACACACACACACACATATAGAAGTTAGCCAAATTAAGATTCAGTGTACACAACCAAAAAGATGAATATGAACAGTCAATATGGAACTTCTGAAAAAGAGAGCTTGATCATGAACATGTAATTGTTCAGTTATGGATAAAAAAAGTGAAAAGCGCTGAGAGTTTGGCCTAGCTTGCTTCCTGAAGTACTTGGTTTACAAATCTATTACTCTCCATAAACACAAAAAAATTAATATGAACTGCTATTTAATTGAGAGTTCAAAGACCATTTAGTTTTGGTCATATTTCCAAGACCCAAGAAGAAAAAGCAGAAAATAACAGATTCACCATGGTATGCTTATTTTAAAGAGTAAACGTGGAGTCAACCGAGGGTTAAACATCACATTTAATCCTTTTTCTGCCTTCGGTGATGCTGATCCAGAAAAGAAAACAACTCCAACAATTTGACCTGCAAGTTAAATTACAGGTATCTAAGTAAAAGCTAATATCTTAAAAACCTAAGTCATTTGTTCCAAAATCAAAAGGAGTGCCATTGACATTTAACATGTATGCTTGTCAAGTCATCATTGAGCGAGAGAATGACATCAAAGCCAATATGTTATATATCATGTTATATAAAATTTGTCACTTCTTGACAAAGATGGATAGCTGAAAGAGACTAAAGTTTAATTAATCATGAATAATTGATACACTCCCAAACCAAAGCAACCAATCACTTACCATCATATGCTTCTTGGAGCAAGTGGAATATCTTGGACAAAGTAACAATAAATAGTCTCGATCTATGATAAACATCTCCTTCAGAATCACTTTGAACTTTGAATGTCTGCTAACACGTTGGTCAATATTGATTAGAATAAATGAAGTTGAACAATGTCATCCAAAACAAAGAAACATCAAAATCAAGGAAAATAGTGTACCTTGATGCTATCGAAAGAGCCAGTGATGAACTCAGATGGACCTTGCACATTTTGTGACAAATCCTCATGAATGTGTATAGCCCTTCTAATATTGTGAAGGAGACAAAAAACTACCAATGAACTCTCTGTCCTCCGTCTGCAAATGAGCATAATGCACAAAATAAACACATTTGTGAGCTTCTACCATGATCCATGCCTCGACTTTTACCTCGACCACGTGGATGACCCTTGGAAGTTTTCCTCTAATTTGGTATAAAGAAAGAACACATTTGAGAGAGATAGAGAGAGACTCAAGTCATGCATTTAGTGCATATAAAAAACAAATCATTACCTCCTCACAATGCCTTTCTTGCAAAGTCATTTCTTCAAACTTGTCATGCCCCCATTTCATGTCATCCTTAGACTCCCACAACCTCCTTCCACCATGTGTTCTCCTACAGATTGTTTAAGAGAAAAAGATAAAGGGAAGTGCAGTAAGTTATAGGTAATACCAAGAAATATACTAAGAGCTTGAAGTACGAAAAGAATGGGGGAAATCCAGTTCTAGGAAAAAAAATTGTGTCTCATCCCCCATCAATATTTCTCTATCTTCAACAGGAAAGCATGTAAATCCTAATAGCATTTCTTAGAAAATTGGAATTAAAATCGTGAAATAGATTTCTAAATTTTCCCTGCAAAGTTCATAATAATCCATGTCCAGGCTTATGATTGAATTGCACATAATTTCACTAGACACATGGGATTTCTGGTCTATTAAATGAAGAGTAAGACACCATTTTATAGCCAGAAAAAACAAGAAGAAGTACGCATTCTGTGGATTTATATGTAACCAACGATGATTTTGATTCTAGAGGTAATTTATGTAACCAACGATGTTTGGCTCTATGATACAATATGTTTGGCTCTAGAGGTAATTTATTATGTAACCAACGATGATTTTGATTCAAAATTCATATGAATTCAACCGTAAGCCATTGCAGAATGAACATTGCATAGTTTGAGTAAGATTTCTAGAAGTGTACCTGATCTGGCGAGTTAGAAACGTCGACTTCGGTATTCTTACTAAATAGTGATTTTTTCTCTCTCTTCCTTCTCTCTCCTTCCTCTCTAAAATGTAACTACTCATGGAGCAACCGAAGAAGGTGAACATCGATTGGAAGGTGTTTCACCTTCGAAAGAAGGAGAATGAGAGGAAAGTGGTGATGGAGGAAAGGAAAGGTTCGAGTGTGAGGCGTATGGAGCTGGAGCTGGGGACATTTGCCTGGGTTAGAGACTGTTTGATGGCGGTTTCGAAATCGAAGGATTCGACTGGGTTTTGGAGAAGGAGAAGACTGGATGCTGCGGTTATTTTCTTTCAGGTCTTCGAAAACACGAAAGGTAGGTTTGCCATGGTTTCCGTAGAGCCTTCTCGAGGACGAAAGAGAACTCGCTTTTCATTCCTGAAGGTAAGAATGGGAAGGGATGGGGTGCGTTGGAGGCAACCATGACAGAACATCCACCCCCTATGGTGCCAGCGATTCGGAAAAGAAAAATTGAAGGAGGAACTGAGTTCAAATCTGAGGGCAGGGTTCTGAAATCAAAATCATTTGCAGAAGCAGTGAAACAGGGGATCGTTCGAACAACTGAAGAGACGAAAAAATTTTCGGATGACATCGACTTTGCTTTTGAGTGTTCGACAGCAGTGATAATAGAACGAGCGATATGACTTAACGTGGGCTGGAATCAGAGAATCGTGCTTAAGGTTAGTTAGGATTGGTTTATCCCTAAAACCCTTCTGTGCTAATCTTGCAGTGGGTCTTTGCGGTAGCAACAAAGAGGTCGAAGAGCTCATTAAGGCGGGTTCTTCGATGGCAAACGAGCAATTTTCTATTTTCGCGTGGGATTTTAAGAAAGTTGCAGAGAAGAAATGTCAAAAATTCGAAGAAGGATGGATCACCGTTTTGGACGTTCCACCATTCTTGAGGACCAAACAGATGATATCTTTGCTTGCTGATATGTGTGGAGGATTAACAGAGGAAGAAGAGATAAGCGGGGAAGTCTGCTGGACGGATGAAATTTGTTTCAGAGCCAAAGGCAACTGTAATGGTTTGATTCCTTCATCTTGTTATCTTAACCATGGGAATACTTTTTTTCCGGTGCGATTTCTTGTCGGACGGGAGGGAAGCTTTGAGATTTCCGACAAGGCGACAGCAAGTCCGAGGCGATCTGAACAAATCGTCCTTCACTTACCAGAAGCGGTGAAAATAGCAGGGCAGCAGGTTCTTTGTCCAAGGAATCACGTGAGGCGTGGAGACGTAAATGAGGGGAATGGGGTCAAATCTGGGCCTCAGGATGTTGGGCCGTCTGATGATCTCAAGGGTAATGATAGCATGCAAAAATGCTATCTTTTTCCTAGTTATTTTGGCTAGTTTTGTGCGTTAATTGTGAGCTTTAATCTATTTTTATGTTGATTTTGTAGAAAACCGAGTTCGGGAGGCAAAACCATGAATTTTAGTAATTTCAAGACCAAAATGAAGACTTTTGGCCCATAATAGAAAAGTTGGAGAAAAGATATTTGAAGTGGAGGCCCAAAAAGCTCAAAAGAAAGAAGAAAGAAGGTCAAAATCCGCAAATGGGGCTTCTAGACGGCCTAGCGTCGAGACGCTAGGGCTAGAGCATCTCGACGCTTGGCAGGCAGCGAAGAAAAATCTGGAATCGCGACAGCCTCGCGACGCTGCGCCAACTTCTGCAGCAAGAAAGCCTGACGTCACAGCGTTGCGACGCTGTGACGTAGCGTTGCGACGCTGTCGACTTGTTCAGCAAGAAAGGGTCCGCCCATGCTCCTATGAATAGCCCCCCTTCCTTTGGTTCAAGGCATCCCATTTTTTGGGGAGTTCTCCCCTAGCTCAAAAGAGAGAAAAAGAAAGTAGAGTTGTGAAGAAAAAGGTGGAATTGGGCGAGATTCCAAGGCTCGGGATTCGAGATGTTCGTGACGGGAGCTTGGGATCAACTTATCGGTTATTTCTTCCTTACTTCTTTGTAATTCTTTATTGTAGTTTGAGTTAGGCCTATGGATCAAGATCACTTGGGCAAAATTAGTTCCATTTGTGAGTAGAACTTGAGACCTAGGGTCGTTATTCTAGCTAATTGGATATTGTAGCTTAAATCTTTGGATAGTGTAACAAAGTTCTTCATATTTCATCTATGCAATTCATGCTTAATGCTTTTAATCTCTTGATCACTGATTAATTGATGTGTTGGTCTAAATTGATACTCGACAGAGAGAATTTAGATTAGATCCAAATTGCATGGCTAACGATTACTTGGAACACGAGAGTGAAAAAGAATTGTTAGAAATTGATAATGAAGTTGCTTAATGCCATGCTTTGATTAACTAAGGAAATGGACACATGAATTAGTTATGTTAGTATGAGATGTGGAGGAGCTTGAAAGAGAATTCCGCTTAAAATTACTTCTAGATTTATGAAATTGAAGAATTATAGTTACATTCATCCAATTATTTGAGCTACAAATCCAAAATGCTAGATAACACCCTAGGTCAAGTCCCCTTAATAGGATATTTCCATTTTATTGCATGATTTCTTTAGTTTCTTGTTAGTTCTTTATTTCTTTAGAGTTGAGCTTCTAAATAAAATTAAGCATGATGGTTCTTGGTAATTAATGGACTTAAATCAATTTTCCTGAGGATTTGATACTCGGAATACTTTCCGTTTTAATATTACTTGGGCAACCGTACGCTTGCGGAACAGTGCAACAGGTAAAACCACTTCATTCGCAAAAGACCAAATTATTAATGATCTCAGTCAAACCGACAGTGGGCTGTCTCCAAGGCTAGATGGGCTGATCGAGAAGAAAATTGGGCCAAATATTAACCAGAATATGGGCCTTTTTTCAGATGGGATGGGGATCGAAGACCATATGTTGGACTGGATTGATGAGATTAATCCCACAGACGAAATTCCAATCGAGGAAGATGCTGGTTCTGACCCTTCGGTTGTGAGTTATTCGGAGGATGAATCATTTTTATCGACTCCTGCTGCTAAAGAGTTGGAAATTGTGAATTTGAGTGGTATGTTTTCGGAGGAGAAGATGGAGGAGAAGGAGCCGCTTAAACAAAATCAGTACCATTTGAAGAACGACCAGCAGATAGTTCCGTCCAGTGATATAACAGGGGATTCTTCATCTATTCAGGCAAGGGTGCCTCAAGATGGCTCAGTTTTGGGGAATCTGCCTCAGTCGCTGATCAGGGTGAACTCGGACACGATTGCTATCCAGGTACGCTTTCCTTCTCTGGGTCTTTCTCCTTTTATTCCAATCGAGAGGCGAGGGTGGTTGTGTTCGGGAGGGCTAGTCTATCCTTATCCGTATCCTGTGGCCATACCTTTGGGGGAAGGGAGGGGGACTTCTTAGGCTTTAGCCAAAACTATGCTCATCCTATATTTCTAAACCCTTTCCAATCTTTTGGAAGTGCCTTGACCTTCCCAACCGCTTATTCATCGGGAGAGAGTGTGTCGTCCTTTGCTCCTTTAACTTGTGTCTTTGATATTGGAATCAAGGGGGGCGCTCAACCATTTACAAATGGGCTTGTTAGCAGCATTCCTTTACCCATCTATAGCACCCCAGACCTCGAAGGTTTATCGCTCAGAGATGGTAATATTGGGGTTTGGCAACCGGGATGGGCAGCGTTGGAGTCAGTTAGGATTAAGGAAGTTCCGGTTGACAAAACCCCTGCAAAATCCTCGGCGGCTAAAAAAACAGGAAAAATTTATACCAAAAAAGGGGGGATTCTAAAAGAGTGGATAGAGAATTAAGAAAATTGGAGTCTTCGGTGAATTATGATAAGAGAAAGGCCTCTAAGGAGGTTGGGGAAACGTCTTGTTCCAAATGAAGATGCTCTCTTGGAACGTGAGAGGGTTAGGGGGGCGGGATAAATGCAGGTTGGTTAGAGAGATCATCTCGCAAGAATCCCCGGATGTCGTGGTATTGTTGGAAACTAAGCGATACAAGTATAATCGTGATTTTGTTCGAAGCATTTGGGGGAATAGAAAAGTGGTTTGGTCGGGCATCGAATCCATGGGCGCCTCATGAGGGGTCCTCATCATGTGGGATAGTAGGTCTATTAATTGCATGGATGTGGTTCTTGGCGCGTTCTCGGCTTCGATCAGGATTAATTAAAAAGGTAAGGACATAGGTTGGGTCACTGGTATTTATGGCCCGCCCAGGCCCAAAGGCAGGCAAGAGTTTTGGAACGAGCTTGGAGATTTATCCAGGTTGTGCCGCCATCTTTGGTGCATTTTGGGAGACTTTAACGTCACTCGCTCCCCCTCGGAGAAGGCTTCAGGAGGGAGAGTGTCTAAGTCGATGAAGTCGTTTAAAGAATGGATTGAGGACTGTAACCTTTTTGACCCACCCTTAACCAATGGGAGATATACCTGGGCTAACAGTAGGGCGCGCAGTAGAATTGATAGTCCTGTGTTCCAGTGGCCAGTGGCAGAAGAAGTGATAACTCTTAGAAATAAGAGTTATTAGCCATGATTATGGGGCTTAAAGGCTTAATTTTGCCTTAGGAAATTGTTATTTGAGCTGGAATTAGTTGAATTTTAATGTTATTAAGTGAGAGTGCTGATTAGAGGCTTTGGGCTTTAATTTCACGTTAATTTCGTACTTAAACTGACTTGGAGCTCCAGTTTTCTTTGCAGACTATGCTGTAGCATGAGCTGGAAAAGGCAGAATGGCAGTTGGAGCTGATTTACACGTGGAAGGCTTCATTAATTGATGTGGCATTCCCAGCTGGAGGCTGAAGCTATTTTCAGCCATTAGAATGATTTCCAATTTGGCAAGGCTTGTCTAATCAGCCCTGAATCCCACAAATATGGCTGGGTATAAAAGAAAAGAGGCCCTAATTTTGAAAGGAGGCTGAAAAGAGGGGAGACTGACCATTGGGAGCTGATTTTGGAGCAAAAACAGAGGAAAAGAAGAGGAGGGCTGCTGTGGAGCTATTATTCAGCTTGGGAAAGCTGGATTTTATCTTGGGCACTTCTTCTTTAGTCTTTTCTTCTCATCGTTTATCTCCCTATTGACATTAGTTGTGGTAGAGGCTGAAAACATGTTGTGTATGAGCATTTTCTGCTATATTGAACTTGTTTCTTCTTTGATCATGAACTAATCCTCTTTAGGTGAGGATTAGGGAGCTTATATTGTAACGAGGGGTTGTTGTAGTTGAACCATGCTAATTTCATCTTAAAGTAGAGTGTGTTTCATTGTTAAAGCTGGAATTTCGTTTGGCCAACCATTTTCTAGCATTGTTATTGATTGTTTGGGAAAACATTTAGTAACCGATTATTTTACTTTACCTTAGTCTTTGATGATCATGAAAATGAGTGGGTATTTAGGGATAAATCACCACCTAGGGCACTAATCAGATTGAGCTAAAAATAAGGGGTTAAATGGGAGTTTAATCGCCTTAATCTTTGGAGAATTGGAAAATTCCCGTTGAAAAATCTGGGTGAGATGAATTAGCACAGTTTTTGCTATAGCAATCCCTGGAAACAATACAGAGTATCCCTAATCTGAGCCTTACTTCTCCTCTGCATTCAGCCGTTTTTCTTGCGTTATTTGCTCTCAATTCTTCTTAATTTCACTCAATTTTATTTACAATAGTGCATCTTAGTTATTAATTAATATTTGGATTTTGGTTACTCGAATTTCATTGAGAATAGGCTTAAGAATAGTGTTTTTCGTTGCATCAATCCCTGTGGAGAACGATATAAAAATACTTATCACTTGCTGCTGATCGTGTGCACTTGCACGTGTTTTTGTGAAGATTTCTTGCATATTGTAAATCACTTTGCACAAGGCAACAAGTTTTTGGCGCCGTTGCCGAGGATTGAGTAGATTTTCGCTATTTTTAAGTTGAAATTCGGTGAAATTGGTGCTAAAACAGAATCTAAACTTTGTTGTTTAATTTTGCAGGTGTTGGTAGCTTTTTATGAACGAATTCCCTGATTTGGAATTCAATTTTGATCCCGAAATTGAAAAGACTTTTCATAGGAGAAGAAGGGAGCAAAGAGAAAGGAACAACAGGATGGATCCACCGCCTCTTTTACCTCCGGGAGTTCAAGGAAATCAGCCACTTAATCCTGAGATAAATCAGCAACAGGGGATAGATATTCAAGCTGAGAACCCTGTCTTGATAGCCAACGATAGGGGAAGAGCTATCAGAGCTTATGCAGTCCCTACTTTCAATGAGTTGTATCCGGGGATAGCTAGGCCAGAGATTCAGGCACAAAATTTTGAGATGAAGCCTGTGATGTTCCAAATGTTACAAACAGTGGGTCAATTTCATGGGTTACCTTCAGAAGACCCGCATTTGCACCTTAAATGTTTCTTGGGAGTAAGCGACTCATTCAGAATTCAAGGAGTTTCCCAGGACGCGTTGAGGCTAACTTTATTCCCTTATTCTTTGAGGGATGGAGCTAAGGCTTGGTTGAATAACTTTGCCCCCGGTTCCATCACTACTTGGAATGAGCTAGCCGAAAAGTTTCTTATCAAGTACTTCCCTCCCACAAGGAATGCCAAGCTCAGAGTAGACATAGTATCTTTCAGGCAGTTTGACGATGAATCATTTAGTGAAGCCTGGGAGAGATTCAAAGAATTATTGAGAAAATGTCCTCACCATGGTCTCCCCCATTGCATTCAGATGGAGACTTTCTATAATGGGTTGAACATGGCCACTCAGAACATGGTAGACGCTTCAGCCAATGGAGCTTTGTTGTCCAAGACCTATGATGAAGCGTATGCTATTTTAGAGAGAATTGCTACAAACAGTTGTCAATGGTCTGATTCAAGAAGCATGACTGGGAAGAAAAATAAAGATATGCTTGAGGTTGACACAGTTACATCCTTTATTGCAAGGTTTGATACCATGGAAAGTATGATGAAAAAGTTGACTTTGGGGCTTGAAAATTTGAATATGCTGAATTCTGGTGCAAAACAGAATGCTGCAGCAATCAATATAAACCAGAATTCCACAGATTCATGTGTTTATTGTGGAGAGGATCACACTTTTGAGTTTTGTCCAAGTAATCCAGCTTCAGTGTGCTATGTTGGAAACCAAAATGCCCAATGGAATAACCCTCATTCCAATACCTATAATCCGGGTTGGAGAAATCATCCTAATTTTGCTTGGGGAAATCAAGGAAGTAATTCCAACTCCCAACAAGCTCAACAAAAGATGAATGGTCCACTTGGATTTGGGCAACAAAACCAGCAAGCTAATGCTCAATACCAAAACACCATGAACCAACATATCCCAGGTACTTCTTTAGAAAGCTTGTTTAAGGAATACATGGCCAAAACTGATGCTGTCATTCAAACACAACAAGCTTCTTTGAGGAATTTAGAGGTTCAAATGGGCCAAATAGCAAGCGAATTGAAAGCAAGACCGATGGGTAAGCTTCCTTCAGACACTGAGAGTTCGAAAAGAGAAGGCAAAGAGCAAGTTCAAGCAGTAGAATTAAGAAGTGGGAAGCCGTTGGTTGAGAAAAAAGTGTTGAAACCGCAACCACCAGCTGGACAGATTGATGATTTGCACACTGATTTGGCGAAGACAGCAGGGGAAAATGAGAAAATAGATGCTGGAATTCAATTGGAGAAGAGTTCCGAGAGTGAGGAAATTGAAGAAATCCCTAGAAAAACCTCTCAAACTCCTCCTAAGTTAGTTCCTACACCTTCCCCAACTTTTAAACCGCCCCCACCACCCTTTCCCCAAAGGCTTAAGCAGAAAAATCAAGATGGTCAATTTAAGAAATTCCTTGAGGTTTTGAAGCAACTTCATATTAATATACCACTAGTTGAGGCCTTGGAACAAATGCCCAACTATGTAAAGTTCCTCAAGGATATTTTAACCAAGAAAAGAAGATTGGGTGAGTATGAAACCGTGTCTTTGACTGGGGAGTGTAGTGCCATTTTGACCAACAAAATTCCCCCCAAAGCAAAAGATCCTGGAACTTTTACCATCCCCGTTTCTATTGGTGGCAAAGAATTGGGAAGAGCTTTATGTGACCTTGGGGCTAGCATTAACCTCATGCCATTGTCCATCTTCAAGAAATTAGGAGTGGGAGAAGCAAGGCCAACCACAGTGACTTTACAACTTGCTGATCGATCCATCACCTACCTTGAAGGCAAAATAGAGGACATCTTAGTTAAAGTGGATAAGTTGATATTTCCTGCAGATTTCATTATTTTAGACTATGAAGCCGACAAGGATGTCCCAATTATTTTGGGAAGGCCATTTCTAGCAACCGGGAGAACCTTGATAGATGTCCAAAAGGGTGAGCTAACTATGAGGGTGAATGACCAAGAGGTGAAGTTTAGTGTCTTTGATGCCATAAAGTCCCCCACTGATATTGAAGAGTGTTCTGTCATTCAAGTGAAAGATGAGTTGGTTGATGATCAAGTTGAGGAGGAACTGTTGCAGCATCACATACAGCCATTGGGAAAAATTGGAATTGAGGATTTGGAATTAGACAAATTGGAGCTTGAGTTTAAAAGTAGTGCAGACGAGGTTTTTGGTTTTAGAAGGACTTTTGAATCCTTAGACTTGATTGATAAAAAAAATCCACCTACACAACCATTTAGTTCATTGGAATTGTTTCAACAACATGAGTTTGAAAATTATTTCCTTGATGAGTTGTTTTTTTCAGTAGCTCACACCAAAAAAATGAAAACACTTTGGTATGTTGACCTTACCAATTACCTTGCTTTTGGAACATTGCCCCATGGTTTATCAAAGCAACAATTGAAAATTTTTTTCCATGAGATGAAGTTTTGTTTTTGGGATGATTCATTTGTGTTTAAACAATGTGTTGATAATGATGACAGAGAGTTTAAGGTAAATGGGCAAAGGTTGAAACATCATTGGAGAGAAAATTTCCAAAGATGTCAGCCTCTTGCATTTTAGTTGAAAATTGAGTTGTGAGCTAGAAAGGGGCAGTGTGTTTAAAGTTCTATTTTTGTAAATGCCCAGTGGGGTGGTTTTGAAAAAGTCAATTTCAATTTCTGTTTTTTTTGCATTTTTCGTTGGTAGTTGATTTATTTTCAAATAGGTAGTTTATAGCTTTATTTTGTTATTTTATTTTTGTCTAGTTTAATGCTTTAATTGTTTTTGCTTAAGTTTTGGTTTTGTAGAAAATTTCAGCAATTGTTGGAAGAATTCAATGGTGTAGTAGAGAAAAAAAATGGAGCAGATTAGGCATTTTTGGAAAGCTTTAATTTGATGGGAAATCTTTTCAGCTTTTGCTAGAATCAAGAAGCCCTCATTCGTCTTCTAGTGAAGAAGAAGATGTTAATGCTCATGATGATGAAGATGGTGAAGATGGCAGCTGAAAAAGGGGAGTTGTAGTTGCTGTCTATGTTTTTATGAGTGGTTATTCTGTTTTCTGTGGGTCTTGCAGTTGTTTTGTTGAAAAAGAGAATATGAAAATGTGTGTTTGTGGGTTGTAGTGCTTGTGTGTTTGTTGTAATCAGTTTATGTTTTGTGTGATCTTGATGAAGAAAAAAAATCTGCTGCATGATTGTGTGTTTAAGAAAAAGTTGTGTAATGAAAATTCTATCTCTCTTTATCTTTCATGTGTAGTAGATTCTTGCTGTAATGTTTGGGCTTTTATGGTGCAAATTTAGAGGCTGAAATTTAAACTTGATCAATTGGGTATGAGTTTGGGTTGCCCTTAGTGCGTGCTATTGGAGTGTTGCATAGTTGGATATGGTAGATGGCTCTGTTTTCGAAGGTAGCAGCTAGCTTATCCATGCAAGTAAATTGGGCTTCATGCATAATTTAGATCCTAAATTCTACATGTTTTAGCCTTAGTCTGAAAGCCCAAGTTAGTCTTGTATGAGAGCCTTTTTGGATGTTTCACTGCTGTGCTTTTGTCTGAATTTCCCTTAATGAATGTTGCAGCAGCTGAATACTGGGTTAAACCTAAAATTCTGTTTTAATTTGAAATAGCTTTATGTCTTTTGATCCTTAGCATCTTAGCCTCTTGCTTAGTTAGATTATCCTATTGTGTTGTAATTCCTTAGGCTGATAATAAGCTTCCTAATTTCCTTTCTTTAGCTTAGCTCAAAAATTTAGGAAAGCTTATGCCTAGTTCGGTGCCCAAAGTTATAATCTCCCTAAGCATTAGGCCTTCGCTTCTCTCTCAAAGAAATAAGTTTGGGGATTCTTACCTTACTTTCTCATTCATTGGGGACAATGAATAGTTTAAGTTTGGGGGTGAGGTGCCCTTTTGAAAAAAAAAAAAAGAAAAAAAATATCTTAGAAAGCATTCCTCTTTGTCCTAGTTTTGTCTAGATGTACTCCTCTCCCTTTTCGGAATTTGTTCTTTTCCTGAGCTTGCTGAGTAACCAGGGGGATTTATGATACCCATAGTTTGCCCTTGCGTCAAAAAGTAGCTCTTGAAAAGTATGAGTTCCTATGAAAAGCAAAAAGAAAAATCAAAATGAATGATTAAGGGATGAGTGCTAGCTTGAAAGTTTCAGTTTCCCCAAAGCTTAGGTGAGCTTCACCAAAAAGTGTCGCCACTCTGAGAAGCAAGGAAAAGTTGCTAGATAGCTATCCTAGGTAACTTTAGGGGATATGAATGCAATGCTCGTTAGGTGATGAGACTTGAGGCTTGGGTGAGCTTCACCATAAAGTGTTGCCATTCCGGGACCAAAAAGGCTATGACCTAAGAGATTTTTCTAAGATGGTAAAAGCCAAAAAGAGAATAAGAGTTGAGAGAAGTTTGGGTTGAGCTTAGAGTTTTTATAACTTGGGCAATAGGATTTTAGGCTTGCTTAGCAAGCTTGAGGATTAGATTGTTGAGCTAAGAAAGAAAGAAAGTTAGTGGCTTGTTTGATGCCTTTAGGTGGGCACAATTAGATATGATAGCTAATCAAGGTGGGCTAAGAGCATGGATTAAAAGCATAATGTTGATTTGGAGATGCCAAGTACTGTTGCCTGGTTGTTTTTAAATGCTGAATTCTTTTTGGAGCTGTGAGCATTTGTTAAGGGAAGTTTTGAGCAAGAAGTAGTTGTGCAGCATCTGAGAAGCTCTAGTGTGAGGCTAGCCGACTTTTCCTGTTTAGCTGAGCTTTTGGCCTAGCATTGCTCGGGGACGAGCAATGAGCTAAGTTTAGGGGTGTGATAACTCTTAGAAATAAGAGTTATTAGCCATGATTTTGGGGCTTAAAGGCTTAATTTTGCCTTAGGAAATTGTTATTTGAGCTGGAATTAGTTGAATTTTAATGTTATTAAGTGAGAGTGCTGATTAGAGGCTTTGGGCTTTAATTTCACGTTAATTTCGTACTTAAACTGACTTGGAGCTCCAGTTTTCTTTGCAGACTATGCTGTAGCATGAGTTGGAAAAGGCAGAATAGCAGCTAGAGCTGATTTACACGTGGAAGGCTTCATTAATTGATGTGGCATTCCCAACTGGAGGCTGAAGCTATTTTCAGCCATTAGAATGATTTCCAAGTTGGCAAGGCTTGTCTAATCAGCCCTGAATCCCACAAATATGGCTGGGTATAAAAGAAAAGAGGCCTTAATTTGGAAAGGAGGCTGAAAAGAGGGGAGACTGACCATTGGGAGCTGATTTTGGAGCAAAAACAGAGGAAAAGAAGAGGAGGGCTGCTGTGGAGCTATTATTCAGCTTGGGAAAGCTGGATTTTATCTTGGGCACTTCTTCTTTAGTCTTTTCTTCTCATCTTTTATCTCCCTATTGACATTAGTTGTGGTAGAGGCTGAAAACATGTTGTGTATGAGCATTTTCTGCTATATTGAACTTGTTTCTTCTTTGATCATGAACTAATCCTCTTTAGGTGAGGATTAGGGAGCTTATATTGTAACGAGGGGTTGTTGTAGTTGAACCATGCTAATTTCATCTTAAAGTAGAGTGTGTTTCATTGTTAAAGCTGGAATTTCGTTTGGCCAACCATTTTCTAGCATTGTTATTGATTGTTTGGGAAAACATTTAGTAACCGATTACTTTACTTTACCTTAGTCTTTGATGATCATGAAAATGAGTGGGTATTTAGGGATAAATCACCACCTAGGGCACTAATCAGATTGAGCTAAAAATAAGGGGTTAAATGGGAGTTTAATCGCCTTAATCTTTGGAGAATTGGAAAATTCCCGTTGAAAAATCTGGGTGAGATGAATTAGCACAGTTTTTGCTATAGCAATCCCTGGAAACAATACAAAGTATCCCTAATCCGAGCCTTACTTCTCCTCTGCATTCAGCCATTTTTCTTGCGTTATTTGCTCTCAATTCTTCTTAATTTCACTCAATTTTATTTACAATAGTGCATCTTAGTTATTAATTAATATTTGGATTTTGGTTACTCGAATTTCATTGAGAATAGGCTTAAGAATAGTGTTTTTCGTTGCATCAATCCCTGTGGAGAACGATATAAAAATACTTATCACTTGCTGCTGATCGTGTGCACTTGCACGTGTTTTTGTGAAGATTTCTTGCATATTGTAAATCACTTTGCACAAGGCAACAAGAAGTAAGAACATGATTGGCCCAATAGAGAACAACATGGGGGTGTTACTTCATAAAGAGAATGAGATTGAGGAGGAGATTGTTTCATTTTTTTCAAATCTTTATGCTCCTCAGGAGTCGCCTAAGCCTTTCATAGAAGGGATTGATTGGAGCCCCATTTTCGAAAGGGAGAAAAATGAGCTAGATTCTCCCTTTTTGGTTGAGGAAATCAGAAAGGCGGTCTTCGATTGTGACAGAGATAAGGCCCCAGGTCCAGATGGTTTTTCTATGGCCTTTTTTCAAGACAATTGGAAAGATATTAAGGATGATCTAAAGCGTATTTTTAAAGAGTTATTTGAACGAGGCATTTTGGATAGCTCTTTGAACGAAACCTATGTCTGCCTCATCCCTAAGAAGGAAAATGCTAATAGGGTGAAAGATTTCAGACCCATAAGCCTGATCACTAGCGTATACAAAATCATTGCCAAGGTTCTCAATAAGAGGTTGAAAAAAATTCTCCCGTCCACTATCACAGAGGCTCAGGGTGCTTTTATTGAAGGCAGACAAATCATGGATCAAGCCTTCATTGCCAATGAAGCTATTGAGGATTATCGAGGGAGTGGTCGAGAGGGGGTGATTTTTAAGATTGATTTTGAGAAGGCCTATGATCATGTGGACTGGAATTTTTTGGATAAGGTTCTGCAAAAGAAAGGGTTTGGTTATAAATGGAGATCTTGGATCTGGAGTTGCACTAGATCTGTGACCTACTCGATTCTCATTAATGGGAGACCCAAGGGGAGGATTCGGGCCACCCGGGGCCTCCGTCAAGGTGACCCGCTCTCCCCCTTCCTTTTCCTCTTGATTGTGGATTGTCTTAGTAGAATTATCTTTAGAGGGATTGAAGGAGAGATCCTTGAAGGTTTCGAGGTAGGCCAGAATAGGGTCCCCCTTTCCCACCTTCAGTTTGCAGATGACACGATTTTTTTCTACTCTGGAAAAGAGGAGTCCTTTTTGGTTTTGAACCACATTTTGGCTTTCTTTGAATCTATGTCTGGCCTGAAAATCAATAGAGGTAAATGTCAAATCTTGGGCCTGAACTGCGACGATGGTAAGGTTAGGAGATGGGCTTCTTTGGTTGGTTGTGACATGAGTTCGTTTCCCTCCTCATATCTTGGTATGCCTTTAGGGCATAACTTGAGATCTGTCTCCTTTTGGGACCCAGTGGTTGACAAGATGAGGAAAAGACTGGCTAGTTGGAAGAAGAGTTTTTTTTTTCTAAAGGAGGTAGATTAACCCTCATCTGATCGGTTTTAAGTGGAATAGCTATTTATTTCTTCTCCCTCTTTAGAGCCCCTTGCTTGGTGTGTAAAATTATCGAAAAATTGATGAGGGACTTCTTGTGGGAAGGTGTGGATGAGGGAAAGGGAATGCACCTAGCGAATTGGGACTTAGTGGGTCAACACTTAAGGAGCGGGGGGCTTGAGGTGGGTAATTTGAAGATTCGTAACAAAGCCTTGCTGGCTAAATGGTTATGGCGCTTTTACACCGATTCCAATACCCTATGGCACATGATTATTGTTGGCAAGTACGACCCTCATCCTTATGAATGGGTGATGGGGGGATCAAAGGCACTTCTAGAAACCCTTGGAAAGAAATTTCCTTTGAGCTCCCATCCTTGACCTCTTTTGTTCGTTGTTCTGTGGGGAATGGGGAGGTGATAACTGCCCAAAAGGTAGTTATTTAGGCCTCATTTCTATAGGGATTTGTGTGTCTTTTGTGCTTAATAGGGTTGGTTTTAGATGTAAATTATATGTTTTAACCCATTTGGAAGAATGGAAGCTTTGGAAGTTATTTTATGCAGAATATGTTGCTGGGCGACTGGAGGGAGCAAATTCTATGCTGCAGCAAAACTAGGAGCAGAACTGCCACGTCACAGCTCGTTAGCCAACTTCATGAACCGACTTCTGTTGAATTATTTTCGAGATAAAGGAGTAAGGAGAGCCTTACACGTGTCCATGTTGACCTAATTCAAGCCTCCTATCCTTTTATAAAAGGAAGTAGCCGCCCAAGTCAAGATCATTCCATTTTTGGGAGAAAACATTCCATTCTTGGGAAGTTCCTTCCACCTTTGGGAGCCGAATAGAGGAGAGAGATTGGAGACCACCTAGAAGACCATTATTGCAAGCTGATCGAGGAGATTAGCATTTCCTTTTATTATCTTGTAATTATGGACATGCCTACTCAGATTGTAGCGTGCGTTTCCATGCATATTATGAACTAAGTAGCTTAGGCGTTGGTTAGGAACTATGTGATTGTCGTGCTTAACTTTAGTAATAAATATTGATTCTATGCATCTTGATTAATTGTTGTGTTCATTTCTATTTTATGCCCGCTTGGCCAGCTGGTATGAATACCTCTCTCTAGTTTCAGGGATGATTTAGAGAGTGTGTGGCGATTAATCACACTACGATCATTATGTATTGGTGAACGCCAGTGACTGAGCTAGGGATAGCCAGTTGCCTAGTGCTTGATCGGTCGTACTTCATTGGGGTTGAAACACATTCCAAAAAATCCGGAGTTCCGGGAGGAATCCGCTAATAATAGTGCGAGAGTTTGCATGATCAATAATATTGCTAGAGCATCTTTTAAAAACAATTACTAAATCCTGACCAGCGCCTGTTTCTAATCTGTCTGCCTATTTGTTTATTCTTTGTTCTGTCATTTATTTTGATTCAGCATTATTCTTATAAAAACCAATCATTTTTACCATCTTTGAAACCATTAAAAATTTATACAAAATAGATAAAGTGGAAGCTAGTTCAGGCCTTGGATTGATAATACTTATTACTTGCTGCGGACTGTGTATACTTGCACAGAGTTCTAGAGCATTTTTATATCGCATTTTTATTCACTCTAGGAACCCAACAAGTTTTTTGCGTCTTTGCCGGGGAACTGAATAAGTTTCTATCTGATCTGTTTTGTGTTTTAGTGGTTTGGTGCTAGAACTTTTTGATTGTTTCTTTTGTTTTTGCAGGCGTGAGTTTGGTGCATGAGCGATCCGCCTGGGGTGAGGTTCGAGCTTGATCCAGAAATCGAGAGGACATTCAGGATAAGAAGGAGAGAGCAGCGTAGACAGCAAAATCAAATGGCTGACGTGCCGCATCTACCGCAGGGTCCTGAAGATCCAGCGAACCCCCAGCAGAATCGTGTGCTGCAGCAAAACCCGCCGCTGGAGCAAAATGAGCAGCAAAATAATCAGGCTGAGAATCCTATCTTGGTAGCAAACGATAGGACCAGAGCCATTCGAGCATATGCTTTTCCAATGTTTGATGAGTTGAATCCAGGGATTGCACGTCCTCAAATTCGAGCGGCAAACTTTGAAATGAAACCGGTAATGTTTCAGATGTTGCAAACCGTGGGTCAATTCCATGGTTTGTCATCTGAAGACCCTCATTTACATCTTAAGTCTTTTCTAGGAGTTAGTGATTCTTTTGTAATTCAAGGAGTGCCTAGAGATGCTCTTAGATTAACTTTGTTCCCGTATTCTCTTAGGGATGGAGCGAAGGCGTGGTTAAATTCTTTTGCTCCAGGATCAATTAGGACATGGGATGAGTTAGCTGAAAATTTTTTGAGTAAATATTTCCCACCTAATAGAAATGCTAAATTAAGGAGTGAAATAGTAGGGTTTAGGCAACTTGAAGATGAGACTTTTAGTGAGGCTTGGGAGAGGTTTAAGGAGCTTTTGCGAAAGTGTCCCCACCATGGCTTACCACATTGTATCCAAATGGAAACATTTTACAATGGATTGAACGCGGTAACTCAAGGTATGGTTGCTGCTTCGGCTTGAGGGGCCCTTTTGGCAAAAACTTTTAACGAAGCCTATGAAATTTTAGAAAGAATATCTACTAATAGTTGTCAGTGGTCGGATGTTAGAGGCACAAATAAAAAGGTTAAAAGTGTATTAGAAGTTGATGGTGTGTCCACCATTAGGGCTGATCTTGCAATGATTGCTAACGCTCTTAAGAATGTGACAGTGATTAGTCATCAGCAGCCGCCGGCTGTGGAGCCTGCTGCAGTGGTGAACCAAGTTGCAGAGGAAGCTTGTGTCTATTGTGGTGAAAATCACAACTACGAGTTTTGCCCCAGCAATCCAGCTTCTGTGTTTTTTGTTGGTAATCAGAGGAATAACCCTTATTCTAACTTTTATAATCCAGGTTGGCGCAACCACCCCAACTTCGCGTGGGGAGGACAAGGGAGTAATGTGCAAACACAGCAAAAGGTGAACCAGCCGGGATTTGCTAAAGCGCAGGTATTGCCCCAGCAAAATAAGCAGGCTTTGCCCCAGCAAAATTCGGGGAATTCTCTCGAGGTAATGATGAAAGAATTTATGGCTCTTACAGACGCCGCAATTCAAAGTAATTAAGCTTCAATGAGAGCCCTGGAATTGCAGGTGGGTCAGCTAGCCAATGAGCTGAAGGCAAGGCCTCAAGGGAAACTTCCCTCAGATACTGAACACCCTAGAAGGGAAGGTAAAGAGCAGATAAAGGCAGTGACCCTTAGGAGTGGTAAACCCCTAGAAGAAAGAAAAAAGCCTAGTAAAACCCAGGATACAGATAATAATTGTGATAGAAATGTTGTTGTTGTTGAGAAAGAGTTGGAGTCTGGTCAGGGTGCTGGAGGCAGCAATAAAGATGCTGGAGCATCTGGTTCTGTTCCAGATGTGGAACCACCTTATGTGCCACCTCCACCTTATGTACCACCTCTACCTTTTCCACAAAGGCAAAGGCCTAAGAATCAGGATGGTCAATTTAAAAAGTTTTTAGAGATTCTTAAGCAATTGCATATAAATATCCCTTTAGTAGAAGCTATAGAGCAAATGCCTAATTATGCTAAATTTCTTAAGGATATTTTAACTAAAAAGAAGAGGTTAGGTGAGTTTGAAACTGTATCTCTTACTGAGGAATGTAGTGCTATTCTTAAGAATGGGCTACCAACCAAGGCTAAGGATCCAGGATCATTTACTATACCTGTGTCTATAGGTGGAAAAGAGTTAGGTAGAGCACTTTGTGATTTAGGTGCAAGCATTAACCTTATGCCTTTTTCGGTCTATCGATAGCTAGGTATTGGTGAAGCTAGACCTACCACAGTTACACTCCAACTAGCTGATAGGTCTATCACATATCCAGAGGGGAAAATTGAGGATCTCTTAGTAAAGGTAGATAAATTCATATTTCCTGTTGATTTTATTATCTTAGACTATGAGGCTGATAGAGATGTCCCAATTATTCTAGGACGTCCGTTTTTGGCTACTGGTAGGGCGTTAATAGATGTTCAAAAAGGGGAATTAACAATGAGAGTCTGTAATGAGGAAGTAAAATTTAATGTGTTTAAAGCCATGAAGTATCCAGACGAGATGGAAGATTGCTCTTTCATTAGGATTCTGGAGAGCACAATTGTTGAGAGAGCAATACAGGATTCGGCTAGCAAGCATTTGGAAGATCATGCAGAGGTTAGTATAGAGGTTTTAGAAAGAAAAAATGAAAAAGAATTGTTTAGGTGTGAGGATGTTTTTGAGTCTTTAGATTTAGATCAAAGAAAGGCTCCCCCGATTAAGCCATCCCTGATTGAGGCACCTACTTTAGATTTGAAGCCCTTGCCGGATCATCTAAAGTATGTGTATCTTGGGGAGGGTGAGACGTTGCCCATTATTGTTGCATCAGATTTAATGCCGGATCATGAGAAGGCCTTAATAAAGTTGCTGCAGCAATACCGCAAGGCTATTGGTTGGACATTGGCTGACATTCAGGGGATTAACCCATCTTTTTGTATGCACAAAATCACTCTAGAGGAGGGATCCTTTAGGAGTATTGAGCAACAAAGAAGGCTTAACCCTACAATGAAAGAAGTGGTTAAAAAGGAGGTGATTAAATGGTTGGATGTTGGCATCATTTATCCAATTGCAGACAGCAATTGGGTAAGCCCTGTCCAATGTGTTCCTAAGAAAGGAGGTGTCACTGTGGTGAGCAATAAAGACAATGAGTTGATCCCAACTAGGACAGTAACTGGTTGGAGGGTTTGCATGGATTACAGGAGGCTTAATAAAGCCACCTGTAAGGACCACTTCCCTCTGCCATTTATTGACCAGATGTTGGATAGATTGGCTGGTCAGGCCTACTACTGTTTCTTGGATGGTTATTCTGGGTATAACCAGATTACTATTGCTCCTGAGGATCAGGAAAAAACCACTTTCACCTGCCCTTATGGGACGTTTGCTTTCAGGCGAATGCCTTTTGGCCTTTGCAATGCTCCAACAACATTTCAGCGGTGTATGTTAGCAATTTTTTCTGATATGATTGAGTCCACTGTTGAGGTATTCATGGATGATTTTTCAGTTTTTGGAAGGTCTTTTCAGAGTTGTTTAGATAATTTAGGTCAGGTGTTAAAAAGATGTGAGGATACCCATCTAGTTCTTAATTGGGAGAAATGTCACTTCATGGTGAAGGAGGGCATAGTATTAGGTCTTAGGATTTCTAAGAATGGTCTAGAAGTTGATAGAGCAAAAGTTGAGGTTATTGAAAGATTAGAACCACCGAATTCAGTGAAGGGGATTCAGAGTTTTTTAGGTCATGCGGGATTTTATAGAAGGTTCATAAAGGATTTTTCCAAAATTAATAAACCTCTTTGTAACTTATTGTGCACTGATCATGTTTTTTACTTTAATGCAGATTGTAGGAAGGCTTTTGAGACATTGAAGGCTGCTTTAATCTCAGCACCCATTCTTTGTGCACCTAATTGGAATTTACCATTTGAGGTAATGTGCGATGCAAGTGATGCTGCAGTAGGTGCAATGCTGGGGCAAAAGCAGGGCAAATTTATCCATCCTATATATTATGCAAGCAGGATTTTAAGTGAGGCACAAGTCAACTACACAACTACTGAAAAGGAGTTGTTAGCTATTGTGTTTGCCTTTGAGAAATTCCAGCCATATTTGGTTGGATCCAAAGTCACGGTGTTCACGGATCATGCAACAATAAGGTATTTAATGTCAAAGAAAGATGCAAAGCCTAGACTAATTCGTTGGGTTTTATTATTGCAGGAGTTCGACTTGGAGATAAAGGATAAGAAGGGATCAGAGAATGTCATTGCAGATCATTTGTCTCGTCTTGATCCATCATCATCTTTGCTGGAGCAATCTGCCATTTCCGATTCTTTTCCAGATGAACAGCTTTTCGCTGTTGAGGTAAAGGTAGTAAAGGAGATCCCTTGGTATGCTGATATTGCCAACTTTTTGGTAAAAGGAGTCACTCCTATTGACATGGATTGGAGGCAGAAGAAAAAGTTTAAGCATGATGCAAAATTTTTCTATTGGGATGAGCCATTTATGTATAAGCAATGCTCTGACGGTATTATTCGTAGGTGTGTTTCAGGTGATGAAGCAAAGGAAATCCTGGAGCAATGTCACTCTTCGCCGTATGGAGGCCATTTCAGCGGTCAAAGGACAACTATGAGGATTTTGCATTGTGGATTCTTCTAGCCTACCTTGTTTAAGGATGCCCATTGGTTCTACAAGCAATGTGATGCTTGCCAAAGGAGAGGAAACTTGGGGCCCAGAGATGAGATGCCTCTTACTTACATTTTGGAAGTAGAGTTATTCGATGTGTGGGGTATTGATTTTATGGGGTCGTTTCCCCCTTCTAATGGTAATGTTTTTATCTTATTGGCAGTGGATTACGTGTCCAAGTGGGTGGAGGCCATTGCATGCCATCAGAATGATGCCAAGACGGTTTCAAGGTTTCTCCAATCGCACATCTTTGTGCGGTTTGGGACACCTAGAGCTTTAGTAAGTGATGAGGGTACACATTTTGTTAATAATATCTTAACTAAGCTTTTAGCTAAGTATGGAATCAAGCATAGGATAGCTACCCCCTATCACCCACAGGCTAATGGTCAAGCTGAAATAAGTAATAGGGAAATTAAATCAATTCTAGAAAAAGTAGTCCATCCATCTAGAAAGGATTGGTCTTTTAGGTTGGATGAGGCTCTTTGGGCTTATAGGACAGCCTATAAGACTCCTCTAGGTATGTCTCCCTATCGGTTAGTATATGGGAAAGCTTGTCATTTACCATTAGAGCTAGAGCATAAAAGGTTTTGGGCTTTGAAAAAATTAAATTTTGATCTGAGTCGTGCAGGGGCAATGAGGATGTTACAGCTTAACGAATTGGAGGAATTTCGCCAATTTTCTTATGAGAATGCGAAAATGTATAAAGAAAAGACTAAGTTGTGGCATGACAAGAAAATTAGGCCTAAAGAGTTTGTCAAAGGTCAAAAAGTTTTGCTTTATAATTCTAGATTAAAATTGTTCCCTGGGAAACTAAAGTCCAAATGGTCAGGTCCGTTTGTGGTGATTGAGGTTTTCCCCCATGGAGCAGTTACTTTGCAAGACGAAAAGGATGGAAGAATGTTCAAAGTGAATGGACAGCGTATCAAACATTATTGGGGAGAGGAGTTCCAGATGAAATATCCTTCCCTAAAGTTGGTTGATGATTGAGAGAGCAAGATGTTTGCGGGAGCATTTTACAGAGCAATATTTTGAGCTCCCAGAGTTTATTTTAATTTTATTTTTTTCGCTGATTTATTTTTAATTTCGAGTATTCTAGATTTAGTTCGTTTAATGATTTATTTTTTGTTGTTATTTTTTAATTCCGTAGAATTTATTTTAAATTTTATCTATGTCTATTTGAATTTGATTTTGTTTTTTATTTTCAGTTTATTTAATTGAATTATCTTAGATTCGATTTTATTAGATTTTAGTTTAGATTTACATTTTAATTAGTGTAGGTTTAATAAAGATTTCCTCTAATTAATTCAGCTTCAAATAAATAAATAAATAAAAAGGGGATTAGATTTGATTTGATAGGTTAAATTTAAATTTGAATTTAAAAGATTTGATTTTCCTGCTTTGAAATTCGAATTACGTATCCAGGACTCTTCAGGTTCAGAAAGTTGTTGCGGCAAAGTTATGGCTGAAGCGAATCGTCCGAATAAGAAGGGGTTTGTTGGAGTAATTATTTTTACCGTTCGATTTTGAATTTTCTATGGGCAGGTAGATTGCATGGATGCTGCCACGTGTCATGCAGGAATGATCCAACGGTCTGGCTATTTGACAACGCATAATTATTTACCATGGGCGTTTGAATTCCAGATTTTACCGTTGGATGGTTTAATTCTACCAGTTGCATGCGATTTAAAACGGTAATTTCAATTTAATGAAAGCAAGATCTTTCTGTTAGGATTTTATTTTGCTGAAGCCTTCTTTATTGGCAACCCTCGGTACGTTTCTCTTACTTCATCTTCTTGCTTCGATCTTTTGCTTTCGTTTTCGCTTTCTTTCTCTGTTAAACCCTTGAGTCCTTCATGGCAAAAACAAGAGCGAGGAAAGAAAGAGAGAATGAGGAGGAAGAGGTACCTGTTACCCCTGAGGTGCAGAAGGTAAAGGCGAAGAAGAAAAAACCACCAGAGGAGAAAGAAGCCAAGAGACGAAGACGACAACAGAGGGCTGAGGAACAAGAAAAGGCAACAGAGGTTGTTGCTGCCACAGTTGAAGAAGGAGACCCGCAAGAACCTGATGTACATAACCCAGAGGAGGCTGAGCAGAGAGCCGCGGATACAGAAAAAGTTCAAGAGGAGCAAACAGAGGAAGTTCGAGAGGAAAATACCGAGGAAGTTCGAGAAGAAATTTCAGAAGAAGTTCAAGAAAAGCAGGCCGAGGATGTGCAAGAGCAGCAGGCAGAAGATGTTCAGGTAACGGATAATGAGCCGGTGTAGGAGGCTCGAGTGGAGGTGATCATGCCAGAAGCACCGAAACGTCGCCGCGTTAAGAGGAAAGCAGGCCGCGTTAGGGTTGTCCGAATTGATACTCCTTCGCCTTCAACCACGGATTCTAAAAGAGAGAATGCAGAGAGAGAAGAGCGTGAGAAGAAGGAAGCCGAAGAAAGAGCAAGAGAAGAGGCAGAGAAAAAGGCTGAGGAAGAGCGGTTGCTCAAACGAAGGGCGGAAAAGGGCAAAAGTGTTGTTGAAGCATCGGAGGAACCTGATGAAATAGAAGAACATGGTCGCTTCATCAACAATTTTGCCAGAGCAAAATACGCTGAGCTGCTGAAAAGAGACTTCTTGTTTGAAAGAGGATTTAGCGGTAATCTTCCACATTTTCTGAGGACCGGCATTGCAGACCATGGCTGGGAGTTGTTTTGTGCGAAGCCTGAGTCTGTAAACGCACAGGTGGTGCGTGAATTTTATGCTAATATTGATAAAGAAGATGGTTTCCAGGTGATTGTTCGAGGAGTCGAGGTAGACTGGAGTCCTAGTGCTATCAATGCACTGTATAACCTTCAGAATTTCCCCCATGCAGCTTATAATGAGATGGCTGTAGCGCCATCTAATGAGCAGTTAAGTGATGCTGTGCGGGAGGTGGGTATTGAAGGGGCACAGTGGCAGCTGTCCAAGACAGGGAAAAGGACATTTCAGTTAGCTTATCTGAAGAGGGAAGCGAACACGTGGATGGGATTTATCAGACAGAGGATGCTTCCAACGACTCATGACTCGACGGTCTCGAGGGAACGGGTTCTTCTGGCTTTCGCGATTTTGCGGTCTCTTAGCATTGATGTAGGGAAGATGATTGTTAATGAGATTTCTGGTTGTTGGAAAAAGAAAGTGGGGAAACTGTTCTTTCCGAACACAATCACGATGCTTTGCAGAAGAGCAGGGGTTTCAGTGGATGAGGGAGATGTTATCCTGTTTGACAAGGGAATTATAGATACGCCTAACTTGGCGCGACTTCAGCGTACGCAGGAGGCACGTCAAGGTGGGCTTATCTACGGCATCAACACGGTTTTAGAACAACTGGCACTTTCGGCCAGCAGGCAAGAGTTTGCCGAGAGGCAAGCTTTAACCTTCTGGAACTATGTTAGAAATCGTGATGCCAATCTGAAGAAGGCGCTGCAAGAGAATTTTTCCAAGCCGTATCCAGCCCTTCCAGCATTCCCTGAGGATCTGTTGAACCCTTGGATTCCACCCCCACCTGTTGAAAGAGAAGAGGAGGATGATGAAGAGCAGGGTCAGGAAGACTGACTAATGTGATGATTTTGAGTGAGCATTACTTTTGTTTTTCCATTTTTGTTTGCTCGCGCATATCTGACCCCGCTGGCTAATATGTTTGCGTGTTTCTTTTTAATGTTTCTGCTTCTACAAAAATTTATCTGCTTTTGTAATTCCTTTCTCTTTGTTTTAATGAAATTTCCGAAGTTATTTCTGTTCCATAAGCACTGAGTAAATCTAACTTAACTAATTCCTTCTGAATTTTTGAAGCTTGGACTGACTAAGCTTAATCAAATCAAGGTATTCTGATCTCCAGAAACCTTTTGCTTGAGCATATTCTCTGGCCTGGTCGTTGCTGCGGCAAAGAAAATTCTGGAGGTAGTGTTGACTTATGTGATCCACTTTAAGCTTAGGTATAGTCCCACGCTTAGTTTTAAAATTCAGATAGGAAAATTTAAGTTTGGGGGTATAATTGCAAAAACTGATAATTCATTGGGGACAATGAATAATTCAAGTTTGGGGGACTTTTTGCTACTCCAATAGTTTTGCTCGAGCATTCCTCTCCTTCGTGAAACAATTTGTTAGGTTATTGAGTAACCGGGGACATTTGTGATACCCACAGTTTGTCTTTGCGTCAAAAGGTGACCTAGGAAATGTGAAGAATGATGAAAAGTTATTTGCTGAAAAAAGTGGTTGTTGAAAATTTTGCTGAGAAAATTCATGGAGCAAAAGTTTTGAGGGATGAATGATAATCCAGCAGTTTTCTGTCTCCCAGAACTTAGGTGAGCTTCATCATAAAATGTCGCCATTCTGAGGGGCAAGAGATAGAATAACTAAGGATTTTTGAGCTTTGCAATGAGTATTGAGCCTAGTTGGTGATAAGTTTGAGGCAAGGGTATACTGCACCATAAAGTGGGTCATCCCGTGCTTAAGAGCTTATGACTGTAGGGCTGCTTTAAGTCTGAAAAACAAAAATATAAACCCCTTGAAAATGTGTTTTGATATGTCTGATAATAGAGCTAAGCTGTGGCAAGTTCTTAGAATTGAGTTAAAAGTGGTGATTATTTGTCCATGCCGGAAGAATTATTTTGTTGCAGCAGAGCTTGGTTTTGCAGATTGCTCAGGTAAAGGTTGAAGGTAGTGTTGGATTATCTGTTTTGATTAAGCTATGCTTGCCTAATGTTTTGAATTCTTGAAGGGAAGGTTGGTTAGTATTGCTCGGGACGCGCAATAGTTCAAGTTTGGGGGTGTGATAACTGCCCAAAAGGTAGTTATTTAGCCTCATTTCTCTAGGGATTTGTGTGTCTTTTGTGCTTAATAGGGTTGGTTTTAGATGTAAATTATATGTTTTAACCCATTTGGAAGAATGGAAGCTTTGGAACTTATTTTATGCAGAATATGTTGCTGGGCGACTGGAGGGAGCAAATTCTGTGCTGCAGCAAAACTGGGAGCAGAACTGCCACGTCACAGCTCGTTAGCCAACTTCATGAACCGACTTCTGTTGAATTATTTTCGAGATAAAGGAGCAAGGAGAGCCTTACACGTGTCCATGTTGACCTAATTCAAGCCTCCTATCCTTCTATAAAAGGAAGTAGCCGCCCAAGTCAAGATCATTCCATTTTTGGGAGAAAACATTCCATTCTTGGGAAGTTCCTTCCACCTTTGGGAGCCGAATAGATGAGAGAGATTGGAGACCACCTAGAAGACCATTATTGCAAGCTGATCGAGGAGATTAGCATTTCCTTTTATTATCTTGTAATTATGGACATGCCTACTCAGATTGTAGCGTGCGTTTCCATGCATATTATGAACTAAGTAGCTTAGGCGTTGGTTAGGAACTATGTGATTGTCGTGCTTAACTTTAGTAATAAATATTGATTCTATGCATCTTGATTAATTGTTGTGTTCATTTCTATTTTATGCCCGCTTGGCCAGCTGGTATGAATACCTCTCTCTAGTTTCAGGGATGATTTAGAGAGTGTGTGGCGATTAATCACACTACGATCATTATGTATTGGTGAACGCCAGTGACTGAGCTAGGGATAGCCAGTTGCCTAGTGCTTGATCGGTCGTACTTCATTGGGGTTGAAACACATTCCAAAAAATCCGGAGTTCCGGGAGGAATCCGCTAATAATACTGCGAGAGTTTGCATGATCAATAATATTGCTAGAGCATCTTTTAAAAACAATTACTAAATCCTGACCAGGGCCTGTTTCTAATCTGTCTGTCTATTTGTTTATTCTTTGTTCTGTCATTTATTTTGATTCAGCATTATTCTTATAAAAACCAATCATTTTTACCATCTTTGAAACCATTAAAAATTTATACAAAATAGATAAAGTGGAAGCTAGTTCAGGCCTTGGATTGATAATACTTATTACTTGCTGCGGACTGTGTATACTTGCACAGAGTTCTAGAGCATTTTTATATCGCATTTTTATTCACTCTAGGAACCCAACAGGAGGATACTTATTTCTGGGAAGACAGGTGGGTTGGGGATCAATCCTTTTGTGTTACCTTTCCTCAGCTTTATCATTTATCCTCTATGAAAAATCATTCTGTAGCCCATGTCCTTAATCCATCTAGGAGCTCTCTTTCCTATTCCTTTGGTTTTAAGCGTCTGCTGTCTGATCGAGAAACCTCCGACCTGTTGACTCTCCTGTCATTGATTGGGGAGACCACTTTTAGCGATTCTAGAAGGGATCTCCGTTTGTGGAGTCCCGAACCACCTCGAGGTTTCTCTTGTCGATCCTTTTTCCATTGCTTATTAGACCCTTCCCCCACCGATGTTTCCATCTTTTCTTTGCTTTGGAAGGTGAAAGTCCCAAAGAAGGTGCAGTTTTTTATTTGGCAGGTTATCCACGGAAGAGTTAACACCCTTGATCAGCTATATAGAAAGATTCCTTGCTTATTTGGGCCCTTTTGTTGCATTCTCTGTCGGATGGCGGAGGAAGACCTTGACCATATTTTGTGGCGTTGCGACTTTGCTGCAGCTGTTTGGAACGAGTTCTTTGGTCTTTTCGGCTTGCAGTTTTCCAGACATAGAGGTCTTAGAGAGATGATCGAGGAGTTCCTTCTCCATCCTCCTTTACGAGATCAGGGAAAGTTCTTGTGGCAAGCAGGGATTTGCGCTATTATTTGGGGGCTTTGGGGCGAGAGAAACAACAGGACTTTTAGAGGGTTGGAGAGGGATTCAGTTGAGGTTTGGTCCCTTGTAAAATATAATGTTTCCCTTTGGGCGCCGCCAAAAACTTGATGCGCAATTTGCTTACTGCAAGTGTACGGGTCAAGTAATAATATAGTGTTTTCGTGATTAAACGAGTGTCGTCCTCTGGATTGGTTTTCTAGAAAATTAAGTACCGTGAATAATCTTGTCCAATTTTATTTAGGGAGCAAAACTTAATGCAAAAGATAAATTTAAAGGAAAAAAAACATAAAATAAAGGTGGATACTCAAATGGAAAGACTCTTAGGGAATTGATTTCATTATTTAAGATTGAGGATTGATTAATAGGAATGAATTGATCGTGCAATTATTCTACAAGCCAAGGAAACTTCTATCACGATTACCTCTCCCGAGTATAATTGATTCTCATGCATATAACTAACTTGATATCCCTATCTAAGTTCATTAACATGCAAGGCATTATTCGGTTTAGTCCTTGTTATACTTCTAGAGATATTCCAAATCCCGTCACAAACTTAGAATTTCTACTCTAGTCAAGCAATTAAACAAGGTAAGTCTTAGGCCAAATCCTCTCTCCCGAGTTAGATTCAACACTTAAATCATTCAATTAGTGATCAAGTAATTGAAAGCATTACACAAAATTGCATGCATAAAATAACAACACATTCATACCAAAAATCAATTCAACAACTAAAACAACTACATCAAACCCTAAGACAAACAACTAGCAACTCATAGTCTTTAAACCACAAACACTAATTGCAAGAAAACCAATAAAAACTACAAGAGTTAAGGGAAAGAGAAAGGAAAACTCGAATCCGCCGACACCGCACGTCCCAGTCACGATCTCCACGTCTTCTCGCTTGATTCTCGCTCCTCGGCCTTGCCTTCAGCTCCCACAGAAGGTCTCTAGTCGAAATTAGGGCTAAAATCTAACCAATTGGACTCCCCTAATCCGTAGCTCAAAAAGAAGATTATATAGAAAATCTGTCGATCGGGTCGCGAAGCTATGGACACAGCGTCGCGACGCTATGCCAATTGCCGCCATTCTGTTTAGGAAAATTCCGACGCTGTGACCTTTTTGAAGGTGTTCATATAACACATGCGGAAGCAATTGAAGATCGGAAGCACTTAAGACATTCAATTTTGCTCCTAAAGCATGCATGTTCTATAAAAGACAGAATATAGAGTTGAGAGAACACCAACCTTTGTAGCTCACTTATGTGGAACTCCTTGTGGTGTTTGCCTCTCCTATGCTCCTTGGACAACCTCTAGAGTCTTCCCTACTATTCTCTTGGGCCTAGAAAGACTTGTGGGAGTCTATAGAAGAAAGATAGAAGGGAATGCTTGATGGTACAAGCTTTTGGAAGGAGATGAAATGAGAGAGAATTTGAGGGAGAAAATTTGCAGCATAACACTAAATGAAAGCTTGCTCTTCTTGAATCTAATTCAAGCCCCTTTTATAGACATCTCCCATGCAAAGACAAGCTTCATGACACTTAGCCACATGGCCAAGATGCACCTCAAAGTGGATTCTAGGTGTCTACTTCACAACACATGCATCTAGTGCATGGTTGTGTTGTTTTCCACTATGCATCATCATGCAAGAGTGGAAATGCCACTAAATCCATTATGAATTGTATCCTAATTGTAAATTTTCAATGAAAGCATGATTTTTTATAAAAAAAAAAAAAAGAAACGTCGACTTCGGTGAGCCAAATCGGTACTCCAGCAGAACCAAGGGTATCAATGGCGGATCTCATGTAAGGAATGTTAGGAGAAGAACCCAAATTTGATTCCAATCCAATTGCAAATTTGTTGCCGCTATTACCACGAAATCGCCTGATAGCATCTAGCTTCTGAAGATACCTCGCCGGAGAAGAAGACGCATCACTGCTATACTCAATGGTATTGTACTCATTCAAGAACAACAAAATCGATCCATCGGCTTGCATCGCCCAATTATAGAACAAACCGGAAATACCCTACCCTAATCTGCTCTCGGAAAACCTAAAATGGAGATTCTCATTCTCCACATCCCAAGCAATCACTTGCCCTCAGTACTTCGACATGACCGAGCCTAGTCTCCGTCTGGCGGTGAGGTAGAGTTCTCTCATGGAGAGAATTTCACCCAGCTTTGTTGGTATCGTTCGTCGTCCCAAAAGACGTTGTGGTCGCGAACGACGATGTTGTGCCGCTTGGTGAACTTGACCATGGCATCCAATACTGAGTAATCGACATGGCCTTGTGTTTGCTCGGTGTTGTACCACTTCATTTCATTCTCGAAAGTGGAAGTGTGGAAGCAGGAGCTGATTTAGGAGAAGACGAGAGGGAGATCAAGAGGAAGGGGAAAGAGGCACGAGAGTAACGTGTTGAGGGGTTTTATCGGGGGGGAGAGAAATTTCATTTAAAAAAGGTACAATTTTTTAAAATTAAAAAAAAAACACTTTTAATGACGGGCAATGCCCGTCATTCAAAGTACGAAAACTTTTAAAATGTGCGTACGACATTAAAAGGCAGTGCATTTTTCGTCCGACATTAAAAGATCCGTGAATTTTTTTTCGTCCGTCATTAAAATATATTTTTGTAGTAGCTGGTACCATTTCGATGTGTTTCGATTCTTTCGAACAAGAGAGGTTTGATGCTTTTGAATTCATTGTATTAATTCCACTTCCTACTCGCAGTATGCTCTTTATGATTTCGGCTCATGATTCAATTTCCATGTATTTAGCTACTGAGCCTCAAAGTTTATGTTTTTATGTGATGGCAGCATCAAAAAGAAAGTTTGAATTTTCCACGGAAGCCGGCTCAAAATATTTATTTTCCTCTGGAATCTTACTGTTTGGGTACGACCAGACAACTACCGATATCTAAAAATATCCTTTGTTAGAATATTGGTTGTGATATTGATCTTACGGGGGGAACGAAATCAAAGTATATATATACAACTAGAGACCCTCTCTGCGTAGTTGTCGAGATAGGGTGATCAATCTACATCTTTGTCCATAGCCCTGGGGCAGTGTCTCGATCAACATGCGAAATCAGAGGGACTAGTTCCAAAGGAGATTCCCCTTGGTCTAATTCCACGCCTTATGACGAAAGGGGAGTCGACGTGGCGTAAAGTGGAGATTGAGGGAAGTAGAGAAAAATTCCCTTCAGGGGTATTCCGAAGGTGTAACCTAGGCAACGAAAAAGGGGCCCGATACTGAAACTAGAGAAGCGACCAGTTGGTTCACCAAACCCCGACCCAGCATCCCACGTTCTCCAGGTCCGAAGGGATCCAATGCCCAACTACCGACTCCTCCCAGAATTGCATTATCGGAGCCGAGCCAGGAATGGCCGTTAGTGGACACCCACCACTTTTCACCGGTTGGAGAGGCCTTCTTTAATACATGCATTAAGAAAAGATGTTCACAGGGGCCAGAAAGACTCGGTCATAGGAACGTAGACCACCTACGTGCTGGTAAACGAAAACCACCTCTACCGGATCAGAGTAAACAAGAATGTCGATCAGGCCCCTTGCCTTGAAAGAGTTCACACGCGGCCACCTGCTTTCCCAAAATAAGGGGAGATCCGCTGCATACTGTTCATGGAAACATCCGACCTATACGAGAGTCAAGTCGTCCACGTATCTTTTCGATCTCCTTTTCCTTCTATTTATCTGATTTTTGGCTTTGACTCATTCAAGGTGAAAAATGAATGAGGTTGATGGTGTTGGCTGAAATTTAGAGTTTGATCGAGGGCGCTTCTCCCCAATATGAGATAAGTTGGCTATAGTCCGAACAGAACTCCAACTGGGCCAATTGCGTAATTATGACCTGAGGTAGCGAACGAGACAGCAAATGGATGGAAATTCTCCACTTAATGGCTGCCGCTTAACGCTCTGGCGCTCTGAATCTCGAAGGTCTTGGTAGGATTCAGACTTGCTGGCCCAGCCCTTTTCTTTCTTGCAACATGGCATCCCTTGCAACGTTTTGCAAGCTCCTTCCTTTGTTGAGCTCTGTCATCCCGCTCTTCGAGATCTTTCATTGGCGCAATCTTCTTTTCATTCAATAAAAAATTACAATTGAGTAGGGTAAGGCTTCTTTGTTTGGTGCTAATGGTAAAAACCTGAGCCCGAGTAAGAACTCTAAATTTTGACCATTTTCAGCCGAATGCAAAGAGTGGGCCTCTCGATACATTCTGCCTTTGTTTTGTTATTTTGATTTTCCAAGGGGGTGTTCCCTTTCTCAATTATGACGTACTAGGTTAGGTTACCATCTAGGTCTCGGTCGGGGGTGACTTCAAAATTCTAGTAACATTCTTCCCTTCCCTTGATTCACGATCCTTGCTGCTGCATTAATCCCCCATTTGTCGGGACCTGATCCGTGGTGGTGCTCTTCTACAGCGATAGGACCTAAATAGTCCTATTTTATCACCTCTAATCTAAGCTTGTTAGAGTTATTTTATGCTTTACTTGTCTTATTTACAGGATCTTTGAGATTAGGCAATGTCGGGAGCCGATCACGCTAATTTGGTGTTAATTCGGGCCAATTTTGGAGTTTTGGAGCCATCTCGGTGTCTTAGACGGCGGGAAGGTGAAA
The DNA here is from genome assembly GCA_017139565.1 of Luffa aegyptiaca. NCBI lineage: Eukaryota > Viridiplantae > Streptophyta > Magnoliopsida > Cucurbitales > Cucurbitaceae > Luffa > Luffa aegyptiaca. The sequence goes on from CM029397.1 coordinate 30,415,700, forward strand.
AGACTCAATTGTGCTGAAGCGGGCAGTAAGAATGACACCAAAAGCCGAAGATTGAAGTCCCGTACCGAGAAGAAACGAGACAAGATCGAGAAATAAAATAGCATGACAAGGATCAGGGACGGCGTCGAGACGCCGACGCGAAAATCATTTGGAGTGTAAAGTTCGCAGTGAAGGATTGGAATTCCGTAATTCCGTAAAGCGGAAGCGGAAGCGTGATTGGGACCGATTCGTAATTAATTTTTTGTTTAATCTAAAATACCAATACATTGGCAATAATATTAGAACTATTCTAAATATATATTAAGGCTAAGCATACAAAAATATTAGATCTAAATCTAATTTATAAAGTAACAAATTACTTACTCTCGTTGACGACTCAGATTAAATTCACCAACTGCTTGTGAATTAATCACGAACAAGTGTGAACACCACCACTATGGCTACACCGGTATGACTCTGAGACTTCTAGAGGCAGGAGACTTTTGGGAGAATTCTCTGATAGTAAGAGAATGAATGAGATGCCTTTCACCCCACCCTAGGGGTCCCATATATAGTAAAGGCCAAGACCTTTTTCCTAATAGGAAAAGGGAGACCTTTTCCTAATGGGAAAAAGTCTCTAATTTTAATAAATAATTAATAAATTCCATAATTAATTAATTTCCCAATTAAATATCATATATTTAATCTTAGGGATTTTATTAAAATTAAAATTAATATGAATCAAATTCATATTAAATTTATTTGAACTCTTTCAAATATTTTCTTTCCTAATAGGAAAAGGTCTCTAATTTTAATAAATAATTAATTAATTCCATAATTAATTAATTTACCCAATTAAATATCATATATTTAATCTTAGGGATTTTATTAAAATTAAAATTAATATGAATCCAATTCATATTAAATTTATTTGAACTCTTTCAAATACTTTCTCTCAAGAATTAATTTTTTTTTATAAATTAATTCAAAAAGTATATTATAAAGTTTCATAAACTTTATATTATAATGCATCAATATACATTATACGATTCCCCAAATAAATTGAACACTTTCAATTTACAATTTATACTTAATTGCCTCAAGTCTCTTTACGAGCTACCAGTGGGACCTAATGGACCTACAGATCAGAAGCTCCAACGATACGAGACTAATTGGCCAAACTCATTGACCAAGTTTAGTAAACATTCGTTAACTGTGGGTCACTCCACTAAAGACCCACAGCTGCACTCTTCTCACTATAGAATATTTCTGTGTCCACGGATATCGACCAAGCAGTAAGTCAATCCTTCACGTGTGTTCGTCACACCAGTTGGGTCAAATTACCGTTTTACCCCTGGGTTACCTCTGGTTCCTTAAGTACCACTGATTACTCTAATGAACAAGTTGTTTAGGGTCCAACCACTAAACAGGAGTTCCTCTCAGGCTAGGAGAGGACGACGCGCCTTTGTTCAAGCCCTAGAATCAGCCCTTAAGGGAACACACATCTACTTACCCCAATAGGGGAAGGAGTGAATTCCATCTTGTACTGTTATGTTCCCAGCCCCCATTCGGTCTTGCCCCTGAAATGGTAGGCTTATTGAGTCGGCGAACTGGCCACTCTCACCCATACAAATCTAAGGACAGTCCCTCCTGAAAGGGGTTCATAACAGACTCAGGATTGAGATTGAGTTACCTAGGTCATCCTATTGAAATAGAAACCTAAACTAGTTAACGACGTTACATCTAGTGGTTACTATTTCGCGGTCCGGTCTTATGCAAACTCATTGCATAGGATACCCCCACCCGCATGTCTCCTACATGGATGCTTTGGATCATTGCATCTGTATCGAATACAAGGTGGGCCGTATCACATAGTGTCACCAGGATAAGGTACCCAGCCTTATCCCTATACTATAGACCATTTAGGTTGTTACTTGGACACTGATCCCCGTATGTCCCCACATACTAGTCCAAGTTTCATTTAAACAACCTTGGATCTTAGTTTATTGGATTTAGGGTTTATTAATGCAAACTCGATTATTCAATAACCAAATTACTAAATTACTCAAATAAAACTTTATTGAGATCGATTAATTTGTTTCATTTACTATCTACGAGTTTTAGGGCATAAAACCCAACAACTCCCACTTGAACTAAAACTCTAGTGGGCAATGTACATCAACAATCAAAATTGAATGAATAATCATTGAAGTAGGAATAGTAGTTTGTATTAATACTGTATAATACATGAAAAGTACAAATACAGATAAATACAATAAACTAGGGCATTCACAATACCCATTACACTTCTCCCACTTGCCCTAGATTATTCTATGTACATATATCGCAGACCTAGACCCTCTAGATGACCCTCGAACACTTTAGCCGTGAGAGCCTTCGTAAATGGATCAGCAATATTGTGCTCAGAGGCTACCTTCGTGACGATCACGTCCCCTCGTTGCACGACCTCTCTGATGAGATGATATTTGCGCTCTATGTGCTTGCCTCTTTTATGATTGCGAGGTTCTTTAGAATTTTCCACTGCACCACTATTATCCCAGTAAAGGGTGATTGGCAAGTTCATATTTGGAACAACTTCCAAATCCATCAAGAACTTCCGTAGCCATACAGCCTCTTTAGCTGCTTCACAAGCAGCGACATATTCGGCCTCCATGGTGGAGTCTGCAATGCATCCTTGCTTGATGCTACGCCAGACTACAGCTCCCCCGTTGAGGGTAAATACTGACCCTGATGTGGATTTCCTAGAATCCTTATCAGTCTGAAAGTCAGAGTCTGTGTATCCTGTAAGGATCAAATCCTTAGAGCCATACACAAGCTGATAGCCCCTCGTTCTCTGAAGATACTTGAGGATGTTTTTAACTGCAGTCCAGTGGTCTGACCCTGGATTGGACTGGTACCTGCTGACTATCCCAACTGCATAGCAAATGTCAGGCCTAGTACACAACATGGCGTACATAAGACTGCCCACAGCTGAAGCATAAGGGATGTGTCTCATATCATCAATTTCTTGAGGTGTCTTAGGACATTGTTCCTTAGACAAATGAACTCCATGCCTAAAGGGTAGTAAACCCCTCTTGGAATTCTGCATCTTATATCTAGACAACATCTTGTCTATATATGATGCTTGAGACAGGGCTAACGTTCTGTTCTTACGATTCCTGATAATTTGAATCCCTAGAACATACTGAGCTTCACCCAAATCTTTCATTTGGAACTCAGTCGATGGCCATTTTTTAATGTCAGCTAGATATTCTACATCATTTCCAATGAGAAGAATATCATCTACATACAACACCAGAAAAGCTACTGAACTGTTGATAATCCTTTTGTAAACACAAGGCTCATCAACGTTCTGGTCAAAACCATAAGATTTGACAGCAGTGTCAAACTTTATATTCCAAGATCTGGAAGCTTGCTTCAACCCATAAATGGATCGTCTAAGCTTGCAAACTTTTTGCTCTTGACCTTGAGCAACGAACCCACCTGGTTGAGACATAAAAATGTTCTCATCAAGATTGCCATTCAGAAAGGCAGTCTTGACGTCCATTTGCCAAATCTCATAATCATAAAAGGTGGCAATGGACAAGAGAATTCTTATCGACTTTAACATGGCAACTGGGGAGAAGGTTTCCTCATAGTCCACCCCCTCCTTTTGGGTATAACCCTTTGCCACAAGTCGAGCTTTGAAAGTCTGTACTTTCCCAGCTGCGTCTCGTTTTCTCTTGTAGATCCATTTGCACCCTATGGGTTTAACCCCTTCAGATAAGTCTACAAGATCCCAGACTTGATTGAAGTACATAGACTCCATCTCTAGGTCCATAGCTTTGACCCACTGGTCATGGTCCACATCATTCATTGCCTGTCTAAAGGTCAATGGATCCTCAACCCCATCATCAGGTATGACAGTTGGAGTTTCTGCTAAACCCAGATAGCGTTCAGGTTGAATAACAACCCTCCCACTACGTCGAGGCATTCTCAACTCTTGAGAAGGATGGGCTTGACCAGATGTACTGGGCTCATCAATAACTCTTGTTGAAGGTCCAGCCTCTGAACTGGGCTCATCAACAACTCTTGTTGAAGGTCCAGCCTCATCAACAACTCTTGTTGATTTATTTGTAGCTTTACCAGAAAGTTCACTTAACACAATTTTATTGCGTGGTATGTGTTCTTTAACGTGGTCAAAGTAGCATTTGTCGATACAAACACTTTATTTTCTTTTGGATCAAAGAAGTATCCACCTCTTGTTTCTTTTGGGTAGCCTACGAATAGGCATAATTTTGAACGTGAATCCAATTTCTTTGGGTTTGCTACTAACACATGTGCAGGGCAGCCCCAAATTCTAAAATGACGTAAACTAGCTTTACGCCCTTTCCAAAGCTCAAATGGTGTTTCAGAAACACTCTTTGAGGGAACAACATTCAAAATATAAACTGCAGTCTCTACTGCATAACCCCTAAAAGAACTAGGCAACTGAGCATAGCTCATAATAGATCGAACCATGTCTAACAAGGTTCTGTTTCTCCTTTCAGATACACCATTCTGTTGAGGTGTACCTGGTGCTGAGAGTTGGGACGATATTCCATGTTCTATCAGATAGTTTTGGAATTTTAAGTCCAAATACTCTCCACCTCGATCAGATCGAAGTGTTTTAATGGTCTTACCTAACAAGTTCTCAACTTCAGTCCTGTACTCCTTGAACTTTTCAAGGGCTTCAGACTTATGACTCATTAGGTATAAATAACCATACCTTGAATAATCATCTATGAAAGAGATGAAATATTCATACCCTCCTCGAGCTCTTACATTCATTGGACCACAGAGATCCGTATGTACGAGTTCTAAGGGCTCCTTGGCACGATAACCTTTTCCAGTAAAAGGTCGTTTGGTCATCTTACCTTCGAGACATGACTCACATGGAGGTAAAGTACCATCTTCTAACTGGCTTAGAAGTCCGTTCTTAACCAATCTCCCAATCCTATTGAGATTTATGTGGCCAAGTCTCAAGTGCCAAAGATAGGTACTTTGAGAAACTTTTTGCCTTTTTGGTTGAGTCTCAGCTGTTTTAAACATTTCATTGTTCAAAATAGCCCTAGACTCTATTGGTCTTAAGACATACAAATTGTTCTCCATTTTTGCAGAACATATATCAGCACCCCTTTTAGTAACGAAAGCTTCATTCACAGAAAAGGACACTGAATACCCTTGTTCTAGCAAACAAGAAATAGAAATCAAATTTCTTTTTATTCTGGGAACTATATATACGTTATCTAATAACATATAGCGTTCCCTGGAGAAGACCACTTTAATATCTCCCACTGCTTTAGCTGAAATGAGCTCCCCAGTCCCAACTCTGAGAGTCATTTCCCCAGCATCCAACTGTTGCCAGGAGCTCATTCCCTTAAAGGAAGAGCATAAGTGATGAGTGGCACCTGAATCTAGGATCCAGGCTGTGTCATCATTTTCCACTATACACGTTTCAATGATCAATAAATCAAATTTATTTTCATTGAGATGTGCTAAGCAGTCTATGTCATATTCATCATGAACAATTTCGGATGAATTAGACATATGGGCTTGAGGACCGTCCTCAGTTAAGACCAATTCCACGCATTTAGTGTTTAGGTTCATTTTCTTAGTTGTATTAGAAATACCAGTTTTGTAGTTGGCGTTATTCGAGGAATATAAAGAACGTTTCATTGCTGAGAACAAACAAACTAACTTAATAAGTATTGTTACATTAACCCATTACACAAAATATAAATATTATTTTAATCCAATCAATTTAGCAAAAGTAATGATCAACCCATAGAATAAACATTCATTTTGCAACGATACTTCAGAGGTTTAGAACAACAGCTACCATAGGGTAGTCAGTTACTCCTCCTCTGAATTGAGACAATCTCAGCTAATCCCTATTCCCGGAATAACTCATATTCCAATAGTTCTTAGCTACCGTTTTTTCGGTCAGGAAATTATTAACACCTTAACAATTTCCCGTAAATGTGACCCTCCATTTTTCAGATTTCAGAGGTCGGCCCCAACAATGCTACCGTAGGGAAAGTCAAAGTTGGAAATGGACCTAAGAAACCCTATCCATTTCTGGAGTTTGCGTTGTTCCGACTCCCATGATCTAGCCCTCCGTAGGGTGATCGCTCCCAGGGCGACTCGCAGGCAGATCATTGGGATCTCTCGGTGCAACCTAATGGAGGAGACCGTAGGATACGTTGACACGTTCCTGCTCCCACTTACTATAAAATACTCCCTCATTCACCTTGATATTGATCCATGCAAACACCATCCGTAGGGGGTCACTCCCAGGGTGACTCGAGGCCAAGCATGAACCTCACGTTGTGAACTTTTGAGGACGTGAGAGCAAAACTTGATTTATGAAAATCTTGTTTTGATATATTTCCTCCCACTAAGTATTTTTATAATTATAGGGTCTATTACTTAGGTAAATTCCGGCTAAGTGAATCTATCTAAGTCTATGCCTGTATATAACTTTTATATATATAGGTCTTTTCTCTAATGTCTAGGTGGATTAAACACTTTTAATTACCTAGAGACATTGCATGCTAATATAACTATGGTTAATTCAACTCAAGTTCCGGCTCAGTTCCCAGGTAGCAGGTGTTCCGTAAACCGTCATCTTAAGTACCTCCAGCCTTAGACAGAACTTTACCGGTAGAGTTCCCTTATAACCAATAGTTATGATAAATCTTTACTCTAAAGATCTAGGTGAATTAAACTCTTTTAATTGACCTAGTGATATTGCATGCTAACATAACTATGGTTAATTCAACTCAAGTTCCGAGTCAGTTCCTAGGTAGCAGGTGTTCCGTAAACCGTCATCTTAAGTACCTCCAGCCTTAGACAGAACTTCATCGGGAGAGTTCCCTTATAACCATAGTAAAGTAAACTCTTTACTCTAAAGATCTAGGTGAATTAAACTCTTTTAATAAACCTAGTGATATTGCATGCTAACATTTAACTATGATTAATTGAACTCCGGTATTCCGGGTTAGTTCCCAAGTAGGAGGTGTTCCGTAAACCGTCATCTTAAGTACCCCCAGCCTTAGACAGAACTTAACCGGTGGAGTTCCCTTATAATCATAGTAATGTTTTTCCTACTTAGTCAATTAAAACTATTTTTAATTCTAAGTAAGAAAATAATTCTAATCCTATTAGAATTATAATGAGCTTAGGTCTAATTAATTTTAAACATTTTAAAATTAATTCATTTTAACCTAAGGTCCTATGTTTGCATGCAACTCTTTGTTATAGGTTGACGGTTTCTAATCAATTTTATAACTTATTATAAAATTTTAATGATTAGCCCTATAACATGCTTCTATGGGGTTGGAAAAATAACAATCATATTCTAATTATTCAACACCATATTATTATGACGCCGATAACGATAATATAACGATTATATTAATCTAAAGTGGTGTCATGCTTCATGCAATTTCAATTTCATTTAATTAATATCGATTATATTAATTAAACATCCATGAAATTAAATTACATGAAATTTGACACTAATATAATATAACTCCTATATTAATCTAATTAATGTCATACTCAATGCTATTCCATTTTCATTTAATTAATATAACATTTTATATTAAATCATACATGAAAACAAGCATGGATTTATATTTATTATTTTCATTCATAATATAACTAATTATATTAATTCTCATGAAAATAATGCTAAGCATGCATGCTACATTAATAAAATATAACAATTATATTTATCTAATTAATGTCATGCATCATGCTATTCCAATTTCATATATTTAATATAACAATTATACTAAATAACTCATAAAATATAAATTCATGCATAATTATCATATATTATAACATTTATAACATAAATATGCATGAAACATGCTTAACCTATGGTGGGAATTTAAGCTATATGACATCCATAAATCAAATAAATAGCAATTGAACTGGTTAATTTTGGCCCCTAGGATAAAATAAAGCATAAATTACAATAATTATAGCTATATTCTATCCTTAAAGTCCTTCTGCAGCTCCAAATACTGGTTTAGACCGCCCGAACCAACCCGAACCACTTCGAACCAGCTACGAAAATCACGAACCGAGCTAAATTCCAGCTGAGCCGAACCAAATCGGTCCCAGCCCAACCAGACCGCGTGAATCGGACCGCCCAACAGCCTTGAACCGTCCTGTTGCGAATTTCTAGCGCGTGCTGTAATCGTGACAGCGTCGCAATTTCTCCGATTTTTATCTCATAAAAAACTATTCTAGACCCGGACTTACATAGGACTCGATTTTACATAAAATACCCGAAACACCGGGCCCTTACATGATCAAATCACATAAAAACAGTAAAATCTATGGCCATAAAATTAACCTAAACAGTTCAATGCAAATCATACATACATTATGTATTAATCAATCCCACCAATAGCCAATGCAAATTTTAGAGAAACAAAATTAGATCTACGATCGGCTCTGATACCAATTGAAGGATTGGAATTCCGTAATTCCGTAAAGCGGAAGCGTGATTGGGATCGATTCGTAATTAATTTTTTGTTTAATCTAAAATACCAATGCATTGGCAATAATATTAGAACTATTCTAAATATATATTAAGGCTAAGCATACAAAAATATTAGATCTAAATCTAATTTATAAAGTAACAAATTACTTACTCTCGTTGACGACTCAGATTAAATTCACCAACTGCTTGTGAATTAATCACGAACTAGTGTGAACACCACCACTATGGCTACACCGGTATGACTCTGAGACTTCTAGAGGCAGGAGACTTGTGGGAGCCTTTGGGAGAATTCTCTGAGAGTAGGAGAATGAATGGGATGCCTTTCACCCCACCCCAGGGGTCGTATATATAGTAAAGGCCAAGACCTTTTTCCTAATAGGAAAAGGGAGACCTTTTCCTAATGGGAAAAAGTCTCTAATTTTAATAAATAATTAATTAATACCATAATTAATTAATTTCCCAATTAAATATCATATATTTAATCTTAGGGATTTTATTAAAATTAAAATTAATATGAATCAAATTCATATTAAATTTATTTGAACTCTTTCAAATATTTTCTTTCCTAATAGGAAAAGGTCTCTAATTTTAATAAATAATTAATTAATTCCATAATTAATTAATTTACCCAATTAAATATCATATATTTAATCTTAGGGATTTTATTAAAATTAAAATTAATATGAATCCAATTCATATTAAATTTATTTGAACTCTTTCAAATACTTTCTCTCAAGAATTAATTTTTTTTTTTAAATTAATTCAAAAATTATATTATAAAATTTCTTAAACTTTATATTATAATGCATCAATATACATTATACGATTCCCCAAATAAATTGAACACTTTCAATTTACAATTTATACTTAATTGCCTCAAGTCTCTTTACGAGTTACCAGTGGGACCTAATGGACCTACAGATCAGAAGCTCCAACGATACGAGACTAATTGGCCAAACTCATTGACCAAGTTTAGTCAACATTCGTTAACTGTGGGTCACTCCACTAAAGACCCACAGCTGCACTCTTCTCACTATAGAATATTTCTGTGTCCACGGATATCGACCAAGCAGTAAGTCAATCCTTCACGTGTGTTCGTAACACCAGCTGGGTCAAATTACCGTTTTACCCTTGGGTTACCTCTAGTTCCTTAAGTACCACTGATTTCTCTAATGAACAAGTTGTTTAGGGTCCAACCACTAAACAGGAGTTCCTCTCAGGCTAGGAGAGGACGGCGCGCCTTTGTTCAAGCCCTAGAATCAGCCTCTAAGGGAACACACATCTACTTACCCCAATAGGGGAAGGAGTGAATTCCATCTTGTACTGTTATGTTCCCAGCCCCCATTCGGTCTTGCCCCTGAAATGGTAGGCTTATTGAGTCGGCGAACTGGCCACTCTCACCCATACAAATCTAAGGACAGTCCCTCCTGAAAGGGGTTCATAACAGACTCAGGATTGAGATTGAGTTACCTAGGTCATCCTATTGAAATAGAAACCTAAACTAGTTAACGACGTTACATCTAGTGGTTACTATTTCACGGTCCGGTCTTATGCAAACTCATTGCATAGGATACCCCCACCCGCATGTCTCCTACATGGATGCTTTGGATCATTGCATCTGTATCGAATACAAGGTGGGCCGTATCACATAGTGTCACCAGGATAAGGTACCCAGCCTTATCCCTATACTATAGACCATTTAGGTTGTTACTTGGACACTGATCCCCGTATGTCCCCACATACTAGTCCAAGTTTCATTTAAACAACCTTGGATCTTAGTTTATTGGATTTAGGGTTTATTAATGCAAACTCGATTATTCAATAACCAAATTACTGAATTACTCAAATAACACTTTATTGAGATCGATTAATTTGTTTCATTTACTATCTACGAGTTTTAGGGCATAAAACCCAACAACTCCCACTTGAACTAAAACTCTAGTGGGCAATGTACATCAACAATCAAAATTGAATGAATAATCATTGAAGTAGGAATAGTAGTTTGTATTAATATTGTATAATACATGAAAAGTACAAATACAGATAAATACAATAAACTAGGGCATTCACAATACCCATTACACTTCTCCCACTTACCCTAGATTATTCTATGTACATATCTCGCAGACCTAGACCCTCTAGATGACCCTCGAACACTTTAGCCGTGAGAGCCTTCGTAAATGGATCAGCAATATTGTGCTCAGAGGCTACCTTCGTGACGATCACGTCCCCTCGTTGCACGACCTCTCTGATGAGATGATATTTGCGCTCTATGTGCTTGCCTCTTTTATGATTGCGAGGTTCTTCAGAATTTTCCACTGCACCACTATTATCACAGTAAAGGGTGATTGGCAAGTTCATATTTGGAACAACTTCCAAATCCATCAAGAACTTCTGTAGCCATACAGCCTCCTTAGCTGCTTCACAAGCAGCGACATATTCGGCCTCCATGGTGGAGTCTGCAATGCATCCTTGCTTGATGCTACGCCAGACTACAGCTCCCTCGTTGAGGGTAAATACTGACCCTGATGTGGATTTCCTAGAATCCTTATCAGTCTGAAAGTCAGAGTCTGTGTATCCTGTAAGGATCAAATCCTTAGAGCCATACACAAGCTAATAGCCCCTCGTTCTCCGAAGATACTTGAGGATGTTTTTAACTGCAGTCCAGTGGTCTGACCCTGGATTGGACTGGTACCTGCTGACTATCCCAACTGCATAGCAAATGTCAGGCCTAGTACACAACATGGCGTACATAAGACTGCCCACAGCTGAAGCATAAGGGATGTGTCTCATATCCTCAATTTCTTGAGGTGTCTTAGGACATTGTTCCTTAGACAAATGAACTCCATGCCTAAAGGGTAGTAAACCCCTCTTGGAATTCTGTATCTTATATCTAGACAACATCTTGTCTATATATGATGCTTGAGACAGGGCTAACGTTCTGTTCTTACGATTCCTGATAATTTGAATCCCTAGAACATACTGAGCTTCACCCAAATCTTTCATTTGGAACTCAGTCGATGGCCATTTTTTAATGTCAGCTAGATATTCTACATCATTTCCAATGAGAAGAATATCATCTACATACAACACCAGAAAAGCTACTGAACTGTTGATAATCCTTTTGTAAACACAAGGCTCATCAACGTTCTGGTCAAAACCATAAGATTTGACAGCAGTGTCAAACTTTATATTCCAAGATCTGGAAGCTTGCTTCAACCCATAAATGGATCGTCTAAGCTTGCAAACTTTTTGCTCTTGACCTTGAGCAACGAACCCACCTGGTTGAGACATAAAGATGTTCTCATCAAGATTGCCATTCAGAAAGGCAGTCTTGACGTTCATTTGCCAAATCTCATAATCATAAAAGGTGGCAATGGACAAGAGAATTCTTATCGACTTTAACATGGCAACTGGGGAGAAGGTTTCCTCATAGTCCACCCCCTCCTTTTGGGTATAACCCTTTGCCACAAGTCGAGCTTTGAAAGTCTGTACTTTCCCAGCTGCGTCTCGTTTTCTCTTGTAGATCCATTTGCACCCTATGGGTTTAACCCCTTCAGGTAGGTCTACAAGATCCCAGACTTGATTGAAGTACATAGACTCCATCTCTAGGTCCATAGCTTTGACCCACTGGTCATGGTCCACATCATTCATTGCCTGTCTAAAGGTCAATGGATCCTCAACCCCATCATCAGGTATGACAGTTGGAGTTTCTGCTAAACCCAGATAGCGTTCAGGTTGAATAACAACCCTCCCACTACGTCGAGGCATTCTCAACTCTTGAGAAGGATGGGCTTGACCAGATGTACTGGGCTCATCAATAACTCTTGTTGAAGGTCCAGCCTCTGAACTGGGCTCATCAACAACTCTTGTTGAAGGTCCAGCCTCATCAACAACTCTTGTTGATTTATTTGTAGCTTTACCAGAAAGTTCACTTAACACAATTTTACTGCGTGGTATGTGTTCTTTAACGTGGTCTTCTTCCAAGAAAGTAGCATTTGTCGATACAAACACTTTATTTTCTTTTGGATCAAAGAAGTATCCACCTCTTGTTTCTTTTGGGTAGCCTACGAATAGGCATAATTTTGAACGTGAATCCAATTTCTTTGGGTTTGCTACTAACACATGTGCAGGGCAGCCCCAAATTATGAAATGACGTAAACTAGCTTTACGCCCTTTCCAAAGCTCAAATGGTGTTTCAGAAACACTCTTTGAGGGAACAACATTCAAAATATAAACTGTAGTTTCTACTGCATAACCCCAAAAAGAACTAGGCAACTGAGCATAGCTCATAATAGATCGAACCATGTCTAACAAGGTTCTGTTTCTCCTTTCAGATACACCTTTCTGTTGAGGTGTACCTGGTGCTGAGAGTTGGGACGATATTCCATGTTCTATCAAATAGTTTTGGAATTTTAAGTCCAAATACTCTCCACCTCGATCAGATCGAAGTGTTTTAATGGTCTTACCTAACAAGTTCTCAACTTCAGTCCTGTACTCCTTGAACTTTTCAAGGGCTTCAGACTTATGACTCATTAGGTATAAATAACCATACCTTGAATAATCATCTATGAAAGAGATGAAATATTCATACCCTCCTCGAGCTCTTACATTCATTGGACCACAGAGATCCGTATGTACGAGTTCTAAGGGCTCCTTGGCACGATAACCTTTTCCAGTAAAAGGTCGTTTGGTCATCTTACCTTCGAGACATGACTCACATGGAGGTAAAGTACCATCTTCTAACTGGCTTAGAAGTCCGTTCTTAACCAATCTCCCAATCCTATTGAGATTTATGTGGCCAAGTCTCAAGTGCCAAAGATAGGTACTTTGAGAAACTTTTTGCCTTTTTGGTTGAGTCTCAGCTGTTTTAAACATTTCATTGTTCAAAATAGCCCTAGACTCTATTGGTCTTAAGACATACAAATTGTTCTCCATTTTTGCAGAACATATATCAGCACCCCTTTTAGTAACGAAAGCTTCATTCACAGAAAAGGACACTGAATACCCTTGTTCTAGCAAACAAGAAATAGAAATCAAATTTCTTTTTATTCTGGGAACTATATATACGTTATCTAATAACATATAGCGTTCCCTGGAGAAGACCACTTTAATATCTCCCACTGCTTTAGCTGAAATGAGCTCCCCAGTCCCAACTCTGAGAGTCATTTCCCCAGCATCCAACTGTTGCCAGGAGCTCATTCCCTTAAAGGAAGAGCATAAGTGATGAGTGGCACCTGAATCTAGGATCCAGGCTGTGTCATCATTTTCCACTATACACGTTTCAATGATCAATAAATCAAATTTATTTTCATTGAGATGTGCTAAGCAGTCTATGTCATATTCATCATGAACAATTTCGGATGAATTAGACATATGGGCTTGAGGACCGTCCTCAGTTAAGACCAATTCCACGCATTTAGTGTTTAGGTTCATTTTCTTAGTTGTATTAGAAATACCAGTTTTGTAGTTGGCGTTATTCGAGGAATATAAAGAACGTTTCATTGCTGAGAACAAACAAACTAACTTAATAAGTATTGTTACATTAACCCATTACACAAAATATAAATATTATTTTAATCCAATCAATTTCGCAAAAGTAATGATCAACCCATAGAATAAACATTCATTTTGCAACGATACTTCAGAGGTTTAGAACAACAGCTACCGTAGGGTAGTCAGTTACTCCTCCTCTGAATTGAGACAATCTCAGCTAATCCCTATTCCCGGAATAACTCATATTCCAATAGTTCTTATCTACCGTTTTTTCGGTCAGGAAATTATTAACACCTTAACAATTTCCCGTAAGTGCGACCCTCCATTTTTCAGATTTCAGAGGTCGGCCCCAACAATGCTACCGTAGGGAAAGTCAAAGTTGGAAATGGACCTAAGAAACCCTATCCATTTCTGGAGTTTGCGTTGTTCCGACTCCCATGATCAAGCCCTCCGTAGGGTGATCGCTCCCAGGGCGACTCGCAGGCAGATCATTGGGATCTCACGGTGCAACCTAATGGAGGAGACCGTAGGATACGTTGACACGTTCCTGCTCCCACTTACTATAAAATACTCCCTCATTCACCTTGATATTGATCCATGCAAACACCATCCGTAGGGGGTCACTCCCAGGGTGACTCGAGGCCAAGCATGAACCTCACGTTGTGAACTTTTGAGGACGTGAGAGCAAAACTTGATTTATGAAAATCTTGTTTTGATATATTTCCTCCCACTAAGTATTTTTATAATTATAGGGTCTATTACTTAGGTAAATTCCGGCTAAGTGAATCTATCTAAGTTTATGCCTGTATATAACTTTTATATATATAGGTCTTTTCTCTAATGTCTAGGTGGATTAAACACTTTTAATTACCTAGAGACATTGCATGCTAATATAACTATGGTTAATTCAACTCAAGTTCCGGCTCAGTTCCCAGGTAGCAGGTGTTCCGTAAACCGTCATCTTAAGTACCTCCAGCCTTAGACAGAACTTTACCGGTAGAGTTCCCTTATAACCAATAGTTATGATAAATCTTTACTCTAAAGATCTAGGTGAATTAAACTCTTTTAATTGACCTAGTGATATTGCATGCTAACATAACTATGGTTAATTCAACTCAAGTTCCGAGTCAGTTCCTAGGTAGCAGGTGTTCCGTAAACCGTCATCTTAAGTACCTCCAGCCTTAGACAGAACTTCATCGGGAGAGTTCCCTTATAACCATAGTAAAGTAAACTCTTTACTCTAAAGATCTAGGTGAATTAAACTCTTTTAATAAACCTAGTGATATTGCATGCTAACATTTAACTATGATTAATTGAACTCCGGTATTCCGGGTTAGTTCCCAGGTAGGAGGTGTTCCGTAAACCGTCATCTTAAGTACCCCCAGCCTTAGACAGAACTTAACCGGTGGAGTTCCCTTATAATCATAGTAATGTTTTTCCTACTTAGTCAATTAAAACTATTTTTAATTCTAAGTAAGAAAATAATTCTAATCCTATTAGAATTATAATGAGCTTAGGTCTAATTAATTTTAAACATTTTAAAATTAATTCATTTTAACCTAAGGTCCTATGTTTGCATGCAACTCTTTGTTATAGGTTGACGGTTTCTAATCAATTTTATAACTTATTATAAAATTTTAATGATTAGCCCTATAACATGCTTCTATGGGGTTGGAAAAATAACAATCATATTCTAATTATTCAACACCATATTATTATGACGCCGATAACGATAATATAACGATTATATTAATCTAAAGTGGTGTCATGCTTCATGCAATTTCAATTTCATTTAATTAATATCGATTATATTAATTAAACATCCATGAAATTAAATTACATGAAATTTGACACTAATATAATATAACTCCTATATTAATCTAATTAATGTCATACTCAATGCTATTCCATTTTCATTTAATTAATATAACATTTTATATTAAATCATACATGAAAACAAGCATGGATTTATATTTATTATTTTCATTCATAATATAACTAATTATATTAATTCTCATGAAAATAATGCTAAGCATGCATGCTACATTAATAAAATATAACAATTATATTTATCTAATTAATGTCATGCATCATGCTATTCCAATTTCATATATTTAATATAACAATTATACTAAATAACTCATAAAATATAAATTCATGCATAATTATCATATATTATAACATTTATAACATAAATATGCATGAAACATGCTTAACCTATGGTGGGAATTTAAGCTATATGACATCCATAAATCAAATAAATAGCAATTGAACTGGTTAATTTTGGCCCCTAGGATAAAATAAAGCATAAATTACAATAATTATAGCTATATTCTATCCTTAAAGTCCTTCTGCAGCTCCAAATACTGGTTTAGACCGCCCGAACCAACCCGAACCACTTCGAACCAGCTACGAAAATCACGAACCGAGCTAAATTCCAGCTGAGCCGGACCAAATCGGTCCCAGCCCAACCAGACCGCGTGAATCGGACCGCCCAACAGCCTTGAACCGTCCTGTTGCGAATTTCTAGCGCGTGCTGTAATCGTGACAGCGTCGCAATTTCTCCGATTTTTATCTCATAAAAAACTATTCTAGACCCGGACTTACATAGGACTCGATTTTACATAAAATACCCGAAACACCGGGCCCTTACATGATCAAATCACATAAAAACAGTAAAATCTATGGCCATAAAATTAACCTAAACAGTTCAATGCAAATCATACATACATTATGTATTAATCAATCCCACCAATAGCCAATGCAAATTTTAGAGAAACAAAATTAGATCTACGATCGGCTCTGATACCAATTGAAGGATTGGAATTCCGTAATTCCGTAAAGCGGAAGCGTGATTGGGATCGATTCGTAATTAATTTTTTGTTTAATCTAAAATACCAATGCATTGGCAATAATATTAGAACTATTCTAAATATATATTAAGGCTAAGCATACAAAAATATTAGATCTAAATCTAATTTATAAAGTAACAAATTACTTACTCTCGTTGACGACTCAGATTAAATTCACCAACTGCTTGTGAATTAATCACGAACTAGTGTGAACACCACCACTATGGCTACACCGGTATGACTCTGAGACTTCTAGAGGCAGGAGACTTGTGGGAGCCTTTGGGAGAATTCTCTGAGAGTAGGAGAATGAATGGGATGCCTTTCACCCCACCCCAGGGGTCGTATATATAGTAAAGGCCAAGACCTTTTTCCTAATAGGAAAAGGGAGACCTTTTCCTAATGGGAAAAAGTCTCTAATTTTAATAAATAATTAATTAATACCATAATTAATTAATTTCCCAATTAAATATCATATATTTAATCTTAGGGATTTTATTAAAATTAAAATTAATATGAATCAAATTCATATTAAATTTATTTGAACTCTTTCAAATATTTTCTTTCCTAATAGGAAAAGGTCTCTAATTTTAATAAATAATTAATTAATTCCATAATTAATTAATTTACCCAATTAAATATCATATATTTAATCTTAGGGATTTTATTAAAATTAAAATTAATATGAATCCAATTCATATTAAATTTATTTGAACTCTTTCAAATACTTTCTCTCAAGAATTAATTTTTTTTTTAAATTAATTCAAAAATTATATTATAAAGTTTCTTAAACTTTATATTATAATGCATCAATATACATTATACGATTCCCCAAATAAATTGAACACTTTCAATTTACAATTTATACTTAATTGCCTCAAGTCTCTTTACGAGCTACCAGTGGGACCTAATGGACCTACAGATCAGAAGCTCCAACGATACGAGACTAATTGGTCAAACTCATTGACCAAGTTTAGTCAACATTCGTTAACTGTGGGTCACTCCACTAAAGACCCACAGCTGCACTCTTCTCACTATAGAATATTTCTGTGTCCACGGATATCAACCAAGCAGTAAGTCAATCCTTCACGTGTGTTCGTAACACCAGCTGGGTCAAATTACCGTTTTACCCCTGGGTTACCTCTGGTTCCTTAAGTACCACTGATTCCTCTAATGAACAAGTTGTTTAGGGTCCAACCACTAAACAGGAGTTCCTCTCAGGCTAGGAGAGGACGGCGCGCCTTTGTTCAAGCCCTAGAATCAGCCCTTAAGGGAACACACATCTACTTACCCCAATAGGGGAAGGAGTGAATTCCATCTTGTACTGTTATGTTCCCAGCCCCCATTCGGTCTTGCCCCTGAAATGGTAGGCTTATTGAGTCGGCGAACTGGCCACTCTCACCCATACAAATCTAAGGACAGTCCCTCCTGAAAGGGGTTCATAACAGACTCAGGATTGAGATTGAGTTACCTAGGTCATCCTATTGAAATAGAAACCTAAACTAGTTAACGACGTTACATCTAGTGGTTACTATTTCGCGGTCCGGTCTTATGCAAACTCATTGCATAGGATACCCCCACCCGCATGTCTCCTACATGGATGCTTTGGATCATTGCATCTGTATCGAATACAAGGTGGGCCGTATCACATAGTGTCACCAGGATAAGGTACCCAGCCTTATCCCTATACTATAGACCATTTAGGTTGTTACTTGGACACTGATCCCCGTATGTCCCCACATACTAGTCCAAGTTTCATTTAAACAACCTTGGATCTTAGTTTATTGGATTTAGGGTTTATTAATGCAAACTCGATTATTCAATAACCAAATTACTGAATTACTCAAATAACACTTTATTGAGATCGATTAATTTGTTTCATTTACTATCTACGAGTTTTAGGGCATAAAACCCAACACGCAACGTCTCGACGCTGCCCTTGGCATCTCGACGCCACTGAGTTTTCTATAAATACGTAGTCTCGGTTTAGTCCGCCGTTAGGTTAGAAATGTGGTCCTTTTACGATTTCTTTTGCCTCTTATATGTTTCAGTACTGTTGTAGACCTTTTTAGGTCATATTTCATGGATGTTTTCATGTCTATTCTTGTTTTTACTTCGTTTATGAATAGCTAATCGCATTTAGATCGTTGGATTGGGATTATGTTTTGATTTCTATTTATATTGCTTGAGTTTTTTGGAGTTTATTGCACTGTTCTTGCTGTCTTTTCATTAAGTTTTGCATGTTATCCCGTTTAAACCAATACATGAGGCTAGTCTATTAGGATTGACGACCCTATGTGATTACCACTTGTGTATTCAATCAGTTATTTTTAGATAGCCACTAGGTTGAGGCAAGTCACTCTCTACGCGAGACGACCCTTGATCGACCTAGGATGCATGTTAAAGGTTGTAGGAATTAGATTCCAATTGCATTTGAATTTAGTTAATACAATTCCGGACCCACGATCCCAAAGCGGCTAGTTTAAATAGGTGATTGTGAAATTGCTTAATCTAAAACTAGTTGGATATAATTTAGTGACCGTTGCGAGGTCTCGGATGGTTGCTATTTTATGTATGAGGGGTGGCGAGGGATAAAGAATATATTAATTAATTTTGTTAATTGCAGAATTCACGGTTAGCAAGTTAATTAGCACAGGTTAGTGTAGGGGGGTCCTCCGAGTAACCCAGAAGCCGATCGGACTAATGAAATCAGTATAGAATAATTATTAGAGAAAACTAGGAAGCCAATCGAAATAGAATCAAGCATAAGAAATCCCAATCCAGCGATATCTTTCATGTTATTGATTTTCGTCTTATTTCTTTTCTACATGCTTTATTTTGATTTTTTTAAATCCAACATTTATTTATTCTCGCTTGTCCTTCTTTCCAAAAATCCCCCCTGTTTCATAAGCGCGAGATTCTACACTTACTAGGTCCCTTCCCTGTGTTCGACCCTGACCACTATTTCTACAAAATAGTTGTAGTGCCGTGGATAATAAATTTTATTTGACAACTCGGAGCCTCGACAACTCCGACCCCATCATACAGCTTCTTCAATTACATAGATAACAGCTTTTCCACTTCTGGAATTGATAAAGGAAACCTTTCCAAGCCCGAACAAGATCGGATGAATTGATTGCTTTCTACAATAACAAAATAGTCATCTACTAGCCATGTTTTCTTTCTGTGAGAATGTCGTAGGACTCTAGGAATTTTGGAAGTTGAACATGCTCAAAAGATACCTGCCTAAAGCATTTCGCTTTGATCATTCGACTGTCCACCGAGTGAAACGGTAACCAACGTACCCATTCCCTTGGTCTATCGCTTGTAAAGCATCCCAGGTAGATCTCTAAGCACCGGTTAACCACTTTGGTCTAGGGGTGGAAAGCTGTACTCATGTTAAATTGTGTCCCTTGTAAACGAAAGAGCTCCTGCCAGAAATAGCTAATGAAGGCTGGGTCCCCTGTCGCTGACAATTGAGTGTGGCATTCCATGCAATGAAGATATTATCGAAAAAGATCTGAGCGAGTCTTGCCCATTTAAGGATATGGATGGTCTCGTTGCAAAAAATTTGCATCTTTCTTTTTGTTTGTGAGTCGGTCCACCACGATCAAGACCCATACTCCCTTTTTTGGCAGAGACGCGAAAAAATCTATGGAGACACTCTCCCATGGTCTTTGTGGTACAGGCTACGACTCCAAGAGCCTCAGGAGTCTGTCCCGCTCGACCTTGTCCTGTTGACATACGAGGCACGTCTTCGCATACTCAGCAACGTCGTCTCGCATGCCCGACCAGTAGCACCCCCGCTTTTGCAAGGCCTGGTGGTCCACATAGACGATTTTGTGCCTAATCTAGCCGAAACTTCTGTACAGAATGTACTATGGCGAGTCCTTCTCTTTCAGTTGTGGGGTAATTTCACCTCTTTTTATTAGGCAAAAGGCGATGACAACCTCCTACTCTACAGTGGGATAATTGAGTTTGGAAGGCTCTTCTTGAGCAATGACTCATAAGGATGTGCATGTTTGGCTAAATTGTTAATGAATCTTTAATAGTCAAAAGGCCTAGAAAGGACGGACCAGACACCGCAAACCAGTCATTATTGGAGTCACCATTTTTGTAATTTCAAGTAATTGATCCGGGTCTCTTTTGAATCCATCTTTTCATACTATATATATAAATAACTTCCCTTGGTTTATTATAAACTGACTCTTGGTAGGATTCCAAGAAAATCATGCCTTTTGACTTACATACCCAACCCTTTACATGTGGAATTGGTGTTTAAACCATTTCGAAACCCTAGGTAGAACGATAATACAAGGAACTACGTGTTCTATGAAACAAGAAGCAAGAAAGAGAAAAAGTTATTAAAGATGCATTTTGGTTCAATCCTCCCTTTATTTATCTTTCTTTTATCGTCTTGACAAAAAACTGAAAAAGTCTTTGCCGCATCTGCGCACGTAGATAAGGAAAGCCAAATCCCAGTGGGGGGCACTGGTGCCTTTCTTTTACGGCCTAAATTCCTATTTGTCAGCCTTGGGGAACTACTGCTCGGTCGGGAAGAGGGGAAAGGCTTGGGCCTACCTATCCCGATAGGACCTCATAAAGGAACGGGAGCTGTTGAGAGGTTCCATTGATAAGTCCAATTTATTATACACTTAGAATCTCCCAATTTGCTTATCTTAGTTAAATTCCTTGCAAAAAAATGCTTTTAAAATGAGTATAATATGTCTATAGGTCCTCACCGGAGCTTTGGAAGCGATTCGGGGCTTAAACGAGCAAAACCAGAGTGTAAAAAGACATTTCTACCCTTGGAGCCGTCGCTGCCATTGAAGGGTCGGGAGCTGCTCAAATAAGGAAAAAGCGTGGGCCTGAAGTTTCAGCGAGAGCGTCGCGATGCTACAGCCTTAGCGTCGTGACGCTACGAGTGATTCACAGATTTTTTCCATATTGAAGCCATAGCGTCACGACGCTGTGTCCTAGCATCGCGACGCTAGGCAATTTTCGAGAATCAATTTTTTCCAATTTTGGCTGGAATTTTTCCTTGTTTGAAGACCCAATTCAGCACCATTCTACCACGAATTGAAGGCCAAGAAACTCTATAAATAGAGGCCTTTGGTGTAGGTTTAGAATCATCCCTCAACACATAATTCACTACAACATTGTAGTCCATCTCTCTCCCCCTTTCCACCATTCTTCTTAGTTTTTCTTGCTTTTCTTTATGTATCAAGCTTGTTCTTGCTCCATAAGAGGCTAGATTCTTCATTCATGTAACCGGGGTGTCAAGAGTAAGTTCATATTCTTTTAATGAAATTTCTTGTTTGAATTATCAAAGCATGTTTATGTGATTTTAGTTCTTTTTATATAAGTTTAGATTGTGGTAGGAAAGATTGACAACCTTGACCGCACCCTCTCTAAATTTACTTGCTAAATCTAAGTAGCAAATAGGTTAACGTTATGATTATACGCATGCGTCCCTAGAACTAAATGATTTAATCAATTGTAATTGTGGTTTGTTGCCCGTTGCATGTGAATTAATTCGGCTAGATCCCAGTGCGGTTTAGCTTAGTTAATAGACATATTAATTAATTGAAGCTAGAATCAAACTTAGCGTTTGCATGTTTGTGATAGTTGGATCATGGTTCTCGGTTTGTTGTCGGAATACGCCAGACTTAAACTTGTTTTGACTTATTAGTGAAAGTAATGATTTAATTGAATTGAACTTACCATGACTAACCCGGTTGCATGATCTTTCAGGTATTGATTTCTTTCTTTAATTCTCTTACTTTCCTTTTGCAATATTTTCCATAATTAGCTTACTTTCCATTATTATTTCGTTTCCAAATATAAAACTCCCCCATTAGTCCGGTCATCACAATAAATCTAAGATAAACAAGTTATAACTGTGCTCCCTGTGTTCGACCCGGACCACTACTGCTACAAGTTAGCTTTAGGAATCGTGGATTATAAATTTATTTGACAAGAGACCGCGACAATCTCTTTCATCAAATATTTCCAAGCCGAAGGGCAGCACTTCTGTACTTGATCGTAGTATGTCACGTCATCTCGTCCTCGGAGCATTGAAGAGTATCTATGCACTATTTCCGGTTCACTGATAAGGAGGATAGAGTTGGGGTGGGGGTGACGGATGTGATACGTAAAGTATGACCCGGAGAGATACATGCTAACTATGGGTAGAAAGCAGGAACCATTATGTAAAGAATTTCGGGGGGTTACAGATCTCTTATACTACCATCGATCGACAGAGCGGAACAACCAGAAAAAGAAGTGAAGTTAGAAAGTTGTATGATAGATGGTAACTCTCTTGTACGGTTCGGGGGGTAATCGGCGTACTCGTATCAGTGAGGGGGAATCTTTGGCTCTATCGAACATACAGGGAATTGGAGGTAGCATTCTATCGATGTTTGAACCTTGGAAAAAAATTAATAATTTCAAATGTGTTTAATATGGTTTATTGAGTGATTTTATGTGATCTAAAGTGTTTTTTTGAATCTTAATTAATAAATTAAATAATTGGATTAATTTTTTTTTTAACATAAAAAAATTGGATTAATTTAAAAACCATTTTTTTAACAAACACTTGATACATGGATTATCCAAAAATAAGTTTAATTAAAGTGATTCATCGAAAATCCTCAAAATATGTAATAAAAAATTAAAAAAATTATACATAATATAATCATTTTTAATATAGTACAACCAAACAAGTTTGTTATTTAAAATGCTTTTGGAAAAAAAAAAGTAAGATATAATAGAATTTTTATTGATTTTTTTTCAACAATGTTTAAACTAAAAAGAAATCGAAATGGACCCTTTGCAAAGCTCTCGAAAGTGAACGACTATGATGTAGCTGAAATACTCCAAGTGAACTTTGGTCCATACAATGATCATTTTTAAAATCAATGAAATAATAATAAATATAAAATTATATACGTTGTTGCTAAAATTTAGATAAGGGAAAACGTACATGATGTTCACATGCAGAGAACGTGAGAGAAAATAACATATCATATATATCTTTTTCTCCCACTAAGTATTTTAGAACCTAAGGTTTATTACTTAGGTAAATCTGGCTAAGTCATTTATCTAAGTCTATTAATGGGCCCAATATAACTCTTATATTGGATGGTTTACCATAATGTTTTAGTTTATTAAACACTTTAATAGACTAATTGCATGCTTAATAAATGTTGACTAATTCAACTCAGGTGTCAGGTCGGTTCCTAGGTATGGGTGTTCCCTTTCAGTCAACTTAAATACCCCAACCTTAGCTAGAACTTTACAGGTTAGAGTTCCCTTATAACTAAATATTTTATTATCTTATTTTTAACCTATTTAAAATAAAATATGTCGCAACGTCATCGCGTCGCGGAGCGGCTGACGTCCTTCCCTAAGGGTCTCTTTTGAGGTTAAAGGTTTGGAGTCGCCACCAATCATCTTGGGGTGTGATTGGTCACTCATTTTAAAATAAAAACCAGTCTTTGAAAACAAAAAATTAGGTTCGGGAGTCGATTGAGTGTAGGGAAGGTATTAGCACCCCTACAACACCCGTTTAAAAACGGTTACCATATTTTATTTTAAAATTATCCTTTTACCTTATCATAAATTGGTCATTTATTTTGAAAAACAAACAAATAAATAATTAAACGACAAATGTCTCACTTTATCTTACCTTAACTTTAAAAATAAAGTAAGAATAGGATATGGTGAGTGGGGTTATTCCCATCATTATTGTCATGTTGAAATTTTCTTTTAATTAAAGAAAATTTGTCACCTCAAGAATTTGAGAAATTATCTCAACTCTGTCATAGGTTTTACATGATTTTATTTTACTATAAATGTCTCGTGTTTGTTATTTCACATTTTAGAATAAAATGTGAGTTAATAATTATGAATGGTATGCTACCATTGAACAAAAAAAAAAAAAAAAAACAAACAAACAAACAAATTTTTTTTCTTAATTTCCACAAATCAAATCCAATTAAAAGTTAATTAGAAAATTCCAAGTTGAAAATAAAACCAACCGAAGGAAAGTTTAAAATCATTAAAAAATCGAGTTAAAATCAAATTGAAATTCAATTAAAAATCCTAGTTGAAAGGTCATTTTGAAATTCATTTGGCCATTTCAAACACTTTGAGATTCATCTTGGGTATTCCAAATTTAAATCATTAAGGTAAAATTAACATTCAAATTAAGTCCAATTTGAATCTAATTTGAAAGAAGAATTGAATTTCAATGGCAAAGTAAAACCATTTTGAAAATCCAAATTAAAATCAAATTGAAGATTCAAATCTAACGCAAATTGAAATTTCTAATTATAACTCAATGGAAACTAATTAGGGAAATACAAATCCAAATTTAAATTAGAAATTTGAGTTAAAACCCAATTGAAATTAAGTTAGAAATTAGATTGGGAGACTCTCAATTAAATTCCAATTAAAAATTAGATTTGGAAATCTAAAATAAATCAATTTAAATTTCAAATTAGACTTTTAAAATTAAAACCTAATTGAAGTTGATTTGAGGAAATATGTGTAAAAAAAAACTTACAACTTAAAATTTGAGAGGGAAAAAAAAGTTCTTTAAGCAAATAAAAAAAAGGGTAGATAAATAAATTGAAAGAAAAAGAAAAATAAAAGAATAAATGACAAAATGGGTCCCACCAACTTTTCATCTTCTTCCTTCTTCTCCATTTGCTTTCTCTCTCCCCGATTCTCCTCTCCATCTCTTCTTTTCCTTTCCTTTCTTCTTCCCTCCACTTTCCCTCTTATCTCTAATCTTGGGTAAGCAGTCAATTTTTCGGAACTTAACACTCATGGGTCGCCGGAGATCGGGATGGATTCGACTGGCGTTGGGGTTGTTCGAAGTAGGGGTCGTCGACGCTCAGTGTCGGAGCTGCGAATTCTGCGGCGGCTGGAGATGTTCGGCGTCGGGGTTACGGACTCGAGCGGCGACATGCAGGCTGTGTTCGTTGGGTGGCTGCAACAGCGTTCATGAGTTGGGTGACAGAGTTGAGATGTGGGTTTCTTGGATTCAAATGGGTCACTAGCGTGGGTTTGTTGCAATGTTGCGGTGTTCGTCGGAAATGGGTGTATGAGTGTGCTAAGTTTACGGTTGCTACCGTTCACTGAAATTCGAAGTGTGAGTTTTTTGTTTAGGAAGAAAAAAATGGGTTTGAGTGGAGGAATAATGAAATTTTCATGGAGGAAAGGAAAGGAGAGGAGAGAGAAAGTGGGGTTCAAAATCAAAATATCAATTTTGACCCAAATTTCCTCCTATTTCAACTTTACAATCTCTCTTTTTATATTTTTATCTCCAAAACTCCTCCCCCTTTCTTGCTTAGGCCTCCCCCATTTATAAGCGTCATCACTCTCCAGACAGTACGGTGAGTAGAGAGAAAAGAGGGGGAACGTGGTAATGTGGGTGAGAGGGAGAAAGATACGTTAGTGGGGGAAGGATGAGAAAAATATGGGAGAAAAAAACGTTTTAAAAAGAAGGGTGGTTAGAAGATTTTTTTTTTAATTTGTTTTATTTTTATTTTTATTCTTTTTATTTTTATTTTTTTTTTTTTTTTTTTGCTAACAGTAACAAATATCAAAAAATAAAAATATTCATGATAATAAAAAGCATAATATAAATAAAATAAATCTAGCCGAACCAAATATGGTGTCTACAAAATAAAAAATTGATTCCAAATCATATTAGAAAATTTTAACATAAGGTCTAATTCCCAAATTTTAAACCATTTAAAGTTGATTTCATTAAACCTTATGTTTGCATGCAACTCTTTATTATAAGTTTTAATTAATACTCATTAGGCATACAACGATTATATCCTAGCAAAAATTTAAACATATAATCATGCATCTAATGACGTTGCCAAATATAACAGTTATATTTTAATTAAATTAACGTCATATTTCATGCATAACAATTTTCATTAATTAATATAACAATTATACTAATACTAATGAAAATGATATCATGTCATCATACCATATAACATTTATATTTAATTTATGATGCATGTTCATACTTATCCTATGGTGGGGTTCAGACTATATGGCATACTCTTATGCAACAAATAATAATTAAAAATACATCAAATGCATATAAAATTAAACAGCAAAAATAGATCGATTTTTGGCATCCCAATGAAAATAAATTAAATTAATATAATCATGTTATATTAATTTAATTTAATAAAAGAAAAATTACATTGATTAATAAAAAAAAACGTCCAAAATCGCTCCCACGTTCAACATTCTCACTTGGAAGTCTCGATCTCACTCCACTTCACGCATGAAAAATGGACAGTGTCGAGACGCTATGAGGCCTAGCTTGCAGTGAGATAGCATCAAATTGTTGCACATTATTTTTCTTACATTTTGCTTATCTTTATGTTATTACTTGCAAAAAAAAATGATGAATTTTGACTATAATATTTTTATAGGTCATTTTGGAGCCTTCGCAGTCAAAAAAGGGCATTTTGGTAATTAAAGTTTTGTAAAAAATCGAAGGTCAATTCAAAAAGTCAACTTTGGCCATAGATTCACTCTGGAAAACCGAGGCAAAAGCATTGAGACGCTGCTCGACACCGCAAGACGGTAGGCTAGCATCGAGAATCTGCCTGGTAGTGTACGTCTCGACGCTAGGCAGATTTTTACCACGATGGTTTTGGCGCGATTGGAAGATTTTATTCCATATTTGGAGTAGCGTCTCAACGTTTTCGACTAGTATAAATGTGTATCTTTGCGATTAGGGTTGTATCTTTTCTCCATTCTTTCAATTTCAGAAGCCCCTATCCCTCAAAATTCTCTGTACTTTTCAGTTTTCTTGCTCTTTAGAGTAGTTTTACTTTGGTTCTATGGTGGGTCGAGCCCAGGGGTCGTGTTCGATGACGAGCTAAGCCAACTTTATGTAATCGAGACTTGGTGAATGTAACTTTTGGCATTCTTGAGACCTTGTATTTCAGTTTTATGAATTATTGTCGGTTGTGTTCTAAATTTATGTTTTAACTGTTGGGTTTTATGTCCTAAAACTCGTAGATAGTGAATGTAAGCAAATTGTATACTTGTTTTCAATAAAGTGTTATTGAGTTTCTACAATAAAGTGTTATTGTTAAATATTGCACAATTTGACCCAAATCCAATAAACTAAGATCCAAGGTTGTTTACATGTGACTTGAACTAGTATGTGGGGACATACGGGGATCGGTGTTCAAGTAACAACCTAAAAGGTCTATAGTACAGGGATAAGGCTGGGTACCTTATCCTGGTAACACTATGTGATACAACCCGCTTTGTATTCGATACAGACATATTGATCCAAGGCGTCCATGTAGGAGACATGCGAACGGGGGTATCCTATGCAATGAGTTTACATAAGACCGGACCATGAAATAGTCAACCATTAGTTGTAACACCGTTAACTAGTTAGGTTACTATTTCAATAGGATGACCTAGGTAACTCAGTCTCAATCCTGAGTGTGTCATGAACTCCTTCTCACGAGGGATTGTCCTTTGATTAGTATGGGTGAGAGTGGCCTGCACGCCGACTCAATAAGCCTACCTTCTTGGGGACAAGACCGAATGGGGGGCTGGGGACATGACAACACAAGATGGAATTCACTCCTTCCCGCTTCTAGGAGAAGTAGATAAGTGTTCACTTAAGTGGTGACTCCGGGACTTGAACAAAGGGATCCCGCCCTCTCACTGGCCCGAGAGAGACTTTCTGTTTAATGGTTGGACCATAAACAGGTTGTTCATTAGAGGAGCGCTGGTACTTAAGGAGACAGATGTAACACAGGAGTAAAACGGTAATTTGACCCAGTTGTGATTACGGACACTTGTGAAGGATTGACTTACCGACATAGGTCTACATCCATGGACACAGAAATGTTCTACAGTGAGAAGAGTTCAGTTGTGGGTCTTTAGTGGAATGACCCACAGTTAATGAATATTGGTTAACTTGATTAATGAGTTTAATCAGTCAACCTCATATCATTGGAGCTCCTGACCTGTAGGTCCATTAGGTCCCCCTGCTAACTCGTAAAGAGTAATTAGGATCAAATATATCTTGAGAGAATTTGAATAATTCAAATTCATATTAGGAATTAAATTAATTGTATGAGATACAAATTAATATAATGTATAGTGATGCATTAAAATATAAAGTCTAATTTGAAATTAAACTTTATTATATTGAGAGATTGATATATTTGAAAGAGTTCAAATATATGTCTAATTAAATTATGGTATTTAATTAGAAGATGAATTAATTAATTATGAATTAATTAATTATTCAATTTAGTTTAAATTAAATGAGATTTAATTAAACTATAATCTAAGAGGGAATTATTAGAATATGATTCTAATATGTAATTAATTGAATATGGGAGATATTTAATTAATTGTAAAATCAATTAATTATTGAAATTAATTAATTGATTAGTTTAATTGAATTAATTAAATGTGATTTAATTAAGTTTAATTAAAATATATTATGTGAGGAAATTACATTTAAATAAGATTTAAATGTGCATGAGATTAATTAATTAACATTTAATTAATTAATATGATTAGTTAATTATCATTTAATTAATTGATTTAATCAATTAATTAATTGATCTTGATCTAACGGTCAAGATTGTTTCCTAACCTCACATTAGGGTTTCCTCTCTTATAAAAGGAAAGGTTATGAGAACCCTAGCCCTAAGGTCTCATTCTAGCCTCCCTCACATATTCTCTCAAGAACTCTAGAGAGAAATTTTCTCTCTAAGAGTTTTTCCCAATCAAGATTAGTAGTCCCACAACTACGTTCCTAATCTCAGAGTCATGGCGGAGAAGATCAAATTGGTGGTGTCCCAATTGTTGACGCAAATCAAGAAAGGCGTTCTTGAAGAATTCAGAGACGACAACGATGGTATGTTTGCTTTTGCCCTTTAGAATTAGTTCTAAGGTTGTATGCTTAGCCTTAATAATTGATTTAGAATAGTTTTCTAAATTTTGCCAATGTATTGGTATTTTGGTGAAAATAAAATTAACTACGAAACGGTCCAATTGCGCTTCCGCTAACGGAATTGGGGAATTCCAATCCTTCATTAACTACAATTAGATCGATATAATAAATTGACAACCTATTTGCTTGACTCGGTTTAATTGTTATGCTAAATTTGTTAGTAATAGTTTATTGTGTTAATTGTATTGAAAGGTGTGTTATCCCAATTGACTCAATTGCATGATAAATCTAGGAATTTAGACTTAGGATTGTATAAACCTAGGTTGTTCCTAGTTTATATGAGCCTATATAACGATCCCCTTTTACTTAATTCAGTTAGACTCTAATTAATTTTTCTCTATTAATTAGAAATCTAATTGCACTTCGGCTTCGATGAGTTGGTCGGGTCAAAAATATTAGGGGTCTTTAATCACTGGATACAGTGACGATTAGACAATTGAGTAATAATTCAATTGATTAAGAGAGTCAATGATTGAAATTACCAAACTTACATCCCGAGAACCGATTACATAATCCCGAGGTGAGATCTACCACCATTTTTATTTTCCTGCTATTTATTTCTTGCATTTTAGCTTTAGCATTTATTTTTTTCTTGCAATTTATTTTTCCCTAGCTAATTTTCCTTTCATCTCAATCCCCCCATTAGTCCGATCATCACAATAAATCTAAGATAGATAAATTATAAATGTGTTCCTTATGTTCGGCCCCGACCACTAGATCTACAGTTAGTTCTGGTGTCGTTGATTATAAATTTATTTGATAAGAGACCTCGACAATCTCTTCCGTTACAGCGTCGAGTGGATCTCCAGGCAGCGTCTCGACGCCCTTGCTCGACGCTGCGGATTGGAGGCCACCATCAAGACACTCTGAGGCAGCGTTTTGACGTTGTCCTCTCGTGTAGTCTCCACTTTTCTTCATTTTTGTTGAATTCTCGATGGTTTTTGCTCCTTTTTCCAATACTCTTTCACAACAACACTTTGCCACAAACGACACGAACTTACAGACTCAATTTACAGATTAAATGTGTAGGGAATAAAAGTCCCCATCGAAAGGACCTCACGCCGTATATTAATTAACATTAAAATACTGTTACGAAAAGGCAAAATAAACTTTAAACATGCTTTAAAGTTGCTGGAAAATAGCTTAAACATGCTGAAAAATAAATCTTAATTTATTTTCATGCTTTTCTAGAGAAACGGGAAAGAACCGTTACAAACGTTCGTTGTAGACTTGACCGTTCTTCGCCAACGATGCTCCAACGACCGAAAACGCAGCAACTCCCTCTTGATTTCTTTGCTGGAAATTTCTTCTTCAAAGACACAATAACCACAGAGGTTACACCGGTATGTCTCTAACTCTAGGAGGCAAAAGACTTGTGGGAGTCTTTCTCTAAGAGGGAGGCTAGAGAGAATTCTATGGTCTTGTCTTGTGAGTCTAAAAGCAAGAGAAGAGTACTGAACCAATTAGGTCTAGTGTTCTATTTATAGAAGAGAGGCCATGAATAAAATATTCAATTAAATCAATCTTTTCCAAAATTGATTCAATCTTTATTCCTTTTTAATCAATCCAAGATCAATCAATTCCATAATTGATTAATCTTTTCCACAAATGACTAATTACTTCCATAAGTGATTAGATCATTTCCATAAATGATTAATCACTTCCTTAAGTGATTAATTATTTCCATAATTGATTAATTCCCGGCTAATGAATTCTTTAATTAATTAACCACCAATTAAATATCACATATTTAATTTCCGACCTTGAATTAATTAATTTTGCCCAAATAGATTTTAGGCCTTAAAATTAATTAATTCATATTTGAACTCTTTCAAACTTCCATAAATTTATTGTGACTCAAATTTATATTAATATTTGAATTTCTTCAAATATTAATTTCTCTCATAATAATATATCAATATATATTATATGGTTTTCCTTAGTAAATTGAACACTTTCAATTTACATTTATTACTTAGTTGCCTCAAATTACTTTATGAGCTACCAGTGGGACCTAATGGATCTGCAGATCAGAAGCTCCAACGATGTGAGATTAATTGGTCAAACTCATTAACCAAATTAATCAATATTCGTTAACTGTGTGTACATTCCACTATAGACTCACAGTTGCACTCTTCTCACTGCAGACATATTTTCTGTGTCCACGGATATAGACCAATATCGACTAGTTAGTCCTTCACGAGTGTCTGTAACACCAGCTGGGTCAAATTACCGTTTTACCCCTGGGTTACTTCTATTTCCTTAAGTACCAGTTCTCCTCTAATGAACAATCTGTTTGTGGTCCAACCATTAAACAGAAAACCCTCTCGTGCCATTGAGAGGGTAAGACCCTTTGTTCAAGACTCGGAGTGACCACTTAAGGGAAAACTCATCTGCTTCCCTAAAGTCGGGAAGGAGTGAATTCCATCTTGTACGATTATGTTCCCAGCTCCCCACTCGGTCTTGTCCCCAAAATGGTAGGCTTATTGAGTCGGCGTATTGGCCACTCTCACCCATACAAATCAAAGGACAATCCCTCATGAGCAGGAGTCCATAATCAACTCAGGATTAAGACCAAGTTGTCTAGGTCGTCTTCGTGAAATAGAAAACCAACTAGTTAACGGTGTTATAACAAGTGGTTACTATTTCGCGGTCCGGTCTTATGCAAACTCATTGCATAGGATACCCCCACTCGCATGACTCCTACACGAACGCATTGGATCATAGCGTTTGTATCAAATACAAAGTGGGTCGTATCCATAGTGTCACCAGGATAAGGCACCCAGTCTTATCCCTATACTATAGACCGTTTAGGCTGTTTCTTGAACAATGATCCCCATATGTCGCTACATATAGTTCAAGACTCATATTACAGCCTAGGATGTCTAGTTTATTGGATTAGGGTTATTTTAGGCAAAGACAAATATAAAATAACTAATAACATTTAATGGAAAAATATATCAATATTATTTCATTAATATCCGGTCAACGGTTACATTCACTATCTACAAGTTTTAGGGTATAAAACCCAACAAAATGCTCAAAACGATGGGCCCTTACATTAATCAAATCAATTGAAAAAGCTGTAAATCTAATGCCAAAAATCGAAAACATCTATTTTGAAAACCTTCATACATCATATGCAGAGAAAACAATTCATCATCCTATAATGTGTTCTAAGGCAAAATGGAAACATGATATGACTCTGATACCAATTGAAAGGATCGAATCCTGCAGCGGAAGCGAATGATCACTATGCTTCGATTTTGCTTAGAATTACAATATAGAAAAGATCACATAACAGTAACTCCCTCTCCCCACTCACCACTCCCCATCAATAATGTAGGGAGGAGTTATAATTTAATTTAATTAATAACTAAATCAAATTTAATTAATTTAATTAAATAATTATTAATTAATTCAATAATTAATTAATTAATTAATTAATTAAATATCATATATTTAATTAATATTTCATTTGAATCTAATTCAAATCTCTATCTCTCTCATAACCTATAGTTTTAATATTAATTTTAACCAATAATTTTAATATGAATCCAATTTATATTAATTATATCTCTCGTAGTTTAATTTTGAATCATATTCAAAATTAACTTTATATTATAATATATCAATATACAAATCATGCAAAACCAAGATTGGAATTCACCATCAAATTTGATTGATAGCACCATAAAAGTGTTATTTTATTCCTACTAATTCGTGCTAGTTCATGTGAGTTTATTGATTAATTTGTGTGATTTATAGGTAATCGAGCATTAGCGGTTGAGGAGACATTTCGAGTAAAAACGGAGCTTAATTGGAGTTCTTAAAGCATACTTAGCCATTTTGGAGCTCAAGAGATGAAGAGAAGAAGAAATTCCCAAGTATAAGTGTAAAGAGCCCAAAGATTTTGACGTCAAAATGCATAAAAAATGACCAAATCAGCCTTCAAACCCGAGAGGATAACATAGAGACGCTACCCCATAGCGTTTCGACGCTACTAACGATCTGCAACATTGAGCAAAAATGTGTTCAACGTTGTGCAAACCGCTCCTTGTCTTTTTCGTTCGAAGCATCGAGACGCTGGCCTCAACATCTTGACGCTCTAGGCGTGCACACGCTAGAATTCACACTTCCATCTGAAGCGTTGAGACGCTCTCTACGGCCTCTCAACGTTGTCCTTGGTAGTATATATAGTGTGTTTTTCCAATAGTCGAATTAGGTTAGGTTTTGAAAGTTTATTAGTTTGAAAGGTTTTGTTTTGAAAGCATGTTGGATTGAAAGGTTTTGATTTCGAAAACACCGTTTGTTTGAAAGTTTTAACCGAAAGTTTTGGTTTCTAAAATTTGTTAGTTCCTTTAAAAGTTTTTGCAAAGATTTGTATCTTTTATTAAAAAATTTTGAAAGAATGAGTTTCGAACCCTGATATAGAAATTGCTTATTGAGTATTTTTTACTCATTTTTGCTTTTTCAAAATGTTTTCAGATGAAGGATCGAGTGTGATAGATTTAGAAGAAATGAAGTTTAGCATTCTAGCACAGATCATCAAAAGATGTAGTTAAGGATTTGATAATTTTTCTCAGTAATCTTTCGTAAGAAATTGCTTTCGCTAAATTATTTAAGTTTGTTTTAGTTTCTGAATGTCACGCTTCTGAATTATTGTAAGATGACTGTATTGGAAAATACGGGTAATTACAGAAAATTTTAAAAAAATGTCGAATAGGTCAATGACTTATCAAACACAAAATTGAAAGCTTGTGGACTTAAGACACAAAACCAAAAGTTAAGGCCTCGTTTGATAACCATTTGGTTTTTGGTTGTTGGTTTTTGAAAATTAAGCTTATACACACATATTTCTATCTATAAGTTTCTTAGTTTTAGTATCAATCTTCTATACCCTGTTTCCAAAAACCAAGTCCAATTTTGGAAATAAAAAAAAAGTAGTTTTCAAAAACTTGTTTTTGCTTTTAAAATTTGACTAGGAATTCAAATGCAACCTTAACTAGGATGAAACCAATAGTAGGGAATTTAGAAGAAAACAAGCATAATTTTCAAAAACTAAAAACAAAAAACCAAATGGTTATCAAACAGGTCTAAGGGACTTAATTACTACACAATTTTTAAGTTCAGAAACCTTAGGACACTTTTAAAAATTCAGGGACTCATTTGACGTTGAAAGTTTACAGACTACACTTGTAACTCAACCATAAAAATATCTACAAACGTAACAATCTTGACGCATTTGAAAAGAATGACTCGCAAATACTCGAAGAAAAAAAAAAGTAGTCCGACTCAATGGATGAAACTTTACACTTTGGTTATACATATAATTTGACATGTCCATATTTCATAGAAAGAAAGATATAGAATTACAATGAACATTGAATGAGAATTAAAGGAACATATTTTTCCCTAAATTAATTATATACCAAAGTTCCCATAAATGCCTCTGGCTTTCTTCTGGCCCTCAAATATATATATATATATATATATATATATAATAATAATAATAATAATAAGCTAGCTCCAAACCAGAGAGCTATATTTTTGTTGTTTAAAACTACAAGAGCTTTGCAGATTTAATTAATTTAAGCTTAAGTAGCAACAAACCCTAATTTGAGGGTTTGAAACCAAACCCCTTCTGCCTCTTTTTTTTTTTAATTTTTATTTTTCTCCTTTTTACTCTTTCTGATCTGTACAATATATTTCCTCAAATTTTCCCTTTATTTTTCTCCCAATGATTGCATTACTGAACATGCGACAGCTTGTGCCCAGTGTCTTAATTTCGCCTTCACCTGCTTTGGGTCTTCCCCTGCATTCATTAAATCAAAACAAAAATATTTCTAAATTTATTTTTAAAAACTGTTCAAAATTAGAAAATGCATCTTTCAAAAATAAGATTTAAAAATATATCGAATCTTCATCTTAGATTTATTCTATTTTAGCCTTTCATCTATTTATTTTAGTCTCTTAATTTTAAGAAATTTAATTATTTTGTCTTTACTATTATTTTGTCATTGGTTTTTTTTTTCGAACCACAGACCTCGTCGATGGCCTATGTTCATGTTGCCCAATTAGTTATTTAATATATGGATGATGTGGCTTCAAATCTGATTACTATCTTATTGGCATAGATTTGTATAGATTAATGGAGAAGAGTAGTGCGAAGTTTGAAGAAATATTTAGGGTCCGTTTGGAATACATTTTAATTTAAATGTTTTTCAAGAATGCATTTTTTAAAAAAACATTTTGTATAAAAATTGTTTATAATTTAAACACTCATATGCTTGGCTGCATTTCCTCACAAATGTTTTTATACACAAGTTATTGTTTACTTAAGAAGTATTTTTTAAAAAGTTGATTTCAAGTGTTTCTCTTAAAATGGTTTATTTATCAATCTCATTTTCTAATTAGTCAGTTTTAGTGGTTGCCAAACATTAGAAATTTTTTCAAAATGATTTATTTTCAAAATTAAACACTTGAGAAGTTAAACCAAACACACCCTTGTCGAGGATTTAATTGATTCATTCTCAAGGAGTATAACTAAGATAGGTTTTTAACATTGAAAAGAATAAAATTAAATAATACAAACTCAATGTTTAATATGTTTATAATTTGTTTATTTAAATTTTTTACTTTTTTAAAAAAGAAAAAAGAAAGAAAATTGCTCCAAGCTCATGATGCCAAGAACCAAAACCATTCATAACCTCTTCTATAACATTTTTTTTTTGTTTTAATTTTTGGCAAAAAATAGGATTGCTTTCGAAATTACTTTCAAGATCATTTTTAGATCATAGTTAAAAAAAATTTAAAAATTTCAAAGTAATTTTCAAGACCTTTTTTTTTGAAATTTGGCTAAAACATTAGTATGCCATTTTCATAAACTTGATTTTCCAAAATATACAAAAAAGAAAAAAAAAAAAAAAAAAAAAAAAAGGAAAACGTTTCTGTTGAATAGAAGTTTTAAATTTCAAAGAAACTAAGGTGTTTCAAAAGCTATGTCTTACCTGGGCTGCAGACTCTCCATGTATCTGCCTCACTCTTGGGGCTCCCAAAAGATGAAGACCTTCCCCCGAAAGACGACGTCGAAGCAGTACTATGCGGCGTCGACACCGGACTGGGTGAGAGCTGTCGATTGACGGCAAAATAAAGGTCAAGGGCTGGCAATGTACCACACAACTTGTGCCCATCTTCCTCATTGAATGCAAACCCTAGCTCAATGCAGCCTTTGAGCTCATTCCAGTCCTCATCGGTTAAGTCATCCCTATCACCCGCACCGTTCCTCGGGCGAAGCATTTGTCGTCGTCGCTTCTCCCATGCGAGATCCCTCGGCGTCTCGCACATCGAGAGTTGCTTCGACAAACGCTTCTTGGTCTTAAGGCGCGGTGGAGCCAATGGCATGTGCTTCAGCTCGTCCTCCGACTCACGGAGTGACGGGCACGACGACGACGAAGATAGCGCCGAAGGCATCCTTTGCAAGATTCTCTTGTCCATCATTAGGGTTACGTGAAAAGAAAAAATACGGGGGGCGGTGGCGGCAATTATAACGACCCGCCAGCCGCATGCACAAGGAAAGAGGTCGGGGTCGGGGTCGGGGAAGAGGCAAGTTGGGAAATGGTTTAGTTTGAAGATGGGAAGAAGGCCACAGCCAGCCCGACCGAGTAAGGGCAGAGAAGATGGGGAGGGCTTTAATGGGGAGAAGGAAACAAGAGTATGGAGGAAAAGGGATGGCCATCATCAATAGGGAGGTTGATTCAGTTATTCCATTCCCACCATTCCTTTCTAACTAACATTCTCACTTTCAACACCCTTAATTTAGTCCATTTCTAGTTTTCTATACTTAGAATTTTCAGAGCCTTCTTCATTTTGAAGTCTTCAGTTTGGACAATCTGCTTCTTCAATTTTTATCTTTGCACTTTTTCCCTTGAAATTTTCTTATTTACCCTTGTATCCTTACTTGGGTGTGAAAGTCAACTTTTTAAGCTTCTCCCTTGTTAAATTTGCATGGGACTAGGATATTATTGTTAGTTAAAATTTTAGACCAAACAAAAAAGGAACAATAGGTGTCCTTTTAATTTATGTATTTATTTGATGAAAGTTAACTTTGAGTTTTCTCCATACCCTTAAATTTTGATGGGATTAAAATTGTTTAGATAAATTATTAGAGTTGTGAATTCTACGTTTCATGTTCGAGAATGATAAAATAAAGAAATGAAAAGAAGACGACGTTTGAATTTATATTTGACTTACTTAATACGGGTTATGTTAAGCTTCTCTTACCATTACAAATTCTACTATAACTTAAAGTAATGCACAAATACATTTGTGGCATGCCAAAGCTTCTTGCCTAACACTATATATGCCTTCAACTTTTGTTTGGATAGTGCAACCTTGAGTTACATGCAAAAAGTGCAACATGTAAGGGCCTCATGTGGTAGTGCTTGTATAGGTCTTTAAACTTTGGTCAAATGTTCTGTTCAATCACTACAACAATTTTGGGCTTAGATGTCAGTTCTGCACCGTTATTAAACCCCTATGATCACGGATTTGAATCCGTTGTTGTTCTGGGTGTGATCTAACCCCTACGATCACGGATTACAACAATAACGGTTTAAAACCGTCATCAAACGCCTCCGTGATCTTTCATGTATAATCACGGATTACAACAATCACGGTTTACAACCGTGGTTGTTCTGGGTGTGATCGAACCCCTACGATCACGGATTACAACAATCACGGTTTAAAACCGTGGTTGTTCTGGGTGTGATCGAACCCCTACGATCACGGATTACAACAATCACGGTTTAAAACCGTGGTTGTTCTGGGTGTGATCAAACCCCTACGATCACGGACTAGAACAATAACGGTTTTAAACCGTCATCACACGCCTATGTGATCTTTCATGTACGATCACAGATTCTAACGATGACAGTTTAAAACCGACATCTTTGTCAACCCCTACGATCACAGATTACAACAATAACGGTTTACAACCGACATATATGACTACATTAATGACGGTTTTAAAATGACATCTTTCCTCATATACCACCTGCAACATATTTATTGCCATAATTCAAATCCCACATCTTGAATACCTATTATTGCAATGCAAAATATTTTAATTGATCCAATAATCTACCGATATTTAAAACGAACATTTGATAATAATATTCAATCCAACCACAACAATTGAGAAAACATCAAATACTTTATTTCATTCAATCCAAAAAACTCCAAACGTCACAATACAATATCCAAAACCACTAAATTGTTCTAAACTATATAGTAAACTAAGAGATTAACAAAAAGAATAAAATGTAAGCACAATCGCCTTGTTGTCCATTCAAACTACCACATATATATATATGTCTTGAAAATCCTACCCATATCCTATATCGTCTAAAAGGAAACAGCTATATAGCTACCACAATGATGAATACACTTCACGTAAAGTTTGACACATGTGTAACCCATTCAACTCGCACCTCGTCCAGCTGTTCTTGTGTGAAGGGATTCTTAGTATTAAACTGTAAAAAAAAAAAAAAAAAGAAGATAGATATTACTATTATATTTAAGGAAAAGTGTCTAACCGTATATATAATACACAAGTCTAAGTTTAGAAATATCCAAAACTTACGAGAGCAGTGATGGGCTTCTCTGGATTATGTAGAATCTCTCTTATAAACTTCATCACGTAGTACCCACATTCAACGCAACCTTGTTGGCGAGGACACTTTAAAAAAAAAACTCATAACAGTATTTAAAATATATTCAAAAACCCATTTACATATATAGTATTAAAAATTTACTGCTTACCTTTACAGGTATCCAAGAAGTCTTTCGTTGTTGCTTCGATGTACTTTGTGCCATACAAACCCTCAATGCTCTATATATGAAGTTAAAAAGAAATTAAACATACAAAAGAAATACTTAAGTAATGAACAAACTATACGAGTGCATATATACTAGCTTAACAAATAAACTTACGTGTTTATAACGTGTTTGATGTCATCCAAGAGACTAGGATGTAAGGAGTCCAATATATAAACAGTATTGTCACTTACATTCACAACACACAATACCCAGTGATTCCTATATCAAAACCAAAGAAATAAAATTCAATAATTACCAACTATCAAAACTTGTTTAAATCTAACAAACATTGATATATATATTTACTCTTACCCAGGATTATATGGAAGGAGTACCATTTGCCCCGGTTGTACTGAAGAAAATACGGTAGTTAAACTTTTTGCACGACTTTCCTTGGTCCCAAAGACCGGTGCAATGTCGTTTGAGTCAACGATCTTAAACCTATCTAGTCTATCAGTCTCCTTAAAATGCGTCCAAAGGAACCTGTAGCATACTTATATAAGACTATATACTATTAAATAAATGTAAATGAAATTATAATATTATTAAAATAGTATACTTACGCAATATAGAAGTCTTTCGTTGTTGCTTCGTTGGTAGGAGGTCATGAACTAATGTTAGCAAGTCGGTGAAACTTTTATCACTCCATCCGTATTTGGCTTTCAAGTTATATAATTTTAGTAATGAAAATATTTTAGAAAAATTTTGACAACCTGAGTACAGAGGCTTTTGTGCATCACTCAATAGTTTGTCAAAATTGTCATCTTTATCTGTAAAATAGTCTTGTGTAGCTTCAAACAACTTAGCGGTGTTTCTTATATCATCACTTTCAGTAAAGTCCTCATCACCACAAGTAGGGTCGTTTTCATCCTTATCCCTGATAGGTAATTCTTCACCATGCCAAATCCATATCTTATAACTCTTATCAATGCCATGGATATACATGTGGTCTCTAACTATGTTAGCATCTTGTTTGAGTGCATTTCCACAGTTTAAGCATGGACACCACATGAACTTCGACCCTTTTGCATGACGTAGTCCATTTTCAATGAAGTTCTCTACACCTATGCTGTATTCATCTGACAACCTATCTTTGTTCATCCATGACTTATCCATTGGAAGAGATTTTTTATAAAAATGTTATCTACAAAAACAACAATTGAGAAATGCACCAATAAGAAATTTGTTTGCAACCAACATAATAATTTATCAAAAGTAACATTCTTTGTCTAAAACAAATCTTTAAAAGTGACCTTTTTAAGTTTTGTTTTTTCTTGTTAGTTCTTTGAGAATATGGTGTCTAGAGTGCTATTTATGTTTACATACTAAATGAACTGTAACCATTCCAAATTCTTCACTAATCTAGAAACATTACTTGAGTGAAACACCTTAATGCTCCGAAAATTTCGACAGCATAACGGCATAGTTATAGCTATCCAAAAAATTTACCTGAAAACAGAAAAACTACACTCCCAAATTTACCACCACAAACTCCACAACGCTTCAGAAAAAACAA
The DNA here is from genome assembly GCA_017139565.1 of Luffa aegyptiaca. NCBI lineage: Eukaryota > Viridiplantae > Streptophyta > Magnoliopsida > Cucurbitales > Cucurbitaceae > Luffa > Luffa aegyptiaca. The sequence goes on from CM029397.1 coordinate 30,457,018, forward strand.
CACAACTTCACACTCCAAAATAAAAAAGAAATGTAAAATAAAACTTATTGTGTGAAGTAAAATGCAAAACATCAATTTCTTATTCTCGAAAAGAAAAAATAAAAGAGGTAACATAATAGCCAAAAGAGTGAAAAACTAAAAAATATAAACTATAAATATTAAGTTACAAAGGACAACATGACCTTCACCCACCAAACTGAGAGTGGTGGGGTTCATGAACACAAGTAAAAGAGGTAAAAACATTAAGAATGGAGGACAACATGGGCTAACTAAGCCCATTCAATCACCAGCTTTAGGATGATTAGATAGATGAGCTACTTTTGATGTTATAGCCATTAAATGTCTCCCTCTTTTCTCTTAGGATTGCCTTTGATCAATTTTCTTCTGGCCTTGGTTCCATTGGTTAGGTTCGGGTGACCTCCATATTTGACCTTACAATGGGCAATGAGATTAGATATATTGAGGTTTGATTGATGGTGGGTAATCTCATAGATTATGACTGAGGGAAGTGTCTGGTTCTTACCATGTGCTATGTCTTTTGAATTTAGTTAGCAAATAACCGATAGGATATCAAGGCCAACTTAGACACTTAATACAGGAAAGACATGTTGACCAGTTAAGGTTTGATAATTGAGTTAGGAGTAAGTTTGCTGAGATATATCTGCAGTAGGGAAAATTCCCAGTTTTTAGTCTTAATCAAATCGCATACAAAAAGTGGCTATTCTTATTGGTGGTCAAGTTGAGACTGAGGTTGTGAATGTTTTCCAAACTCTCCATATCTGGAGGGAAAGTGGTTGTTTTATTTTTGAAGGCCTTCACTGGGTTCAATAAGAGACGTGGACAACAAATGATTAAATAGCCATATGTGATAGTTCGTTGGTTTTGAACTCTATTAAAAATTTGATCAATAACAAAACACCTGGCCTTGTTGATTATAATTTTCAAAATCAGTTTGGATGATTTAACCAAACACCATGAAATTGAATTTTTTATAAATGAGCTAAAAAAATACTTCTTATTCTCCTAAAGTTATCCAAAACTCATGAGAACAACTAAAACAGACAAAATTTTACATAAACAAAGCATAACATTGAAAATTGAAACAAAAATAATGATAATAAATAAAAATCAAACTACATTACTCCATAGGTTTCCCTACCAACTTCTTCAGACATTGCAGGCCATGAAAGCAGAAGAAAGCAACATAAAAATGAGCAAAACAGCACATGAAAAGAAAGCTTCTCCATATATATGCTTAAAAAAAACTTTGATAATTCTTCTTAAATATTTCTTTCTATATAACCTAACAAAGCAAACTAATTTTTCTGTGTTTTGGTTTCAGAACAAAGATTTGTGTATTTATAAAGGCACAAACTTGAAGTGTGAACATATAGAAATCTGAAATTTCTGAGTTTCTTCTATAGTCTATTTCAACTAAGTTTGAAAAAAAAAACAGAATGAATTATTGGCAACTACATCATATGCATAATGAATGGTCTTTGGAAACAAAACGCTGGCGTACAATTTCTTTTACAGGTAAAACTGGTGGTCCTTTGTTGAGAAACTTCAAAAATATTGCGGTGTTAAAAAAAATCAAAGAAGGCAGTGTTTCAATGTTTTGTTTTGCAAAAATAATAATATCTGATCGATTATGTCATTTAGCTAAAACTTACTTGTCACAGTGAATGACGCCGTCTATCGCCGTTACCGCCGTCTATCGCTGTTACCGCCGTCTATCGCCGTTACCGCCGTCGAACAACACAGGTCCCACCACTGTCCAACGCACCGAATGGTTGAATTCCACCGTCGACTGCTCCAGACCACCGCCGACTGCTTCAGACCGCCGTCGATTGCTTCAATCCGTCGTCGCCTTCAACTGATTATTGTGACAATCGATTAAATGAGAAGCCAAAACGAAGGAAGAAGACGACTACGTACTGTGCGACGATCGAGCCTCTCTTCAGTCAAAACGACGATCGTTTGCCCTAATCCCAAAAGAATTACTAAATCAAAACGACGTCGTTTTGATCTCCTTAATCAAAACGACGTCGTTTTAACTAAAGAAAAACGATGTCGTTTTAATATCATTAATCAAAACGACGTCGTTTTGACTAAGGCAAAACGACGTCGTTTCAAAGAGAACAAGCGCCTTTTTTTTAATTACTTTTCATGACGGGCCGCAACCGTCATTAACGAATCGCTTTCATAACGGTTTAAAACCGTGATCTTTGTTAACGATTTTCCGAAAACGTTCCGTCAAACCGCTAAAAACACGGTGCTTTTTTTTAAGTTACCTTACATGACGGGCAAAAACCGACATTATTAAATCCCTTTCATCACGGTTTGAAACCGTGATCTTTGTTAACAATTTTCCGAAAAAGTTCCGTCAAACCGCTAAAAACACGGTGCCTTTTTTTAAATTACCTTACATGACGGGCAACAACCGACATTATTAAATCCCTTTCATCACGGTTTGACACCGTGATCTTTGTTAACAATTTTCCAAAAAGGTTCCGTCAAACCCCGAAAAACACGGCGCCATTTTTAAATTATCTTACATGACGGGCAAAGACCGTGATCGTTATGTACTCTTTCATAACGGTTTGTAACCGTGATCGTTGGTAACTATTTTCGCGCCAATTTTTAAAACACTTATAATGACGGGTTTAAACCGACATGGAAGGGTGTTCTTTCATCACGGGCCGAAACCGTTATCGTATGTCAAATTTCCGAAAATTTCTATTTTTTTTTTTTAAAATAGCAACTTTTTAGTAATCCGTTATCTTTGAATCAATCCGTCATTGTTGTAAAAATGTAAACCGACATCGTAGCCCAGAATTGTTGTAGTGAATTTAGGGTTTTAAAGGAATATGACCAATTTGTTTTTAAGGATTTCACACATGGGATTGCAAGCCCAAGTTCTTCTTCTCATTATTTATTTTTAATTAGGGTTAGACAATGGTGGAATGTCCATATAAGAGATAAAATATTATATCAATAAATACTCATTAAATGACGTGTCAAATGTTGAATGGAGGGAGTAGGTACTACCGTAGTACTAGAAATTTTCCCATATAAGAGTAAGTGATGCATTTTATTTTATTGATTATTACATATAAATTTTAGTCGAGAGAGCTTTTCATTAATTCAGATGGTTTTGAACTGTATGCAAAAAACATTCTAATAAGATTGATCAATTTTCTAGGAGTATCTTACTCTTGAGTTAAGGAATTTGTTTTGTCTCAAGAGATTTATCTTAAGCAACAAACAATTTCTAATCTGTTTTTTTTTTTTAGTACAACAAATTTGGGATATAAGGATTTGAACTCCGACCCCACAGGAAGGAGTGTAGATGTCGATTACCTTGAGTTATATTCATGTTGATATCTATTTATAATCCAACCCTTAAACTTGATCACAAATTAAGGAGATTTTAGTATTCATGGATCGGGGTTCACATATTTAAAGGGTTTCTAATATATGAACTTTTTTCATCAACATATTTCCTAACTACCAAAAAGTTTCTTAGCTTGCACTATAAGAGATCTCACAGCAACCTCCATGTCAACAACCAACTCACCAAAAGTTGCCAACACGTCACTCATAACCACTACAGAATAAAGCATAATATTCACCCCTTAAATCACGTCTGTAGTCATGCAAATTAGTCCAAGGTAAAATCTCCAAGCTGATTTATTTTCTCCTTCCATAACAACCTGCTCTTATCTAAGGCAAGTATTTAAAGGCCATGATCTTTTTCCTTATTGTTTGATTATTTGTAATATCTCTTTCCAAAAAGGTAGCACAGTACCATTGGCCTCCTTGTGTATAAGTTCTTTCATTTCATTGTCAATAATATACACGAGAATCATTTTTGTTCCTTGAGTGAGGCTAAGTTTGTTTATGGTATCAGAGCAATTGCTGTGCACACATAAACTTACCTCACCAAAACCCAAATTTTTCTCATGGCCAACAAAGAAAAAGCCCTCACAATCCAGTCATTTCACCAATGCACCAGTCTCATTTCAATCAAACTCAACACTAGAAATTATCTACTATGGAAGTCCCAAGTGCTACCTTTGATTAGGAGTATGGGCATCAAACACCATCTCACAGCTGATAGCGAGCAGAAATGTCGCTATTTTAGTCCCAATTTATTAGGCTTTTCTGTGCTTTAATCGTGTTTTTAATGAAAATATTTAATGAATTCCGTTATTTGGTCCTTAGGAGCAAAGTTGGTGATTTTGGGAGAAAAAGTGCAAAAAATGAAGCAAATGAAGCCCAAATCCAAGCATGGATCAAAAGGGGATCCAATGAAGCCAATCATGATGAGAAAGCCCAAAAGAAGTGAAGAGAAGGCCCAAAAATCAGCCCAAAACCGAAGCTGGAAATTCTGAAAATTGGGGCAGCGTCGCGACGCTACCCATTTCTTGGGCAACAAGCCGCGTGCGTTGCAGCGTCGCGACGCTGTGCAAGGTAGCGTCGCGACGCTACCCCCAATCCGGGCCTATAAAAAGGCACCCTTGGGTGCCTCATTTACCATCAATCAATTCATTCTTCAATCCATTCTTTCCTTCCTTTGGCTCCTTTGGAGCCTCTCTCAAGGCTTTCTAGCCTTTTTGAGAGAATTCTTTAGTGGGAAATATTTGGGGAATTTTGGGGAGCATCTTAGGAAGCTCAAAGGAGTGTTCGGCGGAGCTCTGAGCGCCAAGCGAAGGGGTTTTTCGACGGTCAATTCCTTTCCTTTTATGCTCTTAAATTATGCTTTCTATTGTAAATGTTGTGGATATTTTAGCTATGTATAGCTAAACCCCAATTTGGGGTCTTGGAATGAAATTATAGTTGAAACGTTGTTATAATTACCTGTCTCTTGCCCTTTTTCCTAATTATTTGTATGGATGTGCTTAATGCTTTATTCAATTTGGCCAATTGTGTAATGATTCGATTCTTAATGGAAACTCGACGGAGAGAAGTTAGGATAGATCATAATCCATGCAACTAGTTTAATTACCCGTCGTGACACCGGGATTAGTTGATTAAACTTAGATTCCTAAAATGAATCAGAGCGTAATAATTAATGATTTTTAATGGCGCTAAGGACACTTAGGTTGTTAAAATGAATTAATTACAATTAGGGGAAACCGACAGGAGAACCTATGTGATTAACGGAGATTCTAGGAGTATAATTAGTTGGGCAATGAGATAGGATAATTATAACAATTGTTTAGCTCATAATTGATTTTCAAGACCCCTCTTCCCATTAAAAGAAATCTTTTTCTCCATATTTTTTTATTTGATTGATCAAATTATTTTCCTTCTTTGAATTTTAAATTTCTCTTATTTGCATGGGTTGTTCCCTAAATATTATTTTGCCTAAGTACTTTTAGTGCTCAAGAGATTTTTTTTTGCTTAATTTTCGCTTCGCTTCCCTGTGGATTCGATACTCGGTATTACTACCGTTTTATATTACTTGCGGCCCGTGCACTTTGCGGTCATCAAGTTTTTGGCGCCGTTGCCGGGGAAGCTTGATTTTTAAGCAAATTAATTTTTCTTGACATCGAAAAGAAAGGGATAAATAGTAATTTAGGTTTAAATATTTTTCTTTTATTATTTTGTGAATATCATTTGTTTTTGTTTTATTTTGTTTGGTTCTCTTGATTGATTGGGAGTATTGTATGCGAAGGAACAAGGTGGTTAATTTGTTTCCGTTAGATCTTGAAATTGACAGGACTCTTAGATCCATTCGAAGAGAGAAAAGATTAGCAGAAGCAATGGCCCACCAAGAGGAAGCTCCCAAGGCAATTAGAGATTTCTTACAGCCAGTTCTCCCCACCGAGAATTCTGGGATTGTCTACGCCCCAATCCAAGCTACAAATTTTGAGTTAAAGACGGGATTGATTCAGATGGCGCGCGATAACTCGTTTAAGGGACACCCTTCTGAGGACCCACACTCACATCTGCGATCATTCCTGGAAATTTGTGGGACGGTGAAGATGAACGGAGTTCCGGCCGACGCTATCAGATTGAGGTTATTTCCATTCTCTCTACAGGATAAAGCAAAGGATTGGCTCGAATCAGTCGAGACGGGCAGCATAAGTACATGGGATGAGCTTGCCCAGGCTTTTCTGACAAAATTTTTCCCGCCTGCCAAGACTACCAAGCTCCGGACTGAAATCGGAACATTTAGGCAGCTTGACGAGGAGCAGTTGTACGAGGCGTGGGAAAGATACAAAGAAATGCTTAGGCGGTGCCCCCAACACGGATATCCTGATTGGCTTCAAGTACAGTTATTTTATAATGGATTGAATCCCTCCACTAAGACAGTCCTAGACACATCAGCAGGAGGAAGTTTTCTTTCAAAAACAGTGACAGAAGCCAAAGATCTGCTTGAGGAAATGGCGGCAACCAGTTATCAATGGCCAACCGAGAGGGGAGCAATTTCAAAGAAGGCTGGATTATATGAATTGGATGAGTCAAGTTCACTGAAGGCACAGCTGGCATCTCTGACCAATGCGCTGAACAAGTTGACTTCGTCTGAGGTGGTCAAGTCCATTTCCACCTTAGCTGAAGGTCATTCAAAGAAGGAAGGTCAGGATGTGGAAGAAGTCCAGTACGTGGGGAACAGACCATTTACGCAAGGAATACCAAACTTCTACCACCCGAATCTGCGCAATCACGAGAACTTCTCATACTCAAATACAAAGAATGTCTTGCAGCCACCGCCAGGTTTTGCATCATCTAGTGTGCCTGAAAAGAAGAATAACCTGGAGGAGTTGGTGGCTATGTTTGTAAAGGAACAGAAAGTTTTGAACGTCAATCTCCAGACAGCAGTCAATAACCACGACACAGCTCTGAAAAACATGGAAGTTCAAATAGGACAGATCGCTTCAGCAGTGAATGCACTTCAAAAGGGAAAATTTCCAAGCGACACTGAGCCTAACCCAAGAGAGCAGTGCAAGATGGTGACACTGAGAAGTGGTAGACATCTGGAGAACAGTTCAGAAAAGAAGAAGGAAGAAGAAAAGAGAAGGGATGAAGATGAAAGGGCTGAGGCACAAAAAGCCTTCCCTGAAAGGTCCCAACATCCTCCTGACTCTATTGACTTAAATTGTGATTTTTCTAACAATTTTGCAGGTAGAAAAGAAGATAAAAAGCAGGATGGCAGGCACAACAAGAAACTGTACGAGGAAGAAGTGGTCCCATGCAACCACCATGACAAAGGCTCGCACATCAGCCCGCCCAGGCGAAGGGGCAAATGTCCAACCTTTGACTACAGGGAGTTACCTTTTCCTCAGCGCTTTAAGAATGTTAAATTAGATGAGCAGTTTCAAAAATTTCTAGAAATGTTTAAGAAATTGTCTGTGAATATTCCCTTAGTAGATGCCTTGTATAACATGCCTAATTATGGGAAATTCATGAAAGAAATGCTTTCTAGAAAGAAAAGTCTAAAAAAAGAAATTTTTAAATTGTCTGAGAGTAGCAGTACCATAGTATCTGGGAAGATGCCTTCTAAACAAAAAGATCCAGGGAGTTTTACTGTTCCCTGCACCATATGAGAAGCATCTTTCGACAGGGCCTTATGTGATTTAGGAGCAAGTATAAACTTGATGCCCTATTCTGTTTACAGGAGGATTGGTTTAACAGGTATGAAGGACACCGACGTCACTCTCCAGCTTGCTGACAGATCAATTACCCAACCAATGGGTGTTGTGGAGGACGTACTGGTGATGGTCAACAAGTTTATCTTCCCCGTAGATTTTGTGGTACTAGACATGAAGGAGGACAAGGAGGTGCCCATTATTCTAGGCAGACCTTTCCTAGCTACAGGTAAAGCTGAGATCAGTGTCCACACAGGTAAGCTTACCTTGAACATTGATGATGAAAAAGTTGTGTTTAGTATTTTTGGACAAGACGAGTCTGTATGTAGTTTGCATACATGTTTTTCTATTGGTCCTGAATACTTGACTGACGATGATGAGGAGGTAGAGTTTAATCTTGGCTTAGGCTTAGGAGAAGTGCCTATGGATGATGAGGATTTTGATCACAATGCATATTGGAATAATCCTCTGTTTGAGAATGATTTAGAACTGCCTGACTTTGAAAATGAATTAGACTTGCCTGCTTGTGACAATGAAAGATCTGCAGTTGATGATTTACCTTCCTTTGAGAATGAATTAGATTTGCCTGAAATGGATAATTTTGATGATGATATAGAGTTGCCTGACATTGAGGATGAGCATGAAATGCAAAAAAAAGATTACTTGGTAGATAATTTTGAGTCTGATCGTGATTACACTGAATCTATTGAGTCTGATCTTGACATTCCTGAATGCATGAACCCTGATAATGTTAATACCTTTGATTCGTGTCCTGATGATGTATATAGCATAGAAACTGACCCAGAGGAACTCGAATCTGTGCATAGTATAGAATCTGACCCTGAAGAGCTTGAATTCTTTAATTCTGATAGTGAGTCATGTGATAGCCTAGTTGAATCATTTTTTAATACTGAGTCTAAGGAATCTGAGGAGCATGTAAATGTTTTTTCTGATGAATGGTCTGGCATGATTGATAGGCCATCTTTAGATCCTAGACCGGTAGATATTATAACGCTTGATGACTCTGTTAACAATTGCTTTGTGAATAGAGACTTAGAAAAGAGATTTGATGCTGTTACATATTTTCTGCAATGTTATTATGATAATCTCTTTAGTGATGATGGGCCAGGGGAAAGTTTTTTTTCTCCCCTGTTTGCGGTATGCAACTCGGTGCGTGATTTTTTGCAGGGCCCGGAGGATGATGAAAATTTTTATTTCGAGCCTCCGTAAGCGTGCCGAGCCTCGTCTAGCTAAAGACGTTAAAGAAAGCGCTGCTTGGGAGGCAACCCAAGGATTAAAGTTTAGATAGTTGTTTTTGCGGTAAATAATTTTCTTTGCTTCGTGATCCAATTTTGTTTTGCAGGATCACCTTAAGCAAATCCCAAAATTCCAAGAATCCCATTTTTCTGGATCGAAAGGAAGAGGATAAAGCGCTCCTAGCTCAGGGAAGTCTCAGTATCCCTCTATTTGCTTTACTGTCTTAAAAAACATTGGGGACAATGTTTAGTTTAAGTTTGGGGGGGAGGCTTCCGCTGTGTTGAGCATATTTGAATTCTTTTGGATGCATGAATAGATAGCCATGATAGCCAGGGATGTGATTTTAGAAATTTTGGGAGAAAATAGTTTATATGTTGTGGAATCTGGGAGCACGGCAGAAATTATGAAATTTTAAAATTTTTTGATACTTAGTATTGATGTCTAAAGCATGCAATAGCCTTATCTAATGACGTCTTTGAAAATCTAGATTCTTATTATGATTTTTAAAGTTTGTTGTCACCCCGATAGGCTTAGTTTCTAATATTAGGAAGTTCATGCTTGATTGTTCTAAAAAGCTAGGCACAAAAAAATGTTATGCCTGCTGAGAGAAAAGCAAAAGCAACAAAAGAAAATGAGAGAAAAGAAAAATCTGTTGAAAAAGAAAATTTTTTTGCTTGCACAAAAGAAAAAGCCTAGGGGTAAAAAAGAGCTACCTGCGGTGTGATCAGTTAGGCCAACCAGAGAATAAAATTCGGGTTAAGGGTCCCTGCACCGTAGTGTGAAAGCTAGTACCATTAGATATCAAAATGCAAGTTTGGGGGAGTAGCAAAAGAAAAAGCAAAAGAAAGAGAAAAATCAATTGTGAGTTTTGCTCCCCCATGAAAAAGAAAATGACAGGCACCCTAGTTTCTTTTTTTTTTTTGCATGATAGAAGGACTCCGACCTATTAGGGGCTCTTAGCCAGTGTAGGGGGAAAACAAATGGAGAAAGCCATAAGACTAATCTAGGTTAGTAAAAGAATCAATAGATAAGTCTTGAGCATGCTATTCATTAATCTTAAGTTCAATCTAGTTTAAGATTTCTTCAAGAGTATGCGGTGCTTGCTTATTCCACTTGCATGTTTTCCATTCTATCTTAAGAATTCCAAAATCATTGAGGCTTGAGCGATTCTATTTCATGCATCTTTAGAATTTATTTTGCTCGGGACTAGCAAAAGCTTAAGTTTGGGGGTGTGATAGCGAGCAGAAATGTCGCTATTTTAGTCCCAATTTATTAGGCTTTTCTGTGCTTTAATCGTGTTTTTAATGAAAATATTTAATGAATTCCGTTATTTGGTCCTTAGGAGCAAAGTTGGTGATTTTGGGAGAAAAAGTGCAAAAAATGAAGCAAATGAAGCCCAAATCCAAGCATGGATCAAAAGGGGATCCAATGAAGCCAATCATGATGAGAAAGCCCAAAAGAAGTGAAGAGAAGGCCCAAAAATCAGCCCAAAACCGAAGCTGGAAATTCTGAAAATTGGGGCAGCGTCGAGACGCTATGCAAGGCAGCGTCGCGACGCTACCCATTTCTTGGGCAACAAGCCGCGTGCGTTGCAGCGTCGCGACGCTGTGCAAGGTAGCGTCGCGACGCTACCCCCAATCCGGGCCTATAAAAAGGCACCCTTGGGTGCCTCATTTACCATCAATCAATTCATTCTTCAATCCATTCTTTCCTTCCTTTGGCTCCTTTGGAGCCTCTCTCAAGGCTTTCTAGCCTTTTTGAGAGAATTCTTTAGTGGGAAATATTTGGGGAATTTTGGGGAGCATCTTAGGAAGCTCAAAGGAGTGTTCGGCGGAGCTCTGAGCGCCAAGCGAAGGGGTTTTTCGACGGTCAATTCCTTTCCTTTTATGCTCTTAAATTATGCTTTCTATTGTAAATGTTGTGGATATTTTAGCTATGTATAGCTAAACCCCAATTTGGGGTCTTGGAATGAAATTATAGTTGAAACGTTGTTATAATTACCTGTCTCTTGCCCTTTTTCCTAATTATTTGTATGGATGTGCTTAATGCTTTATTCAATCTGGCCAATTGTGTAATGATTCGATTCTTAATGGAAACTCGACGGAGAGAAGTTAGGATAGATCGTAATCCATGCAACTAGTTTAATTGCCCGTCGTGACACCGGGATTAGTTGATTAAACTTAGATTCCTAAAATGAATCAGAGCGTAATAATTAATGTTTTTTAATGGCGCTAAGGACACTTAGGTTGTTAAAATGAATTAATTACAATTAGGGGAAACCGACAGGAGAACCTATGTGATTAACGGAGATTCTAGGAGTATAATTAGTTGGGCAATGAGATAGGATAATTATAACAATTGTTTAGCTCATAATTGATTTTCAAGACCCCTCTTCCCATTAAAAGAAATCACTTTCTCCATATTTTTTTATTTGATTGATCAAATTATTTTCCTGCTTTGAATTTTAAATTTCTCTTATTTGCATGGGTTGTTCCCTAAATATTATTTTGCCTAAGTACTTTTAGTGCTCAAGAGATTTTTTTTTGCTTAATTTTCGCTTCGCTTCCCTGTGGATTCGATACTCGGTATTACTACCGTTTTATATTACTTGCGGCCCGTGCACTTTGCGGTCATCAACAGCAGAAGAGAAGTCTGATGAAAAAGGGTCTAACAAGGAAGGAAGCTCCAATAATGATCCCACCCGTGTTGTTTGGACCACAAATGATGGTCTTCTTACATCTTGGTTACTGGGGATAATTTCAGAAGATGTTTTGAGCAAGATAGAAGAAACAGAGACAACATCCCAGGTTTGGAAATCGTTAGAGAATCAATTACTTACAATGACTAAAGAAAGTGAGATCCATGTAAGTGAAACTCTTCTCACACTCAAAAAGGGATCTTTAACTCTTGATGAATACTTGAAGAAATTTAAACATCTCTGTGATAAGCTAGCTACTATTAAGAAGCCATTAGATGATCTTACCAAAGTTTTTCATCTTGCTAGAGGTTTAGGAACTCGATACCAAGGTTTTCAAACAGCAATGCTGTCAAAACCACCATATCCCTCTTTTAACCAATTTGTTTTAGCACTTAAGGCACATGATCAGATCCTATCTAGTGAACTTGAAGAAGAAAAACTTGTGCAAATCAATCACGCCCAAGCCTATTATAGTCATAGAGGACGAAGCAGAGGGCGTGGCAAACATTTCTCCTCTCGAGGGAGAGGATTTCCTCAAAACAGACTTCATGGAAGCAGCGATTTCAAGCAAGGATCACGACCAAATCAGGGTGTACGCAAAGAACAACAATCAGATGGACAACCAACTCCTTTTTCTCAAGATAACAATCAGGTAGTTTGCCAAATTTGTGGTAAAACTAACCATGTGGCTATTGATTGTTGGAATAGGTTTGACCATTCTTATCAATCTGAGGATATACCAAAGGCTCTTGGTGCTATGAATTTGATGGATGAACCAGACTCCACCATTTATGCAGATTCAGGAGCCTCAGCGCATATCACCAACTCCACAGGTAAGATAAGTCATTTACAAACTTATTCTGGACAAGATAAAGTATATGTGGGAAATGGAGATGGCCTAAAAATCACACACATAGGAAAAAGGCTTATAAAAAGTGGAGGTAATAAACTTTTATTGAATGATGTATTAGTGGTACCTGAAATTAAAAAGAACTTATTATCTATTTGTAAGCTCACAACTGATAATAATTGTTTTATTGAGTTCTTTGCTAATGATTTTTTTGTGAAGAATCCACAGGGGTAAATAATGGCCAAGGGATTTAGAAGAAATGGTCTCTATGGCTTAAAGGAACAAGAAGATGCTGCCAACAAGAATTTTACTGCTTTTTTCATTTCCCATTCTCTGTCTAAGACTAATAATGCTTTAATTGCTACTAATAAACAATCTTCTTCTATTTGGCACAAACGATTAGGCCACCTAAATGAAAGAGCTTTAAAATTTCTATATGATAAGAATCTTATTGATCTGTCTAGTTGGAAAAAGTTAGAGTCTATTTGTACAAGTTGTCAAATGGCAAAAAGTTGCAAACTTCCCTTTGTCTCCAATTCAAGCTTATGCATGTTTCCTTTAGAAAAAATTCATTGTGACTTATGGGGACCCGCTCCTATTACCTCTTGTCAAAACTTCAAATATTATGCTTGTTTTGTGGATGATTTCTCTAGGTACACTTGGTTATATCCTCTAAAACGAAAATCAGACTTTTTTCAATGTTTTGTTAAGTTTCAAAAAGAAGTAGAAAATCAGTTTGATAAAAGGATAAAAACTTTTCAAAGTGATGGAGGAGGGGAATTCACTTCTATTTCCTTTAAGACACATCTAGAGCAACATGGCATTCATCATCAACTATCTTGTCCTCATACCCAACTATCTTGTCCTCATACCCCTCAACAAAATGGAGTAGTTGAGAGAAAACATAGGCACATTGTAGAAACTGGACTAACTCTTCTCTTTCAATCAAATGTTCCTATGAGATATTGGGTCGATGCCTTTTACACAGCAGTCTATCTTATTAATCGAATGTCATCATCTACATTAAAAATGGACTCTCCTTTTTATAAACTCTTTAATAAAGAACCACATTACAATAACCTCAAAGTATTTGGTTGTAAGTGTTTTCCCTATTTACGAAATTATAGTTCTAACAAGTTCTTAAAAAGAACTTACCCATGTGTCTTTATTGGCTATAGCCCCATTCATAAAGGATATAGGTGTCTTGACCCACAAAACCATAGAGTTTATATCTCGAGGCATGTTATTTTTTATGAAGGTGTATTCCCTTACAACAAACATACACACACATGAGAACACAAATTATTCTCTTGAGGTTACTGAGTTTGCGGGAACTGAAGAATGGATTGACAAAGGAGTATCTCCAAGGGTCTCTAGTAAGGATGGACAACGCAATGACACCACAAAATCTCCAAATTCACAACACTTATTTCGTTTTGAGGAAGGATTGACCACTGACATTATTCAACCTCTTAATCCTCCACCTGTGGTATCAACCATTGAAGGAAACAACACCATGGAACATCCCAGCAACAACAACATGCCCAATGTTTAGCCCATGACTGTACCAATTAATGAGTCTTCAACAGCAACAGTCGTTCATGCCTATACTCCCTCAATCCATCAAAACAACACAACAACAGAAGGATCATTAACAAAAGTAACATCAGATGAGCTCCCAACACAGGAAGATTCTGAACTTTTGAATTTCTCTAATTTAAATGATATTAGTGATCAACTTTATATAGATTTATCTATTCCTCTTGCAGGTGCAACTCCCCAACAAAATCAAAATATTCATCCTATGCTCACTAAGAGCAAAATGCAATCCCAACAACAACATCACTCACTTTTAGTCACCACTTCCATTAGTGAACCAAAATCCTATCGTTCTGCCCTGAAGATTCCTCAATGGTATAATGCCATGAAAGAAGAAATGGATGCTCTCTATAGAAATCACACATGGGACCTTATTCCTTGTCCCCCAAAGACCAATATCATAGGATCAAAATGGGTGTTCAAAACCAAACTTAAAGAAGATGGTTCAATAGAGAGATGTAAAGCTCGCTTAGTTTCCCAAGGGTACTCCCAAATCGAGGGAATTGATTATGATGAAACCTTTAGTCCCGTTGTCAAACCAGCAACCATTCGTCTTATCCTTAGCCTTGATGTTACATCTGGATGGTCCTTACGCCAACTGGATGTTAAAAATGCTTTTCTCCATGGAGTTCTTAAAGAACAGGTCTATATGGCACAACCACCAGGCTTCCATAATCCTCGTCTCCCTAATCACGTATGCAAACTCAATAAGTCTCTCTATGGTCTAAAACAAGCTCCCCGTGCCTGGTTTGAAAGACTCTCCAACTATCTCATGACCCTAGGATTTAATTGTTGTCCCTCTGATCCATCCTTCTTTATCCTCAAGAAACCAAATGTCACAATCCTCATGCTTATTTATGTGGATGACATCATTATCACAGGAAATCAACCGATAGCAATACAACACCTCGTTACCACTCTTGGCACTGAATTTGCACTCAAAGACCTTGGCTCCTTACACTACTTTCTTGGCATTGAAGTGATTCCAACTCCTCAAGGTCTTTTTCTATGTTAAAGCAAGTATGCCAAAGAAATTCTCATTAAAGGACACATGATTGATGCCTCCAAAATCAGCACCCTTATGGTCGTCTCAACCACTGATCATTCTTTAGATAATGATCTCACAGATACCCAAGCCTATCGCAGCCTAGTTGGGTCATTGCAATACCTCACGCTTACACGTCCAGATCTCTCCCAAGTTGTCAACCGAGTTTGTCAACATTTACAAGCTCCAACAGAGAAAGATTTACGAGCTGTGAAACGGATCCTTCGTTACATCGAAGACATTATAGACTATGGTCTACCTATTCTTAAACAAAGTACCTCTAACCTCTATGTATTTTGTGATGCAGATTGGGCTGGATGCACTACAACAAGGCATAGCACAATAGGATTTTGTGTCTATCTCGGCTCGAATTGCATCTCATGGTCTTCAAAGAAGCAAACCACTGTTGCTAGATCAAGCACTGAAGCGGATTATCGAGCTATGGCTAGTGCTACTGCTGAAATTACATGGCTCACCTTTCTCTTTCGTGATCTTGGCATCCCTCTCTACCAAACGCCTCAGCTCTTCTGTGATAATCTAAGTGCTCTATACATGACTGTGAATCCAGTCTTTCATGCTCGCACCAAGCACATTGAGCTCGACTATCATTTCGTCAGAGAAAAGGTGGCTAATGGCTCCCTCATCACGCGTTTTGTCCCCTCTCACAAACAATTGGCCGATATATTCACCAAGCCTTTAACCAAAGCTTGTTTTCATGAGTTAAGAAACAAACTTGGAGTTCAGGCGCTGCAACACTCCAGTTTGAGGAAGGATATAAGAGATCTAACAGCAACCTCCATGTCAACAACCAACTCACCAAAAGTTGCCAGCACATCACTCATAACCACTGCAGAATAAAGCATAATATTCACCCCTTAAATCACGCCTGTAGTCATGCAAATTAGTCCAAGGTAAAATCTCCAAGCTGATTTATTTTCTCCTTCCATAACAACCTGCTCCTATCTAAGGCAAGTATTTAAAGGCCATGATCTTTTTCCTTATTGTTTGATTATTTGTAATATCTCTTTCCAAAAAGGTAGCACAGTACCGTTGGCCTCCTTGTGTATAAGTTCTTTCATTTCATTGTCAATAATATACATGAGAATCATTTTTGTTCCTTGAGTGAGGCTAATTTTGTTTATGCACCCCATCTTCCAAATGTGTTTGATCAATCTATATTATTATATTAAAAGGCAAGGATTCCTGTAAAACATTTTTAGATTAGAATGCCCCTTTAAATTTCAGATAATTACATAATTAGTTTTCAAATTCCATAATCAAATTTCGTAATTTAATAAAAATCAAAATAGTATGTGATTTTATCTTTTAGTTTTCAAATTCAAGAATCAAACTTAATAAAATTCAATAGAATATTTGATTTGAGTCTAAATTTTGTCTATAAATTTTTCATCTTCTCCAATTGGTTTTCACATCTACAACTATTTTTCTCCTCCCATTGTTTGTTTCAGGTACCTCCCTTAATTATTATTATTATTATAATATTTTTGTTCAATTTTATCAATTTAATTAGAAGAAGATCATCCACAAATGTTATAGTCTGACTTTTTTTTCTACCAATTTATTTTCGTGATTTTCAGGTCCAAAATTATTTATCTCCTCTGATATATATCTTTCAGGTATCTCTCTTTCTTTCTTTCTTTCTTTTTAATTTTTGGTTTTCTTAATTTAATTACATTGTATATGGTTTAGGTAAATTATGTGAAATACATATTCTATCAGTATTGGGAAGGAAGTCAATTTTGTCAAATTTTTTTGTTTAACATTTTGTGCCAATTGGAAATATTTCGATTTTGTCAATTTATTTTAGAAGAAATAAAACACCAAGTTTCAATCAAATTTAATTTTTTTCAATTATTTTATTATTATTATTATTATTATTTTGTGTTTTACATGTGTCTACGTGAAAGATTTCAATTTTGTAAATTTTATTTTATTTTATTTTTAAAATAATGTTTCATTAAACTTTTAAAAAAATCAAGTTTCAATAAAATTTGATTTTTTTTTTTTACCTTTAATGTCAACGGGAAAGATTTCGATTTTGTTAATTTTCTTTTTTTAAAAAAAATCATGTTTTATTAAAAATTTATTTTTTTTCACGTTTTGTGCCTACGAAGAAGGATTTCAATTTTTCAATTTTATTTCTTAAAAAAAATCAAGTTTCATTAAAAGTTTATTTTGTTAATTTATTTTTTTTCATGTTTTCTGTCTATTGGTAAGGATTTCGATTTTTTCAGTTTTCTTTACAAAAAAAAATCAAGTTTGCTTAAAATTTGATTTTATCGATTTCTTTTTTCTTTTAATCAAGTTTGCTGAAAATTTCATTTTGTATATCTGATTTTTTTTTTTTAAAAATGTCAGATTTCATTAAAATTTGATTTTGTCAATTTTTTTTGTTTCACGTATTTTGTCTACGGGAAAGAGTTCGATTTTGTCAATTTATTTTTTTTAAAAAAAAGTCAAGTTCATTAATTTTTTTTTGTCATTTATTTTTGTTTCATATTTTCTGTCTACTCAGGAGGATTTCGATTTTGTCAGTTTTTTTTTTTTTTAAATCAAGTTCATTAAAAATTGCTTTTGTCAATTAAATTTTTGTTTTGTTTCACATTTTGTGTCAACTTGAAAGATTTCGATTTTGTCAAATTTCTATTTTTTTAAAATCATGTTTCATTAAAATTTTCTTTTTTCAATTAACTTTTTTTTCCACGTTTTGTGGAAGGATTCTGATTTTGTTAATTTTTTTTTTTTTTTTTAAAAACCAAGTTTCCTTAAAATTTGATTTTTTCAATTTAATTTTTTTTGTTCACATTTTGTGTCCACTGGGGAGGACATTGATTTTGTCCATTTTCTTTTTTTTTTTTTTAAAAAAATCAAGTATCATTAAAATTAAATTTTTTCAATTTAAATGTTTTATTTGTTCAGATTTTTGTGTCTACTTGAAAGAATTTCGATTTTGTCACTATTCTCTATTTAAAAAAAAAAAAATCAAGTTTCGTTAAAATTTGATTTTGTCAATTTTGTTTGTTTCACGTTTTGTGTTTATGGGGAAGATTTTTTTTTTTCATGTTTTGTGTCTACTAGAAGAAGTTCAATTTTGTCAATTTTCTTTTTTTTTTTTTTTTTTGAAAAATCAAGTTTCATGAAATTTTTATTTTGCCAATTGATTTTTTTGTTTCAGATTTTCTATCTACGGGGAGGATTTCGATTTTTTTCAATTTTTTTTAAAAAATCAAGTCTCATTAAATTTTGATTTTGTCAATTTTTTTTTCACATTTTGTGGGAATGATTTCGATTTTTTCAATTTTATTTTTTTTAAAAAAATCAAGTTTCTTTAAAAGTTTAATTTTCTATTTAATTTTTTTTGTCACGTTTTATGTCTATTCGGAAGGATTTCAATTTTGTCATTTGCTTAAATTCAGTTTCATTAAAATTTTATTTTTTCATTTTATTTTTTTATTCACATTTTGTGTCTATTGGGAAGATTTTGTGAATTTAAATGTTTTTTTGTTCACGTTTTGTGTCTACTGGGATGGATTTCGATTTTGTCAATTTTTTTTTTTTTTTTAAAAAAAATCAAGTTTCATTAAATTTTAATATTGTCAATATAATTTTTTTCTATGTTTTGTGTCTACTAGAAAGAATTTCGATGTTCTCCTTTTTTTTTTTTTTTTTGTATCAATCAATTTTCATTAAAATTTAATTTTGTCAACTTTCAATTTTTTTTTGTTTGATGTTTTTTTGTCTATGAGAAGAACTTTGATTTTATCAAATTTCGTTTTTAAAACATTCAAGTTTCATTAAATTTTGAATTTTTAAATTCAAATGTTTTTTTTGTTCACGTTTTGTGTCTACTGGAAATGATTTTTATTTGTCAATTCTCTTTTATTTTTTTTTTAAAAAAAAGAAATCAAGTTTCTTAATTTTTTTTCTTCACGTTTTGTGTCTATTGGGAGGATTTCGATTTTTTCAATTTTTTTTAAATCAAGTTTAATTAAAATTTGATTTTCTCAATTAGATGTTTTTTTTAGCATGTTTTGTAGGAAAGATTTTGGTTTTGTCAATTTTATTATTTTTTAAAATCAAGTTTCATAAAAATTTGATTTCTTCAATTTAAATTTTGTGTTTCACATTTTGTGTCTATTGGGAAGAATTTTGATTTTTGCAATTTTTCTTTTAGAAAAATCATTTTTAAATTTAAATTTGTCAATTTAAAATTAAACACGATAATTTCATTCCAAATGAAGGTAGATTCAAAATCTTAATTGGATAAACATTGAATTGAATTCAAAATCTTGATGTCATGATTTTTTTTTTTTTTTTGTATTATATTCTTTCAAACAATTTCTTAGATCTTTTTTTTTATGCAGATGTCAGATATGTTAATTAGAGAACTCAAACCTCTTGACAAAGGTTGGAAGAGTGTAAGTGAAAATTCTCAATCCAACAATTCAAAACTAGAGAGAGTGATCCTGTAAGAATTATGAAATTGATTGTTATGGACAATGAAGTATTATATTACACGTTTTGTTATTTTCTCCATGTTTAACATATATAATTGCATATTTTTTAAACAAATATCTTATATGTATAGTGCATGTGTTCAAGTCACTTTGTTCAATGAGATCATTGATAAATTAAGTGAAAAGCTTCAAAAGGGTAAATCATATATGATCCATAACGGTAATATTAGAACCAGTAGATATTAGGTATCAAAATGTTCATGCAAGGATTGAGATCTCATTATCTCAGATGACTGAGATAGAAGAACCAGAAGGAGAAGTATACAGCACAAAGAATCAAAATATGGTTGATTTTGAAATCCCAACGAATGATAAATAAACAAAAACTGAGATAGGTTAGTAAGGATACATTACTTATCTTAGCATTATCCTACTATTTACTAATATTGATTTCATTTTACAGATGTGGTGGGTGAAGGTAATCCAAGGTAAACCGATATCTATAAGAATCATTTTAAAAAAAGGGAGATTATATTGATGGACAATAAGTACGTATTAAAATATGACTTGTTAGCTATATATTGCTTAAACTTCTATAAGAATGTATAGAACTAATCTTAATTGGTTTTAAACTCATTTTAGTTCATAATATTTTCCTCAAATTATTACACGTGCAATGCACGTGGTAAAAACCTAGTAAATTAAAATGATACTTGACCTATATGTGTGTTTCGTTATTTGCATGAAACATTGGGTTTTTTGGTAGATAAATATTGCATTATATCAGTGATAATGCAAATTCTCCTTTCCCTCTTGTCAAAGCTCTACTAAGAATGATGCCAAATATTTATCTCTTTGTTAACTTCTACCTTGGAATCATACTTGACTTTTGAGGTGAGAAGGTCACTAGCTTGGAGACCTAACTGGCTGCAATTTTTCTGTGATTTTTAAGCTAAATATGTAGTGTATAATACTAGATATTCTACTTTAAGAGGTTACTCAACATTCTACCGTACCATACTTAAACTAAAATCATTTAAACTAAGGGCCTATTTTGTTACTTAATAACATTTTAAAAGGTTTTCTAGTTTCTACCCTTAGGGTCCGTTTGAAATACCCTTTTAGTCTAAGGGTGTGTTTGGTTTAACTTTTCAAGTGTTTAATTTTGAAAATAATACATTTTGAAAAAATTTGTAGTGTTTGGCAACCATTAAAAATGACTTATTAGAAAATGAGATTGAGAAATAAACCATTTTGAGAGAAACACTTGAAACCAACTTTTTAAAAAAGAGTTTGTAAGTATACAATAACTTGTGTATAAAAACATTTATGAGGGAATGTAACCAAACACATGAGTGTTTAAATTCTAAACAATTTTTATACAAAATATTTTTTAAAGAATGCATTCTTAAAAAACATTTAAATTAAAATGTAATCCAAACGGACCCTAAGTGTTTTTCAAGAATGCATTTTTTAAAACATTTTGTATTAAAATTGTTAGAATTTAAACACTGATATGTATGGTCACATTTCCTCTCAAGTGTTTTTATACACAAATTATAGTATACTTAAAAACTATTTTTAAAAAATATGCTTCCAAGTGTTTCTCTCAAAATGATTTATTTCTCAATCTTATTTTTTAAGAAATCATTTTTAGTGTTTGCCAAACACTACAATTTTTTCAAAATTAAACACTTTAAAAGTTAAACCAAACACGCCCTTAACTGACATACCTACCTCGTCCTAACAAATAAAATACTTCATTATGTTGTTATGCCATCCAAAGTTTCCTTCCATATATCAATATCCATGTATCCTATGTGTGTGTGTTTTTTTCTTTTGAGTTCAACAATTGCAAGGGTAGTGTAGCGCCCCAAGTTTTATTAAGACTAACCTAGTGACATTACAAAACTCTTGAACCAAATCTAACCGAGTGCTCCGAAAATTTCGACAGCATAATGGCATACATAGGACTAAACCAAATTTTTTTTCTTTAATTTGTTAAGCATAAAAACCACACTTCTAGGATCACCAAACTCAACCACACATCACTTCAACACCATAGACAACTCAACAGGCCCCAAACTTCACAACATAAGGAGTCAGATCTCGCATTCACAACTGACATCAGATTCACAACTTCTAGGAAAAACATACAACCCATTTGCTAGGAACTACTTAAGTTCATTAAATAATAAGAGGTCAAACTTAAAATGAAACTACTCACAACTAAGTCTAACTTCTCAAAATAAACTAACTAAACAATCGTCTATATGCATCAAACGTAAAGCCACTACCTTATCCATCCAGATAAATAAATTGAAAACTACAAAACCAAGAACTAGATAACCAAATAACTTGATAACAAAGACGTCTAGACCAGTGGAGTCACTCCTCGAGCGCCTCCTCATCCGCATCACCATATTCATAAAATCCATCAACACCTGCATAATCTGAAAATGTTAGGGGGAGAAAGGGGAGGGGGTCAGTTCAACCACAGTACTGGTAAGCAGCTCACACCTGATGAGCCATCAAACAGCTAACAACATATTAACATGCTAGGCACACGCATCCAACATACTTTCAAAGTGATAAACAAACATCATATGCTCTTAACACAAGAAACCAAACTATGCAACACATGGCATCATGCAATGACAGGATGACAACATGCATACACACAACATGCTATGCACCCGCACATGGTTTCTACGCACCTAAACACATGAATTACGCGTCATGCAACGCAACTTAACACGTAATTTATGTGTCACGCTCCAACACCAAAAACATGATTTACGCATCATGTAACGCATTCACACCCAACACATGAATTACGCGTCATGCGCAACACACACTCACATGTGATTTACGTGTCACGCTCCGCACTCACATTCCACACGTGATTTACGCATCACGCTCCGCACCAAAAACATGATTTACGCGTCATGTAACACAATCTTAACATGTGATTTACGCGTCACGCTCCGCACACACACCCAACACATGATTTACGTGTCATACTCCACAACTCACCGCTCAATGAGCACACAGACTATGCAACCTTGACTCTCATGCAACATGGCCAAAATAATTAATATAACATGCTTGAAATCGATCAGAACAACATGCTTAAAATCAAAATGAACAACGTGCTTATCACATATAACGAGTTATAAATCAATCAATAAAGCATACTAGAAAAGCGAGCAAACAACCAACATGCTCATACAATTAAACAGACTCAGCGGATAGAGATAGAAACTACTTACCTATAGATTTCCTAAGCGATTCTAAAGAGTCCAGCTGAGCTCCTAATAAGAGGAACAAACACTTAAGAGTCAGAACCAAACCTAAGAACCTATTTTTAAAACTAAGAACACTTAAGAAAGATTTTCTTACCAGAACGAACTCAATCCTTGCTTGGAAGAGCTCGAAAGAGCTTGAACTATAATATATTAAAGACTCTCCAAAGGTTAGGAACTGGTCTTGAATATGTGTTGTCCAGGTTCCAAATTGAGTTTAAAATTGAAACTAAAGAATGCCCAATGGTTAAGGACTATCCTCAAACTTCATTAGATGGATTCTAAGGATCTAAGGGCACTGGAACTTACCTTTCAACACCTAAATGATCCTGAATGTTAGCTAATTAGCATTGAAAGGACCTTAAACCTAAAATTTTGAAGTTGATAACGAATGGGTCGAGATTCACAGCACATTTAGAGACCAAAGCTTCATGGGTACAAGCTGAACTTTGAAGAATTCGAATGGGTCGAGGCTAAACTTACGGAAAACGTCAAAACGCTTCGTTGAAGGGCTAGGAATGCGCAAATCGAAGCCAAACAGAAACAAAACACGACTGGAGGGGTCCTCTGCAAAAACAGAACATGAGAGGGAGATATTTATCGTTGCTCAGACCGAGAGAAAACGAGAGCGAGTAATAGAAAAACTTACTCGCGGGTTGGGGAAGGAAGAAGACCCATGGGTCTCACTACTCGCACACGAGGATGGTTGGTCGGAGAAGAAACGTCCGCAGATCTGCTGCTCGGAACGAACAATGCGAGAGGGAGCAAGGGAGACGGCGGCTAGGTCTGCTATGCACGTGAGAGAAGAAGAAAAACTCAGATGAGCTGGCGACGCAAAGCAAAAAACACAAGGGGGTGGGCTGGCAGCTGCTCACGAAAAAGAGAAAGGGAGAATAAGACTTTTAGGGCTTCCTTTCATTTCTTTTCCTTCATTTAAAAATAACCCAAAGCCTCCATTAAAAGACTCAAATAAGGTCCCTTAAAACCAAATTAAATCTTTGAGAGTCTCTGAGGATTCAAGCCAAATTTTGAATTTAAAACCCACGGGAAAAAAGAAATTCTCGACTTAAATAAAATTACCCACTCCAAGCAACCACCAAAAACAAGAACTCAAACTCCAAATTTCAAACTGAATTTGACGGAGTTATTCGTACCTGAAAATGTGGTGCGTTACAAGTGGAGGATCGAACGATCGACTTTTGGAATGGTAATTGGTGTTTTATCCACTTAGTTATACTTAGATTGACATTATTCATGTATCCTTGAAGTTTAAAATCGAATTACCTTTTTAGAATGCATGACATAGAATTTGTTTTTTTATCTTATTTTAAATTAGAATATTCAATTATTACACTCTTGACTTACCAAATGTTTTTATCTGACTAGGTATGTATAGTATGCATAGAGGAGGATGTAGGTCAAGAGGTAACTTGAGTGCATTAGAAATTGTTTTTGTAGTGGTCCAAGGCAATTCTCGAAGAATTTCAAATGTTTGTGATGTTGGGTTTTATGTCATAAATTCGTGGATTGTAAATGTAAATTTATTTATTTGTTTAATAAAGATCATTGTTATTTTATTGTGGTGCTTTTAGACTTGCATAAACTCAAATCCAATAAACAAACATCCTAGGTTATTTTATGAACTTGAACAATATGTGGTTGACATATAGGGAATCATGTTCAAGTAATAACCTAAAAGATCTATAATATATGGATTAGGTTGGGTACCTTATCCTGGTGACGCTATGGATACAACCCACTTTGTATTTGATACAAACGAATTGGTCCAAATCATTCATGTTGAGACATGCGAGTGAGGGTATCATATGCAATGAGTTTGTATATAAGACCGAACCACGAAATAATTAATCTTTTGTTGTAACACTGTTAACTGAATAGATTAATATTTCATAGGATGACCATATGTAACTTGATCTCAATCCTGAGTAAGTTATGAACTATTGCCTGTGAGGGATTATCCTTTGATTTTTATGGGTGAGAGTGGTCCGAGTCGCCAACTCAATAAGCCTACCATTTTGGGGACAAGACCAAATGGGGGAGCTAATAACATAACTACACAAGATAGAATTCACTCCTTTCCGACTTTAGGGTAAGTAGATGAGTTGTTCCCTTAAGTGCTGACTCCGGGTCTTGAACAACGGACTACACATCTCACTGGCCCAAGAGGGACTTGGTTTATGGTAGAACCATAAACAGATTGTTCATTACAGGATCAGTGGTACTTAAGAAGCAAGAGGTAATTATAGGGGTAAAACGGTAATTTGACCTAGCTGTAATTACGAACGACTCATGAAGAATTGACTTACTTGTAATGATTATATTCATGGACACAAAATATTCTACAGTGCTAAGAGTGCAGCTATTGATCTTTAGTGGACTGACCCATAATTAATGAATGTTGATTAATTTAATTAATGAGTTTAATCAATTAATCTCAAATCATTGGAGCTTATAACCTGTAGGTCTATTAGGTCCTCCTTCTAGCTCACAATAGGTAAACAAGGATCACCAATTTTGAAAGAATTTGAATTGTTCAAATTGTATAAGGGATATAGGTTAATTGTATATGATACAATTAATATAATGTATATTGATACATTATAATATAAAGTTATTCTTGAATTCGACTCAAAATTAAACTATAAAATTTGAGAGAACAATAATTAATATGAATATGATTCATATTAAAACTATAGGTTAAAATTAATATGAATTGAATTCATATTAAAACTATAGGTTATAAGAGAGATGTGCATTTGAATATGATTCAAATGGTATATTAATTAAGTATATGATATTTAATTAAATCATTAATTAATTTATTAATTAAATTAGATTTAATTAATGAATTAAATTAATTTTAATTAGTCACTCCCTGCAGAATTACAGGGGAGTAGGGAGTGGGGAAAGGGAGTTATTGATCTGTAACTTCCCTCTCTCTCCTCAATAAGAATGCAAAAGGTCTACAATTGTGAGGTTCCTTGAATTTTACATGAAAAATTCAATCTCTCTTCCTCAAGTTCTCTCTCTAAAAAATATCACAGAGTTCACCAAAACTGCAATTTTCTCTACCCTTTCAAAAGGAGGTTCCCACAAACCGTTCCTTGCCAAGAGAATAGCGGGAAAGTCCTTCTGGTGGTGTCCTATCAATTGAAGTCACAAGTTCCTGTTGCTTGTTCGTGTTATACTCCGTTCGTTAAGGGAGGTTGAAAGCTTGCTACAATTTTTGGTAGTCTACAAAGGTAATTAGATTTTTTCCCTATAGAATTAAATGCTTAACCTTAGAATGTATGTTCTGTATGTTTTCCTAAGTCTAAATCAAAACACGCGCGTTCACATGCTTCCGCTGTGGGATTTGATCCTTCCATGTGATTGGTGAAACTAATTATTTATCGATTTATATAAAGTCACTTTCTGATTAACTCTTACCAGTCTAATCGTCTAGATAACTACTATTGAAATCAATTTTTCTAAAAATTTGTTGTCTCACATCTATTTCCTCTTTATCTTTCTTATACTATTTTTTTATTTAAATTTTAACGAAATATTGATTGATTTGATTCTTTAAAAAAAAAAAAAAAAGAAAGCCTTAATATTATATCAAATAATTAAGAGAAAACAAAATAATTTGGAATTTAAATTATATAAATTTTTGAATAATTTTCATATAATAATTTAAAATACTAAACACCAATATAAAAATAATTTAAAAAAAAATATGTATACTTTGGTCATTATAGCTAAACCACATCAATTTTGAATTAATTTATCAAACACTATAACCTATTTTTTAGGTTAAAATTTGAAGTTTACCAAACACTAATTTACTTCATTTTACAGCTAATATTTCTCGAAGCATAGTTGTCAAACATTATTTTCAAAGCAGTTGCAATCCCCCACCCCCACACGTTGCCAAAATAAAAATAAATAAATAAAAAGTAGTTGTAATTCTAAACTAAACCTTAGTCTGCATTATACATGGATATAGTTCAGGACTTTATCCTAGTGACAATGTTGACACGATTTGCTTTGTAATTGTTACAGATGACCTTATCCACATTGTCCATGTCACCATAAGAGTATCACGTACAATATGATTGCATAAGACTAAAACAAGATATTTTTAAGGACTTAACTTTAAAAAATATGTTAAAGAAAATATAAAATAATTGATTAGGTGACGAATTGAATCCCCAGTGGAAGCGATTTTCATCGAGCGTAAACCAATTCAATTTCGCAGAATACCGATACATTGGGCAATTAACATAGCAGAACAATTTCTACACTAAATTAATCTAGTTAAGCATGTTGTTTACATTCTCTAAGCTACTTTAGAGATTGGTGAACTTACTTGATGGAGGCCATAACAACACTATGCTCCCAAAAGATGAAGTTCACGATCTGTAATTTGCTCCAAGAACACTATCGAAGAGGATCACCCACTATAACTCTGAACCTTTGAGATTACGATTGTGGGATCGTCTTTGTCTTGGAAAAAGGGATTATTTACGACAAACCTTTGTTGTATTCTCTAGAGGATTTGAGAGAAATTGGAGAGATTTTTTTTCTTCTTCTGTGTATTACACGCAGAGTGTGAAAGAGAGAGAGTAAAGGATCTGTAACCCCTTCTTTTTCAAGATAAGGGATTTACCAGGCCCACTCCCCAGCAACCACTGGGCAGTTATTGGTTTTAATAATATTAAATCAATGTTAAACTTTATATTATAAAAAAACATCAATTTAATTAAATCCAATTCAATTAAATTAATTTTAATATATAGTTTTTAATTAATTCAATTAAAACAATTTCTAATCGAATTAATTAAGCCAATTAATTAAACATCACATATTTAATTAATTTGCATCTCTCTCCTTTGATCCTATAGTATTAATGTGCATCCAATGTACATTAATTATAAACTATAGTATTAATTTAATTAAATCATATTTAATCAAATTAACTTAATTAATTCTCCAATTAATTAAATATCACATATTTAATTAATCACATGTTTGAATCATATTCAAATGCATATTTCTCTCATAACCTATAGTTTTAATATGAATCTCATTCACATTAAATTTAACCTGTAGTATCAATATGAATCTAATTCATATTCAAATGCATATTTCTCTCATAACCTATAGTTTTAATATGAATCTCATTCACATTAAATTTAACCTATAGTATCAATATGAATCTAATTCATATTTAATATTTGAACTCCTTCAAATACTAATTCTCTCATTAATTAATTTTGAATCATATCCAAAATTAATTTTATATTATAAAGTTTAATTCACTAATTAAACTTATATTATAATGTATCTTTATACATTATATTAATTGCATCAAATACAATTAACTAAAATTCCCTTAATATTCAAGACTAATTAATCTCAAAACTCTTTACGAGCTAGCAGGTGGACCTAATGGACCTACAGATCAGAAGCTCCAACAATACGGGATTAACTGGCTAAACTCATTAACCAAGTTAATCAACATTTGTTAATTGTGGGTCACTCCCCTATAGATCCACGGTTGCACTCTGCTCACTGTAGAATATTTTTATGTCCACGGATATCGACCATACGGGTAAGTCAATCCTTCATGAGTGTTCGTAACTCCAGCTGGGTCAAATTATCGTTTTACCCCTAGGTTACCTCTGGATCCTTACGTATTACTGATCCCTCTAATGAACAAGTTGTTTACGGTCCAACCTCTAAACAAAAGTTCCTCTCGGGCCAAGAGAGGATGACGCGCCTTTGTTCAAGACCCGAAATCAACCCTTAAGAAAACACACATCTATTTACCCCAATAGGGGAATGAGTGAATTCCATCTTGTACTGTTATGTTCTCAGCCCCCACTCGGTCTTGCTGACGGGACGTAGGAGGGTGTCGAATTCTCCAACGTCTGTGTCGAATAAATTTATAGTCCACAACTCCTAAAGCTAGCTTGTAGCAGTAGTGGCTGGGGTCGAACACAGGGAGCACGATTGTTAATTCGTCTAAATCAGATTTATTGAAAAGACCGAACTAATGTGGGGTTGGATTTGGGTAGAATAAAGCGAGGGAAAATAAAATGTTGAAAATTAAATGTCAGGAAAGTAAAGACGGGAAAATAAAAGTCGGGTAGGCTAATCGTACCTTGGTGACTGCTGCAATCGAAAATACTCGGAATTCAGTTTATTAAGTTTCATTCATCGATTATCTAAACATTGATTTTAATTAATAATTATGAGCTCGGAGTGCTACTTGGCTTTTCAGATAGTCCACCTACTAAGCCTGTGTCTAACCAATTAAATTACCCGATACTCCATGAATTCTTTAATTGATTAGTTATTTAATTATGCTCGAAGCCCCTCATGCTTAGATTGATAAATCCTCAATCTAGTCTAATTAACTAAATTAATATTCAGATAAGTCCTTAAAAATACTAATTAGCTAATCGCATTACCGCTTAAGGCCCGAAATTGTCTAATTGAATTAGGAATTAAAATTCTCTAATTTAATTAAATCAATTTCTCCTAGGTTCTTAGGCCTATCGGAAGTCTACACTAGGCTACCGTCAAACTAGCAATGGATCTGCCTCAACCTAGTGGTCATCTATACATAACTGATAAATCATGCTTGTATTCAATTTAAGAGGCGTCAATTCTTAAACTAACATGCAAACAAGATTATTTAAATAAGAATCATAGGATGCAGCATAAAAACATTCAGAAAAATCCCAAAAACACAACATAAATCTCATGAAAACTTAAATAAGCTTACAACCGAGATTTCGATTACAGCAATCCAAGCTTAGACGGCCATAGACGAGCCAAATCTAAGCCCCAAGGCTTGATTAACCTTCCCTAACTAAGCCTAAAGTAAGAACTAGAGAGCAAATACAGAGAAAACCGAGAGAAATCGAAGAAGAACGAACAAAGACAACATGAATATGACCTAGAATCGAAAAAAAAGCATTTATAACATAGTGAAAGCGTCTCGACGCTGGGTCCTCTGTCTGTGGGCCTAGGTTCGTGGTAGCGTCTCGACGCTACCTCTCGGGTAGATTAAATTTATCCGTGCCTTTTTGTGACAATTGACTCCAATCTCGAGGCCTGAATGCTCCGCTCACGTCCCTTAGCTTCCTCGTCATCACGAGGACTCCGAGATAGCTCGAAAACGTCTTTAAACTCCTGAATTAGCGTCAATTTGTTAAAATTGCCTAATGATCCTCTTGTACTCAAATTCCTATAAAACAAATAATAAAACAGTAAAATGCAAACTAACAAGACCGAATTAAGGATAAATAAATAGCACGAATTAGGTGCTATCACTTGCACCTAAAATGGTAGGCTTATTGAGTCAGCGAATTGGCCACTCTCACCTATACAAATCTAAAGACAATCCCTCGTGAAAAGTTGTTCATAACAGACTCAGGATTCAAATTGAGTAACCTAGGTCATCCTATTCAAATAGAAATCTAAACTAGTCAACGTCGTTACATCTAGTGGTTACTATTCCGCGGTCCGGTCATATGCAAACTCATTGCATAGGATACACTCACTCGCATGTCTCCTACATGGATGCTTTGGATCAATGCATCTGTATCGAATACAAAACGGGTCGTATCACATAGTGTCACCAGGATAAGGTACCCAGCCTCATCCCTATTCTATAGACCTTTTAAGTTGTTACTTGAACACTGATCCCTGTATGTCCCCACATACTAGTCCAAGTTTCATTTAAACAACCTTGGATCTTAGTTTATTGGATTTAGGTTTAATTAATGAAAAACTTGATTATTCAATAAAAAATTACTGAATCAGTCAAATAACACTTTATTGAGGTTAATTAATTTGTTTCATTTACTATCTACGAGTTTTAGGGCATAAAACCCAACAACTCCCATTTGAACTAAAACTTTAGTGGGGAATGTACATCAACAATGATAATCAACGAAGTAGGAATAATGTTTTGTATTAATATTTTATGATACATGAAAAGTACAAATACAAGTAAAATACAATAAACTAGGGCATTCACAATACCCATTACATTTCTCCCATTTGCCCTAGACTATTCTATGTACATATCTCGTAAACCTAGACTCTCTAGATGAGCCTCAAACACTTTAGTCGTGAGAGCCTTCATAAATGGATCAGTAATGTTGTGCTCCGAAGCTATCTTCGTGACGATCACGTCCCCTCGTTGCACAATCTCTCGAATGAGATGATATTTGCGCTCTATGTGTTTGCATCTCTTGTGGCTGTGGGGTTCTTTAGAATTTTCCACTGCACCACTATTATCACAATAAAGGGTGATTGACAAGTTCATATTTGGAACAATTTCCAAATTAGTTAAGAACTTCCTAAGCCATAAAGCCTCTTTAGCTGCTTCACAAGCAACGCCATATTCGGCCTCCATAGTGGAGTCTGCAATGCATCCTTGTTTGATGCTACGCCAGACTATAGCTCTCCCATTAAGGGTGAAACTGACCCTAATGTGGATTTCCTAGAATCCTTATCAGTCTGAAAGTCAGAGTCTGTGTATACTGTAAGGATCAAATCCTTAGCGTCATACACCAGCTGATAGTCCCTCGTTCTCCAAAGATACTTGAGGATGTTTTTCACTGCAGTCCAGTGGTCTAACCCTGGATTAGACTGGTATCTACTGACTATCTCAACTGCATAGCATATGACATACATAAGACTGCCCACAGCTGAAGCATAAGGGATGCATCTTATATCCTCAACCTCTTGAGGTGTCTTAGGAAATTGTTCCTTAGACAAATGAACTCCATGCCTGAAAAGGCAATAAACCCCTCTTGGAATTCTGCATCTTATATCTAGACAACATTTTGTCTATATAGGATGCCTGAGATAGGGTTAACGTTCTGTTCTTACGACTCCTTATAATTTGAATCCCTAGAACATACTGATCTTCTCCCAAATCTTTCATTTGGAACTCAGTTGATAGCCAACCTTTAATGTCAGTAAGATATCCTATGTTATTCCCAATGAGCAAGATATCATCTACATATAACACTAGAAAAGCTATTGAACTATTGATGATTCTCTTGTAGACACAAGGCTCATCAACGTTCTGGTCAAAGCCATAAGATTTGATCACTGTATCAAACCTTATATTCCAAGATCTAGAAGCTTGTTTCAACCCATAGATGGATCGTTTAAGCTTGCAAACTTTTTGCTTGTGACCTTGAACAATGAACCCCTCTGGTTGAGACACAAAGATGCACTTCTCAAGATTTCCATTCAGAAAGGCAGTCTTGACATCCATTTGCCAAATCTCATAATCATAAAAAGTGGCAATGGACAAGAGAATCCTTATGGGCTTCAACATGGCAATTGGAGAGAAGGCTTCCTCGTAGTCCACCCCATCCCTTTGGGTATAACCCTTTGCCACAAATAAAGCTTTGAAAGTCTGTACTTTCCCAGCTACGACTGGCTTCCTCTTGTAGATCTATTTGCACCCTATGGGCCTTACCCCTTCAGGTTGGTCTACAAGATCCCAGACTTGATTGAAGTACATCGGCTCCATCTCAAGGTCCATAGCTTTGACCCACTGGTCCTTATCCATATCATTCATTGCCTGGTTATAGGTCAATGGATCCTCGACGCCATTATCAAGTATGATAGCTGGAGTTTCTGCTAAACCCAGATAGCGTTCAGGTTGAATAACAACCCTCCCACTACGTCGAGGCATTCCCAACTCTTGAGAAGGATGGGCTTGACCAAATGTACTAGGCTCATAAACAACTCTCGTTGAAGGTCCAACCTCATCCACAACTCTTGTAGATATATATGTAGCTTCCCCAGAAAGTTCACTTAACACCATTTTACTGCGTAGCTTATGTTCTCTAATGTGGTATTCTTCCAAGAAAGTAGCGTTTGTCGATACAAACACTTTATTTTCTTGTGGATCGAAGAAGTATCCACCTCTTGTTTCTTTTGGGTAGCCTACAAATAGACATAATTTTGAATGTGAATCCAATTTCTTTGGGTTTGCCACTAGCACATGTGCAGGGCAGCCCCAAATTCTGAAATGACATAAACTAGTTTTACGCCCTCTCTAGAGCTCAAAAGGTGTTTCTGAAACACTCTTTGAGGGAACTACATTCAAAATATAAACTGCAGCCTCTACTGCATAACCCCAAAAAGAATTAGGCAATTGAGCATAGCTCATCATGAACCGAACCATGTCCAACATTGCTCTGTTTCTCCTTTCTGATACACCATTTTGCTGAGGTGTACCAGGTGTTGAAGAGTTGGGAAGTGATTCCATGTTCCATCAAATATTTTGGAAGTCTAAGTCCATATACTCTCCACCTCGATCAGATCAAAGTGTTTTAATGATCTTACCTAATAAGTTCTCAACTTCAGCGTTATACTCCTTGAACTTTTCAAGGGCTTCAGACTTATGACTCATTAGGTACAAGTAACCATGAAATAGATGAAATATTCATACTGATAAGGGTAAAAAGTATACCTATTTTACCCTTATATTTAGCTCATTCTCTTATCAAAATTGTATGTTTTAGATAAAAAAAAATTATTCCCGAGCCTCAAAAGTGCTAAAGTTAATAAGTTAGGATGTTGAGAGTCGTGTATGTTAAATTATGCATATTTGTGCTTAAAAGAACTCATTTGGGTAAGAATTTGACTTGGTTTTGGTGTTTTGCAGAAAATAGAGGAATCTGAAAAATTCCCAGAAATGCAACCACACTTCTGGCAAGGCAAAAACTTAATGCGACCGCATTTCTGGGCAGAGGCAGACAGTTCCGAGTCTGTCGAGGGTCATTTTGAACGAGTGTTTTGCGCACCTAACCGACTGTTTTGACTCTGAAACTGACTGGACCACCTGCTAGCACCATTTTCGTGATTTCTCAACCACTCCCAACGCTATAAAAGGCCTCGATTCGAAGAGAAATTCAAGCAGAACTCACTGGGAAGAAAAGGGTGGTGACAAAACCCTAGTAGACGCCCATGAGTAAGGATGCCCGAGGTCCTTGCTAGAAGACTAAATTCTAAACCTTAGTTAGACATCAAACCCGAGTGTTTGTAGAGATTTCACCTTATACCCACTTGTAAAAGGAGAGTAGAGTGTCGTGAGAACTTCAGAAGGATTGGATAAAAGTGAAAAAAACCCTAGTTTTAGCTACTGCACTATATTTTCCAACACTTGTTTCTTTTCATTATTATGTATTCTTTATTCATTATGTCAATGAAAAGTTGTTCATTTGCATTATATTCCATCATACGTAGCTAAATTCCATTGAGGGGTTCGATATATTGAATTCCCTTATGGTTTAAATGGCTTGAAAGTGCTTATTTGCCTACGTTCTATTTATTGCATGTCATCCTTTATTGATTATCATTCTGAATCTTGCTGAGTTTAACTTGATCACTTAGACTTTGCATGCTATGTGAGTTTGATCCTGAAAGGGACAAGCAATATCGGTTTTCATAAAGGTGATATAGGAGAAAGGGCTCGAGAGAGTGTACTCGATGTTATAGGGGAAGGTCGCCTTATAACAACTATAAGGTTATAGGTTGCATGCATGAACAATCTATGTCGGAGTCCAGTCACAGAAATGTGCATAACGATACTCGCTTAGCCTTCTAACGGTTCTTGGGAGTAAGGCCAAATAGGAGTTAAATCTGACCCAATGCATGAATAGAGTTAAATAAGCCATTATTAGAGTTATTTGCCTTAGGGTTGAAGCTATATTGAATACCTCGCTTTATTATTATTGTTATTTCTTTACTTGTTTGTTTCTTTGTTTTACAAAACCCAACATCAACTATTTCTTTTGGCTACCTTTCAAAAGCAATCTTTGAGCAGTTTCTTCGTCAAATTTATGTTTCCAACTTAGTCTTTGTGGGATCGATACCTTTGGAATACTTCTAGAGATTTTATTACTACATGCGATAGTGTATACTTACACTTGGTTGACTGAATTCGTTCTTATTTATTATTTACCATCTTTTCCAACATCCATCTTCAGTCCACTGCTCGCATCACATATCCTCCTCGAGCGCTAACATTCTTTGGACCACAGAGATCCGAATGTATGAGCTCTAAGGGCTCTTTGGCACGATGACCTTTTCCAGTAAAAGGTCGTTTCGTCATTTTAACTTCAAGACATGACTCACATGGAGGTAAAGAACCATCTTCTAACTCGCTTAGAAGTCCGTTCTTAACCAGTCTCCCAATCCTATTGAGATTAATGTGGTCAAGTCTCAAATGCCAAAGATGGGTACTTTGAGAAACTTTTTGCCTCTTTGGTTGAGTCTCTATTGTTCTAAACATCTCATTGTTTAAAATAGCCCTAGACTCTATTGGTTTTAAAACATATAAGTTGTTCTCCATTTTTGCAAAACAGATATCAACACTTCTTTTAGTAATGAAAGCTTCATTTACAGAAAAGGACACTGAATATCCCTATTCAAGCAAACAAGAAATAGAAATCAAATTTCTTTTAATCTTGGGAACTATATATACATTATCCATAGGATATATCGTTCCTTGGAGAAGAACATCTTAATATCTCCCACTACCGTAGCTGAAATGAACTCCCCAGTCCCAACTCTAAGAGTCATTTCTCCAACATCTAACTGTTGCCAGGAGCTCATTCCTTGAAAGGAAGAGCATACATGATGAGTGGCACCTGAATCAAGGATCCAGGTCGTATCCTCATTTTCCACTATACACGTTTCAATGACCAGTAGATCACATTTACTAGCATTGATATTTGCTAAGCAGTTTATGTCATATCCATCATGAACAATTCAAGATGAATTAGACATGTGGGCCTGAGAACATTCCTCAGTTAATTAAGACCAATCCCAAATTATTTGTCACACAATTAGTGTCTAAGTTTATTTCATTGGTTATATTAGATATACCATTTTTATTACAATTGGCATCATTCAAGGCATTCACAGAACAATTCATGCTGAAAACAACAAATTAATTTATATTAGTTATCCGCATTAACCCATTACACAAAAATATTAATCCAGTCAATTTAGCAAAAGTAATGATGGACCCATAGTAAAATCATTTATTTTGCAACGATACTTCAAAGGTTTAGAGCAACAGCTACCGTAGGGCAGTCAGCTACTCCTCCCCTGAATTGAGACAATCTCAGCCAATCACTATTACCAGAATAACTCATATTCCAATAGTTCTTAGCTATCGTTTTTCGGTTAGGAAATCATTAACTTCTTAACATTTTCCCGTAAGCGTAACCCTCCATTTTCAGATCTCAGAGGTCGGCCACAACAATGCTATCATAGGGAAAGTCAAACTTGGAAATAGACCTAAGAAACCCTATCCATTTATGGAGTTTGCGTTGTTCCGACTCCCATGATCAAGTCCTCCGTAAGGTGATTGCTCCCAAGGCGACTTGCAAGCAGATCATGAGAATCTCACGGTGCAACCTAATGAAGGAGACCGTAGGATACGTTGACACGTATCCTTCTCCCACTTACTATAAAATACTCCCTCATTCACCTTGCTATTGACCCATGCAAACACCATCCTTAGGGGGTCACTCCCAAGGTGACTCGAGGCCAAGCATGGATCTCACGTTGTGAACTCTTGAGGACGTGAGAGCAAAACTTGATATTTAAATATCGTTTTGATATATTTCCTCCCACTAAGTATTTTTTAGAATTTAAGGGTCTAATTATTTAGGTAAATTCCAGCTAAATGAATCTATCTAAGTCTATGTCTTTATATAACCCTTATATATAGGTCTTTATTCTAATGCCTAGGTGTATTAAACTCATTTAATTACCTAGTGACATTGCATGCTAACATTAAACTATGATTAATTCAACTCAGGTTCCGGGTCTGTTCCCAGGTAGGAGGAGTTTCGTAAACCGTCAACTTAAGTACCTCGAGCCTAGATAGAACTTCACTGGGAGAGTTCCCTTATAACCATAGTAATGCTTTTCCTACTTAGTTCATTAAAACTATTTTAATACTAAGTAAGAATATAATTCTAATTCTATTAGAATTAAAGTGAGCTTAGGTCTAATTAATTTTAAACATTTTAAAATTAATTCAATTTTAACCTAAGATCCTATGTTTGCATGCAACTCTTTGTTATAGGTTGACGGTTTCTAATCATTTTATAACTTTATAACTTTAAATTATTAGCCCTATAACATGCTCCTATGGTGTTGCCTTAAATAACAATCAAATTCTAATAATTTTAAACACCATATGTACATGACATCCAATTAATACTATTATTAATGTAAGGAAATGTCATGCTTCATGCAAATTAGTTTTCATTTAATTAAATATCAAACATACTATTTAAAGATACATGAAAATTAAATTACATATTCTTTGACATTAATTTAATATAACCCTTGTATTAATCTAAATTGATGTCATGCTCAATGCTTATCCATTTTCATTTTTATTAATATAACACTTATTAAAATTAACACGAAAATCATGCATTGAATTTATTATTTTCATCCATAATATAACTAATTACATTATATCCATGAAAATAATACTAAGCATACATGTTACATTAATTAAATATAACTTTTATATTTAGCTAAATTAATGTTATGCATCATGTTTCTCCAATTCAATATATTTAATATAACTCTTATACTTAATCACTCATGAAATTAAATCATACATTATAACTCTTATAATATAAATATGCATGATACATGGTTAACCTATCGTAGGATTTTAATCTATATGACATTCATAAAAAAATTAAATAGCTAAATAGACCGGTATTTTGGCACCCTAGGACAAAAAAAATAATGAAGAATTAAATAATTTATCAAAATCTAGACCTAAACTTTCATGGAAGGGTCTGAACCGCCTCGAACCACTCAAAACTGGACCGAACTGTGTCAGAATCGCTCGAACCAGACCCTAATCGCTCGAACTGGCCCTAAACTACCTTGAACCAGACCAGACCATCAAGAACCGGACTGTTAACCGCCGAACCGGAGAAAACCACCCATTCTTGCTCCACGCTGCACGTTCACGAACTACCGACAGTGTCAAGACGTTGAAGGCGACGTCTCTCATTAATTAATTTTGAATCACATCCAAAATTAATTTTATTATAAATTGTAATTCACTTATTAAACTTATATTATAATGTATCTCCATACATTATATTAATTGCATCAAATACAATGAACTAAAATTCCCTTAATATTCAAGACTAACTTAATTTCAAAATCCTTTATGAGCTAGCAGGTGGACTTAATGGACCCACAGATCAGAAGCTCCAATGATACGAGATTAACTGGCTAAACTCATTAACCAAGTTAATCAACATTCGTTAACTGTGGGTCACTCCACTAAAGACCCACAGTTGCACTCTTCTCACTGTAAAATATTTTTGTGTCCACAGATATCGACCATATTGGTAAGTCAATCATTCACGATTGTTCATAACTCCAACTGGGTCAAATTATCGTTTTATCCCTGGGTTACCTCTGGATCCTTAAGTACCACTGATCCCTCTCGTGAACAAGCTGTTTAACATCCAACCACTAAACAGAAGTTCCTCTCAGGCCAGGAGAGGACGGTGCGCCTTTGTTCAAGACCCGGAATCAGCCCATAAGGGAACACACATCTACTTATCTCAATATGAGAAAGAGTGAATTCCATCTTGTACTGTTATGTTCCCAGCCCCCACTCAGTCTTGCCCCAGAAATGGTAGGCCTATTGAGTCGGCGAACTGGCCACTCTCTCCCATACAAATCTAAGGACAATCCCTCATGAAAAGGGGTTCATAACAAACTCACGATTTAGATTGAGTTACCTAGTGATAGGACCAATTTGGCCCTATATATTTGTTCTTAATCTTGCTAGTTTTACGATAATTATTATGCTTAATTGTATTATTTTGTAGATGTTTGGTGATAAGAGCTTCTCGAGAGCCAATATTCCAAATTGACTTTAATTCGAGGAAATTAATGTGGTTTTGATCCACCTTGAAGTCCACGAGATTTTGAGGCGGTGAAAAGACCATAGCAGAGCATTCGAGACTTGGAAACAACGTAAAAAGGATCAAAAATTGAAGCAACCAAACAAGGAAGACCCGAGAGGTGGCGTCGAGATGCCACCTCACGGCATCTCGACGCTACGAACTTGATGGATCGACTAATTCACCGTCAGCATCGAGATGCCACCCAATGCGTCTCGACGCCCAAATGATTATTTAAGTAGCAGTTTTTTCGATTAGGTCAGGATCTTCAGCCGTGTTCCCCTTTCTCTCTCGGTTTTCTCTCCGATTTCTTCATTCTCCCTTTGTATTTTATAGTTTTAGGTTAGTTTAGGTTGGTTTCTCAAGCCTTGGGCTTAGATTAGGCTTGTCTATGGTCGTTTAAGCGTCGTTCGCTGTAGTTGGAACCTCGGGTTGTAAGTACATTTGAGTTTGATGAGATTTATTGAGCTTACTATTTTGAATGCCTATTCCTCTTGAGTTTTACTGTGCATAATGTATGTTTTACTTGTTGTTCGTGACTTTAGATTCCCACTTTTATAATTAGCATGCGTAGTAGGTTAGATAGACGCCTTAACTCGCAGCTCGTATGTTAATAATCCGCTAAAGAATTGATTTCCAAGTAGCTAATGGATAGTTAATTCATAGTTAGCACATAGACCGATTCATGGGCACAGGTCCCAAGAGCAGTTCTCTGACTTTGTTGCTTTGCATGATAGTTCTAGGGTCTAAATCGATATTCGTAATTAAATTAGATTTCTCCTAATTAATTATGGGTATTCTAGCCTAGAACAAATTTTATTTGATTTTTTAGTCATGGCCAGGTTAATTAATTAATCAATTGCATGTTGGTTCAACAGGTTTGTTGGGTTAGCGCTCTAGGGGTATCTTGATCTTAATACAGTTACTTAATTGATTAATCTCGACAGGTTAGTAGGGGTTAATTAATTAGTAATTAGTAATTGAGTAGATGGACGGTGGGATCGAGTCAATTGATTTAGAGTACCAATTAGACAGCATGCATTTAATTCATTATCTGCTAATCGATGAGTAAAAACGAATGTACTGAACCAACCTCCCATTTATCTTTCTGTCATCTAATTTCCTGCCATTTACTTTCTCACAATTTTACTTTCCCTGCAATTAATCCCTCTTTCTTCAACCCCCCTTCTGTTACCAAACATAAAAGAGGTTAGAGATAAACCAGATGTTCCCTGTGATCAACCGGACCACTACTACTGCAAGTAGTCTAGTGATCGGTGATTATAAATTTTATTTGATACGACCCTCGACAAGTCGCTCTATCAAACTGGCGCCATTGCCGGGGAACACAATGCTTTATTTCTAATTGATTTTGTGTTTTTCACCTTTTTCTTGTCTCTTGTGTATTAGTTTGTTTCTTGCAGATCCAGTGACAAATCTTTACAAGAGCAAACACCTCTCTGCCAAGAAGCAAGAAAAGGTAATTGAGCTTCATGGATATCTGGCGGACTCTCGTTCCGCTGTCTGCTGAGATAGAAAGGGTCGAGCGTGTAGTGCAAGTTCACTTTTCAGCACCTAAATATCCACCACCTCCCTGCAAATCACGAAGAAGGTAATTTTGTCTCCCTATATGAATTTATTTTCTTAGTTCCTTCCTTTTTTTGGTGAACCAGGACCAGGTGCCTACTTTCATGTATCTGAGTTCTTCTCGAGCTGTTCCGAAAGGAAACCCCCTGAGATGTCTGAAGATCAATTCAAATTGAGGGTGTTCCCGTATTCACTGCAAGGAGAAGCTAGGAAGTGGATTTTCTCATTGCCTTCAAGATCGGTATCTTCTTGGAGCGACATGAGAAGTATTTTCCTGAAGAAGTACCACCCTACTGCGCTGTTGATAGAAGCCACTGAAAGAATTGTCAACACTTGTTCCATGTGTTCGTGAACCGCTTCAATCTATACTTCATGGAACATCATACCCCACTTTCAGAGGAGTCCCTGATAGAAAGATTCTACGGAGGATTGACGCCTGACGATAGAAGAATGCTTGACTCAGCTAGTGGAGGTGACGTGCTTGCTACAACACCCGGTGAGGCGTGGGAGATCATTGCAAAACTGGCAGAAATCACTAGATTCTGTGCCAACTCCCCTGATGAG
This sequence comes from Luffa aegyptiaca, assembly GCA_017139565.1. Classification (NCBI taxonomy): domain Eukaryota; kingdom Viridiplantae; phylum Streptophyta; class Magnoliopsida; order Cucurbitales; family Cucurbitaceae; genus Luffa; species Luffa aegyptiaca. The sequence goes on from CM029397.1 coordinate 30,498,018, forward strand.
CTAGAGAGCCAAATTCAAGAACAACAGCAGGAAGGTAAGTTAGAAGAAAATCTCATCAACATATTTAGCCTTAAAAACCTAGGTTATTATTTAGAATGCAAGGAATTTTTATTTAAAATATTATCGTTTCAAGTCAATTTAGCAAAAGTTGTAGAATCATGAGAAAAATCTTAGAAATATAGAATTTAAGCTTAAAGTGTACAAAAAGAGATTATTTTTGTAAGAATTTATCCAAGTTAATGTTTTTGTGCAAAGGACTTTGTGAGGAAGATGCGCCCGCAAGAGAAGATTAAAGGTTAGCCGGAGCAAAAGAAGTAAAGTTGAAGATTTGCGCCTGCATTTGGACCTAAGGATGTAGGACATGCGACCAAAATACGCCCGCAAACCATATAAGGAAAGTAGCCCCAGCTGAAGACAGAATTGTCAAAGCAGCACACAGAAGGAAATGCGCTCGATATGCGGCCACAACTAGGCTTTTCGATAGAATACCGAGATTCGCAGAATCTTCACAGAATCGTTCGAAAATCTCCAATTTGGTATCAAATCTCTGAAGATTGTGGATTCTTACCTTCCAAGGCATTCTCACACTGATCTCGGCAGCCAATCTCACCTTCCAAGGTCTATAAAAGGGGACCAAGATGCAAGAAGCAAAGTGAGCTAGGAATTTCGTCCTTAGGATAGACTTTTATGTTTTTCTGTCTTCTCATCTTGTAACCACTCTCAGCCGGGTCTCTCAGCCTTTTTCGACTCTTCCATTCGAAAGAAGAATAAGAGAAAGGCTTATCTCTCCTTGAAAAAGGGCAAGAGTAAGTTAGATAGAGAGGGAGAGATCCTTAATAGAGTCTTGTCTTTTATTTTCTACTTTAGTTTTCTGTTTCCAGCATTCTTTAGTTTCTGTTTTCCTTTATTTCAGTTGTAAGTTATAAGTTTTCTACTCCATCCATTCAATTAATATGAATTCTATTCTTTTTTCCATTTGTTGTTCTTTTTACTTATCATTTTGCACTTTATCTTCAATTATGAGCTAAGCTTCTGCATGGGGGTTCAAATATGTGGATTCCTTGAGTAGAAGAAAGTCCCGCCTATGCAAAAGCAACTTGCTCCCTCTTAGAATTGTTTGTTTTTGTTGAAATTAAATTTTATTGTTAGCTTAAACTGATCACTTAGGTTAGCATAGTTTGTATTTAGCTTATGGCCGAAAGGTTGGAGTTAAAGGCGTGAGTTCGCAAAACAATAGTGGAAAAGATCCTAGAAATAGGACTGGAACCACTAGGGTTTTAAGAGTCGTGAGCGTTATTTATATAAGTTCAACTAACCCTAGAAATAGATGTCTAGTTGACGGCTAAAAAGTATCAACTATCACTTTCATTGACGTTTTATAGAAGTCAATTGAAGTGGTATCAATAAAACTAAAGCGTCAATATTACTGTTTTCATTAACGCTTATAGGACGTCAACGAAGATGTCGTTGTTCACGTTTATTAGCCATCAACAAAGACATTATTGACACGTTTTATCCGTCAATGATATTCATAAAGCGTCAACGTAGGCATCTTTGTTGACGTTTACTAGCCATCAACAAATGGTATTATTGACACGTTTTATTCGTCAATTATATCCATAAAGCGTCAATGTTGTCATATTTATTGATATTTATAAACCGTCAATATAAACTTATGTTGACGTTTTTTAAATGTCAATTATAGGATCGAAAATGTCAATATATATATTTATTGACGCTTATGAGCAGTAGTAGGACCACGTGTAGCTCGCTTACATGATGTCTTAGGAATATTGTCTTCACTCTGCACATCATCATCACCATGGAGTGATACATCATCTTCACTAGCCATAAATGGATATCCTGTCAAATAAATAGTGAATAAGTAAAATGAAATTTAAGTAAAATTAAATAAATTAAACATAGTAAACAATTATACCATCTATGTTTCATTTTCTTTCTCGACCCAAATGCCATCACAATCAGTGCGAATGTATATTGAACTATCATCTTCCATTTCTTCAGATGCATTAGATTGCTACAGTTCAAAGCTATGTCACCTAACTCATCTTCATTAATATGGTCTTCATACTCCCTCTTAGGGGGATGCAACACAATACACTATCGAGAATCACTTGGATCTTCAACATAAAAGATTTGTTTTGCTTGTGAAGCTAAAATAAAAGAATCTGACTTATGTCCTATACGTTTGAGATCAACTAGAGTAAATCCAAGTTCATCCGTTCTGACACCACCATTACTTTCAACCCAACTGCACTTGAACACTACAATCTTAAGGTTAATGTAATTTAATTCTCATATCTCTTGAATCACGCCATAAAATGACATGTTTGTGACTATTGGATTTTTATCTTTTGCACTAGATATTTGCATTGTTCTTGCTACTAAAGACACACCACTATTTTGCACATTACGAGAGCCATCTCGTAATTCTGTATTATAGCGAACACCATTCAGTACATAACTTAAATAGGTTATCACTATAAGTCATAAATATTTCAACTTAATTTGAAAAAAAATATTATATATATATATAAAAAAAAACGAAACTCAATTGTTAGAACCATACTTCCTCACGTATCCAAGAAATGAAAGTTCGATTGTGTTCATCTTGTAGCCACTTCTAATTTCTTGATCTTGATGGATTAATGACTTTTAAATAATTCATGTGTTTACTACAAAACATATAACATCATTATGATAAAATGGATCGAGTTTTAGTAACATAAAATAACCATTAAATGAATGATAAGTCAACATGCTCTATGAAAGGTTGTACATCATTTGTATTTTCTAGAACATACAAATGAGCCTGCTTTAGTTGTTCCTTGTCGGGCCTCATATGAGAAGCTGCAGACGAGGGTCTTCCAATTTCATCATTCTGATCTCGTTCATTAGCTTTTCTAAGTCCTATAGACGTTACATCATGTAGGAATTCAGAACAAAACTCTATAGCCTCTTCAACAATGCATCCTTCAGCGATACAACCTTCAGGTCAATTTCTATTTCGCACATATCCTTTAAGAACTTTCATGTAACGCTCAAAAGGATACATCCATCGAAGATACACAGGACCACAAAGTCGAACTTCTCTAACTAGATGTACTGTTAAATGCAACATTACCGTGAAGAACGATGGAGGAAAATATTTTTCAAACAGACACAATATTACCACAATCTCGTGCTCCAACACACTTAATTGTGAAACTTCAATCACCTTGCTGCATATTGCATTGGAAAAGAAACACAATCGTGTGATAGCATGTCTGACATGCTTAGGTAATGCAGCACAAATTGCAACTAGAAGCAACTGCTGCATGAGCACGTGACAGTCATGAGATTTCAAACCAGTGACTTTTAGATTATCAAGTGCTATGGGATTTTGTATATTGGAAGAATACCCTTCAGGAACTTTCATTTTTGACAATGATTGACAGACGACACGTTTCTCAGGTTTGGATAACGTATAACACGCTGGCGGTATAAATGTCCTTTTTCCTACAACTTTTGGTGCCAGCTCAGGACGAATGCCTAGTCGTTCTAAATCACGTCGTGTTTGCAATCCACCCTTTGTCTTACCAGGTATGTCCAGCAAAGTACCAATTAAATTCATGCATACATTCTTCTCAATATGCATAACGTCCAAACAATGTCGAATGTAAAGCTTCTTCCAATACTCAAGTTCAAAAAAGATAGATTTTTTCTTCCAACAACGACGTAGAGAACTTATTGATGTATTATCTTTTGACGTATCTTGATTAGAAAATTCATTTTTTAGAAAACTTTGAACAATACTTTTGCCAGACAGTGGTTGTGGTGCCCTTCCAAATTCTTTTTCGTTATTGAACGCTTTCATCTGCTTTCTAAATGGATGATCAAGTGGCAAAAATTTTCTATGTCCAAGATATGCCATCTTTTTTCCAAATTTTAGATGCATAGCTGATGTATTGTCGTCGCATATGGGGCATGCACAATATCTTTTAATAGTACAACCTGCTAAATTACCATATTCAGGGAAATAATTAATTGTCCATAACAACATTGCTTTTAATGTGAAAACTTCATCTCGATATCCATCGTAGCAGGGTACACCATCACTCCAACGAATTTTCAAATCTTCTATTAATGGAACCAAATATACATCTATGTTGTATCCCGGTTGCTTTAGTCCAGAAATTAGCATGGTTAGCATCATAAATTTACGTCTCATACTTAACCAAGGTGGGAGATTGTATGTGGTCAATATTACGGGCCAGGAACTGTACTTGCTATTCATCTCGCTATGAGGATTTATCCCATCGGTTGATAGAGCAAGACGAAGGTTCCTATCTTCACTTCCAAAATCAGGCCATAAGTGGTTGATCAATTTCCAAGATGGAGAATCAGCAGGATGACGTAAATTTCCATCGACTATTCTTTCGTTAGCATGCCACGTTAAGTTCTTTGAAATTAACAGACTATTGAACATTCTTTGAAATCGTGGAATTGGTGGAAAATACCATACAACTTTAGCAGGCACTCCTTCTTTCACTTCTAATGAATTCTTACGCTTCATCAACCGCGACTCATTATAGTGAGGACAATTAGATGCATCGACATATTCTTTTCTATATAGGCAACAGTCATTGGGACATGCATGAATTTTCTCATATGTCATTCCTAGAGTGACTAAAGTCTTTTTTGCCTCAAACGTAGATGTTGACAACTCATTATTTTCTGGTAATATATCTTTCAACAATGTTAACAACTCTGTAAAACTAGTATCACTCCACTCAAATTTTGCTTTTAAGTGATACAATTTGACTAATGTACCCAATTTAGTAAATCTTTTACAGCCTGGATATAGAGGTTTTTCAGCATCTGCAAGCAATTTCTTAAACTTTTTCGAATCATCTTCATAATTTTTCTGTGCAGCTTCAACCATCTCAACAACATTATCATCAGACTTATCCTCAGACATTTGTTTATAAGTATTATAATCTAAAGTTGGCTCTAAATTTCTTCTTGAATGACTTGCTATGGTTTCTCCGTGCCAAATCCAATTACTATATCTTTGGTCAATACCATATGCAAACAAATGATTTCTCACCTCATTAGTACTGAGATTCTTATAGTTCACGCACTTAACACATGGACATCTTATAGAAGTTTTACCATTCGCATGTCCCTGTGCAAACTCAATAAAAATCTCAACACCTTCTTCATACTCCTTTGATAATCTATCTTTCGACATCCATGATTTATCCATTATGTTATAACCTAATCAAATAAAGTAAATGAACAAGTAATTTTCTATTAATATAAATAAAATAGACAAATACAAAACACCTAAACCAAAACCTAATAATTAAAAAATAATAACTTATAGAAGAACTCCAAAACTAAACTAAACGAAATCATCTAAACTCAAAACGATCACTTAGTGTAACGCCCCAGGATTTTAGAACTATCCTAGCGACATTACTATCTTCTAGCCCAAACTAACCAAATGCACCGAAAATTTCGGCAGCATAACGACATACATAGGACTAAACCAAAATTTTTCCTTAACCTGTTAAGCATAAAACAAACTTCTATAAGCCAAACAATCCACAACTACACACCACAGCACCACAAATACACAACAGAACTCCTTCCACAAACTAACGAGTCAGATCTCGCATTCTCATTTAGCCACAATCAAGCAACAGAAACACCACATACTAGTTAAAGGCTTATAACACAATTACTAGAATAATAACTTTATTAAATGAAAGGAATCGAAACTTCAGATGAAGCTAAACATATTCTTTTTCCTCTATTAATTGCAATAACTCATTCAAGTCAAAGAAACGTCACAAATATGGAGCATCTTTGATACCTAAGCTAATAAAGCTAATCAATCTTCAAAATCTCTCCAAAGTTATGCATTCATTCCAAAAAAGAAAAAAAGAAAAAACAAACAATGTATATCTCAAACTCCAACAAACAGCTAAACTTACATATTCAAAGTTATACAGACAAAAACTAAACGAAATCATCTAAACTCAAAACGATGACTTAGTGTAACGCCCCAAGATTTTAGAACTATCCTAGCGACATTACTATCTCCTAAACCAAACAAACTGAATGCACTGAAAAAAAAATAAATTTTATCAAAACTCACGGCAAAACAAATAAACATAACAACCAAATTTAACTAACTTTTCAAAACTAATGAATATAGCATAATCAAAACTTAACTAAGTTATCAATTAAATTTAACTAAAACTTTTCAAAATCTATGAACAACTATAACTTAACAAAAACATAAACATAACATAAAAACTAAACATACTAAATTTTTTAACATAATAACTAAAATTATGAAAACAAATCAAATAAACCAAAAATTAAACTTATCAAAAGATAAGTTAATGAAAAACCAACATGTAAATCAACTTCCATATTTTTCTACATCTCTTATCACTCATGTACCCTTGTACTAAAAAAAAAAAGTAGTATCAAGAAAAGTTTGACTTTTTTCCAATGCTATTTTAAAGTAGTGTTGATAGAGGTAACTTATCAAGACGCTACTTTTAATGCATGGGAGAAACCAAAATGAATTTTATCAAAACTCACGACAAAACAAATAAACATAACAACCAAATTTAACTAACTTTTCAAAACTAATGAATATAGCATAATCAAAACTTAACTAAGTTATCAAAATTTTAAAACATAACAACTAAATTTAACTAAACTTTTCAAAATCTATGAACAACTATAACTTAACAAAAACATAAACATAACATAAAAACTAAATATACTAAATTTCTGAACATAACAACTAAAATTATGAAAACAAATCAAATAACTCAAAAATTAAACTTATCCAAAGATAAGTTAATGAAAAACCAACATGTAAATCAATTTCCATATTTTTCTACATCTCTTAGACAAATTCTAAAGGTTTAAAGATGTTGGTGTTGGATTTTATGCCCTAAAACTTGTAGATAGTAAATGAAACAAATTAATCGATCTCAATAAAGTGTTATTTGAGTAATTCAGTAATTTGGTTATTGAATAATCGAGTTTGCATTAATAAACCCTAAATCCAATAAACTAAGATCCAAGGTTGTTTAAATGAAACTTGGACTAGTATGTGGGGACATACGGGGATCGGTGTCCAAGTGACAACCTAAAAGGTCTATAGTATAGGGATAAGGCTGGGTACCTTATCCTGGTGACACTATGTGATACGATCCACCTTGTATTCGATACAGATGCAATGATCCAAAGAATCCATGTAGGAGACATGCAGGTGGGGGTATCCTATGCAATGAGTTTTCATAAGACTAGACCGCAAAATAGTAACCACTAGATGTAACGCCGTTAACTAGTTTAGGTTTCTATTTCAATAGGATGGCCTAGGTAACTCAATCTCAATCCTGAGTCTGTTATGAACCCCTTTCAGGAGGGATTGTCCTTAGATTTGTATGGGTGAGAGTGGCTGGTGCGTGTGTGAACTGAATGGATGGAATGTGAGATAAGATGGATAATAATAAGAAAGAAATATTCAGCCAACACTTAAGTGCAAGTATACACTGTCGCACGAAGTAATAAAAAAAACCTTAGAAAGTATTCCAAGGGTATCGATCCCACAAGGACTAAATTGGAAATTCATATTTGATGAAGAAACTGCTCAAATGATTGCTTTTGAACAAGGTAACCAAAGAAAATAAGTTGATTGATTGGGTTTTTGAAAAGATAAATAAAACAAGCAATAAAATAATAAAGAATAACAATAAGATAAAACGAGGTATTCAACATGGATTCATCCCTAAGGTAACAACCATACTCATGCAATATCTAACTTAAGTGTATTTAATGCCATTGGGTCAGATTTAAATTCCATTTGGCCCTTGTTTCCAAAAACCGTTAGAAGGCTAAGCGAGTATCGTTATGCACATTTCTGTGGCTCAACTCCGACATAGATAATTCACGAATGCAACCTATAACCCTAGAGTCGATATAGGGTGCCTTAGGCAGCTTGCCCTATACCGCCGAACAATCTCTTTCGAGCTTTTTCTCCTATATCACCTTTATGAGAACCGATATCGTTTGTCCCTTTCGAGATCAAACTCACATAGCATGCAAAGTCTAAGTGATCAAATTAAACTCAGCAAGATTAGAGCGATAATCAATAAAGAATGACATGCACTAAACACAACTTAAGCAAATAAAGCACTTTCAAGCCATTAAACCATAAGGGAATTCACCACATTGAACCCCTCAACGGGATTTAGCTACTCATGATGGGATGAAAAGCAAATGAACACATTTTCATTGAAATAATAATGTAAAGAATACAGAATAATGAGAAGTAATCACAAGCTGGAAATAAAGGAGATATCTAAATATTATGGGTTTTTTGTTTACACAATCCTTCTAGAGTTCGCTAAGACACTCCACTCTCTCAGTTTTACAAGATGGGAATGGCTGAAACTCTCTACAAACCACAAGGTTTGATGTCTAACTCTCTCTCGGGTTAGAATTTGGTCATCTAAGAAGGACCTCGGGCATCCTTACTCATTAGCGTCGAGCCAGGGTTCTGTCACCACCCTTTTCTTCCAAGTGAGTTCTGCTTGAATTTGACTTCGAATCTCGAGCTTATATAGTGTAGAAAGTGGTTGAGGAGCTGCGAAATAGGTGCTGGAAGGTTGCCCAGTCAGTTTCGGGGTCAAAACAACCGGTTAGGTGCGAAGAAGACTCGTCAACAACGACCCGCGTGTGACTCGAAACGGCCTCTGTTTTTCTAGAAATGCGGTCGCATTTCATTTTTTCCTTCCTAGAAATGCGGTCGCATTTCTGGGGAATTCCAGCTTTTCCTCTATTTTTTCTGCATAACAGCAAACTAAGTCAAATCCTCTTAAAATCAAGTCTTTTTAAGCATAAATGAGTTAAATTCGACAAAAGTAATTCTCAACACCCTATCTTATCAAATGAAGCATAATTTGAGTTCAGGAATAATAAATTGACCTAAACACTCAATATTTGACCAAGAAATGAGCTAAATATAAGGGTAAAATAGGTATATTTTTTACCCTTATCATACCCCCAAACTTAACTCATTGCTTGTCCTCAAGCAATTGCCAATCAAAATGTTAGAGATCAACTTTTTAATTGCCAATCAGAACATAAGAGCTCAATATTAATTGCAAACCAAAACGTTAGAGTTCATGTATAGTAATCAATCATGGTACTAGTATCAACTTTGCATTTTAAATCAAGTGACATGGAATCAAATAAACATGTATTTCAAGATTGTTTTCTAAAAAGTTTGCCTTTCAGGAGAGGGTTCTACTCTAGTGCCAGTCACAACGTCTGAGTTTCCTAGGCATGAAGATTTCTATTGTTCTTTTTCAAAGCAAAACTCTCTCTCATCCATCCTAACCAACATGCTTAAACTACCTAACTTCTACTCATAGAGCCTAGTGTAGTCCTTTTAGTCTAAGAAAACAATCTTTAGAAAAACAAAAGCATATACGAACTACTAGACCTTTTCCATCTCCCCCAAACTTATTTGACTGCTAGTGCTCTTTTTATTCAACTTTTTTTTCTCTCCTAAGAGCATCCTTGTTGTCATCTTTACCTTCGTTCTAGCTTATCGACACTTTGTGGTGAAGATATCTAGCTACGAGCAAAGTTCACAAGCTCGGAGTGATACTAACTTGCCTAGGTAAACCTTTCATGCAGTGGCAAACCATGGGTGTCATGAATGCCCCTGGTTACTCAGTAAACCCTTGGAAGGAGGAGTAACTCTCGGTTTTTTCATTTTTTTTTTTAAAAAAACTGAGCACATACTTTTTCCAGCAGTACAAATTTACAAAAGATATTTACAAAGTAAAGCATGTAGCACCCCCCCCCCCCCAAACTTAAAGGTAGACAATGTCCTCATTGGCTTGTTTTTTAGGCATGGGCTTAACATAGGGCTTTTTGTTTTCAAAACTTCAAGGCTAAACTCTCCTAGAGTGTTAGAAAGGTTAAACACGAGGAAGTTTAGACTCTAAGAAAATTTTGTAAAAAAAAAAGACTAATGGAAAGCCTATGACTAGAAAACAACTCAGTTGAGACAGTGGCACTATTGAGGTAGAACAAAGCTGTAGTTTTCATCATCAAGGGCTTAAAAGAAAATGCCTTTGAAACATGCTTTTTCTTCCAAAACTTTTTTTTTTTAGCACTTTTTCTTTAAAAGTTGATTTTTCTCTTCCAAAACTCATAGGTAAAGCTCAAAAACAGCAAGCAGATTTTTTCAAGAAAAGCATTAAAACCCAAGTTTATCTACTCTAAACTATCCACAAGCTAACTAAACTATTCTATGATCAAGACTATTAACAACTAAACATGAAAAGCAACTAAGAACAACAATCTAAACACTAAAAACATGCTAAACATCAAACCAAAAAACAGCATTATTCACAAAACAATTTCAGTCAAAGGGGATCAGAAAACTGCCCTATTCCTCGTCCGAGAAACTCTCTTTCTCTTCATTCTCTTCATCTTCCTCTTCATCAGAATCCTCTTCTTCTTGAGGCAGCAGTGACTGAGGGAAATTTGGAAAGACCGGAGCAATGCTAGGGGCGATAGATAGATAGAACTCTCTAATAACTTCATCCCTCTCCTTGGCATATGTCCAATATGTCTTCAGGTTCTCCCTGATTTGATCAAGCTGGCGGTGGACCATGCCTAGGGCTTCCGATGCTGGTGAAGGCCCTGCAAAAAGAGTGTGCTGGGATGGAGAGGCTACATTCGGCCCTAATTGAGGAGTGGCCTGTGATGTGGAGGCTTTATCCTTCCTCTAGATGCTGTTCTGCTAGAGTTTCCCTATCAAGGACATGTCAATGGTTGGTTTAAAGAAATGGTGTTCCTCGTCCTTGCCTGGCACAATCTTCACCCTCTGACAGAGCTGGGTGATGAGTGAGCCGAAGAAAATCTTGCCTGCCCTTTTCCGTCCACAGGCTAAGATTTCATCCCTGATGATGCTCCCTACGTTGATTTCCAACCCCTTCATAAGACAATAGAGTAGCATCACTCTATCTACTGAAATTGTGCTGTCGTGGGTGGTTGGCATCAAGCGGTTCTTAATGAAGTGAAGCCAAATTGTTGATTCTGGCTTTAGGTCGCTTGGCACTAAAGACTTCACCTTCGTCTGTGATTCTTTCCATTGGACCCCCTTGTTGGCCACGAGTTTCAATGCTTCCTTCATTTGCTTGGTCGAAGGGTTCCTTATCACATCATTCCCTCTAGTCCTCGGCCTCTTGGCAAATATTGGGTCATTCTTGTTCTTTGTCCTCCTCTCAGCCTTGATCTCTCTCTTTCTCTTTCTTCTCAACGCTGCAGAGATAGGGACTTGGTCATCATCTAGCTCCTTTACCTCTGAATCAGATTCTGTTTCAGAATCAGAATCACTAGAGGTCTCGGCCTCCTCGTCTTCTTTTTCCCTTCTTCCCTCTTCTCTCCCGAAGAGGTGCTATCAGCAGCTGGTGGGTCATGTGTGAATAGAGGCTGAAAAACCTCTTCAGCTGGCTGATCAACGGTGGCCTCAGCTAGGCCTTCCTCAGAATGCAGCCCAAATGTGGTCGCATTCTAGCCTTCATTCTCTACTTCCCTTTCTTTTCCTTTTTCCAAATTTTCTTCTGTTGGCCCCTGTTGGGCCTCTTCTTCTACCCTTCCTTGCAGTGCTTTGGCTTCACTTTGAGCCTTGTGGAGTGGCTCAAAGGCTGCAAGGAAGTCTTCAGCTTCTCTCCTTCTTCTTTCATCTTCTCTCATTTCTTCCCTTCTCTCTTCCTCAAGGAGTTGCAAATCCACAGCAGCCCTCCTGAGGTTTTCCTCATATTTTCTCTCTTCCTCAGCTTCTAAGGCCCTCTCGGCCTCTTGCTCTTCTTCTCTTTTTCTTTTCTCATCCCTCTCATCTCTTTCCTTTGCAAACTCATCTTCCTCAGTCATTTTCTGATTTTCCATCTCTCTCTCCACTTCAACTTCTTTCAAAGCATCTTGTTCAGCCTTGTACCCCTCTTCAATCTCAAGGGCCTTTGCCACTGCTTGGCGGATTATTCCTTCGAATACATCGGGAGGCATCCTTGCGGTTTTTAGGGGCTGAATTTCAAGCGGCTTTTCAGACACATTTCCCTTTGGGCTCTCTTTCTTGCACTATAAGTGACAACGGGCTTGGTCCTGCAAGAGAGAGAAGGGTTAGTTGAGGGTTCGGAAACCTTACCCAGTGAAGCTTCTCCTTGCCGAGAGCTTTCAGCTGCCTTGGCGGCTTTTTCTTCGTCTTGTCGATTCCCTTCTTCTTCAAGGGCAGCTCGTCTCTTGGCACCCATCTCTCAGATCATCTCAAACCATTCCTGCGAACGTTTCCTGTACTGTTGAGTGGCGGGTTTTTGGGTTTGACGGACAGAAGTGGAGCGCATGAACCTCTTTGGCGTAGATGAACTCGGCATCTCCCTCGACGTGGCCGACATTGCCGAAGAAGATGGAGTAGGAGCGTCGGCGCTTGGTTCACGATCGCCAGCGAGAATCCCGTGGGTCTCGTCCTTCGTGTGTCGTGCATGGGCGTAACAGAGGTCTGTTATTGCGGTCAGTTGCTTGCTTCAGCTTCGTGAGTGTTCAGATTACTCTGAGAACGAGTAACTTTGCATGAGGATGATGATCCTTGGGTGTTCTTCATCTTCTTGGTTGTGGGTTTTTCGGTTTCACGATGGAGAATATGGAGAGTTGAGGGTTTGACTTGAATGCAAAGGTTTGATGTTTGGTGAAGAGGAAAAGAGCTTAAGTCAAGCTATTTATACTTTTCTAATTAGGTCACGTGCAGGTCAACGAAAATCGTGACTCCCTTTTTATTCGGGCAAATGCGATCGCATTCCCAAATACACTGGGGAGAAATGCGATCGCATTTCACCCAGTTTTTCTGTCTTCACTTTTTTCCTTTGCTTTCTCCTTTTCTCTGAAACACTTATAAACAAGTTAGAAAGCTCATATGCTTAATCATGATTTATTTACTCTTTTTTTTTCTCAATCTAAAAAGAATTAAGGAAATGTTTTGATCAATTCAACTTCCAGGCAAGTCCCCAGGTAGAGGTGTTCCCTACGGTCAGCTTAAATACCTCAGCCTAGTCAAGACTTGCCTTAGACAAAGTTCCATCTTTGATCAAAAATCATTTATTTAAAACAAACTTACACTTTTTCATTTTCCTGCTTCTTCTTTTTAACACTAGACAGGGCACAAAATAATATGGACTTTTCAGAACTCCCAGGTAAATCCCCAGGAAAAGGTGTTCCCAATGGTCATCTTAAATACCCTTTCCTAGACAGGATTTTCCTAGACAGAGTTTTTACTCTTGTCCCTATATTTTAGAATTCTAGTCTAGATTATTATTTATAAACCTAGATAATATACAAAAATTTATTCAAGGTGTAGAAATCATACCAAATCAATCACGGAGACATGGGCTTCCTCATCCTCGAAGCCTCTTCCCCAATATGGTTTTATCCTTTGTCGCTTTATGGTTTGACTGCTTTCTTCCACTTCAATCTTTTTCCCACTTTTTTCGTCCAATTCTTCATTTCCAAGTATATCCTCCAAAGTTTCTTTCTTCATTATTTCCTGCAAAGTAGATTTAGAGAGTTCATCAATTTCATCGATCATCGAACATTCCTCGAAATCTCCAGGGTACTTCATTGCACTCATCATGTTAAACGTGATTTGCTGATCATTGACCCTCATGGTCAATTCTCCCTTCTGGACATCTATCAAGGTTCTGCCTGTGGCTAGGAACGGTCGTCCTAAGATGATCGGTACATCCTTGTCGGCTTCGCAATCTAAGATGATGAAATCTGCAGGGAAAACAAACTTATCAACTTTAACCAATATGTCTTCAATCTTTCCAATGGGATGTGTAAGCGATCGGTCTGCCAACTGCAAGGTCACAGTTGTCGGTCGTGCATCACCTATTCCTAACTGCTTAAAAACCAAATATGGCATTAAGTTGATGCTTGCTCCCAAATCGCACAGAGCTCTGCCTACATCCCTGCCTCCTATAGAGCATGGAATTGTAAAGCTTCCTGGATCTTTAAGCTTGGGAGGGATTTCGTTCTTTACTAGTGCACTGGAACATTCCGTGAGTGCAACCGTTTCGTATTCCCCAAACCTTCTCTTTTTCGATAGGATATCTTTTAGGAACTTTACGTATGTAGGCATTTGTTCAAGTGCCTCCACTAATGGTATGTTAATGTGCAACTGCTTCAATACATCTAAGAACTTCTTGAACTGTACATCTTGTGAGGCATGTTTGAATCTCTGTGGGTACGGAGGAGGTGGTCTGTAATCTGGGTCTATCACAAACTTTTAAGGTTTTGCGGTCGCATTCCCCTTTTTCTCAAACTTTGATTTTTCTTCTTTTTCTACCAAGGCTTCCGTCTCCTTGGTCCTTTCTACTTTTTCTTCTTTATTCTTTGAAATATCTGTGGTATTGTCTGACTTCTTTTCACAAATCTTTTTTTGAGCGTCAATTGGGATCTCTGCTTCTGAACTTCCTGGATACTCTGGTCCATCGTATTCTAATCCACTTCTTAGGGTCACTGCCTTGCATTGTTCCTTGCCTTCTCTATGAGGGATCTTGGTCTTGCTAGGCAACGTCCCTTGAGGTTTATTCTTAATCTCCTAAGCAATTTGTCCAAGCTGAACTTCCAAATTCCTGACTGCAGCATCATTCCTTGCCATGTACTCCTTCATAAGAGTCTCTAGATTTGACTCTTGGCTCTGCACTGGAACTTGTTGGAAGTTTTTCTACGGCTGTTGTTATGTAGGTTGCTTTCCAAACTGATGATTATTGGAATTACTCGATCCGGCTTGTCCTCCCCAAGAAAAGTTTGGATGTTGTCTCCATCCTGGGTTGTATGTAGCCGAATAAGGATTCCATCTATTTTGGTTCTGATTTCCTTGTGGACCTACATAAAAAACAGAAGTAGGATTTAGTGGACAACTATCAGCGATGTGTTCCTCACCACATATCTCACAACAGAAGGAAGAAACAGCATTAGCAGGGGCTATGTTGGCTTGATTGTTCATGGGTATGCCCATCATCATGCTATGAATGACCTTGATCTGGGCTTGCATCGTCAAGTTAGCCTCTGTTTCTACTGCTTTCATTGGATTTTTCAAAATGGTTGTTGGTTCATTTTCTCCCCAATGTCGATTGTTGGTGGCTATGGTATCTAGAATAGTGTGCGCCTCATTAGCAGACTTCTTCAGAAAAGATTCGTTTGTAGATGCATTTACTAGTGCCTTTGAAGCTTGATCTAACCCACTGTAGAAATGCTCCAAAATAATGCAAGCAGGCAGTCCATGGTGTGGACACTTTCGAACCAGCCTCTGGAATCTCTCCCAAGCTGCATCCAACGGTTCATTGTAAGACTGTCTGAAAGCAATGATTTCTGCTCTGTACTTGGCATTCTTATTGGAGGGAAAGAACTTCTCCAAAAATTTCTCCACCAAATCATTCCAAGAGGTGATGGAGTTTGGAGGAAATTAATCCAACCAGGCTTCAGCATCTCCCTGTAAAGAAAACGGAAAAAGTTTTAGCTTTAAAGTATCTTATGGCACTCCTGTTACTTTAAAAGAATTGCAAACTCTCAAAAATAGTTTAATATGCTTGTGTGGATCCTCATTTGGAAGTCCTGAGAATTGGCCCATCGTATTTAACATTTGGAACATCACTGGTTTAAGCTCAAATTGTGGAGCATCAATTGGTGGCTCCAAGATTCCTAGATTCAATGTCTGGACAACTGGTAAAGCGTAGTCCCTTATTGCTCGATTTCGATCTTCAGCAATGTAGATCGAGTTTTCTTGTTGTGGCACCAGTGGAACTGGAGGAACAGGAGGAATTCTCCCGCCATTCTACTCCCTTCCACGATCTTGTAGATCAACATGAGGATCGACTCCAGGAGGATCCATTGGAAATTCTTGAATGTAAGATGCTTCCTCTAGAAATTCCTGTGCGCTCAACTCTTGTTGCTCCCTCTTCTTTCGTCTCTATTCCTTCCTTCGACGACGAAAGGTTCTTTCTATCTCCGGATCAATGTCAAGGAGTGGATACCCCTTGCTCATGCACTAACTCCAACCTGCAAAAGAAAAACAATTGCAAACCGAAGTCAAAGTCCCTTTGAGACAGAAAGTGCGGTCGCAATCTGATCGCAACTTCAAAAACAAATTTGGTTTCACTTTTGGTCCCCGACAACGACGCCAAAAACTTGGTGCGTGTGTGAACTGAATGGATGGAATGTGAGATAAGATGGATAAAAATAAGAGAGAAATATTCAGCCAACACTTAAGTGCAAGTATACACTGTCGCACGTAGTAATAAAAAAAACCTCAGAAAGTATTCCAAGGGTATCGATCCCACGAGGACTAAATTGGAAATTCAGAGTTGATGAAGAAACTGCTCAAATGATTTCTTTTGAACAAGGTAACCAAAGAAAATAAGTTGATTGATTGGGTTTTTGAAAAGATAAATAAAACAAGCAATAAAATAATAAAGAACAACAATAAGATAAAACGAGGTATTCAACATGGATTCATCCCTAAGGTAACAACCATACTCATGCAATATCTAACTTAAGTGTATTTAATGCCATTGGGTCAGATTTAACTTCCATTTGGCCCTTGTTTCCAAAAACCGTTAGAAGGCTAAGCGAGTACCGTTATGCACATTTCTGTGACTCGACTCCGACATAGATAATTCACGAATGCAACCTATAACCCTAGAGTCGATATAGGCTGCCTTAGGCAGCTTGCCCTATACTGCCGAACAATCTCTTTCGAGCTTTTTCTCCTATATCACCTTTATGAGAACCGATATCGTTTGTCCCTTTCGAGATCAAACTCACATAGCATGCAAAGTCTAAGTGATCTAATTAAACTCAGCAAGATTAGAGCGATAATCAATAAAGAATGACATGCACTAAACACAACTTAAGCAAATAAAGCACTTTCAAGCCATTAAACCATAAGAGAATTCACCACATTGAACCCCTCAACGGGATTTAGCTACTCATGATGGGATGAAAAGCAAATGAACACATTTTCATTGAAATAATAATGTAAAGAATACAGAATAATGAGAAGTAATCACAAGCTGGAAATAAAGGAGATATCTAAATATTATGGGTTTTTTGTTTACACAATCCTTCTAGAGTTCGCTAAGACACTCCACTCTCTCACTTTTACAAGATGGGAATGGGTGAAACTCTCTACAAACCACAAGGTTTGATGTCTAACTCTCTCTCGGGTTAGAATTTGGTCATCTAAGAAGGACCTCGGGCATCCTTACTCATTGGCGTCGAGCCAGGGTTCTGTCACCACCCTTTTCTTCCAAGTGAGTTCTGCTTGAATTTGACTTCGAATCTCGAGCTTATATAGTGTAGAAAGTGGTTGAGGAGCTGCAAAATAGGTGCTGGAAGGTTGCCCAGTCAGTTTCGGAGTCAAAACAACCGGTTAGGTGCAAAGAAGACTCGTCAACAACGACCCACGTGCGACTCGGAACGGCCTCTGTTTTTCCAGAAATGCGGTCGCATTTCGCATTTCTGGGGAATTCCAGCTTTTCCTCTGTTTTTCTGCATAACAACAAACTAAGTCAAATCCTCTTAAAATCAAGTCTTTTTAAGCATAAATGAGTTAAATTCGACAAAAGTAATTCTCAACACCCTATCTTATCAAATGAAGCATAATTTGAGCTCGGGAATAATAAATTGACCTAAACACTCAATATTTGACCAAGAAATGAGCTAAATATAAGGGTAAAATAGGTATATTTTTTACCCTTATCAGTGGACAGTTCGCCGACTCAATAATCCTACCATTTCAGGGGCAAGACCGAATAGGGGCTGGGAACATAACAGTACAAGATGGAATTCACTCCTTCCCCTATTGGGGTAAGTAGATGTGTGTTCCCTTAAGGGCTGATTCCAGGGCTTGAACAAAGGCACGTCGTCCTCTCCTGGCCCGAGAGGAACTCCTGTTTAGTGGTTGGACCCTAAACAACTTGTTCATTAGAGGGATCAGCGGTACTTAAGGAACCAGAGGCAACCCAGGGGTAAAACGGTAATTTGACCCAGCTGGTGTTACGAACACACGTGAAGGATTAACTTACTGCATTGGTCGATATCCGTGGATACATAAATATTCTACAGTGAGAAGAGTGCAGCTGTGGGTCTTTAGTGGAGTGACCCACAGTTAACGAATGTTGACTAACTTGGTTAATGAGTTTAGCAAATTAGTCTCGTATCGTTGGAGCTTCTGATCTGTACGTCCATTAGGTCCCATTGGTAGCTCGTAAAGATAATTAATTATTTATTAAAATTAGATATAAATAAGATAATCGATTTGATCTTATTCATGATCTTTTCCTATTAGGAAAAGGTCTTGGCCTTTCCTATAAATAGGACCCCTAGGGTGGGGTGAAAGGCATCTCATTCATTCTTCTACTCTCAGAGAATTCCCCTGAAGGCTCCCTCTAGACTCCCACCAGTCTCATGCCTCTAGAAGTCTCATAGTCATACTGGTGTAGCTATAGTGGTGGTGTTCACACTTGTTCGTGATTATTTCACAAGCAGTTGGTGAATTTAATGTGAGTCGTCAACGAGAGTAAGTAATTTGTTACTATATATATTAGATTTAGATCTAATATTTTTGCATGCTTAGCCTTAATATAAATCTAGAATAGTTCTAAGTTTATTGCCAATTGTTGCTCACCGCAAGCGTACGGGTCGTCACAAGTAATATAAAACGGAAGAGTTCCGAGTATCGAATCCACAGGGAGGCAAAGCGAAAATTAAGCAAGCAAAAATCTCTTGAGCACTACAAATAATTAGGAGAAATAATATTTAGGGGACAGTTCATGCAGACAAAAAGGATTCAAAAATTAAAGCAGCTAAAGAAAATGATTTGATCAATCAAAAAAAGAATAAAATGGAGAGAAAGAGGTTTCTTTAAATGGGAAGAGGGGTCTTGAAAATCTATTATTAGCCAAACAATTGTTATAATTATCCTATCTCATTGCCCAACTAATTATAATCCTAGAATCTCCGTTAATCACATAGGATCTCCTGTCGGTTTCCCCTAATTGTAATTAATTCATTTTAACAACCTAAGTGTCCTTAGCGCTATTAAAAATCATTAATTATTACGCTCTGATTCATTTTAGGAATCTAAGTTTAATCAACTAATCCCGGTGTCACGACGGGCAATTAAACTAGTTGCATGGATTATGATCTATCCTAACTTCTCTCCGTCGAGTCTCCATTAAGAATCGAATCATTACACAATTGGCCAGATTGAATAAAACATTAAGCACATCCATACAAATAATTAGGAAAAAGGGCACGAGACAGGTAATTATAACAACATTTTGACTATAATTTCATTTCAAGACCCCAAATTGGGGTTTAGCTATACATAGCTAAAATATCCACAACATTTACAATAGAAAGCATAATTAAGAGCATAAAAGGAAAGGAATTGGCCGTCGAAGAACCCCTTCGCTGACGCTCAGAGCTCCGCCGAACACTCCTTGAGCTTCCTAGGATGCTCCCCAAAATTCCCCAAATATTTCCCACTAAGAAATCTCTCAAAAAGGCTAGAAAGCCTTGAGAGAGGCTCCAAAGGAGCCAAAGGAGGGAGGAAAGGAAGGAAATGATGGAATGATTGATTGATTGATTGATGCAAAATGAGGCACCCAAGGGTGCCCTTTTATAGGCCCGGATTAGGGGTAGCGTCGCGACGCTACATTGCACAGCGTCGCGACGCTGCTATGCACGCGTCTTGTTGCCCAAGAAATGGACAGCGTCGCGACGCTGTGCCATTTTCCAGCATATAGGCTTCGGTTTGGGCTAATTTTTGGGCCTTCTCTTCACTTCTTTTTTTGGGCTTTTTCTCCATGATTGATCTCTATGACTCCCCTTTTTGTCCAAGCTTGGAATTTGGGCTTGATTAGCTTCATTTTGGGCATTTTTTCCTCAAAATCCACAACTTTGCTCCTAAGGACCAAATAACGAAATACATTAAATATTTTCATTAAAAACACGATTAAAGCACAGAAAAGCCTAATAAATTGGGACTAAAATTGCGACATTTTTGCTCGCTATCACCAATGTATTGGTATTTTAGATTAAACAAAATTAATTACGAATCGGTCCCAATCACGCTTCCGCTTTACGGAATTATGGAATTCCAATCCTTCAGTTGGAACTTACCGAATAACTCGAAATTTCTGCTGGTTTGTGTTCGAATTAACCCCAACAACCAAGTTCCCAAGACGATGGGCTATGAGTAACTCGTTTTAAGGCCGTTCGAGTTGGGTATTCGTCGAAAACAAATTTCAAGTCCAAACGCGTGCTGGTTGGCTTTCAAAGAACCTTAAATCTGTAAAATTAAAGCTACTAAATAGTGGGTAATCCAAATTCCAAGTCGAATAAGCATGAGTCATGATCTAGAACAATTTCGAAGTCTAAGACTACATGTGCATAAAGCTAAAATATCAAGAAATCGAGTGGGTCGAGGCTGAACCTACCAAAAGGGGCGGAACTTACTAAAAGTCTAAAACAGTGAGTTGAACGACAGTGCTTGTGCGAGCTGAACGACGAGCTAAACAGCAGTGTTGGGGCGAGCTGAACGGGCGGTTGAACAGGCAGCTGAACAAAGTTGAACGCACGGCTGAATGGGTGGTTGAACGAAGACGAACGTGCGGCTGAATGAAGACGAACGTGCGGCTGAATGAGCGGCTAAACGAAGACAAACGCGCGGCTGAACGAAGACAAACGAACGAAAAAAATGGCTGAACCGAAAAAATTGACGGCTGTGCGCGAAGATGGCCATGGGCGGCTGCGTGAACAAGAAAGAGAGGGAAAAAGAAAGGATGAAGGATTCTAGGGTTTTTTTTCTTTTCTTTATTTTTTATTTGTTCCTATTTCTTTTATTTCTTTTAATCCACCCAAATAAACAAAATTTGAGAGTCTTGGGTTCTTTTTTTTCCAACTTTATCTCTTTTCTAATTAAAAATCAAATTTAAATTCCTAAAATCACTTCAAATTTGGGAGCAATTTAAACTTAAATCCAAAATCCCAAAAAAGGATAAATTTTTTTACGTTTATTGCACGTCAAGAAACCCTCATTAATATCTTTCAAAAAAAAAAAAAAACCCTCATTAATATTGACGTTTATTGCACGTCAATATAATAATGTTTATTGACGCTTATGAGCCATCAATGAATGCCGATTTTATTGACGGCTAATAAGCGTCAATAAAAACCGTCAACAAAATCCTTTTCATTGATGTTTTTTGTCCGTCAACTATGTGACAAGGCGGAGTTGGACGAAAATCTACGTAAAGTACGCTTTTAATCACATTTATTGACACGTTTTGTCCATCAACATAACCCATATCATTTCTCGATACCATAAAACCGTCAATATATCTATTTAATTATTAATAATTTATTTTAAAGTACAAAAATTACGTTTATTGATGCTTTTTTGACACAAGCGTCAATAAACGTAAAAAGCCAAGCGTCAATAAAGGTCAAATTTGTAGTAGTGAATTGGCTTAGTCTTCTAAAGGCACCTGTTCGTGAGTTGCTACCGCAAGCGCACGGTATCGCAAGTAATATAAAACGGAAAGAGTTCCGAGTATCGAATCCACAGGGAGGCGAAGCAAAATTTAAGCAAGCAAAGATTCCTAGAGAACTAAAAATACTTGGGATCAACAATATTTAGGGACCAGATCATGCAATCAAGAAAATTAAAAATCAAAACAACTAGAGAGAAAATTTTGATCAATCGATAAAAATAAAATGCGGAGAAAGAGTTTTCTAATGGGAAGAGGGGTCTTGAAAATCAATTATTAGCTAAACAATTGCTACAATTGTCCTATCTCGTCGCCCAACTAATCATACTCCTAGAATCTCCGTTAATAACATAGGTTCTCCTGTCGGTCTCCCCTAATTGTAATTAATTCATTTTAACAACATAAGTGTCCTTAGCGCCATTAAAAATCATTAATTATTACGCTCTGATTCATTTTAGGAATCTAAGTTTAATCAACTAATCCCGTTGTCACGACGGGAAATTAAACTAGTTGCATGGATTATGATCTATCCTAACTTCTCTCCGTCGAGTTTCCATTAAGAATCGAATCAGTACACAATTGGCCAGATTGCATAAAGCATTAAGCACATCCATACAAATAATTAGGACAAAGGGCTAGAGATAGACAATTATAACAATATTTGAACTAAAATTTCATTTCAAGACCCCAAATGGGGGTTTAGCTATTCATAGCTAAAGTATTCACAATAATTACAATGGAAAGCATAATAAAGAGCATAATAAAAGGGGAGGAATTGACCGTAGAAGACCCCTTTGCTACGCTTGGAGTCCCTCCGAAAACTCCTTGAGCCTCCTAGGATGCTCCCCAAATTCCCAAAAATTTTCCCACTAAGAAAGCTCTCAAAAGGCTAGAAAGCCTTGAGAGAGGCTCCAAAGGAGCCTTAGAAAGAAAGGAAACAAGGAATGGAATGATGATTGATGCCTAAAATGAGGCACCAAGGGGCGCCTTTTATAGGCTCGGAAATGGGGTAGCGTCACGATGCTACATGGCACAACGTCGCGACGCTGTGACGTCATCGACTTGCCGGCCAAGAAATGGACAGCGTCGCGACGCTATCCTTACAGCGTCTCGACGCTATGCGTTTTCCAGATTTTCCAGCTGCGGATTGGGCTTCTTTGCTTGGGCCAACTTCAATTCTTTTTGGGCTTTTTCTTCATAGATGTCCTCTTTTGACTCCCCTTGACCCAATCATGGAAATTGGGCTTGAATGGCTTCACTTTGGGCACTTTTTCCACAAAATCCACATCTTTGCTCCTAAAGACCAAATAACAAAATATATGAAATATTTTCAATAAAAACACAATTAAAGCACAAAAAAGCCTAATAAATTGGGACTAAAATAGCGACATTTTTGCTCGCTATCAGCACCTACAGCGGAGCTGAATAAAAGTTGGACTTAACTCACAATCTAGTTCTCAAGGTAATTGCAGGCGCAACTGAGAGATGTTATCTACGCCATGTCTATGTGGGCAACATAGATAGTGTTTCTCAGCCGACTGCAATGCTTGAGTAAATTGTGGACGCATAGGTGGGCGTAATGTGATGCTTAAAGTTGATGTTATTTGATTTCCCATGTTTACCTCATAGAGTTTCTACTGTTTTCATTTATTTGCTTATCTTTACTTTTTTTTCTCAATAAAAACACCATCCAAACTATATTTTTTAGGCTACCATCTCTATGGTTGCAAATTTAGAGGAAGTTCCAGTTTTTATAGATTCTTGTGTTTACTCAACTAGTCACCATCTCCCTTGGGTACGATATTCGGAATACTTTCCACTTTATTACTTGATAGTGTATACTTGCAAGCACTCACTCAAGTTTTTGGCACCGTTGCCGGGGAGATTTTGGTAAAACGGTTGATTAGCACAAACTTTAGTTTCTGTAAAGTAGGAATTGCGATCGGTTTGCGACCGCAAATTCCTCTATCATAGGACATCAATTCTTTTTGTAGGGATTATTCTTTGCATATTGGGATTGGTGTATGTTCAAAAGACCTGAATTTAATTTTGACCCTGAGATAGAGAAGACTTTTCGACAGTGCCGTAAGGAGCAAAGAAGGAAGTTAAAGGAACTACGAAAACTTCAACAACAGAAAACCCCAGAAGAAATTTTTCTACAGGAAATTGCTATGGAGCCACCTGTTGAAGACCCTCTTGGTTCGCAATAAAGAGGAGCACAACCTAACAATGTGCAGCAGCAAGGTGCAGCAACAAATAATCCAATACTTATTGCAGATGAAAGGAATAGAGCCATCAAGGATTATGCGGCCGCAACTTTTTACAATCTCAATACAGGAATTGTTGAGCCAGTTATCGATGCCAACCACTTTTAGCTCAAGTCAATCATGTTCCAAATGCTTCAGACGATAGGCCAATTTTTTAGGACTTCCTAATGAAGATCCTCACAAACACATGAAGCAATTCTTGAGAATATGCAACTCATTTAAGATCAATGGAGTATCCAATGAAACTTTACGTTTGAAACTTTTTCCATTTTCTTTACAGGGTAATGCAGAAGCATGGTTAGATTCTTTCCCACCAGATAGCATCACCACATGCGATGAGCTTGCTGAAAAATTTCTTTTGAAATTTTTCCGCCCACAAAGAATGAACAAATCCGAGGGGAAATTATCACTTTTAAACAAGGACCACAAGAAGGAGTAGACACTGTTGGGTTTTATGCCCTAAAACTCGTAGATAGTAAATGAAACAAATTAATCGATCTCAATAAAGCGTTATTTGAGTGATTCAGTAATTTGGTTATTGAATAATCGAGTTTGCATTAATAAACCCTAAATCCAATAAACTAAGATCCAAGGTTGTTTAAATGAAACTTGGACTAGTATGTGGGGACATACGGGGATCGGTGTCCAAGTAACAACCTAAAAGGTCTATAGTATAGGGATAAGGCTGGGTACCTTATCCTGGTGACACTATATGATACGACCCACCTTGTATTCAATACAGATGCAATGATCCAAAGCATCCATGTAGGAGACATGCGGGTGGGGGTATCCTATGCAATGAGTTTGCATAAGACTGGACCGTGAAATAGTAACCACTAGATGTAACGTCGTTAACTAGTTTAGGTTTCTATTTCAATATGATGACCTAGGTAACTCGATCTCAATCCTGAGTCTATTATGAACTCCTTTCAGGAGGGATTGTCCTTAGATTTGTATGGGTGAGAGTGGCCAGTTCGCCGCCTCAATAATCCTACCATTTCAGGGGCAAGATCGAATCGGGGCTGGGAACATAACAGTACAAGATGGAATTCACTCCTTCCCCTATTGGGGTAAGTAGATGTGTGTTCCCTTAAGGGATGATTCCGGGGCTTGAACAAAGGCGCGCCTGTTGGGTTTTATGCCCTAAAACTCGTAGATAGTAAATGTATATTTGACCGAACATTACTAAATGTGATGTATTATTCAATGTTTGTATTATATCTTGTCTTATTAACCTTAATCCAATAAACTAAACATCCAAGGCTAATAGAATGAGGCTTGAACTAGTATGTAGGGACATACGGGGATCAATGTTCAAGTTTTAGCCTAAAGGGTCTGTAGTATAGGGATAAGGCTGGGTACCTTATCCTGGTGACACTATGGATACGGCCCGCTTTGTATATTGATACAAACGTATTGACCCAACGCATTCATGTAGTTGACATGCGAGTGGGGGTATCCTGTGCAATGAGTTTGCACAAAGACCGGACCGCGAAATAGTTAACCACTAACTGTAACGCCGTTAGTTAGCTCGGTTTCTATTTCACTAGGATGACCTAGGTGTTGGGTTTTATGCCCTAAAACTCGTAGATAGTAAATGAAACAAATTAATCGATCTCAATAAAGTGTTATTTGAGTAATTCAGTAATTTGGTTATTGAATAATCGAGTTTGCATTAATAAACCCTAAATCCAATAAACTAAGATCCAAGGTTTTTTAAATGAAACTTGGACTAGTATGTGGGGACATACGGGGATCAGTGTCCAAGTAACAACCTAAATGGTCTATAGTATAGGGATAAGGCTGGGTACCTTATCCTGGTGACACTATGTGATACGGCCCACCTTGTATTCGATACAGATGCAATGATCCAAAGCATCCATGTAGGAGACATGCGGGTGGGGGTATCCTATGCAATGAGTTTGCATAAGACCGGACCGCGAAATAGTAACCACTAGATGTAACGCCGTTAACTAGTTTAGGTTTCTATTTCAATAGGATGACCTAGGTAACTCAATCTCAATCCTGAGTCTGTTATGAACCCCTTTCAGGAGGGACTGTCCTTAGATTTGTATGGGTGAGAGTGGCCAGTTCGCCGACTCAATAAGCCTACCATTTCAGGGGCAAGACCGAATGGGGGCTGGGAACATAACAATACAAGATGGAATTCACTCCTTCCCCTATTGGGGTAAGTAGATGTGTGTTCCCTTAAGGGCTGATTCTAGGGCTTGAACAAAGGCGCGTCGTCCTCTCCTAGCCTGAGAGGAACTCCTGCTTAGTGGTTGGACCCTAAACAACTTGTTCATTAGAGGAATCAGTGGTACTTAAGGAACCAGAGGTAACCCAGGGGTAAAACGGTAATTTGACCCAGCTGGTGTTACGAACACACGTGAAGGATTGACTTACTGCTTGGTCGATATCCGTGGACACAGAAATATTCTATAGTAAGAAGAGTGCAGCTGTGGGTCTTTAGTGGAGTGACCCACAGTTAACGAATGTTGACTAAACTTGGTCAATGAGTTTGGCCAATTAGTCTCGTATCGTTGGAGCTTCTGATCTGTAGGTCCATTAGGTCCCACTGGTAGCTCGTAAAGAGACTTGAGGCAATTAAGTATAAATTGTAAATTGAAAGTGTTCAATTTATTTGGGGAATCGTATAATGTATATTGATGCATTATAATATAAAGTTTATGAAACTTTATAATATAATTTTTGAATTAATTTAAAAAAAAATTAATTCTTGAGAGAAAGTATTTGAAAGAGTTCAAATAAATTTAATATGAATTGGATTCATATTAATTTTAATTTTAATAAAATCCCTAAGATTAAATATATGATATTTAATTGGGTAAATTAATTAATTATGGAATTAATTAATTATTTATGAAAATTAGAGACCTTTTCCTATTAGGAAAGAAAATATTTGAAAGAGTTCAAATAAATTTAATATGAATTGGATTCATATTAATTTTAATTTTAATAAAATCCCTAAGATTAAATATATGATATTTAATTGGGAAATTAATTAATTATGGAATTAATTAATTATTTATTAAAATTAGAGACTTTTTCCTATTAGGAAAAGGTCTCCCTTTTCCTATTAGGAAAAAGGTCTTGGCCTGTACTATATATAGGACCCCTGGGGTGGGGTGAAACGGATCCCATTCATTCTCCTACTCTCAGAGAATTCTCCCAAAGGCTCCCACAAGTCTCCTGCCTCTAGAAGTCTCAGAGTCATACCGGTGTAGCCATAGTGGTGGTGTTCACACTAGTTCGTGATTAATTCACAAGCAGTTAGTGAATTTAATCTGAGTCGTCAACGAGAGTAAGTAATTTGTTACTTTATAAATTAGATTTAGATATAATATTTTTGTATGCTTAGCCTTAATATATATTTAGAATAGTTCTAATATTATTGCCAATGTATTGGTATTTTAGATTAAACAAAATTAATTACGAATCGGTCCCAATCACGCTTCCGCTTTACGGAATTACGGAATTCCATTCCTTCAATTGGTATCAGAGCCGATCGTAGATCTAATTTTGTTTCTCTAAAATTTGCATTGGCTATTGGTGGGATTGATTAATACATAATGTATGTATGATTTGCATTGAACTGTTTAGGTTTATTTTATGGCCATAGATTTTACTGTTTTTATGTGATTTGATCATGTAAGGGCCCGGTGTTTCGGGTATTTTATGTAAAATCGAGTCCTATGTAAGTCTGGGTCTAGAATAGGTTTTTATGAGATAAAAATCGGAGAAATTGCGACGCTGTCACGATTACAGCACGCGCTAGAAATTCGCAACAGGACGGTTCAAGGCTGTTGGGCGGTCCGATTCACGCGGTCTGGTTGGGCTGGGACCGATTTGGTCCGGTTCAGCTGGAATTTAGCTCGGTTCGTGGTTTTCATAGCTGGTTCGAAGTGGTTCGGGTCGGTTCGGGCGGTCTAGACCAGTATTTGGAGCTGCAGAAGGATTTTTAGGATAGAATTTAGCTATAATTATTGTAATTTATGCTTTATTTTATCCTAGGGGCCAAAATTAACCGATTCAATTGCTATTTATTTGCTTTATGGATGTCATATAGCTTAAATTCCCACCATAGGTTAAGCATGTTTCATGCATATTTATGTTATAAATGTTATAATATATGATAATTATGCATGAATTTAAATTTTATGAGTTATTTAGTATAATTGTTATATTAAATATATGAAATTGGAAAAGCATGATGCATGACATTAATTAGATAAATATAATTGTTATATTTTATTAATGTAGCATGCATGCTTAGCATTATTTTCATGAGAATTAATATAATTAGTTATATTATGAATGAAAATAATAAATATAAATCAATGCTTGTTTTCATGTATGATTTAATATAAAATGTTATATTAATTAAATGAAAATGGAATAGCATTGAGCATGACATTAATTAGATTAATATAAGAGTTATATTATATTAATGTCAAATTTCATGTAATTTAATTTCATGGATGTTTAATTAATATAATCGATATTAATTAAATGAAATTGAAATTGCATGAAGCATGACACCACTTTAGATTAATATAATCGTTATATTATCGTTATCGGCGTCATAGTAATATGGTGTTGAATAATTAGAATATGATTGTTATTTTTCCAACACCATAGAAGCATGTTATAGGGCTAATCATTAAAATTTTATAATAAGTTATAAAATTGATTAGAAACCGTCAACCTATAACAAAGAGTTGCATGCAAACATAGGACCTTAGGTTAAAATGAATTAATTTTAAAATGTTTAAAATTAATTAGACCTAAGCTCATTATAATTCTAATAGGATTAGAATTATTTTCTTACTTAGAATTAAAAATAGTTTTAATTGACTAAGTAGGAAAAACATTACTATGATTATAAGGGAACTCCACCGGTTAAGTTCTGTCTAAGGCTGGGTGTACTTAAGATGACGGTTTACGGAACACCTCCTACCTGGGAACTAACCCGGAATACCGGAGTTGAATTAATCATAGTTAAATGTTAGCATGCAATATCACTAGGTTTATTAAAAGAGTTTAATTCACCTAGATCTTTAGAGTAAAGAGTTTACTTTACTATGATTATAAGGGAACTCCACCGGTTAAGTTCTGTCTAAGGCTGGGGGTACTTAAGATGACGGTTTACGGAACACCTCCTACCTGGGAACTAACCCAGAATACCGGAGTTGAATTAATCATAGTTAAATGTTAGCATGCAATATCACTAGATTTATTAAAAGAGTTTAATTCACCTAGATCTTTAGAGTAAAGAGTTTACTTTACTATGGTTATAAGGGAACTCTCCCGATGAAGTTCTGTCTAAGGCTGGAGGTACTTAAGATGACGGTTTACGGAACACCTGCTACCTGAGAACTGACTCGGAACTTGAGTTGAATTAACCATAGTTATGTTAGCATGCAATATCACTAGGTCAATTAAAAGAGTTTAATTCACCTAGATCTTTAGAGTAAAGATTTATCATAACTATTGGTTATAAGGGAACTCTACCGGTAAAGTTCTGTCTAAGGCTGGAGGTACTTAAGATGACGGTTTACGGAACATCTGCTACTTGGGAACTGAGCCGGAACTTGAGTTGAATTAATCATAGTTATATTAGCATGCAAAGTCTCTAGGTAATTAAAAGTGTTTAATCCACCTAGACATTAGAGAAAAGACCTATATATATAAAAGTTATATACAGGCATAGACTTAGATAGATTCACTTAGCCGGAATTTACCTTAGTAATAGACCCTATAATTATAAAAATACTTAGTGGGAGGAAATATATCAAAACAAGATTTTTATAAATCAAGTTTTGCTCTCACGTCCTCAAAAGTTCACAACGTGAGGTTCATGCTTGGCCTCGAGTCACCTTGGGAGTGACCCCCTACGGATGGTGTTTGCATGAATCAATATCAAGGTGAATGAGGGAGTATTTTATAGTAAGTGGGAGCAGGAACGTGTCAACGTATCCTACGGTCTCCTCCATTAGGTTGCACCGTGAGATCCCAATGATCTGCCTGCGAGTCGCCCTGGGAGCGATCACCCTACGGAGGGCTTGATCATGGGAGTCGGAACAACGCAAACTCCAGAAATGGATAGGGTTTCTTAGGTCCATTTCCAACTTTGACTTTCCCTACGGTAGCATTGTTGGGGCCGACCTCTGAAATCTGAAAAATGGAGGGTCACACTTACGGGAAATTGTTAAGGTGTTAATAATTTCCTGACCGAAAAAACGGTAGCTAAGAACTATTGGAATATGAGTTATTCCGGGAATATGGATTAGCTGAGATTGTCTCAATTCAGAGGAGGAGTAGCTGACTACCCTACGGTAGCTGTTGTTCTAAACCTCTGAAGTATCGTTGCAAAATGAATGTTTATTCTATGGGTTGATCATTACTTTTGCTAAATTGATTGGATTAAAATAATAATATTATTTTGTGTAATGGGTTAATGTAACAATACTTATTAAGTTAGTTTGTTTGTTCTCAGCAATGAAACGTTCTTTATATGCCTCGAATAACGCCAACTACAAAACTGGTATTTCTAATACAACTAAGAAAATGAACCTAAACACTAAATGCGTGGAATTGGTCTTAACTGAGGACGGTCCTCAAGCCCATATGTCTAATTTATCCGAAATTGTTCATGATGAATATGACATAGACTGCTTAGCACATCTCAATGAAAATAAATTTGATTTATTGATCATTGAAACGTGTAGATCCTAGATTCAGGTGCCACTCATCACGTATGCTCTTCCTTTGAGGGAATGAGCTCCTGGCAACAGTTGGATGCTGGGGAAATGACTCTCAGAGTTGGGACTGGGGAGCTCATTTCAGCTAAAGCAGTGGGAGATATTAAAGTGTTCTTCTCCAGGGAACGCTATATGTTATTAGATAACGTATATATAGTTCCAAGAATAAAAAGAAATTTGATTTCTATTTCTTGTTTGCTAGAACAAGGGTATTCAATGTCCTTTTCTGTGAATGAAGCTTTCATTACTAAAAGGGGTGTTGATATATGTTCTGCAAAAGTGGAGAACAATTTGTATGTCTTAAGACCAATAGAGTCTAGGGCTATTTTGAACAATGAAATGTTTAAAACAGCTGAGACTCAACCAAAAAGGCAAAAAGTTTCTCAAAGTACCTATCTTTGGCACTTGAGACTTGGCCACATAAATCTCAATAGGATTGGGAGATTGGTTAAGAACGGACTTCTAAGCCAGTTAGAAGATGGTACTTTACCTCCATGTGAGTCATGTCTCGAAGGTAAGATGACCAAACGACCTTTTACTGGAAAAGGTTATCGTGCCAAGGAGCCCTTAGAACTCGTACATACGGATCTCTGTGGTCCAATGAATGTAAGAGCTCGAGAAGGGTATGAATATTTCATCTCTTTCATAGATGATTATTCAAGGTATGGTTATTTATACCTAATGAGTCATAAGTCTGAAACCCTTGAAAAGTTCAAGGAGTACAGGACTGAAGTTGAGAACTTGTTAGGTAAGACCATTAAAACACTTCGATCTGATCGAGGTGGAGAGTATTTGGACTTAAAATTCCAAAACTATCTGATAGAACATGGAATATCGTCCCAACTCTCAACACCAGGTACACCTCAACAGAATGGTGTATCTGAAAGGAGAAACAGAACCTTGTTAGACATGGTTCGATCTATTATGAGCTATGCTCAGTTGCCTAGTTCTTTTTGGGGTTATGCAGTAGAGACTGCAGTTTATATTTTGAATGTTGTTCCCTCAAAGAGTGTTTCTGAAACACCATTTGAGCTTTGGAAAGGGCGTAAAGCTAGTTTACGTCATTTTAGAATTTGGGGCTGCCCTGCACATGTGTTAGTAGCAAACCCAAAGAAATTGGATTCACGTTCAAAATTATGCCTATTCGTAGGCTACCCAAAAGAAACAAGAGGTGGATACTTCTTTGATCCAAAAGAAAATAAAGTGTTTGTATCGACAAATGCTACTTTCTTGGAAGAAGACCACGTTAAAGAACACATACCACGCAGTAAAATTGTGTTAAGTGAACTTTCTGGTAAAGCTACAAATAAATCAACAAGAGTTGTTGATGAGGCTGGACCTTCAACAAGAGTTGTTGATGAGCCCAGTTCAGAGGCTGGACCTTCAACAAGAGTTATTGATGAGCCCAGTACATCTGGTCAAGCCCATCCTTCTCAAGAGTTGAGAATGCCTCGACGTAGTGGGAGGGTTGTTATTCAACCTGAACGCTATCTGGGTTTAGCAGAAACTCCAACTGTCATACCTGATGATGGGGTTGAGGATCCATTGACCTTTAGACAGGCAATGAATGATGTGGACCATGACCAGTGGGTCAAAGCTATGCACCTAGAGATAGAGTCTATGTACTTCAATCAAGTCTGGGATCTTGTAGACCTACCTGAAGGGGTTAAACCCATAGGGTGCAAATGGATCTACAAGAGAAAACGAGACGCAGCTGGGAAAGTACAGACTTTCAAAGCTCGACTTGTGGCAAAGGGTTATACCCAAAAGGAGGGGGTGGACTATGAGGAAACCTTCTCCCCAATTGCCATGTTAAAATCGATAAGAATTCTCTTGTCCATTGCCACCTTTTATGATTATGAGATTTGGCAAATGGACGTCAAGACTGCCTTTCTGAATGGCAATCTTGATGAGAACATCTTTATGTCTCAACCAGAGGGGTTCGTTGCTCAAGGTCAAGAGCAAAAAGTTTGCAAGCTTAGACGATCCATTTATGGGTTGAAGCAAGCTTCCAGATCTTGGAATATAAAGTTTGACACTGCTGTCAAATCTTATGGCTTTGACCAGAACGTTGATGAGCCTTGTGTTTACAAAAGGATTATCAACAGTTCAGTAGCTTTTCTGGTGTTGTATGTAGATGATATTCTTCTCATTGGAAATGATGTAGAATATCTAGCTGACATTAAAAAATGGCTATCGACTGAGTTCCAAATGAAAGATTTGGGTGAAGCTCAGTATGTTCTAGGGATTCAAATTATCAGGAATCGTAAGAACAGAACGTTAGCCCTGTCTCAAGCATCATATATAGACAAGATGTTGTCTAGATATAAGATGCAGAATTCCAAGAGGGGTTTACTACCCTTTAGGCATGGAGTTCATTTGTCTAAGGAACAGTGTCCTAAGACACCTCAAGAAATTGAGGATATGAGACACATCCCTTATGCTTCAGCTGTGGGCAGTCTTATGTACGCCATGTTGTGTACTAGGCCTGACATTTGCTATGCAGTTGGGATAGTCAGCAGGTACCAGTCCAATCCAGGGTTAGACCACTGGACAGCAGTTAAAAACATCCTCAAGTATCTTCGGAGAACGAGGGGCTATCAGCTTGTGTATGGCTCTAAGGATTTGATCCTTACAGGATACACAGACTCTGACTTTCAGATTGATAAGGATTCTAGGAAATCCACATCAGGGTCAGTATTTACCCTCAACGGGGGAGCTGTAGTCTGGCGTAGCATCAAGCAAGGATGCATTGCAGACTCCACCATGGAGGCCGAATATGTCGCTGCTTGTGAAGCAGCTAAGGAGGCTGTATGGCTACGGAAGTTATTGATGGATTTGGAAGTTGTTCCAAATATGAACTTGCCAATCACCCTTTACTGTGATAATAGTGGTGCAGTGGCAAATTCTAAAGAACCTCGCAATCATAAAAGAGGCAAGCACATAGAGCGCAAATATCATCTCATCAGAGAGATCGTGCAACGAGGGGACGTGATCGTCACGAAGGTAGCCTCTGAGCACAATATTGCTGATCCATTTACGAAGGTTCTCACGGCTAAAGTGTTCGATGGTCATCTAGAGGGTCTAGGTCTGCGAGATATGTGTTCGCTCACCGCAAGCGTACGGGTCGTCACAAGTAATATAGTGATTTTGAGTATAGAGTATCGTCTCCACAGGGATTGGATTTATTCAATTAATTACCACGAATAATCTTGCTTAGCTTTATTTAGAGAACAAAATCTAATGCCAAAAAGAATAAACTAAAAGTTAATCTAGAAAGCAAAAGATAAATGGAGACGCAATTTGGTGGGATAATTCTAGAGTGGTTGATTTCGACAATTGGACCTTTAATGCTTAATCAATTAACTAATATGGATTAACTAATCATTTGATTCATAAGTCTAGAAGCCTAATGACAAGGACTCTCCTGTCGGTCTCCTCCTATCTCATACCTTTCAATAAAGAATCTCCTTTCAGTCTCATCTTTATTTACTTAGTATGGCATTACGACCCTTCAGTACAACCTCTAACGTTATTTATTCTATCCCGTGTCACCCGGGTAAATAACCGTTAGTCATGCATTCAGTTCTAGTCTAAGCTTCTCTCCGTCGAGTCTCCACTTAGTAACGATTCATTTAATCAGTGATCAGTTGATTAAAAGCATTACGGAAAAAATGCACAAATGAACAATAATGACAATTAAACCAAATAAATTCATTAATCAAGCAGAGGTTCAACATCTAAATCAATCTCATAGAATTTAGGAATTTACTACTCATAATCACTAAAATTCAATAATTCCTAATCACAACAATTCTAGAAACTAAAACATAAAGGAAAAGGGAAGAGAAATGCTCATAAAAGTGTCGATCTCCTCGATCCCGCGCCGACCTCCATCGATCCCGAGCTCCAAAGATCTTCAACAAAGCTCCAAGACTCTCCCAAAAATCCCCAATTTTAGTGTGGATTCTAGAATGGGGTGAAAACCCACAAATTGGCACCCCAAACTTGGATGCAAATGGCTCCTTTTATAGGCTCCCAGCAGGCGTAGCGTCGAGACGCTACGTCACAGCGTCGCGACGCTCTGACGTCATCTTTTCTTGGGCTCCAAGTCGTCGTAGCGTCGAGACGCTACATGGACAGCGTCGCGACGCTACCCCATTTTCTGGATTTTTCCGCATAGTTGCCTAGCGTCGGGACGCTCAAGGCTTAGCGTCTCGACGCTAGGCCTTGATCTTCAATGAATTGCTCGATTTTGACTCAATTTTTGGGCCTCCTTCATTTTCTTTGGCCCAAATGCTTCATGTAATGGGTCTTGGCTTCTTTTCTTGACCCAACTTGATAATTTAAGGCTTGGAATTCAAGAATTTGGGCTTCTAACTCATTCTTCTTGGCTTTTTGGATTTGGGTCTTCAATGTAATTCTTCAAAATGCTCAAGAAGTCTCCAAAAATCATCCAAATTCTCTCAAAATTCCGGTTTTGCTTCCTTAACTCGGTTTTCTGAAATTTAAACATAAAATAGCATTAAAGTACACAATTCATGCACAAAACTAGCTAAAATTAATAGGAAAATGATGACATTTTTGCATGTCATCAATATGTACATAGAATAATCTAGGGCAAGTGGGAGAAGTGTAATGGGTATTGTGAATGCCCTAGTTTATTGTATTTATCTGTATTTGTACTTTTCATGTATTATACAGTATTAATACAAACTACTATTCCTACTTCAATGATTATTCATTCAATTTTGATTGTTGATGTACATTGCCCACTAGAGTTTTAGTTCAAGTGGGAGTTGTTGGGTTTTATGCCCTAAAACTCGTAGATAGTAAATGAAACAAATTAATCGATCTCAATAAAGTGTTATTTGAGTAATTCAGTAATTTGGTTATTGAATAATCGAGTTTGCATTAATAAACCCTAAATCCAATAAACTAAGATCAAAGGTTTTTTAAATGAAACTTGGACTAGTATGTGGGGACATACGGGGATCAGTGTCCAAGTAACAACCTAAATGGTCTATAGCATAGGGATAAGGCTGGGTACCTTATCCTGGTGACACTATGTGATACGGCCCACCTTCTATTCGATACAGATGCAATGATCCAAAGCATCTATGTAGGAGAAATGCATGTGGGGGTATCCTATGCAATGAGTTTGCATAAGACCGGACCGCGAAATAGTAACCACTAGATGTAACGCCGTTAACTAGTTTAGGTTTCTATTTCAATAGGATGACCTAGGTAACTCAATCTCAATCCTGAGTCTGTTATGAACCCCTTTCAGGAGGGACTGTCCTTAGATTTGTATGGGTGAGAGTGGCCAGTTCGCCGACTCAATAAGCCTACCATTTCAGGGGCAAGACCGAATGGGGGCTGGGAACATAACAGTACAAGATGGAATTCACTCCTTCCCCTATTGGGGTAAGTAGATGTGTGTTCCCTTAAGAGCTGATTCTAGGGCTTGAACAAAGGCGCGCCGTCCTCTCCTAGCCTGAGAGGAACTCCTGTTTAGTGGTTGGACCCTAAACAACTTGTTCATTAGAGGAATCAGTGGTACTTAAGGAACCAGAGGTAACCCAGGGGTAAAACGGTAATTTGACCCAGCTGGTGTTACGAACACACGTGAAGGATTGACTTACTGCTTGGTCGATATCCGTGGACACAAAAATATTCTATAGTGAGAAGAGTGCAGCTGTGGGTCTTTAGTGGAGTGACCCACAGTTAACGAATGTTGACTAAACTTGGTCAATGAGTTTGGCCAATTAGTCTCGTATCGTTGGAGCTTCTGATCTGTAGGTCCATTAGGTCCCACTGGTAGCTCGTAAAGAGACTTGAGGCAATTAAGTATAAATTGTAAATTGAAAGTGTTCAATTTATTTGGGGAATCGTATAATGTATATTGATGCATTATAATATAAAGTTTATGAAACTTTATAATATAATTTTTGAATTAATTTAAAAAAAAAAATTAATTCTTGAGAGAAAGTATTTGAAAGAGTTCAAATAAATTTAATATGAATTGGATTCATATTAATTTTAATTTTAATAAAATCCCTAAGATTAAATATATGATATTTAATTGGGTAAATTAATTAATTATGGAATTAATTAATTATTTATTAAAATTAGAGACCTTTTCCTATTAGGAAAGAAAATATTTGAAAGAGTTCAAATAAATTTAATATGAATTGGATTCATATTAATTTTAATTTTAATAAAATCCCTAAGATTAAATATATGATATTTAATTGGGAAATTAATTAATTATGGAATTAATTAATTATTTATTAAAATTAGAGACTTTTTCCTATTAGGAAAAGGTCTCCCTTTTCCTATTAGGAAAAAGGTCTTAACCTTTACTATATATAGGACCCCTGGGGTGGGGTGAAAGGGATCCCATTCATTCTCCTACTCTCAGAGAATTCTCCCAAAGGCTCCCACAAGTCTCCTGCCTCTAGAAGTCTCAGAGTCATACCGGTGTAGCCATAGTGGTGGTGTTCACACTAGTTCGTGATTAATTCACAAGTAGTTGGTGAATTTAATCTGAGTCGTCAACGAGAGTAAGTAATTTGTTACTTTATAAATTAGATTTAGATCTAATATTTTTGTATGCTTAGCCTTAATATATATTTAGAATAGTTCTAATATTATTGCCAATGTATTGGTATTTTAGATTAAACAAAATTAATTACGAATCGGTCCCAATCACGCTTCCGCTTTACGGAATTACGGAATTCCAATCCTTCACTAGGCAACTTGGCCTTAATCCTGAGTGGATTATGGACTCCTGTCCATGAGGAATTGTCCTTTTATTTGTACGGGTGAGAGTGGCCTGTTCGCCGACTCAATAAGCCTACCATTTTGGGGACAAGACCGAGTGGGGAGCTGGGAACATGGTCTTACAAGATGGAATTCACTCCTTCCCGATATTAGGGTAAGTAGAGGTGTGTTCCCTTAAGTGGTGTCTCCGGGTCTTGAACAATGGGCCCTACCCTCTTTATGGCACGAGAAGGATTTCTGTTTGTTGGTTGGATCTCAAACAGGTTGTTCATTAGAGGAGCACTGGTACTTAAGGACAAAGAGGTAACCCAGGGGTAAAACGGTAATTTAACCTAGCTGGGGTGCGAACACACGTGAAGGGCTAACTTGCTGTTGACGGTCGATATCCGTGGACACAGAAATATATCTGCAGTGAGAAGAGTGCAGTTGTGGTTCTTTAGTGGAGTGAACCACAGTTAATGAATATTGATTAACTTGGTTAATGAGTTTAGCCAATTAATCTCATATCGTTGGAGCTTCTGATCTGTAGGTCCATTAGGTCCCACCGGTAGCTCCATTGGGGCGTTGAGGTAAATTTCTAAGGGGAGTTATATATTTGAAGGGGTTCAAATATTTTATTAAAGTATGAATATGATTCATAATAAAAACTATAGTTTATAATTAATGCACATATGATGAATATTAATTCTATAGTTTATTTGAGAGAAACATAATTAAATATATGATATTTAATTGAAATATTAATTAATTGGTGAATTAATTAATATTGATGTTTTAATTTAATTTTAATCAAATTATGATTTAATTAAGTTATATTAAAACTATGGGTTAAGTGGGATATGTGCATGAAAGTGTTCATGTAATAATAATTAAATTAAAATGTTATTTTTTAATTTAATTAACTGATCAGTTAAGAAACTGATCAGTCAACCACTCCCCTAACCCTACACGCGTGAACAGGAGAGTTTTAAGGGAGTGGGAGGTTTTTGATCGTGATTATGCTCTCGATTCCTTAATTCATTCAGTGGAAGTTATCTAAATCCTCTCTCTCTCTCATTCTCACACAATCCCTCTCTCTCTCTCTCAAAAGTTCTCTGAG
Organism: Luffa aegyptiaca; assembly: GCA_017139565.1. Lineage (NCBI taxonomy): Eukaryota > Viridiplantae > Streptophyta > Magnoliopsida > Cucurbitales > Cucurbitaceae > Luffa > Luffa aegyptiaca. Next base: position 30,536,617 of record CM029397.1, read on the forward strand.
TTTCCAAGAATTCACAGAGGCCAAAAGTTCTCCCTTTTCTTAGAAGTTTTGATTGGTTCCCACAAGCCACTCAACACAAAATCCTAGGAGAATACCGGTGCAACTCTTTTGGTGGTGTTCATAACGATTTTACAGCAAGATCAAGGACCATTTGTTGCTGTATTTCGGGTGAAAATCTAGCAAATTTGGCGAAACAGTTCAAGAATTCTACAAAGGTATAGTATTCTTGACCTTAGATCAATAGGATCTTTCTTAGATTAGATCTAGGAGTTCTTCCCTATTGATCTCAGCATGTTTTATAAAGTTACAGCATGTTTTATCTTAGATTAATCTGCTGTAATTTGTTTGTCGTCGTATTGGTATCCCAATCGACGTTTAAATTGAAAAGATCTCTGACATCTTCCGCTGCCTAGGGTTATTTATCCCTACAGCGCCGTCCTCTCCTGACCCGAGAGGAACTCCTGTTTAGTGGTTGGACCCTAAACAAGTTGTTCATTAGAGGGATCAGTGGTACTTAAGGAACCAGAGGTAACCCAGGGGTAAAACGGTAATTTGACCCAGCTGGTGTTACGAACACATGTGAAGGATTGACTTACTACATTGGTCGATATCCGTGGACACAAAAATATTCTACAGTGAGAAGAGTGCAGTTGTGGATCTTTAGTGGAGTGACCCATAGTTAACAAATGTTGACTAACTTGGTTAATGAGTTTAGCCAATTAGTCTCGTATCGTTGGAGCTTCTGATCTGTAGGTCCATTAGGTCCCACTGGTAGCTCATAAAGAGACTTGAGGCAATTAAGTATAAATTGTAAATTGAAAGTGTTCAATTTATTTAGGGTAATCATATAATGTATATTGATACATTATATTATAAAGTTTATGAAACTTTATAATATAATTTTTGAATTAATTTCAAAATTAACTCTTGAGAGAAAATATTTGAAAGAGTTCAAATAATTAATATGAATTGGATTCATATTAACTTTAATTTTAATAAAATCCCTAAGATTAAATATATGATATTTAATTGGGTAAATTAATTAATTATGGAATTAATTAATTATTTATTAAAATTAGAGACCTTTTCCTATTAGGAAAGAAAATATTTGAAAGAGTTCAAATAAATTTAATATGAATTGGATTCATATTAATTTTAATTTTAATAAAATCCCTAAGATTAAATATATGATATTTAATTGGGAAATTAATTAATTATGGAATTAATTAATTATTTATTAAAATTAGAGACTTTTTCCTATTAGGAAAAGGTCTCCCTTTTCCTATTAGGAAAAAGGTCTTGGCCTTTACTATATATAGGACCCCTGGGGTGGGGTGAAAGGGATCCCATTCATTCTCCTACTCTCAGAGAATTCTCCCAAAGGCTCCCACAAGTCTCCTGCCTCTAGAAGTCTCAGAGTCATACCGGTGTAGCCATAGTGGTGGTGTTCACACTAGTTCGTGATTAATTCACAAGTAGTTGGTGAATTTAATCTGAATCGTCAACGAGAGTAAGTAATTTGTTACTTTATAAATTAGATTTAGATCTAATATTTTTGTATGCTTAGCCTTAATATATATTTAGAATAGTTCTAATATTATTGCCAATGTATTGGTATTTTAGATTAAACAAAATTAATTACGAATCGGTCCCAATCACGCTTCCGCTTTACGGAATTACGGAATTCCAATCCTTCACTAGGCAACTTGGCCTTAATCCTGAGTGGATTATGGACTCCTGTCCATGAGGAATTGTCCTTTTATTTGTACGGGTGAGAGTGGCCTGTTCGCCGACTCAATAAGCCTACCATTTTGGGGACAAGACCGAGTGGGGAGCTGGGAACATGGTCTTACAAGATGGAATTCACTCCTTCCCGATATTAGGGTAAGTAGAGGTGTGTTGCCTTAAGTGGTGTCTCCGGGTCTTGAACAATGGGCCCTACCCTCTTTATGGCACGAGAGGGATTTCTGTTTGTTGGTTGGATCTCAAACAGGTTGTTCATTAGAGGAGTACTGGTACTTAAGGACAAAGAGGTAACCCAGGGGTAAAACGGTAATTTAACCCAGCTGGTGTTACGAACACATGTGAAGGATTGACTTACTGCATTGGTCGATATCCGTGGACACAAAAATATTCTACAGTGAGAAGAGTGCAGTTGTGGATCTTTAGTGGAGTGACCCATAGTTAACAAATGTTGACTAACTTGGTTAATGAGTTTAGCCAATTAGTCTCGTATCGTTGGAGCTTCTGATCTGTAGGTCCATTAGGTCCCACTGGTAGCTCATAAAGAGACTTGAGGCAATTAAGTATAAATTGTAAATTGAAAGTGTTCAATTTATTTAGGGTAATCATATAATGTATATTGATACATTATAATTATAAAGTTTATGAAACTTTATAATATAATTTTGAATTAATTTCAAAATTAACTCTTGAGAGAAAATATTTGAAAGAGTTCAAATAATTAATATGAATTGGATTCATATTAATATAAATAATTTAATAAAATCCTTAAGATTAAATATGTGATATTTAATTGGGTAATTAATTAATTATTTATTAAAATTAGATATGAATAAGATAATAGATTTGATCTTATTCATGACCTTTTCCTATTAGGAAAAGGTCTTGGCCTTTCCTATAAATAGAACCCCTGGGGTGGGGAGAAAGGCATCTCATTCATTCTCCTACTCTTAGAGAATTCCCCTGAAGGCTCCCTCTAGACTTCCACCAGTTCCCTGCCTCTAGAAGTCTCAGAGTCATACCGGTGTAGCCATAGTGGTGGTGTTCACAGTAGTTCGTGATTATTTCACAAGCAGTTGGTGAATTTAATCTGAGTCGTCAACGAGAGTAAGTAATTTGTTACTATATAAATTAGATTTAGATCTAATATTTTTGTATGCTTTAGCCTTAATATAAATTTAGAATAGTTCTAAGATTATTGCCAATGTATTGATATTTTAGATTAAACAAAATTAATTACGAATCGGTCCCAATCACGCTTCCGCTTTACGGAATTACTGAATTCCAATCCTTCAGACACAGCATGGCGCTTCAAGAAGTTGATAAGGAAATGTCCACACCATGGCTTGCTTGCTTATCTTCTTGTAGAGCATTTTTACAATGGGTTGACTCAAGCTTCTAAAGTTGTAGTCATTGCATCAGCTAATGGTTCATTGCTTTAAAAGACCTTCAATGAGGCAGTTGAAATTCTGGACACAATTGTTGCAAATCACAGTCAATGTGGAGACGAAGAAACACCGTCTAGGAGCAGTGTCAAGGTCCAAGAAGTCAATCATCTCGAAACACTCTCATAACGGATACTAACTATGAACGGTATGCTTATGAATCTGACTTTAGGAAATCAAGTTCAAGTTGCAGTCGTGAGCCAAGTTTCAACCCCCATGTGCACTACTTGCAATGAAGAACACTCATTTGAAGATTGTCCTCAAAATCCAGCTTCAGTTTCTTTCGTAGGTGCGCAGAATAAAATAAACCCTTATTCCAACACATATAATCCAGGATGGAGACAACACCCTAACTTATCTTGGGGAGGACAAAATGCAAGTACATCAAATGCAACCCCATTTGTTAAGCAGGGAGGACCAACCGGATTTAATAGTCATACTCAAATGAAGATTGCACAGCCTTTGAAGCCGCAATTGCAGCAGCCGATGCAAGTGCAAACTCAATCCACAACAAATTTGGAGGATCTTATGTGGGAACAAATGACCAAGAATGATGTTGTAATTAAAAGTCAAACAGCTTCCTTGAGGAGTCTTGAATCTCAAGATTGGGCAGTTAGCTAAGGAAATGAGGAACAGAACAATAAGGACCCTACCAAGCAATACAGAGAACCCTAAAAGAGAAGGCCTAGCCAAGGATAAGGCCTCCATTGACCCCAAGTAATTCGGAAATGAGATTGTGTAGATATGTTTGATATTTTGCAGTTGTTTTTGTTTTCTTTCTGTTTTGTATCTATTTCTTGTATTTGCTTTCTTTTCTTCTCTTGTTAAAATCAAAAATATTTCAAAAATATTGAGCAAAAATGTTTAGAGTGGTGGAAAAGCAAGAAAATCACGTTTTGTGAGCCAAGACTTGCATTTTCATGATTTGCCAAAATTCTATCGAAATTCTTCTTCAAAGTTATGAAATTCTTCTTCAATTTTGAACACTTAAAATGTGTGAACATTCTAAAATTTTTATTAAGTGTGCAGAAGATAAATGAAGGTGCAGGAAAAACGCGATTGGAAAAAGGCAGGATTTGCGATACGCGGTCACAAATCTACCAAGTGCTAAATAAGGAAAAATTTTCAGATAGAAATTTGCACAGCATTTGCGGGCGCAATTCCAGAAAATTAGGAGGACCAGAGTGATGTCATTTAAAATTGACAAATCATTTAAGGGAAGTTCGAAACGTATAAATAGTGGAGGATTTGACTTAGGTCAATTATCTCTTGAACTTCTCCAACATCTCTCTTGCCCAAAAGCACCTGCCAAGCCCCACGCTTTCTCCAACCAACCATTCCGACCACCCTTGCCGTCGAAACTCGCACTCATTCCACTCAGAAACCACCGGCGATCCCTTCTATCATAGTCCCACAAAGAAATCATCGAAAGATGAAGCCTCATTGCGCTTCTCAGCCGAAGAATCCCGTTTCAGCACTTAAATCATCTTCAGGTTCTTCCTCTAAGAGGTTGAAGGTGAAAGTGTTAATATCTAAATTACGGAAGAAATTTTGGATCTTAGGCACTTAATAAGCTCAATTTGATCAATCTTTGCATGCTGTTCTAAAGAAGAAAAATAGAGACATGGATACCAACCTCTTTAATCCATGAAATTGGTTGAACCCTTGGGTTGTTTTTCTTCTCCAATTAGTCACGAACCACCACTTGATCTTCCTTGCTATCCTCAAGCCTTTGGAACGAATTGTGGGATCCTCTAGTGATGAAATTTGATGGGAAAAGCTTGAAGAACAAGCAATGGAGGTGGGTTTTGGTGTGAGATGATTTTGGCAGCAATTCCTTAAGGAAGATGATGACATTCTTAAGCAAATCTCTTCCCTTTTATAGAGGGAAGATAACTGAAGGATGTGGCCAGGGATTGACACCAAATTACCCATGCTTAAGTGGGTAATTTGGTGGCTAATTTGAGGGGAGTGCATGGGTTTAGTCACCATGCACTTCACCTCCTAAAAATCAATTTAATTTTGCATTTCCAAATTCAAAATTATCTTGATTTTTAGTTTTTAATTATTATATATTAATAATCTGAAAAATTCAAAATTCAATTTTTAATTTTTCAATTTTAAATTTATTCAAAATTAATTTAAAATAATTATTAATTAAATAATAATTAATTAATTTAATATCTAATATTCAATTAATATTTTGCCATCAATCTCGAACATTTCCGAAATGTTATTTTCCAACCATGAATCCCTATTCATGTGTTCGATATTTAAATCATATTTAAAAATTAAATCTCTCACAACTCGGTTTATACAAAACCTGACGTATCGACAACATCAAACCTATCCAACTATTTCCCTAAAGCGAATTTGAACTTTATTCTAATTCAATCCATCATATTGTTCCAAAGGTTAATCTCGAGCTAGCAAGGGGACCTAATGGACCTACAGATCATGGGCTCCAACAGTACGAGGCTTAACCAGCTAAACCCTTTTAACCTAGTTAACCAACATCCGTTAACTACCGGGACACTTCACTATAGCCTAGTAGTTGAACTCCCCTCACTGTAGATATATTTTCGTCCACTCGATATAACAATGATTAGTAAGTCAATCCTTCACAGGTCGTTTGTTACTATAGCTAGGTCAAATGTCCTCCCCCTATAGTGCATCTTTGTTCCTTAAGTCCACTGGTTCTCTAATGAACAATTTGTTTATGGTCCAACCACTAAATAGAGTCCCTCTCAGGCCAATGAGAGGGTGGGACCCTTTGTTAGTGTCGTGGAGTCAGCACTTAAGGGAACAACCTCTCTACTATCCGTGATTTGGGTAGGAATGAATTCCGTCTTGCTACACTATGTCCCCAGCTATCCATCTAGTCTTATCCCCAAAATAGCAGGTTTATAGAGTGGCACTATTGGGCACTCTCACCTATGTAGATCAAAAGATAATCCAAAACGAATAGGAGTTCATAGCAAGCTCAGGATTTGAAGGGTTAAAATCCCTAATGCAGCGGAAACCATCAGAGGACGAAATTGATTTAAACGTCGATTGGAATGCCAATACGACGGCAAAATAAATTACATCAAACTTAATCTAATTTAATCATGTTGTAAAGGGCTATAAGCATGCTTAATTTGAAATAAAATAACCTAGATCTAATCTAGGATTAATCCCTAACAACCTAAGGCATATAGAGACTTACTAGCAATGTCGTTCTTGACCGATTTCGCCAAATTCCACGATCTTGCAGAAAATTCCAGCAACACGAATTCCTTGCTGTGATTTTACCACGAACACTACCAAAAGAGTACACCGGTATTCTCACTGGGATTTTGCGTTGGTTGCTTGTGGTAGCAATAATCACTAAGGGGATTTTCTTCTCTGTATTAGCAACAAAATCGAGAGAGAGAGAGAGGGAGAAGTCGAGAGGGCACTAAGAGAATCACACAACTGGTGCCTCTTTTTCATCCCAAGGAAAAGATTAAGGAAGACCTAATCGTGCAGTAGCGCACGATTAGGATAACCAACTGACAAAGTCAGTTATTCTTTTAATTTGATTTTAATTTCAAAATAAAATTAAAATTAAAATCAATTTAATTTAATTAATCACTATTAATTAAATTAACAACATTTAATAATTAAAAGAATAATCCTTAATTCCCATAGTTTTAATTTTGTCTTAATTAAATCAAATTTAATTCAAATAAATTAAAACTTACAATTAATCAATTCTACAATTAATTAATCAATTCTTTTTCTCTCACATAAACTATAGTATTAATGTGCATCCAATGCGCATTAAGTTTAACCTATAGTTTTTAATATGAATCCAATTCGTATTTAAACTTAATATTTGAACCCCTTCGAATATTCAATTCTCCCTTAGAAATTTACCTCAACGCCCTAAATGAGCTACGGTGGGACCTAATGGACCTACAGATCAGAAGCTCCAACGATATGAGATTAACTGGCTAAACTCATTAACCAAGTTAATCAATGTTTGTTAACTGTGGTTCACTCCACTATAAAACCAAAGCTGCACTCTTCTCACTGCAGATATATTTCTGTGTCCACGGATATTGACCAATAACAGCAAGTCAGTCCTTCACGTGTATTCGTACCCCAGCTAGGTCAAATTACCGTTTTACCCCTAGCTTACCTCTTCATCCTTAAGTCCCAGTGCTCCTCTAGTGAACAACCTGTTTGAGGTCCAACCAACAAACAGAAGCCCCTTTCGTGCCGTAGAGAGGGCAGGGCCCATTGTTCAAGACCCGAAGACGCCACTTAAGGGAACACACCTCTACTTACCTTAGAGTCGAGAAGGAGTGAATTCCATCTTATGTGATTATGTTCCCAGCTCCCCACTCGGTCTTGTCCCCAAAATGGTAGGCTTATTGAGTCGGCATGCAGGCCACTCTCACCCATACAAATCAAAGGACAATCCCTTGTGAACAGGAGTCCATAACCCACTCAGGATTGAGACCAAGTTGCCTAGGTCATCATTCATACCCATTACACATCTCCCACTTGCCCTAGATTATACTATACACATCTCTCGCATACCTAGACTCTCTAGATGACCCTCGAACACTTTAGTCGAGAGAGCCTTCGTAAATGGATCAGCAATATTGTGCTCCGAAGCGATCTTGGTAACGATCACATCTCCTCGTTGCACAATCTCCCATATCAAGTGATACTTCCTCTCGATGTGCTTTCTTCGTTTGTGACTGCGAGGTTCTTTAGAATTGACTACAGCCCCACTGTTGTCACAGTATGATGTAATGGGCAAGTTCATATTTGGAACTACTTCCAAATCTGTTAAGAACTTCCTGAGCCAAACCGCTTCCTTAGTTTTTTCACAAGCAGCTACATACTCAGCCTCCATGGTTGAGTCCACTATGCATCCTTGTTTGATGCTTCTCCAAACTACAGCTCCCCCGTTAAGGGTGAACACTGACCCTGACGTGGATTTCCTAGAATTCTTGTCAGACTGGAAGTCAGAGTCGGTGTATCCTGTAAGGATCAAATCCTTAGCTCCATACACCAGCATGTAGTCCCTCGTTCTCCGAAGATACTTGAGGATGTTCTTAACAGCAGTCCAGTGGTCTAACCCTGGATTTGACTGATATCTGCTGAAATCCCTACTACATATCAAATGCCAGGCCTAGTGCGGATCATAACATACATTAAGCTGCCCACAACTGAGGCGTAGGGAATCCGTCTCATATCCTAGACTTCTTGAGGTGTCTTAGGACATTGCTCCTTAGACAAGTGAACCACATGCCTGAAAGGCAATAAACCCTTCTTGGAGTTCTGCATCGAATATCGAGACAACATTTTGTCGATATACGTTGCTTGAGATAGGGCTAGCGTTTTGTTCTTTCGATCTCGAATAATTTGGATTCCAAGAACATATTGGGCCTCTCTTAAATCTTTCATTTGGAATTGGGTCGCTAGCCATTCTTTTACGTCAGACGGATACCCTACATCATTCCCAATGAGTAGGATGTCATCAACATATAGCACCAGGAAAGCTACTTTGTTTTTGTTGATTTTCTTGTAAACACAAGGCTCATCAACATTTTGGTCAAAGCCAAAAGATTTGATCGCAGTATCAAATCTAATGTTCCAAGATCTGGATGCATGTTTCAACCTATAAATGGATCGATTCAGTTTACAAACTTTTTGCTCCTGACCTTGGGTTATGAACCCTTCGGGTTGAGACATAAAGATATTCTCTTCAAGATTACCATTCAAAAAGGCAATCTTGACATCCATTTTCGATATTTCATAGTCATAATATGTGGCTATGGAAAAGAGAATTCTTATTGACTTTAACATAGCAACAGGAGAAAAGGTTTCCTCATAGTCAACCCCTTCCCTTTTGGTGTAACCCTTTGCTACAAGTCTAGCTTTGAAAGTCTGTACTTTCCCAGCTGCATCTCTTTTTCTCTTATAGATCCATTTACACCCCATGGGTTTTACCCCTTTAGGTGGATCTACAAGTTCCCAAACTTGATTGAAGTACATAGACTCCATCTCAAGGTCCATTACTTTGACCCATTGGTCTTTATCTACGTCATTCATTGCCTGACGATAAGACAATAGATCCTCAACACCATCATCAGGTATGACGACCTGAGTTTCAGTTAAACCCAAGTAACGGTTAGGTTGTATAACAACCCTCCCACTGCGTCGAGGCTCTCTCACTATGTGAGGAGGACAAGATTGACCAGAAGAACTGGCTCCTACATCAACTCTTGTTGAAGGGCCAACTTCATCAACAACTCTTGCTAACTCTTCAGTAGCTTCTCCTAACACTAATTTGCTACGTGGTTTATGATCTCTCATGTGGTCTTCCTCCAAGAAAGTGGTGTTTGTCGAGACAAACACTTTGTTTTCTTGAGGGTCGTAGAAAAGATCACCTCTCGTTTCCTTAGGGTAACCAACAAATTGGCATAATCTAGAATGAGGTTCCAATTTCTTAGGATTTGTCGCAAGCACGTGTGCTGGACAACCCCAGATACGGAAGTAACGCAAACTAGGTTTACGCCCTCCATAGCTCGAAAGGTGTTTAAAAAACACTCTTCGGTGATGTAGTCTCTACTACATACCCCTAAAACGAGCTAGGCAATTGAGCATAGCTCATCATCGAACGAACCATGTCCAACAAGGTTCTATTTCTCCTTTCTGATACACCATTTTGTTGAGGTGTACCAGGGGCTGAGAGTTGGGAATGGATTCCATGTTCTATCATATAATCTTGGAATCTTTGATCCATGTACTCTCCACCTCGATCTGATCGAAGTGTTTTAATAGTTTTACCTAATAGGTTTTCTACTTCAGTCTTAAACTCTTTAAACTTTTCAAGAGCTTCAGACTTATGACCCATTAGGTACAAGTAACCATATCTTGAATAATCATCTATGAAAGAGATGAAATATTCATAACCTCCTCGAGCTTTTACATTCATTGGACCACAAATATCCGAATGTATCAACTCTAGGGGTTCTTTGGCACGATAACCTTTTCCAGTAAAAGGTCTCTTAGTCATTTTACCCTCGAGACACGATTCACAGGGTGGTAATGAATCATCTTCCAACTCGGTTAGAAGTCCATTTTTTACCAAACGACCGATCCGATCGATGTTAATATGACCAAGACGTAAATGCCAAAGATATGTGTTGTTACTTTTTGGAGAAATTATTTGTCTTTTATTCTGTGTTTCAGTAGTTTTAAACATTTCATGATTTAAAATTGCTTTTGAGTCGGTTGGTCTTAACACATATAAGTTATTTTCCAACTTTATTTCTATAAATAAACGCTTCATTAGATAGAAAATTAACAGTGTACGATTATTCTAACGAGCATGAAATAGATATCAAGTTCCTCTTTATCTTAGGAACTATATACAAATTTTCTAAAATAAGAAATTTATTCATGAAAAATAACTTTGCAGCTCCCACTGCACTTGCTGAAATGACATCTCGCGTTCCAACCTTGAGTGTCATCTCACCATCTAGAAGCTGTTGAAAATTATTTCCCTGAAAAGAAGAACAAACATGATTAGTTGCTCCCGAATCTAATATCCAGGCATACTCATCATGTTCAACAAGGCAAGTTTCTAAAACAAGTAAATCAAATTTACCTTCCTTTTCTCTCTTCTTCTCAGCAAGGTATTTAGGGCAGTTCCTTTTCCAGTGACCATCCACATTGCAGTGGAAGCACTTGCCCTTATCGGTCACGACCTTGGCCTTCCCCTTTCCCTGCACAGCTTTAGCAGGAGCCTTCCCCTTGTCACCCTTCTTCTTCTGTATTTGCTTCGATGAAGAAGCTTGAGGTACAGGTTCAATTCCTGAGGATGAACCCTTTAGGAACTTTCTTTTGGAATGGGCCACGTTGGCCTCTCCTTTAACAACACCGCTGCCCTTGCTTTTCTCCATGGACTGGTAAACTTGTAGCTCATTCAGAAGGGTGGCCAGGTTGAATTGAATTTTATTCATGCTAGTGTTTGTTCGAAACTGCATGAAGCTCTGTGGAAGAGACTCCATTATAAACACAACCTGACTCCTCTCGCACACGACCCCGCCATTAGCCTCCGCAATATTGAATTGGTTCATCATGTCGAGAACGTGTTCCCGAACAGACTGACCTCCTTCCATGCGAGCATTGAAAACGTTTTTCAGAGCCTCGTGGTGGAGCTGGTAGGATGGTAATCCAAACATCTCCTGAAGGGAATTCATAATTGTCCTTGTTGATTCCACGTTCTCATATCTATTGGCTAAAACTTCAGTTAAGCTTGCCAAGATATAGACACGGGCCTTTTCGTTGGCCTTAGTCCATCGGTCGTATGCATCCTTTATCGCTTGGGTTGCATTGCGAGGGGGAACTGGAGGACACTCCTCCGTTAAGACAAACCAGAGATCTTCAACAACCAGAATCGTATTAAGGTTGGATTTCTACGTAGGAAAGTTCTCGTCGGTTAGTTTTTTGTTTTTTAATAAAGCGATGATTGAGAAAGACATTACTGAAAAACAAACCTTTACCATATTAATTATCTTTGCCTTAACCCATCACACAAGCAATACAAACAATTGCACAAATCCAATAAATTTTGCAAACAATCAACCAAAGAACCCTAATAAACTATTGATTTGGTTTAGCAACGATGTTTTAGAGGTTTAAAGGAACAGCCACCGAAGGGTGATCAGGTACTCCTCCTCTAAAATGAGACACTTCTTAGTCAACTCTAATTCCAAAATAACTCATATTCCTATAGACGTTAACCACCGTTGTTCGGTCAAGGACTTGTTAACAAACTAACTTATCCCCGTAAGTGTAACCCTCCCACTTTCATATCTCAGAGGCACGCACCAACAGGCTACCGTTAGGAAAGACAACTATTGGTAATTAGCCTAAGTGACCCTATCCTTTTCAGGAGTTCACGGTGTTCTAAATCCTATGATCAGGCCCTCCGAAGGGGTGGTTGCTCCAGGGCAACATGCATGCGGATCATAAGACTCTCACGGTGTGACCTAGGGGTGGAGACCGAAGGATACGTTGACACGTGTCCTGCTCCCACTTACTATGGACACTTTTCCCATTCACCTTGTTATTGACCCATGCAAACACTTTCCGAAGGGAGGCCGCACTTATAACGACACGAAGCCGAGCATGGATCTCACGTTGTGAATATAGGGACGTGGGAGCAAAACTCGATTTAAATCAAGTTTTGAAATTTTCCTTCCACTAAAGTGACCTATCGTATATTTTAGGGTTTATTGAACTTAGATAAATCCGGCTAAGTCAATCTATCTAAGTCTAATCCTATTATAACTTTTATAATAAGATCTTTAGTCTAATGTCTAGGTGAATTAAACATATTTAATTAACCTAGTGACCATTATCTAACATTAAACTATGATTAATTCAACTCCGGTGTTCCAGATCAGTTCCCAGGTAGGAGGTGTTCCGTAAACCGTCAACTTAAATACCCCCAACCTTAGATAGAACATCACTGGCAGAGTTCCCTTATAATCATAGTAATGTTGGTCCTACTTAGTTAATTAAAACTATTTTAAACTAAGTAAGAAAATATTCTAATCCTATTAGAATGTGACCTTAGGTCTAATTAATTTTAACTCATTAAAATTCATCAATTTTAACCTATAGTCCTATATGTGCATGCAACTCTTGATTATAGGTTGACGGTTTCTAATCATTAATTTTAAACTATTCAAATTTTAATGATTAGCCCTATAATCATGTATATTATAGTTTAATTTAATTAACAATCATATTCTAATTAATAAATTAAACTATAATTTAATTTGCATTGCATGAATCTAATATAACAATTATATTAATACTATGGATGTTTCATGCTCAATGCAACTTTGATTTCCTTATTAATAAATATAACATTTACATCAATGCCAATCAAGGTAAATCAAAGTGGCATGCTGCAAACAACTTATTAAATATAACTAATTATATTTAACTAAGTAATTTCATGCATCATGCTTTTCCATTTTCATGAATTTAATATAACTCATATACATTAAATATCTCATGAAAATCAACCATGCATTTCAAACCATATATTATAATCTAATTATAACATACATTAAATGCATGAGCATGCTTTATAAACTAACGTGGGATCTCTAATATGACATCCATAAAGCATATTAAATAGCTAATGAACCGGTTTAATTGGCCCCTAGGATAAAATAATGCAAAATTACAATAATTAAGCAAATTCTATCCTATTACAGTCTTCTGCCGCTCCAGAATTAAGCTGAACCACCCGAACCGTCCCAAACTGGACGCCACAAACCCAAACCGCTCCAGAATCGGGATGAACCGGACCAAATAGGTCCCAACCCAGCCAAAACCAGCGAACCAGACCGATTATAACTGTATTTGCACGTCACGTAGCCCTAACCGTGCTCCGCACGAAATTGCGACAGCGTCCCGACACTGTTACGTCTGGAAGCAGAATTTGGGCGAAAACAACACTGTTCTTCAGATTTATGGTTTTGTTTGGCATCGATCTTCATCAACAATCAACCTAATTCTAGACCCAGACTTACAAGACTCGAAATTTATGAATATGTGCCCAAAAACACAGGGGCCCTTACAATTGATCTCATGAAAAACATAAATTTCTAAGGCCATATTAAACCTAAACAGTTCATAGCAAAAATTACATTCATAATGCAAAATTAAATCCGACCATACAAGCCAATTGCAAATTCCTAATCGATGTTTAAAAATCAACCTGTCTCTGATACCAATTGAAGTGTTAAAATCCCTAACGCAGCGGAAACCATCAGAGGACAAAATCGATTTAAACGTCGATTGGAATACCAATACGACGGCCAAATAAATTACAACAAACTTAATCTAATTTAATCATGTTGTAAAGGGTTATAAACATGCTTAAGTTGAAATAAAATAACCTAGATCTAATCTAGGATTAATCCCTAACAACCTAAGGGATATAGAGACTTACTAGCGATGTCGTTCTTGACCGTTTTCATCAAATTCCACGATCTTGCAAAAAATTCTAGCAACACGAATTCCTTATTGTGATTTTACCACGAACACTACCAAAAGAGTACATCGGTATTCTCACTGGGATTTTGCGTTGGTTGCTTGTGGTAGCAATAATCACTAAGGGGATTTTATTCTCTGTATTAGCAGCAAAATCGAGAGAGTGAGAGAGAGGGAGAAGTTGAGAGAGGCACTAACAGAATCACACAACTGGCGCCTCTTTTTCATCCCAAGGAAAAGATTAAGGAAGACCTAATCGTGCAGTAACGCACGATTAGGATAACGAACTGACCAAGTCAGTTGTTCGTTTAATTTGATTTTAATTTCAAAATAAAATTAAAATTAAAATCAATTTAATTTAATTAATCACTATTAATTAAATTAACAACATTTAATAATTAAAAGAATAATCCTTAATTCCCATAGTTTTAATTTTGTCTTAATTAAATCAAATTTAATTAAAATAAATTAAAACTTACAATTAATCAATTCTATGATTAATTAATCAATTCTTTTTCTGTCACATAAACGATAGTATTAATGTGCATCCAATGTGCATTAATTTTAACCTATAGTTTTTAATATGAATCCAATTCATATTTAAACTTCATATTTGAATCCCTTCGAATATTCAATTCTCCCTTAGAAATTTACCTCAACGCCCTAAATGAGCTACCGGTGGAACCTAATGGACCTACAGATCAGAAGCTCCAACGATATGAGATTAATTGGCTAAACTCATTAACCAAGTTAATCAATGTTTGTTAACTGTGGTTCACTCCACTATAGAACCACAGCTGCACTCTTCTCGCTGTAGATATATTTCTGTGTCCACGGATATTGACCAATAACAGCAAGTCAGTCTTTCACGTGTGTTTGTATCCCAGCTAGGTCAAATTACCGTTTTACCCCTGGGTTACCTCTTCATCCTTAAGTCCCAATGCTCCTCTAATGAACAACATGTTTGAGGTCCAACCAACAAACAGAAGTCCCTCTCGTGCCATAGAGGGCAGGGCCCATTGTTCAAGACCCGGAGACACCACTTAAGGGAACACACCTCTACTTACCCTAGAGTCGGGAAGGAGTGAATTCCATCTTGTGTGATTATGTTCCCAGCTCCCCACTCGGTCTTGTCCCCAAAATGGAAGGCTTATTGAGTCGGCGTGCAGGCCACTCTCACCCATACAAATCAAAGGACAATCCCTCGTGAACAGGAGTCCATAACCCACTCATGATTGAAACCAAGTTGCCTAAGTCATCCTAGTGAAATAGAAACCTAACTAGTCAACGGTGTTACAGGTAGTTGTTAACTATCTCGCGGTCCGGTCTTATGCAAACTAATTGCACAGAATACCCCCACTCGCATGTCCACCACACGAACGCGTTGGATCATTGCGTTTGTATCATAATACAAAGCCGGTCGTATCCATAGTGTCACCTGGATAAGGTATCCAACCTTATCCCTATACTATAGACCCTTTAGGCTATATCTTGAACAGTGATCCCCGTATGTCCCTACATACTAGTTCAAGTCTCATACTAACAGCCTAGGATGTTTAGTTTATTGGATTAGGGTTATTTAGACAAGATTACACAATACAAACAAAATAAATGAATAATACATCATTTTATTAATGTTCGGTCAAATGTTACATTTACTATCTTCAAGTTTTAGGGCATAAAACCCAACAGGATTAAGATCGAGTTACCTAGGTCATCGCATGAAATAGTCAGTCTTAACAGTGAACGGTGTTATAAAGTAAGACTGACTTATTTCTCGGTCGTGTCTTGTGTAAACATCTTTTACATACAGGATTCCCCTACTTGCATGTCTCTACATGAACTATCCAGGATCACGTCGTTTGCCTCATTCGCAGAGTAGGCCGCACCCATAGTGTTACCAAGATAACGTACCCAGCCTTATCCATTTACTATAGACCATTTAGGTTATATACTCAAACTTGTTCCCTGTCTATATCCACGATATAGTTCGAGTATTTCATATTATAACCATGGATGTTTCTATTGGATTTAAGATATAAAACAAACAATTTCACTCAGTAACATCTTTATTATAAAAAGATTACAAAACTTGAGTTTTAGGACATAAAACCCAACAAACTCCCACTTGGACTATAACTCAAGTGAGATTACAATATGTCAGGTGATTAGCAATACATCACATGCTATGTACTCTCAGTCCTAAATTCTGGAGATGTCCCCCAAACACTTTAGTCGTGAGGGGTTTTGTAAATGGATCAACCATGTTCTGCTCTGAGGCTATCTGGGTGACGATCACGTCTCCTCTTTGTACAATCTCCCATATGAGATGATATTTTTGTTCAATGTGCTTTCCTCATCTATGGCTTCGAGGTTCCTTCGAATTTGCAACTGCTCCATTATTATCACAATACAGAGTGATAGGCAGGTGCATGTTAGGAACTACTTCTAACTCAGTTCGAAATTTTCGAAGCCATACTGCTTCCTTTGACGCTTCATAGGCTGCAACGTATTCAGCTTCCATTGTGGAGTCGGTGATACATCCCTGTTTAATACTTCTTCATACAACCGCTCCTCCATTAAGAGAGAACACAGATCCCGATGTAGATCTCTTAGAATCTATGTCGGTTTGAAAATCTGAGTCAGTGTATCCAATAAGGATCAAATCCTTAGATCCATACACTAGCGAACATTCTCTTGTTCTCCTCAGGTATTTGAGGATGTCCTTAACGGCAGTCTAATGTGCCTAAGCAGGATTGGACTGATATCTGCTGACAATACCTATCGCATAACATATGTCAGGTCGTGTGCACAACATTGCATACATTATACTACCCACTGCTGATGTGTATGGAACTTGTTTCATATCCTCAACTTCTTGAGGTGTTATTGGACTTTGTTCCTTCGATAGGTAAATTCCATGTCTAAAGGGTAACAAACCCTTTTTGGAATTCTATATTGAATATCGAATCATAATTTTATCGATATAGGATGCCTGAGACAGTGCCAGTGATCTGTTCTTTCGATCTCTTATTATTTGGATCCCTAGAACAAACTGAGCCTCACCCAAATCCTTCATTTGGAATTGAGCTCCTAGCCACAGCTTTATGTCAGTCAATACTCCCACTTCATTCCCTATGAGTAGGATGTCATCTACGAATAGAACTAAGAAAGCTACAGTAGAATCGATGATCCTTTTATATACACAAGGTTCATCTGTATTCTGTTCAAAACCATAAGATTTGATTGCAGTGTCAAATCTTTTATTCCAAGATCTTGAAGCTTGTTTCAATCCATAGATGGATCTATTAAGCCTACAAACCTTTTGCTCTTCTCCCTGGATTACAAACCCTTCTGGTTGAACCATGTAAATACTCTCGTCAAGATTACCGTTTAAAAACGCTGTCTTGATATCCATTTGCTAAATCTCATAGTTATAGAAAGCGACAATGGAAATGAGTATTCTTATTGATTTTAACATCGCAACTGGTGAGAATGTTTCATCATAATCAATTCCTTCTCTTTGGGTATAACTTTTAGCCACTAATCGAGCTTTGAAGGTTTGTACCTTACCAGTTTGGTCTCGTTTTCTCTTGTAGATCCACTTGCAACCGATAGGTTTTACATCACTCGGTTGATCTACAAGTTCCCAGACTGAGTTGAAATACATTGATTCCATCTCAAGGTTCATGGCTTTGACCCACTGGTCCTTATCTTTATCACCCATTGCTTGTTTATAAGTCAATGGATCCTCCATTTCATCATCAGGTATGATGAGCTGAGTTTCAGTTAAACCCATGTATCGGTCGGGTTGTTTTATAACCCTCCCACTACGTCGAGGTATTCTCATATCTTGAGATTGTTTTGAAGGACCATCTTTACTCACAAATTTTGTTTGTTTGGTTGTAGCTTCCCCAGAAATTTCTTTAAGTATTAGTTTACTGCGTGTTTGATGATTTCTCATATGATCTTCCTCAAGGAACGTAGCATTGGTCGAAACAATTGCCTTGTTGTCTTAAGGGTCATAAAATAGACCTCCTTTTGTTTCTTTAGGGTATCCTACAAATAGGCATAATCTAGAACGTCGTTCCAATTTCTTTGGATTTTGCACCAACACGTGTGTCGGGCATCCCCAAATCCTGAAGTGACGTAAACTTCCTTTACGTCCTCTCCATATCTCGTAAGGTGTTTCTGGAACACTTTTGGAGGGAACCATGTTTAGAATATATACAGCGGTTTCCACTGCAAAACCCCAAAATGAATCAGGTAGTTGAGCATAACTCATCATAGATCGAACCATATCTAACAAGGTTATGTTTCTCCTTTCTGATACGCCATTATGTTGTGGTGTACCAAGTGATGAGAGTTGAGAAGTAATTCCATGTTCTATCAAGTAGTCTTGGAATTTTAAATCCATGTACTCTCATCCTCGATCAAATCGCAGAGTTTTAATTGTCTTACCTAATTTATTTTCAACTTCAGCTTTATACTCTTTGAATTTTTCAAGAGCTTCTGACTTATGAAACATCAGGTAAAGATACCCATATCTTGAATAATCATCAATAAAGCTGATGAAATATTCATATCCTCCCCGTGCTTTAACATTCATTGGACCACATAGGTTTGAGTGTATAAGCTCCAGGGTTTCTTTGGCTCTATGACCTTTTTCAGAGAAAGGTCGTTTGGTCATCTTACTGATGACATGCAAAAATGTCATCATTTTCCTATTTATTATAGCTAGTTTTATGCTTGAATTGTGTACTTTAATGCTATTTTATGTTTAAATTTTAGAAAACCGAGCCAAGGAAGCAAAACCGGAATTTTGAGAGATTTTAGATGATTTTGGAGGCTTTTGGAGCAATTTGAAGAATTACATTGAAGACCCAAATCCAAAAAGCCAAGAAGAATGAGTTAGAAGCCCAAATTCTTGAATTCCAAGCCTTAAATTATCAAGTTGGGTCAAGAAAAGAAGGCAAGACCCATTACATGAAGCATTTGGGCCAAAGAAAATGAAGGAGGCCCAAAAATTGAGTCAAAATCGGGCAATTCATTGAAGATCAAGGCCTAGCGTCGAGACGCTAAGCCTTGAGCGTCCCGACGCTAGGCAACTATGCGGAAAAATCCAGAAAATGGGGTAGCGTCGCGACGCTGTCCATGTAGCGTCTCGACGCTACGACGACTTGGAGCCCAAGAAAAGATGACGTCAGAGCGTCGCGACGCTGTGACGTAGCGTCTCGACGCTACGCCTGCTGGGAGCCTATAAAAGGAGCCATTTGCATCCAAGTTTTGTGTGCCAATTGGTGGGTTTTCACCCCATTCTAGAGTCTCCACTAAAATTGGGGATTTGTGGGAGAGTTTTGGAGCTTTGTTGAAGATCTTTGGAGCTCGGGATCGATGGAGGTCGGCGCGGGATCGAGGAGATCGACACTTTTATGAGCATTTCTCTTCCCTTTTCCTTTATGTTTTAGTTTCTAGAATTGTTGTGATTAGGAATTATTGATTTTAGTGATTATGAGTAGTAAATTCCTAAATTCTATGAGATTGATTTAGATGTTGAACCTCTGCTGAATTAATGAATTGATGTGGTTTAATTGTCATTATTGTTCATTTGTGCATTTTGTCCGTAATGCTTTTAATCAACTGATCACTGATTAAATGAATCGTTACTAAGTGGAAACTCGACGGAGAGAAGCTTAGACTAGAACTGAATGCATGACTAACGGTTATTTACCCGGGTGACACCGGATAAAATAAATAACGTTAGAGGTTGTACTGAAGGGTCGTAATGCCATACTAAGTAAATAAAGATGAGACTGAAAGGAGATTCTTTATTGAACGGTATGAGATAGGAGGAGACCGACAGGAGAATCCTTGTCATTAGGCTTCTAGACTTATGAATTGAATGATTTGTTAATCCATATTAGTTTATTGATTAAGCGATTAAAGGTCCAATTGATAAAATCAACAACTCTAGAATTATCCCTTCAAATTGTGTCACCATTTATCTTTTGCTTTCTAGATTAGTTTTTTTTATTATTCTTTTTGGCATTAGATTTTGTTCTCTAAATAAAGCTAAGCAAGATTATTCACGGTACTTAATTGAATAAATCCAATCCCTGTGGAGACGATACTCTATACTCAAAATCACTATATTACTTGTGACGACCCGTACGCTTGCGGGTAGCAAACACTTACCTTCTAGATAGGAATCACATGGTGGTAATGAGTCATCTTCTAACTCATTTAGAAGTCCACTCTTAACCAACCTTTCTATTCGTTTCCGATTTATGTGCCTTAGTCTTAAATGCCAAAGAAGAGTATCTTGAGAAACTTTTCGTCTTTTATTTTGGGTCTCTGCTGTTTTAAACATTTCAGTATTGAAAACAGCTTTTGTTTCATTCGGTCTTAACACTACAGATTGTTTTCAAGTTTAGCAGAACAAAGTTGATATCCTCTTTTGATTATAAACGCTTCATTGATTTCAAAAGATACTTTGTACATATGTTCTAATAAAAAAGAGATAGATACTAAGTTCCTTTTTATACTAGGAACATACAAAACATTTTCTAACAAAATGTAACTATCTCTAAAACAAAGTTGTATTGCTCCCACTGCCTCGGCCGAGATGACATCTCTTGTTCCTACTCTAAGTGTCACCTCGCCTTCTTCAAGTGCCTTCCAGGAACTAGTTTCCTATATAGAAGAACATACATGATTAGTCGCTCCTGAATCCAATATCCAGATGGAGTTATCATTCTCTACTAAACATGTTTCAATAATGAGCAAATCGTTTTTACCTAGTTTGGCAGCTTCAGCCTTTTCTGCTTTCTTCTCAGCAAGATATTTAGGACAGTTCCTTCTCCAATGACCGTCCTGATTACAGTGGAAGCAGGTTCCTTTATCTGTATTCTTCTTCTTGCCTTTCTTGGTGATGGGAGCTTTTCCCTTTCCCTTGTTCTTATTTTTCTTCAACTGAATACTCTTATTCTTTGAAGTTAAAGAAAAGATGGAGCGGAACCATGCATCAAGGTTGCGGCTGCAAATGTGGAGCAACCTGAGAATCAGTCTGCAGGTCGACCTGAATCTGCAACCACAAACACAGCCAAGGCAGAAGAGGCAATGTTAGTTCCTGAGGCACTAACTAGAAAAGATGCACCCACATTTAGGACACAAATGCAGGTTCAGACTTCTACTTCAGCTACGGATCCATCCAAGCTTAGAGGCAAAAGATCAACACAATGCGGTCCAGAGTTGAAGCAGTCGTTTGGGCAGGAAGAGCGGAACAAAATTGTAGCAAATGCTCTGTGGGTGGCAAAGGTCATAGCCTGCCAAATCAGAGACAAGCAACTGACTAAAGAAAGAAGAAGGATGAAAGAGGCCAAGAAAGAGGCCAAGAAGAAGAATAGAGAAGAAGAAGAGCAAACTGTTCTGGATTTTGCAGCATCATGTCTGAAAGACTTAGTGGATAACATTGAGAAAGAAGAAGAGGAAGAAATTGTGCTCACTTCTAAGGGCCAGTTAAAAGAAAATGCAGGGGAGTTTGCAGCCGCAAATGTGGCGCAAACAGAGCAAGAACTAGAGATTGCACTAGTTTCTGAGGTGCAATCTGATGTGCAAATCCCACCACCACCAAAGGAGGAAAAAAAATGTGCTCGAGGACCTGTTCGAGCACCAGAATGAGGCAATGTTCAAGGACCTGTTCGAACATGAGCAAGGGAAGGAGTAGCAAGCTCCAATTGATGAAGATCAGGTCTGAGAGATTTCTAGGGACCAAATGCCCAAGAGGGGCAGAGAAGGAAATGACAGTGCGGCTGAAGGGAAGGCTAAGAAGAAGAAAAGAATAGACATTTCCCTGAGGAGGCCAATCACTGGGGGAGCGACTTTGTGCTCCCCCAAGCCAAAACACCATCACCACCATCACCTGCAAGGAGATAACCATTCGTTCCTTGACTAAAGAAGAATCCAACAAAGCAGTCGAGAGTAGAAGTTCGAGTGGACGCCCATCCAAACACTCAGACCCGTCTGGACATTATGAAGAAACGGGTTCTGATGTGTGAGAAGGCATTTTCCACTAAGACGGGCCCTCTCCCAGCATTCATTGAAGACATTCTACACAGGTATGGCTGGGATTGATTGTGCAAGGAGCCGAAAGTAGCCTCTATCCCTCTGATACGTGAATTTTATGCTCAAATAGGGGAAGAGATGCAGACGACAATGCTCCTGTGAGGTCGAGTGGTGGAGTTCTCGACAAGGAAAATCAATCGAATTTTCTGATTACCATCCCTCAGATGCCTAGCTGGCAACGTGGCCATTGAAGAACCAACAACTGAACAGCTGGCAGAAGCCCTATCTATGGTGGCCCACGAGGTAGTGAAGTGGCAAGAGTCTAGGACCGGAGTCAGGACTCTATTATCAGGAGACTTAAAGCTAGAGGCAGTGGTCTGGCTTTATGTGATAAAAAACAGGATCATGCCAACCACACATGACACCACCATATCTCAAGAGCGTGTCATGTTGTTGTATAGCATGCACAAGGGGCTGGATCTAAAACTCGGACGGATTATATGGACAGAGATCCTCTCTTGTGGGCACAAGAACATGGGAAGGTTGTTCTTCCCAACTTTGATCACCAAGTTGTGTAGGCTTGCAGGAGTGGAGCCGGAAGAGAAAGAAGAAAAAGAAGTCGCTCGGACTTCGATTGACATAAGCTTGATCAAGAAGCTCATAGCCAATTCCAAGCAAAAGGTGACTTCTCTAGAGAAGAAGGCTCAAGCAACCCCTCCTGTAGCTCAAGCATCAAAATCTCCAGAAGAAGCCTCTATTGCAGAAGAAGCTGCGACCGCAAACACATCGCAAAATTTACCAGATGCAGCCGCAAATCAGCAACAACATCCAGTGCCTCTGCCGCAACCTGAAAACAACTTGGTGGTTGTGAGGAGAGATCTGGAGCGAATGAGGAGCCAGTTTAAGGACTACCTGACCTATGCTAAAGTGCGAGATGGAGTTGTCAAGGGTCCCGAAATAAACTGGGATCCAACCAAAGGCGATGGAGCAGGCCCTTCCAACGCCTAGGGGAGTTTTTCCTTTCACCCTTCTATTCTTTAATTCAATATTCTTTTGTTGATAGATGATTGGAATTAGGGTCTAGTTATCTTTACTTGTTTTCTTTTGTTTTTCTTTTGTTTTGTTTGTTTTGATAGGATAATGAGTCTCTTTTATTTTGTTTTCTTGCATTTTACATTTTTAGATAGGTTGCTTTTGTTTATTTGTTTCTTTTGTTTTAAAGTTTTATTTTGGAAAAATTCTGAAAATGTATATCTCTTTAAAAGAAAAAGGTATTCTAAAAGACTTTCAAAAGAGAAGTGTGCTTAGTTGGTTTGTTTGTTTTTTAGCGCCCTTAATGATGATAACTAAAGCTCTCTAAGTTCTTTAAATACTTTAGTAAATTCGAGTTTTTCAAAGCAGGAAGTCTAAATAAACTTTTCTCTTCATAACTGTAAAGTCCGTAATTTAAGGTAAATTACAAATTTCCTTGGTTCGAGTTAATTTGGAGTTAGGAAGGAAACTTTTCAAAGATTTAAAGGAGGGAAAATTGGTGAAAATTTTAAAATTTAGGCTGAGTGGCATTTTCGTAATTAAAGGGAGTAGGAAGCCAGCCATCTAAGCCCTAATTCTTTAATTAGTCGGCACGCAGCCCGAGTCCTTCATTAAGCCATCTTCTTCAACTCCCATTACCTCCTCTTTCACGATTTCAGCCACCCAAATACCCCATCTTCAGCCGGCGGTACCTCCTCATCTCGACGGCAGCGATCTCCCTCACCGGCGACGACAGCAGCAGCGGCGGCGACGTCTCTTCTCAGCAGCAGCGGCGTCTCGTTGGCGTGACGTTTGCAGCAGGCTCGCGGCGGTGGTTCTTCACGGATCCACGATGGCGCGTTACTCCTCAAGACAACTCTCAGCGGCGCAGCTACGGTTTAGAGACAAGCAGTTCGACGAGCAGGCCTTCTTCTCCGACGAAGGTGGGCAGCAGCGTTTTACAGCCAGATTGAGCGTGGGTCTCGAGCCTCTCGACGTGCAATGGTGTTCAGGCGGCTGTAGGCTTTTTTTCCGGCGTTTTTAGGCGGTTTCAACTTTGGGTAAGTTAGATTAAAGGTTGTCTCGCTTGATTTTAGTTTTTAGTTCAATACCCATCCATTGATTAGTTCGTTCGACAAGTTCTCCGCTTAAATTTCGGCAAATCTTGAATGGGTAATTGAGATTCAAGTTTATTGGGTTGGATTTTAAGGTTTAATTAAATACCCATTATTTTTGCTTCATGATTTCAAGGCTGATAGTGTTGGTGATTTAATTGGTGGATTTGAGACCTCGACCAGCAAGCATCTTTCTGTTTTTTGTGTGGTTAAAAGCCTTGGAGTTAAAGTATTAATTTAGTTCTGTTCAGAATGTTTAAGCCGAGGTAAGTGAACTTACTGTTGAACTTTTAAATTGGGTGCGAGTGTTTGATTTTCTAAAATTTTCGTGCTTATGAGTTGTTCATGAAATTTATTACTATTGTTAAAAGCATGAAAATTGTGCATGAAAAATCTATTATTTTAATTATGTAAGCGTTTATGAAAATTGTTGAAAGCATGAACTTTATTATTATTGCTTTGTATTTGTTGAAATAATTGAGTTGGTGGTCTCTCAAAATTCCATTAAAGGAATGAGTTTAAAATTCCATTAAAGGAATTTTTTATGAGTTTTATAAGTGTACATGAAACTGATGTACATTCAGAGATGCCTACATAGAACTTAGAGACATGAAATTGATGTACCTAAGTCGAGGTTCGTGAAATTGACGACCTCCAGGTTTCGTGAAATTGACGGCCTCCGTAGGAGACACATGAAATTGATGTGTATAGGATATGCATGAAATTGATGTATATCATCTTTCATTAGTAAGTTAAAATAAAGTTTAGAGCCACCAAAAGATATTTGTTGTTGAATTTTTAAAATGTTTGTAAAGCGTGACTCAACCTCAACAGTAGGGTCACTTACTGAGTATTTAAAATACTCATTCTTTTCAAAAATATATTTTCCATGTAAAGACAAGGGCAGGTGAAAGGCGATTGATGAAAACCCGATAGACAGCCATGAGAGGACCTGAATTTCATATTTTTCTTCCACTTTAAGAACTCTGTTTTACTTTATTGATTTATAAATTTGTTTGAGAAATTTTCTAGAGGTCATGTACATTTATATTTTAGAAATTATTTAACACTTTTAAAAATGTAGGGATCCCGAATAAAAGTTTTGTTTTAAAGTTTTTACTTAAATTAGGTGTTTATGTTTTAAAATATTTTTATTTAAAAAGGTCTCCAAAGCATGCATTGTCGTAACGGTCCCTTAAAGGCATATTAAGAAGTCGGGTCGTTACAATAACACATTCAAATCCAAACTCACCTACCTTAGGCTTTGACTACCAACTCCTTTAGGAAGTTTAGACTTGATCTTAGCATGCTAATCCTTGTCGGTTTCTCCTACTATGTTCTTCATGTTCAGTCAATGGGGACATTGACTTGTTTAAGTTTGGGGGGACAGTTTTGTATTTTGTACTCTCTATTGTATCATGTTACCTATTGCTAGTGCTAAAAAAAAGTAAAAAAAGAGCAAGGAGATACTCCTCCTTCTCGAATAAACCAAGTAACTAGGGGCAGTTGTGACACTCACGATTTCCACTGCATGAAAGGTTAATTTGGGAAGTGAGTATGCGCTACAGTCTTAATGGTGAGCTATGCTCGTAGTTAGCTACTTTCACCACAAAGTGTTAGTATGTTGGAACGAATGTATAGATGACTATGAGACTCTCCTATTAAAAGAAAATATATATATATATAAGCCTAGCAACAATTTCAAATAAGTTTGGGGTTGGGAAGTTCAATTTTCTTTTCCATTTTTGAGAGTCAGGATAGCTTGTGAAAAAGATAGGATATTCTGAATGAAGGCTAGGTGGAATAGTAGGCAAAAAGAGGTGGGAATGCATGTGAATGTCTTATCTTGAGAAGAGTGAGTAAAGGCCTAGTGTTAGAGAAATTTTGTTGTTAATTAGAGTATTAGGAGTCGAGTTCTTTCCTTATTTCTATTAACTTGTTAATATTCCTTGAGGACAAGCAATGGCTTAAGTTTAGGGGTATGATAATGCTCATTTATGTGCGTTATTTAGCCTTAAAAACCTAGGTTATTGATTGGAAAGCAACGAATTTGTATTTAAAATCTTATCATTTCAAGTCAATTTAGCAAAATTTGTAGAGTCATGAGAAAAATCATAGAAATATAGAATTTAAGCTTTAAGTGTACAAAAAGAGATTATTTTTGTAAGAATTTATCCAAGTTAATGTTTTTGTGCAGAGGACTTTGCGAGGAAGATGCGCCCGCAAAAGGAGATTAAAGGTTATCGGAGCAAAAGAAGTAAAGTTGAAGATTTGCGCCTGCATCTGACTTAAGGATGGAGGACATGCGACCAAAATGCGCCCGCAAGCCATATAAGGAAAGTAGCCCCAACTGAAGACAGAATTGTCAAAGGAGCACACAAAAGGAAATGCGCCCGATATGCGGCCACAACTAGGCTTTTCGACAGAATACAGAGATTCACGGGATCTTCACAGAATCGTCCAAAAATCTCCAATCTGATATCAAATCTCCGAAGATTTTGGATTCTTACCTTCCAAGGCCTTCTCACACTGATCTCAGCAACCAACCTCACCTTCCAAGGTCTATAAAAGGGGACCAAGATGCAAGAAGCAAAGTGAGCTCAGAATTTCGTCCTTAGGATAGATTTTTATGTTTTTTCTCTCTTCTCATCTTGTAACCACTCTGAGTTTCGGGTCTTTCAGCCTCGTCTCTCCTTGAAAAATGGCAAGAGCAAGCTAGATAGAGAGGGAGAGATCCTTAATAGAGTCTTGTCTTTTATTTTCTACTTTAGTTTTCTGTTTCTAGCATTCTTTAGTTTCTGTTTTCATTTATTTCAGTTGTAAGTTATAATTTTGTACTCCATCCATTCAATTAATATGAATTCTATTTGTTTTTCCATTTGTTGTTCTTTTTACTTATCTTTTTGCACTTTATCTTCAATTATGAGCTAAGCTTCTACTTGGGGGTTCAAATATGTGGATTCCTTGAGTAGAAGAAAGTCCCACCTATGCAAAAGCAACTTGCTCTCTCTTAGCATTGTTTGTTTTTGTTGAAATTAAAGTTTATTGTTAGCTTAAATTGATCACTTAGGTTAGCATAGTTTGTATTTAGCTGATGGCCGAAAGGTTGGAGTTAAAGGCGCGGGTTCGCAAAACAATAGTGAAAAAGATCCTAGAAATAGGACTTTGTCTTCTTGCATCCTAGAAATAGGACTGGAACCATTAGGGTCTTAAGAGTCGTGAGCGTTATTTATCTAAGTTTCAACTAGCCCTAGAAATAGATGTCTAATTGGCTTAGTCTTCTAAAAGCACCTACAGCGGAGTTGAATAGAAGTTGGACTTAACTCACAATCTAGTTGTCAGGGTAATTGCGGGCGCAACTGAGAGATGCTATCTGCACCATGTCTATGTGGACAACATAGATAGTGTTTCTCAGCCGACTGCAATGCCTGAGTAAATTGCGGACGGATAGGTGGACATAATCTGATGCTTAAAGTTGATGCTATTTAATTTCCCTTGTTTATCTCATAAAGTTTCTACTGTTTTCATTTATTGAATTTGCTTATCTTTACTTTTGTTCTCAATCAAAACACCATCCAAACTATATTTTTCTGGCTACCATCTCTGTGGTTGCAAATTTAAAGGAGGTTCCCGTTTCTACAGAATCTTGTGTTTACTCAACTAGTCACCATCTCCCTTGGGTACGATATCCGGAATACTTTCCACTTTATTACTTGATAGTGTATACTTGCACACACTCACTCAATACCCTCACTCGCATGCTTCCTGCATGGATGCTTTGAATCAATGCATTTGTGTCGAATACAAAGCGTGTCGTATCATATAGTGCACCAGGATAAGGTACCCAGTCTCATCCATATACTATAGACCTTTTAGGTTGTTACTTGAACACTGATCCTCTTATGTTCCCACATAGTAGTCCAAGTTTCATTTAAACAACCTTGGATCTTAGTTTATTGGATTTAGGGTTAATTAATGCAAAACTCGATTATTCAATAACAAATTACTGAATCAGTCAAATAACACTTTATTGAGGTTAATTGATTTGTTTCATTTACTATCTACGAGTTTTAGGGCATAAAACCTGACAAGTAGGGTTATTGATAGCTCACATATTGAGCTAATTTTTTCGATATTTATTTGTTAGTCTTAGAGATTTATTTGGCCAATTTCACACTCTTTTATGTTTTTTTTTTTTTTTTGAAATGCACTCTTTTATGTTTATTTTTTAGAAATCAAGTCTTGGGATGAATTAGAGCGTTTGGAAGTTGATCAAGTGTTTGGGACGCAAAAAGAGGCAAAGAAATTGAGGAAGAGTTCAAATAGGACCTGCTGCAACCAATGGACCCAAGAGCATAACGTCGAGACGCTAGCCCCTGGTGTTGGGTTTTATGCCCTAAAACTCGTAGATAGTGAATGTAACAATTAATACTTGTTCAATAAAGTTATTATTGAATAAAGTGAATTACACATTAGATAACCCAAATCCAATAAACTAAGAACCCCTAGCTATAGTATGAATACTTACTTTATGTGGAGACATAAGAGTGGATCAAGTTCGAGTAATAGCCAAAACGGTCTATAGTATAGGGATAGGGCTGGATACCTTATCCTGGGGACACTATGGATGCAGCCCACTTTGTATATAGTACAGACGATGTGATATCCTGAATCGTTCATGTGGAGACATGCAAGTGGGGGCGTCCTATGCGATGAGTTTGCTTAAGACCGAACCGCGAAATAAGACACTTTCACTTTATAGCGTCGTTTACTATTGAGACTGACTATTTCATGCTATGACCTAGGTAACTCAATTTTAATCCTGAGCTAACTATGAACTCCGGTTTATTCGGTATTATCCTTTGATTTGCATGGGTGAGAGTGGTCCGAGTTCGCCGACTCAATAAGCCTACCATTTTGGGGATAAGATCGGATAGATAGCGAGGAGGTTATTCCCTTAAGTGTTGACTCCGGGTCTTGAACAAGGGGTCCCACCCTCTCATCGGCCTGAGAGGGACTCGGTTTGATGGTTGGACCACAAACCAATTGTTCATTAGAGAATCAGTGGGACTTAAGAAGCAAGAGGTAACTTCAGGGGTAAAACAAACATTTGACCCAGTTGTAGTTACGAACAACCTATGAAGGATCGACTTACTTATTATGGTTATATTGAGTGACATAAATATATCTACAGTGAGTGGAGTGCAACTAATGGGCTATAGTGGAGTGTCCCGGTAGTTAACGAATGTTGGTTAACTAGGTTAAAGAGTTTAGCCAGTTAATCTCGGATCATTGGAGCCCATGATCTGTAGGTCCATTAGGTCTCCCTACTAGCTCATATGGACTAAACCTTAGAACAGTGTGATGAGAGAATTTGAATTGTTCAAATTCTGTATAGGGAGTAAACGTTAATTATATGTGATATATTTAACGTATTATAGTTTAATTATGTATAAAACTATAGAGAGAATTGGATATATATTTAAATGTGATTTAAATATTGAATATATGAATAAGGATTCATATTTGGAAAAACAAGTTTGAGAGAAGTTGGGATTGGTGCAAAATGATTAATTTAATATTTGATATTTAATATACTTAATTAAATTTTTTAATTAATTATTTAGAATTTATTTTATTTAAAATTAATTATTAGAATTAGTTTTATTTAAAATTAATTTAGAAATTAATTTTTTAATTTTTGAAATTCAAAAATACCTTATTTTTTGGAGGTGGTAGAATCATGAGCTTTCCTCCTGATTTAACCTCAATTAGCCACATAATCTCACACCAAATTCCATCATCTTTAAGTGTCTTCATGTGCAAGATGTGCATTGCATGATTTTTCCTTTAAATAGCAATGAAGACATGAAATCAATGGTTGATTTTCTTGCTGGAAATTTCTCTCTCAAAATACCATAGCTCCAACTCTCAAGTCCAAGCTCTTTCTCCCTCAATTCATCACATATTTGGTTCCCACAAGTCGTTTTAAGGTCAGAGGATCGCGGGGAAGACTCTAGCGGTGGTTCACGACCTGTTCGTGATTCAAACAAATCGAGGGTAGTTGGAATTCGGTCTCCAAAAGGTTGGTACCACAATACTCTGTTTTTCGGTTTTATGTCAAGCATGCTTAGTTCATAAAATTAATGTAATTTAAGTGCCTAAGATCTGTAACGCTTCCGCACGAGTGTCTGACACTCCTTACACCTGGCGTCTCGATGCGCTGCAACAGGTTTCCCAGGCAAGTTTTCCGAAGGCACAGCATCGAAACAATGTGTTGAGAGCGTCTCGACACTTGATAATTTTCCATATATTTTGGGCAGCAACAGGACAGTGTTGAGACGTTGTCCCTAGCGTCTCGACGCTGTCCTACTTTTCTATAAATACAATGTGATGGCCACTTGAAAAGGGGAGTTGAATTTGAGAGGTTTTAGCCCTAAACTTGATACAAGCTGATTTAGGAGAGCTAGACGAAGAGTCGGGAGCGGGATTCAAGACGAGAGCTCGTGGAGATCGTGATGGGGACGTGCGACATCTACGAGACTCGAGTTTTTATCCTTCTTTCATTTATTCTTGTATTGTTTTATGACTTTTTATGCAAGCTTTGGTTGTATTTGTAAAACTATGAGTAGCTAAGCTTGCATCTCAGGGATTGATGTAGCCTTTTGGGTTTTATGGATTGATTTCTTGAAACTTTTATTGCTTTTATTCTATTATTCATGCAATTACTTACTTAATGCTTTTAATCTACTGACCATAAATTGGATGTTGTTGTGCTAAATCTTGCTCGAGAGAGGGGCTTTAGATTAGATCCTAATTGCATGACTAAAGTAGTTCTAAGATCAAGAGAATTAGGATTGCTTTAGAATTTGTAAAAAGGATTAGACTTAAGGTCTTGCATGTTTTGAATTTAGATAGGAATATTGGATTCTTGATTATGCATGAGAACTAATTATGCTCGGGAGAGATATTTATGAATTAAGTGTCATTGACTTATAGAATATTGCATATTAATCATGTTGATGGTCAAATTTCGCTCAGGAATTTACCCCTCGCTTCACGTGACGGTCAACAGTGAATTTGTAAATGAGAGGGAAAACGTGACCTGCAAGACGAGCAAACGCTGCACACCGGTGTGGTGTAGACCACACACACTCCGATGCTTAAGTTAGCCTTGGCCGGAAAACACGTAGAATGTATTTAGGGTGTAGTTTTTGGCATACCTGAATGCGTGTGCGGTCTCCCTTTTGATAGATTTCCCCTTAGGGTTTTCGTCGATGCCGGACTTCAAATGATCTCCGGGCCTTTGGCCCTGGTCAGCCTCGGAAATGGGCCGAGGCCGACCTCATCCTCCTAGGGTTTTTAAGAATCCAGAGGTGTTTCGGGACGAACCAGGAGAAACCGGGGCGGTCATAGACATCAGGGACCGAAGGGAGATGGCCAAGCCCGGCCCGCGCCCGCGGGCCGAATGGTCGGCCTCGGCCTTGGGCCGAGGCCGACCATATGGGTCGGGCCAAATTGGCCCGACCCTTTAGTCCGATCTTCCTCTGGGTCGGCTTTTTGGTCCCACCTCTGCCCAACTGTCCTCGTCAGCTCCTTGTGCGTCAGTGTGGTCCAAAATTACCTATAACATTAAGCCCCCACTCTTGAATTGGGATTCAGGTGCGACTTAATGCTATAGGCTGAGCTCCTTAAGCCCGGTTTAAGAGTACGACTCTTGTCTCGTGCTGACCCATGTGTGACTTCCTTGTTATCAACACTTTCCCATTTTAGCTTAGGGGGCGTTGCCCCCGAACCCCCACCGGGAGCTTCGCCCCTGGGCTCCGACTCGCTGACCGGTCAGCGAGACCCCCGTACTTGGTCATTCGGAGTGCTTCATTCCAGATCCAGCATTGAAAAAGTTAATTTCTGCAAAAGAAAATGAGGGAGGAGGCTAGGATCGGCCTTGGCCTCAAGCCCCTGTTAGCTCAACACTTAGCCCCCTGCATTCATATGTCAGTCCTTTTGAAGGTGGATGGTCGGCCTCGGCCTTGGCATGAGGCTGACCAGCTCCTCAGTGCTGTTTGCTTGCTCGCTCCACCTTAAGCATCTCCCTACGGCTTTGGGCGCTTCGGCTATGCTAAAAAGTGAAGTGACTGAGAACTCGAACCAGTCACGCTGCTCTGAATGCGTGCCTGAGGGTTGGCTTCGGAGCTGGGATGCTCGGCCTCGGCCTTGGCATGAGGCCGAGCATTTCTTCTGCTTTGCTTGCTAATTTGCTCTGTTGTATTCATCCCGATGGTGCGTACACTCAGTCGGGGAAAACTTGGGGAGGCCGAGGAAATACCCGAGCCTCTCTTCAAGTATTGTAGTCATCCTAGGGGTGCGTACACTCTTCTGGGAAAACTTGGGGAGGCTAAGGAAATTCTCGAGCCTCTCTTCAAGTATTGTATTCATCCCGATGGTGCGTACACTCAGTCAGGGGAAACTTGGGGAGGCTAAGGAAATTCTTGAGCCTCTCTTTCCTGACCTTGATCATTCTATCATGCGGGGCGAGATTTCATCCATGGTTGCTGATCCCAGCTCTTATCCAGCTTCAGAGAGCTCCTCGAGTGGTCGTGAGGACATGGGCTTCTCGGGGGACAACCGCAATTAGACAACCCAGATGCTCTATTGCTTTTGCTGACTTTATGCTCTCTCAATTCTGCTTTCATAAATTCCGTTTTCTACCATGTATCCTGTACTTTTCTCTTTCATGAATGAAAAAGTATGCATTTTATGCCCCAATTGCCTCTTTATCACACTTCATGCAATTTTAATGGCATATAAAGTTATGGCGTGCTTACAAGGAATAATGAGAACCTTGAAGTTTGAAAATGACCCCTTCCAACTCAAGCAATCAAAAAAAAGACAAGTCACAAGCATCACCCTTTACCTCAATAATCAATGCTACTCCCAGCCCCCACTCAAAAACATGTATTCAATACTTTTGACATGCGTTTTTTTTTTAGTAAGGATAAATTAGATTTGTACCTGGGCTTCGGTGGGTGGATTTTTTAACTTAGCCTCCAGGTGGTTCACCTCGGCCTTGGCATGAGGCGGACCATCTGTCTTCGTTATCTGCTTGTTTGCTCCATTGTTGGGCTTATGTGCAGACTTACTCCCTACTTGGGCATTCCCTCACCGCTTTGAACGTTTGAGCTATGCTGAAAGAGTGAATTGATCAACTGACTTCGAATCAATCGAGCTTTGCTGAATGCTCGGCCTCGGCCTTGGCATGAGGCCGAGCATTTCGCTTGTCGATCCGTCCTACTGTGCTCATGTCAGGGGTGCATACACTCCTTTGAGGGAAAGCTTAGGGAGACCAAGGAAATTCCCAAGCCTCTCTTCAAGCGTCTTGGAATCATCCCGGGGGTGCGTACACTCTTCTGGGGAAAGATTGGGGAGGCGGAGGAAATTCCCAGGCCTCTCTTCAAGCGTCTTGGAACCATCCTAGGGGTGCGTACACTCTTCTGGGGAAAGCTTGGGGAGGCTGAGGAAATTCCCAGGCCTCTCTTCAAGCGTCTTGGAATCATCCCAGGGGTGCGTACACTCTTCTAGGGAAAGCTTGGGGAGGCTGAGGAAATTCCCAGGCCTCTCTTCAAGCGTCTTGGAGTCATCCCAGGGGTGCGTACACTCTTCTAGGGAAAGCTTGGGGAGGCTGAGGAAATTCCCAGGCCTCTCTTCAAGCGTCTTGGAATCATCCCAGGGGTGCATACACTCTTCTGGGGAAAGCTTGGAGAGGCTGAGGAAATTCCCAGGCCTCTCTTCAAGCGTCTTGGAGTCATCCCAGGGATGCGTACACTCTTCTGGGGAAAGCTTGGGGAGGCTGAGGAAATTCCCAGGCCTCTCTTCAAGCGTCTTGGAGTCATCCCAAGGGTGCGTACACTCTTCTGGGGAAAGCTTGGGGAGGCTGAGGAAATTCCCAGGCCTCTCTTCAAGCGTCTTGGAATCATCTCAGGGGTGCGTACACTCTTCTGGGGAAAGCTTGGGGAGGCTGAGGAAATTTCCAGGCCTCTCTTCAAGCGTCTTGGAGTCATCCCAGGGGTGCGTACACTCTTCTGGGGAAAGCTTGGGGAGGCTGAGGAAATTCTCAGGCCTCTCTTCAAGCGTCTTGGAGTCATCCCAGGGATGCGTACACTCTTCTGGGGAAAGCTTGGGGAGGCTGAGGAAATTCCCAGGCCTCTCTTCAAGCGTCTTGGAGTCATCCCAGGGGTGCATACACTCTTCTGGGGAAAGCTTGGGGAGGCTGAGGAAATTCCCAGGCCTCTCTTCAAGCGTCTTGGAATCATCCCAGGGGTGCGTACACTCTTCTGGGGAAAGCTTGGGGAGGCTGAGGAAATTTCCAGGCCTCTCTTCAAGCGTCTTGGAGTCATCCCAGGGGTGCGTACACTCTTCTGGGGAAAGCTTGGGGAGGCTGAGGAAATTCTCAGGCCTCTCTTCAAGCGTCTTAGAGTCATCCAGGGGTGCGTACACTCTTCTGGGGAAAAGCTTGGGGAGGCCTAGGAAGTTCCCGAGCCTCTCTTCAAGCGTCTTAGAATCATCCCAGGGGTGCGTACACTCTTCTGGGGGAAAGCTTGGGGAGACCTAGGGAGTCCCCGAGCCTCTCTTCAAGCTGCTGTAAACCTTTGAAACGAAATTCGAAGTTCTTTATTTCAAATGAATCAATTGATTACATTTCTGAATAACATGCTGCTAAAAATAAAAGAAAACTGGACATGGTCCTAGCGGACTGAAAAACATAATCAAAAGAAATCAATGCTCCATTGGAAGGGGATAGCTTGACCCCTCAAATGCTCGGCCTCGGCCATCTCCCGAGGCCGACGTTGCTTGAATTTTTCTGTCGACGTTTCTAAGCGCCATAAAGTAACATTCTCTCGACATCTTCTGCTCGCCATACACTGCTCCTACACCCTCTTCGGTTGGGAATTTCAGGACTTGGTGGTAGGTTGAGGCTACAGCCTTAAGTCCATGTAGGGTGGGTCGTCCCAAGATGGCGTTATATGCTGGGACGCAGTCTACCACTAGGAAGTTGACCATTCTCGTTACTGTCTGCAGTCCTTCCCCAATCGTCACTGGCAGTTCGACGCTTCCTCTTGGGCTTACTTTTTCCCCGCCAAACCCCACCAGCGGCATGAGGCTCGGCCTTAGGCGATCGCTTCCCAGCTTCATGGCGTCGAACGCGGTGGCTGAGAGAACATCAGCAGAACTCCCTCCATCAACGAGGATCCGGTGAACTTTTGCGTTGGCAATCGTTAGGGTGACCACCAGCGCGTCGTTGTGCGGATGACGTATCCCCGCTGCCTCCTTCTCTGTAAACTCTAACTTTGGTGAGTTTTCATTAAGTAGGAGCGAGTACATACCTTGCTCTCCGGGCTCTTGCTGTGCCTCTCGAATTGCAGCCTTTCGCTTCCTGCCTGACTCTCCTCCGGATGGTCCTCCTAAAATTGTTCGTATCTCGAGCGGTGGGTTGGCACCGCCCTTACCTTGATCTGCTGGCAATGGCCTCTTGCTTCTGTCATTCCCCACGAACTCCTTGAGGTAACCTTCTCGGATTAGGGCTTCTATTTCGTCCCTCAACTGTATGCATTCCCGG
The DNA here is from genome assembly GCA_017139565.1 of Luffa aegyptiaca. Taxonomy (NCBI): domain Eukaryota; kingdom Viridiplantae; phylum Streptophyta; class Magnoliopsida; order Cucurbitales; family Cucurbitaceae; genus Luffa; species Luffa aegyptiaca. Next base: position 30,572,673 of record CM029397.1, read on the forward strand.
GTTGTGTGACCGTGGTCCCCGTGGAACATGCAGTACTTGTTCCGATTCCTCCTGTCTGGGTCCGACCTCAATTTTTCTGGGCGCTTCAGCAGGTTTGTATCCTGTATCGCGGCCAATACCTGTTCAAGTGAAGTTGTTAGCGGTGTATACCTGTCAAACCGCACTTTTGGTTCTGCACGGCCCCGAGGCTCCTTGATCTCTGGTCGGCCTAGGCCATTGGCCGAGGAGTGCTCTTGCCGGTTTCGGCCTCTCTCTTCGACCCGATGCCCTTTTCCTCTGTCTTCCCGATGCCGGTCAGATACGGACAGCCTTCGGCTCTCTCTCTCTTCCTGCTTGGACCTCAACAGCTCCTCGGCGCTTATGTACCTTTGTGCTCGGGTCATGAACTCCACGTATGTTCGTGGCTGGCTCTCACCGATAGAGTTGAGCAGTCTTTCATCTTGCAGACCTAAAATCACAGCAGTCAAGGCAACTCCATCGTCATAACCTTCTACCTGCAAAACTTCGTTGTTAAACCTGTTAACATAATCTCTCAAACTCTCCCTTGACCCTTGCTTGATTGTTAACAAATTAATCTACGGCTTCCGTCGATCTCGAGCTCCTAGGAACTGCGTGACAAACACGCGTGCCAATTCTTTGAACGAACCGATCGACCTGCGCGGTATCTTACTGAACCACTGCCTCGCCAAGCCCGTCAGTGTCAATGCGAAAGCTCGGCATCTGGTTGCCTCGTTTGCTCCGTGAAAATCCATCCAGGTTAAGTACGCGTCTAGATGTTGCTTCGGGTCTTTCTTTCTGTCATACTGCGCGAAGTTTGGTACCTTAAATTTATGAGGCACCTCCCCTCCCATTATTTCGTCGGTGAAGGGTGGCTCCATATCTCCAATTAGCCCTTCTATGTCTTCATTCTCAGTTCTCCTTTGGGAGTCGCGGTGGCTATCTTCCTCCTTCAGCCATTTGGATAACTCCCGTTCTCTCCCCTTTTGGCCCTGCTCGGCCTTGGACCTTGCCCGGGCCTCCAACTTTTTCCTGTCATTGTCCTCTGTACGCATACCTGGCGCTGATTTCAGTGGTGAATTCCTGCGAACCCTCTTGTGATTGGGTCCAACTTCCCTCCGGGTCTGGTCACCCCCTGGACGGTGCATTCGACTAGTTACACTCTCCGAATCTCCAACCTCCTCATCTGATATTCCTTTACCCTTCTTGGGGTCTCTGCGTACATGCTCCTCCTCGGGCCTTACAGACTCGGGCTTCTTCAACAGACTGAGGATTTCAGTCAAATTCTGCCCCATCTCGTTCATCCTCCCCTTAATTGCTGCGATCTCGGTTTCCTGGGCCTGGAGTCGAACTTGGGGATTCGGTTCGTCAGTCACTGGTTGATCTTGGTGCTCCATTACTGCTACGTTTTCCTACCGAACTCAACGTTTTCTAGTCAGCGTCCTCCCCACAGACGGCGCCAACTGTTGATGGTCAAATTTCGCTCAGGAATTTACCCCTCGCTTCACGTGACGGTCAACAGTGAATTTGTAGATGAGCGGGAAAAACGTGACCTGCAAGACGAGCAAACGCTGCACACCGGTGTGGTGTAGACCACACACACTCCGATGCTTAAGTTAGCCTTGGCTGGAAAACACGTAGAATGTATTTAGGGTGTAGTTTTTGGCATACCTGAATGCGTGTGCGGTCTCCCTTTTTATAGATTTCCCCTTAGGGTTTTCGTCGATGCCGGACTTCAAATGATCTCCGGGCCTTTGGCCCTGGTCAGCCTCGGAAATGGGTCGAGGCCGACCTCATCCTCCTAGGGTTTTTAAGAATCCGGAGGTGTTTCAGGACGAACCAGGCGAAACCGGGGCGGTCATAGACATCAGGGACCGAAGGGAGGTGGCCAAGCCCGGCCCGCGCCCCCGGGCCGAATGGTCGGCCTCGGCTATATGCCGAGGCCGACCATATGGGTCGGGCCAAATTGGCCCGACCCTTTAGTTCGGTCTTCCTCTGGGTCGGCTTTTTGGTCCCACCTCTGCCCAACTGTCCTCATCAGCTCCTTGTGCGTTAGTGTGGTCCAAAATTACCTATAACAAATCACATTCAAGTAATTAATCTATAATCACAATTGATGAAGTCAACTCTCTAAGAGTTTCTCTCATTTGAATTTCCATTTTTTTAGTGTTTGTTATTTTGATTCATTATCTCATCACGCTTCGCTCTCTAAATAAAATCAAACATTAGTATTCATGGTAATGAAGTGACTGGAAACCCAATCCAGAGGACGACAATCCATAATCTCATTACACTATATTAAAAGTTGACCCGTACACTTGCGGTAGGACGTATTTTGCGCACATCAGTGATATGGACAAAATTTATTAATGATTATATCTATGGACACAACTTGTCCTACAGTGCAAAAGAGTGCAACTCTATGTCTATAGTAGAGTGACTTAGAGTTAATGAATAAAAAGTAATTGATTAAAGAGTTTAATTAATTAACTTTGTATCTATCTGTAAGTCTATAAGGTCCCCTTACCTAACTCATGGTAACACAAAGTATTGATTTAGTTTAAAGAAAAAATTGAAATGTTCAAACTAATATTTAATATATTTGATATTTTAAATTTACAAGAGAATAATACATTATTAGATAAATTATATATTAAATTTAAATAAGAGTTCAAATGGATAATATATGTTGTAGGAGATATTTGAATGAGATTCAAGTATATTAAATATAATATATTAGATATTGTAATTTGAATTTGGCAAATATTTTATCCTAACTGTGTGTATAAATAGGACTCTTAGGTTAAGGCAAAGTATAAGTTCTCTACACATAAAATTCTCTAGAATAATTTCTTTAATTTCAAGAGGTCCCCACAAGTCTTGGTCCTGTGTTTGAATTACAAGTCATAACGTGGAAGATCTTGTGGAGATTCAAGATTCGCTGGAACACGAAATAAAAACCTACAAGAAATATCTTCATATATTTCAATATAAGTTTGCTTAACCTAGTATGCTTACGTTCAATTCTAAATAAATCAAAGGTTATCCAATGCTTCCACTGCGAACGAAGAGTTCATTCCTGTCAATTAGGCCAATAGTGTTGTGTCACACATCTAGCACATCCACCCAATGGTCAACGCATAATCATCTCTAGTGCATAGGAATTCATACATATTACATACCACATTCAACGCGGTTTTCGCATCCGTAGAAGTCATACCAACACTTTATATGGGTTTCATCGATGCAATTTTGCGTCGAAAAAACTCAAAATTTTTACATGGTTGTGTCTCTATAGTTATTCCTATGAGGGGGATAATAGTGTATACAATAGTCTAGTTTAAAATTAAAGTATGTTATTATTTGTTATTTGCTGGTTTCTGTTAGTGCTAGGTAACTAATTAAGTCTTATTATTTCTTCCTTATATTCTTAGTATAAATATTGTACTTCTTTAGAAATTATTCTAAAGTCTTTGAAAATATTTAGAGTTATTCATGAAAGTCACATAGTACATCTAAAAACACCTAGGAAAATGGCTTAAAAAACATCAATATGTACTAGCTCCCAACTTGGTTACCTTTAAAGCTACAACTTTTGGAGAATTCTAACTCTTTTTTGCCTCTCAATTAAAGAGCCTTCACACTTCTTGTGCTCAACATGCTTTGAGTCCAAGTAAATGCAGAGAGGAAAAAAAAAAGGAATAAGACATGATGAAGCAAAGGGAAAATACTTAGCACACAAACCTTTGGTAAATGCCATCAGAATATATATATTGAGAGTGCACTATACAATAATGCTAAATCATTAAACACAAATTTAACAATATGAGAGGAGACACTATAACTAATAACAATAACATAAAAGGAAATAATCATATATACATATGCACATATATATTATTCTAACATATTCTAAGAGTGTGGATACAGATTGGCTATTTCTCTAATGATGAAGATGAGGCTAGTGCCTCTAGTGTTAGAAATTTCAAATGGATAGAGGGTTTTTTTTTTTTTTTTTTTTTTTTTGACATTATGTTACTTCCTAAATTTTAAGATCTTTGTGTGGAGAATGTGTGTTAATGTGATAATATTCTTTCAACTAAAGTAAACCCTTTTGAAAAGAAAATTTGGAACTTGATTGATTTGGTGCTTTTTTGTGTTAAGGAAGGAGAATCAACAACAACCCATGTGCAAAAGGGCCAAGGATGATATGGAAAGAGTGGATTGTTGCCTAGGAATTTCATTACTTGAATGCAAACCAAAAGTCCACTATGGATCTCATGACTGTCTTGCATATGAAGTTCAAATATTTTTCAAGTTTCAATTTTAATTATTTGGAAATAAGAGAATTCAACTTCAAAAGGGAATAAGTGAACTTTTAAAAAAAAAAAAAAAAAAAAACAATTTCTAGATGTGTTATTCTTACTAAGATGGCTAAACAATACATTTGAGAGCCAACTTAGCCATGGAAGAAGCTTTTGCTTTTTTTTTAGGTCAACTAATATGGGAATAGAGGGATGAAATTAATGTGTTTTAACCACCTAGTTCGAATTCCCTTTAATTTTAAAAAGAAAAATAAAAGGCGACTAAACTACCCGTTTAGTTCTTAAACTTTCATGTTTGTATCCAGTAAGTTATTAAACTTTAAAAAGTATTTAACAACAATTTTATGTTTGATAAGTCCATACAATTTAAAAAAAACGTCTAATAAATATCTAAACTTTGTTTTATGTTTAATAGAGTCTTAACCTATTTGGTAATATTTTAAAAATTCTTAGACCTATTAGACGAAAAAATTTAAAAGATTAGGGTCCTATTTAGACACAAAATTAAGTTTTATATCTCACAAATACGTTATTTTTATTAAAATAATGTCAAACATGTAAGAAATTTATTAAACACAAAATTAAAATTTCATAGACACAAAATTGAAAGTTTAAAGACCTATTAGACATGTTGGAATTAATTACAAAAACTCAATTCATGATTATATAATAATAAATATACAGAATTCAAGAAAACAATCATAACAAGAGTTATAATAGGATCTAAGCATGGAAGAAAATCAAAACTAAAAGAATTGATAAGAATCATACGGTGTTCCACACGTCACAACTGGACTTATTACACGAGTCAAGGCTAAGAAGCTTCAATAATCCTTCCTTATTCACATATAAAATTGGATAGGTTCAACTCAACCTCCATTTCATATGTTGCAAATCAATCCAAGAGAGGATGACGCTATGAAGGTCAACGTTTGCAAGATTGACATTGCGCCAACATTTTGAAGACTCATTTGTTATTTTAAGTCATCAACTTTAATTTGCTTGTAATTTTTTAACTCTTGAACTTCCAAAATATGGTTTCAGAGTTAGAATTCAATTGTACGAAGTTACTAAGTAGGTCATATGGTCATTAATACTTGTATGTTATATTTTGGGAACGGGAGGATTGGGGGTTTCATTCACATAAAGGTTATAAAAAACCACATCTAAGCCATGTAAAACTCATATTATGATGAATGAAATTTGATCTCTCTAGTAAGAGATATTTTCTTAGAAATCTCTTTTTCCATTTCTAAGATTTCTTGCAATTATTGTGATAGATTGCATTTTGAGTCATTCAATCCAACCTTGATCATGTTTGATTGTGGAATGACTCAATCTAGAACAAGATTTCCAATCCTTGCTTCTAGATCTTTGATCGTAAGAGGTAATCAACTTCTAACATTTTCTCTTGGTTGATTCTATTTTGTTTAAGGATGTGTTAATTTCTTTGATTTAAGGGTTCTTGCTCCACAAAAGCTTGGATTTTTAGGCTAAGAATTAGGATTGCCTTATCAAGAATATTAGAATTACCTGGAACTATCAAACAGATTGACCGAAAGTTGTGGCTTATCTCAATGCTAAGATACTAAACTTGTAATTTAACCTGTGTATATGTATATATATATTTTTAGTTCAACAACATTTGGAGGTGAGAGGTTTCAAACCTCTGACCTCTTGGTAGAAGGTACATCTTTATGTTTACTTTGGTGTGTAGGGTTAAAAGAATTGATGGGCATTAGACCAATTTGGATTTTGGTTGAAGAAAAATTGGACAATGAAATTTTCTTGTTCATCGTGTCCCCAAAGAAAATTAATTTGAAATTCATTCGATAATTAAGACTTGAAAAACATTCAAAAAGAAAATAATGTTAAAAGGCTCTAAACTCACACGAAAGAATGGTAACAAAGTTGTTCACAAACTTTTTCACACGCCAGAAAGAATAAATTGTCTCTCAATTTGACTAGAAAAGTAAGTATGGCTTAAAAAGACCATCATTAAATTAAAGGGGCATTTGCATAAATAGCAAAACACATATATTTCAAAAAAAAAAAAAACACCAAATATATTGCAAAAATAGCAAAAAGTAAAAATATTTGCAGAAATAGCACAAAGTGACCTTAAGTTACAAAAATATCCTTTTTATCAGCAGCTATATGATAGAAAGGATTATCAATGTCTATCACTAATAGTCATTGATAGACTTTGATTAATCGGAGTCTATTAGTGATAGGCACTCATAGAAAGGATTATACGAAGTCTATTAACATGATAGTCTATCAATGTCTATCACTAATAGTCACTAATACACCGACTTAATCAGAGTCTATCAGTGATAAACACAAGACACTTATAGAAAAGATTATACGGAGCCTATCAGCATGATTGTATATCAGTGTCTATCATTGATAGTCACTAATACACCGAATTAATCAGAGTCTATCAGTGATAGACACTAATCAAAAGGATTATACATAGTCTATTGTTAGTTTATCAATGTCTATTACTGATAGTCACTAATAGACTTGAACTAATCGGAGTCTATCAGTGACTATTAGTGATAGACTCTGATTATCAGAATCTATCAATGATAGACACTGATAAAAAGGATTAAGAGTCTATCAACATGATAGTCTATCAGTGTCTATCACCAATAGTCACTGATGGACTTCAATTAATCGGAATTATGAAATTTTATTCTAATAAATTGCCATATTTTCTATTATTTTTACATTGTGTTGTATTTGCAATTAGGAAACTCCTAATTGCTCCCTCATACAATTTCCCTAAATTAAATGACTGAATTTAATTGATTTTTTTAAAAAAAATATATATAACTCATAAAGAAATAGGAAAAAAGGAGTCAAATAATAATATGGGTGGTATTAAGGCAAGCTTTTCTTAATTTATGATTCTCCTTTACCACCCATGTTGTAATTGGCTAATTGCACCTTTAGTACGTTAGTCAAGAGCTTTATTTTCTTTTCATATCCTTTTTTTATGAGTTTAATTGTACTATTATATTTGTATACCTTTGTGAGCTTAATAATAAGAAAGGGTGAAAGCCCGAACCCTTGTAACTAAGGTTTAGTTTGGGATTATTGTAGCTTTTAAAATAATTGTTGGCAACTAGAAAAATCAACGGTAACATGAAGTAAATTAGTGTTCGGTAAATTTTAATTTTAAATCTAAAAAAGTAAATTATAGTATTTGGTAAAATAATACAAAATGGTTGTGATTGAGCTATAATGACTAAAGTACACATTATTTCAATTACTTTTATATTGATATTTAACATCTATTTTTATTATAAATTAATTGTTTAAAAATTTATATGATTTAAATAAGTTGTTGTGTTTAATCTAAAATATTTGATAAAGTTTTAGGAAAAACAATTGTTATAAAAAATTAAATAAAATCAAATTTTTATTGATATAGGATGATGTGATTGTAATTTTATTGATATAGGATGATGTGAAAGAAAAAGAAAATATATAAAAGGATGTGATTGTAATTTTAAAATTTTAGTCAGTGAATATGACAAATTTTTAGGGAGTTATTTTTAAATGCTGCTAGGTAGGTGATTTTGCTGGGAGTGACAGGGTGAATTATTGAATAATCTGTCCAAACCCAACCTAAGTAGATTCAATCAGCTATAGTGTTACAATTTGTTAAAGTATAAACCCTAAAAGTAGTATGGTTCAATATGTATAAAATTTGTTAGTATTGATTACTTCAATTTGGATTCAGTTAATTTTGCCAACTAAAACACCATAACTTCTCTCCCCATTTATAACAGAGGAAAGCGGATAGTCAGAATCCCAAAAATCACTACTTTCTCCCGAATTGGAAGATTGAACCTGACTATACACAAAAAAATTGATCAAAAAACGATCGGACGATGCTATGTGCAGTACCAGTGCTGATAACCACTAGACAATCAAGGACATGGAGGAGGTGAGTTAAAATATGAACCACAAACACGGTTTTATATGTAAATGCTCAGTGGTTATCAGTACTTACCACGTTTGTCTTTCATTTCTTAATAACCACATATGCTACTACATTTGCAACTCAACATCCACGATAATTTTCCTTACTTGTTCAAACTACAAAATTATAGAGTACAATTGAAACTAACCTTAAAGTTCAAGGAGCACATTTGACACGTAGCTTCCAAAAAATAGAAGACTAGAAACCCGAAATCTTGAGCATAGAGATTTTGCAACAAAGACTCCATACACTGACACTGTTGTAGCTCCCTTGTGCTACTTTCTCAACTGTGAAATGTTCCAAAACCATTTTCAAATCAAGAAAAAACAGTCACCAAACACACACACACACTCTCCCTCTAAACACAACTAGTAAGATATTTGTCAGTACAAATCATAGCTACAAAACATTTACAAATTTCATATTACCAAAATCCAGTTAAAACTGAAAAGAAAAAAAAGACAACTCCTTTCAGAATATCCATATGGCAACAGTGCAAAATACAAGATGAAGACCCTTTTTTCTCTCTCTCTTTAAACTCAGAGAAAAATCCAAGTTCATGACTGAACTGTTATATCCAAATTGCTTCTCTGCTCAGGAATCTTAGCAGCAGTTGTTTTTGTTGTCTCCTTATCCTGATTTACTCTGCTGTCCTTCACCCTGATACCGCTATTCCGCCCGCTCATTTGCCCCTTAGCTTTCGGAGTCGTCGTCAGGTTAGTCAGCTCCGCTCTGATACTACCGAGGCTATGTCGTTTCACTCTAGCACATACTTTGCCCTTCTCTAGATTTGGGGTATTAACTGCATCGCCGCAGCTCCTTCTCCTAGTGAAATTCGGCGACTTGGGTCGAGTCAATGGCAGCTGCAACGACAACACGAAGAAGCCAAAGCTTATGAATTGTTACAAAAAGAACTGCAGGTTGTTACTTGAAGATTTGGGAATGAGTTGATGATTCTTGGAATGGAAGGAAGAGAGAGTGATTCTGAAACTCTCACCTTCTTGAGTTCAACTTTGGGTGGGGGTCCCTCATAGTAGAAAGTAGGCACTGGATTTGCTTTGATGATTAAGCTCTTCCTCAGTTGCTTGATGGCTGCTTCTTGTTCTTCCTATCAAATCATATCACAATGTGTGTGTTTTTTTTAATTTCCAATGCAAAAAATTCTAACAGATTCTTCCACAATCATTTTGGTATGATTCTCACACAATCAACCACAAGTTGAAGAAAAACAGAGAAAAGGGTTGAGAATATACAAAAGATTTCAGTTATGTTTCGTTTAACTTTCCAAAGTGTTTAATTTTGAAAATAAATCATTTTGAAAAAAAATTAGTGTTTGGCAACCACTAAAAATGACTTATTAGAAAATGAGATTGATAAATAAACCATTTTGAGAGAAACACTTAAAACCAACTTTTTTAAAAAAACTTTTTAAGTATAAAATAACTTGTATATAAAAACACTTATGAGAAAATGCAACCAAACATATGAGTGTTTAAATTCTAAACAATAAACAATTTTTATACAAAATGTTTTTTAAAAAATGCATTCTTGAAAAACATTTAAATTAAAATGTATTCCAAACGGGTACCATAAACTATTGACGTTTGGGTTTAGGGATCGTTCAACATAGTATCGAACTCCTAAAATATCATTTTCTTTCTCATTGCTATTAATAGTCCACATGTTGTACTTCGTAAACCAAATTAATATATGTGGCCACATGTGAGGTGCAATATGATAGAACCCAAATGTATTGCAATGTAAAAGATGACAGAACTACAAGATAAACCAAGGCCCCATTTGGTAATCATTTGGGCCCCGTTTGATAACCATTTGGTTTTGGAAAATTATTCTTGTTTTTTTCTAATTTCCTTACTATGGTTTTCATCTTTGTTAAGAACTCATTTGAATTCTTAGCCAAATTCCAAAAACGACAAAACAAGTTTTTGAAAACTACTCTTTCCAAAATTTGAGTTGGTTTTTGAAAATATGGGAGTGAAGTAGATTACAAAACTAAGAAACGTATAGGTGGAAGTAGTGTTTATAAGCTTAATTTTCAAAAACCAAAAACCAAATGGTTATCAAACAAGACCAAGTAATTGGAGGTACTTGGCCCCTCCCTCTCTTTGGGATCACTCAAACTCTAAACCAACTAAATCAATGCCTAAATTCAACCTTGCCCACCTCCTCTATTAATAACAATTCACCCTAACAACTTTTCTAGCTTTGAAGGATATAGAAGTATGGAATTGAAGAAAGATACCTTTGTTCTAGCTTCATATTGGCTTTTCTCTGCCTGCAAAGCTTGATGTTTCTTCTCCAACTTTTGGTAAAACTGAAAAATGAAGAATTAAGATCATGTGTGAATGAGTGATTTAACCGTCTGTATAATGTCAAGAACGCTTGCAGTACACAATGCCAGTTAAGTTACCTCCTTCCTTCTCTCGGCACGACTAGCTGATCGGAAAGTCGGAGCAACACCAACAGTCACCTTAGATTTCACAGAAGTAGCAGTACTGAACATGGCTAAGGATCATAAAAGCCAAAAATGAAGTGAAAACAATTTACCATGTGAAATGGTTTAATTACTGAATGTTAAAAATATTTCGATCAAGAGGATACGAGGAAGTGATGGACCAATTATCTTCTTCGTCGTGGTATTTTTTATCCAGCTGCACTTGCTTCCTTAATGAAAGAGGAGAATTTGGCTGTAAACAATAAGAAAATTTCTATCATTACAAAAGGCACCAAAATTGAGATTGAAATTAATCGAAAATATTATCGATGCGAGAAATAAAACTACAAGATCCCAACTTCGAGCGGCCTGAGCTCTTCGGAAACTACTCTCCAAATTCTTCCCACCCTTAAACCCAACAGAAAACTTGATCATATTTTAGGGGCCTGCCTAGGAAAATTAAGCAGGACATTTGTTACTGTACATGAAATGGTATAAACTCTTGAAGGCAAACTGAAAGAGTGAAAACAACCATTTCTTTCTTCCTTCCTTCAAATTCTTTGGACTCAAAAGAGCAAAACAAACATATAACATTATGCATATTTCAGAGATACAGCAAGCAATTATGAATATTAGTTACCTGAGAGTTCTTCTTAGCACTAGGAGATTGCAGATGTGGTGAAATGTTGACACCAGCAGTGGTAGTTGCATCATTTCCGATACTATGTGTGCACGGACCGCGCTTTTCGGTTTCCAACGTAAACGGCTGAGGAACGGTGTATTGCCCCCGCATATTTCCTGGAGATTTTGATCCAACTGGACTTGACTTCTTGTACTCACCAAACTTCTCGACTCCAGGCTTCTCGTATTTCTCCTCCGCGACAAGATTTGTGCTTTTGATACTTAACACCTCTTGCTTCTCATGATATTTCTCAATGATCAAGTTTTCTTCAGTACATTCCTTCACTTCATAGTCCTTGGCCTCAATGTTTCTTTCTGCAACTCTTGGAGCAACATGAACTACGTCATGAGCAACCCCGTTCGGCTTTTGCTCGGCTTGTACAGCACGTGGCTCCCTTCCCATGACGCTGCATAAGGGTGATCAGTTAAATTTACCAGTTCCATCCATGAGCGAGGATCAAAATGAATCTTTACGAAATTTAAGATCCAAGATATAACATTTCAGATGAGTATATGTGAAAACTCAAGAACCCTAATAGGATTTTAAAGAAAATAGTTCAAGAGAGAGAGAGAAAGAGAGAGATTAGGGGAGAGGTATCAATAGAATTTCCATATATGTGAATCTTAAATCCCAAAACTCCAAATAAACCAAGTAAAGCATGAGATAAATTGAGAAACTAAAACAAGGTTATTTGTAAATTCAGCAACCACATAACCAAATACATCTACATTAAGAAAAATCTCTAATAGGGAAATTCATTAAAAAAGAAAAATAAAACACTCCAAGCTCATTGCTTGATGGCTGAGCTGAAGGAACTCCAAAACTTAAAGAAGACAAAGGCTAAAAACCAGAACCTTAACTCTCTGTTATTTTTTAGTTAAGAAACCTTCAAATTGTGGGGTTTGAAAGAGAAACAGACACAGAAAAAGGCAAAAAGAACAGAAATTAATTAAGAAAGAAAAAACAAACATACTGAAACAAGCAAGGATTGAAGAGATTCGAGCAAACTGAATTCTGAAAGAAAGAAGAAAACTGAAATCTTGAGAAGACAACCAAAAGACAAAGCAATCTTTAAACCTCAACAAGTCAAAGAAACCAACCGCCCACTCTTAATGGAAAATGAAAGGCCACAAGTCCACAAAAGACCCCTTTAATCCTTTGACCAAAACAAAGCAAAGAATTGAAATATTATTCATTACACACCACTAACTTTCAAAAGGGAAGAGAAACCAATCAAAGAGAGACCTAAATTTTGTGAAGACATACTCAGATTTTAGCAAGAACAAGTCCACAATTTCCAAGAGTTAGAAGAAAAACAACAGAGAGAGAGTAAAAACCCACCAAGAAAATAGAAACAAACATCAAACAGGACCAAAATTCTAGTCACATACTAGCAAGAACAAGTCCAAATTTTCGAAAAATTAGAAGAAAAACAACAGAGAGTAAAAAACCCACCAAGAAAATAGAGACAAAAATCAAATAGGACCAAAATTTCAGTCACATTTGAGCAAGAACAAGAACTCCAAAAATTTTCAAATAAACCCAGAGAGACCAAAATTAGAACAAAAACAACAGAGAGAGAGAACCCACCAAGAATAGAGACCAAAATTTTAGTCACATTTGAGAAAAGAAAAACTCCAAAATTTACCAAATAAACCCAGAGAGACCAAAATTAGAACAGAACCAACAGAGAGAGTAGAAAGCCTCGAAGAAAACAGAGACAAACATCAAATAGGACCGAAATTTCAGTCACATTTGAGCAAGAACAACTCCAAAAATGTGGAAATAAACCCAGAGAAATCAAAATTAGACAGAGAGTCCAAACCCACCAAGAAAACAGAGGCAAAGATCAAACAGAGAGGGCCAAAGCTCAAAATCAGAGCGAGAAAGAAGAAGAAGAAGTGAATTTGAGAGCACCCTCCATTTCAAAGAGCTCAAAAAGCAAACCAAAGATCCAAACAAACCCACATTACAGAAAGAACAAAGCATGAAAAAGAAGAAGAAGAAGAAAAATAAAAAATCACACACCTGTGAAGTATTATAATCAGATAATGAGGAAGATTGGGTAGAGCACTTGTTGCTCGATCTGACAAGATCTTCAACCTCAACCCCCTTTCTCTCTCTATGAATCCCTTTTCTGCTCTTCCTCCTCCACTCTGAATAACAGGACAAACTAAAAAAAAAAAAAAAATTGCTCTTTTTTTTTTGCTGTTTTTTTTTTTTTTTTTAATTTTCCAATTCCTCTTCGAGATTTTGAGTGACGTGCTCCAAAAACTGTCCTTTGGGTGTTGAGCCGTGGGCGGTGGCTTCCATTTATATAAAATTTGAACAGTGAATTGTTTTTATTTTTTTTGGATAGAATTTGGGGGAAATTATTTTCAATATTTGTCTGGTTTGGCAGGTAAGTGACGGGAGGGCGTTAGTTTTAACGGCAGAAATTTTTTTTTTTTTTTTTTTTTTGAGCGCTTAACGGCAGAAATTTTGAAAGAGTGTGGAGGCAAGGCAAGAAAAGAAAACAATGTTGTCTGTTGGGACGTGGGAACCACCTGCGAATGTCAAATGCCCACAAATCAGATTTGTTTGGAGAACCCTCTAATCTTATTCGTCACACACCCATGTTTTTCCTTTTTTTTCTTTTTCTTTTTTCTTTTTCCTCCATTTCTATATCTTAAATTATAGGGAATTTGTTGTGGGTGGCAAATAAGAATTATATAATTATAAATATAGCACAGTGTAAAAAAAATTGCAAATATAGCAAAATCTATCAAAGTATATACACTGATAGACTCTGATTAATTAGAATCTATTTGATAGATTTCGATTATCAAAGTTTATCAGCGATAAACTCTGATTAATCAGAATCTATCAGTCTGCTGATAGAATTCGATTATTCAGAGTCTATCAGTAATAGACACGGATAGAATCTAACGACAGTTTTTTGGTCTTGTACAATTAATTTTGCTATATATGCAATTAGTTTGCAACTATGCTATATTTGCTATTAATTTGGTCTAATTTGTCATCTATGCAACTGCCCCTAAATTATACCCAATTATATATTACAAATATAGGTTTCAATTTTATCACTAACATTTTTAAATTATTGATTTTATTCTCAATACCTTTTCGTTAAAATAAGATGTGTTAATGAAAATTAAAAGATTGAGGGAAAATTAAAACACTCAAAATGTTTGGGGCAACTTTTTTTTTTTTTTTAAAAAAAAGTGAATTTATTTAGTTTTAATTTTGTGCCCTAATTAATGTACTTGCTTTATCAATATTTTCTCTAATCTATGTTCTTAGTTTTGAACTTTGTCTCTGATATTTTAAAATTTTCAATTATAACATAAATTACTAATAGATGGTAGTTTTTTTTTTTTTTTTTTTTTTTTTTTAACAAATTAAAAGATGGGTAAATTTGAAACTTTTAGCAAAATTAAAATTAGCTACATGGGTTAAGGAGATTTTGTATAACTTAGTCTAACTTTGTAAGTATTGATAACTAAAAATGGTGGGTTTTCTTTTTTAATATAATTTGTTTTTAATTTGTGGTTAAGTTTGGTCTCTATTTGAATAAGGAAAGCTAATGACTATAGAATTAGGAATATTATTGTGGTAAGGCCGAAGTAGTTTTGACAATTAAGTTTAGGTGTACCATGTAGAATATGGTAAGTTTAAAAGAATAGATCGAAACTTGAGAGTTATAAGAAGTTTGTATAATCATCTGGTCATGACCAATTGGAAGATGACTTGCTCTTTACATGGTGGTTGGCTTAAAAGATATTCACATCACATGATACTAAGAGCTCAAGAGTGACAGTCATGAGTATTCCTCAACTTTCTCTATAGGGTTTTGTTGAGTGTTGCCAATATTTGAAGGTATTTTAAGGCCATGTGGTGAAAAGAATTGTGAATATTTGACAATCAAGAGTTGAATCTTGTTCTCTAACTATCTTTATATACCTAAGAGACTACCTTTAATAATTAGAGACAAGTACAATTTACCTTGTGACACACTAAGTCCGAAGAATATTTGGTTGTACTCACTGTTTTTGACGCATACAGCTTGCCTACTTACTCATTTAGGTGGATGAGTCAATAGACCCAAATGAGATACGCGAATGGATTGTGCACATGGGTGACATAATACTTTCCAATATGCAAAATTATCAAAGTTGTTATAAAGTACCAATAGGACTCATCACTCTTTCCACATATTTAGTATGTTAGATGGAGTCAAATGAACCATACTCACTCGTTTAATACTCTCATTAGGGACTTTAAGAGATGTTTCCCTTTGAAACCTTTTAAATCATGATTTTCTTTACAATTACAACCCTAAGAGATGCTTTGTACCTTTGTAAAGATTTTCAAGTACGATTCTTCCCTTGTTCATTTGTTTTTTTGTTCATGTGAGAATGTAGAGTGCTAAGATACATTCCTCCTTAGTGAGAATGTTGATGTGATAAGGCAAGTGGACACTATTCATTGACCCAAAAAGTAGAATCCACTATGTCCTAATTGGGGAACATGTTGAACAAGTCACTTAGGCCATGAACCAATGACCAACAACTACCAATCAAGGTGTGAAAGCGATGATTAATTTGGGGCAAGCATTAGATTGGACCCGTTTGATGTCCCCTATCATCTGACTCCAAATGACCTCTAATTTATTTGTGATTGTGAGGAGTATTAGTGTCAGAAAAGACTTGAAAGTACATAAGGTTGAACCTTTGTGTGCAAGATCTTATACAAATGAGATTTTTCTTTCCACTCCTCTAGTTCATCTAGATCCTCAACATCTCAAGGTTGTCATGAGATAATTAATCTTCATCTATCTAGTAGTATTGATATCCCTTTGAATGATGTTTGAGAGTGAAATTTCTCTAATACATAGTTTGCCAAAAGAGTGCTACACCGATAAGAAGATCAACAAAAATTTATAGAAGATGCAAATTTGAAACCGTCTTAGTTGAAATTTAGAAAGTTGTATTTAGGATTACAATTTGCTATAAACATTAGAACAGTGGTTTCGTTTCTATAAAGTGGCCTAATAAGGTCATCTCCTACTCACCAACCAATTAGGACATCCACAAGTCTTAGGCAAAAATCATTAGGGTCATTGTTGATTAGATCTTGTGCCAATTCTTGTTCTTTTTATTAAATTGTGTACCTTGACAAAGACTTGAGTGTGGGCAAAGATGCTGACCTAAGCTCTGCCCATATTATTGAGATCCAACATTTGAAATTAAATTTATTTTTATTTTTATTTTTGGAATAAATTTTTTTTGTATATTAAAGAAAATAGATCTCATCAGCACAACTTGGAAACCAGACAAACAAAAAAGCATCCAAGGAATAAAATAATTTTTATTTTTATTTCCGTGATATATAAAAATAGTATGGAGAAAATACCTTTTTGGTCCCTGAATTTTGATAGATAGGTTTATTTGGTCCCTGAGTTTTCAAAATTAGACCTTTTGAGATACTGAGTTTTGAGAAATAGGTTTAAAAGGTCCTTAAGGGGCTAAATGGGGTGCTGAATTGGTTATAATATCTGGTGGTTATAATAATCTGAGGATTATAATAGTCTGGGGTTATAATAATCTGTGTTTGGGGTGCAGATTATTATAGTCTGGGATAAAATAATGTGTTTGGGGTGCAGATTATTTTAGTCTGGGATAAAATAATCTGTGTTTGAGATGCAGATTATTTTAGTCTGTGATAAAATAGTCTGTGTTTGGAGTGCTGATCTGTTTTAACATGAGGTTCTGAATCAAAGGTTCAACTGACTGTTTATTTTTCTAGTTTTTATTTTATTATTATTATTATTTTATGATATACGATTCACTTTGATTTAGGGTTATGTTTTTTTTTTACAAAACAAAAAAGTTTAGGATTTGGTATAGAAAAATCATATTAGTTAACTTTTAGTATTGCCAAAATAAAAATTGTAAATGTTTAGTTCAAAAATCATATTAGTTTTTTTTTTTTTTTTTTTTTTTTTTTTTTTTTTAATCAATAAAATCATTTGAAATAAACTTGAGTGTGGTAAATACAATTTCGTTTGAATGTTCTTTTTTTTTTTTTTAAGTTGGTTAACCTTCGATGTTGTCAACGACTCTTCCAGCAACCTTCGATGTTTTTTTTTCTTTATTTTCATTTTTTATATTTTTCAAAATGAAAATGAGAAGAAATATGGAAAAAAAAAATCGGTGGCCGGAAAAGCCGTCGGCGACCGTCGGAAAAGTCGTCGATCGGCCGGCGGTCGTCGGAAAAGTCAAGGAGTCACATGGAAGAAGAGAGGAGAGAGTTACTGTAGAAAATGGATATAATAATCGAGTGGGTTGAATGATGGTTACGGTAGAGAATGGATAAAATAATCGGGGGTAAAAATAACCCACCTCACCATTTATTTTTGTTGATGCCCCAAACACTGAATAGGTTATAATAAAGGGGGTTATTATAACCTATTCAGTGCCCCAAACACCCCCTAAGTTTTCAAAATAGACTTTTTTAATCCTTAAAGTTTTGAAAAATGGATTTAAAAGGTTCTTCATATCATTTTTTCATTTTTTTTAAATCAATACTTTTTAATTTTTTTTAATTTAAAAAACCAATCAATATTAAAAAGTAATAAAAAATATTAACTTTAAAATGTTTAAAAAATAATATAAGGGACCTTCAAAATTCATTTTTCAAAACTCATGGACTAAAAATGTCTATTTTGAAAATTTAGGGACCAAACACATCTATTTCTCAAAATTCAAGGACTAAAAAAGTTTATTTTGAAAATTTAGGAACCAAACATACCTATTCCTCAAAACTCAGGGACCAAAAAAGTATTTTTCTCGAATAGGATTTTGAGAGGAATTTGTATTGTTAAAATGAACCAAAGAATTACCTAGTGAATGTGAATGACATAAACCTCTACAAAAAGTTGAGTTTCTATGGGCCCCACTTTGAACAGAGCAATAAAATTTCCATTCAAGACTATACTGGAGTCAAGATGGAAAATTTTAAATATTACACCTCATTTTTGTAGACTTTATCCTCTAACCTAGTAAACAATAGACTGCTATTTTTCTCAAATTTGGTATATTTTTTAATTATAGGCCATATATATTTTACTTTTTAATCAACTATTTTTTGTTTTGTATTGTTGGAAAAGTTTAGGTTCCAATTTTATTATTTATGTAATAATAGTTTTCAATTTAGTTCTCATCATTGGTAAATGTTAAAATTGGTTGATGATAAACTTACTTGTCATAATATTTAGTGAACTGACAAAAATTTAGGGGAGAAAAATGCCATCTATGACCAAAAAATGAATTTTTCTACAAAATTCTTAAAAATTTAGAGGGAATATCAATTTTCTTTTTTTAGATGACTTTAGTCCTCATCTAATTCACTAGGTATTATGTCAGGTAAGTTTATCATCAACCAATTTTTTTTTTTTTTGAGTACATCAACATTTGGGATGGGGGGATTCGAACCTCTGACCTCGGTATATGTCAATTACCGCTGATCGCTTTGGCTTATCATCAACCAATTTTAACATTCATTTAGTGGGAAACTAAATTGAAAAACATTAAGTTAGTCATTGAAGACTTAGTTCTAAAATTACCAAAAATTAAAATAAAAAAGACATACCCACATAAGCATAATTTAATAGTTAATATTCTGATTTGGGCATTATTCAACTAGTTAAGACATGTATTATTGACAAAGAGATCAGAACTCTCTCATCTTAGATGTTGAACTCTAACAACAACAAAGTTAAGTTATATACTCTTTCCGTCAAAGTCGAAGGTTCAAATCTCTCCAAGAACTAAAACAGCAAAACAATAGGAAAAAAAAAAATTCATCATGTTTTAGTGCCCCACCTTAATTTCTAAAAATCAAAGGTGAAAATGGGAATAGAAAATCATTGTGGGCTTGAGAATTCTCAGATCTTGACCTACTCTCACGCCATTCCAACCTACAAATAACCTATAAACTTAGCTACTTTCATTTACTTACAAAGTTATTTGAAATTTTGAAGCTAGCTAGCCTTAATAATTTGCTTTTTTCTTTTGGGGTCCTCCGAATTTAATGGGTTGTTTTTTGCTCTAGCTTATTTTTATTTCTTTCATTAACTACAATTTATTATTCGCAAGTAATTTTCATAATTAGTCAGAAATTTTACTCCCACCAGGAGGGATGTCCATTTTCCCCACGAAGAAGGGGCCTCGTGGGGACCTGTCTCGATTGGGGTGGGGAATCTTCGTTTAAGTGGGGAATGGGGGAGGGAGTGGGAGAAAAAAATTCTCTGCGAGCTAAACGGGAACGGGGACGGAAAATGTATTCCCAATCCTCGTTCCCCGCTTCCTGCCCCATTTACTTTATTATTATTATTATTATTATTATTATTATTATTATTATTATTATTATTATTATTTCTCTATATATATAAATTTAAAGTTTTATTGCTAATGATTTAGAAGATTGGATATGTTTGATTTATATGGTTTAAACATTTAAATTATATGTATAGATAATTAGATAGTTTGATATGAAATATTATTTTGTTTCTAATAGGAGATTTAAGAATTTTTTCTTTAAAAATATATATATTTTTTAAAGGAAATTAACTATTTAAATGAAAAACTTAGGTGAATAATTAACCATCTAATTGAAAATTAATGAATATTTTTCATGCAAAGTTAACTATTTGAAAATTTATTAAAAGAATTATTTGATTCAATGAAGACAAAAAAATAAAAACTAAATGGGGAATAATTTCCCGTGGAGAACCCGATCCCCCCGCGGGGAATCCTCGCCCCATTCCCCACGAAATTTAACGGGAAATTTCGTGGGGATGGGATTGAAATGGGAGGCAGGAGTGGGGACGGGGAAGCGGACCCATTAGACCACTGCTAAAAAAAATATAGCATTTCAATTTAAGTTCCTTCCCTTTATAAATTGGGTTGTCTGCACAAATAGCAAAATAGACCAAAATAATTGTAAATATAGCAAAATCTAAAACTATTTGCAAATATTATAAAATTAGAGTTTATCAATGATAGAAGTTTGTCAGTGATAGACTTCAATCACAAATGTAATTATTGATTATAGACTATTATATCGTCTATCATTGATAGACTATATGAATTGTGATTGAAGTCTATCAGTGATATCACTAATAGATTTGCCAAAACTATTTGCGAATATAACAAAATTAAATACTATGTTAAAGTCTATTGTTGATAGACTTCTATCACGATTACAATTATTCCTGATAGACTATTCTATCTGTGATAGTAGATTGATAAACTGTATGCATTGTGATTGGAGTCTAATAATGATAGATGTCTATCATTGATAGATTTTCTATATTTGCAATTTTTTTAAAGTTGTTATATTTGCATGTAACAAATCTTAAATGGCTACCCATTAAAATAATTTATATATATATATGAAGAAAAGGATTTTGTTTTAATTTGGAAATTTAAAATTTTTTAAGTCGGTTATTTATAACAAAAATTGGAAATTTTCATGTATGTTTGGGTGGTGATCTGAAAACAAAAATTTGAAAATGAGAGATTCAATGAAAACAGAATCGCATTTCATGTTTTCAGATATATTTTTGATAGCAGATCTAGAAATGGGATCCAATTTAATAATGGTTCAAAATGTGTTTGATAATATATTTATAAACTATAAACTAGTTGTAGTTATCAACTAAATATTAAGATGAATATAAATTATTATTAATAAATTTATAAACATGTTATATGTTATAAATTTTTCAAAAAAAATTATTGTTTTACAATATCATATAATTTTTAATATTTTATATTATAAATAATTTAACTTAACAAAAATTAATTAGTTTATAACATAAAATATTATATTTATTAAAGTTTTTATTTTTTTTAATTTAATTCTGCATTTTAAAATTTTAAATTCTAAATCTGGATACTTTGAAAACATAAAAAAATTGTTTTTAAAATTATCACTATTTGGATCACAGAATTTGAAAAAATTTTAAAAAACATGTCTACCAAATGCATATTCACTCAATTTTGTGAATTCGAAAACATAAAATAGAATCCATATTACCTACCAAATATACCCTTCCTTACCTAATGAGTCTAACTTTAACCTTAAATTTTCAGTTTCACAAAGATTAACCTTAAACTTAAATAAGTGGTGAAATTCTCTATGAAAACTAAATAAGAAAATTTAAAATTCCAAAAATACGCGTATAAAATTCAACTAACAAAATACTTAAAATTAATTCATAGATATTCTGACTCGATCCAATCATGAAAATATCTAAATCTAGCCACAGAATTAAGTAGGAAAAAGATTCTAATTTAGCTAGAAAATGTCCAAGGGGCCGTTTGGAATACATTCTAATTTAAATGTTTTTCAAAAATGTATTTTTTAAAAAACATTTTGTATAAAAAATGTTTAGAATTTAAACACTTCCTCATAGGTGTTTTTATACACAAGTTATTGTATACTAAAGACTGTTTTTAAAAAAGTTGGTTTCAAGTGTTTCTCTCAAAATGGTTTATTTATCAATCTCATTTTCTAACAAGTCATTTTCAGTGGTTGCCAAACACTAGAAATTTTTTCAAAATGATTTTTTTTTTCAAAATTAAACACTTGAAAAGTTAGACCAAACACACCGCAAATCAGGCTAAAAAAAACTCATAAAAATAGTCACATACACAAGGATGAAGGTTCAAGACTAGACACAAATTATGGGAGAAAAAAAAAAAGAGAAGGAAATCTACTACTTACTAGGCCATTTAAAAAAAAAACAAAACAAAACAAACTTCCATTTAAACTTAAAGTTCAATAGAATGAAATTAAAATTTTAAAATCACCATTGTCAATCTAAGTATATAGTACAATCGATAATACATCTTTAACCGCACATTTTAAAAGTGAATTGTTTAGGTCCCGTTTGATAACCATTTGGTTTTTTATTTTTGGTTTTTGAAAATTAAGCTTATACACACATACTCCCACCTATAAGTTTCTTGGTTTTAGTATCAATCTTCTACCTTGTTTTCAAAAACCAAGTCCAATTTTGGAAAAAAAAAAATAGTTTTCAAAAACTTGTTTTTGTTTTTAAAATTTGGCTAGGAATTCAAATGCAATCTTAACTAGGATGAAAGTCATGGTAGGAAATTTAGGAGAAAACAAGCATAATTTTAAAAAACCAAATGGTTATCAAACGGAGCCTTAATCTCTCCGTCTGATTGCAGAAACTAAATAAGGGTATGTCTGATTTAACTTTTCAAGTGTTTAATTTTAGAAACAAAAATCATTTTGACAAAAATTCTAATATTTGACAACCACTAAAATGACATACAAAATGAGATTGGGAAATAAAAACCATTTTGAAATAAACTCTTTAAAAGCAATTTTTTTTAAGAATTTTTAAGTATGTAATAATTGGTGTATAAAAACACTTACAAGAAAATGCAACCAAACATATGAATGTTTAAATTGTAAACAATTTAAACTAAAAGAAATTCGCCCTAAATCTTTCTTAAGAAAATTTCATGATTTTCAAACAATATAGTTTCTTTCTTTGAAAACAAAAAACGAGAGGAAAAAAAAAAAAAAAAAAAGCTTGTGGATAAGCCGATAAGGAAAGTTGAACGGCGTTAGTTGACGATGGAATAAATTGGATGATGGAAACCATGAAGTAATTAATTTGAAAGTTGAAAAAGTGTGACAGAGCTTACTAAATGATTTTATTTTATTTATTTATTTTTAGCTTATTAAATGATTTTAGAATTCAAAGACTAGTGGTCGGAGATTCTTCCTTATATCTCCTTTTTTTTTTTACCCCTTTTGCTTTTTTTTTTTCATTTTATTTTACTTTTCTTTTCTTTTAAATTTTTAAAAATTTTCCCTTTTCCTTTAAGTTTCATACAAAAAAAAAATAATAATAATAATTACTATACATGATATTGCTTATAATATTATAGTAGGGTGATAGTTAGTCGAGGTCAATTGAAATTGACACCCTATTAGTATCAACACCTACAATCAATCAAAGAAGATAGAAAAGCGATTCCTTTAAAAGATCATGCAACCAATCGACTAAATACACGTTCAGTTGTCCAAAAATCGTTGATATTGACGAAGTGATGAAAGTTTCTAATGGGTATACATATAAGTAAGAGACAACCACTCCATTAGTACAAGGCCTTTTAGGTGGAACCAAAAGAAAAGTCACGAGGACTTAAGCCTAATTAAAGTGGGCAATATCATACAATTGTGGAGATGTGGGGTGTTTGTTGTCTTTAACAAGTGGTATTAGAGTCATGCCCCTGACTTAGCCATGTCGGTGTGCTTTGATGACATAGTCATGATGATTTGTGGTTTGCTATGAGAGGATTTGTTCTCAAACTAGACAGTATCATACCACTGCGGAAATATGTAAAGTGTCATTTCTCTCCTAACACATTCTCAAAATTAGAAGAGTCGTTGCCACGGTTTAAACGTAAGATGTGAAGAATAGAATATGGAAGGAAATTGGTTGGTATGTTGGGGCAACAACCTACATTTTAAAAGGAGTAGAAGATGAAAATACGCTTTAGGCCAAAATTTAACCTAGCAATTAATTGATTCAAATTTTAACCTTAAATTTGAACCTAATCAATTTTAAACTTGTTATTTTTTAAATAAGTGCAAGGAGTTAATTTACCTTTTTTTTTTTCTTTTAAAGAATAGTGACTAGCTCCTAGATATTCTTGTAGGATGAGACCACTAACCATCTAATGCCATTTCCTTTTTTTTTTTACTTTGAGTTATTTTATAAAGTATAAAATAACATAGAAAATCGTCGGAAGAAGACTCATAAGAATATAAATACAATTTGAGAAATTGAATTTCAAGTGTGTTAAAAAAAAAATCGAAAATAGTCCAAAATTCTTGCGATGACTTCATGAATGGAACTAAAATAAAGCCGCCTTGTACAACCTTGTTTCTCAATGATGCTTTAGATTTTTGTTGAGAATGTGATAAGTGGTTTGTCATTCTCACCACAAGTAAAGATATTGAAAAAAAAAAAATTAGTGTTTGGCAACCACTAAAAATGACTTATTAAAAATGAGATTGAAAAATAAATCATTTTGAGAAAAACACTTAAAAGTAAATTTTTCAAAAAGGGTTCTTGTGTATAAAAACACTTATAAGGAGATGTAACCAAATATATGGGTGTTTAAATTTTAAACAATTTTTATACAAAATGTTTAAAATAAAATGTATTCTTAAAAAACATTTAAACTTAAAAGTATTCCAAATGGACCCTAATACCCTTACTTTATATATACAGTACAAAGTGTTGGTGGTCAAATTTTGCTTAGGAACTTGCCCTCCACTCCACGTGATGATCAACAGTGAATTTGTAAGAGAACGGGAAAGACGTGACCTGCAAGACAAGTAAACGCTGCACACTGGTGCGGTGTAGACCACACACACTCCGATGCTTAAGTTAGTCTTGGCCTAAAAACACGTAGAACGAATTTAGGGACTGATTTTTCATACCTGTGCGTGTGTATCGTCTCCCTTTTTATAGATTTTTGTAGGGTTTCAATCGGTGTCCGCCCCTAGAGGGATTTCCCGGGCCTTTGGCCCTGGTCGGCCTCGGCATTGGGCCGAGGCCAACCTCATCCTCGGCCTCTCCCTTGGGCCAAGGCCGAGGGTCTTGGTTTTGGGCCGGAAAGAGTTCCGGCTCTTTGTCTTGCTGACTCGGCTTCTTTTGTCTTCGGGCCCGATGAGTTTGGGCCTCCCTGCATGAAATATTATTGGCTAATTTTTGCCCATAACATTAAACCCCCACTCTCTATTGGAGTTCATGGACTTTCCTTGGGCTTCAATGGAGAGTAATAATTAATAAAAATTTCATCAGCAATAAAAAATGCATAAAAAATAAAAATCTCTTCTGTCTCCTGTTACCAGACAAGTAACCATTTGGTTTGGAGTGGAGGGCATAACTATGTAGTTGTGATTTTGTGGGGCACAAAAAGTTAAGTTGTTATCATGAGTTTCGAGAAAGAAACTTTCCAGTTGGCTGGGAACTGACCTTGGAACTAGTTCCGTGAGAATATGGTTGGCATATAGGACAAACGGGAAAGGGACGAAAATGGGGAAAAGGCCGAGGCGGTCAGCCTCGGCCTGCCATGCCAGGCACTGCCTGGCTGCGCGCCTGCTGCCGTAGCAGCAGGTGCGCTCGGCCTGCCGAGGCAGGCCTAGCTTGCCATGTCCCTTCATTCATTTTTTTTTAATTCGAATTTTTTCAAATTTCCCTCCATTTTTGCTCTATAAATAGCCCCCTTCATTCACCACACTTCCACTTACCACCTTCCTCTCCCTTTTTCTATATTCTCTCTAAGGTAGTCTTCATCTTGTGCCAATTTCTTCTCTTCTCTATTTACTTTCAGTTATTTCTCCTATGTCATGGCAAGTGAAGAGTCTGTGCATTCTGAGTTTTATTCGGAGACCGGTTCAAGTTTTTATGATGAATCCTCCTTCTCGGAGGAGGATGATGCTGAGGAAGCTGAGGATGTCGGGCCTTCCGTACATCCCACGGTTATGTCATCCTCGGTGACCGAGGCTCAACTTGAGCGCCTTCGGTACGAGTATGGCATTCATGAGGACATACGGATGAGGGTTCCAAATCCAAATGAAAGCTTTTCCCATCCTCCCGTGGGCGAGGTTGCTTTTTATAGGGCTATGTTTGAATTTGGCGTTCGCCTCCCTCTTCCCTTACTCCTTCAACATTTTCTTATGTTCACTGGGCTTGCCCCTGCTCAGATTGTTCCCAATGGATGGAGTCATCTAATTGGGTGCATTCTACTATGGGCATACGGCAACCCGGATGCGACCATGGACCCGAATATTTTCTTTTCTTTACACTCTTTTAGTCGAAGCCCCAATCTGGGGCACCTTTTTTATTATATTAATGCAAGAGAAGGGGTTATTGTTAACACTCCTACATCTGTTAAGAATTGGAGGAATGGATGGTTTTTCGTTAGCGGGAATTGGTTAGAGCAAAACCCGGATGGTAGTCATTATGTTGTTTCCACTATCTTTGGAGAGTACAGTGAGCATTTGCGTACCTATTGCTCTTGTTGATTTCTCTAACTCACTTCTACATTTATCTTTGCTCAGTTCGTCGGAGAGTTCGCTGTTCTGCCCAAGCTCGAGAATTTGCTGACGTCGTACAGAAAATTCCACTTTGTCATCGTTTTGGCCCTGATCTGGTTAACCAAGAGAATCTTGTGTTCCTCAGACTTGCTCGTCCTCACTCAAGTGTGTTTTCTTTATTCTTCGACCTTTGTATTTTACACAGTTTCAGATTGATGTTAGACTGACTTTGCCTTGCGTTGTTGCTTTTTCTTTGTACTTCAGCGATGCCTCCATGCTTGATCTATGCTGAAAGCCGGAAAGCCAGGAAGACCCAAAGTGGAGCGGGGACTTCCCGAGCCAATGTGATCGACCTTACCGAGGAGGATTCTGATGCACCATTCGTGGTCACCCGCTCTACTTCCGTAGGCTTGAGGAGGTCGTCCCGGAACCGTCCTCCGGCCGTCCTCACCTCTTCACGCGAGGGAGAAACTTCCCTCCCAGTCTGCGTGCTTTCCGAGAGTTATTCTGGTACTGGTAACGAAGTGGACATGCTCACACATGACCTCCACTGCTGGCAGGGGCTGCAGTCCCACAAGCCCGAAGGGGAGTTGGGCTTCGACGATCCTGCTGGGAGCTTTCAACCCGCCCACCGACAACTCCATGAGGTTGGTTACTTGGTTGTTCCTTTTGCTTAGTGGTTTTGCTTCTTGCTAGAAGAGCTTCTGAACAAACTTCTCTTTTTTTTTCGCAGGTTTTTACCAAGGTCACCGTTTCAGCTATGAGCCTGGCAAATAAGATAAACGAGCTGCAGGCTAACAGTGTACCCGGGCGCGAATTGGTCCAGGCCCAGGAAAGTCTCAACCAAGCCAACCGCCTACTTGAGGAGGTAAGGGCTGATCTTGAATTCCGCAAAACGGAGTGGAATAAGACCAAAGTTCAGTTGGTTGTGGTTAAGGCTCACCTAGCTGACGCCAAGTTTCTCGCCAAAGAGTTCAAGAAGATGGATGAGTACATTCTCTCCCAAAACCAGATGTGGGAAGACGGTGCAAAGTGGGTTGTCCGGTGCATGCGAAAACACGTTCCCAACTTTGACTCATCCATAATGCGTGGCGAGATTTCGGCTATGATTGTCGATCCCAGTTCTTATCCGGCCTCAGAGGGCTCGTCGAGCGGGCACGAAGACATGGACTTTTCTGGGGATGACAACAACTAGATGACTTGAACGCTTCTCTGCTTTTTCTTACTCTATGTTTTTCAAATTTTGCTTTCATGAATCCTGGGCTTTTGAGGTTGGAGCTCGGACTTGGCCTCTAGGTGGTCGGCCTCGGCCTTGGCATGAGGCCAACCAGCTCCTCTGTGTTGTCTGCTTGCTTGCTCCATGGTTGGGCTTATGTGCAGATTTGCCTGGCTCCTCTGTGTTGTCTACTTGCTTGTTTTCCATGGTTGGGCTTATGTGCAGATTTGCCTGGCTCCTCTGTGTTGTCTGCTTGCTTGTTTTCCATCCCAATGGTGCATGCACTCAATTGGGGACTTGGGGAGGTTGAGGGCATGCGTCAACCTTTCTTCAAGAATTTTTCATCCCAAGGGTGCGTACACTTAGTTGGGGACTTGGGGAGGCCGAGGAAATACCCAAGCCTCTCTTCAAGTGTTGTTTTCATCCCGAGGGTGCATACACTCAGTCGAGGAAAACTTGGGGAGGTCGAGGATGAAGGAATTGAATCCTTAAAGCGGAAGCGAATTGAATCGAGCGTGATTTAATTTCAATTATTTCGAATACCGGTACGTTGGGCAAAACAGAAAACTATTTTCTAACGCTAAGCATGCTGTAATTCAAGGTATCTAAAACGATTTTAGATCAATGAAAACTTACGTGATGGAGACCGGGATTCACTGCACTATGCTCCTCAACGAACACTTCGTCACGATCTCTTGAACACAACCATCAAAGAGCACCCACTATCCTTTGAATTCATGAGGCTTGGATTGTGGGATCCAATCTTGAGTTGGGAATTTTCAGCAAGGAAGATTGTTGGAATATTGAGAGAGGAAGAGAGAAAAACTCAGAGAATTCCTCTCTGTTTTTCGTGAGAATGAGAGAATGAGCGAGACCGTTGGGGAACTCCCTCTCCCCTGTACAATAAGTGGGGAGGGAGTTATTACCCTACTGGATCTCAATCGTTGGATCTAATCCAAACGATCTTGGCCGTCTATTAATTAAATAATAATAATCATTTAATTAATTAATTAATTATAATTAATTTAATTAAAACAATATTAATTAAATCAATTATAACATAAGGTATTTTAATTCAATCTGAATCATATTAAATTGAATTAATTTGGCCATTCAATTAATCTCATTAATTGAATCCACATTAATTAAATATCCAATATTTAATTAATATTACAATTGAATCATATTCAATTTTAATCTCTCTCATTTAACCTATAGTTTTAATGTGCATCATAATGTACATTAATATTAACTATAGAATTAATTTAATTAAATCACATTTAATTAAATTAAATTAATTAATTCTCCAATTAATTAATTCTCCAATTAAATATCATATATTTAATTAATTTACTATTTGAATCATTATTCAAATAATTCTCTCATATACTATAGTTTTAATATGAATCTCATTCACATTAAATTTAACCTATAGTTTCAATATGAATCTAATTCATATTTAATATTTGAACTCTTTCAAATATTTAATTCTCTCATTAATTAATTTTGAATCACATCCAAAATTAATTTTATAATATAAAGTTTAATTCATCAATTAAACTTATATTATAATGTATCTTTATACATTATTTTAATTGTATCAAATACAATTTACTTCCCTTAACGAAATTGAACACACTTCAAATTCTATTCAAGACTATTTAACCTCAGAACCCTTTACGAGCTAGCAGGTGGACCTAATGGACCTACAGATCAGAAGCTCCAACGATACGAGACTAATTGGCTAAACTCATTAACCAAATTAGTCAACATTCGTTAACTGTGGGTCACTCCACTAAAGACCCATAGCTGCACTCTTCTCACTGTAGAATATTTCTGTGTCCACGGATATCGACCAATAACAGTAAGTCAATCCTTCACGAGTGTTCGTAACGCCAGCTGGGTCAAATTACCGTTTTACCCCTGGGTTACCTCTGGATCCTTAAGTACCACTGATTCCTCTAATGAACAATCTGTTTATGATCCAATCAATAAACATCAGTTCCTCTCGGGCCAGGAGAGGATGGGCGCCCTTGTTCAAGACCCGGAATCAGCCCTTAAGGGAACACACATCTGCTTACCCCAATAGGGGAAGGAGTGAATTCCATCTTGTAATGTTATGTTCCCAGCCCCCACTCGGTCTTGCCCCTGAAATGGTAGACTTATTGAGTCGGCGAACTGGCCACTCTCACCCATACAAATCTAAGGACAATCCCTCCTGAAAGGGGTTCATAACTGATAAGGAAATGAGTGACCAACAAGCTCAATCAATTACTATGGTGAAAAGTTGCATCCTTTCAAAGCTTGGAAAGGCACCTATTCAACCAAAAGGCATAATGAATCTAAAAATCCAGATTCATCCATCATATTTAATGCACTATGTACCTATTTAATTCATGTATTTGTAATTATGATGGTTCATGTATGGATTCCAAGGGTTGGGGGTTGAATCTAGGCTACATATGTGAAGAGTTGTGTCCTTTCATGGTGTCTTTTCAATTACTATAAATAGGGATGTAATTTGTCAATTGAACACAAGTTGAAGTTGAAGATTAAGTTGAATGAAAAGTGTTCTCTCATATTTGAGACTTTTCTTAGAAATCCCTTTTCTAGGATTCTTGCAATTCTTGTGATAGATTGCATGTTGAGCCATTCAATCCGGCCTTGATCAAGTTTGATTGTGGAATGACTCAATCTAGGACAAGATTTCCAATCTTGCTTCTAGATCATTGATCATAAGAGGTAATCAATTTCTAGCCTTTTCTCTTGGTTGGTTCTAATTTGTGTAAAGAGGTGTTAATCTCTTTGTTTCAAGGGTTCTTGCTCCACAAAAGCTTGGATCTTTGGGCTGAGAATTAGGGTTGCCTTATCATTTTGGTATCAGAGCCTAGGTTGCATCTTTGTTTCCTACTCTAGAATTGATTCTATCTTCCATTCCAATTGTTCATTGTTTTGTTTTCTTTGTTTCATGTTCTGTCCATTCTGTTCGTTTTTTTCATTTCATCCATTGTCCTTCATCTTTTGATTCTAATCTCATTCTCATCTTAAAGATCACATTGAGATCTTGAAAAGCAAAAAAAAAAAAAATTAAAAAAAAAATTAAAAGAACTCATTAGACAAAGTAGGTACACTTGGTTTAAGTGCACCCGTCAGAAAACAAGTCCTTTCGGATACAAGTTCTTGTATGTGTCTTTTTGAATACAAGACATGGGTCTTCTCACATACTCTAATAACTGAACTCTCTTTCTCTTCAATCTCAATATAAGTCTCACATGTTTCTTTCTCAAACTCTTTCTCTTTTTCACTTTCCATAGGTTTTGGCTCAAATGAACATAGATCAACTGGTATTTGCACACTTTCTTTGTTGGTCATCACGTCATCAATATCAACATCATCATCTGAAACATCATCTTGAGGCATGAAACAATCTTTTCCTTCTTGAATGGATTTTGTGATTTGTGCCTCTCTTGCTTGATCCCGCAATTTCAATTCGTGAGCTAATTCAGACATGTACTTTATGGATTTATGTATTTCATCCATATTTTCACGAAAAGCCTTCCAAATGGATCATCACGAACGTGTTTCTCGCAACGTTTTTGTGTTTGACGAAACATGGATTTGCTTGAACTCCTTGTTTGAAACATGCTGCAAAAGAATGCAAAGTGACAAGGAAAAGTGACCTCACAAGCACTCTCTCATGTGTTTTCACTCTAAGACAAGCACACTCTCAAAAAAACTTTCAATCTCACTCACATGAGCCAATGAGCAACGTTTGCAATGAAGTGATAGATAGAACACTTAGAACACAATCAGAATAGCTTAAGTATGGAGTCAAATGAATACCAAGTAAGAAACAAGTTAAGAAAGAAATCAAAGGTCAAATGGAAATGAAACTCTAAATGTATGTCTCCATATAATAATATCCAAAGGTTGAAATGAACTTATAGAATTTAAATCAGCCTTCACAATAAAGAGAAGTTATAATCAATAGAGATCATGGGCATTGAATAGCAAGTGGCTGGAAAATTGAATATGAAAAGTTTCTAACCCCCAAATTTATGGCAAGTGCCTAATTAATTTGAGAAATTCAACATGTAACTGAAGCCAATGGATACCAACGGTCATATCCTAACACAAGTGAGAGTTTAAACATCAACATATTTAGATCTAACTCACTTTTATAGCAAAGAACAACAAGAAGCAAAGAAGTTGAACAATCTCGGCCTTCTCGGATTTTCCAGAATATATTATCAAAATGACCAATTTTCTATATGAAGCACATCGAATTTCAAGATCTCATAGAGGACAAAATTGAAGATCAGAGAAAGATCTACAAGATTGCAGAAGACGAAAATACGAAAAGATAAACGCAAGTGACACTTTTTTTCAATTTTATATTACTGGACATAATGAAAGAACATGAACAGTAAGAACAAAAAAAAATCAGAATGAAGAATAAGAAAAGAAATGAAACAACGGAAACATATATCCGATCTAGAACCTAAAGCTCTGATACCAAAATGATAAGGCAACCCTAATTCTCAGCCCAAAGATCCAAGCTTTTGTGGAGCAAGAACCCTTGAAACAAAGAGATTAACACCTCCTTACACAAATTAGAACCAACCAAGAGAAAAGGCTAGAAATTGATTACCTCTTATGATCAATGATCTAGAAGCAAGATTGGAAATCTTGTCCTAGATTGAGTCATTCCACAATCAAACTTGATCAAGGCCGGATTGAATGGCTCAACATGCAATCTATCACAAGAATTGCAAGAATCCTAGAAAAGGGATTTCTAAGAAAAGTCTCAAATATGAGATAACACTTTTCATTCAACTTAATCTTCAACTTCAACTTGTGTTCAATTGACAAATTACATCCCTATTTATAGTAATTGAAAAGACACCATGAAAGGACACAACTCTTCACATATGTAGCCTAGATTCAACCCCCAACCCTTGGAATCCATACATGAACCATCATAATTACAAATACATGAATTAAATAGGTACATAGTGCATTAAATATGATGGATGAATCTGGATTTTTAGATTCATTATGCCTTTTGGTTGAATATGTGCCTTTCCAAGCTTTGAAAGGATGCAACTTTTCACCATAGTAATTGATTGAGCTTGTTGGTCACTCATTTCCTTATCAATAACACACTCAGGATTTAGATTGAGTTACCTAGGTCATCCTATTGAAATAGAAACCTAAACTAGTTAACGGTGTTACATCTAGTGGTTACTATTTCGCGGTCCGGTCTTATGCAAACTCATTGCACAGGATACCCCCACTCGCATGTCTCCTACATGGATGCTTTGGATCATTGCATCTGTATCGAATACAAAGTGGGCCGTATCATATAGTGTTACCAGGATAAGGTACCCAGCCTTATCCCTATACTATAGACCATTTAGGTTGTTACTTGAACATTGATCCCCGTATGTCCCCACATGCTAGTTCAAGTTTCATCTAAACAACCGAGGACTTAGTTTATTGGATTTGGGTCAAATTGTGCAATTTTAGTAACAATAACTCTTTATTGTACAAGCCTCAATAACAACGTATTGAGACAAGTGAACAATTTGTCATCATTCACTATCTACGAGTTTTAGGGCATAAAACCCAACAGAGGAAATACCCGAGCCTCTCTTCAAGTACTGTGTTCATCCCGAGGGGTGCGTACACTCAGTCGGGGAAAACTTGAGGAGGCTGAGGAAATACCCGAGCCTCTCTTCAAGTGTTGTGTTCATCCCGAGGGTGCGTACACTCAGTCAGGGAAAACTTGGGGAGGCCGAGGAAATACCCGAGCCTCTCTTCAAGTACTGTGTTCATCTCGAGGGTGCGTACACTCAGACGGGGAAAACTTGGGGAGGCCGAGGAAATACCCGAGCCTCTCTTAAAGTACTACGTTCATCCTGAGGGTGCGTACACTCAGTCAGGGAAAACTTGGGGAGGCCGAGGAAATACCCAAGCCTCTCTTCAAGTACTGTGTTCATCCCGAGGGTGCGTACACTCAGTCGGGGAAAACTTGGGGAGGCCGAGGAAATACCCGAGCCTCTCTTCAAGTACTGTGTTCATCCCGAGGGTGCGTACACTCAGTCGGGGAAAACTTGGGGAGGCTGAGGAAATACCCGAGCCTCTCTTCAAGTACTGTGTTCAT
Organism: Luffa aegyptiaca; assembly: GCA_017139565.1. Taxonomy (NCBI): domain Eukaryota; kingdom Viridiplantae; phylum Streptophyta; class Magnoliopsida; order Cucurbitales; family Cucurbitaceae; genus Luffa; species Luffa aegyptiaca. The sequence goes on from CM029397.1 coordinate 30,606,670, forward strand.
CCCAAGGGTGCGTACACTCAGTCGGGGAAAACTTGGGGAGGTCGAGGAAATACCCAAGCCTCTCTTCAAGTGCTTTGTTCATCCCGAGGGTGCGTACACTCAGTCGGAGAAAACTTGGGGAGGCCGAGGAAATACCCGAGCCTCTCTTCAAGTACTGTGTTCATCCAGAGGGTGCGTACACTCAGTCGGGGAAAACTTGGGGAGGTCGAGGAAATACCCAAGCCTCTCTTCAAGTGTTGTAAACTTTTGAAACGAAATTCAAAGTACTTTATTTCAAATGAATCAATCGATTACATTCTGAATGATATGCTGCTGAAATAAAAGAAAATCGAATAGGGTCTTAACAAATTTTAGACTGGAAAACATAACAGAAAGACATCAATGTTCCATTGGAAGGGGATAACTTGATCCCTCAAATGCTCGGCCTCGGCCATCTCCCGAGGCTGATGTTGCTTGGACCTTCCTGTCGATGTTCCTGAGCGCCATAAAGTAGCATTCCCTTAACATCTTCTGCTCACCATACACCTCCCCTACACCCTCTTCAGTTGGAAATTTCAGGACTTGGTGATAAGTGGAAGCCACTGCTTTTAGCCCATGCAGGGTTGGTCGTCCCAAGATAGCATTGTACGCCGGCACGCAGTCCACCACCAGGAAATTGACTAACCTTGTGATCGATTGTTATCCTTCACCAAAGGTTACTGGCAGCTCGATGCACCCCTGTGGATTTACCTTTTCTCCACCGAAACCCACCAATGGTGTGAGGCTCGACTTCAGGCGATCCCTTCCTAGCTTCATTGCATCAAACACAGTGGTTGAGAGAACATCAGCAGAACTCCCTCCGCCAACGAGGATCCGGTGAACTTTTGCGTTGGCAATCGTTAGGGTGACCACCAGCGCGTCATTGTGCGGATGGTGTATCCCTGCGGCCTCTTTCTCTGTAAACTCCAATTTTTGTGAGTTTTCATCGAGTAGGAACGAGTACATACCTTGCTCTCCCGGTTCTAGCTGTGCCTCTCGAATCGCAGCCTTTCGCTTTCTGCCTGATTCTCCACCGGATGGTCCTCATAAAATTGTTCGTATCTCGAGCGGTGGGTTGTTGCCTCCCTTACCTTGATCTGTTGGTAATGGTCTTTTACCTCTCTCATTCCCCACGAATTCCTTGAGGTAGCCTTCTCGGATTAAGATTTCTATTTCATCCCTTAACTGTATACACTCCCGGGTTGTGTGGCCATGGTCTCCGTGGAACATGCAGTATTTGTTCTTGTTTCTCCTGTCTGGGTCTGATTTTAACTTTTCTGGACGTTTCAATAGATTTGTATCTTGTATTGCAGCCAGAACCTGTTCAAGTGGAGCGGTTAGCGGTGTATACCTGTCAAACTTGGCTTTTGGTTCTGTGCGGCCCCGCGGCTCCTTGGCCTCTGCTCGGCCTCGGCCATTGGCCGAGGAGTGCTCATGTCGGCTTCGGCCTCTATCTTCTACCCGGCGCCCTTTCCCTCTGTCTTCTCGATGTCGATCGGATACAGAGACCCCCCGGCTCTCTCTCTCTTCCTGCTTGGATTTCAGCAGTTCCTCGGCACTTATGTACCTTTGTGCTCGGGTCATGAATTCAACATATGTTCGTGGCTGGCTCTCACCGATCGAGTTGAGCAACCTTTCATCCTGCAAACCTGAAATCACAGCGGTCAAGGTAACTCCATCGTCATAGCCTTCTACCTGTAATACCTCGTTACTAAACCTGTTGATGTAATCCTTCAGACTCTCCTGCGACCCCTGTTTTACGGTCAGTAGGTTGATATGGGGTTTCTGTCGGATCCAAGCTCTTAAGAATTGAGTAACAAACGCCCGTGCCAATTCTTTGAACGAACCGATTGATCTCCGCGGTATCTTGCTAAACCACTGTCTTGCCAAACCTGCTAGTGTTAACGCGAAGGCTCGACACCTTGTCGCTTCATTCGCCCCATGAAAATCCATCCAGGTAAGGTATGCGTCTAAGTGCTGCTTTGGATCTTTCTTTCCATCGTACTGCGGGAAGTTTGGTACCTTAAATTTATGCGGTACCTCCCCTCCCATTATTTCGTCAGTGAAGGGTGGTTCCATCTGCCCAATTAGCCCTTCTATGTCTTCATTCTCAGTTCTTCTTTGGGAGTCGCGATGGTTGTCTTCCTCTTTCAGCCAGCTCTCGCCCCTTTTGGCCCTGCTCGGCCCTGGACCCTTTCCTGTCATTATTTTTGGTATGCATACCTGGTGCTGGTTTCAGCGGCGAATTCCTGCGGACCTTTTTGTGGTTGGGTCCAGCTTCCTTCTGGGTCTGATCATCCCTTGGATGGTGCATCCGACTAGTTACACTCTCCGAATCCCCTATCTCCTCATCTGCTATTCCTTTACCCTTCTTGGGATCTCTGCGCAGACGCTCTTCCTCGTGCCTCACAGACTCGGGCTTCTTCAACAAATTAAGGATTTCAGTCAAGTTCTGCCCCATCTCGTTCATCCTCCCTTTAATCGTTGCGATCTCAGTCTCTTGGGCTTGGAGTCGAACCAAGGGACTCACCTCGTCTGTGACTGGTTGATTTTGGTGCTCCATGGCTGCTGCGCTTACCTACCGAACACAACGTTTGCTAGTCAGCGTCTTCCCCATAGACGGCGCCAATTGTTGATGGTCAAATTTTGCTTAGGAACTTGCCCTCCGCTCCACGTGACGATCAACAGTGAATTTGTAAGAGAACGGGAAAGACGTGACCTGCAAGACAAGCAAACGCTGCACACTGGTGCGGTGTAGACCACACACACTCCGATGCTTAAGTTAGCCTTGGCCTAAAAACACGTAGAACGAATTTAGGGACTGGTTTTTCATACCTGTGTGTGTGTATCGTCTCCCTTTTTATAGATTTTTGTAGGGTTTCAATCGGTGTCCGCCCCCAGAGGGATTTCCCGGGCCTTTGGCCCTGGTCGGCCTCTGCATTGGGCCGAGGCCTACCTCATCCTCGGCCTCTCCCTTGGGCTGAGGCCGAGGGTCTTGGTTTTGGGTCGGAAAGAGTTCCGGCTCTTTGTCCTGCTGACTCGGCTTCTTTTGTCTTCGGGCCCGATGAGTTTGGGCCTCCCTGCATGAAATATTATTGGCTAATTTTTGCCCATAACACAAAGGATTCTCGTTTTGTCTATGTTTAATATTAAAAATAAAATAGAATGACAGCCTTCAATCGCCTCCAATTCAATTTAATTAACAATCTTCTAACAAAATTTAGCTAAGAGTTCATATTGAGTTCTTTAAGGGGCCGTTTGTTTTTTGGGAATCTAGATAACCAGAATATTAAGATGCTTGGAATTATAGATACCCGGAAATATAGATGTCGGGTATTTTAGATAACCGTGTTTGTTTTGAAGGAATAATTTATAAGAATATATGGGAATATTCAGATAACTATGTTTGTTTTGCAGGATTTCTGTACAGAAAAGTTCTTAGATTATGTATAATACCAATAATGCCCTTACTAATTTTTAGCTAATTTACCTATTAGTTTAGTATAATTTAAATTTATATAACGTTTTGGTCTTTGCTAATCTAATGTTTTATTTTTATATCAATTTAATTTATACTAATTTAATTGGTTATTTTTTTTAGAACAAATTCATTTATATTAGTTTAATTTTAAAAAATAATTTCAACTTTAATTTTTTTTTAAAAAAAAAAACATGACAATTAATATAATTCACGGTGTATTTTAGTGGACTGAATTGATCACATTATCAAATTATATTTTTTTAGAGAACTATATATATTTTTTGTAATGGATTTTATGTGTGTGTTTTTTGAAATGTACAATTAACATTATTATTAAGAGAATAAATAAAAAATATTAAAATATTATTCAATATAACTATCATTTATTTTATATATAAATGTAAAATTGAAAAAATAAATGGTTATTTCTTAGTGTATGAATAAATTAATTTATTTGTAAATAAAAATACAAATGGTAAAATGGAGGGGTAAAAATGTCATTCGAAGATGTCCTCAATATGGGAATCTTTGAAACCCATCTCTCATGAGGGCATCAAAAGCTCCTTGGATGCCTCCCATATGGGCATCCTAGGATGCCCGGACATCCCGAAATTCCTAGGTATCCAACATTACCACAAAACAAACGAGGTAATCCAGATGCTCATTCCATGGGAATCTTGGATTACCGTCAAACAAACGGCCCCTAAGGGTTTTAATTCATCCATTATTAGTTTAAGGTTTTAATTCACTTAACCAGTAAAGTTTAAAGTTTTAATTGATGAATTTATTTGGTTTAGAGTTTTTACTTGATTCAATTAATTATTTTAATTCTAATTATTATTATTATTATTCATCTCAGAGCACAGTAATAAATATTTTCCAAAGTCATGCTATGTATCTATATTAAAAATTAATCACAATAATCAAAATTGTTATTTTTTGAAAAAAAAAAAATCAACTTGCAGTGTTTCAATGGTATATTTTCCACAAATAATTATTTTAATTCTAATTCTAATAATTATTATTATTCATCTCAGAGCACACTAATAAATATTGTCCAATGTTGTCAAAATAAATAAATAAATAAATAAATTCCAATGTCATGTTATGTATCTATTTTAAAAATTAAGCACAAAAATCAAAATTGTTATTTTTTGAAAAAAAATAAAGTTCGCCCACCGTGGGGTTCGAACCCACGACCACAAGGTTAAGAGCCTTGCGCTCTACCGACTGAGCTAGACGGGCCAATTGTCTTAATGAATTTTAATATACCAAGAAAAGTATGTAGAATAAGATCTAAATTTTCAATACTTTTAAAAAAAAAAAAAAATCTAAATTTTCTATACTAAATTGAGCATAGCTCAACTTGTTAGGACAATTACATCCTCAGCCAAAATGTTAAAATTTTACAATTCACACCTCATGGAACAAAAACGAAGTCGATTTTCAAATGGATTACCATTTAAATACAATTAAGATTTTCTTTAGATTCATATACTAAGAAATTAATTTATATATTTTCTAAAGTATTTAGTTTATATCTTTTTTAAAAATATATATATATATATTAGTTGGAATGATGGTAGAGTAAGGTGGAGTATCCTTTAATGAAGGATAAAAATTAAATTACAAGTTTATAGAAAGAAACTTATCAATTTGGAAGCCAATAATTATACACAGCAAACTTTAACTACTTATATGTGACCCAAATCCAACCTTCATTCATACCATACCATCAATGACACAATAATGAAAAGATATATATTTATTTAATAATTTGGTGGAGAATTGAAAAGTTTGGAATTAATAATATTTAATTGAAAGTCCACATTCATAATCATTAATTGTTGATTTAAATTCTAATAAAACCTCCATGGGGACATTAGAAAGTTAGTTCAAAATATAAAATAAAGAAATTTTTTATGTTTTAACAAATCTAAGGACCTTGGAAATAATTATTGAATTTAAACTCATGACTAATTGATTTGTTAACATTTTTTAAAAAATATATCATACAGTTTAATTTATTAATATTTTGTAAACATAAAAATCATAATTTCCATCATAATTTGAGAAATAGTTTTGTTTTTCTTTTTTTTTTTTAGAAATCATCTAGTCAAGAGAGTGGTTTTACCCAAAACCTTCACTAGCATATAGTTAATAAGAAAGATGAATATAAAGATATAGAAGTTTTAGTCTAAAATAGATCATTTTAATTAGAAATAAACAATTCAATCATTTGTTTTAAAAGCATGGGTGTACAAATCTTATTTGGAACTCAAAATTCCAAATCTTATTAAAAAAAAGGGTTATCTGCCCAAATAATAAAATAGACCAAAATAATTATAAATATATAAAAATCTAAACTATTTATAAATATAACAAAATTAGAGTCTATTAGTGATGAAAGTCTACCAATAATAGACTACATACATTGTGATTGAAGTCTGTCAATGATAGATTTTTATAATGGATAGATTTGTCAAAACTATTTACAAATATAACAAAATTAAAGTATATCATTGATAGAAGTCTATCATGATAGACTTTAATCACAATTGCAATTATTACTGATAGACTACATGCATTAATCGGACTTGATGTGCAAAATCTACACCATACCACAAGTGTACGGGTCAAGTTTTAATATAGTGATTCGTGATTAATGAGTGTCATCCTTTGGATCAGTGTTCTAGTCAATTAACTACCGTGGATACTTTCGCTCAATTTTATTTAGAAATCTCAACTTAGTGATAAAAATTAATCAATTAACAAAAGCTAAAAACTATGGAAATTCAATTGGAGAAAGCTCCTAGGGAATTGATTTCACTTGTTTGGTTTATGAATTAATTACGTGAATGTGACAATATACAATGTTTCATAAATCAAGGATAAACAACACTCAAAACTATCTCTCCTGAGCATAATTAATTCTCAAACATGCAATGAATCCAATATCCCTATCTAAATTCATTTACATGCAATGCCTTAAGTCTAATCCTTTTACGATTTCTAAAGTTATTCTAGATCTCCCGATTTTTTAGATTACTTTAGTTATGCAAATCAAGATCTAAACTAAATCCTCACTCCCGAGCAAGACTTAGAGAAAGCAACAATTAATTCATGGTCAATGAATCAAAAACATTAAGGATATTACAATTTGCATAAATGAAATCAAAGCCTTACATTCACAAATTAATCCATAAAGCACCAACAAGCTACATCAATCCCTAAGAAATAACGTCTAGCTACACATAGTCTCCTCGTTACAAGATAAGCTAGAAATTGAAGCCACAAAACTAACTAAAGATAAGGAGAGAAGGGAAAAACTCGAATGTCGCCGAAACCACACGTCCCCGTCACGATCTCCACAAGCTCTCGCCTTGAATCCCGCTCCTTGTCTTTGCTTAAGCTCCCACAAGAGGTCTCTAGTCGGAATTAGGGCTAAAATCTCCCCAAAAGAAGTCCCCTTGGCCGGCCAAAATCGCTTTATATTTATAGTAAAAGTCTGTGCAGCGTTGAGACACTAGGGACAGCGTCTCGACGTTGCCCTGTACCACGTGAAGTAAACATGGAAAAATTGCACAGCGTCGAGACGCTGTGCTCTCGGGTCTTCGACTAGGACAAAAGCATCTGTAGCAGCGTCTCGACGTTGAACTCTCGGCTTTGTTGGTTGTTGTAGCGCTTCTTCAACATCTTCTTTAATTCTTTTGCCCCTTTTTATGTCCCGGACACTCGAACAACTCTAATTTCTCAAATTCATCCCGATAATTCACTTCCTACAAAAGAAACATAAAAGTGTATGATTTTGGCCAATTTAATCTCAAAGAATAGCAAATAAACATAGGAAAAAATAGCTCATTTTGTGAGCTATCAATTGTGATCGAAGTCTATCAGTGATATATGTCTATTATTGATAGATTTCTCATATTTGCAATTTCTTTTTTAAAAAGAAAATTGCTATATTTGCAAATAACAAACTTTAGATTGTCACCCATTGCTATAACCCTGATTTTCGTTAATGAGTTGGGATAGACTCTTGATCTTATCAAAATTAATTTGATATGAACAAAATAATTTTATTTTTTTAATATACTTACAAATGTCGATGGTAGTTTAGTCCCTATATTTTCAATTTTGAAACAGTTTAGTTTTTTTCCTCTAAAATTTATAGCAATTTAAATCTCTACGGTAAAAAATTCTCGTAAAAATTAAGTCCCGATTTTTAGTATGTAACTTACTATTTATAGTTTATGATCACATTTGATCTCAAATCAGTTTATCAATCTATCCATAAAAAAAAATCATTGAATCTTAATAATATTTTTCATGATAGAAACTAAATTATTTCAAATTTTAAAATGTTGGGAATAAATTATTACATATTAAAGTTTAAAGATTAATTTGTTATAAAATTGAAACTATAGGAACTAGATCCTTACAAATTAAAGGACTAAATTTGTTTTTTTTTTTTTTTGAAACATTAAAGGACTAAATTATTACTTTCATGCAATTTTGACGATAAAAAATATATTTTTTAATATAAGATAATTATATCATTTTTATAGTATACAAGTCCCAATATATTTACAAATTATTTTTCTCAAAAATATATTATAATTAAAAATTAGGTTATTCTATTATTTGATTGAGTAAAAACATGGAATAGTTGTTAAAAATAATTGAATGAACTGCGGTGAAAACAAACATATGAATGAATGCAAGAAACCATCATACCAATCTTGTGAAAATTAATTGATGACTCACATGCATTTTCTGAAGAGTAAATGGAATAATTGTACTATGCTTTTTGATTTCTTAGAATTTTAGAGAAGTAAATAAACCATTCAATTCTGCAGTTAATAATCGAAGGGCATTAATGTCCAATTAATTTTTGTTGGTTAAATTACCAATTGGGTCCTTGTGGTTTGAATGTAATTTCAAGTTTGGTCTCTATACTGTTTTCATCATTTACATATATATATATATGTGTGTATATTAAATCAACTTTTTCTAAAACATATATTAATATTTCCATACGTTTTAAAATTTATAACTAAACACAGTTTTGAAATTTTGAATTTAAATTTAAAGCTTTTAAATTGTAACCACACATGTTTTCAGACAAATAAGAAAATTGTTTTCATTTTCTACTGAATTATTTATTTTCGAAAACAAATTTCAAATTACGAACCAAACATATTTCAAAAGTAGTTTTAAAAGTCTATTACCATTACATATTAATAATGTGCTTGGAATAACTTTTGGAAAAAAAATTATATTTTAAATAACTTTTTATTTTCGTGAAGTACCATTGAAAAATTAAAAATTTCAATGTGTTTAATATAACTTTGGAATGATTTTAGATCAAAAGTATTTTATAAAAAATTTTAATAAACAAAAAAAAAAAACTCTTTAAAATGTTAGAATAATTTAAAATATATTTTGAAGAAACACGTGAGATATAGATTATCCAAAAATGACTTTAATTGAAGTGATTAACCAAAAATATTTTCAAAAATATGTGAAACAAAAATATATTTATAATTAATAGAATCATTTTTTAATATAGTGACATAACAAAAAAAAAAAAAAAGTGTTATTTAAATCACTTTTCAAAAAAGGTAATATACAAAAATATTAGGTTATTTAGGCAAGACAAACATAATACAAATCTCGCCCAATGTTTGTGAATTTTTTTTTTCTCTTTTTTTTTTCCTCCCTTTTTTTTTTTTTTTTTTTTTTTTTTCCTTTTTCTTTTGCTTTTCAAAAAATGAAAATAACCTACTTTTTTTTTCCTCTTTTATTTTTTTTAAAATCAAATAAAGTAATTCCCTCTTTTTTTTAGTTGTTTTTTTTCTAAAAACAAATAAATTAATGAATAATAATAATAATAATAATAAAATAAGAAATAAAAAAGAAGGGGAAAAAAAGAGGAAAAAAACAAAATAAAACACTAGGTGAGATTTAAACCCATGCTCTTTTAGATGTTAGAGCATTCCCTTGCCATTGCGCCAAATAAAAGAATAAAAAATAATTGTGTGCAGGTCTTCTCTTGAAGAGATGACCTGCTTTAATGCCGTTTTTTTAAAAAAAAAAATTCCGTGTGCAGGTCGTCTCTAAGAGACAGCCTACCAAAAAAATAATTTTTTTTTTAATAAATGAACCGAAAGTTGACACGTGGATAGGTCGTCTCTTCTGGAAAAAAACAACAATATTAGAATAATAAGGGTGAGTTTGGTTGGTGATCTGAAAATAGAAATTTAAAAACAAGAGATTCAATGAAAACAAAGTTGTATTTCATGTTTTTAGATATGTGTTTGGTAGCAGATTCAGAAATTGGATCACAATTTAAACAATGGTTTAAAATGTGTTTGATAATATATTTATAAACCATAAATTTTTTGCAGTTATCAACTAAATACTAAGTTGAATACAAACTATTATTAATTAATTTATAAACATATTATGTGTTATAAATTTTTTATAATTATTATTTTACGATATCATATAATTTATAATATATTATATTATACAAATTTTCATTTCACAAAAATAAATTGAGTTTATAACATGAAATACTATATGTATTAAAGTTTTTATCTTTTTTAATTTAATTCTGCATTTAAAATTTTCAAATTCAAAATCTGGATATAATGAAAACATAAAAAAGTTGTTTTCAGAATTTATACTATTTGGATCACAGAATCTGAAAACAGTTTTCAAAAACACATATGCCAAACGCATATTCACTGAATTCATGAATCTGAAAACATAAAACACAATCTGAATTGCCTACCAAACAGGCCCTAAGTTTCCAGGTAAACTTATTACTCTAATGAGTTTTAAAATTTATAATATTAATAAAAAAAAAGTCCGTTATTTGAGGACAGTGAGTTGCATCTTTTTTTATTTGTATTTTTCTAATTAAAAATATTTGGAGTGGAGAATTGGAACCTATGATCCATTTGTCAAAGAAAAATGTCAATTACTACTGAGATATATTGACTTTAGATTTTTTTTTTTTAGAAAGATATATTGACTTTAGATTTTTTTTTTTTAGAAAGATATATTGACTTTAGATGTGTATTATAACTATTTTATTTCTATTTGACTTTGTTTAAAGTTTTGTTAAGTACTGGAAATTTCTTTTTCTTCTACACTTTATTTTTTATAATTATTTTTTAGATCTTAACCAATTTTCAAACATGAAATAAAATTGCCTTTTTTTTTTTTTTTTTTTTTTTTTTTTTTTTTTTTTTAATTTTTAACAACACCGCGATCCATGTTTTAAAAATCCTAAATTTTAGAAACAAAATGTAGTTTAAAATCGAAGACAAACTTAAGAAAATCCTGTTGTATATTTGGGAACTTTATATGCAGTTAGACACATGTTGTGACCCGTTTGAATTTTTATATTTTTGAAAATAAAAAACATATAAGGGAAACAATAACATATTTGGGATACCTGTTTTAGAAAAAAAAATTTAAAAACAATTAAGAAATTGACCTATTTTTAAAAACGATTGTTTTAGTTGTGTTTTCAAAATGATAGAAACATGAGATATACTTTCTTTCTGTCAGCATTATCCACAAACATTATTTTCTATTTCTGATATTCAAATTCTCCCTCGTAGTTAAAAAAAAAATGATTGTTTATTTCTAAAACATATATTAATATTTTCCTACGTTTTAAAATTCATAACCAAACACAATTTTGAAAATTTGAATTTAAATTTAAAGTTTTTTCAAATTAGAACCACACATGTTTTCGGACAAATAAGAAAATTGTTTTCATTTTCTACTAAATTATTTATTTTCGAAAACAAATTTCGAATTACGAACTAAACAGGACAGTTTTAAAAGTCTATTAACATTTGTACATATTAATAATGTGTTTGGAATAACTTTTGGGAAAAGAATTATATTTTAAATAACTTTTTATTTTCTTTAAGTACCATTGAAAAATTAAAAATTTCAATGTGTTTAATATAACTTTGGAATGATTTTAGATCAAAAGTGTTTTATAAAAAACGTTAATAAACAAAAAAAAAAAACACTTTAAAAATGTTAGAATAATTTAAAATCTATTTTGAAGAAACATGTTAGATATAGATTATCCAAAAATGACTTTAATTAATGTGATTAACCAAAAATATTTTAAAAAATATGTGGTAGGAAACAAAAACATATTTATAATTAATAGAATCATTTTTTTAATATAATGCAATGACAAAAAAAAAAGTGTTATTTAAATCACTTTTCAAAAATTGTAATATACAAAAAAATATTTTTAAAAAAAGTGCTTAAACTAAAGATATTCCAAATAGACCCTTAAGACATGCAAGTTAGGATATATCATATATGTATAATTTACATGAATGAGAATGACTGAACAATGCATTCAAATAAGTCTATTATTATTGTTATTATTATTATTATTTGTTAAAGTGAGTATAGCCAAGTAGAAGTAGTAATTGACACGTGTATTCATTTCTCTTGAGGTTAAGGTTAAAATCTTCCTATCGTCCCATATTTGTTCGATTGAAAAACAAAGTCTATTATTATTTAAAGGAAATTTGAATGAATAACTTGATTTTTAAAATATTTGCAACTAAAGATTTTTTAAAAAATAATTATAAAAATGGTTGTAAATCTAACATTTTTTTTTGAACTTATAAACCATAGTTTAATTTAAATAACAACTCATTCATTAACACTTCAGGATTAATTAAGAGGTACTCAAAGTGAGTAGCTCAACATTAATTGACATCTACCCTCGACCGAGAGGTTAGAGATTCAAATCCCTTCCTCTTCAAATGTTGTTAAACTAAAAAGAGATTAAAGATAAATAATTTAAATATTGTTAACCATAAAAATAATAATTTCTAATTATCCTGCATATAAGTTAATTGTAGGATTTTTTTTATTAATAATGTACTTTAATAAAAAAAAAACAAATTTAGAGGCGTTCTAAAAGTAATTCCAAAAATAGGGCAGCTAAATCGTGTACTTCGGCCGCGATTTCAATAAGTCATGGGCCGTGGTCACGATTCCGAGGGTAACTCGCGTACCTGGTACGCGTCTTCCTTGTTGGCACGCTGACGAGGCATACATCACCAGGTTGGCAATGATTTGGTGCTGACATCGCGCCAGCGTACTCGTGTACCTGGTACACGATTTTGTTAAGTAAATCGTGTACCAGGTACACGATTTTGTGGTCCATGAAACCCTACCCCACTCGTGAACGCGCCGCAAACCAGATACCCCCCCTCGGCTTTTTCTCCCTTCCTCTGTTTTTAGCTTCGTCCGCCGCCGTTCCAAGTGCCGTCGCCGCCGTTCCAAGTTGCCGTCGTCGCCGTTCTGCCGACCGGTGACCTCTCCGCCGCCGCCGCCGCCTGGGTTCCACGCCGCTCAGTTCGCCGCCGTTAGGTATGTATATATATATATATATATATATTTTTCTTTTTTTCATATAAAAACATTATTTTAGTGATAGATTTTTAGTTTATGGATTATTTTAGTGATAGATTTTTAGTTTGTGGACTGTTTTAGTGCTTTGTATGTTTATGGATTATTTGGAACCGATTTGGGTTGTTTTTGGATTGTTTTGGGTCGTTTTTGGACTGATTTGGATCGTTTTTGACTAATTTGGGTTGTTTGAGTTTTGGACTTAGATATATATTGCTTTAGGTATATTTTGAACCGACTTGGGTTGTTTTTGGATTGATTTGGGTCGTTTTTGGATTGATTTGGGTCGTTTTTGGACTGATCTGGGTCGTTTTTGGACTGTTTTGGATCGTTTTTGGACTGATTTGGGCTGTTTGAGTTTTGGACTTAGATATATATTGCTTTAGGTATATTTTGAACCGATTTGGGTTGTTTTTGGATTGATTTGGGTCGTTTTTGGACTGATTTGAGCTGTTTGAGTTTTGGACTTAGATATACTTTGTTGGGCCTCTTTGGACTTGTTTATTTAATTTTTTGACTTTTTTCGGATTGGTGTGACATATTTTTCATGCTGTTGAAAAAAATAAAATGTAATTAATATTTTTCTAATTTTTTCAATTATAGTCAAATTGGTAAAATATGTCATTGGCTCGTGAGAAGTTAGTGATTCTTGAACCTAGAAATGGTGGGGATAGTGATATAGAGACAAAAGTTGATGAATTATTTGGAGAGAATGTTAATATTAATCCTCCCCCTAGAAAGCCAAATGAGGAGCCACCTTCAGATATTTTCACACATATAGATTGGGAGATTACTAATTCAATATGTGAAGTAGGGTCCACATTGGAAGAAGGGGCAAGGTGTGTAGAAATGAACCCAGATGTAATCACCAAAGGATTATTATTTGAGAATAAAAAGGATCTACAACTTGTCGTAAAAAAATATTGTGTTGTAAACCATTATCAGATTACTGTGGTTGAATCAAATCAAGATATTTGGTATGTGAAGTGCAAACAATGGGATGAAGGGTGCAATTGGAGACTTCGTGCCTGTCGGCGAAAAACTCATGGAATGTTCGAAATTACGAAGCTTGAAGGGGAACATTCGTGTTTATATCCAGAACTCACCCAAGACCATTCACAACTAGACTCAGATTTTATGTGTAATGAAATTCAAAATCTTGTTCGAAGTGATCCTGGAGTTTCTATATCATTATTGCAAGAAACTATAAAGAAAGACTATGGTTATAGTGTTAATTATAGACGTGTATGGCAAGCTAAACGAAAAGCTTTGATTAAAGTATTTGGTGATTGGGAAAAATCGTATGAAGAACTTCCTTATTGGTTGATGGCTGTTGTACACTACAATCCAACATCTCGGGTTGAATGAGACTTTATTCCAACTGAGGTACCGCACAATGTAATTCTTGGTCGAGTCTTTTGGTCCTTTGGTCCCGCAATAGAAGGTTTTAAATACTGTAGACCAATGATTCAGATTGATGGTACACACCTCTATGGCAAGTATAAAGGTAAATTATTGATAGCTTCATCTGTTGACTCAAATGGACATATATTTCCCCTTGCCTTTGCAGTTGTGGAAGAGGAGAGCACTTCTAGCTGGTCATGGTTTTTACGTGCCTTACGTGCCCATGTTACACAGAGGGATGTTATATGTTTAATTTCTGATAGACATGGAGGCATATTAGCTGTTGTGAATGATGAAGAAAATGATTGGAGTGAACCTAGAGCATACCATCAATATTGTCTTCGTCATGTGAAAAGTAACTTTAATAAAAAGTATAAATCGAAGCAGCTCAAAGACTTGGTATATAGGGCAGGACGTCAGCACCAAAGGCGTAAGTTCAATCGATGTATGAAAGAGTTAAAGCGATTAAATCCTGATTGTCTTGAATTTTTCACTCACATGAATCTAGAAAAGTGGACACAATCACATGACAATGGGTATCGCTATGGATGGATGACTACAAACCTAGCTGAATGTATTAATGGTGTGTTCAAGGGAGCTAGAATGTTGCCCATCACGGCACTGGTTAAGTGCACTTGGTATCGGACAATCCATTATTTTGAACAACGTCGAGAAGAAATCAGTGAAGCAATTGATCGTGGTGAAACGTATACACGATATGCTTTAAATAGACTCAGGAGGTGGGAAAAGAGAGCTGCTGCACATACTGTAAAGTCTGTTGATAGAAGTACTTCAAGTTTTGAAATTGAAACAGGAATAAGTATGATTTCTCCATATAAGGGTTAGCAAACACAAGTTGTTTGCTTAAAAGATAACTCAGCACCTGTAACAAGTGGCAGATCTACAAGATCCCCTGCTCACATGTAATTGCAGCTTGTAACCACATTCATTTGGCACACTTACCTTTTGTTGATGAAAAATACAAGCTATCAGAATACCAGCAATGCTATGAAAGTCAATTCCATCCTATTCAACATAGAGATTATTGGCCAGAGGTCAATTCGACACACTTCGTCCAAACAAGAATTTGTTGAGGGAACATGGAAGACCAAAATCTAAACGAATTCATAATGAGATGGATTGGCGAGAAGCTGGTACAAAAGTGCGTTGTGGTTTGTGTAAGCGAGAAGGTCATAACAAGCTCACTTGTCCAACTCGCACTTTAGGCGCTTCATCTTCAACCCATGGATGAAGAAGGTTTATTTTGATTCAAATTTCATTTCTAAACATTATTATTAGTTGATTAAATTGAATTTGATTTCGTTAAACTTCATCAACAGGTATGGAGCTCGTGTAATGGATTTTGTAATGGACTTTGTAATATTGACTTTGTAATGGATTTTGTAATGGACTTTGTAATAGATTATGTTTTCTTTGTAATGAATCTTGATTTGTAGTGGACTTTGTTTGTAATGGATTTTGATTGTAATGGATTATGTTTTCTTTGTAATGAATCTTGATTTGTAGTGGACTTTGTTTGTAATGGATTTTTTTTTGTAATGGACTTTGTAATGGATTATGTTTTCTTTGTAATGAATCTTGATCTATTAGTTGCTAATGGACTTATGTGTTTTTAAATGTTCAGTATAAATATGGAACCTGGGCCAATTAACCAAAGACAATTATATTTACAACGTACGCACCGTTCACAGTCGATATGGGATGATCAATCCACTACTATCTTACAATGTCGAAGAAGAGAGGCAGTGGTTAACAGAAATATCAATATAGATCAACGCATCGTGCCTTACGTACAACAAGCCGGATTTTGGGGGGTTGCGCAGATTGGGTTCATGCAACTAAATTGGCATCTTATTACTGCGTTAGTTGAGCGATGAAGGCCAGAAACCCATACATTTCATATGCCTTGTGGAGAGTGTACTGTTACACTTCAAGATGTTGCAGTGCAATTCAGATTACCTATAGATGGAGAACCTGTAACTGGCTCATTGCAATATAATTGGGGTCAGGTATGTGAAGATTTTTTGGGAGTTCAACCACCTGAATTGCCTAGATCTAGATTAAGCATTCCATGGTTGGCAGCACAGTTTGCAGAGTTGCCCCCCAATGCCGACGAGATCACAATACAGAGGCATGCGAGAGCCTCTATTATGCAATTGATTGGAGGGTTTCTATTTGCTGACAAGTCCAACACACTTGTTCATCTCATGTTTCTTCCACTTTTAGAAAACTTCGAGACAGCTGGACAATATTCTTGGGGTAGTGCATGTCTTGCATGGTTGTATAGAGAATTATGTCGAGCTAGTGGTGCCAGTGCATTAGAGATTGCCGGTCCACTAATACTACTACAAGTTTGGGCGTTCGATCGGTTTTCTATTGTCGCACCATTACACGACTTGCCGACCCCTGGAAATTATGCTGGACGCCCACTTAGTGCTCGGTATGTTAAATTTACGTATAATTTAAATTTATCATAAATTTGTATAATAGTATGCTTTAATTGTATTGTATAACGTGTAGATGGAATGGAATTTTGGCTACATCTGAGCAAACTACAAATTTGTTGATCATGTATCGTATTACATTTGATCGTCTTATGCCCAACCAGGTAAAACAGTAATCAAATTTTTTCTTATTTAAAAAAGGTATACATTAACTTTATTTTAATTTAATAAATTTATTGTTTTATAAATTTCTGATCACATGGACACCATACACACCTGAGATTATGGCCTTACTACCAGACTATTGTCGTAATGGACGGGAGATTTGGTTGACTGTAAGCCCTCTCATATGTTTTCATATTGTAGAGTGGCATTACCCAAATCGAGTGCTAAGACAATTTGGAATGCGACAAATGGTGCCGCCATATTGTGATACAGTCATAGAGTTACATCAGTTAGACTTGCGAGGTAAGCACGATCACGATTGGCGACATCATCATGCATCCTATATATCATTGTGGCGTGCACGTCGTGATCATTGTGTCCTAGGCGACATAGTAGACATGTCAGTTGTGTCTGATGACTACTTACACTGGTATGATTCAATCACAAGGAGGTATATCACGCGTGAGGGTGCTTATTATGCTTGCACGGTATATAGTATATACTTTGATTTTGTAATTATTGAATTTCAGTTACAAATATTTTTATTATTTTAATTATTTTCTTCTTACTGAATAACTTTGTTCGAGATGTGCAACATTTTTCTGTGGAACAAAATATACCACAGTTAGGTTCTATGTGTGAGCAATACATCACGAACATAACTGATATCATCCAACAAACTAGGAGGCTTACCGTTGCTGACACTGATCGGACACGTGCTCGTCGTAGACGTCGTCGACAACAGGCTGCAGACATTCCACAGCAGAATGAAAATGAAGAACTTCCTATAGTTGATGATGACACTTTAGCTCATCAAGTTCAGTCACTAGCAGATCAGACAGACATTGCTTCAAGTTCTGGTCATGGTGACATAACTCAACAAGATATTGATGATGTGATTCATCATCAATCACACATGGAAGCGCCTCAACCTCGTCGTGGAGCTCGTCAGAGAAGACCACGCCGTTGTGGCACTTAGGATTTTACTTATTTTTTGTACTAGCTTTTGTAAAAGACGAAATTATTCCAGAAACTTGTTGTCTATGAAATTTTAGAAAAATATCTATCTACGTTAATTATTAAAAAAAAAAGAAATATTTACTTCGAAATAAATTTTATTCAAATATGAAAATATTTAAATGTGGTATACAAAACTCGTGTACTTAATTGAAGAAGAAAAAAAAAAAAAAAAAAACTCGTGTACCAGGTACACGATTTAGCATTGGAATCGTGTACCAGGTACACGATTGTTTCCACGTAAATCGTGTACCTGGTACGTGATGCTTATTGGAATCGTGTACCACGTACACGATTTTATCCCACAATAATCGTGTACCGGGTACACGATTTCTGACTACCCTAATTTCGTCAATACTTTCAAACTTCACCCCAACTTTGTAATTTGTTATTTTAAGTACATTATTAATATTTTTATTTTAAAAATTACATTAGATTTGTCATTTGTTTTTTAAAGTACATTATTCGAGAAATTATCCTTAATTGTAAGCACAAATTTCATTCAGGCATTAAGATTTTTGTCATAATTACAATTACCTTGTTTGCAGCTAAATTGTTGAAAACCTTAAAAAAGAAAAAGCTAAATTGTAATTTTTCTTTAATCAAAATTAAGTTATATTTGCAGCTACATTTTTTTTTCCAACCACGTTTTTCAACAAGAAATTTGAAAAACAAATTAATGTCATCAAATACGTTAATTATCTTTTCAAAAAAAAAAAAAAAACGTTATTTATTTATTTATTTTTAATTTTTTGACTAAAGTGAAAATGTGGAAAGATGTAATGAACAGTCAACGCACGTATTTTCTTTATTTTAATCATTATTTGTAAAGCTTTTGTCATAATTATTCAAATCATAAACTCTTAAAATTCATTTAAAACTTCTTAATGTTACCAAACATATTAAAATATTAAAATTAAAAGCTGTTCTACTTCTAGATTATATATATATATATATATTATTTCAAAAATATATATATATATATATATATATATATATATATATATATATATATATATCAAATTAAATAATTCTAATGGTTGACTATATCCTCCTAATAAGTAAACCAAATTCACCTTTGAAAGTCCTCTTGCCATGTACAATGTTTAAAAAGTATGGTGATTTTTTTTTAAATAAAAAAGTATGGTGAATTTAAATTCAAATTCAAATTGAGGTAGGTTTCTCTTTCCCTTATATTGACTTTTATATAGTTATCAACTTTATTGAAATGTGAAATGAAAACTTTCTTTTTCTCCAAATTTAATTTACCGCTCTTTATATTTGAATTTCTAAAAGTAAATTCTAGAAGTTGCCTTTCAATTGTAAAGGTAAACTTCTCTCTCTCTCACACACATTTATCCATTAAGCATGCAAGAGATGGGTAAAAGTTAGGTCAAATCACTTAAATTTTTCTAATTTACTCATTATATTTTATTTTTTATTTTTACAGTGAAGTCTATCCTATTACTCAAGGTTAAAATTCTATCAATTAAGCTTTGGGAATTAATTTTATATAAAAAAATTAATAATTTAGGCCCTGTTTAATAATCATTTGGTTTTTGGTTTTTGGTTTTTGAAAATTAGGTTTGTTTTCTCCCAATTTTCCTACCATGGTTTTCATCTTTGTCAATGACACATTTGAATTCCTAGTCAAATTCTAAAAACAAAAACAAGTTTTTGAAAACTACGGTCCCGTTTGATAACCATTTGGTTTTTAGTTTTTGGTTTTCGAAAATTAAGCTTATAGACTCTACTTTCACCTACAAGTTTCTTTGTTTTTTCTAATACCTTCTTCTCATGTTTTCAAAAACCAAACCAATTTTTGAAAACTAAAAAATAGTAGTTTTCAAAAACTTGTTTTTGTTTTTAGAATTTGGCTAGGAATTCAAATGTATCATTGACAAACATGAAAACTATGACAAGGAAATTGAGAGAAAACAAGCACAATTTTCAAAAACCAAAAACCAAAAACAAAATGGTTATCAAACGAAGCCTACTTTTTTTAGTTTTCAAAAACAAGGAAAGAAAGGTATTAGAAAAAACAAAGAAGCTTGTTGGTGGAATTAGGATTTATAAGCTTAATTTTCAAAAACCAAATAGTTATCAAATGGGACCTTAGATTTCATAATGTATAAAGTTGAAATCTATCTATTTTACACGATTGAATTTGTAAAAACTCATCCAATTTTAAATAATGGATTACAATGAATAAAATGCTAATTGTGTTCGATTGCTCTTACTTGGGATATATTTGATAACTTTGATGTTTCTTGTTTTCTAAAAATAAAATCAATAGAATGTGTGTTTAGTACATAATTGTTTATTGTTATTAATGAAAAGAAAAAAAAGACGGGCTTTGGTAATTTTTTTCCTTTCAAATTTTAAATTAAGAAAATGAAAGATTTCCATGAGAAATATATATATTTTTTTTTATAATTTTTTTTAAATTTAAAAATTATTATGTTATATATAATGTTTTTAAAAATATCTATGTTGCATTTTACAAGTAAAAAAAAATGATAAAATCGTGATCTCTTTATTTTTTTTAATTGGAAATACTGAAATAGGGATTAAAAGCGTTTCAAGGAAAAAAAAAAAAAGAGATTGTAAGAAACAACAAACCAGAAACCACATATTTTAACCTCAAGAATAAAAAAAATAAAAACCATATAAAATTTATATTGAATTTTGAAAACATTTCTTAGAAATGTGAAATAAAAACATAGAATATTAAATTGGAAAGAAAATGAAAAATAAGAAACAAAAAATTGAAAACAATACCTAACATAACAAATCCCAAATATCATAACATTGAAATGGAAAATGTTCACACACACATAAATATTTAACCTAAAATAGACCCAAGATTGCCAAAGTGAACATAGCTCAACGGTAATTGACATGTACCTTCGACTAAGAGTTCAGAGGTTCGAATCCCCCCACCCCAAATGTTGTTGTATTAAAAAAAAAAAAAAAAAAATAGACCCAAGGCTAGAATTGATCTATTGAGTATATGCAAAAGGTAAAATTATATGGTAACTTCATTAGTGAATACTATCTTATCTAGAAATTGATCCATTGGACAAGTAAGAAGGTAAATCTTTTTTAACCTTTGGGTAAGAAAAAAAGTATGGCCAAGAAACAATAAATTTGAATTGGCAAGATAATCATTTTCTTCAATATGGCAATTATTTTGATAGTTACATCTCATGAAAAGTTTGCAAGCATAATTTATTCTCTCTCTCTCTCTCTCTCTTTTTCCCTTACCTTAAAAGTAATCAAAATTCCAAATTTTACTAAATTGAATATTATTAATTGCATCATTTTCCCTCCTCATAACTTTGATTTCAAACACAAAAAAGCTCCTCTTCTCTCCTCAAAAAAAAAAAAAAACCGCAAAAAAGCTAAAAGGGGTGTAATCAAATTTTGAATTATTGGAGTTGATGATTATGACATTTTAAAATTTTGTCTTTTTCTATTTATCTATGATTCTAAAATAAGATTTGGAATAAATACAAAAGGATTCATTGTAATGAATTGAAAATAATTAATGAGGACAAAATTATTTTTATGGTTGCACGTGTTTGTCGATCTAATTCTTAAATAGCACGAATAAAAACGGATGAAGTGGGTTAGTCAAACGCTTTTACAATTTGTTTACTTTACTTTGTTTTGTCCTCTTCGTACTTTGTGTTTAAATTTTATTTTGTTTTATTTATTTTAAAATTTCATTCTTTTGTTTGGGCCAGACAGAGCCCATTATCTTCTTCCTTCGCCTTTAATTCTTCGGATTTGTACCTATATTAGACTGTTACTAGGCTCTAAAATTTCTGTCCATAATATAAGGAAGGACCATTAGCAATGTCCCATAAGTCAGTCTTTCGGGAAGGTGGATTTTCAATTTATTTGTTGGAAATATAATGTATTCGCCCATAAGTTGGCTAGATTAGGTTTGTCTTCAATGTCATTTTGTTGGCTAGGAAACTATCCGGAGTGGATGGTTAACTTGTCGCTCCACGAGCGACAAATATTTGTAACCCCTCGGCTCGGGGATATATCTCTTCTTAATGATATCCGATTCCTTTTCTCAAAAAAAATAAAAAAGTTTGAAAATGGCTTCTAAAAGGTTTCCAAATAGAGTTAATTTAAATATTTTTCTCATAAGTGGTTTTATACACAAGTTATTGTATACTTAAAAACTCTTTTAAAAAGAGTTGATTTCAAATATTTCTCTCAAAATGGTTTATTTGTCAATCTCATTTTCTAATAAGTCATTTTTTGTGGTTGCCAAACACTAGAATTTTTTTCAAAATTAAACACTTGAAAAGTTAAACCAAACACACCCTTAATATGACCGAGTGATGTTGTTGGCTTCCAAAACATTATCAAAATTTGATTGTCCCAAACTATATGTTTTGGATCCGCCTTAATCACATTAAACATAGAAGTCTACGTAGTGATCAGTGAATGACAACTTTGTCTAATACAAACGTCAAGTACAAAACTAACAAAAATATGGGTTTGATTACTATCTTGATCAATGTACTTTATAAGTTTTTGTGCATTTTAATCGTATACTTAATTTTAAAATGTTAATTTTGATCTCTATACTTTCACAAGGACTGTTTTGGTCTTGTTTGTTAAATTATAATACAAATTCGATCTATACATAACGAAAACTCTTTAATATAAAGTTATAGCTAAATTTCAATAAATTTATCAAGTGTAGTGTTGTGTTTAAATTGTGATTGGAAAAGATGAGACAAAAAGAAAATGAAGAGACCAAAACCATCACTATTTAAAATAAAAAGACCAAAATAAACATTTGAAAAGTATAGAGAATAAAATGGAACAAAGTGAAAGTATAGGTGTTGAAATGGACGTTTGGAAAGTATAATGACTAGAATGAACAGAGACTATAATAGTGTGTAAATTGAGATGCACAATTCAACTATTCTATGATAATCTTGCCATGTCGTTTTATAATGTAATGGTTTATTAAATATAATTAATTACAAAAATGTTCATAAAACAAGCCTCAAGTGTCATACTATCCATCGATCTTTCTATTCCCTAAAATTTGTCATAATTTATTTGTAAAAATGATTTGGGTTTAGAAATTTTTAGGAGATTTGTAAACATCAAGTGGTTGTAGTTTAGTGGTCAGAATTTCACGTTGTGGCCATGGAGACCTGGGCTCGAATCCCAGCAACCACAATAATTTCTTTTATTATTTTTCTTCTCTCCATTAATATATAATAGGTTCCTTAACTTTTGATTTTGTAACCTTGACATATTCAATTTTTTAAAGCCCAATCAAAACTTAAACACAAAAATAAGTATAAACAACTAGCTATCTAATGGTCTCTTTCTTCAATTCTCCTCCTCATCACCAAGTATGAGAATAAGCTTTCATCAGTTACAAAACCTTGTGGAGAATCAGTACAAACCATGGGTACCAAATAAGTGGCTCACACCTAAGAAGTCATCTAACATCATACAACGCATAAGATAAAAATCATGCTCTTTAAACATAGAGAACAAGTACATCGGTATGTAGTGTGTGTGCGCCTACTAGCAAGTGCAAGTATACACTGAAGACTTGATAACTTGCATAAGCAAGTTATAAAGCATCCAAAATTGAATTAAAAGAAGCTAAAAAGATGTGTTTAGAGGAAGAAATATGCATGAAATGTTTAAAGTAAGTTTTATTTTATGATGCGGTGAAATAATGCAATCCATGTCCATCTAACGCATCTCCTATAGGTAATGAACTTGTCCAAGTTATCCAGGCACAAAACGTTAGTGCAATCACGTGAAAAAGTACTTGAGCAAAGCTATTCCAGCCAGGTACTGACGTAAGATAGTACTCTGACGTGACGTGCAGATCATTGAGGCACGCATGCTCCTTTCTTGGAGAAGTCAGTCACCCTCTTTCCTATAAATTCAGAGTTCAAGCTCAAATACAACAGAGGGAAGGAAGCCAGAGAGAGAAGTGGAGAAAGAGCAGAGAATAGAAATCATTCTCCAGGCATTACTCTTAGAACTACGAGCATTGAATTACCTCTGCCCTAAGAACTACCACGACTCAGATGCATTAAAAACCTCATAACTTTGAGGGGATGCAACAATAATGGGCAATGTCTCACCCTCCCCAAGATAAGCATACTTTAGATGATCCAACAAAGGCTTCAAATTTAAAGTAGGTGCTTCTACTAGGGATGGCTTAATGGGTGAAGACCTCCTCTCACTCAACTCTAAAGGCTAAAAAACACACTTTAACCTAGACACTTCTTTTTCATCTTTTTTTCTCTAATGTACACACTTCTAAATTGTTGGGTTTTATGCCCTAAAACTCGTAGATAGTGAATGTAAACAAATTGTATACTTGTTTCAATAAAGTGTTATTGTTAAATATTGCACAATTTGACCCAAATCCAAGATCCAAGGTTGTTTGTATGTAACTTGAACTAGTATGTGGGGACATACAGGGATCGATGTTCAAGTAACAACCTAAAAGGTCTATAGTACAAAGATAAAGTTGGGTACCTTATTCTGGTAACACTATGTGATACGGCCCGCTTTGTATTTGATACAGACGTATTGATCCAAAGCGTCCATGTAGTAGACATGCGAGCGGGGTATCCTATGCAATGAGTTTGCATAAGACCGGACCATGAAATAGTAAACCACTAGATATAACATCGTTAACTAGTTAGGTTACTGTTTCAATAGGATGACCTAGGTAACTCAATCTTAATCCTGAGTGTGTCATGAACTCCTTCTCATGAGGGATTGTCCTTTGATTATCATAGGTGAGAGTGGTCAATACGCTGACTCAATATGCCTTCCTTTTTGGGGACAAGATCGAGTGGGAGACTAGGGACATGACAACACAAGAAGGAATTCACTCCTTCCCACTTCTAGGAGAAGTAGATGAGTGTTTCCTTAAGTGGTGACTCTGGGGCTTGAACAAAGGGATCCCGCCCTCTCATTGGCCCGAGAGGGACTTTCTATTTATTGGTTGGACCATAAACAGGTTGTTCATTAGAGGAGCACTGGTACTTAAGGAGACAGATGTAACACAGGGGTAAAACGGTAATTTAAACCAACTGTGGTTACGGACACTCGTGAAGGATTGACTTACCGGTATATCCGTGGACACAGAAATGTTCTACAGTGAGAAGAGTTCAGCTGTGGGTCTTTAGTGGAATGACCCACAGTTAATGAATATTAGTTAACCTGATTAATGAGTTTAATCAGTTAACCTCATATCATTGGAGCTTCTGATCTGTAGGTCCATTAGGTCCCCTGCTAGCTCGTAAAGAGTAATTAGAAAAAATTATATCTTGAGAGAATTTGAATAGTCCAAATTCATATTGGGAATTAAGTTAATTGTATGAGATACAAATTAATATAATGTATAGTGATACATTAAAATATAGGGTAAAATACCCTTTTGGTCCCTCATGTTTCGGGCTCGTTTCCAATAGGTCCCTAGGTTTCAAAATCGAACAATCAAGTCCCTATTGTTTTGGAAATACTTCTATTGAGACCCTCCACCGTTAATTTTCTTAAGGGCGCTGACGTGGCAATTAACGGTGCTGACGTGGCAACTTTTAAAAAATAAAATATTAATTTTTTAATTAAAATAAAAAAATAATGTCTAATTAAAAACTAAAAAAAAAAAACTTTAGTTTTCTACTCTCCCTCCCCACCCCGAAACCTTCCCCTTTCTTCACTTCTTTCTTTCTTTCTTTTTTTGTTCTGTTTCTTCTTCTTGTCGTCGGCCGCGACAGTGCCGCTGCTTTCCACCGCCATCCGCCGACCAGCTCCAATCCAACAGTCCCTTCCTCTCCACCGACATCTGCTCTCCTTTATTCCCTTCTTTCTTTTTTCTCTCTCCCTCATACCCCCCCCCCCCAAATCCTTTCCTCTCCTTCCCCCTTCTCACCAACGATCGTTCGCCGCCGCCGCCACCCTTCTTCATCTCCCCCACCTCCGAACACCCACAGAGCAAATCTAAGCAAAAAAAAAAAAGAAAAAAACCATACTGATTCTACCTTTTCAGATCTGAGGAAGTAATGGAAAAAGAAAACAAAAAGCACATGAGAGCTCTCCTCCATTTTAGAAGCTCGTCGGCGTCGGAGCTGGGGAGAAATGGCGGCATTGAAGCTTTTCAGCGTCAGATCTGAAAGGGGAGGGCGGATGGTCAGATCTGAAAAAGGAAGGGGAAAGGAAGGGAAGGGAAGGGAAGGGAAAGCGAAAGGGAAGGGAAAGGGGAAGGAGTGGTCGGCGGCGATTCGAGGGGGTAGGGGAGAGAGAGTGGTCGGCGGCGATTCGAGGGGCTAGGGGAGAGAGAGGGGTCGGCGGCGATTCAAGGGGTAGGGGAGAGAGAGGGATTCAAGGGGGTGGGGGAGAGAGGAAGATTCGTGGAGGGGAGGGGGAAGAGAGCAGAGAGAGTTTTTTTTTTTTCTTTTTTCTTTTTTCTTTTTTTAATTTTGAATTTTATCATTTTATTATTTATTTTAATTTAAAAACATTATTTTATTTTTTAAAAGTTGCCACGTCAGCACCGTTAATTGCCACGTCAGTGCCGTTAAGAAAATTAACGGTGGAGGGACTCAATAGAAGTATTTCCAAAACAGTAGAGACTTGATTGTCCGATTTTGAAACCTAGGGACCTATTGGAAACGAACCCGAAACATGAGGGACCAAAAGGGTATTTTACCCTAAAATATAAAGTCTAATTTGAGATGAAACTTTATTATATTGAGAGAATGATATATTTGAAAGAGTTCAAATATATGGCTAATTAAATATATGATATTTAATTACAAGATGAATTAATTATGAATTAATTAATTATTCAATTTAGTTTAAATTAAATGAGATTTAATTAAACTATAGTCTATGAGGGAATTATTAGAATATGCTTCTAATGTGTAATTAATTAAATATGGGTGATATTTAATTATAAAATTAATTAATTATTGGAATTAATTAATTGATTAGTTTAATTGAATTAATTAAATGTGATTTAATTAAGTTTAATTAAACTATATATTATGTAAGGGAATTACATTTAAATAAGATTTAAATGTGCATAACATTAATTAATTAATATGATTAATTAATTAATTTAATTATTTAATTAATTGATCTTGATCTAACGGTCAAGATTGTTTCCTAACCTCACATTAGAGTTTCCTCTCTTATAAAAGGAAAGGTTATGAGAAGCCTAACCCCAAGGTCTCATTCTAGCCTCCCTCTCATATTCTCTCAACTCAAGAACTCTAGGGAGAATTTTTCTCTCTAAGAGTTTTTCCCAATCAAAATTAGGTAGTCCTACAACTACGTTCCTAATCTCAGAGTTATAGCGGGGAAGATCGAATTGTGGTGTTCTTCGTTGTTGCAGAGCAATCAAGAATCATTCTTGATTTTCAGAGACGTCAACGGAGGTTTGCTTCTCTTTCTCTATTAGATTTAGATCTAATAAATTTTTTTATGCTTAGCCTTAAGTTTCTATAGAATATGTTCTGTAAACTTTTTCCAATGTATTGGTATTTTGGTTGAAACAAAATTAACTACGAATTGGTCCCAATTACGCTTCCGCTTTACGGAATTACGGAATTCCAATCCCTTCATAAATTTCCTACACTAATCTCTCCAAAATCCCTAAATTGCTTATCTGTCAAATCCTTTAATGTTGTCTCAGCAATTGTGTCCTCCAGAAGCAGAATGAAAGAACATTCTTCCAACTCATTTGGATACTTCATCGCTTTGAAAACATTAAACTTCACTTCCTCATTATGAACTCTCATGGTTAATTTTCCTCTCTGAACATCTATCAATGCTCTACCAGTTGCTAAAAATGGATGACCAAGAATAATTGGGACATTCTTATCTGCCTCATAATCCAAAATAATGAAATCGACAAGAAAATTAAATTTATCTATCTGAACCGAAATATCCTCAATTTTACCTTCAGAATATGTGATAGGCCTATCTGCTAATTGAAGTGTGACTGTAGTAGACCTACCTTCACCTATACCTAGCTTTCGATAAATCGAAAGAGGCATAAGGTTTCTACTCGCGCCTAAATCATAAAGTGCTCTCCCCAACTCTTTTCCTCATGTGGAGATAGGAAGAGTGAATGATCCTGGATCCTTAGCCTTGGGAGGTAGCTCATTCTTAAGAATAGCACTACATTTCTCAATAAGAGCCACGGTCTTGAAATCTCCTAATCTCTTCTTCTTGGTCAGGATGTTTGATAGCATGCAAATATGCTATCTATTTCCTATTAATTTTAGCTAGTTTTGTGCTTTGAGGTGGTTTTATGTTTAAATTTCAAAAAACGAGCAAAAAGCAAAAAACTGGAGTTCTTGAGAGATTTTGGATGATTTTGGACCATTTTGAAGATTAAAAATAAGAAGAATTGATGATCCAAGACCAAAAGTCCAAGAGAAGAGAGTTGGAGGTCCAAAATGGCGTCCAAATAGCCATTCATGAAAAGAAGTTTCGAGTTGAACGTCTCGATGCTAGGAAGTCGTGGGCACCAAGCATCAGATGCGACAACATCGAGACGCTGCATTGCATGGGTGGCAAGGAATAGCGTCGAGACGCTGGCCTTGCAGCATCGAGACGCTGGGGCTGCTGGACATCTATAAAAGGAGCATTTTACAGTCGAATTAGGGGAGCCAATTTGAGGGGTTTTGCCCTATTCTTGATTCAACACTAAAATTGGGGGTTTTGGGAGAAGATCTGGAGCCTTGTTGAAGATCTTGGGATCTCGGGATTGATGGAGATCGCCACGGGAACGAGGAGATCAACATTAGTTTGAGCATTTCTCTTCCCTTTTCCTTTGTTTTTAATTTCTAGATTAGGTGTAATTAGGAATTGTTGGATGTTTTGTGATTATAAGTAGCTAATTCCTAAATTCTATGGGTTTGATTGAATTTGTTGGACCTTTGCTTAATTAATTAATTGATTTGGTTTAATTGTCATTTTCATTCATTTGTGCATTTTATGCTTAATGCTTTTTATCACCTGATCAATGATTAATTGAATTGTTTTCTAAGTGGAAACTTGACGGAGAGAAGCTTAGACTAGAACTGGATGTATGACTAATGTTTATTTATTTAAGTGACACGGGATTAAATAAAGGATCGTTAAAGGTTGTTAATGAAGGGTCGTAATGCCATGCTTAGTAAATAAGGAGGAAACTGAAAGGAGATTCTTTATTAAAATGCATGAGAATAGGAGGAGACCGACAGGAGATTCCTTGATATTAGACTTCTAGACTTATGAATTGAATGTCTAATTAATCCTAATTGGCTAATTGATTAAGCAATTAAAGGTCCAATTAATGAAATCAATACCCTAGAATTATCAAATTGTGTCTCCATTTATCTTTTGCTTTCTAGATTAGCTTTTTAGTTTATCTTTCTGGCATTATATTTTGTTCTCTAAATAAAGCTAAGCAATCGTATTCGTAGTAATTAATTGAATAAATTCAATCCCTGTGGAGACGATACTCTTATACTCAAAATCACTATATTACTTGACTCGTGCACTTGTGATACGTTCATCAATGTCCTTAAGAAATTTTATATAATTCGACATTTGTTCTAAAGCCCCGATTAAGGGTATGTTTATATGAAGTTGCTATAGAATTTCCAAAATTTTCTTAAACTGAACATCCTTGTTCTTAGGCTTAAGTCTTTGTGGTGGATCTCTACTTTCATTACCGCACTACTTGCTCCAACATCTTTAATGTTGCCTCCATCATTTTTACCAGACTCCAACTCTTTCTCATTCTCATTATCTTTCTCTACCTCCTGAGGTATACTCAGCTCTTTCCTCTCATCTAGTGGTATACTCCTTTATATACATACATACATATATATATATATTCTAACCTTTTCATTTTCCTTTGCTTTTCTTTCTTTCTTTTATTTGCTGAAACAATCACAACATGTTAGAAAGTTCACATGCTTAATCATGATTTATTTTCCTTTTTCTTTAAGATAGATGGATACAAAATAACTTGGACTTTTCAAACTCCCAGGTAAATCCCCAGGAAAAGGTGTTCCCTACGATCAACTTAAGTACCTTTTCCTAGACAGGATTTTCCTAGAAAGAGTTTTTACTCTTGTCCATATATTTTGTTGTCTAACTATATTTTTTTTATTTTTTTTATTTTTATTTTTTTCACTATAGATCCACATAATTTACAAAAAATCTTTTCAAGAATAGAATTTATACCAGGTCAATCACAGAAACATGGGCTTCTTCATCTTCAAAGCCCTTCCCCCAATAGGGTTTGATTCTTTGTCTTTTCATTGTTTGTTGCTTGATTTCTTCTGCTACTTCAATCTTTTTCCCACCTTTTTCTTCTTGTTCTTCATCTCCAAGTAAATCTTCCAATGTTTCTCCTTTCATCATTTCTTGAAGAGTGGATAGCGAAGGTTCATCAACCTCATCAATCATAGAGCACTCCTCAAGATCTCCTGGATATTTCATTGCATTCATCACATTGAAAGTGACTTGCTAGTCACTGACCCTCATGGTCAATTCTCCTTTCTAAACATCAATTAAGGTCCTGCCAGTTGCTAAGAATGATCGTCCTAAAATAATTGGCACTTCTTTATCTACTTCACAATCAAGAATGATGAAATCTGCTAGGAATACAAATTTGTCAACCTTGACTAACACATCTTCAATTTTGCCAATAGGTTGTGTTAGTGATCTGTCAGCTAACTGTAAAGTTACAGTTGTTGGTCTTGCTTCACCTATCCCCAACTGTTGAAAACTGAGTATGGCATCAGGTTTATACTCGCTCCTAGATCGCATAAAGCCCTGCCTACATTCCTTCCTCCAATGGAGTATGGAATGGTGAAACTTCCTGGGTCCTTGAGCTTGGGAGGGATTTCATTCTTGACCAGTGCACTAGAACATTCAGTGAGTGCAACTGTTTCATATTCTCCCAATCTTCTTTTCTTGGATAGAATGTCCTTCAGAACTTCACGTAGGTAGGCTATGTTCAAGTGCTTCTACCAACGAGATGTTAATATGTAGCTGCTTTAAAACATCTAAAAACTTTTTAAACTGTGCATCCTGTGAAGCATATTTAAATCTTTGAGGTTATGGAGGTGGTGGTCTGTATTCTGGATCTATAACGAACTTTTTAGATCCAAAATTGCCCAAAGGGCTACATCAATCCCTAAGATTAAGAACTTAGCTACTCATACAACGCGTTACGATATAAGCTAAGCCTAAAACAACCATTAAAACCAACTAAAATCAAGAGGGAAAAGAAATTAAACGCTAAGTCGCCGAAACCGCACGTCCCCGTCACGATCTCCACCACCCGAGCCTTCGAATCCTCCTCCTCCAACTTTCTTTAGCTCCCACCGAAGGTATTAGTCGAGTTTTTAGGCCAAAATTGAATCAAAAGAGGTCCCCTTGGCCAGCCCTAATCGCATTCTATTTATAGGAAAAAAGTCGACAGTGTCGAGATGCTATAGGCACAGAGTCGCGACGCTGTCGCTTGCCGCACATTCTGTAAAGGAAAATTTCCGAGAGCGTTGAGACGCTATGGTCACAAACGCTGTGACCTTTTGCCGCCTGATTTAATTAAGGAAAGCCCAGCGTCGAGACGCCCAGAAGCTAGGGTCTCGACGCTGGTCTGCGGCTTGCCCACTTCAATAAGCTTCCATCTTCGATTCACTTCGTTTCTTTGGCATCTTTTTGCATCCCGAACACCTGATCATTCCCAATTTCTCAATTTAGCTCCAATACATATTTCCTACAAATAAAACACTACAATTAAATATCAAAGACTAGCTAAATTAATTAGGGAAAAATAGCTAGCTATGCTCGCTATCAGTTTTGCGGTCGCACTTGCGATCGCATTCCCCTGTTTTTTCTTTGAACTTGAATTTTCATTTTTTTCTTCCAAGGCTTCATGCTCCTTGGTCTTTTCTTCATTTTCTTTATTTTGTATAACTTCTAAGGTAACTTATGTTTTCTTTTCTGGAGACTTTTCTTGAGCTTCTTCTGGGATCTTCCTTACTTCTTGATTCACTGGGTACTTTGGCCATCATACTCTAGTCCACTTCTCAAGGTGACTGCCTTGCATTGCTCTTTTCCTTCTCTGTGAGGGATCTCAGTCTTGCTGGGCAACATCCCTTGTGGTCTATTTTTGATTTCTTGAGCAATCTGTCCAATTTGTACTTCCAAATTTCTAATAGCGGCATCGTTTCTTGCCATGTACTCTTTCATAAGAGTCTCTAGATTTGACTCTTGATTCTGCACTTGGACTGATTGGAAGTTCTTTTGCGACTGTTGTTGTGTAGGAGGTTTTCCAAATTGATTTGTATTGGAATTACTTGAGCGCCAGCTTGTCCTCCCCAAGAGAAGTTTGGATGTTGTCTCCAACCTGGGTTGTATGTAGCCGAATATGGATTCCATTTGTTCTGGTTCTGGTTCCCTAGTTGACCTACATAAAAGACAGACTCGGGATTTAGTGGACAGTTGTCAGCAGTGTGTTCCTCACCACAAATTTCACAGCAAGGAGAAGAAATAGCATTGGCAGGGGCTATGTTGGCTTGATTGCCAATAGTCATGCCCATCATCATGCTGTGGATAGCCTTGATTTGAGCTTGCATGGTAGAATTAGCCTCTGTCTCTACTACTTTAGCTGGATTCTTCAAAATTTTTGTTGGCTCAGTTTCTCCCCAATGTTTATTGTTTGTGGCTATGGTGTCCAAGATAGCATGTGCCTCATTTGCAGACTTCTTTAAGAAAGATCCGTTTGCAGATGCATTGACTAGTGCCTTCGAAGCTTGATCTAATCCACTATAAAAATGCTCTAAGATGATGCAAGCAGGCAATCCGTGGTGTGGACACTTCCGAACCAACCTTTGAAATCTTTCCCAGACTGCATCCAAAGGTTCATTGTAAGATTGTCTAAATGCAATAATTTCGGCTCTATATTTGGCATTTCTGTGACTCGACTCCGACATAGATAATTCACGAATGCAACCTATAACCCTATAGTTGTTATAGGGTGCCTTAGGTAGCTTGCCCTATAACACCGAACAATCTCTTTCGAGCTTTTTCTCCTATATCACCTTTATGAGAACCGATATCGTCTGTCCCTTTCGAGATCAAACTCACATGGCATGCAAAGTGTAAGTGATCAATTTAAACTCAGCAAGATCAGAATGATAATCAATAAAGAATGACATGCATTGAATAGAAACTTAAGCGAATAAACACTTTCAAGCTATTGAACCACAAGGGAATTCACCATATTGAACCCCTCAACGAAATTTAGCTAAGCATGGTGGGATAAAGTGCAAATGAACAACTTTCCATTGAAAATAAAATGTAAAGAAAACAAAAGAGTGAAAAGTGCCAAGTGCTAGAAATAATGGCGGTAGCTAAATACTAGGGTCTTTTTCTTTTATCCAATCCTTCTAGAGCTCGCTCGACACTCTACTCTCTCGCTTTTACAAGTGGGAATGGGGTGAAAATCCCTCCAAACACTAAGGTTTGATGTCTAACTAAGGTTAGAATTCAGTCTTCTAAGAAGGACCTCGGGCATCCTTACTCATGGGCGTCTACTAGGTTTCTGTCACCACCCTCTTCTTCCCAGTGAGTTCTGCTTGGATTTGACTTCGAATCAAGGCCTTATATAGTGTTGGAAGTAGTTGAGGAGCCACGAAATAGGTGCTGGTAGGTAGCCCAGTCATTTTCGGGGTCAAAATGACCGGTTAGGTGCGCAAAAGTCTCGTTCAAAATGACCTGCGACGGACTCGGAACGGCCTCTGTTTTTTCCAGAAATGCGGTCGCATTTGATTTTAGCCTTCCCAGAAATGCGGTCGCATTTCTAGGTAAATTCCAGCTTTCCTCTGTTTTCCTGCACAACACCAAATTGGGTCAAATTCCTATCAAATTGAGTCTTTTTAAGCACGAAAAAGCACAATTTGACAAATGTGACTCTCAACTCCCTAATTCATCAACTTTAACATATTTTGAGCTCGGGAACAGTAAAATTGATATAAACATAAAACTTTTGACAATGAATTGAGCTAAATATAAGGGTAAAATAGGTATATTTTTTACCTTTATCAAATACACAATTTCAAATTGAAGGTGTTCATATAACACATGCGGAAGCAATTGAAGATCGAAAGCACTTAACTCATTCAATTTTACTCCTAAAGCATGCATGTTCTAGAAAGGACAGAATAGAGAGTTAGAGAACACCAACCTTTGTAGCTCACTTATGTAGAACTCCTTGTGGTATTTTCCTCTCCTATGCTCCTTGGACAACCTCTAGAGTCTTCCCTACTATTCTCTTGGGCCTAGAATGACTTGTGGGAGTCTATAGTAATAAGAAATAGGAAGGGAATGCTTGAAGGTACAAGCTTTAGGAAGAAATGAGATGAGAGTGTTTGAGGAAGAATTTCAGCAGCATAACCTTAATGTAATTGCTGTATATTTCCACAATCTGATTCTTCCTCTATGTATAGAGAGAATCCATGCAAGAAGAGCCTTCAAAATGCAAGAAACTTGGTGGTTTTGATGGTGAAAGTGGAAGCTAGGTGTTCAAGCAACACAACATGCACCATTGCATGAATGTGGTGTAATTCCACTTTGAGTCTTCATGCAAGAGTGGATTTCCAAGTTTTTCCACTTACTTTTGATTCAAAATCAATTGTATTTTCAGCATGAATGATATTAATTTCAATTCTCAATTGAAATTAATCACAAATTCAATTTTGAAGCTTGCCCCACAAATTGTAAATGATTAATCAAATTAATCATCCTTTTATTGTGAATTCTTTATATATGAATCTCAATTCATGTATATTGTATTTAAACCCTTTTAAATACCTTATCTCTCATTTTCTAATTTAATTCATAATTAAATTATTGTGTCCCACAAATTCAATTTTGAAGCTTGCCCCACAAATTGTAAATGATTAATCAAATTAATCATCCTTTTATTGTGAATTCTTTATATATGAATCTCAATTCATGTATATTGTATTTAAACCCTTTTAAATACCTTATCTCTCATTTTCTAATTTAATTCATAATTAAATTATTGTGTCGAACACAATTTTACGATAATTCCCTATTTCCCGATTTTGAACAATTCAAATATTCCTATCAATATGTTCTAGGCTTTAATCCGATATGAGCTAGTAGAGGGACCTAATGGACCTATAGATCATGGGCTCCAACGATTCGAGGCTAACCGACTAATCTCATTATCTAAGCTAGCCAACATTCGTTAACTATCGGGACACTCCACTATAGCCCGATAGTTGCACTCCCCTCACTATAGATATATTTCCGTCCACTTGATTTAACCATGTTCAGTAAGTCGTTCCTTCACAGATTGTTCGTAGCTATAGCTAGGTCAAATAACCGTTTTACCCCTATAGTACTTCTTGTTCCTTAAGTTCCACTAATCCTCTAATGAACAATCGATTTGCGGTCCAACCATCAAACCTAAGTCCCTCTCGACCCAACGAGAGGGTGGGGGCCCCATTGTTCAAGTCTTGGAGTTAGTACTTGAGGGAACAACCTCTCTGCTATCCCTGAAATGGGTAGGAGTGAATTCCGTCTTGCGAAACTATGTCCCCAGCTATCTATTCGATCTTATCCCCAAAATGGTAGGCTTGTTGAGTCGGCGATGCTGGCCACTCTCACCCATGCAGATCAAAGGATAATCTCGTATAAACAGGAGTTCATAGTTAGCTCAGGATTAAGAACGAGTTACCTAGGTCATCTATGAGAAATAATCAGTTTCTTCAGTAAACGGCGTTATAAAGAGAAAGTGACTTATTTCGTGGTCCTGTCTTATGCAAACTCATTGCATAGGATGGCCCCACTCGCATGTCTCCACATGAACGACTTAGGATCTCATCGTTTGTACTTAATACAAAGTGGGTCGCGTCCATAGTGTTACCAGGATAAGGCACCCAACCGTATCCTTATACTATAGACTATTTTGACTATAAACTTTAACTTGATCCTACGATATGTCCCTACATATAGTTCGAGTATTCATTTTATAGTCAAGGATCTTAGTTTATTGGATTTAGGTTAATCATTCGCAATTTACATATTCAATAACATCTTTTACTAAATAACTTCAATAACGACTTTATTGGAAATAGAAATATGTTTAACGATTTACAAACTACGAGTTTATAGGACATTAAACCCAACACAAATCCCCTGCAACGAGACCAAAAGCTTGTTGCCTTTAAGTGGTTAAAAATATGAATAAATTTCACCTCAAAATTATGTGCAGGTATACACAATCTCGCAGCAAGTAATAATTAAATTATCGTCTCCACATGGATTTGATTTGATTAATTCAATCAACCTAATTATCTTTTTTATGATTTCAAATGGTAGGTTAAATTAATTGATTTTATATTGCTGAAACAAAACAAATAAGAAAGCGATAAATGATTACGATATGGAAAATAGAATGGAAATAGACACAAGTTAAGACTTTGTAGTTGATTATAATGATGCTCTAGCAATTCTTTTGATTTATCATTCTCGTGCAGTCTTATGATCTTCCCAAAACTCCGAATTTTTTGGAATGTGTTTTAACTCCAATGAAGCACTACCGATTATGCACTAGGTAATTGGTTGTCCCTAACCTAAGTATTGGTGTCCACCAAACTTTCTATAGTCTAGCATGAATTAATCCCACACACCCTCTAAATCATCCTTGAAACTAGAGAGAGATATACAAGAAATGAAGATCAATATTAATTCAAGAAGATAAAAGTAAATAAAATTTCTAGAATTAAAATAAAGAACAACTACACCAGTCTGAACCCATGCCTACAAGTGATTAGTTCATGGATTGGTACAAAAATACTTAATCAAAACATAAGACAATCTCAGGAAAAACATCCATAATGCAAATTCAACAAGAAATACTAATCCTTCTTAGCTGATGAGGTTGAAATAGGTGCTCCAAACCACCAAAAGCTTGTTGCCTAATTAGGTTAACTGATGCAGTGGAGTCTTTTCCCAACCTAATTTCTCCTAGATCTCCGCTTAGAACGCCACTTCATTTAATGAACACGTGTGGCTGACGTGACTCGTTTTGCTAATATTTTGCTGGATCATCATATTCTTTGTTGCCTCAACTTGTCAACATCTATATTTTTCTACAAAGAAACTCCAAAGCATCAATTCCCATATTTAAGCTAAAACATAAATAATTCATCTAACAAACACATTCATTCGGCACAAATACCATACAAATCAACCAATAAAAGACTAATAATAACTCCCTTTTGGAGAGTTATCACCCCTCTACGTGCATGATTTGGAGCGAGATCGAGAGTTTCAAGCATGAATGGCAAAGTGGGAGCAGTTGGCTGAACGTGGTGGTTGTTTAACTCTATTGATGTATTTTTTAAATTAAATTAATATAATTTTGATTATATTCATTTAATTTATTTTCATTAGGATGCCAAAAATCAGTCTATTTTTGCTATTTAGTTTTATATGCATTTGATGTATGTTTAATTATATACGTTGCATAAAAGTATGTCATATAGATTAAAATCTCATCATAGGTTAAAAATGTTCGTGCATCATATTTAAGTATAATTGTTATATTATATGATAGCATGATGACATATTTTCATTAGTATTGGTATAATTGTTATATTAATTCATGAAAATTACGATGCATGAAATATGGCATTAATTTTATTGAAATATAAGTGTTATATTTATGAATGTCATTAAATGCATGATTATGCGTTTTAATTTCGTTAGGATATAATCCTTATATGCTTAATGAATAGTAATTAAAATTTATGATAAAGAGTTGCATGCATAAATTAAATTAAATTTTAAAGGGTTTAAAATTTGGAAATTAGACTTTATGTTAAAATTTTATAATATGATTAGAAATGAATCGTTTATTTTATTTTAAATAGGTTTAAAATGAGAAAATAAAATATTAATTATAAAATATTGACTATTAAGGGAACTCTAACCAGGAAAGTTCTGTCTAAGGCTAGTGTATTTAAGTTGACCAAAAGAAAACACCCATACCTGGGAACCGACCTGATACTTGAGTTGAATTAGTCAACATTTTATAAAGCATGCAATACTGTGGTTAGTTCATTAAAATGTTTAATAAACTAAGACAATATAGTAAACTATCCAATATAAGAGTTATATTGGATAAATTAACACACTTAGATAAATGACTTAGTCGGATTTACCTAAGTAAGAAACCCCAAGTTTTTAAAATACTTAGTGAGAGAAAAAGATATTATATGATATGTCATTTTCTCTCACGTTTTCCGGGTAAGTTCACACCGTGAGATCCATGCTCAGTGGATGATATGATGAACCCCTCAATTCCGCCACCCCCTATTATCCATGAAGAAGAAGAAAATCAAGAGCCAGACCATGATGAAGATGTAGGATTGGAATTCCCTAATTCCGTTAGTGGAAGCGAATTGGGACCGTTCGTAGTTAATTTTGTTTCCACCAAAATACCAATACATTGGAAAAGATTTAGAAAATTGTTCTAAATCAATTTATTAAGGCTAAGCATACAACCTTAGAACTAATCTAAAGGGGATAAGCAAACATACTCTCATTGCCGTCTCTGAAATATCAAGAACGCCTTTCTTGATTTCATAGGGACCAAGCGTCAACAATTGAGACACCACCAATTCATTTTCCCCGCTATGACTCTGAGATTAGGAACGTAGTTGTGGGACTACCCAATCTTGAATGGGAAAAGCACAAGAGGAAAAAGTTCCTCTTTGTGTTCTTGGTTGAGAGAATATGAGAGAGTGACTAAGGAGGCTAGAGAGAATGCAAGAGTGCATTCTTGTGGCCTTATTTTTTTTTGTCACCTAAACCCTAGGTGTAGTGTTCTTTTTTTTTTTTTTTGAGATAAAAGAAACTTCATTAAATAAAATAGTTTGGTACATTAACTCCCTCGACAAAACATGAGGCAAAGCAGGTGGAGAAGGCTTCTTCCCTCCAAAACTGTTCATCTTCTTCATCTTGATGAAAAGATGAGCCAAAAAAACCAAAAGACCCATTCGACGCAGCGGCTTGAGCGAGGTTATGCGCCATCCTATTCTCCGATCTAGAACACTTGGAGACGCTGAGCACCCCTACAAAGCCTTCGCTGTTCTCGATTTCTTCCACGATGAGTTTGATCTCCGATTGGTCTTCCCAGTCACGATTCAAGGCTCCAACAGCTTCTATGGAGTCAGATTCAACGACCAGAGGTAGCTTGCATCCTCTCCCTTCGATGTCGCCGTGAGAACTGTACGCTTTCATACCCTCAAGAATCGCTTCGGCTTCAAGGCATTTGATTGACCAATTTCTCTTAAATTTCTTGCAGCCCGCTCCGATGAGAGATCCGTTAGAGTCACGGATGGTCCACCCCAGCCCTCCCACGCCTTTCCCTTCAAACCACGAGGCATCAGCGTTCAATTTCCAGCAACTTGGGTCCGGCGGCTTCCACAAAAGGTGACTCAAAAGGTTCTCTCCGTGCTCTGCTCTCGAAGATTTATCTTGATTGCTCTTGCATTCTTCAATGTTGTTTAGAATATTCCTCTGTAATTGGTCGAGATCTGGTTGCTGATTGTTGAGATTGGTTATGTTCCTTGCGTTCCATATATTCCAGAGCACCAATATAGCAATTGTTGTATCTTCTTTTCCCAACCCCTGCTGCATCTTGTCCCATATGTCAATCGGGTTTGTAAAATACCTGCATTCATTTTGTCGCCACGTGCCTGCGATGCGGAGCGGCCGACGTCCTAAAAAAGGGGTAAAATAACAGGAGTTGCCACCAATCTTTTTTATGGTGTGATTGGACACCAAAATAAGATAAAACTATCATTTTTAGAAAAATAATAAAAAAACGGTATGCGAAAACCAGATTTGGGTTCGGGAGTCATTTGTGTATGGGGAAGGTGTTAGCACCCCACAACACCCGTTAAAAAAACGGTGGCCAAAATTTTATCTTGAATTGAAAATAATTTGGAAGAAAGATATTATTTAGGAAAAATGATATTTTTAAAACAATGTCTTATTTTACCCCTCATTACTCCCATATTTGAAGTAATGATCCCATAAAATAAGTGGAAATAATTCCATTTTGATTTTGCTATATTAGAATTAAAATTCTTCACCTCAAGAACATTAGAGAATTTCACCATTCCCTAATTCCGTCATAGGATAGCATTTCTCAAGGGAAAGATTTTTTTAAAACATTTTTTTAATTAAATTCATTTTTTCTTGGGATCAAAATCTCGGACTC
Organism: Luffa aegyptiaca; assembly: GCA_017139565.1. Lineage (NCBI taxonomy): Eukaryota > Viridiplantae > Streptophyta > Magnoliopsida > Cucurbitales > Cucurbitaceae > Luffa > Luffa aegyptiaca. The sequence continues at coordinate 30,647,051 of CM029397.1, forward strand.
CCAAAGATTAAGATCCCTCACCTTAAGAATTCTAGAAAATTGGACTCCCAAATATTTCTAGATTCCATCATAGGAATTTTTTTAGGAAAAACGGCCTTAAAAATCGGTTTTAAGAAAATATTATAAGAACATTCTGAAAATAACACTTTTTAAATAAAAGCTTATAAGCACAAAAAGAGCTAAGAAGTTAGAAAATAAGTTTAGAAATAAATTTAAAATAAATAAAAGGAAAGTTTGAAAAAAGAGAATTTGAAAACATTTAATAAAAAAAGAAACATATAATATACAACATTTATATACAAGCACAATTGACCATATTAGAACTTTAATACATGACAATGTAACATAATAATTAAGCAACGAACAAACAAGCAAAATACGTATTCAACTATGATAAAATTTAAGAAAAAACATATTGGAATCAATCTCGGACTTCCAAAGAATCGACTCCTCACCTCGGGAAAAACTAGAAAACCGAACTCCCAAATATTTCTAGATTCCGTCGTCGGATATTTTTTTTATATAAAAACTAAAAACATATGGATAAAAAGATAATGCATTTCACAAACATAACATGAATATACACATTTGAGAAAATGATAAATCAAGAAGAGTCACACTTAAACCATGTAATATAAAAAGATAACAATAATGAAATATAATGTCCAAATAATATAACTAAAACATACCAATACAGAAATTGAATTCTGAAAAAAAAAAATAATAATAAAGTAAATTAAAAAAAAACAAAAAGCATTAAACCAAAAGGAAGAAGCAGAACTTAAACATAAATAAATAAATAAAAGAGATAAAGGAAAAATAGAAAAACAAGATTAAATAAAAATAAATTAAGAAAGAAAAAAAAATGGGGTGCCGCCCATTCGGTTGACGACAAGACATAAGGAAAAAAAAAAAATTGAAATCAATGAAAAAAAACTCACGCACGCAGACATCTAACATCATCATAATTATAATAATAATAATAATAATAATAATAATAATAATAATAAAACAAAAAATAAAAAAAGAAAACAAATATATAAAAACAAAGTTATCTCTTTTTATCTTTAGTCCTTCTCTCTTACAGCAATGCATTTTCTCTCTTTTTCTTCACCTGCTCTAATTTCATGCTTCCTTCTGGTTTTCTCTTCCTACCATTTTACAACTTTTCTTCTTCACATAGCCTTGCTATTTTTTTTTTTTTTTTTTTTTTTTAAGAACAAAGTCAAAGCTCATCTCCAATCAAGGTATGAACACTGCTTTTTTTTTACTCTCTTTTCTTTTTTGATACACACATCTCCCTTTTCTATCCTTTTTTTTCCAGTAAATAGAGAAACAAGAAAGAAAAAAAAAAAAAAAGGATAAAGAGAGGGAACAATATAAACGACAATAGAGAAGAAAGAAAAAAAAACAAGAAGTAAGTAAGAGCTCATGTCATAATATAAAAAAATACGTAGCAAATGAAGTAAGAAATAATAAACGAGTTTCTAATACCCTTACACAACTATAGTTTTTGTAACGACCCGACTTCTTAATAAGTCTTAAAGGGACCGTTACGACAATGCATGCTTTGGAGACATTTTTAAATGAAAATAATTTGGAACAGAAACACTAATTTAAACAAAAACTTTAAAGCAAAACTTTTATTCGGGATCCCTAATTTCAAAGATTTTAAATAAGCTTAAATAATTTCTAAAACATAAATGTACAAGGTCTCTAAAAATCTTCTTAAAACAATTTACCAAAAGTGAAACATGGTTCTTAACGCGGAATAAAATAAATTATGAACTCAAGTCCTTCCATGGCCATCTATCGATTTCTCATCAATCGCCTTTCATCTGCCCTTGCCCTTACCTGAAAAAAAATATTTTTTTGAAAAGAATGAGTATTTTAAATACTCAGTAAGTGACCCTACTATTGAGGTTGGGTCACGCTTTAAAAACATTTAGAATCAACAACAAATATAATTTTGGTGGCTCTAAACTTTATTTTTAAACTTTAATTGGAGGGAAGATATACATCAATTTCATGCATATCTTAGACACATCAATTTCGTATGTCTCCTACGGAGGCCGTCAATTTCACGAAACCTCGAGGTCGTCAATTTCACAAACCTCGACTTAGGTACATCAATTTCATGTCCTTAAGCCATGTGTAGGCATCTCCGAATGTACATCAATTTCATGTACACTAATTTAAACTCATTCCTTTAATGAAATGTAAAGTCATAAATACTTTAAATTCAATCCCTTTAATGGGATGTTGAGAGACCACCAACTCAACTATTTTAAATATGAACAAATGCAACAATAATAATAATTTTCATGTTTTCAATAACTTTTCATAAACTCATGCATAATTGAAATATACTCAACTTTCATACTTTTAATAAATAATAATAAAATTCAAGAATAACTCCTAACACAAATATTTTAGAAAATTATTTATTCTACACACGAGAATTTTAGGAACTCGAATATTCGCACCCAATTAAAAGGTTCAATAGTAAGTTCACTTACCTCGACTTGAATATCGCCAAATCAATCCTCTTCAAACTTCTTGATTCAAGGACTTTGGCAAGCTACAAATTAGAAGGAAAATTCTTTTAAACTAAATATGACTTAAATCTATGGCTCTTCTAGGAATAAATCGGTCTAAGGAAAGTTTAGCACTCAAAACTTACCCAAAGACAGAATTGCTCACAAACGCTAAAATTCTTAGACCCACTACTCCAACTCGCCGATAACGCCAAGAATTTGCTGAACGGGTTTCAAATATCAGTGGGTATTCAATTAAACTCATTATTCAACCAAGAAACAACTTCTAAACACTTACCCACTACGCGAAACGTCGGAAAAACGGAGAAAACGACCCCCCAAACGCTGCTGCAACCCAACCACCGTCGATCTGCTGTGGGAGACGCCGGAAAGCACGAGCCCGTCGGAGCTCTCGTCACTGCCGCCGCAAAGCTGTGTAGATCCACCACCCGTTGAACGTGAACCTGCTGCGAATGCCGTGCGCCGCTGCTGCTGAGACGAGACGCCGCCGCCGCTGAGGCCGAGTCGTCGTCGCCGTTGCGGCCTCTGTCGCCGGAGACCCGCTGGACACGCTGAACTGCTGCTGAAACCGCACCCACGCCGCTGCAACGCCGGGACTTGCCGGAGGGAACACGCGAGTGAGGGAGAGGGCCGGTCGGAGATCTGCTCGAGGACGCCGGAGATGGGTCTCGGCGTTGCTGGCCGTCGAGGATGGAAACTGGGAATGGGGGGCTGCTCGTGGTTGTCTTGGAGAAGGAGGGAGAAAAGAGATGAAGAGGAAAAATATGAAGACCTAGGGCTGCGTGAGTGGCTAAAAATAAACCTAATGGGCTTGGGCTTGGCCCTAGCTTCAGCCTATTTACAAAAGTGCCACTCAGCCCCAAAATTAAATATTTCTCCAAATTTTCAAATTTCCCTCTCAACCAAAATTAACACCCAAACTAAGTGAAATTTGAATTTTCTTTAAAATACGGATGTTACAGTTTTTTAGGGCACTCGAGAAAGAAAAGAAGAGGATCGACGGAGGTTTTAGCACGAGATTAACACTAAACCGGCTTGTTGTTTGAGGTGCGGATCCTTGGGACAAAGCCCTACCAAAGTGCAACCTCCAACTAAGCTACTTGGTTTTCATTGTGTATGCTTGGCTTGTGTGCTGTTTTTTTTTGGGCTAAAACTCACTGTATAACTCTTTTTTTTCTGTGTGTATCTCACTGTATGTGGCTGTATGGAGGTGTGTGTTTGTATGGATTTTGGGTGATTTTCTCTCTAGGTATTTTGGTGGTTAATCCTAGGGTTTTTTTTGTGTGGCTACTGAATCCCTCCTCTTTTTCCCTAGGTTTTTTTTGTGGTGAAAAGGGGTATAAAAAGCCCCATTCATTACTCCATTTGTGCCATTTTTTTACTGGCTAGTTTTCAATTTGAAATTCATGCCAAAATTGGCTTACACCAAAAGGACATAATCTTTAGCCAACATAATTCAAAATTTCAAAAAATTATTCATTTTAAAGCTTGCAACCAACTACATTGGTTATTTTATCCAAACTAAGAAGAGGACAAAATGGGATTATAAACAAACATTTAACCATGAGAAAATTAAAATTAAAATAATAATAATAATCCTAATTAAACCAAATTTGCAAACAAAAATTACTTATGCATTGCAATGATTAAATTAGCAACTAATTTAATAAGTCGGACAAAAATAGGTGGCTACACATTTAAGAAAGGGCCTATATTAGGGAAAAAAACAAGCCAAATTTTCTTAATCTTCTTACATGTCCAGAACACATGAGGTGTTGACTCCGGGGAAGCCCTGCAAAAACAGCAAGATAAGTTAGTATTTATGCCTCTTTTGACCAAATTAATCTTGGTAGGAAGTAAGTTATTAATGATCTTCCAGACAGCTATTTTAGCTCTTGGAAAGCACTTAGCCTTCCAAACTGACTTCCAAAGGGATTTGGATTTAGAATTATCAGAACTAGAAGCTTCCTCTTTTGAGTTAGACCGTTTCGCAAGGTGATAAGCACTTTTAACCGTGAAAATCCCTTTAGGGTCTAGCTTCCAAATAATATTGTCCTTTGAATTACCTCTAGCTCTGGGAATGTCAAGAATCGCCTTAGCATCTTCAGGGATGAAGGTCTCTTCAATTGCTCTCTCATTCCACTCTCCATTCTCCTTAAGGAGATCTCTCACTCTTTTCAGCTTCCATTCCTCTTTAACCCAAACAGGCTTGCTCAGACCTTCTCTGGCGATCCAAGGATCTTGGTTGATGTAAACTCTTTCCCCGTTGCCCACTCTCCACCTGTAGCCTTCTTTAAAAAGATCACGACCCCAGATGATGCTTCGCCAAGTTAAGGAAGGATTGTTTCCTAACTTAGCCTTGAGGAAGTCACCATCCTGGAAATATTTTCCCCTAAGAACTCTGGCCACAAGACTCGTAGGATGCTTGATAAGCCTCCAGCTATGCTTTGCCAGCATGACTTGATTGAAAAGGTGGATGTCCCTGAACCCCAGCCCTCCGAAGTCTTTACCAATGCACATACGGCTCCAGCTCATCCAATGAATTTTCCTTTTGTGGTCCGAAGAGCCCCACCAAAACCGAGCACATAACCTGTTGATTTCGTCGCACACTGACTTGGGAAGCTTGAAGCAGCTCATGGTGTAGGATGGAATTGCTTGGGCTACCGATTTTATCAGCACCTCTTTGCCACTCATAGAAAAGAACTTCCCTTTCCACCCCTGAAGCGCTTTCCAGACTCGCTCCTTAAGCTTGTTGAACATGGAGGATTTCCTCCTTCCCGACTGCGCTGGAAGGCCTAGGTAATAGCCAAGGCAATTCGATTGTTGCACCCCAAGGGTACTGCTTATCTCCCTGGCCCTACTCTCGCTCATGTTTTTGCTAGTCATGCAGGTTGGTTTTTGTAGATTTATCTTCTGACCCGAGGCCTTTTCATAAATCTCAAGCACTTTCTTGACTCTATCTGCTTCTCCTCTTGTGGCCTTGAAGAAGATCAAGCTGTCGTCTGCAAAAAAGAGATGGGTTAGTGTAGGACAATGCTTGTTAATGCGAATACCAGAAATTTTGTTTTGAGATTCTTCCCTGTTAAGAAGAGTAGAAAGCCCCTCTGCGTAGAGAAGGAAAAGGTACGGGGAGAGCGGGTCCCCTTGCCTAATTCCTCTCAGAGGCTTGAAATCGTCTTGAGGGTTCCCGTTGAGAAGCACTGAATAAGAAACCGATTCCACACAGTTCATAACGCTGTTAATCCACTTAGGCGAAAAACCCATGCTTTCCATCACTTTCCTGAGAAAAATCCATTCGACTCTGTCGTATGCTTTGCTCATGTCGAGCTTAAGCACAAAAATACCAGTCTTGCCTTGTTTCCTGCCGTTTATAGAGTGGATACATTCGAAACCCAATACAACATTGTCTGTTATCAGTCTCCCTGGTATGAAAGCAGATTGCGTGGGCGAAATGATCGAATCAAGAACTTTTTTCAACCTGTTGGCTAAGGCTTTCGCTATGATCTTGTAAATTATGTTACAGAGACTGATGGGCCTGTATTCCTCCAATCTTTCGTGGTTAGGAGTTTTAGGTATGAGGGCTTGGAGGGTCTTATTCAAGGGCCCCACATCCTCCCCATTGTTTAGAACTCCTAAGCAAACTCCCGTGACATCGTCTCCTATCAAATCCCAGTAGCTTTGGAAAAATGTGGCGTGGGCTCCATCTTCCCCAGGGGCTTTGTTCGGACTAATGTTTCTTAAAGCGAGCTCGATGTCAGCTCTGGAATAAGGTTTATCCAAATCTCCCCGTTGCTTCTCAGATATTTTCAAACTCATAGCTCTTGTTGTACATTCAATAGCCTCTAAATTAGGCTCCGAGGAAGAGAAAAGATTTAGAAAATACCTCGAAGCCTCTCTGCCCATATCTTCTTCCTCATTCACCCAGACACCTCTACTGTTATAAAAGCCCTTGATCAGATTTCTCCTCTTCCACTGGCTCACTCTAGAATGGAACCATCTCGTGTTTTTGTCCCCCAGTTCAACCAGTCTTCTCTAGATCTAAACTTCCAATAGGCCTTTTCCTCTTCCAACAGAGAGTCCAAATCTTTCTCAGCTATCCTCAACTTGAGGTCCTTAAGGGCCTTGCTGCAAGCGTTGATGGCCGAAATTTCGTCTTCTTTTCTTTTAATAGCTGCCCTGAGAGATCCTTGAAGTCTAGACTTGTTCCAGCGACTGAGGTTAGACAGGCAAGACATCATCTTGGACCCGAAATTATGCGCTGCAGAGCGAGGGGAATTAGACCAATGCTTTTGAACTATATCCTTGCATTCCTTAAAGGAGAGCCAACCACCTTCAAACTTAACTGGCTTCCTCTTGGAGCTCCTCCTAATCCTGTTGGCTTGGGTATCAAGCTCAGCCACAATGGGGCGGTGGTCCGAACTATGCTTGTTCAGGTGCCTCACTTGAAACCTCTCGAAATGATTGGTCAATTCGTTGGTAGCTAGGAAACGATCAAGCCTTTCCTTGGTGAAGTTTCCTCCTCTAACTCTTTTGGACCAAGTGAAGATATCTGTAGGGGATCCCAGGTCAACAAGCCTGCAGTTATCAACAGCGACCCTGAAAGCTTCCATGAGAGAACTGCTTCTATCAGCCCCCCCCCCCCCATTTTCTCACTAGCCACCAGAATCTCATTGAAATCACCTCCTACAATCCAAGGGAGGTTCGAGGAGTTATGGAGCTTTTCCCGCAACTCCCACGAACTTTTACGCTTGTGAGGCACAGGATTCCCGTAGAAACCCGTGAATCTCCACCAAAAGCCAGAATCTTTAATAAACGCATCAATGTGCCCCTACGAGAACGAACTGATGGAGAGGTTGAGGTCCTCGAGCCAAAGGATAGCCAACCCTCCACTTCTACCAATACTCGAAACACAAAAACCATAATCGAAATTCAGCTGCACTTTCACTCTGTCCACCTTCTCCTGACCGCATTTAGTTTCAGATGAAAAAACCAATTGGGGATTTTCGCTACGGATCTCGTGGCAAAGCTCTCGGAATGTTCGAGGGTTTCCCAACCCCCGAACATTCCAGCAGAATATTTTCATGGCGTCCGGCGGGGCTGACTTACAGCCTCCGCCGATATCCCCCCGTTAAGATCGGGGTAATTTTGGATTACAGCTCTCTTTTTCTTTCCTACATCCATCTCATCTATGTCCATCTCAGCATATCTTTTACTTCCTGTCTCTTGAACTTCTTGGGCATTCACCTTGTGATTGAAAACTCCGTTTTCCGACCTAGAAAGCCTTTTCCATTTTTTCCCTTTTTGTTCCCTATCATTTCTCCTTTCTGGCTGACTTTCCTTGCCTTTTATCACTGATATTCTGCATTTTTCCTCCGTTCTGTCTTCATTTCTTGGGACATTGACAAGCCCTGAATTTTCCTCTTGGTTTTGAGCTTTGATATGTTGATCCCCCGAGCTTGTGAGTGGCGTGATGATTTTGCTTTGGGTATTAGATTCCACTATTCCTTCACTCACCATAATTTCTTTCCCTTTTCCATTTGTTTCCTTGCTTTCAACTTGCTGGTTTGTCCCTTCTTCCCTGACTGAAGTTAGCTCCACTCACGGTGATTCTTTTTTTCCTTCCTCGTTCAGATCGTTGCGATCCGCAACCTCCTTTTCGAATGGATTTTCTTCCTCTCCATCTTGGGTATTTTCACCTAAATGTCGCCATGTCCTGTTGTCTTCATCTTTTCCACTTCCTCCCCCTGACTCCCATTTCGCAGATCTGCCTCTGTTCATGTTACCTCTTCCCCTTCCTCTCAGATTCGGTTCCCTGTGATCTGGCTTTTTTCCACGGTAGTATCCTTTGCTTCCCTGGGTGTTTCTGAGATCTACTCCGTAATCCAATTTGCTGCAGCCGCCGCTTCCCTCCTCTTCACATTCTTGAACCACATGGCCCAACTTCCCGCAGAAATAACAAAAATCTGGTAACTTTTCATATGTAACTCTGATCCACGCTTTATCAGCCATCGAACCAGTCTTGATATTCGTTCCTCTCCTCAGCGGTTTGTTTATATCCATCTGAACTTTGACCCGTAGAGTCTCGCCCGACATCTTCCCATTCTCATCCGATTCAGCCATGACGAATTTGCCAATCGAGTTCCCTAGGGCGATTGCATACTTCCTACAAAAACATACCCGAGGTAAATTGTGAAAATGAACCCAGAAGTTGACATACCTGAATTCTATCTCTTCTACGCTTCTATTTCCTTTTGGTTCTTCGACCACCAGGATCGAGTCGCGAAACTCCAAGGTCCCTCTCGTAGAACTCTGTTTTTGAAACGCTGGTGTCGAAATTTGCATAAGAAAAGGTTTCTCCCTGCTTTTTCTATTCGCACATTTTCGGAGAGCCCCCAGATCTTTGGCATCAAGCTGGCAAAACCTTTTGGATTAATTGTTCGACAGGACAAAATTTTGCACGCCAGAGAGTTCAAGAAATCTTTGTCCGTCTCGTCAATGTCATCATCTTCGATATCAACCACCCTTCCCCTTTCTTCCTCCTCCAAACCCAGATTCTCCAACTGCCTCTGTATTACCTCTTCTGCGCTTTCCTTCTCCATTACACTTGAGAGCCTATGACAGAAACCCACGATCACCCACGGATCCCCACCGGCAAACTCAACGGTTGCCCCTTCCGTTCATAGCCCCTGCGTTCTCTCGAGATAGAATCCCAACGGCTAGAACCATAGGTGTAGTGTTCTATTTATAGGAAAAAAGGTCATGAATAAAATATTCACAAATAATCAATTAGTTCCATAAATGATCAATCTCTTCCATAAGTGATTAATCACTTTCATAAGTGATTAATCATTTTCATAATTGATCAATTACTCAATTAAGTAATTCTATAATGAATTATAATTAATTAATTATCCAATTAAATATCATATATTTAATTTCAGGTCTTCTATTAATTAATTAATTAATTACCCAATTAAATATCATATATTTAATTTTCAGGCCTTCAATTAATTAATTCTATAATATGAATCAAATTCATATTAAAATTTGAACTCCTTCTAATTCTCTTATATCCTATAAATTTAATATGAATCAAATTCATATTAATATTTGAACTTTTCAAATATTTATTTCTCTCATAATTTAAAGTTTAATTAAATCACATTTAATTTGACTAAATTGAATAATTAATTAATTAATTTACTAATTAAATATCATATACTTAATTAGTCATATATTTGAACTCCTTCCAATATATAATTCTCTCAATTAATAAAGTTTAATCACAAATTAAACTTTATATTATAATGTATCACCATACATTATATTAATTGTATCTCATACTATTAATTTGATTCCCATAACGAATTTGAAGAATTCAAATTCTTTTCAAGATAAATTGTTCCTAATTACTCTTTACGAGCTAGCAGAGGGACCTAATGGACCTACAGATCAGAAGCTCCAATGATATGAAGTTAACTGACTAAACTCATTAATCAGGTTAACCAATATTCATTAACTGTGGGTCATTCCACTAAAAACTCACAGCTGAACTCTTCTCACTGTAGAACATTTGTGTGCCCATGGATATAAGCCTATACTGGTAAGTCAATCTTTCATGAGTGTCTGTAACCACAGTTGGGTCAAATTATCGTTTTACCCCTGTGTTACATCTGTCTCCTTAAGTATCAGCATTCCTCTAATGAACCTGTTTATGGTCCAACCATTAAAAAGAAAGTCCCTCTCGGGCCAGTGAAAGGGCGGGATCCCTTTGTTCAAGTCCCGAAGTTACTACTTAAGGGAACACTCGTCTACTTCTCTTAGAAATAGGAAGGAGTGAATTTCTTCTTGTTTTGTCATGTCCCCAGCCTCCTACTTGGTCTTGTCCCCAAAAAGGAAGGCATATTGAGTCGACGTATAGGTCACTCTCACCCATGCTAATCAAAGGACAATCCCTCATGAGAAGGAGTTCATGACACACTCAGGATTAAGACTGAGTTACCTAGGTCATCCTATTGAAACAGTAACCTAACTAGTTAACGGTGTTACAACTAGTGGTTGACTATTTCGTGGTCCGGTCTTATGCAAACTCATTGCATAGGATACCCCCGCTCGCATGTCTACTACATGGACGTTGTTGATCAATATGTCTGTATCAAATACAAAGCGGGTCGTATCACATAGTGTTACCAAGATAAGGTACCCAACCTTATCCTTGTACTATAGACCTTTTAGGTTGTTATTTGAACATCGATCCCCGTATGTCCCCACATACTAGTTCAAGTTACATACAAACAACCTTGGATCTTAGTTTATTAGATTTGAGTCATATTGTGCAATACTTAACAATAACACTTTATTCTAGAAACTCAATAACACTTTATTGAAACAAGTATACAATTTGTTTACGTTCACTATCTACGAGTTTTAGGGCATAAAACCCAACAGAAGATTGAGGAAAGGACCAGTTTTGCGCGAGCATTACTTTTGTTTTATTATTTTGATTGCTTTGCATGCTTGTTTATTTTTCTGCTTTTGTTTATTTGTTTTCTCTGTTGCTTTCTACAAATATTGCTACATTCAAATATGTTGTTTTCCTTATGATCGACCCCAACCACTATTGCTACAAGTTAGCTCTAGGTATTGTGGACTATAAATTTATTTGATACGACCCTCGACAAGTCGTTTATCAATGCGATATGGATTTGCAACAGCATCGAGACACTATAGGACAGTCTTGACATTGTCCTCTCGGGTCTGCGACATTGAGGGTCTTCAAATAGAGCATTGAGACACTCTAAGGTCTGGAATTTGATCACACTTTGGTCCGAACTTTGACTTTATGTCTGACCAAGGGCAATTTGGTGATTTGGCTTATTTTTATGACGAAAATGTCCCCGATTGGTCGCGAACCCTCCGAACATGCCTGCAACAATATTATACTTATTTTTCACCCTTTTACCCATAGAATTCAACAAAGATAAGCAAAATAGCTGGAAATAACCCTATAAGCATTCGATGCTATCAAATTACCTCCAACCTAAATCTTACTAGTCCTCAAGCATGCATAGTAAAAGCAAGAATAATAGAGATTCATTGGCTGCAATTCATATAGCTCTAATCTCGATGTCTAAAAAAATTACAGCATTTACTAAAAGTAAGCTAACACATCCAATCAATAATTGAGACAAATCAAAACTTTTTCATGAAAGCTCTTGCGTGTATGTGTGCGCACATAACCTTCCTAAAGAGCCTTTACTAACCCAGGACAACCATATGAGAACCTCAACTCATCTTCCCCTACATTGGCTAGCAGATGAAACTTTCAAACAAATAAAATGAAGAAGGTTTGCAAATGCATTACAAGGCGCCCGAAATCATTACAGCTACACGACTCCATGATCCATAGTTGATCGCATCGAGTAAAGGCTGAGAAACAAGCACCATAGTGGCGGTAAAAGAATGATGAAGAGAAAAAAAAATTCAATTAAGCATCAATTGATCCAAGAACTACTTCAGTAGTTGTAGAAGAAGAATTGCTATTTTCCTAATCTCCCATGAAAATTGAGAATGGAGAAGCCAAAAAGAAGCAAAAAGAAGTGAAGAGTAATGGGAAGAAAAAGTTCACCGCTCTGATACCATAACAAGAATGAGAGGAAAATATTTTCTCTTATTCAATGATGTAAATAATACAACCACTCCAAGGTATATATACAAATCAGAGAGCATAAGCTCTATAACAGAATAACCAAAATAAGTTGTAACAAATTAACAACCAAAACCAACAAATTAACAATAATACCAAATATTCTAATATATTATGTATGTTCCTTGTAGCCACAATTTATTTCCTTTACTCCATTCACAGTGACGTCATTTGTGTATTCTGGTTCTTTTAGTCCTTTTTTCCACTATTGTAAAATGATCAACCTTGATATAATCTTATTGAATTTTTAGACAATTTACTAGGAAACAATCGTTCCATCCATTTTGAAATTGATATTTCATTGCTTATATTTTTTGTAACCCTAATTTTATCATTTTTTCCATGGACCGACATGCAAATTTTAAATTAAAAAACAATCATTCACAACAATGACATTAATCCTGATGTCAAAAGTTAAAGTAGTTAATGAGAACAAAATTACATGGTTCATGGAAAAAGAAAATTTTAGAACATACATAGAGAGTAAAATTTGCATAATTTTTATAATCATAATTTGATGATTAAAAATAAAATATACTCCATAGATTATTTTAAAATGACTAAATTAAAAATGAAATAACATATGTTTATGTTATTTTAGTATAAATAAGTTCAAAAGCAATATCATATATATACTTTTGGTTTTTTGGGTGTAGCTAATTTGAAAATGAAATACTACCTTTATTGTAGCTAATTTAAAATTAAATATTATTCATTTTGTTTTAATAAGTTTAAAATAAAATACCTTTTATTGTTGTTAATTTCAAATAAAATATACTTTTTTAAATTTTAATATGTTAACTTAAATGTTATTTTTAAATTATTTATCAGAGTAAGTTGTCTAAAATGTACTTTTCTTATCTTAAATTTATAAAATTATATATATATATATATATATATATATATATTGAATATAGATAAATGAAAAAATATAAGAAAAATAAAGGAAAAATGGTGGATCTCATCAACTTCACTGAAGAGAAACCATGGGTAGGGGAAAATTTATAATCCGAATATAGTAAGGAAATTTTCTATATCTCTCCCATTTAATCTTCCATTAACTAAACAAAATCTGTTTTCTCAAAAAACAAAAAAACAAAAACAAAAAAACAAAACAAAACAAAATCTGAAAATTTGGATTTGAGTACGACTATTTTAGATGATAGATTCTTTTAAATTAATAATTTTCTCTCTCCAATATTTAATTGAATTTTGACTTCATCTTTTCATTCTTTTATTTTCTCTTTATCAACACTTTCATTTTTTTTTTCTTTTCGTCTTTTCTATGTCTATTTTTTTTTCTTCCTTTTATCTTTCCTTTTTTAAGATGTGAAAAAAAAAACCTCTACAATTTTTTTGTTAAGATCCCTTTTCAATATTGACTATTTAAGAAAATTGTTAATGAAAAAAAAGGATAAAATTGTACAAAAGAATCTACCATTTAAAATAGTGGGCCCACACCCAACTTTCAAGATTTTGTTTACTAAATTGAATGGCAACATGGCAATCATTCAATGGAGGAGTGAGGGAAAATTCCCCACTAACTAGAAATTTGGGAAATCCTGAGAAATTTGGGATATCCTTATAAATGGCCAAAATTACAGTGTAGTTTTGAAAAATGGTCAAACCGGATTTTTTAATGAAAAATGGCCAACCGTTATTTTTGACCTATTTTCGTGCAATTCAATCTTCCATTTTTACCCTTAAGTAATTTCCCACGTCTCCCCCTATATTTGTGCTGCCCATATCTAATGAAATTTTTTTAAAAAAAAAAAATCGTTAACCTCCAATCCCATGAATCAAGGAAAGGATGGTACGTTACATAATCAATCATCTCTCTCTTCCCATTTGTAATTTGGGAACTACCCAAAATACACATTTTTTGCTTTGGTTTTCGAGTAGATTTTTACAGCATCGATCCTCTCTCTCTTGATCATCTTTTAGAAGAAGGTTGATCGATTTGTTGGTTCATGGTTTCTTCCAACACCGTAGGCTGATCATAGGTATGGTTTGCATGATTGTATTAATTTTTAAAAAATCACATTCATTTTTTTGTTCATCCTTGCTCTTTCTTTTCAAAACTAGATGTCTTCTATTCTCCTTTCTATATGGTACGATGGGTTGTGAGACAATTGCAATCAATACGCTGGATTCAAGGTGTCAACCGTGTGTGTGGATTCAAATTGTTCATTCGAACAACTCATCGATTGCATAATTGAATGGCGACATGGCAATCATTCAATGGAGGAGGTAGGGAAAATTCCCCACTAACTAGAAATTTGGGAAATCCTTAGAAATTTGGGATATCCTTAGAAATGGCTATTTTTAATTGGCCATTTTGAAAAATGGTCATATGATTTTTTTCATTTGAAAAATGGTCAATTGCTACTTTTAGTAGGTTTTTTTTTACAACGAATCAGACGCAATTGTCTTAGACGAAATCTAAATCCAGTGAATCGATAAATTCAAATACAGCGTAAATCCAGTGAATTTTATAAGTTCAAATACAACATAAATGTAGGAGAAAATCTAGGGTTTACACTTAATTTAACCGCACATTGAAAATCAATCAAATTCTAATTTAACAAACATAACAAATATGATAACAAAAATCAACCAATTAGCATGAATCAGGGGAGAGAGTTGTAGAATTTAAAAATAAAAATGTTAACTTTTACCTTAAAAATAGAGAGTGGACGAAAATAATTGAATTGATTAACTTTGTGTGTATTTAAATTACTCAATTCATTTACACACAAAACCTTATTTTCTTTTCCAAACCTAGATATTGTTTCGTTGGGTATGCAATAACCCTAACTTCAAAGTATATTCAGTAAACTTGCAAATAATTTCAATCATCTCGAAAAATGGGAAGAAATCATTATTGACAAAATGTTACTGGAACAATAAAAAACATTAAGTTTATAAAAAGAAAACTTATACAAATATAGTGTATTGAGTAAACAAATTATGCAAATACAGTGTATATAGTAAACTAACATGTTAGACAACATGCAAATAACGATAGTATAACATCAAATCATCTAAAAAGCGAAAAGAAATCATTACTCACTGTTTCCTTTAAACTTTCGAAAATTGGGATTTAGTATTCACCTTTTTTAAAAAAAAAAAAAAAAAAAAATCTGAAACCCTTGAGATTCTTCCCATTTTCTTCCGTTTGTGTGGTCTTTCCCATAATCATCTTCTTCCAACCATTATAAACGAAATTCTTGAGAAACCTCTGATTTTCTTTTGGGCACTTTTTTCCATTCTAATCTAGCTTTCATTTGGAAACCATTGAAGACCTTGAAAAAAATGAAAAATACTTTGTGTTGAAAAAATAGGATACGAGGAGGAAAATAATGATAGATAAATACAAAATACAGTATTTATCATACCTATATGTTTCAAGATTGATAACCCTTTCAATAATGGAAAGTAGTGAAGACCTACCAGTCGAACAAGACTGTGATTTCTGGGTTGTTAGAACGATGAAGATGTTGAGTTGAATAATAAAAATGTCCATTTGGATAGTGAAGAAGCTTGATTTGAGGATTAAAAATGAAAAATCTTAATACATGTTTATCTTTAGGGATTTAAAAGATAAATCCATAATTTGAAATTGAAATTTGAAAAATATAGTAAGATATGACAAACTAACTAGATTTCATAAATTAAGGAAGGGAATGATTTTTTTTTATGTATAAAAAAACAGTTTAATTGTACGAAATTAGGGATGAGAGGGTATATTTGGAAGAAAAATTTGTGAGGAAATAGGATATATAATTGGTCTCAAATTTAATATTATATGTCATTAATTCAACCATCATAGATCTAAAATCTATTAATAAAATAATTAGTCAGTGACAACTTATTTTTCTATCAACATTCTCACTACATTAAGTGTAAAAATGAAAAAAAAAAATTTAATATTAAAGAAAAAGTTAAGAATTTCCTAAAGGATTAGGGATCATCATATACATTTAGTTTTGGCATTTCCCATTGTCATACAAAAAGTTTTCTAATTATTCCTCTGAAAGAACATCAAGATTTTAATAGTCTCAAATTTTAAAAATTTTAAAGAAAAAAAATGTTCAACTCTGATTTTGGAGAAATTTTTAGGTGTTCTCGGTGCAATGAGACCCGTTTTGCACCGTTGAATGTAAGAGAGAAATAACAAAAGTACCTAGATTTTGTATCCAACAGTTATTAGGAGGCAGACAAATTTAAAGATTTACATCCGACAGTTTTAAAAGGGGGCCTCATTGCATCAGGAACACCTAATAATTTTCCATGATTTTGGTCTTTAACGACACACTTGATTACTGTTCTAGATACAATTTTTGAAGACAAAGGATTCGATGAAAAAAAAAGGTAGTATTCTATATTTTTGTGTTTTTAATATTTGTTTGGTTGCATATTAAGAGATTGGGTCAAAATTTAAGAAGTCGTTCAAAATGTGTTCAATAGTATATGTTATGGGCAAAATTAGCCAGTAATATTTTATGCAGGAAGGCCCAAACTGATCGGGCCCAAAGGTAGAAGAAGCCGAGTCAACGAGACAAAAGGCCAGAACACGTTCCGGCCCAACATTACGACCCTCGGCCTCGGCCCAAGGGAGAGGCCGAGGGTAAGGGTCGGCCTCGGCCCAATGCCGAGGTCGACCAGGGCCAAAGGCCTGGAAGTCCTTCCAAATGACCGGCAGAGATCGAAACCCTAGAAAAACCTATAAAAAGGGAGACTACACACACGCACAGGTATGCAAAATCAGTCCCTAAATTCACTTTACGTGTTTTCCGGCCAAGGCTAACTTAAGCATCGGAGTGTGTGTGGTCTACACCACACCGGTGTGCAGCGTTTGCTCGTCTCGCAGGTCACGTCTTTCCCGCTCGTTTACAAATTCACTGTTGATTGTCATGTGGAGCGAAGGGCAAATTCCTAAGCGAAATTTGACCATCAATAGTTGGCGCCGTCTGTGGGGAAGACGCTGACAAGCAAACGTTGTGTACAGCAAGTAAGCACGGCGACAATGGAGCACGAAAATCAACCAATCACGGACGAGGAAAATCCCTTGGTTCGACTCCAAGCCTAAGAGACTGAGATCGCAGCGATTAAAGGGAGGATGAACGAGATGGGGCAGAACTTGACTGAAATCCTTAGTCTGTTGAAGAAGCCTGAGTCTGTAAGGCACAAGGAAGAGCATTTACGTCGAGACCCCAAGAAGGGTAAAAAGATAGCAGACGAGGAGGTAGGGGACTTGGAGAGTGTAACTAGCCGAATGCACCATCCAGGGGATGACCAGACCCGGAAAGAAGCTGGTCCCAGCCACAAGAAGGTCCGTAGGAATTCACCATTGAAGCCAGCACTAGGTATGAATACAGAATACAATGGCGGGAAGAAGTTGGAGGCCCGAGCAGGGTCCAAGGCCGACCAGGGCCAAACGGGGCGAGAGCGGAAGCTATCAAAGTGGTTGAAAGAGGAAGACAACCATCGCGACTCCCAAAGAAGAACTGAGAATGAAGACATAGAAGGGCTGATTGGGCAGATGGAACCACTCTTCACTGACGAAATAATGGGGGGGAGGTGCCGCATAAATTTAAGGTACCAAACTTCCCACAGTATGACGGAAAGAAAGACCCGAAGCAGCATTTAGATGCCTACCTAACCTGGATGGATTTTCATGGGGCGAATGAAGCAATAAGGTGTCGAGCCTTCGCACAAACACTTACAAGTTTGGCGAGACAGTGGTTTAGCAAGATACCGCGGAGGTCAATCGGTTCGTTCAAAGAATTGGCACGAGCATTTGTCACACAATTCTTAAGAGCTCGGAGCCGACAGAAACCTCAGATCAACCTGTTGACAGTAAAGCAGGGGCCCCGGGAAAGCCTAAAAGATTATATTAACAGATTTAGTAACGAAGTTTTGCAGGTAGAAGGCTATGACAATGGAGTTGCCTTGACCGCTATGATTTCAGGTTTGCAGGATGAAAGACTGCTCAACTCGATCGGTGAGAGCCAGCCACGAACATATGTGGAATTCATGACTCGAGCACAAAGGTACATAAGTGCCGAGGAACTGCTGAAATCCAAACAGGAAGAGAGAGAGAGCCGGGGAGTGTCTATATCTGACCAGCAAAGAGAAGACAAAGGAAAAGGGCGTCGGGTCGAGGAAAGAGGTCCAAGCCGACATGAGCAATCCTCGGCCAATGGCCGAGGCCGACCAGAGGCCAAGGAGCCGCGAGGCCGTGTAGAGCCGAAAGCCAGATTCGACAGGTACACACCACTAACAGCTCCACTTGAACAGGTCTTGGCCGCAATACAGGATACAAATCTATTGAAACGCCCAGAGAAATTGAGGTCAGACCCGGACAGGAGAAACAGGAACAAGTACTGCATGTTCCACAGAGACCATGGTCACACAACCCGAGAATGTATACAGTTAAGAGACGAGATAGAAGCCCTAATCCGAGAAGGTTACCTTAAGGAGCTTGTGGGGAATGACAGAGGTAAGAGGCCATTGCCAACAGATCAAGGTAAGGGGGTAACAACCCCCCGCTCGAGATACGAACGATTTTAGGAGGACCATCCCGGGGAGAGTCAAATAGGAAGCGAAAAGCGGCAGTTCGAGAGGCACAGATAGAGCCAGGAAAGCAAGGTATGTACTCGCTCTTACTCGATAAAGACTCACCAAACTTAGAGTTTATAGAGGGAGAGGCTGCAGGGATACACCACCCACACAATGACACGCTGGTGGTAGCCCTAACAGTTGCCAATGTCAAAGTGCATCGAATTTTAATTGATGGAGGAAGCTCAGCCGATGTCCTCTCGACTACTGCATTCGATGCCATGAAGCTGGGAAGCGATCGTCTGAGGCCAAGCCTTACACCGTTGGTGGGGTTCGGCGGAGAAAAAGTAAGCCCAAGGGGAAGCATCGAACTGCCAGTGACGTTTGGGGAAGGACCGCGGACAGTTACAAGAATGATCAACTTTCTGGTGGTGGACTGCGTCCCAGCATATAACGCCATCTTGGGGCGACAAGCTGTGGCCTCAACTTACCACCAAGTCTTGAAGTTCCCAACCGAAGAAGGTGTAGGGGCGGTGTATGGTGAGTAGAAGATGTCGAGGGATTGCTACTTTATGGCGCTCAGAAATATCGACAGAAAGGTTCAAGCAACGTCGGCCATGGGAGATTCCCGAGGTCGAGCATTTGAGGGATCAAGCTATCCCCTTCCAGTGGAACATTGATTCCTTCCTATTATGTTTTCCAGTCTCAAATTGGTTAAGACCATGTTCGATTTTCTTTTATTTTCAGCAGCATGTTATTCAGAATGTAATCGATTGATTCATTTGCAATAAAGTACTTTGAATTTCGTTTCAGAAGTTTACAACACTTGAAGAGAGGCTCGAGAACTTCCTAGGCCTCCCCAAGTTTTCCCTAGAAGAGTGTACGCACCCCTGGGATGAACTCGGCACTTGAAGAGAGGCTCGGGAATTTCCTCGGCCTCCCCAAGTTTTCCCCAGAAGAGTATACGCACCCCTGGGATGAACTTAGCACTTGAAGAGAGGCTCGGGAATTTCCTCGGCCTCCCCAAATTTTCCCCAGAAGAGTGTACACACCCCTGGGATGAATACAACAACTTAAAGAGAGGCCCAGGAACTTCCTAGGCCTCCCCAAGTTTTCCCCAGAAGAGTGTACGCACCCTTGGGATGAACTCAACACTTGAAGAGAGGCTCGGGAATTTCCTAGGCCTCCCCAAGTTTTCCCCAGAAGAGTGTACGCACCCCTGAGATGAACTCAACACTTGAAGATGTAGGGATAAAAGCCCTAGCGCAGCGGAAACGTACAGAGACCTTAATCGGTTTAAATGTCGATTGGGAAACCAATACGACGGCAAAACAATTATACAGCAGAAAATTAAGGAATCATGCTGTAAAATTGAAATAAAACATGCTTAAATAGCCCTAAAAACAATAGATCTAATCTATAAAGGATCCTATTGATCCTAGGGTTCAAGAATACTTACCCTTGAAGTTTTCTTGACGAGATTTCACCAAAATCCTTCGGTTCCACAGAAAAAACAGCAGCCAAGAACTCCTCTTCTTTGCTGGAGAATAATCACGAACACCACCACCACGATTGCACCGGTATTCACTTAGGTGTGTATGTTGAGTGGCTTGTGGGAACCCAGATCTCTAAGGATTTTTCTCTGAAAAGACACTCTGTATTCACAGAGAGAGAGCAAAACGAGAGAGGGCGAGAGAGAGGGAGAGAGGCGTGAGAGTGAGGAAGGACGTTCTAAAAACTGAATATGACCCCTTCAAAAAATAACCTCACGCATAATATCAGGTAACTGAAATATCAGTTACCTGATATTTTTAATTAATTATAAATTTAAAAATAATATTTTAAATTATAATTAATTAAATTTTAATTAATCAATATTAATTAAAATAACATTAATTTAAATCTTATTTAAATTAATATCCCTCTTTACCTATAGTTTAATTAAATCAAATTTAATTAAACTAAATCAATTAATTAATTCAAAATTAATTAATTTAAAAAATTGAACATCATATATTCAATTATTATTATTCTCTCTCATAAAACTATAGTATTAATATACATCCAATGCACATTAATTATAACCTATAGTTTTAATATGAATCAAATTCATATTTTAGTTTAATATTCGAACCCCTTCGAATACTTAATTTAACCTTAGAAATTTACCTCAACGCCCTTATAGAGCTACCGATGGGACCTGATGGACCTACAGATCAGAAGCTCCAACGATATGAGATTAGTTGGTTAAACTCATTAACCAAGTTAATCAATATTCGTTAACTGTGGTTCACTCCACTAAAGAACCACAGCTGCACTCTTCTCACTGCAGATATATTTCTGTGTCCACGGATATCGACCGTCAACAGCAAGTTAGCCCTTCACGTGTGTTCGTACCCCAGCTAGGTCAAATTACCGTTTTACCCCTGGGCTACCTCTTGGTCCTTAAGTACCAGTGCTCCTCTAATGAACAACCTATTTGTGGTCCAACCAACAAACAGAAATCCCTCTCGTGCCATAAAGAGGGTAGGGCCCTTTGTTCAAGACCCGGAGACACCACTTAAGGGAACACACCTCTACTTACCCTAATATCGGGAAGGAGTGAATTCCATCTTGTAAGACTACGTTCCCAGCTCCCCACTCGGTCTTGTCCCCAAAATGGTAGGCTTATTGAGTCGGCGAACAGGCCACTCTCACCCGTACAAATCAAAGGACATTCCCTCATGGACAGGAGTCCATAATCTACTCAGGATTAAGGCCAAGTTGCCTAGGTCATCCTAGTGAAATAGAAACCGAGCTAACTAACGGTGTTACAGTTAGTGGTTAACTATTTCGTGGTCCGGTCTTTGTGCAAACTCATTGCACAGGATACCCCCACTCGCATGTCAACTACATGAACGCATTGGATCACTACGTTTGTATCATTATACAAAGCGGGCCGTATCCATAGTGTCACCAGGATAAGGTACCCAGCCTTATCCCTATACTACAGACCCTTTAGGCTAAAACTTGAACATTGATCCCCGTATGTCCCTACATACTAGTTCAAGCCTCATTCTATTAGCCTTGGATGTTTAGTTTATTGAATTAGGGTTAATAAGACAAGATATAATACAAACATTGAATAATACATCACTTTTATTAATGTTTGGTCAAATGTACATTTACTATCTACGAGTTTTAGGGCATAAAACCCAACAGAAGAGAGGCTTGGGAATTTCCTCGGCCTCCCCAAGTTTTCCCCAGAAAAGTGTACGCACCCCTGGGATGAATACAGCAACTTGAAGAGAGGCCCGGGAACTTCCTAGGCCTCCCCAAGTTTTCCCCAGAAGAGTGTACGCACCCCTAAGATGAACTCAGCATTTGAAGAGAGGCTCGGTAATTTCCTCGGCCTCCCCAAGTTTTCCCTAGAAGAGTGTACGCACCCCTGGGATGAACTCAACACTTGAAGAGAGGCTCGGGAATTTCCTCGGCCTCCCCAAGTTTTCCCCAGAAGAGTGTAGCACCCCTAGGATGAACTCAGCACTTGAAGAGAGGCCCGGGAACTTTCTAGGCCTCCCCAATATAGCCGAGCAAATTAGCAGGCAACATGGAAGAAACGCTCAGCCTCATGCCAAGGCCGAGGCCGAGCATCCCAGTGCCGAGGCCGACCCTCAGGCACGCATTGGGATTCGACTGGTTCGAATTCTTTAACACTTCACTTTTTAGCACAACCACGGCATTCAAAGCAGCAAGGAGATGTTTAACCACGGAACGAATCTGCGCATAAATCCAACCATGGAGCAAGCGAGCAGGTGATGCAAAGGCATGGTTCGGCCTCATGCCAAGGCCGAGGCCTACCACACACACACCGAGGTCGAGTTTTCTCCTCAAAAGGCCAGGTATGAAGTTATTCTTCTTACTCAAAAAATGAAACTCTTGGAATAGTAAACGCACATTTTGAGTGGGGGCTGAGAATAGGGATAGGTTAAAGCCATTTCTTTGCTATGGTGAGGAAATTAGTGCAAGCTAAGGTCATTCCATCCCTTTGTTGTAATCATCATGATGAGTATTTTTTATCTCATTCCATGTCATAACTGTGATCACTTTTGGCATGATTTTGACTCTTTTTTATCTAAGATAAGATTACCTCATAAATTATGATGGAACTTTTTATGCATATGGTTTCTCCTATTCTGGTGGAGATTTTCATAATAATTCTGAAACTACAATATGGCGAAGAAGTTGTTAAGGATAAAGAAGTCTGATTTCTCATTGATTGAAAGGAAAAAGTACAAGTGCATGGAAAGGAAATACGAAATAGAAGTCACAAAAGCAATACATAGCAAAAGCAGGAAATCAGATAAAGCAGAAATGCGTTAAGAGGCCGCTCAACGGTTGTCGTCTTCAGAAGGGATCTCCATGTCTTCCCTCCCACTCGAGGAACCATCAGACACCGGATAAGCGTCAGGATCGGTGCGCATGCCAGAGATTTCGCCACGGACAACAGAAGGGTCAAAGGAAGCGTCATGCTTCCTAACACGTTTCAACGCCCACTTGGCCCCATCAGTCCAAATCTCGTTCTGCATGTCGATATATTCATCAATCCTCTTATACGCTTCAGCAAGGTAGCTTGCGTCGGCAAGGTGAGCCTTTGCCTCGGCACGCTGAACTTTGGTCCTGCTAAGCTCAGTCCTGTTGAGCTCCAAGTCTGCCTTAACCTTCACCAGGAGCCTGTTTGAGCGATCTAGGCTCTCTTGGGCTTGAGCAAGTTCGCGGCGAGGTACACTGTGCCTTTGCAGATCATTAATCTTGTTAGCTAAACTGATGGATGAGGCAGTGACCAAAGAAAAAACCTGTATGGAAGGAGAAATCCAAAAGTCAGCAGCTGTTTTAGAAGAAAGCAGAAGAGCGCGTTAGTAAACCAACCTCGCGAAGCTGGCGCTGAGCCACTAAGATCCCTCGGGCAGGGTCGTTGTAACCAATCTCCCCGTCTGGCTGATGAGATTGCAGTCCTTGCCAGCATATAAAATCTTGAGCCAGAGCGTCAACCTCACTCCCGGTCCCGGAGTAGCCTTCTGGCAGATCGAACACTGGAACCCCGAATTCCCTCCCCCCAGTGGCGGAAGGAGTGGGGGGACGGCGATTACGGGTAGACCTCTGAAGGCCCGCTGTAGAAGACCGTGGAGCAACGAAGGGAGTGTCCGACTCGTCTTTAGTGACGATAGTGACATCAGGGCTGGACGACCTCGCTTCGTTAGCAACTTTCTTTCCCTTCTTACGTTCCCAAAAAATGGAGCGAGGTGCCATGACTGCAACAACGAAAGAAAGGATTTAGAGATTGAGGTAGTCATAAAATTAAGTGGAGCAGAAACTGCTAGAGACTGGAGGTTTGCCTGATTGGGGGCGAGCAAGGCCAAGTGACAACAGGTGTTCCTGTTTAACAAGGTCAGGACCGTAGCGGTGTGCAAGATCAATCTGTTGAATGACTTCTGAAAACTCACGGGCTTCAGCAGAGCTCCGCACCCTCCTTCGAACTGCATAAAAGACAACGAAGAACAGTGAGTTAGAAGAATCAGAAGGAACCTCAAGATAAGCAACTCCACTCACCATACTCCCCAAAAACTGTTGAAACATCAAAAGGGTTATAATTCGGCCCGCACTCCCGCAATTTCCACTCACAAAGAACCAATTTTTTAACCAATTTTTAACAGAAGTTGGGTTATGTACTATGACCCATTTTCTAGCACTTATATAATAAACAAATGTCCTATATTAGGACTGCGGTTAATCGAGTGAAGAGAAAAGAAAAGGTCAGTAGACATAGAAGCCCCCTGCTTACACCAACCCATAAAACAATACAACCAATGAGGTGGCTCCACCCATTGGACACTATTTGGGCCGAGGCTAAACCCGTGAGTATTAGAAAATGTTGAAGGATAAGAGGGAGCGGAAGGCGAACGCCAAATTTGAACATAGTGGGGTAGTAAGCAACTTCACCCTCTGGAGGATGAGCAAAACTTTCTTGAGGACCGGGGACCCTTAAGTGCATATCTTTAGGAATATCATACTCATACCGCAAATGCTCAAGTTGAGCCGCGGTCACTGAGGATGATAAAACGAAAGGATGAGTGGGAGGCCCGAGGTCACTGTCCTCCGAAAAAGAAGAATCGTCGTCATGACCGAAGCTATAAGACGCCTCTTCAGGGTAGGATTCATCTGGAGAGGTGACAGTTTCATTGCTGTCCATAACGAAAGTGTGAAGGAAAATAGAAGGAGAACTACCTTGTAAATGGAAGCTATGAAGAAAGGATGGATGCAAGAGATGGTGATGGTAATGAGGTGAGAATGGGGGCTATTTATAGAGTATAAATGGAGGGAAAATCTGGAGAGGAATTCGAATTCAAAAAAAAAATGAAAAGAGAGCAGATGGGACGAGCCCAAGCTAGGCCAGCCAGTAGGCCTAGCCTGCTCAGCCTCGGCCAATAGGTCGAGGCCGAGATCGCCTGCTGCTGCGGCAGCAGGCGCACAGTAGCGCCAGGCATGCGCTTGGCGTGACGTGACCGAGGCTGGGTGCCTCGACCCAGCCTCCCTTTTTGTCTTTTTCTCCTTGTCTTTCATGCCAACCAAATCCCCAAACTTCCTAGTTCCAAGGCAAGTTCCCAAGCAACTAGGAAGTTCCCTTCATGACAGAAACAATCAGATTTTTGTTTTTTGTGCCCCACAAAATCACAACTACATAGTTGTGTCACTAGTTCCAAACCAAGTGGATGGTAACTTGGTAGGAGGAGACAACAAGTATTTTCATTTCTTATGCATCTTTACTATTGATGAAGCTTTTTTATTCTTATTTACTCTCCATTGGAAACCAAGGAGGGCCCATGAACTCCAATAGAGAGTGGGGGCTTAATGTTATGGGCAAAATTAACCAGTAATATTTTATGCAGGAAGGCTCAAACTGATCGGGCCCAAAGGTAGAAGAAGCCGAGTCAACGAGACAAAAGGTCGGAACTGTTGGGTTTTATGCCCTAAAACTCGTAGATAGTGAATGTAAACAAATTGTATACTTGTTTCAATAAAGTGTTATTGAGTTTCTACAATAAAGTGTTATTGTTAAATATTGCACAATTTGACCCAAATCCAATAAACTAAGATCCAAGGTTGTTTACATGTGACTTGAACTAGTATGTGGGGACATACGGGGATTGGTGTTCAAGTAACAACCTAAAAGGTCTATAGTACAAGGATAATGTTGGGTACCTTATCCTAGTAACACTACGTGATACGGCCCGCTTTGTATTCGATACAGACGTATTAATCCAAGGCGTCCATGTAGGAGACATGCGAGCGGGGGTATCCTATGCAATGAGTTTGCATAAGACCGGACCACGAAATAGTAAACCACTAGATGTAACACCGTTAACTAGTTAGTTTACTGTTTCAATACGATGACCTAGGTAACTCGGTCTTAATCCTGAATGTGTCATGAACTCCTTCTCATGAGGGATTGTCCTTTGATTAGCATGGGTGAGAGTGGCCAATACGCCGACTCAATATGCCTTCCTTTTTGGGGACAAGACCGAGTGGGAGGCTGGGGACATGACAACACAAGAAGGAATTCACTCATTCCCACATCTAGGAGAAGTAGACGAGTGTTCCCTTAAGTGGTGACTCCGGGACTTGAACAAAGGAATCCCGCCCTCTCACTGGCCCGAGAGGGACTTTCTGTTTAATGGTTGGACCATAAACAGGTTGTTCATTAGAGGAGCACTGGTACTTAAGGAGACAGATGTAACACAAGGGTAAAACGGTAATTTGACCCAGCCGTGATTACGAACACTCGTGGAGGATTGACTTACCGGCATAGGTCTATATCCGTGGACAGAGAAATGTTCTACAGTGAGAAGAGTTCAGTTGTGGGTCTTTAGTGGAATGACCCACAGTTAATGAATATTGGTTAACCTGATTAATGAGTTTAATCTATTAATCTCATATCATTGGAGCTTCTGATCTGTAGGTCTATTAGGTCCCCCTGCTAGCTCGTAAAGAGTAATTAGGAACAAATATATCTTGAGAGAATTTGAATAGTTCAAATTCATATTGGGAATTAAGTTAATTGTATGAGATACAAATTAATATAATGTATAATGATGCATTAAAATATAAAGTCTAATTTGAGATTAAACTTTATTAAATTGAGAGATTGATATATTTGAAAGAGTTCAAATATATGTCTAATTAAATATAGGGTATTTAATTAGAAGATGAATTAATTAATTATGAATTGATTTAGTTTAAATTAAATGAGATTTAATTAAACTATAGTCTATGAGAGAAATAAATATTTGAAGAAGTTCAAATATTAATATGAATTTGATTCATAATAAATTTATAGGATATAAGAGAATTTGAAGGAGTTCAAATTTTAATATGAATTTGATTCATATTATAGAATTAATTAATTGAAGGCCTGAAATTAAATATATGATATTTAATTGGGTAATTAATTAATTAACTAATAGAAGGTCTGAAATTAAATATGTGATATTTAATTGGTGATTAATTAATTGGAAATTAATCAATTATGAAAATGATTAATTACTTATGGAAGTAATTAATCATTTATGGAAATGATTTAATCACTTATGGAAGTGATCAATCATTTATGGAAAAGATTAATCAATTATGGAATTGATTGGTTATGGAATTGATTAATTATAGAAAAGATTAAATCAATTATGGAAATAATTGATTTTAAATGAATATTTTATTCATGGTCTTTCTCCTATAAATAGAACACTAACCCTAGGGTTTATGTAACAACAACATATGGCCACCATAAGGCCCTCTCATATTCTCTCAACTCAAGAACTCTAGGGAGAATTTTCTCTCTAGAGTTTTTCCCATTCAAGATTAGGTAGTCCCACAACTACGTTCCTAATCTCAGAGTTATAGTGGAGAAGATCAAATGGTGGTGTTCTTCGTTGTTGCAGAGCAATCAATAATCATTCTTGAAGTATTCAGAGTCGTCAACGGAGGTATGTTTTTCACCGCTTAACCTTTTGCCAATGTATTGGTATTTTGTAAAACAAAATTAATTTACGAACGGTCCAATTGCTTCCGCTGTAACGGAATTGGGAATTCCAATCCTTCTGGAACACGTTTCGGCCCAACATTACGACCCTCGGCCTCGGCCCAAGGGAGAGGTCGAGGGTAAGGGTCGGCCTCGGCCTCCGAAAGTCCTTCCAAATGACCGGCGGAGATCGAAACCCTAGAAAAACCTATAAAAAGGGAGACTACACACACGCAAAGGTATGCAAAATCAGTCCCTAAATTCACTTTACGTGTTTTTCGGCCAAGGCTAACTTAAGCATCGGAGTGTGTGTGGTCTACACCACACCGGTGTGCAGCGTTTGCTCGTCTCGCAGGTCACGTCTTTCCCGCTCGTTTACAAATTCACTGTTGATTGTCACGTGGAGCGAAGGGCAAATTCCTAAGCGAAGTTTGACCATCAACAGTATATTCATAAACAATAAAATTAAGTGTAATTACCAATTAAATATTTAGTTGAATCTCAAATATTATCAATAAATTTATTGAAGCATTATATGTAGTAAATTTTGTATAATAATTATTTTACCTTATTATACAGTGTATAATATATTATATTATATGTTTAATTTTTTTAAAAATTAAATGAGTATATAACAAAAAAAAAATAGTAGTCGAGGTGAACATAGCTCAACGGTAATTGATTTATGTACTCCTGACCACATCGTTTAGGCTAGTGAGTGAGATTTCTGCTCATTGTAGTCACTCTCAACGACGTTCTTCGCACCAGGATAGTACCAAGAACCTTTGTGCCCCGATCCTTGATCTGATAAACCCCCCTATGACCCACAACTCAAAATGAGCCTTGTGATTAGGCGCGGACATTCCCCATACTTTGATTCCCTCTAGTCCATTCCTCACTTGAGTTAGGAGAACATCCAAGCGATTGCCTTCGCAGATCCAAACGCGTTCACAAGGCACACAATAAGAATAAGACCGGTATAGACTTCATAAGGGACCATTTGATTTGCCCATGGTAATGCTCCTAGAAAAGCATATTTCAAATCAGTTCCAATCCCCCACCCCTAAATGTTGTTTAACTAAAAAATAAATAAATAAATAAATAAACCTAAAAATAGTATATTTATCAAAGTTTTTACTTTTTCTAATGTAAATATATGTTTTCAATTTTAAAATTTAAAACCTAAAAACATAAAAAACTTGTTTTAGAAAAAAAAAATAATGAAAATCAACCTAAGTAGATACTATTTGAATTTATTTGATTTAATAAATTAGAAAAGCAAGAAATAGAATCTAAATTACCTACCAAATAGGAATTAAAACTTACAAGATTATTTCATTTTGGGCTTTAAAAAAAAATTATTTAATTTTGGCCTTTAAACATTTAAGATTTCTATTTTAGACTTTTTAGTCCCAAATCTTTTTAATTGATTCAATATTGGTTCTTTTATTTTATCCCTTATACTTTTAGAAAGTAATTATTTTGGTTTGTGTCATTATTATGCAATCAATGATTTAATAAATTGATAACATGGTTCAAATACATGTAATAACACAGTTTTAAATGACAATGTCAAAAGAAATGTCGAGGACTCAATTTTACAGAAATATCAATAAAATGTTGATTCAATAAATATTTTTGGAGATAAATTACATAAATAAAAAAAAAATCATATAATATATTTAAATTAACAAATAAACATCTCACCATTTTAAAATAAAAGGGAAAAATCAAATTTTTAGCCCTAAACTTGTCAAGTTGTGTCGATTTTTACCATAAACTTTCAATTTGAATCAAATTGTTGTACCTCAAACTAAAGCCAGTGTTGTAATCTTAATCTTAAAATTAAAAAGGTATTGCAGCTATTCCCCTCTAATAATTGTTCGAAAAATCATTAAGAAAAATATGCTCATATGCATTCAATGAATTATAAAACATGTACGTAGTATAAAATTGATAGAGTTTGAAAGAAAAACCACATTAAGGCAAGAGTTTTGTTAAACCTCATGAGTTTTGGCGAAGTTATTAATGATCAATTTGTGCAATAGTCAAACTAAAATTTGTGCAAAACTTGATATTGTTGAAATTAATGAATTTATGAAGATTTTTGCATTACTTTTTTGTTGAAACTAGTGGGTGAATAATTCACCAGGTAATTTGATGAAATTAGTGAAGATTAAATAAAGAGTAGAAATTGAAAGTTGAAGGTGAAAATTAATACAATTTGACAAGTTTATGGATAAAAATTGAATTTTTTCCTAAAATAAATTTAAACTTCTAACGATGAATATTCACATCCGATATTTTCTTTATATTTTCATCAATTCTTTTTAAATGTATACTTCATAAAATTTTTACCATATAGAAAATGTGGAGTAAAATAATGATTTTAAAAGTTGAAACCAAAATAATATTTTTTAAAAAAGAAATTAGAGAAACAAAATACACATAATAAATAAATAAACCT
Source organism: Luffa aegyptiaca (assembly GCA_017139565.1). Taxonomy (NCBI): domain Eukaryota; kingdom Viridiplantae; phylum Streptophyta; class Magnoliopsida; order Cucurbitales; family Cucurbitaceae; genus Luffa; species Luffa aegyptiaca. The sequence goes on from CM029397.1 coordinate 30,677,398, forward strand.
GAAAACCCACAAACCAAAATTAAACTTCCTTCATTTCTTGTCCTCTTCTGTTTGCAAAGTACCTCCTTTTAACCTTAAAATACAACAAAGAAACTTGTCAATAATTGTTTTTTTTTTTTTTCTTTCTTTTTGAAATAAAAGGAGGCAGGTGAAAGGCAGGGAAGGGGTCCTAAAACATTGAATAGTTAATTATTGATGTGAATATGAACACAATACTATTAGTAGTCTCACTTGGAATCCAAGTAAAATTGATGATTTACTACTAAGTAACCTACTTAACACCACTAATTAAACAGTAAATAATTCATTTCCACATACAGGTATGACCAACCCCAGGTTCAATTGTGAAGCAAAAAAAGGAGAAAAAGGCTACTTAAATGGGTGCTGCACATGTTGTTCTAAAATGCCCTGTCTGGTTGCATCGGCTACAATGAACAACACGTTTGACACGCCCCCGGTCTTCTGCTCGAACTCTCCTTTTTCTTGGTCGTCCTGGGGGCCTCAATGATTTCGGGGGATTTATAACGACTTCTAGAGCTTTGTTTGCATTCAGATCGCTCTCAGATAATTCCTTCCATAAAGATTTGTCAGGGATTGGATGAATGGTCTGCGAGTAAGTCTTCCGATAGGTTGCGACTGTAAAACAACTCTCTGTGAATCGATGAACGTTTTGCCTGCAGGATAGAAGAGCTGCCACAGCATGAGCACATGGCAGACCGTACAGTTGCCAGCCCCGACAAAGGCAGCATCGGTTACGAATGTCCACAATGTTTGTTCCTTCATGAGATATAACTTCAAATTCAGCTTCGTTTGCTCGAAGCACTTGGTAGGTACGGGCGTGCTCGAGAGCCTCGGCAACACGCCTCTCGGCAGTAGGCACGAGGATTGATGTCCATTGCATGCTGGTCTCACGCCTTTCATTGAACCATGTCATCAGCTGCCTCCTTATGCACTCCATCATTTGAATTATAGGAAGCCCGGAGGCTTCTGAAATCCAACTGTTTAAGGATTCAATAATGTTTGCAGTCAAATGGCCGAACCTCGTGCCCTCGAAGTAAGCAGTAGCCCATAGCCGAGGGGGAATTCGTCGAATCCAGTATGCAGCATCTTGTGATATCTCTTCGATTTCCAAGACTTTTGCTTCAAATTCAATTACTGTGAGAGCATACGCAGCATCCCAGAGAAGTTTGCCAAGCATTGGATTATTGAACTCTTTTCGGAAGCTTTCACTCAAATGCCGCATACAAAAGCCATGGAAAGCAGTTGGAAAATTCGCTTCCACTCCGTCCACGATGCATTTTAGCCTGTCAGATAAGATTGTAAGTCTCGGCATGTTTTCGGTATTTATCTCAAGCAGGTTATGAAGCTCAGACAGAAACCACATCCAATTTTCATCATTCTCCTCATCAACAACACCAAAGGCCAGAGGGAACAGAGCACCATCACCATCAAAACCAGTGGCAAGAAGTAAAGTACCAAGATATTTGCTTTTCAAATATGTTCTATCAAGCCCAAGTAAAGGCCGACAAGCATTCAAAAAGCCATAAATTGATGCCTGGAAGGATATGAAGAGACGTTGGAAGCAGTTATCGGTCGAATTTCCATAAACTGATGCAATGCTTCCCGGATTTGTTCTTTTAACCTGTTCGCAATACTGTGGAAGTAAGCGATATCCTTCTTCAAATGAACCGCGCATAGCAGCCATGATACGCTCCTTGCCCCTCCAAGCTTGCTTGTATGATAAGGTAATGCCATGAACACGGTGAATCTCCTCAAGTATTTCCTTTGGCTTATAATTAGGATTCTCTCGCAGCCTTTGCTCCATGGAGGTTGCCACCCACTGAACAGAGGCTTGCTGGTGGCCGAGATGATTAATCCCACCACATGTATGAGTGTCATGAATTGTCCTAATTGTAAACGTCGGAACACCTGGGAGCTTTGCAGCATGAATACGCCATGGGCATCCATCGGCAGCACATTTGGCCGTAAAGCGAGTTTTATCAGATTTGATGGTTTGCACTTCAAAATGCAAGGCAATAGCAGTATCCCTCAGAGCCCTCCTGCAACTCTTCACATCAGGGAATTCTTGTCCCACTGACAGCTCATAACTAGGAGCTGCAATGATCGTTCGAGCCTGAAGCACAGAAGGGGTTGAAACCATCATTTGAGACTGGCCTGTCAAATCGTCAACAGTTTGTATTGCCAGTTCATCATTCTGATCCACAGCAAGTTCAAGATTCTCATCAAGTTCTTGGTTTTCTGAAACAGCTAATTGGTTGTTATCAGACAAAGCTAACTCGTGACCCTGTACAGGGAGAGACAACTGATGGCCAACTTGGTCAGGCTTCCTATCCATTCCTAACTCACTTTCATGTGCATAATTGTGATCATCGTCCCCTCCTTGGTCGTGACTTTGCCCTAAACCCAACTCATGATCGTGGGCATGCCCCAAACCCTCATGATCATGGGAATGTACCAATCCGTCGGTGTGATCATGGGCATGTCCCAAACCCAACTCGTGGTCATGGTTTGGCCCCAAACCTAGATGATGCTCATGTGATTGTCCTAGATCCAAACTGTGACCCTGACCAAGACCCATATTATGATTGTGACCTAACATCAGCTGTTGGTTCTGCCCAAGAGCTAAATTGTGGTTTTGTCCCAGTATCAGGTCATGGTTTGCCATTGAAATAGAAAATGAAAATCACTTGAACAAAAGAGATGTTCCGCAGTCCACAAAGGCAGCTACAAGTTTAATGGTCAGGAAACATCTGAACTGTATCATTCCACACCTGCTAAGAGTAATAACATATACCGCTTAGAAAACATATCACCCACTAGATACACTATTACAAGTAACAACATTAATACAACAAAAAACCTAAGCAAAACTTTAAATTCTCCCATGAGATAACAGACCCAAATGAGACATCAGCTTCTTCAAAATTTGACAACCTGGGTCATTTTGTATCATAAATAGATGTATCCATTAGTGCTAAACGCAGACAAGTCTTTCAAGAATAAATGTGCTTCCAAATATTAATATCAAGAACTAAACATTGCCAATATGAACATAGCACAATAGTTCATACATCTCAACATCCTCCCAAAAGTCCTAGGTTCAAATCTTCCCACCCCACATGTTTTGCAATATTCTAAAAAAAAGCAAGAACTAAACATCAAGGATCTGTAATCTTACAGCACCAAAAACAAAAGGAAAACAAACCAAGAGAAAAGTTAAAAGGACCATCATTTTCAAAATATAAATTTACATATACAACTCAAACAGCAAAACTGTACTTGTCTACATTTCCCGCTATAAAATCACTAAACAAGATGCTACATTCTTGGCACCCCAAATTTCATGCATGATTACCAACAAAACAGTAGTTCAATATGAAAATAAAGATAATACCCACATAATATTAAACTGAAGTTTCATAACTTTCTCTTCTCTCTAATTAGACTTGAGACAAAAATCTATAGCACCCTCTTAAACGAATCATGCCACCACCAGTTACTCTAGTTCTAAACATTTTCTCAACTGCTCACACAACCATCAAATTAGAGCAGCTGAAAGACATGGACTGAAAAAATTTTCAATGGCACATAATTAGAGAGAGAGAGAGACAGAGAGAGAGAGAATCACTCAAAACAACCCAGAGAGAAAATTTCATACTTGAATCATGACGATTACCAACAAAACAGTTATACAATAAGAACATAAATATAATACTTAATATTAAATTGAGAGCTCCATAACTTTCTCTACCCTCAATTTAAACTTGAAACATCCTCTGAAGCAAATCTCAACACTACCAGTAACTCCTAGCTTCAAACAAGTTCCCAACAGCTCAAATAGCCATCAAAGTAGCAGCAAAAAAGACTTGAACTGATAGAATCCTCAAAGGCATACAATTAGAGAGAGAGAGAGTGAGAGAGCAAATTTCATACATGAATCGTGATGGCTACCAACAAAACAGTTATTCAATGAGAACATACAAAACACAGTAAATTGAGAGCATCATAACTTCCTTTACTCTATATTTACACTTGAAACAAATACCAACACCCATCTTCTCAAACAAATCTCAACACTACCAGTTACTCTAAGCTCCAAACAATTTCCCCAACAGCTGAAACAGCCATCAAAACAGCAGCAAAAAGACTAGAACTGAAAAAAATCGTCAATGACATAGAATCGCAGAGAGAGAAAGAAAAAGAGAATCACCTGAAACAAACCCAGAGAGAGAATTCGAAACCCCATCAGAGCACATTGAAGAACCCAGAAGAGAAAATACAAAAAAAAAAAAAGGAAATCTTGAAAACGAAGAAGTGGGTGTTGCTGGAAAGAAGAGGAGGAGGCAGAAATCGAGGGGATTGGATTAGGGTTTGGGAATCGGAGAAGAAGGAAGGGATTTGAAAAGGGGTTCGCAGGGGGAAGGGAAGGTTTTGGCGGGTAATTCAGTTGAAGAAAATCGGAGAAGAGAGAGGAGAAGGGCAAAGAAGGGATGAGAAGAGGAAGAGGGCTGAGGGAGATTGGGAATTACAAAGGGCAGAAGAGGGAGAGAGAGTTTGAGGGATGAGAAAGGAAATACAGGCTCTGCGGCTTCAACAGAAAAGAGGGTATTTACGTCAAACACATTAGGGTTCTTCCCTTTCTCTTTGTTGGAATTACTGTTATGACCTTCTCTTTCTCATTACTCCACTTTACCACTTTTTTTTTTTCTCTTATGGCTGGATTTCTTTTTTTTTTTTTTTTTTTTCTCTTTTTTTAATGTTGACTTTATTCAATTTTTTTGGATTTTATCAATGCTTGGGGATATATTTAATCATAGTTTGAAATTTTCTAGTGATGTCATTTAATTGTATGTGTTGTTGGTTTAAAATTAATGGCCTACCTTAGTATTGCACTTATTTTATTTAGATCTGATTTGATAATGTTAATCTTATTCAATTGACTAAGGTACATATCTTCGACTAAAAGGTCGGAGGTTTGAATTCCCTCACTCCCCACTTACTGATGAACTCAAACAAAAAAAATTGAAATTAAAATTAATAAATAAAACCTTTTCATTTATTTTTATTCTAAAAATTACAAATTTAGTCTTACAATTTTGGTAGTTAAATCTATCTAGCCTATGAACTTAACTTTTTTCATTTATGTATCTAGACCTTCAATTTTTATTTTAATAAGTTATTGACGATAATGTCATTGTTTAAATCTTGACATAGGTTAATTTTGGACTTGCAAATAATGATTTCTACAAGCAAAATATATCGAATGATTACCCAGTCTTTTTAGTACAACAAATGTGAGAATGGAGATTTGAACCTCCAATGTCTAGAAAAAGTGTAAATGCCTTAGCCACTTAATTATGCTCATATTGACTATGGTCCCTAATCTCTTAGATAATTCTTAACTTGGTTGTTAATCTTTGAAATTTATCAATTTTACTCCTAATGTATTTAAAATTCTTAGTTTTAAATACTTCCATGAAACAAATCTATTAGATTTCATAATTAAAAATGTATATACCATGTTATAGGTAATTTTGAACCATCCCGATTATCGAAGAGAGGACAGAGTCAGCGCAGATCCACATCAGAAAAGCCAAAAGATTGGGTCCAAACCAGGTAAAGAAGAACAAGCGGAATTGGACCAAACCCAATTCCCCATCTGAGCCTCAGCATGACCATGGCCCAACTTGTGGTTGACCAATCTATCCTACACACTCCCAGCCCGATGAGTCTTCTGGTGGTATGGTTTGGTTCAATCCAATCCTAAATCATCCAAAAAACGGAAAATTCTCTTTCTCTTCCCTGTCCTAAAAGGTTACAAGGAACCCTAGATCAACTATAAATAGAAAAAGGTAAACTTCCAAAGAATAGGAGCTCAATTAAGTATTTATTCTCTCTTAGTCTTCTTTCTCATTCTCAATTTACTTGCTGCACTCATGACCTCCTAACTGACTTAAGCATCGGAGCCAGTGTGGCAAGCATCACACTAGTGTGTAGTCTTTTCTTATTTTTCAAGCCACGTCTTCTCCCCTTCAAATAAATTTACCATTTCTGTCACATGAAGGTCAGGTGTGTTTTTTCCCTGTCTAGATTTTTGTAACAACATACCACATTAAACTATTGTTTTCTTAACAAATTTGGATATGTGGATTAGACACTATCACTTGGAAGAAATGAAAATTGTTGATTGGTGAGTATGATTATGTTGATGGATAGATTGGATTTCATGTGTCAAGTAACATTCAAGTAATATGTTTATATGTTAAAATATGTTAATATTAATTAAGCAATGATTTAGTAATATATCAATCTTTTATGAGAAAATTCTCACAATTTTATAAGGATAGTCTAATTGAGATTAATTGAGAATTTAAAAGATTAAAAACTAAATTGAGATTTTACCTAAAAGATAGATACAATTTGGTATATTTTGCCTAATTTGGCATGACCAATTTTTTTTTTCATCACTCTTATTTTGTCTAGTTGACATACTCTCTTCCACCAGATCGTACTAAACAATCCAATTGCCCACTTTAAAATTTATAAAAATTTAGTCTCAAAATCCTTAATATATGTAGTCCAATAAATTGATTAGGGACCAAATGTGTTTACAAACTACAAAGACTGCATTGTTACTGTTCACACATAACTTCAAAGAATGAGATACATGGAATTAATTTGAATTTGTATTGATGTTGTATGTGTGTGGGTGTATAAACTCTAACTTTGATCCTCTTATTCTCTCTTGTGTGTGAATGTGTTCCACTCGAGGGCTGGAATGCTTGTTCTCGAGTTTGAAGCTTTAATTGATTCCTTGGTGTCTTGGAGTCTTAAAGAGTCTTTGGTCTTCAAGGAGTGTTGAAATCTTGAAGAGTGTTTAATCTTTAAGGAGTGTTCAACACTCAACGACTTAAGGATGTCAAGAAGTCTTCTAGTTTTATCCTCTGAAGTCTCCTTGAATTGTCTCTTGCCTTTGGGAGAGTGTGGAATTTTTTAACCCTTCAAATGAAGGAGAACCTCTAGTTTTCCATAGATGGACTTTGGTGGTTTTTGGGTCTAACAACTTGGACTTGGGCTTTATTGGCTTTGGCCCTAGCCATTTGGATTTGGGTTTGGTTTTAACTTGACTCAAATACCATATGACCCAATTTTTACCAAATTAAATTTTTATTATTTGATCAAATGATCCATTTGGCCTTAAAATTTTATAATTAGCCAATCTTGTCCTCAAATTAAATTTGGGACATATGTCAATTTATAATTGGTCCCAAATTTAATTATTTGGAATTTCGTCATTAATTTTGAATAACAACGTGACAATTTGTGATTCGTCGAAATTTTTCCTTCAACACAGTTACATATTAAAAATTTACACTTAATTTTGATGAATTTTTTCACAATGAGAAGTAAATTGTGACAAATTTGAAAGTATATGGACTAAATTGTTACATGCTAAAGGTTAGGAACTAAATTGCTACAAAATTAAAAGTATAAGGATTAAATTATTGCAAACTAAACTTTAGGGACTAAATAATTACTTTCATGAAAGTTCAAGTACAAAAAATGTGTTTTAACCTTAAAATTAAGATCCAAAGTTTCAGCTCATTTGATAACCAATTTGGGTTTTTTTTAAACCTATTTCGTAATTGTTCTTTTGTATTATGATTTCTAAAAAAAGAAAACTAAAATATATGTTTGATAGTTGTTATAAAAGGGGTTAGAGCAATAGAGAGATATGCTAGATTTTTTTTTTTTTTTTTTTTTTTTTTTTGAAGGTTAAAGCAATAGAGAAATATGCTAGAGAAAAACGGAATATATGTAAAGATATGAAAATAAAAGTTTAGAGAGGTAGAAAGAAAGCTTTTAGAGAGAAAAGTCAAAAGAGAATTTTGAACAGAATAAAAAAAAAAAGTTTAAATAGAGAAAGGTCAGAGATGAAAAGATGCATGAGAGAAAATATTAGTAGTAGTGAAAGAAAAAGTTAAAGAGATAAAAGTGAGAGACAGAAATTTTAGAGAGAGTAATTAAATAGAAATTAGAGAGAGGAGAGTTGAGAGCAAAATATGTAGCTAGAAAAAATTACCAAAATAAAAATAAACTATGATGAGAAAGAAAAGTTATAGTAGGAGAAAATTTTAGATAGAGATAAGTTGACAAAATAAAGAAACTAATGGGTAGGAGTAATCTTTATAAGCTTAATTTTCAAAAGCCAAAAACCAAAATTCAAATGGTTATTGAACGAGACCTTAGCTTTCAGTTATATCTTTAATCAATTACTCAAAAATTTTGAGTAGCTAAACCAATTCTCTTTCCATTCCAGTTTTGGTTTAAATAATTAATTTAAGTTAAAAGTACAAATGGATTTGAAATGAAAGTAGATTTAAGGATAACAATAAATTTATAGAACTTATGATTTTATATTATCATAGATTTTGTCTTGGGTTGGGTCGATTCAACCTAGTAGACTAATAGACGACTTGTCAAGGGTCAACAATAAATTTATAATTCCACGACACTACAACTATTTTTTGTAAAAATAGTGGTCAGGGTCGATGACGGGACTTGTCGAGGGTCCTAATCAAATGAAATTTATAATCCACAGCACCAAAATTACTTTTGTAGTAACACTGGTCGGGATCGAACATAGGTAAGAGAGTTCTAATTGGATCTAGGCTTTTGCGTAACAAACAAACAGGGGGATTTTGAAAAGAAATTACGAAGAAATAAAGTAAAAGACGGGGTGCAAAGCAGACAAGAAAATCAAATAAAACGCAAAAGATAAAAAAACAACGAAAAGGTATGAAATAAGTCAGGAGATGGAATCGTCGGATTAAGGGGTTCGTTGATTTGGTTTATTACTTGGTTTCATCATTACTCTAAGTATAAATTTCTATTAAAATTCTATGAACCCGACATGCTTCTTGGTTGATTGGATTCTGCATCTTTCCAACCTGTGTTAATTGTTTAATTAACCTCTTAGCCCGTGTAATTAATTAACCGATTAATTTAGTAATGACGCCCGCTACCTCTCATGCATTAGACCGCTAGCCCACGAATCTAAGTCTAACTAGCCAAATAGATAATCCGTTAGCCCGCGTAATTACCTATCGAATTAGCTACATTACGTGTCAGGGTCCGAAATTTCTAAATTAAATCAAGAAATTAAATTTCCTAATTAATTCAGCAAATTTCTCTATGAATCCTAGGACCTATCAAGCAGGCTATGCAAAATCATATAGATAAAAGCAAAGGACATGATTAAGACCTATTGGCAATCTATAATTACAGATAGATTATCTAAGAAAACATTCAAAGATAATGATTTAAATGGGAAAACATAGATGAACACAACAATTAATAGAATAACATTGAAAATCAGCAACTCAACCAAGAATGTTCATAAACCAAATCAACTACATCCCAAGAATCCGACGAAAAGGTGTTTACGCTACCATAATTGAGGAAAGCAATACAAAATTATTCAAGAAATACATCCTAAACAGTCTAGGAATCAAAGAAACAGTAAAAAGACGAGAGAAAATGAACTAAGGAACTAAAAGAATAGTAAAATCTGACCTAACGGCAGACTAAGACGAACCCTAATATTTATAGAAATCGAACCAGCATCGAGACGCTAGGAAAACAACGTCTCGATATTGAGCTACTGTCTTCCACGCGAATTCTTGGCAACGTCGAGACGCTAGGATCAGTATTTCGACGCTGCCCTAATTTCCAGCATGCTGTCCTTTTTCTCGACTCAACTCGATCTATCTCGGCTTGCTGCTTGAACCTTTGACTTCTTGACACTATTCTTCAGGCCTACTTCGGTCCGCTCGGGTCTTTTCACCTCCTTGTCGTCCGTGAACTTTGAGATGACTAAAAAACGATCTAATTGGTCCGAATTAGCACCAATTCGTGTGGTTCACTCCTATTGTCACCAACGCACGATGTAGCTCAAAATTGGACTGATTCCTTGGTTGTTTCTTCTCATCAATGAGTCACAAACCACCACTTGGATCTTCCTTGTTATTCTCAGGCCTTGGAACGGATTGTGAAATCCTCTATGATGGGAATTGGAAGGTGAAAGTTTGTGGGTTCAAGTTGTTTTTGAGAATTTGAGTTCTTGGTTTTAAGTCACTATTTTGGAAGCATAACATATGGGAATCAAGTGTAATTTCTTCAACATTTCATCCTCTATATATAGAGGAATTCATGCTCTTCAAATGCTCCAAAAATTGACACTTAATTAGTGAGTAATTAGCTCTCAAGATTAGGTGTTGTCATGAGCTTAAGTGCATAGAGGTGGTGTAATCCATCACCTCCAAAAAATGCACTTTAATTTTTATTTTTCTAAAAATCAAAATTCTAATTTTAAATCTAAATTTTAATTAAACATAATTCTTAATTATATTTAAATAAAAATCTATTTAATTAATTAAATCATAATTTAATTAATTATATTATATTAATTTAATATCTAATATTAAATTAATATTTTGCACCCGATCCCAACTTTTCTCTAAATGAAATTTCTCAAACATGAATCCCTATTCACATGTTCAGTATTTAAATCATATTTAAATATTTCCAACTCTCAAATTTTAGTTTAATTCGAAATTAAACTAATATGTCGATAATATCGTATATAACTGACATTCGCACCCTATTCCGAATTTGAACAATTCAAACACTCCCATCACACTATTCTAAGGTTTATTCCTATATGAGCTAGCAAGGGTACCTAATGGACCTACAGATCATGGGCTGCAACGATCCGATAACAACCGGCTAAACTCATTAACCTAGTTATTTAACATTTGTTAATTACCAGGACACTTCACTATAGCCCAGTAGCTGCACTCCTCTCACTGTAGACATGTTTTCGTCCACTTGATGTACCCATGATTAGTAAGTCAACCCTTCACAGGTTGTTTGTAACCATAGCTATAGGGGTGAGCAATGAACACCGAAAAACCGATCCGACCGTCCGAAACTGATCAAACCGAAGTCGGTCGATCAGTTCTCTTAGGTTGTCGATCGGCGTCGATTTTGCTAGAAGCAAAATCGAGAATTCGGTCAGCCGGTTCTCTTAGGCGGTCAAGAACCGAATGAACCGACCAACTATGTTTAAAAAAAAACCTCTTAAGTTATACGGTCCACAGCAGCCCACCTATCCCCTTCTTCTCCATCGTGCGATTTCTTCCTCCCTCAAACCCTCATTTTCGATTTTCTCCTTCTCCCCAAAAGACCAATGTTTGAGCGTCGCACCGCTACCCATTGCCTTCTTCTCCGTCGTGAATCCGTTGCCACCTCGCCTTCTTCTCCCTCGTGAATCCTCTCTCCGTTGTGCTGCCACCGACTTTCTTTCTCCCTTTTGGTTCAATTTCTTCTTCGTGTTGTTGTTGCCCCACTTCGTCGTGTCGCGCCGCCACCATCTCCGTCGTGCTTCAGCCTCGTCGTGCTTCCGATTTGAGGTCAATTCCTTTTCTTTGAACACAATACAAAAAATTTCGTAGGTTATCTCAATGAAATGGACAGTTTGGTGGAAATTTGGTGGCTTAATGAATTTCAGATGCTTATCCCAAAAAAAAACAAATTTGCATCTGCCCGACTCAATGATACCCCCCAATTTTCTCAAGTTTATAACTCTCTTAAGATCCTATTTCTTTGATTTTTCTTTGATCAGATCACACTTATCTCTTAGACATTATTGTTGTCTCTTTCTCTATTCAGAGCGTCACGCTGGAAAATTCTTACAAGTGAATAACTTTGGTCAATGGTGGATACATCTTGTAAATTCCAATTGTTTGTATACATTTTGAAAATGACCTTCTTGATCCCGAGAACACCAAAATGACCTACATCAATAAGACTCAAAATTAGTCAATTTTCACAAATAATAACATTAGAATAAGCAAGATTTACGGAAATTAATTAGCACTAATTTGGTGCTATCATAGACCCGAGAACCACACAAATCCAATCACGTTTCCAAATTTAGCTCTAATTAATTTTCAATACAATTTGAATCATATGAATTAGATTTGACATTGCCCTAAGTGTTTTGGATTGTTAGATTTTTAACATCTCTATTGGTTCATATACTTTTATTGAGGGTGAAATATTGATTGAGCCTGACATTGAGTTCATTAGAGACTCTAAGTCAAGAAATTGGTCAAGAGGTCAAAGAAGTCCGAAGAATTGAGTTTCGACTCAATAACGAAGGGGATGCCACAAGAGCCATGAGGATAAGGCTCATCGAATCCATGGCCATGGAGGTCGACCCCATGGCTAGTATGGCCAACACTCGAGGGGATCGGGCACGGTTTTGGAGGCCCACCCCCAAGATGGTCTGCCATATCCACGTTGATGATGGAGACCGAACCCACGACCATCGGCTATAGGTTAGAGGCTCAAGGTCTAGTCCTCTAAGGGTCCTACAGACAAGACATTGATCAAGACCAAAGCCCAACAACGATTACGGATTCGTAACTGTCAATTGAAGAGGTCCGAGAAGCAAGGCGAGATTCGCGGGTGGATCAATGTCAGTTGTTTTGCTATCATATTTCCATAATATAAATAGAGAACTCAGAAAGGAAGGAAGGGATATCCAAAATACTCATTTTCTACTGCGATCTAAGCTTTTTCATTGCTCTCAGAACCCTATTCTAACTTGAGCGTCGGAGTGTGTGGCTTAGCATCGCACCAGTGCTTAGTTATATTTGTTGCTGGTGTACAATTAGTCACCCTCCATTACAAATTTATCGTTAATCCAAGAATCCCAATTTTGGTATCAACAACTTTGACTTTTGTTGTATTTTATTTGCTATATTTTGAAAGTATGTGTATTATGTTCATTATACTTCCAATAAATCTGAAAATAGTTCACCTTTAGTTTGATGTTGAGGTCACTTGACAAAAATGAATAAATAAATAAAATTCTTCTCATTACTTCAGCTCTCCCATCTCTCTTTGCTCATTTCTCTCCCACCTTACTAGTCACCCTTCTCCAATTTTAATGTATTTCATGTGCTTTTTTTTAACCTTGGGTGTTTCGTTTTAGTTTAGAGAGTGATTTTTGAAATAGTGTGATTTAGCAAATTAATTTGTATATAAGTGATTTATTAAAATTGATTTCATATAATCATTTTAATGTATCTAGTTCTACATTTTTAAAAATAGTTTTTATTACAATCAAAAGTGATCTTGAATGATTGAGAGTATGTTTGGGAGTGACTTTAGAATAAGTGTTTTAATATTAAAAAATTTAATTATTGTAAAAGTGTACAGTAAATTATTCTAATATTTATTCTACATTTGTAAAAGAGATTTTGATTTAATTAAAAATGTTTTTCATGATTAATGTTTGTTTTCAAAAGTGATTTTAGAATCATCAAATTATTGATAAGGGCATTAAATTTGAGTAGAAAAAAAATAGAGGCTTGTAAGTAAAACATATAGAGAAGAAAAATTATGAGGAAAATAAAATTTAAAAGAAAGAAAATAGAGAGCTAAAGAAACATTGTAGAGGGAAAAAATGTTAGAGACATGAGAGACAAAATAAATTAAAGAGAGAAAATTTTAATGGTTAGATAAAAATTCAAAGATAAAAAATAAAGTTAGAGAGATAAAAAAAATAGGGAGAAAAACTTTAAAGAGAAAGAAAAAGTTAGAGGGAGGGACACAAAATTAGTAAAGAGGTACCAATTTTAGAGAAAGAAAAAGTTAAAAGATATTTAAAAACATTGGAGATAGAAAAAAGTGATAAAAAATAGATAAAAATTTGAGAGACAGAATTTAGGGACATTTTTTTTATTAATATTATAATTTTTGAAACTTTTTATTAAAATATAGTAGTTTGGAAACTTATTATATTAATATTGTTGTTTAAATTTCGGATAGCAAGTTGTCTCTTCAACAGACGACCTGCTCAACGCGGGGCATGAGGTCGTCTCTAAAATTGCCAAGTAGATTTAGGATCCGTTTAGAATACATTTTAATTTAAGGGTGTGTTTGGTTTAACTTTTCAAGTGTTTAATTTTGAAAAAAAAAGTAATAATTTTGAAAAAATTTCTTGTGTTTGACAACCACTAAAAATGACTTATTAGAAAATGAGATTGATAAATAAATCATTTTAAGAGAAACACTTGAAACCAACTTTTTTTAAAAAATCTTTTTAATATACAATAATTTGTGTATAAAAACATTTGTGGGAAAATACGACCAAACATATGAGTGTTTAAATTCTAAACAATTTTTATACAAAATGATTTTTAAAAAATGCATTCTTGAAAAACATTTAAATTGAAATGTATTCCAAACGGATCCTAAGGGTGCGTTTGGAATACCTTTTAATTTAAGTGTTTTTAAAGAATGCATTATATTATAAACATTTTGCAAAAAAATGGTTTAAAATTTAAACACTCATATGTTTGGTTACACTTGTTCATAAGTGTTTTTATACCCAAGTTACTATATGCTTAACAACTCTTTTTAAAAAAGTTGCTTTCAAGTGTTTCTCTCAAAATATATTATTTCTCAATCTCATTTTTTAATAAGTCATTTTTAGTGGTTGCCAAACACTATAATTTCTTTCAAAATGATTTTTTTTCAAAATTAAACACTTGAAAAGTTAAACCAAACACACCCTAACTAATTTATTTTTTATAACATATTTAATTTTATATATTTTCTATAAAGCCCTACTTTTTATTTTTAAAAAATTAAAATTACAACGAATAATAATTATTTAAACAAATTTTATTATTTTATCTTATAAAATAAATAACAATTCTTTTAAAAAACTATAAGTAATGCACTTAGTCATTTTAAGGTTTTTATTTAATATTGCAATTGTTAAATTACAATTAATTATACTTAAAAGTTAAAGCTTATAATTATTTAAGTTAAATTTTAATTACTAAATGAAAAGAATGTAAAATGGTATTCATTTTGTTTAAAAAAGAAAAAAAGAACAAAAACAAAAACTGCACTATAATATTCCTTTTGTTTAAAAAAGAAAAAGCTATGTTAAATTTTAATTCCTTTTGAAATGAAAAGGAAATGATGTTTTAAAGAAAATGGATAAAATAAAATATTTTGTAAGAAAAATAATTTAGTTAACTTTTAAATTCTAGGGAGAAGAATGCAATTTAATATTCAAGAAGAAAAAAAAATTGTGCCAACAAAAGCATAGCTCAACCGACATAAAGTTGTACTGATGACCACGAGATCTGTGGTTCGAATCCCTCACCCCACATGTTATAAAAAAAAAAAAAAAAAAACTGTAAGCAACAAATAAAATAGAAAAAAAATGAGGAAATGAGACATAAAAAAAGAAAGAAAAAATAAGTTTTGTCTAAAACAAGAAAAAAGAAACCGCAAACAAAAAATTGAAAACAAGTGAAAAACGAAAAAGGAAAAAAAAAGAAATAAAAATAAAAAAAATCGCATTAGGAATGAGTCAAAAACCTCACGGTTCATCTTCTAAGCTGGTGCGCTCAGCCACTGTAGCAGAAATGGAACAATGTAATAAAAACGTTTGAACATATTTTATTAATAGATTAAATTACTTGGCCACATCATCACATACCTCATGCAATGTGGTGCAGGTCGTCTCTTAAGGGCTAAGTTATAAAAAATATCCTTGAACTATGGGATTTGTTTAAAAAATGCCCCTGAACTTTAAAAAGTTTCAAAAAAGCCCTTGAACTTTAAAAAATGTTTCAAAAATACTCTTGCTGTTAAATTTTTGATGGAAACCGTTAAAGTTTTAGTTTCATTAATACCCTTGAACTTTCAACAAATTTTCAAAAATACCCTTATTGGAAAATGCTTCTTTTTTTTTTTCTTCTCTCACCGTAAATTCTTCCTCTATGAAAATTAATGAGAAGCTTTACTTATTTGTCATGTATTCGTCGTAAATTCTTCCTTCTCGATTTCAAAGTTTGTTTTCATCTGGTATTGTGTTGCACACAACCTTTTATAAGCAAAGTTTTGCATTAATTTTCATGGAGGAAGAATTTATAATGAGAGGAGGAAAAAAAAGAAGAAGCATTTTCCAATAAGGGTATTTTTTTAATTTTTTTTGAAAGTTCAAGGGTATTAATGAAACAAAAACTTTAACGGTTTCCATAAAAAAATTAACAGCAAGGGTATTTTTGAAACATTTTTTAAAGTTCAAGGGCATTTTTAAAAATTTTTAAAGTTCAGGGACATTTTTGAAACAAACCCCATAGTTGAGGTAATTTTTATAATTTAGCCCCTCTTAAGAGACGATCTACTATTAGAAATTTAAACAACAATATTAATATAATAAGTTTCAAAACTACTCTATTTTAATAAAAAGTTTTAAAAATCATAATATTAATAAAAAAAAAAACCCAAAATTGAGTTGGAAATAAAGATTATAAAAACTTTAGAAAGAGAAAAATTAAGGGGGAGTTTCTTAAAGAAAAAATAGGGGGAGAGTCGAAAAAATTCAAGATAAATAACTATAGAGTGAAAAAAAAAATTAAGGGAAAAAATTAACTTTTCACATTATTTTAGAACAAAATTAAGTGAAATGAGAGAATTTAAAAAAGTTCATATAATAGTAATTTTAAAAGCCAAATCTTTCATTGTCACTTTTCAAAAATCATTTCGGAATCACCTCCTAGTGATTGACTAGGAATCACTTATCTATCATTATCGAACACAATCTTTTTAAAATACAAAATATTTTGGAATGACAAAAGTGATTTTGGTCATTCCAAAATCACTCCAAAACATGTTTTTATCAAGTTGTATCAATTTTTACCTTAAACTTCCAATCTATCGTGAACCAAAAATTATTTATATCGAGTTGTATCAACTTTTTTTTTTTAAAAAAATATCTAACAAATATCTAAAATAATTATTTGGTTAAAGCATGATCCAAAAATTCATCCAATGAAAGACATAAGCCTGGTTGGAGGTTGGGCTTACCCGATCTAAAGCCCAAAGAAGTATTATAGGTCGATTGAACCTACAGTTAGCAATTTTTTGGGCCAAGCCCATAGGACAAGATTAACCCCATTGGAATGGTTACAAATGCATATGCATACTCTATTTTGAAAAATGGTCAAACATTTTTTTTTTAAATGAAAAAATGGCTAAACCGTATTTGAGCATTAAATTCGATTTGAATTTCCTTCTCCTATCTACATCCGATTTAATTATTTTCATCCGCTCCCTACTTTTAAGGCAGATGTTATTTAATTTTTTTCTTTTTTTTTTAATTTCCTGATTCTCTCTAGTTGATTTACACAATCAATTTAAATTTGTTTAAAAATCCAAAAATGTTAATTTGAATTTAGATTTTCCATTTTTAAACCCTAAATCTATAGATTCGTTGTTTGACCAAAACTAAACAACTACAATCAATTAAGAAATCAATGTCAAGTTTTTGTTTCATAGGAGTTCTAAATCAGTTTCCTTTTTTTTTTAAAGATTCATCCATAGGTATCTCCCAAACTTTTGGAGGAAGATTATCAAGTCTAAGTAGAAGAAACTCCTCAAGGTTGTTCCTAAGGATTATATCAAAAAATAGGTTTGACGCTTCTGTTCTAATATTATTAGATTATAGGGTAAAATACCTTTTTGGTCCCTCATGTTTCGAGTCAGTTTCTAATAGGTCCCTACGTTTCAAAATCGGACAATCAAGTCCCTACTGTTCCGGAAATGTTTCTATTGAGTCCCTCTAGGACTGACGTGGAGGTTTAAAATAATAAAATATTAATTTTTAATTAAAATAATAATAATATAATAATAAAATAATAAAATTATTATTATTATTATTATTGAAATATAATAATAATAATAATAAAATTAAAAAAATCATTATTATTATTAAAAAAAAAAGAAACTTCTCTCTCCTCCTCCCCCACCTTCCCCTTTATTCTTCTCCCGCCGCCCCCACCTTCTCTCTCTACTTCTCTCCGCCGCTGAAGTCTTCCCTGTCGCCGCCGGAGATCCTTCCACCGTCGCCGGAGCTCATTCTTCTTCAAAATCCGAACCCCTCTTCTTCTCACCCTCTCTTCCTCTCGCGTGTGCCTGAGTCCGCTCCCATCTTCAGATCTGAGAAAAAAAAAAAGAACCAAAACCCATACGAGCAGCGACGACTCACAGTAGCTTCAAAGCGGCGATGTTCGGGTAGGTTGATTTAGGCTAAGAAGAAGAATAAGGGTTGTGGCGACGGGGTTTGAAGAAGACGGTGGGGGGGGGGATTTGTTTGAAAAAAGGGGTGCGGTCGCGAGAGCATCGCCCTCAGAAGGAGGGGGATTTCGATTTCAATTTTTTGTTCCACTAAATACTTCTGAAATCGAACCAAAACAAAAACCCAGAAATTAATTTACCTGAATAGCAAGCTCAATGGCGAGAAGCGAGTTCGAATCGTCCTCTCTGAAGTCCAAAAACTCGCCAGACTGGTTCGAATCCAATGAAACAGAGACCCGATTCTTCTCAAACTCGTCGTCATCGTCATCTTCCTGAACTCTCAAAGCAGACCCATGTTCGAAATCACCATTATAGAAGTTCAAAAACTCGTCGACCTCACACTCCTCGCCGGCGACGAGATTAGCTCCATTGAAATCCAAAATTTCCTCCACCAAATCGTCTTCTTGAGAAAGTTTCATCGCTAATTCCCAGTGGAAGCTTGATTTCAAAGCCTTAGCCGCCAAACTCTCCATTTTCTTCAAAATCCAAACCAGAAAAACAAATGATTTAGAAACAAAAATCATATAAAAAAAACGATTTGTTGTTGTTCTTCGTAATATTTATTACCTGTTTGAGAAGGGAAGAAAATAATTGCAAGGAGAAATGGAAAGGATGGGTCAGAGCGGCAGTTGCAGATTCCAAATTTTGGAAAGATAAATTGGGAGGATATCTGACGGCAAAGCTTCGACGGCGGGGAGAAGAAGAGAGAGAGAAGGTGGGGGCGGCAGGAGAAGAATAGAGGGGAAGGTGGGGGAGGAGGAGAGAGAAGTTTCTTTTTTTTTTTTAATAATAATAATGATTGATTTTGTTTTATTATTATTATTATTATATTTTAATAATAATTATTATTATTTTATTATTTTATTATTATTTTAATTAAAAATCAATATTTTATTATTTTAAATTGCCATGTCAGCCCTAGAGGGACTCAATAGAAACATTTCCGGAACAGTGGGGACTTGATTGTCCGATTTTGAAACGTAGGGACCTATTAGAAACTGACTCGAAACATGAGGGACCAAAAAGGTATTTTACCCTAGATTATATTAACCAGGGTTGTTAAGTTTATCTTAGTTAGTTGGTTAATTTCATGTATTTGTTATTTACTTTAATCAGTTAGTTAGCTCCCTGGTTAACCTCTGTATATATATTATTATCTGTTTACATTAATATATGAGAGAGTGTGAATATTTTCCTCTCAAACTTAAAATGGTATCAGAGCGTTAATTTTTTTTCGCTCCCGCGTTTCTTCTTCAACTTCCAATTTCTCCTAGCTTTCTTCCTTAATTTCTCCCATGGCGGACAAAGGATCAGGAAGCATCACAGGATCGGGAAGTACTGCTTCTTCTTCATCCACTTCAACGGCTTCTATTGAAGCCCAACTCAATCCCTATTTTTTGTATTACTCATTCGGCTCCTCATCAATTCTTGTTTCTCAACCATTACTTGGAGCAATCAATTACACCTCATGGAGCCGTGCAATGCGAATGGTAATTTCCGGTAAGAACAAACTTGGTTTTATTACTGGAAAGATTTCTAAACCAGAGGAGGAAGGACGTTTGCTCGAAGTTTGGGAATGCAACAATGATATCGTTGCTTCTTGGATTCTCAACTCCGTGTCAAAGGAAATTGCTGCAAGTATTGTCTACACAGGTTCTGTAAAGGCTGTATGGGACGAATTGAGAGATCGATTCAAACAGACGAATAGCGCAAGCATATATCAATTGCGAAAAGATCTTGTTACACTGCGCCAAGGCTCGATGTCTATTGAAACGTACTATACCAAGTTGAAGACGATTTGGCAAGATCTCTGTGATCACCGCCCTACTACAAGCTGTACATGTGGAGGATTAAAGCCGTTTCTTGAGCATCTCGATTCCGAGTATGTCATGACCTTTCTTATGGGATTGAATGAGTCTTACTCTGCAATTAGGGCTCAAATTCTTCTTATGAAGCCAATCCCTTCCATTACCGAAACCTTTTCTCTTTTAATTTAAGAGGAAAGACAACGATCTGCCGGCATTCTTGAATTACCTTCCGATCCTGTTGCCCTTGCTGTTGGTGATAGTTCGAAGAAATCTTCTCCCCCAGACCATTCTCGGAAGAAGGATAATTCAAATCAAAGGCATGTTTGTACTCACTGCAACATCAAAGGGCACACCATTGATAGCTGCTACAAGCTACACGGCTATCCTCCAGGTTACATATTTCGTTCATCGAGCAATTCTGATACTTCAGCAAACAGTGCTATTTCGCAACCTGCCGCCCCTGTCAACTCGACCTTTTCGCCTAATTTCTTCTCCAGCCTCACCCCTACTCAGCACTCTCAACTGATGGATTTGTTGAGTTCTCACCTTCAGACTGCAAAACACATAACCTGTCTCTGTAGCTACTGCTATCTCTCATGCTACAGGTATTTTCTCTATGGCATCCTCCTCTGTTCTTGATTCCAAAGATTGTTGGATCGTTGATTCTGGTGCATCACGTCATATTTGTCATAATCGGGATATTTTTCGAAGTTGGCGTCATATTGAACCTATTTCAATTGTTCTACCAACTACATACAAAGTCAGTGTTGAGTATATTGGTGACATTCATCTCTCCACAGATTTGGTCCTTCATGACGTCCTTTTTATCCCCAAATTTGCCTACAACTTGGTCTCTGTAAGTTGTTTGCTGCAAGAAGGACACTATTCTGTTACATTTTCTTATTCTAATTGCCTCATACAGGACAAGCCTCGGTTGAGAACGATTGGCAAGGCTGAATGTTGTAACGGTTTGTACTTGCTCTCTAATGCATCAACCTCTTCAATTTCCACTGCTGTGTGTTCAGTCTCTGTCTCCACTTGGCATCACCGTTTAGGTCACCCTTCCCCTAAACGTTTGGCTTTGTTGAAGAACACCTTACGGTTTACTGATTCTTCTTTACATAGCTCACATTGTCCTGTTTGTCCTTTGGCAAAACAAAAACGTTTATCCTTTCATTCGAATAATCATGTAGCTTCACATGTCTTTGACTTGATACATGTTGACATTTGGGGCCCCTTACATACTCCTACATATAATGGTTACCGGTATTTTTTGACATTGGTAGATGATGCTTCAAGATTTACTTGGGTATACTTGATTCGTCAAAAGTCTGATGTACTTGTTGTCATTCCTCGTTTCTTTAAGATGATTAGCACACAGTTTTCCAAATGTATCAAGTGTTTTCAATCTGATAATGCTCCGAAATTTAAGTTTGCTGATTTTTTCGCCAATACTGGAACTGTCCATCAATTTTCATGTGTAGAACGATCACAGCAGAATGCAGTAGTCGAGCGAAAACACCAACATCTGTTGAATGTTGCTCGTACTCTATTCTTTCAATCTCGTGTTCCACTAAGGTTTTGGGGGCACTGTGTTTTAACTGCAGCACATCTCATTAACCGTACACCAATGACTTTTTTACTTGACAAGTCTCCCTTTAACGTCTTGTACGATGATATTGTTGATTATTCTTCATTAAGAGTCTTTGGGTGCCTCTGTTATGCTTCAACTCTTGCTGCTCATCGCACTAAATTTGAACCTCGGGCACGGTCTTGTGTGTTTTTGGGATATCCTGCTGGTGTAAAGGGCTATCTCTTATATGACATCTCTAAGAAACAAATTTTTATGTCTAGGGATGTTCATTTTATTGAGGACTCATTTCCTTTTCATTCTATTACTGCTGCCGATGATCTTGTTGATGCCTTTCCTGATTTGGTTTTACCCTTACCTGTTCTCGAGGATACGACTCATGGCACTTCATCAAGTTCTGCTGCACCACTGGTTGCGAATGACAGTTCACTACAGCATATGGTTATTGATACTGATAACAGCACGTTACCTGGCCCTGTGTTGCCCTGTTGATTCATTGGAGCATATTGATTATAATCCCTCTGGTGATGATAACATCCCAGACACTGCAACTTCTTCAGCTCCTTTGGCCCTTAGATGCTTTTCACAGCCACATAACCCCCCAGGCTTCCTAAAGGACTATCACTGCCATCTCTTGAAGCATGAGTCCCCTTTGTTCACTTTGAACAATGCTTACTCTCTTGATAAATATTTGTCATATGAAAAACTGTCCCCTACTCACAAGCATTTTCTCTTGAGTGTTTCAACAGATTTTGAACCCTCATTTTATCACGAGGCTGTTAAGCACACTCCTTGGCGAAAAGCTATGGATGAGGAAATTGTAGCCATGGAAAGAACTCACACTTGGAGCTTGGTCCCTTTGCCACCTGGCCATCGTGCAGTTGATTGTAAGTGGGTCTACCGCATCAAGTATAAGGCTGATGGCACAGTTGACCGTAACAAGGCGAGGCTAGTTGCCAAAGGATACAATCAGCAAGAAGGTATTGACTTCCTTGAGACTTTTTCTCCTGTGGCTAAGATAGTTACTGTTAAGATTTTGCTATCTTTGACTGCTTCTCATAATTGGTCTCTCGTGCAAATGGACGTCAATAATGCTTTTCTGAATGGTGAATTATTTGAAGAAGTCTATATGCAATTGCCCCTTGGCTATTATGCTGATTGTAAGTCATCCTCTGCCCCCCTCGTTTGCAAACTCAATAAGTCGATATACGGTCTTAAACAGGCTTCTAGGCAGTGGTTTTCTAAGTTTTCTAGTGTACTCTTGGCTGCTGGTTTTTCTCAGTCGAAAGCAAATTATTCTCTCTTTACAAGAGGTCAAGGTCCTTCTTTTGTAGCCCTATTGGTGTATGTCGATGATATTTTATTGACTGGTCCTTCTCTGATTGAAATTAGTCGTCTGAGAAGCCTTTTACACAGTCAATTCTTACTTAAGGACCTTGGTAATGCGAAGTACTTTCTTGGACTTGAGCTTTCTCGGTCTACGAAAGGTATCTACTTGTCCCAACGCAAATATTGCCTTTAGATTCTCGAGGATTCTGGCTTCTTAGCTTCAAAGCCCGCTGTTTATCCCATGTCACCTAATGTGCGGCATTCTATGGACAAATCTGGTCCTCCCTTGAACAATGAAGAAGCCACCTCTTATCGTCGTTTGATTGGCCGCCTATTGTATCTACAAATTTCTAGACCGGACATATCTTTTCCAGTTCACAAACTTAGTCAATTCCTGGCTAAACCTTGTACTGGACATCTAGCTGCTGCCCATCATTTGCTCAGATATCTCAAAGGCACAGCGGGTCAAGGCATACTTCTGCATTCTTCTCAAGATTTTCGCCTCAAGGCTTTTGTGGACTCAGACTGGGGTTCCTGCCTTGATTCACGGCGATCGGTCACTGGTTTTTGCGTGTTTTTTGGACCTTCTCTTGTCTCATGGAAGTCCAAAAAGCAAGCAACCGTCTCCCGCTCATCCACTGAGGCTGAATATCGAGCTCTTGCTCACATTTCTAGCGAGATCCTTTGGATTTCCAGTTTACTTAAAGATCTCTGTGTTTCTATTCCTACTCCAGCTGCCATTTACTGTGACAATCTTGCTGCTATATCCATTGCCAACAATCCCACATTTCACGAACGTACGAAGCATATCGAGATCGACTGCCACTTCGTACGTTATCTGGTTCAGCGTGGTGTCGTCAAACTTCTTCCCATTCGATCGAGTTTACAACTCGCTGACATGTTCACGAAGTCCTTACATGCCTCCTCCATTCGCGGTTTTCTGGTCAAGATGGGTGTTTTTGATCTCCATTATCCATCTTGAGGGGGGGGGGGTATTAGATTATATTAACCAGGGTTGTTAAGTTTATCTTAGTTAGTTGGTTAATTTCCTGTATCTATTATTTACTTTAATCAGTTAGTTAGCTCCCTGGTTAACCTCTGTATATATATTATTATCTGTTTACATTAATATATGAGAGAGTGTGAATATTTTCCTCTCAAACTTAAAATTTATCTCCAGTGTTTTTTCACCATCTTTTCAGTATTATAGATAAATACTATAAATGCTTCAAATACATCATGCAGAATAACAATTTTAGCTCTTTGCACTCTTCAACAAGTAGTCAATTGCTTACAAATATTCCAAATTTGTAATACAATAGAGTATGTATCCATAATATAATATTTTTTTGATATGGCAACAATGTATCATGTTAGTGTCATATCTTATCTTTTTGTTGCCTATTTCAAATGTTTTTCGTAAAACATGGAGTATAAGATGTAAATATTCATTTTTGTATAGCTTTTAGCAATAATGCACGTATGATTTTTTATGTATGCAAATACTGTCTATCCACAACATTTTATAACTTAATTTATGTTTGAAGTTAACCCATGAAATTTTATGTCTTTGTTTACACATTGACATTAATGACCAATAGGGGTGTGCAGAAACCGACCCAAACCGACGAACCAGACTTCGGTTTGGTTTTTCTTGTAGTTTTCAGTTTCTCGGTTCATCCTTTTGAAAAACCAAACTTTTCGGTTCAGTTCTCGGTTCGACTCTTTAAAAAAAACATATAAAACCGAACCGAATCGAATTCTTAAATATCTCTTAGAAAACCTAGCCCAAACTAAATAAGCCCACTACAATATATAGTTCAATAGCCCAACTAGCCCAAAATAGTCAGCCCAATACTTATTTTTTTTTTTATCTTTCTCTAAAACCCTAATCTTTAGTCACCTACCCCCACTTCAGCGTCGTTTCCCTCTTTCTCTCCACCTGCACTATTTTTCCTCTCTCCATCTCCACTATTTTTCCTTCTCACTGCGATTGGATCGATCTTACTCCTGCCATGGTTGTCGTTGATTCCTCTCGTCGTGGTCATTCGTCATCGTCGTGTTGCTTTTCCTTCACTTTTTCGCTTTTTTTTTTTTTGAGAAAACACTCATGCGTAGGCTACTTCTTCCGTCCTTTTTTTTTAAGCCTCCCCTCAAGTTTCTGGAAGTAAAAATGGGGAATCTGTTTTTTTTTTTTGAAAATTTTTTCTTTTAAGAAAGAGGACATAATCAAAAGAAAAAAAATAAAAAAGAAATAAAATCAGTTTAAAACCGAACCAACCTGTCTAAGAACTGAAACTGATTGGTTCGGTTTTAAACCAAAAAAAAAAATCGATTTGCTCGGTTCGCAACTCCTGAGAACCAAAGGGTTCGGTTTGTCAGTGGTTTCGACCAAAACCGAACCAAACTGAACCATGATCACCCCTTTGACCAAGAGGTCTGTGGTTCAAATCTTCTACCCCACATATTGTCAAAAAAAAAAAACTTTAATTCTCACTTACAATTTATTTGTATCTTTACCATGCCTAGTCAAATCTAAAAATGCACCTTATGCTATATTTATTCTAAATTTGGATAATTTTGCAATTGTATGTAATCTTAGATTATGTTGCAGGTTTATTTAATTTTGAACCACAAGATATTCTCTCAATTTTATAGGTTTTAGAATTTAAATGGAATTAGTCACGTTCTTTTTTTTTTTTTTTTTTTTAATTTGATTTAAGACTTCATGGTTTTATGTGGTAGTTTTTAGGATTTAGAATTTAAACAGATTTGATCTTTGATTTAAGATTCGATTTTAGACATTAGTTTCCTAATTTGGAGTGAGAGGTCATTTAGCCAATTATTTCTTTGTAGATTCAATTTAAAATTAGAGATTGACGATTTTTTTTTTAAAAAACGTCTGACATTTTTATCAAAATGATTAATTAATAATTTAATAGTCATTTATCTAAGTTGTCCCTTAACCCCAATTAATTAGGTCCCGTTTGATAGCCATTTGGTTTTTGAAAATTATGCTTGTTTTCTCCTAGATTTCCTACCATGACTTTCATCCTAGTTAAAGTTGCATTTGAATTCCTAGCCAAATTTTAAAAACAAAAACAAGTTTTTGAAAACTAAGGGCCCGTTTGGTAACGTTGTCGTTTCTTGTTTCTGTTTCTTCATTCTTAATAAAGAAAAATAGAATTTCATGACCCTAACACCTCTACATTCAATAATAATAAACCTATATTCTTATTTATGTTTGGAAAAAATTGGAAACAAGAACAAAAAAGGAGAAACTAGTTTTAGTTGTTCCCAAAAGTTTTATACAAATTTTGGGAGTGTTTCTAAACAATGAGAAACAAGAAACATACATAGTTATTAAATACTTAGATTTTTTAATGAAATTGGAAACAAGATACAAGAAACGAGAACGTTACCAAACGGGCCCTTCTTTTTTTTGTTTTCAAAATTGGACTAGATTTTTTAAAACAAGGTAGAAGATTGATATTAAAATAAAAAAACTTACAGGTGGGAATATGTGTATAAGCTTAATTTTCAAAAACAAAAAATCAAGTGATTATCAAACGAGACCTAATTAATCAATCGAGTGGAGTTATTGAAACCCATCATTGCAAATATAATGGACAAATGAAAATGGAAGAATGACCAAGAGAAATGAAGGCCGCCCAATAAAATTTCTTCCAATAAACCAAAATATGTGGCGGCGCCTGCGGGACACATCATTTATCCAAAGCCTCATCAATGATGGCCCAACTTACAAAATTTTAAAACTTATACAACAAATCAATCTCTTGCAAATTGAAAAGATGGTACAATTTTTTGCTGTCATTTTACCAACTCAAAGTTGGGTTTGGCATTGGCAGCCGCTGCCACCAAAAGTCAAAACATATTTAACTTTTCTTTTTAATAGAAACAAATTAGAAAAAAGAGATTTTGGAAGATGTTTGGAATATGAGAATTTGACGACAAAAAGAAAAAAAGTTATCGAATCCTTTTCAGAAAATTACAAAATTACGTTGATCACTTGGATTATGCTTAAGTTGGTAAACCAAATGTCTATAGTTGTAATTTTGACATAATTTCATTGATCAAAAAATTAGTATTTTTTTAAAAAAAAAACAATTTTAATCATTTTTATATGTTAAAAGTTTGAACCTCACTTATCTTAAAACAATTGTAAGTTTAATTTATCAATTTTACACGTGAAAACTCGGTATTTGGTTTGGTTTATGGGAAGGATTTGTAGGATAAGATTGGAAAGTATATAAATATATAAAATTTATAATTTAAAATTGCTTTGAATAATGAATAATCTATTTAATTAAATGCTATATTTTATGACTATGTACATTGTACGATCAAAATTACTCCTACTGTATTTGAGAGCATTTATTATGAGTGAGATTTTTTTAATAATAAATAATTCGCATGCTGCCAAAATCAAGTCGGCCACCATCCAAACACTGTTCAAGCATAGGCAGTGCTTGAAAATACTTTTTTTTATTTTTAATATTAAATTGTATTTTTAAAAATATGAGTTTCATTTGTTAATGTTTGGAGGTTTTCTCTTTTTAAAGAGTGAAAATATATTTAGTAAGAGAAGTTTTAATTTGAAATTTGATTACTTTTTTTTTTTTTTAAATTAAATTCTAGATCTGAAGTTCAGGTATAAATACCTCTTTTACCACACTCTCAAACACACAACAACAAGTTCAATTGTCTCTTTTTTTTTTTTACTTTCTCATGTTTCTCTCATTTGCTCTTTTGAGAACACATTTGGTAAAAAAATGGGTGTTATTTGTTGTGGAGTTTTGAATTCAACTTCTTAGTGCAGAGTGGTTTGAGCTACACAATGTTTCAGTTTGGTTGTTGTATCTTGGAGATGACAGACCAGAGAAGACCTACTGCGGATTGATAAAGATTTATTCACTGTAGAGGACTTGAATGTCCTTAAAGAGAACGAGATACCCACGTTGCAACCTAATTCTAATTTATGTGTTTGTTTCTCAATATTTACTTCATTTTATTGTGTTATTTGTAATTCCTCCAACAGAGAGTATATACTAGGCTACTATATAATTGAGCATAACTTTTTTTTTAGGAGAATTTGAACATAACTTAATTAGTTAAGACATTTTAACTTTAATAAAAAAGATGAGGGTTTGAATCTTCACTCTCAAATATTGTTGAACTAAAAAAAAGAACACTAAATATTTCGAATTATAAATTATAATTTTTTTTTTCTTATATCAATATATAATCATACTATTGAACAAACAAATATCAAAGTATATATAAAGTCGTATTTTCTATTAAAAAATTACTATAAAACCTATTTGTTTATTTATAGTTCGGTAATCAATATTCTTAGATATATTATAAATGTTGGTTACATAAAAAAAACATATTTTACATTAATGCATTTAATTTATTTTTTTTTACATACGAATTTGTGCCTCTTTAACACATAAATGAATATATATATATATTTTTTTTTGACAATACACACATAAATGAATATTTATAAGGTGCCACTATAACTATGTAGATACATAATAGTGTCTTGTGCTTTACATGCATGAAGCATGATGGCATATCGCCAATGTGAACATAGCTCAACTGACATAACTCTTGTACTAATGACCAAGAGGTTCATGGTTCGAGTTCCCACACTCCAACATGTTGTAAAAAAAAAAAAAAAGCATGATGGCACATAATGGGTGCACCTTTTCTACACTCAATTTCTCATGTCAAGTTTGACAAGCAACGCCACAAATTGAATATCATGTAACGACGTCCTCAAGCCTCATGTCTTTTTGGCCTATTTTGGTAGGATTGTGAAATAGGTAGGATTGTGAAGGGGTTTGAAATTGATTTGAAGGGATAATTAATAATACCACGAAGAAGTGACAAAATATAGAACGTTATTGAGAAGTGTTAGAAGCGATCAAAATAGTACCAATATAAATATAAATATCCATAATGAGAATTTAAAATTTATTTATAGAGTACTAAATAAATTAATTCAAAAAAAATTAAGAAGAACTAGCTAATTTTCATAATTCTTTTAAGATTCTTAATTTCTATAATATTTTTGTTGTATTCCTCATAAAAATGAGATGGAAATGAGATCATATAATTCCTATAAAAATAACTGCACTATTGCATTTGTAAAATAGAATTGGTTCTACATTTTGTAATTTTAAAATCTCAATATACCATAGTTAAAATATTAGAAAGATTATGAAATTTATATTTTAATGAATAAATTATTCGTGGAAAAAAGTAAAATACATAATTCATTAATTAATTTGTGATATACGTCCTCATGAAACAAGTTTGACATTTAAGTGGAAGGGCTGAGTTTGGACAGTCCAAAAGTAATTAACATAATAATTAGCATTTGTTCAATTCAATGAATCTAGTCTTATGAAAAACATTAAAAAAAATTATTATTATTTTTTTAAAAAAAGAAAATTCTAGAGATGTGCAATTAAGAACTAGTTCAAGTGGATTACAAAAGTGGGTTGAATAATTGAGACGTTATTTTATTTTGAAGGCTTCGAGCATGTGGAAGATGACTCATTATCCTTCCCTTGTAATAAATTAGTAATCTTTGTATTTCCAAAAAGAAAAAAAAAAAAAACTAAATAAATTAGTAATCTTTTGGTTTAATTGTTTGTGAAAGGAAGGGACAGAAAAAAGATGTTGATGGGAGGGGTGCTCTTTTTTTCAAATTAGTATTAGGTGCTTCTGGTACAATGAGACGGATAGTTTTGCACCGTTAGATGTAAGAGAGAGAAATTGTAACAGTACCTCGACTTTGTATCCAACGGTTATTATGGATAGACAAATTTGAAGATGCACATCTGACGATTTTAAAGATGGAACTTCATTGTATCGAGAACACCTAATAATTTGTCGTATGGATTGCCTAAGAGCGAAGAGTATCGATTAGAGGACCGAGAGGGAGTAAGTGGAGGGAATAATTTCCAATGAGCTAAAGGAACAAGGAATATTTTAATATTAAATTCAAATTTGAAGTTTTATTTGATAATTTTATATATTTGAATTATATGATTCAACATTTGAAATATATTTATAGTTAATTAGATAATTTTATATGAAATATATATATATTTTTTCTTTTAGGACTAGGAGGCTTAAAAATTTTCTCTTTAAAAGTAAATTTTTCATGAAAAATTAAACATTGAAAGAAAAATGTATGGTAGAGAATTAACTATCAATTCAAAATTTTTGAAAAGAATTAATTTCTTTAATAGAGATTAAAAAGAAAAAAACTAGATGGGGAAGACACTTTGCACAGAAAACCTGAACTTCGTGAAATTTAACGAAAATTTTTTAGGGAATGAGAACTTAAATGAGGGGTATAGATAAGGATGAAGAAGCCATCCTTGTGCCT
The DNA here is from genome assembly GCA_017139565.1 of Luffa aegyptiaca. Taxonomy (NCBI): domain Eukaryota; kingdom Viridiplantae; phylum Streptophyta; class Magnoliopsida; order Cucurbitales; family Cucurbitaceae; genus Luffa; species Luffa aegyptiaca. The sequence goes on from CM029397.1 coordinate 30,707,810, forward strand.
TGTTGTGTGAACATCTCTAGTTGATGGTATTGCTAGGTGCAAATCAAGATTGAAAAAAGAAATCAAATTGTAACGACCCGACTTTTTAAATAGTCTTTAAGGGACCGTTACGACAATGCATGCTTCGGAGACATTTTTAAATAAAAACATTTAAAAATATAAAACACTAATTTAAGTAAAAACTTTAAAACAAAGCTTTTATTCGAGATCCCTAAATTTTAAAAGTTTTAAATAATTTCTAAGATATAAATGTATATGACCTCTAGAAAATTTCTCAAACAAATTTATAAATCAATAAAGTAAAACGAAGTTCTCAAAGCGGAAGAAAAATATGAAATTCAGGTCCTCTCATGGTTGTCTATCAGATTCTCATCAATCGCCTTTCATCTGCTCTTGCCTTTACCTGAAAAAAAATATTTTTGAAAAGAATGAGTATTTTAAATACTCAATAAGTGAACCTACTATTGAGGTTGGGTCACGCTTTAAAAACATTTTAAAAATCAACAACAAATGACTTTTTGGTGGCTCTAAACTTTATTTTAACTTACTAGTGAAAGATGATATACATCAATTTCATGCATATCCTCTACACATCAATTTCATGTGTCTCCTACGGAGGCCGTCAATTTCACGAAACCTTGCGAGGTCGTCAATTGCACGAACCTCGACTTAGGTACATCAATTTCATGTCTCTAAGTCCTATGTAGGCATCTCTGAATGTACATCAATTTCATGTACACTTATAAAACTCATAAATAATTTAAACTCATTCCTTTAATGGAATTTTGAGAGACCACCAACTCAATTATTTCAGATATCAACAAATACAAAGCAATAATAATAAAGTTCATGTTTTCAACAATTTTCATAACCGCTTACGTAATTAAAATAATAGATTTTTCATACACAATTTTCATGCTTTTAACAATAATAATAAATTTCATGAACAACTCATAAGCACGAAAATTTTAGAAAATCAAACACGCGCACCCAATTAAAAAGTTCAACAATAAGTTCACTTACCTCGGCTTAAACATTCTGAACAGAACTAAATTAATCCTTTAACTCCAAGGCTTTTAACCACACAAAAACAGAAAGATGCTTGCTGGTCGAGGTCTCAAATCCACCAATTAAATCACCAACACGCTATCAGCCTTGAAATCATGAAGCAAAAATAATGGGTATTTAATTAAACCTTAAAATCCAACCTAATAAACTTGAATCTCAATTACCCATTCAAGATTTGCCGGAATTTAAGCGGAGAACTTGCCGAACGAACTAATCAATGGATGGGTATTGAAATAAAAACTAAAATCAAGCGAGACAACCTTTAATCTAACTTACCCAAAGTTGAAACCGCCCAAAAACGTCGGAAAAAGAGCCTACAACCGCTTGAACACCGCTGCATGTCGAGAGGCTCGAGACCCACGCTCAATTTGGCGGAGAAGAAGGCCTGCTCACCGGACTGCTCGTCTCTGAACCGTAGTTGCGCCGCTGAGAGTTGTCCTAAGGAGTCGCGCGTCGCCGTGGATCCGTGAAGAACCACCGCCGCGAGCCTGCTGCAAACGTCGCGCCAACGAGACGCCGCCGCCGCCGCTGAGACTGAGACGTCGCCGCTGCTGCTGCTGATGTCGTCGCCGGTGAGGGAGATCGCTACCATCGAGATGGGGAGGTACCGCCAGCTGAAGATGGGGTATTATGGTGGGTGAAATCGTGAAAGAGGAGGAAAGGGGAGTTGAAGAAGATGGCTCACTGAAGGACTTGGGCTGCGTGTCGGCTAATTAAAGAATTAGGGCTTAGATAGCTGGCTCCCTTCTCTTTTTAATTACGAAAATGCCACTCATCCTAAAATTTAAAATTTTCACCAATTTTTTTAATTTCCCTCCAATTCCAAATTAACCCAAATTAACTCCAAACTAATGATTGAATTACGGACGTTACACAAATTGATTGAATAAAAATGTTTTGATCTCGATAGTTATGAATGACATTAATTTGTTATAGGATTATTTCCTCTGATTTTGCTTATCTTCATGGTATTTAGTGTGAAAAATACTTTAAAATGAGTATAACATTGTTGCAAGCATTTTTGAAGAGTTCAGGACCGATCGGGGGCATTTTGTTCATTTAAAAGAAACAAAATTCCCAAAATAACCTTGGCCAAACAAAAAATCAACTCGCGAATCAACAAATACAAATTTCCAGATAAAGTAGCGTCTAAACGCTAGAGGACATCACAACTCAACGCTGCAAACCCGAGCCTCAGTGTCTCAATGCTAAAGGACCGCTGGAGTGTCATCTTGTTTCCGAAGTGTGTCAACATAACCCCCAATGTCTCAATGCTGGAGGCACGTGCTTGTTTCTGTCAGCCCGATGCCAAAGCGCCTCAACACTGCTTAGAGCGTCTCGACGCTCTCGGCTGCCATATAAAGCCCTCCCTCTTCGGTTTTTAGGTTTTTCAACTTCGATTTTACTTTTGTCAGCCGTAATTGTTTCGATTTCTTTTGTATTTCTTCCATTTCTATTGTAATTACATTAGTTTAGATTAGTTTTATTAGTTTAAAATTGACTAATTGACAATACTCGTTGATTGAGAGTTATTTTTCCTAAATTTATAATTTATTGTGGATTTGAGAGGTATTTTTGTGTATTAACTAAGCATATCTAGATTAAAATAAGTTAGAAGCATTGGCTTAGGTGTATATGTTACGCAATTTGCTAACCGCAAGCGCACAGGTCAAGTTTTAATATAGTGTTTTCGTGTTAACGAGTGTCGTCCTCTAGATTGGGTTTCTAATCAAATTAATTACCACAAATACTTATGTCCAATTTTATCTAGAGAACAAAACTTAATGAGAATGAATAAACAAGACACAAAAGCTTAAAATTATGGAATTCAAATGATGACAAACTCTTAGGGAATTGATTTCACCGGTTGGGGTTGTGAATTAATTAATGGATGTATGACATGCAATGACTCATAAATCTAAGATTTTCTAAACTCATATTTATCTCTCCCGAGCATAAATAATTCTCACACATATGATTAACTCGATATCCATATCTAGATTCATTCACATGCATGGTTGTAATTAAATCCTATTAGCAATTTCTACAACTATCTTAGATCTCCCGATTTTTGGATTATTATAGTTATGAAATTCAATAATCTAAACTAAGTTTCCTCTCCCGAGCAAGAATTAGAGATAATATCGATTAACTCATGGCCAGTGAATTAAAAGCATTAAGGACATAAATTGCATAAATGAGTAAAAAACAATAAACATCTATAAAATAATTCAACAACACCCAAAGGGCTACATCAATCCCTAAGATATAGAACTTAGCTACTCATACGTGGCGTTACGATGTAAACTAAGTCTAAAACAACCATTAAAATAACTAAAGTAAGGAGAGAAAAGAGATAAAACACTATAGTCGCCGAAACCGCACGTCCCCGTCACGATCTCCACGAGCCGAGCCTTGAATCCCGTTCATCTACCTTGCTTAGCCTCCCACAGAAGGTCCTTAGTGAATTTAGGGCTAAAATTGCATCCAATGAACTCCCCTTGGCCGTAGCAAATCACATTCTATTTATAGCCAATCTGTCGACAACGTTGAGACGCTATAGGCAGCGTCGCAGTGCTGTCCCATTACCACCCATTCTATTTAAGGAAAAACTGAGAGCGTCGAGACGCTATTGTCACAGCGTCTCGACGTTGTGACCTTTGCCGCCTGAATCAAATAAGGAAACTCCTAGTGTCGAGACGCACAGAAAGCAGCGTCTCGACGCTAGCTCTTGAACTTGCCTCTTTTAAAAGCCTCCAACTTTGATTCTCTTCGTTTCCTTGGCCTCTTTTCGTGTCCCGAACACCTGATTAACTCCATTTTCTCGATTTAGCTCCAAAAATTGATTCCTACAAATAGAACATTAAAATGCATAAATTTGACCAATTTAATCTCAAAGACTAACTAAAATAGATAGGTAAAATAGCTTGCTATGCTCGCTATCAAACACCCCCAAACTTAAGCTTTTCTAGTCCTCGAGCAAACTCAAAATCAAGCGTAGGTTGAAGAATAGATGCAACAAACATGGCTCACTCCTCAAGGCTCATAAGTCAATAAACAAGCTATCAAGAGACATGCACATAAGACCCAATGAAGGAGACAAATCAAAAGTTTTCCAAAATTAACTTGCATAAGCGAGATCTAACTTAATTAGATTAGACTTTAATAGCTCGGGATTGGATTATTAAACTCTCAACTCATCTTCCCTCTACACTGGCACTAAGGATTCACTAATGAGCCAATGGAACAAATTAGTTTGTTTTTGTCCATACCTAAGTGCTTTTAAATTAAAAATTGAATCAAGCAATTAAAAGTGGCACTAGCTTTCACACACCTATTGTAGGGACCCATAACCTGAGTTTAACCCTTGATTGGCCTAACTGTTCACAACAGGGGTAGCTCTATTTGCCTAAAACATTATTATTCATTGCATATTGTGTACACAAGCCGACATAAGTCCTGACTTTATTTTTCTTTCAAAAGTAAAAGCAAGAATGATTGTTCTTTATGATCATGATAAACATATATTATTTTCTTTCTTCCTAGGCAAGATTGAACATGCTAATTTGCAAAAAAATAACTCTTTAGCTCTTCCCTACACCTATCGAGGTGACAACAAGCATATGAACCTAATAATTCGCTCCTAAGCATTCAAGTTCAAATCCAAACGAAGGAAAATACTCTACTAATGCAAGACATCTCCTAGAAAATTTTTAAAAAGTCTCCCTTTTTAGGCACTCATGCTTACAACACATCAAAAGCTTAAAAATTGACAAGAAAGCCTATTCTAGGATAATCATGCAAAAATAGCATCCACAAAAACAACCATATGCTAAATTCAACAATAAGCTCAAAAATAATATAGCCCGAGCTCAGATGCTCAAGGGCTCAACAAGCAAAACATTCCACCCCCAAACTTAAAACATGCATTGTCCTCAATGTATATAAAAGTTACTGCCTTGAAATGATGATGACCTTCTCGTTGATGCCAACAAAGATAAGAGCCACAGGATCAAAAAACCTACAAAACAAAAACATGCAAATCAAAAGCATAGAACAAAAATAAACTTACTTGGGTTGCCTCCCATAAGCGCTTGTTTAACGTCTTTAGCTCGACGTGTTGATCGAATATGCATCAAGGAGGTCTGATGTCAGGAGATTCGTCAATGGTGCTCTTCCTTGCACCTTTCCTGTAGCCCACTGCCATTGCTTCAGAAGAGTTCTTAGGGTCCTCAAATGCTTTTAAAATTTCTTTTTCCTGTTGAACCCTAATGACGAGCTCCCTATGCTCAATATCAATGATAACTCGTCCAGTAGCGATGAATGATCTTCCTAATATGACAGGCATTAGAGGGTTCTCCTTAATATCCATAATAAAGAAATCAACAGGGAGAAAAAATTTTCCTACTTTAATTAAAACATTTTCCACTACCCCATATGGGCTAACCACAGATTGATCAGCTAGTTGGAGTCTAACAAGTGTAGGCTTAATCTCTCCTATATTTAATTTCTTACACAGAGATAAAGGCATGATATTAATACTAGCACCTAAATCACACAATGCTCTACAGGAATAAGTACCAAAACCACAAGGAACAGAAAATCTCCCTAGATCAGCTAATTTTTCTGGCACTCTCTGTTGAAGGCGAGCACTGCATGTAGCTGCAAGGTATACTGTCTCCAATCTTTTCTCCTTTTGCTTCTTGGATAGTCATTCCTTCATGAACTTTGTTGGGGTTTATGTCCTAAAACTCAAGTTTTGATTATCCTTTTATAATAAAGATGTTATTAAATGAAATTGTTTATTTTATATCTTAAATCCAATAGAAACATCCATGGTTATAATATGAAATACTCGAACTATATCGTGGATATAGGCAGGGATCAAGTTTGAGTATATAACCTAAATGGTCTATAGTAAATGGATATGGCTGGGTACCTTATCCTGGTAACACTATGGATGCGGCCTACTTTGCGAATAGGGCAAACGACGTGATCCTGGATCGTTCATGTAGAGACATGTGAGTAGGGGCATCCTGTGTAAAAGATGTTTACAAAAGACAGGACCGAGAAATAAGTCACTCTTACTTTATAACGCCGTTTATTGTTAAGAATGACTATTTCATGCAATGACCTAGGTAACTCGATCTTAATCCTGAGCTTGCTGTGAACTCCTGTTCGTTTAGGATTATCTTTTGATATGCATGGGTGAGAGTGGTCCAATAGTGCCATTCAATAAACCTACCATTTTGGGGATAAGACTAGATGGATAGCTGGGGACATAGTATAGCAAGACGGAATTCACTCCTACCCAATTCAGGGATAGTAGAAAGGTTGTTCCCTTAAGTGTTGAATCCAAGGCTTGAACAAGGGGCCCCACCCTCTCATTGGCCCGAGAGGGACTTTGTATAGTGGTTGGACCATAAACAAATTGTTCATTAGAGGACCAGTGGACTTAAGGAACTAAGATGTACTATAGGGGTAAAATGGACATTTGACCTAGCTATAGTAACGAACGACTTGTGAAGGATTGACTTACTAATCATGGTTATATCGAGTGGACGAAAATATATCTACAGTGAGGGGAGTTCAACTACTAGGCTATAGTGGAGTGTCCCTGTAGTTAACGGATGTTGGTTAACTAGGTTAAAAGGGTTTAGCCGGTTAAACCTCGTACCGTTGGAGCCCATGATCTGTAGGTCCATTAGGTCCCCTTGCTAGCTCGAGACTAACATTTGGAACAATATGATGGATAGAATATGAATTAATTCAAATTCAGTTTAGGGAAATGGTTAGAGGTAGTTGACGTTATCGACACATCGAGAATTGTGAAAATTAAGTTGTGTGATATTTAATATTTAAATATGATTTAAATACCGAGAACATGAATAGGGAATCATGTTGGAAAAATAACATTTTGGAAATGTTCGAGATTAATGGTAAAATATTAATTTAATATTAGATATTAAATTAATTATTTATTATTTAATAAATAATTATTTTAAATTAATTTTGAATTAATTTAAAATTGGAAAATTGAAAATAGATAATGAGATTTTTCAGATTATTATTATAAAATAATTAAATGCTAAAAATCAAGATAATTTTGAATTAGGAAATTCAAAATTAAATTGATTTTTAGGAGATGGAGTGCATGGTGACTAAATCCATGGCTTAACCATTTAACATTCTTCCCTCTATAAAAGGAAAGAAGATTGCTGAAGAAATAGAGCTTGAATCTTAAAGAATTGCTGCCAAAATTCATACGCACCAAAACCCACCTCCATAGCTTGTTCTTCAACTTTTCCCTTCAAATTCCATTACTTGAGGATCCCACAATCCGTTCCAAAAGCTTGAGGATAGCAAGGAAGATCCAGTGGTGGTTCATGATTGATTGGAGAAGAAAAACAACAAGAGGATTCAACCAATTTCACGGATTTAAAGAGGTTGGTATTCTATCTCTGTTTTTCTTCTCATGAACAACATGCAAAGATTGATTAAATTGAGCTTATTAAGTGCCTAAGATCCAAAATTGATTCCGTAGTTTAGATATTAACACTTTCAATTGGTATCAGAGCATGGTTTGGGCACCTAATTTGCTTTAATTTGATCATGGTGAGTAGCAATTTGAAATTCAATTTGCATGGGTGCTGAAATGGATATATTACGGTTTTGACAATTCTTTACTCTTCAATTTGTTGATGAAATTGTAATTGCTCACATGTGTATGAGCATTAATGTGTTGAGAAGAGTATGTAATTTTTGGAGAGTCATTAGAGTTCATTTAGTATTGTAATTGATCGAAAGAAGGAGAGAAACTCAAGTTGGCCGAAGAACAGAGAGCTTCCAGTCGCATCAGCGTTGCGACGCTGTTCTTCAGCGTCTCGACGCTGATAAGTTTTCAAAGAAGGCGCGCGTTTTTTTCCAGATCTCGGCGGTTCAGTGATTCCGGGTCCGGTTCACCCATTCTCGGCCGGTTCAATCCCTTGAGGTCCGGTTCAGTGATGTTCAAGCCTTGGGAGGTCCTGTTCGGTCCATTTTAAGGCGGTTCGAGATTCCCGGGAGCTTCACAACACAATATTTTATTATTATTTGTAATAATTTAGTTAATTTCTTGCTTAGATTGCCAAAACCGGTCCATTTCATTGTGGTTTAATTATTTATGCTTTGTGAATGCATGTTATAATTAAGATGAATAATATATGCATAAGAGTATGCCATATAGATTTAAAATTCCACCATAGGAAGTATGCTTCATGCATTTAAGTATGTTATAAAAAGTTATAATATAAGTATGCGTGATTTAGGTTTCATGTTAGATGCATGCTGAATGAATAGTTCTCGTTAATTATAATCGTTATATATACTAAAGGAAAATGAACGAGCATGCATCATGAAACTTCCTTAGCTCGATATTAAAGCGTTAACGTCGATTATAAAGCATGTTATAGGTTTATCTCTTTTATAATCAAGTTATAAACCGAGATAGACGTAAAAGCTATAACAAAGTTAATAGCATGCTCGCCTAGGGTTAAAACGAACCAAATCGATCAATCTCATAGAATAGGTCGATAACTGATGCGTGTGGGCTGAATGTGGATGTTAGAAAAGGATGGTAAATAAAGATTAAAAATAATTCAGCCAACCTAGTGCAAGTATACACTATCGCATGCAGTAATAAAATCTCTGGAAGTATTCCAAAGGTATCGATCACACAGGGACTAAATTGGAAACACAGATTTGAAGAAGAAACTGCTCAAAGATTGCTTTCAAGAAAGGTAACCAAAGAAATAATTGATGATGGGTTTTGTAAAACAAAGAAATAAACAAGTAAAGAAATAAAAATAATAAATAAGTGAGGTATTCAATATAGCTTCAACCCTAAGGCAAATATAACTTCAACCCTAAGTCTATTCATGCATTGGGTCAGATTTAACTTCTATTTGGCCTTGCTCCCAAAAACCGTTAGAAGGCTAAGCGAGTACCGTTATGCACATTTCTGTAACTCGACTCCGACATAGATAGTTCATGCATGCAACCTTTAACCCTATAGTTGTTATAAGGCTGCCTTCCCCTATAACACCGAATACACTCTTTCGAGTCCTTTCTCCTATATCACCTTTACGAAAACCGATATTGCTTGTCCCTTTCAGGATCAAACTCACTTAGCATGCAAAGTCTAAGTGATCAAGTTAAACTCAGCAAGATTCAGAATGGTATTCAGTAAAGTGTGACATGCAATGAATAAAACTTAGGCAAATAAACACTTTTAAGCTATTTAAACCATAAGGGAATTCACTATATTGAACCCCTCAATGGAATTTAGCTACGCATGATGGAATATAATGCAAATGAACTACTTTTCATTGAAATAAATGAATAAATAATACAAAGAAATAAAAAGTAGCAAGTGCTGGTAAATAAGGTGTAGTAGCTAAAACAAGAGTTTTTTCTTTTATCCAATCCTTCTAGAGTTCACTCGACCCTCTACTCTCCATTACAAGTGGGAATAGGTTGAAAATCTCTACAAACACTCGGGTTTGATGTCTAACTAAAGGTTAGAATTTTTTCTTCTAAGAAGGACCTCAAGCATCCCTACTCATGGGCGTCTACTAGGGTTCTGTCACCACCCTCTTCTTCCCAATGAGTTCTGCTTGAATTTCCCTTCGAATCGAGGCCTTTTATAGTGTGGGGAATAGTTTAATAGCCACAAAAATGGTGCTGGTAGGTAGCCCAGTCAGTTTCGGAGTCAAAACAGCCGATTAGGTGCGCAAAACACTCGTTCAAAATGACCCGCGACAGATTCGGAATTGCGTTCATCTGCCCAGAAATGCAGCGAATTTGGTTTTTGCCTTGCCAAAAATGCGTGGGTTTTTCCAGATATCCTCTATTTTTCTACAAAACACCAAACTAAGTCAAATTCTTATCAAAATGGGTCCCTTTAAGCACAAATAAGCATAATTTTGACATACATGACTCTCAACTCCCTAATTCATCAATTTTAACACTTTTTGAGCTCGAGAATAATAAATTTGATCTAAAAAATACAACTTTTACGAGATAATGTATATTTTTTACCCTTATCAATAACTTGTAATGCTAAGGTTACAAGAGAACTCACTCGGTTCGATGCTGTCTAAGGCTGGAGGTATTTAAGTTGACGGTTTACGGAACACCTCCTACCTGGGCATCCGACCGGTACTTGAGTTAGGTTAACTTAGGTTTTACGAGCATGCACATGAGAGATGTGAGGTTATAAATCACTTAGACATTGTAGGTTAATTTATAACCTAGACTTAGGTAAATATTCGATTAGTCAGAATATGCCTAAGTAACAATTTACCCAACACTGTTAAAATACTAAGTGGGAGAAAAGATAAACATAGTTTTTGTCATGCTCTCCTTATAAATTCACACGGTGAGATTTACGCTTGGCCTCGTGTTGCTTACTAACGCAACTGTTCCATTCAGAAGGTGTTTGCTAAGTCAATATCAAAGTGAATGGAGAAAGTATTTATAGTAAGTGAGAGAAGGAAGCGTGTCAACGCATCCTACGGTCTCTTCCATTAGTTTACACCGTGAGATCCCTATGTTGCGCCTGCTAAGTATGCCCTGGAGCTACTACACCATTCGGAGGGATGTAACATAGGAATCGGAACACAGTAAACACCAGAAATGGATAAGGATTTCTTAGGACCATTCCCAGCATTAACTTTTCCATTCGGTAGCATTGCTGGGGCCGTTCTCTTAGATCTGAAAAATGGAGGGTCACACTTACAAGATAAACTAATGGTTAACTTATTCTTGACCAAAGTAGCGATAACTAAAATGATACAAAAGTAAAAGAGTTATTCTGGTTATAGATTTTAGTCAAGAATGTCTTGGTTCAGTGAAGGAGTGATTGACTACCCCTCGGTAGCAGTTATTCTGACTCACTGAAGTATCGTTGCAAAATAATTAATGAGATGGGTACATTATTACTTTTGTTAAATTGAAATTGGATTTATTAAATAATCAATTCACTGATAAAGGATTTGTTTATGTTTTTCAGCATGTCTAGCTCTTTAGTACAACTATTGGCTCTAGAAAAACTTAACGACGATAACTATGGAACCTGGAAATCAAATTTAAACACAGTATTAGTGATTGATGTCTTGACGGAAGAATGTCCACCTAACCCTGGCCCGACAGGAACTCGAGTGAATCGAGACGCCTATGACAGATGGACTAGAGCTAATGATAAGGCAAAGGTCTTCATCCTGACAAGCATAAGTGATGTTCTGTCTAAAAAGCATGAGGGCATGGCTACGACCAAGGAAATAATGGACTCATTGCAGGCGATGTTTGGACAGCTGTCCTTGTCCCTTCGACATGAGGCCCTCAAATACGTTTACAATTCTCAGATGAAAGAAGGAACTTCTGTTTGAGAACATGTTCTGAACATGATGGTGCATTTTAATGCAGCCAAAGTAAACGGTGTTGTCATAGATGAAAGTAGTCAAGTAAGCTTTATCATGGAATTGCTTCCGAAGAGTTTCATTCAATTTCGCACAAATTCTGTGATGAATAAAATTGAATATAATCTGACAGCTCTCCTGAACAAGCTACAAACTTACCAGTCCCTTACTAAAAGTAAAGGACATGAAACTAAAATAAACGTTGTTTCATGTAAAAAGTTCCTTAGAGGTTCAAACTCTGGAACTAAGTATGAGTCTTTTACTTTAAAGAAAAAGAGTATTCAGTTGAAGAAAAAGTAGAATAAGGGAAAAGGGAAAGCTCTCATCACCAAAAAAGGCAAGAAGAAGAATACAGATAAAGGAACCTGCTTCCACTGTAATTAGGACAGTCACTGGAGAAGGAACTGTCCTAACTATCTTGCTCAGAAGAAAGCAGAGAAGGCTGAAGCTGCCAAACTAGGTAAATACGATTTACTCGTAATTGAATCATGTTTAGTAGAAAATGATAACTCCATATGGATATTAGATTCAGGAGCAACTAATCACGTATGTTCTTCTGCATAGGAAACTAGTTCCTGGAAGGCTCTTGAAGAAGGCGAGGTGACACTCAGAGTAGGCACAAGAGATGTCGTCTCAGCCGAGGCAGTGGGAGCAATACAACTTTGTTTTAGAGATAGATACATTTTGTTACAAAATGTTTTGTAAGTTCCTAGTATAAAAAGGAACTGAGTATCTATCTCCTGCTTGTTAGAACAAATTTATAAAGTATCTTTTGAAATCAATGAAGCGTTTATATTCAAAAGAGGATATCGACTTTGTTCTGCTAAACTTGAAAACAATCTGTATGTGTTAAGACCGAATGAAATAAAAGCTATTCATAATTCTGAAATGTTCAAAACAGTAGAGACCTAAAATAAAAGACGAAAAGGTTCTCAAGATACTCTTATTTGGCATTTAAGGCTAGGGAACATAAATAAAAAACGAATAGAAAGGCTGGTTAAGAGTGGACTTCTAAATGAGTTAGAAGATGACTCATTACCACCTTGTGAGTCCTATCTAGAAGAAACCCTGGAGCTTGTACACTCAGACCTATGTGGCCCTATGAATGTTAAAGCACGGGGAGCATATGAATATTTCATCAGTTTTATTGATGATTATTCGAGATATGGGTATCTTTACCTAATGGTTCATAAGTCAAAAGCTTATGAAAAAATCAAAGAGTATAAAGCTGAAGTTGAAAATAAATTAGGTAAAACAATTAAAACTCTGCGATCTGATCGAGGAAGAGAGTACATGGATTTAAAATTCCAAGACTATTTGATAGAACATGGAATTTCCTCTCAACTCTCAGCACCTGGTACACCACAACATAATGGCGTATCAAAATGGAGAAACAGAACCTTATTAGATATGGTTCGGTCGATGATAAGTTACACTCAACTACCTGATTAGTTTTGGGGTTTTGCAGTGGAAACCGTTGTTATATATTCTGAACTTGGTTCCCTCCAAAAGTGTTCCAGAAACACCTTACGAGTTATGGAGAGGACGTAAAGGGAGTTTACGACACTTCGGGATTTGGGGGTGCCCGACACACGTGTTGGTGCAAAACCCAAAGAAATTGGAACGACGTTCAAGAATATGCCTATTTGTAGGATACCCTAAAGAAACAAAAGGAGGTTTGTTTTATGATCCTCAAGACAACAAGGTAATTTTTTCGACCAATGCCACGTTCCTTGAGGAAGATCATATGAGAAATCATCAAACACGCAGTAAACTAATACTTAAAGAAATTTTCGGGGAAGCTACAAACAACCAAGCAAAAGTTGTGAGTGAAGCTGGTCCTTCAAAACAATCTCAAGATATGAGAATACCTCGACGTAGTGGGAGGGTTATAATCCAACCTGACCGATACATGGGTTTAACTGAAACTCAATTTATCATACTTGATGATGAAATAGAGGATCCATTGACTTATAGACAAGCAATGGGTGACAAGGATAAGGACCAGTGGGTCAAAGCCATGAACCTTGAAATAGAATCTATGCATTTCAACTCAGTCTAGGAACTTGTAGATCAACCGAGTGATGTAAAACCTATCGGTTGTAAATGGATCTACAAGAGAAAACGAGACCAAACATATCGGTTGTAAATGGATCTACAAGAGAAAACGAGACCAAGCTGGTAAGGTACAAACCTTCAAAGCCCGATTGGTGGCTAAAGGTTATACCCAAATAGAAAGAATTGATTATGATGAAACCTTCTCGCCAGTTGCGATGTTAAAATCGATAAGAATACTCCTTTCCATTGCCGCTTTTTATAATTATGAAATTTGGCAAATGGATGTCAAGACTGCGTTTTTGAACGGTAATCTTGACGAGAGTATTTACATGGTCCAACCAGAAGGGTTCATAGTCCAGGGAGAAAAGCAAAATGTTTGCAGGCTTAATAGATCCATCTAAGAAACAAGCTTCAAGATCCTGGAATAAAAGATTTGACATTGCAATCAAATCTTATGGTTTTGAACAAAATATAGATGAACCTTGTGTATATAAAAGGATCATCGTTTCTATTGTAGCTTACTTAGTTCAATTGTGGATGACATCCTACTCATAGGGAATGAAGTGGGAGTATTGACTGACATAAAGCAGTGGCTAGGAGCTCAATTCCAAATGAAGGATTTGGGTGAAGCTCAGTTCGTTCTAGGGATCCAAATACTAAGAGATCGAAAGAATAGATTACTAGCACTGTCTCAGGCATCCTATATAGTTAAAATTTTGATTTGATATTCGATGCAGAATTCCAAAAGGGGTTTATTTCCCTTTAGAAATGGAATTCACCTATCAAAGAAGTTGAGGATATGAAACGAGTTCCTTACGTATCAGCAGTCGGGAGTATAATGTATGCAATGTTATGCACACAACCCGACATATGCTATGCGATAGGTATTGCCAACAGATATCAGCCCAATCCTGGTCAAGCACATTGGACTGTCGTTAAGAATATCTTCAAATACTTGGGAGAACAAGAGACTATTCTCTAGTGTATGGATCTAAGGATTTGATCCTTACTAGATATATTGACTCAGATTTTCAAACCGACATAGACTCCAGGAGATCGACATCGGGATCTGTGTTCACTCTTAATGGAGGAGCGGTAGTGTGGAGAAGTATTAGACAGGGATGTATCGACGACTCCACAATGGAAGCTGAATATGTTGCAGCCTGTGAAGCATCAAATGAAGTAGTATGGCTTAGAAAATTTCTAACCGAGTTAGAAGTGTTTCCTAATATGCATCTGCCTGTCACTCTATATTGTGATAATAGTGGAGCAGTTGCAAATTCGGAACCTCGAAGCCATAAACGAGGAAAGCACATTGAATGCAAATATCATCTCATCCGAGAGATTGTACAGAGAGGAGACGTGACCGTCACCCAGATAGCCTTAAAGCAGAACATGGCCGATCCATTTACAAAACCCCTCACGGCTAAAGTGTTTGCAGGACATCTCCAGAGTTTAGGACTACGAGATTTTAGCATATAATGTATTTCTAAGTCACCTGACATATTGTAATCTTACTTGAGTTATAGTCCAAGTGGGAGTTTGTACAACTATAATAAACTAGGGCATTCTTATACCCACTACATCTCCCACTTTCCCTAGGTTATGTTTGTTGGGTTTTATGCCCTAAAACTCATGGATAGTAAATGTAACATTTGACCGAACATTAATAAAATAATATTTGATGTATTGTTCATTTATTTTTGTTAGTATTGTGTATATCTTGCCTAAATAACCCTAATCCAATAAACTAAACATCCTAGGCTGTTAGTATGAGACTTCAACTAGTATGTGGGGACATACGAGGATCGTTGTTTGATAGCATGCAGAAATGCTATCTATTTCCTATTATTTTTAGCTAGCTTTGTGCTTAAATTGTGTGCTTTGATGTGTTTTTATGTTGAAATTTCAGAAAACTGATCCAAGGAAGCAAAACTGGAGTTTCGAGAGATTTTGGATGATTTTGGAGGCTTTTGGAGCAATTTGAAGAAGTCCATTGAAGATCCAAGCCCAAAAGCCCAAGAGAAATGAGTTGGAGGCCTAAGAGAAGACCAAAAGGCCATATTTTTAAGAGGATCCGAGGCCTAGTGTCAAGACGCTAGCCTTGGGCGTCTCGACGCTAGGTAGCCGTAGAGGAAAGATCTGGAAATGGGACAGTGTCTTGACGCTGAGACGACTTGGAGGCCAAGCATACTACGTCACAGCGTCGCGACGCTGTGACGTCAGCGTCACAACGCTAGGCCTGCTGGACAGTTATATAAGGGGCCATTTGCAACTGGATTTGGGGAGCCAATTTGTGGGTTTTCACCCAATTTTAGAGTCCACAATAAAATTGGGGGTTTTGGGAGAGTTTTGGGAGCTTGGTTGAAGATCTTGGGAGCTTGGGATTGTTGGAGGTCGCCATGGGATCAAGGAGATCGACACAATTATGAGGAATTCTCTTCCTTTTTCATTTATGTTTTAGTTTCTAGAATAATTGTGATTAGGAATTATTGGATGTTTAGTGATTATGAGTAGTTAATTCCTAAATTTTATGAGTATGATTTAGTTTGTTGAACCTTTGCGAAATTAATGAATTGATTTGGTTTGATTGTCATTATCATTCATTTGTGCATTTTGTCCTTAATGCTTTTAATCACATGATCACTAATTAAATGAATTGTTACTAAGTGGAAACTCAACGGAGAGAAGCTTAGACTATAACTGAATGCATGACTGATGTTTATTTACCCGAGTGACACGGGATAAAATAAATAACGTTAGAGGTTGTATTGAAGGGTCGTAATGCCATGCTTAGTAAATAAAGAGGAAACCAAAAGGAGATTTGTTGTTAAAAGGCATGATAATAGGAGGAGATCGACAGGAGAGTCCTTGAAATTAGGTTTCTAGACTTATGAATTGAATGTCTAATTAATCCGAATTAGTTAATTGATTAAGCAATTAAAGGTTCAAATAATGAAATCAACACTCTAGAACTATCCCTCCAAATTGTGTCTCCATTTATCTTTTGCTTTCTAGATTAGCTTTTTTGTTTATCTTTTCGACATTAGATTTTAGTCTCTAAATAAAGCTAAGCAATAGTATTCGCGATAATTAATTGAATAAATCCAATCCCTATAGAGACGATACTCTTATACTCAAAATCACTATATTACTTGTGGCAACCGTACGCTTGCGAGCACCCAACACTGTTCAAGTTACAGCTTAAAGGGTCTATAGTATAGGGATAAGGCTGGGTACCTTATCCTGGTGACACTATGGATACGACCCACTTGTATTTTGATACAAACGTATTGATCCAACGCGTTCGTGTAGGGGACATGCGAGTGGCGGTATCCTGTGCAATGAGTTTGCATAAGACCGAACCGCGAAATAGTAAACCATTAGTTGTAACACCATTGACTAGATAGGTTTCTATTTCACTAGGATGACCTAGGCAACTTAGTTTTAATCCTGAATGGGTTATGGACTCCTGTCCAAGAGGGATTGTCCTTTGATTTGTATGGGTGAGAGTGGCTTGCACGCTGACTCAATAAACCTACCATTTTGGGGACAAGATGGAGTGGGGAAATGGGAACATAATCACACAAGAAGAAATTCACTCATTCCGGACTTTAGCGTAAGTAGATGTGTGTTCCCTTAAGTGGTGTCTCTGGGTCTTGAACAAAGGGCCCTGACCTATCTATGGCACGAGAGGGATTTTCTGTTTGTTGGTTGGACCTCAAACAGGTTGTTCATTAGAGGAGCACTAGGACTTAAGGATGTAGAGGTAACCCAGGGGTAAAACGGTAATTTGACCCAACTGGTGTTACAAACACACGTGAAGGACTGACTTGCTGTTATTGGTCAATATCCGTGGACACAGAAATATATATGCAATGAGAAGAGTGCAGTTGTGGTTCTATAGTGGAGTGAACCACAATTAACGAATATTGATTAACTTGGTTAATGAGTTTAGCCAATTAATCTCATATCGTTGGAGCTTCTGATCTGTAGGTCCATTAGGTCCCATCGGTAGCTCATTTGGGGCATTGAGGTAAATTTTCTAAGGGAAATAATATAATGTATAGGGATACATTATAATATAAAGTTTATATTTATATTAAACTTTATAATATAAATTTATTTTGAATGTTGATTCAAAATTAATTTAAGGGAGAATTGAATATTCGAAGGGGTTCGAATATTAAATTTAAAATATGAATTGGATTCATATTAATACTATAGGTTTAAATTAATGCGCATTAGATGCACATTAAAACTATAGGTTATATAAGAGAAATATAATTGAATATGTGATATTCAATTGAATGATTAATTAATTAAAGAATTAATGAGGGTTGTTCATTTAATTAAATATGATTTAATTAGTTATTATTAATTTAATTAATATTGATTAATTTAATTAAATTGTTTTTAATTTTAATTTAATTTTAAAATTAAAAACGATATCTGACTTAGTCAGTTGATCAGTTCCTAATCGTGTGTGGTTATACGATTAGGTCTCCCTCATTTTTCTCCTGGCGTATAGAAGGGGAGTTTTTCAGTTTGTGCTCTCATCTTCACGCAAACTCTAAGTCTCTCTGGTACTCAGTACTCAAGGAGAAAGAAACCTTTTCTCCCTATTCCCTCTAGTGAAGATCTTTGCTCCCACAAGCAACCTCTCTAATCAAAGCCTCGTGAGAATACTGGTGGTTCGATTGTGGTGGTGTTCTTGGAGAAAATCTCAACAAAGAAAAGGATTTCGTGCTACTGTATTTTTCAGAACAAAATCCAAAGAGTTGGTGAATCGGTCGAGACTTCAAGCGAAAGTAAGTTTCCTTTGATCCCTTTGATCCTTTGAATAAAACTTGGTTAGACTTCGGTTTTATTCAATAATTTCAGCATGTTTATAGCCTTGTTTACAGTAGTTTATGTATGATTTAATTGCTGTAAATTTTGCCTTCGTAACGGTATTCCAAACCGTTATTTAATTTGGGTTTGGATCTCTGATCGTCTTCCGCTACATGGGGCTTTAATCCCTACAATGTTATATACATTCTCATAGACCTAAGCTCTATAGATGACTCTCGAACACTTTAGTCGAGAGAGTCTTCGTAAATGGGTCAGCTATGTTGTGCTCTAATGCGATCTTGGTGACGATCACATCTCCGCGCTGCACAATTTCTCGAATCAGGTGATACTTCCTCTCGTTGTGTTTTCCTCGTTTGTGGCTTTGAGGCTCTTTAGAATTGGCTACTGCCCCACTGATAGCACCTTATTCGTTTATTTTATTACCTCTAATCTAAGCTTGTTAGAGGGATTTTATGCTTTAATTGTCTTATTTGCAGGTACTTCGAGCATAGGTGATATTGGGAGCCAACCGCACAAATTGGTGTTAATTCGGTCCAATTAAGGAGTTTTGGAGCCATCTCGATGTTCTTGGATGACGAAGAGGTGAAAAGACCCAAGTGGATTGAAGCGGGCCTAAAGAACTATATAAAAAATCGAAGGTTGAACTCCCATACCGAGAAAGACCGAGACTCCCATACCGAGAAAGATCGAGACAAGACCAAGAAAAAAGGCAGCAACGTTGGGATAGGGGTCAATGTCGAGACGTTGCCCCGAGCGTCTCGATGCCAATGCAAATTCGACATGGACTAAGATATCCATGGTGTCTCGACGTTGCGACGTTTTGTATAAATATAGGGCTCCAGTTTAGTCCGCCGTTAGGTTAGAATTTTCGAGCTTGTACAATTCTTTTCGCCCTTTTTCGTTTCTCTCTGTCTTGTAGACCTTTTAGGGTCAATTCTTATGCATTCCTTTGGATTTACTTGTTGTTTTTCATTCTCTATGAGTAGCTAAATCTCTTGGATTCGTTGGAGTGGGACTATGCTTTGAATATATTGTTGCTTGGCTGAGTTTTCTGGTTTATACTTGTTGTTCCTTTCTGTTTTTATGAGCTTTTCATGTAATCTCGTTTAAACCAATGCAAGAGATTAATATCTTAGAATTGACGACTCTAGGAAATTAGTTTTGTGTATTCTATCAGTTATTTGAGATAGCCACTAGGTCGAGGCGAGTCCATCACTATTTAGTGTAGCTTCTTGATAAACCTAAGATGCATGATAAAGGTTCTGTTAATTGAATCTAAATTTCGTTTATATTTAATTAATGCAATTCCGAACCCATGAGTTTAAAAGCGGCTAATGTATGTAAGCAATCGTGAGGTCTCGGGTTGTTTATTTAGATTAGTTAGATATACCTTGGTGGTCATTGGGCTATGCATGCAGGGTAGCAGGCGATCAATCAAATTAATTAATTATATTGGCTGCAAGGTTTTGGGTTGATTAATTAATTAAACACAAGTTAGGGTAGGGGGGTCCTCCGAGTAACTCAGAAGCTATATCGGGTTCACATTAATCGCATGGAATGGTTTTTAGAGAAAATTAGGAAGCCAAGTAATAAAATATTGAAGCATAACATTCCCAATCCAGCGATTCTTGTCTAAATTGAATTTTATTCTATCTTTTGTTGCATGTTCGTTTTATTTAGCTTTTATTTACATTCAACAATTTATTTACTTCTTTGCTCTATCTGCTCTAAACCCCCATGTTGTGTCAAACGCAAAAGCCTACACTCACTAGATTTCCCTTTCCTGTGTTCGACCCCGGCCACTATTTGTACAAAAATAGTTGTAGTGCGTAGAGTAATGGGCAAGTTCATATTTGGAACAACTTCCAAATCTGTTAGGAACTTCCTTAGCCATACTGCTTCCTTACCTTCTTCACAAGCAGTGACATACTCCGCTTCCATAGAGAAGTCTGCTATGCATATGATAACGCTCATTTATGTGCGTTATTTAGCCTTAAAAA
This sequence comes from Luffa aegyptiaca, assembly GCA_017139565.1. Taxonomy (NCBI): domain Eukaryota; kingdom Viridiplantae; phylum Streptophyta; class Magnoliopsida; order Cucurbitales; family Cucurbitaceae; genus Luffa; species Luffa aegyptiaca. Next base: position 30,728,247 of record CM029397.1, read on the forward strand.
CCTAGGTTATTGTTTAGAAAGTAAAGTCATAGAATCATGTGGAAAATTTTATATTTTTTAGTCAATTTGGCAAAAGTCTTAGTATCATGTGGAAAATCTTAGAAGTATAGAATTTATGCTTAAAATGCCAAAAAGAGATTACTTTTGTAAGAATTTATCCAAGTTAATGTTTTTTTGCAAAGGACAATTTGCAGTGGAAATGCACCCACAATTGGAGATAAAGGTTAGCGGAGCAAAGAGTAGAAGTTGCAGATTTGTGCCCACATTTGGTCCTGAGAATGTGGAATTTGTATTCGAATTGCGCCCGCAAACTGATAAAGAAAGTAGCCCCAGCTAAAGACAGAATTGTCAAGGCAGTGCATTGAAGATTTGAGCCCGACTTTGCGACCGCAACTGGGCTTTCCGACAGAATTCCGAGATTCGTGGGATTGTTGTTGCTCCCGCAAGCGTACGGTTGCCCAAGTAATATAAAACGGTAAAGTAATACCGAGTATCGATTTCCACAGGGAGGATAGTGATTCAAGATAATGAACCGAACACAAAAAATGCTAAGAAAGAATATTATCTAGGGACCTAAACATGATGATAAAAAGCAATAAAAAATTAAAGCAATCAAAGAATCAAGGTGATCAATCAAAGTGGCAAAGGTGGAGAAAGAATCAATTGTGACGCGGGGTCTTGAAAGTCAGATTATAGCTAACTAATTATTCTAATTGTCCTATCTCATGTCCGACTAATTATAAACCTAGAATCTCCGTTTGTTACATAGGTTCTCCTTTCGGTTTCCGCTAATTATAATTAACTTATATTAATAACCTAAGTGTCTTTAGCACTATTAAACTGGTTAATTAATTATCCCTGATTCATTTTCGGTCTCTAAGCCTAACCAACTACTCTCGCTGTCACTACGAGCAATTAAGCCTAGTTGAGTGGATTATGATCTATCTTAATTTCTCTCCATCAAGTTTCCATTAAAAATCTAATCACTATAAAATTGGCCAGATTCTATAGAGCATTACAACCATCTACGCAAATAATCAGTATATGGACACATGAATGAATTAAGATAATAATTAATTATAATCTTTCATTTCAAGACCCGCAACCGGGATTTAGCTATACATGAGTGTCAAAACTTCCCGAAAATACATACTATAAAGCATAAAAGAGCAATTAAAGAGTTAGGTGATGAACCGTAGAGAGACCCCTTGCTTGCGCCTTGGATCCTCTCCATTATAAGCTCCCAAGCACTCCAAAAATGCCCAATACAATATTTCACACTTTCCTCACAGCTCGACCCTCAAGGGAGGCTCCAAGAGCCTTAGAATGACTAAAGGAAGGGATTGGAGTGATGATTGATGCTCAAAATGGGGAGTGAATTGCGACTTTTATAGGTCTGGAAATGGGACAGCGTCGTGATGCTGTGACGTACACTTCTTGGGCGACGAGTCAGTGTAGCGTCGAGACGCTAGGGGACAGCGTCTCGACGTTGCCCTTCATCCAGAACCTTCCAGGTGCGTTTTTGAGCTGAAATTCGGGCTTCTCTCCTCTTTTTGGCCCAAATGTCTTCTAGCATGGGTCTTGGGCTATTTCATTCTTGACCCAACTAGATCTTCAAAGATTAATTCCATGAAATTGAGCTTCTTTTCTCTTCTTTTTCTCCAAATTCTCATAAAATCTCCTAGGGACCAAAATTACACAAATAAATAGATATGTATGATAAAAACACAATAAAAGCACAACAAAAGCTCATAAATCTAAGGACAAAATAGCAGCATTTATGCATGCTATCAGGGATCTTCACAGAATCATTCGAAAATCCCAAATATCGTATCAGATCTCCAAGGATCGTTGATTTTCACCTTTTAAGGCTCTCTCACATTGATCTCGGCAACCAACCCTACCTTCCAAGGTCTATAAAAGGCGACCAAGATGCAAGAAGCAAAGAGAGCACAAAATTTCGTCCTGAGGATAGATTTTAAGTTTTTCTTTCTTCTCATCTTGTAACCACTCTGAGTTCCGGGTCTTTCAGCCTCTGCCGACTCTTCCATTCAAAAGAAGAAGAAGAGAAAGGCTTGTCTCCCCTTGAAAGAGGACAAGAGCAAGTTAGATAGAGAAGGGAAAATCCGTAGTTAGTATTGTTTTACTTATTGTATTTTATGTTCAAGTCTTTTATTTCCAGCAACTGTATGTTCTTGTTTTCCTTTATGTTTCAGTTGTAAGTTATCATTATTGTACTCAATTCTTTTAATTAATATGAATTCAAGTTGTTTTTCTATTTTGTGCTCTCTTTACTTTTTGTCTTGCTTTTACTTTCATCAATGAGCTAAGCTTCTTCTCGGGGATTCAAATATGTGGATACCTTGAGTAGAAGAAGGCCCCACCTATGCAAAAGCAACCTTGCTTCCTCTTAGCATTGTTTGTTTTTGCTGAAGTTTAAAATTTCACTGTTAGCTTAAACTAGCCATTTAAGCTAGCATAGTTTGTATTTAGCCGATGGCCGAAAGGTTGGAGTTGAATGCGCGAATTCGCAAAAACAATAGTGAAAAAGATCCTAGAAATAGGACTTTGTTTTCTTGCATCCTAAAAATAGGACTGGAACCATTAGAGTTTTAACAGTCGTGAGCATTAATTATCTAAGTTTCAGCTAGTGATGTGCAAATTGCTTACCGTAAGTGTACGGGTCAAGTAATAATATAGTGTTTTCGTGTAAAACGAGTGTCGTCCTCTGGATTGGTTTTCTAGCAAATTAAGTACCGTGAATAATCTTGTCCAATTTTATTTAGGGAGCAAAACTCAATGATAAAAGATAAATCTAAAGACAAAAAACATAAAATAAAGGTGGAGACTCAAATGGAAAGACTCTTAGAGAATTGATTTCATTGTTGAGATTGAGGATAAATTAATGGGATGAATTTAGCATGCAATTATTCAACCAAGTCTAGGAACCTTTTATCACAACTATCTCTCCCGAGCATAATTGATTCTCATGCATGCAACCAACTTGATATCCCTATCTAAGTTCATTAACATGCAAGGCTTTGAGTTTAGTTCTTCAAGCAAATTCTAAAGTTATTCCAAATCCCGTCACAAACTTAGAATTTCTACTTTAGTCATGCAATTAAATAAAGTAAGTCTTAGGCCAAATCCCCTCTCCCGAGCAAGATTCAACACTCAAATCATTCAACTAGTGATCAAGTAATTGAAAGCATTTAACCATAATTGCATAGGTAAAATAAATGCATATTCATACCACAAATCAATCCAACAACCTAAAACAACTACATCAATCCCTAAGACAAACAACTAGCAATTCATAGTCTTTAAACCACAAACACTAATTGCAAGAAAAGCCATAAAAACTACAAGAATTAAGGGAAAGAGAAAGGAAAACTCGAATCCGCCGACACCGCACGTCCCCGTCACGATCTCCACGTCTTCTTGCTTGACTCCCGCTCCTTGGCCTTGCCTTTAGCTCCCACAAAAGGTCTCTAGTCGAAATTAGGGCTAAAATCTCACCAATTGGACTCCCCTTGGCCGTAGCATGAAAAGAAGATTAAATAGGAAATCTGTCGATAGCGTCGAGACGCTATGGTCACAGCGTCGCGACGCTATGACCTTTTGCCGCCTGAATCAGAAAAGGAAAGGCAGCGTCGAGACGCTCCAAGAGCAGTGTCCCGACGCTGGTCTGCAGATGGCTCTCTTTTGGCTTCTTCTAACTTGAATCTTTTTCATTCTTTAGCCAATTTTCATGTCCCGAACACATATTTAGCTCCAATTTCCCGATTTAACTCCGAAACATGATTCCTACAAATAGAACACAAAAATGCATAATTTTGGCCAATAAATCATAAAAGACTAGCTAAATTAATTAGGGAAAAATAGCTAGCTATGCTCGCTATCAGCTAGCCCTAAAAATAGATGTCTAGTTGGCTTAGTCTTCTGAAGGCACCTACAGCGGAGCTGAATAGAAGTAGGACTTAACTCACAATCTAGTTGTCAGGGCATTTGCAGGCGCAAACTGGAGGATTCTATCTGCACCATGTCTATGTGGGCAACATAGATAGTGTTCTTCAGCCGATTGCAATGCCTGAGTAACTTGCCGACGCAAAGGTGGGCGCAATCTAATGCTTTAGATTGATACTATTTGAATTTCCCCGCTCATCTCATATATTTTTACCATATTCATTTACTTGTGTCATTTTTCTTTTTGTCCTAAATCAAAACCCCTATTCAAAATATCTTTTTGGTTACCATCCTCAGTTGCAAATTTAGAAGAGGTTCTTGTTTTCAGAATCTTGTGTTTTTCGACTAGTCACCATCTCCCTTGGGTACGATATCCGGAATACTTTCCACTTCATTACTTGGTAGTGTATACTTGCACTCGAGCAGTTTCATAGCACACGCTACGGCAGCATCCCTGCTTGATGCTTTGCCATACTACTGCTCCCCCGTTAAGGGTGAACACTGACCTTGGCGTGGATTTCCACGAATCTTTATCAGTTTGAAAGTTAGAGTCGGTGTATCCCATAAGGATCAGATCCTTAGATCCATACACCAGCATGTATTCCCTTCTTCTTCTAAGGTATTTGAGGATGATCTTAACTGCAGTCCAGTGATCTAACCCTGGATTGGACTAGTACCGACTGACTATTCTCACTGCAAAACAAATGTCTGGCCTAGTGCAGAGCATAGCGTACATTCAGCTATCCATAGCTGAGGCATAGAGAATACGTCTCATATCCTCAATTTCTTGAGGTGTCTTAGGACATTGTTCCTTAGATAGGTGAACCCCGTGCCTGAAAGGTAATAAATCCTTCTTGGAGTTCTGAATTGAATATCGAGCCAACATTTTGTCGATATATGTTGCTTGAGACATGGTTAGCGTTTTGTTCTTGAGATCCCTAATGATTTGGATCCTAAGAACATACTGTTCCTCTACCAAATCTTTGATTTGGAATTGCTTGGCAGTCAATTCTTCACGCCTGATTGGAAATATAATTGCTTCTAATTATCTTTAATTAACTAAAGAATATGTCATTGTTGTACATTAATCCAAGTATAAATTATGCACTACCAAGTAATACCTGGAGTATTCCAGGGTCGAATCCACAGGGAAATGACAAATAGTAAAAGTGTCTTTCCTTAAATCATATTCTAATGCATGGCCGTTAGGAATTACAAAAGAGATTGAGATGCGGTGAAGTAAACATGCGATAATATAAAACATAAACTAATGCGTTAGAGGAAAAACAATGGGCGATGAGCTATCAAGACTTTCACCACAGCAACCACATGCGACAGATAAGATATTAATGTAGCGCATAACAATGAATCAACAAAATACTGATGCCTAAGCGAGAAATAAACATGTGATTCCCTTCCGGTATTACACATGCAATGAACTAAGAATATTCCTATTGCTTAATTCGTGCGTTTAATCAGTTCTCTATATGCTTGGAAGCGGTTGAATTATCCCTAAAGCAACCCAAACACATCCATGAAATATCCTAAGCAGCTGAGCTATTCCTAACACAACCAGACTACATGTAATGCATTATCTTTCTCTACTTAGATATTTCCACATGCATTACCCTTCCGGGATTTATCATGTTGCTACCTTTATCGGTTGATCAGACGGATATTAGTAATGAAAGAATTATCGCATCTAAGTAGAAAGCATCAATATCATTGATTCATTGCACTGCATACAAAAATAACCTTAATGCCTAATGGGCGCCTAGGCTAAGCCTTGATAAAAAGAAATTAATTCATGCTACAAAATAAAGCATACAAAAAACATAAGAAATCTAAGAATGCCTTTGATCCTTGGATCCTTGGATGGTTTTCTTCTCCTTTCACCTCCCCTTTATTTATAATTTCCTCTTACTTGGAGCCAAAAGGGAATACTTGAAGCCAAAGGGGAATACTTGAAGCCAAAGGATCAAACTTGAAGCCGAAGGATCATACTTGGAGCCAAAGGATCATCATTTGGATCGAAACTTGCTCCCTACTCAACACAAACTTGCTCCCCACTCAATATCAATGCTCTAGCTCATCATGCTCCAAGCTTGTCATGCTCTAGCGCATAAACTTCCAAGCTTTTCCTGATGCAACAATAAATTAGAATTAGTGCAGTTTTGTATGAATTTCAAAGATAATAATCAATATGAGCACATTAATACAAATAAATCAATATTACTGCATCTAACATCTAAATTAGTTAAAACTTGGGTTTTTTTACTCTCTTGAGGCTCACAATAAGCTTAAATTAGACACCTAATAACTTGATATTTTCAAGTTATCAACGCCGGTGAGGTATCCTACATCATTCCCGATGAGTAGGATATCGTCCACATAATGTATTAAGAAAGCTACTTTATTCTTGATGATTTTATTCTATACACAAGGTTCATCAAGGTTTTGGTCAAAGTCGAACAATTTGATCGCAGTATCAATTCAGATGTTCCAAGATCTCGAAGCCTGTTTCAATCTGTAAATGAATCGTTTTAGTTTACAAACTTTTTGCTCCGGACCTTGGGAAATGGACCCCTCAGGTTGATACATAAAGATATTCTCGTCAAGGTTGTCATTCAGAAAAGCAGTTTTGACGTCCATTTGCCATATTCCATAGTCATAATATGTGGCAGTGGATAAGAGAATTCTTATTGACTTTAGCATAACAACAGGGAAAAAAGTTTCTTCAAAGTCAACCCCTTCCCTTTGGGTATAACCTTTTGTTACAAGCCTAACTTTAAAGGTTTGTACCTTTCCAACTGCGCCTCTCTTTCTGATCCATTTGCACCCTATGGGTTTTACCCCTTCAAGTGGATCTACAAGTTCCCATACCAAATTGAAGTACATTAACTCCATTTCGAGGTCCATTGCTTTGACCCATTGGTCTTTGTCAATTTCATTCATTGCCTGCTTAAAAGACAATGGATCTTCCACGCCATCATCAGAAATGACAACCTGAGTTTCAATTAAACCCAAGTAACGATCAGGCTGTTTTACAACCTTCCCACTGTGTCGAGGCACTCTCATCGTTTGAGAAGGACGAGACTGACCCGAAGAACTAGTTCCTACATCATCTCTTGATGAAGGATTAGTTTCATCAACAACTCTTGTTGATTCTTCAGTAGTTTTTTCTAATACTAATTTGCTCTGTGGTTTATGATCTCTCATGTAGTCTTCCTCCAAGAAAGTAGTGTTTGTCGATGCAAACACTCTATTTTCTTGTGGGTCAAAAAAATACCACCTCTCATTTCCTTTGGGCAACCAACAAATTGGCATAACTTTGAACGAAGTTTCAGTTTCTTAGGATTTTTCATAAGCACATATGCTGGACAACCCCAGATCCTGTAAACTAGGTTTACGCCCTCTCCATAACTCGAAAGGGGTTTTAGAAACACTCTTCGAGGGAACGTTGTTCAAAATGTCAACTGCAGTCTCTACAGCATGCCCCCAAAACGAGCTAGGCAACCGAGCATAGCTCATCATTGTTCGAACCATATCCAACAATGTTCTATTTCTTCTTTTTGATACATCGTTCTGCTGCGGTGTGCCAGATGCCGAGAGTTGTTATTGGATTTCATGTTCTATCATATAGTCCTGGAATCTCAGATCCATATACTCTCCTCCCCGATCAGATCGAAGAATTTTAATCATTTTACCTAACAGGTTTTCAACTTCAGCTTTATATTCCTTAAATTTTCAAGGGCTTCAGACTTGTGTACCATCAGGTATAAGTAACCATACCTTGAATAGTCATCTATGAAAGAGATGAAATATTTGAACACTCCTCGAGCTTTTACATTCATCAGACCACAGAGATTTGAATGTATAAGTTCCAAGGGTTCTTTGGCTCGATAACATTTTGCTGTAAAAGGTCTTTTTGTCATTTTTCCTTCAAGGCAACATTCACATGGAGGTAATGAATCATCTTCTAACTCATTTAAAAGTTCATTCTTTACCAATTGCCTGATCCTATCAAGACTAATGTGACCTAGCCTTAAGTGCCAAAGATATGCATTACAATTAGGAGAAATATGTTGCCTTTTTCTTTGAGTTTCAGCAGTTTTAAATAACTCATGATTTAAAATTGCTTTTGTGTCGGTTGGTCTTATGACATATAAGTTGTTTTCTAATTTGGCCGAATATATTAAAATTCCATTTTTCAAAATGAACGCTTCATTAGAAATAAAAGAAACGAAATATCCTTGTTCAATTAAACAGGAGATAGATACAAGATTTCTTTGTATTCCAAGTACTATATACAAGCTTTCCAGAAACATAAACCTATCTCCTATATACAACTTAGCGTCTCCCACTACAAAAGCTGAAATGACGTCTCTCATTCCGACCTTGAGCGTCATTTCTCCTTTCTCTAACTGTCGAAATGAACTATTTCTCTGTAAAGAAGAGCAAACATGATTAGTTGCTCCGGAATCAAGTATCTAGGCATTTTGATCATGTTCTACAAGACAAGTTTCTAAAACTAGTAAATCAAATTTACCTTTTTTCTCTTTCTTCTTTTCAGCGAAGTATTTGGGGCAATTCCTCTTCCAATGTCCATCAATGTTGCAATGGAAGCATTTCCCTTTATCAGCTGCTTTAGCTTTCTTCTTCCATCTGTCAGCAGTAGCGGGAGCCTTTCCCTTATCTCCTTTCTTCTTCTAGATTTTCTTTGAGGCAAACGATTGAGGTACAGACTTAACTCCTGAGGATGAACCCTTAAGGATTTTTTCTTGGAATGGGCAATATTTGCCTCTCCTTCTTTCGATCCCTTACCTTTCATAAGAGATTGAAAAGTTTCTAGCTCATTTAGAAGTGTAGTCAAGTTGTATTGAATCTTATTCATTACAACATTGCTTCGAAATTGTAAAAAGCTCTTAGGAAGTGACTCCATAATAAATGCTACTTGACTACGCTCGTCAATGACCACCCCATTTACTTCTACAACATTGAAATGTATCCTCATATCGAGAACGTGTTCCCGAATAGATTGGCCCTCTTTCATGCATCAATTGTAAATATATTTGAGGGCTTCATGATGGAGTTGAAGGGACGGTTGTTCGAACATCTTCTTTAGTGAACTCATGCTCTCTTTGGCCGAGACCATACCCTATGCTTCTTGGCCAATACTTCAGATAAGCTAGCCAAGATGTAGACTTGGCCCTTTTCATTGGCCTTTGCTAAAGGTCATTTGCATCCTTAGCAGACTGGGATGCATTACGAGCAGGGACCGGAGGACATTCCTCCGTCAAGACAAACCGCAGATCATCAATAACTAGAATCGTGTTCAGGTTTGATTTCCACATCGCGTAATTTTCGTCGGTTAACTTATTGTTTTTAAGCAGTTGAATTATAGAGGAAGACATTCTGAAAAAGAAAACATTTGACTGTATTAGTTATTATTTGCCTTAACCACTTAAATAACCCAATCAAGCTTAGCAAAACTATTAATCAATAGTAACCCTAATAAACTATCGATATAGTTTTGCAACGATACTTCAGAGGTTTAGAGCAACCGTCACCAAACGGGTGATCAACTACTCCTCCCCTGAATTGAGACTATCTCAGCCAATTTCTAATACCAGAACATCCCATATTCCTATAGTCATTAGCTACTATTCGTTTGGTCAAGGATTCGTTAACGTTTAATCTTATCCTCATAAGTGTGACCCTCCCACTTTTAGATCGTCGAGGTACGCACCAATAGGCTACCGTAAGCAAAGACAGTTGTTGATGATTAACCTAATTGACCCTATCCATTTCTAGAGTTCACTGTGTTCTGAAACCTACGATCAGGCCCTCCGAAGGGATGGTCGCTCCCAAGGGCGACACACGAGCAGATCATAAGAATCTCAAGGTGCGACCTAGGGGTGGAGAGCGTAGGATACGTTGACACGCATCCTTCTCCCACTTACTATGAACGGTTTCCCCATCCACCTTGGTATTGACCCATGCAAACACTCTCCGAAGGGAGGCCGCTCCCAACGCGACACAAAGTCGAGCATGGATCTCACAGTGTGAACGAAGGGGAACGTGAGAGGAACAACTCAATGAAGTGTCCTATTTTCATTTTACGGTTTATTTTGACTTAGACAAAATCCGGCTAATAAATTTACCTAAGTCTAGGTGATACGTCCAAGGGTTGGACTTAACCTACGATGTCTAGGTGATAAACTCATATTAAAACCTCACATCGCTCATGCATGCTCATAAAACCGGGTTAACCTAACTCAAGTATCGGCTCGATGCCCAGGTAGGAGGTATTCCGTCAACCGTTGATAGCACGCATAACGAGCTATTTTTCCCAATTTATTTTAGTTAGTCTTTGAGTATTATTTGGTCGTTTTTATGCACTTTTGTAGGAAAGTGAATTCTTGGAGGAAATGTTTATTCTGTAGGAAATGAATTCTTGGAGGAAATGTTGAATGAGAAAAGTTGATCGGGTGCTGGGGACCAAAAGAAGAACAAAGAAGCAAAAAGAATCAAAGTTGGAGGCTTAAGTTTGAGGCAAACTTGAGAGCTAGCATCGAGACGCTGCTTTCTGGGTGTCTCAGCGCTGGCTTTTCTTTTATGTTTTTGGCGGCAGCAGGGACAGCGTTGCGACGCTACCGATTAATTTCCTATAAATACATCCTCAATTTCTACGACCAAGTGGTGTCCATTTGATGCAATTTTAGCCCTAAATTCGACTAAAATCCTTCTGTGGGAGTTGAAGCAAAGTAGAGGAGCGGGATTGAACGCTTGACTCGTGGAGATCGTGATGGGGACGTGTGGTTTCAGCGACAATAGTGTTTTATCTCTTTTCTCTCATTCCTTTAGTTGTTTTTAATGGTTGTTTCAGACTTAGTTTACATCATAACACAGTGTATGAGTAACTAGGTTCGTTATCTTAGGGATTGATGTAGCCCTTTGGGTGTTGCTGAATTATTTGATGGATGTTTATTGTTTTTGACTCATTTATGCAATTTGTGTCCTTAATGCTCTTTACTCACTGGCCATGAGTTAATTGATGCTATCTCTAATTCTTGCTCGACAAAGGGGACTTAGTTTAGATAAATAAATTACATAACTATAATAATCCTAGAATCGGGAGATTTAGGATAGTTGTAGAAATTTTTAATAGGACTCCATATAAACCATGCATGTGAATGAATCTAGATAGGGATATCGGATTAGTCATATGTGTGAGAATTATTTATGCTCGGGGAGAGATAAATATGAGAATAGAAAATCCTGGATTTATTAGTTATTGCATGTCATACATCCATTAATTAATTCACTACCCCAATAGGTGAAATCAATTCCCTAAGAGTTTTCATTACTTGAATTCCACACTTTTTATCTTTGTGTCTTGATTTATTTCATCACCACTAAGTTTTAATCCCTAGATAAATGGGACATAAGTATTCATGGTAATTAATTTGATTAGAAACCCAATCTAGAGGAAGACACTCGTTAACACGAAAACACTATATTAAAACTTGACCCGTGCGCTTTCGATAGGAAAAATTCCACATCAAGTTTTTGGCGCCTTTGTCGGGGATTGGCATAGTTAGTTAAATTGATATTGTGAAAAAAATTTCCAGTCTTAATTTAGGGTGTATTTTTATTTATTTATTTATTTTTGGTAGATTGCATTTTTTCCTTATTTTCTTTCTTTCCATATTTAGTTTTTTTCCTTTTTTGTTAGTTTCCTTAATTATTTTTTGCCTTATTTGTTTTTGCATTCCCAATTTGTTAGTCTTTTCCTTTTCTAGAATATCTTTTCCTTATTTAGTTTTAGTTGTTTCCTTTTCTATTTTCTTTCCTTATTTGTTTCTTTTATTTTTAAGGATAGTTTGGACCGTGTATGCGAAAGAATAGGGATTTGGCCTTAGTACCTTTGGATCTCGAAATCGAAAGGACAATTAGTAGGATTCGATGGGAAACCAAAGAATCTATCCAAATGGCCGATCCAAATTCTCAGGAGGAGCCCAAGCCCATTAGAGACTACTTTCAGCTTGTGTTCCAAGGGTAACAGTCGGGGATTGTCTATGCCCCAATTAATGCCAACAATTTTGAGCTGAAAACTAGTCTAATTCAAATGGCTCGAGATTGCCCTTACAGAGGATCGCCCACAAAGGATCTAAATTTTCACTTGAAATCCTTTCTAGATATCTGTGGGACGATAAAAATTAACGGAGTTATGGAGGATGCTATTCGCTTACTACTTTTCCCTTTCTCTTTGCAGGATAAAGCTTGTGATTGGTTGCAGTCTATTCCACCTGGAAGCATTACCACTTAGGATGCTTTTGTCCAGGCATTTTTAAAGAAATTTTTCCCTCTTGCTAAGACGGTCAAGCTGAGCATCGAAATTGGGACGTTCCAACAGCAGTTTGATGAGCACCTGTTCGAGGCATGGGAGTGATACAAAGAGTTGCAAAGGAAATGCCCTCAGCATGGATATCCCGACTGGTTGCAAATCCAACTATTTTACAATGGTTTAAATCCTAGTACTAAAACCATTGTTGATGCATCTGCAGGTGGGACTCTGTTGTCCAAGGTCGTGGAGAATGCATACACTTTGTTGGAAGATATGGCCACCAACAGCTATCAGTGGCCATCTGAGCGGTCTACACCAAAGAAGGTTGCTAATGCTTAAATGTCATCTCTTGCTAATGCTTTCTTGAAGTTTTCAGTGCTCAATCTATCGAGTCAGCAGCTGCCATTGCATCTCATTCTCAGGAGGAGACCATAAAATAGGTTCAGTATGTTTCAAATTCAAATTTTAGGGGATATAATAATTCTACACCAACACATTATCACCCTAACAATAAGAATCATGAAAACTTCTCGTATGCTAATAATAAAAATGTTTTAAATCCTCCTGGTTTTGCCCCTCAAAAGCAAGAGAATAAACAATCTTTAGAAGATCTTGTTGGAGCTTTTATTGCAGAATCAAGCAAAAAGACAAACAAGCTGGACGAGGCAGTGATCGCCATGAACACCACAGTGACTGGCCATAGTGCAGCGATAAAAAATATTGAGACTCGGTTGGGACAATTGGTAAGTGTGGTGAACACAATGCAAAAAGGTAAGGCCCCAGCTGAGCAGGAGAGATCCCAGATGGAGTACTGCAAAGTCACCACTGTGCATCACGAGGAGGAAATTCAAGAAGCTGAGGAGCAGGAAACTACTGAACTAGAAGACACCACTGGAGAAGTTGAAGAGGGCGCATCTGATGTGGATTTTTTCTACCGCAAGCGCACGGGTCAAGTTTTAATATAGTGTTTTCGTGTTAACGAGTGTCGTCCTCTGGATTGGGTTTCTAATCAAATTAATTACCGCAAATACGTATGTCCAATTTTATCTAGGGAACCAAACTTAATGAGAGTGAATAAAACAAGACACAAAAGCTAAAAATTATGGAATTCAAATGATGAAAAACTCTTAGGGAATTGATTTCACTTATTGGGGTTGTGAATTAATTAATGAATGTATGACATGCAATGACTCATAAATCTAGGATTTTCTAAACTCTTATTTATCTCTCCCTAGCTTAAATAATTCTCACACATATGATCAACCCGATATCCCTATAGATTCATTCACATGCATGGTTGTAATTAAATCCTATTAATAATTTCTACAACTATCCTAAATCTCTTGATTCTAGGATTATTATAGTTATGCAATTCATATATCTAAACTAAGTCCTCTCTCCCGTGCAAGTATTAGAAATAACATCAATTAACTCATGGAAAGTGAATTAAAAGCATTAAGGACATAAATTGCATAAATGAGTAAAAAACAATAAATATCCATCAAAATAATTAAAAAACTACATCAATCCCTAAGATAATGAATTTAACTAAAACTCGTGCATAGTAAATGAAAAACATTAATCGATCTCAATAAAGCGTTATTTGAGTGATTCAGTAATTTGGTTATTGAATAATCGGGTTTGCATTCATAAACCTTAAATCCAATAAACTAAGATCCAAAGTTGTTTAAATGAAACTCGGACTAGTATGTGGGGACATACGAGGATCGGTGTCCAAGTAAAAACCTAAAAGGTCTATAGTATAGGAAGAGAGCTGGGTACCTTATCCTGGTGACACTATGTGATATGGCCCACCTTGTATTTGATATAGATGCAATGATCCAAAGCATCCATGTAGGAGATATGCGGGTGGGGGTATCCTATGCAATGAGTTTGCATAAGACCGGACCGCGAAATATCAACCACTATATGTAACGCCGTTAACTAGTTTAGGTTTCTATTTCAATAGGATGACCTAGGTAACTCAATCTCAATCTTGAGTCTATTATGAACTCCTTTCAGAAGGGATTATCCTTAGATTTGTATGGGTGAGAGTGGTCAGTACACCGACTCAATAATCCTACCATTTCAGGGGCAAGACCAAATGAGGGCTAGGAACATAACAGTACAAGATGGAATTCACTCCTTCCCCTATTGGGGTAAGTAGATGTGTGTTCCCTTAAGGACTGATTCCGGGGCTTGAACAAAGGCGTGTCGTCCTCTCCTGGCCCGAGTGGAACTCCTGTTTAGTGGTTGGACCCTAAACAACTTGTTCATTAGAGGGATCAGTGGTACTTAAGGAACCAGAGGTAACCCAGGGGTAAAACGGTAATTTGAGCTAGCTAGTGTTACGAACACACGTGAAGGATTGACTTACTGCATTGGTCGATACCCGTGGACACATAAATATTCTACAATGAGAAGAGTGCAGCTGTGGGTTTTTAGTGGAGTGACCCACAGTTAACGAATGTTGACTAGCTTGGTTAATGAGTTTAGCCAATTAGTCTCGTGTTGTTGGAGCTTCTGATCAATAGGTCCGTTAGGTCCCACTGGTAGCTCATAAAGAGACTTGAGGCAATTAAGTATAAATTATAAATTGAAAGTGTTCAATTTATTTAGGGGAATCATATAATGTATATTGATACATTATAATATAAAGTTTAGGGTTCAAATAATTCTTGAGAGAAAATATTTGAAAGAGTTCAAATAATTAATATGAATTGGATTCATATTAATATAAATAATTTAATAAAATCCCTAAGATTATACTTCTTCGATCCACAAGAAAATAAAGTGTCTGTTTCGAAAAATGCTACTTTCTTAGAAGAAGACCACGTTCGAGAACGCAAGCCACACAGTAAAATGGTGTTAAGTGAACTTCCTGGTGAAGCTACAAATGAATCAACAAGAGTTGTTGATGAGGCCGGACCTTCAACAAGGGTTGTTGATGAGCCCAGTACACAGGTTGGACCTTCAACAAGAGTTGTAGATGAGCCCAGTACATCTGGTCAAGCCCATCCTTTTCAACAATTGAGAATGCCTCGACGTAGTGGGAGGGTTGTTACTCAACCTGAATGCTATCTGGGTTTAGCAGAAAATCCAGCTGTCATATCTGATGATGGAGTTAAGGATCCATTAACCTTTAGACAGGCAATGAATGATGTGGACCATGACTAGTGGGTCAAAGCTATGGATCTAGAGATGGAGTCTATGTACTTCACTCAAGTCTGGGATCTTGTAGACCTACCTGAAGGGTTAAACCCATAGGGAGCAAATGGATCTACAAGAGAAAACGAGACGCAGTTGGGAAAGTACAAACTTTCGAAGCTCGACTTGTGGCAAAGGGTTATACCTAAAAGGAGGGGTTGGACTATGAGGAAACCTTCTCCCCAGTTGCCATGTTAAAGTTGATAAGGATTCTCTTGTCCATTGCCATGTTTTATGATTATGAAATTTGAATGGACGTCAAAACTGCCTTTCTGAATGGCAATCTTGATGAGAACATCCTTATGTCTCAACCAGAGGAGTTCATTGCTCAAGGTCAGGAGCAAAACGTTTGCAAGCTTAGACGATCCATTTATGGGTTGAAGCTAGCTTCCAGATCTTGGAATATAAGGTTTGACACTACTGTTAAATCTTATGGCTTTGACCAAAACGTTGATGAGCTTTGTGTTTACAAAAGGATTACCAACAGTTCAATAGCTTTTCTGGTGTTGTATGTAGATGATATTCTTCTCATTGGGAATGATGTAGAATATCTAGCTGACATTAAAAAATGGCTATCGACTGAGTTCCAAATGAAATATTTGGGTGAAGCTCAGAATGTTCTAGGGATTCAAATTATCAGGAATCGTAAGAACAGAACATTAGCCCTGTCTCAAGCATCATATATAGACAAGATATTGTCTAGATATAAGATGCAGAATTCCAAGAGGGGTTTACTACCCTTCAGGCATGGAGTTCATTTGTCTAAGGAACAGTCTCCTAAGACACCTCAAGAAATTGAGGATATGAGACGGATCCCTTATGCTTCAGTTGTGGGCAGTCTTATGTATGCCATGTTGTGTACTAGGCCTGCATTTGTTATGCAGTTGGGATAGTCAGCAGGTACCAGTCCAATCCAGGGTTAGACCACTGGACTGCAGTTAAAAACATCCTCAAGTATCTTCGGAGAACAAGGGACTATCAGCTTGTGTATGGCTCTAAGGACTTGATCCTTACAGGATACATAGACTCTGACTTTCAGACTGATAAGGATTCTAGGAAATCCACATCAGGGCCAGTATTTAACCTCAACGGGGGAGCTGTAGTCTGGCGTAGCATCAAGCAAGGATGCATTGCAGACTCCAGCATGGAGGCCGAATATGTCGCTGCTTGTGAAGCAGCTAAGGAGGCTGTATGGCTACGAAAGTTCTTAATGCATTTGGAAGTTGTTCCAAATATGAACTTGTCAATCACCCTTTACTGTGATAATAGTGGTGCAGTGGCAAATTCTAAAGAACCTTGCAGTCACAAAAAAGGCAAGCACATAGAGTGCAAATATCATCTCATCAGAGAGATCGTGCAACGAGGGGACGTGATCATCACGAAGGTAGCCTCTGAGCACAATATTGCTGATCCATTTACGAAGGCTTTCACGGCTAAAGTGTTCGAGGGTCATCTAGAGGGTCTAGGTCTGCGAGATATGTACATAGAATAATCTAGGGCAAGTGGCAGAAGTGTAATGGGTATTGTGAATGCCCTAGTTTATTGTATTTATCTGTATTTGTACTTTTCATGTATTATACAGTATTAATACAAATCACTATTCCTACTTCAATGATTATTCATTCAATTTTGATTGTTGATGTACATTGTCCACTAGAGTTTTAGTTCAAGTGGGAGTTGTTGGTTTTTATGCCCTAAAACTCGTTGTTGGGTTTTATGCCCTAAAACTCGTAGATAGTAAATGAAACAAATTAATCGATCTCAATAAAGCGTTATTTGAGTGATTCAGTAATTTGGTTATTGAATAATCGAGTTTGCATTAATAAACCCTAAATCCAATAAACTAAGATCCAAGGTTGTTTAAATGAAACTTGGACTAGTATGTGGGGACATACGGGGATCGGTGTCCAGGTAACAACCTAAAAGGTCTATAGTATAGGGATAAGGCTGCGTACCTTATCCTGGTGACACTATGTGATACGGCCCACCTTGTATTCGATACAGATGCAATGATCCAAAGAATCCATGTAGGAGACATGTGGGTGGGGGTATCCTATGCAAGGGTTAAAATGTCGATGTCGACGGAAATGTCGAGGTCTCAATTTAATGGAAATGTCGATGTCGATGGATATTCTGGGAAAAATATTCAAAACAAAAAATTCAAAAAAATATTTAAATTAAAATACTTATGATAAATGTTATCTCCACATTAGTTACATTTTGTTATTACTTTGTTTACATTTTATTAATTTTTTTACGATATAATGGAAATGTCAATTCACCTTGCATGTTGATGTCGAACCCATGGAAATGTGGAAATGTTGATAGAAATGTTCACATGTCGATGGAAATTTAATACATTGATCCTATGCAATGAGTTTGCATAAGACCGGACGACAAATAGTAACAACTAGATGTAACGTCGTTAACTAGTTTAGGTTTCTATTTCAATAGGATGACCCAAGTAACTCAATCTCAATCCTGAGTCTGTTATGAATGAAGGTGTACATATTACACATGCGGAAGCAATTGAAGATCGAAAGCACTTAAGACATTCAATTTTACTCCTAAAGCATGCATGTTCTAGAAAAGACAGAATAGAGAGTTTAGAAAACACCAACCTTTGTAGCTCACTTATGTTGAACTCCTTGTGGTGTTTGCGTCTCCTATGCTCCTTGGACAACCTCTAGAGTCTTCCCTACTATACTCCGGGCCAAGAACGACTTGTGGGAGTCTATATAAGATAGGGAATGGGAAGGGAATGCTTGAAGCATCAAGCAATGGAGAAGAATGAGAGATGAGAGAACTTTGAGTCCAAATTCCAGCAGCATAACATTAAGGAAAAATGGCTCTCATATCTTTGAATCTGATTCAAGCTCCTTTTAAAGACATTCTTCATGCAAAGCCAAGCCTCAAGACACAAGACACATGGTGTATTTGCAAGTTCAAGTGGATTCTAGGTGTACATCTCACAAGACATGCAACAATGCATGAGTGAGTTGTCTTTCCACTTTGAATGTTCATGCATAAGTGGATTTCCAACTAAATCCACCAAATACAAATTGAAATCTAATTTCAAGCTTGCAATTTAATGTTCATTTCAATTCCAAATTGAATTTAACATTAGGTAATTGATTTTGAGGCATTACAAAATGATTTCTTATGATTAATCCAATTAATCATTCTAATCTTGTGCAATAAATCATATATGATTCCTAATACATATATATGGTATTCAAAACACTTTTAAATACTCCATCTCTCATTTTCTAATTTAATTCATAATTAAATTATTGTGTCAAACACAATTTACGATAATACCCGTTTTCCCGATTTTGAACGATTCAAAGCTTCCTATCTTTTATTCTAGGCTTAATTCCGATATGAGCTAGTAGGGGGACCTAATGGACCTATAGATCATGGGCTCCAACGATTCGAGGCTAACTGACTAATCTCATTATCCAAGCTAGCCAACATTCGTTAACTACCGGGGCACTCCACTATAGCCCGATAGTTGCACTCCCCTCACTATAGATATATTTCTGTCCACTTGATTTAACCATGATTAGTAAGTCGATCCTTCACAGGTTGTTCGTAGCTATAGCTAGGTCAATAAGCCGTTTTACCCCTATAGTACTTCTAGTTCCTTAAGTCCCACTGATCCTCTAATGAACAATTGGTTTATGGTCCAACCAATAAACCGAGTCCCTCTCGGGCCAATGAGAGGGCGGGATCCCTTTGTTCAAGCCCCGGAGTCAGCACTTAAGGGAACAACCTCTCTACTATCCCTAATTCGGGTAGGAGTGAATTCCTTCTTGCACGACCATGTCCCCAGCTATCTACCCGTTCCTATCCCTGAAATGGGAGGCTTATTGAGTCGGCGATACTGAGCCACTCTCACCTATGCAGATCTAAGGATAATTCCGAATAAACAGGAGTTCATAGTTAGCTCAGGATTAAGATCGAGTTACCTAGGTCATCACATGAAATAGTCAGTCTCGTCAGTAAACGGTGTTATCAAGCGAGAGTGACTTATTTCTTGGTCCTGGTCTTATGCAAACTCATTGCATAGGACGCCCCCACTCGCATGTCTCTACATGGACGATTTAGGATCACATCGTCTATACCATCTATAAAGTGGGTCGCGTCTCATAGTGTCCCCAGAATAAGGTACCCAACCCTATTCCTATACTATAGACCGTTTTGGCTATTACTCAAGCTTGATCCACTTTTATGTCTCTACATAAAGCTCAAGAGTTCATCCTATAGCCATGGATCTTAGTTTATTGGATTTGGGTAATTATATGTGCAATTTACTTTACTCAGTAATAACTTTACTGAATTAGTCTCGATAATGCCTTTATCGAATAAGTATAAAATTCGTTTATCATTCACTATCTACGAGTTTTAGGACACCTATCCCAACAATGAACTCCTTTCAGAAGGGATTGTCCTTAGATTTGTATGGGTGAGAGTGGCCAGTTCGCCGACTAAATAATCCTACCATTTCAGGAGCAAGACCGAATGGGGGCTGGGAACATAACAGTACAAGATGAAATTCACTCCTTCCCCTATTGGGATAAGTAGATGTGTGTTCCCTTAAGGGCTGATTTCGGGGCTTGAACAAAGGCGCCCCGTCCTCTCCTGGCCCGAGAGGAACTCCTGTTTAGTGGTAGGACCCTAAACAACTTGTTCATTAGAGGGATTAGCGGTACTTAAGGTACCAGAGGTAACCCAGGGGTAAAACGATAATTTGACCCAGCTGGTGTTACGAACACACGTGAAGGATTGACTTACTGCATTGGTCGATATCCGTGGACACAGAAATATTCTACAGTGAGAAGAGTGCAGCTGTGGGTCTTTAGTGGAGTGACCCACAGTTAACGAATGTTGACTAACTTGGTTAATGAGTTTAGCCAATTAGTCTCGTATCATTGGAGCTTCTAATCTGTAGGTCCATTAGGTCCCACTGGTAGCTCGAAAAGAGACTTGAGGCAATTAAGTATAAATTGTAAATTGAAAGTGTTCAATTTATTTAGGGAATCATATAATGTATATTAATACATTATAATATAAAGTTTATGAAACTTTATAATATAATTTTGAATTAATTTCAAAATTAATTCTTGAGAGAAAATATTTGAAAGAGTTCAAATAATTAATATGAATTTGATTCATATTAATATAAATAATTTAATAAAATCCCTAAGATTAAATATATGATATTTAATTGGGTAATTAATTAATTATTTATTAAATTAAATATGAATAAGATAATGGATTGGATTAGATCTTATTCATGACCTTTTCCTATAAGGAAAAGGTCTTGGCCTTTTTCCTATAAATAGGACCCCTGTGGTGGGGTGAAAGACATCACATTCATTCTCCTACTCTCAGAGAATTCCTCTGAAGGCTCCCTCTAGACTCCCACCAGTCTCCTGCCTCTAGAAGTCTCAAAGTCATACCGGTGTAGCCATAGTGGTGGTGTTCGCAGTAGTTCGTGTTTATTTCACAAGCAGTTGGTGAATTTAATCTGAGTCGTCAACGAGAGTAAGTAATTTGTTACTATATAAATTAGATTTAGATCTAATATTTTTGTATGTTTAGCCTTAATATAAATTTAGAATAGTTCTAAGATTATTGCCAATGTATTGGTATTAGTTACGAATCGGTCCCAATCACGCTTTCGCTTTACGGAATTACGGAATTCCAACCCTACATAAAGGAAGGAGAGAAAAGAGATAAAACACTATTGTTGCCGAAACCGCACGTCCCCGTCACGATCTCCACGAGCCAAGCCTTGAATCCCGCTCCTGCACCTTGCTTCAACTCCCACAGAAGGTCTTTGGCCGAATTTAGGGCTAAAATTACATCAAATGAACTTCCCTTGGTCATAGCAAATCACATTCTATTTATAGCAAATCTGTCGACAGCGTCGAGGCGCTAAGGGGTAGCATCTCGACGCTGCCTCTGTTGCCGCCTTGATCAGTTTAGGGGAAAGTTCTAGCATCGAGATGCCACAAGAGCAGCATCAAGATGCTAGCTCTCGGTTTTGCTCACTTAGTCAAGCTTCCAAATTGAGATGCTAGCTCTTGGTTTTACAGCAGTGGACTGAATGTGGATGTTAGGAAAAGATGATAAATAAAGATTAAGAATAATTCAGCCAACCAAGTGCAAGTATACACTATCACATGCAGTAATAAAATCTCTAGAAGTATTCCAAAGGTATCGATCCCACAGGGACTAAATTGGAAACACAGATTTGAAGAAGAAACTGCTCAAAGATTACTTTCAAAAAGGTAATCAAAAGAAACAGTTGATGTTGGGTTTTGTAAAACAAAGAAATAAACAAGTAAAGAAATGACAATAATAATTAAGTGAGGTATTCAATATAGCTTCAACCCTATGGCAAATAACTCTAATTATGGCTTATTTAACCTAAGTCTATTCATGCATTGAGTCAGATTTAACTTCTATTTGGCCTTGCTCCCAAGAACCATTAGAAGGCTAAGCAAGTACCGTTATGCACATTTCTGTGACTTGACTCCGACATAGATAGTTGATGCATGCAACCTATAACCCTATAGTTGTTATAAGGAGACCTTCCCCTATAACATCGAATACACTCTTTAGAGCCCTTTCTCCTATATCACTTTTACGAAAACCGATATTGCTTGTCCCTTTCAGGATCAAACTCACATAGCATGCAAAGTCTAAGTGATCAAGTTAAACTCAGCAAGATTCAGAATGATATTCAGTAAAGAGTGACATGCAATGAATAAAACTTAGGCAAATAAACACTTTCATGCCATTTAAACCATAAGGTAATTCACTATATCGAACCCCTCAATGGAATTTAGCTACGCATAATGTAGTGTAATGCAAATGAACAACTTTTCATTGAAATAATGTATAAAGAATACAAAGTAATGAAAAGAAACCAGTGTTGGAAAATATAGTGCAGTAGCTAAAACTAAGGTTTTTTCTTTTATCCAATCCTTCTAGATCTCTCACGACACTCTACTCTCCTTTTACAAGTGGGAATAGGGTGAAATCTCTACAAACACTCGGGTTTGATGTCTAACTAAGGGTTAGAATTTAGTCTTCTAAGAAGAACCTCGGGCATCCCTATTCATGGGCGTCTACTAGGGTTCTGTCACCACCCTCTTCTTCCCAGTGAGTTCTGCTTGAATTTCCCTTCGAATCAAGGTCTTTTATAGTGTGGGGAGTGGTTGAGAAGTTAGGAAAATGGTGTTGGTAGGTAGCCCAGTCAGTTTCGGAGTCAAAACAGCCGTATAGGTGCACAAGTCACTCGTTCAAAACGACCCGCGACGGACTCGAAACTGCTTGCATCTGCCTAGAATTGTGGTCGCATTTGGTTTTTGCCTTGTCAGGAATGGGGTTGCATTTCTGGGAAATTCCAGATTTCCTCTGTTTTTCTGCAAAGCACCAAACAAGTCAAATTCTTACCAAAATGAGTTCTTTGAAGCACAAATAAGCATAATTTGACATACATGACTCTCAACTTCCTAATTCATCAACTTTAACACTTTTTGAGCTCGGGAATAGTGAATTTGATCTAGAACATGCAACTTTGACAAGATAATGAGCTAAATATAAGGGTAAAATAGGTATATTTTTTACCCTTATAATACCCCAAACTTAACTCATTGCTTGTCCTCAAGCAATAACAAATCAGAATGTTAAAGATCAACTTACATTGCCAATCAGAAGTTAGGGCTCAATTATAATTGCAAATCAGAATGTTAAATATCCAATGTAATTGTCAATCAAAATGTTATATACTATAATTGCAAATTAGAGTGCTAGAGCCTAACTTAATTGCATATCAAAATGTCATGAATAAACCATATGGAATCAAGTAAACATGTTTCTCAAGATCGTTTTCTAAAAAGTTGCCTTTCAAGAGAGGTTTCTACTCTAGTGCTAGTCACAACTTCTAAGTTTCCTAGGCATGAAGATTTCTACTTTTCTTTTACAAAGCAAAACTCTCCCTAGTCCATCCTAACCAATATGTTTAAACTACCTAACTACTACTCATAGAGCCTAGTGTGGTCCTTTAAGTTAAGAAAAACTAATCTTGAGGTTCCTTGAGCATACATGAGTTTTCTAGACCTTTTTTTATCTCCCCCAAACTTATTTGACTGTCGGTGCTCTTTTTATTCAATTTTTTTCCTCCCAAGAGAATCCTTGTTGTCACCTCTACCTTCGTTCTAGCTTATCGACACTTTGTGGTGAAGATATTCAGTTACGAGCAGAGATCACGAACTTGGACTAATACTCACTCCCCTAAGTCAACCTTTCATGTAGTGGCAAACCATGAGTGTCATGAATGCCCTTGATTACTCAGTAAACTCTAGGAAGGAGGAGTAACTCTCGGTTTTTCTTTTTCTTCTTTTTTTTTTCGAATGATATATACTGAGCACATATTTTCTTTCCAGCAGTTCGAACTTACACAAAAATTCATATTTACAAAGTAAAGCACCCCCCCAAACTTAAGATAGGCAATGCCCTCATTGACTTTTGTTTTTGAGGCATGGGCTTAACATGAGGCTTTTTTTTTTTCAAAACATCAAGGCTAAACTCTCCTAGTGTGCTAGAAAGGTTAAACATGAGGAAGTTTAGACTTAAGAAAATTTTGTAAAGAAAATGACTAATGGAAAACCTATGACTAGAAAACAAATAAGTTCTGACGGTGGCACTTTATGAGATAGACAGCTCTAATTATAATCATCAAGGACTTAAAAGAAAACTCAAATGAAACCATGTTTTTCCCAAAACATTTTTTCAAGCTAAAAAGTTTTCGTAAAGTTGATTTTTTCAAAAAGTTCACAGATTTAGCCAAAAAACAGCAAGCAGATTTTTTCAGAAAAACTTAAAAACCCAAGTCATTCTAAACTATCCTAACAGCAAGCTATCATAAAACTAACCTAGAAACATAACTAAAAACTAACTAAACATTTAAAACAATAAAAACAACAACTAACACAAGTAAAAACAGAAAGCTAAACATGATAAAAACTAAAAACAACAACTAAACTATTCACAAAAACTGATTTAATACTGTAAAAAGGGATCAGAAAACTCCCCTATTTCTTATCTGAGGAATTCTCTTCATCTTCTTCATCTTCATCTTCATCTTCAGATTCTTTTTCTTCTTAAGGCAGCAAGGCTTGAGGGAAGTCAGAGAAAACAGGAGCAATGCTTGGGGCGATAGAGAGATGGAACTCTTTAATTGCTTCATCTCTTTCCTTCGCATAGACCCAATATGTTTTCAGTTTATCTTCAATCCGGTCTAGTTATCGGAAGGCAAATGCAAGGGCCTCTGATGATGGTGTAGGCCCTGAAATAGGAGTGTGCTATGGAGGTGAAGCAGGATTCAACCCCGGAGATGGAGTAGCGTGGGAAGTGGAAGCCTTGTCCTTTCTTTGAACATTGTTTTGTTGGAGCTTCCCTATCAGAGGCAAGTCGATAGTGGGCCTGAAAAAGTGGCGTTCCTTATCTTTACCAGGAATGATCTTGACTCTCTGACATAATTGGGTTATGAGAGACCCAAAAAACAACTTCCCAACTCTCTTCCTCCCACATGAAAGGATCTCCTCTCTGATGATGAGCTATATTGATTTCCAACCCCTTCATGATGCTGTAGAGAAGCATAACCCTCTTTATCGAAATGGTACTATCGTGGGTTGTGGACATTGTTGCCTTTCCAGAGTAGTTAAAAATATGATATAATTTGACTCTAGAAAACTATGCAAGTGCACATAATACGCAACAAGTGATAAGTAATTTATCGTATCCACGAGGTTTTGAACCGTTTCACTTTACCTATTTTGTTTAGTCATTTAGTGATTTCAAGAGTGTTAAAATGATTGGGTTTTGAAATAATGCTGAAGCAAAAGAAATAACAGAGCAGAAATGTAAACGAATAAAGAAGACAGATTGGAAACAGGCGTTGGTTAAGACTTCTGTAATTGTTAAAAAGATGCTCTAGCAATGATATTGATAAGGAAAACTCTCACAGTCTTATCAGGAGGATCCTCCCGGAACTCTGGATTTTTTGGAATGTGTTTCAACTCCAATGATGCTCTACCGATCGAGCACTAGGCAACTGGCTATCCCTAACTCAGTCACTAGTGTTCACCAACACATAATGGTCTAGTGTGATTACAAGCCACACATCCCTTAAATCATTCCTGAAACTAAGAGAAGTTATTCATATCGGCTGGCCAAGTGATAAGGGTAAAAAATATACCTATTTTACCCTTATATTTAGCTCATTTCTTGGTCAAATATTGAGTGTTTAGGTCAATTTACTGTTCCCGAGCTCAAATTATGCTTCATTTGATAAGTTAGGGTGTTGAGAATTACTTTTGTCAAATTTAACTCATTTATGCTTAAAAAGACTTGATTTTAAGAGAATTTGACTTAGTTTGCTGTTATGCAGAGAAACAGAGGAAAAGCTGGAATTCCTTAGAAATGCGACCGCATTTCTGGGAAGGCAAAATTGAAATGCGACCGCATTTCTGGAAAATCAGAGGTCGTTTCGAGTCGCACGCGGGTCGTTGTTGACGAGTCTTCTTCGCACCTAACCGGTTGTTTTGACCCCGAAACTGACTGGGCAACCTTCCAGCACCTATTTCGTAGCTCCTCAACCAATTTCTACACTATATAAGCTCGAGATTCGAAGTTAAATCTAAGTAGAACTCACTTGGAAGAAAAGGGTGGTGACAGAACCCTGGCTTGATGCCAATGAGTAGGGATGCCCGAGGTCCTTCTTAGATGACCAAATTCTAACCCGAGAGAGAGTTAGACATCAAACCTTGTGGTTTGTAGAGAGTTTCACCCATTCCCACTTGTAAAAGCGAAAGAGTTGAATGTCTTAGCGAATTCTAGAAGGATTGAGTAAACAAAAAACCCATAATATTTAGCTATCTCCTTTATTTCCAGCTCTTGAATCTTTTCATTATTCTGTATTCTTTACATTCTTATTTCAATGAAAATGTGTTCATTTGCTTTTTATCCCATCATGAGTAGCTAAATCCCGTTGAGGGGTTCAATATGGTGAATTCCCTTAGGGTTTAATGGCTTGAAAGTGTCTTATTTGCTTAAGTTGTGTTTAATGCATGTCATTCTTTATTGATTATCACTCCAATCTTGCTGAGTTTAATTTGATCACTTAGACTTTGCATGCTATGTGAGTTTGATCTCGAAAGGGACAAACGATATCGATTCTCATAAAGGTGATATGGGAGAAAAATCTCGAAAGAGATTGTTCGGCGGTATAGGACAAGCTGCCTAAGGCACCCTATATCGACTATAGGGTTATAGGTTGCATTCGTGAATTATCTATGTCGGAGTCGAGTTACAGAAATGTGCATAACGGTACTCGCTATGCCTTCTAACGGTTTTTGGAAACAAGGGCCAAATAGAAGTTAAATCTGACGCAATGCATTAAATACACTTAAGTTAGATATTGCATAAGTATGGTTGTTACCTTAGGGATGAATCCATGTTGAATACCTCGTTTGTTTATTATTGTTATTCTTTATTATTTTATTTGCATGTTTTGTTTATCTTTTCAAAAACCCAATCAATCAACTTATTTTCTTTGGTTACCTTTTTCTAAAGCAATCATTTGAGCAGTTTCTTCATCAAATCTGAATTTCCAGTTTAGTCCTCGTGGGATCGATACCCTTGGAATACTTCTAAGGTTTTTTATTACTACGTGCGACAGTGTATACTTGCACTAAGTGTTAGCTGAATTATTCTTTATTATTATTAACCATCTTATCTCACATTCCATCCATTCAGCTGACAACGCACCACCAGGCGGGCACATAATAGAATTAAAACAACAAGTAATCAAGATGCTCAAAATCAATATCAATTGCTAGATTGTTAAAGAATGACAATTACATAATCTTAACCAACACCTAAAGTAATTTAGTTCATGGAATTGGAAACAACACACGTTACAATCTGTTCACGTGCATCCATAACTACAAACTTTTACAAGGAAGAATAATTTCCCTTGAAGAAATCGGTAGTTGATGGTCTTCTTGAGTCTCCAACCGTTCCTCCTCTATTCGGCTAGAAAGATGGAAATAATGGACTGATAGGACTTAAATAGTCCTATTTTATCGCCTCTAATCTAAGCTTGTTAGAATTATTTTGTGCTTTACTTGTCCTACTTACAGGTTAATTGAGCTTATGCTATGTCGGGAGCTGATCACGCTAATTGGTGTTAATTCGGGCCAATTAGAAAGTTTTGGAGCCATCTAGGTGTCTTGGACGGCGAGAAGGTGAAAAGACCCAATTGTGTTGAAGCGGGTCTGAAGATCGACACCAAAAGCCGAAGATTGAAGCCCCGAACTGACAGGAAGCGAGTCAAAACTGAGAAATTAAGCAGCAAGTTGAAATTTGAGGTTGGCGTCTCGACGCCGACTCGAGTTCGGGCTGAAGATGAATGTTCGCAGCGTCGAGACAATGTGCCTTGGCGTCTCGACGCCGGCGTGTTTTCTATATATATGTAGTCTCGGTTTAGTCCACCGTTAGGTTAGAATTTTGGTCCCTTTTACGATTTCTTTGCCTCTTTTACATTCCAGCACTCTTGTAGGCCATTGTTGGCCATATTCTATGGATTCTTTTATGTTATTTGTTGTTTTTACTTCATCTATGCGTAACTTAACTTGTTTAGATCGTTGGATTTGATTTATGTCTTGATTCTAAGTAATATTGGCTGAGTTTTCTGGTTTTAACTTTCTGTTCTTGCTGTATTTTCATTGAGTTTTGCATGTAATCCCGTTTAAACCAATACATGAGGCTAGTCAATTAGGGTTGACGCCCTATGCGATTACCGCTTGTGTATTCTCTATAAGTTATTTTTAGATAGCCACTAGGTTGAGGCAAGCCACTCTCTACGCGAGACGACCCTTGATAGGCCTAGGATTCATGTTAGAGGTTGTAGGGATTAGATTAAATTGTATTTGAATTTAGTTCTTACGATTCCGGACCCACGATCCCAAAGCAGCTAGTTTTAATAGGTGGTTACAAAATTACTTGTTAATAAACTAGTTAGATATAAGTAGTAACCGTTGCAGAGGTCTCGGATGGTTGCTACATTATGCATAAGGGGTGGTGAGCGATAGAGTCCATATTAATTAATCTTGTTAATTACCGAATTCACGATTAGCGAGTTAATTAGCACAGGTTAGTGTAGGGGGGGTCCTCCGAGTAACCGAGAAGTCGACTGGACTAATGAAATCAGTTTAGAGCGATTATTAGAGAAATCTAGGAATCCAATGAATTAGAATCAAGCATAATAAATCCCAATCCAACGATCCCTTTTTATGTTATCAATCCCGTCTTATTTCCATTCTTCATGCTTAGCTTTTTGTCTTTTAAAATTCTGCATTTAATTATTCAATTTTTGCTTGTCCTTCAATCACAAAAATCCCCCCTGTTTTCATAAGCACGAAATTCTACACTTACTAGATCCCCCTCCCCTGTGTTCGACCCCGACCGCTATTGCTACAAAATTAGTAGTAGTGCTGTGGATTATAAATTTTATTTGACGACTTAGGGAGAATTCGACACCCCTTGGCGGTACCGTCATGGACTTTCCTCCTCGAATGATTTGACTTGAGACGGCTCTTTCCTTTTATAAAGTGGAGTCAACCCTAATTAGGTCAAATATTACACGTGGAAGGTGTTGGGTTTTGTGCCCTAAAACTCGTAGATAGTGAATATAAACAAATTTTATACTTGTGTTTAATAAAGTGTTATTTAGTTTCTGCAATAAAATGTAATTGTTAAATATTGCACTATTTGACCCAAATCCAATAAACTAAGATCCAAGGTTGTTTGTATGTAACTTGAACGAGTATGTGGGGACATACGGGGATCGATGTTCAAGTAACAACCTAAAAGGTCTATAGTACAAGGATAAGACTGAGTACATTATCCTGGTAACACTATGTGATACGACCCGCTTTGTATTTGATACAGACGTATCGATCCAAAGCGTCCATGTAGTAGACATGCGAGTGGGAGTATCCTATGCAATGAGTTTGCATAAGACCGAACCGAGAAATAGTAACCGCTAGCTGTAACACCGTGAACTAGTTAGGTTTCTATTTCACTAGGATGACCTAGGCAACTTAGTCTGAATCCTAAGTGGATTATGGACTCCTGTTCACGAGGGATTGTCCTTTGATTTGTATGGGTGAGAGTGGTCAGTACGCCGACTCAATAAGCCTACCATTTTGGGGACAAGACCGAGTGGGGAGCTGGGAACATAATGACACAAGATGGAATTCACTCCTTCCCAATTTTTTAGGAAGTAGATGAGTGTTCCCTTAAGTGGTGTCTCTGGATCTTGAACAAAGGGCCCTACCCTCTCACTGGCCCGAGAGGGGTCTCTGTTTGATGGTTAGACCACAAACAGGTTGTTCATTAGAGGAGCACTGGTACTTAAGGAGGTAGAGGTAACTCAGGGGTAAAACTGTAATTTGATCCAACTAGAGTTACGAACACTCGTGAAGGACTAACTTGCAGTTATTGGTCGATATCCGTTGACACAGAAATATTCTACAGTGAGAAGAGTACAGTTGTGGGTCTTTAGTGGAGTGACCCACTGTTAACGAATGGAGACTAACTTGGTTAATGAGTTTAAGCCGATTAGTCTCATATCGTTGGAGCTTCTGATCTGTAGGTCCATTAGGTCCCACTAGTAGCTCGTAAATAGACTTGAAGCAATTAAATATACATTGAAAATGTTCAATTTATCTGGAGAATCGAATAATTTATGTTGATGCATTATAATATAAAGTTTATGAAAGTTTATAATATAATTTTTGAATTAATTTCAAAAATTAATTCTTGAGAGAAAATATTTGAAAGAGTTCAAATAAATTTTAATATGAATTTGATTCATATTAATTTTAATTTTAATAAAATCCCTAAGATTAAATATATGATATTTAATTGGGTAATTAATTAATTATGGAATTAATTAATTATTTATTAAAATTAGATATTGTTCA
This sequence comes from Luffa aegyptiaca, assembly GCA_017139565.1. Classification (NCBI taxonomy): domain Eukaryota; kingdom Viridiplantae; phylum Streptophyta; class Magnoliopsida; order Cucurbitales; family Cucurbitaceae; genus Luffa; species Luffa aegyptiaca. The sequence goes on from CM029397.1 coordinate 30,758,838, forward strand.
GATAATAGATTTGAACTTATTAATAGATCTTTTCATATTAGGAAAAGGTTTTGGCCTTTACCTATATATAGGACCCCTGGGGTGGGGTGAAAGGCATCTCATTGTCTCTCATTCTCTCAGAAATCTCTCCCAAAAGACTCCCACAAGTCTCCTGCTTCAAGAAGTCTTAGAGATATACCGGTGTAGTCGATTGGTGGTGTTAGCACAAGAAGGTTGCTGTGTTTTCGATCTTATTAACAAGAAAAGGCGAATCGATCAAGGCTTTCTACAAAAGTAAGTTTTCTATGAAATCTTTGATCATTAGGATTAATCTAGTTAATCATTTAGCATGTTTATAGCCTACATACAACCCATTAAATATAGATTTATTGTTGTAATATTTTGCAAATTGTATTGGTTTTTCAATTAGAATCTAAGACTCTGAGTAGGTTCGGTAATTCCTTCCACTGCGCAGGGCTTTTATCCCTTCAGAAGGCTCTCCAAGTTTCCTAGATCCGAGATGGCTTCTGAAAATTCCACCTCATTAATGAATCACGTGCAGCTCACTTGGTTAGTTTTGCTCTGTGCTTTGCTGGATCATGGAATTTTCTCCCTCAAGTCGCTCAACATTATTTTCTTTGCAAAAGAACTTCCAAAGCATCAATTCTTCTAAATAGGATAAAACACATAATATTCATCTAATAACACACCTATTTGGCACAAATAACATATAAATCATGATAGAAATAAGGCCTAAATAACACCCTTTTGGAGAGTTATCAGGCATCAGTCTGTTTTTGATGAAGTGAAGCCACACTGTCCGTTCTAGCTTTAGATCACTTGGCACGAGTGTCTTCACCTTGGTTTGAGACTCCTTCCATTGGACTCCCTTCCTGGCCACTAACTTCAAAGCTTCTTTTAATTGTTTGGCCGAAGGGTTCTTGATGGCGTCGTTCCCTCTCGGCTGCAAAGGAGCTTTGATCTGATATACCCTGTTAATGTCAACTGAAGAGAAACTCACCATCTTCCCTCTTACCACCACCATGCTCATGCTTTCCCCCCTCAATCCAGCATAGAACTCTCGAACTTGAGGCACCACGGCCTCTTGAGGGTGAGCACAAAACTCTTGCCATTTGTACTGTGTAATAACTTTGGTCACAAAGTCTGGCAATGTCCCTGGTCTACTTGAGAATCCCTTCTCGTTTACGAAGTCCCTTTTTTCGCATAATCTCCATTCGCTCTTGGAAACTAACATCTTTGAAGACCTTTGGGAATGGATTCTTTGGTGATGGAGCTTTAGGCGATTTAATTTTTTGCTTGGCCGGTGTAGTGGCAGGAGGTGCAGGACAGGCGTCCATGGACCTTGTCCTCGGCCTCTTAGCAAATATGGGGTCATTTTTATTCTTTGTCCTCCTTTCGGCCCTAAGGTCTCTTCTTCTTCTCTTCCTCAAAGCAGCAAAAATTAGAGTTTGGTCATCGTTCAATTCCTTGATTTTAGAATCTGACTCGGTTTCACTGTCACTAAAGGTCTCGACCTCTTCTTCTTCAATTCTCTCTTCATCCTTTTTCTCTCTTGAAGATGTGCTTTCAGCAGCTGGTGGGGGTCCCCTAACATCATACTCGAACAAAGGGTCGAGGGACTCATCAGCTTGCTGCTCATCCGTGGCCTTAACTTGGCCTTCCTCAGAATGCAGCCCAAATGTGGTCGCATTCTGGCCTTCACTTTCTTCTTCTTCTTTTTCTGGTTTTTCTTCTCTTGGCCCTTCAGGGGCCTCTTCTTCAACTTCTTGCAGTTGTTCAGCTTCCCTCTGAGCATTGTGCAGTGGCTCAAAGGCTGCAAGAAAATCCTCAACCTCTTTTCTTCGTTTTTCTTCTTCTTTAAGGATTTCTCTTCTTTCCTTTTCTTCCTCAAGGAGTTGGAGTTCAGCAGCCAACCTCCTTAGTTTCTCATCTTCTTTTCTCTCTTTTTCAGCTTGAATGGCCCTCCCAGCCTCTTGTTTTTCTTCTTCTTTCTTTTTCTCAGCTTCCTCCCTTTTTCTTCTCATCCTCCAAATCTCTTTTTCTTGCTAACTCATCTTCATCCCTCATACTCTGAAGTTCCCTTTCTCTTTCAGCCCATATTTCATGGAGTGCATCCTATTCAGCCCTGTAACCTTCAGCAATTATGAGAGCTTGTGCAACAGCCTGTCGGATCATGTCTTCAAACACGTCGGCTGGCATTCTTGTCATTTTAAGGGGCTCATTCACTAAGGGCTTCTCATGTTCGGCTTTCTTGGAGTCTTTCTTCTTGGCACTGTAAGCTACAAACGGCTTGTCCCTGCGCAAAGAAGAATGGTCAGTTGAAGGAGAAACATTACCCATTGGAGTCTCCCTTTGCCAAGATTTCTCTCCCACTTTGGAAGATTCTTTAGCCTCATGAAACCGTGCTTCTTCCTCAAGAGCTGCACGTCTCTTAGCTCCCATCTCACGGATCATGGCAAACCATTCTTTGGAGTGTTTCCTAAGAGTTTTTTATGCGGGTTTTGTGTAAGATGGAGAGAATCGGTGGATTCTCCCTTTTTGTTGAGAACCACTTGGATTCTCCCTTGTAGCAGTTGGCATTGTCAAGGATGAAGGAGCTGGAGCAGCGGTTCTTCGTTCCACAATGGCCAACGAAAAAACCTGTGGGTCTCGCGGCTCTTATTTCGTGCATGCGAGGTTCGGATTGCTCCCCTTGGCCTCGATCAGTTTGTTCAGCACTTTGGGCACTTCTATTACTCAAAGATAGAGTAATATTGCGAGGGATTTCAGATTTGGGAGTGTTCTTCATAGTTCTTGAAATGGGTCTTTCGGTTTCAAGGAGTGAATATGGAAGGTTTGTGTAGTTGACTTGAATGCAAGGAGGTCTAAGTGGTTGTGAAGAAAAAACTCATGGGTCAAGCTATTTATAGGTTTCTCAGAATTTGGTCACGTGATCGTCATTTAAATGACTTCACTACCCTTTTTCATTTGGAAAATACAGTCGCATTTCCAAATGAACTGAGAAGAAATGTGATCGCATTCTCCTAGTTTTCTGCCTTTTCTATTTTTTTCTTGGTTTTTTCTTTCTTTCATTTATTGACTGAAACAATAACAAACTTATTAGAAAGTTCACACACTTAAACATGATTATCCACCTTTTTTTTCACAAAATAACTTGGACTTTTCAACTCCTGGGTAAATCCCTAGGAAAAGTGTCCCCTACGGTCAGTTTAAATACCTTTTCCTAGACAGGATTTTCCTAGACAGAGTTTACTCTTGCCCATATATTTCATTATCCTATCTATTTTTCTCTTTTTCTTTTCTTATTAATCTACATAATGTACAAACAGTTCTCAGAAACAGAAGTCATACCAGATCAATTACAGATACAAAGGCTTCGTTAGCCCCAAAATTCTTCCCCCAATATGGCTTAATTCTCTGTCCATTCACCTTGAAATGTATTCCTTGATGATCCATCAGCTTTGCAGTTCCATAATAAAAAACTCTCACGATCTTGAATGGTCCCGACCATCTTGATTTCAGCTTCCCTGGAAACAACTTAAGTCTGGAATTAAAGAGCAGCACCTGCTGACCCTTATGGAACTCCTTTGGATGTATCCTTCTATCATGCCACCTTTTGACCTTCTCCTTATACAGTTTTGCATTATCATAGGAGAAATGGCGGAGCTCTTCCAGTTCATTCGGTTGTAACTTTCTCTTGATTCCAGCTTTGTCTAGATTGAAATTGAACTTCTTCAATGCCCAGTAAGCTTTATGTTCCAATTCAAAAGGTAAGTGACAGGCTTTTCCAAATATGATTCGATACGGAGACATACCTTAGGGTGCTTTGTATGCAGTTCTATGTGCCCATATGCCTCGTCCAGATGCAGTGACCAATCTTTTCTGAAAGGGTCCACTGTCTTCTCCAAAATTGCTTTGATCTCTCGGTTAGAGAGCTCTGTTTGTCCATTTGTCTGAGGATGGTAAGCAGTTGCTACCCTATGCCTGATATTGTATTTGGAAAACAGGTTGGCTATCATCTTGTTTAGAAAATGTGATCCTTCATCACTTATGATGAAACGAGGAGTCTCGTATCTTGTGAAAATATTCTTCATAAAGAATTTATTTACCACTTGTGCATCATTTGTTGATGTGGTTATGACCTCGATCCACTTTGATACATAATCAACTGCAAGCACAATATAAATATTTCCAAAGGACGGAGGGAATGGGCCCATGAAATCTATTCCCCATACGTCGAAGATTTCCACTTCAAGTATAAAGTTTAGTGCCATTTGGATCAACCCCGTCTTCAGCTCAAAATTATTCGCCTGAATGAGAGCGTAGACGATGCCGAAATTTTCTGTGGGGAGAATTGGCTGCAAAAAATCTCGAATAGCTTTAGGTGTGTTCTCTTGCTGGGCCATATTTTCTGTTAGTCTTTTATCCCTACGAATAGCTCTAATGGTTCTATCAATTTCAAGATCTAAAGGAAATAGATCAGCCTCCTTATATCTTCGCATACACAGCCCCCAAGCTAATTAAACTAAAAAAATATTCACAAAAAAAATAAAAAAATTCAAATATTTACACCCTAAATTAATATTCAACCCTTTCTTTTTAATGTCAGAAAATTATATTGCCTAAGTTAACACACCTCCCCGGCAACGGCGCCATAAACTTGTTGGGTGTACCGCAAGCGTACGGTTACCACAAGTAATATAAAACGGTAGAGTACCGAGTATCGATTCCACAAGGAGGATTGTATTTAGACAAGATAATAAACCAAGCACTAAAAATACTAAGATGAATTATTATTTAGGGACCTAGACATAATGAAGGATGCAATCAAAACTAAAGCAAACAATGAATTAAATTTATCAAGCAAAGTGGTAAAGAGGATGGCAGAGTCGATTGAGAGGCAGGGTCTTAAAATCCGGAATATAGCTTATTAGTTATTCTAATTATCCTATCTTTTGTCCGACAAATTATAAACCTAGAATCTTCGTTTATTACATAAGTTCTCCTTTCGGTTTCCCCTAATTATAACTAACTCATTTTAATAACCTAAGTGTCCTTAACGCTATTAAACGGGTTAATTAATGAGTCGTGATTCATTTTCGGTCTCTAAGCCTAACCAACTACTCTCGCTGTCACTACGAGTAGTTAAGCCTAGTTGAGTGGGTTATGACCTGACTTAGTTTCTCTCCGTCGAGTTTCCACTAAGTATCTAATCACTATAAAATTGGCCAGATTCTATAGAGCATTACGAACACCCACCCAAATAATCAGTATAATGGACACAAAGATAGGCAATCAAAATAACAATTAACTATATTCTTTCATTCAAGACCCGCAAACCGGGATTTAGCTATACATGTATACCAAAACTTCCCGTCTATACATAATGCTAAACATAAATGAACAAATAAAGGAGTTTAGGAGATGAACCGTAGAGGGACCCCTTGCTTGAGCCTTGGATCCTCCTCGTTACAAGCTCCCGAGCACTCCAAAAAATGTCCAATACAAGAATTCTCACTCTCCTCACAACTCGACCCTCAAAGGTGGCTCAAAGAGCCTTGAAAGGACTAAGAAAAGGAATTGGATGATTGCTTGATGATCAAAAGGGGGAGAGAGTCGCGCCTTTTATAGGCCTCAAAATGGGATAGCGTCACGACGCTGTGACGTAATTTGCTTGGGCGCCAAGACACCACAGCGTCGAGACGCTGAGGGACAACGGCGAGACGTTGTCCTTCGGCTGGAAGAATCCAGATTGCGTTTCAAGGCTGATTTTTTGGCTCTCCTCCATTATTTGTCCCAATTGTCTTCCATGATGGGTCTTGGACTTCTCCCACTTGACCCACCTTGATGTCCATGGATTAATCTTCAATAATTTGGGTTTTTTTTCTCCTCTTTTTCTTCAATTTCCAACAAAACTCCTAGGACCAAAATTAATCAATTAAACGAATTTATATAATAAAAACACAATAAAGCACATCAAAAGCTATTAAATTCAAGGCTAAAATAGCAGAATTTATGCATGCTATCACCTAACTTGTATAGATACGACTCATCCCAATAATAATCCTTGACATCTTTCAGAAACTTCTTCAATTGCTGAGTTGTGGCTATTGGAGGCTTTAGTCCACTGACTAAGTAGTTTGCATAGTGTTCAAACCATGGAATTTCAATTGCCCTTACTGCCAATATCTATTCATCGGCAAACGATTCTTGAATGTCCAACCTCTTCTCCACCTGTGCTTCCTCCCCAAGCCTTGACAGATGATCTGCCACTTGATTTTCGATTCCTTTCCTATCCTGAATTTCAATATCAAATTCCTGCAAGAGTAAAATCCAACGGATTAGTTGGGGTTTAGCATCTTTCTTTGATAACAAGTGTTTAAGGGCTGAGTGGTCAGTATGAACTATGACTTTAGTTCCTACTATGTAGGATCTAAACTTGTCAAACGCAAAAACTACTAGCAGTACTTTTTCTGTTACTGTATAGTTCAACTGAGCTTTATTAAGCGTCTTGCTTGCAAAATAGATTGGTTGCACAATTTTTCCTCTTTTCTGGCATAGCACAGCTCCTACTGTAAAGTCACTAGCATCGCACATCAATTTGAACGGCTGAGTCCAGTCCGGTTCAATTATAATTTGAGATGTACTTAGTGCATTCTTCAAAGTTTCGAAAGCTTGCTTGCAATCTTCATCGAATTCAAAAGGTCTATCTACCTCGAGCAACCTGCACAATGGTTTAAAAATTTTAGAAAAGTCTTTAACAAATCTTCGGTAAAAGTCTACATGGCCTAGAAAACTCCTGATGTCTCGAACTGTCCTGGGAAAAGGCAACTTGGATATAAGCTCGACCTTTGCCTTGTCTACCTCAATTCCATTTCTGGAAATCCAGTGATAAAGGAATCAAAGAAGCTCTAATACCAAATGATAAAGGAACTACCTCAATTACGTTTGAGAACTCCCCTTATTTCAGATGAACCCCCACAACAATAATTAGAATAACTCCATTAATGAAATGATAAGACAACCCCAAGAAAGTTAAACAGATTTACTTGGAGGGATGATCAAAGATCAAGAAGAAAGGAGAACTCGTTCCTAACTTCAAGATTTCGAACTCTTCACAATCTAATTGATCATACTAGATTGAAAGTCTTAGGCATGCATTCTAAACACAAGAACACAAAGAAAGCATAAAAGCTTGAGAGAGACTAAACTCAATCTGAAATTTCATTCAAATTCAATTTCAACTTGTTGTTCAAATGACAAATTACATCCATATTTATACTAATTGAAAAGACACCATGAAAGGATACAACCCTTCATCTATGTAGTCTAGATTCAACCCCAACCTTTCAAATCCATACATGAACCATCATAAATACAGATACATGAATTAAATAGGTACATAATGTATTAAATATGATGGATGAATCTAGATTTTGAGATTCATTGTGCCTCTTGGTTGAAAGGATGCCTTTGTTAAGCTTGAAAGAATGAAACTTTTCACCATAGTAATTGATTAAGTTGGTTCATCACTTATTCCTTATCATCCGATGTCCAATAATTATTCCTTCTCGTACCATGAAATGGCACTTTTCCCAGTTTAACACCAGGTTCGTTTCCTCGCATCTTTTCAATATGCGGTCTAGATTCTGTAAACAAATTTGCAAACGTTTCTCCAAAGACGGAGAAGTCATCCATAAAAACTTCCAATGTTCGCTCTATCATATATGAGAATATTGCCATCATACACCTTTGAAAGGTGGCTGGAGCGTTGCAGAGTCCAAATGGCATTCTTCGAAAAGCGAATGTCCCGTATGGACATGTGAATGTGGTCTTTTCTTGATCTTCTGGGGCTATCGTAATATGGTTGTATCCTGAGTAGCCATCAAGGAAACAGTAATAATCTTTTCCTCCTAATCTGTCCAACATTTGATCTATAAACGGTAATGGGAAATAGTTCTTTCTGGTTACTTTGTTGAGTCGACGAAAGTCTATGCAGACTCGCCATCCCGTGACCGTTCTCATCGGAATCAATTCATTCTTCTCATTCTCCACTACAGTTATCCCACCTTTCTTGGGAACGCATTGCATTGGATTGACCCAGCTACTGTCTGAAATCGAATATATAACTTCTGCGTCTAGCCGTTTGAGAATTTCCTTTCTGACGACCTCTTTCATGATGGGGTTCAGCCTTCATCGACTTTCAATCGAATTCTTGACACCTTCTTCAAGCTTGATCTTATGCATGCAAAACGATGGGCTGATTCCCTGAATATCTGCGATTGTCCAACCTATTGCCTTTTTGTGACTAGATAGGACCTGCAGCAAAAACATTTCATCTTCGTCAATGAGGTAAGCTGAGATAATAACTGGTAGTGTTTTGTTTTCTCCAAGGTAACTGTATTTCAGATGTTCTGGTAACTGTTTGAGTTCTAATTCCAGAGGGTTAATCATGGACGGCTACAGCGGCTTGAGCTCTTCTTGGCTTGACTCCAAGGAATCTCTCAATGCTTCTATTCGCGCTATTGCAGATCCACTTGTGGCCGATTCTTCTATTTCTTCAACCTTTCTCCAACCTACCTCCTCTTGTTCTTCATCTTCAAGCAAGTCTTCCAGCGTTTCTCCTTTTAGCAATTCCTACAAAGTAGATAAAGAAAGCTCGTCAATCTGATCAATAACTGAACATTCCTCAAAATCTTTGGGATATTTGAGCGCGTTCATGACATTGAAGGTAACTTGTTGATCATTGACCCTCATGGTCAACTCTCCTTTCTGTACATCGATCAAGGTCCTACCAGTCGCTAAGAATGGTCGACCTAAAATAATTGGCACTTCTTTATCTACTTCACAGTCCAATATGATAAAGTCTGCTGGGAATACAAACTTGTCAACCTTAACTAACACATCCTCAATCTTCTCAATGGGATGTGTTAATGATATGTCTGCTAATTGCAGGGTGACAGTCGTAGGTCTAGCTTCTCCTATACCTAACTGCTTGAAAACTGAATACAGCATCAGATTTATACTCGCTCCCAGATCGCATAGTGCTCTGCCGACGTTCCGTCCTCCAATGGAGGAGGAATAGTGAAACTTCCTGGATCCTTTAACTTGGGAGGGATTTTGTTTTTAACCAATGCACTGAAGCATACTGTGAGTGTAACTATCTCGTACTCTCCCAATCGTCTCTTCTTAGACGGGATGTCCTTCAGGAATTTCACGTAATTCGGCATTTGCTCAAGCGCCTCCACCAACGGAATGTTGATGTGGAGTTGCTTTAAAATGTCGAGGAACTTTTTAAACTGTGTATCTTGTGACGCGTATTTAAATCTTTGAGGATAAGGTGGTGGTGGCCTGTAATCTGGATCAATAATAAAGTTTTTAGGTTTTGCAGTCGCATTGGCGGTCGCATTTTCCTGCTTTTTCTCTGAACTTGAATTTTCACTCTTTTCTTCCAAGGCTTCTGGCTCCTTGGTCTTTTCTTTATTTTGTTTATTCTAACAAACTTTTGTAGTAACTTCTGACTTCTTTTCTATAGATTTTTCTGAAACTTCTTGTAGGATTTTCCTAACTTATTAATTCATGGGGTATTTTGGTCCATCGTACTCCAATCCGCTTCTCAAGGTAACTGCCTTGCACTGCTCCTTACCTTCACGGTGAGGATTTTTAGTTTTGTTGGGCAATGTCCCCTGTGGTCCGTTCTTGATCTCTTGAGCTATTTGTCTAATTTGCACCTCCAAGTTTCTTACAGTGGCATCATTCCTTGCCATGTATTCTTTGATTAGAGCCTCTAGATTTGACTCTTGGCTAGCATTCTAAACTTGGACTGGTTGGAAACTTTTCTGCTGTTGTTGTTGTGTAGGTTGAGAATTAAATCCTGTTGAAGCTTTTCCGAATTGATTTGTACCGGCATTACTGGTACTAGCTTGTCCTCCCCAGGAAAAGTTCGAATGTTGTCTTCACCCTGGGTTGTACATGGCTGAATACGGATTCCATCGATTTTGATTTCCCTGTGGTCCTACATAAAAAACAGATGCAAGGTTTAATGAACAATTATCAATGATATGTTCTCCACTACAAATATCACAACAAAGAGAAGAAATAGCATTTGTGGGAGCGATGTTTGCCTTGTTGCCCATGGTTAAGCCCATCATCATGCTGTGAATGGCTTTAATCTGAGCTTGCATAGTTGATTTCGCTTCCGTCTCTACAGCTTTCACTGGATTCTTTAAAATTGTAGATTCAGTCTCCCCCCAATGTTGGTTATTCGTAGCTATTGTATCTAATATGGCATGTGCTTCGTTTGCGGATTTCTTCAAGAAAGATCCATTCACAGATGCATTGACTAGAACTTTTGAAGCTTGATCCAATCCACTATAGAAATTCTCAATAATGATACAGGCAGGCAATCCATGATGAAGACACTTTCGGACCAGCCTTTGGAATCTCTCCCAAGCTGCATCTAAAGGCTCATTGTATGATTGTCTGAAGGAAATGATTTCAGCTCTGTACTTAGCATTTTTATTGGACGGGAAAAACTTCTCTAAAAATTTTTCTACTAAGTCATTCCAAGATGTGATGGAGTTTGGTGGAAATGAATCCAACCAAGCTTCAGCATCTCCCTACAATGAGAAAGGAAAAAGTTTTAGCTTCAATGTGTCTTCTGGTACTCCTGTTACTTTAAAAGAACTACAAATTCTTAAAAATTGCTTGATATCTTTATGTGGATCTTCACTCGAAAGTCTGAAAAACTGGCTCATGGTGTTGAGCATTTGAAACATCACAGGTTTCAGCTCAAACTATGGAGCTTCTACCGGTGGCTCAAGAATTCCTGGATTTAGAGTTTGGAAAATTGGTAAGGCGTAATCCCTTATTGCTATATTGCGGTCTTCTGCAATATAAATTGGATTTTCGCTTTGTGGCACCAGTGGAACTGAAGGTGCTGGAGGTATTCTCCCACCATTTTGCTATATTCCATGGTTTTGTGGGTCGACTTGAGGATCGACTCCAGGTTGGTCCATCGGAAGTTCTTGTATATAAGAAGCTTCTTCAAGAGGTTCCTGTGCGCTCAACTCTTGTTGTTCCCTCTTCTTTCGTCTTTGCTCTTTACGACGACGACGAAAGGTTCTTTCTATCTCAGGATCTATGTCAAAGAGTTGACACCCCTTATTCATGCACCAACTTTAACCAAAATTGCAAATCAAAGTCAAATCCTTCTTGAGATAGAAATGCGGTAACAATCGAATCGCAATCTCAACAAACAAAAAAACTGGTTTCATTTTTGGTCCCCGACAACGGCGCCAAAAACTTGATGCGGCTTTACAGCAGTGGACTGAATGTGGATGTTAGGAAAATATGATAAATAAAGATAAAGAATAATTTAGCCAACCAAGTGCAAGTATACACTATTGCATGCAATAATAAAATCTCTAGAAGAATTCCAAAGGTATCGATCTCACAGGGACTAAATTGGAAACATAGATTTGAAGAAGAAACTACTCAAAGATTGCTTTCAAAAAGGTAACCAAAAGAAACAGTTGATGTTGGGTTTTGTAAAACAAAGAAATAAACAAGTAAAAAAATAACAATAATAAAATTCATGGTTTTGCCTCACGAACTCGGTTTTCTACAAAATCAACATAAAAATACATTAAAGCTCACAATTAACGCACAAAACTAGCCAAAATAATTAGGAAAAAGATAGCATTCTTGCATGCTATCAGGCCTTACCTTTTTGCATTGTGTTGACAACACTTACTAATTGTCCCAGCTGAGTCTCAATTTTTTTTATCGCTGCACTGTGGCCAGTCAATATGGTGTTAATGGAGATCACGACCTCCTCCAGCATGTTTGTCCTGCTGCTTGATTCTGCAATGAAAGCTCCAACAAGATCCTCTAAAGATTGTTTATTCTCTTGCTTTTGAGGGGAAAAACCAAGAGGATTTAAAACATTTTTATTATTAGCATAAGAAAAATTTTCATGGTTCCTATTGTTAGGGTGATAGTGTGTAGGTGTAGAATTATTACTATATCCCCTAAAATTAGCATTAGACACATACTGAACCTATTCTGCGGTCTCCTCCTGAGACTGGGATGTTATGGCAGCAGCTGACTCGATAGATTGTGCGCTCCTTGTGCCTGAAAATTTTAAGAAAGCATTAGCAAGGGTAGACATCTGGGCTTGTAAAGCACTTACGTTATCAATCTCAAACACCCCGGCTGCCACTTTCTTTGGTGTGGACCGTTCAGATGGCCACTGGTAACTGTTAATGGCCATATCCTCCATAATGTACGTGCATTTTCCACGGTTTTGGAAAATAGAGTCCCACCTGCAGCTGCATCAACAATGGTTTTAGTACTAGGATTTAAACCATTGTAAAAGAGTTGGATTTGCAACCAGACAGGATATCCATGCTGAGGGCACTTCCTAAGCAACTCTTTGTAACGCTCCCAAGCTTCGAACAACTGCTCATCAAACTGCTACTGGAACGTCTCAATTTCGGTCCTCAGCTTGATCGTCTTAGGAGGAGGGAAGAATTTCATTAAGAATGCCTGGACCAAAGCATCCCAGGTGGTAATGCTCCCAGGTGAGACAGACTGCAACCAATCCATCGCTTTATCCTATAAATAAAAGGGAAATAAACGTAAGCAAATGGCATCCTCAGTAACACCATTGATTTTTACCATCCCACAGATATCTAGAAAAGATTTCAAGTGGGAGCTTGGATCCTCCGTGGGCGATCCTCTGTATGCGCAGTCTCGAGCCATTTGAATGAGACCGACTTTCAGTTCAAAATTGTTGGCATTAATCGGGGCATAGACAATCATCGATTGTTGTCCTTGAAACACGGGCTGAAAATATTCTCTAATGGGCTTGGGCTCCTCCTGAGGATTTGGATCGGCCATTGAGATAGATTCTTTAAGTTCTCTACGAATCCTACTAATTGTCCTCTCAATTTCAGGATCCAAAGGTACTAAGGCCAAATCCCTATCCTTTCGCATACAAGGAACTTAACCTAAAAAGGAAAATAAAAGAAAAGGAAAGAAAAAAAATAAGGAAATAAACTAGAAAAGGAAAAAACTAAAACTAAAAAAGGAAAAGATAAACAAATAAGGAATGAGAAAATAATTATGGAAAATAACAATTAGGGAAACTAACAAATAAAGCAAAAAATCAAATAAGGAAAATACTAAAGGAAAATTACAACTATGGAAATAAAAACAAAAAAGGAAAAACTAAATCTGAATATAAAGCAAAATAAGGAAAAAAAATGCAATCTACCTAAAAATAAAAATAGACCCTAAATTAAGATCGGACATTTTTTCACAATATCAATTTCACTAAATATGTCAATCCCCGGCAACAGCGCCAAAAACTTGATGTGGATTTTTCCTCCCGCAAGCACACGAGTTAAGTTTTAATATAGTGTTTTCGTGTTAACGAGTGTCGTCCTCTGGATTGGGTTTCTAATCAAATTAATTACCGCAAATACTTATGTCCTGTTTTATCTAGGGAACAAAACTTGATGAGAGTGAATAAAACAAGACACAAGCTGAAAATTATGGAATTCAAATGATGAAAAACTCTTAGGGAATTGATTTCACCGATTGGGGTTGTGAATTAATTAATGGATGTATGACATGCAATGACTCATAAATCTAGGATTTTCTAAACTCATATTTATCTCTCCCGAGCATAAATAATTCTCACACATATGATCAACCCGATATCCTTATCTAGATTCATTCACATGCATGGTTGTAATTAAATCCTATTATTAATTTCTACAACTATCCTAAATCTCTCGATTCTAGGATTATTATAATTATGCAATTCATATATCTAAACTAAGTCCTCTCTCCCGAGCAAGAATTAGAAATAACATCAATTAACTCATGGCCAGTTAATTAAAAGCATTAAGGACATAAATTGCATAAATGAGTCAAAAACAATAAACATCCATCAAAATAATTCAACAACGCCCAAAGGGCTACATCAATTCCTAAGATAATGAATTTAGCTACTCATACACGCTGTTACGATGTAAACTAAGTCTTAAACAGCCATTCAAACAACTAAAGGAAAGAGAGAAAAAAGATAAAACACTATTGTCGTCGAAACCGCACGTCCCCGTTACGATCTCCATGAGCCAAGCCTTGAATCCCGCTCCTCCAACTTTCTTCAGCTCCCACAGAAGGTCTTTAGTCGAATTTAGGACTAAAATTGCATCAAATGAATTTGTTGGGTTTTATGCCCTAAAACTCGTAGATAGTAAATGAAACAAATTAATCGATCTGAATAAAGTGTTATTTGAGTAATTCAGTAATTTGGTTATTGAATAATCGAGTTTGCATTAATAAACCCTAAATCCAATAAACTAAGATCCAAGGTTGTTTAAATGAAACTTGGACTAGTATGTGGGGACATACGGGGATCAGTGTCCAAGTAACAACCTAAATGGTCTATAGTATAGGGATAAGGCTGGGTACCTTATCCTGGTGACACTATGTGATACGGCCCACCTTGTATTCGATACAGATGCAATGATCCAAAGCATCCATGTAGGAGACATGCGGGTGGGAGTATCCTATGCAATGAGTTTGTGTAAGACCGGACCGCGAAATAGTAACCACTAGATGTAACGCCGTTAACTAGTTTAGATTTCTATTTCAATAGGATGACCTAGGTAACTCAATCTCAATCCTGAGTCTGTTATGAACCCCTTTCAGGAGGGACTGTCCTTAGATTTGTATGGGTGAGAGTGGCCAGTTCGCCGACTCAATAAGCCTACCATTTCAGGGGCAAGACCGAATGGGGGCTGGGAACATAACAGTACAAGATGGAATTCACTCCTTCCCCTATTGGGATAAGTAGATGTGTGTTCCCTTAAGGGCTGATTCTAGAGCTTGAACAAAGGCGCGCCGTCCTCTCCTAGCCTGAGAGGAACTCCTGTTTAGTGGTTGGACCCTAAACAACTTGTTCATTAGAGGAATCAGTGGTACTTAAGGAACCAGAGGTAACCTAGGGGTAAAATGGTAATTTGACCCAGCTGGTGTTACGAACACACATGAATGATTGACTTACTGCTTGGTCGATATCCGTGGACACAGAAATATTCTATAGTGAGAAGAGTGCAGCTGTGGGTCTTTAGTGGAGTGACCCACAGTTAACGAATGTTGACTAAACTTGGTCAATGAGTTTGGCCAATTAGTCTCATATCGTTGGAGCTTCTGATCTGTAGGTCCATTAGGTCCCACTAGTAGCTCATAAAGAGACTTGAGGCAATTAAGTATAAATTGTAAATTGAAAGTGTTCAATTTATTTGGGGAATCGTATAATGTATATTGATGCATTATAATATAAAGTTTATGAAACTTTATAATATAATTTTTGAATTAATTTTAAAAAAAAAATTAATTCTTGAGAGAAAGTATTTGAAAGAGTTCAAATAAATTTAATATGAATTGGATTCATATTAATTTTAATTTTAATAAAATCCCTAAGATTAAATATATGATATTTAATTGGGTAAATTAATTAATTATGGAATTAATTAATTATTTATTAAAATTAGAGACCTTTTCCTATTAGGAAAGAAAATATTTGAAAGAGTTCAAATAAATTTAATATGAATTGGATTCATATTAATTTTAATTTTAATAAAATCCCTAAGATTAAATATATGATATTTAATTGGGAAATTAATTAATTATGGAATTAATTAATTATTTATTAAAATTAAAGACTTTTTCCTATTAGGAAAAGGTCTCCCTTTTCCTATTAGGAAAAAGGTCTTGGCCTTTACTATATATAGGACCCCTGGGGTGGGGTGAAAGGCATCCCATTCATTCTCCTACTCTCAGAGAATTCTTCCAAATGCTCCCACAAGTCTCCTGCCTCTAAAAGTCTCAGAGTCATACCGGTGTAGCCGTAGTGGTGGTGTTCGCACTAGTTCGTGATTAATTCACAAGCAGTTGGTGAATTTAATCTGAGTCGTCAACGAGAGTAAGTAATTTGTTACTTTATAAATTAGATTTAGATCTAATATTTTTGTATGCTTAGCTTTAATATATATTTAGAATAGTTCTAATATTATTGCAAATGTATTGGTATTTTAGATTAAACAAAATTAATTACGAATCGGTCCCAATCACGCTTCCACTTTACGGAATTACGGAATTCCAATCTTTCAGAATTCCCCTTGGCCGTAGCAAATCACATTCTATTTATAGCAAATCTGTCGACAGTGTCGAGATGTTATGGGTAGCGTTGTGACGTTGTCGCCTTGCCGCCTATTCTGTATAAGGAAAATAATCGCAGCGTCAAGATGCTAAGGGGCAGCATCTCGACGCTGCCTTTGTTGCCGCCTTGATCAGTTTAGGAAACTTCTAGCGTCGAGACGCCACAAGAGCAGTGTCTCGACGCTAGCTCTCGGTTTTGCCCACTTTGTCAAGCCTCCAAATTGATTCATTTTTGTTTCTTTGACTTCTTTTAGCATCTCAAACACCCGATAAGCTCCATTTTCTCGTTTTAGCTCCAATAATTGATTCCTACAAATAGAATATTAACATGCATAATTTTGGCCAATTTAATCTCAAAGACTAACTAAAATAGATAGGGAAAAATAGCTTGCTATGCTCGCTATCAGCGTCCTCAAACGAAACTGAAAAGCTTAATCTTGAGCCCTCTACCCTTTCTCCTACTGTTTTAGTTCCAAAACCTAAGAAAAAGAGAAAGAAAAATTTTGCAGCTCAATTTAAGAAGTTCTTAGATGCTTTTATGAATCTTAATATTAATTTACCATTTGCAGAGGGCTTAGAAAAAATGCCCAATTACGTGAGGTTCATGAAGGAATGGCTATCCAAGAAGCAAAAGGAGAAAAGATTGGAGATAGTGTACCTTGCACATGTAGTGCTTGCCTTCAACAAAAAGTGCCAGACAAATTAGCTGATCCAGAGAGTTTTTCTGTCCCTTGTGGTTTTGGTACTTATTCTTGTAGAGCATTATGTGATTTAGGTGCTAGTATTAATATCATGCCTCTATCTTTATGTAAGAAATTAAATATAGGAGAGATTAAGCCTACACCTATTAGACTCCAGCTTGTTGATTCGTCTGTGGTTAGCCTATATGGGGTAGTGGAAAATGTTTTGATTAAAGTAGGAAAATTTCTTCTCCTTGTTGATTTCTTTATTATGGATATTAAGGAGAATCCTTTAATGCCTGTCATATTAGGGAGACCATTCCTCGCTACTGGGCGAGTTATCATTGATATTGAGCACAGGGAGCTTGTCATTAGCGTTCAACAGGAGAAAGAAATTCTAAAAGCATTTGAGGACCCTAAGAACCCTTCTGAGGCAATGGACGTGGTGGGTTACAGGAAAGGTGCAAGGAAGAACACCATTGACGGATCTCCTAACATTAGACCTCCATGATGCATATTCGGTCAACACGTCGAGCTAAAGACGTTAAACAAGTGCTTATGGGAGGCAACCCAAGTAAGTTTAATTTTGCTTCGTCCTTTCTTGATCTTTTTGTTGTTTTTGTTTTGTAGGTATTCTTGAGCTCTTCCCTTTGCTCTTTCATGAGAAGGTCATCATTGCAGGACAGCATTCTTCACCCCTTCCATTCTTTTCTTTTTCTCACGTTTATTTAGGCTTTAGTTTTCTATACATTGAGGACAATGCATGTTTTAAGTTTGGGGGTGGAATGCTTTGCTTGTTGAGCCCTTGAGAATCTAAGATCGGGCTATATTTTTTTGAGCTTATTGTAAATTGGCATATGGTTGTTTTTTAGATGTTATTTTTGCATGATTATGATTTCCTATGATAGGCTTTCTTGTCAATTTTTAAGCTTTTGATGAGCTGTAAGCATGAGTGCCCAAAAAGGGAGTCTTTTTCAAAATTTTCTAGGAGATGTCTTGCATTAGTAGAGTATTTACCTTAGTTTAGAATTGGACTTGAATGCTTAGGAGCGAATTATAAGGTTCATATGCTTGTTGTCACCTCGATAGGTGTAGGGAAGAGCTAAAGAGTTCAATTTTTGCAAATTAGCATGTTTAATCTTGCCTAGGAGGAAAGAGAAGAATATATGCTTATCTTGCTCATAAAGAAAAATCATTCTTGTCTTGACTTTTGAAAGAAAATTATTCCATGGCTTGTCCACAATATGCAATGTATAATAATGTTTTAGGCAAAAAGAGCTATCCTATTGTGAACAGTTAGGCCAACCAAGGGTTAAACTCGGGTTATGGGTCCCTACAATAGGTGTGTGAAAGTGCCACTTTTAATTGCTTAATTCAATTGTAATTTAAAAAGCACCTTCATTAGGCCTTATAATCCAATCCCGAGCTAGTAGAGTCTAATCTAATTAAGTTAGATCTCTCTTATGTAAGTTAATTTTGAAAAAAAAATTGATTTGTCTCCTTCATTAGGCCTTATGTGCATGTCTCTTGATTGCTTGATTATTGACTTGTGAGCCTTAAGGATTGAGTCATGTTTGTTGCATCTATTCTTCAACCTATGCCTGATTTTTATTTTCCTCGAGGACTAGCAGAAGCTTAAGTTTGGGGTGTTTGATAGCGCGCATAGCGAGCTATTTTTCCCGGTTTATTTTAGTTAGTCTTTGAGTATTATTTGGTCGTTTTTATGCACTTTAATGTTTATTATGTAGGAAATTAATTCTTGGAGGAAATGTTGAATGAGGAAGTTGATCAAGTGCTAGAGACCAAAAGAAGAACAAAAGAAGCAAAAAGAATCAAAGTTGGAGGCTTAAGTTTGAGGCAAACCCGAGAGCTAGCGTCGAGACGCTGCTTTCTAGGCGTCTCGACGCTAGCTTTCCTTTTATGTTTTTGGCAGCAGTAGAGACAGCATCGCGACGCTATCCACAGCGTCGCGACGCTACTGACTAATTTCCTATAAATACATCCTTAATTACTACGGCGAAGGGGAGTCCATTTGATGCAATTTTAGCCCTAAATTCGACTAAATACCTTCTGTGGGAGCTTAGGCAAAGTAGAGGAGCGGGGTTGAAGGCTTGGCTCGTGGAGATCGTGACGGGGACATGCGGTTTGGGAGACAATAGTGTTTTATCTCTTTTCTCTTCTTCCTTTAGTTGTTTTTAATGGTCGTTTCAAACTTAGTTTACATCGTAACGCAGTGTATGAGTAGCTAGGTTCGTTATCTTAGGGATTGATGTAGCCCTTTGGACGTTGTTGAATTATTTGATGGATGTTTATTGTTTTTTACTCATTTATGCAATTTGTGTCCTTAATGCTCTTAATTCTCTGGCCATGAGTTAATTGATGCTATCTCTAATTCTTGCTCGGGGAAGGGAACTTAGTTTAGATAAATAAATTGCATAACTATAATAATCCTAGAATCGGGAGATTTAGGATAATTGTAGAAATTGTTAATAGGATTTCATATAAACCATGCATGTGAATGAATCTAGATAGGGATATCGGATTAGTCATATGTGTGAGAATTATTTATGCTCAAGAGAGATAAATATGAGAATAGAAAATCCTAGATTTATGAGTTATTGCATGTCATACATCCATTAATTAATTCACAACCCCAATAGGTGAAATCAATTCCCCAAGAGTTTTCATCATTTGAATTCCACACTTTTTATCTTTGTGTCTTGATTTATTTCATCTTCACTAAGATTTAATCCCTAGATAAAATGAGACATAAGTATTCGCAGTAATTAATTTGATTAGAAACCCAATCCAGAGGAGACACTCGTTAACACGAAAACACTATATTAAAACTTGACCCGTGCACTTGCGGTAGGAAAAATTCCACATCAACTGTCAACTTAAATACCTCCAACCTTAGACAGCATCTTACTAGGTGAGTTCTCTTGTAACTTTAGCTTTACAAGTTATAAACCTAAAACTTTTTGAATTTTGATCGAGTTGGATTCTCTTAACCCTACGTGAGCATGCTTTTATCTCTGTTATATATTTTAAATGTGTATTTTGGTTTATAACTATTATAAAAAATATAAATGATAGCACCTGATTCGTGTTATTTTATTACCTCGAATCTAAGCTTGTTAGAGGGATTTTATGTTTTAAATATCTTATTTGCAGATACTTCGAGCATAGGTGATGTCGGGAGTCAACCGCACAAATTAGTGTTATTTCGGGCCAATTATGGAGTTTTGGAGCCATCTCAATGTTCTTGGACGACAAGGAGGTGAAAAGATCCAAGTGGATTGAAGCGGGCCTGAAGAACTACACCAAGAATTGAAGGTTGAAGCCCCATATCGAGAAAGACCGAGACAAAACCGAGAAAAAACCCAGCAAGGCTCAGATTGGGGATGGCATCGAGATGCTGCGACGTTTTCTATAAATATAAGGCTTCGATTTAGTCTGTCGTGAGGTTAGATTTTTTGACTTTGTACGATTTTTTTCGCCCTTTTTCGTTTCTATCTGCTGTGTAGACCTTTTTGGGTCAATTCTTATGTATTCTTTTAGACTCAATTGTTGTATTTCATTCTTTATGAGTAGCTAAATTACTTGGAATCGTTGGATTAGGTTTATGCTTTGAATATTAAGTTGCTTGGCTGAGTTTTCTGGGTAATTACTTGTTGTTCTTTGTTGTTTTTTATGAGCTTTACATGTAATCTCGTTTAAACCAATGCATGGGATTAATGTCTTAGAATTGACGACTCTAGGAAATTATCTTTTTGTGCATTCTATCAGTTATTTGAGATAGCCACTAGGCCGAGACAAGTCCATCACTATTGAGTGTAGCTTCTTGATAAGCCTAAGATGCATGTTAAAGGTTGTGTTAATTGAATTTAAATCTCGTTTATATTTAATTAATGCAATTCTGGACCCAAGAGTTTAAAGCGGCTAATGTATGTAAGCAATCGCGAGGTTTCGGGTTGTTTATTTTAGATTATTTAGATATAGCTTAGTGGTCATTGGCCTATGCATGCGGGGCGTAGCGGGCGATGAATAAAAAATTAATTAATTATGCTAGTTGCAGGGTTCTGGGTTAATCAATTAATTAAACACAGGTTAGTGTTGGGGGGTCCTCCGAGTAACCGAGAAGCTAAATCGGGTTCATATAAATAGCA
This sequence comes from Luffa aegyptiaca, assembly GCA_017139565.1. Lineage (NCBI taxonomy): Eukaryota > Viridiplantae > Streptophyta > Magnoliopsida > Cucurbitales > Cucurbitaceae > Luffa > Luffa aegyptiaca. Next base: position 30,779,926 of record CM029397.1, read on the forward strand.
TTGAATGATTATTAGAGAAAACCGGGTTCATATAAATAGCAAAATGTTCAAGCATAGAATTCCCAATCCAGAGATCCTTGTTCTTCAGTTCAGCTGAGTTTTTCCTCTTCTCTTGATCAATTGAAGGCCTAAATGGACTCTAATGACTCTATAAAAATTACAGACTCTTCTCAACACATTAATGCTCATGTACATGTGAGTAATTACAATTTCATCAACAAATTGAAGAGGAAAAAAATTGCCAAAATCGTAATATTTTCATTTCAGCACCCAAAAACATTCATCATATAAATGCTACCTACCATGATCAAATTGATGAAAAGTAGGTGCCAAACCATACTCTGATACCAATTGAAAGTAGTAATATGAAAACTACGGAAGCAATTTTGGATCTTAGGCACATAATTTCATCAATTTAATGAATTAAAGCATGTTGTTCATAATCGAAAAACAGAGTCAAGATGTACCAACATCTTGGAGCTCCCAATTCAAACGATTCTTCTTTTGTTTCTTCACACCAATGAATCAAGGACCATGCAACAGCCAGTTTTTTTTTAAAAAAAAAAAAGAAAGAAAGAAAAGAAGAGGGAAATGGGTTGTTTGCCCGGTCAAGAGGGGAGAGTGGAAAGAAATTTTTCCCCCACATTTTCGGTCAAAGGGACCGTTTTAAAAAAAAAATTAAGATTTTTTTTCCTTCTTCCCCGATAACCCTCTCTCTCCCTAGCCATTCTCTTTCTCTCAGATTTCTCTCTCTCTCGGCCTCACTCTCTTTCTCCCTCTCTCGGTCTGCAGCGTCGTCCCTGCCGTCCCTCTCCACACACCGCCATCGTTTCATGTCGCACGCTGCCGTCAACCACAAGTCTCTGGTGGGTTTGCTTTTCTCGTTTCCTCTCTCTCGTGTGGGTCTTTCTCCCTCGATCTCACTCTCTCTTTCTCTATCTTTTGTAGAACAAACAGAATCAGACCGTCGCCGCTGTCGCCCAGAATCAGACCGCCGCTGCTCAGAACCAAATCGTCGTCGCCGCCACCTTAAGACAAACAACCCCAGCACCGCGGCCGCCTTTCAGATCTATTCGTCGCCGTCATTCGAATTTTCAGTTTTGCTTCTAAAGATTTAATTGGGTAAGGAGTTCAGTTGGTTTAAGCTTCGGTGTCCTTGTTTTGGTCTTACTGTGTTGGGATCTGAGTTGTTATTAAATTATTAGGAATTGTGGAGTTGCTAGAAAGACCTGTGGGTCAAGTTGTTTCGTTCTGTATTGAGCTATAAAGGTAAGATAACTTGCTAATTTTTATGAGATGATGCTTTGGTGTGGCAATTGTTTTTCTGACATATGAAATTACTATGTTTGAGTTGAGACTGAGATGTTATGAACACTTTATTTTCAAGAGTATGGTTGCTTTGTAATTTGTTCTGTGATATAGATGCGAGAGCATGATAGTGATTCATTATAGTTGGCTAGCAACGTATGTAGACAGTGGGAAGTTTGTGGTTTCCCCGTTTAGAAGTGTTGTTTGTCGTTCTTGTTCCTGAAATTGACTGAGTTGGGATGGTGCATATCGGTTCAGCCTGTCAGTAATCTCTGAAAAAGAAAAGAATTTTTATTAACTAGGTTGCAGTTTAAATTAGCCTACATGCTAAGAGGCGTTAAAGGGAAACGAGCAAGAAAGGGAAAAGAATAGGCTAGTTACTCTAGTAGGGGGTCATGTCAGTTAATCACCTAGGACTGAGATGTATTAGACTGAAATGAGGAGCTAGATGGGTGGAACTTAGCTTCGCAGACTAGGTGCCATTTGAAGGGATAAAAGCCCCACGCAGCGGAAAGTATTACCGAACCTACTCAAAGTCTTAGATTCTAATTGAAATACCAATACAATTTGCAAAATATTACAGCAATAAATCTATATTTAATGGGTTGTACATAGGCTATAAACATGCTAAAAGATCAACTAGATTGATCCTAGTGATCAAGGATTTCATAGAAAACTTACTTTTGTAGAAAGCCTTGATCAATTCCCCTTTTCTTGCCAATAAGATTGAAAATGCAGCAACCCTCTTGTGCGAACACCACCAATCGGCTACACCGGTATATCTCTAAGACTTCTTGAAGCAGGAGACTTGTGGGAGTCTTTTGGGAGAAATCTCTGAGAGAATGAGAGACAATGGGATGCCTTTCACCCCACCCCAGGGGTCCTATATATAGGTAAAGGCCAAGACCTTTTCCTAATAGGAAAAGGTCTAGGAATAAGTTCAAATCTATTATCTGAACAATATCTAATTTTAATAATTAATTAATTTCATAATTAATTAATTACCCAATTAAATATCACATATTTAATCTTAGGGATTTTATTAAAATTAAAATTAATATGAATGCAATTCATATTAAATTTATTTGAACTCTTTCAAATATTTTCTTTCCTAATAGGAAAAGGTCTCTAATTTTAATAAATAATTAATTAATTTCATGATTAATTAATTACCCAATTAAATATCATATATTTAATCTTAGGGATTTTATTAAAATTAATATGAATCCAATTCATATTAAATTTATTTGAACTCTTTCAAACGTTTTCTCTCAAGAATTAATTTTTGAAATTAATTCAAAAATTATATTATAAAGTTTCATAAACTTTATATTATAATGCATCAATATACATTATACGATTCCCCAAATAAATTGAACACTTTCAATTTACAATTTATATTTGTTTGCTTCAAGTCTTTTTACGAGCTACCAGTGGGACCTAATGGACCTACAGATCAGAAGCTCCAACGATACGAGACTAATCGGCTTAAACTCATTAACCAAGTTAGTCTCCATTCGTTAACTGTGGGTCATTCCACTAAAGACCCTCAGCTGCACTCTTCTCACTGCAGAATATTTCTGTGTCCACGGATATCGACCAATACTACAAGTCAGTCCTTCACATGTGTTCGTATCCCAGCTGGGTCAAATTACCGTTTTACCCCTGGTTTACATCTTTGTCCTTAAGTCCCCAGTGCTCCTCTAATGAACAACTTGTTTGAGGTCCAACCAACAAATAGAAGTCAATTTCGTGCCATAGAGAGGGTTGGGCCCATTGTTCAAGTCCCGGAGACACCACTTAAGGGAACACACCTCTACTTACCCTAGAGTGGGGAAGGAGTGAATTCCATCTTGTGTGATTATGTTCCCAGCTCCCCACTCGGTATTGTCCCCAAAATGGTAGGCTTATTGAGTCGGCGTGCTGGCCACTCTCACCCATACAAATCAAAGGACAACTCCTCGTGAACAGGAGTCCATAATCCACTCAGGATTGAGACTGAGTTGTCTAGGTCATCCTAGTGAAATAGAAACCAAGCCAACTAACGGTGTTACAGTTAGTGGTTAACTATTTCGCGGTCCGGTCTTATGCAAACTCATTGCATAGGATACCCCCACTCGCATGTCAACTACATGAACGCGTTGGATCATAGCGTTTGTATCATAATACAAAGTGGGTCGTATCCATAGTGTCACCAGGATAAGGTACCCAGCCTTATCCTTGTACTATAGACCTTTTAGGTTGTTACTTGAATATCGATCCCCGTATGTCCCCACATACTAGTTCAAGTTACATACAAACAACCTTGGATCTTAGTTTATTGGATTTGGGTCAAATAGTGCAATATTTAATGATAACATTTTATAACACTTTATTAAACACAAGTATAAAATTTGTTTACATTCACTATCTACGAGTTTTAGGGCATAAAACCCAACACCATTTACTAACTGTGGAAGTTAAATTCCGACTTAAAACCCATGGACGCCCCACTAGTGAAATGGTAGTTTAGAGCGCCTGATGGGTGAGACTCGGCTCCACTGATTGGGTGCCTTCTACTATCAATAGGAGTAGAGATCTCCCAAAATACCCATCTGTGCACCTTCAGTGAGTTGGCAAACTTAAATAGGTGAATTAATTGATCACGAGACCCAAACTATAGAATGAAATGAAATGAGATGGAATGGAACGAGGTGACTTCACCCTTAGGCCCTTAGCCTAAATAACCTTTTGAATCCTTGGTTCTTGAATGTCTAGCAGTACTGTTACTTACTGAGTATTTTTCTTAAATACTCATTCTTTTCTCTAACATGTAATTGCAGGTAAAGGCAAAGGTGTACAGAACACGTGACGGAATGTTGCTGAACGAGCCATGGATTTCCTTAGGATAGACTTCCGCTTATTATGTTTTCGAACTTCTTCTTTTTGCATTTGACATGTGTTGTTTTAGGACTTATTATGGTTTGAGATTTTTGTTGGAATGGTTAAAATTTCTTCTTATTCTTTTTTAACTGGGATCCCAGGCTGAAAAGTCTCACTGATTTTCCTAAGCATGTTTTACTCTAAACGTTGTTCAACGTTACTCTTTAAAGGTAAAATGAAATGCATGTAGTAATGGCCCTAGGATCTAGATATGAAATGTAGGGTCGTTACCACCGAGATCTTCCTTGTTATTATCAGGCCTTAGATTGGATTGTGTGATCCTTTTATGAAGGGAATTGGAAGGGAATATGCTTGAAACTCAAGCTTTTTTAGAGTTTGGAGGTGTTGTCTTTGAGTTGAAAATCCAGCAGCATTTCAGTATGAAAATTTCATCCATTTTACACCTCTGATTCCTCTACTTGTAGAGAAAAATCATGCAAAATTGATACACCAAAATTTGACACCAAGAGCATGATTAATCAAGGAAGGGGTTAGGTGTATCAAGAAGGACTAAGGTGTGGGATTAGTCATCTAATCCCACCACCTCCTAAATTTAATTTTAATTTCGATTTTCTTTGAAAAAAAATTCTTTATTAATTTTAAATAAAACTTAATTCAAATAATTAAATTTAAATAAAATTAATCTTAAATAATTAATTATATTAATTTAATATCAAATATTAAATTAATAATTTACACCAATCCCGACTTTTACTCGAACATGAATCCGTATTCATGTGTATAATATTTAAATATATCCAACTCTCAAATTTTAGTTTAATTCGAAATTAAACCAATATGTCGATAATATCGTATATAACCAGAATTCATACCCTATTCTGAATTTGAACGCTTTAAACACTCCAATCATATTGTTCTAAGGTTTATTCCTATATGAGCTAGCAAGAGGACCTAATGGACCTACAGATCATGGGCTCTAAGGATTCGAGAATAACCGACTAAACTCATTAACCTTGTTATTCAACATTCATTAGCTACCGGGACACTCCACTATAGCCCGTAGTTGCACTCCCCTCACGTTAGATATATTTCTGTCCACTCGATATAACCATGATTAGTAAGTCGACCCTTCACAGGTTGTTCATAACTAGAGCTGGGTCAAAAGTTCGTTTTACCCCTAAAGTTAAATTTCTTCCTTAAGTCATATTGATCCTCTAATGAACAATTGGTTCGTGGTTCTACCACTAAACCGAGTCCCTCTCGGGCCAATGTGAGGGTGGGGCCTCTTGTTCAAGACTTGGAGTCAGTACTTAAGAGAACAACCTCTCTACTATCCCTAAAACGGGTAGGATTGAATTCCATATTGCAGGACTATGTCCCCAGCTATCTACCCGGTCTTATCCCCAAAACGGTAGGCTTATTGAGTCGGTGAACTCGGGTCACTGAAGGATTGGAATTCCGTAATTCCGTAAAGCGGAAGCGTGATTGGGACCGATTCGTAATTAATTTTGTTTAATCTAAAATACCAATACATTGGCAATAATATTAGAACTATTCTGAATATATATTAAGGCTAAGCATACAAAAATATTAGATCTAAATCTAATTTATAAAGTAACAAACTACTTACTCTCGTTGACGACTCAGATTAAATTCACCAACTGCTTGTGAATTAATCACGAACTAGTGCGAACACCACCACTATGGCTACACCGGTATGACTCTGAGACTTCTAGAGGCAGGAGACTTGTGGGAGCCTTTGGGAGAATTCTCTGAGAGTAGGAGAATGAATGGGATACCTTTCACCCCACCCTAGGGGTCCTATATATAGTAAAGGCCAAGACCTTTTTCCTAATAGGAAAAGGGAGACCTTTTCCTAATAGGAAAAAGTCTCTAATTTTAATAAATAACTAATTAATTCCATAATTAATTAATTTCCCAATTAAATATCATATATTTAATCTTAGGGATTTTATTAAAATTAAAATTGATATGAATCCAATTCATATTAAATTTATTTGAACTCTTTCAAATATTTTCTTTCCTAATAGGAAAAGGTCTCTAATTTTAATAAATAATTAATTAATTTACCCAATTAAATATAATATATTTAATCTTAGGGATTTTATTAAAATTAAAATTAATATGAATCCAATTCATATTAAATTTATTTGAACTCTTTCAAATACTTTCTCTCAAGAATTAATTTTTTTTAAATTAATTCAAAAATTATATTATAAAGTTTCATAAACTTTATATTATAATGCATCAATATACATTATACGATTCCCCAAATAAATTGAACACTTTCAATTTACAATTTATACTTAATTGCCTCAAGTCTCTTTACGAGCTACCAGTGGGACCTAATGGACCTACAGATCAGAAGCTCCAACGATACGAGACTAATTGGCCAAACTCATTGACCAAGTTTAGTCAACATTCGTTAACTGTGGGTCACTCCACTAAAGACCCACAGCTGCACTCTTCTCACTATAGAATATTTCTGTGTCCACGGATATCGACCAAGCAGTAAGTCAATCCTTCACGTGTGTTCGTAACACCAGCTGGGTCAAATTACCGTTTTACCCCTGGGTTACCTCTGGTTCCTTAAGTACCACTGATTCCTCTAATGAACAAGTTGTTTAGGGTCAAACCACTAAACAGGAGTTCCTCTCAGGCTAGGAGAGGACAGCGCGCCTTTGTTCAAGCCCTAGAATCAGCCCTTAAGGGAACACACATCTACTTACCCCAATAGGGGAAGGAGTGAATTCCATCTTGTACTGTTATGTTCCCAGCCCCCATTCGGTCTTGTCCTTGAAATGGTAGGCTTATTGAGTCGGCGAACTGGCCACTCTCACCCATACAAATCTAAGGACAATCCCTCCTGAAAGGGGTTCATAACAGACTCAGGATTGAGATTGAGTTACCTAGGTCATCCTATTGAAATAGAAACCTAAACTAGTTAACGGCGTTACATCTAGTGGTTACTATTTCGCGGTCCGGTCTTATGCAAACTCATTGCATAGGATACCTCCACCCGCATGTCTCCTACATGGATGCTTTGGATCATTGCATCTGTATCGAATACAAGGTGGGTCGTATCACATAGTGTCACCAGGATAAGGTACCCAGCCTTATCCCTATACTATAGACCATTTAGGTTGTTACTTGGACACTGATCCCCGTATGTCCCCACATACTAGTCCAAGTTTCATTTAAACAACCTTGGATCTTAGTTTATTGGATTTAGGGTTTATTAATGCAAACTGGATTATTCAATAACCAAATTACTGAATTACTCAAATAACACTTTATTGAGATCGATTAATTTGTTTCATTTACTATCTACGAGTTTTAGGGCATAAAACCCAACAACTCCCACTTGAACTAAAACTCTAGTGGGCAATGTACATCAACAATCAAAATTGAATGAATAATCATTGAAGTAGGAATAGTAGTTTGTATTAATACTGTATAATACATGAAAAGTACAAATACAGATAAATACAATAAACTAGGGCATTCACAATACTTATTACACTTCTCCCACTTGCTCTAGATTATTCTATGTACATATCTCGCAGACCTGGACCCTCTAGATGACCCTCGAACACTTTAGCCGTGAGAGCCTTCGTAAATGGATCAGCAATATTGTGCTCAGAGGCTACCTTCGTGACGATCACGTCCCCTCGTTGCACGATCTCTCTGATGAGATGATATTTGCGCTCTATGTGCTTGCCTCTTTTATGATTGCGAGGTTCTTTAGAATTTGCCACTGCACCACTATTATCACAGTAAAGGGTGATTGGCAAGTTCATATTTGGAACAACTTCCAAATCCATCAAGAACTTCCGTAGCCATACAGCCTCCTTAGCTGCTTCACAAGCAGCGACATATTCGGCCTCCATGGTGGAGTCTGCAATGCATCCTTGCTTGATGCTACGCCAGACTACAGCTCCCCCATTGAGGGTAAATACTGACCCTGATGTGGATTTCCTAGAATCCTTATCAATCTGAAAGTCAGAGTCTGTGTATCCTGTAAGGATCAAATCCTTAGAGCCATACACAAGCTGATAGCCCCTCGTTCTCCGAAGATACTTGAGGATGTTTTTAACTGCAGTCCAGTGGTCTAACCCTGGATTGGACTGGTACCTGCTGACTATCCCAACTGCATAGCAAATGTCAGGCCTAGTACACAACATGGCGTACATAAGACTGCCCACGGCTGAAGCATAAGGGATGTGTCTCATATCCTCAATTTCTTGAGGTGTCTTAGGACACTGTTCCTTAGACAAATGAACTCCATGCCTAAAGGGTAGTAAACCCCTCTTGGAATTCTGCATCTTATATCTAGACAACATCTTGTCTATATATGATGCTTGAGACAGGGCTAACGTTCTGTTCTTACGATTCCTGATAATTTGAATCCCTAGAACATACTGAGCTTCACCCAAATCTTTCATTTGGAACTCAGTCGATAGCCATTTTTTAATGTCAGCTAGATATTCTACATCATTTCCAATGAGAAGAATATCATCTACATACAACACCAGAAAAGCTACTGAACTGTTGATAATCCTTTTGTAAACACAAGGCTCATCAACGTTCTGGTCAAAGCCATAAGATTTTACAGCAGTGTCAAACTTTATATTCCAAGATCTGGAAGCTTGCTTCAACCCATAAATGGATCGTCTAAGCTTGCAAACTTTTTGCTCTTGACCTTGAGCAACGAACCCCTCTGGTTGAGACATAAAGATGTTCTCATCAAGATTGCCATTCAGAAAGGCAGTCTTGACGTCCATTTGCCAAATCTCATAATCATAAAAGGTGGCAATGGACAAGAGAATTCTTATCGACTTTAACATGGCAACTGGGGAGAAGGTTTCCTCATAGTCCACCCCCTCCTTTTGGGTATAACCCTTTGCCACAAGTCGAGCTTTGAAAGTCTGTACTTTCCCAGCTGCGTCTCGTTTTCTCTTGTAGATCCATTTGCACCCTATGGGTTTAACCCCTTCAGGTAGGTCTACAAGATCCCAGACTTGATTGAAGTACATAGACTCCATCTCTAGGTCCATAGCTTTGACCCACTGGTCATGGTCCACATCATTCATTGCCTGTCTAAAGGTCAATGGATCCTCAACCCCATCATCAGGTATGACAGTTGGAGTTTCTGCTAAACCCAGATAGCGTTCAGGTTGAATAACAACCCTCCCACTACATCGAGGCATTCTCAACTCTTGAGAAGGATGGGCTTGACCAGATGTACTGGGCTCATCAATAACTCTTGTTGAAGGTCCAGCCTCTGAACTGGGCTCATCAACAACTCTTGTTGAAGGTCCAGCCTCATCAACAACTATTGTTGATTTATTTGTAGCTTTACCAGAAAGTTCACTTAACACAATTTTACTGCGTGGTATGTGTTCTTTAACATGGTCTTCTTCCAAGAAAGTAGCATTTGTCGATACAAACACTTTATTTTCTTTTGGATCAAAGAAGTATCCACCTCTTGTTTCTTTTGGGTAGCCTACGAATAGGCATAATTTTGAACGTGAATCCAATTTCTTTGGGTTTGCTACTAACACATGTGCAGGGCAGCCCCAAATTCTGAAATGACGTAAACTAGCTTTACGCCCTTTCCAAAGCTCAAATGGTGTTTCAGAAACACTCTTTGAGGGAACAACATTCAAAATATAAACTGCAGTCTCTACTGCATAACCCCAAAAAAAACTAGGCAACTGAGCATAGCTCATAATAGATCGAACCATGTCTAACAAGGTTCTGTTTCTCCTTTCAGATACACCATTCTGTTGAGGTGTACCTGGTGCTGAGAGTTGGGACGATATTCCATGTTCTATCAAATAGTTTTGGAATTTTAAGTCCAAATGCTCTCCACCTCGATCAGATCGAAGTGTTTTAATGGTCTTACCTAACAAGTTCTCAACTTCAGTCCTGTACTCCTTGAACTTTTCAAGGGCTTCAGACTTATGACTCATTAGGTATAAATAACCATACCTTGAATAATCATCTATGAAAGAGATGAAATATTCATACCCTCCTCGAGCTCTTACATTCATTGGACCACAGAGATCCGTATGTACGAGTTCTAAGGGCTCCTTGGCACTATAACCTTTTCCAATAAAAGGTCGTTTGGTCATCTTACCTTCGAGACATGACTCACATGGAGGTAAAGTACCATCTTCTAACTGGCTTAGAAGTCCGTTCTTAACCAATCTCCCAATCCTATTGAGATTTATGTGGCCAAGTCTCAAGTGCCAAAGATAGGTACTTTGAGAAACTTTTTGCCTTTTTGGTTGAGTCTCAGCTGTTTTAAACATTTCATTGTTCAAAATAGCCCTAGACTCTATTGGTCTTAAGACATACAAATTGTTCTCCATTTTTGCAGAACATATATCAGCACCCCTTTTAGTAATGAAAGCTTCATTCACAGAAAAGGACACTGAATACCCTTGTTCTAGCAAACAAGAAATAGAAATCAAATTTCTTTTTATTCTGGGAACTATATATACGTTATCTAATAACATATAGCGTTCCCTAGAGAAGAACACTTTAATATCTCCCACTGCTTTAGCTGAAATGAGCTCCCCAGTCCCAACTCTGAGAGTCATTTCCCCAGCATCCAACTGTTGCCAGGAGCTCATTCCCTCAAAGGAAGAGCATACGTGATGAGTGGCACCTGAATCTAGGATCCAGACTGTGTCATCATTTTCCACTATACACGTTTCAATGATCAATAAATCAAATTTATTTTCATTGAGATGTGCTAAGCAGTCTATGTCATATTCATCATGAACAATTTCGGATAAATTAGACATATGGGCTTGAGGACCGTCCTCAGTTAAGACCAATTCCACGCATTTAGTGTTTAGGTTCATTTTCTTAGTTGTATTAGAAATACCAGTTTTGTAGTTGGCGTTATTCGAGGCATATAAAGAACGTTTCATTGCTGAGAACAAACAAACTAACTTAATAAGTATTGTTACATTAACCCATTACACAAAATAATAATATTATTTTAATCCAATCAATTTAGCAAAAGTAATGATCAACCCATAGAATAAACATTCATTTTGCAACGATACTTCAGAGGTTTAGAACAACAGCTACCGTAGGGTAGTCAGCTGCTCCTCCTCTGAATTGAGACAATCTCAGCTAATCCATATTCCCGGAATAACTCATATTCCAATAGTTCTTAGCTACCGTTTTTTCGGTCAGGAAATTATTAACACCTTAACAATTTCCCGTAAGTGTGACCCTCCATTTTTCAGATTTCAGAGGTCGGCCCCAACAATGCTACCGTAGGGAAAGTCAAAGTTGGAAATGGACCTAAGAAACCCTATCCATTTCTGGAGTTTGCGTTGTTCCGACTCCCATGATCAAGCCCTCCGTAGGGTGATCGCTCCCAGGGCGACTCGCAGGCAGATCATTGGGATCTCACGGTGCAACCTAATGGAGGAGACCGTAGGATACGTTGACACGTTCCTGCTCCCACTTACTATAAAATACTCCCTCATTCACCTTGATATTGATTCATGCAAACACCATCCGTAGGGGGTCACTCCCAGGGTGACTCGAGGCCAAGCATGAACCTCACGTTGTGAACTTTTGAGGACGTGAGAGCAAAACTTGATTTATGAAAATCTTGTTTTGATATATTTCCTCCCACTAAGTATTTTTATAATTATAGGGTTTATTACTTAGGTAAATTCCGGCTAAGTGAATCTATCTAAGTCTATGCCTGTATATAACTTTTATATATATAGGTCTTTTCTCTAATGTCTAGGTGGATTAAACACTTTTAATTACCTAGAGACATTGCATGCTAATATAACTATGGTTAATTCAACTCAAGTTCCGGCTCATTTCCCAGGTAGCAGGTGTTCCGTAAACCGTCATCTTAAGTACCTCCAGCCTTAGACAGAACTTTACCGGTAGAGTTCCCTTATAACCAATAGTTATGATAAATCTTTACTCTAAAGATCTAGGTGAATTAAACTCTTTTAATTGACCTAGTGATATTGCATGCTAACATAACTATGGTTAATTCAACTCAAGTTCCGAGTCAGTTCCCAGGTAGCAGGTGTTCCATAAACCGTCATCTTAAGTACCTCCAGCCTTAGACAGAACTTCATCGGGAGAGTTCCCTTATAACCATAGTAAAGTAAACTCTTTACTCTAAAGATCTAGGTGAATTAAACTCTTTTAATAAACCTAGTGATATTGCATGCTAACATTTAACTATGATTAATTCAACTCCGGTATTCCGGGTTAGTTCCCAGGTAGGAGGTGTTCCGTAAACTGTCATCTTAAGTACCCTCAGCCTTAGACAGAACTTAACCGGTGGAGTTCCCTTATAATCATAGTAATGTTTTTCCTACTTAGTCAATTAAAACTATTTTTAATTCTAAGTAAGAAAATAATTCTAATCCTATTAGAATTATAATGAGCTTAGGTCTAATTAATTTTAAACATTTTAAAATTAATTCATTTTAACCTAAGGTCCTATGTTTGCATGCAACTCTTTGTTATAGGTTGACGGTTTCTAATCAATTTTATAACTTATTATAAAATTTTAATGATTAGCCCTATAACATGCTTCTATGGTGTTGGAAAAATAACAATCATATTCTAATTATTCAACACCATATTATTATGACGCCGATAACGATAATATAACGATTATATTAATCTAAAGTGGTGTCATGCTTCATGCAATTTCAATTTCATTTAATTAATATCGATTATATTAATTAAACATCCATGAAATTAAATTACATGAAATTTGACATTAATATAATATAACTCTTATATTAATCTAATTAATGTCATGCTCAATGCTATTCCATTTTCATTTAATTAATATAACATTTTATATTAAATCATACATGAAAACAAGCATTGATTTATATTTATTATTATCATTCATAATATAACTAATTATATTAATTCTCATGAAAATAATGCTAAGCATGCATGCTACATTAATAAAATATAACAATTATATTTATCTAATTAATGTCATGCATCATGCTTTTCCAATTTCATATATTTAATATAACAGCTATACTAAATAACTCATGAAATTTAAATTCATGCATAATTATCATATATTATAACATTTATAACATAAATATGCATGAAACATGCTTAACCTATGGTGGGAATTTAAGCTATATGACATCCATAAAGCAAATAAATAGCAATTGAATCGGTTAATTTTGGCCCCTAGGATAAAATAAAGCATAAATTACAATAATTATAGCTAAATTCTATCCTAAAAATCCTTCTGCAGCTCCAAATACTGGTCTAGACCGCCCGAACCGACCCGAACCACTTCGAACCAGCTATGAAAACCACGAACCAAGCTAAATTCCAGCTGAACCGGACCAAATCGGTCCCAGCCCAACCAGACCGCGTGAATCGGACCGCCCAACAGCCTTGAACCGTCCTGTTGCGAATTTCTAGCGCGTGCTGTAATCGTGACAGCGTCGCAATTTCTCTGATTTTTATCTCATAAAAACCTATTCTAGACCCGAACTTACATAGGACTCGATTTTACATAAAATACCCGAAACACCGGGCCCTTACATGATCAAATCACATAAAAACAGTAAAATCTATGGCCATAAAATTAACCTAAACAGTTCAATGCAAATCATACATACATTATGTATTAATCAATCCCACCAATAGCCAATGCAAATTTTAGAGAAACAAAATTAGATCTACGATCGGCTCTGATACCAATTGAAGGATTGGAATTCCGTAATTCCGTAAAGCGGAAGCGTGATTGGAACCGATTCGTAATTAATTTTGTTTAATCTAAAATACCAATACATTGGCAATAATATTAGAACTATTCTTAATATATATTAAGGCTAAGCATACAAAAATATTAGATCTAAATCTAATTTATAAAGTAACAAATTACTTACTCTCGTTGACGACTCAGATTAAATTCACCAACTGCTTGTGAATTAATCACGAACTAGTGCAAACACCACCACTATGGCTACACCGGTATGACTCTGAGACTTCTAGAGGCAGGAGACTTGTGGGAGCCTTTGGGAGAATTCTCTGAGAGTAGGAGAATGAATGGGATACCTTTTACCCCACCCTAGGGGTCCTATATATAGTAAAGGCCAAGACCTTTTTCCTAATAGGAAAAGGGAGACCTTTCCCTAATAGGAAAAAATCTCTAATTTTAATAAATAATTAATTAATTCCATAATTAATTAATTTCCCAATTAAATATCATATATTTAATCTTAGGGATTTTATTAAAATTAAAATTAAAATGAATCCAATTCATATTAAATTTATTTGAACTCTTTCAAATATTTTCTTTCCTAATCGGAAAAGGTCTCTAATTTTAATAAATAATTAATTAATTCCATAATTAATTAATTTACCCAATTAAATATCATATATTTAATCTTAGGGATTTTATTAAAATTAAAATTAATATGAATCCAATTCATATTAAATTTATTTGAACTCTTTCAAATACTTTCTCTCAAGAATTAATTTTTTTTAAATTAATTCAAAAATTATATTATAAAGTTTCATAAACTTTATATTATAATGCATCAATATACATTATACGATTCCCCAAATAAATTGAACACTTTCAATTTACAATTTATACTTAATTGCCTCAAGTCTCTTTACGAGCTACCAGTGGGACCTAATGGACCTACAGATCAGAAGCTCCAACGATACGAGACTAATTGGCCAAACTCATTGACCAAGTTTAGTCAACATTCGTTAACTGTGGGTCACTCCACTAAAGACCCACAGCTGCACTCTTCTCACTATAGAATATTTCTGTGTCCACGGATATCGACCAAGCAGTAAGTCAATCCTTCACGTGTGTTCGTAACACCAGCTGGGTCAAATTACCGTTTTACCCCTGGGTTACCTCTGGTTCCTTAAGTACCACTGATTCCTCTAATGAACAAGTTGTTTAGGGTCCAACCACTAAACAGGAGTTCCTCTCAGGCTAGGAGAGGACAGCGCGCCTTTGTTCAAGCCCTAGAATCAGCCCTTAAGGGAACACACATCTACTTACCCCAATAGGAGAAGGAGTGAATTCCATCTTGTACTGTTATGTTCCCAGCCCCCATTCGGTCTTGCCCCTGAAATGGTAGGCTTATTGAGTCAGCGAACTGGCCACTCTCACCCATACAAATCTAAGGACAGTCCCTCCTGAAAGGGGTTCATAACAGACTCAGGATTGAGATTGAGTTACCTAGGTCATCCTATTGAAATAGAAACCTAAACTAGTTAACGGCGTTACATCTAGTGGTTACTATTTCGCGGTCCGGTCTTATGCAAACTCATTGCATAGGATACCTCCACCCGCATGTCTTCTACATGGATGCTTTGGATCATTGCATCTGTATCGAATACAAGGTGGGCCGTATCACATAGTGTCACCAGGATAAGGTACCCAGCCTTATCCCTATACTATAGACCATTTAGGTTGTTACTTGGACACTGATCCCCGTATGTCCCCACATACTAGTCCAAGTTTCATTTAAACAACCTTGGATCTTAGTTTATTGGATTTAGGGTTTATTAATGCAAACTCGATTATTCAATAACCAAATTACTGAATTACTCAAATAACACTTTATTGAGATCGATTAATTTGTTTCATTTACTATCTACGAGTTTTAGGGCATAAAACCCAACAACTCTCACACATGCAAATCAAAGGACAATCTCGAATAGACAGGAGTTCATAGTTAGCTCAAGATTAAGATCGAGTTACCTAGGTCATCGCAAGAGATAGTCAATTTCATCAATAAACGGCGTTATAAAGTAAAAGTGACTTATTTTGCGGTCCGGTCTTATGCAAACTCATTGCATAGGACGTCCTCACTCACATGTCACTACATGAACGATTTAGGATCACATCGTTTGTATTAAATACAAAGTGAGTCGCGTCAATAGTGTCCCCAGGATAAGGTACCCAGCCTTATCCTTATACTATAGACCGTTTAGGCTATTTACTTGAACTTGATCCACATTTATGTCACTAAATAAAGTTCAAGTAATCATAATATAGCGAGAGGTTCTTAGTTTATTGGATTTGTGGTTAATTAGGCAAAATAAACATACATGTAATCAACAACAATTTTATTGAAATAAAAACTCTTTATTAACGAAGAGTCAAACGTTACATTTACTATCTACAAGTTTTAGGGCATAAAACCCAACAACTTTATCTCTATACTATAGACCCTTTAAATTGTTTCTTGAACATTGATCCCCATATGTTCCCACATACAGTTCAAAACACATAATACAGCCTAGGATGTTAGTTTATTGGATTTAGAGTTATCAAAGCAAAAATAATATAACAATATTCAACAACCTTTATTGAATACCAATGAACAATACTTTATTGATGACAATCAACTGTTTACATTTACTATCTATGAGTTTTAGGACATAAAACCCAACAATTATTTGGTAGTGTGTATACTTGCACTCAGACATCGTCCAGTAGATAGCACACATCAATACACACTATATTTCTAAAAAAAAATAGCCAAACATATATTTTTAATGAAAAAATGGCTAAATCATTTTAGAAGTGTAAATCCAGTTTGAATTTTCTTCCATTTTTACTCTCGATTCAATCCTTCTCGTCCACTCCCTATTTTTTAGCTAGAAGTTATCTAATTTCTTTTTTAAAATGCCACGATTCACTCTCTTAATTCACGCAAATTGGTTGATTTTTGTTATCATTGTATTTTGTATCTTTCAAAATTCAATTTCAAAATATTACTTAATTATCTTTGAATTCTCTAAATATCAACTAGTATTTACATTTTCCATTTTTAAACCCTAAATCCACATATTCATCCTTTGATCAAAATCGAATAACTACAGTCGACCAAGAATCCTGTGTCAACGTTCATCCTGTTCCATTGTCAATTCTAGATCAGTTTTCATTTGTTAAATATTCCAAACATAGGTATCTCCCAGACCTTTGTATTTTATATTTATCTCCAATTATTTTTTTCCACTTCTATTTTTCTTTTAACTTCAAACCACTACATAAGCAAATGTTGACACCTCCATGGACATTGATGAGGAAGAAGAGAGGGAGGAGAAAGAGAAGAAGAAAAATGAGCATTTGAAGATCTAAAACTAGGCTACAAAATATTACAAATCTCAAGACACTAAAGAAGATTGTCAAGTCTGAGTAGAAGAAACTCCTCAAGGTTGTTCCTGAGGATAACATCAAAAAATAGGTCTATCGCTTCTGTTCTAAGTTCATTTTGAACATTTTCCCACCATCTTTTTAGTATTATAGATACATATTATAAATGCTTTAAATACACTTTCTACGCATAATAACAACATTAGCACTTCGCATCATTCAACAAACAATCAAATTTTTACACCAATATTCCAAATTTGTATTATAACAAAGTATGCATACACAATATATTATTTTTATATAGAGCAGCAGTGTATCAAGTTACTTTCTTGTTTTATCTTTTTGTTCATATAACTACACTGTATTTGGTAGTCAAGAATTACTTTTCTTTTCCTTAATATAAATTTTTTCCAACTTTATTTATAGTATATTTGCTTATTTCAAATGTTTTAATAAATAGAGCGAATTCAGTGGAAATATTAAAATTTTCATATAGATTTTAGCAATAATGCATGTATGATTACTGATATATGCAAATATTGTTTATCCACAACCTTTTATAACTTAATTAATATTTGAAGTTAGATATTTGTCTATGCATTGACTTTAAGTCTCACTTACAATGTATTTGTAACTTTACTATGTCTAGCCGAATCACAAAATATACTTTATGCTATATTAAATTTATTTTAAATACCTTTCTTTTTTTTTTTTTTTTTGAAATTTTGTGTAATTTTAGATTAAGTTGTAGGTTTATTTAATTTTGAATGAGGAGATTGTTGGATATTTTTACAAATAAATGTGAAAGAAAGTTTAAATTCAATTTTTCAAGAGTTTCAAGATGGATTGAAACATCAATTTGATGTTTCAATTACAAATTTAACATATGGAAGTTAAATTTGGTGTTATAACTCAATTGAGTTATATTTTACATATGTTTAAATTTTATTTAATTTTGTTCTTTGGAGTTACTAAGTTGCTAGCCTATAAATAGCAACTTGTTTCTTCATTTGGAGCATTCTTCCTTCTTTCTTTGTTTCTTTTGATTTTGAGTCGAGTTGAGAGCAAGTATCCAAGAGTTCTGTCAGATCCGAGTAGTTCGAGGTTGCTATTCTACCGGAATTAGTCGTTGTATCCTGCTGAGACGATCGTTGTAGCCTGGTTGCAACCTGTGTAGAGCGAATAATTGTATTTAGAACAGCGCTTTGTAAGCGTGCCTCGACTATTTATTGTCAATATATTTTGCAACATTTTTCATATATACAGTGTCTGTATTGTTATTTACATCGTAATTGTTAGTATCCAATTAAGGTGTAATCAGTTTGCTAGTGTAATTCAGTTCTTATTTAAGCATATCTCCAACAATCTGAAGACAATTACTATTGAACTGATGGCTGCAAACTCCAAGACTAATGTTGCTAGTGCTACCATGATGGGATCGACCATCCTCAAAAATCATGCTGAAAAACCAGAGAAATTCAAGGGAGAAAATTTCAAGAGGTGACAACAAAAGATGATCTTCTACCTCACCACACTAAACCTCGCTCACATCTTGAAGGAAGATTGCCCAGTTACCCCACCATAAGCTTTCACTCCTGAAACTGAAGCTGCCAAGAAAGCATGGATGCATTCAGACTTTTTGTGTCGCAATTATATCTTGAGTGGTCTTGAAGACACCTTGTATAATGTCTACTGCAATGCCTATACTACTTCAAGGCTATTGTGGGAGGCATTAGACAAGAAGTATAAGCTGGAAGATGCTAGTACTAAGAAGTTTCTTGTCGGAAAATTCTTAGATTATAAGATGATTGATACCAAGTTGGTAGTCAATCAGATGGAAGAATTGCAAATTATCATTAGTGATTTGCAAAGTGAGGGATTGGGCATCAGTTAACCATTCCAAGTTGCTGTTGTGATTGAGAAGCTACCTCCTTCTTGGAAGGACTTCAAATGCTATCTTAAACACAAGCGAAATGAGCGTTCCATAGAGAATCTTGCAGTCAAATTCCGCATTGAAAAGGATAATAGAAAAGGAGACAAAGCTTCGCTGAAAGTTGAAGCCAATGCACATGTTGCTGAATCTTCGAGGCGTGATCCCAAGAAGGGAAATGTGAACCCTCGACCGAGGAATGACGTCAACAAGCGCATTCGTGGAGTCTGCTAGGTTTGTGGTAAGAGTGGCCATGTTGCTGCTGATTGTAGACACAAGAAGGGACAAAACTCCAACAATCAGACCAATATTATGGAGAGTGATGATCTCGTTGCTGTCATTTCTGAGGTAAATATGGTCTCTGACACCAAAGGCCGGTGGATTGATACTGGTGCTACTAGGCACATTTGTAAGGATAATTCCTTCTTCACCACATATGAGAAGCTAGATGGTGGTGATAAGGTGTACATGAGAAATGCTTCAACTGCCTCTGTGGCAGGTAAAGAGAAGGTCCTGCTGAAATGGACTTCTGAAAAGATAATTACCCTCAATGATGTGTGGCACGTGTCAGAGATTCGAAAGAATCTAGTGTTAAGAACTCTACTTAATAAAAATGGGTTCAAGCTTGTGTTTGAGTCAGATAAATTTATTCTGACAAAAGGGGGTATATATGTTGGAAAAGGCTATCTAAATGATGGCATGTTCAAACGGAATGTACTGGCACAAATGTCCAAGAATAATAATAATAACAACTCTTCTGCTTATATTGTTGAGTTGTGTGATGTACGACATTCTAGGTTGGGGCATGTCAATTATCGTTCTTTACAAAGAATGGTAAGTTTAGGACTTCTCCTAAGTTCAACATTGATAATAGACACAAATGCGAGATTTGTGTTGAATCAAAGTTTGCTAGAAAGTCATTTTCATCTGTGGAAAGAAGTAAGGAAGTACTTGATTTAATCCACAGTGATGTATGTGTTGGGTTTTATGCCCTAAAACTCGTAGATAGTGAATGTAAACAAATTTTATACTTGTGTTTAATAAAGTGTTATTTAGTTTCTACAATAAAATGTTATTGTTAAATATTGCACTATTTGACCCAAATCAAATAAACTAAGATCCAAGGTTGTTTGTATGTAACTTGAACTAGTATGTGGGGACATACAGGGATCGATGTTCAAGTAACAACCTAAAAGGTCTATAGTACAAGGATAAGACTGGGTACCTTATCCTGGTAACACTATGTGATACGACTTGCTTTGTATTTGATACAGACGTATTGATCCAAAGCGTCCATGTAGTAGACATGCGAGTGGGGGTATCCTATGCAATGAGATTGCATAAGACCGGAACGCGAAATAGTAACCTTTAGCTGTAACACCGTTAACTAGTTAGGTTTCTATTTCATTAGGATGACCTAGGCAACTTAGTCTGAATCCTGAGTGGATTATGGACTCCTGTTCACGAGGGGTTGTCATTTGATTTGTATGGGTGAGAGTGCCCAGCACGCCGACTCAATAAGCCTACCATTTTGGGGACAATACCGAATGGGGAGCTGGGAACATAATCACATAAGATGGAATTCACTCCTTCCCGACTCTATGGTAAGTAGAGGTGTGTTCCCTTAAGTGGTGTCTCCGGGACTTGAACAATAGGCCCAACCCTCTCTATGGCACGAGAGGGCCTTCTGTTTGTTGGTTGGACCTCAAACAGGTTGTTCATTAAAGGAGCACTAGGGACTTAAGGACAAAGATATAACCCAGGGGTAAAACGGTAATTTGACCCAGCTGGGGTACGAACACACGTGAAGGACTGACTTGCCGTTATTGGTCGATATCCGTGGACACAGAAATATTCTGCAGTGAGAAGAGTGCAGCTGTAGGTCTTTAGTGGAGTGACCCACAGTTAACGAATGGAGACTAACTTGGTTAATGAGTTTAAGTCGATTAGTCTCGTATCGTTGGAGCTTCTGATCTGTAGGTCCATTAGGTCCCACTGATAGCTCGAAAAGAGACTTGAAGCAATTAAATATAAATTGAAAATGTTCAATTTATCTGGGGAATCGAATAATGTCTCGTATCGTCGTTAATAATGTATGTTACAAGTGGATTTACAAGAGGAAACAAGACATTTAAGGTTTTAACCAGTAGGGTCCATTCAGCAAGATCAAAAGCAAAAGGGTTTGCAAGCTTAAGTGGGTCATTCATGGATTGACCTAAGCATTTCGATCTTGGAATTTAAGATTTGATACAGTGATCAAATTTTTTGACTTTAATCAGAACATTGATGAGTCTTGTGTTTACAAGTAATCATCAATCTAAAGGATATATTGCTGATTCATTCACGAATGGATGGATGTGAGATAAGATGATAAATAATAATAAAGATAAATTCAGCTAACCCTAGTGCAAGTATACACTGTCGCACGAAGTAATAAAAAACCTTAGAAGTATTCCAAGGGTATCGATCCCACGAGGACTAAATTGGAAATTCAGATTTGAAGAAGAAACTGCTCAACTTGATTGCTTAAAAATAGGTAACCAAAGAAATAAGTTTAATGATTGGTTTTTAGAAAAAGTAAATAAAACAAGCAAATGAATAAAAGAATAACAATAAAATAAAACGAGGTATTCAACATGGATTCATCCCAAAGGCAATAACCTTAATCATGGATTATTAAATCTTAAGCCTATTCAATGCATTGGGTCATATTTAACTTCTATTTGGCCTTGCTCCCAAGAACCGTTAGAAGGCTAAGCGAGTACCGTTATGCACATTTCTGTGACTCGACTCCGACATAGATAATTCACGAATGCAATCTATAACCCTATAGTCGATATAGGGTGTCTTAGGCAGCTTGCCTTATACCGCCGAACAATCTCTTTCGAGCTTTTTCTCCTATATCACCTTATGAGAACCAATATCGTTTGTCCCTTTCGAGATCAAACTCACATAGCATGCAAAGTCTAAGTGATCAAGTTAAACTCAGCGAGATCAGAATGATATTCAATAAAGAATGACATGCATTGAACAAGACTTAAGCAAATAAAACACTTTCAAGCTATTGAACCATAAGGGAATTCACCATATTGAACCCCTCAACGGAATTTAGCTACTCATGGTGAGATAAAGTGCAAATGAATACATTTTCATTGAAAATAAGAAGTAAAGAATACAGATAAATGAAAAGTATCAAAAGCTGGAAATAATGGAAGTAGCCAAATACTATGGGTTTTCTATTTATCCAATCCTTCTAGAGTTCGCTTAGACACTCCACTCTCTCGCTTTTACAAGTGGAAATGGGTGAAAGTCCCTACAAACCCTAAGGTTTGATGTCTAACTAAGGTTAGAATTTAGTCATCTAAGAAGGACCTTGGGCATCCCTACTCATAGGCGTCAACTAGGGTTCTGTCACCACCCTCTTCTTCCAAATGAGTTCTGCTTGAATTTGACTTCAAATCTCGAGCTTATATAGTGTTAGAAATGGTTGAGGAGCTGCGAAATAGGTGCTGGTGGGTAGCCCAGTCGATTTCGGGGTCAAAACAGCCGGTTAGGTGCGAAGAAGACTCGTCAACAACGACCCGCAGACGACTCGAAACTGCCTCTATTTTCCAGAAATGTGGTCGCATTTCATTTTGCCTTCCCAGAAATGCGGTCGCATTTCTGGGCAGAATCCAGCTTTTCCTCTGTTTTCCTGCACAGCAATAAATTTAGTCAAATTACCTTAAAATTAAGTCTTTTTAAGCACAAATGAGCATAATTTGACAAAAGTGAATCTCAACACCCTAACTTATCAACTTTAACATATTTTGAGCTCGGGAACAGTAAAATTGATCTAAACATGCAATATTTGACAAAGAAATGAGCTAAATATAAGGGTAAAATAGGTATATTTTTTACCCTTATCATACCCCCAAACTTAACTCATTGTTTCTCCTCAAGCAATAGCCAATCAAAATGCATGTTAGAGATCAACTTTTTACTTGCAAATCAGAATGTAAGAGCTCAATACTAAATTGCAAACCAAAACGTTAAGGTTCATGTGTAGTAATCAATCATGGTACTAGAATCAACTTTAAATTTCAAATCAAGTGACATGGAATCAAGTAAACATGTTTTTCAATATTGTTTTCTAAAAAGTTTTCCTTTCAGGAGAGGGTCCTACTCTAGTGCCAGTCACAACGTCTGAGTTTCCTAGGCATGAAGATTTCTATTGTTCTTTTTCAAAGCAAAACTCTCCCTAATCCATCCTAACCAATGTGCTTAAACTACCTAACTTCTACTCATAGAGCCTAGTGTAGTCCTTTTAGTTAAGAAAACAATCTTGAGGTAAAAATGAGAATACATGAATTACTAGACCTTTGCTATCTCCCCCAAACTTATTTGACTGCTGGTGCTCTTTTTATTCAACTACTTTTTCTCCCAAGAGTATCCTTGCTGTCATCTTTACCTTCGTTCTAGCTTATCGACACTTTGTGGTGAAGATATCTAGCTACGAGCAAAGTTCACAAGCTTGGAATGATACTCACTTCCCTAAGTAAATCTTTCATGCAATGGAAAACCATGGGTGTCATGAATGCCCCTGGTAACTCAGTAAACCCTAGGAAGGAGGAGTAACTCTCGATTTTCATTTTTCTTCTTTTTTTTTTTTTAGTAAATACTGAGCACATACTCTTTTTCCAGCAGTACAAATTTACATAAATTTTTACATAGTAAAGCATAAAGCACCCCCCCAAACTTAAAGTTAGACAATGTCCTCATTGGCTTTGTTTTTTAGGCATGGGCTTAACATGAGGCTTTTTGTTTTCAAAACTTCAAGGCTAAACTCTCCTAGAGTGTTAGAAAGGTTAAACACGAGCAAGTTTATGTAGGTGTTAATATCACACATGCAGAAGCAATTTTGGATCTTAGGCACACAATTTGATCAATTTAATCCTTGAAGTCATGTTGTTCATAAGAACAAAAAACAGAGTAATAAGGTACCTACCTCGTGAAGCTCCCAATTCGTATAATCCGATGCTTAATAATTCACACGAACAGCTTTTGGACAACCACTTGGATCTTCTCTACTATCCTCAGGCCTTGGAACGGATTGTGGGATCCTCAATTGATAGGAATTGGAAAGGAAATCTTATGGGTATAAGCAAGCTTGAGAGTATGAATATGAAAGTTCTTGGGATAATTTTGGCAGCATTTTAGGTTGAAGAAATCCACTAATTCTCATCAGCTCATCCTCTATATATAGAGGAAAATCATGTACAAGAATTGC
The DNA here is from genome assembly GCA_017139565.1 of Luffa aegyptiaca. Classification (NCBI taxonomy): domain Eukaryota; kingdom Viridiplantae; phylum Streptophyta; class Magnoliopsida; order Cucurbitales; family Cucurbitaceae; genus Luffa; species Luffa aegyptiaca. The sequence goes on from CM029397.1 coordinate 30,804,514, forward strand.
ACAAAAAATTGACAACAAATAGGAATCATTTTGAGTCACAAGATTAGGTGGTGCAATAAGGCTAATTACAAGTGATTAGTCATTAAGCACCACCTCCAAAATTTGCTAACTTTTGAATTTCTTTTAAATTCAAAATTTGCAAATAAAATTCTGAATAATCCCACTTTTTTTTATTTTAATTTAAATATTATTTATTTAATTAAAATAAAATTATTTAATTTAATATCTCATATTAAATTAATACCATTTGTGCAATCTTGGTTTCTTTCTCCCAACGAATTTTCTCGAACATGAATCCCTATTCACGTGTTCAATATTTAAATCATATTTAAATATATAACTCTCATTTTAAGTTTAATTCATAATTAAACTAATATGTCGTTAAATATCGTATATAAGCGACTTTTGTATCCTTTTCCGAATTTTGAACGTTTCAAATATTAACCTATCATATTGTTCCAAGTTTTATTCCTATTGAGCTAGTAGAGGGACCTAATGGACCTACAGATCATGGGCTCCAACGAAATGATGATAACCGATTAATCTCATTAACCTAGTCATTCATCGTTCGTTAGCTTTCGGGACAATCCACTATAGCCCGTAGCTGCACTCCCCTCACTGTAGATATATTTCTTGTCCACTTTAGATAACCATGATTAGTAAGTCGACCCTTCACCAGTTGTTCGTAACTAGAGCTACGTCAAATGTCCGTTTTACTCCTATAGTTACATCTTGTTCCTTAAGTTCCACTGATCCTCTAATGAACAATTAGTTCGTGATACAATCACTGAACCAAGTCCCTCTCAAGGTTATGAGAGGGCGGGGCCCCTTGTTCAAGACTCGGAGTCAGTACTTAAGGGAACAACCTTTACTAACCCTAACACGGGTAGCAGTGAATTCCATCTTGCAAAGCTATGTCCCCAGCTATCCATTTAGTCTTATCCCCAAAATGGTAGGCTTATTGAGTCGCCGATGTTTGGCCACTCTCACCCATGCAAATCAAAGGATAATTCTAAATAAACAGGAGTTCATAGTTAGCTCAGGATTAAGATTGAGTTACCTAGGTTATATGTATGAGATGTTCAGTTTCAACAGTAAACGGTGTTGTAAAGTGAAAGTGACTTATCTCCTGGTCCGATCTCTATGCAAACTCTTTGCATAGGACGCCCTCACTCACATGTCTTATACATGAACGATTCGGATCACATCTTCTGTCTTTAAGGAACAAAGCGAGCCACGCCAATAGTGTCCCCAGGATTAAGGTACCCAACCTTATCCATATACTATAGATCGTTTAAACTATTTACTTGAACTTGATCCATACTTATGTCACACATAAACTTCAAGTATACATAATATACCCATGGGTTCTTAGTTTATTGGATTTGTGGTTATATTTAGGCAAAACAAATATATAGAAATAATACTTCATTGAAGCAAGTCAAATGTTACATTTACTATCTACGAGTTTTAGGGCATAAAACCCAACAGTTTAGACTTAAGAAAATTCTGTAAAGAAAAAGACTAATGGAAAGCCTATGACTAGAAAACAATTCAGTTGTGACGGTGGCACTTTTGAGATAGAACAAAGCTCTAGTTTTCATCATCAAGGGCTTAAAAGAAAACTCCTTTGAAAACATGCTTTTTCTTCCAAAACATTTCATCAAGCAATTTTTTCTTAAAGATGATTTTTTTCTCCCCAAAAGTTCATAGGTAAAGCTCAAAAACAGCAAGCAGATTTTTCCAAGAAAAGATTTAAAACCCAAGTTTATCTAATTTAAACTATCAACAAGCTATCTAAGCTACCCTATGATCAAAACTATTAACATACTAAACAATTAAAACAATAAAAAAGAGCAACTAAACAACTAAAAACAGAATTTTAAACATGCTAAAACTAAAAAAGAACAAGCACAAAAAATAGTATTATGTACAAAAACAGCAGGTAAAGGGGTCAGAAAACTCCCGTAGTCCTCGTCCGAGGAACTCTCTTTCTCTTCATCATCTTCATCATTATTTTCATCATCCTCTTCATCAGAATCCTTGTTTTCTTGAGGTAGCAGCGACTGAGGAAAATCGGGAAAGACCGGAGCAATACTTAGGGCGATAAAGAGATAGAACTCTCTAATGGCCTCATCCCTCTCCTTTGCATATGCCCAATATGTCTTTAGGTTTTCCCTGATTTGATCAAGTTGGCGGTAGGCAATAGCTAGGGCTTCTGATGACGGTGAGGGCCCTGTAAAAGAAATGTGCTGGGATGGAGAAGCCATGCTCGGCCCTGATGGTGGAGTGGCCTGAGATGTGGAGGTTTTATCTTTCCTTTGGATGATGTTCTGTTGAAGCTTCCCGATCAAGAACAGGTCAATAGTCGGCTTGAAGAAATGACGTTCCTCGTCCTTTCTTGGAACTATCTTCACCCTCTGACAAAGCTGGGTGATAAGTGATCCAAAGAAAAGTTTACCTGCTTGTTTTCTTCCACAGGCTAGAATCTCATCCCTGATTATGCTCCCAATGTTGATCTCCAACCCCTTCATAATGCAATAGAGTAGCATCACTCTATCCACTGAGATCGTGCTATCGTGGGTGGTTGGCATCAAGCAGTTCTTCAGAAAGTGAAGCCAAACAGCCGATTCTGGCTTTAGATCGCTTGGCATTAAAGTCTTCACCTTCGTCTGGGACTCTTTCCACTGAACACCCTTGTTGGCAACAAGTTTTAATGCTTCTTTCATCTGCTTGGCCGAGGGGTTCCTAATAACATCGTTCCCTCTTGGATTCAGGGGTGCCTTGATTCTGTACACCCTGTTGATGTCTACTGAAGAGAAGTTGATCATTTTGCCTCTCGCCACCGCCATACTAATGCTTTCCTCCCTCAGGCCGGCGTAAAATTCACGAACTAAAGGCACTACAGCCTCCTGAGGGCGAGCACAGAACTCCTGCCACTTGTACTGGGAGATAACTCTGCTTACGAACTCTGGCAGTGCTCCTGCTCTGTTAGAGAATCCCTTCTCGTTTAGGAAATCCCTTTTTCTCATAATCTCCATCCTTTCCTGAAAATTAACATCTTTGAATACCTCGGGGAATGGATTTTTAGGAGATGCAGCCTTAGGTGATTTTCCCTTTGGCTTGGCGGCTGAGACAGTAGGAGGAACTGCAGGAGAGGCGTCCATGGACCTAGTCCTCGGCCTCTTGGCAAAAATAGGATCATTCTTGTTTTTGGTCCTCCTTTCAGCTTTGATCTTTCTTTTTCTCTTTCTTCTCAATGCTGCAGAGATAGGAACTTGGTCATCATCCAATTTCCTAATCTCTGATTCGGATTCTGTTTCAGAGTCCCTGGAGGTCTCGGCCTCCTTGCTTTCTTTCTCTTCTTCATTCCTCTTCTCTCCCGAAGAGCTGCTGTCAGCTGCTGGTGGGTCATCTTTGAATAGAGGTTTGAAAACCTCATCAGCAGGTTGCTCATTGGTGGCCTCGGCTAGGCCTTCTTCAGAATGCGGCCCAGATGCGGTCGCATTCTGGCCTTCAATCTCTACCTCTCTTTCTTTTTCTTTTTCTGAACATTCTTCAGTTAGCCCCTGTTGGGCCTCTTCTTCTCTCCCTTGCAGCACTTCCGCTTCACTTTGAGCCTTGTGGAGTGGCTCAAAAGCTGCAAGGAAGTTTTCAGCTTCCTTTCTTCTTCTCTCGTCCTCTTTTTAACTCTTCTCTTCCCTTTTTTTCTTCCTCAAGGAGTTGCAAGTCAATTGCTGCCCTCCTGAGGCTTTCACCTAATTTTCTCTCTTTTTCCTCAGCTATCTTGGCCCTCTCGGCCTCTTGTCTTTCCTCTTCTCTTTTCCTTTCCTCTTCAAGATCTCTTTCTCTCGCAAAGTCATCATCTTCCCTCATATGCTGATTTTCCATCTCTCTCTCGGCCTCAACTTCCTTCAAAGCTTCTTATTCAGTCCTGTATCCTTCAGCAATAACGAGAGCCTTTGCCACAGCTTGGCGGATTATGTCTTCGAACACGTCCGGAGGCATTCTTGCGGTTTTAAGGGGCTCGATAACAAGCGGCTTCTCGGGCACAACCTTCTTCGGGCTCCTCTTCCTTGCACTGTAGGTAATGAATGGTTTGTTTCTGCAAGACAAAGAGGGGTTAGTTGAAGGTTCGAAATGCTTACCCGATGAAGTTCCCTCTTGCCAAGAGCTTCATGCTGCCTTGGCGGCTTCTTCTTCATCTCGCCTATTCGCTTCTTCATCAAGAGCAGCACGTCTCTGAGCTCTCATTGCCCGGATCATTGAAAACCACTCCCGCGAGCGTTTTCTGAACTGTTGAGTGGCGGGTTTTTGGGTTTGGCGTACGGCAGTGGCGCGTGTGCACCTTCTCGGTGAAGACGAACTCGAATTCTCCCTCGACGTGGCCGGCATTGCCAAAGAAGACAGAGTTTGAGCGTTGGGTTCTTAGTTCACGACCGCCGGTGAAAAACCTGTGGGTCTCGTCCTTCGTGTGTCGTGCATGGCTGCTTCGGGCTGTTCTTCATGTCGTCGCTCGCTTGCTTCAGCTTCGTGGGCGGTTGGATTACTCTGGGATCGAGTAATCTTGCGTGATGATGACGGTTTTTGAGTGTTCTTCATGGTTCTTGATGTGGGTTTCGGTTTCAAGATGAGAGAATATGGAGAGTTGAGGTTTTGACTTGAATGCAAAAGGTTTCAGTAGTTGGTGAAGAGGGAAAGACTATAAGTCAGCTATTTGTAGTTTTCTAATTAGGTCACGTGCTGGTCAAAAATTTCGTGACTGCCCTCTCATTTGGACAAATGCAGTCGCATTTCCAAATACACTAGGGAGAAATGCGATCGCATTCCACCCAGTTTCTGCCTTCTTTATTTTTTCTGACTTTTCATTTTTCCTTTGCTTTTTCTTCTTTGCTGAAACACTCATAAACATGTTAGAAAGTGCACATGCTTAATCATGATTTATTATTCTTTTTCCTTTTTTTCTTTTAAGAGAAATTAAGTAAAAATGTTTTGATCAATTCAACTTCCAGGTAAGTCCCCAGGTAGAGGTGTTCCCTACGGTCAGCTTAAATACCTCAGCCTAGGCAGGACTTTCCTTAGACAAAGTTCCCTCTTGATCAAAAATCTTTTATTCTAAACTTACAATTTTCTTTTTTTATATATATTTTCATTTTTTTTTTAACAAAAGATAGGGTACAAAATAATATGGACTTTTCAAACTCCCAGGTAAATCCCCAGGAAAAGGTGTTCCCTTCGGTCAACTTAAGTACCTTTTCCTAGACAGGATTTTCCTAGAAAGAGTTTTTACTCTTGTCCAGATATTTTTGGAGTCCCTGTCTTCATTATTATTTTATTTGTATAGATCCATAATTTACAAAAATTAATTTTTCAAAGTATAGAAGTCATACCAGGTCAATCACGGAAACATGGGCTTCCTCATCCTCGAAGCCCTTCCCCCAAAATGGTTTGATTCTTTATCTTTTTATGGGTTGATTGATTTCTTCAACTTCAATCTTTTTCCCACCTTTTTCTTCTGGTTCTTCATCTCCAAGTATATCCTCCAATGTTTCTCCTTTCATTATTTCCTGAGAAGTAGACCGGGAGAGCTCATCAATTTCAACAATCATAGAACATTCCTCGAAATCTCCAAGGTACTTCATTGCGTTCATCACATTAGACGTGACTTGCTGATCGTTGACTCTCATGGTCAGTTCTCCTTTCTATACATCTATTAAGGTTCTGCCAGTAACTAGGAACGGTCGTCCTAAGATGATTGGCACGTCCTTGTCAGCTTCACAATCTAAAATTATGAAATCTGCAGGGAAGACAAATTTGTCAACCTTGACCAATACGTCTTCAATCTTCCCGATAGGATGTGTAAGTGATCTGTCCACTAACTGTAAGGTTACAGTTGTTGGTTGATAACTACCCAAAAGGTAGTTATTTAGGTCTCATTTCTATATTGATTTGTGTGTCTTTTGTGCTTAATAGGGTTGGTTTTAGATATATATTACATGTTTTAACCCATTTGGAAGAATGGAAGCTTTGGAAATCATTTTGTGCAGAATCTGTTGCTGGGCGACTTGAGGGAGCAAAATCTGTGCTGCAGCAAAGCTGGGAGCAAAACTGCCACGTCACAGCTCGTTAGCCAATTTAATGAACCGACTTCTGTTGAGTTATTTTCGGGATAAAGGAGCAAGGAGAGCCATCCACGTGTCTAGATTGACCTAATTAGGGCTTGCTATCACTCTATAAAAGGAGGAGTCGTCTCAAGTCAAATGGATTCCAACTTTCCTTGGAAGCCGAGTAGTATAGAGAGATTGGAGATTACCAAGAACACCATCATCTGCAAGCTGATTAAGGAGATTATTATTTTCTTTATTATCTTGTGATTATGGACATGCCTACTCAGATTGTAATTCGTGTTTCCATGCTTATTATGAACTAAGTAGCTTTAGGCGTTGGTTAAGGAATATGTAGTTGTCGTGCTTCATCTCTAATAATATTTATTGATTATTGCATCTTGATTAATTTTTGTGCTTATTCTTATTTTATGCCCGCCTGGCCAGCCGGTGTGAATACCTCTCTCTAGTTTCAGGGATGATTTAGAGAGTGTGTGGCGATTAATCACACTACGATCATTGTGTATTGGTGAACGCCAGTGACTGAGCTAGGGATAGCCAGTTGCCTAGTGCTTGATCGGTCGTACTTCATTGGGGTTGAAACACATTCCAAAAGATTCGGAGTTCCGGGAGGAATCCGCTAATAATACTGCGAGAGTTTGCATGATCAATAATATTGCTAGAGCATCTTTTAAAACAATTACTAAACCTAACCAGCGCCTGCCTCTAATCTGTCTGCCTATTTGTTTACTTGTTGTTCTGTCATTTACTTTGCTTCAGCATAATTCTTATAAAACCCAATCATTTTTATTACCTTGAAACCATTAAAAGATTCATACAAAATAGATAGAGTGGAAGCTAGTTCAGGCCTTGGATTGACAAATACTTATTACTTGCTGCGGACTGTGTATACTTGCACAGAGTTCTAGAGCATTTTTATACCATATTTTTACTCACTCTAGGAACCCAACATTGGTCGTGTTTCACCAATCCCCAACTGCTTAAAAACTGAGTATGGCATTAAGTTGATACTTGCTCCTAAGTAGCACAAAGCTCTGCCTACATCCCTGCCTCCAATGGAGCATGGAATGGTGAAACTTCCTGGGTCTTTGAGCTTGGGAGGGATCTCATTCTTGACCAGTGCACTGGAACATTCAGTGAGTGCAACAGTTTCGTATTCTCCCAACCTTCTCTTCTTTGATAGAATATCTTTCAGGAACTTCACATAGGTAGGCATTTGTTCAAGTGCTTCTACCAATGGGATATTGATGTGTAGTTGCTTTAATACATCTAAAAACTTCTTGAACTGTATATCTTGCGAAGCATGTTTGAATCTCTGAGGGTACGGAGGAGGTGGTCTATATTATGGATCTATTACAAATTTTTGGGGTTTTGCTATCGCATTCCCCTATTTTTCCTCTAACTTTGATTTTTCTTTTTTACCAAGGCTTCATGCTCCTTGGTCTTTTCTTCTTTATCTTCTTTATTCTGTAAAACATCTGAGGTAATGTCTGACTTCTTTTCTAAAATCGTTTCTCGAGTTTCTTCTAGTATTTCTGCTTCTTGATTTACTGGGTACTTTGGGCCATCGTATTCTAATCCACTTCTTAAGGTCACTGCCTTACATTGCTCCTTTCCTTCTCTGTGAGGGATCACAGTCTTGCTAGGCAATGTCCCTTGCGGTCTGTTTTTAATCTCCTGAGTGATCTGTCCAAGCTGGACTTCCAAATTCCTTACTGCAGCATCGTTTCTTGCCATATATTCCTTCATAAGAGTCTCTAGATTTGACTCTGCACTTGGACTGGTTGGAAGTTCTTATGCGGCTGCTGTTGTGTAAGAGGTTTCCCAAATTGATTTGTGTTGGAGTTACTTGACCCGACTTGTCCTTCCCAAGAGAAGTTTGGATGTTGTCTCCAACCTGGGTTGTACGTGGCCGAATATGGATTCCATCGGTTCTGGTTCTGGTTCCCTTGTTGACCTACATAAAATAAAGACGCGGGATTTAGTGGACAGTTATCAGCAATGTGTTCCTCACCACAAATTTCACAACAGGGAGAAGAAATAACATTGGCAAGGGCTATGTTGGCTAGATTGTTCATGGTCAGGCCCATCATCATGTTATGGATAGCCTTTATTTGGGCTTGCATAATAGAATTAGCCTCTGTTTCCACTGCTTTAACTGGATTCTTCAAGATTGTTGTTGGTTCGGTCTCTCCCCAATGTCTATTGTTTGTGGCTATGGTGTCCAAGATAGCATGTGCCTCATTTGCAGACTTCTTCAAGAAAGATCCGTTTGCAGATGCATTGACTAGTGCCTTCGAAGCTTGATCTAATCCACTATAAAAATGCTCCAAGATAATGCAAGCAGGCAATCCGTGGTGTGGACACTTCCGTACCAGCCTTTGAAATCTTTCCCAAGCTGCATCCAGAGGTTCATTGTAAGATTGTCTGAAAGCAATAATCTCAGCTCTATATTTGACATTTTTATTAGAAGGAAAAAACTTCTCTAAGCATTTCTCAGCCAAATCATTCTAAGAAGTGATGGAGTTTGGAGGAAATGAATCCAACCAAGCTTCAGCATCTCCCTGCAAAGAAAATGGAAAAAGCTTTAGCTTCAAAGTATCTTCAGGCACTCCTGTAACTTTAAAAGAATTGAAAACTCTCAAAAATAGCTTAATGTGTTTGTGTGGATCTTCATTTGGAAGTCCAGAGAATTGGCCCATGGTATTCAACATTTGGAACTGTAAGGATAAATAACCCTAGGCAGCTTAAGTCGTCAGAGACCTTTTTCGATTTAAACGCCGATTGGGATACCAATACGACGGCAAACAAACTTACAGCAGAAAAATAAATAAAACATGTTGTAACATAGTTATAAAACAAGCTAAACATGAATTAAAATTCTAGATCTAATCTAGAGGGGATCCTATTGATCCAATGTCAAGAACTACTTACTATTGAGGTCGTTCTTGATACGTTTCGCCAAAAAACTCGATTTGACAGAAAATTCCAGCAGCGAGAACTCTTCTTTTGATGCTGCAAATCACTCACGAACACCACCACGTAGTATCACCGATATTCTCCTGGGATTTGGAGTTGAGTGGCTTGTGGGAACCAACTAAAATCTCTAAGATTTTGGGAGGATTCTAGGTCTCTGTGTTTCTTGGAGAAAACAAAACTCAGAGAGCTACAGAGAGAGAGAGATTGCGTGAGAGAGAGAGATAGGGAGTTCTGAATAACTTACTAAATTGAATTAGGGATGGAAGAATAAAACCAACGATGAAAAAGCCCCACTCCCTTAATTCTCTCCTCTTCACCCGTGTAGGGTTAGGGGAGTGGTTGACTGATCAGTTTCTCAACTGATCAGTTAATTAATAATAATTAAATTAAAATATCAATAATCATTTAATTTAATTACTATTACATGAAACACTTTCATGTACATATCCCACTTAACCCATAGTTTCAATATAACTTAATTAAATCATAATTTAATTAAAATTAAATTAAAACATCAATATTAATTAATTCACCAATTAATTAATATTTCAATTAAATATCATATATTTAATTAAGTTTCTCTCAAATAAACTATAGAATTAATATACATCATATGTGCATTAATTATAACCTATAGTTTTTAATATGAATCATATTCATATTTTATAAAATATTTGAACCCCTTCAAATATTTAATTCCCCTTAGAAATTTACCTCAACGCCCCAAAGGAGCTACCGGTGGGACCTTATGGACCTACAAATCAGAAGCTCCAACGATATGAGATTAATTGGCTAAACTCATTAACCAAGTTAATCAATGTTCGTTAACTGTGGTTAACTCCACTAAAGAACCACAGTTGCACTCTTCTCACTGTAGATATATTTCTGTGTCTATGGATGTTTACCATCAACAGCAAGTCAGCCCTTCACGTGTGTTCGTACCCTAGCTAGGTCAAATTACCGTTTTACCCCTGGGCTACCTCTTGGTCCTTAAGTACCAGTGCTCCTCTAATGAACAACCTGTTTGAGGTCCAACCAACAAACAGAAGTCCCTCTCGTGCCATAGAGAGGGTAGGGCCCATTGTTCAAGACCCAGAGACACCACTTAAGGGAACACACCTCTACTTACCCTAATGTTGGGAAGGAATGAATTCCATCTTGTAAGACTATGTTCCCAACTCCCCACTCGGTCTTGTCCCCAAAATGGTAGGCTTATTGAGTCGGCGAACAGGCCACTCTCACCCGTACAAATCAAAGGACAATCCCTCATGGACAGGAGTCCATAATCCACTCAGGATTAAGGCCAAGTTGCCTAGGTCATCCTAGTGAAATAGAAACCGAGCTAACTAACGGTGTTACAGTTAGTGGTTAACTATTTCGCGATCCGATCTTTGTGCAAACTCATTGCACAGGATACCCCCACTCGCATGTCAACTACACGAACGCGTTGGATCATTGCGTTTGTATCAAAATACAAAGCGGGTCGTATCCATAGTGTCACCAGGATAAGGTACCCAGCCTTATCCCTATACTACAGACCCTTTAGGCTAAAACTTGAACATTAATCCCCGTATGTCCCTACATACTAGTTCAAGCCTCATTCTATTAGCCTTGGATGTTTAGTTTATTGGATTAGGGTTAATAAGACAAGATATAATACAAACATGAATAATACATCACTTTTATTAATGTTCGGGCAAAAGTACATTTACTATCTACGAGTTTTAGGGCATAAAACCCAACAGGAACATCACTGGTTTAAGTTCAAACTGTGGAGCATCTATCGGTGGCTCCAAAATTCCTGGATTTAATGTCTGAAAAATAGGTAAAGTGTAGTCCCTTATTGCTCTATTGCGGTCTTCAGCAATATAAATTGGATTTTCTTGTTGTGGCACCGGTGGAATTGGAGGAACAGGAGGAATTCTCCCACCATTTTGCTCCATTCCAGGATTCTGTGGATCAACTTGAGGATCGACTCCAGGAGTTTCCATTGGAAACTCTTGTATGTAAGAAGCTTCTTCTAGAGGTTCCTGTGCGCTCAACTCTTGTTGTTCCCTTCTCTTTCGTCTTTGTTCCTTCCTTCGACGATGAAAGGTTCTTTCTATCTCAGGATCAATGTCAAGGAGTGGACACCCCTTGTTCATGCACTAACTTCAACCTGCAAAAGCAAAACAAATGCAAATCAAAGTCAAATTCCCTTTGAGACAGAAATGTGGTCGCAATCTGATCGCAATTTCAAAAACAAAACTGGTTTCACTTTTTGTCCCCGACAGCGGCGCCAAAAACTTGGTGCGTCGTCAGTTGAATGGATGCATGTGAGATAAGATGATAAATAATAATAAAGATAAATTCAGCTAACTCTAGTGCAAGTATACATTGTCGCACGTAGTAATAAAAAACCTTAGAAGTATTCCAAGGGTATCGATCCCACAAGGACTAAATTGGAAATTTAGATTTGAAGAAGAAACTGCTCAACTTGATTGCTTAAAAATAGGTAACCAAAGAAATAAGTTTGATGATTGGTTTTTAGAAAAAGTAAATAAAACAAGCAAATAAATAAAACAATAACAATAAAATAAAATGAGGTATTCAACATGGATTCATTCCAAAGGCAATAACCTTAATCATGGATTATTAAATCTTAAGCCTATTCAATGCATTAGGTCAGATTTAACTTCTATCTGACCTTGCTCTCAAGAACCGTTAGAAGGCTAAGCGAGTACCGTTATGCACATTTCTGTGACTCGACTCCGACATAGATAATTCACGAATGCAATCTATAACCCTATAGTCGATATAGGGTGTCTTAGGCAGCTTGCCTTATACCGCCGAACAATCTCTTTCGAGCTTTTTCTCCTATATCACCTTATGAGAACCGATATCGTTTGTCCCTTTCGAGATCAAACTCACATAACATGCAAAGTCTAAGTGATCAAGTTAAACTCAGCGAGATCAGAATGATATTCAATAAAGAATGACATGCATTGAACAAGACTGAAGCAAATAAAACACTTTCAAGCTATTGAACCATAAGGGAATTCACCATATTGAACCCCTCAACGGAATTTCGCTACTCATGGTGAGATAAAGTGCAAATGAATACATTTTCATTGAAAATAAGAAGTAAAGAATACAGATAAATGAAAACTATCAAAAGCTGGAAATAATGGAAGTAGCTAAATACTATGGGTTTTCTATTTATCCAATCCTTCTAGAGTTCGCTTAGACACTCCACTCTCTCGCTTTTACAAGTGGGAATGGGTGAAAATCCCTACAAGCCCAAAGGTTTGATGTCTAACTAAGGTTAGAATTTAGTCATCTAAGAAGGACCTTGGGCATCCCTACTCATAGGCGTCAACTAGGGTTCTGTCACCACCCTCTTCTTCCAAATGAGTTCTGCTTGAATTTGACTTCGAATCTCGAGCTTATATAGTGTTGGAAATGGTTGAGGAGATATGAAATAGGTGCTGGTAGGTAGCCCAGTCGATTTCGGGGTCAAAACAGCCGGTTAGGTGCGAAGAAGACTCGTCAACAACGACCCGCGGACGACTCGGAACTGCCTCTGTTTGGTCGCATTTCATTTTGCCTTCCCAGAAATGCGGTCGCATTTCTGGGCAGAATCCAGCTTTTCCTCTGTTTTCCTGCACAGCAATAAACTTAGTCAAATTCCCTTAAAATTAAGTCTTTTTAAGCACAAATGAGCATAATTTGACAAAAGTGAATCTCAACACCCTAACTTATCAACTTTAACATATTTTGAGCTCGGGAACAGTAAAATTGATTTAAACATGCAATATTTGACAAAGAAATGAGTTAAATATAAGGGTATAATAGGTATATTTTTGACCCTTATCAATAGGTCATGCCTTAAGGGCAATATGACTAATAGATTCTTTTGCTTGAAAAGAACTATAGAGCTAAAGAGCCCTTGGAGCTTGTACATTTGGATCCTTGTGATCCAATATGTTAAAGTAGTGGGAGAGCATGAATAATTCATCTATATTATAGATAATTATTCAAGGTATGGGTATCTCAACCTAATGCAACTTAAGTCTAAAGCTCTTGAGAAATTCAAAGTGGTTTGAGACTGAAGTTGGAAACTTGTTAGGTGAGATGATAAAAACACTTCGATCTGGTCGAGGTATAGAGTATATGAGACTTGAGATTCCAAGAACTATTTGATAGAACATAGAATTACATCTCAACTCTCAAACCCCTGAAAACACCTTAGGAAAACGGTGTATCATATAGGAGAAATAGAACCCTATTGAATATGATTTGATTCATTATGAGCTATGCTCATTTGTCTGACTCGTTTTGGGGTCTTGCAGTGTAGACTGCAGTGCATATTTCGAACAATGTTCCATCAAAAGTGTTTCTGAAACATCTTTTGAATTGTGGATAAGGTGTAAAAGTAGTTTACGTTATTTTTGGGGAGTCCAACACATGTGCTTGTGGCCAACCGAAAAGAAATTGGAACACTGTTCAAACAATATACCTATTCGTAGGCTACCCCATGAAAACGAGAGATGTGGATCCTTCTTCAATCCGCAAGAGAATAAAGAATTTGTACCGAAAAATGCTACATTCTCAGAAGAAGACCACATAAGAAACATTAAGCCACAAAGTAAGATCGTTTTAAGTAAATTAACTGATGAAACTACAGAAATATCAACAAGAGTTGTTGATAAGTCAACAAGGGTTGTTGATGATGTTGGACCTTTAACAAGAGTTGTTGATAGGGCCAATACAACTGGTTAGTTACATCTATCTCAAGAGTTGAGAGTGCCTCAATATAGTGGGAGGGTTGTTCTACAATCTGACCGTTACATGGGCTTAATTGAAGCCCAGATCATTATACCTGATGATGGCATTGAGGATTCATTGTCTTAGAGGAAGGCAATGAATAATGTTAACAAGAACTAATTGGATTAAAGCAATGGACCCGGAATTAAAATATGTGATTTCAATTCCATCTAGGATCTTGTAGATCTATCTAATGGGGTAACACCTATAGATTACAAATGAATCTACAAGAAGAAATGAGACATAATCTTATGGTTAGACTTATGGCAAAAGGGTTATACCCAGAGACAGGGGACTGTAAGAAATTCTTATCCCTTGTCGTCATGTTGAAGTCTGTTAGAACTCTTGTCCATTTTGAATGGATGTCAAGACTACCCTTTTGAATTGCTTAGGTCAATCCATGAATGGATCACTTAAGCAATTTGATCTTGGAATATAAAATTTGATATTGTGATCAAATATTTTGGCTTTGATCAAGAACATTGATGAATCTTGTCTTAACAAGAAGATCGTCAATAGTTCAGTAGCTTTATTAGTGTTGTATGTGATTGATATCCTAGTAATTGGGAATGATGTAGGTTATCTTACTGACTAGTAAAATAAGCTAGTAGCTCATTTCCAAATGAAAATTTGGGAGAAGCTAAGTTTGTTCTTCGGATCCAAATCGTTAGGAACCGTAAGAACAAAAAGCTAGCTTTGTCTCAGGTGTCTTATATCTACGAGATGTTAGTTAGATATAAGATGCAGAATTCCAAGAAGGGTTCACTACCTTTCAGGCGTGGAATTCATTTTGTCTAAGAAATTGTTTCCTGAGACACCTCAAAAAGTTGAGGACATGAGACGAATGTCCTATGCAATAGGGATTGTCAGTAAGTATCAATCTAATCCAAGATTCGATCACTGGAAAATCGTTAAGAATATCCTCAAGTATCTGAGGAGAAAGAGGAACTATATGCTCGTGTATGGGACTAAGGATTTGATCCTTACAGGATACACTGGCATGGATTTTAAGACTAATAAGGATATCTGTCTGACGTAAAAGAATGGCTAGCGGCCCAATTCCAAATGAAAGATTTAGGAGAGGCCCAATATGTTCTTGGAATCCAAATAATCCGGGATCGAAATAACAAAACGCTAGCCCTGTCTCAAGCAACATATATTGACAAAATGTTGTTCCGATATTCGATGCAAAACTCCAAGAAGGGCTTATTGCCTTTCAGGCATGGGGTTAACTTGTCTAAGGAATAGTGTCCTAAGACACCTCAAGAGATTGAGGATATGAGACGGATTCCCTACGCCTCTGTTGTGGGCAGCTTAATGTATGCAATGCTCTGCACGAGGCCTGACATCTGTTATGTTCTAGGGATAGCCAGCAGATATCAATCAGTATCCATGGTCAAACTTTACAAAGGAGCTTATAGTGTGGCATAATTACAGTCTTGACCATATAGGCCGAAAATATCACTTCTTGTGAAGCAGCGATAGAGACTGTAAGGCTTAGAAAGTTCTTGACTGGTTTGGAATGTGTTCCAAATATGAACTTGCCCATCAGACTTTATAGTGATACAGTGGTGTTGTGGCAAATTCATAAGAACTTTGCAGCCCAAGACAAGCAAGCACATTGAATTAAATTGAAATATTCACGAAGGCTCTCTCGGCTAAAGGGTATGAGGGTCATCTAGAAGGTCTAGGTCTACGAGTTATGTACAAAGATGAAATCTAGGGCAAGTGGGAGAAATGTAATGAGTATAGTGATACCATTATGTAATGGGTATAGTGATGCCCTAGTTTATTGTATTTGTACATTGTATATGTTTTATACATGTATTTATACACCCACTGCTGAATAGATTGTTGTACATCCCACTAAACTAAAGTTTTAGTTCAAGTGGGAGTTTGTTGGGTTTTATGCCCTAAAACTCGTAGATAGTGAATGTAAACAAATTTTATACTTGTGTTTAATAAAGTGTTATTTAGTTTCTGCAATAAAATGTTATTGTTAAGTATTGCACTATTTGACCCAAATCCAATAAACTAAGATCCAAGGTTGTTTGTATGTAACTTGAACTAGTATGTGGGGACATACGAGGATCGATGTTCAAGTAACAACCTAAAAGGTCTATAGTACAAGGATAAGACTGAGCACCTTATCCTGGTAACACTATGTGATACGACCCGCTTTGTATTTGATACAGACGTATTGATCCAAAGTGTCCATGTAGTAGACATGCGAGTGGGGGTATCCTATGCAATGAGTTGGCATAAGACCCGACCGCGAAATAGTAACCGCTAGCTGTAACACCGTTAACTAGTTAGGTTTCTATTTCACTAGAATGTCCTAGGCAACTTAGTCTGAATCCTTAGTGGATTATGGACTCCTGTTCACGAGGGGTTGTCCTTTGATTTGTATGGGTGAGAGTGGCCAGCACGCCGACTCAATAAGCCTACCATTTTGGGGATAATACCGAGTGGGGAGCTGGGAACATAATCACACAAGATGGAATTCACTCCTTCCAGACTCTACGGTAAGTAGAGGTGTGTTCCCCTAAGTGGTGTCTCCGGGACTTGAACAATGGGCTCAACCCTCTCTATGGCACAAGAGGGACTTCTGTTTGTTGGTTGGGCCTCAAACAGGTTGCTCATTAGAGGAGCACTGGGAACTTAAGGACAAAGATGTAACCTAGGGGTAAAACGGTAATTTGACCCAGCTAGGGTACGAACACACGTGAAGGACTGACTTGCCGTTATTGGTTGATATTCGTGGACACAGAAATATTCTGCAGTGAGAAGAGTGCAGTTGTAGGTCTTTAGTGGAGTGACCCACAGTTAACGAATGGAGACTAACTTGGTTAATGAGTTTAAGCCGATTAGTCTCGTATCGTTGGAGCTTCTGATCTGTAGATCCATTAGGTCCCACTGGTAGCTCGTAAAGAGACTTGAAGCAATTAAATATAAATTGAAAATGTTCAATTTATCTGGGGAATCGAATAATGTATTTTGATACATTATAATATAAAGTTTATGAAACTTTATCATATAATTTTTTAATTAATTTCAAAAATTAATTCTTGAGAGAAAATATTTGAAAGAGTTCAAATAAATTTTAATATGAATTGGATTCATATTAATTTTAATTTTAATAAAATCCCTAAGATTAAATATATGATATTTAATTGGATAATTAATTAATTATGGAATTAATTAATTATTTATTAAAATTAGATATTGTTCAGATAATAGATTTGAACTTATTAATAGACCTTTTCCTATTAGGAAAAGGTCTTGGCCTTTACCTATATATAGGACCCCTGGGGTGGGGTGAAAGGCATCCATTGTCTCTCCTTCTCTCAGAGATCTCTCCCAAAAGACTCCCACAAGTCTCCTGCTTCAAGAAGTCTTAGAGATATACCGATGTAGTCGATTGGTGGTGTTCGCACAAGAAGGTTCTGTGTTTTCAATCTTATTAACAAGAAAAGGCGAATCGATCAAGGCTTTCTACAAAAGTAAGTTTTCTATGAAACCCTTGATCATTAGGATCATCTAGATTAGCTCTAGTTAATTTTTCAGCATGTTTATAGCCTACATACAGCCCATTAAATATAGATTTATTACTGTAATATTTTGCAAATTGTATTGGTATTTCAATTAGAATCTAAGACTCTGAGTATGTTCGATAATTCTTTCCGCTGCATAGGGCTTTTATCCCTTCAGTATGTGACATGAAAAGTACCCCACAAGAGGCGGTAAGAAGTATTTTGTCACATTTATTGATGATTGTAGTAAATATTGCTATGTATATTTATTACATAGTAAAGATGAAACCTTAGATGTTTTTAAAGCATATAAAGCAGAAGTTGAAAATCAACTTAAGAAGAAAGTAAAGGTGCTTAGATCAGATAGAGGTGGTGAATATGAATCATCATCATTTTATGAATTCTGTGAAGTTAATGGTATAGTCCATCAAACTACAGCACTTTATACACCACAACAAAATGGTGTAGCTGAAAGAAAGAACTGAACTTTAAAAGACATGGTTAATTGCATGTTAAATAGTTCAGGTTTACACCATAATTTGTGGGGGGAGACTTTGCTTACAGCAAATTTTATACTAAACAGAATTCCACATAAGAAGACTGATAAGTCGCCTTATGAAGTGTGGAATAGAAAGTTACCCTCATATAAAATGTTGAAAGTGTGGGGGTGTTTGGCAAAGGTACAAGTTCCTTTACCAAAAAGGACCAAACTAGGACCTAAGACAATTGATTGTGTCTTTCTAGGCTATGCTTTGCATAGTGCTCCGTATAGATTCCTGGTGATTAAATTAGAAATACCTGATATTAGTAATAATACCATTATGGAATCTATTGAAGCTGAATTTTTCGAGGATGTATTTCCTTTGAAAGAGGAAAGACACATGAGTAGTGGTGTCAAAAGGAATTATGAGGCTAGCTCTCTGAAAGGTCAAGACGATCAGAATACTGAGTTTGAACCAAGGAGAAGCAAAAGAGCTAAGAAAGCTACTTCCTTTGGACCTGATTTCATAACATATATGATAGATGGTGAGCCTCAAACTTTTCAAGAAGCTATGACATCTCCAGATGCACCTTATTGGAAGGAAGCTATCAATAGTAAGATAAGATCCATTTTGCAGAACAAAACTTGGGTATTAGTTGATCTACCTCCTGGTAGTAAACCAATTAGTAGTAAATAGATCTTTAGAAGAAAGCTAATGGCTGATGGCACTATTGATAAGTACAAAGCCCGCCTTGTTGCTAAAGGCTTTCGTCAAAAAGAGGGGATAGGTTTCTTTGATACCTATTCTCCAGTGACGAGGATTACATCTATAAGGATGTTAATTGCAATAGCAGCTTTACAAAATTTGGAAATACACCAAATGGATGTGAAAACTGCATTTTTAAATGGAGAATTAGATGAAGAAATTTATATGGAACAACCTGAAGGGTTTGTTGTAAAAGGACTTGAAGATAAAGTTTGTAAACTTGTCAAGTCTCTTTATGGGTTGAAACAAGCACCCAAACAATGGCATGAAAAGTTTGATCTGTTGGGTTTTATGCCCTAAAACTCGTAGATAGTGAATGTAACCGTTGACCGGATATTAATGAAATAATATTGATATATTTTCATTAAATGTTATTAGTTCTTTTATATTTGTTTTTGCCTAAAAATAACCCTAATCCAATAAACTAGATATCCTAGGCTGTATTATGAGTCTTGAACTATATGTAGCGACATATGGGATCATTGTTCAAGAAACAGCCTAAAGGGTCTATAGTATAGGGATAAGACTGGGTGCCTTATCCTGGTGACACTATGGATACGGCCCACTTTGTATTTGATACAAACGCTACGATCCAACGCATTCGTGTAGGAGACATGCGAGTGGGGTATCCTATGCAATGAGTTTGCATAAGACCGGACCGCGAAATAGTAACCACTGGTTATAACACCGTTAACTAGTTGGTTTTCTATTTCACTAGGACGACCTAGACAACTTAGTCTTAATCCTGAGTTGATTATGGACTCCTGCTCATGAGAGATTGTCCTTTGATTTGCATGGGTGAGAGTGGCCAATACGCCGACTCAATAAGCCTACCATTTTGGGGACAAGACCGAGTGGGGAGCTGGGAACATAATCGTACAACATGGAATTCACTCCTTCCCGACTTTAGGGAAGCAAATGAGTGTTCCCTTAAGTGGTTACTCCGAGTCTTGAACAAAGGGCCCTACCCTCTCAATGGCACGAGAGGGTTTTCTGTTTGATGGTTGGACTACAAACAGGTTGTTCATTAGAGGAGAACTGGTACTTAAGGAAATAGAAGTAACCCAAGGGTAAAACGGTAATTTGACCCAGTTGGTGTTACGGACACTCGTGAAAGACTAACTAGTCGATATTGGTCTATGTCCGTGGACACAGAAAATATGTCTGCAGTGAGAAGAGTGCAACTGTGAGTCTATAGTGGAATGTACACACAGTTAACGAATATTGATTAATTTGGTTAATGAGTTTGACCAATTAATCTCATATCGTTGGAGCTTCTGATCTGCAGGTCCATTAGGTCCCACTGGTAGCTCATAAAGTAATTTGAGGCAACTAAGTAATAAATGTAAATTGAAAATGTTCAATTTACCAAGGGAAACAAATATAATATATATTGATATATTATTATGAGAGAAATTAATATTTGAAGAAATTCAAATATTAATATAAATTTATGGAAGTTTGAAAGAGTTCAAATAATGAATTAATTAAATTAAGGCCTAAAATCTATTTGGGCAAATTAATTAATTCAAGGCCGGAAATTAAATATGTGATATTTAATTGGTGGTTAATTAATTAAAGAATTCATTAACCGGGAATTAATCAATTATGGAAATAATTAATCACTTAAGGAAGTGATTAATCATTTATGGAAATGATCTAATCACTTATGGAAGTAATTAGTCATTTGTGGAAAAGATTAATCAATTGTTGAATTGATTGATCATGGATTGATTAAATAAGGAATAAGATTGAATCAATTTTGGAAAAGATTGATTTAATTAAATATTTTATTCATGGCCTCTCTTCTATAAATAGAACACTAGAGCTAATTGGTCAAGGATACTCTCCTCTTGCTCTTAGAATCATAAGACAAGACCTAGAATTCTCTCTAGCCTCCCTCTTAGAGAAAGACTCCCACAAGTCTTTTGTCTCCTAGACTTAGAGACATACCGATGTAACCTCTGTGGTCATTGTGTCAATCAAGAAGAAATTTCCAGCGATTATAAGACAAGGAGGCTGCTGCGTTTTCGATCGTTGGAGCATCGTTGGCGAAGAACGGTCAAGTCTACAACGAAGGTTTGTAACGGTTCTTCCCCTTTTCTTTAGAAAAGCATGAAAATAAATTTAGATTTATTTTTCAGCATGTTTAAACCAATTTTCCAGCAACTTTAAAGTGTGTTTAAAGTGTATTTGAGTTTTTCGTAACGGTATTTTAATGTTAATTAATATACGGCGTAAGGTCCTTTCGATTCGCTTCCGCTGCGTGGGGACTTTTATTCCCTTCAATCGACATCAGAGCCATCGTTGTCCCTATTAATTAATATTAAAATTTGCTATAGGCTCTAATAGGTGGGATTTATGCATAATGTATGTTCGGTTTGCGTTGAACTGTTTAGGTTAATTTTATGGCCATAAATTTTATTTTTATGTGATTTTGATCATGTAAGGCCCGGTGTTTCGGGTATATTATGTAAAATCGAGTCCTATGTAAGTCCGGGTCTAGAATAGGTTTTTATGAGATGAAAAACGGAGAAATCGCCGTTGAAATCGGAAGAAAAATCGAAGAAACGATGCTGCCACTGCCCAGATTCTGCCTCCAGACGCAACAGCGTCGGGACGCTACTCCAACAGCGTCTCGACGCTGTCTCGATACCACAGGCGCTCAGATAAGGAAAGCGCACAGCGTCGGGACGCTGCGATTATAGCGTCTCGACGCTGTCACGATGGCGACGCTCGTTAGGGCTTCAACAGACGCGGTCCAAGCTGGTGGGCGGTCCGGTTCGGACCGGTTCGGCTGGGCTGGGACCTATTTGGTCCGGTTCAGCCAATTTTTTGCATGGTTTGTGATTTTGGAAGCTGGTTCGAGGTTGTTCGGGGCGGTTCGTGCTGTCTAGACCAACTTTTGGAGCTGCAGAAGGATTTTAGGATAGAATTTAGCTAAAATTATTGTAATTTAATGCTTTATTTTATCCTAGGGGCCAAAATTAGCCGGTTCAATTGCTATTTATATGCTTTATGGATGTCATATAGAATTTTAATCCCACCTTAGGTTATAAACATGCTCATGCATTTTTTTTATATTATAAATTGTTATAATATATGTTTAAATGCATGGAATTATTTTCATATTTTTTAATATAAGTGTATATTAATTATATGAAAAATTGGAAAGCATGAAGCATGTCATTACTTAAATTAAATATAAATAGTTATGTTTAATGTGATGAATGAAGCATGCTTGATTGATTTTCTTGATTGGCTTATAATTGTTATATTAAAAGAAAATCAATATTGCATGAAGCATGAAACATCCATAGTTAATAATATAATTGTTATATTATTCATGCAATTAGTATGGTTTAATTATTTAATTTGAATGAGATTGTTGAATGAATTAAACCCTAGATTCTTGATTATAGGATTAATCATTAAAAATTTGAAATAGTTCTTTAATATTAATGATTAGAAACCGTCAATCTATAATCAAGACTTGCATGCAAACATAAGATCATAGGATAAATTGGATTAATTTTAAATTGTTTAAAATTAATTAGACCTAGATCAGTTTCTAATAGGATTAGAATCTTTTCTTACTTAGAATTAAAAATAGTTTTAATTGACTAAGTAGGAAAAACATTGCTGTGATTATAAGGGAACTCCACCGGTAATATTCTGTCTAAGGCTGGGGGTATTTAAGTTGACGGTTTACGGAATACCTCCTACCTGGGAACTGACCTGGAATACCGGAGTTGAATTAATCATAGTTAAATGTTAGCATGCAATGTCACTAGGTTTATTAAAAGTGTTTAATGCACCTAGATCTTTAGAGTAAAGACCTTACATTACTGAGGTTATAAGGGAACTCTCTCGGTAAAGTTCTGTCTAAGGTTGGGGGTATTTAAGTTGAAGGTTTACGGAACACCTCCTACCTGGGAACTGACCCAAACATTGAGTTGAATTAACCATAGTAGTGTTGACATGCAATGTTGGGTTTATTAAAAGAAGTTTAATTCACCTAAAACATTGCGGTTGAATCCTTTCCATAATTGTTATAATAGGATCAAACTTAGATAGATTGACTTAGCCGAATTATATCTAAGTTAAGCAACCCTAAATTAACCTTAGGACATTTTCAGTGGGAGGAAAATTACAAAACGAGATTTAAATCAAGTTTTGCTCCTACGTCCCTATATTCACAACGTGAGATTCATGCTCGGCTTCGAGTCGCCTTAGGAGCGGCCTCCCTTCGGAAAGTGTTTGCATGAATCAATATCAAGGTGAATGGGAAAAATGTCTAGAGTAAGTGGGAGCGGGACACATGTCAATGTATCCCTCGGTCTCCACCCCTAGTTCACACCGTGAGAGTCCTATGATCCGCTTGCAGGTTGTCCTGGCGCAACCATCCCTTCGGAGGGCCTGATCATAGGATTCGGAACATCGTGAACTCCTAAATAGGATAGGAGCTCTTAGGCTAATCACCAGCAGTTGTCTTTCCCTTCGGGAGCCTGTTGGTGCGTGCCTATGAGATCTGAAAGTGGGAGGGTTACACTTACAAGGATGAGTTAAAAGTGTTAACAAATCCTTGACCGAACAACGGTGGCTAATGTCTATAGGAATATGAGTTATTCTGGAATTAGAATTAGTTGAGAAATGTCTCATTTCAGAGGAGGAGTACCTGATCACCCTTCGGTGGCTAATATTCTAAACCTCTAAAACATCGTTGCAAAACTAAATCAATAGTTTTAGGGTTCTGTGATTGTCTGTTTTGCTAAATTGATTGGATTGTGTGCAATTGTTTGCTTGTATGATGGGTTAAGGCAAAGATAACTAATACGGTCATTGTCTATTTGAATTTCAGCAATGTCTTCCTCAATTGTCTCTCTGCTTAAAAATGAGAAATTAACCGGCGAAAATTACGCTACGTGGAAGTCGAACCTGAATACGATTCTTGTTGTCGATGATCTGCGGTTCGTCTTAACGGAGGATTGTCCTCCAGCCCCTGCTCGTAATGCATCCCAAGCAGTTAAGGATGCTTATGACCGCTGAAGTCTTGGCTAAAAGGCATGAGGGCATGGTAACAGCGGGAGATTATGAACTCTCTCCAGGAGATGTTTGGACAACCGTCCTACCAACTCCACCATGACGCTCTCAAATACGTTTATAGCTGTCGCATGAAAGAGGGCACGTCTGTTCGAGAGCATGTCCTGGATATGATGGTCCAATTCAACGTGGCAGAAGCAAACGGGGCGGTTATAGATGAGCGTAGTCAGGTTGCATTCATCTTAGAATCTCTTCCGAAGAGTTTTCTACAGTTTCGAAGCAATGCAATGATGAATAAAATAACATTCAACCTGACTAGCCTCCTGAATGAGCTACAACTCTATCAGTCTCTTCTTAAGAACAAGGGACAGATAGAAGGAGAGGCAAACGTTGTTCACTCTAAAAGAAAGTTCGACAAGGGTTCATCCTCTGGAACTAAATCTGTAGCCACTTCTTCAAAGAAAACTCAGAAGAAGAAAGGAAACAAGGGGAAAGCTCCCGGTACTGCTGCTAAAAGCAAGGGAAAAACCAAAGATGTGGCAGATAAGGGCAAGTGTTTCCACTGCAATGTAGATGGACATTGGAAGAGAAACTGCCCAAAGTACCTTGCTGAGAAAAAGAAGGAAAATGAAGGTAAATTTGATTTACTGGTTTTAGAAACATGCCTGGTAGAGCATGATGAGTTTACCTGGATACTTGATTCAGGAGCAACTAATCATGTTTGCTCTTCTTTTCAGGAAAATAGTTCCTTTCGGCAGTTGAACGATGGGGAAATGAAACTCAGGGTCGGAACTGGAGAAGTCATTTCAGCTAAAGCAGTGGGAGTTGCGAAGTTATTTTTTAGAAATAGATTCTTACTTTTAGAAAGTTTGTTAATCGTTCCCAAGATTAAGAGGAACTTAATTTCTATTTCATGTTTGATTGAACAATCGTATACAGTTACTTTTGATATGAATGAAGCGTTCATTTTTAAGAAAGGTGTACTTATTTGTTCAGCCAAATTAGAAAATAACTTGTATGTATTAAGACCAACCGAAAACAAAGCACTTTTAAATCACGAATTATTTAAAAATGCTGAAACTCAAAGAAAAAGGCAAAAGATTTCTCCAACAAGTAACAATACTCATCTTTGGCATCTTAGACTTGGTCATATAAACATCGATAGAATCGGTCGTTTGGTAAAGAATGGACTTCTAAGCAAGTAAGAAGATGATTCACTACCACCTTGTGAATCTTGTCTCGAGGGAAAAATGACCAAAAGACCCTTTACTGGAAAAGGTTACAGAGCCAAAGAACCCTTAGAGTTAATACATTCGGATCTATGTGGTCCAATGAATGTAAAAGCTCGAGGAGGGTACTGATAGCAAGCAGAAATGTCGCTATTTTAGTCCCAATTTATTAGGCTTTTCTGTGCTTTAATCGTGTTTTTAATGAAAATATTTAATGAATTCCGTTATTTGGTCCTTAGGAGCAAAGTTGGTGATTTTGGGAGAAAAAGTGCAAAAAATGAAGCAAATGAAGCCCAAATCCAAGCATGGATCAAAAGGGGATCCAATGAAGCCAATCATGATGAAAATGCCCAAAAGAAGTGAATAGAAGGCCCAAAAATCAGCCCAAAACCGAAGCTGGAAATTCTGAAAATTGGGGCAGCGTCGAGACGCTATGCAAGGCAGCGTCGCGACGCTACCCATTTCTTGGGCAACAAGACGCGTGCGTTGCAGCGTCGCGACGCTGTGCAATGTAGCGTCGCGACGCTACCCCCATTCCGGGCCTATAGAAAGGCACCCTTGGGTGCCTCATTTACCATCAATCATTCCACCAATTCCTTCTCTTCCTCCCTCCTTAGGCTCCTTTGGAGCCTCTCTCAAGGCTTTCTAACCTTTTTGAGAGAATTCTTTAGTGGGAAATATTTTGGGGAGTTTTTGGGGAGCATCTTAGGAAGCTCAAGGGAGTGTTCGGAGGGGCTCCAAGCGTCAGCGAAGGGGTTTTTCGACGGTCAATTCCTTTCCTTTTATGCTCTTAATTATGCTTTCTATTGTAAATATTGTGGATATTTTAGCTATGTATAGCTAAACCCCAATTTGGGGTCTTGGAATGAAATTATAGTTGAAATGTTGTTATAATTACCTGTCTCTTGCCCTTTTTCCTAATTATTTGTATAGATGTGCTTAATGCTTTATTCAATCTGGCCAATTGTGTAATGATTCGATTCTTAATGGAAACTTGACGGAGAGAAGTTAGGATAGATCATAATCCATGCAACTAGTTTAATTGCCCGTCGTGACACCGGGATTAGTTGATTAAACTTAGATTCCTAAAATGAATCAGAGCGTAATAATTAATGATTTTTAATGGCGCTAAGGACACTTAGGTTGTTAAAATGAATTAATTACAATTAGGGGAAACCGACAGGAGAACCTATGTGATTAACGGAGATTCTAGGAGTATAATTAGTTGGGCAATGAGATAGGATAATTATAACAATTGTTTAGCTCATAATTGATTTTCAAGACCCCTCTTCCCATTAAAAGAAAACTTTTTCTCCATATTTTTTTTAATTTGATTGATCAAATTATTTTCCTGCTTTGAATTTTAAATTTCTCTTATTTGCATGAGTTGTTCCCTAAATATTATTTTGCCTAAGTACTTTTAGTGCTCAAGAGATTTTATTTTTGCTTAATTTTCGCTTCGCCTCCCTGTGGATTCGATACTCGGTATTACTACCGTTTTATATTACTTATGCGACCCGTGCGCTTGCGGTAGCAAATCAACAGGTACGAATATTTCATCTCATTCATAGATGATTATTCAAGATATGGTTACTTGTACCTAATGGGACATAAGTCTGAAGCCCTTGAAAAGTTTAAGGAGTTTAAGGCTGAAGTTGAAAACCTGTTAGGTAAATCTATTAAAGTACTTCGATCTGATCGAGGAGGGGAGTATATGGATCAAAGATTCCAGGATTATATGATAGAACATGGAATCCAATCTCAACTCTCAGCCCCTGGTACACCTCAGCAGAATGGTGTGTCAGAAAGGAGAAATAGAACCCTGTTGGACATGGTTCGATCAATGATGAGCTATGCTTAATTACCTAGCTCGTTTTGGGGGTATGCAGTCGAGACTGCAGTATACATCTTGAACAATGTTCCCTCGAAAAGTGTTTCTGAAACATCTTTCGAATTATGGAAGGGGCGTAAACCTAGTTTGCATCACTTTCGCATCTGGGGTTGTCCAGCACACGTGCTTGTGACAAATCCTAAGAAACTGGAACCTCGTTCAAAACTGTGCCAATTTGTTGGTTACCCTAAAGAAACGAGAGGTGGTTATTTCTACGACCCACAAGAAAATAAGGTGATTGTATCGACAAACGCCACCTTCTTAGAGGAAGACCACATGAGAGATCATAAACCACGCAGCAAAATAATATTAGCTGAAGCTATTGAAGAGTCACCAAGAGTTGTTGATGAAGCTGGACCATCAACAAGGGTTGATGAAGGAACTAATTCTTCAGATCCATCCCGTCCATCTCAAACGTTGAGAGTGCCTCGACGCAGTGGGAGGGTTGTATTACAACCTGATCGCTACTTGGGTTTAACTGAAACTCAGGTTGTCATACCTAATGATGGCATTGAGGATCCATTGTCCTATCGACAGGCAATGAATGACGAAGATAAGGATGAATGGGTCAAAGCCATGAACCTGGAAATGGAGTCAATGCACTCCAATTCTGTATGGGAACTCGCAGATCTACCAAATGGGGTAAAACCCATAGGGTGCAAATGGATCTATAAGAGAAAAAGAGATGCAGCTGGAAAGGTACAGACCTTCAAAGCTAGACTAGTGGCAAAGGGTTATACTCAAAAGGAAGGGGTTGACTATGAGGAAACTTTTTCTCCTGTAGCCATGTTAAAGTCCATAAGAATTCTCTTATCCATAGCCACATATTATGACTATGAAATATGGCAAATGGACGTCAAGACTGCCTTTCTGAATGGTAATCTTGAAGAGAATATCTTCATGTCTCAACCCGAAGGGTTCATAGCCCAAGGTCAAGAACAAAAGGTTTGTAAGCTCAATCGATCCATTTATGGATTGAAACAAGCGTCCAGATCATGGAACATTAGATTTGATACTGCAATCAAATCTTTTGGTTTTGACCAAAACGTTGATGAGCCTTGTGTGTACAAGAAAGTCAACAAAAGGAAAGTAGCTTTTCTAATACTTTATGTAGACGATATCCTACTCATTGGGAATGATGTAGGATACCTCACTGACGTTAAAAAATGGCTAGCAGCCCAATTCCAAATGAAAGATCTGGGCGAGGCTCAATATGTTCTGGGAATCCAAATCATTAGGGATCGTAAGAACAAAACGCTAGCACTGTCTCAAGCAACGTATATTGACAAAATGTTGTCTCGATATTCGATGCAAAACTCCAAGAAGGGACTACTACCCTTCAGACATGGGGTACACCTGTCTAAGGAACAGTCTCCTAAGACACCTCAAGAAATTGAGAACATGAGACACATTCCCTACGCCTCAGCTGTGGGCAGCTTAATGTATGCTATGCTCTGCACTAGGCCTGACATATGTTATGCAGTGGGAGTAGTCAGTAGGTATCAGTCTAATCCAGGGTTGGACCACTGGGGAGCGGTTAAGGATATCCTCAAGTATCTTCGGAGAACGAGGGACTACATACTGGTGTATGGAGCTAAGGATTTGATTCTTACTGGATATGTAAACCCGGAAAAAAAAAAAAAAAAAAAAAGGAAATGGGAACTAACCCATTCGGTGGGTAGTGGATTTGGGAAGAACCCACCACCGACAGTTTTTTTTTACCAGCCCATTAACAGCTCTTTTTCCATCATTTTCGATCCAAATTTTCAGAGCACTTTAAGGAGAGAGTGAAGGAGGAAGAAGAAGAAGAATTTCGTGGTTTTGAGGTTGAAGAAGATAAGAAAAGCTCATGCAAAGCCAGCCATAGCAGAATCTGGGTGCAAAACTGTCAACCTCTGGCTTTTTATTCGGTTTGAGCTACACAGAAGGAAATAAGAGGTGAGATTTGATTTTCTTGAAAGTTAGTTCATTTTCTAACAAAATTCATGAAGGAAGCTTGAGCTAAATCGTATGAGAAGTTAATGGATTTTTGAATGGAAAACAAAGCACAAGATTTTCGAGCAAACCAGGAGGATCTTTGGTGTTCTCTGGTGTTTTGAGGATTCTAGGGTGTACAAGTCGAATCAGAAGCTCTATTTGGTATCGTTAGAAAGCTTATTCAATTTCCTACAACTTTCATGAAGCTTTTGTGAGCCAAAAATGACTTTAAGTAGGGTTAATTTCAGGAGTTAGATAAAGGGTAGCAGAGAACCTCGAATCTGTGTTGTCTGTGTTCGGGGCAATTCTGGGCAAATCGGTTGGGAATCGCATTTTCATTTCTTCGGGTAAGTTGTAGAGTGTTCGAAAATGAAGAGTTTGATGTGTATTTCATTAATGTTGGTTAAGTAGTGAGGAAGTTATGGGTGTTGGAAGTTAGGGTATAGAATCTGGAAAATCTGGAAAGTAGAGTGTGAATGTGATTCTTAATCCAATTGTTTAAAAATTCATGAGCATGGAAAGACAAAGCTATCTATGGTTCTAATGCTCGGTTTTGGTTATTTGACAGGCCAAGAGGAAATAGGTCGAGTCTACAAACCGGGGAACTAGATAAGACAGTGAGTGACAAAATGAATTTCGAAAATGGTTTCCAACGGTTGTTCATGTTTAGATGTTTACATGCTTTTCTATGAATGATACATGGTTTTTATGAACAGTTTCAAGCATAAGTTTTGAGCTCAGATTTTCTAACGAGGTTTATATACGAGCACGTGGCTAATGACTTTATGAAAAGTAGCTGAAACGATATCTTTTAAAGTAAAGTATGGATTAGCAAGTACTTTTAAACGATTTCCAGTTTTTCACAAGCAAGCTGAGTAAGCTTAAGTTTTACGAAAGATAACGATAAGCAGGCATGTGTTTAATGTTTTCATGTGATTTTCTGAGATTTCTATTGACTACATGACTGAGATATTGAGCCCGAGGCTATATGGTACCGTGTGCACACAGGTTATATTCCGTTGTTGACGTTGAGTGTACTCCGTGACAACGATGCTGTCGTGAGTGTTGGGCGGGCCCCACTACGACAAAGACGATGGGAGTGCTGGGCGGGCCCCACTACATCGTAGTACTAGTAAACGTTGGTTGTACTGGGCGTGCCCTACACAACGTAGATCGGTCATGTTAGTTAAAACGTTTGATGTACTTGATATGCTTTGCTAGATTTTTAATGACGAACTTGCGAGATATTTTAGAAAGCCTTTTTCATTACACGTTTATGTTAAACGCTTTGATTGAGCATATTTATACGTTTAAAGGTTTATCACGTGTTTGACTTCCGGATTTAGAGTTTTAAAGTTAGTCACTCACTGGGCTTCGTAGCTCATTCTTTCAAAATGTTTTTCCACTTTCAGGTAGAGATCGAGCTCCCGGTGCCTGATACACTGCCAACGTCTGCTGAAAGTTCCAGAACAAGCTCCAGTATGTGGGTGGAGTTGTATATTGAGTCTGTTCATATTGTAAATGTTTTGTAAGGATTGGATAATATAGTCCTAGATGTCGTGGTTGTATAAACCCTAGTTGTATATGTTTTTGGTTGTGACATCTATATCAGGTTATAATCCGAACCAAGTTATGTCAGGGCGACACCTCGTGTTTGCTGAAAGTTTTTTCAGGGATTCTACTGTGTTCTGTTTCATGTAGAATGGTTTATATCTATGATTAGTATGTTTATCGGGTTCAACGTTTAGGAGGGTCAGCGGGTATCGTTAGAGGAGGACGATGTCCGTTGGCTTCACGCCATCTTTCGGGCTAAGCTAGCAGGTGGTCCGGGAGGGGGTGTGACAGGATACACTGACTCTGACTTTCAAGCTGAAAAGGATTCAAGGAAATCCACATCAGGGTCAGTATTCACCCTCAATGGAGGAGCAGTAGTGTGGAGAAGCATCAAACAAGGATGCATAGCATACTCAACCATGGAGGCTGAGTATGTAGCAGCTTGCGAAGCAGCTAAGGAGGCAGTATGGCTTAGATAGTTCTTGACTGATTTGGAAGTGGTTCCGAATATGAACGTGCCCATAACACTATACTGTGACAACAGTGGGGCTGTAGCCAACTCAAAAGAACCTCGGATTGTGCAACGAGGAGATGTGATCGTCACTAAGATCGCTTCAGAGCACAACATCGCTGATCCATTTACGAAGGCTCTCACGGCTAAAGTGTTTGAGGGTCATCTAGAGGGTCTAGGTCTACGAGATATGTATGCCATCTAATCTAGGGCAAGTGGGTATAAGGATGCCCTAGTTCATTGTATTATTTTAATATACATGACATTTCCAGCTTTAGATTACTGCATTTACATCCCACTAACTAGTGTTTTAGTTCAAGTGGGAGTTTGTTGGGTTTTATGCCCTAAAACTCGTAGATAGTGAATGTAACCGTTGACCGGATATTAATGAAATAATATTGATATATTTTCATTAAATGTTATTAGTTATTTTATATTTGTTTTTGCCTAAAAATAACCCTAATCCAATAAACTAGACATCCTAGGCTGTATTATGAGTCTTGAACTATATGTAGCGACATATGGGATCATTGTTCAAGAAACAGCCTAAAGGGTCTATAGTATAGGGATAAGACTGGGTGCCTTATCCTAGTGACACTATGGATACGGCCCACTTTGTATTTGATACAAACGCTACGATCCAACGCGTTCGTGTAGGAGACATGAGAGTGGGGGTATCCTATGCAATGAGTTTGCATAAGACCGGACCGCGAAATAGTAACCATTGGTTATAACACCGTTAACTAGTTGGTTTTCTATTCCACTAGGACGACCTAGACAACTTAGTCTTAATCCTGAGTTGATTATGGACTCCTGCTCATGAGAGATTGTCCTTTGATTTGCATGGGTGAGAGTGGCCAATACGCCGACTCAATAAGCCTACCATTCTGGGGAAAAGACCGAGTGGGGAGCTGGGAACATAATCGTACAAGATGGAATTCACTCCTTCCCGACTTTAGGGAAGCAGATGAGTGTTCCCTTAAGTGGTTACTCCGAGTCTTGAACAAAGGGCCCTACCCTCTCAATGGCACGAGAGGGTTTTCTGTTTGATGGTTGGACTACAAATAGGTTGTTCATTAGAGGAGAACTGGTACTTAAGGAAATAGAAGTAATCCAGGGGTAAAACGGTAATTTGACCCAGCTGGTGTTACAGACACTCGTGAAGGACTAACTAGTCGATATTGGTCTATGTCCGTGGACACAGAAAATATGTCTGCAGTGAGAAGGCAACTGTGAGTCTGTAGTGGAATGTACACACAGTTAACGAATATTGATTAATTTGGTTAATGAGTTTGACCAATTAATCTCATATCGTTGGAGCTTCTGATCTGCAGGTCCATTAGGTCCCACTGGTAGCTCATAAAGTAATTTGAGGCAACTAAGTAATAAATGTAAATTGAAAATGTTCAATTTACCAAGGGAAACAAATATAATATATATTGATATATTATTATGAGAGAAATTAATATTTGAAGAAATTCAAATATTAATATAAATTTATGGAAGTTTGAAAGAGTTCAAATAATGAATTAATTAAATTAAGGCCTAAAATCTATTTGGGCAAATTAATTAATTCAAGGCCGGAAATTAAATATGTGATATTTAATTGGTGGTTAATTAATTAAAAAATTCATTAACCGGGAATTAATCAATTATGGAAATAATTAATCACTTAAGGAAGTGATTAATCATTTATGGAAATGATCTAATCACTTATGGAAGTAATTAGTCATTTGTGGAAAAGATTAATCAATTGTGGAATTGATTGATCATGGATTGATTAAATAAGGAATAAGATCGAATCAATTTTGGAAAAGATTGGTTTAATTGAATATTTTATTCATGGCCTCTCTTCTATAAATAGAACACTAGACCTAATTGGTCAAGGATACTCTCCTCTTGCTCTTAGAATCATAAGACAAGACCTAGAATTCTCTCTAGCCTCCCTCTTAGAGAAAGACTCCCACAAGTCTTTTGCCTCCTAGACTTAGAGACATACCGGTGTAACCTCTGTGGTCATTGTGTCAATCAAGAAGAAATTTCCAGCGATTATAAGACAAGGAGGCTGCTGCGTTTTCGATCGTTGGAGCGTCGTTGGCGAAGAACGGTCAAGTCTACAACGAAGGTTTGTAACGGTTCTTCCCCTTTTCTTTAGAAAAGCATGAAAATAAATTTAGATTTATTTTTCAGCATGTTTAAACCAATTTTCCAGCAACTTTAAAGTGTGTTTAAAGTTTGAGTTTTTCGTAACGGTATTTTAATGTTAATTAATATACGGCGTAAGGTCCTTTCGATGCGCTTCCGCTGCGTGGGGACTTTTATTCCCTTCATGATCACACTATGTTATCTAATGGATTCAAGATAAATGAGTGTGATAAATATGTCTAGGTTAAAACCATAGATCAAGATTGTGTTATCATTTGTTTGTATGTGGATGATATGTTGATAATGGGCACAAATAGAAGTGTCATTGATTCCACTAAAAGGATGTTGAAATCCAACTTTGATATGAAAGACCTTGGTCTTGCTGATGTTATACTTGGAATTCGTATAACAAGAAATCCAAGTGGATACATACTTTCTCAATCTCACTACATAGAGAAAGTGTTGAGAAAATTTGATCAATTTGAGAGTAAACCTGCAGTTACTCCATTTGATCCAAGTTGTAAGTTAAAGAAGAATAGTGGTGAAGGTGTGTCTTCTCTAGAATACTCTAGAGTTATTGGTAGCTTAATGTACATAATGAACTATACAAGACCTAATATAGCCTATTCAGTAGGAGGTTAGCAAGATACACCAGAAATCCCGGGCATGATCATTGGAATGCTTTAGTTAGAGTTCTAAAGTACTTGAAGTACACTCTGAACTATGGATTGCAATATATGAGGGATCCACATGTACTGGAGGGATTTAGTGATGCTAATTGGATTTCTGATGGCATGGAAACTAAATCTACCAGTGGGTATATTTTTACCTTAGGTGGAGCAGCTGTATCATGGAAATCTTCAAAACAGACGTGTATAGCACGTTCTACTATGGAGTCAGAGTTTATAGCTATTGACAAAGCTGGAGAAGAAGATGAATGGCTTCGAAATTTTCTTGAAGATATTCCATTATGGTTGAAGCCTGTAAGCACAATATGTATTTATTGTGACAATTTAGCGGCCTCTATGAGGGCCAAGAATAATGTCTATAATGGAAAGTCGCGACATATTAGACGAAGACATAATTCGATAAGACAATTGCTCTCTAATGGAATAATTTCCATTGATTATGTGAAATCCAAAGAGAATATAGCAAATCCTTTAACGAAAGGGTTGTCAAGAGAGTAAGTGATGTATACAGTGAGGGAAATGGGGCTAAAGCCTATGAAATAAATTATCTGGTGGTAACCTAACCTAGTTGACTGGAGATCCCAAGATCTAGGTTCAATAGGCAAACTGGCTGGATAATTTATAGTTGACACACTAAGAAACTTATAGTTTCTTCCCATTTCTATGATGTTGTAAAGTGTGTGATCTATTGATGTTAAGGTCATGTTGATATCTTGTTTACAAGAGGAGTAATGACAGAATACTCTTAATCAATATCACCTATGTGAGAGTAGAAGTGGGGTCGCTTCTGTGAGAACTTTTCGAATGGCTTATGTTCTCTAAAGCTCTCATGAAATCGGGATCTTGTCCAGGACCAAAATGGACAACGTATAGAACTCGAAGATACAAGATTAGTTGTGTGTGATATCTGTCGCCTCAATTCACCAACAAGAAGGATAGTTCCAGAGCTTGGTCTCACTATTTCTTCGGTAAATTCGATAGATATTCACTAAGGAATGTTCAATTCCAGAAGACACCTCTCCTGATGCATAACTTGTCTATTTGCTCTCAACATTTTGTTTTGATTTTCTCACTTTCTTTCATGTGGGAGATTGTTGGATATTTTTACAAATAAATGTGAAAGAAAGTTTAAATTCAATTTTTCAAGGGTTTCAAGATGAATTGAAACATCAAATTCAATTTGATGTTTCAATTACAAATTTAACATATGGAAGTTAAATTTGGTGTTATAACTCAATTGAGTTATATTTTACATATGTTTCAATTTTATTTAATTTTGTTCTTTGGAGTTACTAAGTTGCTAGCCTATAAATAGCAACTTGTTTCTTCATTTGAATCATCCCATTCCATTTGAAGCATTCTTCCTTCTTTCTTTCTTTCTTTTGATCTTGAGTCGAGTTGAGAGCAAGTATCCAAGAGTTCTGCCAGATCCAAGTAGTTCGAGGTTGTTGTTCTACCGGAATTAGTCGTTGTATCCTACTGAGACGATCGCTGTAGCCTGCTTGCAACCTGTGCAGAACGAATAATTGTCTTCAGAACAGCGCTTTGTAAGCGTGCCTCGACTATTTATTGTCAATATATTTTGCAACATTTTTCATATATACAGTGTCTGTATTGTTATTTACACTGTAATTGTTAGTATCCAGTTAAGGTGTAATCAATTTGCTAGTGTAATTCAGTTCTTATTTGAGCATATCTCCAACAAAGATATTATCCTCATCAAATGCTTTTTCTAAATTTGATTTAAGACTCCTTGATTTTAGATAGTAGTTTCTAGATTTTAGAATCTAAATAAATTTGACCTTTGAGATTTCTTGAATTTAGGTAGTAGTTTGTAGGATTTTAGGTAGTAATTTTCTTATTTGGGATGAGGGATAATTTAGTCAATTATTTGTTTCTAGATTTGGTTTAAAATTAAGGATTCAACCAAAAAAAAAATGTTTGGTCTTTTTCGAAAGCACTAATCAAATAGGATCATTTATCTAATTGTCCCAAAAATAAACTAAACCAACCAAAAAAAATGTTATTACTTTATTTATTTATTTATTTATTTATTTTTTTATTTTTTTTTTTTACAACATGTGAGAATGGAATATTCGAACCACAAACTTCTTGGTTATTAGTACAAACTTTGTACTAGTTAAGTTAGGTTCATATTAGCACTATTATTTTAACATTTGTCTCATTAAAAAAATATTATTTTTAAAACTTTCAGACCTAACATATCACCATTATTTTAATCAACATGGTCCTTTCCTTATTGAAAATTGAAAATAGTATTAATTAAATTTAATAAATTAAAAAAAAAAATGATTTAGAAGTATACGTGTGGAAATGAAACTTTGCCACTGGTAGAAAGAAGAGAAGTCAGATAAGTTATCAAAGGCAAGCAAGGCCTGAAAATGCGCAGAATTGGGAATCTTCAGAGTGAGAGGTGTGACTCATCATTTCTCCTCCATTACTTTTTTCAGTTTCTTTTTTTAACTTTAAAATTTAAAGAAATAATAAATTAATAAATTTAAGCATTGAGGTGTCAGCTATGCAGTTGAGGCACACACCGTACACATTACCTGCCTTATTGCTAATGGATGGGATTAAATTACTTGTTCCTTTCACTATTTTTTTTTTTTTTTTTAATAGTTCGAGTTCCTATGCATGTCGGAAAAGTTAATAAAATTGTTGCAAACAATTGCTTTCTCAAATTTCTTCTTTATTTCATATTCTCTCCAGACACTGCAATTAGTGCTTAGATTGAGACCCGAACATATTTTATACTACATTCATTCATTGTTTGTCATGAAAAAAGTACTTGAGAACGGTGTGAAATCTACAGAATAAAATGTTATATCATTAAATGCTCATTAAATGACATACTACCATAGTACTAGAAACTTTCCCGGCCTTAGTTAGAGAATTAGTCTCCGACTTTCAAGTTATTATCTAACGGGTTATTAAATCTTAAAAAGTATTTAATGTGTTAATTTTTTTATTTTTTATTATTATTATTTTTTTTTTTTGCATTGTAAATTTTGAACTTTAAAAAATGTATGATAGATTCCTAAATTTTCACTTTTATATGGAATAAGTTTTTGAAATATTAAAAGAAACGTTAAAAATTGATTAATTTATTAGAAACAAAATTGAATTTTGTGTTTAGCATACTCTAAATTTTCAATTGTGTCAATTGAATTTATGGATTTTAAAAAATTGTCGATCAGTTAAAGACCTAATCAGATGCAAAATTGAAACAATTTTTAGTGTTTATTTTTACAATTTTTTTTTTTTTTTTTTTTTTTTTTTTTTGAGAAAAAGTTTATTTTTACAACTTTCAACGTTTAAAGATTTAATTAATTATAGCAATATTTTTAGTCCGTGTTTTTTATGCTTTCGTTAATGAAATTGTAATGAACGGTTTTTTAGTTTTTGAGAGTAATCGTTGAAATTGAAAGTCAGTCAGTGATAATACGCTTTGCAATTCAACCATGGTTTTGCCTTCTTCTTCTTCTTCTTTTTTCCGAAAGATAATAAAATTGTAAGTGAAAAAGGAGGGAAAGAAATCTCTCTTTTCTTGTCTTTTCCCATTTAATGGTAGTCTTGAAATGTTGTTCACACGTAACTTCGGAGATGAAGACACGTGGAATAAACAATATATTGTATTATTGTAATATGCATGTGAGTGTACAATCTCTAATTTTAATCCTCTGATTCTCTCTTGTGTGTGAATGTGTTTCACTCGAGGGCTGAAACGCTTGATCTCGAGTCTGAAGCTTCAATGAATTCTTGGAGCTTGAAGTCTTTCAGTCTTAAAAGGAGTCTTCAGTTTTCAAGAAGTGTTGATATCCTGAAGAGTCTTTGATCTTCAAGGAGTGTTGAAGTCTTGAAGAGTGTTTGGTCTTCAAGAAGTGTTCAACACTTGAACTTATGAATTGCAGAGAGTCTTCGGTCGTTAGACTTGGTGGAGTCTTTCTGAATTCTCTGGTTCTACTTGAGAGCTTTAAAATTCTGAACTCTTGTCTTTATGGGAGTCTAGAATTTTTGAACCCTTGAAATGGAGGAGAACCCCCTGTTTATAGAGTTCTCGCTGGATGGGCTCGGGTGACTTTTGGGCCTAACAACTTGGACTTGGGCTTTATTGGTCTTCGGCTCAACTATTTAATCTTGGATTTGGTTCATATTTGACCCAAAACCATATGACCCAAATATTTAAAATACCCAAATTTGATCCAATTAATTATTTTGTTAGTTAATTGGTCAAATTAATTAATTTGATCAAAATAATTTATTTTCTAATTAATTGATCAAATAGAAGATTGGCTCTTTAAATTTATAATTGGCCAACTTTGTCTTCAAATTAAATTTGGGTCACATGTCAATTTATAATTGGTCCCAAATTTAATTATTTGTAATTTCGTCATTAATTTTAAACAATGACGTGGAAATTTGTGATTGGACAAAATTTCTCCTTCAACAAATATTAAAATTGATATTATTTTCAAAATTAAATCAAGAAATTATCAGAAACCAATAGAAATCTAACTAAAAAAAACCCTAAAATCAGACAATAAAAAATATATATATAGATAGCCATGAAATAGCCAAAGAAAAAAAAAAAAAATGAAAACCTAAGTCCTAAACGAAACATAAAAGTCAACCAAAAAACATCATGCAACGACAAAACTCACGCCAAGCATTAGCATCATCCATTACGATTCTCATCCATATTACGAATCAAAAGAGAGAAAAGTCCATTCTAACTACTTATTAAAATGAAATATATTATAAGCATAAGGATGAAAATAAAATACATGTAAATTCAAACACTAAAATATTATTTAATTACTATATGTAAAAATCCTATTTTTACATCTTAACCATCACTCAAATTTTCTTGTTTATTACGTTTTGATTCCATGTTTTTAAATTATCTATTTTTTTTTTGAAAAATTGACCTTTAATTTGACTCCTCTTTAACTATTAAATATATGACCAAACTATAATTTTAAATTTCTCTCTCATACTTTACAATGTCCTAGAGCTCTCAAATAGTTTCTCAAACTTCAAACTTTCAACTTTTTTAAAAAATAAAAATAAAAATAAATAAATAACTTGATTTCCTATTGTTCTTTTTTCATTCATTTTTTAACAAATTGATGGCACAACTTTTAATATGTGTACTAATATCTTGGTGTGGACCTGTATTAAAGTCATATAAATTGGTTTTAAAAAGTATATTATAAGTGGCACAACAACAACAACAAAGACTAAAATAGTTAATAATACTAATCTCATCCATGAGTTTTTCTTGGTTTTGTTATTTACTTTCTACAAATGTTTTCAAAATCGATGTGTGTTTTGGAAAATAAAAAAATATATATAGTTTTTAAAAACTTATCTCTATTTTTTAACTTTGGCTAAGAATTCAATCTTTTTAAAGAGGTAAAAATCATAATAAATAAATTTGGAGGAAAAAAAGCATAATTTAAAAAAAAAAAAATGGATAATGTGAGTGAATGAGTGGAACACCAAATTCAAAGTAACAGGTCACACCCAAACCCAACCAAACCTTAACTGACAAGGACTCAACAACTGAGGCACATGGGACTGTCAGTCCATTAACTTGCAAGAAAAATGTCCTTTTTTTTTTTTTTTTTTCTCTTTTTCTTTCTTTTTCCCTCTTCCCAAAAATGTTCCCTTTCCAATTCACACTTGTTGCTTTTGGCTTTTCCCTCAAAAAGTTGAAGTGGACCCCACATCCCCATGTGATAAGCAAACAAAGAGACCTTATCAAACCAAAGAAACCAAAAGAATGAGTCACTAACCAAATTTTGTTTTTATTGATCTCCTTTTCAACATATCACTGTTTCTTTTCTTTTGACTCATCCCCTTCCTTTATCCATCTTCTTTCTCTCTCCTTCTAAAAAACCAATAATAAATGGTCCATTTGGTAACGTTCTCGTTTCTTGTTTCCGTTTCTTCATTTTTAATAAAGAAAATTAGAATTTCATGACCCTAACATCTATACATTCAATAATAATAAACCTATATTCTTATTTATGTTTGGAAAAATTTGGAAACAAGAACAAAAAATGAGAAACTAGTTTTAGTTGTTCCCAAAAGTTTTATACAAATTTTGGGAGTGTTTCTAAAAAATGACAAACAAAAAACATACATAGTTATTAAATGCTTAGATTTCTTAATAAAATTAGAAACAAGAAACAAGAAACGAGAACGCTATCAAACGGGCCCAAAACATTCATTACAAAATTAATCTCTAAATTTTCACCCAACTTTAAAAATATCTAATCGGTCCTTGAACTTTCAATTCAGTATGTAATACATAATTGAACTTTAAAAAGTGTCTTGTAGATTCTTAAATTTTCAATTTTGCATCTGATAGATCTATAAATTTTTAATTTTATATCTAATAGATCCTTGACTTAAAACTCTACCTATTAGACACAAAATATTATTTAATGTCTTATTTTTCTCAAATACATTAGGATCTATTGGACACAAAATTCAGAGTTCAATGACACATTAGATATTTTTATAGTTCAGGACCTATATCATAATAGAAAAAAAAAATTAGGGACCTATTAGACGTTTTTTAAAATTTAAAAATCTAAAAATGAAAGTTTAAGAATAAACTTGTAATGTAACTAAAAATATATTTTTATTTATTATTATTATTTTTTTTTTTAAAGAGATGGCCATTTTTCAATTTAAAAATCATGTTTTATTTCTTGCTGATGTTTCTAGAAGGCTTTGAAAAGACGAGTCGGCAGAGCCTTCCCAAAAATATGGTACCCTTGATTTTTTATTTTTTATTTTATTTAAAATTAAACTTAAAGTCTTTTGGGAAGTTTGAATTTCTTTCCATTACTTTTTCGAGAAGTTGACTTTGAACATGAACAACTCATTTGAGAAAAAAACGAAATTGAAGTTTTGAATTTTTGAATTTTTTGATGAATGGAAAAAATAAAAACAATTACATTATTGTGTGAATTTATTGTTAGCATTTTTATTTAGTTTGTTAATTTTTTTTTTTTTAGTACATCAAACATTTGGAGGTAGGAGAATTCAAACCTCTGATCTCATGGTCGATATTACATGCCAATTACCGCTGAGCTAAGCTCACTTTGACTAGTTTGTTAAAATTTATACATTATATATAAATATCATTTATTTAAATTATAATTATAAACTAAAGTAAAATATTTTTCAAATATTAAAAGACTCATACAAAACATATGAGTCCTAACTAGCATTCTAAAAAGTAAAGTGATTACAAATTATTCATTCATAAATAAAAAGAAAAGAAAAATATAGTTGGTTAAATCATCTTTTGAAACTATGAATTTTTTTATCACACAAAATAAAACATTTTAAAGGAAAAAAAATAAAAATAAACACTAAAAATACTTTAAGAACTTTAGTCAAATTTTGAAAAGTATATATAAAAAGAAGTATAATATATTTAAAATAAGTTTCACATGGAAAAGCAGAAACATTTGGAGGTAGATAAGCAGTAGTACATTTTGTTGAAAAAAAAAAAAGCAGTAGTACATTTTGATCCAACAAATTGTCTGTGCTTATTTAATATTATGGTCTAAAGATTCCTTCCCAAAACATTGAAAACCCCTCTCATTGCTTTGAAAATGAAGAAACCTCTTTATTAGTTATTGGGAATAGGGGCTTTTTACACATTGTCCCTTCCTTGGAGGACACATAACCAAAATTTGAAATTCATAGATGGAGAGAGAAGATCAATATATGTGGACTCTCATTTTAGAAAATTTATGCACCTATCAAAATTCGTGGTTCAATACCAGCTTAAAAGTTTAGATGTTTGGTTGGTGATCTGAAAATAAAAATTTGAAAACAAGGGATTCAATAAAAATAAAGTTATATTTTATGTTTTCAGATATGTGTTTGGTAGCAGATTCAAAGATTTGATCTCGATTTAAAAAGTATTCAAAATGTGTTTGATAATATAATAAACTATTTGTAGTTAATCAACTAAACATTAAGTTAAATATAAATTATTATTATTAATTAATTTATACCCATATTATATATATATATATATATATATATATATATATATATTTTGAGTTCATCAACATTTGAAGGTGGAGGATTTGAAACTCTAACCTCTCGATCAAGGGTCATGCCAATTACCTTTACACTATTTGGATCACAGAATCCAAAAACAATTTTCAAGAACACATGCATGGGTCCTTTTAGGATGTTTTGTCCTCACTCACATGCTTCCTAAGAAAATTCCCAAGAGGTCACTCAACATAAAACTTAACCAAGTCAAGCATACATAACTTTGGAGTTCTTATGAATTAAGCCACTGAAAAGGAAAATGCACCTTTTTGGTATAGGTAGTTCTTTCAATTCTTTTCATGTCCTCGGGATCCCTCTCATTCGGATGTGGTCTCGATTCATTCATGTACCTCTCCTCTACTCGGGTGTCACATGTGTCCACCAGCTTCCGCCTTGGTTCGTCCCCAAACGACATCTTATGGGAGAGGTTTCACTCTGATACCATCTGTAATGCCTTAGGCCCAAGATTCGAAATCGTTTGTGACTTGGCCACATTGGCCACATTACCATAGTTGTCTTAAACTACTTCTAAGAGTGAAAATTGTCTCCACAAACCAACACGGGGTACTTTAGCATGTTTTGTACATCCTCACTCACATGCTTCCTAGGAAAATCCCAAGAGGTCACCCAAGGTCACCCAACATAGAACTTAACTATGCCAAACACACTAACTTTGAAGTTCCTATGAATTGAGCCACCAAAAAGGAAGATGTGCACCTTTTTGATAAAGATAGTTACTAATAATTCTTTGGGAAAAATACACTTTTGGTCCCTGAGGTTTGGGTTAGGTTTCATTTTGGTCCCTGAGTTTTCAAACTCGACAATTTAGCCCCTAAGGTTTGGATTTCGTTTCATTTTTACCCTCCATCAATTTTTCCATTAACTCCTAACAGAAAGCTTACGTGGATTTTTTTAATTAAAATATTTATTTATTATTATTATTATTTATTCTTTCAAATTTTTAATAAAAAACATTTTTATTAATATATATATATATATTATTTTCTTTTTCCTTTACTTTTTTCTCCTTCTTCCTCATCCTCATCTTCTT
The DNA here is from genome assembly GCA_017139565.1 of Luffa aegyptiaca. NCBI lineage: Eukaryota > Viridiplantae > Streptophyta > Magnoliopsida > Cucurbitales > Cucurbitaceae > Luffa > Luffa aegyptiaca. The sequence goes on from CM029397.1 coordinate 30,847,406, forward strand.
CTTCAAAAAAACCTAACCCTAAAATCTTCGTCCTCCACCATTGCCACCGCCGCCAGCCGCCGCTCAACTCCGACCGCCGTCGACATCCTCCATCTTGTTGGGTCGTTGCCTCCCTTTTTCTTCGATCAACCATGCCGTCGTCGCTACCGCCGCCTCAAACCAAAACTACCGACCTCTTTTTTTCTCCGATCAGCCACGCCGCTGTCTCAGATCTGGAACGAAATGCATCCATGGGTTCGTTTGTTCGAACACGAAGCAGAAAACGCCAATGAAACCCACCCATGCGAAGTAGAAAACGTGAGCAAGGAGACATCTGCTCGTGAAAAACCCACCTCCGCGAGCCTCCGCATTTTCCGGCGAGCCTCTGCAGATCCCCCTGAGGATTTTCGAGCTTCTTTGGTGTGTTCAGAAGCTCAGTCTTCCAAGGGAGGTTGTCCTTCTTGGCCTCGGCCTCGGCCACTCTAGGCTCGCCCTCGGCTGCCCTAGCCTCAGCCTCGGTAGCTTTAACCATTCTACGTTTTTCCTCAATTAGGTTCCTCAAGTTTATTCTATGGCTGATACTTGGTTTTGGGCTCCTCAGAATCGTGCGTTCTATAGGCTTCAGCCCCCCGACTTTGCTGGTTGCGCTGTTAGTCTTCTTTCCCTTTGATTCTGTCTCTGACTCTTCAACGTATTTAATTGGCTCCTTCCCCTTTCTCAGATCTCTAATTAAGCCCTCCTCACGGGGTTTGGTGCTAGGGTCAGGTTTATCCAAGATTTGAAGTATCCTGGACAAACTCTGATCCATTCCTCTCACCTTATCCTCAAGGGCGGCAATTTTGGCATCAACGTCTTCTCCTCGGCCTCTTCTCCCTGGTCTGTTCGTCTCGGTGACCTCTGTGTGTCATCATCTTCTCGTGACTTCTGCGGATGACTGTTATTTTCTGAAGTTTCTGTGTTTGGATTCTGGTTTCCCTTTTTCCATCCTTTTACTCATTAAATGATTGATGCACAGATTTAACAAGCAAGCTTTCTTCCCCACAGACGGCGCCAACTATTGATGGTCAAATCTGGACAGGAGGAACTCACCTAACCTTCACGTGCCACCAACGGTAAATTTGTTTGAGAGGGAGGAAGACGTGGCCTGCAAGACAAGAAAAACCTGCACACTGGTGTGGTGCTTGCCACACCGCCTCCGATGCTTAAGTCAGCAAGCAGAACGATGGGAAGCGAGAGAGCAAGAGTAAGAGGAGAGTTTAGAGATGAGTTTCAGGATCCCTTCTTCAGTGACGAAGAAGGGTTTAAATACCTTTTCTTGCCTTAGGGTTTTTAGGCTTTTGGAGACGTTTCGGGCTGAACCAGGTGGAACCGGGGCGTCCAGGGACACCAGGGACCGAGCGGAGGGGAGGAGCGTGTGGGCCGAGCATGGGATTGGGCCAGATTGGGTCGTCTCGACCCAATCCCTTCGGCTCACCCTCATCCGGGGTCCATTTCCTGGTCATGCTTTTGGGTTGGTGCCGCGCTGTCCTGCTTAGTCCTCGAATTCCAAAGTGGTCCAAAATCACCTATCAACAGAGTACAAAAAGAAAATTTAGGGTTTGTTGAGTTCATAAATGGAAGTAACAAATAATAGACTTCAACCAAAGTTTGAAATGGAGAAATAACCACAAGAATCTCTTCAAAAGAATAACGTCACTCCAACGACAGTCTTGAACTCCTTTACGTTGACATTAATATTGAGAACGTGACATCTGATTATGCAACCAACTATGTTAATGAGGAAGAGATAAAACTAATATAAAGTATAATTTCATTTTATAAGGTATATCTAATATACCAATGATAGATATACCTAATATAAAGTATATTGTGTGTATTCAGAGTAACTGATATACTATATCACTTAATTTAAAAAATAATGAGAGAAAAATCAAAATAACAAAAAAAAAATGAAAATCTAATTTAAAATATTTTGCTATATTTGTAAAATTAAAAAAACGATCGCTAGATTTGTAAATATACTAAACATTTTTGCTGCTCATTACAAATTTCCTTTTAAATTTGATAAAGTACTTAAAAAGGGGGGAAAACCTTTGATGGAATACATCTATCTAGAATATGTTATATTTCTTTTCTTTTCCTTTTTAAATCCAAATTCATGTTTTTTTTTTTTTTTTTTTTTATCAAATTTCAAAATTCCCATCAGCTTGTACCCAAAAAAAAACCCCTTTCACAAGGAAATGAACCAAAGGTACTTTTTTCTTTTTCCCTTGTTGTATTCTTTTAAAAAAAAAATAATATTTATAACACATAATTAAAGTGTGCCAATGATGATAGAGACCAAACTTCTATTTTTGAAAATAAAATGACAAAAAAAGACCTTGTCTATTGAGGATAAACTAGGTATATTTTCATAAAAATTAGGTATAACAAATATAACAAAATATAACTTAAATACTAGCTGTATCCAACAACCAACAAATGGAACTACATGGCCACTTCTAACTCTAAAACAAAATAGAACATAGATATGAAATTAATTTGATAAATTCATTAGCAACCTTAACAAAAGCTAAGGTTAAATTAGAAGCAATATGTTTGGCTATATCTAATTATCACAACAAATCATTATAGGTCGTTGCTTCAAAGAAATATGAAGCTAATGAAGTAATATAATAGAACAATCCAAATACGAGGAGTTCATTAACAAATAAAGTCAAAAGTACACTTCTTTACTACAACAAGAGAACAAGAAATCACAATTTGTTTCTTAACTTGTCAGAAAATCACACAGATCCATTCAACAAAATATAAAATTTAATTATAGAGACCGTTGAGTATCCAAACAAGCACCCCATCAACATCAACACAGATAATCAACCGTCCAACGAGTAAACAAATAAATGTTGTTACAATAGGAATATGGGTTTCAATAAATTAAAGCTAATCTTAACCTAATCACATGGGTTGGATCATGATGGCCATATGACTTACAAATCTTCTCTTATAATATGAGTGGAAAAAAATATCTAAATATTCAAATATTCTTCTCTTGTGAGAGAGAGATTTCTAAGCCTTCTTTTTCCATTTGCCAAAGCTATGGAAACAATATTCAAAGCATATATAAAGATTATATTTAATCAATAACCTAAAAGTATTTTTTTTTCTTTATTATTATTATTTTTATTTATGGGCTTCAAACAAAGTCCACATAAGCATATATAAAAAAATTACAACCTATGATGGTACCTAATTTTTGAATTGATGTATTAGTATTATAAGTTGAATTATTGTACCAAACCATGACCTCATCAACCACACAAAGCCTGCCTAATGCTCTTAACCAAATACAATTCCCAAAAGAAAATACTCTATATAATTTGAGGGTAATTTCAAAATTTGAATTTACATAGTCATATACACTAATATTGATATTGATATGAATCCAGCTTACTGGTAAAAGCATTACTTATCTTTAAAAAAAAAAAAAAAAACATTACTTACCTCTTTAAAGGTTCAAGGTTCATATCTCCCACTCCTTATCAAACTTAAAATAATGATGATGATGAAAGGATGTAGTAATTTTTTCCCCTTGAAAAAGCACAAAGTCCAAACCAAAGGGAAGAAGCTCCTAAGTCCTTTGAACATGATACAATTTTGTGGGCTTGCACCTAATCTTTGTGCCTCCTTTGAACTCAAAACAGGACAAATATTTGATGGAAACATTTTACTGTTTGAATCCCAATTCTGAAAATTTCAATCTAATTTGATGGTTTTCAAGGACATTGGAAGGACAATATTGGAAGAAACATTTGGAAGACAGACTGTCATCTACTAATCTAAATCATTGTCCTGTTGGAAAAATGGATCATAAAAGTTAAATATAAATCATAATTGGAAGAGGAAATGATAAGAATTATTACATCCACAAATTAATTAGAGCTAAAGTCTTCACACAACAAAAGCAAATAGCAAATAGCAAATAGCAAATAGCAATATTTTAGGCCATGAAAGTTCTTTGCTTTTCCCTATTTTAGTGTCTTGTCTATTAGTATTGACACCAATTCTCATAATAAAATATAATTGATGTTTTGATAGACTATTATATTTCCCTTTTCCACTATTATAAAAACTAATCATGATAAAATTGTTTACCTAATAATTTTCTTTATTTTCTTAATCTATTATTTTTATAATTTGGGTAAATTTGTTTTTGAAAAATAAAAATAAAGAAATCATTAAATAATTAACTTTTGTGTTTTAAAAAAATTAGCATATTACTTTTAGAAAAAGGATATTTAATTATACTTATAATTTATAAAGGAATCTAATGGATACCAAGCATTGGAACTATTCTTAGATAAGTACCGAGTACATTTTTGTTAAATGCTATAAAGTATATGTTTAATTCTTTTGCATATGCTTTTATCCCATATTCTTCTTTAACTTCTCATTTTTCAATAGAAAAATAAAAGAACAATTAGGAATGGTATTAGGTATATATCAAAAGCATATGCCATATCTTAGAAACCTTGAACAAAATTATATCTCATTTCTTCAATTCCGTTTGAACCATAAATTAGAAAGCTTAAGGAATTTAAATCTAAGTTGGATGAATTTTTGTTTAAAACAAAATAAGTTATTCTTTAATGAATTATTCGTTGTATTTTTCAATATATACTTATGAAATTTTACTCGAATTTCAAAAAAAAAAAAATATTTTTTATAATTTAGCTAGGAGAAAAAACTAAAAAGAGTATATTTGTGCATGTATACATTAATATATATGATGGACTTTATGCTCTAATTAATTTTTTTTTTCCTTTATTATTTTTTTTTTAATAATTTTTCTCTTTTTCACTTCTATTTTAAAAATTTAATGAGATTATCTTAATATAACATTTAATACATACAAATTTTAATTTTTTTTCCCTCAAAAGTTCTATCTTTCCTTATCTGAAATTATGTAAACATTTTCTCTTTTAGTTTTCTAACAAGTATAATAATATAAATAGATTGCATTTTATTTTCTTTTTTGAAATCATATTTGTGTATGTTTACCATAACTGGAAAACCTTTCATTTTTTTAGAGTTATTAATTGCCGTAATATAAACTAAATTATATTAGATTTACCATTACAAAATGTAAATTAAAATAAATTAGATTTAGTAATAAGTATTGACTTCTAACATGTTGGAGAATAAAATTAAGATTATATTAAATCATGAAAAGAAAAACTCATTCTTTAATTACTACAATATGAAGCTTATAAAATTAAATCATATTTGAATTTCTTAAACATTTAATCATTGAATATAATTAGAATTATTGAAATTTGTTTTCTCATTCTCTCAAAAATAAAATTTAAAAATGTCAAGTGGACTTGACCAGTAACAAAATGATTAAAATAAAGAAGCCAAAAGATACAAGGAAAGAAAGATTCCCAGTCAGATTCCATTAGCTAAATTGCACTAAAAAAACATCACTTATATTCCAAGCATTTGAAATCACATCATGTTACATTATAAACTTGAAAAAGAAATACTAGTAATTAGAGAATCTCTCCCTCTCTCTCTTAAAAAAAACATTTTTAATGTAATATTCTTCCTATTTTTTAATATAGTATTTTAAATGTTAAACTTAAATAATAAGTTTAGTAAGTGTCTGTTTAGTTATTTACCTTAATTTTTTTTTAAATAAATTTCTAAAATCTCATGATTGTGTTTACTTAATTCTTATATTTTTAAATTTTTTTTTATTAAAATATTAAACTTTTAATTTGTGTTTAATAAACTTTATGGTCAACTTCATTAGTTTGAGGCTAATGTAACATGGTAAGGATCTTATGTTTAATATTAGTCGGTCACATGACCTTTCAAGAAGATATATTTTATATATGTGTCTATATAAATATTAATTGAATTAACAATATTCAGGTATAACATACAAAATTGAAAGTTTAGAAATTGTTAAATTGTTTTAAAGTAGAGAGGTTGAATAGATAGAACTTTAAAGTTTGGAGACTAAATTTGTGATTTAACCGATTATTAAATAGAACATCTTAAAAGAAAAAAAATTAAAAAAGAAAAACAAAATTTCAAGTTATAAATAATAATACTTTGAAAACTATCTAGTCAGGGGGATTCTTTGACAACTATTAAATATATTTTTTAAAAATAATTATTTGCTGAAAAGTTTTGGTTGCATTAGGTTGGTGATTTAAAAATTTGAATTTAATGTATTTAAATGGAAGATAGAGTTATTTTTCTTTTTCGTTTTCTTCTCCTCCATTTTTCACCTTTTCTGATATATTTTTGGTAGTGGGCTCTGAATTTGAAAACACTAAAAATATATAAATGTTACTTTCAAAATCTAAGAACTCAAAATACGACCTTCTTTATTTCACAAACTGTTTATCCTAAAAATACGTTTTAAAAACAATGACAAAAAGTATTTTTTTTTTTTTTTTTTTTTGAGTACATCAACATTTGGGGATGGGGGATTAGAACCTCTGACCTCGTGATCGAGGGTACATGCCAAAAAGAAAATGTCATTCTAGTTAAGTCTCATTTCATTTTAATCCTTATACTTTCAAATGTCTAAATTTAGACTCTATACTTTTAATAAATTTAAAAATTAGTCATTAATTTGAAATTTATCTTGATCGCCAAAGCGAGGTTAGCTCAGATGTTCAAAAAAGACTAACAAATTCCTTTCTTAAAAAAAAAAAAAAAGAAGACTAACCAATTCTTTTTAAAAAAGACAAAAATTAACAAATAAACTAATAATAAACACTAGTAACATTTTTTCTTAAAAATTAACTAATGACACTAACTTTAAGTTTGATTGAAACTAAAAAATTAAATTTACAGAGAATAAAATAGAATGGTTTTAATTTAAAATTTTCTACATATGCTTTCATCCCATATTCTTACACATTTAAAACTAAATATTATTCATTATCATTGATATTATTATTATTATTTTGAGAAGTGATATTATTATTATTTTTTTACAAGTGATATTATTACTTTTGAATAGGAAAGAGTATGTATCAGAAGCATATGCCAGTTTACATCTTAGACTGTGGTATATGCTTTTGAACCCAAAAAAAATTAAAAAAAAAAAAAAAAGTCAGAAGATAGAGGAAAAGAAAGGTTTGAAGTCAGATTCCATAAGCAAATTTACACTAAAACATCAGTTCTTATATATTTCCAGCATTTGCATTCACATCACATCACATTACATCCTTGAAAATTAAAAAAAATCAAAGCCAAAAAAAAAAACTAGTAATTAGAATACAACTTCTCTTCTCTGTCTCTCTCTGTCTCTCTCTTTTTCTCTCTCCTTTTTCTATTTTTCTTTTTTTTTTTTTGGTGGGACTTTCTCACTTCCCAAACACTTTATACAACAAAAACAAAAGGCCTGGGAGGGAAAGAAAGGATTCCCAAATTCCATTTTTACCTAAGAAACTAAAAAAAAAAACAGCCTCAAATTCTTCTGAAGCATTCAAGAAGAAATCCAAAAAAGCAAAGAAAGAAGATATTGACAGCACAGTATCAACAACTGTTATCTCTCTCTCTCTCTAGAACCTTAGGTGGAGCAGCCATTAATGGAGTCTGAACTGAAGGTTGAGGTCTCTTATTCACAGGGCTCAAGAAGTAGCAGGGGATTGGATTGGGGATTATGTACTGGAATGCAAAACTGGCTTTTGAATGCTTCTTCTTCTTTTAACAGCATCCTCATATCTTTGGTTAAAAGTTACTTTCAAATTACTCCACTGAACCTGTTCCTGCTCCTCCACTCAAAATCCATGGGTGTCCTGTAATAAACACAGCAGTTTCCAATTCCCATAAGACAGATTTTCCATGTTCATACAGAAATTTTCTCAGTAACCAAACAAGATATGAAATAAACAGACCCCAAATCTCAAGAATCACAGAAATCAAGTCCCAACATCTCAAATCATTAATGAATTTATACTGGGGTTTGGGGTTTCTTCTAGATTTGCAGACAAATATGGAATCGGAAAGAGAAATCAACAGTTCAGATCGAAGAGAACACAAATTACTTTCAATAACAAAACTCATTGTTGAATTAGAGGAAGAAATTAGACTTACTGAGAGCTTGTTCGGCAGAGAATCTTCTGGAAACATCTCGACAGATCATCTTCTTCATCAAGTCCTTAGCCGCCGAAGAAACCGACCTGAAAACCCTAGTCGGAAATCTCAGATTTCCTCTGAGAACCGCCTCGAAGACCTCCGCCGCAGACTCGCCGTAGAACGGTGGAAATCCGGCCAACATCGTGTAGAGAATCACACCGGCGCTCCACACATCGACCTTCCGATCGTACTCGGATCCTCTCAAAACCTCAGGCGCCACATAATAAGGCGTCCCGACGACACCGAACATAAATCCGTCCTTCTCACACCACTCGGCCGATCCGAAATCGATGAGTTTCAAATTGTTCCTGGAATCAAAGAGCACATTGTCGGGCTTCACATCGCGATGAACGACGCCGTGGAAATGGCAGTGGCTGAGCGCTTCGAGAAGCTGCTTCATAACGACGGCGGCTTCCGATTCGGAAAACGGACAACGAAGAATCCGATCGTAGAGAGAAATGGAGTCGCAGAGCTCGGAGATTAAACAAAGATAATCGTCGTTCTCGAGAACGTCGATTAGCTGCAGAATGTTGGGATGGGGAGGGAGAAGGGCCATGATTTTGGGCTCCTTGTCGAGGCATTCTTTGTCAGTTTCATCGAGGAGATCGTTCTTGGCGATGGTTTTGCAGGCGAAGAACTTGTTGGAAACGGGGCAAAAGCAGCGAGTGATGGTTCCGAATCTTCCTCTACCGATCTCCTCCAGGATTTCGTACTGGCTGTTCACAATCATGTCGCCCATTGATGATGATGATGATGATGATGATGATGATGATGATGATGATGATTCTTCTTCTTCTTCTTGTGTGGGTCTCACTGGGATTTGGAGATTTGGGGGATTTTTCTTTCTCTCTCTGCAAATTCCTCTTGAATTTTTCTCTCTAGTGGGAGTGTTTTTTGGGGAATCTGTTGGGTATTAGGGGAGTTTTATAGAGGTTTAGGGGATATGGGATCGTTCATTGGAATATTCTTTCTGTGGGGATTGTTTGGTTTTCAGGGGTTTCTTTGCAAATACTGGTATTGCTGCTCTACCCATTTCTTCAAATTTTGGGCTCGAATTAAAAACTTTTTTTAGATTAAAATATCATTTCTATTTGGTTAAATTATCAAAAATACTCCTGAATTATAGGGTTGGTTTCAATTATACCTCTGAACTTTCAAAAGTTCCATTTGATCTTGGAGTTTGAAGTTTTTCATTTGCTCTTGGAGTTTGAAGTTTGTTTCAAAATGGTATTTGAAAGTTTTTTTTTTCCATTAAATTCATGGACATCAGCTTATGGGTATAGATTTGAACACATACGTGGAAAAAACAATAAAAACACATGCAAACTCATAGTTTTTTTTTTTTTTTTTTTTTTTATCAATAAATTTAATTGAAGATGTCTCTAAGGGTCATTTTGAAACAAATTTCAAACTTCAAGAGCTAAAATAAAACTTTTGAAAGTTCAGGAATATAATCGAGACCAGCCCTATAGTTGAAGAGTATTTTTGATAATTTACCTTTTTGATTTCTATATTTGAGATTTTTTTTTTGGCTAAGGAGACTTTTCTATTTTAATTCTTTTTCAAGTTTCGTTTGGATGCTTTTTAATAAATCTTGATGGTGTATGTGGTAGCTTCTCTAGGAATAAATTAGTCTGCCTTTTCTTTCTTATGTAAATGTTGGAAACATATTTACGTGATGTCATTACTTAATAAAAGTATGGATAATTGCAAGTGGGTGGTAAATTGGACCAAATTAATAGCAAATATAGCACAATGTAAAAAAAAAATTGCAAATATAGCAAAATCTATTAGAGTATATTATTGATAGACACTGATAGACTCTGGTTAATTAGAATCTATCTGATAGACTCCGATTATCAGAGTTTATCACCGATAGACTCTGATTAATCAGAATCTATCAGTCTACTGATAGACTCCGATTATTCAGAGTCTATAAGTGTTTATCGCCGATAAACTTTGGTTAATCAAAATCTATCCGTGACTATCATTGATAGACTTTGACAGTGATAGTCACTGATAGATTTTGATTAATCGAAGTCTATCAGCGATAGACACTGATATACTTTGAATAATCAGAGTCTATCAATGATAGACACGGATAGAATCTAACAACAACTTTTTGATCTTGTACAATTAATTTTTGCTATTTTTGCAATTAGTTTGCAATTGTGCTATATTTGCTATTAATTTGGTCCAATTTGTCATCTATGCAATTGCTCCTAAAAGTATTATACTACTTTATCAATTTTGATTATAATTTTGTTTTTGAAGACAAAATTTGATTAGAATTAATTCTAAACTACCAATGAGAACTAGTTTTTGTTAAGATCTATAGATGGTACAAAGACTAAAATAACACAAGTTCCAAAGTATAGCCACTAAAATGATATTTTACACAAATTTTTTTTTCCGTAAACCACCTTTTACTTGACCTAAATTTTTGGAAACTTTTTTATTTGATTCAAACCACTTTTGGGGTGAGATTTGTAAGTATGTGTATATATATATATATTGTGTGTTTATATTTATTTATTTATAATTCAATAACAAATAGGAATAGGGATTTGATGTTGGAGTCTTTTAGTTGAGGATATATTGTCTTAGTCAATTGAACTATGTTCGCATTTAGTTAAATTTATGACAATTCATTTAAGTAATATACCATGTAAGTTCACCATTAACCAATTTTAACATTTATCAACCATAAATAAAAATTAACCATGAAAATTACAAAAAGAAGGGAGAAAAAGAAACACAACCGTTGATTTGATCCGTTTAATTAGCCTTCAATTTTTACGGTGAGCGCTTTTTTCTTTTTTCTTTTTTTATTTTTCTTTTTACTTCTTTTTGGAATTCCATTTGTTGTTTGTTCGTTAATGCTATTTACTTTATGATGATTCCATTTATTTTTCCTTCAATAAATTACCATTTAAAGCATTGACTTAATTGGTTTTCGGTTTAATTGCTGGCCCACTTTATGGTATTTTCATTTCTTTATTTTTTTTTTAAAAATAAATATAAATACAATATTGTCAATTCTAACCCCTATCGAATAAATAAAAAAACATGCCAATAACTGCGTAACTCAACTCAACTGTGATAAGTTTATATATTCGAGTAAGAGGTTAAAGGTTCAAATCTCCTATCTCACATATTGTCAAAAAAATAAAAATAAAAATAAAGTAAATAAAAAGACCTTTATTAACTTTTTTAAAGTTGGATGTTTAATTTTGTATTCTCTAGGGTTGAATTGCGAACAATTATATATATATATATATATATATATATATATATATATATATATATATATATATATATATATATATAATTGACAACGTGTGAACACTTTTAAAAGTGTTTTTTTAACCAAATAAAACCACCTTTAAAAAACTTTGATAAACAAAAGTGTTCACACGTAATTTCAAAGAATGAGACATGAGGAATAATTTTGTATTTGTATTGATGTTGTATGCGTGTGGGTGTACAATCTTTAACTTTAATCTTCTGATTCTCTCTCTTGTGTGTGAGTGTGTTTCACTTGAGGACTGGAATGCTTGATCTCGAGTCTGAAGCTTCAATTGATTCTTGGAGTGTTATGATAGAAAACGTAATCAACGTAACAAGAATGAAAGGACGAAGAAAAACGACACATGAATTTACGTGGTTCACTAACGGTGTGTTAGCTACGTCCACGAGTAGAGGGAGAGAACAATCTTATTATGAGGAGTATTCAGATTACAGAGATTATGACAAAATAGGTTAAGAGGGTTTATATATGGCACCACTCTTTAACCCTAACATAATAGACCCAAAATAAAAGCCCAAAACAAAAAATCATAATCTAATATCTATACATAATTTAGCTTAGGGGGCGTTGCCCCCGAACCCCCCCGTACTTGGTCATTCGGAGCGCTTCATATCAGATTCAAGGCATATCAACATGGAGTTTGAAGTCTTCTAGTCTTGAAGGAGTCTTCAGTCTTCAAGAAGTGTTCAACACTTAGAAACTTATGGATTTCAGGGAGTCTTCAGTCTTCAGTCTTGGTGGAGTCTCTGAATTCTCTGGTTCTGGTTGAGAGCTTCAAAATTCTGAATCCTTGAAATGGGGGAGAACCTCTCTATTTATAGAGTTATCCATGGATGGGCCTTGGTGACTTTTGGGCCTAATAACTTGGACTTGGGCTTTATTAGTCTTGGGTTTCGTTTATATTTGACCAAAAAACCATATGACCCAAATATTAAAAGACCCAAATCTGATCAAATTAATTTTTTAATTAATTGATCAAATTAATAAATTTGATCAAATTAATTCTTTTAATTAATTGATCAAATGAACATTTGACCTTAAAATTTTATGATTGGCCAACTTTGTCTTCAAATTAAATTTGGGACACATGTCAATTTATAATTGGTCCCAAATTTAATTATTTGTAATTTTGTCATTAATTTTAAAGAATGACGTGACAATTTGTGATTGGCCAAAATTTCTCCTTCAACAAATGCCCCTTTTCGAGATTTAGACATAAGTTATATGTGAGTGAATCTCGAAAAAGATATTTTGGAATCAAAATGCAAGGTATTTGTTCTTGATTTTGACCGTGTCAATTTAATAAAAATATGAATTTCGTTCAAAATTTTGATTTTTTTTTATTTGAGACACTTTTATCGCTAATTACTCAAAATTTGAAGTTTGGTCAAAATTTTGATTTTCCTTATTTGGTAGCAAACTTTGACTTGAACTTAAGTTTGGGTAAATTTTGGATTATGCCCAAATTTTGATTTGAGGTAAATTCTATCAAATTTTAGCTTGCATTTGGAATAAAATTTAGGTTTGGACTTTGGTCGATTTGGGATAAAATTTGGATTATACCCAAATTTTGAGAGGAAAGCTATCAAAATGTTGACTCTGATTTGGGAAAAAACTTCAATGGAGATTTGAATTCAATTTTGGTTTGAGATGAAATGTGGATTATGACCAACTTTTATCTGAGGCAAAAAATTCTTTTGGGTCGATTCTAACATTTTTGTACTTGAAAATAATAAAAATCGTTAAATTCGGTTGGTTTTGGGGTTTGACATGATTTGGATCGAGAATAATCCGGCCAACCGAATAACATATATATATTAACAAGCAAATGTTTATCAGAAAATTTGCATGGTCTGTTGGTTTGATAGCCAAACTAGATATTTTAAGGTTGTGGGTTTGAGTTCCAAAAATGTCAATCTTAAATTTAAGATGCATATTTCCCAAGTGTGAAGAAGAAATGATGGAGAACCTTTGAACTTGGGCCTGAGAACTTGGAGAACTTGGAGAAGGAAAAGAGCGAAGCAACATCATGAGAACCTTCAAACTCACTTGCTACGCAACATACAACGTGAGGACCTTCGAACTTGGAGAAGGGAGAACCACAAAGTTTTCTTTAAGCTGCCTACATACCCTTGAAGAAAAGGGATCAAGTCATAATGTAGTTCAAGTCTTTTTTTTTTGTTCACCTTTTAATCTCATGTGGGTTAGGAGCATCATGCAGTTTAGGCTCTTGCGATAAAGAGTTTTTGCATTTCAAAAGTTCTTATCTTCCTTGTGGTCTTGATCAAATCCTTCATTTGTAGGATTGGTCAAGATAAGGAGATTTGAATTTACCGTTAAGGAACCTTCTGTATTTATGAGAACAGAGAACTTCCTCTTCATATGTGACAAGACGCTACTGTGCAGCTTCTTGTTGTTGTTTACTTCGTTGGACAGTTTCTCCTTCAAGTTGTCCATCTTTCTTTTAGGTTGATCGCTTGTTACTTTGAGGTGATCAAAGACAGATGTTGAAGGTCGACTTTTCTTCGATGTAGAGACACGCTTAGCCTTTGGAAGGTTGAAGGTCGAGCGGAGGTGACACCGAACATTGGTTTTCTTCTTCTATCACGGCCAGACTCATTCTTTGGAATACCGAAGGACGAGTAGTTGAAGGCTTAATGCGATCAAAGATGGAAGTCCTTTGTTCAACCCTCTTGGAATCATCAACTTCTTTTACACTGATGCAATATGAAGTTTCAAAGTTTCCTTTCTCCTTTTTGTGGAAAGTTTTGGAAAATAAGTTATTAGATGTCCTCAATTGTCGAGGTTGAGAAAACTCTTTACTTCTCTGCCTCTTAGGTTGAGGTTTCTTAGGATTCTTCTTTCTTTGAAGTCTGCTATTTCCTTTGACTGTAACATGATTTGATTGAGCTACTTCATCAAGGTCTAGCTCAATTTTTCCTTCCTTAGCTAGCTTTAGAATTAAGTTCTTTAGGACGAAACATCTTTCCACTAGATGACTAATAACTCGATGATACTTGCAATACTTGGGATCATCGACTTTCTTCATTTCTTCCGGTCGTTTACACTTAGGAAACCTTATCAGTTGTGCTTCCAGTACTTGTTCCAACATGTCAGGGATGTTAGAATTAGGGAAAATATAGATTTTCTTATGTCTTTCCTTTAAAGTTAAGCGACGTGTTCCATTTTCTTGTCACTTTTCTTTTGAAGATAACTTGAGAAGAATTGTGTTTACAACCATAGATTCTTCTATAGTCGTTTCGACGTTCTTTCCTTATGTCTTCAAGTTAGGGAGTAGAAGGTATTGGTTTTCTCGACTAGCAATAATTAGCTCCATATCGTGGGCGCGAGTTTCTAGTTATTCAAAGGTGCGAGGCTTTATACCTTGAAGGATGTAGAGAAGTTCCCAGTGCATGTCTTGAATGCACATCTCAACAACAGAGAGTTCAGTGAGGCAATCTTTGCAATCTAGACTCATGGCTCTCCAATGATTTATGTAGTCAACAATGAGTTGACCTTTTCGTTGTTGAGTATTTGTGAGCTCAAACATGCTGATTGTTCGCCTAGCGCTGTAGAAGCGATTTAAGAATTCTCTTTCAAATTGCTCCCAACTATCTACCAACTTAGATTCTAGATTAGTGTAACAGTCGAAGGTATTTTCTTTAAGTGTTCGAATAAACTTTTTGACTAGTAGGTCTCCTCGAGTACCAGGATTCTCGCATGTCTCGACGAAGTGGGCAATATGTTGTTTAGGGTTACCTTTCCCATCAAACTGTTGGAACTTTGGTGGTTGATACCCGATAGACATTTTCAAGTTATCAATCCTCTTAGTATATGATTTGGAATACAAGAGGGAGTCTTTAGTAGGTCCACCGTACTAAACTCTGATACAGTTTGTGATCATATCTTGGAGTTGTTGGATGGATAGTGAAGTGATTGAAGTGGAACATTGTAGTTGATCATCTTGCACGATAGTCTTTCCTTTGTTGTGATTTTTTAAAACATGGATTTGACTTGATTCAGCGACATTTTGATTCCTAATCTGGCTCTTTAGGTATTCAATTTGAGAATCTCTTTCTTCAATCGCCTTCATCAAGGTGTCGATCTGTTCCTGCATCTCAACCATTCTTTCTTCCATAGTCCTTGTCTCAGTCATCATGACAGTCACTACGTTAAAATCAGGCTCGAATAAGGGGTTATACTTAACAAGAAACTTGTCATCAGTACATATGCCCCTTGCAATGTTGTTTCTTTGCTTGCAATGATAGGAGGTTTATCTTCTTGTAACCTCATTTCATTGAAGCAACAGTGGGTAGTAGAACCCGTGTCAAAGTTGCTCATGACTGAATTCGTTGAAGAAGTTTTGAACAACATGATTTCACTTATGTTTTGAGCTAAGAGAAAGAGATGAGATGAGAGGTAGAAATGGTCCCACTGGGCATGCCAAACTGTTCATATGTAACTTCAAAGAATGAAACACGCGTGGAATAATTCTGTATTTGTATTGATGTTGCATGTGTGTGGGTGTACAACCTCTAATTTTAATCCTCTAATTATCTCTCTTGTGTGTGAGTGTGTTTCACTCGAGGGCTAGAATGCTTGATCTCGAGTCTGAAGCTTCAATGGATTCTTGGAGTTTGAAGTCTTCTAGTCTTGAAGAAGTCTTCAATCTTCAAGAAGTGTTCAACACTTAGGAACTTATGGATTTTAAGGAGTCTTCAGTCTTCAGTCTTGGTGGAGTCTCTTTGAATTCTTTGGTTCTGGTTGAGAGCTTCAAATTTCTGAACCCTTGAAATGGAGAAGAACCCCTCTATTTATAGAATTCTCAGCCTTGATGACTTTTGGGCTTAACAACTTGGACTTTGGGCTTTATGGTCTTGGGTTCAACTATTTGGTCTTGGGTTTGGTTTATATTTGACCAAAAAACCATATGACCCCAAATATTAGAAGACCCAAATTTGATCAAATTTTTAATTAATTGATCAAATGAACATTTGACTTTAAAATTTATGATTGGCCAACTTTGTCTTCAAATCAAAATTGGGACACATGTCAATTTATAATTGGTCCCAAATTTAATTATTTGTAATTTCGTCATTTATTTTAAATAATGATGTGACAATCTGTGATTGACCAAAATTTCTCCTTCAACAAAAAGTGTTTTAGAAATTTCTAAAAATAGATAAAACCACTTAAAAGTGTTTATAAAGGAAGAAACATTCAACTAATTTTCTTCCAAATATATATATATATATATCTATAATCTATAATCTATAATCTATCTATAATCTATAATATATATAAAAGTACGAATGTGGAAGAAACTTATTTTGGACAATATTATCCTTTAATTTTTACTAAATACCTAATATACCCTTAATTTAGTATAATATGTGACTCTTAATAAATTGTGTCATTATAAATTAGAATTAAAATAATTTAATATTAATTAATGGATAATAATTTTAAGAAAAATGCATGTATGTGGCTTTTTGTTTTTTTATGCATGTACGTGTTTTTATGTTTTACGGTGGCTTTTCGTTTTAATAAGAAGTTCATTAACTTATTTTTTTTTTGTATTTATTATCATTTAATTTTATTCAATTACAAAAGGTTTTAGAATTTTAAAAGGTTTTATAATCCTTTCATTTCCTACCACTACAAAAAGCTCTCTTCCACTCTTTTCAAGCAACAACTCGAAGATAATTTTTTTATTCATCTTATTTTTTATGATTTTCTCTCTCAAGATTTTTATATTTTTTATAGGTTTCTTTAAATATGCAATAAAGCACTAACCATTCCAGTTTTTTTTTCAAATAGTGTTGTTTAGCCACGTTTAACATTGGTGAAAGGTAAGTTTATTCTTTTAAATTATTATACAATTATACAATATATATGCACCATGATTTTTCTTCTTCACAATTATTTTGTTTCTAAAATTTTCAAGTTGCATTGAGCATGAAACATCCATAGTTTAATATAAGAGTTATATTAACTTTCATGCAATGCAAAGTTATATAGTTTTAATTTCATTAACTAGAATATGATTGTTAATTGTTTTTAAAACTATAGTATGCATGATTATAGGGCTAATCATTAAAATTTTGAAATAGTTTAAAATTTATGATTAGAAACCGTCAATCTATAATCAAGATATGCATGCTCACATAGGATCTTAGGTTAAAATGAATTAATTTTAATGAGTTAAAATTAATTAGACCTAAGATCATATTCTAATAGGATTAGAAATTCTTACTTAGTTTTAAAATAGTTTTAATGAACTAAGTAGGACAAACATTCCTGAGATTATAAGGGAACTCTACCAGTGAAGTTCTGTCTAAGGATTGGAGGTATTTAAGTTGACGGTATACGAAACACCTCCTACCTAGGAACTGATCTGGATCACCGGAGTTGAATTAATCACAGGTTAATGTTATAATAATGTCGCTAGGTTAATTAAATATGTTTAATACACCTAGACATTAGGTCTTATTATAATAGTTATAATAGGACTAGACTTAGATAAATAACTTAGACGGATTTATCTAGGTTTAATCAAACCCTAAAATACTCGATAGGTTACTTTAGTGGGAGGAAAATTACAAAACTTAATTTAAATTGAGTTTTGCTCCTACGTCCCTGTATGTTCACATCGTGAGATCCATGCTCGGCTTCGTGTCGTTTTAGCGCGGCCTCCCTTCGGAAAGTGTTTGCATGGATCAATACCAAGGTGAATGGGGAAAGTGACTATAGTAAGTGGGAGCGGGACGCGTGTCAACGTATCCCTCGGTCTTCACCCCTAGGTCACAACGTGTGATTCCTATGATTTGCCTGCGTGTTGCCCTGGAGCAACCATCCCTTCGGAGGGCCTGATCATAGGATTCGGAACACCGTGAACTCCTGAATAGGATAGGATCGCTTAGGCTAGTTACCAACAGTTGTCTTTCCTAACGGTAGCCTGTTGGTCCGTGCCTTTGAGATCTGAAAGTGGGAGGGTTACACTTACGGGGAGGAGTTAATTGGTTAACAAATCCTTGACCGAACAACGGTGGTTAAAATCTAATGGAATATGAGTTATTCTGGGATTAGAGATTAACTAAGAAGAGTCTCATTTTAGAGAAGGAACAACTGATCACCCTTCGGTGGCTGTTCTTCTAAACCTCTAAAGCATCGTTGCATAACACAATCAATAGTTTTATTAGGGTTCTTTGATTGCTTGTTTGCAAAATTGATTGGATGTATACAATTGTTTGTATTGCTTGTGTGATGGGTTAAGACAAAGATAACTAATACGGTCAATTGTTTGTTTTTCAGCAATGTCTTCCTCAATTATTTCCTTGCTTAAGAATGAAAGATTAACTGGCGAGAATTTTCCAACTTGGAAATCGAATCTAAATACCATACTCTTGGTAGAGGATCTTAGGTTCGTCTTAACGGAGGAATGTCCTCCCGTTCCCCCTCGCACTGCCACACAGGCAGTAAAGGATGCCCACGAACGCTGGACGAAGGCCAATGAAAAGGTCAAAGTCTATATATTGGTCAGCTTATCTGAAGTCTTGGCCAAGCGTTACGAGAAGGTGGCAACTGCCAGGGAGATTATGAATTCCCTGCAGGAGATGTTTGGACTACCGTCCTATCAGCTCCACCACGATGCCTTGAAGAACGTCTTCAACGCCAAGATGCAAGAAGGTCAGTCTGTCCGGGAACATGTTCTGGATATGATTAACCAGTTCAACATTGCTGAGGTGAATGGCGGGGTAGTCTGCGAGCGCAGTCAGGTTGCGTTCATCCTTCACTCGCTTCCTACAAGCTATATGCCATTCAGGACGAATGCGAGTATGAACAAAATTCAGTTCAACCTGACTACCCTCCTCTCGGAGTTACAGATTTATGAGTCCATGCTGAAAAACAAGGGCAAAAACGTGGTGAAAGGAGAGGCCAATGTGACCCATTCCAAGAAAAAGTTCCTGAAGGGTTCATCCTCAGGGACTAAATCTGTACCTCAAGCTTCTTCATCGAAGCAAATACAAAAGAGGAAGGGAGACAAAGGGAAAGCTCCTGCGCAAGCTGTGCAAGGTAAGGGCAAGGCCAAGGTCGTGGCCGACAAAGGCAGATGCTTCCACTGCAATGTGGATGGTCACTGGAAGCGCAACTGTCCCCGTTACCTCGCTGAGAAGAAGAGAGAGAAAGAAGGTAAATTCGATTTACTGGTTTTAGAAACCTGTCTTGTAGAACATGATGAGTTCGCCTGGATATTGGATTCGGGAGCCACTAATCATGTTTGCTCTTCTTTTCAGGGAAATGATTTCCAGCAGTTGGCTGATGGTGAAATGACTCTCAAGGTTGGAACAGGAGAGGTCGTTTCAGCTCGTGCAGTGGGAGCTGCAAAATTATTTTTTAGAAATAAGTATTTAATTTTAGAGAACTTGTACTTGGTTCCTAGAATTAAAAGGAACCTTATTTCTGTTTCAGCTTTACTTGAACAATGTTATTCAATTTCATTCATGCTTAATGAAGCTTTAATTTCTCAGAATGGAATTTATATTTGTTCAGCTAAGCGTGAAAATAATTTATTTGTGTTAAGACCTACCGATGCTGAGGCTATTTTAAGTCATGAAATGTTTAAAACAGCCGAAACTCAAAACAAGAGGCAAAAGATTTCTCCTTTAAGTAACAACACGTATCTTTGGCATCTTCGTCTTGGTCATATTAACATCGATCGGATCGATTGTTTGGTTAAAAATGGACTTCTAACTAATTTAGAAGATACATCTTTACCACCCTGTGAATCGTGTCTCGAGGGTAAAATGACCAAGAGGCCTTTTACTGGAAAAGGTTACAGGGCCAAAGAACCACTTGAACTGATACATTCGGATCTTTGTGGTCCAATGAATGTAAAGGCTCGAGGTGGTTATGAATATTTCATCTCTTTCATAGATGATTATTCTCGATACGGTTACTTGTACCTAATGGGCCATAAGTCCGAAGCTCTTGAAAAGTTTAAAGAGTTTAAGACTGAGGTAGAAAACCTGTTTGGTAAAACGATTAAAACACTTCGATCAGATCGATGTGGAGAGTATTTGGATCAGAGATTCCAGGACTATATGATAGAACATGGAATCCAATCCCAACTCTCAGCACCTGGTACACCTCAGCAGAATGGTGTATCAAAAAGGAGAAATAGAACCCTGTTAGACATGGTTTGTTCTATGATGAGCTATGCTCAATTGCCTAGCTCGTTTTGGGGGTATGCAGTAGAGACTGCAGTACTGATAGCGAGCATAGCTAGCTAGTTTTCCCTAATCAATTTAGCTAGTCTTTTATGATTTATTGGCCATTTTATTGCACTTAATGTTTATTTTGTAGGAAATTGTTGATTGGAGCTAAAACGTGCTTTTGGAGTCAATTGGGTGTTCGGGACATGAAAAAGGGCTAAAAGATCGAAAAGGATAAAGTTGGAAGAAGTCAAATTCAGCCCAACTGATTTAAAAAAAAAAAAAACTTCATAGCGTCGCGACGCTAGGACCAGCATCGCGACGCTCTAGGCAAAATTTCCAGATTCGCGGTATCGCGACAGCGTCGCGACGCTGTCAATAGCGTCTCGACGCTACGACGAAAAAATCAGAAAATAAGGAAATTTCGGCTAGGTTTTAGGAGACTTCGTTTTGGGACTTTTTGGAGCCGACAACAGAGGAAAAACAGAGCATTTTGGAGCTGAAGCAAAGGGAGCAAGTTGGAAATCAACCCATTGTTCGTGGGGATCGTGACGGGGACGTTCGGTCTCGGCCTACAACGAGTTTAATTCCTCTTTCCCTCACTTTAGTTAGTTTTTATGGCTGTTTTAGACTATGGCTATATTGTAACGTTGTGTATGAGTAGCTAGGCTCTAATTCTTAGGGATTGATGTAGCCGTTGGGCACGTTATGGATTGATTTACGGTTTTTATGCTATTGATGTCATTTATGCATATGTGTGTCCATAATGCTTTCAATTTACCGGACATAAATTGATTGATGTTTATGCTTGAATCTAACTCGGGAGAGAGGATTTAAATTAGAAATCAATATGCATAACTAGAATTTAGCTAAAAATCGGGAGATTAAGGTTAATTCTAGAAATTGTTATAAAGGTTAGCCTTATTGCCTTGTATGTTTATTGGATTTAGATAGGGATATCGGGTTCAATTACATATGGGAGAATCATGTATGCTCGGGAGAGATATGTGTGATTTTAGTTGCCAAGATTTATGAATCATAGTATGTGTTGATCCGTTTATTAATCCATAACTCCAATTGGTGAAATCAAATCCCTAAGACCAATTCTTCCCATTAGATTGTCACTTTTTGATTTAGTTTTGTGTTTGAATCAATTATATTCTCATTCAATTCGATTCCCTAAATAAAATTGGTCAAAAGTATTTTCGGTAATTAAAATTGACGAGACACCAATCCAGAGGACGACATTCAAATTTATATTCACTATATTATAACTTGACCCGTACACTTGCGGTAAGCAATTTGCGCATCAAGTTTTTGGCGCCGTTGCCGGGGATTGACATATTTAGTCAATTTTAATGTCGTAGAAAAATTGTCCAGTCTTAGTTTAGGGTGTATTCTATTTTTTGTTATTTTTATTATTTTTGTTTTTAGGTAGATTGCATTTTTTTTCCTTTATTTTCTTTTTCCATATTTAGATTTTTCCATATTTGTTTGGATTTTCCATAGATAGATTTTTCTTTTTGGTTTATTTTCCTTTTCTAGATTATTTTCCTTATTTGCTAGTTTCCTTATTTGTTTTTGCCATATTTGATTGTACATTCCTTATTTGTTTATCTTTTCCTTTTGTAGATTATTTTTCTTTCCTATTTTAGATTTAGCTTTTCCTTGTCTTAGATTCTTTCCTTATTTGTTTACTTTCCTTTTCTTTTATTTTTCCTTTTTAGGTGAGGTTGGATTGTGCATGCGAAGGGTTAGAGAGTTGGCCTTAGTTCCCTTAGATCCAGAGATAGAAAGAACATACAATAGACTTCGAAGGGAAAATCAAGAAAATATCCAAATGGCCAATCCTAATCCTGAGGAGCCTAAGCCCATTAGGGACTACTTTCAGCCGGTCTTTCAGGAGCAACAGTCGGGGATTGTCTATGCCCCGATCAATGCCAATAACTTTGAGCTGAAAACGGGTCTCATTCAGATGGCTCGAGATTGTGCTTACAGAGGATCACCCATGGAGGATCCAAATTCTCACCTGAAATCCTTCCTAGACATCTGCGGGACGGTAAAATTAAATGGTGTTTCTGAAGATGCCATTCGCTTACGTTTATTTCCTTTCTCTTTGCAGGACAAAGCGAGGGACTGGTTACAATCTATTCCACCTGGAAGCATTACCACTTGGGATGCTTTGGTCCAGGCATTCTTAAAGAAGTTCTTTCCTCCTGCCAAGACGGTCAAGCTGAGGACCGAAATTGGGACGTTCCAGCAGCAGTTTGATGAGCAGCTGTTCGAGGCTTGGGAGCGATTTAAAGAGTTGCTGAGGAAGTGCCCTCAGCATGGATACCCCGACTGGCTTCAGGTTCAATTATTTTATAATGGCTTAACTCCTAGTACAAAAACTATTGTTGATGCAGCAGCAGGTGGGACTCTGTTGTCCAAAACTGTTGAGAGTGCTAGAACTTTGTTAGAGGATATGGCCACCAATAGCTATCAGTGGCCATCGGAGCGGTCGAGACCCAAAAAGATTGCTGCTGGAGTGTTTGAGATCGATAACGTAAGTGCACTGCAGGCCCAGATGTCTTCCCTGGCTAATGCGTTCTTAAAATTTTCAGGTACAGGGAGCGCTCAAACGATCGAGTCTGCAGCTGCCCTCGCATCCCAGACTCAGGAGGAAAATCTCGAGCAGGTTCAGTATGTATCTAATTTTAACTCTAGGGGGTACAATAATAATTCTACACCTACACATTATCACCCTAGCAATAGAAATCATGAGAATTTTTCCTATGCTAATAATAAGAATGTGTTGAATCCTCCTGGCTTCACTCCTAAGCAAGAAAGTAAAACGTCTTTTGAGGATCTTGTTGGAGCTTTTATTGCAGAATCAAGCAACATGTCAAATAAGCTTGAGGAGGCCATGATTGCCTTAAACACTACTGTCAATGGTCATTCTGCAGCCATCAAAAACATTGAGACTCAGCTGGGACAACTGGTAAGTGTTGTTAACACCATGAATAAAGGTAAAACCCCAGCTGAACAGGAGAAATCTTCTATGGAGTACTGCAAGGCCGTCTCTGTGCATCACGAGGAGGAGACTCCATTATCTCAAGAGGAGGAGAATACTGAACCAGAGGAACTCACAGGAGAAGTTGAAGAAGGCACCACCTCAAACGAAGCTGAAAAGCTTAATCCTGAGCCTTCTATCCCTTCTCCTACTGTTTTAGTTCCTAAATCAAAGAAAAAGAAAAATTCTAAGGTTAAGTTTGACAAGTTTTTAGATGCTTTTATGGGTTTGCATGTTAATATTCCTTTTCCAGATGCCTTGGAGCAGATGCCTCACTACAGAAAATTCATGAAGGAATGGCTCAACAAGAAGAAAAAGGAAAAGCAGTTGGAGACTGTATATCTTGCATCGACGTGCAGTGCTCGTGTCCAACAGGGAGTACCAGAAAAATTGTCTGACCCAGGGAGTTTTACTATTCCTTGTAATTTTGGTACTTTTTCATGTAGAGCACTATGTGATCTAGGGGCTAGCATAAATATAATTCCTCTATCATTATGTAAAAAGCTTAACATAGGAAAAATAAAATCTACTGCTGTTAGACTCCAGTTGGCTGACCAATCTGTGGTTAGTCCTTATGGAATTGTGGAAAATGTGCTGATCAAAGTAGGTAGATTTCTCCTTCCTGTTGACTTCTTTGTGTTGGATATTAAAGAGAATCCTGCTATGCCTATTATATTAGGGAGACCATTCCTTGCTACAGGTAGGGTTATAATTGATATTGAACGCAGGGAGCTAATCATCAGAGTCCAACAGGAGAAGGAGGTCTTAAAAGCTTTTGAGGACCCTAAGAACACATCAGATACCATGTTGGTGGGCTATAGGAGAGGTGCTAGGAAGAGCACCAATGATGGAACATCTGACAGGAGACCACCTTGATGCATATTTGGTCAACACGTCGAGCTAATGACGTTAAACAAGCGCTTATGGGAGGCAACCCAGTTAAGTTTAGTTGTGTCTTTCTTTTGAGTTTGAATTATTGTTTGTGTCTGTTTTGTAGGTTTTGTTTTTAGTCTCCCCTTTGCTTTCAAGCTTTCAAGCTTTCAATCAAGATGTCATCACCCTTCCAGGCCAGTATTGTTCACTCCTTTCATTCTTTTATTGTTCTCATGCTTGTTTATGTCTTATTTTCTTTATACATTGAGGACAATGCATGTTTTAAGTTTGGGGGTGGATTAGCATGTTTGTGGAGCCCTTGAGCATCTGAGTTCGGGCTATAGTTTTGAGCTTTCTTTGAATTAAGCATATGGTTGTTTTCTGGATAATATTTTTGCATGACTATGATGTCCTAGGATAGGCTTTCTTGTAAATTTTCAAGCTTGCGATGAGTTGTAAGCATGAGTGCCCAAAAAGGGAGACTTTCTAAACTTTTTCTAGGAGATGGCTTGCATGAGTAGAGTATTTATTATCTTGGCTAGATTTGGATTTGAATGCTTAGGAGCGAATTATTAGGTTCATATGCTTGTTGTCACCTCGATAGGTGTAGGGAAGAGCTAAAGAGTTAATTTTTTGCAAATTAGCATGTTTGATCTTGCTTAGGAGGAAAGAAAAGAATATATGCTTATCATGTTCATAAAGAAAAATCATTCTTGTTGTTACTGTTGAGAAAATAAATTATGCCATGGCCTGTGCACAGTTTGCAATGTTTAATAAAGTTTAGGCAAAAAGAGCTACCCCTATTGTGATCAGTTAGGCCAACCAGAGAAATCTCAGGTTAAGGGTCCCTGCAATAGGTGTGTGAAAGCTAGTGCCACATATAAATGCTAAATTTAATTGCAATTTATAAGCACCTAAGTATGGAGGAAAACAAACTAATTTGTTCCATTAACTCATTAGTGAAACTTTAGTGCCAGTGTAGAGGGAAGATGAGCTGAGAGTTTAATAATCCAATCCCGGGTTAGTAGAGTCTGATCTCGTTGAGTTAGATCTCGCTTATGCAAGTTAATTTTGGAAAAATTTTAATCTGTCTCCCTCATTGGTCCTTATGTGCATGTCTCTTGCTTGCTTGGTTATTGACTTTTGAGCCTTGAGGATTAAGTCATGTTTGTTGCATCCATTCTTCTACTGTATGTTGGATTTTTAGTTTGCTCGAGGACTAGCAAAAGCTTAAGTTTGGGGGTGTTTGATAGCGAGCATAGCTAGCTAGTTTTCCCTAATCAATTTAGCTAGTCTTTTATGATTTATTGGCCATTTTATTGCACTTAATGTTTATTTTGTAGGAAATTGTTGATTGGAGCTAAAACGTGATTTTGGAGTCAATTGGGTGTTCGGGACATGAAAAAGGGCTAAAAGATCGAAAAAGGATAAAGTTGGAAGAAGTCAAATTCAGCCCAGCTTATTTAAAAAAAAAAAAAAAACTTCATAGCGTCGCGACGCTAGGACCAGCGTCGCGACGCTCTAGGCAAAATTTCCAGATTCGCGGTATCGCGACAGCGTCGCAACGCTGTCCATAGCGTCTCGATGCTACGACGAAAAAATCAGAATATAAGGAAATTTCGGCTAGGTTTTAGGAGACTTCGTTTTGGGACTTTTTGGAGCCGACAACAGAGGAAAAACAGAGCATTTTGGAGCTGAAGCAAAGGGAGCAAGTTGGAAATCAACCCATTGTTCGTGGGGATCGTGACGGGGACGTTCGGTCTCGGCCTACAACGAGTTTAATTCCTCTTTCCCTCACTTTAGTTAGTTTTTATGGCTGTTTTAGACTATGGCTATATTGTAACGTTGTGTATGAGTAGCTAGGCTCTAATTCTTAGGGATTGATGTAGCCGTTGGGCACGTTATGGATTGATTTACGGTTTTTATGCTATTGATGTCATTTATGCATATGTGTGTCCATAATGCTTTCAATTTACCGACCATAAATTGATTGATGTTTATGCTTGAATCTAACTCGGGAGAGAGGATTTAAATTAGAAATCAATATGCATAACTAGAATTTAGCTAAAAATCGGGAGATTAAGGTTAATTCTAGAAATTGTTATAAAGGTTAGCCTTATTGCCTTGTATGTTTATTGGATTTAGATAGGGATATCGGGTTCAATTACATATGGGAGAATCATGTATGCTCGGGAGAGATATGTGTGATTTTAGTTGCCAATATTTATGAATCATAGTATGTGTTGATCCGTTTATTAATCCATAACTCCAATTGGTGAAATCAAATCCCTAAGACCAATTCTTCCCATTAGATTGTCACTTTTTGCTTTAGTTTTGTGTTTGAATCAATTATATTCTCATTCAATTCGATTCCCTAAATAAAATTGGTCAAAAGTATTTTCGGTAATTAAAATTGACGAGACACCAATCCAGAGGACGACATTCGAATTTATATTCACTATATTATAACTTGACCCGTACACTTGCGGTAAGCAATTTGCGCATCAAGTACATATTCTTAACAACGTTTCCTCAAAAAATGTTTCTGAAACTCCTTTTGAGTTATGGAAGGGGCGTAAACCTAGTTTGCGTTATTTCCGTATCTGGGGTTGTCCTGCACATGTGTTAGTGACAAATCCTAAGAAATTGGAACCACGTACTAGAATATGCCCATTTGTTGGATACCCGAAAGAAACAAGAGGTGGTCTTTTCTACGACCCTCAAGAAAATAAAGTATTTGTATCGACAAATGCAACTTTCTTGGAGGAAGACCACATTCGAGATCATAAACCACGAAGTAAGTTAGTATTAGGAGAAGCTACAGAAGGATCAACAAGAGTTGTTGATGAACCAGGTCCTTCAACAAGAGTTGTTGGAGAAGCCAGTTCTTCTCGTCAATCTAGTCCTCCTCACGCAGTGGGAGAGCTTCGACGCAGTGGGAGGGTTGTAATCCAACCTAACCGCTACTTGGGTTTAACGGAAACACAAGTAGTCATACCTGATGACGGCGTAGAAGATCCATTGTCTTATCGTCAGGCAATGAATGACGTAGATAAAGACGAATGGGCCAAAGCCATGGACCTTGAGATGGAGTCTATGTACTTCAATCAAGTTTGGGAACTTGTAGATCCACCTGAAGGGGTTAAACCCATTGGGTGTAAATGGATCTATAAGAGGAAAATATATGCTGCTGGGAAAGTACAGACTTTCAAGGCAAGACTTGTAGCAAAGGGTTATACCCAAAGAGAAGGGGTGGACTATGAAGAAACCTTTTCTCCAGTTGCTATGCTTAAGTCCATAAGAATTCTCTTATCCATTGCCACGTTTTATGACTATGAAATATGGCAAATGGATGTCAAGACTGCTTTTCTGAATGGTAATCTTGACGAGAGTATTTTTATGTCTCAGCCCGAAGGGTTCATAATCTAGGGCCAGGAACAAAAAGTTTGTTAACTGAATCGATCCATTTATGGGTTGAAACAGGCCTCTAGATCTCGGAATATTAGATTTGATACTGCTATCTAGTTTTTTGGCTTTGACCAAAATGTTGATGAACCTTGCGTATACAAGAAAATCAACAAGAATAAAATAGCTTTCCTTGTACTTTATGTTGACGACATCCTACTCATTGGGAATGATGTAGGATATTTGTCTGGCGTAAAAGAATGGCTAGCGGCCCAATTCCAGATGAAAGATTTGGGTGAGGCCCAATATGTTCTTGGCATCTAGATTATTCGGGATCGAAGGAACAAATCGCTAGCCCTGTCTCAAGCAACATATATCGACAAGATGTTGGCCCGATATTCGATGCAGAACTCCAAAAAGGGCTTGTTGCCTTTTAGGCATGGGGTTCACCTGTCTAAGGAACAGTCTCCTAAGACACCTCAAGAGGTTGAGAATATGAGACGGATTCCCTACGCCTCTGCAGTGGGTAGCTTAATGTATGTTATGGTCTGCACGAGGCCTGAAATTTGTTATGCTGTAGGGATTGTCAGCAGATATCAGTCAAATCCAGGGTTAGACCACTGGACCGCCGTTAAAGGAATCCTCAAGTATCTTAGGAGAACGATCGACTACATGCTGGTATTTGGGGCTAAAGAGTTAGTTCTCACTCGATACACCGACTCTGACTTCCAGACTGGCAAGGATTCTAGGAAATCCACGTCAGGGTCAGTGTTCACCCTTAACGGGGGAGCTGTAGTTTTGAGAAGTATAAAGCAAGGATGCATAGCAGACTCCACCATGGAGGCTGAGTATGTAGCTGCTTGTGAAGCAGCTAAGGAAGCTGTTTGGCTAAGGAAGTTCTTGACAGATTTGGAAGTTGTTCCAAATATGAATTTGCCCATTACGTTATACTGTGACAACAGTGGGGCTGTAGCCAATTCAAAGGAACCTCGCAGCCACAAACGAGGTAAACACATAGAGAGGAAGTATCATCTGATTCGAGAGATTGTGCAGAGAGGAGATGTGGTCGTGACCAAGATCGCTTCAGAGCACAACATTGCTGATCCGTTTACGAAGGCCCTCTCGGCTAAAGTGTTTGAGGGTCATCTAGAAAGTCTAGGTCTGCGAGACATGTATATAGCGTAATCTAGGGAAAGTGGGAGATGTGTAATGGGTGTAAGGATGCCCTAGTTTATTGTATTTTGTATATTTACTTTTCATGTAATGTACAACATACATTTACCATTTCCAGCTTTGGATTATTTTGTATATACTTTCCCATTAACTTGAGTTTTAGTTCAAGTGGGAGTTTGTTGGGTTTTATGCCCTAAAACTCGTAGATAGTAAATGTACATTTGACCGAACATTAATAAAAGTGATGTATTATTCAATGTTTGTATTATATCTTGTCTTATCAACCCTAATCCAATAAACTAAACATCCAAGGCTAATAGAATGAGGCTTGAACTAGTATGTAGAGACATACGGGGATCAATGTTCAAGTTTTAGCCTAAAGGGTCTGTAGTATAGGGATAAGGCTGGGTACCTTATCCTGGTGACACTATGGATACAGCCCGCTTTGTATAATGATACAAACGTAATGATCCAATGCGTTCATGTAGGTGACATGCGAGTGGGGGTATCCTGTGCAATGAGTTTGCACAAAGACCGGACCGCGAAATAGTTAACCACTAACTCTAACACCGTTAGTTAGCTTGGTTTCTATTTCACTAGGATGACCTAGGCAACTTGGCCTTAATCCTGAGTGGATTATGGACTCCTGTCCATGAGGGATTGTCTTTTGATTTGTACGGGTGAGAGTGGCCTATTCGCCGACTCAATAAGCCTACCATTTTGGGGACGAGACCGAATGGGGAGCTGGGAACATAGTCTTACAAGATGGAATTCATTCCTTCCCAACTTTAGGGCAAGTAGAGGTGTGTTCCCTTAAGTGGTGTCTCCGGGTCTTGAACAATGGGCCCTACCCTCTCTATGGCACGAGAGGGACTTCTGTTTGTTGGTTGGACCTCAAATAGGTTGTTCATTAGAGGAGCACTGGTACTTAAGGATGAAGAGGTAGCCCAGGGGTAAAACGGTAATTTGACCTAGCTGGGGTACGAACACACGTGAAGGGCTAACTTGCTGTTGATGGTCGTTATCCGTGGACACAGAAATATATCTGCAGTGAGAAGAGTGCAGCTATGGTTCTATAGTGGAGTGAACCACAGTTAACGAACATTGATTAATTTGGTTAATGAGTTTAGCCAATTAATCTCACATCGTTGGAGCTTCTGATCTGTAGGTCCATTAGGTCCCACCGGTAGCTCTATAAGGGCGTTGAGGTAAATTTCTAAGGGAGAATTGAATATTCGAGGGGTTCGAATATTAAGATAAAATATGAATTTGATTCATATTTTAAAAACTATAGGTTATAATTAATGCACATTAGACGTACATTAATACTATAGTTTATTTGGAGAGAGATATAATTAAATATGAGATATTTAATTATAATATTAATTAATATATTAATTAGTTATTATATTAATTAATAATTAGTTTTAATTACTTTAATTAAATTTGATTTAATTGAATTTTATTAAAACAATAGGTTATGTGGAATTATTATAAAGGGTTTATATGATTATTAAATTAAATGTTAATTTAATTAATTAAATTAATTTAATATTATTATTAAATTAATTATTCCATCAGTTAAAGTAACTGATGGAATTGTTCGTCCACTAACCTAGGTCTCACGCGTGATAGGGAGAGATTTTAGGGAGTGGTGGTTTTCATCCGTTGAATAACCACTCCCTCAGTATAATCCTTTTCGTTCAGTTGGTTACATCGATCAAGCCCTCACGCAAAGCTCTCGTTCTCTCCAACTCTCTCAAGAATTCTCTGTGATTTTCTCTCAAGAATACAGAGAAGAAAATTCTTCCCATCCCTTAGAAATCACGCTCCCACAAGCCCCTAACGCACATCCTTGAAGAGAATACTGGTGCAATCTTTGGTGGTGGTGTTCGTGATAATTTTCCAGCAAGATCAAGACTTTTTCGTTGCTGGAATCTTCTGCAAATAGTGAGGGAAAAGGCTAAACGAATCAAGAACGTCATTCAAAGTAAGTGTTCTTGATCTAGGATCACTAGGATCCATTCCTAGATTAGATCTAAAGGATATTTATCATGTTTTTGCATGTTTTATAGAGGCTGTACAGCAGCTTTAAATTTGTTTATTGTTGTGTTTTTTTTTTTGCCAACGTATGGTATTTTATTCCAAATTAAAAACTGAGTTAAGGTTCTTGATCGTTTCCACTGCGAAAGGGTTTTTATCCCTTCAGACAGACCCTTGTTCAACCATAGGTGTCATAACACCTCAATTTCTCTCAAGAAGCCAATCCTTTCTTTGTGATTAGACCTAAACCAAAGAATTTATCCTGTAAACTCTTAATTTCCCTTGGAAGAGGAGGAGTTGAGTGGAGCAAAAGCACTTGAGAAAGCAAAACCCTAGTTTTTGTTTTTACTTTTTGTATTGTTTACATTTCCAGCTTGGTAACTCTTTAATTCTTTTGTAATTATGACTTTATCTTTAATGCAATGTTATTTTTTCATTTCATTTGTTGTGTAGCTGAATTCCTTGGAGGGATTCAATTTGGTGAATGCCCTTAAGGATGAACTAGCTTCACAGTTAATTCACTTGCACCATTGTCTTCTTATGTGTTTCTCTCTTTACTGATGTAATTGCTATCTTGTTAATTTAAACTAACCATTTAATATAACATGTAATGTGAGTTCAGTATCGAAAGGGTTGAGCAATATCAGTGTTTGTAAAGGGGATATACGAGAAAAGCCTAGAAATAGGAATTCAGTGTTACGAGGAGTAACAACTATAGGGTCCTAAGGTTGAATGTTTATTCATTTAAGACTGAGATTAGCCATAGAAATATGTGTCTGACTCGCTTAGTCTTCAAACAATGCTTGAAATTAAGGCCAAATAGAAGTTAAACCTGACCATGCACTTAAGTAGAATAAGGTTGTCAAGTGAGCTAGTTTAATGAGTTAGTGTGACGCTCCGCGTGTCCAGGTACACATAATTTCGGTGCTTGATTTTCATTCTTGGTTGTGGCTGTTTGATTTTTATCTGCTAGATTTAATCAAATTTTTAAGTTGAAGGAATTGAATTATTTAAATGATGGAAATTTTGGGCAATGAGCAAATTTTGAATCTTAATTTTCGTGGCTATGAAAATGAATAATTACCTAAGATTCCCTCCATTAAGGATGAAATTAGGGAAATTAACCCCTAATTAAAAGAAAAGAATGAAGCCCTAGAAATTTATTATTTTCCTTCTCCTCCTCTTAGCCATACACCACACTTCCCCTTCCCCTCTTGATTTTTTTTTTCTTCTCCCGTGAGGAGCCACTCATTCCCTTCTACCATTCTTTGCGTTGCCTCCTTCTTCTTCTTTTCTGGCAAGCACACCTTCGACAACATGGTGAGAATCGTGTGTAAGGCACCCAACCAGATGCGAGTTCGAGTTGTAAAGTCCCGTTTAGGCCTGACTTCTGTTGGATTTTATGTCCTAAAAGTTGTAGATAGTAAATGTAAACAAATTTAATTTATCAATAAAGTTGTTATTGAGGTTATTCAATAAAGTGGTTATTGAATTTTATTTTAGAATTGCATTATTAACCCAAATCCAATAAACTAACATCCAAGGTTATTTAATGAAGCTTGAACAGTATGTGGGGACATACAAGGATCATGTTCAAGTAGTAACCTAAAGGGTATATAGTATAAGGATAAGGTTGGTGATGCACGAATTGCTAACCGCAAGTGTACGGGCCAAGTTATAATATAGTGAAAATTAATTCGAATGTCGTCCTCTGGATTGGGTTTCTAATCAATTTAATTACCGAAAATACTCAAGTCCAATTTTATTTAGGGAACCAAACTTAGTGAAATTGAGAATGCAAATTAACACAAAATCTAAAAAGTAGGACAACACAATTGATGACAAAGGTCTTAGGGAGTTGATTTCACCAATTGGGATTATGGATTGATTAATGGATAATTAACATGCTTTGGATCATAAATCTAGGGACAACTAAAATCATACATATCTCTCCCGAGCATACATAATCCTCCCACATGCAATGAACCCAATATCCATATTTAAATTCATTAAACATGCAAGGCATTAAGGATAGCCCTTTTTAACGATTTTTAGAATTATCTATTATCTCCCGATCTCAAGATTAATCCTAGTCATGCATACCGATTTCTAAGTTAAATCCTCTCTCCCGAGTTAGATTCAAACACAAACATCAATCAATTTATGGCCGGTAAATTGAAAGCATTAAGAATACGTTATGCATAAATGAAAGTATGAAAACATCCATAAATCAATCCTAAATTGCCCAACGACTACATCAATCCCTATGATTACGAACTTAGTTATTCATACAACGCGTTACGATATAAACTAAGTACAAATCAGCCATTAAAGCTAACTAAAATCAAGAGGGAAAAGAGAGTAAACGCTAAGTCGCCGAAACCGCACGTCCCCGTCACTATCTCCACGACCCGAGCCTTCGAAATCCGCTTCCTCCACTTGCTTCAGCTCCCACAGAAGGTATTAGTCGGAATTTTGGCCAAAATTGCATCAAGAGTCGTCCCCCTCAAATTTGCCCTAATCGCATTCTATTTATAGGAAAAATCGACACAGCGTCGCAACGCTATAGGGGCAGCGTCGCGATGCTGTCGCGATACCGCAGATTTTGTGAAGGAGTCAACCGAGAGCGTCTCGATGCTGTGACCTTTTGTCGCCAGATCAGAGAAGGAAAATTATAAGCGTCGAGACACCCTGAATGGAGGGTCTCGACGCTGGTCCACGGTTTTGCCCTATTCCATAAGCTCCCAACTCGATCCACTTCGTTTCTTTGGCCTTTTTTCACGACCCGAACATCCAATTAGCTCCAATTTCTCGATTTAACTCCAAAACATGATTCCTACAAATAAAACATAAAAATGCATAATTTTGGCTAATTAAATGTAAAAGACTAGCTTAATTAATTAGGGAAAAATAGCTAGCTATGCTCGCTATCAGTTGGGTACCTTATTGATAACTCTCCAAAAGGGAATTATTTATACCCGATTATCTAATGATTTATATGTTATTTGTGCCATTTGGATGTGATTATTGTATGGATTTATTTGTTTTAGCCTAATTATGAGAATTGATGCTTTGGAGTTTCTTTTGCAGATCCAACAAAATATCAGCAACACTGGCCACGTGAGCTGCACGTGATTCATTAAATGAGGTGGCGTTTTCAACATGGATCTCGGATTTATCAAACTTGGGAAGTGCTCCACGTGTCATATTTGACCTAATTAGGTTAAGCCTCATCTTATAAATAAGAGTCGCCGTATCAAGTCAAGGCATTCCATCTTTTGGAGGTCGATTAGAGATCAAAGCCGATTGGAGACTCAAGAAGACCATTCTGTGAATTCTCTCAAGGAGGATTAGTACTTTCTTGCAGAATTTGTATTATGGATGTGTTTTATCAGATTGTAACGTGTTTTATGTTTATTCTTATGAACTAATTTACTTTAGACACGGGTTAAGAACAATGTAATTGCAACCTTTTATTAATTTGGAAATTTTTGTTGATCTTGTGCACCTTGATTATTTGTTGAGCGTATTTCTATCATGTGCCCGCCTGACCATCCGATATGTATAGCTTCTCTTAGTTTCAAGGATGATTTAGGAGTTGTGTTGCATTTAATCACACTAGACTGTTGATAGTTGGTGGACGCCAACAGTTGAGTTAGGGATAATCAATTGCCTAGTGCATGATCGGTAGAACTTCATTGGAGTTGAACCACATTCCAAAAAATCCAGAGTTCCGGGAGGATCCTGCCGATAAAACTGCATGAGATTGCCTGATTAAAAGAATTGCTGGATCATTTCTATAATAATTACAGAAGTCTTAACCAGTGCCTGTTTCCATTCTGTTTTCTCTATTCGTTTACATTTTCTGTTTTCTCATTTATTTTGTTTCAGCATTTTAAAACCCAATTAATTTAACCAACTATGAAATCATTAAGAACTAATTAAAATCAATAGAGTGAGACTATTCAAGACCTCGTGGATACGATAAATACTTATCACTTGCTGCTGATTGTGTATGCTTACGCAGTATTTTGGAGTAAAATTGATCTATATTTTTAACCACTCCAGAAGGCAACACTTATCTTGGTGACACTATGGATACGACCCACCTTGTATTTGATACAAACAAAATGATCCAAGTCGTTCATGTAGTTGACATGCGGATGGAGGTATCCTATGCAATGAGTTTGCATAAGAGCAGACCGCAAAATAATAGCCATTAGATGCAATGCCATTAACTAATTAGGTTATTATTTCATAGGATGACCTTGTAACTCAATCTTAATCCTGAGTGTGTTATGACTGTGTATTGGTTTCTAAATTTAAATTGCATCACACGTGATCACATGCACTTTTGTTGGGGATTAAATCCCTTCAACTTCTTCTTCCCTTGGTAAGCTACATCGTTTCCGTTGATCGACACCTTGAACCATCACAGCTCCAGAGGTAGCGACTCCTCCAAACAACACTTCTAATCAGTTGGGTTTGTGGTGTGGCAGAGGCTGAATGATGGATGTGAGATAAGATGATAAATAATAATAAAGATAAATTTAGCCAACCTTAGTGCAAGGATACACTATCGCACGTAGTAATAAAAACCTTAGAAGTATTCCAATGGTATCGATCCCACGAGGACTAAATTGGAAATTCAGATTTGAAGAAGAAACTGCTCAATTGATTGCTTAAAATAGGTAACCAAAGAAATGATTGATGATTAATTTTTAGAAAAATAAATAACACAAGTAAATAAATAAAGAATAACAATAACAAATAAAACGAGGTATTCAATATGGATTCATCCCAAAGGCAATAACTCTAATCATGAATTATTCAACTTAAGCCTATCCAATGCATTGTGTCAGATTTAACTTCTATTTGGCCTTGCTCCCAAGAACCGTTAGAAGGCTAAGCGAGTACCGTTATGCACATTTCTGTGACTCGACTCCGACATAGATAATTCATGAATGCAATCTATAACCCTATAGTTGATATAGGGTGCCTTAGGCAGCTTGCCCTATACCACCGAACAATCTCTTTCGAGCTTTTTCTCCTATATCACCTTTATGAGAACCGATATCGTCTGTCCCTTTCGAGATCAAACTCACATAGCATGCAAAGTCTAAGTGATCAATTTAAACTCAGCAAGATCAGAATGATATTCAATAAAGAATGACATGCATTGAACAGAAACTTAAGCAAATAAAACACTTTCAAGCTATTGAACCATAAGGGAATTCACCATATTGAACCCCTCAATGGAATTTAGCTTCTCATGGTGAGATAAAGTGCAAATGAATACCTTTTCATTGAAAATAAGATGTAAAGAATACAAATAAATGAAAAGTAACAAAAGCTGGAAATAATGACAGTAGCTAAATACTAGGGTTTTTTCTTTTTATCCAATCCTTCTAGAGTTCGCTCGACACTCCACTCTCTCGCTTTTACAAGTGGGAATGGATGAAAATCCGTACAAACCCTAAGGTTTGATGTCTAACTAAGGTTAGAATTTAGTCATCAAAGAAGGACCTCGGGCATCCCTACTCATAGGCGTCAACTAGGGTTCTGTCACCACCCTCTTCTTCCAAATGAGTTCTGCTTGGATTTGACTTCAAATCACGAGCTTATATAGTGTTGGAAGTGGTTGAGGAGCTGCTGAATAGGTGCTGGTAGGTAGCCCAGACGAATTCGGGGTCAAAACAGTCGGTTAGGTGCGCAATAGTCTCGTTCAAAGCGACCTGCGATAGACTCGAAACTGCCTCTGTTTTTCCAGAAATGCGGTCGCATTTCATTTTGTCTTCCCAGAAATGTTGTCGCATTTCTGGGCAAATTCCAGCTTCCTCTGCTTTTTCTGCACAGCAACAAACTTAGTCAAATTCCCATCAAATTGAGTCTTTTTAAGCACAAATGAGCATAATTTGAAAAATGTGACTCTTAACTACCTAACTTATCAACTTTAACATATTTTGAGCTCGGGAACAGTAAATATGATCTAAAACATATAATTTTGACAAGGTAATGAGCTAAATATAAGGGTAAAATAGGTATATTTTTTACCCTTATCAGTTTGTCGAATCCCTGAGACAATAAAATTTATAATATCGCAACTGAGCTACTTTAGAGTAGTAGTGGCTGGGTTGTCCACTAGGAAGAGGATTTTCTTTCCAAGCTCGAGTTCTTATGATGGTGACAAAAAAATGAGGGTTTGGAAAATGGATTAGGTCACAATAAGGTAGAATATACAACTAAAAGGTAAAATTACCGGTAATATAGAATCACAAAAGACAAGAAAACGAATATTGAAATCAATAAAAAAAATGTGAGATCGTTGGATCCCAAGGGTTCGCTAATTGCTTAATTTATCGATTTCATTGTTTTCTCTAGAGATTGATCTTACTAAAGTACTATGAACCCGACGTGCTACTTGGCTACTTGGATTATGCATCCTCCTAACCTGTGTTAATCGATTACTTAATCCATTAGCTCGCGAGATCAACTAATCGATTATTATTGAATTAACGCTCGCTACTCCTCAAGCATTAGCTTGCTAGCCTCGAAACTAATTCTAATTAATTAGTTAGACAATTTGTTAGCCCGCGAAATTGTCTACCGGATTAATCGCGTTATGACGGGAAGTAAGGGGTGTCAAATTCTCCAACTTCAGTGTAAAATAAATTTATAGTCCACAACCCCTAAAGCTAACTTGTAGCAATAGTGACCGGGGTCGAACACAAGAAACACGATTGTTAATTTGTCTAAATCAGGTTTATTGCAAAGACGAGACTAATGGATGGTTGGAATTGGATAAATTTAAAATGCGAGGGAAAATAAAATGCAGAAAAGTAAAGATGGGAAAATAAAAAGGCGGATAGGTTAATCGTACCTTGGTGATCACTGCAATCGGACTTACTCAGTGTTAGTTTATTTAAATTCAATCATTGATTATCTAAAGATTAATTTTACTGAATTATTATGAGCCCGGAGTGCTTCTTGGCTTTTCAGATAGTCCACTTACTAAGCCTGTGTCTAATTGATTAACTTACCCAATACTCCACAAATTCATTAACCAATTAGTTATTTAATTGCACCCGCTACCCCTCATGCTTAGCCCGATGACTCCTCAAACTAAATCTAATTAGTTCAATTAGCAATTCAATAAATCCTCAAAATTACTAATTAACTAACCGCATTATCACACAAGGCTCGGAGTCGTCTAATTAAATTAGGAATTAAAATTCTCTAATTAAATTAAATCAATTTCTCCAATGTTCTTAGGCCTATCGGAAGTCTACGCTAGACTACTGTCAAACTAGCGATGGATTTGCCTCAACCTAGTGGCTATCTAAACATAACTTATAAACAATGCTCGCAACTAATCTAAGAGGCGTCAATTCTTAAACTAACATGCAAACAAGATTGTTTAAATGCGAATCATAGGATCTAGCATAAAAACATTCAGAAAAATCCCAATACAAAATAGAAATCTCATGAAAAGTTAAATAAACTTACAACCGAGGTTCCAATTTCAGCAATCCAAGCTTAGACGGCCATAACAAGCCAAATCTAAGCGCCAAGGCTTGATTAACCAACCCAAAACTAAGCTAAACTAAGAACTGGAGAGAAAATACAGAGAAAATTGAGAGAAATCGAAGAAGAACGAAGAAAGACGACTGAGATTATGACCTAGAGATTCGGAAAGGGCACTTAAATACTAATCGCAGCGTCTCGACGCTGGCGCTTCTGTCCGCAGTCCTAGAATAGGGGCAGCGTCGAGACGCTGGCATTGTAGCGTCTTGACGCTAGGTCTCGGGTAGACATATGGTTTCAGCATTCTTTTTGATCTTTTTGACTCCCATATCAAGGTTTGAACGCTCCGGTCACATCCTTTAGCTCCCTCGTCATCTCGGAAACTCCAAATTAGCTCGAAAATGTCCCAAAACTCCCGAATTAGCGTCGAATTGACATAATGACCTAATTATCCTCTTATGCTCAAATTCCTATAAAACAAACAATAAAACCGTAAAATGCAAAATAACAAAAAGGGATTAGAAGGAAAATAATACTTCCAAACCTCTGGAGCACATTTACAGTTCCAAATAACATGGTTTGTTGTTTCTTTTTGTTTCCTTAAAAAAAAACACATCACATTAGCCTCAATTTCTTTAGCAATAAGATTTGTGCATGGCAGTAGGGATTAGATTATTGATGATTTTCCAACAACCCAGTTTGATTTTAGGGAGCGCTTCGATTTTCCAGAATTCCTTCTAGATCTTGCAAATAATCCCCAAATCAGAAGGAGAACTAGAGTGTTAGTTAAGGAAATTCGTTCCTAAGTGGTACACGCTTTTGATTGAGAAGAGACTTTGTTTCTTTGTGCCCCAAATAATTTTATATTTGGGGAGGAGATAGATAATAGGGATATTAAGGACATCATTTGCTTTCGTTGAATGGAAAGAGTTTTCTAACCCCTCTTCAATCCATTCCTCGTTCTTTGAGATCAAGAAGCTGACAAATTTTCCTTTGGTTATGTCCTTAACGAAAAAGATTTTATTGTTGTGGATTCAAGGATCCTCTTCCATCTATAGCCTTTCTCAAACAACTCTTTCCCCCATAAGATAATACTTCTCCAAGCATAAGATGAGTTGTATCCCAACATAGCTTGGAGATAGCTTTCTTCTTTGAAGTATCTTTCGTTTAAAATTTTTGCAAGGAGGCTTCCTAGGTTCTGAATTGACCTCTAGCTAACCTTAGCTAGCATGACTTGGTTAGAGGTTATAATATTTCTAAACCCCAAGGCTGCCCTGATCCTTACTACTACACAAGCTACTCCATTTCCTCCAATGAATTTTCTTTTTGGTATTCATGGAACTCCACCAAAATTTCGCACATAAAGTATCAATGTGAGCACAAATTTTATAAGAATGACAAAAACAACTCATATAATATTTTGAGATAGCTTGTGCCACAATCTTTATCAAAACCTCTTTTCCTCCAGTTGAAAACATTTTCTCTTTCCACCCTTGCAACATCTTCCAAACTTTCTCCTTCACATTCTTGAAGATGTTGGTTTTGGTTCTTCCCCCTTTTGAAGGAAATCCCAAATATTGACCGATTGATTTTGTGTGTCTTATGCCCAACCTTCTACTTAACTCGCAAGCCCATTCTTCCCAACATTCTTACTTGTCATAAACATCGATTTCTCCACATTGATTGCTTGGCCTGAAGCTTCCTCATAGGTTTTCAATTTTTTTTCACTGTATCGCATTCCTTATTCGAAGTTTTGAATAGTAGTAGACATCCATCTACATAAAAATGATGAGTTATACTTGGGCAGTGATGGTTAATTCTAAGACCAAAAAGATTAAATAAGGATTCTTCCCTATTTATGAGAGCAGTTAGGCCTTCAGAACAAATGAGGAAGAGATACGGAGACAGGGGGTCTCTTAGCCTAAGGCCTCGATTGGGATAGATAACACCTCTTGATACTTGACGGAGAGCTTGTCGTGGGGCTCGTGTCAAAACTAATTTATAGTCACCGATCACTAAACTACTTGCAGTAATAGTGGTCGGGGTCGATCACAGGGAACAGCTGGCTTACTTCTAATTTCTTTTGTGTTAGGTAACAGAAGAATGGTTGAAGAAGATGGCTAAATTGACAGGGAAAATAAAATTGCGAGAAAGTAAATGGCAGAAATTAAATTGCAGAAAAGTAAATAGGGGGGTTGGCTAATCTCACCTTGCCACTCACTGTAGCTGGGGACACTAGGGATCAGTACATTTACTATATTCATCGATTAGCAGATATTAATTTACATGCATGTTTGTCTAATTGGTACTCTAAATCAGTTGACTCGATCCCACCATCCATCGACTCAATTACTAGCTACTAATTAACTAACCTCACGAACCCGTCAAAGTCAATTAATTAAGTCACTGCATTAAGATCAAGATACCCCTAGAGCGCTAACCCAATGAACCCGTTGAACCAACATGCAATTGATTAATTAATTAACCTGGCCACGATTAATAAATTAACTAATTGTTTCCCTAGGCTAGAATACCCATAATCAATTAGGGGAAATCTAATTATCTACAAATATTGGCTTAGACCCTAGACCTATCGTGTCAAGCAACAAAGTCAGAGAACTGCTCTTGGGACCCATGCCCACGAATTGATCTATGTGCTAACTATTGTACTAACCATCCATTAGCTACTTGGAAATTAGTTCCTTAGCGAATTATTAACATACGAGCTGCGAGTTAGGGCGTCAATCTAACCTACTGCGCATGCTAATTATAAAAGCGGAAATCTAAAGCCACAAACAACAAATAAATCATGCATAAAGCTCAGAAAACTCAAGATAAATAACCATTCTGTTCAGAAAACTCCAAGATCTCATAAAAAGACAAATGTACTTACAATCTCGAGGTTCCAACTACAACGAACGGTGCTTAGACGGCCATAGACAAGTCTAATCCAAGCCCAATGCTTGAGAGACCAACCTAGACTACCTAAAAACTATAAAATACAAATGAAGGATGAAGAAATTAGAGTAAACCTGAGAGAAAAAGAGGAAAACGGCTACTAGACCTCCAAGAAGTTTTTACCTAAATCGCAAACTGGACTATTTAAATAGCGAGGTGGTGTCGAGACGCCGACGGTGTTTCAGCCGATCCTTCAAATCCTAAGTGTCGAGACGCCACCTCTCGGGTCTTCCTTGTTTGGCTGCTTCAATTCTTGATCCTTTTGACGTTGTTTTCGAGTCTCGAGTACTCCGCTTTGGTCTTTTCACCGTCTCGACATCCCTTGGACTTCAAGATGGATCAAAACCACGTTAATTTCCTCGAACTAACACCAATTTCGAATATGGGCTCTCAAGAAGTGCTTGGCACCAAACACCTACAAAATAAAACTTTAAGCAAAATAATTATCGTAAAACTAGCAAGATTAAGAACAAATAAACAGGGACAATTTGGTCCCATCAAATACCCCCACCTAAACCTTGCTAGTCCTTGAGCAAGCATATAAAATAAGAAGTTAGAATTCAATGGTTGCAATCTCATAGACTCTAATCTTAATGTCTAAAATGCCAAAAACATTGCAATCAAGAATTATCTACATGCAACCCAAATAGAGAGACAAATAAAAAGTTTTCACGAGAGTTCTTGCTCAACCTCACACTTAGCCTACCTAGAGTCAATTTTACAAGCCCGGGATTGGATTATACAACCCTCAACCTATCCTCCCTCTACAC
Organism: Luffa aegyptiaca; assembly: GCA_017139565.1. Taxonomy (NCBI): domain Eukaryota; kingdom Viridiplantae; phylum Streptophyta; class Magnoliopsida; order Cucurbitales; family Cucurbitaceae; genus Luffa; species Luffa aegyptiaca. The sequence goes on from CM029397.1 coordinate 30,889,874, forward strand.
TGGCACTAGGAACTAACCAAGGAGCAAACAAAACAAAGTAGACTGTTTTTCTCGTTACCTAGGTGCCTGAAAAATAAAAGACATTTTCTTTCTGCATTCTTTTAAGGCAGGGCACTAGCTCTCACACTACGATGCATGGATCCATAACCCGAGTTTAACCCTTGGTTGGCCTAACTGATCACACCGCAGGCAGCTCTTTTTACCCCTTATCGCTCATGAACATTGCATAGCATGCTTTTTCTTCAAAAATAAAAATAAAGATAAACGAGCATATGATTTTCTTTTAAGCTCACGCTCATTTTTTTCTTTTCTTTCTTTTTCTTCTTTTTCTTTTTCTTTGGCATATTTTCTTTCTTTTCCCCTAGGCAAGATATTACATGCTAATTTGCAAGCATTTGACTCTCTAGCTCATCCCTACACCTATCGAGGTGACGACAAGTATATGGATTCTATAATTCGCTCTTAGGCCTTCAAACTAATCCTAGGCATGCTAAGGTTTACTAGGTTGGGTACCTTATCCTAGTAACACTACGTGATACAACCCGCTTTGTATTTGATACAGACGTATTGATCCAAAGCGTCCATGTAGTAGACATGCGAGAGCGTGTTGGGTTTTATGCCCTAAAACTCGTAGATAGTAAATGTAAACTATTGATTGTTCTCAATAAAGCGCCATTTATTGTTATTCTATCAAGAGTTATGGAATTATTAGTTGTTTTGTCTTAAATAACCCTAAATCCAATAAACTAACATCCTAGGCTGTAACATGAGTCTTGAACTGTATGTGAAGACATACAGGGATCAGTGTTCAAGATACAGCCTAAAGGGTCTATAGTATAGGGATAAGGCTGGGTACCTTATCTTGGTAACACTATGGATACGACCCACTTTGTATTTGATACAAACACAATGATCCAACGCGTTTGTGTAGGGGACACACGAGTGGGTGTATCCTATGCAATGAGTTTGCATAAGATCGGACCGCGAAATAGTAACCGCTATACGTAACTTCGTTGACTAGTAAGGTAACTATTTCACTAGGATTACCTAGGCAACTTAGTCTCAATCTTGAGTGTATTATGAACTCCTGTTCGCGAGGGATTGTCCTTTGATTTGTATGGGTGAGAGCGGCCAGATCGTCGACTCAATAAGCCTACCATTTTGGAGACAAGACAAAGTGGGTGGCTAGGAACATAATCACACAAGATGAAATTCACTCCTTCCCGACTTCAGGGTAAGTAGATGAGTGTTCCCTTAACTGGTGTCTCCAGGTCTTAAACAAAGGGTTTTATCCTCTCAATGGCCAGAGAGGGGTTTCTGTTTATTGGTTGGACCATAAACAGGTTGTTCATTAGAGGAGCATTGGTACTTAAGGACATAAAGTAACCCAGGGGTAAAACGATAATTTGACCCAGTTGATGTTACGAACACTCGTGAAGGACTAAATTTTTGTTATTGGTCTATATCCGTGGACAAAGAAATATTCTGCAGTGAGAAGAGTGCAGTTGTGGGTCTATGGTGGAGTGTACCCACAGTTAACAAAAATTGATTAATTTGGTTAATGAGTTTAGCCAATTAATCTCATATCATTGGAGCTTCTGATCTGTAGATCCATTAGGTCCCACTGGTAGCTCGTAAAGGGTAATTGAGGAAATTAAGTCTTGATTAATACGGGAAATAATGTAATGTATAATGATGCATTATAATATAAATTTAATTTTGGATATGATTCAAAATTAATTAAATATTTGAATGAGTTCAAATATTAATATGAATTAGATTGATATTAAAACTATAGGTTATGTGGGAGATATTCATTTAAATATAATTTAAATGAAATAGATTAATTAAATCTCAATCCTATTACAACTGGGAAGAGTAATTGATGGAGCGTGTCGTCAGGCTCGTGTCAAAGCAAATTTATAATCCACTATCACTAAACTACTTGTAGTAATAGTGGCCGGGGTCAATCACAGGGAACAGTTGGCTTACTTCTAATTTCTTTTGTGTTTGGTAACAGAAGGGGGGTTGAAGAAGATGATTAAATTGACAGGGAAAATAAAATTGCGAGAAAGTAAATGACGGGAAATTAAATAGCAGAAAAGTAAATAGGGAGTAGGCTAATCTCACCTTGCCGCTCACTGTAGTTGGAGACACTTGGGATCAGTACATTTACTTTTTATTCATTGATTAGCAAATATTGATTTGCATGCATATTTCTCTAATTGGTACTCTAAATCAATTGACTCAATCTCACCGTCCATCGACTCAATTAGTAGCTACTAATTAACTAACCTCACGAACCCATCAAAGTCAATTAATTAAGTCACTACATTAAGATCAAGATACCCCTAGAGCGCTAACCCAACGAACCCGTTGAATCAACATGCAATTAAATAATTAATTAACCTGGTCACAATTAATAAATTAACTAATTGTTGCTCTAGGCTAGAATACCCATAATCAATTAGGGGAAATCTAATTAATTACAAATATCGGCTTAGACCCTAGACCTATCGTGTCAAGCAACAAAGTTAGAGAACTGCTCTTGGGACACGTGCCCACGAACCAATCTATGTGCTAAATATTGAACTAACTACCCATTAGCTACTTGGAAATTAGTTCTTTAGCAATTTATTAACATACGAGCTGCGAGTTAGGGCGTCAATCTAACCTACTACACATGCTAATTATAAAAGTGGGAATCTAAAGCCACAAACAGCGAATAAATCAAGCATAAAGCTCAGAAAACTCAAGATAAATAACCATTTAGTTCAGAAAACTCCAAGATCTCATAAAAAGACAAATGTACTTACAATCCCGAGGTTCCAACTACAGCGAACGATGCTCAAACGACCATAGACAAGCCTAGTCCAAGCCCAAGGCTCGAGAAACCAACCTAAACTACCTAAAAACTATAAAATACAGATGAAGAATGAAGAAATCAGAGAGAAACCGAGAGAAAAGAGGGAAAACGACTGTTGGACCCTCCAAAAACTTCTGACCTAAATCGCAAACTGCGATATTTAAATAACGAAGCGGCGTCTCGACGTCGTGGCTAGCGTCTCGACGTCGACAGTGATTCAGCCGGTCCTTCAAATCCGAAGCGTCGAGACGCCACCTCTTGGGTCTTCCTTGTTTGGCTGCTTCAATTCTTGATTCTTTTGACGTTGTTTTCGAGCCTTGAGTGCTCCGCTTTGGTCTTTTCAACTTCTCGACACCCCTTGGACTTCAAGATGGATCAAAACCACGTTAATTTCCTCGAATGAACGTCAATTTGGAATATGGGCTCCCGAGAAGCTCTTAACACCAAACACCTACAAAATACAACTTTAAGCAAAATAATTATCGTAAAACTAACGAGATTAAGAACAAATAAATGGGGACAATTTGGTCCCATCAAATACCGCCAACCTAAACCTTGCTAGTCCTCAAGCAAGCATATAAAACAAGAATATAGGATTCAATGGTTGCAATTTCATAGACTCTAATCTCAATGTCTAAAATGCCAAAAATATTGCAATCAAGAGTCATTTACATGCGGTCCAAATAAAGAGACAAATCAAAAGTTTTCATGAGAGTTCTTGCTCAAGCTCACACTTAGCCTACCTAGAATCAATTTTACAAGCTCGAGATTGGATTATACAACCCTCAACCTATCGTCTCGCTACACTGAGACTAGGAACTAACCAAGGAGCAAACAAAACAAATTAGACTGTTTTTCTCATTACCTAGGTGCCTTAAAAATAAAAGACATTTTATTTCTGCATTCTTTTAAGGCGGGGCACTACCTTTCACACTACGATGCATGGACCCATAACCCGAGTTTAACCCTTGGTTGGCCTAACTGATCACACCGCAGGCAGCTCTTTTTACCCCTTATCGCTCATGAACATTGCAAAGCATGCTTTTTCTCAAAAATAAAAATAGACGAGCATATGATTTTCATTTAAGCTCGCTCTTATTTTTCTTTTCTTTCTTTTCTTTTTCTTTTCTTTTTCTCTCTTTTTCTTTTTCTTTAGGCATATTTTCTTTCTTTTCTCCTAGGCAAGATATTACATGCTAATTTGCAGTCATTTGACTCTTTAGCTCATCCCTACACCTATCGAGGTAACAACAAGCATATGGCTTCTATAATTCGCTCCTAAGCCTTCAAAATAATCCTAGGCATGCTAAGGTTTACTCTTGCAAGAAAAGTACTAGAAAAATTTTAAAAAGGCTCAATTTTTGGCCGACATGCTTACAATTCAATAAAAGCAATAAAGTTGGCAGGATGACACATCGTTGATTTTCATAATCAGAGAAAAAGCAACCAGATCATCCATACATCAACACTCAATCTTTTAAAATTTGCTTAAAAACAGGTCCAATGCTTAGATGCATGGCCTCAATCCAGAAAACATAGAACAGTAAAATAAATCATGCATAATAAAATAGTCTGATGTTTAGATGCATTAAAACTCAGACAAAACAGGCATGCAGGACCAACTCCACCCCCAACCTAAAATCATACATTGTCCTCAATGTATCTTATTATGAAAAATCCAAAGGACAAAGAGTAAGGGAAAAGAAAATCTCCCTTGCTTTCAAGCTCAATGGTTGGAAGGGAATGATTCACCGTGTCTCGAAAGATAGCTTTTTTCGTAGAAGTAGGTCACAAAATCCTAAAAACAAGAAAGGGAAACAAACATAAATACAAGCTAACTAGAAGAAAACAACTAAAAGTAAAAAGAAGGGATAGAAATTATTTTTAAAACTGGGCTACCTCTTAGAAGCCCAAATTTTTAACGTCTATTGCTCGACGGGATTTGCAGTCTTCAACCGAAATCCACTTCTTTGATCCTTAGAGGATCTTTCTTCGTTTTCTTTATCAGCTCCTGCACAGGAAAACTCAACTTGCACACAGAGTGCACAACGTAAGAAATTTTAAGTAGCATATCATCATCCGTCCAAATTATGCTAATTCTAAGCACCCTAAGCTCAACCTGGTCAGCCACTTGAAATACTAAGCCTAAATCATGCTTTTTAGAATTAAGGACATCAAACACAAAGGAATTAGGTGCGAAATAATCAGGATTTAGCTCAGCATTCCTAATCTCCAATTCTTCTAATATGCATGAAGTACTACATGAGTCATACCTAGAATTAAAGGAAGAGTTAAGTTCAGGCTCACTGACCTCGTTGGGATTTTCTTCTAACTTACCTTCCTGCTACTGCGAGATTTGGCTCTCTAGCTCATCAGGGGAGTTGGCACGGAATCTAGTGACTTCTGCCAATTTTTCAATAATCTCCCATGCCTCACCGGGTGTTGTCGTAAGCACATTACCACCACTAGCTGAGTCGAGCATTCTTCTATTGTCAGGTATCAACCCTCCGTAGAAGCTTTTTATCAAGGACTCCTCTGAGAGTGGGGTGTGATGTTCCATGCTGTATAGATTGAAGCGGTTCACGAACTCGTGGAACAACTCTTCAGGCGGTTGTGCAGCATTGACAATTCTTCCGGTGGCTTCTATCAGCAGCGCAATGGGGTGGTACTTCTTTAGGAAAATTCTTCTCATCTTGCTCCAAGAAGACACTGATCTTGGAGGCAACGAGAAAATCCACTTCCTAGTTTTTCCTTGTAGTGAGTACGGAAACACCCTCAATTTGAATTCATCTTCAGACATCTCCAGGGGTTTCTTTTCAGAACAGCTCGAGAAGAACTCATATACATGAAAGTAGGCACCTGTTCCTGGTTCACCACAAAAGGAAGGAACTAAGAAGATAAATTCAGATAGGGAGACAGAATTACCTTCTTCGTGATTTATGATGCAGGGAGGTGGTGGATATTTAGGAGTTGAAAAGTGAACTTGCACTGCACTTTCGGCCCTTCCTATCTCAGCGGACAGTGGATCGAGAGTCTACCAGATATCCATAAAGCTCAATTGCCTTTCCTTGTTTCATGGCAGGGAGGTGTTTGCTCTTGTAAAGATTTGTCACTTGATCTGCAAGAAACAAACTAATACACAAGAGACAAGAAAAAGGTAAAAAACATAAAATTAATTAGAAGTAAAGCACCGTGTTCCCCGACAACGACGCCAATTTGACGAAGCGTGTCATCGGGCTTGTGTCAAAGCAAATTTATAATCCACGATCACTAAACTACTTGTAGAAATAGTGGCTGGGGTAAATCACAGGGAACAGCTGGCATACTTCTAATTTCTTTTGTGTTTGGTAACAGAAGGGGGGTTGAAGAAGATGATTAAATTGACAGGGAAAATAAAATTGTGAGAAAGTAAATGGCGGTTAATTAAATAGCAGAAAAGTAAATAGGGGGTCACCGCATTAAGATCAAGATACCCCTAGAGCACTAACCCAACGAACCTGTTGAACCAACATGCAATTGATTAATTAATTAACCTGGCCACAATTAATAAATTAACTAATTGTTGCTCTAGGCTAGAATACCCATAATCAATTAGGGGAAAACTAGGGAAAATCTAATTAATTACATATATCGACTTAGACCCTAGACCTATTGTGTCAAGCAACAAAGTCAGAGAACTGCTCTTGGGACACGTGCCCACGAATCGATCTATGTGCTAACTATTGTACTAACTACCCATTAGCTACTTGGAAATTAGTTCTTTAGCGATTTATTAACATACGAGTTGCGTGTTAGGGCGTCAATCTAACCTACTGCGCATGCCAATTATATAAGCGGGAATCTAAAGCCACAAACAGCGAATAAATCATGCATAAAGCTCAGAAAACTCAAGGTAAATAACCATTCAGTTTAGAAAACTCCAAAATCTCATAAGAAGACAAATGTACTTACAATCTTGAGGTTCGAACTACAGCGAACGGTGCTCAGACGACCATAGACAAGCCTAGTCCAAGCCCAAGGCACGAGAAACCAACCTAAACTACCTACAAACTATAAAATACAGATGAATAATGAAGAAATCGGAGAGAAACAGAGAGAAAAGAGGGAAAACGGCTCCTGGACCCTCCAAAAACTTCTGACCTAAATCGCAAACTACGATATTTAAATAACGAAGCGACGTGGAGACGCCGTGGCCAGCGCCTCAACGCCGATGTTGATTCAGCCGGTCCTTCAAATCCGAAGCGTCGAGACGCCGTGAGGTGGCGTCGTCGAGACGCCACCTCTCGGGTCTTACTTGTTTGGCTGCTTCAATTCTTGATCCTTTTGACGTTGTTCTCGAGTCTTGAGTGCTCTGCTTTGGTCTTTTCACCATCTCGACACCCCTTGGACTTCAAGATGGATCAAAACCACGTTAATTTCCTCGAATTAACGTCAATTTGGAATATGTGCTCCCGAGAAGCTCTTAACACCAAACACCTACAAAATACAACTTTAAGCAAAATAATTATCGTAAAACTAGCGAGATTAAGAACAAATAAATAGGGACAATTTGGTCCCATCAGTAATTAATTATTAATTAATTAAACATATCCCTAACCTATTACGAATAGGAAAGGGATATGGCATCGTATATAAGCCATAAATTGCCTCCCAGTTAATTCATTCATTCACTCTGAATTCATAGAATTCTCCCTAAAATCAAGAAGAAGGTTCCCACTGCCTTGGCCTCAAATTCCCTAGAGAATACCTGTGTTTCCCTGTGGTAGTGTTCCAAGTTGTTCGTGATTATTTCTCAAACAATTGGTGAATTTAATATGAGTCGTCAAGGAGAGTAAGTAACTTGTTACTATATGTAAATTAGAATTAGATTCTATAGGTTTTCAGCATGCTTAATCCAGATATTCATTAGATTATGAATGTATGTATGTTGCTAGTGTATTGGTATTTCATGATTCTAAGTTAATTGGGAATTATTCTTGAAACCGCTTCTGCTGTGCCAGGACCCCCGTCCCTATAGAGCGTGGGTATTCTATGCAATAAGTTTGCATAAGACCGAACCACGAAATAGTAAACCACTAGATGTAACACAGTTAACTAGTTAGGTCACTGTTTCAATAGGATGACCTAGGTAACTCGATCTTAATCCTGAGTGTGTCATGAACTCCTTCTCACGAGATATTATCCTTTGATTTGTAGAGTGAGAGTGGCCAGTACGCCGACTCAATAAGCCTACAATTTTGGGGACAAGACCGAGTGTGGGGCTGAGGACATGACAATACAAGATGAAACTCACTTCTTCCTGCTTTTAGGAGAAGTAGATGAGTGTTCCCTTAAGTGGTGACTTCGGGTCTTGAACAAAGGGATCCCACCCTCTCACTAGCCCTAGAGGGACTTTCTGTTTGCTGATTGGACCATAAACAGGTTGGACCATAAACAGGTTGTTCATTAGAGGAACACTGGTACTTAAGAAGACAGAGGTAACACAAGGATAAAACGATAATTTGATCCAGCTGTAGTTACGAACACTCGTTAAGGATCGACTTGCCGGTATTGGTCTATATCCATTGACACAGAAATATTCTACATTGAGAAGAGTGCAGCTTTGAGTCTTTAGTGAAGTGACCCACAATTAATGAATATTGGTTAACTCGATTAATGAGTTTAGTTAGTTAACCTCATATCATTGGAGCTTCTGATCTGTAGGTCCATTATGTCCCCCTGCTAGTTCGTAAAGAGTAATTAGGAACAAATTTCATATTGAAAAGAAGTTGAATAATTTAAATTCATCATGGGAATTAAGTTAATAGTATGAGATACAATTAATATAATGTACGTTGATACATTATAGTATAAAGTTTGATATGAGATTAAACTTTATTAATTGAGAGAATAATATATTTGAATGAGTTCAAATATATGACTAATTAAATATGTGTATTTAATTAGTGAATAAATTAATTAATTATGAATTAATTAATTGTTCAATTTAGTTCAATTAAATGTGATTTAATTAAACTATAGTTTATGAGAGAAATATTAGAATATGATTCTAATATGTAATTAATTAAATGTTGGTGATATTTAATTAATTATAAAATTAATTAATTTTGAATTAATTAATTATAAAATTAATTAATTTTGAATTAATTAATTATAAAATTAATTAATTTTGAATTAATTAATTATAAAATTAATTAATTTTGAATTAATTAATTAATTTTGAATTAATTAATTATAAAATTAATTAATTTTGAATTAATTAATTGTTCAATTTAATTTAGTTAAATGTGATTTAATTAAATTAATATCTATAGATTAATTTTAATGTGAGTTGGAGTCATATTACAACTATAGGTTATAAGAGAGATTCATATTTGAATATGATTCAAATGTTTGGTTAATTAAATATGTGATGTTTAATTAATCATAGAATTAATTAATTATTGGAATTAATTAATTGATTAGTTTAATTGATTTAATTAAATGTGATTTAATTAAGTTTAATTAAAACTATGTATTATGTGAGGGGTGTGCATTTATTATGATTTAATGCACACATAATTAAATATATGATGTTTAATTATATTGTTAATTAATTAATTAAACAACCAACTCCCCAATAAGGGGAGTGGTTATTAGATGTTGTAGAAGGGGTCTCCCCATCTCACTCACTCTCACAGTTTTTCTCAATAGAGATCTCCTTCCCATCTCTTTCGTTCTCTCTCAAACGCTCTCAACCCAGAAACACAGAGAAGAAGAACTTTTCTCTATCTTGATCCCAATTTTAAGATCGTAGTCCCACACACTACATTCATGATCTCAGAGGATAGCGGGGAAGCCATCTATGGTGGTGTTCATGGTAGATGCACATCTGGTCCCTTCAATCAAGAAGGTGTTCTTGGTCGCTCAGAGTCGTCAACGATGATAAGCTTCTCTTCCCCTTTAGATTTAGATCTAAATTGTATGCTGAGCCTATTTATTCGTAGAATTGTTCTAGGATTTTGCCAATGTACTAGTATTTTAGGAAACTGACGGGACTTGTCGAAGGTCCGAGCAAAATAAATTTATAATCCACGACACTATTACTATTTTGTAGAAATAGTGGCCGGGGTCGAACACAGGGAAAGGGATCTAGCAGATGCAGAATTTTGTGTTCATCTAACAGGGGGTTTTGAAAATGTGATGCAGTAAAGTAAAATGCTAAATGTAAAAGCAACGGGATAATAAAACATACGAGAGAGAGAGGAATAAAATGGAAATCAATATCAGAAAAAGATCGCTGGATTGGGATTTCTTATGCTTGAATGTTATTCCACTTGGCTTCCTAGTTTTCTCTAAAAAATCATTATATGCAGCTTTTATTAGTCCAGTTAGCTTCTTGGTTACTCGGAGGACCCCCCTGTTGGGTTTTATGCCCTAAAACTCGTAGATAGTAAATGTACTTTTGACCGAACATGAATAAAGTGATGTATTATTCATTTATCTATGTTTGTATTATATCTTGTCTTATTAACCCTAATCCAATAAACTAAACATCATGGGCTAATAGAATGAGGCTTGAACAAGTATGTAGGGACATACGGGGATCAATGTTCAAGATTTAGCCTAAAGGGTCTGTAGTATAGGGATAAGGCTAGGTACCTTATCCTGGTGACACTATGGATACGACCCGTTTTGTATATTGATACAAACGTAATGATCCAACGCGTTCATGTAGCTGACATGCGAGTGGGGGTATCCTGTGCAATGAGTTTGCACAAAGACCGGACCGCAAAATAGTTAACCACTTACTGTAACACCGTTAGTTAGTTTGGTTTCTATTTCACTAGGATGACCTAGGCAACTTGGCCTTAATCCTGAGTGGATTATGGACTTCTGGCCCTGAGGGATTGTCCTTTGATTTGTACGGGTGAGAGTGGCCTGTTCGCCGACTCAATAAGCCTACCATTTTGGGGACAAGACTGAGTGGGGAGCTGGGAACATAGTCTCACAAGATGGAATTCACTCCTTCCCAACTTTAGGGTAAGTAGAGGTGTGTTCCCTTAAGTGGTGTCTCCGGGTCTTGAACAATGGGCCCTACCCTCTCTATGGCACGAGAGGGACTTCTATTTGTTGGTTGGACCTCAAATAGGTTGTTCATTAGAGGAGCACTGGTATTTAAGGATAAAGAGGTACCCTAGGGCTAAAACGGTAATTTGACCTAGCTGGGATACGAACACACGTGAAGGGCTAACTTGCTGTTGATGGTCGATATCCGTGGACACAGAAATATATTTGCAGTGAGAAGAGTTCAACTGTGGTTCTTTAGTGGAGTGAACCACAGTTAACGAACAATGATTAATTTGGTTAATGAGTTTAGCCAATTAATCTCACATTGTTGGAGCTTCTGATCTGTAGGTCCATTAGGTCCCACCGGTAGCTCCATAAGGGCGTTGAGGTAAATTTCTAAGGGAAAATTGAATATTTGAAGGAATTCGAATATTAAGTTAAAATATGAATTTGATTCATATTAAAAACTATAGGTTATAATTAATGCACATATGATGTATATTAATTCTATAGTTTATGTGAGAGAAATATAATTGAATATATGATATTTAATTATAGTATTAATTAATTGATGAATTAATTAATATTTCTGTTTTAATTTAATTTAATTAAATTTTGATTTAATTAAGTTTTATTAAAACTATAGGTTAAATGGAAGTTTTGTATAAATATGTTTATGCAAATCACATTAAATTAAATTAAGAGTTAATTTAATTAAAAGATTAATTAATATTATTGAATATTAATTAATTCTTTTTCCCATCAGTTAGGTTAACTGATGGGAACGTGTCTCCCATTTAATTCTCATAATTGTGTGGGTTGAGAGGGTTTTTAGGAGGGAGTTTGGCACTTTTACGGTAACTCTCTTATTCGGTTAATCTCTCTCCCTCACAGACACGCAATCTCGCTCTCTCACTCTCCATAGCTCTCTGCGTTTTTTCTCTCTAGAAAACAGAGAAGAAAATTTTCCTAACCCTTAGAAATCACGCTCCCACAAGCTCCTAACGCATTTTCCTTCAAGAGAATACCGGTGCAACCTTCGTGGTGGTGTTCGTGACGATTTTCAGCAAGTTCAAGGTCATTTTGTTGCTGGTTTTTGCGTGGATTCAAGGGAATTTTTGGCAAAACAATCAAGAACGACTTCTAGAGTAAGTGTTCTTTAATCCCTAGATCATTAGGATCTCTTTTTAGATTAGATCTAGAAATTGTCTAATGATTTCAGCATGCTTTATATCTGTTTACAGAATATTCAAATTAGATTTTATTGCTGTTTTATTTTCCAACGTATTGGTATTTTAAATCTGAATTAAATACTGAGTTAAGGTTCTGATTTTTTCCGCTGCGCAAGGGCTTTATCCCTTCACCCCCTACACTAACCTGTGTTTAATTAACCAATTAACCCAGAACCCTGCAATTAACGTGATTAATTAAATTAACATGATCGACCGCCACCCCTCATGCATAAAGTAACAATCATCCGAAACCTCGCAATGACTACTAAATTATGTCTAACTAATCTAAAATAAACAATATGAAAGCTTCCAATTGCCTACTTAAATTAGCCGCTTTAGACTCGTGGGTCCGGAATTGTATTAACTAAATATAAATTGAATTTAAATCTAATCAATACAACCTTTAACATGCATCTTAGGCCTATCAAGGGTCGTCACTCCGTAGAGATTGTCTTGCCTCGGCCTAGTGGAATCTAAAAATAACTAATAGAATGCACAAATAGAAATCTCCTAGGGTCGTCAATCTTAAGAAACTAATCTCATGCATTGGTTTAAACAAGATTACATGTAAAACTCAATAAAAGGCAGCAAGAACATAATATATATACCAGAAAACTCAGCCAAAGATAGATATCATTCAAGCATAACCCCAATCCAACGATACAAGCGAGTTTAGCTACTCATAAACAAAGAGAAACTACAAAAAAAATATGAAAGTATGCATAAAATATGACCCAAGAATGTCTATACAATAGCTAGAAACAAAAAGAGACGAAACTAATCGCAAAAGGGCAAAAATTCTAACCTAACGGCAGACTAAACCGAAGCCCTATATTTATAGAAAATGCCACAGCATTGAGACACCAGGCTCGGCGTCTCGACGCCACAGACTTTGCATTCCGTGTTGAAATCGCGTCGGCACGAGACGCTAGGGGCAACGTCTCGACGTTATCCCCAATTCGAGCCTTGCTGTCTTTTTTCTCGGTTTTGTCTCGTTAATTCTTGGTACGGGACTTCAACCTTCGATTCTTGGTGTCGTTCTTCAGGCTCACTTCGATACACTTGGGTCTTTTCACCTCCTCGCCGTCCAAGAATACCGAGATGGCTCCAAAACTCCATAATTATCCCGAATTAACACCAATTTAGCATGGTTGGCTCCCGACATCGCCTAAGCTCAAAGTACATGTAAGTAAAACAAATAAAACATAAAATTATTCTAACAAGTTTAGATTAGAGGTAATAAAATAGGACTATTTTGGTCCTATCAGAAACCTAATTAACTATGATTGGTCCTGTAATATGCTTCCGCTACAGAATTAGGGAATTCCAATCCTACATATAATATATATTTAACATATTTGAATCTCATTCAAATTTCAAATATATAATTTTCTTTAATGTATCTAATATACATCAATCATTTTATTATTTAATGTATCAAATACAATAAATATATTTTCCTCTCTTATATTTAATATATCTAATATATTAAATATTAATTTGAACATTTCAAATTTTCTATCAACTAAATAGATCTTTTTGTGTTATTATGAGGTAGCAAGGAGACCTTGTGGACTTACAGATTATACAAAATTAATTAATTAAACTCTTTAATCAATTAATTTTCATTCATTAACTATAGACCTGAGTTGCACTCTTATGCACTGTAGGACAGGTTTTATCTGTGGATGTAACCATTACATGCAAGTCGATGCTTCACGAGTTATTCGTAATTACAGTTGGGTCAAATGTCTGTTTTACCCCTGTAATTACATCTTACACCTTAAGTACCACTGACCCTCTAATGAACAATTTGTTTATGATCCAATTATATATCAAGTCCCTCTCGGGCTAGTGAGAGGTTGGTGCCCCATTGTTCAAGTCCCAAAATCAGCACTTAAGGGAACTACTCATCTACTTTCCCTATATGGGAAGGAGTGAATTTCATCTTGTGAAATTTATGTTCTCAACTCCCTTGGTCAAATCTCCAAAATGTTAGGCTTATTGAATCGGCTACAAAAACCACTCTCACCCATGCAAATCAAAGGATAAGCCCTCACAGGCAGGAGTCCATAAATCACTCAAGATTAAGATCGAGTAGCATATGATCATCCTGTTGAAATATGAATCTTCTCAATTAACAAATTTATAAAGAGAGATTGAATGTTTTGTGGTCCAGTATTATACAAACTCATTGTATATGACACCCCCACTCACATGTCTCCACATGAATGACTTGGATCAAATCATTTGTAACTACTAAAAAGTGGGTTGTATCAATAGTGTTACCAGAATAAGACACCCAACCTTATCCATATACTATAAACCCTTTAGGTTATTTCTTGAACATGATCCTCTCATATTTCAACTGCATACTTGTTCAAGATTACACTAATAACCTTGGGTTTTTCATATAATGGATAATGTAAATTGCAATTAAAAAAATATCAAATAATTATGAAATAATAATAAAAACATTAATTACGAAGCTTTAGAGCATAAATCCCAACAATTCAAACAAGGGGTGAGCATCAAAGACTGAAAAATCGAGTCGATCGATCGAAATCAATCAAACTGACGTCGGTCAGTCGGCTTTCTAGTAGTGTCGGTCGGGGTTGGTCAATCAGTGAGCCTATAGAGCCTCAAACCGACCGAACCGACTAACTTTAACTTAATTTATAATTAAAAAAGAAAAAGTAAATTGCATGCAACCATTTTTCCTCCTTGGGCAGTAGGCACTTCATAGGTAATGATTACCTATATACAGATAATCATTACCTATTTTTTAAAAAAAACTTTTCTATTATTTTTTAAAATTTCTTTAATCTCTTTCATCTTATCAAATGCTTCATTCTCTCACTCTCAAACTTGCTTCTTCTCTCTTGTTCCCTCTTTTCTCTCTTTATCTTTTTCTATTTTTCTCTTTTCACTCTCTTTCTTTTTTATTTTTCTATTGCCACTTGCCAGAATCGGAGCCAACAGAACCCTTCTTCTCTCTTTTTCCATCTTTCTCTCTTTATCTTATTTTCTTTAATTTTCTCTTTTCACTCTCTGTTTTTTATTTTCCTATTGCCACTTGCCAGAATCGGAGCCAACAGAACCCTTCTTCTCTCTTTTTCCATCTTTCTCTCTTTATCTTATTTTCTTTAATTTTCTCTTTTCACTCTCTGTTTTTTATTTTCCTATTGTCGCTTGCCGGAATTGGAAACAACGAAACCCACACTTTCTCTTGTTAGAGTCCAACGTCACCACGGGCTAACATCTTTGTTTCTTCCTTCTTTATCCTCTCTTTTTCCTATTCGGCATCTACTCCTCTCTTTCTCTCCATCTTTTTTTTCTAGACTTTTCACTTTGACGAACACTTTTTTTTTCTTTTTTCACAACTCCAATGAACTTCCAAAATTAACAAAAATTGACCGATCTTTGTGTGTGGTCCTTCGGTCGATTCCATAAACACCCTGAAATCGACTCCCACCAATGTTCGGACGATTTTAATACCGCAAGCGTACGGGTCGTCACAAGTAATATAGTGATTTTGAGTATAGAGTATCGTCTCCACAAGGATTGGATTTATTCAATTAATTACCATAAATAATCTTGCTTAGCTTTATTTAGAGAACAAAATCTAATGCCGAAAAAGATAAACTAAAAAGCTAATCTAGAAAGCAAAAGATAAATGGAGACACAATTTGGAGGGATAATTCTAGAGTGGTTGATTTCATCAATTGGACCTTTAATGCTTAATCAATTAACTAATATGGATTAACAAATCATTTGATTCATAAGTCTAGAAGCCTAATGACAAGGACTCTCCTGTCGGTCTCCTCCTATCTCATACCTTTCAATAAAGAATCTCCTTTCGGTCTCTTCTTTATTTACTTAGTATGGCATTACGACCCTTCAATACAACCTCTAACGTTATTTATTCTATCCCGTGTCACCCGAGTAAATAACATTAGTCATGCATTCAGTTCTAGTCTAAGCTTCTCTCCGTCGAGTCTCCACTTAGTAACGATTCATTTAATCAGTGATCAGTTGATTAAAAGCATTACGGACAAAATGCACAAATGAACAATAATGACAATTAAACCAAATAAATTCATTAATCAAGCAAAGGTTCAACATCTAAATCAATCTCATAGAATTTAGGAATTTACTACTCATAATCACTAAAATCCAATAATTCCTAATCCCAACAATTCTAGAAACTAAAACATAAAGGAAAAGGGAAGAGAAATGCTCATAAAAGTGTCGATCTCCTCGATCCCGCGCCGACGACCTTCATCGATCCCGAGCTCCAAAGATCTTCAACAAAGCTCCAAAACTCTCCCAAAACCCCCAATTTTAGTGTGGATTCTAGAATGGGGTGAAAACCCACAAATTGGCACACCAAACTTGGATGCAAATGGCCCTTTTTATAGGCTCCAAGCAGGCGTAGCGTCGCGACGCTACGTCACAACGTCACAGCGTCGCGACGCTTTGATGTCATCTTTTCTTGGGCTCCAAGTTGTCGCAGCGTCGCGACGCTACATGGACAGCGTCGCGACGCTACCTACTTTCTGGATTCTTCTTGCGCAGCTGCCAAGCGTCGAGACGCTAGGCCCTGGATCTTCTAGAATGGCCCGATTTTGACTCAATTTTTGGGCCTCCAACTTTCTTTTGGCCCAAATGCTTCTTGTAATAGATTTTGGACTCTTTTCTTGACCCAACTTGATAATTTAAGGCTTAGAATTCATGAATTTGGGCTCCCAACTCCTTTTTGGGCTTTTGGACTTGGATCTACAATGGATTTCTCCAAATTGCTCAAAAAGTCTCCAAAATCATCCAAATTCTCTCAAAATTCCGATTTTTCTTCTTTGACTCGGTTTTCTAAAATTTAAACATGAAATAGCATTAAAGTACACAATTCAAGCATAAAACTAGCTAAAATTAATAGGAAAATGATGACATTTATGCATGTCATCAACCAACCGACTAAAACTAATATATCGACGGTCGGTGTTGGTTTGCGCCCAAAACCGACTTCGACCGACCGATGATCACCCCTAGTTCAAACATACATTAGTTGTTTCATCTTCAACTGTCTCCCATGATCTCTGATAGAAAACTGCATGCACTCCGTCCAGACCTAGGGCTTTTGTTGGATGGATATCTTTCAACGCAACTTCAATCACGACTCTCGTAAATGGCTTAGTTAAATCTCTGTTCTAGTCAAGGCTAGCGTTAGGTTTTATGTAATCGCGGACAGAAGTGATTGCTCCCCACTTACGACTAGAAGAAGTAAGAACCTTCTGAAACTTGCTATCAAGCCAATTCACTCTTTGTCATCCACCCATCCTCCATTTTCGTCCCAAAGGCCTTTAATGATATTTCTTCTTTTCTTTTGGGTGGCTCTAATATGAAACCATTTGAGTGTCGATCACCTCGACTCAACCAATCCTCTCTCGACCTAATATTGATAGTGAGCATAGCTAGCTATTTTTCCCTAATTAATATAACTAGTCTTTTATAATTAATTGGCCAAATTTATGCATTTTCATGTTTTATTTGTAGGAAATAAGTATTGGGGCTAATCGGGCGTTCGGGACATGAAAAGAGGCTAAAGAAACAAAGAGAATCGAAGTTGGTAGCACACCAAAGAGGCCTTGTCGAGGACCAGCGTCGAGACCCTTGGTCTAGGGCGTCTCGACGCTGGCATTCTATTTTTGATCAGGCGGCAACCATAGCGTCTCGACGCTGTGAAGAATTCCAAAACAGAATTTGTGGAAGGGCGACAGCGTCACGACGCTGCCCTTATAACGTCGCGACGCTGTGACTTTTTTTCAGCCTATTAATATTTTGCGATTAGGTCAGATTGGGGGACTTATTTTGGTGATTTGGGAGCCGAAAACTCAGAGAAAAATCCTCTTTGGAAGCTGAAGCAAGTGGTGGAGAGCGGGATTGAAGACTTTGTTCGTGGAGCTCGTGACGGGGACGTGCGGTCTCGGCCACCTCAGTGTTTAATCTTCTTTCCCTCTTACTTTAGTTAGTTTTAATGGTTGTTTTAGACTTTAGTTATATCGTAACGCGTTGTATGTTTAGCTAAGTCTTGAATCTTAGGGATTGATGTAGCCGTTGGGCACTCTTGGATTGATTTATGGATGTTTTCATGCTTTCATTTATGCATAACTGATAGCACAATTTATTGTGCCATATTTTAGATGATTTTATCGTTAGTCTTGAGTATTATTTGGCCATTTTTATCTCTATTTGGTTTTGTTTTGTAGGAATCAAGTATTTCAATGGAAATCGACATTTTTGAGCTTTACCGATGATTTAGGAGCTAAAGAATAAGTTCGGGCCAAGAAAATAGAAAAGGAAGATCAATTAAAGGCCTAGCGTTGAGACGCTAGCCATTGGAGCATCTCAACGCTGGGCGCAAGTCAGCACGCGCGCAAATTCGAGGCAGCGTCGAGACGCTACCTCCACAGCGTCTCGACGCTGTGAACTTTCCAGATTTAATTAGGGCGTACGCGTGACAGCGTCGCGACGCTATGTCCTCAGCGTCTCGACGCTGTCACACAGAATCAGCAGTATTTATATTTTGCGATGCTTTCGTCAAGGGGGAGCTGTTTTGGGGAGAGAAAAACGACTTCTAGAGAGAGAAAACGGACAGAACAAGGCAGAGAGCGAGGGAGCTTGATTTTGGGAGCTTGGATCGAGAGGTTCGTGACGGGAACGCACGGGAATCACGGCCAACGAGTTTAATCTTTCTCCCTTCTTTCTTGTATTGATTTGTAGCATGTTTGGGACAAATTTCGCTTGTATTTTAGAGATCATGAGTAGCTAGATTTCGTTTCTTAGGGGCTTGATGTAGCCATTAGTTTGTATGGATTAATTTACGGTTTTTTAGGACGTTTCGTAACGCGGTTTATTTATGCAATTGTTTGATTAATGCTTATAATCTCTTGATCACAGATTGTATGTTGTTGTTTCTGAACTAATCGCTCGGGAGAGGGTAGTTTAGATTAGACTCTCAATTGCATGACTTAGGTAATTCGTTAATCGGGAGATTTGGAATTGCTTGAGAAATCGTCATGAGGATTGTTCTTATTGCTTAGGCTTATTGTTGAAATTAGATAGGGATATCAATTTCTTAATTCGCTTAAAGGATTAATTGCACTCGGGAGAGGCTTTTAATTATTCATAATCCTTGGTTTATAAACTTGTTACGAATTTGTTCTTAATTATTCGTTAAATTAATTCATGCATCTAATAGGTGAAATCAATTCCCTAAGACCTTTCTCTATTGAGTTTCCATATTGTATTGCTTTGATTAGTTTTTCATTGATTTGCATATCTCTTGTTTATTTTCTCTAAATAAAATTGGGCGAATATACCTTTAATAATTAGGGGAACTAGAAAACCAATCCAGAGGACGACATTCGATTTTAAATCACTATATTATAACTTGGGCTCGTACACTTGCGGTTAGCAATTTGCGTATCAATAACGTGTTTTATGCTTTCAATTTACCGGCCATAAATTGATTGATGTTTGAGATTAATCTAACTCGGGAGAGAGGATTTAGCTTAGAAATCGTTTTGCATGACTAGGATTAATCTTGAGATCGGGAGATAATAGTTAATTCTAGAAATCGTTAAAAAGGACTAATCTTAATGCCTTGCATGTTTAATGAATTTAGATAGGGATATCGGGTTCATTGCATGTGAGAGAATTATGTATGCTCGGGAGAGATATGTATGATTGTAGTTTCCTAGATTTATGAATCAAAGCATGTCAATTATCCATGAGTTAATCCATAATCCCAATTGGTGAAATCAACTCCCTAAGACCTTTGTCATCATTAGATTGTCACACTTTTTATTGCTTTGTGGTAATTTTTGCATAATTTGTCACTTTGTTTGGTTCCCTAAAAAAAATTGGACAAAAGTATTTTCGGTAATTAGATTGATTAGAAACTCAATCCAGAGGACGACATTCGAATTTAATTTCACTATATTATAACTTGGCCCGTACACTTGCGGTAAGCAATTCGCGCACCAAATATTCTAGTAAGGCTCTTTCTCATCTCGAAGCTCCTCTAGCTCCTTGTCCAATTGGATCACTTGAACCCTCCAATCTGCTTCATTTTTTGACTCAATCTCAGCCAACTCTGCTTCTTTCTTATCATTCAAAACCCTCTTATTTCTTATGTAAATGCTAAGGCGAATTTCAAGTTGAATGTTGGAGTTGAGTGAACAAAGCCTATGAAAATTACTTGCATAAGTTTCATTTGTTTTGATTTATACTTTTTAAGGAAAAATACACTTTTGCTCCCTGAGGTTTGAGTTAGGTTTCATTTGAGTCATTGAGTTTTCAAACTCAACAATCTTATCCTTGAGGTTTGTATTTAGTATCATTTTGATCCCTCCATCAATTTCTCCATTAATTAGATAACGAAATATTCATGTGACATTTTTTTATTAAAAAAAATTAATTTTAAAAATATTTTTAATCTTCGTTTCTTTTCTTTTCTTTTCTTTTTTCCTATTATTTTCCCATCTTCTTCTTTCCTCCCACTCCACCTTCACTTTCATCTCCATCTCCATCTTCTTCATGTATGACCACTGATCACTACTACTGCCTGCAATTTTCTTTTTCTTTCCTTCTTCTTCTTCCTCTTCATCTTAATTTCCATTCCTTTTTTTTCGTTTTTAATGGAGAAATCAAAACGAATGAGGTGTTTCCTTCATTCTAGATATGAAACAAAGGAGAAACTATGGAACGAAAAAGGAGAAACCTCTCATTCGTTCTATTCCAATTTGGAATGACGAAGAAACCTCGTTCGTTCTAGATTTGAAAAGGAGCTTTCTCCTTCGTTTTGATTTCTTCTTTGTAAACGAAAAAAGAAAGAAGAAAGAAAGAAGAAGAAAAGAAAGAGGAAAAAGAAAAAGAAGGAAAGAAAGTAGAGGGAAGAGAGAGAAAGAAGAGCGATAAAAAGAAAAAGAAAAGAAATTAAAAACATATATTTTTTTAATTTTTTTTAAATATACGTTTTTGAATTAAAAAAAATGTCATGTCAGCTTTTGCTAGCTACAATAATAAAAAATTGGATGGAGGGACAAAAATGTTACTAAACTCAAATGTTAGGGGTTAAAATGTTGAGTTTGAAAATTTAGAACTTAAAATGCAACCTAACCCAAACCTTAGAGACCAAAAGTATACTATTCCCTACTTTTAACGTTTGTAATCTTAGTATAAATCTTTTAATTGACAATAAAAATTGGTTTCTAAAACCTTTTTTTTTTTAATTTAAAATTTAATGAGAGTTTTGAAACTTTTTTTTTTTTTTTAATTAGAATGAAGTTATAAAAGAAAATAACTTAAATATTAGTTGATGTTGTTAGGACTAAAGTTAACCTAGACTAATCACCCATTTATAAAAATCAATGATTATTACATAAAATAAAAATGGACACTTATGTGTAGCAAAACAAGTCCATTGATTGCAAATATAGTAACGACATTCTATATTCTCAAATATAGCAATTTGAAAAATAAATAAATAAAAATTTTGTGTCTATTCAAACATTTTTACATAATTTTATCTTCACTCTTGTCTATGAATGATAAGAATAAATCTTTCTCAAAAAAAAAAAAAAAATGATAAGAATAAGTCTATCATTCATTTGCTATAAAATCTATCATCGATTTACCATATCAATAGATTGAAAAATGAGAAAATGTGGTATTTAACTTTTGTTTTCTATTAGTGATTATTTGCTCTATCATAAATATATCATATAAATAGAATAAAAAATATATATTATCTAAGTGATATTTGACTTTATTTTCTATCAATAATTTTTGGCATGTTCGTTTTCTATTAGGTCTATCATTGATATACTATATCATAAAATAAAATAGGTTAAGTGATATTTGATTTTGTTTTCTATCAATAAATGTTTACTTGCCAATGTAGACATTTTTATGTCTATCAGAGACAAACATCACGTAAAAATAGTCCATAAGTAATAAACATCTATCAATGTTATCACTTATATGTCTATTACTTTTTTTTAAAGGAAAAGTAAAGACTATGGCCCATGCAGGTCTCGAACCTGCAACCTTCAGTATAATGTGTACTAGTTAGGGGTGATCACGGTTCGGTTCGGTCCGGTTTTGGCCAAAACCAAAGACCGAACCAAACATCTCGGTTCTGAAGTCTTGTAAACCGAGAGAACCGACTTTTTCTTCGGTTTCGGTTAAAAACCGAACCAATCGGTTTCGGTTCTAACCGGTTCGGTTCGGTTTTAACCGAACTTTCCTTTTTTTTTTTTTTGCCCTCAGCACACCCATGTTTGTCCATCATACACACAGATCTAAAGCTTCTCAATTTAAAAAAAAAAAAAAAAAACACAGATCTAAAGTGAGAGAAAGAGAGAGAGAGTTTGGGAGGAGATGAAAGCTACAAGATTAGGGAATAAAATAGGAGGAGAAAGAGAAGCACAATAACATTCTTGGTCTCACAAGATCGGCGACGACGACGGCGGTAGGTGGTTGTGAGAGAGATGTCGACGGTGATAAAAGTAGTGATTAAAAGGAGAAGGAGAATGAATCATGCCCAAAAGCTCTAAGGAAAGGATGAGAGAAAGTGATACGAACAGAGAAGAGAGAGAAAGGAAGAGAGAGGAATTGTAGAGGGAAAGAGAAAGAGGGGTTGGGAGAGAAAAGAGGTGTCGGCTGATTGAGAGAAAGAGATTGAGAGAGAGAATATGATGTTGACATTAGGGTTTGTATGTAGAAGAATTGGGCTTTGGGCTTTTGGATGTGGGCTCTTAAGTATTATTATGTGGGTGGGCTGAAATAATTGTGTTTTGTTAAAGATAATTCGGTTCGGTTCGGTTTTATTCGGTTTTTTAAAGGACTGAACCGCGGACTGAACCGAAAATCTCGGTTTTTAATATGTTTAAACCGAGAGAACCAATTTTTTAAAGAAAACCGGACCGAACCAGTCGGTTCGGCTCGGTTCGGTTCGGTTTGTCGGTTCGGCTCGGTTTTTGCCCACTCCTAGTACTAGTATACTGTACAATGGTACATCAGTAATATATAGAGGTAAAAAGGGAATTGTATGAAAATGTCTTAATAGGCACTCAAATCTTTTTTAGGGGGAAAAATCAATTATATCCCTAAACTTTGGGGATTATATCACTTAAAAGTCCAAACTAATAATTGTACCAATTTATACCCTCAACTTTCATAAGTGAATCAATTTAGACATTTCGTTAAAAGTTCGTTTTAAAACCATCAATGCATAACTTTCACACGTGTATAGGATTTCTTTAAATGTAAGGATTGATGTAAATTAGAGGGAAATGTTGGAATCAAATAGATAATAAGAAGTTTTCATTAATATGAGTGGTTTTTCATCTTCTTGGCTTTCTCTAACTTTCTCGACTTATTTAGAAAGAATTATGTAATAATTTTTATTGCTACTTTGGTAGGTCTTTGGGAGAACAATAATTATATTGAGGTGATTTTGATTTCATTTTAAATGGAATATAAATGGAAGAGGTAAATTAATACACTTATAGAGGTTTTAGGTAAGTTGATACAATTTAGTTTGAGGTTTTAATTGATACAACCCCAAAATAGTGTATAAATTGATTTTTTTGCCTTTCTTAAAAATGTCACATTTGCAAAATCATAACCATGTTGCTATACTAGCAAATATGAAAATATGATTTTTCACTCCTTAAAAAAATTTCAAATAAAAACACATTGACTAACTTTATTTAAGTTAATTTATAACTAATAAGTTATAAAAAAACATTTTATTACATATGTAATTGCTTATTAGAAAAAATACTATAGTTTTAATTCATTGAATCAAAATATTTAAGTTCTAAATATTTTAAAAAATTGATCCTAAATAAATATAGACTTTAACAAATATTTTTCGAGTTGTTTAAAATAGAACCATATTAAAAAAACACTACAACAATTCTGGGTTACGATGTCGGTTGGCATTTTTACAACAATGACGGATTGACTCTAAGATGACGGATTGTGAAAAAAACGCCACTTTTTCCGAAAAAAAACGTGAACTTTTGGAAATTTGAGGTACGATGATGGTTTCTAACCGTTATTAAAGAAGACCCTTCCACGACGGTTCTTACCCGTCATCTAACGTTTATAAAAAAACGGAAACCTAATATGACGGTTTTAAACCGTTATTATATGTGATTTAAAAAGGGCGTGAAAAGATTTCTTATCGATGTCGATTTAGAACCGTCATCAAATATAGTCCTTCAATGACGGTTATAGCCCGTAATTAAAGATATGTATAAAAAAGGCGTCGCATTTTTTGGAGAAAGGCGGAAAAATTTCTCAACGATGTCGGTTTAGACCTGTTATCAAAGGTAGTCTTTCAATGACAGTTATCGCCTGTCATTAAAGATATGTATCAAAAAGGCGCCGCGTTTTTCGGAGAAAGGCGGAAAGTTTCAGAAAAATTTCTCAACGATGTCGATTTTTGCCCATCATCTAACTTGTCATCCATGGTGGGCTTCAATAACAGTTAAGGCCTGTTATCGTATGTTGGGCTTCTATGTCGGTTTTGGTCTTTCTATTCCATTAAAGTATTGAGACAATCTAGATGACGGATTTAAACCGTGATAAAATATGGGCTTCAATGATGGTTTTGGCCCGTCATCTAACATGGGCTTTAAAAATGGTTACGACCCGTTATTGTATGTTGGGCTTTAATAACGGTTCGTGCGTAAGGGGTCCTTTTAAACGACGTCGTTTTATGTTTCGTTTAATTCACGGTAACGGTAAGGCAAATACAAACATGGGCTTTAATAACGGTTTCCCTTTGCCTTTAATTTCCTTTTTCCTTTAATAACGGTTTGTGCCCTAATCTTCTCTCTTTTTCTCTACGTCATTTGTGCCCTAAACGTATGACAAAGATGTCGGTTTTAAACTATCATCATTGTAATTCGTCATCGTACGGGTTCAATCACACCCAGAACAACCACAGTTTTCAACTGCCATTGTTGTAATCTGTCATTATACATGTATGATCACAGAGGCGTTTGATGACGGTTTGTAACTATCATTATTGTAATCCATTATCATAGGAGTTCAATCACACCCAGAACAACAACGGATCCAAATCCGTGATCATAGGGGTTTAATAACAGTTCAAAACCGACACCTAAGTCCAAAATTGTTGTAGTGAAGAAAATTTTGTCTCTACTTTTATTTTAACTAGCAAGAATTTTAATTACATTCTTTTTGTTCCTTGCCCAATAATGCATATGTACACATGAGATTATCGCTTATCATTAATTGATTATATAATGATTGAATAATAACAATAAACTAATAACTTTTTTTCCTTTTGAAGTTTAGTAATCAATAATATTTAATTTACGAGACAAAGTAAGCATTAACTTAGCGGTAATTTGTATATACCCTCGGCCAAGAAGTCAAAGGTTCGAGTTCCCCACCTCCAAATGTTGTTTAACTTAAAAAAAAAAAACTTTAATTTACATAATTGATCAACTTAAAATCCATTTGATAACCATTTGGTTTTTTATTTTTAAAAATTAAGCTTATAAATAATATTTCCACCTATAAGTTTCTTTGTTTTGTTCTCCACCATTTTTCCCATGTCTTTAAAAACTAAGTCAATTTTTGAAACTAAAAAGAAAAATTACAAAACTTGTTTTGTTTGTGAAATTTGGCTAAGAATTCAAATGTTTCTGTTATGGGTGAATTTGGACCTAATTTCATTAAAGTCAGAATGACAAGTGGCAAGAGTAGAAACAAGTCCAAGGAGACTCCTTGGACCTAGGTCAATCTCTATTTTTATTCCCTCTCCTAAAATAGAAGGAAAAAACCCTAGATCAACTATAAATAGAGGAGGCTAACCCCAAGGTAGGGGGACTGAATTAGGTATTTGTTCTTTCCCTTAGTCTTCTTCCTGATTCTTAATTTACTTTCTTCACTCATGATCTCCCAACGTCTTTTTCCGACAAATAAATTCACCGTTGTTGTTACGTGAAGGTTAGGTGAGTTTCCCTGCGTGAATTTTGGCATCAACAATTTCCTTAACAAATAAGATGAAAACTATTGCAAGGAAATTGGAAGAAAACAAGCACAATTTTCAAAAACCAAATGGTTATTAGACGAGACTTATAATACTCACATTTAAAACTACAATAATCACTAGGTCAAAATCGTACTAATCATAGATATAAATATATTTTTTAGCTCCTTTGTTTATAATGATGAGCTACAATTTTATTATAGGTTAGATTACAAATTTGGTCCCATTGGTTAGGAGAAAGTTAAGTCTATAATTTTTTAAAGTTAATTAGAATTTCATCGATATGGTTTTTAAAGTTAGAATGTCATCCCTATTGAAAAAACTTCATAAATAGTCCCTACCATTAGAAGCCACTAATGGATTGAATACGTGACAGGGTGGTTAGTTGTCATGTATTGATCAATAGTTAGTGGCTTCTAACAACAACGTACTCAATCTATTAGTAGGTTCTAGTGATAAGGAATATTTATGAGGTTTTATCAAACTATAGAGACACAATTGTAACTTTTAAAATTATAGGACTAAATTCTAACTTTGTCCTGACCATAAGAACAAAATTTGTTATTTTAACCTTTATTATGTATACAAAAGCATGGAATGCCACCAATGGTTCATGCATCATGTCACTATCTCATTGAGCTAGGTGTCAGCCATGGTATGGTTCATCCACTACATTTTTATAAGAGCATATATTTATAAAAGTTGAAGATAATTTTGAGGTCTTTTCAAAGTTATTTATTTATTTTTTTTTTATTTATAGCCAAAGCACATGGAATGCCAGAAAAAACTTTGCTTCAATTATTGAATGACTAAAAAATGACCCTTTTCTTGACTGATGACAATAGAGAAATAAAGTGACAAAGCACAGCCACATCTAATTATTCCTAGTTTTAGTGTGCACTATAATAATTGAACATTTTACCGTGTTTGGGTTTTTAGAAATTTATATATATTTTTTTTATAAATAGAGTTTAGCATCTTTTGATATTGTGTGAAATTTTATTAATATTATTTTTAATGATTCAATTTGTCTTATTAATGTTAAAAAGAAATACACTTTGGTCCCTAGATTCACTTTTTTCTCTAAGTTCAGAAATCAATATTTTTCTTAGTGAAATATTGAAAACATTTTTTTAGCTAAAAGGAAAAACTTGTTGATTAGATTTTTGTATTATTATTTTTAAGCTAACATAGAATGGTTGAATAACAAGTTTAGTCCTTAATTTTCAAAGTTGTGTCAAGTTTCAATATTGTGTTTAATATAATAGATCCTTTAAGTTGTAATTTGTGTCTAGTAAGTCTTAGATCTTAAAAAATTCCTCATAAATTAGAGATTTATTAAACAATTTTTTTTTGATCAATTACCTATCATACATAAAATAAAAAGTTCAGAGATCTATTGGGTACTATGAAAAGTTTAGAGACACAATTTTGAAAGTTTGAAAACTAAAGTGGTAAATTTTTACCTATGTAAATTCATTTTGCTAATATAGTGTCAATTATATATTGAGCAAAATAATTAAACAAACAAACTAAAAATCACCCTTCCTCTTCTTCACGTAGGAAAAAAAAATGCTAGAAATATCTTCTTCTAACCTATTTCTTCATACAAGACAAACAAATTAGGAAATTCCAAAGAAAAAAAAAAACTCGAACCCAAAAGAAGAATAGGTACTTTTATAACTTTTATTTGAAATGCTGCGAAGGTTAGTATCTTTGGTTTCATATCTTGAGGAGTATAATAAGTCAATTTATAACTTTTAACACCAGCTTTGAATCCAATACCTGCTTTTGTCTCTGGATCAATCCTAATCCACCACCTATTTGACTCTTTTTGAGTGTATAGCTTAGTTGGTAGAACATTGGAATTTTAACCTAATGGTCACAGGCTCAAGTTCTGCTATACCCAAACCTACCTTGCACACGAGACTCTTTTTCAGGATGTGTGGTAGCGTTAAAAGATCACTCCTTGGTCTTTAGCTTCACTCCAACTCTTTTGGATAGATAGAAAAAAGAAAATGTTCATCCAATCTCTTTTCATTGTCCTCAAGCTCGAACTCATAATAGTTTACGGGATCTTCAAACATGATTTCTTAGCCATAGTTTGAAAATTTCAGCCAAAAGTATTCATGAGGGAAGGTCTTTGTGAGCTATGGATTTGCCCTAATTTGAATAGTGTTGATGCAATGCTTTTTGTCAATCTATGGGAGGGTGTGATGAGCTTTCTGAGTAACAAACTCAAACAATTACCTCATTGGATTTCATTGTGGATCAATTAGTAGTTGTTATGATTGGTGTAGAGGTTCAAGTAATAGAACTTCTAGTATCATAGTTTTTCATAACCTTTTGAATCCACAATTGAGTAGAACAAAATGCACACATAACAAAAGTGTGCAAGGCAGCCCCATAAATCGATAAACATATCATAAGATGCATCGTAAAACATTTGGTTAGAGGTTATTTCAACAGATTGTTTTAGTGGCATTAATCATTAGAGTCGAAATTACATCGAGCGCCTATTGCCTCTATTTATGGACATGGAATAAGGTATAGGAGAGGCCACCTTATTTGTTAGTCTAACATTGAATTATAAGGAAAATAGTTGTCAACATGCACACTTACATAATTTATCATATCTGTTAATATATATATATTTGCACATGTTCATGGTCCCAATCATAAAAATCAATATTCAACATGTGTCATGTCATGAAGTATTATATATAGAACTATATCTACAACTAATAATGATTATCACATATTTGTAGCATATATAAAAACTGATGTTAGGGTTTCTGATGTTAACTATTTGAATAAAGACTTGTTGCTTTCACCGTTTTAGTCTAATTATGAGAATTAAGGCAAGGGTTGTGTCACTAAAAATCTTAGTATGATACTTATTTAATGCATATAGATAATGTCTAAATTTTTTTTTTTTTTTTTTAATTTTAGGATTAAAAAGAGAAATTTATAAGAAGAATTTTTGCTTAAAAAAATAAGAATACAGATTTGTGAAGAAAAAGAGCATGCAGTTGATGTACAATTATTTTGTTATAGGAACGGAAGGAACAGCACTGTTACGGGCAAAATTAGCCAATAATATTTCTATTTAGAAAGGCCCAAACTTGTCAGACCCGAAAGCAGAAGAAACAAGTCGGAATCAACGAGGAAAGGGCCGGAACTCATTCCGACCCAAGATTCATACCCTCGGCCTCGGCCCAAGGGAGAGGTTGAGGATGACGATCGGCCTCGGCCCACTGCCGAGGCCGACCAGGGCCAAAGGCCCGAAGTCTGACTGTAGATAGGCGACAATGGAAACCCTAGAAGAAAATTGATAAAAAGGGAATATGGCAACACACACAGGTATGAAAAACTATCCCTGAAAAACCTTCGGCGATTTCTCCGTTGAGTACTTACTTAAGCATCGGAGTGTGTGTGGTCTACACCACACCGGTGTGCAGCATTTGTTTGTCTTGCAGGTCACGTCTTTCCCACTCTTTTACAAATTCATCGTTGGTTGTCACGTGGAGCGAAGGGAATTTCTCGGAGCGAAATTTGACCATCAACAAGTACAATTTGTGGATGCATATGATGGAGCAATCGAAGCAGAAAATACAACACCCAATGCCTACCAGGTCATTAATTTACATGATTTTTTTTTACTAAGATGTATGTCCTAAAGTCTTGTAATAATTGCCAAAGTGAACTTAGCTCAGCGGTAATTCGTATGTACCTTCGACCAAGAGGTCAGAGGTTCAAATCCCCCACCCCCAAATGTTGATGTACTCAAAAAAAAAAAAAAAAAAAAAGTCTTGTAATAATTTATGCATGTAGTTGACATGAGGATTATGTTCAAGAAATAATCTAAAGAATTTATAGTATATGAATAAGAGTGTTGTCTTATCTTGGTAACACTATTGATATGACCCACCTTGTATTAATAATTACAAATGATTTGATCAAAATCGTTTATGTAGAGACAAATGAGTGGTAGTATCATATACAATGAGCTTGTATAAGACCAGACCACATAAAATATTTAGACTCCATTTGGTTCGTGATCCATTTTTGTTTTTATGTTTTTTAAAATAAAAAATAGAAGGAAAATAATGAATACATGTTTGGTATACCGATTTTCAAAAACAATTTTCGAAAACAACTCAAAAAATGGTTTGTTTTAAAAAACGATAAAATGTTGTTTTTATTGTTTTTTGATTTTGTTTTTAAAATAATGGAAACACAGGATACAACTTTAAAAACATGGGATATATTCTTTTTCCTTCAAACATTGCTGCATTATCCACAAACAACATTTTCTATTTTTGATATCCAAATTTTCTCCAACTTGATCTAAACAAAAAAATACAAAATTACTGTTGTGTAAATAATGTGTATGGTTGATAGTAATGTTTTAGTTGATATTTTTATATATTCCTGTCAATTTTGATGTACTCCCTGTTCACACGAGATTTCGACAAGGAAATTTAATTCGTGGAAATGAACTTGATTTTATTGATTTTGTATGTAGAAGTGTTACAGTCTCTAATATTTATCCTCTGATGCTTTCTCTCAAAATGTAGAGTCTGGTCTGAGGGCTGGCGAGCTTGATCTCAGACGAAGGAAGGTTGAATCTTCAACTTGTATCTTGATGAAGAAACGGTTGATTCTTTGGAGTCTTCCAGTCGTTGGATCTTCTGAGTCTTGAGATGGTCGAATTCTGAATCTTGGGTCTTCTGAATTCTCTGGACTCTCTGACTTCTGAAGACTCTGGACTTTGGGAGAATGCTCTGGGCTCTGGCTTCTCTGACTCTGTCTGAATCCCCAAAATGAATGGTGGTCTCCTCTATTTATAGAGTTTGATGGACCTCATATGGGCTTGGGCTTGGGCCCAACCTTTGGGCTTAGGCTATATTTGGGCTTTAATCCAACTTATTTTTAGTAAAATTGGATTATTTTAATTTAGCTCAATTTCTTCGATGATCTCGGGTCACATTCGTCTCGGGTCCAATTGCCACGTGGCATAATTTGATTGGACTCGACTTATGTCATCTGATAGATCAATAATAGACAGGTGGCATTGTTTGATTTGCCGAATTTTAATGTCTATTAATTTAATTTAGGGACACGTGTAAATTTGTAATTGGTCCCAAAATTATTTTATCATTAATTCAAATTAATGACGTGGCAATTTGTGATTGGCCGAAATTTCTCACTCAACACTCCCTTAACCTCAAAACTCTTTATGAGCTAGCAGGGGACCTAATGGACCTACAGATCAGAAGCTTCAACGATATGCGATCAATTGGCTAAACTCATTAACCAAGTTAATCAACATTTGTTAACTGTGGGTCACCCCACTAAAGACCCACAGCTGCACTCTTCTTACTGTAGAATATTTTTGTGTCCACAGATATTGACCAATACTGGTAAGTCAATCCTTCACGAATGTTCGTAACGCCAGCTGGGTCAAATTATCGTTTTACTCCTAGGTTACTTTTAGATCCTTAATACCACTGATTCCTCTAATGAGCAACCTATTTATGGTCCAACCAATAAAGAAAAGTTCCTCTCGGGCCAGGAGAAGACCGTGCGCCTTTGTTCAAGACCCGGAATCAGCCCTTAAGGGAACACTCATCTACTTGCCCTAAAGACAGGAAGGAGTGAGTTCCATCTTGTGTTGTTATGTTCCCAGCCCCCACTCGGTCTTGCCCCTGAAATGGTAGGCTTATTGAGTCGGTGTAACTAGCCACTTTCACCCATACAAATCTAAGGATAATCCCTCATGAAAAGGAGTTTATAACACACCCAGGATTAAGATTGAGTTACCTAAGTCATCCTATTGAAATAGAAACCTAACTAGTTAATGGTATTACATCTAGTGGTTACTATTCTGTGGTCCGGTCTTATGCAAACTCATTGTATAGGATACCCCACTCGCATGTCCACTACATGAACGCGTTGGATCAATGCAATTGTATCGAATACAGAGTGGGTCGTATCACATAGTGTCGCCGGGATAAGGTACCGAGTCTTATCCCTATACTATAGACCTTTTAGGTTGTTACTTGAACATTGATTTCCGTATGTCCCCACATACTTGTTCAAGTTTCATTTAAACAATCTTTGATCTTAATTTATTGGATTTAGGGTTAATTAATGCAAAACACATTCAATAACACTTTACTGAATAACTCAAATAACACTTTATTGAGATTAATTAATTTGTTACATTTACTATCCACGAGTTTTAGGGCATAAAACCCAACATATAGAAATTCCCTACACTTTCAAAAGCAAGGTTCCCACAAGCCAGATCTTGGTCCCAAAGAATAGTCGAGAAGATCCATTGGTGGTGTCCAAAGAGTTTGGTGTTCGTGTTGTTGTTTGTTGTACGTGAGGGAATTGCTTGCTATGCAGTGATTGAAGAAAGGTCTTCAAGGGTAAGTCTTTCTTTTCCCTTAGAAAGCATAATGCTTAGCCTTAGAACATATGTTGAACTATTCTGTATGTTTTCCTGTACCATTTTTATGCAATTCCTAAGTTTAATTGAAACATACGCATTCACGTAGACTTTCGCTATGAGATTCGATCCCTTTAATTGGTATCACAGTCATATCGTGTTTCAACTTCTCTTAGAATTGTACGGTATAGGATGGTGGGTAGCTTTTTTGTGCATTTTTTTTAGTACATCAACATTTGGGTGTGGGGGGATTTGAACCTCTAACCTCTTGGTCGAGAGTACATGCCAATTACCGTTGAGCTATGCTCGCTTTGGCTTTTCTGTACATTTGATGTATGAAAGGTTTGTGAATTAGATGTTTTCGGTTTTTGGCATTAGATGTATAGCTTTTCTATTGATTTGGTCAATGTAAGGGTGCATTGTTTATGTGCATTTAATCTTGGAATCGAGTCTGTAAGTCCATGTCGATCGTGGCAAAGTGTTGTTGTGAAGGAATGTCGGAAATTGGAGCCAAATTCGTGAAAAAATGAGGCTAAAATCAAAACAGAGTATGTTTGTCGAGAGGACAACTTCGAGACGCTGACACTACAAGGTAGAAGATCATCTTTTTGCGACGTCGAGCACAGTATCAAGTCGCTATCCCTCTTAGCGCCTCGACACTGTCAAGACAGCGTCTCAATGCTATCCCTAGAGCAAGATTCCACCGAGACTTTGGAGCGTGAATTTGATCGTGGGAATGTGGCAGAGCAGTTTTTGGACTTTTTTTTTTTTTATGGAATTAAATGTAATTCTCATTTTATATAATTAAATTAATATAAATTTGATTATATTATTATTATTTATTATTTGGAGGACACCACTCAAAGAGAGGAAATCTTTAAACTAAAACCAACCATGAAGGTGGGAGAAAATGTTTATTGTGTCTATAACCTCATCCTATTAGTTTTAATGCTTTTCTTGGGTTTGCTTTTTTTGATTGTAAGATGATTTTATCATTATTTGTGTTTCTAAATCAGGTGCATTGTGGTTTTATGAAAAATGGTTGGGCTGAAATGATTCCCGTTGATATCAAGTATGTCAAGAAGTGTAGGTTTGTGGTTGCCTCACTCGACAATCGTCAAATATAAGTGTTCACTCTAAGGATCTATTTTGTTTTCTTATGGTGGTGGATGAAATTTCTATGCAATTTATAAGAGAAAACGTTACCATTGAGGAGGAAAATGATGGAGGAAAATGAGTTGGTATATGGCGCCTTGTTCTAGTGAAGTATCCACCCTATGATGAACCAAGAAGAAATAGAAAGGTTCCAAAGATATTTAACTCATCGGTTGTTCCCTGAAGCACAATATAGTATCTAGATTGATGGTAAAATGGAGTTGATAGTTGACCATTTGCTCATTCTAGAAAGGTGTTAACTTTTATGAACTTCCTTATGATTCCACGTTTTCTTATACTTTAATTAAAAATATATTGCCATCTTCTTTCAAAATACACCTACAAAGATATCATTTGACATGATTATAGAATATCCATAAGGGTTATTACTTGTGGGAGTGTGAGACCTGTTAACTCATTCGAGAGATTTTTTTAAGCTTAGAGTGATTGAACTTCTAAGAAATACTTCCTCTGGTCTTGTAAGTGTTCTTCATAGTTACTTGTCATGCTCACTGCAGATACTCGTGGCGTGGGAAGCATACCTTGAGCACCATCATAGTATCTAAGAAGAGGCTGATTCCAATAACCATGGAACCATGGAGTCCAGAGAAGAAAATCGTCAGTGGTAAGTCATGACCATCCTTATCAGATTTCATTATTATTTTTCTTCAAAATAATTCATTTGATTTTCTCATATGAATTTTTTCTATAATATGTAAAATTAAAAATCCAATAAAACTCACATCAGTTCCTTGATAATCACTATTTTTTACATATATAAAATGTCGAAACTCTTTGTAACAAAATTTTTTGAAGTGTTACGATTGTTGTCACATGTTTGGTTCTAAAAGAATATCACATAGGCATTGGTATCTACTAAGAATTCTTAAAATGAACCGTGCAACTCTAAACTTGTGGTTGTGTTTGCTGATCATGCTTTCTAACTCGACCTCTTGTCTCCACAAATATATTGTACTGATCAAAATTTATGAAAATGTAGATGTTCCAGGGAGTCATTATTATACGGGAGCATACAAAAATGATTAACTTGTTTAGCTTCTTGTGGTTCAATGAAGTCCACATATTCACACCAAGAGACCATCTAAGTTTTGACTGTGTGATATATAGGCTAGGGGATTCTTTAAGTTCTTTATGTTTCCCAATTGCGAGTATTAAATCAATTTTTATTTTGCACCCACATACGCATTCTTCTCTCATAGAGTGGGTTAAAGATTGGAATCAACTTAAGGGGAATATGAGCAAATATGAAAGAGTATAAACAATGGAAGCAGCGAATCATATCCCTCTCTCACTCCATCTACCAAGTTTTGAGATCTATTTAATTCAAATTTGCCGTTTAAAAAAAGAAAAACCGTTCCATACTCCGTAATATTATTATTGACAATGGCTTATAATAAAACAATAAAAGCAAATTAGAACACAACAAACGGTGGTATTCATAATAACATAAAACTGAATTCCTCATAAATTCTCAAATCTGTTCAGAATACAAGATATAATACCAACTTATATAATAAATAGACAAGAACGGAATTGAATTAGGGCCTTTCTAGAACATAGATACCCTAATAGTTGTTGAGCATGCCCAAAGCAAAACTGATGCCACAAACCAACAAAAATAATTAAACATAATACAGACATTGGAAGAGCTCGATGTCCTTCCTAAAAAAATGTTGTTCCCATTCCGATTTGCTTGTAAAGAGGTTGAACTGTGAGAATGAGATGTCACACAACCTTTTATTTTTCACTCTCAATTATGCAATATGGAGAGATAAGGAAATGGAAGAAAGGGAGAGACTGGAAATAACATTTCTCAAAGCTCATTATGATCTATCTACACGGCCTCTTACGGTATGTAGGAGCTTTGCTTCATCAATTTGCAGATTCTCGGCTGTAAAACTGATCAAGAGTCTTCGCGGGTATACGATGGAGAAGTTCGCGAGGGAAAATGCGAAGCAGTGTCCATGCCAGATCGAGCGATTGGAAAATGTTTCGAGTATCGTACGCTCCTTGAGTGACAAACTTCCTCTCAAATTTGTCCAAGAACTCTAAATAGAGCTGTTTTCAGAACGTGGTGTTAGTTCGTTGTGAGAATGGAATTTTACATTGTAATACAATTATCATCGGAACATGGAAGATGAAATACCAGATCCTCAGAAGAGAGTGCTTCTTCTCCGACCACGGCTTTCATTGCCTGAACATCCTTCCCAATTGCATAATTTGCATAGAGCTGCGAGTTCACCGTGCATGGATATTTAAATCTGGCTCAAAGATGGATATGTAAAACTATAAGAAAGAAAGCTAACCTGGTTGGATACATCAGCATGATCCCTACGGGTCATTCCCTCACCAATGGCACTCTGCAGTAACAGAAGACAGTTTTAGATTATATCATGAATTTGTTTAGGTTTCTAACTATACTATCATCAAACATTGTTGAAGAAAAATTACCTTCATTAGACGAGACAGTGAAGGAAGGACATTAATTGGTGGGTATATCTGGCCAAGCCAAGAATATAATCATCAGTTTCAGAGTCAAATGGAAGAATACTCATGAGTAACAATTATCATTCATAGACTATGATTATAAATTGGAAGTTCGTGAAAAAGAAACTTCAGATTTCTGGCAACCTGCAATCAAGGAGCATATTTTTCCATTTGGGTATATAATTCATGGATTGACGATTTATCAAAATTGAGGCAGTATGTTACTGTTAATTTTTTAAAAAGTCATCGCCAAGCCAAATACAACTTATGTCTGAAGAAAAATAGAACAGAATTACTCTCAAGGTATGGCTTACATCAATATCCTTTCCATTAAGATTTATTACTTTGAATATAATAAGCCACAAATGGGGCGTTCTACATTCCCATTTCAACTTCTCTCCATTAGAATCGTTCAGTTTCTTGTAAGAATCTAACAGTGAATTCACTTTCAGATTATAATAATGTATAATGCTCGCTATACACCTACACATAAACATAATACCTTTTTAAATGAATATAAACACGATACATTTTAGCTAGCAAATATCAGTAAGTTGACTTCATGGTTGATTTTTTGTTCTGCAATTAGGGAACACGTTATATATTATAAATCCTAAGCTCCATAAACTCACCTGTCTGTTGTAGAGCTGCCTATCGATGTAGATCTGTCCCTCAGTAATATAGCCAGTAAGATCGGGAGTAGGATGTGTAATATCTGATCAACGCCAAAACCAGAAAAGAATCAATTAAAATGCTAAGAAACAAAAACATTTACTTCACATGACAATAAACATAGCTTGAGAAGACATTACCATCGTTTGGCATAGTGAGGATTGGGATTTGTGTGATGGATCCTTTGCGTCCTTCAATACGTCCAGCTCTTTCATAGATTGTAGCAAGATCGGTATACATATAACCAGGGTACCCACGCCTTCCAGGTACTTCCTCTCGTGCAGCAGACACCTGCAAAAGAAGTTGGTTGTTTTATTTGTTCTTTAAATTCTTTTCTTCTCTTTTCCTCTTCTTGGCAGGGAACATCTTCCGAACTTAATGTTTCCCTTCAAAATTTTTAGGATTCTCTATGAATTTTGAAATTATTTTGAAACTCTTAAAAGTGATCTTTTAATCATTTTAACAGATTTGAATGCTTCGTAAATTAATTTGAGAAGCAAAAAGGTATTCAGTTTCTTCACTAAAAAAAAAACTTCTTGAATATATATCAGTTAATTTAACAGAGTTGTCATCAACTAAAAGCAATTTTTTAAAGGGTAAAAGAAACTATAGTACTACAAGATTGGTCATAGGTCAGCTGAATTCCAATTAAAACAAAAGCCAAAAAGATTTGCAATCATCTAGGACATCCCGCATCTACTATTGCATTTGATTACAATCAAGTAACATTTTTAGAAACTGCAAACTATAAAGTAAATACATCATTGCATTACCTCTCGAAGCGCATCGGCATAAGAACTCATATCTGTCAGTATGACGAGAACATGCTTCCCACATTCATAAGCCAAATATTCAGCAGTGGTAAGAGCAATACGAGGAGTGATAATACGCTCAATTGTAGGATCATTAGCCTGTAAAACACCACAGCCTCCATATTTAAGAACAAATAACTACAACAAAGATTCATCAGTTGATGTAGAAAAAGAAAATACCAGGTTCAAAAATAGGGTCACTCTCTCCATTGAACCATTTTCCTCAAAATCACGTTTAAAAAATTGAGCAGTCTCCATGTTAACACCCATAGCGGCAAAAACAATGGCAAAGTTGTCCTCTTCACCACCCTGTAAATAAAATCTAAGTCAATAAAAAAAAATTAATTAATAAAAAAAAATAAAAATAAAAAAATAAAAAAACTATCCGCTACAACAAGCATCAAGATTATCAAATTAATACACCAAGGAACTGTCTTGAAAACCAATAACCAATTACCCAGTTCGCATATATTTCAGCAGTGTAGTAACTTGCATGTAATTGCAAATTTGACTTGAAAAGCTTAAAGATTATATCCATTTTTAATTCAATGGGAAACTTCTTCAACTTGGAGATCAAATTCATTATATTTTTTAATTATATTATAAAATTATTGTACACATTTGTTGAAGGAAGTACAACCTCTATATATTGTAAATAACACAAATTTCAAAGTGGATTTCTACCATTTGATCCATTTTCCAAACTAACTCGTTGAGGAAGCAAAACATAAAACAAACACATGCCTGCAAAATTATACAGCTATATTTTATACCTCAAGAAGATCGTTAGATTTCTCCAACCGCTTTACCAAGCCAGCTTGACGACATATCTGGGCAGCAATTTCATTGTGAGGAAGACCTGCAGCTGAGAAAAGTGGGATCTTTTGTCCTCTAGCAATGGAATTCATGACATCGATTGTAGAAATCCCAGTCTGTATCATCTCCTCAGGATAAGTTCTCTCACTAGGGTTTATAGAACTCCCTAAGGAAGAAGAATAGCAAATGAGGAAAATAAAATATAGAACTGTGGATTTATCAAAATGGAGAAAGAAGGAAAATGATTTCTCCAGATTTCCATCAACACACCTGAAATATCCAAGTAAGCCTCAGGCAAGATAGGAGGACCATTATCAATGGGTTTTCCAGAACCATTAAAAATTCGCCCAAGCATGTCCAAGGAGACTGGAGTCTTCAAAACCTGCAAATGTGATATAGAACAGAAGTAATGAGCAATAGAATTAGGTATAGAAAAAGGTTAAATTATTAAGGATCACAATGAATGAAAAAAAGATTCACCCTAGAATCTATTCTATAACATAATCAATTTCAATTTTCCATGACCTGGTGGCTGGCAGCAAAATTTCCAAAAATTTCGGTACCCAAGCAAACACATACAGGTAATGATAGTGCCATTACAATATATAGAATTTCTAGACACCAGTTGAAGTACCCCTTGGAACATTTGGTTAAAAAGGAAATGACATATCTTTTAAGATAAACTCTTGAACATTGAAAAGCTATGCAGTTGAACCGATCTATAGTCTCTTTATGGCATCACTGATTAACCAAGTATGGTTTTTCCTTTATTATACAAGTTTCTTGGCAATATTTTTCCCCTTTATCTGAGACTGATAGTTTACGACAAAAACAGAGAGATTTGAATAAATTCATTTGACAAGAGAAATTCAGTCATTTATTCTAAATTGGAATTGTACCTCTCCAGTAAATTGCACAGTTGTATATTTGTTATCAATTCCAGATGTCCCCTCAAATACCTGGCAATTGAAAACAACAAAAGCCAAATGAAAATATTATAAGTAGATGAACTGCTTTCCATGAATAAACATCATAAAAGAAAGTGAGGCAGTATAATCTCAGTAGACAAATAGCAAGAACTGATAGTATCAACTTGATCAAAACCAGTGTGTCGTCTAGAGACAAGCACCCACTCAAAGGGGACACATTATTCCCTGAACCTCAATCTTAGATAGGAAACCAGTCCGATAGTGAAACTAAAAATAAGACAGAACAGAAAAGCGCTAAAGAAATAACCTGGACAACAGCTTTCTCCCCATCAACTTCCAGGACTTGACCACGTCTGGTTGTTCCATCACCTAGACGAATATTAACAATTTCCTGAAATTTAGGTCCCTGGAAATTTGAGAGGAAGAGTTAGTAACTAGATCCTCTATAAAACGTACTTAAAGAATTAGAGAGAAAGGATCCAAACCTTGACTTTGTCCAGAATTACCAAGGGACCAGCAACACCAGAGACTGTTCTATATTCTGCAGCATGAAAACCAATCGAAAATCATTTACACAGCACAAAAGCTCCAAGGTTTTTGAAACTCAAGCTTACATCCATTTGATCACAATAAAGCTTCAAAAATAGACAAATGAGAGCAAAGATAAGCCATTGAAAAACCTACCCATGCCAATCTCCAGCGTCCCCTCCTCTGCATCGTGATTCTTTTGTTCCACACACATAACTTCAAACTCTACCACACCAAGAACAAGAAAGACCAAAATAACTCAATTGAATGTATCACTACACAATTACTCAAATCACCTTCAACTTCCTTAACACAGACCAATCACAACAAAACAACAAAAACACATAAAAATCCTCGAAATCAAATGGCTGCAATTCGCGTCCACAGAAAAAAACAAAGTTCGGATCAAACAAGCGTAATCAACAACTACAGTCCTGAAGAGGCAAATAAATACATATTCCCAAAGATAACGAGAATGCGAAGCAATCAAAATAACGATTCAGAAACTTTCCGAATTCATCACGAATCTGGAAGAGAACATGAAGATTCAAACCTTTTGTGTTTTGCTTCTTCTGATCTGATAGAGGAACCGAGGGGGAGGAGAGATGTGGACAGCAGTGAGAAGATGTAAATTGGGATCTGACGGAATGGAAATATTATTATTAATTATTAATAATAGAAAAGGCTTCGCAAATCCATTTTCATTTTTTTAAAAATTTCGTCATTGAGATATTAAATTAAGAATTAAGGTTAAAATATCACTTTGGTTTATGTATTTTAAAATTAATTCTATTTTAGTCTTTATTTTTTTAAAGTTCATTTAAAATTAATTCTTATCAAATTTGATAAAATAAAAATGAATGAAAAACACAATGTAAATATATTTTTAAAATTTATAGAGATAATTTTTTTTTTAAAAAAAGTTAACTATAAATTAATGGGGATAAATTTGAAATTTGGTTAAAAATATGAAAATTAAGTTTAAACTTTTAAAACTAGATAGATTAAAATAAAATGTTAAAAAAAATACGGATATTAAAATTTAAATAAAATTAGTAATTTGGTAAGTTAATTATGGTATGATGAAAAATAAATGAGTGGTAATGGTAATATTAAGAAAAAAATATTCTTGCGTAGTGTTTTTTTGGGGTAAATTTTGTCCTTGATACGTGGCGAGAAACTACTCATCCACGATTTTCAGATGATGGGAATTTTTTTTTTATATACTTTTGGAGAGGTGAATTGACAAAAATGCCCTATAAGGGGACTCGATTCATTATTTGTATTGAAGATATTGTTGGGAGTGCGACCAAAGTCCCACATCGGCTAGATGAGGGGATGACCATGGGTTTATAAGGGAGGACAGCTATCTCCACTAGTAGTAGGAAAGGAGTTGTGTCTTGTGGAGAAGAAGAAAGAAAGAAATATATTTCATAAGAATTATATAAGTTGACCTCTTTGAAAATAACATTTTTTGTATGTTTAGATGACAAATTTTGATCTTCAAGTGATTTGATAAGAATTTTTGTATTGACATTGAAAAAAGTTGTTAATGTGAAATTACATATTTAGAAATATATTTTCTAATATTCAGAACAATTTGTCCTTGTGTTTTGTTTAACGTCATCGCACAACATAATATAACAGGAAATTTGTTTCCTTTCGAACTTGAATGGATATCATTTTGTGCTATTAGGTGGACTTAATTAATGGAAATCATGATATCAAAATGTGTTTCCCTGTTCTCCCATTACTACTTCGACAATTTAAATATAGCTCCTATACTTTTTCTTGAAGAACTTTCTCCAAATAGGTATATATAAATTACATAGAGCTTTAAAGGAATGGTACAAAGATTGCAAGGAAAAAGTTATAAATTTAAGAAAAAAGAAAAAAAGAAAAAAAAGTAATTGCATAATAATTAGACTATTAATATATTGATACAAAAAAAAATGTTTATTAGTGTTTTTTTTTTAAATAATTTTTTTAGTAAAAAGAAAAAAGAATAATTTATATGCATGTTAATGAATGTGACAACTCAAATTTAAAGTATATTGTAAAAAAAAAAAAAATCCACTAAGTGGAACTTGTGAGAACATTTGTGCAATAATTATTAAATATGAGAATATTTGAATGTTATTCAAATCTTATATTTCAATCAAAATGAGTTTAAATTTTAATGAATATGGTACTTATTTTCATACAATGATATTTTTGTTATTCTTTAAAATTTTAAAATATGTTTCATTTGTGATATTTTAAGTAAAATGAAGTGAGACATTCAACAAATTTTTGAAAAAGATAAAATGCTCACTTAAAAAGAAATAGGAAATCTCACTTTATTACTAATAGAGAATGAATTAAAAATTATAGTAAAAAACCACATTCTTACATTTTTTTTTTGAGTTCCACATTCTTACAATTTTGTACCTTTAAAAGAGTAATTTTTACAATTATATAAGCTCATGACTTAATTTTTAAAACTAAAAATTTAGGATAGCAATGGTAACAATCACTATATTTTATTGGTGCTTTATGCATTTTTTTTTGTTTTATATCGATTTTGATACAAAAAATCTATACGGATCAAAATAGTGATGAAATTAGAATCGAAAAATATGTAGAAAACTCAAACGTTAATATGTTTTTTGGAAAGACATAACTAATGACCCCTTTTTATTGTAAGATATATTTTTAATTTTAATCCTCGAATAGATGCATCTGATGTGTAACTAACTCCGCTTGAACAGTCGCGTCTCATTAGCAAAGATTGAAGGACACTTTAACTCAAAAAGTTGTGTCTCTTTAACAAATATAGAAGGGCAAAATGGACATTTATTAAAATTATAAGGGCAAAAGAGGAAAGCAAAGATTCTCCTCCTTAAGCCCTTTTATATATAGTAAGAAAGATTTATATATAGTAAGATTACTTTTGTTGGTACTAGGATTTTACCACATGAGTTGCACGTGTAATAATTTGACTAAATTATTATGAAGTAAAATTAATTTAAAACTAATTAAGATTCTATATACATTATTCTTATATTAGTTTTGTTGCTTTCTAATATGATTAATTTGAATATAATATAATATATATGTGACTTTATCATAGTAAATGGAGTAACAATAATTATGTTAAATAATAATAATAATAATAATACATGTTAAAGAAATTGGTTTATAAAGTCAAAACTTCCTTATATACAAGGTTTTTTTGTCAAATTGTCGTTTGATTTGATCAATACCTTTGTCGTTACCATAGAAATTCCTCTTGAAAGTGCTACATATAGTTGACCATGCAAGAAAACATGTTGAGGAAGATAAACTCCAACATTAGGTAATGTCTGTCCTTAGTCTTGTTAATAGTCATGTCAAAGCAGAGTCGTATGGAAAATTGTTTTCTTTTGAATTAAAATGGAAAAATTGCAAAAACTACCCCTAAAGTATGGTGGTGGTAACAATTACACTCCTAAACTTTCAAGTGTTAAAAATAAACCCTCAAACTTTCGAAAGTGTAAGAAATTGACCCCTAAACTTTCAAGTGTAAAAATTAAACCCTCAAACTATGTAAGAACTGGATCTAGTTTACTCAATTCCCCTCCCATATTTCCTCTCTCCCTTGATTATTCCCCTCCTTTCAATCACTCACTATTGTTTTGTGAGAGAGAATCTTCAATGTTCCAAACCCAAATTGTACACAATCAACGAATGTCTTCCAATTAACCTTGAAAATTTCCTTTACTTTTATTCAGCAACATTTCACAACACAGAAGGCGGTAAAAATTGGCCATCAATGAGCAAAGGTGCTCGACAAAATCTTTCCTCTCCAGAGGAAACTGTCATTATAGTTTCTCTCCAAAGGAGGTTACAACTTGTCATAGCATCGATTGTTTAGAGTGTTCAAAGAAGTTATCATTAAGTCTTCGTGTCCTAGCAGATTTCTTACATCCCAAAACCTCTACAAAATATGTGGGTTCTTTTAGCTTTTGATGTTCTTCAATTTTAGTTTGTCTATAAAAAAAACTAAGTCACAAAAAACTAAAGAGTTTAGAGAGGTTGTATAAACAAAATTTTATTTTAGACAAAAAAACTGACTCGAAGGTCGAACACCCATACTCAGTAAAGCAACATCAAATAAGCTTCAGCTATATATCCTTAGGCAACATGTTCAGATACAAACCACCATATATGTTGA
The DNA here is from genome assembly GCA_017139565.1 of Luffa aegyptiaca. Taxonomy (NCBI): domain Eukaryota; kingdom Viridiplantae; phylum Streptophyta; class Magnoliopsida; order Cucurbitales; family Cucurbitaceae; genus Luffa; species Luffa aegyptiaca. Next base: position 30,934,194 of record CM029397.1, read on the forward strand.
TTAACTCACACAGAATTGACCTAAAACAACATCAAATTAACCAATTCGATCGAATGGGTGAATGAAGGGAGGGATGAGACGTAGAGAGAGAGAATAGGAAATATCATAGAGAAATTGATTAAAATGGTTATATTTTTTTTTTAAAAAAATGGTTCTAATTTGTATATTTATGATAGTTTGAGAGTTTAATTTTTACACTTGAAAGTTTAAGGGTCTAATTTTTACACTTTTGAGGGTTTGTTTTTAATACTTGAAAGTTTGGGGTGTAATTGTTACAATCACCATATGTAACGCCCCAGACCCAGGATTCGGAATCCGGATTCGGCACCTGACGGTCCCGGCACTCCCCTGCGACCTGACCACGTTACCATACTTGTCTTAAAACGCTTCTAAGATTGAAGATTGTCCCCACAAACCAACACGGAGTCCTTTTAGCATGTTGTGTCCTCAAAATTCCCAGGAGGTCACCCAACATAGAACTTCTCCAAGCTAAGCACGCTTAACTTCAAAGTTCCTATGATTGAGCCACCGAAAAGGAAGGTGCACCTTGTTGGTATAGGTAGTATCTATTAATTCTTTTAAGCTTATCGTGACTATACTTTTATGTCCTCAGGATCCCTCTCATTCGGATGTGGCCTTTGTTCATTCATGTACCCCTCCTAACGCGGGTGTTACACCATACTTCAAGGGTGGTTTTTGCAATTTGCCCTAAAAGTTTTTAATACTAAAAAAAACATATATCAAATTTACTTTAATTACTTACGTTATGAATTATGTCAAGTATATACTCTTCATGATGACTATTTTAATCCGAGGTCGATTTTCAATATGTATATATATATTACATTATAATTGTTAAACTTGTATCATATATATAAACTATATTTAAACTAAGACAATATTTTTTTTTTAATTTTTTAATCTGCTTTAATAATTTATCTTTACCTAGTTCTTAAACATGACATATAAACAATGGTGGTTACACATTTTAGCTAAATAAACCTAAATTATCATATTGTTTTAAATGTTTTATATTATATTTTTTCGAATTAATATTAATTTAGCTATTAAGATATAATATTAACATGGAAAAAATGGTTTAGCTATTAAGATATAAATTAACATCAAATAGTTTTTTTTTCACTACCATGATTTTCACTACCATTCAAGTGTTCTAATAAAAACCATCATGAGAATCTTCAATGAAATTACCTTTTTCTTAAAGAAATTTTGAATGAAATTATCATATTTGATTTTAATTGACAAAATAAAAATTCAAACCAATTTTTTTTTTTTTTTTTTGAAAATAAATACAAACCAAATCTATGGATTATAACAAAAAAAAAAAAAAAAAAAACTAAATAATGGTGGCCTCTTGTTTTTGTTTTTATTGGTGATAAAAATTAGTTAAAACCCTATATCCAATCACGATTAACCAATCCATCAAATTAAAGTGGGTCACAACCAAATTATACAAAGTATTGAAAACGAATAAAAGTCAATTAAGCACAAAAAAGAAGATGATCCTGTATTTTCCAGAGGAAGAATCTCGAGAAACAAACAGAATACGAAAAAGTAAGTAATAGGATAATCTCAATGCGAAAACATATAAAATCAATTTAAATAGCATACGGTTATTGAAATTGTTTTCCATATAAAATCAATTTAGAGGGTAGACGACTATTAATTATAACAAAAAACTAAAATTAACAAAAAAAAAAATCTGAAATACAAATGAACTGTTGTATTTTTTGATATCCCACATTCTGATTGTAAAAGTGAGTTTATGGGTCATTTTGCATTTGGGCATTTGTTGTTAAAACAGGTTTTGTTTTATGGGCCTTTGGTTAAGCAGAACAATTTCCCAATATTTTTATTATACTCTGCTTTAGTTACACTCTATGCTCGTGGGTTATAAAAGGATGTAATACCCAGCTTGATGTATCGTGGAGTGAACGTGAGGTTTCCATCATCAATAAAATTAGGGCTCTCTCTCTAGCTGCTTGAAGAGTGGATTTACACCTAACGGTGGAACCACTATAATTCTATTGTGTTCTTTCTCTCCTCGTTAATCTCCTTTTGTTTTACTTTGAAATTGTTTTAAGGCTTAGTTTTCGCTGCTATGTTTTTCGATTTGTTTGTGTTTATGGGAGATTTGGAACATCAATTGGTATCAGAGCCGTGTTCAGAGAATTCCAGATAAGTTTGATCGATTTCTCCCTAATATTTGTTTAAGTTTGTTTCGTTCTTTTTCGATTAAGAAAGCATCAATCGAAGGGATCTTGATTTTTGGTTTGGGTTTTCGATTTTTTGTGTAGATCTGGGTTAAAATCGGTAAACACTATGTCGACTAAGATCGATTTAGAACAATTTGACGGCAAGGGCGATTTTGGACTTTGGAGGACGAAGATGAAGACTCTTTTAGTCCAACAAAAGGTCGCCAAAGCCTTGCTCGATCCAAGTAAGTTGCCTGCTGAATTAACCGCATTTGAGAGAGAATAAATGTTTGAATTAGCCTATAGCACGATTATTTTGCATCTGTCTGATAATGTGTTTCGTAGAGTTAAATCGATTGAGAAAGTAGGTGAATTATGGGCTAAGTTAGAGGAACTTTATATGCCTAAGACTCTAACTAACATAATCTACCTAAAGGAACGTTTCTTCAGTTTTAAAATGGACTCATAAAAAACTCTAGAAGAAAACTTGGATGACTTTAACGTTGTTTGTACTGAGTTAGAAAACACTGGGGAGAAAGTGGAATCTGTAGATCAGGCTGTAATTCTCTTAAACTCTTTACCAGAATCCTATAAGGAAGTCAAATCTGCTATAAAGTATGGAAGAGAAAAGTTAACACTTGATTTGGTGCTTGAATCATTGAGAGTGAAAGACTTAGAGTTGAAAGTTGTTAAGAATGAGTCAGATGCACTTCTGGTTAGAGAAAAAAACTCACAATAACCATTCAAACAAAGGTAAAAATCAGTTCAACAAGGGTCAATCTTCTCAATCTAAATCACATAATGCACATAGGAGAGATCATAGAAATTCTGATAAATCAGAGCAGTCACATAAGCCCAATGACAAGAATAACTATAGATGTAATTATTGTCATAAGGAAGGTCATTTTAAATGGGAATGTCCTCAACTGAAAAGAAAGGCTAACCGACAAAATCATATAGAAAACAAGATTTCTGCTAATCTTCATGAAGGTTATGAGTCGGCAAAGGTATTAATGGTTGCTGTGAATGATTGTCTTAAGGAATGGATCTTAGATTCAGGTTGTACTTTTCACATGACACCTTCGAAACATTATTTTTTTGATTTAAAGGAATTGAAGGGTGGTAAAGTCTACATGGGTAATAATCAACAGTGTAGTGTGAAAGGGATTGGGACAATCAAACTAAAACTTGATGATGGTTCAGTAAAAATTTTGAAGTCGGTTAGATTTGTACCAGAATTAAAACATAATTTGATCTCTCTTGGGACACTAGATAAGGTTGGATATTGTTATAATTCAGAAAATGGCTTTCTAAATGTTTACAAAGATAATACTCTAAAGTTGTCTGGTAAATTACAAGATGGTCTGTATGTCTTGCTTGGAAAAACCATGTTGGGTGAAATTAATACAGTAAGTGATAAAATCTCCAAAGAAACTGAACTTTGGCATAAAAGACTTGCCCATATTAGTGAAAAAGGGTTGGATTGCTTACAGAAACAGGGTCTAATTGAAAAAATTAAGTCTTCTGGTCTCACTTTTTGTGAACATTGTGTTCTTGGGAAAGCCTCTAGGAAAAGCTTTAAGAAGACCTCAAACATTACCAAAGATAAGTTGGATTATATCCATTATGATCTTTGGGGTCCAGCTAGGGTAATGACTCATGGTGGTGCTAGATATTTTTTAACCCTAATTGACAATTTTTCAAGGAAACTTTGGGTGTATATGGTTAGATCAAAATATGAAGCGTTTGATCGTTTTCTTGAATGGAAGACTTTAGTTGAAAACAAAACTGAGAGAAGAATAAAATATCTGAGAACAGATAATGGCCTTGAATATTTGAATGAAAGGTTTAATAATCTGTGTAAAACTTCGGGCATAAGTCGACATTTGACAACTGCTTATACACCTGAACAAAATGGCCTTGCTGAACGGTTCAATAGAACTATTCTGGAAAAAGTTAGATGTATGTTATCAAACTCAAAATTGCCAAGCGTTTTTTGGGGGGAAGCAGTAAATACAGCAGTTTATATAATAAATAGAAGCCCTTATTCTGCTTTGGGCTTTAAGACACCTTAAGAATTGTGGACTGGTCGTCCACCAAATTTAAAACACTTACGGGTTTTTGGATGTGTTGCCTATGCACATATACGTTAAGATAAACTACAACCTCGAGCTAAAAAGTGTTTGTTTCTAGGCTATCCACATGGTGTAAAAGCCTATAAACTTTGGTCACTTGAACCCGGTGACAATAGATGTCTTATAAGTCGTGATGTAACTTTTAATGAAGACATTATGCCTTGAAAAAATGATAAAAATGAGAATCAAAATCAGATTTTTTAATTAGAGCTGCAGCCAGTAAATAATAAACTTCACAAAATTTACCACTAGAAGAATTAGAAGAAAATGAATCTGAAGATATTGAACAAGCAGAAATAGAAGAAGTTGATGAACTTGTTGATTACCAACTTGCTAGAGATAGACAAAGACGAATTCTTAAACCTTCTACAAGGTATAAAGGATCCGACTTTGTGGGATATGCTTTTAATTACTACTCCCATAATTATGGGTCTGAACCGAGTACTTTTAATCAAGCAATTAAATCAGAACAGAAAGATTTGTGGTTAGAAGCTATGCAATCTGAAATAAAGTCTCTACACCAAAATCACACTTGGAAACTTGTTAAACCTCCAACTGATAAGAAAATAGTAGACTGCAAATGGGTTTTTAAATTAAAACTGGGTGTTAAACCTTTAGACAAACCACGTTACAAAGCAAGACTTGTAGCTAAGGGGTTTACACAAGAAGAGGGTGTTGATTATAATGAGATATTTTCCCCTGTTGTAAGACATACTTCAATAAGAATTTTGTTGTCTTTGGTTGTGCAATTTGATTTAGAACTAGAACAAATGGATGTTACCACTGCTTTTCTCTAGGTAACCTTGATGAAAATATATATATGAAGCAACCGCCTGGTTTTATTGAAGTTGGGGGGGAAGATTTAGTATGCCACCTTCAAAAATCCATATATTGGTTTAAAACAGTCTCCTAGACAGTGGAATAAACGGTTTGATTCTTTTATACAAGCTGAAGGTTTTTATAAAAGTGGCTTTGACAGCTGTGTGTATAAGAAAACAGTAAGTGTTGTTGTGTTTGTTCTTCTTCTATTATATGTAGATGACATATTGATTGCATCATCTGATAAGCATGAAATTCGAAAGCTTAAGATTGCCCTTTGTAGAGAATTTGAAATGAAAGATTTAGGGGAAGCAAAAAAGATCCTTGGTATGGAATTAACTAGAGATAGAACTAGAGGTACATTATTAATCACTCAATCTGAATATTTTGAGAAAGTGATTGGTAAATTCCATATGGAGAATGCTAAAGTGGTTAAGACTCCTTTTGCACAACATTTTAAGCTTTCTTTGTCTCAATGTCCTGTTACTCAAAATGAAATTGATGATATGAAACAAGTCCCTTATGCAAATTTAGTTGGTAGTCTCATGTATGGAATGATATGCAGTAGACTGGATTTGGCTCATGCTATGAGTGTGGTTAGTAGATAGATGAGTAATTTGGGGCATTTGCATTGGGAGGCTGCTAAATGGATCCTTAGATACTTAAAGGGAACTTCGGAAAAGGGTCTTTTGTATACAAAATCTGATTTTAATTCTGAAATTCTTGTTGGGTTTGTTGATTATGATTATGCTGCAGATTTTGATAAGAGGAGATCGTTGACAGGTTATATCTTTACTCTTTTTGGTAATGTAATTAGTTGGAGGTCAGTATTGCAGTCTGTTGTTGCTTTGTCTTCTACTGAGGCTGAATATGTTGCATTAGCTGAGTCGGTTAAAGAGGCTGTTTGGCTTAGAGGCAGTGTTTCTGAAATGTATAATAATAATTTTGATGTTATTATTCATTGTGATAGCCAAAGTGCATTGTCTTTGTCCAAGAATCCAACTTTTCATGATAGGACAAAGCACATTGATGTTAGATTTCATTATATAAGAGAAATGGTACAAGAAGGGGCTGTTAAACTCTCTAAAATTCATACATATCTAACAATCCTGTTGATATGATGACAAAATCAGTTGCTGGAAACATGTTACAGTACCTTTGTGAATTGCTGAAGCTTGACTTCGGCTAACTGCAGCTCACTTTGATGATTTCAAACCAAGCAGCTAGAAGAGAGTCCTTTGTTGATGTCTAGGTGCAGAATATTTATATCAAGAGGGTGATTTGTTGTATTTTTTGATATCCCACATTCTGATTGTAAAAGTGAGTTTATGGGCCATTTTGTATTTGGGCCTTTGTTGTTAAAACAAGTTTTGTTTTATGGGCCTTTGGTTAAGAAGAATACAATACTCTGCTTTAGTTACACTCTATGCTCGTGGGTTATAAAAGGATGTAATACCCAGCTTGATGTATCGTGGAGTGAACGTGAGGTTTCCATCATCAATAAAATTAGGGCTCTCTCTCTGGCTGCTTGAAGAGTGGATGTACACCTAACAGTGGAACCACTATAATTCTATTGTGTTCTTTCTCTCCTCTTTAATCTCCTTTTGTTTTACTTTGAAATCGTTTTAAGGCTTAGTTTTCGCTGCTACGTTTTTCGATTTGTTTGTGTGTTATGGGAGATTTGGAACATCATGAACAATTGGGAGAGATAACTAATTTTAGACCTTAAAAATAAATTTTGAGGGAAAAAAGATATTAAATTCAGTCTATAACATATAATATTTGAGAATGATCTTCTTCTAATTAAATTGATAAAATTAAACAAAAATATTATAATTATAATTCAAGAGAAGTACTCGAAACCAACAATGGATGAGATGAATAGTTTTTGATGTGAAAACTAATGGGAGAAGGTGAACAATTTATATTTTTTATCTTTCAATTTTTTAATTAAAACAATTACGAAATTTGATTTTGGAAATTGAAAACTAATTAGATTTTAACTAATGTAATTATCTTCAATTTAAAGGGGTATTTTAGTCTAAAAATGTTTTTCAGGAATCGTTTCTTTCTAATAGATTATAGATTATAGATTATAGATTATAGATTTAGTTTGTAGATTCAACCAGCTTCAACTTTTTTTGTTCCAAAATAAATAAATATATACATTTTTCAAAAAAAAAAATAAATATATACATACATATAAAAGGTTGAAATTTGAACATCTGATTTTTAGGTATTTCATGAGTCGTGAGCATGAATTCACTATCTGAATTAGTAATTAAGTTTGGGATCGAAGTACATAGAAAGAGGTCTTCTAACTTTTAAATAGCGTATGAGACATAATTTTTTTTAGAGTTCATGAAGCATGAATTTAGTAAGTTTGAACTAAGCATAGGCTTTAAGAAGTTGGAGTTTTGAAATTTTGTGTCTAAACTGTAGGTCTATCAAATTTAAATTCAAGCTTATTGACTTTCTCTAATTGAATATTGATTTGACAATTCTTTATTTGAATATGAGTTAGACTAAGAGAGTCAAACTCATATTTTGAACACCTCTTAGTGCATGTTTGGAAGTGATTTTAAAATTATCAAAATCACTTTTGTCATATTCAAAATCACTTTGAAACATGTTTTTAATAATTCGAAATTAATTTGGATGGTATAAAAATCACATTTAAAAGTGTAAAATCAAACATGAAATTGATTTTGAATAATTAAAAGTTTGTTTCGAGGTGATTTCAAACATGACAAAAGTGATTTTAATCATTTCAAAATCACTCCCAAACATGCACTTAAAAGGCTATTGATATGTTCACCCACTTGAAGTATACATGACGATGGTATTCAAAAAGTAATAAATTATATTTTATTTATGATGGAATTTAACTTAGGTTGTTTGTGTAAACAAAATAATAATAATAATAACAAATTAAAATAAAATAATGAAAATTTGCAGTGGGTGGCAAATAAGAATTATATAATTGCAAATATAGCACAATGTAAAAAAAATTGCAAATATAGCAAAATCTATCAGAGTATATTACTGATAGACACTGATAGACTCTGGTTAATTAGAATCTATCTGATAGACTTCGATTATCAGAGTTTATCAGCGATAGACTCTGATTAATCAGAATTTATCAGTCTATTGATAGACTCCGATTATTCAGAGTCTATCAGTGTCTATTGCTGATAGACTTCGGTTAATCGAAATCTATCAGTGACTATCATTGATAGGCTTTGATTAATCAGAGTCTATCAGTGATAGACACGGATAGAATCTGACAACAACTTTTTGATCTTGTACAATTAATTTTGCTACATATGCAATTAGTTTGCAACTGTGTTATATTTGCTATTAATTTGGTTCAATTTGCCATCTATGTAACTACCCCTAAAATAATTAGCTACATCATCAAAATGTTTGCAAAAGCCCAATATCCATGACAAATCTAGAAATTTATGCCTCTCAAATTTGTAGGATGTATATATATATTAGGATCAACAAACTGCATAGGAAGATACTTCAAACCCATCACCACCCAAAAGGGGTTTGGAACACCTGACCATTGGGCCAAAGAGACGTTTGTTTAAAGATTTTGTAAAATAATATGAACAATACTTGAGGGTATGTAGGGATCTCTGTACATATTTCATTACAGTCTTGACAACTAAGAGAGAAATGTAGAAAATGAGAAAAAAAAAATTATCTGTTATCAACATTTTAATAGTGGTGTGTAAGGAAATACTTAGTATGAGCCAAATATTGTCCATATATTATAAAGTTTGAGAAGCTCTCTATAGATCTATCAATTTTTTTAGAAGATATAGATTTATCATTGTTGTGAACTTTTTTAGTTTTATAATAATAATGTGTATGAAGGTGGAAATTTGAATTTATCAATTTTTGGCTGAGATTATGATATTTCTATCCATTAAATTATATTTAAGTTAGTAAATGAAGTTTTTCTTTTGATTGATTTCTTTTTTTTTTTTTTTTCACAACCATTTTATTTCGAGTTTTATGTCTTTTCAAATCTCTGAGAAAAAAAATAATTTAAAAGTAACAAAAAAGATGTAGTTCAAAATGTTGATTCTGAATTCTCCAAGACCAACATCGATTTGAATATATATTTAGAAAACATAATATAAATTTTCGTATCTTCACAAAATTATTTAAAAATATAAAATTAATTCCATCAACTTTGAATAATGTTGACTTTATTAATTCCCAGTTTATAATGTACAAAAGAATATATAAAAATGCCAAAGTGAGCATAGCTTAGCGGAAATTGGCACATACTCTCGACCAAGAGGTGAGAGGTTCGAATCTCTCCCTCCCCAAATGTTGAACTCAAAAAATATCTATATATACATAATTATTTTTTTTTGAGTACTATAAAAAAACAATTAATTAAACTTTTCTTGACGTCCTTAATTGTGACATCCTCAAATGGGATAAGTTACCTCTGAAATCAATAACCCTTCCTAAAGTAAAACTTTCTCTTTTGTTTTTTATTTTTTATTTTTTTCCTTTCTTGTTTTTTAATCAATGATTGAAAAAGATAGATTTAAAAAAAAAAAAAAATTAAGTTCAACCCAAATGGTGTTCCACTGAAAAAAAGTTTTAAAAATTTAATTAGTTAAAGCATATTGTCCACACGTAATTTCAAATAAATGAACACATGGAATAAATTTGTATTTGTATTAATCTTATGAGTGTAATACAATCTCTAATGTATGATCCTCTAATTTTCTCCTTTGTGTGTTTCACTTGAGGGCTGGTCAATTTTGGTCTGGACATAAGCTTTGTTTTAAATACGAAAAGGAGGGTCATTACGCCAGGCTATATCCTAACAAAGGTGAGCCAAGTACTGAGAATCTAACCCAGAAGGCCCTTCAAGCTGAAGGGATTGAAATTCTGTAATTTCATAAAGCGGAAGTGTGATTGGGACCGATTCGTAGTTAATTTTGTTTAATCTAAAATACCAATACATTGACAATAAACTTAGAACTATTCTAGATTTATATTAAGGCTAAGCATACAAAAATATTAGATCTAAATCTAATTTATATAGTAACAAGTTACTTACTCTCGTTGACGACTCAGATTAAATTCACCAACTGCTTGTGAAATAATCACGAACTACTGTGAACACCACCACTATGGCTACACCGGTATGACTCTGAGACTTCTAGAGGCAGGAGACTAGTGGGAGTCTAGAGGGAGCCTTCAGGGAAATTCTCTGAGAGTAGGAGAATGAGTGGGATGCCTTTCACCCCACCCCAGGGGTCCTATTTATAGGAAAATGCCAAGACCTTTTCCTTATAGGAAAAGGTCATGAATAAGATCAAATCTATTATCTTATTCATATCTAATTTTAATAAATAATTAATTAATTACCTAATTAAATATCATATATTTAATCTTAGAGATTTTATTAAATTATTTATATTAATATGAATCCAATTCATATTAATTATTTCAACTCTTTCAATTTTTTCTCTCAAGAATTAATTTTGAAATTAATTCAAAATTATATTATAAAGTTTCATAAACTTTATATTATAAATAATAATGTATCAATATACATTATATGATTCCCCTAAATAAATTGAACACTTTCAATTTACAATTTATACTTAATTGCCTCAAGTATCTTTACGAGCTACCAGTGGGACTTAATGGACCTGCAGATCAGAAGCTCCAACGATATGAGATTTAATCAGCTAAACTCATTAACCAATTAATCAATTTTCGTTAACTATGGATTCACTCCACTAAAGACCCACAGTTGCACTCTTCTCACTGCATACATAATTCTGTGTCCACGGTTTTAGACCAATAACAACACGTTAGTCCTTCACGAGTGTTCGTAACTCCAGCTGGGTCAAATTACCGTTTTACCCCTGAGTTACCTCTACCTCTTTAAGTACCAGCGCTCCTCTAATGAACAACCTGTTTGTGGTCTAACCATCAAACATAAACCCCTCTAGGGCCAGTGAGAGGGTAGGGCCCTTTGTTCAAGACCCGGAGACACCACTTTAGGGAACACTCATCTACTTCCTCAAAAGTCGTGAAGGAGTGAATTCCATCTTGTGTGATTATGTTCCCAGCTCCCCACTCGGTCTTGTCCCCAAAATGGTAGGCTTATTGAGTCGGCGTACTGACCACTCTCACCCATACAAATCAAAGGACAATCCCTTGTGAACAAGAGTCCATAATCCACTCAGGATTCATACTAAGTTGCCTAGGTCATCCTAGTGAAATAGAAACCTAACTAGTTAACGGTGTTACAACTAGCGGTTACTATTTCGCGGTCCGGTCTTATGAAAACTCATTGCATAGGATATCCCCACTAGCATGTCCCCTACACGAACGCGTTGGATCATTGCGTTTGTATCAAATACAAAGTGAGTTGTTTCCATAGTGTCGTCAGGATAAGGTACCCAACCTTATCTCTATATTATAGACCCTTCAGGCTGTTTCTTGAACATTGATCCCTGTATGTCTCCACATACAGTTCAAGACGCATCCCTCAGCCTTGGATGTTTAGTTTATTGGATTAGGGTTATTTAGGCAAGATGTACATAATATAGACAATAACTCTTTATTGAAAAAACATCAAACAATACTTTATTTATGTTTGGTCAATTGTTACATTTACTATCTACGAGTTTTAGGGCATAAAACCCAACACAAGCGCCTACACAGGAGGACAATCAAAAGGCATGTGTTTTTGCGCTCATTAAAAAAGAAGTTGAAGAAGCTAATGTAGTGGTGACAGGTACGCTTTCTTTATCTCTAAATTTATCATGTTTGCGTATATTCGTCTTATGTGGTGAAAACTCTTTAATGACAGGAACTATATTTGTTTTTAAAATTCTGGCTTTCGTGTTATTTGACTCGGGGTCGAGTCACTCCTTTGTTTCATCAAAATTCACTCGACAAGCGAGTTTAGAATCAGAGCCTTTAGGTTTCCTGCTTTTGGTGTCCGCACCGTCAGCAAGTAGTAAAGATAAGAGAGATTTGTGTGGCCGGCCATATTCTTGAAGCAAGGTTAATTAAGTTGGATAGGAAAGATTTTGACGTGATATTGGACATGGATTGGTTGGTAGAGAATCAAGTGACAATTGATTGTGCTAAGAAGGAAGTTTGCTTTTGGTTAACCTCTGGTGCGAATTTCAAGTTTAAGGGCACCAAGCGCGAAGGCTTAAAAGTGATATTTGGCTTAAAAGTTAAACACCTCTTGCAACATGGTGCTTGGGCATACGTGGCAAAGTGTTGTGGACAAAAGTAAAGAATTGTTTAGTATCGACTTTGTGCCTGTAGTGAGAGATTTCACGGATGTGTTCCCAAAGGACCTTCCTAGGTTGCCTCTGCTCGAAAAATACTTTTGTATAGATATGCTACCAGGGTCCGCTACGTTATCGGAGGCACCATATTGAATGGCACCAACGGATTTGAAGGTCTTAAGGTCCAATTGGAAGAACTTTTAGACAAGGGTTTCATTGGCCCTAGTGTCTCTCCATAGGGTGCTCCAGTTTTGTTTGTGAAAAAGAAAGATGGTTCATTGAGACTCTGCATCGACTATTGAGAATTAAATAAAGTGACAGTAAAGAACAAGTACCCTCTCCCTCATATTGATGTCCTATTCGACCAACTCCAAGGAGCAAAAGTGTTCTCAAAGATTGATTTGCATTCGGGGTACCATCAGTTAAGGATCAAAGAAACTGACATCCCAAAGAAGACTTTTAGGACTCGATATGGGCATTATGAGTTCACAATGATGACATTTGGACTTACAAATGCTCCTGCAGCTTTCATGGACCTCATGAATTGAGTCTCTAGTAACTTTTTAGATTCGTTCATGATAGTTTTCATAGATGACATATTGGTCTATTATAAGACTAAGGAGCAACACGAGAACTATCTCAAACTGGAGTTGACAGCATTGAAGAGTAACAAGTTGTATGCCAAGTTCTCAAAGTGTGAGTTTTGGTTAGACAAAGTTGCTTTTCTTGGACATGTGGTTACTTGGGATGGTATAGAAGTGGATCCTGCTAAGCTGGAAGCGATTTGTGATTAGCGCCTAGACCTGGTATTGTGACCAAGATACGTAGCTTACTTGGATTGGCGGGCTACTACAAGAAATTTGTCTAGGACTTTGCTACTTTAGTAGCATTCTTAATGCAATTAACTCACAAGCTTGCTAATTTCAATTGGAGCGAGGACTATGAAAGAAGTTTCCAGGAATTAAAGAATTGGTTGCCTATTGCCCCAGTGTTAAATATTCCCAGTGGTTTAGGAGGACTAGTGGTTTTGTAACTTCATGCGTTATAAAAATTAAGCTAATTCTAGAGCAATTGGGTCTATTCCCTAAAGTTTGTATCTAGAATTTAATGCTAGCCGTTAAGTTGATAAATTAAGTTTCTTGAAATTCAGGAAAAAGAGATTTTTATTTAATCTTTAATTCTCTAATTTTGGAATTTAACTTTCATATAGTTTCCGTAAGTTCAAAAAGGAAATCAAATTTCCTTCTAATTAGATTTGTTCCCAGATCTTTTAGGTTCCTTAATTGGGGTTTTAATTTTTATAAAGAGAAGAGTGAACAATTTAGAAAGCCTTAGGTTTTCCCTCATTTTATTTATTGGATTCTCTAATTGGAGAAAATTAAAAAGAAATAGAAACCCTAGAGCTCATATTCTTCTCCCTCTCCTTGTGTAGTTGCCAAACAACCCCCTCTTGCGATTTCTTCACGCGTGCAGCCCCACAATCGCACCTCCTTCTTCTTCCTTCGGCCGCCACACACAAGTCAGCCTCCCCCTCATCTTATTCTTCATTCGGCAGTAGCCTCAGACGAACGTGACTCCACCCCCTTCCTTTCGTTATTCCTCTTCATCCGATGGGTTGCACAACCATGCGTTGATGTCATCTCATTCTCTCTCAGTCATCCCGCAACGACCCACGATGCAAACCTCCGTCTTCCTTTCCTTCAACGACTAGTAACTTCAAATTGTGGCCAACACGTCTGCATAGCGGCCTCCACTCGATTCCAGTACCAAACTCGAACCTAGTCGTCATCTTCTTCCTTGCACGCGACAACCTGCTCGATTTTTCCCTTTCCATTCTCTTCTCTGCGTGCGAATCCGTGAGCACCCACGACTAGGTGAGTCAAGATGAGGTCCTCACATGTAGTCGCCAACGCCTCCCTCCTCGAACGGCTCCAATCTCACCCAAAGCTGTGATCAAAAGCTAGGAAGGCAGCACTCGCAACGAACGTGAAGATTTGGTGCACGTTTTGGTACTAGCGGTGTGAATGCTTCCTTGTGGTAGTGCTCAATTTTGTGTTCTAGTGGGCAAACATCAACGTTTTTCCTCTTTTGGTGAGGTTTAACTCTTACCCACATTCTATTAAGCTTTGAATTAGATTACCCATATCCCAAATAACATTGATATGAATTACCCACTCTCTAACGACTCCAAATTTGTAAGATTAGGCCTTCGAATCAATTTCCAGTAAGCTGCTAGGTTTGAATCTGGCTTTTGGGGTTTACTCGTAGTCGAAAGGTCTTAGATCATACTGCCCATAATCCTGCGGCTTTAGATCAATGTTTTTGGAGCCTTTCAATCACTGTCCAGCAACTATTCAAGTCTTTTGGGTAAGGTTCAACAATATCCAGCATGCTTTAGACCTTTCGAATCCATTAAAAGTATTTTAAAGTTTTCTAGATTGATTCCTAACGCTTGGAAGCTCCCTATTTGTAGGTTCAGACTCATTCAATCACTTCTTATCAAGGCCCAAGTCTTTTTGATAAGGATAAGGTAGCAAGACTTTGTTTAAACCTTTTCAAGTTAGTTTTGCATTCTGTGTTCTAGTTTCTAACGTTTGAAAACCTTGCTTGTAGTTTCAGTTGGTTTTAGGGTGTTCAAATCCTAGTGTAATGCTCTTGTTGGGAGCTTGTTGGACTGATTTAGGACCGCTTTAAAAAGAATAGTAAGTGGATTTCTACTTGTTGAGTTTGTTTGCTAGTGTGCTAGCATGTTGTGTTTTATTTGTTTAGTTTCGACATATGTTTGATATATGCATATGTTGTTATACTAATGATGAGTTTTTAGCATGCTAAACTGTTGTGTCATCTGATATATCAAACTGTTGTGTTAATGTATGTTAAGTTGTGGTGATGCGATATTGCTGTGATAAACATGCTGCTATCATGTTGTGGTTGGTTGTAAAGTATGATCTTAATGCTATGAGAGTATGCGGTGGTTTTAGTTGTTGCATGGACTAAAAGCATGACATAAGTTAGAAAGCATGATGAGGTTGTGCATTTTGGTTTGTGAGCATGTCATTAACATAAAGCATGGTCTAGAAGCATGATAAGTAGGAACCATGCATTCTAGTGAGATTGTGAGGTCGAGGACCTTGTGTGTTGAAAAGGAAAGTTAGGTGAATACCAGGTGCCTCGGGTAAAAATGGTCGAGGGGCTGTATGTCACCAATGGATTAAGAGGAGCATCGGGTGCCTTGGGTAATATGGCCTAGAGGCGATGTGATGAGTCTAGAAAGAGAGTATTGAGCGTCGAGAAGGGCCAATACGTTGTGAAGTCATCAGGTGCCTTGGGTAATATGGCCAAGGGGCGATGTACTGTTTGATTGTTAAGTCATCGGGTTCCTCGAGTAATATTGCCAAGGGGCGATGCAATAGTTTGAGGCATTGGCTAATATGGTCAAGGGTCGAATGCTGAGTGCCGTAGAGAAACGTCGAGGCCCTGGGTAATATGGTCAGGGGTCGGCGTGACTCGAAGGAATCAGTCTCAGAGAGTTTTATGAGGGCTACGAGTGTTTGAAGTCATCGAGTGCCTTGGGTAATATGGCCAAGGGGCGATGCAACAGTTCGAGGCCTTGGGTAATATGGTCAAGGGTCGAATGCTAAGCGTCGTAGAGAAATGTCGAGGCCTTGGGTAATATGGTTAGGGATCGGCGTGACTTGAAGGAGTCAGTCTCAGAGAGCTTTGTGAGGGCTATGAGTGTTGAGCGAGTTCGTGGAGCTTGAGAGGAAATCGAGTATGCATGGCATGATGATTCATGTGTTTGTATGCATGGTATGTTGCGGAATTCATGTGTTTTGAGAATGCATGGCATGATGCGGAATTCATGTATTTTGAATCTGCATGGCATGGTGCATAAATTCATGTGTTAGGTGCATGGTTGTTGCATGATTGCATTAGTTGAGTATGCTTCTCTGTGATGATTGTTCATCTTGTATATGAGGCTAATGCACGAATTGCTTACCGCAAGTGTACGAGCCAAGTTATAATATAGTGAAAATTAATTCGAATGTCGTCCTCTGGATTGGGTTTCTAATCAATTTAATTACCGATAATACTCTTGTCCAATTTTATTTAGGGAACCAAACAAAGTGACAAATAGTGCAAAAATTACCACAAAGCAATAAAAAGTGTGACAATCAATTGATGACAAAAGTCTTAGGGAGTTGATTTCACCAATTGCGATTATGGATTGACTAATGGATAATAAACATGCTATGAATCATAAATCTAGGGAAACTACAATCATACATATCTCTCCCGAGCATATATAATCCTCCCACATGCAATGAACCCAATATCCCTATTTAAATTCATTAAACATGCAAGGCATTAAGGATAACCCTTTTTAACGATTTCTAGAATTATCTATTATCTCCCGATCTCAAGATTAATCCTAGTCATGCAAACGATTTCTAAGCTAAATCCTCTCTCCCGAGTTAGATTCAAACACAAACATCAATCAATTTATGGTCGGTAAATTGAAAGCATTAAGAATACGCTATGCAAAAATGAAAGCATGAAAAACATCCATAAATCAATCCTAAATTGTCCAACGACTACATCAATCCCTAAGATTACGGACATAGTTATTCATACAACGCATTACGATATAAACTAAGTACAAATCAGCCATTAAAACTACTAAAGTAAAGGGGAAAGAGAATTAAATGCTAGGTAGGCCGAGATCGCACGTCCCCCTCACGATCTCCACGAAGAAAGCCTTGAATCCCGCCCCTCTCCACTTGCTTCAGCCTCCACAGAAGATTATTAGGTGAGTTTTTGGCCAAATAGTCATCAAAAGAAGTCCCCTCAATCTGCCCTAATCACATTCTATTTATAGAAAAAATCGACATAGCGTCGCGACGCTATAGGGGCAGCGTCGCGACGCTGTCGCGATACCGCCAATCTGTAAATGAGATAACCGAGAGCGTCAAGACGCTGGGGTCTCAGTATCGCGACGCTGTGACCTTTTGCCGCCTGATCAAAGAAGGAAAATTAAGAGCGTCGAGACACACTGAATTGAGGGTCTCGATGCTGGTCCACGGTTTTGCCCTATTCCATAAGCTTCCAACTCGATTTTTTTTCGTTTCTTTGGCCTTTTTTCACGTCCCGAACGCCCGATTAACTCCAATTTCTCCATTTAGCTCCAAAACATATTTCCTACAAATAAAACACTCAAATGTTGGGAGTGCGACCAAAGTCCCACATTGGCTAGATAAGGGGATGATCATGGGTTTATAAGGGAGGACTAGTATCTCCATTGTGATGAGGCCTTTTGGGGTGGATCAAAAGCAAAACCATGAGGGCTTATGCCCAAAGTGGACAATATCATACCATTGTGGAGATATGTGTGTGTCTGGTCCCTTACAATTGGTATCAGAGCCATCTCGTTAATTGATTTCAATTTATGAAAATTGCGTTGGTTTTTGGTGGGATCGATTTGAAGGATTGGAATTCCCAATTCCGTTACAGCGGAAGCAATTGGACCGTTCGTAAATTAATTTTTGTTCTACAAAATACCAATGCATTGGCAAAAGGTTAAGCGGTGAAAAACATACCTCCGTTGACGACTCTGAATACTTCAAGAATGATTCTTGATTGCTCTGCACCAACGAAGAACACCACCATTTGATCTTCCCCGCTATAACTCTGAGATTAGGAACGTAGTTGTGGGACTACCTAATCTTGAATGGGAAAAACTCTAGAGAGAAAATTCTCCCGAGAGTTCTTGAGTTGAGAGAATATGAGAGGGCCTTATGGTGGCCATATGTTGTATATCTTATAAACACTAGGGTTAGTGTTCTATTTATAGGAGAAAGGCCATGAATAAAATATTCATTTAAAATCAATTATTTCCATAATTGATTTAATCTTTTCCATAATTAATCAATCCATAACCAATCAATTCCATAATTGATTAATCTTTTCCATAAATGATTGATCACTTCCATAAGTGATTAAATAATTTCCATAAATGATTAATTACTTCCATAAGTAATTAATCATTTTCATAATTGATTAATTTCCAATTAATTAATTCTTTAAATTAATTAATCACCAATTAAATATCATATATTTAATTTAACACCTTCTATTAGTTAATTAATTAATTACCCAATTAAATATCATATATTTAATTTCAGGCCTTCAATTAATTAATTCTATAATATGAATCAAATTCATATTAAAATTGGAACTCCTTCCAATTCTCTTATATCCTATAAATTTAATATGAATCAAATTCATATTGATATTTGAACTTCTTCAAATATTTATTTCTCTCATAATAATAAAGTTTAATTTCAAATTAGACTTTATATTTTAATGTATCATTATACATTATATTAATTTGTATCTCATACAATTAACTTAATTCCCAATATGAATTTGAACTATTCAAATCCTCTCAAGATATAATTGTTCCTAATTACTCTTTACGAGCTAGCAGGGGGACCTAATGGACCTACAGATCAGAAGCTCCAATGATATGAGGTTAATCGATTAAACTCATTAATCAGGTTAACCAATATTCATTAACTGTGGATCATTCCACTAAAGACCCAGAGCTGAACTCTTCTCACTGTAGAACATTTCTGTGTCCACGGATATAGACCTATACCGGTAAGTCAATCCTTCACGAGTATTCGTAATCACGGCTGGGTCAAATTACCGTTTTACCCCTGTGTTACATCTGTCTCCTTAAGTACCAGCGCTCCTCTATTGAACAACCTGTTTATGGTCCAACCATTAAACAGAAAGTCCCTCTCGGGCCAGTGAGAGGGCGGGATCCCTTTGTTTAAGTCCCGGAGTCACCACTTAAGGGAACACTCATCTACTTCTCCTAGAAGTGGGAAGGAGTGAATTCCTTCTTGTGTTGTCATGTCCCCAGTCTCCCACTCGGTCTTGTCCCCAAAAAGGAAGGCATATTGAGTCGGCGTATTGGCCACTCTCACCCATGCTAATCAAAGGACAATCCCTCATGAGAAGGAGTTCATGACACACTCAGGATTAAGACTGAGTTACCTAGGTCATCCTATTGAAATAGTAACCTAACTAGTTAACGGTGTTATAACTAATGGTTGACTATTTCGTGGTCCGATCTTATGCAAACTCATTGCATAGGATACCCCCGCTCGCATGTCTCCTACATGGACGCCTTGGATCAATACGTCTGTATCGAATACAAAGCGGGCCGTATCACATAGTGTTATCAGGATAAGGTACCCATCCTTATCCCTATACTATAGACCTTTTAGGTTGTTACTTGAACACCGATCCCCGTATGTCCCCACATACTAGTTCAAGTCACATGTAAGCAACCTTGGATCTTAGTTTATTGGATTTGGGTCAAATTGTGCAATATTTAACAATAACACTTTATTGTAGAAACTCAATAACACTTTATTGAAACAAGTATACAATTTGTTTACATTCACTATCTACGAGTTTTAGGGCATAAAACCCAACACGATTTGCATTATGAATGTTTGGTTTGCTTAAAGATAGTTTAGGTGTTTTGGCATTAGATTTACAATTTTTGTATGATTTGATCATGTAAGGGCCCATGTTTTTGGGGCAAATTGTTGTAAATCCTTCCTTGTAAGTCCGTGTCTAGAAATTAGGAGGTAAATTTGTTGATCGATGTTCGAATCGGAATCAAATTTGGTGCAAAACTGCTGTTGGAATTGAAGGACAGACTGTTGTCCAGAGGCGTAGCGTCGCGACCCTACTCAATAGAGTCGCGATGCTATAGAACAAACGCGGAACGGAACAGAGATTTTTCGGGCCAGAGTCGCGACGCTATGCCTTCAGCTTCTCGACGCTGGCGGCAGTTTCGCTCAAACACGCAGGTCAGACACGAGATCGTGCAGATTAAAAAAAAAAGAGAAAACCGAAATATCAAATATTTAGTCCGTTTAAGCTCGAACATGGGCATCTGGAGCAGTTGCTGTGAGGCGTGCCTAACAAGCATGAGTGCGGGTGTTCGAGGTGGTTTGGAGGTAGTTTTTTTTTTCCGTGCGCGCGTGAGGGGTTATGTGCGGTTCAGAGTTGGTTTCAGTCCGGTTCACTGAGGGTTTGGTCTGGTTCAAGATTGCTTGGTCCGGTTCATGGAGAATTTGGTTCGGTTTGAGCAATTTGGGTCCGATTCGGGCAATTTTGACACGGTTTGGGCTGGTTCTGAGCGGTTCGAGGCGGTTCAGATCATTTTCAAAGCGGTTTAGGGCTAGATTTTGATTAATTAATGTAATTTTTCATTATTTTTTGCCCTAGGGTGCCAAAATACCGGTCTTTGTAGTTATTTATTGCTTTATGAATGTCATTTAGCTAGATCCCACCATAGGTTAAACATGTTTTCATGCATATTTATGTTATAATTGTTATAATGTATGATAATTATGCATGATTTAAATTTCATGAGTTATTTAGTATAATTGTTATATTAAATATATGAAATTGGTAAAGCATGATGCATGACATTAATTAGATAAATATAAAGTGTTATATTATATTGATGTAGCATGCATGCTTAGATTTATTTTCATGAGTATTAATATAATAGTTATATTTTGAATGCAAATAAATATCAATGCTTGTTTTCATGTATGTTTTAATATAAAGTGTTATATTAATTAAATGAAAATGAGATAGCATTGAGCATGACATTAGTTAGATTAATATAAATGTTATATTATATTAATGTCAAATTTCATATAATTTAATTTCGTTGATGATTAATTAATATAATCGATATTAATTAAATGAAATTGAAATTGCATGAAGCGTGACACCACCTTAGATTAATATAATCGTTATATTATCGATATCGACGTCATAATTATATGGTGTTTAATAACTAGAATTAGATTGTTATTAGGAAACACCATAGAAGCATGTTATAGGGCTAATCATTAAAATTTTATAATAGTTATAAAATTGATTAGAAACCGTCAACCTATAACAAAGAGTTGCATGCAAACATAGGACCTTAGGTTAAATTGAATTAATTTTAAAATGTTTAAAATTAATTAGACCTAAGCTCATTTTAATTCTAATAGGATTAGAATTAATTTTTCCTTACTTAGCATTAAAATAGTTTTAATGGACTAAGTAGGAAAACATTACTATGGTTATAAGGGAACTCTCCCGGTGAAGTTCTGTCTAGGCTGGGGGTATTTAAGTTGACGGTTACGAAACACCTCCTACCTGGGAACAGATCCGGAACCTGAGTTGAATTAATCATAGTCTAATGTTAGCATGCAATGTCACTAGGTAATTAAATGAGTTTAATTCACCTAGACATTAGAGTAAAGACCTAATTATAAGAGTTATAATAGGCATAGACTTAGATAGATTGACTTAGCCGGGTTTATTTGAGTTAAATAACCCTAAAATACGATAGGACATTTCAGTGGGAGGAAAAATATAAAATCAAGATTTTCATATTGAGTTTTTACTCCACATCCCCCTGTGTTCACACCGTGAGATCCATGCTCGACTTCGTGTCGCCTTGGGCGCGGCCTCCCTTCGGAAAGTGTTTGCATGAGTCAATAACAAGGTGAATGGGGAGAATGTCTACAGTAAGTGGGAGCAGAACACGTGTCAACGTATCCTACGGTTTCCACCCCTAAGTCACACCGTGAGATTCTTATGATCCGTCTGCATGTCGTCCTGGAGCGACCATCCCTTCGGAGGGCCTGATCATAGGTTTCGGAACACCGCAAACTCCAGAAATGGATAGGGTCACTTAGGTTAATTACCAACAGTTGTCTTTCCTTTTGGTAGCCTGTTGGTGCGTACCTCTGGGATCTGAAAGTGGGAGGGTTACACTTACAGAGATGAGTTAAATGTGTTAGCTAATCCTTGACCGAACAACGGTAACTAAAAAACTAACGGAATATGAGTTAAATGTGTTAGGGTTTGGTTGAGATTGTCTCAATTCAGAGGAGTAGCTGACCACCCTTCGGTGGCTGTTGTTCTAAACCTTTGAAGTATCGTTGCAATAACTAAATCAATAGTTTTATAGGATTTCCTTGATTGCTGTTTGTTTTTGCAGAATTTGATTGGATTATTAGTAATGGGTTAGTGCAATTAGCTTATACACGTAATTTGTTGTTTCAGCGATATGTGCATTGTCTTACGCCAATTTATTAATAACGGTTTAAATACAACTTGCTTAAACGACAAACTTGTGGTAAGTGATTTAGATTAGTCTTTAGTGAGGAATGTCCTCAAGCCCAAATGTCTAGTTCATCTTGAGTCGTTCATGATGATTATGACATTAACTGCCTAGCCAATGTCTATGACAATGAATGTGATTTATTGGTCATTGAAACGTGCATAGTGGAAAATGAGGATACGACCTGAATTTTTAATTCAGGTGCCACTTATCACGTTTGCTTTTCCTTTCAAGGAATAAGCTCATGGCAACAATTGCAAGTAGGTGAGATGACTCTCAGATTTTGATCTGGAGAGTATGTCTCGGCTATGGCAGAAGGGCACATTAAGTTATTTTATCTAGTGGGAGAAAATACACATTATTAGATAACATGTATATGAATTTCCTAAAGATTAACAGAAATTTGATTTCTATATCTTAAATGTTGGAACAATGTTACTCTAAACTTTTTCTCTGCTAACACAGTTTTATTTTAAGAAAGGGAGTTGACATTTGTTCAGCTTTACTGGAAAATAACCTATGTGTTTTAGACTAATCGAGTGTAAAGCAAGTCATGAGCACTGAGTTGTTTAAGATTGCTTATACTCAGAGAAATAAATGTTGGGTTTTATGCCCTAAAACTCGTAGATAGTAAATGAAACAAATTAATCGATCTCAATAAAGCATTATTTGAGTGATTCAGTAATTTAGTTATGGAATAATCAAGTTTGCATTAATAAACCCTAAATCCAATAAACTAAGATCCAAGGTTGTTTAAATGAAACTTGGACTAGTATGTGGAGACATACGGGGATCGGTGTCCAAGTAACAACCTAAGAGGTCTATAGTATAGGGAAAAGGCTGGGTACCTTATCCTAGTGACACTATGTGATACGACCCACCTTGTATTCGATACAGATGCAATGATCCAAATCATCCATGTAGGAGACATGCGGGTGGGGGTATCCTATGCAATGAGTTTGCATAAGACCGGACCGCGAAATAGTAACCACTAGATGTAACGTCGTTAACTAGTTTAGGTTTCTATTTCAATAGGATGACCTAGGTAACTCAATCTCAATCCTGAGTCTATTATGAACCCCTTTTAGGAGGGATTGTCCTAAATTTGTATAGGTGAGAGTGGCCAGTTTGTCGACTCAATAATCCTACCATTTTAGGGGCAAGACCGATTGGGGGCTGGGAACATAACAATACAAGATGGAACTCACTCCTTCCCCTATTGGGGTAAGTAGATGTGTGTTCCCTTAAGGGCTGATTCCGGGGCTTGAACAAAGGCGCGTCGTCCTCTCCTGGCCCAAGAGGAACTCCTGTTTAGTGGTTGGACCCTAAACAACTTGTTCATTAGAGGGATCAGCGGTACTTAAGGAACCAGCGGTAACCCAAGGATAAAACGGTAATTTGACCCAGCTGGTGTTACGAACACACGTGAAGGATTGACTTACTGCATTGGTCGATATCCGTGGACACAAAAATATTCTACTGTGAGAAGAGTACAGTTGTGAGTCTTTGGTGGAGTGACCCACAGTTAACGAATGTTGACTAACTTGGTTAATGAGTTTGGCCAATTAGTCTCGTATCGTTGGAGCTTTTGATCTGTAGGTCCATTAGGTCCCACTGGTAGCTCGTAAAGAGACTTGAGGCAATTAAGTATAAATTGTAAATTGAAAGTGTTCAATTTATTTGGGGAATCGTATAATGTATATTGATGCATTATAATATAAAGTGTATGAAACTTTATAATATAATTTTTGAATTAATTTCAAAATTAATTCTTGAGAGAAAATATTTGAAAGAGTTCAAATAAATTTAATATGAATTGGATTCATATTAATTTTAATTTTAATAAAATCCCTAAGATTAAATATATGATATTTAATTGGGTAATTAATTAATTATGGAATTAATTAATTATTTATTAAAATTAGAGACCTTTCCTATTAGGAAAAGACCTTCCTTTTCCTATTAGGAAAAAGTCTTGGCCTTTACCTACAAATAAGACCCCTGGGGTGGGGTGAAAGGCATCTCATTCATTCTCCTACTCTTAGAGAATTCCCCTAAAGGCTCCCTCTAGACTCCCACCAGTCTCCTGCCTCTAGAAGTTTCAGAGTCATACCGGTGTAGCCATAGTGGTGGTGTTCGCAGTTGTTCGTGATTATTTCACAAGCAGTTGGTGAATTTAATCTGAGTCGTCAACGAGAGTAAGTAATTTGTTACTAAATATATTAGATTTAAATCTAATATTTTTGTATGCTTAGCCTTAATATAAATTTAGAATAGTTCTAAAATTATTGCCAATGTATTGGTATTTTAGATTAAACAAAATTAATTACAAATTGGTCCCAATCACGCTTCCGCTTTACGGAATTACTGAATTCCAATCCTTCAATAAAGGCAAAGGATATCTCCTAAAGGAAATACCTTTCTTTGGTTCTTAAGGTGTTAGGCTATTTTTTGATCTCAATATGATTGGGAGCTTAGTCTAGAGTATACTTCTAAGTTATTTAGAAGAACACTCTCTAATACCAATTAAGTCATGCCTTATGGGCAATATGACTGATAGATCTTTTACTGGAAAAGAGCTAAAAGAGCCAAAGAGCCCTTGGAGCTTGTGCATTTGGATCCTTGTGGTCCAGTGTGTTAAAGCAATGGGAGGGCATGAATAAATCATCTCCTTTATAGATGATTATTCAAAGGTATGAGTATCTCTACCTTATGCAATTTAAGTCTGAAGCTCTTGAGATATTCGAAGGGGCTTAAGATTGAAGTTGAAAACTTGTTAGGTGAGATAATAAAAACATTTTGATCTGATCAATGTGTTGAGTATAGGGACTTGAGATTCTAGGACTATTTGATAGTTCATGGAATCACATCCTAAATCTCAGTTAGGAGTAATAGAACCCTATTGGATATGGTTCAATCCAGGTTGAGCTATCCTCAATTGCCTGACTCGTTTTTGGGTCATGCAGTGTGTCTGTAGCGTGTATTTTGAACAACGTTCCATCAAAAGTGTTTTTGAAACACCTTTTGTGTTGTGGATAGGACGTAAAGATTGTTTACGTTCCTTTAAATTTTGGGGTGTTCAACACTTGTGCTTGTGACTAACCCAAAACAAATTGGAATACCGTTCAAAATTATGCCTAATTGTAGGCAATCCCAAAGGAAACGAGGAGAATATACTTCTTCAATCCATAAGAGAATAAAGAATTTGTATCGACAAATGCTTCATTCTCAGAAGAAGAAAATATGAGAAATCATAAGCCATAAAGTAAGGTCGATTTAAGTGAATTAACTAATAAAGCTACGGAAACATTAACAAGCGTTGTTGATGAATCAACAAAAGTTGTTGATAAGACTGGTTATTCAACAAGAGTTGTTGATAAGGCTAGTGCTTTTGGTCAGTCACATCCATCTCAAGAGTTGAGAATTCCTTGATGTAGTGGGAGGGTTGTTTTATAACCTGACCGTCACATGGGCTTATTTGAAGCTCAAGTCGTCATTCTTGATGATGACGTAGAGGATTCATAATCTTTTAGAAAGAAAATGAATGATGTTGACAAGGACCAATGGTTTAAAGCCATGAACCTGGAAATGAAATCTTTGCATTTCAATTCCATCTGGGATCTTGTAAATTTGCTTGATGGGGTAACACCTATAGGTTAAAAGTGGATTTACAAGAGAAAACGAGACATTTAAGGTCTCAACCAGAAGGGTCCATTGAGCAAGATCAAAAGCAAAAGGGTTTGCAAGCTTAAGTGGTCCATTCATGGATTGATCTAAGCATTTCAATCTTGGAATTTAAGATTTGATACAGTGATCAAATTTTTTGGCTTTAATCAGAACATTGGTGAGTCTTGTGTTTACAAGTAATCATCAATAATTCAGTAGCTCATTTAGTGTTGTATATGATTGATATCCTAATCATTGGGAATGATGTAGGTTATCTTACTGACATTAAAAGAGGCTAGCAACTCATTTCCAAATGAAAATCTGGGAGAAGCTAAGCTAGCCTTGTCTCAAGTGTCTTATGTCTACAAGATGTTAGTTAGATATAAGATGCAGAATTTCAATAAGGGTTTACTACCTTTTCAAGAATGGAATTCTTTTGTCTAAGGATCTGTGTCCTTAGACACCTCAAGAAGTTGAGGACATAGGACATATGCCCTATGCAGTAGGGTTGTCAGTAAGTATCAATCAAATCCAAGATTTGATCTCTGGAGTGTCGTTACGTACAACCTCCAGTATCTTAGGAGAACGAGGTTCTATATGCTCGTGTATGGTGTTGAGGTTTGGATCCTTATAAAATACACTGACACAGATTTTAAACTAATTAAGATTTGAGGAAATTTACATCAGTATTTGTGTTCACTCTTAATGGAGGAGCTATAGTACGACTTATCTACAGTCTCGACCATATAGGCTGATAAGCAGTTGCTTATGAAGCACCGATAGAGACTGTATGACTTAGGAAGTTCAAGCCTAATTTGGAAGGTGTTCCAAATATGAACTAGCCTATTGCAAGACAAGCAAGCACATTGAATCTTTTTTTTTTTTTAAAAAAAAACAAGCACATTGAATCTAAAGGATATATTGCTGATTCATTCACGAAGGCTCTCTCGGCTAAAGTGTATGAGGGTCATCTAGATGGTCCAGGTCTACGAGTTATGTACAAAGATGTAATCTAGGACAAGTGGGAGAGGTGTAATGGGTATTATGATACCATTATGTAAGTGTAATGGGTATAGTGATGCCTTAGTTTATTGTATTTGTACATTGTAAATACGTTATATGTATAATACATGTATTAATACACCCACTGCTGGGATAGATTATTGTACATTCCCACTAAACTAGATTTTTAGTCCAAGTGGGAGTTTGTTGGGTTTTATGTCCCAAAACTCGCAGATAGTGAATGATGAACGAATTATACACTTGTATCAATAAAGTGTTATTGAGGTTTATGCAATAAAGTGTTATTGTCATATTAAGTCTAGAATTGCACAATATGACCCAAATCCAATAAACTAAGATCCAAGGTTGTTTACATGTAACTTGAACTAGTATGTGGGGACATACGAGGATTGGTGTTCAAGTAACAACCTAAAAGGTCTATAGTACAGGGATAATGTTGGGTACCTTATCCTGGTAACACTATGTGATACGACCCGCTTTGTATTCGATACAGACGTATTGATCAAAGGCGTCCATGTAGGAGACATGCGAGCGGGGGTATCTTATGCAATGAGTTTGCATAAGACCGGACCACGAAATAGTAAACCACTAGATGTAACACCGTTAACTAGTTAGGTTACTGTTTCAATAGGATGACCTAGGTAACTCAGTCTCAATCCTGAGTTAGACCGCCCCTATCTTTTCCACCATTTAGTTCTGTTTTAGAAATAGTTCCACCATTTAGACCTAGGTAACTCAGTCTTAATCCTGAGCTGGAACATCTAGTTCTATTCTAGAAATAGTTCCACCATTTAGACTGCCCCTACCTTTTCCGCATAGGCAAAAACCTAAGAACGAAGATGTTCAATTTAAAAAGTTCTTGGAGATTATTAAGCAGCTTCATATAAATATACCCCTAGTAGAGCCTATAGAGCAAATGCCAAATTATGCAAAATTTCTTAAGGACAACTTGACTAAAAAGAAGAGATTATGAGAGTTTGAAACTGTGGCTCTTACTAAGGAATGTAGTGTTATTCTTAAGAATGGGCTACCTACCAAGGCTAAAGATCCAGGATCATTCACTATTCCTGTCTCCATAGGAGGAAAGGAGTTGGGAAGAGCACTTTTTGATTTAGGCGCGAGCATACATCTTATGTCTCTTTTGGTATATCGAAAGTTGGGTATTGGTGAAGCTATGCCTACCACAGTTACACTCCAATTAGCAGATAGGTCTATCACATATCCTGAGGGTAAGATTGAGGATGTTTTGGTCCAGGTTGATAAATTTATTTTTCCTGCCGATTTTATTATCTTAGATTATGAGGCAGATAAAGATGTTCCAATTATTCTTGGTCATCCATTTTTGGCTACTAGTAGGGCGTTGATAGATGTTCAGAAAGGGGAGTTAACAATGAGAGTTCATAATGATGAAGTGAAGTTTAATGTTTTCAAAGCTATGAAGTATCCAGATGAGCTGGAAGATTGTTCTTTTATTCAACTTCTGGAGGACACAATTGTTGAGACAACAATAGAGGATTTGATGAATCAACATTTTAGGGATTAAGAAGAAATTAATGTAGAGGATTTACAAGTTTGTTCTTTAGAGAAAAATGATGAAAAAGAAGCGTTTAGATTAGAAAATGCTTTTGAGTCATTGGATTTGAATGAAAGGAAGTCTCTTCCCATTAAACCATCCCTTGTAGAGGCACCTACTTTAGATTTGAAGCATTTCCCGAATCATCTAAAGTATGCATATCTTGGGGAAGGTGAGACGTTGCCCATTATTGTTGCATCTGATTTAGTGTTGGGGGATGAAGAGACCTTAATTAAATTTCTGCAGCAATATTGCAAGGCAATAGGTTGGACATTAGCTGATATTTAGGGAATTAGTCCATCTTTCTGCATGCATCAAATTTCTCTAGAGGAGGGATCCTTTAGAAGTATTGATCAGCAGAAAAGGCTTAACCCTGCAATGAAAGAAGTTTTAAGAAGGAAATGATTAAATGGTTGGATGCTGGGATTATTTATCCGATTGCGGATAGCAATTGGGTGAGTCCTGCCCAGTGTGTTCCTAAGAAAGGAGGTGTTACAGTGGTAACTAATAAAGATAATGAGTTGATCCCCACCAAGACAGTAACTGGTTGGAGAGTTTGTATGGATTACAAGAGGCTTAATAAAGCTACCCGTAAGGACAATTTCCCTCTACCGTTTATTGATTAGATGTTGGATAGGTTAGTTGGTGGTGAGTACAAGTATACACTATCAAGTAATAAAGTGGAAAGTATTACGGATATCGTACCCAAGGGAGATGGTGACTAGTTGAGTAAACACAAGATTCTGTAAAAACGGGAACCTCCTTTAAATTTACAACCACAGAGATGGTAGCCAGAAAAATATAGTTTGGATGGTGTTTTGATTCAAGACAAAAATAAAGATATGAAAATGAATGAAAACGGTAGAAACTCTATGAGATAAATAGGGGAAATCAAATAAAATCAACTTTAAGCATTAGATTACACCCACCTATGCGTCCGCAATTTACTCAGGCATTGCAGTCGGCTGAGAAACACTACTTATGTTGCCCACATAGACATGGTGCAGATAACATCTCTTAGTTGCACCCGCAATTACCTTAACAACTAGATTGTGAGTTAAGTCCAACTTCTATTCAGCTCCGTTGTAGGTGCCTTTAGAAGACTAAGCCAACTAGACATCTATTTCTAGGGCTAGTTGAAACTTAGATAAATAACACTCACGACTCTTAAAACCCTAGTGGTTCCAGTCCTATTTCTAGGATGCAAGAAGACAAAGTCATATTTCTAGGATCTTTTCCACTATTGTTTTGCGAACCCGCGCCTTTAACTCCAACCTTTCGACCATCAGCTAAATACAAACTATGCTAACCTAAGTGATCAGTTTAAGCTAACAATAAACTTTAATTGCAACAAAAACAAACAATGCTAAGAGGGAGCAAGTTGCTTTTGCATAGGCGGGACTTTCTTCTACTCAAGGAATCCACATATTTGAACCCCCAAGTAGAAGCTTAGCTCATAATTGAAGATAAAGTGCAAAACGATAAGTAAAAAGAATAACAAATGGGAAAACGAATAGAATTCATATTAATTGAATGAATGGAGTACAAAACTTATAACTTACAACAGAAATAAAGGAAAACATAAACTAAAGAATATTGGAAACAAAAAACTAAGGCAGAAAATAAAAGGCAAGACTCTATTAAGGATCTCTCACTCTTTATCTAGCTTGCTCTTGCCCTTTTTCAAGGAGAAACAAGGCTTTCTCTTCTTCTTCTTTCGAATGGAAGAGCCGACAGGGGCTGAAAGACCCAGAACTCGGAGTGGTTACAAGATGCGAAGAGAGAAAAACATAAAAATCTGTCATCAGGATGAAATTCTGAGCTCTCTTTGCTTCTTGTATCTTGGTCCCCTTTTATAGACCTTGGAAGGTGAGGTTGGCTGCTGAGATCAGTGTAAGAAGGCTTTGGAAGGTAAGAATCCATAATCTTCGGAGATTTGATACCAGATTAGAGATTTTCGGACGATTCTGTGAAGATCCCACGAATCTCGGTATTCTATCGGAAAGCCCGAGCGCATTTCCTTCTGTGTGCTGCTTTGACAATTCTGTCTTCAGTTGGGGCTACTTTCCTTATATGGCTTGTGGGTGCATTTTGGTCGCATCTCCTACATCCTCAGGTTCAGATGCAGGCGCAAATCTTCAACTTCATTTCTTTTGCTTCGCTAACCTTTAATCTCCTCTTGCGGGCACATCTTCCTCGCAAAGTCCTCTGCAAAAAAACATTAACATGGATAAATTGTTACAAAAATAATCTCTTTTTGTACACTTTAAGCTTAAATTCTATATTTCTAAGATTTTTCTCATGATTCTACAACTTCTGTTAAATTGACTTCAAATGATAAGATTTTAAACACAAAGTCTTTGCTTTTCAAACAATAACCTAGGTTTTTAAGGCTAAACAACGCACATAAATGAGTGTTATCAGCTGGTCAGGCTTACTATTGGTTCTTGGATGGTTATTCTGGGTATAACCAGATTACCATAGCTCCTGAGGATCAGGAAAAAACTACTTTCACCTACCCTTATGGGAAGTTTGCTTTCAGGCGAATGGCTTTCGGCCTTTGCAATGCCCCAACAACATTTCAGTGGTGTATGTTAGCTATTTTTTCTGATATGATTGAGTCCACAGTAGAGGTGTTTATGGACGATTTCTCAGTTTTTGGAGGGTTTTTTCAAGCATGTTTGAATAATTTAGGAAAGGTGCTAAAGAGGTGTGAGGATACCTATCTAGTTATTAATTGGGAGAAATGCCACTTTATGGTGAAGGAGGGCATAGTGTTAGGTCATAAAATTTCGAAGAAAGGCTTAGAAGTTGATCGAGCAAAAATAGAAGTTATTGAGAGGTTAGAACCACCAGGTTCAGTTAAAGGGATTCGTAGTATTTTAGGTCATGGTGGGTTCTACAGGAGGTTCATAAAAGATTTTTCTCAAATTAGTAAACCTCTTTATAAACTGTTGGAAGCTAATAGTGTTTTTGATTTTGATGCAGATTGTAGAAAGGCTTTTAAGACTTTGAAGGCTGTTTTAACTTCAACACCCATTCTTTGTGCACCCGATTGGAGTTTGCCGTTCGAGGTGATTTGTGATAACGTGCATAACAAGCTCTATTTACCAATTTATTTTAGTTAGTCTTTGAGGATTATTTGGCCATTTTGATGTGTTTAAATGTTTCTCTTGTAGAAATTAAGTTTTGGCAAATATTGGAGCAAATTGGATCATTTGGAAGTTATTTTAGTGTTCGGGATATAAAAATGACAAAGGAATGAAGGAAGAACCAAAGCTGAAGCAAATCCAAGCCTCTCAACCCGAGAGGTAGCGTTGAGACGCTGCCGTGAAGATAGTAGGTGTGAATATGGGGCAGCGTCGAGACATTACTTTATAGCGTCTCGATGCTGCCAAGATTTTTCCTTAATTGTTAGGGCGGCAAAGGATAGCGTCGCAACGATGTCTCTAGCGTCTGGACACTGTCGACAGAACTCCTATAAATACAATATGTTGTGCTATGGCCATGGGGAGTCCATTTGGTTAGATTTTAGCCCTAATTCTGACTAGAGACCTTTAGTGGGAGCTGAAGCAAGGTCAAGGAGCGGGAATCAAACGAGAAGACGTGGAGATCGAGACGGGGGCGTACGATGTCGATGGATTCGAGTTTTATTCCTTTCTTTCCCTTACCTTTTGTTGTTTTTATGGCTTTTCTTTCAATTAGTGTTTGTAGTTTCAAGACTATGAGTTGCTAATTGTTTGTCTTAGGGATTGATTTAGTTGTTTAGTTTGTTGGATTGATTTTTGGTATGAATGTGCTTTTGTTTTATTCATGAAATTATGTTATAATGCATTTGATTAATTGGCCATTGATTGAATGTGATTTAGTGTTGAATCTTGCTCGGGAGAGAAGGATTTAACTTAGACCTTAATTGCATAACTTGAGTAGAATTCTAAGATCGGGAGATTTAGAATCACTTTAAAAGTTGTTAAAAGAACTAAGCCCAAAACCTTGCATGTTAATGAACTTAGATAGGGATATCAAGTTTGTTGTATGCATGAGAATCAATTATGCTCGGGAGAGATAGTTGTGATTCACGGCTCCTAGGCTTGCAAAATAATTGCACGCTAAATTCATTCCCATTAATTAATCCTCAATCTCAAATAATGAAATCAATTCCCTAAGAGTCTTTCCATTTGAATCTCCACCTTTATTTTTATGCTTTTGTCTTTAGATTTATCTTTTACATGAAGTTTTGCTCTCTAAATAAAATTGGACAAGATTATTCACAGTAATTAATTAACTAGAAAACCAATCCAGAGGACGACACTCGTTTTACATGAAAACACTATATTATTACTTGACCCGTACACTTTCGGTTAGCAAATTGCGCATCAAGTTTTTGGCGCCGTTGACGGGAATTGGCATATTTAGTTAGATTAATATCGTGAAAAAATTGTTCGGTCTTAATTTAGGGTGTATTTTTATTTTTTTTAGGTAGTTGCATTTTTTCCTTATTTGTTTTCTTTCTTTATTTGTTTTTGTTGCTTTCCATATTTGTAATTTCCTATTTTAGTGCTTTACTTATTTTTTTTCCTTGTTTGATTTTTCTCCTTAATTGTCTTTTCCTTATTTGTTTTTGTTTTCCTTATTTGTTCCGTCCTTAGTTTATCTCTTATCTTTTTGTTTTGGTTGTTTTCTTTTCTATTTTGTTTTCCTTTTTTGTTTTCTTTCCTTTTATTTTCTTTTTTTGATTTTTTTGATTTGAGTCTTGTTCTTGTTGTGCTCTTATTTGGTGTTTGAATCTAATTGAGAGCCTAATTATCGTTGATGCTTTAATTGATTTGAATGACTTTTTATAATTTTGGGTGGCTCGTTAGGGAATTTGGGCCTGAAGAACCAACACCAACACCATCTTCCAATTTTTCATTTTCAAGTTATACCCCATTAGGGAATCTGTAGGTGCAATGTTGGGCCAAAGCAGGCAAAGTTATTCATCCTATTTACTATGCCAGTAGGACTCTGAATGAGGCTCAGACCAACTAGAATGTTATTGCAGATCATTTGTCCTGACTTGATCGATCATCTTCTTGGCTCGAGCAATCTGTCATCGCGGATTCGTTCCTAGATGAGCAACTTTTTGCTGTTGAAGTCAAAGGTGTGCACAGTACTCCTTGGTATGCGGATATTGCCAATTTTCTGGTAAGTGGAGTCACTCCTACCGACATGGATAGGAGGCAAATTCAAAGGTTTTTGTATTATGCAAAGTTTTATTACTAGGATGAGCCGTTTATGTATAAGCAATGTGCTGATGGTATTATTCGAAGGTGTGTTCCAAATGAGGAAGCAAGAGAAATCCTGGAGCAATGTCACTCTTCACCGTATGGAGGTCATTTCAACGGCCAAAGGACTGCTACCAAGGTTTTGCAATGTGGATTTTTTTGGCCTTCTTTGTTTAAAGATGCCCAGTGGTTTTGTAAGCAATGTGATGCTTGCAAAGAAGAGGGAACTTAGGGCCTAGGGATGAAATGCTTTTTACTTATGTTTTAGAATTAGAATTATTCGATGTGTGAGGTATCGACTTTATGGGGTCATTTCTCCCGTCTAATGGTAATGTGTTTATTTTGTTGGCAGTTGACTATGTGTCAAAGTGGGTAGAAGCCATTGCGTGCCATCATAATGATGCTAAGAAGGTGTCAAGGTTTCTTCAATAGCACATTTTTGCGCGGTTTGGGACACCTAGAGCTCTTGTGTGAGTGACGAGGGTACACATTTTGTGAATAATGTGTTGACTAAGCTTTTAGCTAAATATGGAGTTAAGCATATGATTGTTACACCCTATCACTGATAACTCTCCAAAAGGGAGTTATTTAGGCCTTATTTCTATCATGATTTATATGTTATTTGTGCCAAATAGGTGTGTTATTAGA
This sequence comes from Luffa aegyptiaca, assembly GCA_017139565.1. Classification (NCBI taxonomy): domain Eukaryota; kingdom Viridiplantae; phylum Streptophyta; class Magnoliopsida; order Cucurbitales; family Cucurbitaceae; genus Luffa; species Luffa aegyptiaca. The sequence continues at coordinate 30,969,052 of CM029397.1, forward strand.
TGAATATTATGTATTTTATCCTATTTAGAAGAATTGATGCTTTGGAAGTTCTTTTGTAGAGAAAATAATATTGAGCAACTTGAGGGAGCAAATTCCATTACAGCAAAGCTGAGAGCAAAACTGGCTACGTGAGCTGCACGTGATTCATTAATGAGGTGGCGTTTTTAGAAGCAATCTCGGATATAGAGTTTGGAGAGCATTCCACGTGTAATCTTTGACCTAATTAGGGTTGACTCCACTCTGTAAGAGGAAATAGCCGTCTCAAGTCAAATCATTCGAGGAGGAAAGTCTAATTCTTTCCATCTTTGGAGTCGAATAGAGGAGGAACGATGGGAGACTCAAGAAGACCATCAACTACGGATTTCGGGAAATTATTTTTTCTTGTAAAAGTTTGTAGTTATGGATGCACGTGAACATATTGTAATGTGTGTTGTTTCCAATTCCATGAACTAAATTACTTTTAGGTGTTGGTTAGGATTATGTAATTGACATTCTTTAACAATCTAGCAATTGATATTGATTTTGAGAATCTTGATTACTTGTTGATTTAATTCTATTTTGTGTCCGCCTGGCCAGTCGGTATATATAACTTCTCTTAGTTTCAGGGATGATTTAAGGGATGTGTGACTTGTAATCACACTAGACCATTATGTGTTGGTGAACGCTAGTGACTGAGTTAGAGATAACCAGTTGCCTAGTGCCCGATCGGTAGAGCGTCATTGGAGTTGAAACACATTCCAAAATATTCAGAGTTCCGGGAGGATCCTGCTGATAAGACTGCGAGAGTTTGCCTTATCAATATAATTGCTAGAGCATCTTTTTAACAATTATAGAAGTCTTAACCATTGTCTGTTTCCAATCTGTCTTCTTTATCCGTTTACATTTCTGCTCTTTTGTTTCTTTTGCTTCAACATTATTTCAAAACCCAATCATTTTAACCACATTGAAATCATTGAGATACTAAACAAAATAGGTAAAGTGAGACTGTTCAAAACCTCGTGGATACGATAAATTACTTATCACTTGCTGCAGACTATGTGCACTTGCATAGTATTCTAGCGTTAATTTACATCATATTTTTAACCACTCTGGAATTGCAACAAGTTTTTGGTGTCGTTGCTAGAGACTTGAATTAGTTTTTATTTGATCTGTTTTTGTGCATGTGTTTTAGTGATTTGGTGCATGAACTTTTTGATTGTTTCTTTTTGTTTTGTAGGTGTGAGATTGGTGTATGAGGGATCCTCCTAGGGTAAGATTTGAACTTGATCCTGAGATTGAGCAGACATTCAGAAGGAGAAGGAGAGAGCAACAAAGAAATATAAACCTAATGGATAACCTTCCACGTCTTCCAAATATTCCAGAAGATCAAGTTGTTCCCCAGCGGAACCGTGAGGTGCAGCAAAATCCAACGCTGGAGCAAAATGGACAGCAAAATAACCAGGCTGAGAACCCTATTCTGGTAGCGAATGACAGGGCCAGAGCCATTCTAGCGTATGCTTTTCCGATGTTTGATGAGTTAAATCCAGGAATTGTGCGTCCTCAAATTTAGGCAGCAAAATTTTGAAATGAAACCGATAAAGTTTCAGATGTTGCAGACCGTGGGTCAATTCCATGGTTTACCATCTGAGATTCGTTTGTTATTCAGGGAGTGTCGAGAGATGCTCTTCGATTAACTTTGTTCCCTTATTCTCTTAGAGATGGAGCAAAGGCGTGGTTAAATTCTTTTGTTCCAGGGTCAATTAGTACTTGGAATGAGTTAGCGGAAAAATTTCTTAGTAAGTATTTTCCACCAACTAGGAATGCCAAGTTGAGGAGTGAGATAGTGGGATTTAGGCAACTCGAAGATGAAACTTTTAGTGAGGCTTGGGAAAGGTTGAAGGAGCTTTTGCAAAAGTGTCCCCACCACGGTTTACCTCATTGTATTCAAATGGAAACATTTTACAATGGGTTAAACGTAGCAACCCAAGGTATGGTAGATGCTTCTACGGGAGGGGCCATTTTGGCAAAAACCTTTAATGAAGCCCATGAGATTTTAGAGAGAATATCAACCAATAGTTGTCAGTGGTCAGATGTTAGAGGCTTTAGTAAGAAAGTTAAGAGTGTGTTAGAAGTTGATGGTGTGTCTATCATTAGGACCGATATTGCAATGTTAGCTAATGCTCTTAAAATCGTAACTGGGGTAAGCCATGTTCAGCGGCCGCCAGTGGTAGAGCCGACTGTAGTTGTAAATCAAGTTACAGAAGAATCACGTGTCTATTGTGGTGAAGAGCATAATTATGAGTTTTGCCCCATCAATCCGACTTCTGTGTTTTTTGTAGGTAATCAAAGGAATAACCCATATTCAAATTTTTATAATCCAGGTTGGCGTAACTACCCCAAATTTGCGTGGGGAGGGCAAGGAAGTAATTCGCAAGCCCCCCAAGCACAACAAAAGTTGGCAAACTAGTCAGGATTTGCTAAATCGCAGGGAATGCCCCAACAAAATAAGCAAGTGATGCCCCAAAGAAATTCAGAGAGTTCTCTGGAGTCGTTGATGAAAGAATATATGGCTCGTAATGATGCCGCAGTTCAAAGTAATCAAGCTTCATTGAGAGGCCTGGAGTTGTAAGTGGGCCAGCTAGCTAATGAGCTGAAGGCACGACCTCATGGGAAACTTCCTTCGGATACTGAACATCCTAGATGGGAAGGTAAGGAGCAGGTGCAGGCACTGACTTTAAGGAGTGGTAAGCCACTAGAAGAGAGAAGAGAGCCTAGTAAACCCCAGGATGTAGAGAAGAATAGTGATAAAAATGTTGTTGTTGAGAAAGAGTTGGAGTCTGGTAAAAATGATGGAGGTGACAATAATAATGTTGTAGCATCTAGTTCTGTTCCAGATGTAGAACCACTTTATGTACCACCCCCACCTTATGTACCACCTCTACCTTTCCCACAAAGGTAGAAGCCTAAGAACCAGGATGGTCAATTTAAGAAGTTTTTAGAAATTCTTAAGCAATTGCATATAAATATCCCTTTAGTAGAGGCTATAGAGCAAATGCCAAATTATGCAAAATTTCTAAGGATATCTTGACTAAAAAGAAGAGGTTAGGTGAATTTGAAACTGTATTTCTTATTGAGGAATGTAGTGCTATTCATAAGAATGGGCTACCAACCAAAGCTAAGGATCCAGGGTCATTTACTATTCATGTATCTATAGGTGGAAAAGAGTTGGGTAGAGCACTTTGTGATTTAGGCGCGAGCATTAACCTTATGCCTCTTTTGATTTATCGAAAGCTATATAAATGATGATGTCTTAGTTAAAGTATATAAATTGACCGTATAATTTATATACTTTAACTAAGATAAATGATGATGTCTTAGTTAAAGTATATAAATTGTGCATTAACCGTATGCACAATTTGACCCAAATCCAATAAACTAAGATCCAAGGTTGTTTACATGTGACTTGAACTAGTATGTGGGGACATACGGGGATCGATGTTCAAGTAACAACCTAAAAGGTCTATAGTACAGGGATAAGGCTGGGTACCTTATCCTGGTAACACTATGTGATACGACCCACTTTGTATTCGATACAGACGTATTGATCCAAGGCGTCCATGTAGGAGACATGCGAGCGGGGGTATCCTATGCAATGAGTTTGCATAAGACCGGACCATGAAATAGTCAACCATTAGTTGTAACACTGTTAACTAGTTAGGTTACTGTTTCAATAGGATGACCTAGGTAACTCAGTCTTAATCCTGAGTGTGTCATGAACTCCTTCTCACGAGGGATTGTCCTTTGATTAGTATGGGTGAGAGTGGCCTGCACGCCGACTCAATAAGCCTACCTTCTTGGGGACAAGACCGAATGGGGGGTTGGGGACATGACAACACAAGATGGAATTCACTCCTTCCCGCTTCTAGGAGAAGTAGATGAGTGTTCCCTTAAGTGGTGACTCCGGGACTTGAACAAAGGAATCCCGTCCTCTCACTGGCCCGAGAGGGACTTTCTGTTTAATGGTTGGACCATAAACAGGTTGTTCATTAGAGGAGCGCTGGTACTTAAGGAGACAGATGTAACACAAGGGTAAAACGGTAATTTGACCCAGCTGTGATTACGGACACTTGTGAAGGATTGACTTACCGGCATAGGTCTACATCCATGGACACAGAAATGTTCTACAGTGAAAAGAGTTCAGCTGTGGGTCTTTAGTAGAATGACCCACAGTTAATGAATATTTGTTAACTTGATTAATGAGTTTAATCAGTCAACCTCATATCATTGGAGCTTCTGATTTGTAGGTCCATTAGGTCCCCCTGCTAGCTCGTAAAGAGTAATTAGGAACAAATGTATCTTGAGAGAATTTGAATAGTTCAAATTCACATTGGGAATTAAGTTAATTGTTTGAGATACAAATTAATATAATGTATAGTGATGCATTAAAATATAAAGTCTAATTTGAAATTAAACTTTATTATATTGAGAGATTGATATATTTGAAAGAGTTCAAATATATGTCTAATTAAATATGTGGTATTTAATTAGAAGATGAATTAATTAATTATTCAATTTAGTTTAAATTAAATGAGATTTAATTAAACTATAGTCTATGAGGGAATTATTAGAATATGATTCTAATATGTAATTAATTGAATATGGGAGATATTTAATTAATTGTAAAATTAATTAATTATTGAAATTAATTAATTGATTAGTTTAATTGAATTAATTAAATGTGATTTAATTAAGTTTAATTAAAATATATTATGTGAGGAAATTACATTTAAATAAGATTTAAATGTGCATGAGATTTTTTTCAAAAAAAAAGTGCATGAGATTGATTAATTAATTAACATTTAATTACTTAATATGATTAGTTAATTATCATTTAATTAATTTAATCAATTAATTAATTGATCTTGATCTAACGGTCAAGATTGTTTCCTAACCTCACATTAGGGTTTCCTCTCTTATAAAAGGAAAGGTTATGAGAATCCTAGCCCTAAGGTCTCATTCTAGCCTCCCTCACATATTCTCTCAAGAACTCTAGAGAGAATTTTTCTCTCTACGAGTTTTTCCCAATCAAGATTAGTAGTCCCACAGCTACGTTCCTAATCTCAGAGAATAGCAGGGTAGCCTCGTGGTGGTGTCCGTTGAAGTATTCAGAGTCGTCAACGGAGGTATGTTTTTCATCGCTTAACCTTTTGCCAATGTATTGGTATTTTGTAGAACAAAATTAATTTACGAACGGTCCAATTGCTTCCGCTGTAACGGAATTGGGAATTCCAATCCTTCAGTTTCAACTCCAATGACGGGCTACCGATCAAGCACTAGGCGTTCACCAATACACAATGATCTAGTGTGATTAAATGTCACATACTTCTCAAATCATCCTTGAAACTAAGAAGTGGTATTCATACCGGCTGGCCAGGCGGGCACAAAATAGAAATATGCACAACAATTAATCAAGATACTCAAATCAACATATATTGCATAGAGAATTAAGCACGAAAATTACATGATTCCTAACCAACACCTAGGTAAATTTAGTTCATATGGTTCATGATAACTTACGCTACAATCTGAGTATGTGCATCCATAACTACAAGAAATTACAAGAAAAGATTAATTCCCTTGGTCAAATCCATAGTTGATGGTCTTCTTGAAGTCTCCAATCTTTCCTCCTCTATTCGACTTCCGAAAATGGGAAGTAAGCCTCGACGAATGGAATAGGACTTCCTTCTCCAAGGATGGAATGTTTTTGACTTGAGACGACTCTTCCCTTTTATAGAGTGATAGCAAGCCCTAATTAGGTCAAATTGTACACGTGGAAGGCTCTCCAAGCTTCTTAGATCGGAAAATAACTCAACTAACTTCGGCTCATTAAAATAGATTACGAGCTGTGACGTGGCAGTTTTGTTCCTTCTTTGCTGGATCACAGATTTTGCTCCCTTAATTCGCTCAACAATATATTCTGCACAAAATAACTTCCAAAGCATCCATTCTTCCAAATGGGTTAAAACATATAATATTCATCTAAAAGCAACCCTATTTAGCACAAAAGACACACATAACACTATAGAACTAAGACCTAAATAACTCCCTTTTGAAGAGTTATCATACCCCCAAACTTTAACTATTGCGCGTCCCGAGCAATACTAACCAACCTTCCCTTAAGAATTCAAAACAGTAGACAAAGCATAACTTAACCAAAACAGATAATCCAACATTACCTTCAACCTTTACCTGAGCATTCTGCAAAACCAAGCTCTGCTGCAGCAAAATAATTCTTCCGGCATGGACAAATAATCACCACCTTTAACTCAATCCTAAGATCTTGCCACAACCTAGCTCTATTACTAGAAATATTTGAACACATTTTTAAGGGGTTTATATTTTTGTTCTTCAGACTTAAAGCAGCCCTACAGTCATAAGCTCTTAAGTATGGGATGACCCACTTTATGGTGCAGTATACTCTTGCCTCAAACTCATCACCAATTAGGCTAAATACTCATTGCTAAGCTCAAAAAATCCTTAGTTATTCTATCCCTTGCTTCTTAGAATGGCGACATTTTATGATGAAGCTCACCTAAGCCCTGGGAGACAGAAAACTGCTAGATTTATCATTCATCCTTCAAAACTTTTGCTCTATGAATTTTCTCAGCAAAATTTTCACAATTAATTTTTTTCAGCAAATAATAAATTTTTCTCATTTTTTTCATATTTCCTAGGTCATCTTTTGATGCAAAGACAAACTGTGGGTATCACAAATGTCCCTGGTTACTCAACAACCTAGAAAAATAATTATGAAGGAGAGGAATGTTCGAGCAAAACAAGCGGAGTTGCAAAAAGTCCCCCAAACTTGAATTATTCATTGTCCCTAATGAATTATTAACATGATAAATTATACCCCCAAACTTAAATTTTTCTATCTGAATTTTAAACTAAGCGTGAGACTAGAATTAAGCTTAAGGTGGATCAAATAAATCAACACTACCTCAGAATCTTCTTGCCGCAACGACGACCAGGCTAGAAGAAATGCTCAAGCAAAAGGTTTCTGGAGATCAGAATACCTTGATCTAATTAAGCTAACTAGTCCAAGCTTCAAAAATTCAGAAGAAAATTAGTTAAGTTAGGAACATTCAGTGCTAAAGAACAGAAACAACTATTGGAAATTTCATTAAAAGCAAAAAAATTACAAGATCAGATTAACATTTTTCAACAACCAACAAAAGAAAAATAAAAACAGAAACAGTAAAAACGGACAGACATGGTCAGGAAAATGAGCAAGCAACAAAAATGATCAGACAAAATAAAGCTCGCTCAATTTTTATCTAGTCCTCCTGACCAACATCATCATCTTCTCCTTCTCTCTCGACAGGTGGTGGTGGGATCCAAGGGTTCAGTAAATCATCAGGGAATAAAGGGAAGGCTGGATAGGGCTTGGAAAAATTAGCTTGAAGTGCCTTCCTCAATGCGACATCACGTCTTTTAACATAATTCCAGAAGGTATGAGCCTGCCTTTCGGCGAACTCTTGCCTGCTGGCTGAAAGTACAAGCTGTTCTAAGATATGGTGAACGCCACAGACTAGCCCCCCTTGACGTACTTCTTGCGTTCTCTGAAGTCGTGCCAAGTTAGGCATGTCGATTACTCCCTTATCTAATAGGATCACGTCCTCTGTACTCTCTGGAACCCTTGCTCTCTTACAAAGCATTGTAATTGTGTTTGGAAAGAATAGTTTTCCAACCTTCTTTCTCCAACATCCAAAAATCTCACTAGCGATAAGTTTACCCACATCGATGCTAAGGGACCGTAGTATTGCAAAAGCTAGAAGAAGTCTTTCCCGAGAGACTGTGGAGTCATGCGTTATTAGAATCAGTCTCTGTTTGATAAACCCCATCCAAGTATTGGCTTCTTTCTTCAAATACGTAGCCTGAAAAGTCCTTTTCTCAGTTTTCGATAATCGCCACTGTGCACCTTTTATTCCAACTTCCTGGGCTGCAGCATTCAACTGCTCGTTAGATGGCGCTACTGCCATATCATTATAACCAACATGCGGAAAATCTTGAAGGTTGTACAGCGAATTGATGGCACCAAGACTCCAGTCCACAGCTACTCCACGAACGATAACTTGGAAACCCTCGTTCTCGTCAATGTTCGCATAAAATTCTCGCACCACTTGAGAATTCACAGGATCTGGCTTGGAACAGAATAATCCCAGCCATGGTTTGTAGTGCCAACCCTCAGAAAATGCGGAAGATCACCACTGAACCCTCTCTCGAACAGGAAATCTCTCTTCAACATGTCAATATATTTTGCCCTAGCAAAATGATTGATAAGCGCTCATAAGGCAACCCCCTTTCTTCTGGGCGAGCCATTTCCGTTTCAACCTCGGCTCTTGCAATACCTTTGCCCTTATCCTTACCATTTTTCGTCTCGGTTTCAACTTCTGCAATCTTCTTCCCAATCTCTTCTTGATTTCCAGATTCTTCTTTCTCTGAGTTAGTCGAAGGAGGAGATGGAATGTTGGTCCGGATCCTTTTTACTCGCCCTAATTTCTGCTTACGGTGGCGGCGCGACGGATCCTTCACTAACTCTTCCAAAATCTCTTGAACCACTGTTTTATTAGTATCTTGTCCCTGCAAGCCTGCTGCTGCCTTTTCTTAACTCTCTTGCTTCGTTCCGTCAATCTTCTCAGAATCTTTTTCTTTTTCAGAATCCTTTGGCTCTTCCTCAGCGATTACTTCTCAGGAATGTCCTCTATTACCTTCTCTAATACTTTGGAAACCTTAGCCTCTTGAAGTCTTTTAAGCCGTTTAGCTTCCTTTTCTAAAGGCGTTCTTTTCTTCTTCTCCTTTTTCTTCAGAGCATCAGGTGTAGTCGGCACATTCTCCTCCACTTCTCTCTCTTTCTTTCCTCTCGTTTTTGCCACTTAGAATAGAAAATTCCTTTGCACTTGCAAGAACAGGAAGGGAGCAGAAAGAAAGCACGATAGGAAGAAGAAAAATGAAAAGAGAAGCGGACCAGTCTTTGATTTAAATGGAGCTCCAACATTTTAAATCCTGGCCGAATTAAATTCCTTCATTAATCGAAATGTTACCGTTTACCTGCATGTAATCATGGGAGATTAATTTCCAAAAATGGTAAAAAAAATTGCCAGATAAATGCTTGATGTGCTGTCCAACGACTAGACCGTTAGATCTCCCCTGCGCGACATGTGAAAGCACCAGATGCCCACGCGTTTTACCTGCCCGCAGAAAATTTAAATCCCGACGGTAAATTACTTAATTAATAACCACATCTGTAATATTCTGATGATATGGTTGCTCTAACCAAAAGATTGCAAAAACAAACTAAGCAACAAGATTTCCCTTCTAGAAGAATCTTTTCGTACGGGGAAAATTTCAAATTCAAACCGCCAAAATCAAATCTAATTTTATTTTATCTCTAGCCGAATAAATTAGGAAAAATTTTATTAAATCCTAAACTAAACAGAAATATAAATAATCTAAAATACAAACTAAGATAAAATCTAAACTAATGTACTCATATAAATTAGACTGATAAAAATAAAAATAAAAATACCGAAAATAAAATCTACGGAAATTAAAAATACCAACGAATTAACATAAATCAGATGAGATTTAAATAACCCAAATCTAATTTAAAATAATTCAAATTAAAATCGAATCCAACCAAAAATAAATTCGCAACAAATCCTAGGAGCCAAAAATATTGCTATGTGAAATGCTCCCGCAAAACTCTCGCTCGCTTATTCATCAACCAATTTTAGGGAAGGATATTTCGACTGGAATTCCTTACCCCAATAATGCTTTACTCACTGTCCATTAACCTTGAACACTCTCCCATCCTTTTCATCTCTCAAAGTAATTGCTTTATGAGGAAAAACTTCAATTACAACAAATGGCCCAGACCATTTTGATTTTAATTTTCCAGGAAACAATTTCAATCTAGAGTTATAAAGCAAGACTCTCTGACCCTTAACAAACTCTTTAGGCTTTAATTTCTTATCATGCCACAGCTTAGTCTTCTCTTTATAAATTTTCGCCTTTTCATAAGAAAACTGACGAAATTCCTCTGATTCATTAAGCTACAGCATTCTTACTGCACCTGCACGACTCAGATCAAAATTCAACTTCTTCAGAGCCCAAAACGTTTTATGCTCAAGTAATGGTAAATGGCAAGCCTTTCCATACACTAACCTATAGGGAGACATACCTAGAGGAGTCTTATAGGCTGTCCTATAAGCCCACAGAGCCTCATCTAACCGAAAAGATCAATCTTTCCTAGATGGATGAACTACTTTCTCTAGAATAGATTTGATTTCCCTATTACTAACTGCAGCTTGACCATTTGCTTGTGGGTGATAAGGGGTAGCTATCCTATACTTAATTCCATACTTAGCTAAAAGCTTAGGTAAGAAATTATTCACAAAGTGTGTACCCTCGTCACTCACAAGAGCTCTAGATGTCCCAAACCGCGCAAAAATGTGCGATTGGAGAAACCTTGATACCGTCTTGGCATCATTTTGATGGCATGCAATGGCCTCCACCCACTTGGACACGTAGTCAACTGCCAATAAGATAAAAACATTACCATTAGAAGGGGGAAACAACCCTATAAAATCAATACCCCATACATCGAACAATTTTAATTCCAAAATGTAAGTAAGAGGCATTTCATCTCTAGGTCCTAAATTTCCTCTCCTTTGGCAAGCATCACATTGCTTGTAGAACCAATGGGCATCCTTAAATAAGGAAGACCAGAAGAATCCACATTGCAAAATCCACATAGCTGTCCTCTGCCCGCTGAAATGACCTCCATACCGTGAAGAGTGACATTGCTCCAGGATTTCCTTTGCTTCATCACTTGAAAAACATCTACGAATAATACCATCAGAGCATTGCTTATACATAAATGGCTCATCCCAATAGAAATTTTTCGCATCATGCTTAAACTTTTTCATCTGCCTCCAATCCATATCAATAGGAGTGACTCCCTTCACCAGGAAGTTGGCAATATCAGCATACCAAGGGATATCTTTGACTACCTTTACATCAACAACAACGAGCTGCTCATCTGGAAAGGAATCTGAAATGGCATATTGCTTCAGAAAAGATGATGTTGGATCAAGACGAGACAAATGATCTGCAATAACATTCTCTGATCCCTTCTTATCCTTTATTTCCAAGTCGAATTCATGCAATAATAAAACCCAACGAATCAATCTAGGCTTTGCATCTTTTTTACACATTAAGTACCTTATTGTTGCATGATCTGTGAAAACCATGACTTTGGACCCAACCAAATATGGGCGGAATTTCTCAAAGGCAAACACAACCGCTAACAACTCCTTTGCAGTAGTTGTATAGTTGGCTTGTGCCTTATTCAAAACTCTGCTTGCATAATAGATAGGATGGATAAATTTGCCCTGCTTTTGCCCCAGCATGGCACCTACTGCAACATCACTCGCATCACACATTACCTAAAATGGTAAACTCCAATTAGGTGCACAAAGAATAGGCGCTAAGATTAAAGCAGCCTTTAAAGTCTCAAAAGCCTTCCTACAATCTGCATTAAAGTAAAAAACACTATCAGCACACAATAAGTTACAAAGAGGTTTACTAATTTTGGAAAAATCTTTAATGAACCTTCTATAAAATCCAACATGACCTAAAAAACTCCGAATCCCTTTCATTGAACTCGGTGGTTCTAATCTTTCAATAACCTCTATTTTTGCTCGATCAACTTCTAGACCTTTCTTTGAAATCTTATGACCTAACATTATGCCCTCCTTCACCATGAAGTGACATTTCTCCCAATTAAGAACTAGATGGGTATCCTCACATCTCTTTAACACCTTACCTAAATTATCCAAACAATGCTGAAACGGCCCTCCAAAAATTGAAAAATTGTCCATAAATACCTCAATAGTGGACTCAATCATATCGGAGAAAATTGCTAACATACACCGCTGAAATGTTGCTGGAGCATTGCAAAGGCCAAAGGGCATTCGCCTAAAAGCAAACGTCCCATAAGGGCAGGTGAAAGTGGTTTTTTCTTGATCCTCAGGAGCAATGGTAATCTGGTTATACCTAGAATAACCATCTAAGAAACAGTAGTAGGCATGACCAGTCAATTTATCCAACATCTGGTCAATAAATGGTAGAGAGAAATGGTCCTTACAGGTAGCTTTGTTAAGCCTCCTGTAATCCATGCAACCCTCCAGTCAGTTACTGTCCTGGTTGGGATCAACTCATTGTCTTTATTAGTCACTACCGTGACACCTCCTTTCTTAGGAACACATTGGACAGGGCTTACCCAATTGCTATCTGCAATTGGATAGATAATCCCAGCATCCAACCATTTAATCACCTCCTTCTTAACAACCTCTTTCATTGCAGAGTTAAGCCTTCTCTGTTGCTCAATACTCCTAAAGTATCCCTAGTCTAGAGTGATTTTATGCATACAGAAAGAAGGGCTAATTCCCTGAATGTCAGCCAATGTCCAACCTATTGCTTTGCGATATTGCTGCAGCAACTTTATTAAGGCCTCCTCATCCTTCGACATTAAATCTGATGCAACAATAATGGGTAACGTCTCACCTTCCCCAAGATACACATATTTTAGATGATCCGACAAGGGCTTCGAATCTAAAGTTGGTGACTCAATCAGGGATGGCTTAATAGGAGGAGCCTTCCTTTCATTCAAATCTAAAGACTCAAAAACATCCTCATTCCTAGACACTTCTTTTTCACTTTTTCTTTCTAAAGAACAAACTTCTAAATCCTCTACACTAACCTCTCCACGATCTTCCAAATGCTTGTTTGCCAAATCCTCCATTACTGTCTCAACAATTGTGTTCTCCAGAATCCTAATGAATGAACAATCTTCCACTTCGTCTGGATACTTCATGGCCTTAAAGACATTAAACTTCACTTCTTCATTATAAACCCTCATTGTTAATTCCCCTTTTTGAACATCTAACAATGTCCTACTAGTAGCCAAAAATGGACGACCAAGAATAATTGGGACATCTTTATCTGCCTCATAATCTAAGATAATAAAATCAACAGGAAATATGAATTTATCTACCTTCACTGAGACATCCTCAATTTTACCCTTTGGATATGCTATAGATCTATCAGCTAATTGGAGTGTGACTGTGGTAGGCCTAGCTTCACCAATACCTAGCTTTCGATAGACCAAAAGAGGCATAAGGTTAATTGATAAGGGTAAAAAATATACCTATTTTACCCTTATATTTAGCTCATTATATTGTCAAATATTGCATGTTTAGATCAATTTTACTATTCCCAAGCTCAAAATATGTTAAAGTTGTTAAGTTAGGGTGTTGAGAATCACTTTTGTCAAATTGTGCTCATTTGTGCCTAACAAGACTTAATTTTAAGAGCATTTGACTAAGTTTGTTGCTGTGCAGGAAAATAGAGGAAGAGCTGGAATTTGCCCAGATATGCGACCGCATTTCTGAAAAAACAGAGGCAGTTCCGAGTCGTCCGCGGGTCCTTTTGAACGAGACTTCTTCGCACCTAACCGGCTGTTTTGACCATGAAACCGACTAGGCTACCTACCAGCACCTATTTCGTAGCTCCTCAACCATTTCCCACACTATATAAGCTCGAGATTCGAAGTCAAATTCAAGCATAACTCATTTGGAAGAAGAGGGTGGTGACAAAACCCTAGTTGACGCCTATGAGTAGGGATGCCCAAGGTCCTTCTTAGATGACTAAATTCTAACCTTAGTTAGACATCAAACCTTAGGGTTTGTAGGGATTTTCACCCATTCCCACTTGTAAAAGCGAGAGAGTGGAGTGTCTAAGCGAACTCTAGAAGGATTGTATAAATAGAAAACCCATAGTATTTGGCTACTTCCATTATTTCCAACTTTTGATACTTTTCATTTATCTGTATTCTTTACTTCTTATCTTCAATGAAAATGTATTCATTTGCACTTTATCTCACCACGAGTAGCTAAATTTCGTTGAGGGGTTCAATATGGTGAATTCCCTTATGGTTCAATAGCTTGAAAGTGTTTTATTTGCTTAAGTTTTGTTCAATGCATGTCATTCTTTATTGAATATCATTCTGATCTTGCTGAGTTTAACTTGATCACTTAGACTTTGCATGCTATGTGAGTTTGATCTCGAAAGGGATAGACGATATCAGTTCTCATAAAGGTGATATAGGAGAAAAAGCTCGAAAGAGATTGTTCGGCGGTATAGGGCAAACTGCCTAAGGCACCGTATATCGACTATAGGGTTATAGATTGCATTCGTAAATTATCTATGTCAGAGTCGAGTCATAGAAATGTGCATAACAGTACTCGCTTAGCCTTCTAACGGTTCTTAGGAGCAAGGCCAAATAGAAGTTAAATCTAACCCAATGCATTGAATAGGCTTAAGTTAGATAATCCATGATTAAGGTTATTGCCTTTGAGATGAATCCATGTTGAATACCTCGTTTTATTTTATTGTTATTCTTTTATTCATTTGCTTATTTTATCTATTTTTCTAAAAACCGATCATCAATCTATTTCTTTGGTTACCTATCTTTAAGCAATCAAGTTGAGCAGTTTCTTCTTCAAATCTGAATATCCAATGAGTCCTCGTGGGATCGATACCCTTGGAATACTTCTAAGGTTTTTTTATTACTACGTGCGACAGTGTATACTTGCACTAGGGTTAGCTGAATTTATCTCTATTATTATTTATCATCTTATCTCACATCCATCCATTCAGCTGACGAAGCACCAAGTTTTTGGCGCCGTTGTCGAGGACCAAAAGTGAAACCAGTTTTGTTTTTGAAATTGCGATCAGATTGCGACCGCATTACTGTCTCAAAGGGAATTTGACTTTAATTTGCAATTGTTTTGCTTTTGCAGGTTGAAGTTAGTGCATGAACAAGAGGTGTCCACTCCTTGACATTGATCCTGAGATAGAAAGAACCTTTCGTCGTCGAAGGAAGGAGCGAAGACGAAAGAGAAGGGAACAACAAGAGTTGAGCGCACAGGAACCTCTAGAAGAAGCTTCTTACATACAAGAGTTTCCAATGGGACCTCCTGGAGTTGATCCTCAAGTTGATCCACAGAATCGTGGAAGGGAGAAAAATGGTGGGAGAATTCCTCCTGTTCCTCCAGTTCCACCGGTGCCACAACAAGAAAATCCAATTTATATTGCTGAAGTCCGCAATAGAGCAATAAGGGACTACGCTTTACCAGTTTTTCAGATTTTAAATCCAGGAATTTTGGAGCCACCGATAGATGCTCCACAGTTTGAACTTAAACCAATGATGTTCCAAATGTTGAATACCATGGGCCAATTCTTTGGACTTCCAAATGAAGATCCACACAAACACATTAAGCTATTTTTAAGAGTTTGCAATTCTTTTAAAGTTATAGGAGTGCCTGAAGATACTTTGAAGCTAACGCTTTTTCCATTTTCTCTGTAGGGAGATGCTGAAGCTTGGTTGGATTCATTTCCTCCGAACTCCATCACTTCTTGGAGTGATTTGGCAGAGAAATTCTTAGAGAAGTTTTTTTCCTCGAATAAAAATGCCAAATATAGAGCTGAAATTATTGGTTTTAAGCAATCTTACAATGAACCTCTGGATGCAGCTTGGGAAAGATTCCAAAGGCTGGTTCGGAAGTGTCCACACCATGGATTGCCTGCTTGCATTATCTTGGAGCCTTTTTATAGTGGATTAGATCAAGTTTCGAAGGCACTAGTCAATGCATCTGCAAACGGATCTTTCTTGAAGAAGTCTGCAAATGAGACACATGCTATCTTGGACACCATAGCCACAAACAATCGACATTGGGGAGAGACTGAGCAGACAACAATCTTGAAGAATCCAGTTAAAGCAGTGGAAACAGAGGCTAGTTCTACTATGCAAGCCCAGATCAAGGCTATCCATAGCATGATGATGGGCATGGCTATGAACAATCAAGCAAACATAGCCCCTGCCAATGCTATTTCTTCTCCCTGTTGTGAAAGTTGTGGTGAGGAACACATTGCTGATAACTGTCCACTAAATCCCACGTCTGTCTTTTATGAAGGTCAATAAGGGAACCAGAACCAGAATAGATGGAATCCATATTCGGCCACGTACAATCCAGGTTGGAGACAACATCCAAACTTCTCTTGGGGAGGACAAGCCGGGTCAAGTAATTCCAACACAAATCAATTTGGGAAACCTCCTACACAACAACAGCCGCATTAGAACTTCCAACCAGTCCAAGAGCAGAGTCAAGAGTCAAATCTAGAGACTCTTATGAAGGAATACATGGCAAGAAATGATGCTGCAGTAAGGAATTTGGAAGTACAGCTTGGACAGATTGCTCAGGAGATTAAAAACAGACCACAAGGGACGTTGCATAGCAAGACTGAGATCCCTCACAGAGAAGGAAAGGAGCAATGCAAGACAGTAACCTCAAGAAGTGGATTAGAATACAATGGCCCAAAGTACCCAGTAAATTAAGAAGCCGAAATCCCAGAAGAAGCTCGAGAAAAGATTTTAGAAAAGAAGTCAGACATCACCTCAGATAATTTACAGAATAAAAGCAATGAAGAAAAGACCAAGGAGCATGAAGCCTTGGTAGAAAAAGAAGAAAAATCAAGTTCAGATAAAAAACAGGGGAATGCGACCGCAAAACCTCAAAAAATTGTAATAGATCCAGAATACCGACCACCTCCTCCATACCCTCAAAGATTTAAACATGCCTCGCAGGATGCACAGTTCAAGAAATTCTTAGATGTATTGAAGCAACTACACATCAATATCCCATTGGTGGAACGCTTGAACAAATGCCTACCTATGTGAAGTTCCTGAAAGATATCCTATCAAAGAAGGGAAGGTTGGGAGAATACGAAACTGTTGCACTCACTGAATGTTCTAGTGCACGGGTCAAGAATAAAATCCCTCCCAAGCTTAAAGACCCAGGAAGTTTCATCATTCCATGCTCCATGGGAGGCAGGGATGTTGGCAGAGCTTTGTGTGACTTAGGAGGAAGTATCAACTTAATGCCATACTCGATATTTAAGCAGTTGGGGATAGGTGAAGCTAGACCAACAACTGTAACCCTACAGTTGGCAGACAGATCACTTACACATCCTGTTGGAAAGATTGAAGACGTATTGGTCGAAGTTGGCAAATTTGTACTCCCAGCAGATTTCCTCATTTTAGATTGTGAAGCCGACAAGGACGTGCCAATCATCTTAGGACTACCGTTCTTAGCCACTGACAGAACTTTAATTGATGTGCAGAAAGGAGAATTGACCATGAGGGTCAATGATCAGCAAGTCACGTTTAATGTGATGAATGCAATGAAGTACCCTGGAGATTTCGAGGAATGTTCGATGATTGATGAAATTGATGAACTCTCCCGGTCTACTTTTCAGGAAATGATGAAAGGAGAAACATTGGAGGCTATACTTGGAGATGAAGAACAAGAAGAAAAAGGTGGGAAAAAGATTGATGTTGAAGAAATCAAACAACCCATGAAAAGACAAAGAATCAAGCCATATTGGGGGAAGGGCTTCGAGGATGAGGAAGCCCATGTCTCCGTGATTGACCTAGTATGACTTCAATACTTTGAAAAATTAATTTTTGTATATTATCTAGATCTATACATTCAAATAAAACAATAATGCAGACAGGGACTCCGAAATAACTGGACAAGAGTAAAAACTCTGTCTAGGAAAAGGTACTTAAGTTGACCGAAGGGAACACCTTTTCTTGGGGATTTACCTGGGAGTTTGAAAAGTCCATATTATTTTGTATCCTATCTATTTTAAAGGGAAAAAGGAAAAAAAAATATATATTTAGAAAAAAAAAAAGAAGAAAAATGAATATATATAGAAAAATTTAAAGTTTAGAATAAAGGATTTTTGATCAAGAGGAAACATTGTCTAAGGAAAGTCCTGCCTAGGTTGAGGTATTTAAGCTGACCATTGGGAACACCTCTACCTAAGGACTTACTTGGAAGTTGAATTGATCAAAACCTTTTGACTTAATTTCTCTTAAAAGAAAAATAATAATAAATCATGATTAAGCATGTGAACTTTCTAACATGTTTATGAGTTTTTCAGCAAAGAAGAAAAAGCAAAGAAAAGTGAAAAGTCAGAAAAAAAAAGGAGAAGGTAAAAAAACTGGGTGAAATGCGACCGCATTTCTGCCCAGTGTATTTGGAAATGCGACCGCATTTTCAGAAATAAGATGGAAGTCACGAAAATGTTTGACCAGCACGTGACCTAATAAGAAAATTATAAATAGCTGACTTATAGTCTTTCCCTCTTCACCAACCACTCAACTCTTTTGCATTCAAGTCAAAACTCCCACTCTGCATATTCTCTCATCTTGAAATCGAAAAACCCATATCAAGAACCATGAAAAATTCGCCCGAACCTTCATCATCACGCAAGATTACTCGATCCTAGAGTAATCCAACCGCCCACGAAGATGAAGCAAGTGTGTGACGGCGAGAGGAGAACCCCGAAACACCCATGCACTACACGAGAAAGACAAGACCCACGGGTTTCTCACCAGCGATCGTGAACCAAGAATCCAAATCTCAAACTCCCTCTTCTTCGACAATGTCGGCCATGTCGAGGGAGAATCCGAGTTCGTCTTCACCTAGGAGGTTCACGTGCGCCAATGCCGTCCGCCAAACCCAAAAACCCGCCACTCAACAGTTTAGAAAACGTTCTCGGGAATGGTTTTCAATGATCCAGGCGATGGGAGAGCTCAGAGACGTGCTGCTCTTGAAGAGGAAGCGAATAGGCGAGATGAAGAAGAAGTCGCCAAGGCAGCTGGAAGCTCTCGGGAAAAGGGAACTTCATCGGGTAAACATTCTGAACCTTCAACTAACCCCTCTTCGTCTTGCAGGAACAAACCATTCGTTACCTATAGTGCAAGGAAGAGGAGTCCCAAGAAAGTGGTACCCGAAAAGCTACTTATCATCGAGCCACTTAAAGTAACAAGAATGCCACCGGATGTGTTCGAGGACATAATCTGCCACTTAAGTTTTGTTCAATGCATGTCATTCTTTATTGAATATCATTCTGATTTTGCTGAGTTTAACTTGATCACTTAGACTTTGCATGCTATGTGAGTTTGATCTCGAAAGGGACAGACAATATCGGTTCTCATAAAGGTGATATAGGAGAAAAAACTCGAAAGAGATTGTTCGGTGGTATAGGGCAAGCTGCCTAAGGCACCCTATATCGACTATAGGGTTATAGATTGCATTCGTAAATTATCTATGTCGGAGTCGAGTCACAGAAATGTGCATAACGATACTCGCTTAGCCTTCTAACGGTTCTTGGGAGCAAAGCCAAATAGAAGTTAAATCTGACCCAATGCATTGAATAGGCTTAAGTTAGATAATCCATGATTAAGGTTATTGCCTTTGGGATGAATCCATGTTGAATACCTCATTTTATTTTATTGTTATTCTTTTATTCATTTGCTTGTTTTATCTATTTTTCTAAAAATCGATCATCAATCTATTTCTTTGGTTACCTATCTTTAAGTAATCAAGTTGAGCAGTTTCTTCTTCAAATCTGAATTTTTAGTGAGTCCTCGTGGGATCGGTACCCTTGAAATACTTCTAAGACTTTTTTATTACTACGTGCGACAGTGCATACTTGCACTAGGGTTAGCTGAATTTATCTCTATTATTATTTATCATCTTATCTCACATTCATCCATTCAGCTGACGACGCACCATTAATGCTTGCGCCTAAATCACAAAGTGCTCTACCTAACTCTCTTCCACCTATTGAGACAGGAATAGTAAATGACCCTGGATCCTTAGCCTTGGTTGGTAGCCCATTCTTAAGAATAGCACTACATTCCTCAGTGTAAGAGATACATTTTCAAACTCACCCAACCTCTTCTTTTTAGTTAAAATATCCTTAAGAAATTTAGCATAATTAGGCATTTGCTCTATAGCTTCTACTAAAGGGGTATTTATATGCAATTGCTTAAGAATCTCTAAAAACTTCTTAAATTGACCATCCTAATTCTGAGGTCGTTGCCTTTATGGAAAAGGTAGAGGTGGTACATAAGGTGGGGGCGGCACATAAGGTGGTTCCACATCTGGAATAGAACCAGATGCTTCAGCATCATTGTTGCTACCTCCAACACCTTTACCAAACTCCAACTCTTTTTCAACAACAACATTTTTATCACAATTCTTCTCTACATCGTGGGGTTTATTAGGCTATTTTCTCTCTTCCAGTGGCTTACCACTCCGTAGAGTCACTGCCTGTACCTGCTCCTTACCTTCCCTTCTAGGGTGCTCAGTATCCGCTGGAAGTTTCCCTTCAGGCCTTGCCTTTAGGTCGTTAGCTAGCTAGCCCACTTGCAATTCCAGGGCTCTCATTGAAGCTTGATTACTTTGAATTGCGGCATCTGTACGAGCCATATATTCTTTCATTATTGCCTCAAAAGAACTCTCCGAATTTTGCTGGGGCAAAGCCTGCTTATTTTGCTGCGGCAATGCCTGTGATTTAGCAAATCCTGACTGGTTCACCTTCTGCTGTGCTTGAGGGGCTTGTAGATTGCTTCCTTGCCCTCCCCATGCAAAGTTGGGGTGGTTGTGCCAACCTGGATTATAAAAGTTAGAATAAGGGTTGTTCATTTGATTACCTACAAAAAACACAGAAGCGGGATTGTTGGGGCAAAACTCGTAGTTGTGCTCTTCTCCACAATAGACACATGATTCCTCTGCAACTTGGTTCACCACCGCAGCAGGCTCCACCACCGGCGGCTGCTGATGACTAACCACTGTCACATTCTTAAGAGCGTTAGCTAACATTGCAATATCAGCCCTAATGGTAGACACACCATCAACCACTAACACACTCTTAACTTTTTTATTTGAGCCTCTAACATCCGACCACTGACAACTATTGGTTGATATTCTTTCTAAAATTTCATGGGCTTCATTAAAATTTTTTGCCAAAAGGGCCCCTCCAGCCGAAGCATCAACCATACCTTGGGTTGCTGCATTTAACCCATTGTAAAATGTTTCCATTTGAATACAATGAGGTAACCCATGGTGGGGACACTTTCGCAAAAGCTCTTTAAACCTCTCCCAAGTCTCACTAAAAGTTTCATCTTAAGTTGCCTAAACCCTACTATCTCACTCCTCAATTTGGCATTATTAGTTGGTGGAAAATATTTACTAAGAAATTTTTCCGCTAACTCATATGTCCTAATTGATCCTAGAGCAAAAGAATTTAGCCATGCCTTTGATCAATCTCCAAGAGAATACGGGAACAAATTTAATCTAAGGGCATCCCTAGACACTCCCTGAATTACAAATGAATCACTAACTCGTAGAAAAGACATAAGATGTAAATGAGGGTCTTCAGATGACAAACCATGGAATTGACCCACGGTTTGCAACATCTGAAACATTACTGGTTTCATTTCAAAATTTGCTGCCTCAATTTGAGGACGTGCAATTCCTGGATTTAACTCATCAAACATTGGAAAAGCATATGCTCGAATGGCTCTGGCCCTATCGTTCGCTACCAAGATAGGATTCTCAGCCTGATTATTTTGCTGTCCATTTTGCTCCAGCGGTGGATTAGGCTAAAGCACACGATTCTACTGGGAGACGCGACACGTTATCTATTGGATTTTGATTTCTACGCTGTTCTCTCCTTCTTCTCCTGAATGTCCTTTCAATCTCTGGATCAAGTTCGAACCTCACCCCAGGTGGATCACTCATGCACCAAACTCACACCTGCAAAAACAAAAGAAACAATCAAAAAGTTCTAGCACCAAACCACTAAAACACATACACGAAACAGATCAGATAAAAACTTATTCAAGTCCCCGACAACAAAGCCAAAAACTTGTTGGGTTTTCCAGAGTGGGTAAAAATATAGTAAAAATAGACTCTAGAACACTATGCAAGCATACATAATCCGCAACAAGTGATAAGTAATTTATTGTATCCACGAGGCTGAATAACTCTCACTTTACCTATCTCGTGTAACTTTTGAATGGTTTCAAAAGTGGTTAAAATGATTGATTTTGATAGAATGCTGAAGCAAAAGAAATGACAGAACAAAAAGTAAACAAATAAAGCAGACAAATTGAAAACAGGCGTTGGTCAGGATTTTAGCAATTGTTTTAAAAGATACTCTAGCAATATTATTGATTAGGCAATTCTCTTGCAGTCTTATTAGCATGATCCTCTCGGAACTTTGGATTTTTTGGAATGTGTTTCAACTCCAATGACGGGCTACCGATCAAGCACTAGGCAACTGGCTATCCCTAACTCAATCACTGGCGTTCACCAATACACAATGAACTCAGGCCTAAATAACTCCTTTTTGGAGAGTTATCAACAGTGTTTTTGACTTTGATGCAGATTGTAGGAAGACTTTTGAGATTTTAAAATTTGCTTTAATTTCATCGCCCATTCTATGTGCACCAAACTAGAGTTTTCCATTCGAGGTGATGTGCGATGCTAGTGATGTGGCAGTAGGTGCAATGTTGGGGCAAAAGCTGGGCAAAGTTATCCATCCTATTTATTATGCAGGCAGGGTTTTGAATGAGGCACAAATCAATTGTACAACTACTGAAAAGGAGTTGTTAGCGATTTTGTTTGCCTTTGAGAAATTTCGCCCATATTTAGTTGGTTCCAAAGTCACGGTGTTTACGGATCATGCAACAATAAGGTACTTAATATCTGAGAAAGATGCAAGGCCTAGATTAATTCGTTGGGTTTTGTTATTGTAGGAGTTCTACTTGGAGATAAAGGACAAGAAGGGATCGGAAAATGTTATTGCAGATCATTTGTCTCGTCTTGATCCATCATCAACTTTTCTTGAGCAACCTGTCATTTCAGACTCATTTCCAGATGAGCAGCTTTTTGCTGTTGAGGTGAAGGTAGTGCACTCTGGTAAAGAGAGTTACTCCTATTGATATGGATAGGAGGCAAGTGCAAAAGTTTCGACATGAGGCAAGGTTCTTTTATTGGGATGAGCCATTTATGTATAAACAATATCCTGATGGTATTATTCGAAGATGTGTTTTAGGTGATGAAGCAAAGAAAATCCTAGAGCAATGTCACTCTTACCCATATGGAGGTCACTTCAGCAGTCAGAAGACAGCTATGAGGATTTTACAATGTGGACTTTTCTGGCCTTCTTTATTCAAGGATGCCCATTGGTTTTACAAGCAATGTGATGTGTGTCAAAAAAGAGGAAATTTAGGACCTAGAGATGAAATGTCTCTCACTTATATTTTAGAATTGGAATTATTCGATGTATGAGGAATCAATTTTATGGGGCCATTTCCCCCTTCTAATAGTAACATGTTTATTTTGTTGGCAGTTGATTACATGTCCAAGTGGGTGGAGGTCATTGCATGCCATCAAAATGATGCTAAAATGGTGTCAAGGTTTCTTCAATCACACATTTTTGCGTGGTTTGGGACACCTAGGGCCCTTGTGAGCGATGAGGGTACACACTTTGTGAATAATGTTTTAGCTAAACTTTTAGCTAAATATGAAGTTAAGCATATGATAGCTATCCCTTATCACCCACGAGCAAATGACCAGACTAAAGTTAGTAATAGGGAAATTAAATCTATATTAGAGAAAGTAGTCCATCCATCTAGAAAAGATTGGTCTTTTCGGTTAGATGATGCTCTTTGGGCTTATAGGATAGCCTA
Source organism: Luffa aegyptiaca (assembly GCA_017139565.1). Classification (NCBI taxonomy): domain Eukaryota; kingdom Viridiplantae; phylum Streptophyta; class Magnoliopsida; order Cucurbitales; family Cucurbitaceae; genus Luffa; species Luffa aegyptiaca. Next base: position 30,992,771 of record CM029397.1, read on the forward strand.
TAAGACTCCTTTAGGTATGTCTCCCTATAGGTTAGTGTATGGAAAGACTTGCCATTTATCGTTGGAGCTTGAGCATAAGACATTTTGGGCTTTAAAGAAATTGAATTTTGATTTAAGTCCTGCAGGTGCAATTAGAATGTTGCAGCTTAATGAGTTAGAGGAGTTTCGACAGTTTTCGTCTGAAAATGCGAAAATGTATAAAGAGAAAACAAAGAGATGGCATGATAAGAAGTTAAAACCTAAGGAATTTGTTAAGGGTCAGCGAATCTTGTTGTATAATTCTAGATTAAAATTGTTTCCAGGAAAATTAAAATGTAAATTGTCTAGACCGGTTGTTGTGATTAAAGTTTTTCCTCATGGAGCAATTACTTTGAGAGATGAAAAAGATGGGTGAGTATTTAAGGTTAATGGACAGCGAGTGAAACATTACTGGGGAGAGGAATTTCGTTCAAAATATCCTTCCCTGAAATTGGTTGAAGAATGAGCGAGCGAAGGTTTTGCAGGAGCATTTCGTATTGCAATATTTTTAGCTCCCAGTGATTGTTGCGATTTTGTTTTGTTTTTATGAGATTTAATTTTATTTTTGTTTGAAGTATTTTGAATTAGATTTTGTTTATTTTTTGTTTTATCTGATTTATTTTAATTCGTGGGTATTTTTAATTTTCGTTGGATTTTATTTTCGGTTAAATTATTTAAAGTTTGGCCGATTTGATTTTTTATTTATCGGATTAATTTCTGTTTTAATTTAGTTGTATTTTTTATTTTAATTTCCATTTAGATTAGGTTTATAATAATTGTCCTAATTTATTCGACAGAATAAGATTTGATTTGATTTTGGCGGTTTGATTTTTTATTTATATTTTTTTTGGATAAAAGATCCTTCTAGAAAAATCAATTTTGAAGATCAGTTTGTTTTTGCAATCTTTTGGTTAGGATCAAAATATTTCGTCAGATTATAACGGGACGGTGGCTCACAGAGGCTGGATTCAAAGCGTGGTCGGCAGCAGCAGTCGTTGGTTCAAAGCGGCGGCGACAGATCGGAGCGGCGGTGGCGGCATAATGGGGCTGAGAGACAGAGGAAGGTTAGAGTGAAAGAGAGAGGGGGAGAGAAATCAACGGAGAGAGAGAGGGACGGAGGAAGGGAGAGAGAAAGAAGACTGACCGACGTCTCGAGGTGGCGTGGGTGATCAGCGACGAGAGTGGCAACGAGGTGGATCTGAGCGGTGGTGGTCGTGGTGGCGTGCGGCGCAGACAGAGAAACAAGAGGGAGCGAGTGAGAGAGAAAGCATGATTGATGAGAGAAAGAGAGAGATATCGGGAAGAGAGAGAGATGAGTCTTCATTTTTATTTTTATTTATTTTTTATTATTAAACCCATTAATTGAATTTGGGGCGTTGGCGTGAAATTAGCCCCCTCGTTGACCGATTCTTTTTTAAAAAAATACTTTTTTTTTTGTTAAAATACATATTTGATCCCTAAACTTTTATATTTGTGTTAAATAAGTCCCTGAACTTTCAATTAATTTGTGTTAAATTGGTCCCTACGGTTAACTTTGTCTAACACCATTAGTTAAATGTTTATGTGGCATTGTTGACACTGCAAATGTATCGATTATGTGGGAAATAAAAATTGTCACGTCGGATAAATTCGATCGGGTCTAAATTGGGCAAGTTCTTAGGGTTTCAGATTTTTTTTTCCATCGATTCTGGGGGTGTATCACGAGATAATCTCAGACCAAAGAACCAACCGTTGAAATAAATAGCAGAAGAAGGCAAAGCGATCTGATTACGACATAATCTAACATACGATTTTGTGGAAGAAGGGGTCCAGAGAAGTTATTGCAGCGGTACCAATTTCACTTTGTTTTCCTTGAAGTGGTACCAATTTCAGAACAGAAGGCTCACTTTTTCGATCAAATACTCTTTTGCTAACGGAGTGAGTGGTGTCACTGTGTTAAAGGAAAGAAAAAAAAGGTGTTGGGAAGGTGTTGGGGAGGAGGAAGATAAAGATAAAAGTTCAGTCTTTTGTCATTGGTTAGTCCCTCCTTTTGTTTTTTAGTGTGTGTATATATATATATATTTTTGCAAGGGGTTTCTGGAATTGCTTTACAAAATTCAATTTATTCTTTTAGTGAATACAATGAGATATATATACTTTGTACTACTTGTAGACCCATTTGCAAAGTGTGAGAACCAGCGGCGGATTTATGTAGGGCCCGGGGGGGCTCGAGCCCCCCCTCAACTTAAGAATGCTTTACTTGTTATATTAAATGCGGCACTATTATATTAATCCATTCATTCAGCTCAGTGGAGTTAGCCCCCCTGCAACGCCCTCCACCCTAGTTCGAGCCTGCTGTTCTGCGTTTGGAAGTGCTTTTTTATCCTTCTCAGCTTTCTTTGACGCGTTTTTTTGTTCTTTTTTTCGTGCTTTTTCGCGTTTTTTTTTTTTTCCTTTTTCCTCTTTCAATTTTTTTCATACACGCATTTTCGTTCTTTTTCCTTTTCAGATTTTCTTCACGAACATTTTAGCGTTCTCTTTTATCTTTTCTTTTTTACTTTTCGGTCTTCTTAGGTTAAATTATCAAAAATACCTCTGAATTATGGAGTTTGTTTTAATTATAGAAACTTTCAAAAATTTCATTTTAGCCTTTAAAGTTTGAAATTTGTTTCAAAGTGATCCTTGAAGGCTTTTTTCATTAAATTTATGGACCGAAAATGACGTGTATGCATATGTATGGTTGCTTTGTGAATAGATTTGAATGCATACGTGGAAAATCAATAAAAATGCATATAGACACATCATTTTTTGTCAATAAATTTAACAAAAAATATCTCTAGGGTTGTTTTGAAACAAACTTTGAACTACAAGGGCTGAAATAAAACTTTTGAAAGTTTTATAATTGAAATCAACTCCATAACTCAGGAGTATTTTTTATAATTTAACCTTTTTTTTACTCTTTTTTTACAACCTTTTGAATTTTTATTAACCTACATCCTTAACCTTTTTTTTCTTTATTAATTTCTTTTAGTCAAACACTAATTAATTTTTTTTTCAATTTCAACCCTGCATTTTTTTTTTGATAAAAATACATGAAAATGAATAAGATTATTTTTAAATTTCAATAAATTATTTTTTTTAAAAAAATTGAATAGCATGAAACAAATGTATAATTCTGGTAATTGGTAAAAGAGAAAAAAATCTAACTCTTTTTTTTTTTTTTTACAAAGAGAAAAAAATCTAACTTATTATTTCATTATCATTCATTTTCTTTTATATTTATATTTATATTAAATTATTTGACAACACTTTTTAAAGGTAAGGTGAAAATTGCAACATTGATTCTAGTTCAATGTGCAACTAGATAACATAGAAAGTTTAAGGTAAAAATTGAACACCTTGCCAATTTTAGGGTTAAAATTGATATTTTTCTTAATTTCTATATAGCCCCCCTAAAATGAAGTTCTGGATTCGCCACTAGTGAGAACATGTTCTTTTGTCCATTTGTTGCTTTATATGGCTTGTGGTTCCCATAGTTTATTCATGCCACTATGGTCCAAAAGCCTCCAATGTGAAAGTTCAAAAGAATATTGCTCACATAAATACTCCTAGCTGTAGTATCTAAACTTATGGTAATACTTTTGTGTGCCTACACATGTATATTATCATTTCATTGATAATTCACTTTGAATTAAATTAATTTGCATGGTGGTGGCGATTAGCAATAGAATGTCTTATCCTCTCATAAAATTGTAGCATGGGGAGCTTTCAGGATATAAATGTTTATTTCATCAAAGGATGTGTTTCCCTGTCAAATTTAATGATGAGTCCAAAGTGATCTTTTGGTACCTTTTACAGTTTAGACCTCAACTGCATGGTTATTAGGACAAAAGTACTTTTCACGATAAATTAACCATGGGTTTCCTTAGTTCTAGTGTATGGTTATCAGGATAAAAGTACTTGAAATATTAATACATTTAGTTCGTATTAAAGTTCTACCATAAGATTCTAACTTCAAATTGCCAGTTGAAGTCCTTGATGATAAATCATTAGATTTTCAACTTTTATCTTTAAGGTTTAATCACTCATATTTTCTTTACTTTCACTTTTTTTTTTTTTATTTTTGAACTTTATGACTTTGAACATTATGTTTTCACATGAAAATTAACTCCTTAATTATTTATTTTTTCCTTTGTAGATGTCTACTTTTTTTTGTTGAAGTTCATCAGGGTGGTCACTTTGTCTATGAATTTAACATGGGATACATAGAAGAAAAGATTGATAGATTGTTTTACTACGATCCAGATTTGTGGTCTTCGATAAAAGTGAAAGATATAATTCAAAAGTTGGGTTATGGGAAGGAAGTGAGATTGTGGGGAAGGGATTGTAGAGAAAGTCTGGGTGGTTATAGACTTCTAGAAAATGATGGAGATGTTGTTGAATTGTGATAGCATCTAATTTGTGCTACTTAATTGTCTTTAATTTAATCTTGTTAGTTTGCATTTTATGGTTTAATTATTTGTTTTATAGGATTTAAGGCACTAGAGGTTTATTAGGCCAATTTACCAATTTGATGCTAATTTCGGAAAATTAAATGCGTTTTTGAGCTATCTTGGAGTCCACGAGATGAAGAGGATGAATGATTGGAATTTCCAATTCCGTTACAGCAAAAGCAATTGGACCGTTCGTAAATTAATTTTGTTCTTCAAAATACCAATACATTGGCAAAAGGTTAAGCGGTGAAAAACATACCTCCGTTGACGACTCTGAATACTTCAACGGATGATTCTTGATTGCTCTGCAACAACGAAGAACACCACCATTTGATCTTCCCCGCTATAACTCTGAGATTAGAAACGTAGTTGTGGGACTACCTAATCTTGAATGGAAAAAACTCTAGAGAGAAAATTCTCCCTAGAGTTCTTGAGTTGAGAGAATATGAGAGACCTTAGGGCTAGGGTTCTCATAACCTTTCCTTTTATAAGAGAGGAAACCCTAATGTGAGGTTAGGAAACAATCTTGATCGTTAGATCAAGATCAATTAATTAATTGATTAAATCAATTAATTAAATGATAATTAACTAATCATATTAATTAATTAAATGTTAATTAATTAATCTCATGCACATTTTTTTTTTGAAAAAAATCTCATGCACATTTAAATCTTATTTAAATGTAATTTCCTCACATAATATATTTTAATTAAACTTAATTAAATCACATTTAATTAATTCAATTAAACTAATCAATTAATTAATTTCAATAATTAATTAATTTTGCAATTAATTAAATATCTCCCATATTCAATTAATTACATATTAGAATCATATTCTAATAATTCCCTCATAGACTATTAAATCTCATTTAATTTAAACTAAATTGAATAATTAATTAATTCATCTTCTAATTAAATACCATATATTTAATTAGACATATATTTGAACTCTTTCAAATATATCAATCTCTCAATATAATAAAGTTTAATTTCAAATTAGACTTTATATTTTAATGCATCACTATACATTATATTAATTTGTATCATATACAATTAACTTAATTCCCAATATGAATTTGAACTATTCAAATTCTCTCAAGATATATTTGTTCCTAATTACTCTTTACGAGCTAGCAGGGGGACCTAATGGACCTACAGATCAGAAGCTCCAATGATATGAGGTTGACTGATTAAACTCATTAATCAAGTTAACCAATATTCATTAACTGTGGGTCATTCCACTAAAGACCCACAGCTGAACTCTTCTCACTGTAGAACATTTCTGTGTCCATGGATGTAGACCTATGCCGGTAAGTCAATCCTTCACAAGTGTCCGTAATCACAGCTGGGTCAAATTACCGTTTTACCCCTGTGTTACATCTGTCTCCTTAAGTACCAACGCTCCTCTAATGAACAACCTGTTTATGGTCCAACCATTAAACAGAAAGTCCCTCTCGGGCCAGTGAGAGGACGGGATCCCTTTGTTCAAGTCCCGGAGTCACCAATTAAGGGAACACTCATCTACTTCTCCTAGAAGCGGGAAGGAGTGAATTCCTTCTTGTGTTTTCATGTCCCCAGTCTCCCACTCGGTCTTGTCCCCAAAAAAGAAGGCATATTGAGTCGGCGTATTGGCCACTCTCACCCATGCTAATCAAAGGACAATCCCTCGTGAGAAGGAGTTCATGACACACTCAGGATTAAGACTGAGTTACCTAGGTCATCCTATTGAAACAGTAACCTAACTTGTTAACAATGTTATAACTAATGGTTGACTATTTCGTGGTCCGGTCTTATGCAAACTCATTGCATAGGATGCCCCCGCTTGCATGTCTACTACATGGACGTTTTGGATCAATACGTCTGTATCAAATACAAAGCGGGCCGTATCTCATAGTGTTACTAGGATAAGGTACCCAACCTTATCCTTGTACTATAGACCTTTTAGGTTGTTACTTGAACATCGATCCCCGTATGTCCCCACATACTAGTTCAAGTTACATACAAACAACCTTGGATCTTAGTTTATTGGATTTGGGTCAAATTGTGCAATATTTAACAATAACACTTTATTGTAGAAACTCAATAACACTTTATTGAAACAAGTATACAATTTGTTTACATTCACTATCTACGAGTTTTAGGGCATAAAACGCAACAGAGGAAGCAAAAGGGATAGAGCAGAGCGTTCGAGACTCGAAATGGGAGTCAAATCACACAAGGCACTGCTGCACAAGCCAGACTACTCGAGAAGGTAGCGTCGAGTGCTATCTTGCCAGCTTCTTGACGCTACCCCGATACCAGGCGTGCAGACAGAAGACCCAACGTCTCGACGCTCTCTTGGCAGTGTCTCGACGCTACGACTAATTTATAGATACGCTCTCTTACGGAGGACTTGTCGAGGGTTTTGCACATAAATTTATAGTCCACAACCTCTAAAGCTAACTTGAAGCAATAGTGGTCAGTGTCGATCACAAGGTGTCTATGCAAACAAATCTTAATTTCCTCAATTGTTTTAGGTAACCAAAAATGGGATTTTTGTATTTGGAAAAAAAATAGTTATGGAAAGAAAACTAATTATGGAAAATATTGGAAAAGGAAAGTAGGAGAATGAAGTAAAAGGAAAGAAATCAATACCTTAGAAATCATGCAAGCGGAGTTGTCATGGTAAGTTCAATTCAATTAAATCATTAATCTCACTAAGTAGTCAAAAACATATCTAAGCTCGATGTACTCCGGGAACAACTCGAAAGACGTGATCCTACTATCACAAACATGCAAACGCTAAGTTTGATTCTAGTTTAAATTAACTAATTGGCCGATTAACTAATCTAAACCGCATTGGGATCTATGCTTGCTCTAAATCTATGTTTGGGAGAGGGGATTTAGATTAGCTCTTGATTGCATGGCTAAAGTAGTTATGAGATTGGGAGATTTTAGGACTGCTTTAGAAGTTGTAAAAAGAATTAGACTTAAGGCATTGCGTATTAATGAATCTAGATAGGAATATTGGATTCTTGATTTGCATGAGAAGTAATTATGCTCGGGAGAGATAGTTATGATTTTAGTATCCTTAACATATGGAATCTTGTATGATATTAATTAAATTCAATTGATTTAATCTATAATCTCAATTGGTGAAATCAATTCCCTTAGAGTTTTCTCCATTGAATTTCGCATTGTTTTAGTATCGTTAGTTTAATTCATTCTCTCATCATGTATTAAATTGGACAATAGTATTCACGATAGTTGAGTGGCTAGAAACCCAATCCAGAGGACGACATCCGTAATTTCTTGCACTATATTAAAACTTGGCTCGTACACTTGTGGTAGGCATTTTTGCGCACATCAAGGGGGTGTTTGGGGCAAGGAGTTGTGAAAAAGGAGTTGAGCGAAGTTAATAACTCCACCCAACTCTTTGTTTGGCCCAAGGACATACAACATCCAATTGTGGGACTCACGAATTTATTAACCAATTACAAGACTCGATTGTGGGCCCACAAACTTATTAACTCCTATAGCAACACTTTATTGTGGGTCCCACAAACTTAATAACTCCTACACCAACTCTTAGGACAAAGCAACTCCCAATTTCAGAGCTCCAACTCCTTTCTCCAAACACCCCGCAACAGTTTTTGTGGCGATAGGGTCACATTTGGCGTTATGGCCAAGAAATAAAGTTACAACAAAGCAAAGTTTAGGTTCTCTCTCATAAATGTTTGTGCTTGTATAACCATGGTAAAGGGGTTACTTACTAGGTATTTTTAATACTCATTCTCTATTTATTTTAATATTTTTTAGACAAGGGTAAGGATGTGTTAAGTGACTGATCAAGAGCATTTGCTGGTGGCGCCATGGTGGACGATGTCAGCATACTTTTACTTCCGCATATTAGTTTCCTTCATTTGAAATTTTTCTATGTAATTATTCAATTATATATTTATTTTGTTACATTTTGAGACTTCCAAATATTTTTATGTTTTATAAAGTTTTCTTGGGATCCCAAATAAATGTTTACTGAAATTATTTATCTATTTTATGCATTTTAGACTTTAGAAAATTATAACTTCATAGTTCTTTGAATTATTCAAGTCCATAGCATGCATGTAGTAACGTCCCTAGTTAGTCTATAAGTTTTAAAAAGTTGGGGCATTACAACTATTGTTATTGTGCCCTTGATTGGTAACACTATATAATAGCTTTGTAAAACCATATTATAGCTATATGTTATTTTGCAGATATAAAGGGATATGACTATGTTATATTTTAAATATTCATATAGTTTTGGTATAATATTGCAAAAAGTTTCAAACATGCATGTAGTAACGAACCTAACCATGTCAAGTATGGATTAGATTCGTGGCATGAAGTTGCAGCCACATACTGGATTTTCCTTCCAGAAGTTGCGGTTGCAACTAGACTTCCCAAAGTACTTGCACAAAAACATTTAACTATTTAATCTATTAACAAAGGTATAATTTTGCAACCAGTTTTTATCTAAAAAAAATTGCAACCAGTTTTGGATTATGTTTAGATCGATAATTTTAGTAAATATTACAAAATATTTAATTAAATATTATTGTCACATAATAACGTTTAAAAATTTTAGGGAAAATACAATTTTAGTCCCTGAGGTTTAGGTTAGGTTTCATTTCGGTCTCTAAGTTTTCAAACTCCACAATTTAGCCCCTAAAGTTTGGATTTTGTTTCATTTTGATCCCTCCATCCATTTTTCTATCAAATACTAACGGATTGTTGACGTGACAATATTTTTTAATTTAAAAATTTCTTTTTAAAAATTTTTAAAATAAAAATAATAAAATATTATTATTTCTTATGTTTTTTTATTTGTTTATTTCTCCTCCTTCTTCCTCCTCCTCCTCCTTCTTCATCAGCTGCAACCGCAGGCTGTCATCTGTAACTGCTATCGCCAGCCGGCGACGACAGGCAAACTTTTTTTTTCCCTTGTTCTTCTTCTTTTCTTATTCCTTTCCTTCTATTTTATTTATTAAAAAAAAAGGAAATGATGAGAGATGAGATTTAAAGGAGAAAGAAAGGAGAAGAAAAGAAAAAAAAATTTGTCGATGATCAGCGGCCGACAACGAGGGTGGTGATGGTGAGAAGAAGAAGAAAGAAAGAAAGAACTAAAAAAAAAAAGAAATAATAATATTTTATTATTTGGGAAAAATACACTTTTGGTCCCTGAGGTTTGGGTTAAGTGACACTTTGGTCCCTGAGTTTTCAAACTCAACAAAAATACCCCTGAGGTTTGAGATAAGGAGCACTTTGGTCCCTGCCGTCAATTTTTCTGTTAACTTTTAACGGTTGCTGACGTGGCACTATTATTTTAATATAAAAAATTATTTATTTTATTTTTTAAATAAAAAATATTTAAAAAATATAAAATATTAATATTTTATTATTTTTTTTATTCTTTTCTCCCTTTCTCTCTCATCTTCTTCTTCTTCTCCATCTTCCCCACCTTCTCCCTCCTCCTTCTTCTTCTTCCTATGTCCGGCGACCGGCAACCGGCGGCCACCGCTCGCCGCCGCCGCCGGTCGCCGGCCGCCGGCGACTGATTTTTTTTTTCTTCTTCTTCTTTTTCTCTTCTTTCTTCTTCTCTACATTTTCTTCATTGATTTTTTAAAAAAAAAAATTAAAAAAAAAAAGAAAAGGGGAGGGAGGTCCCTCCTCCCTCCCCCGTTCCAGATCTGGAACGAGGGAGGGAGGAGTCAGACACGGAGGAGGGAGGTCCCTCCTCCCTCCCCCGTTCCAGATCTGGAACGAGGGAGGGAGGAGTGACCTCCCTCCCTCCCTTTTCTTTTTTTTTTTATTTTTTTTTTTAAAAAATCAGTGAAGAAAATGTAGAGAAGAAGAAAGAAGAGAAAAAGAAGAAAAAAAAAAAAAAAAAGGGAGGGAGGGAGGGAGGAGGGAGGTCCCTCCTCCCTCCCTCCCTCCCTTTTCTTTTTTCGACCGGCAACCGGCGGCCGGCGGCGAGCGGTGGCCGCTGGTTGCCGGTCGCCCGACATAGGAAGAAGAAGAAGGAGGAGGGAGAAGGTGGGGAAGATGGAAAAGAAGAAGAAGATGATGAGAGAGAAAGGGAGAAAGGAATAAAAAAAATAATAAAATATTAATATTTTATATTTTTTAAATATTTTTTATTTAAAAAATAAAATAAATAATTTTTTATATTAAAATAATAGTGCCACGTCAGCAACCGTTAAAAGTTAACAGAAAAATTGACGGCAGGGACCAAAGTGCTCCTTATCTCAAACCTCAGGGACCAAAGTGTCACTTAACCCAAACCTCAGGGACCAAAAGTGTATTTTTCCCTTATTATTTTTATTTAAAAATTTTAAAAAAGGTTAAAAAATATTGTCACGTCAGTAATCGGTTAGTATTTAATGGAGAAATGGATGGAGAGACCAAAATAAAACAAAATCCAAACCTCATGACTTAAATTGTCGAGTTTGAAAATGAAACCTAACCCAAACCTCATGGACTAAAAGTGTATTTTTGATAGCGAGCATAGCTAGCTAGTTTTCCCTAATTAATTTAGCTAGTCTTTTATAATTTATTGGCCAAAATTATGCATTTATGTGTTGTATTTGTAGGAAATATAGTTTTGAGCCAATTGGATGTTCGGGATGCGAAAAGAAGCTGAAGAATGAAAAAAGAATCAAAGTTGGAAGATTGAAGATAGGCCCATCGGCAGACCAGCGTCGAGACGTTGCTCTTTGGGCGTTTCGACGCTGACATTCTATATTTGGAGTTTTCATTCTTTAAAAAAAAAAAAAAAAAAAAAAAAAAAAAAAAAAAAAATTCATAGCGTCGCGACGCTCTCGGCGAATTTTCCAAATTCGCAGTATCGTGACAGTGTCGCAACGCTGTCGGCAGATTTTCTATAAATTCATCATTTTGTGCTACGGATTGGGAGAGTCCAATTGGTTAGATTTTAGCCCTAATTTCGACTAGAGACCTTTGGTGGGAGCTGAAGCAAGGCCAAGGAGCGGGAATCAAGCGAGAAGACGTGGAGATCGTGACGGGGACGTGCCGGTTTCGACGGATTCGAGTTTTCCTTTCTCTTTCCCTTACCTCTTGTAGTTTTTATGGCTTTTCTTTCAATTAGTGTTTGTGGTTTAAAGACTATGAATTGCTAGTTGTTTGTCTTAGGGATTGATGTAGTTGTTTTAGTTGTTGGATTGATTTTTGGTATGAATGTGCTTTTATTTTATGCATGAAATTTTGTGTAATGCTTTCAATTACTTGATCACTAATTGAATGATTTAAGTGTTAAATCTAACTTGGGAGAGAGGATTTGACCTAAGACTTGTCTTGTTTAATTGCATGACTAGAGTAGAAATTCTAAGTTTGTGACGGGATTTGGAATATCTCTAGAAGTATAACAAGGATTAAACCGAATAATGCCTTGCATGTTAATGAACTTAGATAGGGATATCAAGTTAGTTATATGCATGAGAATCAATTATACTCAGGAGAGGTAATCGTGATAAAAGTTTCATTGACTTGTAGAATAATTGCACGATCAATTCATTCCTATTAATCAATCCTCAATCTTAAATAACGAAATCAATTCCCTAAGGGGCCGTTTGGCCCACTGTGTTGGTTATAATAGTGGGGGCTATTATAACCAACCCAATGTTTGGGGCACCAACAAAAATAAGGGGTGGAGTTGGTTATTTTTCCCCTCCGTGTTGCTACAGTAACACTATTCAACCCACCCCAATTATTCTATCCATTCTCTACAGTAACTCTTTTCTCTCTTCTTCCATGTGACTCATTGACTTTCCTACCGACAACCGGCCGACGACTTTTCCGACGACCACCGACAACTTTTCCGGCGACCGGCATCGACTTTCCGATCACTTTTCCGGCGATCACCGACGACTTTTTTTTTTTTTTTTTAATATTCTCTTCTCGTTTTCATTTCGAAAAATATAAAAAACGAAAAATAAAGAAAATAAAAAAAGTAATAAAAAAAAGGTAGAAGAAATGAAAGGAAAAAAGAGGGGAAAAAAATTTCAATCGCCGAAAAATTTGTTGGTGGTCGTCGGAAAAATCGAAAAAATTATAGAGAGTTAGATACTAGGTTGTCTTTGTATAAATATGGAGTTTTATTACATAATTACTTTTGATAATGAAGTATATGAATGTTTACCTTCATCGTACCATATTTTTCATTCCAAATTATACTTATCGTATTTAAGTTTACCGTGATAATAATAATTTTTTTAAAAAATACTACTCAAGCTTTTATTTCATGTGATTTCTATTTTATTTGATTCTTTTGATAATGAAGGTAAAATGAGTTTTGAATAAGTCTTTACCATTTTTATGTTGGAAATACAGAAATGAAACAAATATGGTTTTTCTATATGAAATCATAAAATTACTTATTTTGTGAAAAAAAACATGACTCTGAAACAAAGAAAATCAACCTTTATCTTAAGTTATTCTTGTTTCCTTTTAAGTTAAGGACATAATTTAACCCTATACCTATAACTTTATTATTATTATTTTTTTTTACCGCTAAACTCAAACATTTTTCTTATTAATATTTGCAAAATATGGTATTTGACGTACAAAGTTGCATGAGGAAAATAAACAAAAAATTCAGGAAAAAAAATAATTAGCATGAACCTTTGATTCAGAACCTAATGTTAAACCTATCAACATTGCAAACACAGACTATTTTAACCTATACTAAAATAATCTGCATCCCAAACACAGACTATTTTATCCTAGACTATAATAATCTGCACCCCAAACACAGACTATTTTATCCCAGACTATAATAATCTGCACCCCAAACACAGACTATTATAACCCCCAGACTATTATAATCCCCCAGCTATTATAACCCCCAGCTATTATAACCAACCCAGCGCCCCAAACAGCCCCTAAGAGTTTTTTCCTTTGAGTCTCCACCTTTATTTTATGCTTTTTGTTTTTAGATCTATCTTTTTCATTCAGTTTGGCTCCCTAAATAAAATTGGACAAAAGTATTCACGGTACTTAATTTGCTAGAAAATCAATCCAGAGGACGACACTCGTTTAATCACGAAAACACTATATTATTACTTGACCCGTGTGCTTGCGGTAGTAAATTCCACATCAATTTTCCCCAAAATTTTAATATATTAATATGCTCCGTTAGTCTAAAAATTATTTTGACAAAATTGTTCAATCAACTTTTTTTTTTCTTTAATTTTTTTATAGTCCAATCAACTTTCTATAAGCTACAATACCAAAAAGTTTACGGGAATTGAGAAGGACAAAAAACGTGAATATTTCAAATCTAAGTGACAAAAGAGCCAAGATTGAAAATTCATGATAAATCACAACCTAAATAAAACTTCAAGGATCAAAGTTGTGTTTTTCTCCAATTAATTTAACTATGAAGTTTTATGATCTTATTTAGTATTAAGTCTCTTTTCTTGAGTTCAATAGGTGAGAAATTCAAACCTTTCATCTTTAGGAAAAAGTAAATAATAAATATTAGTTAAGTTGTATCTATGTCCGTTTTATTTAACATTAACATGATGAATAGTTCAAATAATTGGATGGGGTATCTCCAAAAATCAATTCAAAGAAAACATCACTTTTACATTCTCTTTTATCTTTTTTTAGTAAAAGAAAAAAAAGCTATATCTTTTTTAAAGTTCCAAATCATAAAGCATCTTCTTTCTTAGGTACAAACCATAAATCATCTTAGGGCATGTTTGGCGTTGATTTTGGAGGCGGTTGAAGTGATTAAAAAAGAATCTTAACCGTTTTTTAGCGTTTGGTAAAACAAATTATAAATTAATTTTTATAAAAGTACTTTTTCAACCACGTTCATTTGCAAAATCCAATAATTGTAGCTTTTCCGTTTAGCTTCCCTAAAAATCTAATTTGTAACTAACTATTTATTTCTCTATACGTTGTTTAGACTTGATTCATGTGAATCATTTTTTTTTTAATTTAACATATTTTTATTTTATTATTTTATACTCATTTGAAATTATTTGTTTTTATTTTATTTAAATTGAAATAATATTTTTTCCAATAGAAGTAGCAAATTATATTTGTTAGCAAAATATAAAAACATCCTAGGTTAAACATAAGATTATATTTTAAATCATATCAAATTTAAAACAATTATCTTATATGTTTCAAAAAAATAATTATCTTAAAATAATTTTGAAATCATATTATAAAACTTTGAAATTAAATATCAGGATTAAATTTATTTATTGAAAAAATATAGTTAAGTTGCAATAATTTAGAATATTAATTTACCAAACACCTCAACTTGCTTTTTCGTCTATAAAGCTAACATTTACCAAACACTAATTTACTTTGTAATACAGCTGATTTTCTTAAAAGCACAACTAACAACAATTATTTTAGAAGCTACAGCAACTCCAAACTAAGCCTTAAGCTGCTTGCATACTTTATATTTTCAAATAGGCTAAATATATATTTTCATTTTTTTAATACATATATGCCTTTTCTTCAGTTCCATATTTGATGTTTTAAAACTTTTAGTTGTCTTTAATATGAAAATATTTTAATTAGAAACAAAATTAAATATTCTAAAATTGAAGGTAGATTTTTCATTTAAAAAAATAATAATAAATATTTGAAAGTACTTAAATTTTTTTAGCTATTTTGATCAATTTATCAAACATAACTTATATTAATTTAAAACTATTGTCATCAGTTGTACCTTTCAAAATAATTGCACTTGAGAGGAAAAATTGATCAATTTTTGTTAGTTCGAAAAATTGATCAATTGCAACATGTTAACTTGATAAAGTTACTCTTAACTTTTCATTTCATTAAATTAAATTTTAGACTTATATAATTATTGCAGTTTTTATCTTCCATTCAACTTCTATTACATCCTTGATCCACCTTCTAATTTTAACCAAAAAAAAGGTAAAAAAAAATTATTTAAACACCTGGCTCAACCTTAAACCTAATCAGGCAACAAGAGCTTGGCTCAACTGACATGAAGCATGTAATCCTAACCAAGAGGTTAGAGGTTCACTCTCCCACCCCTACATGTTGTCAAAAAAAAAAAAAAAAAAAAAAAAAAAAACCTAATCAATGCACAAGATAAACTATTAATTAAATCTCTCAAAAACACTCAAATCTCAATTAAAGTTTAGCTCTATTATATATGGTCATCTTTCTCTAAAGTTCCATTAATATTGTACCACACATATATGTTGAAGGTTAAATCATACAAAGATACCCTTAAACTTTAGACTAAGTTTTAATCATGTCCTTAGACTTTGACAATTTTCATTTTTACCCTTGAATTTTGAAATTTGTTAAAATAAGATGTATTATACAAATAATTTTAATTTAATGATATCTTTTAAGATGGAAATTGATGTGATAGCTAATGTGTAAAATTTGAAAGACATATGTGACATCATTTATAACACCATTCATGCAAATCGACATCAATTGATATGTAAAAAATTATTATGTAAACGATTTTAACAATTTATTATGAGATGAAATAAATGATAACAACAATTTTAATCTTCTATATAGTTGTAAATAATATCATGTACACCTTTTAATTTTTAGATATTAGCTACCTCGTCAATTTTCAACATTTATTTTAAAGGAAAATATATTTTTTTGGAATAAATTCAAAGTTCAAGGGTATTTTTTGGACAAATTTCAAAGTTCAACGATAAAAAATGAAACTTTTCAAAGTCTTGGACATATAATTGAAACTTACCCAAAAGTTTAGGGGTATTTTGTATAATTTAACTCATGTTTTATAATTTATAGAATGCACATGATGATATTTTAACGATATTTTTGAACTATGAATCAATTAAAAGGTAAGAATTGCAACATTTATCCAAATTGAATGTTCGATCTGATAAATAAAAATCGATACACATTGCCAAGTTTTGGGGGAAAAATGAATTTTTTTTTAACAAAAACAATGTTTTACATATAGTATAATATTCTTTTTTTCTTTTTTTTAGTTCTAAAATTTTAGGAGTAGGAATAATCATCTACCTTTGGAATGATAGTTCATCTCTTGTCAATAAGTAATGATTGGATTGACCTATAATATTCTATTTTGTTTTTGTAAGGATAGCGGATTGAACCATCGACATTTGGGATGATAATTGGTGTCTTGTCAATGAGTCATGCTTGGATTGACTTATAATATTCTATTTTGTAATATATATATATATATATATATATATGTAAACCTATGTTAATTGGCCCCTAGTCAATGAGTCATGCTCGAATTGACCTATAATATCATAATGTGTGTTATAGGTAATTCTGGATCATTTAGGAATCTAAGGAGCCAACGAGGACAACATGACACGAACCCGGGGAAATAACCAAGGAAAGACCCCGAAGGAGCCAAGGATCAAAGGGATTGGGCGTCCAATCCCCCCGGCCCACTACGGTGGGTCGAGTCTCTTCTCCTCCAGATTGGCTTCTAGTGTCCCTAATGAGCCCGGTTCGACTTGATTCAGCCCCGAATCGTCTCCAAATTCCTAGAAACCCTAAAACGGGAAAAAGTATATAAACCATTGAAGAAGGGATCTTGAAACTCATATTCTGAACCATCTTCTCTTATTCTTGCTCTTACTTGCTTCCCATCTTTCTCCTTGTTGACTTAAACATCGGAGGCGGTGTGTCAAGCACCACACCGATGTGCAGGTTTTCCTTGTTTTTCAGGCCACGTCTTCCCCTATTCAAACAAATTTACCGTTGGTGTCACGTGAATGTCAGGTGAGTTCTCCCTGCCTGGATTTTGGCATCAACAGTTGGCGCCGTCTGTGGGGAAGAAAACTTGCTAGTGAAATCTGTGCATCGGTCACTCAAATGAGTAAAAGGATGGAGAAGGGAAACCGGGGTCTAAATGCAGAACATTCGGAAAGTGACCACGACCCACGGAGGTAACGAGAAGAAAGCTGAGGTCGACCTTGGACCCAATCTCCTTGGCCTCAGTCTCCTCGGCCTTCATCCCGAGAGAGGCAAACCGATGTCAAAATTGTCGCCCTTGAGGATAAGGTGAGTGGAATAGATCAAAGTTTGTTCAGGATACTTCGTATCCTGGATAAACCTGGTCCTAGCACCAAACTCCATGAGGAGGGGTTGATTAGAGATCCGAGGAAGGGAAAGGAGCCAATCAAATATGTTGAAGAGTCGGAAACAGGATATCAAAGGAAAAGAAGACTAACAGTGCGACCAGCAAGGGTCAAACAATATCGGTTAAGTTTGTTGAGTTTAACTTGATCACTTAGACTTAGCATGCCAATGTGAGTTTGGTACCGAAAGGGTAAAACAATATTGGTTCTCATAAAGATGATATAGGAGAAAGGGCTCAAAAGAGTGTTTCGCTGTTATAGGGGATGGTCGCTTATAACAACTATAGGGTTATAGGTTGCATGCGTGAATCATCTATGTTGGAGTCGAGTCACATAAATGTGTATAACAGTACTTACTTAGTCTTCTAACGGTTCTTGGGAGCAAGGCCAAATAGGAGTTAAATCTGACCCAATGCATATTTAGACTTAGGTTAAACAAGCTATTATTAGAGTTATTCGCCCTTGGGTTGAAACTTTACTGAATTCCTCACTTTATTATTGTTTGTTTATTTTTTATTTTTTATTTTTTTGCTTATTTATTTTCAAAAAACCCCAACATCAATTACTTTTACTTGGTTACCTACTTCGCAATTTAAGAGCAGATTCTTCTTCAAGTCTGTGTTTAAATTAGTCCCTATGGGATCGATACTTTTACAATACTTCAAGAGTTTTTATTACTGCATGCGATTGTATACTTGCACTTAGCTAGACTGAATTCATCTTTAATTCGAATTTTCCATCTTATTCCTACCTCCACCTTCAGTCTACACCGCATCAACTAGGCAGTTGATCGAAAATTGGAAGCGAGAACCGAGAGATAGGGTCAAAGAGCGAGAATCAAGATGTTAACAGAAATTTCTCAAATTCAACCTTGCTGCATTTTTTTCCCTCAACTACCTGTGTACCTGTGTCACTTACCATGATTGTTGCATAAATGTAGGATTAAAGTGGTACCCGTTTGTTGAGAGCATGAGCGATAACAACCTTGAAGAAATGGAGATTTGTGACAGATGCGCTATAAGAGCTGACGATGTCGTTTCTCCTGTGAGTAGAAAATAAAGTGCTTTCTCGATTTTGTCATTTTCTGCCCCTCTCTTCCCAACCAATTTTGAATTTTTGCACTTAGTTCTTGCTCAGTTTTCATTACCAGTTCTATTGTACGTTCTAATTCTGATTTGCTGCAGTGAAGTTTCTCAATTGCAAATTCCAATTTTGAATTCTTGCATCTAAGCTCCTCTGTAGTCTTCTCCTACTATTCCTTCGTTTTCTTGATCACTTCGAATTGATCAAGAAAACGAAGGAAGAGTACAAGATGATTGCAGAGGAGCTTAGATGTAAGAATTCAAAATTGGAATTTGCAATTGAGAAGCTTCACTGCAGCAAATCAGAATTAGAACGTGCAATAGACCTGGTAATGAAAACCGAGCAGGAACTAAGTGCAAAAATTCAAAATTTCCTGGGAAGAGAGGGGCGGAAAATGACAAAATCGATAAGCTCGAGCCTGAATTCACAAGTTATATTATCCAGTAAAAAAAAACTCTCCAGAATCAACCAGAAACAATCACTGAAGGAAGTCATCTTCGGGGCCATAGTTTAGGGTTCTAAATATATCAATCAATAGGTTGTTGTAGTCAATATATATGTATACGCAAGTAATCTGATTTGTGATCGATGTAGTTTTGAGAACTGACCTCAATTATTTGTACATGAATAAAATTTTGTTATTGCAATCGGATAATATGTGAAGAACAAATGTCAGTGTGGACGTGTGTTCCCTTAATAATAAAATTTGGTACAAAGGAATCCCCTAAATTCATGCAATCCGATTCTCGTTCGTGCTTCCAATTCTCAATTTTGCTTCCCATTCGAGGGTTCTTGATTCCATTCCTCGCTCTCGTTGATGGATTGTGGGTTCATGGTTTATGCCTCGCTGTTTTAGCTTTCGGCGAGGAAGTCTCGGTTTGCGCTCATGATTCTCGCATCAAAATTCCCTCCAAAATAACTTGTCACGCACGCGATGATTGCATCTCAGGTACGTTTGTCGTAAACGCACACGATGGTTGCATGTCAGGTTCGCGCTCTCGAACTCACTCTCGATGTACGTCAGACTTAAACCCCTTTTAGCTTACACACGACTACGCATGATGTTTTATTCACGTTTCACGCTCTCGATCTAGGAATGTTTCATCAACCTTCACACATCCACAATAACAAAATTCTCCACATATTATTATTAGTTCCACTTCAAATGACATCCAGATTACAATAACCAAATCATTCATTCATATATGTTCTGTTCTCTCAAAACTACATACATCGAACACAAAGCAAGCTACTTACGTATTCATACATATATATTAAACCTACTCCATAAGTCTCAAGAGCTTCCCGATGTGTAGAGAAAGTGTGTGGCTGAAGTTGAAGGACGAAATAGGGATTCCGTGCTCTCAGAAAACGGACAAAGTATTACAGGAGTCATCCAATATTATCCTAATACTATCCTAATATTGGATGGAACATATCGCGTCAGAGACAATCGCGTTTGTGAAAGCTAAACTCCAAGCAAAGGGAGGATATGTTCCATCCAATATTATCCTAATATTCTTTGCTTAGAGTTTAGCCTTCACGTACGCGATTGTTTTTGACCGGAGAGTTTCATCAGAGAATATGGGAAGTCTTTGTCAACTTCTGTAAACAGCCACGATATTACAGGAGCCATTGAGAACGTTTTGTCGGTGACTGGCTGAAGATGAAGCCAAGAAAGAAATTACGTTAGTGACGAAACATCCGTCGTCCAGTCCATTGTTCCCAAATCGCATCTGTACTGCATTTCTTCAAGGTTGTTCTTGCCCGCGTTCTCAACAAACAGTCGAAGATGGCATAGAAGTTTCATAATGTCAACGACCAGAGGGGGAGAAAGAGAATCGTTGATGAGGAGAGGTATGTGAGAGGGTCGTTTAAGTAACAACAAAATTAAAGTGAAGAGAGAGAAGTCATAGCGTCGTTCAAGTAACCGAGGAAGTCAACACCGTTTAAGTTACCGAGGAGGTCCGATAAGCAAGAGTGCGAACGAGAGTACGACGACTAGAGCGAGAATCGTGAATTGATGGTCGTTTAAGAAACCGCTTATTTAAAGTCGTAAATGAAGTGAGTGTCATTTAAGTAAGCAATGAATTAAAGTGAAATGACATCTGAGAGCGACGTTTAAGTAATCGAGGCATTGCAGTGAAGAGACGTCTCAGAGCAAAGTTTAAGTAAACCGAGGACAAGCGATAAGAGGAGACGTGTGCGTCCAATCGGGAGCGGGAAGAGGGGACGTGTGCGGCCAGTCGAGAGCGAGAACGAGCAGAGTGGGAGCGTGAACCGAGAATCAATTGTAAATATTCTCCTATATGTACGACGGACTCAAACCCCTTTTTTCTTTTTCTTTTTTTTTGAGAAAAAACTCCTTTTTTTTTATACACAAGACGCACTCTTTCATTCATATTCTCGTTCGCGCTCTCGTTGCTCTCGACCTCACTCTTGATGGACAGTAGACTTGGACCCCTTTTCTCTTACAAACGACTACGCATTTTGTTTTATTCACGTTTCGCGCTCTCGATTCTCTCGATCTCGGAATGAAACATCAACCCTCACAAAGCCATAATAACAAAACTCTTCACATATTATTAATATTAGTTCAGTCCTCAAAACATCCAGATTACAATAACCAAATGTATTAATAATTTGTTCTCTTCTCTCAAATTACATCAAACACAAAAAAAGGTTACTTACATTCATACATATATCAACTACTACAACCTATTCTATAAGTCTGAAGCTTCTTGATGACTTCGACTACAAAATGGATCCCCAACAACTCAAAACGACGGAAGTGTATCACTGATGTTGCTTGATGAACTTGGAGAGAAAGAACCTGAAATCGACGAAAAACGGCCAAGGTATTACGGGAGCCATCGACGTTGTTCCGCCGGTGACTGGAGGAAGCCATGACGAACAATTAAAGATAACTTATGTTTGTGAGAGTCACGAGCAAGAACCACCTTGAAGAAATGGGGTTTGTCACACCCCACTTCTTCAAGGTGGTTTCTGCTCATGACTTACACAAACATAAGTTCTCTTTATTCCAGTCACCAGTGAGACGACATCGTCGGCTCCTATAAATCCTATCGTGCTCAAGCCTCCATTTCTTCAAGGTTGTTCTTGCTCGTGCTCTCAACAAACATCGTCAGCTCCTACAAAGAAAACATCCAAACAAGGCACTAAAATGATAATCGTTTGTGAAGAGGAAGAAGGGAGAGACAGAGGGAAGATGAAGAGAGATATGTGAGATTGTGGTTTAAGTAACTGCTTATTTAAAGAAGAGAACTAAGTGAGTGTCATTTAAGTAATCGATGAATTAAAGCGAAAGGACGTTTGAGAGCGTTGTTTAAGTAACCGAGGCATTAGAGTGAAGAAACGTCTGAGAGCACCATTTAAGTAACCGAGGACATAAAGCGAGAAGAGGAGATGTGTGCGGCCAATCGAGAGCGAGAACGAGATGAGCGGGAGCGTGAACCAAGAATCGATTGTATAGATTCCTCTAAATCTGAATTTGAATGAAGGTTATTTTAGAACAAAAAATTGTCGTTCAAGTAACCGAGAAATTAAAGTGACGAGACGGAAGTGCCAGCACCCTTTAAGTTACCAGGAGGCCTGAGAAGCGAGAGCGTGAACAAGAGCGCGTATTGAGAGCGTGAACAAGAATGCGTATCGAAAGCGCGAACCGTGAACTAATTACAAGCGATTAAAAAGGAGGAAGACATTCGAGTACGAGAGCATTAAGCGCGATCGCGTATCGGGAGCAGGAATCGATAAGGCTGGACTGGAAGGGCAACACGGTCATAAAATGTGCACGGTGACATCAGCAAAAGGGCGTTCTCCATTATTCTGAAAAGGTGGCTCAAATTCCATTAGGACCCCAAAAAATGGGTCATCCGTACAAATATCCCATTCTTATATACTCACCCATGCTACATAACTTTCCTTTGAGGTTGTACTTGATGACATCAGGTGAGTGGTGAGGGTAGTGACTTGGCTAGGCTATGGAATGCAGCTACAAATCATGTTCTTAGAAGTTTAGGGTCGAGTTTCCTAGTTTCATGTTTCAGACGTTTTTAATTTTCTATTTTATGAAAATGGTCTATCATCGTTTTTTACTGTTCGTTTAATGTAAAATGATTATTGTTTTTAGGCCCATTTTATTAAATAAAATATTTTTACTTATGGTCTCTTTTGCTTTAAGCTTTCAAAAGTTTTACATTTTCATGCATGTAGTAGCAATCCTCAGTATGTTTTTAGCTTCCTTTTAGTCGGGTCGTTACAGATAATCACTTATATAATTATATTTGTATTTGAAGGAGTGTAAAACAATCTAGTGAAAACGATTTGGATTGAAAGTACATCGTCAATTCCATTAATTTTACAATCAAAAGCATTTTGAAAAACTAAACGAAAAACAGAGTATGTGAGATACCAACCTTTTGGTGTCGAATTAAGATGCTTTGTTTGATGTTTTTGGATCACGAACGGCTTGTGGACGACCATGCGAGTCTTGCCCACTATCCTCCGGCCTTAGAATGGCTTGTGGGAGCCAAAAACTATGATGAATTTGTGAGGGAATAGTTGAAGAACTCAAGATGACGAGTTGACTTTCTTTGAGAAAACTTTTCCCAGAATTTGGTTCCAAGATCAACCTTTGATCTCCTAATTATCTTCCTATATGTAGAGGGAAGATCAAGCTGTTTTTTCATCTCGAAGACACCATCCATTATGGATTATGTGTTTAATTTGGTGTCAAATTAAGAAACAAACTTGGAATTAGTCACCACCCAGGTTTCAAGTATGTGTATTTTACCTCTTGGGATTATCGTGAAATGAAAAAACAAAATCAAATTGTTTTTCCAATTTTCTAATTAATTTTAAAACTAAAAATGATTCAAAGAATTAATTTTAAATTAAAATAATTAATTAAACATTTTTAATTAATTATAATTATTTAATTTAATATAAAATATTAAATCAAATAATTTCATCAAATCTCTCAATCTCGATTTTCTGAATATGAATCCTTATTCATATGTATAATATATCAAATTCTATCTAAATATAGTTTAATTCATAATTAAACTATTATGTCGTATATATCGTATTCAATTGAAGTTAACTCCTTAAACGAATTTGAACGCTTCAAATTCTTTCATCACATTATTCTGAGGTTTAATCCGTATGAGCTAGTAGGGGGACCTAATGGACCTACAGATCATGGGCTCCAACGATCCGAGATTAACTGGCTAAACTCTTTAACCTAGTTAACCAACATTAGTTAACTACTGGGACACTCCACTATAGCCTAGTAGCTACACTTCCCTCACTGTAGTTATATTTCTTGAAGGATTGGAATTTCCGAATTCCGTTAGCGGTAGCGCAATTGGGCCGATTCGCAATTAATTTTGTTCAACAAAATACCAATACATTGGCAAATAATTTCAGAAATAGAAATTCCTAGGCTAAGCATATTGAAATTAGATCTAATCTAAATGAGAATGAGAAGCACAAACCTCCATTGACAGTCTGAATTCTTCAACGGACACCACCACTTGGCCTTCCCCGCTATTTTCTGAGATTGGAAACGTAGTGGTGGGACTACGACCTTAAGATTGGGAAGTAAATTATAGAGAAGAAAACTCTTCTCTGATCTTGGCTTGAGAGAGAATTTTAGAGAGTTTGAGAGTTGAGAGAAGTTAGAGAGATCTCAAAATCTGCAGAATACGAAGGAGATCCTATTGACCCCTCAAGTGTGACATTAAAACCCGCTCTCGCTACCATCTACCATGTGTCCATTTAATGTGAGGGTTAACTTAAAATAATTAATTAAAATTAATTTAATTCAATTAATCATATTAATTAATTAATTCTAATTAAATATCTCCATATTTGATTATATGTGCATTTTAATCATATTAAAGGCACATCCCTCACATAATCTATAGTTTTAATTAAAATTAATTAAATCGCATTTAATTAAATTAATTAAACTATACAATCAATTAATTCTTAATTAATTAATTCTTAGGTTAATTAAATATCGCATATTTAATTAATCAAACATTTGAATCATATTCAAACTTGTATCTCACTTTTAACCTATAGTTTTAATATGAATCATATTCACATTAAAATTAATCTATAGATTTTAATTTAATTAAATCACATTTAACTAAATTAAATTGAAAAAATTAATTAATTTTATAATTAATTAAATATCTACCATATTTAATTAATTACATATTAGAATCATATTCTAATATATCTCTCATATAATATAGTTGAATTAAATCACATTTATTTAAACTAAATTTAATAATTAATAAATTCATAATTAATTAATTTATTCACTAATTAAATATCACATTTTAATTAGTTATATATTTGAACCCTTTCAAATATATTATTCTCTCAATTTAATAAAGTTTAATCACATATTAAACTTTATATTATAATGTATCACTATATATTATATTAATCGTATCTCATACAATTAACTTGATTACCAAGATGAATTTGAACTATTCAAATTCTTTTCAAGATAAATTGTTCCCAATTACTCTTTACGAGCTAGTAGGGGGACCTAATGGACCTACAGATCAGAAGCTCCAATGATATGAGGTTAACGGACTAAACTCATTAATCGGGTTAACCAATATTCATTAACTCTGAGTCACCCCACTAAAGACCTACAGCTGAACTCTTCTCACTGTAGAATATTTATGTGTCCACGAATATTGACCAATAACAGTAAGTCAATCTTTCACAGTGTTCGTAACTACAGTTTGGTCAAATTACCATTTTACCCTTGTGTTACATCCATCTCCTTAAGTACCAGTGCTCCTCTAATGAACAAGCTGTTTATGGTCCAACCAATAAACAGAAAGTCCCTCTCGGGCCAGTGAGAGGGTAGGATCCCTTTGTTCAAGTCCGAAGTCACCACTTAAGGGAACACTCATCTACTTATCCCAGAAGTGGAAAGGAGTGAATTCCATATTGTGCTGTTATGTCCCCAACCCCCCACTCGGTCTTGTCCCAAAGAAGGTAGGCTTATTGAGTCGGCGTGCAGGCCACTCTCACTCGTACTAATCAAAGGACAATCCCTCGTGAGAAGGAGTTCATGACACACTCAGGATTAAGACGGGGTTACCTAGGTCATCCTATTGAAACAGTAACCTAACTAGTTAACGGTGTTACATCTAGTGGTTTACTATTTCATGGTCCGGTCTTATGCAAACTCATTGCATAGGATACCCCCGCTCGCATGTCTCCTACATGGATGCTTTGGATCAATACTTCTGTATCAAATACAAAGCTGGTCGTATCACATAATGTTACCAGGATAAGCTACCCAGCCTTATCCCTGTACTATAGACCTTTTAGGTTGTTACTTGAACACTGATCCCCATATGTCCCCACATACTAGTTCAAGTTACATGTAAACAACCTTGGATCTTAGTTTATTGGATTTGGGTCATATTGTGCAATTCTAGACTTAATATGACAATAACACTTTATTGCTTAATCCTCAATAACACTTTATTGATACAAGTATATAATTCGTTAACATTCACTATCTATGAGTTTTAGGACATAAACCCCAACATTTCTCTCCACTCGATAT
Source organism: Luffa aegyptiaca (assembly GCA_017139565.1). Classification (NCBI taxonomy): domain Eukaryota; kingdom Viridiplantae; phylum Streptophyta; class Magnoliopsida; order Cucurbitales; family Cucurbitaceae; genus Luffa; species Luffa aegyptiaca. Next base: position 31,019,118 of record CM029397.1, read on the forward strand.
AACCATAGTAAGTCGATCCTTCAGAGGTTGTTCGTAACTACAATTGGGTCAAATGTTCGTTTTACCCCTGAAGTTACCTCTTATTCCTTAAGTCCCACTGTTCCTCTAATGAACAATTGGTTTGTGGTCCAACCACCAAACCGTGTCCCTCCCGGGCCAATGAGAGGGTGGGACCCCTTGTTCAATATCTGGAGTCAGCACTTAAGGGAACAACCTCTCTACTGTCCCTAAAGGCGGGTAGGAGTGAATTCCGTCTTGCTAGAACTATGTCCCTAACTATCTACCCCTTCTTATTCCTGAAATGGGGGGCTTATTGAGTCGGCGAACTCGGGCCACTCTCACCTATGCATATCTAAGGATAAGCTCGAATAAACAGGAGTTCATAGTTAGCACAGGATTAAGATCGAGTTACCTAGGTCATCGCATGAAATAGTCATTCTTATCAATAAACAACATTATAAAGTGAAAGTAACTTATTTCGCAATCTTGGTCTTATGCAAACTCATTGCATAGGATACCTCCACTGGCATGTCTTCACATGAATGATTCATGATCACATCGTCTGTACTAACTACAAAGTGGGTCGCGTCTCATATTGTGCCCAGGATAAGGTATCCAGCCCTATTCGTATACTATAGATCGTTTTGGCTAATAACTCGAGCCTGATCCACTTTTATGTCTCCACATAAAGCTCTAGTATACATACAATAGCCAGCGATCTTAGTTTATTAGATTTTGGGTTATTTAACTTGCAATTCACTTATTTAACAACCTAAGTGAACAAACCTCAATAACGACTTTATTGAACAAGTATATATATATAATCTGTTACATTCATTATCTACGAGTTTTAGGGCACCAAACCCAACAATATTGAAGTATTTTAGTGACTATCAACGATAGACTCAATACAAGTAGAATTCTATTTGTGATAGTCATTGATAGACTTCAATAAATAAAATTTATTTCAATTTAAGCATTACTAATCTTTAGCTGATAGACTATCATGGTGAGTGAAATCTATTAGTGATTGAAGCCTATCGCTGATAGACTTTAATCACAATTGCAATTATCAATGATTAAAGTTTCATTAATAAGTGATAACTCAACTGATAGACTTTCAATACTATCATTAATAGTCACCGATATACTTCAGTACAGATAGAATTCTATATGTGATAGTTAGGGGTGTTCATCGGTCGGTCGGTGTCGGTTTTGAGCTAAAATCGACGTCGACCACCGACATGTCGATTTTTATCGATTTTTCAAAGGTTTGTGATACCGACTGACTGTTCGGTCAGTTTTTGTTGATTTTGCTCTAGTGAACTAAATAATAGAAAAGAGGAAGAAAAGAGAGAAATATGGAGAACAAAAAAGAAAGAAATATCGATGGTCGGTTTATGACTTCGGTGAACTTAACCAGAAAAGGGAGAAAGGGGAAAGAAAAGAAAAAGAAACAGAGAAGAGAAGAGAAATGGAGAAGAAAAGAATAAAGAAATAAATAAAAATATGAAAAAATAGAAGAAAATAAGAAAGAAAAGAAGGCAAGGAGGGAAGAGAAGAGAAATAACAAGGAGGAGTTGGGGAGAAGAGAGGAAAGAGAATGGAAGAGAGAAGAAAGTTTCAAAAAATGGGAAGAAGTGCGTGGGAAAGGGAAGAGAGAGGAGGGAGATGAAAAGAATAATTATTTTAATGTAAAAACCATTAGTGGTTTTGTGAAAACCATGGGCTCCCATGGTTTTCTCAAGGCCTTTCTCATTAATGCTTTGACATGCATTTAATGATGACAGAGGGAAAGGAGGGAAATGACGTTTTTTTTCTTGGTTTTGTAGACGGACATGCACATTCGGTCGGTCGGTCAGGATACTTTGTTTTTTTTCTTTGACCGATCGATTGGTCGGTTTTGCAAAATGAAAAATTGACCCTGACTAATTTACTCTCTAAACCGAGCAACTAACGTCGGTTCGGTCGGTTTCGGTCGATCGAGTCAGTTTTGAGAATTTTTTTGAACACCCCTAGTGATAGTCATTGATAGATTTCAATACAGAAAATATAGTTCAATTTGAGCATTCAAATTTCTTTTCATTTGGATTCGTTTTGCATTTGCATTTTTCACCAGTGACCATGAAAAAGAATAGATAAAATTCTAATAAATGATATCAGTTTATCAGTGACTATCACAGATAGAATTCTTTCAATGATAGCCATCGATAGACTTCTATCAATGACTATCACTGATAGACTTTTATCAGTGACTATCACTGAAAGAATAAACGACAAAACGAGAATAATAAAAATTCATTAAAAATATTTTCCATATTTGCAATTTTTTTTTTCAATTTTGCTATATTTACACATAGGAAAACATAAATTGCTACCCATTACAATAATCCTAAAAACTATATAAACCCTTTCTATTAGAAAAAGAAAAAAAAGCAAAAAATAAATAAAAAAAAATTATATGAGTGTCTTTCAACCTTTAGATAAATGTTAAAGTAGGAAAATAAAATAAAAAGTTTGTCCTTTAATTAGCATCTTTCAATAAATTATAACTATAAATTCTAACTTTAATATGGAAAAATGACAAAATAAAGATGGTAAGAAGATATATAGATTACATAAAAAATATAGGTTAAATTATATATAAAAAAATCCCCCTGAATTATAGGGTTCGTTTAGAAAGTACCTCTTAACTTTAAAAAGTTTCAAAAATACATAAAAAAAACGTTAAAAAAATACCCGTATCATTAAGTTTTGGATGGAAAACGTTAAAGTTTCAATTTCATTAATACCCTCGACCTTTCAAAAAATTTCAAAAATACCCTTACCCGAAAAAATTTATTCTTTTTTCTTCCCCCTTTTCAGAATCTTCCTCCATGAAAATTAGTGAGAGACTTTACTTATTTACCATGCATTCATTGAAAATACCCTCGTGTTGAAGCTTAAAGATGACTTTTTTTTTTTTTTTTTCATTCTTGAATTTTTCATGTCCTTGACTTGATTTTATTGATAGCCTTCCCACTGTTATTTTCTTATCGGTCACTACCCATTAACTTTCCCTCACCTCAATTTAAGAAAAATAAATGAAAATATTGTCATATAATGGTTCTAACTCTTTTTTTAAATATTAATAAAAAAAGGGGAAAAATACACTTTTGGTCCCTGAGGTTTGGGTTAAGTTACAGTTTGGTCCCTGAGTTTTCAAACTCAACAAAAATGCCCCTGAGATTTGAGATAAGGAGCACTTTGGTCTCTACCGTCTATTTTTCTATTAAATACTAACGGTGGCTGACGTGACACTATTATTTTATTAAAAAAAATATTTTTAAATTTTTTTAAATAAAAATAGAAAAATAATAAAAAATATTATTATTTAAATATTTTTTTATTTATTTCTCTCTCCCTTTTCTTTCTTCCCCTCTTTCTTCCACTCCTCCTTCTTCTTCATCTCCCACCTCTCAACTCCGGTGGCTGGCCGATCGCCGGCTACTGCCGCCGGAAAGTTAAGTTTTTTTTTTCTTTCTTCCCTTTTCTTCTCTCCTTTCTTCTCTCTTTTCTTCATTTATTTTTTTTAATAAAAAGAAGGGAGAGGGAGGAGGGAGCTCCTCCCTCTCCGACGCCGACGACGGGAGGAGGGAAGGCCCCTCCTCCCTCCTCCTGTTTCGCGCCGGCGACCGGGGAGGGAGGACCCCTCCTCCCTCTCAGTTTCAGATCTGAAACCGAGAGGGAGGATGGGTCCTCCCTCCTCCCGTCGCCGGCGCCGGAGAGGGAGGAGCCTCCCTCTCCTTTCTTTTTATTAAAAAAATGAAGGAAAGAGAGAAGAAAAGGGGAGAAAGAAAAAAAAAACCCAACTCTCCGGTGGCCGGCCGACCACCAGAGTTGAGAGGAAGGAGATGAAGAAGAAGATGAAGAAGAAGGAGTGGAAGAAAGAGGGGAAGAGAGAAAAGGGAGAGAGAAATAAATAAAAAAATATTGAATTAATAATATTTTTATTATTTTAATATTTTTTATTTAAAAAATTAAAAAAATATTTTTTTTAAATAAAATAATAGTGCCACGTCAGCCACCGTTTGTATTTAACAGAAAAATAGATGGCAGGGACCAAAGTGCTCCTTATCTCAAACCTCAGGGGTATTTTTGTTGAGTTTGAAAACTCAGGGACCAAAGTGTAACTTAACCCAAACCTCAGGGACCAAAAGTGTATTTTCCCCAAAAAAACTCATGTATAAAACTTTTGATTGATAAATCTTTTAAACTAGACCAAACATCCGATCTTCAAAAACTCTAAAAACTCAAAATCCGTAACCATAACCTTCCCTAGTAACTCTAAAAAAAAAATAATAATCTTACTTCTCTCCTCCTTCACCACACCCATTTATCGTAATCGCAAAGCACATTAATATTCTGCTTATTAATAACATACACAAACAAAGAGAAAAAAAAAAGAAAAAAAAAACTACACTTTTTTTTTCTCTAATTTATCTTCTTTACACTTTTAGAAAGAGAACTTGATTTCAAACTCTATTTTCATCGGAGGTTGTGTTGAACATAGCCTCTATAAAGAAAGTTTTGCATTAAAATTTTCATGGAGGAAGAATTTGCAAAGAGAGGAAGAAAAAAGAAGAAGTGTTCTTCAGTAAGGTTATTTTTATTTTTTTATTTTTTAAAAAATCAAGGTATTAATGAAATTGAAACTTCTATCCAAAACTTAAACGGTAAGGGTATTTTTTTGACATTTTTTAAATTTCAGGAGTATTTTTTAAAACTTTTGAAGTTCAAGGGTATTGTTCACACGTAACTTCGGAGATGGAGACACGTGGAATAAACAATATATTTGTATTAATGTTGTATGCGTGTGGGTGTACAATCTCTAACTTTAATCCTCTGATTCTCTCTCTTGTGTGTGAATGTGTTTCACTCGAGGGCTGTAGCGCTTGTTCTCGAGTCTAAAGCTTCAATTGATTCTTGGAGCTTTTGAAGTCTTGGAGTCTTGAAGAGTCTTTGGTCCTCAAGGATTGTTGAAGTCTTCTAGTCTTGAAGGGTCTTCAGTCTTCAAGAAGTCTTGGGGTCTTGAAGTCTTGAAGAGTCTTTGGTCTTCAAGGATTGTTGAAGTCTTCTAGTCTTGAAGGGTCTTCAGTCTTCAAGAAGTTTTGGGGTCTTGAAGTCTTTAAGAGTCTTTGGTCTTCAAGGATTGTTGAAGTCTTCTAGTCTTGAAGGGTCTTCAATCTTCAAGAAGTCTTGGAGTCTTAAAGTCTTGAAGAGTCTTTGGTCTTCAAGGATTGTTGAAATCTTCTAGTCTTGAAGAAGGGTCTTCAGTCTTCAAGAAGTTTTGGAGTCTTGAAGTCTTGAAGAGTCTTTGGCCTTCAAGGATTGTTGAAGTCTTCTAGTCTTGAAGGGTCTTCAATCTTCAAGAAGTCTTGGTAGAGTTTCTCTGAATTCTCTGACTCTGGCTGAGAGCTTCCAACTTCTCCCCTGAATCCTCCTCCCCGAAAATGGAAGAGAACCCCCTATTTATAGAGTTCTCGCTGGATGGGCCATGGTGACTTTTGGACCGACAACTTGGGTTTGGGCTTTATTGGTATTGGGCTCAACTATTTAGTCTTGGGTCTGGTTCATATTTGACCCAAAACCATATAACCCAAATATTTATAAGACCCAAATTTGATCCAAATAATTGTTTTTTTTAATTAATTGGTCAAATTAATTAATTTGATCAAACTAATTTAATTTTAATTAATTGATCAAATAGAAATTTGGCTCTATAAACTTATAATTGGCCAACTTTGTCTTCAAATTAAATTTGGGACACATGTCAATTTATAATTGGTCCCAAATTTAATTTTTTTTGTAATTTCGTCATTAATTTTAAATAATGACGTGGCAATTTGTGATTGATCAAAATTTCTCCTTCAACCGGTATTTTTGAAACAAACCCCATAGTTTAGGGGTATTTCTTATAGTTTAGCCAAAAATATATAATTCACTGAGAGATATCCTTATTTTTCCTTTATTTACTTCTATTTTGTTGTATTTTTTTAATGCTGCAAAATATGATTTTTTTTTTTTTTTTTTTACTTTTATAAAAGACATGACATTATTATATTCTCCTCCCAAATATCATTTGTAATATATATTTAAATTAAGAAACAATTTGAATATTTTATGCTTTAAAATAGTTGTGATTGTGGTTGAGATGGTTCTAAACAGTTAAAAAAATCTTTAAAAAATAACACAAAATAGAATGGAAAGAATTATCGAACACAAAACTTGGACGTTTGTTTAAAATTTTAATCATATTTTTACTCTAAAGGTTCATATATTATTGTTAAAATTTCTATTTAAATTTGTTTAGTCCATTTCAATTTAATCGAAAATATCTAGTATAAATTTTCATTTCATCTTTGATGTATTAAACCTTTTTAATGAGATGATTTATAGGTAATTTTGTATTATCCCAATCGTTCCGTAGAGATTTTGGCAACAACAACCTTCCTTCTATTTATATAATTAATACTATTTTAATACCATATTCTTAAATCTCTAAAGAATTTTCTTGATTATTGATGGATTTAATAAATTTTTGTTCATACCAATAAAATTTACAATACCAAGGATAAATTAAAAATCAAATTGGACGTTCATTACGCAATTGTGCAAAAGGAAAAAAAAAAAAGCACTCACAAATGCTTATTTTATTTTATTTTATATTTTCTAAAACAAAGAAAAAGCTATGTTGATGGTCAGATTTGGCCAAAGGAACTCACCTGACCTTCACGTGCCACCAACGGTAAATTTGTTTGTGAGGGGAGAAGACGTGGCCTGCAAGACAGAGAACCTGCACACCGGTGTGGTGCTGCCACACCGCCTCCGATGCTTAAGTCAGCAAAAAGAACGATGGGAAGCAAGAAAGTAAGAGCAAGAGGAGAGTCAGAGATAGGGGTGATCATCGGTCGGTCGGCATCGGTTTTGGGCTCAAACCGACGCCGACCACCGACAAGTCAGTTTAAATCGGTCGGCGGTTGTCGATTTTGAGGGTTATTAGGGAAACGACCGACCGAATATATCGGTCGGTTTCGAGATTCTTGAGAAGAGTATTATTAGTTTGGTGATTTGCGCACCGAAGGTGAAAAAAATATTAAGGAGAAAGAGAGAAGACGAGAAAGAGAAACAAAAAGGAGAGGAGGACGAAGGAGGAAACAAAAAAAGAGACGGCGATTCTGATTCAGAGAAGAAAAGAAAGGAGAAAATAGAAAAACTTACATGAAAGAGGTGACGATTAAGATAAAAAGACGAAAAGAAGGGAGAAAAGGGAAGAGCTCCGGCAAGCAGGCGGGCCGACGACGATTCTGGGGAAAAAGAAGAAAAAATTGGAGAAAAGAAAAGAGGGGAAGGAGAGAAGAGAAAGAAGAAGAGATTCAGAGAAGTGAAAATGGGAAAACAGGAAAAATGGGAAACGAAAAGTTAGAAAGATATAAAAAATAAAATAAAAAAAAATAGGTAATGATTACCTATTTTTAGGTAATCATTACCTACATATAAGCAAAACCAGCAGCTGATTTCGTTTTTTGAAACTGCCGTCCAAGTGGTAAGTTTTCTACTTTTTTTTTTTTTTTTAATACATGCAATCGGTCGGTTCGGTCGGCTTTAGCCTTCTTGGGCTCGCCGACCGACCGAACGGTCGGTTTTGCAATACGCAAAACCGACACCGACCGAAGCTACTGAAAAACCGACCGACCGACGTCGGTTCGGCCGGTTTCGGTCGGTCAGATCGGTTTTTCGGTATCTTTTGCTCACCCCTAGTCAGAGAATAGAGTTCGGAGATCAGAGTTCGGATCCTGTCTTCAGTGGCGAAGAGAGGTATAAATACTTGCTCATGCTCCTAGGGTTTTTAGGAATTCGGAGGCATTTCGAGACAAACCAGGTGGAACCGGGGCGGCTAGAGGCAGCAGGGACCGAACGGAGGCAAACGAACGCCCGGGCCGAGTGGTCGGCCTCGGCCTTGGGCCGAGGCCGAGCATAATGGTCGGACCAAATTGGCCCGGCTCGTTGGTCTGGTCTTCCTCTGGGTCGTTTCCTGGTCCTATCTTCGTCCGGTTGTCCTCGTCAGCTCCTTGCACATCATGGTGACCCAAAATTACCTATAACAAGCTACATCTTTTTTCAAAATTCCAAGTAAATAAAGTATATTAAATAATGTGTCCCATGCTTTATAATCCTCTTTTATAATTCTTCTTTTTCCATATTTCTGGAGCAACTTTAAGATCTTAAGTTTTGGAGCTTTGAATATAAATGTATAGGTTTGGAAACAATATTATATAATCCAAGTGTAAGTGGCTTTGTCCATAGAAATGGCCATCAAGCATTTTATTATCATCCATGCCTTCATTTTTCTATGAGAGTAAATGTATAGAGATTGAGAGACAAGCAGTCTTATCTTTCAAACAAGACCTTGCAGATCCAAATGATATACTCTTGTCATGGAGAAGTGAAGGTGATAGCAATTGTTGCAACTGGATAGGAGTTCGATGCAATAACAATAAGGGACATATCATTAGTCTCGATCTCCATGGACCACATAAACACAACTATCGACTGAAGGGTAAGATTGGTTCTTCATTGGCTAATTTATCATACCTCATTTACCTAGATTTGAGCAACAATTTCTTTTATCAAAATTCAATCCTTGAAAACATTGGTTCTCTTGTCAACTTACAATACCTCAACCTGTCGTATAACCAGTTGAAGAGTCCCATATCTCCTCAACTTGGAAACCTTTCAAAATTGTCAACTCTTGATCTTCAATATAACCACTTTCATGGCAATTTTGGATGGATCTCCTATCTTCCTTCTCTAAAACATTTATGTTTGAGTGGAGGAGACTATAGTAGTGCTAATGATTGGGCAAGTGCCATTAGCGAACTTACTCTTCTAGAAAGTTTGTATTTACAAAGTTGCAATCTTCCAGAACCTGTCTTACCATCTCATTCATTCACAAATTTTTCTAGATTTCTGTCTGAGTTGGATCTAAATAATAATAGTCTTCATTCTTCATTTTTTCTATGGGTACTTGACTTGAGTAACCATCTTAATCACCTTGATCTTGGATACAACAATTTACAAGATCTCACCCTTGATCATTTTGAAAATATGACTTCTCTTCGGTTTCTTAATCTTGGTTTCACTAAAGTCAATTTTGGTTCTCTCAATTCTTTTAAAAATCTTTGCAATTTAAAAATGTTATCTTTGAGTTATAATAATTTTGGAGGGTTGCTATCTGATTTTCTCAAAATCTTTCCACGATGTTTATTAAACTCATTACAAGATTTGGACCTTGCATCAAACAATTTCATTGGATCCCTACCAAATTTTACAATGTTTCCATCTTTAAAAGGATTAAGTTTGCACGACAATATGTTGAATGGAACTATTTCTCAGGCCTTTCGGCAGGTATTTGATTTGGAGCAGTTATATCTTCAGAATAATTTGTTGGAAGGTGAAGTTTTCGAAGCTTTCTTCTCAAACCTTTCAAATTTACGAGTATTGTTACTATCCGAAAACTCTTTGACTTTTAATCTCAAGTCTAATTGGATTCCTCCTCTTCAAATGGATTCTATATTTCTAAGTTCTTGCAATTTGGGTCCATTTTTTCCCGGTGGCTTCAAAACAAAAATTTCTCCTTTCTTGATATTTCTAATAATGAAATTTCAGACATCATTCCCCACTGGTTTTGGAACAACCTATCGTATTCAAACTTAAATTTTTTGAATCTTTCTCATAATAAAATCAAGGGAGAAATCCCAAATCATTCAATAGTGTTAAAAAATACGCCTTTGATCTTTCTAGAGTCAAATGAATTTGAGGGTCAAATTCCACCATTTCTCTTACAAGCCGAATGTCTTAGTTTGGCAAACAATAAATTTTCCGACCTTAGTGTTGTCTGTGTAATATAACAAACTCCCCTTTGTCAGGATTAGATCTCTCTAACAACAACTTTTTTGGAAATCTTCCTGATTGTTGGGATTCCTTCTCCAATTTACGTTATCTCTATTTGAGCAACAATGCAGTTTTTGGAGCCATTCCACTCTCTATAGGTAGTCTCCATCAACTAAAAAATTTATATTTGCGCTGTTATAGGCAATTTTGGACCACCCGACGCACAAGGAGCTGACGAGGACGTCCGAGCAAAAATAGGGCTAGGAGACCGAGCTCGAGGAAGAACCGACCAAAGGGCCGGGCCAACTTGGCCCGACCCATATGGTCGGCCTCGGCCCAAGGCCGAGGTCGACCATTCGGCCGAGGTCGACCATTCGGCCCGCTTGCGCAGGCCGAGCTCGGTCACCTCCTCTCGGTCCCTGATGCCTCTAGCCGCCCCGGTTTCGCCTGGTTTGTCCCGAAACGCCTCCGAATTCCTAAAAACCCTAGGAACACGAGCAGGTATTTATACTCCTCTTCGCCACTGAAGAAGGGGACCCGAGCTCAATTCTCGACTCTCTTCTCTTGCTCTCTATGTCTCCCTTCCGTTTTCTGACTTAAGCATCGGAGGCGGTGTGGCTAGCACCACACCGGTGTGCAGGTTTTCTCTTTTGCAGGCCACGTCTTCCCCCTCATCTACAAATTTACCGTTGGTGGCACGTGAAGGTCAGGTGAGTTTCCTCTGACCAAAATCGACCATCAACATGCGCAACAATCAATTTGATGGAGAACTTCCTTTGTGGTCCAACTTCACAAATTTGAAAGTGTTGGATGCGACGAACAATAAGTTTTCTGGAACAATACCATCTTGAATTGGATCAAACTTACCAAACTTGATTCGTCTCAGTTTGAGGGCAAATCGCTTCCATGGAAAATTACCTTCGAGTCTTTGCAACCTTCAAAGTATTCAACTATTGGACAAAGACCTTCAAAGTATTCAACTATTGGACATTTCATCAAATAATATGACAGGAAGCATACCAACTTGCATCCAGAATTTCAATGTCTTCACACAAAGATCAAAGTCATCTAAAAGTAATTACAATTGGAACTATGAAACAGGTCATGAACGTTGGGATCTATTCTATTTTAGTTACATTGTTACACCAGACGATGATATGCTCATGGTGTGGAAAAGGGAAAGAGGCATTCATTTTAGGAAAAGTATTAGCACTTGGAGAGGGTATTGACCTGTCTCGCAATCATTTAAGTGGGGAAATTCCTGATGAAATCACGAAGCTTGTTGGTTTGATTACTTTGAATTTTTCGATGAATGAACTAATAGGGCGAATTCCAGATGAGATTGACGAACTTCATTCATTGGAGTCTTTGGATCTATGAAAAAAAATCATCTTTTTGGTACAATTCCATTTAGTTTGTCCCAAATATCAAGTTTGGGTGTATTGGACTTGTCACACAATAACCTTTCAGGTAACATTCCCACTAGAACTCAACTTGAAAGCTTTCCAACTTCTTCTTATGAAGGAAATTTCTTTCTTTGTGGAGCTCCACTTGAGAAGTGTTATGAAGAAGTTGTTGAGGATCCCACATTGAAAAGATTAGTGGAGACCTCACAAGTTATATGCTACAAGGGTCACCCCACTCATTGCCAATTGGTTTTGAGATGGAACCCCATGTAATTTGATATGGTATCAGAGCCCATGAAACCCAAACGGGTATTCGGTCCATGAAAAAAAATGGGATCCGATCCAAGAATGGTGAACCCAAAAGAGGCACAATCTTGAGGGGGCATGTTGAGGATCCCACATTGAAAAGATTAGTGGAGACCTCACAAGTTATATGCTACAAGGGTCACCCCACTCATTGCCAATTGGTTTTGAGATGGAACCCCATGTAATTGGTTTTGTGGGAGGGGAGGGTTGGGTAGTAGGTGCATCTGGAGGGTAGGGACTTGTAATAGGTAGGGGTAATAAGAGTGGTGATATGCTGGAGGGATTAGATGACAAACCAGGCACTGAAGATGCAGCAAACTCATTTGCAAAAGGAAAGCAGTTCTCATCAAATTTAACATGTCGTGAAATAAACACTTTCCCTGACCTGTTCAAACATTTATATCCCTTGTGCACATTACTTGGACCCAAATAAACACATTTCTCATAATGAAATTGGAACTTGTGGTGTTGGTGTGATCTTAGGTAGGGAAAGCATGCACAACCGAATGTTCGAAGCATATCAAAGTCAAGTTTCTTATGAGTTAGCAGCTCAAGAGGAGATTTACCTTGGAGATTAGGTGTAGGAAGTCCATTAATTAGCTGAGAAGCTGCTGAGAAGGCATCCCACCAATACATCAGAGGCATTAAAGCTTGAGCTAGCATCGTGAGACTAGTTTCAGTGAGGTGTCTATGCTTTCTTTCTGCCCGACCATTCTGAACAGAAGTGTATGGACATGAAAATCGTGACTGAATTCCCAGTTCACTGCATAGTTTATGAATTCGAACAAATTCACCCCCATTATCTGACTGTACTGCTTTGATAGTTCTATTAAACTGTGTTCGTACTACATTCAAGAAATGTGAAAAAGCAGCATAAGTGTCACTCTTCAATTTCAACGGATGAAGCCACAAAAATCTGCTATGGTCATCTAAGAACAACACGTAATATTTATATCCTTCTTTGGATAAGACTGGAGTAGGTCCCCATAAGTCAGAGTGGATCAAGTCAAAAGGTTTTGATGCTCGAGAATCTGAAAGTTGAAAGGGTAGTGCGTGGGACTTGCCATATTGACATGAATCACAAAATTGGGGTTCTTCATTACGATTAACAGAGAGATTACATTTGCTAATAATACTATCAACAACTCTAGGAGCTGGATGCCCGAGGCGTCTATGCCATACCATTCTAGATACACCAGTGTTTTTACTAGTCTTATCAGATAAAACAAATACAGAAGGACTCTTAGAACTTTCAAAATTGCCTTCAGTATTCAGATTATTTGTCCTCCGCTCTCTGTTTTGACCTTCAGCTGCTGTCTGCACCCCTTCAAGCCGATAAAGACCATCTCTAAGCACCCCTTTCAGCAGTATTTGTCCCGTAAGTTTGTCCTTAACAAAGCAAAAGTCATGATGAAACTCAATAAGCACTTGGTTATCTTGGGCAAGTTTGGATACACTCACAAGATTTTTTTGCAATCTCAGGCACACACAACATATTTTTAAGCTCTAAAGATGTTACACCATCAGTCAGCAGTGAATCACCAACATATGTAATATTTAACTGTTTACCATTGCCTACCGTTACTTTTTCCTTACCTCCATACTCAATCGGATTGCCCAGATTGTGAAGATCACCAGTCACGTGGTTGGAGGCTCCACTATCTGCATACCAATTAGGATCAATGATAGTCTCTAGCGAGGCTACAAACGGATTGGAGTTGTTGTTTGCAACTAGAGCAGTGGGTGCAGCCTGAGTATTTCCATTAAACGGAGTGGAGTTCCCGCCTGATGTAGCTCCCTTGTTTTGATGAGGAGCAAACTCTTTATCAAACCTGTGATAGCAAACAACGGCTGAGTGGCCAAACTTACCGCAGACTTGACATGTAGGTCGGTTTCCTAAGTTACCGAAACCTCTGCCACGATCTCTGCCGCATCCACCATTGTTATTATTCCCACGTTGAGACCCATACATCCGATTACCACTATTCTGGACATTGGGCGGTCTCTGACCATTTGAGAATCGACTGTTTGCCATATTTACCACTGTGTTGTGATTAAACGAGCTGGTGTTCTTTTGAGTGTTTTGAAGCTCCAAGCGTTTTTCGAATACAAGGAGCTTTGCCTGCATCTCCGACCATGTAATATTCTTCCGGCCTTGGATCATTGCAACCACTGGGTTGTATTCTTCATCGAGTCCCAGCAACACTTGAGAGATAAGGTTCCTTGTCGACACGGAGCTCCCAGCCTGGCCTAGGTTATCTGCGTGGTTTTTCATCACCCGCAAGTAATCATACATTTTCAAGTTATTTTTTCGAGATTGTTGGAATACCTGGTGAAGATAATCCTCTTCTGCTCTTGATTGAACACCGAATAGGTCTTGGATGGCTTCCCATAAGTTCTTGGCGTTCTCGAATCCCATTACCTGAGTTGCCACTTCTGGTGTCATCGAGTTATAAAGCCATCCAAGCAGTAGCTGATCGATGACAATCCACGCTTCATATTGTGGATTCAGAATAGTTGTTGCAGTTGAGCTTGAGGCTTCACTGGCCACAGCTCCAGCTCCTTGGCCATCTGCAGATCCCATAGTTCCTCCTTCGGTTGTCTGTTGTATGTATTTTGGTGGACACGACTTCTCTCCGGTTAAGTGACCTTCAAGCTTGTAGCTACGAAGGATAGGTAGAGCTAGGTTTTTCCACATTAAAAAATTCCCTCTGTCTAGCTTGATACTAGTTACCTGATTCAGCAATTGGTTCAATGGAGGAGTGCTGAAAGGTACTGTAGCAGCAGATGCATTTGAATTTCCAGAAGACATGACGTTGGCCATAAAACAGGCTCTGATACCAAGTTAACGTTTCTAAGACAGCAGAGAGGGAGAAATATTCTGAGTAGTATTATTTCTCTTGATAATTTACAAATCAGGCACTATGGCCTTGGCCTTTTATACACAGAAGCTCTTAGGGAGCAAATAATTGATAAATGATAAATTGTAAGACTATGGACAGATGTCCTAAACCGAGAGGGCAATGAAGAATTTCTCTGACCATCCCATAACAGAATTCGTTCAGGAGAATGTTCTGGATTAAGTGGACCTGGCAATGCTGACTGTGTTGGAACCAGTGACTTGGCATGCTGACTGAGCTTGACTATTCTCCAATTCTTCCATATCCTTAACAGAAGTGATTCGAAAGGTTCCTGTTGAAGATGAAAATAAAGACAAATTTATAAAAAATGAATTGTTTTTCAGCATATCTTTTGGATTTATTATCGGTTTTGGGGGAATGTTCAGTAGTCTAATTCTCCATAAGGGATGAAGGCATGCATAATTCAAATTTCTTAGCAATATAATTGAAATGATGAAATGGAGCAATTAATACATCAGGGAGTTTATATCTTTTATAATTAGAAAACTAAACATATGTTTTATATCCTGCCTTTTTTTTTTTTCAATTTAGTATGTATTGTTTAAAAAGTTTCAACTAAGCCCTTGCAATTTTGTTTAAATTATATCTTTTCAATTGGTAAGTGTTAGATGTGGTTGATGTGGTTGATGTGGTAAGCTTACATACCTAATATGCAATTTTTTTTTTTTTGAAATTACTAAGTATTATTGACAGATAGTTTATCAAAAACTCACCAAATTAAATTTATAAACTGTTCCAAAGTTACTTGCAGTAACAATGGTCTGGGTCGAATGTATAGAACAATTGATTAATTTTATCTTTTTAGTTTGGGCTATTTTGTAGGGAGTTAACATGAATTGAAATGGCAAGAATTTTAAATGCACGAATTTAAAACAAAGAAAAAAAACAATTAAGCTTATCAATCGATGCTCGGGATTCATTAGGCTAATTTTGCAATGTGATCATTGATTTTAGCTAAAACATCTATTTTAACTCTTTGAATTATCACTCGATTTACTAATCTGAATAAGTTAAAAAAGTAATTAAGTCAAAGTGAGGTCAATCAGATACAACATCGTCCTCCATCCTAAATTGTTTAATTTAAACTAGGCATGATACCGTTCCATGCAAAAATTTAAACAATTGCCTTCAGGTCTAGAGACAATCAACGCAATAAATTAAACTAGGAATCCTAATTTAACCAATCGTAATTGTAGTCTTAAATCCTATCGTGCCAACTATGATTCATTGGAAAAAGACCTAAAATCACACACATGAGACGGATTATTTGCTACCAAACCGCGCTTCAACACAACAATTACGCATCATGCATTCATGCTTAGCAAACCAGACATGCAAAATAACTAAGGCATCAATGCAAGTAATAAACATGCTTGGAAATTTAATTAGAGACTAAAATTTAACATTCAAAGAGTCTCAAAATACAACGAAGAGTACATAATCTCCCACTTTACAAAATTAAACAGTAATAAATGTTCCAACAATAAAAAGTTTAGCCGGACATAAAAAATGCTAAACTAAACTTAATTAAGCTTAATTAATCTAATCAAATCCTAAAACTAACTAAAACAATAAAATAAACCTGGAAAAGGAAATACAAACCAAAAGTAAAGTAAAAAATTGAAAATTCTAACCAAATTCGGCTAACGAAAAGCTAACTATTTATAGGAACTGCAGGTAGCAATGAGACGTTGTCCATAGCATCTCAAGGCTATAGACGGAAGCTAATGGAAGAAAGGTGTGCACGTTTACAGCGTCTCGATGTATGTGACGACATACGGGGATCAATGTTCAAGATACAGCCTAAAGGGTCTATAGTATAGGGATAAGGTTGGGTACCTTATCTTGGTAACACTATGGATATGACCCACTTTGTATTTGATACAAGCATAATGATCCAACGCGTTCGTGTAGGGGACAAGCGAGTGGGGGTATCCAATGCAATGAGTTTGCATATGATTGGACCGCAAAATAGTAACCGTTAGATGTAACTTCATTGACTAGTAAAGTTTCTATTTCACTAGGATGACCTAGGCAACTTAGTCTCAATCCTAAGTGTATTATGAACTTCTATTCGTGAGGGATTGTCCTTTGATTTGTATGGGTGAGAGTGGCCAGATCGCCAACTAAATAAGTCTACCATTTTGGGGACAAGACCGAGTGGGTGGCTGAGAACATAATCACACAAGATGGATTTCACTTCTTCCTGACTTCAGGGTAAGTAGACGAGTGTTTCCTTAAGTGGTGTCTTTCATTAGGTCTTAAATAAAGGCTCTTACCCTCTCATTGGCATGAAAGGGGTTTCTGTTTATTAGTTGGACCATAAACAGGTTGTTCATTAGAGGAGCACTGATATTTAAGGATATAGAGGTAACCTAGGGGTAAAACTATAATTTGACCCAACTGGTGTTACGAACACTCGTGAAGGACTAACTTGCTGTTATTGGTCTATATCCGTGGACACAGAAATATTCTGTAGTGAGAAGAGTGCAGTTGTGGGTCTATGGTGAAGTGTACCCATAGTTAACGAATATTGATTAATTAGGTTAATGAGTTTAGCCAATTAATCTCATATCGTTGGAGCTTCTGATCTATAGGTCCATTAGGTCCCACTAGTAGCTCGTAAAGGGTAATTGAGGAAATTACGTCTTAATTAATAAGGGAAATAATATAATGTCTAATGATACATTATAACATAAATTTAATTTTGGATATGATTCAAATATTAATATGAATTAGATTCATATTAAAACTATATGTTATGTGGGAGATGTTCATTATTTAAATATGATTTAAACGAAATGATTTGCTTAAATAAATTCCAATACTATTACAACTTGGAAGAGTAATTAATTATTAATTAATTAAACATATCTCTAACCCATTATGAATAGGAAAGGGATATGGCATTCTATATAAGCCATAGAATGCCTTGCAGTTGAATCACTCTCAATTTTATTGAATGCTCCCTAAAATCAAGAAGAAGGTTCCTACTGCCTTGGCCTCAAATTCCCCAGAGAATACCAGTGTTTCCCTGTGGTAGTGTTCCAAGTTGTTCGTGATTATTTCTCAAGCAATTGGTGAAATTAATCTGAGTAGTCAATGAGAGTAAGTAACTTATTACTTTGTGTAAATTAGAATTGGATTCTATATTTTTCAGGATGCTTAATCTAGATATACAATAGATTATGAATGTATGTATGTTGCTAGTGTATTGGTATTTCATGATTATAAATTAATTGTGAATTGTTCCTGAACCGCTTCTGGAGCGTTGGGACCCCCGTCCCTATAAACCGGACCATAGAAGACTGATCGGACTAGGAGTGCATAGGATAGTTGGCCAACCGAGCTGGGCCATGGTCGACCTCGACATTAGGTTGAGGCCAACCCTAGCTTTTACCTAGGCTCCTTGTCGAGGCTGAGGCTACGAATTGGGCTCGACCCAATTTCCTTAGCCTTTCCTTCCTTGTGGGTTCGATCGTCTAGTGCTTTGTTGAATTAGGCCCATGTTGGCTCTGTTCTCTCCTTGATGATTAGGATAGTGCAAAATTACCTATAACCAAGGATGGAAATATCACCGAAAATCGCCAGTTTATCAAAAATCTCGAGGGTCTGATCGAGATATGGGGATAAACAACCTTTTTACCAATTTATCACAAAAAATAGAAAATATCTCCAAAATATCGGTAAAATATCGTTTTTATGATATATCGAAAGGCCCGATGTAAATTCACAGAGAAGAAATGAATAGGCGTGGAAAAATCACATAAAAAGCGAAAAAAACCGATAGAAAGTCAGAGAAAAACCAGACAAAAAATTGCGGAGAAATATGACTTATTATTTATTACATTTTTTGATATATGATTCGTAACTCTCGTCCATTTGCTGAGTACACATTTAATTTGTGCTTTCTTCTCTCATGGCATGGGTTCAAATCCCAGAGTGTTCAATTATATTTGTGCTTTTTTTTCTTTCCCTCCTCTCTCTTTCTTCATTCCACAACCCTATAGTTCTCCTTCCTTTTTTTTTTTTTTTAATTTCACTCCTTTTTTTAAAATTAACACTTCATTATGCCACTTGGGCTTCAGAAAAATGGTCCATCAAGACCAGATTACAAATCCACTCTGGGAATTGATTGATCCAAATCTAACTATCTTGGGCCATCTTAGCTTTTTTAGCAAGAGCATCAGCCACAGAATTCATCCTTCCTGGAATAAAACAAAACAAAATTTCAGCAAACCGGGACATTCTTTGCCAAATTAAATCCACCAAAATGTCGTCTTCATTCCAGGACTCTGATTTCCTCTAAATTAAGTTCACCACACAAAAACAGTATGATTCCACCATTACCTTCCTACATCTCAAAGAGAGGACCAAGTCCGTACCCTCAATCACCACCCAAAGCTCAGCCATTTTTGTCAAATAATCCACATCCACCCCGATAGCAGCAACACCCATAATTCTTCCATCAAAATCTCTACAGACAGCCCCCCATCCAATCGCAGGTAGGTTAGAATTACATAAAGCATCAACATTCACCTTCAAAAAAATCCACAAGAGGAGGAGACCAGCCCATAATTGTCGAACTAGGGCTCGAATCGAAACAAGTCCTTTCTAGACTGTTCGCCCTTGAGAACTCCATCAGGTATTTCCTAATCCAATTACATCGCACATTCAAAGGAGGAATTTCCCCTCCATGGACTAATTTGTTTTTATCATTCCTAATTGACCAACATGTAATAGCTATAAGCTCAAGGTCTTCTTCGGAGACTGTAGAATTGATCATCAGCCATCTGTCTTCCATACTGTGATTGAAGGATTCATCTGAACAACCCTGATGGAAGGTAAGATCCCATACTCCCTTTGCTCCAGCACATTGAAAAAACACATGATCCGTAGATTCAATATCCTCCTTACACATAGGACATAATAGGCTGGAGTCAATTCCTCTTCTTTGCAAATCAAGATTCGTGGGATGAAATTATTTGACTGCTTTCTAACATAAATGTTTTACCTTTGGAGGAACTCTCAGTTTCCATAGCCTTTTCCACACACTACCATAATATCCAAACCCCCTCTGAAATAAAATACAAAAGTAGCTTATACCCGCTCTTCACTAAATATTTACCAGCTTTATCGTAGTGCCAAACATATCTATCTCACAAACGACCATTGCTAGGGATCCTTCTTATTATATCAATATCTCCATCCGAGACAACCTCCGTTAATCTCTCAATGTTCCACTCCCCCTCATAAATAAAATAGGAGACTTTCTCTCTGGCCAACATATTATTTACACATAAGGGCTTGAACGTAGACTCCTTTGGGATCCAGGGGTCACTGAACATATTAATAGCTTCTCCATTGCCCACTCTGAACCTGATTCCTTTTCCAAACAGTTCTCATCCCCAAATTAAGCTCCTCCACAGATATGACGGTTTGTTTCCCAATTCTGGTAAGAATATCCTTATTTCCATAGTAGATACTCTTAAAAAATCGAGACATTAGAGAGTCAGAGTATATCAGAATCCTCCAAACCTGCTTAGCGATAAGAGCTTGGTTAAATCCACCGACATCCCTAAAATTTAGGCCACCAAGACTTTTAGGTAAACATAAACTCTCCCATTTACGCCAGTGCAATTTCTTCTTTTCCTCACTTGACCCCCACCAAAATTAACCTAGCCAAGCTTCTTGATATTTCATCACACAATCTCTTGGGGAACTTGAAAATACTCATCATGTATGATGGAATGGTCTGTCCAACACTTTTTATAAGAGTCTCATTCCCTACCATACAGAAGAACGACCTTTTCCAGCCTTGAACCGACTCCCAGACCCTATCCATAATGTACCCGAAGTCCTTTGCTCTATTCCTTGTCAAAACCAATGGCACTCCTATGTATTTTCCAAAATCCTCTATGTCAAGGTCAGCGTTGAGGCGCTGCCCTTGGCGTCTCGACGCCAACGCGAATTCTGGCCGGAGTGAAAATTTCGCAGCGTCTCGACGCTGCCCTTGGCGTCTCGACGCCGCTATATTTTCTATATATATATTGCCTCTGTTTTAGTCCGCCGTTAGGTTAGAACTTTGGTCTTTTTACAATTTCTTTTACCTCTTTTATATTTCAGCATTGTTGTAGACCATTCTTGGTCATATTTCATGGATTCTTTCATGTTTATTGTTGATTTTACTTCATCTATGTGTAGCTAGTCTCTTTTAGATCGTTGGATTAGGTTTATGTCTTAATTCTTAATAAGATTGGCTGAGTTTTCTGAGTTTTACTTGTTGTTCTTGCTGTATTTTTATTAAGTTTTGCATGTTATCCCGTTTAAACCAATACATGAGGCTAGTCTATTAGGATTGACGCCCTATGCGATTACCGCTTGTGTATTCTATCAGTTATTTTTAGATAGCCACTAGGTTGAAGCAAGCCACTCTCTACGCGAGACGACCCTTGGTAGGCCTAGAATGCATGTTAAAGGTTGTAGGAATTATATTTAAATTGCATTTCAATTTGGTTCTTACGATTCCGGACCCACGATCCGAAAGCGGCTAGTTTTAATAGATAATTGTGAAATTGCTTGTTAATTAACTAGTTAGATATAATTAGTAACCGTTGCAGAGGTCTCAGATGGTTGCTAAATTATGTATAAGGGGTGGCGAGTGATAGAGTCTATATTAATTAATCTTGTTAATTGCAGAATTCACGGTTACCAAGATAATTAGCACAGGTTAGTGTAGGGGGTCCTCCGAGTAACCCAGAAGCCGACCGGACTAATGAAATCAGTTTAGAATAATTATTAGAGAAAACTAAGAAGCCAACAAATTAGAATCAAGCATAATAAATCCCAATCCAACGATCCCTTTTCATGTTATTGTTTCCATTTAATTTCTCTTATGTATGTTTATTTTGTGCCATTTAAATTCAGTATTTTATTATTTTTTGCTTGTCCTTCATTCTAAAAATCCCCCCTGTTTTTATAAGCACGAAATTCTATACGAATATCGCAGACTTTGAATAATTAACACAATCCCCAGTGGCTTCTTCATAGACTTTTAATAACTTCCTCAAGAAAACTAGCCTCTGCTTTTCCGCTTTACAAAAAATCAAGCTGTCATTCACGAATAGTAAATGACATATAGTGGGACCTGGTTCCGAGCAAGCCACTTCAGTTAACCTCCCCACCCAAATTGGCTTCTGAAATCAGAAATGACAAACCTTCAGCGGCCAACAGAAATAGATAAGGTGACAACGAGTCTCCTTGTCGAAGACCTATACTAGACACCACCAACCTCTTCGGATCCCTGTTAATTAATATCAAAAACTTAGCCGTCGAGATGCAGTTCATAATAAGGGAAATCCATCTAGAATCAAACCCCAACCTCTCTATAATTTCCTTAAGATAAGGCCACTCCACTCTAGCGTAAGCCTTACTTAAGTCAATCTTTAGAGCAACTAAATTTCTCTTCAGTGTTCTGTTATTCTTGATGGGATGGAGTCACTCATGGCCTAGGATTATATTATCTTTGATTAAACTCCTCTGAATAAAGGTAGATTGATATGGAGAAATAATTTCCTTCAGAACTCCCTTCAGCCGGTTAGTTATAGTTTTTGTTACAATCTTGTAATTTACATTATAAAGACTGACCGACCTGAAATCTCCCATCTCCCTAGGGTTATTTACCTTAGGTATCAGTACTATGTTTGTTTCATTCCACTCCATGCTTCTCCCATAATTTAACACCTTCAGGCACTCTTTAATAGTCTTTGAGCCCACCACCTTCCAATACCTTTGATAGAACAGAGCTAGATATCCATCTGGCCCACGAGCCTTTGTTTGAAACATCTGCCTCACCGCCATTTCAATCTCATCTTTTATAAAAGAAGCTAACAATTAATCAATTATTCATCCTTTCGGTGACTATTGGCTATAAATTTCTCAATGCCTCGTTAATTTGGGGACTTCCAAGGTTTGTAGATGTAAACATATTTTGGAAATATGATACAAAACTTCTCCTCAATTTCGAAAGGATCCTCTGTCCAGTTGCCATTTCTATCCACAATACCAAATATTCATTCATCTTTTTTCTAATGGAGTCCTTATTACGGAACCACCTAGAGTTCTTATCACCCCACTTCAGCCACTCTTCCTTCGATCTATGCTTCCAAAAAATTTCTTCTTATTCCATTAAACTATCCAATTCAAATTCTATCCCATGGATGACCTCAAAATCGACACGAGGAATTTTATCATAAGCCTCCTTTAGAGTTTTCTTACACTCCAAAATTCTCTTTTTTCCTCTTGCATCCACCTCCTTACCTCGTTTGAACAAAGCTACATAACAAGAATTCAAACTATTTTTCAAAGATGTTGGTCTTTCTCCAAACCAATCACCATTTCTTGTAATAAATTCCTTACATGCTTCATATCTAGTCCAAGTCCCTTCAAACTTGAAAAGCTTCTTTGGTCTCCCAAATGTCCTTCTATGGCTGCAATCAAGCCTCAACTCAATTGGTTTATGATCTGAATACATCCAATCCAAGAGATAACTACTTGAAACATTAAACATACAATAAAAAAAAGAGTTACACAAAAATCTATCTAACATTTCCCATGTTTGATAACCTTTCCTGGTGTTGTGCCACGTAAAAACATCTCCAATAGGATCAATATCTCTTAGATGACAATCATCCAATGCCTTCCTGAAATCCTCCACCAGTTTCCTTCTCCTTCAGGGTCCCCCTAGCCTTTCACCGTCATTGAGGATCTCATTAAAGTCTCCTCCTAATAGCCAAGGTAAATTACTTCTAATATCCAATCTTCGTATAAGATCCCAGGTGAGGTATTTTTGGTCCGCCTTTGGAAATCCATACACTTCTATAAACCTCCAGCATTTCCCTTTCCAGCATACTCTAGAGTCAATATGATTGCTTGAATATGAACTAATGTTAACTAGGCCTTGATCTTTTCACAATATACACAACCCCCCCCCCTTGTTCCCTCGCTTTTCACCACTAAACAACCTTCAAATCTTACTTGATATTTAATTTTATTAATCACTTCTTCTCCACATTTTGTTTCTGAAATAAACACTATCTGGGGATTCCTTACCAAAATAAGATTTTTGAACTCTCTGAATGCTCTCGGATTTCCTAAACCCTGATCATTTCAACATATCACAATCATAATTCTTGGCAGCGCTATCCACCAACCGCCACCAACGTATTTGTAGAGCTACTAATATCGATCGGCTCTCAACGTCACCCATTTTTGCCTTCTTCCCATCTTCCCTCCCCACATCAAAATTCTTTCTTTTTCCTTGAATTCGACAAGGTTGAACTTGAATCCTCATGAGATCCCAATTTGGCTCGTCTTTTCCAATTCATTTTTTCCTTACCAAAACCACAAAACCTGGAGATGAGTTCTCAGACTTATTTTGGTTAGATTCATCCACAACTAATTCCTTAAAAGTATACATCTCCATATTTCTTCGCTCAAAATTTTCAGCAATCCTAATCTCTTGAAAATTAGTCTGACTCCCCATTCCATCATCCTCTAAGTCTACAATCTCGGCGTCAAGGCCCAAAGTATCCGATCTAATAAAATTTTCCTGTCCATTCCCTACATTTCCATCCTCCACTACAATCTCATTTCCTTTTCCATCCCCTTTTCCAGAACCTTCATCCCATTTTCTATTCCTTTCTTTAGCTTCCTCCTCTTTTGAAGGTGTATCTGATCTTTTCCCAAATTTGAAAAAGCCTTGGAATTTCAACCATGCTCCAAATTTAAGGGTATTAAGATCACCTTCCTCCTTACTTTTCTTGTCGTTGTATTCCTTGGTCACATGATGATGTGGACTCTTCCTACCGCAAGAGCACGGGTCAAGTAATAATATAGTGATTTATAAATCGAATGTCGTCCTCTGGATTGGATTTTAAGTTAAACTATGTACCGTGAATACTTTTGCTCAATTTTATTTAGGGACCAAAAAGTAGTGAAATTTGGAAAACAAAGGTGATGCAATTTAAAGATGTGAGACTCAATTGAAAGAATTCTTAGGGAATTGATTTCGTCAATTTAGTTTAGGATTAATTTAAGGGAATGAATTGTAACGTGCATTTATTTTATGAGCCTAAGAACCTTTTATCACAACTATCTCTCCCAAGCATAATTGATTCTCATGCATATAATTAACTTGATATCCCTATCTAAGTTCATTAACATGCAAGGCTTTTAGTTCTTTTGACCAATTCTAAAGTTATTCTAAATTCCGTCACGAGCTTAGAAATTCTACTTTAGTTATGCAATCTTAGATAAGTCTACACTAAACCCCCTCTCCCGAGCAAGATTCAACACTTAGATCAATCAACTAATGGCCAATTAATTGAAAGCATTCAAATATGATTGCATACATAAAACAATTGCACAAAACATCCCATAAATCAATCCATAAACATAAACATAAACAACTACATCAATCCCTAAGAAACAAGCTTAGCTACTCATACATGGCGTTACGATATAAACCAAGCATGATAAAACCATTAAATCTAACTAAAGATAAGGGAAATGAAGAAAAACACTCGAAGTCGTTTAAACCGGCACATCCGCGTCACGATCTCCACGCCTTCAAGCTTCGTTCCCACTCCTTGGCCTTGCTTCAGCTCCCATAGAAAGTCTCTAGTCGAAATTAGAGCTAAATTCTCTCAAATTGGACTCCCCTTGGCAATAGCAATTAAGGATGAATATATAGGAAATTTTTCGACAGCGTCGCGACGCTGTCCTCTGCACCGCCAAAACAGAATAGGAAAATGTCATAGTGTCGAGACGCTAAGGGACACCGTCTCGATGCTGCCTCTGTTGACACCCAAATCAGATTATGAAACTTTGGAGCGTCTCGACGCCACAAGGCTAGCGTCTCGACGCTAGCTCTCGGAGATGCCCACTTTGTTAAGCCTCCAACTTGATTCCTCTTTGCTTATTTGGCCTCTTTTGGTGTCTCGAACACCCAATCAACTCCAAATTCTCGTTTTAGCTCTAATAAACAATTTCCTACAAAATAAACATTAAAGTACATTAAAATGGCCAAGAATTACTCAAAGACTAACTATAAATTATCAGGAAATATAGCTCGCTATGCGTGCTATCACATGACCCACACAACCACAGTAAAAGCAAAAGTCGGGAAGTCTTTCATATCTTATTGTCACCCAACAATCCTCCTCTATACCATCTGCTTTTAACATAAAGCCTCTTCTCAGCGGTCTTGTTATGTCCAATCTTACTCTAATCCTCATACTATTTCCCCGGTAGCAGTCATCTTCATCGCAATCAACTTCAAGAAACTCTCCTAATTTGTTCCCTATCTTCTCAACCACCTTTTTATTTTGAAAACCCATTGGGAGATTAATCAACCTCATCCAAAAAGATACCTTGTCAAATTTCATTTCCACTATTCTTTTACTTGCACAAGATTCCTACAGTATCAACAAATTCTTATCAATGAGCCATGGGCCAATACAGAAAACCCATCCTCTATCTGATTGGTCCAAGAATTTGAATAAAAAAAGATTCTTCCCCAGACTTTCTACACTGAATTTCTATCTCGTTCTCCAAGCTTCGGATAAAGGCATTCTTTATTGCCATCGTAGATATTACCCTATTCGTTAGTAGCTTCCCTACCAAAAAATGGCTTAGACGTCCACTGATATTTTCAACAAAGTCAAATTCCAATTCAATGTAGGTTTCTTTCTCTTCTTCCATTCGTTGATCAGATCTTCCATCTCCTTCCTCTCCATTCCAACGCCTAGACACGACAGCAGACACCACTATTCCAACCTTATCGGACCAGACCAGCAACAAGGCTGACAATAAGCCCGAATTTTCAGGGGACCTCCATGATTTGTGTTCTTGGATATTGCGATACTTATTTAGATACTAATTATAAATTTCACTCCTTTTTAGTTCAATTATTTTGTATCTTTACACAACATTTATACTTTAACATATATAATATATACTTTTTTAATATTATAATATAATTTTCAATTTAATTTATATAGTATACTAATTATCTTTTTTTCAAAAAATTAATAGCATATTTCTAATAGTTTTCTATATATTTGATATTTTAATTTTTTTGTTTAGATTAATTTTTAATTCTCCTTTTCTTGTAATTTTGATTTAATTCCTCTTCAATTTCTTTTTTTACATGTGACCTTCTACAATTTCCTACATATTTTCTTTTATTTCTCACCCTTCATTTCAACTTTTTCATTGTTTTTTCATTTTAAACATGACATTTGAAGTGAATTTTGCTTGCTTGACTTGAAAATGAATTGATTTCTTTTCATTTCGAAGGATTTTATTTTTTTCTTAAAAAAAATCATTTGATTTGTTTTGTATGACATGTTTACTTTAACAAATAAAATGTACACTTTTTAATATTATAATATATTTTTTAATTTATTTTATATAGTAAAATAATTATCTTTCTTTCTTAATAAATTAATAGTGTATTTATAATAATTTTGTATATCTTTGATAATTTTAATTTTTTTGTCTAGATAAATTTTTAATTTTCTTTTCCTTTTAAAATTTTATTTAATTCCTCTTCATTTTCTTTTCATTACATGTGACCTTCTACAATTTTCTATATATTAAATTTCATGTTCATTTTTCGGTCTTTAATATTATCTATTATTGTATTACTATTCATATTTAGCTTATAATTATTGATACTACAGGAAAAGTCATCTATAGCAGTGGTTTTTTTGACATTTTGCAGCGGTTTGAAACTGTTGCAAAGGATATAGCAACAGTTTTAAAACCGCTTGGAAAGGCGGTGTTGAGAGGTCAATTGCAACGGTTTTTTAAAACGCTGGAATCAAAAGTAAAAAATGTTGCAATATCACCTTCAATAGCAGCGGTCAAGAACTACCTATTGCAACGGTTTAAAAGTTGTTGCAAGATATTGCAACGTTTTTAAAGTACCCTTCACAACAGTTTTCCAATCGCTGCAAAGTTTATAGCAGCATTTACATAACCTCTATAAAGAGCATCGTTAGAAAGTCCAATACCAACAGTTCGAAAAATTGTTGGAAGTAAAAATGTTATCCGCTGCAATATAAGTATTTTTAAATTAAATTAAAATACACAACGTTTGATGTTAAATATTGGAATCGAAAGTTTAACAATAATGAAACAAATTTTTTTTATTGATGTTGAGAACAATTACAAATGAGAGAATAAAAGATATCAAAACTCAAACGTTATCGAGAAATAAAAAAGAATATCTAGACATGACCTTACAAAATTTGAATAAAGGCTATCTATCCTTTACAAACATTTAAAAAAAAAATTCCATCCTATGAAAAACGAAAGGTCCTTCCAATCGCAGTGAAGACCTCATCTAGTCGCCTTGAAGCTTGTAACATGTTGTTCAAGAAATTCGTTCGTGCAAACTTGATCTGGATAGGTTATTCTTTGATGGATAGGCACCTTGATCCTATTAACAAAATAAATAAAATATTAAAACAAAGAAAAAAGTAAATAAATCTATCAAAGATATGAAATAAATGAAAATACATGTGTACATCAACCCATAAACCAATTTATTAGTATTAAAGGATCTCTTAAGCACGTTAAAGAAAAAATTTATCCACTTGCCTAAGATAACCTCATCTAAGATTGAAACAAAATCCAAAAAATGAGACACTACCAAAAGTAAAAAAATAATACCAAGGATCTATTTCCTATTTGACATCTTGTCTAAGAAGATGAGCCAATGTGTCAACGGTGCAGGATGTTTTATAAGAAACATGGTAATATGAGAAATCCCGTCAGTTACATGGATATGTATAAAAAGCAAGTGGCAGAAACCAAGTCCCTATTTAATTGTGTATGGCAAAAATATGTGCATCAAGTAGAAAACATTTAGTCTGAGTTTATGGTAGTTGGAAAAAATATACCACTGAGAAGCTTACGTCACTATGCTAGTGTTATAAAGGCATGGTGCACTTCTCCAACTTATACAAGAATCACCCCAAATTCAGACCTACAAATGATGGTAAGCAAGTATGTGGTTGTAAGCTACCAGTTTTTGTATCATTACCTGCCAAATGCTTAATTAACAACTTACATTGCTCTCAATTTAGCCCAATTTTTCAGCAAGAAGCATTCATCCAATGTCAAAAACTTAAGTTACAAAAGTTTGAGAAGTAAAGATGATAGTTGATGTGTGTGAGAGAAAAAGAGGTAAAAAAATATTGCACGGAATAGGAATGACCTAATTAAGTTTGTTTTAATTGTTGAACTATGCAACTTTGCCTCTTTCCAGCAGAGTAGCCTCATCATCTTTAATTTAATCTCCTTTCTCCTCGCCCAATTCAGCAAGATTATTGTCTGAATGACTCTAATCAAAGAAAGCAACAAATTTTGAGCCCCACAACCAGAAGACTCAAGTAACAGATCTAACAAATGTATTAGCCTACAAGTACAAATGAAAAATAAGAACTTGATTGGCACTAGAAGTACAAACCCAACCTCCTCTCCCTTCCGTCATTTTCTCCGTCGCTCTCAATTTCTTCGATCAAATATGGGAGACCCACAACTCCTACATAGCAAAAGTTAGGCTGCTACAAATTGCTGGAATAAAACATGAACTATATATTTTTTAAAAAAATAGAAAACTGAAAAATTTTAGAGAAAATTAACGAAAAAAAAAGAAGCATACTATGAGAATGGATTTAAAATGACTGCTGTCGAAGGTGCCGCCTGGCTTGCTGTTGGAACAAAGAAAGAAACTGAAGACTACATTATCAATCAAAAATCAGAATTAGCATAAACAAAGAAACTGAAGATTACATAATAATCCAACCTGCGACTCCGAGAGATGACCGTTACCAAGGTGCTGCCTGGCTTGCTGCTGGAAGAGAGAGAAACACGAGAGAGAGAGAGAGTTGTGGTGGCTGGCCGGCAAAACGAAAACGAGAGAAGGGTTGAACGGCGCTTGAATTCGCAGGAGTGTTTTGGCGGTGCGCGCAAGGAGAAGGAGAGGAAGAGATGAGATTAGGGCTTTTCTCTCTTTTTTTTCCTTTATTTTCCTTTTCTTTTAAATACACCCTAATAAAGAAAAATCCAATTAACAAAGAGAGTAAACGTAAAACATATCTAGGATCTTATTTTAAATCTCCAATCCAATTTTTAAACCCAAGCTTTAATTCCTAAAATATTTGGAAAAGAGAATAATTAATTTGGAATTTGGATCTTTTGAAATTTGAGATAAAAAAATCGACTATTAACCCTTCAAACTTTAGGAAATTAAAAATTTAATTAAAAATCTTTTTTTCCCTAAATTATAGAAATTTAATTTACCGACCCAAGACTAAGCTTAATTACTTCCTTGTAAATTATTTTTATAAAATTTTAAGTGAAATCCCTTAACAAAAATTTTGAATTAACTACTAACTACAACCACAATTACATATATATTATTAATTAGCAATAGTTTAAAAAATGCTACCATAAAATTGCTGCAATCTCAATATTTGCAGCGATTTTCTTTGCGTTGCTACTAAAATATTACAGTTGCATTAGCCTATTGCGACAATGTTTTAAATGTTGCAAAATAACGGTTGCAATTGACTCTATTACAACAGTTTCTAAAATTGTTGCAACTTAACCGTTGCAATAGACATATTTGCAACCGTTTGTAAATACGTCGTAAACAAACCATTGCAATTGAGTATATATTGCAACAATTTAAAAAACGTTGTGAACAAATTGTTGCAATGTGTATCAATAGCAGCGGTTTTATTATGTGTTGCTAGAAATTGCTGCAAGTTTACAAACCCTTGCAGCATTTTCCAAACCGCTGCAAAAAAACCGCCGCAATAAACCTATTTTCTTGTAGCGATATATATGGTTAAAGTAATAATTTATTACTTAAATAAACTTAGTTCAAAGTTTCATAAAAAAAAATTAAGAATATTCTTATGATCAGTTTCTGTAGTATCCGTGATTTTTCCCTTAATATCCGTAAATATTCAAATATCCTTTGATATATCCATAAATCTGAGTTACCGATATTAGTACCATATCGATATTTTCATCCTTGCCTATAACAAATCTGATTTAAAAGGTTTAATACATCAAAGATAAAATTGAAACTTATACTAGATATTTTGGATTAAATTGAAAATGGAATAAACACATTTAAATAGAAATTTTAACAATAATTTATGAACCTTTAGAGTAAGAATATGATAAAAAATCCAAACAGATGTCAAGTTTTGTGTTCGATAATTCTTTCCATTTTATTTTGCATTATTTTTTGAAGAATTAATGATGAGAACAATTAATTGGTTGGTTTGATTAATTTGGTTTAATATGATTTAATCGAATTAAAACTATATATTATGATTAATTTAATTAAACTTGTTTTAATTAAATTAATCTTGCACATAATATATAGTTAACTTTTAATTATTGTTTAATAATTAATGGCCAATTGGAAGTTACAGAGTGTGTAACTTCCCCCTCCCCTCCCTTCCCCTCCCCTCCCCTCCCCTCCCCTCCCCTCCCAAAATCATGAAAAGTATGATGCTTATACAGTTTCACTATCAGATTAGTCTCTTGCTATCTCTCCCAAGATCACTCTCGGTAAAAGTTCTCGCTAAAGGAGTGCAGCCAGATTCTATGCTGTAAATAATTTTCGTGGCAAAACTTTGATCCCACCATCAAGACCTTAGAAGTCCCAGAGGATAGCAGGTGTTCGCAGTTTGGTAGTGTCCAAGAGAATCTCTTTGTACAAATCATTTGACGAGGAGCATCGTGTTGTGGTGAATTACACTTGAACAAGTAAGTGTCCTTGCATCTCTAAAGAGTTTACAATGTAAATTGCATGCTTAATCGGTAATTCTATTGTAGAAATGTCCTGCTGTAGTATTTTGCCCAATGTATTGGTATTCTAGTTAATTAGGATTAGTTTACGATCGATTAATTTCTCTTCCGCGGGAGATTCAAACCCTTCAGTTACCACCCTGGGCTCTTATCATTCTAACTTTTTGAAAAGTTGGTCCGAATTTAGAAAATTAGAATTTGCAACTAAATCTTTTAGGAATTGAGTTCAGTTAAATTTGGGAGGTTACGTGGGAGTGAAAATCATTGTCCTTCCCGTTTTAATTGGTTATGGGGCTCTGTTGGAATTAAGGAATTTAAAAATGAAAAGAAATGAAAAGAATCAAAAGAAAAAAAAACCCTCATCTAAGTTCTCTCTCTTCTCCCTCTCATCTCCATCCTTCGTCTCTCTCTCTCTTGTTTACATTCGCAAGCAACGAACTTGATGTGGAAAATTCTGACCGCAAGTGTACGAGTCAAGTTTTAATATAGTGTTTTCGTGATTAACGAGTGTCGTCCTCTGGATTGGTGTTCTGGTGAATTAATTACCATGATTAATCTTGTTCAATTTTATTTAGAGAAAGAAACGTGATGCGAATAATGGAAATTCAAATGGAGAAAATTCTTAGAGAATTGATTTCACCTATTGGGGTTGTGAATTAGTGTGAAATCAGGAGTTAATTGAATGTGTTTTTGGTGGTTTTTTTCTTCAATGAAAGCTTGGATGGCAAACTAGTGAATAAAAGGACTTGGAGCCAAGACAAACCCTTATAATTTAATATAAAATGAGCTACACGCAGCCCTAGGTCAAGCCACCAAGCCACCAAGACAATCCTCTTCTCCATTCCATCTCTTCCTTCTCCTCCCCTTCACAATTTTTGCAGCTACTTGTATCGTCTCCAGCATTTTCCTCTTCATCTCGAGCTCTACTTCACCGATCTGTGCACCGCCATCGTTTCTCTTCAGTGTCGGCGTCCTCTTCAGTGTCTTCTCCGGCAAGCAGATCGGTCCACGGTGGTGCAGGGACGTGCAGATGATGCGGTTCATAGCAATGGGTTGGGTGAGTTTTCTCGCATTTTTCTTGATCCTCAAGGCTGATCTCTCTCCCTATCCCTTCTCTCCCTCACTCTCGACCTCTCTCGTGTTGTTTCCAGTGTTTTCTTGGTCAGACAGTAGTGTTTTTCCAGCGAGCATTTTGTTAGGCGCAGACAGCAGCGTTTTTTTGACGTTTGTAGTGAGCTTTTAGCGTGGGTAAGTTGGATTGAAGGTTGTATTGGTTGGTTATTATGTTTAATTGAATACCCACTCATTTGTATTTCCGTTCCGCAAGCTTTTCTTTTCAATTCCGCGATTCAAGCAGTAGATCTTCAAGTTTCAACATCTTTGAGCGATTTCGTCATTGGGTAAGTGAATTAAGTCAAGTTTTGGATGATTTATTTGTGTTAGAGGAATACCCCATTGATATTGGCTATTGAGTTCAAGGTGCCCATAGCGTTTGGTGATTAAATTTTCGAATTTAGGTGGGTTTGGGAGCCCGGACAGCTAGCTGTGTTTCTGTTTTAGGTGAGTTTTGGGTGTTAAAACATCCACAAATTTAATTTGGCTCCTAGGTTTGTGTGTTTGGAATAAAACTCCTATTGATTTGAGAATGTTTTTCCCTTTTTGTGTAGTTGATTAATGGCCTTGAAGCTAAGAAGTTATATAGTTTTATTGAGCAAATTATTTAGGTAAGATAAGTAGCTATTTGGGTGCAATTCCTATGCTTTAGACCCGTTGCATGACTTATGGAATTGATATGTAGCCATTGAATTGAGTTCTATGCTTTAGATTAACTTTCTTTGAAAATTAAATTTGCTAGCATGGCTAAGATTTAAGCCTTGAGTTTTGCTTGTGAATTTATATAAGCATGATGAGTTTCATTATAAGGCATGATGACAATATGAGGATCTTAAAGTTAATTGTAGCATCTTTTGGTTCATTTGGAAGCATGTTTTGTTTGAATAAATTATGGTTGACTATGAATGTCTTTTTAAGTTATGCTTGAGTTGTGGATGTGAGATCTGACTCGCTTCGGTTGTAAAGGTTTGGTGTACCGAAAGTGTGTGGATGTTTGTAGTTGGGCAGTTTTAAGTATAGAAGTGTTTTGTCTTGTTTCCAGGTGACAAGAAAAATTTGGGGTTGACTATATGTATGTCATTATGCTGCCGAATTTTCAGTAGGATTATAGTGGACAAAGGAACTAAGTTTAGAAATATCCCTTAGAATATGATGTGCTTAATTAGCTAGCTGACTAGTATAAACCACAAGTTCTCCTAGCACATTTTATTATGACTTTGAGAGAACCATACGTATGATTGAGAATAGACTTAGATTAGGGACCTTAACCATGTTTTAGAGCCTCAGGTAGACTTAAAAGATACTTAAGTCTTACGTTAGCTAGAGTGTTTTCCTTCCCCATCTCAGGACTGATAGAACTTAGTTAGTCAGGCACGTTATCGTGCGTTCTATCAGTTGACTATTAGAGCCTAGTTTCAGGCACATTATCGTGCGCTCTCAGTTTAGGATGGTGTTGAGCTTATGATTCGGCACGTTGTTCGTGTGCCAGATGGCACCTAAGCATGTTTTCATGTGTCATCTGCTCCACCGTATTTCATGTGTTATGTTTTAGGGGTGTTGTGTTGGGATAGGTGTAGTTCTGCTAGAGGTTACCAGCTAGTCTCTAGTCTACTTGCCTTACCTGACTTACCCACACAACACTCTAGTTGGCACAGGTTGGGGATAGGTAATCACCCTAGACAAAACATTTCATTTACTCGGTTGTGGCCCTAGGGTTAGAAACCCAAATGTATGTTTCCAGTTAGGTCCCTATGATGTTAAGACCCAAAAGTTAAGTTTCAAGTTACTAGATCTCATGTTATCAGTTTCAGCTCTTATGTGGGCTACTTACTGAGTATATTCTTATATACTCACTCATGCTACATGTCTTTCCTTTTCAGGTGGTATTTGAGGACGTTCGGTGATTGGTGAGGGTTGTGGCTTGATTGGCTATGGGATTGCAGCTACAATTTATGTCACTTCCTTTTAGGATTTAAGTTTCCTTCATCATAGGATTGAACTCTTATTTTTAGATTCAATGTTTTTAAACTATGAGATTTATGGAGTTTTGTTTCAGATATTTTGATTTATGACTTATGATTTTTTACTTATGTTTTGGGCCCTTTTTATAATTGAAAGTTATTCTTCCGTTTATTTTTTTTAAAAAAAAAATCCTATTTTCTATGCATGTAGTAGCGACCTTCAGTATGTTTTTAGTTTCTTTCAATCGAGTCGTTACAAAGTAGGATATCGTTCACATACAGTCTAAGAAAGCCACGCTATTGTTGATGATCTTCTTGTAAACACAAGGTTGATCAACATTCTCATAAAAACCATAAGACTTGATCGCAATATCAAATCTCATGTTCCAAGATCTGGAAGTCTGCTTCAACCCATAAATGGATTGATTGAGCTTGCAAACATTTTGCTCCTGACCTTGAGCTATGAACCCCTCAGGCTGAGACATATAGATACTCTCTTCAAGATTGTCATTTAGAAAGGTAGTCTTGACATCCATTTTCCATATTTCATAGTAATAAAATGTGGCTATGGACAAGAGAATCCTTATAGACTTTAACCTAGGAACAAGGGAAAAAGTCTCCTAATAGTCAACCCCTTCCCTTTGGGTATAACCCTTTGCTACGAGGCTAGGTTTAAAGGTCTTTACCTTTCCAGCTACATCTCTCTTCATCTTATAGATCTATTTGCACCCTATTGGTATTACCCCTTCAGTTTGGTCTATAAGATCCCATACAGAATTGAAGTACTATACTCCATTTCAAGGTCCATGGCTTTCACCCATTGGTCCTTGTCTACATCATTGATTGTCTGTTTATAAGACCATGAATCCTCTACGCTATCATCAGGTATGACGACTTGAGTTTTAGTTAAACCTAAGTAACGGTCAGGTTGTGATACAATCCTCTCACTACGTCAAGGCACTCTCAACGATTGAGAAAGATGAGACTGACCTGAAGTGCTAGCTCCTTCATTAACTCTTGATGAAGCTTCATCAACAACCCTTGTTGACTCTTCAGTAGCCTCATTTAATACTGACATACTACGTGGTTTATGATCTCTCATCATGTCTTCCTCCAAGAAAGTAATGTTTTTCGATAGAAACACTTTGATTTCTTGTGGGTTGTAGAAAAGACCACCTCTCGTAGCCAACAAACAGACACAACCTTGACCGAAGTTCCAATTTCTTAGGATTTTTCACTACCACACATGCAGGACAACCCCATATACTGAAGTAACGTAAACTAGGTTTACACCCTCTCCATAACTCGAAAGGTGTTTCAGAAACACTCTTCGAGGGAACGGTTTATTGGCTTTAAATCTATGATATGTCGTATTTGAAATATGACTTGATGTATTTTGATAAGCACGTTAAACTCTAGTTTGTTCTCATGTATTATTCGTTATGGGTGCATGTGAGTAATGATATGCATAGTGTGTACTCATTATGGAGAGGCAGAGCATGACGTGTAAATCATGTGTTGGGTGTGTGTGCAGAGCGTGACGTGGAGATCACGTGTGGGTTGTAACAGCGGAGCATGACGCGAAAATCACGTGTGAGTGTGCGCTGCACATGACGTTTAATTCATGTGTTGGGGGTTTGTAGAGCGTGACGTAGAAATCATGTGTTGGGATGTGAGTGCAAAGCGTGACGCGAAAATTATGTTCAAGGGACATGATTGAAACTTACTCTAAAGTTTAATTCATCTTAAAATATATCGTTAAAATCATTTATATAATACATCTTATTTAAAAAAAAAAAAATCAATATTCATGGGTAAAACTAAAAATTTTCATAGTCTAAGGACATGATTGAAACTTACTCTAAAGTTTAAGGGTATTTTGTATAATTTAACCTTTAACATATATGTGGTACAATATTAATAGGAATTTAGAGAAAGATGACAATATATAATAGAGTTAAACTTTAATTGAGATTTGAGAGTTTTTGAGATTTAATTAATAGTTTATCTTGTTCATTGAGTAGGTTTAATGTCAGGTCTTATTTTTATTAACTTGGGTGAGTTTAAGTAATTCTTTTACCTTTTTTTTTTTTTTGGTTAAAATTAGAAAGTGGATGTGGGATGTAATGGATGTTGAATTGAAGATAAAAAATGCAACAATTATGTAAGTCTAAAATTTAATTTAATCAAATTAAAAGTTAAGAGTGGAAATTGATGGACTTTATCAAAATGTTAAAATTCATCGGTGTAATTATTTTGAACGGTATACCTAATGATAATAGTTTTAAATATATATATATTTTCAATAGGCACTTTGGTTGATGTTTGATAAATTAATCAAAATAATTAATTTTTTTAAAATACTTTCAAATATTTATTAGAATATTTAATTTTCTTTCTAATTAAAATATTTTCATATTAAAGACGAGTAAAAGTTTTAAAACATCAAATATGGAATGGAAGAAAAGGTATATATGTATTAAAAAAAAGGAAAATATATATTTAGCCTGTTTGAAAATATAAAGTAGGAAAGCACATTAAGATGATTTATGGTTTTTGTTTTCAAAAAAAAAAAAAAAGATGATTTATGGTTTGTATCTTAAAAAAAAAATGCTTTATGATTTGGAACTTTAAAAAAGATACAACTTTTTTTTTTTTTTCTCTTTTACTAAAAAAAAGATATACCTTTTTTTTTTCCTCTTTTACTAAAGAAAGATATAGCTTTGTTTTTCTCTTTTACTAAAAAAAAAAGATAAAGAGGATGTAAACGTGATGTTTTCTTTGAATTGATTTTTGAGGATAACCACATCCCATCATTTTAATATTCATTATGTTAAAATGTTAAATGAGACTGACATAAATATAGCTTTAACTAATGTTTACTATTTACTTTCTCATAGATGGAAGATTTGAATTTCCCACCCACTGAACTCAAAAAAAGAGAGTTAATACTAAATAAGGTTATAAAATTTCACAGTTAAATTTATGGGTGAAAAAAATTACAACATTGATACTCGAACTTTACTTAGGTTATGATTTATTCATGAATTTTCAATCTTGGCTGTTTTGTCACTTATATTTGAAATATTCACGTTTTTAGTCCTTTCCAATCCCCATCAACCTTTTGGTATTGTAGCTTATAGAAAGTTGATTGGACTATTATAAAAAAAAAAAGTTGATTGAACAATTTTGTCTGATTAATTTTTAGACTGACAAAGCATATTAATATATTAAGTTTTTTAAACGTCATTATGTGACAATAATATTTGTCAATCTAAGCAGAGTTCAAAACTGGTTACAAAATTATATATTTGTCAATGAGTTAAATGGTTAAATGTTTTTGTGTAGAGTCTTATGGGAAGTCCAGTTGCGACCGTAACTTCTACAAGGCAAATCTAGTATGTGGCTACAGCTTCATGCAACAAACATGACCCAAACTTGACATGGGTAGGGAAGTTACTACATGAATGCTTGAAACTTTTTGCAATATTATTCCAAAACTATAAGAATATTTAAAATATAACATCATGGAGATCCCTTTAAATTGATAAAATAACATATAGTTATAATATGGTTTTACAAAGCTATTACATGATGTTGCCAATGAAAGAACAATAACAATGGTGATAAACATGACTGGACCAAAATACAGACTCAATACTATCCAAAATGTGAGATGACACATGGCCTACCAAGCGATCTTCTGTCAATGCCACTTATGTTGTTACCTAACTTGCAAATGTTGAACTTCTCTTAGTTTCTCTAACTTCCTTCTTTGCTCCTTACGGTGCTGTCGGAAAGTCTTCTCTATCTCATAATCAAAATTGAATTTAGGTCTTTTGAGCATACATCAATCCAATCCGCAAAGAAATCCCTGCAAATAGAAGTGATACCCTACAACAGAGAAATTTGGGGTCACAAACCGATCGCAATTCCTGGTTTACAGAAACTGAAAAATGTGTAATTCAACCGTTTTTCCAAAAATATCCCCGATAATGGTGCCAAAAACTTGACGAGTGTTGTGACACAAGACACTACAAAGTGCAAGTATACACTATCAAGTAATAAAGTAGAGAGTACTTCGGATATCGTACCCAAGGGAAATGGTGACTAGTTGAAAAACACTCAATTTTGTAAAACAATAACCTCCTCTAAATTTGCAACCGAGGATGGTAACCGACGAAATAATTTGATGGATTTTTTTGTGATTGAAGACAATAAGATAAAATAAAGCAAGTAAATTGAAGCGGTTAAAGATATACGAGATAAGCGGGAAATTCAAATAGCATCAACCAAAAGCATTAAATTACGCCCACCTTTGCGCTAGCAACTTACTCAGGCACTGCACATGGTTGGAGAATGCTATCTATAGTGCCCACATAGACATGGTGCAGACAGATTACTCCAGCTTGCGCCTGCAAATACCCTGACAACTAGATCGTGAGTTAAGCCCTATTCCTATTCAGCTCCTCTGTAAGTGCCTATAGAAGACTAATTTAAATGTGTACTTTGTAGATAATCAAGCAACCAGAGGCATTGGAGAGCTTTGGTGTAAAAGGACTTAAAAAGGAGCAAAATAGACTATACTTAGCCATTTTGGAGTTTAAGAGAGGAGAAGAAGGTCATATGCCAGAGGAAGCAACCAAACACGGCTAAGAGCATCTAAACACCATCTAAAAGCCCCATTATTAATTTTAATAAATAATTAATTAATTCCATAATTAATTAATTTCCCTAATTAAATATCATATATTTAATCTTAGGGATTTTATTAAAATTAAAATTAATATGAATCCAATTCATATTAAATTTATTTGAACTCTTTCAAATATTTTCTTTCCTAATAGGAAAAGGTCTCTAATTTTAATAAATAATTAATTAATTCCATAATTAATTAATTTACCCAATTAAATATCATATATTTAATATGAGGGATTTTATTAAAATTAAAATTAATATGAATCCAATTCATATTAAATTTATTTGAACTCTTTCAAATATTTTCTCTCAAGAATTAATTTTTGAAATTAATTCAAAAATTATATTATAAAGTTTCATAAACTTTATATTATAATGCATCAATATACATTATATGATTCCCCAAATAAATTGAACACTTTCAATTTACAATTTATACTTAAATGTCTCAAGTCTCTTTACGAGCTACCAGTGGGACCTAATGGACTTACAGATCAGAAGCTCCAACGATACGAGACTAATTGGCCAAATTCATTAACCAAGTTTAGTCAACATTCGTTAACTGTGGGTCACTCCACTAAAGACCCACAACTGCACTCTTCTCACTGTAAAATATTTTTGTGTCCACGGATATCGACCAAGCAGTAAGTCAATCCTTCACGTGTGTTCGTAACACCAGCTGGGTCAAATTACCGTTTTACCCCTGGGTTACCTCTGGTTCCTTAAGTACCACTGATTCCTCTAATGAACAAGTTGTTTAGGGTCCAACCACTAAACAGGAGTTCCTCTCGGGCCAGGAGAGGACGGCGCGCCTTTGTTCAAGCCCCGGAATCAGCCCTTAAGGGAACACACATATACTTACCCCAATAGGGGAAGGAGTGAATTCCATCTTGTACTGTTATGTTCCCAGCCCCCATTTGGTCTTGCCCCTGAAATGGTAGGATTATTGAGTCGGCGAATTGGCCACTCTCACCCATACAAATCTAAGGACAATCCCTCCTGAAAGGGGTTCATAACAGACTCAGGATTGATATTGAGTTACCTAGGTCATCCTATTGAAATAGAAACCTAAACTAGTTAACGGCGTTACATCTAGTGGTTACTATTTCGCGGTCCGGTCTTATGCAAACTCATTGCATAGGATACCCCCACCCGCATGTCTCCTACATGGATGCTTTGGATCATTGCATCTGTATCAAATACAAGGTGGGCCGTATCACATAGTGTTACCAGGATAAGGTACCCAGCCTTATCCCTATACTATAGACCTTTTAGGTTGTTACTTGGACACTGATCCCCGTATGTCCCCACATACTAGTCCAAGTTTCATTTAAACAACCTTGGATCTTAGTTTATTGGATTTAGGGTTTATTAATGCAAACTCGATTATTCAATAACCAAATTACTGAATTACTCAAATAACGCTTTATTGAGATCAATTAATTTGTTTCATTTACTATCTACGAGTTTTAGGGCATAAAACCCAACAGTTAGATGCTGGGGAAATGACTCTCAGAGTTGGGACTGGGGAGTTCATTTCAGCTAAAGTAGTGGGAGATATTAAAATGTTCTTCTCCAGGGAACGTTATATGTTATTAGATAACGTATATATAGTTCCCAAAATAAAAAGAAATTTGATTTCTATTTCTTGTTTGCTAGAACAAGGGTATTCCGTGTCTTTTTCTGTGAATGAAGCTTTCATTACTAAAAGGGGTGCTGATATATGTTCTGCAAAAATGGAGAACAATTTGTATGTCTTAAGACCAATAGAGTCTAGGACTGTTTTGAATCAAGGAAAGCTGAAAGCAAGAGCCGTTAAATGCATGTTTTTGGGGTTTACCGAAGGAGTGAAGGGCTACAGACTATGGCATCCAATAGAAAAGAGGTGTATCAATAGGCGGGGTGTTATTTTCTGAGAATTAGAGATGTTTATGCTACAAGACAAAACAGAAAGTGAAGACATCTCAAACCTAGACACAAGAATTGATGTGGAGCAAAATATGATTCCTTCAACCTCAGAAACAGAGCAGGGAGTTATTGAAGAAGTTGAGGAATCACCACCAGAACAAGAGCCTTCTGAAACCGTGCACAAGCATCAGGACTTACATAACTACTCATTGCCCAGGGATAGACAAAGGAGAAATATAGTTCCTCCTTCAAGATATAGTGAAGCAGACTGTATATCTCTTGCCTTAAATGTAGCTGATTCGCTAAGTTTTGAAGAGCCGAGTAGTTTTGAAGAAGCAACAAACAGTCCTGTTGCTAGAGAGTGGATCGAGGCAATGGATGAGGAGATGCAGTCCCTAGAAGCAAATGAAACGTGGACCTTGAAGCCTCTCCCACAAGGATACAAACCAATTGCCTCAAAATGGATCTACAAACTGAAGGAGGGCATCACTAGAGTGTTAAAACCAAGGTACAAAGCACGCTTGGTTGCAAAAGGGTACACTCAAAAGGCTGGTATAGACTACACTGAAGTATTTTCACCTGTCGTTAAACTAACATCTATCAGAATGTTATTGTCCATGGTGGTACAAGACAACCTAGAACTTGACCAGCTTGATGTAAAAACAGCGTTTCTACATGGCCATCTCACAGAAACCATTTATATGGAACAACCGACAGGATATGTCAAAAGAGGCCAAGAGAATCTGTTTTGCCTACTGAAGAAGTCGATTTATGGACTGAAACAGTCCCCTAGATACTGGTATCGAAGATTTGATGAAGTTATTTCCAAACTTGGTTTCCAAAGAAGTTTAGTTGATAGTTGTGTGTATGTGAACTCTAAAACCTTCAAATATGCTGTTTTTCTTTTACTTTACGTGGATGACATGCTCTTAGCAGGAAAAACTAAAGAAGATTTGAAGGTAGTTAAGGCATTATTGAAGAAGGAATTCGACATGAAGGATCTAGGAGAGTCTAAGAGAATACTAGGAATAGAGATAAATAGAAAGCGTGATGGGTCAACACTTCAAATCAGTCAGCATTACTACTGTGACAAAGTGCTGAAAAGGTTCAAACTGAATGTTGCAAAATCAGTTTCAACTCCTCTAGCCCAGCACTTCAAGCTATCAGCTGACAACTCTCCTAAAGAAGAAGATACTGAACACAAAGCCTTCATGTCACAAGTGCCTTACTCTCAAGTCGTTGGAAGCCTAATGTACTTAATGGTATCCTCACGACCTGATTTAACATACTCTACTAGTATGGTGAGTAGGTATATGTCAAAGCTAGGAAAAAGACATTGGGAGGCCGTAAAATGGATACTACGATACTTGAAGGGTTCAAAACAAGCTACATTATGCTACAACAAAAATGAACCGAAAGACAATGAACTCTATGGCTATGTTGATTCGGATTATGCAGGAGATCTAGATAAAAGAAGGTCTCTCTCTGGATATTTCTTCCTATTTGGACAGAATCCACTCAGCTGGATGGCCACTCTTCAATCAGTAGTAGCCCTCTCAACCACAGAAGTAGAGTTTATTACATTAGCAGAAGCAATCAAGGAAGGAGTTTGGCTCAAGAATCTATTACAGGATTTTGGAATCAAGCAATCAACAGTTAGAATATTTTGCGACAATCAAAGCACAATATTTCTAACTAAAAACCAGCAATTTCACAATAGGACAAAGCACATTGATATAAAATATCACTTTGTCAGAGAAGAGATAGAGAAATGAGAGATCGAGGTGGTGAAAGTACATACCTCGGACAACGCAGCGGATATCTTGACCAAGCCGCTAACTCAATTGAAATTCAAAAATTGTCTGGACTTGATAGGATTTCACCTACCAGAAAATGGATAGAAGTTAAATGAAGCCAAAAGGGAGCAAATCTATTCAAAGGCTTGTTGATTCCAAAGGTGGCGAATGTTAAGGAAATTACTTGGAATTTGTTGTAACCAACAAGGCCCATCCGAGAAGTCCATCTACACATACAAGCTTGGTCTCATAAAGTATAAATAGTAGTATGAGATCATGACTCAGATATAGAAAATTCTCTAAGAAAGAGTGAATTACTTGTAATCTTCTCCATCTTTGTTCTCCTTTGAAATAAAGTGAAAAGCTCCCTTTGATAGTGGATGTAGGCCCTGGTTGCTGAACCACTTTAATTGCGTGTGTTGATTCTTCTTCTTCTTCGTTTCTGCTACCTCTGATTACATGCTTGTTCTGAGAGAGTTCTTTGTTTAGGGCTTCCTTGAGAATGTGATAGAAACTGATCTTTGATCGTGAGTTGAGTAATTTGCCTGGTTGAGTTTGCAACTCTTTGGGTTGTTAGTGGAGTGTG
Organism: Luffa aegyptiaca; assembly: GCA_017139565.1. NCBI lineage: Eukaryota > Viridiplantae > Streptophyta > Magnoliopsida > Cucurbitales > Cucurbitaceae > Luffa > Luffa aegyptiaca. The sequence continues at coordinate 31,062,648 of CM029397.1, forward strand.
ACGTGTGTCTGTAATTAACTCCAACGTGTACTGCACCAACATTATTTAATATATTTTAATTATTTGGAACTCTGAAAAAAGATGTAGCTTTTTCTTTGTTTTAGAAAAGATAAAAAGCATTTGTAAGTGCTTTCTCTTTTTGTACAATTGCCTAATGAACGTCCAATTTGATTTTTAATTTATCTCTGATATTGTAAAATTTTCAATTTTATCAGTATGAACAAAAATTTATTAAATCCATCAATAATCATGAAAATTCTTCAAGGATTTAAGGATATGGTATTAAAATAGCATTATTTATATAAATAGAAGGAATTTCGTTGTTGCCAAAATCCAAACCGAAGAAAACGCATTTGTCCTTCATGTGACAATAACTATAATTTATTTGAGGTGAGAAAACGTGGCCTGCAAAACAAAAAAAAATTGCATCTCGGTGTGGAGATTTCCACATCGTCTCTGATGCTTAGTTAGAAGATTTTGAGTGAAGCAAGTAATTGAGAATGAGAAAGAAGCTCCATGATTGAAGAATGGTATTTCTCCACTTTGATGGACAATTTAGGGTTGGAGTAAACTGAACTGAACCGAACCGCAGAAGACTCATCAGACTAGGAGTGCACATGATAGGTGGCCAACCGAGCTAGGCCATCAATGTCGAGGTTGACCCTAGCATTTGCCTAGGCTCTTTTTCAAGGCCGAGGCTAGGAATTGGGCTTCGACCATGACCAGAAAAATTACATACGATAGCATTAAAAAAACACTATCGTAAAGCTACCAAAACATTTTATGAAATGTTGTCATAGCCGACATTATGGAAAGTCTAAGACTTTTAATAGCGTTTTTTCACTGCTTTCCAAAACGCCATGGAAAGTCTTTTTTGATTGCATTAATTCAATGTTATGGAAACCTTTCATAGCGTTCGAAAAAATGCTACCGATAGCAAGCATAGCAAGCTATTTTTCCTGATAAAATATAGTTAGTCTTTGAGTACTATTTGGTCGATTTATGCATTTTAATGTTTATTTTGTAGGAAATTGAGTTGTGGAATAAATTGGAGAAATTGGAATCGATCGGGTGTTCGGGACCTAAAGAAGAGCAAAGGAAGAGAAAAGAATCAAGTTGAAAGCTTAATAAAAGAGGAAAACCCAAGAGGTAGCATCGAGACGCTATCCACAGCGTCGTGATGCTACCGAAAAGTTTCCTATAAATACATCTTATTCTTGCACGGCCAAGGGGAGTCCATTTGGTTAGATTTTAGCCCTAGTTTCGACTAGAGACCTTTAGTGGGAGCTGAAGCAAGGCCAAGAGATCGTGACAGGGTCGTGCGGTATCAACGGATTCGAGTTTTCCTTTCTCTTTCCCTTACCTCTTGTTAGTTCACTACTACAAAAATCACTTTTAATGAGGGGCAATGCCCGTCATTAAAGACTTTTCATGACGGGCGGCGTCCGTCATTTATACGAGTGTCTTCGTAACTTTTTATGACGGGCGACTTTTAATGACGGGCAATGCCCGTCATTAAAAGCTGTCCGTCATAACAAGTTACAATGACGGACGTTTTTCATGACGGTCATTGTCCGTCATTAAAAGTCATCCGTCATTAAAAGTCTGTCATTAAAGGGTATTTTCCAGCCAACTAGATCTTTAATGACGGGCATTGCCCGTCATTAAAAGCCGTCCGTCATTAAAAGTCCGTCATTAAAGGGTATTTTCCAACCAAGTAGATCTTTAATGACGAGCATTAAAAGTCGTCCGTCATTAAAAGCCCATCATTAAAGGGTATTTTCCAGCCAACTTGATCTTTAATGACGGGCATGGCCCGTCATTAAAAGACGCCCGTCATGAAAAGTCTATCATTAAAAGGTATTTTCCAGCCGTCATTAAATGTCATTAAATGTCCTTTTTAAATGTCTGTCATTAAATGTCATTTTTTATGACAGGCATTGCCCGTCATTATTTTGTTCATAATTTAATAAAAAAATTTGTTGGTTGCCCGGTGGCAAACCAACAATATTTTCTTCATTTGTCAACCTGTAAAGAAAGTAATCTTAATTGTGTTATATGAAAAGCTTTCAAATGATTCAAGTATGCTTTAAATCACACTTTTTCACACATTGACTTGGAATCACTCTATAAGAACTTGTAATAGGCTTAAAAACAAAATTTCACATAACAAGCTTCAAGTTAACGTTTAACTACATAAAAAACCTTCAAATGATATAAATATATTTGGAATCACACTTTGAACACACACATGTAATAGAATTGGAATCACACTTTGAAAATTTCGGCATGACCTCTACTAAACAATCCAAAACTAACCTGAAATAATACAACATATAATCACTTCTATATCATATACATCATGCATATGGGACCACGCGTCCCTCCATAAACAACATCCAGCAGAAGTTTACACAACATACAATGGGACCATCCGTCCCTCCACAGGTCATCCAAAAATAATCCTATATACACAAATCTACAACAAATAGAAAATCAAGTACTTACACATCACATTTACATCATTCACATCATCCAGAAAGAACCCTACACAAATGTTCCCACGAACCCTGCCCATTCTATCCGAACCTCGTCAATTTCTTCTTGCGTATATGATGTTTTCGTGTTAAACTAAACATAAGAAAAACCATAAACAAAATATAAGAATCCTTTAGAAAATTGAATTATAAATAATTAAAAGATACTTATACAAGTAGTGGAGTTGAATACGATTACGTACAAGATTACTTATAGACGTAGATGAGTTGTGTACTATTTCTCGAATATACTTTTGCACATAATATGCACACTCTACAGAACCCAATTGACGGGGGCACTACATGTAAAACAAGTTGAAAAACATTATACTTGAGTTGACAAATTTGATAACGTTGAGAATATAGTCAATGTAAATTTACCTTTATAAGTTTCCAAATTATGTTCGAGCGATATTGTGGGAGTGAGTTCTTTGCTTGCCACATTCTCAATGATCTAAATAATTTGAACATTAGAGTGATATAGATATGAGAATCAACCACAAGAAAAGTTTATAGATATTTACGTATTGATAATTCCTTGAAAACTTTCTTCAATCTTACTACGTAATGAGTTCAACACATAAACGATATTCTCTCTAGGATTGATCACAATCAACATCCAATGACACCTATTACAAATGAACATTCTTTTTAATAGTTTATCACAAATTACACCTATAATTAAGTAAAACTAATTTGAATTGACATTACTTACCCAGTATTATACGGGATGATGACTAGTTGATTCAAATTAACCATGTCTAGCCGGTTGGCTAGATTTCTGCAACGAGTTTCTTGACACTTTACAAATGAAGAAATGGTTCCTTGATCAACTATCAGAAATTTGCTGGTTATTTCATTGTCACATACAGTCCAAAGATACCTAAAGAAAATAAACAATATTATAAAACATTGATAATAATATAGTAAATAAATAAAATATGTCATAGGTTTTATACTTACGCAATGTACACCAGTATACATGAGTACCCTATTTCAACCATCCCGCAATACTGCATGATGTCATCACGATGTAGGAAAATTGTTTTATCCTCTCCAAATATGGCGTCACTCAAGTTGATAGGAATTGTGTCATCCTCTCCCATGGAAAGTACGACATATCGATTCAACAACTTGATAGTAACGTGGACATCTGTACGTTCGGAAGATTGTGCAATGGACACATTCCATTTAGGTTTTGCGGGAGAAGATACCTAACACAAACATAATTACAATATGTAAATAAGGAAAACAAAACACATTTAAGTTGAAGAAGACATACATACCTTTTTCTTGTTATTCAGAATCACAAGCTCGCGAGGCCATGCCACGAAGCTACCCTTTGCTTGACTAAGCGTCTCTATTTCTCCAACCACAGGAATTGGTTTGAAAACATCTTCGCCTGTGATCATATCCACCACCACTCGAACATTATTGGATCCTAGAGGTACTCCATGAATCGTTGGACATCCGACACTAGATTCATACATTGTGCCTATGGCAACAATGTTATCCACTGAATTTACAGCCAAGCGACATGGTGTACCCTTCAAACATTATTAAATGGAAAAAGTGTTAAGTGCCACACTTTATGATTAACTACACAAGAATGTAGGCTTATCTCCCAGGCACAATCTAACATGCTAAACACAAAAGAACACTTTTCTAGTTTAGCAACAATACTTCAACTCCAAATCACTTACAATCGAGTGCACCGAAAATTTCGACAGCATAACGACGTAAAATTGACTATCCCAAAAATTTCTCACCTGCCAAACACAAAATAACACTTCTATATCCTTAAACCAATTCCTCCAGACTTCAATTCAGATTTCACAACCTATGCACTATACGAGTCAGGTCTCGTAGCATCAATTAACAAAAACTCTAAATCTTAATCATAATGCAGAAGATTATATTTGGTTACTCATGAAAACAAACAAAAACATCCCCTTTATAACAAATTATATCATTTCATAACCAAAGCAATTAGGTGACACTGATTACTAGTTCATTACCTCTAACACTTCTTCTGACTCGAACACCTCTTCTGGCTCTTCAACAATCTTCTTTCCTTTTGTTTTTGTTCTTGAAGAATTACTTTCTACCTTTGTTGACTTTTTTGAACCACTGCCTTCCGTTTTACCCTTGCTTTGGGATTGTGGACCCAAGTTTGATGTCCTAGGAAGATTGAAGTAGACAGATGGTGAAACAAACTCACCCACTCCTCTAACACGGCCTCTATGTTCTGGCGTGCCTAATGCTTCAGTAAGTATATCTTGACCTTGATTTGTCGCTGCTAGCTCGTCCTATCGAAAACATTTCCAAGTATCACATGATTAGAAAACATGTAATTTAAGGTTCACATCATATCGTTCTTAATATACTTACAATCCGATTAACACGTTCTCTAGTGTCGTCATCAAAATATTTCTTATTTTTTCCTTTTCTTGCTTCCTTCCATAGAGTGGCTCGGTTGCTAGGATCATCTGACAATTCCTATTTTAACATATGCATTATTAATTAACATAAACATATTGCCTTCATACATAATGTAACCTAAACAACATTACTTACTAGTTTTTTGGCCAGGTTAGCATATCCCTTACGAGATATATGATGATTGTATTTAAGTTTCTCCCTTCTTTCTTTTTGGAGACCACTAAGTGCCTACACAACAAAAGATTATTAAACGAAATAACTAAAATAATTGTACTAAATTTTAAAATAATTAGTATAATATATTTACCTTCCACTCCTCAGATAATCTCGAATTAACAAACTGAATCCACTGTTGTTGATCAATATGTGAATATTTCTCAGGAGGTCTCTGCAACAGTTCTGGTGCATTCATGAATGGAATTATATACTTCTGAGTCAAATTGTACCGAAAATTTCGAAACTTCTTCGATGCTGATTGAAGGATTGCATGTTTGGACCTGGGGTCCACAATGAATGACATCTACATGAAATAAAATACACAACATAGTTAGAAATTGAATAAAATACATAAATCTAATGTCATAATAAACAAAGAACTCTTACTTCTACACAATCAAATATCTTGTCTTTCAACTCCTGTGGAATTTTGTTCCAATGGTCATAAGTCAGTTGAATTTGTTGTCTGACACAAACTCCGATGAAACTTTGCATTTTGTTTGCATGTTTACCAACGGCCTGACCTTGACTGTTGTATTCAACCACCAAGCGTTGTCCAGAATTTCGTACGCCTGCCAACTCACGCATAGTGGTGAGACCTCGTCCAGCAGGCGGTCTGGCCTCCATATGAATAGCAACGTGGCCTTCATCATCACTGCTGCTGCTTGAACCACTCATATTAACAATCTGCAAGAAAAACAAAAAAATATACAACATAAGATATATTTAACTCATATGATATTTAACACAATAAAATTGCATAAATAAACAACCAAATGAAATACCGCATTCAATACATTAGTTATCGATCCATGTGCCCTCACAATCATTTCTCACATATGTCGATGAAATTTCGTCGTTTTCATGAAATACATCAATATTAGGCATTCTATCTACCACACCATACCCACAATCTTGGATAATATCTACTATTTCGTCTTCATAGAAATCTTCTTCTATTATTCTTTGTGAAGGTGTTAATACAACTGACCAACGAGGATTAAGAGGATCTCGTACGTAAAACACTTGTCTAGCTTGAGAGGCTAAAATAAACGAGTCTGATTTATGTCCAATACGATTGAGATCCACAGTTGTAAACCCAAGGTCATCTATTTTAAGACCACTATTGTTCTCAACCCAATCACATTTGAATAAAACAACGGTTAAATCATGATAATCAAGTTCCCATATTTCTTGTATGACACCGTAAAAGGTCATGTCTGACATAATGAGATTTTTGTCTTTGGCACTAGAAACTTGCATAGTATTCGCAATTAACATAACACCACTGTTTTGTACATTTCTAATATCATCACGCTTCTTTGTATGATAGCGAATATCGTTAACCACATAACCACAATATGTGGCTACATCTGGACGAGGCCCGTGAGCTATCCATCTCAAAGAAGATGATATGGTGTTGTTCGGCACCTCAAGAGCAAGTGCAACCTGAGATTTATTCCTAAATTAATTAGTTGTTAAACATTTAATCATTAATTTAAGAAAATGGCTTATTAAATTACCCAGTAGCCAACCAACCACTAAATGTGCGATTATGCTCATTTTGAAGCCACTTTTTGTTTTTAGATCTACTGGGATTGAGTTTTGACAAAGTTTCCATGTGTTGCATGTTGAATTCATATTAAAATGGCATAGTTATTGCATAATCGCACAACTCATAATAGTTATGTGAAAGGATTGAGATTTATGTACCCTACATATGGAAGCACATCATTTACATTTTGAAGGACATAAAGATGAGCTTGATTTAACTGTTCCTTACTTGGTTTGATATAAGAAGCGACAGACAACGGTCTATCACTTTCTGAGTTGTCTTTCCTTGTCGATGAGCGTAATCCAATAGAATCAATTCCAGAGAGAAATTCAGAACAAAACTCTACAGCCTCCTCCACAATATAATTTTCTCCAATGCATCCTTCTGGTCGATGTCTATTTCGTACATAACCTTTGAGTACTTTCATATATCGTTCAAAAGGATACATCCACCTCAAATAAATCGGTTCACAAAATTCTCTCTCTCTTACAAGATGCACGATAAGGTGTACCATTATTGTGAAGAATGCCGGTGGAAAATACTTTTCTAACAAACATAAAGTGACTACTACGTCATCTTGCAAGCCTTTTAACTTAGACGAATCAATCGCTTTACTACACATAGCATTGAAGAACAAGCATAAACGAATAATCACATATCTAACATGTTTGGGCAAAATACCACGAATTGCAACAGGTAACAATTGTTGCATTAGAACGTGATGGTCGTGCGATTTAACCCCGTAAAGTTTCAAATCTTTAAACGACACTAAGCTTTGTATGTTGGACGAATAACCTTCAGGCACTTTAATTTCAGATAGTGTCTTACACAGATTCAATTTCTCAATCTTCGATAGTGTGTAACACGCTAGAGGTAAGAATGTCCTCTTCTCTCCCAATTGAGGGGCCAACTCTGCTCTAATGTTCAGTTCAACCAAATCTAAACGAGTTTTCAATCCATCTTTTGTTTTACCGGGAATATCAAGTAGCGTGCCAATAAGATTTGCGCAAACATTCTTTTCAATGTGCATAACATCTAAACAATGTCGCACGTGAAAATATTTCCAGTACTCTAACTCAAAGAAAATAGACTTCTTCTTCCAATAAGCGCTTGAAAGATCTCCATTATTCTTTTCCTTATTGACTTTCTTACCAAATGAACATTGAAGTCTACTTATCTTTGTAAGAATTTCCTCTCCACTTAATGGTTTAGGAGCGATTTCCAATTCTTGTTCACCATTAAAAGCTTTCTTCTGCTTTCTATATGGATGATCATGAGGTAGAAATTTTCGATGCCCAAGATACGCCATCTTCTTTCCTCTTGGCAAATAAGTAGCTGACGTTTTCTCTCCACAAATCGGACATGCATGATATCCTTTTGTTGTACAACCACACAAATTGCCGTATGCAGGAAAGTCATTAATAGTCCACAATAAAATAGCTCTAAGTGTGAAACATCGTCCTTCATTTACATCATAACATTCAACCCCATCATTCCAAAGTTTTTTCAAGTCATCAACTAATGGAGCCAAATAAATATCTATGTCATTTCCTGGTTGTTTAGGGCCAGATATTAATGCAGTGAACATCAAATATTTTCGCTTCATACACAACCAAGGGGGTAGGTTGTATGTCAACAACTGTATCGACTACTAAGATCACCATGCGGATTGACTCCATCTGTTGAAAGAGCAAGACAGAGATTTCTAGGTTCTGATCCAAATTTTGGCCATTGATCGTCTACTTGTTTCCACGATAGTGTGTCTCTAGGGTGTCGTAAGTATCCATCATTTCGTCGTTTTTTGGCATGTCAAGTCAACAAACTCGATGTTTCTTTACTTCGGAACATTCTTTGAAATCTTGGTATAGGAGAGAAGTACCACATCACTTTCGCTGGAATATTTTTCATCACATCCTTTGAATTTTTACGAAGTTTCCATCTTGATGTTCCACAAATCGGGCATACTTCTACATCTGAGAGGTCTTTTCTAAACAAACAACAATCGTTGCTACATGTATTAATCTTTTCTACAGACATTCCAAGAGTACACAAAACCTTTTTTGTTTGATACGTAGAAGTCGAAATTTCATTTGGACTTGGTAAGATATCTTTGACTAATGTCAACAATTCAGTAAAACTTACATCGCTCCATCCAAATTTTGCTTTCAAATTATATAACTTTACCAATGTAGATATTTTGGAAAAGTTCTTACAATTTGAGTACAATGGTTTTTTAGCATCATCCAGTACTTCCTCAAAAACGTGGGATTCATCGTTAACGTAATCATGTGCAGCGTTAAACATTCCTATTACGTCATCGAGATCTTCATCTTCATCCTCAACTTCTTCTTTTCCACTAGAAGAGACGTTTGCATTATTTCTCTTAATCGGTAGCGATTCACCATGCTAAATCCATGTTTTATAACTCTCATCAATACCATAAATGAATAAGTGATCTCTTACTGTATTTGCATCTTGAGACTTTGCATTCACACACCTCAAACATGGACAACAGATGACATTTGACCTACTTGAATGTCGTAGTGCATTTTCAATGAACATCTCAACCCCTAGACCATATTCTGGTGACATTCGATTCTTTGTCATCCACGACTTATCCATTACTATAAAAATTTTTCCTTGAAATTTCAATCTACAAAGAAAAATAATTATTCCATAAAAATCTTTGCTTATTAGATCCTTAAGGAAAAGTTAGAACAATTAACATCGTGAAACAAACTCAATGAACAATTAAATACTCACAAAAACAAACTTAAACTCACAAGTACAACTAAAAACAAGACTTAAGTATTTATCAACTTCTTCCCAATAAATCCAACTAAAAACATAAACTCACAAGTACATTTCCCAACCCCCCTCCAAACTCAACTAAACTTGTGAAGCAACAATAACAATCAATTTCAAAACATAACTAAGTATTTCTCAACCCACAACTCAACTATACTTATAAACTAACACCAACAATTTCAAAACTTAATTCAAGTATTTCTCAACTTTCACCTAAACTCAACTAAAAACATAAACTAAAACAACCAAATTTAAAATCTTAAAACATTCCTCAACCCCTCTCCCACTAAACTCAAGTATAATAACGAACTATAACAAATAATTTCAAGAGATAACTTAAGTATCCATCAACTCCCCACAAAAATAAACTCAAACAAACCATTTCAAAGCATGACTTTAAGTGTTTATCAACTCTCCAATAAATCCAACTAAAAACATAAACTCACAAGTACATTTCCCAACCCCCCCCCCCCCCTTTCAAACTCAACTAAACTTATAAACCAACACAAACAAACAATTTCAAAACATAGCTAAGTATTTCTCACCCCCAACTCAACTATACTTATAAACTAACACCAACAATTTCAATACTTATTGAAGTATTTCTCAACTTCCACATAAACTCAACTAAAAACATAAACTAAAACAACCAAATTTAAAATCATAATTAAAGCATTCCACAACACCTCCTCCACTAAACTCAAGTAAAATAATGAACTATAACAAACAAATCCAACACGTAAATTCATATCCAACCACATCTAAACCAAAACATTGAAACTAATCTTCAAACTAGCACAAAAAGTCAACTTAAATCATTAAACTAACACACCACTCAACTAAAATCATCAAACTAACACCAAATTCATAAATAATAAAACGAACACAAGGAAATTCTCAACCCCCCCTCCCCCTCCAATGCTTTTCAAGTAAATTATATGTGAATTGACTTTAAAAGGGAAAAAAAGAACCTTATGAATGTTAGAAATTAACTTGATATCAAATTATTAAAAGTAATTATCATTAAAGTTTAGCCAAAAGAATCTAAAGTTTTTCAAATTAAAAAGACATTTTCAGTTGTCAAAAGAATCTAAATTAGACCATTTCTTATTGTAGTATATACTTATTATTTACACTTTGTGGTTTTTCTTGAAACAAAGAGTTATAGCTTTTTTTTATACCAAATGAATGAAACTTTAATATTAGTCAATAAACACCAACACTAAGAAATGAATATAAACATCCCTAAAACCAACACAAACACCAACAAAGTAGCATAATCTCTAAAAACCCACAGAAATCAACATAAAAGAACAACCTAAGAAAATTATTCTAAAAATAAATTCACTAACAAATAGAAAACAATACAAGGGAACAACCTACAAAAACTTCTCAACAAACAAATTGAATAAAGCAAGTGAAAATGGAAGAAAACAAGCTTCAATGGACAAACCTTGTCAATGGAGCGGGAAGAAAAATAACCAACAAAAACCCACTGTGCTTTGGAGAAAAACCCACGGCTTTGGAGCTGAGGACACCGGCGACAACACACGACAAGGCCGGCAGCGAGAACACCACGAGAAGGTCGGCGACGAGAAAACCCACAAGAAGACAGTCCTCAGCTGGCGGCGAATGACGGGGCTGGCGGCGAACGACGGCGAGAACAATCACTACAAGAAAATACGTTTTCAGTGACAAGTTTTTAGTGACGCAGCAAAAATAAGCCGCTAAAGATGACTTTCAACGGCACCGTAAACCAAATGTCGCAATTACATATTTTCAGTGACGCGATAAAATTAGATGTCACTAATAGTTTCAGAGACGCGTAAACTCGAGCCACAAAAAGTTTTATTTTTAGCAACATATTTATCACGTTGCTGAAGGTTATGTTTGGTGTCACTAAATATTAGAATTTTTTTCCTTTTGAAATAAAATATTAGAATATTAAAATAAGATTAGGGTTAGCGTTTTCCCCTTTTTCCCCCTTTTCCCTCTTCTATTTTCAGCAGGCGTCGTTTTCCCTCTCCTCCGTTTTCCCCGTTTTCCCTCTTCTATTTGCAGCATATTCTCGTTTTCTTCTTTCTTCTTTGCGTTTTGCTAGCCGCCCATGCTTTTCCCTTTCGTTTCCTTCTCCTTCTTCAGTCGTGGGCCATCTTCAGCAGCGTTCTTCACGAGTTTCAGCGGCAGCGCGACGTTCTCCGGCGACAGCAAGCAGCGGCGACGTGGTGACTTCGATTTGCGGCCAGCAGGTTTCGAGCTCGAAGAAGGTTGTTTTCACGTTTTTTTTTCCGGCGACTGTGCAGTGTGGGGCGTGACAGCAGCGTTTTTGGGTCTTTCGGGGCGTTTTTCCGGCGTTTCGTAAAGTGGGTAAGTGTTTAGAAGTTGTTTCGTGGTTGATTCTTGAGTTTAATTGATTACCCGCTCACTTTTGCCTTCGTTCAGCAAACTTTTCTCTCTATTCCGGCGATTCAAGCAGTGAACATCACGTTTCAGTATCTTCGATCGAGTTTAGCTTTGGGTATGTAATTTTCAGCAAGATTTGGTTTGATTTTGAAGTTTAATCAATTACCCATTGACGTTAGCTTCCTTTTTCAAGGTACCCACCACATTAGGAGACTTAATCGTCGTTTTGGAGCGGAATTGAGAGCTTGGACAGCAAGCTTGTTGACTGATTTAGGTGAGTTTTTGGGAGTTAAACCTCTCCCAAAAGTTAATTATCTCCTTGTGCCTTTTTAATCAAAGAGGTTATGAGTTTTAAGTATGTTTCCCTCTTTTGTGTGGTTGGTTAGGAGCTTGGAAGCTAAGGAGCATATTATTTTTGTCAAGCAAATTATCTATCTTTGTAAGTAGCTATTGGACCTTACTTTCAAAGTTTAGTACCCATTGCATGATTGTTGGATTTGATAAACATCAAGCCCGAAGTATTGAATTAGTTCTTTATGAGAAATTGGCATGCTAGCATGAGTTTAGTTGTGAGCCTTGAAACTTGCCTTTGTATTCCAATGAGTATGATAGTTCTTTGCAAAGCATATGTTGTTGGCATGAAAGGTTGACTATTTAATTATAGCATGTCTGAGATTGTTTTTTGGATGATGAATTAGCATCTTTTAGATTATTTGAAAGCATGCTCGATTGTATGTTATATTCATGGATTGGGAGGTTAGACAGAAACAAAAAGGGTCTCTGAAACTAAATTCTTATTTGTTCTTATAGGCAGTTGGTGTGCATTTTTTTTATTCATATTGTTATTTGTCTATTCTTTTTTCAACACACTACTTTAGTTTTTTTTGTTAGGGTCAACTGCTTTGGCTTCATGGTTGTATTATGGAGCCATCTTTAATGACATTAGCAAGGAAGTACAAGGTTAAATGATCTGTCACAAGTAAGCTTTGATATACTAATTAATTTCATAAGAATGTTTTATGTGTGGTTCTTCTATATATGGTTGGTGGTTATAGCCTATTTCTATTTCAATTGCTTCAATATTTAAAAGTTCAATATTGCAGAAGAAGGATACCCGCTCAAGTTGGGTATGCTATCCAATGCACTCAGACTTCATCTTGTATGCAAGTAGCCTACTTTGGTAAAATATGATAGTCTCTCTTCCCAATTAATACCATATGCTTAGAATTCTTTTTCCATTCTTTACATAATACCATTATCTTAGGATTTTTGTGCTAATCATGGTCATGACTTAATTTTCTTTTCTGTATATGGCCAATTAGAGTAGGATGTGAAATTAAATGTTTTGATCATCCAATATTGATCTTATTTTAGTTTTGAATGAAGAATAAAATTTGAGGTAATTAAGTTTATGGAACAGTTTCTCCACACTCATTATTTAGTTGAATCTCTGTGAAGTTATTAGTCTTTTGTAAAATTGTCTTCAATTCTACTAAAACCACTCTCATCTTCACTCTTTTAGCTTGTCATTCTATTGATTCTTATCTTCTCCTACAGAATTATTGTAGTTTAATTTTAGTTGTAGACATGGAAGGCTACTTTGAATTCATTCATAATCTAGCGTAGCTTCAAGTGGAGGGTACCAATATTTCATACTTCCCCTTTTCAATGTCTACTTATATGTTCAATTTCAATGGCATATTTGAATGAGCAAAGACTATCCATGTTGTTTGCATCTTTTATCTTGAACTTTGCATGTTGTTTGCATCTTGTGTACTGAGTAATTTTTTTATTACTATATATGTACTCCAAGTGCCCACTGGCTGGAAATTTTTTGGTAATTTGATGGATGCAGGAATGTGCTCTGTCTGTGGGGAAGAAAGTTTTGGAATTGGTAGGATGAAGTGTAACACTCCAAGGGTGAGTTCCGCATAGACAAGGAGTGTTCTACCATTGAGAAACAGCGTAGTTCTATCAAAACTGAGCTGCATTCTCCGAGTCTTTTCGTTTATTGCTAGTATCATTTTGTAATTTGTTTAAATTTGAAAATCTTGTTTATGAATCTTATCTTGTGTGTTGTTGGCAAAGAGTTCTAAACTCTTCCTTATTTTTCTTCCACTATCTTTTGGTGTAAATTTTATCCCCTCTTTGATGAATAAAAACTGGCATTCAATGCAGAATTGTCAAGGGAATTCGTTCAGATGTTTCCAAGGTTGTACATGGTGACGAATTTGAGTATAAAGATCCTGTCGATGGTTCCATCTCAAAGCACTAGGGTATTCGATATTTGTTTGAGGATGGTTCACGACTGGTAAGTTATTTTTTTGGAGCACAATGTATACTTGTTGGACTTGTTTAGAATGATTGCAAGACTTGCTTTCTTGTTTTATTATTCTTGTGTATTTTAAGGAGGAATCAAAAGGTTTTAGGAGGGCTAAGTTTCTCTCCCTTGTTGATGTTTTCTATGTATATGGTATATATTTGTTGGAATTTGGTTGAGAAATGATTATAAGACTTTCTTTCTTGATTATAAGACTTGCATTTGTTGTGATGTTTTATATGCATATTGTATACTTATTGGAATTTGATTGACTTCAAGCTGTATTTCTTTGGTTTGGGGGCAATTTTTTATTGTTTTTTCTCATTATACTTTTTTGGTTTACTTGATATTTACGTTTAGGTTGAAACAAGTGAGGAATTTTCAAATGTTTACTTGATATTGTATACTTTTTTGTTTTGTTCAAGGGAGGGACGAGTGGAAAAAGCTTAGGAGAGTTATCCTTTTGACTTTCTTGTGATATTTTGCTTATGGAATAGATGAAAATATTTTGGAAAGTTACATTCTTCCCTTTCTATGATCTGTATTATGTATTTGGCATACTTGTTGCTAGAAGCGCATTGAAAAATTGAGGTTCAGATTTTGCACTTAGGCCCTTTAACTAGTTATTGTGTTTTTTAAAGTTTAGTTTCACTTATTTTCCATTTAGTTGTTGTGTTTAGGAAAGTCGATACCTATTTGCACTTAAGTATTTTAACTAGTGTAGTTGTTGTGATGTTGATAATTAGTTTAGTTTCATTAAGTTCTTATAAATTTAGTTTCACTTGTTTTATTCAGTTTTTTGAATAGAGATGGTTGCTTATGTTGTTAAGTTTGTGTTCATTATTTCTCATAAGTGTAGTTGTGTTCATGTTTTTTCCATGTTGAAAGTTCTTGTTGTTGTAAGTTTTGTTTCATAGCTTTTGATGAGTTGTTTATCTTGATTTGAGTTATATCGTCTCTAATTCAATTATTTAATCTCATGCTTACATATTTTATTTCCTTTTTTTTTCAGCTTGGATGCATGAATGGTTTGACAAGGCGCTCCCCCTTTTTGTATGGAAATGTGAAGAATGTAGGTTGATTTTTTTTGTTTGTGATCTTTTGTTAGTCATTTTGATGTGATGTGAATCATTTTGTTAAACAAACTTCATCTAAACTTGAGATCATTTTAGAAAATGATCAATTTGTATTAGATTCTAGACATGTTTCTTGATTATGGTTAATATATGAAGTAGTGCATTTTCACTTTAAATTGGTATATGACATTTCTATTTGATTGTTGAATTGTTAATTAGTTCGAAGATGGTAATATTATTTTATTTATAGGTTTACTTATTGAATTAACTATTTATTTTTTACGTTTTACATAATGTCGGTAAACGATCATAGTACGGTGCGTTCCCATGACAACATGGAAAGCATACCCAAAAAAAAAACTAGCATTGAGTTTTTAGTGACGCATAATATTACTTTTACCGACACGCACAACTGTTGCAAAATATTTGATTTCTTACAAGTTTGAGTGCTTTAGCAACGTTGTCCATGTCACTAAAACGGATTTTCTGTGACATGTGGACTGCGTCACTGAAGATTAATTTTTAGTAACGTGTTGACCGCGTCACTAAAAACACTCTTCAGCGACAACTAGGTAGATGTCTCTGAAACATATGTTCAGCGACGTGTCCCCACGTCCCTACTTATCGCTTCCACCGACGTGTAGACGTCACTGAAGATCACTTTCAGCAACGTCTACAGTAGACGTCGCAAATACTTACGACTACGCGGAAACAGCGACAAAGCCATGCGCGTCGGTGAAAGTTTTAGAGACGTATTTTTCGTTTCAGCGACGTGTTTCGTGCGCCACTGAAGGTGTTTTTTCTTGTAGTGAATTGGCTGGCGGAGAACGACGGCGAGCACGACGGAGTGAGATGGGCAGAGAGAAAAGTGGGAGACCAAGCTGGGCGGAGAAACTAAGAAGAGGGAAAGTGTCGGGGAGAGAGAAAAGGAGACCTAGGGAAAGGTAAAGTGACAACTTTTAAGGGCGGGCAATGCCCGCCCTTAAAAGTTCACTTACAACGTCGGGCAATGCCCGACGTTGTAAGTCAATTTAATTTTTTAAAAAAATTCTCCGCGCGTTTTGTCCGTCTGTCATTAAAGGCTCGCGCTTTTTTTTTTTACCGTCATTATAGCTGTAATTTGTAGTAGTGTTTTTATGCCTTTTCTATCAATTATTGTTTGTAGTTTCAAGACTATGAGTTGCTAATTGTTTGTCTTAGGGATTAATGTAGTGGTTTAGATTGTTGGATTGATTTATGGCTAGGAATTGGGCTTCGACCACGACAAGAAAAAAATCACATACGATAGCATTAAAAAAACATTATCGTAAGGCTACCATAACATTTTATGAAATGTTGTCATAGCCGACATTATTGAAAGTCTAAGACTTTTAATAGCTTCTCTTCACTGCTTTCCAAAACGCTATGGAAAGTTTTTTTTTAATTGCGTTAATTTAATGTTATGGAAACCTTTCATAGCGTTTGAAAAAATGCTACCGATAGCAAGCATAGCGAGCTATTTTTCCAGATAAAATATAGTTAGTCTTTGAGTACTATTTGGTCGATTTCGGCATTTTAATGTTTATTTTGAAGGAAATTGAGTTGTGGAATAAATTGGAGAAATTGGAATCGATCGGGTGTTTGGGACCTAAAGAAGAGCAAATGAAGAGAAAAGAATCAAGTTGAAAGCTTAATAAAAGAGGAAAACCCAAGAGGTAGCGTCGACACGCTATCCACAGCGTCGCGATGCTACCGAAAAATTTCCTATAAATACATCCTATTCTTGCACGGCCAACGGGAGTCCACACTACAAGAAAATCTATTTTCAGTGACAAATTTTTAGTGACACATCCAAAATATGTCACTAAAAGTTAGGTTTTAGCAACATCGTAAAATCCATGTCGCAAAAATTTTTTATTAGCGACGTTGTTCAAATTGACGTCACTAATACTTTCAGCAACGTCAAAAACAACGTCGCTAAAAATATAACTTTTAGGGACATGTGTTATGACGTCGCTGAAAGTGACATTTAATTAGGGCAGAATCTTTTTCCCAAAACCTTCGAAGTTTATTCTTTGCGCCTCCAACTCTCTCCCTCGCGTTTTCCTCCCTCTTTTTTGCTTCTCCCTCAATCACCGATAGTATTTCTCCCCTTCTTCGCATCTCCCTCTCGTCCCCCTCACTCAAACACATCTCTCCCGCTGCATTTCCTTTGCGCCTCCCTCCACCTTGCATCTTTGTCCTTTTAATCACCACAAGCGATGCCTCCATCCCCTCACGTTTTTGCTCTTTTAGTCACCATCGACGAGCAAACTTACCTCCTTATTGCGTTTTTGGCCTTTTTTAGTCACTGCCCCCTCACATTTGCAGTCTTTCAATCATCGTCGACGAGTTCCTCCCTCTTGTTCAATCAGTTGACTTCGCTCGTGCAACTTCAACAATATTTTCGTGCTACTTGAGGAGGGATTCTCGAGGTTGCTCGATGTGGTTTTTGTTGCTCATGTTATTGATGCTAACCTGTCTTGCTTAGGTTCCCCTACTCTGCTTATTGGACTCCACTTTGTTGTCTCTTCGCCTTCCAAAGAGGTATATATGATTTTGTTGATTTGTTTTTATTTGCCAATGTTTTAGATTCGCAGCGGATTTCAATAGAGTTGTGTTGAGCTTGAAGTATTTTGAAATTGTGTGAGGCTTGTTCTACATTTTCATATCTCTTAGTTTGCTGGAAATGCATTTGAAATTTTTATTCATGTTTAATTCATGTTTCTTGGATATATTTAAGATAATATGATAATGCATTTGGAGTTTTTAATACACTCTTTCACTTTTGAACAATATTATGGTTCTTTCTTGGCTCCGATTCTCTCCATTCTAGAGGTTTTATTTCAATCAAATGAATTGTGATTTATTATGGAACTAAAATTTTTCACCATTGATTATTGTTTTGATTTCTGTAAAATTTCCATGTGGATGGTGCAGTTACAATATGAAAAAAATTAAAACTTATTAATTTCAGTTGGCTTGTGCATTTTGAATTTTTGATTCAAACATGGAATTATGTTGGAATTCTTGTATGTGTTGGATTCTACTTTATGATTTATGATTTATCTGCAACGTGAAATTTTCTATTCTGAATTCTTTGGTGGTTAAATGAACCCCATTGCTAATTGATTTCGTGATTGGAAAGAGAAATTGAAAGACTTTGTTCGGAGGAGTCATTTTGGACTTTCAAATGAAATTCTTGGACTATTTTAAAGTGTTTTAGAAGAGTGAAAGAAACTTGTAGATTGTTTTGCAAATTGGATTAAAATACACATAATGAGAGGGTTAAATTATTGGAAATGTATACAAAAGCTTTAAAATGTTGGTCTATAGTTTGAAAGAAAAGTTAGAAGGCCACAAGTGAATAGAAGCTTTAAAAGGTGGCAACACTAGTGTCATGTGAGCGGGAGAGGAACTTATGTATAGAAAAGTTAACTAGGACCTTTCGGTTGGTCACTAAAAAGTGTAACTAGTGAAGTAAGCATGTAGAAGATACGTTAGTTTACCTTACTTTTAGAGATGATAAATTTATATTCTTCATTTAAATTTAAATTGTGATTTATGTTTTAAAAGGCTAAGTAATGTGTTATATATTTTTTAGGAATGGTGTGAGCCTCTTATAGTCCATAAAAGGCGTAAGTCTAGAGGATAAAAGTTAGAGTCTTGCTTCAAGGTGTAAGCCTTTTAAAACGTTGATTCTAAGTGATCATGGAAAAATCAAATTACTTCCATAGACAATCTTGGATAAATGAAGTTTTATGCAAAACTATATGGCTCCCTTTGGAACAACCTTGCAGCAAATGTTTTACTTTGCTGTTTAGTATACTCTATTTCGATCTAATTTGCAGTTTTCTATTAGCGGGGAAGGGGGAGAAGATGACAAAGTGTAGTCTTGATTGAAAAGTATAGTTGAATCACAACAAGCCACAATTGAAGAAATTTTAAGAAGGTTGACCAATGGAAAAGGTACATCGTCTAATGTAGAATGGAATCCGGAACAATCAAGTGACAGTTAAAAGGTAAGATTTATAAGACTTTCTTCTTAGAACTCTAGCTTGTTCTATAGTGTTGGATTAAATTAAGTGTTGGAATGTTGACTATCCTGCAGTTATGGTAGTCATAGCTCAAAGTTAGATTGAACATAAAAAACTATGCATGAAAGTTCACTTATTTGTTTATCTCGATTTGAGTTATATCTTCTCTAATTCAATTATTGAAGTTCATTTATTTGTTTCTAATGACTTGGTATTACTTGATTGCTATGGCTATCCTGCAGTTATGGTAGTCATAGCTTGAAATTAGTTCATTTATTTCTTTCTAATGACTTGGTATTATTTGGGATGTTTAGTTGTCTTCAATGATATGTTTAGTTGTTATGGTGTTGTTGAGTTGAGTTTGATTGCAAATGACTTTCATGATATTTTGGGATAAGTGTTTAGGGAGTTAGACCTTGTTGAGTTGTTCCATTTGCAAAGTTGAGTTTCGTTGTTTGATTTGTTAAGTTAATGTGTTGGGGGGGGGGGGGGTCAATACCCTGTTGCACTTACGAGTTTACTTGTTTTCATTGATATGTTTAGTTGTCATAGTGTTGTTGAGGTGTGTTTGATTGCAAATGGCTTTCATGATATTTGGGATAAGTGTTTAGGGAGTTGGACCTTGTTGAGTTGTTCCATTTGCAAAGTTGAATTTCTAAGTTGGAGTTGTTGAGTTATTCTATTTAGGGGAGTCAATACCTTGTTGCACTTAGTTCTTTTAACGAGTTATTGTGTTTTTTAAAGTTTAGTTTCACTTACTTTCCATTTAGTTTTTGTGTTTAGGAAGGTCGATACTTATTTGCACTTGAGTATTTTAAACTAGTGTAGTTGTCGTGATGTTGATAAGTTTAGTTTAGTTTAGTTGTTGTGATTTTGAATAGAGGTGGTTTCTTATGTTTTTAAGTTTCTGTTCATTATTTCTCATAAGTGTAGTTGTGTGTTCATGTTTGATATTTTTCATTAGTTGTTTAATTAAAAAGTTTTGATGATATAAGATAAGTTTTCAAGTTTTTGTTGTAGTAAGTTTAGTTTCATAGCTTTTAATGAGTTGTTTATCAATTATTTAATCTCAAACTTACATATTTTATTTCCTTTTATTTTTCAGCTTGGGTGCATGAATGGTTTCGACAAGGCTCCCCTTTTTTGTATGGAAATGTGAAGAACGTAGGTTGGTTTTTTTGTTTGTGATCTTTTGTTAGTTATTTTGATGTGTTGTGAATCATTTTATTAAGCAAACTTCTTCACCTAGACTTGAGATCATTTTAGAAAATGATCAATTTGTATTACATTCTAGACATGTTTCTTGATTATTGTTAATATGAAGTAGTGCATTTTCACTTTAAATTGGCATATTACATTTTTTATTTGATTAATTGTAGAATTGTTAATTAGTTTAAAGATGGTAATATTATTTTATTTTCAGGTTTACTAATTGAATTAACTATTTATTTTTTAAATCATAAACAATTTTCTGTGACGTGTGTACTGCGTCACTGAACATAAGATTTTAGTGACGTGTTGACAATGTCACTAAATATCTTTTTCAGCGACAACGGGCCGGATGTTGCTGAAAGTATACGGTTTTAGTGACGTGCTAATAGTGTCACTGAACATCTTTTTTAGCAACAACGGGCCGGACGTTGCTGAAAGTGATCTTCAGTGACGTGTCCCCACGTCCCTACCTATCGCTTACACCGGCGTGTAGACGTCACTGAAGATTACTTTCAGCCACGTCTACAGTAGATGTCGCAAATACTTACGACTACGCAGAAACAGCGACGGATGCAGCGACAAAGTCGTGCGCGCCGTTGAAAGTTTTACCGACGCATTTTTTGTTTCAGCGACGTGTTTTATATGCCACTGAAAGTGTTTTTTCTTGTAGTGCCATTTGGTTAGATTTTAGCTCTAATTTCGACTAGAGACCTTTAGTGGGAGATAAAGCAAGGCCAAGGAGCAGGAATCAAGCAAGAAGACGTGGAGATCGTGACGGGGACGTGCGGTATCAACGTATTCGAGTTTTCCTTTCTCTTTCCCTTACCTTTTGTTGTTTTTATGCCTTTTCTATCAATTAGTGTTTGTAGTTTCAAGTCTATGAGTTGCTAATTGTTTGTCTTAGGGATTGATGTAGTGGTTTAGATTGTTGGATTGATTTATGGTATGAATGTGCCTTTATTTTACCTATGCAATTATGATTAAATGCTTCCAATTACTTGATCACTAGTTGAATGATTTAAGTGTTGAATCTTGCTCGAGAGAGGGGATTTAGCCTAGACTTTACAAATTGCATGACTAAAGTAGAAATTCTAAGATCGGGAGATTTAGAATCACTTTAGAAGTTGTTAGAAGAACTAAACCCAAAGCCTTGTATGTTAATGAACTTAGATAGGGGTATCAAGTTGGTTGCATGCATGAGAATCAATTATGCTCGGGAGAGATAGTTGTGATTTACAGTTCCTAGACTTTGTAGAATAATTGCATGCTATATTCATCCCATTAATTAATCCCCAATCTCAAACAATGAAATTAATTCCCTAAGAGTCTTTCCATTTGAATCTCCACTTTTATTTTATGCTTTTTGTCTTTAGATTTATCTTTGTCATTAAGTTTTGCTCTCTAAATAAAATTTGACAAGATTATTCACGGTACTTAATTTGCTAGAAAACCAATCCAGAGGACAACACTCGTTTGACACGAAAGCACTATATTATTACTTGACTCGTACACATGCAGTAAGCAAATCACACATCAACGTTTTTGCGCTGTAGTCGGGGATTGGCATATTTAGTTAAATTGATATTGTGGAAAAATTGTAGCACCTACCAAGAACATGTTTGTGAGGAAGAAAAAGAAAATGAGCTTGTAGTGTCAGAGTAAGTTCAAGAGGTTGAGTTTGAAGTTGAAAAACCTTTGACTATTTTATCTTCTCCCTACTTTGTTGATTATGATTGTTCTTTCTCTATTCTCACGAGTCAATTTTAGAGTCCGAGTCTCTTTATTTTGATCTTTCTCCTTTTATGCTTATATTATTCAAAAATACCAAAAATATTTCTATTTTAGGGGCCCATGAGAAGCCAGTGAGCTTGCTAGCAATCGTTAGTTATATCGATTCAAGGAAGAAGGACCCAAAGAAATATGAGAATTTTTATGTGCCTTAAAATTCCGCACAAGCACGTCGAGCTAAAGACATTAAACAAGCGCTTATGGGAGGCAACCCAAGTGAGTGTGTTTTTGCTTTTATGCTTTTGATTTGTTTGTTGTTTTTGTTTTGTAGGGGTTCCCATGCTCTTGGCTTTGCTAGCTTTCATGAGAAGGTCATCATTTCAGGGCAGTATTGTTCACCCTTTCCATTATTTTTCTTGTTCTCATGCTGGATTTAGGCTTTAATAACGTTTTAGGCAAAAAGAGCTATCTCTGTTGTGATCAGTTAGGCCAACCAAGGGTTAAACTCGGGTTATGGGACCCCACAATAAGTGTGTGAAAGCTAGTGCCACTTTTAATTGCTTAATTCAATTATAATCTAAAGAGCACCTAGGTATGGATAAAAGCAAACTAATTTGTTCCATTGGCTCATTAGAAAATCCTTAGTGCCAGTGTAGAGGGAAGATGAGTTGAGAGTTTAATAATCCAATCTCGAGCTAGTAGAGTCTAATCTAATTAAGTTAGATCTTTCTTATGTAAGTTAATTTTGGAAAAATTTTGATTTGTCTCCTTCATTGGGCCTTATGTGCATGTCTCTTGATTGCTTAATTATTGACTTGTGAGCCTTGAAGATTGAGTCATGTCTGTTGCATCTATTTACAACCTATGCTTATTTTTTTTTAGTTTTCTCGAGTACTAGCAAAAGCTTAAGTTTGGGGGTGTTTGATAGCGTGCATAGCGAGCTATTTTTCCCGATAAAATATAGTTATTCTTTGAGTACTATTTGACCGATTTATGCATTTTAATGTTTATTTTGTAGGAAATTGAGTTGTGGAATAAATTGGAGAAATTGGAATCGATCGGATGTTCGGGACCTAAAGAAGAGCAAAGGAAGAGAAAAGAATCAAGTTGGAAGCTTAATAAAAGAGGCAAACCTAATAGTTAGCGTCGAGACGCTACCTCCTTAGCGTCACACAATTTCCTAATCTAAATATGGCGGTAAACAGGACAATGTCGCGATGCTATCCACAGCGTCGCAACGCTACCAACAAATTTCCTATAAATACATCTTATTCTTCCACGGCCAAGGGGAGTCCATTTGGTTAGATTTTAGCCCTAATTTCAACTAGAGACGTTTGGTGGAAGCTGAAGCAAGGCCAAGGAGTGGGAATCAAGCGAGGAGACGTGGAGATCGTGACTGGGACGTTGGTGCGACGTCAGTTGAATAGATGGAAGTGAGTTAGGATGATAATTGCAATAATAAAGAATAATTCAGCTAACACTTAAGTGCAAGTATACACTGTCGCACGTAGTAATAAAAAACCTTAGAAGTATTCCAAGGGTATCGATCGCACGAGGACTAAACTGGAAATTCAGATTTGATGAAGAAACTGCTCAAATGATTGCTTTTGAAACAGGTAACCAAAGAAAATAAGTTGATTGATTAGGTTTTTGAAAAGATAAACAAAACATGCAAATAAAATAATAAAGAATAACAATAAGATAAAACGAGGTATTCAACATGGATTCATCCCTAAGGTAACAACCATACTTATGCAATATTTAACTTAAGTGTATTCAATGCATTGGGTAAGATTTAACTTCTATTTGGCCCTTGTTTCCAAAAACCGTTAGAAGGCTAAGCGAGTACCATTATGCCCATTTCTGGGACTCGACTCCGACATAGATAATTCACGAATGCAACCTATAACCCTATAGTCGATATAGGGTGCCCTAGGCAGCTTGCCCTATACCGCCGAACAATCTCTTTCGAGCTTTTTCTCCTGTATCACCTTTATGAGAACCAATATTGTTTGTCCCTTTCGAGATCAAACTCACATAGCATGCAAAGTCTAAGTGATCAAATTAAACTCAGCAAGATTAGAGTGGTAATCAATAAAGAATGACATGCATTGCACACAACTTAAGCAAATAAAACACTTTCAAGCCATTAAACCATAAGGGAATTCACCACATTGAACCCCTCAGCGGGATTTAGCTACTCATGATGGGATAAAAAGCAATTGAACACATTTTCATTGAAATAATAATGTAAAGAATACAGAATAATGAAAAGATTCAAGAGCTGGGAATAAAAGAGAGCTAAATATTATGGGTTTTTTATTTACTCAATCCTTCTAGAGTTCGCTAAGACACTCCACTCTCTCACTTTTACAAGATGGGAATGGGTGAAACTCTCTACGAACCACAAGGTTTGATGTCTAACTCTCTCTCGGGTTAGAATTTGGTCATCTAAGAAGGACCTCGGGCATCCCTACTCATTGGCATCGAGCCAAGGTTCTGTCACCACCCTTTTCTTCCAAGTGAGTTCTGCTTGTGTTTCCTCTCGATTGCTGGCCTTTTATAGAGTAAAAAGTGGTTGGGGAGTCACGAAATCCATGCTAGAAAATAGCCCAGGTTGTTTTGGAGTCAAATCAGCAAGTTAGGTGCGTGAAAAGCTCGTCGGTTGTTGACTCGCGGAAATTGGGGACAGGCAGTTTCTGCCCAGAAATGCTGTCGCATTTTATTTTGCCTTGGCAGAAATGCTATCGCATTTCTCTGTTTTCCTCTGTTTTTCTGCAGCATGTAAAACTAAGTTAAATTCATACCAAAATGAGTTCATTTAAGCACAAATATGCATAATTTAACACACATGACTCTCAAAGACCTAACTTACCAACTTTTACACTTTTTAGGCTTGGGAATAGTAATTTTGACCAAAAACATACAAGTTTCACAAGAAATAAGCTAAGAATAAGTGGCAAAATAGGTATATTTTTGGCACTTATCAGACGTGCGATGTCAACGGATTCGAGTTTTCTTTTCTCTTTCCCTTACCTCTTGTTGTTTTTATGCCTTTTCTATCAATTAATGTTTGTAGTTTCAAGACTATGAGTTGCTAATTGTTTGTCTCAGGGATTGATGTAGTTATTTAGATTGTTGGATTGATTTATGGTATGAATGTGCCTTTGTTTTACCTATGCAATTATGATTAAACGTTTTCAATTACTTGATCATTAGTTGAATGATTTAAGTGTTGAATCTTGCTCGGGAAAGGGGATCTAACCTAGACTTTACTAATTGAATTACTAAAGTAGAAATTCTAAGATCGGGAGATTTAGAATCACTTTAGAAGTTGTTAGAAGAACTAAACCCAAAGTCTTGCATGTTAATGAACTTAGATAGGGATATCAAGTTGGTTGCATGCATGAGAATCAATTATGCTCGGGAGAGATGGTTGTGATTTACGGTTCCTAGACTTGGTAGAATAATTGCATGCTAAATTCATCCCATTAATTAATCCTCAATCTCAAACAATGAAATTAATTCCCTAAGAGTCTTTCCATTTGAATCTCCACTTTTATTTTATGCTTTTTGTCTTTATATTTATCTTTGTCATTAAGTTTTGCTCTCTAAATGAAATTGGACAAGATTATTCACAGTACTTAATTTGCTAGAAAACCAATCCAGAGGACGACACTCATTTTACACGAAAACACTATATTATTACTTGACACGTACACTTGCGGTAAACAAATCACACATCAGCTACAATTTCTCTTTCATAGTGTTTTTTATAGCAGTGAAACAATGCTATAAAAAAACATATCATAGAGTTTTATGCTAAGTTCTTATAGTCGATGTTATTGAAAACTTTTCATAGCGTTTCTTTAACGCTATAAAAAGCCAATTTTTTATTGCGTAATTTTAAGGTTGTGGAAGAATTTCACAGCGTTAGGAAAAAAGGTATGATTGTTCTTTAATAACATTTTTTATAGCAATGAAATAATGGTATAAAAATATAGCATAGCATTTTTAATCTTGTTATGATAGGCACACGAATTGAATTTTAATAGGTTTTTTTATATATATTATATTTTTTTATTTACATTTGCACCATTTGTTTCAAATGTTATTATATTGCAAAATCAACTTAAATTAGTTTATAATGTATTTAAATACATTTTCAAAAGTTAAAAGTTATATATATCTATCGAAGTCGCTTGCCTTATCATGTATAGTATAACGCCCCCAAAATTTACCTATTCTAAGTGACATTACCAGAATTAACCCTATTATTCGTTGAAACCCTACCAAAAATTTTTGCAGCATAACAACATAACTGTAGCTAACTCAAAATCTTCAACCACCTACTAAAAGAACACATAACTCTAGAGAATTCCAAACAAAATAACAAGTCAAATCTCGAAACAAATTCCATTTAAATAGCTCGAATAAACATATAAGTCTAACATAATGTTGACCACAAGAATAAGATACATCCCTCGAATTAAATAACACCCAGCTGAATAAAACGACTAAGTCCTTCGAACAACCACTATTTAAGCAAAAATTTAGAGAGTTATTCGTCCTCAGGCCTCCTTCTCAGCATCACCTGGTTCGCAGTAATCCTCATCACTTGCAAAATCTAGGAGTGGGTCAGTACAAACCACGGTACTGAGTAAGTGACTCACGCCTGAAGAACCATCAAACAACATACAACAAACAGAGCAACATCATATTTTTCAAACACAACTAAACATGCTTAATATACATGAAAAGTAGTGATGTGTGCTGCCTCTGAACGATAGTGACAGGTGTTTGAGTGCAAATATACACTACCAAGTAATAAGTGGAGAGTACTCCAAGTATCGAATCCCAAGGGAAAAATTGGTTCAGTACACTTTTGCGATTTTCAAAACAAGAACCTCCTCTAAATTTGCAACTAAGAGAAAGTAACCAGAAAAAGTGATATATTGATGGTGTTTTGATTTGGTAGAAAGCAAGTAAAATAATGAGATAAGATTGGAAATTCAAGTAAAATGTCAACCAAAGAAGAATATGCGCCCACCTTTGCGCCCACAATTAGCTCTACAAGTACAAGTCAAATGGAGAATGTTGCCTATAGGTGCCCACATTTCTATGGTGCAGGCAGATTGCTACTAATTTGCACCCGCAACTTGCCCTGCCAACTTAGTCGTGAATTAAGTTCGACTCCTATTTAGCTCCACTTTTGGTGTCATTAGAAGATTAAACTAACTAGTGCACCTATTTCTAGGCCTGATTAAATCTTAGATAATTTAAGCATACGACTTTAAAAGTCTAGTGGTTCCAGTCCTATTTCTAGGATCCTTTCCACTATTGCTTTTGTGAACCAATGCACTCAACTCCAACCTTTCGGCCACCAGCTGAACACAAACTATGTTAACTCAAGTGATCAGTTTAAGCTAACAATGAAACTTAAACTTCAACAAAAACAAAACGATGCTAAGTAAGAGCAAGGTTGCTTTTGCAATAGGTGGAGGCTTTCTTCTACTCAACGTATCCACATACTTGAATCCCCAAGAAGAAGCTTAGCTCATTATAGAAAATAAAATGCAAGACAAAGAATTAGAGGTACATGAAAGATAGATAAAACTTGAATTCATATTGATAATTGAAAAGTACATATGCTGAACTTACAACTGAAACATAACAAAACAAAATGTAAAAACTATTACAATGAAATATGAAATACCCTAGACTATTACAACTATGACTATGGCTCTTTCTCTTCTCTATCTCACTTGCTCTTGCCTTTTTCAATGGGAGACAAGTATTTCTCCTCTACTTCTTTCGAACGGAGGAGCTGACAAAGGCTAGAAGAAATCAAGACTCGGATTTACTATAAGATGAAGAGAAAGCAGAAACATAAAGAAATCTTAGACTAAATCTGAGCTCCTTTCTTTCTTAATCTTGTGAGCCTT
Organism: Luffa aegyptiaca; assembly: GCA_017139565.1. NCBI lineage: Eukaryota > Viridiplantae > Streptophyta > Magnoliopsida > Cucurbitales > Cucurbitaceae > Luffa > Luffa aegyptiaca. The sequence goes on from CM029397.1 coordinate 31,090,945, forward strand.
TTATAGACCTGATAGGGTCTGTTGTCGAGATCAGTGTGAGAAGTCCCCTCTGAGATTAATCCCACGATTCTTGGAGATTTGGTTCGAAATATTTGACCTTCGAAAGAATTTATGCAAATCCTGCCAATCTCGAAATTCTGTCGGATTGCCCAATTGTTGTTGCAAATGCGGCGCATTTCTTCGTGCAACCTTGCTTTGAAGCATTATGCCTTAAGCTGAGGTCTCTTTCCTTATCAGTTTGTGGGCGCATATCCTACGCATTTTGGACTCCTGCACAAAACCATTAAACTATAACAAATTCTTACTCAAATATTCTCTTTTTACGTCAATTAAGTATAAATTCTATATTTTAATATTTCTATGATGATATGCTGCCTTTCGACTAATTTGACCTCAAATGATATGAATTTAAGTACTAAGTTCTTGCTTTCCTCACAATAAACTAAAATTTTAAGGCTAAATAATGCACATAAATGAGTGTTATCAACAAGCAACCAACAAAACACTTCTCGAAAGGGTGTCCAACAAAAATTATATTTCAAAGTATATATTATGTAAAATTACTATTAACTTTACTTCTGCTAAGAAAAGCTATCATGTCATAAACTAAACTACCACTATAAACACGATAAATCGCAAAGAAAGTCACAAAGCTAACTCTCGTAGTCTCTCATTTTCCATAAAACAATAAAGAAAAACCTTTGAAGTATTTTTCAACAAAATTTCACTTATTCTACAAGTGTATAATATGCATCGCAAAATATCGTAATAAAATCACAAGCATAACACTTCTAAACTCCCCCCCCCCCCCCCCCCCGAAAAAAAAGCCTTGAAGTCATTTTTCAACTAAAATTTACCCATCCTATAAATAAGAGATCACAACAAAGTCACAAGGTGTCTCGTAACTCTTCACCCCCTCCCCCAAACCAAGCAAAAACCTTGAAGTCACTTTGAAACCAAATTTCACCTATTCTATAAGAAAATATCAATATAAAGTCACAAAGATAACTCTCCTACCCCCCTCCCCACCAATCTCCAAACAAAGAAATACCGATGAAATCTTTTTCAACCAATTTCAAGTGCATAGTATTGAAGGGAACGACTTGTCGAAGGTCGTGTTCAAATAAACTTATAAACTCTGGCACTGACTTACTTTGGAATAGTAGTGGTCGGGTTTTCCACAAAGAAGGGGATCTTCTTTCCAAATTTGACTTTTTATAAGGTAGCAAAAGGGAGGTTTTGATTAAAAAAAATTTTAAAAAATAAAAAAATTGGGGGAATTTGATGCAACAATGTAAACTAAAGCAAGGGAAAATAAATATGTTGAAAAAGATAAAAGCATACAAAGACTAAAATATGGGAGTAAAACAATCAATGAAAAAGATTGTTGGATTGGGAATTTTACGTTGGATTGTTTGTTACTTGGGTTCCTAGTTTTCTCTAAGGGTCGATTTCATGAATTATTGTTTGAGCTTAGTATCGCTTCTTGGTTACTCAGAGGATCCTCCTATCTAACTTGATCCTAATCAATTATTTAACCCAAGATCTCGCAATTAAATTAATTGATTAATATGAATTGCGACCGCTACCCCCCATACATAGCCCGATAAATACCACAACTATTTCTAATTAATTTAGATAGATAACCCAAGATCTCGCAATTGCCTTACCACATTAACTGCTTTACGTGCAAGGGTCTGAAATTAAACAAATTAGCTAGAATAAATTCTAAGCAAATTCAATCTAATTTCTCCATGGATCTTAGGCCTATCAAGAATCTACGCTAATTCTAAATGCAAAGTAACGATGAACTCGCGTTAGCCTAGTGGCTATCTAAAATAACTAATAGATTGAATTCAATTTAATCCTAAGGGTCGTCAATTCAAAGAAATCCATAAAAAACAATGGTTTAAACAAGATTCCATGGATGCATCAAAAGATAATTCATAAAACTTCAATAAAATTCAGCAAACTCAGCCAAGAAAGTCAAGCAATCCAACAATTATCACAATCCAACGATACAAAGAGTTTAGCCTAGCATACTTAAGAAATACATTGCAATTGAATGAAAAATATACATCTAAAATTATGGGAAAAATACACTTTTGGTCCCTGAGGTTTGAGTTAGGTTTCATTTTGGTCCCTGAGTTTTCAAACTCAACATTCTTATCCCTGAGGTTTGGATTTCGTTACACTCTTGGTCCCTCCGTCTAATTTTCTGTTAAATTCTAACAGTTTGCTGTGTGGCACCATTTTTTTATTAAAAAAATTATTTTTTAAAATTTTATATTATTAAAATAATAAAAATATATTTTTCTTTTCACCTTTACCACAACCATTCTTCTTCTTCTTCACCTTCACCACCACATAACCTTAAGCCTCGCCACCGGCAGACATCTGTCGTTGACGGTGTCGTAGCATCAAATAAAATCTATAATCCACAGTACTAAATCTACTTTCGTAGTAATAGCGGTTGGGGTCGAACACAGGGAAGGGAGTCCTGATGGAATTTAGCTTTGCGCAAAACACGAAAAATGGGGGTTTTGGAGATGAATTTTGACAATAAACAAAATAAAGACGAGAATGATAGAGATGCAAGAATAATTAAAACTATGATTTGGTATTTTCTACTGAACTGTTCATGGTTTGGCTTCCTAGTTTGATATAAAAATAATTCTATGAATTTATATTTGAGTCTGGTAATGCTTCTTGGCTAATCAGATAACTCTCCTAATTAAATTGTATTTAGTTAATCAATTAACCTGTAACCCCGTCAATTGATATGATTAACTAATTTGAATTACGCCTGCTACCCCTCATGCATAACTCGAATTACCACTCAAGTTATTTCTAATTAATTTAGAATAAACAATTCGATAACCCTCGCAATTGATCGCCTAAATTAACGGCATTACGAAAAAGGTCCATAATTATTATGATTCATTCAAACTAACATTCAAAATAGAACCACAGTAGTTTTCTCATGCTCTTAGGCCTATCAAGAATCTACGCTAAGAATTTATCATAACTTAACGCTTGTATTGCCTCAACCTAGTGGCTATCATAATAACTAAAAGAATGCATCCAATCTAATCCCTAAGAGGCGTCAATTCAAAGGAAATAAATTAATTGCATTGATTTAAACAAGATACACGAGAAACTTAAATAAAAATCCATAGAATTCAGTAAAAGAATCATCAAACTCAATCAAATCCTATAACGGTTCAGCCGTCAACCAATATCCAGCGATACAATGGAATTAGCTACGCCATAATCGAGGTAAACAACAACATAATCTCAAAACAATGCATCGAAATAAACCTAAAAGGTCCTAAGTAACTCATAATATCAAAAGGAAATGAAAAGAATCAGAAAAACTAAAAAAAATCTAACCTAACGACGCTAAAAATTGAGACTACATATTTATAGAAATCGTCGTAGCGTCGAGACTCTACAAAGATAGCATCTCGACGCTGAGCACAACAGGCCTGCATGCCCTATTTGAGACTACTAAGGCAGGCGGTGGACTCTTTCATTAGGGAAGGGAAGAATGGGCCTAAGCACGGCAGATGTCGTACACTTGAGTGGCAAAGGAAAGCGAGATCGTACCTCTTTTTCCAGGCCTGTTCGGACATACGGTTCCCGCGGAAGATCAAGTTGGTGAGCCGTGTGATGGGAAACCTTCCCGCACGGTTCGGAGAGCACTGAATGAGAATGAGAGGCCTTTCACGTGTTCTTATGGCAGCGTCGAGCACACTGCCTTCTTTTTTCAGCTTTATCCCGGCTTGCTTCGTTTGGGACTCGAACCTTTGACTCCTTGGCACTAATCTTAAGGCTCGCCACGGTCCGCTCAGGTCTTTTCACCTCCTCTTCATCCGTGAACTCCAAGTTGGCTCAAAAACGCTCCAAATTGTCCAAATTATCACCAATTTGTATGGCTCATTCCCAATGTCTCCCATGCTCGAATTACTTATAAAGTAGACAAATAAACCGTAAAATACATTCTAACAAGTCTAGATTACCGGTAATAACATAGCACGAATTAGGTTCTATCAGCCGCTCGCCAGTAGCCGACCGTCACCGGCCACCGACGACGACCACTATTTTATTTCCTTTCTTTTCTTATTCTCTTTCCTTCCTTATCCTTATTTTCTTTTTTTTTTTATTCCTTCAAAAACTAGAGGCCAAGGCACATTTTCCCTCAATCTCTTGCATTCTCCTCACCGTCGATTAGCCCTGTCTCCAATCATCTTCTCCGACAACGTCTCCAGCAAGCAGATTCAACGATTTCTCTCTATTTCTTTCTCTCTCATTCTAGATCTTGCGATTTCTCTCTATTTTCTTCTCATTCCAGATTTGATGTCTTCCCCTTTGTTTTCCCTTCATTTTTTAAGAAACAAAGAGAGAGATCGAGAGTGAGAAGATGAAAAAACCCAAGAGATACAAGCGAAACGAAACCCACGTCCTCCCTTTTTGAATCCAGCTGAAATCCAGTGCTTTTTAAAAAAAAAACAAGAAAGGGAGTTTCTGCCTTCGAATCTAGCCAGAACGAAGGGGAAAACCTCTTCGCTTCGGTTGGATTCGAAGGGGGAAACCCCCTCCTTGTTTTTTTTTTTAAAAAACCACTGAAACTTTCGCTCGGAGAGAGAGAAAGAGATGGTGAGAGAGAGAGAGCCAGCGGTGAGAAAAAGAGTGTGACGATGAGAGAAGAAGATGGTGAGGGAGAAAAAAAAAGGAAGAGAAAAAAGAAAGAGGGGAGAAAAAAATTTTTGTCGTCTCCAGTGAACGACAGTTGCCGACGGTCGGAGGCTGTCGGCAGCAGATTGATGGTTGGGATGTTGAAAAAAAGAAGAATGAGGAGGGGGAGGAGGAGACAGAGGGGGAATAAAAAAAATATTTTATATTATTTTAATATATTTATTTTAAAAAATTAAAAAAATAATTTTTTTAATAAAAAAATAGTGCCAAGTCAGCAAATTGTTAGTATTTAACAAAAAATTAGACGGAGGAACCAAGAGTGTAACGAAATCCAAACCTTAGAGGTAAGAATGTTGAGTTTGAAAACTCAGGGACCAAAATGAAACTTAACTCAAACCTCAGGGACCAAAAGTGGTTTTTTTCCCTAAAATATATCTAAGGCCTAAAAAAAACTAAAGAACACGAAAATATAAGCTACAAAACTAAAACCACGAAAATCTAACCTAAACGGCGAACAAAACCGAAGCTAATATTTACAAGAATTGTTGGAGCATCAAGACGCTGAAACAGAGCGTCTTGTGTTCTCAGCTGCAGTTACTGGACATCACAGGCAAAGCATGTAGCGTCGAGACGCTTTGACAAATTCCAGCGTGTGGCATCTTTGACAACGTTGAGACGCTACTGAGGCAACATCTCAACGCTATCCTCTCAGGACTTCTCACTTGGGACTTCAATTTGCAGCATCTTTAACACCACAATCTGGGGTTGAGACACTTCGATTCATGCCTTTTCACCTCCTCTTCATCTCATGGACTCCAAGTTGGCTAGAAAAGCATCTAATTCTCTCTAATTAACGCCAAGTTGTGCAAATTGCTCTTGAAATCTCTATTGCTCGAATCTCTACAAAATAAACAAATAAAACATCAAAAGTACACTGACCAGCTTAGATTAGTGATTATAAAATAGCATGAAATAGGTGTTATCATGTATCCACCTCAATAGATCACAAAGAAAGTCACAATGTTAACTCTCTTAATCCTCATCCCTTCCAACAAAACAATAAAGCATAATTCTTAAAGTTATTTGAAATGAAATTTTACTTATTCTACAAGTGTATAATATACATCAAAAAGTATTGCTACAAAGTTGTAAGGCTAACTCTCCTAAATTTTTTAACTCCTCCCCTAACAAAATTCTTAAAGTCATTTTTTTTAACCAAATTTCACCTAATATGTAATAAAAAAATCACAACAAAGTACCAAGTCTAACTTTCTTAAACTTTTTAACATTTCCCCCTCAAATTAAGCAAAACCCTCTGAGTCATCTTTCAACCAAATTTTACTTATTTTATAAGCAAAATATCACAACAAAGTTACAAGCCTAATTCTCCTAAACATTTTCAAGACTCAACAAAATATTACCTTATTTCTATATGGAATTAACCAAAATTTGTCCAAAATGAAAAGCAATAACATGTGAACCAAAAAGAAAAAAGAAAACATAATGATTTTATGATGCAAGTAGGCCATAAATTGCAAACTTAGGGGGTGTTTGGAGCACTGAATAGGTTATAATAACCCCCTTTATTATAACCTATTCAGTGTTTGGGGCATCAACAAAAATAAATGGTGAGGTGGGTTATTTTTACCCCCGATTATTTTATCCATTTTCTACAGTAACCATCATTCAACCCACCCGATTATTCTATCCATTTTCTACAGTAACTCTCTCCTCTCTTCTTCCATGCGACTCCTTAACTTTTCCAACAACCGCCGGCCGCCGTCGGCTGGCGAAGTTTCCGACGACTTTTCCGGCGATCGCCGACGACTTTTCCGGTGAAGTTTCCGGCGACTTTTCCGACGGCCGCCGACGACTTTTCCGGCCACCGATTTTTTTTCTTCATTTTTTCATATTTCTTCTCATTTTCATTTTGAAAAATATAAAAAATGAAAATAAAGGAAAAAAAAAAGCATCGAAGGTTGCCAAAAAAGTCGTTGACAACATCGAAGGTTAACCAACTTAAAAAAAAAAAAAAAGAACATTCAAACGAAATTGTATTTACCACACTCAAGTTTATTTCAAATGATTTTATTGATTAAAAAAAAAAAACTAATATGTTTTGGCAATACTAAAAGTTAACTAATATGATTTTTCTATACCAAATCCTAAACTTTTTTGTTTTGTAAAAAAAAAAAAAAAAATAACCCTAAATGAAAGTGAATCGTATATCAAAAAAAAAAAAAAAAATAGAAAAAAAAACAGTCAGTTTGAACCTTTGATTCAGAACCCCATGTTAAAACAGATCAGCACTTCAAACACAGACTATTTTATCCCAGACTAAAATAATCTGCATCCCAAACACAGATTTTTTTATCCCAGATTATAATAATCTGCACCCCAAACACAGATTATTTTATCCCAGACTATAATAATCTGCACCCCAAACACAGATTATTATAACCCCCAGACTATTATAATCCCCAGATTATTATAACCACCAGATATTATAACCAATTCAGCGCCCCAAACAGCCCCTTAATTATTTGTACAAAAAGAGAAAGGGAAAATTATAGAAAAGAAAAAGAGAAAGTAGATTCGCAGAAATGTTTTGCAGCTCAATTAAGCATGTCATATAATTGCGTAAACAACGATGAAAATAGAGTTTGAAATTGAGTTTTCTTTTTTAAGTTGTAAAGAAGATAAATGAGAGAAAAAAAAACATAGTTTTTTTTTTTTGGAAAAAATACGCTTTTAGTTCCTAAGGTTTGGGTTAGATTACAATTTGATCTCTAAGTTTTCAAACTCGATCGACAATTTAGCCCCTGAGGTTTTGATTTCATTTCATTTTACTCCTTTCATCCACTTTTCCATTAGATTTTAACAGACCGCTAACGTACCACCTTTTTTTTATTAAAAAAATTGTTTTTTGTTTTCATTTTTTAAAATAAAAATAAGGGAAAAATACACTATTAGTTCTTGAGGTTTGGGTTTGGTTTCATTTTTGTCCCTGAGTTTTCAACCTCGACAATTTAGCCCCTGAGGTTTGGATTTCGTTTCATTTTAGTCCCTCCATCCAATTTTCCGTTAAAAACTAATGGCTTGCTGACATGGCACTATTTTTTTTAATAAAAAGAATTATTTTTAAAATTTTTAAAATAAAATAATAATAAATTAATTAAAATATTATTTTTTTTATTATTTCTTTTCTCTTTCTTATTTTTCTTCTTCTTATTCTCCACAACACTTCTCCCTCTTCAAACCCTTCTTCTTCTCAAACCCTCCTTCTTCCATAACCCAACCACCTGTTGCCGATGTTTTTTTTTCTTCTTTTTTTCTCCTTCTTGTCTTTTCATCCTTCTCCAACTTTTCTAGTTTTTTTTTTTTTAAAAAAAATACGAAACGGAGGAGGGAAGGCCTCCCTCCCTCCCCGTTTCAGATCTGAATATATTCCCCTTTCCCTTTTCCTTTTCCATTCTCTCCATTCTCTCTTCACTTCGTCCTCTTTTTCTCCACGGCTCCACCACTTCACCTTTTTTGAACCCCCCAAAGTCCTTACTATATTTTTCCACAAAAAAAAAAAAAAAAAAACTTCCCCAAATCTTAAAGCCACAAGGACAACATCGCACAGAGTACAACCAAAAAGTTCCTTCCAAACCTTCTTTAGCTGCATCTGCATTATCTACATTGCAAATCAACCTCTCACTCATTTCTTTTTCCCTTTCCCAATTTGAATATGTTCTGTATTCAATTGCTTGCGTCTGGGCTATGTAAGCTGAAAGATTCCCAGATTTGGAACAGTCCCACTTTGAGCGGGGTCTTGCTATGTACACCAAGCCTCGGGATCACAATGACGAGACATTAGAATTGTGGCTTGGTAGAGTGAGCTTTCGCTTCCTTATCTTCAACCGACAATTTCCGTCTTCCTGAATTGGGAGAGCAACAACAAGTCTCTCTTTTTTTTGGGGGGCGCAGAGGCGATTCTCTCGTGAGTCGCGCATAGTTCCGTTTGACCGAGATGTGAATGCCCGTGATCTGCTCGATATATTGATGGATTTCATGGCCGATGTCTAACCTGCACGAATACGCCGACATTTGCTACAGTGATTCGGGCGGTTGGTTGCCTCTTCCTGTTCGATAGTTGCTGGTATTTGTCGCTGCATGAGTGGTAGCTCACGCTCAAAACTCCTCGGACACGAGTCCTAGTCGTTGCGCAGCAGTCCGTTTCCTGGCTTCCCTTGTGCGATTTGCACTGATGATAATTGGTTTCTCCTCTCTCTCGTTCATGATTGAATAAGATAGTTGTCGTCCTTTTGAATTTTCCACGTTATAATGGACCTTCTTTAAAAGTGTTGGTTTCAAAAGATGGAATGTTTAATGTTTTTTCACCTGGAGAACTAATTAGATTGTTTCAAGCGGGCTTGTGAGGTACCTTCCTTAAGTCTTTTACCTCTCTTTCCCATCAAGCCTCTTCAAGGAAGCTAGCTCAAGACCCTCTGGCAGATCAAGACGACTGACTGACCAAAGGGGGCGAAAGGATGGATCACTTGCCGATCTGTGATCAAACAAAACTATACCTGAAGAATGAGATATAGATTGACCAGCACAAAAGCCATCTCTATCAAGAGGGAAATGGCCCTTCTTCAAGGTTAAGCTACCTTACCTTAGTCGACTAAGCAAGTGAGATGGGTAGACCACCCGGAAGGTGGGGGTTTTCCCCCTTTTTTTTTAAACATGAAAGAAATGGGGGATGGAAGAGAAAGACACGACCGAGATAGAGGTTGGACGCGAAGGTATTTTTTTAAAAAAAGTTCTACAGAGAGAGAGAGACACGACCTTTGAGATTATTTCTACGTGAGGGTATTTCTACGTTGTGTTCCAGATCTAGACGCAAGGGACGTCGAAGATGGGTTGGAAGAGAGAGAGAAAAAAAATCGAGAGGAAAAGAGAGAGATTTTGAGTTCGACTTGTTGTGCTCGTCGGAGAGGACGCCGGAGATGGGAAGGGGTCGACAGCTTGAAGGAGAAAAACATGAAAAGAAGGAAAAGAAGATGAGGAAAATGAAGGAGAAGAAAAAAAGGAAAAAAAAAGTTCGCCAGTGGCAGTCGGTCACCCGTCGGAGGTGGCAGTGGTGGCTGGCGGATGGTGGCTGGACAAGAAGAAGAAGGAGGAGGAGAGAGGGAAAAATGGGAGGGAAAATGAAATTAAAAAGATATTTATTTTTTTATTTTTTTATTTTTAAATTTTTTTTAAAAAAATTTAATAAAAAAAATGGTGCGACGTCAGCAAACCGAAAAGTGGATGGAGAGATCAAAACCAAAATCCAAACCTCAGGGGCTAAATTGTTGAGTTTGAAAACTCAGGGACCAAAATGAAACCTAACCCAAACCTTAGGGACAAAAAGTGTATTTTTTCCTAAAAATAAATAAAAATAATAAAAATATTAATTTTAAATATATTTTTATTTCTTCTTCTTCTTCAACACGCTCACCACCAATTTCCTTCTTCTTCAATACTCCCACCACCAACCTACCGCTGACGACAATTTTTTTTTCTTCTCCTTTCTTTCTTCTTTTCTTTCCCTATTTCTTTCTTTCTTTTTTTTTTTAACAAAAAAGAGGGAGAGGTAGGAGGGAGCTCCATCCTCCCGTCGCCGGTGCTAGAAACTTCAGATATCTCTCTCCCTTCTTCCTGTCCGGTCGAAATTGCTGCAAAATCCCGCGAAGGTCGTCGCCTCATTGAGTCAGACCTAGTCCTATGAAATCCTGCGATGGTCGCCGTTCTTTCTCTTTCTTCTGTTCCGCCCAGCCACTCTCTCTCTTTCTCTCTTTCTCCCTGTCTGAAATTGTTACCAAATTCAGTCTAAAACAAAAGGGGAATCCCTTTCATTTCATACTGATTTTCCCTTTGAATCCAACGATGGTGCGAGGACGGAGGTGTGACCGCACAAGCGGCGAGGTGAGGACGGTTGGGCAGAACGAACGACAAACGAAAAGCGTGCAGCGGCGACGGTGGTCGGAGCTGAGTACATGATAGCGGGCAGAAATGTCGCTATTTTAGTCCTAAATTATTAGGCTTTTGAGTACTTTTATTGTGTTTTTATTTAGAAAATCTAATGAAATTCATTATTTTTTCCTAAGGAGCAAATTGTGGAATTTTGGTGAAAAAAGGCCCAAAAATGAGCATATCAAGCCAATTTTCCAAGGATGGGTAAAAGGGGAAGCCCAAAAGTCAACAATCCAAGTGAAAATCAAAAAAAGAAAGAAGGAGGCCCAAGTTCAAGCCCAGCCCGCGCGGAGAAGTTCTGGAAGTAGCACAGCGTCGCGATGCTGTCCCTTTTCTTGCCGAGCAAGTCGCGACGCTGTCCCTATTCCGGGCCTATAAAAGGGACCCCTTAACACCCCATTTTGGCATCAATCATTCCATCCACCTTTCTTCCATTCCTTCCTTTCCTCCCTTTGAGGAGTCCTTCAAGGCTTTCTAGCCTTAACACCCCATTTTGGCATCAATCATTCCATCCACCTTTCTTATTTGTATGGATGCTCGTAATGCTGTATATGATCTGTCCAGTTATATATTGATTCGATTCCTAATGGAAACTCGACGAAGAGAAATTAGGATAGATCATAATCCATGCAACTAGTTTAACTGCTCGTAGTGACAACGAGATTAGTTGGTTAGACTTAGATTCCGGTAATGAATCAGAGCGAATTAATTAACAAATTTTAATGGCGCTAAGGACACTTAGGTTGCTAATATGAGTTAATTATAATTAGGGGAGACTGACAGGAGAACCTATGTGATTAACGGAGATTCTAGGATTATAATTAGTCGGGCAATGAGATAGGATAATTATAGTAATTAATTAGCTATAAATTGATTTTCAAGACCCCGCTTCTCACTCAAACTCTTTCTCTATATTTTTTAATTCTTTGATTGATCAATTTAATTTCTTCAATTGCTTTTATTTTTTTTTAATTTGTCTTAGCATCATGATTAGGTCCCTAAATAATATTTCTCCCAAGTATTTTTGGTGATCAAAAATTAATTGCTTTGCTTAAATATCTTACACCTCCCTGTGGATTCGATACTCGAAATTCTTTCCGTTTTATATTACTTGCGACCCGTGCACTTTGCGGTCATCAAGTTTTTGGCGCCGTTGCTGGGGAGGATAGATTTTTTTAAGCAAAATAATTTCTTTTTGACATTAAAAAGAACGGGCTAAATATTAATTTAGGTTGTGAATATTTTTTTTTTCTTCTTTTATTCTTTTTGTGAATATTTTTATTTTTTTCTTGTTTTTAATCTTGATTAATTTGGGAGTTAGTGCATGCGAAGAGATAAGGTGGTTAATTTGTTTCCTCTAGATCTTTAAATTGACAGGACAATTACAGCAATTTGTAGAGAAAGAAGATTAACGGAAGCAATGGTCCATCAACAAGACGATGCTCCCAAAGCAATTAGAGATTTTCTACAACCATTTCTCCCAACCGAGAATTCTGGCATTGTTTATGCCCCGATTCAAGCAAACAACTTCGAATTAAAGACGGGACTGATCCAAATGGCGAAAGATAATTCTTTCAAGGGACATCCTTCGGAGGACCCACATTCCCATTTTCGATCGTTCCTGGAGATTTGCGGGACAGTAAAGATGAACGGAGTTCCGGCCGATGCAATCAGATTAAGGTTATTTCCATTTTCCCTCCAAGATAAAGCAAAAGATTGGCTAGAGTCAGTCGAGACAGGAAGCATCAGTACCTGGGACGAGCTTGCTCAGGCATTCCTTACCAAATTTTTCCCGCCTGCGAAGACCACAAAGCTCCGTACAGAGATTGGAACGTTCAGACAGTTGGATGAGGAGCAGTTATATGAGGCATGGGAGAGATATAAAGAGATGCTTAAGAGATGCCCACAGCATGGCTATCCCGATTGGCTTCAAGTGCAGTTATTCTACAATGGATTGAATCCTTCTACCAAGACAGTTCTCGATACATCAACGGGTGGAAGCTTTCTATCCAAGACGGTGACTGAGGCAAAAGATCTTTTGGAGGAGATGGCGGCAACCAGTTATCAATGACCGACAGAGAGGGGGACAACATCCAAGAAGGCTGGCATATATGAGATCGATGAGTCAAGCTCTCTAAAAGCGCAAATGGCATCGCTGACGAACGTGCTGAACAAGCTTACTTCTTCCGAAGTGGTCAAATCCATCTCTACTTTGGCAGAAGGATATTCGAAGAAGGAAAGTCAAGATGTCGAAGAAGTTCAGTATGTGGGAAATCGAGCATTCACCCAAGGGTTACCGAACTTCTACCATCGAAATCTGCGCAATCGTGAGAACTTTTCGTACTCCAATACAAAGAATGTGTTACAACCACCACCAGGATTTGCTTCATCAAGTGTTCCAGAAAAGAAAAGCAACTTGGAAGAAATGGTGCCCCTCTTTATCAAAGAGCAAAAAGTGTTGAATGTAAATCTCCAGTCAGCGGTAAATAACCACGATACGGCTCTCAAGAACATGGAAGTACAGATAAGATAGATCGCTTCTGTAGTAAACACCCTTCAGAAAGGGAAGTTCCCAAGCGACACTGAAACCAATCCTAGAGAGCAGTGCAAGATGGTGACACTCAGAAGTGATAGAAAGCTGGAGGACCGCTCAGATGAAGAGAGGAAGCTGAAGAAAGAAGAAAAGACGAGCAAGGATGAAGATGAACGGGCTGAGGCACAAAAAGCCTCCTCAGAAAGGTCCCAAAGTCCTCCTAGCTCTTGTTATTTGAATTTTAGTTGTTCTAACAATTTTCCAGGAAAAGAAAAGAAAAAGCAGGATGAAAAGCTGAAGATGGACGAGGAGGAAGTAGTCCCGTGCAACCACCACGATAGAGGGTCGCACATTAGCCCGCCCAAAAGGAGGGGCGAATGTCCTACCTTCGATTATAGGGAGTTACCCTTTCCTCAGAGATTTAAAAATGTTAAGCTAGCAATTTAAAAAATTCCTAGAAATGTTTAGAAAGCTTTCTGTGAATATTCCTTTAGTTGATGCTCTTTATAACATGCCTAATTATGGAAAATTCATGAAAGAAATGATGTCTAAGAAGAAAATTTTGTCTAAAAAAGAAGTATTTAGGTTATCAGAGAATAGTAGCACCATTGTTGCAGGAAAGATGCCATTGAAACAAGAGGACCCAGGGAGTTTTACTATTCCCTGTGTTATAGGATCAGTGTCTTTTGATAGGGCTTTGTGTGACTTAGGAGCAAGTATAAATTTGTTGCCCTATTCTCTATACAGGAAGATCGAACTTTCAGGTTTGAAAGACACCGATATTACCCTCCAGCTTGCTGACAGATCCATCACCCAACCGATGGGTGTTGTGAAGGTTGTGTTGGTGAAAGTCAACAAATTCATCTTTCCAGTAGACTTCGTGGTGCTAGACATGCAAGAGGACAAGGAAGTGCCCATTATCTTGGGTAGACCCTTCCTAGCCACAGGTAAAGCCGAAATCAGTGTTCACACTAGTAAGTTAACCTTGAATGTTGATGATGAAAAAGTCGTTTTCAGTATTTTTGGACATGATGAATCTGTGTGTAGTTTGCATACCTGTTTTTCAATTGGTCCAGAATTATTGACTGATGATGATGAAGAGGAAGACTTTAATCTTGGCTTAGGACTAGGGAAGGCACCTATGGATGATGAAGATTTTAATCCTAATGCATTCTTTGATGATCCTCTGTTTGAAAATGAATTGATTGACATTGAAACGCCTGCTTTTGTGAATGAAATTAAAATGTTTGCAATAGATGATCTGCCTACTTTGAATTTAGAGGATTACTTGATAGATGAAAATATTGAGTCTGATCCTGACATTGTTGAATCCATTTAGTCTGATCCTAACATTGCTGAATCCATTGAGTCTGATCCTGATATTGCTGAATATATTGAATCGGAACCTGAAATTGTTGATAGTTTTAATTCGGGTCCTGATAGTGTTAATAGTATAGAATCTGACCATGATATGGTTGAATTTTTTTATTCTTCTGATGATGAGTCATTTGATAGCTTGGTTGAGTCTTTCATGAATACTGAGTCTCAAGAGCATGAGCATATAATGATTGCATCTGATGAATGGATAGGTTTAGTGGATAGGCCATCCTTAGATCCGAGACCAGTTGATATCATGACGCTAGATGACTCTGTGAATAATTGTTTTGAACATAGAGATTTAGAGAAAAGATTTGATGTTGTCACATATTTCATGACTTGTTATTATGACAATCTTTTTAGTGATGACGGGCCAGGGGAAAGTTTTTTTTCTCCCTTGTTTGCAGTATGTAATTTGGTACGAGATTTTCTTCAGAGCCCGGAGGATGACGATAATTTTTATTTCGAGCCTCCATGAGCATGTCGAGCCTCATCTATCTAAAGACGTTAAAGAAAGCGCTGCTTGGGAGGCAACCCAAGAATTAAAATTTAGTTAGTTTTGCGGTAAATAATTTTCCTTGCTTCGTGATCCAATTTTGTTTTGCAGGATCACCTTAGCAAGTCCCAAGGCTCCAAAAATCCCATTTTCTCGACCCAAAGGAGGAGGATGAATTGCTCATAACTCAGGGAAGTCTCAGTATCCCTCTTTATGCTTTATTGTTTTGAAACATTGGGGACAATGTTTAGTTTAAGTTTGGGGGGGAGGCTTTCGTTGTGTTGAGCATGTTTAAATTCTGTTGGATGCATGCGTAGATAGCTATGATAGGCGAGGACGTGATTTTAGAAGTTTTGGGGAGTATGGTTTATATGTTGTGGAATCTGAGAGCATAACAAAAATTGTGAAATTTTAAAAAAAATTTATACTTAGTTTTAATGTCTAAAGCATGCAATAGACTTATCTTATGAAATCTTTGAAAATCTAGATTTTTATTATGGTTTTTATAAGTTTGTTGTCACTCTGATAGGCTTAGTTTCTAACACTAGGAGTTCATACTTGACTGTTTTAAGAACTAGGTGAAAAAATGCTATGCCTGCTGAGAGAAAAGCAACAAAAGAAAAGAGAGAAAAAAAGATATATTTGTTGAAAAGAAAATTTTTGCTCGCATAAAAGAAAAAGACTAGGGGTAAAAAGAGCTACCTACGGTGTGATGAGTTAGGCCAACCAAGAATAAAATTCGGGTTAAGGGTCCCTGCATCGTAGTGTGAAAGTTAGTACCATTAGATATAAAAATGAAAGTTTGGGGGGGAAGCAAAAGAAAAAGAAAAAGAAAAAGAGAAAAATATTTGTGAGTTTGGCTTCCCTCTGAAAAAGAAAAATATCAGGCGCCCTAGTTTCTTTGTTTGCATGATAGTAGAACTCCGACCTATTAGGGACTCTTAGCCAGTGTAGGGGGAAAAAATGGAGAAAGCCATAAGACTAATCTAGGTTAGTAAAAGAATCATTAGATAAGTCTTGAGCATGCTATTTGTTAATTTTAAGTTCAAATTCTTTTAAGATTTCTTCAAGAGTATGCGGTGCTTGCTTATTCCACTTGCATGTTTTCCATATTTGCTTGAGAGTTTTAAAATCATTAAGGCTTGAGTGATTCTATTTCATGCATCTTTCGAATTTATTTTGCTCGGGACTAGCAAAAGCTTAAGTTTGGGGGTGTGATAGCGAGCATAAATGTCGCTATTTTAGTCCTAAATTATTAGGCTTTTGAGTACTTTTATTGTGTTTTTATTTAGAAAATCTAATCAAATTCATTATTTTGTCCTAAGGAGCAAATTGTGGAATTTTGGTGAAAAAAGGCCCAAAAATGAGCATATCAAGCCAATTTTCCAAGGATGGGTCAAAGGGGAAGCCCAAAAGTCAACAATCCAAGTGAAAATCAAAAAAAGAAAGAAGGAGGCCCAAGTTCAAGCCCAGCTCGCGCGGAGAAGTTCTGGAAGTAGCAAAGCGTCACGATGCTGTCCCTTTTCTTGCCGAGCAAGTCGCGACGCTGTCCCTATTCTGAGCCTATAAAAGGGACCCCTTAACACCCCATTTTGGCATCAATCATTCCATACACCTTTCTTTCATTCCTTCCTTTCCTCCCTTTGAGGAGTCCTTCAAGGCTTTCTAGCCTTTTTGAGGGTCAAGAGTGAGAAATTTTGTGGGAAGCTTGTAGTGAGCACTCTAGGAGGCTCGGAGCGTGGTTCGAAGGGACTCCAAGCGCAAGCGACGAGGTTCTCAACGGTCACTTTCCTTACTCTTATTTTGCTCCAAATTATGCTTTTTATTTTGTTTATTGTGGATATTGTGACCATGTATAGCTAAACCCATTTGGGGTCTTGAAATGAAAATTCATAGTTAATTGTTATTATGATTGCCTATTTCTTGTCCATTTACTAATTATTTGTATGGATGCTCGTAATGCTGTATATGATCTGACCAGTTATATATTGATTCGATTCCTAATGGAAACTCGACGGAGAGAAATTAGGATAGATCATAATCCATGCAACTAGTTTAACTGCTCGTAGTGACAACGAGATTAGTTGGTTAGACTTAGATTCCGATAATGAATCAGAGCGTATTAATTAACGAATTTTAATGGCGCTAAGGACACTTAGGTTGTTAATATGAGTTAATTATAATTAGGGGAGACCGACAGGAGAACCTATGTGATTAACGGAGATTCTAGGATTATAATTAGTCAGGCAATGAGATAGGATAATTATAGTAATTAATTAGCTATAAATTGATTTTCAAGATCCCGCTTCTCACTCAAACTCTTTCCCCATATTTTTTATTTCTTTGATTGATCAATTTAATTTATTCAATTGATTTTATTTTTTTTTTAATTTGTCTTAGCATCATGATTAGGTCCCTAAATAATATTTCTCCCAAGTATGTTTGGTGATCAAAAATTAATTGGTTTGTTTAAATATCGTTACACCTCCCTGTGGATTCGATACTCGGAATTCTTTCCGTTTTATATTACTTGCGGCCCGTGCACTTTGCGGTCATCAGTACACACGCTGGGGAGAGAGAGGAAGGGAAAGGGAGAGATGAAGAGTAAGAAAAAGAAAACATGGGACAGTAGAAGAAGAAAGAAAGAGGACAAAAAGGATTAAAAAAAAAACTCTGACGACAGCCAACAGCTGGAGATGGTGGTGGCTGCCAAGTTTATTGAGATTAGGGTCTATGAGTGGTGGAGAAAAATATTAAGGATGAAGATGGAAGAAGAAAAAAAGAAAACAGAAAAAAAAAATAATAAAAAAAGTATTTAATATATTGTTTTATTTTAAAAAAATAAAAAAATATTGTCACGTAAACAATCTGTTAGTGTTTAACAACAAAATTGACTGAGGGGCCAAGAATGTAACGAAATCCAAACCTCAGGGGCTAAAATGTCGAGTTTAAAAACTCAGAGACCAAAATGAAATCTAACCCAAACCTCAGGGACCAAAAGTGTATTTTTTCCTTTTTTTTTTTTTTTTTGGCTCTCTATGTTTGTGTAGGATACTGATAAGCAGAATATTAACGTGGTTTGTGATTAGGATAAATAGGTGGTGAAGGAAGAGAGGAATAAATTTCTTTTTTTTTTGGGCAAATTACATTTTTTTTTTCTCTGAGGAATGGATTAGGTTTCATTTTAGCTTCTGAAGTTTGGATTTCGTTTCATTTTGGTCCCTCCATCCATTTTTTTCGTTAGACATTAATGGAATGCTAGCGTGACACCTATTTTTTATTTTTAAGAAATATTTTTTTTAATTTTTTAAATAAAAATAATATTAAATTAATTAAAAAAATTATCTTTTTATTCTTTCTCTCTCCTCCTCCTCCTCCTCCTCGTCTTCTTCACCATCACCACCACCACCACCATCCGCCGCTGTTGGTCCATTGCTGTCGTCATTGTCGCCGCCGCCCACTATCGGACGTCATTCCCCCTTTTTCCTCTCTTTTTTCTCCTCTATTCCTCCTTTTTCTTATCTTTTCTCTCTTTTTATTTTTTTTACTTTTCTATCATTTATATTTCTCACATTTTATTTTTTCTCGCTTTAAATCTCTTGCACCCAAAATCCCCTCATTAGTCTGATCGTCAAAATAAACTTGATTTGGACAAATTAACAATCGCGCTCTCTATGTTCGACCTCGACCACTATTGTTACAAGCTAGCTTTAGGAGTTAATGATTATAAATTTATTTGATCTAGACCTTGGAGAATTCAACACCCTCTGAAGGTCCTGTCACTCATGATATGCATAGTGTGTGCTCATTAAGGAGAGGCGGAGCATGACGCGTAAATCATGTGCTAGGTGTGTGTGCAGAGCATGATGCAGAAATCACGTGTGAGTTGTGAGTGCAGAGCGTGACGTGGTAATCAGGTGCGAGTGTGCGCTGCACATGGCGCGTAATTCATGTGTTGGGGGGCTTGTAAAATGTGACACAAAAATCACGTGTTGAGATGTGAGTGCGGATTGTGACACAAAAATCATGTGTGAGTGTGCAAGCATGGTGCGAAAATCATGTGGGACTGCATAGCATGATTCATGGATTCATGTTGTCATCCTTGCTGGGTTTTATGCCCTAAAACTCGTGGATAGTAAATGAAACAAATTAATTAATCTCAATAAAGTGTTATTTGAGGGATTCAGTAATTTGTTATTGAATATTCAAGTTTTGCATTAATTAACCCTAAATCCAATAAACTAAGATCCAAGGTTGTTTAAATGAAACTTAGACTAATATGTGGGGACATACGGGGATTAGTGTTCAAGTGACAACCTAAAAGGTTTATAGTACAGGGATAAGGCTGGGTACCTTATCTTAGTGACACTAATGTGATACAACCTGCTTTGTATTCGATACAGATGCAATGATCCAAAACATCCATGTAGTAGACATGTGAGTGAGGGTATCCTATGCAATGAGTTTGCATAAGATCGAGCCGCGAAATAGTAACCACTAGATGTAAAGTTGTTGACTAGATAGGTTTCTATTTTAATAGGATGACTTAGGTAACTCAATCTGAATCCTGGGTGTGTTATGAATTTCTTTTCATGAGGGATTGTCTTTAGATTTGTATGGGTGAGAGTGGTCAGTTCCCGACTCAATAAGTCTACCATTTCAGGGGCAAAACCGAGTGGGGGCTGGGAACATAACATTACAAGATGGAATTCACTCTTTCCCCTATTAGGACAAGATGATCAGTGTTCCCTTAAGGGTTGATTCTGGGTCTTGAACAAAGGTGTGTCGTCCTCTCCTGACCCGAGAAGAACCTCTGTTTATTGGTTGAACCATAAACAGCTTGTTCATGAAAGAGTGTAGAACACTCTAGCGGAAGCGATTTGGATCGATTGCACTTCAATTTCGTTAATTTTGCAAATGAAAAACATGGGTATTTTCAATCAAAAAACAGTGCAACGAAAACTTATCTTTTTGAAGCTCGATTCAAGCAAATTCAACGATTGTTTCTTGACACGAACACGTCGTGGACTACCACCGAGATCTTTCCCGCTATTCTCCGGCCTTAGAATGGGCTTGTGGGAGCCTAATTGTGAGGAATTAAGGGAGAAAGAATCTCTACCGAGAGTTGGAGACCCAAGCTTTTTTAGAGAGTTTTTTAATCTTCTTCTTTATTTTGAGAGAACCAGAACCTTCAGCCTTCATCCATCCTTTCAATTACTTCAAAAATGAGAATTTAAAGTCACCTCATGCATCAACCTTTGAGCATACATTGATAGCAAGAAAGGATTTTAGATGATTCATGGCAGAGGTGTCATTGTGTGTGAATTAACCTCTTTGGTTAATTTTTTTAAAAAAAATTGTAAAATTAATTTCTATCAAATTAATTTAAACAATTTTAAGAGAAATCAGTTTAAATTTTAAAACCAATTTCACACAAAAAATAATTAATTAAATAAACTCAATTAATTATTTTCATTTAATATCTAATATTAAATTAAGAAATGTACCAATTCCCGTCTTCTCTCAGAATCGGTGAATGTGAATCACTATTCAAATTCAAACCGAAATATGTATCGAATGCACATTTCCTAATATTTAAATCTTATTTAAATATTACCGACTCTCTCTATAGTTTAATTCGCCTCTAAACTATAATATGTTAAGTATATCACATATAGTTAACATTTACTCCCTAAATTCAATTTGATTGATTCAAATTCTTTCATCACTTTTGTTCTAAGGTTGATTCCGTATGAGCTAGCAGAGGGATCTAATAGACCTACAGAACATGGGCTCCAACGATCCGAGATTAACCGGCTAAACTCATTAACCTGGTTAACCAACATTCATTAACTAATGGGGCACTCCACTATAGCCCGTAGTTGCACTCCCCTCACTGTAGATATATTTATGTCCACCCGATATAACCATAATTAGTAAGTCGACTCTTCACAGGTTGTTTGTAACTACAGCTAGGTCAAATATCCGTTTTACCCTAAAGATACTTCTTGTTCCTTAAGTCCCACTAATCCTCTAATAAACACTATGGTTTGTGGTCCAACCACCAAACCGAGTCTCTCTCGGGCCAATGAGAGGGTGGCGCGCCTTTGTTCAAGACCCGGAGTCAACACTTAAGAGAACAACATCTTTGCTATCCCTAAAGGCGGGTAGGAGCGAATTCCATTTTGCAGGACTATGTCCCCAGCTATCTACCCGATCTTATCCTCAAAATGGTAGGCTTATTGAGTCGGCGATGCTGAGTCACTCTCACCCATGCAAATCAAAGGATAATCTCAAATAAATAGGAGTTCATAGTTAGCTCAGGATTAAGATCGTGTTACCAAGGTCATCGTAGTAAAAAAGTCAGTTTCAATAGTAAACGACATTATAAAGTGAAAGTGACTTATTTCTCGATCCTGGTCTTATGCAAACTCATTGCATAGGATGCCCCCACTCGCATGTCTTTACATGAACGATTTAGGATCACATCGTTTGTACTAAGTACAAAGTGGACCGCGTCTCATAGTGTCCCCAAGATAAAGTATCCAACTTTATCCCTATACTATAGACTGTTTTGGCTATTACTCGAACTTGATCCATTTTTATGTCTTCACATAAAGTTTAAGTATTCATATCATAGCCAAGGGTTCTAGTTTATTGGATTTTCGTTAATTAACGCATAATTTAAACAACCATTCAACAACCACTTATTGAATCACTTCAATAATGCTTTATTGATTATAATTAACTTTGTTACATTTACTATCCACTAGTTTTAGGACATAAAACCCAACAGTTCATTAGAGGGATCAGTGGTACTTAAGGATCCAGAGGTAACCCAAGGGTAAAGCGGTAATTTGACCCAGCTGGCATTACGAACACTCGTGAATGATTGACTTACCGGTATGGTCGATATCCATGGACACAGAAATATTCTACAGTGAGAAGAGTGCAGATGTGGGTCTTTAGTAGAGTGTCCCACAGTTAATGAATGTTGATTAATTTGGTTAAAGAATTTGACCGATTAATCTTGTATCGTTGGAGCTTCTGATCTTTAGGTCCATTAGGTCCACTTGCTAACTCGTAAAGGGTTCTAAAGAGATTCAAAATTTTGGATGAGATTCAAAATTAATTAATGAGAGAATTAAATATTTGAAGGGGTTCAAATATTAAATATGAATTAGATTCATATTGAAACTATAGGTTAAATTTAATATGAATGAGATTCATATTAAAACTATAATATATGAGAGAATTATTTGAATATGATTCAAATGGTAAATTAATTAAATATATGATATTTAATTAAGAAATTAA
This sequence comes from Luffa aegyptiaca, assembly GCA_017139565.1. NCBI lineage: Eukaryota > Viridiplantae > Streptophyta > Magnoliopsida > Cucurbitales > Cucurbitaceae > Luffa > Luffa aegyptiaca. The sequence goes on from CM029397.1 coordinate 31,113,369, forward strand.
TTAAATATATGATATTTAATTAAGAAATTAATTAATTGGAGAATTAATGAATAAATTAAATTAAATTAAATTAAATTAATACTATAGTTTATAATTAATGTACATTGGATGCTCATTAAAATTATAGGTTATAAGAGAGATGTACATTTGATTATATATATTAATTAATTGTTAATTAATATTTATTTAATTAAAATAAATTTTATTTTTAATTTAATTTAATTAAAAATTGATAACCAAACTCTCCAATAAAGAGAGTGGTTATCTGATGGTTGGAGAATCTCTCTACAATCTCTCCCTCTCGTTTTCTCTCTACGGTAGTACATAGTAGGAAAATTCTTCTCTTCTCTGTTTTATTTTTTTCCCGACTTAAGATCGAGTTCCCATAAACTCTATCTCAGTAATCCAGAGGATAGCGGGTGATCATTAGTGGTGGTCTTGGGAGGTTGTTGAACGCGTTCATCAACAAAGGAGCATTGTGCAGTGTCTTTTGGCTTCAACAAGTAAGTCTCCAAATTCTAAATTGTTTAGAATGTTATTAGCATGCTTAATCTATTTTAAATTAGAGAATGGTTCTGTAATTTTTCTTTGCCAATGTATTGGTTTTTTCCAAAACAAAATTAATTTGCGAAACGGTCTGATTTGTTTCCACTGCCAAAAGGATTTTCATTCCTTCAATCCTATTATATCCTAGCATGAGTTGCATCATTTGATTTATCGCTTTAAAAGCATGTTGTCTTTTTAATCGCTTGAAAAGCATGATGGATGCGTGTGTGACGGACGACTTGTCGAAGGTCGTGTCAAATAAATTTATAATCCACAACCTCTAAAGCTAATTTGTAGCAGTAGCGAGGTCGATCACAGGGAATCTATGCAAACAAATCTTAATTTCCTTAATTGTTTTAGGTAACCAAAAAGGGAGATTTTATATTTGGAAAGAAAACTAACTATGGAAAATATTTAAAAAGGAAAGTAGGAGAATGAAATAAAAGGAAAGAAATCAATACCTTAGGAACCATGCAATCGAGGTTGTCATAGTAAGTTCAATTCAATTAAATCATTAATCTCACTAAACAGTCAAAAACATATCTAAGCTCGGCGTACTCCATGAACAACCCGAAAGTCGTGATCCTACTATCACAAACATGCAAAGGCTGAGTTTGATTCTAGTTCAAATTAATTAATTGGTCGATTAACTAATTTAAATCGCATTGGGATCTAGCCGAATTAATACACATGCAACGGGCAACAAACCACAATTACAATTGATTAAATCCTTTAGTTCTAGGAACACATGAGGAATATCAAAACGTTATCTTATTTCCTACTTAGATTTAGTAATTAAATTTAGATACGTCACGGTCAAGGTTGTCAATAATTCCTAACACAATCTAAACTTATATGCAAAGAACTAAATTCACATAAACATGCTTTTGAGAATTAAAATAAGAGATTTCATTAAGAGAACTTGAACTTACATTTGACGTCCCGATTACATGAAGGAGGAGCCTAGCCGCTCATGAAATAAGAACAAGCTTGGATCTTACTTGAATACATCATGGAAAGCAATAAAACTAGACTAAAATATGAAGAATAGTGGAGGAAAGTGAGAGGAATGGTCTACAAGATTATAGTGAGGGATGATTCTAAAACCTAAACCAAGGCTCTCTATTTATAGGACTTCTTGGCCTTCAATTCGTGGTGTCTTGGTGTTGAAGAGAGCCTCAAACATGGAAAATTCGTGGAGCCAAATATGGAAAACTCATAAAAGAAAAGTCGACAGCGTCGAGACGCTGTGGGCTAGCGTCGAGACGCTAGGCTTTCAGGATCTCGATGCTAAGCCTCGGGTTTGAGCTCAAATTTTCCTTATTTGCACGGTGTTCTGGTGCTGGTCTGATGGGATCTCGACGCTGGTAAAAGCTCCAAGGGCAATATGGTCTTTTTACGCTTCGGTTTTGCTCGTTTAAGCCAAGAGTTGCCTCCAATGCTCCGCCAAGGACCTATACACATATTATACTCATTTTAAAGAAATTTTCGCAAGGAGTTCAACAAAGATGAGCGAATTGAGAGATTATAAACATATAACAAATTAGACCTATCAGTGTGCTAAGCACAATGTTTGTTGGTTGTTGTTTGGTGGCTCACCAGGTGTGAGCTCTACTTAACAGTATTGTGGTTGTATTGACCCCTTCCCTTCTTTCCCCTAACTTTTAGATTATTGATCAGGTGACGATGAACATTATGTGCCCAATGATGTGGACAAGGAGGCTCACAAGGAATGACTATACTGGCTCAGTTATTTAGTTGTTACTTTATTTTTCTGTTTGGATAGGGTAGCTTTTATTAATTGGTTGTTATTTAGTTTGCTCTTAGAACATTGCTAATAGGCATAGAGCAAATCGCTAGTTGTTGGTCTTGTTGGATTCTTTTGTATTATTGTTTAGAATGTGAATACTTAAGTTCAGTAAACTAGATGAGATAGTTTGTGCGTAATGAACCTTTGCATTTGACTAGTTAAATATGCGAGATCTGACTCGCTTGTGTTGTGGAAGTTTAAAGTTTGTTGTGTTAGTGTTGATGTTATGGAGATGTGTAGTTGAGTTCTGTGATCATAGAAGTGTTGTTTTTATGTTAACAGGTTTAAAAAAAAAATAGTTTAGTCCTACGTACGTCATTATGGTGCTGAAATTTTTGGAGCATTCGGTTAGTTTTGAAAATAGGGGTTTAGTAATGTCAGTAAGTTAGTTAAAAATAAGCTTGGGGCGTTACATTCCCCCCCCCCCCCCCCAAAAAAAAAAAAAAACTTGGCAAGGTGTTTCGATTTTTATTCATCAAATTGAACATTCAATTTGGATAAATGTTGCAATTTATCCTTTAATTGATTTATATTTGAAAAATCGTTAAAATATCATCATGTGCATTCAATAAATTATAAAACATAGGTTAAGTTATACAAAATACCCTTAAATTTTTGGGTAAGTTTCAATTATATGTCCATAGACTTAGAAAAGTTACATTTTTACCCTTGAATTTGAAATTTGTCCAAAAAAATACCCTTGAACTTTGAATTTATTCCAAAAAAAATATCTTTTCCTTTAAAATAAATGTTGAAAATTGGCGAGGCATCTAATGTCTAAAAATTAGTTGGTGTATGTGATATTATTTACAACTATAAAGAAGATTAAGATCGTTGTTATCATTTATTTCATCTCAAAATAAATCGTTAAAATCATTTACATGATCAATTTTTACACATCAACTGTCACGTCAATTTGCATAAATGATATATTATAAATGACGTCACATTTGTCTTTCAAATTTTACACAATAGCTATCACATCAATTTCCATCTTAAAAGATATCGTTAAAATCATTTATATAATGCATCTTATTTTAACAAATTTCAATGTTCAAGGGTAAAAATGAAAATTTTCAAAGTCTAGGGACATGATTGAAACATACTCTAAAGTTTAAGGGGCCGTTTGGTTTAGGTTTTTTATAGATGCCTGGGAATAAAGAATGCCTGAGAATATTATGCCTAGGAATAAGATTTCTGGGAATCAAAGATAACTGTGTTTGGTTGTACATGGGAATGTCATCAGGATTTTATTAGAACGAATTATGTCTGTATTTATTTTTTAGAATTAATCATGAAAACTCTATGTAATTTTAATAAATTAATCAATAAAAAAATCAAAACTAATTCAAAGTATTAATAAACATTAATGAATTAATAATCATGAAAAATTTTTAATTGGATAAACTATGTTAATTTAACTAATTAAAATTATTTAATTAATTTTTTAATAAATATCCTTAACTACAATAATTTAATATATTTGTATCCATAAAAATTAATTAGATAAATATTTTAATAATAATATGATTATTTATTTATTATAAAGAAATTAAAAAAAATAATTAATTGGTTATAAATAATCAATAAGTTATTAATTATAATTATTGAAAAATGAATTTTTATACTAAATTTATTTAAATAGTTTTAATTCAATAATTAAATATATTTTCGATAATGTTAACTGATTAATTATAATTTCAGTAAATATGTAATTGCATCCATTTAATAAACTTGGACTGAGTATTTGTTTAAAAAAAAACTTGAAATTCTTGACAAATTATTATTTATTTAATCTAATTAAATAATTTATTATATAATGTTTTTTAATTTAGTATCCATTAGTTAATTAATTAACTATATTCAAAATAAAATTGCATATAAAAATAAAAATGAAGACATGGGCAAAGAGAAAATTCATGCTTTTGCAATGACATAGAAAGCCTTTACTTATGGGCATAAATGATGCGTGAGAATGGTTTATTCCTAGAAGCCCACCACAGAAACCTTGAAACAAACAAGGGTATCAGAAAGTGTAACGCCCCAGGTTTTTCAACCTCTAACCTAGCGACGTTACTACTTACTCTAGACTCTTAAGCAACTAAGGCAACCCACTTACAATCGAATGTACCGAAAATTTCGGCAGCATAACAGCGTACAACCGGTTATCCCAAAATATTCCTTAACCTGATAAAATTATTCAACACTTCTAAACATGCATAAAGTCAAACTCGACCAAACTACAGCCAGATTCACAACATATCTCTTAGCAACACGCATCAACTAAAAGCCATGTTACAGAACATAAGAACATCTTATTAACAAGAATAGCTATCTTCTTAACACAAGCTAACCAAAATAACTTTTGTTATTATTACCAAGCAACAATACTAACTTTAAGTTCAAATAACATAATCTCAGGTGAATCCCTCACCGAACAGAAACGACACCAATTAATTCTGACTAGCCTACTCAAGCAACTAAATAAAACCAGACAAGAGAACTCAACATCCTAGGAATCCTCCTCATAGTTCTCCTCCTCGCCACCAAGGTCCGGATCATCCTCCATACCTGCAACATCTAAAATGTTGGGGGGAAGGTGGGGAAAGGGGTATCAGTACAACCGCGGTATTGGTAAGTAGCTCACACCTGCCAGATCACAAACATGAATCAATAACAAACAACATGCTTCTCACACGTATACAACATACTTCCAAAAGCAATAAAAAGCCAACATGCTCACAAAGCAATAAATAACCATCATGCATATGCTTCCCACACTATGCACCCACACCCTACTAGACCACACATGATTTACGCGTCATGCTACGCTAACAGCTGCATGCATTACGCGCCATGCTACGCAAAACCAACCGCATGCATTACGTGCCATGCTAAGCAAAACCATTCGCATGCATTACGCGTCATGCTACGCAAAACCAAACACGTGAATTACGCGCCACGCTGCGCACCTGTAACGCCCCGCGTTTCAAAATTATGCCATTTTGGATTAATCAATGTTTAAATTCTAGTTTGACAAAAAATTGGAATTTAACCTTCAGTTGATATTTTAAATCCAAATGGGATATTATATTTTCCCCTCCTTCTCGTGTGTTGATGGTGAGTGGTTATTGTTAGTTAGTTTTTGCAAGATTAGTGGGGGAATGTATTGTGCGTTTTTTCTGCATAGTGGGCTTTGGAAGTTGCCTTAAGTCAATGGTTAAAAAAAAAGAAAAAGAAAGCCCTAACTTTTCCCTCATCTTCCTCTTTCCATCTTGTGCGTGACCCCTCCTCCTGCGATTTCTTCTCCTTCTCCGGCAGCTCTGCCTCTCTCTTTCTCTCTCTTTCCTTCACGCACAACCACCGCCGCCACCTCCTCTGTTTTTCTGTGCGCCGCCGTCTACCCTCACTGCCGCCTGCTGTCCAATCGCCGCCGTCTCCCTTTCTCCCGTTCTTCTCTTCGCGTGCAGCAGCCAATGTTGTATCTCCCTTGCTCGATTTCTCTCGCCGTCGGTAGCAAGACCCACGACCACCGCCTTCATCCTCCCTCGTTTTCCTTCTTCTTCGATTCAGATTCACAAGCACCCACGACCAAATGAGTCGGAACGAGGCCCACGCACGTGTAATTAGCAGCGTATATTCATCTACGAACGACTCCAATCTAGTCCAAATCCGTGGGTTTCAATCTCCAATAAGCATTTCGACATTTTTGGTAAGTTTAGGCTCGACCCACTCGTTTTTCTTCAAGTTTCAGCATTTACCCACTTGATTTAGACTCTAAATTATGTCTAAAATATGACCCATGCGTAATCGACTTCGAATCTGAGTTACCCATTCTATTCAGCTTCTAAATTGCAGGATTAAGTATGTTTGATAGCTGTTTAGCGTGTGCTTGGACTAAAAAATGGTGTTCAGCAAATGCCCACAACCTGAAAGGCCTTGTATTGGGTTACCCATAACCCGACGACACGGGACCTTAGTTGTCGAGTTGTTCGAACACAAGCGAGCACATATTCAAGGCCATTTTGGGTACTGATCGGTAAGTTCTGACGCCCTTAAGTCTTTAGAATTCATCTAAGCTAGCTTTAGAATGGCTTTTAACCTTTGGGTGTCCTTTAGTTTCAGTTTAGTATCAATTCGGGCTCAAGACAACACTTATTCAAGGTATTTCAGTGCTGATCAATTAATTCCAGCAAGGTTCCTACCACTGTTCTGTAAGTTTTCAGCACCTTAGGTCCCTTTTAATCGACGTTAGGTGTTGGAAAGATTGTTAGGTTATTCTCTAACCTTTAGAAGGTCTCTATTGCGTTCGTAGGTCCGCTTAGAGCCTATTCTAGTATTTTCCAGCAAGCGTTAATGGGTTTTAGGAGCGCTTTTAAGTATGGTAAGTAGTTTCTACCTGAATGAGTCTGATTGTTTGTTGAGCATGCTGCTTGTGTTACTTGTTTTGTCTTATGCGTTGTGTGTGCTATATATATAACTTGAAATGTGATAATCATGTTGCTTCGTTTATTTCTTAAGCGTGAGACGTTGTTGTGTGATAACTATGCTGCATAAGAGTCGTGTCTGCATAGTGTGTGATCATTGGGGAGAGGCGGAGCATGACGCGTAAATCATGTGCTGGGTGTGTGTGCGGAGCGTGACGCAGAAATCACGTGTGGGTGTGAGTGTGGAGCGTGACGCGGAAATCACGTGTGAGTGGCGCTGCGCATGGCACGTAATAATACATGTGTTGGGTGGGTTTGCGGAGCGTGACACAGAAATCACGTGTGGGTTGTGAGTGCGGAGCGTGCGCGGAAATCACGTGTGAGTGTGCAAGCATGGCGCGGAAACCATGTGGGGGTGCATAGCATGATGCGTGGATTCATGTTGTCGTCCCATTTTTGCATGAAGCATGAGTTGGCATTGATGTTTTCTTGTTTAAGAGCATGTTGGATGGTTTATCGCTTTACAAGCATGATGTGTGTGGATAGAATGTTTTTGTGGTTGTTTGTTGTTTAGTGGCTCATCGGGTGTGAGCTACTTACCAGTACGGTGGTTGTACTGATACCCCTCCCCTTCCTTCCCCCCAACATTTTCAGATTATGCAGGTGACGAGTTTTATGTGCCCGGTGATGTAGACGAGGAGGTTCACGAGGGATGACCACATGGGTCCATTTACTTGTTTATTTTCTTTTGATAGATAGGGTAGTCATTTGCTCATTGATGATAGGTTGAACCTTTAATTTCATAGCTAGGTTGGATTAACTTTTAGTTGTTGAGCTTGTGTAGAATTTCATGCTTCCGTTAGGTTGTAAATATGTTAATGTTTAATAAGGTTGAATTGTTTCTAGAAGAATTTGAATCTGTTGTTGGTTGAAGATACGAGATCTGACTCGTAATCTATTATGAAGTTGTTCTGTGGAGTTGTGGGGTAGAATGGAATAATAGAGGAGTGTCATTTTGTGTTTAACAGGTGATTAGAAAATTTTGGTTTCGTCCTATGTATGTCGTTATGCTGCCGAAATTTTCGGAGCTCTCGGTTAGTTTGAATAGGAGTTTAGTAATGTCACTAGGTTAGATTATATTAAAACCTGGGGCGTTACAGCACCTACACATGAATTACGCGTCATGTAACGCAACTGCTAGACTCATGCTACACATCCCGTGACAATATGCTAGCCTAACTAAACATGCTTAACACCCAAACACGCCCATCCAAGGCAATGCAAGAGAAACATTACATACTTCACACAAACACTTCAACAACCACAACTCAGCAGTTCACATTTCATGCTCATCACAAATGATAAACAGTACATGCTCATCTCAAGCATTTTAGTACATTTAAATACAACAGAACATGTTTTGCACAAGTACAAAGATAAAACATAAAAACAAATATCATGCTTCACATAATCAAAACAAACTCAGCAAGTAGAATCTACTTACCAAAGCACTTTAAAATAAACCCACGCTAGCTGGAAATTGCACAATCTCGCTCTAAAACAAACTTCCAGCTACAAACAAACTACCAACCATTAAAGGAAACCTACACTAAAGGATAGCACCCTAAAACATGATGTTAAGGAAAAAACTTAACCAATAACGGTGTCTTTCCTAGCTGGACAGCATCTAAACATAACCCAAATTGAAAACCCAACGCCATTAAACCATGGGCAACCACGTCTAAGGCGTTACAGGCGGTGGGTATTTGTTGGATGTCCATATTAAGGCTATACAGCCACTGGACAACAAGCATTCGACCATATATTATCACATTCTTCTAGGAACCTTTAAGGGTTTAAAAACATTTTAAGGCCTAAACAACTAATGGGCAATGATTAATTCATGCTTCTAGTGAAGGGGATGAAAGCCCCGACGCAGCGGAAGCGCATCGATAGGTCCTTGCGCCGTATATTAATTAATATCAAAATACCGTTACGAAAATGCAAAACAAAAACTTTAAACATGCTTTAAAGTCTGCTTTAAAGTCGCTGTAAAATGCTATACACATGCTGAAACAACTAGAAAATAAAACTACTTTTATTTTCCTGCTTTTCTAAAGAAAACAGGAAAGAACCTGTCGCAACGTCATCGCGACGCGGAGCGGCTGACGTCCTTTCCTAAGGATCTCTTTCAAGGTTAAAGGTTTGGAGTCGCCACCAATCATCTTGGGGTGTGATTGGTCACCCGTTTTTAAAAAATTAACTGGTCTTAGAAACCAAAATTGGGTTCGGGGGTTAGTTGTGTGTACAGAAGGTATTAGCACCCTACAACACCCGTTTGAAAACATTCTATTTTATTACTCGAATTCATTAAACAAAGGTCCATGTCTTAACAAAAATAACAAATAAAACTTGGAAAAAATGAAAATTAAAAATTAAATGTCTCACTAATTTCACCTTATCTTTAAATAAAGTAAGGATTTAATTTTGTGAGTGGGGTTAACCCATGACTTTATTATCATGTAGAAATTTCCTAATTAAGGAAAATATTTCACCTCAAGAATTTGAAAATTATTTCACTCCGTCATAGGCTTTACATGAATTAATTTGTCTCTTATTAATTCACATTTTAACGACAGAAATGTAAATTAACAACTTACGAGTGATAAAATCATTCAAAATCATGATTTAATACTTTGAAACATTTTGAAATTTTAATTTAAAATTAAGACAAAAATTGACATCCAATTCAAATTTTCAAGTTTAACTCAATTAAGCATTACAAATCAAAATTCACTCTTGAAAGACAATTGAAATTCAAACTAAAATTCCAAACCAAAGTAAATTGAAATTAATCTCAAAACAAAACCTTAGGCTATTTTCCTTAAATACCCTCTTAAACAAAATTAGCTAGAACTTTCGATAATCAATCCTCTTTTTTTAATTTAAGATATTAAGCAGCCAAAATAAATAATGATAAAAAAAGAAGATGGGTTGAACCTCATTTAAAAAAAAAAACATTTTGATTTTTGACTTTTGAAATTTGACTTAATCTTTTAGGAATTGAAAGTGATTTGCAATTTAATTTAAAAGGGGAAAAAAAAAAGCCATTGATTAACTTCCAATTTAATTAAAATTGAAATTACTATTTAATCTAAAACCATAAGACATTGGTTTGGAATCTCACTTTAACACGAAAATTGACGTTGATTTTTGAATTCTAAAACAAAACTCGTTTTGAATTTTGCTTAAAAAATCCAAACTAAATAGATACAACTTGAGATTCATTTGAAAGAGAAAATCCAAAATCACCTTGAAATTCATTTGAACTTGAAATTAAAACCATTTGAGGGGAAATTGACGTCTAATTTTAGATTTCAAATTAAATCCGGTAAGCAATTATAAAATTGGCCTTCAAATTAGAATTTAATTGAAATAGATAAGAAGTTCAATTTTAAAGCAAATTTGAACATGATTTAAGAATTTCAAAGTAAAAACCAATTTGAGATAAAACTTCAATTAGAAATCCCAACTACAAGTTAATTGAAATGACAAATAAGGATTTGAAAACTAATAAAAGAGAATGAAGGAAAGGAGGGAAAAAAAAATGAAAGCAAAATATATACCAAAAATAAAATTAAAAGAGAAAAAAAAATTAAAAAAAAAAATGTGAAGACAATTAAATGGGGAGGGACCCACTTACCTTTTCTCTCTCTCCCACTCTCCCCTTCTTCTTCTTCTTCAAGAAAATGTCCACCCTTTTTTCTTTTCCTTCCCTCTTTTTTCTTTTTAACTCTTCCACCTTCCCTCCTCTTTTATTTTAAACCTCACTTAGGAACCTCGTCGGAGTCAATGGGCAAGCGGCGGCGGCGGCGACGAGGTGCGGCTGTGAGCGGCGGGGGTGGTGCGGCGGTGAGCGACGGTGGCGAGCGGCGGTGGTTGTGAACTTAGATCTTTGAAAATCCTTCTAAAATCTCTATTTTTCCCTCTCAAGCTCACACACTCTCTCTACAATTTCCTCACTTTCTATCTCTAAACTCTTTCACTCTTCTCTCTTCTTCTTTTCTGTGTCTCCTTTCATCCTCCATAAGCTCTCATTATATAGTAGAGCTTGGAGGAAGGGGTTGAGAAAAAGAGGGAAAGAATGGGAGGTTGGGAGAAGGAGGGGGGAGTGAGTTGAGAAAGAGGGGGAAAGAATGGGAGGTTGGGAGAATGAGGGGGGAATGGAGAAGAAGGTGGAAAGAATGGGAGAAAGAATAGGGGAGAGAGTGGGGAGTTGGAGAAAAAAATGGGAGAGGGAAACGTGGGAAAAAAAAAAAGAAAAGAAAAAAAACAATAATAATAAAAATAAAAATAATAATAATAAATCAATAATAAATCAATAAATAAAATAAAATAAAAATAATAAAATAATAAAATATAAAAAAAAAGAATGAAAATAAAATATAAAGTAAATAAAAATAAAACAAAACAAAAATAAAAATAAAACATGATAAAATAAATAAATAAATATAATAATAATAATAAAATGACATAAAGAAATAAAATAAAATAAAATAAATTAAATTAAATGAAAAAAAATAAAATAAAAAGATAAAGAAATAAATAAAATAAAATAAAAAAGTAAAATGAAAATGAAAATAAACAATGAAAACCAAAAACAAACTTTTTGATAATATGTGGGGAGGGGGATTCAAACCTCCGACCTCTTGATTGGGTTACAAACTTTATGCCAATTGAGCCAAACTCTTGTTGACATACAAAAAACAAATTGCCACCAAATATTGAAAAACTTCAAACATTATTACTAAAAATCAAGCTGGACCAAATACGGTGTCTACAGTTTGCCCCCCGTTGTGTATCCTTGAAGGATTGAAAGGGTAAACAAAGGAAAAAAGACAAAGTATTGGGAAGGCGAAGATTTTTCGTTAAAAATAAAAGGAAGGGCTTCATGCTTAAACCAAGGATAGCCTAAAATTGGAAAAGGAAAATGAACCTTACCTTGACCAGATTTTCATCTCTAATCAAAGATAAGGTTCGATTTAACCAAAAGGAAACGAAATGGACCTGACTATGACCAGGCTTCGACCTCTAAACAAGAATAGGGTTCGATTTAACCAAAAGAAAAGGGGAATGGACCTGGCTCAGACCAGGCTTCGACCTCTACTAGCTAGCAGGGTTCGATTTAACCAACCAAAATAAAACATGAAATGGACTTGACTCCAACCAGGCTTCGACCTCTACTGACCAGCAGGGTTCGATTTAACCAACCAAAATAAAACATGAAATGGACCTGACTCCAACCAGGCTTCGACCTCCACTGACTAGCAGGGTTCGATTTAACCAACAAAATAAAACATGAAATGGACCTGACTCCAACCAGGCTTCGACCTCTACTGACTAGCAGGGTTCGATTTAACCAACCAAATAAAACATGAAATGGACCTGACTCCAACCAGGCTTCGACCTCTACTGACTAGCAGGGTTCGATTTAACCAAACAAACTAAAACATGAAATGGACCTGACTCTAACCAGGCTTCAACCTCTACTAACTAGCAGGGTTCGATTTAACCAAAAAAATAAGTGAATCATAGACTTGCAAAATCTCAAAATGTTGAGTATGTTTAAATGCATGAGATGCAAATTTACATGCAGCATGAAAATGCAGGGCACAAGTTTCAAAAACACAAACTTCAAAATTAGCAAATTTTGAAAACCAGAACTATAAAATAGCTCATTTCTTGCGTTCCGCCTTTCTAAATTGAGAGACATAAACGAAGTGAATTAGGCTATTTTGCTGACGATGAACCAAAACACTTTGAGGTCTTGATTTAAAGACTTCCGAACGTTTCATAGCAAATCGTCTTGTGAGTGGAATTTTCCAATGTTCTTCCCACTAAATCCTCTGCACTTCAGATTCTCTTCTATCGAAGTCTACTGAATAAACGTCATTGCTTTAGATGTCGCAGACATCGAACACTTTCAATTGGTATTACATTGACAATAAAGGCATTAAGCTATCCACGAATCTAATGAGAGGAAATGAAGATTTATCAGTCAAGGAAGCTTTCAAAGTATATAACAATAGACATCTTCGGATCTTAATTGCCTCTCTTTCTCTTTCTTTTCCTTTTCCTTTTCCTTTTCTTTTCTCCTTTTTCTTTTTCTTTCTCTTTTCCTTTTTCTTTTATTTTCCCTTTTTCTTCTTTTCCTTTTCTTTTTTTTTTTTTGATGCTTTCAACACTCGAGAGAAATTGTATGTGTCAATCAAGGTTGCTCAACCTAAAAGAGATCATGTATGTTAATCAAAGATTGCTCATTCCGAAAGGAAACATATGTGTCAATCTTAGATTGCTCAATCATCAGGTATGTCAGGTTTTTTAGAAGTGTCTCATGTGCTAGTTTAGAGAACTATCAATGGTAATTCATAGCGTTAAACATCTTACTTGATTTAACTGCTTCATAACCTTAGCCTTGTAGTGGACAAAAAGATTGGATATAAGAAAATGAATTTGGCTTAGAGACAAACGAGAATGATAGTCGAACAAAGAAAGAAACCAAGTTTCTTTTTCGAAGAAAAATGAATGAAGAAGGCAAACATGGATCACAAATGCCTTTATAAAGAATCTCTTGAACAATAAGAGATTGAACATAATTTTGAACATTCACATAATCAGAATACGATTCAAATGGAAATATGTGCTAAGGTGACCCCATTTCTTTGGACAACCATTATGAGAACGAGGAGTAGCTTTCTCAAAAGATCATCTCATATATCTCGTTCTTTCTTTAAGTCAGCTTGCGATCTTTGATGAAAAACCCTTATTACTGTAATCGCCCTTTTCTTGAATGTGATTCTTCTATGAAAATGTGATTCAGCTTTCTATTCTTGAATGTAGAAAACCGCTCGAGATTGAAAGATTCTTCGTAAGAGGAGTGTGATTCTCTTAACTTGGCCTTTGCCCCAGTGTAGCAAGCTTACATAAATGGTGAAAGGACTTTGCTATAGTATAGTGGTGAAGGCCATTGTCACAATTTAATAATGATGGCTTTGTCCCAGTGTAACGATGAAAGCTTTGCCCCAGTGTAGCAATGAAGATTTTTGCTCAGTTGATGATTGACAAAGAAAATCTTCAAATCGTTCAAAGTTGTGACCTCTTGATCTATATTGACTGCCTCAATCATGCAATTTAAGAATTATCTTGGCCTTGTACATTTCCTTTTCTTTTTCTATTTCTTTTTCATTTTCTTTTTTCATTTCCTCCTTTCTTTTTCTTTTCTTTTTTCATAACTTTCTTTTTTTTTAGGCCAAATATATTTTTTTTCATGACTGGCTGAATATAATGCAATCACATATAGAAGATCAACCACCTATAAGCCATCCTTCGCGACTTCAATAATCACTCCATGTTGTTTCTTTGTCAATGTTCCTCGGTACCATGATAGAGTTATTTCTCAAGCAAAACTCAATGAAAGAATTTGAGACTTCGAGACAATTTGTCAAGTTACTAAGTCCAAGTTCCCAAGATTATCATCCTTAGTCTTGGAGTCACCTTCCAAAAGGAGAGAAGACAAAAGCTAGAAATGATATAGGAAAAGTGTAGATTGAAAAAAAAGTTGAAATATAGGAATACTCAAAGAACTACAAGTCTTTAATTATGAAGCAGTAAATCATAAAAGTCCATCTCTATTTAATTACCATCGAAACTCTCTTGGTAACATGGGGTGGGTAGTTTTGAATTGTTGCCACATGGTTAGATGTGACAGGTTTGGCAAAAGGCTCTCAAGTGGGGTAAACAAATATGGAGATTCACTGCAGCTATACATGATGAATTTAGCGAAACAATGATGAATCAGTAATTCAAGTTGGTTTACCACAAAAATCACGTGTGATGGGATAGGCTCAAGGTTTTATAGTAAGTAATTTCAAATTCTTACTTCCCGAGGGGGTGTTTTGCCCCAGTGTGATAATCGAAACCTTGTCTAGGGAGGAATGGTAATACGAAACTTTTCACATGAACGACGATCAAAATAAAGGTTGCAGTTGATTGAGAGTATAGTTGATAATAACGAATATACTTTTCATGAGAAGGGTAAAATAGTCAAGAATTGACCAATTTTCCTCAACGATTATAGTGAAAGCATCGATTTTCTTTCTTTTTCTTTTTCTCTTTTCTTTTCTCTTTTCTTTTTCTTTTTTCTTTTTCTTTTCTTTTTCCTTTTTTGAAAGAGAGCGGAGAGGCTGGACAATGAAATACCCTAACTTGAGATGTAACATGCATAATTTGCATTTGTGATTGGCGTAAAAATAACAACTATATTGGTCAAAAATGGAGGAAACAAATCCTTTATTAATCGCCAAAGTACACAATGAAGAAAAGAAATATCTCCAAATTGAGAGGGTGGAGATGATGAGGGATAAACAACTTTTTTAAACAAAATACTGAGACTGAAATGAAACTTTCCAAAACACTTATTGAATACTCTGCAACTTTATCTAACCTCCTTAGGAAAGATAGCCAGACAATCTATGCATAATACTTCCGAACATAGTCTGAATTGACTAGGCTTGATAATTCACAGCCATCCATATTGGTTAAGATTAATGCCCCTCCAGAGAAAGCCTTTTTCACCACAAATGGTCCTTCATAATTTGGAGTCCATTTTCCTCGATGATCCTTTTGAAATGGAAGGATCCTTTTCAGCACCAGATCTCCCTCTCTGAATCTTCTTGGGCGAACTTTCTTATCATATGCTCTCATCATCCTTCTTTGATAGAGCTGACCTCTACTCAATGCTGTTAATCTCTTCTTTTCAACGAAATTGAGTTGTTCATAGCGATTCTGGACCCATTCAGCCTCTTCCAATTTAGCTTCCATCAAAACTCGTAGTGATGGAATTTCCACCTCAATTGGGAGCACAACCTCCATACCATATACTAAGGAAAAAGGCGTTGCCCCAGTAGATGTACGAACTGACGTGCGATAACCGTGTAGAGCGAAGGGAAGCATTTCATGCCAATCTTTGTACGTTACAGTCATCTTTTCAACAATTCTTTTTATGTTTTTGTTTGCAGCTTCAACAGCCCCATTCATTTTTGGTCTGTAGGGGGTGGAATTGAGATGTTTAATCTTGAATTGCTCACATAGCTCACTCATCATCTTATTGTTCAAGTTTCTAGCGTTATCTGATATTATGGTCTCAGGGAGGCCGTATCGACAAATGATCTCCTTCTTGATGAATTTGATCACGACCCCTTTTGTCACATCACGATAAGAGGCTGCCTCTACCCATGTGGTAAAGTAATCTATGGCCACCAAGATAAATCGATGTCCATTTGAAGCTTTAGGATCAATGGGTCCAATCACATCCATTCCCCACATAGAGAAAGGCCAAGGAGCAGTTAAAATGTGTAACTCAGATGAAGGAGCATGAGTCTTGTCTGCATAAATTTGACATTTATGACATTCTCTTGCATACTTAATGCAATCTGTTTCCATAGTCAGCCAATAATAACCAGCTCTCAAAACTTGTCTAGCCATCATATGCCCATTTGCATGGGTACCACAAATTCCCTCATGGATTTCTTTCATAATCTTATTAGCTTCTGTGGCGTCCACACATCTTAACAGTACCATGTCATAGTTTCTTTTGTAAAGTATCTTCCCATTTAAGAAAAATTTCACTGCCAATCTTCTCAGAGTTTGCTTGTCATTTTCTGATGCATTAGGAGGATAGGTTCCGCATTTCAGATATTGTTTGATGTCTTGAAACCACGGCTTGTCATCTGAATCATTCTCAATATTCATGCAGGAGGCGGGAATATCTCGCTTTTCGATTTTAATTGGTTGGACCCTTCATCGAAATCCACATTGAACATGACTGCTAGAGTAGCCAATGCATCTGCTATCCGATTATTCTCTCTTGGGGAATAATCAAAAGTAATTTGATCAAATTGCTGAGATAATCTTGTTATAAGTTGCTTATAAGGCAATAATTTAGCATCTCTGGTTTCCCATTCTCCTCTTAATTGATGAATCACTAGCAAAGAGTCCCCCATGACCTGGAGCCTTTCAACCTTCATATCTAGAGCAGCTTGAATGCCCATTGAACAAGCTTCGTATTCAGCCATGTTGTGCGTACAATCAAAACACAGCTTAGCAGTGAGAGGGAATAATTCTCCTCGAGGCGATATTAATATTGCGCCTATTCCGTGACCCAATTCATTCAAAGCCCCATCAAAGAACATGGTCCACATATCTGGATTTGATATTTCTTTCTCTGTTGCTGCAGTGAGGATATGCTCATCAGGGAAGTCAAACTTCATCGGCTCATAATCCTCTATAGGTTGCTGTGCCAGATAATCAGCTAGAGCACTCCCCTTTACTGACTTTCGAGTCACATATGTGATGTCATACTCGGATAAAAGAACCTGCCACCTTGCAATTCGTCCCGATAAAGATGGTTTCTCGAAGATGTATTTCACTGGATCCATTTTCAAAATAATCCATGTCGTGTAATACAACATGTATTGCCTTAAGCGACGTGCAACCCAGGCTAGAGCACAACAAGTTTTTTCCATCGAGGAGTACCTGGTTTCACAACTGGTAAACTTTTTGCTCAAATAGTATATAGCTCGTTCTTTCCTACCAGAGTCATCATGCTGCCCCAGTACACATCCCATTGCACTTTCTGTTACGGTGAGATACAAAATGAGCGGACGTCCAGGCACTGGTGGTACGAGGATCGGTGGGTTTCGTAAATACTGCTTAATTTTATCAAATGTTGTTTGACAATCTTCATTCCAAATGCCATCATTGTTTTTTCGAAGCAACTTGAAAATAGGCTCACATGTTGTGGTCAATTGTGCTATGAACCTAGCAATATAATTTATCCGACCCAAAAATCCTCTAACTTCTTTCTGTGTTTGTGGAGGCGGCATTTCAAGAATTGCTTTGACTTTGTCAGGGTCGACCTTGATACCTTCTTGGCTAACCACAAATCCTAACAATTTACCAGAGGTTGCCCCGAATATACATTTGCTCGGATTGAGCTTGAGCTGGAACTTTCTCAATCGATCGAACAATTTGCGAAGAACGGTTGTATGTTCTTCCTCCTCTTTTGACTTGGCAATCATATCATCTACATACACTTCAATCTCCTTGTGCATCAAATCATGGAATAAAGTAACCATGGCTTGCTGGTAGGTGGCCCCAGCATTTTTCAAACCAAACGGCATAACTTTGTAGCAGAATGTTCCCCACAATGTAATAAATGTAGTTTTTTCATGATCTTCAGGTGCCATTTTTATTTGATTGTAGCCCGAAAAACAATCCATAAAAGAGAAGGTAGAGAAACCAGCAGTGTTATCTACCCACATCAATGTGAGGGAGTGGAAAATTATCTTTAGGGCTTGCTTTGTTTAAATCCCTATAATCCACACACATCCTAACTTGCCCATTCTTCTTTGGCACAGGAACAATGTTTGCAACCCATTCAGGGTAATTGGACACAGTAAAAAATCCAGCATCGATTTGTTTCCTGACTTCATCCTTTATCTTAATTAACATGTCCGGCTTCATCTTTCGCAACTTTTGCCTTACTGGTTTACACTCAGGTTTGAGTGGTAAATGATGCATTACAATATTCGTGTCTAGCCCAGGCATGTCTTGATAGGACCAAGCAAAAATATCGACATATTCTGTGACCAAATCAATAAGCTTTTTGCGAGTTTCTGTAGAGACATTAGTGCCAATTTGAACCTCCTTGACTTCTGCTTGTGATCCCAGGTTAATTATCTCTGTTAACTCTTCATGGGGGCCCAACGCTTTTTCCCCTTCCTCTATCATTTCTAACAACTCAGCACTAGGTTCAAAATCTTCTTCTTCCTCGTCAGACTCAACATTGTGTATAGGAATATCAAGTTCGTATTGAGAATCGTTTGCACATTCAATCTCAGTATTATTGCTTAAGATGTTGATAATTTGACATAGAGAGAAAAGAGAAGAAAAAAAGAGTAAATATTTTGCCATGGAGAGTGTAATATGCAATAGCAAAAGGAAATGAACTAAAATCTTCATTGAATGATGAAATTTACTTGAACACATAGAAAGAAGTCTGGAAAATGAAATGAGTAAAATGACTAACCTAACTTGAAATTGAAAATTGAAATTGCAAAAAACAATAAAAAGTGGTCAATTACTTTGACATCTTAACAGCAAATGACGGTAATTCAATAGTACTCCAATTGTTGAGCTCGAAGTTTTCTGGGCACGGGTAGATCCATGGACCCAATTCTTCCTCTTTAGTCACTACTACAACTGCAAAATCACCTGGACGAATTATACCAGCACTTTCAAACGAGTGGTAGAGATGAGGGATGACTTTTCCTCCATATTCTGGTTTGCGACTTTCAAATCTGGCCAAACGCCTCTCTTTTTCTCGCTTCTGTACCCTGATCATATCTGCTTTATTCGGCTTATACCCAAGCCCAAATCTTTTTGTATTTTTCGATAGGCTTAAAACGTCATCTAAACGACTGTTGCTTTCTTTGAACATCATGGCTGAAGATCGAGATTTAGATTTCTTGCCTCCCCCATATAGCGTCGTGGCACTTGCCACCTCGAATGTTTGAAACGACGACTCAAAAGCTTCCTCTGCTGCATCAATATATGGCATCGAAGCTGGCCTAGAAACCAAGATATCCTCTTGACCAGATACAATTACTATTCTCCTTCCAATTGAAAACTTGAGTTTCTGGTGCAGCGATGATGGGACAGCTCCTGCAGAATGTATCCAAGGCCGCCCTAATAAGAAATTGTAAGCAGAGGGGATATCCATAACTTGGAAGGTTATGTTAAATGTGCATGGACCGATTTGTATTGGAATCTCAATGTCACCCACCACCTGACTGCGTGCCCCATCGAAGGCCCTTACTACTACGGTACTTGGCCTCATATGGGACATCTCCACTGGCAATCTTTCCAACGTTGATTTTGGCATTATGTTCAAAGAAGACCCATTATCCACCAGGACTTTTGCTACTAAAAAGTTCTTGCACTTGACTGAAATATGCAGTGCCTTCGTGTGTCCTGTGCCTTCGGGCGGTATCTCATCATCAGTGAAAGTTATGGTGTTGTGAGCAGTTATATTCCCCACGATATTATCTAGACCATCTGAAGTGATGTCCTTGGAAACATATGCTTGATTCAAAGCTTCCAATATCGTGTCTCGATGCGAATCAGAAGATAGCAACAAAGATAATATGGAAATCTTAGCAGGCGTCTGATCTAGCTGTTCCACTACTTTGTATTCACTTTGCTTAACCAACTTTAGAAATTCTTGAGTTTCTTCTTTAGACACAGTCTGTTTGCCCCTTGATTTCTTCATCACTGTTGTTTCTTTAGGCTTGACATTGCTATCAGTATTACCTTCAACTTTCTCATTTTTCTCTTCTATTGTATTCTTTGAGCACTTCAATAACTGATCTGGAGTGTAGCATTTCCCACTTCGTGTTACCCCTCCCGTTCCGGAAATGTTGTCAACTGGAAGTGGTGGCGTTTCTGAGTTAATAGTTACTTTGTACTCATAACTCCATGGTACTGCCTTAGAACTCTTGTACTTGAAAGGAGCCGGCACCTGAATGGTGATCGACTTTGGATCATGAGTAGTAGTCTTCTCACGGTAATAAATCGTGAGTGGCTTCAGTTTGAAAGATGAATTCAAACTTTCTTTAGGCAGCAATTCTTCCACGGCGTCTATTTCCTCCTCCTGGTGATGGGCTTGGGTGACCATAAGAAATTTTGAGTCCACCAGTTCTTGGACCCTCTTATGAAAATGGCGACATTGTTCCAACGAATGCCCCTTTGCCCCAGCATGAAATAGGCAAGTCAAATTATCATCGAATCCTTCTTGAACAAGGTCCTTGTGTGCATACTCTATTGATACATATCCGTTAACGAGGAGAATCTCAAAAAGCTTCTCCTTAGGAGTCATGATCTCTGCAACATCTATCTTCTTGATAATATCCTGACATTGATCTATTGCATTCACCTGATGATTTGGTAAAGGATTATTATCAACATTGGGTCCCTCCTCTTTTTTGAAATTTAACCATCCGACCTTAATGAGCTCTTGCACCCTATACTTCAAAGCAGTGCAATTTTCTGTAGAATGCCCAACAGCACCTGCATGGTAATCACACCTTGCATTAGGGTCATACCATCTTGGATAAGGGGGTTGCAGTGGAGCAACAGGCTTGGGTGCCAACTGATGGTTCTGAATTAACTGAGGCGAGAGCTCAGTATATGTCATCGGAATCGGATCAAATTGGGCTTGCTTATAAGGTGCTCGATTATTTTGCTGACCTGGAGTGATTGTTTGTTGTTGTCTACGAGACTGAAAATTCTGATTCATTTGGGGTCGGGTATTTTGGCCATAAAATGGGGAGTACTGTGCTGATGCATTATTCACCTGGTGTGGATAGTATCCGTATGTAGGTAAATAATTCGCAGGATATTGTGCGATGGGTTGGTGGATTTTTCGATGGGACTTATCCACCTTCCCTATCATCTGTACTTCTCCCTCCTTCTTTTTTGAAGTATTGCCCTTCTTTGTGCTTGAGGATTCAGCAGTTTTGGCTATTCTACCATGCTTGATCCCGTACTCAATTCTTTCCCCAATTGTCATGATATCGGAGAAATTGGTTGACGCACTTCCAACCATATGTTCATAGAATGGGGACCTTAAGGTATTGATGAACATGGCAGAAAGCTCCTTATCCGTTAAAGGGGGTTGGACTTGAGCTGTCGTATCCCGCCACCTTTGAGCATAATCTTTAAAGTCTTCAGTACTCTTCTTTTCCATCCTCTGTAAGTCCAGTCGGTCGGGAGCCAAATCAAAATTGTGCTTGTACTGTTTGAGGAAGGAATCAACCAAATTCTTCCATGTGACAACATGTGAACTATCCAACTGCATATACCAACGGGTGGCTGGACCTTTCAAGCTGTCCTGAAAGCAATGTATAAGCAGCTTATCATTATGAACGTGTGCTGCCATCTTCCTACAATACATAACAATGTGACTTTTAGGGCATGTTGTCCCGTCATATTTTTCAAATTCTGGCAGTTTGAATTTTGGTGGGATTACAACGTCTGGAACCAAGCATAATTGAGTGGCATCCATGTTCCCAAAAACACTAGTGCCTTCGACTGCCCTCAACCTTTCCTCTAAAACTTCCAGTTTTTCATTAGAGGGCGCGGCTAACTCCTTCTTTACTTCTGGGTCATCCAAGTTAGGGACCGCAAAAGGTATTTTTGAGAACTCTGGCTTGAAATAAGAAGCACCAGCTTGGCTAGCCATGAGTATTTGGGGGATTTGGCCTTCTTTAAATGATGGAAAAGGGTATTGCCCAACAGGTATGTCATATAAGGGGTTATAGGGAGTATGTTGTGGCATGGACGTTTCTGCTGTCGTACGAACATGTGAAGCGAAACTGGGTGGAAATGGTAGGCCCGCTTGAGGGTTTCCAATCGGAGTGTCTGGTGCAGTCGTATCTGCCACCATTTTGCCCTTCTCTAAAGCGGCAATGATTGCATCAACCTTTTCCCTGATTTCCTCGATGTTCCGCTTAGTCTTCTCTTGTTCACCCTTTTCTTCCATAATCCTTGTTCTACGCCTAGTGTTGTAAGCGTGGTAGGCTCTTGTTGAACGAGCTATTTTACTGTTCTGTTTTTATTTTTAAAAGAAAAGTCTTAGAATAAGTACAAAAGGAAAAGAACAGTATGAGATGCATGAATGAATGAAATTTTATTATTGAGGGGAAAAAAATGAATATATCTACAAAATAAACAATTGGGAATTGGAAAACAAGGAACAGGGAACATTAATGAAAGTGACCAAAGTACCCAAGGTCTCTACGAATCATCCCTAAAAACTCAAACAACTCCTCCGCATTAGAGGCCATAGGTGATGTATTCTCTCGCAGATCCCTTGCCCATTCTGCAAATCCTCGGGCTCTCTCCTAGCCATGATCTTGATAGTGTTCATGGTTTGATTTACTTTCCCAAGAATTATTTGCATGTCTTCCCTCATAATGGCATAATCTCCCCTTAATGAGGAGTATTTTTCCTCTAGTTGTCCTCTCTCTAGTGACAATTGTTCGCTTGCTGTTTGAAATGCTTGGAGTTGACGTTCCAACGATCTTGAATAACTTTTAAAAGCTTCAGACTCTTCTGATTGAGCCTGCATGTTCACGCGTAGATTGTCCAGTGTTCGCCTTAGAGCAGTATTGGCTTCTTCAAACTCGATAAGTTGCGTTTTCTGCTTGTTGATGGTTTCATTTAATTCCGCAACTAACTCTAAGAGAGTCTCTTTGCCTTTTGAAAGGTCTTTGATCATGTTCTCTTGTGTACGAGTTGCCCTTCGTAATGCAGCATTTTCATTCCTCAGAGCATGATTCTCCTTAATCAACCTTCTATTCTCCTCGTCCAATATATCATAATCCCTTTCTCGCTTGGCTCGGTTTTTTGAAACTCTCTCTACTTCTTCGAGTTTGCCACTAGCTTGAGTTACCTGGTTCATCAAACGTTTGACCTCTTGCTGTAACTTTTCATTTTCTAGCTTCAATGTTTGATTTCTTCCCACTAACTCTTTCCGCTCTGTCGCTAGCTGGTTAGACTTATCTACTGCTCTATTAGATGATTCTCCCACATTGTCACGAGTCGTAATTGGGATCTTGCACCTCTTAATGCGCCATTGCAAATATTCTGGAGTAACTCCCTCAGAATGACTATTGTCATTTATCCTTCTAACTGTTCTCCAGGAAGTCAGCACTTGTCGCTTCTTTTCGTTAGAATCCCTACAACTGTAGGAAAATTCTAATTTATGCAGACCATGAGTTGCTGGTATGAACTGCTTAAACCAACTTTGTCGCAAGGCCAACAATGGAGCATAATGGACGCATCCCCAAGGGCCTACTAGAGGAACTGTGTGGAAACTCCCGCATCTATAGATTAAGGCTTTTAGGGGCATCCAATGTGCCTTCCAAATCACATGTTCTAACTTGGAATTCGAAAAGAATGACACCCATGCTTCTTTCCTTGGAAAACTTGAATTCCATGGTGCCGTGCCAAATTCTGCAATTGTACTCCTTGTTAGATTCCAGGTGCTGCTGAAGTTGATTTTTGGACAGCCAAAATCTTCTGGGAACTTCAAATGGCTATGCACCCAAATATAGAGTAAGGGCACACAACATCTCAACTTCCCGCCTTTGTTGGACTTGCAATAATTGAGCGCCCGAACCGTTTCCGCTAGAAGAGGTATGGTTGGATCCACCCCTTGCTCAATGCTGAAGAATAGCTTCAAGACATCACCATCCACATATCCTTTAACTCTGGGATACAAGACCATCCCGTAGATGCACAAAGCTAACAGAACCAGGCCCTTTTCTTCATTTATGTGTTTGCGAGCGAGTTCTGTTAGATAATCTGCAGATATAGACTCTTCGACCCCTTTCACTTTCACATTTTTCTGCACTTCCTTCAGGTGTACAGCTAGAAATTTGGATAAAGTTCTCTTTGCAGTTAACTGTGGGTTGAAACAATAGATCATTTCTCCACCTTTTTCTTCAATGTTCAGCATCGTGTGGTACTCCTCAATGGTCGGGACTAAGTCGAAATCTTGAAATACGAAACACCTGTAGGCCGGGTCCCAGAATTCTAACAAAGCCTGGATGGTGAACCGATTAACTGGAATGTACATGAGGTCTGCAATATGGTCGTATCTCTTTGAGAACAAAAAACTTCTTTCCGGCGTTAAACCTTCCCAAATGGCCTTCAGCTCTCCTAACTCGTTAGCAATTATTTGAACTTGACTTGAGAAGGATGATGACACGAGGCTTTTATAAGGCAGATTATCCCCATGTTTTAGTTGTGTCTGCTCTGCCCATTGTAGCACAGTACTCAGCTCATCATATTCAGAGGAAGATGACCGTATCGACTCTATGGGTACGTTGGCATTCATTTTGTTCCCTTTTTGGAGGAAAAGAAAATGTAAGGAAATAATAATTAACTACCGCTTTAAATTAAAATAGATTTTTCATGCGCCAACACGGGAGCATTCACAATCTCCTCGAAGGTCGACATTACTTCATCTAAAAAAGTAAGATAATGCCATAAAGAAATGAATTTAAATTAAAAATGTGAGAAAACTACTTTAATGTCATGAAAAATGGGGAGGACCTTTCATGCGCCTACACGGGAACATTCGCAATCCCCTCAAAGATCGACACTACTAATTCCAAAACATGATGCATGACTAAATGACATGAATAAACTAAATACCAAATACGACTTCAAATGGAGTAAGAAAGGGGAAAAAAAACAATCAAAAAGGAAAGGGAAAAAACACTCCTTGGGATAGATTACTTTTTAGGAAAAACAAAGATTCAAAAGAAGATAAAAAGGGAAAAAAAAAATTGAAAAGAATGTAGGGATAACTTTTCTACTTAAATAAAATAGAAAGACTCTTTTTTTTAAGAAAACAAGCTTTTCCCTTTTTAAAGAAAGTTTCTTGTTTTGGCAAGATTTAAATTTCTTAAAACCCCATTTTTTTAAAAATAAAAATTGAACTCTTTAATCTTTTTTTTTTTTAAAAAAAAACTTCTTTGTCTTGACAAAATTTAACTCTTTATTAGAAAACCCTCTTTCAAAACAAAAATTAAGCTAAAAAAAAAAAAAAAAGGAAAAAAAAAAGAGATTTTTTTTTTTAAAAAAATAATAAATAAATAAATAAACAAAAACTTAAACCTTTTACTTAAAAGAGAATTTTCCTCAAAACAAAAAAATGAACTTTTATTTTTCAAAGATTTTTTTGTGTCTTGACCGAACTTAAACTCTTTAGAAAAAAGTTTTTTCAAATAAAGTCTAAACTTTAGTTTTCAGAGAATTTTTATTCTTGACAGAAACTTAAACCCTTTTAAAGAAAACTTTTTACAAAGTCTAATCATTGAAAATAAACATTTTTTTTTAAAACAAAGTCTAAGTTTTTTCAAAGAATTTTATTCTTGACAAAACTTAAATCCTTGAAAAGAAAATATTTTTTAAACAAAGTTAAAACTTTTTTTCAAAGATTTTTATTCTTGACAAAAACCCTTAAAAGAAAATTTTTTTTTAAAACAAAATCTAAGCTTTTTCAAAGAATTTTATTACAAAACTTAAACCCTTTAAAAAAAACATTTTTTTTAACAAAGTTAAACTTTTTTTTAAAGAATTTTTCTTGACAAAAACTTAAATTCTTGAAAAGAAAACATTGTTTAAACAACTTTTTTTAAAGAATTTTACTTGACAAAACTTAAATTCTTTTAAAGAAAACTTAAAGTTTAAGCTTTTTTTAAAAAGAAAAAATGAAGGAAAAAAAAACAAGAAAAAAAAACAAGTGACACTAAGAAGAGTGGACTTTGAAACCTATTTTCCATGATTTACCCTTTTATTCAAACTAAAGATGACAATACAAAATGATGACATGAATGTGAAGTGAGGTAGAGAAATTCTAACCCTAATGGATAAAAAGGTCCCCAAATTAATCCAAGTGTTATAAAATAACAAATGAACTAACTTGAGTGAGGATTTTTCATGCGCCTGCACGAGGGCAATTATGTCCCTTCGAAGGTCGACACTACTACATCCTCGATCCTAATCCTAAAAGTAAAGCCCGGGTATAGAGCTGTGGTTGTGTGTGATATGTATGACAATATAATATGAATTAACAATGTATTCATTAAAGCACAAAATATATTTACACAAGTCACTCCAAAAATAACTATGCAGAAAATAAGATGGACCACATAATAAATAAATAAATAACAAAATGAATCGAATAATAAATAAAAAAAATGAAAACGGCATTGACCCTCTTAAGAAAAGTCCCCAGTGGAGTCGCCAAGCTGTCGCAACGTCATCGCGACGCGGAGCGGCCGACGTCCTTTCCTAAGGATCTCTTTCGAGGTTAAAGGTTTGGAGTCGCCACCAATCATCTTGGGGTGTGATTGGTCACCCGTTTTTAAAAAATTAACTGGTCTTAGAAACCAAAATTGGGTTCGGGGGTTAGTTGTGTGTACGGAAGGTATTAGCACCCTACAACACCCGTTTGAAAACATTCTATTTTATTACTCGAATTCATTAAACAAAGGTCCATGTCTTAACAAAAATAACAAATAAAACTTGGAAAAAATGAAAATTAAAAATTAAATGTCTCACTAATTTCACCTTATCTTTAAATAAAGTAAGGATTTAATTTTGTGAGTGGGGTTAACCCATGACTTTATTATCATGTAGAAATTTCCTAATTAAGGAAAATATTTCACCTCAAGAATTTGAAAATTATTTCACTCCGTCATAGGCTTTACATGAATTATTTTGTCTCTTATTAATTCACATTTTAACGACAGAAATGTAAATTAACAACTTACGAGTGATAAAATCATTCAAAATCATGATTTAATACTTTGAAGCATTTTGAAATTTTAATTTAAAATTAAGACAAAAATTGACATCCAATTCAAATTTTCAAGTTTAACTCAATTAAGCATTACAAATCAAAATTCACTCTTGAAAGACAATTGAAATTCAAACTAAAATTCCAAACCAAAGTAAATTGAAATTAATCACAAAACAAAACCTTAGGCTATTTTCCTTATATACCCTCTTAAACAAAATTAGCTAGAACTTTCGATAATCAATCCTCTTTTTTTAATTTAAGATATTAAGCAGCCAAAATAAATAATGATAAAAAAAAGAAGATGGGTTGAACCTCATTTTAAAAAAAAAAACATTTTGATTTTTGACTTTTGAAATTTGACTTAATCTTTTAGGAATTGAAAGTGATTTGCAATTTAATTTAAAAGGGGAAAAAAAAGCCATTGATTAACTTCCAATTTAATTAAAATTGAAATTACTATTTAATCTAAAACCATAAGACATTGGTTTGGAATCTCACTTTAACACGAAATTGACGTTGATTTTTGAATTCTAAAACAAAACTCGTTTTGAATTTTGCTTCAAAAATCCAAACTAAATAGATACAACTTGAGATTCATTTGAAAGAGAAAATCCAAAATCACCTTGAAATTCATTTGAACTTGAAATTAAAACCATTTGAGGGGAAATTGACATCTAATTTTAGATTTCAAATTAAATCCGGTAAGCAATTATTAAATTGGCCTTCAAATTAGAATTTAATTGAAATAGATAAGAAGTTCAATTTTAAAGCAAATTTGAACATGATTTAAGAATTTCAAAGTAAAAATCAATTTGAGATAAAACTTCAATTAGAAATCCCAACTACAAGTTAATTGAAATGACAAATAAGAATTTGAAAACTAATAAAAGAGAATGAAGGAAAGGAGGAAAAAAAAAATTGAAAGCAAAATATATACCAAAAATAAAATTAAAAGGGAAAATAAAAATTAAAAAAAAATGTGAAGACAATTAAATGGGGAGGGACCCACCTACCTTTTCTCTCTCTCCCACTCTCCCCTTCTTCTTCTTTTTCACGAAAATGTCCACCCTTTTTTCTTTTCCTTCCCTCTTTTTTCTTTTTTAACTCTTCCACCTTCCCTCCTCTTTTATTTTAAACCTCACTTAGGAACCTCGTCGGAGTCAACGGACAAGTGGCGGCGGCGGCGGTGGTGCGGCGGTGAGCGACGGCGGCGAGCGGCGGTGGTTGTGAACTTAGATCTTTGAAAATCCTTCTAAAATCTCTATTTTTCCCTCTCAAGCTCACACACTCTCTCTAATAATATAGGGGGGAGAGTGGGGAGTTGGAGAAAAAAATGGGAGAGGGAAACGTGGGGAAAAAAAAAAAGAAAAGAAAAAAAAAACAATAATAATAAAAATAAAAATAAAAATAATAAATCAATAATAAATCAATAAATAAAATAAAATAAAAATAATAAAATAATAAAATATAAAAAAAATGAAAATAAAATATAAAGTAAATAAAAATAAAACAAAACAAAAATAAAAATAAAACATGATAAAATAAATAAATAAATATAATAATAATAATAAAATGACATAAAGAAATAAAATAAAATAAAATAAATAAAATTAAATGAAATAAAATAAAATAAAAAGATAAAGAAATAAATAAAATAAAATAAAAAAGTAAAATGAAAATGAAAACCAAAAACAAACTTTTTGATAATATATGGGGAGAGGGATTCGAACCTCCGACCTCTTGATCGGGTTACAAGCTTTATGCCAATTGAGCCAAACTCTTGTTGACATACAAAAAACAAATTGCCACCAAATATTGAAAAACTTCAAACATTATTACTAAAAATCAAGCCGGACCAAATACGGTGTCTACAGAACCGTTACAAACATTCGTTGTAGACTTGACCGTTCTTCGCCAACGACGCTTCAACGAACAAAAACGCAGCAGCCCTCTCGTTGTTTCTTTGCTGGAAATTTCTTCTTCAAAGACACAATAACCACAGAGGTTACACCGGTATGTCTCTAAGTCTAAGAGGCAAAAGACTTGTGGGAGTCTTTCTCTAAGAGGGAGGCTAGAGAGAATTCTAGGGTCTTGTTTTGTGAGTCTAAGAGCAAGAGGACTACTAAACCATTAGGTCTAATGTTCTATTTATAGGAGAAAGGCCATGAATAAAATATTCACATTAAATCAATTATTTCCATAAATGATTTAATCTATTCCTTATTTAATCAATCCATGATAAATCAATTTCATAATTGATTAATCTTTTCCACAAATGACTAATTACTTCCATAAGTGATTAGATCATTTCCATAAATGATTAATCACTTCCATAAGTGATTAATTATATCCATAATTGATAAATTTTCAATTAATTAACTCTTTAATTAATTAGTCACCAATTAAATATCACATATTTAATTTTTGGCCTTGAATTAATTAATTGCCCAAATTAATTTTAGGCCTTAAATTAATTAATTCATGTTTGAACTCTTTCAAATTTCTATAAATTTAATATGAATCAAATTCACATTTATATTTGAAATTTCTTCAAATATTTATTTCTCTCATAATAATATATCAATATATATTATATTGTTTCCCTTAGTAAATTGAACAATTTCAATTTACATTTATTACTTAGTTGCCTCAAATTACTTTATGAGCTACCAGTGGGACCTAATGGACCTGCAGATCAGAAGCTCCAACGATGTGAGATTAATTAGTCAAACTCATTAACCAAATTAATCAATATTCGTTAACTGTGTGTACATTCCACTATAGACTCACAGTTGCACTCTTCTCACTGCAGACATATTTTCTGTGTCCACGGATATAGACCAATAACGACTAGTTAGTCCTTCACAAGTGTCCGTAACACCAGCTGGGTCAAATTACCGTTTTACCCCTGGGTTACTTCTATTTACTTAAGTATCAGTTCTCCTCTAATGAACAACCTGTTTGTGGTCCAACCATCAAACAAAAAACCCTCTCGTGCCATTGAGAGGGTAGGGCCCTTTGTTCAAGACTTGGAGTCACCACTTAAGGGAACACTCATCTACTTCCCTAAAGTCAGGAAGGAGTGAATTCCATCTTGTACGATTATGTTTCCAGCTCCCCACTCGGTCTTGTCCCCAAAATGGTAGGCTTATTGAGTCGGTGTATTGGCCACTCTCACCCATACAAATCAAAGGACAATCCCTCATGAGCAGGAGTCCATAATCAACTCAGGATTAAGACTAAGTTGTCTAGGTCATCCTAGTGAAATAGAAACCTAACTAGTTAACAGTGTTATAACTAGTGGTTACTATTTTGTGGTCCGGTCTTATGCAAACTCATTGCATAGGATACTCCCACTCGCATGTCTCCTACACGAACGCGTTGGATCATAATGTTTGTATCAAATACAAAGTGTGTCGTATCCATAGTGTCACCAGGATAAGGCACCTAGTCTTATCCCTATACTATAGACCCTTTAGGTTGTTTCTTGAACAGTGATCCCCATATGTCGCTACATATAGTTCAAGACTCATATTACAGCCTAGGATGTCTAGTTTATTGGATTAGGGTTATTTTAGGCAAAGACAATCAATAAAATAACTAATAATACTTAATGAAAAAATACATCAATATTATTTCATTAATATCCAATCAATGGTTACATTCACTATCTACGAGTTTTAGGGCATAAAACCCAACATCTAGAGCTTAAACACTTAATGACCAATAAACCTCAACACTAATAAACTGGAGACAACAACAAATCTTACCCAAACGGTCCCGTTTCAATGCTAGACGGGTTATATAAACCTCAACCAGCGAGTCAGAACGCTTCTTGGGCAGTGGGTATTCAAGTTCAAGTGATTCGAACCCCAAACAATCACCTAGACGGTGCTGCAGAACAGAACTTCACTATTATCCAAAATTTCAGCACCTAAATGACATGGGTATTCTGATTTTAAAACCAAATGAGCGTGGGTCAGCACTAAAGCTTACCGGAATCGCCAAATGGTTCTGAAATGCCCATGTTTGAGATTGAACAGCGCTGAACAGAGACGAATCTGCGAGGAATACGAAGTCCCAACTGTTGGTTGCACACAGAACCGACTGAATGAGAGTGAAGAGAGTTAGATCGAGCCTTAAATCAACTAGATCGTGAGAAGAGAGACTTACCCACGAACTTCTTTGGCTGAAAAAACGAGGACAGAGAGAGAGACGGCGCGAACACAGCCAAACGGGGGAGACAGAGCTGCGTGAAGACCTGCACGCCAACTCACGGCTGGGTCTTTGATCTCCGGCAAGGATCGACGACGACACGACACGAGAGGAAGAGATTTACGACCACAACCCACGGGGAGAGAGAGCTCGCGACGAGGGAGAGGGAAATCTGCGAAGAAGGCGACCCACGCGGCAGCGGCGTGACTCAAACGGCGACGGCGGCGCGACCCAGATGGCGGCGCTTCCTTCGATGGCAGCGGCGGCTGAACGGGGAAGGCGACGACGCGGCTGAAGCTCACGGTTGGGGGGGGGGGTTCACACGCATATGAGAGAAAGATATGGAGAGATGAGAGGGCTTTAGAGTTTTTTTGTTCATTTTCTTTAATTCCCTTCTCTTTTAATTTATTTTCTTATTTTCCAAAAAACCAAGAATAGCATTTCCCCAACCAACAACCCAACATTCAGCGTACAATTCAAATGTTTAACGCTTAGGCTTCTCAACTAACATAGACCAAATCCAATGAGTTTTAGGATAGATTTTATTTTAAATAACGCTTAATTCCCAAAAAGATATTCACATGACATGATATTTATTTAACTCCCGATGTACAAGCCAGCTACAATTAAATTAACCTTGGACTTAAATACAAGAGATTAACACATCAAAAATGTTCGGGGCGTTACAGAAACCCTTGCCCATTCCCATCTCCAAAACCTTGCACCAAACGACCCCTAAAAGTATTTTGTATAATTTAACCTCTAACGTATATGTGGTAGAATATTAATGGTACTTTAGAGAAAGATGACAATATATAATAGAGTTAAACTTTAATTGAGATTGGAGAGTTTTTGAGATTTAATTAATAGTTTATATTGTGCATTGATTAGGTTTAATGTCAAGTCTTATTTTTATTCACATGAGTGAGTTTAAATAATTTCTTACTTGTTTTTTTTTTTTTTTTTTTTTTTTTTTTTTTTTTTTTTTTGTTAAAATTAGAAGGTGGATCAGGGATGCGATGGAAGTTGAATGGAAGACAAAAATTGTAATAATTATATAAGTCTTAAATTTAATTTAATGAAATTAAAAGTTAGAGTGGAAATTGATTAACTTTATCAAGTTACCATGATAAAATTGATCGTTTTTTCCTCTTAGTGTAATTATTTTGAAGGTATACCTAATGATAATACTTGATAGTTTTAAATACATATATTTTTTCAATAGGCACTTTGATGGAAAGAAATTCATGTTTGATAAATTGATTAAAATAATTAATTTTTTTTAAATACCTTCAAATATTTAAGATTATTTTTTTAAAATGAAAAATCTACCTTTTATTTTAGAATATTTAATTTTATTCCTAATTAAAATATTTTCATATTAAAGACAACTAAAAGTTTTAGAATATCAAATATGGAACTGAAGAGAAGGCATATATGTATTAACAAGGAAAATATATATTTAGCCTATTTGAAAATATAAAAGCATGAAAGCACATAAAGCACATTATGGTTTGTATCTTTTTTTTATTATTTGGAACTTTAAAAAAGATACAGCTTTTCTTTTTCTCTTTTATAAAAAAAAAAAAAAAAAAAAAAAAGATAAAAAGGATGTAAAAAGTGATGTTTTCTTTGAATTGATTTTTGAAGATAAGCACATCCTAAAATTTTAATATTCATTATGTTAATGTTTTTTTTTTAAAAAATATATCATTATGTTAATGTTAAATGAAGTAGACATATAGCTTAATTAATATTCATTATTTACTTTCCTAAAGATGGAAGGTTTGAATTTCTCACCCATTGAAATCAGAAAAAAAAAAAAAAAAAAAGAGTTAATACTCAATATGGTATTAAATAAGGTCATATAACTTCATATTTAAATTTGTGGAGAAAAAAAATACAACTTTGATCCTTGAAGTTTTACTTAGCTATGATTTATTCATGAATTTTCAATCTCAGGCCCTTTTGTCACTTAGATTTTAAATATTCATGTTTTTAGTCCTTCCCAATCCCCATTAACTTTTGGTATTGTAGCTTATAGAAAGTTGATTCGACTATTAAACAAAAAAAAAAAGTTGATCGAACAATTTTGTCTTATTAATTTTTAGACTGACAGAGCATATTAATATATTAAAATTTTTAAACGTTATTATGTGACAATAATATTTAATTAAATGTTTTTAATATTTTCTAAAATTATCAATCTAAGCATAGTTCAAAATTGGTTACAAAATTATACATTTGTCAATGAGTTAAATGGTTAAATGTTTTTGTGTAGGGTACTATGGGAAGTCCAGTTGCGACCGCAATTTATACAAGGCAAATCCAGTATGTGACTGCAACTTCATGCAACGAATCTAACCCAAACTTGACATGGCTAGGGACGTTACTACATGCATGCTTGATTTTTTTTGCAAATTTATTTCAAAACTATAAGAATATGTAAAATATAACATAATCAGGATCTCTTTAAATCGACAAAATAACATATAGTGATGTTGATGATCAAATTTCGCTAGGTAAATTACCTTCGCTCCAGGTGATAATCGACAGTGAATTTGTTTGAGAGCGGGGGAAGACGTGGCCTGCAAAAGAGTAAACCTGCACACCGGTGTGGTGCTAGCCACACCGCCTCCGATGCTTAAGTCAGAAAACGGAAGAGGAGAGCAAGAGAGCAAGAGAGAGAGAGTTGAGAGTTCGGGTCCCCTTCTTCAGTGGCGAAGAGGGGTATAAATACCTCCTCGTGCTCCTAGGGCTCGGAGGTGTTTCGGGACGAACTAGGTGGAACCGGGGCGGCCAGAGGCAGGAGGGACCGAGCGGAGGCAAACGGGCTAGGCTTCGGCCTTGGGCCGAGGCCGACCGTACGGGTCGGGCCACGTTGGCCCGGCTCGTTGGTCCGGTCTTCCTCTGGGTCGTCTCCTGGTCCTATCTCCGCCCGGTTGTCCTCGCCAGCTCCTTGTACACCATGGTGGTCCAAAATTACCTATAACAAGTGATAATATGTTTTACATGATGGTGCCAATCAAGGCACAATAACAATGGTGATCGACATGATTGGACCAAAATACAGACTCAATACTATCCAAAATGTGAGACAACACATTGCCTACCAAGCAATTTTTTTGTCAATACCACTTATGTTGTTTCCTCACCTGCAAAGTTTGTGAGGGGTGAGTGTTAGGAAATACTTAGTACGTAGCACTCTTAACGAGATAATTTAGAGTTCACAAACACATACATACGTGAACTACAATACAGTCGTGAAGGGAACCCAAGTCATAATGCCTGTCTTATATTATATATTCTTTACATAATATTTGTGTTATCTTTTTTCGGGCATGCATTTAACACATTTGATTGTGTGCATGTTGTATACTTTTGATTAGGGGTGAAAACGGGTCGGGTCTTTACCAAAACCAACCCGACCCGATCTAGTTAGGTTTTTCTTTGTTGTAAACCAACCCGAACCGATTCTAATCGGGTCGGGTCGGGTCGGTTTTGAAGCAGAAGGTCAAAATAAGAATACCACATATAACAGTTGAAGAATCTGATTTTTGCTAAAAAAAAAAAAACTAAAAGAACCCAATTTGTAAAACTGTTTTGAAGTAAAAAACATCCTTGAACCCAAGATGAATATTAACCCAAAATAGAAAGAAAAGCAAAAGAAAACCAGATACCAGAGAAGAATGAAAACCTAAGAATTTTTTTTTAAAAAAAACATCCATCCCAAAATGCAACCCAAAAGTAATCTTATGTTTCAGGAACAGATTCAAGAGAAAAACAAAACGAAGTTCTTACAAAATCCAAACCAGATCAAAGAGATAAAAAATGCAAACCCAAGAGAAAAACAAAATCCAAAAACAAAACCACAAAAACAGATTCAAGAGAAACATGCAAACCCAAACCAGATCAAAGAGAAAAAAATGCAACCCAGATACAAAAACTAGAAGGAGAAGAAGAAATAAAAGCCATTAAAAGGAAAATCAAGAGGAAACTAAAAGAGGAAAAAATACCTAATCTTATGTTTGTCCTACAAAAGTAATATATATATATTTTCTTATAAATATAGTGGGAGATGGCGGTGGGAGGAGTCGACGTCGTTCGTGGTGGAGGAGATGGCGGTGGAATGAGTCAAGGAGACGACGGAAAAGAGAGACTGAGAGAGAGGGGGGAAGGAAAAGAGGCGGAGGAGACGTGAAAGAAGACTGAGAGACTGAAAACGAAAGAGAAACTGAGAGAGAGGGGGAAAAGGAGGCGTGAAAAACGAAGGAGAGACTGAGAGAGACTGAGAAGGGGAAAGGGGGGCGGAGGATTCGAGGTGCAGGCGTGAAAAACGAAAGCGAGAAGGGGAAAAGGAGGCAGAGGATTCGAGGCGCAGGCAGTAGTTCGAAAGAAAGCCCTAAATTTCTATTTAAACTCAAAACCATGAACCGAACCAAACCAAGTCAGTTCGGTTCGGTTCGGTCTGAATAGATATAAAACCGAATCGAACCGAACTCGGTTCGGTTCGATTTTCCGGTTCGGTTCGGTTTCTTTCACCCCTACTTTTGATGCTCATGTTTGAAGGTAGAATGGACCTTTTTGATAGCGTTTTGACACTCAAGACACTGCTTCTGTGGATTTATAGGAGGATTCTGTGGATTTGGCGTTGCCATCTCTTGGGTTTGTTCTTCGTTCTGTCTTCTTGCATGTCGATTTCGTATTCTTCTATGGTAGGTTCTATCCTATAAAGTCTTCTGTCACTCCAGAACCAAACCAAAACGATCCGAACCAAGCCAACCCAACCCAAAACTAGACCAACCCGTGCGAATCGTGCCAGACTGCCCCAAAAACCAAACTGAACTGTGTCTGCCAGTGCGCTTCTAGTTCTCGCTGGCATTCACATCAGCGTCTCAACGCTACGCCTTCTAGAATCCACAGATCGTCACTTTCAGCACTGTTTTCCGTCGGATTTGGTCCAAATTGGTCGCGATTTTAACCGTAATCAATCCTAATCTAGACACGATCTTACAAAGACTTAATTTACTGATAAATGCCCAAACATAGGGGCCCTTATACATTTGATCAAATCAAAATCAGTAAATACTATGGCCAAAAAACCTAAACAGTTCATTCGCAAACCATATCCACAATGCAATTAATCCCACCATGAACTAACACAAATTTCAAGATTAAAATTAAAGTAACGAGATGACTATAATACCAATTGTAGGGTTGAAATCCCTCAGTAGAAGAAACCAAAGACCATACTCGAATTTTAACTTAATCGTGAAATACTAGTACATTGGAAAAAAAAAGACATAATTTCTAAAACTAAGTCTAATGATTAAGCATGCTGTGTATTTGGTGAATTAAATTCTACAGAGAAGGGAAAAATGCAACTCACTTGCGTTGACGACTCTGGGAATTATCTTCATTTCACCCTTCAAACATGTAATTCATTGTAAAGCATACAAAAACAGTCTTAATGCCACATGGGTGGCAAGGCTAAGCCTTGATAAAGAGAAATTAGTTCATGCTACAAAATAAATACATAGTGCATAGAAATAAAGATATAAATGTAGCGCCTTGGTTCTTTCAATGCTCTTTGGACTTGTGTTCCTTCTCTCCCCGTCTCTCTTCTTGCATTTGGACTCCCAATTTATAGACACAAAGGAGACTAAATTCTCCAAGAAATTGACTTGCATGCTCAACTTATCTTCACGCGGAGTCAGAACACTACCACTTGTTAGCGCCTGCTTGAGACAGCTTGCATTTCTACATTCTTCATGCGATCGCAATGGCTCTTTTTCCTTAGATAACTTAGGCAAGTTTAAAACCTACAGAAGATGTGTTAGGCAAAATAAACAATGCGCTACCTCATCGCATCATAAAATTCACTTTAAATACTTCTCAGACGTTTTTTCCTCAAATGCGCTACAATGTAATACAACACAATCTTTTCTAACTTCTTTTAATTTTAATTTTGGATGAATAATGACTTGCTTTTGCAAGTTAATAACACTCTTAAATCGCTAATTATTCCTTGCTAATTATATCTAGTTTAATGGAAATTAATGTTTAAACGTGTGTTCCTTGAAGTTCCGTCTATAGCATCGAGACGCTATAGCTAGCATCAAGACGTTGTAAGGGCGAACGCCTTTCTTTCGTTAGCTACCGTCGTAATGTTGAGACGCTACGAACAACGTCTCAACAGTACCTACCGCTCCTATAAATAGTTAGCTTTTCTTTAGCCGAGTTAAGTTAGAATTTTCCATTTTTGCACTTTACTTTCCATTTGTATTTCCTTTTCCAAATTTATTTTATTGTTTTGGTTAGTTTTAGGATTAAATTATATAAATTAAGTTTATTATGGAGTTTAGTTTAGCGATTTTGATGTCCAGTTAGGATTTTTATTGTTGTTCGAGCATTTATTTGTGTTTAATTTTGTAAATTGAGAGATTATGTAATCTTAATTGTATTGAGAGACTCTTTGAATGTTAAATTGTAGTCTTTAATTGAATTTCCAAGCATGTTTATTACTTGAATTGACACCTCAGTTAATTTGCATGTTTTGTTTGCTAAGCGTGAATGCATAATCTGTAATTATTGTGTTGAAGCGTGGTTTGGTAGCAAATAATCTGGCTCGTGTGTGTGATTTTAATTTAATTGTCTCAATTGTCTCTATAACACTTAACGCAATTGTTTTAATTTTTGCATGGACTGCTAACGTGCCCCGTTTAAATTAAGAAATTTGGGATTCAGTACCATGTTGTATCTGATCGATCTTACATAGACTTAATTACTTTTTCGACCTATTCGAATTAGTAAATTGAGTGATAAGTTATGAATTAAAATAGATGTTTTGCTAAAATCGATGATCACATTTCAAAATTAGCCTAATGAATCTAGAGCAATGATTGATAAGCTTGATTGTTTTATTTGCAATCTTTTAAATTTGTGCATTTAAAATTCTTGTCATTTCATTTTTTTCTAACACCCCGCCCCGTCCAAAGTTATTACTTACTAGCTCAAATTAAAAAGATAAAATTAACCAATTGCGTCCTACATTCGATCCGAACCGTTACTGCAAGTAGCTTTGGAATAGTTTATAAATTAAATTTGGCAGAGCCTTCAACAAGCTGTTTGTCAATAATACTTAGTGATTTGGAAAAATATTTATTGAGGGGGAAATTAGGCAACGTAATACATGAAAATTTTTAATTTCTTCAAAATTTTAAGATGTTGGCCGAAATTTTACAATTCTTCCTTTATGTGTGGTTTAATTATTCCTCCTTCAATTTTTTGTGAAACTCACAGCATATTATGTATGCAAGTTTGCCATATCAACCACATTTAACACTTACTAACTGAAAGGATATATTTTTTTTTAAAAAAAAACATGAATGACTAAATTGAAACTTTTTACACAATAGATACTAAATTGAAAAAAAAAAAAACACAAACAATCAACGGGAAATAGAACATAAATTTAGTTTGCTAATTATAAAAGATATAAACTCCCCTAAAGTATTAATGGCTCCGCTTCACCATATCAATTACATTGCTCAGAAATTTGAAGTATGCATGCCTCCATCTCTTATGAAGTATTAGACTACACAATATTCCCCAGAAACCAGTAATAAATCCAAAAGATATGCTGATAAACAATTCCTTTTTTATAAGTTTGTCTTCATTTTCATCCTCAACATGAACCTTTTGAATCACTTCTTTATAACACTTCTCAAGTGGAGCTCCACAAAGATGGAAGTTTCCTTCATAAGAAGAAGTTGAAAAGCTTTGAAGTTGAGTTCCCGTGGGAATGTTACCTGAAAGGTTATTGTGTGACAAGTCCAATACACCCAAACTTGATATTTGAGACAAGCTAGATGGAATTGGACCAAAGAGATGATTTCTTGATAGATCCAAAGACTCCAATGAATGAAGTTCGCCAAAATTATTTGGAATTCGCCCTGTTAGTTCATTCCTCGATAGATTCAAAGTAATCAAACCAACAAGCTTCGTGATTTCATCAGGAATTTCTCCAGTTAAATGATTGTGAGACAAGTCAATACCCTCTCCAAGCGCCAATACTTCACCTAAAATGAATGTCTCTTTCCCTTTCCACACTATGAGCATATCTTCAGCTGATACAACGGTGAAACCAAAATAGAATAGATCCCAACGTTCATGACCAGTTTCATAGTACCAATTGTAATAACTTTCAGATGACTTTGATCTTTGTGTGAAGACATTGAAATTCTGAATGCAAGTTGGTATGCTCCCTGTAATATTGTTGGATGAAATGTCCAATAGTTGAATACTTTGAAGGTTGCAAAGACTCGAAGGTAAGTTTCCATGGAAGCGATTTGCCTTCAAAGTGAGACGAATCAAGTTTGGTAAGTTTGATCCAATCCAAGATGGTATTGTTCCAGAAAACCTATTGTTCATCGTATCCAACACTTTCAAACTTGGGATGTAGGACCACAAAGGAAGTTCTCCATCGAATTGATTGTTGCGCAAATAGAAATTGTTTAGTTGGAGACTACCTATAGAGCGTGGAATGGCTCCAGAAAAGGCATTATTGCTCAAATAGAGAAAACGTAAATTGGAGAAGGACTCCCAACAATCAGGAAGTTTTCCAGAAAAGTTGTTGTTAGAGACATCTAATACGAACAAAAGGGAGTTTGTGATATTACACAGACAACTTAGGTCTGAAAATTTATTATGTGCTAGACTAAGATATTTTGCTGCTTGTAAGAGAAATTGTGGAATTCTACCCTCAAATTCATTCGACTCCAGAAAGATTAAAGGCGTATTTTTTAACTCTATTGAATGATTTGGGATTTCTCCCTTGATTTTATTATGAGAAAGATTCAAAAGCTTTAAGTTTGAATTCGATAGGTTGTTCCAAAACCAATGGGGAACGATGTCTGAAATTTTATTATTTGAAATATCAAGAAAGGAGAAATTTTTATTTTGAAGCCACTGGGGAAAAAGTGGTCCCAGATTGCAAGAACTTAGAAAGATAGAATCCATTTGAAGAGGAGGAATCCAATTTGACTTGAGATTAAAAGTCAAAGAGTTTCCAGATAGAAACAATACTCGTAAATTTGTAAGGTTTGAGAAGAAAGTTTCACAAACTTCACCTTCTAACAAATTATTATCGAGATATAAGTGCTCTAAATCAAATGACTGTTGGAAGGCTTGGGAAATAGTTCCATTCAACATATTGTCATACAAACTTAATCCTCTTAAAGATGGAAACATTGTAAAGTTTGGTAGGGATCCTATGAATTTGTTTGATGCAAGGTCCAAATATTGTAATGAGTTCAATAAACATCGTGGAAAGATTTTGAGAAAATCAGATAGCAACCTTCCCAAATTATTATAACTCAAAGATAACGTTTTTAAATTGCAAAGATTTTTAAACGAATTGAGAGAACCAAAATTAACTTCAGTGGAAAAAAGATTAAGAAACCAAAGAGAACTCATGTTTTCAAAATGATCAAGGGTGAGATCTTGTAAATCGTTGTATCCAATATCAAGGTAGGTAAGATGGTTATTGAAGTTAAGTAACCATAGAAAAAATGAAGAATGAAGATTATTGTTGCTTAGATCCAACTCAGAGAGAAATCTAGAGAAATTTGTGAAGGAATGAGATGGTAAGATGGGTTGTGGAAGGTTGCAATTTTGTAAATACAAACTTTCAAGAAGGGTAAGTTTGCTAATGGCACTTGTCCAATCATTAGCACTACTAAAGTCTCCTCCACTCAAATATAAATGTTTTAGAGACCGAAGATTGGAGATCCATCCAAAATTGCCATGAAAGTGGTTATATTGAAGATCAAGAGTTGACAATTTTGAAAGATTTCCAAGTTGAGGAGAAATGGGACTCTCCAACTGGTTATAAGATAGGTTGAGGTATTGTAAGTTGACAAGAGAACCAATGTTTTCAAGGATTGAACTTTGATAAAAGAAATTGTTGCTCAGATCAAGGTAAATGAGGTATGATAAATTAGCCAATGAAGAACCAATCTTACCCAATAGCTTATGGTTGTGTTTATGTGGTCCACGAAGATTGAGACTAATGATATGTCCCTTATTGTTATTGCATCGAACACCTATCCAGTTGCAACAATTGCTATCACCTTTACTTCTCCATGATAGCAGTATATCATTTGGATCTGCAAGGTCATGTTTGAAAGATAAGAGTGCTTGTCTCTCAATCTCTATACATTTACTCTCGTTCTTCATTGCAAAGTTGAGATCTAATGCAAAGCATGTGCATAGAGAAAGAAAAATGAATGCATGGATGATAATAAAATGCTTGATGGCCATTTCTATGGTTGATGAATTATATTGAACAAAGCCAATAACACTTGGATTATATAATGTTGTTTCCAAACCTATACATTTATATTCAAGCTCCAAAACTTAAGATCTTAAAGTTGCACAAGAAAGGGAGAAAGAATAATTATAAAAGATAATTATTAAGCATGGAACACATTATTTAATATACTTTAATTATTTGGAACTTTGAAAAAAGATGTAGCTTTTTCTTTGTTTTAGAAAAGATAAAAAGCATTTGTAAGTGCTTTCTCTTTTGTCCAATTGCCTAATTAACGTCCAATTTGAATTTTAATTTATCTCTGATATTGTAAAATTTTCAATTTTATCAGTATGAACAAAAATTTATTAAATCCATCAATAATCATGAAAATTCTTCAAGGATTTAAGAATATGGTACTAAAATAGCATTATTTATATGAATGGAAGGAATGTTGTCGCCAAAATCCATACCCAAGAAAACGCACATGTCCTTCACGTGACAGTAACGATGAACTTGTTTGAGGGGAGAAGACGTGACCAACAAGACAAGAAAACTCACATCGATGTGGTGCTTGCCCCATCATCTCTGATGCTTAATTGGAAGATTTTGAGTCAAGCAAGTAATTGAGAATGAGAAAGAAGCTCCTAGGTTGAAGAATGGTATTTGTACCTTGACCCTTTTAATATTTTTCCATTTTGATGGACAATTTAGGATTGGAGTGAACTAAACCGGACCACAGAAGACTGATCGGACTAGGAGTGCACAGGATAGGTGGCCAACCGAGCTGGACCATGGTCAGCCTAGGCATTAGGTCGAGGCAAACCCTAGCTTTCACTTAGGCTCCTTGTCGAGGCTGAGGCTAGGAATTGGGCTCAGCCCATATTTCCTTAGTCTTTCCTTCCTTGTGGGTTCAATCGTCTAGTGCTTTGTTGAATTAGGTCCATGTTGGATTTGTTCTCTCCTTGATGATTAGGATAGTGCAAAATTACCAATAATCGAGGATGAAAATATCACCGAAAATCACCAATTTATAAAAAAAAATCTCAAGGATCTGATAGAGATATGAGGATAAACATCTTTTTTACCATTTTATGGCAAAAAATAAAAAATATCACCAAAATATCGGTAAAATATCATTTTTACGATATATCAAAGGCCCGATGTAGATTCACAGAGAAAAACCAAAAAGCAAGAAAAAAATAACAGAAAAAGCGACAAAAAATTGACAGAAAGTCGGAGAAAAATCAAACAAAAAATCGTGGAGAAATATGACTTCTTATTTGTTGCGTTTTTTGATATATTATCCGTAACTCTCCTCCATTTGTTGAGTACACATTTAATTTGTGCTTTCTTCCCTCAAGGCATGGGTTCAAATCCCAGAGTGTTTAATTATATTTGTGCTTTTTTTTTCTTTCCCTCCTCTCTCTTTCTTCATTCCACAACCCTACTGTTCTCCTTCTTTTTTTTTTTTTTTTTTTTAATTTCACTCCTTTTTTAAAAAAAATTAGTACTTTATTACGCCACTTGGGCTTCAGAAAAAACGGTCCATCATGACCAGATTACAAATCCACTCTGGGAATTGATTGACCCAAATCTCACTACCTTGGGCCATCTTAGCTTTTTTGGCCAGAGCATCAGCCATAGAATTCATCCTTCTTGGAATAACAAACTAAACGAAATTTCAGTAAACCAGGACATTATTTGCCAAATTAAATCCACCAAAATGCCCTCTTCATTCCAAGACTCTGATTTCCTCTAAATTAAGTTCACCGCACGAAAACAGTTTGATTCCACCATTACCTTACTTCATCGCAAAGAGAGGACCAAGTCCATACCCTCAATCAACGCCCAAAGCTCAACCATTTCTGGCGAATAATCCACATCCACCCCGATAGCAGTGTTGCCTTCTAGAGTGGGGTAAAAATATGGCAAAAATAAACTCTAGAATACTGTGCAAGCATACACAATCCGCAGCAAGTGAGATAAGTAATTTATCGTATCCACAAGGTTTTGAATAGCTCTCACTTTACCTATCTTGTGTAACTTTTTAATGGTTTCAAGGTTGCTAAATTGATGAATTTTGATAAAATGTTGAAGCAAAAGAAATGACAGAACAGAAAATAAACAGATAAAGCAGACAGATTGGAAACAGGCGTTGGTCAGGAATTTAGTAATTGTTTTAATAGATGCTCTAGCAATATTATTGATTAGGCAATTCTCTTGCAATCTTATCAGTAGGAACCTCCCGGAACTCTGGATTTTTTGGAATGTGTTTCAACTCCAATGATCAAGCACTAGGCAACTGGTTATC
This sequence comes from Luffa aegyptiaca, assembly GCA_017139565.1. NCBI lineage: Eukaryota > Viridiplantae > Streptophyta > Magnoliopsida > Cucurbitales > Cucurbitaceae > Luffa > Luffa aegyptiaca. Next base: position 31,157,490 of record CM029397.1, read on the forward strand.
CCTAACTCAGTCACTGGCGTCCACCAACACATAATGGTCTAGTGTGATTAAATGCCACACACTTCTCAAATCATCCCTGAAACTAAGAAGTGATATTCATACCGGTTGGCCAGACGACCACAAAATAGAAATAGACACAACAAATAATCAAGATGCTCAAATCAACATATATTGCATAGAGAATGAAGCACGACAATTACATAATTCCTAACCAACATCTAAGTAAATTTAGTTCATAAGGTTCATCACAACACACGCTACAATCTGAGCATGTGCATCCACAACTACAAGAAATTACAAGAAAAGATTAATTCCCTTGATTAGATCCGTAGTTGATGGTCTTCTTGAAGTCTCCAATCTTTGCTCCTCTATTCGGCTCCCAAAGATGGAAAGTAAGCCTCCACGAATGGAATAGGACTTTCCTTTCTTCAAATTGGAATATTTTTGACTTGAGACGGCTCTTTCCTTTTATAGAGTGGAGTCAAACCCTAATTAGGTCAAACTTTACACGTGGAGGGTTCTCCAAGCTTCCTAGATCCAAAATTAATTCAGCTAACGCCACCTCATAAAATGGATTACGTGCAGCTTACGTGACAGTTTTGCTCCCTGCTTTGCTGGATCACGGATTTTGCTCCCTCAAGTCGCTCAGCATTATTTTCTGCATAAAATAACTTCTGAAGCATCCATTCTTCCAAATGAGTTAAAACATATAATATTCATCTAAAAGCAACCCTATTTAACACAAATGACACAGAAATCACTATAGAACTAAGGCCTAAATAACTCCCTTTTGGAGAGTTATCATACCCCCAAACTTATACTATTGCGCGTCCCGAACAATACTAACTAACCTTCCTCTTAAGAATTCAAAACATTAGTCACAGCATAACTTAATCAAAACAGATAATTCGACACTACCTTCAACCTTTACCTGAGCATTCTGCAAAACCAAGCACTGCTGCAGCTAAATAATTCTTTCAGCATTGAACAGATAATCACCACCTTAACTCAATCCTAAGAACTTGCCACAACCTAGCTCTATTATCAGACATATTTAAACAAATTTTTAAGGGGTTTATGTTTTTGTTCTTCAGACTTAAAGCAGCCCTACAGTCATAAGCTCTTAAGCATGGGATGACCCACTTTATGGTGCAGTATACCATTGCCACAAACACTTCACCAACTAGGCTAAATACTCATTGCTAGCTCAAAAATCTTTTGTTATTCTATCCCTTGCTTCTCATAATGGCGACATTTTATGATGAAGCTCACCTAAGCCCTGAGAGACAAAAAACTGCTAGATTATCATTCATCCTTTAAAACTTTTGCTCCATGAATTTTCTCAGCAAAATTTTCACAAACAAATTTTTTAGCAATCATTTTTTTTCTCATTTTTCAATATTTCGTAGGTCATCTTTTGACGCAAAGACAAACTGTGGGTGTCACAAATGTCCCTAATTACTCAACAATCTAGAAAAATAATTATGAAGGAGGAATGCTCGAGCAAAACAAGCGGAGTAACAAAAAGTCCCCCAAACTTAAATTATTCATTGTCTCCAATGAATAAATTATACCCCTAAACTTAAATTTTTCCTATATGAATTTTAAACTAAGCGTGGGACTAGAATTATGCTTAAGGTGGATCAAATAAGTCAACACTACCTCAAAATCTTCTTGCCGCAACGATGACCAGACTAGAAGAAATGCTCAAGCAAAAGGTTTCTGGAGATCAGAACACCTTGATCTAATTAAGCTAACTAGTCCAAGCTTCAAAAATTCAGAAGAAAAAAAATTGTTAAGTTAGGAATGCTCAGTGCTATAGAACAGAAGCAACTTTGGAATTTTCATTAAAAACAAAGAAAAAGATTTACATCAGCAGATATTTTTGTGGCCTAAAAAAACCAGAAAATTCAAAAGAACAGTAAAAACATAAAAGCAGAAATATCAAAATAAACTGGGGTCATGAATGCGCGAGCAATAAAAAATGTAAGAACAAAAATAATGCTCGTCCAACTGCTCCTTCTTCATCAATCCTCCTGACCCTGCTCATCTTCCTCCTCTTCTTCTCTTTCTACTGGTGGCGGTGGAATCCAAGGATTAAACAAATCATCGGGGAAAGCAGGGAAGGCCTGATATGGCTTAGAGAAATTTGATTGCAATGCCCTCCTAAGTGTGGCATCCCTCCTCTTAGCATAAGTCCAGTAGGTTTGAGCCTGCCTCTCGGCATACTCTTGCCTACTGGCTGAAAATGCCAGTTGCTCTAAAATCTGGTGGATGTCGCACACTAGCCCACCTTGTCGTGCCTCCTGCGTGCGCTGAAGCCGGGCCAAATTGGATGTGTCTATAATCCCCTTGTCAAGTAGAATAACATCCTCTGGACTCTTGGGCACTCCTCCCTACTGCACAGCATGGTAATCGTGTTTGGGAAGAACAACTTTCCCATCTTCTTACGCCAGCAATTGTAGATTTCATTTGAAATTATTTTACCAACATCTATACTCAAGGATCGAAGAATAGTAAATACCAACAACACTCTATCCCGGGATACTGTCGAGTCATGGGTTGTCAGAAGCAATTACAATTTGATGAAGCCCAACCAAGTGTCAGCCTCACTCTCAAGTAAGCCGCTTGAAATGTGTGCTTCTCCGTCTTCGACAACCTCCATTGGGCCCCTTCAATACCAACCTCCCTGACAGTCGCATTCAATTGATCGTTAGATGGTGCTACCACCATCTCGTTAAATCCGGCATGTGGAAAATCTTGGAGGTTGAAGAGAGAATTTATCGCTCCTGGGCTCCAATCAATAGCAACCCCACGGACCATGGCTTGGAATCCCTCTTGATCATCAATGTTCGCGTAGAACTCTTGAACACTGTTCGAATTCAATGGCTCTGGTTTTACACAGAATTGACTCCATCCATGATTTACTATTCCAGCCTTTAAGAAATGCGGTAAATCTTCACCGAAGCCTCTTTCAAATAAGAAATCCCTTTCTAGCATCTCCCTGTATTTTGCTCTGGAAAGTTCGTTGACGAAGCGAATAAACGACATTCCCGATTCATCCTCTTTTGCTTCATATGTTGCTTCAACAACTCCCTTGCCCTTGTCTTCTTGATGCTTTATCAAGGCTTCCTCTTCTGCTTTCTTTTTTGTTTCTTCTTTTTCCTTGTCCTCTGCCCCTTCTTTCTCTTGCTCTTCTTTCTCAGAATTTTCTTTCTCAGATTCTGTCGTCGACGGAGATGGAGTGTCTGTCCTGATCACCTTAATTCGCCCCGCCTTTTGCTTGCGACGGCGACGACTTCCTCAGCCTGAACCTGCTGCTCTTGGGTTCCCTGACCGTTTCCTTGCTCTTGCACATCTTCCGCTTGCTTCTCTTGTACCTCTTGCGGATTTTCAACTGTCGGTTCACTTTGTTCAGCATCTTTTTTTTCCTCAGGTTCTTTTGGTTGCTCTTCCTCAACCACTTGTTCAGCAATGTCTTTAATCACTTTCCTTACAACCTTTGCAACCTTAGCCAGCTGTTGTCTTCTTCGTCTCTTAGCCTCTCTCTCTTCCGGCATCTTCTTTTTCTTCATTTTTGTCTTCGGTGCCTCAAGCGTAATGGGCACTTCTTCTTCCTCAGCATCTCTCTCTTTCCTCCCTCTCGTTTTAGCCATTTCAGACTTGGAGAGTTTCACAGTAAACGGAAGCAAAACAGAGAGAAAATAAAAAACAGCAAAGAATGAAGGCAAGAAGATGAAGTGAAACGAAACATACCAAGGGTTTTGAATAAATAGGGCTCCAACACTTTAAATCCTAACTGAAAGATTCTGCCCCAATTAAATAAAAATTACCATTTTAATTTGCATGTAATCATGAAAATTAAATTTCAAAACGGTAACCGAAAGATTCTGTCCCAATTAAATAAAAATTACCGTTTTAATTTGCATGTAATCATGAAAATTAAATTTCAAAACGGTAAAATTATCCCCCGTGGTAAATTTTCCTTGCGCTGGCTAACGAATAGATCATTGGATCAACACTACGTGACACGTGGAAGCGCCAGATGCTCCACACGGTTTACCTGCCCACGGAAAAATTAAATTCCAAACGGTAAAATTATTTAATTTACAACCAATTCCCTTAGAATCCGACGAAATATTTGATCCTTCCAACAGATTGCAAAAAAAAACTGATCCACAAAAGATTTTCTTCTAGAAGAATCTTTGATACGGAAAACTCCAATTTAAATTCAAACCGCCAAAATCAAATCTCTCCTTTTTATCTTTAGCCGAATAAATTTGGAGATATATTATTAAAAGCCTAATCTAAATCAGAAATTTAAATAACGAAAATAAAAACTGAGATTAAATCTAAACTAAATTAATCCGATTAATTTAAAAATTAAATCGACCAAATCAAAAATAAAGAAACCGAAAATAAAATCTATAGAAATTAAAAATACCAACGAATTAGAATAAATCAGATAAGATTCAAATAAACCGAATCTAATTCAAAATAATTCGAATTAAAATCAAATCAAATCAGCGAAAAATAAAATCGCAACAAACCCTGGGAGCCAAAAATATTGCTATAGGAAATGCTCCTGCAAGACTCTCGCTCGCTTATTCATCAACCAATTTTAGGGAAGGATATTTCGAATAAAATTCCTCTCCCCAGTATTGCTTCACTCGCTGTCCATTAACCTTGAACACTCGTCCATTTTTTTCATCTCTTAAAGTAATTGCTCCATGAGGAAAAACTTCAATTACTACAAATGGCCCAGATCATTTAGATTTTAATTTCCCAGGAAACAATTTTAACCTAGAATTATATAACAAAACTCTCTGACCCTTAACAAATTCTTTAGGTTTTATCTTCTTATCATGCCACCGCTTAGTCTTTTCTTTATATATTTTCACATTTTCATAAGAAAACTGACGAAATTCCTCTAATTCATTAAGCTGCACCATTCTTATTGCCCCTGCACGACTTAAATCAAAATTCAATTTCTTTAAAGCCCAAAACGTTTTATGCTCAAGCTCTAGCGGTAAATGGCAAGCTTTTCCATACACTAACCTATAGAGAGACATACCTAGAAGAGTCTTATAGGTTGTCCTATAAGCCCAAAGAGCCTCATCTAACCAAAAAGACCAATCTTTCCTAGATGGATGGACTACTTTCTCTAAAATAGATTTGATTTCCCTATTACTAACTTCAGCTTGACCATTTGCTTGTGGGTGATAAGGGGTAGCTATCCTATGCTTAATTCCATACTTAGCTAAAAGCTTAGTTAGAACATTATTCACAAAGTGTGTACCCTCATCACTCACTAAAGCTCTAGGTGTCCCAAACTGCGCAAAAATGTGCGATTGGAGAAACCTTGATACCGTCTTAGCATCGTTTTGATGACATGCAATGGCCTCCACCCACTTGGACACGTAGTCAACTGCCAATAAGATAAAAACATTACCATTAGAAGGGGGAAATGGCCCCATAAAATCAAATACCCCATACATCGAATAATTCTAATTCTAAAATATAAGTAAGAGGCATTTCATCTCTAGGTCCTAAATTTCCTCTCCTTTGGCAAGCATCACATTGCTTGTAGAACCAATGGGCATCCTTAAATAAGGAAGGCCAGAAGAATCCACATTGCAAAATCCTCATAGCTGTCCTCTGACCGCTGAAATGACCTCCATACAGCGAAGAGTGACATTGCTCCAGGATTTCCTTTGCTTCATCACCTGAAATACATCTTCGAATAATTCCATTAGAACACTGCTTATACATAAATGGCTCATCCCAATAAAAGAATTTTGCATCATGCTTAAACCTTTGCACCTGTCTCCAATCCATATCAATAGGAGTGACTCCTTTTACCAAAAAGTTGGCTATATCAGCATACCAAGGAGTATTATTCACTACCTTTACCTCAACAACAAAAAGTTGTTCATCTGAAATGACAGATTGCTCTAGCAAAGATGATGTTGGATCAAGACGAGACAAATGATTTGCAATAACATTTTTCGATCCTTTCTTGTCTTTTATCTCTAAGTTGAACTCCTGCAATAATAAAACCCAACGAATCAATCTAGGCTTTGCATCTTTTTTAGACATTAAGTACCTTATTGCTGCATGATCTGTGAAAACAGTGACTTTGGTTCCAACCAAATACAGACAGAATTTCGCAAAGGCAAACACAATTGCTAACAACTCCTTTTCAGTAGTTGTATAGTTGATTTGTGCCTCATTCAAAACCCTACTTGCATAATAAATAGGATGGATAAATTTGCCCTGCTTTTGCCCCAGCATGGCACCTACTGCAACATCACTCGCATCACACATTACTTCGAATGGCAAACTCCAGTTAGGTGCACAAAGAATGGGGGCTGAGATTAAAGCAGGCTTTAAAGTCTCAAAAGCCTTCCTACAATCTGCATTAAAGTCAAAAACACTATCAGCACACAATAAGTTACAAAGAGGTTTACTAATTTTTGAAAAATCCTTTATGAACCTTCTATAAAATCCAGCATGACCTAAAAAGCTCCGAATTCTTTTAACTGAATTAGGTTGTTCTAACTTCTCAATAACCTCTATTTTTGTTCGATCAACTTCTAGACCTTTCTTTGAAATCTTATGACCTAACACTATGCCCTCCTTCACCATAAAGTGGCATTTCTCCCAATTAAGAATTAGATGGGTATCTTCACATCTCTTTAACACCTTACCTAAGTTGTTCAAACAATGCTGAAAAGACCCTCCAAAAACTAAAAATCGTCCATAAATACCTCAACAGTGGTTTCAATCATATCAGAGAAAATTGCTAACATACACCGCTGAAATGTTGCTGGAGCATTGCAAAGGCCAAAAGGCATTCGCCTAAAGGCAAACGTCCCATAAGGGCAGGTTAAAGTGGTTTTTTCCTGATCCTCAGAAGCAATGTTAATCTGGTTATACCCAGAATAACCATCTAAGAAATAGTAGTAGGCCTGACCAGCCAATCTATCCAACATCTGGTCAATAAATGGTAGAGGGAAATGGTCCTTAAGGGTAGCTTTGTTTAGCCTCCTGTAATCCATGAAAACCCTCCAACCAGTTACTGTCCTGGTTGGGATCAACTCATTGTCTTCATTAGACACTACCGTGACACCTCCTTTCTTAGGAACACATTGGATAGGGCTTACCCAATTGCTATCTGCAATTGGATAAATAATCCCAGTATCCAACCATTTGATCACCTCCTTTTTAACAACCTCTTTCATTGCAGGGTTAAGCCTTCTCTGTTGCTCAATACTCCTAAAGGATCCCTCCTCTAAAGTGATTTTATGCATACAGAAAGAAGGGCTAATTCCCTGAATGTCAGCCAATGTCCAACCTATTGCTTTGCGATATTACTGCAGCAACTTTATTAAGGCCTCTTCATCCTCCGACATTAAATATGATGCAACAATAATGGGCAACGTCTCACCCTCCCTAAGACACACATACTTTAGTTGATCCGACAAGGGCTTCAAATCTAAAGTGGGTGCTTCAATCAGGGATGGCTTAATAGGAGGAGCCTTCATTTCATCCAAATCTAAAGACTCAAAAACATCCTCACACCTAGACACTTCTTTTTCACTTTTTCTTTCTAAAGAACAAACCTCTAAATCCTCTACACTAATCTCTCCATGATCTTCCAAATGCTTGTTTGCCAAATCCTCCATTGCTATCTCAATAATTGTGTTCTCCAGAATCCTAATGAAAGAACAATCTTCCACTTCGTCTGGATACTTCATGGCCTTAAACACATTAAACTTCACTTCCTCATTATAAACCCTCATTGTTAATTCCCATTTTTGAACATCTATCAACGCCCTACCAATGGCCAAAAATGGACGACCAAGAATAATTGGGACATCTTTATCAGCCTCATAATCTAAGATAATGAAATCAACAGGAAATATGAATTTATTTACTTTCACTAAGACATCCTCAATTTTACCCTCTGGATATGTGATAGACCTATCAGCTAGTTGGAGTGTGACTGTGGTAGGCCTAACTTCACCAATACCTAGCTTTCGATAGACCGAAAGAGGCATAAGGTTAATGCTTGTACCTAAATCACAAAGTGCTCTACCCAACTCTTTTCCACCTATTGAGACAGGAATAGTAAATGATCCCTAGATCCTTAGCCTTAGTTGGTAGCCCATTCTTAAGAATAGCACTACATTCCTCAGTAAGAGATACAGTTTCAAACTCACCTAACCTCTTCTTTTTAGTCAAAATATCCTTAAGAAACTTAGCATAATTTGACATTTGCTCAATAGCTTCTACTAAAGGAATATTTATATGCAATTGCTTAAGAATATCTGAAAACTTCTTAAATTGATCATCCTGATTCTTAGGCTTTTGCCTTTGTGGAAAAGGTAGAGGTGGTACATAAGGTGGGGGTGGCACATAAGGTGGTTCCACATCTGGGACAGAACCAGATGCTCCAGCATCATTATTGCTGCCTCTATTGCCTTTACCAGACTCCAATTCTTTTTCAACAACAACATTTTTATCACTATTCTTCTCTACATCCTGGGTTTTACTAGGCTCTTTTCTCTTTTATCACTGTACCTGCTGCTTACCTTCCTTTCTAGGGTGTTCAGTATCTGCATGAAGTTTCCCTTGAGGCCTAGCCTTAAGCTCATTAGCTAGCTGGCCCATTTGCAATTCCAGGGCTCTCATTGAAGCTTGATTACTTTGAATTGTGGCATCTGTACGAGCCATATATTCTTTCATCATTGCCTCAAGAGAACTCTCTGAATTTTGCTGGGGCAAAGCCTGCTTATTTTGTTGGGGCAATGGCTATTATTTAGCAAATCCTGACTGGTTCACCTTTTGCTGTGCTTGAGGGGCTTGCAAATTGTTTCCTTGCCCTCCCCATGCAAAATTTGGGTGATTGCGCCAACCTGGATTATAAAAATTAGAATAAGGGTTATTCCTTTGATTACCTACAAAAAAACACAGAAGCTGGATTGCTGGGGCAAAACTTGTAGTTGTGTTCTTCACCACAATAGACACATGATTCCTCTGTAACTTGATTCACCACTGCTGCAGGCTCCACCACTGGTGCCTGTGGAACATGACTAACCACTGTCACATTCTTAAAAGCGTTAGCGAACATTGCAATATCAGCCCTAATGGTAGACACACCATCAACCTCTAACACACTCTTAACTTTTTTATTTGAGCCTCTAACATCCGACCACTGACAACTATTGGTTGATATTATTTCTAAAATTTCATGGCCTTCATTAAAAGTTTTTGCCAAAAGGGCCTCTCCCGCAGAGGCATCGACCATACTTTGGGTTGCCATGTTTAGCCCATTGTAAAATGTTTCCATTTGGATACAATGAGGTAAACCATGGTGGGGACACTTTCGCAAAAGCTCCTTAAACCTCTCCCAAGCCTCACTAAAAGTTTCATCTTCGAGTTGCCTAAATCCCACTATCTCACTCCTCAATTTGGCATTCCTAGTTGGTGGAAAATACTTACTAAGAAAATTTTCCGCTAACTCATTCCTTGTCCTAATTGATCCTGGAGCAAAAGAATATAGCCATGCCTTTGCTCCATCTCTAAGAGAATACGGGAACAAAGTTAATCTAAGGGCATCTCTAGATACTCCCTGAATTACAAATGAATCACTAACTCCTAGAAAAGACTTAAGATGTAAATGGGGATCTTCAGATGACAAACCATGGAACTGACCCACGGTTTGCAACATCTGAAACATTACCGGTTTCATTTCGAAATTTGCTTCCTCAATTTGAGGACGTGCAATTCTTGGATTTAACTCATTAAACATCGGAAAAGCATACGCTCGAATGGCTCTGGCCTTATCGTTCGCCACCAAGATAGGATTCTCAGTCTGATTATTTTGCTGTTCATTTTGCTCCAGCGGTGGATTAGGCTGCAGCACACGATTCTGCTGGGGATTAATTGGATCTTCTGGAACTTCCGAGAGACGCGGCACGTTATCCATTGGATTTTGATTTCTACGCTGCTCTCTCCTTCTTCTCCTGAATGTCCTCTCAATCTCTGGATCAAGCTCGAATCTTACCCCAGGCGGATTGCTCATGCACCAAACTCACACCTGCAGAAACAAAAGAAACAATAAAAAAGTTCTAGCACCAAACCACTAAAACACATACACAAAACAGATCAGATAAAAACTTATTCAAGTCCCCGACAACGACGCCAAAAACTTGTTGCCTTCTGGAGTGGGGTAAAAATATGGCAAAAATAGACTCTAGAATACTGTGCAAGCATACACAATCTGCAGCAAGTGATACGTAATTTATCGTATCCACAAGGTTTTGAATAGCTCTCACTTTACCTATCTTGTGTAACTTTTTAATGGTTTCAAGGTTGTTAAATTGAATGATTTTGATAAAATGTTGAAGCAAAAGAAATGACAGAACAGAAAATAAACGGATAAAGCAGACAGATTGGAAACAGGCGTTGGTCAGGAATTTAGTAATTGTTTTAATAGATGCTCTAGCAATATTATTGATTAGGCAATTCTCTTGCAGTCTTATCAGTAGTGTTGGGTTTAATGTCCTATAAACTCGTAGTTTGTAAATCATTAAACATATTCTATTTCAAATAAAGACATTATTGAGGTTATTTAGTAAAAGATGTTATTGAATATGTAAATTGCGTATGATTAACCTAAATCCAATAAACTAAGATCCTTGGCTATAATATGAATACTCGAACTATATGTAAGGACATATCATAGGATCAAGTTCAAGTTTATAGTCAAAATAGTCTATAGTATAAGGATAAGGTTGGGTGCCTTATCCTGGGGACACTATGAACGCGACCCACTTTGTATTAAGTACAAACGATGAGATCCTAAATCGTTCATGTGGAGACATGCGAGTGGGGGCATCCTATCTAATGAGTTTGCATAAGACTGGACCACGAAATAAGTCACTTTCTCTTTATAACGCCGTTTACTGAAGAAACTGACTATTTCTCAAAGATGACATAGGTAACTCGTTCTTAATCCTGAGCTAACTATGAACTCCTGTTTATATGAGATTATCCTTTGATCTGCATGGGTGAGAGTGGCCAGCATCGCCGACTCAACAGACCTACCATTTTGGGGATAAGATCGAATAGATAGCTGGGGACATAGTCTCGCAAGACGGAATTTGCTCCTACCCATTTCAAGGATAGTAAAGAGGTTGTTCCCTTAAGTACTAACTCTAGGACTTGAACAAGGGGCCCCACCCTCTTGTTGGATTGAGAGGGAGTTAGGTTTGATGGTTGGACCACAAACTGATTGTTCATTAGAGGATTAGAGGAACTTAAGGAACAAGAAGTACTATAGGGGTAAAACGGTCATTTGACCTAGCTATAGCTACGAACAACCTGTGAAGGATCGACTTACCGAACATGGTTAAATCAAGTGGACGGAAAATATATCTATGGTGAGGGGAGTGCAACTATCGAGCTATAATGGAGTGTCCCGGTAGTTAACGAATGTTGGTTAAGCTTGGTTAATGAGATTAGTCGGTTAGCCTCAAATCGTTGGAGCCCATGATCTATAGGTCCATTAGGTCCCCCTACTAGCTCATAACGGAATAAAACCTAGAAAAATAAGATAGGATTCTTTGAATCGTTCAAAATCGGAAAAAAAGGTATTATCGTAAATTTTGTTTGACACAATAACTTAATTATGAATTAAATTAGAAAATGAGAGATAAAGTATTTAAAAGTGTTTTAAATACCATATATATGTAGTAGGAATCATATATGATGAATTACACTATGTTGGTAGGATTAATTGGATTAATCATAAGAAATTATTTTGAAAAGTCTCAAAATTAATTACCTAAAGTTAAATTCAATTTGGAATTGAAATCTACATTAAATTGCAGGCTAAGAAATCAGATTATGAATGTAGTTGGATTTCCACTCTTACATGAAGATACAAAGCGGAAAACAACACATCCATGCACTAGTTGCATCTGTTGTGATATCAACACCTAGAATCCACTTTGGATTGCAAATCTACCATGTGTCTTGTGTCTTGAGGCTTCTCCTTGCATGAAGTATCTCTATAAGTAGAGTGTGAATCAGATTCAAGCCCAAGAGAGTGATTTCCTTACTGTTATGCTGCTGGAATTTACTCTCAAACTCACTCATCTCCATATATCTCTCAAGTGCTTGTACCTTCAAGCATTCCCTTCCCATTCCCTATCACTATAGACTCCCACAAGTCGTTCTTGGCCCTGAAAATAGTAGGGAAGACACTAAGGGTTGTCCTAGGAAGATTGGAGAAGAAAACATTACAAGGAGGTCCATCCATTTGAGCTACAAGGGGTTGGTTCTTCTAATCTTTCTGTTCTATTTTCCTTAGAACAAACATGCTTTAGGAGTAAAATTAATGTAGTTAAGTGCTTTCGATCTTCAATTGCTTCCGCATGTGTTTCAAGCAGGATCCTCCCGAAACTCTGGATTTTTTGGAATGTGTTTCAACTCCAATGACGTGCTACCGATCAAGCACTAGGCAACTGGTTATCCCTAACTCAATCACTGGCGTCCACCTACACATAATGGTCTAGTGTGATTAAATGCCACACACTTCTCAAATCATCCCTAAAACTAAGAAGTGATATTCATACCAGCTGGCCAGGCGGGCACAAAATATAAATAGACACAACAAATAATCAAGATGCTCAAATCAACATATATTGCATAGAGAATGAAGCACGACAATTACATAATTCCTAACCAACAACTAAGTAAATTTAGTTCATAAGGTTCATCACAACACACGCTACAATCTGAGCATGTGCATCCATAACTACAAGAAATTACAAGAAAAGATTAATTCCCTTGATTAGATCTGTAGTTGATGGTCTTCTTGAAGTCTCCAATCTTTCCTCCTCTATTCGGCTCCCAAAGATTGAAAGTAAGCCTCCACGAATGGAATAGGACTTTCCTTTCTTCAAATTTGAATATTTTTGACTTGAGACGACTCTTTCCTTTTATAGAGTGGAGTCAAACCCTAATTAGGTCAAACTTTACACGTGGAGGGTTCTCCAAGCTTCCTAGATCCGAAAGTAATTCAGCTAATGCCACCTCATAAAATGGATTACATGCAGCTTACGTGGCAGTTTTGCTCCCTACTTTGTTGGACCACGGATTTTGCTCCCTCAAGTCGTTCAACATTATTTTCTGCACAAAATGACTTCCAAAGCATCCATTCTTCCAAATGGGTTAAAACATATAATATTCATCTAAAAGCAACCCTATTTAACACAAATGACACACAAATCATTATAGAACTAAGGTCTAAATAACTCCCTTTTGGAGAGTTATCAAGCAGCAACACCCATAATTCTTCCATCGGAATCTCTACAGACAGCCCCCCATCCAGTCGCAGGAGGGTCAGAATTACACGAAGCATCGACATTCACCTTCAAAAAATCCGCTAGAGAAGGAAACCAGTCCGTAATTGTTGAACTAGGGCTTGAATCCAAACCAGTCCTATTTACTCTGTTCGCCCTTGAGAACTCCATCAAGTATTTCCTAATCCAATTACATTGCACATTCAATGGACGAATTTCCCCTCCATGGACTAATTTGTTTCTATCATTCCAAATTGCCCAGCATGTAATTGCTATAAGGTCAAGGTCTTACTCGTAGACTATAGAATTGATCCTTAGCCATCTATCTACCATACTGTGATTGAAGGATTCATCTAAACAAACCTGATGGCAGGTAAGATCCTGTAGTCCCTTCGCTATAGAACATTGAAACAACACATGATCCGTAGATTCAATATCCTCCTTACACATAGGACACAATAGGCCAATCTTAATTCCCCTTCTTTGCAAATTTAGATTCGTGGGAAGAAATTCCTTTATTGCTTTCCAGAAGAAATGTTTTACCTTTGGAGGAACTCTCAGTTTCCATAGCCTTGTCCACACACTACCCATAATATCCACACTAGATGATGCTTCTTATATTATAGAGTTCAAAAATAGCTTATACCCACTCTTCACCGAATATTTACTAGCTTTATCATAGTGTCGAACATATCTATCACACAAAAAACCATTAATAGAGATCCTTCTTATTATATCAATATCTTCGTCCGAGACAACCTTCTTTAATCTCTCAATGTTCCACTCCCCCTCATAAATAAAATAGGAGACTTTCTCTTCATGTTATTTACACACAAGGGCTTGAACGTAGACTCCTTTGGGATACAGGGGTCACGGAACATATTAATAGCTTCTCCACTGCCCACTCTGAACCTGATTCCTTTTACAAGCAGTTCTCGTCCCCAAATTAAGCTCCTCCACATATATGACGGTTTGTTTCCCAATTATGTAGTAAGAATATCCTTATTTCCATAGTAGATACTCTTCAAAAATCGAGACACTAGAGAGTCAGGGTTTATTAGAATCCTCCAAACCTACATAGCGATAAGAGCTTGGTTAAATCCACCAACATCCCTAAAATTTAGGCCACCAAGACTTTTAGGTAAACATAAACTCTCCCATTTACACCAATGCAATTTCTTCTTTTCCTCACTTGACCCCCACCAAAACCTGGCAAAGCTTCTCAATATTTCATCACAAATCTCTTGAGGGACTTGAAAATACTCATCAAGTATGAGAAAATGGCCTGCCCAACACTTTTCATAGGTCTCCTTCCCTGCAATAGAGAAGAACGACCTTTTTCAGCCTTGAACCAACTTCCAGACCCTATCCATAATGTACCCAAAGTCCTTTGCTCTACTTTTTCAAAACTGATGGCACTCCTAGGTATTTTCCAAAATCCTCTACGTTATTTACCCCCAGTATGCTACTGAGAAACATTCTCCTTTCACCACCCACTTCGTTAGAAATGAATATCGCAGACTTTGAATAATTAATACACTCCCCAGAGGCTTCTTCATAGACTTTTAATAACTCCCTAAAAAAATCAAGCTGTCATCCACGAATAGTAAATGAGATATAGTGGGACCTGAATCCGAGCAAGCCACTCCAGTTAACCTTCCAACCCGATTGGCTTCTGAAATTAGAAATGACAAACCTTCAGTGACCAACAGAAATAGATAAGGTGACAACGGGTCTCCTTGTCGAAGACCTCTACTAGACACCGCCAACCCCTTCGGATTCCTATTAATTAATATAAAAAATTTAGCCATCGAGATGCAGTTCATAATAAGGGAAATCCACCTAGAATCAAACCCCAGCTTCTCCATAATTTCCTTAAGATAAGGCCACTCCACTCTATCGTAAGCCTTACTTAAGTCAATCATTAGGGCAGCTAAATTCCTCTTCAATGTTCTGTTATTCTTGATGGGATGGAGACACTCATGGCCTAGGATTATATTATCTGTGATTAATCTCCCCTGAATAAAGGCAGATTGAGATGGAGAAATAATTTCCTTTCGAACTCTCTTCAGTCGGTTAGCTCTAGTTTTTGTTACAATCTTGTAATTTACATTACAAAGACCGACCGGCCTGAAATCTCCCACCTCCCTAGGGTTATTTACCTTAGGTATCAACACTATGTTTGTTTCATTCCACTCACTCAATGCTTCTCCCATTATTTAACACCTCCAGTCACTCTTTAATAGTCTTTGAGCCCACCACCTTACAATACCTTTGATAAAACAAAGCTAGATATCCATCCAACCCAGGAGCCTTTGTTGGAAACATCTGCCTAACCGCCATTTCAATCTCATCTTTTACAAAAGGAGCTAGCAATCTATTATTCATCCTTTGGGCGACTCTTGGCTGTAAATTTCTCAATGCCTCGTTAATTTGGGGACTTTCAGTGTTTGTAGATGTAAATATGTTTTGGAAATAGGATACAAACATCTCCTCAATTTCCAAAGGATCCTCTGTCCAGTTGCCATTTCTATCCACAATACCAAAAATTTCATTCATCTTTTTCCTAATGGAGGCCTTCTTATGGAAGCAACTGGAGTTCTTATCACCCCACTTTAGCCACTCTTCCTTTGATCTCTACTTCCAAAAAATTTCTTCTTCTTCCATTAATGTATCCAATTCAAATTCTATCCCATGGATAACCTGAAAATTGACACGAGGAATTTTATCTTAAGCCTACTTTAGAGTCTTCTTACACTCCAAAATTCTCTTTTTTCCTTCTTGCATCCACCTCCTTACCCCGTTTGGA
Organism: Luffa aegyptiaca; assembly: GCA_017139565.1. Taxonomy (NCBI): domain Eukaryota; kingdom Viridiplantae; phylum Streptophyta; class Magnoliopsida; order Cucurbitales; family Cucurbitaceae; genus Luffa; species Luffa aegyptiaca. The sequence continues at coordinate 31,173,675 of CM029397.1, forward strand.
CAGAGCTACAGAACAGGAATTCAAACTATTTTTCAAAGATGTTGGTCTTTCTCCTGACCAATCACCATTTATTGTAATCAATTCCTTACATGTTTCATATCTAGTCCAAGTCTCTTCAAACTTGAAAAGCTTCTTTGGTCTCCCAAATGTCCTTCTACGACTGGAATCAAGCCTCAACTCGATTGGTTTATGATCCGAACACAACCAGTCCAAGAGATAACTACCTGAAACATTAAACAGAAAATAAAAAAAAAGAGTTACACAAAAATCTATATAACCTTTCCCATGTTTGAACTCCATTCCTAGTGTTGTGCCACGTGAAAACATCTCCAATAGGATCAATATCTCGTAGATGGCAATCATCCAACACCTTTCTAAAATCTTCCACCAGTTTCCTTGTCCTTCAGGGTCCTCCTAGCTTTTCACCGTCATTGAGGATCTCATTAAAGTCTCCTCCTAGCAACCAAGGTAAATTACTCCTATTATCCAATCTTCGTATAAAGATCCTAGGTGAGGTATTTTTGGTCCGTCTTTGGAAATCCATACACTCCTGTAAACCACCAGCACTTCTCCTTCCAGTATACTCTAGAGTCAATATGATTGCTTGAATATGAACTAATGTTAACTAGGCCTTGATCTTTCCACAATAGACACAACCCCCCTTGTGATAGGACCAATTTGGTCCCATTTATTCAGTCCTAATCATGCTAGTTTTATGATTAATATTGTGTTTAATTCTATTAATTTTAGGTATTTGGCATTAAAGCTTCTCGAGAGTCGATATTCCACATTGGCATTAATTTGGGGAAATTAACAAGGTTTTGATCCAACTTGAAGTCCACGAGATGTCGAGGAGGAGAAAAGAACAAAGCAGAGCACTCAAACCTCGAAAACAACGTCAAATGGAGCAAAAATGAAGAAGCCAAACAAGCTAGACCCGAGAGGTAGCGTCGAGATGCTACCCTCTCAACGTCTCGACGCTACAAATTCAAGACTGCGCCTATTTAACATCATCGTCTCGACGTTGTCACGATTATTTAAATGCAGATTTTTGCTGAATTAGGTCATTCAGCAGCCATTCTCCATCGTTTCACCTCGTTTCAGTCGTCTTCCTCTCTGATTCACCTTGGGGCTTAGAATAGGCTCGTCTATGGTCGTCTAAGCGTCGTTCACTGTAGTTGGAACCTTGTGGCTGTAAGTACATTCTGATTTCATGAGATTTCTGAGTTTAATTGTTGTATTCTTGTGGTTTACATGTTGTTTGTGATTTAGATTACCATTTTTATTTCAAGCATGCACAGTAGGTTAGATTGACGCCCTAACTCGTAGCTTGTATGTTAGTAAATTGCTAAGAAATTGAAATCCATGTAGCTAATGGAATTTTAATTTGTCGTTAGCAATAGGCTGATTCATGGGCACGGGTCCCAAGAGCAGTTCTCTGACTTTGTAATCTGTATGATAGGTCTAGGGTCTAAATCTATATTCGTAATTAAATTAGGCTTTTTCCTAATTAATTGTGGGTATTCTAGCCTAGAGCAACAATTAATTGGTTTATTTATCACAATTGAGTTAATTAATTAATTGGATGTTGGTTTGACAGATTAGTCGGGTTAGCGATCTAGGGGTATCTTGGTCATAATGCAATTTCTTAATTAGTTAATCTCGACGGATTAGTAGGGGTTGATAAATTAGTAATTAGTAATTGAATCAATGTACGATGGGATCGAGTCAATTGATTTAGAGTACCAATTAGACAACACGCATTTAAATCATTGTTTGATAATCAATGAATGAAAACAAATGTACTGAACTCTGAGTGTCTTCAGCTACAATGATCGCCAAGGTGAGATTAACCAACTGCGTTTATTTTCTGTTGTTTACTTTCCTATCATCTATTTTCCCGCACTTTACTTTTTTCGCATTTAATTCCCTCTCTTCAACCCCCCTTCTGTTACCACAAACACAAAAGAGATTAGAGATAAACCAGTTGTTCCATGTGATCGACCCCGACCACTACTACTGCAAGTAGTTTAGTGATCGGTGATTTACAAATTTATTTGGCACTCGGAGCCTTGACAACTCCGACCCGTCACTTTGCTCCCTCGCTTTTCACCATTAGACAACCTTCAAATCTTCCTTGACATTTAATTTTATTAATAACTTCTTCTCCACATTTTGTTTATGAGATAAACACTATCTGAGGATTCCTTACCAAAATAAGATTCTTGAAAGCTTTGAATGATCTCGGGTTCCCCAAACCCCGAGCATTCCCACATATGACACTCATAATTCTTGACAGGACTATTGACAAAACGACTTGTCAAGGGTCGTGTCAAATAAATTTGTAATCCACAACCTTTAAAGCTAACTTGTAGCAGTAGTGGCCGTGGTCGAACACAAGGAGTATGATTATAACTTGTTTATCTTAGATTTATTGTGATGACTGGACTAATGGGGGGGTTTTATATTTGGAAAAGAAATAGTAATGGAAAATGCACTAGTTATGGAAAGAAAGCTAATTATGGAAAATAATAGAAAATGAAAGTTAGAGCAAGAATAGAAAGAATGAAATCATTACCTTGGGAATCATGTAACTGGGATTGTCATGGTAAGTTCAACTCAATTAAATCATTAATCTCACTAATTAGTCAAAAAAACAAGTTTAAGTCCGACGTACTCCGGCAACAAACTGAGAGCCATGATCCTACTATCACAAACATGCAAACGCTAAGTTTGATTATAGCTTAAATTAATTAATTGGCCTATTAACTAATCTAAACCGCATTGGGATCTAGCTGAATTAATTCACATGCAACAGGAAAAAAACCACAATTACAATTGATTAAATCATTTAGTTCAAGGGACGCATGAGGAATATAAAAACGTTAGCCTATTTGCTACTTAGATTTAGCAAGTAAATTTAGATAGGGAGGGTCAAGGTCGTCAATCTTTCCTACCACAATCTAAACTTATAAGCAAAGAACTAAATTCACATAAACATGATTTTGAGAATTCAAACATGAGATTCCATTAAAAGAAATTAAACTTACACCTTGACGTCCCGATTACATGAATGAAGAGTCTAGCCGCTCATGGAACAAGAACAAGCTAAATTCTTCGTGGAATACATCATGAAAAGCAAGAAAAACTAAAACTAAGAAGAATGGTGGAGGAAAGGGAGAAGGATGGACTACAATGTTGTAGTGATTTGTGAATTGAGGGATGATTCTAAACCTAAACCAAGACACTCTATTTAGAGGACTTCTTGGCCTTCAATTCGTGGAAACTTGGTGCTGAAGGGATCCTCCAAATATGGAAAATTTGTGGAGAAAATAAGGAAAACTCCAATTCTGGAAAACTGGGTAGCATTCAGACGCTATAACACAGCGTCGCGACGCTGCCCCTTCAGATATGGAAAGTTGCTCTCGAGTTAGCCTAGCGTCGAGACGCTAGGATTGAAGCATCTCGACGTTGTTGCTCCAACTTGATCTCCAAGTTCTTTCCTTATTTGGTTGTCGTCCCGACGCTGGAGATGGGGGTCTCGACGCTGGCTGAGCTCCAAGGGCAGATTGGTCATTTTATGTTCTGATTTCGCTCGTTTAGGCCCCGAAATGCTTCCAAAGCTTCGGTGAGGACCTATACACATATTATACTCATTTTAAAGCATTTTTCGCAAAGAATTCAACTAAGATAAGCAAATTGGGAGATTCTAAATGCATAACAAATTAGACCGATCAGCTATCCACCAGCTGCTGCCAACGTATTTGTAGAGTTACTAATATTCATCGCCTCAACATATCCCATTTTTGCCTTCTTCTCATTTTCCCTCTCCACATCAGAATTCTTCCTTTTCCTTGAATTTGACGAGGTTGAACTTGAATCCTCATGAGATCCCAATCTGGCTCATCTTTTCCAATTCATTTTTTTCCTTGCCGAAATCACAAGACCTCCAAATGAGTTCTCAGACTTATTTTGGTTAGATTCATCCACTATTAATTCCTACAAAGTATACATCTCCATATTTCATCGCTCAAAATTTTCAGCAATCCTAATCTCTTGAAAATTAGTCCGACCCCCCATTCCATCATCCTCTAAGTCTGCAATCTCGCGTCAAGGGCCAAAGTATTCGATCTAACAGAATCTTCCTGTCCATTCCCTACATTCCCATCCTCCACTGCAATCTCCTTTCCTTTTTCATCCCCTTTTCCAGAACCTCCATCCCCTTTTCCAGAACCTCCATCCCCTTTTCAATTCCTTTCTTTAGCTTCCTCCTCTTTTGAAGGTGTATCTGATCTTTTCCCAAATCTGACAAAGCCTTGGAATTTTAACTATGCTCCAAATTCCAGGGTATTAAGATCACCTTCCTCCTTACTGTTCTTGCCATTGCATTCTTTGGCCACGTGACCCACATAACCATAGAAAAAGCAAAAGTCGGGAAGTCTTTCATATCTTATTGTCACCCAACAATTCTCCTCTATACCATTTGCTTTCAACATAAAGCCTCTTCTTAACGGTCTTGTTATGTCCAATCTTATTCTAATCCTCATTCCATTTCCCTAGCAACAGTTTTCTTCATCGCAATCAACTTCAAGAAACTCTCCTAATTTGTTCCCTATCTTCTCATCCACCTTTTTATTTTGAAAACCCATTGGGAGATTAATCAACCTCATCCAAAAAGATACCTTGTCAAATTTCATTTCCACTATTCTTTTACTTGCACAAGGTTCCTCCAGTATCAACAAATTCTTATCAAAGAGCCATGGGCCATTACAGAAAACTCATCCTCTATCCAATTGGTCCAAGAATTTGAATAAAAAAAAAAAATTCTTCCCCAAACTTTTGACACTAAATTTTTGTCTCGTTCTCCAAGCTCCAGATCAGGCGTTCTTTATTGCCATCGTAGATATTACCCTGTTCGTTAGTAGCTTCCCTACCAAACAATGGCTTAGACGTCCACTGATATTTTCAACAAAGTCAGATTCCATTTCAATGCAGGTTTCTTTCTCCTCTTCCATTTGTTGACTAGATCTTCCATCTCCTTCCTCTCCATTCTAGTGCTTAGACACGACAGCAGGCACCACTATTCCAACCTTACCGGACCAGACAAACAACAAGGCTGACAATAACCCCAAATTTTTCGGGGACCTCCAAGATTTGTGTTCTTGGATATTGCAATACTTAGCTAGATACTAATTATAAATTTCACTCCTTTTTAGTTCAATTATTTTGAGTCTTTATAAAACATTTTTACTTTAACATATATAATGTATACTTTTTTAATATTATAATATAATTTTCAATTTAATTTATATAGTATATGTTGGGAGTGCGACCAAAGTCCCACATTGGCTAGATGAGGGGAAGATCATGGGTATATAAAGGAGGACAAGTATCTCCATTGGTATGAGGCTTTTTGGGATGATCCAAAAACAAAGCCATGAGGTCTTATGCCCAAAGGGGACAATATCATACCATTGTGGAGATATGTGTGTGTCTGATAGTCCCTTACAATTGGTATCAGAGCCGATCGTAGATCAAATTTTGTTTCTCTAAAATTTGCATTGGCTACTGGTGGAATTTGATTTCTGCATTTGATGTATGGGATTTTGTTAGTAGATGTTTGAGGTTTTGGCATTAGATTTGCAATTCTTTCATTGATTTGATCATGTAAGGGCCCGTTGTTTTGGGCATTTCATTGCAAATCGAGTCTATAAGTTCGTGTCGTTCGTGTTTTGATGAATTGCTATGAAGATTTGAAGAATTTGGGGCCAAAATCGAAGCAATACAGAGGCTGGAAGAAGGAATAACTGGAAAATAGAGGCTGGGAATCGGGAAAACAAAATTGAGCGGCGCTGACGTCAACATTCCGAATAAGACAGAATAGCTGACGTCAGCCCTAAGCCGTTGGTTCGGCGGGATCCAACAGCTTCACCGCGGTTTACGCACGGTTCGACACGGTTCAGTTCGGTTCATGCATCTGTAGACCGGTTCGAGGTAAATCTTACCGGTTCTTGGCGGTTTGACACGGTTCGCGCGAGGTTTGACTGGTTTTTTACCAGTTCGGGCACTTTTTACCGATTCCTTCGTGATTTGACCGGATCTTGACTGGCTCGTACGGTTTTTGACCGTTTTCAGCGTTTGTTGACCGATTTGGGTGATCTTTGATCGTTTTCCTTCGAGTTTTGACCGGTTCTGCATGGTTTAGGCTGGTTCTGGTGGTTTGTTCAGCAAGGTTCAGGATGGTTCAAGTAGTTTTAGAGTTTTTTCAGTGCGGTTTAGTCCGGTTCTTGCTGGTTTGAAAAGTTTGGACCTGATTTGAAGCTGGTTCTCGGCTAGATAGCAGTTTTAGATTCATTATTGTAATTTTTCTAATGTATTTTTTCCTATGATGCCAAAACCTGTCTACTTAGCTATTTATTTTACTTTATGAATGTCATATAACTTAAATTTTCACCATAGGTTAAGCATATTCATGCATATTTATTATTATAATTGTTATAATGTTTAAATTATGTATGAATTATATTTTCATCAGTATTTAATATAAAATGTTGTATTAAATGTATGAAAATTGAGAAGCATTGAGCATGAAATTACTTTAGTTTAAAATATAAAAGTTATATTTATATAAGTAATTTATATGCTTAGTTAATTTTCATGAGTTATTAATATAACTGTTATGTTAATGTATGAGAATGTGCAATCCATGTTTTAATTTTCTTGGGTAATTAATTTAAGAGTTAGGTTAATTAAAAGGAAATTAAATTGCATTGAACATGACATTACCTTAGTTTAATATAATAGTTATATATTAATGTATGTCATGAGTGCTTGTGTATGGATCATAAATTAATTAATTGTTAATTTATATCACCATAGTAGCATGTTATAGGGTTAATTCATTAAAATTTTGAAATGTTATAAAATCAATGAATAGAAATTGTTAACCTATAACAAAGAATTGCATGCAAACATAGGATCTTAGGAAAAATGGATTAATTTTAAATGGATTAATTTTAAATTTGTTTAAAATTAATTAGACCTAAGATCACATTTCTAATAGGATTATAATTTTTGTCTTACTTAGTATTTTAATAGATTAATAGATGGTAAGTAGAACAAATAGGACTTTGGTTATAAGAAAACTCTCTCGGTGAAGTTCTGTCTAGGTTGGAGGTATTTCAGTTGACGGTTTACGGAATACCTCCTACTTAGGAATTGACCTGGTACCTGAGTTGAATTAACCACTGTCTTATTAGCATGCAATGTCACTAGATAATTAAAAGAGTTTAATTAACCTAGACATTAGTGTAAAAGACCTGATTATAAGAGTTGTAATAGGCATAGACTTAGATTGACTTAGCTGGGTTTATCTAAGTTAAAATAACCCTAAAATACGGTACGACATTTTAGTGGGAGGAAAAATATAAAAACGAGATTTTCGTATCAAGTTTTTTAATCTCACATCCCCTGTGTTCACGCCGTGAGATCCATGCTCGGCTTCGTGTCGCCTTGGGCACGACCTCCCTTTGGAAAGTGTTTGCATGGATCAATAACTAGGTGAATGGGGAAAATGTCTATAGTAAGTAGGAGCAGGACGCGTGTCAATGTATCCTACGGTCTCCACCCCTAGGTCGCACCGTGAGATTCTTATGATCCACCCGCGTGTCGTCTTGGAGTGACCATCCCTTCAGAGGGCCTGATCATAGGTTTTGGAACACCGTGAACTCCAGAAATGGATAGGGTCCCTTAGATTAATTACCAACAGTTGTCTTTCCTTTCGGTAGCCTGTTGGTGTGTACCTCTGAGATATGAAAGTGGGAGGGTTACACTTACGAAGATGAGTTAAGTGTGTTAACAAATCCTTGGCCGAACAACTATAACTAAAACTAACCGAATTTTGGTGTTAGGGTTTGGTTGAGATTGTCTCAATTCAGAGGAGGAGTAGTTGACCACCCTTCGGTGGCTGTTGTTCTAAACCTCTGAAGTATCGTTGCAAAATCATCAATAGTTTTCTAGGGTTTCTTTGATTGCTTGTGTGTTTTTGCTGAATCTGATTGGATTAGATGTAATGAGTTAGTGCAATTAATAAAACAAGTAATTTGTTACTTCAACAATTGGATAATAATTTATGTGCATTGTCTTACGCTAATTAATTAATAACGGTTATACAACAGAATTAAACGATTAATTTGTGGTAAATTATGTAGGATTAGTCTTAACTGAGAAATGTTCTCTTGCCTCAAATGTCTGATACATTAAGAAATGTTCCTAATGAATATGACATAGGACCCTGCTCAGCCAAAGAGAACTTGTCCAAAGACTGTAAATTTGATTTACTTGTCTTGGAAACATGATTAGTATAGAATGCAAATTCATCCTGGATATTTGATTTAGGAGTTACCAATCACGTTAGTTCTCCTTATAAAGGAAAGAGTGAAGGATTGGAATTCCCAATTCCGTTAAAGCGGAAGTGCAATTGGACTGATTCGCAATTTAATTTTCTTTAATCAAAATACTGGTACATTGGCAAATTTTGAAAACACAATTAGGCTAAACATTTAGATCTAATCTAAAAGGGAAAGAAGCAAATCGTCGTTGACGTCTCTGAATTCAAGAACGCTTTCTTGAACGTTCATCAACCACGAACACCACTATAAAGCCTTCCCCGCTATGACTCTGAGTTTGAGAACTAGATGGTGGGATTCGTCTTGAGTTTTGGGAAGTGACAGAGACAAAAAAAAAAATTCTTCTCTATATTCAAGACTTAAGAGAGAGTGTTGAGAGATTCTAGAGAGAATAATAGATCTTGAGATGTCGTGAGATCTCTAAATCTGTCGAATGAGAGAGGCACTAAAAGACCCCTCTACCGTATGTTTAAGTGAGAGGGAAAAGATTTTAACCAACTGATGGTTACTAATCTTTTATTTAGTTAATTAAATAAACATAATTAAAATTATAATTTATTTAATTAAATAAATTAATTAATCATATTAATTAATTAGGTTTATTAAATATCTTATATTTAATAACATATGCATCTAAATCACATCTAAATGCATATTCCTTAGTTAAGTTATAGTTTTAATTAAACTTAATTAAATCTCATTTAATTAGATTAATTAAACTACACAATTAATTATTTCTTAGATCAATTAAATATCACATATTTAATTAATCTAACATTTGAATCCTATTGAAATATGCATCTCTCTTATAACCTATAGTTTTAACAAGAATCATATTCACATTAAAATTAATCTATAGATTTAATTTAATTAAATCACATTTAATTAAATTTAATAATTAATTAATTCAAAATTAATTAATTTTATTATTAATTAAATATCAACCATATTTAATTAATTATATATTAGAATCTCATTCTAATATTTCTCTCATATACTATAGTTTAATTAAATCACATTTAATTAGACTAAATTGAATAATTAATTAATTCATAATTAATTAATTTATTCATTAATTAAATTTCATATACTTAATCAGTCATATTTGAACTCTTTCAAATATATAATTCTCTCAATTAATAAAGTTTAATCTCATATTAAACTTTATATTATAATGTATCACCTTACATTATATTAATTGTATCTCATACAATTTACTTGATTCCCATATTGAATTTGAACTTTTCAAATTCTTTCAAGATAAATTGTTCCCAATTACTCTTTACGAGCTAACAGGGGGACCTGATGGACCAACATATCAAAAGCTCCAATGATATGAGGTTAACTGACTAAAATCGTTAATGGAGTTAACCAATATTCATTAACTGTGGGTCACTCCACTAAAGACCCACAGCTGAACTCTTCTCACTGTAGAATATTTCTGTGTCCACGGATATTGACCAATAACGGTAAGTCAATCCTTCACGAGTGTTCGTAACTATAGTTGGGTCAAATTACTTTTTACTCCTATGTTACATCTGTCTCATTACGTACCAGTGCTTCTCTAATGAACAACCTGTTTATGGCCAACCAGTAAACAGAAAGTCCCTCTCGGGCCAGTGAGAGGGCGGGATCCCTTTGTTCAAGCCCCAGAGTCACCACTTAAGAGAACACTCATCTACTTCTCCCAGAAGCGGGAAGGAGCGAATTTCATCTTGTGTTGTCATGTCCCCAGCCCCCCGCTCGGTCGCGTCCCCAAGAAGGTATGCTTATTGAGTCGACGTGTAGGCCGCTCTCACCCGTACTAATCAAAGGACAATCCCTCATGAGAAGGAGTTCATGACACACTCAGGATTAAGACTGAGTTACCTAGGTCATCCTATTGAAACAGTCACCTAACTAGTTAACGGTGTTACATCTAGTGGTTTACTATTTTGTGGTCCGATCTTATGCAAACTCATTGCATAGGATACCCCCGCTCGCATGTCTCCTACATGGACGCCTTGGATCAATATGTCTGTATCGAATACAAAGCAGGTTGTATCTCATAGTGTTACCAGGATAAGGTATCCAGCCTTATCCATGTACTATAGACCTTTGAGGTTGTTACTTGAACACTGATCGTCGTATGTCCCCACATACTAGTTCAAGTTACATGTAAACAACCTTGGATCTTAGTTTATTGGATTTGGGTCTTATTGTGCAATTTTAGACTTAAAATGACAATAACACTTTATTGCATAAACCTCAATAACACTTTATTGATACAAGTATATAATTCATTCACATTCACTATCTACGAGTTTTAAGACATAAAACCCAACAAACTCCCACTTGGACTAAAAATCTAGTTTAGTGGGATGTACAATAATCTATCCCAGCAGTGGGTGTATGAATACATGTATAATACATAAAACGTATTTACAATGTACAAATACAATAAACTAGGGCATCACTATACCCATTACATAATGGTATCGCTATACCCTTTACACTTCTCCCACTGGCCCTAGATTACATCTTTGTACATAACTCGTAGACTTAGACCTTCTAGATGATCCTCATACACTTTAGCCGACAGAGCCTTCGTGAATGAATCAGCAATATTCCATTCAATGTGATGTGCATGTTTGTCTTGTATTGGAAGTTCACATTTGGAACAGCTTCCAAAATAGTCAAGAACTTCTAAGTCATACAGTCTCTATAACTGCTTCACAAGCAGTCATGTCTTCGGCCTATATGGTCGAGACTATAGATAAGTCATTCTATAGCTCCTCCATTAAGAGTGAACACAGATACTGATGAAGATTTCCTCAAATCTTTATCAGTTTGAAAAACTGCGTCAGTGTATCTTATAAGGATCCAATCCTTAGCACCATACACGAGCATATAGATCCTCGTTCTCCTAAGATACTGGAGGATGTACGTGACAACTCTCCAGAGATCAAATCCTGAATTTGATTGATACTTACTGACAACCCTACTGCATAGGGCATATGTCTCAGGTCCTCAACTTCTTGAGGTGTCTCAGGACACAAGTCCTTAGACAAGAAAATTTCATCCCTGAAAAGGTAGTGAACCATTCTTGGAATTTTTCATCTTATATCTAACTAACATCTTGTAGATATAAGACACATGAGACAGGACTAGCGTTTTGTTCTTACAAATCCTAACAACTTGGATCCGAAGAACAAACTCAACTTCTCCCAAATATCATTTGGATATGAGTTGTTAGCCTCTATTAATGTCAGTAAGATAACCTACATCATTCCCATTGATTAGGATATCAATCACAAACAACATTAAGAAAGCTACTGAACTATTGAAAATTACTTGTAAACACAAGACTCATCAATGTTCTGATTAAAGCCAAAAAAATTTGATCAAAGAATCAAATCTTATATTACAAGGCCTTTAACATCCCGATTCCTCTTGTAAATCCACTTGTAACCAATAGGTGTTACCCCAACAAGCAGATCTACAGATCCCAGATGGAATTGAAACACATAGACTCCAATTCCAAGTCCATGACTTTAATCCTCTGATTATTGTCAACATCATTCATTTTCTTTCTAAAAGGCAATGAATCTTCTATGTCATCATCAGGTATGACGACCTAGGCTTCAACTAAGCCCATGTAACAATCAGGTTTTTTAACAACCCTCCCACTACGTTGAGGCACTGTACACTCTTGAGATAAATGTGACTGACCAGAAGCACTGGCTCATCAACAACTCTTGATGAACAACCAGTCTCATCAACAACTCTTGTTGATGTTCCTGTTGTTGGGTTTTATGCCCTAAAACTCGTAGGTAGTGAATGTAACGGTTGACCGAATATTAATGAAATAATATTGATGTATTTAAGTGTTGTTAGTTATATTATGTTTGTCTTTGCCTAAATAACCCTAATCCAATAAACTAGACATCCTAGGCTGTAGTATGAGTCTTGAATTGTATGTGGAGACATATGGGGATCACTGTTCAAGATACAGCCTAAAGGGTCTATAGTATAGGGATAAGACTGGGTGCCTTATCCTGGTAACACTATGGATATGGCCCACTTTGTATTTGATACAAACGCCATGATCCAACGCGTTCGTGTAGGAGACATGCGAGTGGGGGTATCCTATGCAATGAGTTTGCATAAGACCAGACCGAGAAATAGTAACCACTAGTTATAACATCGTTAACTAGTTAGGTTTCTATTTCATTAGGAAGACCTAGAAAACTTCGTCTTAATCCTGAGTTGATTATGGACTCCTGCTCATGAGGGATTGTCCTTTGATTTGTATGGGTGAGAGTAGCCAATACGCCGACTCAATAAACTTATCATTTTGGGGACAAGACCGAGTGGGGAGCTGGTAACATAATCATACAAGATGGAATTCACTTCTTTCCGACTTTGGGGAAGCAGATGAGTGTTCCCTTAATTGGTGACTCCGAGTCTTGAACAAAGGGCCCTACCCTCTCAATGGCACGAAAGGGTTTTCTATTTGATGGTTGGACCACAAACAGGTTGTTCATTAGAGGAGAACTGGTACTTAAAGACATATAAGTAACCCAGGGGTAAAACGATAATTTGACATAGTTGGTGTTACGGACACTCGTGAAGGACTAACTAGTTGTTATTGGTCTATATCCGTGGACACAGAAATATGTCTGCAGTAAGAAGAGTGCAACTGTGAGTCTATAGTGGAATGTACACACAGTTAACGAATAATGATTAATTTGGTTAATGAGTTTAACAAATTAATCTCACATCGTTGGAGCTTCTGATCTGCAGGTCCATTAGGTTCCACTGGTAGCTCGTAAAGTAATTTGAGGTAACTAAGTAACTAATGTAAATTGAAAGTGTTCAATTTACTAAGGGAAACAATATAATGTATATTGATACATTATTATGAGAGAAATAAATATTTGAAGAAATTCAAATATTATAAGAATTTGATTCATATTAAATTTATAGGATGTAAGAGAATTTGAAGGAGTTCAAATACGAATTAATTAATTTAAGGCCTAAAATCAAATTGGGCAAATTAATTAATTCAAGGCCGGAAATTAAATATGTGATATTTAATTGGTGATTGATAACTGTCCGAAAGGTAGTTATTTAAGCCTTAATTCTATAGGGATTTGTGTGTCTTTTGTGCTTAATAGGGTTGCTTTTAGATGAATATTATATGTTTTAACCCATTTGGAAGAATGGAGGCTTTTAAAGTTATTTTGTGCAAAAAATACTGCTGAGCGACGAGAGGGAGCAAAATCTGTGCTGCAACAAAACTGGGAGAAAAACTGCCACGTCACAGCTCGTTAGCCAAGTTGACAAACCGACTTCTGTTGAGTTATTTTCGGGATAAAGGAGCGAGGAGAGCCTGCCATGTGTCCAATTTAACCTAATTCTCATCTTATAAAAGGAGGAGCCGTCAAAGATAAAGGATTCACGACTTGGAGACCGAATCAATCGGCCAGAGGCCGAATTGACGGCAGAATGGAGATCTAAGAAGACCAAGTGCAATTCCTCTCAAGAAGACGAAGTCCTTCCATATTCTTGGTGGTTTGGAGCAGCCGTTTCATCCCCATTTGCTGGAAAGGATTAGTATTTCTTGTGTATTTGGCATTATGGATGTGCTTAATGAGATTGTAACGTATTTTATGTTTTCAATCATGAACTAATTGCTTGTAGTCATGGGTTAAGAATTATGTGATTGTTATATTTATAAAATCTGGAAATTCTATTTGATCATTATCATATTGAATTATTGTTGATCTTTAATTTCATTATGTGCCCGCCTAGCTAGCCAGTATGTATAGTTTCTCCTAGTTTCAGGGATGATTTAGGAGTTGTGTGGCAATAACTCACGCTAGATCATTGTGTATTGGTGAACGCCAGTGACTGAGTTAGGGATAGCCAGTTGCCTAGTGCTTGATCGGTAGAGCTTCATTGGTTTTGAAACATATTCCAAAAAATCCGGAGTTTCGGGAGGATCCCGCTGATAATACTGCGAGAGATTGACGGATCAAAAGAATTGCTGGAGCATTTTTAAACAATTACAGAAGTCTTAACTTGTGTCTGTTTCCATTCTGTTTTCTCTGTCGTAATCATTTACTGCTTTCGCATATCTTTTGTTTCAGCATTTTAAAAACCCAATCAATTTAACCAACCTTTTGAAATCACTAAAAAGGCAAATTAAATCAATAGAGGTAGGCATTTCAAGACCCTGTGGATACGATAAATACTTATCACTTGCTGCTAGATTGTGTATACTTGCACAGTATTCTGGAGTTAATTTATCTCATATTTTTAGCCACTTCAGAATTGCAACAAGTTTTTGGCGCCATTGCCGGGGACATGAAATTGTTTTATTTGATTGATTTTTTTTTTATGTATTTTTGGTGATTTGGTGCGTGAACTTTTTGATTGTTTCTTTTTGTTTTGTAGGTGTGACTTTGGCGTATGAGCGATCCCCTTCGGATTAGATTTTCAAAAAAAAAATATTTCAAGTGAATCTCGAAGAGGAATCGTGCGATGCAGCAAAGTTCGCCGCTGGAGCAAAATGGACAGCAAAATAATCAGGCTAAGTATCCTATCCTTGTAGCAAATGATAGGGACAGAGTCATTAGATCGTATGTTTTCCCAATAATTGACGAGTTAAATCCAGTGATAATGCGTCAAATAATTGAGGCATCAAATTTTGAAATGAAACCGGTCATGTTTCACATGTTGGAGATGGTTGGCCAATTCCATGGTTTATCATCTGAGGACCCTTATTTACATCTTAAGTCTTTTCTAGGAGTTAGTGATTCATTTGTTATCGAGGGAGTGTCGAGAGATGCCCTTAGATTAACCCTATTCCCTTATTCTCTTAGAGATGGAGCAAAAGCGTGGTTAAATTCTCTTGCTCCAAGATCAATAAGTAGTTGGAATGAGCTAATAGAGAAATTTCTTAGTAAGTATTTTCCACCAACTAGGAGTGCCAAGTTGAGGAGTGAGGTAGTGGGATTTAGGCAGAATGAGGAAGAAACTTTTAGTGAGGCTTGGGAAAGATTTAAGGAGCTTTTGCAAAAGTGTCCCCACCACTGTTTGCCATATTGTATTCAAATAGAAATATTTTACAATGGGTTAAACATAGCAACCCAGTGTATGGTTGATGCTTCTACGGGAGGGGACCTTTTGGCAAAAACCTTTAATGAAGCTTATGAGATTTTAGAGAGAATATCAACCTACAGTTGTCAATGGTCAGATGTTAGAGGCTCTAGTAAGAAAGTTAAGAGTGTGATAGAAGTTGATGGTGTGTCTACCATTAGGGCCGATATTGCAGCATTAGCTAACACTCTTAAAAACATAATTGTGGTAAGCAATGTTCAGCAGCCGCCAGTGGTGGAGCCTGCTGTAGTTGTAAACCAAGTGGTGGAAGAATCTTGTGTCTATTGTGGTGAAGAGCATAATTATAAGTTTTGTCCTAACAATCCAGCTTCTGTGTTTTTTGTAGGTAATCAAAGAAATAACCCTTACTCTAACTTTTATAATCCAGATTGGTGCAACCACCCCAACGTTGCATGGGGAGGACAAGGAAGCAATCTGCAAGCACAACAAAAGGTGGTGAACCAGTCCGGATTTGCTAAATCACAGGCATTGCCCCAGCAAAATAAGCAGGCTTTGCCCCAGCAAAATTCGGGTAATTCTCTGGAGTCAATGATGAAGGATTATATGGCTCGTAATGATGTCATAATCCAAAGTCAGCAGGCTTCATTGAGAGTCCTAGAGTTTCAGGTGGGCCAGCTAGCTAATGAGTTGAAGGCACGACCTCAAGGGAACATTCCTTTAGATATTGAACACCCTATAAGGGAAGGTAAGAAGCAGGTGCAGGCAATGACTTTAAGGAGTGATAAGCCACTAGAAGAGAGGAAAGAGTCTAGTAAACCCCAAGAAGTAGAAATGAGTAGTGATAGAGTTGATATTGTTGAAAAAGAGTTGAAGTCTGGTAAGAGTGATGGAGGCAGCAATAATGATGCTGGAGCATCTGGTTCTGTTCCAGATGTGGAACCACTTTATGTACCGCCCCCACCCTATGACCCACCCTTACCTTTTCCACAAAGACAGAAACCTAAGAACCAAGATGGTCAATTTAAAAAGTTTTTAGAAATTCTGAAGCAGTTGCATATAAATATACCCCTAGTAGAGGCTTTAGAACAAATGCCAAATTATGCAAAATTTCTTAAGGACATTTTGACTAAAAAGAATAGATTAGGAGAGTTTGAGACTGTGGCTCTTACTGAGGAATGTAGTGCTATTCTTAAGAATGGGCTACCTTCCAAGGCTAACGATCCGATATCATTCACTATTCCTGTCTCTATGGGTGGAGAGGAGTTGGGGAGAGCACATTGTGATTTAGGTGCAAGCATAAACCTTATGCCTCTTTCGATTTATCGAAAGTTAGGTATAGGTGAAGCTAGGCCTACAACAGTCACACTCCAATTAGCAGATAGATCTATCACATATCCTGAGGGTAAAATTGAGGATGTTCTAGTCCAGGTAGATAAATTTATTTTTCCTGTCGATTTCATTATTCTAGATTATGAGGCAGATGAGAATGTCCCAATTATTCTTGGTCGTCCATTTTTGGCAACTGGTAGATCATTGATAGATGTCCAACAGGGGGAGCTTACAATGAAGGTGCATGACCAAAAGGTGAAGTTCAATATGTTTGATGCAATGAAATATCCTAATGATCTTGAGGATTGCTCGTTCATTCAGGTGTTGGATGAGTTTGTTGAGGACCACTTTGAGAAGGAATTGATGGAGTACCATACCCAAAAATTTGGAGAAATCCAAATTGTGGATTTGGAAATAGGTGGATTGGAGCATGAGCATAAAGTTGTAGGTGAGATTTCTAGTTTTGAGAGGAATTTTGAATCCTTAGAGCCAATAGATGAGAAATCCAAGCCTATTGAACCTTATAATTCATTGACATTGCTCCAGCAACCTGAGATTAGAAAATCCTTCATTGATGAGCGGTTATTTACTGTAGCTCATATCAAGGTAGTGAAAACACCTTGGTATGATGACTTTTCCAATTACCTTGATTTTGGAAATTTGCCTCATGGTTTATCAAAAGAACAAATGAAAGAATTTTTCCATGAGGTGAAGTTTTATTTATCAAATGATGCATCTATGGTTAGACAATGTATTGATGATGGCTGTGAGTTTAAAGTAAAAGGGCAGCGAATAAAGCAAGAGTTTTGCGGGAGCATTTCATATTGCAATATTTTTAGCTCCTAGTTGTTGCGATTTTATTTTTCTCGTGGATTTTATTCTGGTTTGAATTAATTTGAATTAGATTTTATTGATTTCAATTTTATCTGATTTATTTTAATTCGTTGGTATTTTCGTAGATTTTATGTTCGTTTTATTTATTTATTTTTATTTTGGCCGATTTAATTCGTAATTTAATCTGATTAGTTCTGTTTAGATTTAATTTCAGTTTGAATTTTTAATTTCTGTTTAGATTAGATTTTTAATAATATATCTTCCTGGTTTAATTCTGAAATATTCTTCTTTGAAGTTGCTGACAGATTTAGAGAGCGCAGGTTTTGAGGGAGCAAAATTTCAGGATTCTTATCAGAAGCTCCTATTATTTGATTTCGTATTTTTGTGTTAATTTTGATTTATTTTCTGTTTTGATATTATTTTGATTTGATTTTTTTTTTATTCGATTAGATTTTTAATTTTTATTTCTTTATTTATTTTATTTTGTTGGTCAGTTTTGATTTTATTTTGAAGATCAAAGATTTTTCCAGATTTAAAATAATATATCTTGTGGATGTTATTTAAAAAAAAAAAAAAGAGATTTGATTTCATAGTTTTGTTGAGAAGATCAGAGATTTTATTCGGTTAAGATTTTTTTGTGAGATAAGATTACAATTTTACCGTTGAGATTTTATTTTTATTAGTATGATAATTAAGTGGGCATGCAGTTAATTACCAAAGATGTCATGTGTTGAGCAGAGGGAAGCTAGCATTATGGTTGTTACACACAGAGGGAGCACAGTAAATGGAAGATCTTACTGTTTGAAAGATAATAAAAGTTTTTCCATGAAACCATGAAGTTAAAACGGTAACTTCAATTAATTAGGAAATAATTAGGGGCTAATTATTTGTTGAAGATCTTTGAGTTAGTGCCCTATTTATACGATCTCCCATCAGGTACGTTTCTCACTCTTATCTTTTATTACTACTGATGTGATTTTTTTCTCTGTGTGTATTATTATTGTGAGGGAAAAAAGCACGAGCAAGGAAAGAAAGAGAGACGAAGGATGAAGATATGGTGGAAGAGAGGGTTGACGAGGCTTCATAGAGACCAAAGAAAAGAAGAAAAGGTCTATGAGAGAAAAAAAAAAGGTTCATTAATGAAGGGGCAAGACAAAAATATCAAGAATTCCTGAAGCGAGATGTTCTTATGGAGCGCGGCTTCGATGGTGGCAAAGAGCTCACACATTTTCCTTGAGCAAGCATCACTAATAAGGCTGGGAACGGTTGTGCGCAAAGCCGAAACCCACTGTTGATCAACTAGAATGGGAGTTCTACGCCAACATTGATGAAAATGAAGGATTCTTGGTTATTGTGCATAGAGTTGTTGTTGGCTGGAGCCTTGGAGTGACTAATTCTTTGTTTAATTTGCAAGACTTCCCCCACACTGTTTTCAATGAAATATTAGTTGCTTCCTCAAATGAGCAACTAAATGCCTAGTGGAGGTTGTCTAGGACGAAGGCAAGAGCATTCCAGTCAACATACCTAAAGAGTGAGGCTACTACTTGGCTCGACTTTATCAAGCAGAGATTATTGCCTACAACGTATGCCTCCACTATCCCCCGTGATCAAGTACACTTGAAGGTTCAGAATCCCATAGAGCTACAATGATATAAACTCGTTTGACAAGGGGATTATTGACATTGCCAATCTGGCTAGACTTTAGAGAGGTGAGGTGCACCAGGGTGGTTTGTTGTGCGGTGTCCATAGAGTGCTGAAGCAGCTTGAGATGGTTCTCAGTAGGCTAGAATTCACTGAGAGACAACTTAAAACCTACTAGAGCTATGATCGTTGAAGGGACACCACACTAAGGAGGGCTATGCAAGTGAATTTTTCTAAGACATATCAAGCCTTCCTAATTTTCATTGACGATCTTGTGAACCTATGCATTCCATCCCCGCCCATCATTCAAGAGGAAGAAGAAAACCTAGAGCCTGAACATGAAGAAAAATTAAAGGGAAGTTTTAGTTTCTTCGAGCAAATATTTTGATGAATGATTTTTTGTGCTCGCCTTGCATGTGTTTTGTTCTTTTTGCTTATGTTATGTTCTGTTTCTTTGTTTTTTTTCTGCTGCTTTAAAATCTATCTCTGTCATGATTACGTAAATCTGTGATCTTGATCTTTAATGAAATCAAATATTGTTTTGTTTGGCACATCTGAGTATCTGACTTATTTTTCTTCTGAATTTTTCGAAGCTTGGACTAGTTAGCTTAATTAGACCAAGATGTTCTGATCTCTAGAAACCTTTTGCTTGAGCATTCCTTCTAGCCTGGTCATGACTGCAGCAAAAGTTCTGAGGTAGCATTGTCTTATTTGATCCACCTTAAGCTTAATCTTAGTCCCACGCTTAGTTTAAAATTCAGATAGAAAAAATTAAGTTTGGGGGTATACTTATCATGTTGCTAATTCATTGAGGACAATGAATAATTTAAGTTTGGGGGACTTTTAGCTACTCCGCTTGTTTTGCTCGAGCATTCCTCTCCTTCATAATAATTTTTCTAGGTTGTTGAGTAACCAGGGACATTTGTGACACCCACAGTTTGTCTTTGCGTCAAAAGATGATCTAGAAGAATATATAAAAAAAATGATTGCTGAAAAGAAAAATTTTGAAAATTTTGCTGAGAAAATTCATAGAGCAAAAGTTTTGAAGGATGAATGATAATCTAGCAGTTTTCTGTCTCCCAGAGCTTAGGTGAGCTTCATCATAAAATGTCGCCATTCTGAGAAGCAAGGGATAGAATAACTAAGGATTTTTGGGTTTAACAATGAGTATTTAGCCTAATTGGTGATGAGTTTGAGGCAAGGGTATACTGCACCATAAAGTGGGTCATCTCATGCTTAAAAGCTTATGATTGTAAGCCTGCTTTAAGTCTGAAGAAAAAAAGAATAAATCCCCTAAAATATGTGTTCAAATATGTCTGATAATAGAGCTAAGCTATGGTAAGTTCTTAGGATTGAGTTAAAGGTGGTGATTATTTGTTCAAAGCTGAAAGAATTCTTTTGCTGCAGCAGTGCTTGGTTTTGCAGGATGCTCAGGTAAAGGTTGAAGGTAGTGTTGGAATATCTGTTGTGCTATGACTAATGTTTTGAATTTTCAAGGGAAGGTGAGTTAGTATTGCTCGGGACACGCAATAGTTCAAGTTTGGGGGTGTGATAACTGTCCGAAAGGTAGTTATTTAGGCCTTAATTCTATAGGGATTTGTGTGTCTTTTGTGCTTAATAGGGTTGCTTTTAGATGAATATTATATGTTTTAACCCATTTGGAAGAATGGAGGCTTTTAAAGTTATTTTGTGCAGAAAATACTGCTGAGCGACGAGAGGGAGCAAAATCTGTGCTGCAGCAAAACTGGGAGAAAAACTGCCATGTCACAGCTCGTTAGCCAAGTTGACAAACCGACTTCTGTTGAGTTATTTTCGGGATAAAGGAGCGAGGAGAGCTTGCCATGTGTCCAATTTAACCTAATTCTCATCTTATAAAAGGAGGAGCCGTCAAAGATAAAGGATTCACGACTTGGAGACCGAATCAATCGGCCAGAGGCCGAATTGACGGCAGAATGGAGATCTAAGAAGACCAAGTGCAATTCCTCTCAAGAAGACGAAGTCCTTCCATATTCTTGGTGGTTTGGAGCAGCCGTTTCATCCCCATTTGCTGAAAAGGATTAGTATTTCTTGTGTATTTTGCATTATGGATGTGCTTAATGAGATTGTAACGTATTTTATGTTTTCAATCATGAACTAATTGCTTGTAGTCATGGGTTAAGAATTATGTGATTGTTATATTTATAAAATCTGGAAATTCTATTTGATCATTATCATCTTGAATTATTGTTGATCTTTAATTTCATTATGTGCCCGCCTAGCTAGCCGGTATGTATAGTTTCTCCTAGTTTCAGGGATGATTTAGGAGTTGTGTGGCAATAACTCACGCTAGATCATTGTGTATTGGTGAACGCCAGTGACTGAGTTAGGGATAGCCAGTTGCCTAGTGCTTGATCGGTAGAGCTTCATTGGTTTTGAAACATATTCCAAAAAATCCGGAGTTTCGGGAGGATCCCGCTGATAATACTGCGAGAGATTGACGGATCAAAAGAATTGCTGGAGCATTTTTAAACAATTACAGAAGTCTTAACCTGTGTCTGTTTCCATTCTGTTTTCTCTGTCGTAATCATTTACTGCTTTCGCATATCTTTTGTTTCAGCATTTTAAAAACCCAATCAATTTAACCAACCTTTTGAAATCACTAAAAAGGCAAATTAAATCAATAGAGGTAGGCATTTCAAGACCCTGTGGATACGATAAATACTTATCACTTGCTGCTAGATTGTGTATACTTGCACAGTATTCTGGAGTTAATTTATCTCATATTTTTAGCCACTTCAGAATTGCAACAGTGATTAATTAATTAAAGAATTAATTAATTGGAAATTAATTAATTATGGAATTGATTAAACATGGAAAAGATTAAATCAATTATGGAAGTGATTGATTTTAAATGAATATTTTATTCATGGTCTTTCTCCTATAAATAGAACACTAGACCTAAAGGTTTGGGTGCCCTCTTGCTCATATTCACAATACAAGACTTATTGTATTCTCTCAAGTCTCCCTCTTAGAGAAAGACTCCCACCAGTCAATTGCCACTTGGACTTAGAGACATACCGGTGTAACCTCATTGGGAGTGGGTTTTTGGAGAAGAAAATTTCAGCGAAGACTCTTAAGAGGCTGCTGCGTTTTTCAACGTTAGAGCATCGTTGGCGAGAATTGGTCAAGTCTACAACGAAGCATGTTTATAGTAACTTTAATGCATGTTTAAAGTTATATTTTGCCTTTTCGTATTAGTATTTTAATGTTTGTTAATATACGGTGTGAGATCCTCTCAATGCGCTTCCGCTGCGCTGGGGCTTATATCCCTACAATTGGTATCAGAGCCTCCGTTGTCCCTATTAATCGATATTAAAATTTGCGATAGCCTTTAATAGGTGGGTTTATGCATAATGTATGTATGGTTTGCATTGGACTGTTTAGGTTAATTTTATGGCCATAGATTTTAGTTTTTATGTGATTTGATTATGTAAGGGCCTTGTGTTTTGGGCAATTAAATGTAAAATCGAGTCCTATGTAAGTCGGGGTCTAGATTAAGTTTTTATGAGATGAAAAAAGTTGAAATCACAGCTAGAATCAAAGAGAATCGCGAAGAAGAGACGCTGTTTCTGCCTAGAAAGTGCTCCAGACGCAACAGCGTCTCGACGCTGTTCTTCGGCGTCTCGACGCTGTCTCGAATCTGAGGCGGTAAGAAGAAGTTGCAGTGTCGAGACGCTGCTTGCAGTGTCGAGACAGTGTCACATGTGCGGTGCAAATTAGGGCTTCAAGGAGGCGCAATTCAATTGGTTTTTTGGGCGGTTCGGTTGGTTGGGACCTATTTGGTCCCGTTCAACCACTTTTTGGCTTGATTTGTGATTTTAGAGGCCAGTTCGAAGCTGTTCGGGTTGGTTCGTGCTATCTAGACTAGATTTTGGAGCTGCAGAAGGATTTTAGGATAAAATTTAGCTATAATTATTGTAATTTAATGCTTTATTTTTTCCTAGGACCAAAATTAACTAGTTCAATTGCTTTTTATATGCTTTGTGGATGTCATATAGAACTATAATAATCCCACCTTAGGTTATAAGCATGCTCATGCATTTATTTATATATTATAAATTTTTATAATGTATGTTTTAAATGCATGGATATTTTCGTAAGTATTTTAATATAAGTGTATATTAAATATATGAAAGTAATAAAGCATGAAGCATGTCATTACTTAGATTAAATATAAATAGTTACGTTTGAAGTGATGTATGCAACATGCTTGAATGATTTTCTTGATTGGCTTATATATAAATGTTATATTAAAAAGAAAATCAATATTGCATGAAGCATGAAGCATCCATAGTAATTAATATAATTGTTATATTATATCTCATGTGATGCAATAAGTGTGGTTTAATTATTTAATTTGAATATGATTGTTGAATGAATTAAACCCTAGAGCCATGATTATAGGATTAATCATTAAAATTTGAAATAGTTTTAAAGTTAATGATTAGAAACCATCAATCTATAATCAAGATTTGCATGCAAACATAAGATCATATGATAAATTGAATTAATTTTAAATTGTTTAAAATCAATTAGACCTAGATCATTTTCTAATTGGATTAGAATTGTTTCCTTACTTAGAATTGAAAATAGTTTTAATTGACTAAGTAGGAAAAACATTACTATGATTATAAGTAAACTCCATCGGTTAAGTTCTGTCTAAGGCTGGGGGTACTTAACATGACGGCTTACGGAACACCTCCTACTTGGGAACTGACCCGGAATACCGGAGTTGAATTAATCATAGTCAAATGTTAGCATGCAATGTCACTAGGTTTGTTAAAAGAGTTTAATGAACCTAGATCTTTAGAGTAAAGACTTTACATTTCTATGGTTATAAGGGAACTCTTTCGGTGAAGTTCTGTCTAAGGCTGGAGGTACTTAAGTTGACGGTTTACGGGGAACACCTCCTACTTGGGAACTAACCCAATCCTTGAGTTGAATTAACCATAGTCATGTTTACCTGCAATATTGCTATGTTTATTAAAGGAGTTTAATTCACCTGGAACGTTGCAATTAAATCCTCACCATAAGAGTTACTATAGGATTAGACTTAGATAGATTGACTTAGCCAAATTTATCTAAGTTAAATAACCCTCAATAAACTGTAGGACATTTTAGTGGGAGGAAAATTACAAAACGAGATTTAAATCAAGTTTTGCTCCTACGTCCCTATATTCACAACGTGAGGTCCATGCTCAGCTTCGTGTCGCCTTTGGCGCGGCCTCCCTTCGAAAAGTGTTTGCATGGATCAATAACAAGGTGAATGGGGAAAATTCTATAGTAAGTGGAAGCGAGACACGTGTCAACGTATCCCTCGGTCTCTGCCCTTAGTTCACACAGTGAGAGTCCTATGGTCCGCCTGCGTGTTGCCCTGGAGAACCATCCCTTCGGAGGGCCTGAT
This sequence comes from Luffa aegyptiaca, assembly GCA_017139565.1. Classification (NCBI taxonomy): domain Eukaryota; kingdom Viridiplantae; phylum Streptophyta; class Magnoliopsida; order Cucurbitales; family Cucurbitaceae; genus Luffa; species Luffa aegyptiaca. The sequence goes on from CM029397.1 coordinate 31,198,437, forward strand.
CATAGGATTCAGAACATCGTGAACTCCTGAATAAGATAAAGACTCCTAGGCTAATTACCAATAGTTGTCTTACTCTTCGGTAGCCTGTTGGTGCGTGCCTCTGAGATCTAAAAGTGGGAGGGTTACACTTACGAGGATGAGTTAAATGTGTTAACAAATCCTTGACCGAACAACGGTGGCTAATGTCTATAGGAATATGAGTTATTCTAGAATTAAAATTGGCTGAAAAATGTTTCATTTCAGAGGAGGAATAGCTGATAACCCTTCGGTGGCTGCTATTCTAAACCTCTGAAACATCGTTGCAAAACTAAATCAATAGTTTTAGGGTTCTGTGATTGCTTGTTTTGCTGAATTGATTGGATTGTGTGCAATTGTTTTCTTGTATGATGGGTTAAGGCAAAGATAACTAATACGGTCGTTGTTTGTTTAATTTCAGCAACGTCTTCCTCAATAGTATCTCAGCTTAAAAATGAGAAATTAACCGGTGAAAATTACGCAACGTGGAAGTCGAACCTGAATACGATTCTTGTAGTCGATGATCTGTGGTTCTTCTTAACGGAGGATTGTCCTCCGACCCCTACTCGTAATGCATCCGAAGCAATTAAGAATGCTTATGACTGTTGGACAAAGGCCAATGATAAGGCCCGCGTCTATATCTTAGCCAGCTTATCTGATGTTTTGGCTAAGAGACATGAAGGCATGGTTACAGCGAGGGAGATTATGAACTCTCTCCAGGAGATGTTTGGACAACCGTCCTGTCAACTCCACCATGACACTCTCAAGTATGTTTATAACTGCCGCATGAAAGAGAGTGCATCTATTCGGGAACATGTCCTGGATATGATGGTCCAATTCAACGTGGTAGAAGCAAACAAGGCGGTCATAGATGAATAAGATAGTATTCAACCTAACTAGTCTCCTGAATCTCTTTATCAGCTTGGAATCTCTTTCGAAGAGTTTCCTACAGTTTCGCAACAATGCAATGATGAATAAGATAGTATTCAACCTAACTAGTCTCCTGAATGAGTTACAACTCTATCAGTCTCTTCTTAAAAGCAAGGGACAGGTAGAAGGAGAGGCAAATGTTGTTCACTCTAAAAGAAAGTTCAAGAAGGGTTCATCCTCTGAAACTAAATCTGTAGCCTCTTCTTCGAAGAAGATTCAAAAGAATAAAGGAAACAAGGGGAAGGCTCCTGCTACTGCTGCTAAAGGCAAGGGAAAAGCCAAAGTTGTGGCTGACAAGGGCAAGTGTTTCCACTGCAATGTAGGTGGACACTGGAAGAGAAACTGCCCAAAGTACCTCGCTGAGAAAAAGAAGGAAAAGGAAGGTAAATTTGATTTACTTGTTTTAGAAACATGCCTAGTAGAGCATGATGAGTTTGCCTGGATACTTGATTCAGGAGCAACTAATCATGTTTTCTCTTCTTTTCAGGAAAATAATTCCTTTCGACAGCTGAACGATGGTGAAATGACGCTCAGGGTCGGAACAGGAGACGTTGTTTCAGCTAAAGTAGTGGGAGCTGCAAAGTTATTTTTTAGAAATAAATTCTTACTTTTAGAAAGTTTGTTAATTGTTCCTAAGATTAAGATGAACTTAATTTCTATCTCATGTTTGATTTTACAATTACTTTTAATATGAATGAAGCGTTCATTTATAAAAATGGTGTACTTATTTGTTCAGCCAAATTAGAAAATAACTTGTATGTATTAAGACCAACCGAAACCAAAGCACTTTTAAATCACGAATTGTTTAAAACCGCTGAAACTCAAAGAAAAAGGCAAAGAATTTCTCTAACTAGTAACAATATCTATCTTTGGCGTTTAAGACTTGGTCATATAAACATCGATAGAATCAATTGTTTGGTAAAGAATGGACTTCTAAATGAGTTAGAAGATGATTCACTACCACCTTGTAAATCTTGTCTCGAGGGTAAAATGACCAAAAGACATTTTACTGGAAAAGGTTACAGAGCCAAAGAACCTTAGAGTTAATACATTCGGATCTCTGTGGTCTAATGAATGTAAAGGCTCGAGGAGGGTATGATATTTCATCTCATTTATAGATGATTATTCAAGATATGGTTACTTATACCTAATGGGACATAAGTCTGAGGCCTTTAAAAAGTTTGAGTTTAAGGCTGAAGTTGAAAACCTCTTAGGTAAAACTATTAAAACACTTTGATCTGATCGAGGTGGAGAGTATATGGATCAAAGATTCCAGGATTATATGATAGAACATGGAATCCAATCCCAACTCTCAGCCCCTGGTACACCTCAACAGAATGGTGTATCAGAAAGGAGAAATAGAACCTTGTTGGACATGGTTCGATCAATTATGAGCTATGCTCAATTGCCTAGCTCGTTTTGAGGGTATGCAGTGGAGACTGCAGTACACATCCTGAATAATGTTCCCTCGAAAAGTGTTTATGAAACACCTTTCGAGTTATGGAGGGGACGTAAACCTAGTTTGCGTCACTTTCATATCTGGGGTTGTCCAGCACACGTGCTGGTGACAAATCCTAAGAAATTGGAACCTCGTTAAAAACTGTGTCAATTTGTTGGTTACTGTTGGGTTTCCAGAGTGAGTAAAAATAAGATATAAAAAGACTCTAGAACTCTGTGCAAGTATACACAGTCTGCAGCAAGTAATAAGTATTTAACGAATCCAAGGTCTGAATTAGCTTTCACTTTATCTGTTTTGTTTAGCTTTTTAATGGTTTCAAGAATGGTTAAAATGATTGGTTTTGATATAATGTTGAAGCAAAAGAAATGACAGAACATAAAGTAAACAAATAGGCAGACAGATTCGAAACAGGCGCTGGTCAGGATTTAGTAATTGTTTTAAAAGATGCTCTAGCAATATTATTGATCATGCAAAACTCTCACAGTCTTATTAGCGGATTCCTCCCGAAACTCCGGAATTTTTAGAATGTGTTTCAACTCCAATGAAGCACTACCGATCAAGCACTAGGCAAGTGGCTATCCCTAACTCAGTCACTGCGTTCTCCAATACACAATGATCTAGTGAGATTAACCGCCACACACTCCCTAAATCATCCCTGAAACTAGAGAGAGGTATTCATACCGGCTGGCCAGGCGGGCATAAAATAGAAATGAACACAACAATTAATCAAGATGCATCAAATCAATATTTATTACTAGAAATTAAGCACGGCAACTACATGTTCCCTAACCAACGCCTAAAGCTACTTAGTTCATAAAATGCATGGAAACACACGTTACAATCTGAGTAAGCATATCCATAACTACAAAATAATGCAAGAAAATATTAATTCCCTTGGTCAGCTTGCAGTTGATGGTCTTCTTGTTGGTCTCCAATCTCTCTCCTCTATTCGGCTCCCAAAATGGAAATGAGGAATGATCCTTCCAAAAGTGGAATGTTCCTCCCAAGGATGGAATTCCCTTCCCAAAAAGGAATGAATTTGACTTGGGCGGCTATCTCCTTTTATAGAGTGATAGAAGACTTGAATTAGGTTGACCTAGACACGTGGATGGCTCTCCTTGCTCCATAAATCCGAGAATAACTTAACAGAATTCAGTTCATTAAATTGGCTAACGAACTGTGACGTGGCAGTTTCGCTCTCAGCTTTGCTCCAGCACAGCTTTTGCTCCCTCAAGTCGCTCGGCAATATATTCTGCACAAAATAACTTCCAAAGCATCCATTCTTCCAAATGGGTTAAAACACATAATATCCATATAAAAACGACCCTATTAAGCACAAAAGACACACGAATCACTATAGAAATGAGGTCTAAGTAACTCATTTTTGGAGAGTTATTAGTTACCCTAAAGAAACGAGAGGTGGTCTTTTCTACGACCCACAAGAAAATAAGGTGTTTGTATCGACGAACGCCACTTTCTTGGAGGAAGACCACATGAGGGATCATAAACCATGTAGTAAATTATTATTAGGAGAAGCTGCTGAAGAGTCACCAAGAGTTGTTGACGAAGTTGGACATTCAACAAGGGTTGATGGAGGTAGGGGTGTAAAATTTCTGGATCGGGTCGGTTGTACGGACAAACCAACTCGACCCATGGTTGGTTGTACGGTCAAACCGACCCGACCTGGTTCAGTGTGACTCGAGCCGGGTCGGGTTGGGTCATCTGCTGTTTTTTTTCATCATCTGCGGTTCTAATAGCTTGTTGACTTGACTCCTTCACCCCCATTTTGTACCATACACATTAAGAATAGGCCATAGGGGGATCCATCGATAAGCCTTCTGACCTATTTGGTATGCTAGCAAAAGTAGCTCTGTTTATACATACTATTTAACTAACTTGCAATGAATTTTTGACTTTTACCCAAAGGTCAAGAATTTATCTTTCTTTTGGTTTAACAATTCTCCATTGATTTTGTTCCCCTTCCAGAACCCCGAACACCATGGGTGATTTTAATGGATCATATAAAACTTCTGATACAACTTGTGTAACCAAATCTCACCTAACAATTATGAATAAACAAATAAGAATCTCTTGTACTGTTTCAGCCTAAGAAGCATGGAATTTAACTAGTTTGTCCGTGTCCGACATGTGTTGAACACCTAAACACTTCGACACTTGTTGGACACGTATCTCACACTTGTTTGCATAATTGATATATGACGAACACTAGATGTACAAAGTCAATATAGTTTCATATTATACTAAAGTAGTAGCCCATGATCATCCACCATCATCTGAAAGTGTTAATATCTAAAAAGCGGTAGCAATTTTGGATCTTAGGCACATAATTTGTTCAATTTGATCAAACATTGCATGTTTTCCATTTAAAGAAAAATAGAGTATGTTTACCAACCTTGAATCAATGGAGAAATTGGTTGGATTTCTTTGTTGTTTTTCTTCACCAACGAGTAACGAACCACCAAAGGATCTTCCTTGCTATCCTCAAGCCTTTAGAACGAATTGTGGGATCCTCAAGTGATGGAATTTGAAAGAGAAAGCTTGAAGGACAAGCTTGCAAGGTGGATTTTGGTGAGTTTTCAATTTGGCAGCATTTCCTTATGTTTCAAGCTTGATTTCTTCAGCCATCTTCTTCTCTTTTATAGAGGGATTAGAGATGAAGGAAAGCTCCAACAATTGACATTCAATCAACCAAAGATTAGTGGGAATTTTGGTATCCAACATAAGGTGAGTGCATGGGTTTAGTCACCATGCACTCCACCTCCAAAAATTCAATCCTTTTTTAATTTAATTAAATCCATAAATATCCTCAATTAGTTGGATAATTATTTGAAATTTAATAAATCTTCAATTTCAATTTCTCAATTTTAAATTAATTCAAAATTAATTTAAGATAATTATTAAATAATTAATTTAATATTAAATATTAAATTAATATTTTTCCACCGATCTCGAACATTTCCTAAATGTTATTTTCAATCATGAATCCCTATTCATGTTTTCGGTATTTAAATCATATTTAAATGCTAAATACTCACCTACACGGTTTTCACAAAAACTCATTGTACCGACAACGCCTATCACCTCTACTTATCTTTCTCAACATGAACTTAAAGCAATTCATATTTTATCCATCATATTGTTCTAAAGGTTAGTCTCGAGCTAGCAAGAGGACCTAATGGACCTACAGATCATGGGCTCCAAGGTACGAGGTTAAACTAGTCAAACTCTTTTAATCTAGTTAGCCAACATCCGTTAACTACCGAGACACTCCACTATAGCCTAGTAGTTGAACTCCCCTCACTGTAGATGTATTTGTGTCCACTCGATGTAACCATGATTAGTAAGTCAATCCTTCACTGGTCGTTCGTTACTACAGATAGGTCAAAAGTATGTTTTACCCTTATAGCACATCTTAGTTCCTTAAGTCCACTGGTCCTCTAATGAACAATTTTGTTCATGGTCCAACCATTAAACAAGATCCCTCTTGGGCCAATGAGAGGGTGGGGCCCCTTGTTCAAGCCTTGGATTCAGCACTTAAGGGAACAACCTCTCTACTATCCCTAAATAGGGTAGGAGTGAATTCCATATTGCATTACTATGTCCCCAGACATCCATCTAGTGTTATCCCCAAAATGGCAGGATTATTGAACGGAATTTTATGACCACTCTCACCTATGCAGATTAAAGGATAACCCTCAACAAACAGGAGTTCATAGTAACCTCAGGATTAAGATCGAGTTACTTAAGTCATTGCATGAAATAATCAGTCTTAACAGTAAAAGGCGTTATAAAGTAAGAGTGACTTATTTCTCGGTCCTGTCTTGTGTAAACATCTTTTACACAGGATGCCCCTACTTGCATGTCTCTACATGAACGATCCAGGATCACGTCGTTTTCCTTATTCGCAAAGTAGGCCGCATCCATAGTGTTGCCAGAACATGGTACCCAAACTTATTCATTTACTATAGACCATTTAGGTTATATACTCGAACTTGATCCCTGTTCATATTCACTATATAATTCGAGTATCTCATGTTATAACCATGGATGTTTCTATTGGATTATAAGTTATATATAAACAATTTCACTGAATAACATCTTTATTTATATAAAGGATAACAAAACTTGAGTTATAGGACATAAACCCCAACAAACTCCCACTTGGACTATAACTCAAGTGAGATTACAATATTTTCTGAGGTAACTTAGCATTACATATCATATGCTAAAAGCTCGTAGTCCTAAATTCTGGAGATGTCCCTCAAACACTTTAGCCGTGAGGGGTTTTGTAAATGGATCAACCATGTTCTGTTCTGAAGCTATCTGGGTGACGATCACATCTCCTCTTTGTACTATCTCTTGTATGAGATGGTATTTGCGTTCAATGTGCTTTCCTCATTTATGGCTTCGAGGTTGCTTTGAATTTGCAACTGCTCCACTGTTGTCACAATAAAGAGTGACTGGCAAGTGCATGTTTGGAACAACTTCTAACTCATTTAGAAATTTTCTAAGCCATACAGCTTCCTTTGATGTTTCACAGGCTGCAACATATTCAGCTTCCATTGTGGAGTCGGCAATACATATTTGTTTAATACTTCTCCACACTATTGCTCCTCCATTCAGAGTAAACACAGATCCCGATGTAGATCTCCTTGAGTCTATGTCGGTTTGAAAATCTGAGTCAGTGTATCCAGTAAGGATCAAATCCTTAGATCCATACACTAGCGAATAGTCTCTTGTTCTCCTCAAGTATTTTAGGATATTCTTAACGACAACCCAATGTGCTTGACCAGGATTGGACTGATATCTGCTGACAACACCTAAGACAACTCAAGAAATTGAAAACATGAGACACATTCCCTACGCCTCAGCTGTGGGCAGCTTAATGTATGTTATGCTGGGCACTAGAATTGACATATGTTATTTAGTGGGAGTGGTCAGTAGGTACCAGTCTAATCTAGGGTTAGACCACTGGGGAATTAACAATGAGAGTCTGTAATGAGGAAGTAAAATTTAATGTGTTTAAGGCCATGAAGTATCCAGACGAGATGGAAGATTGCTCTTTCATTAGGATTCTGGAGAACACAATTTTTGAGACAGCAATTCGGGATTCGGCTAATAAGCATTTGGAAAATCATGGAGAGGTTAGTGTAGAAGATTTAGAAGTTTGTTCTTTAGAAAGAAAAAATGAAAAAGAAGTGTTTAGGTGTGAGGAAGTTTTTGAGTCTTTAGATTTAGATCAAAGAAAAGCTCCTCCTATTAAGCCATCCCTAATTGAGGCACCCACTTTAGATTTGAAGCCCTTGCCGAATCATCTAAAGTATGTGTATCTTGGGGAAGGTGAGACGTTGCCCATTATTGTTGCATCAGATTTAATGCCGGAGCATGAAGAGGCCTTAATAAAATTGCTGCAGCAATACCGCAAGGCTATTGGTTGGACATTGGCTGACATTCAGGGGATTAGCCCATCTTTTTGTATGCACAAAATCACTCTAGAGGAGGGATCCTTTAGGAGTATTGAGCAACAAAGAAGGCTTAACCCTGCAATGAAAGAAGTGGTTAAAAATGAGGTGATTAAATGGTTGGATGCTGGCATCATTTATCCAATTGCAGATAGCAATTGGGTAAGCCCTGTCCAATGTGTTCCTAAGAAAGGAGGTGTCACTGTGGTGAGCAATAAAGACAATGAGTTGATCCCAACTAGGACAGTAACTGGCTGGAGGGTTTGCATGGATTACAGGAGGCTTAATAAAGCCACCCGTAAGGACCACTTCCCTTTGCCATTTATCGACCAGATGTTGGATAGATTGGCTGGTCAGGCCTACTACTGTTTCTTAGACGGTTATTCTGGGTATAACCAGATTACTATTGCTCCTGAGGATCAGGAAAAAACCACTTTCACCTGCCCTTATGGGCTGTTTGCTTTTAGGCGAATGCCTTTTGGCCTTTGCAATGCTCCAGCAACATTTCAGCGGTGTATGTTAGCAATTTTTTCTGATATGATTGAATCCACTGTTGAGGTATTCATGGACGATTTTTCAGTTTTTGGAGGGTCTTTTCAGAGTTGTTTAGATAATTTAGGTCAGGTGTTAAAAAGATGTGAGGATACCCATCTAGTTCTCAATTGGGAGAAATGTCACTTCATGGTGAAGGAGGGCATAGTGTTAGGTCATAGGATTTCTAAGAATGGTCTAGAAGTTGATAGAGCAAAAGTTGAGGTTATTGAAAGATTAGAACCACCGAATTCAGTGAAGGGGATTCGGAGTTTTTTAGGTCATGCTGGATTTTATAGAAGGTTCATAAAGGATTTTTCAAAAATCAGTAAACCTCTTTGTAACTTATTGTGTACTGATCATGTTTTTGACTTTGATGCAGATTGTAGGAAGGCTTTTGAAGCATTGAAAGCTACTTTAATCTCAGCACCCATTCTTTGTGCACCTAATTGGAATTTACCATTTGAGGTAATGTGCGATGCGAGTGATGCTGCGGTAGGTGCTATGCTGGGGCAAAAGCAGGACAAATTTCTTCATCCTATATATTATGCAAGTAAGGTTTTAAATGAGGCACAAGTCAACTACACAACTACTGAAAAGGAGTTGTTAGCTGTGGTGTTTGCCTTCGAGAAATTTCGGCCATATTTGGTTGGATCCAAAGTCACGGTGTTCACGGATCATGCAGCAATAAGGTATTTAATGACTAAGAAAGATGCAAAGCCTAGACTAATTCGTTGGGTTTTATTATTGCAGGAGTTCGACTTGGAGATAAAGGATGAGAAGGGATCAGAGAATGTCATTGCAGATCATTTGTCTCGTCTTGATCCATCATCATCTTTGCTGAAGCAATCTGCCATTTTAGATGATTTTCCGGATGAACAACTTTTTGCTGTTGAGGTAAAGGTAGTCAAGGAGATCCCTTGGTATGCTGATATTGCCAATTTTTTGGTCAAGGGAGTCACTCCTATTGATATGGATTGGAGGCAGAAGAAAAAGTTTAAGCATGATGCAAAGTTTTTCTATTGGGATGAGTCATTTATGTATAAGCAATGCTCTGATGGTATTATTCGTAGGTGTGTTTCAGGTGATGAAGCAAAAGAAATCTTGGAGCAATGTCACTCTTCGCCGTATGGAGGCCATTTCAGCGGTCAGAGGACAGCTATGAGGATTTTGCGTTGTGGATTCTTTTGGCCTTCCTTGTTTAAGGATGCCCATTGGTTCTACAAGCAATGTGATGCTTGCCAAAGGAGAGGAAACTTGGGGCCCAGAGATGAGATGCCTCTTACATACATTTTGGAAGTGGAGTTATTCGATGTGTGGGGTATTGATTTTATGGGACCGTTTCCCCCTTCTAATGGCAATGTTTTTATCTTATTGGCAGTAGATTACGTGTCCAAGTGGGTGGAGGTCATTGCATGCCATCAGAATGATGCTAAGACGGTTTCAAGGTTTCTCCAATCGCACATCTTTGCGCGGTTTGGGACACCTAGAGCTTTAGTAAGTGATGAGGGTACACATTTTGTTAATAATATCTTAACTAAGCTTTTAGCTAAGTATTGAATCAAGCATAGGATAGCTAGCCCCTATCACCCACAGGCTAATGGTCAAGCTGAAATAAGTAATAGGGAAATTAAATCAATTCTAGAAAAAGTAGTCCATCCATCTAGGAAGGATTGGTCTTTTAGGTTGGATGAGGCTCTTTGGGCTTATAGGACAACCTATAAGACTCCTCTAGGTATGTCTCCCTATCGGTTAGTATATGGGAAAGCTTGTCATTTACCATTAGAGCTAGAGAATAAAACGTTTTGGGCTTTGAAGAAATTAAACTTTGATCTGAGTCGTGCAGGAGCAATTAGAATGCTGCAGCTTAACGAATTGGAGGAATTTCGCCAATTTTCTTATGAGAATGCGAAAATGTATAAAGAAAAGACTAAGTTGTGGCATGACAAGAAAATTAAGCCTAAAGAGTTTGTCAAAGGTCAAAAAGTTTTGCTTTATTACTCTAGATTGAAATTGTTTCCTAGGAAACTAAAGTCCAAATGGTCAGGTCCGTTTGTGGTGATTGAGGTTTTCCCCCATGGAGCAATTACTTTGCAAGATGAAAAAGATGGAAGAGTATTCAAGGTGAATGGACAGCGTGTCAAGCATTATTGGGGAGAGTAGTTTCAGTCAAAATATCCTTCCTTAGAGTTGGTTGATGATTAGGTGAGCATCATTTTTGCGGGAGCAGTTCCCAGAGCAAAATTTTGAGCTCCCAGAATTTGTTGTGATTTTATTTTCGCTGTTATGATTTGGTTTAATTTTAATTTTAATTGTAGTGGATTTGATTGCTTTAAATTCTGCAAGATTTATCTCTATTTGTAGTTATTTTTAATTCCGTAGATTTTATTTTATTTTCGCTAGATATTTTATTTGATTTGATTAGTTTAGATTCGAGTTGGTTTAGTTTTATTGTCTGATTAAATTTAATTTTAAATTCTGTATTTATTTTCAGTTATTTGAATTTCTATTGAGGTTTAGATTTAATAAAGATTTTCTTGATTTATTCGGCTTCGAACAAAAACAAAAAAAAAGATTTGATTTGAGCGGTTAAATTTGAATTTCCTGATTTGATTTTGTATCCGAGATTTTTCTGGAAAATAATCTTGTGTTCAGAAGGTTGTTGCGGCAAAGTTATGGCTGAAGCAAATCTTCTGTCCGGATGGAAAGGGTTTGTTGTGAATTAATTACTTTTACCGTTTGATTTTGAATTTTCTGTGGGCAGGTAAATTGCATGGATGCTGCCACGTGTCGCGCAGGGATAATCCAACGGTTTAGCCGTTTGACAGCACACAATTATTTACCATGGGCGATTGGAATTCAAGATTTTATCATTGATGGATTTAATTTTCAGATTTGCATGAGATTTGAACGGTAATTCCATTTAATGAGGGAAAAATCTTTCAGTTATGATTTGATTTGCTGAAGCCCTATTTATTAAAAGCCTTCGGTAAGTTCTTCTCACTTCATCTTTTTGTTCGTTCCTTGCCATTCATATTCTTCTTCTTTTTCTGTGTGCTATAAAGAAAAAAATTCTTTTGAGTCTTCTATGGCTAAAACGAGAGCAAGAAAAGAGAGAGATAATGAGGAAGAGGAGGTACCCGTGACCCCCGAAGCACCAAAAGTAAAGGCAAAGAAGAAGAAGACACCAGAAGAAAAAGAAGCTAAAAGAAGAAGAAGACAGCAGAGGGCTGAAGATCAAGAAGTTGTTCAGAAAACGGCGGAGGATGTTATTGTGGAAGAAGATCCGAAAGAACCAGAAGGACGGAATCAAGAGCAGTCTGAGCCAGGAGTTGCGGATGCAGAGGAAGTTCGAGAAGAAAATGCAGAGGAAGTTCGAGAAGAAAATGCAGAGGAAGTTCGAGAAGAAAATACAGAGGAAGTTCAAGAAAAGCAGGCCGAGGATGTGCAAGAAGAACAGGCAGAGGTTGCGCCTGAAGAAGTTAATGAGCAAGAACAGGAGGCTCGTGTGGAGGTGATCATGCCGAAAGTGCCCAAACGCGGCCGTATTAAGCGAAAAGCGGGCCGTGTTAAGGTAGTCCGAACTGATACCCCCTCGCCTCCTACTACTGACTCTGAAAGAGAGAATGCTGGGAAAGAAGAGCGTGAGAAGAAGGAGGCCGAGGATAAAGCAAGAGAGGAAGCAGAGAAAAAGGCTGAAGAAGAGAGATTGCGCAAGCAAAGGGCAGACAGGGGCAAGAGTGTTGCTGCGGCATCGGAGGAACCTGATGAAATAGAAGAGTCACAATTGTCGTATGATCGCTTTGTCAACAATCTTGCCAGAGCAAAATATGCAGAGTTGCTGAAAAGAGACTTCCTGTTTGAAAGGGGATTTAGTGGTGATCTTCCACATTTTCTGAGGACCGGTATTGCAGATTACGGGTGGGAACGGTTTTGTTCAAAGCCTGAAGCTGTGAATGCGCAGGTGGTGCGCGAGTTTTATGCAAATATTGACAAAGAAGAAGGTTTCCTAGCAATTGTTCGAGGTATTGAGGTCGACTGGAGTCCTGGTGCTATTAACGCACTGTATAACCTTCGAACTTTCCCCCACGCAGCATATAATGAGATGGCTGTAGCGCCATCCAATGAGTAGCTGAGTGACGCTGTGAGGGAAGTTGGTATTGAAGGGGCGCAGTGGCGGCTTTCGAAAACAGAGAAGAGGACGTTCCAGTCAGCCTATTTGAAGAGGGAAGCAAATACTTGGATGGGATTTATCAAACAAAGGTTGCTTCCAACGACTCATGACTCGACGGTTTCTAGGGAACGAGTGCTTCTAGCTTTTGCTATTTTGAGGTCTCTTAGTAATGATGTGGGAAAAATTATTGCTGATGAAATATCTGGATGTTGGAAGAAGAAAGTGGGGAAGCTGTTTTTCCCGAATACCATTACCATGCTTTGCAAGCGAGCAGAGGTTCCAGAGAATGAAGGAGATGTGATATTATTTGACAAGGGAATCATTGACACACCTAACTTGGCGCGGCTTCAGCGTACGCAAGAGGCACGTCAGGGTGGGTTGGTCTACGGCATCAACACGATTTTAGAACAACTCGCACTTTCGGCCAGCAGGCAGGAGTTTGCCGAGAGGCAAGCTTTAACCTTCTGGAACTATGTTAGAACTCGTGATGCCAATCTGAAGAAGGCGCTACAGGAGAATTTTTCCAAACCATTTCCAGCCCTTCCAGCATTCCCTGAAGATTTATTGAACCCCTGGATTCCGCCACCGCCTGTCGAGAGAGAAGGAGATGGAGAAGAAGATCCTGGTCAGGAGGATTGAAGAAGGGAAATTTGACGAGCAAACTTTTTGATGAATTAATTTTGTTGCTCGAGCATTTCTGACCACATCTTTTTCTATGTTTGCTTAATTTGTTCTGTTTCTTTTTAATTTTTCTGATGCTAAAAAAATATATCTGCTTATGTGATTTCTTTTGCTATGTTTTTAATGAAATTTTCGAAGTTATTTCTGTTCCATAAGCATTGAGTAACTCTAACTTAACTAATTCTCTTTCTGAATTTTTGAAGCTTGGACTGGCTAAGCTTAATTAGATCAAGGTATTCTGATCTCCAGAAACCTTTTGCTTGAGCATTTTTCTCTGGCCTGGTCGTTGCTGCGGCAAAGAAAACTCTGGAGGTAGTGTTGACTTATATGATCCACTTTAAGCTTAGGTCTAGTCCCACGCTTAGTTTTAAAATTCAGATAGAAAGGTTTAAGTTTGGGGGTGTCATTTAAAATTTTAATGATTCATTGGGGACAATGAATAATTCAAGTTTGGGGGACTTTTTGCTACTCCAATGGTTTTGCTCGAGCATTCCTCTCCTTCATTAAATAATTTGTTAGGTTATTGAGTAACCGGGGACATTTGTGATATCCACAGTTTGTCTTTGCGTCAAAAGGTGACCTAGGAAATGTGAAGAATTATGAAAAATTATTTGCTGAAAAAAAAAAGTGATTGTTGAAAATTTTGCTGAGAAAATTCATGGAGCAAAAGTTTTGAAGGATGAATGATAATCCAGCAGTTTTTCTGTCTCCCAGAACTTAGGTGAGCTTCATCATAAAATGTTGCCATTCTGAGGGGCAAGAGATGGAATAACCAAGGATTTTTTAGCTTTACAAAGAGTATTTAGCCTAATTGGTGATGAGTTTGAGGCAAGGGTATACTGCACCATAAAGTGGGTCATCCCATGCTTAAGAGCTTATGACTGTAGGGCTGCTTTAAGTTCGAAAAACAGAAAATATAAACCCCTTGAAAATGTGTTTTGATATGTCTAATAATAAGAGCTAGGCTGTGGCAAGTTCTTAGAATTAAGTTAGAAGTGGTGATTATTTGTCCATGCCGGAAGAATTATTTTGCTGCAGCAGAGCTTGGTTTTGCAGAAAGCTCAGGTAAAGGTTGAAGGTAGTGTTGGAGTATCTGTTTTGATTAAGCTATGCTTTGTCTAACGTTTTGAATTCTTGAAGGGAAGGTTGGTTAGTATTGCTCGGGACGCGCAATAGTTCAAGTTTGGGAGTGTGATAACTCTCCAAAAGGGAGTTATTTAGGCCTTATTTCTATCATGATTTGTGTGTCTTTTGTGCTTAATAGGGTTGCTTTTAGAGAGATATTATATGTTTTAACCCATTTGGAAGAATGGAAGCTTTGGAGATTATTTTGTGCAGAATATGTTGCTGGACGACCTGAGGGAGCAAACTCTGTGCTGGAGCGAAGTTGGGAGTGAAAACTGCCACGTCACAGCTCGTTAGCCAATTTACCAAACTGAATTCTGTTAAGCTAATTTCGGGATAAAGGAGCAAGGAGAGCCATCCACGTGTCTAGGTCAACCTAATTCAAGCTTTCCTCAACTCTATAAAAGGAGATAGCCGCCCAAGTCAAATTCATTCCACTTTTGGGAGAAAACATTCCATTCTCGGGACGTTCCTTCCACCTTTGGGAGCCGAATAGAGGAGAGAGATTGGAGACCACCTAGAAGACCATCATTGCAAGCTGATCGAGGAGATTAGTATTTCCTTTTATTATCTTGTAATTATGGACATGCCTACTCAGATTGTAGCGTGCGTCTCCATGCATATTATGAACTAAGTAGCTTAGGCGTTGGTTAGGAACAATGTGATTGCCGTGCTTAACTTTAGTAATATAAATTGATTACTGCATCTTGGTTAATTGTTGTACTTGTTTTTATTTTATGCCCGCCTGGCCAGCCGATCTGAATACCTCTCTCTAGTTTCAGGGATGATTTAGAGAGTGTGTGGCGATTAATCACACTACGATCATTGTGTATTGGTGAACGCCAGTGACTGAGCTAGGGATAGCCAGTTGCCTAGTGCTTGATCGGTCGTACTTCATTGGGGTTGAAACACATTCCAAAAAATCCGGAGTTCTGGGAGGAATCCGCTAATAATACTGCGAGAGTTTGCATGATCAATAATATTGCTAGAGCATCTTTTAAAACAATTACTAAATCCTGACCAGCGCCTGTTTCTAATCTGTCTGCCTATTTGTTTATTCTTTGTTCTGGCATTTATTTTGCTTCAGCATTATTCTTACAAAAAAACCAATCATTTTTACCATCATTGAAACCATTAGAGAGTTACACAAGATAGATAAAGTGGAAGCTAATTCAGGCCTTGGATTGATAATACTTATTACTTGTTGCGGACTGTGTATACTTGCACAAAGTTCTAGAGTCCTTTTATACCATATTTTTACTCACTCTAGGAACCCAACAGGGACATACGGGGATCAATGTTCAAGATACAACCTAAAGGGTCTATAGTATAGGGATAAGATTGGGTACCTTATCCTGGTGACACTATGGATACGACCCGCTTTATTTATGATACAAACACAAAGATCCAACGCGCTCGTGTAGTGGACATGCGAGTGGGGGTATCTTGTGCAATGAGTTTGCACAAAATCGAATCGCGAAATAGTTAACCACTAGTTGTAACACCGTTAGCTAGTTAGGTTACTATTTCACTAGGATGACCTAGGCAACTTGGTCTCAATCCTGAGTGGGTTATGGACTCCTGTTCAAGAGGGATTGTCCTTTGATTTGTATGGGTGGGAGTGGCCTGCACGCTGACTCAATAAGCCTACCATTTTGGGGACAAGACCGAGTGGGGAGCTGGGAACATAATCACACAAGATGGAATTCACTCCTTTCCGACTCTAGGGTAAGTACAGGTGTGCTCCCTTAAGTGGTGTCTCCGGGTCTTGAACAATGGGCCCTGCCCTCTCTATGGCACGAGAGGGACTTCTGTTTGTTGGTTGGACCTCAAACAGGTTGTTCATTAGAGGAGCACTGGGACTTAAGGATAAAGAGGTAACACAGGGGTAAAACAGTAATTTGACCTAGTTGAGGTACGAACACACGTGAAGGACTGACTTGCTGTTATTGGTCGATATTTGTGGACACAGAAATATATCTGCAGTGAGAAGAGTGCAGTTGTGGTTCTATAGTGGAGTGAATCACAGTTAACGAACATTGATTAACTTGGTTAATGAGTTTAGCCAATTAATCTCATATCGTTGGGGCTTCTGATCTGTAGGTTCATTAGGTCCCACTGGTAGCTCATCTAGGGCGTTGAGGTAAATCTCTAAGGGAGAATTAAATATTCGAAAGGGATTCGAATATTAAGTTTAAAATATGAATTAGATTCATATTAAAAACTATAGGTTAAAATTAATGCGCATTGGATGCACATTAATACTATAGTTTCGTGGAAACGTGCGGTTCAGCCCTTAACTGCGGTCCGGTTCGTGCGGTTTGGTTGAGCTGAGACCGATTTGGTCCGGTTCAACCTGTTTTTGGTTTGGTTCGAGTTTTTCAAGGTCGGTTCGAAGGGGTTCGAGTCGGTTCGCGCATTCTGGTCTGGTTCTGGAGCTGCAGATTTATGTAATAGGATAGATTATATGCTTTATTAGTGTAATTAAGCTTTAATTTATCCTAGGGGCCAATTAAATCAGTTCAATTGCTGTTTAATATGTTTTATGGATGTCATATTAGAAATCCCACCTTAGGTTATAATGTATGCTCATGCATTTTTTGTATATTATAATTAGTTATAATGTATGGATGAAAAATGCATGTATGATTTTCATGGGATATTTAATGTATATGAGTTATATTAAATTCATGAAAATGGAAAAGCATGATGCATGAAATTACTTAGTTAAATATAAATAGTTATATTTAATAAGTTGTTTGCAGCATGCTACTTTGATTTACCTTGATTGACAATAATGTAATTGTTATTTTATTAATAAGGAAATCAAAGTTGCATTGAGCATGAAACATCCATAGGTTAATATAAATGTTATATTAAATCCATGCTATGCAAATCGATATAGTTTAATTTATTAATTAGAATATGATTGTTAATTATATTAAACTATAGTATGCATGACTATAGGGCTAATCATTAAATTTGAATAGTTTAAAATTAATGATTAGAAACCGTCAATCTATAATAAAGATATGCATGCACACATAGGACCATAGGTTAAAATTGATTAATTTAATGAGTTAAAATTAATTAGACCTAAGGTCACATTCTAATAGGATTAGAATACTTTCTTACTTAGTTTAAAATAGTTTTAATTAACTAAGTAGGACCAACATTACTATGATTATAAGGGAACTCTACCAGTGATGTTCTATCTAAGGTTGGGGGTATTTAAGTTGACGGTTTACGGAACACCTCATACCTGGGAACTGATCTGGAACACCGGAGTTGAATTAATCAAAGTTTAAAGTTAGATAATGGTCACTAGGTTAATTAAATATGTTTAATTCACCTAGACTTTAGACTAAAGATTTTTTTTTTTTTTTTTTTTTTTTGAAAAAGACTTTAGACTAAAGATCTTATTATAATAGTTATAATAGGATTAGACTTAGATAGATTGACTTAGCCAGATTTATCTAAGTTTAAACAAACCCTAAAATATACGATAGGTCACTTTAGTGGGAGGAAAATTTCAAAACTTGATTTAAATCAAGTTTTTCTCCCACATCCCTATATTCACAACGTGACATCCATGCTCGGCTTCATGTCGTTTAAGCGCGACCTCCCTTCAGAAAGTGTTTGCATGGATCAATAACAAGGTGAATGGGGAAAGTGTCCATAGTAAGTGGGAGCAGGTGACGGAAGAGATTGTCGCGGTCTCTTGTCAAATAAATTTATAATCCACGATTCCTAAAGCTAACTTGTAGCAGTAGTGGTCGGGGTCGATCACAGGGAACAATCGGTTTATTTCTAAATTCTTTTGTGTTTTTGAGGTAACCAAAAAGGGGGGTTTATTGATAAAAGATTAAGACATAAAGTAAAGGCATGAAAATAAATAAGGAAAATTAAACGCAAGGAAAGTAAAGGTGGGATTAGTTGATCTTACCACGAGGATCACTGTAATCGGGGTTGAACTCGGCGTTAAGTCGATTATCAAATGATATTTAATTAACTGTCTAAGTTCGACGTACTCCGGCAAGAAACCGAGAGCCATGATCCAACTATCACAAACATGCAAACGCTAAGTTTGATTCTAGTTTAAATTAATTAATTGGCCTATTAACTAATCTAAACCGCATTGGGATCTAGGCGAATTAATTCACATGCAACATGCAACAAACCACAATTACAATTGATTAAATCATTTAGTTCTAGGGACGCATGCGTAATATCATAACATTAACCTATTTGCTACTTAGATTTAGCAAGTAAATTTAGACAGGGCGAGGTCAAGGTTGTCAATTTTTCCTACCACAATCTAAACTTATAGAAAAAGAACTAAAATCACAAAGACAATTTAACTAAGTAATGAAAAATGGAAATCTCATAAAATTGAATCAAACTTACAAACTGAGGTCCCGATTACAACGATCTGAGCTTAGTTGGCCATAGACAAGCACCTCCAAGCTCGAGGCTCGATCAACCGACCCATGGACTAAGAAAACTTAAAAGAACTCTAGAAAAGTAAAGAGAAAGGTGGCTACAATATTGTATTGAGGGATGATTCTACATCTACACCAAGGCCCTCTATTTATAGTGTTTCTTGGCCTTCAATTCGTGGTAGAATGGTGTTGAATTGGGTCTTCAAACAAGGAAAATTTCCAGCCAAAATAGGAAAAATTCGATTCTGGAAAACTACCTAGCTTCGCGACGCTGTCCCTTCAATTTTGGAAAATATTTCTCGGATTGCCCTAGCGTCGCGATGCTGTGGGCAAGCGTCTCGACTCTGATGACGAGAGTCTCGACGTTGATGAGTCTCCAGGGGCAGAATGGTCATTTTACGCTCCGGTTTCGCTCGTTTAAGCCCCGAATTGCTTCCAAAGCTCCGATGAGGACCTATAGACATATTATACTCATTTTAAAGCATTTTTCGCAAGGAATTCAACTAAGATAAGCAAATTGGGAGATTCCAAGTGTATAAAAAATTGATCTTATCAGCAGGACACGTGTCAACGTATCCCTCGGTCTCCACCCCTAGGTCACAACGTGGGATTCCTATGATCCGTCTGCGTGTTGCCCTGGAGCAACCACCCCTTCGGAGGGCCTGATCATAGGATTCGAAACACACTGAACTCCTAAAAAGGATAAGTCACTTAGGCTAATTACCAACAGTTGTCTTTCCTCACGGTAGCCTGTTGGTGCGTGCCTTTGAGATCTGAAAGTGGGAGCGTTACACTTACGGGGATAAGTTAATTTGTTAACAAGTCTTTGACCGAACAATGGTGGTTAACGTCTATAGGAATATGAGTTATTTTGGAATTAGAGTTGACTGAGAAGTGTCTCATTTTAGAGGAGGAGTAGTTGTTCACCCTTCGATGGTTGTTTCTCTAAACCTCTAAAACATCGTCGCTAAACACAATCAATAGTTTATTAGGGTTCTTTGGTTGATTGTTTGCAAAATTGATTGGATTTGTGCAATTGTTTGTATTGCTTGTGTGATGGAGTAAGACAAAGATAACTAATATGATAAATGTTTGTTTTTTCAGCAATGTCTTCCTCAATCATCGCTCTATTAAAAAACGAAAAATTAACCGGCGAAAAGTTTCCTTCGTGGAAATCCAACCTTAATACGATTTTGGTTGTTGAAGATCTCCAGTTCGTCTTAACGGAGGAGTGTCCTCCAGTTCCCCCTCGCAATGCAACCCAAGCGATAAGGGATGCATACGACTGCTGGATTAAGGCCAACGAAAAGGCCTGTGTCTATATCTTGGCAAGCTTAACTGAAGTTTTAGCCAAGAGATATGAGAACGTGGAAACAGCAATGGAAATTATGAATTCCCCTCAGGAGATGTTTGGATTATCATCCTACCAGCTCCACCACGAGGTTCTGAAAAACATTTTCAATGCCTGCATGGAAGAGGGTCAGTCTGTTCGGGAACACGTTCTTGATATGATGAACCAATTCAATATTGTGAAGGCTAATGGTGGGGTCATCTGGGAGAGGAGTCAGGTTGCGTTTATCATGGAGTCTCTTCCACAGAGCTTCATGCAGTTTCAAACAAACGCTAGCATGAATAAGATTCAATTCAACCTGACCACCCTTCTGAATGAGCTACAAGTTTACCAGTCCATGTAGAAAAGCAAGGGAAAAAGTGTTGTTAAAGGAGAGGCCAATGTGGCCCATTCCAAAAGAAAGTTCCTGAAGGGTTCATCCTCAGGAACTAAACCTGTACCTCAAGCTTCTTCATCGAAGCAAATACAGAAGAAGAAGGAGACAAGTGGAAGGCTCCTGCTAAAGCTGTACAGGGCAAGGGGAAGGCCAAGGTCGTGGCCGATAAGGGCAAGTGTTTCCACTGCAATGTGGATGGACACTGGAAGAGGAACTGCCCTAAATACCTTGCTGAGAAAAAGAGAGAAGAGGAATGTAAATATGATTTACTTGTTTTAGAAACTTTCCTTGTTGAACATAATGAGTATGCCTGGATATTAGATTCGGGAGCAACTAATCATGTTTGTTCTTCTTTTCAGGGAAATAGTTTTCAACAGCTTCAAGATGGTGAGATGACACTCAAGGTTGGAACGGGAGATGTCATTTCAGTAAGTGCAGTGGGAGCTGCACAGTTATTTTTCATGAATAGATTTCTTATTTTAGAAAATTTGTATATAGTTCCCAAGATAAAGAGGGACTTGATATCTATTTCATGCTTGTTAGAACAATCATACACTATTAATTTTCTTGCAAATGAAGTGTTTATTTACAGAAATGGTGTACTTATTTGTTCAGCAAAGTTAGAAAATAACTTATATGTTTTAAGACCAACCGACACTAAAGCTATTTTAAATCATGAGATGTTTAAAACTGTTGAAACACAAAATAAAAGGCAAAGAGATTCTCCAAAAAGTAACAATACATATCTTTGGAATTTACGTCTTGGTCATATTAACATCGATCGGATCGGTCGTTTGGTAAAGAATGGACTTCTAACTGAGTTGGAAGATGATTCATTACCACCCTGTGAATCGTGTCTCAAGGGTAAAAAATGACTAAGAGACCTTTTACTGGAAAAGGTTATCGTGCCAAAGAACCTCTAAAGTTGATACATGCGGATCTTTGTGGTCCAATAAATGAAAAGACTCGAGGAGGTTATGAATATTTCATCTCTTTCATAGATGATTATTCAAGATACGGTTACTTATATCTAATGGGTCATAAGTCTGAAGCTCTTGAAAAGTTTAAAGAGTTTAAGACTGAAGTTAAAAACCTATTAGGTAAGACTATTAAAACACTTCGATCAAATCGAGGAGGAGAGTATATTGATCAAAGATTCCAGGATTATATGATAGAACATGGAATCCAATCCCAACTCTCAGCCCCTGGTACACCTTAACAAAATGGTGTATCAGAAAGGAGAAATAGAACCTTGTTAGACATGGTTCGTTCAATGATGAGCTATGCTCAATTGCCTAGCTCGTTTTGGGGGTATGCAGTAGAGACTGCAGCACATATTCTGAACTATGTTCCCTCGAAGAGTGTTTCTGAAACACCTTTTGAGCTATGGAGGGGACGTATACCTAGTTTGCGCTACTTCCATATCTGGGGTTGTCCAGCACACGTGTGATGTGCAAATTGCTAACCGCAAGTGTACGGGTCAAGTAATAATATAGTGTTTTCGTGTAAAACGAGTGTCGTCCTCTGGATTGGTTTTCTAGCAAATTAAGTATCGTGAATACTTTTGTCCAATTTTATTTAGGGAGCAAAACTCAATGATAAAGATAAAAGTAAAGACTAAAAGCATAAAAATAAAAGTGGAGACTCAAATGGAAAGACTCTTAGGGAATTGATTTCGTTGATTAAGATTGAGGATTGATTAATAGGAATGAATTGACCGTGCAATTATTCTACAAGCCAAGGAAACTTTGATCACGATTACCTCTCCCGAGTATAATTGATTCTCATGCATATAAACTAACTTGATATCCCTATCTAAGTTCATTAACATGCAAGGCATTATTCGGTTCGGTCCTTGTTACGCTTCTAAAGATATTCCAAATCCCGTCACAAACTTAGAATTTCTACTCTAGTCATGCAATTAAACAAAGTAAGTCTTAGGCCAAATCCTCCCTCCCGAGTTAGATTCAACACTTAAATCATTCAATTAGTGATCAAGTAATTGAAAGCATTAAACAAAATTGCATGCATAAAATAAAAACACATTCATACCTAAAATCAATCCAAAAACTAAAACAATTACATCAATCCCTAAGACAAACAACTAGCAATTCATAGTCTTTAAACCATAAACACTAATTGAAAGAAAAGCCATAAAAACTACAAGAGGTAAGGGAAAGAGAAAGGAAAACTCGAATCCGTCGAAACCGACACGTCCCCGTCACGATCTCCATGTCTTCTCACTTGATTCCCGCTCCTTGGCCTTGCTTTAGCTCCCACCAAAGGTCTCTAGTCGAAATTAGGGCTAAAATCTAACCAATTGCACTCCCCTTGGCCGTAGCATGAAAAGATGAATTTATAGAAAATCTGGCGACAGCGTCGAGACGCTATGGACAGCGTCGCGACGCTGTCGCGATACCGCATTTTTGGAAAATTTGCCTATAGCGTCGCGACGCTATGATTTTTTTTTTTTTTTTTTTTTTTTTTTAGATTGAAGACTCCATTTGACTCCAATTGCTGAATTAAGCTTCAAACACATACTTCCTACAAATAAAACATAAAAATGCATAAATTTGGGCAAATAACTGTAAAAGACTAGCTTAATTAATCAGAGAAAAATAGCTAGCTATGCTCGCTATCAACGTGCTAGTGACAAACCCTAAAAAATTGGAACCTCATTCAAAAATATGCCAATTTGTTAGATACCCTAAGGAAACAAAAGGTGGTCTTTTCTACGATCCACAAAAAAACAAAGTGTTTGTATCGACAAATGCCACTTT
Organism: Luffa aegyptiaca; assembly: GCA_017139565.1. Classification (NCBI taxonomy): domain Eukaryota; kingdom Viridiplantae; phylum Streptophyta; class Magnoliopsida; order Cucurbitales; family Cucurbitaceae; genus Luffa; species Luffa aegyptiaca. Next base: position 31,221,784 of record CM029397.1, read on the forward strand.
CATGGAGGAAGACCACATAAGAGGTCATAAACCACGTAGTAAATTAGTGTTAGGAGAAGCTACTGAAGAGTCAGCAAGAGTTGTTGATGATGTTGGTCCTTCAACAAGAGTTGATGTAGGAGCCAGTTCTTCTGGTCAATCTCGTCCTCCTCACATAATGGGAGAGCCTCGATGCAGTGGGAGGGTTGTTATACAACCTAACCGTTACTTGGGTTTAACTGAAACTCAGGTCGTCATACCTGATGATGGTGTTGAGGATCCATTGTCTTATCGTCAGGCAATGAATGATGTAGATAAAGACCAATGGGTCAAAGCAATGGACCTTGAGATGGAGTCTATGTACTTCAATCAAGTTTGGGAACTTGTAGATCCACCTGAAGGGGTCAAACCCATAGGGTGTAAATGGATCTATAAGAGAAAAATAGATGCAACTGGGAAAGTACAGACTTTCAAAGCTAGACTTGTAGCAAAGGGTTATACCCAAAGAGAAGGGGTAGACTATGAGGAAACCTTTTCTCCTGTTGCTATGTTAAAGTCCATAAGAATTCTCTTATCCATAGCCACATATTATGACTATGAAATATGGCAAATGGATGTCAAGACTGCTTTTTTGAATGGTAATCTTGAAGAGAATATCTTTATGTCTTAACCCGAAGGGTTCATAACCCAAGGTCAGGAGCAAAAAGTTTGTAAACTGAATCGATCCATTTATGGGTTGAAACAGGCTTCCAGATCTTGGAATATTAGATTTGATACTGCGATCACATCTTTTGGCTTTGACCAAAATGTTGATGAGCCTTGTGTTTACAAGAAGATCATCAAAAACAAAGTAGCTTTCCTGGTGCTATATGTTGATGACATTCTACTCATTGGGAATGATGTGGGATATCTGTCTGACGTTAAAGAATGGCTAGCGGCCCAATTCCAAATGAAAGATTTAGGAGAGGCCCAATATGTTCTTGGGATCCAAATGATTCGAGATCGTAAGAACAAAACGCTAGCCCTGTCTCAAGCAACGTATATCGACAAAATGTTGTCTCGATATTCGATGCAGAACTCCAAGAAGGACTTATTGCCTTTCAGGCATGAGGTTCACTTGTCTAAGGATCAATGTCCTAAGACACCTCAAGAAGTTGAGGATATGAGACGGATTCCCTACGCCTCAGCTGTGGGCAGCTTAATGTATGCTATGCTCTGCACTAGGCCTGATATTTGTTATGCAGTAGGGATAGTCAACAGATATCAATCAAATCCAGGGTTAGACCACTGGACTGCCGTAAAAGGAATCCTCAAGTATCTTCGGAGAACGAGGGACTACATGCTGGTGTTTGGGGCTAAGGAGTTAGTTCTAACAGGATACACCGACTCTGACTTCCAGTCTGACAAGGATTCTAGGAAATCCACGTCAGGGTCAGTGTTCACCCTTAACGGGGGAGCTGTAGTTTGGAGAAGCATAAAACAAGGATGCATAGCGGACTCAACCATGGAGGCTGAGTATGTAGTTGCTTGTGAAGCAGCTAAGGAAGCGATTTGGCTAAGGAAGTTCTGGATAGATTTGGAAGTAGTTCCAAATATGAACTTGCCCAAAACATTATACTATGACAACAGTGGGGCTGTAGCCAATTCTAAAGAACCTCACAGCCACAAACGAGGAAAGCACATCAAGAGGAAGTATCACCTGATATGGGAGATTGTGCAACGAGGAGATGTGATCATTACCAATATCGCTTTGGAGCACAACATTGTTGATCCATTTACGAAGGCTCTCTCAGCTTAAGTGTTCGAGGGTCATCTAGAGAGTCTAGGTTTGCGAGATATGTATATAGTATAATCTAGGGCAAGTGGGAGATGTGCAATGGGTAAGGATGCCCTAGTTTATTGTATCTTGTATATTTACCTTTTATGTAATGTACAGTATACGATTACCATTTCCAGCTTTGGATTATTTTGTATATACTTCCCATTATCTTCAGTTTTAGTTCAAGTGGGAGTTTGTTGGGTTTTATGCCCTAAAACTTGTAGATAGTAAATGTAACATTTGATCGAACATTAATAAAATGATGTATTATTCATTTATTTTGTTTGTATTGTGTAATCTTGTCTTTTAGTCCCCGACAACGGAGCCAAAAACTTGACGCGTGTTGGGCTGAAGATGGATGTTGCAAAATATGGTAAATAATAAATAAGAATGAATTTAGTCAACCAAGTGCAAGTATACACTATCGCATGTAGTAATAAATCTCTGGAAGTATTTCAAAGGTACTGATCCCACAGAGACTAAGTTGGAAACACAGATTTGAAGAAGAAACTGCTCAATAGACTGCTTTTGAAAGGTAACCAAAGGAAATAGTTGATGTTGGGTTTTGGAAAACAAATAACAAACAAGTAAAGGAATAACAATAATAAATAAGCGAGGTATTCAATATAGCTTCAACCCTAAGGCAAATAACTCTAATCATGGCTTATTTTTAACCTAAGTCAATTCATGTATTGGGTCAGATTTAACTTCTATCTGCCCTTGCTCCCAAGAACCGTTAGAAGGCTATGTGAGTACCGTTATGCACATTTCTGTGACTCGACTCCAACATAGATAGTTCATGCATGCAACCTATAACTCTATAGTTGTTATAAGGAGACTTTCCCCTATAACACCGAATACACTCTCTCGATCCCTTTCTCCTATATCACCTTTATGAAAACCGATATTGCTTGTCCCTTTTAGGATCAAACTCACATAGCATGCAAAGTCTAAGTGATCAAGTTAAACTCAGCAAGATTAAGAATGATATTCAATAAAGAGTGACATGCAATAAATAAAACTTAGGCAAATAAGCACTTTCAAGCCATTTAAACAATAAGGGAATTCACTATATCGAACCCCTCAATGGAATTTAGCTACTGTTGCCTTTCCAGAGTGGTTAAAAATATGATGTAAATCTACTCTAGAAAACTATGCAAGTGCACATAGTCCGCAGCAAGTGATAAGTAATTTATCGTATCCACGAGGTTTTGAACCGTTTCACTTTACCTATTTTGTTTAGCCTTTTAATGATTTCAAGATTGTTAAAATGATTGGGTTTTGAAATAATGCTGAAGCAAAAGAAATAACAGAGCAAAATGTAAACGGATAAAGAAGATAGATTGAAAACAGACGTTGGTTAAGACTTCTGTAATTCTAAAAGATGTTATAGGAATTATATTGATAAGGAAAACTCTCGTAGTCTTATCAGCAGGATCCTCCTGGAACTCTGAATCTTTTGGAATGTGTTTCAACTCCGATGACATTCTACCGATCAAGCACTAGGCAACTGGTTATCCCTAACTCAGTCACTAGCGTTCACCTACACATAATGGTCTAGTGTGATTACGTGCCACACATCTCTTAAATCATCCTTGAAACTAAGAGAAGGTATTCACACCGGCTGGCCAGGCGGGCATAAAATAAGAATAAACACAACAAGTAATCAAGATGCTCAAAATCAATATCAATTGCTAGATTATTAAGAACGGCAATTACATAATCCTAACCAACACCTAAAGTAAATTAGTTCGTGGAATGGAAAATAACACACGCTACAACCTGTTCATGTGCATCCATAACTACAAACTTTTACAAGAAAGAATAATTTACCTTGAAGAAATCCGTAGTTGATGGTCTTCTTGAGTCTCCAATTGTTCCTCCTCTATTCGGCTTCCAAAGATGGAAAGTGAGTCTCCAACTCGGAATGATTTGACTTGAGACGGCTACTTCCTTTTATAGAGTGAAGTCAACCCTAATTAGGTCAAAGATTACACGTGGAAGGCTCTCCAAGCTTCCTAGATCCGAGATTGCTTCAGAAAACACCACCTCATTAATGAATCACGTGTGGCTCACGTGGCAAGTTTTGCTCAGTGTTTTGCTGGATCATGGAATTTGCTCCCTCAAGTCGCTTAGCATTATTTTCTCTGCAAAAGAACTTCCAAAGCATCAATTCTTCTAAATAGGATAAAACACATAATATTCATCTAATAACACACCTATTTGGCACAAATGACATATAAATCATCTTAGAATAAGGCCTAAATAACTCCCTTTTGGAGAGTTTTCAGCTACGCATGATGGAACAAAATGCAAATGAACAACTTTTCGTTGAAATAATGAATAAAGAATACAAAAATAATGAAAAGAAACAAGTGCTGGAAAATATAGTGCAGTAGTTAAAACCAGGGTTTTTTCACTTTTATCCAATCCTTCTAGAGATCTCACGACACTCTACTCTCCTTTTACAAGTGGGAATAGGGTGAAATCTCTACGAACACTCGGGTTTGATGTCTAACTAAGGGTTAGAATTTGGTCATCTAGCAAGGACCTCGGGCATCCCTACTCATGGGCGTCTACTAGGGTTATGTCACCACCCTCTTTTTCCCAGTGAGTTCTGCTTGAATTTCCCTTCGAATCGAGGCCTTTTATAGTGCGGGGAGTGGTTGAGGAGTCACGACAATGGTGCTAGCAGGTAGCCCAGTCGGTTTCGGAGTCAAAATAGCCGATTAGTTGAGCAAAACACTAGTTCAAAATGACCCGCGACGGACTCGGAATGGTCTTCATCTGCCCAGAAATGCGGTTGCAATTGGTTTTTTCCTTGCCAGAAATGCGGTCGCATTTCTGGGAAACCCCAGATTCCTCTGTTTTTTGCAAAACACCAAAACCAAGTCAAATTCTTACCAAAAGGAGTTCTTTGAAGCATAAATATGCATAATTTGACATACATGACTCTCAACTTCCTAATTCATCAACTTTAACACTTTTTGAGCTCGGGAATAGTACTTTTGATCGAAAATATACAACTTTGACAAGATAATGAGCTAAACATAAGGGTAAAATAGGTATATTTTTTACCCTTATCACCCTCTCGTCTCTAATTTCTCTCTCTCTCTCTTGTTTACATTCGCAAGCAACGAACCTGATGTGGAAAATCCTTACCGCAAGTGTACGAGTCAAGTTTTAATATAGTGTTTTCGTGATTAACGAGTGTCATCCTCTGGATTGGTGTTCTAGTCAATTAATTACCATGATTAATCTTGTTCAATTTTATTTAGAGAAAGAAACGTGATGCGAATAATGGACAAAAATAAAGAAAGCTATAAAAGATTGAAATTCAAATGGAGAAAACTCTTAGGGAATTGATTTCCCCTATTGGGGTTGTGAATTAATTACTTGAACGTGTGAACATGCAAAGACTCATAAATCTAGGATAAACTAATCTCATATTTATCTCTCCCGAGCATAAACAATTCTCATTACATATGAAAAATCCAATATTCTTATCTAAGTTTATTCACATGCACGACCCTAAGTCTAATCCTTTTAACGATTTCTAAAACTCTCCTAAATCTCCCGATCTTAGGATTATTCTAGTTATGCAATATAAAATCTAAAACTAACTCCCCTCTCCCGAGCAAGAATTAGAGAAACCAACACTTAACTCATGGCCAGTGAATTAAAGGCATTAAGAACATAAATTGAACAAACAAGTTCATGCAATACAACATCCATGAAATTAATTCAACAACGCCCAAAGGGCTACATCAATCCCTTAGAAATACGTCTAGCTACTCATAATCCTCGTTACAATACAAGCTAGAAGAGAAAAAAGCCATAAAAGCAACTAAAGATAAGGGGAAAAAAGGGTAAAACTGTAGTTCGTCGAAACCGCATGTCCCCGTCACGATCTCCACAAGCTATCACCTTGAATCCTGCTCCTTGTCCTTGTTCAAGCTCCCACAAGAGGTCGCTAGTCGAAATTAGGGCTAAAAAGTCTCCAAAAGAACTCCCCTTGGTCGGCCAAATTCGCTAAGTATATATAGAAAAAAATTAGGCATCGAGACGCTAGGGACAGCGTCTCGACGCTACCTCTAATGTCGCCCTAATTATACATGGAAATTGCACAGCGTCGAGACGTTGTGCCCCCGGGTTTTCAAGCTGGACGAGACGCTAAAAACCAGCGTCTCAATGCTGAGCTCTCGGCTTCCTTGGTTGCTGCAGCTCCAACTTAGATCCTTCTTCAATTCTTTTTCATCTTTTAGTATCCCGAACACTCGAGCAACTCCACTTTCTCAATTTCATCCCAAAAGTTCAATTCCTACAAAAGAAAGATAAAAGCGTAAGAAAATTGCCAATTACATCTCAAAGACTAACTAAAACATACTGGGAAAAATAGCTCATTTTGTGAGCTATCAAAACCCTACGTCTCTCTCTCTTCTCTGTTCTTTGTGACAGTAACTCAAGCGATTTCGGCTGCCAAACACAAGACCATGCTGGTTTTCCTTAGATCAATAAGGCCACACGCGAGCAGTGCAAGTTTGACGTCATTCCAGCCCTCTTTGGTGTCGTTTGGGCGTTTTTCGTTAGCTTTCACTTGAGCCCATACTCTTTAGACTTCAAAATGAAGATACCCATTCATTAACAACTTCAAAATTGCAAGATTAAGTTGTATTTGGTCGTTGTCCAGCGAGCATTTGGACTCGAAAATGGTATTCAACAATTACCCACAACCCGAAAGACCTTGAATTGACTTACCCATAACTCAACGACTTTGGATCTTGGTTGTTGGGTTGTTTTAAACATAAACCAACAACAATTTAGAGTTATTCGGTAAGTTCCAATGCCCTTAGACCTTTGTAATTCAATTAGGTTGTGTTTAGAATAGCCTATAACCCATAAGTGTTCTGTTAGTTTCAATTTTGGCCTAATTCGAATCTCGGGCAACTCGTATTCAAGGATTTCAGTGTTTTCAGTGAATTCCAGAAATCATGTTGGTTCGTTTAATGCAGTGCGGTAAGGTTTCTGAAGCCTTTAACCCTTTTGAATGCCCTTTTAAGTGCTAAAATGTGAATCCAAATGTGTGAAAAGTCATTCTTGTAGTTAGATCGATTTAGAGCATTCTCGAGCACCCTCAGGCACTTTGAACAGCATTGCCCAAGGACAAGGGTGGTTCTTGGGTAAGCTTCTCTCCTTTATGGTTTACTTAAGGTCTTAAGCTAGCCTTTAAGGTAGATTTTGAGTAAGAACAATCCTCCTGATCTCCCTCTAGCCTATGTTTAAGGTATTGGGATCAAGTCTGATCTTAGAATCTCGTTTCTCTTGTTTACGAGGCGTTAGAGCAGCTTTAGGAGCGCTTTCAGAAGTATTGTAAGTAGTTTCCATCTGGTTGAGTTTGTTTGATTGCGTGAGCATGTTGGTTGTTTATGTAGGAATCAAAATCCTAGCGGAAGCCTAAGAACCGTCTTGCAATTTAATTTAGATTTGAAATATCAATACATTAGCAATCCATTTATGCAGAGAACTATTCAGAGATAATTGATCTAATTAAGCATGCATTGATTTGGTGATTGATTCTACTGTTAAGAGATTGAGTCACTTACTCTCGTAGGTGACTCAGGAATACAACAACTTCTTTGGTCAAATGCAAATCACGATCACACATAGGAAGAATCATGTACTGCAAAAACACTTGCGACACCACCAGTAGTGTTACCTCACTATCCTCTGAGATTATGAGGTTTTGGATTGTGGGATCTATTCTTGAACTTGGGATTAGTAAAATCAAAGAGAATTTTTGTGATTTTCTTGAGAGATACAGAGAGAATTCTTTTGGGAGTTTTTGTGAAGTTGCCAAAATGCTAGAGAGCCTCCCCTACAAAAAGCCTCTCAGACATGTATCGAGTAATTGAAGAGAGAGAGTATCGTGGGATGCAACCCACGATGTGTCCAACTTCTAGCAACGGTTGGGAGTTAATTTGTTTAATTTAATTTTAAATTAGATTAAATTTAATTTAATTTAATTAATTAATAATTAATAATAAATAATTAAATTAAATTCAGTTAATTGTTTCATTTAAATCATATTTAAATAAACATCTCTCACATAACCTATAGTTTTAATTCAATTAATTTAATTAAATCAAATCAAATTAAATTAAATTAAATAATTAATTAATTCACCAATTAATCAATTGCCAAATTAAATATCACATATTTAATTTAAGCCTACATTTGAATCATATTCAACTGTATTTCTTTCCTAACTTATAGTTTTAATGTGAATTTAATGGACATTAAATTTAACCTATAGTTTTTCATATGAATCAAATTCATATTAAACTAATATTTGAACCCCTTCAAATATTTAATTCTCTCATAAATTAATTTTGAATCGTATCCAAAATTAAATTTATATTAGAAAGTTTAATTAAAATATAAACTTTATATTATAATGTATGACCATACATTATATTAATTCCCTAAGTTAATTTGAACATTTCAAATTTCATTCAAGACTAAATTACCTCAATACCCTTTACGAGCTAAGAAGGGGACCTAATGGACCTACAGATCATAAGCTCCAACGATACGAGATTAATTGGCTAAACTCATTAACCACATTAATCAACATTCGTTAACTATGGGTACACTCTACTATAAACCCACAACTGCACTCTTCTCACTGTAGATATATTTCTGTATCCACAAATATAGACCAATAACAGAAAGTTAGTCCTTCACGAGTGTTCGTAAGACCAGCTGGGTCAAATTATCGTTTTACCCCTAGGTTACCTCTATGTCCTTAAGTATGAGTGTCTTTCTAATGAACAACCTATTTAAGGTCCAACCATTAAACCGAAACCTCTCTCGGGCCAGTGAGAGGGTAGGACCCTTTGTTCAAGTCCCGAAGACACCACTTTAGGGAACACTCATTTACTTACCCTAAAGTCGGGAATGAGTGAATTCCATCTCGTGTTATTATGTTCCCAACTCCCCACTCGGTCTTGTCCAAAAAATGGTAGGCTTATTGAGTTGGTGAACTGACCACTCTCACCCAAACAAATCAAAGGACAATCCCTCGTGAAGAGGAGTTCATAATACACTCAAGATTAAGACTAAGTTGTCTAAGTCATCCTATTGCAATAGAAACCTAACTAGTCAACAGACATCTTTTGGTTTCTATTTCATGGTCTAGTCTTATGCAAATTCATTGCATAGGATACCCCCACTCGCATGTCACCTACACGAATCTGTTGGATCATTGCGTTTGTATCAATTACATAGTGGGTCGTATCCATAGTGTCACCAGAATAAGGTACCTTTTAGGCTGTTTTTTTAACATTGATCCCCTTATGTCCCTACATACAGTTCAAGACACATAATACAACCTAGGATGTTAGTGTTGGGTTTTATGCCCTAAAATTCGTGGATAGTAAATGTAACAATTGACCGAACATAAATAAAGTATTGTTTGATGTTTTTTCAATAAAGAGTTATTGTCTATATTATGTACATCTTACCTAAATAACCCTAATCCAATAAACTATACATCATAGGTTGTGGGATGAGTCTTGAACTGTATGTGGAGACATACGGGGATCATTGTTCAAGAGACAGCCTGAAGGGTCTATAGTATAGAGATAAGGCTAGGTATCTTATCCTGGTGACACTATGGATACGACCCACTTTGTATTTGATACAAACGCAATGATCCAACATGTTCGTGTAGGGGAAATGCGAGTAGGGGTATCCTATGCAATGAGTTTGCATAAGACCAGACCGCGAAATAGTAGTCGTTAGCTGTAACACCATTAACTAGTTAGGTTTCTATTTCACTAGGATGACCTAGGCAACTTAGTCTGAATCCTGAGTTCATTATGGACTCCTGTTCACGAGGAATTTTCCTTTGATTTGTATGGGTGAGAGTGGCCAATACGACGACTCAATAAGCCTATCATTTTGCGGACAAGACCGAGTGGGTAGCTGGGAACATAATCACACAAGATGGAATTCAATCTTTCCCGACTTTGAGGAAGTAGATGAGTGTTCCCTTAAGTGGTGTCTCCAGGTCTTGAACAAAGGGTCCTACCCTCTCACTTGCCCGAGAGGGGTTTCTATTTGGTGGTTGGACCACAAACAAGTTGTTCATTAGAGGAGCACCGGTACTTAAGGAGGTAGAGGTAACTCAGGGTTAAAACGGTAATTTGACCCAGATGGAGTTACGAACACTCGTGAAGGACTAACTTACTGTTATTGGTCTATATTCGTGGACACAGAATTATGTCTGCAGTGAGAAGAGTGCAACTGTGGGTCTTTAGTGGAGTGAACCCACAGTTAACGAAAATTGATTAATTGGTTAATGAGTTTAGCTGATTAATCTCACATCGTTGGAGCTTCTAATCTTCATGTCAATTAGGTCCCACTGGTAGCTCATAAAGAGACTTGAGGCAATTAAGTATTAATTGTAAATTGAAAGTGTTCAATCTATTTAGGGGAATCATATAATGTATGTTGATGCATTATAATATAAAGTTTATGAAACTTTATAATATAATTTTGAATTAGTTTCAAAATTAATTTTTGAGAGAAAATATTTGAAAGAGTTCAAATAATTAATATGAATTGGATTCATATTATTAAAATAAATAAATAAAATCCCTAAAATTAAATATATGATATTTAATTGGGTAATTAATTAATTATGGAATTAATTATTTATTTATTAAAATTAGATATGAATAAGATAACAGATTTGATTAGATCTTATTCATGACCTTTTCCTATAAGGTTTAGATCTTATTCATGGCCTTTTCCTATAAATAGGACCCCTGGGGTGGGGTGAAAGGCATCTCATTCATTCTCCTACTCTTAGAGAATTCCCCTGAAGGCTCCCACCAGTCTCCTGACTTTAGAAGTCTCAGAGTCATATCGGTGTAGCCATAGTGGTGGTGTTCGCTGTTGGGTTTTATGCCCTAAAACTCGTGGATAGTAAATGTAACATTTGACCGAACATTAATAAAATGACATTTGATATATTATTCACTTATTATTGTTAGTATTATGTTTGTCTTGCCTAAATAACCCTAATCCAATAAACTAAACATCCTAGGCTATTTGTATGAGACTTGAACTATATGTGGGGACATACGGGGATCACTTTTCAAGTATATAGTATATGGATAAGGCTGGGTACCTTATCCTGGTGACACTATGGATACGGCCCACTTTGTATTTGATACAAACGCAATGATCCAACGCGTTCGTGTAAGGGACATGCGAGTGGGGGTATCCTATGCAATAATTTTGCATAAGACTGGTCCGCGAAATAGTAACCGCTAGATGTAACACCGTTGACTAGTTAGGTTTCTATTTCACTAGGATGACCTAGGCAACTTAGTCTCAATCCTGAGTGGGTTATGGACTTTTGTTCATGAGGGATTGTCCTTTGATTTGTATTGGTGAGAGTGGCTTGCACGCCGACTCAATAAGCCTACCATTTTGGGGACAAGATCGAGTGGGGAGCTGGAAACATAATCACACAAGAATGAATTCACTCCTTCCCGACTTTAGGGTAAGTAGATGAGTGTTCCCTTAAGTGGTGTCTTCGGGTCTTGAACAAATTGTCCTCCCTCTCTATGGCACGAGAGGGATTTTTGTTTGTTGGTTAGACCTCAAACAGGTTGTTCATTAGAAGAGCACTAGTACTTAAGGATGTAGAGGTAACCCAGGGGTAAAACGATAAATTGACCCAACTAGTGTTACGAACACTCGTAAAGGACTAACTTGCTGTTGTTGGTCAATATCCGTGGACATAGAAATATATCTGCAGTGAGAAGAGTGTAGTTGTGGTTCTATAGTGGAGTGAACCACAGTTAATGAATATTTATTAATTTGGTTAATGAGTTTAGCCAGTTAATGTTATATTGTTGGAGTTCTGAGCTGTAGGTCCATTAGGTCCCACCGGTAGCTCATTTAGGGTGTTGAGGTAAAATTACTAAGGGAAATAATATAATGTATCAAGATACATTATAATATAAAGGTTTTTATTTTCATTAAACTTTATAATATAAATTTATTTTGAATATTGATTCAAAATTAATTTAAGGGAGAATTAAATATTTGAAGGAGTTCAAATATTATATTTAATATAAATTGGATTCATATTATAACTATAGGTTAAAATTAATGCGTATTAGATGCACATTAAGACTATAGTTTATACGGGAGAAATTTAATTGAATATTGTTGGGATTTATGCCCTAAAACTCGTAGATAGTGAATGTAAACAAATTATATACTTGTTACAATAAAGTGTTATTGAGTTTCTACAATAAAGTGTTATTGTTAAATATTACACAATTTGACCCAAATCCAATAAACTAAGATCCAAGGTTGTTTGTGTGTAACTTGAACTAGAATGTGGGGACATACGGGAATCGATGTTCAAGTAACAACTTAAAGGTCTATAGTACAAGGATAAGGTTGGGTACCTTATCCTGGTAACACTATGAGATACGGCCCACTTTGTATTTTATACAGACGTATTGATCCAAAGCGTCCATGTAGTAGACATGCGAGCGGGGGTATCCTATGCAATGAGTTTGCATAAGACCGAACCATGAAATAGTAAACCACTAGATATAACACCGTTAACTAGTTAGGTTACTGTTTCAATAGGATGACCTAAGTAACTCAGTCTTAATCCTGAGTGTGTCATGAACTCCTTCTCATGAGGGATTGTCCTTTGATTAGCATGGGTGAGAGTGGCCAATACGCCGACTCAATATACCTTCCTCTTTAGGGACAAGACCGAGTGGGGAGGCTGGGGACATGACAACACAAGAAGGAATTCACTCCTTCCCACTTCTAGGAGAAGTAGATGAATGTTCCCTTAAGTGGTGACTCTAGGACTTGAACAAAGGGATCTCGCCCTCTCACTGACCCGAGAGGGACTTTCTGTTTAATGGTTGCACCATAAAAAGGTTATTCATTAGAAGAGCACTGGTACTTAAGGAGACAGATGTAACATAGGGGTAAAATAGTAATTTGACCCAGCTGTGATTACGAACACTCGTGAAGGATTGACTTACCGGTATAGGTTTATATCCGTGGACACAAAAATGTTCTACAGTGAGAAGAGTTTAGTTGTGGGTCTTTAGTGGAATGACCTACAGTTAATGAATATTGGTTAACGTGATTAATGAGTTTAATTAGTTAACCTCGTATCATTGGAGCTTCTGATCTGTAGGTCCATTAGGTCCCCCTGCTAGCTCGTAAAGAGTAATTAGGAACAATTATATCTGGAGTGAATTTGAATAGTTCAAATTCATATTGGGAATTAAGTTAATTGTATGAGATACAAATTAATATAATGTATAGTGATACATTAAAATATAAAGTCTAATTTGAAATTAAACTTTATTATTATGAGAGAAATAAATATTTGAAGAAGTTCAAATATTATTATGAATTTGATTCATATTAAATTTATAGGATATAAAAGAATTTGAAGGAGTTCAAATTTTAAAATGAATTTGATTCATATTATAGAATTAATTAATTGAATGTCTGAATATTTAATTGGGTAATTAATTAATTAACTAATAGAAGGTCTGAAATTAATTATATGATATTTAATTGTTGATTAATTAATTAAAAAATTAATTAATTGGAAATTGATCAATTATGGAAATGATTAATCACTTATGGAAGTAATTAATCACTTATGGAAATGATTTAATCACTTATGGAAGTGATCAATCATTTATGGAAAAGATTAATCAATTATGGAATTGATTTGTTATGGAATTGATTAATTATGGAAAAGATTAAATCAGTTATGGAAATAATTGATTTTAAATTATTGGTTATGAAATAATTGAGTTTTTCCCATTCAAGATTAGGTAGTCCCACAACTACATTCCTAATCTCAGAGTCATAGCGGGGAAGATCAATTGGTGGTGTCCTAATTGTTGACGCTTGGTCCAAAATCAAGAAAGGTGTTCTTGATATTTCAGAGACGACAACGACGGTATGTTTGCTTCTCCCTATTAGATTTAGATCTAATATTTTCGCATGCTTAGCCTTAAGTTTCTATAGAATTTTGTTCTATGAATTTTTTGCCAATGTAATGGTATTTTTTATAAACAAAATTAACTACGAATCAGTCCCAAATACGCTTCCGCTTTATCGGAATTAGGGAATTCCAAATCCTTCAAATATGTGATATTCAATTTAATAATTAATTAGTTTGAATATTAATTAATTATTTGTTTTAATTTAATTTAATTGGATTTAATTAAATTATATTAAAACTTTAGGTTATGTGGGAAATGTTCATTTAAATGTGATTTAAATGAAATGGATTGATTAAATGTTGATTTAATTAATCATTTATTTAATTAATTAATTAATTAATATTTTTCTTAATTAATTAAATAAGAATTTATTTAATTTAATTTATTTTTAAATTAAATTACAAGATCAGTTAAACTTAACTGATGAAATACGTGTATGGCACACGTTGTTTCTCTCCTTCCTAACCAAATGCCAAACAACGTGGGAAGTTCTCCCTTGATAGCTTTAGGCGTGGAAGCAGTTCAGTGTAGGTCATCACTGAAGTTTTCAATCCTGCAAATTCTCTCAAGAAAATAGGTTCTTTTCTCTCCCAAAACGATTTCCCTCCCAAAAGTAAGGATCCCACAATCCTCCCTCAAAGGATTACTTGTGAGAATACCGATTGATCTCTATTGGTGGTGTTCGTGTGAAGCAAAGGGAGCAAGATCGTGATCTTGAGTTGCTGTAGAAATCACAGAGAAGTCCTTTCTCCAAAGGTGTTGGTGAAACCCGGTCAAGACATCAACGAGAGTGAGTTTTTCGTTTGACCCTTGTCTTGGTAGAATGTATGATTGATTTTTAGGGAATTATACATTCTGTATACAACATGTGTATGATCGATCTACAGCTTTTATTCGATAAATGTTGCTGTATTTTTGGCCTATGTATTGGTATTTAAAACGGTTTTTAAAAACAGTGTTTGGTTCTCTGAATTCTTTCGCTGCGAAAGGGCTCTTATCCCTTCATTCGCAAGACTTGGTCGTTGAATTTCCAGCGAAAGATCGTGCTTAGTTGCTGTGTTTTTCATCTAAGAGAATGATCAAGAGTTTAGGTGAAACAGTCAAGTCACCAACGGCGGTATGTTGGTGAAAACTTTTTTTCTCTAAACTTGCATGAATTAAATAGACTTTAATTCAGTAAATTCCAGCATGCTTTAGATATATTTACAGTAGATTATGCATGATAATTATTGTAAATTTTGTCCGTCGTATCGGTATTTTAATCTAGATTAGAACACAGTCATAGGTCCTCTGATAAATCTTCCGTTGCGCTAGGGATTTAATTCCTACAGTTAGTTTATTGGATTTAGGGTTATTAAAGCAAAACTAATGCAACAATATTCAAGAACCTTTGATGAATAACCTCGACAATACTTTATTGATAATAATCAATTGTTTACATTTACTATCTATGAGTTTTATGGCATAAAACCCAACAAACTCCCACTTGAACTAAAACTCTAGTTAGTGGGATGTACATTAAAATTAATAATCCAAAACAGTGGGAATGTAGAATGTATAAGTACATTACATGAAAAATATATATACAAATACAATAAACTAGGGCATCAGGATACCCATTACACATCTCCCACTGTCCCTAGATTACGCTATGTACATGTCTCGCAGACCTAGACTCTCTAGATAAACCTCAAACACTTTAGCCGAGAGAGCTTTCATAAACGGATCAGCAATGTTGTGCTCCAAAGTGATCTTTGTGACATCACATCTCCTCGTTGCACTATCTCCCGTATCAGGTGACACTTCCTCTCGATGTGTTTTCCTCATTTGTGGCTACGAGGTTCGTTCGAATTTGCCACTGCACCACTGTTGTCACAGTATAAGGTGATTGGCAATTCCATGTTTGGAACGACTTCCAAATCACTTAAGAACTTCCTGAGCCAAACAACTTTCTTTGTTGTTTCACAAGCAGCTACATACTCAGCCCCCATAGTGGAGTCTACAATGCATCCTTACTTGATGCTTTGCCATACTATAGTTCCCCCATTCAGGGTGAACATTGATCCTGATGTGGATTTCCTAGAATCCTTATCAGTTTGGAAATCAGAGCCAGTGTATCCTATAAGGATAAAATGAAGGGATAATAGCCCTTGCGCAGCGGAAGATTACAGAACCATACAATGTATTTTTAACCTAATCGAAATACCGATACGACGACAAAATTTACAGCATTCACATACATAAGACTGTAAACTAGGCTATATCGTGCTGGAAAATCATATTAGAAACCTATTTCTAATCATGCAATTCTAAGAAAGGGAAAAATGGATCAAGATTAACTTACTGTCATAGACGACTTGACCGTAAACACCAACCCCTTTGGATCTCCTTTGTGAATTTACAGTAGCCCCTTTCGCTGGAAAATCCTCCAAAAACACGAACACCACCACAAGATTCAGACGGTATTCTCTAAGGGCTTGTGAATGAGGTTGCTTGTGGGAACTTTTCACTGAAGGGAATGGAGGAGAATCTCATTTCAATGTTTTGCAGAGAGTAAGCGTGAGAATCTGTGAGATTGTAAGAGAGAAGTAAGTTAACCAAAAAACTCTAACTTTCATATCTCTCAGGCGTGAGGGAGAGAAGTACGTGGAGTTATCCCACGACTAGGAAAAATGATAACTGAACTCATCAGTTATCAGATATTTAATTTAATAATATTAAATTAAAATATATTAATTAATTTGATTAATAAATAAGTTAATTAAATTAATAATAATAAGATTAATGATTAATTAACCAATTCATTTAAATCATATTTAAACGAATATCTCCCACATAACCTATAGTTTTAATGTAATTTAATTAAATCAAATTTAATTAAATTTAATTTAATTAATTAATTAATTAATTCTTTTTTTTGAAACATAATTAATTAATTCTTTAATTAATTAATCACTAAATTGAATATCTCATATTCAATTATATTTCTCTCAAATAAGCTATAGTATTAATGTGCATCCAATGAGCAATAATTTTAACCTATAGTTTTAATATGAATCCAATTCATATTAAATTTAATATTTGAACTCTTTCAAATATTTAATTCTCCCATAAATTAATTTTGAATCTATATTCAAAATAAATTTATATTATAAAATTTAATGGAAATAAAAACTTTATATTATAATGTATCTCCATACATTATATTATTTCCCTCAGTAAATTTACCTCAATACCCTTTATGAGCTATCGGTGGGACCTAATAGACCTATAGATCAGAAGCTCCAACGATATGAGATTAATTGGCTAAACTCATTAACCAAGTTAATCAATTTTCGTTAACTGTGGTTCACTCCACTATAGAACCACAACTGCATTCTTCTCACTGCAGATATATTTCTGTGTCCACGGATATTGACCAATAACAGCAAGTTAGTCCTTCATGAGTGTTCGTAACTCCCATTCGGTCAAATTACCGTTTTACCCCTGGGTTACCTCTACATCCTTAAATACTAGTGCTCCTCTAATGAACAACATGTTTGAGGTCCAACCAACAAACAGAAATCCCTCTTGTGCCATTAAGAGGGCGGAGCCCTTTGTTCAAGACCCAAAGACACCACTTAAGAGAACACTCATCTACTTACCCTAGAGTTGGGAAGGAGTGAATTCCATCTTGTGAGATTATGTTCCCAGCTCCCCACTCGATCTTGTCCCCAAAATGGTAGGCTTATTGAGTCTGCGTGCAGGCCAATCTCACCCATACAAATAAAAGGACAATCCCACGTGAACAGGAGTCCATAACCCACTCAGGATTGAGACTAAGTTGTTTGGGTCATCCTAGTGAAATAGAAACCTAACTAGTTAACGGTGTTACAGCTAGCAGTTACTATTCCGCGGTCCAGTCTTATGCAAACTCATTGGATAGGATACCCCCACTCGCATGTCTCCTAACGAACGCGTTGGATCATTGCGTTTGTATCCAATACAAAGTGGGTTGTATCCATAGTGTCACCAGGATAAGGTACCCAGCCTTATCCCTATACTATAGACCCTTTAGGCTGTAACTTGAACAACGATCCCCATATGTCCGCATATACAGTTCAAGTCTCATACAAACAACCTAGGGTGTTTAGTTTATTGGATTAGGGTTATTTAAGCAAGACAAACACAATACTAACAATAATAATTTATTAAATAATAAGCCAGTATCATTTTATTAATGTTTGGTCAAATGTTACATTTACTATCTACGAGTTTTAGGACATAGAACCCAACATAAAATCCTTAGCTTTATACACTAGCATATAGTCCCTCGTTCTCCTTAGATACTTGAGGATATTCTTAACCGCAGTCCAGTGGTATAACCCTTGATTGGACTAGTACCTACTAACTATTCCCACTGCATAACAAATGTCAGGCCTAGTGCATAGCATAATGCTACCCACAGCTGATGCATATAGAATACGTCTCATATCCTCAACTTCTTGAGGTGTCTTAGGACATTGTTTCTTAGAGAGGTGAACTTCATGCCTGAAAGGTAATAAACTCTTCTTGGAGTTCTGCATCAAATATCTTACCAACATTTTATCGATATAAGATGCTTGAGACAGAACTAGCATTTTGTTCTTGTGATTTCTAATGATTTGAATCCCAAGAACATATCGTGCCTCTCCCAAATCCTTCATTTGGAATTGGGTTGCGAGCCATTTCTTAACGTCAGTAAGGTACCCTACATCATTCCCATTGAGTAGGATGTCGTCCACATACAGTACTAAGAAAGCCACGCTACTGTTGATGAGATTTTCTTGTAAACACAAGGTTCATCAAGATTCTCGCCAAAACCATAAGAATTGATCACAATATCAAATCTCATGTTCCAAGATCTGGAAGCTTGCTTCAACCCATGAATGGATCGATTGAGCTTGCAAACATTTTGCTCCTGACCTTGAGCTATGAACCCCTCGGGCTGAGACATATGGATACTCTCTTCAAGATTGTCATTCAAAAAGGTAGTCTTGATATCCATTTTCCATATTTCATAGTCATAAAATGTGGCTATGGACAAGAGAATCCTTATAGACTTTAACATAGCAACAAAAGAAAAAGTCTCCTCATAGTCAACCCCTTCCCTTTTAGTATAATCCTTTGCTACGAGTCTAGCTTTAAAGGTCTTTACCTTTCCAGCTACATCTCTCTTTCTCTTATAGATCCATTTGCACCCTATTGGTATTACCCCTTCAATTTGGTCTACAAGATCTCATACGGAATTGAAGTACTAGACTCCATTTCAAGGTCTATGGCTTTCACCCATTGGTCTTTGTCTACATCATTGATTGCCTTTTTATAAGACAATGGATCCTCTACGCCATCATCAGGTATGACGACCTAAGTTTCAGTTATACCCAAGTAACGATCAGGTTGTGATATAATCCTCCCACTACGTCGAGGCACTCTCAACGATTGAGAAGGACGAGACTGACCTGAAGTGCTAGCTCCTTCATTAACTCTTGATGAAGGACCAGCTTCATCAACAACCCTTGTTGACTCTTCAGTAGCCTCATTTAATACTAACATACTACGTGGTTTATGATCTCTCATTTGGTCTTCCTCCAAGAAAGTAGCGTTTTTCGATAGAAACACTTTGTTTTCTTATGGGTCGTAGAAAAGACCACCTCTCGTAGCCTACAAATAGGCACAACCTTGACCGAGGCTCCAATTTCTTAGGATTTGTCACTAGCACATGTGCAGGACAACCCATATCCTGAAGTAATGTAAACTAGGTTTACATTCTCTCCATAACTCGAAAGGTGTTTCAGAAACACTGTTCGAGGGAACAGTTTATTGGCTTTAAATCTATGATATGTCGTATTTGAAATATGACTTGATGTATTTTGATAAGCACGTTAAATTCTGTTTTGTTCTCATGTATTATTCGTTATGGATGCATGTGAGTCATGATATGCATAGTGTGTGCTCATTAGGGAGAGGCAGAGCATGACGTGTAAATCATGGTGTGTGTGCAGAGTGTGACGTGAAAATCACGTGTGGGTTGTAACTGTGGAGCGTGACGTGAAAATCACGTGTGAGTGTGCGTTGCGCATGACGCGTAATTCATGTGTTGGGGGTTTGCAGAGCGTGACGTAGGAATCATGTGTTGGGATGTGAGTGCAAAGCGTGATGCGGAAATCATGTTCAAGGGACATGATTGAAACTTGCTCTAAAGTTTAATCCATCTTAAAAGATATCATTAAAATCATTTATATAATACATCTTATTTTAAAAAATTTTAATGTTCATGGGTAAAACTGAAAAATTTTCAAAGTCCAAGGACATGATTGAAATTTACTCTAAAGTTTAAGGGTATTTTGTATAATTTAACCTTTAACATATATGTGGTACAATATTAATAGGACTTTAGAGAAAGATGACAATATATAATAGAGTTAAACTTTAATTGAGATTTGAGAGTTTTTGAGATTTAATTAATAGTTTATCTTGTTCATTGAGTAGGTTTAATGCCAGGTTTTATTTTTATTAACATGAGTTTGTTTAAATATTTTTTTTACCTTTTTTTTTGGTTAAAATTAGAAGGTGGATGTGGGATGTGATTGATGTTGAATTGAAGATAAAAATTGCAACAATTATGTAAGTCTAAAATTTAATTTAATGAAATTAAAAGTTAAGAGTGGAAATTGATTGACTTTATCAACATGTTAAAATTCATCGGTGTAATTATTTTGAACGGTATACCTAATGATAATAGCTTTAAATATATATTTTTTTCAATAGGCAAAGAAAGTCATGTTTGATAAATTAATCAAAATAATTATTTTTTAAAAAATACTTTCAAATATTTATTATTATTTTTTAAAATGAAAAATCTACCTTTTATTTTAGAATATTTAATTTTCTTCCTAATTAAAATGTTTTCATACGGAAGACGACTAAAAGTTTTAAAACATCAAATATGGAATTGAAGAGAATGTATATATGTATTTAAAAAAAGGAAAATATATATTTAGCCTCTTTGAAAATTTAAAGTATGAAAGCACATTAAAGTGATTTATGGTTTGTATCTAAAAAATGCTTTATGATTTGGAACTTTAAAAAAGATATAGCCTTTTTTTTTAAATTCGAACCTCTGACCTCTTTTTCGAAGGTACATGCCAATTACCGCTGAGCTAAGCTCGCTTTGGCAAAAAAAAAAAAAAAAAAAACCTTTTTTTTCTCTTTTACTAAAAAAAAAAGATATGGCTTTTTTTTTCTCATATGGTTTTTTTTCCTCTTTTACTAGAAAAAGATATAGCTTTGTTTTTCTCTTTTACTAAAAAAAAAGTTAAAGAGGATGTAAAAGTGAGATGTTTTCTATGAATTGATTTTTGAAGATAATCACATCCCATCATTTTAATATTCAATATGTTAAAATATTAAATGAGATGGACATAAATATAGTTTAACTAATGTTCACTATTTACTTTTTTATTGATGGAAGATTTGAATTTCCCACCCATTGAACTATAAAAAAAAAAAAAGAGTTAATATTAAATAAGGTCATAAAACTTCATAGTTAAATTTATGGGTGAAAAAATTACAACATTGATACTTGAAGTTTACTTAGGTTATGATTTATTCATGAATTTTTCAATCTAGACTCTTTTGTCACTTATATTTGAAATATTCACGTTTATAGTCCTTCCCAATCCCCATCAACTTTTTGGAATTGCAGATAGAAAGTTGATTGGACTATTTAAAAAAAAAAAAAGTTGATTGAACAATTTTGTCTTATTAATTTTTAGACTTACAAAGCGTACTAATATATTAAGTTTTTTAAACATTATTATGTGGGACTTTTTTTTATTAATATTATAATTTTTTAAACGTATTAGAGTAATAAGTTTACCTATAAACTTATTATTTCAATATTGTTGTTTTTTTTCCAGCTGGCAAGAGACGACCTATCCACGTGTCAACTTTTGGGTCATTTTTTTAAAAAAAAAAAATTGGTAGGTCGTCTCTAAGAGACGACCTACAAACGGAATTTAAAAAAAAAAACGGCAGCAAAGTAGGTCATATCTTCAAGAGACGACCTGCACACCAATATTTTATACTTATGAATTTGGCACAATGGTAAAGTGATGTTGCTAGCATACTTGAGTGGCGTGGGTTCAATTTTTGTCCAGTGTGAAATTTATTTTTTCTCCTTTTTTTCCCTTGCCTCTCTCTTTTTTATTTCATTTTTAATTTTTTTTTTACAATCATTTTTAATTTTTTTTTCCTTTCATTTTCTTTTCAAAAATTGAAATAAACTACTTTGTTTTCCTCTTATGTTTTTTTTTCAATCAAATAGAGTAATTCCCCTCTCTTTTTTTTTTTATTTGTTTTTTTTAAATAAATTAGTTACATTTTTTTGTTTAATGTTTAAAACACATTAAATATTATATTGTAATTTATTTTTATTTGATTAAGAAATTAAATTTTAATTAAGTGTATAACAAGGAAAAACGCTCTCTAGGAGCGGCGATTTCCGATGAGGAAATGAGGCGTTTTCCTGCGCGATTTTAGGAGCCTTGGTCGGAATGGTCAATCTTCGGTGAAATCTTTGTAATTCCATTTGGGTGGATTTCCAACTATCAGCAGATATGTGGTGGCGGTTTTTTTTTTTTCCTCAGACGTTTTTGAATCTGGAGGATTCCTTCAACGTAATTTCAGTCGTAGTACTGGTATATCAGGGGGTTCGTCGGAGCATTGGAATCTCATCGTCTACGGTGGTATCTCGTTTCTTCTTACCCTACTGCTATTTCTCCCTTTTTTATTTTGCATTCGATTCTATGGATCCTTCTGATTTGGTTGATGAATGGGCTCGCTTGAGCTTAACGGAGAGGAAGAAATTACTTCGGTGACTGCGGATAGAGATGCAGTTGATAGAACCGGACAGCTGTTGGGATTTTGTCTTTTGGGTAAGCTGTTGTGTCATCGATCGTTGGTAGCTGAGGTTATGCGAAGGAATTTTAGGGCTGCATGGAAGGTTGATCAAGGGTTTCAGGTGGACAGGTTGGGCAAGAATCTGTTTATCTTCCGTTTTGTGCTCGAGGCGGAACGAATTCGAGTTCTACGACAGGGGCCTTCGATTTTTGAAAAATTCCTTCTGGTCTTGGAGTTTCCAATTCGTGGTCTTAAGCCATCTGATCACCAATTTTCTTCTTCGACTTTTTGGATCCATGTGTTTGATTTGCCTCTAGACTGGTTCAATCAGAGTATGGCAGAGCGAATTGGCAATGCCGTCGGTGTGTTTGAAGATGTGGACAATCGGAACGAATTCCTCTTCTGGGGAGCTAGTCTGAGAATAAGAGTTAGAATCGACCTGTCTCGACCTCTTCGGCCTGGGATTCGTATTTATCTGGATGGTCCCCTTAGAGGGTTGTGGGTTCCCTTCAGGTATGAACGTCTTCCTGAGCTATGTTCGTTCTGTGGTATTATTTGTCATGTATCGCGTGATTGTGCCCTGTCTCTTCGATCGAAAGAAGGTTCTGGTTCAATCCCACAATATGGGGATTGGTTGCGTTTTTCAGGGAAGGGCATGATTCTGAATCATTTCACGGCAAGAGATGTTGGTTGTGCCTCTGTTCGGGAGCCGCCTCGAGGTCATTGCTTAGCGATTGAGGTAGCTCTGATGCCGAATACCGTTGTTCCGGTAGATGAATTGCCAAGGCAGCCCCAACGTGGAATTCGAATTACGGAGCCGACTGAAGAGCAGTATCGGGGAGGATCAGCTAAGGGGTCACCGACGTTGTATTCCTTGTCCGGAGGGTCGAACGTGTCCATCAAAGGCAAATAAAAAGTTGTTGAGGTGGCGAGCAAGTATAGTGCAGGTCTCCCTCGGTGGTTGTCGAAAAATTCTGATCGGAACAGTCTTACAACTCTAGAAGTGACGGTGCAACAGGATCCTGTGCCAGTGACGGTTACAACAAAGGAGACAGAGAAATTAAAGCAAACGTTTAATGAAGGACTAAATGATTTTGCAAGGGCATTTAAGGCTCGTAACCAGCGTTTATCAGAAAATTTAATGACTTTATTCAATTCGTCTTCTTCAATGCTGGGGGATTTTGAATCGGGCCTTGAAAATCTAGACGATGTGAATGGGCTGGTGGAGAGCGATCCTGAGATGACTGAGGGATTTGGGCCTATGGGCTTAAATGGGAAGGAGTGGGCTGACAACAACCAGGAGACCACGCTAAAGGACTGTAATTGTGACCCTATTCAACCCATTTCTGATCGGGTTGTGACTGAAGGAGGCGATTTTGGGTCCTTGGGCTTGGACGGCAAGACCTGGGCTGATCAAGCGATCGAGAAGAACACAAGGGCTTCCATGCATGTACTTATCCAACCCGATTCTGGAGGGGTCGTGGCCGAAGACAAGGAGGTGGAGGGGGGTGATGCAAATGGCCTTCTTATTTTCAATTCTGCTCCAAAGAACGTGAGTCGTGGGCCTTCTTGGAAAAAGAGGGTGCGTGCTGGATTGGTGCCTAGGGGCATGAATGTGGAAGCTCTGGAGGAAGTCCAAAAGAGGAAAGATGGACCTTTTTTGTTGTCTCCCGGGAACATTAAACGTCCAAGAATTATTGATGTTGATAGTGAAGAGGCGGGGACTGCTGAGAAGCCCTGCCCAGAGCCATGAAAATTATCTGTTGGAATGTTCGTGGGTTGGGGAGTCCATGGCCATTCCATAACGTAAGCAATGAATTATCTATCTTGAATCCCCATTTATGTTTCCTGTCTGAGACGAAATGTTCATCTTTTGTTCTAAATAAATTGAAATCACGTTTGAATTTTTCTGGGTGTTCTGTGGTTAATCGGGTTGGTCTTAGTGGTGGTTTGTGTTTGTTATGGAAGGATGATATTGATGTTAGCATTCGTAATTATTCCATTCATCACATAGATGTGGATATTGGGTGGAACAATAAACACTAGTGATTCACAGGGCTATATGGTCATCCTGATCCTAATTTAAGGAATCAATCTTGGAATCTTATGCGACGATTGTATGACTATAACGATACTGCTTGGGTTATAGGGGTGATTTGAATGAAATTTTGTGGCAAGATGAAAAAGTAGGGGGTCCGCCTAGAGAGATGAATCAAATATTGGCTTTTCGAGAGGCGTTGGATGATTGTCATCTTCGGGACCTTGGATTTTCTGGAGGAAAGTTCACTTGGTGTAACAGAAGGGACATGGGAGCTCAGGTGACTTTGCGACTTGATCGTTTCGTTGCAAATTCCAATTTTTGTAATCTGTTTGAAAATATCCAAGTGCGTAATCTGGATTGGGCAAAGTCAGATCATCGTCCAATTGAACTAAACTTGGAGGGTAGAGGTATTAGCAATCAAAGGGATACAAGGCGGCGTACTTTTAAATTTGAGGAATGGTGGACGTGTCATGATGAATGTGATAACATAATTCGTAGTGCAGGGAGTTGGGTTTGTAATTCTGATATTCTCTCCTTACCCGTTGTTTTGAGGAACTGTGCTTCTGCATTGGGTGGTTGGGGCTCTTGTCAGAACAAGAGACTAAAGGCTAATATCAGAGAGGTGCGAGATAAAATCAAGATGTCGTATGAGCGTGATCCTCCTGTTGACTTTGATGTTATTCATCGCTTGGAGCGCCAACTAGATTCGCTTCTTCTTGAAGAAGAGATTTATTGGAAACAACGGTCGAGGGAAAATTGGCTCAAGTGGGGTGATCGTAACACAAAGTGGTTCCACCAAAAAGCAACTTTAAGACGGTAGAGGAATTGGATCCTTGGAGTTGAAGATGGCCAAGGAACTTGGCAATCGGAGAAAGCGACTATTCAAGATACTTTCGTAAACTACTTTACAAATATATTTTCCTCATGTAACCCTGTGCAGAGGGACTTGGATGAGGTTATTCATTTTGTTCCGCGAAAAGTTACGGAGGTGATGAATCAGATGCTCATGGCTCCCTATTCTAAGGAGGAGGTGTATGAAGCAATCAGAAGTTTTCATCCGACGAAGGCTCCGGGGCCAAATGGTTTTCCTACCCTCTTTTATCAAAACTATTGGGAGATAGTGGGGAATACGACGGTGGCAAATTGTTTGGCCATTCTGAATTCAGAAGCATCGGTGCATGAGTGGAATCACACAAATATTGTGCTCATCCCAAAGATTCGCAATGCAAGGTTAGTATCTGACTATCGCCCTATTAGCTTGTGTAATGTATCCTACAAAATTGTTACTAAAGTCATAGCTAATAGGTTGAAACATGTGTTGGATGAAATCATAGATGAGTGCCAGTCAACTTTTATCCCTAGTAGATCTATTTCGGATAATATGATTTTAGCACATGAAACTCTACATTATCTCCAAAATAGGCATAAAGGAAAAATCGGCTATGCTGCTTTAAAGCTTGATATGAGCAAAGCTTATGATAGGGTGGAGTGGTCTTACCTGAGCCAAATTATGGCTAAGTTGGGTTTTCATGATGATTGGATCAAACTAGTTATGAAATGTATATCGACGACTACATTCTCCATTCTTATGAATGGGGAATCTTTCGGGTTCACTCAACCATCCAGGAGTATAAGACAGGGGGATCCTCTATCTCCTTATCTGTTCTTAATTTGTTCGGAAGGACTCTTTGCATTATTGGTTTCAGCAAGGACAAGACTTTTGGCGAGGATATCGATTGTGCGAGCTTGTCCCAAAATATCCCTTCTTCTTTGTCGATGATAGCTTAGTCTTTCTTAAAGCAGTCGCTGCAGATTTTGGGCATTTTAAGGCTATTTTAAAAAGTTATGAGAAGGCGTCCGGTCAATGTGTTAATGTTCAAAAATCAACGGTATTTTTCTCAAAAAATGTTCCTGTTGATTCTAGGTAGTATCTGTGCAATGTAGTATCTATGAATGAATCTGAATCTATGGGGGTGTATTTAGGACTTCTTTCAACCTTTCACCGAGGGAAAACACGTGATTTTCAATTTTTACTTGATAAGGTGTGGTCTCTACTACAAGGGTGGAAGAGTCATCTTTTTTCACCAGGTGGTAAGGAAGTGTTGATAAAAAGTATCATTCAAGCCATTCCAACCTATGCGATGGGTTGTTTTAGGATTCCCAAAGGGATTTTATACAAAATTCCGGCCCTTTGTGCCAGATTCTGGTGGGCCTCCCAATTGGACAAGCGTAAGATGCATTGGAGACGCTGGGAGGAACTCTGCAAACCAAAGGAGTTTGGTGGTTTGAATTTTCGTGATCTTGTTAATTTTAACCAGGCTATGCTTGCAAAACAATCATGGAGGGTTCTGACTAATCTGCATCTCACAATTTCCAGAGTTTTGCGGGGGAGATATTTCCCGAACTCATCTGTATTAGAAGCGTCCAATCACTCTTCTTCCTCTCACTTTTGGAAGGGTTTTGTGTGGGGGAGGGATTTGATGAAGGCAGGAATAAGGAAAAAATTAGGGAATGGACAATCGATTAAGTTGTTTAGGGCCCGTTTGGTAGGTGGTCTGAAAACAGAAATTTGAAAACAAGGGATTCAATGAAAACAGAGTTGTATTTCATGTTTTCAGATATGTGTTTGGTAGCATATTCAGAAATTTGATTCCAATTTCAAAAATTGTTCAAAACGTGTTTGATAATATATTTATAAACCATAAACTATTTGTAGTTATCAACTAAAGTATTAAGTTGAATATAAACTATTATTAATTAATTTATAAAATTTGTATATGTTATAAATTTTGTATAATTATTATTTTATAATATCATATAATTTATAATACATTATATTATACAAATTTTAATTTCACAAAAATTAATTGAGTTTATAACATGAAAATACTATATTTATTAAAGTTTTTATCATTTTTAATTTAACTATGTATTTAAAAATTTCAAGGGAAATATACACTTTTAGTCCCTAAGGTTTGGGTTAGGTTTCATTTTGGTCCCTGGGTTTTCAAACTCAACAATTTAGTCCCTGAGGTTTGATTTTAGTTTCACTTTGATCCCTCCATCCAAATTTCCGTTAATAGTTAACAGAATGCTGATGTGGTTCTAATTTTTTTATTAAAAAAAATTATTTTTGATTTTTTTATATATAAATATATTAAAATAATTAAAATATTTATTATTTTATAATATTTTTACTTCTTCTTTCTTCTTAAGTTCTTCTTCTTCTTCACCTTCACCGGCGGCCGGTGCCGGTGACAGCGGTCGTCGCCGTTGCGCCGCCGCCGATTTTTTTTTTTTTTGTCTTTCTTTCTCTTTCTCTTCTCTCCTTTTCCTCTCTCTCCACGTTCAGCCTCCCCAGATCCCCTCTCTCTTCGCGTTCGGTCGTCAGCTGCTCGCCCAGATTCGTAGAAGCTCGCCGTCGATCAGCCCATCTCCGAAAACGTCCCCAGCAACAGCAGCGATCTCGATTTCTCTCTCACTCTCGATCCCTCTGTTTTTTTTCTCGTTTCCAGTTCAAATCTACAAACAAACAACAAAAAACTCGACCGTCGCCGTGAAATCTCTCAGATCTACAAACAAACAAACAACCCACGGTTCAGATCTAGTGAAACTCGACCACCATCGTGAAATCATCTCCGCTGCCCAGATCTAACGAAACTCGACAACAAAGATCTCAGATCTGGTTTCGTTTTAAAAACCCCCTTCGTTTTGTGGGTTTGGTCGTTTGAGTGGCCAAGAGGTTGTGCAGCCACAACACCGAACTTTGTGGATGCCGTAACAAAGTGGGTTTGACTGGGTTCACAAGGAAACGGGAAGGACAGCTGCTGGACGCCTGAAATTTGAAGACCCGACACGGTTGGAGCTTGCTGATTTCGCCGGAAGAGGAAGTTAAAGAACCCATGTCGAAGATCCTCGAACATCAACGACGTCCAAGTCGAGAGGGAGAAATATCTCGAACATCAACGGTGACTGGAATACACGTCCAAGTCACCGGAACATCAACGGCGGGGCTGCAGCGATCGGTGAGCGAGAGAGAGAAAAAAACCCGTACTGGAAAAAAAAAAAGAAAATGAAGATGGAGGACAAGAAAAGAAGAATAAAGAAGAAAAGAATGAGAAGAAGAAGGAAGAAAAAAAAGTTCACCGACGGTAGAGCTGGAGAACGATGGCCGACGGTAGCTAGAAAAAGAAGAATGGTGGTGGTGAGGGGTTGAAGAAGAAAGAAAGAAAAGAGTTAAAAAATAATTAAAATTATATTTAAAAATAATATTTTTAATATTTTTATTTTAAAAAATGAAAAAATAATTTTTTTAATAAAAAAAAATAGGTGCCACGCCAGCGGTCTGTTAAAATCTAACGGAAAAATGGATGGAGGGACCAAAATGAAACTAAAATCAAACCTCATGGACTAAATTGTTGAGTTTAAAAACTCAGGGACCAAAATGAAACCTAACCCAAACCTCAGGGACTAAAAGTGTATTTTTCCCAAATTTCAAATTTAAAATCTGGATACACTGAAAACATAAAAAAAGTTGTTTTCAGAATTTTCACTATTTGGATCACAGAATCCGAAAACAGTTTTCAAAAACACATCTGTCAAACGCATATTCATTGAATTCAGTGAATCTGTAAACATAAAACAGAATCTGGATTGCCTACCAAACAGGCCCTTAGCCACCCATGGATTCCTAGGCCTACAACTTTCCGAGTAGTTTCACCTCCGCATGTTGCTATGGAGGATTCTGTTGTGGTGGATTTCTTCACTCCATCACATCAATGGGATATTGTGAAATTAAATCAGTTCCTGGTTAGGGAGGATGTAGAAGTGATCCAAAGTCTTCCGATTAGTAGCTTAGCCCCGGATAAGTGGATATGGCACTATGATAGCAGAGGAGAGTATTCGGTTAAGAGTGGGTATAAACTTAGCATGATGATGGATTGTTAGGCTTCCTTGTCGGAAATAGGAAGAGAGACAACTTGGTGGAAGAAAGTTTGGAAGATGAGGGTGCCTAGTAATGTGAAGATTTTTGTTTGGCGATCTTATCACAACTGAATTCCAACTATGGACAATCTTCGAAAGCATCATGTTACAGTTGGGGGACTCTGTCCAGTCTGTAAAGAAGAGACGGAGACTTCAGATCATGCGTTGTTTCAATGCCACAGAGCTCAGGAGATATGGGAACTTATTTCGCCGACTATGATAGAGGGTCTGGTTGATCATTTCGGTATCAAGGACTGCTGGTTGCGTATAGCAGACGATTCGAGGTTGTGTCTAGAACGTATTTGTGTGGGGGCTTGGGCAATTTGGAATGATAGAAATAGTTGGGTACACAATCGTCCAATCCCAAATGTGGAGTCGAGAAGTGAATGGATTAATGCTTATTTACTAGACTATTGTAAGGCTAATCCGAAAGGTGGTGCGAATCCCCAGACTGAGCAAGATGTACACCATATTATTTCAAGGGAGAAGATTATATTTTGCATACTAATGACGCGTTTTTGGATTCTAGGCGAGCAAGTGGAATTGGGTGAGTACTGCGAGATAAACTTGGGCATCTTCAGTCCGTACAATCGTTACAATCTTTGGTCTACACATCTCCCTTAGGGGCGGAGGCTAAAGCGGTGCTTGATGTGCAATTTGCTAACCGCAAGTGTACGGGTCAAGTAATAATATAGTGTTTTCGTGTAAAACGAGTGTCGTCCTCTGGATTGGTTTTCTAGCAAATTAAGTACCGTGAATACTTTTGTCCAATTTTATTTAGGGAGCAAAACTCCATGAAAAAGATAAATCTAAAGACAAAAAGCATAAAATAAAGGGTGGAGACTCAAATGGAAAGACTCTTAGGGAATTGATTTCGTTGATTAAGATTGAGGATTGATTAATAGGAATGAATTGGCCGTGCAATTATTCTACAAGCCAAGGAAACATTTATCACGATTACCTCTCCCGAGTATAATTGATTCTCATGCATATAACTAACTTGATATCCCTATCTAAGTTCATTAACATGCAAGGCATTATTCGGTTCGGTCCTTGTTATACTTCTAGAGATATTCTAAATCCCGTCACAAACTTAGAATTTCTACTCTAGTCATGCAATTGAACAAAGCAAGTCGTAGGCCAAATCCTCTCTCCCGAGTTAGATTCAACACTTAAATCATTCAATTAGTGATCAAGTAATTGAAAGCATTACACATAAAATTGCATGCATAAAATAAGAACACATTCATACCCAAAATTCAATCCAACAATTTAAGCAACTACATCAAACCCTAAGACAAACAACTAGCAATTCATAGTCTTTAAACCACAAACACTAATTGAAAGAAAAGCCATAAAAACTACAAGAGTTAAGGGAAAGAGAAAGGAAAACTCGAATCCGCCGACACCGCACGTCCCCGTCACGATCTCCACGTCTTCTCGCTTGATTCCCGCTCCTTGGCCTTGCTTTAGCTCCCACCAAAGGTCTCTAGTCGAAATTAGGGCTAAAATCTAACCAATTGGACTCCCCTAATCCGTAGCTGAAAAGAGGAATTTATAGAAAATCTGTCGATAGCGTCGAGACGCTATGGACAGCGTCGCGATACCGCGAATCTGGAAAATTTGTTGAGAGCGTCGCGACGCTGGTCCTAGCGTCGAGACGCTATGATTTTTTTTTTTTTTTTTTTAAATCAGCTGGGCTGAATTTGACTTCTTCCAACTTGATCCTTTTTCGATCTTTTAGCCCTTTTTCATGTCCCGAACACGCAATTAGCTCAAATATTTATTTCCTACAAAAACAACACAAAAACGCATCATTTTGGCCAATAAATTATAAAAGACTAGATAAATTAATTAGGGAAAACTAGCTAGCTATGCTCGCTATCAGTGCTCCAAGGTCTTTGCATGGCTAGAACTTTGGGGGTGGATCGTATAACGGTCTTGTCTGATTCTCTCTCTTTGATCAAGTGCATTAATGCGGAGTCGCGATGTGAGTCTTGCATAGCGACGACAATTTGGGACATCAAGCATGTTCAAAACTCTTTCAAAAAGGTGAGCTACAAGTTTGTTGGTACTAACTTTAATGGTTTCGCTCATAGATTGGCTCGGGATGGGCTTTTTGTTGGGGTTGGTGCCCTAAAACTCGTAGATAGTGAATGAAACAAATAGTTATATACTTGTTCGATAAAGTCGTTATGGAGTTTTTGTTCACTCAAGTTATTAAATGAGTGAATTGCACGTTAAATAACCCAAATCCAATAAAGTAAGAACCCATGACTATATTATGTATACTTGAAGTTTATGTGTGACATAAGTATGGATCAAGTTCAAGTAAATAGTCTAAACGATCTATAGTATATGGATAAGGTTGGGTACCTTAATCCTAGGGACACTATTGGTGCGGCTCGCTTTGTTCTTTAGAGACAGACGATGTGATCCTAATTGTTCATGTATAAGACATGTGAGTGAGGGTGTCCTATGCAAAGAGTTTGCATAGAGATCGAACCAAGAGATAAGTCACTTTCACTTTACAACATCGTTTACTGTTGAAACTGAACATCTCATACATATAACCTAGGTAACTCGATCTTAATCCTGAGCTAACTATGAACTCCTGTTTATTTAGGATTATCCTTTGATTTGCATGGGTGAGAGTGGTCAAACATCGCCGACTCAATAAGCCTACCATTTTGGGGATAAGACTAAATGGATAGCTGGGGACATAGCTTTGCAAGATGGAATTCACTACTACCCGTTTTAGGGTTAGTAAAGGTTGTTCCCTTAAGTACTGACTCCGAGTCTTGAACAAGGGGCCCCGCCCTCTCATAACCTTGAGAGGGATTTGGTTCAGTGATTGTATCGTGAACTAGTTGTTCATTAGAGGATCAGTGAAACTTAAGGAACAAGATGTAACTATAGGGGTAAAACGGACATTTGACCTAGCTCTAGTTACGAACAACCGGTGAAGGGTCGACTTACTAATCATGGTTATCTAAAGTGGACAAGAAATATATCTACAGTGAGGGGAGTGCAGCTACGGGCTATAGTGGAGTGTCCCGGAAGCTAAAGAACAATGATGACTAGGTTAATTAGATTAATCGGTTATCATCATATCGTTGGAGCCCATGATCTGTAAGTCCATTAGGTCCCTCTACTAGCTCAATAGGAATAAAACTTGGAACAATATGATAGGTTAATATTTGAAACGTTCAAAATTCAGAAAAGGATACAAAAGTCGCTTATATACGATATTTAACAACATATTAGTTTAATTATGAATTAAACTTAAAATGAGAGTTATATATTTAAATATGATTTAAATATTAAACATGTGAATAGGGATTCATGTTCGAGAAAATTCGTTGGGAGAAAGAAACCAAGATTGCACAAATGGTATTAATTTAATATGAGATATTAAATTAAATAATTTTATTTTAATTAAATAAATGATATTTAAATTAAAATAAAAAAATAAAAACAAAAGAAAGTGGGATCATTCAGAATTTTATTTGCAAATTTTGAATTTAAAAGAAATTCAAAATTAGCAAATTTTGGAGGTGATGCTTAATGACTAATCACTTGTTATTAGCCTTATTGCACCACCTAATCTTGTGACTCAAAGTGATCCCTATTTGTTGTCAATTTTTTGTGCAATTCTTGTGCATGATTTTCCTCTATAAATAGAGGATGAGCTGATGAAAATTATGGGATTTCTTCATCTTAAAATGCTGCCAAAATTCTCGGGTTTTTTAGAAAAGTAAAATAAAAAAAAACAAAAAAATTAGATAAAAAGGGTATGTTAAAAAATAATCGGAGATTTGAGGTGTCGCGTCTGTGCCCTCCCCCCTGTGTTGACAATCTTTTTTTTTTCTTTTTTTAATTATTAAAATATTTAGTTAAATTATTATGATTTTTTTGAAAGAATTTAAATTATTATTATCATTATTATATTCAATTAAATATATTTGTTTAATGATTTTTATATAAATATTAGTTTTCATTTCTTTTTCCAAATAATTATATATTTTTAATGATATTTTTTTTGGAAAAAAATCATTTTTAATCCTAAACTTTCAATTTCATCAAATTGAACCTCAAACTTATCAGATTGTATCGATTTTAACCTCAAACTTGCATAAGTGTGACAATGTATACCTTTAGCTAACTTTCCGTTTGAACCACTGTAGTTTTTTTTTATCTTCAAACATTCGTTGGTTTTTTCTTGTTGCTAAGAACTTTGTGAGATTTTTTTTCTTCTTTTAATGTTTTTTTTTTCCTTGCTAATTAGAAGAATGTACAAATCTAGGAAACATAAATAAAGAAATTTCGAGTTTTTTATTTCTCATATTTGATGGATTTTTCTTGTTGCCAATAACTCTGTGTTTTTTTTTTTTTTTATAATAGTGAGAAGAATGGTCTGGGATATTCGATTTCTTAAAGAGTTTTTCCAACAAATTTGTTAAAAAAACACTAACTCAATGCAATGTGAATTATAAATAAAAAAAAAAATTCAATTACACGTTTTAATAGCAATCCAAATGAAAAGTTGACCAAAAGTCTACATTGCAACATTTAAGCAAGTTGGAGGTTCAAATTGATACAATTTGTTAAGTTTGGAATTCAATTTGATAAAATTGAAAGTTTAGGGTTAAAATTGATACAACCTGCAAAGTTCAGGGGTCAAAATTGATTTTTTTCCCTATTTTTTAATTTTAAAGTTTTCATTTTTAATATGTGTCTATAATTTACCTATTTTTTTGTCTATATTATTTTTTAATACAAAACACCACATATTAAATTCAACTAATGGTACGAATAGATTTTTCAAAAATTATTGTATATTAGTTTTAAGAATTTTTCGATAAAACTTTATATAGTTACAACATAATTAAATTTATGTATACATAGAAAACACAATTACATTTTAAAAACTAATCATTCTTAAACATCTCCAATTCAATTTAATTATATAGTTTACTAAAATTGCTAGTCAATAATGGTTCTTCTTAACAGAAAAAAAAAAAAAAAAAAAAAAAAAAAAAAAAAAGAATCGCTATCAATTTTTAAATTAATTATATTTGAAATTGAAATGAAGATGTTTAAGATTGTTAATTTTTTAAATGTAATTGTGTTTTCTATGTATACATAAATTTCATTATGTTGTAACTATATAAAATTTTATCGAAAAATTCATAAAACTAACATACAATAATTTTCTATTTTTTTTTGTAGCATTAGTTGATTTTTTTTTTTTTTTTTTTTTTTTGAAATAGGTAGCATTAGTTGAATTTAATATGTGGTGTTTTGTATTAAAAATGATATTAAAAAAATCGAACTTCAAAACATGTATATTATAGACATATATCAAAAATGAAAACTTTAAAATTAAAAAAAAAAAACAATCATTTTTTGAAGAAAAAAAAAACAACCATTTAAAATATATAATTATTTGGAAAAATAAATGAAAATAATATTTATATAAGAAAAATCATTAAACAAAATAGATTTAATTTAATATAATAATAATGACTTAAATAAATAACTTAATTATTAAATAATTAAAAAAAAAATAAAGGAGGGTGTCGCATCTTTGCAAGAGACGCAACACCTCGAATGTCTAAATACTTTTGAATGTATCTTTTTTATCTAATTTTTTTATTTTTTTTTGTTTACTTTTCTAAAAAACCCAAAATACTCCCAAGAACTTCCATGTTCATACTCTCAAGCTTGCTTATACTCATAAGATTTCCTTTCCAATTCCTATCAATTGAGGATCCCACAATCCGTTCCAAGGCCTGAGGATAGTAGAGAAGATCCAAGTGGTTGTCCAAAAGTCGTTCGTGTGAATTATAAACATCGGATTATAAGAATTGGGAGCTTCAAGAGGTAGGTACCATTTTACTCTGTTTTTGTTCATATAGACATCATGTCTTCTAGGATCAAATTGATGAAATTGTATGCCTAAGATCTTAAATTGCTTCCGCATGTGTGGTATTAACACCTACACTTTTTTCTTCGCCTTCTTTATGGCTAGAAAACTATCCTGAATGGATGGTCAGATTATCGTCTGAAGAACGATATATGTTTGTATCCTCTCAGGGCTTTTCTGTTTCTTAATGCAGTATGTTTCTCCTCAAAAAAAAATTAATTAAGTGTTAATTATTATATTTTTTCACAATTTGATGTTACTTACAGTTTATTTATTTGATTTGATTTTTTTTCATTTTCTTCTTTAAGCATTTTAATTTCATTACCGTTACTCATACATTTATTTCTTGATTTCATTTTACTTTTTAACATGACTTCAATTAAAGAAATTAGAAAAAAAAAATCAATCGAAGAAATTAAGGAAATTAGGAAAAAAGAATTAAATTTATGTTCACACGTAACTTCATAGATGGAGACACGTGGAATAAACGATATATTTGTATTGAAGTTGTATGCGTGTGGGTGTACAATCTCTAATGTTAATCCTCTAATGTCATAAGTCCACTCATATACTCATGACATTAGACGATTAACTCCACTCATATGCTTTCATTTTCTATTCTTTTTTTTTTTTTTTCAATTTCTTCGATTGAAATTCAAACAAATAAACTGCAAGTAACATTAAATTGTGAAAAAAGAAAAAAATTATATTAATTAACACTTAATTAAATTTTAATTTCTTTAACAAAATATAATAAATTGCAATATAATGTTTAATATGTGTTTAAAGCATTAAAAAAATGTTACTAATTTATTTGATTTAAAAAACAAATAAAAGAAAAAAAAAGGAGGGGAAAATTAATTTATTTGATTTAAAAAAAATAAAAGAGAGAAAAAAAGTAGGTTATTTCATTTTTTGAAATGAGAATGAAAGGAAAAGAAAATAAAAAATGAAATAAAAAAGAGAGAGGCAAAGGGGAAAAAAAGGGAGAAAAAACAAGTTTCACGTGAACAAGAATGCTAAAAGCACCACCTTACCATTTTGCCAAACCCATAATTGTGTAATATTTGTGTGCAGGTCGAAGAGACAACCTGCTTTGCTGCCGTTTTTTTTTTTAAATTCCGTTTGTAGCCTACCAAAAAAAAAATTAAAAGAAATGAACCGAAAGCTGACACGTGGATAGGTTGTCTCTCCAACTGGAAAAAAACAACAATATTGAAATAATAAGTTTCTAGGTAAACTTATTACTCTAATAAGTTAAAAAAATTATAATATTAATAAAAAAAAAAAGTCCTTATTATGTGCCAATAATATTTGATTAAATATTTTTTATTATTTACTAAAATTATCAATCTAAGCATAGTTCAAAACTGGTGACAAAATTATATATTTGTCAATGAGTTAAATGGTTAAATGTTTTTGTGTAGAGTATTAT
Source organism: Luffa aegyptiaca (assembly GCA_017139565.1). NCBI lineage: Eukaryota > Viridiplantae > Streptophyta > Magnoliopsida > Cucurbitales > Cucurbitaceae > Luffa > Luffa aegyptiaca. The sequence goes on from CM029397.1 coordinate 31,258,972, forward strand.
GGGAAGTCTAGTTGCGACTGTAACTTCTACAAGGCAAATCCACTATGTGGTTACAACTTCATGCAACAAACATGACCCAAACTTGACATGGTTAGGGACATTACTACATGCATGCTTGAAACTTTTTGTAATATTATTCCAAAACTATAAGAATATTTAAAATATAACATAATCAAGATCCCTTTAAATCGACAAAATAACATATAGTTATGATAAGGTTTTACAAAGCTATTACATGATGGTGCCAATCAAGGCACAAAAACAATAATAGTGATCAACATGATTGGACCAAAATACAGACTCGATACTATCCAAATTGTGAGACGACATATGGCCTACCAGGCAGTCTTTTGTCAATGCCACTTATGTTGTTTTCCTCATCTGCAAAGTTTGTGAGGGGTGAGTGTTGGAAATACTTAGTACGTAGCACTCTTAACAAGATAATTTAGAGTGCACAAACACATAAATACGTGAAGTGCAATACAATCGTGAAAGGGAACCTAAATCATAAAGTATGTCTTATATTATATATTCTTTACGTAATTTTTGTGTTGTCTTTTTCGGGTATATACATTTAACACATTTGATTGTGTGCATGATGTAAATTTTTGTTGCTCACAAACTTGTAAAATTTTCAAACCCATAGATCCAAAATTAAAAAAATATATGTTATTTTGGTTTCCCTACTTGAATTTTATTCTAACTAGTTTTTATCCCATGTGTTGCACGTGGTTTTTCCTTTTAAAAGTTTAATTTAATAATATAAATTTATAATTATGTATATTCTTAAATTCAATATTTGTATATGTAATTCTCCCTGTCTTTTTTCAAATAGGTGTATGAGTATCGTAACACTAATCTCTTTTTTTATATATATATGAAGAAAATAGTAACACTAATCTTTTCTTATAAACAAAATGGACATTTGATTCAATGAAACATCATTAAAATCACAATTTGTTCATAGGGAATCATACTAAATAACAAAAGAAAAAAGAAAAAGAATTATAAAAGAAAATGTGTAGGTCGTGTCGTAGGATGAATAAATAGTAACTATTTCCTTGAACCTACCGCCAAAACAAAGAACCACCTTGTTTTTAAAAATAAGCTAAAGAAAAAACCCCATTAATAACCAAATGGAGCTTGTAATTTAGCCAATTCCGTTCAAGCTCGAAAAGTGTTCCTTGCCTCTTTTCAAAAAAAAAAAAAAAAAAAAAAAAAAAAAAGAAATGTTCCTTGCCTGCAATTCAAAAATCAACATTTACATATACAAACATGAGAGAAATTTGAAAAGAAAAAAAAAAAAAAAAAAAAAAAAAAAAAAAAAAAGATTTATTTACCAAATAGCCTAAAAAAACTTTTTGAATATTAAGAGCAATTAAAATCTCTTTTCCTCCATTTGATTAAACCACCTCTTGCCTGTGTAGCTTAACAATGGCGTTTGCTGGCTAAGGGTGTGTTTGGTTTAACTTTTCAAGTGTTTAATTTTGAAAAAAAAAATCATTTTGAAAAAATTTCTAGTGTTTGACAACCACTAAAAATGACTTATTAGAAAATGAGATTGATGAATAAACCATTTTGAGAGACACTTGAAACCAACTTTTTTACAAAGAGTCTTTAGTATACAATAACTTGTGTATAGAAACACCTATAAGGAAATGCAACCAAACATATGAGTGTTTAAATTCTAAGAAATTTTTGTACAAAATGTTTTTTGAAAAATGCATTCTTGAAAAACATTTAAATTAAAATGTATGGTTTGCATAATTTTTCCTAATATTTAATAATAATGAATTATATTTAAATAATTTATTTATAAATAATAACTAACTATAATAAAACTTCGAGTCCATTTGGAATACCTTTTGGTTTAAGTGTTTTTCAAGAATACGTTGTTTTATAAACATTTTGTATAAAAATTGTTTAAAATTTAAACACTCATATATGTTTGGTTACATTTCCGATAAGTGTTTTTACACACAAATTATTATATACTTAAAAACTCTTTTTAAAAAATTTGCTTTGAAGTGTTTTTCTCAAAATGGTTTATTTCTCAATCTCATTATTTAGTAAGTCATTTTTAGTGATCGTCAAACACTATAATTTTTTTCAAAATTAAACCCTTCGAAAAGTTAAATCAAACACACCCTACATCAACTAAAAGAACATTAAAATAAATTTGTAATAGAAAAATATAAATAAATTTTATTATATATGTTATGTAATAAAAATATTTTATATCATGTAAAAATAAAAGTACTAATATTTTATTTTAACAAATTAAAAAATAAATAATTACTAATAAAAATAAATTATTGAAATAAAATAAATTATTAAATGAATTAAATCGAAATTTTCGATTTTTTAAAAGAATTACATGTAATAAAAGATTAAATTAATATAATTTTTTTATTAGAAGAAAATAATAAGTAATGTAAATTATGGAGATGGCAAAAGTGGTAAAATAATTAACAAAAAGTTAAGGTTTCATTATTAGACGAGAGAAAAGAATAAAAATTGTATGGATTTTTTTTTTTTTTTTTTTTTTTTTTTTTTTTTTTTGAGTTCAATGCAAATTTAAAACTGTGAGAATGTGGAAATGCGAAAATATCTAATTGGATGAATTTTGGTATTTAATTTGAAATGAAATAATTTTTTAATTTTATGGATGAGAAATAAAACGTGAATCAATTTTGGGATTTAATTTGAAATCAAATAATAATTTTAATATTATGGATGAAAAATAAAATGTGAATCGCCAAAAAAGACGTTCGCGATGGGACTCGAACCCACAATCTCCCGCTCCGGAGGCGAGCGCCTTATCCATTAGGCCACGCGAACTGTTTGAGAGGAGAAGCGAACTTTATTTACAAAACAATAAACACCTATACAATTTTAAGAAATTACAAATTAGTTATTGGTTTTTTTATTGATTAAAATTTTGTTTTATTACAAGTTTGGTCCCATAAATTTTAGAACTTGGTTGTACCAATTAGGTCATTGAACTTTAAAAAGTGTCTAATAGGATCCTAATTTTCAATTTTATATATAATAGGTACCTGGACTTTAAAAATGTCTAATAAGTTCTTAAATTTTCAATTTTGTGTCTAATAGATCTCTATCACATTCAAGATTTTTACAAATTAACCAATCTATTAGACATAGACATAAAATTCAATTTTATGTCTATTAGAACCCTAAACTTCCAATTTTGTATCTAGTAGGTTTGTCGCTTTTAAAACATGTCGAATAGGTCAAAGACTTATTAAACACAATATTGAAAGTTGAAGGACTTATTGGAAACAAAACGAAAAGTTTGAGGACCTATCAAATACTTTTTAAAGTTCAAATATCTATTGGATACAAAATTGAATGCTCAATGACCTATTTGATACTTTTTAAAGTTTAGGGACCAAATTGACACAACCCTGAAAGTTTAGGGACAAAACTTGTAATTTAACCTTAAAAATTATTGATAATCAACTTTTGAGAATGACTATAATATGAATATTTTAAAAATGAAAAAAAAAATACTAAGCAGGTAAAATAAAGATAGATAATTGAGGACCAATATATTAAATTATAGAAGTTGTTATGGGACAAGGGAGTCAGGATAAGACCATAAGAAAAATGAAATTTATAGGAATTGACCCCTTCGAATAGCTAAGCCGTTGGCCGACTACACTTATATAGGGAAGAGTCAAACTAGCTTGGTCGAAGGAGGTAACCTTGGCCCAATCGAGTTGACCTTACTAGGAGAGCCTCCTTCGCATGGTGAGCTCAGGTAGGCACTCCACTCCTAGCACAAGCAAACATTAGAGATTGTAGCACCACCCGAAGTTACAAAAAGTATATCGTTTAAAAGTCATAGGTCATTAAGTCATTGATGACTCCATTAAACAAGAAGATCGACCACATATGTCGAGAGATAGACATGTTGAGTGCCCAAAAGTAGCATTGAAATGTGGTCGACGTGCAAAACTAGAGCATAATCAAAGATCTTTGATAGGACAAGTTGTCGGGACTCGTGTCAAATAAATTTATACTCTACGGCGCTACAACTATTTTGTAGAAATAGCGGTCGAGGTCGAACACAGGGAAGGAGAATCTAGTGAATGTAGTCTTTTGTGTTCACACAACAGGGGGTTTTGAAAAGGATAGATCAAAGCAGTAAAATAAAATGCTGAAATGTAAATAAAGCTGAATAGGACAAACATGCAACAAAGAGAAACAAGATTAAATTCAATTTTAAACAAGGATCGCTGGATTGGGAATGCTATGCTTGAATATTTTGCTATTTGGCTTCCTAGTTTTCTCTAATAATCATTCAATGCTATTTATGTGAACCCGGTTTAGCTTCTTGGTTACTCAGAGGACCCACCTACACTAACCTGTGTTTAGTTAATTAATTAACCCAGAACCTTGCAGCTAACATAATTAATCAATTTTAGATTGATTGTCCGCTACCCCACATGCATACCCAATGACCACCAAGCTATATCTAACTAATCTAAAATAAACAACCTGAAACCTCACGATTGCTAACGTACATTAGCCGCTTCACAATTCTAATTAGGCTAAGCAATTAATTAGATCTAATCTAACAAGAATGAGAAGCATGCCTCCGTTGACGACTCTGAGAATCTAGAACACTTCTTGATTATGCCGCTACAACGAACACCACCATTTGGTTTCCCCACTATGACTCTGAGGTTGGGAACAGAGTGGTGGGACTCCGATCTTGGAAAAGAGAATTTTCTATAGAGAAAAGTGTTCTCTCTGTATTCTTGAAGTTGAGAGAAAAGTTAGAGAGTTAGAGAGAGTTGATTGAGTGTTGAGAGATTGACAGATTCTGCAGAATGAAACAAGGATGCCTGAACCCCTTCATGCGTGTGGCCTATGTGAGGGGGAGATTAAATCTCAACCGTCCACCTCATCAGATGGTTACTAATTAATTAATTAAAATGAATTCAATGAATTAAATTAATTAACTATATGCTAATCAATTAATCATATTAATTAATTAAGCATATTTGCATTTAAATCATATTTAAATGCATTGTCCTCACATAATATATAGTTTTAATTAATCTTAATTAAATCATATTTAATTAAATTAATTAAACCACACAATTAATTAATTCATAATTAACTAATTCTTAGATTAATTAAATATCACATATTTAATTAATCAAACATTTGAATCATATTCAAATGTGCATCTCTCTTATAACCTATAGTTTTAATATGAATCATATTCACATTAAAATTAATCTATAGTTTTAATTTAATTAAATCACATTTAACTAAATTAAATTGAACAATTAATTAATTCAAAATTTTTTTGAAGAAAAATTAATTAATTTTATAATTAATTAAACATCTACCATATTTAATTAATTACATATTAGAATCATATTCTAATATATATCTCTCATATAATATAGTTTAATTAAATCACATTTAATTTAAACTAAATTGAATAATTAATCAATTTACAATTAATTAATTAATTTAATAATTAAATATCATATACTTAATTAGTCACATATCTGAACTCTTTCAAATATATATATTCTCTCAATATAATAAAGTTTAATCACATATATTAAACTTTATATTATAATGTATCATTATACATTATATTAGTCGTATCCCTTACAATTAACTTGATTCCCAAGATGAATTTGAACTATTCAAATTCTTTCAAGATAAATTGTTCCTAATTACTCTTTACGAGCTAGTAGGGGGACCTAATGGACCTACAGATCAGAAGCTTCAATGATATGAGGTTAACTAACTAAACTCATTAATCGAGTTAACCAATATTCATTAACTGTGGGTCACTCCACTAAAGACCCACAACTGCACTCTTCTCACTGTAGAATGTTTCTGTGTCCACAGATATTAACCAATAACGGTAAGTCAATCCTTTACGAATGTTCGGAACTACAACTGGGTCAAATTATCGTTTTACCCCTGAGTTACCTATGGCTCCTTAAGTACCAGTGCTCCTCTAATGAACAACCTGTTTATGGTCCAACCATCAAACAGAAAGTCCCTCTCGGGCCAATGAGAGGGTGGGATCCCTTTGTTCAAGACCCGGAGTCACCACTTAAGGGAACACTCATCTACTTCTCCTAGAAGCAGGAAGGAGTGAATTCCATCTTGTGTTGTCATGTCTCCAGCCCCCCACTCGGTCTTGTCCCCGAGAAGGTAGGCTTATTGAGTCAGCGTGCAGGCCACTCTCACCTGTACTAATCAAAGGACAATCCCTCGTGAGAATGAGTTCATGACACACTCAGGATTAAGACTGAGTTACCTAGGTCATCCTATTGAAACAGTAACCTAACTAATTAACGGTGTTACATCTAGTGGTTTACTATTTCGTGGTCCGGTCATATGCAAACTCATTGCATAGGATACCACCGCTCGCATGTCTCCTACTTGGGCGCCTTGGATCAATACGTCTGTATCAAATACAAAGCGAGTCATATCACATAGTGTAACTAGGATAAGGTACCCAGCCTTATCCCTGTACTATAGACCTTTTAGGTTGTTACTTGAACACTGATCCCCGTATGTCCCCACATACTAGTTCAAGTTACATGTAAACAACCTTGGATCTTAGTTTATTGGATTTGGGTCATATTGTGCAATTTTAGACTTAATATGACAATAACACTTTATTGTATAATCCTCAATAACACTTTATTGATACAAGTATATAATTCGTTAATATTCACTATCTACGAGTTTTAGGACATAAAACCCAACAGCTAGGGGCAAAGTCTCGATTTCGTCCCCAATCCGAGCCTTGCTGCCTTTTTTCTCGATTTTGTCTCGGTCTTTCTCGGTACGGGGCTTCAACCTTCAATTCTTGGTGTAGTTCTTCAAGCCCGCTTCAATCCACTTGGGTCTTTTCATCTCCTCGCTGTCCAAGAACATCGAGATGGCTCCAAAACTCCATAATTAGTCCGAAATAACACTAATTTGTGTGGTTGGCTCCCGATATCACCTATGCTCAAAGTACCTGCAAATAAGACAATCAAAGCATAAAATCTCTCTAACAAGCTTAGATTAGAGGTAATAAAATAGCACGAATCAGGTGTTATCAAATTTTACAAAAATCTAGTTTCTTTTTTTAAGGAAAAAATACACTTTTGGTCCTTAAGTTTGGGTTAGGTATCATTTTGGTCCCTGAGTTTTCAAACTCGACAATTTAGTCCCTGAGGTTTGAATTCCGTTTCATTTTGGTCCTTCCATCCAATGTCAAATAAATTGGTCATGTGGTTTCCATCGGGCAAAAATACGTGGCTACATATATGTTAAGACTGTTCACATGTAATTTCAAGGGAATGAAATGTAAACAAATTCAATTTATCAATAAAGTTGTTATTCAGGTTATTCAATAAATTGGTTATTGAATTTTGTTTTAGAATTGCATTATTAACCCTAAATCCAATAAACTAACATCCAAGGTTATTTAATGTAGCTTGAACAGTATGTAGTGTAACGCCCCAGGTTCAGGATTCGGAATCCAGATTCGGCACCTGACGGCCTCGGCATTCCCCTGCGGCCGGCCACCGGAGTTGAAGTGGAAGGAGATGAAAAAGAAGATGAAGAAGAATATGAAGAAGAAGGAGGAGTAGAAGAAAGAGGAGAAGGAAAAAAAGGGAGAGAGAAAGAAATAAAAAAATATATATTTAAATAATAATATTTTTATTATTTTAATATATTTTTATTTAAAAAAATTAAAAAATATTTTTTTTATTAAAATAATAGTGTCATGTCAGCATCCGGTTAGGATTTAACGGCAAAATGGATGACAGAGACCAAATTGCTCCTTATCCCGAACCTCAGGGGTAATTTTGTTGAGTTTGAAAACTCAGGGACCAAAAGTGTATTTTTCCCTTAAATTTAAGTTAATTAAATACATATAAAAATTGGGTTCATTACATAGGAATATATGCCATCTAGTTTAATTTTATTAGTATATATACTAAAAATAAAAGATTGAGAAAACAAATAAAATAAGGTCTATCTACCTTTATCTCATGTTTTTAGAAACCAAGTTAAATTTTGGAAACTAAAAATAAAAATAGCTTTAAAAAATCAGTGTTTGTTTTTTGGAATTCTGACTACGAATTCAAATATATGTTATTAACAAAGATGAAATTTATTGTAAGAAAAATAGGAGAAACAATCACAATTTTCAAAAACCAAATGATTACAAATGGAGCCTTAAAAAAATGTGAACTCTTCTCGATAAAATAGTTTACAATTGTGTGTTTTAATTTAAATTTTGTACTATTTTTTTATTTAAAATTTAGAAAAAATATATAAAAAAAAATACTCTAAACTTGACAAAGTACATCAATTTTTAGCTTAAATTATCAAATTGCACCTTAAACTAACAAGTATTATAATCTTTACCTTAAAAGTGAGTAAATGTGTGATATACTTTCATTCGAAAAGTCATTATTCACATGTTATTTCAATGAAACATTACATGTGGAATAAACTTTGTATTTGTATTAATCTTGTGGGTGTGGTACAATCTATAATGTATGATTCTTTGATTCTCTCTCTTGTGTGTCTGTTTCACTCGAAGGTTGAAACGCTTATTCTCGATTTTGAAGCTTCAATTGATCCTTGAAGTTTTAAGTTTTCGAGTCTTGAAAGGTCTTGATTATTGGAGTCTTGAAGGGTCTTTGGCCTTACCATTAAGCACTTAGAGACTTAACGATTTCAGGGAACTCCGTCTTCTTTTATGGTAGAGTATTTCTAAATTCGCTAGTTTTGGGTGAGAGTTTAATTTTGGGGCAACTAGAAAATGACCCTTTTTAATTAGCTGTTTTTGAAAAATGGTCATCCGAATTTTTCATTTGAAAAATGGTCAATTGCTATTTTTAGTATGTTTTTTTAACCATGAATTGGACGAAAATGTCCCTAATCAAAATATGAAGCCAGTGAATAATTGAACTCAAATACAACATAAATGAAGGAGAGAATCTATGAGAAAATTTAAATTCAAATACAATGTATAAATCAGGGAGAAGATCTAGGAAATAGAAGATCTAGGAAATAGAGTTTTTCTTAACAACAAATTTAATCAATAAAATTTAAATTTAGAAAGATATTAGGAAAATAATCCATACAAATGAGTGTGATTTTATAACAATGAAACTGACTAAAATACTCCAACGAAATCGAGATGCAATGAAAACTTAAATTCAAATACAACATAAATCAAGGAGAAGATCTACGAAATAAAAGTTATTTTAACGAAAAAATTTAAACAAAAAATTATAAATTGACAAATATATTGCAAAAACAATCAAATATAATCTTAACGACAAAGTTTAATAAAGAAAATTTAAATTTACAAAGATAATATTGAAATAATGATTAGGGTGGATTAAATTTACTAACAATCAATACAATAAACTCAATATATATATATATATATATATATATATACACACACGATCGATGTTGAAAATGATTGAAAAAACGATGAATATGATATTTGGATAATTAAAAACTAAAAATCTAATCGAAAATTAAAAATGAGAATATTAAATTTTGTTTTTTTTAGAACTATTAAATTTTGTTTAATCTTCCAGATTTAAAAATCTAAATTTGAATTTTGATAGATAGGAGAGAAGATAGATAATGTAAATCTAACACATTCCTTGATTCATGGGTGAAATAGTTTGAATTTTTTTTAATTAAATCAGATGGTTGATAGCGAGCATAGCTAGCTAGTTTTCCCTAATCAATTTAGCTAGTCTTTTATGATTTATTGGCCATTTTATTGCACTTAATGTTTATTTTGTAGGAAATTGTTGATTGGAGCTAAAACGTGATATTGGAGTCAATCGGGTGTTCGGGGCGTGAAAAGATGCAAAAGAACCGAAGAGAATCAAAGAAGAAAAAGTCATTTTGGGGTCAAATGCAGACCAGCATCGAGACGCTGCTCCTTGAGCGTCTCGACGCTAGCTTTCCTTTTCTGAATACGCGCGTTTTAGAGGCAGCGTCGAGACGCTGTCTTGATAGCGTCTCAACGCTACGACGAAAAAATCAGAATATAAGTTATTTGCGGCTAGGTCTGAAAGGGGGATCTTTTTGGGACGTTTTGGAGCCGTAAACAGAGCAGAAACAGAGGCTTTTGGGGCAGAAGCAAAGGGAGCAAGGTGGAAATCAACCCATTGTTCGTGGGGATCGTGACGGGGACGCTCGGTCTCGGCCTACATTGAGTTTACTTCTTCTTTCCCTCAACTTAGTTAGTGTTTATGGCTGTTTTAGACTATTGCTATATCGTAACGTGTTGTATGAGTAGCTAGGCTTTAATTCTTAGGGATTGATGTAGCCGTTGGGCACTTTATGGATTGATTTACGGTTTTTATGCTATTGATGTCATTTATGCATATTTGTGTCCTTAATGCTTTCAATTTACCGACCATAAATTGATTGATGTTTATGCTTGAATCTAACTCGGGAGAGAGGATTTAAATTAGAAATCAATATGCATAACTAGATTTAGCTAGAAATCGGGAGATTATGGTTAATTCTAGAAATTGTTAAAAAGGTTATCCTTATTGCCTTGTATGTTTATTGGATTTAGATAGGGATATCGGGTTCAATTACATATGAGAGAATCATGTATGCTCGGGAGAGATATGTGTGATTTTAGTTTACCAAGATTTATGAGTCATAGCATGTGTTATTCCGTTAATTAATCCATAATTCCAATTGGTGAAATCAAATCCCTAAGACCATTACTTCCCATTTGATTGTCACTTTTTGCATTCGTTTTGTGTTTGATTTAATTAAATTCTCACTCAATTCGGTTCCCTAAATAAAATTGGCCAAGAGTATTTCCGGTAATTAAAATTGACTAGACACCAATCCAGAGGACGACATTCGAATTTCATATTCACTATATTATAACTTGACCCGTACACTTGCGGTTAGCAAATTGGGCATCAAGTTTTTGGCGCCGTTGCCGGGGATTGGCAAATTTAGTCATTTTTAATATCGAAGAAAAAATTGTCTGGTCTTAGTTTAGGGTGTATTTTATTTTTTGTTATTTTTGATTATTTTTGTTTTTAGGTAGATTGCATTTTTTTTCTTTTATTTGCTTTTTCCATATTTAGTTTTTTTTCCATATTTGTTTGGATTTTCCATTGATAAATTTTTCTTTTTAGTTTATTTTCCTTTTCTAGATTATTTTCCTTATTTGTTAGTTTCCTTATTTGTTTTTGCCATATTTGATTGTACATTCCTTATTTGTTTATCTTTTCCTTTTGTAGATTATTTTTCTTTCCTATTTTAGATTTAGCTTTTCCTTGTCTTAGATTCTTTCCTTATTTGTTTTCTTTCCTTTTCTTTTATTTTTCCTTTTTAGGTTAGGTTGGATTGTGCATGCGAAGGGTTCGAGAGTTGGCCTTAGTTCCCTTAGATCCAAAGATAGAAAGAACATACAATAGACTTCGAAGGGAAAATCAAGAAAATATCCAAATGGCCAATCCTAATCCTGAGGAGCCTAAGCCTATTAGGGACTACTTTCAGCCGGTCTTTCAGGAGCAACAATCAAGGATTGTCTATGCCCCGATCAATGCTAATAATTTCGAGCTGAAAACGGGTCTCATTCAGATGGCTCGAGACTGCGCCTATAGAGGATCGGCCACAGAGGATCCCAATTCTCACCTGAAATCCTTCCTAGACATCTGTGGGACGGTAAAGTTAAATGGTGTTTCTGAAGATGCCATTCGCTTACGTTTATTTCCTTTTTCTTTGCAGGATAAAGCGAGGGACTGGTTACAATCTATTCCACCTGGGAGCATTACCACTTGGGATGCTTTGGTCCAGGCATTCTTAAAGAAGTTCTTCCCTCCTGCTAAGACGGTCAAGCTGAGGACCGAAATTGGGACGTTCCAGCAACAGTTTGATGAGCAGCTGTTCGAGGCTTGGGAGCGATTTAAAGAGTTGCTGAGGAAGTGCCCTCAGCATGGATACCCCGACTGGCTTCAGGTTCAATTATTTTATAATGGCTTAACTCCTAGTACAAAAACTATTGTTGATGCAGCAGCAGGTGGGACTCTGTTGTCCAAAACTGTTGAGAGTGCTAGGACTTTGTTAGAGGAAATGGCCACCAATAGCTATCAGTGGCCATCTGAGCGATCGGGACCCAAGAAGATTGCTGCTGGAGTGTTCGAGATTGACAACGTAAGTGCACTTTAGGCCCAGATGTCTTCTTTGGCTAATGCATTTTTTAAATTCTCAGGTTCAGGAAATGCTCAATCGATTGAGTCTGCAGCTGTCCTCGCATCCCAAACTCAGGAGGAAAATCTCGAGCAGGTTCAGTATGTGATGCGCAATTTGCTACCGCAAGTGTACGGGTCAAGTAATAATATAGTGTTTTTCGTGTAAAACGAGTGTCGTCCTCTGGATTGGTTTTCTAGCAAATTAAGTATCGTGAATACTTTTGTCCAATTTTATTTAGGGAGCAAAACTCAATGATAAAGATAAAAGTAAAGACTAAAAGCATAAAAATAAAAGTGGAGACTCAAATGGAAAGACTCTTAGGGAATTGATTTCGTTGATTAAGATTGAGGATTGATTAATAGGAATGAATTGACCGTGCAATTATTCTACAAGCCAAGGAAACATTTATCACGATTACCTCTCCCGAGTATAATTGATTCTCATGCATATAACTAACTTGATATCCCTATCTAAGTTCATTAACATGCAAGACATTATTCTGTTCGGTCCTTGTTATACTTCTAGAGATATTCTAAATCCCGTCACAAACTTAGAATTTCTACTCTAGTCATGCAATTGAACAAAGCAAGTCTTAGGCCAAATCCTCTCTCCCGAGTTAGATTCAACACTTAAATCATTCAATTAGTGATCAAGTAATTGAAAGCATTACACATAAAATTGCATGCATAGAATAAGAACACATTCATACCCAAAATTCAATCCAACAATTTAAACAACTACATCAAACCCTAAGACAAACAACTAGCAATTCATAGTCTTTAAACCACAAACACTAATTGAAAGAAAAGCCATAAAAACTACAAGAGTTAAGGGAAAGAGAAAGGAAAACTCGAATCCGCCGACACCGCACGTCCCCGTCACGATCTCCACGTCTTCTCGCTTGATTCCCGCTCCTTAGCCTTGCCTTTAGCTCCCACAAAAGGTCTCTAGTCGAAATTAGGGCTAAAATCTCACCAATTGGACTCCCCTTGGCCGTAGCATGAAAAGATGAATTTATAGAAAATCAGGCGACAGCGTCGCGGCGCTGTCGCGATACCGCATTTTTGGAAAATTTGCCTATAGCGTCGCGACGCTATTTTTTTTTTTTTTTTTTTTTTTTTTTTTTTTTTTTTTTAGATTGAAGACTCCATTTGACTCCAATTGCTGAATTAAGCTTCAAACACATACTTCCTACAAATAAAACATAAAAATGCATAAATTTGGACAAATAATTGTAAAAGACTAGCTTAATTAATCAGAGAAAAATAGCTAGCTATGCTCGCTATCAAATACCCCCAAACTTAAGCTTTTGCTAGTCCTCGAGCAAACTAAAAATCAAGCATACAGTGGAAGAATGGATGCAACAAACATGACTCAATCCTCAAGGCTCAAAAGTCAATAGTCAAGCAATCAAGAGACATGCACATAAAGACCAATGAGGGAGACAAATCAAAAGTTTTCCAAAATTAACTTGCACAAGCGAGATCTAACTCAACTAGATCAGACTCTACTAGCCCGGGATTGGATTATTAAACTCTCAACTCATCTTCCCTCTACACTGGCACTAAGGATTCACTAACGAGTCAATGGAACAAATTAGTTTGTTTTCATCCATACTTAGGTGCTTATAATTGAAAATTTAATCAAGCATTTATATGTGGCACTAGCTTTCACACACCTATTGCAGGGACCCTTAACCTGAGTTTTCTCTGGTTGGCCTAACTGATCACAACAGCGGTAGCTCTTTTTGCCTAAATCTTTATTACTCATTGCAAACTGTGCACAGGCCATGACTTTTTTTTTTTTTCAAATTGTGACAACAAGAATGATTTTCTTTAAGAGCATGATAAGCATATATTCTTTTCTTTCCTCCTAAGCAAGATCAAACATGCTAATTTGCAAAAAATTAACTCTTTAGCTCTTCCCTACACCTATCGAGGTGACAACAAGCATATGAACCTAATAATTCGCTCCTAAGCATTCAAATCCAAATCTAGCCAAGACAAATACTCTACTCATGCAAGACATCTCCTAGAAAAATTTAAAAAGTCTCCCTTTTTGGGCACTCATGCTTACAACTCATCGAAAACTTGAAAATTGACAAGAAAGTCTATCCTAGGAAATCATAGTCATGCAAAAATAGCATCCAGAAAACAACCATATGCTCAATTCAAAGAAAGCTCAAAACTATAGCCCGAACTCAGATGCTCAAGGGCTCCACAAACATGCTATTCCACCCCCAAACTTAAAGCATGCATTGTCCTCAATGTATAACGAAAATAAGGCATAATCAAGCATGAGAACAAATAAAGAATGGAAGGGGTGAACAATACTGCCCTGGAATGATGACCTTTTCATGAAAGCTTGCAAGCAAAGAGGAAACTGGAACCAAGACCTACAAAACAAAAACAAACAATAAATAAAAAACGCAAAGAAAAACACAACTGAACTTACTTGGGTTGCCTCCCATAAGCGCTTGTTTAACGTCATTAGCTCGACATGCTCGTGCAGTCTCTGTCAAGGCACATAAAAATTCTCGTATTTCTTTGGACCCTTCTTTCTTGAATCAATAAAACTCACTATCGCTAGCAAGCTTACTAGTTTCTCATGGGCCCCTGAAACAGAATTATTTTTAGTATTTTTGTATAAAATAAACATAAAAGGAGAAATATCAAAATAAAGAGACTCAGACTCAAAAATAAGCATTAATCTTACCTAGGAGGAGAGAAAATAAATTAGGAAAGAAACTAGAAAAGGAAAATGCTTGATCTAAATAAGGAAAATATAATCTACAAAAGGAAAAGATAAACAAATAAGGAATGCAAAAACAAATATGGCAAAAACAAATAAGGAAACTAGCAAATAAGGAAAAACTATACTAAAAAGGAAAAAACTAAAAAGAAAAATTCTATCTATGGAAAACTCAAACAAATATGGAAAAATCTAAATATGGAAAACAAACCAACAAAGGAAAAAAAATGCAATCTACCTAAAAACAAAACTAACAAAAATAACAAAAAATAAAATAAGGGAAACAAAAATAACAAAAAATAAAATAACAAAAAATAAAATAACAAAAACAAAACCAACAAGAACAAATGACAAAGACTCAAACAAAAAAGGAAAGAAAAAAAATAAATAAAAAACAAAAGCAAATAAGGGAAAGACAAATAAGGGAAAAAATCAAACAAATAAGGAAAGAACTAAAATAGGAAACTAACAAAAATGGAAAGAAAACAAATAAGGAAAAAGAAATGCAATCTATCTACAAAATAAAAATACACCCTAAATTAAGACCGAACAATTTTTCCACAATATTAATTTAACTAAATATGCCAATCCCCGGCAACGGCGCCAAAAACTTGATGCGCAATTTGCTACCGCAAGTGTACGGGTCAAGTAATAATATAGTGTTTTTCGTGTAAAACGAGTGTCGTCCTCTGGATTGGTTTTCTAGCAAATTAAGTATCGTGAATACTTTTGTCCAATTTTATTTAGGGAGCAAAACTCAATGATAAAGATAAAAGTAAAGACTAAAAGCATAAAAATAAAAGTGGAGACTCAAATGGAAAGACTCTTAGGGAATTGATTTCGTTGATTAAGATTGAGGATTGATTAATAGGAATGAATTGACCGTGCAATTATTCTACAAGCCAAGGAAACATTTATCACGATTACCTCTCCCGAGTATAATTGATTCTCATGCATATAACTAACTTGATATCCCTATCTAAGTTCATTAACATGCAAGGCATTATTCTGTTCGGTCCTTGTTATACTTCTAGAGATATTCTAAATCCCGTCACAAACTTAGAATTTCTACTCTAGTCATGCAATTGAACAGAGCAAGTCTTAGGCCAAATCCTCTCTCCCGAGTTAGATTCAACACTTAAATCATTCAATTAGTGATCAAGTAATTGAAAGCATTACACATAAAATTGCATGCATAGAATAAGAACACATTCATACCCAAAATTCAATCCAACAATTTAAACAACTACATCAAACCCTAAGACAAACAACTAGCAATTCATAGTCTTTAAACCACAAACACTAATTGAAAGAAAAGCCATAAAAACTACAAGAGTTAAGGGAAAGAGAAAGGAAAACTCGAATCTGCCGACACCGCACGTCCCCGTCACGATCTCCACGTCTTCTCGCTTGATTCCCGCTCCTTAGCCTTGCCTTTAGCTCCCACAAAAGGTCTCTAGTCGAAATTAGGGCTAAAATCTCACCAATTGGACTCCCCTTGGCCGTAGCATGAAAAGATGAATTTATAGAAAATCTGGCGACAGCGTCGAGACGCTATGGACAGCGTCGCGACGCTGTCGCGATACCGCATTTTTGGAAAATTTGCCTATAGCGTCGTGACGCTGGTCATAGCGTCGCGACGCTATGATGATTTTTTTTTTTTTTTTTTAGATTGAAGACTCCATTTGACTCCAATTGCTGAATTAAGCTTCAAACACATACTTCCTACAAATAAAACATAAAAATGCATAAATTTGAGCAAATAATTGTAAAAGACTAGCTTAATTAATCAGAGAAAAATAGCTAGCTATGCTCGCTATCAGTATGTTTCAAATTTCAATTCTAGGGGGTATAATAATAATTCTACACCTACACATTATCACCCTAGCAATAGAAATCATGAGAATTTTTCCTATGCTAATAATAAGAATGTGTTGAATCCTCCTGGCTTCACTCCTAAGCAAGAAAGTAAAACGTCTTTTGAGGATCTTGTTGGAGCTTTTATTGCAGAATCAAGCAACAGGTCAAATAAGCTTGAGGAGGTCATGATTGCCTTAAACACTACTGTCAATGGTCATTCTGCAGCCATCAAGAACAATGAGACTCAGCTGGGACAACTGGTAAGTGTTGTCAACACCATGAATAAAGGTAAAGCCCCAGCCGAACAGGAGAAATCTTCTATGGAGTACTGCAAGGCCGTCTCTGTGCATCACGAGGAGGAGACTACTGAACCAGAGGAACTCACAGGAGAAGTTGAAGAAGGCACCACCTCAAACGAAGCTGAAAAGCTTAATCCTGAGCCTTCTATCCCTTCTCCTACTGTTTTAGTTCCTAAATCAAAGAAAAAGAAAAATTCTAAGGTTAAGTTTCACAAGCTTTTAGATGCTTTTATGGGTTTGCATGTTAATATTCCTTTTTCAGATGCCTTGGAGCAGATGCCTCACTACAGAAAATTCATGAAGGAATGGCTCAACAAGAAGAAAAAGGAAAAGCAGTTGGAGACTGTATATCTTGCATCGACGTGCAATGCTCGTGTCCAACAGAGAGTACCAGAAAAACTGTCTGACCCAGGGAGTTTTACTATTCCTTGTAATTTTGGTACTTATTCATGTAGAGCACTATGTGATCTAGGGGCGAGCATAAACATAATTCCTCTATCATTGTGCAAAAAGCTTAACATAGGAGAAATAAAATCTACTTCTGTTAGACTCCAGTTGGCTGACTAGTCTGTGGTTAGTCCTTATGGAATTGTGGAGAATGTTCTGATCAAAGTAGGTAGATTTTTCCTTCCTGTTGATTTCTTTGTGTTAGATATTAAAGAGAATCATGCCATGCCTATCATATTAGGGAGACCTTTCCTTGCTACAGGGAGAGTTATAATTGATATTGAGCGTAGGGAGCTGATCATCAGAGTTCAACAGGAGAAGGAGATCCTAAAAGCTTTTGAGGACCCTAAGAACACATCAGAAACCATGTTGGTGGGCTATAGGAGAGGTGCTAGGAAAAGCACCAGTGATGGGACATCTGACATTAGACCACCTTGATGCCTATTCGGTCAACACGTCGAGCTAATGACGTTAAACAAGCGCTTATGGGAGGCAACCCAAGTAAGTTTAGTTGTGTTTTTCTTTTTGCTTTTGATTTATTGTTTGTTTTTGTTTGTAGGTCTTGGTTCCTGTTTCTCCCTTGCTTGCAAGCTTCTATAAAGGCTGACATCGTCATTCCAGGGCAGTACTGTTCACTCCTCCTATTCTTTTATTGTTCTCATGCTTGATTATGCGTTATTTTCTTTATACATTGAGGACAATGCATGTTTTAAGTTTGGGGGTGGAATAGCATGTTTGTGGAGCCCTTGAGCATCTGAGTTCGGGCTATAGTTTTGAGCTTTCTTTGAATTGAGCATATGGTTGTTTTCTGGATGCTATTTTTGCGTGACTATGATTTCCTAGGATAGGCTTGCTTGTCAATTTTTAAGCTTTCGATGAGTTGTAAGCATGAGTGCCCAAAAAGGGAGACTTTTTAAACTTTTTCTAGGAGATGTCTTGCATGAGTAGAATATTTGTCTTGGCTAGATTTGGATTTGAATGCTTAGGAGTGAATTATTGGGTTCATATGCTTGTTGTCACCTCGATAGGTGTAGGGTAGAGCTAAAGAGTTAATTTTTTGCAAATTAGCATGTTTGATCTTGCTTAGGAGGAAAGAAAAGAATATATGCTTATCATGTTCATAAAAAAAAATCACTCTTGTTGTTACTGTTGAGAAAAAAATTATGTCATGGCCTGTGCACAGTTTGCAATGTTTAATAAAGTTTAGGCAAAAAGAGCTACCCCTGTTGTGATCAGTTAGGCCAACCAGAGAAAACTCAGGTTAAGGGTCCCTGCAGCAGGTGTGTGAAAGCTAGTGCCACATATAAATGCTTAATTTAATTGTCAATTATAAGCACCTAAGTATGGAGGAAAACAAACTAATTTGTTTCATTAACTCATTAGTGAAACCTTAGTGCCAGTGTAGAGGGAAGATGAGCTGAGAGTTTAATAATCCAATCCCGAGCTAGTAGAGTCTGATCTCGTTGAGTTAGATCTCGCTTGTGCAAGTTAATTTTGGAAAAATTTTAATTTGTCTCCCTCATTGGTCCTTATGTGCATGTCTCTTGCTTGCTTGGTTATTGACTTTTGAGCCTTTAGGATTGAGTCAAGTTTGTTGCATCCATTCTTTTACTATATGCTTGATTTTTAGTTTGCTCGAGGACTAGCAAAAGCTTAAGTTTGGGGGTGTTTGATAGCGAGCATAGCTAGCTAGTTTTCCCTAATCAATTTAGCTAGTCTTTTATGATTTATTGGCCATTTTATTGCACTTAATGTTTATTTTGTAGGAAATTGTTGATTGGAGCTAAAACGTGATATTGGAGTCAATCGGGTGTTCGGGGCGTGAAAAGATGCAAAAGAACCGAAGAGAATCAAAGAAGAAAAAGTCATTTTGGGGTCAAATGCAGACCAGCGTCGAGACGCTGCTCCTTGAGTGTCTCGACGCTAGCTTTCCTTTTCTGAATACGCACGTTTTAGAGGCAGCGTCGAGACGCTGTCTTGATAGCGTCGAGACGCTACGACGAAAAAATCAGAATATAAGTTATTTGCGGCTAGGTCTGAAAGGGGGATCTTTTTGGGACGTTTTGGAGCTGTAAACAGAGCAGAAACAGAGGCTTTTGGGGCAGAAGCAAAGGGAGCAAGGTGGAAATCAACCCATTGTTCGTGGGGATCGTGACGGGGACGCTCGGTCTCGGCCTACATTGAGTTTACTTCTTCTTTCCCTCAACTTAGTTAGTGTTTATGGCTGTTTTAGACTATTGCTATATCGTAACGTGTTGTATGAGTAGCTAGGCTTTAATTCTTAGGGATTGATGTAGCCGTTGGGCACGTTATGGATTGATTTACGGTTTTTATGCTATTGATGTCATTTATGCATATTTGTGTCCTTAATGCTTTCAATTTACCGACCATAAATTTATTGATGTTTATGCTTGAATCTAACTCGGGAGAGAGGATTTAAATTAGAAATCAATATGCATAACTAGATTTAGCTAGAAATCGGGAGATTATGGTTAATTCTAGAAATTGTTAAAAAGGTTATCCTTATTGCCTTGTATGTTTATTGGATTTAGATAGGGATATCAGGTTCAATTACATATGAGAGAATCATGTATGCTCGGGAGAGATATGTGTGATTTTAGTTTACCAAGATTTATGAGTCATAGCATGTGTTATTCCGTTAATTAATCCATAATTCCAATTGGTGAAATCAAATCCCTAAGACCATTACTTCCCATTTGATTGTCACTTTTTGCATTCGTTTTGTGTTTGATTTAATTAAATTCTCACTCAATTCGGTTCCCTAAATAAAATTGGCCAAGAGTATTTCCGGTAATTAAAATTGACTAGACACCAATCCGGAGGACGACATTCGAATTTCATATTCACTATATTATAACTTGACCCGTACACTTGCGGTTAGCAAATTGCGCATCAATGGTGGCTCCCTAAAAAATAGGTGTGAACGAGAAACTGACTAAGAGATATAATTGGAAGAATGTTGAATGCGTAAATGTGATTAAAAAACGGTTTAGCCATTTTTCAGTGAAAAATCGGTTTGGCCAATTTAAAAAAAATGCACGGTGTATTTGGCCATTTATAAAGATTTCCCTTGAAAATAAATGTAATAAGTAGTGTAGCATACCTATGTTTAGAGCAGCGACAAATTTACTGTAGGCCCGGGGCTCGAGCCCCTCCTCAACTTTCAAGCATTTTATTTTATATTATAAAATAATTATTCTTACTAGACAAAAGTAATTGTTGGTCGATGGTTATAGGCGCAAGAGGGAATGTGAAACTTGACTTAGGGGTATAATTGGAAGAATGATTCTCACGGAAATAGGTTAAAAAAAATGGTTTAGCCAATTTTCATTAAAAAATCTGTTTGACCATTTTTCAAAAATACATGGAAGGAATATTTGGCCATTTATAGGATTTCCCTCTAATTTAATTTTTTGAACCTTTGAGATGGAGGAGAACTCGTCTATTTATAGAACTTACCGAAATTATAGTTGATTGGTCAAAATGATTACCAAATTTCACACATGTCGTTAATGATCAAAATTATTATTGGTAAGTTTTTACACATTAATTGAGTTAATTTTGTTACCAAAATACCCTTTTATTTAGTGAATGAAATAATTTTAATTTAATAATATATTAGATTATATAATTTATTGAATACAATAATTTTGTCGAGTATTTCCTAGAATCAAGCAAAGATTTCCCTAAAAATTAGAGAAAATTTTATGCTCAATCGTGGTCAGTGTTATGGATTCTCAAAAATTAAATTTTTTCTAAATTTATCCTTTTAATTTTTGGGTTTTTAAAAAAATAATTGGTTATCTTAATCTTGTAAAATTTATAGATTGATTTTTTTTAAAGGGACGACAATATATAAAAATATGTTATATAAATTTTAAAACCATATTGTTTTTGAGTTTGTTAAATCACATTCCAGATTGTTGAAAAAAATTAAAAAAAAAAATAATAAAGGTTTTCTTCTCACTCTAAGGGAAGGAAATCACTTTTTTTTTTTTTATATATATTATTTTATATATTTTCAACTACTGTCCATGTAAGGGTATTCAAGTAAATGGGTCTTCTATATTAAAAAATTGGTGGACAAGATTAAAAAATGGTTATTTTGGATAATTTTGGTCTATTGGAGCCCCATTTATGTAGTTACCCCTAGAATTTATCCAACCGTCCATGTAAGGGTATTCAAGTAAATGGGTCTTCTATATTCAAAAATTGGTGGACAAGATTAAAAAATGGTTATTTTGGATAATTTTGGTCTATTGGAGCCCCATTTACGTAGTTACCCCTAGAATTTACCTTGGATAAGTGCATTTGGGCTTGAATATCTTTTGGACAATTTGGACTTGAGCTTCAATGACTTTGGACCTAACCATTTAGATTTCAAAAATTATGCGGGAAGGCACACTCCAAAACCCATATTTCAAAAATGGCCAAGTTGCAGTTTTTTTCCAATAATAGATTTCTCGCTAAATTTGTGACCATTTTGCCCATATTTTTGTTTCTCTCTCTTCAATGTAATATAGAGAATTTGCAGTGGGTGGCAAATAAGAATTATATAATTGCAAATATAGCACAATGTAAAAAAAAATTGCAAATATAGCAAAATCTAGGGAAAAATACACTTTTAGTCCCTGAGGTTTGGGTTAGGTTTCATTTTGGTCCCTGAGTTTTCAAACTCAACAATTTAGTCCCTGAGGTTTGATTTTAGTTGCATTTTAGTCTCTCCATCCATTTATTCGTTAAAAACTAACGGTTTACTGACGTGGCACCTATTTTTTTTATTAAAAATTTATTTTTTAAATTTTAAAAATAAAATAATAATAAAAAAATTAAAAAAAATATTTTTTTTAAAAAAAATTCATTTTCCCTCGGAGTTAAGGAAGAAAGATGGTGGTTGAGAGGAAGAAGATGATGATAGTTGGGTTGAGAAGAAAAGAAAGGAGGGGAAAAAGAGAGGGAAAATGAAAATTAAAAAAATATATATTTTTTTTTATTTTTTTATTATTATTTTATTTTTAAAATTTTAAAAATAAATTTTAATAAAAAAAAATAGTTGCCACGTCTGCAGGGACTAAAAGTATATTTTTCCCCAAAATCTATTAGAGTATATCACTGATAGACACTGATAAACTCTGGTTAATTAGAATTTATCTGATAGACTTCGATTATCAGAGTTTATCAGCGATAGACTCTAATTAATCGAATCTATCAGTCTACTGATAGACTCCGATTATTCAGAGTTTATCGCTGATAGACTCCGGTTAATCGAAATATATCAAGTCTATCAATGATAGTCACAGATAGATTTTGATTAATCAGAGTCTATCAGCGATAGACACTGATAGACTTTGAATAATCAGAGTCTATCACTGATAGACACAGATAGAATCTAACGACAACTTTTTGGTCTTGTACAATTAATTTTGCTATATATGCAATTAGTTTTGCAACTGTGCTATATTTGCTATTAATTTGGTCCAATTTGTCATCTATGCAACTCCCCCTTTAATAAATTAATTATTAGCATTTTTTTATTCATTTATTTAAGATTACACTCATTATTTCCATTATTATCTTCCAAGATTCTCTCTCCCCATTTTACGTTTGTTTCTGTCCCCCATTTATATTCTATTATTTCCATTATTCTCTCTCCCCCATTTATATTCTTTTATTTCCATATTAATTTATTATGTTCGTTTCTCTCTCTCCCATTTTTATTTATTTGCTTACATTTTACAAAATATTTTTTTGCCAGTTTTACTTCTTGATTTTAGCTTGTCAAATATCTTCATTTCTACTTGTATTCATTTTGACAACCCACCATTCAATCTCCCAAAACTTCATCATTCCCATCTCTCATTTCGTTTTTGAACTTGTCATTGGTCCCCATTCGGTTGTTAGCAATATCCAAAGACAAGTTTTTTTCATTTAGTTCATATTGTTCACGTATCCTATTTTCTAAGTTTTCTGGCCTATTGAAAAACATATAGAAATCATTTTGTGTGTGTGTGTTTTTTTTTTTTCAGTATATAATTTTTTTTGGAAAAGATATATGACCAGGTATAAATATTTCCAAATGCGATGATGTTGACGATGAACAAATATATCGAGTATATATTTTCAAACGTCATTTTGTTAATTTATTTGTTTCATACTTTTTTTTTTGTTATTTATGATAAGATATATAATATATAATCATACATATCTAATAAACTATGTTATATTTCTATGATACTTCAAATTTTATCTTTGTAATTAATACTATGCAGTATATTGTACACATAAATATGTAATATGATATATATTATATATACGCCATTATTTATAGTATACACATAAATATATAATCTGATATAAAGCTCAACACATTTCATGAAAAACGATGCGAAAATTAGTTGGCCAGTACTTATGAATATGTCATTCTTAGAGTTACAACAATTTATCATGCAAAAGTTGGACATGATAGGAAATTTGGATGCCCCTAATATATTTGCTTGCATAGGACCCCAGAATTTTATTAAAAAGGAGATATACACACACACACATATATACGTATATATATCAGATAAACTAGTGTATATATATGTATATTGGAAGTTCTAACTTTAGTTTGCTTGTATTGAAATCATCAATATATATTATGTCATATAAATATATACTTAGTATATAAGACATACACCTAATGTATATAATAAAAATACATCAGTATATATATTGCATAGCTCTGACTCTATCGTCACTACCTTTTTCATTCCCTGTATTTGTTACTTTTATGCTAGAACTACATTGCTTCTAATGTATTTAGCTCTCACAATAACCACGCGAACATACACTAATTAATCCATATATGCACCATGATATACACAATAATGTATCTAATGGAAATTATACCACAATATTTGAACAACACCTCAGTCGTGTACTATATTAAATGATGTTAATTTATATAATGCAATAGTATATATCAATATGATGCCAAAAGGAAAACACTATTTGTGCCTAAAAACAATAGTAAATGAATCTAATAAACAGTAGAAATTAAGTGGTACATATACTCTCATTTTACCATATATAGTCATACATAACTCATATAATCGTAGACAACATATTCCTTTGTTACACAAAAAAAAAATTATCACCACCATAAAACTATATTCGTTGTCGTTGAACTAAGAGTCAAGAACTCCGTTGCTCGTTGATCAGATCTGGAATACCCATATAACAAATGTCTAAAAAACCAAAATGACATCACAGGGATAAGCCTTTTTCGTTTCTCCAATTGTTGGAAATAATGGTGCCAAAATGAAACAATATTGCCGCAAGGAGTTTTCAAATGAGAAATTTTGGGAATGAGGTTGCAAAAAGGTTTTTGTATTTGGTTGCAGATGGAAGCATTTGGGAAGAAATAATAATGAGAAAATTGCAATCTTCGAAGTTTGATTTGGAAAGAAATGAGATTGCAAGAGGAATGTTTTCATTTGGAAAGAAACTAGTTTGAACTACGTGCGTTGCACGTGTTATAATACCTTTTTTTTTTATAACATATAACTTCATTTAAGAAGAAAACGATCTCCATTGGGGTACAAACAAACATCGCTCATTGAGCGATAAACGTTCCATCCACTCAGGATAGTTTCCTAACCACAACTGTGGTGATGAAGATAGTCCCAAGTGGGTCGTTCTATGAGCAAGAACATTAAATCTTCAACTAATGAATTCAAAGTTCACTTTCTGAAAAAAAATTTTGAAGTTATTTGATGTCCCAAAGAATCGCAGTTATGCATGACTCTCCACGAATCTTTTCGTTAATAGGGTTTATCAGAGTCAATAAATCTGATAGTACCGTGAATGGTTGCACATTCAACATCCTGGCCAACCGCATCCCTTCTCGCACTGCTAGCGCTTCCGCACCCAAACAGGAACTACCGTCCTGGACAGATAGATTTTGCACCGCTTGAAGGCACCCCTGTTTGTCTCTCAATACTATTCCAATACCACAACAACTTTGTGCTTCCACAAAAGCTGCATCAGTATGCATAATAAGGTCCTCACTTCCTGATACGATATTGAAAATATCCTCCTCCGTCTGGACAATTGCTCCGCCCTTTGGATTTTCCTTCCAAAATTCAGCCAAATAATCATTTATCCATTCGCATCTATCCATTGGGCTAGGAATTTGACGGTTATGAATAACGTTATTTCTATCATTCCATATCGCCCAAGCCCCCACACAAATACGCTCGAAAACCATTTTCGGGTTGTCAGCCAATCTCAACCATCGGTCTTTGATATCATGATGCCCCCCTAGACTTTCCATCATTGGTGAATGGAGCAAACCCCAAACCTCTCGGACCCTCACACACTGGAAGAGAGCATGATCTTGTTGGGTTTATTGTCCTATAAACTCGAGTTTGTAAATCATTAAACATATTCTATTTCCAATAAAGACGTTATTGAGGTTATTCAGTAAAAGATGTTATTGAATATGTAAATTGCGAATGATTAACCTAAATCCAATAAACTAAGATCCTTAGCTATAAAATGAATACTCGAACTATATGTAGGGACATATCGTAGGATCAAGTTCAAGTTTATAGTCAAAATAGTCTATAGTATAAGGATACGGTTGGGTGCCTTATCCTGGGGACACTATGTACGCGGCCCACTTTGTATTAAGTACAAACGATGAGATCCTAAATCGTTCATGTGGAGACATGCGAGTGGGGGCGTCCTATGCAATGAGTTTGCATAAGACTGGACCACGAAATTAGTCACTTTCTCTTTATAACGCCGTTTACTGAAGAAACTGACTATTTCTCAAAGATGACCTAGGTAACTCGTTCTTAATCCTGAGCTAACTATGAACTCCTGTTTATACGAGATTATCCTTTGATCTGCATGGGTGAGAGTGGCCAGCATCGCCGACTCAACAAGCCTACCATTTTGGGGATAAGATCGAATAGATAGCTGGGGACATAGTCTCGCAAGACGAAATTCGCTCCTACCCATTTCAGGGATAGTAGAGAGGTTGTTCCCTTAAGTACTAACTCCAGGACTTGAACAAAGGGCCCCACCCTCTCGTTGGATCGAGAGGGACTTAGGTTTGATGGTTGGACCATAAACCGATTGTTCATTAGAGGATTAGTGGAACTTAAGGAACAAGAAGTACTATAGGGGTAAAACGGTCATTTGACCTAGCTATAGCTACGAACAACCTGTGAAGGATCGACTTACTGATCATGGTTAAATCAAGTGGACGGAAATATATCTATAGTGAGGGGAGTGCAACTATCGGGCTATAATGGAGTGTCCCGGTAGTTAACGAATCTTGGCTAGCTTAGATAATGAGATTAGTCGGTTAGCCTCGAATTGTTGGAGCCCATGATCTATAGGTCCATTAGGTCCCCCTACTAGCTCATATCGGATTAAAGCCTAGAACATATTGATAGGAATCTTTGAATCGTTCAAAAACGGGAAATAGGATATTATCGTAAAATGTGTTTGACACAATGATCTAATTATGAATTAAATTAGATATTGAGAGATAAGGTATTTAAAAGTGTTTTAAATACCATATATATGTATTAGAAATCATATATAATGAATGGCACTAGGTGACAATGATTAATTAGATTAATCATGTCAAATTACTTGGAAATGTCCCAATTAATTACGTAGAAATCAAATTCAATTTAGAATTGAAATAGGAGTGAATTGCAAGCTGAAAATTCAAAATTTAGATTCAATTTTAGTGGATTTAGTGGGATTCCCACTCTTGCATGTTGATGCATAGTGGAAAACAACACAACCATGCACTAGTTGCATGTGTTGTGAATTAAACACCTAGAATCCACTTTGAGTTGCAATTTCACTATGTGTCTAGTGTCATGAAGCCTTGTCTTTGCATGGAAGAGGTCTATATAAGGAGTATGAATCAGATTCAACACCAAGAGAGTGAATTACTTACTGGTATGATGCTGGTTTTTACTCTCAAACTCACTCACCTCCATAGATCTCTTAAGAGCTTGTACCTTCAAGCATTCCTTTCCCATTCCCTATCTCTATAAGACTCCCACAAGTCGTTCTTAGCCCGGAGAATAGTAGGGAAGACTCTAAAGGTTGTCCAAGGAGGATTGGAGAAGAAAACACCACAAGGAGTTCCATACAAGTGAGCTACAAAAGGTTGGTGCTCTCTAACTCTTTATTCTGTTTTCTCTAGAACCAGCATGCTTGAGGAGTAAAATTAATAGAGTTAAGTGCTTTCG
Organism: Luffa aegyptiaca; assembly: GCA_017139565.1. NCBI lineage: Eukaryota > Viridiplantae > Streptophyta > Magnoliopsida > Cucurbitales > Cucurbitaceae > Luffa > Luffa aegyptiaca. The sequence continues at coordinate 31,286,888 of CM029397.1, forward strand.
ATCTTCAATTGCTTCCGCATGTGTTATATGAACACCTTCAGATCTGTAGTCTCAAACTCCTCACAACAAACCAGACAATTTCCGTTAACAGGAACATGATGATTTCATAGATTTACCATTGTTGGAATTGAATTGTGGAATGATTTCCAAACAAAACTTTTCACTTTGCTCGACACCCTCATCTTCCACACCTTCTTCCACCAAACAGTTTTCGTTGCATCGTCTGATGACGATGCCTCCTGATGCTTTAACATACTAAGTTTGTAACCACTTTTAACAGAGTACTCACCATTCCGATCATAATGCCATATCCATCTATCTGGTGTTGAACTACTGATCGGTAAACATTTGATCACCTCCACATCCTGCCTCATCAAAAATTGATTGAGCTTATCAATATTTCATTGTAGAGACGGAGTGATAAAATCTACCACTACCGCATCCTCCAAGGACGTGACTGTTGGGGTAACCACTTTAAAATTTGTAGGCCTAGGAAGCCATGGATCACAGGATATCTTGATAGACTGCCCATTCCCCAGATTCTTCCTTATACCACTCTTCAATAGGTCCATTCCCCATACAAATCCCTTCCAAAAGAAAGAGGATGATGATGATGGAACATTCACAGCTAGAACAAAAGATGAAGGAAAATACCTTCCACACAAGACTTTTGAAACAGTTAGTTGCAGATTTGATAAAACTCTCCATGCCTGTTTTGCAAGCATAGCCTAATTGAAATTGACCAAATCTCGAAAATTTAGTCCTCCAACCTCTTTTGGCTTGCAAAGTTCCTCCCATCGCCGCCAATGCATTCTTATCTTATTTCCATTAGAGCCCCACCAGAATTTTGCACATAGAGTCGATATTTTTGATAAAATACCTTTAGGGATCCTAAAACAGCCCATCACGTAGGTTGGAATAGCCTGGATAATACTTTTTATCAACACCTCATTGCCCCCTTGTGAGAAAAGTTGCCCCTTCCATCCTTGCAGTACCGACCATACTTTATCAAGCAGAAATTTAAAATCACGAGTTTTACCTCTTTGGAATGACGATGGCATTCCAAGATATGACCCCAACGAATCATCCTTCCTCATTGAAAGAATACTACTAAGATAATTTCTTGAGTCATAAGGAACATTCCTCGAGAAATACACAATCGATTTATTGAAATTAATGCACTGACCAGATGCTTTCTCGTAGTCCTTCAAAATGTCACGAAAGTGCCCAAACTCCACAGCCGCTGCTTTGAGGAAGATTAGACTGTCATCCGCAAAAAATAGATGGAAAATTTTTGGGCAGGATCTCGCTATAGCTACTCCCGCCATTGATCTTGTCCTGGCTGACACCATCAAAGCAGAAAGACCCTCCGAGCAAATTAAGAAAAGGTATGGAGATAGAGGATATCCCTGCCTGATCCCACGGGATGGTTTAATAAGACCAAAAGATTCCCCATTCATAAGAATAGAAAATGTGGTCGTTGTTAAGCACTTCATAATTAAAGAAATCCAACCTTCATTGAACCCCAACCTTTCCATAATTTGGCTCAGATAAGACCACTCTACTCTATCGTATGCTTTACTCATGTCTAGTTTTAGAGCTGAATACCCAGTCTTTCCCTTACGCTTATTTTGAAGATAATGCAAAGTTTCATGACTCAATATCATATTATCAGAAATCGACCTACCAGGAATAAAGGTTGATTGACATTCATCGATAATCTCATTCAACACAATTTTGAGCCTATTGGCCAATACCTTTGTAATAATCTTATAAGAGACATTACATAAGCTAATTGGGCGATAATCAGATACTAACCTTGCCTGACGACTCTTTGGGATTAGAACAATATTTGTGTGATTCCATTCCTTCACTGCTCCCTCAGAGTTTAAAATGGCTAAGCAGTTAGAGACAGTCGTATGGCCCACTACATCCCAATATTTTTGATAGAATATCGCAGGGAAGTCGTCTGGACCTGGAGCTTTAGTTGGATGGAAACTTTTTATAGCAGAAACAACTTCCTCCCGAGTGTATGGAGCCATTAATAATTGATTCATCTCATCAGTGACTTTTCGCGGGACATGGCTAAGAACCCTCTCCATATCTCCCTGATCAGGCTGTGATGAAGAGGAAATCTCCTTAAAGTACCTCACAAAAGCATCATGGATTTCAGAGGTTTCAGATATCCAATTCCACTCAGCATCCTCAACACCGTCAATCCAGTTCCACCTTCTTCTCATTGAGGCTTTTTTATGAAACCATCTGGTATTGCGATCTTCCCATTTAAGCCAATTTTCCCTCGAACGCTGCTTCCAATACATTTCTTCCTCAAGAAGCAGAGCATCAAGTTGCTTCTCCAAAAGATGAATAGAAGTAAAATCAATGGGCAAGCTGTTCTCATGCAACAGCTTAATTTTATCCTTTACCTCCTTGATCTCAGCCTTTAATCTCTTATTCTAACGGTAACCCTGTAAGGGATTACAGACACACACATATCTCCACAATGGTATGATATTGTCCACTTTGGGCATAAGCCCTCATGGCTTTGCTTTTGATCCACCCCAAAAGGCCTCATACCAATGGAGATACTTGTCCTCCCTTATAAACCCATGATCATTCCCTTATCTAGCCAATGTGGGACTTTGGCCGCACTCCCAACAATCCTCCCCTCGAACAAAGTACCACCGAGCCTCCCCTCAACTAGTCATCTATCCGTCCAACTCTCTAGGCTTCACCGCTTTACCGAGAGTTTGCTCTTATCCAGGACGACTCCTCTTCTCCGGAGTATACCCGCCTGCCCAACCACGGATCTCCACCATGACTACTAAGGCTCACAACTTCTTTGTTCGACACCCGAGGATTCTACCCGACACAGCTACCTTTGGGGCATGGCTCTGATACCACTTGTAAGGGATTACGGACACACACATATCTCCACAATGGTATGATATTGTCCACTTTGGGCATAAGCCCTCATGGCTTTGCTTTTGATCCACCCCAAAAGGCCTCATACCAATGGAGATACTTGTCCTCCCTTATAAACCCATGATCATTCCCTTATCTAGCCAATGTGAGACTTTGGCCGCACTCCCAACAAACCCCAACTCTTCAGAGCGGATGCACACTGACTTAACACATGATGAAGTGGTTTAACTTCATCCCGATCATTGCCCCAACTTCCATTTCTTCGAATGATGTTACGACAATCCTCTAGACGGGTCCACCATTCCTCAAATTTGAAAGGCCTGTCTCTCGCGCCTCTTTGGTTTCCTTGGCCTCTACCATTTAGGCTGAGCTGAATTGGACGATGGTCAGACTTTGCCCAATCCAAGTTGGTTACCTGGTAATTTTCAAAAAGATCACAAAAGGTTGAATTTGCAATGAATCGGTCTAGGCGCAAATGTACTTGATTCCCTGACTGTCTCCTGTTACACCATGTAAATAAGCCCCCAGTACATCCAAGATCCCAGAGATTACAATCATCTAGAACTTCCCTAAAATCCAGAATTTGTCGATTATCTCTCTCCGGGCCTCCCGATTTCTCATTTTGCCACAAAATCTCATTCATATCACCTCCAATCACCCAAGCAGAGTCGGTACAATCATGCAATCGCCTAAGTAAGTTCCATGATTGGTTTCTAAGAGCAGAATCCGGATTACCATACATTCCTATAAAGCGCCATTGTTTGTCATTCCACACTATATTTGCGTCAATGTGATGAATAGAATAATTCTGAATGCACACATCAATTTCTTCCTTCCATAATAAACACAATCCACCGCTAAGACCAACACGATTAACCACAAAACATCCTGAGTAATTTAAACGGACTTTCAATTTATTCAAAACAACTGAAGAAGATTTCGTCTCAGACGGAAAACATAAATGGGGATTCAGACTTGCAAGTTCATTGTAGATATTTCGGAATGTCCATGGACTCCCCAATCCATGCACATTCCAACACACAATATTCATGGTTCTTGGCGGGTCTGCTCAGCAGTCCCCACCTTCTTACAATCCTTATCATCAAATTTTGGGCGTTTAATGTTTCCTGGGGAAAACAAAATTGGCCCATCTTTTCTCTTTTGGAATTCCTCCAAAATCTTCACGTTCATACCTGAAGGTACCATTCCCGCTCGTGCTCGTTTTTTCCAATTGGCCTCATGCTTCCTTAAATCCGAATGCTTGATAGAACCGGCCGCGAAAACCACTTCCTCATACTTTTCATTCTGCACTTCAGCTACGCCCTGGGGTGAATTGGGTTGAAGCACCACAGACTTCTCCATATGCATTTTCAATTCTCCATTGAGTTCGACCCAAGTCTGTTGTTGTGAATTTTCAGGCCCAATTTCCTCAGTCATTTCAGGGTCACTCTCCATGGCTTCTTCATCAACTCCCTCATGGGCCTTATTAACCTCCAAGCCCAACGACAATGGGTTAGTGGATTTAAAAATGGATAATAAATTTTTTGAAAGCCGACTGTTACACTCCTTAATTGCCTTGTCCACATTAATTGGGCCATTAACAGCTTTTAAGTTCACCTTCTGGGTTAATGAGGGTTTTGTAACGTTTGCAACACCTGAAGAGCTTGCCCATTGTTTCGCGTCTTTGTTCTTCGCCGGAATCTGGGAAAATGTTGGATTTTCCGGCCGCCACTGGGATGTGAATGCAGGAACTCCACATCTGAACTTGGAAGCCACTTCAGTAACCTTCTCTTTACCTTTAGAATAGCCATTCGGATCACCAGACAGGGAATAGATCGTCGACGACATAGGAGCATTTGACCGATGCATTTGTCCGTCGATAGGCTCAGAAATCTGAATGCGGCCATTCCGTGGTGGAGGAAGCTCATTCACGGCCGGAACAGGGATCGACACTGGCGACACCTCAATTGCTAATCTCTGGCTATGAGGAAAATCCGAATCAGCCCCATTCCTTTCTTCCCTTACCGTCATTGGCGTAATGGTCATTCCTTTGCCTGAAAATCGCAACCAATCTCCATACTGTGGTGGAGAGTTAAATCCACGGTCCGAATGCAAGAACATAGCACAATCTCTAGATAAATGACCAATAATACCACAACGACAGCACAATTCCGGTAATCGTTCGTACCTGATAGGGACCCATAAACCACTGAGCGGACCATCAGGAAAAATTTGAATGTCTCGTCTGAGAGGACGATTCAAATCTATACGAACTCGAATCCGCAAGCTTGAACCCCAGAAAAGGAAACCATTTCTGTTATCCACATCTTCGTAGATGCCAATTGCATTCCCGAGTCTTTCTGCCATTGCTTGATTAAACCAATCAAGTGGAAGTTCAAAGACGTGGAGCCAAAAAGCAACCGAAGAGAACATGTGATCAGAAGGCTTTAAGCCTCTAATCGGGTACACCAGGACGAGCAAGAACTTTTCAAAAATCCAAGGTCCCTGACGAACCACACGAACTCGATCAACCTTGTTCACAAATCTGAAAATAAATAAGTTCTTCTGTAGTCGATCCACCTGCAAGCCATTGTCAAGTTTCCATGCTGCACAAAAATTTCTTCACATAGCTTCAACCCCCAGAGGACGATGGCACAACAATTTGCCGAGCAAGCAGAAACCCAACAGAAGCCCAGCTCGATCCACCGCCTCTCTGTCCGCAACCACAGCAATTTCTTCCTCTTCTGAGGTAAGGCTCAATCTTGACCAATCGTCGACCAAGGATGAAGGATCCATTTTTTCGAACCACAAATAAAAAGAATGAAAAAGACAGTAATAGAGGAAGTAGGAAGTTACCACCGTTGCAGATGACGATCCATGGCTCCGACTATACTGATATAGCAGCCGTCAGGCTGAAAATCCGCTGCTAAAATCCAGCAGATTTGATAACGGACGATAGAATTCGAAATCAAACCGCTCCATATCCGAAATTGGCTACAATCAAGCCAATAAAATCAAAGCATTAACACCAAAAATTTCCTCTCAGAACAGCAGCCTTGAAATTACGCCAAAGACCACTGCCATCTTGCGCCGGAGCTCCACAACGCTTCCTTTTGTTGTTCCTCAATTTTAGTCTTGAGATCGTGTTATAATACCTGTTCACACGAGATTTTCGAAGAGAAAATTTGATTCGTGAAAACGACTTCTTGTATATATTGATTTCTATGTAAGTAATTGTGGAATACAATCTCTAGTTACAATCCTTTGATGCTTTCTCTCAAGGTAGCTTTGATCTATAAAGTCTTCAAGAAACTTTAATCTTCGGAGTCTTGAAGGTTTGTTCGTCTTTGAAGGATTCTCCTGGATGATTGAAGTAGACTTCTGGCTTCAGGTCTTCAGTCTTTTAGATGACTTCACTTCAATCTTCAAGCTTGCAGGAAAATGTAGGTTTTGGTCTTCAAAGTCTTGTAAGAGAATTGGAGCTTCAATCTTCAGGATCTTGCAGAGAGCTTCAATCTTCTAAATCTTGCAGAGGCTTTAGTCTTCAGAGTCTTGCAGAAGTTTTTCTGAATCTTGCAGAGGCTTCAGTCTTCAGAGTCTTGCAGGAAGCTTCAAGCTTTTGAATTTTGCAAAAGCTTCAATCTTCGGAGTCTTGCAACAGGATCTGGACTTCAATCTTCAAGATTCTTACAGGAGGAATGAGGCTTCAATCTTCAAGTCTTGTAGAAGGAATGGAGCTTCAATCTTCAAATCTTGTAGGAGAATCAGAGCTTCAGTCTTCAGAGTCTTCTGAGGGCTTCGATCCTTCTCTTCTTCCTTTCTTCTGCTGCCCCCCTTTTCAAATGAGCCAAGACCTCTATTTATAGAGTTTCCAAAGGCCTTCATGGGCTTGGGCTTAAATTGGGCTCGGGCCCATCCATGGGCTTGAATGAATTTTGGGCTTTAGGCCCAATTATCTTAATAACCTTGGGTTTAAATTGAGCCCAATTTAACCTAACTTATGAACTTAATCTACTTTAATTTAATATCATGAACTTTAGGCTAAATTGAATTTTTAGGCTAAATGATCATTCGATCTTGAGTTTAATCATCGTTGCATTCGATCAAGACCATTAACGCAATTAGACGACCACAAAAAGGACACGTGGCCTTTCTTATTTTGCCATAATTAATTTTGAGATATGTATTAATTTGTGACACCCCAAAATTAAATAATGACGTGGCAATTTCTAATTGGTTTGAAAATTTCTATGCCAACAAATGCCCCCTTTTCGAGATTTATGCACAAATAGGTGTGGGTGAATCTCGAAAAAGATGATTTGGCAAGCAAAGACATAAGAATTTTTTTCTTCATGATTTTGACTATCCCAATTTTTTTATTTGAACTGGGAGTATGATTTGAGGCTATTTTCAGGTTTAGTTTGAACTTAGAATAAAATTTGAATTCTAGTTCACTCCTGTTTAAAGCCAAAATTTGGATTTGAGGTAAAAATTTGAGATTTACCACGAATAGGTTTCGAGAGAAAAATGAATTCTACCTTTTTTTTTTTTTTTTTGAATTTGGAGTAGAATTCGAGGTCATACCAACTTAGCTTGAACTTGGAAGTTGGAATTGAATTCTAATCCAATCATGCTTTGAGTAAATTTGGATTCGAAGTAAAATTCTACCCAATTCTGGTTTGGGTAGAATTTGAATTTGATAAACTTCCAATTCGGGCTAAAATTTTGGATTATCCCCAAAATTTAATTTGAGATGAAATTCCAAACTATGGCTTTAGTTTAGAATATAATTTTAATTGGTACTTTGATCAAATCTGATTTGGAATAAAATTTGGGTTATGTCCAAATTTTGATTTGATATAAAATTCCAAACTAGGAGCTTGAGTTTGGAATATAATTTGAATTGGGATCTAAGTCCAACATTGATTTGGGATAAAATTTTAGATTATATCCAAATTTTGATTTGAGGTAAAAATTCTACTCAATTTTAGCTTGGTAGAATTTGAGTTTGGACTTTGAATTTGGTCAAATTTGATTTGGGATAAAATTTGGATTATGCCCCAAATTTTGATTTGATATAAAATTCCAAATTATGAACTTGAATTTGGAATTTAATTTGAACAAGGATTTAAGCCCCCACATCAATTTTGGGATAAAATTTTGATTATCCCCAAATTTTTATTTTGGAGGGAAAAATTCTACTCAATTTTAACTTGGTAAAATTTGAGTTTGGACTTTGGTCAAATTTGATTTGGGACAAATTTTGGATTATGCCCAATTTTGAGGTAAAAATTCTACTCAATTTTAGCTCGGTAGAATTTGAGTTTGGATTTGGTCAACTTTGATTTGGGACAAAATTTGGATTATGCCCAAATTTTGATGTAAAAATTCTACTCAATTTTAGTTTGGTAGAATTTGAGTTTGGGACAAAATTTGGATTATGCCCAAATCTTAATTTGGAGTGAAACTCCAACTTATGGCTTGAATTTGAAATAGGATTTGAATTCAAAATTCACTAATTTAAAATAGGTTCAAGATTATGATTTGGAGATAAATTTATCTAAATGTTAACTCTGGACAACAATTGGGGTTGAATATTTACCCAAACTTAGTCATAGATCTTGAAGCCTGAATTGAGTTTTGCTTAAACAAAATTTCAAATTAAGGCAATCTGGAGATTACATCTATTCAAAGTCAAGATATGGGCTTTATTTAGAATCTCCACAAATCCATTTTGTTATGATTTAACAAATCTGGTAGCAATTGTTCCTTTATAAGAGGCACAAATGTGCCAAGCGGTGGAGGAAGAGTTTGTGCTTTATGTTTCTTCAATCTCTAAATTTTTTATTCTTGTTGCTTTTTTTTTTACACTGCAACTTCTTCTTCTTCAGGACGTTAAGGCTGCAACTTTTTTTTTTTTTCATTTTCTTCTCCTTCTTGATGATCCGATGGTTGCCAAAAAAGAAATTTTGTTTTACCGTCACTTTGTGCTTCATACCTGCGCACACATCACTTAAAAACAAAAAATAATAATGCAGCACCACTTTCAATTTCCTTGTTTCCTTTTTTCTATTTTTAATTTTTTTTATTTGAAATCCAGCCCCTTTTTCCTTTACTTTTATTTTGCCGTCTTTTCTTTGTTTTTTTTGTTTTCTCCTTGCGTCGGGCTGTTGCTGGAGAAAAAGAAAACGACGGCGGCAGTCTCCTTCTTTTCGGTGGTGACGGCAAGAGGGAGGTGAGAATTAGAAAAAAAACGGGATAGAGAGAGAGAGAGACAAAGGCTCTTTTTAGCTTTTTTTTTTTTTTTTTTGCTTTCTATTTCTTTTTTTTAGAAGATAAATATGTACTTTGTTTTTTTTTTAGTTCTCTTGAATTTTTTTTGCTTTTTTTTTTTGTTTTCCTTTTAAATTCTTTTTTTTTTCTCTTTAACTTTCTGACTTTTTTGTTTCTTTTTTTTCAGCTTTCTTTTTTTTCTTCTATTTTCATTTTTTCTTTCTGATTTCTTTTTCTTTTCTTTTGTCTTTTTTAAATTTCTTTTGGTTTTTTAAATTTTGATCCTTGCAAACTTTCGGCTCAACTTTTTTTTTTTTCGTTTAATTGGTAACTTGATAAATTTACTTTTTTTTTTTCCTTTCTAATTACTCATTTCTTTCTCAATCTCAGGGAACAATTGTATCATGTTGCTTTCATTACATAATCGATATTTGTTTGCTAGCCAATGTTGAATTCCTTCAAAGTAGCTTTCATCCACCACCAAGGTACTGAAAATCACAGAAAGTGGGGGTGACACTTATAAGGTAGGGCTATGACCCTCAGTGTTCATCCCTTACTTAGCTTCCAAACTTGAAACCGAAACCAAGCGAAAGTTGAGGGTGACACTTATAAGGTAGGGCTATGACCCTCAGTGTTCATCCCTTACTTAGCTTTAAGCCTTGAAACTGAAACCAAGCGAAAGTTGGGGGTGACACTTATAAGGTAGGGCTACGACCCTCAGTGCTCATCCCTTACTTAGCTTCCAGCCTTGAAACTGAAACCAAGCGAAAGTGGGGGGTGACACTTATAAGGTAGGGCTATGACCCTCAGTGTTCATCCCTTACTTAGCTTCCAAACTTGAAACCGAAACCAAGCGAAAGTTGAGGGTGACACTTATAAGGTAGGGCTATGACCCTCAGTGTTCATCCCTTACTTAGCTTCCAGCCTTGAAATTGAAACCAAGCGAAAGTTGGGGGTGACACTTATAAGGTAGGGCTACGACCCTCAGTGCTCATCCCTTACTTAGCTTCCAGCCTTGAAACTGAAACCAAGCGAAAGTGGGGGGTGACACTTATAAGGTAGGGCTATGACCCTCAGTGTTCATCCCTTACTTAGCTTCCAAACTTGAAACCGAAACCAAGCGAAAGTTGAGGGTGACACTTATAAGGTAGGGCTATGACCCTCAGTGTTCATCTTCAGCTTAGCTTCCAGCCTTGAAACCGAAACCAAGCGAAAGTTGAGGGTGACACTTATAAGGTAGGGCTATGACCCTCAGTATTCATCCCCAGCTTAGCTTCTAGCCTTGAAACCGAAACCAAGCGAATGTTGAGGGTGACACTTATAAGGTAGGGCTATGACCCTCAGTGTTCATCCTCAGCTTAGCTTCCAGCCTTGAAACCGAAACGAAGCGAAAGTTGAGGGTGACACTTATAAGGTAGGGCTATGACCCTCAGTGTTCATCCCCAGCTTAGCTTCTAGCCTTGAAACCGAAACCAAGCGAATGTTGAGGGTGACACTTATAAGGTAGGGCTACGACCCTTAGTGTTCATCCTCAGCTTAGCTTCCAAACTTGAAACTGAAACCAAGCGAAAGTTGAGGGTGACACTTATGAGGTAGGGCTATGACCCTCAGTGTTCATTCTCTACTTAGCTTCCAACCTTGAAATCGAAACCAAGCGAAAGTGGGGAATGACACTTATGAGGTAGGGCTATGACCCTCAGTGTTCATTCTCTGCTTAGCTTCCAACTTTGAAATCGAAACCAAGCGAAAGTGGGGAATGACACTTATGAGGTAGGGCTATGACCCTCAGTGTTCATTCTCTGCTTAGCTTCCAACCTAAAAATCGAAACCAAGCGAAAGTGGGGAATGACACTTATGAGGTAGGGCTATGACCCTCAGTGTTCATTCTCTGCTTAGCTTCCAACCTTAAAATCGAAACCAAGTGAAGCCCCCGAACTTGAACTTAGAGTACTTGAAGCGATGAAAGCTTGAACTTGAAGTACTTGAAGTGAGGAAAGCTCGAACTTGAACTTGAAACGAGCGAAGCCCCCGAACTTGAACTGTAGAGTACTTGAAGTGAGGAAAGCCCAAACTTGAACTTGAAACGAGCGAAGCCTCGAACTTGAACTTAAAGCACTTGAAGCGATGAAAGCTTGAGTTTGAACTTAGAATTGAGCAAAGCTTGAACTTGAACTTAAAGTACTTGAAGTGAGGAAAGCTCGAACTTGAACTTGAAGTACTCGAAGTGAGGAAAGCTCAAACTGTAACTTGATGGAAGCTTGAACTTGAACTTTGAGACAAGTAGAACCCTAGAGGACACACTCGAACAGCAGCTTGCACGATCATCCTTGGAGATAAAGAAACTGGAGACCAAATTGGAGACAACGATAGCCAAACATGAGAGGCTTTCCAATTTATTTTGTGATGGTGGAGAAGACTTTGGAGCAGTAGAGACTCAAGGTTACCAAAGTCCGTGAAGAGATCACCAATATTGAGTGTGCCCCTGTCATGATGGATGACGATGCTAAGTCTTTGGCCATGGTTCGTGCCAACTTAGAAGGTCTACGTGAAGAGCTGAGGAACTTCAAGTGGATGGCTTGACTTGATTGCCCCCTTTGTTTTCTAGATTAGATGTAAAGACACTTCCTTTTATTGTCGATCAATTGATGTTTCCCAGATTAAATAAAGAGTTAGAATTCCATTCATAGCCAGAATTTTTTATTTTCCTTTAAGCTTGTCTCCTGTAAGACTTTTTTTTTATTTTTTATTTTTAACTCTTCCAACACATTGTATCAAACAATTTATGTTTCCTTTGTCTATGCCATAAAAGTTCATAACTTTATCTTCAACACAAAATGTTCTTTTTTATTGCTTCGACTGAACTTAAGTTTTTTTTTTCTTAAGCTGCCTATGTACCCTTCAAATGGGAAGGGATCAAGTCACAACGTAGTTCAATATACAAATTTGATTTTTTTTTTTGTGCCGTTCACCTTTTTAACTCATGCGGGCCAGGAGTATCATGTAGTTTAGACTCTTACGATAAGGAGTATTTACATTTCATGCATAGAATTTTTTTACGGAGCTTTCATCTTCTTCAGACGTTTCAGGATTTGTTTCTTCCTCTATGGTGATGTGGTAGCATACGATTGTGTCTTTTTCATCATCAGGGCTTTTCTCTTTTGGTCTTGTGATGACAACATCATGCCGCTTTATTTTTAACGAACCCTCTGTATTTACAGAAACAAGCAGTTTTCTCTTCATTCGTGAGGGGACAGCGCTACGAATTTTCTCATCACCCTTTGTCTTGATTGGAGTTTCTGTTATGTTTGAAACTGATATAGGGGACCGCTCTTTACTTCTTTTTGTGGCTACACTCAACCTTTGGAAAGCTGATAGCCGTGTGGTAGGAGTTGAATGCACATTTTCTTTTTCTTCAGAAGCCATACTTAATCTTTGGAAAGCTAGAGGTCGTGTGGAGCCATAAGTTGGATGTTGACTTTCATCTTCTATTGCAGCTGTACTCAGTCTTTGAAAAACCGAGGATCGTGTAACCGACGGTCCAATGCGATCAAATGCAGAAGTTCTATGATCTATGTTTTCTTTAGCCTGTTCGGAATCATCGATTTCTTCCACTGTAATGTGAAGCCTATCTGCAACTTTCGCTTTCCCTTTTCTTGTGATTCGAACCGGCTCAGGAGATTTATATCCAAGACCAACTCTTGAAATGGGTATAACATATCCCTCTTTTTGAAGCTTCTTCTGTGTTGAGGAAAGTTCAGGCCTTTGGTCAAAGATCCGTAAACTTTTAAACTCAGTATGCGCTGTGAAATCATAACCTGCCTTTGCCAAGAGTTTGTATGCTTTAGGATCAAACCCCTCTTCTGTTCGTTTATCAGGCAGAGTTGCTTCTACTTGTTTGTCTTTGACCTGTTGTTTGGATATCTTTGTAAGAGGTGTGATAAAACTCTCTTTCAAAATTTCAATGTCGCCAACTCTTAAATTATTGGAGCATTCTGCAAATGGCGAATCACCCTTCTTGCGTCGAGATAAGGGAACATAGCGCAAGACAGGAGCGTTTGTCTTCTTCTCTTCTGAACATAGTACCTTCTCATTTTTCGCCACTTCAGCTTTTGTTTGGCTTAGAGATACCTTGCTTTTCTGAGAAGTTTCTGCTTTTTCATTAAGCTCTTTTCCCGTGCTTGTTTGTTGCTCAGGTTTGTTGCTGCTTTTTATCAAAGGAACTTCTGACGGCATAGCTTCCCCCACACTGTCATTCTTCATATAAAACTTTGCATCAGCATAATGAGACTCAGCCTCTGAGAAGGGGTTGGTATCAGCATCAACCTTCTTGATACCATCTTGATGGAATTTAAAACACTGATGCAGTGTGGAAGTAACTACTCCATTTTCATGAATCCAGGGACGACCTAGTAACAACTTGTAGGTGGTCCTAGAGTCTATAACATGAAATAGGGTGTTAGCCTTTAAATCTCCAATAATGAGCTCTAGGCGAATCATGCCAATTGCGCGTTGTCCGCCTTGGTTAAATCCTTGAATTACCAACTTACTATTTGACAATTCTTGCATCAGAATGCCTAGTTGGTTCATGGTAGACTTGGGCATTATATTAACAGCAGAACCATCATCAATGAGAATTCGGCTAACTTTTTGCTCTTTGATGTAGCCTGAGACAAACAAAGGCCTATTATGAGGCTTCGACCCAAGTAGTAGATCTTCATCGGTAAAGGATATGGATGTGCAACATGGAGCAACATTATTTGTCTGAGAAGTAGATGGTTTATAATCCTTTAACACCTCAATAAGAGTATTTTTGGTCTCTTGAGGGAGTGACAGTAAATCATCTATATTGAAGGACGGCAAGTCTTCCAGCTTCATGATTGCTGCTGACGTAGTCGATGTAGCATTATCATCTTCTGTCACATTAACGACATGACATGTAACAATTTGATTGATTCCTGCAAGAAAAGTTCTTGGGAAGAATTCTTTTAGAGTTATTGGATGTGGAGGTTGGATATGCTCCTCATTTTCCTCTAAGATAGGCTTGAGCCTTCTCATATACTTCTTCCCATTTTTCCTTCGAGACTTGCTTTTTCTTTTGTGTTCTTGAAACAAGCGAGATTTCTTCTCAACCCAATTTTGCTTTTGGTTCTTCCGTCGGGTTACGAGTGTCCAGCCTCCATCTACGTCTTCAATTTGCCTAATCTTTTCTTGAAGATCCTCATCGTAGAGAGCCCTTTCTGGGAAGTCATTTCCTGGGGCCTCTGGTTGAGACCAAACGATAATAGGATCGAAGGTACCAAATTGGATTAAGCTTCCTCTCTGATCATAAGGTAAGCTTATAGGTGGTTGGACGCTAGGATGAGTTACTATGGCGGCATGATTTGTTTGAGCTACTTCATCAAGATCTAGCTCGATTTTCTTTTCCTGAGCTAACTTCAAGATTAGCTCCTTTAACACAAAACATTTCTCCACCGGATGACTAACGACTCGGTGATATTTACAATAATTGGGATCATTTACTTTTCCCCTCTCTTCGGGTCGTTTGCATTCAGGGAGTTCGATAAGTCTATTTTCCAACAGTTGCTCTAACATATCTGGGACGTCAGTGTCCGGAAAATGATAGACTTTTTCTTGTCTTTCTTTCAAAGTTAGGCGGCGTTTCTCGCCTTCATTTTGACGCTTCTCCATTTTCTTTTCTCTTCTGTTAGAGGTAAACTTTAGGGGGGTCGTATTGACGACCATGGATTCCCTTGTAGCACCCTTCAAGGTTTTCTCAGTGCTCTTCACTTCTTTCTTCTCCTTTTTCGCATCGGGGACTGAAAAGTCTTTATTCCCTCTAGTAGAAATACTTAGCTCCATGTCATGAGCGCGAGTTGCTAATTCTTCAAAGGTGCGGGGTTTTATGCCCTGCAATATATAAAGAAGTTCCCAGTGCATTCCTTGCATGCACATTTCCACAGCGGATAATTCGGTGAGTCGATCTTTGCAATCAAGACTCAGAGCTCTCCAACGATTAATGTAATCAATGACAGGCTCATCTTTCCGTTGTTTTGTATTTGTGAGTTCTGTCATGCTGACAGTTCGCCTTGTGCTGTAAAAGCGATTTAGGAACTCTCTTTCGAATTGTTCCCAACTATCGATCATCTCTGGCTCTAAATCAGTATACCAATCAAAGGCATTTCCCTTTAAGGTTCGGACGAATTGTTTAACTAGGAGATCTCCACGAGTCCCAGCATTCTCGCATGTCTCAACAAAGTGAGCAATATGCTGCTTAGGATTCCCCTTTCCATCAAATTGTTGAAATTTTGGAGGTTGAAACCCGGTAGGCATCCTCAAGTTGTCAATTCTCTTAGTGTATGGTTTGGAATACATAAGAGAACTTTGAGTAGGTCCACCATATTGAGCTCTAATGGAGCTCATAATCATATCTTGGAGTTGCTGAACGGACAGCGAAGCAATTGAAGTGGAATGCTGAGGCTGGTTTTCTTGCATGATAGCCTTCCCTTTGTCATTATTCTTTGCAGCGGGTGTTTGGCTTGATTCAGCGATATCACGACTTTCAATGTGATTTTTTAGAGAGGCAATTTCACAATCTCTCTCTTCAACCGCCTTCATCAGCATGTTGACCTTCCTTTCCAGTTCAGCCATTCTTTCTTCGCCTGTACCTATGTCAGCCATCATTACAGACATCACGTCAGGATCTGATGTCTCCTTTGCTTGCTCAGAAGATGAAGTAGAATAGTCAAATAAAGGATTTTCTTGGATGACCATTCCAGCTTGATTGGGCTCTGCCATCTGGGTCCATATCATATTTGCAATGACAGAGGCCTGTTCTTCTTCTGACTTTTGAATTTCCTTGGAGCGTCCGCGAGTAATTGGTCCCACGTAAGAGTCGCTTGAAGTCTTGGAAGCAGCTTTCTTGGATGCCATCGCTTCTTTAGAACTTTTTTTTTTCGTAGATCTTGGATGAGAGAAAGAGATGAAAGGTAGAGAGGTCCCACTGGGCGTGCCAAACTGTTCACACGAGATTTTCGAAGAGAAAATTTGATTCGTGAAAATGACTTCTTGTATATATTGATTTCTATGTAAGTAATTGTGGAATACAATCTCTAGTTACAATCCTTTGATGCTTTCTCTCAAGGTAGCTTTGATCTATAAAGTCTTCAAGAAACTTTAATCTTCGGAGTCTTGAAGGTTTGTTCGTCTTTGAAGGATTCTCCTGGATGATTGAAGTAGACTTCTGGCTTCAGGTCTTCAGTCTTTTAGATGACTTCACTTCAAAATTCAAGCTTGCAGGAAAATGTAGGTTTTGGTCTTCAAAGTCTTGTAGGAGAATTGGAGCTTCAATCTTCAGGATCTTGCAGAGAGCTTCAATCTTCTAAATCTTGCAGAGGCTTTAGTCTTCAGAGTCTTGCAGAAGTTTTTCTGAATCTTGCAGAGGCTTCAGTCTTCAGAGTCTTGCAGGAAGCTTCAAGCTTTTGAATTTTGCAAAAGCTTCAATCTTCGGAGTCTTGCAACAGGATCTGGACTTCAATCTTCAAGATTCTTGCAGGAGGAATGAGGCTTCAATCTTCAAGTCTTGTAGAAGGAATGGAGCTTCAATCTTCAAATCTTGTAGGAGAATCAGAGCTTCAGTCTTCAGAGTCTTCTGAGGGCTTCAATCCTTCTCTTCTTCCTTTCTTCTGCTGCCCCCCTTTTCAAATGAGCCAAGACCTCTATTTATAGAGTTTCCAAAGGCCTTCATGGGCTTGGGCTTAAATTGGGCTCGGACCCATCCATGGGCTTGAATGAATTTTGGGCTTTAGGCCCAATTATCTTAATAACCTTGGGTTTAAATTGAGCCCAATTTAACCTAACCTTATGAACTTAATCATACTTTAATTTAATTTCATGAACTTTAGGCTAAATTGAATTTTTAGGCTAAATGATCATTCGATCTTGAGTTTAATCATCGTTGCATTCGATCAAGACCATTAACGCAATTAGACGACCACAAAAAGGACACGTGGCCTTTCTTATTTTGCCATAATTAATTTTGAGATATGTATTAATTTGTGACACCCCAAAATTAAATAATGACGTGGCAATTTCTAATTGGTTTGAAAATTTCTATGCCAACAAATGCCCCCTTTTCGAGATTTATGCACAAATAGGTGTGGGTGAATCTCGAAAAAGATGATTTGGCAAGCAAAGACATAAGAATTTTTTTCTTCATGATTTTGACTATCCCAATTTTTTTATTTGAACTGGGAGTATGATTTGAGGCTATTTTCAGGTTTAGTTTGAACTTAGAATAAAATTTGAATTCTAGTTCACTCCTGTTTAAAGCCAAAATTTGGATTTGAGGTAAAAATTTGAGATTTACCACGAATAGGTTTCGAGAGAAAAATGAATTCTACCTTTTTTTTTTTTTTTTTGAATTTGGAGTAGAATTCGAGGTCATACCAACTTAGCTTGAACTTGGAAGTTGGAATTGAATTCTAATCCAATCATGCTTTGAGTAAATTTGGATTCGAAGTAAAATTCTACCCAATTCTGGTTTGGGTAGAATTTGAATTTGATAAACTTCCAATTCGGGCTAAAATTTTGGATTATCCCCAAAATTTAATTTGAGATGAAATTCCAAACTATGGCTTGAGTTTAGAATATAATTTTAATTGGTACTTTCATCAAATCTGATTTGGAATAAAATTTGGGTTATGTCCAAATTTTGATTTGATATAAAATTCCAAACTAGGAGCTTGAGTATGGAATATAATTTGAATTGGGATCTAAGTCCAACATTGATTTGGGATAAAATTTTAGATTATATCCAAATTTTGATTTGAGGTAAAAATTCTACTCAATTTTAGCTTGGTAGAATTTGAGTTTGGACTTTATATCCTCTAAACTCAAAATTTCACCTCTTTTCATCTATGATTTTTGATCTGTCTTTCCATGGTGGTTTAGACCACTATTTATAGGGTTTAAGTGAATCAGGTGGTTATAATAAATCTTTTCAAATTAGAAATTTTGAAAATTAAAACAATTAATTTGAATTTTGGTTTTTCAAATTTAATTTTAAACTTGATTTGATTTAATCGAAAATTAAACTCAATTATTTTTTTATTTTTGAAAAATCAAAACAATTGATCTAATGACAATAATGACAATAGATTAGAATCTATTATTTTATTTTGAAATTGATTTTAATGAAAGTAATATAAAATCTCTGAAAATGTAAAAAAAAAAAAAAATCGTTTTTTAGTTGCTTTTTTTCTATTTTTTAATAAATCGTGAGATTTTATAAATTTTATCATTTTATTATTTTTTCAATCAGAATCTATGTGTAGAGATTTTATAATATTTATTTAAATTTTGTTCAAAATAATAAATAAATAATTAAATATAAATTTTGATTGAATATCAAACCAATTTTTAAAAGTTAAAAAGGAGATGTTTTAAAATCAGAATCTGTGCGTAGATATTTTATAACATTTATTTTAAATAATTAAATAGGAATGAAAAATGAGGAATTTGAACATTAAAAAGGGGCTAAAAAAGAAATCAAAAGTTTCTCCCCTTAAACGTCATTTATATATACTAGTTTGAAACTACGTGCGTCGCACGTGTTATAATACTTTTTAAGTATAAGTAGTTAATTAGAAAATTTGAAATATGACTTGATAATGTACCAAAAAAAATATAAAAATGAATAAATACACATGAATTTATAATTATTGCAAAAATTGATATGCATGTGACCAAATTGAAACATTCTAATAAAAATGGTTTATAACCAATATCATGGATATAAATCAAATATAAAAAATCTCACCCGCTTAAACATTTTTTTAAGATTGAAGATAACGAAAAGTCTTTTAAATTACGTAGGTAAGCATTTATATTTTCCAAAATCTTAATTTTGTAATCAATTAATAATTAATAATTCAATTAAAGTTATGTTTAATCCAACCGTTAAATGAGCACTAATTAAATAAAAATATCATTTTCTTCCTATCATCTTGTCTAAAAAAATCTCAAAAATATATGAAAAATTTTGAAGGTCGGAGAAAAACATAATGGAAAGAGATCGATTTTAAAAAAAGAAAATAATATTGATCGATCTTCTTTCCCATTTCAGAAAGAATGAGAAAGACAATACTAATGAACTCACACAAAGGTGTACTCGCTTAAATAAACAAAAAATATTTCTTATTCATATGAAACTCTTATGGGTGACGAAAATATAATATAAACTAATAAAATCTCAATACTAAAGAAAACTAACAAAATCTCCTAAGGATACATTAGTCTACTCGAAAAATAAATAAGAAAAAATTATATATATTTACACTAAATGAAACGGCTATACTCACATTAGTAAAGATGGAGTAGGAATGAGTTTAAACCAATTCTTAATCTTATCAAAGATGAGATTTATCTTTTTTTAAAAAAACAACACAAACGTGGGAATGAAGATGTTTTTTTAAACCAATTCTTAATCTCATCAAATATGAGATTTTTTTAAAAACTAATTCTTAATTTTATCAAAGATGAGAATTTGTTTAAAAAAATAACAACCTAAATGTGAGAATGATTTTTTTTTAAACGTGGGAATGATTTTTTTTTTTTCCAACTAAATCTTAATCTTATTAAAGATGAGATTTTTTTTTTAAAAAAAAAAAAAAACAAAACCTAAACGGGAGAATGAGATTTTTTTTTAAAAAAAAAAACAAAACCTAAACGTGATAATGAAGATTTTTTTAAAAAACCAATTCTTAATCTTAAACGTGAGAATGATCTACCCGTGGGAATTTGAATAATAAAATATTGAATAATTAAATAGGAAGGACAAATAAGAAATTTGAAGATTAAAAATGGGCTTAAAAGGAAATCAAAAGTTTCTCCCCTTAAGCGCCTTTTAATATAGTAATAGATAATAGATAATAGATAATAGATAATAGATAATAGATATATATATATTATTTTAAATAATTAAATAGGAAGGACAAATGAGGAATTTGAACATTAAAAAGAGGCTAAAAAATAAATCAAAAGTTTATCCCCTTAATCGTCATTTATATATATATATATATATATATATATATATATATATATTATAGATATTATAGATTATAGATAATAATGGGAGAGAATTGCTATCCTGGAAGTTTCAAAATGAATGTTTTAATTTGGAAGTTTTAGGGTCCGTTTGGAATACATTTTAATTTAAATGTTTTTCAAGAATGCATTTTTTAAAAAACATTTTGAATAAAAATGGTTTATAATTTAAACACTCATATGTTTGGTTGCATTTCCTCACAAATGTTTTTCTACACAAGTTATTGTCTACTTAAGAAGTCTTTTTTCTAAAAGTTGGTTTCAAGTGTTTCTCTCAAAATAGTTTATTTATCAATCTCATTTTCTAATAAGTCATTTTTAGTAGTTGCCAAACACTAGAAATTTTTTCAAAATGATTTATTTTCAAAATTAAACACTTGAAAAGTTAAACCAAACACACCCTTAATTTGGAAGGAAACAGTAATGATGAAGAATTACGAAATATATGTTTAATTTACTATTTGGTTTTATTGTTTTTTTAATGTGAGATTAATATAAGGGCTACATAGTAATTGAATCGCCACTTTTGTGAAAAATCTATAGGTCCTCTGGCCATTTGTGTAAAAAAAAAAATGGTAGGTGTGTACATATATGAAATTTGGGTATCATTTAAAGGTTATTTATGTAGTTATCCCTTTAGATTTGAGTTTGATTTAAACTTGATCCAAATACTGCATAACCTAGATACCATATGACCCAATTTTTATTCAATTTAATTTTTATTATTTGATCAAATGACCATATTGGAAACATGCGGCATTTTAATTTAGAATTTGCCAACTATGTTTTCAAATTAAAGTTGAGATACATGTCAATTCATCACTGATAAAAAATTTAATTATTTGTAATTTTTTTTATTAATTTAGAACAATGACGTGACTGTTGGGTTTTATGCCCTAAAACTCGTAGATAGTAAATGAAACAAATTAATCGATCTCAATAAGTCGTTATTTGAGTGATTCAGTAATTTGGTTATTGAATAAATCGAGTTTGCATTAATAAACATTAAATCCAATAAACTAAGATCCAAGGTTGTTTAAATGAAACTTGGACTAGTATGTAGGGACATACGGGGATCAGTGTTCAAGTAACAACCTAAATGGTCTATAGTATAGGGATAAGGCTGGGTACCTTATCCTGGTGACACTATGTGATACGGCCCACCTTGTATCCGATACAGATGCAATGATCCAAAGCATCCATGTAGGAGACATGCGGGTGGGGGTATCCTATGCAATGAGTTTGCATAAGACCGGACCGCGAAATAGTAACAACTAGATGTAACGCCGTTAACTAGTCTAGGTTTCTATTTCAATTGGATGACCTAGGTAACTCAATCTCAATCCTGAGTCTGTTATGAACTCTTTTTCAGGAGGGATTGTCCTTAGATTTGTATGGGTGAGAGTGGCCAGTTCGCCGACTCAATATTCCTACCATTTCAGGGGCAAGACCGAATGGGGGCTGGGAACATAACAGTACAAGATGGAATTCACTCCTTCCCCTATTGGGGCAAGTAGATGTGTGTTCCCTTAAGGGCTGATTCCGGGGCTTGAACAAAAGAGCGCTGTCCTCTCCTGGTCCGAGAGGAATTTCTGTTTAGTGGTTGGACCCTAAACAGGTTGTTCATTAGAGGGATCAGTGGTACTTAAGGATCCAGAGGTAACCCAGGGGTAAAACGGTAATTTGACCCAGCTGGTGTTACGAACACACGTGAAGGATTGACTTACTGCATTGGTTGATATCCGTGGACACAAAAATATTCTACAGTGAGAAGAATGCAGCTGTGGGTCTTTAGTGGAGTGACCCACAGTTAACGAATGTTGATTGACTCGGTTAATGAGTTTAGCTGATCAATCTCGTATCGTTGGAGCTTCTGATCTGTAGGTCCATTAGGTCCACCTGCTAGCTCATAACGGGTTCTGAGATAATATAGTCTTAATATTAAAGGGAATTTAAGTTAATTGTATTTTGATACAATTAATATAATGTATGGAGATACATTATAGTATAAGTTTAATTATTGAATTAAACTTTATAATAAAATTAATTTTGGATATGATTCAAAATTAATTAATGAGAGAATTATGAATTTAATTAAATATGTGATATTTGGTTAATTCATGAATTAATTAATTGGGAATTAATTAATTTAATTTAATTTGGTTAAATATGATTTAATCAAATTAATACTATAGTTTATATTAATGTTCATTATGATGCACATTAAAACTATAGGTTAAATGAGAGAGATAAAATTGAATATGATTCAATTATAAAATTAATTAAATATTTGATATTTAATTAATGTGGATTCAATAAATGAGATTAATTGAATGGCCAATTTAATTCAATTGAATATGATTCAAATTGAATTAAATACCTTATGTTATAATTGGTTTAATTAATATTTATTTAATTAAATTAATTATAATTATTTAATTAATTAAATGATAATTGATAATTATTATTTAATTAATAGACGGTCTGGATCGCGTTGATTATGATCAACAGTAGAGATCAAGTAGGGAATAACTCCCTTTCCACTTATCGTAAAGTTGGGAGGGAGTTTCCCCAACTCTCGTTCAATCCCTCTCATTCATGCAAAAGACAGAGAAGAACTCTCTGATCTCTCTCTCTCAAATTTAGAAAACACAACATTCTTTTTGCTGAATTTTTCCCTTCCAAGACGATCTTTGGGTTCCCACAAACCGGTTCTCAGCAATCCAAGAGGATAGCGGGTGATTCGAGTGGTGGTGTCCGTTGGAAGTCCCAAGAACGTAATTGGAGCATTGTGTTGTGATTGCCTCCTAAATCACGTAAGTTTTCTTAGTTCTAAAATAGTTTTAGATCTAAGATTCGAGCATGCTTAATTGTGTTATTTAGAAATTAGTTTCTAATTTGATTTGCATACGTAGAGTTTTTTCTAAAATTGAAATTAAAAACGAGATTGTTCTTGATTGCTTCCGCTGCCAAAAGGAATTTTAATCCTTCAGTGACAATTTGTGATTGACCAAAATTTCTTATTCAATCGTCATTGTTCACACGTACTTCGAAGATGGAGACACGTGGAATAAACAATATATTTGTATTTATATTTGTATGCGTGTGGCTGTACAATCTCTAATGTTAATCCTCTGATTCTCTCTCACAAATATATAAACTTTGGTCTCTAACTTGTTGATCTTCTTGGATCGGTTTGTTGATCTTCTTGGATGGCCGGCCTACTAGGTTGATGATCTCTAGGATTGGCTTGTTGGCTTGTTGGCTTGTTGATCTTCCTGGATGATCGGCTTGCTAGCTTGATGATCTCTTGGATCGACTTGTTGGCTTGTTGATCTTCTTGGATGATCGGCCTGGTAGCTTCATGATCTCTTGGATCGGCCTGTTGGCTTGATGATCTCCCTAGATGATCGGCCTGCTAGCTTGATGATCTCTTGGATCTACTTGTTGGCTTGATGATATGTTGGATCGGCTTGTTAGCTTGTTGATCCTCTTGGATGATTGGCCTGCTGACTTGGTGATCTTTTTGATCGGTCGATTGGCTTGTTGATCTGTTGGATCGACTTGTTGGCTTGTTGATCTTCTTGGATGATCGACCTGCTAGCTTGATGATCTCTTGGATCGGCCTGTTGGCTTGATGATCTCTTAGATCAGCTTGTTGGCTTGTTGATCTTCCTGGATGATCGGTCTGCTGGCTTGATGTTCTTTTGAATCGGCCTGTTGGCTTGATGTTCTTTTGGATCAGCCTGTTGGCTTGATGATCTGTTGGATCAGCTTGTTGGCTTGATGATCTGTTGGATCAGCTTGTTAGCTTGTTGATCCTCTTGGATGATCGGCCTGCTGACTTGGTGATCTTTTTGATCGGTCGATTGGCTTGTTGATCTGTTGGATCGGCTTGTTAGTTTATTGATCCTCTTGGATGATCGGCCTGCTGACTTGGTGATCTTTTTGATCGGTCGATTGCCTTGTTGATCTCTTCTTGAAGTCTTCTAGTCTTCAAATCTTTTGAGTCTTGAATCTTTTGAATTCTGAATCTCGAATTCCTCTGAATTCTCTGAACTCTTTGGCTTCTGACTCTTCTGGATTCTCTAACTGAACTTGAATGCTTCTGAGTTTGAATGCCTCTAGACTTTGAATACTCTTTTGAGTGTGTCTGACTTCGTCTGAATCTGAATGCCAAAAATGAATGGTGGCCTCCTCTATTTATAGAGTTTGATGGACCTCATATGGGCTTGGGCTTGGGTCCAATTGCCACGGGGCATAATTTGATTGAACTTGGCTTATGTTATCTGATGGATCACTAATAGACAAATGGCATTCTTTGATTTGCCGAATTTTAATGTCTATTAATTTAATTTAGGGACACGTGTAAATTTGTAATTGGTCCCAAATTTATTTTCTCATTAATTTATATTAATGACGTGGCAATTTGTGATTGGCCGAAATTTCTCCTTCAACAAATGCCCCTTTTTCGAGATCTAGGCACAAGCTATGCGTGAGTGAATCTCGAAAAATATATTTTAGAATAAAAATGCAAGGTATTTGGTCTTGATTTTAACTCCGTTTGATGTGTCAATTTTTAATCAAAATATGAATCTTGTTCAAATTTTTTTACTATTATTTTTTTTTATTTGACACACTTTTATCGCCAATTAATCAAAATTTGAAGTTTGGTCAAAATTTTGATTTTTCTTATTTGGCAGCAAACTTTGACTTGAACTTAAGTTTGGGTAAAATCTGGATTATGCCCAAATTTTGATTTGAGGTAAAATTCTATCCAATTTTAATTTGCATTTGGAATAGAATTTAGGTTTGGACTTTGGTCCATTTGGGATAAAATTTGGATTATGCCAAACTTTTGGCTTGAGGTAAAATTCTATCCAATTTTAACTTGCATTTGGAATAGAATTTGAGTTTGGGACTTTGGTTGATTTTGGATTTGACAAAATTTGGATTGAGAATAATATGAGTTGACAGAATAGCATATATGTATATATTAACAAGCGAATGTTAATCAAAAGACTTGAATGGTCTATTGGTTTAATAGCCAAGCTACATATTTAAAGGTCATGGATTCGAGTCCCAAAATTGTTAATCTTAAATTTTAAAAACATTCGAACTTGGGGAAGGAACTGAAGAGACTTGGAGAGAAACTGCGACGAAGCGCATGAGAAACCTTCGAACTTGGGGAAGGAACTGAAGAGACTTGGAGAGAAACTGCGGCGAAGCGCAGGAGAAACCTTCGAACTTGGGGAAGGAACTGCAACGAAGCGACGTGAGAGAAGGAACTACAGCTGCGGCGAAGCGCAGGAGAAACCTTCAGACTTGGAGGAAGGAACTACCTTCGAACTTGGGGAAGGAACTGAAGAGACTTGGAGGCAACGAAGCGACGTGAGAGAAACCTTCAGACTTGGAGGAAGGAACTACCTTCGAACTTGGGGAAGGAACTGAAGAGACTTGGAGGCAACGAAGCGACGTGAGAGAAACGTGCCACTCTCCTCAGAGATGCATGCCAGAATTTCTATCAATTCACAAGGTTCTCATGATCTCAAAAGCGACGTGAGAGAAACCTTTAGACTTGGAGGAAGGAGAACTGCAGCGAAGCGAGCGACGTGAGAACCTTCGGACAAGGACCTTCGAACTTGGGGCGAAAGAACTCCAGCGAAGCGCGTGAGAGAACCTTCGAACTTGGAGAAGGAAGCAGAACAACAGCGCGCAACGTGGGAACCTTCGAACTTGGAGAAGGAAGCAATGCAACAGCGTGCAGTGGAGAACCTTCAAACTTGGAGAAGGAACAAAGCAGTAACGTACAACGTAAGAACCCTCGAACTTGGAGAGAAGGAACTACAGCGAAACGTGTGAGAACCTTCAAACTTGGGGCGAAAGAACTCCAGCGAAGCGCGTGAAAGAACCTTCGAACTTGGAGCGAAAGAACTCCAGCGAAGCGCGTGAGAGAACCTTCGAACTTGGAGAAGGAAGCAAAACAACAGCACAACGTGGGAACCTTCGAACTTGGAGAAGGAAGCAAAGCATCAGCGTGCAGCGGAGAACCTTCAAACTTGGAGAAGGAACAAAGCAGTAACGTACAACGTAAGAACCCTCGAACTTGGAGAGAAGGAACTGCAGCGAAACGTGTGAGAACCTTCGAACTTGGAGATAAGGAACTACAGTGAAGCGCATGGAACCTTTGAATTTGGAGAGAAGGAATTGCAGCGAAGCGCGTGAGAACCTTTGAACTTGGAGAGAAGGAACTCCAACGAAGTGCGTGAGAACCTTCGAACTCGGAGAGAATGAACTCCAGCGAAGCACGTGAGGACCTTCAAACTTGGAGAGAAGGAACTCCAACGAAGCGTGTGAGAACCTTCGAACTCGGAGAGAAGGAACTCCAGCGAAGCACGTGAGAACCTTCGAACCTGAAGAAGAGGGAACAACGAACTTAGTGTGAGTGAAAACACCGAACTTGAGGCTAGCGAGACATTGAATTTGGAGGAATGAAGTCTTCTTTTATTCATCTAACTCGTAGCTTCACATTCATAACGGTGCACAACTTTCATTTGCTGTGTTGCCCTTCATTTGCTGTGATGCCCCCACTAATGATGAATTTCCTCAATTTATATTGTCGTGCTTCAATATTTGTTGCACTTTCTTTTTTTATTTGTAGAGATTGAACTTAAAGTTTTCTTTAAGCTGCCTACGTACCCTTGAGGAATAGGGATCAAGTCATAACGTAGTTCAGGATTTTTTGCACTCACCTTTTAAGCTCGTGTGGGCTAGGAGCATCATGCAGTTTAGGCTCTTGCGATAAGGAGCTTTTACATTTAAAAGCTCTTATCTTTATCATGGTCTTGTTCAGATCCTTCATTTGCAGGATTGGTCAAGATAATGAGATTTGGCTTCACCTTCAAGGAACCAACTTCTGTATTTATGAGAACAGAGAACTTCCTTTTCATACGTGACGGGACAATACTTTGAAGCTTCTTGTCACAGCTTACTTCATCGAACAATTTCACCTTTAAGTTATCCATCTTTCTTTGAGGTTGATCGTCTGCTACTTTGAGGCGATCAAAGACAGATGTTGAAGACTGACTTTTCCCCAATGTGGAGACACTCAGCCTTTGGAAAGCTGAAGGTCGAGTGGAGGTGGAAGCCGAACATTGATTTTCTTCTTTTGATGCGGCCATACTCATTCTTTGGACACTCGAAGGACGAGTAGTTGAAGGCTTAATGTGATCGAAAACAGAAGTCCTTTGTTCACCATTCTTGGAATTGTCTACTTCTTCTACGTCGATGCAGTAGGAAGTTGCAAAGTTTTCTTTTTCCTTTTTGTGGAAAGTTTTGGAGAAGGATTTATTCAACATCACCAGTTGTTGAGGTTGAGAAAACTTTTTACTTCTTTTCCTCTTGGGTTGAAGTCTCTTAGGATCCTTCTTTCTTTGATGTTTGCTCTGTCCTTCGATTATAGCAAGATTTGATTGAGCTATTTCATCAAGGTTGAGCTCAATTTTTCCTTCCTTAGCTAGCTTTAGAATTAAGTCGTTTAGGACGAAGCATCTTTCCACTGGATGATCAATAACTCGATGATACTTGCAATACTTGGGATCATCGACTTTCTCAATCTCTTCCGGTCGCTTACACTTAGGAAGCTCTATTAGTTGTGCTTCTAGTAGTTGTTCCAACATGTCAGAAATGTCAGAATCAGGGAAGGGATATATTTTCTTCTGTCTTTCCTTTAAGGTTAAGCGACGTGTTCCATTTTCATGTCGCTTTTCTTTTGAAGATGACTTGAGAAGAATTGTGTTTACAGCCATAGATTCTTCTATAATCTCTTCGTCGTTCTTTTCCTCTATCTTCAAGTTAGGAAGTAGAAGGTCTTGGTTTTCTTGACTAGCAATACTTAGCTCCATATCGTGGGCGCGAGTTGCTAGTTCTTCAAAGGTGCGAGGCTTTATACCTTGAAGGATGTAGAGGAGTTCCCAATGCATGCCTTGAATGCACATCTCAACAACAGAGAGTTCAGTGAGGCAATCTTTGCAATCTAGACTCATGGCTCTCTAACGATTTACGTA
The DNA here is from genome assembly GCA_017139565.1 of Luffa aegyptiaca. Taxonomy (NCBI): domain Eukaryota; kingdom Viridiplantae; phylum Streptophyta; class Magnoliopsida; order Cucurbitales; family Cucurbitaceae; genus Luffa; species Luffa aegyptiaca. Next base: position 31,315,255 of record CM029397.1, read on the forward strand.
GTTAACAACGAGTTCACCTTTTCGTTGTTTAGTGTTGGTGAGTTCGAACATGCTAACGGTTCGTCTAGTGCTGTAGAAGCGATTCAAAAACTCTCTTTCGAGTTCCTCCCAACTGTCTATTGACTCAGGTTCTAGATCAGTGTACCAGTCAAAAGCATTTCTTTTAAGTGTTCGAATGAACTGCTTGACTAGTAGGTCCTCTCGAGTACCAGCGCTCTCGCATGTCTCAACGAAGTGGGCAATATGTTGTTTAGGATTGTCCTTTCCATCAAACTGCTGAAACTTTGGTGGCTGATACCCGATTGGCATTCTCAAGTTATCAATTCTCTTAGTATAAGGTTTGGAATACAAGAGGGAATCTTGAGTAGGTCCACCGTACTGAGCTCTGATACAGTTTGTGATCATAGCTTGGAGCTGTTGAATGGATAGTGAAGCGATCGTAGCAGAACACTGTGGTTGATCATCTTGCATTATAGTCTTTCCTTTGTCATGATCTTTTACGACTTGGGTTTGACTTAAATCAACAATACGTTGGTTCTCAATTTGAATCTTTGGGTGCTCAATTTGAGAATCTTTTTCTTCAATCGCCTTTATCAAGGTGTTGATGTGCTCCTGCATCTCAACCATTCTTTCTTCCATAGTTCTTGTCTCAGTCATCATGACAGTCACTACGTCAAAATCAGGTTCAAACAAAGGGTTATACTTAACAAGAAACTTGTCATTAGCATATGCCCCCTGCAAGGTTGTTTCTTGGCCTGCAACGATAGAAGTTGTATCTTCTTGCAACGTCAGTTCATTGAAGCAACAATGGGCAATAGAACCGATGTAAGACTTGTTCATGGCAGCGACCATTGAGGAAGTCTTGAACGACATGTTTACACTTGTGTTTTGAGATAAGAGAGAGAGATGAGAGATAGAGATGGTCCCACCAGGCGTGCCAATTTGTTCACACGTACTTCGAAGATGGAGACACGTGGAATAAACAATATATTTGTATTTATATTTGTATGCGTGTGGGAGTACAATCTCTAATGTTAATCCTCTGATTCTCTCTCACAAATATATAAACTTTGGTCTCTAACTTGTTGATCTTCTTGGATCGGTTTGTTGAATCTCTTGGATCGGCCTATTGGCTTGTTGATCTTCTTGGATGATCGGCCTGCTGGCTTGATGATCTCTTGGATCGGCCTGTCGGCTTGATGATCTCTTGGATCGACTTGTTGGCTTGTTGATCTTCTTGGATGATCGGCCTGGTAGCTTGATGATCTCTTGGATCGACCTGTTGGCTTGATGATCTCCCTAGATGATCGGCCTGCTACCTTGATGATCTCTTGGATCTGCTTGTTGGCTTGATGATCTGTTGGATCGGCTTGTTAGCTTGTTGATCCTCTTGGATGATTGGCCTGCTGACTTGGTGATCTTTTTGATCGGTCGATTGGCTTGTTGATCTGTTGGATCGACTTGTTGGCTTGTTGATCTTCTTGGATGATCGACCTGCTAGCTTGATGATCTCTTGGATCGGCCTGTTGGCTTGATGATCTCTTAGATCAGCTTGTTGGCTTGTTGATCTTCCTGGATGATCGGCCTGCTGGCTTGATGTTCTTTTGGATCGGCCTGTTGGCTTGATGATCTGTTGGATCGGCTTGTTGGCTTGATGATCTGTTGGATCGGCTTGTTAGCTTGTTGATCCTCTTGGATGATCGGCCTGCTGACTTGGTGATCTTTTTGATTGGCTTGTTGATATGTTGGATCAGCTTGTTAGTTTATTGATCCTCTTGGATGATCGACTTGCTGACTTGGTGATCTTTTTCATCGGTCGATTGCCTTGTTGATCTCTTCTTGAAGTCTTATAGTCTTCAAATCTTTTGAGTCTTGAATCTTTTGAATTCTAAATCTCAAATTCCTCTGAATTCTCTGGACTCTTTGGCTTCTGACTCTTCTGGATTCTCTAACTGAACTTGAATGCTTCTGAGTCTGAATGCCTCTGGACTCTGAATGCTCTTTTGAGTGTGTCTGACTTCATCTGAATCTGAATGCCAAAAATGAATGGTGGCCTCCTCTATTTATAGAGTTTGATGGACCTCATATGGGCTTGGGCTTGGGTCCAATTGCCACGTGGCATAATTTGATTGAACTTGGCTTATGTTATTTGATGGATCACTAATAGACAAGTGGCATTCTTTGATTTGCCGAATTTTAATGTCTATTAATTTAATTTAGGGACACGTGTAAATTTGTAATTGATCTTAAATTTATTTTATCATTAATTTATATTAATGACGTGGCAATTTGTGATTGACCGAAATTTCTCCTTCAACAGTCATTAATAAATATATTATTATAAACAATTCTTTTTACAATTATTATAAACATTTAAATAAATATAAAACATAGGTCTAATATAATATTAATGAAACTTCAAAGAAAAATGATACTAAAGCTATATTTTTACTTAAATTTGTGAGATTTCAAAGATTTATTCAAATGTTGATCTTGTACGTTAGTCTGATTTAATTTTCTAGCAAACTGGATATTTGTTGAAATTAGTGAACTTTTAGATTTTTTTATTATTGTTTTTTTTAATTAGTAGATAATGTAGCTAAAATTAAAAATAGATAGAAAATGTAACATGAATTTATGTTATGGGTACAATTATGAAGTAAAATTTCGAATGACATGTGGACATTTCGGTCGATATGTCGATCTATTGAAAGCTTTGATATGTCGAGAGGGGGAAAAATATATTTATTTATTAATAAAACTACAATCAGTCACACATAGCAGACACGTCTGCCTAGGACATGTCACATGCACCGCCTAGCAGCGATCTTCCTCTTTTTTTTTTAATAATTTTAATTTTAATTTTAATTTTAGTTTCTTCTTATTTAAGTGGTTAACTAATTCTTTTTTAACTTTCTTTTTAGTACTTATTATTACTTTTTTTTTTAACACTAGTACTTATTATTACTTTTCCATTTTGTTTTTTCTTTTTTTTTAAATGTTTTTCTTTTTTATTTACTTCTTTATATATAAATTATTTATAATTACATATTATTTGTTTCAAATTATTCCATTGGTTCAAATTTAATGTTTTAGTGGTCCATTCAAATATAGTGATAGTTGTTAAATATCGGTTAATTATAGTTTAATTAAGTCATTATAATTAACATTTCATTCATTTAATAATTCAAACAATTTCATAATCTTTTCAAAATTTTTGTTGGTATCAACATTTCTACCGACATATCAATATGACTATTATATGTAACTTAAATAGATGGTTAAAAATGATCAATTGTAATATAATTCAACACAATTTTCATATTTCCTTTTCAAAATTTCTTCACACATCGATATGTGACATTTATAATTAAATATAGTTTTAGTTTTTAGATATCAAGATTAAGAATGGTCAATTATAATATAATTAAGCAATAATTTCTATCAATTTCCACGATTTTTATAAAAAAATTTCGAAATGTCCACAATTCTATTCACATCGACATGTCCATCGATGTCAACATTTTGATCTTTGGGTACAATGAATGAAGTCGAAAGCTTTTTTTCATTCTCAAAATGAGAAAGAAAAAAACAATTGAAAGCTTTTGCTTGAAATTACACAACTCGCCAAGTTCGAGATAAAATGAGATTGCACAAAGAAACCAAAAAAAAAAAGAGGTAATATTAGCTTTTTTTCCCCTCAAAGTTTTTTAAATAATTTTCCCTTCTGCAAACTTGCGATCGTGAGCGTTGATCGAAACGCCTATCAGCCGTCAGATCTAGGTCATCGAATACTGAAAAACCCTAATATACCGATGTTCTTCTACCCCTCGTCGGTTCTTTTGTTCCACTCTTTCCATTCTTGAGCAACAGCTTCAGAGGGTTCCGACGAGCGCAGAAAATGGTGCAGCGGCTCACTTACCGTAAGCGGCACAGCTATGCCACCAAGTCCAACCAGCACCGCGTCGTCAAAACTCCCGGTAAACAGACATTGTTCTTTTTCCCTGTCTTCAATCCTTCTCTGAATCAAATCTCTCTTCTTTCGTTTTTTTGATTAATTTATCCCACGCATCTGCGTTCATTTGAAAGATCTGCTCTCAGTTGCTTAATCGGTGATGTATTCTTCGATTCTTAGGTGGAAAGCTTGTGTACCAGACTTCGAAGAAGAGGGCCAGTGGTCCTAAATGCCCTGTTACTGGAAAGAGGATTCAAGGGGTGCGTATATGTATATATTTTTTGTTTTCATTAAACAAGTTCGCTTCAGAGCTCTAGATTTAGATTTTGACATCTTTTTTGGTTTCGTTTTCGAGTATTGGGTATTTTGTGGAGTAATTTTTGTAAGTTTTGGCCGGTCTGCTTGGGAGGTCTTCGTATTTTAATGCTCTTTTGGATGTGGAATTTTCTATATATCGTACTTTAACTAGATTTTGCGGATGTTCTGTAAGATTTTTGCATATGTAACTAGTCGATAATTTGTTGGCTTACAGGAAGCCATTGTTGTTTTTGCATTTCCTTTATTTTTTCACCACCACGGTGTTTATTTTGATCAAATTGTGTTGAATTTTAGAACTGGTTCTCACAATATTTCAATTTGATTGGTTGTTGATATCTGGTGTAATATTGGGTTCTTTTAACAGATTCCTCACTTGAGGCCCGCTGAATACAAGAGGTCTAGGCTGGCTAGGAACCGTAGGACTGTAAACCGCGCCTATGGTGGTGTACTGTCTGGAGGTGCTGTTAGAGAGAGGTATGTTTCTTTGATGTTCATTACTGCATTGCCATCTCGTTATAGACGGTTGTGTGGACATTTCTAAAGAACTTGTCTTGATGTTGTAGGATTATAAGAGCTTTTTTGGTTGAAGAGCAAAAGATTGTGAAAAAGGTTTTGAAGATCCAGAAGGCCAAGGAAAAACTAGCCGCCAAGAGCTAGAATGACCGGTTCAAAAGCACAAACTCTTTTCCATTTTATATATGCTGAGTGAAAATTTTGTCTTGGATCAATGACTTGTTAATTTAAATGATTTTGGAATTAACTTTGTTTTCTTCCAGTTGCATTAGTTGTTTTAAGTTTCTTCTACTAGAATATTCAGTTTATCATTCTTGTTTATGCTGATTTTGCTTCATTTACATGCACGCATCAAGAATATGGTCTTGAGGTACTTTGCTTTGTTCTTCCCCATCCTTTAGCATGTTCTTCTCCCGTAGACAATCTAGAAAAGAGAGATTTCCTCAAGCCCGAGCTCCCAAACTAAGCCTAACACACTGACAGACAATTTCAACTTCACACTGTAGGTTGTTTTAGAAGAAGTCTCTCATTGTGCACCTTAAAGAAATTTTCTGCGTTTTTTTTTTTTCATGTAAGTTGGGTCCTTGTGCATTAAACTTTGGTGTGTTTGTGTATTTTTGGGACGTACATAGTTATATCTATATGGCAAATATAGCCTAAGTTAATATGATATTTTCGCTATTTAGAAAGTCGCCGTGCTCAGAATAGGAATACTAGCTAAAGTCGTCATGACCGCAGACAAATTTTGCTGCATCCCCTCACAACCAATGTATTAAATTTCCTTTCACGTATGAACATATTTATTGATATTTTTATGTCCATGGTTTGACCTTGACATAAGGGGTGAATCGACATTTCCATTATACCATAAAAAGTTTATAAAATATAAACAAAATGTAACTGATATGAAGATAGTGTTTATAACAAATATTTTAACTTATTTTTAAAACGTAGAACATTTATTTGTTAATTAATTTTTTTTGAATTTTTTTGTTATAAAATTTTTTCTCGAAATATCTATTAATATCAACTTTTTGTCGATATTTCGATCAACATTTTCATAAAATCGGGATTTTGACATTTGTTTCTGGTTCTTTGTTCTAAGTTCCCTGGTTGTATGTAAAGGAAGAATATATTCCTTTTGACTATGTAATGGTAATGGATAAAATTTGGCCTGCTTTCCCGTCCATCTAATAAGCCCGATCTCGAGAAAAACTGTCTCAAGTTAAGCTTCTCCAGATGTGTATGCATTGGTCTTATGTTTTGTAACTCATGAAGGAACTAGCTTGGTATTGGATTGGGAATTTTAGGACCGTTAGATAACATTCTCGACCTTGTTTCTCATCTTTTTGTTTTTCTTTTCTGGTTTTCTGTTTTTTGGATTGGGATTTTTTTTTCCCGAAAAAAAAAGAATTAGAATTAGAAATGTGTTTGATAATTGTTTCTGTTTTTTGTTTTTTAGTTGAAACAAAATTTAGTAAAATAATATAATAAAATATTTAACATGCATGTATATGTATAAAAAGTTATTTAATATAATTTCAACTCAAGCAAAAATTAAAAAAATATATATATATATATTTCAAATGTTTTGAAATTCCATTTTTTTTAAAGACTTCATTAAAACTCAACAACCACCAACGTCCACACGCAATAATAAAGAAGTAAACCAGTAAGGGATACTCTCATTCTTATCAAACTCTCTATCTTCCAAAACAGGGGAAGAAGAGCCAAAAAATACAGAAAAGTCTCCAAACTCAGTCGCTGCATGAGCAATTTGATGGGCCAAAAAATTGTTATCCTTTCTACAAAAATCGAAGTCGATCCTCTCTCCCCCAGCTTCATAATATCTTCGAAAATCAGCCCCGATTCTGGAGGTGGTGGTGTAAAAAAAAAGAAAAAGAAAAAATAATAAAAAAAATATTTAATATATTAATTTATTTAAAAAAAATAAAAAATATTTTTTAAATAAAAAAACTAATGTCACGTCAACAATCTGTTAGTGTTTAACGGAAAAATTGGCAAAAATGTAATAAAATCCAAGGGACTAAAATGTCGAGTGGGACTAAAATGTCGACCAAAATGAAACCTAAAACCTAATCCAAACAAAACTTAGTTTCCAAAATGAAACCTAACTCAAACCATCAAAAGTGTATTTTTCCTTTTTTTTTTTTTTTTTTTCTTATTACCACTATTTTAGTTTGAATATACTAGGCACAATTTGAATTTGAATTTGATTTTTTTCAATTTAATTAGATGGTGATTCTCGAATATCATATTATAATTAAATAATTAAAAAGCTACCAATTTTTGGATATAATCTATATCTATATCTATATCTATCTATACTATATTAAAATGCTACTAACTTTGAAATTTTTTTTTGGACAAAAGTACCCCTTGATTTATTTTAGATTTACTAATCTTGCCATTATGAATTTTTAATAACTTTAAATTTAGTGCAATGGCACGTGGTGATAAAAAAAAAACTACCATTTTTGAAAAAAAGAATTGGACAATTATATCCCTAATTTACTTGATATATTTACGACTTTGCCATTTTCATGAGTTATTAATAAGGAATGAATTATTTATTTATTTATTTTTTTTTGAGAGAATGAATTATTTATTTATTATATGCTAATTAAAAGGAAATTCTTCTCTAATTAATAAGTTTAGTTTTTTGTAATATTTTTTATTTTTTAATTAGTAGCATAGTGCATGAAAATTATCATTAAAAAAATATAATTTGATAATTTGAAATATGAAATATTTAAATCGTGAGATGATGTCTTTCTTCTTTAATTTCTTTATTTAAAGAATATGCCACATAAAACTCATTTTAATTTTAAATAGTAAATTCATTTATTAATCATTATTATTGATTAATTATCAATAATGTTGATGCCAAAATCCGGACATGAAAACTCACCTGACCCTCACGTGACATCAACGGTAAATTTGTTTGAAGGGGAAGACGTGACCTGCAAAATAAGAGAAAACTAAGCATCGGTGTGGTGTTTGCCACACTGACTCCGATGCTTAAGTCAGTTTGGAGTTCATCAGTGAGACAAGTAAATTAAGAGTTAGGGAGAAGATTCAATACCTAGTTGAGTCCCTTTACCTTGGGGTGAACCTCTTCTATTTATAGCTGAAATTAGGGTTTTCCCCTTCCTTTTAGGAGAGGGAGTAGCCCTAGAGATTGATTCAGGCCCATTGGACCTCCGTGGGCTTGTTTCTCCTCTGGGCTTCTATCATTCTGACTTTCTTAGAGCTAGGTCCAAATTCACCCATAACAAATAATATAACCATGTGTAATGTGGAAAGTTAGAATACAAACGGTTTCCTCATTAATTAATTATTATTAATATTAGAATTTAAAATGTTTTGTAACCTTTAATTTTCTATCACTATAAAATGAGGTATTCTTCTACCATTTTTTTCATCAAATCCTCTCAATTCTTTACTCAAAGTATCTTCAAATCTTGAAATCAACTCTATTTGTTACTTGGTAGATTCAAGTCGCATGAGATGCATGTGATGAACATATATATAGAACGTTAGAATTCGCTTAGGATGCTAAAGTTCCACTTTGATGAAGTCAAATAATGGCATTGCAATTACCAAGTGAGTATATCTATTTTAAAGCATGTGTGTGTATGGATACCTTATTGGATATTTTACTACTTTTTTTTTTTTTTTTTTTTTTTTTTTTTTTTTATTGTCATTTGATAATTAGTGCATCGTTTGTTATTAGAAATGTCGACCATATCTTTGAATTCATTATTTTGAATTTTGAAACTATGGTAAAATAAAATATTATTCAATAGTTGAAGCATTATTTTTATAATGATAATGAAAAGCGTAAATTTTAATTAGCAAAAAAATATAATATTGGCCAAAACTAGCAAAACAAACTTTGGAAAATGAAAGCATGACAACTTAATTATACATTTATAGATTGAGATATTAAAATTTGTTTTCCTTTTAATAAATGTCAAATTATTTTAAAGTTTATAAATATTTTCAATAAACAAATTAGACACGTTGAAAAGTTAATTTAGATAAATAAAATTTAAGTACATTCATAAAGGTGATAAATGAAGAAATATGAAAAAATTAGTCATCATTATCCGAAATGAATTCTAAAATTGTTTCTCAAAAAAAAAAAAAAAAAAGTGAATTCTAAAATTAAGGATCTTAATTACTAAAATTTTTCATGCTAAGCCTTTGTATTTTATACTTCTAATTTTAATTATATTTAGAAAAATAAATTAATACTACGTGATTTTTTAATATAAAAATATATAATTCAAAAGTTTTGTTGTTATTATTGCTAATTATGTTTTTTTTAGGAGTAATTATGTTTAATTATAGTTATAGAGTATTAAAAGTTTTGTAACTCCTCCGTCTCTTTAAGATACAAAATGATATCTTCCTCTCATAATCTATAATAATTTAAACTTTTTTTTTCTCTCTCTCCTTACATTTGATCTGTTGGGTTTCTAAAGTTAATTTATACTAAAATACTTGTAGTTTTTTGAAAGTTTTATAGAGGCCAACAAGAGCTTAACTCAACTGGCATCAAGTTGTACTGATAACCACAAAGGTGTGTGGTTAAAAAAGTTTTATAGAGCAATGTTGTTTAGTGATTTCAAATATTGGTGAGAGGTAAATCTATTATTCCTTTACTATCATTGGATTATTTTATAATTAATCTTAAAATGATTATTTTTGATATTTTAAACGTTTATAATTGCTTAAAATTTGTATTATTATTATTTTTTTTTTGTTAGTTAAAATTTTAAAATTTTCGTTAGATTATGTTTTTTTCCTTCCATGTTTATACACTCATAAACTTTATTTCCAATTAATTATTCAAATAATTTCAAAGTAAAATTACGTCTATTAATAATAATTTAAAATAATATAATATCATCTTTAAATGCTATTATTTATTTTGAATGGATCATCACAATACATGACCAAATTTACACGGTTGAAACTGCTCTTATAAAAAAAAAAAATCAAAAGTCAATCAAATATATTTCTACTTCACCCACTATATTTAATTATATAGGAACTATAAAATTGATGAACACTAAAAAAAAAAGAACTATGAAATAGTTATATAAATATAAGTTAAAAGGCAACCAATGTTATTGTCAATCCTTGATAACAAACCGTTGTAAATTTGTGTCTCTAACCTAAAATTTTGGATCTATCTCTAATGCTAAATAGGTAGTAAAGAAATTGATTTCTTAGAAGGAGTTAGTAAATAAACCAAACTAAAAAAAGTTGTAATTAAACAAAAAAAATCTATAAAGAATGTTATTGATATAATTAATCAGCAAAATTTTAAGTTAATGCATGTATTAGTCAATTTTGTGCTCAATTTGGCTTATATGATCGTTTTTCCTCTTTTTTTTTTTTTTTTTAATAGGGCTTATGTGATTTTATATTTATCTAATTATAAATTTAATAATTTCATCTTTCTAAGCAAGATACTAACTTCCTCTACTATATATATGTAAAAAAAGAAAAAAAAAAATCACCTACGAATAAATAAATTTTTTCATATAAATTCTATAATACATTAACTATCCCCATATAGACTCCAAATACATTATTTTACCAAATTTCTATGAGTTGTATATCTCAAACAAACAGGTGTTATTATGAAACAAATAAATATAAAAATCGTACTAAAAAAAAGATATAAAAATTAATCTTAATTAATTAAAAAAATAGTTATACTTAATATCATTTTACTGAAATCGTTAATAATTAATGTTTAAAAAAATACACGTGCAATGCATGTGGTAACACACTATATATTTTTAAATAGCAGTTGATTTAAATTTATTAATATAAAAACAAAACTTCATGTATTGTGAATTAATCAAGATTTTGTTGTGTATTGGAAAAAATTCTTTTAGTTTTGATTCTTCATTGTTGTTTCTAAATTACATTTTTTAAAAATAATTTAGTAATTAGAATGTAACGCCCAGCGTTTCGGAATCGAGCTATTTTGAGATATGTTGAGCTTTTTAATCTAGTTTGAAAATTAGAATTTAAGCTTAGCCTCGGGTCATTAAATTAAATTTCCTGAAGTTTGGAGGTTTAAAAATTGATATTTATCTTAAAATATCAAAAGACCCAAATCCCAAATCAATTGGGTTATTTTCTTTCTCAAATCTTTAGGGGTTAAGTTTTGGATTTGTAAATAGAATCCTAAGTAAGGTTTAACTCCTATTTTAATTGGGCCTCTCTTCTTATGGTTTACTTTTTTAAAGAAAAGAAAAGGAAACAAAAGAAAAGAAAAAAAAAACCCTAAAGCCCTAAAGTATCTCATATTCTCCCTCCTTGCGTGAAGTTAGCCGCCAGCCCCCCCTCTGTGTTTTCTTCAGCCGCCGCCAGCACCCACGTGAGTCTCCTCTTCCTCTCTTCCTCGGTTTCTTCTTGGCGAGCAAACCCACGGCCAGCGGCAGTTGTAGCACTCTCTCTCGCGCGCCGTCTCAAATTCGGGTCGCCGCTGCTTGCTCTGTCTTCGTCTCCCTCTCTTCGTGCTCGTCGACCAGCCGTCGAAAAATAAGTTTTCTCCCGCGCGTTGTCTTCCGCAGCACCGTTTCTTTGCACGCAAGCTCCTCCCTTTGGCAAGCATCGCGTGTGCTCAAGTAGAGCAGACTGCAACTCGAGTTTCTTCTCCTCCAACTCGCGACCATCCTTATACCCGCGGCCAGAGGCGATTGTACGTGGTTGACGCGATTTCCAGCTCTCCCTCAGCGTCGATTGGTGTTCTTGGTAAGTTTTCATTGTTGCCCATGCTTTGTTAAACTCAAATTCAGCTTACCCACTCTTGTTCGGCCTTAGAATTTAGTTTCGTGATTGATTTCTTGTTTTTCCAGCGCTGTACGAAGCCGTCTTGGGTTCGAAATCATCTTTGTTTTGTGACCCCTCGTCCGTTGAGCCTTAAACTCGAACACCCATTGTCTAAGGACTTTAAACAAGTGGTTTCAAATCACTTAGTTCGTTGGACAGCAAGTGTTTGGGGCCTTTTGGAGCTGAATGGTAAATTCCAGCACCTTTCGTTTCCTTTATTAAGTCTATTAGGTGCTTTAAATTATTTCCTAACCCTTAGGAGTTGTTGGTTGTAGTTCGGGCTCCTTAGGCTCTTCTGGTTTGTCCTGTTGGTTTGTAGGTTCGCTTAGGAGCGCTTCATTGGTAAGTAGTTCTTATCTGATGTAGTTTGTTTGACTGTGTGATGCATGCTGATTGATTTCCCGCTTTATATCTGTTCTCTTGTTCCTTGTTTCTCTAAATAAATATGTATATATATATGAAATCTTTGAAAAGCATGAACTGTTGTTGCATGTCGATTGGTTGTAAAGCATGTTGGTTCTGTTTGGTATTCGTGAGATAAGCATGAGTTGAGAGCATGTGATTACATGTATATGCTTGGTGGGCATAGTACGTGAGTCTAGAAGCGTTGCAGGGCACATGCATTCTAGATAGAGGTGAGATAGAGGTCAAGGACCTAAAATGTGAAAAAGGGCAAGATGGGTGAATGTCAGTGCACCTCGGGTACAAATGGTCGAGGGGTGACATGTCACCATGGGTTTAAAGAGGACTAGCATTGTGATTGAGATATCAGGACCTCGGGTATAAATGGTCGAGGACTGATATTGTTTCGAGGAAAGTAAAGTGATTATCAGGGCCACGGGTATAAATGGTCGGGGACTGATATATCACTATTGGATGTCGATGCCTCGGGTATAAATGGTTGAGGGTCGATATGCCAATCTATAATATATATAAAAGTACGAATGTGGAAGAAACTTTTTTTGGACGATATTAACCTCAACTTTTTTTAAAATACCTAAATTGTCCTTATTTTTTATTAAAAAAAATACATTAAAATAAAGTCTCCCACACACGTTTATTATTTCTATTTGAAAGGTTATAAATGTTAATTGTTTTTTTTTTCATTTATTATCATTCTTTATAATTATTTTATTATTTGTTAGCATTTAATTAAGATATAAAATCCGATGAACATTCATTGCTATAGCCCTTATTAAATTGTGTTTATTTTTTTTTTTTTAAAAAAACTATTAAATAATTTTTCATTTCCACACCTCACTCCCATCCACGTAAACTATATTGTCTTTTTTTATTTATTTTTTTAGTTGTTTTATTATTAATTATCATTTAATTAACATATATGTATTTGAGATAAGAGTTAGAATATCGAAAGTTTTGTTGTAAACAAAAACAAAAAAGAATATGAAAAGTTGTGTACCTTTATTTTTATAAATTAATTCTGAAAATTTATTAGTTTAACTTTAATTCTATTTAATGATGAAATTGAAGAGTTTTGTAACTATTTATGTTCTATGACTATATAAAGAGAGCACTCTTCAACATTTTCCCACAAACATTTGAGTTTCTCTTCTTCTTAGGTTTTCTTTCTTTCTTCTTGTGTGTTTTGAAGGTTTGCTTTTCTTCATTTGTTCATTGTCTTGCTATATTGATTTTCCTTTTTTTTTTTTTTTTCAATTTCTTAATCTAACATTCATCTTTAGTTTGTGTTTTGATGCAATGTTGATGTTTTGCAATTTAAAAGAAGACTTAAAGTTATGCAAATAAGAGAGTGCTAGCCAACAAGAGCATAGCTCAATTGACATAAAATTTGTAATCCTTGATCAATAGGTCAAAGGTTCAAATCACCCACTCAACATGTTGTAAAAAAAAAAAAAAAAAAAAAAAGCTAATACCCCCAATAATACACTTGAATTTGATCATGTTCTAAAAATTACAACTTCTGAAATTTGTGTCTTGTTAAATGGTAGCCAAATTGTACTACATCAAAATCAAATGGAAATGAAAATTAAATAGTTTATTTTTCTTTCTTTCTATGAAATAACCTGAAGTTGAATAGTTGAATAGTTTATTTTTTTTTATTAAATTTAGTTTTATAAAGAATGAGCCACGTGCATGGCACGTGAGAAAAGACTAGTGTTAGATAAAGAGGAGCATCGAGGCCTTGGGTGTAAATGGTCAAGGGTCGGTGTGATGAGTCTTGAGGCAAGTATTGAGGCATTGGGTATAAATGGTCAAGGGTCAATACGTTGCTTAGTCATCGAGGCCTTGGGTGTAAATGGTCAAGGGTCGATGCACCGTTCGAGGCCTTGGGTATAAATGGTCAAGGGTTGAACGCCGAGCTCCATAGAGAAGTGTCGAGGCCCTGGGTATAAATGGTCAGGGGTCGGTGCATCTCGAAGGATCAGTCTTGGAGAGTTTTGCGGAGCGTGACGTGGAAATCACGTGTGAAGTGCCATGTGAGGGCTGATCATGAGTGTTGAGTAAGCTTGTGGAGCTTGAGTGGTTAGTGATTTGCATAGAAAGATGCATGAGGTTATGGCTTAGGAGAGTCATTCGCTTTACTAGCTTTTGAGCATGTAGTTGTGTTTATCGCTTTAAGAAGCATGTTGTTTGCGCATGAAAAGCATGTTGTTTGCTTGTTTGCTGTTTGATGGCTTCTCAGGTAGGGGCTGCTTACCAGTACCTTAGTGTATTGACCCCCTCCCCTCTCTCTCCCCCCAACTACCAGATTTTGCAGGTTATGAGGACTGCGTGGACCATGGTGATGCGGAGGAGGCATACGAGGAAGGACCTTAGCTAGTTGTGTTGTTTTTTCCTTTTACTTTCATGTCAGATAGCTCGTTGTTCAGCTTGGATAGGATAGTAATGTTTTATTGGTTGGGCAGTTGGATGTCCTAATTGTTTAGTTTCAAACTCATTCTTGTGAGACTCTAGGACTAGTTGTTCTTGTTTAAAAGAACTCCATCTATTCTTTTAGTTGTTAATCATTAAGTTTGTTTTGAATGAATTAACGTTTTAAGATTTTGTTAAAGATGTGTTTGTTGGGTTTTATGCCCTAAAACTCGTAGATAGTAAATGAAACAAATTAATCGATCTCAATAAAGTGTTATTCGAGTAATTCAGTAATTTGGTTATTGAATAATCGAGTTTGCATTAATAAACCCTAAATCCAATAAACTAAGATCCAAGGTTGTTTAAATGAAACTTGGACTAGTATGTGGGGACATACGGGGATCAGTGTCCAAGTAACAACCTAAATGGTCTATAGTATAGGGATAAAGCTGGGTACCTTATCCTGGTGACACTATGTGATACGGCCCACCTTGTATTCGATACAGATGCAATGATCCAAAGCATCCATGTAGGAGACATGCGGGTGGGGGTATCCTATGCAATGAGTTTGCATAAGACCGGACCGCGAAATAGTAACCACTAGATGTAACGCCGTTAACTAGTTTAGGTTTCTATTTCAATAGGATGACCTAGGTAACTCAATCTCAATCCTGAGTCTGTTATGAACCCCTTTCAGGAGGGACTGTCCTTAGATTTGTATGGGTGAGAGTGGCCAGTTCGCCGACTCAATAAGCCTACCATTTCAGGGGCAAGACCGAATGGGGGCTGGGAACATAACAGTACAAGATGGAATTCACTCCTTCCCCTATTGGGGTAAGTAGATGTGTGTTTCCTTAAGGGCTGATTCTAGGGCTTGAACAAAGGCGCGCCGTCCTCTCCTAGCCTGAGAGGAACTCCTGTTTAGTGGTTGGACCCTAAACAACTTGTTCATTAGAGGAATCAGTGGTACTTAAGGAACCAGAGGTAACCTAGGGGTAAAACGGTAATTTGATCGAGCTGGTGTTACGAACACACGTGAAGGATTGACTTACTGCTTGGTCGATATCCGTGGACACAGAAATATTCTATAGTGAGAAGAGTGCAGCTGTGGGTCTTTAGTGGAGTGACCCACAGTTAACGAATGTTGACTAAACTTGGTCAATGAGTTTGGCCAATTAGTCTCGTATCGTTGGAGCTTCTGATCTGTAGGTCCATTAGGTCCCACTGGTAGCTCGTAAAGAGACTTGAGGCAATTAAGTATAAATTGTAAATTGAAAGTGTTCAATTTATTTGGGGAATCGTATAATGTATATTGATGCATTATAATATAAAGTTTATGAAACTTTATAATATAATTTTTGAATTAATTTTAAAAAAAAATTAATTCTTGAGAGAAAGTATTTGAAAGAGTTCAAATAAATTTAATATGAATTGGATTCATATTAATTTTAATTTTAATAAAATCCCTAAGATTAAATATATGATATTTAATTAGGTAAATTAATTAATTATGGAATTAATTAATTATTTATTAAAATTAGAGACCTTTTCCTATTAGGAAAGAAAATATTTGAAAGAGTTCAAATAAATTTAATATGAATTGGATTCATATTAATTTTAATTTTAATAAAATCCCTAAGATTAAATATATGATATTTAATTGGGAAATTAATTAATTATGGAATTAATTATTTATTTATTAAAATTAGAGACTTTTTCCTATTAGGAAAAGGTCTCCCTTTTCCTATTAGGAAAAAGGTCTTGGCCTTTACTATATATAGGACCCCTGGGGTGGGGTGAAAGGGATCCCATTCATTCTCCTACTCTCAGAGAATTCTCCCAAAGGCTCCCACAAGTCTCCTGCCTCTAGAAGTCTCAGAGTCATACCGGTGTAGCCATAGTGGTGGTGTTCGCACTAGTTCGTGATTAATTCACAAGCAGTTGGTGAATTTAATCTGAGTCGTCAACGAGAGTAAGTAATTTGTTACTTTATAAATTAGATTTAGATATAATATTTTTGTATGCTTAGCCTTAATATATATTTAGAATAGTTCTAATATTATTGCCAATGTATTGGTATTTTAGATTAAACAAAATTAATTACGAATCGGTCCCGATCACGCTCCCGCTTTACGGAATTACGGAATTCCAATCCTTCAGTGTTTTGGTTTAGTTAGTAGTTGCTTATGTGAGGCCTGGCTGGCTGTTAGTTCTGTGGAGTTCTGCTGTGTTGTAGTATGGTGGAGTCGTTGAATAATGTTAATTAGAAGTGTTTTATGCCTAGCAGGTTAAAGAAAAATTTTGGGTTAGTCCTATGTATGTCGTTATGCTGCCGAAATTTCCGGTGCACACTGTTAGTTTTGGGATAAGAGTTAGTAATGTCGCTAGGATAGCTATTAAAATCCTGCGGCGTTACATAGAAAATCAATTTTTTTTTAAAGATCACTTTTAATTAAAATTTCATTGAAATTATCACTACACCATGATTCTCATGTATTTGCAGATATTGCTATTCTATTGTTGTTATTTTTAATTTTATTTTTTTTCCGAATATATATTATGATTAAAAAGCTGTCAATTGTCAAATATAATATTTTTAAATAGTTCTTTATTTAAATTTATTAATATAAAAACAAAACTTCATGTGTCGGGAATCAATCTTTTTTTTTTTTTTTGTGTATGGGAAACATTCTTTTGATTTTGGATTCTTCACGATTATTTTGAAATTAAAATTTTAAAAAATAATTTAGAAATTAGAAAATCGATTTTTTTAATTGAAATTATCACTACACCATAATATCAAGGTTTTTTTTTTTTTTTTTTGGTACTAGAAAGAATCCTTTTGCTTTTGGATCATACATGGTTGTTTAGGGTTTAGGGTTTATCTTCTTCAACTTGCAAACAAGTTTATCTTTCCTATTTTCTTCAAATCCTTCAGGTTGCTCCATGTAGATCTCTTCATGCAAGTCACCATGTAAAAATGCAGCTTTTACATCAAGTTGCTCCAACTCAAGATCAAGAATTATTGCTAAACCCAACACTGTTCTGATAGATGTCATTTTGATCACCGGAGAGAAGATCTCATTAAAGTCAATGCCCTTTTCTGGTTGCATCCATTTACCACTAATCTCGCTTTGAGCTTCACTATCTTCTCACCATCTTTCTTGTACTTGAAAACCGATCTGCTTCTCAAGACTTTCTTGCCCTTTGGAGGCTTCACTAGCTCATAGGTTTCATTCTTTTTCAGGGAGTTCATCTCCTCCTTCATTGCATCTAACCACTGGTATTTTTCATCATGAGATAAGACTTCTTGATAGTTCTATGGATCTCCATCTTCACTAACTAGAATGAACTTTGAGCTTGGGTACCTTGTTGAAGGTTTACGCTCTCTGGTGGACCTTCGAACTTGTGTATCCTGCACTTGAAGGGTAGGTTGCTCCCTCTACTCATGAACTTCTTCATGAATCACTTCCTCATGGATTTCTTCATCAGATGAAGACTCGTTAAGATCATCATCATCAACATGAATCTGGTACATTACCATTAGGTTGTGTCTCACCAACATCATCGTGTACATCGTCAAGTACATCCTCAACATTCTCATTTGCTGGCTGAATAACAGAGGGAGGAGAAGTAGAACCATAAGTAGAATCAAAAGACAACTCTGAAATAAAGGTGTACCTTGTACCCAGAAGATCTACACCATTCTTGTGCTCAAGAATACTACATCTCTGCTTCTCACTACCTTCTTTTCTGGACCGTAGAGCCTATAACCATACTCTTCATCCCCATACACAACAAATACACATGGATTGGTCTTCGAATCAAGTTTTGACCTGATCTGTTCTTTAGACACATGCATGTATGTCTTGCTGCCAAAGACTCTCATATGTGAATAAGTGGGATCACATCCCTTCCATGCTCTCTCCGGAATGTCTAGACCAAAAGGAATCAATGGAGATCGATTAATCAAATACACGACACATTGCACTGCTTCAACCCAAAATGTCTTAGGAAGATTAGACATTTTAAGCATGCACCTCACCTTCTCAACAATAGTTCTGTTCATCCTCTCAGCAACTCCATTGTGTTGTGATGTGTCGGGCTCTGTCTTCTCATGTCTAATGTCATGTTATGAACAATAATACTTGAACTCATTCGAAGTATACTCACCACCATTGTCAGATCGAAGACGCTTCAACTTTCTTTGGGTCTCCCTTTCTACCATGGCATGAAACTTTTTGAAAATCTCGAACACTTGGACTTTTTTCTTCAACATATACACCCAAGTTCTTTGAGTAGCATCATTAATGAAAGTGAAAAAATATCTATTGCCACCAAGAGACTCCATCTCAATAAGACTACAAATATTAGAGTGAACTAACTCCAACTTTCCTTGCCTTTTGATGAACTTCCCAAAAAAGGAAACTCTATGCTGTTTGCCTGCCAAACAATGATCACAAGGGTCAAGAGAAACTGTTTTATCAATAGGAATAAGAGATTTATCTGCCAACAGTTTAATCCCCTTGTCACTTGATAGCGAGCAAAAATGTCGCTATTTTAGTCCCAATTTATTAGGCTTTTTTGTGCTTTAATCGTGTTATTAATGAAAATATTTAATGTATTCTGTTATTTGGTCCTTAGGAGCAAAGTCGGTGATTTTGGGAGAAAAAGTGCCAAAAATGAAGCTAATGAAGCCCAAATCCAAGCTTGGATCAAAAGGGGATCCAAAGAGGCCAATCATGATGGAAAAGCCCAAAAAGAAGTGAAGAGAGGCCCAAAAATTAGCCCAAACCGAAGCTGGAATTGCTGGAAAATGGCACAGCGTCGAGACGCTGTGAAGACAGCGTCGCGACGCTGTCCATTTCTTGGGCAACACGACGCGTGCATAGCAGCGTCGCGACGCTGTGCAATATAGCGTCGCGACGCTACCTCCAATCCGGGCCTATAAAAGGCACCTCTTGGTGCCTCATTTATGCATCAATCAATCCATTCTTTCCTTCCTTTCCTCCTTCCTTTGGCTCCTTTGGAGCCTCTCTCAAAGGCTTTCTAGCCTTTTTGAGGGATTTCTTAGTGGGAAATATTTGGGAAATTTTGGGGAGCATCCTAGGAGGCTCAAGGAGTGTTCGGCGGAGCTCTGAGCATCAGCAAAGGGGTTCTTCGACGGTCAATTCCTTTCCTTTTATGCTCTTAATTATGCTTTCTATTGTAAATGTTGTGGATATTTTAGCTATGTATAGCTAAGCCCCAATTTGGGGTCTTGAAATGAAATTATAGTCAAAATGTTGTTATAATTACCTGTCTCTTGCCCTTTTTTCCTAATTATTTGTATGGGTGTGCTTAATGCTTTATTCAATCTGGCCAATTGTGTAATGATTCGATTCTTAATGGAAACTCGACGGAGAGAAGTTAGGATAGATCATAATCCATGCAACTAGTTTAATTGCCCGTCGTGACACCGGGATTAGTTGATTAAACTTAGATTCCTAAAATGAATCAGAGCGTAATAATTAATGATTTTTAATAGCGCTAAGGACACTTAGGTTGTTAAAATGAATTAATTACAATTAGGGGAAACCGACAGGAGAACCTATGTGATTAACGGAGATTCTAGGATTATAATTAGTTGGGCAATGAGATAGGATAATTATAACAATTGTTTGGCTAATAATTGATTTTCAAAGACCCCTCTTCCCATTAAAAAACTCTTTTTCTCCATTTTATTTTTTTCGATTGATCAAATTATTTTCTTTAACTGCTTTGATTTTTGAATCCTTTTTAACTGCATGAACTGTCCCCTAAATATTATTTCTCCTAATTATTTTTAGTGTTCAAGAGATTTTTGCTTGCTTAATTTTCGCTTCGCCTCCCTGTGGATTCGATACTCGGAATTCTTTCCGTTTTATATTACTTGCGATACCGTGAGCTTGCGGTACCGACCACCAACATCACTCATATGCCCTAACCTTTGATACCACAAATTAGGAGAATTCTTTTCTTCAACGACATTCAACTCAGAAGAACATGCACCCCAGTATGTTTTATACAAAGAGCAACACAACTCACCACGAGCTACTGTTATTGAACCCTTGAATTTCCACTTACCATCAGCAAAGGTATGTCGAAATCCTTCTTGATCAAGGACATTTGTAGACAAGTTAAGGCGTAAATCAGGAATATGGCGCACATTCTTTAATGTAAGCGTGCATCCAACACTTGTCTTCACACGAATATCACCTAACCCAACAATGCTAGCTGAGCTATGGTTTTCCATCTTCACACTACCAAAATCACCAGATTGATAATTCATGAAATAATCCCTTTTGGGAACACAATGGTATGAAGCACCTGAATCTACCAGCCACTATGTATCTGAACTCTCTACATGATGACACTAGCCTTCTTGTGGCTTGACAAAACCTGCAATAAAGATAGCTCATCTTCATCAGTAAGGTGGGCTGAAATAATAACTGGTAAACTTTTATTTTCTCCAAGGTAAATATATTTTAAATGTGCTAGTAACGGTTTCAATTCCAAATCTGGAGGTTCAATCACAGATGGCTGCAGTGGCTTGAATTCTTCTTGATCCAATTCCAAAGGATTTCTCAGTGCTTCTACTGGTGCAACTGCAGGGTCAATCTTGATTAGTTCCTCCTTAATCTTCTTTAACTCTCCAATCTTTTGTTCACACACCTCTTCCTGATCCTCGTTTCCTAGCAAATCTTCCAAAGTTTCACCTTTCAATAGTTCTTGCAAAGTAGACAAAGAGAGTTCATCAATCTCATCAACTGTGGAACACTCCTCAAAATCACCTGGATATTTGAGTGCATTCATAACATTGAATGTGACTTTCTGATCATTGACCCTCATGGTCAATTCTCCTTTCTGAACATCAATCAAGGTTCTACCTGTCTCTAGGAAGGGTCGACCTAAGATAATCGGTACTTCCTTGTCTGCTTCACAATCCCGAGCTTAAAAAGTATAAAAGTTGATAAGTTAGGAAGTTGAGAGTCATGTGTGTTGAATTATGCATATTTGTGCTTAAAAGAACTCATTTTGGTGTGAATTTGACTTAATTTTGGTGTTTTGCAGAAAACAGAGGAATATGGAAAAATTCCCAGAAATGCGACCGCATTTTTGGCAAGGCTAAATTGAAATGCAACCGCATTTCTGGACAGAGGCAGACAGTTTGGAGTCCGTCACGGGTCGTTTTGAACGAGTGTTTTGCGCACCTAACCGACTGTTTGACTCTGAAACTGACTGGGCCACCTGCTAGCACCATTTTCATGACTTCTCAACCATTCCCCATGCTATAAAAGACCACGATTCGAAGGCAAATCCAAGCAGAACTCACTGGGAAGAAGAGGGTGGTGACAGAACCCTAGTAGACGCCCATGAGTAGGGATGCCCGAGATCCTTGCTAGAAGACTAATTTCTAACCCTTAGTTAGACATCAAACCCGAGTGTTTGTAGAGATTTCACCCTATTCCCACCTTGTAAAAAGAGAGTAGAGTGTGGTGAGAACTCTAGAAGGATTGGATAAAAGTGAAAAACCCTCGTTTTAGCTACTGCATAATATTTTTCCAGCACTTTTTTCTTTTCATTATTCTGTATTTTTTATTCATTATTTCAATGAAAAGTTGTTAATTTGCATTATATTCCATCATGCGTAGCTAAATTCCATTGAGGGGTTCGGTATAGTGAATTCCCTTATGGTTTAAATGGCTTGAAAGTGCTTATTTGCCTAAGTTCTATTTATTGCATGTCATCTTTTATTGATTATCATTCTAACCTTACTGAGTTTAACTTGATCACTTAGACTTTGCATGCTATGTGAGTTTGAATCTGAAAGGATCAAACAATATCGGTTCTCATAAAGGTGATATAGGAGAAAGGCCTCAAGAGAGTGTATTCAGTGTTATAGGGGAAGGTCGCCTTATAACAACTATAGGGTTATAGGTTGCATGCACGAATAATCTATTGTTGGGTTTTATGCCCTAAAACTCGTAGATAGTGAATGTAAACAAATTTTATACTGATATTTAATAAAGTGTTATTTAGTTTCTGCAATAAAATGTTATTGTTCAATATTGCACTATTTGACCCAAATCCAATAAACTAAGATCCAAGGTTGTTTGTATGTAACTTGAACTAGTATGTGGGGACATACGGGGATCGATGTTCAAGTAACAACCTAAAAGGTCTATAGTACAAGGATAAGGCTGGGTACCTTATCCTGGTGACACTATGGATACGACCCGCTTTGTATTATGATACAAACGCAATGATCCAACGCGTTCAGGTAGTTGACATGCTAGTGGGGGTATCCTATGCAATGAGTTTGCATAAGACCGGACCGCGAAATAGCTAACCACTAACTGTAACACCGTTAGTTGACTTGGTTTCTATTTCACTAGGATGACCTAGACAACTCAGTCTCAATCCTGAGTGGATTATGGACTCCTGTTCGCGAGGAGTTGTCCTTTGATTTGTATGGGTGAGAGTGGCCAGCACACCGACTCAATAAGCCTACCATTTTGGGGACAATACCGAGTGGGGAGCTGGGAACATAATCACACAAGATGGAATTCACTCCTTCCCGACTCTAGGGTAAGTAGAGGTGTGTTCCCTTAAGTGGTGTCTCCGGGACTTGAACAATGGGCCCAACCCTCTCTATGGCACGAGAGAGACTTCTATTTGCTGGTTGGACCTCAAACAGGTTGTTCATTAGAGGAGCACTGGGGACTTAAGGACACAGATTTAGACCAGGGGTAAAACAGTAATTTGACCCAGTTGGGATACGAACACACGTGAAGGACTGACTTGTAGTATTGGTCGATATCCGTGGACACAGAAATATTCTGCAGTGAGAAGAGTGCAGCTGTGGGTCTTTAGTGGAGTGACCCAAAGTTAACGAATGGAGACTAACTTGGTTAATGAGTTTAAGCCGATTAGTCTCGTATCGTTGGAGCTTCTGATCTGTAGGTCCATTAAGTCCCACTGGTAGCTCGTAAAAAGACTTGAAGCAATTAAATATAAATTGAAAATGTTCAATTTATCTGGGGAATCGAATAATGTATGTTGATGCATTATAATATAAAGTTTATGAAACTTTATAATATAATTTTTGAATTAATTTCAAAAATTAATTCTTGAGAGAAAATATTTGAAAGAGTTCAAATAAATTTTAATATGAATTGGATTCATATTAATTTTAATTTTTAATAAAATCCCTAAGATTAAATATATGATATTTAATTGGGTAATTAATTAATTATGGAATTAATTAATTATTTATTAAAATTAGATACTGTTCAGATAATAGATTTGAACTTATTAATAGACCTTTTCCTATTGGGAAAAGGTCTTGGACTTTACCTATATATAGGACCCTTGGGGTGGGGTGAAAGGCATCCCATTGTCTCTCCTTCTCTCAGAGATCTCTCCCAAAAGACTCCCACAAGTCTCCTGCTTCAAGAAGTCTTAGAGATATACCGGTGTAGCCGATTGGTGGTGTTCGCACAAGAGGGTTGCTGCGTTTTCAATCTTATTGGCAAGAAAAGGGGAATTGATCAAGGCTTTCTACAAAAGTAAGTTTTCTATGAAATCCTTGATCACTAGGATCAATCTAGTTGATCTTTTAGCATGTTTATAGCCTATGTACAACCCATTAAATTATAGATTTATTGCTGTAATATTTTGAAAATTGTATTGGTATTTCAATTGGAATCTAAGACTCTGAGTAGGTTCGGTAATACTTTCCGCTGCGTGGGGCTTTTATCCCTTCATCTATGTCGGAATCGAGTCACAGAAATGTGCATAATGATACTCGCTTAGCCTTCTAACGGTTCTTGGGAGCAAGGTCAAATAGGAGTTAAACCTGACCCAATGCATGATTAGACTTGGTTAAATAAGCCATTACTAGTGTTATTTGCCTTAGGGTTGAAGCTATATTGAGCACCTTGCTTTATTATTATTGTTATTTCTTTACTTGTTTGTTTATTTGTTTTACAAAACCCAATCTGCGCCAGCCTGGTCTGAAATCTGCATAGCGTCGAGACGCTGTGGGGACAGCGTTGGCCAGCAAGTTGAGTGACGTCACAGCGTCGCGACGCTGTGCCGATAGTGTCGCGACACTATCCCAAATCCGGGCCTATAAAAGGCGCCCCTTGGTGCCATTTTTTACCATCAATCATCATTCAATCATTTCATTTTCTTTCTTTCTTGGCTCCTTTGGAGCCTTCTCTCAAGGCTTTTTAACCTTTTGGAGAGTTCTTAGTGGGAAATTTTTGGAGAGTTTTGGGAGCACTCTAGGAGGCTCAAGGTGTGCTCGGAGGGACTCCAAGCGCCAGCGACGGGGTCTTCGATGGTCATTTCCTTCCCTTTTATTTTGCTCATATTTATGCTTTCCATTGTATATTTTGTGAATATTTTAGCTATGTATAGCTAAACCCCAATTTGGGGTCTTGAAATGAAATTATAGTTAAATGTTGTTGTAATTGTCTATCTCTTGCCCTCTTTTACTAATTATTTGTATGGATGTTTGTAATGTTGTACGCAATCTGGCCAATTGTATATTGATCCGATCTTAATGGAAACTCGACGGAGAGAAATTAGGATAGATCATAATCCATGCAACTAGTTTAATTGCCCGTCGTGACAACGGGATTAGTTGATTAAACTTAGACTCCTAAAATAAATCAGAGCGTAACAATTAACGATTTTTAATGGCGCTAAGGACACTTAGGTTGTTAAAATGGGTTAATTAGAATTATGGGAAACCGACAGAAGATCCTATGTGACTAACAGAGATTCTAGGAGTATAATTAGTTGGGCAATGAGATAGGTTAATTGTAATAATTATTTAGCTATTAATTGATTTTCAAGACCCCATTTCCCATTTAAAAACTCTTTCTCCATATTTTATTTTTCTTGATTGATCAATTTAATTCCTTTAATCGCTTTATTTTTAATTCCCTTTTATTGCTTGTTGAGGTCCCTAAATATTATTTCCTCCAAGTATTTTTAGTGTTCAAGTAACTTTTGCTTTGCTTAAATTTCGCTTCGCCTCCCTGTGGATTCGATACTCAGAATATTCCCGTTTTATATTACTTGCGGCCCGTGCACTTGCGGTATTGCGGTGTGGCAACAAGTTTTTGGCGCCGTTGCCGGGGAGGTTTGATTTTTAAGCAAAGTTTTTTTTTCTTGACATTAAAAAGAAAGGGATAAATAGTAATTTAGGTTGTAAATATTTTCTCTTGTGAATATTATTTTATTTTTGTTTTTGTTTGGTTCTTTTGATTGTTTGGGAGTGTTGCATGCGAAGACATAAGGTGGTTGAATTGTTTCCTTTAGATCTTGAAATTACCAGGACACTCAGATCTATTCTTTTTTTTTTTTTTTAATCGACACTCAGATCTATTCGTAGAAAGAAAAGACTAACGGAAGCAATGGCCCACCAAGATGAAGCTCCCAAGGCAATCAGAGACTTTTTACAGCCAGTTCTCCCAACCGAGAATTCAGGCATCGTTTACGCCCCGATCCAAGCAAATAATTTTGAGTTAAAGACAGGATTGATTCAGATGGTGCGAGACAATTCGTTTAAGGGACATCCTTCGGAGGACCCACATTCACATCTGCGATCATTCTTGGAGATTTGCGGGACCGTGAAGATGAATGGAGTTCTGGCCAATGCTACAGGATTGAGGTTATTCCCATTTTCTCTACAAGATAAGGCTAAAGATTGGCTCGAATCAGTCGAGACGGGCAATATCAGCACATGGGACGAGCTTGCCCAGGCATTCCTGACGAAATTTTTCCCGCCTGCCAAGACTACGAAGCTCCGAACGGAGATCGAAACATTTAGACAGTTAGACGAGGAGCAACTTTATGAGGCATGGGAGAGATATAAGGAGATGCTTAGGCGGTGCTCGCAACATGACTACCCAGATTGGCTCCAGGTGCAGTTATTTTACAATGGACTGAATCCTTCCACCAAGACGGTTCTAGACACATCAGCAGGTGGGAGTTTTCTTTCCAAGATAGTGGCGGAAGCCAAGGATCTTCTAGAGGAAATGACAGCGACTAGTTACCAGTGGCCGACTGAACGGGGGATAGTTTCCAAGAAGGCTGGTATTTGTGAAATTGATGAGTCAAACACTTTGAAGGCACAGATGGCATCTTTGACAAATGCTCTGAACAAGCTGACTTCATCTGAGGTGGTCAAGTCCATTTCCACCTTAGCTGAAGGATATTCAAAGAAAGAGAGTCAAGATGTGGAAGAAGTTCAGTATGTGAGAAACAGAGCATTCATTCAAGGAGTACCGAACTTCTACCACCCCAGTTTGCACAATCATGAGAACTTTTTGTACTCGAACACCAAGAACGTATTGCAGCCACCGCCAGGATTTGCTTCAACCAGTTCGCTACAAAAGAAGAGTAACCTGGAGGAGATGGTGGCCATGTTTATCAAGGAACAGAAGGTGTTAAATGTGAATCTCCAGACGACAGTTAATAACCACGACACGACTCTTAAGAATATGGAAGTTCAGATAGGTTAGATCGCTTCAGCGGTGAATGCCCTTCAGAAAGGGAAGTTTCCTAGCGACACTGAACCCAATCCGAGAGAGCAGTGCAATATGGTGACACTGAGAAGTGGTAGACAGCTGGAGGCCAGTTCAGAGAAGAAGAAAGAAGAGAAGAGCAAGGATGAAGATGGAAGGGCTGAGGCACAAAAAGCCTCCTCTGAAAGGTCCCAACATCCTCCTAACTCTATTGATTTTAATTATGATATTTCTAACTCTTTTGCAGGAAAGAAAAAAGATGAAAAGCAGGATGAAAGGCATGAAGAGAAGCTGAACGAGGAAGAAGTGGTTCCATGCAACCATCATGATAAAGGCTCGCACATTAGCCCGCCCAAGCGGAGGGGCGAATGTCCTACCTTTGACTACAGGGAGTTACCTTTTCCTCAGCGCTTTAAAAATGTTAAATTAGATAAACAGTTTCAGAAATTCCTAGAGATGTTTAGAAAATTATCTGTGAATATTCGCTTAGTAGATGCTTTGTATAATATGCCTAATTAGGGAAGTTCATGAAAGAGATGTTATCTAGGAAGAAAAGTTTGAAAAAAGAGGTTTTTAGGTTGTCTGAAAACAGTAGCACTATAGTGTCAGGAAAGATGCCTTCTAAACAAAAAGACCCAGGGAGTTTCACTGTTCCCTGTATTATTGGAGAAGTATCTTTCGATAGGGCTTTGTGTGATCTAGGTGCTAGTATAAATTTGATGCCCTATTCATTGTACAGGAAGATTGGTTTGACAGGTCTGAAAGACACTGCCATCACCCTCCAGCTGGCTGATAGATCGATTACCCAACCGATGGGTATTGTGGAGGACGTGTTGGTAAAGGTTAACAAATTCATCTTCCCTGTAGATTTTGTGGTACTCGACATGACAGAAGACAAAGAGGTACCCATCATCTTAGGCAGACCTTTCTTAGCCACAGGTAAAGCTGAAATTAGCGTGCATACAGGTAAGCTTACCTTGAATGTGGATGATGAAAAGGTTGTGTTTAATATTTTTGGACAGGATGAATCTGTATGTAATTTGCATACTTGTTTTTCTATAGGTCCAGAATATTTGACTGATGATGATGAGGAGGTAGAGTATAATCTTGGCTTAGGATTAGGAGAAGCTCCTATGGATGATAATTTTAATCCTAATGCATTTTTTAAT
Organism: Luffa aegyptiaca; assembly: GCA_017139565.1. Lineage (NCBI taxonomy): Eukaryota > Viridiplantae > Streptophyta > Magnoliopsida > Cucurbitales > Cucurbitaceae > Luffa > Luffa aegyptiaca. The sequence goes on from CM029397.1 coordinate 31,343,490, forward strand.
GACCCTCTGTTTGAAAATGAGCTGATAGATATAGATTTGCCTGATTTTGAAAATGAATTGGAATTGCCTACCTTTGAGAATGAAATGTCTGCAATTGATGATTTGCCTGATTTAGAAAATGAAATAGAAATGCCTGAAATGGATGATTTGTCTGATTTTGAGAATGAGCTTGATTTGCCTATGTTAGATAATGATTTGCATGGAGATGATTACTTGATAGATGAAAATTTAGAGTCTGATCATGATAATGCTGAATCTATCGAGTCTGATCCAGATGAATATATAGAGTCAGACCCTGAAAGTGTGAATAATTTTGATTCGGGTCCTGATGATGTGGATAATAGTATAGAATCTGACCTAGAAGAGCTTGAATTCTTTAATTCTTCTGATTGTGAGCCATATGATAGCTTAGTTGAATCATTTTTTAATACTGAGTCTGAGGAATCTTCTGAGCATGTAGATATTGAATCTGATGAATGGATAGGCATAGTTGATAGGCCATCCTTAGATCCTAGACTGGTAGATATCATAACGCTGGATGACTATGTTAATAATTGTTTTAAGAATAGAGACTTAGAAAAGAGATTTGACGCTGCTACATATTTTTTGAAATGTTATTATAACAATCTCTTTAGTGATGATGGGCCAGGGGAAAGTTTTTTTTCTCCCCTGTTTGCAGTGTGCAACTCGGTGTGTGATTTTCTGCAAGGCTCGGAGGACGATGAAATTTTTTATTTCGAGCCTCCGTGATCGTGTCGAGCCTCGTCTAGCTAAAGACGTTAAAGAAAGCGCTGCTTGGGAGGCAACCCAAGGATTAAAGTTTAGGTAGTTGTTTTTGTGGTAAATAATTTTCCTTGCTTCGTGATCCAATTTTGTTTTGCAGGATCACCTTAGCAAATCCCAAAGCTCCAAGAATCCCATTTTCTGGAAACAAAGGAAAAGGATGAATTGCTCCTAGCTCAGGGAAGTCTCAGTATCCCTCTTTATGCTTTATTGTTTATAAACATTAGAGACAATGTTTAGTTTAAGTTTGGGGGGGGGGGGGAGGCTTTCGCTGTGTTGAGCATATTTAAATTCCGTTGGATGCATGAATAGATAGCCATGATGGCCGAGGATGTTATTTTAGAAGTTTTGGGAGAAATGGTTTATATGTTGTGGAATCTGGGAGCATAGCAGAAATTGTGAAATTTTAAAATGTTTTTTGATACTTAGTTTTGATGTCTAAAGCATGCAATAGACTTATCTAATGACATCATTGAAAATCTAGATTCTTATTATGATTTTTAAAAGTTTGTTGTCACCCCGATAGGCTTAGTCTCTAACACTAGAAGTTTATGCTTGATTGTTCTAAAGAGCTAGGTAGAAAAAAAAATGCTATACCTGCTGAGAGAAAAGCAAAAGCGACAAAAGAAAAAGAGAGAAAAGAAAAATCTGTTGAAAAAGAAAATTTTTTTTGCTTGCACAAAAGAAAAGCCTAGGGGTAAAAAGAGCTACTTGCGGTGTGATCAGTTAGGCCAACCAGAGAATAAAATTCGGGTTAAGGGTCCCCGCACCGTAGTGTGAAAGCTAGTACCATTAGATATCAAAATGCAAGTTTGGGGGAGTAACAAAAGAAAAAGAAAGAAAAATATTTGTGAGTTTTGCTCCCCCATGAAAAAGAAAAATGTCTGGTGCCCAAGTTTTTTTTTTTTTTTTGCATGATAGAAGAACTCCGACCTATTAGGGGCTCTTAGCCAGTGTAGGGGGAAAACAAATGGAGAAAGCCATAAGACTAATCTAGGTTAGTAAAAGAATCATTAGAAAAGTCTTGAGCATGCTATTCATTAATCTTAAGTTCAAACTATTTTAAGATTTCTTCACGAGTATGCGGTGCTTGCTTATTCCACTTGCATGTTTTCCATTTTAGCTTAAAAATTCCAAAATCATTGAGGCTTGAGTGATTCTATTTCATGCATCTTTCGAATTTATTTTGCTCGGGACTAGCAAAAGCTTAAGTTTGGGGGTGTGATAGCGGGCAAAAATGTCGCTATTTTAGTCCTAAATTATTAAGCTTTTGAGCGCTTTAATTGTGTTTTTATTGAAGATATTTAATATAATTTTGTTATTTGGTCTTTAGGAGCAAATTATGGATTTTGGTGGAAAAACTGCCCAAAAGAAGCCATTCAAGCCCAAATTCCATACATGGGTCAAGGGGGAGTCAAAGAAAGTCAACCAATTAAAGTTGATCCAAAAAAGAAATGAAGGCCCAATTTCAAGCCCAATCTGCGCCAGCCTAGTCTGAAATCCGCATAGCGTCGAGACGCTGTGGGGACAGAGCCGCGACGCTGTCCCATTTCTTGGCCAGCAAGTTGAGTGACGTCATAGCGTCGCGACGCTGTGCCGATAGCGTCACGACGCTGTCCCAAATCCGGGCCTATAAAAGGCGCCCCTTGGTGCCATTTTTTACCATCAATCATCATTCAATCCTTTCATTTCCTTTCTTTCTTGGCTCCTTTGGAGCCTTCTCTCAAGGCTTTTTAGCCTTTTGGAGAGTTCTTAGTGGGAAATTTTTGGAGAGTTTTGGGGAGCACTCTAGGAGGCTCAAGGTGTGCTCGAAGGGACTCCAAGCGCTAGCGACGGGGTCTTCGACGGTCATTTCCTTCCCTTTTATTTTGCTCATATTTATGCTTTCCATTGTATATTTTGTGAATATTTTAGCTATGTATAGCTAAACCCCAATTTGGGGTCTTGAAATGAAATTATAGTTAAATGTTGTTATAATTGTCTATCTCTTGCCCTCTTTTACTAATTATTTGTATGGATGTTCGCAATGCTGTATGCAATCTGGCCAATTGTATATTGATCCGATTCTTAATGGAAACTCGACGGAGAGAAATTAGGATAGATCATAATCCATGCAACTAGTTTAATTGCCCGTCGTGACAACGGGATTAGTTGATTAAACTTAGACTCCTAAAATGAATCAGAGCGTAATAATTAACGATTTTTAATGGCGCTAAGGACACTTAGGTTGTTAAAATGGGTTAATTAGAATTAGGGGAAACTGATAGGAGATCCTATGTGACTAACGGAGATTCTAGGAGTATAATTAGTTGGGCAATGAGATAGGTTAATTATAATAATTATTTAGCTATTAATTGATTTTGAAGACCCCATTTCCCATTTAAAAACTCTTTCTCCATATTTTATTTTTCTTGATTGATCAATTTAATTCCTTTAATCGCTTTATTTTTAATTCCCTTTTATTGCATGTTGAGGTCCCTAAATATTATTTCCTCCAAGTATTTTTAGTGTTCAAGCAACTTTTGCTTTGCTTAAATTTCGCTTCGCCTCCCTGTGGATTTGATACTCGGAATATTTCCGTTTTATATTACTTGCGGCCCGTGCACTTTCGGTATTGCGGTGTGGCAACACGTCACAAGATACACAATTCAAAAAGTTCCTAGACATTCTAAAGCAACTCCACATGAACATCCCATTGGTGGAAGCGTTTGAGCAAATGTTGAACTACGTGAAATTTCTGAAAGACATCCTGTCTAAGAAGAGACGATTAGGAGAATACGAGACAGTTGCATTAACAGAGTGCTCCAGTGCATTGGTTAAAAGCAAGGTTCCTCCCAAGTTAAAAGATCCAGAAAGTTTCACTATCCCTTACTCCATTGGAGGACAGAACGTCGGCAGAGCACTATGCGATCTGGGAGCAAGTATAAATCTGATGTCGTATTCAATCTTCAAACAGTTAGGAATAGGAGAAGCCAGACCTACGATTGTTACCTTGCAACTAGCAGACAGGTCATGAACACATCCCATTGGCAAAATAGTGGATGTACTAGTCAAGGTGGACAAGTTCATATTTCCAGCAGACTTTATTATATTGGACTGTGAAACAGACAAAGAAATGCCAATTATCCTAGGTCGACCTTTCTTAGCGACTGGTAGGACCTTGATCAATGTACAAAAGGGAGAATTGACCATGAGGGTCAATGATCAACAAGTTACCTTCAATGTCATGAACGCGCTCAAATATCCAGACGATTTTGAGGAATGTTCAGTGATTGACGAGATTGATGAGCTTTCTTTATCTACTTTGTAGGAATTTCTAAAAGGGGAAACACGGGAAGAATTGCTTGAAGATGAAGAACAAGAGGAGGCAGGTGGGAAAAAGATTGAAGAAATAGAAGAACAAACCAAGAGTAGCTCTGTAGTAGCGCGAATAGAAGCATTGAGGGATTCCTTGGAGTCAAGCCAAGAAGAGATCAAGCCGCTGTTGCCGTCCATGATTAACCCTCCAGAATTAGAGCTCAGACCATTACCAGAACATCCGAAATACAGTTACCTTGGAGAGAATAAAACCCTACAAGTTATTATCTCAGCTTACCTCATTGACGAAGATGAATTGTCTTTGCTGTAGGTCCTATCTAGCCACAAAAAGGCGATAGGTTGGACAATCGCAGATATTCAGGGAATCAGTCGGTCGTTTTGCATGCATAGGATTAATCTAGAAGATGGTGTTAAAAATTCCATTGAAAGTCAACAAAGGCTGAACCCCATCATGAAAGAGGTTGTCAGAAAGGAAATTCTCAAATGGGTGGACGCAGAAGTTATATACCATATTTCATACAGTAGCTGGGTCAGCCCAGTGCAATGCATTCCCAAGAAAGGTGGGATGACTGTAGTGGAAAATGAGAAGAATGAATTGATTCCAACAAGAACGGCCACGGGATGACGAGCCTGCATTGACTATTGCCGACTCAACAAAGTAACCAGAAAGGACCATTTCCCATTACCGTTTATCGATCAGATGTTGGATAGATTAGCAGGAAAAGATTATTATTGTTTCCTTGATGGCTACTCAGGTTACAACCAGATTACTATAGCCCTAGAAGATCAAGAAAAGACCACATTCACATGTCCATATGGGACGTTTGCTTTTCGAAGAATGTCATTTGGACTCTGTAACGCTCCAGCCACATTCCAAATGTGTATGATGGCAATATTCTCAGATATGGTGGAACAAACGTTGGAAGTTTTTATGGATGATTTCTCCGTCCTTGGAAAAACTTTTGCAAATTGTTTATAGAATCTTGACCGCGTATTGGAAAGATGCGAAGAAACGAACCTGGTGCTAAATTGGGAAAAGTGTCATTTTATGGTACGAGAAGGAATAATTCTTGGACACAAGATTTCCAGAAATGGAATTGAGGTAGACAAGGCAAAGATCGAGCTTATATCCGAGCTACCTTTTCCCAAGACAGTACAAGACATCATGAGTTTTCTAGACCATGCGGGTTTTTACCAAAGATTTATGAAAGACTTTTCTAAAATTTCTAAACCTTTGTGCAGGTTGCTGGAGGTAGATAAACCTTTTGAATTTGATGAAGATTGCAAGCAAGCTTTTGAAACTCTGAAGAGTGCACTTAGTACATCTCCAGTCATGATTGAACCAGACTGGACTCAGCCGTTTGAACTAATGTGTGACGCTAGTGACTTTGTAGTAAAAGCTGTGTTATGCCAGAAAAGAGGGAAGATTGTGCAACCAATCTATTTTGCAAGCAAGACATTTAACGAAGCACAATTGAACTATATAGTAACAGAAAAAGAACTACTTGCAGTAGTTTTTGCATTTGACAAGTTTAGATCCTACTTAGTGGGAACTAAAGTTATAGTTCATACTGATCACTCAGCCCTTGAACACTTGTTATCCAAGAAAGATGCTAAACCCCGACTAATCCGCTGGATTTTACTCTTGCAGGAATTTGATATAGAAATCCAGGTAGGAAAGGAACCGAAAATCAAGTGGTAGATCATCTGTCAAGACTTGGGGAAGAGGCGCAGGTGGAGAAGAGGCTGGACATTCGAGAGTCATTTGCAGATGAACAGATATTGGCAGTAAGGGCAATTGAGATTTCATGGTTTGCAGACTACGTGAACTACTTAGTCAGTGGACTAAAGCCTCCGGAAGCCACAACTCAACAACTAAAGAAGTTTCTAAAAGATGTAAAGGAATATTATTGGGATGAGCCGTATCTATACAAACTCAGTCCAGATCAAATACTCGGACGATGTGTAACAGAAGAGAAAGTACCATTCATTTTGGAAGCCTGTCACTCAGCTCCATATGGAGGGCACTTCGTAGGGCTAAAAACTGCAGCCAAAGTCCTTCAATTGGGGTACTTTTAGCCGAGTTTTTTCAAAGATGCACATCTATTTACTAAGAACTACGATCAGTGCTAGAGAATCGGGAATTTAACAGCTAAGAATGAAATGCCACTAAACTTCATACTTGAAGTGGAAATCTTTGACGTATGGGGAATAGATTTCATGAGCCCATTCCCTCCGTCCTTTGGAAATATCTATATTTTGCTTGTAGTTGATTATGTATCAAAGTGGATCGAAGCTATAGCCACATCAACCAATGATGCGAAGTAAAGAAATTCTTTATGAAGAACATTTTCACAAGATACGGTACTCCTCGATTTATCATAAGTGATGAAGGTATGCATTTTTTAAATAAGATGATAGCAAATCTGTTTTCCAGATATAACATCAGGCATAAGGTTGCAACTGCTTACCATCCTCAGACGAATGGGTAAGCAGAGTTCTCTAATCGAGAGATCAAGGCAATTTTGGAGAAAACAATAGACCCTTCTAGGAAAGATTGGTCGCTACGTCTTGATGAGACACTATGGGCACATAAAACAACATATAAGGAACCCTTGGGAATGTCTCCGTACCGGATTATATTTGGAAAAGCTTGTCATCTACCTCTAGAACTGGAACACAAGGCATATTGGGCGTTGAAGAAATTCAACTTCAATATAGACAAAGCTGAAGTTAAAAGAAAAATGCAGCTGAATGAATTGGAAGAGCTCTGTCATTTCTCCTACGAGAATGCAAAATTATATAAGGAGAAGGTCAAGAGGTGGCATGATCGAAGGATACATCCAAAGAAATTTCATAAGGGCCAGTAAGTGCTGCTTTTTAATTCAAGACTGAAGTTGTTTCCAGGGAAGCTGAAATTGAGATGGTCAGGACCTTTCAAGATTGTGAGATTTTTTTATTATGGAACTGTAAAATTGATGGATCACCAAGGTACACATTTCAAAGTAAATGGTCAAAGGATTAGCCATATTGGGGAAAGAGTTTTAGGGCTGAAGAAGCCCTTGTGTCCATAATAGATCTGGTATGATTTCTATTTCTAAGAACTTTTTTTTTTTTTTTTTTTTTTTTTTTTTGTATATTATGTGGATTAATATGAAAAGAAAATATATGGGCAAGAGTAAACTCTGTCTAGGAAAATCCTGGCTAAGAAAAGATATTTAAGATGACCGTAGAGAACACCTTTTTCTAGGGATTTACCTGGGAGTTGAAATGCCCAAGTTATTTTGCATTTGTTTAGGAAAAAAACATAAATAAATAATCATGTTTAAATGTGTGAACATTTTAACAAGTGTATTATTGTTTCAGCCATAAAAGAAGGAAAGAAACCAAGAAAATCAGAAGTGAGAAAAAATAAAGGAGGCAGTCAACTTGGAAAATGCGACCACATTTTTCCCCAGTTCATTTGGAAATGCAACCGCATTTTCCAAATGGTTGAGGGCAGTGACGTCATTTAGTGACAATCAAGTGACCTAGTTTTAAAGAAACCTATAAATAGCCTGATTTACATTTTCTTCTTCACAACTCACTTGGACTTCCTTGCATTCAAGTTAACCTACCAAACTCTCCACATTCTCTCTTGAAACTGCAAGACCCACGACCAAGAAGCCATGAAGAACACTCCTAAATCCTCAATCCCTCGCAAGATTACTCGTTCCTTGAGTAATAGGAGTGCCGAACATGATTAACAAACTAATCAACACCAAGAAGAAGGATCCGCCCCACGCATGCACGAGATAAGGAGCGAGAGACCCATGGGTTCTTCACAAATCACTGTAGAATGAAGGCCCGCGGCTCCAACTTCCTCATCTGCTCAAATGTCGACTTCTAAGAGGGAGAATCCGAGTGGTTCACGTCACAAGAGACCAACACCCATTGATAGCCTCCACCAAACGCATAAAACCGTTGAGAAGCCCCTCAAGAAGCGCTCCAAGGAATGGTAAGCCATGATCCAAGAGATGGGAGCTAAGAGACATGCGGCCATAGAAGATGAGGCAAGGTTGCGTGAAGCTGAAAATTTATTCCCTAAGGTAGGCGAAAGCTCACGACAAGGGGAAGGTGCAATGGGTAACGTTTCTAATCCCTCAACTAACTCTACTTCTTGCAAGGAAAAGTCGTTCGTAACCTATAGTGCAAAGAAGAAAAATTCCAAGAGAGAGGAGACTGAAAAGCCTCTGAATATTCAGCCTCTCATGAGAGCTAAGATGCCAACCGATGTCTTTGAAAACATGGTTCGGTTAGCCGTTGCACAAGCCCTTGTAATCGCTTAAGGATACCGGGTTGAGCAAGATGCAATAAGTGAGATAAAGGCTGAGAAAGAAAGAGAACTACAATGCTTGAGTGCTGAAGATGAGCTGGCTAGAAAAAGAGATGTGGAGGATGAGAAGAAAAAGGAAGAAGCTGAGAAAAAGAGAGAAGAAGAAAAACAAGAGGCCGAGAGGGCCTTAGAGAAGAAAAAGAAAAAAATGAGGATGAAAAAGCAAGGAAAGAAGATGAAGAACTAAGGAGGTTGGCTGCTGAACTCCAACTCCTTGAAGAAGAAAAGGCAAGAAGAGAAACCTTTGGAAAGAAGAAAACCGAAGGAAAGAGGCTGAAGAATTTCTTGCAGCATTTGAGCCTCTACATAATGCTCAAAGGGAAGCTGAGGAGCTGCAAGAAAAAGAAGAAAAGGCCCCTGAAGGGCCAAGTATTGAAGAACCAGAAAAAGAAGAAAAAGAAGGCAGCAAAAGTCAGAATGCGATCACATTTGGGCAGCATTTTGAGGAAAATCAAGCTGAAGATGTGGATGATCAGCAAGATGTTGGGCCCTTTGATCCATTGTTCGAGTATGAAACTAGGGGGACCTCACCAGATGCTGAAAGTTCTTCTTTGGAAGAGAAAGAGGATGAAGAGAAAAAGGAAGAAAAAGAGGCCGAGACCTCTAGTGACAGTGAGACAAAAACAGATTCAGAGGTGAAGGAATTGGACGAGGACCAAGTTCCTATTTCTTCAGCATTGAGGAAGAAGAGGAGAAGAGAAATTAGAGCTGAGGGGAGGACAAAGAACAAGAATGATCTTATATTTGCGAAGAGGCAGAGGACTAGGTCCATGGACACCTCTCCTGTACCTCCTACCACCACACCTACCAAGCCAAAGGTTGCATCGCCAAAGAATCCATTCCCTGAGGTCTTCAAAGATGTGAATTTCCAAGAAAGAATGGAGGTCATGAGGAAGCGAGACTTCTTGAATGAGAAGGGATTCTCAAACCGAGCAGGGACCTTGTCTGACTTCGTAACCAAAATTATTACTCAGTACAATTGGCAAGAATTTTGTGTTCACCCTTAAGAGGTTGTGGTACCTCTAGTCCGAGAGTTTTATGTAGGGCTGAGGGAAGAAAGTTTGAGTTTGGAGATTGTATGTGGGAAGATGGTGAGCTTCTCCTCAGTTGACATAAACAGGGTCTACCAAATCAAAGCTCCTTTGCATCTGAGAGGCAATGATGCAATAAAGAACCCTTCGACCAAGAAATTGAAAGAAGCATTAAAAGTGGTGGCCAGGAAGGGAGTTCAATGGAAAGAATCTCAGACGAAAGTGAAGTCTCTTGTGCCAAGCGACCTAAAGCCGGAATCGAAAATTTGGCTTCACTTTATTAAAAACAGGTTGATGCCCACCACCCATGACAACACGATTTTAGTAGAGAGGGTCATGCTTCTCTACAGCATAATGAAGGGGCTGGAAATTAATATTGGGAGCATCATTAGAGAAGAGATTCTGTCCTGCGGAAGAAAGAGAGCGGGGAAGCTATTCTTTGGGTCCCTCGTAACCCAATTATGTTAGAGGGTCAAGATTGTTCCTGGGAAGGATGAGGAACGACATTTTTACAAGCCTACCATTGACTTGCCTCTGATCGAGAAGCTGCAGCAGAACAATGCGCAAAGGAAAGATAAAGCTTCGGCCTCGCATGCTAATCCTTCCCCGAGGCTGACACCTGCTTCACCTCTAGCACATACTCTTATTTCAGGGCCTACACCATCATCCGAGGTCCTTGCATTTGCTTACCGCCAGCTAGACCGTATTGAAGATAGATTGAAAACTTATTGGGTCTATGCAAAGGAGAGGGATGAAGCAATTAGAGAGTTTTATCTCTCTATCGCCCCGAGCGTCGCCCCTGTTTTTCCTTATTTTCCTCAAAGCTTGCTGCCTCAAGATGAAGAAGAATCTGACAAAGAAGAAGAAGAAGTTGAAGAAGGTTCCTCGGAGGAGGAATAGGGGAGTTTTCTGATCCCCTTTACATTTTTAAAAATGTTTATGCAATTAGTTTAGTTGTTGTTTTTTAGTTTTCAGCATGTTAGTTTACTGTTTTTATAGGTTAATTCTTGTGTTTAGTTGCTGTTTTTACTATTTTGGATGAGTATTAGTTGTTAGTTATGTTTCTAGATTAATTTTATTATAGCTTGCTGTTAGATTAGGTTTATAATAACTTGGGTTTTAAGCTTTCTGAAAAAACTGCTTGCTATTTTTTTTTTTGCTAAATCTGTGAAATTTTGAAAAAAAAATCAACTTTATGAAAACTTTTTGGCTTGAAAAATGTTTTGAATAAACATGCTTTCATTTGAGTTTCTTTTAAGTCCTTGATGATGATAACTAGAGCTTATTTCTATCTCATAAAGTGCCGCTGTCACAACCTATTTGTTTTCTAGTCATAGGCTTTCCACTAGTCTTTTTCTTTACAAAATTTTCTTAAGTCTAAACTTCCTCGTGTTTAACCTTTCTAGCACACTAGGAGAGTTTAGCCTTGTGTTTTGAAAAACAAAAAGTCTCATGTTAAGCCCATGCCTCAAAAACAAAAGTCAATGAGGGCATTGCCTATCTTAAGTTTGGGGGGGGGGGGGTGCTTTACTTTGTAAATATGCATTTTCTGTAAGTTTGTACTGCTGGAAAAGATATATGCTCAGTATATATATTATGAAAAAAAAAAAGAAAAGAGAAAAAGAAACCGAGAGTTACTCCTCCTTCCTAGAGTTACTGAGTAACTAGGGGCATTCATGACACCCATGGTTTGCCACTGCATGAAAGGTTGACTTAAGGAAGTGAGTATTAGTCCGAGTTCTTGATCTTTGCTCGTAGCTAGATATCTTCATCACAAAGTGTCGATAAGCTAGAACGAAGGTAGAGATGACGACAAGGATTCTCTTGGAAAAAAAGAAAACTTGAATAAAAAAAGCACCAACAGTCAAATAAGTTTGGGGGAGATAGAAAAGGTCTAGAAAGCTCATGTATGCTCAAAAACCTCAAGATTATTTTTTTTAACTAAAAGGACTACCCTAGACTCTATGAGTAGTAGTTGGGTAGTTTAAACATAATGGTTAGGATGGACTAGGGAGAGTTTTTCTTTGAAAAAGAAAAGTAGAAATCTTCATGCCTAGGAAACTTAGAAGTCGTGACTGGCACTAGAGTAGAAACCTCTCCTGAAAGGCAACTCTTTAGCAAACGATCTTGAGAAGCATGTTTACTTGATTCCATATGGTTCATTCATGACATTTTGATTTGAAATTAAGTTAGGCTCTAGCACTCTGATTTGCAATTACATCTGATCTATAACATTTTGATTAGCTATATATAATCTGTAACATTTTGATTTGCAATTACAATTGAGCTCTAACATTCTGATTGGCAATGAGATTTGATCTTTAACATTCTGATTTGTTACTGCTTGAGGACAAGCAATGAGTTAAGTTCGGGGGTATGATAAGGGCCAAAAATATAACTATTTTGCCCTTATATTTAGCTCATTTCTTTGTCAAACTTGTATGTTTTAGATCAAAAACACTATTCCCAAGCTTAAAAAGTACTAAAGTTGATAAGTTAGGAAGTTGAGAGTCATGTGTGTTGAATTATGCATATTTGTGCTTAAAAGAACTCATTTTGGTGTGAATTTGACTTAATTTTAGTGTTTTGCAAAAAACAGAGGAATCTGGAAAAATTCCCAGAAATGCGATCGCATTTCTGGCAAGGCTAAATTGAAATGCGACCGCATTTCTGGGCAGAGGCAGACAGTTCCGAGTCCATCGCAGGTCGTTTTGAACAAGTGTTTGCGCACCTAACCGGCTGTTTTGACTCCGAAACTGACTGGGCCACCTGCTAGCACCATTGTTGTGACTCCTCAACCACTCCCCATGCTATAAAAGGCCATGATTCGAAGGCAAATCCAAGCAGAACTCACTGGGAAGAAGAGGGTGGTGACAGAACCCTAGTAGAAGCCCATTAGTAGGGATGCCCAAGGTCCTTGCTAGAAGACTAAATTCTAACCCTTAGTTAGACATCAAACTCGAGTGTTTGTAGAGATTTCACCCTATTCCCACCTTGTAAAAGGAGAGTAGAGTGTCGTGAGAACTCTAGAAGGATTGGATAAAAGTGAAAAACCCTAGTTTTAGCTACTACACAATATTTTTCCAACACTCTTGTTTCTTTTCATTATTCTGTATTTTTTATTCATTATTTCAATGAAAAGTTGTTCATTTGCATTATATTCCATCATGTGTAGCTAAATTCCATTGAGGGGTTCGGTATAGTGAATTCCCTTATGGTTTAAATGGCTTGAAAGTGCTTATTTGCCTAAGTTCTATTTATTGCATGTCATCTTTTATTGATTATCATTCTAACCTTGCTGAGTTTAATTTGATCACTTAGAATTTGCATGCTATGTGAGTTTGAATCTGAAAGGATCAAACAATATTGGTTCTCATAAAGGTGATGTAGGAGAAAGGACTCGAGAGAGTGTATTTGGTGTTATAGGGGAAGGTCGTCTTATAACAACTATAGGCTTATAGGTTGCATGCATGAATAACGATACTCGTTTAGCCTTCTAACGATTCTTGGGAGCAAGGAAAAATATGAGTTAAACCTGACCCAGTGCATGATTATTAGACTTAGGTTAAATAAGTCATTACTAGAGTTATTTGCCTTAGGGTTGAAGCTATATTGAGCACCTCGCTTGATTATTATTGTTATTTCTTTAGTTGTTTGTTTATTTGTTTTACAAAACCCAACATCAACTATTTCTTTTGGTTACCTTTCAAAAGCAATTTAAGAGTAGTTTCTTCTTCAAATCTATGTTTCCAACTTAGTCTCAGTGGGATCGATACCTTTGGAATACTTTCAGAGTTTTTATTACTACATGCGATAGTGTATACTTGCACTTGGTTGACTAAATCCATCTTTAATTTCTATTTTCAATATTTCCCTTCAGTCCATATCACATCACACATCCTCTATCTTTCCGATAGGATGTGTTAATGACGGTTTGCTGATTGCAAAGTAACTGTTGTTGGTTTTGCTTCACCAATTCCTAACTGCTTAAAAACAGAGTATAACATCAGGTTGATACTTGCTCCAAGATCACACAATGCCCTTCCTACATTCCTTCCTCCTATGGAATAGGGAATGGTGAAACTTCCTGAATCTTTGAATTCTGGGGGAACTTTGCTCTTAACCAATGCACTTGAGCATTCGGTCAATGCAACTATTTTATATTCTCTCAGACGTCTCTTTTTGGATAAGATGTCTTTTAGGAATTTCACGTAATTCAGCATCTGTTCAAGCTCCTCCACCAACAGAATGTTGATGTGTAGCTGCTTTAAAATATCTAAAAACTTCTTAAACTGTTTATCCTGTGATGCATACTTGAATCTTTGGTGGTACGGTGTGTTGGGTTTTATGCCCCAAAACTCGTAGATAGTGAATGTAAACAAATTGTATACTTGTTTCAATAAAGTGTTATTGAGTTTCTACAATAAAGTGTTATTGTTAAGTATTGCACAATATGACCCAAATCCAATAAACTAGGATTCAAGGTTGTTTGTCTGTAACTTGAGCTAGTATGTGGGGACATACGGGGATTGTTGTTCAAGTAACAACCTAAAAGGTCTATTGTATAGGGATAAGGTTGGGTACCTTATCCTGGTGACACTATGGATACAATCCACTTTGTATTTGATACAAACGCAATGATCCAACACGTTCGTGTAGGGGACATGCGAGTGGGGGTATCCTATGCAATGAGTTTGCATAAGACCGAACCGCGAAATAATAACCGCTAGTTGTAACACCGTTAACTAGTTAGGTTTTTATTTCACTAGGATGACCTAGGCAACTTAGTCTGAATCTTGAGTGGATTATGGACTCCTGTTCACGAGCGATTGTCCTTTGATTTGTATGGGTGAGAGTGGCTAATACGCCGACTCAATCAGCCAATCATTTTGGGGACAAGACCGAGTGGGGAGCTGGGAACATAATCACACAAGAGGTAATTCACTCATTCCCGACTTTGAGGAAGTAGATGAGTGTTCCTTTAAGTGGTGTCTTCAGGTCTTGAACAAAGGGTCCTACCCTCTCACTGGCTCAAAAGGGGTTTCTGTTTGCTGGTTGGACCACAAACAGGTTGTTCATTAAAGGAGCACTAGTACTTAAGGAAGTAAAGGAAACTTAGGGGTAAAATGGTAATTTGACCCAACTGGAGTTACGAACACTCGTGAAGGACTAACTTGCTGTTACTGGTCTATATCCGTGGACACAAAATTATGTTTGTAGTGAGAAGAGTGCAACTGTGGGTCTTTAGTGAAGTGAACCCACGATTAACGAAAATTGATTAATTGGTTAATTAGTTTAGCCAATTAATCTCATATCATTGGAGCTTCTGATCTGCAGGTCCATTAGGTCCCACTGGTAGCTCGTAAAGAGACTTGAAACAGTTAAATATTAATTGTAAATTTAAAGTGTTCAATTTATTTAAGGGGAATCATATAATGTATATTGATACATTATAATATAAAGTTTATGAAACTTTATAATATAATTTTGAATTGATTTCAAAATTAATTTAAAATATTTGAAGGAGTTCAAATAATTAATATGAATTGGATTCATATTAATAAAATAAATAGTTTAATAAAATCCCTAAAATTAAATATATGCTATTTAATTGGATAATTAATTATGTATTTATTAAAATTAGATTTGATAAGATCTTATTCATGGTCTTTTCCTATAAATATAACCACTGGGGTGGGGTGAAAGGCATCCCCTTCATTCTCCTACTCTCATAAAATTTCCCTGAAGGCTTCCTAGACTCCCACCAGTCTTCTACCTCAAGAAGTCTTAGAGATATACTGGTGTAGCCATAGTGGTGGTGTTCACAAGATTTGGTCGCTGAATTTCCAGCGAAGATCGAGCTTCGTTGTTGCATTTTTCTTCTAAGAGAAGGATCAAGAGTTTAGGTGAAACAATCAAGTCGTGAACAACGGTATGTTGGTGAAAACCTTTTTCTCTAAACTTGCATGAATTAAATAGACTTTAATTCAGTAAATTCCAGCATGCTATAACTATATTTACAGCAGATTATGCATGATAATTGTTGTAATTTTTGTCGGTTGTATTGGTATTTTAATCTAGATTAAAACACAGTCAAAGGTCCTCTGATAAATCTTCCGCTGCGCTAGGGATTTAATTCCTACACGGTGGTGGTGGTCTATAATCTGGATCAATAATAAACTTTTTTGGCTTTGCGGTCGCATCTTTATTCTCTTTCTCTTTATTCAAACTTTCAACTTTTTCTTCCAAGGCTTCTTGCTCATTGGGCTTTTCTGCAACAACTTCATTTCTAACAACTTCTTTATTAAACTTCTGGCTCCTTTTCTTTAGGCTTTTCTACAACTTCTTCTGGGATTTTCCTGGTCTCTTGATTAATCGGGTATACTAATCCATCATACTCTAATCCACTTCTCAAGGTCACTACTTTACATTGTTCATTCCCTTCACGGTGAGGATTCTCTGTCTTGCTTGGCAATGCCCCTTGTGGTCTATTCCTGAATTCTTGAGGTAATTGTCCTATCTGAATCTCCAAGTTCCTTTGCGTGGCTCCTTGACTTTGAATAGTGGCATCGTTCCTTGCCATGTACTCTTTCATTAGAGCCTCTAGATTTGACTCTTGATTAGTATTTTGAACTTGTTCTTGCTAAAAATTCATCTACTGCTGCTATTGTGTAGGCTGAGAATTGAATCCCGTTGAAACTTTTCCAAACTGGTTTACACCGGCATTACTGGAACTTGCTTGACCTGCCTAGGAAAAATTTGGATGTTGTCTCCAACATGGGTTGTAGGTAGCTGAATATGGATTTCGTTCTGGTTTCCTTATTGTCCTACATAGAAAACAGAAGCAGGATTTAATGGACAATTATCAGTAATACATTCCTCATTACAATATCACAATACGGAGTAGAGATAGCAATCACGGGAGCAATATTCGCTTGATTTCCCATGGTCAAGTTCTTCACCATGTTGTGAATAACATTGATTTGAGCTTGCATGGTAGAATTTGCTTCCGTGTCCACAACTTTCACTTGATTCTTTGCAATGGTGATTTCATTCTCTCCCCAATGTCAGTTATTTGTTGAAACTGTATCTAAAATAGCATGTGTTTCATTTGCTGACTTCTTCAGTTAGGATCCATTTGCAAATGCGTTGACTAAAGCTTTTGAAGTTTGATCAAGTCCACTATAAAAATGCTCGATGATAATGCAAGCAGGCAAACCATGATGAGGACACTTCCGGACTAACTTCTGGAATCTTGATGGATGACTTGCCGAATGTTGTATCAAATAAATTTATAATCCTCAACCTCTAAAACTAACTTGTAGATATAGTGGTCGGGGACGAACACAGGGAACACGATTATAATTTATCTATCTTAGATTTATTGTGATAACCAGACTAATGGGGGGATTGAGATACAAGGAGAATAAGTTAGGAAAAATAAATTGCAAGAAATAAAAAGGTAGGAAAATAAAGAGGGAGGTAGATCTCACCTCGGGATTATGCAATCGGTTCTTGGTGTAGGGATAAAAACCCCAGCGCAGTGGAAGCGCATCGAGAGGATCTCTCGCCGTATATTAATTAACATTAAAATACCAATACGAAAAGACAACGTTACTTTAATCATGCATTAAAGTGCTGTAAACTTTTTATAAACATGCTGAAAAACAAGAACAATAAAACTATTTTTACTTTCATGCTTTTCAAAAGAGAGAGAAAGAATCGATATAAACCTTCGTTGTGATCATGATCGATTCTTGCTAACCTCGTTCTTACGTAGAAAACGCAGCAACTCCAAGAAACTTTCGCTGGAATTTTTCTTCTCCAAAAACACAATACCACTGAGGTTACACCGGTATATCTCTAAGTCTAGGAGACAATGGACTGGTGGGTGTCTTTCTCTAAGAGGGAGGCTTGAGAGAATACAAGAGTCTTGTATTGTGAATCTAAGAGTCTTGGGCACCCTAACCTTTAGGTCTAGTGTTCTATTTATAGGAGAAAAGCCATGAATAAAATATTCACATAAAATCAATTATTTTCATAATTGATTTAATCTTTTCCATAATTAATCAATTCCATGACCAATCAATTCCATAATTGATTAATCTTTTCCATAAATGATTAATTACTTCCATAAGTGATTAATTATTTCCATAATTGATTAATTTCCAATTAATTAATACTTTAATTAATTAATCACCGATTAAATATCATATATTTAATTTTCGACCTTGAATTAATTAATTGCCCAATTTAATTTTAGGTCTTAAATTAATTCATATTTGAACTCTTTAAAATTCTCTTATATCCTATAAATTTAATATGAATGAAATTCATATTAATATTTGAATTTCTTCAAATATTTATTTCTCTCATAATAATGTATCAACATACATTATATTGTTTCCCTTAGCAAATTGAACACTTTCAATTTACATTAATTACTTAGTTGCCTCAAATTACTTTACGAGCTACCAGTGAGACCTAATGGACCTGCAGATCAGAAGCTCCAACGATGTGAGATTAATTGGTCAAACTCATTAACCAAATTAATTAATATTCGTTAACTATGTGTACATTCCACTATAGACTTATAGTTGCACTCTTCTCACTGCAGACATATTTATGTGTCCATGGATATAGACCAATAACAACTAGTTAGTCCTTCACGAGTGTCCGTAACACCAGTTGGGTCAAATTACCGTTTTACCCCCTAGGTTACTTCTATTTCCTTAAGTACCATTTCTCCTCTAATGAACAACCTGTTTGTGGTCCAACCATCAAACACAAAACCCTCTCATGCCATTGAGAAGGTAAGGCCCTTTGTTCAAGACCCGGAGACACCACTTAAGGGAACACTCATCTACTTCCCTAAAGTCGGGAAGGAGTGAATTCCATCTTGTGTGATTATGTTCCCAGCTCCCTATTCAGTCTTGTCCCCAAAATGATAGTCTTATTGAGTCGGCATATTGGTCACTCTCACCCATACAAATCAAAGGGCAATCCCTCATGAGCAGGAGTCCATAATCAACTCAGGATTAAGACTAAGTTGTCTAGGTCATCCTAGTGAAATAGAAACCTAACTAGTTAACGGTGTTATAACCAGTGGTTACTATTTCGCGGTCCGGTCTTATGCAAACTCATTGCATAGGATACCCCCACTTGTATGTCTCCTACACGAACGCGTTGGATCATGACGTTTGTATCAAATACAAAGTGGGTCGTATCCATAGTGTTACCAGGATAAGGCACCCAGTCTTATCCCTATACTATAGACTCTTTAGGTTGTATCTGTTGGGTTTTATGCCCTAAAACTCGTAGATAGTAAATGAAACAAATTAATCGATCTCAATAAAGCGTTTTTTGAGTAATTCAATAATTTTGTTATTGAATAATCGAGTTTGCATTAGTAAACCCTAAATCCAATAAACTAAGATCCAAGGTTGTTTAAATGAAACTTGGACTAGTATGTGGGGACATACGGGGATCGGTGTCCAAGTAACAACCTAAAAGGTCTATAGTATAGGGATAAGGCTGGGTACCTTATCCTGGTGACACTATGTGATATGACCCACCTTGTATTGAGATCAAATAACGCTTTATTGAGATCGATTAATTTATTTCATTTACTATCTACGAGTTTTAGGGCATAAAACCTAACAATGTTTAGGTTTCATGATAGATGCATGTTGAATGAAGTAATTACGTTTAATCAATCGATAACGAACAAAGCATGCTGCATGAAACTTCCTTAGCTCGATTTAAAGTGTTTCAATCGAATAAATGCATGTTATAGGTTAATGTGTTTTAATTAATATAAAACCGACATAGACATTTAAAATCTATATCAAATATAAAAGCATGCTCACTTAGGGTTAAAAGGAACTCAAAGATCAATCGATTCAAAACAGTTTTAGGTCGATAACTTGTAAAGCTAAGGTTACAAGAGAACTCACCCGGTTAGATGCTGTCTAAGGCTGGAGGTATTTAAGTTGACGGTTTACAGAACACCTCCTACCTGGGCATCAAGTCGGTACTTGAGTTAGGTTAACCCGAGTTTTATGAGCATGCGTGAGTGATGTAAGGTTTAAATGAGTTTATCACCTAGACATCGTAAGCATAAAATATTTATGCACACCTAGATATAGGTTGTTTCTAAATGGTGCTTTATATAACTTGAAATACTTGATTGTTATACGCTTTCATCACCATTAGAAGTGTTATAGGGCTAATTCATTAAAAGTTGTAAAGAGTTATAATCATTAATGAATAGAAAACCGTCAACCTATAACAAAGAGTTGCATGCTAACATAGGATCTTAGGAAATGAATTGAAATTTAAACGGCTTAAAATTCTATTAGACCTAAGATCACAATTCTAATAGGATTAGAATGTCCTACTTAGTATTTTAAATAGATTTGAAATATGATTAAGTAGGATATAAGAATCTTGGTTATAAGGGAACTCTCCCGGCGCCAAGTCCGGAGCCTGAGTTGAAGTAACCACGGTCTTATTAGCATGCAATGTCACTAGGAATTAAAAAGTTTAATTCACATAGACATTAGAGTAAAGACCTTATTTAATAAGGCATAGACTTAGATAGTTTCTTTTAGCCAGATTTTATCTAAGTCAAATATTAAAAACCCTATACAAAATAGGACACTTCAATGGGAGGAAAAGTAATAAAAACGAGATATTTTAAATCAAGTTTTTACTCCCACGTCCCCCTCTGTTCACACCGTGAGATACATGCTCGGCTTCGCGTCACCCTGGAAGTGACTTCCCTTCGAAAAGTATTAAGCATACATTAATACCAAGGTGAATGGGGAAAGTGTTCATAGTAAGTGGGAGAAGGACACGTGACAACGTATCCTACGGTCTCCAAGCCTAGGTTGCACAGTGAGATTCCTATGATCCGCCTATGTGTCGCCCTGGAAGCGACCATCCCTTTGGAGCCAATAGTTGTCTTTTCCTAACGGTAGCCTGTTGGTGCATACCTCTAGGATCTGAAAGTGGGAGGGTCACACTTACAAGAATAAGTTCTTGGACAAATAAACGGTAGCTAGAAACTAAAAGAATATGAGATGTTCTGGTTTTAGATATTGGCTGAGATATGTCTCAATTCAGTGGAGGAGTAGTTGATCACCCTTCGGTGGCTGTTATTCTAAACCTCTGAAGTATCGTTGCAAAACTATATCGATAGTTTATTAGGGTTACTTTGATTAAATAGTTTTGCTAAAATTGATTGGATTGTTTAAATGGTTAAAGGCAAAAACTAATATAGTCAATTGTTTATTGTTTTCAGCATGTCTTCCTCAATATTACAATCGCTTAAAAACGATAAGTTAACTGACGATAATTATGCTACGTGGAAATCTAGCCCAAATATGATTATGGCTATAGACGATGTACGGTTTATCACAACAGAGGAATGTCCTCTAGTCCCAACTTATTATACATCCCAAACTGCACCTGAGAAGATGGAAAAACAAGGTAAATTTGATTTACTAGTTTTAGAAACTTGTCTTACTGAACATGATCGTAATGCCTGGATACTTGATTCTGGAGCTACCAATCATGTTTGTTTTTCCTTACAGAAAAACAGTTCATTTCGGCAGTTAAAGAAAGATGAAATGACGCTCAAGGTTGGAACGAGAGACGTCATTTCAGCTTCTGCAGTGGGAGATGTCAAGTTGTTTATAGGAGATAGGCTTTTGGTTTTGGAAAATCTGTATATAGTTCCTAAAATACGTAGGAATCTTATATCTATCTCCTGCCTAATTGAACAAGGATATTCTGTAAATTTTGAAGTTAATGAAACGTTCATCTCTCGAAAAGGAATGTTCGTCTGTTCAGCAACATTAGAAAACAACTTGTATGTCATAAGACCAACCGTAACAAAAACAATTTTAAATCACGAGTTATTTAGAACTGCTGATACTCAAAGAAAAAGGCAACGCATTTCTCCAAATAGTAATGCTTATCTTTGACATCTAAGGCTAGGCCACATTAATCTTGATAGGATCAAAAGATTGGTAAAGAATGAACTTCTAAATGAGTTAGAAGACGATTCATTACCTCCATGTCAATCCTGCCTAGAAGGAAAAATGACTAAAAGACCTTTTACGGCAAAAGGTTATAGAGCCAAAGAATTTCGAGAACTTATACATTCAGACCTCTGTGGTCCAATGAATGTAAAAGCTAGAGGAGGATACGAATATTTCATCTCTTTCATAGATGATTATTCGAGATATGGTTACTTGTACCTAATGGCGCACAAATCTGAAGCACTTGAAAAGTTCAAAGAATATAAAGCTGAAGTTGAAAACCTATTAGGAAAAACAATCAAAACTCTTCGATCTGATCGGGGAGGAGAGTATATGGATTTACAATTCCAAGACTATATGATAGAACATGGAATCAAATCACAACTCTCAGCACCAGGAACACCACAACAGAATGGTGTATCTGAAAGGAGAAATAAAACATTGATGGAAATGGTCCGATCTATGATGAGCTATGCTCAGTTGCCCAGCTCGTTTTGGGGACATGCAGTAATGACTGCAGTTGAGATATTGAACAATGTTCCTTCGAAAAGTGTTTTTAAAACACCCTTCGAATTATGGAAAGGACGTAAACCTAGTTTGATATTTCCAGATCTAGGGATGTCCTGCCTATGTGTTAGTGACGAATCCTAAGAAACTGGAACCACGTTCAACATTATGCCAATTTGTTGGATATCCAAAAGAAACGAGAGGTGGTCTCTTCTACGACCCACTAGCAAACAGAGTGTTTGTCTCTACGAACGCTACTTTCTTAGAAGAAGACTATTTGAGAGATCATAATCCACGAAGCAAATTAGTATTAAAAGAAGCTACTGAAGAATCAACAAAAGTTGTTGATCAAACTAGTTCATCAGCTTATGATAGTGCTGAAGCTAGTTCTTTTGGTCAACCTCGTCCTGCTCAAACGTTGAGTATGCCTCGACGCAATGGGAGGGTTATAATGCAGCCTAACCGCTACCTAGGTTTAACTGAAACACAGGTCGTCATACCGGATGACGGCATCGAGGATCCATTGACTTTTAAACAAGCAATGAATGATGTTGATAAAGACCAATGGGTCAAAGCAATGGACCTTGAAATGGAGTCAATGTACTTCAATTCAGTATGGGATCTTGTGGATCCACCTAACGGGATAAAACCCATAGGATGCAAGTGGATCTATAAGAGAAAGAGAGACGCAGCTGGAAACGTGCAAACGTTCTAAGCTAGGCTCGTAGCAAAAGGTTTTACCCAAAGGGAAGGAATTGACTATGAAGAAACTTTTTCCCCTGTTGCTATGCTTAAGTCCATTAGAATTCTCCTGTCCATAGCCGCATATTATGACTATGAAATATGGCAAATGGATGTCAAAACTATCTTTCTGAATGGCAACCTTGACGAGAATATCTATATGTCTCAACCCGAAAGGTTCATTTCCAAGAATGAAGAACAAAAAGTTTGTAAACTAAAACGATCCATTTATGGATTAAAACAAGCTTCAAGGTCTTGGAATCTTCGATTTGATACAACGATCAAATCATTTGGCTTTGACCAAAATCCTGATGAACCTTGTGTTTACAAGAAAATCATCAAGAATAAAGTAGCTTTTTTAATACTATATGTAGATGATATTCTGCTTATTGGGAATAATATAGGATATCTTACCGACGTTAAAAACTGGCTAGAATCGCAATTCCAAATGAAGGATTTAGGAGAAGCACAATTTGTTCTTGGCAACCAGATCATTAGGGATCGCAGGAACAAAACCTTAGCCATGTCTCAGGCAGCGTATATCGACAAAATGTTAGCTCGATATTCGATGCAGGACTCCAAGAAAGGATTATTACCTGTCAGACACGGAGTTCATCTGTCTAAAGAACAATGTCCTAAGACACCTCAAGAAATTGAGGATATGAGACATATTCCCTACGCCTCGCTGTCGGCAGCCTAATGTACGCTATGCTCTGCACTAGGCCAGACATTTATTTTGCAGTGGGAATAGTTAGTCGGTACCAATCTAATCCAAGGTATGACCACTAGACTGCCGTTAAAAACATCCTCAAGTATCTCCGAAGAACGAGGAATTATATGTTGGTGTATGGTTCAAAGGATCTGATCCTTACTGGTTACACCGACTCTAACTTTCAAACTGACATAGATTCACGGAAATCTACATCAGGGTCAGTATTTACTCTGAATGGAGGAGTAGTAGTATGGCGAAGCATTAAACAAGGATGCATCGCTGACTCCACCATGGAAGCAGAGTATGTTGCTGCATGTGAAGCAGCCAAAGAAGCAGTGTGGCTACAAAAGTTCCTGACAGACTTAGAAGTTGTTCCAAACATGAACTTGCCCCTCACTTTATATTGTGATAACAGTGGGGCAGTAGCCAACTCTAAAGAGCCTCGCAGTCACAAACGAGGCAAATACATGGAGAGGAAGTATCACCTAATTCGGGAGATAGTGCAGCGTGGGGATGTGATAGTCACAAAGATCGCTTCAGAACACAACATCGCTGATCCATTTACAAACACTCTCTCGGCTAAAGTGTTTGAGGGTCATCTACAGAACTTAGGTCTACGAGATATGTATATAGCATAACCTAGGGCAAGTGGGAGATGTACAGGGTATAGGAGTGCCCTAGTTTATTGTATTTGTAACATTTCCTTGCTTTGGTTATTTTAATGTATATACATTCCACTCACTAGAGTTTTAGTGCAAGTGGGAGTTTGTTGGGTTTTATGCCCTAAAACTCGTAGATAGTAAATGTAACATTTTGACGACTGTTTATAATAAAGAGTTATTTCCATTCAATAAAGTGTTATTGATTTTAAATGATTAGTATTGCCTAAATATAACCACAAATCCAATAAACTAAGAACCCATGACTATATTATGTATACTTGAAGTTTATGTGTGACATAAGTATGGATCAAGTTCAAGTAAATAGTCTAAACGATCGATAGTATATGGATAAGGTTGGGTACCTTAAACCTGGGGACACTATTAGCGCGACTCACTTTTGTTCTTTAAAGATAGACGATGTGATCCTAATCGTTCATGTATAAGACATGTGAGTGAGGGCGTCCTATGTAAAGAGTTTGCATAGAGATCGGACCAAGAGATAAGTCACTTTCACTTTGTTGAAACTGAACATCTCATACATATAACCTAGGTAACTCGATCTTAATCCTGAGCTAACTATGAACTCCTGTTTATTTAGGATTATCCTTTGATTGTCATGGGTGAAAGTGGCCAAACATCGCCGACTCAATAAGCCTACCATTTTGGGGATAAGACTACATGGATAGTTGGGGACATAGCTTTGCAAGATGGAATTCACTGCTACCCGTTTTAGGGTTAGTAAAGGTTGTTCTCTTAAGTGCTGACTCCGAGTCTTGAACAAAGGGGCCCCACCCTCTCATAACCTTGAGAGGGACTTGGTTCAGTGATTGTATCGCGAACTAGTTGTTCATTAGAGGATCAGTGGAACTTAAGGAACAAGATGTAACTATAGGGGTAAAACGGACATTTGACCTAGCTCTAGTTACGAACAACCGGTGAAGGGTCTACTTACTAATCATGGTTATCTAAAGTGGACAAGAAATATATCTATAGTGAGGGGAGTTCAGCTACGGGCTATAGTGGAGTGTCCCAGAAGCTAACGAACGATGAATAACTAGATTAATGAGATTGACCAGTTATCATCATTTCATTGGAGCCCATGATCTGTAGGTCCATTAGGTCCCTCTACTAGCTCAATAGGAATAAAACTTGGAACAATATGATAGGTTAATATTTGAAACGTTCAAATTCGGAAAAGGATACAAAAGTCGCTTATATACGATATTTAACGACATATTAGTTTAATTATGAATTAAACTTAAAATGAGAGTAATATATTTAAATATGATTTAAATATTAAACACGTGAATAAGGATTCATGTTCGAGAAAATTCGTTAGGAGAAAGAAACCAAGATTGCACAAATGGTATTAATTTAATATAAGATATTAAATTAAATTATTTTATTTTATTTTAATTAAATAAATGATATTTAAATTAAAATAAAAATAAAAGAAAGTGGGATTATTCAGAATTTTATTTGCAAATTTTGAATTTAAAAGAAATTCAAAAGTTAGCAAAGTTTGGAGGTGGTGCTTAATGACTAATCACTTGTAATTAGCCTTATTGCACCACCTAATCTTGTGACTCAAAATGATCCCTATTTGTTGTCAATTTTTTGTGCAATTCTTGTGCATGATTTTCCTCTATATATAGAGGATAAGCTGATGAGAATGAGTGGATTTCTTCAACCTAAAATGCTGCCAAAATTATCCCAAGAACTTCCATGTTCATACTCTCAAGCTTGCTTAAACCCATAAGCTTTCCTTTCCAATTCCTATCAATTGAGGATCCCACAATCCGTTCCAAGGCCTGAGAATAGTAGAGAAGATCCAAGTGGTTGTCCAAAAGCCATTCGTGTGAATTATAAAGCATCGGATTATACGAATTGGGAGCTCCAAGAGGTAGGTACTTTATTACTCTATTTTTGTTCTTATGGACAACATGTCTTCTAGGATTAAATTGATCAAATTGTGTGCCTAAGATCCAAAATTGCTTCCGCATGTGTGATATTAACACCTACAATAATGTATGATATTATTGCATGATGGATGGATTTCATGAGTATTTTAATATAATGGTTATGTTAAATATATGAAATACAATAAGCATGTGGCATGACATTACATAGCTTAAATATAAAGAGTTATATTTAATTTAATGTCTTATGGATGCTTGGGTGATTTTCATGATTTGCATGATATAAGGAGTTATACTAAAAATATGAAAATCAATTTGAATTAAGCATGACACATCCATAGTTTATATAATTGTTATATTAAGTCATGAAATGCAATTGTTATGGTTTATTGATTAATTTGAATGTGGTTGTTAATTAATTAAACCATATAAAGTTTATTATAGGGATAATCATTAAAACTTATAAGAGTTATAATATTAAGGGAAAAATACACTTTTGATCCCTGAGGTTTGAGTTAAGTTACACTTTGGTTCCTGAGTTTTCAAACTCAACAAAAATACCCCTGAGGTTTGAGATAAGGAGCACTTTGGTCCCTGCCGTCTATTTTTCTGTTAAATACTAACGGTTGCTGACGTGGCACTATTATTTTAATAAAAAAAATTATTTTTAAATTTTTTTAAATAAAATATTAAAATAATAAAAATATTATTATTTTAAATTTTTTTATTTCTTCTCTCTCCTTCTCTTTCTTCTTCTCCTTCACCTTCTTCCCATGACTTCTTCCTCTTCACCTGCTCCACAGGGCCGCCGGCCAGCAACAAACGGCAACGAGGGCTTGATCATGGGAGTCGGAACAACGCAAACTCTAGAAATGGATAGGATTTCTTAGGTCCACTTCCAACTTTGACTTTCCCTACGGTAGTATTGTTGGGGTCGACCTCTGAGATCTCAAAAATGGAGAGTCACACTTACGGGAAATTGTTAATGTGTTAATAATTTCCTGACCGAAAAACCGGTAGCTAAGAACTATTGGAATATGAGTTATTATGGGAATAGGGATTGGCTGAGATTGTCTCAATTCAAAGGAGGAGTAGCTGACTGCCCTACGGTAGCTGTTGTTCTAAACCTCTGAAGTATCGTTGCAAAATGAATGTTTACTCTATGGGTCGATCATTACTTTTGCTAAATTGATTGGATTAAAATAATACGATTATTTTTTGTAATGGGTTAATGCAACATCACTTATTAAGTTAATTTGTTTGTTTTCAGCATAAAACGTTCTTTGTATGCCTCGAATAACGCCAATTACAAAACTGGTATTTCTAATACAACTAAGAAAATGAACTTAAACATTAATTGCGTGGAATTGGTCGTAACTGAGGACAGTCCTCAAGCCCACATGTCTAATTCATCTGAAATTGTTCATGATGAACATGACATAGACTGCTTAGCGCATCTCAATGAAAATAAATTTGATTTATTGGTCATTGAAACGTGTATAGCGGAAAATGATGATACAGCCTGGATCCTTGATTCAGGTGCCACTCATCACGTATGCTCTTCCTTTGAGGGAATGAGCTCCTGGCAACAGTTGGATGCTGGGGAAATGACTCTCAGAGTTGGGACTAGGGAGCTCATTTCAGCTAAAGCAGTGGGAGATATTAAAATGTTCTTCTCTAGGGAACACTATATGTTATTAGATAATGTATATATAGTTCCCGATTTTATGCCCTAAAACTCGTAGATAGTGAATGTAACCGTTGACAGGATATTAATGAAATAATATTGATATATTTTTTCATTAAATGTTATTAGTTATTTTATATTTGTCTTTGCCTAAAATAACCCTAATCCAATAAACTAGACATCCTAGGCTGTAATATGAGTCTTGAACTATATGTAGCGACATATGGGAATCATTATTCAAGAAACAGCCTAAAGGGTCTATAGTATAGGGATAAGACTGGGTGCCTTATCCTGGTGACACTATGGATACGACCCACTTTGTATTTGATACAAACGTTATGATCCAACGCGTTCGTGTAGGAGACATGCGAGTGGGGGTATCCTATGCAATGAGTTTGCATAAGACCGGACCGCGAAATAGTAACCACTTGTTATAACACTGTTAACTAGTTGGTTTTCTATTTCACTAGGACGACCTAGACAACTTGGTCTTAATCCTGAGTTGATTATGGACTCCTGCTCATGAGGGATTGTCCTTTGATTTGTATGGGTGAGAGTGGCCAATACGCCGACTCAATAAGCCTACTATTTTGGGGACAAGACCGAGTGGGGAGCTGGGAACATAATCGTACAAGATGGAATTCACTCCTTCTCGACTTTAGGGAAGCATATGAGTGTTCCTTTAAGTGGTCACTCCGAGTCTTGAACAAAGGGCACTACCCTCTCAATGGCACGAGAGGGTTTTCTGTTTGATGGTTGGACCACAAACAGGTTGTTCATTAGAGGAGAACTGGTACTTAAGAAAATAGAAGTAACCCAGGGGTAGAACGGTAATTTGACCCAGCTGGTGTTACAGACACTCGTGAAGGACTAACTAGTCGATATTGGTCTTTATCCATGGACACAGAAAATATGTCTGCAGTGAGAAGAGTGCAACTGTGAGTCTATAGTGGAATGTACACACAGTTAACGAATAATGATTAATTTGGTTAATGAGTTTGACCAATTAATCTCACATCGTTGGAGCTTCTGATCTGCAGGTCCATTAGGTCCCACTGGTAGCTCATAAAGTAATTTGAGGCAACTAAGTAATAAATGTAAATTGAAAGTGTTCAATTTACTAAGGGAAACAATATAATATATATTGATATATTATTATGAGAGAAATTAATATTTGAAGAAGTTCAAATATTAATATAAATTTGAGTCACATTAAATTTATGGAAGTTTGAAAGAGTTCAAATAATGAATTAATTAATTTTAAGGCCTAAAATCTATTTGGGCAAATTAATTAATTCAAGGCCGGAAATTAAATATGTGATATTTAATTGGTTAATTAATTAAAGAATTCATTAACCGGGAATTAATCAATTATAGAAATAATTAATCACTTAAGGAAGTGATTAATCATTTATGGAAATGATCTAATCACTTATGGAAGTAATTAGTCATTTGTGGAAAAGATTAATCAATTATGGAATTGATTGATCTTGGATTGATTAAAAAGGAATAAAGATTGAATCAATTTTGGAAAAGATTGATTTAATTGAATATTTTATTCATGGCCTCTCTTCTATAAATAGAACACTAGACCTAATTGGTTCAGTACTCTTCTCTTGCTCTTAGACTCACAAGACAATACCATAGAATTCTCTCCACAAGTCTTTTGCCTCCTAGACTTAAAGACATACCTGTGTAACCTCTGTGGTTATTGTGTCTTTGAAGAAGAATTTTCCAGCGAAGAAATCACAAGGAGGCTGCTGCGTTTTCGGTCGTTGGAGCATCGTTGGCGAAGAACGGTCAAGTCTACAATGAAGGTTTGTAACGGTTCTTTCCCGTTTCTTTAGAAAAGCATGAAAATAAATTTAGATTTAATTTTCAAGCATGTTTATAGCAATTTCCAACAACTTTAAAGCATGTTTAAAGTTTATTTTACCTTTTCGTAACGGTATTTTAATGTTAATTAATATACGGCGTAAGGTCCTTTCGATGCGCTTCCGCTGCGTGGGGACTTTTATTCCCTTCATATATATAGTTCCCAAAATAAAAAGAAATTTGATTTCTGTTTCTTGTTTGCTAGAACAAGGATATTCAGTGTCATTTTCTGTGAATGAAGCTTTCATTACTAAAAGGGGTACTGATATATGTTCTACAAAAATGGAGAACAATTTGTATGTTTTAAGACCAATAGAGTCTAGAGCTATTTTGAACAATGAAATCTTTAAAACAGCCGAGACTCAACCAAAAAGGCAGAAAGTTTCTCAAAGTACCTATCTTTGGCACTTGAGACTTGGCCACATAAATCTCAATAAGATTGGGAGATTGGTTAAGAACGGACTTCTAAGCCAGTTAGAAGATGGTACTTTACCTCCGTGTGAGTCATGTCTCGAAGGTAAGATGACCAAACAACCTTTTACTGGAAAAGGTTATCGCGCCAAGGAGCCCTTAGAACTCGTACATACGAATCTCTATAGTCCAATGAATGTAAGAGCTCGAGGAGGGTATGAATATTTCATCTCTTTCATAAATGATTATTCAAGGTATGATTATTTATACCTAATGAATCATAAGTCTGAAGCCCTTGAAAAGTTCAAGGAGTACAGGACTGAAATTGAGAACTTGTTAGGTAAAACTATTAAAACACTTCGATCTGATCGAGGTGGAGAGTATTTGGACTTAAAATTCCAAAACTATTTGATAGAACATGGAATCTTGTCTCAACTCTCAGCACCAGGTACGCCTCAACAGAATGGTGCATCTGAAAGGAGAAACAGAACCTTGTTGGACATGGTTCGATCTATGATAAGCTATGCTCAACTGCCTAGTTCCTTTTGGGGTTATGCAGTAGAGACTGCAGTTTATATTTTGAATGTAGTTCCCTCAAAGAGTGTTTCTGAAACACCATTTGAGCTCTAGAGAGGGCGTAAAGCTAGTTTACGTCATTTCAGAATTTGGGTTGTCCTGCACATGTGCTAGTGGCAAACCCAAAGAAATTGGATTCACATTCAAAATTATGCCTATTCGTAGGCTACCCAAAAGAAACAAGGGGTGGATACTTCTTCGATCCACAAGAAAATAAAGTGTTTGTTTCGACAAATGCTACTTTCTTAGAAGAAGACCACGTTCGAGAACACAAGCCACGCAGTAAAATGGTGTTAAGTGAACTTTCTGGTGAAGCTACGAATGAATCAACAAGAGTTGTCGATGAGGCTGGACCTTCAACAAGGGTTGTTGATGAGCCCAGTACACAGACTGGACCTTCAACAAGAGTTGTAGATGAGCCCAGTACATCTGGTCAAGCCCATCATTCTCAACAGTTGAGAATGTTGTTGCCTTGTAAGGTGGGGTTAAAATATTCAATGAAATTCCACACAATGCACGTGCAAGTATACACGGCCAGCAGCAAGTGATAAGTATATTAATATTATCTCCACAGGGATTAGAACAAGAAAATTCCTATGCTTAAACTTAATTTCTAGCAAATTCAAAATGGTAACCGATTAAATTTTAGTAATGTCTAAATTTAGGTGCTTTGATAAAATAAATTGCAGAAATAAACATAAAACAAGGCAAGGTGCAAAATGCTAGAGAAACGAGACTTGCAACAAGGTTAAGAAAATAGGCTCGGATTAGGAACTATTTGTATTTCTCTAAACATCAAACGCTGGAGCAAGAACTTTGCTCCCTCAATCCACACAGCAGTTTCTCACGGAATCTTCCTAGATCTCCTAAAATAGCAGATTAACTCCCATTAACCCACTTCATTTTAAACATGCTGTATTATGTGCATTAGGTGAAGTGTTATCCCTAACTCCTTCACTTAGCTAGCTACTAACCCTAACAAGGAGCTAATGTGATTTTGAGTATTCAGCCACCCTTGTTTTTCCCAAAACTAAAGATGACAGTGCAAAGAAATGGTTGACCGGACGAAATCTTTGCTTAAGCATTAAACACCCTCAAAACCAGATTAAGAAAGCTAAGGAGCTCAGCTCCAATGTTTAGATTAATACAAAAGTATCATAATCCTCACCTTAAGGTGATTAGTGCATGTTACAAGCTGAAAACAAAATAAAACAACCAGAAAAAGCCATAAGAAACTTAAAACACAGCTACTCAAAGTTCAAGAGAAGAAGAAAGAAAAATAAAGGAAGAAGGCGCCGGAAATGGAAAGGTTGCAGCAGATGCTCCTTCCAAATGTCAGCTTCCCCTTCTTCTATGGAATCTCCTTCTCTTCCCTTCTCGATTTCTCCACTGCTGTCTGTATGTATATATCCTTCTCTTTTTGTTTCTTCTCCTTTTTATATCCTTCACAAATGTGGTTGCCCTAAAAAAAAATATTCCTCTCTTCATTGAATTCAGGGCTACATCAGCTTCTTTTCAGCAAGATGGCAGACTCCCATTGGATGAAAGAGCTGATTGTAATAAAAAGTGCCAGCTCATTTAATGAACCGACTTTTCTCTCGTGTGAATCACGTGTGAACTTTGCTCCAGAATTGATCCAGCAATTCCATCTCCAGCTCCTCAATCACTTTAACTGCTACACATGCTGCCTTTAGTCTGCTACCAAATTGACTTTATGGATCTACAATATAAGTACACAAATTTTAATGCATTTCAGTTTCAAAACAGTAGCAAAATATTAACTATTTCCTCAAAGATGATTCAGACCAAAGCATGAGATTTATAGAGGGAAAATATCAAAATATGCTAGCCAATTACTCCCATATTAAAGAATCCAAGCTAAAAGATAAGGTAAATAACTCTTATACTAAGAGTTATCAAACCCCCAAACTTGAATCATTGCTCGTCCTCGAGTAATGCTAGCCTGGATCAAATCCTCACCCTTTGCCTATAATTCAATCATACATATATCATCATCTCAATCAAGAAAATTGCGCTGCTACTATTGACTCCCAAAGCTAACTAAAAGATCAACACAATTTTCCTCAAACAAAAGGCTCTTGGAAAACTTAAATGATGTCCTGTACTTTTTACCCCTAGCTTAGCTTATACATTGCACCACATTCACCACTCTTTTGCACATGCCAAGATGTTTATCCACAGATTGTAGCTCCTAAAACTAACTCGACTAGCATCCAAATCCTCAAGCCAACCATACAATCCGACAATCAACCTCTACCCTCCATAACCCTTTTAACTAATTCTAGCTTTTTTTTTTTTTTTTTTTTCAAAATACCTTAAGAGAGTCCCCAAGGTCACAACCCTTAATCTAGGAATGACAACATTTTATGATGAAGTGCACCCTAGCTTCTAGGTTCATCACCTTTAAAGGATCAACACTCATTTTCCCACAAAGATATCCTATTAGTTACTTCCCCCTTGCTCCTCAGAATGGCGACATTTTATGATGAAGCTCACCTAAGTCCTGGGAGGGGTGCAACTAACAGGGCTACACTCATCCTTTCTTTTAGATTTTTTTTTCTTCTTTTTTTTAGAAGGAATCTTCTTTTTCCTAAGCCACTTTCTGACGCAAGGGCAAACTATGGGTATCATAAATGCCTCTGGTTACTCGGCTACTTAAGAAAAAGATAGATTCTCTTATTTAGAAAGGATTGAGTGCATCTTATAAGGAAAAGAGGAGTGCTCTCACAAGGGCTTATTCTACTGTTTTTTTTTTTTTTTCAAAGGGAATCACCACACCCCCAAACTTAAACTACTCATTGTCCCCAATGAGAAAATTAGCTAGGAGAGACCCCCAAACTTATTTCGAAGCTAGAATTTAAGGCTTGAGAGTTAAACAACCTAGATCTTGATTAACGAAGGCAGCTCTCCTACGACACTAGCTGAGATAAGAAAGGCTCTAAAATCATGGACTAACACAAGGACTTATTGTGCAAAAGTGTGATGATATTGCTACAAGGATATTCTAAGCTATAGGCAATTCAGAACACTCATCCAGCACAAATTTTCAGCCACAAACTCATTTGAATAGTCTAAAACAAAATAAGGGATTCAGAGCAGCAGCACAAACTAACTAGATTGAGACCATGCTACTACTTTGCCCCAGCAAAGGACATCATTGATCCAGCAAAGCTAAACATAATTTCATTCAATGCATTCATCGATTCTTTAGACAGCAGATTCATTTTCCTCTTCTCTCTTTTTTTATAACTCATGCACAAGCACAACACAGCAATGCAGCCCAAAATATGATGTTTCATTTAATTCCTTTTTCTTTTTGCATACAACTTAAATCAGACGCCACAAAATCAGGATAAAAAGAAAACTAAGGGGCTGTTTGGGGCACTAAATAGGTTATAATAAAGGGGGCTATTATAACCTATTCAGTGTTTGGGGCATCAACAAAAATAAATGGTGAGGTGGGTTACTTTTACCCCCGATTATTTTATCCATTCTCTACAGTAACCATCATTCAACCCACTCGATTATTCTATCTATTTTCTACAGTAACTCTCTCCTCTCTTCCTCCATGCGACTCCTTGACTTTTCCGACGACCGTCGGTCGCCGTCGGCCGGCGAAGTTTCCGGCGACTTTTCCGACGACTTTTCCGGCGATCGCCGACGACTTTTCCGGCAACTGATTTTTTTCCCTTTTTTTTCAGATTTCTTCTCATTTTCATTTTGAAAAATATAAAAAAATGAAAATAAAGAAAAAAAAAGAAGAAAAGAAAGAAAACGAGGAAAAAAAATTTGGTCGTCGAAAAATTTGTCGGCAACCGCCGGAAAAGTCGTTGAAAACGTTGTCGGCATTAGGGTTAGAGGAAGAAGAAAATGATGAAGATGGAGTTTGAGGTTGAGGAAGAAGATGGAGATGATGATGGAAATGGAGGAAGAAGATGATGAAGATGAAGATGGAAATGGAGGAATAAGATGAAGATGATGGAGATGGAGGAATAAGATAAAGATGGAGGAAGAAAATGAAAAAGAAGGAAAAAAGAAAAAGAAAAAAACGATTTTTGGTCATTCCATGTTAGAAACACTTACCAGTTTCTCAGTTGGTCATTCCATGTTAGAAACACTTACCAGTTTCTCAGTTGTCTTTCTACATATATAAATATGAAGTTTTATTAAATATAGAGTTTTATTATATAATTTCTTTGTACATAAGCATTTACTATTTTTACATTGAAAATACAGGAATGAAACAAATATGGTTTTCCAATATGAAATCATAAAATGACTTCTTTTGTGAAAAATCATGACCCTAAAACAAAGAAAATCAACTCTTACCTTAGGTTATTTTTGTCTTCTTTTAAGTTAAACACATCATTTAACCAGTATACCCAATACTTTATTTTTTTTACAACTGAATCCAAACAATTTTTTATTGATATTTGCAAAATATAATATTTGACATACAAAGTTGTATGAGGAAAAAAAAAAGTCAGGAAAAGAACAGTCAACTTGAACATTTGATTCAGAATCTCATGTTAAACATATCTGCATCCCAAACACAGATTATTTTATCCCAGACTAAAATAATCTGCACTCCAAACACAGATTATTTTATCCCAGACTATAATAATCTGCACCCCAAACACAGATTATTATAACCCCCAGACTATTATAATCCCCAGATTATTATAACCACCAGATATTATAACCAATTCAGCGCCCCAAACAGCCCCTAAAAGAGCAGACAACAACCTAACTAACAAACACAAAATAACATAAAACAGAACAAAACAAGGGATTCACAAACATCCCTGATCACACATTGAGATCTGCATCGATCTCTTCTTCATTCTCTTCTTGATTTTCTGGAAGGTGGGGGATCCAAGGCACGAGCACTTCATTTGGAAATGGAGGGAATGGAGGGTACGGTCGAGTGAAGTTGGCTTGCATCGCCTTCTTCAAAATTGCATCTCTCTGCTGAGCATACAACCAGTAAGCTTGCTGTTGCCCTTCCATGTGCTCTATTCTCTTTAAAACCACGTCCAATTGGTCCAAAACCTTATGGACCCCAGACATCAACCCTCCTTGCCTCTGTTGACCTTCTCCTCTCATAAGCCTATCCATATTTGCAGCATCAATGATTCCTTTTTCAAAAAGGATGTCGTCTTCTTTTTGGATAGGGACTCCGGCTCTTTTACACAGCATTGTTATGGTGCTTGGAAAACATAGTCGCCCAACCTTCTTCCTGAAACACAGAAAAATTTCAGTGGAAATTATCTTCCCCAAATCAACGCTCAGATTTTTCATTATGGCAAAGGTCAGAAGGACTCGCTCCATTGATATAGTAGAGTCGTGAGTTGTTGGGAGAATTCGATTTCGAATCAGCGCCAGCCACACATTTGCATCGGGTTTCATATAAGTGGCTAAGAAATGTTCGGGCACGATTCTTAGAAATCTGCCAGCTAGCTCCCTCAATACCTACTTCTGATATAGCAGCTTTTAATTGCTCTTCTGATGGAGCAATTACCATCTCATTGAACATTGCTCTAGGGAAGTCTGGAAGGTGATAAAGATCATTGATTGCTTCAGGCGACCAATCCACGGGCACTCCTCTGACAATCGTTTGAAAGCCCTCTTCTTCATCAACATTTGCATAGAATTCTCGAACAACTTGGATACGTGCAAGCTCCGGCTTCTTACAAAAAATATCCCAGCTGAGATTTGCAATCCCAGATTGAAGAAAACTAGGAAGCTGACTGAATGGAGATTGAAATCCTCATTCCGCAAGAAATCCTCTTCTTAGAAGAGCTTCATACCTTGCTCTAGCAGCTTCGTTGATGAAGCAATCCACCGATGCTACCTGCGGAACCAAGGCTTCCTTACCTTTGCTGGAATATTCAGCTTGCTTGGTCTTCTTCTTCTTCTTTTTCAACTGCTCAACTAATGGGATATGCTCATCATCAACGGCTTGCTCTTGCTCTTCTCGGCTTGCATACTGAACAACAAATGGTTCTTTAGCTACAACACGCTTTTTCTTACCCTTCTTCTTTGCTGGGGCTTCAACCTCAGACCGCTCAATGTTGAGGCTTTCCTCTAGAATATTGCTCTCTCTTTGCTGAGCCTCTGATTTTTTTCCTCTTGTTTTAGGCGGCATTGTGGCGATTTAGCACTCTAAGAAGGGAGGTATTAGCTATGGAATATGCTGAAGCTTGGGTTTATGGGGAGCTTTAAAAGGTTGAAGATGAGGGCTCTATCGATTTTTTCCTTTTTTTTCTTTAAAACCGAATAAGATTTTTGGGGGGGAAAAATCTTGCATTAAAATGAAATCTATTTTCTCCTTAATTGCCGATTTGACCACTCCTTTTGGAAACCCTAATTTCCACTCATCTTATCAAATTTCTCTTCCCCATGTCTTGCATGTCAGCCTTGAGCCACGTGATTTACATTCACTATAACTTCCTCTTTCCCTTTTCAACTTTCTTCCAAAAAAATCAGTCATTTCAATCATATCAACTTTATTTCCAAAATGATGATGAATAATAAAACCCTTGCCTTCTTTAAAAAAAAAATCTGCAACAAAGAAAGACAAGAAATTAAAAGAAATCAAATAAAAACAAATTAACTAAACCAACGATAAATAAACTTAAAGAAAATACAACCATTTTCGGGAGCTCAATTGAAACCCACTGTTAAAGCCACAATGCTCCCTCAAAATTTTTACTACATCAATCCCCAGATTATTGGAGAGAAGCTAACTTTCTTTGAACTTCTTCTCCCCAATAATGCTTAATTCTCTGACCATTAACCTTGAATTCCCTACCATCTTTTTCATCCTTCAACAAGATTGCTCCATAGGGAAATACATCTAAAACTGTGAAAGGACCAGACCAACGAGACTTAAGTTTTCCTGGAAAAAGTTTAAGTCTGGAGTTAAACAAAAGCACCTTTTGTCCCTTTTCATATTGCTTCGGCAAAATTTTCCTATCATGCCACATCTTGGTTTTTTCTTTATACATCTTGGCATTTTCATAGGAAGTCTGCTTGAACTCCTCTAATTCCACCTATTGCAACTTCCTCAATGATCCAGTTGCCACATGATCAAAATTTAATTTCTTAAGAGCCCAAAAGGCTTTGTGTTCTAATTCTAAAGGTAAGTGGCAAGCTTTACCGAAGACGAGCCTATAAGGAGACATTCCTAAGGGAGTTTTATAAGCTGTCCTATAAGCCCAAAGAGCATCCTCAAGCTTAAGAGACCAATCTTTTCTATTGGGACTAACTACCCTTTCCAAAATTCCTTTTATCTCCTTATTGGAAATCTCGGCTTGGCCATTGGCTTGGGGGTGGTAGGGAGTGGAAATTTTGTGCTTAATGTTATATTTGGCCAACATGCCACTCATTAACCGGTTAACAAAGTGAGATCCCTCATCACTTATCAATGCACGAGGGGTGCCAAATCTTGTGAAAATGTGCTTGTGGAGGAATCTCAACACAGTCTTAGCATCATTTAAGGGGCAAGCAATGGCTTCAACCCACTTAGACACGTAATCAACCGTTAAGAGAATGTATATGTTACCAAAGGAAGGTGGGAAAGGTCCCATAAAGTCGATCCCCCATACATCGAAGAGCTCTATCTCTAGAATATAGGTAAGGGGCATCTCTTCCTTCAAGCCAATAATTCCTTTCCTCTGACAACTATCACAAGTTTTGCTAAACAATGAGAGTCATTAAAAACCGAGGGCCAATAGTATCTAGATTGAAAAACTTTAGCTGCTGTCCTTTGACCACCAAAATGCCCTCCATAAGGGGCTGTGTGACAGTGCTCCAAAATTTCAGGAACTTCCTCTTGAGATACACATCTTCTCACTAACCCATCTTCACATTGTCTATACTGAAGGTGTTCATATAACACATGCGGAAGCAATTGAAGATCGGAAGCACTTAAGACATTCAATTTTGCTCCTAAAGCATGCATGTTCTATAAAAGACAGAATATAGAGTTGAGAGAACACCAACCTTTGTAGCTCACTTATGTGGAACTCCTTGTGGTGTTTGCCTCTCCTATGCTCCTTGGACAACCTCTAGAGTCTTCCCTACTATTCTCTTGGGCCTAGAAAGACTTGTGGGAGTCTATAGAAGAAAGATAGAAGGGAATGCTTGATGGTACAAGCTTTTGGAAGGAGATGAAATGAGAGAGAATTTGAGGGAGAAAATTTGCAGCATAACACTAAATGAAAGCTTGCTCTTCTTGAATCTAATTCAAGCCCCTTTTATAGACATCTCCCATGCAAAGACAAGCTTCATGACACTTAGCCACATGGCCAAGATGCAACTCAAAGTGGATTCTAGGTGTCTACTTCACAACACATGCATCTAGTGCATGGTTGTGTTGTTTTCCACTATGCATCATCATGCAAGAGTGGAAATGCCACTAAATCCATTATGAATTGTATCCTAATTGTAAATTTTCAGCTTGCAATTCATTTCAATTTCAATTCAAAATTGAAATTGATTTCTAGGCAATTAATTGGGACATTTCCAAGTAATTTTGATATGATTGATCCAATCAATCTTTATCACCTAATGTCATGAATTATATATGATTCCTAATACATATATATGGTATTTAAAACACTTTCAAATACCTCATCTCTCAATTCCTAATTTAATTCATAATTAAATCATTGTGTCGAACACGTCTTACGATAAAAACCCTATTTCCCGTTTTTGAACGATTCAAAAATTCCTATCAATATGTTCTAGGCTTTAATCCGATATGAGCTAGTAGAGGGACCTAATGGACCTATAGATCATGGGCTCCAACGATTCAAGGCTAACCGACTAATCTCATTATCTAAGCTAGCCAACATTCGTTAACTATCGGGACACTCCACTATAGCCCGATAGTTGCACTCCCCTCACTATAGATATATTTCCGTCCACTTGATTTAACCATGTTCAGTAAGTCGTTCCTTCACAGGTTGTTCGTAGCTATAGCTAGGTCAAATAACCGTTACACCCCTATAGTACTTCTTGTTCCTTAAGTTCCACTAATCCTCTAATGAACAATCGGTTTGCGGTCCAACCATCAAACCTAAGTTCCTCTCGATCCAACGAGAGGGTGGGGCCCCTTGTTCAAGTCCTGGAGTTAGTACTTAAGAGAACAACCTCTCTGCTATCCCTAAAATGGGTAGGAGTGAATTCCGTCTTGCGAAACTATGTCCCCAGCTATCTATTCGATCTTATCCCCAAAATGGTAGGCTTGTCGAGTCGGCGATGCTGGCCACTCTCACCCATGCAGATCAAAGGATAATCTCTCATAAACAGGAGTTCATAGATAGCTCAGGATTAAGAACGAGTTACCTAGGTCATCTATGAGAAATAGTCAGTTTCTTCAGTAAACGGCGTTATAAAGAGAAAGTGACTTATTTCGTGGTCCAGTCTTATGCAAACTCATTGCATAGGACGCCCCCACTCGCATGTCACCACATGAACGATTTAGGATCTCATCGTTTGTACTTAATACAAAGTGGGCCGCGTCCATAGTGTCACCAGGATAAGGCACCCAACCGTATCCTTATACTATAGACTATTTTGACTATAAACTTGAACTTGATCCTACGATATGTCCCTACATATAGTTCGAGTATTCATTTTATAGTCAAGGATCTTAGTTTATTGGATTTAGGTTAATCATTCGCAATTTACATATTCAATAACATCTTTTACTGAATAACCTCAATAACGTCTTTATTGGAAATAGAATATGTTTAATGATTTACAAACTACGAGTTTATAGGACATTAAACCCAACAGACTCCCACTTGGACTAGAAACTCTAGTGGGGTACATAAAGTTAGGTGTGAGAGAAGTATAAAGACAATAAACTAGGGCATCAACCATACCCTTACATTTCTCCCACTTGCCCTAGTCTAATAAAGCTCGTAATCCTAGATTAACTAGGTGACCCTCAAAAACTTTAGCCGTGAGGGGTTTTGTAAACGGGTCAGCCATGTTGTGCTCCGAAGCAATCTGCGTGACGATCACATCTCCTCGTTGCACGATCTCCCTGATGAGATGGTATTTGCGCTCAATATGCTTTCCTCGCTTGTGACTTCGAGGTTCCTTAGAGTTTGCAACTGCACCACTGTTATCACAATAGAGGGTGACAGGCAGTTGCATATTTGGAACAATTTCCAACTCTGTTAGGAATTTTCTTAGCCATACTGCCTCTTTTGCTGCTTCACAGGCGGCTACGTACTCTGCTTCCATGGTAGAGTCAGCAATGCAACCTTGCTTAATACTCCTCCATACTATTGCTCCTCCATTTAGAGTAAACACAGATCCCGATGTTGATTTTCTTGAATCTATATCGGTCTGAAAATCTGAGTCAGTGTATCCTGTAAGGATCAGATCCTTAGCTCCATACACGAGCGTATAATCCCTAGTTCTCCTTAGATACTTAAGGATGTTTTTAACGGCAGTCCAATGCGCATGACCAGGATTGGACTGAAATCTGCTGACAATTCCTACGGCATAGCATATGTCGGGTCTGGTACTCAGCATGGCATACATCAAACTACCAACTGCTGATGCGTAGGGAATTCGTCTCATTTCCTCAACTTCTTGAGGTGTCTTAGGACTTTGTTCCTTTGATAAGTGAACCCCGTGTCTAAAAGGTAATAATCCTTTCTTGGAGTTCTGCATCGAATATCGTACCAACATTTTGTCGATATATGATGCTTGAGACAGTGCTAGCGTTTTCTTCTTTCTATTTCTAATGATTTGAATGCCCAGAACAAATTGAGCCTCACCCAAATCTTTCATTTGGAATTGAGTCGCTAGCCATTGTTTTACGTCAGTCAGGAATCCTACATTATTCCCAATAAGTAGGATATCATCTACGTATAGAACTAGAAAAGCTACAGTGGATTTGACGATTTTCTTGTAAACACAAGGTTCGTCAATATTCTGCTCAAAGCCATACGTTTTGATCGCAGTGTCAAAACGTATATTCCAGGATCTTGATGCTTGTTTCAATCCATAAATGGATCGTTTAAGTTTGCAAACCTTTTGCTCATCACCCTGGACTATGAATCCCTCTGGTTGAGCCATATAGATAGTTTCTTCAAGATTGCCGTTCAAAAAGGCTGTCTTGACATCCATTTGCCATATTTCATAATCATAATATGTGGCAATGGATAAGAGTATTCTAATCGACTTAAGCATGGCAACAGGGGAAAAAGTTTCTTCAAAATCGACTCCTTCCCGCTGAGTAAAACCCTTTGCCACAAGTCGAGCCTTAAAGGTTTGAACCTTACCGGCTTGGTCTCGTTTTCTCTTGTAGATCCATTTGCAACCAATAGGTTTTACCCCATCCGGCTGCTCTACAAGATCCCAGACCGAATTGAAGTACATTGACTCCATTTCGAGATCCATGGCTTTGATCCACTGGTCCTTATCAACATCATTCATTGCCTGATTAAAGGACAATGGATCCTCTACACCATCATCAGACGTGATGGTTTGAGTTTCTGTTAAACCCATGTAACGGTCAGGTTGAATTATAACCCTCCCACTACGTCGAGGCTCTCTCACTACCTGAGATGGATGTGTTTGATCAACAACTTTTGATGGACCAGCTTGATCTACAACTTTTGTAGATTCTTTTGTAGTTTTTCTTGAAATCTCATCTAATACTAGCTTACTGCGAGGTCGATGATCTTTTATGTGATCTTCCTCAAGGAACGTAGCGTTTGTCGATACAATCACTTTATTATCCTGAGGATCGTAAAATAGACCACCTTTCGTTTCTTTAGGATATCCTACAAATAAGCACAGTTTTGAACGTCGTTCCAACTTCTTTGGGTTTTGTACTAACACGTGTGCCGGGCATCCCCAAATCCTGAAGTGACGTAAACTACCTTTACGCCCTTTCCATAGCTCATAAGGTGTTTCAGAAACACTTTTAGAGGGAACCATGTTCAAAATGTATACGGCAGTCTCAACTGCATATC
Source organism: Luffa aegyptiaca (assembly GCA_017139565.1). NCBI lineage: Eukaryota > Viridiplantae > Streptophyta > Magnoliopsida > Cucurbitales > Cucurbitaceae > Luffa > Luffa aegyptiaca. Next base: position 31,386,163 of record CM029397.1, read on the forward strand.
CCCAGAACGAATCAGGCAACTGAGCATAGCTCATCATTGATCGAACCATGTCTAACAAGGTTCGGTTTCTCCTCTCTGATACACCATTTTGTTGTGGTGTAGCAGGGGCTGAGAGTTGGGACGTAATTCCATGTTCTATCAAATAGTCTTGGAATTGTAGGTCCATATATTCTCCACTTCGATCTGATCGTAGTGTTTTAATCGTTTTACCTAAGTGGTTCTCAACCTCGGTCTTGTACTCTTTGAACTTTTCAAGGGCTTCAGACTTGTGATGCATTAGGTAAAGGTAGCCATACCTTGAATAATCATCAATGAAGCTGACGAAGTATTCATACCCTCCTCGTGCTTTGACATTCATAGGACCACAGAGATCTGAATGCACGAGTTCTAAAGGTTCTTTGGCCCTATAACCTTTTTCTGAAAAAGGTCGTTTGGTCATTTTTCCCTCGAGGCAGGACTCACATGGTGGTAACGAGTCATCTTCTAACTGGTTTAGTAGTCCACTCTTTACCAATCTTTCAATCCTATTGCGATTTATGTGGCCTAATCTCAAGTGCCAAAGATAGGTATTAGGAGAAACTTTCCGCCTTTTGTTTTGAGTTTCTGCTACTTTAAACATTTCCGTATTAAAAATAGCTTTAACTTGAATTGGCCTTAACACATATAAGTTGCTTTCAAGTTTTGCAGAACATATATGCATACCTCTTTTGTTAACAAACACTTTATTAATATCAAAAGATACTTGGTATTCATGTTCAATCAAACAAGAGATAGAAATTAAGTTCCTTTTTATATCGGGAACGTACAAGACATTTTCTAGTAACAAAAATCTATCTCCAAAAGACAACTTAAGAGTTCCTGAAGCTCTGGCTGTGACGACCTCTCCAGTTCCAACTTTGAGAGTTACTTCGCCGTCTTCCAGCATATGCCAGGAACTAATTTCCTGTAAAGAAGAGCATACATGGTTAGTCGCTCCTGAATCTAATATCCAGGCAGAGCTATCTTGCTCAACTAAACATGTTTCGATAACGAGCAAATCATATTTACCTTGTTTTTCCTTTTCAGCCTTCTTTTCTGCTAGGTACTTGGGACAATTGCGTTTCCAATGTCCGTCTACATTACAATGGAAACATTTTCCTTTATCTGCAGCTTTAGTTTTTGCCTTGCTTCCCACTGGAGCTTTTCCTTTCCCTTTATCCTTCTTTTTCTTCATTTGAATACTCTTATTCTTTGAAGTGGAAGGTCCAGACTTGGTTCCTGAGGATGATCCCTTTTGGAACCTTTTGGTTGTAGCAACATTTGCCTCCCCTTCATGTCCCCTCTTAGTGAGACTTTGGTAAGTCTGGAGCTCGTTTAGCAAAGTAGTCAGGTTAAAGTCTATTTTGTTCATGACAGCGTTTGTCCTGAACTGAATGAAGCTCTTCGGAAGAGACTCCATTATGAAACTTACTTGACTACCCTCGTCAATTGTAGCACCGTTTACTTCAGCAATGTTAAACTGAACCATCATGTTCAAAACATGTTCCCTAACTGAAGCACCTTCCTTCATTCGGGAATTGTAAACATTCTTGAGAGCTTCGTGCCTGATTTGTGAGGACGGTTGTCCAAACATACCTTGCAACGAAGTCATGATCTCCCTTGCGGTGACCATCCTCTCGTGTTTTTTCGACAAGACATCCGAAATGCTTGCTAAAATATAGACTCTTGCTTTATCATTAGCTCGAGTCCATTTCTCATATGCTTCCCGAACAATTCGGTTTGTTGACGAGCCAGGGTTAGGCGGACACTCTTCGGTAAGGACAAATCTAAGATCCTCGATTACTAGTATTGTGTTTAGATTAGACTTCCAAGTTCCATAGTTATCCCCGTTAAGCTTATCCGAAGCGAGTAATTGTACTAGTGAGCTAGACATGCTGAAAAATTAAACAAAGCTATTAGAAATTGCTTATTAACCATTTTTAGACAAAATCCAATCAAGTTTTAGCAAAAGTAATAATGTACCCAGGATTATTATTTTGCAACGACACTTTAGTGAGTTAGAGCAACCGCTACCGAGGGGCAGTCAATTACTCCTTCACCAAACCAAGACGTTCTTGACTAAATACTAATCCCAGAATAACTCTTATTCCTATAGTTGTTTAGTTATCGTTACGTTTGGTCAGGAATTTACTAACACTTAGTAACCCTTGTAAGTGTGACCCGCCGTTTTAAGATTACAGAGAACGGCCCCAACAATGCTACCGAATGGAAAAGCTAATGTTGGAAATGGTCCTAAGTAATCCTATCCATCTCTGGAGTTTGCGTTGTTCCGATCTCCATGTTACAACCCTCCGAATGGTTAGTAGCTCCAGGGCATACAAGCAGGCGCAACATGGAAATCTCACGGTGCAACCTAACGGAGGAGACCGCAGGATGTGTTCACACACTTCCTTCACTCACTTACTATAAATACTTTCTCCATTCACCTTGTTATTGATTTATGCAAACACCTTCCGAATGGAGCAGTTGAGGTATAATCAACACGAGGCCAAGCATAAATCTCACCTTGTGAACAAAAGGGAGAACGTAAAAGGGAAATGGATTTGATATATCTCTCCCCTCCCACTAAGTATTTTAAACGGTTTTGGGTATACTTATACTTAGGTGAATTCCGGCTAATTGAATAACCCTAAGTCTAAGTTCATATAATCTTACGATGTCTAGGTGATAACGATTAAAACCTCACATCACACACGTGCATGCTCATAAAACTGGGTTAACTTTAACTCAAGAACCGACTCGATGCCCAGGTAGGAGGTGTTCCGTAAACCGTCAACTTAAATACCTCCAGCCTTAGACAGCATCTCGTCGGGTGAGTTCTCTTGTAACCTATGTTTTACAAGCTTATCGACCTATTTGAATCTAATTGAAATCGATCGAGAGTTGGATCAAATTAACCCTAAGTGAGCATGCACCTTTTTCTTTGTTATAGATTTTAAATTTCTATGTGATTTATAACAATTATAAATCTAAACTATAACAAACTTGCCTTTTGAATATAACTCTTATAAACAAAATTCTAAGGAAATTTCATGCTTCATGCTAGGTTAATTTTATCTTTTGATTAATATAACTTTTATATCAATTAATCAATTTTAATTAACCATTCAAGCATGAATCTCCCTAAATCAATACAACATTTATATCAATTTAAACATAAAATTTCCCTCATGCATTTGAACTATTAATAACACTTATTAAAAAATGCATGAACATGCTTTCCTATGGTGGGATTTTAAACTATATGGCATGCTCATAATGCACATACATTTAATCCAATTAAACCATACATTCTCAATGCATAAAAGAAATTAAATCAAGCTAAAATGGAATGGTTTGGCAATTTAAAACAAACAATCAACTAATTATTACAATAATAATCAATAAAATTGCTTGTGATGATCCCGAGCTTTACGAACCGACCCGAACCAACCCTCCATGGAGTTAACGGGCCTTCAAATATGTGTAAAAAAAACTGCAGCAGACCGAACCGGACCCGAAAAGAAGAAGAAAAAAAACTGCTGCTGCTGGAATTTTACTTTTCTGCTGCGTCTTCTCCGGTTTTTCTTCGATTTTACAGCCTATATGGACTCTAATGACTCTATAAAAATTACAGACTATAGTACACACATTAACGCTCTTACATATCCGAGCAATTACAATTTCATGAAGGTTTGAATGCTCAAAAAATTGCCAAACCAGAACACTTCCATTTTAGCACACAGAAAATTCAATTTCAAAATGGTACCCACCAAAGCAAAATTAAAACGAATTAAGTGCTCTAATCATGCTCTGATACCAATTGAAGGTGTTCATATAACACATGCGGAAGCAATTGAAGATCGGAAGCACTTAAGACATTCAATTTTGCTCCTAAAGCATGCATGTTCTATAAAAGACAGAATATAGAGTTGAGAGAACACCAACCTTTGTAGCTCACTTATGTGGAACTCCTTGTGGTGTTTGCCTCTCCTGGGCCCCTTGTTCAAGTCCTGGAGTTAGTACTTAAGAGAACAACCTCTCTGCTATCCCTAAAATGGGTAGGAGTGAATTCCGTCTTGCGAAACTATGTCCCCAGCTATCTATTCGATCTTATCCCCAAAATGGTAGGCTTGTCGAGTCGGCGATGCTGGCCACTCTCACCCATGCAGATCAAAGGATAATCTCTCATAAACAGGAGTTCATAGATAGCTCAGGATTAAGAACGAGTTACCTAGGTCATCTATGAGAAATAGTCAGTTTCTTCAGTAAACGGCGTTATAAAGAGAAAGTGACTTATTTCGTGGTCCAGTCTTATGCAAACTCATTGCATAGGACGCCCCCACTCGCATGTCACCACATGAACGATTTAGGATCTCATCGTTTGTACTTAATACAAAGTGGGCCGCGTCCATAGTGTCACCAGGATAAGGCACCCAACCGTATCCTTATACTATAGACTATTTTGACTATAAACTTGAACTTGATCCTACGATATGTCCCTACATATAGTTCGAGTATTCATTTTATAGTCAAGGATCTTAGTTTATTGGATTTAGGTTAATCATTCGCAATTTACATATTCAATAACATCTTTTACTGAATAACCTCAATAACGTCTTTATTGGAAATAGAATATGTTTAATGATTTACAAACTACGAGTTTATAGGACATTAAACCCAACAGATGGACCTTGGAATCGAGTCAATTGATTTAGAGTACCTATAGGCAGCATGCATATAAATCATTATCTGCTAATCGATGAGTAAAAAGTAAATGTACTAATCTCGAGTGTCTCCAGCTACAATGAGCGGTAAGGTGAGATTAGCCAACCTCCCCATTTAATTTTTCTGTCAGTTTACTTTCTTATGATTTAATTTTCCGCCAGTTTACTTTTTTACATATTTTCTTCCCCACAATTTTCACCATCTGTCTCAAACCCCCTTTTCTCTGTCACCAAACATAAAAGAGATTAGAAGTAAACCAGTTGTTCCCTTTGGTCGACCCCTGCCACTACTACTGCAGAGTAGTTTAGTGATCGGTGATTATAAATTCGTTTTGGCCCTAGCCCCACGACAGGCTCCGTCAGCTTCTCTGTGTTGATTGTTCATCTTGTATATGAGGCATGGTGATATTGTAGTTGAAAACTATGATACTTGTCCTGTATATGTATGCTATTTGATGGCTCTTCAGGTGTGAGCCACTTACTCAGTACCGTGGCTTTTGTACTAACCCACCACCAAGTTTTGCAGGTGATGAGATCATACTCAAACATGGTGATGAAGAGGAGGCGCATGAGGAAGGACTATAGCTAGTTCGCATTGTTTTCTCTTTCTGTTTCGTTTGGATAGTATAGTTGATGTTTTATGGTTGGACAGCTGTTTGTCCTGTTTGGTTTTGTTCTTGTTGAAACTCTAGGCTTTAGTTGTGTTTGTGTTAATGAACTCTACCTCTTTATTTAGTTAACAATAGTTAAGTGTTTGAATAAACTAAAGCTGAAATTAGTTGTGTTTAGTTGAGTTTTAGTTGTAAATACTCTGTCTATTTGGTTAATGATATCACGAGACCTGACTCGCTTTGTTTTGGAAGTTATGTTGTGTTGTAGTAAGGCATTGTGGTGTGTGGTTGTGAGTAGTTCGTTATATTTAAGTGTTTTTCTTTTTCAGCAGGATTAGAAAATTTTTGGGTCAATTCAATGTATGTCATTATGCTGCCAAAATTTTCGGAGCACTCGATTAGTTTCGTCATGAGTTAGTAATGTCGCTAGGTTAGTAGTTTATAAAAACCTGGGGTGTTACACAATCACTTACTGATGTTCTACCTTAAACATGAACTCAACCATTTGAAAAGTAGGAGTAGCCTCACATCAAATTCACACCAAATTTCACAATTTTCCAAATATTTTTTATTTCACAAAAAAATAATTTTTAATTAATTTTTACATATTCTACATATTAATTTTTTTCTATTTTTTATCACTAATAAATACCGTTTAATTTCCATTTTCACTTTACTCACACCTCAATCTCAAATTTTCAATTCTCTTTATTGCTTTCAAAATCTCTCAAATTCTCTTTAAAAAACAACCAACATTGACATTTTCATGTACATAATATATATATATATATATAATTTTAATATAATGATTAAAAATGATTAATTATAGTTTAATTAAGTCATCGTAATTAAAGTTTATTTTAATAATTTAAACAATTTCTATCCATTGCCATAATTTTTCCAAAATTTGCGTTGACATAAGCATTTTAGTATAAATATTATATGTATTTTAGATAGGTTAAATTATGAGTTTAATCCCTGAAATTTCAATTTTATATTTAATAGGTCATTGACATATTCAAGATTTTTAAAAAATGACCAATCTATTGTATATAAAATTGAATTTCATGCTTAATAAGACCTTAAACTTTCAATTTTGTGTCTAGTAGGCTTATGAATTTGTAAAAATATTGAATAGGTCAACGTTCTATTAGACACAAAATTGAAAGTTGAGGGACCTATAAAGTGAAAATTTAAGGACCTATGAGATATTTTTTTCGAAGGACCTATTTGACATAATTAAAAGTTCAAGGACCTATTTGACACTTTTTAAAGTTTAAAGACCAAATAGACACAACCAAAGTTTAGAAAATAAACTTGTAATTTAACCTTTTAGACATGATGGTTAAAAAAGATCAATTATAGTATAATTAAATCACAATTAAAAGTTCTATTTAATAATTCAAACAATTTTTTTCAATTCACACAAAATTTCAAAAATTCATGCTTGCATGCATTTCTATCATTTTTTTTTTAAATGGGATATCATTCATTCAAATCAATTCAGCCAATCAGAGTTAACTATTGTTCACACGTAACTTCGGAGATGGAAACACGTGGAATAAACAATATATTTGTATTGATGTAATATGTGTGTGGGTGTACAATCTCTAACTTTAATCCTCTGATTCTCTCTCTTGTGTGTGAATGTGTTTCACTCGAGGGTTGTAGCACTTGTTCTCGAGTCTGAAGCTTTAATTGATTCTTGGAGCTTTTGAAGCCTTTGGAGCTTTTGAAGTCTTGGAGCCTTGATGAGTCTTTGGGGTCTTCAAGGATTGTTGAAGTCTTCTAGTCTTGAAGGGTCTTCAGTCTTCAAGAAGTCTTGGGGTCTTCAAGAATTTCTTCAATTTGTATTGTCATGCTTCAATATTTGTTACACCCTCTTTTTTTCTTTTTTTTCTTTTTTTTTTGTTTATAGAGACTGAACTTAAAGTTTTCTTTAAGTTGCCTACGTACCCTTGAGGAAAAGGGATCAAGTCATAACATAGTTCAATTTGGTTTTTTTTTACCACCTTTTAAGCTCATGTGGACTAGAAGCATCATGCAATTTAGACTCTTACGATAAGGAGTTTTTACATTTTAAAAGCTCTTATCTATATCATGGTCTTGATCAAATCCTTCATTTATAGGATTGGTCAAGATAATGAGATTTGGCTTCACCTTCAAGGAACCTTCTGTATTTATGAGAATAAAGAACTTCCTCTTCATACATGATGAGATGCTACTATGAAGCTTCTTGTCGTTGTTTACTTCATCGAAAAGTTTCACCTCCAAGTTGTCCATCTTTCTTTTAGGTTGATCGCTTGTAACTTTGAGACGATCAAAAACAGATGTTGAAGGTCGACTTTTCTTTGATGTGGAAGCACTTAGCCATTGGAAAGCTGAAGGTCGAGTGGAGGTGGACACCGAATATTGATTTTCTTCTTCTGTTGCGGTCATACTCATTCTTTGGAATATTGAAGAACGAGTAGTTGAAGGCTTGATGCGATCGAAGATGGAAGTCCCTTGTTCACCATTCTCAAAATTGTCAACTTCTTCTACGTTGATGCAGTAGGAAGTTGCAAAGTTTTCTTTTTTCTTTTTGTGGAAAGTTTTGGAGAAGGATTCATTCAACATCACCAGTTGTTGAGATTGAGAAAACTTTTTACTTTTCTTCCTCTTGGGTTGAAGTTTCTTAGGATCTTTCTTTCTTTGATGTTTGCTCTTTCCTTTTACTGTAGTAAGATTTGATTGGGCTACTTCATCAAGGTCGAGCTCAATTTTTCCTTCCTTAGCTAGCTTTAGAATTAAGTCTTGTAGGACAAAGCATCTTTCCACTGGATGACCAAGAACACGATGATACTTGCAATACTTGGGATCATCGACTTTCTTCATCTCTTCTGGTCGTTTACACTTAGGAAGCCCTATCAGTTGCTCTTCCAGTAGTTGTTCCAACATATCAGGGATGTCAGCATCAGGGAAAGGATAGATTTTCTTCTGTCTTTCCTTTAAGGTTAAGCGACGTGTTCCATTTTCATGTCGTTTTTCTTTTGAAGATGACTTGAGAAGGGTTATGTTTACAACCATAGATTCTTCTATAGTCTCTTCGTCGTTCCTTCTTTCTTTCCTCATGTTAGGGAGTAGAAGGTCTTGGTTTTCTCAACTAGCAATACTTAGCTCCATATCGTGGGCGCGAGTTGCTAGTTCTTCAAAGGTGCGAGGCTTTATAACTTGAAGGATGTAAAGGAGTTACCAGTGCATGCCTTGAATGCACATCTCAACGGAAGAGAGTTCAATGAGGCGATCTTTGCAATCTAGACTCATGGCTCTCCAACGATTTATGTAGTTAACAACGAGTTCACCTTTTCGTTGCTTAGTATTTGTGAGCTCAAACATGCTAACGGTTCGTATAGTGTTGTAGAAGCGATTCAAAAACTCTCTTTCGAATTCCTCCCAACTATCTATTGACTCAGGTTCTAAATCAGTGTACCAGTCAAAAGCATTTCCTTTAAGTGTTCGAACGAACTGCTTGACTAGTAGGTCCCCTCGAGTACCAGCATTCTCATATGTCTCAACGAAGTGGACAATATGTTGTTTAGGATTGCCCTTTCCATCAAACTGCTGAATCTTTGGTGGCTGATACCCGATTGGCATTCTCAAGTTATCAATCCTCTTAGTATAAGGTTTGGAATACAAGAGAAAATCTTGAGTAGGAACACCGTACTGAGCTCTGATACAGTTTGTGATCATATCTTGGAGATGTTCGATGGATAGTGAAGCAATCGAAGCAGAACACTGTGGCTGATCGTCTTGCACTATAGTCTTTCCTTTGTCATGATTTTTTATGACTTGAGTTTGACTTGATTCTGCGATATGTTGGTTCCCAATCTGACTCTTTAGGTTCTCAATTTGAGAATCTTTTTCTTCAATCGCCTTCATCAAGGTGTTGATGTGCTCTTGCATCTCAGCCATTCTTTCTTCCATAGTTCTTGTCTCAATCATCATAACAGTCACTACGCCAGAATCAGGTTCAAACAAAGGGTTATACTTAACAATAAACTTGTCATTGGTACATGCCCCCTACAATGTTGTTTCTTCGCTTGCAATGATAGAAGCTTTATCTTCTTGCAAACTCAGTTCATTGAAACAACAATGGGCAGTAGAATCCATGTAAGACTTGTTCCTGACAGCGGCCATCGAAGAAGTCTTGAATGACATGTTTACACTTATGTTTTTAGATAAGAGAGAGAGATGAGAGGTAGAGATTGTCCCACCGGTTGTGCCAATTTGTTCACACGTAACTTCGGAGATGGAGACACGTGGAATAAACAATATATTTGTATTGATGTAATATGCGTGGCTGTACAATCTCTAACTTTAATCCTTTGATTCTCTCTCTTGTGTGTGAATGTGTTTCACTCGAGGGTTGTAGCGCTTGTTCTCGAGTCTGAAGCTTCAATTGATTCTTGGAGCTTTTGAATCCTTTGGAGCTTTTGAAGTCTTGGAGCCTTGATGAGTCTTTGGGGTCTTCAAGGATTGTTGAAGTCTTCTAGTCTTGAACGGTCTTTAGTCTTCAAGAAATCTTGGGGTCTTAAAGTCTCGAAGAGTCTTTGGTCTTCAAGGATTGTTGAAGTCTTCTAGTCTTGAAGGGTCTTCAGTCTTCAAGAAATCTTGGGGTCTTGAAGTCTCGAAGAGTCTTTGGTCTTCAAGGATTGTTGAAGTCTTCGAGTCTTGAAGGGTCTTCAGTCTTCAAGAAGTCTTGGGGTCTTGAAGTCTCGAAGAGTCTTTGGTCTTCAAAGATTGTTGAAGTCTTCTAGTCTTGAAGGGTCTTCAGTCTTCAAGAAGTCTTGGTAGAGTTTCTCTCAATTCTTTGACTCTGGCTGAGAGCTTCTCAAAGTTCTCTGACCCCCCAAAATGGAAGAGAACCCCTCTATATATAGAGTTCTCACTGGATGGGTCCTAGTGACTTTTGGGCCAACAACTTGGGCTTGGGCTCAACTATTTAGTCTTGAGTCTGGTTCACATTTGACCCAAAACCATATAACCCAAATATTTAAAAGACCCAAATTTGATCCAAATAATTAATTTTTTTAATTAATTAGTCAAATTAATTAATTTGATCAAAATAATTTAATTTTAATTAATTGATCAAATAGAAATTTGTTCTATAAATTTATAATTGGCCAACTTTGTCTTCAAATTAAATTTGGGACACATGTCAATTTATAATTGGTCCCAAATTTAATTAATTATAATTTCGACATTAATTTCATGTAATGACGTGGCAATTTGTGATTGGTCAAAATTTCTCTTCGAACAACTACCAATACATCAGAGTTTACAACACGCAAAAGCCAATCCGAAAAATCTCTAAGCCATAGAAATGAACCCAGAAAAAATCCATTCCTAGCAAGAGAGTGGGCTGGAACATTTCTATCACGCCTCACATGAACAAAAGATATGTTGGAAAACTCCAAAGCCATTTCGTTGATTTCAAGAACCCAAAAAGTAGCCTCATTCAGCGTTGACACATTCCCATTAAGCATGTCAACTAGAATCATGCAATCTGATGCCACCTGTAAAGAATGGATGTTCAACCGACGGGCTAATTTTAAACCCTCTAACACAGCAAGAACCACTGCATTAGACGGAGAATAGGACATTGGGAATGAGCTTATCAAAGCAGCCGACATAACTCCTGCCTCATCTCTTATAAGAACTCCAATTCCCGTGTGAAGATGATCTGACCGACATGAAGCATCTACATTCATTCTACTCCAGCCCGCCAGCGGCCTAACCCAATTAATATTATCAGCCAAAACTTAGGGGCTAGACGGACTACGCACACTTTGATATGAGGCTAAATATTCAACTACCCAATCACATTTCACAAAAACATATGGGATTTGTTTTCCAACCCAAGCCGCATTCCTATCATTCCACAACCCCTAGCAACCAACACACCATAAAAGAAAATCATGAAGGTGTTCATATAACACATGCGGAAGCAATTGAAGATCGAAAGCACTTAACTCTATCAATTTTACTCCTAAAGCATGCATGTTCTAGAAAAGACAGAACATAAAGTTAGAAAACACCAACCTTTGTAGCTCAAATGAATTGATCTTCTTGTGATGTTTTCCTTCTCCAACCTCTCTTGGACAACCTCTAGAGTCTTCCCTACTATTCTCCGGACCAAGAACGACTTGTGGGAGTCTTATAGAGATAGGGAATGGGAAGGGAATGCTTGAAGGTACAAGCTCTTGAGAGATCTATGGAGGTGAGTGAGTTTAAGAGTAAAATCCAGCAACATAACAGTAAGTAAATCACTCTCTTGGGATGAATCTGATTCATACTCTTTATATAGACGTCTTCCATGCAAGGAGAAGCCTCATGACACAAGACACATGGTAGAATTGCAACTATAAGTGGATTCTAGGTGTTCAACTCACAACACATGCAACTAGTGCATGAATGTGTTGTTTTCCACTTTGTATCAACATGCATGAGTGGGAATCCAACTAAATCCACTAAATGGAATTCATAATCTGAATTTTCAGCTTGCAATTTACCCTAATTTCAATTCTAAATTGAAATTGATTTCTTGGTAATTAATTTGGGACATTTCCAAATCATTTGATATGATTAATCCAATTAATCATTGTTACCTTGTGCAATCCATTATATATGATTCCTAATACATATATATTGTATTTAAAACACTTTTAAATACCTTATCTCTCAATTTCTATTTTAATTCATAATTAAATCATTGTGTCAAACACATTTTACGAAAATACCCTATTTCCCGTTTTTTAACGATTCAAAGATTCCTATCAATATGTTCTAGGCTTTAATCTGATATGAGCTAGTAAGGGGACCTAATGCACCTATAGATCATGGGCTCCAACGGTTCAAGGCTAACCGACAAATCTCATTATCTAAGCTAGCCAAGATCCGTTAACTACCGGGACACTCCACTATAGCCCGATAGTTGCACTCCCCTCACTATAGATATATTTCCGTCCACTTGATTTAACCATGATCAGTAAGTCGATCCTTCACAGGTTTTTCGTAGCTATAACTAGGTCAAATGACCACTTTACCCCTATAGTACTTCTTGTTCCATAGTGTCCCCAGGATAAGGCACCCAACCGTATCCTTATCCTATAGACTATTTTGACTATAAACTTGAACTTGATCCTATGATATGTCTCTACATATAGTTCGAGTATTCATTTTATAGCCAAGGATCTTAGTTTATTGGATTTAGGTTAATCATTCGCAATTTACATATTCAATAACATCTTTTACTGAATAACCTCAATAACGTCTTTATTGGAAATAGAATATGTTTAATGATTTACAAACTACGAGTTTATAGGACATTAAACCCAACAAATCACCATTAGAAAGACAAACTTTCAGAGACAAACAACGATCCGGAAAACTCTCCCCAAAGCTTGCCTCCCATGATACTGACGGCAACAAATTCTTCCAGAACAACAAAGCCCGTTCACAGCCTACCAAAGCATGATCGACAGTCTTAGGAACATCATGACACATCTGACAAGTCGAGGAAACGTCTAAACCCCTCTGAATCAAGCACGTCATTACAGGAAGGCAAGACTGAAATGCTTTCCACATGAACACCTTAATCTTGGTCGGCATCTGCAACTTCCATAAAGCCCTCCACCATTCCCCAACTAGAGTATGATTCGAAGAGGATGCTGAAATACGCTCGGACATAGCTAATTTATACCCACTCTGGACACTATAATGACCATGTTGATCATAATGCCAAAACCATGAATCCCCTGTCATAGCCTGCCCAAGAGGCATACTGCACACTAAGTTAACTTCATCCACTAATAGAACACATCTAAGCTTATCCACATCCCACACACGACTGGGAGTAATAAACTCACTGACTAAAGAGTTAACAGAGTAATCAGCTAAAGGAGGTCCCAACATCGACCTAAAAGTTTTTTCTCTAGGAATCCACGGGTCCCAGAAAAAATATGTATTTTAACCATCCCCTATCCTCCTTCAAAGGCCCGAGCAGAGCAATTCCTTACCCCACACAAAACTACGCTAGAAATACAACGCAGAACGGGAACAAACAGCCTCTAAAACAAACACATCAGCAAAATATCTCCCTTTAAGGAACTTTGTCACGAGAAGATACGGGTTTTGTAAAATTCGCCAAACTTGCTTAGCAAGAAGAGCTTGATTAAACCCCTCCATATCACGAAAACCAAGCCCTCCCACCTCCTTAGGCAAACATAATCGCTCCCAACGTTGCCAATGAATTTTCCGCTTCACCTCATCAGAACCCCACCAAAATCTAGCCATAGAACAAGAACCTCCTTCCCTCATAGAATAAGTGGGAATGGCTTGAGCAACACTCTTAAGGAGAACCTCCTTCCCTCCTAACGAAAAGAAAGAGCACTTCCACCCTTGAACAGCCTTTCCCAATCTATTTGGACTCGTTTAAAATCAGCAGACTTCTGCCAAGAAATATAAGGGGGGCAAACCAAGATAGTAACCCAAATCATCCACAACAGGGACCTCCAATAGACCACCTAAAAAATCTTGACACGCCGAGGGAACATTTGAAGAAAAAAACAAGGCAAACTTATTAAAATTAATACACTGCCCAGAAGTCATCTCATAATCATATAAAATCCGCTTCACTCTCCAACATTCCAAAACAGTTGCCTTAAAGAACACAATGTTGTCATCAACAAAAATAAATGTGAAATTGAAGGTGCTCTAGGGCTTACCGAAATTCCCGAAATGTAGCGCTTTGCGTGAGCCACCCCAAGGGCATGAGACAAACCCTCAGCACAAAGGATGAAAAGGTAAGGAGATAATGGGTCTCGGCCATAAGCTATACCATTAATTAAAACGGAAAATTCTGTACTGGAGATACAATCCATAATCAGCCTTATCCATCGATCATCAAATCCCAAACGCCGAATAACCTCCTCCAAAAAAGTCCATTCAACCCTGTCATATGCCTTACTCATATCAAGCTTGAGTGTCGCATACCCAACATTTCCTTTTTTTCCTACGGTGAATATAATGCAGGCATTCATGGGCAATAATAATATTATCTGTGATTGCCCTGAAAGTGTTAATGTCTAAAATACAGAAGCAATTTTGGATCTTCGGCACATAAGAAGCTCAATTTGATCAAACATTGCATGTTGTTCATAAGAGGAAAAACATAGACAGTTTACCAACCTTGTTTAAATGGAGAAATTGGTTAGATTTCCTTCTTGTTTTTCATCACCAACGACTCACGAACCACCAAAGGATCTTCCTTGCTATGCTCAAGCCTTTGGAACGGATTGTGGGATCCTCAAGTGATGGAATTGAAGAGAAAAAACTAGAAGAACAAGCTTATGGAGGTGGGTTTGATGAGTATCAAATTTGGCAGCAATTCACTATGGTTCCAGCTCTCTTCTTTAAGCCTTCTTCTTCACTTATATAGAGGGATTAAAGAAGAAGAAAAGCCCCAGCATTTGACACCAAATCAGCCATGAAGAAGGTGGGAATTTGGGTGGCTATCATGAGGGGAGTGCATGGGTTTAGTCACCATGCACTCCACCTCCAAAAATTCATGAATTATGAATTTTAATTAATTCAATAATTATCCTAAATAATTAGATAATTATCTAATTTTAATTAATCTGAAAATTCAAAATTGATTTTTCAATTTTTAAATTTAAATTAATTCAAAATTAATTTAAAATAATTATTAATTTAATATTTAATATTAAATTAATATTTTGCACACTATCCCGAACATTTCCAAAATTTTATTTTCAAACCATGAATCCCTATTCATGTTCTCAATATTTAAATCATATTTAAATATTAAATGCCTCACATACTCGATTTTCACAAAACCCGACGTACCAACAACGCCTATCACCTCTATTCATTTCTCTTAATATGAACTTAAAGTAATTCATATTTTATTCATCATATTGTTCCAAAGGTTAGTCTAGAGCTAGCAAAGGGACCTAATGAACCTACAGATCATGGGCTCCAACGGTACGAGGTTAAACTGGTCAAACTCTTTTAACCTAGCTAACCAACATCCATTAACTACCAGGACACTCCAATATAGCCTAGTAGTTGAACTCCCTTCACTGTAGATATATTTACGTCCACTCGATATAACCATGATTAGTAAGTCAATCCTTCACAGGTCGTTCGTTACTATAGACAGGTCAAATGTTCGTTTTACCACTATTGTACATCTTAGATCCTTAAGTCCACTGGTCCTCTAATGAACAATTTGTTTATGGTCCAACCATTAAACAAGATCCCTCTCGGGAAAATGAGAGGGTGGGGCCCCTTATTCAAGCCTTGGATTCAGCACTTAAGGGAACAACCTCTCTACTATCCCTGAATCGGGTAGGAGTGAATTTCGTCTTGCTTTATTATGTCCCCAACCATCCATCTAGAGTTATCCCCAAAATGGTAGGATTATTGAACGGTACTTTTATACCACTCTCACCCATGCAGAACAAAGGACAACCTTAAACAAACATGAGTTCATAGTAATCTCGGGACTAAGATCGAGTTACTTAGGTCATCGTATGAAAAGGTCAATCTTCATAGTAGACGGCGTTATAAAGTAAGAGTGACTTATTTCTTGGTCCTGTCTTGTGCAAACATCTTTTACACAGGATGCCCCTACTCACATGTCTTTACATGAACGATCCAGGATCACGTCGTTTGCCTCATTCGCAAAGTAGGTTGCATCCATAGTGTTACCAGAACAAGGTACCCAACCTTATTCATATACTATAGACAATTTAGGCTTTATACTTGAACTTGATCCCTGTCTATATCCAAGATATAGTTCAAATATCTCATATTATAACCATGGATGTTTCTATTGGATTTAAAGATCCAAAATAAACAATTTCACTTAATAACATCTTTATTTATATATAAAGGATAACAAAACTTGAGTTCTAGGACATAAACCCCAACAAACTCCCACTTGGACTATAACTCAAGTGAGATTACAATATTGTTAGGTGACTGTTGGGTTTCCAGAGTGAGTAAAAATGAGATATAAAAAGACTCTAGAACTCTGTGCAAGTATACACAGTCCGCAGCAAGTAATAAGTATTTATCGAATCCAAGGTCTGAACTAGCTTTCACTTTATCTATTTTGTTTAGTTTTTCAATGGTTTCAAAAGTGGTTAAAATGATTGGTTTTTATAGAATGTTGCAGCAAAAGAAATGACAGAACATAAAGTAAACAAATAAGCAGACAGATTAGAAACAGGCACTGGTCAGGATTTAGTAATTGTTTTAAAAGATGCTCTAGAAATATTATTGATCATGCAAAACTCTCGCAGTCTTATTAGCGGATTCCTCTCGGAACTCCAGATTTTTTAGAATGTGTTTCAACTCCAATGACGTACTACCGATCAAGCACTAGGCAACTGACTATCCCTAGCTCAGTCACTGGCGTTCACCAAGTGTGATTAAATGCCACACACTCCCTAAATCATCCCTGAAACTAGAAAGTGATTCATACCGGCTGTTCAAGAGGGCACAAAATATAAATGAGCACAACAAATAATCAAGATGCATCAATCAACATTTATTGCATAGATATTAAGCACGACAACTACATGTTCCCTAACCAACGCCTAAAATCACTTAGTTCATTAAGTGCATAGAGACACACATTACAACATAAGTATATGCATCCATAACTACAAAGTAATACAAGAAAATATTAATTCCCTTGATCAGCTTGCAATCGATGGTCTTCTTGTAGGTCTCCAATCTCTCTCCTCTATTCGGCTCCCAAAATGGAAATAAGAAAATATTAATTCCCTTGATCAGCTTGCAAACGATCCTTCCAAGAGTGGAATGTTCCTCCCAAGGATGGAATTCCCTTCCCCAAAAAGGAATCATTTTGACTTGGGCGGCTATCTCCTTTTATAGAGTGATAGGAGGCTTGAATTAGGTTGACCTAGACACATGGATGACTCTCCTTGCTCCTTTATCCCGAGAATAGCTTAACAGAATTCAGTTCATTAAATTGGCTAACGAACTGTGACGTGGCAGTACTTTTGCTCCCAGCTTTGCTCCAGCACAGATTTTGCTCCCTCAAGTCACTCAGCAATATATTCTGCACAAAATAACTTCCAAAGCATCCATTCTTCCAAATGGGTTAAAACATATAATATCTATCTAAAAGCAACCATATTTAGCACAAAAGACACACAATTCAATATAGAAATAAGGTCTAAATAACTCCCATTTGGAGAGTTATCAGTGACTCAACAATATGTCATATGCTAAAAACTCATAGTCCTAAACTCTGGAGATGTCCCTCAAACACTTTAGCCGAGAGGGGTTTTGTAAATGGATCAGCCATGTTGTGATCTGAGGCTATCTGGGTGACGATCACGTCTCCTCTTTGCACTATCTCCCAGATGAGATGGTGTTTGCATTCAATGTACTTTCCTCGTTTATGGCTTCGAGGCTCCTTCGAATTTGCAACTGCTCCACTATTGTCACAATAGAGAGTGACAGGCAAGTGCATGTTAGGAACAACTTCTAACTCATTTAGAAATTTTCTAAGCCACACTGCTCCTTTTGATGCTTCATAGGCTGCAAGATATTCAGCTTCCATTGTGGAGTCGGCAATACATCCTTGTCTAATACTTCTCCACACTATTGCTCCTCCATTGAGAGTGAACACAGATCCCGACGTAGATCTCCTAGAAACTATGTCGGTTTGAAAATCTAACTCAGTGTATCCAGTAAGGATCAAATCCTTAGATCCATACACTAGCAAATAGTCTCTTATTCTCCTCAAGTATTTGAGGATATTCTTAACGGCAGTCCAATGTGCCTGACCAGGATTGGACTGATATCTGCTGACAACACCTATTGCATAGCATATGTCGGGACGTGTGCATAGCATTGCATACATTATACTTCCGACGCCTGATGCGTAAGGAATTCGTTTCATATCCTCAACTTCTTGAGGAGTTTTTGGACTCTGTTCCTTTGATAGGTGCATTCCATGTTTAAAGGGCAACAATCCTCTTTTGGAATTTTGCATCGAATATCGATTCAGAATTTTATCGATATAGGATGCTTGAGAAAGTGCTAGTAATTTGTTCTTTCGATCTCTAAGTATTTGGATCCCCAGAACATATTGAGCTTCTCCCAAATCCTTCATTTGGAATTGAGCTCCTAGCCACTGCTTAATATCAGACAATACTCCCACTACATTTCCTATAAGCAGGATGTCATCAACATACAGAATTAAGAAAACTACAGTAGAATCAATGATCCTTTTATATACACAAGGTTCATCTACATTCTGTTCAAAACCATAAGATTTGATTACAGTGTCAAATCTTTTATTCCAAGATCTTGAGGCTTGTTTCAATCCATAGATGGATTTGTTAAGCTTGAAAACTTTTTGTTCTTCTCCCTGGACTACGAACCCTTCTGGTTGGATCATGTAAATACTCTCGTCAAGATTACCGTTCGGAAACGCAGTCTTGACATCCATTTGCCAAATTTCATAGTTATAGAAAGCGACAATGGAAAGGAGTATTCTTATCGACTTTAACATCGCTACTGTGAGAAGGTTTCATTGAAATAAATTCCTTCTCTTTGGTTATAACCTTTAGCCATCAATCGGGCTTTGAAGGTTTGTACCTTGCCAGTTCGGTCTCGTTTTCTCTTATAGATCCACTTGCAACCGATAGGTTGTACATCACTTGGTTGATCTACAAGTTCCCAAACTGAGTTAAAATGCATAGATTCTATCTCAAGGTTCATGGCTTTGACCCACTGGTCTTTATCCTTATCACCCATTGCTTGTCTCTACTTCATCATCGGGTATGATGAAGTGAGTTTCAGTTAAACCCATGTATCGGTCAGGTTGAATTATAACCCTCCCATTACGACGAGGCATACTCATATCTTGAGATGGTTTCAAAGGACCAGCTTCGCTAACAACTTTTGTTTGTTTGTTTGTAGTTTCCCTAGAAATTTCTTTAAGTATTAGATTGCTACGTGTTTGATGATTTTTCATATGATCTTCCTCAAGGAATGTGGCATTGGTCGAAACAATTACCTTGTTGTCTTAAGGATCATAAAACATACCTCCTTTTGTTTCTTTAGGGTATCCTACAAAAAGGCATATTCTTGAACGTCGTTCCAATTTCTTTGGTTTCTGCAACGACACATGTGTTGGGCATCCCCAAATTCTGAAGTGTCGTAAACTCCCTTTACGTCCTCTCCATAACTCGTAAGGTGTTTCTGGAACACTTTTAGAGGGAACCATGTTCAGAATATATGTAGCGGTTTCCACTGCAAAACCCCAAAATGAATCAGGCAGTTGTGCATAACTCATCATAGATCGAACCATATCCAATAAGGTTCTGTTTCTTCTTTTTGACACACCATTCTGTTGTGGTGTACCAGGTGCTGAGAGTTGTGAGGAGATTCCATGTTTTATCAAGTAGTCTTAGAATTCTAAATCCATGTATTCCCCTCCTCGATCAGATCATAGAGTTTTGATAGATTTACCTAACTTATTTTCAACTTCAGCTTTATACTCTTTGAATTTTTCAAGAGCTTCTGACTTTTGAACCATTAGGTAAACATACCCATACCTTTAATAATCATCAATGAAATTGATGAAATATTCATATCCTCCTCGTGCTTTAACATTCATGGGACCACAGAGGTCAGAATGTATAAGCTCGAGGGTTTCTTTGACTCTTTTACCTTTTTCAGAGAAAGGTCGTTTAGTCATTTTTCCTTCTAGACAGGACTCACATGGTAGTAATGAGTCATCTTCAAACTCGTTTAGAAGTCCACTCTTAACCAGCCTTTCAATACGTTTTTTATTTATGTGTCCCAGTCTTAGATGCCAAAGAAGGGTATCTTGAGAAACCTTTTGTCTTTTATTTTGGGTCTGTGTTGTTTTGAACATTTCAGTATTATAAACAACTTTTGTTTCATTTGGTCTTAACACATACAAATTGTTTTTAAGTTTAGCAGAACATACATGGAAATTTCTTTTGAATATAAACACTTTATTGATTTCAAAAGATACATTATAGTTTTGTTCCATTAAACGGGAGATAGATATCAAATTCTTTTTCATACGAGGAACATACAAAACATCTTTCAACAAAATATATCTATCTCTAAAACAAAGCTGCATGTCTCTCATTGCTTTGGCTGAGACGACATCTCCTGTCCCTACTTTGAGTGTCACATCGCCTTCTTCAAGAGTTTTCCAGGAACTAGTTTCCTGTACAGAAGAACATACATGATTAGTCGCTCCTGAATCTAATATCCATATGGAGTTATCATTTTCTACTAAGCATGATTCAATTACAAGTAAATCGTATTTGCCTAGTTTGGCAGCTTCAGCCTTTTCTGTTTTCTTCTCAGCAAGATACTTAGGATAGTTTCTTCTCTAGTGACCATCCTAGTTACAGTGGAAGCAGGTTCCTTTATCTGTAATCTTCTTCTTGCCCTTCTTGGTAATGAGAGCTTTCCCCTTTCCCTTGTTCTTCTTTTTCTTCAACTGAATGCTTTTGTTCTTAGAAGTAGAAGACTCAAACTTATTCCTAGAGTTTGATCCTCTTAGGAACTTCCTACCAGAAACAACATTTGCTTTGTTTTCTTGTCTTTTACTCTTAGTAAGGGACTAGTAGGTCTAAAGCTCGTTCAGGAGAGTCGTCAGGTTGTACTCAATTTTGTTCATAACTAAATTGGTACGGAATTGAATGAAACTCTTTGAGAGAGATTCCATAATAAAACTGACTTGACTACTTTCATCTATGACAGCAGCGTTTACTTCGGCTGCATTAAAATGCACCATCATGTTTAACACATGTTCTCGAACAGAAGTTCTTTCTTTCATCCGAGAATTATAAACGTACTTGAGGGCCTCATGGCGAAGGGATGAGGACGGCTGTCCAAACATGGCCTACATTGAGTCCATTATTTCCCTTGCTGTTTCCATGCCCTCATGCTTTTTAGACAGAACATCGCTTATGCTTGTCAAGATAAAGCCTTTGCCTTATCATTGGCTCTAGTCCAACTGTCATAGGCGTCTCGATTCACTCGAGATCCTGTTGGGCCAGGGTTAGGAGGATATTCTTCCGTTAAGACGAATCGAAGGTCATCAATCACTAATACTGTATTTAAATTCGATTTCCAGGTTCCATAGTTGTCGCCGTTAAGTTTTTCTGAAGCTAATAGTTGTACTAATGTGCTAGGCATGCTGAAATATAAAATCCTTTATCAGTGAAATGAATATTAAATAAATCCAATTGTAGTTTTAGCGAAAGTAATAATGTACCCATCTCATTAGTTATTTTGCAACGATACTTCAGTGAGTCAGAATAACTGCTACCGAGGGGTAGTCAATTACTCCTTCACTGAACCAAGACATTCTTAACTAAAAAATCTATAACCAGAATAACTCTTTATTTATGTTATCATTTTAGTTATCGCTACTTTGGTCAAGAATAAGCTAACCATTAGTTAATCTTGTAAATGTGACCCTCCATTTTTTAGATTCCTGAGAACGGTCCCAGTAATGCTACCGAATGGATAAGCTAATGCTGGGAATGGCCCTAAGAAATCCTTTATCCTTATAGGGAGTTCACTGTGCTACAATCCCTATGTTACAACCCTCTGAATGGTGTAGCAGCTCCAGGGCGTGCTTAGCAGGCAAACATAGAGACCTCGCGATGTAAACCAATGGAAGAGACTGTAGGATGCGTTGACACGCTTCCTTCTCCCACTTACCATAAATATTGTCTCCATTCACCTTGATATTGATTTATGCAATCACCTTCTGAATGGAATGGTTACATTAGTAAGTAATAAGAGGCTATGCATAAATCTCACCATGTGAATTTTATAAGGAGAACGTGAGGAAAAACTATGTTTTATCTTTTTCTCCCACTAAGTATTTTAACGATGTTGGGTAAATTGTTTACCTAGGCATATTCTAGCTAATTGAATATATTCCTAAGTCTAGGTTATAATTAACCTACAATGTCTATGTGTTTTATAACCTCACATCTCTCACGTGCATGCTTGTAAAATCTAGGTTAACCTAACTCAAGTACCGGCTCGATACCCAGGTAGGAGGTTAATAGTGGGCAGAAATGTCGCTATTTTAGCCCTAAAATATTAAGCTTTTTAGTGCTTTAATTGTGTTTTTATTGAGGATATTTAATATATTTTGTTATTTGGTCTTTAGCAGCAAATCATGGATTTTGGTGAAAAAATGCCCAAAAAAGAGCCATTCAAGCCCAAATTCCATACATGGGTCAAGGGGGAGTCCAAGAAAGTCAACCATGAAGAAGAGGCCCAAAAAGAATTGGAGTTGGCCCAATTTCAAGCCCAAAACCGCGCCTGAAAGTTCTGGAATTCGCTTAGCGTTGAAACGTTGTAGGGACAGCGTCGCGACGCTGTCCCATTTCTTGGCCGACAAGTGGATGACGTCACAGCGTCGCGACGCTGTCCATTTTTCAGGCCTATAAAAGGTGCCTCTTGGTGCCCATTTTATGCATCAATCATCATCCAATTCTTTCATTCCTTTCTTTCTTTGGCTCCTTTGGAGCCTTCTCTCAAGGCTTTCTAGCCTTTTTGAGAGTTCTTTAGTGGGAAATTTTGGGGAGTTTTTGGGGAGCACTCTAGGAGGCTCAAGGTGTGCTCCGAGGGACTCCAAGCGCCAGCGACGGGGTCTTCGACGGTCATTTCCTTCCCTTTTATTTTGCTCTTATTTATGCTTTCCATTGTATATTTTGTGAATATTTTAGCTATGTATAGTTAAACCCCAATTTGGGATCTTGAAATGAAATTATAGTTAAATGTTATTATAATTGTCTATCTCTTGTAGAGGTGTTCAAAATTAGACCGAAAACCGATTCGACCGATCGAAACTGACTGAACCGACATCGGTCGGTCGGTTTTTGTTAGATTCGGTCAGAGTCGGTTTTGACAAAACCGACGGTCGGTCGATCGGTTCAACCAAAAAATAAAAAACCGACTGACCGACTGATAATAATATATTTAAAGAAAAAAAATTGTTTTGCCCGTTGTACATCATGCACACTACCCAATGCATGTCTTTTCATCTCTTTTCAAGGCTTCTTTTTCAAAAAGTAATGATTACTTTTTTAAATTTTTATTATTTTTTATTCTTCTCTCTCGCTTTCCTTTTTGTCTTTTCCCATTCCATGTTTTCTTTCTCTTTCCACGTGAACCCTCCCTCTCTCTTCTTTCTTTTTTCTATTTTCTCTTTCTTCTTCATCTCATTTCCTCTTCCATCCGATTGCTTTCTCCCTCCCTTTTCTCCTTCCCTTTCTTTCTCATTCACTCCCTCTCATTCTCCGGCATCGGCGGACTCCACACACCAAGACTTCGTTGGTTTTTTTTCTTCTCTCTTTTCTTTTTCTTCCTCACTAATCTCTCTTTCTTCTTCTTATTTCCCTCTCTTTCTCTTTTTCCTCTTTTTTATTTCCTTCTTTTCTCCTCCTCCCCATGCTTCAAACCCTCACAAAACTTCCAAGAAGAAAATCTCATCTCAAAGAAGAAAATCTCATCCCAAGTCACAAAATCGACCGACCGACCGTGTATTTGGTCGGTCAGTTTCAGAGAGCGTTCAAAAACTTCCGACCACCGACCGACCGAAATCGATAGGTCGGTTGTCGACGTCGGTTTTTGCCCAAAACCGACTCTGACCGGCCGACGAACATCCCTAATCTCTTGGCCTCTTTTACTAATTATTGGTATGGATGTTCGTAATGTTGTATGCAATCTGACCAATTGTATATTGATCTGATTCTTAATGGAAACTCGACGGAGAGAAATTAGGATAGATCATAATCCATGCAACTAGTTTAATTGCCCGTAGTGACAACGGGATTAGTTGATTAAACTTAGAGTCCTAAAATGAATCAAAGAGTAATAATTAACGAATTTTAATGGCGCTAAGGACACTTAGGTTGTTAAAATGGATTAATTAGAATTAGGGGAAACCGACAGGAGATACTATGTGACTAACAGAGATTCTAGGAGTATAATTAGTTGGGCAATGAGATAGGTTAATTGTAATAATTATTTAGCTATTAATTGATTCTCAAAGACCCCACTTCGCATTTAAAAACTCTTTCTCCATATTTTATTTTTCTTGATTGATCAATTTAATTTCTTTAATCGCTTTATTTTTAATTCCCTTTTAATTGCATGTTTTGGTCCCTAAATATTATTTCTCCCAAGTAAATTTAGTGTTCAAGGAATTTTTGCTTTGCTTAATTTTCGCTTCGCCTCCCTGTGGATTCGATACTCGGAATATTTCCGTTTTATATTACTTGAGGCCCGTGCACTTGCGGCCCGTGCACTTGCGGTATTAGTAGCGGTGTAACAACGCGCAACAGAGGTGTTGATAGCTCTTAGAAATAAGAGCTATTGGCTTTCTTTTAGGCTTTAAACTCTACCATTTGATGTGTTTGAGCCTTGGTTTGTGCATGAAAATGAGTGTTTTTGATGAACAATTTTTGCATATCAGTAGGCCAAGCTTGAGTTGAAGTTAGTGCAGATTTCTTATGTTTTAAGCTAATTTTTCTGGTATATGATCACTCAGGTTGTGCTACAGCAGCTGATTCCACATCAGAAGGCAGAAAGTCTGGAATTTAAATTCCTGCACGTGATAAACCCGTGGAAGCTCTCATTAATTGAGCTGGCAGCCATGTAAGCTTATTTGTCCCATCTCAACCAATTGGGGAAGGTCCATGTGGAGTCATGTGTCCAATCAGCCCTGAAATCAATGAAAATAGATGGTATAAATAGGTTTTTGGTCCAAAATGAGAGGGGATCAGCAGAGAATTAAACCTAGAAGCTGTTGCTGTCATTGAGAGGAAAAAAAGACAAGGAGGCTGCTGCTAAAGGAGGATTTCCAGCTTGGGAAAGCTGGAATCTACCTTGGAAGCTTCTTTTCGTCATCCTTTTTCTCTTATTCTTCCTTCTTCTAGTGTTTAGTTTGTATTTAAGGTTGTAATTATGAATGGTATGGTAGTTCACTGCTGTATTTTCATTATTTTCACCTTGAACATGAGCTAAATCCTCTTAGGTGAGGATTAGGGTGCTTAAACTTGAACTTGTTGTTTGTTTTAGTGGAACTTTATATATTGCAACTTAAAGTAAAGTGTTCTTCATTGTTTAAAGCTAGAATTTCGTTTGGCTAACCATTTTCTAGCAATGTTATTAAGTGTTTGGGAAAACAATTGATAACCGATTACTTTACTTTACCTTAGCCTTTTTAGGTCATGAAAATGAGTGGGTATTTAGGGATAAATAACCACCTAAGGCACTAAATCAGTTGAGCTAAAAAGAAGGGGTTAAATGGGAGTTTAATCACCTAACTAGAGGAGAATTGGAAGATTCCCGTAGAAATTTCTGTGTGAGTTGTAATTATAAAGTTCTGCTACAGCAAACAGCTTGTGAGAGTAGACAGCCCCTAATCTGAACCTTGCTTTCTCTGTGCGATTTTCTGTTTTTGTTGAATTTCTCTTTAAGTTCTTGTCATTTTAAGTTTGTTTATCATTTTAATCTCTTGCATTTAATTATTGAAAAATATTTGTTCCTCGGTTACTTAGAATTTCATTGAAAATAGGCTTAGAAGTAGTAAATTTCATTAACTTAATCCCTGTGGAGACGATCTTAATTTACTTATCACTTGCTGCCATGATGTGTATACTTGCACGTTTTTGAGCTATTTGTGAAGATTTCTTGCATAATTATAATCACATTGCACAAGGCAACAAGTTTTTGGCGCCGTTGCCG
The DNA here is from genome assembly GCA_017139565.1 of Luffa aegyptiaca. Taxonomy (NCBI): domain Eukaryota; kingdom Viridiplantae; phylum Streptophyta; class Magnoliopsida; order Cucurbitales; family Cucurbitaceae; genus Luffa; species Luffa aegyptiaca. The sequence goes on from CM029397.1 coordinate 31,412,390, forward strand.
GGGATTGAGTTGATTTTTGCTATTTTTAAGCTGAAATTTGGTGAAATTGGTGCTAAAACAGCTTCTAACTTGGTTGTTTGATTTTGCAGGTGCTGGTAGCTGTGTATGAACGAATTCCCTGATTTAGAATTCAATTTGGACCCTGAAATTGAAAGGACTTTTCATAGAAGGAGAAGGGAACAAAGGGAGAGAAACAATAGGATGGATCCACCACCTCTTTTACCCCCTGTACCTCCTGGAAATCAAGAAAACCAAAACAACCAGCAGCCTAATCTTGAGATAAATCAGCAACCTAGGTTAGAGAATCAAGCTGAAAACCCTGTCCTTATAGCCAATGATAGGGGAAGAGCTATTAGAGCCTATGCCATCCCTACCTTTAATGAATTATACCCTGGGATAGCTAGACCCGAGATACAGGCACAAAACTTTGAAATGAAGCCTGTGATGTTCCAAATGTTGCAAACAGTGGGACAATTTCATGGATTACCTTCTGAGGACCCACACCTACACCTTAAATCCTTTTTGGGAGTGAGTGATTCATTTAGAATTCAAGGAGTTTCTCAAGATGCTTTGAGGTTAACCTTGTTTCCTTATTCTTTGAGAGATGGTGCCAAAGCTTGGTTAAATAACTTTGCTCCTGGCTCTATCACTACATGGAATGAGTTAGCAGAGAAATTCCTCATTAAGTACTTTCCTCCCACAAGGAATGCCAAGCTTAGATCGGATATAGTGTCTTTTAGACAATTTGATGATGAATCTTTTAGTGAAGCTTGGGAAAGATTCAAAGAGTTGTTGAGAAAATGCCCTCACCATGGTCTGCCCCATTGCATTCAAATGGAAACTTTCTATAATGGGTTGAATTGGGCTACTCAAAACATGGTAGATGCTTCAGCTAATGGTGCTTTATTATCCAAGACTTATGATGAAGCTTATGCCATTTTGGAGAGAATTTCCACAAATAGTTGCCAATGGTCTGATTCAAGAAGTGTGCCTGGGAAGAAAAGTAAAGGAATGATAGAGGTTGACATAGTTACATCTTTTAATGCAAGGTTTGATTCAATGGAGAGCATGATGAAAAAGTTGACTATGGGGCTTGAAAATTTGAATATGCTGAATTCTGGTGCAAAACAGACTGCTGCAGCAATCAATATAAACCAGAATTCCACAAATTCATGTGTTTATTGTGGAGAGGATCACACTTTTGAGTTTTGCCCAAGTAATCCAGCTTCAGTGTGCTATGTTGGAAACCAAAATGCCCAATGGAATAACCCATCTTCCAATACCTATAATCCCGGTTGGAGAAATCATCCTAATTTTGCTTGGGGAAGTCAAAGAAGTAATACCAACACCCAACAAGCTCAACAAAAGATGAATGGTCCACTTGGATTTGGACAACAAAACCAACAAGCGAATGCTCAATACCAAAACACCACGAACCAACATATTCTAGGTACTTCTTTAGAGAGCTTGTTCAAGGAATACATGGCTAAAACTGATGCCACAATTCAAACCCATCAAGCATCTTTAAGAAATCTAGAAGTGCAAATGGGCCAAATAGCTAGTGAATTGAAAGCTAGGCCACATGGTAAACTTCCCTCTGACACTGAAAATTCAAAAAGGGAAAGAAAAGAGCAAGTTCAAGCTGTGGAATTGAGAAGTGGTAGGACATTGGTTGAAAAGAAAGAACCCACCCAAACAAAGAAAGTTGGACAGCAAGTTGATGTACAAAATGACAGTGAAAAAAATGCAGAAAAACCAAGTGAAAAAGTGGCTGAAAATGAGGAAACTGAAGAAATCCCTAGAGCAGCCCCTGTAGCTCCTTCCAAGTCAATTCCTACGCCTTCCCCTACATTTAAACCACCCCCACCACCCTTTCCCCAAAGGCTTAAGCAGAAAAATCAAGATGGTCAATTTAAGAAATTTCTTGAGGTTTTGAAGCAACTTCATATTAATATACCACTAGTTGAGGCCTTGGAACAAATGCCCAACTATGTAAAGTTCCTCAAGGATATTTTAACCAAGAAAAGAAGATTGGGTGAGTATGAAACCGTGTCTTTGACTGGGGAGTGTAGTGCCATTTTGACAAACAAAATTCCACCCAAAGTGAAAGACCCTGGGACTTTTACCATTCCTGTTTCTATTGGTGGCAAAGAATTGGGAAGAGCTTTGTGTGACCTTGGGGCTAGCATCAACCTCATGCCATTGTCCATCTTCAAGAAATTAGGAGTGGGAGAAGCAAGGCCAACCACTGTGACTTTACAACTTGCTGACCGATCTATCACCTATCCCGAAGGAAAGATTGAGGATATTTTGGTGCAAGTAGATAAGTTTATCTTCCCGATTGATTTTATCATTTTGGACTATGAAGCGGACAAGGATGTCCCAATCATTCTAGGAAGGCCCTTTTTAGCAACCGGGAGAACCTTGATAGATGTCCAAAAGGGTGAGCTAACTATGAGGGTGAATGACCAAGAAGTGAAGTTTAGTGTCTTTGATGCCATAAAGTCCCCCACTGATATTGAAGAGTGTTCTGTCATTCAAGTGAAAGATAAGTTGGTTGATGATCAAGTTGAGGAGGAACTGCTGCAGCATCACATACAGCAGTTGGAAAAAATTGGAATTGAGGATTTGGAATTAAACAAATTGGAGCTTGAGCTTGAAAGTAGTGCAGGTGAAGTTTTTGGTTTTAATAGGACTTTTGAATCCTTAGAGTTGATTGATAAGAAAAATCCACCTACACAACCATTCAGTTCATTGGAATTATTTCAGCAACCTGAGATTGAAAATTATTTCCTTGATGAGCAGTTTTTTACAATAGCTCACACCAAGAAAATGAAAACACTTTGGTATGTTGACCTTACCAATTACCTTGCTTTTGGAACATTGCCCCATGGTTTATCAAAGCAACAATTGAAAAAGTTTTTCCATGAGATAAAGTTTTATTTTTGGGATGATTCATTTGTGTTTAAACAATGTGTTGATAATGATGGGAGAGAGTTTAAATTGAATGGGCAAAGGCTAAAACACTATTGGGGAGAAGAATTCCAAAGGTGTTATGCCTTTTGCAATTTGTTGGAAACTTGAAATTTGAAGAAAAAGGGCAGTGTGCTTTCAAGTTACAGATTCTATGTTGAGCTCTGAAGGTTGTATGAATAGCAAGTTTAAATTTCTGTTGTGATGTCTTTAATTTGTAGCCATTAGTTGTTAGTTAATATTTTAAAGTTAGTCTCTTTTTTTGATAATTTGCATTAGTTATTGAGTTTAATGTTTCTGTCAAGCTTTGGTTTTTGGTAGGGAATCTCATGCAAAATGGAAGAAAATCTTGATGCAGCAGATTTTGGGGTATTGGAAATTGACAGCCATGGAAAGAATTGATTTGATGGAAAAGGGAATCAAAATATTGCTCTATTTAAGAAGGAAAGTTTGCAGGTTGCAATCATTCTAGGAAGGAAATTCTGATGAGCTGTAGCAGATTGACAGCAAGCTCATATCAGAAGCTGCAGCAGGCATGGCAGAAAAGGCAGTGGGCTAGCTGTGATTTGATGGGAGGAATTTTCAGATTTGGCTATAATCAAGGGAGGAAGTTTTAAGTTTGCTTGTCTGTTATCTATCATGCTTTCTGTAGCTTTTGTTGTGGAGAAAAAGAAAATGTGTATGAATGAAAGTTCTATAGGTGTGCATGTTCTAATGTTCAAATCATTTGAATGCATATCAAATTTAGAAATGCTTGGGTGTGCATAGAATTTCTGGAGCTTAAATGTATTTATTTCTGCTTTATTGCTTCTGTCTGCTGTTGCAAAGAAAAAAATGAGTGTGGCTGACTATATGAATTGGCTATCTGAAGCCAAGATCAAATTTGCTTAATGAAATTATCTCTTATGGAGTTGTTGGAATATGCTTAAAGTAAAAAAAAAAAAAAAAAAAAATTGCAATTGGGCAATGGCCCTGTTTTGTCTTATTGCAATTTGTTGGCTATTGTGATGATGTGCCATTAATTCTTAGAAAGTGCCATTTTTGCTTGAAATGTTATTTTGAGTTAACAAAGTCATCTAATGCACAATTCTAAGATTGGTGAGCTGTTGAATGCTTTGAGCTTATTTTGAAATCATTTTAGTAGAACAATTGCTTTATCCAGCTTGTTTAGAATTATTTTAGGGCCTAGATGTAGCTCTTGGTTGTTCTTTTGGTTAAGCCTAGCCTTGCTGAATGCTGCTACAGCAGCTGTTCTTGGTAAAAAGCAAAAATTATGTTTTAATATGAAAAAGGAGTGTTTTGTCTTATGATCCCCAATAAGCTTAGCCTATTTGCTTAGTTAGATTATCTTTTTGTGCTTTAAGTCCTTAGGTAGATAGGAAGCTTCCTAATTTTCCTCCTTAGTTTAGCTCAAATCTTATGAAAGCTTGTTCCTAGTCCTTTGCCCAAGCCTTATAATCCTCCTAAGCAATAAGCCTTAGCTTCTCTAAAAAATAAGTTTGGGGGTCCTTTCCTTGCTTTCTCATTCATTGGGGACAATGAATGGATTAAGTTTGGGGGTGAGGTAACCCTTGTAAAAAAAAAAATGAATGAAAAAAAAAAAAAAAAAAAAGAAAAAAAAAGCAAAAAAAAAAAAGACAACTTAGAATGCATTCCTCTTTGTTTTAGTTTTGCCTAAGATGCACTCCTCTCCCTTTTTGAAGGTTTTCTGTTTTCCTTGAGCTTGCCTAGTAACCAGGGGGATTTATGATACCCATAGTTTTCCCCTGCGTCAAAAAGTAGCTCAAGGGAAGAGAAAACATTTAAAAAAAATGAGCAGAAAAGAAAAGTTCAAATGAGATGGATAAAGGGATGAGTGTTAGCTTGAAGGTTACAATCTTCCCCAGGGCTTAGGTGAGCTTCACCAAAAAGTGTCGCCACTCTGAGAAGCAAGGAAGTGGTTGCTAGAGAGCAAATCTTAGTCAACTCTAAGGGAAATGAGTGTAGTTCTCGCTAGGTGATGAGCTTGGAGGCTAAGGTGAGATTCACCATAAAGTGTTGCCATTCTTGGACCAAAGAGCTATGACCTATGAGATTTTCTAAGTTAGAAAAAAAAAAAAAAAAAAAAAAAATCAAAAAGAGAGAAGTGTTAGGTTGAGTTTAGAAGCTTTAGAGGGTTGGCAAAGAGACTATAGGATTGCTTAGCAAGCTTTAGGATTGACGTTTGAGCTAAGTTTAGGCTTGAAGGTTAGTGGCTTCCTTGATGTCAATAGGCTGGTACAATTTGGTATGATGGCTTTTGTAAATAAGCTAAGCTAGAGGATCATTAGAAGAGCACTAAAAATTTGAAAACGACAAGTTGAAAGGGTATTTTAAAAGAGTAATGCTTTGTTGAGTAGTTGTATGCATTCAGAGGTGTAAGCTTGTCAAGAAGTAGCTAGGTGCTTTAGTTAGGCCATGTTGACTGCAAGCTGGATATGGGATAATGAGTTAGAGTTTTTGTAGGCTAGCATTGCTCGGGGACGAGCAATGATTCAAGTTTGGGGGTTTGATAGCTCTTAGAAATAAGAGCTATTGGCTTTCTTTTAGGCTTTAAACTCTACCATTTGATGTGTTTGAGCCTTGGTTTGTGCATGAAAATGAGTGTTTTTGATGAACAATTTTTGCATATCAGTAGGCCAAGCTTGAGTTGAAGTTAGTGCAGATTTCTTATGTTTTAAGCTAATTTTTCTGGTATATGATCACTCAGGTTGTGCTACAGCAGCTGATTCCACATCAGAAGGCAGAAAGTCTGGAATTTAAATTCCTGCACGTGATAAACCCGTGGAAGCTCTCATTAATTGAGCTGGCAGCCATGTAAGCTTATTTGTCCCATCTCAACCAATTGGGGAAGGTCCATGTGGAGTCATGTGTCCAATCAGCCCTGAAATCAATGAAAATAGATGGTATAAATAGGTTTTTGGTCCAAAATGAGAGGGGATCAGCAGAGAATTAAACCTAGAAGCTGTTGCTGTCATTGAGAGGAAAAAAAGACAAGGAGGCTGCTGCTAAAGGAGGATTTCCAGCTTGGGAAAGCTGGAATCTACCTTGGAAGCTTCTTTTCTTCATCCTTTTTCTCTTATTCTTCCTTCTTCTAGTGTTTAGTTTGTATTCAAGGTTGTAATTATGAATGGTATGGTAGTTCACTGCTGTATTTTCATTATTTTCACCTTGAACATGAGCTAAATCCTCTTAGGTGAGGATTAGGGTGCTTAAACTTGAACTTGTTGTTTGTTTTAGTGGAACTTTATATATTGCAACTTAAAGTAAAGTGTTCTTCATTGTTTAAAGCTAGAATTTCGTTTGGCCAACCATTTTCTAGCAATGTTATTAAGTGTTTGGGAAAACAATTGATAACCGATTACTTTACTTTACCTTAGCCTTTTTAGGTCATGAAAATGAGTGGGTATTTAGGGATAAATAACCACCTAAGGCACTAAATCAGTTGAGCTAAAAAGAAGGGGTTAAATGGGAGTTTAATCACCTAACTAGAGGAGAATTGGAAGATTCCCGTAGAAATTTCTGTGTGAGTTGTAATTATAAAGTTCTGCTACAGCAAACAGCTTGTGAGAGTAGACAGCCCCTAATCTGAACCTTGCTTTCTCTGTGCGATTTTCTGTTTCTGTTGAATTTCTCTTTAAGTTCTTGTCATTTTAAGTTTGTTTATCATTTTAATCTCTTGCATTTAATTATTGAAAAATATTTGTTCCTCGGTTACTTAGAATTTCATTGAAAATAGGCTTAGAAGTAGTAAATTTCATTAACTTAATCCCTGTGGAGACGATCTTAATTTACTTATCACTTGCTGCCATGATGTGTATACTTGCACGTTTTTGAGCTATTTGTGAAGATTTCTTGCATAATTATAATCACATTGCACAAGGCAACAGGTGTTCTGTAAACCGTCAACTTAAATACCTACAGCCTTAGACAACATCAAACCGGGTGAGTTCTCTTGTAACCTTAGCTTTACAAGTTATCGACCTATTCTAAGAGATTGATCGATTTGGTTCGTTTTAAACCTAGGTGAGCATGCATTTATCTTTGTTATAGATTTTACGTCTATCTCGTTTTATAATTCGATTATAATTGAGATCAACCTATTACATGCTTTCTATTCGACGTTAACGCTTTAAAATCAAGCTAAGGAAATTTCATGTTGCATGCTCGTTCATTTTCGTTTAAATTATATAACGATTATAATTAACAAGAACGAATCATTCAACATGCATCTAACATGAAACCTAAATCATGCATACTTATATTATAACCTTTTATAACATACTTAAATGCATGAAGCATGCTACCTATGGTGGGATTTTAAATCTATATGTCATACTCTTATGCACATCTCATTCATAATTAATTATAACATGCATTCATAAAGCATAAATAATTAAACATACTGAAATGGACCAGTTTTGGCAATCTAAGCAAGCATTTAACTAAATTATTACAAATAATAATCAAATATTGAGTTGAAAAGCTCCCAGGAATCTCGAACCATCATGAACCAGCTTGATTGGACCCGAACCGGACCTCCCAAGGCTTGAACATCACTGAACCGGACCAAAGGGGTCTGAACCGGCCGAGTTTTGGTGAACCGAACTGGGAAAGGTTTGAACCGCTCAAATTTGGAAATTTCGCTCCTGTTCTTCAAAACTCATCAGCGTCGCGACATGATAACTTGCAAAAGGCAAGTTATTTATCCTCTAAACTTAAGCTAAAACAAGGCTAAAAGAACCAAAGATGCGTTGCTTCAGCGCATAAAGAGAGAAAAACGTGATAATTTAATGCGGCGAGCTATATTCATGAATGCAGTGAAAAATTATAAAATATAGGGCGCTAACGCAACCTAATTCAGTTGTTTGTTTTAGTTCCTTCTCAGCGCAGGCACACATTCCAAGACAATCAAGAGACAGATAAGATGATGAAAAGACAAGCGCAGACACAACTGACAAAGCAAGCGCAAGTGGGCGAAAAAAGGGCTGAAAAGTTTAGCAAGTTGCCTAATGATGATTAACGCAAGTTGTCTAATGATGATTAACGCAAGTTGCTAATTACTTGAAGAAGTCATCTTCCTTCACCTATAAATAGAAACCACATACTCAAAGGAAGGGCATCAAGGAATTCATAATCTTTGAATCAAAAGAGAAAAGAAGGCAGATCAACAAAGAAATCACAGAGAGAGCTGCAATTAGGAGCAAACTCATGCTTGTAATACTTTATTTCATGATGTCTTGTGTTGCTCGCATGAGCTAATTTCTTCTTCAAGGCTTAGCGCAAGCACCTCATGCGGCGATAAGTATACTTTGTAAGCGCATATTGTGATTTAAATGAAACATTAGTTGCTTTCTACTTGGTTGTGACACTTTTTCCATTACTAACTCCCCCTTGGCCAGCCGGATGCGCTAGCAGTATGCTAAATCCCTGACAGGTAACGCATGCGGACAACTCTGAGAAGAGCAAGTTAGCGCATTTCATGTAGTCTTGGTAGTATCCAAACACTGCCGCTAAAAGATATTTCATGCATGAGATAGATTGCGTTGTGACTGACGCAATCCCTTGTAAGTTTTAAAGAACCGCACTTAACGCATGAACTAGCCAAACAATCAATTGATAGTTTGTGCCAAATGCATAAGGAATACCGGAAGGGAAACTTATGAATTTTTCTTACTTAGGCATTAATGGATCAATTACTCAAAATATGCATTACAAAGTTCTTGTAAACGCATGAGGTTGCGACCGCAACAGCCTTGATCTTATTTTCCTTGCAGATTATCCTTTTAATCTCATCGCATAATTTTATTTTATGCACATATTCACTTTTCAAATATACCCAATCCCTTATTCATTCTTGTTCAAATAGTATCATACGTTTTGAGTTTAGATCAGTTAATATTGTTAAATACTTTGCAAATATCCTTTCCCTGTGGAATCGACCCTGGACTCACCATGTATTACTTGATTTTGTCAATTTATACTTGGATTGATTATTATCTACGACCATATTTTTTATTATACTGACAACCAATCACGACGCTATCGCGACTGGAAGCCCCCTGTTCTTCGGCCAGCATGTGTTCTTCCCCTTCTCTCGATCAATTACAGCACTAAATGGACTCTAATGACTCTCCAAAAATTACAAACTCTTCTCAACACATTAATGCTCATATACATGTGAGCAATTACATTTTCATCAACAAATTGAAGAGTAAAAAATTGCCAAAACCGTAATATATCCATTTCAGCACCCATGCAAATTGAATTTCAAAATGCTACCCACCATGATCAAATTAAAGCAAATTAGGTGCCCAAACCATGCTCTGATACCAATTGAAAGTGTTAATATCTAAAATACGAAAACAATTTTGAATCTTAGGCACATAAGAAGCTCAATTTGATCAAACATTGCATGCTGTTCATAAGAGGAAAAACATAGACAGTTTACCAACCTTGTTTCAATGGAGAAATTGGTTGGATTTCCTTCTTGTTTTTCTTCACCAACGAGTCACGAACCACCAAAGGATCTTCCTTGCTATCCTCAAGCCTTTGGAACGGATTGTGGGATCCTCAAGTGATGGAATTGAAGAGAAAAAGCTTGAAGAACAAGCTTATGGAGGCGGGTTTGATGAGTATCAAAATTGGCAGCAATTCACTATGGTTCCAGCTCTCTTCTTTCAGCCTTCTTCACTTATATAGAGGGATTAAAGAAGAAGAAAAGCTCCAGCATTTGACACCAAATCAGCCATGAAGAAGGTGGGAATTTGGGTGGCTATCATGAGGGGAGTGCATGGGTTTAGTCACCATGCACTCCACCTCCAAAAATTCATGAATTATGAATTTTAATTAATTCAATAATTATCCTAAATAATTAGATAATTATCTAATTTTAATTAATCTGGAAATTCAAAATTGATTTTTCAATTTTTCAATTTTAAATTAATTCAAAATTAATTTCAAATAATTATTAATTTAATATTTAATATTAAATTAATATTTTGCCACCTATCCCGAACATTTCCAAAATGTTATTTTCAAACCATGAATCCCTATTCATGTTCTCAATATTTAAATCATATTTAAATATTAAATGCCTCACATACTCGATTTTTACAAAACCCGACGTACCGACAACGCCTATCACCTCTATTCATTTCTCTTAATATGAACTTAAAGTAATTCATATTTTATCCATCATATTGTTCCAAAGGTTAGTCTCGAGCTAGCAAGGGGACCTAATGGACCTACAGATCATGGGCTCCAACTGTACGAGGTTAAACTGGCTAAACTCTTTTAACCTAGCTAACCAACATCCGTTAACTACCGGGACACTCTACTATAGCCTAGTAGTTGAACTCCCCTCACTGTAGATATATTTACATCCACTCAAAATAACCATGATTAGTAAGTCAATCCTTCACAGGTCGTTCGTTACTATAGACAGGTCAAATGTCTGTTTTACCCCTATAGTACATCTTAGTTCCTTACGTCCACTGGTCCTCTAATGAACAATTTGTTTATGGTCCAACCATTAAACAAGATCCCTCTCGAGCCAATGAGAGGGTGGGGCCCCTTATTCAAGCCTTGGATTCAGCACTTAAGGGAACAACCTCTCTACTATCCCTGAATCAGGTAGGAGTGAATTTCGTCTTGCTTTACTATGTCCCCAACCATCCATCTAGTGTTATCCCCAAAATGGTAGGATTATTGAACGGTACTTTCATACCACTCTCACCCATGCAGATCAAAGGACAACCTTAAACAAACAGGAGTTCACAGTAATCTCGGGATTAAGATCGAGTTACCTAGGTCATCGTATGAAAAAGTCAATCTTCACAGTAAACGGCGTTATAAAGTAAGAGTGACTTATTTCTTGGTCCTGTCTTGTGCAAACATCTTTTACACAAGATGCCCCTACTCACATGTCTTTACATGAACGATCCAGGATCACGTCGTTTGCCTCATTCGCAAAGTAGGTCGCATCTATAGTGTTACCAGAACAAGGTACCCAACCTTATTCATATACTATAGACAATTTAGGCTTTATACTTGAACTTGATCCCTGTCTATATCCAAGATATAGCTCAAATATCTCATATTATAACCATGGATGTTTCTATTGGATTTTAAGATACAAAATAAACAATTTCACTTAATAACATCTTTATTTATATATAAAGGATAACAAAACTTGAGTTCTAGGACATAAACCCCAACATGCCCTACCAAGAATAAAAGTAGACTGGGACTTAGACACAACATCTTGCAAAATGAATTTCATTTGATTCATAAGCACTTTAGCCACGATCTTGTAAGCAATGTTGCATAAGCTGATGGGCCTGAAATCAGACACAACCACAGGATTAGGAGTTTTCGGAATCAAAACTATATTAGTTCGATTCCAACCACGCACTGATTGTGATCCATTCAAAACTTTCAAACAACTTTCCATTGTTTTCCCTCCTATAATATCCCAATAAGTATGATAGAACAACGCCGGAAACCCATCTGGACTAGGGACCTTAGTCAAGAACATTTGTTTAACCACGCTTTCCACCTCCAACCTACAAAAAGGAGCTAGAAACTTCGAATTCATATTATCAGAGATGACAGGCTGAATACCTTAAAGGATAGAACTCATTGCTTCCTTCGTGGGATTAGTGGATTTGAAAATCTGATTAAAATAGGCAACAAAAATTCGTTCAACATCTGCCATTTCAGAAACCCAGTTCCCATTCTCATCATTGATGCCCCGGATCTCGTTTCATTTTCGTCTATTAGTTTCTTTGCTATGGAACCATCGAGTGTTAGAATCACCCCATTTCAGCCAATTTTCTCTAGACCGTTGATGCAAATAAATTTCCTCTTCTTCCAACAATCTAGACAGGTCATTTTCCAAACCATGAATAACACTGAAATCGATTGGCTGCACGACATAAGCCTTCTAAATGACATCTTTCTGCTTAGCAATTTGCTTAACCAAATTAATATCAATATCTCTGCCCCATTTCTTAAGAACCCTGGAGCACCGATCCAACTGTTGTTGAAGGGAACAATCTCTACTGCTGATGGAAACATCTCGAATCAGTTTGCGACACTCAAGATGCCTAGTCCAATTGGCGTTAAATTTAAACCCATACAAACGACGCCTACCCGATGGCACAAAGGAAGTAGGTTGAAGCGTAAGAGAAATGGGCTTATGATCATAACAGACCCATGCCAAATTTTGGACTTGAAAATTCAGAAACATAACATGAAAAGTCTCATTCCCAACAAAACGGTCCAACCGCTCAAATACCCCGTTTGTAGGAAGCCGCCGGTTGCACCAAGTAAAGGTGTCACCCAAAAAACCCAAATCCTTGAGCTTACAGTCTTCCAAAACCTCCCGAACATCAGACATCAGATGGATATCACGATCGGCCCCACCTTGCTTTTCCGAATCCCACAAAATTTCATTAAAATCACCACCAATAACCCATGCCGATGTAGGGTTAAAATCCCTAGTGCAGTGGAAACCATCAGAGAACCAAAACGATTTAAACGCCGATTGGAATACCAATACGACGGCAAAAACTATACAGCAGTAAAACAATTTTAAATCTACTCAAAATGGCTATAAAACATGCTGTAAATTTCATAAATAAATTTAGATTAGATCCTATTGATCAGAGATCAAAGAAAACTTACTTTTGATGGAAGTTTTGAGCGTTTCACCAACTCCTTGATCTTGATCCTTAGAAAAAAAAAAAAAAAAAAAAAAAAAAAAACAGCAACACGAACTTTTCTTTTGCTGGAATGTTCACCACAAACACCACCACTATTGAACCACCAGTATGCTCAAAGGGAATAGTTGTTGAGGGGCTTGTGGGAGCAGAGATTTTCTAAGGGAATTGGAGAGTTCTTCTCTGTGTTTTTTGCTATATGGAAAAAACGAGAGAGAGAGAGTTTGGGAGAGAGATTCTGAGTGATTGATTGAATGAGAGAGTTAGCCTCAACGGATGAATAACCCCTTTCCTTAACCAACTCCTCCAATCGTGTAACCCTAGGTAAGTGGGAAGACCACGTTTAATCAGTTAGTAAATCTGATATTTTGATTAATTAATAAAAATAAAATTATTAATTAATCTAATAATTAAATTAACAATTAATTTAACATTATTTATATAAATCATATTTATACAAATATTCCCACATAACCTATAGTTTTAATACAATTTAATTAAATCAAATTTAATTAAATTAAATTAAAACAAACGATTAATTAATTCAATAATTAATTAATGTTATAATTAAATATCACATATTTAATTATATCTCTCTCATATAACCTATAGTATTAATGTGCATCCAATGCGAATTAATTTTAACCTATAGTTTTAATATGAATCCAATTCATATTTTAAACTTAGGGAAAAATACACTTTTAGTCCCTGAGGTTTGGTTTAGGTTTCATTTTGGTCCCTGAGTTTTCAAACTCGACAATTTAGTCCCTGAGGTTTGGATTTCGTTTCATTTTAGTCCCTCCATCTATTTTTCCATTAGATTTTAACGGAATGCTGACGTGGCACTTTTTTTTATTTAAAAAATATTTTCTTTTTAATTTTTAAAATAAAACAATATATTAAATATTTATTATTGTTTTTTCTTTTTTTTTCTTTTCTTTTTTCTACATAATCTTCTCCCTTCATCTTCTGCACAACTCTCAAACCCTAACCAACTCACCTCCAGCAGCAACCGTCGCCCGTCGGTCGTCGTCGCCTGTAAAATCCTCAACGTGAGCAGCGCCCCGAGCAGGTGCTCGAATAACACCGCGGATCCGCTAGAATCGCCGGAAAAGTCTTCCTATTTCAGATATGGAACCCAAGAAGCCAAACCCCCTTCGAATCCCATTTTAGATCTGGAACCAAGAGCCCAAACGGAAGAAAACGGCAGGAGAAAATGTGGGTCTGCTCGCAGAAACGAGAAAACGGAAGAGGAAGGGAGAAAGCTCGGTTTGTGGGGCTGCTCGCGAGTCTCACGACGCGATTCCTTTCGTGAGTTTCCCTCTTTTTCTCTCGGAATCAAAGGAGTCGGTCTGAAACGAAACCCACTCAGATCGAGATTCAGTGGCGATTTTGAAGCCAGCATTTACAAGCTCCTTTGGGTCCGTGGCGATCGGAAACAGCGTGGGTCAACTCCCTCTGCCGCTGCATGCCAGATCTGGATTTCTCGCCGGAAAATCGAGGCTCGATTTTTCGGCGAGGATGAACGGCGTGGGTCTTCTCTTCTTCCTTTTTTTTTTGTAAAGCAGAATATTTGGAAGAAATGAGATGGAGAAAAGTAGAGAAGAAGAGGGAAAAAAAGAAAAAAAAAATTAGCCGCTGCCGGTAGGATTAGGGTGAAGAGGTAGATGAAGAAGAAGGAGAATAAAGGAGAGGAAGAAGAAAGAGGGATGGAGAAGAAGAATAAAAGAAATAATAATAAAAAAATATTTTTTAAAATTATTTTATTTTAAAAATTAAGAAAATAATTTTTTAATTAAAAAATGTTGCCACGTTAGCATTTCGTGAGAGTTTAACGGAAATTTTGACGGAGGGACCAAGAATGTAACGAAATTCAAACCTCAGGGACTAAATTGTTGAGTTTGAAAACTGAGGGACCAAAATGAAACCTAACCCAAACCACAGGGACTAAAAGTGTATTTTTCCCTTAAACTTAATATTCGAACCCCTTCGAATATTTAATTCTCCCTTAGAAATTTACCTCAACGCCATAAATGAGCTACGGGTGGGACCTAATGGACCTACAGATCAGAAGCTCCAACGATATGAGATTAATTGGCTAAACTCATTAACCAAGTTAATCAATGTTCGTTACCTGTGGTTCACTCCACTATAGAACCACAGGTGCACTCTTCTCATTGCAAATATATTTTTGTGTCCACGGATATCGACCAATAACAACAAGTCAGTCCTTCACGTGTGTTCGTACCCCAGCTAGGTCAAATTACCATTTTACCCCTGGGTTACCTCTTCATCCTTAAGTCCCAGTGCTCCTCTAATGAACAACCTGTTTGAGGTCCAACCAACAAACAGAAGTCCCTCTCGTGCCATAGAGAGGATAGGGCTCATTGTTCAAGACCCGGAGACACCACTTAAGGGAACACACCTTTACTTACCCTAGAGTCGGGAAGGAATGAATTCCATCTTGTGTGATTATGTTCCCAACTCCCCACTCGGTCTTGTCCCCAAAATGGTAGGCTTATTGAGTCGGCGTGCAGGCCACTCTCACCCATACAAATCAAAGGACAATCCCTCGTGAACAGGAGTCCATAACCCACTCAGGATTGAGACCAAGTTGTCAAGGTCATCCTAGTGAAATAGAAACCTAGTTAGCTAACGGTGTTACAGCTAGTGGTTAACTATTTCGCGGTCCGATCTTATGCAAACTCATTGCATAGGATACCCCCACTCGCATGTCCACTACATGAACGCGTTGGATCATTGCGTTTGTATCATAATACAAAGCGGGTCGTATCCATAGTGTCACCAGGATAAGATACCCAACCTTACCCTTATACTATAGACCCTTTAGGTTGTATCTTGAACAGTGATCCTCGTATGTCCCCACATACTAGTTCAAGCCTCATACTAACAACCTAGGATGTTTAGTTTATTGGATTAGGGTTAACAAGACAAGATTACTCAATACAAACAAGATAAATGAATAATACATCATTTTATTAATGTTCGGTCAAATGTTACATTTACTATCTACGAGTTTTAGGGCATAAAACCCAACAGCGCCGAATCATCAAAATTATGCAATCAATGCAATAAAATCCACATGCACGTACGAAGGTGACTTTCCGGTTGACCATATAAACTCGAAAATCGCCATACAAAACCATCCCAAGAAATCGATGCGTCAATATGAAATTGGGAGGAAAAGCAAATGGAAACCATAACATCATCTTTCCACAATAAACAAAGACCCCCACTTGCTCCTATACTATTAACAGGAAAACAACCATAATAATTCAAACGATGCTTCAACTTGTTCATTAAAAAGTCATTACATTTTGTCTTACAAAGAAAAAGAACATGAGGTCTAAGGTGACTTAACTCGTCACATACATCACGGAATGATCGAGACGACCCCATACCTCGAACATTCCAACTTATAATTTTCATAATTCTCGGCGGGGCTGCTTAACAGCCTCCGCCAATACATCAGCAAGATTGGTACCGTTATGAGCAACACTAACATCATCAATGACCTTCAGTTTTTTAGTAGCTGAACCAGTGATCTTCAGCACACCTTTCCTCTTTGCAGACAATGGGCTAACCCTTGATAAGTCAGTTTGACCCGCTCGTGCCTTGCGCTTCCACTTACCCCCCACTGTCGTCAGTTCACAACTAATTTGACCCACAATCTCTTTTCCTGAAGGCAAACTACTCCCACCAGTTACAGCATTAGAGGGGCCCACGTAACCACTTCCCAAAATTTTAGGATCTTTTATCGGTGCATCAACCCCCTCAACTGTCTTATGGTTGTTATTCTCTTGCCCTACTGCCGGAGAAATAACCGATGGATTTACAAAAACACCTCCGATGGCCGTTATTGACTCCAATTGCGCCTCTATACTTGGTAGTGCACCATCTGGACCAACACTGACTCCCACATCCTTACCCTTTTGATCGGAAACTACTGGGCTTGCAACAACAGCAACATTCTTACCAGTAGGTTTCAGAGGCCTATCGAACCGAAGCCACTGCCCATACTCATAACCAGTACTAGGACCACCATCATCCGAAGAAAATAACAACGAGCAATCCTTCAATCCATGGCCCAAAATTCCATAGCAGGGGCAAAATTTAGGCAGACGTTCATACTTCATAGGGATCCAACAACCCCCAATCGGTCCATCAATATTAATTTTGACACCACGACGTAAAGGCTTAGAAATATCAATCTGGACCCTCACCCTCAGACTTATGCCCCAGCAACAACCATCAGCATTGCAATCCACTTCCTCAAAGTCACCACAATTTGATGGAAGAGATTGTCGAGGTCTCTTATCAAATAAATTTATAATCCACAACCTCTAAAGCTAACTTGCAGCAGTAGTGGCCGAGGTCGAACACAGGGAGCACGATTATAACTTGTTTATCTTAGATTTATTGTGATGACCGGACTAATGGGGGGTTTTTATATTTGGAAAAGAAAGTAAACAAGGAAAGAAAACAAATTATGGAAAATGATGTAAAAGGAAAGTAAGAGAATTAAAGAAAGAAGAAATAACAATACCTCAAAAGTCATGCAACCGGGATAGTCATGGTAAGTTCAATTCAATTAAATCATCAATTTCACTAATAAGTCAAAACAAGTTTAAGCCCGGCGTATTCCGGCAACAAACCGAGAATCATGATCCACTATCACAAACATGCAAACGCTAAGTTTGATTCTAGTTTAAACTAATTAATTATCCAATTAACTAATCTAAACCGCATTGGGATCTAGCCGAATTAATTCACATGCAACGGGCAACAAACCACAATTACAATTAATTAAATCATTTAGTTCTCGGGACGCATGCGTATGGACATAACGTTAACCTATATGCTACTAAGAATTAGCAAGTAAATTTAGAGAGGGCGCGGTCAAGATTGTCAATCTTTCCTACCACAAACTAAATTTATAGAAAAAGAACTAAAATCACATAAACATGCTTTGATAATTCAAACAAGAAATTTCATTAATAGAATATGAACTTACTCTTGACTTCCCGGTTACATGAATGAAGAATCTAGCCTCTTATGGAGCAAGAACAAGCTTGATACATAAAGGAAAGCAAGAAAAACTAAGAAGAATGGTGGAAAGGGGGAGAGAGATGGACTACAATGTTGTAGTGAATTGTGTATTGAGGGATGATCCTAAACCTACACCAAAGGCCTCTATTTATAGGGATTCTTGACCTTCAATTCGTGGTAGAATGGTGCTAAATTGGGTCTTCAAACATGGAAAATTTTAGCCAAATTTGGAAAATTTCAATTCTGGAAAACTGCCTAGCGTCGAGACGCTAGGACACAGCGTCGCGATGCTAGGCCTTCAACTATGGAAAAGATCTGCGGATTGACATAGCGTCGAGACGCTATGGCGAGAGCGTCGCGACGCTACCGCTTCAACTGCGTGCCAACAGAATTTTCCTTATTTGAGCAGCGTCCCGACCCTCCAATGGCAGCGTCTCGACGCTGCGATGGCTCCAGGGGCAGTTTGGTCATTTTACGCTCCAGTTTCGCTCGTTTAAGCCCCGAATCGCTTCCAAAGCTCCGGTGAGGACCTATAGACATATTATACTCATTTTAAAGCATTTTTCGCAAGGAATTCAACTAAGATAAGCAAATTGGGAGATTCTAAGTGTATAATAAATTGGTCTTATCAAACCGCATTGCCCAAATTTTTTGCCATCGTAGCATTCATACATGCCATAGGGAGATCATAAAAATGTACCCAAAACGCCGCTTTGTTAAACAACAAATCAGACAGTTTGACAAGGGCATCCAGCATCTCAAGAACAAGCAGAAACTTATCAAAAAACCAAGGACTTTTGCAAAACACACGATTACGATCAACCAACTTAACAAAAGAAAATAGAAACACATTCTTACTTAGCCGATCCACAGTAAGACTGATAGGACCTAAATAGTCCTATTTTATCACCTCTAATCTAAGTTTGTTAGAGTTATTTTATGCTTTACTTGTCTTACTTACAGGATATTTGAGCTTAGGCTATGTCGGGAGCCGATCACGCTAATTGGTGTTAATTCGGGCCAATTACGAAGTTTTAGAGCAATCTCGGTGTCTTGGACGGCGAAAAGGTGAAAAGACCCAATTGTGCTGAAGCGGGCCTGAAGAACGACACCAAAAGCTGAAGATTGAAGCCCCGTGCCGAAAAGAAATGAGACAATACCGAGAAAATAAACAGCAAGTGTGTGGATCAAGGCTGGCGTCGAGACGCTGCACTTGGCGTCTCAACACCGACGCGAAATTCATCCAGAGTGTAAAGTTCGCAGTGTCGAGACGCTGCCCTTGACGTCTCAACGCCGCCGAGTTTTCTATAAATATGTAGCCTCAGTTTAGTCCGCCGTTAGGTTAGAATTTTGATCCTTTTACGATTTCTTTTGCCTCTTTTACGTTTCAGCACTGTTGTAGACCTTTTTAGGTCATATCTTATGGATTCTTTCTTGTTTATTCATGCTTTTACTTCATCTATGAGTAGCCAATCGTATTAGATCGTTGGATTGAGTTTATGCTTTAATTTCTATTGAGATTGGCTGAGTTTTCTGGAATTTACTTACTGTTTTTGCTGTCTTTTCATTCAGTTTTGCATGTTATCTCGTTTAAACCAATAAATGAGGCTAGTCTATTAGGATTGACGACCCTATATGATTACCGCTTGTGTACTCAATTAGTTATTTTTAGATAGCCACTAGGTTGAGGCAAGCCACTCTCTACGCGAGACAACCCTTGATAGGCCTAAGATGCATCTTAAAGGTTGTAGGAATTAGATTTGAATTCTATTCGAATTTAGTTAATACAATTTCGGACCCACGATCCCAAAGCGGCTAGTTTAATAGGTGATTGCGAAATTGCTTAATTTAAAGCTAGTTAGATATAATTAGTAACCGTTGCAGAGGTTTCAGATGGTTGCTATTTTATGTATGAGGGGTGGCGAGCGATAAAGAATATATTAATTAATCTTGTTAATTGTAGAATTCACGATTAGCAAGATAATTAGCACTTGTTAATGTAGGGGGTCCTCCGAGTAACCTAGAAGCCGACCGGGCTAATGAAATCAGTTTAGAACAATTATTAGAGAAAACTAGAAAGCCAATCGAAATAAAATCAAGCATAAGAAATCCCAATCCAGCGATCCCTTTTTATGTTATTGAATTTCATCTTAATTCTCTTATGCATGCTTATTTCTGTCTCCTTTATTTTTTTGCATTTATTTTCCTGTATTACACTGCTTTCCAAAAAATCCCCCCAATTTTCTTAAGCACGAAATTCTACACTTGCTAGACCCCCTTCCCTATGTTCGACCCCGACCACTATTTCTACAAAAATAGTTGTAGTGCCGTGGATTATAAATTTATTTTACTATAGAGCCCCGCGACACGCTTTCGTCAAAGACCCGCATCCAACCGCCATGCAATGGATAGGGTTCTGCGAAGAATCTCACAGCCAATCGGACGAGGACTGAGAAGTTTCCCCACTAAACAGAAACGCATTTGATCTATAGTATCATCAATTGCAACCTTATCTACATCCACAACAACATCTTCCTCATCAGACGTTAACTTCAATTTACATCCTTCCAGCAACGCCTCCGTCTCCATTTGAATAGTAATCACACTGAAACTCTTCCCACAAACACAAGAATTCAAAGAATTAAGATGTTATTGAATTTCATCTTAATTCTCTTCTGCATGCTTATTTTTGTCTCCTTTATTTTTTTGCATTTATTTTCCTGTATTACCCTGCTTTCCAAAAAATCCTCCCTATTTTCTTAAGCACGAAATTCTACAGTTGTTAGACCCCGACCACTATTTCTACAAAATAGTTGTAGCGCCGTGGATTATAAATTTATTTGACGATAGAGCCCTGCGACACGCTTTCGTCAAAGACCTGCATCCAACCGCCATGCAATGGACAAGGTTCTGCGAAGAATCTCACAGCCAATCGGACGAGGACTGAGGAGTTTCCCCACTAAACAGAAACGCATTCGATCTATAGTATCATCAATTGCAACCTTATCTACATCCACACACAACATCTTCCTCATCAGACGTTAACTTCAATTTACATCCTTCCAGCAACGCCTCTGTCTCCATTTGAACAGTAATCACACTGAAACTCTTCCCACAAACACAAGAATTCAAAGAACCCTTGAAAAAATCAACCTCTAATTGACCACACTCTCCTGCCGAATCTTTCGAAACAATTTTAAATACTATCTTAGTTTTTAGATATGATAATTAAAAATGTTCAACTATAGTCTCAGTTAAAAACAAAGTTTGATTAACTAATTCAAATAATTTTCATTAATTTTCACGATTTTCATAAATCTTTTTGAAATTTTTATTAATATTTCTATTTGGTTAAAAACCACTTTTGGTCCCTAAGCTTTCATAAAAGTAACAATTTGGTCTCTGAATTTTGATTTGTAACGATTTAGTCCCTATACTTTTAATTTTATAACAATTTAGTCCCTGAACTTTAATAAGTAACAATTTAGTTCTTATACTTTCAAATTTGTAACGATTTAGTCCCTATACTTTTAAATTTGTAACAATTTAATCCTTGTCACAAAAAAAAAAAAAATCAAAACTAAATGTCGGCTTTTATTATTTAATGATTAAACTTTGTAGCTTATAAACATATTGGGTCCCAAATTAGTTGTTAATCTTTCTAGGTAAGAATTTTCATTACATCTTGTTTTCACGATATGAACTAAATCATTGCAAATTTGAAAGTACAGGAATTAAATTGTTATTTATTAAAGTTTAGAGACTAAATTATTACAAAATTGAAAGTTTAGAGACTAAATCGTTACAAAATTGAAAGTAATTGTTATTGTTACAAATCAAAATTCATGGACTTAATTGTTACTTTCGTGAAAGTTCAGACAAAAAAGTGATTTTTAACCTTTTTCATTAACATTTTCTTAAAAGTTAAAATTTATGTCTCGATATTTCGAAGATGGTCTACAACTACAGCTACAAGTTATTTTTTTTTTTTTTTGATATCCACTACAACTACAAGTTACATTACAAACTTGCAAGTTACAACAACATATATTATATTTTTTCTAAAGAGAAAAAATGCCTACATTCCATTTTCTATAATTCTATTTCCTTCTCTCCTTTCTTCAAAAAAAAAAAAAAAAAAAAAAAAAAAAAAAAAAAAAAAAAAAAAAATTCCTTCTCTCCAACGTACGCAGGCACTCATCAGACTTTTTTTTATTTTTTTATTTTTATTTTTTAAACAAGCACTCATCAGACTTTTATTTTTTTAATAATAATAATTAATTATAATAATATATTTAACCATCCAAGCTTTTTTTTTTTCCTTTTCTTTTTCCATTTTTTTCCCTAAACCGTATTTCACCTTGCCACTCCCTCCCTCCCATTACCAGCCACTGCACCCCTCCCCGCCGAACGCCGATCGTCGCACGCCGTTCCTTCCCGACGCCGTCTCAGTGTGGCTGCCGCCGCAGTCCGAGCTGCCGCAGTCTCAGCCTTCCGACGAAATCGCCGCCGCTTCCTCCCTCTCACACTCTCTCGCCTCTCCGAGCAATCAGGGTTACTCATCTCTGTTTATTTTCTTCTCAGAAACAGACTGGTTCAGTCCCTAACCCGCGCGTCGTTGAGATCGCGCTGCCGTCGCTCAATTTTCAGATCCCAGGTTTTGATTTTTTTTTTTTTTTAAATTCTTTATTTTGTTTCGTTGGTTTATGTTGGTTTATTCTGTTCACCCATGGAGAAGAAAATCAAGAAGCAATTTTATTTTATTTTGTTGATTTCTTCTTCAACCAATTTCAACCAGTCTAAATGAAAACATAAAACTAAGAAAAAAAACCCAGATTGAATCATTAAATAGAAAGAAACAAAAAAACATATCATTATTATCCGAATCAACAAATTAAGAGAAAAAAAAAGTTTAAGAAGATGAACAAAGCAAAAAGAAAACTCACCTTTAGTTGGATTGGCTATAAAAAACTTGTTGAACCGAAAAGCTGTATTTGAAAAGATTGAAATTATTCGTTGAGTTTACTTGAATATAGAAGAACTATCAATGCAGGTGTAAGGAGGCGTTTGCATATGAACTGCGTAAATTTAAAATAAAATAATAAATCTCTTATGAGGTAAAATTGGAAACATATTTTTGTAAGTTTAGAATCCTGCCAAATTCGACCTATTTGCAACAGTTTTTTTAATTTTTAATTTTTATTTTAAACAAGACTTTAAATTCCTTGATTTCTCTCTCTCTCTTTTTTACCATTCAATACGTGAAATAATTTCAAATTAGATCTAATTTGTGATCCTTCCAAATTCAGGGTTTCAACACAGGGGTTAATCATTAACCGCGAGACTCTTAATCGGACATACATAACAATGGCTCCAATTCAGTCAGAAAACGGGGTCGAAGGAGATGATGAGAGGGAGGAGGAGGAAGAAGACGAGGAAGAAGAAGAAGAAGAAATAGTTGATGATGAGGAGGAGCCGAGGCTCAAGTATCAGAGAATGGGAGGAAGCGTACCATCTTTGCTGGCTAGTGATGCTGCCTCATGCCTTGCTGTTGCTGAGCGAATGATCGCGCTTGGAACTCATGCTGGCACCGTTCATATTCTCGACTTTCTCGGGAATCAGGTTGGCTTCTTTTGTTTAAATTGGTGCTGAATTTTGATTCTTATTGTTTTTTCATTTGTGGGAATTGGGTGTGCAATTGGCTCCAGTTATGAGTTGTGCAAATTTTGAGATTGATAGTTCATTCGAAGTATTTGAATACGATCCAATTTTGCTCTATCAGTTTAGTTGTCCTACAAACCTGAGCAACGATTTTGCCATGTATCTTCTCCTACCAGTGCCCTAGCTCTCTCAGTTCTGTTTCTTCCTCCTCCCGCCCATCCCATCTCATCTCCGATTCCTTCATTTCCTGTCCGTTTTAGCCCTTGCTGTTGCTGTACTGCTCTTTGTGTTCAATTTCGACGGGAATTGTTGGTATCCAAAGAAGAAAGCTTCATGTGGGTCGTTAGTCAAGTTAATCTTGCAGAAGATAGTTACCGAGGAATATGGAGGACCTCAGCAAATAGAGGACACATTGTCTGAAACTGTCCCAGATAAAGCATCTCAAGAGAATCATGAAACTTGTGATGAAATGCTTTCTAGGCATAGGAAAGAGATATCAGAGTTTTTTTTTTTTTTTTTTTTGAAAGAGAGATATCAGAGTTGCAGAACAAATAAATTGAACTTAAAAAGGCAGCAGCTAGATGTAGCAAAGCTGAACAAAAAATGAAGAAAAAAGAGGTGGAGGAAGATACATCTCAACTTTCTGCGAAGCTAAAAAAGAAACATAACAAAGAACTTGCGTCCTTAGGCTATAGTAACAGTAATGAAAAACAATCTCGACAATCTAGTGAAGGCCATAGCTGGGGTCTCTATGACAGTTCAATCCGACCATTCAAAGCCCAGCAAAAGCACAAAATGAAGGGAGAAGCGGACTCAACAAGAAGCAGAAAGAGACAGAAGAATCAAAGAGGAGCAGTGCAACATTGTGAGTGATAGAATGATTGAGAATGTGCAATTGGAAAAGAAGCTTGGACCTCTTGGTTTGACTGTTAATGAAATCAAACCAAATCTACAATGCAGTTGGAAACCAACTGGCCTTCATTTCAAGAGGTTCATCTCCATACAATTACCAAGAACTTCGCGAAATGGTAGCATCTTACATGAGAAACCATTCAGCTGACTACATGCCATTTTTCCTCTATGACAATGCCGTAGAAGGTAATTTCGATGTTTCGCTGGCTGAAAGGTTTGAAAATTACTGCAAGGAAGTCGAGTCAACAGTGGCATGGGGAGGGCAACTGGAGCTTGGTGCTTTAACTCATTGCCTTAAAAGACATGTCATGATATTTTCATTGCCTTAAAAGACATGTCATGATATTTTCAGGATCCTTCCCTGATGTGGAAATGGGGAAGGAATACAAATCAGGCGGCGAACTAAACCCAAGTATTAGGCTGTCTTACCATAAGCATGCCTTTGGACTTGGGGAGCACTACAGTTCTGTGGTTCATGTATAACCCAGTTGGGTATATCATGTCGCACATGAAGGGCCACTTTACTTTGGCATTTATTCTGCAATATCTTTTGAGCCTTGAGTTTGTACCTAAAGGACAAGAGGTCTGCTAAAATATATAACGTTCTTTCTTTTTGTTTCCTTCCAAAAAAAAAAAAAGATTTTGCCATGTATCCTATTCCTATCTATACTTGCTGCTTTCTAATTACCCTTAAACACATTACACTTTGCGGTAGTGAAAAAAATATATTAATGGTCAAAACTATGACATTTTGTGGTTTACTAATACCCATGATCTAAGAAGCACGGACACTTTAGTTTGGCTAGCGTGTCCGTGTCTGACACATGTCGAACACTTTAGTTTGACTAGCGTGTCCGTGTCTGACATGTGTAGGACACTTGGACACTCCGACACTTGTTGGACACGTATCAGACACTTGTTACCACAAATGATATATGATAAACACTAGTTGTAGGTTCATTTTGAACACTTGTTAAGTATACTAAATAGACACAATGCTTAAATGACAAAAATAATAAATTTAAGAGTGAAATATATTAAATTCATTTTTTCAAGCATACAAATGCATCAACCTATTGATTTTGAAGTTCCTTCTTGTATAAAAACGATATATATTTTAAAAAATGTATATTTATCTAAACGTGTCCGTGTCGTGTCCGTATCCTAGATTTTAATAAAATGACGTATCACTGTGTCCGTGTCATGTCGTATCCGTGTCTCGTGCCCGTATCCGTGCTTCTTAGCCCATGATTGTACTTTTGATTAGGCATTAAAATGGAAAGTATTCATTTGTTGCCATTGGATTTATTGCTACACATGCTAATCTTTTGAAGTGTATGCTCGATTTTATTTTTCTTAGGTCAAGGAATTCCCTGCTCATACTGCTGTAGTCAACGATCTCAGCTTTGATACAGAAGGTGAATATGTAGGAAGCTGTTCGGATGATGGTTCTGTTGTAATAAATAGTTTGTTCACGGATGAGAAAATGAGGTTTGAGTATCATCGTCCAATGAAGGCAATTGCATTGGATCCAGACTATGCAAAGAAAACTTCTAGAAGATTTGCAGCAGGTGGTCTAGCGGGCCATTTATATTTTAATTCAAAGAAATGGCTAGGATATAAAGACCAGGTTCTTAACATTTTATTTGCCACCCAGTTGAGAAAATATTTGTACCAGACGACTAGTTTTTCATTGCTAAGTTTGCTTGTATTTTTAGGTCTTGCATTCTGGCGAAGGTCCAATTCATGCAGTGAAATGGAGAACAAGCCTTATTGCTTGGGCAAATGATTCTGGCGTTAAGGTTTATGATACTGCGAATGATCAGCGAATTACATTTATTGAAAGACCAAGAGGAAGCCCGCGTCCCGAACTTTTGCTCCCTCAGTTAGTTTGGCAGGTTTGTCAAAATTTCATGATGTTGTTGAGATACTGTATGTGTTTTTCTAATAAATACTTGGATATTCATTTCTTGTATTCTAATTGTGAAGTAACCTAGGTATTTAATAAACAGGCCATTATGCCTTTTTCTATATCAATACAAATTATTAATACTTTCAGTGACTGTTTTTCCTCCGTTTTAGTTTTGATAAGGCATGTAAGTAGTATCGTTTCTTGGTGTTTTCCTCTTGTCCTAGGATTAGCATTACTATTTTCTATCGAGTATCATTTCTTACTGTATTTTCTCTATGTTCATCCAGGATGATACTCTGTTGGTTATTGGCTGGGGAACATCTGTGAAGATTGCATCAATTAGAACAAATCAGAATAGAGCAGCCAATGAGACACATAATAGTAGGCATGTTCCAATGTCTAGCATGAATCGGGTTGATATAGTGGCATCTTTTCAAACCAGCTACTTAATCACAGGAATGGCTCCATTTGGGGATTTCCTGGTTGTTCTGGCTTATATTCCGGGGGAAGAAGGTGAAAAAGATTTTAGTAGAACTGCTCCATCCCGGCAGGTATGTTCACAGCAAGCTGAATGTGCATCTATCCAGTCTTACTAGCACAAGATTTTTTGTTTTTTTTTGAAAGAGAAACTGATATGTCATTGATAAATGAAATGACACTCAAGGTGGATTACAAAGAGGATTGCCAATTGCAAATTAAAGAAAAACTATGATTTTTAAATGGGTGTGAGCATTTACACGAATATAAAGCATTAAAAATAACCAAATCCTTGAAGCGTTCAAAGGTCGAGGTCTTATTGTTGAAAATCCTCCCTTTCCTTTCACACCCAAGAGACCAGAAAAAGAAGCGATTAAATGCAAGCATAGAGTCTCCTTGTCATTCTTGAAAGGATGTCCCACAAAAATCGGCGATAGAAAGTAAAAAAAATTCCTAGGCATAGGCATACACCAAGCAAAAGCATCCAAAATGAAGTTCCAACAAAGCTGAGTAGAGGAACAAGAGCCGAACAAATGACAATGTGGTTCTGAGTTCATTTGGCACATCACACACCAAGATGAAGATAAATGAAAATAAGGCAATCTCCTTTCAAGACGGTCTGCGGTATTAATACCCCTATGAATAAAGCTCCCACAAGAAAGCTGTAATTTTTTTGGGATAGAAACCTTTTCAAATCACCTTAAACAAAGGTTGTTCTACATGTCCATTATTTTGTAATAAAAGCTCCATCATTGATCTAACAGAGAACTTGTTGGACGGATTGATAGGCCATTTCCAAGAAACGGCAGCAGATAAAGAGATTGAGGATAAAAGATGGGTTAGTGATGCCCATTCCACAATTTCATTATCTTTAAGATGTCTATGCAAAGCTAGATCCCAAATATTAGTTTTTGAATTTCATATATCTGCTACAGTTGCTTGTGAACGGTCAGATATTCTATATAGCTTTGAATAAGCAAACTTAACAGCAGTGTTAGAAGCCTAGATATCATGCGAAAAGGATGTAAGATTACCATTACCAAGAGATCTTGCTATGATGGTCCGAACCTCAATATTAAGGTCTGAGATTGAAATCCATGGTGCCTTCAAGGACTTTAAATAAGCAGAGGTTTGCCAATTATGGTTCAAAGCCAGTATTTAGCTTTGATGACATGCCGCTAAAGAGCATTTTCTTAAGAGAGAAAATGCCAAATCCACTTAGATGAAATAGCATCATTCCTCTGTTTAAGATTGCCGATTCCTAATCCCCCATTGGTAAAGGAAGTTGAGTTTTCACCCCATTCATTATGCATTCCAACATCACCACGAGGACCTTCCAAAAAAAAATCCCTAAGGATCTTTTCGATAATTTTGGCAATCTGAACAAGGACAAATAATAGATGGGCATGTTAGAAAGAGTAAGATTCGATAAGTGTATGTCTACCTCGTTTTGAATAAAGTAATACTTCCAACGATGCAACTTATGATGAAGTTACAATTGGTTGCCAAAACATTGCTATTTTTGGATTGCAAGTCCTAGATAAGAAGATGGCCAGGAACCAATTTTGCATCAAAAGCTTATACCAAGCTTTCTATGTCTGGTTGTGGAACATCAACACCAAGGAACTTGCTCTTAGCATAGTTTACTTTGAGACTCGAAGCTCGCTCCAAAATTTAGATAATACAAAAAAGGTTTACTAATGTCGTAGGATCCATTGTCTATAGTAATAAGTACCATCCGCAAATTGTAAATGATTGGTCAATTGAAAATATTTGTTCATAGATGAAAATTGAGAGCAAAAAAAAGCGATGTGAATAAAAAGAGAAAATGCTCTCCCCTCTCTCCTCCCTTCCCTCAACCAAACCTTCATCTTTTAGCCTTCAGCCACCTTCTTTTGCTCACATTCCCACCTTCATGGTAAGTTTCTTCATCCGACCTAGCTACCCTTAAGATCAACTTTCACTTTTATAATGGCTAACATGGAAAGTAGTTGCAGTATTGTGAACAATTTTTTTTTGTTCGTTTACTTCGTGGGAATTATTTGCTGGAAGAAAAAAAAGGAATCATTCTTTCTTCATCAAGATTCAATGGAATTTTTCGCATTGGTTGGAGCAATCTTTTGCTCAACTTTGGAAAAGTCCTTTGAATAGTAAGTTTTTTTCAATCAGATGAGAGGGGACAAGGGATTCTTTAGAGTTCATAAAAAGTATAACAAGTTTGGTTGGTATTCAGAAATTTATTTTTTAACCAATGGACGTGCTAAAAATAGTATTATGGTTCTAGTAGGGATTCAAAAACGAGGTTGGATGGTTTTTTGGGAGATGTTGGATGAATTCCAACAAAAATCTAAAAATCCGGTATAGTTTTGCAAGCTGAATGAAGATATTTTTGAGGCACGTCTTGGCAGCAATGATTGCAATAGCATCTCGGCTTTTTCAGGAAGCAAGGTGGAGCCTTCTACTAAGGGGTTTTGGATCAAAAAAGAAAAGGAGGTGGCAATTATAGACTTTGACGAAGTTTTTGTTATAATGAGATGGCCTCTAATGGAAAAAACATCAGATTCTGGGAGGACAAGTGGTGTGATAATGTAAGGGTACTAGTATAGTATATAGGGAGAATAGTAGTAAGGGCATATTAGTAATTAGATAAGTAGTTTTGGTTATAAATAGGGTAGTTAGGGGTCTTAGATGGGTGTGGAGAATTTTAGTAGTAGTGTCCATTGTGGGACTCTTGGGAGAGTGTTAGCCCTCTCGAAAGGCTATCGGTTATATTGTAACGTCATTTTGATATTGCAATATAGTATATCAGTGTTTGGTGTTTTTCTTAGTTTGGATTCCTAACAAATTGGTATCAGAGCACGTTCGTCCTGGAAAACAACATTGATCACGATGGAATTGGAATTTGCTCGTAGGGTGGAGTTACACTGGGAAGCAATGCAACAAGGGTTGCAGGAAATGCAACAAATCTGATCGCCAAAAGATAGAGAGAGATCAAAAAAAGAAGGAAGATGACAATGTGAACTGCAAAAGGGCTGAGAAATTATTAGGTTATAAGCAGGGTCGAAGAGTAGCAGGGAGGCGTCGATCTTACGCAAAAGTACGGCCAGAAACGAGAGAGGAAGCAGTTCGAGAAAGTCCAAAAGTGTTTTCGGGTAAGGGATCATTGAAAGAGCACGAGAAGATCGATCCTCAACTGGGGGATGGGTGTACGAAGGGGAGAGAAAGTGGGCGAGGCCGGCGCAATCAACATCAACGATGGAAGTTACACAGGAAAAACGAAAAAATCGAGGAGCAAAAATGGAAGGACAAGATTCCGACGAATATAGCAAATGAGCAAGAATGCCGACAGGTGAAGAAGTGGCAAAACGGATGACTCCGATGATGGAAGTTTCATAAGGAAAATGAAGAAAAAGCCGAGAGGGAAGGGACGAAAGAAAACATGCCGGCGGTCACATGGTCGGAAAAGCGAGAAAGGGGACAGACGAAGAAGAGATGGAGGAAGAACTGGCCGATGATCACATGGCTAGAAAAACAAGGTGGCAAGTGGAGGAAGAACTCGTCACAGGCAGTTTGGCGTCAACAGCAAGGTTGGCGGCGGTGGAAGGCTAAAAGACGGAAGAGGAAAAGAAGGCAGGGGAAACGGTTAGGGTTGCATTGCAGAAGTAACCCAATAATTGGGTATTGGTCAAATAGGCCCAATCAAGCCCAATATGATAAAATGGATAGGTATGCTGCTCTACGGAGAAATTGTGGGTTTAATAATGGTGGGCTAGTACTTGGTTTGGGGCTGCAAGTGAACCATGGGCTTAGCCCATTGAAGAAGAACAAGATTTGTTTTGAAGAACTTGCCCGATTGGGAGACATCAACTCTTGGAAAAACCCTACCCATGAGAAGCCACTCACCTCAACCACCATGGTGTTCGGTGCTGCAATCACATCGCCAGCCATCTCAGTTGGACAAGTTCATGTTGACTTCACTCACATGGATGAAGATAATCCTAGCAGTGGGCTGGTCTTGAATAGATTGGATAACAGGCCTAGTTGCAACATGATTTCTTTGGGCTGGATTGTTCTTGGGTTGCACTCCAACAGTTGGCAAAATATGGCACCCATGGGCCCATGTGAAGTTTTCGAAGTCAACCCTATTGCCGCAAGAAATTTCCATACATGCTTTTCACTTACGTGGATCAGTGCTGCACACCGTCTCTTTCATACATCGCCAATATTTGCCTCCTGCTCAGTTTCTGCCAACCACAAGCCACGACACATGACTGTTGAAGTGACTACTAGCTGGATTTTGTGTTAAAAATGCTTATATTTTTTCTTTTTTGGAAGAATGTTGGTCCTGTGTTTTTTCTTTTTTTTCTTGGAAAAGGAATAGTTGCCCAATTTTGAGATTATGTTTTGTAAGCACACCTTGATTACAAGGTGTCTTTGAAGGGCGGAGTAATGTAAGGGTACTAGTATAGTATATAGGGAGAATAGTAGTAAGGGCATATTAGTAATTAGATAAGTAGTTTTGGTTATAAATAGGGTAGTTAGGGGTCTTAGATGGGTGTGGAGAATTTTAGTAGTAGTGTCCATTGTGGGACTCTTGGGAGAGTGTTAGCCCTCTCGAAAGGCTATCGGTTATATTGTAACGTCATTTTGATATTGCAATATAGTATATCAGTGTTTGGTGTTTTTCTTAGTTTGGATTCCTAACAGATAACCAACCCCTTCATCAGAGTTTCCTAGATTTGTACTTACCGTCTAGAAAAAAAGATGCATTGATCGCTGATTGTTGGAACAGTGGGCAGCAGTCGTGAGATTTGGCTTTTAGAAGGGGCCTCTTTGATAGAGAGATCAGCAGTTGGGTGGCTCTGGTGGAGAAACTTAATGAATTCACCTTGGATCCAATTCAGACATGGTCAGTTGGTCTCTTGAGGGGTCGGTCTTATACTCGACAAGGTCCCTATTCCAAAAAATGACCAAGTCATCTCCTAAAATCAGTTCAACTACCAACAATTTAATATGGAAGCATAAAAGCTCGGAAAAGGTCAAAGTTCTCTTATGGTCCTTAGCATACCGAAGCCTTAATACAAATGAGAGGCTTCAAATGAAATTCAAACATTGAGCTCTCTCCCCCTTGGTCTGTAGATTATGTTTAAAGGATGAAGAAAGTCTAGACCACGTTTTTATCCATTGTGATTTTGCTTGCAAGGCCTGGAACTTCACTGCAAGGCTGCTAGGCATCTCCTTTTGCCTTCCTAAAAGAGTTGATGATTGGCTCTTTGAAGGCCTTGCAGTGTGGAATTTGAAGAGGAAGGCTAAGGTGATCATGAGCTGCACTTTTAGGGCTACCCTTTGGATTTTGTGGCAGGAAAGAAACCCTAGAATTTTTGAAGATAAGTCTTATAGCTTCGATTTTTTTTTGTGATTGTGTACAAAATACGACATTTTGGTGGATTTCTTACACGATTTTTTTTTTTTTTTTGTAATTATAGCTTGCTCATGATTATACACAATTGGCAGGTTCTTTTGAAGTAGTTCTTGGGTAGGGGCGATCTTCTCCCCTGGCCCTTAGACTGTTCTTGCCCTTTTGTTGATAATATATTTCTCTTCTCGTTTCTTATTTTTTAAAAAAAAATAATAAAGGGTTTTCTAGTAGAGTACTTGTTTCTTGGCAAAAGATGGGAGGTTTGTTTCTAAAATTCGAAAAATGGAACGTTCAACAACATGGTAGGGCTAGGTGGATAGAAAGTTTTGGAGGATGGATCAAAATCAAGAATTTACCTCTCTCTTTATGGAATAAGGAAAATTTTGAAGCCATAGGCAAGGAATGTGGTGGGCTCATTAGTATTTCATTGGAAACAATTAAGTTGATGACTTGCTATGAAGCTTCCATTGATGTGAAAAAGAATCAATGCGGATTCATTCCAGCCGAAGTTGTTGTTCATGATTCCATTCTTGGGGATGTTGTGGTCCAAATCTTTCCTTCAGTTGGATTTGGATCTTCTTCTAGGTCTGAATTTTTGAGCATCATGACTTTAGATTGGTTTTATATTCCTTGGATATTTCACGTGCCAAGGAAGTGAAGAAAGATGATCTCATCATCTTTTAGTGAAGAAAGATGTTAATCTTAATGTTACGGCTTCCAATATGAAGGAGATGGAAGGCTTGCATGATCATCATCACTTAATGAAGTCTGGGAAGATGAAGGAGTTCCTACTTTTTACAAGGTTCATGAATTAATTAGGCTGGTTGTTGAAAATTGAATTGATAATTGGAAGGCTATGGATCCAGAACCTTCAGCAAATCTCATTCCTTTTGTCTCTCACGAAAAGTCCTTTCTTCTTAGCCCTCCCCCAAGCATTTATGACCTTTCTGTCCCACCTACCGAAGTTAATGCTTTTATTGGCCAAGGTATGCATGAACAACCTCTTTTATTGCAACAAGATTCGTTTTAACCCTCCTTATGAACCGTCCACCCCTTTTAATGAGCCCATTAATGTCATTTCATTTGCTGCATTATGTGAGGATACTAGTAAGGATGTATTGGTGATGTATTGGAAATAGGGGTAGAATATTAGTAAGGGCATAATAGTAATTAGTGGTGGTGTCTTGTTTATAAAAAGGGGAGTTAGGGTTCTTAGAAGGGGGATTTTTGGTTTTGTAGTATTGTCCATTGTGGGACTTTAGGAGAGACATAGCCCTCTTGAAAGACAATTGATATTCTATGTTCCCTTTGATATTGCAACATATTAGTATTTCGTGTTCTCTGTGTTCGGGTACCTAACAAATTGGTATCAGAGTGGGTTCATCTTGGGAGCAATGGATCATGATCGTGTGCTAGAGTTATTGTTAAAGGTACAAAAATCAATGACAGAAATGCAACAAATTTTGAAAGAAACTGAAAGATGGTTGGAGGATTTCAATCGGCAAAGATGGAGAGAGATCAGAAAAAAAGAAGAAGATGACAAAGTGAACCGTAAAATGGTCGAGGAATTCCAAAAGTGTTTTTGAGTAAGGGATCATTGAAAGAGCAAGAGAATATCGATCCTCAACTAGGGGATGGGTGTCTGAACGATGGAAGTTACGCAGGAAAAATGGAAAAATCGATGAACGGAAATGGGAGGACAAGATTCCGATGAGTATATCAGATGAGCAAGAATGTCGGCAAGCGAAGAAGTGGCATAAATAATGGACGACTCCGACGATGGGAATTTCACAAGGAAGAGTAAGAAAAGGTTGAGAGGGAAGGGAGGAAAAAATACGTGTTGTCGGTCACATGGTCCGAAAAGCGAGAAGGCGGGGGGATGAACAAGCGACAGAGGAAGAACTTGCCGGCGGTCACATGTCTGGAAAGGCAAGGTGGCTAGTGGAGGAAGGACTTACAACAAGTGGGTTGGCACCAACAACAAGATGGCGGCGGTGGAAGGCTAAGCGACAGAGGAAAAGCATTCCGTGGATATGGCTAGGGTTACATCGCAGAAAAAATCCATTATTTGGGTGTGGGTTAAAGAGGCCCAAACAGGCCCCCAATTTAATACAATGGGAAAACATATATTTCAATCAATAATGGAGGGAAGGAGAAAGTCTAGGTTTAGTGGTGGGCTAGTACTGGGTTTAGGGCAGCAAGTAAACTATGGGCTTAGCCCATTAGAGAAAAACCAAATTTATGTTAAAGAATTTTCCGGGGCTAGACACCTCAACTTTTGGAAAAATCGCCACTTCCTCCCCCTTCCAATTAAATCTCCTTAAACAAAGATACTGAGGGTTGCTGTTTTGATAAACCTATGCAGAAGCTCACATATTGGAGAACAAGATCAAATAGCTGATGGATCGTAACGACAAATTTTGGGCCAGCAATCAAGAAAATTTATGGAAGCCAGGGAACAATATGCTCATTTGGAGCTCTGCACCTTATGTCCATCTTGGTGCGAACTAACAGAAAAGGATTATCGAGGAGGGGCTTTTCTGTTTAGGAAGGTTGGCAACACATTAGTAGATAGGGAAGGGAGCCTCTTTCTTTAGTGGGGTTTCCTTTTGTGGGCTTGTTTTTTTTTTTTCTGATGCCCTTGTATTCTTTCATTCTTTCTCAATGAAAGTTGGCTTTTATCTAAAAAAAAAAAAAAAAAAAGCTGTTCGGGCATCCATCTTCTTAGGAATAACTTAAGAAGCATGGACACTTTAGTTTGGCTAGCGTGTCTATGTCCAACATGTATTGGACACTTGGACACTCTGACACTTGTTGGACTCGTATCGAACACTTGTTAGCACAATTGATATGTGACAAACACTAGTTGTAGGTTCATTTCGAACCCTTGTTAAGTATACTAAATAGACGCAATGCTTAAATAACAAAAATAATAAATTTGAAGAGTAAAATACATTAAATTCATTTTTTCAAGCATACAAATACATCAACTTATTGATTTTGAATTTCCTTCTGGTATAAAAACGATATATATTTTAAAAAATGTATATTTTTCTTAACGTGTCCATGTTGTGTCCGTGTCCTAGATTTTTTAAAAATGACGTGTCACTGTGTCCGTGTCGTGTCGTATCCATGCTTCTTAAATCAGCCAAATGTATACTAGCACAAGATTTTTAATGTGTTCTAATTTTATTTTTGTACAAGTTCTTAGTGACTTGTTCAAATTAGTTCAAATTGTACTCCTGGTACTACGAATTTAGAGCTTTGGATTAGTTCATGAGAAATCATAGACCTTCTTTCTCACTTGAAATGAATGAGTATATTATTTTGTTACAGTTCCTGATTTAATTATTTTAAAACCATGGATATGCTGTTTCTTCTGTCTAAGTGCGTTTGCGAGTGAATGGTATCAGTCTTTTATTCTGTCTGTTATTTATAGTTTTTCTTCTATTTCCTTATTCCTCTTATGTGTTCCATATGTTAAAGCATGACCATCTGCTTCTGTATTTTATGATTGCGTTAGGCGCCTGCTCATTGTTCTTCATGAAGGTGCTGGTTACTCCCTTTGATGTGTTATTGTTATCTTACTTGTGTAAATCTCTTTCAAGTAGGGAAATGCCCAAAGACCAGAAGTTCGTATTGTAACATGGAACAATGATGAATTATCTACCGATGCCCTACCTGTACATGGTTTTGAGCATTACAAGGCAAAGGACTATTCCCTTGCACATGCTCCTTTTGCAGGTTAATTTATCTATGGATGAATATTATTTTTTTAGTACAAGGTGAATTGCCTTAAATGTTCAAATAATTCTTTATGTCAGTGTAGGCAGCAGCTATGCTGGTGGTCAGTGGGCTGCTGGTGATGAACCTCTATACTATATTGTATCCCCAAAAGACGTAGTTATTGCGAAGCCTAGGTTAGTTTTTAATCAGTGTTGTTTTTGTTGTAGTATATATGTGAATGTAGGAACTTATTAGTCTTTTGTTCTTTATTGTAATTTTACTATTACTAGTCCATGTATGCCTATATAATATGTGTATGATTCTCCTATATTTGGTCTCACATATCATGGTATCATCGATGTTTTATGAAACAAGAAACGGAATTTTCATTGAAAAAATGAAAAGAGACTAATTCTCAAAGAATGCAACTTCCACAAGGGAGGGAAGAAGAATACAACAATAAAAACAAGACCAAGCTAGACCAAATTGAGAGAACAAAGTACAAACCATAAGAAAAAGAAAAACTTGAAGAGAAAACCAGTCGAAAAGGAGCTCTAAGAAAAGGACTTGAGATGGGCAACTACGGGCTTGTTTGATAATGTTCTCGTTTCCTGTTTCTCGTTTCTTGTTTCCTGTTTTTTGTTTCTTGTTTTTTAAGAACTAAAAATAGAAACATGTTTGATAACTATTTCTGTTTCTTGTTTCTCTAAAAAAAGAAACTGAAATAGATGTGTTTGATAACTGTTTCTCGTTTCTTGATTTTTAGTTGAAATAAAATTTGGTACATATAATATAAAAATTATATATAACATACATTAAAATTATAGTTAGAGGTTGCCGGTGGCGGTTGGTCGACGGAGGTCGGTAGTCGAAGGTCGACCGTGGCAGTCGGTTGGCAGAGGCCAGTTAGCAAAGGTCGAGGGCGGCCGGTAGTCAGAGGTTGACGGTGGCGGTTGGTAGTTGGAGGTCAACGGTGGTGGCCGGTAGACGGAGGTCGACAGTGGCGGTCGCTCGACAGAGGCCGGTTAGCGGAGGTCGACGGCGGTCGGTAGTCGGAGGTCAACGGGGGTGGTCGGTTGGCGGAGGCTGGCGGTAGCCGGTAGTCGGAGGTCGACAGTGGCGGTCGGTCGACGGAGGTTGGCGGCGACCTATAGTCAGAGGTCGACGTTGGTGGCCGATAGTCGTAGGTCGACGGTGGCGGTTAGTCGGCAGAGGCCGGTCAGCGGAGGTCGACGGCGGCCGGTAGTCGAAGGTCGATGGTGGCGGTTGGTCAGCGGAGGTCGGTGGTACGGCGGCCGGTAGTCAGAGGTCGACGGTGGCAGTCGGTTGGCAGAGGTTGGCGAAAGCTTATATTCGGAGGTCGATGGTGGCGGTTGATTGGCGGTGGTCGGTAGTCGGAGGTTGGCGGTGGCGGTTGGTCGACGGCCGGTAGTGAGAGGTCGACGGAGGTCGGCGTCAGTAGTTGGAGGTCAACGGTGGCGGCCGATCAGCAGAGGTCAGCGACGACCAGTAGTCAGAGGTCGACGGTGGCAGCCGATCGGCAGAGGTGATAAAAAAGAAAAAAAAAGAAAGAAATAACAGAAATAATAAAAAAATAGAAGAGAAAAATAACGGAAAAAGAAAAAAAGAAAAAAAAGGAAAGAGAACGAAATAACGAAAAAGATAAAAGACAAGGAAGTGGTAAAAAAATAGAGAGAGGAAGAGAAGAGATTTGTGTAGGAATGAGAGAGATAGATGGATACATGCATGAAAGATAGAAAAAAAAAACAGAAACAGAATTTGAGAAACAACTTTTTGTAGTTTCTCAAATTTTGCCTCTTTTTTTAGAAACGTTTCTAGAAATTTAGAAACAAGAAACATGGATGAGTTATCAAACACGTTTGTTTCTTAATAAAGGAGAAACGGGAACAAGAAACAGGAAACGGGAACCCTTTCAAGTGGCTATCAGGTGGGATCAAAGGCACCTCCAGGAATCCCTGGAAAGACATTTATTTGGAGCTCGCCTTTTCTTCCTTAGCCCATTGCATTGTGGGTGATGGGAGGAACATTTACTTCTGGGAGGACATGTGGGTAGGGGATCGTCCCCTCTGCTCCTTGTTTTTGCGCTTATATCTTTTATCTTCCATAAAAAATCGCACAGTGGATGACATCCTTGGCTTTGCGGGGAGCTCACCTTCGTTTTCCTTTGGCTTTCTTTGTCCCCACGGGGCCAAGGATGTCAGCCACAATGCGATTTTTCATCGAAGATAAATGATAAAGACGCAGGAACAACAAGCAAAGGGAGCAGTCCCCCACCCATAAATCCTCCCAAAAATATGTCCCTCCCATCCCCTACTCTGCACTGAACCAAGGGAGAGAAAGAGGGGAGCTCCAAAGAGATGTCTTTCCAAGGATTCCTGAAGGTGCCTTTGACCCCACCCGACAGCCACATGTGAGGATGATGACCGTATTTACTCCCGATAATCCTAACCCAGAGAGAATCAGATTCGAGACATCATTTTTTTTAATTGGAACTAAACATGATATCTAAAGAACTAGATAAATGAAAAAGAATACAGAAAAATTGAGGAGAAAACTTAAAAAGGAAGTTAGAAAAAATACTGGAAAAAACACATCAATTCTTTTAATTCGATTAAGAAACTTATAAAATACAATATTTATTGTAAATTTGTAAACCATAAAACAGTAGTAAAAGGATAGGTTGAGGTGGCAATGGTAGTGGAATTGGTATGGCATCACAGCAAAGACAAAAATAGAAAGAAAAAACAAAAATGAAAACCGTTAATTCCTATCCAGATACAGAAGTAAATAATAAACAGGAAAAAATGTTGAACTCGTTAAATAACCCACTACCACCACCAAAGGCCATCCGTAAGAATTGGCTGCGGAATTGAAGCTTGTGGCTTACACCTTTCAAGCCTCCTTTTATGTGGCATAGGCGTAAACCTTGAGGCACCTCCAACCCGCTTTGACTCAGACCGACATTTCTTCAAGTTTGTTTTCTTCGTTGGCCAGAGTTTGTTTTGGTTTTAATCTCTGCATTTTGTTGGATGTCTTCAAGTTTAGATTTTCTGCTTTTGTAGTAAGGAGGTTTCAAGTTGATCCAGTCTCACTTCTGAGTTTGATCAATTTGTTGTTTGTTTATTGGTTTTTTAGTTTGGTAGGACTCGTTTGATAATGTTCCCGTTTCCTTTTTTTTTTTTATAAACAACCGAGCTTTCATTGAGAAAAACTGAAAGAATACAAGGGCATCCAAAAAATCAAGCCCCAAACAGAAGAAACCAACTACAAAAAGGGTTTCTAGTCAACCAAAATCATACCTAGCGGGTAATTACAAAAAGCCTTATTTTTTTTTTTTTTGATAAGAAACGATAATCAGAGATCTATTATCAACAAAAGGGCAAAAACAGCCTAAGGGCCGAGGGAAGAGAGAACCCTCGCCCGAGAACAATTTCAAAAGGGCTTGCCAATCACTAATAATCATGAGCAAGCTATAATTACAAAAAAAATTCTTATGAAGAGAAATCCACCAAGAAGCCGTATTTTGTACACTATCACAAAAAATATCAAAGCTAAAAGATTTATCCTCGAACGTTCGGTTGTTTCTTTCTACCCTAAAAGCCTTAGAAACAGAGGCCCATAAAGAAACAGAAAATGTAACATTAGCCCAAACCTCACAAGGATGTCTTTCGATCCCTCTAAAAATTCTATTGTTCCTCTCCCCACAAACCCCACAAAATGGTGCAAACACCAGCTTGCCATAAAAATCTTCACTTCTCTCGAAACGGCGGATGGAGGAGGAACTCCTCGATCATCTCCCTATAACGACGCTGGCCTACAGTCTGATACCCGAAAACCTCAAAGAAGCGACTCCAAACAAAGCGGGCAAACTCACAACCCCACAGCAAATGATCAAGATCTTCCTCCGCCTTCCGGTAGAGAATGCAACAACAAGGGCCAACCACGGGGGCATCACTCTTGAAAGTCTCTCAAAAGTGTTAACATGACCCAGGATGACTTGCCAAACAAAGAATAGAACTTTCTTTGGAACTTTAACCTTCCACAGACACGAGAAGACAGACTCTCTACTCGAGGAGGGATTTAACAAGGATTGAAAGAACGAACTCCAAGAAAACCCCCAGAGGGGTTGAGACTCCAAAAACGAATATCCCTCCACTCGGTCTCAGACTTACCCCCTCCAGCAAAGAAAGGAGGGCCAGGACGTCCGTTGTTTCTCTATCAGATAACGGACAAAGAAAGCCAAAGGAAAACGAAGGTGAGCTCCCCGCAAAGCCAAGGATGTCATCCACTGTGCGATTTTTTATGGAAGATAAAAGATATAAGCGCAAAAACAAGGAGCAGAGGGGACGATCCGCTCCACTTCTTTTTCTTTCGGTTTTTGTTGTTCGTTATCTGATAGAGAAACCATGGACATCACGACCCTTTTATCTTTGCTTGAAGGGGTTATCCTTAGATCGGGTAGGAGGGATATGCTCTTTTGGAGTCTCGACCCCTCTGTGGGCTTTTCCTGCAATTCGTTCTTCCAGTTCTTGATCAATCCCTCCCCTGTTAGAGATTCTGTTTTTTCGTGCCTGTGGAAGGTTAAAGCTCCGAAGAAAGTTTTATTCTTTGTTTGGCAGGTCACCTTGGGCCGTGTTAACACTTGTGATAGGCTCTTGAGAATGAAGGCTCCTTTAGTTGGCCCTTTCTATTGCATTCTTTGTCGGAAGGCTGAGGAAAATCTTGATCATCTGTTGTGGGATTGTGAGTTTGCTCGTTCTGTCTGGAGCCTCTTCTTCGAGGTCTTCGAGTTTCAGTTCGCGAGCCCACGTCGGTGCAGGGATATGATCGAGGAGTTCCTCCTCCATCCGCCTTATCGAGAGAGGGGGAAGTTACTGTGGCATGTGGGTGTGTGTGCTATTTTGTGGGGTTTATGGGGGGAAGGAACAATAGAATTTTTAGAGGAGTTGAGAGACACCCTTGTGAGGTTTGGGATAATATTAGATTTCATGTTTCCTTATGGGCCTCGGTTACCAAGGCTTTTTGTAATTATCCTCTAGGTCTTGTTTTGTTGGATTGGAAACCCTTCATTTAGTTGGGTTCCTTTTTCGGGCTTGGTTTTTTTGGATGTCCTTGTATTCTTTCATTCTTTCTCAATGAAAGCTCGGTTCTTTATCAAAAAAAAAAAATCATGTCTTTCAAACTTTTATATGAATACTACAATAATATAATATTTTACATTCTTATGATTTTTATTTTTTTCCAATTTAAAATGAGGCTTACGCCTCATAGGGGTGACCATTGGTCGGTTGGCGTCGGTTTTAGGCTCAAACTGACGTCGACCACCAACATGTCGGTTTTCGGGGGTCGGTTTTCATCGGTTTGGGAGTGTGGTTGGTTACGCCGACTGATCGACCACAACGGTGGTTAGTCGGTTATGGTCGGTTTCAAGATTCCGACAAAGTGAAGAAGAAGATAAAAAAAGGAAGGAAAAAAGAAAGACAAAGAAAGGAAAAAAATGGAGAAGAAAGCTCGGTTTCAAGAATCCAACAAAGTAAAGGAAGAAGAAGATAAAAGAAAAGGAAAAAAGAAGAAAGAAAAAACACGAGAACAAAGGAAGCAGATGAAAGAAAAAAAATGAAGAAGTGACAACAAAAAGAAGAAAAGAGGAGGAAGAGAAGAAATGAAAAAAGCGAGGAAAAAGGAAAAAGATGAAAAGAGAGAGAGGAGAAATGAGGGAAGAAGGATACGTGAGAGATTAAAAAAAAGAAAAGAAATTAATTTTTTTTAATGATATCCTTGGGAAGACCATCGGCTAAGGTCTTCCCAAGGCTAATGATGAATGTTGTAGCAGCATGCAGCAGTGCAACTGAGACATTTACTTTTTTTTTTTTTTTTTTAATAAATTTGGTCGATTTAGTCGGTTCTCGCCATTTTGGGTCAGTCGATCGACTGGCAGGTTGGTTTTACTCTACGTAAAACAGACCTCGACCGAGATTATAAGAAAATCGATCGATTGACGTCTTGGTCGGTCGGCTCGATTTTTTGGCTTTGCTTGCTCACCCCTAATGCCTCATATCGTCTCAACATGAGAAAAAGTCTTGAGGTCGCCTAAGCCTTTTAAAACATTGGATATCTTTTGTTTTTTTTTGTTTTGTTTTTTTTTTTTGATAAGAAACCATGCTTTCATAGAGAAAAAAATGAAAGAATACAAGAGGACATACAAAAAACAAGCCTGCCAAAAACACCCGCCTAGACTACAGGAACGAGTCTCATATCCAATGGGTTTTTTGGTCTTATCGGCTTTTTAAATTGGTTGGGGAGTTCTAGTTGCTTCTAGATTGGTTCGTCCAGCTTTTTGATAAGAGATCTAAGGTCATCCTTTTGATTTATCTTTGCTCTGAAGTTTCTGGAGGCTTCTTATCAGATTGGGATAGCAGTGTAGTTGGTTGGGTTGTAGTTCCTGCAAAATTTTGAATCTCCCTTGGTTTAAGTTTCAAAGTTTTATCATGGTGTTCTCTCTCAAGGCTATTGCTGTTTTTCCAAGTTTTTGGGATGCTTCCATATTTCCTTGTGTTCTTTTATTTCTCTTTTCACTCCCTTGTTGGGTTTGTATCTTTTGAGTATTAGTCTCTTTTCATTTTTCTGGTTTTTTTTAAAAAAAGAATTCATTTTTGTCAATGTTGTTAATCAGCTGTTAATAAACTAACAAATGATTGATTGTGTGACATTTTTTATTAGATGAGTAAGCGTTTACGTTTTCACTTTAGCTGTCAAATAAGTTCGGTCAGGTCGGATTAAATCCCTATATCTATTGGTTTCTATGAGGGTTTCTTCTTCGTGTCTTCTTTGTGGTTTTCCATGGCATCAAAGAAGAGGGGTTTTCTAGTGTTTTTGAGCCTTAGAGGAAATCTTGTGAGGTGAGGGTTCAGAACACTCGGTGCACTCTTTTCACTCACGATGATGAACAAAATCCATTGAAGAATGAAGCTCTTCGAGTTAGGAATGGCAGTGTTCACATTGAGAACGAACCTAGAAACTTGGCTCCTTCTATTGTTTTAGGTCGGATTTTGGAATCGGAGGAAAAAGAAGAGGACGAAATTGAACCTGAAATAGAGATTTCAAGAGCATTTTTGAGATTGGTGCAAAGAGTGCACGTATCTACATTTCTATTAACCTTTTGGGGAGGGAAAAATTTACATCCACTTCGCAAAAAAGGAAAAATAATTTTTTTTTGATGTTTTATTATATCTACTAATTCACCAAACAAAAATGTTACCAATTATTCGTAATGTAATAAATCTCACACATATTTCCAATTGCGATCACCTCTTTTTCTATGTGCATGAAGCTTTAGCAATGGTTTCGAGCACAAACTTCCAGAATCTCTACTTCAACATCAATCTCTGCATTGGCTTTGAACTTTGATTCTCTCGATTGCTATCCGTCAATTTCAATCAATTCACATCCGAAGGAAAATTACAAAGCCCACTAATCAAAACAGGGAAGATTATTCCAAATCTGTTTGAATTTTCGTGTTTCAGAGCCTTTGTAGCAATGTAACTGAGAGAACTCATTTCTTCGATCCTCAACATAGAGTAGAGGAGATCCATTAGATTAGAAAGTACAATCAGCGGCACTTGAGAACTTCATACGACAAAAGGCCTTGAATCTAGTGGCCGACCTTGAGATTGCTGGAATCACAGAGTGATTTGCCGTAATGCTCGATTATTAATTTGGCGGCCTTCACTGACTTATGTAGCTCTGCAAATTATCGTCCAAGGTTAAGACGTTAGTGGCGCTATTGGAGACCATTTTGGTGGATATGAACTAAATTATTTACATACTAAAGTTAATGGGTTAAAATTTTACAAATCTGAAAGTAAAGACTAAATTGTTACATACTAAAGTTCAACTAAATTATTAAAAATTTAAAAGTAAAAGAATTCAAAATAAAGTTAAGTGACTAAATTGTTACTTTCATGAATGTTTAGGGACCAAAAGTGTTTTCAACAATAGTTCTGTCAAAATTTATGCTTTACTTACAGGTTTGGTAGATGAAATTGAAATTATGATACTACACTACTCTTTCTAAAATGTTGGTAATTTGGTCTTCCCAATTGCAATATTTCTATAGACTCACCATGACATTTTAAATAGTGGAAAAAAGACCTACGCCATGTATCTTTTGCACTGCATCCGTTTGGTTTAATTTCATGATTGGATGTTTTAATCATTCTTAGGGATGCTGAAGATCATATTGCTTGGCTTCTTGAACACGGTTGCCATGAAAAAGCTTTGGAAGCAGTTGAAGCAGGACAAGGAAGAAGTGAACTCCTTGATGAGGTACCTTCCTTTAGTCCATTCATTTCTCCTTCTCCCCGCATAACCCTTCCTTCGATTTAAATTGACACTTAATATTGCATGAATACATATCATTAGTTCCTTTTATTTAAGGAACTTCTGTGCTCTCCCTATCATATAAAGACTGCATCTGCATTACAAATTTTGCATACTCGACTTAGTTTCAGTTGGATGCATCCAGTCTTGGTAACATATGGGTTAGGCCCCATTATTCCCTCTATCCCATATCTTTGAATTGGAGGCCATTTGTATTTTGTATGACTCCCCTTGTTAGGCTTAGGGGTCCCCCCCCCCCCCCCCCCCAAGGCCCTTAGGTTATCTTCTTTGGCAACTTTTATATATATCCGTTTCTCATTTAAAAAAATTGCTCACCCTATGTAATTTCCTTGATGTTTCAATCTTTCTTGAAGTCTTCAACATCCAACAGTATAATATATATATGTTTGATAAGAAACGAGACTTTCATTGAAAGAGGCAACATGCCAAAAGAAAGCAACCTAAGGAATAAGAGGCGTCCCCTCTCCTGAAGGAAGGGGGATATCTTGGAAGTCTTATCCAACAGTATAAAATTTATGCCAATTCTTTGTAATCTTTATTCGTAACTTTTATCTCATCAATGACATTTCTTTCAATTACAAAA
The DNA here is from genome assembly GCA_017139565.1 of Luffa aegyptiaca. NCBI lineage: Eukaryota > Viridiplantae > Streptophyta > Magnoliopsida > Cucurbitales > Cucurbitaceae > Luffa > Luffa aegyptiaca. Next base: position 31,457,287 of record CM029397.1, read on the forward strand.
AATAAATCATAGATAATTCAGGTTGAATTGCATGATTGCTCTGGGGATTCATAATCCCTTCAGTTTTCTTGAAGGTATGGAGCAATTAATGTTTCAAGTCACTTCTGTATGAAGTTAATTGAGTATTATACTACTTTTTTAACTAAAAAATTTCTGCTTCCTTAAAAAAAAGAGTATAATACTTTTTTTGTTCATTTTGTGTTTAGGTGGGATCTAGATATCTTGATCACTTGATTGTGGAGAGAAAATATGCTGAAGCTGCCTCTTTGTGTCCTAAGTTGTTGCGAGGCTCTGCTTCTGCTTGGGAAAGGTAATTAGTTGATTGCCTTGTATACCATTCTTTATGCGCTAGCATAACTACAGAAACCGGTTTTTTACAGATGGGTTTTTCACTTCGCTCATTTGCGTCAACTTCCTGTATTGGTTCCATATATACCAACAGAAAACCCTAGGTTGCGTGATACTGCTTATGAGGTTAGTCTGGAAGAAAATTCTCTCTAATATATTTTTATTCTCTTTGAAGAGATTTATTTATTACCAACATGAAAACTTGACATTTTTTTTCCTGTTTATTGCAGGTGGCTCTCGTTGCTCTTGCTTCAAATCCATTGTTTCACAAGGATCTACTAATGACTGTTAAGTCTTGGCCACCAGTGATTTATTCTGCCTTGCCTGTTATCTCAGCCATAGAACCTCAGTTCAATACTTCTTCAATGACTGATGCTCTTAAAGAAGTAAATATTTATTTTTCTGTTATTTTGTATTCACTTAAAGTATGTTTTGCAGTGAGCTCATTCTTTCCTGCATCAGGCATTAGCTGAGCTGTACGTCATAGATGGGCAGTATGAGAAAGCTTTTTTGCTTTATGCTGATGTAAGTGTATAGATTTGTGCTCTCTCCCCACCAGTAATTAACTGGATATAAATCTACTACTGTTTCCCTTTTCAACATATATTTAATTATTTTGCCATTATTTTCAGCTTCTGAAGCCAGATATATTTGACTTTATTGAGAAATACAATCTGCATGAGGCCATTCGTGAGAAGGTATGAGAATTCAAGAATAGGTGACCGTATAGTTCTCTTGTTTCTTTCTTCAACTAGTAAAGTTAAGTTTGTGTGTTAATTATGTTATAAAATACCATTTTGTCATCTTGGAAGATAGGATCTTCTAATCATGAGTTGGCCTAGTGGTTATTGTCGCCCATGAAAAAAGTAAAGGACTTAGAGGCAATAGGACCTGCCTAGTCCTATGAGTTTTCTTGAAATAATAGAAACGGCAATCTTTCAAGACAAGGAGAGGATTACTGAAACTCTTTATGCATCTGTCTTTTTTGTTTATAACTTTGTTTACATATGCCTCCTCTTTCAACAATTATAGCACGAGCTCTTTTATCCAATTGGAGGGATTTTTTGTAACTTCCTTTGGATGTGGGTTTCATATCCTTTTTTTGTAACTTCATACTATCAATCACTTCCCATTCTATCCATTGGAGCCCCATTTCTGTCTAAAGAGTGTGATACTTGAAGCTTCTTTTAGACCTCGAGTTATGAAAGTATACTCGAGAAAGGGCAAGAAGGGAAATATGGCTTTAGATAACATCTAACCGGTAGCAGTTTTTATGTATTTGATACTTTTAAATGTTTTTGAATAGGGAGTTATAACTTCCAGGTTGGTTCTGTTTTATCCTTTATGTATGTCAGTTCTTTTGGAGTCAATTAGAAAGAGAAGTCTTAGCAGCAGTTGTCTGTATGTGGAGAGAACAGTGGCCCTCTCGAATTGGTCATTAATGGATAGGTTGTAATTCTCGTTAGAGAAAGTTAGTAAATAAAGGATACTATCAGCTTCCTTCAATGAAGAAGAAATCCATAGACCTGTCTCCAATTCAGGCTCAAATAAGTCTCCCTTGCTCAATGGTTTCACTACTGAGTTCTTCAAAAAAAAAAAAAAAAAAAGGAAAATCATGGAACTTCTGAAGGAAAACATCAAAGGGGTGTTTTATGATTTTTTAAAGAATGGTATCATTGATGCCAATGTTAACAAGACTTATTTGGGCCTCATACCTAAGAAACTGGCTGCAAAAGTGGTTGGTAATTATATAGGCCCATTAGTCTCACCTCTTGTCTTTATTTGATAATTATTAGAGTTCTTTCGAAAAGATTGAAGAAAGTTCTACGACCTTACTTGAACTGGATCTGTTCTATAGGTTGTACAACTGTGTCCTTGAGTTCTAAAGATTGAAGAAAGTTCTCCCCTCCACTATCACAGATTCTTAATCAGCCTTTGTAGCTTGTTGGAAAATTATTGATGTGTCTCTCATTGCCAATGAACTAATTGATGAATGAAAGAGAAGGAAGCCCGGGTGGTCAATAAATGGGATATTGAAAAGATCTTTGACAAAGTTGATTGAGATTTTGTTGATCTCATTCTTAAAAACAAGGGTTTTGGCACCAAATGGAGAAATTGGATTCATGACTGCATTTCTTCATCAAACTTCTCCGAAAGAAGATTTTTGCCATAAGGGAGGTGATCCTCAATCACCCTTCCTCTTTATTCTTATCATGGACTGTCTTAGTAGGATGTTATTTAAAGCGGAAAGTGATAGTTTGATTAAATGATTTTATGTGGGTAAAGATCATCGCTCCTTATCCATTACACATCTCCAATTTGCAGATAATACCATTTTCTTTTCGTTATTTGCTACCATTAAACACTTGAAGAAGTTTTGGGTCTCAATGTAAATTGTCTTAAATTGGAATTTTTGGGAATCAACATGGATCCTCATTTGGTCTCCTCATTAGCTAATAATAAGTATGGGTGCAAAGAGGGGTTATGGTCTGCTACTTGGGTTTGCTTCTCAATGGTAAGCCTAAATGTCTCTCTTTTTGGGCCCCCATTGTTGAAAAGGTGGAAAAAAGGCTCACTTCTTGGGGTCATTCATACATATCAAAGGGAGGTCACCGTACTCCTATCCAAGCTACATTGACCAATCTTCCCATATAATATTTCTCCTTTTTCCTATCCCTTCCAAAGTCTCGGCTATGGTTGAGCGTTTATACCATAACTTTCTTTGGAAGGGCAGTAAAGAGAGATCTAGTTTTCATGTCCTTAAAAGGGGAAAAAGTGGAGCTGCCAATCGCGGGGGTAGCCAAATGGATTTGGACATTTCATGATGAAAGTGAGCTTTGTGAAGGAAGGTGATTGCTTTGAAATATGGCTCTAGCACTTTGATCTCTAACAGGGTCACATTTCCCTTTCTACGACGAAGGGTCCTTGGAAGAAGTACATTGATAAATTAAAAGATACAGTCTACAAACATATCACTTGTAAAGTGGGCAGGCGTGATAATAACCAGTTTTGGTCTGATGTTTGGTTGGGGATGCTGAGAGATGATTTCCCTCCTTATTTGCCCTCACTTTTAAAAAGGAAGCATCCATCTCTGATTTGTGGATCAGTGAATCAGCTACATGGAATTTTTGGGCAAGAAGAAATCTTACTGAAGTTGAAATTGGAGAATGGGCGACTCTCCAGTGTTCTTTCACACTTTGTGCTCTCTGACTGTGAGGATATATGAGTTTGGACCCTGGACAAGGATGGTTTTTCCTCCAAATCCTTGTTTAGATCCCTAGCATCTATGGGGTATTTTTTAAGGGAGAGAAGACCTCTGAGTCATTTAGGTTGGGAGATATCCTAAAAAAGTCAATTTTTTTTTTTTTTTTATTTGGAAGTTAAGCCATTCATGCTTAAACACCCAAAGACAAGCTTCAGCGAAGGTCCCTAGGGAATTATTTATCTCCAAGCTGCTGTGTTATGTGCAAAAAGGGCCCAGAATATCGTAGCGATCTTTTCATCTCTTGTGCCTTTGCCAGAACCTTTTGGAATACATCTCTCAGGTTTTTGGTTGGTCATTGGCCTTCCCGAATAATATTTGGTCTCTTCTCAATATTACTCTCATCGGGCATCCTTTTAAGAATGAGAAGATGCTTTGGCTTAACTTTATTCAGCCGTTCATGTGGTCTTTATGGCTTGGAAAGGAATTCTCGTACATTCTCTGATATTGACCAAAATCTTGAGTCTTTTACAAACGTCTGCTACTTCTGTAGCTCTTACTCGTTGTAAGTTGGCTTCCCCCTTTTGTAATTATGGTTTAAATTCTCTTACAGCCAATTGGAAAAGTTTTTTTTTTTTTGTAATCCTTTGGATAGAACCCCCAATTTATAATTTTATTTGATCAATGAAATGTTTATTTCCTATCCAAAAAAAAAAAAAAAAAAAAAAAAAGAGAATTTTTTTTGAATCTGAAATTTTTAAAACAAGGACTATAGGCATGATAATAAGGAGGGGATCATCTTTAAGGTAGATTTTGAAACAGCCTATGACCATGTGGACTTGAACTCAATAACATTCTAGCCATGAGAGGCTTTGGGTATTGATGGAGATTGTGGATTTGAGGTTGTGTCAGATCAGCGAGGTATTCCATCTTTGTTAATGGTTGTCCTCGGGTTGTATTCTCACATCTAGAGGCCTTAGACAAGGTGATCCTCTATCACATTTTTTCTTCTTATTAGTGGTGGACCCACTTAGTAGGTTGGTGTCGAGGTGTGGAGGGGGTTATTTGGAGGGCTTTAAGGTGGGTGGGAATTGAGTGTCCTTATCCCATCTCCAGTTTGCAGATGACACCATTTTCTTTTGTTCTGGGAAGGAGGATTCTTTTCGTATCTTGAACCATATCTTAGCTTTCTTTGATGAGATGTCGGGGTCAAGATCAACAGAGCAAAATGCCAAATCCTAGGCTTAACCTGTGACCCCTTTAATGTTATAAGATGGGCGGCTTTGGTGGGGTGTGACGTGGGTTCCTTCCCCTCTTCTTATCTGGGTTTTCCTCTAGGTCATAATCATAAAACCTTTTGTCTTGGACCCTTGTGATAGAGAAGGTTAGAAAAAGATTAGCCTCATGTAAGAGGAGTTTTTTCTCTAAAGGTGGTAGGTTGACCCTTATTCGATCGGTCTTAAGTGGTATTCGGATTTACTGTTTTTTTTTTTTTTTTTTTTTTTTTTTTTTTTTTTTTTTTTTTTTTTGGTTTAAGGCTCAGTGCGGGGTGTGTAGGGCTTTTGAGAGACTCATGAGAAACTTTTTATGGGAGGGAGTCGATGAGGGGAGATGGGCGCATCTTGTTAGTTGGGAGGTGGTGGGGAAACCTGTGGATCTTAGTGGGCTTGAACTAGGTAACTTAAAAGGTTCGCAAGCCTTGTTAGATAAATGGTCAAATGGTTGTGGCGCTTCCCCCTCGAGTCTACATCCTTATGGCATCGTATCATCATGAGCAAATATGGTACTCACCCCATGAGTGGTTGTCAAGTGGGGTCAAGGGTATGTCCACGAATTCGTGGATAGAAATTGTTTGTAAGCTCCCTTCTTTTTTTTGGTTTGGTTCATTTTCAAGTGGGACATGGTAAAGGTACTTTTTTGTGGGAGGACAAGTGGGTGGGGGATAGTCCCCTTTGCTCCAAATTTCCTAATCTTTATCGCTTGTCCTCGATGAAAAACCGCTTGATTATCGATGTCCTTAATCCTGTTGGGAGCTCTATGTCTTATTTGTTGGGTTTCCATCGTTCTTTGACCAATAGGGAAACGATGGAGGTCACTAATCTCTTGTCTTTGATAGGGGAATGCCAGTTTAGGGCGGGAAGAAGGGATATTTGTTGTTGGAGTCTTCACTCCTCTCAGGGTTTTTCTTGGATCCCTTTTTCGTTGGTTGCTCAACCTTTCTCCCCCTATTGAGTCCGTTTTTTCTATTATGTGGAAGGTGAAAAATCTGAAGAAGATTAGGTTCTTCATTTGGTAGGTTATCCATGGAAGAGTTAATACAATTGACAAACCTTCAAGGAAGATGCCTTCATTGGTAGGGCCGTTTTGTTGCATTTTATGTCGGAGGGCGGAGGAAGATCTGGTCCATATTTTGTGGACTTGTGATTTTGTCCGATGGGTGTGGGGTTCGTTCTACAAAGCGTTCAGGATTCAGACTAGGAGTTTCAGAAACTACAGGGAGATGATTCAAGGGTGTCCTCCTCCATCTGCCGTCCCATGAGAAGAAGAGGTTTTTATGGTTAGTTGGAGTGTGCATTACTATGAGGCCTATGGGGAGAGAAATAATAGAGTTTTTTGTGGCCTTGGAAGGGACTTGTTTGACGTATGGGCCTTTACTAGTAGGGGTGTCCATTTTCCCCGTAGGGACCCGCCCCTAACGGGGTGGGGAATCCCCGTTTAGGCGGGGGATGGGGGAGGGAGCGGGGAGAAAAAATTCCCCGTGAGCTAAATGGAGATAGGGACGGGGAATGCATTCCCCACCCCCGTTCCCCGTTCCCCGCCCCGTTAGTTTTTTTTATTATTTTATTTAATATTTTAATAGTTTTAAATAATATATATATACATAAAGTTTTAGTTTTTATAGTTTAGATAATTGGATATGTTTGAATTCATAGTTATACATTTGTTATATGTATGGATAATTAGGTAATTTAATATGGAATTGTTCTTTTTATTCGGAGGTTTAAGATTTTTATAGATTTTTCGTAGGAAATTAACTATTTAAATTAAATTTCTCGTAAATGATTAACTATCTAATTTAAAACTAAAAAATATTTTTCATGAAAAAATTATTATCTAATTGAAAGCTTAATTATCAAAAGAATTATGTTATTTAAACGAGATTAATAAAAGGAAAACAAAATTGAAACGGGGAATAATTCCCCGCGGGGAACCCGATCCCCGCGGGGAATCCCCACTCCGATCCCTGCGAAATTTAATGGGGAATTTCGTGGGGATGGGGATTTAAATGGGGGGCGGGGACGGGGACGGGGACGGGGAAGCCATCCCCGTCCCCGCCCCGCCCCGTGGACATCCCTGTGTTCTATGTTTCTGGTTTCGGTATCCAAGTCTTTTGGTAATTATTCTCTAGGTACTATTATTCTTGATTGATGGCCCTTCCTTTAAAGGGGGTCTCTTTTGTAGGCTTGTTTTTTTTTGGATGCCTTTGTATTCTTTCATTTTTTCTCAATGAAAGTTGATTTTATTGTTAAAAAAAAAAAAAAAAAAAAATTGCTTCAGAGTATTGTAATTCAGTTTGTGCTTTAGTTTTTTGTGTCCTTTGTAATTTTTTGGTACTCTTACGTAAAATGAAAATTTATGTTTTTAGAGAGAGCAATAATTTTACAGTTCCTGTCGCATGGGCAAACTATTCTGTTTATTTTCATCTTTAAATGTATGACGGCCTTTCTTCTTTTATCCGTCTGTTTGTAGGTTGTTCAACTCATGATGCTAGATTGCAAGCGTGCAGTTCCATTGTTTATTCAAAACAAGGAATTAATTCCTCCAAATGAAGTTGTTTCACAGCTTTTCAAAGCCGGTGATAAGTGTGACTTCAGATATTTCATGCACCTATATCTGCACTCCTTATTTGAAGTAAATCCACATGCTGGAAAGGATTTCCATGATATTCAGGTACAAACTACTGAAACTAAGCTATTCTTCTGTGACTAGGTTCTCAAGTTTTCACGCATACAGATGATAAATCTCTTCACCTTAATGTGAGATGTGACAAAGATTTCAGCGTTTGGGTAAAGCAAGATATCTAAATAAAATTACATCTAGCAATAATTTGGAAAAGAAAACAGACAATATAATGCCAGACATTAAGCTTGTACTTAAGTAGTAAAAGTTCACCATATCGATAGCTCCATAGTCCTCAATCGCCATTAAGACATTAATAAAAAGAGAAATGAAACATCCACAATCAGTTTCAGAAAAAGAGAAAATATATAAACCAGTCAATATAGAAAATAAGCATTTAATTTTTTTTTTTAATGAAAAAACCAGCTTTCATTGAGGAAAAATGAAAGAATACACGGGCATACAAAAAAAACAAGCCCACAAAAGAGATCCCCAGGATGCCAATTAGGAATAATAGTACCTAGAGAATAATTACAAAAATATTTAGACACTGAGGCCCAGAAAAAAACATGGAACCTGGAGAGGGCCCACACATCAGACGGGTCCCTCCCAGGATCCCGAAACACTCTATCATCATCATCATCTATTTGTACACTGTTCCTTCGCTTCCAGATATTGGTCAGAGATTCTTGATGTTTTTGGATGGTCCACTGTTTTTCCAAATTGCATTAAGGATGTTCTCACTCTCATTTTTTTGGGTCATCCCTTTCATGGAGAAAAGAAGATCTTATGGCTTGCTTTGAACAGAGTCTTCTTTTGGTTTTTATGGGGCGAGAGAAATTCACGAATTTTAAGGGATTCTTTCTCTTCCTTTGATAAATTCATGGATCTAATTCTCTTTCATGCTTTATATTGGTGTAAATGTCATCACCCTTTTTCTGATTATAGTTTATCTTTTTTGATTTCCAATTGGAAAGCTTTCATGTAATTCACCTATTGGTGATTGGAGTTTTTCTCCACATTTCATTCATCAATGAAATTCGTTTCTCTTCTCAAAAAAAAAAATTATTCTTATTATTATTGTTTTTTTATAAGAAACTGAGATGTATTAATCACAAAAGAGGGCCACATCATAAGGGCAAAGGGGTGAGGAACAACCTCAGAAAACAGCCACACAAGCCCAACCTCCTCCAGGAGGATTTGAGTAAGGCTATAATTACAAAAAATAAAAAAAAATAAAAAAAATAAAAAAATAAAAAAACAAAAAACGTGTCTAAAACTCCATAGAGAAGTAATTTGTACATTGCCACAAAAAGACTTGAAAGAAGAGGACTTATCTTCGAAGATTCTCCTATTCCTTTCTTTCTAAAACTTCCAAAAAGCGACCTAGCAGCACACTTCCACAAGATTCTCGTTTTTACTGTAAAACTCCACCCATTCATCGATTCCATCAGGCAATCTGACACAGTATTAGGTAAGCAAAAGCAAAAACCAAAGGCCTTCATAATCTGCTCCCATCCTTTTACAGCAAACGAACATTTCAGAAAGAGATGCTCTAGGGTTTCCTCATCTCTTAAGCACAAAAGACTCGACTGAGGGGGAAAGTGGTGCAGCCTAAGAGGATAAAAGGAAAATTCTCTCCAAAAATCAATCAAATGCTTATTATTATGAATCAAAAGTTATGAATACAATAGGAAAATTCTCTATTTATATAGAGAATTAGAAAAACAACAAATCCTAATCCTAATTAGACAAGGAAACTAATCTTAATCCTAATTAACCAAGAAAACTAATCTCAATCCTAATTAATCAAGAAAACTAATTCTAATTCTAATTAATCAAGGATTTAACCAAGATCCCTAATTTACCCTAATCCTACTACATCATTCTATCCCTCTCAAAAAAAACTCGTCCTCGAGTTTTAAAAAGAAAATAGAGTAGTCGAGACGTTTCTTTCGATGGTTGGAAAAAATTCCTACTAAGAATGTTTTCTTTTTCACCATTTTTGGAGCATGGCCATGGACAAAATAGTCAACAGTCCCATGAAAAATTCTTTCTTTATGAGCTGGATTAAAGAACCCTCCTTGCAAATCTTGAAAATATTGAAATTAGGTTGGATCGAGGGTATGTTAAATCCTTCCGATGTGGGCAGGTTGAATTTTGTAACAAAAACGATTGTGTTTTGAGTTAAATCGGGTTGTACAAATTATGGAGCAGAAGACACAACTCGCAGGTTGAACTCCTTAAAGAAGGGTGAGTATCGTCTCGGGTCAAGATTCACGAGTCTTGGGGCACAATGGACAAAACTCAATTGACAGGTACTCGGTCGAGTCGTCCAAGCGTCGAATCGAATACATCTTCTTTCTCTTCACACACGACATTTCAGAGCACTTGGTTGTAGCTTCCACCTTGTTTGCTCACACCATCTTCTTCATTCATATCACTTGTGCCTTCTTCCCCTACATCATGTATGGCTTTGCTAGGGGTGTTGAAAATACTCAGTTGTGGTTGTACTTGTAACGGGTCGAAAAGAATCACACAACTTTTCTCTTTCAATGTGTCTTCTTTCTTGAATGACTTACCTTCACCTTCGCTCAACTGGTCTTCATCTTTGTGTGGGTCCCATGATTTTCATCGTTTCCTTTGCTCGACTTGACTTTATCTTCACTTGTTTTTTCTTTGCATGTCTGCATTTTTTTGCCTTCCTTTGTTACACTTGGAGTTATGAAATAATTACATGTTGACTTTGCTCGTACAAGTTCTCTCTCGTATTGAACTTTTTGACTAAACCGATCCAAATTGTTAAACATTTTATCCAAAAATCGTTGGACTTTGACCACCCCTTTCTTAAAAATTGGTGCAAGGATTTTTAGGTGTGTTCTTGAATAATTTTCACAGTCATCATTGGTTGTGATCCAAATTCAAAAGTGGATTTTCTGGCTTTGAACTCCCTTCTTATGTTGTAAAATTTCATTCTTGAAGTTTCTTTCGTGTTTCTTGAAAAGAGAAATACTTGGAAAGGTACTTCCTTGTAAATAAATGTGGATTGTTGAACAATGAGCACAAGAGTTTTCTGGTCTTCTATCGGCGGCAGCCAATGTTGGCCCAGACAATTGCTCTGATACCAATTTGGTGTAGCCTAAGAGGATAAAAGGAGAATTCTCTCCAAAAATCAATCAAAAGTTTATTATGAATCAAAAGTTAAGAATACAATAGGGCAATTCTCTATTTGTATAGAGAATTAGAAAACAAACTAATCCTAATCCTAATTAGACAAGGAAACTAATCCTAATTCTAATTAATCGAGGAAACTAATTCTAATCCTAATTAATCAAGGATTTAACCAAGATACCCTAATTACCCTAATTCTACTCCATCATAAAGACTACAATGTCAAAGCTTTCTTTGTAATTTGTCTTAGGTATTTAAGCTATTTTGGGCTAGACTCCAAAGGAAGACTTTGATCTTCTTTGGGTTGTTAAAGTTCCAAATTAACCTGATCAAGGGGTTTTCAAGCTTGGGGGAGTTTCAATTAATTTAAATAAAGCTGATTGAGTAGAAAACTCCCCATGATTTTTGAGAGCCCAAAAAGCTCTATCAACACTGTCCCCCAGCCTAATAGGTTCAATCATTGAGACAAACCCAAGGAAACTTTCAAACTCTTCGCCGAGAATACCCCTTTTAAAGCCCAAATCCCAATCATTATGCTCCCTATTCCAGCAATCAGCCATAGTAACCTCCTTTTGGGAAATAAGAAATAAATCTGGAAAGACATCCTTCAAAAGGAGCCCCACCCATTTATCATGCCAGAAATAAATTCTCCCTCCACTACTCACCCTTTTGGAGGAAGAGACATGCAGCCAAGGGGCTCACAACCATAAATACTTTCGACAACCTTTCTCCATAAGGCTTGTTCTTCTTGACAAATCTCCACAGCCATTAATGAGAAGAGCGATGTTCCTTTGTCTTAGCGAGCCAATGCCAAGGCCCCCATACTGAAGGGGAAGAGAAGTTCAGCTCCATTTAACAAGGTGGTTACCCGAATTAAAAGCACCCCCTTCCAAAGCACACACACAAGCACACCCTAGCAGCACACTTTGGAAGAATAAATGACATTGATCTTCATCTGCCAACAAAACAAGTCTATGGAAGTTTTCAACACCATTGTAGGGTATTTTAATGAAATTCTGGTCAAGGTGTGTGTGTGTGTGTGTTTTGGATAAGAAACATAGGTTAAATTAACAAAAGCCAAGCTATATAAAACTTTTTTTTTTTTATATTCGTGAGTGTCCAGGCCAGCTTATGTGCACCTCGACTAATCTCACGGGACAACCGTCTGACCCTACTACATTTGGTTGCCAAGGAAACTCGTAGGAAATTAAATCCTAGGTAGGTGGCCATCATGGATTGAACCCATTCCTTCTAAGCCCTTTATTTTTTCTATGGCCCTTATTGGTCACTAGGAACCACTAGGGCCAACCCATAATGGTTGGCAAGCTATATAAAACTGAAGATGAGATATCCCCACATGATTTACATAACAATTCTGGCCACTGCGTTAAGTTTACCTAAATGAGCCAACCAAATGAAACTTTTCTGGTCTTCCAAATAGCCTTTAACCAAGAATTGTTGATTCTAATATGATGGAAGTTTTCTCTCACCATGAATTTGACTGAAAACTTGCCTGAAGAACTCAATTAGATTCTTCTACCGTTTAGGCCTCATTTCTTAATTACCCTTTTGATCTCATTTGGCTTGATTGGAGTCCCTTTTTGTTTTAGTTTGGCTCCTTTTATGGGGTGGTTTTGTATCACCTTTGTATTCCATTTTGTTTGGTACATTATCTAATTAAAAAAAAAAAAGATTCTTTTATTGTCCAGTCCCAGCTTTCTGTGGTATCTCCATTCATTGATGTTGTAATGTAATGGTGGAAAGCTTTATGTGGTGTCGTTGCAATGGCACTCTCTTCACCATTGTTTCTCAATGTTGAGAAGCAAAAGAAAAAATGTGCAATGGCAAGCATCATATTGAAGGCACATGACACATCATTGCACAAGGCAAGAAGATGGGTGCGTGCCTCACCCTGCCTTGCGCCATAGGCTTGCATCAAGATGCACCTCAATAACATTGCTAGGTTTCTTTTCAATTTATACTTCATCTGCATAAATACCAGACCCAGTTGCCAAATGAAATTCATTGGTGGTTTTATCATGAATGACAAAGCTTAGTCTGGAGTAAGATAGTGAAGAGAGTACGACTTCAGAACCAAAATAAGTGGTTTCATTTTAGTTAGAGCTTTCTTGTTCCTATTTAATAATTTGCTTCCCCTTTACCCTCCAAAACTTTTGTAGGTGGAGCTTTATGCTGACTATGATATAAAGATGCTGCTTCCTTTTCTTCGTAGTAGTCAACATTATACGCTTGAAAAGGTTAGATCTGTTGCTGTTTTTTTTTTTTTTTTTAAGACAAGATCTGTTGCTGTTTATAGTGGTTATTCTTTGATTGTTTATGACTTTGTGAGCATAATCTCAGGCATATGAGATTTGCATTAAAAAAAATCTTTTGAGGGAGCAAGTCTTTATTCTTGGAAGAATGGGGAACGCAAAACAAGCCCTTGCTGTCATCATTGATAAATTAGGAGATATCGAAGAGGTACTTGCACTATTTTCAGACGGAAGGCAGTCCCAGCTTTGAGCTTTCAAATAGAAACTTCACACTTCCATTTGAGATCTCTTTTCACTTTTGGGATCTGGTTAGGAACTGGTCATAAAACTTTGTTTTTATCATGGACAGGCAGTGGAGTTTGTTAGCATGCAGCATGATGATGAACTTTGGGAAGAATTAATAAAGCTATGTCTTCACAAGGCTGAAATGGTATCAATCAATCCTCTTCGCTTGCAGACTAACTTGCTACCTACCAATTTATTTTAAATGGGTTTGTCCTCCATAATTGACAGGTTGGCATGTTGTTGGAACACACAGTCGGCAATCTAGACCCTCTTTATATTGTCAACGTGGTTCCCAATGGTTTAGAGATACCTCGGTTTGTGTCAATTTCTGCTTCCATTAGTTTTCAACTGTTTTGTTTTATATCTGTTGTCTTTCTATTGCAAGTGGCATATTTCCCTCTAAAATGTTCTGTGCTTCCTTTCATTTGTCAAGGTACTTCTCGAAATTAGGAGTTTTTATTTATTTATTGAATTACATTAGTGATGCCTTAGAAGTCAAGGTACTTGAAATTAGGAGTTTTTATTTATTTATAGAATTACATTAGTAGTGCCTTTGATAGGATTCTGTAGTTGCTCCACCTTTCTTATATTCTTTTTTTTTTTTTTAAACGACCTTTCTTATATTCTTAATTTTGGTAGCTCTTTGTATTTTAATAGCTGCTGTTACTTGCAAAAAGTAATAAAGAAAACCAATTGGGATCAGGTCTCAACGTTTTTATTGAATCAGCTAGAAATTTCATCAGTCTGTCGATAATGTCCATATGTTTGTTGATAATGTCCATTATATTTATTCTTCTATGATTGCTTTCTGCACAATTCAAAGTTTACTATTTATCCAGTTAATATTTGGTAATGTGCTCATGCTCTCATTCTATATGATCACCGTTTTAAGTTGGTCCAAGCCGTTTATTAGTTGATTGTTGAGGCATCAAAAGTGGGTTATTATCTATCTTGGGCTATATACTTCCAGATAATTTTCTCAAAATTTTCAATTGTTTGACATGTGTAGCAACGAGTAATGGAAAATAAGCATACCAACTATCAATTATGTTACCAGATTATAGGTCGTGCCTGAATTAAACAAATTAAACATATAACCAGATTATAGGTCGTGCCTGAATTAAACAAATTAAACATATAGGATTAGATATATCTTTACATTTGGATGTACATGTGGTCTAAAATCTCTCTTATTTCTATTTCAGCCTTAGGGATCGGCTAGTTAAAATCATTACTGATTACAGGACGGAAACCAGTCTTAGACATGGATGCAATGATATTTTGAAGGTTAGACAAGTTTTGTTGCTTCACTAGAACCGAACCTTGTGCTGGCCGATAGTAATGTGTGATTTTCAACAGGCTGACACTGTGAATCTATTGGTTAAGTACTACAATGAGGCCAGACATGGAATTTACTTGAGCAATGAAGAAGATGAATTACGTGGGAAACGGAATGGAAATAAGGTTTCTCAGCCAATTCAGAAATCTTTGAGTGTTAGAGTGATGGAGGTTAAGTCGAAAACTCGGGGAGGTGCTCGATGCTGCATATGTTTTAATCCCTTTTCTATACAAAACATGTCAGTCATCGTGTTCTTTTGCTGTCATGCGTACCATGAGACTTGTCTCATAGAATCTATCTCCAATCTTGATGCTAAGAAAGGGACTGGAGAGACTCGGCATGACTCGGCATCTGACTTTGATTACGATAATGGAGAAATAGAGGACGACGATGAGGATGATACAGATGTGGACGGTCCTAGAATGCGTTGTATCTTATGTACTACTGCTGCTTCCAAGAGTTGAAAGCACTTTGTTTGCTATTTGCGGTCATGGTTTTCATTTTTTTTCCTCTTTGGGCTTCTTCTAATGCGTTTATCCGCATGCAGGTATGTACAGGGCTATCATCTCTTGCTTGCATTGTTATTTATATTTTTCTTTATCAAAGTTTGTATAATTAAGGTTGGGAGATTTTGTTTTGATTGTCAGAGCGATTTTTATTTAATATAAAGCTTTAAGTTTATTCTGGGGTTTGGAATTGAGATGTACGAGTATACTTGGTCGAGTTGGGTTAAGTGATTTATGGGTTGAGGGTGATTGGCAGTTGTATTTTTTTGTTTCAACTCCAATTCTTATGAGAACTGTATCTTTTTATGATGTCAATAATACAAGAATCATATTTGTGACAAATATGACATCAAAGGTTTTCTTTTGTGTTTTTTTTAGTTCAAAAACATTTTGAGGTGGGGATTCAAATCTCTAACCTCTTAGTTAAGAGTATATGCCAATTACCATTGAGTTATGCTGGTTTTAGCAATATGACATCAAAGATTGTCTTGTTAATAAATGAGTTGTTAGGTTAGAATTGACATATATAATTGGTGATTTTATAGGTTTTTTTTTTTTTTTTTTTTTTTTGAGTTCAACCATATTTGGAGTGGAGAATTTGAACCTCTGATCTCTCAAAGAGTATACACTAATTACCTCGATATAAGCTCACTTTGGCATAGGTTTAGTAACTTGATTACATGTTATTTCTTTGACAAGTATTATCAATTAGCCTATATTTTAGTAATCCTTAAATCTTGGTAATGTTTGAAATTGTGTTCTTTAACAAAGTTCAATATTTAATAAAAATTCTCAATTTTTATATGCTATAAAAATATTTATGGGGGATAACTCTGAGCAAATTAAAACAAGTGAATTAGACACCATTTGATAATCATTTGTTTTTTGGTTTTTGAAATTATGTTTGTTTTCTCTCAATTTCCTTACAACGGTTTTTATCTTTGTTAAGGACAAATTTGAATTCCTAGCCAAATTTTAAAAACAAAAACAAGTTTTTGAAAATTACTTTTTTTAGTTTTCAAAATTTGATACGGTTTTTGAAAACAAGGGAAGGATATGTATAGAAAAACAAGGAAACTTGTGGGTAAAAGTAGTGTTCATAGACTTAATTTTCAAAAACTAAAAACCAAAAACGAAATGGTTATCAAACGGGAGCTTAGTAAGTATGAATAATCAATAGGAAGATTAATTAATAATTGTTATAAATATTTTTGCCTACCTAAGTATAGATGAAGACATATATCTTCAACAAAATGGTCACTTCCACATGTTGAAAAATGGTATAAATATTTTTTAAAGTACTATGGAAATTGGTCATCCATTTAGGTAAACTAATAAAGAACATATGTGATGCATGTAAAAAATTATCGCAGGTAAAAAATTATAGTTCTAATTTAAAGTACAAAAGTGAAAATAAAAAAAAATTAAATAGTTGTCTCTTGACACTCTCATCAATAGTACTTGGAAGGAGAAGAGTCCATATATTTGTTTTTAATAAAAATAGAGAGGTATATTCATTAATAGTATAGAGTAAATTGAAAATTGAAAAGCAACTTAGTAGTTCACTATCTTGAACCAACTCACTTCATTTTTTTTTTTTTTCAATTCTAATACATACTTAAAAGAATGAGGTAAAATAGACATATTTAAAATTTGGAGAGCAAAATGAGGAGATAAAGTGTCTCCATATATCCACTTTTATGTTCTAGGTTTTTAGCACGTGCGATGTATGTTTGTATATCAAATTATTCTTATTTTTTCTTATAATAACCAAATAATTCCATGGAAAATAGGAATGATAGATTAATTACTAATATAATATGATATAATTTATAATTTTATAAATGCTTTAAATTAATTTATGTAATTTTCGTTTCATAAACTTGTTAATACCTATCACATTTTTATTTAACAATAACATGTATGTTTTATAATTTTTTTTTGTATAATAAGTTTTATTTAGAATTAGAAACAACTTTTTTTAGAAAAATCATTAAAACCAAAGGTGTTAAGGCATTTTGTAAGATATATATTGTTGAATTAAAGGTTAGATGTTTGAACTTCCACCTTACATTAAAGAAAAAATATTAAAAAAAATAATTAAAAAAACTGTAGTAGGTCTAAAATAACACTAAAAAACAATAGTTAAGAAAAATCAAAGCTCTGTATATGTATCCTTAAAATTGCAGGTTAGTTTCTACTAAAAAAATCGATTATTCAACTTCATATAAATTAAAATTATAAACTTCCAAACTTACAAATTGCGATGTAGATTTGATCTATGCAACTCTTTATAAACTACAATGTATACGGTATGTCATCCTTAAAAAAAATGTATAAGGTAGTCTAGAATTTTTTTCAATATTAGAGAGGCTTCGTAAAGAAATTAAAAATAACTAAAACAAAGAACAAAATTTGTGGGTTTTTTTTTAAAAAAATTTTACAATTTTTTTTTTGGAATTTCAAATTTAATTCTATTATTTATTATTTCGTGTGAAAATCATTTAATTTTTGTTACAAATAATACCACTTTTTATTTATTATTTGAGAAATAAATAATACCACTTTTTCATATTCTAACTTTTTAAATTTCTATATTTATTATGGGTTTTTTTAGCAATTATTTATTTATTATGGTTGATAATGATTTACTTATTATTATTTAAATAATTAACAATTTATATTTAATGGAGGGGGAGAGATTTTAGGGAGGTGGTTAGAATGAGAGTAGAAAATTTATTAGAATGACTTTAATGTTTTTGTGGTTACCGTTCTTTCTTTTCTTTATTATTTTATTATTTTTTCAAGGAAAAACAATTTATGAGAACCATTTTTTAGCTAAGATAGTGAAAGAAAATTAAAGTTAAATAATAGTATTTCAATCTACAAATTTATAGACTCTAGTACTCCTCCAACTTAAGGGAGTCAGTTTTTCTTTTTAATTTTGAAATTTTACTTTAAGGATAGTTTATAGTTTAAGTATTGCACTAAAAAAGCAAAGTTAACATTGTAAAAAAAAAATATTTGTACTAAATTCAATTGTTAATCCCTCTACCTGTTTTTGTTATGTGCAGAAGGATTATCGAGTTTGCTTCGTGGGGCGGAAGGCACAGGTGCTATTTCAGGTCTACGAATATCCTGGCACACTCCGCCTATTTCACATCTGTTTTTTGCAGACGATAGCCTGCTGTTTTTCAGGGCAGAGGTGGGGGAAGCTCGTATTATCCAGGACATACTCCGGTGCTATAAGCGAGCCTCAGGTCAGACGGTGAACTATGATAAGTCTATTATCTCTTTTAGACCTAACACGGAGAAGGGCGCGCAGGAGGAGGTGAGCCAGTTTCTCCGTGTGCAGAGGGCACCCTGTCACGCTCAGTACCTGGGGCTCCCGTCCTTTATGCCTCGTAGTAGGTCGAGCACACTGAAATTCATTAAGGACCGAGTTTGGTAGCATATTCAGGGGTGGAAGGGGAAGTTGTTCTCTGTTGGAGGGAGGGAGGTCCTACTGAAATCTGTGGTTCAGGCCATCCCATGTTATGCTATGAACTGCTTCCGGTTGCCGAAGAAACTGATGGCGAAAATAAATCGGATGATGGCGAGGTTTTGGTGGAGCGGGGTGGAGGAAGATAGGAAGATCCACTGGGTGAGTTGGAAAAGTCTGTGCAGACCGAAGTGTGTGGGGGGGATGGGCTTTAGGGACCTGGAGACCTTTAACCAGGCCCTACTGCCCAAACAGTGCTGAAGCATAGTCAGTCAGCCAACTTCTTACTTGGCCCGTGTCCTGAAAGGGCTGTACTTTTCGTCCTCGGAGTTCTTGGATGCGGTGGTAGGGAGTCGACCTTCCTTTATCTGGAGGAGCCTTATGTGGGAGAAGAAGTTACTGGAAAAGGGGGTTCGGTGGAGGATTGGGAATGGAGAAAGGGTAAGTGTGTATGGATCCAGCTGGGTTCCATGTGATACGAACCTGAGGATCGCTTCACCGATGACATTACAGCCTGATGCTAGAGTGAGGGACTTGTTTACGGCGTCAGGACATTGGAATGAGACCCTTATTTGGAAACACTTTAGCCCTCAGGAGGCAAGGTACATTCTCTCTATTCCCCTACGCCAGGTTTCTTGTGAGGATGCCGTCATTTGGCACTTTGAGAAGTCGGGGCTATATTCAGTAAAGAGTGGTTATCGGGTTGGCCAAGGCCCTCTATTGGCCCAAAGCCCCTCATCTTCATCTCCGGAGTTAATACATAAGTGGTGGAATGACTGCTGGAATATAAGGATGCCAAGCAAGATTAAAATATTTTTTTGGAGACTGTATTTAGATCGGCTGCCCATGATGGATAATTTGTGCAAACGGGGGGTGGACTCATTGAACGTATGTGTGTGTTGTGGTAGGATGGGGGAGTCGAGTATTCACCTGTTCTGGCATTGTAAGCATACGAAGGAGATTATGTGGTCTGCAGGGTTTGGGGCTATTTTGTCCAAATGCAAGGCAGACGACATTAAGTTCCTCCTCCGAGATGTAAAGGATGAGTTGGAGTGGGATCGGTTTGAGGAATGGGTGGTGTTATTATGGGCGATCTGGTATAGGCAGAATGAAATGAGGCAGAGGAAGAAGGTCCCGATGGCGAATCTGGCAGATTGGGTGGTTGGGTATCTGAACGCATTCCGTGATTCGGGGAGGAGGGAGATGGATCTGTTGGAGGGAAGTCCTAGTCGGGCTGTTTGCAGGTGGGCGCCGCCAGAGGTTGATGGGTTCAAGGTGAATGTTGATGAGGCCTTTTGTCTGGTGAGCGGAATAGTAGGTGTAGGTGTGGTATGTCGAGATTCTTGGGGGCAAGTAGGTTTCGCAGCTACGGCCTTCTATGAGAATATCATAGATGCTGACTTTGCAGAAGGTTTGGGGGCTGCTGTCGGCCTAAGACTTGCTATGGAGACGGCTACTCGACCTTTTGTACTAGAGACTGATTCTATGCGGGTGTTCAAGCTGCTGCAGCGGGATAGAGATGAGATGTCGGAGTTGGGGATGTTGGTGGAGGATGCGGTGAGGGGTGTTCCAGCGGGGTGGTTTATCGGCGGCAACTTTACGTTCAAGGAAGGCAACTGCGTTGCCCATCGTTTGGCAAGGTTGGCGATGGAGGACAAATGTGACCGAGTGTGGATGAAAGAAGGCCCTTCATGTGTTTTGGGCTTGTTGGCTGAAAAGGGAGTGCATGAGTTTCCCCATGCGAGGAGGGGAGGGTGATCAGTCTAAACAGATCCAGCTGCCGCCCCAACCAGTATGCCTAATCTCAGGGAAGGTTTTCTGTTTCCCTTTCTTTAGCCTTATGTTTCGCATGTTTAGATTTTTCTAGAGGAATGATATGTTTTAGGTTGGGGGTGGGAGATGGTGTAGGCTAGTGGGCTTTGGTTTAAGTCTGGATGCACCTGAGCACCAGGCTAATTTATTGTTTTACTCTTGTTACGCTGCATCTGTTTTGCTCTGCTGGATTGGGTTGAGGTCATGCACCTGAGCATTGGACCTGTTGTTCTCTCCTTTTGATTATCTATGGTTTTGTTGAGCTTAAGTAGTTAGGGTCTTTGTTGTACTTATCATGTTTGATGTCTTGTGTGCTCTCTGCTTTCTCTTATGCTTTTGTTGATAGTGAAGTATGATATCTTATTTGGTGAGCCTCTTGAGTTTTTCTTGAGATCTCCAGCTTGTTTGAGTGTTTGAGGCCTCTTCCTTAGGTAGTTTTGAAGGCTCTAGATTGTTTTATGAGCTCTATAGATCTGTTGTCACCCCGATAGGTGTAAGGCTGGGCGGGATGTCTAATTGTTGCAATCTTGCGTGTGTGCTTGACCTAGGTAAAAAAGGAAAAGAAAAGAAATCGAAAGAAAAGAATAGATCTGAAAAGAAAAGAATAGATTGAAAAAAGAAAAGAAAGAAAAGAAAATGAGAAGAGAATGAATTGTAAGACCTACTAGAGTATGAGTGGTAAAATGAGGCGTAGGCATGCATTGGGACTCTTAAACATGTTCCTGTTCCGCAATAAAAGCATGTTGAAAGCGTCAGGCAAAGAGGGGTAAAAAGAGCTGCCTGCAGTATGTTCAGTTAGGCCAACCAAGGGTAAAACCTGGGTTATGGGTCCCTACATTGTAGCGCGAAAGCTAGTACCCCGCCTTTAGAGTGGTAAAAGTAGTAAATGAGTTGTTTTCTCTTGCAGACCCTAGGTTTTGAGATCACCCCTTTTTTGCACCGTTTAGCTTCTTTGCGAGGCCTTAGTGCCAGTGTAGGGGGAAGATGGGTAGAGGAGGTTATAAGCCTTTCTTGGGCTTGTAGGGGCTGCTTTAGGTGAGGCTTTGCACTTGCATGCGCATGAGGTTTCGTGGAGTTAACTTGATTTGTTCCTGAATTTGTTAGCATGCTTTAGCTCTTCTCTCAAGCATAAGGTTTTGCATTCGGAGTGTACAGACTTGATGTGATAAATTTCAGCTTCTGAATCCTTACCATTTTATTAAATATAGCTCTATGCTTGATTGGTTTTATCAGGATGCAGGTTGGGGTGTACAGACAGGTTTCTCTGGTGTGTGGAGTGAGTTATTGTGTGTTTTTTTCCTGTGCTAATGTGCTGTATTTGGTTTGTGATCTCTCAGGCCTAGCGAGCGATGATGGGGGCTGACTTGAGGTGAAATAGTGTAGGAGGGAGCAGAGTTAGTTGCTAGTCTGGGTGTATGATAGTTATGGTGTAATGGGTTTGTTAGCGGTGTAACAGTTTAGTCCATCTGGTTGCCTGCTTAGTGTGTTGCTCCTTCTCTTTTATTGATTGGAATGTATCAAAAAAAAATTGCAATAATAAAAATTCACATATTTTCATTAATTAATGTGTAAGGTTTAGGGTTTATGTTGATACAATGGTTGTAAAGTTAGAAATAAAGGTAGGAACAAATTAATCCAAAAATGTTTTTTTAACACGCTTCATTTTATATTAAAAAAATTAATTATATGGAGTAAAAAAAATCTAACAAAATTAGCATGTGTTTTAATTTTAAATTTTTAAAAAGTTGTCATAAGTTCCTTCTATTTTACAAATAGATAAATTTATTTCATTATTGAATGTTAGTATAATTGTAAAAATGGTAAATATTAAAATAAATTATTATTAACAATAAAATCAAATTAATGGTTTGGTTTTTATACCAATAGTTATGATTTTTCTTTTACAATGATAAAATGATAACAAAGTTAACTTATATATTTCTTATTTGTCAATATTTTAATATTCACTCCATAAAAATATTAATCATATTCTTAATTATTATTATTTTTTTACAATTATTATTAAAGATGTTCTGAACTTTTGGATGAAACTTTTTTTTAGATAAATTAGTAACACCCCAATCTTTAAAAAAAAAAAAAAAGGAAAAGAGGAATGTGGGTTTTTTTTACCCGGTCAAGAGGGGGAAAAAGGGGAGAATTTTCCCCCCAAAATTTCGGTCAAGGCCTAGTAAAAAAAAAAAAAAAAGAGATTTTTTTTCCTTCTTCTTCACTCTCTCTCCCCCGATAACCCTCTCCCTCATTGTTCCCTCTCAGCTCTCTCTCTTCCATCTGTGTACCAGTTGCCGCTCCTCCCTCCGTTGACCTCCGCCGCACCGCCATCGCCTCTCGTCCGTCGCCGGTAAGCTCTACGTGTTTCCTCTCTCTCTCTCTCGTCTCTTTCTCTCTCTCGGTCTCACGCTCTTTCTCTCTCTACTGTACCAGGTCGCGCCGCCTTCCTCCGTTCACGCTCGCCGCACATCGCCGCTTCTCTTCTCCGATCACCATCGCAAATCAGCATCGTCGCGGGTACAGTGAGTCTTCCTCTCTCTCTTTCGTTTTTGTGGCCTCCTGCGGCGCACTCACCCCCCTCTCTCTCTCTCTATCTTCTGTAGAACGAACCGAACCGCTGCACCGTCGCCGCACAGAACCAAACAGCCCCAGCGCCGTTGCCGGTATGACTCTGAGACTTCTAGAGGCAGGAGACTGGTGGGAGTCAAAAGAGAGCCTTCAGGGGAATTCTCTGAGAGTAGGAGAATGAATGGGATGCCTTTCACCCCACCCTAGGGGTCCTATTTATAGGTAAATGCCAAGACTTTTTCCTAATAGAAAAATGGAGACCTTTTCCTAATAAGAAAATGTCTCTGATTTTAATAAATAATTAATTAATTCCATAATTAATTAATTACCCAATTAAATATCATATATTAAATCTTAGGGATTTTATTAAAATTAAAACTAATATGAATCCAATTCATATTAAATTTATTTGAACTCTTTCAAATATTTTCTCTCAAGAATTAATTTTTGAAATTAATTCAAAAATTATATTATAAAGTTTCATAAACTTTATATTATAATGCATCAATATACATTATTATACGATTCCCCAAATAAATTGAACACTTTCAATTTACAATTTATACTTAATTGTCTCAAGTCTCTTTATGAGCTACTAGTGGGACCTAATGGACCTACATATCAGAAGCTCCAACGATACGAGACTAATTGGCCAAACTCATTAACCAAGTTAGTCAACATTCGTTAATTGTGGGTCACTCCACTAAAGACCCACAGCTGTACTCTTCTCACTGTAGAATATTTCTGTGTCCACGGATATCGACCAATGCAGTAAGTCAATCCTTCACGTGTGTTCGTAACACCAGCTAGGTCAAATTACCGTTTTACCCCTGGGTTACCTCTGGTTCCTTAAGTACAACTGATCCCTCTAATGAAC
The DNA here is from genome assembly GCA_017139565.1 of Luffa aegyptiaca. Lineage (NCBI taxonomy): Eukaryota > Viridiplantae > Streptophyta > Magnoliopsida > Cucurbitales > Cucurbitaceae > Luffa > Luffa aegyptiaca. The sequence continues at coordinate 31,481,058 of CM029397.1, forward strand.
AAGTTGTTTAGGGCCCAACCACTAAACAAGAATTCCTCTCGGGCCAGGAGAGGACGACACACCTTTGTTCAAGCCTCGGAATCAGCCCTTAAGAGAACACACATCTACTTTTCCCAATAGGAGAAGGAGTGAATTCCATCTTGTATTGTTATGTTTCCAGCCCCCATTCGGTCTTGCCCCTGAAATGGTAGGATTATTGAGTCGGCGAACTGGCCACTCTCACCCATACAAATCTAAGGACAATCCCTCCTAAAAGGGGTTCATAACAGACTTAGGATTGAGATTGAGTTACCTAGGTCATCCTATTGAAATAGAAACCTAAACTAGTTAACGACGTTACATCTAGTGGTTACTATTTCGCGGTCCGGTCTTATGCAAACTCATTGCATAGGATACCCCCACCCGCATGTCTCCTACATGGATGCTTTGGATCATTGCACCTGTATCGAATACAAGGTGCCCAGCCTTATCCCTATACTATAGACCTTTTAGGTTGTTACTTGAACACTGATCCCCGTATGTCCCCACATACTAATTCAAGTTTCATTTAAACAACCTTGGATCTTAGTTTATTGGATTTAGGGTTTATTAATGCAAACTCGATTATTCAATAACTAAATTACTGAATCACTCAAATAACACTTTATTGAGATCGATTAATTTGTTTCATTTACTATCTACGAGTTTTAGGGCATAAAACCCAACAACTCCCACTTGAACTAAAACTCTAGTGGGCAATGTACATCAACAATCAAAATTGAATGAATAATCATTGAAGTAGAAATAGTGGTTTGTATTAATACTGTATAATACATGAAAAGTTCAAATATAGATAAATACAATAAACTAGGGCATTCACAATACCCATTACACTTCTCTCACTTGCCCAAGATTATTCTATGTACATATCTCGCAGACCTAGACCCTCTAGATGACCCTCGAACACTTTAGCCGTGACAGCCTTCGTAAATGGATCAGCAATATTGTGCTCAGAGGCTACCTTCGTGACGATCACGTCCCCTCATTGCACGATCTCTCTGATGAGATGATATTTGCGCTCTATGTGCTTGCCTCCTTTGTGACTGCGAGATTCTTTAGAATTTGCCATTGCACCACTATTATCACAATAAAAGGGTGATTGGCAAGTTCATATTTGGAACAACTTCCAAATCCATCAAGAACTTCCTAAGCCATACAGCCTCCTTAGCTGCTTCACAAGCAGCGACATATTCGGCCTCCACGGTGGAGTCTGCAAAATATCCTTACTTGATGCTACGTCAGACTACAGCTCCCCCGTTGAGGGTAAATACTGACCCTGATGTGGATTTCCTAGAATCCTTATCAGTCTGAAAGTTAGAGTCTGTGTATCCTATAAGGATCAAATCCTTAGAGCCATACACAAGCTGATAGTCCCTCGTTCTCCGAAGATACTTGAGGATGTTTTTAACTGCAGTCCAGTGGTCTAACCCTGGATTGGACTGGTACCTGCTGACTATCCCAACTGCATAGCAAATGTCAGGCCTAGTACACAACATGGCGTACATAAGACTGCCCACAGCTGAAGCATAAGGGATCCGTCTCATATCCTCAATTTCTTGAGGTGTCTTAGGACATTGTTCCTTAGACAAATGAACTCCATGCCTGAAAGGTAGTAAACCCCTCTTGGAATTCTACATCTTATATCTAGACAACATCTTGTCTATATATGATGCTTGAGACATGGCTAACGTTCTGTTCTTACGATTCCTGATAATTTGAATCCCTAGAACATACTGAGCTTCACCCAAATCTTTCATTTGGAACTCAGTCGATAGCCATTTTTTAATGTCAGCTAGATATTCTACATCATTCCCAATGAGTAAAATATCATCTACATACAACACCAGAAAAGCTACTGAATTGTTGATAATCCTTTTGTAAACACAAAGTTCATCAACGTTCTGGTCAAAGCCATAAGATTTGACAGCAGTGTCAAACCTTATATTCCAAGATCTGGAAGCTTGCTTCAACCCATAAATGGATCGTCTAAGCTTGCAAACTTTTTGCTCCTGACCTTGAGCAATGAACCCCTCTGGTTGAGACATAAAGATGTTCTCATCAAGATTGTCATTCAGAAAAGCAGTCTTGACATCCATTTGCCAAATCTCATAATCATAAATCGTGGCAATGGACAAGAGAATCCTTATTGACTTTAACATGGCAACTGGGGAGAAGGTTTCCTCATAGTCAACCCCCTCCATTTGGGTATAACCCTTTGCCACTAGTCAAGCTTTGAAAGTCTGCACTTTTCCAGCTGCGTCTCTTTTCTCTTGTAGATCCATTTGCACCCTATGGGTTTAACCCCTTCAGGTAGGTCTACAAGATCCCAAACTTGATTGAAGTACATAGACTCCATCTCTAGGTCCATAGCTTTGACCCACTGGTCATGGTCCACATCATTCATTACCTGTCTAAAGGTAAATGGATCCTCGATTCCATCATCAGATATGACAGCTGGAGTTTCTGCTAAACCCAGATAGCGTTCAGGTTGAATAACAACCCTCCCACTACGTCGAGGCATTCTCAACTGTTGAGAAGGATATGCTTGACCAGATGTACTGAGCTCATCAACAACCCTTGTTGAAGGTCCAGCCTCATCAACAACTCTTTGTGATGAATCTGTAGCTTTACCAGAAAGTTCACTTAACACTATATTACTGCGTGGTTTGTGTTATCGAACGTGGTCTTCTTCCAAGAAAGTAGCATTTGTTGAAACAAACACTTTATTTTCTTGTGGATCGAAGAAGTATCCACCTCTTGTTTCTATTGGGTAGCCTACGAATAGGCATAACTTTGAACGCGAATCCAGTTTCTTTGGGTTTGCCACTAGCACATGTGTATGGCAGCCCCAAATTCTAAAGTGTCACAAACTAGCTTTACGTCCTCTCCAGAGCTCAAATGGTGTTTCAGAAACACTCTTTGAGGGAACTATATTCAAAATATATACTGCAGTCTCTACTGCATAACCCCAAAAAGAAGTAGGCAGTTGAGCATAGCTCATCATAGATCGAACCATGTCCAACAAGGTTCTGTTTCTCCTTTCAGATACACTATTCTGTTGAGGTGTACCTGGTGCTGAGAGTTGAGACAAGATTCCATGTTCCATCAAATAGTTCTGGAATTCTAAGTCCAAATACTCTCCACCTCGATCAGATCGAAGTGTTTTAATGGTCTTACCTAATAAGTTTTCAACTTCAGCCTTATACTCCTTGAACTTTTCAAATGCTTCAGACTTATGACTCATTAGGTATAAATAACCATACCTTGAATAATCATCTATGAAAGAGATGAAATATTCATACCCTCCTCGAGCTCTAACATTCATTGGACCACAAAGATCCGTATGTACGAGCTCTAAGGGCTCCTTGGCACGATAAAGTACCATCTTCTAACTGGCTTAGAAGTACGTTCTTAACCAATCTCCCAATCCTTTTGAGATTTATGTGGCCAAGTCTCAAGTGCCAAAGATAGGTACTTTGAGAAACTTTTTTGCCTTTTTGGTTGAGTCTCGGCTGTTTTAAACATTTCATTGTTCAAAATAGCCCTAGACTCTATTGGTCTTAAAACATACAAATTGTTCTCCATTTTTGCAGAACAGATATCAGTACCCCTTTTAGTAATGAAAGCTTCATTCACAGAAAAGGACACTGAATATCCTTGTTCTAGCAAACAAGAAACAGAAATCAAATTTCTTTTTATTTTGGGAACTATATATACATTATCTAATAACATATAGTGTTCCCTGGAGAAGAACATTTTAATATCTCCCACTGTTTTAGCTGAAATGAGCTCTCAGTCCCAACTCTGAGAGTCATTTCCCCAGCATCCAACTGTTGCCAGACGCTCATTCCCTCAAAGGAAGAGCATACGTGATGAGTGGCACATGAATCAAGGATCTAGGCTGTATCATCATTTTCCACTATACACGTTTCAATGACCAATAAATCAAATTTATTTTCATTGAGATGCGCTAAGCAGTCTATGTCATATTCATCATGAACAATTTCAGATGAATTAGACATGTGGGCTTGAGGACCGTCCTCAGTTAAGTCCAATTCCACGCAATTAATGTTTAAGTTCATTTTCTTAGTTGTATTAGAAATACCAGTTTTGTAATTGGCGTTATTCGAGGCATACAAAGAACGTTTCATGCTGAGAACAAACAAATTAACTTAATAAGTGATGTTGGATTAACCCATTACACAAAATAATCGTATTATTTTAATTCAATCAATTTAGCAAAAGTAATGATCGACCCATAGAGTAAACATTCATTTTGCAACGATACTTCAGAGGTTTAAAACAACAGCTACCGTAGGGCAGTCAGCTACTCCTCCTCTGAATTAAGACAATCTCAACCAATCCCTATTCCCAGAATAACTCATATTCCAATAGTTCTTAGCTACCGTTTTTTTCGGTCAAGAAATTATTAAAACCTTAACAATTTCCCGTAAGTGTGACCCTCCATTTTTCAGATCTCAGAGGTCGGCCCCAACAATGCTACCGTAGGGAAAGTCAAAGTTGGAAATGGACCTAAGAAACCCTATCCATTTCTGGAGTTTGTGTTGTTCCGACTCCCATGATCAAGCCCTCCGTAGGGTGATCGCTCCCAGGGCGACTCGCAAGCAGATCATGGGGATCTCACGGTGCAACCTAATAGAGGAGACCGTAGGATACGTTGACACGTGTCCTGCTCCCACTTACTATAAAATACTCCCTCATTCACCTTGATATTGATCCATGCAAACACCATCCGTAGGGGGTCACTCCCATGGTGACTCGAGGCCAAGCATGAACCTCACGTTGTGAACTTTTGAGGACGTGAGAGCAAAACTTGATTTATGAAAATCTTGTTTTGATATATTCCCTCCCACTAAGTATTTTTATAATTATAGGGTCTATTACTTAGGTAAATTCCGGCTAAGTGAATCTATCTAAGTTTATACATGTATATAACTCTTATATGGAGGTCTTTAATCTAATGTCTTAGGTGAATTAAACTCTTTTAATTAACCTGGCAACATTGCATGCTAACATAACTATGGTTAATTCAACTCAAGTTTCGAGTCGGTTCCCAGGTAGCCGATGTTCCGTAAACCGTCATCTTAAGTACCTCCAACCTTAGACAGAACTTCATCGGGAGAGTTCCCTTATAACCATAGCAATGTAAACTCTTTACTCTAAAGATCTAGGTGAATTAAACTCTTTAAAAAAACCTAGTGACATTGCATGCTAACATTTAACTATGATTAATTCAACTCCGGTATTCCGGGTTAGTTCCCAGGTAGGAGGTGTTCCGTAAACCGTCATCTTAAGAACCCTCAGCCTGAGACAGAACTTAACCGGTGGAGTTCCCTTATAATCATAGTAATGTTTTTCCTACTTAGTCAATTAAAACTATTTTTAATACTAAGCAAGACTTAATTCTAATCCTATTAGAATTAACGAGATTTTAGGTCTAATTAATTTTAAACATTTTAAAATTAATTCATTTACCTATGATCCTATGTTTTGCATGCAATCTTTATTATAGGTTGACGGTTTCTAATCATTAATTTTATAACTCTTATAAGTTTTAATGATTATCCCTATAATAAACTTTATATGGTTTAATTAATTAACAATCAAATTCAAATTAATCAATAAACCATAACATTTGCATTTCATGACTTTAACATAAACTATGGATGTGTCATGCTTAATGCAAATTGATTTTCATATTTTCTTAATATAACTTCTTATATCATGCAAATCATGAAAATCACCCAAGCATCCATAAGACATTAGATTAAATATAACTCTTTATATTTAAGCTATGTAATGTCATGCCACATGCTTATTGTATTTCATATATTTAACATAACCATTATATTAAATTACTCATGAAATCCATCCATCATGCATTAATATCATACATTATAACATTTATAATATATTAAAATGCATGATCATGCTTAACCTAAGGTGAGATTTAATCTAAATGACATCCACAAAGCATTTAAATAGCAGTTGAACCAGTTAATTTTGACCCCTAGGATAAAATAAAGCATAAATTACAATAATTATAGTTAAATTCTATCCTAAAAATCCTTCTGCAACTTCAAATACTGGTCTAGACCGCCCGAACCGACCCGAACCACTTCGAACCAGCCACGAAAAACACGAACAGAGCCAAATTCCAGCTGAACCGGACCAAATCGGTCCCAATCCAGATGAACCGTGCGAACCGGACCGCTTGCTACCTTGAACCGCCTGAAACTCGTCCTTGCGAAACCTTAACGCATGCTGCACATCGTGACAGCGTCGCGACGCTGCGGCTTCTCCTCGCCGTCTGCGTCTACGAATCGAGGCAGCGTCACGACGCTTGAAGAATAGCATCGTGACGCTGTTGCGTCTGAAGCACTTTCTGGGCAAAAAACAGCGTATGTTCTTCGTCTTTTTCTTCAATTTCAGCCGTGAATTCAACGTTTTTCATCTCATAAAAAACTTAATCTAGACCCGGACTTACAAAGGACTCGATTTTACATAAAATACCCGAAACACCGGGCCCTTACATGATCAAATCACATAAAAAACAGTAAAATCTATGGCCATAAAATTAACCTAAACAATCCAATGCAAACCATACATACATTATGCATTAATCAATCGCACCAATAGCCAATGCAAATTTTAGAGAAACAAAATTAGATCTACGATCGGCTCTGATACCAATTGAAGGATTGGAATTCCGTAATTCAGTAGAGCGGAAGCGTGATTGGGACCGATTCGTAATTAATTTTGTTTAATCTAAAATACAAATACATTGGCAATAATCTTAGAACTATTCTAAATTTATATTAAGGCTAAGCATACAAAAATATTAGATCTAAATCTAATATATATAGTAACAAATTACTTACTCTCGTTGACGACTCAGATTAAATTCACCAACTGCTTGTGAAGTAATCACGAACTACTGCGAACACCACCACTATGGCTACACCGGTATGACTCTGAGACTTCTAGAGGCAGGAGACTGTTGGGAGTCTAAAGAGAGCCTTCAGGGGAATTCTCTAAGAGTAGGAGAATGAATGAGATGCCTTTCACCCCACCCCAGGGGTCCTATATATAGTAAAGGCCAAGACCTTTTCCTAATAGGAAAAGTAAGATCTTTTCCTAATAAGAAAAGGTCTCTAATTTTAATAATTAATTAATTAATTCCATAATTAATTAATTACCCAATTAAATATCATATATTAAATCTTAGGGATTTTATTAAAATTAAAATTAATATGAATCAAATTCATATTAAATTTATTTGAACTCTTTCAAATATTTTCTCTCAAGAATTAATTTTTAAAATTAATTCAAAAGTTATATTATAAAGTTTAAACTTTATATTATAATGTATCAATATACATTATATGATTCCCCTAAATAAATTGAACACTTTCAATTTACAATTTATACTTAATTGCCACAAGTCTCTTTACGAGCTACCAGTGGGACCTAATGGACCTACAGATCAGAAGCTCCAACGATACGAGACTAATTGGCTAAACTCATTAACCAAGTTAGTCAACATTCGTTAACTGTAGGTTACTCCACTAAAGACCCACAACTGCACTCTTCTCACTGTAGAATATTTCTGTGTCCACGGATATCGACCAATGCAGTAAGTCAATCCTTCACATGTGTTCGTAACACCAGCTCGATCAAATTACCGTTTTACCCCTGGGTTACCTCTGGTTCCTTAAGTACCGCTGATCCCTCTAATGAACAAGTTGTTTAGGGTCCAACCACTAAACATGAGTTCCTCTCGGGCCAGGAGAGGACGACGTGCCTTTGTTCAAGCCCCGGAATCAGCCCTTAAGGGAACACACATCTACTTACCCTAATAGGGGAAGGAGTGAATTCCATCTTGTACTGTTATGTTCCCAGCCCCCATTCGGTCTTGCCCCTGAAATGGTAGGATTATTGAGTCGGCGAACTGGCCACTCTCACCCATACAAATCTAAGGACAATCCCTCATGAAAGGGGTTCATAACAGACTCAGGATTGAGATTGAGTTACTTAGGTCATCCTATTGAAATAGAAACCTAAACTAGTTAACGACGTTACATCTAGTGGTTACTATTTCGCGGTCCGGTCTTATGCAAACTCATTGCATAGGATACCCCCACCCGCATGTCTCCTACATGGATGTTTTGGATTATTGCATCTGTATCGAATACAAGGTGGACCGAATCACATAGTGTCACCAGGATAAGGTACCCAGCCTTATCCCTATACTATAGACCTTTTAGGTTGTTACTTGGACACCGATCCCCGTATGTCCCCACATACTAGTCCAAGTTTCATTTAAACAACCTTGGATCTTAGTTTATTGGATTTAGGGTTTATTAATGCAAACTCGATTATTCAATAACCAAATTACTGAATTACTAAAATAATGCTTTATTGAGATCGATTAATTTGTTTCATTTACTATCTACGAGTTTTAGGACATAAAACCCAACAATTACTTGATCATGATCCCCTGTCTATCAACCACATACTGTTCAAGCTTCATTAAATAACTTTGGGTGTTTGTTTATTGAATTTGAGTTAATGCAATTCTAAAATCAAACTCAATAACATCTTTATTGAATAAACCTCAATAACCACTTTATTGAATAAATAATATTTGTTTACATTTACCATCCATGAGTTTAGGGCATAAAACCGGACAGTTTTTGTCCTAAAGTCTATTATGTTACTAGATTATGTGCCCACAAGGTTGCTTTCTAGCATCTTGCAATTTTTTTTTATTGAATTTACCTCTTATGTAGCCTTCTATGAAGTATCTTTAAAAGTCTAAGTGATTAAATCTATATTTTTATGGCTAATGCATACTTAGGTGATTAAGCATGAATTTAATGGTCCTATAGGCGTCGCCCTATGTCTAGACACTGAGACCAACGTCTCAACACCATGTGCGCATCACTTCTCCATCAGTTTTTGTCTGAGACGCTATGGACAATGTCTCAACGCTACCTTTAGATACTATATTTAGATCATTTTCTCTTAGTTGAATTAGGTTAGATTTTACTGTTTATGCACTCCATTTTTCTGTTGTTTTCCTTTTTCGAGCTTTAGTTTATTGTTTGTATTAGTTTAGACTTAGTTTAATTAAGTTTATTTGGAGATTAGTTTAGTATTTTCAATGTTTAACTAAACTCTTTTTCGTTGTTCGGGTGTTAATTAGTGTTAATTTTGTCACTTGGGAGACTTTGAGCCATGTATTGAAATTCTTTGGATGATTGAATTTTGTAACGACATTTCTATCGACATTGACATTTCCCTCGATGTCGACATTTGGAATATGAGTTAGAGCTTTTTTCCCTTAAATTTTAAGATAAAATAAATAAAAGTCTTTTAGCCCGCCGAATGGCATTTTTGAAAATAAATTTGCAACTCTCTCCTTCCACTTTCTTCTCAAATCCTACTCGCATTTTTCTTTTCATCTCACTCTCTCTGCGCCATTTTCAGACCCTCTCCACCGTCCTCTCTCTCTCTCTCTCTTTCTCGCCGCCTCTTCCCTCTTCTTCTTCACCTCTCTCTCTCCGCCGATCTCCCGTCCGCCGTTCGTCTATCGCCGCCGTTCATCCTTGCCGCTGCAGCTTCTTCTTCGTCTGCCCTTCCCCGGCAAAACCCTAGTATCCCCAGACCCTAGGCTGAAGAGGGTAAATCTTTAGATAAGACAAAATGAGGATTATGATAAAAGGTGGTGTGTGGAAGAACACGGAAGATGAGATCCTTAAAGCTGCGGTTATGAAATATGGGAAAAACCAGTGGGCTCGAATCTCGTCGCTTCTTGTTCGGAAATCTGCAAAGCAGTGTAAGGCTCGCTGGTATGAGTGGCTTGACCCCTCCATTAAAAAGGTACTTTTCTTTCTCTCTTTTCACTTGTTTTTAATTTTTCCTTTTTCTTTTGCTGTTTTTGTACCTGGGTACTGGAAAGTGGAGTGGAGCTGTGGGTGGAAAGAGTTTTAGTCTCAGTTTGGTTTAGAATAAATGGTTTAGATATGGGAAATCTATGTTGGCTGTATTTTTTTTTTTTTTTTTTTTGAAATAATGTTGCCTGTAATTTAATTTACGATTGAAAATAAAGGAGACAGATGAAATGAGAATTGAGAGGAAATAGAGGACTTAGGCCTTCCCGATATTCTTTCAGTAAGTAGGGTGGTAATTGGATACCATCTAGTGCTATGCAGTTAGGATGTTTGAGAAAGAAACTGTCATGCTTCAGAGCAAAATTGATTTCCTTATTTCCCTTCGGTTTTTTGTTGATATGGTGAAAGAGGCTAAGAAAAGTTAATGTGGGAGAAAAGCCCAAGGAAAGTCAGTGTCTTGGCGTGGATTGTGCTTAATTTCTTCGGAAAAGTTAATGTGGGAGAAAGAATTTTGAAAGAAGAGACGAATGTACTGGTGGGGGGGGGGGGGGGGGAGTGCGTTTTTATCATGATGACAATTAAATTTAATACTTGATAATCAGAGATTTTTTTTAGATTAGCTGGATTTTATCATTACTCCTTTGAAGCTTGGTATGGTTTGATTGTCGAATTGTCCAGGTCTCCTGTTTTTTGTGCTTTCATTTCCCTCGTGTTGCAATCTGGAAAGTCACCTCAATTTCTTTGTTGTGGTAGGTTCTTTGGACTGACCATTTGATTTCCATGATTACTTTAGACTGAGTGGACAAGAGAGGAGGATGAGAAACTACTCCATCTTGCTAAGCTCATGCCAACCCAGTGGAGAACTATTGCACCAATTGTTGGGCGTACTCCATCCCAGTGCCTCGAGCGGTATGAGAAGCTTCTTGATGCTGCTTGTGTTAAGGATGAGAATTACGAACCAGGAGATGACCCAAGAAAATTGCGTCCTGGAGAAATTGACCCAAACCCAGAATCAAAGCCTGCACGTCCCGATCCTGTTGACATGGACGAAGATGAAAAGGAAATGCTTTCTGAAGCACGAGCAAGGTTAGCAAATACTAGGGGAAAGAAGGCAAAAAGGAAAGCCAGGGAGAAACAACTTGAAGAGGCCAGGAGGCTTGCTTCCCTACAAAAAAGAAGAGAGCTAAAAGCTGCAGGAATTGATACTCGACAACGAAAGAGAAAGAGGAAAGGAATAGATTACAATGCTGAAATTCCTTTTGAGAAAAGGCCTCCTCCAGGATTTTTTGATGTTGGTGAAGAAGATAGACCGGTGGAACAACCGAAATTTCCAACAACAATTGAAGAACTTGAAGGAAAAAGAAGGATTGACGTAGAAGCTCAATTAAGAAAGCAAGATATTGCAAAGAATAAAATTGCTCAGAGGCAAGATGCTCCATCTGCTGTACTGCAAGCAAATAAGCTGAATGACCCAGAAATGGTGAGGAAAAGATCTAAACTTATGCTTCCTGCTCCTCAAATTTCAGACCATGAATTGGAGGAAATTGCAAAGATGGGATATGCCAGTGATCTTCTTGCTGGTAATGAAGAACTTGCAGAAGGAAGTGGTGCTACACGAGCTCTGCTTGCAAACTATGCACAGACACCACGACAAGGAATGACACCTTTTCGAACTCCCCAAAGGACGCCAGCTGGGAAGGGTGATGCTATAATGATGGAGGCAGAAAACCTTGCTAGGCTGAGAGAATCTCAGACCCCATTATTGGGAGGAGAGAATCCAGAGCTGCATCCTTCAGATTTTTCAGGGGTCACCCCAAGGAAAAAGGAGATTCAAACACCAAATCCTATGCTAACACCTTCAGCAACTCCTGGTGGCGTTGGTCTCACTCCTCGTAGTGGCATGACACCAGCTAGGGATGCTTACTCGTTTGGCATGACTCCAAAAGGAACACCTATTAGAGATGAGTTACATATCAATGAAGATATGGACACGCATGATAGTGCAAAACTTGAGTCTCAAAGACAAGCTGATTTGAGGAGAAATCTTAGCCTAGGATTGGGCAATCTTCCACAGCCTAAGAATGAGTACCAGGTAGTTATGCAACCAATTCCAGAAGACAAAGAAGAACCAGAGGAGATGATTGAAGAGGACATGTCTGACAGGATTGCTAGAGAACGAGCTGAGGAAGAAGCAAGGCAGCAGGCTTTGCTTAGGAAAAGATCAAAAGTGCTACAGAGGGAGCTTCCACGGCCTCCTACTGCTTCTTTGGAGCTTATTAGAAATTCTTTGATGAGAGCTGATGGAGACAAGAGCTCATTCGTTCCACCTACCCCTATTGAGCAAGCTGATGAAATGATAAGAAAGGAACTTCTTGCTTTATTAGAGCATGATAATGCGAAGTACCCAATTGACGAAAAGGTCAACAGGGAGAAAAAGAAAGGTTCCAAGCGCACTGGAAATGGACCTACTGCAGCCATCCCCTCAATAGATGATTTTGAAGAAACTGAGATGGAAGAGGTAAACTTCTCCCAACCATTGTTTAATGTTCGATTTGTAATTTTCTTACCATTATATCTTGTTTAGAGCAACCAATTTTGTGTTATTTTTTTAAAGGAGCTTGTTTGATTGGAGGTATTTTCTTTTAGATTGTAAAATTTAATCTGTTATACATACATAAAATTGAATTTATGTTTTTCTTTTCTTTGTAAAAATTCTGTGGAAGGCCAAATAAAATATATTTACCATTGAACATAGTTTCCATGAGGATGATGTTTTATCAATCCCTATTATTTAGCTCATGCCATTAGATTAGCTACGTTACATGTACTATTGGATTCTGTTTATTGGGCGTAGCCACTAGTGGTAGCTGAAAGTTTTAGCTCTTCTTTTAGTATATTTTCCCCAGTATATCCAAGCTGTATGAAGAGCAGTAGTTTCTATTAGAACTGTTGAGGCTGGTTTCGATGGTAGGGTGTCACTGATATCATGGAGGAAGCCGAGGAATGTGAGTACACATTTGTTGTGCCAGTGTTGATTTTAGTAATGGTGGTACTGTGGTAGTTAAGTTGTCAGTTGCAGCTTTTGGGTGTTTAAACTGCCGGCCTTGTATTAAAAAGTACGAAGATGGACAAAATAATCCAGTTCATAGCCCGTTTGTATCTTGCACACTATTTTATTGATTTTAAATATTTATATTCGGATATGTAGGAGAATTACTATTTCGGAGTTAAAATGTTTTTTGTTTTGCTATATTGTTCAAGGATGAAAAGTTTATATACTTGAAAGAAAGCTATCAAACAGTTAGTGTTAATTAATTGTTTAATATTAAAAATAATAATTAATCCAAATTGATATGATTAATATAATAATATGCTTTTTATTTGATCAATTTATTTATTTATTTTTGAGTTCAACAATACATGGGGTTGGAGGATTGAAACTTTTAACCTCTTGGTTGAGGGCCTATGCTATGCCTTAACCAGTTGAACATAGTTCAACTGGGTTTATATTATCAATTTATTAAAGTTACTAAAAACTTAAAATTGACACTCAAATTATATACGGAAGTCTAATTAAATTTAACTAGCATGAATTTTTTTTTAATTAATTAAAAACATTAATGCTAACTAATTACTTACTAGTAAAATTTAGTATGGAATAATGAATATTAATATGAAGTATTAATTAATTCAGAGGAGTCATAAAATTAGTTAGTATTGAACAATATATTAGCTTGATTAATTTATAGTTAAGTAAAACTAATTGCTAAGTATTAGATTTTCTCATTGTCTATTATTCATTCCCTAGGAGCAAAAGTCCTATCTATTGGTCCGTTTCTAGATTCTACGCTTCTCTTTGACATTTGTTACAAAGTTATTTTGGTTTTTTGTTAAATTCTATTTTGGTCTCTTGTTAACTTTTGATCCCTTGGTCTCTGTGGATGGGTTTTGAAACAGGCTGATTATTTGATAAAGGAAGAGGCTCGGTATCTGTGTGTTGCAATGGGGCATGAAAATGAGTCCTTAGATGAATTTGTGGAAGCTCACAAAACCTGCTTGAGTGATCTTATGTACTTCCCCACTAGAAATGCTTATGGACTTTCCAGCGTTGCTGGAAACCATGAGAAACTAGCTGCCCTGCAGGATGAATTTGAGTATGTTAAAAAGAAAATGGATGATGATACTGAGAAGGCTGTCCGGCTGGAGAAGAAGGTTAAAGTTCTCACACATGGCTATGAGGTATATATTATTATTGGAATTATCACGTTTATGGCATCAAACTTCATTTTTTTTTTTGTTTTCTTTGGTTTATTTTACTTCTTTATCTTGTTCTTTATTTATTTTTAATTTTTTCCTTGCTGGAAAATATTTTCCGTTTGACAATTGGCAGATATGCTTGGCTAATATTTCTTGGCCATTTGTTTCATTTTCATAATCGGAAGATTCTGAACCTTGTAGCTGGAGACTTTGCACTGAAATATGCAATTCCTCTTAAGAGAACGTCAATGTTTTGCATATTTTTGGAATTCCTCTTCCTTTTGTAAATGTTTCAGTGTCATGCCTTAGTAGATTCTAAATCCCATCTTATTTTTAACAAGAAATGAAACTTTTCATGGGTGAAATGGAAAGAGACTGATGGAACCATCTTTTATTTCTATCAAATATTTTGGGATATGGCAATGATCTATAAATAGCCAAAAAAGGGACTAGGTTTTGAATACTAGATATAGAAATCATTGGGGATTAGAGAAAAACTCTATTTTGTGAAATAAAAATGGCTAGACAGTATGAAGTCCGTTTGATTGAGGATTAAATGGAGGCAAAAGAATGAATTTAATTCCAAATGTGTTGATATTTGATATTTCTATTTTTTCCTTAATACTTCTTTTTTTGGGCCTCCAATTCTCCCATAAGTTGGTCAAAAATATGTACAATCCGAAGTGATCATGTTTAGAAGTAGTGAAATGTGAGAAGCCTTCTCAATGGAGAGTCAATACTATGTAGACTTTGAATTTTTGTGCTCCTTTACAGCTTCTGAATCATTAATGAAAAGTTCTGTTTCTTGTTTTAAAACAATTGGGTTTGGAGTGAGACATGTAGTTTGGGGTTGGAAAGATTTAAGTGGAAACAAGTGAGATCTTAGGAGAAGGTGTAGTCTCTTGTTAAGCTTAATGCCTCTAACTCGGGCCTCAGTTTCCAAGGACTTTTGTAATTATGTGTTTGGTCTTTTGGTTTGAACTGGAAGCCTTTTTCGTATAGTTAGGGTGTGGCTTTGCTTGATGGGCCTTTTTTTAATGTCTTTCTTGTTTTCTTTAATTTTTTTTCTCAATGAAAGTAGGTTTCTCATTAAAAAAATCTCTTTAGGTTTTTGTTGCTCACTTACAAATCAAGAAGTGGTAGAGTTAGCTTCTCTGCTCTCCATTATTCTTCATCTTCTGTGCTATGGGAGGAGTGACTATTCTGGTTTGGATCCTTGATCCTTTACTGGGTTTCTCTTGCAGAGCTTTTTTCTCTACATCTTGTGTTCCACTTCTTCCTGGATTGCCTCAGCATTTTCCTCTCTTTAGAAGGTTAGGATCCCCAAAAAAGTGAAGGTATTCACCTGGCAGGTGTTGCACGGGAGAGTGAACACCTTGGCTTGTATCTAGAGACATTCGTCCTTGGTGCTGCGTTCACAATGGTGCATTTTTTATAGGAGGCAAGAGGAGGACATTGATTATTGGTTGTTGGATTGCGGTTGCTTATTCCCTCTGGAGTCTGTGCTTAAGTACTTTTGGTCTTTGCTTAGCTTGGAGTAGAGGCTATGGATCTATGATTGATGAGGATTGAGGTGAGGATGTGCTCCTGAATTCTCTCTCCTCCACAATAAAGGCAAATTTTTTTGGGAGACTTTTTGTTTTGCAGCTTTTGTGGGGGATTTGGTTGGAGCCGAGGAACAACATGAGGGGTGGAGAGATCTTGGGAGGAAGTTTGGGAGGTTGTTAGGTTTAATGCTTCCTTGGGGAGTCCGTCCATCAGACTTTTTGTAATTATCAACTTGGTTTCGTTCTTTTAGATTGGAATATATTATTGTAGTTAGTCGTGGGATTCCTTTTGTGGGTTTGTTTGTTGTATGCCCTTCTGCATTCTTACTTAATGAAAAATTGGTTTCTTACCAAAAGAGAAATATATGTGTTAAATATGAACTTTGATAAAGGGCTTAGAGGGAATGGGTTCAATCCATGGTGGCCACCTACCTAGGATATTTAATATCCTACGAGTTTCCTTGGCAACCAAATGTAGTAGGGTCAGGCGGTTGTCCCGTGAGATTAGTCGAGGTGCGCATAAGCTGGCCCGGACACTCACGGATATCAAAAAAAAAAAAAAAATGAACTTTGGGGGGGGGGGGGGGTGTATGGAAAGAACGAAATGGGAGAGTCTTTAATAATAAAGGTATTGGGAGGAAACAATAGAAACAGCTGAAATTCAACTGTGCACTTTTTCCTTGTCTCATTGGAATTATTCAACATATGTGTTAAATATGAACTGGGGGGTGTTTTTTGCAGAGCATAGTGGGTATACTTGTTATGTTCTAGTTGGCCTTTCGTTTGCATCATGCTAATTACTCTTGTTTGGGTCCTTTTTGTAGTACCTTCCATCAAACCAATGAAAAAATTTCGTGTTTCTCATACAGCTTATGATCTATACTCCAAGTTTTCTTGAAAGTTGAAAGATATGGAAACACAATTAATCTTTACAAAGTTGCATATTTCCTTTTCTCACGAGTTCATTTCCAATTTGCCCATTTCTTGCTAAAGCCTCCTCATTTCATAAGCTCTCCATTTTTCTCATTGTCCCCTTTTCATGTGTTGGTGCGTGACGTTCTTTGTATATTGATTATTTATCACTAAAGGGGTCGAGAATGTGTGTTGGAAGGGTTTAGATTGGTTAAAGAGAGATAGAGGTTATGGAGAGCGGGGAACTCTCTAATTTTCCCCATGGTATGTACCCACTGCTTGGATAAACAAAAAGAGATTTTTTCATCCAATTATGCGTTATGGGTATAATAATCTATTCCTAGGAGAATTGGCCCTAATGGTCAATAAGGATCATAGAAAAAATAAAGGGCTTAGAGGGGATGGGTTCAATCCATGGTGGCCACCTACCTAGGATTTAATATCCTACGAGTTTCCTTGGCAACCAAATGTAGTAGGGTCAAGCGGTTGTCCCGTGAGATTAGTCGAGGTGCGCGTAAACTGGCCCGGACACTCACGGATATAAAAAAGAAATCTATTCCTAGGAGAATGAATTTCTGTAGAAATGTTGAGAAAAGTATGGTTAGTCCCAAAATGGGCAGTGGGGGAATTTGAGAAGAATTTGTTATCTTTTTATGTTAGGGGAGGGGGGCTAAGTGCATTTGGAGTCATGGAATCATGTTACTCAGAGGTATTTGCGGACAAGAAGAGCGTAGTTGGTTCACAATATTGTCGAAGTATGGAAAATTTTCCAGTCTGTCGAGTTATATGTTAAATCTATGACAGTTATTCAAAGAAAATATTGGATCATGTGCCTGAGCTTGATCAGTTCTCTCTGTGATGATTTATTCTCAGAACATTACTTGAGAAAGATTTGATTGAGTAGATCTTGGATTCTTGATTCTAAGACTAGTTTCTTCCGAGTTTTCTTTTTTATAATTTGTTTAATAGTTCTTCCTAGCTTCTTGCTGTTTCCCATAGAATTTAATGCTGGATGGCCCTTAAGAGTGGGCAATATACTTCCAAGACACTTTTGCAAGGAAGAAAAAGAATTGATATGTTTACTTGTTTATCTGAAGTGTATTATGTTGATGTGAAATGAATCTATTAATCCCTGTTCTATGTTGTAAATTTTCTCTGTTGCGTGTTGCCTGAATATGTATTGCTGTTATTTCATCGGACTTTGTTTGGTGGACATTGTGAAAAGAAAAAGAAACCCCCGTGACTGTTTTACTTTGTTGATATGGTTAAGAATGGAATCTACAACACTTTCTACGATGAGTTTGAAGAACCTCAGTGTTACTTGGAACAAGGAAAAAATAAGTAATGGCTACTTCTAGGGTGCTTAAGTTAGAATGAGGCACCAACGAGTTTTTTCCTTTTAGGTTATAGTTGACTTGTGTTTTTATAATTCAGTAATCTGAGGATTTTTCAAGACAAAATTTTAGCTTGAAGGGAGTG
Source organism: Luffa aegyptiaca (assembly GCA_017139565.1). Classification (NCBI taxonomy): domain Eukaryota; kingdom Viridiplantae; phylum Streptophyta; class Magnoliopsida; order Cucurbitales; family Cucurbitaceae; genus Luffa; species Luffa aegyptiaca. The sequence goes on from CM029397.1 coordinate 31,499,209, forward strand.
GTTTGATTTAGCTAAGTTCAAGTCTTCCCGTTGGAGTCCTTTATCACATTTGTTTGATCATTACTATTTCAACCAAATTTGTTTTAATCCTGATGTGTGTGTTTATATTCCCTCGTTAGATGCTGCTTTTTAATTTTTGTTATTCTTTTCTCTTCCTTAGAGAGATTAGATCATTGAACATTTTCAGTTTCTTTTCATTAACATCACTGAAAGGTTTCATATCTTGTTTTTAAAAAAAATCATTTCATTAATGCCGGACCTGTTCATAAGTCTGCAGCGACACCAAGAAACAATGTTGGGATGTGTTATAAGAGTTCAGATATTTGATTTATAGTGTTTGTTTCTGTAATGTTCCTGAAGAACAACAGAATAAATTAGAAAACCTTGTGAAATTCGGAAATCTAATTTGTTTTTTTGTTAACATTTCAGACACGGTCAAAACAAAGCCTTTGGCCACAAATTGAGGCGACTTTCAAGCAGATGGACACTGCAGCAACGGAGCTTGAGTGCTTCGAAGCTCTTCAAAAGCAAGAGCTGTCAGCTGCTTCGCACAGGATTAGTGGTATCTGGGAGGAGGTTCAGAAACAAAAAGAGCTGGAGAGAACTCTGCAGCTACGTTATGGTAACCTTTTGGCGGACTTGGAAAAGATGCAGAAAGTCATGGATGAGCGCAAGGCACAAGCACAAAAGGAAGAAAAAATCGCAGCAGAGAATCATGCTCTTCAGTTGGCTGAGGCTGAGGCTAATCAAACTGTTGGAGAAAATGCTGATAGTTCTGAACCTATGCCCGCATTAGCAGTTGATCAGGAAAACTCTGCCTCATCTCCCAATGAATTAACAGGTGAACAAGTGAACTCGTCCATGGGACATAAACATGAAACTTCTAATGCCATGGATATTGACGCAGAGGCAGAAAATGCAGCGACGAGCTCGGATGTTGGCTTATCTGATAACAAACTACCTTCTGCAGCAGGAGAGAATGCATCATTGCATGACAATGGTTTAGAAGATTCTGATAAAAGTCAAACCATTGATGTTCCTACTCCAGAACTCTCAGGCCCTTCTGCAAATGGCAACCCAGAAGTGACCGTTGCAGTGGAAAATAAAAGCAACGATTCGGTTGATGAAGCAGCTACAGAAAATGCCGAATGTAGTACCGATATTGTTGAGGAAGTCAAAGATGTTGAAACTCAGCAGCCTGTGATTGAAGCTGGAAACTCAGATATGAATTCAACTGATCTGGATTCTGGTGCACCTGTATCTTCTAATGAGGACGATCCTGCCAATAATGATAACATGGAAGCCCCTCGTGGCGAAGGGGAAGGAACGGAATCGAATGCCTAGATGATGTAGATGATTCAGATTTGTTTTGCGGCTTGTTTTTTCTGGTGGGAAAAGAGAGAGAAAGAAAGAGTTGTTGATTCCATGAAATAGTGTTATATTAACGAACGATTCAATGTAAGAAGAGAGCTGGGTTAGACCTCCAGAGGGGTTGAGATCTGAATTCCCATTGGAAGGCTGCTTCTTGCAAGTGTATCTCTCAAGGCAAGAGATGATGTGCTGAAACAACCCCCTTATGATGATGCACAAGATTTGTACTGCTTTCTTTTTGTAGGATTTTCTTTTAAGAAATATTTTATTAAAGCTTCATATGCAAGAGTATTGAAGACATTTCACTGGTTAAATTCTATCATACTGTTCCCTGTCCCAAGTCCCTCATTTTATTAGGTCAAAACACACATATGAGGGTGTTGGGAAGGATAGTCTCTTCTCGGCTAAATCCTTTTAAGGGAGGGGGTGTTTGGTTCAAGGTTTTGAGTACGGGTTAGCTCAATCAAATTCATTTTTGGTTGATTTGCTATAGGACATTATATTTTACCTTCTATTCCCTAGGTTGTAGTATTCTATTCTTGTACTCTATTTTTATTCTCCAGGTTTACTAGTGTTCTATATTCTAGATTTGCTATGGTCACTTCTCTTTCAAAATACTTTACTTTTTAATGAAACATATAAATTAAATAAAAAAAATGACTATTGGAATAATAAATAAATATATGAATTCAGTTGAGATTGCAAATGAAAAATAATTAATTTGTATGGTGATAACTTTTCTTGGGTTATTGTAATAGATAGCAATTTATTGTTTACAAATATAGCAACTTTTTTTTTAAAAAATCTACAAATATGGCAAATATATCAATAATTGATATCTATCACTGATTTTTTTTATTTTTTTTTTATTTTTTTTTTTGACTTCAATTACAATGCATATATTCTATTAGTAATAATTGTAATAGTGATTATTGTCTATTTTAGTTTTTATTATTAAAAGACTTTAGTTTTGTTATATTACAAATAGTTTTGACAAATCTATCGGTGATAGATCTATCATTGATATATTCCAATTACAATGCTATCATTGATAGACTTCAAATTTTCTAGGGCTGGTTGCATAAATAACAAAATGGGACAAAATATTAGCAAATATAGCAATTTGGAAAAATAATTGCAAATATGGCAAAAAAAATTACCTTCAGACCATCTAAATGACCAAAATACCCTTCTATCGACGATAGAATTCTATCGCTGATAGAATCTATCATCGGTAGAATTCTATCAGTGATAGAAACCTTCTACCACTGATAGAAATTATCATTGATAGAAAGATTGATTTCTATTAGTGATAGAAGATTTCTATCTAAAAATCTTCTATCACTCATAGAAATCTATAAGTGATAGAAACGTATCACTAATAGATTTCTATCACCGATAGAAAACTATCATTTTTGTTCCTAAAAGCTATGTCATTGATTTTGTTTTTATAGATGCTGGAGTAAAACAATATGAAAATTGAACCGGAAGAAAAGAAAAACACAAAGCGGGAGTTGAAATTTAAAGAAAGGGAGACCTCAACAAAACAAAAAAAAGGAAAGACAAAAGGTATGTACAAATTATCACGTAATCAAATACACTATTGATTTCTATCAAATACATTATTAGTTTCTATTAGTAATAAATTTCTATCAGTGATAGATTCTATCATCTATAACTGTGATTCTATCAGCGATAGATTTATATCTCTTATCAGTGATAAAAATCTATCACTGATAGAAATCAAAACAGAAATTAAAAAAAAAATGATTTAAAAAATTTGCTATATTTGTAATTTTTTTTTTTTTTTATAAAACTTGCTATATTTGCAATTAATCATTAGATTTTAGCCACCCATTACAATTTTCCAATTTTCTATATTTGCAAATAGTTTTAGAATTTTTTATATTTGTAATTGTTTTAGTCTATTTTGCTATTTGGATAAACAACCATTCATTTTATTTGCATCAAATTTCATAAAAAAAAAAAAGGGTTGCGACCATGAGACTTTCATCTCAAGAGCTTGTGATCACTTTACAACGATGAAGAAGATAAAGTAACCTGAAGATTGATGTAGAGTTAGTATGAAGTGCCCTAGAGTCGTTTAGTTACATTGATTATAACTCACAATTTCTTTTGAAATATTACATCTGTTTGTTTATGTAATCTCAGTCGTCATATTACAAAAATATAATTAGTCAACTAGTGAATACACTATGAGGCTGTTTGGGGCGCTGAATTGATTATAATATCTGGTGGTTATAATAATCTGAGGATTATAATAGTCTGGGGTTATAATATTCTGTGTTTGGGTGCAGATTATTATAGTCTGAGATAAAATAATCTGTGTTTGGGGTGCAGATTATTTTAGTTAAAATAATCTGTGTTTGGGATGCATATTATTTTAGTCTGGGATACAATAGTCTATGTTTGGAGTGCTGATCTGTTTTATCATGGGGTTCTGAATCAAAGATTCAAACTGACTGTTTTTTTTTTTTTTTTTTTTTTCTTTTTTTTTTTATGATATATGATTCACTTTGGTTTAGGGTTATGTTTTTTTTTTTTTTTAACAAAACAAAAAAGTTTAGGATTTGGTATAGAAAAATCATATTAGTTAACTTTTAATAAATGTTTAGTTAAAAAATCATAGTAGTTTTTTTATTATTATTTTATTATTTTTTTATCAATAAAATCATTTGAAATAAATTTGAGTGTGGTAAATACAATTTCGTTTGAATGTTTTTTTTTTTTTTTTTTTTAAAAGTTGGTTAACCTTCGACGTTGTCAACGACTTTTCCGGCAACCGTCGATGTTTTTTTTTCTTTATTTTCATTTTTTATATTTTCCAAAATGAAAATGAGAAGAAATATGAAAAAAAAGAAAAAAAATCGGTGCCCGGAAAAGTCGTCGGCGATCTCCGAAAAAGTCGTCGGTGATCGCCGGAAAAGTCGTCGGAAACTTCGCCGGCCGACGGCAGCCGGCGGTCGTCGGAAAAGTCAAGGAGTCGCATGGAAGTAGATAGGAGAGAGTTACTGTAGAAAATGGATAGAATAATCGGGTGGGTTGAATGATGGTTACTGTAGAGAATGGATAAAATAATCGGGGGTAAAAATAACCCACCTCACCATTTATTTTTGTTGATGCCCCAAACACTGAATAGGTTATAATAAAGGGGGCTATTATAACCTATTCAGTGCCCCAAACACCCCCTATAATGTGACACTTGAAATGATTTTCTCTTTTCTAAAACATTTCCGTTCCAAACAACTCCTCTCTAGGTAGGTTTAATAACTCTTAAAATAAGAGTTATTTTATCACATCTTTTAGCTTGAATTCTCTAAATTGGAGTATATTGCTAGCACACCTGAGTGTTTTTCCTCTAAAAGTCTCACAGTTTGCTTTAATATATCTTTGAGAGAGTATTCAGTAGTTTAAGGCTATTTTGAGGTTAAAAGCATTAAATTAGTTATGTTTGTGATGTAGAGCTAGGGGCATTTTTGTAGCGGAGTTAAGGTAGTGATTAAGCATTTGAAGTTCGCAGTAAGGAGTTGGGAGTTGGAATTGTTGGAACAAATCTGGAGTGAAGTTCATTTAATTTAGCATGCGAGAAAAAACGCAGCTCATGAAATGAGTTGACACCTTTTTATCACACTCAACTCTTTTTCATCTAATGACTGCCAATATACTTAAGAGAAGTTGATTCAACCCTAAAATCAAAGAGAAAGGGAGTATATTTAGGGCAGTCGTCTCAAATTATGAGACATAACATAGTAGAGGAAAAAATCGAGGAGAGAAAGAAGGAGATTCTATAGGAGGAGAGGAAGCTGACAAAGGGAGGGAGCATCTTCTGCAACCATTCCATTTCCGCCGACTGCTTTCTTTATTTTCTTTTCTTCTTTTCCTGAACTTTGAGTAGTTGTGTTTTTAGTTTCTTTATGATATGTCTTTGTTGTTTTCTTCTGCTTTCATCTTGTAACATGAACTAATCACCTTAAGGTGAGGATTAAGATGCTTTTGTTTTAATCTAAACATTGGAGCTGAGCTTCTTAGCTTTCTTAATCTGGTTTTGAGTGTGATTAATGTTGAAGCCAAGATTTCGTTTGGCAACCATTTCTTTGTTATGTATTCTTTTGTTTTGGGAAAAACAAGGATGACTAATTACTCAAAACCACTTTAGGTCCTTCTTAGAGTTAGTAGCCAACTAAGTGAGGGAGTTAGGGATAACACTTCACCTAATGTACATAATACAACATGTTAAAATGAACTGGGTTAATGAGAGTTAATCTGCTTATTTAGGAGATTTGGGAAGATTCCCTGTAAAATGCTCTATAGATTAATAGAGCAAAGTTCTTGTCCAGTAATCAATGTTTAGAGAGATACAATTAGTTCCTATCCCGAGACTAAATTCTCAACCTTGTTACCAGTTTCATTTCTTAATCATTCAACATTTACTTTGTTTCAACGTTTGATTAAGCATTTACTTTACTGAAGCATCTTAGTTTAGTTATCATTAAAAATTTTATTGGTTACCAACTTGGATTTGCTAAAATTAAGCTTAAGCATAAGAAATCTTTTTGTTCTAATCCCTATGGGGACGATATAAAAATACTTATCACTTGCTGCTGGCTGTGTATACTTGGACGTGCATTGTGTAGATTTTTTTTTTATTTAAAGAATAAGCCAAAAGGTCCTAAAGGTACTTATAGAAAATTTTTAAAACAAGTTTTTGAAAATTACTTTTTTTAGTTTTCAAAACATGAGTTGGTTTTTGAAAACATGGGAAGAAGATGGATAACAACACAAAGAAACTAATAGGTGGATGTGGTGTTGTAGGCTTAATTTTCAAAAACAAAAAACCAAATAGTTATCAAATGGGGCCTTAGTATTTTCAATGTTCGACTAAACTCGTTTTCGTTATTTGGGTGTTAATTAGTGTTAATTTTGTCACTTGGGAGACTTTGAGCCATGTATTGAAATTCTTTGGATGATTGAATTTTGTAATGACATTTCTATCAACATTGATATCAGGCCCGACCCAAATGAGATGGGGCCATGTGATACTTTTCAAAATGAGGCCCTAAAATGTTTTATAGCAAAGAAAAAATTTTAAAATATCAAAATTCATTGTATTATACGATTGTTTTTACAAAAAAAAAAAAAAAAAAATATATGAAACTAAAAAAATGTTACCAAACAACTATATAATAGTGATATTTTATTTAAAAAGTGTCATCCTTCGAACTAGATTAAAAAGTTTTATGTCTAACTTAGCATGAGAATTGACAAAAGAATGATTTGAAAGAGTTTTTCTTGACGAGGAGAAAGAGATGAAGAGGTGAGAATTTGAAATTTTTTGTCTACCTTCTATCAAAAGATTTTTTTTAAGCAACTTTTTCAATTGGGGCAACTAGATAAATAGCCATTTTAAATTAGTTGTTTTATTGGTTACCAACTTGGATTTGCTAAAATTAAGCTTAAGCATAAGAAATCTTTTTGTTCTAATCCCTATGGAGACGATATAAAAATACTTATCACTGGCTGTGTATACTTGCACGTGCATTGTGTAGATTTTATTTTTATTTTTTTTTTATTTTAAAGAATAAGCCAAAAGGTCCTAAAGGTACTTATAGAAAATTTTTAATCTCCAACGGGCTCACACAAAGATATCAATTCACTTTTGTTTCCCTATTATGGTTATATTATGCACACGTGGCATGAAACACACGATACATTATTATTATTATTATTATTATTATTATTATTATTATTATTATTATTATTATTTTTTAGTACATCAACATTTGGGGTGGGGGGATTCAAACCTCTGACCTCTTGATCGAGGATACATGTCAATTACTGTTGAGCTATGCTCGCTTTGGCACATGTTATATTATTTTACTCTTTAGCATTAGAGTGTATGTCTCAATTAATACTCTACAGATGGTTGTTCAGATATACTCAGTATCCAACTTGAGTCCACTATACTCTATCTTAATATTCTGTTAACCAATGGTAAATAATGGTATTTTGTCACCTTTGATCATAATATGATCTTTTTTTACCACTTATCAAGGAAATATCTTCTTTTAAGCACATGCTGTCATTTTTATTGTACTAACACAACAATAAAATAACTTTAAAATATCTCATTTCTAACCGAGACAAAAGTCATAGAAGCAATTGTTTGTGTGAGAAAGTCATTCTACTAACATGCTTTTCATATATGTACTAAGCATTTGTGTGTACCCATTATAAAGTACAACACCTTATTCCATAAATAAACAAGTTATATAATTTATCTATAAAGTCAAAGCCTATGCAATCATGAAGATTTAATATGACTATTGAAACCATCTCTAGGCAGAGGTTTAGTGAAGAGGTATGCAACCATGTTGCTTGTTGATATATAATGGATGTTTACTTCATTTTGGACAACCATATCTCCAAAAAAAAAATTGTATTTAATGTCGATGTGCTTTGTCTTAGTGTGATATTTGGATTCTTCTTGAATGCTATAATAGCCTGACTATCGCAGTTTACTAATACTGGGTTAGACTTGTGATGATGACTAACAAAATCACGAGAATTTCGAGCCCAAGTGTTAGTGCACACTAGTACCTAGTAGTATAAATTGGAGAGTACTCCAAGTATCAAATTTCAAGGGAACGATGTAAACAAATACTCAATCTTAAAAATAAAGAACTCATCAAGTTTGAAACTAAGGTAACCAAGTAATCAATGTTAAGTTTTTGTCTTGTGTGGAGACAAAATTGAAGACCCCACTTGGTGTGCAAGGAAGAAGCCACTTAGTGTGCAAGGAAGAAGCCAAACTTGGTGTGCAAGGATACCCTAACCACCTTGGTGCACAAGGAAGAATGTAAGTGGAGCCTTGGGCATTAAGGCTCATTGCCTATATATATGTGTGTTTGCCTCTCAAACCAAAGAGCAAGAGAAAACATGTAGTTTTTCATTTGTTGTTTATCCCAAGCTACCGGATTGTGGTACTTGGAAGTCAATAGCTATTGTTGGGCTACTGAGGGTCAGTTTGTGACTTGAGTGAAAGAAAACGTGTGGTTTTTTCTACGTTGTTTATCCCAAGCTATCAGATTGTGGTACTTGGAAGTCAATAGCTATTGTTGGGCTATTGAGGGTCAGTTTATGACTTGAGAGCAAGAAAAAGGTTGTGGCCTTTTTTCTTCCTTGTAGTGTGGGAGAGAGAGAAAAGAGTGTTTCTCTTCTCGGGTTGAGGGTCTTTCATTTGTTGTTTATCCCAAGTTTATCCCAAGCTATCAGATTATGATACTTGGAAGTCAATAGCTATTGTTGGGCTATTGAGGGTTAATTTGTGACGCTATTTTGAAGGCTTCTTGTAATCTCCCAATTTCTAGTAGAACCTGCAATTACAGAAGACTGGACGTAGCCCCGAGCTTGGGGCGAACCAGTATAACTTTCGGTGTCGGTTCCTTTTTCCCTATCTTTTTATTATTTTCGTGACTATTATTATCGACTTGTTTGGCTTAACCTGTGGAAGGGGAGATTGCTATAATATTACTAATTGTTGTCATAATATTATATTATTGTTTGTTGTGTATTCTGCATCATATCATTTTTTCTCCCAACAATCAATTGGGTGAAGATTGTTGGTTGTAAAAATAGAAAGTAAATAAAAACAATGAAGATGATTATTGAAAATATTAATAAAAAAACGGATTCAAAACTGTTTCAACATTTAGTTAAATGCGCCCATCTTGTGCCCACAACTTGTCTCAACTAAGTGAGGCTGGTCAGAGATTGCTGTCTATATGCACCCACATCTCACTCTTTTGAATTCTACAAGGTTCGAGCAGAATGCAATTTGATTACACTTGCAACTTATCCATTTCAACACTTAACATCATGAATCAAATTGAACACTGTTGCACGAATTGCTTACCGCAAGTGTACGGGTCAAGTTTTAATATAGTGATTTCGTAAAGTACGAGTGTCGTCCTCTGGATTGGGTTTCTAGCCAATTAATTATCGTGATTACTATTGTTCAATTTTATCTAGAGCTCAAAGTGTGACGAGAATGATGAATTAAAACTAACAAAAGCTAAAAGTGGAAATTCAAATGGAGAAAGCTCTTAGGGAATTGATTTCACCTATTGGGATTGTGAATTAATTACTTGAATGTGCTAACATGCAATGATTCATAAATCAAGGATAAACTAATGTCATAATTATCTCTCCCAAGCATAACTAATCTTCATGCATACAATGAACCCAATATTCCTATCTAAATTCATTAACATGCAAGACCTTAAGTCTAATCTTTTTTACGATTTCTAAAGCTATCCTAAATCTCCCGATCTTAGGACTACTCTAGTTATGCAAATTAAGATCTAAACTAATTCCCCTCTCCCGAGCAAGATTCAGAGAAAGCATCAATTAATCTATGACCAGTAAATTAAAGGCATTAAGAATATAATTTGCACAAATGAAATCACAACAATATAACATTCAACCATTAATCTAACAAAATCTAGAGGGCTACATCAATCCCTAAGATACAAGCTAGCTATGTAGAGGTGAGCTCCCTAGCGCAGCGGAAGAATTTCAGAGGACCTTACACTGTATTTAACAACGATTCAAATATCGGTACGTTGGCAATAATATTTACAACATTCATCAAACATAAACAACTGTAAACATGTTATACAACATGCTATAAACTGAATTAAAACTCTATTTTAATTCATGCAATCTAATAGAAAAGAGAAGTTGAGTACAAACCTATGTTATGACTCAGATATATCTTCACCAACACCTTGGATCATGATGTTTCCCCTATGCGAATCTCCATGAAAAGACAACAACAATAGACACCACCACAAAGGTTGCACTGGTATGACTCTTAGATTTTTAGGAGGCAAAAGACTAGTGGGAGTCTTCGGATAATGGGAAGCCTTCAGGAGAATTCTGAGAGTGCAGAATGAATTAGTGCCTTCAACCCTAGGCTTAGAAGCCTATTTATAGGAGAGAGTCATGAATAAAATATAATTTAAAAATTAAATTAAATTCATATTTGATTTAATAAATAATTAATCAATTCTATAATTAATTAATTACCCAATTAAATATCATATATTTAATTTTAGGTCTTCAATTAAATCATCTTATTAATATGAATCTAATCCATATTAACATTTGAACTCTTTAAAATATTCTCTCATGACCTATAAATTTAATATGAATCAAATTCATATTATTATTTGAATCCCTTCAAATATTTATTTCTCTCATAAAATAATTTTGAATCTAATTCAAAATTATATTATAAAGTTTAGCATAAATTTTATATTATAATGTATCACCATACATTATATTCTCCCCCTTAGTAAATTTAAACATTTTCAATTTACAATCAAGACTTAATTGCCTCAAATCACTTTACGAGCTACCAGTGGGACCTAATGGGCCTGCAGATCAGAAGCTCCAACGATATGAGATTAATTGGTTAAACTCATTAACCAAATTAATCAATATTCATTAACTGTGGGTACACTCCACTATAGACCCACAACTGCACTCTTCTCACTGCAAACATATTTCTGTGTCCATGGATAATAGACCAATAACAGCAAGTTAGTCCTTCATGAGTGTTCGTACACCAGCTGGGTCAAATTACCCTTTTACCCCTGGGTTACCTCTACATCCTTAAGTACCGGTGCTCCTCTAATGATCAACCTGTTTGTGGTCCAACCACTAAACAGAAACCCCTCTTGGGCCAGTGAGAAGGTAGGGCTCTTTGTTCAAGACCCGGAGACACCACTTAAGGGAACACCCATCTACTTCCCTAAAGTCGGGAAGGAGTGAATTCCATCTTGTGTGATTATGTTCCAACTCCCCACTTGGTCTTGTCCCTAAAATGATAGGCCTATTGAGTTAACGTACTGACCACTCTCACCCATACAAATCAAAGGACAATCCCTCGTGAACAGGAGTCTATAACCCACTCAGGATTGAGACTAAATTGCCTAGGCCATCCTAGTGAAATAGAAACCTAATTAGTCAACGGTGTTACAGTTAGCGGTTACTATTTCGCGATCCGGTCTTATGCAAACTCATTGCATAGGATACCCCCACTCGCATGTCCCCTACACGAACGCTTTGGATTATTGCGTTTGTATTAAATACAAAACGGGTCGTATCAATAGTGTCACCAGGATAAGGTACTCAGCCTTATCCCTATACTGTAGACCCTTTCAGACTGTATCTTGAACAGTGATCCCCGTATGTCTCCACATAATATAGACAACAACTCTTTATTGGATTAGGGTTATTTAGACGAGATAAACATAATATAGACAACAACTCTTTATTGAAAATACATCAATAATATTTTATTAATGTTCAGTCAATTGTTACATTTACTATCTACGAGTTGTAGACCCTAAATTTGTCCGATATTTTATTCTTATTTAATTTTTCCATTTTTTTAAAAAATAAAAAAAAGAATATTAAGGAACATTTAAATAGCCAAATCAAATATTGTTAATTTCTGTAGAGATAATTGAGCAAAATATATTATTTTGATTAATTGATTTGCCAAATCAAATATTGGGTTTATTTGGCAAGGTTAATTAAATAAAATATTTTGTTTCCTTGGAGGATTGATTGACAAATAAAATTTTGTAAATTTGGAAGATAGAATTAGAATATTTATTTGTTTTCTCTTTCATTTTTTTTTATTTTATTAGATTTTTTTTTTAATTTTATTTGATCACCTTCCTAATATGTGATTGTTGAAGGAGAAATTTCGGCCAATCACAAGTTGACACGTCATAATTTAAAATTAATGACGAAATTACAAATAATTAAATTTGGGACCAATTATAAATTGACATGTGTTCCAAATTTAATTTGAAGACAAAGTTGACCAATTATAAATTTAAAGAGTCAAATTTCTATTTGATCAATTAATTAGAAAATAAATTATTTTGATCAAATTAATTAATTTGACCAATTAATTAACAAAATAATTAATTGGATCAAATTTGGGTCGTTTAAATATTTGGGTCATATGGTTTTGGGTCAAATATGAACCAAACCCAAGACTAAATAGTTGAGCCCAAGACCAATAAAGCCCAAGTCCAAGTTGTTAGGCCCAAAAGTCACCAGGGCCCATCCAGCGAGAACTCTATAAATATAGGGGTTCTCCTCCATTTCAAGGGTTAAGAAATTCTACACTCTCACAAAGACAAGAGTTCAGAATTTCAAAGCTCTCAAGCAGAACCAGAGAATTCAGAGAGACTCCACCAAAGCTGAAGACTGAAGACTCTCTGAAATCCATAAGTTCTTGAAGACCAGACACTCTTCAAGATTTCAACACTCCTTGAAGACCAAACACTCTTCAAGACCTAAACACTTCTTGAAGATTAAAGACTCTTCAAGACTTCGAGACCTCAAGCTTTCTGGAAGACTGAAGACCCTTCAAGATCGAAAGACTTCCACAATTCTTGAAGACCGAAAACCCTTCAAGACTGGAAGACTTCAACAACCTTTGAAGACCAAAGACTCTTCAAGACTCCAAGCAATCGATTGAAGCTTCAAACTCGAGATCAAGCGTTCCAGCCCTCGAGTGAAACACACTCACACACATAAGAGAGGGAATCAGAGGATTAAAGTTAGAGATTGTACACCCACACACATATTACATCAATACAATATATTGTTTATTCCACGTGTCTCCATCTCCGAAGTTACGTGTGGACAAATTGGCACGCCCAGTGGGACAATCTCTACCTCTCATCTCTCTCTCTTATCTCAAAACACAAGTGTAAACATGTCGTTCAAGACTTCCTCAATGGTCGCTGTCATGAACAAGTCTTACATCGGTTCTATTGCCCATTGTTGCTTCAATGATCTGACATTGCAAGAAGATACAACTTCTATCGTTGCAGGCCAAGAAACAACCTTGCAGGGGGCATATACTAATGACAAGTTTCTTGTCAAGTATAACCCTTTGTTTGAACCTGATTCTGACGTAGTGACTGTCATGATGACTGAGACAAGAATTATGGAAGAAAGAATGGCTGAGATGCAGGAACACATCAACACCTTGATGAAGGCGATTGAAGAAAAAGATTCTCAAATCGCGCAACTAAAGAGCCAAATTGAGAACCAACATATCGCCGAATCAAGTCAAACCCAAGTCATAAAAAATCATGACAAAGGAAAGACTACAGTGCAAGATGATCAGCCACAGTGTTCTGCTTCGGTCGCTTCACTATCCATCCAACAGCTCCAAGATATGATCACAAATTGTATCAGAGCTCAGTACGGTGGACCTACTCAAGATTCCCTATTATATTCCAAACCTTATACTAAGAGGATTAATAACTTGAGAATGCCAATCGGGTATCAGCCACCAAAGTTTTAGCAGTTTGATGGAAAGGGCAATCCTAAACAACATATTGTCCACTTCGTTGAGACATGCGAGAATACTGGTACTCGAGGGGACCTACTAGTCAAGCAGTTCGTTCGAACACTTAAGGGAAATGCTTTTGACTGGTACACTGATTTAGAACCTGAGTCAATAGACAGTTGGGAGGAAGTCGAAAGAGAGTTTTTGAATCGCTTCTACAGCACTAGACGAACCATTAGCATGTTCGAGCTCACCAACACTAAACAACGAAAAGGTGAACTCGTTGTTAACTATATAAATCGCTGGAGAGCCATGAGTCTAGATTGCAAAGATCGCCTCACTAAACTCTCTTCCGTTGAGATGTGCATTCAAGGCATGCACTGGGAACTCCTCTACATCCTTAAAGGTATAAAGCCTCGCACCTTTGAAGAACTAGCAACTCGCGCTCACGATATGGAGCTAAGTATTGCTAGTCGAGAAAACCAAGACCTTCTACTCCCTAACATGAGGAAAGAAGGAAGGAACGACGAAGAGTCTATAGAATAATCTATGGTTGTAAACACAACCCTTCCCAAGTCGTCTTCGAAAGAAAAACGACAAACAAATGGAACGCATCACTTAACTTTAAAGGAAAGACATAAGAAAATCTATCATTTCCCTGATGCAGACATCCCTGATATGTTGAACAACTACTGGAAGCACAATTGATAGAGTTTCCTAAGTGTAAACGACTTGAAGAGATGGAGAAAGTCGATGATCCCAAGTATTGCAAGTATCATCGAGTTATTGGTCATCCAGTGGAAAGATGCTTCGTCCTAAAGGACTTAATTCTAAAGCTAGCAAAGGATGGAAAAATTGAGCTCGACCTTGATGAAGTAGCTCAATCAAATCTTGCTACAATCAAAGAAAGGAGAAGCATAAAAGAAATAAGGATCTTAAGAAACTTCAACCCAAGAGGCAGAAAAGTAAAGAGTTTTCTCAACCTCGACAACCGGTGACTACGAAGGATCTCTTCTCCAAAACTTTCCACAAAAAGGAAAAAGAAAACTTTGCAACTTCCTACTGCATCGACGTAGAAGAAGTTGACAATTCCAAGAAGGGTGAACAAAGGACCTCCGTCTTCGATCACATTAAGCCTCCAACTACTCGTCCTTCGGTATTCCAAAGAATGAGTATGGCCGCGACAGAAGAAGAAAATCAATGTTCGGTGTCCACCTCCGTTCGACCTTCAGCTTTCCAAAGGCTAAGTGTCTCCGCATCGAAGAAAAGTCGACCTTCAACATCTGTTTTTGATCGCCTCAAAGTAACAAGCGATCAACCTAAAGGAAAGATGGACAACTTAGAGGTGAAACTGTTCGATGAAGCAAGCAGTGAAAAGAGGCTTCAAAGTATTGTCCCGTCGCGTATGAAAAGAAAATTCACCGTTCTCATAAATACAGAAGGTTCCTTGAAGGTGAAGCCAAATCTCATTATCCTGACTAATCCTACAAGTGAAGGATCTGATCAAGACCATGATGAAGATAAGGGCTATTAAAATGTAAAAGCTCCTTATCGCAAGAGCCTAAACTGCATGATGCTCCTAGCCCACACGAGCTTAAAAGGTGAGTGCAAAAAAATCTTGAACTACATTATGACTTGATCCCTATTCCATAAGGGTACGTAGGCAGCTTAAAGAAAACTTTAAGTTCAGTCTCTGCAAACAAAAAAAAAGTGCAACTAATATTGAAGCACGACAAGACAAATTGAAGAAACTCATCACTACTGGGGGCAATACAACAAATTGAAGTTGTGCACCGTTATGAATGTGAAGCTACGAGTTGGATGAATAAAAGAAAACTTCATTCCTCCAAATTTAATGTATCGCTAGCCTCAAGTTCGGTGTTTCACTCACCCTAAGTTCTTGTTTCCTTTTCCCCAAGTTTGAAGGTTCTCACGCGCTTCGCTGCAGTTCCTTCTCTCCAAGTTCGAAGGTTCTCGCACACTTCGCTGTAGTTCCTTCTCTCCATGTTCGAGGGTTCTTACGCTGTACGCTACTGCGTTGCTCATTCTCCAAGTTCGAAGGTTTGCACATTTTGTTATGATGCTTCGCTGCTGTTCCTTCCCCAAGTTCGAAGGTTCTAAGGCTACGCTGCTGCGCTACTTCCTTCTTTAAGTTCGAAGGTTCCCACGTTGCGCTGTTGTGCTGCTTCCTTCTCCAAGTTCGAAGGTTCTGTCGTTGCGCTGTTGCGTTACTTCCTTCTCTAAATTCGAAGGTTCTCATGCGCTTCGCTGCAGTTCCTTCCTCCAAGTTCGAAGGTTCTTACGCTGTTTCGTTTCAGTTTCTTCTTCTAAGATCAAAGGTTCTGATGCTGCGCTGCTTTCTTCGCCAAGTTCGAAAGTTCTCACGCTACGCTGCTTTCTTCTCTAAGTTCGAAGGTTCTCACGTTGAGGTGCTATGATACTTCCTTCTCTAAATTCGAAGGTTCTCACGCGCTTTGCTGCAGTTCCTTCCTCCAAGTTCGAAGGTTCTTACGTTGTTTCATTGCAGTTCCTTCTTCCAAGATCGTAGGTTCTGATGCTGCGGTGCTTTCTTCGCCAAGTTCGAAAGTTCTCACGCTACGCTGCTTTATTCTCTAAGTTCGAAGGTTCTCACGTTGCGCTGCTACGCTACTTCCTTCTCTAAATTCGAAGGTTCTCACGCGCTTTGCTGCAGTTCCTTCCTCCAAGTTCGAAGGTTCTTACGTTGTTTCATTGCAGTTCCTTCTTCCAAGATCGAAGGTTCTAATGCTGCGCGCTTCCTTCGCCAAGTTTGAAAGTTCCACACTACGCTGCTTCGTGATAGCGAGCATAGCTAGTTATTTTTCTCTAATTAATTAAGCTAGTCTTTTACAATTATTTGGCCAAATTTATGCATTTATATGTTTTATTTGTAGGAAGTATGTGTTTGAAGCTTAATGGAGAAATTGGAGTCAAATGGAGTTCACGCGCTAAAAAAAACAAAAAAAAAATCATAGCGTCGCGATGCTCTCGGTTGCAATTTCCAGAATCCGTGATTTCGCGGTAGCGTCAGCGTCGTGACGCTACGACCAATTTTTGCCTTATTTAAAGATTGCGATTAGGGCTGATTGGGGGGACTTCTTTTGGGGAGATTTTTAGCCGTAAAACAGAGAGAAAAACCATATTTTGAAGCTGAAGCAAGCGGGGGAGCGTAGAATTGAAGAATTTGTTCGTGGAGATCGTAACGGGGACGTGCGGTCTCGGCCTCCATAGTGTTTAATCTTCTTTCCCTCTTACTTTAGTTAGATTTAATGGCTTTTTCATGCTTAGTCTATCTTGTAACGCCATGTATGAGTAGCTAAGCTTGTTACTTAGGGATTGATGTAGTCTTTTTAGTTCATGGATTGATTTATGGGTTGAATTGTGCAATTGTTTTATGTTTGCATTCTTAATTTAATGCTTTCAATCAATTGGCCATTAGTTGAATGATCTAAGTGTTGAGTCTTGCTCGGGAGAGGGGATTTAGCGTAGACTTAATTAAGATTGCATGACTAAAGTTTATATTCTAAGCTCGTGACGGATTTTAGATTAACTTTAGAATTGGTCAAAAGGAACTAATTGTCTTGCATGTTAATGAACTTAGATAGGGATATCAAGTTGGTTATTTTGCATGAGAATCAATTATACTCGGGAGAGGTAGTTGTGATTAAAGGTTCTTAGGCTCATAATTCTATTGTGCATGATAATTCATTCCCTAAAATCAATCCTAGACTAAATTGGCGAAATCAATTCCCTAAGTGTTCTTTCAATTGAATCTCCGTTGTTTATTTGCTTTGATCTAGTTTTCTATCACTCACTACTTTCCGTTCCCTAAATAAAATTGAGCAAGATTATTCATGATACTTGATTTAACTTAAAAATCCAATCCAGAGGACGACACTCGATTTTTCGATCACTTTATTATTACTTGACCCGTGCGCTTGCGGTAGGAAAATTCCACATCACTTCGCTACTGTTCCTTCTTCAAGTTTGAAACTTCTCTCCAAGTTCGAAGGTTCTCACGCTGCTTTGTTGGAAGGTTCTTACGTTGCATGATGTGGTGTTGATCCTTTTCCAAATTCGAAGATTCTCACGCTATGCGGTTTCGCTTGTGTTCATTCTACAAGTTCGAAGGTTCTCATGCGCTACTCTATTGTTCCTTCTCCAAGTCCGAAGGTTTGCACGTGTTCTCATGTTGCTTTGCTACAGCTCCAGTTCCTTCTCACCAAGTTCGAGGGTTCTTACGCTGTACGCTACTGTGTAGTTCCCTATTCTTCAAGTTTGAAGGTTTTCACGCTGCTTCGCTGCAATTTCTTCTCCCCAAGTTTGAAGGTTCTCACGCTGCGCTATTCCTTCCCCAAGTTTGAAGGTTCGCACGTTGTGCATTGATTCGTTGTCTACGCTTGCAACTTCTTACGTTGCGCTGCTTCGCTGTTGTGCCTTCTCCAAGTTCGAAGGTTCTGCTTTACCGAAAGACGCTACAGCAGTAAAGGAGCCCAAGTGGGAGTGACATCATGTGTCCTTGGGCCGGGGAACGTCGTAGCAACAAAAGTCCAAAGACGTCAATTGTTCTTGTAAACTTAGCTGGAAGACGTTGCAGCAGCAAAGGAGTCCAAGTGGGAGTGACATCATGTGTCCTTGGGCCGGGGAACGTCGTAGCAACAAGAGTCCAAAGACGTCATATGTCTTTGGACTAATGTTGAAAGACATTGTACCTGCAAATTGAAGACAACAAAGATATGTATGTCTTAAAAAAAATCACTTACCTACTTACTTACCTTTTGGATGGTGGATGAAAGCACTGTGCTTGTAATTGGAATATAGACAAAATATTGTGAGTTCAAAAAAAAAAAAAAAAAAAGAAAAAGGAAAAGCTCCTTAAAAAAAAGTTGAGCCAAAAGTGGGCAAAAATCAAAGTTAAAAAAAAATTAAGAAACCAGAAAAGAAAAAGGAATGTTTTTTTTTTTTTTAAAAAGAAAGAAATAAAACAAAAGACAAAAAAAAAAAAAAAAATTAAAAAGAAAATGAAAGTTAAAAAAAAAAAGAATAAAAAAGAAAAGAAAAAAAATTATTTAAAACAAACAAAATTAAAGCAAAAAATAAAAAAAGCAGAAAGTTAAAAGAAAAAAAATAAAAAAAAAATAAAAAAAATCAAAAAATTAAAAAAAAAAAAAAAATAGGCGGACACACATATTTTCACTGAAAGAGAAAAGAAAAATTAAATTAAAACAATAAAATTAAAGAAAAAAAATAGAAGGTTAAAGAAAAAAAAAACTAAAAAAAAGAGGAGTCAGATGTGTTTTCTCCCCTTTATCTCTCTCTAATAGAATATATTTGTTATTATTGTTATTAGCTGGATTTTAGTTATTGTGTTACAGCTGTAAAATTCTTTGTATATATATTTGTTAGATGTATATTCCCAAGTAAATTTTAATGAGAAAGTATTATTTCTCTCTCAACGTTTTATGATGGTATCAGAGAAAATAACTCTCTATTTTCGCCCTTTTGTTGCCCTAATTTTTTGCTGATTTTCTTCTTCGACTCTCCCATGGCGGACAAAGATCTCAGCAACTCTTCTGTTACGGCAACTTCCGATGGCGCTATTAGTTCAATTGATTCTCAATTGAATCCTTTTTTGATTCATCACTCCTTTGCGGCTACTTCTGTTCTTGTTTCTCAGCCTCTTCTTGGTGCGATCAATTATGGATCTTGGAGTAGGGCCATGATGATGGCGCTCTCCGGAAAGAATAAGGCCGGTTTTATTAAAGGAACAATCAAGAAACCTTCTACTGAGGGAAGTCTCCTAACTGCTTGGGAGTGCAATAATGACATTATTGCCTCTTGGATTCTCAACTTCGTCTCTAAAGAAATTGCTGCCAGTATAGTTTATAATGGATCTGCGAAGGCTGTGTGGGATGAACTTCGCGATCGTTTCAAGCAGAGCAATGGAGCGACAATTTATGAGTTACGCAAGGATTTGGTGACTCTGAATCAAGGTACTATGTCGATTGAAGCTTATTACACCAAACTAAAAACTATTTGGCAAGATTTGAACGATTTTCGACCGACACATGAATGTTCCTGTGGTGGATTGAAACCTTTTCTTGATCACATGGAATCTGAGTACGTCATGATTTTTCTTATGGGGTTGAATGAAACTTATGCCGCTGTTAGGGCTCAGATCCTCCTCATGAAGCCAATTCCTTCCATTACTACAGTGTTTTCTTTGTTAATTCAAGATGAAAAGCAACGATCTGCTGGCTCGATTGCTTCTTCTGTTGATTCAATTGCTTTGCTCGCATCTGAAAAGAAATCTACTAATAGCAGTGTCGCATCACTTGTTAACGATCGCTCTCGCAAGAAGGAGAATCAACGCCCTATATGTTCTCATTGCGGCATAAAAGGTCATGTTATTGATCGATGCTACAAATTGCATGGCTATCCTCCCGGTTACAAATTTCGAAATTCATCTAATTCACCTGCTTCATCTATTGAGAACAATACTTCGACGCCTTCTAAGTCTGTTGGAGCAAATTCGGTTGTTCAACCAGATTTTTTTTCTAGTCTGAATTCGACTCAATATGCTCAATTGATGGAGATGCTTTCTTCTCATCTTACCACGGCTAAACCGGAATCCGCAACTGTGGCTTCTGCTGTCACTCATGTTGCAGGTATCAGTTCTCATTCTTCTACTAATTGCTCTTTTTCTACCATATGGATACTTGATTCCGGTGCATCTCGGCATATTTGTCATTGTCATCAACTATTTCATAATTGGCGGCGTGTCTATGATGTTTCAATTACTCTTCCAACTTCTTATCAGCTTCCGGTTGAGTATATGGGGGATGTGCAAATTTCTGAGCATCTTTTATTACGTGACGTGCTCTTTGTGCCTCAATTTCAATATAATCTTGTTTCGGTCAGCTGCTTATTGCAATCTGCAAATATATCTCTTAATTTTTCTGGTGATCAATGTATCATACAGGACAAGCTAATTTCGAAGACGATTGGCAATGCTAGATGTTGTAATGGCCTTTACTTGCTATCTCTTGCTGATTCTAATTTGCTCTTGGCAGCAGCATGTGATGTATCACCTACTACTTGGCATCAACGCTTAGGTCACCCTTCACCTAAGCGCTTATCTTTGTTGAAAGACATTTTGTCTATTTCTGATTCATTTGATTCTCATTGCTCTATTTGCCCGCTTGCAAAGCAACGACGTTTATCTTTTTCCTCGAATAATAATGTTTCTTCACATGTATTTGACTTGGTTCATTGTGATATCTGGGGACCTTTCAAAGAACCTACTTATAACGGTTTTCGTTATTTTTTAACCTTGGTTGATGATTGTTCAAGGTTTACTTGGGTCTATTTGCTACGACACAAATCTGATGCTCTCACTGTAGTACCTCGGTTTTTTCAGCTCATACAGACACAATTTTCTCGAGTAATTAAGACCTTTCGGTCTGATAATGCTCCTGAGCTTAGATTTAATGATTTTTTTTGCTCAAACGGGTACTTTTCATCAATATTCATGTGTTGAAAGGCCTCAACAGAATTCTGTTGTTGAACGGAAGCATCAACACCTTCTTAATGTTGCCCGAGCACTTTATTTTCAATCTAAAGTACCTATTAGTTTTTGGGGTGATTGTGTTTTGACAGCTACTTACCTTATTAATCGTACGCCAATGCCACTACTGTCTAATAAATCTCCCTATTTTGTTTTGTATGACAAAGATGTTGATTATTCTCCGTTGCGAGTTTTCGGTTGTCTTGGCTATGCTTCTACTTTGGCTGCACATCGCTCGAAATTTGATCCTCGGGCCATTCCTTGTGTGTTTCTTGGTTATCCCCCCGGTATGAAGGCTTATAAGCTTTATGATATTGCAAAATGCAAGATTTTTATATCGAGGGATGTGGTTTTTCATGAAAATATTTTTCCTTTTCACAATCTTAAGGGACATGATGATACATCTCCATCTGATCTTTTTTGTGATGTTGTTTTGCCACTTCCCATTGTGGATTCTAATTTTTCTGCTGATATTTCTCCCGTTGTTGACAATGGTTCTACTATTGCTGTTGAATCGAATGTTATTCCAAGTGCTGCTATTCAGCCTCCTGAAATTGTTGAACCATCTATTGGTCATGATGTTCCATCTGTTGCTATTGCTGAACCATCCTTTGGTAATGATGCTTCATCTGTTGTTGTTGCTAAACCATCTACTGTGGTTGAATCCTCTATTAATCATGAAGTTTCTGATGTTCCATCACTTACACCACCCATTCGACGCTCTTCTCGTCAGCATTATCCGCCCGCTTTTCTAAAGGACTACCATTGTAATCTTTTACAGCATGGCTCTCCTTCCAAGGATAAGAAAATTTCTTATCCCCTTCATCAGTCTTTATCTTATGAAAAACTTAATGCCACTCATAGAAATTTTATTCTTAATGTCTCTACAGACTTTGAGCCATCTTATTTTCATCAAGCTGTCAAGTTTGCTTCCTGGCGTCATGCTATGGACGAAGAAATTGCTGCGATGGAAAGAACACATACTTGGAGCTTAGTTCCTCTCCCTGATGGTCATCACACTATTGGTTGTAAGTGGGTGTACAGGATCAAACATAAGGCCGATGGAACAGTAGATCGTTATAAAGCTCGCCTTGTTGCGCGCGGTTTCAATCAGCAGGAAGGTATTGATTTTCTTGATACATTTTCGCCTGTTGCTAAAATTACCACGGTTAAAATTCTTCTTTCTCTCACTATATCATTTGGGTGGCATCTTGCTCAAATTGATATAAATAACGCATTTTTGAATGGCGACTTATTTGAGGAGGTTTATATGTCTCTTCCTTTGGGGTATTATCGCCATCTTAAGTCTCCTTCTGGTGCTCCTTTGGTTTGCAAATTAAATAAGTCCATTTATGGACTAAAACAGGCGTCTCGACAATGGTTTACCAAGTTTTCAGGGGTCTTACTTTCTAATGGCTTCTTGCAATCTAAAGCTGATTATTCTCTTTTCACACGAGGTACTGGCTCTTCTTTTGTAGCTCTCCTTGTTTATGTTGATGACATTTTAATTACTGGGCCATCATCGCATGAGATTGAATCTGTAAAGGCTATTCTTCGTGCTCATTTTATGTTGAAAGATTTGGGCAGTGCCAAATATTTCCTTGGCTTAGAACTTTCTCGTTCTTCACAAGGCCTTTATATCTCTCAGCGCAAATTTTGTTTACAGATCTTAGAGGATGCTGGTTTTTTAGCTGCTAAACCTAGTTCTTATCCTATGGCTCCTAATTTACGGTTGTCTGCCACTTCTGGTACTGTTTTGAGTGATACTGATGCAACTTTGTATAGACGTCTCATCGGTCGTTTTTTGTACCTTCAGATATCTCGTCCCGATATTTGTTTTGTTGTGCATAAACTCAGTCAATATGTTGCCCAACCTCATTCTGATCATTTAACAGCTGCTTATCATCTCTTAAGATACTTAAAAGGTTCTGTTGGACAAGGTATTTTGTTGAAACCCACCTCTGTTTTTCAGTTGAAAGCTTTTGTGGATTCCGATTGGGGTTCTTGTCTTGATACTCGGCGGTCCCTCACCGGTTTTTGTATATTTTTGGGTAACTCTCTGATTTCTTGGAAGTCTAAGAAGCAAGCAATTGTTTCTCGTTCTTCTGCTGAGGCCGAATATCGGGCCCTTGCTCATGTTTCTAGTGAGCTTACATGGATTTCCCATGTTCTTCATGATTTACATATTCCATTTGTTACTCCTGCTTTGGTCTATTGTGATAATCAGACGGCTATTGCTATTGCTTCCAATCCTACTTTCCATGAGCGTACGAAGCACATTGAGATTGATTGTCATTTTGTTCATGACCTGATTAATCGTGGTTCTATTCGACTTTTGCCTATTCGGTCTTCCTTGCAGCTTGCTGACATGTTCACCAAGGCTTTATCTGCAACAGTTCTTCAAGCTTTTATGTCCAAGATGGGTATTTTTAATTTGTACAGTCCATCTTGAGGGGGGTGTAATAGAATATATTTGTTATTATTGTTATTAGCTGGATTTTAGTTATTGTGTTACAGCTGTAAAATTCTTTGTATATATATTTGTTAGATGTATATTCCCAAGTAATTTTTAATGAGAAAGTATTATTTCTCTCTCAACGTTTTATGACTCTCTCACCGTCTGTTTCTCTCTCTCACAACCTTCTCCTTCCTCTTTCTCCCGGTCTCTCTTTAACTCTCTCTTCTCCCTCTCGTCGTCACCGCCGCTGCCTGAAGATGAGCTCGCCTGCCTTCGTATTTCTTCCAGAAATGGCGTGACGCAAAAAAAAAAAAGTCCCTCTCGTCTCGCAGCGCCGTCATAGACCCACGCCGCCGCACTCGTCCTTCGCGCCGCCGCCTCCTCCTTTCTCCGATGACCAGCAGCAGTCGGATATACAAAAAAAATCTTTCTCTCTCGTTTTCTACAACCCACGACAACCCAACTCCGGCAAGGCAATTTTCCTTGTTCCGACACCCACAATGGCGAAACTTTCCCCTCGACGGACCAATACCCATGACCAGCAACGCCCGACTCTAGCGAGGCGATGCTCTGGAACCTTCCTCCGGCATACACCCAGTCAGTTGTAGCAACAAAGCTCGAACAGACTCCAAAACATGCTTCCAATGACGCAACTTTATAAAAGGATGAAGCCTATATATATGTTGCTTATTTACAACAACAATTTTGACCAAATATTTTCGTATCTGATTCAAATTTGGTTACATTTATCTTGGATATAAATTGGATTTGAGATCTTCACATCAAAATGGGCTTTACCCATTCTAATGGGTTTAAAGCCCAAAATTTTCATTAAAACAATTTGGAGTCAAACGAAATTTTGAGAAATTTGCTCATATCCATATCTGGTTGATATGCAATTTATCTTCTTAGTCCAAATTTGTGGAATCCTAAACTTTCCTCTCAAATAAAAGAGGAGATAGAATCTAAAGTTTCAACATTAGAATTATTCTATTTCAAAATGGGGAACATTCTAAAGTCCACCCCAAATTAAAGTTGGAAGGGTGTCCAAATCCAAAACTTAAATCAAATTTTATTCAAAGTTAAATTCGTAATAAAATTTTGATTGTCTCAAATGCAAATTTGGGTACATTCCAAAGTCCGTAGGAATCAAGATTAGACTAAAATTCAAGTTCAAAACTCATTCGAATTCAAGTCAAGATTTGGATATAGAAATTCAAAATCTTGATTGAATTTAAGTTCCTTCCAAATAAAAATTTGGGGATAAACCAAAATTTTATCTCAAAATCATCGTTGGACTTAAATCCTTGTTCAAACTAAATTCCAAATTGAAGCTCATAATTTGGAATTTTATATTACATCAAAATTTGGGCATAATCCAAATTTTGTCCCAAACTCAAATTCTACCCAACTAAAATTGAGTATAATTTTTACCTCAAAATTAGGCATAATCCAAATTTTATCCCAAGTCAAATTTGACCAAATTCCAAACTCAAATTCTACCAAGGTAAAATTGAGTAGAATTTTTACCTCAAATCAAAATTTGGGTATAATCCAAAATTTTATCCCAAATCAAGGTTGGACTTAAAATCCTAGTTCAAATTATATTTCAAATTCAAGCTCATAGTTTGGAATTTAAATCAAAATTTGGACATAACCCAAATTTTATTCCAAATCAAATTTGATCAAAGTACCAGTTCAAATGATATTCCAAACTCAAGTCATAGTTTGAAATTTCATCTCAAATTAAAATTTGGGGATAATTCGGAGTTTTAGCCCAAATTGAAATTTTATCAATTCCACCTAAACCAAAAGTTGGTAGAATTTTACTTCAAATCCAAATTTACTCATGCTCCAAATTGCTCAAAGCATGATTGAATTAGAATTCAACTCCAAGTTCAAGTTAAGTTGGTATAACCTCGAATTCTACTCGAAATAAAAAAAATGGTAGAATTCAAAGTTTCTTTTGAAATCGATTCATGGTAAATCTCAATTTTTAACCTCAAATCCAAATTTTGGCTTAAAACATGAGTGAACTAGAATTCAAATTTTATTCTAAGTTTGAACTAAACCTGAAAATAGCCTCAAATCCTACTCCCAGTTTAAATACAAATTGGGATAGTCAAAATCATGAAGAAAAAAATTATTATACCTTTGTTGCCAAATCATCTTTTTCGAGATTCACCCACACTTAATTTGTGCATAAATCTCGAAAAGGGGGCATTTGTTGAAGGAGAAATTTCGGCCAATCACAAGTTGATACGTCATTATTTAAAATTAATGACGAAATTACAAATAATTAAATTTGGGACCAATTATAAATTGACATGTGTCCCAAATTTAATTTGAAGACAAAGTTGGCCAATTATAAATTTAAAGAGTCAAATTTCTATTTGATCAATTAATTAGAAAATAAATTATTTTGATCAAATTAATTAATTTGACCAATTAATTAACAAAATAATTAATTGGGTCAAATTTGGGTCTTTTAAATATTTGGGTCATATGGTTTTGGGTCAAATATGAATCAAACCCAAGACTAAATAGTTGAGCCCAAGACCAATAAAGCCCAAGTCCAAGTTGTTAGACCCAAAAGTCACCAGGGCCCATCCAGCGAGAACTCTATAAATAGAGGGGTTCTCCTCCATTTCAAGGGTTCAGAAATTCTACACTCTCACAAAGACAAGAGTTCAGAATTTCAAAGCTCCCTAGCAGAACCAGAGAATTCAGAGAGATTCCACCAAAGCTGAAGACTGAAGACTCTCTGAAATCCATAAGTTCTTGAAGACCAGACACTCTTCAAGATTTCAACACTCCTTGAAGACCAAACACTCTTCAAGACCTAAACACTTCTTGAAGATTAAAGACTCTTCAAGACTTCGAGACCTCAAGCTTTCTGGAAGACTGAAGACCCTTCAAGATCGAAAGACTTCCACAATTCTTGAATACTGAAAACCCTTAAAGATTGGAAGACTTCAACAACCCTTGAAGACCAAAGACTCTTCAAGACTCCAAGTAATCGATTGAAGCTTCAAACTCGAGATCAAGCGTTCCAGCCCTCGAGTGAAACACACTCACACACATAAGAGAGAGAATCAGAGGATTAAAGTTAGAGATTGTACACCCACACACATATTACATCAATAGAATATATTGTTTATTCCACGTGTCTCCATCTCCGAAGTTACGTGTGAACAGTGATGGTTGGAATTGGCTACAAAATGGGAGCCCTCCTCACCCTTGCATTTCACGATTTTCTTGAACCAGGTAAGACATCCGTTTTTTTAGCTAAAAATAGACTCCCCAAATCTCCCTATTTTAAAAAACCCTATATACATTTTTCTCCCTTTCCCACCTAACTTCCTTCTCCCACGTAGATTTTTTTTTCTACTTTCCCTAGCCTCACGTTTTCTTCCTCTCACCATCACACTCTCACTCGATTCCACATTGCCATCAACAATCTCTACACACAAAGGTGTTGTATTCCCAAACCCAATTGTCACAAACTTTCTGAGTATTTTAAGAATTTGTTCTTAATTCTTTCTCTAATAGTTTTTTTTCTTCTCTTTCATGAAATTAATTTGTCCATTTTTTTTATATAAAGTTTAGTTTATTTGTTTATCGTTTCATTTGCTTTATTTTAATGTGTTTTTTGCATTTAGGAAGTTATGTGAATAATACTTTAAAATATCTTTTAGAGAACATTTGACAATTGGATGCGTGTATTATATTGAATTTTATCATTTATATTTTAGTTTAGTTAAACCTTTAGAGTTGATTGTTATATGTCATTATGTTTAATTTGTTAATTTAAATTATTTACAATTGAATATTGTATTATTTATAATTTAGTCATGTGATTTCATTGAATTAATATGTAGACATTTTTGCTTAAACCAATGATTATTTTCTTATTTGTGTTAAAAAAAAAAACTCCAATGACGGAATCTCAAATTTTTGGGACTTTTTTATTAATATTGTAAAAATTAAAACTTATTATTAATATATTGCTGTTTTCAAACTTATTATTGATATATTGTTGTTTTTATTCTTCGGTCAAGAGACGACCTTTGTACTTTTTATTTAAAAAAAAAGAAAAACACGCTGTAAGAGACGACCTACAAATGAAACAAAAATATCAGAGTTTTTGAAATCCCGCCCAGTGAAGAGACGACCTATTGATTTAAAAAAAATATTAAAACGAAAATTTTAAATGGCTGAAAACGCGACACGCTTCGGTTTGCGTGTAGGCCGTCTCTTCAAGAGGCGACCTGTGCCCTTTTTTTTTTTCCTAAACCCTTCTCACCTTTTCGCTTTCCGCCTTTCACCTTTCGTTGACGAGCGCTCGGGTAAGATTTTTTTTTTCTTTTGTTTTCCAGCCACTATTTTCTTTTTATATTTGATTTTATTTGTCTTATTCGAGTAAAGGAGGCGTTTTTTGTCGCTGTTTGGGGACAAAACGACTGTTATAGGCAATTTTGGACCACCCGACGCACAAGGAGCTGACGAGGACAACCGGGCAGAAATAGGGCTGAGAGATGGATCCCAGAGGCAAAACCAGCAAGCGGGACGGGTCAAGACCGAAGGGGTCGGGCGCCTTGCCCGACCCCCCTACTCGGCCCGCTTGCGCGGGCCGAGTCCCACCGACTCCGCTCGATCCTTGCAGTCTTCAGCCGCCCCGGTTCCGCCTGGTTCGTCCTGAAACGCCTCCGAATTCCTAAAAACCCTAGGAGCACGAGCAGGTATTTATACCCCTCTTCGCCACTGAAGAAGGGGACCCGAACTCAATTCTCGACTCTCTTTCCCTTGCTCTCTAGCTCTCCCTTCCGTTTTCTGACTTAAGCATCGGAGGCGGTGTGGCTAGCACCACACCGGTGTGCAGGTTCTCTCTTTTGCAGGCCACGTCTTCCCCCTCATCTACAAATTCACCGTTGATGGCACGTGAAGGTCAGGTGAGTTTCCTCTGACCAAAATCGACCATCAACAGTTGGCTTAGAGTGTGTTCCAAGGAATGTATGAAGACAACATGCGAGCCTAAGCTTACTGCTTAGTGCCCACGCTCAAACATGCGAGCCTATAGTGCCCACGCCTCATGCGAGCCTATAGTGCCCACGCCTCATGCGAGCCTATAGTGCCCACGCCTACATGCGAGCCTATAGTGCCCACGCTTCATGCGAGCCTATAGTGCCCACGCCTACATGCGAGCCTATAGTGCCCACGCTTCATGCGAGCCTATAGTGCCCACGCCTACATGCGAGCCTATAGTGCCCACGCTTCATGCGAGCCTATAGTGCCCACGCCTACATGCGAGCCTATAGCGCCCACGCTTCATGCGAGCCTATAGTGCCCACGCCTACGTGCGAGCCTATAGAGCCCACGCTTCATGCGAGCCTATAGTGCCCACGCCTCCATGCGAGCCTATAGAGCCCACGCTTCATGCGAGCCTATAGTGCTCACGCCTACATGCGAGCCTAAGCTTTTCAGCTTAGTGCCCACGCTTGCTTGCGAGCCTAAGCTTTTTAGCTTAGTGCCCACGCTTCTCATGCGAGCCTAGGCTTCCACGCTTAGAGCCCACGCCACTGCTCACGAGCCTGGACTACCAAGTCTACCTCACTTCAGAGCTCAAACACTTGCTCAAGCACTTCATGTAAGTCAAGCTCACCTGGCGGAGGCCGAGACCGAGCACCTCTTGCCAAAATCGAGCACCTCTTGCCGAGGCCGAGCACAAACTTTAAAGGTATTCTCCTACTTACTCAACTATACTTTGTGTTTTAATGAAGTTTTACTTGAGATTGGGGGCTGCAAAGGGGATATGCACTCCCTATTAAACAAAAAGCAAGTAACAGGGGATATGCACTCCCTATTAAACAAAAGGCACACTAGCTTAGCATGTCTAACCAATGGTTAAATGCTCTGGCTTACTCTCCTATTATTTTCCTACAAAAACTAAGAATGCAAGGAGCTAAGTTTTGAGCTAAAAGGGGCATGAGGCCGAAGCCGACCCTAGCCTTTTCCCTCATTCTTCTTTTGCAGAAATTAACTTTTTGATGCAGGATCATGAGATCTTCCATTTTTCCTACATTTTACTTGTGGATAAGCCTTGGATCCGGAATGATGCACTCCGAAGCGCCCGGTGGGGGTTCGGGGGCAACGCCCCCTAAGCAAAATTAGAAAAATGCTCGGCCTCTTCCCGAGGCCGAGGCCGAGCTGACAAGCTAAAAGGAAGATGGCAGTGCTCGGCCTCTTCCCGAGGCCGACCAGCACCAATTTTGTAATCCCTCACCTTTTCTCATTTCTATCTCACCTAACCCCTATTCAGGGAGTTTTGTTTTGTCTATTTCTATCCCATAATGCAGGATAGCAATGAATCCGCACAAAAGACAGCACAGAGCAAGGATCATTACTCTTAAATCGGGCTTAAGGAGCTCAACCGATAGCACTAAGTCGCACCTGAATCCCAATTCAAGAGTGGGGGCTTCATGTTATAGGCAATTTTGGACCACCCGACGCACAAGGAGCTGACGAGGACAACCGGGCAGAAATAGGGCTGAGAGATGGATCCTAGAGGCAAAACCGGCAAGCGGGACGGGTCAAGACCGAAGGGGTCGGGCGCCTTGCCCGACCCCCCTGCTCGGCCTCGGCCCATGGTCGGCCTCGGCCCATGGCCAAGGCCGACCCTCGGCCCGCTTGGGCGGGCCGAGTCCCACCGACTCCGCTCAGTCCCTGTAGTCTTCAGCCGCCCCGGTTCCGCCTGGTTCGTCCTGAAACGCCTCCGAATTCCTAAAAACCCTAGGAGCACGAGCAGGTATTTATACCCCTCTTCGCCACTGAAGAAGGGGACCCGAACTCAATTCTCGACTCTCTTTCCCTTGCTCTCTAGCTCTCCCTTCCGTTTTCTAACTTAAGCATCGGAGGCGGTGTGGCTAGCACCACACCGGTGTGCAGGTTCTCTCTTTTGTAGGCCACGTCTTCCCCCTCATCTACAAATTCACCGTTGATGGCACGTGAAGGTCAGGTGAGTTTCCTCTGACCAAAATCGACCATCAACAACGACAACAAATCTGAGGGAGGACCACAAACTTTGTCGGTATGTAAGCTTTTTTTTTTTTTTTTTTTTTAGTTTTTTTTCATCTCATTGTGATATTTTTTTTATTATACATGTTATTTTGGAGTTATTTTGTTGGTGTTTGGTTATTTGATTTTTTTTTTTTTTGAAAATGGTTATTTGATTATTGTGTTTTATTATTTGTTGAATTTTTTTAGATTGGAATAAAAAACATAATAATTTATTTTGTGTTTAGAAATATTACTATATTTAATTAGTTTAAAGTTGGTTAGTTTTCTTAATTACATTATTGTATTTTGGTATTTGTTGGATTTTTTTAGATTAATATGAATAATGTAGATTGTTGTTTTTAGAAATATTAATATATTTGATTAGTATAAAGTATATTGATTTTCTTAATTAGATTATTGTAGTTTAGGATTTGTTGTATTTTTTAGATTTGCATGAATAACATATCAATTATTGTTGTTTTTAGGAAATATTAGTATATTTAATTAATTTAAGGTTCGTTAGTTTTTTTTTTAATTAGATTATTGTATTTTAGTATTAGTTGGATTTTTTTTTATATTAGCACGAATAGTATAATAATCTTGTTAGATTTTAGTAACATTAGCATAATTAATTATTTTAAAGTTTATTATTTTTCTTAATTAGTTACTAGTATTTTAATATTGGTTGGATTAGATAATCTTGTTAGATTTTACTAATTTTATATCTTATTTATTTCGTCATAGAAAAATGGAAGACAAATGTCTGAGATTTATTTTGCATACAAATGGTTGCATGATTGATGGTGTAGATGGAGTTGAATATGACCAACCACCTTGTGGAGGTTTTACACTTAATGTGAATAGTGGGGTTGTGTTTGAACAATTTGTTGAAATGGTTGGGATGTCAATTGGTGTAGATGTAAGGGTCAATCAATTAGAGATAGTGTACAAGCACCCTAAGGTAACACTGTCAGGATCTGTAAGGTTTATGCCAATATCAATTCCCAACATTCAAGCGATGAAGTTAATGTTTTCGATTGCGATGCCTGTCCCAAATTTAGTACATTTATATGTCACTGTGGGAAGGATAGACATTGATGTTCCAAATGAAGGCGAAACTCTTAGCCAATGTCTTGAACCTAGTCAATGTCTTGACCTTGAACCTGAATCGGTTGTGCCACCATGTGATGGTGAAGATATGGTGGTAGATAATACTTTTAAAGACCTAAGGACCGAGACAGATGATGAATTTGAAGAATTGGGTTTCGATGGTCGTGAGCATACTGTCCCTTTAGAAACATTCACTCACTTGGATATGGATGTCATAGATAGCATTACAAAACATGATCATATTGTAGCCCCAACAATCGTTGAAAATTACTTATTCTATACGGGGCTAATATGTCAAAACAAGGAAATTCTTCAACACTTGGTAAAATGTTTTGCAGGTAAGTGTCATGCACCGTATGAAGTTGTTGAGTCAACACCAGCAATATGGGCAATACGATGTAAGAAGTGGTAAGATGGTTGCAAATGGCGACTTCGTGCCATTAAAAAAAAAATCGCATGGACTTTTTGAGATCACTCAGTATGTTGATCAACATGTCTGTTTTTATTCAGAACTAAACCAGAGTCATGCACAACTAGATTCTTCGATGATTGCGTTGGAATTCTGTGAATCAGTGAAAGAGAAACCTTCGATTAGTGTGTTAAAACTACAATCTGAAATAAGATCTAAGTTTGGGTATCATGTTCCTTACCATAGAGTGTGGGAAGGAAAAAGAAAAGCTTTAGCCAAAGTCTTTGGCGATTGGGATGAATCGTATAAACTTCTACCCAAGTGGATGTATATGGTGAAACACACTAATCCTGACACATGAGTAGAGTGGAAAATAAAGACTACACAGAGTGAAGGACATGCCATCCTTACTTCTGTTTTTTGGGCATTTGGACCTTGTATTGAGGCTTTTAAGTATTGTCTGAAGGATTGGAATTTCCAATTCCGTTACAGCGGAAACAATTGGACTGAATCGTATTTTAATTTCGTTCTACAAAATACTAGTACATTGGCAAAATTCAGAATTCATAATTCTACAAAATTAAGGTTAAGCAAACTCACCGTCGTTGTCGACTCAGAACGATCAAGAACGCCTTCTTGATTTGCAGGGACTAAAAGCGAAATCACCAACGATATTTTAGACACCACCATGAGATTTTCCCGCTATCCTCTGGGATCAGGAACGAGATTGTGGGATCTCTGAATCTCGAATTTGGAATGGAAAAACAGAGAAGAATTTCTCTCTGTTTTTTTTTTTTTGTTGAGAGAGAATGAGAGAGTGAGAAATCTTGAGAGAATGCAAATTATGCAGAATCCTCCTACGGCCAAAAGACCCCTTCTGCGTTAACTTAATCCTTGGTGTGAGGGATGGTGACATGTGTCATACATCAAATAACACCTTAAAATTAACAATTAATTAAAATTAATTAAATACAATTAATTAAAATATAATTTAATTCATCATATTAACTAATCAATTAAATATCTCCATATTTAATTGCATGTGCATTTTAATCATATTAAATGCATTGCCCTCACATATTATATGGTTTTAATTAAGATTAATTAAATCATATTTAATTAAATTAATTGAACCACATAATTAATTAATTCAATGATTAATTAAATATCACATATTTAATTAACCCATCTTTTTAATCATATTCAAATGTGCATCTCTCTTATAACCTATAGTTTTAATATGAATCCAATTCACATTAAAATTAATCTATAGATATTAATTTAATTAAATCACATTTAACTAAATTAAATTGAACAATTAATTAATTCAAAATTAATTAATTATTGTGATTAATTAAATATCACATATTTAATTAATTACATATTAGAATCATATTCTAATTTATCTCTCATATAATATATAGTTTAATTAAATCGCATTTAATTTAAACTAAATTGAATAATTAATTAATTCATAATTAATTAATTAATTATATATTTGAACTCCTTCAAATATATTATTCTCTCAATTTAATAAAGTTTAATCTCAAATTAAACTTTATATTATAATGTATCACAATACATTATATTAATTGTATCTCATACAATTAACTTGATTCCCAAAATTGAATTTGAACTATTCAAATACTTTCAAGATAAATTGTTCCCAATTACTCTTTACGAGCTAGCAAGGGGACCTAATGGACCTACAGATCAGAAGCTCCAATGATATGAGGTTAACTGACTAAACTCATTAATTGAGTTAACCAATATTCATTAACTATGGGTCACTCCACTAAAGACCCACAGCTGCACTCTTCTCACTGTAGAATGTTTCTGTGTCCACGGATATTGACCAATAACGGTAAGTCAATCCTTCACGAGTGTTCGTAACTACTGTAGCCACCTATTTTTGTCCGACTTATTAAATTAATTGCTAATTTAATCATTAAAATGCATAATTATGCTTGCCAATTTGGTTTGATTTTTAATTGGTTGTATTCAATCTCCATTAAGGTTTTTTTTTTTTTTTTTTTTTTTCATATTTGCTAATTTAGTTGGAATAAAATTTAGAAAAACCCCAAAGAAATATAATTTTGAAATCTTGAGTTTGTTGGTAAAATGTTTAGTGCTTTTTGGTGTTTGCTCCTTTTTTGGCATGATTTTCAAATTCAAAAAAAATAACCAAATTTCATACACCAAAAAGAGAAATGGATTGGCCTTTATAAATCCTTCTTCTTGGAGGAAAAAAGGGGGAGAGGGAGGCACCCAAAAAAAAACCCTAGAGTTCTTCAACCTACAAAAAAAACCCTAGAAATGAGCCACCAAAAAAAAAAAAACCTAGAAATCAGCCACCACAAAAAACCTAGAGAAAAAAAAAACAGCATTCATACTCTTCCATCCCACATCCATGGTGAGTTCCATATACAGAGAAAAAAAAAGAGTAGCAGTGAGTCTTCTACACAAAAAAGACAAGCCAAGCCCTTCATTCTACAAAAAAAAAAAAAAAAAAAAAAAAAACGCAATGATAACCATGTAGCTTAGTTGGAGGTTGCATTTTGGTAGGGCTTCGTCTCAAGGATCCGCGCCTCAAACAAGAAGCGGAGTTTAGTGTTGTTCTTGGTTCCATCCTTTAAACGTTTTGTTTTTTTTGCTTCTCCTTATTCTTGCTTTTGAACGCCCTGAAAAACAATAGTTGAGTAAGGGTATTTAAAGTTTACTTTTGTTGCATTGTTATCCTTTACTCTTTATTTTGCTCATCTTTCTTGCATATGCTTTAGTTTTTTTTTTGTTGTCAATCTTATTTGTCTATCTATGTTTATACTCATCTCTCCTTTTCTTTTTCTTACCTATTATGAGTTTTACTTATAAAAAGTAGAAAAGCAAGATGTGTAACAAAAAAATGGATTGAAAAAAAATAAAGTATATACATACCTTAGTTAGATGGTTGGGTTTTGCTTTCGGTTAAAAGAAAATAGTTATAACACAGTGGCTGTGTGAGAAAGTTAGAAGAAAGGAGGGTGTAAAAAAAATGGTGGGAATAGAAAGTTAGAAGAAGGCAAGGTATAAAATGAAGTTAGAAGAAGAAGAGTAAAGAAAAAAGTTTGAATCTGTTTACTTCTATTTCTCTTTCTATTATTATTAAACAATGTGCATCTTCATTTAGCTTTTCCTGATTTTTTTTGTATGTTCCTTCTTGCATTAGCCACAGAATGGGCGGCAATTTTGCCGCCCATTTCCATCGTTTTTTTTTTATAATTTTAATTTTAGTTCTATTTTATTTTTCTTTTCTTTTTCTGAATTTATGTTTATCTCTTACTTCATTTTTTTTTTTTGAGAAGTACTTCATTTGCTTCCTTCTATTTATTCTTTGGTATTATTATTGTTATTGTTATTTTATTTTCTTATTTCTTTTATATCAAATTGATATATTTATGTTCTTGTGTTTCTTTTTTGGTTTATTCTTTTATTATTATCAAATTGATATATTTATGTTATGTTATAAAATGCATTGTGCTAATCTTTGAATTCATGTGTTTTTTTTTTTTAAAAATATATCCAACGATGGAATCTTGAAATATTTGGAAGTCCGATTTTCTAGTTTTCCCGAGGTGAGGAGTTGATTCTTTGGGAGTCCGAGATTGATTCCAATATGTTCTTAAATTTTATAATAATTGAATGTGTATTTTGCTCGTTTGCTTAATTATTATGTTACTTTATCATATATTAAAATTTTAATTTTGGTCAATTGTGTTTGTATATGTTAATGTTGCATTATTATATTAGTGTTGTTGTTATTGTTATTATTATTACTATTTTGTTGTTGTTCTTATTATTATTACTATTACTATTATTATTATTATTATTATTTTAAGCTTCAAATTCTCAACCATTTTAACTTTCCTTTGATCAATTTTAAACTTATTCCAAAATCTTATTTTCTAATTCCCTAATGCTATTTGCTCTTTTTGAGCTTATAAAAGTTTTATCCTTAAAATGTTATTTTCAAAGGGTTTTATAACATTTTCTTAAAATTTATTTTAAGACCGTTTTTTCCTAAAAAAATTCTATGATGGAATCTAAAAATATTTGGGAGTCCGATTTTCTAGAATTCTTAAGGTGAGGGATCTTAATCTTTGGGAGTCCGAGATTTTGATCCCAAGAAAAAATGAATTTAATTTAAAAAAATGTTTTAAAAAAAATCTTTCCCTTTTGGATTGCTATCCTATGACGGAATTAGGGAATGGTATAATTCTCTAATATTCTTGAGGTGAAGAATTTTAATTCTAATATAGCAAAATCAAAATGGAATTATTTCCACTTATTTTATGGGATCATTACTTCAAATATTGGAGTAATGAGAGGTAAAATAAGACATTGTTTTAAAAATGTCATTTTTCCTAAATAATATTTTCTTCCAAATTATTTTCAATTCAAGATAAAATTTTGGCCATCGTTTTTAACGGGTGTTGTGGGGTTCTAACACTTTCCCCATACACAAACAACTCCCGAACCCAAATTTGGTTTTCATAGACCGTTTTTTTATTATTTTTCTTAAAATGATAGTTTTATCTTATTTTGGTGTCCAATCACACCATAAAAAAGATTGGTGGCGACTCATGTTATTTTACCCCTTTTCGAGGACGTCGGCTGCTCCGCGTCGCAGGCACGTGGCGACAACTACAACTGGGTCAAATTACCATTTTACCCCTGTGTTACCTCTGGCTCCTTAAGTACCAGTGCTCCTCTAATGAACAACCTGTTTATGGTCCAACCAGTAAACAGAATGTCCCTCTCGGGCCAGTGAGAGGGCGGGATCCCTTTGTTCAAGACTCGGAGTCACCACTTAAGGGAACACTCATCTACTTCTCCTAGAAGTGGGAAGGAGTGAATTCCATCTTGTGTTGTCATGTCCCCAGCCCCCCACTCGGTCTTGTCCCCAAGAAGGTAGGCTTATTGAGTCGGCGTGCAGGCCACTCTCACCCGTACTAATCAAAGGACAATCCCTCGTGAGAAGGAGTTCATGACACACTCAGGATTAAGACTGAGTTACCTAGGTCATCCTATTGAAACAATAACCTAACTAGTTAACGGTGTTACATCTAGTGGTTTACTATTTCGTGGTCCGGTCTTATGCAAACTCATTGCATAGGTGATAACTCTCCAAAAGGGAGTTATTTGGACCTTATTTCTATATTTATTTGCGTGTCTTTTGTGCTTAATAGGGTTGCTTTTAGATAGATATTATATGTTTTAACCCATTTGGAAGAATGGAAACTTTGGAAATTATTTTGTGCAGAATATGTTGTTGGGCGACAAGAGGGAGCAAACTCTGTGCTGGAGCAAAGCTGGGAGCAAAAACTGTTGGGTTTTATGCCCTAAAACTCGTAGATAGTGAATGTAAACAAATTTTATACTTGTGTTTAATAAAATGTTATTTAGTTTCTGCAATAAAATGTTATTGTTAAATATTGCACTATTTGACCCAAATCCAATAAACTAAGATCCAAGGTTGTTTGTATGTAACTTGAACTAGTATGTGGGGACATACGGGGATCGATATTCAAGTAACAACCTAAAAGGTCTATAGTACAAGGATAAGGCTGGGTACCTTATCCTGGTGACACTATGGATACGGCCCACTTTGTATTATGATACAAACGCTATGATCCAACGCGTTCATGTAGTTGACATGCGAGTGGGGGTATCCTATGCAATGAGTTTGCATAAGACCGGATCGCGAAATAGTTAACCACTAACTGTAACACCGTTAGTTGGCTTGGTTTCTATTTCACTAGGATGACCTAGACAACTCAGTCTCAATCCTGAGTGGATTATGGACTCCTGTTCACGAGGAGTTGTCCTTTGATTTGTATGGGTGAGAGTGGCCAACACGCCGACTCAATAAGCCTACCATTTTGGGGACAATACCGAGTGGGGAGCTGGGAACATAATCACACAAGATGGAATTCACTCCTTCCCGACTCTAGGGTAAGTAGAGGTGTGTTCCCTTAAGTGGTGTCTCCGGGACTTGAACAATGGGCCCAACCCTCTCTATGGCACGAGAGGGACTTCTGTTTGTTGGTTGGACCTCAAACATGTTGTTCATTAGAGGAGCACTGGGGACTTAAGGACAAAGATGTAAACCAGGGGTAAAACGGTAATTTGACCCAGCTAGGATACGAACACACGTGAAGGACTGACTTGTAGTATTGGTCGATATCCGTGGACACAGAAATATTCTGCAGTGAGAAGAGTGCAGCTGAGGGTCTTTAGTGGAATGACCCACAGTTAACGAATGAAGACTAACTTGGTTAATGAGTTTAAGCCGATTAGTCTCGTATCGTTGGAGCTTCTGATCTGTAGGTCCATTAGGTCCCACTGGTAGCTCGTAAAAAGACTTGAAGCAAACAAATATAAATTGTAAATTGAAAGTGTTCAATTTATTTGGGGAATCGTATAATGTATATTGATGCATTATAATATAAAGTTTATGAAACTTTATAATATAATTTTTGAATTAATTTAAAAAATTAATTCTTGAGAGAAAATATTTGAAAGAGTTCAAATCAATTTAATATGAATTGGATTCATATTAATTTTAATAAAATCCCTAAGATTAAATATATGATATTTAATTGGGTAATTAATTAATCATGGAATTAATTAATTATTTATTAAAATTAGAGACCTTTTCCTATTAGGAAAGAAAATATTTGAAAGAGTTCAAATAAATTTAATATGAATTGGATTCATATTAATTTTAATTTTAATAAAATCCCTAAGATTAAATATGTGATATTTAATTGGGTAATTAATTAATTATGGAATTAATTAATTATTAAAATTAGATATTGTTCAGATAATAGATTTGAAATTATTCCTAGACCTTTTCCTATTAGGAAAAGGTCTTGGCCTTTACCTATATATAGGACCCCTGGGGTGGGGTGAAAGGCATCCCATTGTCTCTCCTTCTCTCAGAGATATCTCCCAAAAGACTCCCACAAGTCTCCTGCTTCAAGAAGTCTTAGAGATATACCGGTGTAGCCGATTGGTGGTGTTCACACAAGAGGGTTGCTGCGTTTTCAATCTCATTGGCATGAAAAGGCGAATTGATCAAGGCTTTCTACAAAAGTAAGTTTTCTATGAAATCCTTGATCACTAGAATCAATCTAGTTGATTTTTTAGCATGTTTATAGCCTATGTACAGCCCTTTAAATAGAGATTTATTGCTGTAATATTTTGCAAATTGTATTGGTATTTCAATTAGAATCTAAGACTCTGAGTAGGTTCGGTAATACTTTCCACTGCGTGGGGCTTTTATCCCTTCAAAAACTGCCACGTCACAGCTCGTTAGCCAATTTAACAAACTGAATTCTGTTAAGCTAATCTCGGGATAAAGGAGCAAGGAGAGCCATCCACGTGTCTAGGTCAACCTGATTCAAGCTTTCCTCAACTCTATAAAAGGAGATAGCCGCCCAAGTCCAAATTGATTCCATCTTTGGGAGAAACACTCCATTCGTGGAAAGGTTACTTCCACCTTTGGGAGCCGAATAGAGGAGAGATTGGAGACCATCAAGAAGACCATCAATTGCAAGCTGATCAAGGGAATTAATATTTTCTTGCATTATTTTGTAATTATGGATA
Organism: Luffa aegyptiaca; assembly: GCA_017139565.1. Classification (NCBI taxonomy): domain Eukaryota; kingdom Viridiplantae; phylum Streptophyta; class Magnoliopsida; order Cucurbitales; family Cucurbitaceae; genus Luffa; species Luffa aegyptiaca. The sequence goes on from CM029397.1 coordinate 31,539,251, forward strand.
TGTTTACTCAGATTGTAACGTGTGTTTCCATGCATTTTATGAACTAAGTAGCTTTAGGCGTTGGTTAGGGAACATGTGATTGCCGTGCTTAATTTCTAGTAATAAATATTGATTCTATGCATCTTGATTAATTGTTGTGTTTATTTCTATTTTATGCCTGCCTGGCCAGCCGGTATGAATACCTCTCTCTAGTTTCAGGGATTATTTAGAGAGTGTGTGGCGGTTAATCACACTAGATCATTGTGTATTGGTGAACGCCAGTGACTGAGCTAGGGATAGCCAGTTGCCTAGTGCTTGATCAGTAGTGCTTCATTGGATTTGAAACATATTCTAAAAAATCCGGAGTTCCGGGAGGAATCCTCTAATAAGACTGCGAGAGTTTTGCATGATCAATAATATTGCTAGAGCATCTTTTAAAACAATTACTAAATCTTGACCAGCGCCTGTTTCTAATCTGTCTTCCTATTTGTTTACTTTCTGTTCTGTCATTTCTTTTGCTTCAGCATTATTCCTATAAAAACTAATCATTTTTACCATCTTTGAAACCATTGAAAAGTTATACAAAATAGATAAAGTGGAAGCTAGTTCAGACCTTGGATTCGATAATACTTATTACTTGCTGCGGACTGTGTATACTTGCACAGAGTCTAGAGTCTATTTACATATCATTTTTACTCACTCTAGGAACCCAACAAGTTTTTGGCGCCGTTGCCGGGGAACTTGAATAAGTTTTTATCTGATCTGTTTTGTGTATGTGTTTTAGTGGTTTGGTGCTAGAACTTTTTGATTGTTTCTTTTGTTTTTGCAGGTGTGAGTTTGGTGCATGAGCGATCCGCCTGGGGTAAGGTTCGAGCTTGATCCAGAAATCGAGAGGACATTTAGGAGAAGAAGGAGAGAGTAGTGTAGAAACCAGAATTCAATGGCTGATGTGCCGCGTCTCCCGCAAGGTCCTGAAGACCCAGCGAACCCCCAGCAGAATCGTGTGCTGCAGCAAAACTAGCCGCTGGAGCAAAATAGACAGCAAAATAATCAGGCTGAGAATCCTATCTTGGTAGCGAACGATAGGGCCAAAGCCATTCGAGCGTATGCTTTTCCAATGTTTGATGAGTTAAATCCAGGGATTGCACGTCCTCACATTGAGACAGCAAATTTTGAAATGAAACCGGTAATGTTTCAGATGTTGCAAACCGTGGGGCAATTCCATGGTTTGTCATCTGAAGACCCTCATTTACATCTTAAGTCTTTTTTAGGAGTTAGTGATTCTTTTGTAATTCAAGGAGTGCCTAGAGATGCCCTTAGATTAACTTTGTTCCCGTATTCTCTTAGGGATGGAGCAAAGGCGTGGTTAAATTCTTTTGCTCCAGGATCAATTAGGACATGGAATGAGTTAGCAGAAAAATTTTTGAGTAAATATTTCCCACCAAATAGAAATGCTAAATTGAGGAGTGAAATAGTAGGGTTTAGGCAACTTGAAGATGAGACTTTTAGTGAGGCTTGGGAGAGGTTTAAGGAGCTTTTGCGAAAGTGTCCCCACCATGGTTTACCACATTGTATCCAAATGGAAACATTTTACAATGGGTTAAATGGAGCAACCCAAGGTATGGTTGATGCTTCGGCTGGAGGGGCCCTTTTGGCAAAAACTTTTAATGAAGCCCATGAAATTTTAGAAAGAATATCAACTAATAGTTGTCAGTGGTCGGATGTTAGAGGCACAAATAAAAAAGTTAAAAGTGTGTTAGAGGTTGATGGTGTGTCTACCATTAGGGCTGATATTGCAATGTTAGCTAACGCTCTTAAAAATGTGACAGTGGTTAGTCATCAGCAGCCACAAGCTGTGGAGCCTGCTGCATTGGTGAACCAAGTTGCAGAGGAGGCATGTGTCTATTGTGGTGAAAATCACAACTACGAGTTTTCCCCAACAATCCAGCTTCTGTGTTTTTTGTAGGTAATCAAAGGAATAACCCTTATTCTAACTTTTATAATCCAGGTTGGCGCAACCATCCCAACTTCGCATGGGGAGGACAAGGAAGTAATGTGTAAGCACAACAAAAGGTGAACCAGTCAGGATTTGCTAAAGCGCAGGTATTGCCCCAGCAAAATAAGCAAGCTTTGCCCCAGCAAAGTTCGGAGAGTTTTCTTGAGGCAATGATGAAAGAATATATGGCTCGTACAGATGCCGCTATTCAAAGTAATCAAGCTTCAATGAGAGCCCTGGAATTGCAAATGGGCCAGCTAGCTAATGAGCTGAAGGCAAGGCCTCAAGGGAAACTTCCTTCAGATACTGAACACCCTAAAAGGGAAGGTAAGGAGCAGGTAAAGGCAGTGACTCTTAGGAGTGGTAAGCCACTAGAGGAAAGAAAAGAGCCGAGTAAACCCCAGGAATTAGATAATAATTGTGATAAAAATGTTGTTATTGAGAAAGAGCTGGAGTCTGGTCAGGGTGTTGGAGGCAGCAATAAAGATGCTGGAGCATCTGGTGCTGTTCCAGATGTGGAACCACCTTATGTGCCGCCCCCACCTTATGTGCCACCTCTACCTTTTCCACAAAGGCAAAGGCCTAAGAATCAGGATGGTCAATTTAAAAAGTTTTTAGAGATTCTTAAGCAATTGCATATAAATATCCCTTTAGTAGAAGCTATTGAGCAAATGCCTAATTATGCTAAATTTCTTAAGAATATTTTAACTAAAAAGAAGAGGTTAGGTGAGTTTGAAACTGTATCTCTTACTGAGGAATGTAGTGTTATTCTTAAGAATGGGCTACCAACCAAGGCTAAGGATCCAGGATCATTCACTATACCTGTGTCTGTAGGTGGAAAAGAGTTAGGTAGAGCACTTTGTGATTTAGGTGCAAGCATTAACCTTATGCCTCTTTCGGTCTATCGAAAGCTAGGTATTGGTGAAGCTAGGCCTACCACAGTCACACTCCAACTAGCTGATAGGTCTATCACATATCCTGAGGGGAAAATTGAGGATGTCTTAGTAAAGGTAGATAAATTCATATTTCCTGTTGATTTTATTATCTTAGACTATGAGGCGGATAAAGATGTCCCAATTATTCTAGGTCGTCCATTTTTGGCTACTGGTAGGGCATTGATAGATGTTCAAAAAGGGGAATTAACAATGAGGGTTTGTAATGAGGAAGTAAAATTTAATGTGTTTAAGGCCATGAAGTATCCAGACGAAATGGAAGATTGCTCTTTCATTAGGATTCTGGAGAACACAATTGTTGAGACAGCAATGCAGGATTCGGCTAGCAAACATTTGGAAGATCATGGAGAGGTTAGTGTAGAGGATTTAGAAGTTTGTTCTTTAGAGAGAAAAAATGAAACAGAAGTGTTTAGGTGTGAGGAAGTTTTTGAGTCTTTAGATTTAGATCGAAGAAAAGCTCCTCTTATTAAGCCATCCCTAATTGAGGCACCCACTTTGGATTTGAAGCCCTTGCCGGATCATCTAAAGTATGTGTATCTTGGGGAGGGTGAGACGTTGTCCATTATTGTTGCATCAGATTTAATGCCAGATCATGAAGAGGCCTTAATAAAGCTGCCCTTGTGTATTCTTCTAAAATCAATGTTCCAGGCGTATTTCATTGATGAGCGGTTATTTACAGTAACTCATATTAAGGCAGTGAAAACACCTTGGTATGATGACTTTTTCAATTACCTTGATTTTGGAAACTTGCCTCCTGGTTTATCAAAAGAACAGATGAAAGAATTTTTCCATGGGGTGAACTTTTATTTATCAAATGATGCATCTATGGTTAGACAATGTGTTGATTATGTCCGAGTGTTCAAGGTAAATGGACAGCGTGTGAAGCATTATTGGGGAGAGGAGTTCCGGATGAAATATCCTTCCCTAAAGCTAGTTGATGAATGAGAAAGCAAGATTTTTGCGGGAGCATTTCGCAGAGCAATATTTTGAGCTCCATGTGTTTGTTTTTATTTTCTCGCTGATATGATTTGATTTTAATTTGAATTAGGTTAGATTTGGTTTGTTTGATTTATTTTAAGTTCGTTGATATTTTTTTTTCAGTAGATTTTATTTTCAAGTATTTTTGCCAGTTTAGTTTTTATTTATTCAGATTAGATTTTAGTAGATTTTAATTCAGTTTGTATTTTTCAGTTATTTAAATTTTTGTTTAGATTAGATTTGAATAAAATTTCTCCTGATTTATTCAGTTTTGAAATTAAAAATAAAAGATAAGATTTGATTTGAGCGGTTAATTTATATTTGAATTTTCGATTCGATTTTTCTATTTTAATTTTGAATTCCGTATCCAAGATTCTTCAGGTAATCTTTTGTTCGGAAGGTTGTTGCGGCAATTTTATGGCTGAAGCAAATCGTCCGAATAAGAAGGGATTTCTTATGAGATAATTACTTTTTACCGTTTGAATTTTTGAATTTTCTGTGGGCAGGTAAAGTTGCATGAGTCATCTGATGGAGCCACGTGTCAAATAGGGATAATCGAAGGGTTTAGCCGTTGGACAGCGCATAATAAGTTACCATAGGCGAATGGAATCCAAGATTTTACCATTGGTGGTTTAATTGTTCAAATTGCATGCGGTTTTTGAACGGTAAAATCAATTAATGAGAGCAAAACCTTTCGGTTATGATTTGATTTGCTGAAGCTCTATTTATTCCAAACCCTTCGGTAAGTGCTTCTCACTCCATTTTCTTGTTTCAACCTTTGTCGTGTGCATTCTTCTTTCTTTGTTTCGATTTTCTGTAAGTCCTTTAAGTCTCCAATGGCGAAAACGAGAGCAAGAAAAGAGAGGGAGAATGAGGAGGAAGAGGTACCAGTTACCCCTGAAGTACAGAAAGTAAAAGCGAAGAAGAAGAAGACGCCGGAGGAAAAAGAAGCCAAAAGAAGGAGAAGGCAAGAAAAGCGGGCTGAAGATCAAGAAGCTGTATAGAAGGTTGTGGAAGACGTTGCTGCCACAGTGGTTGAAGAAGATCCGAAGGAACCAGAGGAACAAAATCCAGAGCAGACTGAGCCGAGAGTGGCGGATACAGAAAGAGATCAAGAAAAGAACACTGATGAGATTCAAGAAAAACAGGCTGAGGAAGTGCAGGAACTGTTGGGTTTTATGCCCTAAAACTCGTAGATAGTGAATGTAACCGTTGACCGGATATTAATGAAATAATATTGATATATTTTTCCATTAAATGTTATTAGTTATTTTATATTTGTTTTTTGCCTAAAAATAACCCTAATCCAATAAACTAGACATCCCAGGCTGTAATATGAGTCTTGAACTATATGTAGCGACATATGGGATCATTGTTCAAGAAACAGCCTAAAGGGTCTATAGTATAGGGATAAGACTGGGTGCCTTATCCTGGTGACACTATGGATACGGCCCACTTTGTATTTGATACAAACGCTACGATCCAACGCGTTCGTGTAGGAGACATGCGAGTGGGGGTATCCTATGCAATGAGTTTGCATAAGACTGGACCGCGAAATAGTAACCACTAGTTATAACACCGTTAACTAGTTGGTTTTCTATTTCACTAGGACGACCTAGACAACTTAGTCTTAATCCTGAGTTGATTATGGACTCCTGCTCATGAGAGATTGTCCTTTGATTTGCATGGGTGAGAGTGGTCAATACGCCGACTTAATAAGCCTACCATTTTGGGGACAAGACCGAATGGGGAGCTGGGAACATAATCGTACAAGATGGAATTCACTCCTTCCCGACTTTAGGGAAGCAGATGAGTGTTCCCTTAAGTGGTTACTCCGAGTCTTGAACAAAGGGCCCTACCCTCTCAATGGCACGAGAGGGTTTTCTGTTTGATGGTTGGACCACAAACAGGTTGTTCATTAGAGGAGAACTGGTACTTAAGGAAATAGAAGTAACCCAGGGGTAAAACGGTAATTTGACCCAGCTGGTGTTACGGACACTCGTGAAGGACTAACTAGTCGATATTGGTCTATATCCGTGGACACAGAAAATATGTCTGCAGTGAGAAGAGTGCAACTGTGAGTCTATAGTGGAATGTACACACAGTTGATGAATATTGATTAATTTGGTTAATGAGTTTGACCAATTAATCTCATATCGTTGGAGCTTCTGATCTGCAGGTCCATTAGGTCCCACTGGTAGCTCATAAAGTAATTTGAGGCAACTAAGTAATAAATGTAAATTGAAAATGTTCAATTTACCAAGGGAAACAAATATAATATATATTGATATATTATTATGAGAGAAATTAATATTTGAAGAAATTCAAATATTAATATAAATTTATGGAAGTTTGAAAGAGTTCAAATAATGAATTAATTAATTTAAGGCCTAAAATCTATTTGGGCAAATTAATTAATTCAAGGCCGGAAATTAAATATGTGATATTTAATTGGTGGTTAATTAATTAAAGAATTCATTAACCGGGTATTAATCAATTATGGAAATAATTAATCACTTAAGGAAGTGATTGATCATTCATGGAAATGATCTAATCACTTATGGAAGTAATTAGTCATTTGTGGAAAAGATTAATCAATTGTGGAATTGATTGATCATGGATTGATTAAATAAGGAATAAGATTGAATCAATTTTGGAAAAGATTGATTTAATTGAATATTTTATTCATGACCTCTCTTCTATAAATATAACACTAGACCTAATTGGTCAAGGATACTCTCCTCTTGCTCTTAGAATCATAAGACAAGACCTAGAATTCTCTCTAGCCTCCCTCTTAGAGAAAGACTCCCACAAGTCTTTTGCCTCTTAGACTTAGAGACATACCGGTGTAACCTCTGTGGTTATTGTGTCAATCAAGAAGAAATTTCCAGCGATTATAAGACAAGGAGGCTGCTGCGTTTTCGATCGTTGGAGCGTCGTTGGCGAAGAACGATCAAGTCTACAACGAAGGTTTGTAACGGTTCTTGCCCTTTTCTTTAGAAAAGCATGAAAATAAATTTAGATTTATTTTTCAGCATGTTTAAACCAATTGTCCAGCAACTTTAAAGTGTGTTTAAAGTGTATTTGAGTTTTTCGTAACGGTATTTTAATTTTAATTAATATACGGCGTAAGGTCCTTTCGATGCGCTTCCGCTGCGTGGGGACTTTTATTCCCTTCAGGAACATCATGCAGAGGTTGCACCTGAAGAAGGTAATGAGCAAGAACAGGAGGCTCGAGTGGAGGTGATCATGCCGGAGGTACCCAAACGTCGCCGCATTAAGAGGAAAGAGGGCCGCATCAAGGTAGTCCGAATTGATACCCCCTCGCCTCCAACTACTGACTCTGAAAGAGAGAATGCAGAGAAAGAAGAACGTGAGAAGAAGGAGGCCGAGGAAAAAGTAAGAGAAGAAGCAGAGAAAAAGGCTGAGGAAGAGCGGTTGCTCAAGCGAAGGACGGAAAATGGCAAAAGTGTTGCTGAAGCATCGGAAGAACCTGATGAGATAGAAGAGCCACAGTTGTCGTATGATCGCTTCGTCAACAATTCTGCCAGAGCAAAATATGCTGAGCTGCTGAAAAGAGATTTCCTGTTTGAGAGAGGATTTAGCGGTGATCTTCCGCATTTTCTGAGGACCGGCATTGCAAACCACGGGTGGGAGTTGTTTTGTGCAAAGCCTGAGTCTGTAAACGCACAGGTGGTGCGCGAATTTTATGCAAATATTGACAAGGAAGATGGTTTCCAAGTGATTGTTCGAGGAGTCGAAGTCGACTGGAGTCCTAGTGCTATTAACGCACTGTATAACCTTCAGAATTTCCCCCACGCAGCGTATAATGAGATGGTTGTGGCGCCATCTAATGAGCAGCTGAGCGATGCTGTGCGGGAAGTGGGTATTGAAGGGGCACGGTGGCAACTGTCAAAAACAGAGAAAAGGACGTTTCAGTCAGCTTATCTGAAGAGGGAAGCAAACACATGGATGGGGTTTATCAGACAGAGGATGCTTCCAACGACTCATGACTCAACGGTCTCTAGGGAACGGGTTCTTCTGGCTTTCGCGATTTTGCGGTCTCTCAGCATTGATGTAGGGAAGATTGTTGTTAATGAGATATCTGGATGTTGGAAGAAGAAGGTGGGGAAGCTGTTTTTCCCGAATACCATTGCCATGCTTTGCAAGCGAGCAGGGGTTCCAGAGAATGAAGAAGATGTTATTTTATTTGACAAAGGAATCATCGACACGCCTAACTTGGCACGGCTTCAGCGTACGCAAGAGGCGCGTCAGGGTGGACTTATCTACGGCATCAACACGATTTTAGAACAACTGGCACTGTCGGCCAGTAGGCAAGAGTTTGCCGAGAGGCAAGCTTTAACATTCTGGAACTATGTTAGGAGTCGTGATGCCAGTCTGAAGAAGGCGCTGCAGGAGAATTTTTCCAAGTCGTATCCAGCCCTTCCAGCATTCCCTGAAGATTTATTGAACCCCTGGATTCCGCCCCCACCGATGGAAAGAGGAGAAGGGGATGATGAAAATGAGCAGGTCCAAGAGGACTGACGGATGAAGTGGCCCTACGCGAGCATAATTTTTGTTCTGGAATTTTTGTTTGCTCGCGCATTTTCTAACCTCCTTTTCTGTTGATATTTTGTTTGCTTCTTTTGAATTTTTCTGCTCCTGACAATATATATATATATATATATATATCTGCTTTTGTAATCTCTTTCTATGTTTTTAATGAAATTTCCAAGTTGTTTTTGTTTGATGAGTATGGAGTAATTCTAACTTAACTAATTCTCTTTCTAAATTTTTGAAGCTTGGACTGGTTAAGCTTAATTAGATCAAGGTATTCTGATCTCCAGAAACCTTTTGCTTGAGCAATTCTTCTAGCCTGGTCATAGTTGCGGCAAAGAAGATTTTGGAGGTAGTGTTGACTTATTTGATCCACTTTAAGCTTAGGTCTAGTCCCGCGCTTAGTTTTAAAATTCAGATAGAAATATTTAAGTTTGGGGGTATAATTTAAAATTTTAATGATTCATTGGGGACAATGAATAATTCAAGTTTGGGGGACTTTTTGCTACTCCAATTGTTTTGCTCGAGCATTCCTCTCCTTCATTAAAAAGTTTGTTAGGTTATTGAGTAACCGGGGACATTTGTGATACCCACAGTTTGTCTTCGCGTCAAAAGGTGACCTAGGAAATGTGAAAAATGGTGAAAAATTATTTGCTGAAAAAAGTGATTGTTGAAAATTTTGCTGAGAAAAATCATGGAGCAAAAGTTTTGAAGGATGAATGATAATCTAGCAGTTTTTCTGTCTTCCAGAACTTAGGTGAGCTTCATCATGAAATGTTGCCATTCTGAGGGGCAAGAGATAGAATAACTAAGGATTTTTTAGCTTTACAAAGAGTATTTAGCCTAGTTGGTGATGAGTTTGAGGCAAGGGTATACTGCACCATAAAGTGGGTCATCCCATGCTTAAGAGCTTATGACTGTAGGGCTGCTTTAAGTCTGAAGAACAAAAATATAAACCCCTTAAAAATGTGTTTTAATATATCTGATAATAGAGCTAGGTTGTGGCAAGTTCTTAGAATTGAGTTAAAAGTGGTGATTATTTGTCCATGCCGGAAGAATTATTTTGCTGCAGCAGAGCTTGGTTTTGCAGAATGCTCAAGTAAAGGTTGAAGGTAATGTTGGATTATCTGTTGTGATTAAGCTATGTTTTGTCTAACGTTTTGAATTCTTGAAGGGAAGGTTGGTTAGTATTGCTCGGGACGCGCAATAGTTCAAGTTTGGGGGTGTGATAACTCTCCAAAAGGGAGTTATTTAGACCTTATTTCTATATTTATTTGTGTGTCTTTTGTGCTTAATAGGGTTGCTTTTAGATAGATATTATATGTTTTAACCCATTTGGAAGAATGGAAGCTTTGGAAATTATTTTGTGCATAATATGTTGCTGGGCGACTTGAGGGAGCAAACTCTGTGCTGGAGCAAAGCTGGGAGCAAAAACTGCCACGTCACAACTCGTTAGCCAATTTAACAAACTGAATTCTGTTAAGCTAATCTCGGGATAAAGGAGTAAGGAGAGCCATCCACGTGTCTAGGTCAACCTGATTCAAGCTTTCCTCAACTCTATAAAAGGAGATAGCCACCCAAGTCCAAATTGATTCCATCTTTGGGAGAAACATTCCATTCGTGGAAAGGTTACTTCACCTTTGGGAGCCGAATATAGGAGAGATTGGAGACCATCAAGAAGACCATCAATTGCAAGCTGATCAAGGGAATTAATATTTTCTTGCATTATTTTGTAATTATGGATATGCTTACTCAGATTGTAACGTGTGTTTCCATGCATTTTATGAACTACGTAGCTTTAGGCGTTGGTTAGGGAACATGTGATTGCCGTGCTTAATTTCTAGTAATAAATATTTATTCTATGCATCTTGATTAATTGTTGTGTTTATTTCTATTTTATGCCCGCTTGGCCAGCCGGTATGAATACCTCTCACTAGTTTCAGGGATTATTTAGAGAGTGTGTAGCGGTTAATCACTCTAGATCATTGTGTATTGGTGAACGCCAGTGACTGAGCTAGGGATAGCCAATTGCCTAGTGCTTGATCGGTAGTGCTTCATTGGATTTGAAACATATTCTAAAAAATTCGGAGTTCCGGGAGGAATCCGCTAATAAGACTGCGAGAGTTTTGCATGATCAATAATATTGCTAGAGCATCTTTTAAAACAATTACTAAATCCTGACCAGCGCCTGTTTCTAATCTGTCTTCCTATTTGTTTACTTTCTGTTCTGTCATTTCTTTTGCTTCAGCATTATTCCGATAAAAACCAATCATTTTTACCATCTTTGAAACCATTGAAAAGTTATACAAAATAGATAAAGTGGAAGCTAGTTCAGACCTTGGATTCGATAATACTTATTACTTGTTGCGGACTGTGTATACTTGCACAGAGTCTAGAGTCTATTTACATATCATTTTACTCACTCTAGGAACCCAACAATAGGATACCCCCGCTCACATGTCTCCTACATCGACGCCTTGGATCAATACGTCTGTATCGAATACAAAGCGGGCCGTATCACATAGTGTTACCAGGATAAGGTACCCAGCCTTATCCCTGTACTATAGACCTTTTAGGTTGTTACTTGAACACTGATCCCCGTATGTCCCCCACATACTAGTTCAAGTTACATATCAACAACCTTGGATCTTAGTTTATTGGATTTGGGTTATATTGTGCAATTTTAGACTTAAAATGACAATAACACTTTATTGCATAAACCTCAATAACACTTTATTGATACAAGTATATAATTCGTTAACATTCACTATCTACGAGTTTTAGGACATAAAACCCAACAAACTCCCACTTGGACTAAAAATCTAGTTTAGTGGGATGTACAATAATCTATTTTAGCAGTGGGTGTATAAATACATGTATAATACATAAAACGTATTCAATGTAGAAATACAATAAACTAGGGCATCACTATACCCATTACATAATGGTATCACTATACCCATTACACTTCTCCCACTTGTCCTAGAAACCAGAAGCGTTTTGGCTCAAAGAGAGAAATATACTAGGTAATTATAATATTCAAATTACTTGTTTTTTTTTTTTTTTAGTCAACTTACTTTATTCAAATATACACATCATACTGAATCTAATATTATATTAGGTACGCTCATGATAAGATCGTTAAATGGGCCACAAGATCAAGTAAGCATGAGGTGTTGTCATATGATCGATCCACTGGTGTATTTCACGTGAAAACTGGCTTCATTATTTCAATGCCAAAGGAGGGAATCTTCAGACTCAGAGGTTAACTGCAGACGAATGCTACTGTTCCTGCAATAAGTGGCAAACCTTTGGCATTCCATGTTCACATTTTATGGCAGTTTGCTCACGCTTGAATTTGAATTATGAAGATTTCATTGAGGACTACTATAAGCTTTCAACGTATACTCAGTGCTACTCTCCTCAGTTTCAACCGATCCCCCATGAGATTACTGGATCACCCCTCCTAATTTCCCTGTCCTATATGCTAACCCAAAGTTGTTGAGAGAACCTGGTAGACCAAAAATTTCTTGCTATCACAATGAGATGGATTGGAGAGAGTCGAGTATTTAGAAACGATGTGGCCTATGTAATCAACTTGGTCACAATCGAAGGAGTTGTCCTTCTAGACAAAGAGAAGCACCGTTGTGACCATATTTAGTATTTATTAGTTTATCAAATATGTGTTGTAATGACATTTATATTTTTATCTCTATGTTGTGATTTGATATGTAATGACATATTTTTTAATTAATGCAGGCCAAATTAGTTGTCTCTTTTTCATTTATATTTATATATAATTTCTTTTGTAGATCATGGATCTAAACCTAAACCAAAGCCCACTTGATGCATCAGTCTTGTATGATCAAATATCTCATTGATCAGAACTTGTTTGGCATGATCGGAACCTGGTAGAGCTACACTGCCGACGTAGAGAGGTAGTTCTTCAGCGGACTATCCCACTACATGGCCTCATATTACCAGCATTACGTCCTGTAGGCTTTTATGGGATTGCTAGATTAGGCTTCATTCAGTTAGATTGGCACTTTATCACTGCACTAGTGGAGAGGTGGAGACCGGAGACACATACATTTCATGTCCCCAAGGGAGAGTGTACTATAACTTTGCAGGATATAGAGGTGTTGATTGGATTACCAGTTGATGGCGAGCCTGTCACTCGACATTTGAACCACGATTGAAAACAGTTGTGTCAATCACTGCTTGGGGTGACTCCAGATAACAACGCCATTAAAGGCTCCAGGTTAAGCTTACCTTGGTTAGCATCTCAATTTTCAAGGTTGGATGATGATGCAGATGAGACTGCTGTGGCAAGGTATGCTCGGGCATATATTTTACAGCTCAAGGTGGAAGTTTGTTCTCTAACAAATCTGGAGACAAGGTACACTTGATGTTCCTCTCATTCTTAGTGGACTTCGAGGTTACTGGACACTACTCTTGGGGTGGAACGTGTTTGGCATGGTTGTATAGGTAGCTATGCAAGGCTACCAGACTTGATTCTCGTGAGATTGCTGGGCCTGTAATTCTCCTTCAACTCTGGGGTTGGGAACGATTCCCTACAATGGCTCCTCAACGACGGCACATCAATGATCATGAGTTGGTTGGACGACCATATGGCTCACGGTATGTTAATCGATTTAATATTTTTTGTTAAGCAAGCTTAATGTTCTTATATCAATTGTTAGAATTAACTTTAATTGTAATGTTCAATATAGATGGAGAGATCAATTTTGTGTTACTGGGTCGGCTACACATGTACTGATCCAATATAGATACATGTTGGATCTCTTGAAACCTACTCTGGTACGTGTTTACTATAATAGAATTTTAAAATATTTTTCTTTCCTTCACTCCTAACAAATTTTTTACGTTGTGGTGTTGCAGATGATTTGGGAGCCATATAAGGATGTCATGACCACTTTACCTACTTATTGTAGAAATGGTCATGACATTTGGCGAACAGTAAGTCCACTCATATGCTTCCATATCATCGAGTGGCATCTGCCGAATAGGTTAATGAGACAGTTTGGCATGATAGAAAATGTGCCAATCAATTGCAACACAAATCCATCGCTACATGAAATTGATCTTCGAAATGGTGATTGGCCGACCAAGCATGCACCGTATGTAAAGCGATGGCACTCACGAAGAGGTTTCATTGCAGTCAATTCTTTAGTGGATGCTAATGTAGATACTAGTCCAGACTACATGCCCTGGTATGAAAATATTACTAGGCGCTACATCACCCGTGAGGGAGTTTCTTATGGTCAAGCGGTACGAATTTCAATTAATTTTTTTAAAAAAAAATTCATGATTCAAAATATAAATATTCCTTAATTTATAATATTATTGTTCAAAGAACATGTTTCAGACGGATTCGTGATATATCAGAAGATCTACAAATCCTTAACTTGTGCGACAGTGATGAGATAAACATGGAGCAACTCCAGTATATGTATCACATACCTATTCCACCTCCTCGTGGTCCTAGACGTAGACGACAGGCTCAGGTTCAAGAGGAAGAGATTCCAATGCATGAACAACCATTCCTAGATCAACCTGACCAAATTCACCATAATGTCGAGGACATACCGCCTTTCACACAGACGCAGGATGGTGTCGATCCTTCCATCCCATATCAACCTGACCAGATTCACCATAATGTCGAGGACATACCGCCTTTCACTCAGACACAGGATGGTGGTGTTGATCCTTCCACCCCAGTGATGATGATGTCGGCTTCAGGTACACAGTATCTTGACACACCAGTTCCACCACTCTATTATGATTCAGAGGCTGGTCCCTCGTCGTCATATGAAGCTAGTACACAATTTCTGCACATACCAATTCTACCACTCCATCATGATTTAGAGGTTGGCCCCTTGTCGTCATATGAGGTTGGACCCTCATCATCATATGTTCACGGACGTGGTCGTGGACGTGGTGAGCATGCACAATATTTCTATCCTACAGAGTCTATAGATGAAGCAGGGGAGCAAGAGGAACAAGAGGAACCAGATCAGGCACTAAGGGGTCGTCGTTGACAACCAGCTCGTAATCGACGACGTCCAAGTTGTGGGGACACATTAGCTTCTACCATGAATATGGTTGACACTTTATTCTATTATATATGTCTATGAATTTTAATTGCTTTGTTGACATTTTGCTTTATTTAAATGTGAGTGAATTTTAGTTATTTCTGTATGTGTAAATTAAGAGTACATGTCTTATTATTTACCATGAATTGAAGTTAAAAAATGACAAAGAAAAAATATGAAACTAATAGAAGAGTAAAGGAGTAAATTAAAAAAAACAGTTTTACATGTATAGGTATCAAATATGTGAAATGTGTAAAAAGAATATTAACGAATAGCAAAAAAAGAGAAATATAAATGTACAAAACAAAATATTTTGAATGTATCCTAAAAAATTAAAAAGATGATTAAATAGTTTACATACCACAAAGTGAAATTGCAAAAGAAAATAAATACATTTTTAAAATTACTTAACAAAAATTAAAATAAATAATTTTTTTTTTAAAAAAAGTGAACAAGCTGATCAGCCAAGAGACGACCTTTGGACGCGCAGAAAGAGACGACCTACCATGATAATTCCTTTTTTTTTAACTGTCAGACGCGCTGAAGTAGGTCGTAGAGACCTACAACGTTTTTTTCTTTTTTTTTTTTTAAATAAAAAGTACAACCTTTGACCGAAGAATAAAAACAACAATATATTAATAATAAGTTTGAAAACAACAATATATTAATAATAAGTTTTAATTTTTACAATATTAATAAAAAAAAAGTCCCAAATTTTTGGGATGTCAATGTTTGAGTTTCTTGAGGTAAGAAATAAAATGTCTTGGAATGCCAAAATTTAATTTTGATATGTTTTCTTTAATGCAATTGAAATTTATTTTTTTGTATATTATAGTTTTTATCCATTTTTAGATATTTTCTCTCAATTATATGTTTTATTTATTTATTTTCTCTAAGTTATGATATTATATTTAGTCCATAATTCTCTTATAAATTTCTTTTCCTTAATTAAATAGTTTCAAAGCAAAAATCATCAAACGATGGAATCTTCAATTTTCGGGATGCCGATATTTAAGTTTCTTGAGGTGAAAAATCAAAATTTTGGGATGCCGGGATTTGATTTTGATATTTATTTCCTTATAAAACATAAATAAAAGTTGTTTATATTTTATTACGTAGTTTTCAAAAGAAGCATATTTTTATAAAAGACATTTTCTTTTAAAAGGAATGTTTTAAGAGATTTTGCTAAAATTGATTCCATTGGTTATTTTTCAATGGTTGCATTACAATGAATCCTCAATTATTCAACTAATGCATTTGGGGAACATGGATATGAAATGAGTAAACACATCATGCCATTGAGAAATGTAAACTAAACTTTGAAACCCTTGTGTGTGTGCATAGGCTTCTTTTATTGATGTTTTTACTAACCTGGAATGAGTTTATGAAATCCTCCATTCATTTTTTCCTATACTGGCTCTAAGATCTAATTATTTAGATCTCTCACAATCAAGCAATTAATATCTCACTAAGGCTCCTGAATCACGGGGTGGATCCTCCCCCAAACTTGTATTTTACTTGGGCGCTAGCTTTCACACAATGTTGCAGGAACCCTTACCTAAAGCACTCGCTCAATGAGTGACCTAACCGATCACATTAGAGGTAGCTCTTTTCACCTTTGATCTTTTAAAACCATTACAAGCTAAACATTTTCAATTCATTCTTTTTTCTTTCATTCATTTTTCTTTTGCAGGCGAAATAATCATGCTTTTTCTTTCAACCTAAGCTCAACATTAAAAACAATCCTGCAAGGTTGTCTTCCAACTAAATCTTAAACATATCAGAGTGACAATGAACTTATAGAAGACATAAAACCATCTAATCATTCAAAACAACAATATTTGGCTAAGTGCTCAACATTTATAAGAAATTCAAAGCAAAAATTTTAAAATTAACTCAAATTTGCATTGAGTATCATGTTTAATGGAATGCCCATTGATGTTCGGGTTCTAATCTAAGGTACCAATAGTATTTGGAGGCTGAATCTTCGGATTTGTGCGGGATTAGAATCTGGACAGCAAGCCTCAAGTTCGTTTGGGTGAGTTTCGACCTTCTTAAATCAAGTCGGCCTTAAAAGTAAGTATTGGAAATTTGATGCCTCTAATTTTAGAATCTTGTGTGTAAATTTAGGTTTGCTTGTTCGTGGTCATGAGCGGCGTAACATCAAGCTAATTTGGTTTAAATAAATCTAGTATCAGTCGCTCTAGTGTAAGTAGCCATTTGGATGCAAATTTTCGTGCTTTAGACCCATTGTGTGATTGTTGAAATTGATAAGTAGTCAATGGTCTAAGTCCTATGCTTTGGACTAATTTTCTTTGACAATTTAATATGCTAGCATGAATCGGATTTGAGCCTTGAGTTTTGCTTTTGGATTTAAATAAACATGTTGAGTTTCATTGTGAGGCATGGTGTCTGTATTAGAATTTTATAATTAATTGTAGCTTGTTAAGGCTGCCTTTAGTTGGATTAGCGTGTTTTGGTTCACTTCAACGCATGTTTGGGTTGGATAAGTGATGGTTTCTCTGGATATCTGTTTATGATATTGGAGGGTGGGCTGAATGTCTGTTGATGTTGTGGTTGAATTGTGGATGCGAGATCTGACTCGCTTTGGTTATAGAAGTGTATTGTCTTGTTTCCAGGTGATAGGAAAATTTGGGATTTTCCTATATGTATGTCGTTTTGCTACCGAATTTTTGGTAGCATTGTAGTTGTTAAAGGGACTAAGTTTAGAAATATCCCTTGGAATATGAAGTGCTTAATCGGCTGGCTGATTAGTATAGACCACGAGTTCTCCATGCACATTTTAGTATGACCTTTAGAGAACCATATGTATGAATGAGAACAGACTTAGAACAGGGACCTTATCCATGTTTTAGGGTCCTAGGTAGACTTAAAGGATCCTTAAGTCTTATGTTAGCTAGGGTTATTTCTTTCCCCATCTCAGGACTGATGGAACCAGTTTTCAGACACGGGATCGTGCATTCTATCATTGATTGGTAGATTCTAGTTTTCAGGCACGGGGTCGTGCATTCCATCAGTCGACTGTTAGAGCCCAGTTTTTAGGCATGAGATCGTGCGCTCTACCAGTCTCAGGACGGTGTTGAGCCCAGGCACAGGAGCGTGCACCAGATGGCACTCAGGCATGTTTTCATGCACCAGATTGTTCCACCGTATTTTCATGATTCAGGGGTGTTGTGTTGGGATAGGTGTAGTTTTGCTAGAGGTTGCCAGCTAGTCTCTAGTTTACTTGCCTTACCCGACTGACCCACACAACACTCTAGTTGGCATAGTTTGGGGATAGGTAACCACACTAAACAGAACATTTCATGAACCTAGTTATGGCCCTAAGGTTAGAAACCTGAATGACTATTCCAGTTAGGTCCCTATGATGTTAAGATCCAAATTCGAGTTTCTTGCTATTAGATTTCATGCTATCAGATCTTATGTTATCAGTTTCAACCTTTAAGTGGGCTACTTACTGAGTATATTCTTATATACTCACCCATGCTACGTGACTTTTCTTTTCAGGTGGTACTTGATGACATTAGGCGAGTGACGAGGGCGATGATTTGGCTAGGCTATGGGATGCAGTTGCAAATCATGTTTCCCTAAGTCTAAGATCGAGTTTCCTAGTTTCTTGCTTTCAGATGTTTTTAGTTTTCAAATTTATGAAAATTGTCTATCATGTTTTGACTGTTCGGTTATTGTAAAATGACCTATGCTTCTGGGCCCACTTTATTAAACAAAAGATTTTTACGTATGGTCTTTTCCGCTTAAAGTTTCAAAGTTTTACGTTTTCATGCATGTAGTAGCGACCTTCAGCATGTTTTTAGCTTTCTTCTAATCGGGTCGTTACAAAACTTGTCAACCTTTACCAGGATGTCCTCCACTATACCTTTCAGATGAGTCAGTGATCAATCTGCCAATTGTAGAGTGATCCCGATAGGTAGGATCTCACATAATCCAAGTTTCATGTAAATAGAATAAGGTCTAAGGTTAATGCTAGCACCTAAATCACATAAAGCTTTATTAAGTCGACAACCATGTTAAAGATAATATTTCATCGAGGAGACCTCATGAACATGTTTTTATATAAAATGCACTGACAATTACCTCCCCTTAATCAAGTTGATTTACTTAAAATCATGACAATGCTTTGTGAATGACATCTTTCATCGTTGATTGAGTACCAACTATCACAAGTTAAGATTTGGTCTAGTAAAAAACTCATCTAACACAAATGGATCGTTGGCAACCATGTTCCTGAACATCTTATTAAAATAAAGAGCCTTGATGGGTGGATTCCAAGTACTCCACTCATTAGGTACTATTCTTGATTAGTTGGTTTTGAGTGCCACACAATTGCATATAACACCCCAATAGAGAGGCTAATCGAGTGTTAATGTGACATTCGAGTATATGAGAAATACATGAATGAATCGATACCACATCTAAATGAGAGGGATCCTGAGGATATGAAAGTATATGGTCAAGATAAGCTTAAAAGAATTGATAGTAACTATAACACCCCAATAGAGAGGCTAATCGAGTGTTAATGTGACATTCGAGTATATGAGAAATACATGAATGAATCAATACCACATCTAATTGAGAGGGATCCTGAGGATATGAAAGTATATGGTCAAGATAAGCTTAAAAGAATTGATAGTAACTACCTATACCAACAATGTGCACCTTTTTTTTTATAACTAAATCATAGGAATTACTTCGAAGTTAAGTGTGCTTGGCTTGGGGAAGTTCTGTGTTGGGTGACCTTTGAATTTTCATAGCTAGAAAGCATGTGAGTGAGAACAAAGCATGCTAAAAAGACCCTGTGTTGGTTTGTGGGACAGTCTTCACTCTTAGAAGCAATTTAAGACAAATATGACGACGTGGTCAGGTCACAGGGGATGTATGGGAACACTAAAATCGTCAGGTGTAGAATCTGAATTCCAAATCCTAGTTCAAATCCTAGACCTGGAGCGTTACAATCAAGTTTGATTAATTGTTTCACTTGAGCCAAACTATACTTATATTAATAAGTTTTAAGATTGCACATATTTTATGATATTATGATCATATGTCTATGCATCTCTGACCTTGTTAATTAGTGGGGATACTTACTTAGTATGTTTAACGTTCACTCCTTCCAATATTTCTCTTGGATATGCATGACTTACCAGACAAGTGACAAGGATATTTATCGATTGTGGCATGACTTACCACACACACATGACCAAACTTGACCTAAAAATCATTTCCGTTCTCTCAATAATGATTTTAAATCTCAAAGAATATATTAGTCCCTAGACAGTCTAACCAACAAACTTCTGCAACCTTTTCTCATTCCCGAATCCATTAAGGGGCCGTTTGACCCACTGTGTTGGTTATAATAGTGGGGGCTTTTATAACCCACTCAGTGTTTGGGGCATCAATAAAAATAAGGGGTGAAGTTGATTATTTTTCCCCTCCGTGTTGCTACAGTAACCACTATTCAACTTACCCAATTATTTTATCCATTCTCTACAATAACTCTCTTCTCTCTTCTTCCACGTGACTCATTGACTTTTCTACCGACGACCGACCGACGACTTTTCTGGCGACCACCAACAACTTTTCCGACGACCGCCGTCGACTTTCCGACCTCTTTTCCGACGATCACCGACGACATTTTCGACGACCTTTTTTTTATTTTATTATTTTTTTAATCTTTCTTCTCATTTTCATTTCGAAAAATATAAAAAACGAAAATAAAGAAAAAAAAAAAAAAAAGAGGTAGAAGAAATGAAAGTAAAAAAGAGGGAAAAAATTTTCGGTCATCGAAAAATTTGTTGGTGGTCGTCGGAAAAATCGGAAAATTTATAGGGAGTTAGATACTAGGTTGTCTTTGTACATATATAAATATGGAGTTTTATTACATAATTACTTTTGATAATGAAGTATATGAATAACCTTCATCGTACCATATTTTTCATTCCAAATTATACTTATCGTATTTAAGTTTACCGTGATAATAATAATTTAAAAAAAAAATACTACTCAAGTTTTTATTTTATGTGATTTCTATTTTATTTGATTCTTTTGATAATGAAGGTAAAATGAGTTTTGAATAAGAATTTACCATTTTTATGTTGGAAATACAAAAATGAAACAAATATGGTTTTTCTATATGAAATCATAAAATGACTTATTTTGTGAAAGAACCATGACTCTAAAACAAAGAAAATCAACCCTTGTTATTTTTGTTTCCTTTTAAGTTAAACACATAATTTAACCCCTATATCCAAAACTTTATTTTTTCAACTAAACCCAATTTTTTTTTTTTATTAATATTTGAAGTACAGAGTTGTATAAGGAAAATAAACAAAAAAATAGTCAGCTTGAAATATAGACTATTTTAACCGAGACTAAAATAATCTGCATCCCAAACACTGCACCCCAAACACAGACTATTTTATCCAAAACTATAATAATCTGCACCCCAAACACAGACTACTATAATATCCATATGATGCGCAAATTGCTTACCGCAAGTGTACGGGTCAAGTTATAATATAGTGAATGTAAATTCGAATGTCGTCCTCTGGATTGGTGTCTAGTCAATTTTAATTACCGAAAATACTTTTGACCAATTTTATTTAGGGAATCGAATTGAATGAGAATATAATTGATTCAAACACAAAACTAAGCAAAAAGTGACAATCTAATGGGAAGAATTGGTCTTAGGGATTTGATTTCACCAATTGGAGTTATGGATTCATAAACGGATTAACACATACTATGATTCATAAATCTTGGCAACTAAAATCACACATATCTCTCCCGAGCATACATGATTCTCCCATATGCAATTGAACCCGATATCCCTATCTAAATCCAATAAACATACAAGGCAATAAGGCTAACCTTTATAACAATTTCTAGAATTAACCTTAATCTCCCGATTTTTAGCTAAATTCTAGTTATGCATATTGATTTCTAATTTAAATCCTCTCTCCCGAGTTAGATTCAAGCATAAACATCAATCAATTTATGGCCGGTAAATTGAAAGCATTAAGGACACATATATGCATAAATGACATCAATAGCATAAAAACCGTAAATCAATTCATAACGTGCCCAACGGGTACATCAATCCCTAAGAGTTAAAGCCTAGCTACTCATACACAACGTTACAATATAGCAATAGTCTAAAACATCCATAAAAACTAACTAAAGTGAGGGAAAGAGGAATTAAACTCGTTGTAGGCCGAGACTGAACGTCCCAGTCACGATCCCCACGAACAATGGGTTGATTTCCAACTTGCTCCCTTTGCTTCAGCTCCAAAATGCTCTGTTTTTCCTCTGTTGTCTGCTCCAAAAAGTCCCAAAACGAAGTCCCCTAAAACCTAGCCGAAATTTCCTTATATTCTGATTTTTTCGTCACAGCGTCGAGACGCTATGGACAGCGTCGCGACGCTGTCGCGATACAGCGAATCTGGAAATTTTGCCTAGAGCGTCGCGATGCTATGAAGTTTTTTTTTTTTTTTTTTTTTTTTTTTTTTTTTTTTTTTTTTTTTTTAAAAAAAAATCAGCTGGGCTGAATTTGACTTCTTCCAACTTTATCCTTTTTCGATCTTTTAGCCCTTTTTCATGTCCCGAACACCCAATTGACTCCAAAATCACGTTTTAGTTCCAATCAACAATTTCCTACAAAATAAACATTAAGTGCAATAAAATGGCCAATAAATCATAAAAGACTAGCTAAATTGATTAGGGAAAACTAGCTAGCTATGCTCGCTATCACCATACTATTATAACCTCCAGATATTATAACCAACTCAGTGCCCCAAACAACCCCTAAAAGAGAATCATATCCCATCTTGTTTTTGTCTTTCTCTAATAATATTTGAGCATTTCCAAGAGAAATTTCACTGAATTTTCTAGGAGAACGAATACCTTTTATTTCTCTTCCAATTCCTCACGGAATTTTCTACAATATTCTCTTTTATTATGTTTGTTCTTTTTCCCAAACATAATAAAAGAATTTGTCTTTTCCCTAGCATAAGAATTTGTCTTTTAACTTGGCCTTTCAAACTATGAAGATCAATACAACCACAAACAAATTCGACAACTTTTCATATTTTGATTTGGATTCGAATCCAATTCATAAGTTCTAGATTAAATTTGATTCCTCCTCATGAAGTCTTAGTCATATGACTCGAATTAATCAACTTTAAATTGACTCTTACGATTTCTTCCCACCATTTTCTACTCGTAAAGCCGTTTTCGAGCCCTAAGAAGATCTAAGAAATTGGTCCCAAATGAAACCATAAATTATTTGGAGCAGCTGATACAATATATATATGGCTGGTTGGCTGTTTTGTTGGATATATGAGAGACGGAACTAAAAAATAAAAGTGATAATATGACTATGCTATGCTTTCAATATTAGATAACATGAGGTTTCATATCAAAACCAATTGACAATGAGTGGAGTAACTCATCTATCTTATAAATTGTGAGATCTCCACTTATCTTTTCAATGTGGGATCCTCAACATGTCCATTCAAGATAGTGCCTCTTTGGATTCACCATTCTTGGATCAGATCCCATTTTTTTTTCTCGGACCGAATACCCGTTTGGGTTTAATGGACTCTGGTACCATATTAGATAACATGAGGTTCCATCTCAAAATGCAATAAGTGGAGTAACTCATTTATCTTATAAATTGTGAGGTATCTACTTATCTTTTCAATGTAGATAGAGGTAGACATAATATGACAACCCCATCGAATAATTTTCTCAAATGAAACCTACAAAGATTGTAGATTTGAAGGTTTAACCAAAAACACGTGGCTGTTCGAAAACTAACTAGATATTTGTTAAAGCACCAAGTACCAACATTCAACTCTATTTTTATAAACTAATTTTTTCGAATTGCAGAAGAAGTACTGATAAAAGAAAATGCATTCTCTTAACAAGTCTGAACTCTTAACAAGTTTTTTTTTTTTTTTTTTTTTTTTGAGTACACCAACATTTGGGGATGAGATTTTTGATCCTCTGACCTCATAGTCGAGAGTACATGCCAATTACCGTTGAACTAAGCTCGCTTTGACAATTATTTTTTAGAGTTCTGAACTCTTAACAAATTATACTCTTGTAATCAGGCTATTCTTTGGTACTTTGTATTATTTTTAATTTTTATAAAAACAATGTTTGTATGGATAGCAGCTGATTTTTAGGTAATGGCTGAAATTGTCCAGATCTTGAAATAAATATGGTTAAATAAATTTTTTAGGAATTAAAACACATTTTTCAACTCTTGTCATAAACATCTTCTTTTCAATTTTGAGAGTGCTTTTTGAAAAAAAAAAATATTTTAAAAGTCAATAAAATTCATTAGAGAGATTTAGGAAGATAAACGGATTCGAACACCCACGTAATGTTCTTTCAAATATATCACTTACCGGAAACTCTTTAATATTTTTTTATGGTTAAATTATCAAAAATAGCCCTGAACTATGAGATTGGTTTCAATTATACCCTTGAACTTTCCAAAGTTTCATTTTAGTCCTCGAAGTTTGAATTTTGTTTCAAAACAACTCTTAAAGACATTTTTTTCGTAAAATTTATGGACAAAAAATGGCGTGTTTACATATGTAATAGTGTTTGTGTGCATATTTGAATGAACATATACGTGGAAAAAACAATAAAAACACATCATTTTCCGTGCATAAATTTAACAGAAAATGTCTCCAAATGTCGTTTTGAAACAAAATTTAAACTTCAAGGATTAAAATGAAACATTTGAAAGTTCAAGAGTATATCATTGCAACCAACCTCATTGTTCAGGGGCATTTTTTATCATTTAACCTTTTTTTTTTATCTAAAGAAGGTAGCTCATGTCTTCAATCTCGACCGAGATGGCATGAATTTCATCGAGATTTTTTAGATCCATTTCTACCAAGGTATCTACTATTTTGACCGAGGTTATCACTTAGATGAAACATATGTCTCGTGTGAAATTAATGAAATGAAGCTCAAAGAAAATTGATATTAGAGCTGAATTTTTTGTTGAGATTTGATAGTCTCGAAAGATTTATCCAATTGACAATCTAGTGCTTGATTAATTGTGTACGAAGCTTGATTTTGGTGAGTTTTGTGAAATTTTTACTTTTACTTTTTAAAAAAAAAAAATTGTGATCAATTTAGGGAATAGAATTTGTCACGCTTGATGAAATTTAAAATTTTAATGTGGAATTTGAGGGATAAATATTGTTATTTTCTGAAACTTTTACTTCGTTTTCTAATATGGATTTTTGTCCCTTGGCTACTTCACTTCCCACTCCTTGATGTAGTTATATGAAATCTAGGTGTTTCAAAAAAAAAAAAAAAAAAAAAAAGTGAAATCTAGGTTTTGGGTTTTTTGTTGTTGTATACTCAATATTTGGTTTGGAGAATGAAAATTATTGAGAAAGATTTAGGGCGTGTTTGGAATACCCTTTAGTTTAAGGGTGTGTTTGATTTTAACTTTTCAAGTGTTTAATTTTGAAAAGAAATTCTAGTGTTTGGCAACCACTAAAATGACTTATTAAAAAATGTGATTGAGAGATAAATCATTTTGAGAGACACACTTGAAACCAAATTTTTTTAAAAAAAGTTTTTAAGTATATAATAACTTGTGTATAAAAACACTTATGAGGAAATGTAACCAAATATATGAGTGTTTAAATTCTAAACAATTTTTATACAAAATATTTATATAAAAAAAATGCATTCTTGAAAGCCACTTAAACTAAGAGTGTGTTTGGTTGAGCTTTACAAGTGTTTAATTTTGAAAAAAAGAATCATTTTGAAAAAAAATTATAGTGTTTGGCAACTACTAAAAATGACTTATTAGAAAATGAGATTGAAAAATAAACCATTTTAAGAGAAACACTTGAAACCAACTTTTTTTAAAAAGAGTTTTTAAGTATACAATAACTTGTGTATAAAACGAAATGTAACCAAGCATATGAGTGTTTAAATTGTAAACAATTTTTATACAAAATGTTTTTAAAAAATGCATTCTTGAAAAACATTTAAGTTGAAATGTATTCCAAACGGACCCTAAAAATGTATTCCAAACGGGCTCTAAATGCATTTTTTTAAAACATTTTGTACAAAAATTGTTTAGAATTTAAACACTCACTTGTTTTGTTACATTTTCTCACAAGTGTTTCTATACCCAAATTAATTATATACTTAAGAACTCTTTTAAAAAATTTACTTCCAGGTGTTTCTCTCAAAATGATTTATTTCTCATTCTCATTTTTTGATAAGTCATTTTTAGTGGTTGTCACACACTAGAATTTTTTTTTCAAAATTAAACACTTAGAAAAGTTAAACCAAACATACCCGTAAAAATATCAACTTGGTTGAAATGATGGCTTACCAAAACTCTCACAACACTTGTAGATCCCATTGTTGGATTTGATGGAAGGAAAATTACTTGGAAAAAATCGGTTTTTATCCCTAGACTTGTCAAGTTGTATCAATTTTCACCCTGAAGTTTCAATTTCATCAAATTAGCCCCTAACCTTAAGACAAGTGTTGCAATTTTCGCTAATTCACCTACTAGTTTTAACAAAAAAGCATTATGAAAATCTTCGTGAACTCACTGTTTTTATAAAAAAATCAAGCTTTTTCCAAAACCAAAATGTTTGGTCCAGACACAAATTAACAATTGAATAACTTTATCAAAATTCACAAATTTCAACCGACCAAATCTAGCTCTAATGTCCTTTTTCTATCTTTTATCTATTATCATGTCTATGTTTTATAATTCATGGAAAGCATAAGAGAACTTTTCTAATGATATTTGGAGCAATAACTTATTAGAGGGTTAAAATTGTCACACTATTTAAAGTTTAAGGTTAAGATTACAACACTTATCTAAGTTCGAGGTGCAATTTGATGAAATTGAAAGTTTATGGTGAAAATTGATACAACTAGGGGTGATCATTGGTCGGTCGGCTCGGTTTTGGGCTCAAACCAACACCGACCACCGACATGTCGATTTTTGGCGGTCAGTTTTCGTCAGTTTGGAAGACGTTGGTGACGCCGACCGACCGACTACACCAGCGGTCGGTCGGTTATGGTTGGTTTAAAAACTCCGACGAAGTGAAAGAAGACGATCAAGAAAAAATAAAGAAAAAAAGTTTGAATCCGCCAAGAAGAAGATAAAAAGAAAAGGAAAGAAGAAGAAGAAAGAAAAAAACAGAGAAAGAATGGAAGAAATGAAACTAAAGAAGAAAGAAAAAACTGAGAAAGAAGGGAAGAAACGAAAACAAAGAAGAAGAAAAAAGAAAAACTGGAAAAAAAAGGAAGAAGAAAGGTTTCGAAGACGAACAAGAAGAAGATAAAAACGAAAAGAAAAAGAGAAGAAAGAAAAAAAAAGAAAAAAAGAAGAAGAAGAAGAAACCAAGAAACGGGAAAAAAAAATAGAAGTTGCAAAGATAAAAGAGTGGAGGGAAGAAAGAAAGAAGACAAAAAATGAAGAAATGAAAGAGGAAAGAGGAAATGTAAATTTGAAATCTGAAAAAATAAATAAATACCGGCAATGTGATAGGACTTTTACTTTTTCTTTTTTTCTTTTTTTTAAAAAACTATGTCAGTCGATGTTGTCGGTTTTCGCCAATTTTGGATGAACCGACCAACCGACATAGGTAAAACCGACCCCAACCGACCCCATAAAAAAATCGACCAACCGACGTTGGTTTGGTTGGTTTCAATCGGTTGGCTCGATTTTCGGGTTTTTTTTTTCTCACCCCTAGATACAACTTAACAAGTTTAAGGGGTTAATTTTGATTTTTTTTTTTCAAAATTGTTTTTACTAACCCATTTGGCTTTGTTGAGTGAAAGACACAATAATAATTTGGTTAAATTATACAAATACCTCTAAACTGTGAGGTAGGTTTCAATTATATTTCTAAATTTTGAAAGGTTTCCTTTTGGGGCGGTTGCATAGATGGAAAATTGGACCAAATTAATAGCAAATATAACACAGTTGCAAACTAATTGCATATATAGTAAAATTAATTGTAGAAGACCAAAAAGTTGTCGTCAGATTCTATCCGTGTCTATCACTGATAGACTCTGATTATTCAAAGTCTATCAGTGTCTATCGCTGATAGACTCCGATTAATCAAAATCTATCAGTGACTATCACGGATAGAATTTGATTAATCAAAATCTATCAATGATAGTCACTTATAGATTTCGATTAACTGGAGTCTATCAGCGATAGACACTGAAAGACTCTGATTTCAGAGTCTATCAGTAGACTGATAGATTCTAATTAATCAGAGTCTATCGCTGATAAACTCTGATAATTGAAGTCTATCAGGTAGATTCTAAATAACAAGAGTCTATCAGTGTCTATCAATAATATACTCTGATAGATTTTGCTATATTTGCATTTTTTTTACATTGTGTTATATTTGCAATTATATAATTCTTATTTGTCACCCACTGCAAATTCTCTTTCCTTTTTATCCTTGAATTTTGAAATTTGTTTCCGAGAGATGCCTTGGAGAGTTTTTTCTTTAAAACAAGATGAAATTGACTTGATGGCTAACATGTAAAAATTGGAAGGCATACATGATGTTATTTATGTAAATTTGGAAATAATACTTTGTATTTCACTGGTGTATTTTTTTCATACAATTGTAGGTCCTTTTGTACCCAATGGGTTGACATAAATCAAGGCAAGATACAAGCCAAATAAATATACAATCTTCACAAATTAATTTATGAGCTAAAATTACGGAGAGGGATATGCTCTAATATGCCCCTTCAAACTGATGAATGATATGAAGTCAGAAGATTGCTTCTAATTGAAACAAATAACAGAGAAGAAAATGGTTTCGTTAGCAAATCAGCAAGTTGATCTTTGGAGGATATAAAACGTACTGAAATATCCTTGCGAACTACTTTCTCACGAACAAAATGGTAGTCGATATCGATGTGCTTCGTTCGAGCATGGAAAACGTGATTATTTGCAAGAGAGACTGCTGATACATTATCACACCATAACGTGGGAGAAACGACTTAGGGAATATGACAATCACAAAGAAGTTGGCTTAACCAATACAGATCGACTGTTGTAGTCGCAAGTTGTCAGGTTGTGGAGGCAAAACCACTTCCCCATCTTGCCGTGTGAAAATAAAAGAAGGGTTTTGGGCCTTAAGGCCCATTTACATTAGGTTGTTTTTAGTGCATATATATATATATGCTTATGTGTTGCGGCTGAAGAATACGAAGTGACCGTGAGGGTGGTTTTTCGGCTGAAGCTCTCTTATGCGGCAGTGAGTGAAACTTGAGAGAAAAGATTTATTCTCTTGTGGGATTGAGGGTTTTATTTCTTTGTTTATCCCAAGCTATCGGGTTGTGATACTTGGAAGTCAATAGCTATTGTTGGGCTATTGAGGGTTAGTTTGTGGCATTATTGAAGGCTTGCTGTAATTTCTCAAATTCTAGTAGAACCTGCCGTTGTAGAAGACTGGATGTAGTCTCGAGCTTGGGGCGAACCAGTATATTTTTCGGTGTTGTTTTCTTCTCTATCTCTTTTATTATTTTCGTGACTATTATTTTTGGCTTAACCTGTGGAAGGGGAGATAGTTATAATATTATTGATTGTCGTCATAATATTATTATTATTAGTATTCCGCATTTTTCTCCCAACAATTGGTATCAGAGCTTTTGGTTCAGGAGACATGGGTTTTGTAGAGCCAAAAAGTTTCGACGGAGTCATGAAGTTCGATGGGAAAAATTTTGGATATTGGAAGATGCAAGTCAAGGATTATTTAACTTGCAAGAAAGTGCATAAGGCATTGAAGGAGAGACCGAAAGGGATGACGGACGAAGATTGGGAAGCTTTAGATGAAGAGGCAGTTGCAACCATAAGGATGTGTTTGTCGATGGATGTGGCAAGTCTAGTAGCCCATGAAACAACTGCAGTCAAATTGATGGAAGCGCTTACAAACAGGTATGAAAAACCCTCTGCAAATAATAAGGTCTACCTAATTAAGAAGGTTTTCAACATGCAAATGTCTGAGGATGCTTCTGTGAATTCCTATATTAATGAGGTTACCACTTTGATTAATCAGTTAAAATATGTTAAGATAGAATTTTCTGATGAGGTGAATGCTATTCAGTTGTTAACGTCTTTACCTGATAGTTGGGAAACGATGAAGACAGCAGTGTCTAATTCGACTGGAAATAACACTTTAAAATTTTCAGAAGTTTGTGATTTAGCCATAGCTGAGGAAATTCGTAGGCAGGGTAGTAATAAAGAGTCTACAGTAGGGTCAGCTTTGGTTATGACTAAGGATAAAGATAAGGTTGATGAAGAAAATGAATCGAGTAGCAGTAGGAAAAAGTGGAAAAGTAGGAATGAGGTAGAATGTTTTTACTGCCATAAGAAAGGTCACTTCAAATATCAGTGTAGGAAATTTAAAGAGGATCAGAAAAGAAAACCAGAGGTAAATATAGTGGAGGATGTCGTCTTAGTTTGTGTTGAGAGTGACACAAAGTATAGTAATTATTCATCAGATTGGATATTAGATAGTGCAACTTCTGTTCACATAGCTTCAGATAGGAGTTTGTTCAAATCATTCACAGGAGGGCATCATGGCCTAGTGAGGATGGGAAATGGTGGAACCTCCAAGACAAGAGGGATTGGAGATGTTAGTCTGAAGACAAAATGTGGAGGTAAATTGGTACTGCGAGATGTCAGGTACGTGCCTAATATCAAGATGAATCTTATTTCTATTGGTAAGTTGGCAGATGATGGTTACAGGTGTGAGTTTGGTAGTCGCCAGTGTAAACTCAAGTTCGGATCCCAAGTAGTGGCAGTTGGTCACAGGAAATCTACACTGTACAGATGTCAGTTGAATGTTGCCAAAGGATCAAAGAGACAGTGGATGCCGGTTAAAGCTGCAGATGGTAGTTGTAGAGGTACAGTTGAGCCAGCAGCAAGGATAGCCAATTTCGATCAATCCGATCAAGATCCTTCAGTTCAGAAACAATTGGGAAGTCCAGGAGAGAAATTTGATGGCTATCGTGAATCCCCAGTTGTCAGACGCTCGAATGAATTGAAGAAGTCGCTTAGGCGAGTTGAGGCATCAAAGTGGAAGGCCAGAGCAGTTGCTAAGGTTAAAGGTCAAGTCTCTAGCTTGGTAACAGGTTTGAATAGAGGATTCAAGCCATTCTCAGAGTGTATCTTCTTCAGGAACAGTTGTTCGGACTGGAAGAAGATGACAGGTGACACCACTTAGCTGAAGTGGGAATACGTGTATGTTTTTTTCGTCTGGGAGACAGGTCCACGTAGCTAGCCCATACCTCGGGGCAAGCACAGATGAGCTACAGTTATATTCTGATAGTTGCCTGTTTTTGTGAGTTTGTTGTTTTTCAGGTATTTTGAGCCTTGGAGTTTTACCAAGAAGACCAGAGATAACAGTTGTAGTGGGAGTAGATCCTTGGAGTTTGCCAAGATGTTTAGAGTTTTGTTGCAGTGGGAGACGAGATCGTTGTTTTGTCTCCAAGTGGGAAATTGTCAGGTTGTGGAGGCAAAACCACTTCCCCATCTTGCCATGTGAAACTAAAAGAAGGGTTTTGGGCCTTAAGGCCCATTTACATTAGGTTGTTTTTAGTGCATATATATATATATGCTTATGTGTTGCGGCTGAAGAATACGAAGTGACCGTGAGGGTGGTTTTTCGGCTGAAGCTCTCTTATGCAGCAGTGAGTGAAACTTGAGAGAAAAGATTTATTCTCTTGTGGGATTGAGGGTTTTATTTCTTTGTTTATCCCAAGCTATCGGGTTGTGATACTTGGAAGTCAATAGCTATTGTTGGGCTATTGAGGGTTAGTTTGTGGCATTATTGAAGGCTTCCTGTAATTTCCCAAATTCTAGTAGAACCTGCCGTTGTAGAAGACTGGACGTAGTCCCGAGCTTGGGGCGAACCAGTATATTTTTCGATGTTGTTTTCTTCCCTATCTCTTTTATTATTTTCGTGACTATTATTTTTGGCTTAACCTGTGGAAGGGGAGATAATTATAATATTATTGATTGTCGTCATAATATTATTATTATTATTAGTATTCCGCATTTTTCTTCCAACACAAGTGATCGATATTCAGCTTCTGTAGAATAACGAGAGACTATGGGTTGCTTTTTGGCAGCCTAAGAAATGGGACTGGAGCCAAGAAAAGCAACAAATCCAGATGTAGAACGACGATCCGACGTATCACCAGTCTAACCAGAGTCACACTATACAGTGAGAGACATATCACCAGGTTGAAATAGAATGCCAGGTTCCTTTGATCTAGAGAGATAGTGTACTAGACTTTTGACAGCAGAAAAATGAATAGTTGTAGGTCTGTGCATGAATTGACTTACTCGATTTACAGCAAAGGTGATGTCTGGCCTTGTGAATTTGAGATACTGAAGAGAACCAACGAGCTGGCGATAAAGTGTAGCATCATCGAATAAAGGCGTAGAAGCATATAGATCCACAGAGGTACACTTAAGAGTTAAACAAGATTTAGCTGATGTCATGCCTGATGTGTGAAGTAAATCAGTGAGGTACTTAGCCTGATTAACAAAAATACCAGTTGTAGAGGAGTGAACTTCTAGGCCAAGGAAGTAATGCAATGCTCCAAGATCTGAAATCTGAAATTCAGGGGCTAATTGTTTCTTTAAGTCAGAAATATAAGCAGAGTCAGATCCAGTTACAATTATGTCATCTACATATACCAACAAATATGTCAATGATGTTCCTTCCACACGTATGAGCAATGACGGATCAACAGCGGAAGCAATAAAACCCAAAGTTAATAAGTAGGAAGTAAAACGATCAAACCATGCCTGAGGAGCCTGTTTAAGACCATAGAGAAACTTATGGAGTAAATAAACATTGGTAGGACATGATTTATCCAGAAATTCAGGAAGTTGAGACATGTAGACTTCTTCCTTTAGGTAACCATGTAGAAAGACATTTTTAACATCCAACTAATTTAATGGCCATCGATACTGAGTAGCAGAGCAAGTATTAACCGAATCATTGGCTTTTTAACAACCGGACTAAAGGTTTCTTCAAAATCAAAGCTTTCAACTTGGTGATAACCTTTTGCAACTAAACGAGCCTTATGTCGAGCAATTGAGCCATCAGGATGGTATTTAGTTCAGAATACCCACTTGTAGCCTACAGCATTCATAGAAGGCAATCGAGGTACTAAAGCCCATGTACCTTGTTCTTGAAGAGCATTGAATTCCTCACACATGGCAGTTCTCCATTTTGGATATTTTGAGGCTTCAGTGTAGGATGAAGGATCAGTTGAAATGGAGGACACCATGGTGGAGAAAAAGGCCTTCGACTTGAAAATGTCGGGCTTTGCTCGAGTCTGCATGGAGTGAGTGTTAATAGGCAACTGACTCACAATAGTTTGAGTATTATTTGCAATCTCAAGTATCAAGTTTGTAGTATATATCTACAATCTGATAAGTATGATTAGTACAAGTAATACTATCGTTCAGCTCAACTGTGGGTGGACCAGAATTATCAACAGTGGGTAAGTGAGCAGGGCTTGGGGTCTGTGGAGTGTATGAAGATATATTTAGGAGAGTGAGTAATGGAGTTAGATCAATAGTAATGGAGTTGGCAAAAGGAAAAGTAGTCTCATGGAAAATGACATGGCGAGAAACAATTGATTTCTTTGTGTGAGGGTTGTAGCATATGTAACCTTTGAAATCAAGAGGGTAGCCAATGAAAATGTGTTGGGATGTTTTGGGTTCAAGTTTATGTTTGGTGGTTGGTGTTAACAGAGGGTAACATGCACATCCAAAAACCTTTAAATGATGCAAATCAGGAGTGTAACCATAAAGTGTTTCAAACAAAGAGTACATATTTAGGGATGAAGTAGGCATTCGATTTATAAGGAAAACTGTAGTAGAGAAAGCATAAGGCCAAAATTCAAGAGGAACAGAAGAATGAACAAGTAATGACATTGCAGTTTCAACAATATGCCTATGTTCTCTTTCTGCAACTCCATTTTGTTCAGGTGTGTAAGGACAAGATTTTTTATGAAAAATTCCTTTGGATTAAAAAAAGGAACGAACTGAATTATTGCTAAATTCACCGCCACCATCAGATCGAAAAACTTTTAACTTTTTAGATAAAAGATTTTCAACAAATGGTACAAATTTGTGAAGAATTGCAGTTACATCAGATTTGTAAGTTAAAGGGAAAAGCCAAGTATATTTGCTAAAATTATCAATAAAGCTGACATAATAGCAACATCCATTAATCTATACTATATTAAAAAGTGAGGATGTTGGAAAAACATTTTTGGACACTTTTGTCCTTTTTTTTATTTACTAAATTACAAGATATGCCATTAACGATTAATTATAAATAATATATTAATTAATTAATAACTAATTATCAATAATAAATTTATAGAATCTTAAAGGTTAGAATACTAAAGGTTTTTCCTACCACTCAAATAAATAATATATTAATTAATTAATAACTAATTATCAATAATAAATTTATAGAATCTTAAAGGTTGGAATACTAAAGGTTTTTCCTACCACTTAAATGATTTTTTTTCTTTAATTTAATTCAAAAGGTAAATTTAAAAGTTTTATAACTCTCACATTCTACTACTATAAAAATGGGTTTTCTTTACCATTTTTTCATCACACACCTACAACTTTATTCTTTCTTTATTCTTTATTTTTGTTCTCTCATTGTCTTGCTCCCAAAAGCTCTCCAATCTTCAAAACTTCTTAAGATGATATACTTTTCAAATCCAAGACAGGAGGAAGGACATCCTGAAGCTCTACATATGGTTCTTGAAAGATCAAGAAAATCTCAGTTTAAGATGAACCCCCTAGGTAATAGTATCGTGCGCCTTCGAAGTAACATTAGGGAAATTTGTTGGTGTTACATTCAAGATGCAAAGGATGCATGTGTTGTTATCTATATCCCAGACCTTAGGAGTTGCGACATTACAACTCAAGTTTGATAAACTTGAATAACAGTGTATCTGTCTATCAATTGTGATCAAGTTAGCAAATGTATTTGAAGAAACGAGTGTATAGCTAATGTCTTTTTTTTTCTTTTATAATTAGTGTATTTTTTAATTTAAAATGTTTATTGAAAAAATAAGAACTTATTGATCAATTATAAAGTATGCTTCTTTTGTTGAGAAAATAATCATGTACCTAATGTCACACAAATTTTTAAATTAATTATAAACAATACATTAATTAATTATCAATAATAAATTAAGAATTATTTATCCACCATAATTTATATGGAATATGAACGATTGGGATACAAAAAGTTTTCTCATTCCACATTCTCCAAGAAATTAAATAATTTTTCTTTGATTATAATTATAATATGAAATCAAATTAGTAAATTAATTTTATCTTTATTAAGGTTGAAAAAAATTGTCAAAAAAAAAAGTTGAAAAAACAATACATAACAAAAAGTTAGCATTGAAAGATTTAGAATTTTTAATTAAAAAAAGGTAATTAAAACAAATAATTAGTCCAAATTAGGTAAAATAACTTTTTCAAAATAAAAAAAAATGAAAATAACTATATATTTTTAAATTGATTTATTAAAAACAATAAAATGTAACATAAAGTTTACTTAGATTTTGGTGTATGAGATAATGCAATTTAAATGCACTCATAGAAATTAAATGCATATATGGAATGTGAAAAGGTAGAATGTAAAAAGTTTCCTCCATGTAGATAAAATTAAATTCTAAAATTAACATTTTTAATTATAGAATATAAAATTTTTGGAAGGTCAAAAGTTTTATAATCATTTCATTTCCTTCAACCCTAAATTTTTCTCTTCTTCTTATTTTTCACAACAATTTGGAAGTTCAAATTTAAGAAAATTAAGATTTTTTTTTTGGAGAAAAAATTAAGAATACAAGTAAGAACATTAAAAAAATATGTATTGATAATAATTAAGAATAATTGTAAAAAACAGTTAAAAAAAAATGTAAGAAAAAAATATTGACGAATAAGAAATGCATAAGTTAATTTTGATATCATTTTATAATTGTAAAAAAACAATAATAACTATTTATATAAAAACCACAATTAACTTAATTTTTTATTATTAATAACAATTTCTTTTAATTTTTTCATTTTTACAATTACACTAACATGCAATAATGAAATAAATTTATCTATTTATAATATAGAAAGAACTTATGAATTTTTTTTTAAAAAAAATTGAAATTAAAACACATGTTAATTTTGTTAGATAATTTTTTTAGTTCATATAATTGATTTATATATATATATATATATATATATATATATAATGAAGTGTGTTAAAAAGTCATTTTTGGATTACTCCGTTCCTACCTTTATTTATAAATTTACAATCATGTCATCAACATTAATTAATAATAATAAATTGATTTTTATGTTTGCAATTTTTCTTTAACAATTGAATTTAGTACAAATAATTTTTTTTTTACAATATTATCTTTGCTCTTTTATGCAATACTTAAACTATAAACTATCCTTAAAGTAAAAATATGAAATTAAAAAAAAAAATTGACTCCCTTAAGTTGGGGGAGTACAAGAGTTCACAAATTTGTGGATTGAAATATTATTATCTAACTTTAATTTTCTTCTACTATCTTCGCTAAAAAATGACTTCCATAAATTTTTTTCCTTGGAAAAAATAGAAAATAAAGAAAATAAAGAGCGGTAACCACAAAAACATTAAAATCATTCTAATAAATTTTCAACTCTCATCCTCACCACCTCCCTAAAATCTCTCCCCCTTGATTATTTTGTTTTATTTTTTGACAATATTTCTCCCCCTTATTATTTTATTTTATTTTTTGACAATATCTCTCCCCCTTGATTAAATATAAATTTTTAATTTTTTAAAAATAATTATCAATAATAAGTAAATCATTATCAACCATAATAAATACATAAGGCTAAAAAACCCATAATCAATAAAGGAATCTAAAAAGTTAGAATATGAAAAGGTAGTATTATTTATTTCTCAAAAATTAATTGTTTTTCACTAGAAATAATGAGTAATAGAATTTCAAAAGTTTACAATTCCAAACAAAATTGTAACATTTTCAACAAAAAAAAAAAAAAAAAAAAAACCACAATTTTTTCTCTTTATTTTTAGTTATTTCTAATTTCGTTACTCTCAAAGCCTCTCAAATATTGAAAGCAATTCTAGACATACCTTGTACATTTTTTTTAGGATGACATACCTTATGCATTCAAGTCTATAGGATGCATATATCAAATCAACATCGGGATTTGTAAGTTTGGAAGATTATAATTTTAATTTGATGAAATTGAATAATCGGTTTTTTTTAGTAGAAACTAACATGCAATTTTAAGGATGTGTATAGAGAGCTTTGATTTTTCTTAACTATTGTTTTTTAATATTATTTTATGCATACTACATGCTTTTTTTTAATTATTTATATATATTTTTTTATTATTGTATTTGTTATTTAAAATGTTTGAACATGCTTTATTATTATTATTTTTTTAATGCAAAGGTAGGAGTTCGAACCTCACCTTTTATCCAACCATATATACCTTACAAAATGACTTAACACATTTTGTTTTAATGAAATTTAAAAACAGATTGTTTTTAATTCTAAATATAACTTATTATAAAAATAATCTATCATTTGTATTTTCCATAAAATTATTTGATTGTTATAAGAAAAAATATGAATAATTTGATAGACACGTGCAACGCACGTGCTAAAAAACTAGTATAATTAATTGGAGAATGACCCCATACATCACTATGAATAAGTTCAAGTGGTGCAAAAGAAGTTGAAAGCGACATAGGAAATGAAAGTTTAGACATTTTGGCTTTTAAACAGCTAGGACAATCATGAGCAGAAATAGAAGAAGATAAAGACAGACTAAGACGAGATAGACGGGTAGATAGTCACAGATAGGTTTTGATTAATCAGAGTCTATCAGCGATAGACACTGATAGAATTTTAAATAATCATAGTCTATCAGTGATAGACATGGATAGAATTTGACGACAGTTTTTTGGTCTTGTACAATTAATTTTGCTATATATGCAATTAGTTTGCAATTGTGCTATATTTGCTATTAATTTGGTCCAATTTGCCATATATATATGTGTGTGTGTGGATATATGTTAATGATATTCGTTCTATTTTTTTACTTTTGGAAAACAGTCTTTTTCGAAAAATACAATAATCTTTGATAGATTGAATATATGAGCATTTAATGCTTTTGTTTTTTGGCATGTTCTTTAAGGATATATATATATATATATATATATATTAGAGAAATGTTCTTTAAAGATATATGCTTTTGCTTTGTAATTATTTTTCTAATAAACGTTATATGCTTGGTTCAAAAAAAAAAAAAAAAAAAACGTTATATGCTTTGATATTGGTTCATAATCACTACACTTAAACTATTGTTTGGGAATTTTTTTTACTCTAAAAAAATTATCGTTTAGGGGTACTTTTTTTATAAAAAAAAAAAATTGTATTTTTTAGGGGTATTTAATTTCAGAACAACTTTACTAAAAAGCGATGATGTGAAACATTTATTTTTTATGGTTAAAAGGTTATTTTATTTTATTTCTTTAAAAAAAAAAAAGGTTATTTTATTTGGTAGAGGTATCTTGACTTGACTCAAATAATATTAAAATCTTCCCCACAATTCAACTTTAAAATAAGAATAATAATAATAAGAGTTAGTGAGAATCTAAAGTGATTAATGGAACATAATTGTAAAGTGATTAATGGGAAATCCTCCAAATATGTAATAAAAATAAAAATAAAAATAAAAATTATAATCAATAGAAGGTTAAAATATCATGATGGTCTCTATACTTTAGGTTTTGTTGTATTTTAGTCCATGTAGTTTCAAATGTTCAGTTCTAATCTCTATACTTTTAATAAAGTTTAAAATTGGTCACTACAATGAATTTATTGTTAATTTTTGTTAAAAAAAAAAAAATAGTCCCATTAGTCTTCTTCTCTAAATTTTAGAAATATGTTTTTTTTTTTTTTTTTGTACAAATTTTAGAAATATGTTTATCTTTTCTTGTATGAAAATTATTATTATTTAACCAATTTTGATAAAAATTAATTTCAAACTTATGGTAGGGACTAATTTTAAGCTTAATTTATTGAAAATATAAAGACTAAAATTTGACATTTGAAAGTACAAATACTAAAATGAAACAAAACCTAGAGTGTAGAGGCCAAAATGATAATTTTAAGTCACTTCTATCTCTACTTAGTTTCATCATGTTTATGATAAAAATATTCTTTTTTTTTTTCAGATTGAAAATTCAAGTGTCCACAGTCCAAACGTTTTTTTTTTTTTTTTTTTTTGAGGCACACGATATGTAAATTTTTTTTTTTTAAAAAAAAAGAAAAACCCAACACCTTTATTAAAAATAAATAATAATAATTAATAAAAAATAAAAAAAAAAACATTTTCAGGCCTATCATTTTCGGGGACATTTTTTTTTATTAATATTGTACTTTATAAAAATTATTATCAAAATAAGGTGGTTTTGAAACTTATTATCAAGAGACGACTTGCTGATGTGGCAAACAAATTTGAAAATCGAAAAAACACGCTAAACAGACTTAAAAAAAAAAAAAGTTTGTTAGCGTAGGTCATCTCTTCAATCCTACGCATGATATTTAACATAAAATTGTGTTGCTATATTGGAAATTCGCATGCACTAGTATCTTAAAGTTCCAAATTCGAACTGTGTACAATGTAAGTTTTGTTTTTGTTTTTCTTTTTTCGTTTCCTTTTCCCGCCCTGCTTTCCCTTTCTATTTTTTTTTTAATTTTTAATATTGTTTTTTAAGAAATCAAATAAGTAATAATTTTTGAAGTATTTTAAACAATTTGAATTTTTAGATTAAATTTCATTTCTTTTGCTTGTACTTGAAGCAACCAAAATTAATTAAGTATTAAAATCAAAGAAGTAATTTTTTTTTTTTGCCTGCTTTTCCTTTCTATTTTTTTTTTAATTTTTAATATTGTTTTTTAATGTTTTAAATAAATTGAATATCATATTATAACATATTCTCTTTTATTGAATCAATTAATATTTAATAGTTGTAAAAAAAAAAATAAAGCTTACCTAAGTGTTAAAATCAAATGAGTAATTAAAACATTAGAAAAATTGATTCAATAAAAGAGAATAAGTTAGAACATTAGTAATCTAAAAATTCAAATTGTTTAAAATATTTTAAAAATTATTACTTATTTGATTTCTTGAAAAACAATATTAAAAATTAGAAAAAAAAAAGAAATTTTTAATCTAAAAATTCAAATTGTTTAAAATATTTTAAAAATGATTATTTATTTGATTTCTTAAAAAACAATATTAAAAATTAAAAAAAAATAGAAAGGGAAAGCAGGCCAGGAAAAGGAAACGAAAAAAAAAAAAAAAAAATACAAAACTTACGTTATACGCAACTCAAACACAAAACCTCGAGGATACTAGTGCAGGCAAATTTCCAATATAGCAACACAACTTTATTTTAAATAACATGCGTAGAGACGACCTACGTTAACAAATGTTTTGTTTTTTTAAGTTTGTTTAACGTGTTTTTTCGATTTTCAATTTTTTTTGCCACATCATCAAGAGACGACCTGCAAACGTAGATTTTAAACTACAATATTATAATAAAAAGTTTCAAAACCACCTTATTTTGAATAATAAGTTCTATAAAGTACAATATTAATAAAAAAAAAAAAAAGTCCTCATTTTCGGACACCTTTCACAAACTTATGACTCCTAATTATTAAGAGTAATTGCAGTGGGTGGCAAATTAATTATATATAATAGCAAATTTAGCACAAGACAAAAAGAATTGCAAATATGGAAATTTTTTTTGATAATTCCCGTTTTACCCTCCCTTGTTTTTTTGAAATATTCTAGAGTAACTAGAGTGGGTTCTTTCTCTTGCTTTTGGTTTTCCCTTTCTTCCCATGGTTTTTATGCCGCACAATTTCTCTTTTTCGTTTTACCCTCCCTTAATGTTTTTTGAAATATTCTAGAGTAATTTTTTTTCCCTTATTGTTTTGTTCATTTTCTTCTTCTTTTTTGATTTGCTTTGCTTTTTATGATGGTGAGAGGTATTGTTATGATTGTTTCTTCTTCTTTTTATTTATTTGTTTTTTTTTTTTTGATAATATGTGGGGAGGGAGATTCGAACCACATACCTTGTGGTTATCAGTACAACTTTATGCCAATTGAGCTAAGCTCTTGTTGCAACTTTATGCCAATTGAGTTAAGCTCTTGTTGGCCTTATTTTTTATTCAAGAATGCTAAGAATACAAAAATAGCAATTTTGGTGAGTGTTTGTATTAAGTATATCAAAGTATATCACTGATATACTCTTATTAATCGTCGTCTATCACTGATTATCACTGATTGAAGTCTATCACAGACTATAATGGATAGATAATGAAATACAAAGAATACAAGAATAAAAATTTTATGGTGGTGGTCACGAAGTTTGTGTGCTAGGCTTTAAAAATTATATTGTTGATTGAGAGTCGCTTGTTCGTAATGGTTATTTTTGGATTTTATGTTCTAATTACCACAAGAGACTTAAATTTTTTGTTCAATTTATGATTGTAGTATAATAATTTTGGATGAGTTTCTAATTACCGAGATGATTGCAATGGGAAGTACTTTACTGATAGATTTCAATTAAATTGATTTCTATCAGTAACAATCATTGGTAGACTTCAATTAATTGATAATTAACTGATTTCTATCAGGGATAGAAACTGATAAACTTCAATCAACTGATTTTTATCCTCGATAGAAAATGATAGATTTGAATTAAACTAATTTCTATCAGTGATACAAGTCAATATACTTCAATTAAATTGATTTCTGATAGAAACTGATAAACTTCAATTAAATTGATTTCTATCAGTGATAGAAACTAATAGTCTTGAATTGAATTGATTTCTATCAGTGATAGAAACTAATAACCTTGAATTAAAATTGAATTGATTTCTATCAGTGATAGAAACTGATAACCTTGAATTAAACGGTTTTCTATTAGTGATTATCACTGATAAACTTAAATTAAACTGATGGATAGAAACTGATAGAGCCTTGAATTAAACTGAACTAATAACTTTGAATTAAATTGTTTTCTATCAGTGGCTATCAATGATAGGCTTGAATTAAACACGATAAAAACTTATAGTTTATGATTATCAGAGTCTATCAGTGATACACACTGATAGAATTCGATTAATCAAAGTCTATCAGTGTCTATCACTAATAAACTCTGATTAATTGAAATTTATCATCAAAGTCTATCAGTATTTATCATTGATAGACTCCGATTAATCGAAGTCTATCAGTAACTATCAATAATAGGGACTGATAGACTATTGGAAATACTAAGGGTATTTTCGTAATTTAACGTATTTTTTGCTATTTTCACAAATAATTTTATTTTTTTGCTATTTTTGCAATACTTTTGCTGGTTTTTACTATCTGTTCAAAGCCCCCAATTATTAAACTGTCGGTATCACTATCACATCACATGAGTGGGAGATCAACAAATTTAAGAATTGAATCAATTCGACAAGATTTATTCCCAGACATTATGTTTTGAAAATCTTTAAAAAAAAATTATTGCATATAATATAAGTTATTCCCAAACATGTTAGAAATAGGATACATTTGGCTTAAAATATAAAGTCTCTGTAGTGCTAATATATATATATTGCCAAAAAGCTAAAACGAATTTTCCAATGAAAGAATCACATACTAAGCTTCTGTTTTTTTTTTTAAACAAGATATAGTAAACTTTTTGTTATTATACAGCTAATAGAAAATCAAATAGAACTATATTTGTGAGTTAATTCATAATTTTTGAAAGGTAGTGGTGAAATAAACACAAAGGGGAAAACTTTAGTTTCGTTGGCTATTGTTCTTGTTTTTCCGTTTCTTGTTTTCTGTTTTTGTTTTCTTTTTCGTGTTTTTTTTTTTCTTTTAAGAACGAAAAAAAGAAAAAAATGTTTGATAAATTTTTATGTTTTTTGATAAAAGAATTAAAAATAAAAATATGCTTATTAGTTATTAATAAAATATGTTATATAGGACCTGCATTATAACAAATATGAAACTATTATAAACTCTTTATAGTATTTATTATTATTTCAGCCCTAAAGAAAAATTAAAATTAACATTAACAATAATAAAGGTTATCCTTCAAATGTTATTCACATTTGATATGCAATATCATCTCTCACTGAAGATGATTCACCTTCAAAGATGTCAGGTTACATGAGTTAGTTCAATTAAATTCATTTGTAAATTATGTTTTAAAAAAAAAAAAAATCATTTGTAAATTATGATTATTAATTTATTGCACAACGTAATATTGATATATATTTTTGTGTGTCAATATGTTAATGAGGCATTTATTTAAGAAATAAGCATGCAGATGACCCATTTTAAAGAGAGCAAATGAAAAATACCATACATTTTCAATTTAAGGTTATATGTCATTTTGCTTACGTCATCATCATAACAAAATTACCATTTTACTCTCTATATGAAAACACATGTTTTTTCTCTCATCTCGTTTCTTGCTCTCGCGAATGTCTTCTCGCTCAATTTTTTTCTCCATTTTCTCTCTTTGAAGAGCACACAACGAGAGAGAGAGCGAGAATTAGGATTGGAGAGAGAAATGAGAGAGAACAAAATTGGAGAGAGAAATGAGAGCGAGATTGAAGAGAGAGAGTGAGATTGAAGAGAGATTGAGAGATTGGAGAGAGAAATTAGAAAGAGAGCCAGAGATTGGAGAGAGAGTGAGATTGAAAGAGAGTGAAAGATTAGAGAGAGAAATTAGAAAGAGAGCGAGAGATTGGAGAGAGAGCAAGATTGAAGAGTGAGAAATCAAAGAGAGCTACAGATTGGAGAGAGAGTGATTGGAGAGAGAAATTGGAGAGAGAGCGAAAAGGAGCGAGAGCAAGAGTAACGAGAGAGAAAAGAGATTGAAATGGTAATTTCACTATGATGTTGACGCAAGTAGAAGGACATATTATAACCTTAATTAAATTGAGAAGGTATGACATTTTTATCATTTTCGCCTTTTAAAATGGGTTATCCGTATGAAAAAACCCTTTATTTAAAGGATAGACACAATCAAGCATATCCACATTTTTTTATTTCAATTATAAACTTTTTTTTTTTTTGAAAAATTACCTTTTTGGTCCCTGAGTTTTAAGAAATAGATGTGTTTGGCTCTTGAGTTTTCAAAATGGTAGTCCCTGAATTTTGAGAAATCGGTTTAAAAGGTCCTTTAAGTTTTCAAAATGAATCTTTTTAGTCATTCAGTTTTGAGAAATAGGTTTAAAAAGTTCCTTATATTATTTTTTTCAATTTTTTAAATTTAAAAAATCATTCAATAATAAAATATAATAAAAATATTAATTTAAAAAAGTTGAAAAAATAAATGAGGGACTTTTTAAACCTATTTCTCAAAACTCAAGGACTAAAAAAGTCTATTTTGAAAACTCTATGACCAAACACACCTATCCCTCAAAACTCAGTGACCAAAAAAGTATTTTTCTCTTATTTTTTTTTCTTTTAAAATGCATGTGTATCTCATTAGCCAATCTACACCATGGTAAACATTAAATATCTTATTTTTGTTCTCTCTAGGAAACAGTGGAAAGGGCGGACATTAGTGTTGAAAGAGTTTTTCTGTGAGTGGCTGAGAGGTTTGTAGTCGATTTTCCTTGTTCTCTAACGGTGATCTATGGCCGATCAAAGTGAAGAGGATGTTGTTATAAAGAAACTCGAGAAGTTGAAAGTGACGACGACTGAAA
Organism: Luffa aegyptiaca; assembly: GCA_017139565.1. NCBI lineage: Eukaryota > Viridiplantae > Streptophyta > Magnoliopsida > Cucurbitales > Cucurbitaceae > Luffa > Luffa aegyptiaca. The sequence continues at coordinate 31,583,776 of CM029397.1, forward strand.
AAGCAAGTGTATATCAGCTGCAGGAAGAGGATATTGATAATTCAAATCAGAAATTGATGAACGCCCTGCTGTGTAAAGTATTTACTCAAAAGAAGATTTTTCCAGAGATGTTCATATAAAAAATGCCGAAAATATGGAGTCAAGAACAAACCATTATTGAACACGTGGGATTTAATCTATTTCTGTGAAAATTCAAGAATATCCACATCAAGAGGCGTATCAAGGAATCTGACCCGTGGTTTTTTGACAAAGCTCTAATCATGATGGAGGAACCTATAGGAAATATTTGCAGTGAGGATATGGAATTCAGGTATGTTTCGTTTTGGATTCATTTTCATAATATAAACGTAAAATGGGGAGAATGATTGTGTTCACTTTATTCAAAAAATTAGATATATATATACATCAGAATCTGTTATAATAACAGATATATGAGCAACAAAATAACAAAGATACATAAATAGAATATGTTATAATAAGAAACAGAATCAAAACTACAACTTAACTAATCCTTTAATACTCCCCCTTAAGGTGGGCTATAGATATTCAAAATGTCCAACTTGGATATTAGAGGAAGTAAATGGAAGCTGGAAGTGCTTTTGTGAAGATGTCTCCCAATTGAAGCCGCGAACGTAATGGGCAACAATTTAAGAAAACCATCTGTGAGCATATCGCGAACAAAATGGCAATCAAGTTCTATATGCTTTGTGCGCTCATGAAACATAGGATTATTTGCAATATGAACAACTATTTGATTGTCACAAAATAATACGATTGGCTTTTGAAACAGAACTTTTAAATCTGTAAGCAAATAAGACAGCCAAACTAATTCACAAGTTATCAACGCTAAAGTCTTGTACTCGGCTTCAGTGGAAGAACATGATATAACACTTTGTTTCTTGGATTTCCATGATACCAAAGATTCACCAAGAAATATACAGAAACCCGTCGTTGAACGTCAAGTATCAAGGCAGGAGGCCCAATCGGAATCGGCAAAGCCACGCAATTGAAAAGATTTCGTTGGAGACAAAAGAATGCCTTGTCCGAGGGCAGACTTTAGATACCTTAGTAGATGATGTGCAGCTGCAAGATGTGATTTACATGGCTTTGCAACAAATTGACTAAGCTTATTTACCGCAAATGTAATATCAGACCGTGAGATGGTGAGATAAAGAAGTCTCCCAATGAGACGACGATAAACAGAAGGTTCATCCAAGAGATCTACTTCTGACTGCTGCAATTTTAGGAGAGGGTCCAAAGGAACAGATTTTGTTTTAGCACCTAAGAAACCAGTATCTTCTAATAACTGCAAGGTATAGTGTCTTTGGGACATATAAATCCTCTGTTGTGATCGAGCTATCTCAAGCCCAAGAAAATACTTAAGGTCTCCAAGATCCTTAAGTTTAAAACGATTATTCAAGAGCTTTTTAAGAGTTTCAATGTGAGATAGATTGGCTCCAGTGATGATAATATCATCAACATACACTAATAATGCAACAAAGTCAAAGTCAGCACCTTTAACAAATAGAGAATAATCAACTTTAGACTGTTTAAAGCCCAAAGAAAGTAACGTATCAGTGAATTTAGCAAACCACTGGCGGGAAGCTTGCTTCAAGCCATAGATTGATTTGTTTAAACGATAAACAATACGCTCCCCTTAGGTGCAAGTTGGTTGGATTCATATCCCAATGGTAGATCCATATAAACTTCTTCAAATAAATCTCCATGAAGAAATGCATTATTCACATCAAGCTGTACGAGAGGCCAATTATAAGAAACAACCATAGTGAGGAAAACTCTAATTGTAACAAGTTTGGCTATAGGTGAAAAAATTTCAATAAAATCAAGACCCTCTCGTTGAGTATAGCCATTAGCAACTAATTGAGCCTTATACCTCTCAATTGACCCATCAGCTCGATGTTTGATTTTGTATATCCACTTACACCCAATACTATGTTTATTTGCTAGCAAAGGAACAAGTGTCCATGTCTTATTCACCTCCATTGCTTCAAGTTCAAGACGCATAGCTTCTCTCCAGTGTTCAAAAGGAAAGGCTTGATGGTAAAATTGTGGTTCATATTGGGAGGAAATTTGTAGAGAAAAGGTTTTAAAAACTGGAGAAAGGCGAGAGTAAGATAAATGGTTATGTAAAGGATATCGGGTGGAAAATGTAGGTGGATCTATCTGGTTTATAAGACTGCAATGATAGTCTTGTAGGTAAGTTGGTGGTTTACTAGATCGAGATGATTTTCGTAGTTGGTTAGGCAAAGGTTGTTGTGAGGGTGCAAAAATTTGTGGTGACAGTTTGTGGTTGGCTATTTTGGTCTGGTAAAGGATTAGTAGTAGAAGTAGGTATTGATGAAGAGGTTGGTAAATGAAGTTCTGTTTGTGTTGGAGCATATGGTAAAGGTGAAGATTTTGATGGTGTTGATATGGATTCTGAAGGAGTAGGGAGGTCAATATTGAAAGGTTTAGGTAAAACAAGGTCAGAGGGAAAATCAGGTTGCCCAATTGAATCAGTCATTGTGTGAAAAGGGAAGATGGATTCATGAAATATAACATCCCTTGAAATTATAATACGTCTGGTTTCTATATCGAGAGCCTGTAAGCCTTCATTCCAAGAGGATATCCAAGGAAGACAGTTGTTGAAGCTCAAGGAGAAAACTTATTCTACTGTGATGGCAATGTAGAAACGTAACATAGGCAACCGAACACTTTTAGCAATGAATAATCAGCAGAAAAACCATTAAGTAATTCAAAAGGGGTGGACCACTGTAAACTGGGAGAAGGTGTCCTATTAATAAGGTGTACAGAAGTTAAGACACATTCATTCCAAAAATGTAGCGGTACCCGAGACTGAAAATATAGAGCTCTTGCCACATTCAGCATATGTTGGTGTTTTCTTTCCACCACTGAATTTTGTTCAGGTCTCCCAACACAGGAAAATTGATGTAAAACACCTTTTGATCTAAATAAATCATCAAAACACAACTCTGGAGCGTTATCGGATCGAAATGCCTTTACTGGTTTTGTTATACTGTGTTTCCACCAATTTGAAAAACTCAGGTATGATAGTCAAAACATCAGACTTCTTCTTTAACAGAAAAACCCAAGTGTATCTACTATGGTCATCTACTAAAGTAAGAAAATACTTATGACCAACATGTGAAGCAGTACTAAAAGGTCCCCAAACATCAACATGAATAAGATCAAAAACACAGTCCACATGATGATTATTAGAATTGAAAGAAAAACGTTTCTGCTATGCTAGCGGGCAAACAGTACAAGGCAACTGAGAACGTAAACAAGAATAATCATGAGATAAACTGTTCTTCAAAGCATGTAATCTAGAAACAGAAGGATGACCCAATCTTGAATGCCAGAGAGCAAACAAATCACTTTGGATAGGGACAACATGAGCATAAATTGTACTTGGTGTTATGGCAGCAACATCAAGTGGTTTTTCCAGAATATACAACTTATCGTGTAGTTTACCCCTGCTAATCGTCTTCAAAGTGCACTTTTCCTGAATAATACAAGATCAGCCAAAAATTCAATAGAAATATCATCTTCGGTGGTTAAAGCACTGATTGACAGCAAATTATATTAGAATTTGGGCACAAACAAGACTCTCTTAAGAACTAACGAACCAGATAATGTCACCAGCATACTGAACATGAATTCTTGTGTTGTCAGGCAAAACCACAGTAGTGTCAATTGGTTCCAAGTAATCAAAAGCATCTTTCATAAAGCAAATGTGTGTGGACGCACCAGAGTCTATTATCCAATCAGAGAGCATGGATGTATTTGAATATTGATGAATGTTAAAGCATGTACCTACCATATAAGTGTTGGTATCGTCTGATTCATTCTTGACAGCCGCAAGCTTTGATTGAATCAAATTCAGAATATCATGGCATTGTTTGAATGGACCAGAAGAAGTACATTCAGCTTGAGTCATAGTAGCATTTGCATTCAAGACTCCTTTTGCATTCTGATTATTTGGTTATGCCTCATTTGAATTGTTTTAATTATAACTCTGATTATTTGACTAACCTCCATTGGAGTTACGTTGTATCCCCTTTTGACGATATCCAGGTGGATATCTGTGTAGTTTATAACACTTGTCAACTGTGTACCCTTGAATTCCATAATGTGTGCAGATTGGACGGCCTCGCTGTTTGTAATTCTGACTCTGATTTTGATTATTCACCGGCGTTGGATTTGCATTATTAGAATTTCCTACTGCTAGAGTAACAGTAGTAGGAGGCTTTTGGTTAGATCTCTGTTCTTCCTCTTGTACAATCAAAGAGAAAGCCTTATTGATGGGTGGTGGAGGATCCATAAGAAGAATTTGTGAGCGAGAATGGCCATAACCATCACTAAGTCCCATGAGAAAACTCATAAGATATTCTATCTGAATTTTTTTTTCAAGTTTCTGGACTCCACCACAAGTGCAAGATCCACATGAACAACCAGGCTTATATGTGATGTATTCATCCCAAACACTCTTTATTTTTGCAAAGTACATGGTTACATTTTCTTGATCTTGCTTAATCGGTGCCAACTCTTTTTTCAGATGAAAAATTCTAGGGCCACTTCGTTTTTGAAATCGATCCTTTAAATCTAACCAAATAGCTTGTGCAGAATCAGAGAAAAAATCACTGGACGAGATTGCCTTTGAAACAGAATTAAGGATCCAGGCAATCACGATATTATTATTTCGAGTCCAAAGTTTGAGAAGCTCACCAGAAACAGGTTTCGATATCGATCCATCTATGAAACCAAGTTTGTTCTTGATCGAAAGCGCCAATAGCATTGAACGACTCCATTTGATGTAATTATCATCTGTCAGTAACTCTGTAACGAGAACAATATTTGAACTATCGCTATGATGCAAAAAATATGGATTATCTGAGGATTGATCCTCGGAGGATGAATCAACCACGCACTTCTCTGTACTCATGATTGTGTATCAGAGAGAAAAAAAACAAAGCGAAAAGAAGGGCCCTCACTTATTGCTCTGATACCATATAAACGTAAAATGGGGAGAATGATTGTGTTCACTTTATTCAAAAAAATCCAGATATATATATATACATCAGAATCTGTTATAATAACAGATATATGAGCAACAAAAATAACAAAGATACATAAATAGAATCTGTTATAATAAGAAACTGAATCAAAACTACTGTTGAAGGAGAAATTTTGACCAATCACAAATTGTCACGTCATTCCATGAATTAATGATGAAATTTTGATTAATTAAATTTGGGACCAATTATAAATTGACAGGTGTCCCAAATTTAATTTGAAGACAAAGTCGACCAATTATAAATTTATAGAGCCAAATTTTTTATTTGATCAATTAATTAAAATTAAATTATTTTGATCAAATTAATTAATTTGACCAAATAATTAAAAAATTATTTGGATCAAATTTGGGTCATATGGTTTTGGGTCAAATATGAACCAAACCTAAGACTAAATAGTTGAGCCCAAGACCAGTAAAGCCCAAGCCTAAGTTGTTGGCCCAACTGGCCCAAAAGTCACCAGGACCCATCCAGCGAGAACTCTATAAATAGAGGGGTTCTCTTCCATTTGAGGGGGTCAGAATTTTGAAGCTCCAAGCCAGAGTCAGAGAATTCAGAGAAACTTCATCAAGATTGAAGACTGAAGACTGAAGACTGAAGACTCCTTGAAATCCATAAGTTTCAAAGTGCTGAACACTTCTTGAAGATTGAAGACTCCTTCAAGATTAGAAGACTTCAAGCTTCAAGAATCCATTGAAGCTTCAGACTCGAGATCAAGCGTTCCAGCCCTCGAGTGAAACACATCCACACACAAGAGAGAGAATCAGAGGATTAACATTAGAGATTGTACATCCACACGCATACAAATATTAATACAAATATATTGTTTATTCCACGTGTCTCCATCTTCGAAGTCACGTGTGAACAAATTGGCACGCCTGGTGGGACATCTCTACCTCTCATCTCTTTCTCTTGTTAAAAGATCCAACCAACGTGATGGCATCAAAGAAAGCTCCCGCGAAGGTTACAACATCAAGCGACTCTTACACTGGTCCTATCACTCGTAGTCGTTCCCAAGGAATTGAGATCAGGGAGGATCATACTCCTCTTGCTGTTGCAAGCAGGATCTCAAAGCTGATTGAAGAATCCTCTAAGGATAAAGTTGCAGTCAAAGACAACCCGTTGTTCGAATCTGTTGTTCCAATATCTAAGCAGCCAAAGGATGCACTAGATCCTTATCAAATTAGGAGTGCCAATTCAAATCCTAATTCAAGTGGGAAATTTGATTTAAATCAATTTTGAACAAAAATTCGAATTGGTCCAATTTTAAAGTAAGATAAATTGGATAAATTTCGAATTTGATTCGATTTAAATTAAATTAAAATCGGTATAGCTAAATTTTTAGCTAAATCTAAATAAAAGGGACATATTTTTAGAATTCTATTCCTCAAACCAAAATTTGGATAGAATTTAACATTACTCCAACTAATTTTTTTTTCAAGCCTTATTTGAAGTTCAAGATATTTGAGGTTGAGTTTTGAGATAATTTGGGCTTAATCATAATTCAGCTCCAAATTAAACTCGAGTCAAATTCAAAAGAGAAATTACTCCAAATTCAAAGTTATGTAGAATTTGGACACGACTGAAATTCAATATGGAATTAAAATCCAATTGAAATTCAAATGACAAATTGTCATCGAGCAAGTGGGGTCAAAAAAAAAATTCCAAATAATTTCTTTTCGAGATTCATCCACACATAATTTGTGCCTAAATCTCGAAAAGGGGGCATTTGTTGAAGGAGAAATTTTGACCAATCACAAATTGCCACGTCATTACATGAATTAATGATGAAATTTTAATTAGTTAAATTTGGGACCAATTATAAATTGAAAGGTGTCCCAAATTTAATTTGAAGACAAAGTCGGCCAATTATAAATTTATAGAGCCAAATTTTTTATTTGATCAATTAATTAAAATTAAATTATTTTGATCAAATTAATTAATTTGACCAAATAATTAAAAAATTATTTGGATCAAATTTGGGTCTTTTAAATATTTGGGTCATATGGTTTTGGGTCAAATATGAATAGACCTAAGACTAAATAGTTGAGCCCAAGACCAGTAAAGCCCAAGCCCAAGTTGTTGGCCCAACTGGCCCAAAAGTCACCAGGACCCATCCAGCGAGAACTCTATAAATAGAAGGGTTCTCTTCCATTTGAGGGGGTCAGAATTTTGAAGCTCCAAGCCAGAGTCAGAGAATTCAGAGAAACTTCATCAAGATTGAAGACTGAAGACTGAAGACTCCTTGAAATCCATAAGTTTCAAAGTGCTGAACACTTCTTGAAGATTGAAGACTCCTTCAAGATTAGAAGACTTCAAGCTTCAAGAATCCATTGAAGCTTCAGACTCGAGATCAAGCGTTCCAGCCCTCGAGTGAAACACATCCACACACAAGAGAGAGAATCAGAGGATTAACATTAGAGATTGTACATCCACACGCATACAAATATTAATACAAATATATTGTTTATTCCACGTGTCTCCATCTTCGAAGTCACGTGTGAACAAATTGGCACGCCTGGTGGGACATCTCTACCTCTCATCTCTTTCTCTTGTTAAAAGATCCAACCAACGTGATGGCATCAAAGAAAGCTCCCGCGAAGGTTACAACATCAAGCGACTCTTACACTGGTCCTATCACTCGTAGTCGTTCCCAAGGAATTGAGATCAGGGAGGATCATACTCCTCTTGCTATTGCAAGCAGGATCTCAAAGCTGATTGAAGAATCCTCTAAGGATAAAGTTGCAGTCAAAGACAACCCACTGTTCGAATCTGTTGTTCCAACATCTAAGCAGCCAAAGGATGCACTAAACCCTGATGTGATGTCTGTCATGATGGCTGATGTAGACCAGGATGAAAGAATGGCAGAGATGGAAAGAAAACTCAATCTCTTGATGAAGGCAGTTGATGAAAGAGATCTGGAGATTGCCTATTTGAAGAACCAGCTGCAAAACCGAGAAACGGCTGAGTCTAGTCAGACCCCTACTGCAGGAAAGAACGATAAGACCCCTACTGCAGGAAAAAGTGATAAGGGGAAGGCTGTCGTGCATGAGGACCAACCGCAACACTCTGCGTTAGTTGTCTCTTTGTCTGTCCAACAGCTACAAGACATGATCATGAATTCCATCAGGGCTCAATATGGTGGACCCACTCAAAGTTCTCTCTTGTATTCTAAACCTTATACAAAGAGGATTGACAATCTGAGACTTCCCTCTGGGTATCAGCCTCCCAAGTTCCAACAGTTTGACGGAAAGGGCAACCTAAAGCAGCACATCGCCCACTTTGTTGAGACCTGTGAGAACGCTGGTACTCGGGGAGATTTTCTTGTTAAGCAATTTGTCCGAACACTGAAAGGAAACGCGTTCGATTGGTACACTGACCTGGAGCCTGAGACAATTGACAGTTGGGAACAGATTGAGAGAGAGTTTCTGAATTGCTTCTACAGTACGAGGCGAACAGTTAGTATGACGGAACTCACGAGCACAAAGCAACGGAAGGGTGAGCCAGTCATCGACTACATCAATCGTTGGAGAGCCTTGAGTCTCGACTGCAAAGATAGACTCTCCGAGGTATCCTCTGTTGAAATGTGCACCCAAGGCATGCACTGGGGACTTCTTTACATCTTGCAGGGGATAAAACCCCGGACCTTTGAAGAATTGGTGACTCGCGCTCATGATATGGAGTTGAGCATCGCTAGTAGGGGGAACAAAGATCTCATAGTCCCAGACATGAGGAAAGAAAAGAAGGAAGTCAAAGGCACTGAGAAAGTTACGAAGAGTGCCACAAAAGAATCCATGGTCGTCAACACGACCTCGTTGAAATTTTCCTCCAAAGGAAGAGAAAGTAAATCCGATAAGCGAATGGAGACAGGCGAGAGACGTCGCCTAACTTTAAAAGAAAGACAAGAAAAAGTGTATCCGTTTCCAGATTCCGACGTCCCAGATATGTTGGAACAATTGTTGGAGAAGCAGTTAATTGAACTCCCCGAATGCAAACGACCGGAAGAGTTAGGGAAAGTCATTGATCCTAACTACTGCAAGTATCACCGAGTCGTTAGCCATCCAGTGGAGAAATGTTTTGTTTTAAAAGAGCTAATCCTTAAGTTGGCTCGTGAAAAGAAAATTGAGCTGGACCTTGATGAGGTGGCTCAAGCGAATCATGCAACAATAATGGCGAATGTGGGGGATCAAATTCGTTTAATTTCCTCATGTGATTATGAAGAGAGGCTGATTCAATTTGGGACCCTTGATCCCGTAGTGGTTCGATTCCGAAAAGAAGCCACAATGAAGGGGTCCCAAGAAAAATATAATTCCATTGAAGATGAGAACGAAGGCTGGACCCTTGTCGTTCGTCGCAAAAAGCAAAAGCAAAGTTACGCACGGAAAGAGTCCCACTTATTTCGAGACAGTAAAAGAAAGGTTAAATCTCAAAGGAAGAAGGGAAAAAAGAAATCAAGGAGGTCAAAGCATGTCGTGGAGGAAAGTGAAGATTTCTTTTGCCCTCCACAACCCATAACTTTGGCAGAATACTTCCCAAGGTGCTTTCTTGATGATGGTCAAGGAGAAGCACTTGAAATCGTCACTTGTCACTTTGTGGACGTGGTGGAAGATGATGATGTCCCTGCTAGTTCCTCGAGTACGGTGGCAGGTCCAGGAGACTTATCCTCCTTCAGCATAAAGGATTTATTGTCACTTCCTCAGGAAGCTAAAAGTGTCCTTATTAATGCATTGATAGAATCCGATGGTACAAACATCCCAACCTTTGAGGCACGCACATGTGCTTCGTGTTGCATGACTATAGGATTTTCCGATGAAGATTTGCTGCTAGGGTCAAAGCCTCACAATAGACCTTTATTCGTCTCGGGATACATTCGAGAACAGAGGGTAGGTCGGATCCTCATCGACGATGGATCAGCTGTCAATATAATGCCTAAGTCAACCATGAAGCAATTAGGCATCTCGATGGAAGAATTATCAAACAGTAAATTGGTGATTCAAGGTTTCAATCAAGGCGGACAACGAGCGATTGGCATGATACGTCTCGAGCTCATCATTGGGGATTTGAAGGCCGATACTTTGTTTCATGTGATAGATTCCAAGACCACTTATAAGCTGCTATTAGGTCGTCCTTGGATCCATGGCAATGGAGTGATAACCTCTACATTGCACCAGTGCTTCAAGTTCTATCAAAATGGCATTAAGAAAGTTGAAGCTGACACTAACCCATTTTCAGAAGCTGAATCCCATTTCGCTGATGCAAAATTTTATATGAAGAGCGACAACACAGGGGAAACTATACCTACAGAAATCCCCTTGATAAAAAGAATGATAAACTCGACTTAGAGCCACAAGCAGATGCAAGGAAGGAAGTTGTTGAGGATGTGAAGGCATGTGACCTGAAAAAGGGTGAAACATCTACAAGCCTTGTGAAACCTAAAGTTGTAGAGGATGAGAAATGTTCACCTGTCCTACGATACGTCCCTTTATCTCGGCGTAAACAGGGTGAATCACCTTTCACTGAATGTCCGAAAAGCATAAAGGTCGGTGACGTTGAAATTCTGAAGGAAAGTTTCACTATGCCTCTTACAAAGATCACAAAGCAGGAGGTTAAGAAACCTGAGGATGACCAGAAAAAAACGATTTTGCCTGACAAACGGACTAAAGACGGGTTCGACCCCAAGGCATACAAACTTCTAGAGAAAGCGGGTTATGACTTCACAACTCACACTGAGTTTAAAAGTCTAAGGGTTTTTTATGACAGATCTGAGCTCTCTGCAACGCAGAAGAAGCTTCTAAAGGAAGGCTATAGTCTGCCTACGACGAGAAAAGGACTTGGATATAAATCGCCCGAACCGGTTCGCATAACAAGAAAAGGGAAGGCGAAAGTGGCATACATAAATCATATAACAGTAGAGGAGGTTGATGACTCAAAAGAAGAAGAGAGCGTCGACCAACGAGCTTCTGTTTTTAGGCGCATCAGGCCACCAGTTGCTCGTGCTTCTGTCTTTCAGAGGATAATTGTGAATGAAACAGAAGAAGAAAGTGCACAACTTACCAATAGCTCCACTCGATCTTTAGTTTTTTGAAGGTTAAGTATGCTTGTTGGTGAAGAAGAGAGTACACTTTCAACTCCGGATGTCACGCGACCTTCAGCTTTTCGAAGGTTAAATATGCCCGTTGGGGAAGAAGAAGGTACATTTTCAACTTCAGATGTGACTCGACCATCAGTTTTTCAAAGGTTAAGTATTACCACGAGAAGAGACAAAAAAGAGCAGTCTGCTTCGTCGACTTCTCACCGACTTCAATATGAAGATGCGATGAAAACTGAAAAGATCATGAAGGCCGATGGAGAAATTCGCAGTGCAGTTCCTTCACGAATGAAAAGAAAAACCCTTGTTACTGTCGATACAGATGGTTCTTTGAAGGTAAAGAGACGTGATGTTGTCATTACCAATCCTTCAAAAGAAGATAGTGACCAGGAAGAAGAACAAGCCTCTTGCCTTCATATCACTGTTGAAGAAGAAACAGAGGTCGAAATGTCTGAAGTAGATGAGGATGAAGCACCTTTATCACTTGAAGACGGCAGCGAATCTACAGTGGATGAGCTTAAAGAAGTAAACCTGGGTACGCCAGAAGAGCCATGCCCAACTTTTATAAGCACGTCACTTACTCCCGAAGAAGAATGTGAATATATGAGTTTACTCGCTTCATATAAAGATATCTTCGCCTGGTCATATAAAGAGATGCCTGGACTTGATCCAAAAGTAGCTGTCCATCATCTCGCAATTAAAGAGGGGTATCGACCAGTCAAGCATTGTTCCCGTTAGAAAGAAGAATGGACAGCTTCGCATTTGCGTCGACTTTCGTGATTTGAATAACACATGTCCGAAAGATGATTTTCCACTGCCAATCACAGAAATCATGGTGGATGCCACCACAGGACATGAGGCTTTGTCTTTTATGGATGGATCATCGGGTTATAACCAGATTCGAATGGCTCTTGCAGATGAAGAAATGACAGCCTTTCGAACTCCAAAAGGGATATACTGTTACAAAGTGATGCCCTTTGGATTAAAGAATGCTGGTGCTACTTATCAACGTGCTATGCAAAAGGTCTTCGACGATATGCTGCATAAACATGTCGAGTGCTATGTCGATGATCTTGTTGTTAAGTCAAAGAGACGACAAGATCACTTGAAAGATCTAAAAGTGGTCTTTGATCGTTTGAGAAAGTATCAATTGAGGATGAACCCTCTCAAATGTGCATTCGGTGTTACTTCTGGGAAATTCCTTGGATTCGTTGTTAGACACCGAGGAATCGAAATAAACCAGTCAAAGATTGACGCCATTCAAAAGATGCCAAGGCCTAAACACTTACATGAGTTGAGAAGTATGCAAGGTCGTCTGGCCTACATTCGAAGATTCATCTCTAACTTAGCCGGTCGATGCCAACCTTTTCAAAGGCTAATGAGGAAAGGAGAAAAATTCGAATGGGATGAGGCATGCCAAAATGCTTTCGAAAGCATTAAGAAATATTTGTTTAATCCTCCTGTTTTAGGAGCCCCCATAGCTGGAAAGCCATTGATACTATACATCGCTGCTCAAGAACGATCACTTGGAGCGTTATTGGCACAGGAAAGTGAGAAAGGAAAAGGACGAGCCCTTTATTACTTAAGCAGGACTCTGAATGGTGCTGAGATAAATTACTCATCCATTGAGAAAATGTGTCTTGCTCTTTTCTTCGCTATTGACAAGTTAAGGCATTACATGCAAGCTTTCACAGTGCACTTGGTCTCGAAAGCTGATCCTGTTAAGTACGTTCTATCGAGGCCGGTTATTTCTGGATGCCTAGCTAAGTGGGCCATCTTACTCCAGCAATATGACATCGTTTATGTACCTCAGAAGGCGGTTAAGGGGCAGACATTAGCCGACTTCTTGGCGGATCATCCAATCCTGTCGGATTGGAAGTTATGTGAAGACCTACCTGATGAAGAAGTCTTCTATGTTGAAATCACCGAACCTTGGACCATGTACTTTGATGGCACAGCACGAAGAAGTGGAGCAGGGGCAGGAATCGTTTTTGTTTCGCCTGAGAAACACATGCTCCCTTACAGTTTCATGCTTGGTGAATTGTGCTCAAACAATGTTGCTGAATATCAAGCGCTGATAATTGGCCTCCAAATGGCCTTGGAGATTGACATAACATATATAGAGGTCTATGGTGATTCAAAGTTGATCGTTAGTCAACTCTTACTCCAGTATGAAGTAAAGCATAAAGACTTGAAGCCTTATTTTATCTATGCAAGACAACTGATAGAAAGGTTTGATAGTATAGTACTGGAGCATGTTCCGAGATCAGAAAATAAAAAGGCAGATGCTCTAGCAAATTTGGCGACTGCCCTAACAATCCCGGAAGATATGTCGATGAACATCTCACTTTGTCAGAGGTGGATTGTGCCACCAGTAGAAGATGAATGCCAAGAAGCAAATATGATTTCTGTTTTCGCAATTGAAGAAGAGGACTGGCCAAAACCTATTATAGATTATCTTCAACATGGAAGACTTCCCACAGATCCCAGACGTAGGGCCGATATACGAAGAAGGGGCGCCCGATTTATTTACTACAGGGAGACCCTTTATCGTCGTTCTTATGAGGGACTCTTCCTTCGATGCCTTGGAAAGGAAGAAGCAATGAAGGCATTAGAAGAGGCACATTCAGGTGTTTGTGGCGCCCACCAGTCGGGTCCAAAACTCCAGTTCCAGTTAAAAAGAATGGGGTATTATTGGCCTACGATGATTAAAGATTCAATGCAGTACGCCAAAAAATGCGAAGCTTGCCAGTTTCATGCCAATTTCATACATCAGCCACCGGAGCCTCTTCATCCAACAGTAGCTTCATGGCCTTTTGAAGCTTGGGGACTTGACCTTGTTGGCCCTATAACACCCAAGTCTTCAGCAGGACATTCTTACATTCTTGTAGGGACGGATTACTTCTCAAGATGGGCTGAAGCTGTCGCATTGAAAGAAGCCAAGAAAGAAAATGTTGTGGATTTCGTTCGAACTCATATAATTTATCGGTATGGTATCCCTCATCGCATTGTGACAGATAATGGAAAGCAATTCTCCAACGGCCTAATGGACAAGTTGTGTGAGAAGTTTAACTTCAAGCAATACAAGTCCTCTATGTACAATGCCGCGACAAATGGGTTGGTAGAGGCATTCAATAAGACGTTGTGTAACTTATTGAAGAAAGTAGTCTCCAAGACAAAGAGAGATTGGCAAGAAAAGATCGATGAAGTGTTGTGGGCTTACCGAACTACTCATCGCACTCCTACAGGGGTCACACCTTATTCTCTCGTCTATGCGGTAGAAGCTGTGCTCCCGTTAGAAAGAGAGATTCCCTCATTAAGGATAGCTGTCCAAGAAGGGTTGACAACGGAAGATAATGCTAGGTTGCGCCTTCAAGAGTTAGAAGCACTTGATGAAAGAAGGTTAGAGGCTCAACAAGCGTTGGAATGCTACCAAGCACGAATGTCTAAAGCCTTCGACAAGAATTGAAGCTTCGATCATTTCAAGTGGGTGATCTTGTACTTGCTGTTCGAAGACCCATCATCACGACACGACATACAGGGAACAAATTCACACCTAAATGGGATGGACCCTACGTCGTCAAAGAAGTCTACACAAATGGAGCATACAAGATCGTGGATAAAGACGGATTAAGAATAGGCCCGATAAATGGCAAATTTCCTAAAAAGTTTTATGCGTGAAATGTAATGCTCTATATCGCAAGAGCCTAAACTGCATGATACTCCTAGCTCGCATGAGTTAAAAAGGTGAACGGCCAAAAAAAAAAATTGTACCCTGAACTACGTTATGACTTGATCCCGTTTATTAATGGGTACGTAGGCAACTTAAAGGAAACTTTAAGCTCAGTCCATAAAATTAAAAAAAATCATCATTCCATTATGCGAAGCAAGTCTGATGTTGATAAAAAAATCTTACCTATTACAAAAAAATAGAGATATCTTCGATAAAAAAATATAACAAAAAAAGTCCTACAATGATAAAAAAAAAATGAAGTCTGATCATGGTATCCACTTGTAGTTCTTCAGCTCTTCTTGTGCATCTTCCAACATTCCACGAAGTATCGTCAGAGTTTTAGCATCAGCATCAGTAAGAACAGGGGCATCTTCAATACTACTTATAGTTCCTCGCAGCTTGGAAGCCTCGAGTTGATGTTATTTTAAAAGATCCTCTTTCTCAATAATCGACTTAGAAATCTCACCTCGCTTAGCTTTCACAGCTTCAAGCCTAGCTTCCAATTCTTCTTCTTCTCGCAATGCTTGCAGATGTTGTTGCTGAAGTGAACCTTTCGCTGTGAGTAGTTCACTTTCACTGTATAGTATCTTCTCCAAGCTAAACTTAGTCTCTTCCAGTTGGCGATTCTTACTCTCCGAAGTTAATTGAGAAGAAAATGACGACTGCAGCTGGTTATACTTCTCTACCTTCTTGAAATACGCACTTACAATTTCTTTAAGGGAATCCAAGCCGGGTACACGAATCTCAGAAATTGTATGAAGTATTTTGACTGCCTCTTGTTTAAGACGAGGTATTTTGTCGAATGGAGTGCGTATGATCTTTTGGTGTATGCTCTCCCACAGGGCAAGGGCAGACTGTTTCCTATAGTTGGAAATAACATCGTCAGCATAGTAATCAGAGATCTCAGACGCAGCTGCATGGGTCGTTGTCTTCTTTTGTTCAGGAATTTCATCAATTACAGGATGACAAGATTGAATCACGACTCTATCCGTTGGCGCTTTGGAATTGCCCACACGCGCAGCTACAGAGTCAAAAACGTCTGGACTCACAAAAGAAGGAGGACTATGATGGCCTAAACTTCTATAAGGGGATCATTTAAAGGTGACTGCAAAAAAAAAAGGGTAAGCAATGATGATAATAATAATAGTAAAATATTATATTGAAGAGGGAAGGAAAAAAAAACACTTACCAGTGGTGCAGGGAGTTCAGGAAATTGTGATGAGCTAGGAACTCCATCAAAATATTCATCTTCACATACTGATGGTTGTTTGGACTTTTTAGACCTTTTCCAATGATGATCGCCGCTACTGCTCTGACTACCATCATTATCCTTAGAGCGAAATTCACCAGGTTCAAACATGCGAATCCTTTTGCCTCCGTTGTCATTACCAACCTGTTTGGGAAATTTCGGCTTGGGAGGAAGAGGAATAGCACTAGCCACAAATTTATCTCTGCCTTCTTCAAGGTAATTTCCATTTTTTGCCAATCACCAACTCCTGTAGCATTGGGTGATTTGGATGTGTGGCTTCATCGCGTGGGTAGGGAGATAAACTTGAGACAATGTTTTTGCTCGAACGCATATCATCCAAAGGCGCAATACATTATCTAAGTTGACCTCAGGAACTTCTTCACTTAGATCGTTTGGCACATCTTGGTAAAATCCGAATTGTCGGCTAAATCGACAAGGATTATAAGATTCAATGACCATCGAAGACCCACATCGGGAAGATCAGAAGCATGATTGAATACTTATAAAGAATGAGGAATGCCAAAATGATAGTTGGTCATCATCTGTCAGAACCATGCCTTTGTTGCGGGGAGGGAGATTCGCATACCACGATACATATTTACCTTTATGAATATGTACACGAGCTTCAAAATCGTCGAAGTATTTAGCTCCACCCTCTCCGGAAAACTCAACCATCATTGGGCCCCTAACTTTCTCTGGAACTGCATAATGCGTGTTAAAATAATAAGCAAGCCAAGCGTAAACATAATGCACTGGAAAACAAGCCTCTGAACGTCCTGCCGAAGGAGACGCTTTATAAATCTGGCCCAATCCATGATAGATATTAGCCAAAACCGGGACAGCAAGACTAAAAGCATAACCTTCTGCCATAAGGCTTGCAACTTTGAAGACTTCTGGACGAAGAGAAACCTGCTTGTTGGGAAACACAAATACACATAACCAACAAGAAAGAAAAGCAGCCAAGTAAGTCTTTTCTATCAAATCGTCTTCTACACCCAGCTCATGAAAGAACTCGAGTTCTGTCTCAGACCAGTCAGAACATTTGATAGGAACTCCATTTGGATTATGAGTCGAACGAGGACGACTAGCTTTCTTCGCTTTTCGAGGAGGAGGCTTCTCATACTTCAAGTCTCTCTTAAACCAAAAAGAAATCCATGAACTAATGGAAATCTGGAAATGATCACGGTTCTGAGAGGCTATATGATAATAAGCAGCAAATAGATACTCACAACTTTTCGGGAGGCCTTCGTTGTTTTGGTCAGATGACGCTAACAATTCCTTGCAGCAAGGAATAACTTCATCATAGAACTTCCCTTTAATGGAAAGGCCCCCTAATCTCCACATGTCCCATAAAGAGATAGACAATTCTCCAGACGACGTATGAAGAGTATTTGTTGAAGGACACCATGCCTCGCAAAAGGCTCAAATTATATCGGTGTTACGATCATAGGTGTATAAGGAAGCCATCACAACATCAAGCAGACGAGCCTTCTTAAGTGTCGGCTCATTGCAGGCAACCACGATTTCCAACCATTCCCAATAATGGCGAGTGTAACTGAATTCTCCATGGACTTTAAACGATGAACTCCAGCGAGCTTTACCCTCAATAATTTGACGACCTAGTGTTGACTCTGGATTCTGACTTGGCGCTTTATTATGTATTGGAGATTCTAGGAACCACATTTTTAGGGATGATTTTTGATTCAAGGGCCTTCCCTCAGACCATCTAGATAGGACTCTAGAAATATCTAAGGAAGGCTGCAATGTCCTAAAGTTTCCATGCACCGCCTCTCCTACATAAAGAATGACTCCATTTTCAACAGGTTGATCTCTATCCTTCAAGATGACTAAGCAGTTCTTCTCAGGATCAGGATGCTCAGTGAAATACACCATGATGGAGATAAGTTTTTCTACACAAGGAAAAAAAACAATTTGATGTCCATCTTGTCCAATAAGCTATGAAAGCAAGAAAATGATGCATAAATAATCAATCATAAAAAAAAAAAAGGTGACCACCCCTGCAGGAAACTGCAGTCATCAAAGTGACTGGTTTAGACAGGTGGTGAAATCACTGCAAGTGAAGCTGATGAAGACCGTGGTGACCACCCCTGCAGGAAACTACAGTCATCAAAGTGACTGGTCTAGACAGGTGGTGAAATCACTGCAAGTGAGGCTGATGACGACCGTGGTGATCACCCCTGCAGGAAACTACAGTCATCAAAGTGACTGGTCTAGACAGGTGGTGAAATCACTGCAAGTGAAGCTGATGACGACCGTGGTGACCACCCCTGCAGGAAACTACAGTCATCAAAGTGACTGGTCTAGACAGGTGGTGAAATCACTGCAAGTGAAGCTGATGACGACCGTGGTGACCACCCCTGCAGGAAACTACAGTCATCAAAGTGACTGGTTTAGACAGGTGGTGAAATCACGGCAAGTGAAGCTGATGACGACCATGGTGACCACCCCTGCAGGACACTACAGTCATCAAAGTGACTGGTCTAGACAGGTGGTGAAATCACTACAAGTGAAGCTGATGACGACTGTGGTGACCACCCCTGTAGGAAACTACAGTCATCAAAGTGACTGGTCTAGACAGGTGGTAAAATCACTGCAAGTGAAGCTGATGACGACCGTGGTGACCACCCCTGCAGGAAACTACAGTCATCAAAGTGACTGGTCTAGACAGGTGGTGAAATCACTGCAAGTGAATTTGGTGACGACTGTTGCACGATGCTTACACATTCAAGCAAGAAAGAAATAAATTGCAATAATATATGTGCAAAAAAAAAAGTGGGAGAAAAGAGAAGCTATGAAACAATCCAAGCAGTTCATATGTACACATCCAATAAGGACACCGATGGAATAGATATGCATATTCAAAAAAAAATATAAAAAAAAATTGGCAAGCAAAAAAAAAAAAAAAAAAAATTATATGTATATACCTTCCAAATGGTGGACAAAGATTAAGATTGTGCCCCAAGAGATCTTCAAACGAACTTGTTAATCTCAAATCCTACGAAGAAAGGAAGGTAATTAGTGGCAAAAAAAAAAAAAAAAAAAAAAAAGGGATTAAGAAAAAAGGGATACAAACGGCACAAAAAAAAGTAGCAATATATAAAGAAAATAATTATGGCAGCAAGTGAAAAAAAAAGGGGTCAAAATTGTGGTTGCATGAGTATGGTTACATAGTGTGTTGTGAACAAATTAAAGTTTAAAAAAAATTATAAAAAAAATAAAACAAAAAAAAAAAACTCCCTGATGCTGAGTTTAAGTGTTTCATTGGGTACCAATTACCCGCTTCCAGTCGTGTCCCAAAAATTTCAATGGCGGCAAAGTAAAAAAAAAATACATTAAGAAAAAAACCAAAGTGTTGCGGCAATATAAAAAAAAAAAAAAAGAAGTTGCGGTTGATACAGACGAACGATTGCAGTGTGCGGCAGTGGTGGTAATCGAAAACATATATATATATATATATATATATATATATATATATATATATATATATATATGTACTGTGCATGCATGAAGCATGTTCAGATACTAACAAATTTTTGAGGGCAATGGCGGTTAGTGAAAATATATGTATACATACTTTGTTACCCCAATTGAAGTACACAATGCTTGAAAAAAAAATCATCAAATTCAAGGTAGACAAATATTGATGGCAGAAACACATACATGAGAAACTTGTGTGCTATGAGTCGTGTATCAAAACTAAGAGAATTTCATGGATTGGTGGCGGCAATACATTGTAAAAAAATTCAATAGTGATCTTGACTTACCGGCGATGCGAAAGAAGTACAAAAGGAGATTGTTGCTCGAATTCAAGGCCTACACCAAGAAGAAAATACATGAGCATTTGAAGTCAAATGGAGGAAAGAAAAAGGAAATTGAAGAGAAGAGTTTTTCTCAATACCTAAACTTCTTGCTTGAGTGGCTTTGTGTCTTGACCTATGCAACCTCTTCTATTTATAAAGAAAAGGATTAGGTCAAACCTATAAGGAAAAGGTATTCTGAGATTTGATTTTAAATTGAATTTTATCTCTAGTTAGATCCTTATCAAATTAGGAGTGTCAATTCAAATCCTAATTCAAGTGGGAAATTTGATTTAAATCAATTTTGAACAAAAATTCGAATTGGTCCAATTTTAAAGTAAGATAAATTGGATAAATTTCGAATTTGATTCGATTTAAATTAAATTAAAATCGGTATAGCTAAATTTTTAGCTAAATCTAAATAAAAGGGACATATTTTTAGAATTATATTCCTCAAACCAAAATTTGGATAGAATTTAACATTACTCCAACTAATTTTTTTTTCAAGCCTTATTTGAAGTTCAAGATATTTGAGGTTGAGTTTTGAGATAATTTGGGCTTAATCATAATTCAGCTCCAAATTAAACTCGAGTCAAATTCAAAAGAGAAATTACTCCAAATTCAAAGTTATGTAGAATTTGGACACGACTGAAATTCAATATGGAAATAAAATCCAATTGAGATTCAAATGACAAATTGTCATCGAGCAAGTGGGGTCAAAAAAAAATTCCAAATAATTTCTTTTCGAGATTCATCCACACATAATTTGTGCCTAAATCTCGAAAAGGGGGCATTTGTTGAAGGAGAAATTTTGACCAATCACAAATTGCCACGTCATTACATGAATTAATGATGAAATTTTAATTAATTAAATTTGGGACCAATTATAAATTGACAGGTGTCCCAAATTTAATTTGAAGACAAAGTCGGCCAATTATAAATTTATAGAGCCAAATTTTTTATTTGATCAATTAATTAAAATTAAATTATTTTGATCAAATTAATTAATTTGACCAAATAATTAAAAAATTATTTGGATCAAATTTGGGTCTTTTAAATATTTGGGTCATATGGTTTTGGGTCAAATATGAACCAGACCTAAGACTAAATAGTTGAGCCCAAGACCAGTAAAGCCCAAGCCCAAGTTGTTGGCCCAACTGGCCCAAAAGTCACCAGGACCCATCCAGCGAGAACTCTATAAATAGAGGGGTTCTCTTCCATTTGAGGGGGTCAGAATTTTGAAGCTCCAAGCCAGAGTCAGAGAATTCAGAGAAACTTCATCAAGATTGAAGACTGAAGACTGAAGACTCCTTGAAATCCATAAGTTTCAAAGTGCTGAACACTTCTTCAAGATTGAAGACTCCTTCAAGATTAGAAGACTTCAAGCTTCAAGAATCCATTGAAGCTTCAGACTCGAGATGAAGCGTTCCAGCCCTCGAGTGAAACACATCCACACACAAGAGAGAGAATCAGAGGATTAACATTAGAGATTGTACATTCACACGCATACAAATATATTGTTTATTCCATGGAAATTGGCAGCTTTCTTGGCCAGGTGGAACATGTGGATTTAGATGAAAAATCGGAACAAAATTGGGGTTGTTCGCAGCTGAGAATTAAGATGATGATTGATGTTACGGCTCCTTTGAAACGTGGAATTTTTTTGAGATCAGACAAAACGGGAGCAAAAAAATGGATTGACATTACGTATGAAAAACTATCAGATTTGTGTTATGGATGTGGTTATCTTGGTCATACAATTAAGGAGTGTGAACAATATAGTGAGACAAATGAAGATGACCTCCCTTATGGACCTTGGCTAAGAGAACGTGTCAAGTTAAAAATTTGGGATAAAGGTTCATCTTCTAATTCAGTATTCCATCATTCGATCCGTGGTAGAGGAAGAGCTTGGGAGGGCAAACGAGGCAGTTGGAGGCACCAAAATATGGAAGAGGAAGGCGATGAAATTTGTAGAAAGGGAGAGGAGAATCAGCTGGAAAGAAACCAGCAACCGGAAAAAGGAGAACAACACGCTATGGTTCAGTTCGACACAGCGGTAGAATCTCCTTCGACAGAAACAGTAACGGTCAAAGCGACTAACAAAGGAATTGATAAAATTAAGGTAATTATGACCGAGAATAAAGGAGGCAGTAGCAGTGAAATGGACAAAGCAACGGTTAGTGAAGATTCTGGAATTAATGTGACTGAGAAATATACCGAAGATTTAAAGGATATTTCCAAAATGGATTTGGATACTGTGTGGGCTGAAAATATGGTGGAAAATCATAATTTGAAAGCAGATGGGCCAAGCCCAGAATCAGGTGCCAACATTAAAGGAAAAGAATTAATGTTGTCGAACAGTGTGGTAAGTGGAAAAGGTAAAACTTGGAAAAGATTTCAAAGAGGAAAAGAGTTATTGAAGGAAAGTGTTCTCCCTCCTCCAGATAACAAAGTCAGAGTTGGGGTCAAACACAAAATTGGGTTTGTGGAGGAAGAGGAAGGATTGAAAAAGAAAAGACAGGTGACAGTAATAGAAAACAAAGATGCAAGATCAGTGGAGGCTGCTGGACAGCCCCGTCGGGCACAATGAAAATATTAAGTTGGAATGTCCAAGGGTTGGGGAACCCTCGGACATTAAGAAGACTACGTCACCTCATCCGTAGTCATCAACCCCAAATGGTTTTCTTGATGGAGACAAAGTGTCAAGGAAACAAAGGTGAGAGTATTAAAAGAAATATGCAGTTTGAGTGTGGTTTTTTAGTCCCTAGCTTGGGCTATAGGGGGTTTACTCTTGATGTGGCATAAAAATATCGATGTAACTCTTAGATCCTTTTCGAAAGGACACATTGATGTTTTAGTTAAGGAAAACGGGTGGCAGTGGAGGTTTACAGGAATTTATGGAAACCCGAACAGGGACCTTCATCATGAAACTTGGACACTCTTGAAGAGATTGGCAGAAATTTCTACTTTACCGTGGTTGCTAGGTGGAGATTTTAATGAAATCACAAGTTTGAATGAAAAACGGGGAGGCTCGAGGCGGTTGGAAAAATATATGCAAAAGTTTCGAGAGCCTTTGGATTCGTGTGATTTAATTGATCCTGGATTTACCGGTCTGGAATTCATTTGGTGTAATAATCACGTAAATAATGATATTATCTGGGAGAGACTGGATCGTTTCCTGATGAATAGTGATTTGCAAGAAAGGTGTAGTCTCATCGATGTGCAACACCTTGCTTTCCTTGCTTCGGATCATAGACTAATTCTTGCAGACTGGAGAGAAGATGTGATGGACAGAACAAATCAAGGGCAGAGACGTCCGATCAGATTAGAAGAAGTTTGAACCAAGTATGAAGCATGCAAGGAAATCGTACATCAAGTGTGGAGGGTCTAGAATAGACAGGGTGGTTTTTCGGTTCATGGTGAGACTAAAAAGTGCTTAATTGACTTAGGCAGTGGAGTCGCAATTGGTACGGAGGTTCAATCAGGGGGGCTATTTCAAGACTAGAAAAAGAGATTCAAAGGCTCTCGCTCAGGGTAGATATGTAGAGTTTTAGTGAGGTGAAAAAGAAAGAAAGAAAGCTAGAGCAGCTTCTTGAGGATGACGAGATTTATTGGAAGCAAAGATCTCAGGAGGACTGACTTAAATGGGGGGACCGAAACACTAAATGGTTTCACATGAAGGCCAACCAGAGACGAAAAGTTAATAAAATTAAAGGTTTGATAGACGAGCATGGGGTGTGGATAAATATGGAGTCTGAAATAGAGAAAGTGATTAATGATTACTTTCACAGCCTATTTAGCTCTACTATTCCAAATCAGGAGGTGATCGAGAAAATATTGGAGGCAATCCCTTCTAGTATTAGAGATAGACAAAATGAAGCCCTTCTTAAGAGGTTTACTAGGGAGGAGATAGAGGGTGTGATTAAGGGGATGCACCCCACGAAAGCACCGGGGCCAGATGGAATTCAAGCATTGTTTTATCAAAAGTATTGGGATATATTGGGTGAGGATATTTGTAACTTTTGCTTACAGGTTCTCAATGAAGGGGCGTCGATGGATATCGTTAATAAAACCTCATAATTCCTAAAGTGAAAAATCCCAGGACTATGAAAGATTTTAGACCTATTAGTTTGTGCACGGTTCTGTACAAAATCATTGCCAAAGTCCTTGCGAACCGAATGAAAACTGTGCTTGATATGGTTATCTCCCTTAGTCAATCAGCATTGGTCACTGGGAGACTTATTACGGACAACGCTATTCTCAGATTTGAATGCATCCATGCGGTTAAAAGTAGAAGATTAGGGAAGGAAGGGGTTGTAGGCCTAAAGCTGGATATGAGCAAGGCCTATGATAGAGTGGACTGGAGTTATCTGAGGAGGATTATGGAAAATATGGGTTTCCACGTCAAATGGGTAGATCTTATCATGAGATGTGTGGAATCGGTCAGTTTTCAGGTCCTCCTAAATGGGATCCCACGAGCAGAATTTAGGCCTTCTCGAGGACTATGCCAAGGAGACCCCCTCTCTCCTTACCTATTTTTAATCTATGCAGAAGGTCTGTCGATTCTCCTTAATCTAGCTGAGGGTAGAAATGAGGTATCAGGTATGAGGATCGTCAATAAGTATTTTCCTTCTATTAATAATTTATTTTATGCAGATGATAGTCTCTTATTGTTTAAAGCTACTAACAAAGATTGCAGGGCCATCAAGAATATTCTTGAAGTCTATGAGACAGCTTCGGAACAAACAGTAAACTTTGAGAAATCAATGTTTATGGTTAGTCCTAATACTAGCAACGAGATCAAAAACTCCTATAAAAGATTGAAGGGATAAAAACCCTACGCAGCGAAAGAAATACATAACCTACTCAGTGTTTTTTATTCTAATCGAAATACCAATACAATTTGAAAAATAATTACAGCAATAAAACTAAATTTAACTTGTTGTACAAGGCCATAAAACATGCTTTAAGATCAATAGAAATTCCCTAGACAAATTCTAAAGATGATCCTATTGATCTAAGATTAAGAGGATCTTACTAGCGATGTCGTTCTTGACCGTTTTCGCCAAATTCCACGATTTGCAGAAAAATTCCAGCAACACGAAGTCCTTGCTGTGATTTTACCACGAACACTACCAAGTTGGAGACACCGGTATACTCCTAGGGATTGTGTTGATTGCTTGAAGGAGCAAGGAAACCTCAAGGAAAAATCTTTCTTTGTGATTACCAATGGAATTGTGAGAATGAGAGAGAGATTAGTGAGTCTCAGAGCAAATCGAATGAATGAGATAGATGGTTTCAACGGATGAATTAACTCCCTCCTAAGAACCCTCCTTCATTCGTGTAACCCTAAAAGGGTGGGTGGACCACGTATTATCAGTTAACATAACGGATAATACTTAATTAATTAATAATTCATAATTAATAATTAATTAACCAATAATTAAATTAACAATTAATTTAATGTAATTTATATAAACCATGTTTATATAAATATTTCCACATAACCTATAGTCTTTAATGTAATTTAATTAAATCAAATTTAATTAAATTAAATTAAAACAAATGATTAATTAATTCAATAATTAATTAATACTATAATTAAATATCATATATTTAATTATATCTCTCTCATATAACCTATAGTATTAATGTGCATCTAATGCGCATTAATTTTAACTTATAGTTTTAATATGAATCCAATTCATATTTTAAACTTAATATTCGAACCCCTTCGAATATTCAATTCTCCCTTAGAAATTTACCTCAACACCCTAAATGAGCTACCGGTGGGACCTAATGGACCTACAGATCAGAAGCTCCAATGATATGAGATTAATTGGCTAAACTCATTAACCAAGTTAATCAATGTTCGTTAACTGTGGTTCACTCCACTATAGAACCACAACTGCACTCTTCTCACTGCAGATATATTTCTGTGTCCATGGATATCGACCAATAACAACAAGTTAGTCCTTCACGTGTGTTCGTACCCCAGCTAGGTCAAATTACCGTTTTACTCCTGGGTTACCTCTATATCCTTAAGTACCAGTGCTCCTTTAATGAACAACCTGTTTGAGGTCCAACCAACAAACAGAAGTCCCTCTCGTGCCATAGAGAGGGCAGGGCCCATTGTTTAAGACCCGGAGACACCACTTAAGGGAACACACCTCTACTTACCCTAGAGTCGGGAAGGAGTGAATTCCATCTTGTGTGATTATGTTCCCAGCTCCCCACTCGATCTTGTCCCCAAAATGGTAGGCTTATTAAGTCGGCGTGTAGGCCACTCTCACCCATACAAATCAAAGGACAATCCCTCACAGACAGGAGTCCATAATCCACTCAGGATTGAGACCAAGTTGCCTAGGTCATCCTAGTGAAATAGAAACCTAGCTAGCTAACGGTGTTACAGCTAGTGGTTAACTATTTCGCGGTCCGGTCTTATGCAAACTCATTGCATAGGATACCCCCACTCGCATGTCCACTACATGAACTCGTTGGATCATTACGTTTGTATCATAATACAAAGCAGGGCGTATCCATAGTGTCACCAGGATAAGGTACCCAGCCTTATCCCTATACTATAGACCCTTTAGGCTGTATCTTGAACATTGATCCCCGTATGTCCCTACATACTAGTTCAAGCCTCATACTAACAGCCTAGGATGTTTAGTTTATTGGATTAGGGTTAATAAGACAAGATTACTCAATACAAACAATATAAATGAACAATGCATCATTTTATTAATGTTCGGTCAAAAGTTACATTTACTATCTACAAGTTTTAGGGCATAAAACCCAACAAAGTCCATTTCACGGAGAGTTTGGGGAAATATCTTGGACTCCCGCCCCAAAACGCTCGTATCAAGAAGGAAATTTTCAACGACATCAAAGATAGGGTTTGACGAACCCTCCAAGGGTGGAAAAAGAAGTTCTTTTCGTCGGTAGGAAGGGAAGTTTTCATTAAATATGTGGCTCAAGCTATACCTAACTATGCGACGAGTTGTTTTAAATTCCCTCTGACACTATGTAACGAGTTAAATTCTTTGTGTGCTAGGTTCTGGTGGGGTCAGACGAAGAGCGGAAACAAAATTCATTGGAGAAGCTGGAAAAAGCTTTGTGCCTACGAGATCCATGGTGGTATGGGTTTTAGGGACATTGTCACCTTTAACAAGGCAATGCTCGCTAAACAAAGCTGGAGGCTGATCAGATTTCCTAATAGTTTGCTAGCCAAGGTGCTTCGAGGAAGATATATCAAAATCGAAAACTTCCTAAAAGCCACTCTAGGAAGTAATCCTTCATATACTTGGCAAAGCATAATTTGGGGAAGAGATTTGTTCATGAAAGGCTATAGATGGAAGGTTGGAAATGGATTGTTGATGACATGCAAAAATGTCATCATTTTCCTATTAATTGTAGCTAGTTTTGTGCATGAATTGTGAGCTTTAATGTATTTTTATGTTAATTTTGTAGAAAACCGAGCTTGAGAAGCAAAACCAAGAATTTTACCAATTTTGGGCATAAAAAGAAGTCTTTGGGCCATAAAAGAAGAAAAGAAAAGAAGATATTTGAAGTAGAGGCCCAAAAAGCCCAAAAAGAATGAAGCAAGGAGGCAAAAATCCGCATATGAGGCTTCTAGAAGGCCTAGCGTCTCGACGCTAGGTGATCAGCAAGGAAAAATCCAAAATCACGACAGCGTCGCGACGCTGCGACAACTTCGGCGCTAAGAAAACTGACGTCACAGCGTCGCGACGCTGTGACGTAGCGTCTCGACGCTGCCGACTTGTTCAGCAAGAAACGTCCAACCCCTTTTCCTATAAAAAGCCCCCTCTCCCAAGGTGAAATGCATCCCATTTTTTGGGGAGCTCTCCCCTAGCTCTATAGAGAGAAAAAGAGAGAAGAGTTGTAAGGAAAAAGGAGGAATTGAGCGAGATTCCAAGGCTCGGGATTCGAGATGCTCGTGACGGGAGCTTGGGATCAACTTATCAGTTATTTCTTCCTTACTTCTTTGTAATTTCTTATTTTAATTTGAGTTAGGCCTATGGATCAAGATTATTTTGGCAAAATTATTTCCAATTGTGAGTAGATCTTGAGACCTAAGGTCGTTATTCTAGCTAATCGGATATTGTAGCGCAATTACTTGGATTATGTAATGAATTTCTTCATATTTCATTTATGCAATTTATGCTTAATGCCTTTAATCTCTTGATCACGGATTAATTGATTTGTTGGTCTAAATTGATACTCGACAGAGAGAATTTAGACTAGATCCAAATTGCATGGCTAATAATTGCTTGGAACACGAGAGTGAAAGAGAATTGTTAGAAATTGATAATGAAGTTGCTTAATGCCATACTATGATTAACTAAGGAGATGGACACATAAATTAATTATGTTAGTATGAGATGCGGAGGAACTTGAAGGAGAAATCCGCTTATAATCACTTCTAGATTTATGAAATTGAAGATTATTAGTTACATACATCCATGTAATGGAGCTACAAATCCAAGAAAGCTAGTTAACACCCTAGGTCGAGCCCTCTTTGATAGGAAAATTCCTTTTTACTTGCATATTTCTTTTTGTTAGTTCTTTAATTTTCGCTTTACCAATTCAAGTTGAAATTCTAAATAAAATTAAAACATGATGGTTCTTGGTGCTTAATGGATATAATTCAAATTCCCTGAGGATTCGATACTCGGAATACTTTCCGTTTTATATTACTTGTGACGACCCGTACGCTTGCGGTTAGCAACAATTGTCTATAGAAGCCTCTAAAGACCCATGGATTCCGAAGGAAGGCTCATGTAAACCTATCATGACCCATCCGAATATCCATCAGTTTACAGTGGCACAACTTATAGACAACTATGGCAGATGGAATGAGCCTTTGGTTCGAGGCTCTTTTACGGAAGAGGATGCAATGAGAATTCTAAATATCCCTCTGAGCTCGTTGCTAAAGGAGGATGAGGTTATTTGGAATCTTGATTCAAAGGGGCAATTCTCCGTCAAAAGTGCTTATAGGTTGGGTCGACACCTATTACAGGCCAATGAAGCTTCCCATCAAGCCTTTAGCATCAAGAATGTTTCTGGAAATCTTTTTGGAGCTCTAAAATTCCCTCCAAAATAAAACACTGTGGCTGGAAAATTTACAATGACATTTTTCCTACCCTATCTAATTTGATTACTCGTGGATTGGATATTAATCCCATATGTTACTTGTGTAGGGATAAACTAGAATCAGCTGAGCACTTATTCTGGGAGTGTAAAGCGATAAAAGGGTTGTGGTATAACTATTTTCCTTCGACTAAGTTAATTTGTTTGGATGGCAAGAAAGGATGGACCACTCAAGAATATTGTGAAAGCATGTGGAAAGGTAGCAAGGACGGACATTTAGATGAGCAGAGATTAAGCACAAGCCTGGTGATCTGTTGGCAGATATGGGACTACAGAAATTCGATATACAAAAGAAAACAGCAGCCCAACCTAAAGATGTTGAAGGACCGAATAGATACCTACCTTGAAGAGTTCAATTGCCAGGGAAGCCAGCCGCGCACACATCCAACCACCCATGCAAATAACGTCAGCAATCTTCCATTAATTGGGACTTGGATTCCACCGTCGGATAACCAGATGAAGTTAAGTTGCGATGCCACCTGGAGTGACTGTCGAAGGCAAATTGGAATCGGCTGGATCTTACGGCAGTCGAACGACAAGCCGTTGGTAGCAGGGTTCAAATGCATCAAACGTCAATGGAGGATTAGTTGGTTGGAGGCGTTGGCTATTTGTGAAGGGCTGAGATACATTCCGAAGCAGGTTGTCGGAGTTCACATCGAATCAGACGCATGCAATGTGGTGAAGCTTCTCACGTCCAACGATGAGGATATAACCAAGATTTCCAATTTTATCTCTGAAGCTAAAGCCCTAATTGAAGCCCAAAACATTGTTTCAATAAAGTATGTGAGTAGATCTCATAATGGTATAGCCCACCAATTGGCTACTAAAGCATGCCAAGGTGGAGCATCAACTTATTGGGAGAATTTTTTTTCCTGATTGGGTGATAGGTTTAAATTTAATTGACATTGGGTTTGGTAATCAAATTAGTGGGGATCCTGTCCCACAATTGATATCCCAATGGAAAGTTTATCTTTGATTTAATGAAGTATTCTTTATAAAAAAAACACATGAAATATCTTATTGATTAATTTATTTAATAAAAAGAAATTAAAACTCTCTAAAAAATGAGGAAAATGATAGAGATTTATATAGAAAAAAAAACAAGTAAAAGCTGGTTAATGAAAATGAGAAAAAAAAAAAAGATAAAAACAAATAAGAAAAATGGAAAACGAGGAGAGATAAAAAAAAATGAAAAGAGAAAAAAAAAGGAAAAAGAATAAGAAGAATTAGGAAGTATTAAAAGGGAAAAAATATTTTTTAAAAAAAAAGGGAAAAAGAAGTTACTAACGGGAAAGAAAGAAATGAGAGAGAAAGAGGAGAGATGAGTGTAGAAATGAGAGAGAGTGAAATGCATGAAAATTGAAAAAGAAACAAAAACAGAATTTTGAGAAATTACTATTCGTGGATTTTTCAAACTTTATCCCATTTTCATAAACAATTTTTAAAGTTTAGAAACAAAATTTATCAAACATGTCTGCTTTCTTAAAAAAATGAGAAACAAAAATCAAAAGCAAAACACAACAACATCATCTAACAAGCTTCAGACTAAAAGTTGAACTTATCCTTTATGTTTTTTTTTTCTTTTTCTTTTTTAAATATTAGTGAAATCTTATCATAATTTTAAAAATATAGTTTTTAAAACACTGTTTTTTCAAACGTTTTAGAATTCATAAAAAGTAAAAAGGTATAAAAGGCTATTTTTCCAAAGATAGGTATGTTTATATGAACGAGCTTCAAGTTTGAATTTCTATCATTATATACTGGGATAGACTATATGTCCGTTTGGAATATCTTTTAACTTAAGTATTTTTCAAGAATGATTTTTTAAAAATATTTGATATAAAAGTTGTTTCTATATGCAAGTTATTATATATACTCAAAAACACTTTTAAAAAAAAATTACTTTCAAGTATTTTTCTCAAAATAATTTATTATTTCTCAATTTCATTTTTTAATAAGTCGTTTTTAGTGGTTCTCAAACACTAATTTTTTTTTTCAAAATGATTTTTATTTTTTCAAAATTAAACACTTGAAAAGTTAAATCAAACATCAAACTCATTAGCTTAAATTTTGGGGTTCATTGATGATTTTACAAATATTGTATAAGAAGTTAAAAATTAATAACACAATAGTAAAAGGACGAAAATGAAAACTTAAACTTTAAAAACAAAATTAGTTGACTAACTTAATGCAATAAACTTGGAAGCTGGTTCTTCTTATCTCTAATTAATAAGATGATTCGAGAGAATGAAACAAAAGTTAAAAAGGTTGATACTACACTACCAACGGTTGTGAATTGAGCTCCAGCTTCCTTATTTTATTTAGGTTAAATTCTCAAAAATACCCTTGAACTATAAAAATACCCCTAAACTATGAGATATTGGTTTCAATTATACCCCTGAACTTTTAAAAGTTTCATTTTAGTGCCCGAAGTTCAAAGTAACGACCATTGAAGACATTTTCCGTTAAATTTATAGACGAAAAATGATATATGTTTGCATGTGTTTAATTTTATTGTTTTTTCCACGTGTATATGTTCAAATATGTTCACATAATTAGCAACAGTGTCTATGTAAACACGTCATTTTCCGTCCATAAATTTAACGAAAAAATGCCTTCAAAGATTGTTTTGAAACAAAATTCAAATTTCGAAGGTTGAGACCCCGTTTGATAATCATTTCGGCCCCGTTTGATAACCATTTCGTTTTTTGTTTTTGGTTTTTGAAAATAAAGCTTATACACACCTACTTTCACTTATAAGTTTCTTTGTTTTAGTAAGAACCTTCTCTCTTTTTTTAAAAAACCAAGTCCAATTTTGAAAACAAAAAAAAAGTAGTTTTCAAAAACTTGTTTTTGTTTTTAGAATTTTTCTAGGAATTCAAATGGATCGTTAACAAGGATGAAAGCCATGGTAGGGAATTTAGGAGAAAACAAGCATAATTTTCAAAAACCAAAAACAAAAAACGAAATGATTATCAAACGGGGCTTTCGTTTTTGGTTTTTGGTTTTTGAAAATTAAGCCTATAAACTCTATTTTTACCCACAAGCTTCTTTATTTTTTATCTACATCCTTTCCCATGTTTTCAAAAACCAAGCCAAATTTTGAAAACAAAAAAAAAATAGTTTTCAAAAACTTGTTTTTGTTTTTGGAATTTGGCTAGGAACTCAAATGTCTCCTTAACAAAAATGAAAACCGTTGTAAGAAGTTTGAGAGAAAACAAGCACAATTTTCAAAAACCAAAATCCAAAAACGAAATGGTTATCAAACGGGACCTAAAATGTAACTTTTGAATGTTGAGAAGTATAATTGAAACCAACCTCATAGTTCAAGGTATTTTTGATAAGTTAGCCTTTTATTTATTTATTTATTTTTTGAGTCACTTGAGATTCCTTATTCTTTATATAGCCAAACACACTTTATATAAAGAAGAAGGCAATATCCAAAATTGTTGTGGAAAATTCGAGGCGTTGGATTTAGGTACCTTCTGACCAAAAGAAATTCATTTCGATCTTCCTTTAAAATGTTTTTTTTTTTTTTTCTTTTCTTTTTTTCTTAGCCAAAAAAGCATATGATAACGACTCTTCTTCTTTCTTATTTTGATGTTTCCTTTATATTTATGCAGCTCAATCTAATCGTCGGTTCATTCATATCTAAGGTGAGTGAAATTTTATGTTTTTTTTGGAATGTTTGTTTGTTGTTTGTGTATTGAAAAAAATAAAGCTTCAAATATTTGTGTTCATGATCATGTTTGTTATATTTTTGCAGTGTTTGAAGCTGTTGAAATTTGCAGCTGATCTTTGAGGGTTATTCTTGCATTTTTCAACAGTAAGGAATTGTCAATTTTCTTCTAATATTCAGTTTGGAAGTTCATGAATTCCTATTTTCTTTTCTAGTTTTTTAGGATTTTTTTTTTTCATTCTTGAATTCAATATGGTTAGGAGATTTGAACATTTGATTAATCTTGATTTTTTGAGAGGTAAGATTTTGAGTGGTTGAACTATGCTCATGTTGATGATCTATTTAATTAGTGAGGGTTGTCGCTTTCTTTCCTCATTTATAGATAAACATGATAACCTAATGTTTTAGTTATGTTTTTGAAAACTATAAACAAGAATTTAAGGTAGATTTTTAACTTAATTTATTATTTCTTATTTATTATTTTGATTTGTTTTTCTATATATATTTTTTTTAAGAAAGGAGAAATAACACGTTTGATAATGGTTCTTAAAGTAAAATTTATTATTTATTAATTAAATAAATTTTATTTAATTTTTACATAAAGAAGCAGTTTTAGTTATTGCTTTGCAAGTTGAAATAAAAAAAAAAAAAAAAAAAAAGCTTTGAGAGTAACTCTTGAAGTTTTAAGTAGGACTGTTCATTGGTCGGTTGACATCGGTTGTGGACGAAAACTAACCTATCCACTTCGATAGGTCGGTGATGGATAGTTTTGGGATGGTTTCTAAAATCGACTGACCAAATACACGGTTGGTCGGTCGGTTATGTCGGTTTTTCCATTTTGATAGAAGAGATGCGATTTTGTTCTTAGAAGATCAATGTCGAGAGTTTTGAAGCATGGTTAGAGAAGAAAATAGGGGAAGAAGAAGGCGGAAAGAGACGAGAAAGAAGAGAGATTGATGGGGAAGAGAGAAAGAGAAAGAGAAAAGAGTAAAGAGTAAAGGAGAAGAGAAAAAAAGAGATTAGTGAGGAAGAGAGATAAGAGAGGATGAGGAGAGAGAAAGAAGAGAGAGAGAAGAGAAGAAGAGAGGAGAAAAGAAAAGAAAGAGAGAGAAAGAAATATGGAAAAATGAAAAGGAAAGAAAAAAGGTTTGGAAAAAAGACCAAAAAAAAAAAAGGATAGAGAGAAAATAATAAAAAAACTAATAAAATTTAAATGAAGTGATGTTTAGTTTTTTGAAAATGACAATAGAAATGTAAAGGCACATTACTTAGTTTTTTTTAGGTACTATGGTTGCATGTACTATGTGGTTGTTTGTCTACCACGTTTAATTTTTTTATTAATAAATTAAAATCAGTTTGTTGGTCGATTTTTTTTCTATTTTTGGGTGAACCGACTAACCGACAATCAGTTTTGCCAATTGAAGAAACCAACCTGATTGAATGTGATAGAAAACC
Source organism: Luffa aegyptiaca (assembly GCA_017139565.1). NCBI lineage: Eukaryota > Viridiplantae > Streptophyta > Magnoliopsida > Cucurbitales > Cucurbitaceae > Luffa > Luffa aegyptiaca. Next base: position 31,618,068 of record CM029397.1, read on the forward strand.
GACCGACGTCGATTCGATTGGTTTTGGGTGATCTAGTTTTGATTATCCCTAGTTTTAAGAATGATTTAGATAATAGGGAGATAAAGAAGTAGTTTTTTTTTTCTTTTCTTTCTCCTTTTTTATTATTATTTTGGTTTTGGAGATAATAGAATGATCCTTCAGAATCATACAAAACTTTTCCTCCTAATGGTTAAAGAAAGAACATAAAAAGAAAAGAGTTTTCACATGAGAGACACTTTTTTTTTTTTCTTTTGACAAATGATCTCTAGATTGTAGTTGGTGAAGACGATGGTGAATAGAAAGGTGGATTTGCGATCTGACACCGTGACAAAACCGACCGATTCAATGCGTGCTGCAATGGCGATTGCTGAGGTTGACGATGATGTGCTGGGCTATGACCCCATAGCTTTCGAGTTGGAAGAAGAGATGGCAAAGATGACGGGAAAAGAAGCTGCTATGTTCGTCCCATCGGGCACAATGGGAAATCTCATAAGTGTACTTGTACATTGTGACATTAGAGGAAGTGAAGTGATTCTTGGAGACAATTCCCATATCCACATATTGGAAAATGGAGGCATTGCAACCATTGGAGGAGTGCATCCAAGGACAGTGAAGAACAAAGCTGATGGGACAATGGACATTGATTTGATTGAAGCTGCCATTAGAAATCCAAAGGGCGAGCTCTTCTTCCCGACGACAAGGCTTATCTGTTTAGAAAATACACATGCAAAGTAAGGATACTAAATTTGATTTTAAAATGGTTAAAATCATTCCAAAACTTGCTTTTTAATTAATCATTTGAAATCAATTTAATTAATGTCTAGTTTTAGACTACATTTAAATGTGATTTTCATACGATTAAAATTGATTATGAATCATTAAAAACATGTTTTGGAGTAATTTTGAACATGACAAAAGTGATTTTAATAATTTCAAAATCACTCTCGAACATGTCAGTCGGAAAAGGTGGTTTGTTCTAACTATTGTGATGAAATGCAGCTCTGGTGGCAAATGTCTTTCAGCAGAATATACTGACGAGGTGGGAGAGTTGGCTAAGAAGCATGGCTTGAAACTTCACATTGATGGAGCCCGTATTTTCAATGCTTCAATTGTGAGTATTTGTATTACCTTAATCAAAAAATAAAATTAACAATGTCATCACACAATTTTTAGATTTTTATTTTGATATATATATATATATATTTGTTGGTAAAGAACACAAAGGTACTTTCAAATTTAATTATAACAATTTGGCTGTCCTTTAACTTTAATTTAATCACTATCGTGAAAATTTTTATCAAGATTAAGTGACAATTTTTATTAGGTAACGACTTAGTTTTTGTGGTTTATAAATACATTTGGTCTCCCAACCAATTTATAATCTAATTAGCAAGTTAGAAATCTCAATCTTAAAAATATTTTTTAGGATAGGAACTAAATCATATAAGATAATACATTTTAATTTTTTTAAGGTGACATTGACAAATATAATTAAAAATAAAATTTTTAAGCCCTATTTGATCACCATTTCATTTTTTTGTTTTTGGTTTTTAAAAATCAAACTTATGAACATCACTTTCACTCACAAGTTTCTTTGTTTTGTTATCTACATCATTCCCATGTTTTCAAAAACCAAGTCAAATTAAAAAAAAAAAAAAAAAAAAAAAGGTAGTTTTCAAAAACTTGTTTTTGTTTATGGAGTTTGACTAAGAACTCAAATATCTCCTTAACAAAGATGGAACCCGTTGTAAGGAAATTGAGATCAGAAAACAGGTCTGATTTTCAAAAACCAAATGGTTATCTCCTCCTATGTACCCATCTCTAAGTTCACTTTGTTTTTTTTTTTTTTTTTCACAATCATGTCATATTTATTTTCCTTACATAAAAAGTAATATCTTACCAAAGAGATTTTCATGCGTTAAAAAATTATTTTCAGGCACTTGGTGTTCCAGTTGATCGATTGGTACAAGCAGCTGACTCAGTATCAGTATGTTTTATGTGTTGTTTATTTGTTTCAATTAATTGTTCTTATTAATTAAAGCTTTAATGTATGGAGGAAATTCAGCCTTAATAATCAATATGATATCTAGATTTTATGTTTGACTGATTAGGTATGCCTATCAAAAGGTTTGGGTGCACCTGTTGGATCAGTTATTGTTGGTTCCAAAAGCTTTATTGCCAAGGTAAGTGCTTGGAAAACATGGTTGAATTACGTAAGTGTCGGGTATGTTTGATTTAACTTTTCAAGTGTTTAATTTTGAAAAAAATACTAGTATTTGGCAACCACTAAAAATGATATTGAGAAATAAACCATCTTGAGAGAAACACTTGGAAGCAAATTTTTCAAAAAGAGTTTCTAAGTATATAATAACTTGTGTATAAAAACACTTATGAGGAAATGTAGGATTGTGTTTGGTTTTAACTTTTCAAGTGAATAATTTTGAAAAAGAAAACCATTTTAAAATAAATTCTAGTGTTTGTGACCACTAAAAATGACTTATTAAAAAAATGAGATTGAGAAATAAACCATTTTGAGAGAAACATTTGAAAGCAAATTTTTAAAAAAGAGTTTTAAGCATATAGTTACTTGTGTATAAAAACACTCACGAGGAAATGTAACCAACATACGAGCAATTAAATTCTAAGCAATTTTCATTCATGGAAAACATTTAAACTAAAAGACATTCCAAACGGACCGTACACTAAGCCCTTAAAATGCTTTTTAAGTGTTTTAAGAATTTTCTAAAGTATTTTTTACTATATTAGTAACCATGATGCATTTTATCTAGTTAAAATTAAAAACACATTTGAGTTTTCACTATTTAAAAAGTGGTGTGGATTAAACTATGACAAGAAATGATCATGAAATAGCTTTTGCATTACCTTTCTATATTCCAATATAAAAGTTTGATTGATTATTGAGATGCTTGTGTTTTAATATTAGGCTAAAAGGGTTAGAAAAACATTGGGTGGTGGAATGAGGCAGATTGGAATCCTTTGTGCAGCTGCACTTGTTGCTATAAAGGAGAATGTTGAAAAACTTGCATCTGATCATGACAATGCCAAGCTACTAGCTAGTAAAATAATCACTCTTTACTATTTCTCAAAAAAAAAAAAAAAAAAAAAAAAATCACTCTTTACTATTTTATTATGTACATTTTCAATTATTCTTTTTCTTTTTCTTATTTATTCTTATGGGATTGATTGATCAGATGGATTATATCAAATCAAAGGATTAAAGGTGGATCCAAAATCAGTTGAGACAAACATTGTGAGTATCTTTAACAAAATTAGAATTTTTAGTTGATTTATTATTATTATAATAATTGTCTGTGTTTTTTCTTTTTTTTTTTTTTTTTTTTTTAGCTATGCCAAAAGTGTTTAAAAATATTTTTAGTGTTTATCTTTAGCATAAATGTTTGTGTTTCGCTATAGTTAAAAGTGCTTTGTAAAAAAGTTTACAACACTTAGTAAGCATTTTTGCTTTAACTTCTTAATTTTTAATATCTCATTCCACAAACTTTTTTTTTTAAAAAAAAAAAAACAAAAACCATATATGTTTGATAAACTGTTTTTTGTTTTCTATTTTTAAAAAACAGAAAACCAAACTAGTTTTATGACTATTTTTAATTTTCCATTTTTAACAAGTTAGAGGGGTGAAAAGATGTTTTAGATAGAGAAAAATGTGCAGAGACATTGAAACGTTTAGGGACATGAATATAAATATTTTCGAGAGAAAAGTTAAATATAGTAAATTTAGAGACATGAAAAAAAAATATTTAGAGAAAGAATATTAGTTAGAAAAAAAAAAGAGTTAGAGGGGAAGATATATATTTTAGAGAGAAAAATCAAATTAAAAAAAGAAAAGAAAATTTAGAGAGACAGTAAGATTAAGAGTAAAATATATGTTAGAGAAGTAAAGATAAATTAGAAAAATAAAGAAAAAATGTAACGAGAGAAAATTTAGGGATATTTTTTTTTTCAAAAGAAAAGTTAGGATATGTTTTCTAAGAAGAGAAAAGTTATGGAGAATTTTTTAGAAATAGATAAGTTAATAGAGAAAAAAAAAAGTTTTGAGAGAATTTTAGAGAAAAAAATATTCGATGTTTAAAGAGAGAAATTGGAGAGCTAAGTTTGAAGAGAAATAGAAATCAAATTAGTTAAATAAGGATAAACATTTTAGAGAGAAAAAAAAGTATATAGAGATGATTTTTTTAGAAAGAGAAAGATAAATACAAATTAATATTGAGATCAAAATTTTAGAGAGAGAAAGAGAAATTTTGTAGAGAGAAATTTAGAGACAAAAAAGTTTTAGAAAGAAAAAAATAAGAAAAAGAATTTGTTGGAGAGAGATAGGTAAAAGAGAAAAAAAAAAGCATCTAAAGAAAAATGAGTTTTTAAAAGAAAATTGTTTTTAAAAACTATTTTAAAAAAATCTTATAATTAAAAAAAATATTTTTCAAAAAAAAAAAACAGAAATAGTTATCAAATAACTTTGTTTCTTAAAAATAAAAAATAAAAAATAAAAAAAAACAGAAAACGATATTGTTGTCAAAGGCCCCTAAATTACCAATTTTTCAATCTAGTGTAACTTCTCTAAAATGAGGCAAAGTGAGGATAGTTAGGTATACCTTTGACCAAAAGATCAGAGGTTCAAATCTCGCAATCCCAAATATTTTTAAACTAAAAAAAATCTCCCAATGCAAGTTCTCTCATTTAGAAGTTAAATTTTCTTGTTTTAAAAATAAAAGGAAGTTAAATTTTCTTCCTAATTTATCCCTTCACACACTTTCTCTTATTTCTCTCTATACTTATAATTCTTCTCATTAATCTTTATTTACACTTTTTTTTCTTTAAAAATTTGGAAAAAAAAATTAGAAACTTCCTTCGTCTTTTAAATGTTTTTCCTCCTCTAAATATAGTGAAATTTACTAAGTATTATGTCAAGTAACTTTATCATCACTCAATATAAACATTCACCAATAACGAGAGAGATTAAATTGAAAAATGTTAAAAAAATAGAAGACTAATTTGAAGCTTTTTAAATAGTATAAATTAAATTGAAAAAATCATAAACATTATTCACTAAATATATATTTTGCCTTTTTTTTTTCAAGAAGCACTTGGCAATCTGTTTTTTTTTTTTGTTTTTTTTTTTTTTTTTTTTTTTTTTTTTTTTTTGTAAGTAGTGATGGAAATTATATTGTGTCTCAAACTCTAAAGACATCTGTGTTTTCATCCTTAATGATTAAAAAATAATATATTAATTCCCCATTTGCCTTGAGATAACATATGGTTAAATCAATCTTCAATATCATTTTAGATTATTAAAAGTCATCCTTTTACCTCTATTTCATTATGCATTGATCACTTTCAGCTCCATTATTTTTTCAATTTTTTTTCTTTCAGTAAGGATTAAAATGTCGATGTCGATAGAAATGTTGAGACCTCAATTTTATGGAAATGCCAATGGAAATATCAATAAAATGATGATGTTGATGGATATTTCTAAAAAAAAATATTTAAATTAATAAATACATATTTTACATTTTTTAAAATAAGTTAAAATACTTATTATTAATATGATGATCCCATTTGAGTTACATTTCATTACTATTTTCTTTATTTATTTAAATCGATTTCTTTATAGTATAATGGAAATGTCGATTCATCTCTCGACTCGATGTTGAACTCATGGTCATGTGAAAATGTCGACATGTTGACGAAAATTTAATACATTACTTACCAGACGATCTAAAACTGATCAACTTTTGTTTTGTTTGTTTGTTATATGATATCAGATATTCTTTGAGATGGACGAAGATTATGAAATCTCAGTGGAAACATTATGCCAAAGCTTGGAAGAACGTGGCATTTTTATGATGAGAGAAGGCAAAAAAAGGTTTATCCTAATATCCTAAAAATTTTATATTTTCTGTTATGCTTGCATTCAGTTTAAGATAAGTTTTGGGATTAAGTAGAATTGCTTTTAGATAAAATACCTTTTGACTATGTTACGATTTTCGATCCAATAATTCTTTTGGACTAGCACAAAAAGTGATTTTACAAAAAGGAAAAAAGCAATTTAAAATGTTTCGCAAAAGGAATACCTGTATTCATGTGTTTGATTCTGTAAAATTATTCTTAAAAGCATAGGAGTTAGAACAAGATATTAAAGGTAGGGGCAGTTGCATAGATGACAAATTGGACCAAATTAATAGCAAATATAGCACAGTTGCAAACTAATTGCAAATATAGCAAAATTATTTGTACATGACCAAAAAGTTATTGTTAGATTCTATCCGTGTCTATCACTGATAGACTCTGATTATTCAAAGTATATCCGTGTCTATCGCTGATAGACATCGATTAATCAAAATCTAGCAGTGATAGTCACTGATAGACTTTGATTAACCAGAGTTTATCAGCGATAGACACTGATAGACTCTGAATAATCGAAGTCTATCAGTAGACTGATATATTCTGATTAATCAGAATCTATCGCTGATAAACTCGGATAATCGGAGTCTATCAGATAGATTCTAATTAACCAGAGTCTATCAGTGTCTACCAGTAATATACTCGGATAGATTTTGCTATATTTGCAATTTTTTTTACATTGTGCTATATTTGCTATTAATTTGGTCCAATTTTGCCACCTATGGTTATTTGTTACTATGCACTTTTTTTCCAAAGCGTGTGTCCAACCAAAAATATATATTTGTGTTGAAATGATTTATTTATTTTTTTTAAAAAAATATATTCCCAAACACAGCTCCCTTTTACAAGAATAACTTTTGACGAAAAAAAAAAAAAGAAAAGGATTTCTCTATTTAAAATAATAATTTTAAAATGTATTTTTAATTAATTAAAAATACTTTTCAATATTGTTCCATTCTGATTTTTCTTCACTAAAAATATCATCTTTTTCATGTGCGTATCAATAAAAAAAAAAAATACGTGCTATTTTGATAATGTGTCAGTTTCTTATGTCTAGTTTCCCGTTTCATGTTTTCTACCAAAGAAAATAAAATTATGTTCGACAATTTTGTTAAAAATATTGAAGAACTATATATATATATATTATGAATTTTATAAATGGTAAATGGTTAAATAAAATTAAAATTTTAAATTTGAGTCGATATAATCTCTAAACTTTAAAAAGTGTCTAATAGGTCCTTGAATATTCAATTTTTTTTTTTTGTCTTATATTGATCTCTAAAGTTTTACCTATCCAGTAAGTCTTTAACATATTCAAGATATTTATAAATTAAATGTTCTATTAGACATGAAATTTTATTTTGTGTCTAATAAGTTCTTAATTTATTCAACATTTTTTAAAATTAATGTATTTATTAGTTAAAAAATTGAAAGTTTCTATTAAACTTTATGTTTAATAGAGCAATTAATTTAAGGATTAAATGTGTAGATGACCGAGGCCAAAATGAAGAATGTCCTACTTTTCAATTTAAGGTTATATGCTCTTTTGCTTACTTCATCATCCTAGCAAAATTACCATTTTACTCTTTATATGAAAACACACATTTTTCTCTCCCCAGAGAGGACACAACGAGAGCGAGAGACTAAAATGAGAGCTCGAGTGGGGAGAGAGATTGGAGAGAAATGAGAGAGAGTGAGATTGGAGAGAGAAATTAGAGAGAGAGCGAGATTGAAGAGCAACAGAGAGCAAGATTGGAGAGAGAGCGAAATTTAAGAGCGATATTGAAGAGAGAGCAAGAGATTGGAGAGAGAAATTGGAGAGAGACTGAGCTAGAGCAAGAGTAGCGAGAGAGAGCGGGGTTAGATCAGTAGAGAGTAAAATGATAATTTTACTAGGATGTTGATGCAATCAAAATGACATATATCCTTAAATTGAAAAGGTATGACATTTATCCTATTTTAAAGAGTCATCCGTACAAAAAGAACCCTTAATTTAATTTTAAAATTTTTTTTTAGACCTATTAGATACAAAATTGAAAGTTCATGGATCTATTAGACATTTTTAAAGTTCAAGATCTTATTAAACACAAAATTGAAAGCTTAAGGACCTATTAAACACAAATTATTAAATTCAAGGACTAAATTTGTAATTTAACTTTCATATAAATATAATTTTAAATGTGTTATTATATATTTAGATAATGAAGTAATATTAATCACAAAATTAACCAAGGTAGAATTATCCCTACCTAAATATTTAACATTTTTTAAAATAGAATTAAGTTTTTTGATGCAATTAGTTTTCCTAAAATAATTTGCTAATGATTTATATATATGTATGTATGTGTGTGAAATTAAAAAATAAAATAATTCTAACCAATCCAACCTACTAAAAGTTAAAATAAAAAAAAAAGTTAAAATAATATATAAATATTTTTTTAAAAAAATAATATATAAATATATATTAAAATTTTAAAATTGAAAATTAAAATAGTATATATAAAAATAAATTAATTAAATTAAATATCAGCATGTTTTTCTAAATCAACTGATCGTTGAATCTCTATGCCAAAAACACGTTTTTTATGCCCTAGACCAACAAACCAAGGTATAACTCTAATACTTTATATGAAAATAATTTTACATATATATACAATCTATAATTTAAGGGACACGTGCTCTTCTGGCCCCATGTAGATCTGTCTCTGGTTAGAGTCTAATTTTCTCAAACTAAAATTTTAGGATTAGAATTTACTTGAAAAAATAATTTTTTAAAGATAAAATATACGTTAAAAAATTAATTAGAGGTACTACTCAAAACTATTTCAACAAATTGATTCATTCGAGGTCTTTTTCTTTTTAATACTTGATCTAATTCAAAATGTCTTATAAAATGTTAGAATTGGCAAAATAGGGACTAAAAATGTGTCCTAATGAATGTAATTTGTTGCCGAACTCACATAACTTAATAGTTATGGTACCTCTACTTTCTTCAAAAAATCATAGATTTGAATTCATACCGACAAATATTATAAAATAATATCATTTGTTGTTGTATTGATCGATTTATTTATTAAAATTAAACTTTAACTGCAGAGCTAGAATTGTTCTTCATCATCAGATATCAACAAGTGATGTGCAGTACACTTTATCTTGCTTTCAGGTAACCATTACTATAAACCCATTCTTGGATTTCTTTAATAAAAATATCACATATTTTAATAATATTTTTAAAAATAAAAAATATATATATTTTTTATTATTTCAACAAATAATATTTGAATTTCTAATTTCTTAGTCATGCTTCAATTGAAATATGTCTTCTCTCGATGATTTTACTGAAATAGACAGAGATCCAAATTATATATCTATGTTCTAGAGTCTAAAAAAGAGTTAAAACTCAATTGGTTTAATAGACCATTCCATATAATAATTACTAAAGAAATCATTTGTTCAAGAAACAATGATGTACCATATACTTATAATTTAGACCCCGTTTGATAACCATTTAGGTCCCATTTGATAACCATTTGGTTTTTGGTTATGTTTTTGAAAATTAAGCTTGTTTTCTTTAAATTTCCTTACTATGATTTTCATTTTTGTTAAAGATATACTTGAATCCATAACCAAATTCTAAAAACAAAAACAAGTTTTTGAAAACTACTTTTTTTAGTTTTAAAAAATTGGCTTGGTTTTTGAAAACATATGAAGAAGATAGATAGAAAAACAAAGAAACTTAGAGTTAGAAGTAGTGTTTATAAGCTTAAAAACAAAAAACCAAATGGTTATCAAACGAGGTTTTAGTTTTTGGTTTTTGAAAATTATATTTGTTTTCTTCCAATTTTCCTACCTTGGTTTTCATCTTTGTCAAGGACACATTTGAATTCCTAGCCAAATTCCAAAAACAAAAACAAGTTTTTGAAAACTACAGTCCCATTTGATAACTATTTGGTTTTTGGTTTTTGAAAATTAAGCCTATAAACATTACTATCACCCATAAGTTTACTTATTTTGTCATATACCATCTTTCCATGTTTTCAAAAACCAAATTCAGTTTTAAAAACTAAAAAAAAGTAGTTTTCAAAAACTTGTTTTTGTTTTTGAAATTTGGCTAAGAAATCAAGTGTGTGCTTAACAAAGATAAAAACAATAGTAAGAAATTTGGGAGAAAACAAACATAATTTTTAAAAACCAAAAAAAAAAAAATGGTTATCAAACGAGGACTTTTTTTAGTTTTCAAATATTGGTTTGGTTTTTTAAAACATGGAAAGAAGGATATTAGAGAAACAAAAAAACTTGTAGGTGGAAATAGTGTTTATAAGCTTAATTTTCAAAAACCAAAAACCAAATGATAATCAAATGAGGATTTTTTTTTTTTTTTGGGTAAGAAAACCAACCATAAGTTTTTACAACCTTCCCCTAATTTTTATTTAAACCCCTCACTGATAAACCTTTCACTTTGGGTTTTGCAGCAAATTCTGGATGGAATAACAGCGGTAAATGTAAATGGCAACTAAATCAGAACTCTCTCTCTCTAATAAATACAAATGCAACTTACCCTCTCTCTTTCTCTCTCTCTCTCAAATAAAGAGAGTGGAATTTACCCTCACTTATGCAGCTGTGTTGCTTCTTAATCAATCTTCATATGCTCATATATATTATGCATATGCTAAATGTGCCTTTTCTTGTTATATATAAAGACACATTTCTAGTCCCTATATATATTTGACTTTAGTAATATTTTTCTCTCTTTTAAAAATGAATTGGGGTCAATCACTTAACAACAAAAATGAAAAAAATTAAATGTAAATGGACTTGTCTTCAAATGTTTTTTTTAATGAGAAAAGTTGAGAAGTGACTTATGCTAAGTTCAAACCTTGTTATCTATTATGCTTCTAGAACACTTGATAGAGCACAAAACAACTATTCAACAATGAAAAAAAAAAACTTTTAGCCAATGTTTAGGTTCAAAAAATTTCTTCCATGTATTTACTTTACATTGAAGAAACACCATCACTGCTAAAAGATGATTTTATCCCTAATAATGGTTGTATCTTTTCTATTGAAAGGGCACACAATCAATGGGAATCCAAAATGGTGGGGCCCACCCCAAAAAGGGTGCTCAATCCCATTTCCATTGATTATTATGTGAGACTCACACATACCTTTTTCTCTCATTAACCTTCCTCACGATTACTTTTTCTTTCCTTCTTCCTCCTCATTTCTTCTCCTTCCTTTTTCCTTATGTAGCTTCCTACTTATTGATTGTCTTGTTGAGGTGAAACATCTTTAAGTGCGTTTTGAACTTTGATGTGGTGGAAACATCTTTGAATACATCCTGAATCTTAAATGCAACTGACAGAATCCTTTTATCTAAAAGGAACCTTTTGAAGGTGTTAATATAACACATGCGGAAGCAATTTAGGATCTAAGACACTTAGCTACATCAATTTTAAGATTAAACATGCATTGTTCATATGACCGAAAACAGAGACACTGAGCACCTACCTCTTGTAGCTCAAAATTGAAGCAATCTCCTTGTTGCTTTTCTTCACCAATTGATCACAGACCACCGCTAGGTTCTTCCCCGCTATTTTTTGGACTTAGAACGGATTGTGGGATCCAATTATGAAGGGAATTGGGAGGGAATGCTTGAATATTATTCAAGCTTTGAGATAGTTTGTGAGCTTGGTGTTTAGGGAGTCAAATTGGCAGCATAACCCTATGTTTTTGCCTGAGCTTCTCCACCTAGTTAACCAACATTCGTTAGCTACCGGGACACTTCACTATAGCCTAGTAGCTACACTCCCCTCACTGTAGATATATTTCTGTCCACTTGATATAACCATGATTAGTAAGTTGATCTATCACGGGTTGTTCGTAACTATAGCTGAGTCAAATGTCCGTTTTACTCCTATAGTACCTCTTGCTCCTTAAGTCCCATTGATCCTCTAATGAACAATTGGTTTGTGATCCAACCAACAAACCAAGTCCCTCTCGGGCCAATGAGAGGGTGGGGCCCCTTGTTCAAGACTCGGAGTCAACACTTAAGGGAACAACCTCTCTACTATCCCTATAACGAGTTGGAGTGAATTCCATCTTACAGGACTATGTCCCCAACTATCTACCTGGTCTTATCTCCAAAATGGTAGGCTTATTGAGTCAGAAAACTCGGACCACTCTCACCCATGTAGATCAAAGAAAAATCCCGAATAAACAGGAATTCATAGTTAGCTCAAGATTAAGATTGAGTTACCTAGGTCATCGCATGAAATAGTTATTCTCAATAGTAAATGGCGTTATAAAGTGAAAGTGACTTATTTTGCAAACCAGTCTTATGCAAACTCATTGCATAGGATGCCCCCACTCGCATGTCTTCACATGAACGATTCAGGATCACATCGTTTGTACTAAATATAAAGTGGGTCGTGTCCATAGTGTCCTTAAGATAGGGTACCCAACCCTATCCGTATACTATAGACCGTTTTGGCTATATACTTGAACTTGATCCACTCTTATGTCTCTACATATAGATCGAGTATTCATACTATCGCCAAGGATCTTAGTTTATTGGATTTAGGTTAAATAGCATGGAATTCAATACTATCTTTACTGAATAACCTCAATAACATCTTTATTGCAAATAGAATATGTTCAAATGTTTACAAACTACGAGTTTTAGAACACAAAACCCAACACCTTTACATTTATTTTAAATTAAAACAACAATTAACTCCTTCTATTCTAGCCTAAATACAATGGTTGACTAAAGCAACAAAATAATAATTAGATGAATTCTCTCACAGATTTAGGCTCGGCTCGACCTCAGCCTCGACCTAGGGTAGGGTCGGCTCGGCCTCAGACTAGGTCGACCTTTGTCTTCGATTGCTGCACTTTCTTCAGTGTTGCACAATACCACTCTCATGAATCACGTTGAATATATACTTTGCAGAAAAAATAGAAACAAAAAAGGGATGTTATTCTTGTTGGGTTTTATGCCATAAAAACCGTAGATAGTAAATCTAAACATTTTGATATTATCAATAATATGTTATTGAGGTTATTCAATAAAGTTGTTGAATTTTGTTGCATTAGATTTGCATTAAATAACCCTAAATCCAATAAACTAACATCCTAGGCTGTAATATGTAGCTTGAATTATATGTGGGGACATATGGGGATCGATGTTCAAGAAACAACCTAAAGGCTCTATAGTATAGGGATAAGGTTGGGTACCTTATCCTGGTGACACTATGGATACAACCCACTTTGTATTTGATACAAATGTAGTGATCCAACACATTCGTGTAGGTGACATGCGAGTGGGGGTATCCTATGCAATGAGTTTGCATAAAACTGGACCATGAAATAGTAACCATTAGATGTAACTTCGTTGCCTAATTAGGTTTCTATTTCAATAGGATGACCTAGGCAACTTAGTCTTAATCCTGAGTGTGTTATGGACTCTTGTCCACGAGGGATTGTCCTTTGATTTGTATGGGTGAGAGTGGCTAGATCGCAGACTCAATATGCCTACCATTTTGGGGACAAGACCGAGCGGGGAGTTGGGAACATAACAACACAAGATGGAATTCACACATTCCCAATCTTTAGGGTAGATGAGTGTTCCCTTAAGTGGTGTCTCTAGGACTTGAACAAATGGCCATACCCTCTCATTGGCCCGAGAGGGACTTCTGTTTAAAGGTTGGACCTTAAACAAGTTGTTCATTAGAGGAGCACTGGTACTTAAGGACACAGAGGTAACCTAGAGGTAAAATGATAATTTGACTCAGTTGGTGTTACGAATACTCGTGAAAGATTGACTTGCTGTTATTGATCTATATCCTTGGACACAAAAATAATCCACAGTGAGAAGAGTGCAACTGTGGGTCTTTAGTGGAGTGAACCCATAATTAACGAATGTTGATTAATGTGGTTAATGAGTTTAGCCAATTAATCTCGTATCATTGGAGCTTTTGATCTGTAGGTCTATTAGGTCCCCTTCCTAGCTCGTAAAAGGTATTGAATGAAATTTGAATATGTTCAAATTCACTAAGGTAATTAATATAATGTATGGTGATACATTATAATATAAAGTTTATATTTTAATTAAACTTTATAATATAAATTTAATTTTGGATGTGATTCAAAATTAATTTATGAGAGAATTAAATATTTGAAGAAGTTCAAATATTTATTTAATGTGAATTGGATTCATATTAAAACTATAGGTTAAATTTAATGCGCATTAGATGCACATTAAAACTATAAGTTATGAGAGAAATATACAATTGAATATGATTCAAATGTAGGCTTAAATTAAATATGTGATATTGAATTTGATAATTAATTAATTGGTGAATTAATTATTTAATTAAATTTAATTAATTAAATTAAAACTATAGATTATGTGAGAGATATTCATTTAAATATGATTTAAATGAAATGATTAATTAAATGTGATTTAATTAATTAAAATAAAATTAATCTTAAATTAATTAAAATAAAATTAATCTTAAATTAATTAATATTAAATTAATAAAATAACTCCCAGCAGTTGCTGGGAGTTATCTGATACGTGGTAACCTCTTACATATCCCCCTCTCTTTCTCACTCTGCGCGCCTGGGAGATATACATAGACCAATCAATTGGTTTTTGGGAGAGCTCTTGCATTCTGCACAGAAGAAAAACCTCTCTCACTCATTTTTGCTCTCAATCTCTCTGTAATTCACAAAACCATTCTTTTGTGAAAGTTATTTCCAATTCAAGTTGGATCCCACAATCCATATCTCAAGATCTTAGAGAATAGGGAGGTAATCTTGGTGGTAGTGTGACAATGCTCATTTATGTGCATTATTTAGCCTTAAAAGCTTAGGTAATTGTTTGGAAAACAAGGACTTTATGCCTAAAATCTTATTATTCTAAGTCATTTTAGCAAAAGTTGTAGAAGCATGAAGGAAATCTTAGAATTATAGAATTTAAGCTTAATTTGTACAAAAAGGAATTATATTGTAAAGAATTTATCCAAGTAATTGTTGGGTTTTATGCCCTAAAACTCGTAGATAGTAAATGAAACAAATTAATCGATCTCAACAAAGCGTTATTTGAGTGATTCAGTAATTTGGTTATTGAATAATCGAGTTTGCATTAATAAACCCTAAATCCAATAAACTAAGATCCAAGGTTGTTTAAATGAAACTTGGATTAGTATGTGGGGACATACGGAGATCGGTGTTCAAGTAACAACCTATATGGTCTATAGTATAGGGATAAGGCTAGGTACCTTATCCTGGTGACACTATGTGATACGACCCACTTTGTATTCGATACAGATGTAATGATCCAAAGCATCCATGTAGGAGACATGCAGGTGGGGGTATCCTATGCCAAGAGTTTGCATAAGACCGAACCGCGAAATAGTAACCACTAGATGTAACACCGTTGACTAGTTTAGGTTTCTATTTCAATAGGATGACCTAGGTAACTCAATCTCAATCTTGAGTCTATTATGAACTCCTTTTCAGGAGGGATTGTCCTTAGATTTGTATGGGTGAGAGTGGCCGGTTTGCCGACTCAATAATCCTACCATTTCAAGGGCAAGACCGAATGGGGGATGGGAAAATAACAGTACAAGATGAAATTCACTCCTTCCCCTATTGGGGTAAGTAGATGTGTGTTCCCTTAAGGGCTGATTCCAGGGCTTGAACAAAAGCGCGTTGTCCTCTCCTGGCCCGAGAGGAATTTCTGTTTAGTGGTTGGACCCTAAACAGGTTGGTCATTAGAGGGATCAATGGTACTTAAGGATCCAGAGGTAACCCAGGGGTAAAACGATAATTTGACCCAGCTGGTGTTACGAACACTCGTGAAGGATTGACTTACTGTATTGGTCGATATCCGTGGACACAAAAATATTCTACAGCGAGAAGAGTGCAACTGTGGGTCTTTAGTGGAGTGACCCACAGTTAACGAATGTTGATTAACTTGGTTAATGAGTTTAGCCAGTTAATCTCGTATCGTTGAAGCTTCTGATCTGTAGGTCCATTAGGTCCACCTGCTAGCTCGTAACGGGTACGGAGATTATTTAGTCTTGAAAATTTAGGGATTTAATATAATGTATGGAGATACATTATTATATAAGTTTAATTAGAGAATTAAACTTTATAATAAAATAAGTTTTGGATATGATTCAAAATTAGTTTATGAGAATATGAATTTAATTAAATATGTGATATTTAATTAATTCATGAATTAATTAATTTAATTTAATTTGGTTAAATATGATTTAATCAAATTAATTCTATAGTTAATGATTGATGTACATTTGATGCACATTAAACTATAGGTTAAATGAGAGAAAGGTAATTGAATATGATTCAATTATAATTTATTGAATGATTAATTAATTAATTAATCAATTATTTAATTTGATTCAATTTAATTAAATTAGATTCAATTAAATGAATTGAATTAATTCTATAGGTTATGTGGATAATATTCATTTAAATATGATTTAAATGAAAGTGGTTAATTAAATATTAATTTAATTAGTTATTTATATAATTAATTATTTTTTAATTAATTAAATAATTTAAATTAATATTATCAGTTAAACTTAACTGATACTCCCCGTGTTGACTGAGGCTCAGTCTTCTCCCCATAACCGATTGATCGTGCAAGCAGTTAGGGGTGAACTGCTTTCCCTTCCTCTCTCATTCTTTTCGTTCTTTGACTAACGAATACACAGAGCAGAAATTTTTTTTCTCTCAAGCTATTGCAAAATTTCTCTCAATGCTCTGTAGAATACAATAGCTTTTCTTGCTGAAAAATCCCTTTCAAGACACCATTTTTGGTTCCCACAAGCCGGATCTCGTAGCCCAAGAGTCATAGCGGGTGATCCGTGGTGGTAGTGTTCGTTGGGAGAAGAAAGTACGTGAATTGGAGCATCATGCAGTATTTGGGCCTCCGTTCATGTAAGGTTTCCATATCTCTGAA
Source organism: Luffa aegyptiaca (assembly GCA_017139565.1). Taxonomy (NCBI): domain Eukaryota; kingdom Viridiplantae; phylum Streptophyta; class Magnoliopsida; order Cucurbitales; family Cucurbitaceae; genus Luffa; species Luffa aegyptiaca. The sequence goes on from CM029397.1 coordinate 31,635,001, forward strand.
TAATTTAAAGATAATAACAACATGCTTGATTTGTATGAATTATAGAATAGGTTCTGTAATTTTGCCAACGTATTGGTATTTTATTTCATAATTAAAATTTGAGAAAAGGTCTGATTTAATTCCGTTGCGTTAGGGCTTTAATCCCTTCAGTAATGTTTTTGTGCAGGAGTCTTTGCGAGGAGAACGTGCCCGTAAGAGGAGATAAAGGTTAGCGGAGCAAAAAGAGTTAAAAGTTGAAATATTGCACCTACATCTGGACCTGAGGATGTGAGGAATGCAATCAAGTTGCGCCCGCAAAGCCATATAAGGAAAGAAGCCCCTTGCTAAAGACAGAATTGTCGAAGCAGAACACGGAGGAAAATGCGCCCGAGATGCGGTTGCAATTGGGCTTTCCGACAGAATATCGAGTTTCGCGGGATTTGCACAGAATCATCCAAAAATCCCCAATCCGACATCAAATCTCTGAGGATCGTGGATTCTTACCTTCCAAGGTCTTCTCACACTGATCTCAACAGCTAACCTTACCTTTCATAGTCTATAAAAGGGGACCAAGGTGCAAGAAGCAAGAGGAGCTCGGTGCTTGGAGTTTTCGTCCTTAGGATTTATTTTAATTCTCTCTTATCACCTTGTAACCACTTCGAGTTTTGGATCCCTCAGTCCCTGTCGGCTCTTTTATTCGAAAGAAGAAGAAGAGAAAGACTTGTCTCTCCTTGAAAAAGGGCAAGAGCTAGCTAGATGAGAGAGAAAGATCCTTAGTTGAGTATTGTCTTAGTGTATGTTTTGTACTTTTTAATTTCAAGCGTTTTGTATTTGTTTTCATTTACTTTTGGTTGTAAGTTAATCTTCTGTACTCAATTTATTCTTTAATAGTAATTCATTATTTTTTCTCCATGCCGAGTTTGCTTTTCTTTATGTTTTGCAATTTACTTTCAATCATGAGCTAAGCTTCTATTTAGGGTTTCAAATATGTGGATTCCTTGAATAGAAGAAAGCCTCGCCTATGCAAAAGCAACCTTGTTCCCTCTAGCATTGTTTGTTTTTGTTGGAATTAAGGTTTAAATGTTAGCTTAAACTGATCACTTAGGTTAACATAGTTTGCATTTAACTGATGGCCGAAAGGTTGGAGATAAAGGTGCGGGTTCGCAAATCAATAGTGGAAAAGATCCTAGAAATAGGACTTTGACTTCTTGAATCCTAGAAATAGGACTGGAACCACTAGGGTTTTAAGAGTCGTGAGTATTATTTATCTAAGTTTCAGCTAGCTCTAGAAATAGATGTCTAGCTGACTTAGTCTCCTAAAGGCACCTACAGCGGAGCTGAATAGGAGTTCGACTTAACTCCCAATCTGGTTGTTAGGGAATTGCGGGCGTAAATTGAGATATGCTATCTGTAAAGGGATAAAAAGCCTTTGCGCAGCCGAAACCATCAGAGGACCAACTCAATTTAAACAACGATCGGAATACCGATACGTTGGCAAAAAACACACAGCAGAAAAAACTAATTTAATACACTGTGAAAAGTTATAAAACATGCTGTATAATATAGGAAACAACCTATATTTAATCTAAAATTAATCGTATAGATCAAAGATTGTAGAAAACTTACTTTTCTTGGAAGCTTTGATCGTTTCGCCAATTCCCTTGCTTCGATCCAGAAAATACAGCAACTTGAACTTTTCCTTTGCTGGAATATTCACCCACGAACACCACCACAATAGAGACACTGGTATTCTCACAGGATTTTGGTTGAGGGGCTCGTGGGAGCAACTTTTTCTAAGGGAATATGAGAAGAATTTCTCTGTGTTTGCTATGAGAGAAAAAACGAGAGAGTGAGAGTTGTAGAGAGATAATTGATTGCCTGATTAATCGACTGAGAGAGAAACCTTAACTATCAGATAACCTCTCTCCTAAAAACCCTCACTAACGTGCAACTCCCTAGGTTAGTGGGAAGACTCCTTCAGTTAATGTAACTGATACGATAATTAATTAATAATTAATTAACCAAATAATTAAATTAACCATTTAATTTAATATAAATTTATATAAACATTCCCATATAACCTATAGTTTTAATGTAATTCAATTAAATCAAATTTAATTTAATTAAATTAAAAACAAATGATTAATTAATTCAATAATTAATTAATACTATAATTAAATATCATATATTTAATTAAATCTCTCATATAACCTATAGTATTAATGTGCATCCAATGTGCATTAATTTTAACCTATAGTTTTAATATGAATCAAATTCATATTTTAAACTTAATATTCGAACCCCTTTGAATATTCAATTCCCCCTTAGAAATTTACCTCAACGCCCTAAGTAAGCTACCAGTGGGACCTAATTGACCTACAGATCAGAAGCTCCAACGATATGAGATTAATTGGCTAAACTCATTAACCAAGTTAATCAATGTTCGCTAACTGTGGTTCATTCCACTATAGAACCACAGTTGCACTCTTCTCACTGCAGATATATTTCTATGTCCACGGATATCGACCAATAACAGCAAGCCAGCCCTTCACGTGTGTTCGTACCCCAGCTGGGTCAAATTATCGTTTTACCCCTAGGTTACCTCTTCATCCTTAAGTCCCAGTGCTCCTTTAATGAACAACTTGTTTGAGGTCCAACCAACAAACAGAAGTCCCTCTCGTGCTATAGAGAGGGCAAGGCCCATTGTTCAAGACCCGGAGACACCACTTAAGGGAACACACCTCTACTTACCCTAGGTCGGAAAGGAATGAATTCTACTTGTGTTATTATGTTCCCAGCTCCCCACTCGGTCTTGTCCCCAAAATGGTAGGCTTATTGAGTCAGCGTGCAGGCCACTCTCACCCATACAAATCAAAGGACAATCCCTCGTGAACAGGAGTCCATAACTCACTCAGGATTGAGACCAAGTTGCCTAGGTCATCCTAGTGAAATAGAAACCTAACTAGCTAACGGTGTTACAGCTAGTGGTTAACTATTTCGCAGTCCGGTCTTATGCAAACTCATTGCATAGGATACCCCCACTCGCATGTCCATTACATGAACGCGTTGGATCATTGCGTTTGTATCATAATACAAAGCGAGCCGTATCCATAGTGTCACCAGGATAAGGTACCTAGCCTTACCCCTATACTATAGACCCTTTAGACTGTATCTTGAACAGTGATCCCCGTATGTCCCCCTCATACTAGTTCAAGCCTCATACTAACAGCCTAGGATGTTTAGTTTATTGGATTAGGGTTAACAAGACAAGATTACTCAATACAAACAAGATAAATTAATAATAAATCATTTTATTAATGATCGGTCAAATGTTACATTTACTATCTACGAGTTTTATGGCATAAAACCCAACAATCTGCACCATGTCTATGTGGGCAACATAGATAGTGTGTCTCAGCCATCTGCAATGCCTGAGTAGATTGTGGGCGCATAGGTGGAGGTGATCTAATGCTCAAGGTTGAAACTGTTTGAATTTCCCTACTTATCTCATTGATATTTTCATCTGTCTTTACTTCTTGTCTTTTTACTTTCATTTTAAAACCAAAACCCCAATCAACTATTTCTCTTGGTTACCAACCATGGTTGCAAATTTAGAGGAGGTTCATATTTTACAGAATCGTGTGTTAACTTAGCTAGTCACCATCTCCCTTGGGTACGATATCCAGAATACTTTCCACTTTATTACTTGATAGTGTATACTTGCACTTGAGCAGGCTGTTGAGCATTAGCAGCACGACACACGTCATAGTGTCCTGCTTTTGGTCCCAAGATTCTTGTTGTGATCGTCATTCTTAGACGAGGGAGAAGTCTTTGCTGTAATTTCCAGAGTCTACAACGAAAGTAAATTTCTTGACTCTTTTATAGTAGACAAAAACACATGCTTAGCCATATATTATTTATAAGAATTAGTTCTATATAAATGGTTTGCCCAATGTACTGGTTTCGAAGAAACGTTAAATGAACTACACATGATTAAATTTGCTTCCGCTGGGAATCCCATTCCATCAATTCTTAAACTATTGTGGAAAAGAAAAAGCCTTATAACAGAAGGGTCAGCCTTGACATCGATCATGGCTAGCGTCGACCTCGGCCTTGGCCTCAACCTCGAGCCTTTGTCTGTAATCTTTTGCATTTGGCTCATTTGTTTCGATCTTGATCTCATCTTGTGTTTAGCTGGCAATCAAAGTTGTATTGATTGTGGATTCCTTTTTTTTTTTTAATTTTTTTTTTATCTTGGGAACATCTAGGGTTGGCCTCAGCCTTGGCAGCCTTGACTTGGAAACAATTGAGTATTCTTTAGCGTGTAGGCTCAAAATCTTCATCCAGTCCCTAGTTCACATCTTCAGTGAGGGAGTTGATGTTTAGCCCATAGTTCACATCATAGGTTGGGATAGGTCTCCTTGTGGTCGGTCTTGACCTCGGCCTCGGCCTCTACCAAGCTCGTATGTCGTTTTTTTCTAGTTGATGATGCTTCTTGGATCGTTCTTTATGGTGCATCGAAGATGACTTCCCTCGGCCTCGACCTTGTTAAGGTTGTCTTTGGTTCACTTTTAGGTTAATTTCCATACCGATATGCAATTTTTGCAAGCAATTTGTCGTCCCCATAGACGACGCCAACTATTGATGCCAAAATCCATGCAGGAAAAACTCACTTGATCTTCACGTGATAACAACCATGAATTTGTTTGTAGGGGGAAGACATGACTTGCAAAAGAAGTGAAAACTACACATCGGTGTCTAGCTCGCCACATCGAATCCGATGCTTAAGTCAACCAGGAGATAATGGAGTATGAAAAGTAGAAAGCAAGAAGAGGAAGCAGAGAATCAAAGTTCATCCTCTTCTCCAAGGTTGAAGAAGAATATTTATACCTGGGTTCGTTTTAGGGTTTTACCCGTTTTAGGGTGATCTAGGACTGGAAACAAATCAAACCGAACTGACAGGGAACTCTAGGGACTGAACAAGGGTATGGAAATGGAGCCCAATCCTTGGGCCTAGGGTCGATCGTTTACCTTGGGATTAGGTTGGCTCAATCCCCTTGTCCTTTCTTTTCTCTAGGACCTTGTTTATCGCTGATTTTTCAGGGACGTTGCAGAATTTCCTATAACTGTTAACTTGCAAAAATGCTAACATTTTATCCCTTAATTTAAGTTTATTTGCTTGATTAATTGGTATTTTAATGTTTAATTTTGATAATTTCATATTATTGGGTCCCTTAAGGGTAATTGATGAAATCTTGGGGAATTTGGAAGCAATTGGACCCTAATTTGAAGAAGAATTGAAGATGCATAAGGGTTGGGGTCATGGGTTGAAGTCAAGAGAAGAAAGAAAACGGGGCAAAATCAATGGAACTTGCGAAAAAACGACCCAAAATCTGTTGGGTTTAATGTCCTATAAACTCGTAGTTTGTAAATCATTAAACATATTCTATTTCCAATAAAGACGTTATTGAGGTTATTCAGTAAAAGATGTTATTGAATATGTAAATTGCGAATGATTAACCTAAATCCAATAAACTAAGATCCTTGACTATAAAATGAATACTCGAACTATATGTAGGGACATATCGTAGGATCAAGTTCAAGTTTATAGTTAAAATAGTCTATAGTATAAGGATACGGTTGATTGCCTTATCCTGGAGACACTATGGACGCGACCCACTTTGTATTAAGTACAAACGATGAGATCCTAAATCGTTCATGTGGTGACATGCGAGTGGGGGCGTCCTATGCAATGTGTTTGCATAAGACTGGACCACGAAATAAGTCACTTTCTCTTTATAACGCCGTTTACTGAAGAAACTGACTATTTCTCATAGATGACCTAGGTAACTCGTTCTTAATCCTGAGCTATCTATGAACTCCTGTTTATGCGAGATTATCCTTTGATCTGCATGGGTGAGAGTGGCCAGCATCGTCGACTCGACAAGCCTACCATTTTGGGGATAAGATCGAATAGATAGCTGGGGACATAGTTTCGCAAGACGGAATTCACTCCTACCCTTTTCAGGGTTAGTAGATAGGTTGTTCCCTTAAGTACTAACTCCAAGACTTGAACAAGGGGCCCCACCCTCTTGTTAGATCGAGAGGGACTTAGGTTTGATGGTTGGACCGCAAACCGATTGTTCATTAGAGGATTAGTGGAACTTAAGGAACAAGAAGTACTATAGGGGTGAAACGGTTATTTGACCTAGCTATAGCTACGAACAACCTGTGAAGGAACGACTTACTAAACATGGTTAAATCAAGTGGACGGAAATATATCTATAGTGAGGGGAGTGCAACTATCGGGCTATAGTGGAGTGTCCCGGTAGTTAACGAATGTTGGCTAGCTTAGATAATGAGATTAGTCGGTTAGCCTTGAATCGTTGGAGCCCATGACCTATAGGTCCATTAGGTCCCTCTACTAGCTCATATCGGATTAAAGCCTAGAACATATTGATAGGAATCTTTGAATCGTTCAAAAATGGGAAATAGGGTTTTATCGTAAAACGTGTTCGACACAATGATTTAATTATGAATTAAATTAGGAATTGAGAGATAAGGTATTTAAAAGTGTTTTAAATACTATATATGTATTAGGAATCATATATAATTCATGGCATTAGGTGATAAAGATTAATTGGATTAATCATATCAAAATTACTTGGAAATGTCCCAATTAATTGCCTAGAAATCAATTTCAATTTTGAATTGAATTTGAAATGAATTGAAAGCTGAAAATTCACAAATAGGATTCAATTCATAGTGGATTTAGTGGTTTTTCCACTCTTGCATAATGATACATAGTGGAAAACAACACAAACATGCATTAGATGCATGTGTTGTGAAGTAGACACCTAGAATCCACTTTGAGTTGCATCTTGACCATGTGGCTAAGTGTCATGAAGCTTGTCTTTGCATGGGAGAGGTCTATAAAAGGGGCTTGAATTAGATTCAAGAGTAGCAAGCTTTCATTTAGTGTTATGCTGCAAATATTCTCCCTCAAATTCTCTCTCATTTCATCTCCTTCCAAAAGCTTGTACCATCAAGCATTCCCTTCCTATTTCTTTCTTCTATAGACTCCCACAAGTCTTTCTAGACTCAAGAGAATAGTAGGGAAGACACTAAAGGTTGTCCAAGAGAAGTTGGAGAAAGATAATATCACAAGGAGTTCCTTACAAGTGAGCATCAAAGAGGTTGGTACTCATTTACTCTCTTTTCTACCCTTTCTAGAACATGCATGCTTTAGGAGTAAAATTGAATGTCTTAAGTGCTTTCGATCTTCAATTGATTCCGCATGTGTTATATGAACACCTTCAAAATCAAGTCTGGAATTTCCAGCCGAAGGCTAGCATCTCAACGCTGCAAGTTCATGGGCGCCAAGTAATCAAGGCCTAGCGTCGCGGATGCCCTTCTTGATCTCGAGTAGTCAATTTTCACAAATAATAACATTAGGATAAGAAAGATTTATGGAAATTAGTTAGCACTAATTTGGTGCTATCAAGCTGGTTATTTGACTAGGCGTTTACTTAAAGCACAACACGTGCTTGAAACACGTAGTTATTAAGCTTTTGCCTTTTGTATAAAAAGGAGTCCTTTGCTCTACTTTCATTGGTGAACATAGTTGTATTACAACAACTCACTTGATATTAAATACATCTCTTTCCCTGGTGTTCGAGAGTGGATGTAGACCATTGTTGTCGAACCACTATAAATATGTGTCTTCTCTTCTCTTCCTTTACTTTTTCTTTCACTTCAACTTGCTTCTGTGATTGGAATTGTGGAAATACTTCAACATTTGGTACAAAGCCTATTCGGGAGGATTCCTTGAGGTTTTATTCTTTTTAGGTTTTATTTTTCATAAAATTCAAGATTAATCATTCGCTTATTGTTGTAGTTGGTTTCTGGTTATCTTTCTTTGAGACTCTTCAAGAGAATCGTGTGAATTTGGTGATAAAATATTGGAAAAGATCAAATTGGAAAGATTTGATGGCAAAGGCGACTTTAGACTGTGGGAGGAAAAAGATGAAAGTGCTCCTAGTCCAATAGAAGGTTGCAAAAGCTCTCCTCGAACTAGGTAAGTTACCTGCAACTTTAACTAAAGATGAAAAAGAAGAAATGTGTGGTATAGCCTATAGTTCAATCATTTTACATCTTGTAGATAATGTGCTTCGTAGGGTTAGTAAGATTGAAAATGTATCTGAGTTATGGGTGAAATTGGAAGAGTTGTATATGCCTAAAACACTCACCAACTAGATTTATTTGAAAGAAGGTGTTGAAAATTTGTAGCTCACATCAATTTTTACCATTTGTTTTTATAGCAGCTTCGCAACTCATTTGTAAATACAACTAATGGTTATTTGGTTGACAACTGTAATGTAAACTACTTAAAAAGAGAAAAAATTAGTTTACTGGGCATGAAAGAAATGTGTAACAGGTTTGGGTGTGAGCTTGAGAGAAACCGTTGCTGCTGTACTTTCGATCAATCTTCTTCTTTGCTTGTTTGTTCTAGAGCATTTTGGTATTGAATGAAAAGCTCTCCCCCTCTGATTCTACAGTGGATGTACATTGCATTGGTGGAACCACTTTAACTCAGTGTGTTATTCTAACTTTGTGATTTTGTGTTTCCTTGATTCAATTGTACGTTGCATTCCGCTTGCTTTGAAATTGGCTCGATTAGTTTTAACAATTGGTATCAGAGTTATTGAAAAGAAGAGTTCTAGTTAAAAAGCGTTGATTCTCTTGTGTATTTGATGTCCAAATTGCTAGCCGCAAGTGTATGGGTCAAGTAATAATATAGTGATATGAAAATCAAATGTCGTCCTCTGGATTGGTTTTCTAGTTAAACTAATTACCATAAATACTTTTGCCCAATTTTATTTAGAGATAAAAAAAGGAATGATAATATGGAATCAAAGGCAATGCAAATTAAAGGTTGGAAATTCAATTGGAAGAATTCTTAGGGAATTGATTTCATCAATTTAGATTAGGATTAATTAAAGGGAATGAATTTTTAGTGTGCAATTAATTTATAAGTCTAAAAACCGTAAATCACAACTATCTGTCCCGAGCACAATTGATTCTCATGCATACAATAAACTTGATATCCCTATCTAAGTTCATTAAAATGAAAGGCTTTGAGTTTAGTTCTTTTAACAACTTCTAAAGATATTCTAAATCTCCCAATCTTAGAATTATACTTTAGTCATGCAATTAGTAAAGTCTACGCAAAATCCTCTCTCCCGAGCAAGATTCAACACTTAAATCATTCAACTAGTGGCCAATTAATTGAAAGCATTCAAACATAATTACATAAATGAAATAAAAGCACAAAAGATCCCAATAATCCATCCATAATCTTAAAAGACTACATTAATCCCTAAGAAACATGTCTAGCTACTCATACATTATGTTATGATATAAGCTAAACATGAAAAAGCCATAACAACTAACTAGAGATAAGGTAAATAAGGGAAAAACTCTTAAATCCGTTGAAACCGCCACGTCCCCGTCATGATCTCCATGTCTTCAAGCTTGGTTCCCACCCCTAGGCCTTCCTTCAGCTCCCACGGAAGGTCCCTTGTCGAAATTAGGGCTAAAAACTTCCAAATTGAACTCCCTTTGGCCGTGCAAGAATAAGTGGTATTTATAGAAATCTGTAGATAGCGTCTCGACACTGTCCTTTGCCGCCCAAACAAACATGGAAAATTCTTGGCAGCGTCGAGACACTAAGGGGGTAGTGTCTCGATACTAGCTCTCAGGTTTGCCCACTTTGTTAAGCTTCCAACTTGATTCCTTTTCCGCTTCTTTTGCCCTTCTTTAAGTCCCGAGCACCCGATCAACTCCAATTTCTCTATTTTATCTTCAAAACTCAATTTCCTAAAAGATAAACATCAAAGTGCATAATTCAGCCAAATAATACTCAAAGACTAACTAAAATGAACCGGGAAAAATAGCTTGTTGTGCGTGCTATTAGTATCGAGTTTCTTGAAAAGTTTTGATTGGTACTCTGTTTTAGAGTCTTTCTTGTTCGAAGACCTAATTATGCATACTTTCTTGATCCTTTTTTGTTCTTTGATTGCCAAACATGTCTGCGAGATTTGAATTGGAAAAATTTGACAAAAAGGGCGATTTCAGCCTCTGGAAAAAGAAGATGAGGCTCTTTTGGTTCAACAGAAGGTAGCTAAAGCGTTGGATCCAAGTAAGTATCCTCAATCGATGACTGGAGATGAGAAAACTGAAATGTCTGAGATAGCTTACAGTAGCGTAATTCTACATCTAGCTGATAATGTGTTAAAAAGAGTTAGTGATATAGATAATGTTGTTGAACTTTGGACCACATTTGATGCCCTGTACATGTCTAAATCCCTCACGAATAAAATTTACATGAAAGAACGATTGTTTGGCTTTAAAATAGATCAAACTAAGGGATTAGAGGAAAATATTGATGAATTCAACAAAAACTGCATGGATTTAGTTAACTCTGGAGAAAAAATTGGATTGTGAGAATCAAGTTGTAATTCTTCTTAACTCCTTGCTCAAAAAGTACAAAGAAATCAAGTGTGCAATCAAGTATGGAAGAGATACCTTGTCCTTGGATGTAGTCTTGAACTCTTTAAGATCCAAGGAGTTAGAATTGAGGACTGATAAAAAGGATACAGAGGCCTTGTATGTCAAAAACAAACATAACAAAGGCCAAACCAACAAAACTAACCAGCATAGAAGATTTAATCAGAAGGGAAATTTGAATAATTCCAATGACAAACAGACTTGCAATTACTGTCATAAAGAGGGGCACCTCAAATATGATTTTCTATCCTTAAAAGAAAAGGCAAGCTGCCAGTTAGGAGAGAATAACTAAACAAAAATTCTGCAAAATTTTTTTGAGGGGTATGAATCAGCCGAGGTCCACATGGTCATTGATTTTGAGATGAAAAATGAGTGGATTATGTATTCAGGCTGTACTTTCCACATGACTCCAAATAAAATTTTTTTGTCGAGTTACAGGAATTTGATGGAGGGAAAGTAGTTATGGGAAATAACCAACAGTGCGACATTAAAGGAATAGGATTTGTAAAACTGAAAATTCATGATGGTTCCTTTAAATTGTTGTGTTGTCATCCGTTAGATTTGTACTAGGACTTAAACGTAATTTGATATCACTTGGGACTTTGGATATGGTTGGTTTTACATATAAATCTGAAAGGGGCACCATTACTGTTTATAAAGACTCTTTAGTTAAACTTAAAGGAGTCGTAAAAGGTGGAGAAGGGACGACTTGTCGTGGGTCGAACTCAAATAAAATTTATAAACTTCAAACACTAAACTACTTGCAGTAGTAGTGGTCGAGTCGTCCACAGGGAGTGGCGATTGATAATTATTTCCTAGTTATTTCAAGCTAGAAAGCAGTAAACGGGGGAAATTAAATTGTAGGAAATTAAAAGACAGGAATGTAAATCGCACGAAACATAGAGATGCAAGAAAATCTAATCTAATTAGGCGACACCGATTATGGAGATCTTGGGGTTGATTGGTTTGTTTGATCATCGATTTGTTTCCAATTAAAGGATAAATTCATTACTAATTACCCAATCGATCTAACCTGAATCCAGGAAAGAGCCTAAGCCCACCTAAGATAGCTAGTCCGATCATACATCGTCCATCGAATTAACACCTAATTGATTAGTTAATTAATTCAATTAACCAATCAAATTAATCAACTAAGCAATTGCACTAAGTCTAGTGGATTGATTAGGATGTCAGAAAAAATTAGGCCTAAATTATTTTTAACGCTATTTTGGATCCTAAACCTATCATGCAAACTACAAAGTTAGAGAACTGCTCTTGTGACCCGTGCCCATGAATCGATTTATGCACTATAATTATAATAAATTATAAACATACAAGCTACGAGTTAGGGTGTCAATCTAACCTACTGTGCATGCTCATAATATGAACTGAATCGAAACTATAATTGCAAAGAAATTGAATAACATTCAGAACTAAATCTCACAAACTAAACCATTCAAACACCCAAAAATCACCTAATCGGCGCCAACGGGTTTAGCCGGCGTTTAAACCGACTAAATCCTGCTACAAGGTACAATGAAATATGAAAAATACAATCTAAATTAACTCAGAAACATACAAGAAAAGCTCTGGAATGTAAAACACAGAGATTAACAGAAAAAGAAACCAAAAACTAACACAAAAACTAACCTAAGACGAATAGAAAACAAGGGTTTATATACTAAAAATTGTCGTAGCATTCAGACGCAGAGTGTAGCATCTCGACGCTGCGCCTTCTGTCGTGAGAATGAAAACCGGGCCAAGGCCTTTTCTAGCATGTCTTCTTTTTTTGCTTTGATTTTCCTTTGCTTGCTGTGGTTGGGACTCGAACCTTTGACTCCTTAGCACCATTCCTCGGGCTCGTCACGATACGCTCGGGTCTTCTCACCTCCTCGCCATCTGTGGACGTCGAGTTAGCTTGAAAACGCTCTAAATCTCCCGATTTAGCACCAATTCGTGTGATCCGCTCGCAGTGCCTACAATGCACAATTCACCTACAAAATAGATAAATAAACAATTAAATCGACTCTAACAAGCTTAGATTAAGGACAATAAAATAGCACTATTTAGGTGCTATTAGGTGGCCTATATGTACTGGTGGGAGAAACATTAACATAGGAAATTAATAATGTGATTAAGGAAGATAACTCGAAACAGACTCAATTATGGCATAAAAGACTAGCACATCTGAGTCAACGGGGCATTGAATCACTTTTTAAACAATGACTAATTGGAAAATAAAAGCCTTCAAATCTAAAATTCTATGAACATTGTGTAATTGGCAAGGCTTCGAGATCTAGTTTCTCAACCTCATCTCACAAAACTTTGGGAAAACTAGACTATATCCATTCAGATTTGTGGGGGCCATCAAGGGTTAGAACTCATGGAGGAGCTAGATATTTTCTCTCCCTTATATGTTATTCTAGAAAACTTTGGGTATACATGTTGAAAACCAAAGATGAAACCTTCTCAAAATTTGTTGAATGGAAAAACATGGTTGAAAACCAAACTGGGAGAAAAATAAAAAATACTCAGAACCGACAACGGACTTGAATTCCTAAATGAAAGTTTTGTTAACCTTTGCAAAAAACATGGTAACAAGACATTTAACTGTGCCCGACACCTCATAACAAAATAGATTGGTTGAACGTTTTAACAGAACAATCTTGGAAAAGGTTAGATGCATGCTCTCAAACGCTAGTCTTCCAAAAAGGTTTTGGGGAGAAGTTGTAAGCATTGCTACATATAATAGATAGGAGTCCCTCCATAGCTTTAGATTTAAAAACACCCCAAGAAATCTGGAATGGAAGACCACCAAATCTTGATCATCTTAGAACCTTTGGATGAGAAGTTTTTGCCCGTATAAAACAGGGCAAATTGGAACCGAGAGCAAGAAAATGCATATTTTTGGGGTATCCTTGTGGAGTATAAGGGTACAAACTTTGGTCTCTTGAACCAAGAGAAAATAGATGTTTTGTGAGCAGGGATGTAACGTTTAATGAGGATTCAGTGCCATGGAATAAGCATAACAATATTGATAGTTCAAAACAACTTGAAACCAATAGCTTTGAAATTGAATTACAGTCCCCTGAAGCTGAAATTAGAAGAAATGGAATTGTTAATTCCCCTCCTAACGCAAGTCCAGAACCTTAATTGAATGAAGAGAATTTAACTCAAGAGGGTGAAACCTTACCTTCTACTAGTACAGAACAACATAACCCATTGGATGACTATCAACTTACTAGAGACAGACAAAGAAGGGTCATTAGACCTCCAACCCGATATGAAGAAGCTGAGTTTGTGGGGACGTAGGGGGTGTCGAATTCTCCAACGTCCATGCCAAATAAATTTATAGTCCACAACCCCTAAAGCTAACATGTAGCAGTAGTGGTCGGGGTCGAACATAGGGAGCACGAATGGTAATTCGTCTAAATTAGGTTTATTGTGATGACGAGACTAAAAGGGGGGTTGGATTTGGATAAATTAAAATGCAAGGAAAAATAAAGTGCTGATGTAAAAAAACCCAACTCTAGGAACAACTAATTGAGTTCAATACTCATGCATGCTATGGAGGCCCACAAACATTTTAAGAACATTTATACTTCAAAGTTAAATAAGATTGATAACACTTCAAAACAAATAATAATTGGGATCCCATGATAAAAACAAAATCACAAGTCTTGAAATTTTAAATATAAACAAAATGCTTCGTGGCCTCTAAAGTTTTAAAAAGAAACATAGAACAATTGAAAATTTTAAAAATAAATTTGAGTGCAGAAACTTAAACGAGAAAACATGCTCTCTAGTCTCCCATGGTCATTCTAGAAAGCCCAATCAATCGCTCAGTATGCCTTTGCCTTTACCTGAAAAACATTTTTAGAAAAGAATGAGTATTTTAAATACTCAGTAAATGACCCTACTATTGAGATTGGGTTACACTTCTACATGCTTCTAAAATAAATAACAATCATATTTTGGTGGCTCTAACATCATTCCTCTATAAACTTCATAATTACTAGGATATACATCAATTTCATGCATATCCTAGACACATCAATTTCATGTGTCGCCTATAGAGGAACGTCGATTCCACAAACCTCAACTCAGGTATACATCAATTTCATGCCCCTAAGCTTTGTGTAGGCACCTCTTAAAGTACATCAATTTCATGTACCCTTTCAAAATCTAAGACTCTCAAGTTGCGCATATTACAACATTTTCGAGAGACCACCAACTAAGAAAATTTCAAAGCTCGACATTTACAGACATTCATAACAAATTGCATAAGTAAATAATTTCATATTTTAACAATTTTACATAACACATGCACATTCGAATAACTCATGAAACATGTGAAAATTTGGAAAAACCAAACCTGCGCTCCCAATTGAAAACTTCAACAATAAAGCTACTTACTTGACTTTGCAACCAAAGAAACTAATTAGCCCAGCTTCTCAACAAGATCCTTTTTGCCAACCTACAACAATCATTGTTCAGGAAGTCAATACTTAAGTTTGGAAATTTGAAAATAGGCTCAATAGCTCAACTTACCCAACAAAGACGAGAAATTGCCCAAACAAATCCTTCCTTCGAATCCCCTCTTTAACTTTAGCCAAAATCAAACAAAACTTCACCTAAAATTCCAATTCTTAGGAATTAAACTCAAGTTACTTAACCTACAAAATTGGAGATATTTTGGAGTAACTCTTACCCACAAAAAACCCACTTGAAGCCACTTAAATGCCCGCTGGACAGTACTTCAAAGTAGCGAAAATCTGCGAATAATGAGATGAAATTGGGTGGGGAGCATTGAGATGAGTCCAATTGATAATGGGTCAACTCCGAAAAACATGAAATCTCAAATGGAACTCAAACGGATAAGAAAACTCACCCAACTAGAAATTTCTTCACTGGACAGCGGCTTAAATGGTCGATTATTCGAGTTTAAACTCTGGGAAAGAGTGGGTATGACTGAAACTAAGGTGTAAATGTCGTGGGTTAACCTAAATCTCCATAAATCTCACTACAACTTCAACCGAATACGAAAAGCTTACCAGAACTTACCCCAGTGAAACCACAATCGGGATTAACACTGTCGCAACTCCACAACCAACGACAACGTTATTTATTTATTATCTAGGGTTTCCTCACATAACAGATAAGGGAAAATCCTTTAATGAGAAACCTTCAAGTAACACATGAAAACCTCCTTTTTTTTTCTCTTTCAATTAAGCCTCAAATTGATTTCGAAATCCTAAAAACCAAGTCCCCAACTGAATTATCTAAATTCGAGAACACATGAAATCAATTAGATCTTGAGAGTAATTATATACATTTTGATACAAACAAAAATTTAAACTCGAAATTAACCCAAGACTGGAAAAGAATTTTCACTAGAAAATTAGGGGCGTTACAGCTGAACATTAAATTGTAGAAAAAGTAAAATTAGGAAAATAAAAGGCGGGTAGGCTAATCGTACCATGTGATCACTGCAATTGGAATTACTCAGTGTTAGTTTATTCAAATTCAATCATTGATTATCTAAAGATTAATTTTATTGAATTATTATGAGCCCATAGTGCTTCTTGGATTTTCAGATAGTCCACCTACTAAGCCTGTGTCTAATTGATTAACTTATCCGATACTCCACGAATTCATTAACCAATTAGGTATTTAAATTGCACTCGTTGCCCCTCATGCTTAGCCTGAGGACTCCTCAGACAAAATCTAATTAGTTAAATTAGCAATACGTTAAATCCTCAAAATTACTAATTAACTAACTGCATTATCACGCAAGGCCTGAAATTGTCTAATTAAATTAGGAATTAAAATTCTCTAATTAAATTAAATCAATTTCTCCTATGTTCTTAGGCCTATTGGAAGTCTACGCTAGGCTACCGTCAAACTAGCGATGGATTTGCCTCAACCTAGTGGCTATCTATATATCACTAATAAATCATGCTTGTATTCAATTTAAGAGGCGTCAATTCTTAAACTAATATGCAAACAAGATTGTTTAAGCGAGAATCATAGGATGCAACATACACATTCAGTAAAATACCAAAAACATAACAAAAATCCCATGAAAGTTGAATAAACTTACAAACCGAGGTTTCGATTACAACAATCCACGCTTAGACGACCGTAGACGAGCCAGATCTAAGCCCCAAGGCTTGATCAACCTACCTAAAACTAGCATAAACTGAGAACCAGAGAGAAAATACAGAGAAACCGCGAGAAATCGAAGAAGAACAAACAAAGACGGCTGGAATATGACCTAAATTCGAAAAAGAACGTATTTATAACATCGCGCCAGCGTCTCGACGTAGAGGCTAGCGCCTCGATGTTGGGTCCTCTGTCCTTGGCTTGGGTTCGTGGTAGCGTCGAGACTCTGGCATTGTAGCGTCTCGACGCTACCTCTCGGGTAGATTAAATTTTTCCGCACCTTTTTGTGATAATTGACTCCAATCTCGAGGCCTGAATGCTCTGCTCACGTCCTTTAGCTTTCTCGTCATCACGGGGACTCCGAGATAGCTCGAAAATGTCCTTAAACTCTCGAATTAGCATCAATTTGGTAAATTGGCCTAATGATCCTCTTGTGCTCAAATTCCTATAAAACAAACAATAACTCATAAAATATAAACTAACAAGATTAAATTAAAGGTAATTAAATAGCACATTTCAGGTGTTATCAATATGTATTGAACTGTTTGATGAAAACTTGTTTCATAAACCTAACACTTATAAACAAGCAATAGAATCTAAAGATTCAGCCAATTGGAAATTAGCAATGGATTAGGAAATTGACTCTTTATACAGAAATAATGCTTGGAGCTTGGTTGAAAAACCTTTGAACAAAAAAGTGGTTGATTGTAGATAGATTTTAAAATAAAACCTGGGATTGATGGTCTCCAAAAACCTCGGTTTGAAGCGAGGTTAGTGGCTAAAGGGTTCACACAAGAGGAAGGCATAAATTACAACGAAGTTTTTTCTCCCGTTGTTCGTCACACTTTTATTCGTGTATTATAGTCTTTGGTAGCTCATTTTGATTGGGAGCTTGAACAGATGGATGTTACAACAACCTTCTTGTATGGAACCCTAGATGAAGACATATACATGAATCAACTACCAGGATATGTCGTACTTGGTAAAGAAAAACAGGTTTATCACTTGCAGAAGTCCATTTACGATTTAAAACAGTCCTCACGACAGTGGAATAAGTGTTTTGACTTTTTCATTTCATCAAAGGATTTTGTTAAAAATCCTTACGACTGTTGTGTGTATAAGAAATTCATTGATAAGAATTCTTTTGTTTTGTTATTGTTATATGTTGATGACATGCTGATTGCATCTAACGACACTTGTGAAATAAAAACTTTAAAGAAACAACTTGGAAACCAATTCAAGATGAAAGATTTAGGTGCTGCTAAACGTATATTAGGCATGAAATTATGTAGGGATAGATCAAGGCATTTGTTATATCTATCCCAAACCAAATACTTTGGTAAAGTATTGAAACTTTTTCACATGGAAGAATCTAAGTTAGTAAGAATGCCCCTAGCACAACATTTTAAATTGTTCATGTCCAAATCTCCTTCTACAGAAGAAGAACTAGATGATATGAAGTCGATCCCATATGAAAATTTTGTAGGAAGCTTGATGTATGGGATGGTATGTTGTAGGCCCGATATTGCTCATGCCATGAGTGTAGTGAGCAGATTTATGAGTAAACCATGTAGAGCCCATTGGGAAGCTGCAAAATGGGTAATCGGGTATATAAAAGGGACAATGGACAAAGGTTTGTGATTGGCTCACAGAGAGCTGATTAATTTAATACTAAATATTGCTGATATGCATTAATCCAAGCATAAATTAAGCATAACCAAGTAGTACCTAGAGTATCCTAGGGTCGAATCCACAGGGAAGGAATAATAAGATTTTTAATAAACTAGCTAATGAACACTCAGACGCATGGTACTAGATGCAAATAAGTGAAGGTTGCGATATTGAAGGATACTGTAAACAAGTTATGCTACAAGAATAAGTAAAAAGTAATCAGAAGATGAAACTATCAAGGCTTTTGTTGCGGCAACCACATGCGTTAACAACTCATTTAGCAGCGCACATTCTGTTTAAATTTAAATTAATGCTTAAGCGAGAAATAAACATGTGATTCTCTTCCGGTACTACACATGCGTTTGGCGTAGAACCAACAATGTTCTGTTCAATTGGTTCATGCGTTGGTGCTGTTCTCTAATGACTTGCAAGTGATTGTGTTATTCCTAAAACAATTGAAGCACATTCATGAAATATCTCTTGCGACAGCATAAATCCTAACACAACCTTGACTACATGCAATGTGCTAACTTGCTCTACTTAGATATTTTCACATGCGTTACCTATCAGGGATTTATAATGCTTCTACCGCATCCGACTGGCCAGGTGAGAGTTAGCAATGAAAATATTGTAGCAACTAAGCAGAAAGCATTAATATTTAATTCATTCAAAATGTGACGCATACATGATAACATTGTCACCGCATGGGTGCCTAAGCTAAGACTTGATAAAAGTAATTTAGCTCATGCTATAAAGGAAAGACATAACGCAATACATCATATCACAAATTGACTACGCTGAGACAATATATATCTTCTTCTCTCTTCTCCTTTCTCTCTCTTTGTACTTTTCTCCTCGTCCCGTCCTCCTTCCTCTTTGGCAGCTGGGCGCTTTTTATAGGTTGAGGATACTGACTTCTCCAAGAAATTGTCTTGCGTGCCCCAACCTTCTCTTGCCAGCTTGCACATCAATCACACGTCAGGGCAACCATCTTTCCAACTGTCATCGTACGAATTATGCTCTGGGATCTGGCCTGCGTTGAAGGAAACTTGGGCAAGGAAACAACTACAAATTCATGCGTTAGCAGGTAAAAATACAAAATTTCCTACCGCATTAAAAAAATACTCATTTAAGGATTTAGTTATCGTAATTCTCTACTACAATGCACACAATCAGCGCAACTTTGATCTTTTGGAGCCTTTTTTAGTTTAAATTTAAAGGAGAAATAACTTGCTTTTTGCAAGTTATCAGTTTGATGTATACTTCTAACAACCATGATGGAGATTGCATAATTGGGCATGTAGACTCAGATTATGCTGTTGATTTGGACCGAAGAATGTCACTCACAGGGTATGTTTTTAGCTTGTATGGAAATGTTATTAGTTGGCATTCTACTTTGCAGTCGGTTGTTGCCCTTTCTTCCACAAAAGCAGAGTATATAGCTCTTGTAGAATCAGTTAAAGAAACAATTCGGTTGAAGGG
Source organism: Luffa aegyptiaca (assembly GCA_017139565.1). Taxonomy (NCBI): domain Eukaryota; kingdom Viridiplantae; phylum Streptophyta; class Magnoliopsida; order Cucurbitales; family Cucurbitaceae; genus Luffa; species Luffa aegyptiaca. Next base: position 31,654,867 of record CM029397.1, read on the forward strand.
ATTAGTTACTGAGATGTGTCTCACTCAAGATTTAGTCAAGATATTTTGTGACAGCCAGAGTGCCCTTGCCCTATCTAGAAATTCGAGTTTTCATGATAGAACCAAACACATAGATGTGAGGTTCCACTATGTTCGTGATGTTCGATTTTATGTCCTAAAACTCGTGGATAGTAAATGTAACAAAATTAATCGATAAAGCGTTATTGAGGTTATTCAATAAGTGGTTATTGAATGGTTGTTTAATTATGTATGAATTAACCCAAATCCAATAAACTAGAACCCATGGCTATATAATGAACACTTGAACTTTATGTGTAGACATAAAAGTGGATCAAGTTCAAGTTATAGCCAAAACGGTCTATAGTATAGGGATAGAGGTTGGGTGCCATATCCTGGGGACACTATGAGACGCAACCCACTTTGTATTTAATACAAACGATGTGATTCTAAATCGTTCATGTAAAGACATGCGAGTGGGGGCATCCTATGCAATGAGTTTGCAGAAGACCAGGACCGAGAAATAAGTCACTTTCCTTTATAACACCGTTTACTGTGAAACTGACTATTTCATAAGATGACCTAGGTAACTCGATCTTAATCCTAAGCTAACTATGAACTCTTGTTTATTCAGGATTATCCTTTGATTTGCATGGGTGAGAGTGGCCCAACATCGCCGACTCAATAAGCCTACCATTTTGGGGATAAGATCGAGTAGATAGCTAGGGACATAGTCTTGCAAGATGGAATTCACTCTTACCCATCTGTAGGGATAGTAGAGGTTGTTCCCTTAAGTGCTGACTTCAGGTTTTGAACAAAGGTGCGCCGTCCTCTCCTGGCACGAGAGGATTTTCTGTTTAATGGTTGGACCATACACAAATTGTTCATTATAGGATCAGTGGAATTTAAGGAACAAGATGTAACTTTAGGGGTAAAACGGACTTTTGTCCTGCTACAATTACGAACAACCTGTGAAGTGGCGACTTACTAATTATGGTTGTATCGGATCGACAGAAATATATCTACAGTGAGGGGAGTGCAACTACGGGCTATAGTGGAGTGTCTAGTTAGTTAACAAATGTTGGTTAACTAGGTTAATGAGTTTAGTCGGTTAATCTCATATCGTTGGAGCCCATGATCTGTAGTTTCATTAGGTCCCCCTGCTTGCTCATACAGAATTAACCTTAGAACAAAGTCATGAAAGAGTTTGAAACTTTCAAATTCGATAAAGGGAATTGACGTTAATTATATCTGATATACTTAACATGTTATAATCTAACTAAGAATTAAATTATAAAGAGAGTTGGAAATATTTAAATAGGATTTAAATATCGTTAATATGTATGGGATACGTATTACGGTTCAAATTTGAATATTGATTCATTCACGATTTTGAGAGAAATTGGGATTGGTGCAAACGTTTAATTTAATATTCGATATTAAATTAAGCTGTAATTAATTTAAAAGTTTAATTAATTAACATTTGGTTTAAAATTAATTGGATGAATTAATTTTATTTAAAAAATAATGTGGGTGTTTTAGTTTGGAAAATTAATTTTCCAAGCGGTAGTGTTTATTTGACAAAGCACTTAAAAACCCACATGGTGACACCTAAAAACCAATCTCAACAAGTTGCCCTCAAATGCAAGCTTCCATTGCATGTTTTCTCTTCTATTTAAAGAGAATGAAAAGCAGAGAGTGGGATGGACTGGAAGTTTTTTTTTCGGCATGCAAAACCAGATTGAAAATCTCTCAAAAAGCCATGGAACTTCAAGCTCTCAAACCCATTCTTTCTTCCTCAATTTCATCATAATATGGCTCCCACAAGTCCGTTCTATGGCCAGAGAATAGCGTGGAAGATCTTGATGGTCGTCCATGAAGTGTTCGTGTGAAGAATCATCCAACGGAATTGGAGAATTCAAGTTACAAAGGAAAGTTTTCGTTGCCTCTGTTTTTTGGTTTAAAATGCATGCTTTTTAGTTAGAGAAATTAATGTAATTAAACGTCCAAGATCATCAATTGCTTCAGCTAGAGTGATATACACTCCTACAATGGGTATCAGAGTGTGCTTTAGGCCTTTAATTTGCATTAATTTCAAGTATGGTGGGTGAATTTCATAAGATGAATGTAGTGGGAGCTAAAGTTGGATAATTTCGGTTTTGGCATCAAATTTCTCTTTCAATTGTTGATGAAAATTGTAATTGCCTACATGTATACGGGCATTAATGTGTTGGCTAGAGTCTGCATAAATTTGAGAGTCAATAGAGTCCAAAATAGGATGTAATCGATCAAAGAAGAAGAGGAGTGCACTGGCCGAAGAACAAGGGATCGAAGAACTGTTGCTGTCTGTATGCATAGTGTTGAGATGCTGATGCATTTTCAAACCAAATTCCAGCACGCGGTTTTTTCCTTCAAGCGGTGGTTTGCCCATTCCCGGTCCAGTTCGGTTCAAATCAGTCGGTTTAGCCCCTTTGAAGCCAATCGAAGTTTGGTTCAACCATTTTTGAGGCGGTTCGGAGCTGTTCGAATCGTTCGGGAGCGGTCCAGCCTCAATTTTAATTATTATTGTAATAATTTAGTTAGTTTAATTGTTTGGATGCCAAACGATCAACTTTAGTGTGTTTTAATTTATTATGCATTTGTGAATGTATGTTTAAAATTAAATAGAAATTAGATATGCATAAAGTATGTAATATAGATTTAAAATCCCACCATAGGAAAGCATGCTTCATGCATTAGTAATAAATTATAAAGAGTTATAATAAAGAGAATGCATGTTAAGGTTTCATGTTAGATGCATGTTGTATGTTTTAATTTTTCGATAATGAATCTTTAATATAAGCATTATGTTAATAATCGAAAACGAACAAGCATGCAACATGAAACCACCTTAGCGTCATATAATTGTTATATAGATGTATGTTATAGGTTTTCTATGTTATAATTGTTATAAAACGAGATAGATGCTAAAACCTATAACAAATATAAATGCATGCTCACATAGGGTTAACGAACCACAATTTCGATCAAACATTTCATAGTATAGGTCGATATCTTGTAAAGCTAAGGTTACAAGAGAACTCCCCCAGCCAGGTGGTGTCTAAGGCTGTAGGTATTTAAGTTGACGGTTTACGGAACACCTCTTATCTGGGCATCGAGTTGGTACTTGAGTTATGTTAACTCGGTTTTATGAGTATGCGTGAGCGATGTGAGGTTTAAAGAGTTTCATCACCTAGACATCGTAGCGTAATTGTTATGCCTTCAAAAATCACCTAGACATAGGTTATTTCAAAAAGTTTATGCGTTCTAAATGGTATATAAATATATAATTAGAATTTGATTGTTATATGCTTTCGTCACCATTAGAAGAATGTTATAGGACTAATTCATTAAAAGTTATAATAGTTATAAGGGTTAATGAATAGAAATTGTCAATCCTATAATAAAGAGTTGCATGCTAACATAGGATGTTAGGAAAATGAATTAATTTTAAAAAAGGTTTAAAATCAATTTAGACCAAGATCACCATTTCTAGTAATATTAGAAAAATGTCTTACTTAGTATTTTTAATAGATTTAAAATATGGTTAAGTAAGACATAAGACTTTGGTTATAAGGGAACTCTCCCGACAATTGGTCTGGTACCTGAGTTGAATTAACCACAATCTTATTAGCATGAAATATCACTAGGTAATTAAAAAGGTTTAATGCACCTAGACATTAGATTAAAGACCTTACTTTAAGAGATATATAAGGCACAGACTTAGATAGATTCATTTAGCCGAAATTTACCTAAGTAAAATTTACCCTATAATACCAATAGGACACTTCAGTGGGAGGACAAGTATAAAAACAAGATGTTCATATCAAGTTTTACTCTCACGTCCCCCTGTGTTCACACTGTGGGATTCATGCTCGGCTTCGTGTCGCCCTAGGAGCGGCCTCCCTTCGGAAAACATTAAGCATGGGTCAATACCAAGGTGAATGGGGAACATAGTAAGTGGGAGAAGGACGCATGTCAACGTATCCTATGGTCTCCACCCCTAGGTCGCACCGTGAGATTCTTATGATCCACGTGTGTGTCGCCCTGGGAGCGACCATCCCTTTGGAGGGCCTGATCATAGGTTTCGGAACACCGCGAACTCCAAGATTGGATAGGGTCACTTAGGTCATGAAGGAATTGAATCCTCAGCAGAAGCGGTTTTCATCGATTGTGATTAATTTCAATTAAACAGAAAACCAGTACGTTGGACAAAACAGAAAACTATTTTCTATCCTAGATAAAGCATGCATATTTACAGATCTAAAACTCTTTTAGATTCAAGAACTTACATGATTTTGATGAACAAAACAGCACAATGCTCCTTCTTCGATCAAGACACGACCACCATGGATCACCCGCTATCCTCTAGGGTGTGAGATTAGGATTGTGGGATCCTCATCCGTCTTGGAAGGGAAAAATTCAGTAAGGTAAGGCTACTGTATTTTGGTTTTTTTAGAGAGAGAGTGTGTGTTCAGAGAGCAAAAAACACCTCTGTGTTTTTGTGTAACTTACCGAATGAGAGGGAGGCAACCCTAACTCATATGTGGGGAATGGGAGGTTAACTCCTTACACGATCCCCACCGTTGATCATCATCAACATGATCCTGGCCGTCAACTAATTAAATAATAATTATTTAATTAATTAACTAATTATAATTAATTTATGTAACGCCCTTAATTTAAGAAAATTTCAAATTTATTTAGTTTGGGAGTTAATTTGGAGTTGGAGGGAGATTAAAAAGGATTTGAAAATTGGTGAATTTTTAAAATTCAAGCTGGGATGGCAATTTTGTGATTTAATCGTCTTTGGAGCCAAGCCAAGCCTTTTAAAAAGGGGTTGCACGTAGCCCTAGGTTTTGCATTCTTTTTTTTCCTTCTTCTTCACACGAATTCAGCCACCCCTCTCCCTTTTTCTTTTTCTTCTTTACCCATCGACAGCAGCCTCCAAGTCCTCCCTCTTCGGCGACAGCACGTCTTCTCTGGCGACGGCGTGGTGTGCTGGCAGCAGGTTTCGCGGTGGTTTTCTCTCTCTTCGCGTCTCTCGTCTTCTTCGGCGTTCATGAGGGTCCGCAGCGACAACTCGATCCACATCGGCAGCAAGTTTCGTGCGGCCCCAGCAGCTTCAAGGGAGCAGTTCAGGCAACGTCGTTCAGTGGGTTTCCGGCAGCAGCAAGCTCGACTTTCGGTGTTTCAGGAGCGGGTCTCACGATTTCGGGCGGGCGCGTGTTTTCCAGCGACATTCACGGAGGTCCGTGAGACTAGCTACAACAGATGGGCGTTTTGGTGATTTTCAGTGGAGTTCAGCAGCGTTTGGGCCATTTTCCGACGTTTTTGAGCGATTTCACCCTTGGGTAAGTATTCTTCAACAAGGTTGAGGTTGATTTTGAAGTTCATTTGTATACCCATTGATTTTAATTATTGGGTACCCGTAGCATTCGAAGTGAAATCGTCGACTTTAAGTGTTGTCCAGCAAGCTCATTTGTGTGATTTTAGAGAGCGATTAATCAAGGTTGAAGTTGGCTTGGGAAAAATTCGTAATAAGATCGTTTAAGTCGAGCACTTTATCTATTCTAAATTGTCTCTTAAGGTAAGTGAACTTACTGTTGAACTTTTTAATTGGGTGCGCGTGTTTGATTTTCTAAAATTCTCGTGCTTATGAGTTGTTCTTGAAATTTATTATTATTATTAAAAGCATGAGAATTGTGCATGAAAATTTATTATTTTTGCTTGCATTGTTGATGTTTGAAATATTTGATTGGTGGTCTCTCAAAATTCCATTAAAGGAATGAGATTTGAATTCCATTAAAGGAATGAGTTTAAATTCCATTAAAGGAATGAGTTTAAATTATTTATGAGTTTTATAAGTGTGCATGAAATTGATGTACATTCAGAGATGCCTACACAGGACTTAGGGACATGAAATTGATGTACCTAAGTTGAGGTTTGTGAAATTGACGGCCTCCGTAGGAGGCACATGAAATTGATGTGTCTAGGATATGCATGAAATTGATGTATATTCTCTCTCATTAGAAAGTTTAAAATAAAGTTTAGAGCCACCAAAATTATATTTGTTGTTTTTTTTAAAATGTTTTTAAAGCGTAAGCCAACCTCAATAGTAGGGTCACTTACTGAGTATTTTAAAATACTCATTCTTTTCAAAAATATTTTTTTTAGGTATAAGCAAGGGTAGGTGAATGACGATTGATGAGAATCCAAAAGGCAGCCATGAGGGAACTATATTGAATTTCATATTTTATTTTTCTTCCGCTTTAAGAACTATGTTTTACTTATTTTAAATTTGTTTGAGAAATTTTCTAGAGGTCATGTACGTTTTTATTTTAAAAATTATTTAAGAATATTTAAAACCTTTAAAATTAGGGATCCCGAATAAAAGTTTTGTTTTAAATTTTAAAATATTTTTATTTAAAAAGGCCTCCAAAGCATGCATTGACGTAACGATTCCTTTAAGGCTTTTTAAGAGGTCGGGTCGTTACAATTTAATTCAATCAATTATAATATAAAGTATTTAATTCAATTTAAATCATATTCAATTGAATTAAATTGGCTATTCAATTAATTCTCAATTAATTGATTCCCCACATTAATTAAATATCAAATATTTAATTAAGCTTAAAATTGAATCATATTCAATTATACTTCTTTCATTTAACCTATAGTTTTAATGCGCATCAAATGCACATAAATTATGGTATTAATTTGATTAAATCACTGCTGCAAAAAAAAATTGATTAAATCACACTTAACCAAATTAATTAATTAAATATCACATATTTAATTAAATTCATATTCTCTCATTAATTAATTTTGAATCACATCCAAAATTAATTTTATTATAAAGTTTAATTCTCTAATTAAACTTATAATATAATGTATTTCCATACATTATATTAAATCCCTTAATATTCAAGACTAAATAATCTCAGTACCCGTTACGAGCTAGCAGGTGGACCTAATGAACCTACAGATCAGAAGCTCCAACGATACGAGATTAACTGGCTAAACTCATTAACCAAGTTAATCAACATTCATTAACTGTGGGTGACTCCACTAAAGATCCACAGCTGCACTCTTCTCACTGTTGAATATTTCTGTGTCCACGGATATCGACCAATTCAGTAAGTCAATCCTTCACAAGTGTTCGTAACACCAGCTGGGTCAAATTACCGTTTTACCCCTGGGTTACCTCTAGATCCTTAAGTACCACTGATTCCTCTAATGAACAAGTTGTTTAGGGTTCAACCACTAAACAGGAGTTCCTCTCGGGCCAGGAGAGGACGGCGTGCCTTTGTTCAAGCCTCGGAATCAGCCCTTAAGGGAACACACATCTACTTACCCCAATAGGGGAAGGAGTGCATTCCATCTTGTACTGTTATGTTCCCAGCCCCCACTTGGTCTTGCCCCTGAAATGGTAGGATCATTGAGTCGACGAACAAGCCACTCTTACCCAAACAAATCTAAGGATAATCCCTCCTGAAAAGGGGTTCATAACAGACTCAGGATTGAGATTGAGTTACCTAGGTCATCCTATTGAAATAGAAACCTAAACTAGTTAACGGTGTTACATTTAGTGGTTACTATTTCGTGGTCCGGTCTTATGCAAACTCATTGCACAAGATACCCCCACTCGCATGTCTCCTACATGGATGCTTTGGATCGTTGCATCTGTATCGAATACAAAGTGGGTCGTATCTCATAGTGTCACCAAGATAAGGTTTCTAGCCTTATCCTTATACTATAGACCATTTGGGTTGTTACTTGAACATTGATCCCCGTATGTATCCACATACTAGTCCAAGTTTCATCTAAACAACCTAGGATCTTAGTTTATTGGATTTGGGTCAAATTGTGCAATTTTAGTAACAATAACTCTTTATTGTACAAATCTCAATAACAACGTATTGAGACAAGTAAACAATTTGTCACCATTCACTATCTACGAGTTTTAAAGCATAAAACCCAACAACTTCCACTTGAACTAAAACTCTAGTTTAGTGGGATGTACAATAATCTATTATGACAATGGGTGTATCAATACATGTAAAATACATAAAACGTATATATACAATGTACAAATACAATAAACTAGGGCATCCACTATACCCATTACATTTCTCCCACTTGCCCTAGATTACATCTTTGTACTGATCTCGTAGACCTAGACCATCTAGATGACCCTCATACACTTTAGCCGAGAGAGCCTTCGTGAATGAATCAGCAATTCTTCTGTCCTATTCAATGTGCATGTTTGTCTTATATTAGGTAATTTCATATTTGGAACACTTTCCAAATCAACCATGAACTTTGCCAAGTCTTACAGCCTCGATCACTGCTTCACTAGCAGGGTAGTCTTCGGCCTATTGGTCGAGGCTGCAACGCATCCTAGTTTGATGCGATGTCATACTATATCTGATGCGCAAATTGCTAACCGCAAGTGTACGGGTCAAGTTATAATATAGTGAATGTGAAATTCGAATGTCGTCCTCTGGATTGGTTTCTAATCAATTTTAATTACCGGAAATACTCTTGACCAATTTTATTTAGGGATCCAAGTGAAGTGAGAATGAAATTAAAGTAAACTCAAGACAATGCAAAAAGTGACAATCCAAAGGAAACAATGGTCTTAGGGATGTGATTTCACCAATTGGGATTATGGATTAATTAATGGATTATTAACATGCTATGATTCATAAATCTTGGGAAACTAAAATCACACATATCTCTCCCGAGCATACATGATTCTCTCACATGCAATTGAACCCGATATCCCTATCTAAATTCAATAAACATACCAGGCATTAAGGATACCCTTTTTAACGATTTCTAGAATTAACTATTATCTCCCGATCTCTAGCTAAATCCTAGTTATGCATAATGATTTCTAAGCTAAATCCTCTCTCCCGAGTTAGATTTAAGCACAAACAACATTCAATTCATGGCCGGTAAATCGAAAGCATTAAACATACATTATGCATAAATGAATCAATAACATAAATCCATAACATCAATCCATAATTGCCCCAACAGCTACATCAATCCCTAAGAGTAAAGACCTAGCTAATCATACAACGCGTTACAATATAGCTACGATCTAAAACAGCCATAAACACTAACTAAAGTAAGGGAAAGAAGAATTAAACTCTATGTAGGTCGAGACCGAACGTCCCCGTCACGATCCCCACGAACAATGGGTTGATTTCCACTTTGCTCTCCCTTAATCAGCTCCAAAGACTCTGTTTTTGCCCTATTTTACGGCTCCAAGATGTCCAAAAGAAGTCCCCAATCAGCCCTAATCGAAATCTATAAATAGGCTGAAATTTTGTCGTAGCGTCGCGACGCTATAGGGACAGCGTCGCGACGCTGTCGCCTTATCGCAGAATCTGGAATGGAAAATCACACAGCGTCGAGACGCTATAGTCGCAGCGTCTCGACGCTGTAACCTGTTCGCGCCTAATCAGAAAAGGAAAGGCAGCGTCGAGACGCTCCAAGAGCAGCGTCCCGACGCTGGTCTGTTGAAGGCTCTATTTTGACTTCTTCAACCTCGATTCTTTTCCGTTCTTTAGCCAATTTTCATGTCCCGAACACATATTTAGCTCTAATTTCTCGATTTAACTCCGAAACATGATTCCTACAAATATAACATGAAAATGCATAATTTTGGCCAAATAATCATAAAAGATTAGCTAAATAAATTAGGGAAAAAATAGCTAGTTATGCTCGCTATCAATATCTCCTCTATTCAATAAATGTTGTTGATCGGGTTGGCACATTGAGTCAGTCCCGTCCTTCTCAATTATTGAGAGAGCCTCGATGTAGTGGGAGGGTTGTTAGTCGACCTGATGAATACTATTTGAGTTTAACTGAAACTTTTGTTGTCATACCTGATGACAATTCGAGGATCCAATGACCTTTTAAAACAGACAATGAATGACATGGACACGGATGAATGGATTAAAGTTATGGACCTGCAAAAGGAATCCATGTACTTTAATTCAGTCTGGGGTCTTGTAGATGAACCTGAAGGGGTATGACCCATAGGGTATAAACAAATTTACAAGAGGAAACGAGACGTAGCTAGAAATGTATAGATATTTAAAGCTAGACTTATGGCAAAGGGTTTTATCCAGTGGGAGGGGATTGACTATGAAGAAACCTTCTTCCTTGTTGCCATTAGGATACTCCTATCCATGACCACATTTTATAATTAGAAAATATGACAAATGGATGGCATGACTGCCTTTCTGAAGGGTAATCTTGAAAAGAGTACCTACATGTCTCAACCAGAAGGGTTCTTTGCTCAGGATCGGAGCAGAAGGTTTGCAAGCTTGAAACGATCCATTTATGGGTTGAAACGGGTGTCCAGATCCTGGAATATAAGATTTGATACTTCAATCAAGTCTTATAGCTTTGAACAAAAACATTGATAAGCCTTGTGTCTACCAGAAGATCAACAACAACTTAGTAGCTTTATTTAGTTTTGGGAAAAATACACTTTTAGTCCCTGAGGTTTGAGTTAAGTTTCATTTTGGTCCCTAAGTTTTCAAACTCAACAATTTAGTCCCTGAGGTTTGGTTTTAGTTTCATTTTGGTCCCTCCATCCATTTCTTCGTTAAAAACTAACGAACCGATGACGTGGCACTATTTTTTTATTTAAAAAAGTTATTTTTAAAATTTTTTAATTAAAAATTTATTTAAATAATAAAAATATTATTATTATTAATTATTTTTATTCCTTCTCTCTCTTCCTCCTTCTTCTTCCTTCTCCTTTTTCGTCTTTTACTACTTCTTTTTAACACACCTTCAATCCATGGCCGGCGGCCGCTGCAGCCGACTTTTTTTTTATTATTTTTTTATTATTTTTTTTATCTTCTCTTCTCCTTCTCTTTTCCCTTCTTCTCCCTTTCTTCATTTCTTCTTCGTCTTCTCCGAACAAGCATTCAAAACCCAGTTCGTTTCTTCTCCGGACAAGCCTTCAAAAACCCACTTCGTCTTCGTTCGCGTGGGTTTGGTGACCAACGTGGGTTTGTTGCTCGTGCTGGACGCGACTGCTGCAATATTTAAAAAAATGAAGGGGGTTTTCCCCCTTCAAATCCAGCTGGAACGAAGGGGGAAAACCCCCTTTGTTTTTTTTTTTTAAACTTTGCAACAGCCAGCAAAAAAGAGAGACGGGGAAGAGTGATGGAAGGCGACGCAGTGGCTGGGTGAACTGCGGCGGTGAGGGACAGAGAAAGAAAGGTAGAGTGAGAGAAAAAGAGAAAAAAAATCTCACTGACGGCCACCGACGTCGTTGGGAAGAAGAAGAAGAAAAAAAGAAGGGGAATATTAATATTTTAATATATTTATATTTTAAAATTTTCAAAAATAATTTTTTTATTAAAAAATTAATACCACGTCAGCGAACCGTTAGTTTTTAACGAAAAAAGGGATGGAGGGACTAAAATGAAACTAAAACCAAACCTCAGGGTCTAAATTGTTGAGTTTGAAAATTCAGGGACCAAAATGAAACCTAACCCAAACCTCAAGGACTAAAAGTGTATTTTCCCTTTTGTTTTATATATGAATGATATCCTATTCATCAGGAATGACGTAGGTGATCAAAACTGACATTAAAAGAAAGCTAGCAACCCGATTCCAAATAAAAGATTTGGAAAACGGCTTTATATATTCTTAGAATCCAAATCGTTCGGAATCATAAAGAACGAAACGCTAGTGATAGTGGACAGAAATGTCGCTATTTTAGTCCCAATTTATTAAGCTTTTTAGTGCTTTAATTGTGTTTTTATTGAAAAATTATAATTTAATTTATTATTTTGTCCCAAGGAGCACTTTATGGAAATTTGTGGAAAAAAGCCCAAAAAATGAGCAATCCAAGCCAAGTTTCCATCCATGGGTCAAGGGGAAGCCCAAGAAGTGAACCATGAGGAAAAGGCCCAAAAAGAATTGAAGTTGGCCCAAGAAATGAAGCCCAACCCGCATGGACTGTTCTGGAAATCGCCTAGCGTCGAGACGTTGTCCCATTTCTTGGCCGGCAAGTCGATGACATCACAGCGTCGCGACGCTGTCCATTTTTCAGGCCTATAAATAGCGCCCCTTGGAGCCATTTTTTACGATCAACCATCATTTCATTCCTTCATTCTTTTCTTTCTTTGGCTCCTTTGGAGCCTTCTCTCAAAGGCTCTCTAGCCTTTTTGAGAGTTCTTTAGTGGGAAAATTTTGGAGAGTTTTTGGGAGCAGTCTAAGAGGCTCAAGGTCTGCTCGGAGGGACTCCAAGCGCCAGCGACGGGGTCTTCGACGGTCAATTCCTTCGCTTTTATTGTGCTCATATTTATGCTTTCTATTGTAAAATTTGTGAATATTTTAGCTATGTATAGCTAAACCCCAATTTGGGGTCTTGAAATGAAATTATAGTTAAATATTGTTATAATTGCCTATCTCTTGCCCTTTTTCCTAATTATTTGTATGGATGTGTTTAATGATGTATGCAATCTGGCCAATTGTGTATTGATCTGATTCTTAATGGAGACTCGACGGAGAGAAGTTAGGATAGATCATAATCCATGCAACTAGTTTAATTGCCCGTCGTGACAACGGGATTAGTTGATTAAACTTAGATTCCTAAAATGAATCAGAGCGTAATAATTAACGATTTTTAATGGCGCTAAGGACACTTAAGTTGTTAAAATGGATTAATTACAATTAGGGGAGACCGATAGGAGAACCTATGTGATTAACGGAGATTCTAGGAGTATAATTAGTTGGGCATCGAGATAGGATAATTGTAATAATTATTTAGCTAATAATTGAGTTTCAAGACCCCACTTCCCATTAAAAGCTCTTTCTCCACATTTTATTTTTTTCTGTGGTTGATCAAATTTCCTCTTTAATTGCTTTAATTTTTGAATTCATTTTAATTGCATGTTTTGGTCCCTAGATATTATTTCTCCCAAGTATTTTTAGTGTTCAAGAATCTTTTTGCTTGCTTAAATTTCACTTCGCCTCCCTATGGATTCGATACTCGAAATATTTCCATTTTACTATTACTTGTGACGACCCGTGCGCTTGCGGATAATCGACTCAACAAACAAGTTTTTGGCGCCGTTGCCGGGGATGCTTGATTTTTAAGCAAATCAAATTTTTTCTTGACATAAAAAAAAAGGGATGAATAGTAATTTAGGTGTAAATATTTTTTCTTTGTGAATATTATTTTATTTTTGTTTTTGTTTAGTTCTTTTGATTGTTTGGGAGTGTTGCATGCGAAGATACAAGGTGGTTAATTTGTTTCCACTAGATCTTGAAATTGACAGGACACTCAGAACCCTTCGTAGAGAGAAAAGATTAGCAGAAGCAATGGCCCAACAAGAAGCTCCCAAAGCAATTAGAGACTTTTTACAGCCAGTTCTCCCAACCGAAAATTCAGGCATCGTTTACACCCCGAATCAAGCTATAAATTTTGAGTTAAAAACGGGATTGATTCAGATGGTGCGCGATAATTCTTTTAAGGGACATCCTTCTGAGGATCCACACTCACATCTGCAATCATTCTTGGAAATATGCGGGACGATAAAGATGAATGGAGTTCCGGCCGACGCTATAAGATTGAGGTTGTTCCCATTTTCTCTGCAAGACAAGGCTAAGGATTGGCTCGAATCATTCGTGGCGGGCAGTATCAGCACATGGGACGAGCTTGCCCAGGCTTTCCTGACGAAATTTTTCCCGCCCGCCAAGACCACGAAGCTCCGGACTGAGATCGGAACGTTTAGACAGCTTGACGAGGAGCAGTTGTACGAGGCATGTGAGAGATATAATGAGATGCTTAGGCGATGCCCGCAACATGGCTACCCAGATTGGCTCCAGGTGCAGTTATTTTACAATGGACTGAATCCCTCTACCAAGACAGTTCTAGACACATCAGTAGGTGGGAGTTTTCTTTCCAAGACAGTGACGGAAGCCAAGGATCTACTAGAGGAAATGGCAGCAACCAGTTATCAGTGGTCGACCGAGAGGGGGACAATTTCCAAGAAGGCTGGTATTTATGAATTAGATGAGTCAAGTTCGTTGAAGGCACAGATGGCATCTTTGACAAACGCTCTGAACAAGTTGACATCATCTGAGGTGGTCAAGTCCATTTCCACCTTAGCTGAAGGATATTCAAAGAAGGAAGGTCAAGATGTGGAAGAAGTTCAGTATGTAGGAAACAGACCATTTACTCAAGGAGTACCGAACTTCTACCATCCCAGTCTACGCAATCATGAGAACTTCTCGTACTCGAACACGAAGAACGTATTGCAGCCACTGCTAGGTTTTGCTTCATCCAGTGAGTCAGATAAGAAGAGTAACCTGGAGGAGATGGTGGTCATGTTTATCAAAGAACAAAAGGTGTTAAATGTGAATCTCCAAATAGCAGTAAATAACCATGACACAACTCTTAAGAATATGGAAGTTCAGATAGGTCAGATCGCGTCAGCAGTGAATGCCCTTCAGAAGGGAAAATTTCCAAGCGACACTGAACCCAATCCTCGAGAGCAGTGCAATATGGTGACACTGAGAAGTGGTAGACAACTGGAGATCAATTCAGAGAAGAAGAAAGAAGATAAGAGCAAGGATGAAGATGAAAGGGCTGAGGCACAAAAAGCCTCCTCTGATCAAATTTTTTTTTGTGGTTGATCAAATTTCCTCTTTAATTGCTATAATTTTTTAATTCATTTTAATTGCATGTTTTGGTCCCTAGGTATTATTTCTCCCAAGTATTTTTAGTGTTCAAGAATCTTTTTGCCTGCTTAAATTTCGCTTCGCCTCCTTGTGGATTCGATACTCGGAATATATCCGTTTTACTATTACTTGTGATGACCGGTGCGCTTGCGGATAATCGACTCAACAAACAGCTAGCCCTGTCTCAAGCTTCTTATATCTACAAGCTGTTGGTTCAATATAAAATGCAGAATTCCAAGAAGGGTTATTACCTTTCAGGCACAGAATTCAATTTCTAAGGAACTATCTCCTAAGACCCCTCAAGAAATTGAGGACATGAGACAACTTCCCTATGCCTTGGCAATAAGTAGCCATTTCTGGCATATGGTATGTAGTAGGGATTGTCAGTTGATACCAATTCCGTCCAAATTTAGAATACTGGACTACTGTGAAAATATCCTCAAATATCTTAGGAGAACGAGGAATTATAAGCTCGTGTATGGTGTTAACGATCTGATCCTTATAGGATACACTAATTCTGATTTGCACACCGATAAGGATTCAAGGAAATCCACATCGGCATCAGGATTCACCTTTAACAGGGAGCTATAGTTTAGTGTAGCACCAAGAATACCACTGCTTGTGAAGCAGTTTAGGAGTCTGTATGGCTAAGGAAGTTCTTGACAGATTTGGAAGGTGTTCCAAATATGAACTTGCTAGACACAAATGAGGCAAACACATAGAGCGTAAAAATTATCTCATTCGAGAGATCGTGCTCCGAAGAGACGTGACTGTCATGAAGATATCTTTGAAGCACAACATTGCTGATCCATTTACGAAGCCCCTCACGACTAAAGTGTTCGAGGGACATCTAGATGGTCTAGGTCTGCGAGTTTTGTACAAAGGATAATCTAGGGCAAGTGGGAGATATGTAATGGGTATACTGGATGCCCTAGTTTATTGTCTTTTACATGTATTTGTACTGTATGAATACAAACCCACTATGTTTCTAGATTGTTGTACACCCACTAGAGTTTTAGTCCAAGTAAGAGATTGTTGGGTTTTATGTCCTAAAACTCATGGATAGTAAATGTAACAAAATTAATCGATAAAGCGTTATTGAGGTTATTCAATAAGTGGTTATTGAATGGTTGTTTAATTATGCATTAATTAACCCAAATCCAATAAACTAGAACCCATGGCTATATAATGAACACTTGAACTTTATGTGTAGACATAAAAGTGGATCAAGTTCAAGTTATAACCAAAACGGTCTATAGTATAGGGATAGAGGTTGGGTGCCTTATCCTGAAGACACTATGAGATGCGACTCACTTTGTATTAAATACAAACGATGTGATCCTAAATCGTTCATGTAAAGACATGCGAGTGGGGGCATCCTATGCAATGAGTTTACAGAAGACCAGGACCGAAAAATAAGTCACTTTCCTTTATAACACTGTTTACTTTGAAACTGACTATTTCATGCGATTACCTAGGTAACTTGATCTTAATTCTGAGCTAACTATGAACTCCTATTTATTCGGGATTATCCTTTGATTTGCATGGGTGAGAGTGGCCCAACATCGCGAACTCAATAAGCCTACTATTTTGGGGATAAGACCGGATAGATAGCTAGGGACATAGTCTTGCAAGATGGAATTCACTTCTACCCGCCTGTAGGGATAGTAGAGGTTGTTCCCTTAAGTACTGACTCCGGGTCTTGAACAAAGGTGCGCCGTCCTCTCTTGGCACGAGAGGATTTTCTGTTTAATAGTTGGACCATAAAAAAATTTGTTCATTATAGGATCAGTGGAACTTAAGGAACAAGGTGTAACTTCAGGGGTAAAATGGACTTTTGACCTGTTGCAATTACGAACAACCTGTGAAGGGTCGACTTACTAATTATGGTTGTATCGGGTGGACAGAAATATATCTACAGTGAGGGGAGTGCAACTACAGGCTATAGTGGAGTGTCCCGTTAGTTAACGAATGTTGGTTAACTATGTTAATGAGTTTACCCGGTTAATATTGGATCGTTGGAGCCCATGATCTGTAGGTCCATTAGGTCCCCCTGCTAGCTCATACGGAATTAACCTTAGAACAAAGTGATGAAAGAGTTTGAAACGTTCAAATTCGATAAAGGGAATTAACGTTAATTATATCTGATATACTTAACATGTTAGAATTTAATTAAGAATTAAATTATAAAGAGAGTTGGAAATATTTAAATAGGATTTAAATATCGTTAATATGTATAGGATACGTATTACGGTTCAAATTTGAATATTGATTTATATTCATGATTTTGAGAGAAATTGGGATTGGTGCAAACGTTTAATTTAATATTCGATATTGATGGTACTGCAGCAACGGAAAATAATGCACCTAAATGAGTGTTATCAACTATATATCAAAAGTCATTGCACTTTTTCACGCAGTTTTCCAGAATTTATTTGGAAATGGAATTAAACAACTACACTACATTGAGAAAAATTTATGAGTGAGTACATTGATATCATGAAAATATGCTATCTTTTTCCTATATATTTTGGCTAGTTTTGTGTGTTAGTTGTGAGTTTTAATGTCTTTTTATGTTGATTTTGTAGGAAATCGAGCTCGTGAGGGAAAATCGGGAATTTTACTAATTTTGGATATAAAATGAAGACTTTGGACCATGAATGATGGAAGAAAGAAATTACAATTGAAGTGAAGACCCAAAAAGCCCAAAGGAAAGGAGAAAGGAAGGCAAAATCCACATATGTGGCTTCTAGAAGGCCTAGCGTCGCGACGCTAAGGCTAGAGCGTCGCGACGCTAGGTAGTGTAAGGGGCAAGAAAAGACTAACGTCACAGCGTCGCGACGCTGTGCATCTTGGGCAGCAAGACACCTCCGTTTCCTCACCTATAAATAGCCCCCTTTCCAATGGTTCAAATCATCCAATTTTGGGAGTTTCTCCCCTAGCTCAATAGAGAGAAAAGTGAGTAGAATTGTGAGGAAAAAGGTGGGAATTGATCGGGATTTCAAGGCTCGGGAATCGAGATGATTGTGACGGGAGCTTGGGATCAACACAACGGTTATTTCTTCCTTATGTCTTTGTAATTTCTTATTATAGATTGAGTTAGGACCATCGATCAAGATCATTGGGCCGAAATTATTCCCATTTGTGCGAAGATCTTGAGACCTATGGTCGTTAACTTAGCTAATTGGATATTGTAGCTTAATTTCTTGGATATTATAACGAAGTTCTTCATATTTCATCTATGCAATTCATGCTTAATGCTTTTAATCCCTTGATCACGGATTGATTGTTATGTTGGTCTAAATTGATACTCGACAGAGAGAAGTTAGATTAGATCCAAATTGTATGGCTAACGATTGCTTGGAACACGAGAGTGAAAGAGAATTGTTAGAAATTGATAATGAAGTTGCTTAATGTCATACTATGATTAACTAAGGAAATGGACACATAAATTAGTTATGTTAGTATGAGATGTGGAGGAACTTGAAAGAGAAATCTGCTTACAATTACTTCTAGATTTATGGAATTGAAGATTAGTAATTACAATCATCTAATTAATTGAGCTAGAAATCCAAAAGGCTAGTTAACACCCTAGGTCAAGTCCCCTGAATAGGATATTTCCATTTTTTTGTTGCAAGTTTCTTTTTATTAGTTTCTTTAATTTTCACTTTATCATTCGAGTTAGACTTCTAAATAAAATTGAACATGATGGTTCTTGGTACTTAATGGACTCAATTCAAATTCCTTGAGGATTCAATACTCGGTATTACCTACCGTTTTATATTACTTGCGGCCCGTGTACTTTGCGGTCACCAAGTTTTTGGCGCCGTTGTCGGGGAATTTTTATTTTTCCATTAATATTGAGAATTAGGTGTTTGATTTTAATTTAGAAATTTATTTTTGCATTTTAAATTTTTAGTTTAGAAAGTTGTGCCATACTTAAGGAGTTATAAGGTGGATAATTTGTTTCTTAAGAATTAATCATGGCAGATCAAGACAAGGCAATCCGAGATTATTTCTTGCCTGAATTACCATTGAACTACTCTGGAATAACTTATGAGCCAATCGATGCTGATAATTTTGAGCTCAAAGCTAGTCTCATTCAAATGGTAAGAGAAAATGCTTTCAAAGGTCATCCATCAGAGGATCCACACATCCATTTAAGATCATTCTTAGATATCTGTGGAACGGTAAAGATAGGTGGAGTTATAGCCCTGATTCTATTCGCTTAGTGTGAAGGTGTACATATTACACATGCGGAAGCAATTGAAGATCGAAAGCACTTGAGACATTCAATTTTACTCCTAAAGCATGCATGTTCTAGAAAAGACAGAATAGAGAGTTTAGAAAACACCAACCTTTGTAGCTCACTTATGTTGAACTCCTTGTGGTGTTTGCCTCTCCTATGCTCCTTGGACAACCTCTAGAGTCTTCCCTACTATACTCCGGGCCAAGAACGACTTGTGGGAGTCTATATAAGATAGGGAATGGGAAGGGAATGCTTGAAGCATCAAGCAATGGAGAAGAATGAGAGATGAGAGAACTTTGAGTCCAAATTCCAGCAGCATAACATTAAGGAAATGGCTCTCTTTACTTTGAATTTGATTCAAGCTCCTTTTAAAGACATTCTCCATGCAAAGCCAAGCCTCAAGACACAACACACATGGTGTATTTGCAAGTTCAAGTGGATTCTAGGTGTACATCTCACAAGACATGCAACAATGCATGAGTGAGTTGTCTTTCCACTTTGAATGTTCATGCATAAGTGGATTTCCAACTAAATCCACCAAATACAAATTGAAATCTAATTTCAAGCTTGTAATTTAATGTTCATTTCAATTCCAAATTGAATTTAACATTAGGTAATTGATTTTGAGGCATTACAAAATGATTTCTTATGATTAATCCAATTAATCATTCTAATCTTGTGCAATAAATCATATATGATTCCTAATACATATATATGGTATTCAAAACACTTTTAAATACTCCATCTCTCATTTTCTAATTTAATTCATAATTAAATTATTGTGTCAAACACAATTTACGATAATACCCTTTTTCCCGATTTTGAACGATTCAAAGCTTCCTATCTTTTGTTCTAGGCTTAATTCCGATATGAGCTAGTAGGGGGACCTAATGGACCTATAGATCATGGGCTCCAACGATTCGAGGCTAATCGACTAATCTCATTATCCAAATTAGCCAACATTCGTTAACTACCGGGACACTCCACTATAGCCCGATAGTTGCACTCCCCTCACTATAGATATATTTCCGTCCACTTGATTTAACCATGATTAGTAAGTCGATCCTTCACAGGTTGTTCGTAGCTATAGCTAGGTCAAAAAGCCGTTTCACCCCTATAGTACTTCTAGTTCCTTAAATCCCACTGATCCTCTAATGAACAATTGGTTTATGGTCCAACCAATAAACCGAGTCCCTCTCGGGCCAATGAGAGGGCGGGATCCCTTTGTTCAAGCCCCGGAGTCAGCACTTAAGGGAACAACCTTTCTACTATCCCTATTTTGGGTAGGAGTGAATTCCTTCTCGCACGACTATGTCCCCAGCTATCTACCCGTTCCTATCCCTTAAATGGGAGGCTTATTGAGTCGGCTATACTGAGCCACTCTCACCCATGCAGATCTAAGGATAAGCCCGAATAAACAGGAGTTCATAGTTAGCTCAGGATTAAGATCGAGTTACCTAGGTCATCACATGAAATAGTCAGTCTCGTCAGTAAACGGTGTTATAAAGCGAGAGTGACTTATTTCTTAGTCCTGGTCTTATGCAAACTCATTGTATAGGACGCCCCCACTCGCATGTCTCTACATGGACGATTTAGGATCACATCGTCTATACTATCTATAAAGTGGGCCGCGTCTCATAGTGTCCCCAAAATAAGGTACCCAACCCTATTCCTATACTATAGACCGTTTTGGCTATTACTCAAGCTTGATCCACTTTTATGTCTCTACATAAAGCTCAAGAGTTCATCCTATAGCCATGGATCTTAGTTTATTGGATTTGGGTAATTATAAGTGCAATTTACTTTATTCAGTAATAACTTTACTGAATTAGTCTCGATAACGCCTTTATCGAATAAGTATAAAATTCGTTTATCATTCACTATCTACGAGTTTTAGGACACCTATCCCAACATAGTGTTATTTCCATTATCTTTACAAGATAGGGCTAGAGATTGGTTAGACTCGTTAACCTCAAATAGCATTTTAGGCTGGAATGATCTAGTTAAGGCCTTCCTTACAGAATTTTTCCCATTAGCTAGAATTACTAAGCTTAGGACTGAAATTGGAACGTTTAAACAAATAGAGGAAGAGCAATTATATGAGGCTTGGGAAAGATATAATGGCATGTTAAGGAAGTGCCTGCAACATGGGTACCCAGACTGGCTTCAAATACAACTTTTCTATAATGGGTTGAGTCAGGACTTTAAGACAATTCTTTACACAGCAACGGGAGGAAACTTCTTAGCCAAAACTTTCAAGGATGCTCGAGCCCTAGTCTGGGTACCCATGTTGCGGGCACTTCCTTAACATGTGAAACCAATGAGGTGAGTGCTTTAAAATTTCAAGTCGAAGTTTTAACCAAGGCCTTGAACAAACTCTCAAGATCAGAGATTCCAAGTTTATCTAAATCTGAAGTGAAAGTGGAATCTCAACCTAAGGAAATAATTCAAGAGAAGAAAAACCCTTTGGAAGAAATGCTAGGAAACTTAATAAATGAGACTAGGAATTTGATGATAAATGTGCAAGCCAGAGTAGAGAAACGAGATCTTGTCATTAGTAAGATGGAAGCACTCATGAATCAAATTCAGCAAGGAAAGTTATCTAATGTCGTCGTCATGGACCCACAAGAACAATGCCTTGCCATATCTCTGAGAAGTGGAAAGCAGTTGAAAGAAGTATAGAGCAAAGAAGTCAAACAGACCAGTACTAGGAGGATACCGGATGAAGATGATGATCAGAACATAGTAGAGGAAGAGACAACACCGCCAATACCACTTGAAAAGACATTCCATAAGTTCGTGGACTACGGCAGTGGATATTACATCGTACCTCACACCCCACTAGCCGAGGAGGCCTTGATTAAAAGCTTTTACGAAAGGATAACGCCTGATGATAGAAGGATGCAAGATTCAACTAGTGGTGGTAATGTGCTTGGTACAACACCCAATGAGGCATGGGAGATCAGTACAAACCTGACAGAAAACACTCGGTTCCATGCCACTTCCCATGATGAGCTAGAATGCCAAGTTTCAGAGCAGCAGCAAGTAGGTGAGTTAAAAGAAAATCCCATCGAGGTCAGTGAGCTTGAACTAATTCTCCCTATCATTTTGAGCCTAGTTCATGTAGTATTTCATGCAAGTTAGGAGAGTGGGATATTGAGAAAAATTCATATCACTCCATGCCTATTTATTTTTCTCCTAGGAATTATAACTCTGAAATGCATGATTTAGGGTTAGTAATTTCAGTACCTGACCCCCTTGCTATTAGGCTTAGATGGCATTTGAATAATATGTTTGGGAAGGCTGAGGATTACTTGATTAAAATTTCTTATGCTGGGCACCCTATGTGCAAATTAAGTTTTTCTATGCAAAAGTTGATAAAGAAGAAGAAGAAAGATCCTCTGAGGATCAAAGAAGTGGACTTCGGTTGAAGACTTCGAATCCCATCTAGCTCAGGACGTTAAACAAGCGCTTCTTGAGAGGCAACCCAAGCTTTTAAAGTTTTTTAGATTTCATTTTAGTTTTTGCGTTGATCCTAATACTCCCTTAAGATCGATCCTTATGCAGGAAGCTCGTGAATTCATGCCTAGCTTCTAATTGTCTTTTTGGCTGACAATTCAAGACGTTTCAGATTCTCTCACATTTCAGGGCAGTATCGATCTCTCTCTTTATCTGATTAAATGTCAATACATTGGGGACAATGTATATTTTAAGTTTGGGGGGGGGGGGGGGAGATCTGCTCTGCATTAGGTTTTGCATTAGTAATGCATGTGATGATGATGACGTCTGATGATTTGCTTTTAGCCATGACTCTCTCTTATTGTTGCAAATTTGAAAGCATGTCTAAAATCAAGAAAATTTAAAATTTTTATTTGATTCCCTTGCAAAGTATGATGATTCACTTGGTTTATTATGATTTTGAAAGCCTAGATGAAAGTTATATGCTTTAGAAATTCATTGTCACTCTGATAGGTGTAAAGTTTGTCTAGATAGCTTTCTTGCGTAATAGTAAGTAATGTTGAGCTTTGGGAAAAAGAAATGCTTTGATTTGCCCTTCTAAAAAAAAACACTAGCTAGCTACTTGAAAAGAGAATAGTTATTTCAGCTTGCAATATGCTTAAAAGTCTAGGGGTAAAAAGAGTTACCTACGGTGTGATCAGTTAGGCCAACCAAGAATAAAATTCAGGTTATGGGTCCCTGCATCGTAGTGTGAAAGCTAGTACCATTAGTTTCTTCAGAAAAATGCAAGTTTGGGGGACGCCCCAAGAATTATGGGCACTTCAGTAAGGTAGTGCTTGCAAGATAAGTAAGATGGCTAAAAGGGCGAGCTTTAGTGCCAGTGTAGGGGGAAGATGAATGGAGGAGTGTATAAATGATTCCGGGCTAGTAAAGATTATGATAAGGCAGATGATGATTCGTTTTTGCAAGGGAGGATAGGATTAAATTTTTAAATATCTTGATGGTTGACTGTGCTTGCTTGTCTGTTTCAATAAGTTTGCATCCATGGCTAGTAGCACTGAGGATAGAGTTGTTAGCATGCAAGTTATGATTCATATGCATTACTTATTTTGCTCGGGACTAGTAAAACCTTAAGTTTGGGGGAATTTCATAGCATGCAAATATGCTATCTTTTTCCTATATATTTTGGCTAGTTTTGTGTGTTAATTGTGAGCTTTAATGTCTTTTTATGTTGATTTTGCAGAAAACCGAGCTCGTGAGGCAAAACCGGGAATTTTACTAATTTTGGATATAAAATGAAGACTTTGGACCATGAATGATGGAAGAAAGAAATTACAATTGAAGTGAAGGCCCAAAAAGCCCAAACGAAAGGAGAAAGGAAGGCAAAATCTGTATATGTGGCTTCTAGAAGGCCTAGCGTCGCGACACTAGGTAGTGTAAGCAGCAAGAAAAGACTGACGTCACAGCGTCGCGACACTGTGCGTCTTGGGCAGCAAGACACCTCCGTTTCCTCACCTATAAATAGCCCCCTTTCTAATGGTTCAAATCATCCAATTTTGGGGGTTTCTCCCCTAGCTCAATAGATAGAAAAGTGAGTAGAATTGTGAGGAAAAAGGTGGGAATTGATCGGGATTTCAAGGCTCGGGAATCGAGATGATCGTGACAGGAGCTTGGGATCAACACAACGGTTATTTCTTCCTTATGTCTTTGTAATTTCTTATTATAGATTGAGTTAGGACCATGGATCAAGATCATTGGGCCGAAATTATTCCCATTTGTGAGTAGATCTTGAGACCTAGGGTTGTTAACTTAGCTAATTGGATATTGTAGCTTAATTTCTTGGATATTGTAACGAAGTTCTTCATATTTCATCTATGCAATTCATGCTTAATGCTTTTAATCCCTTGATCATGGATTGATTGTTATGTTGGTTTAAATTGATACTCGACAGAGAGAAGTTATATTAGATCCAAATTGCATGGCTAACGATTGCTTGGAACACGAGAGTGAAAGAGAATTGTTAGAAATTGATAATGAAGTTGCTTAATGCCATACTATGATTAACTAAGGAAATGGACACATAAATTAGTTATGTTAGTATGAGATGTGGAGGAACTTGAAAGAGAAATCCGCTTACAATTGCTTCTAGATTTATGGAATTGAAGATTAGTAATTACAATCATCTAATTAATTGAGCTACGGATCCAAAAGGCTAGTTAACACCCGAGGTCAAGTCCCCTGAATAGGATATTTCCAGTTTTTTGTTGCATGTTTCTTTTTATTAGTTTCTTTAATTTTCGCTTTATCATTCGAGTTAGACTTCTAAATAAAATTGAACATGATGGTTCTTGGTACTTAATGGACTCAATTCAAATTCCCTGAGGATTCGATACAAGGTATTACCTACCGTTTTATATTACTTGCGGCCTGTGCACTTTGCGGTCATCATACATATCATTGTCAACAAAGAATAAATAGGAAATTTCTTTCTACAAAGTTAACATACTTGGGAAAAGGTCAATAGCCCATTCTGCCGATGCTTGCATCATCAGTGGCCAAAGACTCCACATATCCATGATAACCAACCAAAAGAGAAATATACATATGGTTTCAAATACTAATAAAGTCAACAACACTACCAAAAAAGAAACAAGGAACCAAAAATTTTTCTCCATATACTACAAAGCAACAAGAAATAAAGAAAGAGAAGAAACTAAAATTAAACAAAATTGGCTTTCCTAGTGATCATAACCAACAAAAGTTGAAATATTTTAATAGTTTCTTCTTCCAACCAAACTAGAGAATAAACTTACTTATTGTATCAGTGTTCAATTTCTTTGTTCAAAGAAAACATTATTGTTGATGGTCAAACTTGAACAGGAGGAACTCACATGACCTTCACGTGCCACCAACGGTAAATTTTTTTAGAGGGGGGACGACTTGGCCTGCAAGACAGAAGAAACCTACACACCGATGTGGTGCTTGCCACATCGCCTCCGATGCTTAAGTCAGCAAGGAGAAAGATGGGAAGCAAGAGAACAAGGGTTTAAATACATTTTCTTGCCTTAGGGTTTCTAGACTTTTAGAGACGATTCGGGCTAAACCAGGTGGAACCGGGGCGGCCAGGGGCACGAGGGACCAAAAGAAGGCAGAGGGACTTGACCCACGCAAGTGGGTCGAGTGTAGGGGTGATCATCGGTCGGTCGGCGTCGGTTTTGGGCTCAAACCGACGCCAACCACCGACCTATCGGTTTTGGTCGGTCAGTTTAAGTCGGTTTTGAAGTTGTTTAGTGCGTCGACCGACCGACCATACCGACGGTCGGTCAGATTTGGTCGGTTTTGTAACGTTGATGAACGGAAGAGAAGGAAAGAACGAACCATAAAAAAATAGAGAAGGAGAGAAGACAACCAACCATAAAAAAAAATAAAGAAGCTGGAGAAGAAAGGAAAATAAGGAGTCTAGGAGAGAAGACAACAAATCATTAAAAGAAAAAAAATAGAGAATGAAAAGAAAGGAAGAGAAATAAGAAAAGAATCAAAAAAGGAAAAAGGTGGAATAAGAATGAAGAAGAATGGTGGAGAATGAGATGAAAAAAAAAAGTGAAGAGAGAAGAAGAGAAAAAAGAAAAAAAAAGAAGTGCTGAGAAGAAAAAAATGAAAATGAGAGGGAGAGGAAACGAAGAAACAAAGGAAGAAAAAAATAAAAATAAAAAAGAAATGAAAAAAAATTTAAAAACTTAAATTGTTTTAATTGTGCCTTGGGAAGACCATCGGGAGCTACTGCAGCAGCTCTGTCACATACGCGTGAAGTGACTTTTACTTTATATATATATATATATAATCGGTCGATTCTAGTCGGTTTGAGCCTTTTTAGGCTCACCGACCGACCAGTCGGTTCTTTTTATAGAAAAATCGACTCCGACCGATATGATAAAAAACCGACCGACCGACGTCGGTTTGGTCAGTCGGCTAGGTTTTTTGGTCTATGATGCTCACCCCTAGCCGAGTGGTCGGCCTCGGCCACGAGCATGACCCACGTGGGGTTGGGTCGAGCTCGACCCAACCCCTTTGCCTTGTCTCTCCTTCAATATCCGTCTCTTGATCGTGTCATAGGTTTTGTGTTGTCCTACTTAGGACTTGAACGTCGAAGTGGTCAGAATTACCTATAGCATTAAGTCCCCACTCTTGAATTGGGATTCAGGTGAGGCTTATCGCTATGAGTCGAGCTTCGTAAGCCTAATTTAAGAGTATGACCCTTGCCCTGTGTGTGACTTATGTGCGGATTTCTTGTTATCCTTCAAGATAGGACACACTAGAGAAAGCAGAAGCTCCCTGAATAGGGGTTGGGTAAGAGAAAAATGAGAGAAGTGAGGGGTTGGAGAAATAACCCGACCTTGGCCTCGACCTCCAGATGAGGCCGAGGCTAACGTTTGGAGCGAGTCCAAACTTTCGTGCTTTATGTCCCTCATTTGGACGTTGTACTGCCTGATAGGACGACTTGTCGAGGGTCGTATCAAATAAATTTATAATTCCACGGCACTACAACTATTTTTGTAGAAATAGTGGTCGGGGTCGAACACAGGGAGCACGTTTATAATTTTCTTAACTTAGATTTATTGAGACGACCAGACTAATGGGGGGTTTGCGATGCGAGAGATCCAAATGCGAGGGGAAATTAAATAGCGAGAACTTAAATGACAAAAAATAAATTGCAAAAATTAAATAACGGAAAAGCAAAAAGGGAGTGGTTGATCGAACCTCGGATTCATGCAATCGGTACATTCGGGTGTTCGTTTGGATGTATCTTAATCATAGATTGATTGTGTAATGATAAAATTTACGTTTTAAGCCTAACGTACTCCTGGAAAAGCCAGAGAGCCATAATATCCCTATTTTATTAACCTGACCAATGCATCGAAGCTAATCTAATTGATTACTAATTAACCTGGCCGAATTAACGAGCTACAATTGCATTAAGATTTGGATAGTTAGGTAGCCAATTTTATAACTAGGAAAAGCCTAAATTACAAAATTAACTAAGTGTTCAATTCTATGCTTACATGCAATTTGCTACAATGTTAGGGATAAAACGCCTAAAATAGAGCCACATGCTTCACCGATTGCTACCAATAGCGTATATGATTAAAACAACAAAAAACGGGGTTGTCAATCTCTACTATCATTCTAATCATGAATACAAACATAATTGAAACACACATAAAACAGTAAATCAGAATTAAAATACTCTAAATCTCAAAAAGAATCCAAACCAAACTTCCAACCGAGTTCCCAATTACATGAAAGATGAGCTTAGCCCGTCATTTGGAATTTCGAACCTCGCTCCCAGGCTCGATCCACCATGAAAACTAAGAAAAACTACTCTAAAGCCTAAGAAATATGAAAACTACAAAGAGAATCGAAGAGAAAAAAGGTAAAAACGGCTAAAGAATGAAAGATGGATGATAGGATCCAACCCTAATCGCAAAAAGGGGTATTTATAAATTGCGGCAGCGACGAGACGCTGACGCTAAGTTGGCCCGCTCATTGCATCCGTAGCGTCGAGACGCTATCTCTCGGGAAAATGGCATGTTTGCGACCTTTCTTGATCCCGAGAACACCAAATTGACCAATACATCAATAAGACTCAAAATTAGTCAATTATCACAAATATTAGCATTAGGATAAGCAAAATTTATGGAAATAATTAGCACCAATTTGGTGTTATCACTGCCCACTCCTCTATTTTGAAGCCCCCTGTATAAGTGCTTCTCTCGCTTAGCCATTTATGTGGCTCACGTGGTAAGACCATAGGGTCGACCTCGACCTCGGCCAAATGGCTTCAGCTCAGATGAAATGCATGGACTCAAGCCAGATGAGACGAGGTAGACTTGGCAGCCCAAGCTTGCATAATCTCAAATTTGGATGAGGCGAGGTAGACTCGGTAGTCTAGGCTTGCATGACGTGATAGGCTCAAGCCAGATGAGGCGAGGTAGACCCAACAGTCCAGGCCCGCATATACTCAAATATGGATGAGGCGAGGTAGACTCGATGGTCCAGACTTGCATGAAGTGATAGGCTCAAGCTAGATGAGGTGAGGTAGACTCGGTGGCCCAGGCTCGCATGATCTTAGATCTAGATGAGACGAGGTAGACCCGGGGGCCCAAGCTCAAGCTAGATAAGGCGAGGTAGACTCAGTGGCCCATGCTCGCATGAAGGGGATGCTTGAATCAATAGTCATGGGCACACTTCGAAATACTGAACTTTAATGGTAAAAACTGGAGCTTTGACATCAATTGAACTTTTACATTTGAATGGAAATAAATAAAAAATGTTCAACCTATTCCTACGTGCTGGAAACAGAAACAAAACAACTAATGTTTAATTACATGATGAAATGCAGTAAATAAAAAGCTCTAAGGACATTTTAAGTTCAGATTCAGTGTTGGTGGAACTGTGCTCTACTTGGCCTTGGCCTCGGCCATAGGAGAGTCTGTCTCGACCCTCAACGGATTTCCAGAAGGGGTCTATCATCGTCTTTGCCTTGGTCATTTTATTTCGACTTTGGCCATCTTTGGTCGGCCTCGGCCTTAGTGGTGACTCATTCAGATACCCGTTCCGAATCAGTGCTTTAATTTCATCCTTCAGTTGAATACAATTTTTGGTTGAATGTCCATGGTCTCGGTGGAAAAGACAGTACTGGCTCTTATCTCTTCTATCAGGATTCGACTTCATCCTCCTCGGGAATTTAAGGAGTCCCGTGTTTCGGATTTCCATCAGAACTTTGCTCCTGTGGAAGAGCAGTTGATGTATATATCTCTAACTGACCGAAGGGATGTGCTCGGCCTCAGCCATTGTCGTGGTCGACTCGACCTCGGTCGTCATCATCTGTTCGCTGTCTTTTCTCCTTTTTCCTGTCTTGATCGAATGAAAAATTCCTTTTCTGCTCTCGTTCCGATCTCTTTGATCTCAGCAACTCTTCTGCGCTCATGTACTTCTGGGCCCTGGAAACAAACTCAACATAGGTTCGAGGTTGGCTCTTACCTATCGAATTAAGCAGTCTCTCATCTTCCAGTCCAGCGGTTATGGCTACCAGGGCCGCTCCATCACTGTATCCTTCTACCTGAAGTGCTTCCTCATTAAAACGAGTTATATAGTCACGCAGACTCTCACCTGGTTGTTGTTTGCAGCTAGGAGGTTGATGTGAGGCTTGCGTTGTTCTCTGGCTCCCATGAACTACGAGAGGAATGCTCGGGCTAATTCTTTGAAAGAGCTGATGGATCTCCTTTTCAACCTCTGAAACCATTACTTGGTTGATCCTGTTAGAGTGAAAGAGAAAGCACAATACCTGATTGCATCTGAAACACCATGTAAGTCAATCCAATTCATGTAGGCGTCTAGGTTTGTACGGGGTCCTTCTTGCCATCATACTGTTTGAATGTAGGTACCTTGAACTTCTAGAGCACCTCGGCCTTCATGACTTCATCAATGAAGGGTGGGTCAACCTGGTCGATCATTTCTTCCAAGTCTTGTTCTCCTGAATCCTTTGATTTTTGCAAGTCTCCCTGAGGGTTTCCGAGCTTCTTTAGTGTGTTCAGAAGCTCAGTCTTCTAAGGGAGATTGTCCTTTTTGGCCTCGGCCTCGGCCACCCTAGCCTCAGCCTCGGCTGCTCTTGCCTCAGCCTCGGCGACTCTGGCCTCGGCTTCGGCAGCCTTGGCCTCAGCCTCAGCAGCTTTGGCCATTCTGCGCTTCTGCTCAATTAGGTTCCTCAAGTTTGTTCTGTGGCTGATACTTGGTTCCGGGCTCCTCAGAATCGTTCGTTCTACAGGCTTTAGCCCCCCAACCTTGCTAGATGTGTTGTTGGTCTTATTTTCCTTTGATTCTGTCTTTGACTCCTCAACGTTTTCAATTGGCTCATTTCCTTTCCTCGGATCTCTAATCAAGCCCTCCTCATGGAGTTTGATGCTAGGACAACGTTTATCCAAGATATGAAGTATTCTGGACAAACTCCGATCCATTCCCCTCACCTTTTCCTCAAGGGCAGCAATTTTGGCGTCAGCTTCTTCTCCTCGGCCTCTTCTCCTCGGCTTCGGTTCCCTGGCATGTTTGTCTCGAAGACCTCTGCGCGTCATTCTCTTGTCATGATTTCTGTGGATGGTGGTTATTTTCTAAAGTTTCTGCGTTTGGATTATGGGTTCTCTTCTCCATCCTCTTACCCGTTAAGTAACCGATGCACATATTTCACTAGCAAGCTTTCTTCCCCACAGACGGCACCAACTGTTTATGCCAAAATCTGGACAGGCAAAACTCACTTGACCTTCACGTGACACCATCAGTGAACTTGTTTGAGAGGGGGGAAGATGTGGCCAGCAAGACAGAAGAAACCTGCACACCGGTGTGGTGCTTGCCCCACCGCCTCTGATGCTTAAGTCAACAAGGAGAAAGATGGGAAGTAAGAGAACAAGAGTAAGAGGAGAGTTTCAAGAATGAGTTTCGGATTCCTTTCTTCAGTCACGAAGAAGGGTTTAAATATGTTCTCCTGCCTTAGGGTTTCTAGACTTTCGGAGACGATTCGGGTTGAACTAGGTGGAACCGGGGCGGCCAGGGGCACTAGGGACCAAACGGAGGTGGAGGGACTCGGACCACGCAAGTGGGTCGAGTGGTCGACCTCGACCTCGGCCATTGGTTGAGGCTGAGCATGGTCGTTCGGCCGAGCTCGACCCAACCCCTTTGCATTGTCTCTCCTTCGATATCTGTCTCTTGACTGTGTCCTAGGTGTTGCGCTGTCATGCTTAGGCCTTGAACTTCCATAACAATTATAAGCATACACTAAGAGAGGAAATGATGGAGTACGAAACAATACGATAAAAGGGCATTCCTCAGACCTATTGCATCATTACCAACAATCTGAACTTCCATTCACTAGGCCTGATAAAGAGCAGTATATAAAGAAATGGAGAAGAGGGAAATGAAAAAAGGAAAAGGAAACATCTCAGGAGACCTATATAAGACTTTATTGTTGTAAATAGACAAGACTTGCAGTGGTGCAAGATGCCAAACCTATCCCCATTGAAAAATCAAGCTTCAAAAAAACTTTTTCTTCTCCTCCCAAATACACGCTAGTAACCAAAATACGTTGCCAACTAATGACCACAAAAATGAAAGTTACTTAACATTTCCACAAGAGAGATCCCTGAACCGGAATTGAAGATAGAACTCACAACAAAGACTTGTCTTACGAATGCACTACAGAGGTTGCAAGTACAAGAAAGCATACCCCCTATGTATAGAGTTGTCAGATTTGATCCTTCCATGGGATAATAAACTTTCTAGTGTGATGTGATAGTAAACTAAGCATTTGTTTGCAATGGTTAAGTGGACTAAAAATTCTTAAGTGCCATTTGACTCTCAAACCTCTTCTCGTAACCATAAACACATATTTCCTTGGAGAAAACAAGCTTTTTCATTAAACTCAAACAACACATCACATAGATACACACAAACTACCATAATAATCATCATCAATCAAAGAAACAAAAACCCATAGAATCAAGAAGAGAAATCGAACCGAGAGGGAGAGAGAGATACTGATCACCTGTAGAAGAAGAGAGGCAGTGGCCCTCGTCGATTGGATCAAAGGTGGAGTTTGCAGGCAGCGGTGGCGACATGATCGGAGAGGAGAGGGCGGTGGCGGGTGAGAGAGAAAGATGAGTGAGGAAGAAAGGGTATCGAGAGAGAGAGGGAGATCGTGAGGGGGAACTGAGACAGAAATTTTTCTTTAGGGTTTTCAAATATTAATTTTTCTTTTTTCTTTTTAAATGGGCTGTTACATACATAATTACTTAAATGTCCTCTTTCAATTATTTTTAATTAATGACAATTAATCAAAACATAGATTTATGACGTTGAAAATATGTCATAAATTTTCGAAAATACGAAAATCTCCGTTTTTCCCGCCAAAAACGCGCCTCTTACATTTTATGACATTTTTTTCTCTCCCTTAATTTTATTTCCTTTACCCTCGGTGTCATGGAATCCCAATTTTGTAGTAGTGTTCTCACATCATTAGGATAATCATAAACTTGAATTAAGAGAATTCCAACCGAAGGAAAATCTAATAATCACAAAACTTACTACTATCACAACAGCAAATATAAACACTCCCCCAACCACATTCATTCAAAAAAGCTCAAGCACAAAAACAAATAAAACTACAAAAAAAATATCAGCAAAACATGTATTTCAATAGGCTCAATAGACTAAATTTGATTTAAAATCACAAACAAACTTGAAATAAGCTTTGAATCAAACTTTAATCACATTCAAAAACTCAATCACATAAATAACCTTTAAATCACATTTACAACAACAAAATTAAATACAAAAAAAAAAAAACTACATGTTTTCAACAAATATAAACACCCGTCCCAAAACTACATAACAAATGTTCAATAGGCTCTTTGTAATCGTAAAATTTCAACTAAGAAAACAATATGAAAATTTGAACCAACAATAGAAAATAGGTAGATTAAAGCATTCTAAAAAGTCCAATAACATAATTTAAATCTTAAACAAGCACAAAAAAACACAATGAAAGTATTTTTAACTTACCTCCAAATGGTTGATCATACTTCAATTCTTCTATCAACAAATTTTCTACACCAAAACTAAACACAAAGCAAACTAGAAATGGAACTCAAAAATATTCAAAACAAAACTAAATCCAAAACAAACTAGAAATGGAGTCCAAAAATATATAATACATACTTTTATCAACGAAACCCACAAATAAAATGGCCTCCTCCACGCAATCCAACAAGATTTCAAAACAATTGAAACAAAAAAGTGTTTTAAATGACAAAAAAAAATCCCAAACAAAGTAAAAGGAGGCTGAAGAAATCATGTCCACGGTGTTTTCTGACGTTCTCCAACTATTTTTCTGTCAATAGAGCCGCCCCACTCATCCCACGCTCCTCTCTCGTTTTCTCTGTCTGAAACCAAAAAGTGCAAATGTCAGTTGTGTATATAGAAAAACTATCTCTGATGAAGTTTTTATCCTAGTTTTAGGATGTGTAGACGATAATTTGATTGCATCTGTTGATCACTACAACAAATTATGCATTTAATGACGGTAGGAAAAAAAAGCGCGCGTAAACAATGACGAACGAGATAAAAAAACACGCACCAAGTTTTCTTTTCTAAAGAAAAGGCTACAATGTGGGTCAATGACGGACATTCAGTGTCGCCATCTTCCGATTTCGTTCACCATCCCCTCCTAGTTTACCGCAGTGGGTTTTTGTTCATGTTGAGACCTATGACAGATTTAACACTCTTTCACCAAAGAACACGCTCACAAAACTATCACAGAGATGCTTAACAATCAGATTAAACAACCAGCTTATCACCCACAGCTAGAACTAGAGAGTAAGGTAGAGAAAGATAAAAGACACAAGGTTTTAATTGGTTCGATCAATGTGATCTACATCCACTGTGGTGCTCAGTTACTTCTCATTCAATCATGAACAATCAACAAGTTACAGTAGCTTGATAACACAGTATTTAAATCAGAGGAAGATCTAATTAACTCACAATACACAGATACAGAGCTACTGTTTCATCGAGTATCTCAGTGGCTGCTTCACAGTAAACAAGTGCATCATTTCCAGATGAAATAGCTCTCTATCTTCACCTCTGCAGCTCGCCGCCAATGCACCTCAGTAAAGACCCAGCTCTCAATCGATGATCACTCTCTCACTCTGTTGCCATCTAATCAAAAATTGCCCTAATGTATTATCTGGATTGTGCATTACATATTCCACTCACCAACGACGCACATGGAGCAATAACAAACTGTTCTCTCTCTATTACAGGCAACCTTCAGTAGCCGGTGACATCTTAATATGCTCTCAATGATTTGACCGATTGGTGTAAGTATCCCAACTGTATTACCTTCCAGCCCACATTACCAATTATTCAACAATAGGTCTTTGGGCTTAGCTGATACATCAGCATGCTTAGCCCAACAATCCCCCACCTTGTTGAATAATTGAAATACCTACAACCATGACATTCAAGGAAGAAACAGAGAAAGATAACAGAGCACCCCTTTATTCAGAATCAACCATCAAGAATTAGCCTGCTACTAATTGAAGCAAGCTCATGAATCTGTCAAACTTCTTGATTGGAACACTTTTGGTAAATGCATCAGTTATATTATCTTCTGTTGCAATCTTCTTCAACAAAACTGCTTTTGATTCAAAGACTTCTCTAACAAAGTGTAAACGAACATCAATGTGTTTAGTTCGCTCATAATACATTTGGTTTTTAGACAAATGTATTGCACTAGAGTCACACCATAAAACTACAGGACTCTCCAAGTTAATCAATTCACCTACTAGACCTTTGAGCCACAAAGCCTCTTTTACGCTATCAGCTAGAGCTATATATTCTGACTCAGTAGATGATAATGCAACTATGTGTTGTAGTGATGTTTTCCAACTAATGGTGTTTCCATAAGGCGAGAAAAACATACCCGGTAGAGCTCTTCTTCTTATCCAAATCTACAGCATAATTTGCATCAACATAACCTTCTAGTGGATACTTAATTGATTCAACTCCTTTGTAGAGAAGACCATGACTCCTTGTTCCTTTTAAGTACCTAAACATCCATCTGACAGTAGACCAATGCATCTTACCTGGATTTACCATAAACCGACTTACCACACTCATTCCATGAGCTAAATCAGGTTGGGTACATATCATAGCATACATAAGACTTCCTACTGCACTTGTGTATGGTATGCTTTCCATTTCTTTCTTTTCCTCATCTAATTTAGGGCATTCTTCAGCTGATAAACGAAAATGAGAAGCTAATGGAGTTGTAACAGGTTTACATTCTTCCATTCCATACCTGGAAAGCAACTTAGAAATATATGTCTTTTGTGACAGAAACAGGTTTCTATCCTTCATATTTCTAGATATTTCAATGCCTAAGATTTTCTTGGCTTGTCCTAAGTTCTTCATTTCAAACTCAGAACTTAAATCAGCTTTCAACTTTTCTATTTCCAGCACAGACAATGAGCATATCGTCAACATATAACAACAAGTATATCTTGTGGTTTAAATTTACAAGCTTATAGTAGACACAATGATAAAAAAGACTTTACTCAAAACCCTTTGATAAGACAAAGTTATCAAATCTCTTATACCATTGTCTAGGAGATTGTTTTAAACCATAAAGTGATTTCTTAAGCAAACATACCGTATCCTCTTCACCTGCAGCTTCATAACCTTGAGGTTGCCTCATGTAAATCTCCTCCTCAAGTTCACCGTGAAGGAAAGTTGTTTTAACATCCATTTGTTCTAAATGGAGATTAAAATGAGTAGTCAATGCTAAAATCACTCTTATGGAAGCATGTCTTACCACTGGTGAGAATATCTCGTTGTAGTCTTCTCCTTCTTTTTGTGTATATCTTCTCGCTATAAGTCGAGCCTTAAACCTCATAGCATTGCTGTTATTGATACCTGACTTCAGCTTGTATAGCCATTTACAAGACACAAGCCTTTTTCCTTTCGGTTTATCCAATAGTTCCCAGGTATTATATTTGTGTAAAAACTACATCTCTTCATCCATGGCAAGCTTCCAGTTTATGCTCTCTTTGCAATTGATTGCTGCAGTATAAGATAATGGTTCCATCTCAACACACTCATCTGTTGTAGCAAGAGCATAAGCCACTAGATCTGCTTCACCATACCGCATTGGAGGTCTTACTACCCTTCTTTCTCTGTCTCTAGATAGTCTGTAGCTAAATTTGAAGGTCCAGCTGTTGTAACTTGCTGACTTACATCTTCTTGATCAATGTCAGCTTTATCATGTTGCTCTCCTTTAGAATTTGAGGTGCTTACAGCTTTTGTTTGACCTATTGTTTCCTGATCCTTTTCTTCACTTAGCTCCACCTCAACCAATTTCTTTTCCTTAGTATCCTTATCAATAGATACATTTCGTTTTGCATAGGGCATGGACCATTCATCGAATTTCACATCCCTGCTCAAAATGCACTTTGATTTATTTTACTCCACACACCAAAGTTTGTAACCTTTCACACCTTCCAAATAGCCTATAAAAACACACTTAAGAGCCCTTGGTTCAAGTTTCCCTTGGCTAATATGACATAATTCGTGCAACCAAAAGTTCTCAAGTGTGTGAGGTCTGGTTTTCTTTCACTCCATCTTTCTTCAGGAGTTTTAAACTCTATGGCTGAGGAAGGTGTCCTGTTAATCAAATAACATGTTGTTGCAGTAGCCTCTCCCTAGAAAGACTTTGGTAAATTCGATTGAGACAAGATACATCTCAATATTTCCATTATGGTCCTGTTCATCCGCTCAGCAAGGTCGTTCTGTTGAGGTGTATATCCCACAGTGAGATGTCTGGCTATTCCATTCTTCTTACAAAGGTCATTGAACTATTAGTTGACAAACTCCAGTCCCCTATCAGTTCTGATGGTTTTGACTTTCTTCTCAATCTGATTCTGAACCAAAAAACCAGCCATTCTTTGAACTTTTCCACTACCTCACCTTTGCTCTTTAAGAAATACAACCACACTTGTAACGACATGAATTTTGAGATAAAGTTAAATGTCTCAAATTTAAAGTTTTGAGAGCTAATTTCATGAAATTGGTTTAAGGAATGAATTAAATCATCAATAATGTAAGGTTTAATTGGATATTAGCTTGGATTTCAATTTTAAAAGGGTTGGTGGCATTTTCGTAATTAAATGGTCTTTAAAGCCAATCAAACCCTAAGCCATCTTTTTATTTAAGCTGCATGCAACCCTAGGTAAGCCATTTTATCTTCTACCCTTTTTCTCTTTCACGATTTCAGCCACCCAAATACCCCATCTCCAACCGGTCTACTACCTCCTTCAAGCTCATTCCGTCGACGGCCAGGACTTCCCTCAGTCGTCGTCTCCGGCGTGTTCTCGGCGGTGTAGTGGCATCTTCTTTTTTCTTCCACAGTCGCGTGGGGAGGCGCGGTAGCAACAACAAGGGCCGACGTCTTCTTCGTGGGTTCCTTCCAGCGGAGCAGCGGCGTCACGGCAGCGTGCAGGTCTCGACAGTTCTCTTCTTCTTTCCCGGCGGCTGGATAGTGTAGGCGTGGACTGCAGCTTTTGCCCGATTTTTTTCAGCAACGATTTTGATTGGGTTTTTCTCCGTCGAGTGTTTTCCGACAAGATTGAGCAGTGGGTCTTTAAGTTCCTTTAACTTTCCAGCGATTTTGGCATCGGGTAAGTAATTTTCAGCAAGGTTGAGGTTGATTTTGAAGTTTATTCGAATACCCATTGATTTTAATTATTGGATTCAAGGTACCTGTAGCATTCGGAGTGGAATCGTCGACTTTAAGTGTTGTCCAGCAAGCTTATTGGTGCGATTTTAGGTAAGCTACAACAAGTTCCATGAATTATGAGTCAATTTCATCCTCTAGTGATATACCCATGAGAATTTGGCCTTCAATTTAGGTACTTGATGGAATTGGAGTTTGACTCTTTGAAATTAGGGGCAAAATTAGTTCCCTTCTAGCAAGTATAATTTCTGTTTTGAGTAGGCCTTGGTCTCGGGTTGACTTTGTTGGTCGTTAAATTCGTTAGAGGACTGTGTAAAATAATTTCATCTGAATTATGGAATTATTTTTTATGTAGAGAGCGATTAATCAAGGTCAAAGTCGGCTTTGCTGGAGTTAAATTGGAGTTTTAAATTGAGGATTTATAAGCCAAGGTACGTGGATCTATTGTTGAAATTTTATTTGGGAGCGCGTGTTTGATTTTCCAAAGTTTTTGTATTTTATGAGTTGTTTGATTATGTATGCATTTATGAAAATTATTGAAAGCATGAAATTTATTATTAATGCTTGCAATTGTTGATGTTTGAAATCCTTGAGTTGGTGGTCTCTCAAAATTTCATTATATGTATGAGTTTAAATGATTTATGAGTTTTCTTAAATTTTGAAAGTGTACATGAAATTGATGTACTTAAAGAGATGCCTACACAGGACTTAGAGATGTGAAATTGATGTACCTAAGTTTAGGTTCGTGAAATTGACGACCTCCGTAGGAGACACATGAGATTGATGTGTCTAGGATATGCATGAAATTGATGTATATCCCCTAATTAATAAGTTTAAAATAAAGTTTAAGGCCACCAAAAAGATATTTGTTGTTGATTTTTAAAACGTGTTTAAGCGTGACCCAACCTCAATAGTAGGGTCACTTACTGAGTATTTTAAATACTCATTCTTTTCTAAAATGTCTTCCTTCAGGTAAGGCAAGGGCAGGTGCAAGGCGACTGATGAGAATTCGTTAGGTAGCCATGAGGGAACCATGGACTACATATTTTATTTTTCTTTCGCTTTAAGAACTCTGTTTTACTTTATTTAATTTGTAAACTTATTTGAGAAATTTCCTAGAGGCCATGTATATTTATAGTTTGGAAATTATTTAAGAATATTTAAAACCTTTAAAATCAGGGATCCCGAATAAAAGTTTTATTTTGAGGTTTTTACCTAAATTAGTGTTTATGTTTTAAAATGTTTTTATTTAAAAAAGGCCTCCAAAGCATGCATGTCGTAACGGTCCCGAAAAGACACTTGTAAGAATTCGGGTCGTTACAGTTGGTATCAGAGCGAAACCTCTCCCAGTAGGATGTCGTTCGGGGACGAACCAAGGTGGAAGCTGGTCGGCATGTGACGCCCGAGGTTATGAGGGGTACATGAATGAACCGAGATCACATCCGAATGAGAGGGATCTTGAGGATATGAAAGCATGGTCACGATAAGCTTAAAAGAATTGATAGATACTGCCTATACCAACAAGGTGCACCTTCCTTTTCGGTGGCTCAATCATAGGAACTTTGAAGTTAAGCGGGTTTGGCTTGGAAAAGTTCTATGTTGGGTGACCTCCTAGGAATTTTCCTAGGAAGCATGTGAATGAGGACAAAACATGTTAAAAGGACCTCGTGTTGGTTTGTGGAGATAGTCTTCACTCTTAGAAGCGATTTAAGACAAGTATGGTAACGTGCCCAGGTCACAGGGGAATGTCGGGGTTGTCAAGTGCCGAATTCGGATTCCGAATCCTGGGCCTAGGGCGTTACATTGACAATTTTGTCCTCAGCTGGGGCTACTTTCTTTATTAGTTTACAGGCACAATTCAAATGCAAATTCCACATTCTCAAGACCAAATGTGGGCGCAAATCTGCAATTTCTACTCTTTGCTTTGCTAACCTTTATCTTCAATTGTGGACGAATTTCCATCGCAGATTGTCCTCTACACAAAAACATTAACTTGGATAAATTCTTGCAAAAGTAATCTCTTTTTGGAAATTTTAAGCATAAATTCTATATTTCTAAGATTTTCAACATGATTCTAAGACTTTTGCTAATTTGACTAAAAAATATATGATTTTAAACACAAAGTTTTTGCTTTCCAACCAATAACCTAGGTTTTTAAGGCTAAATAACGCACATAAATGTGCGTTATCAATACTTCCCCATTACTCTCTTCCTCTCTCTTATATTTGCATTCAGCAGCTCTAAGCTCCTCATTTTAGTCCTTTAGGGGTCGTTTGGTTTAAGGTTTTATAGATGTCAAGGAATAAAGGATGCTTGGGAATACTATGTCCGGGAATAAGATTCCTGGGAATCAAAGATAATTGTGTTTGGTTGTGCATGAGAATG
Source organism: Luffa aegyptiaca (assembly GCA_017139565.1). NCBI lineage: Eukaryota > Viridiplantae > Streptophyta > Magnoliopsida > Cucurbitales > Cucurbitaceae > Luffa > Luffa aegyptiaca. The sequence continues at coordinate 31,695,063 of CM029397.1, forward strand.
TCATCAGGATTTTATGAGAACGAATTATGTATGTATTTATTTTTTAGAATTAATCATGTAAACTTTATGTAATTTTAATAAATTAATCAATAAAATAATCGAAATTAATTCAAAGTATTAATAAAAATTAATGAATTAATAATCATAAAATAATTTTAATTGAATAAACTAGGTTAATTTAACTAATTAAAATTATTTAATTAATTTTTTAATAAATATCCTTAATTACAGTAATTTAATATATTTGTATAAAAAAATTAATTAGATAAATATTTTAATAATAATATGATTATTTATTTATTATAAAGAAATCAAAAAAATAATTAATTGATTATAAATAATCAATAAGTAATTAATTATAATTATTGAAAAATGAATTTTTATACCAAATTCATTTAAATAATTTTAATTAAATAATTAAATATATTTTTTATAATGTTAACTAATTAATTATAATTTCAGTAAATATGTAATTGCATCCATTTAATAAACTTGGACTAAGTATTTGTTTAAAAAAAAACTTAAAACTCTTGATAAATTATCATTTATTTAATCTAATTAAATAATTTATTATATTATTTTTTAATTTAGTATCAATTAGTTAATTAATTAACTATATTCAAAATAAAATTGCATATAAAAATAAAAAAGAAGAGATGGGCAAAGAGAAAACTCATACTTTTGCAAGGGCATAGAAAGCCCTTGCCTATGGGCATAAATGACGTCTGGGAATGCTTTATTCTCAGGGCCCACCACAGAATCCTTGAAACAAAAAGGGTATCAGAAACTCTTGTCCATTCCCATCTCCAAAACCTTGCACCAAACGGAGGGATGTATCTTCCTAGTTGCAGCGTTCTACATTAGTGTTAGGCGTAACAAAGTTATGATTGGTCTAACTTTAAATTCTCTCATGGATTTCTTGCCTTTTATGCGACATCAAAATATTGTTTTCTTATAATATTTTTTGGCTCGTTTTCTTTCTTTTCTTTAAAGTCCCATTTTTTTAATAAACGAATTAATTTGGCATTGAATAATTGTTTTAAGGATATGGAATGACTCATTAACAAGATTAATTGTCCATCCATATTGATCCTCGCCCTCCAACTATTCACCATCCTTGTAAGTTCAAATTTACAGTTTCATAAAGTTTATTGCTTTTTTAAAATTGTCGTTTCAGTTAATTTTTGCCAAAAGTCTAATCGGATGTTTATAGTTTTTCATGTTAAAGTTCAAAATTTATTGAGTTGGTATTGAAACTAATTAACATTTATTTTTCTTAGGTTCTTCAAGTTCGATATACGAGCAAGATTATGCCAACAAGAATGGAATAATCAGCAAGTAGGAGAATTTTTGTTTATCTTAAGTGTAGGTATAGAGTTTTAATCCTAAGTTCTTTGTAATTTGGAGTTTTTAGGTGTAGGTATAGAGTTTTAAACATAGGTGCTTTGTAATTTGAAGTTTTTTAGGTGTAGGTATAGAGTTTTAATCAATCACAGGTGCTTTATAATTTTATTTTTATATCAAAATTGTATGAATCAAAATTATATGAACAAAATTGGTTCATTGTCTTATTGGAATGAAATTTGGCTAATATTTAATTTCTATACAATTTGACACTCTTAATGACAAACACATTTAGTGACGGGCTTTTAATGACAGACATTTAATCATCAACTTCACATTCAATGACGTAAATTTAATGACAGACAATGACTTTTAATGTCATGCAAAGATCGACATAAAAAGTGTCAGTCACCGTATGTTTTAATGATGGACGACTTTTAATGGCGGGCAATGCCCGTCATTAAAAAGCGTCTGTCATTAAAACCCTTTAATGACGAGCACTGTCTGTCATTAAAAGTCTTTTTGTAGTAGTGGATAAACTAGACATTAACAAATTGAAAACAACCCTTAGTAGATAATTTGAAATGAAAAACTTAGGAATAGCTAAGAAGATTCTTGAAATGGAGTTGTCAAGAGATAGGCCTAGAAATACCTTGTTGATTTCTCAATCTGAATACTGCAATAAGATAGGTAAAAAGTTTTTCATGGAAAACTCAAACGCAGTTAAAACTCCTTTTTTTCTCAGCATTTCAAACTTTCTATGGCTCAGTCCCCTATCACTCAAGAAGAAACTAATGATATGAGTAACGTACCTTATGCAAACTTGGTTGGTAGCCTAATTTGTACAATGGTTTGTAGTAGATCTGATCTTGCTCATGCCTTAGTATGGTTAGCTGGTACATGAGCAATTCTAGTAGACCTTAACGGGGTTGCTGCAAAATGGATTTTGAGCCTAAAAGGTACTTCAAATAAGGGAATGGTTTATACTAAGTGTGATCATGTTCAGAATTGTATTATAGGCTTTGTTGACTCTGATTATGCAATGAATCTAGACAAAAGGCGCTCATGCACAGGTTATATCTTCACACTGTTTGGAAATGTAATCAGTTGGAGATTGATGACCGCTAAGCGCACGGACCATAAGTAATATAAAACAGTAGGTATTACCGAGTATCGAATCCATGGGGAATAGCGTAAACTTAGGCAAGATAATTATCTGAACACTAAAACTACTAAAGATGGTCATTATCTAGGAATTTTAGCACACACAACGACAGAGCCAAAAAAAATAAACGAAACAATAAATCGATTGTTGATCAAGCAGAATTTAAACACACCGAAAGATAACAGAAATGAGAGTTCGGGTCTTGAAGTCCAAAATATAGTCTAATAGATATTTGATTACTAAGTATTATGTCCACTAATTATAAATCTAGAATCTTCTTTATGGCATAGGATCTCCTGTCAGTTTCCCCTAATTCTCATTTACACATTTTAATAACCTAAGTGTCCTTGATGTTATTAAATGAGCTAATTCTTAAGTTCCGATTCATTTTAGATTTTTAGGCCTAACCAACTACTCTTGCTATCACTACGAGCAATTAAGCCTAGTTGAATGGGTTATGTTCTAACATAGTTTCTCTCCGTCGAGTTTCCACTAAGTAACATTTCAGTATAAACTTGGCCATAATTTATAAAGCATTACGATCACCCAAACAAATAATTAGTAAATGGACATAATAGAAGTAATCAAAATATCATTCAACTATATATTTTCATTCAAGACCCGAATGCCGGGAAGTTAGCTATACATTGTCATAATAAATCCCAAAAACCAGTATATACATGATTGAAAGCATTAAATGGACAAGAAAAAGGTATAGAAACGAAATCGACATCGAATCCGTGCTTGCGCCCTTGATCTGCCGTAAGAAAAGTCTCGATCGGAACCCGTCACAAGCTCCCGATCTACCCAAAAGATGCCCCAAACTCTCTTAAAAGCTCACTCTCACTCCCTCCCTCTAAAAGGCTCAAAGAGCCCTAAATGGTAGTTGTAGAAGGATGCTTGATGGAGAAACTCGAGGCCAAAATGCTCCTTTTATAGTGCTCTAGCCGAGAACAGCGTCGAGACGCTGATGTCACAGCGTCGAGACGCTGATGTCACAGCGTCGAGACGCTGTGACGTCAGTGGCTTGATCTCCAAGTTGTTGCAGCGTCGAGACGTTGATCCACGACTGAGAAACTCCACAACACGAAATTGAGCTGGATTGGACTTCATTTGTCCAGATTTTTGGACCTCTTTTCTCTCCTTCAAGGCCATGGACTTCCATTCTTGACCCAACTTTAGATCTCCATAAATATTACTTCAAATTTGGGTCAATTCTTCTCTTCTTTCTCCAAGATTTCTTCAAAAAGCTCCTTGGGACTAAAAGTCTGAAATTAACATGAAAATACATTAAAACATCAATAAATCCATGCGCAAATAACTTAAATTTAGGGATAAAATGTTAGCATTTTTGCATGCTAATAGAGATCCTCTTTACAATCCATTGTGGCTTTATCGTCAACTAAAGTCGAGTATATGGCCTTGGCAGAATCAGTCAAAGAGGCTATTTGGTTACAAGAGAGCATATCACAGAAACAATTACTCAAAAATATGAAGTCAAAGTCCATTGTGATAGCCAAAGCGTGTTATCTTTGTCAAAGAATTGGACCTTTCATGATAGAACCAAACACATAGACTTTCAGTTTCACTTTGTTAGATAAATAATACAAGGAGGTAGAGAAAAGCTTGAAAAAATTAAAAACAATCATAACTCTACTAACATGATGACCAAATCACTGCCTGGAAACCCATTAGAATATCTCCCTCAACTACTTAAACTTGATTATGGTTGAATTTGGCTCTGGAAATTATCGAGAAACTAGTGGAGAGGGTGCTATCTACTGATTTGTTACAAAATATTTCTATCAAGAGGGTGATTGTTGAAATTGATATTAAATATTTTGTTAAATACTTTTTTATACACCTGGTTATTTACTTAAAGCACAACACGTGCTTGAGACATGGTGGTAGTTATTAAGCTACTGACTTGTGTATAAAAAGGAGTCCTCTCTATCGTTGGTGAACAAAGTTGTATTATGAAAGCTCACTTGATATTAAATAATTCTCTCTTCCTAGTGTTCTAGAGTGGATGTAGATTATTGTTGTCGAACCACTATAAATCTGTGTCTTCTCTTCTCTTCCTTTACTTTGCCTTTCACTTCATCTTATTATGTTACAAATCAAAGTTCATGGAATAAAATTGTTACTTTCATAAAAGTTCAAGGGACCAAAAGTGATTTTTAACTTATTATTATATAAATATTAGATTACTATATGAAATTAATTTATGGATTAAAATTATAAAGTCCAATTAAAATATCATAAACCTTTCTCATTGATAGTTGACATCCCACCCTCCTAATCTTAATGCTATATTAAAAAAAAATTAAAATTTCAAAAATATTGTTATGTTAGTTATATCAAAATTATACTCATTTTACTAACTAAACAACATTATATTATAAAAACATATAAAATTGATCTTAATTAATTTATTTGAATATATATATTAAATAAAAATACATGTGCATCACTAGGTATAAAAATATATTTAAAATATAAGAAACCTTTCTTATTGGTTGATGGTTGACATCTCACTCTCCTGACCATAATGCTATATTAAAGAAAATTAAAATTTCAAAAATATTATTATGTTAGTTATATCAAAATTATATTCATATCGCTAACTAAACAAGATTATATTATAAGAAATATAAAATTAGTTTTAATTAAATATTTAATAAATATATTAAATAAAAAATTACATGTGCATCTCACGTGGTATAAAAATATATATAAAATATAAAAAAAAATGTAACGCCCCAGGCCCAGGATTCGAAATTTGGATTCGGCACCTGACGGCCCCGACATTCCCCTGCGACCTGACCACGTTACCATACTTGTCTGAAATTGCTTCTAAGATTGAAGATTGTCCCCACAAACCAACACGGGGTCCTTTTAGCATGCTTTGTCCTCACTCACATGCTTCCTAGGAAAATTCCCAGGAGGTCACCCAACATAGAACTTCTCCAAGCCAAGCACTCTTAACTTCAAAGTTCCTATGATTGGGCCACCGAAAAGAAAGATGCACCTTGTTGGTATAGGTAGTATCTATCAATTCTTTTAAGCTTATCTTGACCATACTTTCATGTCCTTAGGATCCCTCTCATTCGAATGTGATCTCGGTTCATTCATGTATCCCTCCTAACCTCAGGCGTCACATGCCCACCAGCTTCCGCTTTGGTTTGTCCCCGAACCACATCCTACTGGGAGAGGTTCCGCTCTGATACCATCTGTAAGAGTAGAGATCTCCCAAAACACCCACCTGTGCACTACCAGTGAGTTGGCTAACTTATATATAGGTGAATTAATTGATCACGAGGCCCGAACTACTGATAAATGAAATGAAATGAATGAGAATGAGATGACCTAACCCTTAGGCCCTTAGCTCGAATAAAATGTTGAAACCTTGGTTGTTGCAAGTGTCTAGCAGTATTGTTTACTTACTGAGTATTTTCCCAAATACTCATTCTTTTCCCTAACATGTAATTGCAGGTAAAGGCAAGGGTGTATAGAACGTGTGACGGAGTGCTGCTGAGCCATGGATTTCCTTAGGATAGTCTTCCGCATTTTATGTTTCGAAATTCTTCTTTTGAACCTGTGTTGCGATGTTTTATGGTTTGTTCCGCTTTAAGTTTTTGCTTGTATGGTTAAAGATTCTTTTGTTCTGTTTTAACTGGGATCCCAGGCTGAAAAGTTTCACGTATTTTCTAAGCATGTTTTACTCCAATGTTATTTCTTATTCACTATTTGAAAGTATAATGAAATGCACGTAGTAATGGCCCTAGGATCTAGGCATGAAATGTAGGGTCGTTACAGTTGGTATCAGAGCTCTAGGTTATAGGTTCTGTAGACTGGTTTACATCGTAAACCTTAGGTATGTCCATGGCTTATCAGCAAGCATCCGGTCACGCCAGGTACACGTTTGTTTACTTTGTAGCCTGTAAATGTTATATATGTTCGAAAAGGTTCATGTTGTGGAAAAGTATGAATAAGGTTTTGTAACTGTGAACTATTTAAAGGATTCAAGCCTGTTTAGTAAGATGATAAAATTTTTTGTAATAGATCATGCCTCCCCGTGCGCGAGGTCGTGGAAGAGATCGAGGAAGAGGTCGTGGTAGGGGTCGTACAGCCCCTGAACAAGTGGTGCCACCTATGGGGCATGGAGAAAATCTACCAGAAAACCCACAAGTGGAACAGCCGGGGCCTGCGGCAGGACCTGTCACAGTGGATATCCAGGCAATAGTTCAGACCGCAGTTCAGGCTGCAGTTGCGGGCGTGCTTACGGGACGACAGGCCCAAGCGCCTCAGAACAACGAAGCCCTATCGCAGGAGGCAAAGTGCTTAAGAGATTTTAGGAAGTGGGACCCCTGTCCGTTCGATGGAGCCTCAAGGGACCCCACGGTGGCAGAGTTGTGGCTGTCCTCCATCGAGACTGTCTTTCGCCACATGAACTGCCCGGAGGACCAGAAAGTGTACTGCGTCGTGTTCCTGTTACGAGATAACACCTTGATTTGGTGGCAATCGATCGAAAGGACTATAGACGTCAGCAACGGACTTGTCACATGGACTCAGTTCAGGGGGGAGTTCTTTAGGAAGTATTACCCCGCAGCCTCCCGATTCAAGAAGCAAGCAGAGTTTGTGGCTCTTTAGGAAGTATTACCCCGTAGAGGAATACGAGACAGAGTTCGCCAAACTGTCTCGGTTTGCCCCTGCCTTGGTAGCTGTAGAGGCTGATAAGGTAGAACGTTTCATCACAGGCTTAAAGGAAGAGATTCAGGGCAGTGTGGCAGCCCATGAACCCCAAGACTATGCCACAGCAGTTAGGGTGGCAGAGCTGATTGATCGACGACCGTCAGTTGTCTCTTCAGAACCTTTCTCAGGTCATAAGCGAAGGTACGATCAGATGAGCTCGAACACACAGCGGGGCCACCGTTACCCTAGACGAGGTCCGCCCCAGGACCGTCGACAGAAAGCATAGAATCAGCCAGGGCTTAATCAGGATAGGCCGTTATGTCAGACGTGTAGGAAGTACCACTGGGGTCGTTGCTTGGCAGGGACCCGTGTTTGTTTCAAGTGTGGCCGGGAAGGGCATATTGCTCCGAATTGTAATCAGAAGAAAGCTAATTATGCCGATCAGCCATCCAGTTCAAATCAGGCATCTGGGGTAAGACCAGCACAACATCAGGGCAAGATATTTGCCACCACCCGACAATAGGCAGAGAACCTTAACGCGGTGGTGACAGGTACCATCCCTATTCTCGGCCATTATGCTTTTGTGTTGTTTGATTCGGGTTCAACGCATTCTTTTTTTTCTGCATCATTTGTAAGTCAAGCCAACCTAGAACTAGAGTCGTTGGGCTATGTTTTGTCAGTCTCAACCCCTGCGGGGGTAACGTTACTAGCTAGCGAAGCAGTGAAAGCCTGCCAAATGTTAGTGTCTGATCGATCGATGAATGTGACATTGATCGCCCTGGATATGAGTGATTTTGATGTTATCCTGGGAATGGAATGGTTGGCTTCTAATTATGCCAACATAGATTGTTATCGTAAGGAGGTTATCTTTAACCCTCCGTTAGAGGCAAGCTTCAAGTTTAAAGGATCGATGATCAAAGGTGCTCCTAAGGTGGTCTCTGCAATGAAGGCAAGGAAATTGATTAGCAAAGGAGCTTGGGGCTTACTGGCTAGCGTGGTTGACACAAGGAACACCGAGGTATCAATGACCTCAATACCGGTAGTGAGGGAATTCACAGATGTATTTCCGGAGGATCTGACAGGACTATCGCCAGCACGAGAGGTTGACTTCTGCATTGAGTTTGAGCCAGGGACTAATCCCATTTCTAAAGCTCCATATAGGATGGCTCCAGCGGAATTGAAAGAGCTTAAGGTGCAGATTGAGGAGCTGTTAGACAAAGGTTATATACGCCCCAGCGTTTCGCCGTGGGGTGCTCCAGTTTTATTTGTGAAAAAGAAGGATGGGACCATGCGTTTGTGCATCGACTATCGGGAGTTGAACAAAGTGACAATAAAGAACAGATACCCTCTACCCAAGATTGATGACCTTTTTGATTAGCTTCAAGGTGCAGCAGTATTTTCTAAAATAGATCTACGGTCAGGTTATCATCAGTTGAGGATTAGAGGGGAAGATATACCTAAGACAGCTTTCCGGACCAGGTATGGGCATTACGAATTTACCGTGATGTCCTTTGGGCTTACTAATGCTCCTGCAGTTTTCATGGACTTGATGAATAGGGTATTTAAGGAGTTCCTTGATTCGTTCGTGATTGTTTTTATCGACGACATTCTTATCTACTCCAAGACAGAAGAGGTACATGAGGATCATCTCAGGAGAGTTCTAATCACCTTAAGAACGAACAAGTTGTACGCCAAATTCTCTAAATGTGAGTTTTGGCTACAACGAGTTTCCTTCTTAGGGCACGTGGTGTCGAAGGAAGGTGTCACAGTAGACCCAGCCAAGATAGAAGCAGTGACCAATTGGTCCCGACCCACTTCAGTCAGCGAGATACGGAGCTTCTTGGGGTTAGCAGGATATTACCGTCGTTTTGTGCAAGGCTTTTCCAGTATTGCCGCACCCCTAACTCAGTTGACTCGAAAGGGTACTCCGTTTTTGTGGAACGAAGCTTGTGAGGCAAGCTTCCAAGAGCTTAAGCAAAGACTTGTTTCAGCACCAGTACTTACAGTACCTGATGGTTCAGGAGAATTTGTTATTTACAGTGATGCTTCAAAGAAGGGACTGGGTTGTGTGTTAATGCAGCATGGTAAGGTCATTGCTTATGTGTCTCGTCAGCTAAAAGATTATGAGAAGAACTACCCGACCCATGACTTGGAGTTAGCAGCAGTGGTCTTCGCCTTGAAGATTTGGAGACACTATATGTACGGTGAAAAGATCCAAATATTCACGGACCACAAAAGCTTGAAATATCTCTTCACCCAGAAAGAGTTGAATATGAGGCAGCGGAGATGGTTACAGTTAGTGAAAGATTATGATTGTGACATCCAGTACCACCCAGGCAAGGCAAATGTGGTTGCAGATGCCCTCAGTAGGAAGACTGTTCATACGTCTACTTTGATTACTACTCAGGCTCACATATTGGAGGACTTGGAACGTGCAGAGATTATGGTTGCCGTGGGCGAAGTTACGGCACGTCTAGCTCAGTTGACAGTTAAGTCGAGCTTGAGACAGAGGATCATAGATGCCCAACCAAGTGACCCTGACCTTGTCGTTAAGCGCAGTCAAGTAGAGGCGGGGCAGGTGAACGAGTTCTCCTTATCTTCGGACCTCGGCTTGTGTTACTAGGGTCGCTTATGCGTACCTGGGAATGCCGATCTCAAACAGGAGTTATTAGCAGAGGCACATAGTTCACCTTTTTCAATCCATCCAGGAAGTACGAAGATGTACCATGATTTAAAACAGTATTACTGGTGGCAGGGCATGAAAAGAGAGATAGCGGATTTTGTCAGTAAGTGTTTTGTTTGTCAGCAAGTAAAAGCCCTGAGATAGAAACTAACAGGCTTGTTGCAGCCGCTGAGTGTCCCAGAATGGAAATGGGAGCATATAGCCATGGACTTCATCACAGGATTGCCTAGAACGACCAAGGGTTACACTGTGATTTGGATCATTATCGACAGACTCACCAAGTCAGAGCATTTTCTCCCTGGGAAGCCTAGTTACACTGTTGAAAAGTGGGCACAATTATATATGACGGAGATAGTCAAGCTTCATGGGGTGCCGGTATCGATCGTTTCAGATAGAGACCCTCGGTTCACGTCTAACTTCTGGAGGAGTCTGCAAAGAGCCTTGGGCACTCAGTTGCATTTCAGTACAGCTTTTCACCCTCAGACAGATGGTCAAACTGAGCGGTTGAACCAAACCTTAGAGGATATGTTGCGAGCATGCGTTCTGGATTTTTTAGGTAGCTGGGATGCCCACCTGCATTTAATGGAGTTCGCTTATAACAACAGTTATCAAGCAACCATCGGTATGTCACCGTTTGAGGCCCTTTATGGGAAAAGATGCAGGTCCCCTGTTTATTGGGATGAGGTCGGAGAACGTCAGTTGTTGGGACCTGAATTGATTCAAGCCTCCAGCGAGGCTATTTGCACAATCAGATCGAGGATGTTAACGGCTCAAAGCCGACAAAAGAGCTATGCAGATACAAGGAGAAGGGATTTAGAGTTTGACGTGGGTGACCATGTTTTCTTGAAGGTAGCTCCAATGAAAGGAGTTTTGAGGTTTGGAAGGAAAGGCAAGCTCAGTCCACATTTCATTGGGCCGTTTGAGATTTTAGAACGGATCGGTCCGGTAGCCTACCGTTTAGCCTTACCACCTTCGCTTTCAGCGGTTCACAACGTTTTCCATGTTTCCATGCTGCGTAAGTATTTGGCGAATCCAGCCCACAGAGTGGACTATGAACCTTTGCAACTTAGCGAGAACTTGACTTATGAGGAGAAACATGTACTAATTCTTGACAGAGAGGTGAAGGTCCTTCGCAATCGCGAGATAGCTCTTGTGAAGTTCCTTTGGCGAAACCATTTGTCTGAAGAAGCAACGTGGGAGAGAGAAGACGAGATGATGACCAAGTACCCAGAGTTGTTCCAGTACTAGCAACTTTCGAGGACGAAAGTCCTTTTAAGGTTAGTATGATGTAGCAGTCGGTTTGTTAAAAAAAAAAAAAGGGAAAAGGGCTTTGTGGCCCGGTCAAAAAGGGGAGAGTGGGGGGAAATTTTCCCCCCACATTTTCGATCAAATTGACCGATTATTAAAAAAAAAAAATTCAGATTTTCCTTCTTCTTCCCCGACTCTCTCTCTCTCCCTCACCATTCTCTCTCTCTTCATCTCAGCTCTCTCTTCCTCTCTACAACACGCCGACGCCTACGCCGCCTCTCGTCGTCGATTCTGCCGCACACCGCCGCCAGGGTCGCCGGTCACTCGTCTCACATCGTCGTCATTTGCCGCCTCCGGTGAGTCCTGCCGTTCTCTCCCCGTCTCTCTCTCACCCTCGGCTTACTCTCTCTCTCCCGTGTGCAGCTCTCGCCGTCGATTCCCTCGCCACGCCGCCGCTGCTCTCTCTCTCTCTCGCTCTCATCTCCCTCTGTATCACGCTGCTGTCGTCGCCGATCTACAACTCTGCAAGCCGCCATGCCGCTGCCGCCTTCTCTGAGCAGACCGCTGCCACCGTCCGTACCGCCGCTGCCGTCTTCAACCAAACAGCTGTACGCCGCCTTGAGTCGTTTGAGATCTTAAGCTTTCGACGGTTCGATTAATTAAACAGTTGGTAAGAAGGGTGTAAGTTTCAGATCTAATTAGTCTTTTATCCTTTAATGGAATACCCAATAATGTTGAGGCTTAATCCAAGGTGTTCGTAGTGAGTGGTGGTCGAATTCGTAAAGGCGGAGCGAAATTGGAAATTGGGCAGCGAGCAGTAGTTTCACTTGGGTGAGTTTTCGACCCTCTCAAGTCTTGTGTTTTAGGAAATTATTGAGATTGATATGCCTTTGATGTGTGAATATATTTTATGTGTTAATAGACTATTATTTCACATCACGTGGTTGGCGTTATATCAAGTTGTTTGGGTGATTTCAATCAAGCTTAGTTACCTCAAGATAAGTAACTTGCTGCATTGGAATGAAATGTTTATGCATTGAAATGATAGTTTACTGCTAGCATGAGTTGGTATCAAATATTTGAGTTGAGATTGAGATGGTATGAATGCCTTGTCTTCAAGGTTTTGGTTATTGTGTACTTGTGCTAAGTGATTGGTGAGAGTGCTTGACTGTTATGTATCATAAGTTGACTGGCATTGTTTGTGGACAACGGGAAGTTTGTGGTTTTTCTCTGTTTAGGAGTGTTGTTGTCGCCTTCGTTTCTTGTTCTTGAGATTGATTGAGTTGGGATGGTGCATATCGGTTTAGCCTGTCAGTATTCTCCGTAAAAGAAAAAGATTTGGTTAACTGGGTTGCAGTTAAAATTAGCAAGTGTTAAGGGGTCCTAAAGGGAAAAGGATTAAGAAAGGGAAAAGAATAGGCTAGTTGCCTTAGTAGAGGGTCGTGTCAATTAAACACCTAGGACTGAGATGTATTAGACTGAAATGAGGGGCTTAATGGGCGGGACTTGGCTTCACAGACTAGGTGCCATTTACTAACTGTGGAAGTTAATTTCTGACTTAAACCCATGAACGCCCCACCAGTGAAATGGTAGTTTAGAGAACTACGCGCACATTAGTGCCTTGAGGGATGAGACTCAGTTCCACTGACTGGGTGCCTTCTACCATCAGTAGGAGTAGAGATCTCCCAAAACACCCACCTGTGCACTACCAGTGAGTTGGCAAACTTATATATAGGTGAATTAATTGATCACGAGGCCCGAACTACTGATAAATGAAATGAAATGAATGAGAATGAGATGACCTAACCCTTAGGCCCTTAGCTCGAATAAAATGTTGAAACCTTGGTTGTTGCAAGTGTCTAGCAGTATTGTTTACTTACTGAGTATTTTCCCAAATACTCATTCTTTTCCCTAACATGTAATTGCAGGTAAAGGCAAGGGTGTATAGAACGCGTGACGGAGTGCTGCTGAGCCATGGATTTCCTTAGGATAGTCTTCCGCATTTTATGTTTCGAAATTCTTCTTTTGAACCTGTGTTGCGATGTTTTATGGTTTGTTCCGCTTTAAGTTTTTGCTTGTATGGTTAAAGATTCTTTTGTTCTGTTTTAACTGGGATCCCAGGCTGAAAAGTTTCACGTATTTTCTAAGCATGTTTTACTCCAATGCTATTTCTTATTCACTATTTGAAAGTATAATGAAATGCACGTAGTAATGGCCCTAGGATCTAGGCATGAAATGTAGGGTCGTTACAAAAAAAAAACCTTTCTCATTGGTTCATAGTTGACATCTCACTCTCCTAATTATAATGATATATTAAAAAAATTAAAATTTCAAAAATATTATTATGTTACTTATATCAAAATTATATTCACATTCCTAACTAAATAAGATTATATTATAAGAACATATAAAATTAATGTTAAATATTTTTGTGAATAAATATATTAAATAAAAAAATATACGTGCAACGCACGTGGTATATATATTACACACATATACATATATATCTATATCTATATATACATATACAGACACAAATATACATATTTATATATTGATATAGATATATAACAATATATAAAATATATATAAAAAAAAAAAAAAACTTTTCTCATTTGTTGATAGTTGACATCTAATTATAATGATATATTAAAAAAAAATTAAATTTTCAAAAATATTATTATGTTACTTATATCAAAATTATATTCACATTACTAATTAACCAAATAAGATTATATTATAAGAACATATAAAATTAATGTTAATTATTTTTTTTAATAAATATATTGAATAAAAAATATACGTGCAATAGACGTGGTATATAAATAAATAAATAAATATATATATATATATATATAAATTTACATGACATAATATAATGAATTGAAAAAGAGAAAAGATCATCTAAAATAAGAAAATTATGAAATTTCTTCAAATTTCTTAAAACTTTGGAGGAAGAATTTAAAAGTTCTCTCTATTAAGTGTTCTTTTTTTTTCAATAGTAAATATTATGTCATATAAGTCTAGCTTTACCAAATTTTAACTTTCACCAATAACGAAGGATTAAATTATAAAATATTAAAATATATGAGACTAAATTGAATTTCTACAATTATAAGAATGAATTTTTAAATATATATATATATATATATATATATATTAAACATCATTTACTAGTCAAAAGTAAACTAGCTTAGCTAATTCAAAAAAAAAAAAAAAGAGTAAACTAGCTTAGCATTAATTGATATGTACTCTTGAAATCCCTATCTTTAAATGTTGTTGAACTTAAAAATATAAAAAGCATCATTGACAAGAACATTTATTTAGTATTTAAAGTTATATTCCGTTAAGAATATAAAGTTCATTCATTAATGCTAATCCAATAAATAAACAGAGAAAACTTTTTAAATTTAAGGAAAAAATACACTTTTGGTCCCTGAAGTTTGGGTTAAATGACACTTTGGTCCTTGAGTTTTCAAACTCAACAAAAATACTCCTAAGGTTTGAGATAAGGAGCACTTTGGTCCCTATCGTCAACTTTTCTGTTAAATTTTAACGGTTGCTGACGTGACACTATTATTTTAATAAAAAAAGTTTTTTTTTAATTTCTTTTAAATAATAAAATAATATTATTATTTATTATTTCTCCCTCTCTCTCTTCTTCTCCTCTATCTTCTTCCTCTTCATCCTCTTCATCCTTCTTCTACTTCCCATCTCCGGCGGCTGGCGGCCACCGCTCACCGCCGCCACCGACGACTATTTTTTTTTTTTCTTTCTTCTTCTTCTCTTCTTTTTCTTCTTCCTCCCCTCTTTCCACTGTTTTTTAAAAAAAGAAAAAGAAAAAGAAGAATGGTGGAGGGAGGCCCCTCCTCCCTCCTCGTCCAGCCTCCCTCCTCCCTCCATGTTCATTTTTTTTTAAAAAAAAAAAAAAGAAGAAAGAAGAAAAATGGGGTAAGAGAGAAGAAAAGAAAAAAAAAATAGTCGCCCGCGATCGGCGATTGGCAGGGGCAGCGGTGGCCGCCGGTCGCTGGTCGTCGGAGATAGGAAGAAGAAGAAGGAAGATGAAGAAGATGGAGAAAAAGAAGAAGAAGAAAGAGAAAGGGAGAAAGAATAAAAAAATATAATTTTTTTTATTAAAATAATAGTGCCACGTCAGCAACCGTTAGGAGTTAACAGAAAAATTAACGGCAGGGACCAAAGTGCTCCTTATCTCAAACCTCAGGGGTATTTTTGTTGAGTTTGAAAACTCGGGGACCAAAGTGTCACTTAACCCAAACCTCAGGGACCAAAAATGTATTTTTTCCTAAATTTAAAGTGCATGTTTATCTTTATCTTTTTAAGGAAATTTAATAATAAAGATGTATATATTTTTCTTTCTTTCTTTTTTGTTTTTGAGGAGTTAAAGAGATGTCATATTTAACTTAATAATAAATATGTTTATTTGATTAAAAGTTAGTATAAATTTTAAAACTTGATCCACTAAATAATGCCCTGAAAAGCCAAACTTTGTTGATCCTTATCTTTAGCAATTATAGCCGGACAATTATGATGTCATAGATAACTATTAAGCCTTAATCTATATTTATATTATTATTATTATTATTTTGACAACATATAGGATAGAGAATTTTAATTACAGGAGCCAAAGCGAGCATAGCTCAGCGGTAATTGGCATGTACCCTCGACCATGAGGTTAGAGGTTCGAATCTCCCTACCCCAAATGTTAATGTATTCAAAAAAGAATTTTAACTAAAGGCTTTTAAGGAAAAAAAAACTCCAAATGTTAATGTACTCAAAAAAGAATTTTAACTAATGGCTTTTAAGGAAAAAAAAAAAAAGAAAGAAAGAAATGAATAGGAAAAACAAAAAGGAAAAAATAAAGGAGAGGAGAGAAAAAGAAAAAATGAAAACGAAAAGGATGATGAAATATTAAAAGAAAAAAAAGTAATGGAAGAGAGAGAAAGAGGAGAGATGAGCATACAAGGATTAGAGAGAGAAAGAAATATGACTTACATGCATGAAAATTGAAAAAGAAAAATAGAGATAGAATTTTGATAAATTACTTTTTCGTAGTTTCTCAAAATTTACCTCCTTTTTAGAAATATTTCTTAAAATTTAAAAACAATAAACATGACAATTTTGGTCCCGTTTGATAAACATTTCGTTTTTTGTTTTTGGTTTTTGAAAATTAAGCCTATAAGCACTACTTTTATCCACAAGTTTTTTTGTTTTGCAATCTATATCATTCCCTTCTTTTCCAAAACCAAGTTAGATTTTGAAAACTAAAAAAAAGTAGTTTTCAAAAACTTGTTTTTGTTTTTAGAATTTGGCTAGGAATTCAAATGTGTCTTTAACAAATATAAAAACCATTGTAAGGAAATTGGGAGGAAACAAGCATAATTTTCAAAAACCAAAAATAAAAAACCAAATGGTTATCAAACGGGACCTTGGTTTTTGGTTTTTGGTTTTTGAAAATTAAGCCTATAAACACTCCTATCACCCTTAAGCTTATTTGTTTTATTATCTATATTTTTTCCTTGTTTTCAAAAACCAAGTCAAATTTTAAAAACTAAAAAAAGTAGTTTTCTAAAACTTGTTTTTGGAATTTGGCTAAGAATTCAAATGTGTGCTTAACAAAGATGAAAACCATAGTGAGGAAATTGAAAGAAAACAATCATAATTTTAAAAAACGAAAAACTAAGACCCCCTTTAATAACCATTTGGATTTTTGGTTTTTGGTTTTTGGGTTTTGAAAATTAGGCTTGTTTTCTCCTAAATTCCCTACCATGACTTTCATCCTAGTTAAGGTTGCAATTGAATTCCTAGCCAAATTTTCAAACACAAAAACAAGTTTTTTAAAACTACTTTTTTTTTTTTTTTGTTTCCAAAATTGGACTTGGTTTTTGAAAACAAGGTAGAAGATTGATACTAAACCAAAAAAACTTATAGGTGGAAGTATGTGTGTATAAGCATAATTTTCAAAAACCAAAAACCAAAAACCAAAAACCAAATGATTATCAAACGGGGCTTAAATGGTTATCAAACGGGATCTTACTAAACATGTTTTTTTCTTAAAAAAATGATAAACGGAAACTATAAACATGAAACGAAAATGTTATCAAACAACTGGTACTAATTTTCTTCAATTATGCAACTTTGACTTGAGATAATATTTTTGTCTAATTCATAGGTAACATGTGGATTGAAGAGATAATGATGCATTAGAGACTTTGGGACTCATATTAGAGTTTCTCATAATATCCTTTCATCAACATTTACTAAAAAATTGATAAACCTTAGTGGGAATGAAAATGTTATTCTTTTGATATTGCTAATTAAAAATTGTTTGAAATCAAAATGATAATTTTTTTCCATGTTGCTTATTTGTGTTAAGAATAAGATAATAATTATCCTTACATCTATTGTCAAAAAAAAAAAAAAAAATTATCCTTACATCTTTTTGACCAATTAAAAATGCATTAGCTAAATAATATGTTAATATAACTTTTAATTAAAATAAGAATGTTAAATAATATGTTAATATAATTGTTGATGATCAAATTTCGCTAGGTAAATTACCTTCGCTCCACGTGATAATCGACAGTGAATTTGTTTGAGAGTGGGGGAAGACGTGGCCTGCAAAAGGGTAAACCTGCACACCGGTGTGGTGCTAGCCACACCGCCTCCGATGCTTAAGTCAGAAAACGGAAGGGAGAGCTAGAGAGCAAGAGAAAGAGAGTAGAGAATAGAGAGTTCGGGTCCCCTTCTTCAGTGGTGAAGAGGGGTATAAATACCTGCTCATACTCCTAGGGTTTTTAGGAATTCGGAGGCGTTTCGGGACAAACCAGGCAGAACCGGGGCGGCCAGAAGCAGGAGGGACCGAGCAGAGGCAAACGGACTCGGCCCACTCAAGCGGGCCGACCGTACGGGTCGGGCCACGTTGGCCTGGCCCGTTGGTCCGGTCTTCCTCTGGGTCGTCTCCTGGTCCTCTCTCCGCCCGGTTGTCCTTGTCAGCTTCTTGTACACCATGGTGGTCCAAAATTACCTATAACAATAATTTTTTTATTCAAACAATAATGCGTGATAATAAATTCTAATGTATTGTATTGCTATTTTATTTTACGTTATCTTAACGACTATTTAACATTATTAAATAATAAATAATTTACATAAACAAGAAAAATATTAATAATATATATTTTTCTTTCTATTACAATTTATTGACATAAAATACTGTTTAGTTTATTTTTATATTATTTAATAATAATTAATTCCATTTTAATAATTTTTTGACATTAAAAAATTAAATAATAATAATAATAATAATTGATATACAAGTTAGAAATATATAATAAAATTTAGGAAAAAATACACTTTTAGTCCCTGAGGTTTGGCTTTAGTTTCATTTTGGTCTCTCCATCCATTTTTCCGTTAAAAACTAACAGACATGACGTGGCACTATTTTTTTATTTTTTTTTATTAAAAATATATTATTATTTTTAATTATTTTTATTTCTTTTTATTCTTTCCCCTTTTTCTCCTTCTCCCTCTACTTCTTTTTCAATCAACACCTTCAACCCACCGCCGGCCAACCGCCGACAACGTTTTTTTTTTTTTCCGTTTCCCTTCTTCTCCAGCCCCTTTTTTTTAAAATAATAATAATAATAATAATCGAGGAGGGAGGGAGGGAACTCCCTTCTCGGTTTTTCGCCGAAAAAACGGGGAGGGAGGGACTCCCTCCTCGATTTCCCGACGAAAAACAGAGGAGGGAGCTCCCTCCCTCCTTCCTCGTTTAAGATCTGAAACGGGGAGGGAGGGAGGGAGCTCCCTCTTCTGTTTCGCAGTGAAGAAAAAACGAAAATAGGATTTCGTGGGTTTCGTGGTGCGAGGGTGCAAAAAACATTTTGTGGGTTTTTTTTTAAGCGAGGTTCTTCGAGCAGATCCGTTGGTGGTTGTTGGCGAGGCGAAGCGAGGTAGAAGAGAGGAAGCTCCAGTTGGGGATTTCGTGGGTTTTTTTTTAAGCGAGGTTCTTTGAGCAGATCCGTTGGTGGTTTTCGGCGAGGTAGAAGCGAGGAAGCTCCACCTGCGTGCCGATCCGTTGACGGTAGAGAGAGATTTGAAGAAAAAACCCACCGACTGGAGGCACGCTC
Organism: Luffa aegyptiaca; assembly: GCA_017139565.1. NCBI lineage: Eukaryota > Viridiplantae > Streptophyta > Magnoliopsida > Cucurbitales > Cucurbitaceae > Luffa > Luffa aegyptiaca. The sequence goes on from CM029397.1 coordinate 31,714,348, forward strand.
GAAGCTACCTGCGCGTCGATCTACCACCGGAACTTGCGTCTGCTATTGCGGAGAGGACGCACGAAAGATGGCCGGAAGTGTGGAACATCGCGGGAGTTGGGTCTGGAGAAGGGGTAGAAGAGAGGAAGGAGATGAGAGTGTTGAAGAAGAGAAAAGGGAAAAGAAAGAGAGAGAGAGAAAAAAAACAGTCACCGCCATGTGTTGAAGAAGAAGAAGGAAGGGGAAAGAAAAGAGAGAAAAAGAAATAAAAAATTAAAAATAATAATATTTTTATTATTTTAATATATTTTTAGTTACACAAATTTAAAATAAATTTTTTAAATAAAAAAATAGTGTCACGTCATCTACCTGTTAGTTTTTAACAGAAAAATGGATGGAGGGACCAAAATGAAAGTAAAACCAAACCTCAAGGACTAAGGGCCCGTTTGATAACCATTTCAGTTTTTGGTTTTTGGTTTTTCTGTTTTTGGTTTTTGGTTTTTGGTTTCCTGTTTTTTAAAAACAAAAACCACATATGTTTGATAACTGTTTTTTGTTTTCTGTTTTTAAAAAACAGAAAACCAACCTTGTTTGATAACTGTTTATGGTTTTCAGTTTTTTAAAAATTAGAAAGATGAAAAGATATTTTAGAGAGAGAAAAATGTGTAAAGACGTTGAAACAAAATTTAGAGACACAAATATAAATGTTTTCAAAAGAATTTTTTTTTTTTGAAAAGACGAGAGAAAAGTTAAACATAGAAAATTTAGAGAGATGAAAGAAAATGTTTAGAGAAAGAATATTAGTTAGACTCGAGAAAAGATATTAGTTAAAGAAAAAATAGAAAACAAGTTAGAGTAAAAGCGATAAATTTTAGATTAAAAAAATTAAATAAAAAAAGAAAATTTAGAGAGATAGTAAAGTTAAGAGTAAAAGATATGCTAAAGAACTAACGATAAATTAGAAAAATAAAGAAAAGTTGTAGCGATAGAAAATTTTGGTAACTTTTTTTTTCCAAAAGAAAAATTAGAACATGTTTATTGAGGAGAGAAAAGGTATTGACAAGTTTTTAGAAAAAGACAAGTTATAGAGAAAAAAAAAGTTTTGAGAGAGAAAAAAATAGAGAAAGAAATTTGTTGGGGAGAGAGGTAAAACAGGAGAAAATAAGCATTAGAAGAAAAATGAGTTTTTGAAAAACAGAAATCTGTTTTTAAAAACTACTTTTTTTGGTTTTTGAAATTTACTTATAATTTCAAAAACGTTTTTAAAAAAACAGAAAACAGAAAACAGAAATGGTTATCAAACACCCTTGTTTTTTAAAAATGAAAAACAAAAACAGAAAATAGAAAACGAAATGGTTATCAAACGGACCCTAATTGTTGAGTTTGAAAATTCAGGGATCAAAATGAAACCTAACTCAAACGTTAGAGACTAAAAGTGTATTTTTTCCTAAAATTTATTCTCAAAGTTGAAGGATGGAAATAAGATTTAAATAAAAAAATTAGCATGAGTTTTTTTTTTTTTTTTATTTATTATTATTAGAATAAAAATAATTGATGTTGCGGATGAAAAGTAAAATTTGTAATTTTAGTTAACAACTTGACAAAAAAATAAATTAATTAATAAAAATCATGGGTCCCACATAATATATAGGATCCGTGATGGATACCGTGTAAAAGTTGTATTGGGATTAAAAACAGTTGTGGACTCCACAGTCCACGGAATTGGTGAAGAGAGGACAACAAGTTTATCAACCCTATTTTTATTTTCTTTGTTTATTATTAACCTTCTTTCCTAGGTTTTTAAAAACCAAGTCAAATTTAAAAAAAAAAAAAAATAGTTTTCAAAATTTTGTTTTTGTTTTTGGAATTTGGTTACGAACTCAAATGTATTCTTCACAAAAAATGAAAACTATTGTAAGAAGATTGAAAGAAAATAAACACAATTTCCAAAAATGAAATGGTTATCATCGTTTTCATTTCTTTATATTATTATTTTTTTGGCTAAATTATATAAAATACCCCTAAACTATTGGGATTGTTTAAAAAATGTTCCTGAACTTTAAAATGTTTAAAAAATACCTCTGAACTTTGAAAATCGAAAAATATTTTAGAAGGTTTTTGACTAAAAAAATGTATAAGATGATGTTCTTTTAGTTTTACACACAAGCATAGTTATCTAAACCCGTCCGTCCAAGCCACGACGGCTGACGCAAGAAGATATTCGCTAAAACCACTCTAAACGTACACTTTTTATAAACACAAAAAAGGAGGTGAAGTCATTTCCAACGTAAAAGTGTACCACTCATGAATTAATTATCAACTTGAAAGAAGAAAAATTGAAATTGTATAATTGGAATATGAGTGGAGCAGCCAGCAAAGTTGGATCAGCTTTTTTCATCCACCCATGTAATTGTAATATATATTATTATAATACACAAAATCCCACTCAAATTCTAACCCCCAAACACTCTATAAAAAGGGATACCAATTTCAAGCCTTTTGGATTATTATTCCAACAAGCATTTCCTCCAGCTTTCTGGGTACTGTCCCATTGCCTAAACCAAAAGGTTAGAACAAAACTTTCATTTTTCTTTTTTCCTCTTTCTATTGAAATTATGTTGTATATATGTATGTTCTCTTTATCTTTTTATGCTAGTCGATCAGACGTACAGGTTGAGTTTCTCTATCTTCTCTCGTGTTCAAACTCAAGAAAATTTTGTTTGTTGTTGGTTCATGAAATTTTGCTGGCGTTTTGTGTATTGAGAAGTATAACGTTGAAAGCTTGGTATGAGTAAAGCTTATACTTTTGCGTTGGTTTTTTTATTTATTTTTGTGCAGTGTTGAGATTACTCTCAATTATTGAAGGACCACTCCTATTAAAGTGTCAAAGTTTGGTGGGGTGGCTTTAATTTTGATTGAAGATATATTGCAAAGTTATATATCTTTTTGTCTGAGTTATCCATTTCTCAAGTAAGGAAATCTGCCACATCATTTTTGTATTTTTTGGAACCACATGCTTTTTTTTTTTTTTTTTTTTTGAGTTCAAGAAGATGAAGGATTCAAACCTCCGACCTTTTGATCGGAGTATATTGTCAATTAACCGTTGAGCTATGTTTATTTTGGCACATACATTTAGTATATGGAATGGACTATGGTTTTTTTTTTTTTTTTTTTTTTTTTTTTTTTCATTTCCATTTCCATTTTTAAGAAACGTTCCTAAAATGATATATACATTTTGGAAAAAAAGAAAAAGAAAAAAAAAGAATTGGTTTTTCAGGAAACATTTGGTACCAGTGATGTTTCTTATTTCTAATTTATTATTTTCAACTTTTTTTTTTACAAGCAAAAGATGATGTTTGGTTTGGTTCGCTATCCATTTTCATTCTTATGTTTTAAAAATAGTAAATACAAAAGAGCAGCAAGAACTTATTTGGTGTTCATGTTTTCAAAAATAATTTTTAAAAAGAACGCTCATATATGAAAATAACAAAATAACGTTTTCTCTGTTTTAAATTAGCATTTTCTTTGTTTTTCTTACACAATTCAACATTTTTTGAAACACACAATAATCTATATTTTTAAAATATTGAATAATGTTAATAGAAATTTTCAGTAAAAAAGATATAAATGAAATATATTTATTGAAATTTGATTATTTTTAAAAAAGAATAATTATAATTAAATTTTATAAAATAAATTCAAAATAATGATATTTGTTTGGTAAAGACATGCTTTGATCTTGTTAGTAAAATAGAACTTCATTGATTTTTTTTTTCAAAAAAAAAAAAAAAAAACTTACCTATCATTGTTTTTAAATTCATTACATAACACAGTTTTCAAATTCTAAATTCAAATTTTTAATTTTTATTTTGTAAAAAGAACATATATATTTTTAAACATAGCAACCATAAGAAATTCGTTTTTGTTTTCAGATGAATTATTCATTTTCAAAAACAAAATTTTCAGATAAAACATCCAAATTGGGTTAAGTCGTTGTTTGGTTTTCTTGTTTCTCATCTCTCTCTCTCTCTCTCTTTTTTTTTTTTTTTTTTTTTTTGAAATAATATATCTCTCTATTTTTCTTTTTTCTAAGAAAAAGTCAAAATTATTTTTCACTTTTGCAAATAACAAAATATTGTTTAAATATCATATTCATGTTAACCATAGATTTTTAATTTAAATTTGGAGAGTATAAGAAACAAGCTGGAAAGGTTACCAAGAGTATTTTTCTTTTTGTTTTTCTTTTTTTTTTTTTAAAAGAAACAAAATCCAATAAGAAAAGTCAATTCAAATAGGGAAAAAAAAAAACAATAAGAAACCTGAGAACATTATGAATTCTTATCTTCAGTTATTAGTTTCTAGTTTTTTTTTTTTAAAAAAAAAAATTGGAAATATTATCTTATCTTTCTTACTCATAAAATGCATACCAAATATATATTAAAAAAAACAAATTAGAGTTATCAAACAACTTTCCGTTCCTCTTTTGTTAAAAAAAAATAAGAAAGAAACAATATCGAAAAAGCATAAATGACCGAGTGCTTTTCTTTTCTAAAATGATCTCCATGATAATACAGTTGATGAAGATGGTGAATCGAAAAGTAGATCTACGATCCGACACTGTTACAAAACCGACCGAGGCAATGCGAGCCGCAATGGCAATTGCCGAGGTAGACGACGATGTGTTGGGCAATGACCCTATGGCCCTCAAGTTAGAAACAGAGATGGCAAAGATGATGGGGAAAGAAGCAGCCCTATTTGTTCCATCAGGCACAATGGGAAATCTCATAAGTGTTCTTGTACATTGTGAGATTAGAGGGAGTGAAGTGATTCTTGGAGACAATTCCCATATCCACATCTATGAAAATGGAGGCATTGCAACCATTGGAGGAGTCCATTCAAGAACAGTCAAGAACAAAGCTGATGGGACAATGGACATTGATTTGATTGAAGCTGCCATAAGAGATCCAAAGGTGGAGCTTTTATTCCCAACAACAAGGCTCATTTGTCTAGAGAATACACATGCAAAGTAAGACCAATCGATTTAAATCTTATTTTAGTTCTTGAACTTTTAAATATTATATTTAAGATAGTCTTCAAAATACCGGTGAATTTTTAGTTTATTTCGTTTTGATGTTTTCAAATGTTTTAATCCTCTTGAACGTAACTTTTATGTCCTGCTTTATTTCTCTCTAAATTTTTTATACATCATGATTTTTTCATAAAAAATGTAAATAATTTGTCTTTGTCATAGTTGATATTATATATACTTTTTATTTGTGTGATGAGTATATGCATTAAATAAGTATTTGAAGCACTTATGATATTCTTGGAGTAATGATTCAAGATTTTTAGTAAATTACTAATGAAAAATTAATGAAAAGTACTTTTCACACAAAATTTAGTGGATAAAACAAAGTAGTTAAAAAGGAGATTGAACTAGAATATTTTTAAAGTTTAAGAATCCAAACATAACAGTGCATATAAAAGTTTATAGGAAAAAAAAAAAGACCTAATTGGTCTCTTTTTTTCTATATTAGACATTTATTTTCTTTTCTCCAAAAAAAAAAAATAATAATAATAAATAAAAGAAGTTCTTGTGAAGTTCATGAGTATCTTTTAATTTGCTTGAAAGAAAAGTTGGTAAATATGTATGTAATAAGTGAAAACTTTGTTGGAAATGTAGTTCTGGTGGCAAATGTCTTTCTGTAGAATATATTGACAAAGTTGGAGAGTTAGCCAAGAAGCATGGTCTCAAACTTCACATCGATGGAGCCCGTATTTTCAATGCCTCAGTGGTGTGTATATTCTTTTAAGTATACGTACTCGTTTAAACTTTTGAATTGAATGGTCGTTTCATACTGAGTATTACTCTCGATAAAGGGAGAACTAACGATTCTTTTCTTAATGTACAATATGTAGAGTTTCTTTTTGCTTATAAAGATTCATCATATAAAAGAGATTTTAAATTAGCATGTAATTTGTTTCTAGGCAATTGGTGTTCCAGTGGATCGATTAGTACAAGCTGCTGATTCAGTATCGGTATGTGCTCTCTAAATTTTATCTATCTAACAATATGTTTCAATTAACTCTTCTTAATTGCAAAATAAAAAAAAAGAAAAAGAAAAAGAAATCTTTAAGCTTAATTATGCATGTGTCTTGATGTTTGATTCAGGTATGCCTATCAAAAGGCTTGGGTGCACCAGTTGGATCAGTTATTGTTGGTTCCAAAAGCTTTATTTCCAAGGTAGGCCTTTTGAATTTTATAGTGACATTAGTGGGTGAAAGTGTATATAATACATCTCAATTTTCTTGTTCCAATTCTACTCCATATGTTAACATTATTGGACATTTTCATTGAAATTGTTAACTAATAATTTTTTTTCAGAAAAATAAAGATGGCCAGATTTGTACAATTTTTACCCTAAGTTCAATTTCTCGCAAAGTCTTATAAATAGTAATAAAAAAAATATTTCAAAGCTCATTATTTTCAACAACAATCGAACTTTGCACAAAATTAAGTTCGGTTACAAAATCGACAATATAATAAAATTTTCAAAACTCATAAATGCAACGCCTGTGAAAAAATCTTTATAAATTTTGTACTGGACATTAGAATATTTTCGTCAAATGAAAATCTATCAAAAAGTAAAAATTACAACACTTATCAAAGTTCAAGTGTGATTTTTGATAGAATTAAAAGTTCAGGGTGTGTATATATATATATATATATATATATATATATATTTTAGTACAACAGTATTTGAGGGTGGGGGATTCGAACCTCTGACCTTTTGGTCGTTGGGTACATGTCAATTACTACTGAATTATACTCGTTTTGACAGTTTAGGGTATAAATTGAAACAAGTGGTTAAGTTGATTTTAATTTTGATATTTTATCCCATTTTAATTAGTAAAAAAGAAACACTTTTTACATAAGCTTTGTTTATGTTATTCCTATGGTATCAGGCTAAAAGGGTTAGAAAAACATTGGGTGGTGGAATGAGACAAGTGGGGATCCTTTGTGCAGCTGCACTTGTTGCAATTAAAGACAATGTTCAAAAACTTGCAGCTGATCATGACAAAGCCAAGCTACTAGCTAGTAATATAATCACTCTTTACTATTTCTTATCTACATTTTCAATTATTCTTTTTTTCCCCTTATTTCTTATGGGATTGATTGATCAGATGGATTATATCAAATCAAAGGATTAAAGGTGGATCCAAAATCAGTTGAGACAAATATTGTGAGTATCTTTATTAAAATTTTAGAATTTCTTTGGCTTGAGTCTTTGAGATTTCTTTTTATTATTTCTTAAAGGGACATAGATGGCAAATTGGATCAAATTAATAGCAAATATAGTACAGTTTCAAACTAATTGCAAATATAGCAAAATTAATTGTACAAGACCAAAAAGCTGTTGTCGAATTCTATCCGTGTCTATCACTGATAGACTCTGATTATTCAAAGTATATCAGTGTCTATCACTGATAGACTTCGATTAATCAAAGCCTATCAGTGATAGTCACAGATAGACACTGATAGATACTGATAGATTTTGATTAACTAGAGTTTATCAGCGATAGACACTGATATACTCTGAATAATCGGAGTCTAACAGTAGACTGATAGATTCTGATTAATCAAAGTCTATCGCTGATAAATTCTGATAATCGAAGTCTATCAGATAGACTCCGATAGTTTTTGCTATATCTGCAATTTTTTTTACATTGTGCTATATTTGCTATTAATTTGGTCCAATTTGCCAACCACGGCAATTTTCCTTTCTTAAAGGTGGATTTTTTTTTTGCTATTTTAAAATAAATTTCTATTTTATTTTAATTATGTTATTGAACCCCATGTCAAAATATATTGAGAATTCAGAAAATTACATCTTTAAAGTGTTTTGGCAGTCCTTCTAGAATTTTAGTATTATATAAAATCAATTAAAAAGTGCCAATGAAATTTTGTTTGGTATGTTTCTTCATAATTTTGATGAACCCTAAACTTAAATAAATATTCTTTCTACTTCTGCTTGATTAAAACCCTCTCACCAATTTTTACTTTTTCTAAAAATGCTTAATATTACTTGAGAATGTAATTTTAGAGTGATATTTTTTTTTGGTTATGTCAAAAAAAAAAAAAAAAAAAAAAAAAAAAAAAAAAAACTCTCAAACTAAACCTTATAAAGAACTTTGGTTCTTAAACTTTTAAATCATACAACTTGGTGAATTATAAGTATTTTGAAGTCACAATAAATAAATTACATGTTTATTTACTTAAATCAATATAGTTGGATTCTAAATTCTGTTTTAGGTATTTATATGAATAGTATATAATAAAGTTATATAAATATGTACTTAGATATATATGGCAAGTGGCAATTTTTAAATACTTATTAACTTTAGGTTAATTAGTGAAATTTTTAGTAATTATTTTTCTGCTATGACTAGATATTTTTTGAGATTGAAGAATACTCCAAAATCACAGCAGAATTACTATGTAAAAGCTTGGAGGAACGTGGCATTCGTTTGATGCAAGAAAGCTCATCAAGGTCTACTCTAAAATCCCAACAATATGTTTTATAATTTTTATGGAATAACGTTTGAAAAAGTATTTGTTAAACAGAATTAATTTTTCTATAAGCAAATTAATAATTTAAAATGTGTTTAGTTTAATGTTTGGAATGATAAGTGTTTTTTAGAAGAATCTTCATAAATAAAAGGAAGTTTAAAAAATTGGATTAATTTAAAATCTATTTTGAAAGAAATATTTGAGAGATATATCTAAATGTCTTTAGAGTGGTTAACCAAAAATTTATAAAAATGTAGTAAGAAAAAAATATGTGTACTTAATAGAATAACCTGTGAATTTAGTGAAAAAAAAAATTGTTTTTTAAGACACTTTTTGACAACTGTAAATTGGAAAATTAGTATTTTTAAGTGGGGGAAAAATCCTAAAAACATTTTGGGAAGAAGCACTGCATAAGGTCCCGTTTGATAACTATTTGGTTTTTGGTTTTTGGTTTTTGAAAATTATTCTTAAACACATCTACTTCCACCTATAAGTTTCTTTGTTTTAGTATCAATCTTCTTCCTTGTTTTCAAAAACCAAGTCCAATTTTGAAAGCAAAAAAAAGTAGTTTTCAAAAACTTGTTTTTGTTTTTAGAATTTGGCTAGGAATTCAATAACAAGAATGGAAGTTATGGTAGGAAATTTAGGAGAAAACAAGTATATTTTTCAGAAACCAAAAACAAAAACCAAATGGTTATCAAACGGGTCCAAATAGTTATCAAACGAGGCCTAAATTGTTCCATTTCATCATTAAAAGTAAATGTATTTTTTAAACTTTTTTAAAGTTCAAAGATATTATTAACACGGGTACAAAGTTTAGGGATATTTCCTATAATTTAGCCTTTAAAAAACAACTTCGTGATTGGATTAGAAAACGGAAAAAATGCTAGTAAATAAACATGATTTTTAAAAATGGATAATCAAAACGAAATACATTCCTAAACAAACCCACATCACTTTAACAAATTAAAAATTTAGAGACCCAAATATTACAAGAGATACATTATCAAAGTCTAAAAATGTGTCATAACATATTCAATTCGTTCTCGTATTTATTTTTGTATATTTTTTAAAACGAACAAAACTTTTGCAGGATTAGAATTGTTCTTCATCATCAAATATCAGCAAGTGATGTGCAGTACACTTTAAATTGCATTGAGGTGATGATCAATATTAATCACTATTTGTTGCTTAAATTATCCTTCTTTAAACTTAATTATATATATCTTACAAATACCCTCTCAATTTTGGCCTTTTGCAGCAACTTCTCTGTGGAACTCCACTTCAAAATGGCAACTAATCACAACTCTCTCTAAAATAGACTGAAACTTACTATCATTTGTGCAGCAAAATGTTGCTTTTTAATCTTCATGCATGCCCATATCATTTGATCTTGTTATAAACTTATAGCACATTTTAATCTCTGTATATGCTATAAAGCTAAATGTATACTTTTGTTCTACTCCGTCATTTTTCAATTTTGTTTTGAATCTATCAAAAGTTTCAAATTCTTCTATGACTTGGGTATTGTCGAGAATCTCACATTGAAAAGATAAGTGGAGACCTCACAATTTATAAGATAAATGAGTTACTTCACTTATTGTCAATTGGTTTTGAGATGCAACCCTGACTCATGTAATCTAATATGATATTAGAGCCCATGAAACACAAACGAGTATTCGGTCCAAGAAAAAAAAAAAAGAATTGGTCGGATCCGACCCAAGAATGGTGAACCCAAAGAGACACCATTTTTACTCCATTCATTGTTCAATTGGTTTTGAGATGGAACCCCACCTAATCTAATAGGTATAATGATCAAGATATTAGTAACCAAATTTAAAAATTATAAGTTCTATTATAACCCTTATGGTCAAATGGTGATACTTAAAAGGGGAAAAAAGTAGTTTCAATATCATCAAATTTCTATAGTACAGGAATAAGGCTGGATACCTTATCCTGGTAACACTATGTGATATGACCCACTTTGTATTTGATACAGACGTATTGATCCAAAGCGTGTATGTAGTAGACATGCAAGCGGGGGTATCCTATGCAATGAGTTTGCATAAGACTGGACTATGAAATAGTCAACCACTAGTTGTAACACCGTTAACTAGTTAGGTTACTGTTTTAATAGGATGACTTAGGTAACTCAGTCTTAATCCTGAGTGTGTCATGAACTTCTTCTCACAAGGGATTGTCCTTTGATTAGCATGGGTGAGAGTGGCCTGTACGCCGACTCAATAAGCCTTCCTTTTTGGGGACAAGACTGAGTGGGAGGCTGGGGACATGACAACATAAGAAGGAATTCACTCCTTCCCACTTCTAGGAGAAGTAGATGAGTGTTCCCTTAAGTGGTGACTCCGGGACTTGAACAAAGGGATCCCGTCCTCTCATTGGCCCGAGAAGGACTTTCTGTTTAATGGTTGGACCATAAACAATTGTTCATTAGAGGAGCGCTGGTAGTTAAGGAGACAGATGTAACACAGGGGTAAAACGGTAATTTGACCCAACTGTGGTTACGGACACGAAAACGTTCTACAGTGAGAAGAGTTCAACTGTGGGTCTTTAGTGGAATGACCAACAGTTAATGAATATTGGTTAACCTGATTAATGAGTTTAGTCAGTTAACTTCATATCATTGGAGTTTCTGATCTGTAGGTCCATTAGGTCCCCCTCCTTGCTCGTAAAGAGTAATTAGGAACAATTTATCTTGAAAAGAATTTGAATTTTTCAAATTCGTTATGAGAATCAAATTAATAGTATGAGATACAATTAATATAATGTATGGTGATACATTATAATATAAAGTTCTTTATTAATTGAGATAATTATATATTTGAAGGAGTTCACATATATGACTGATTAAGTATATGATATTTAATTAGAAAATTAATTAATTAATTATGAATTGATTAATTATTCAATTTAGTCTAATTAAATATGATTTAATTAACTATATATTATGAGAGGAATAAATATTTGAAGAAGTTCAAATATTAATATGAATTTGATTCATATTAAATTTATAGGATATAAGAGAATTTGAAGGAGTTCAAATTTTAATATGAATTTGATTCATATTATAAAATTAATTAATTGAAGGTCTGAAATTAAATATATGATATTTAATTGGGTAATTAATTAATTAATTAATAGAAGACCTGAAATTAAATATATGATATTTAATTGGGTAATTAATTAATTATAGAATTAATTAATTGGACAATTAATCAATTATGAAAATGATTAATCACTTATTAAAGTAATTAATCAATTATGGAAATGATTAATCAATTATGGAAATAATTAATTATCTGTGAATATTTTATTTATGGCATTTTCCCTATAAATAGAACACTAAACCTAGGGTTTAGGTGACACAAAAATAAGGCCACAAGAATGCACTCTTGCATTCTCTCTAGCCTCCCTAGCCACTCTCTCATATTCTCTCAACCAAGAACACAAAGAGGAACTTTTTCCTCTTGTGTTTTTCCCATTCAAGATTGGTGAGTCCCACAACTACGTTCCTAATCTCAGAGTCATAGTGGGGAAGATCAATTGGTGGTGTCCCAATTGTTGATGCTTGGTCCCTATGAAATTAAGAAAGGAGTTCTTGATATTTCAGAGACGACAACGACGGTATGTTTGCTTCTCCCCTTTAGATTAGTTCTAAGGTGGTAACGACCCTACATTTCATGACTAGATCCTAGGGTCATTACCACATGCATTGCATTTTACTTTTATAGAATAACGATGAAACGACATTTAGAGTAAAACAAGCTTGGAAAAATCAACGAGACTTTTCAGCTTGGGATCCCAGTTAAAAACAGAAACAACCAAAATAGTAACAATTTCAATAAAAATCTCAAAAACGAAACAAGTCCTAGAACAACGCATAATGAAAAGTAAAGAAGAAAGAGTTCAAAATCGTGAAACGCGGAAGTCTATCTTATGAAGTTCCATGGCTCATCCAACAACGTTCTGTGACGCGTTTTGTACACCCTTGCCTTTACCTGCATTTACATATTAGGGAAAAGAATGAGTATTTAAAAATACTTAGTAAGCAACAGTACCACTAGTCATGCATCAACAGGGGTAACATGTGGTAAATTCGGCTAAGGGCCTAATGGTCATTTCATGACTTTTCATTTCATTTCATTTCATTCAACGTGTTGTTTGGGTCACGTGGTCAGTTAATCCTCTTGTCATACGCTGGCCAACTCACTGGAGGTGCACATGTGGGAATCAAGCAAGATCTCAACTCCTACTGATGGTAGAAAGCACCCAGTCAGTGGAGTCGAGTCTCACCCATCAAGGCACCTAAGAGCGCATAGCACTCTGACTACCATCTCACTAGTGGAGCATCCATGGGTTTTTTTTTTTTTTTGTTTCGGACTTTACTTCCACAATTAGTAGATGGCACCTAGTTTGCGAAGCCGAGTCCCGCCCATTTAACTCCTCATCTCAATCATAAACATCTCAGTTCTAGAAGATTAAACTACCATGACCCCTACTAGGATAAAAAGTTCGATCTTTTCCCTATTAGGACCCTCTGCACCTAGCATGACTTAATTGCTACTAACCTACTAGTTCGATCTCCTGAAGCATTCTGAAGGCTAATCTAACAAGTACATGCCACATCACATCTCATCTCATACAAACACACACAAAAGTCAAGATCATGTCTAGCATTCAGAATACCAAGCAAAACAACCCCATCATCCAACTGCCAACATTCAACACCAGCCTCCCATAACACACAATAACGACCATGCATTCACATAAACCGGGTACTATAACATGACACAATTATTTTCTTGCAATCACACCCATTCTTCCAAAGTCAAGCAATTTTCAAAATACTTTATCTACAATCAATTCAACCCAACCAACCGTAGCAACTCATAAGCTAAAAACTCAACTATCCATTCCAATATACAACTATAGTCCAAAACAGTAAGTTACTTACCTTGGGGTAACTAAGCTTGCGTGAATAACCCCAATAAATTTGATATAGCGTCAACCACGCTATGCGAATAAGGCAATCTTAAAAATCACACACATGAGGTTCTAGCATTAGATGCATTCAATTCCAACAACCTTCCTAAAGACGACATGATTTGAGAAGGTCAAAACTCACCCAAACGAAACTAACGCTTGCTGCCAAGGTTCGTATTTTGCTCCGGCTTAAAGATTCAACCATTAATTGCTATGGGTACCTTAGATTAAGATCCAAACGTCAATGGGTATTCCATTAAAGGTATGAAAAACGAATTTAAAGATCCAAATCCTACTGAGTCTTTCTTACCCACTAACTGATTGATCGAGGATGTTGAAATTTGAGCCCCAAAGCTGTTCGAACACGTTGGAGGGGCTAAAGAGTGAGAGAACAAAACATAGTGGGTTAGAGAGAGAAACGAAACAATGCAGAGAGCGAAAGAGAGGTCTTTACCGAATGACGAGGGGAAATGGCGATGGCTCACAGCAGCGCAAGCGACGACGGCAGAGGTGGGCGATGCTACAAACCGAGAGAGGGAGAAACCGAGAGAGAGAGTTACCAGCGGCGACGTTCGTCATGTTGATCGGAGACGAGGCAGAGGCGGCTGCTGAAAACGTGAGAGAGATAGAGAGAGAGAGAGACCGTGAGAGGTGAGGGACGGGAGAGAAAGAAAAGAAAAAAATAGCCTTACCGAGTAGCTCACGGCGGACGGTCGACGGCGGCGTGCGGCGATTGGCGACGGCGGATTGCGGCGAGCGTGAACGAAGGAGGGCGGCGGCTAGCACAATAGAGAGAGAGAGAGCTGAGAGGGAGGCTGTGAGAGAGGGACGAGAGAGAGAGAGAGTTATCGGGAGGAAGGTGAAGGATTGGAATTCCGTAATTCCATAAAGCGGAAGCGTGATTGGGACCGATTCATAATTAATTTTGTTTAATCTAAAATACCAATACATTGACAATAATATTAGAACTATTCTAAATATATATTAAGGCTAAGCATACATAAATATTAGATCTAAATCTAATTTATATAGTAACAAATTACTTACTCTCGTTGACGACTCAGATTAAATTCACCAACTGCTTGTGAATTAATCACGAACTAGTGCGAACACCGCCACTATGGCTACACCGGTATGACTCTGAGACTTTTAGAGGCAAGAGACTGGTAGGAGTCTAGAGGAAGCCTTGAGGGGAATTCTCTGAGAGTAGGAGAATGAATGGGATGCCTTTCACCCCACCCCAGGGGTCCTATTTATAGGTAAAGGCCAAGACCTTTTTCCTAATAGGAAAATGTCTCTAATTTTAATAAATAAATAATTAATTCCATAATTAATTAATTTCCCTAATTAAATATCATATATTTAATCTTAGGAATTTTATTAAAATTAAAATTAATATGAATCCAATTCGTATTAAATTTATTTGAACTCTTTCAAATATTTTCTTTCCTAATAGGAAAAGGTCTCTAATTTTAATAAATAAATAATTAATTCTATAATTAATTAATTTCCCTAATTAAATATCATATATTTAATCTTAGGAATTTTATTAAAATTAAAATTAATATGAAACCAATTCATATTAAATTTATTTGAACTCTTTCAAATATTTTCTTTCATAATAGGAAAATGTCTCTAATTTTAATAAATAATTAATTAATTTAACCAATTAAATATCATATATTTAATCTTAGGGATTTTATTAAAATTAAAATTAATATGAATCCAATTCATATTAAATTTATTTGAACTCTTTCAAATATTTTCTCTCAAGAATTAATTTTTGAAATTAATTCAAAAATTATATTATAAAGTTTCATAAACTTTATATTATAATGCATCAATATACACTATACGATTCCCCAAATAAATTGAACACTTTCAATTTACAATTTATACTTGAATGCCTCAAGTCTCTTTTACGAGCTACCAGTGGGACCTAATGGACCTACAGATCGAAAGCTCCGACGATACGAGACTAATTGGCCAAACTCATTAACCAAGTTAGTCAACATTCGTTAACTGTGGGTCACTCCACTAAAGACCCACAGCTGCACTCTTCTCATTGTAGAATATTTCTGTGTCCACGGATATCGACCAAGCAGTAAGTCAATCCTTCACGTGTGTTCGTAACACCAGCTGAGTCAAATTACCGTTTTACCCCTAGGTTACCTCTGCTTCCTTAAGTACCACTGATTCCTCTATTCAACAAGTTGTTTAGGGTCCAACCACTAAACAGGAGTTCCTCTCGGGCCAGGAAAGGACGGCGTGCCTTTGTTCAAGCCCCGGAATTAGCCCTTAAGGGAACACACATCTACTTACCCCAATAGGGGAAGGAGTGAATTCCATCTTGTACTGTTATGTTCCCAGCCCCCATTCGATCTTGCCCCTGAAATGGTAGGATTATTGAGTCGGCGAACTGACCACTCTCACCCATACAAATCTAAGGACAATCCCTCCTGAAAGGGGTTCATAACAGACTCAGGATTGAGATTGAGTTACCTAGGTCATCCTATTGAAATAGAAACCTAAACTAGTTAACGACGTTACATCTAGTGGTTACTATTTTGCGGTCCGGTCTTATACAAACTCATTGCATAGGATACCCCCACCCGCATGTCTCCTACATGGATGCTTTGGATCATTGCATCTGTATCGAATACAAGGTGGGTCGTATCACATAGTGTCACCAGGATAAGGTACCCAGCCTTATCCCTATACTATAGACCTTTTAGGTTGTTACTTGTGAAGGGATAAAAGCCCTTTCGCAGCGGAAACGTACAGAACCTTAACTCGTTTTTAATTCAGAATAAAATACCGTACGTTGGAAAATTAAAATACAGCAGTAAAATCAAAATAAAACTACTGAATTTTAATAATAAAACATGCTAATCCTCATTAATAAACCCTAGATTTAATCTAGGAATGGATCCTAATGATCCTAGATTAAGGAACACCTACCGTAGATGAAGTCCTTGATCGTTTCGCCAAATTCCCTTCAAATTGCAGAAAATTCCAGCAGCAAAAGGTCTCCTTTTTTGCTGCAAATCCTTACGAACACCACCAAATAGGATTCACCAATATCCTCATAGAGAATGGAGTTGAGAGGTTTGTGGGAACCAAGAAAATTCAGGGAATTTTTGGAGAGTTGTTCTCTGTATTCACTAGAGAGGAAAAACACAGAGAAAAAAAAAACTTCTGAGAGAGGGAGAGGGACGCACGAGAGAGTGAGTGATCTGAGAGGCCAAATTGGGATTAAACCCTAACTGAACTACTCAGTTACGTAAAGAAGCTAAAACTTCTCCTATCCTCACTCTACATCGTGCGTATTGCACAATTAGTGGGTAGGATTAATTCTTATCAGTTATCTTTAACTGATAAGAAAAATTAATTATTAAATTAATAATAATTAATTAAATAATATTAAGAATCCCAATTTATCTTAATATTATAAACATAAATCACATTTATGTCAACCTCCCACATAACCTATAGTTTTAATGTAAAGTAATTAAATCAAATTTAATTAAATTAAATTAAAACTAAAAATATTAATTAATTCATCAATTAATTAATATTATAATTAAATATCATATACTTAATTATATTTCTCTCTCATAAACTATAGTTTTAATGTACATCAAATGTGCATTAATTATAACCTATAGTTTTTTAATATGAATCCAATTCATATTTAAACTTAACATTCGAACACCTTCGAATGTTCTATTCCCCTTTAGAATTTTACCTCAACGCCCCTAATGAGCTACTGGTGGGACCTAATGGACCTACAGATCAGAAGCTCCAACAATATGAGATTAATTGGCTAAACTCATTAACCAATTTAATCAATATTCGTTAACTGTGGTTCACTCCACTATAGAACCACAGCTGCACTCTTCTCACTACAGATATATTTCTGTGTCCACGGATATCGACCGTCAAGAGCAAGTTAGCCCTTCACGTGTGTTCGTATCCCAGCTAGGTCAAATTATCGTTTTACCCCTGGGCTACCTCTTGGTCCTTAAGTACCAGTGCTTCTCTAATGAACAACCTGTTTGAGGTCCAACCAACAAACAGAAGTCCCTCTCGTGCCATAGAGAGGGTAGGGCCCATTGTTCAAGACCCGGAGACACCACTTAAGGGAACACACCTCTACTTGCCTTAAAGTTGGGAAGGAGTGAATTCCATCTTGTAAGACTATGTTCCCAGCTCCCCAATCGGTCTTGTCCCCAAAATGGTAGGCTTATTGAGTCGGCGAATAGGCCACTCTCACCCGTACAAATCAAAGGACAATCCCTCATGGACAGGAGTCCATAATCCACTCAGGATTAAGGCCAAGTTGCCTAGGTCATCCTAGTGAAATAGAAACCAAGCTAACTAACGGTGTTACAGTTAGTGGTTAACTATTTCGCGGTCCGGTCTTTGTGCAAACTCATTGCACAGGATACCCCCACTCGCATGTCTACTACATGAACGTGTTGGATCAATACGTTTTTATCAATATACAAAGCGGGCCGTATCCATAGTGTCACCAGGATAAGGTACCCAGCCTTATCCCTATACTACAGACCCTTTAGGCTAAAACTTGAACATTGATCCCCGTATGTCCCTACATACTAGTTCAAGCCTCATTCTATTAGCCTTGGATGTTTAGTTTATTGGATTAGGGTTAATAAGACAAGATATAATACAAACATTGAATAATACATCACATTTATTAATGTTCGGTCAAATGTACATTTACTATCTACGAGTTTTAGGGCATAAAACCCAACAACTTGAACACCGATCTCCGTATGTCCCCACATACTAGTTCAAGTTTCATTTAAACAACCTTGGATCTTAGTTTATTGGATTTAGGGTTTATTAATGCAAACTCGATTATTCAATAACCAAATTACTGAATTACTCAAATAACGCTTTATTGAGATCGATTAATTTGTTTCATTTACTATCTACGAGTTTTAGGGCATAAAACCCAACAGAATAATCTCATATTTTTTTTAAACGGTCCAATGACCGAAAAACTTAGGGGGAAAAATTCCCCTCTCTTCCCCCTTGACCAGGTAACAGGAGGACCCAAAAAGAAAATATCTCCCTTTTTTTTTTTTCAATCTGTTACAAAAGGTTATATGCTTAGCCTTAATAAATTGATTTAGAATCGTTTTCTAAATCTTTGCCAATGTATTAGTATTTTAGTGGAAACAAAAAGGGAAAAATACACTTTTGGTCCCTGAGGTTTGGGTTAAGTTACACTTTGGTCCTTGAGTTTTCAAACTCAACAATTTAGCCCCTGAGGTTTGAGATAAGGAGCAATTTGGTCCCTGCCATCCATTTTGGCGTTAAATCTAACGGGTTGCTGACGTGGCACTATTATTTTAATTAAAAAAATTATTTTTTAATTTTTTTTAAATAAAATATATTATAATAATAAAAATATTATTTTTTTAATTCTTTCTCTCCCTCTCTATTCTCCTCCTTCTTTCACTTCCCCATCTCCTTCTTTCTTCTTCCCCATCTTCTTCTTCTTCAACTCCGATGGCCGGCTGCCGCCGCCGGCGGCGGCGACCAAATTTTTTTTCCTTCCCTTCTTTTCTTCTTCTTCCCTTCTACTTCTCCTCCTCTCCGATTCCCTTCTAAAATTCGAAACCCTCTCTGCCCGTAGAGGCCAAGCCCCAACTCTGCTCTGTCGCCCACATTTCTTTTCTCCCCCAAATTTGTTCGCGTCTGTGGGAATGGAAATTGCCAATAACATCATGCTTATGTTTATGCTCTACAACTTACGTTACGCAACGCCAATGGAAGTCTCGCCAATCCACCCCCACTGCGCCATTTCCTAACCGACGTGTTATTGTGCGAGGAAAGTTTGACATGCTATTTTCTAAGCATGGTCTGCGTGTCGAACACACATTTACGTCGAGGTCTTCAAGGCCCACTGCGTATAAGGTGTTCGACGAAAAGTCACAACCGGAATCATGAGGTTCGCTTTCAACAGTGGATTTTGGTATGTTTCCTTTGCACTACTTTCGTCATAAATCCATTTCATAAACCTCCCCCTTTTCGTGCTTTTTGGATTCCTCTGTTGCTTAATGTTTAAGTATCATTTTGCATAAACAAAGTAAAAGCATTAGAATTATGAGTTTGATTACCATGGAATTACTTGAAACGGTGTTGGGGATATGGGATGCAACATATGATTGAGGGGATTTGGGTTAGTTACATTACATTACCACTTTTTTTTTATTTTTTTATTTTTTTATTTTTGTAATTTGATGCCAAAAGAATGTCCAAAGTGAAGAAATCATATCACCAAAGAAAACTGGGACAACTTTTTCACCCATTTGTTTTCATCCAATCATATATATATTTGAATATAGAGCAGGCCAGAAATTCTGCCCTTCCAAACTTCTCATTTCCCAATCAAACACCATGAAGACTAAACCATCCTTTCTGAGTTGCGAAAAGCAGAAGAAAGAAAAGAAAGGAGAAGAAGGGAAGAAGAAGAAAAGAAGGAAAAAAAATCTGGCAGCGGCGACCGGCCACTGGAGTTGAAGAAGAAGAAGATGGGGAAGAAGGAAGAAGGAGATGGGGAAGAGAAAGAAGAAGGAGAAGAGAGAGGGAGAGAAAAAATTAAAAAATAATTAAAAAATAATTTTCTTATTTTAATATATTTTTATTTAAAAAAATAAAAAATTAATTTTTTTAATTAAAATAATAGTTTCACGTCAGCAGCCCGTTAGATTTAACAGCAAAATGGATGGCAGGGACCAAATTGCTCCTTATCTCAAACCTCAGGGGCTAAATTGTTGAGTTTGAAAACTCAAGGACCAAAGTGTAACTTAACCCAAACCTCAGGGACCAAAAGTGTATTTTTCCCAAACAAAATTAACTATGAACGGTCCCAATTCGCTTCTGCTAACGGAATTAGGGAATTCCAATCCTTCAAGGTTGGCTACTGAGATCAGTGTGAGAAGGCCTTGGAAGGTAAGAATCTACCATCTTCGGAGATTTGGTACCATATTGGGGATTTTCGGATGATTCTGTGAAGATCCCGCAAATCTCGGTATTCTATCGGAAAGCCCAGTTTCGACCACATCTCGGGCGCATTTTTCACTGTGTTCTGCTTTAACAATTCTGTCTTCAGCATGAGGCTTCTTTCCTTATATGGCTTTGCGGGCGCATCACGATCACATTCCTCACATCCTCAGGTTCAGATGCAGGCACAATATTTCAGCTTTTAACTACTTTCGCTCCGCTACATTTAATCTCCTCTTGCGGGCGCATCCTCCTCGCAAAGACTTCTGCACAAAAACATTACTTGGATAAATTCTTTACAAAAATAATCTCTTTTTGTTCAATTTAAGCTTAAATTCTATAATTCTAATATTTTCTTGATGATTCTACAACTTTTGCTAAAATGACTTAAAATGATAGGAATTTAAACCCAAAGTTTTCGCTTTCCAAACAATTACCTATGCTTTTAAGGCTAAATAACGCACATAAATGAGCGTTATCAAGTACTTGTATGGATTAAAACCCTCACGTAGCGGAAACAATCAAAGATCCAAAACCCAATTAAATTATCGATTTTGAACACTGATACGACGACAAAAATACAACAAGATAGTTAATATTAAATCTACTGTATTAAGGCTACAAGCATGCTAATCTTTATAGAAAATATCCTAGATCTAATCTAGAATTGATCCTAGAGATCAAAGGGTAAAAGGATACTTACTACCGTTGAAGATCTCAAACGAATTCGCCAATTCCTTTGCTCTTGATACTGAAAATATAGCAGCACGAAGAACCTTCTTCGCTGGAAAATTCACCACAAAGACACAAACCATGAGATTACACCGATATGACTACTAAGGGTTTCTTATTGAGAGGCTTGTGGGAACCAACACTCAAGGGAATTTTCTTCTCTGTGAGAGCACACCAAATCGAGAGAGAGAGAGGGAATTTTCGTGAACCTCAGACTGTAATTGTAAAACTGAAAAGCCCCTCCCTCTTCTATTCAATATGAGGAAAATAAGGGAAGACCTAATCGTGTTGCAACACACGATTAGATCCAACTGACTTATTCGGTTATTATTATTTTTTTAATTTAAAAAATAAATTAAAATTAAAAAATTATTTAATTTAATTAATCAATATTAATAACATTTAATTAAATCATATCTAATTAAATGAACTATCCTTATTTTTCCTATAGTTTTAATTTGCCTTAATTAAATCAAATTTAATTAAAATAAATTAAAACTTACAATTAATCAATTCTTTAATTAATTGATTGTTCAATTGAATATCACATATTCAATTCTATTTCTCTCACATAAACTATAGTATTAATGTGCATCCAATGCGCATTAATTTTAACACATAGTTTTAATATGAATCCAATTCATATTTTAAACTTAACGTTCGAACCACCTCGAATATTCAATTCCCCTTTAGTAAATTTAACCCAACGCCCTAAATGAGCTACCGGTGGGACCTTATGGACCTACAGTTCAAAAGCTCCAACGATATGAGATTAATTGACTAAACTCATTAATCAATTAACCAATATTCGTTAAATGTGGTTCACTCCACTATAGAAACACAACTGCACTCTTCTGATTGCAGATAAATTTCTGTGTCCACGGATATTGACCAATAACAGCAAGTCAGCCCTTCACGTGTGTTCGTAACCCCAACTAGGTCAAATTATCGTTTTACCCCTGAGTTACATCTATATCCTTAAGTCCCCAGTGCTCCTCTAATGAACAACCTTTTTGAGGTCCAACCAACAAACAGAAGTCCCTCTCGTGCCATAGAGAGGGCAGGGCCCTTTGTTCAAGACCTGGAGACACCACTTAAGGGAACACACCTCTACTTACCCTAATGTCGGGAAGGAGTGAATTCCATCTTGTGTGATTATGTTCCCAGCTCCCCACTCGGTCTTGTCCCCAAAATGGTAGGCTTATTGAGTCGGCGGGCAAGCCACTCTCACCCATACAAATCAAAGAACAATCCCTTGTGAACAGGAGTCCATAAACCACTTAGGATTGAGACTAAGTTGCCTAGGTAATCCTAGTGAAATAGAAACCTAACTAGTCAACGGTGTTACAACTAGTGGTTAACTATTTCACGGTCCGATCTTATGCAAACTCATTGCATAGGATACCCCCACTCACATGTCCCCTACACAAACGCGTTGGATCATTGCGTTTGTATCATAATACAAAGTGGGTCGTATCCATAGTGTCACCAGGATAAGGTACCCAGCCTCATCCCTATACTATAGACCCTTTAGGCTGTAACTTGAACAATGATCCCCATATGTCCCTACATACTAGTTCAAGTCTCATACTAACAGCCTAGGATGTTTAGTTTATTTGATTAGGGTTATTTAGGCAAGATATACGCAATACAAACAATAATAAATGAATAATACATCAAATATCATTTTATTAATGTTCGGTCAAATGTTTACATTTACTATCCACGAGTTTTAGGGCATAAAACCCAACAAACTCCCACTTGAACTAAAACTCAAGATAATGAGATGTATATACAATAAATAATCCAAAGCTGGAAATGGTAAATGTATAATGTACATTACATGAAAAGTAAATATACAAAATACAATAAACTAGGGCATCCTTTATACCCATTACACATCTCCCACTTGCCCTAGATTATATAATATACATGTCTCGCAGACCTAGACTCTGTAGATGACCCTCGAACACTTTAGCCGAGAGAGCCTTCGTAAATGGATCAGCAATGTTGTGCTCCGAAGCGATCTTGGTAATGATCACATCTCCTCTTTGCACAATCTCCCGTATTAGGTGATACTTCCTCTCGATGTGCTTTCCTCGTTTGTCGCTGCGAGGTTCTTTAGAATTGGCTACAGCCCCACTGTTGTCACAGTATAATGTAATGGGCAAGTTCATATTTGGAACGACCTCCAAATCAGTCAAGAGCTTCCTTAGCCAAACTGCTTCCTTTGCTGCTTCACAAGCAGCTACATACTCAGCCTCCATAGTGGAGTCTGCTATGCATCCTTGCTTGATGCTTCTCCAAACTATAGCTCCCCCGTTAAGGGTGAACATTGACCTTGACGTGGATTTCCTAGAATCTTTGTCAGACTGGAAGTCAGAGTCGGTGTATCCTGTAAGGACCAACTTCTTAGCCCCAAACACCAGCATGTAGTCCCTCGTTCTCCTAAGAAACTTGAGGATTCCTTTTACGGCGGTCCAGTGGTCTAACCCTGGATTAGACTGATATCTGCTGACTATCCCTACTGGATAACAAATGTCAGGCCTAGTGCAGAGCATAGCATAGCATACATTAAGCTGCCCACAGCTGAGGCGTAGGGAATGCGTCTCATGTCCTCAATTTCTTGAGGTGTCTTAGGACATTGCTCAGACAAGTGAACCCCATGCCTAAAAGGCAATAAACCCTTCTTGGAGCTCTACATCGAATATCGAGATAACATCTTGTCAATATACGTTGCTTGAGACAGGGCTAGCGTTTTGTTCTTATGATCCCAAATAATTTGGATCCCAAGAACATATTGGGCCTCTTCTAAATCTTTCATTTGGAATTGGGACGCTAGCCATTCTTTGACGTCAGACAGATACCCTACATCATTCGCAATGAGTAGGATGTCATCAACGTATAGTACTAGAAAAGCTACCTTATTTTTGTTGATTTTCTTATAAACACAAGGTTCATCAACATTTTGGTCAAAGCCAAAAGATTTGATCGCAGTGTCAAATCTAATGTTCCAAGATCCGGAGGCTTGTTTAAACCCATAAATGGATTGATTCAATTTACAAACTTTTTGCTCCTGACCTTGGGTTATGAACGCTTCGGACTGAGACATAAAAATATTATCTTCAAGATTACCATTAACGAAGACAGTCTTGACATCCGTTTGCCATATTTCATAGTCATAAAATGTGGCTATGGATAAGAGAATTCTTATAGACTTTAACATAGCAACAGGAGAAAAGGTTTCCTCATAGTCAACCCCTTCTCTTTGGGTGTAACCCTTTGCTACAAGTCTAGCTTTGAAAATCTATACTTTCCTAGCTGCATCTCTCTTTCTCTTATAGATCCATTTGCATCCTATGGGTTTTACCCCTTCAGGAAGATCTACAAGTTCCCAAACTTGATTGAAGTACATAGACTCCATCTGAAGGTCCATTGCTTTGACCCATTGGTCTTTATCCACGTCATTCATTGCCTGACGATAAGACAATGGATCCTCTACACCATCATTAGGTATGACGACCTGAGTTTCAGTTAAACCCAAGTAACGGTCAGGTTACAATACATCCCTTCCACTGCATTGAGGCTCTCTCACTATGTGAGGAGGACAAGATTGACCAGAAGAGCTGGCTCCTTCATCAACTCTTGTGGAAGGTCCTGCCTCATCAACAACTCTTGTTAACTCTTCTGTAGCTTCTCCTAATACTAACTTACTTCGTGGTTTATGATTTCTCATGTGATCTTCCTCCAAGAAAGTGACATTTGTCGATACAAAGACCTTATTTTCTTGTGGGTCGTAGAAAAGACCACCTCTCGTTTCTTTTGGGTAACCAACAAATTGGCATAATTTCGAACGAGGTTCCAGTTTCTTAGAATTTGTCACTAGCACATGTGCTGGACAACCCCAGATACGGAAGTAACGCAAACTAGGTTTACACCCCCTCCATAACTCAAAAGGTGTTTCAGAAACACTTTTCGAAGGAACGTTGTTCAAAATATGTACTGTAGTCTCTACTGCATACCCCCAAAACGAGCTAGGCAATTGAGCATAGCTCATCATAGAACGAACCATGTCTAACAAGGTCCTATTTCTCCTTTCTGATACACCACTTTGTTGAGGTGTACCAGGTGCTGAGAGTTGGGATTGGATTCCTTGTTCTATCAAATAATTTTGGAATCTCAGATCCATATACTCTCCACCTCGGTTTGAACGAAGTGTTTTGATTGTTTTACCTAATAGGTTTTCAACTTCAGCCTTAAACTCTTTAAACTTTTCATGAGCTTCAGACTTTTGACCCATTAGATACAATTAACCATATCTTGAATAATCATCTATGAAAGAGATTAAATATTCATAACCTCCTCGAGCTTTTACATTCATTGGACCACAAAAATCCGAATGTATCAACTCTAAAGGTTCTTTGGCTCGATAACCCTTTCCAATAAAAGGTCTCTTAGTCATTTTACCCTCGAGACACGATTCACAGGGTGGCAATGAATCATCTTCCAACTCAGTTAGAAGTCCATTCTTCACCAAACGACCGATCCGATCGATGTTAATATGACTAAGACGTAAATGCCAAAGATATATGTTGTTACTTTTTGGAGAAATTCTTTGCCTTTTATTTTGAGTTTCAGTAGTTTTAAACATTTCATGACTTAAAAGTGCTTTAGTGTCAGTTGGTATTAAGACATACAAATTGTTTTCTAATTTAGCAGAACAAATAAGTACTTCATTTCAAAAATGAACGCTTCATTCAATTCAAAAGAAATAGAATAAGATTGTTCTAACAAACCAGAAATAGAAATAAGGTTCCTCTTGATCTTAGGAACTATATACAAGTTTTCTAAAAACAAATATTTATTTTCGAAAAACAACTTGGTCGCTCCCACTGCACTGGCTGAAATGACGTCTCCCGTTCCGACCCTGAGCGTCATCTCACCTTCCTCAAGCTGCTGGAAAGAATCATTTACCTAAAAAGAAGAGCAAACATGATTAGTTGCTCCTGAATCTAATATCTAGGCATACTGATCATGCTCTACAAGGCATGTTTCTAAAACAAGTAAATCAAATTTACATTCCTTTTCTTTCTTCTTCTCAACAAGGTATTTGGGGCAGTTCCTCTTCCAATGCCCATCAACGTTGCAATGGAAGCATTTCCCCTTATCGACCACCACCTTGGCCTTGCCCTTGCCCTGAGGAGCATCAGGTGCCTTTCCCTTATTTCCCTTATTCTTCTTCTGTATCTTTTTAGAGGAAGGAGCTTGAGATACAGGCTTAGTCCCCGAGGATGAACCCTGGAAGAACTTTTTCTTGGAATGAGGGGCATTCGCCTCTCCATTGACCAATCCCTTATTCTTCATAAGAGATTGATAAGCTTGTAACTCATTGAGAAGGGTAGTCAGGTTGAATTCAATCTTGTTCAACATGGCATTCGTTCCGAATTGTAGAAATCTCTTCGGAAGAGATTCCATAATGAATGTAACCTGACTATTCTTGCAGAGGACCGCCCCATTTGCCTCCACCACATTGAATTGGACCATCATATCCAGGACATGATCCCGAACAGAAGCGCCCTCTTCCATGCGGACGTTGTAGACATACTTGAGAGCTTGATGTTGGAGCTGATAGGACGGTTGTCCAAACATCTCCCTGAGAGATCCCATTATCTCTCTGGCAGTCTCAAGGGGTTCGCATTTCTTGGCAAGCACGTCAGACACACTTGCCAAGATATATGCTCGGGCCTTATCATTGGCCTTAACCCAACGATCATACGCGTCTCTAGTCGCTTGAGACGCATTACGAGCAGGAACTGGAGGACATTCCTCCAGTAAGACAAACCTCAAATCGTCAACTATTAGAATCATATTTACTTTGACAACCATGATGAATAGTTTTCTCCCGTAAAGTTGTCGTTTTTAAGCAGAGTAATTATAGAGGAAGACATTGCTGAAAAAACAAACATTTACCGTATTAGTTATCTTTGCCTTAACCCATCACACAAGCAATACAAACAATTGCATCCATCCAACCAATTTTGCAAACAAGCAATCAAAGAACCCAAATAAACTATTGATTGTGATTTGCAACGATGCTTTAGAGGTTAAGAGAAACAGCCACCGAAGGGTGATCAGCTACTCCTCCTCTAAAATGAGACTCATCTCAGTCAACTCTAATTCCAGAATAACTCATATTCCTATAGACGTTAACCACTGTTGTTCAATCAAGGACTTGTTAACACATTTAACTTATCCCCGTAAGTGTTGCCCTCCCACTTTCAGATCCAAAAGGCACATACCAACAGGCTTCCGTGAGGAAAGACAACTGTTGGTAATTAGCCTAAGTGACCCTATCCTTTTCAGGAGTTTACGATGTTCCGAATCCTATGATCGGGCCCTCCGAAGGGGTGGTTGCTCCAGGGCAACACGCAGGCAGATCATAAGACTCTCACGTTGTGACCTAGGGGTGGAAACCGAGGGATACGTTGACACGTGTCCCGCTCCCACTTACTATGGACACTTTGCCCATTCACCTTGTTATTGATCCATGCAAACACTTTTCCGAAGGGAGGCCGCGCTTAAAGCGACACGAAGCCGAGCATGGATTTCACGTTGTGAATATAAGGTCGTAGGAGCAAAACTTGATTTAAATCGAGTTTTGTAATTTTCCTCCCACTAAAGTGACCTACCGTACGTTTTAGGGTCTATTAACTTAGATAAATCCGGCTAAGTCAATATGTCTAAGTCTAATCCAATTATAACTATTATAATAAGATGTTTAAGCTAGTTTCTAGGTGAATTAAACACATTTAATTAACCTAGTGACCATAATCTAACATTAAACTATGATTAATTCACCTTCGGTGTGAGTTAGTTCCCAAGTAAGAGGTGTTCCGTAAACCGTCAACTTAAATACCCCCAGCCTTAGACAGAACATCACCGGTAAAGTTCCCTTATAATCATAGTAATGTTTGTTCTACTTAGTTGATTAAAACTATTTTAAAACTAAGTAAGATTTAATTCTAATCCAATTAGAATATGACCTTAGGTCTAATTAATTTTATAACTCATTAAAATTAATCAATTTAGCCTATGGTCCTATGTTTGCATGCATCTCTTGATTATATATAACTCACATACATTAAATAATTCATGAAAATCATCCATGCATTTTCCATCCATACATTATAACTAATTATAATATATATAAAATGCATGTGCATGCTTTATAACCTAAGGTGGGATTTCTAATATGACATCCATAAAGCATATTAAATAGCATATGAACCGGTTAATTGGCCCCAAGGATAAAATTAAAGCATAAAATTACATTAATTTTACAAAATTCTATCCTAAAAGCCTTTAGCCGCTCCGAACCGGACCAAAATCGCTAAAAAACGTGCCAAAATCGCTCGAATTGGGTCAAAACCGCGCAAGATTAGGTCAAAATCGCTTGAACCAGCCGGAAAACCACTGAACCAGTAAAAAACCGCCGTCCATTCAACGAACCATTCAAACTGATCAACGAACCAATGATTCAATGCCTGAACTGCGCGCCTAAGTCTGAACCGCCGAAGAACCGGTCTGACGTAGATCGAACTGCGCCTTGCTGGACCGCGCACTCCTGAAGCTTCTAAACCGCGCCTCGCTGAAGTCAGCGTTGCGTATGCTGACGTCAGCCCTCGTGCCTGAAGCGCGTTTCCATTTTTTTTTCGATCTCAGCACTGTTCCAGCCGCTGTTCTTCGTTCCAGCCTCTGTTTTTCACCATTTTTAACCAAATTTGGTCTCGATTTTCACCGATTTCAATCCTATTGCTAGACACGGACTTATAGAGACTCGATTTACTTAAAATGCCCAAAAAAACAGGGGCCCTTACACTTTTGATTGCATCAAAAACAGTAAATCTAAGGCCAAAAAACCTCCAATTCAAAGCAAATTAACATTCACAATGCAATTTAATCCCACCTATATCAAGCCAATCGCAAATTCTAAATAAAAAATTTAAAATTGAGGTGGCTCTGATACCAATTGTATGGATTAAAACCCTTACGTAGCGGAAACAATTAGAGATCCAAAACCCAATTAAATTATCGATTTTGAATACCGAGATGACGAAAAAAATACAGCAAGATAATTAATATTAAATCTACTGTATTAAGGCTATAAGCATGCTAATCTTTATAGAAAATATCCTAGATCTAATCTAGAATTGATCCTAGAGATCAAAGGTTAAAGGATACTTACTACCGTTGAAGATCTCGAGCGAATTCGCCAATTCCTTTGCTCTTGATACTGAAAATACAGCAGCACGAAGAACCTTCTTCGTTGGAAAATTCACCACGAAGACACCAACCATGAGATTACACCAGTATGACTACTAAGGGTTTCTTGTTGAGAGGCTTGTGGGAACCAACACTCAAGGGAATTTTCTTCTCTGTGAGAGCACACCAAATCGAGAGAGAGAGAGAGGGAATTTTCCTGAACCTCAGACTGTAATCGTAAAACTGAAAAAGCCCATCCCTTTTCTATTCAATAGGAGGAAAATAAGGGAAGACCTAATCGTGTTGCAACACACGATTAGGTCCAACTGACTTAGTTATTATTATTTTTTTAATTTAAAAAATAAATTAAAATTAAAAAATAATTTAATTTAATTAATCAATATTAATTAAATTAATAACATTTAATTAAATAATATCTAATTAAATGAATTATCCTTATTTTTCCTATAGTTTTAATTTGCCTTAATTAAATCAAATTTAATTAAAATGAATTAAAACTTACAATTAATCAATTCTTTAATTAATTAATTGTTCAAATGAATATCACATATTCAATTCTATTTCTCTCACATAAACTATAGTATTAATGTGCATCCAATGCGAGGGAAGAGAGAAATGAGATAAGCGATTTCCAGCGGTTTCTGGACGAATTTTCGACAGTATGAGGCGTGATCTCTGGAATTGAATGGGCAGGATTGTGGCTAGAATTAAAGAGATTCCGATCATGTGGCTTCCGTTTTGCATAATACCCCATCCGTTTCCAAATTTGCTAGGCTAGGGCAGTGGAATTGCAATCGTAGGGTGGCTATATCAGGAGATCCGAGGAAGGCTTGTCTCATCAGCTCTGGTGGTATACTCTTTCTCTTCATCTGCCTGTATTTTTTATTCTTTTCTTTATTTTCCTTTTTGGGGAGGAAGATTTCTTGGAACAATGGACCCGTTGTCACTTGTCCAAGATTGGTCGAAGCTTTGTTTAACTTCGGTGGAAGACGAGGTAGCGATGGCGGCTGATCAATTGGCGGTTGAAAGAACTGGTTTGTCGCTTGTTTGCTGTTTGATTGGCAAACTTCAATCCCATCGCTTTTTAGCTGCAGAGGTGATGCGGAAAACCTTTGCTTCCGCTTGGAGAGTGACCCACGGATTGCGAGTCGAGATGTTGGGCAAGAATATCTTCATTTTTAGGTTTGAAAATGAAGAGGAAAGGAGGAGGGTGCTGTTGATTTTAGAACTCCCCATTCGCGGTCTTAAACCATCGGATTATCGTTTCTCTTCCGTTGAATTTTGGATCCATTTCTATGATCTCCCTCTAGATTGGTATAACCAAGAGATGGCGAAGCATCTTGGGAACGCGATTGGTGAGTTTCAAGACGTGGACAGCCGTAACGGGTTTCATCATTTGGGGGCTAGCTTGCGTGTTCGCGTTCGTGCGCCTAGATATCTCTCGCCCTCTTCGGAGAGGAGTGAAAATTATTCTAGATGATGCTACAGGAGGTAGTTGGATCCCAGTTCAATATGAAAGATTACCTGATTTTTGCTTTTTCTGTGGAATTATTGACCATCTGTTTAAAGATTGTGGGAAGGTGCTTTATGTTGATCGAGTACAATGTTCTCTGATGAATTATGGGGAATGGTTGCGCTTTGATCCTAAGGGTGCTATGTTGTCCGGTTTTCCGACAGGGGGTGTGTCCTCCAGGCTCAGTATTCCTCAAATTTCTGCACGGGGTCCTTCAATGGTGGCTTCCATGGTTCCCCTCAACAACTCGACATTTGGGGGTTTTAACCTTCGGCCTCAGTGCGACAATGGGCGGCATCCGGATTCAAATAGGGCGACGACGTGGTATTCTCTCTCAGGAGGAGTTCAGATCCAAGATAAAGGGAAGGCGAAGCTGGCTGATTGTTTTCCTGCAGGTATGTCGGAACAGCGGGTTGAATACATGAAATGGCAGGCTTCGTCTTCTTCGTCCAAGGTGCCGGCAGCTGGCGGTGTCTTTTCGACGAACCTCGTGATGTCGGGTGGTTCGGGGAAGGAAGCGGTTTCATCTTGTGAATTGAATAAGATTGAGCATTGCAATCAGATTATTAATGAGGCTTTTAATGATATTGTATCTTAGCAGCAACCGACGATGGTTTTGCTTCCTTCAAATCCTCGATTTTTAGGCGTTCATGGCGTTAATGGCGGACCAATCGGTTACAAGAACGACATGGATGTTGCGGCCCCAGTCTTTAATGTATTTTCTGCTGTTGAATTTGAAGTTGACGAGTTGGGGCCCAATCTGAATGGGCTGAATAAATGCTTGGCTAAGGGTAACGAAAATTTGGGCGTGGCTCAAATTAATGAGGCGTCTCATGGTCCTGTGGGCTAGTTAGTGGAGAAATTCAAAATTGGGTTGGGTGAAATCGGGCCAGGTTCTTGTTCAAGGAAAGATGGGAAGAAGTCTTGTCCTGGGTACTCGTGGAAAAAGCGTGCTGGAGCGGGGTTTGTTCCTTCTAGTCTGAGCTTATCGGCAATTGAAGAATTTCATAAGCGTAAGAATGGGCCTATACTATTTTCTCCTGAAATTTTAAAGCGTCCAAAAATTGTGTCCAATGATTGTAATCTGGCGGGGTTTGCTGAGCAGTCTTGCCCAAATCTATGAAAACCATATGTTGGAATGTTCGTGGCTGGGGAGTCCATGGGCATTCCGTAATGTCTGCGATGAGTTAAGTTGCTTATGTCCCCATCTATGTTTTCTTTCAGAGACAAAATGTTCGTCTTTTCTTTTGAATAAATTGAAGCTGTGTTTGAATTATTCTGGGTGCTTTGTAGTTAACAGGGTTTGTTTGAGTGGTGGTCTATGTTTACTTTGGAAAGATGATGTGGAAGTTTCGATACGTAGTTATTCGGTTCATCATATTGATGCTTCTGTAGTGTTGCCTTCTAGAGTGGGGTAAAAATATGATAAAAATGCTCTCTAGAATACTATGCAAGTGCACATAGTCTGCAACAAGTGATAAGTAATTTATCGTATCCACAAGGTTTTGAATAGCTTCCACTCT
Source organism: Luffa aegyptiaca (assembly GCA_017139565.1). Classification (NCBI taxonomy): domain Eukaryota; kingdom Viridiplantae; phylum Streptophyta; class Magnoliopsida; order Cucurbitales; family Cucurbitaceae; genus Luffa; species Luffa aegyptiaca. The sequence continues at coordinate 31,746,989 of CM029397.1, forward strand.
ACCTATTTTATGTAACTCTTTAATGGTTTCAAGGTTGTTAAAATGATTGATTTTGATAAAATGCTAAAACAAAAGAAATAACAGAGTAGAAAGTAAACGGATAAAGCAGACAGATTGGAAACAGGCGTTGGTCAGGATTTGTTTTAAAGGATGCTCTAGCAATAATATTGATTAGGCAATTCTCTTGCAGTCTTATCAGCAGGATCCTCCCGAAACTCTGGATTTTTTGGAATGTGTTTCAACTCCAATGACGTGCTACCGATCAAGCACTAGGTGACTGGTTATCCCTAACTCAGTTACTGGCGTCCAGCAACACATAATGGTCTAGTGTGATTAAATGCCTACACCTCTCAAATCCTCCCTGAAACTAAGAGGTGATATTCATACCGGCTGGCCAGGCGGGCACAAAATAGGAATAAGCACAACAAAAATCAAGATGCTCAAATCAACATAAATTGCATAGAGAATGAAGTACGACAATTACATAGATCCTAACCAACACCTAAGTAAATTTAGTTCATGGAGTACAAAATAACACACACTACAATCTGAGTATGTGCATCCATAACTACAAGAAATTTACAAGAAAAGATTAATTCCCTTGAAGAAATCCGTAGTTGGTGGTCTTCTTGAATTCTCCAATCGTTCCTCCCTTATTCGGCTTCCAAAGATGGAAAGTAAGCCTCCACGAATAGAATAAGACTTTTCTCTCTCGAATTTGGAATGTCTTGGACTTGAGACGGCTACTTCCTTTTATAGAGTGGAGTCAACCCTAATTAGGTCAAATTTTACACGTGGAAAGCTCTCCAAGCTTCCTAGATTCGAGATTAATTCAGCTAACGCCACCTCATTTAATGAATCACGTGCGGCTCACGTGGCAGTTTTTCTCCTTGCTTTGCTGGATCACGGATTTTTCTCGCTCAAGTCGCTCAACATTATTTTCTACACAGAATAACTTCCAAAGCATCCATTCTTCTAAATGGGTTAAAACATATAATATCCATCTAAAAGCAACCCTATTTAACACAAATGACACACAAATCACTATAGAAATAATGCCTAAATAACTCCCTTTTGGAGAGTTATCATGTAGTATGGAACAACCTAGGTTGGAGATTTACAGGTATTTACGGCCAACCTGATTCTAATTTACGCACACAAACTTGGGATCTTATTCGGCGTCTTCAGAACAATGATGCCTCGCCTTGGGTTATTGGAAGAGATTTTAATGAGATCTTATGGGATCATGAGAAAGTGGGTGGTCCTATGCTTGATCAACGCTTAATCCGGAATTTTCGAGCGACTTTGGATGATTGCGGGTTAAGGGATTTGGAGTTCAACGGTGGCATCTTCACATGGTGCAATCGACGACAGTTAGGCGACTAAGTTAGCCTTCGTCTGGACTGTTTTCTAGCGAACCCCAAGTTTATCTCTCTCTAGCCTCATTGTCAGGTCACTAACTAGGATTGGGCAAAATCAGACCACAAGTGGATAGAACTTTCCCTGCAGGGAATTAATGCCAGGAGGAGCGATAGAACGGGAGCAAAAACCTTCAAATTTGAGGAATGTTGGACATAGGATAAGGAATGCTAGAATATTATCGTTCAGGTTGGAAATTAGGAGGATCTAGATGGTAGGGACAATACCCTCCATCAGAAATTGGGGCGGTGCGCGTCAGCGCTGGGGAAGTGGGGGCGAACTCAATTTAATGCACGGCGGGAAAATCTCAGGAAAGTTAAGGCCCAGATCAAAGAAGAATATGCGAGACCCTTACCTTTAGATTTCGGGAGGATTCATCATCTCGAAAGACAATTGGATGATTTGTTGTTGGAAGAAGAAATGTATTGGAAGCAACGATCACGAGAAAACTGGCTTAAGTGGGGAGATCAAAACACCAAGTGGTTTCATCAGAAGGCATCGACAAGGAGGAAGCGTAATGAGATTCGTGGAGTGGAGGATGAGCATGGTGCGTGGCATGCGGATATCGAGGAGATTCATCAGGTTTTTGAAGCTTACTTTAAAGATATACTTTGTACAAAAAATCTGTCGTCTGCAGATTTGGATAAGGTTTTGAAACACATTCCGCGTCGAGTCACCCCCGAGATGAGTCAATATCTAAACGCTGCTTATTCCCGTGAGGAAGTGGAAAGGGCGGTCAAGAATTTCCATCCAACTAAGGCTTCGGGTCCGGATGGGTTTCCAGCTTTATTTTATCAAAAATACTGGGAGATAGTGGATTCGCATACTGTGGACAACTGTCTTGCAATACTCAATCGGAAACGATCAATCAAGGAGTGGAATCACACAAACTTGGTTCTTATTCCAATGAAGCGACAAGCGAGGTTAGTCTCTGATTACCGCCCTATTAGTTTGTGTAATGTCTCGTATAAAATAATCACGAAGGTCATTGCTTATCGTCTGAAGAATGTGTTAAATCTGGTCATTGATGAATGCCAGTCGGCATTCATCCCGGGCCGCTCTATTTCGGATAATTTGATCATTGGTCACGAAACTCTGCATTTTCTAAAGTCTAAGAAAGGGGGAAAATAGGTTATGCGGCGCTGAAATTAGACATGAGTAAGACCTATGATAGGGTCGAATGGTCGTATCTTGCTGCAGTTCTGGATAAATTAGGTTTCCCTGGTGAATGGGTGACTTTGATCATGGATTGAAATTCTTCTGTTTCTTTCTCAATTATTATAAATGGCGAAGCGCGTGGCAATTTTGGAGCTTCAAGGGGTTTGCGTTAGGGGGACCTTTTGTCCCCCTATCTTTTCCTACTTTGTTTCGAAGGGCTTTCTTCTATGTTAGCAAGTGCTAGGAATAGTGATATCGCTGGTGTTTTGATAGCCCGTTTGGCACCTAAGGTGTCCCATCTGTTCTTTGCTGATGATAGTCTTATTTTTCTTAAAGCTAAGGCCACTGAGTTTGGTTGCTTCAGAGCCATTATGACAGACTATGAATGTGCATCGGGCCAATGCATTAATTTGGATAAGTCTATGGTTTTCTTCTCGAAAAACGTTCCGGGAGATACCAAATCCTATCTTGGATCTATTTTGCAGATGAGAGTAGTGGATAATCTGGGTTCTTACTTGGGATTGCCATTGTCTTTTCAGTGAGGAAAGAGTCACGATTTTAAATGCATAATGGACAAGGTGTGGTCGAAATTACAGGGTTAAAAGCAGAGGTTTTTCTCCGTAGGGGGTAAGGAAGTTCTTATTATGAGCGTTGTCCAAGCCATCCCTTCGTGCTATGGGCTGTTTTCGATTACCGAAGGGTTTTTTATCCAAAATTTCTGCTCTTTGTGCTAAGTTTTGGTGGGGCTTAACAGAATTGAAGCATCGGGTCCATTGGCGTAAGTGGGGGGAGTTGTGTAAATCCAAGGAAATTGGGGGTTTAAATTTCAGAGATTTGGAAACCTTTAACAAAGCCTTATTGGTGAAACAGGTGTGGAGGGTTTTCAACAATCCAAATTCTATGGTGGCACAGATTCTGAAAGGAAGGTACTATCCGTCAATGCCGCTTTTGGAGGTGGGTGCCCGCCCAAATGCTTCTTTCTTTTGGAGAGGGTTTACTTGGGGATTAGATCTTCTAAAAGATGGGCTTAGGATGAACATTGGGGATGGTCGGTCTATTAAGTTGGTTCTTGATCCTTGGATACCTAGGCCTCATTCTTTCAAGGTCTTAGATTATAAAGGATCAGAGACCCATATGAGGGCCTCTGAATATGTTTCCCCTTCGGGTAAGTGGGATGTCAACAAGCTGCGTCAGACACTATAGGAAGATGATATTCAGGAAATTTTGCGTATCCCAATTAGTAGACACGCGCCTGATAGATGGATTTGGCATTATGACAAACATGAAGAGTACTCAGTTAGGAGTGGGTACAAGCTGGGAATGCTTTTAAAATGTGAAGCATCGTCATCATGTACTGACTTGGAAAGTAAGTGGTGGTCTAGATTGTGGAAAACGCGCCTCCCATAAAAAATTAAACACTTTGTTTGGCGTTCTTTCCATAACTGCATTCCGATTGCGGTCAATTGATGGAGACACCATGTACCGGTTGATGGGATTTGCTCGTTTTGTTTGGAGGTGCCTGAGTCCACTGATCATGCACTTTTCCATTGTTCTAGGGCGAAGGAAGTGTGGATAAGAATGAACTTTGGAGACGAGGTTGGATGGAATATTGAGATGGATATAAAAGACAAATGGTAGCATATCAGGTCCTCTGCTTCTACAGAGGTGTTTGAACAAATTTGTGTAGTGGCCTGGGCTATTTGGAATGATCGTAACAACGCTCTACACAATAAACCGCTTCCCCCAGCCGAGCTCAGATGTGAATGGATTAGTGGATACCTGTCTGAGTTTATAGGTGTACATCAGCAACATGGTCGGCAAGTTCAATCGGTTCAGGTAGTCCACCAATTGATTACCCAAGGAGAGGACTTAATAATGCATGTTGACGCAACTTGTGATTCGGACCATCGATGTTGTGGCATAGGAGTGGTTCTTCGCAATCGGTTGGGGCAGTTGAAGTTAGCTTTGCATCAGGGGTCCTTGACATTCAGTAGTTCGTTATGTGCTGAGGCGATGGCGGTCCTTGAAGGTATGAAACTTGCATACCAAAACGGTGTTCACCGGTTGACTATTTTCTCAGATTCGCTAGCTTTGGTATCAATTCTTTTGCGAAAGAATAGGTGTGTGGTGGATTGCGCCATGATCATTTGGGATATTGAGAGCTTGTGTGGTTCGTTTAAGGAGATTAATTATTTCATGTTAATCGCGAGTTTAATTCTTTAGCTGATTCTCTAGCCCGTGTCGGGTTGTCTTCTACACCACAATTGTGGTATTCAAATTATCCAGAATGGATAGTCAGGGCTTGCTCAATGTGAGCAACGTTTCTTTCTATCCCCTCGGGGAAATCTTTTGTTTTAATATCATACTCTTATTCCCAAAAAACAAAATGTGCATCCAATGCGCATTAATTTTAACCATAGTTTTAATATGAATCCAATTCATATTTTAAACTTAACATTCGAACCACCTCGAATATTCAATTCCCCTTTAGTAAATTTACCTCAACACCCTAAATGAGCTACCGGTGGGACCTTATGGGCCTACAATTCAGAAGCTCCAACGATATGAGATTAATTAACTAAACTCATTAATCAATTAACCAATATTCGTTAACTGTGGTTCACTCCAGTATAGAACCACAACTGCACTCTTCTGACTGCAGATAAATTTCTGTGTCTATGGATATTGACCAATAACAGCAAGTTAGTCCTTCACGTGTTCGTAACCCCAGCTAGGTTAAATTACCGTTTTACCCTTGAGTTACATCTATATCCTTAAGTCTCCAGTGCTCCTCTAATGAACAACCTGTTTGAGGTCCAACCAACAAACAGAAGTCCCTCTCCTGCCATAGAGAGGGCAGGGCCCTTTGTTCAAGACCCGGAGACACCACTTATGGGAACACACCTCTACTTACCCTAATATCGGGAAGGAGTGAATTTCATCTTGTGTGATTATGTTCCCATCTCCCCACTCAGTCTTGTCCCCAAAATGGTAGGCTTATTGAGTCGGCGGGCAGGCCACTCTCACCCATACAAATCAAAGAACAATCCCTCGTGAACAGGAGTCCATAAACCACTCAGGATTGAGACTAAGTTGCCTAGGTCATTGATAACTCTCCAAAAGGGAGTTATTTAGGCCTTAGCTCTATAGTATTTTGTGTGTCATTTGTGTTAAATAGGGTTGCTTTTAGATGAATATTATATGTTTTAACCCATTTGGAAGAATGGATGCTTTAGAAGCTATTTTATGCAGAAAATATTGCGGAGCGACTTGAGGGAGCAAAATCCGTGATCCAGTAAAGCAAGAAGCAAAACTGCCACGTAACAGCTCGTAATCCATTTTAATGAAGTGGCGTTAGCTGAATTAGTTTCGGATCTAAGAAGCTTGGAGAGCCTTCCACGTGTACAATTTGACCTAATTAGGGTTTGATCTCACTCTATAAAAGGAAGGAGTCGTCTCAAGTCAAATACAATTCCATTTTTGGGTAATTCCAATTTCCATCTTTGGAAGCCGAATAAAGGAGGAAAGATTGGAGACTTCAAGAAGACCATCAACTACGGGTCTAATCAAGGGAATTAATCTTTTCTTGTAATTTCTTGTAGTTATGGATGCACATACTCAGATTGTAGCGTGTGTTATGATGAACCTTATGAACTAAATTTGCTTAGGTGTTGGTTAGGAATTATGTAATTGTCGTGCTTTATTCTCTATGCAATATATGTTGATTTGAGCATCTTGATTATTTGTTGTGCATAATTCCATTTTATGCCCGCCTGGCCAGCCGGTATGAATATCACTTCTTAGTTTCAGGGATGATTTGAGAAGTGTGTGGCATTTAATCACACTAGACCATTATGTGTTGGTGAACGCCAGTGACTGAGTTAGGGATAAGCAGTTGCCTAGTGCTTGATCGGTAGCACATCATTAGAGTTGAAACACATTCCAAAAAATCCAGAGTTCCGGGAGGATCCTGCTAATAAGTCTGCAAGAGAATTGCCTAATGAATAATATTGCTAGAGCATCTTTTAAAACAATTACTAAAATCCTGACCAACACCTGTTTCCAATCTGTCTGCTTTATCTGTTTACTTTCTGTTCTGTCTTTTCTTTTGCTTCAGCATTTTATCAAAATCAATCAATTTAACAAACCTTGAAACCATTAAAAAGTTACACAAGATAGGTAAAGTGAAAGTTATTCAGCCCTGTGGATACGATAAATTACTTATCACTTGCTGCGGATTGTGTATGCTTGCACAGTATTCTAAAGCTTATTTTTGCTATATTTTTACCCCACTCTAGAAGGCAACAGTCATCCTAGTGAAATAGAAACCTAACTAATCAACGGTGTTACAGCTAGTGGTTAACTATTTCGCGGTCCGGTCATATGCAAACTCATTGCACAGGATACCCCGACTCGCATGTCCCTTACACGAATGCGTTGGATCATTGCGTTTGTATCATAATACAAAGTGGGTCGTATCCATAGTGTCACCAGGATAAGGTACCCAGCCTCATCCCTATACTATAGACCCTTTAGGCTGTAACTTGAACAGTGATCCCCATATGTCCCCACTGATAAGGGTAAAAAATATACCTATTTTACCCTTATATTTAGCTCATTTCTTGGTCAAATATTGAGTGTTTAGGTCAATTTACTATTCCCGAGCTCAAAATATGCTTAGTTTGATAAGTTAGGGTGTTGAGAATTACTTTTGTTGAATTTAACTTATTTGTGCTTAAAAAGACTTGATTTTAAGAGAATTTGACTTAGTTGGCTGCTGTGCAGAAAAATAGAGGAAAAGATGAAATTCCCCATAAATGCGACCGTAGTTCTAGGAAGGCAAAAATGAAATGCGACCGCATTTCTGGAAAAACAGAGGCCGTTTCGAGTCGCACGCGGGTGGTTGTTGACGAGTCTTCTTCGCACCTAACTGGCTGTTTTGACCCCGAAACTGACTGGGCAACCTTCCAGCACCTATTTCGCAGTTCCTCAACCACTTTCTACACTATATAAGCTCGAGATTCGAAGTCAAATCGAAGCAAAACTCACTTGGAAGAAAAGGGTGGTGACAGAACCCTGGCTCGACGCCAATGAGTAGGGATGCCCGAGGTCCTTCTTAGATGACCAAATTCTAACTCGAGAGAGAGTCAGACATCAAACCTTGTGGTTTGTAGAGAGTTTCACCCATTCCCACCTTGTAAAAGTGAGAAGTGGAGTGTCTTAGTGAACTCTAGAAGGATTGAGTAAACAAAAAACACCTATAATATTTAGCTATCTCCTTTATTTCCAGCTCTTGAATCTTTTCATTATTATTTCAATGAAAATGTGTTCATTTGCTTTTTATCCCATCATGAGTAGCTAAATCCCGTTGAGGGGTTCAATGTGGTGAATTCCCTTATGGTTTAATGGCTTGAAAGTGTTTTATTTGCTTAAGTTGTGTTTAATGCATGTCATTCTTTATTGATTATCACTCTAATGTTGTTGAGTTTAATTTGATCACTTAGATTTTGCATGCTATGTGAGTTTGATCTCGAAAGGGACAAACGATATCGGTTCTCATAAAGGTGATATAGGAGAAAAAGCTCGAAAGAGATTGTTCGGCGGTATAGGGCAAGCTGCCTAAGGCACCCTATATCGACTATAGGGTTACAGGTTGCATTCGTGAATTATCTATGTCAAAGTCGAGTTCCAGAAATGGGCATAACGGTACTCGCTTAGCCTTCTAACGGTTTTTGGAAGTTAAATCTGACCCAATGCATTAAATACACTTAAGTTAGATATTGCATAAGTATGGTTGTTACCTTAGGGATGAATCCATGTTGAATACCTCGTTTTATCTTATTGTTATTCTTTATTATTTTATTGCTTGTTTTGTTTATCTTTTCAAAAACCCAATCAATCAACTTATTTTCTTTGGTTACCTTTTTCAAAAGCAATCATTTGAGTAGTTTCTTCATCAAATTTGAATTTCCAATTTAGTCCTCGTGGGATCGATACCCTTGGAGTACTTCTAAGGTTTTTTATTACTACGTGCGACAGTGTATACTTGCACTTAAGTGTTGGCTGAATTATTCTTTATTATCTCACTTATCATCTTATCTCACATCCATCTATTCATCTGACGACGCACCACCCACATACTAGTTCAAGTCTCATACTAACAACCTAGGATGTTTAGTTTATTTGATTAGGGTTATTTTGGCAAGATATACGCAATACAAACAATAATAAATGAATAATACATCAAATATCATTTTATTAATGTTCGGTCAAATGTTTACATTTACTATCCACGAGTTTTAGAGCATAAAACGCAACAGTACTCTCATGGATAATACCATTTAGTTCACAAAACTCCTTGGGAGACTTATCACTGTATTCACCTCCCCTATCGGATCTTAACCTTTTAATCTTTTTATCTAGTTGGTTTTCTACTTCTGCTTTGTATTTCCTAAACATGCTACTAGCTTCATTTTTTGATTTCAGAAGATATATTTTCGTGTATCTAGAGAAGTTATCGACAAAAGATATATAATAGTTTTTGCCACATTTGCTAATAGTGTTTTTGAAATCACCTAGATCAGAGTGAATTAATTCAAGCAGTTCAGTGCATCTAGTTGTAATAGGCTTAAAAGGTTTTTTAGCAAATTTTTCCTCTACACATACATAACATCTACTATCTTCAGGTGTCTCAGATACATTAAGAAGATGCAATTTTTTAAGCCTTTTAATTGATGCAATATTCACATGACCTAGTCTACCATGCCACACATCAACAGATTCAACAATATAAGCAGAGTGAGACGTACTTTCATTCGTTTCAACAGGAATAGAGACAATATTTAAAACAAAAAGACCATCGGCTAAATACCCCTTACCAACAAAGTCACCATTTTTAGTGATGACAACCTTGTCAGCTTCAAACATAATTCTAAGTGCTGCCCTGTTCAACAGACTTCCAGACACCAGATTCCTACGCAATGAAGGAACATACAACACATCATTCAGAGATAAAGTTTTTCCAGAAGTAAGTTGCAAGAGAATCTTCCCTTTCCCAAGTACTCCAGCTGTGGTTGAGTTCCTCATGTATACGCATTAGCCGTCAACAGTGTCATGGAGCTTGTGGAACAGGCTTCGGTTTGAGCAGAAGTGTCTTGAGGCACCAGTGTCAAGAATCCAGTCTCATTTATTTTCCAACAAGTTAGCCTCCACCACCACTGCAGCAATGATGTCGTCTGCTTCAACAACGTTGGCTTGTGCACCAGTAGGCTTCCGATCTGGTTTCCCTTTCCTCTGGTTGCACTATTTGGATTTGTGCCCTGGTTTTCCGCAGACATAACAGATCAGCTTGCACTTCTCCTTCTCTATTTTCCCGCTAGGAGACTTGAATTGATGGTTCTTCTTCTGCGAGGATTTGTCTTTATTTTTATTTTTAAACCTATCTTTTGATGTAGGACATTGTGATAGTCACTCCATGAAGAAGGAAATTTCTCGAGCAGGACATTCACCTGAAGAATCTCGCACATTTTCATACCCTCGGTTAGAATGTTGGCCACCAGATTCTTGTACTCGTGGACCTGGTCCATCACTGGTTTGTCATCCACCATTTGGAACTACAACCACTTACCGACCACGTACTTCTTTCTGCCTTTGTCATCGCCGCCATATCTGGACTCCAGAGTGTCCCAAATTACCTTAGATTACTTGTGATCAACGAACAAGTTGAACAGCGAGTCATTCATGTGATTGAGGTGATGACCGTGAATCGTCTTATTGTCTTTCTCGAATTTTTTTGGATCAATGTCAACACCGCCCTTTGATTTTTTAGGAACTGTTTAAACCTCTTTAGAACTGTGTGGATCAGGCTAGACCTCCTTAGACTTTTCCAGATCAGTGGTAGGTGCTGCTCTTGATTTCTCCGCATAAATGGTGGTGAGAATGTAGTCGACCTCCAGTTGTTCGAAGAAAATGAGCAGTTTTTTAGACCAACGACGGTAGTTAGAACCATCAAAACAATTGTTGTGTCGTGGATGAGACCACTACCTCGAAAGCAATTTTGGCACGACCACGATGCTAAATCATCTACGTCGGTTGCTCCCCAAGGTTAACACAACACCCTTCTCATTCATGCACTTGAGAGAGAAATATTTGGAATTAAGAAGAAATGTAATTAGATCGAATTGAGTGATCTGAAACTCTGCTCAGGAAAGTATTTATAGGAAAGTGTCCATAACCGAAGGAAACCAATCAGCAGGGATGTGTGCCACGTGTCCTCACAGTAAGGATGGATCGAGTGCCACATGTCCAACGGTCAATGGCTGACTCGACTGGCGTGGAACGGACGGACGACTCGAGTGAAAGTATAAGAACTAAAATGGATAAAAAGAAAATGAACAGACCAAAAGAAAATGAACAAACCAAAACCATCACTATTTAAGAGACCATAACCATCACTATTTAAAATACGAAGACCAAAACGAACATTTGAAAAGTTTAAAGACTAAAATGGACTAAAGTGAAAGTATAGGAACTAAAATGGACGTTTCAAAAGTAAAATGATCAAAATGAACATAGACTAAAATATTTAAGTCGAGATGCATTATTCAACTATTGTATGACAATTTTGCTAGGTCATTTATTGTGTAATAGTTTATTAAATATAATTAATTAAAAAATTGTTCATAAAAAAAGCCTCAAATTTCATACTATCTATCTATTTCCTAAAATTTCTCATAATTTGTTTGTAAAATTGCTTTGGATTTAGAAATGTTTTTTTTTTTGGAAGAATCATGAACATTAAGTGGTTGTAGTTTAGTGGTGAGAATTCCACGTTGTGGTCGTGGTGACCTGGGCTTGAATCCCAGCAACCACACAATTTTTGTCTTTAAACATTCACTTTTGTGTCCAGTAGGTCCCCCAACTTTCAATTTTGTGTCTAATAAGCTCTCAACCTATTCAACATTCAACATTCTTTAAAATTAACAAGCTTACTAGTCAAAAAATTGGAAGTTTAGGGTCCCAATAAGCATCATTCAATTTTATATCTAATATAGATTGACTAATTTTTAAAAATCTTGAATATATGACGAGACCTATTAGACACAAAATTGAAAGTTCAGGGACCTATTAGACATTTTTAATGTTCAAGGACCTATCAGACACTAAATTGCAAATTCAAAGACCTATTGACACTTTTTTTAAATTTAGGGACCAAATTAATACAACCCTAAAAGTTTAGGGGCTAAACTTGTAATTTAACCTAATCTATATTTAACATATTTGAATCTGATTCAAATTTCTTAAAATCTCCTCCAACATATTTACCTATTTGAGTCTTATTCAAATTTCATATATATATGTATATATATTAGTTTTTTTAGTTTAATCTATCTTTTTTTTTTTTAATAACACGTTTAATGTATCTAATACATTAATAAATTATTCTCGTTCATATTTCATGTATCAAATATATTAAATATATTTTCTCTCATTTAATATATCGAGTATACTAAATGTTAATTTGAACATTGCAAATTTTCCTTTTAACAAAATTGATCTATTGGTCTTATTTCTTAATAAATTAATTTTCATTCATTAACTCTAGTTCACTCCACTAATAGACTGTAGAGTTCCACTCTTAAACACGGCAAGAAAAGTTGTGTCCATGGAAACCATTACTTGCAAGTTGATCGTTCACGAATTCTTCACAGTTAAAGTTGAGTCAAAAGTTTGTTTTATCCCTTTAATTACATTTTATATCTTAAATACCCAATGATTCTCTATCGAACCATCTATTTATAATTCAATCATAAATTAAGTCTCTCTTGAATCAGGAGAGAGTGAGACCTCATTAATTAAGTCTCAAAATCAACATTCAAGGAAAATAATCGTCTACTTTTCCTATATGGGAATGAGTGAATTTCATTTTGTGGAACATATGTTCCCACCTCCCTGTTTGGTCAAGTCCCTAAAATGATAGAGTTATTGAATTGACTACAAAAGCCTTACTCACATTGTATATGTGATGTACGTGCGAGTGCAAGTATACACTATCGACTCAATAATAAATGGAGGGTACTCCAACTATCAAATTTCTAGGGAACAGGTTTGCAATGAAATTCAATTTTGAAGAAGAACCTCCTCAAACTTGCAACAAAAAGGGTAACAATAAATGATGAGAGAAATTTGGTTTTTGGAATGAAAATAACTGCAATAACAAACTAAAAAATTCAAGGGAAGAAGAGCGAATTCAAGTGTTGTTTCAACATTAGCAGAATTATGGCGTCATGTCTTCTTCGTTCTTCCTTTCTCCTTCACCTCGTCGAAACAAACGTCATCTCTTCGCCAAAACATCCAAAACCGACCAGAACCGACCGATTTTTGCTTGTGGTGGGTCGGTAGGTTCCATAAAACTCCAAAAACAAACATGCACCGACTGACTAAAACCAAAGTATCGGTGGTTGGTGTCGATTTGAGCCCGAAATTAATGTCGACCGACCGATGATCACCCCTACTTTTTAATATGGCTAACAAATAAAGTTTTCTTTGTTTATTTATGTTTAACATTGTGTATGAAGGAAGAAATATTATTTTTTTCATTACGGAACATTTAGTATAAGGGAGTTATAACGTAGAATGACCAAAATGTACAGGGACTAAAATAGTATTTAAATAGAGTTGCATTATTCAAATATTGTATGAAAATTTTGCTAGGTCTAAATGTAATGGTTTATTAAATATAATTAATTAAAAAATTGTTCATAAAACAAGCCTTAAGTTTCATACTATCCATAGATCTTTATGTTCCCTAAAGTTTCACATAATTTGTTTATAAACATGATTTACATTTAAAATGTTTTTCGAAGTGTTTTAATCAACAAGTGGCTGTAGTTTAGTGGTGAGAATTCCACGTTGTGGCCGTGGAGACCTGGGCTCGAATCCCAGCAGCCACATGCTTTCTCTTTCTTTTTTCTCTCCTATTATTATTTAATAGGTTCCTTAACTTTTAATTTTGTGTCACCTTCTTAAGATATTCAATTTTTTAAAAAAATTAACTAATCTATTAGTTCAAGACTACCACAAAGTCTTCCTCGATTTGTATGGCCTTGACATATTCAAGGTTTTTAAAAATTAACTAACCTTTTAATTCAAGACTACCGCGAAGTCTTCCTCGATTTTCTATGACCCTTACATATGCAAATTTTTTAAAAACAAACTAATTTATTAGTTCAAGATTACCACAAAGCCTTCCTTATTGTGACTTGAACATAGCACCAAGACTTATCAAACTTCTTGAAAGAAACATATAGGAAATTGGGAGGAAAGAATTCAAGAATTTTCTATCTTTGGAGAGATGTATATTTTTAGTCCAACCTAGAGGTCCTATTTGTAAAGACCTAGGATAGAACTTTGTCAAAATCAAACAATATATTATAATATCTAATGATATATATCTATACGAATATATTTTAATCTCATTCAAAGCTTTCTCCTACAAAATATATTGAATCTCATTTAAATTTCTTATATATTTTTTTCTTTTAATGTATCTAATATATTAAAGTATTATTTTCCTTAATATTTAATGTATCAAATACATTAAATATATTTTTATTTATTTAATATATCAAATATATTAAATGTTAATTTGAACATTTCAAATATTCCAACAAAATTGATCTCTTAATGTTTTTATGAAGTACCAATAAGACCTTATGGACCTACAGATTACAAACTTCAACAATACAAAATTAATTTGTTAAACTTTTTAATTAATTAATTTTCATTCATTAACTCTAGATCACTCCACTATGACATTGAGTTACACTCGTATGCACCGCAGGACAAGCTCTGTTCATGCATATAATCTTACTTGCAAGTCGATCATTCACCAATTCTTTGTAGTTCAGGTTGGGTCAAAAGTTAGTTTTATCCCTGTAATTACATTTTATACCTAAGTACCAGTGATACTCTATTGAACCATATCTGTTTATGATTCAATCATAAAATAAATCCCTCTCGAACCAGGAGAGGGTGGGAACCTCATTGATTAAGTCTCGAAATAAACACTTATGGAAACTAGTGAATTCTATTTTGTTAAACATAGGTTCCCAACTCCCTATTTGGTCAAATCCCTAAAATGGTAGGCTTATTGAATCAACTAGAAAAGTCGCTCTTTTCTATGCAAATCAAAATGCAAGCCCTCATATACAAGAGTCCATAACTCACTCAAGATTAGATCAAGCTAGCTATATATGACCATCCTGTGAAATATTAATCTTTTCAATTAACAAATTTATAAAGAGAGATAAAATTTTTTGCTTATATGATACCCTTATTCACATGTCTTCACATGAATGATTTGGATCAAATCATTTGTAACTGTTACAAAATGAGTTGTATCAATAGTCTTACCAAAGACAAGACACTTAAACCTTATCCATATACTATAAACTTTTTACGCATTACTACTTGAACACGATAATCTTGTATGTCAACTATATATTATATTGTTTAAGATTACATTAATAACCTTGGATTTTCACAACAATTGGAATAATGAGTTATACACACAATATAAAAATAATAATTATTATTTTATTCATGAATGAGAAAATTTTAATGCAAAAGTATGGGGCTTTAGGGCACAATCTATATTTGTATCTTAAACCTCTTTACTCCCTTTATTTTTGTCTCGTATTTTGTAATTATCCAAGAAGATTTCTCACCAAGAGTAATCACCATTGCCGTTCATAGAGAAATTGCTCACAGCAATTGGATAATGTGTTACACACAATAACCTTCATCTCCACCATTCTCATGAAACTGTTTAAGATTACATAATAACCTTGGATTTTCACAACAATTGGATAATGCGTTACACTCCATATAAAAATAATAATAAATTATTTTATTCAAGAATGAGAAAACGTACAAGGAGTTATGGCACAATCTATTTCTTACATAATATATATATACATATCTGAAATCTGTTTACTCCTCTATTTTTGGAGAAATTTGTACGGATGACCCATTTTTGAAGGTCGTAATGAAATTTAACCTACTTTTTCAGAATAATGGAGAATGTCTTTTTGCTAATGTCACCGCGCACATTTTATTACTGTGTTGCCCCTCCACAGACCAGCGAAATCGATTCCCGCTCTCGATCCATGATCTCACTTCACACTCTCACTTCTCGGACAGTTTCCTAATTTTCTATTGTCTTTTAATCAATTCACGATTCTCGCTATCTCTCGATGTCGTACTCTCGTTCGCGCTATCGCTACGCGGTCCGATGAAAAATGACACTTCATATTTTAAAATACTTGGTTACTTAAATGGAAATTCTCGGTAACTTAAACGGTGTTGTCACTTTTGTCTTTTCACTTTAATTCCTCGGTTACTTGAACGACGATCTCACCGACCACATGTAGGTTTTTTGTGCATTGGTGATAATTCTCGTTTCTCAGTGTGTGTCAAGGTCTTTGATACGAACCGAGGTGTCTTAATCAAGCTACAATAACCCAAGATACTTCCAAACTTTAGAGTTAGCTTTTTGAAAGATGATTCTCGGATTTAAGGCATTTTTATTGTAATTTTCAGTTTTAAAGTTGTGTTTTTAATGTTTTAAGTTACTTTTAAGTTAGTGGTCATTATAGCATTGATGGGGATGAAGGTTACAACCTTTCATATGACCATAGGTTATGTTTGAAGGCTATAAATAGCCATCTATGTAGTTGCTTTGAGGGAAGATTAGTTTTGATGGAATTTCAATGAAAATGAAGTCTTTTGAGCCTAATGGCCATGAGCAACTTTGCATATCTTGTGTTTAGATTTGCATGCTAGGATCATTCAAGTAGCGTTGATCAAACTACTTGTGGAGTGATTCGAATCTCGAGTTTAGAAACGAGTTTTCTCTACTCTTGATCTTGATCGTCAAGGTAAATCCGTTCTATCTTCTTCCTTGGGATGAAATCATCTTGTTTTGGGGGTCTTAGCATTTGAGATTTAGGGGTTTGCATAACCATAAGGGTTCTTAGATCCAATTGGCTCGGGCTGTCATATCAGTCTTGCTTTTCAACCCTTTTTTTACTTCTGTTTCTTCTTTTTTTTAGTGGCTTGTAATTGATTTCACGACTTTCGCTCTCGAGGTCGAACGACACTCTAGCTCTCGCTTATCGGAAATCCTCGGTTACTTAAACGACGCTCTCACTTGTCTCTTCACTTTAATTCCTCGGTAACTTAAACGACACTCTCACCTCTCTCTCTTCAATTTAAATTTGCGGTCACTTAAACGACCCTCTCACATATCATTCCCCTTACTCGACGGTCGACGTTCCAGACACCAGTTAGTGCCCTTTTCTTGATTGGCTTCGTGGATATGCACTGTTTCGTTCTGGTATTTTCCTTGGCCATATGTATGTAATACTTACGACGATCGTTGCATACGTGCAAGATTAGAATGACACTTGTTTTAAAGATCATTGAGTCTGAGTGTTTTCCTCCTCAAATCCCCATTTGTTGAGAGCACGAGCAAAAACAACCTTGAAGAAATGTGGTACGGATGCTTTACAAAAGCCATCTACGTCGTTTTGTTGGTGACTAGAGGAAGGGTTTAGGGGAAAATTTAAAAAAAGACTTTTGTTCCTCGTGGTTCAGGAGCAAGAACAACCTTAAAGAAATGAGGATTATCCCCATTTGTAGAAAAGGTGGTTCTTGCTCGTGACCCTCAAGGAACGAAAGTGATTTTTAAAATTTTCCACTAAACCCTTCCTCCAGTCACCAGCAAAGCGACGTCGAAGGCTCCTGTAAAGTTGTGGTATGGGCTACTACAATAAGAACTGTAGTAGTCCAAACCTAATGAAGCAGACTTGACAAAAAGTTCCCATATTCTCTGATGAAGCTATTCGGAATCATCCAGAAGCAATGGGGGAAGTTGTCACTAGAACCCTTCCATTTGCAGCCATATTTCGAGTTTTAAATATGTATATGTATAGGTTGTGATTTGGGATGTCGTTTTGAGAACCAATAGTTAATATACGAAAATGTTATTGTAATCTAATTTTTTAGGGTTGTTGTTTTATTCTGAATTGAAGGTGTTGACTTCTCCTTCCATTTCCATATTTTCCAATGAAACTCTTTGAACTACTGTTGTTTCTTATGTTGTCATGAGTGTAATCATGTCATTACCATTTCATTATGATTGAAGTTCTCATTAATACTGAAGTATTTGAAGTAGGTGTTCACTTCTTTAAATTGCATGCATTATGTAATCGAGAACGAGACCGAGATCATGACTCGAAAATCCAACATAATGCATGCGATGTTGACGAAAAAACGTTAGTGTGAGGTTCATCAAGAGTGATACCTAGATCGTCGAGAGCTTGAATCGAGAAAAATGCATGCATTATCTGGACGAATTAAAAAAGACAAGTGTGAGGTGATTGTAGAGCGAGATCGAGATCAACGAGAGCGTGAGATCGAGAATCCAGCATAATGCATGCATTCTGTTAACGAATAAACGAAGACGTGTGAGGTTAATCGAGAGCGAGAACGAAATCACCCAAGTGCGTGGATCGAGAATCGAACACAATGCTCACATTCTGTGGACGAAGAAAAATTCAAGAAAAAAAGACAAGTGTGAGGTTGATCGAGAGCGAGAACAAGATCACCCAAGTGTGTGAATCAAGAATCGAACACAATGCTCGGATTTAGTGGACGAAGAAAAAAAGACAAGTGTGAGGTTGATCAAGAGCGAGAACGAGATCGCCCAAGTGCGATAATCGAGAATCGAACACAATGCTCGCATACTGTGGACGAAGAAAAAAAGACAAGTGTGAGGTTGATCGAGAGCGAGAATGAGATCATCGATAGCGATACCGATTCAACTTTTTTTATTCATTAGTTTGGTGTGTTCTTTATAAGTTTTTTTAATCCAATTAAACTGGTTCTTAATCCAACTATCCTACATATTGATCAGTGTATGTGAACATGTTGATGTGAATTTTTCCTACCGCAAGCGCACGGGTCAAGTTTTAATATAGTGATTTTCATGTTAACGAGTATCGTCCTCTGGATTGGGTTTCTAAT
Organism: Luffa aegyptiaca; assembly: GCA_017139565.1. Taxonomy (NCBI): domain Eukaryota; kingdom Viridiplantae; phylum Streptophyta; class Magnoliopsida; order Cucurbitales; family Cucurbitaceae; genus Luffa; species Luffa aegyptiaca. The sequence goes on from CM029397.1 coordinate 31,765,655, forward strand.
CAAATTAATTATCGCAAAAATCTTGTCCAATTTTATCTAGGGATTTAAACTTAATGATGATGAAAGAAATCAAGACACAAAAGCTAAAAAGTGTGGAATTCAAATGATGAAAACTCTTAGGGAATTGATTTCACCTATTGGGGTTGTGAATTAATTAATGGAATTATGACATGCAATGACTCATAAATCTAGGATTTTCTATTCTCATATTTATCTCTCCCAAGCATAAATAACTCTCACACATATGACTAACCCGATATATTTTTGAACTAAGCTTTCTAAGGAAGAATTTTCTTTTAAAGGGGTATAACTTGAAAATGAAGAATTGCAAAATTGTGGTGGTTCATCAGGCACAGATTCCCTAAGAGGCCACCCAAAATTGTAAAAAAACATTCAAATCAATTAAAGCATCAACGATAATTAGGCTTTCAATTAAATGCAAAACACCAAATAATAGCCCAACAAGAACAAAGGTCTAAGACTCAATCATAAAAGGAAATAAAACAAAAAAGGAAAACAAAACAAATAAGGAAAAGGCAATTAAGGAAAAAAACAAATAAGGAAAAAAATAAAAAACTTGATGCGCGATTTGCTTACCGCAAGTGTACAAGTCAAGTAATAATATAGTGATTGTGAAATCGAATGTCGTCCTCTGGATTGGTTTTTAAGTTAAATTAAGTATCGTGAATAATCTTGTTCAATTTTGAAAGTGTTAATATCTAAAAAGCGGAAGCAATTTTGGATCTTAGGCACATAAGAAGCTCAATTTGATCAATTAAGACATGTTGTTCATATGGAGAAAAATAGAGACATATTACCAACCTTGATTCAATGGAGAAATTGGTTGGACTTCCTTCTTGTTTTTCTTCACCAACGAATCACGAACCACCAAAGGATCTTCCTTGCTATCCTCAAGCCTTTGGAATGGATTGTGGGATCCTCAAGTGATGGAATTGAAGTGAAAAAGCTTGAAGAACAAGCTTATGAAGATGGGTGATGTGAGTATGGATTTTGGAAGAAATTCAGTAGCTTTTCAAGCTTAATTCTTTCAGCCTTCTTCTTCAGTTACATAGAGGGAATGAACATGAAGAAAAGGCCCAGGGATTGACACCAATTCAGCTCCTATTTAGTGGAGTATGGAGTGGCTTAAGAGAGGGGAGTGCATGGGTTTAGTCACCATGCACTCCACCTCCAAAAAATAAATTTTAATTTGATTTTAATTAATTCAAGATTATCTTGAATTAATTCATTTAATTATTTAATTTTTAATAATCTGAATTTTGAAAAATCAATTTTTCAATTTTTTTATTTTAAATTAATTTAAAATAATTATTAATTTAATAATTAATAATTAATTTAATATCTTAATATTAAATTAATATTTTGCCGCCATTCTCGAACATTTATGAAATGTCATTTTCAATCATGAATCCCTATTCATGTATTTAAATATTTAAATCATATTTAAACATTAAATATCTCACATACTCGGTTTTCACAAAACCCGACGTTCCAACAACGCCTATCACCTCTATTCATTTTTCTCAACATGAACTTAAAGTAATTCATATTTTATCCATCATATTGTTCCAAAGGTTAGTCTCGAGCTAGCAAGGGGACCTAATGGACCTACAGATCATGGGCTCCAACGGTACGAGGTTAAACTAGCCAAACTCTTTTAACCTAGTTAACTGTTGGGTTCCCAGAGTGAGTAAAAATAAAGTGAAATTAAACTCTAGAACATTTGTGCAAGCATACACAATCCGCAACAAGTAATAAGTATTTATCGAATCCAGGGTCTGAATTAGCTCTCACTTTATCTATTTTGTGCAACTCTTTAATGGTTTCGAGAGTAGTTAAAATGATTGGTTTTTTATAGAATGCTGAAGCAAAAGAAATGATAGAACAGAAAGTAAACAAATAAGCAGACAGATTAGAAACAGGCGTTGGTCAGGATTTAGTAATTGTTTTAAAAGATGCTCTAGCAATATTATTGATCGGGCAAAACTCTTGCAGTCTTATTAGCAGGATCCTCCCGGAACTCTGGATTTTTTAGAATGTGTTTCAACTCCAATGACGCACTACCGATCAAGCACTAGGCAACCGGCTATCCCTAGCTCAGTCACTGGCGTTCACCAATACACAATGATCTAGTGTGATTAAATGCCACACACTTCTCAAATCATCCCTGAAACTTAGAAGTGGTATTCATACCGGCTGGCCAAACGGGTATAAAATATAAATGAGCACAACAAATAACCAAGATGCATCAAATCAACATATATTGCATAGAGAATTAAGCGCAGCAATTACATATTTCCTAACCAACACCTAAAGTAAATTAGTTCATAGCACACATGGCAACACACACTACAATCTGAGTATGTGCATCCATACTTACATAATAATACAAGAAAATACTAATTCCCTTGATCAACTTCGTAATTGATGGTCTTCTGGAGGTCTCCAATCTTTCTCCTCTATTCGGCTCCCCATGATGGAAATGAGAAAATGATATCTTCCCCAAAAATGGAATGCATTTGATTTGAACGGCTCTTCCCTTTTATAGAATGAAGACATGCTTGAATTAGGTTGACCTAGACACGTGGATGGCTCTCCTTGCTCCTTGAATCCGAGAATAGCTTAACTAATTTCAGTTCATTAAAATGGATAACGAGCTGTGACGTGGCAGTTTTACTCCTTGCGTTGCTGGATCAAAGATTTTGATCCCTCAAGTGGCTCAGCAATATATTCGGCACAAAATAACTTCCAAAGCATCCATTCTTCCAAATGGGTTAGAACATGCAATATTCATCTAAAAGCAACCCTATTTAGCACAAATGACACACAAATCATTATAAAACTAAGGCCTAAATAACTCCCTTTTGGAGAGTTATCATTAACCAACATCCGTTAACTACCGGGACACTCCACTATAGCCTTATATTTCCATCCACTCGATATAACCATGATTAGTAAGTCAATCCTTCACAGGTCGTTCGTTACTATAGACAGGTCAAATGTCCGTTTTACCCCTATAATACATCTTAGTTCCTTAAGTCCACTGGTCCTCTATTTAACAATTTGTTTATGGTCCAACCATAAAACAAGATCCCTCTCAGGCCAATGAGAGGGTGGGGCCCCTTGTGCAAGCCTTGAACAAAGCACTTAAGGGAACAACCTCTCTATTATCCCTGTATCGGGTTGGAGTGAATTTTGTTTTGTTTTACTATGTCCCCAACCATCCATCTAGTGTTATCCCCAAAATGGTAGGAATATTGAAGGGTACTTTTATGACCACTCTCACCCATGCAGATCAAAGGATAACCTTAAACGAACAGGAGTTCATAGTAAGCTCAGGATTACGATCGAGTTACCTAGATCATCACATGAAATAATCAGTCTTAACAGTAAACGACGTTATAAAGTAAGAGTGACTTATTTCTCGGTCTAGTCTTGTGTAAACATCTTTTACACAGGATGCCCCTACTCGCATGTCATTACACGAACGATCCAGGATCACGTCATTTGCTTTATTCGCAAAGCAGGCCGCATCCATAGTGTTACCAGAACAAGGTACCCAACCTTATTCATTTACTATAGACTATTTAGGTTATATACTCGAACTTGATCCCTGTCCATATTCATGATATAGTTCGAGTATCTCATGTTATAACCATGGATGTTTCTATTTGGATTATAAGATATAAATAAACAATTTCACTGAATAACATCTTTATTTATATAAAGGATAACAAAACTTGAGTTCTAGAACATAAACCCCAACAAATTTTATTTAGGGAGCAAAACTTAATGCAAAAGATAAATCTAAAGACAAAAAACATAAAATAAAAGGTGGAGATTCAAATGGAAAGACTCTTAGGGGAATTGATTTCATTGTTTGAGATTGAGAATTAATTAATGGGATGAATTTAGCGTGCCATTATTTTACAAGTCTCGAAACCTTGAATCACAACTATCTCTCCCGAGCCTAATTGATTCTCATGCATACAACAAACTTGATATCCCTATCTAAGTTCATTAACATGCAAGGCTTTGGGCTTAGTTCTTTCAACAACTTCTAAAGTGATTCTAAATTCCGTCATGATCTTAGAATTCAACTTAAGTTATGCAATTTGGATCTAAGCTAAATCCTCTCTCCCGAGTTGGATTCAACACTAAATCACATTCAATCAATGGCCAATTAATCAAATGCATTATAACATAATTGCATGAATAAAATAAAAGCACATTCATACCAAAAATCAATCCAACAAACTAAACAACTTCATCAATCCCTAAGACAAACAACTAGCAACTCATAGTCTTGAAACTACAAACACTAATTGAAAGAAAAGCCATAAAAGCAACAAGAGGTAAGGGAAGAAAAAGGAAAATTCTTGAATCTGTTGAAACCGACACGTCCCCGTCACGATCTCCCCGTCTTCAAGCTTGGTTCCCACTCCTTGGCCTTGCTTCAGCTCCCACAGAAGGTCTCTAGTCAAAATTAGGTCTAAAATCTAACCAAATGGACTCCCCCAATCCATAGCGCAAAATGTTCTTTATATAAGGAATCTGTCGACAGCGTCGAAACGCTGTCCATTCTTCTACCAAAAACAGAAAAGGAAAGGCGGCGCCGAGACGCTAAGGGGCAGCGTCGAGACGCTGTCCCAAGCTCCAGCCTACTGCCCGCTCGGGTTTGCCTCAAATGTAAGCCCCAAACTTCGATCCTTTTTGCTTTTTTGGCCTCTTTTAGTGTCCCGAGCATCCGATTAACTCAAATTTCTTGATTTAGCTCCAATAATTAATTCCTACAAAAAGAACATGAAAGTGCATTAAATTGGTCCAAAATCACTCAAAGACTAACTAAAATATATCGAGAAATATAGCTCGTTATGCGCGCTATCAAACACCCCTAAACTTAAGCTTTTGCTAGTCCTCGAGCAAACTAAAAATTAGACATCGATTGTAAAAGGATGCAACAACACACAACTCAATCCTCAAGGCTCAAAAGTCAATAATCAAGCAAATAAGAGACATGCACACAAGGCCCAATGAAGGAGACAAATCGAAATTTTTCCAAAATTAATTTGCATACGAGAGATCTAACTTACTTAGATTGGACTCTACGAGGTCGGAGTTGGATTATAAAACTCTCAACTCATCTTCCCTCTACACTGGCGCTAAGGATTTACTAATGATCCACTAGAACAAATTAGATTGTTTTATCCATACCTAGGTGCTTTAATTTTAAAAAAGAATCAAGCATTTAAATGTGGCATTAGCTTTCACACACCTACTGTAGGGACTCATAACCCGAGTTTAACCCTTGGTTGGCCTAACTGATCACAACAGGGATAGCTCTTTTTGCCTAAATCATTTTTATACATTGCATAGTGTGTACACAAGCCGGCATTATTTTTCTTTCAATTGTAAGAGCAAGAATGATGTTTCATTTAAACATAGCAAGCATATATTCTTTTCTTTCCTCCTAGGCGAGATTAAACATGCTAATTTGCAACAAATAGTCTCTTTAGCTCTTCCCTACACCTATCGAGGTGACAACAAGCATATAACCCTAATAATTCGCTCCTAAGCATTCAAATCCAACTCTAAGATATGAAAAATACTCCATTAATGCAAGACATCTCATGGAAAAAAATTTTAAGTCTCCCTTTTTGGGACACTCATGCTTACAACTCATCAAACGCTTAAAAGTTGACAAAAGAGCCTATCCTAGGAAGTCATAATCATGCCAAAAATAACATCCATAAACAACCACATGCCAATTTCACAATAAGCTAAAAAATATAGCCCGAACTCAGATGCTCAAGGGCTCAACAAGCAAAGCATTCCGCCCCAAACTTAAAACATGCATTGTCCTCAATGTATAGAAAACTACAACCTAAGCATGAGAACAAGAAAAGTATGGAAGGGGTGAAGAATACTGCCCTGGAATGATGACCTTCTCATGAAAGCAAGCAAACTTAAGTTATGCAATTAGGATTAAGCTTTTCAGCTTCGTTTGAGGTTGTGCCCTCTTCAACTTCTTCAGTGAGATCCTCTGGTTCAGTAGTCTCCTGCTCCTCAGCTACTTGAATTTCCTCCTCTTGATGCACAGCGATGGCTTTGCAGTACTCCAAATGGGATTTCTCCTGTTTAGCTGGGGTCTTACCCTTGTTCATGGTGTTGACAACACTTACCAGTTGTCCCAGCTGAGTTTCGATGTTCTTTATTGCTGCACTATGGCCATTTACTGTGGTATTTATGGCAATCACGACCTCCTCCAGCTTGTTCGTCCTGTTACTACATTCTGCAATGAAAGCTCCAACAAGATCTTCTAACGATTGTTTATTTTCTTGCTTAGGAAGGGTAAAACTATGAGGATTTAACACATTTTTAGTATTAGCATAAGAGAAGTTCTCATGGTTTCTATTGCTAGGGTGATAATGTGTAGGTGTATAATTATTATTATATCCCCTAGAATTAAAATTTGAAACATATTGAACCTGCTCTAAATTCTCCTCCTGAGACTATGATGCAAGGGCAACTGCAGACTCGATAGATTGAGCACTCCCTGTACCTGAAAATTTTAGAAAAGCATTAGCAAGGGAAGACATCTGGGCTTGAAGTGCACTTACGTTATCGATTTCAAACACTCCAGCAGCAATCTTTTTCGATGCAGACCGCTCAGATGGCCACTGATAGCTGTTGGTGGCCATATCCTCTAGTAATGTGCGCGCGTTCTCCACGGTCTTGGACAACAGAGTCCCACCTGCAGCTGCATCAACAATGGTTTTAGTACTAGGATTCAGACCGTTATAAAAGAGTTGGATTTGTAACCAGTCAGGATAACCATGCTGAGGGCACTTCCTTAGCAACTCTTTGTAACGCTCCCAAGCCTCGAACAGCTGCTCATCAAACTGCTGTTGGAATGTCCCAATTTCGGTCCTCAGCTTGACCGTCTTGGCAGGAGGGAAGTGTCACACCCCACCCCAGATTACCCTACCAGACCTAGGACGTGGCGTGCTGACAATAGATCCCAACTAAACTATGAAATCCATCGCCAATTTAGTAAAACAAAACTCGTTTTTTTTTAAAACCATGGGAGGCTAGCAAAACTTTACTAAATAAAAATTAAAAATTTCGGCAGAGTTTCCCCTAAATATTTGATAAAACATACCTGAAATTGAAAAAGAAACTCCCAAATGATTTCTTTAAAATCCAACACTAATACAAGTATTTCATGATTAACAATCAATTCAGAAACCAACCACAATCCAAAACCACTAATGGAAAACATAAACCCGCAATTTACAACTCAACATAAGCTCAAATGGTACAACAATTTCCAGAATGATGCTAGTCACTTTAGTTAAAAAATTAAACATCCATATTAGATTTACATGCAAAATGATGTATAATCTCAATAATACTAGTGGCATATCTCGACCTTGATAGGCTCGTTGGAAACTCAAATGTTACCTGGTAAAAAGTATTAGGAAAAGAGTGAGCTAAAAAGCCCAATGAATGGTAGGAGTTTATAAGAAAATAAATTTAAAGAGACTAATATCAGAGATAATCATAAAAAGGTAGTTAACAAGAATTTAAAATAAGCTTCTGAAAGAAACCTTGAAACACCTGTAACTTCTATTGCAAGTACGCAAAGCTAAAGTATCTTATACCATGAGAATCTTTTAGACGTAAACTTTAACACATATTTGCGTGGCTAGGAAATCCATCACTAAACATGTACCTGAAAACTGGTCATACTAGTGTAGAGTAGTCTCAATAGCAGAGCAAAACTAGTCATACTATGCATAAGCCAAATCCCCATGCAGAGTAGAGAAACTGGTCATACTATGGATCGAGTAATCTCAAGATGCATAGCAGAGCAAATCCTGGTCATACTATGTACCGAGTAATCTCAAGGTACATAGCAGAGCAAATCCTGGTCATACTATGTACCGAGTAATCGCAAGGTACATAGCAGAGCAACTAGTCATACGCGCACAGAGTAGCCTCCAAAGGGCAAAGCACCCCGACACACGACCCAAAGCCTATGTGTGTGCCGAAGTGGGTCTCAAAGACCTCATATATCATAACTACACTACGGAAACACATTCACGTAAGTGTATTGGGAAATCACTGTGTGTACATCATCTAGAGGTTTGGAAAACAATTGTATCTCGTAAACTAAGTTCACAAATCGTGCAAAAGCCATAACATTTCAAATCGAGTTTTCATACCTGAAAATCATAACCCAATGATCATTTTTCATAATTGAATTTACCATATGCAAGGTTTGGATTACATAAATTAAAAAATCCATGTACTCAACTAACATATCGTGATTCGAACATCGTGAAGTCACTTTTAGAACTCCTAATATTTGAATTTATCTCAAACAATTTGAACTTCTGCCATTTGGCTAAAATCGAGAGATTTCTAGAAATTCTCCCTTGATAACTGATAACTCTCCAAAAGGGAGTTATTTAGGCCTTATTTCTATATTGATTTGTGTATCTTTTGTGCTAAAAAGGGTTGCTTTTAGATAGTTATTATATGTTTTAACCCATTTGGAAGAAGGGATGCTTTGGAAGTTATTTTGTGCAGAATATATTGCTGAACGACTTAAGGGAGCAAAATCTGTGCTGGAGCAAAGCTGGGAGCAAAACTGCCACGTCACAGCTCGTTAGCCAATTTAACAAACTGAATTCTGTGAAGCTATTTTCGGATTTATGGAGCAAGGAGAGCCATCCACGTGTCTAGGTCAACCTAATTCAAGCCTCCTATCACTCTATAAAAGGAGATAGCCGCCCAAGCCAAATTCATTTCTTTTTGGGAAAGGAATTCCATCCTTGGGAGGAACATTCCACTTTTGGAAGGATCATTTCTCATTTCCATTTTGGGAGCCGAATAGAGGAGAGAGATTGGAGACCAACAAGAAGACCATCAACTGCAAGCTGATCAAGGGAATTAATATTTTCTTGCACTATTTTGTAGTTATGGATATGCTTACTCAGATTGTAACGTGTGTTTCCATGCACTTTATGAACTAAGTAACTTTAGGCATTGGTTAGGGAACATGTAGTTGTCGTGCTTAATTTCTAGTAATAAATATTGATTTGATGCATGTTGATTAATTGTTGTGTTCATTTCTATTTTATGCCCGCTTGGCCAGCCCGTATGAATACCTCTCTCTAGTTTCAGGGATGATTTAGGGAGTGTGTGGCGGTTAATCACACTAGATCATTGTGTATTGGTGAACGCCAGTGACTGAGCTAGGGATAGCCAGTTGCCTTGTGCTTGATCGGTAGAGCTTCATTGGAGTTGAAACATATTCTAAAAAATCCGGAGTTCCGGGAGGAATCCGCTAATAATACTGCGAGAGTTTTGCATGATCAATAATATTGCTAGAGCATCTTTTAAAACAATTACTAAATCCTGACCAGCGCCTGTTTCTAATCTGTCTGCCTATTTGTTTACTTTCTTTTCTGTCATTTCTTTTGCTTCAACATTCTATAAAAACCAATCATTTTAACCACTTTTGAAACCATTGAAAAACTAAACAAAATAGATAAAGTGAAAGCTCATTCAGACCCTAGATTCGATAAATACTTATTACTTGCTGCGAACTGTGTATACTTGCACAGAGTTCTAGAGTCTTTTTATATCTTATTTTTACTCACTCTGGAAACCCAACATGTTTTTGGCGCCGTTGCCGGGGACTTGAATAAGTTTGTATGTGTTTTAGTGGTTTGGTGCTAGAACTTTTTGATTGTTTCTTTTGTTTTTGCAGGTGTGAGTTTGGTGCATGAGCGATCCGCCTGGAGTAAGGTTCGAGCTTGATCCAGAAATCGAGAGGACATTCAGGAGAAGAAGGAGAGAGCAGTATAGAACCCAAAATTCAATGGCTGATGTGCCGCGCCTCCCGCAAGGTCCTGAAGATCCAGCGAACCCCCAGCAGAATCGTTTGCTGCAACAGAACCAGCCGCTGGAGCAAAATGAACAGCAAAATAATCAGGCTGAGAATCCTATCTTGGTAGCGAATGATAGGGCCAGAGCCATTCGAGCGTATGCTTTTCCAATGTTTGATGAGTTAAATCCAGGGATTGCACGTCCTCACATTGAGGCAGCCAATTTTGAAATGAAACCGGTAATGTTTCAGATGTTGCAAACCGTGGGTCAGTTCCATGGTTTGTCATCTGAAGACCCCCATTTACATCTTAAGTCTTTTCTAGGAGTTAGTGATTCTTTTGTAATTCAAGGAGTGCCTAGAGCTGCCCTTAGATTAACTTTGTTCCCGTATTCTCTTAGAGATGGAGCAAAGACATGGTTAAATTCTTTTGCTCCAGGATCAATTAGGACATGGAATGAGTTAGCGAAAATTTTTTTGAGTAAATATTTCCCACCAAATAGAAATGCTAGAATGAGGAGTGAAATAGTAGGGTTTAGGCAACTTGAAGATGAGACTTTTAGTGAGGCTTGGGAAAGGTTTAAGGAGCTTTTGCGAAAGTGTCCCCACCATGGTCTACCTCATTGTATCCAAATGGAAACATTTTACAATGGGTTAAATGAAGCAACTCAAGGTATGGTTGATGCTTCGGCTGGAGGGGCCCTTTTGGCAAATACTTTTAATGAAGCCCATGAAATTTTAGAAAGAATATCAACTAATAGTTGTCAGTGGTCAAATGTTAGAGGCACAAATAAAAAGGTTAAGAGTGTGTTAGAGGTTGATGGTGTGTCCACCATTAGGGCTGATATTGCAATGTTAGCTAACGCTCTTAAAAATGTGATAGTGGTTAGTCATCAGCAGCCGCCAGCTGTGGAGCCTGTTGCAGTGGTAAACCAAGTTGCAGAGGAAGTATGTGTCTATTGTGGTGAAGAGCACAACTACGAGTTTTGCCCCAGCAATCCAACTTCTGTGTTTTTTGTAGGTAATCAGAGGAATAACCCTTATTCTAACTTTTATAATCCAGGTTGGCGCAACCGCCCCAACTTCGCGTGGGGAGGACAAGGAAGCAATGTGCAAGCACAGCAAAAGGTGAACCAATCGGGATTTGCTAAAGCGCAGGTATTGCCCCAGCAAAATTTAGAGAGTTCTCTTGAGGCAATGATGAAAGAATATATGGCTCATACAGATGCCGCAATTCAAAGTAATCAAGCTTCAATGAGAGCCCTGGAATTGCAAATGGGCCAGCTAGCTAATGAGCTGAAGGCAAGGCCTCAAGGGAAGCTTCCTTCAGATACTGAACACCCTAAAAGGGAAGGTAAGAAGCAGGTAAAGGCAGTGACTCTTAGGAGTGGTAAGCCACTAGAGGAGAAAAAAGAGCCTAGTAAACCCCAGGATGTAGAAAATAATTGTGATAAAAATGTTGTTGTTGAGAAAGAGTTGGAGTCTGGTCAGGGTGTTGGAGGTAGTAATAATGATGCTGGAGCATCTGGTTTTGTTCCAGATGTGGAACCACCTTATGTGTCGCCGCCCCCACCTTATGTACCACCTCTACCTTTTCCACAGAGGCAAAGGCCTAAGAATCAGGATGGTCAATTTAAAAAGTTTTTAGAGATTCTTAAGCAATTGCATATAAATATCCCTTTAGTAGAAGCTATAGAGCAAATGCCCAATTATGCTAAATTCTTAAGGATATTTTAACTAAAAAGAAGAGGTTGGGTGAGTTTAAAACTGTATCTCTTACTGAGGAACGTAGTGCTATTCTTAAGAATGGGCTACCAACCAAGGCTACAGATCCAGGATCATTTACTATACTTGTGTCAATAGGTGGAAAAGAGTTAGGTAGAGCACTTTGTGATTTAGGTGCAAGCATTAACCTTATGCCTCTTTCGGTCTATCGAAAGTTAGGTATTGGTGAAGCTAGGCCTACCACAGTCACACTCCAACTAGCTGATAGGTCTATCACATATCCAGAGGGTAAAATTGAGGATGTCTTAGTAAAAGTGGATAAATTCATATTTCCTGTTGATCTTATTATCTTAGACTATGAGGCTGATAAAGATGTCCTAATTATTCTAGGTCGTCCATTTTGGCTACTGGTAGGGCGTTGATAGATGTTCAAAAAGGGGAATTAACAATGAGGGTTTATAATGAGGAAGTAAAATTTAATGTGTTTAAGGCCATGAAATATCCAGACGAAATGGAAGATTGCTATTTCATTAGGATTCTGGAGAACACAATTGTTGAGACAGCAATTCAGGATTCGGCAAACAAACATTTGGAAGATCATGGAGAGGTTAGTGTAGAGGATTTAGAAGTTTGTTCTTTAGAAAGAAAAAACGAAAAAGAGGTGTTTAGGTGTGAGGATGTTTTTGAGTCTTTAGATTTAGATCAAAGGAAGGCTCCTCCTATTAAGCCATCCCTGATTGAGGCACCCACTTTAGATTTGAAGCCCTTGCTGGATCATCTAAAGTACATGTATCTTGGGGAGGGTGAGACGTTGCCCATTATTGTTGCATCAGATTTAATGCCGGAGAATGAAGAGGCCTTAATAAAATTGTTGCAGCAATATCACAAGGCAATAGGTTGGACATTGGCTGACATTCAGGGAATTAGCCCATCTTTCTGTATGCACAAAATCACTCTAGAGGAGGGATCCTTTAGGAGTATTGAGCAGCAAAGAAGGCTTAACCCTGCAATGAAAGAGGTTGTTAAAAAGGAGGTGATTAAATGGTTGGATGCGGGCATTATTTAACCAATTGCAGATAGCAATTGGGTAAGCCCCGTCCAATGTGTTCCTAAGAAAGGAGGTGTCACAGTGGTGTCTGTTGTGCAATTTTCTGCAAGCGTACGGTTGCCCAAGCAATATTAAAACGGAAAGTATTCCGAGTATCGAATCCTCAGGGAATTTGAATTATATCCATTAAGTACCAAGAACCATCATGTTCAATTTTATTTAGAATTCTGACTCGAATGATAAAGCGAAAATTAAAGAAACTAATAAAAAATAAACATGCAATAACAAAATGGAAATATTCAATTAAGGGGGCTTGACCTAGGGTGTTAACTAGCTTTTTGGATATGTAGCTCAATTACATTGATGCATGTAACTAATAATCTTCAATTTCATAAATCTTGAAGTAATTTTAAGCAGATTTCTCTTTCAAGCTCCTCCACATCTCATACTAACATAACTAATTCATGTGTCCATCTCCTTAGTTAATCATAGTATGGCATTAAGCAACTTCATAATCAATTTCTAACAATTCTCTTTCACTCTCGTGCTCCAAGCAATCGTTAGCCATGCAATTAGGATCTAATCTAATTTCTCTCTGTCGAGTATCAATTTAGACCAACAAATCAATCAATCCGTGATCAAGGGATTAAAGGCATTAAGCATAAATTGCGTAGATGAAATATGAAGAAATTCATTACATAATCCAAGTAATTGCGCTACAATATCCAATTAACTAGAATAACAACCCTAGGTCTCAAGATCTACTCACACATGGAAATAATTTTGCCAAAATGATCTTGATCCATAGGCCTAACTCAAATTAAAATAAGAAATTACAAAGAAGTAAGGAAGAAATAACCGATAAGTTGATCCCAAGCTCCCGTCACGAGCATCTCGAATCCCGAGCCTTGGAATCTCGCTCAATTCCTCCTTTTTCCTCACAATTCTTCTCACTTTTTCTCTCTATTGAGCTAGAGGTGAGCTCCCCAAAATGGAACGATTTTCACCTTTGGGAAGGGGGCTATTTATAAGAGCAGAAACAGACCTTTATTGCTGCCCAAGAAGCACAGCGTCGAGACGCTACGACACAGCGTCGAGACGCTGTGACGTCAGGTTTTCTTAGAGCAGAAGTTGTCACAGCGTCGCGACGCTACCACGATTCTAGAATTTTCTTCGCTGCTTGCCTAGCGTCGAGACGCTCTGGTCCTAGAGTCTCGACGCTAGGCCTTCTAGAAGCCTTAAACACGGATTTTTGCCTCCTTTCTTCATTCTTTTGGGCTTTTGGGCTTCCACTTCAATTGTTCTACTTTCTTTTCTTCTTTTATGGCCCAAAGTCTTCTTTTTATGCCCAAAATTGGTAAAATTCTTGGTTTTGCTTCTCGAACTCGGTTTTCTACAAAATCAACATAAAAATTCATTAAAGCTCGCAATTCATGCACAAAATTAGCTAAAATTAATAGGAAAATGATGACATTTCTGCATGTCATCACACCCCCAAACTTAAAGTTTTGCTAGTCCCGAGCAAAATAAAGTAATGCATATGAATCATAACTTGCATGCTAACAACTCTATCCTCAATGCTTCTAGCCATAAATGCAAACTATTGAAACAAATAAGTAAGCATGAACAACCATCAAGAAGTTTAAAATCTAATCCTATCCTCCCTTGCAAAAACGAATCATCAACTGCCTTATCATAATTTTTACTATCCCGGAATCATTTATACACTCCTTCATTCATCTTCCCCCCTACACTAGCACTAAAGCTCGCCCTTTTAGCCATCTTACTTATCTAGCAGACACTACTTTACTGAGGTACCCATAATTCTTGGAGTGTCCCCCAAACTTGCTTTTTTTTTTTTTTTTGAAGAACCCTTTTAGATGTAGCGCCTTCGTTCTGACTTGCCAACATTGGTGATGAAAGCATCCAACTACGAGCTCCTCATCTTTCAGGTTGCCGAGGCATGCTCATTTCTTTTCAGCGCTTTCATGCAAAGGCAAATGATGGGTGACATGAATGCCCCTGGTTACTAACGCTTTCAAGAAAGTGGAGCATTATTAATATTATTTTTTTTTTTGGGCAAATCAACGCATTTCTTTTTCCCAAAGCTCAGTATTACTTACTATTACGCAAGAAAGCTATCTAGACAAACTTTACACCTATCGAAGTGACAACGAACTTCCAAAGCATATAACTTTCATCTAGGCTTTCAAAATCATAATAAAACAAGTGAATCATCATACTTTGCAAGGGAATCAAAGAAAAAAATTTAAATTTTCTTGAATTTAGACATGCTTTCAAATTTGCAATAATAAGAGAGAATCATGGCTAAAAGCAAATCATCAGACGTCATCATCATCCACATGCATTTAATTCATCATAAGCATTACCAAAGCAAAACCTAAGCAGAGCAAATCTCCCCCCAAACTTAAAATATACATTGTCCCCAATGTATGAACTGTTGGGTTTTATGCCCTAAAACTCGTAGGTAGTAAATGAAACAAATTAATCGATCTCAATAAAGTGTTATTTGAGTAATTCAGTAATTTGGTTATTGAATAATTGAGTTTGCATTAATAAACCCTAAATCCAATAAACTAAGATCCAAGGTTGTTTAAATGAAACTTGGACTAGTATGTGGGGACATACGGGGATCAGTGTCCAAGTAACAACCTAAATGGTCTATAGTATAGGGATAAGGCTGGGTACCTTATCCTGGTGACACTATGTGATACGGCCCACCTTGTATTCGATACAGATGCAATGATCCAAAGCATCCATGTAGGAGACATGCGGGTGGGGGTATCCTATGCAATGAGTTTGCATAAGACCGGACCGCGAAATAGTAACCACTAGATGTAACGCCGTTAACTAGTTTAGGTTTCTATTTCAATAGGATGACCTAGGTAACTCAATCTCAATCCTGAGTCTGTTATGAACCCCTTTCAGGAGGGACTGTCCTTAGATTTGTATGGGTGAGAGTGGCCAGTTCGCCGACTCAATAAGCCTACCATTTCAGGGGCAAGACCGAATGAGGGCTGGGAACATAACAGTACGAGATGGAATTCACTCCTTCCCCTATTGGGGTAAGTAGATGTGTGTTCCCTTAAGGGCTGATTCTAGGGCTTGAACAAAGGCGCGCCGTCCTCTCCTAGCCTGAGAGGAACTCCTGTTTAGTGGTTGGACCCTAAACAACTTGTTCATTAGAGGAATCAGTGGTACTTAAGGAACCAGAGGTAACCCAGGGGTAAAACGGTAATTTGACCCAGCTGGTGTTACGAACACACGTGAAGGATTGACTTACTGCTTGGTCGATATCCGTGGACACTGAAATATTCTATAGTGAGAAGAGTGCAGTTGTGGGTCTTTAGTGGAGTGACCCACAGTTAACGAATGTTGACTAAACTTGGTCAATGAGTTTGGCCAATTAGTCTCGTATCGTTGGAGCTTCTGATCTGTAGGTCCATTAGGTCCCACTGGTAGCTCGTAAAGAGACTTGAGGCAATTAAGTATAAATTGTAAATTGAAAGTGTTCAATTTATTTGGGGAATCGTATAATGTATATTGATGCATTATAATATAAAGTTTATGAAACTTTATAATATAATTTTTTGAATTAATTTAAAAAAAAAATTAATTCTTGAGAGAAAGTATTTGAAAGAGTTCAAATAAATTTAATATGAATTGGATTGATATTAATTTTAATTTTAATAAAATCCCTAAGATTAAATATATGATATTTAATTGGGTAAATTAATTAATTATGGAATTAATTAATTATTTATTAAAATTAGAGACCTTTTCCTATTAGGAAAGAAAATATTTGAAAGAGTTCAAATAAATTTAATATGAATTGGATTCATATTAATTTTAATTTTAATAAAATCCCTAAGATTAAATATATGATATTTAATTGGAAAATTAATTAATTATGGAATTAATTAATTATTTATTAAAATTAGAGACTTTTTCCTATTAGGAAAAGGTCTCCATTTTCCTATTAGGAAAAAGGTCTTGGCCTTTACTATATATAGGACCCCTGGGGTGGGGTGAAAAGTATCCCATTCATTCTCCTACTCTCAGAGAATTCTCCCAAAGGCTCCCACAAGTCTCCTGCCTCTAGAAGTCTCAGAGTCATACCGGTGTAGCCATAGTGGTGGTGTTCGCACTAGTTTGTGATTAATTCACAAGCAGTTGGTGAGTTTAATCTGAGTCGTCAACGAGAGTAAGTAATTTGTTACTTTATAAATTAGATTTAGATCTAATATTTTTGTATGCTTAGCCTTAATATATATTTAGAATAGTTCTAATATTATTGCCAATGTATTGGTATTTTAGATTAAACAAAATTAATTACGAATCGGTCCCAATCACGCTTCCGCTTTACGGAATTACGGAATTCCAATCCTTCATGAACATTTAATCAGATAAAGAGAGATTGATACTGCCTTGAAAAAAATGAGAGAATCTGAAACGTCTTGAATTGTCACCAGAGGAGAGAATGAGTAGCTAGGCATGAATTCACGAGCTTCCTGCATAAAGATCGATCTCAAGGGAGCATTAGGATCAACACAAAAACTAAAATGAAATCTACAAAAAAAACTTTAAAAGCTTGGGTTGCCTCCCAAGAAGCGCTTGTTTTAACGTCCTCAGCTAGACGGGATTCGGTGCTTTCAACCGAAGTCCACCTCTTTGATCCTCAGAGGATCCTTCTTCTTCTTCTTTATCAATTCCTGCACCGAAAAACTCAACTTGCACAAAGGGTGCACAGCATAAGGAATTTTAATCAAGTAATCTTCAGCCATCCCAAACATATTATTTAAATACCATCTAAGCCTAATAGCAAGGGGGTCAGGTAGTGAAATTACTAAGCCTAAATCATGCATTTCAGAGTTATATTTCTTAGGAGAAAAAGAACTAGGCATGGAATGATATGAATTTTTCTCAATCTCCAACTCTCCTAACTTGCATGAGATATTACATGAACTAGGCTCATAATAACAGGGAGAATTAAGTTCAAGCTCACTGACCTCGATGGGATTTTCTTTTATCTCACCTATCTGTTGTTGCTCTGAAATTTGGCATTCTAGCTCATCATGGGAAGTGGCATGGAACCGAGTGTTTTCTTTTAGATTTGCACTGATCTCACATGCCTCATTGGGTGTCGTACCAAGCGCATCACCACCACTAACTGAATCTAGCATTTTTAACCTTTCGTAGAAGCTTTCAATCAAAGTCTCCTCGGGTAGTGGGGTGTGAGGTACCATGCAATATCCATTGGAGTGGTCCACGAACTCATTGAACGTCTTTTCAAGTAGGACTGGCGGCACTTTCTCCTCCTCTTCTATGTTTTGATCATCATCTTCATCCAGAATCCTCCTAGTGCTGGTCTGTTTGACTTCTTTTCTCTCTGCTTCCTGCTTTCCACTTCTTAGAGATATGGCAGGGCATTATTCTTGTGTGTTCATGGCGACGACATTAGATAACTTTTCTTGCTGAATCTCCTTCATGAATATTGTCATTTGATCCATTTTTGCTTCCATTTTATTAATGACAATATCTACTTTGGCTTGCATTACTGACACTGTTCCTAGATTAATCATCAAAATCTTGGTCTCCTCAATCAATTTTCCTAACATGTCTTCCAAAGGGTTCTTTTTCTCTTGATGAACAACTTCCTTAGGTTGAGACTCTACTTTTGCATCAACTTTAGGTAAACTTGGAATTTCTGATCCTGTGAGCTTATTTAGAGCCTTGGTTAGAGCTTCGACTTGCAACCTTAAAGATTTCAGCTCTTCAGTCTTACATGGTCCCTCCTTTGGTTTGGACTTTGGTTGCTCAGACGGCCATTGATAACTTGTTAGGGCCATCTCTTCTACTAGGGTTCGTGCATCTTTGACAGTTTTGGCTAAGAAGCTTCCTCCAGCCGTAGTGTCAAGAATTGTCTTAAAATCCCTATTTAACCCATTGTAGAAAAATTGTATCTGAAACCAGTCAGGGTATCCATGTTGTGGACATTTCCTTAACAAATCCTTATATCTTTCCCAAGCTTCATGCAGTTGCTTTTCCTCTAATTGTTTAGACGTTCCAATTTAAGTCCTAAGCTTGGTAATTTTGGCTAATGGGAAAAATTTTGTAAGGAAAGCTTTAACTAAATCATTCCAACTAAGAATGCTATTCGAAGTTAAAGAGTCCAACCAATCTCTAGCTCTATCTTGTAAGGAAAATGGAAACAATTGTAAACGAATAGCGTCAGAGCTAACTCCTCCTATTTTTAGTACTGTTCCACAGATATCCAAAAATGATCTCAGATGATGGTGTGGATCCTCTGATGGATAGCCTTTGAAAGCATTTTCTTTTACCATTTGAATGAGACTGGCTTTGAGCTCAAAATTATCGATAGCGATTGGCTCATAAGCTATTCCAGAGTAATTTAGTGGAAATTCAGGCAAGAAATAATCTCTGATTGCTTTGTCTTCTTGATCTGCCATGATTAAGACTAAAAGAAACAATTTATCCACCTTATATCTTCACAAAATTTGCCACCACAAAAAGAAAAATTTAAAATGCGGAAATAAAATTTCTAAATTAAAATCAAACACTTAATTCTCAATATTAACGGAAAAATTACAAATTCCCCGCAACAGCGCCAAAAACTTGTTGTGCAATTTTCTGCAAGCGTACGGTTGCCCAAGTAATATTAAAACGGAAAGTATTCCGAGTATCGAATCCTCAGGGAATTTGAATTATATCCATTAAGTACCAAGAACCATCATGTTCAATTTTATTTAGAATTCCACTCAAATCATAAAGCGAAAATTAAAGAAACTAATAAAAAATAAACATGCAATAACAAAATGGAAATATTCAATTAAGGGGGTTTGACCTAGGGTGTTAACTAGCTTTTTGGATATGTAGCTCAATTACATGGATGCATGTAACTAATAATCTTCAATTTCATAAATCTAGAAGTAATTTTAAGCGGATTTCTCTTTCAAGCTCCTCCACATCTCATACTAACATAACTAATTCATGTGTTCATCTCCTTAGTTAATCATAGTATGGCATTAAGCAACTTCATAATCAATTTCTAACAATTCTCTTTCACTCTCGTGCTCCAAGCAATCGTTAGCCATGCAATTAGGATCTAATCTAATTTCTCTCTGTCGAGTATCAATTTAGACCAACAAATCAATCAATCCATGATCAAGGGATTAAAGGCATTAAGCATAAATTGCATAGATGAAATATGAAGAAATTCATTACATAATCCAAGTAATTACGCTACAATATCCAATTAACTAGAATAACGACCCTAGGTCTCAAGATCTACTCACACATGGAAATAATTTTGCCAAAATGATCTTGATCCATAGGCCTAACTCAAATTAAAATAAGAAATTAAAAAGAAGTAAGGAAGAAATAACCGATAAGTTGATCCCAAGCTCCCGTCACGAGCATCTCGAATCCCGAGCCTTGGAATCTCGCTCAATTCCTCCTTTTTCCTCACAATTCTTCTCATTTTTTCTCTCTATTGAGCTAGGGGAGAGCTCCCCAAAATGGGATGATTTTCACCTTTGGGAAGGGGGCTATTTATAGGAGCAGAAACAGACCTTTCTTGCTGCCCAAGACGCACAGCGTCGAGACAGACGCTATGACGTCAGGTTTTCTTGGAGCAGAAGTTGTCGCAGCGTCGCGACGCTACCGCGATTCTGGAATTGTCTTCGCTGCTTGCTTAGCGTCGAGACGCTCTGGTCCTAGCGTCTCGACGCTAGGCCTTCTAGAAGCCTTAAACACGGATTTTTGCCTCCTTTCTTCATTCTTTTGGGCTTTTGGGCTTCCACTTCAATTGTTCTATTTTCTTTTCTTCTTTTATGGCCCAAAGTCTTCTTTTTATGCCCAAAATTGGTAAAATTCTTGGTTTTGCTTCTCGAACTCGATTTTCTACAAAATCAACATAAAAATTCATTAAAGCTCGCAATTCATGCACAAAACTAGCTAAAATTAATAGGAAAATAATGACATTTCTGCATGTCATCAGTGTCTAATAAAGACAATGAGTTGATCCCAACCAGGACAGTAACTGGCTGGAGGGTTTGTATGGATTATAGGAGGCTTAATAAAGCCACCCGTAAGGACCACTTCCCTTTACCATATATTGACCCGATGTTGGATAGATTGGCTGGTCAGGCCTACTACTGTTTCTTAGATGGTTATTCTGGGTATAACCAGATTACCATTGCTCTTGAGGATCAGGAAAAAACCGCTTTCACTTGCCCTTATGGGACGTTTGCTTTTAGGCGAATGCCTTTTGGCCTTTGCAATGCTCCAGCAACATTTCAGCGGTGTATGTTAGCAATTTTTTCTGATATGATTGAGTCCACTGTTAAGGTATTTATGGACGATTTTTCAGTTTTTGGAGGGTCTTTTCAAAGTTGTTTGGATAGTTTAGGTAAGGTGTTAAAGAGATGTGAAGATACCCATCTAGTTCTTAATTGGGAAAAATGCCACTTCATGGTGAAGGAGGGCATTATTTTGGGTCATAGGATTTCTAATAACGGTCTAGAAGTTGATCAAGCAAAAATTGAGGTTATTGAAAGACTAGAACCACCGAATTCAGTGAAAGGGATTCAGAGCTTTTTAGGTCATGCTGGATTTTATAGAAGGTTCATAAAGGATTTCTCAAAAATTAGTAAACCTCTTTGTAACTTATTATGCACTGATCATGTTTTTTACTTTAATGCAGATTGTAGGAAGGCTTTTGAAAGTTTAAAGGCTGCTTTAATCTCAGCACCCATTCTTTGTGCACCTAATTGGAGTTTACCATTTGAGGTAATGTGTGATGCGAGTGATGCTGCCGTAGGTGCAATGCTGGGGCAAAAGCAGGGCAAATTTATCCATCATATCTACTATGCAAGCAGGGTTTTAAATGAGGCACAAATCAACTACACATCTACTGAAAAGGAGTTGTTAGCTGTTGTGTTTGCTTTTGATAAATTTCGGCCATATTTGGTTGGATCCAAAGTCACAGTGTTCATGGATCATGCAGCAATAAGGTATGTAATGTCTAAGAAAGATGCAAAGCCTAGACTAATTCGTTGGGTTTTATTATTGCAGGAATTCGACTTGGAGATAAAGGACAAGAAGGGATCAGAGAATGTTATTGTAGATCATTTGTCTCGTCTTGATCCAACATCGTCTTCGCTGAAGCAATCTGCCATTTCAAATTCTTTTCCAGATGAACAGCTCTTTTCTGTTGAGGTAAAGGTAGTCAAGGATGTCCCTTGGTATGCTGATATTGCTAACTTTTTGGTCAAGGGAGTCACTCCTATTGATATGGATTGGAGGCAGACGAAGAAGTTTAAGCATGATGCGAAATATTCCTATTGGGATGAGCCATTTATGTATAAGCAATGCTCTGAGATGGTATTATTCGTAGGTGTGTTTCAGGTGATGAAGCAAAAGAAATCCTGGAGGAATGTCACTCTTCGCCGTATGGAGGCCATTTCAGCGGTCTGAGGACAGCTATGAGGATTTTGCATTGTGGATTCTTCTGGCCCTCATTGTTTAAGGATGCCCATTGGTTCTACAAGCAATGTGATGCTTGCCAAAGGAGAGGAAACTTGGGGCCTAGAGATGAAATGCCTCTTACTTACATTTTGGAAGTTGAATTATTCGATGTATGGGGTATTGATTTTATGGGGCCATTTCCCCCTTCTAATGGTAATGTTTTTATCTTATTGGCAGTTGATTACGTGTCCAAGTGGGTGGAGGCCATTGCATGCCATCAGAATGATGCCAAGACAGTGTCAAGGTTTCTTCAATCGCACATCTTTGCGCGGTTTGGGACACCTAGAGCTCTAGTGAGTGATGAGGGTACACATTTCGTTAACAATATCTTAACTAAGCTTTTAGCTAAGTATGGGATCAAGCATAGAATAGCTACCCCTTATCACCCACAAGCAAACGGTCAAGCTAAAATAAGCAATAGGGAAATCAAATCTATTCTAGAAAAAGTAGTCCATCCATCTAGGAAGGATTGGTCTTTTAGGTTGGATGAGGCTCTTTGGGCTTATAGGACAACCTATAAGACTTCTCTAGGTATGTCTCCCTATAGGTTAGTATATGGGAAAGCTTGTCATTTACCATTAGAGCTAGAGCATAAAACGTTTTGGGCTTAGAAAAAATTAAATTTTGATCTGAGTCGTGCAGGAGCAATTAGGATGTTGCAGCTTAATGAATTGGAAGAATTTCGCCAATTTTCTTATGAAAATGCGAAAATGTATAAGGAGAAGACTAAGTTGTGGCATGACAAGAAAATTAAACCTAAAGAGTTTGTCAAAGGTCAAAGAGTGTTGCTTTACAATTCTAGATTAAAGTTGTTTCCTGGGAAACTTAAATCTAAATGGTCAGGGCCATTTATTGTGGTTGAAGTTTTTCCCCATGGAGCAATTACCTTGCAGGATGAAAAAGATGGGAGAGTGTTCAAAGTGAATGGACAGCGTGTGAAACATTATTGGGGAGAGGAGTTCCAGACGAAATATCCTTCCCTAAAGTTGGTTGATGAATGAGAGAGCGAGATATTTGCGGGAGCATTTTACAGAGCAATATTTTGAGCTCCCAGTGGTTGTTTGGTTTTATTTCTAGCTGATTTGGTTTGATTTTAATTTGAATTATTGTAGATTTAGGTTTTTTAAATTTTGCATGATTTATTTTAAGTTCGTCGATATTTTTATTTCCGTAGATTTTATTTTCGAGTATCTTTATTATTTTTGCCAGTTTAGTTTTTATTTTTTCCAATTAGATTTAATTCAATTTTAATTCAGTTTTTATTTTCGGTTATTTAAATTCTGTTTAGATTAGGTTTAATAAAGATTTTTCCTGATTTATTCGGCTTCAAATAAAAATAAAAGATAAGATTTGATTTTAGCGGTTAATTTAAATTTAAAATTTCCTGATTGATTCTTCTATTTTGAGTTTGAATTCCGTATCCAAGATTCTCCAGGTAATCTTTTGTTCAGAAGGTTGTTACGGCAATTTTATGGCTGAAGCAAATCTTTCGTCTGAATGGGAAGGGATTTATTATGAATTAATTACTGTTACCGTTTGGATTTTGAATTTTCTGTGGGCAGGTTAATTGCATGAGCCATCTGATGGAGCCACGTGTCACACAGGGAAGATCAAAGGGTTTAGCCGTTTGACAGTGCATTGTTATTTACCATGGGCGATTGGGATTCAGATTTTACCGTTTGATGGTTTTAATTATTCAGATTGCATGGGTTTTGGACGGTAAAATCAATTAATGAGAGCAAAATCTTTCGGTTAAGATTATACTTTGCTGAAGCCCTATTTATTGACAGCATTCGGTAGGTTGTCTTCACTTCATTTTCTTGCTTTCAATTTTTATTGCTTCTGTTTTCCTTTTCGCTTTTATTTGCCACAAATTCCCTTGCGTCTCTAATGGCGAAAACAAGAGCAAGAAAAGAGTGAGACAACGAGGAAGAAGAGGTACCTGTTACCCCCGAAGTACAGAAAGTGAAAGCAAAGAAAAAGAAAACACCGGAGGAAAAAGAAGCCAAAAGAAGGAGAAGGCAACAGAGGGCTGAGGATCAAGAAAGTGTACAGAAGGTGGTAGAAGATGTGGCTGCCACAGTGGTTGAAGACCCGAAGGAACCAGAGGGACAGAACACTGAGCTGAGTAACCCAGTAGTTGCGGATACGGAGGGAGTTCAAGAAGAACAAACAGAGGAAGTTCAAGAAAAACAGGCCGAAGATACGCAAGAAGGTAGGACAGAGGATGTTCAGGAAACAGGTAATGAGCAAGTGGAGCAAGAGCAAGAGGCTCATGTTGAGGTTATCATGTCGGAAGTACCAAAACGTCGTCGTGTGAAGCAAAAACCTGGACGCGTCAAGGTAGTCCGAACTGATACCCCATCACCGCCATCGACGGATTCTGAGAAAGAGGATGCAGAGAGAGAGGAACGGGAGAAAAAGGAGGCTGAGGACAGAGAGAGAGAAGAAGCAGGAAAGAAAGCAGCGGAGGAAACTTTGACAAAGCATCAAGAAGACAGGGGCAAAGGAATTGCTGAAGCATCGGATGAACCTATAGAAGAAGCAGAAGAAGGACCATTCATCCGCTTCATCAATGAACTTGCTCGAGAAAAATACCGGGAGATGCTAAAAAGGGATTTCTTATTCGAAAGAGGGTTTGGTGATGATCTGCCACATTTCTTAAGGGCAGGGATCGCGAATCACGGCTGGAGTCAGTTCTGTGCGAAACCAGACCCAGTGAATTCGAACATTGTTCGAGAGTTTTATGCGAATGTTGATAATGCAAAGGAATTTCAGGCCATAGTCCGAGGAGTGACTGTTGACTGGAGCCCAGGAGCTATCAATTCATTATTTAACCTCCAGAACTTTCCACACGCATGCTTCAATGAGATGGTGGTGACACCATCGAGTGATCAGTTAAATGCGGCGGTCCGAAAGGTTGGCATTGAGGGGGCTCAATGGAGGCTATCAAAGATGGAGAAGCGAACATTTCAAGCTGCCTATCTAAAGAGTGAAGCCAATACTTGGTTGGGCTTCATCAAGCTACGTTTGCTTCCGACTACACATGATTCAACAGTGTCTCGCGACCGAGTGCTACTGATATTCACAATTCTTCGATCCTTAAGTATTGATGTTGGAAAAATCATTTCGAATGAAATCTTTAATTGCTGGCGCAAAAAGGTGGGGAAGCTGTTTTTCCCGAACACGATCACTATGTTATGCAGCAGGGCAGGAGTGCCCACGGTTCAGGGTGGGCTAGTGTGTGGGATTCATCAAATCCAAGAGCAATTGGCACTTTCGACCAGTAGGCAAGAGTTTGCTGAGAGGCAAGCTCAAACCTATTGGACCTATGCTAAAAGGAGAGATGACACACTCAGGAGGGCCTTGCAATCCAATTTCTCAAAACCATATCAAGCCTTCCCTATGTTTCCCGATGATTTATTTAACCTTTGGATACCGCCCCCACCTGTCGAAAGAGAAGAAGAGGATGATGAAAATGAGTAGGGTCAGGAGGACTGAAGGATGAAGTGGCCCTGAGCGAGCATGATTTTTGTTCTGAATTTTTTTTTTTGCTCGCGCATTTTCTAACCTCATTTTCTTTGAATGTTTTCAATTTCTGTTTCTATGTTTTTGTCTTTAGGCTATCAAAATATCTGCTTCTGTAATTTCTTTCTTTGTTTTTCAATGAAATTTCCAATAGTATTTCTGTTCTATAGCATTGAGTAATTCTAACTTAACTAATTTTCTTCTGAATTTTTGAAGCTTGGACTGGTTAAGCTTAATTAGATCAAGGTATTCTGATCTCCAGAAACCTTTTGCTTGAGCATTTCTTCTAGCCTGGTCGATGCTGCGGCAAGAAGATTCTGAGGTAGTGTTGATTTATTTGATCCACTTTAAGCTTAGTTCTAGTCCCACGCTTAGGTTGAAAATTCAGATAGAAAAATTTAAGTTTGGGGGTGTCATTTAAAATTTTAATGATTCATTGGGGACAATGAATAATTCAAGTTTGGGGGACTTTTTGCTACTCCACTAGTTTTGCTCGAGCATTCCTCTCCTTCATTAAATAATTTGCTAGGTTGTTGAGTAACCAGGGACACTTGTGATACCCACAGTTTGTCTTTGCGTCAAAAGATGACCTAGGAAATATGAAAATAAGAAAAATTATTTGCTGAAAAAAGTGATTGTTGAAAATTTTGCTGAGAAAATTCATTGAGCAAAAGTTTTGAAGGATGAATGATAATCCAGCAGTTTTTCTGTCTCCCAGAACTTAGGTGAGCTTCATCATAAAATGTCGCCATTCTGAGGGGCAAGAGATAGAATAACTAAGGATTTTTTAGCTTTACAATGAGTATTTAGTCTAATTGGTGATGAGTTTGAGGCAAGGGTATACTGCACCATAAAGTGGGTCATCCCATGCTTAAGAGCTTATGACTGTAGGGCTGCTTTAAGTCTGAAGAACAAAAATATAAACCCCTTAAAAATGTATTTTAATATGTCTGATAATAGAGCTAGGCTGTGGCAAGTTCTTAGAATTGAGTTAAAAGTGGTGATTATTTGTCCATGCCGGAAGAACTATTTTGCTGCAGCAGTCCTTGGTTTTGCAGAATGCTCAGGTAAAGGTTGAAGGTAATGTTGGATTATCTGGTTTGATTAAGCTATGCTTTGTCTGATGTTTTGAATTCTTAAGAGAAGGTTGGTTAGTATTGCTCGGGACGCGCAATAGTTCAAGTTTGGGGGTGTGATAACTCTCCAAAAGGGAGTTATTTAGGCCTTATTTCTATATTGATTTGTATATCTTTGGTGCTAAATAGGGTTGCTTTTAGATAGATATTATATGTTTTAACCCATTTGGAAGAAGGGATGCTTTGGAAGTTATTTTGTGCAGAATATATTGTTGAGCGACTTAAGGGAGCAAAATCTGTGCTGGAGCAAAGCTGGGAGCAAAACTGCCACGTCACAGCTCGTTAGCCAATTTAACAAACTGAATTCTATTAAGCTATTTTCGGATTTATGGAGCAAGGAGAGCCATCCACGTGTCTAGGTCAACCTAATTCAAGCCTCTTATCACTCTATAAAAGGAGATAGCCGCCCAAGCCAAATTCATTCCTTTTTGGGAAGGGAATTCCATCCTTGGGAGGAACATTCCACTTTTGGAAGGATCATTTCTCATTTCCATTTTGGGAGCCGAATAGAGGAGAGAGATTGGAGACCAACAAGAAGACCATCAACTGCAAGTTGATCAAGGGAATTAATATTTTCTTGCATTATTTTGTAATTATGGATATGCTTACTCAGATTGTAACGTGTGTTTCCATGCACTTTATGAACTAAGTAACTTTAGGTGTTGGTTAGGGAACATGTAGTTGCCGTGCTTAATTTCTAATAATAAATATTGATTTGATGCATCTTGATTAATTATTGTGTTCATTTCTATTTTATGCCCGCCTGGCCAGCCAGTATGAATACCTCTCTCTAGTTTCAGTGATGATTTAGGGAGTGTGTGGCGGTTAATCACACTAGATCATTGTGTATTGGTGAACGCCTGTGACTGAGCTAGGGATAGCCAGTTGCCTAGTGCTTGATCGGTAGAGCTTCATTGGAGTTGAAACATATTCTAAAAAATTCGGAGTTCCGGGAGGAATCCGCTAATAATACTGCGAGAGTTTTGCATGATCAATAATATTGCTAGAGCATCTTTTAAAACAATTACTAAATCCTGACCAGCGCCTGTTTCTAATCTGTCTGCCTATTTGTTTACTTTATGTTCTGTCATTTCTTTTGCTTCAGCATTCTATAAAAACCAATCATTTTAACCACTTTTGAAACCATTGAAAAACTAAACAAAATAGATAAAGTGAAAGCTCATTCAGACCCTGGATTCGATAAATACTTATTACTTGCTGCGAACTGTGTATACTTGCACAGAGTTCTAGAGTCTTTTTATATCTTATTTTTACTCACTCTGGAAACCCAACAATAACTCAAATAATAACGAAGTAAAAATCAATATAGCTAAAATTGTAAGTACAAATCCTTTGTAATTCCATGGTACTAAATTACATTTTCAATTGAAAAACATAACCATTTCTCACAATTTCAATTCATTACTCTAAATATTAAATGAACTCATGGAATGAACATAAATCTTTTGAAACCTCCATAATTGTCAAATATCCAAATTTTTCATAGGAACACAAATCACTATTCATTTCAAATTTCACTAATGAGTAAAATAGTAGAAAATTTGGTAAAGTAACCACTCACAAACAGTATTGGTGAGGCTTCCATCTCGTAATTAGTCAACCCGATCTCTACTTGTCCTGGAATTAATTTGGACATAATATGAGTAGTTTCTTAATTACATCTTGAAAACATCATACTCATTAATTCCATGATTCAAGCCAAATTCAATACCCAATAGGATTTTCTCTCCCCTCCTTAACTCTTATGTACCCACATTGTACCTTTCAACAATAAAATATTCCAACTTTTCCAATTCTTTACTATTCATCTTCTTCTTCGTTTCCTTTTCCCAATTATTGCTCTTTTTTCCCCTTTTCATCCTTTCCATTCTAACACTTCTATTCTTTATAGTTTTCCCCACATCAACATAAATAAATCACAATTGTTAAGGTAAACTACTTCATTCATGTAATTGAAAGAGGATGTAAAAATCCACAAAGACCCATTCTCTTTATTTCCACAAAGACATATTTTCCCTATTGTTAATTGAAATTTAAAGGAACAAGAACAACCAATTTGTGTCACCAATTCCAATTCCTTAATTTGCCCTATTTTTCCATTTCTTTGTTTTTCATTCTCACCAACAAATTTGGGTTTTCTAGTTCCTTTTCTTTCTTTTACATGAATCAACCTCAAACAGAGAATACCCATAAAGATCTATGTAATTTCTTGAACCATAGAAAGAACCCATAAGATTTTTGAGCATAAGGAGAAGAACCCATGAACTATAATTTAGGTTTTCCATTTTTCCAAGCTATTCTCAAGAGAAAGATAACTTACCAAGTTGAATCCTTGCTTAAGAGCTTCTTTAAACCGTTTCCGGCATTAACCCAAACTTTTCCGGCGAGATTCCGATGAGGTTCTGGTGAGCCAACGACATCCCATCCTCCTTTCTCCTTCCCTCATTCTTCCTCTCTTTTCTTTTTCCTTTCTCTCTCTCTTTCTCCCTTGCCCGTTGGGTTTCTCCCCCTTTCTTTTCTTTTCTCTTCTTTTTTTTTCTTTAATAATCCACTCTTCCAAAATGGTAAGAATAGCACAATTTTTGTTTTGGACAATTGGTACTTCACAATTTTTAATTCTCCAACTTTCCAATTTTCTTTATTTCTTTTTCACTTCAAGCCTTTTCTCCATCAAAATATTTCAAAATCAACTAACTAATATATCATATGTATTCGAATGCTAGGTGACTAAAAGTGGGTCTTACAGGAAGAATTTCTTCAAGAATGTCTGGACCAAAGCATCCCAAGTAGTGATGCTCCCAAGTGGAATCGATTGCAACCAGTCACGAGCTTTATAATGCAGAGAAAAATGGAAAAGACGTAAGAGTATAGCATCTTCAGACACTCCATTTAACTTTACTGTCCCACAGATGTCTATGAAGGATTTCAGGTGAGAGTTTGGATCCTCCGTGGGTGATCCTCTGTAGGCGCAGTCTCGAGCCATCTGAATTAGACCAGTTTTCAGCTCAAAATTGTTAGCATTAATCGGGGCATAGACAATCCCCGATTGTTTCTCTTGAAAGACCGGCTGAAAATATTCCCTAATTTGGCTTAGGATCCTTAGGGTTAGGATTGGCCATTTGGATGAGATTTGCTTGGTTCTCCCTTCGAAGTCTATTATAAGTCCTCTCTATCTCTGGGTCAAAGGGAACTAAGGCCAACTCCCTAACCTTTCGCATGCACAAACTAATCTAGCCTAAAAAAGGAAAATAAAAGAAAATGAAAGAAATCAAATAAGGAAAGAATCTAGAAAAGGAAAGAACTAAATCTAAATAAGAAAAATATATTCTATGAAAGGAAAAGATAAACAAATAAGGAATGCAAAAGGCAAATATGGCAAAAACAAATTAGGAAACTAACAAATAAGGAAAAAATTAATCTAAAAAGTATAAAACTAAAAAGGGAAATTCTATCTATGGAAAATTTAAACAAATAAGGAAAAACTAAAAATGGCAAGAAGGCAAATAAGGAAAAAAAATGCAATCTACCTAAAAATAAAAATACACCCTAAATTAAGACCGGACAATTTTTCTACGATATTAATTTGATTAAATATGTCAATCCCCGGAAACGGCGCCAAAAACTTGATGCGCAAATTTCTTACCGCAAGTGTACGGGCCAAGTTATAATATAGTGATTTTTAAATCGAATGTCGTCCTCTGGATTGGGTTTCAAATCAATTTAATTACCGTAAATACTAAAGTCCAATTTTATCTAGGGAATAATTTTTAGTGAAAAATAGTGGTAAATTAACACAAAGCTAAAAATATGGAAATAAAATTATGGCAATTTCTTAGGGAGTTGATTTCACCAATTGGGATTATGAATTAATCCATGGATGTTTAACATACTATGATTCATAAATCTTGGAATACTTAACTCATATATATCTCTCCCGAGCATACATAATTCTCTCACATGCAATAAATCCAATATCCCTATCTAAATTCATTAACATGCAAGGCATTAAGGTTGTCCTTTTTAACAATTTCTACAATTATCTTTTATCTCCCGATCTCAAGACTATCTTATGCATCAAGGAGGTCTAATGTCAGGAGATCCATCAATGGTGCTCTTTCCTGGCTCACCACCATTGCCTCAGAATGGTTCTTAGGGTCCTCAAATGCTTTTAGAATTTTTTTCTCCTGTTGAACCCTAATGATGAGCTCCCTACGCTCAATATCAATGATCACTCGCCCAGTGGCGAGGAATGGTCTCCCTAGAATAACTGGCATTAAGAGATTCTCCTTGACATCCATTACATAAAAATCAACAGGTAGAAAAAATTTACCTACTTTAATCAACACACTTTCAATAATTCCAACAGGGCTAACAACAGATTGGTCAGCTAATTGCAATTTCACAACTGTAGGTTTAATTTCTCCTATTTTTAACCTTTTGCACAATGATAAGGGAATCCCATTACTGCTAGCTCCTAAGTCACACAAAGCACGAAAAGAATGATTACTAAAGCTACAAGGAACAGAAAAACTTCATGGATCAGTCAATTTTCTTGGTACCTTCTATTTAAGTCGCGCAGTGCAAGTCTCCGTGAGGTACACTGTCTCCATTCTTTTCTCCTTTTTCTTCTTGGATAGTCATTCCTTCATGAACCTTATATAACTAGGCATCTGTTCCAAGGCCTTTGCAAATGGTAAATTAATATTAAGACTCATAAAAACATCTAAGAACTTTTTAAATTGAGCTGCAAAATTTTTCTCTCTTTTTCTTTTGCTTAGGAATTAAAACAGTAGGATAAGAAGTGGCGAGCTCAGGATTAAGCTTTTCAGCTTCGTTTGAGGATGTGCCCTCTTCAGCTTCTCCAGTGGTGCCTTCTGGTTCAGTAGTTTCCTGCTCCTCAGCTGCTTGGATTTCCTCCTCGTGATGCATAGTGATGGCTTTGCAGTACTCCATCTGGCATCTCTCCTGCTCAGCTAGGGCCTTACCTTTTTGCATTGTGTTGACAACACTCACCAATTGTCCCAACTGAGTCTCAATGTTTTTTATCGCTGCACTGTGGCCAGTTACTGTGGTGTTAATGACGATCACTACCTCATCCATCTTGTTTGTCTTGTTGCTTGATTATGCAATAAAAGCTCCAACAATATCCTCTAAAGATTTTTTATTCTTTTGCTTTTGAGGGGCAAAACCTTTTTATTATCAGCATACAAAAAGTTTTCATGGTTCCTATTGTTAGGGTGATAATGTGTAGGTGCAGAATTATTATATCCCCTAAAATTGGAATTTGAAACATATTGAACCTGTTCTATGGTCTCCTCCTGAGACTGAGATGCAATGACAGCTACTAACTCGATAGATTGAGCACTCCCTGTACCTGAAAACTTCAAGAAAGCATTAGCAAGGGATGACATTTGAGCTTGGAGGGCACTTACATTATCAATCTTGAATACCCCAGTTGCAACCTTCTTTGGTGTAGACCACTCAAAGGCCATTGATAGCTGTTGGTGGCCATATGTTCCAACAAAGTACGTGCATTCTCCACATTCTTGGACAACAGAGTGCCACCTGCAGCTACATCAACAATGGTTTTAGTACTAGGATTTAGACCATTGTAAAAGAGTTGGATTTGCAACCAATCGGGATATCCATGCTGAGGGCACTTCCTCAACAACTCTTTTTAACGCTCCCATCTCTCGAACAACTGCTCATCAAACTGCTGCTAGAACGTCCCAATTTCGGTCCTCAGCTTGACCGACTTGGCAGGAGGGAAAAATTTCTTCACGAAGGCCTGACCAAAGCATCCCAAGTGGTAATGCTCCCAAGTGGAATAGACTGCAGTCAATCCCACGCTTTATCCTACAAAGAAAAGGGAAATAAACGTAAGCGAAGGGCATCCTCAATAACACCATTAATTTTTACCGTCCCACAGATATCAAGAAAGGATTTCATGTGAGAATTTGGATACTCTGTGGGTGATCCTCTGTGTAACGCCCCCAAATTCTTAAGAGACTATCTAAGGTTACCATTATACTTAGTCACATTACTCTTTAAGATGCTACCGAAAATTCGGCAGCATAACGACGTAATTTTTCTTAACCCAAAATTTTACAACCTGTTAAAGCCGCATCACATAACAATAAATAAAGTTGCAACACGATTACGAGTCAGATCTCGTAACCATTCCCATTCAGTTAACACAATTCAAATTAAGTCTAATTCAAAACGCTAAACGAAGAAAGTAAATAACCAATATTCTAACCAACGCCTACTGGTCAACACAAAGATTTTATCTTTCCTAACGTTGTCTAAACAACTAGAACATATTAATGAAATAAATTCTTAAACTCTGCTTTCTCAAGCCTGCTCCTCAGCATCACCAGGCTCGTAGTGCTCCTCATCACCTGCAAAATCTAGTGGTGGATCAGTACAAAACAGCGGTACTGAGTAAGTGGCTCACACCTGAAGAGCCATCAAACAACGTACAACATACAAGGCAAACATCATGCTTTTCAATCACAATAGCATGCCTTATATACAAGGTGATCAATCAACACATAGAACATACTCAACTAATACAATCGTGCAACAACCATGCACCTAACACATGAATTCCGCACCATGCAATGCACACTCAAAACACATGAATTTCGCATCATGCCATGCAACTCAGTTTTCTCTCAAGCTCCACGAGCTCGCTCAACACTCATAGCCCTCACAAAGCTCTCTGAGATTGACTCCTTCGAGACACGCCGACCCCTGACCATATTACCCAAGGCCTCGAACTGTGCATCGCCCCTTGGCCATATTACCCAAGGCACCGGATGACTTCACAATCAAATTGTACATCGCCCCTTGACCATATTACCCAAGGCACCCGATGCGCCTCTTAATCCATTGGTGACATACCACCCCTCGACCATTTTTACCCGAGGCACCTGGTATTCACCTGACTTTCCTTTTTAATCACACAAGGCCCTCTGACCTCACAATCTTACTGAATGCATGAATCCTACACATCATGCCACTAGACCATGCTTTATGCCCGGAAGCCATGACAACTATGCAGCACGCTCACAACATAAATAACATGTTCATTTCGACAATCATAATGAAGCACCAAGCAATTCAACCAAAATCTATCAAAACATCCCAACAATCCAACATACGCAACAAACATCCAACCAATATCTCACACAACATATAATTCAAGAAGCGATATGTATAGATCATAGAAATATAACATGGACAAGACATACAACATGCTAGCACACAACAAACAGACTCCACAGGTAGAAATCCACTTACCTAAAGTCCTAACGCGCTCCTAACAACTCAAGGAACGGTCCTAAGAACAATTAGCCAAGTTTTAGAGGTCGGAACTAAATCTACGAACTAACTAGGAATATGAGTATTGCTTACAAGAGTTGCTCTTACCCACAAGTTGGTTCCAAGGAATTGATTGGAACCTGCGCCAAAAGTACCCAAAGCTTAGATACTAATTTACAACACATATGTGAGTTTGAAAAGGGTGTAATACTTGTTGTCCCTCACCAGAAATTACCAAAAACCACCCTTAAACCTTATTCGAACTCTCAGATATCTCCTTGAACCTAAAACAAATGATACCCAAAGGTTAAGGACTATTCTAAGGCATAAATTCGAGCACGAAAATACTTTTAGCTCGCTGATACTTACCGGAAGCTCGCCGAACAGCTTCAAATCCTTGCTGTTTCATGGTCGTAAGGGCCTAAAATCGCATAGCAAGGTCGTTAGAGGGTGGGTAACTCCAAACTAAGGCTATTTAAGAATCGCGAGTACTAAGTATACCGGAAAGAAAAGGAAGGCGAACTAGTAGCTGGCTGAAAGTCCAAATCGTGCACAAGGGAGGTTGGAGAGATGCAAATTCGATGAGGTTCCTTGTCGAGCTCGAGCGGGTCGATCTGCAGGCGATACAACAGAGCAGGTAAAAGGATTGAATCACGAAAGCAAGCTTCGAGGATGATGAAACTCACCGAACAATGAAGATATTGCGTGGGTTTTCTACCCCGATGCTCGCTGGAGTCATGTCGAAGGTCCTACGGTCGAGGCTTGTTCGCGAGACGGCGTCGCACGGCTGGGATGAGAGTGCTCGTTCGCAGTTGGCCTCACGCGGAGCACTCAGGATGCAGGTTCGTCGCACGGCGGTGGCGGCACGTCGAGGTGGCCGTGGTTGCGCGCGAAAGAAGAGGGACGAAAGGGGCTGCTGGTGGTTGTACGAAACCGAGAGGAGAAGGGATGGGTGGCGGCGCAAAACGAGAGAGAGGGAGGCTGATGGCTGCGTGGGTGCTGGCGGCTGCTGAAGAAAATCGTGCGGAGGGGGGCTCTGGCGGCGCTACACGATAAAGGGAGGGGGGAGAGATTTAGATTAGGACTTTTTTTTCCTTTCTTTTAATTCTCCAAATTAGAAGAATGGAAAATAATGAGAGGGAAAATTCTAGGGATTTGTTTTAAACTCCAAAATTCTTTTCCAAAATTAAAACCTCAATCAAAGACTCTTAAATAATTGAGTAATCATAAATCAAAAACGATTTGGATTTTCTTTAAATATTGGGGATACAAACCAAAACTAAATTCCTAAGGCCCCGTTTGATAACCATTTCAGTTTTTGGTTTTTGGTTTTCTGTTTTTGGTTTTCTGTTTTTTAAAAACAAAAACCATATATGTTTGATAACTGTTTTTTGTTTTCTGTTTTTAAAAAACAGAAAACCAACCTTGTTTTATAACTTTTTTTGGTTTTCAGTTTTTTAAAAATTAGAAAGATGAAAAAATGTTTTAGAGAGAAAAATGTGTAGAGACGTTGAAACAAAGATTTAGAGACACAAATATAAATGTTTTCGAGATAAAAGTTTTTTTAAAAAAAAAAAGACGAGAGAAAAGTTAAATATAGAAAATTTGGAGAGGTGAAAGAAAATGTTTAGAGAGAGAATATTAATTAGACTCGAGAAAAAATATTAATTAGAGAAAAATAGAAAAAAAGTTAGAGTAAAAGCGATAAATTTTAGATAAAAAAAATTAAATAAAAAGAGAAAATTTAGAGAGATGGTAAGGTTAAGAGTAAAAGATATGCTAAAAAAATAACAATAAATTAGAAAAATAAAGAAAAGTTGTAGCGATAGAAAATTTTGGAGAATTTTTTTTTCAAAAGAAAAATTAGAATATATCTATTAAGGAGAGAAAAGTTATTGATAACTTTTTAGAAGTAGATAAGTTGTAGAGAAAAAAAAAGTTTTGAGAGAGAAAATTTTAGAGAGAGAAAAATAAATTTTATAGATAGAAAAACGTTTTAGAGAGAAAAAAAAATAGAAAAATGAATTTGTTGGAGAGAGATAGGTAAAAAGAGGAGCAAAATAAGCATTAGAAGAAAAATGAGTTTTTGAAAAACAAAAATCTGTTTTTAAAAACTACTTTTTTTGGTTTTTGAAATTTGCTTATAATTTCAAAAACGTTTTTTAAAAAACAGAAAACAAAAAACAGAAATGGTTATGAAACACCCCTGTTTTTTAAAAATGAAAAACAAAAACAGAAAACAGAAAACGAAATGGTTATCAAACGGCCCCTAAATTATCAAGACTTAACTCATTGGTTTAGGAACTAAACTGAATTTTCTCATTTTCCAAAATAGAACTTGAGCGAACATGCTTTATTATTCCAAAAAGGCTTAATTCTAAAAACGCGGGGCGTTACACTCTGTAAGCGCAATCTTGAGCCATTTGAATGAGACCGGTTTTTAGCTCAAAATTGTTGGCATTAATCGGGGCATAAGAAATCCCTGACTGTTGCCCTTGGAACACGGACTGAAAATAGTCTCTGATGGGCTTAGGCTCCTCCTGAGGATTTGGATCGGCCATTTGGATAGATTCTTTAGTTTCCCTTTGAATCCTACTAATTGTCCTCTCGATTTCAGGGTCCAAAGGTACTAAGGCCAAACCCCTATCCTTTCGCATACACAATCTAAACTAACCTAAAAAGGAAACAAAAGAAAAGGAACGGAAACAAATAAGGAAAGAAAATAGAAAAGGAAACAACTAAAACTAAATAAGGAAAAAATATTCTAGAAAAGGGAAAGACTAACAAATTAGGAATGTAAAAACAATTAAGGAAACTAATAAATAAGGAAAAATGAAACAAATAAGGAAAGTACTAAAAAAGAAAATTACAACTATGGAAACAAAAACAAAAAAGGAAAACATAATTATGGAAACAAAGCAAATAAGGAAAAAAAATGCAATCTACCTAACAAAAATAAAAATACACCCTAAAGTAAGACCGAACAATTTTTTTCACAGTATCAATTTGACTAACTATGCCAATCTCCGACAACGGCGCCAAAAACTTGATGCACGATTTGCTTACCTCAAGTGTACGGGTCAAGTAATAATATAGTGATAGTGAAATCAAATATCGTCTTTTGGATTGGTTTTTAAGTTAAATTAAGTACCGTGAATAATCTTGTTCAGTTTTATTTTGGGAGCAAAACTTAATGCAAAAGATAAATCTAAAGACAAAAGGCATAAAATAAAAGGTGGAGATTCAAATGGAAAGACTCTTAGGGAATTGATTTCATTCTTTGAGATTGAGAACTAATTAATGGGATGAATTTAGCGTGCCATTATTTTACAAGTCTCGAAACCTTGAATCACAACTATCTCTCCCGAGCATAATTGATTCTCATGCATACAACAAACTTGATATCCCTATCTAAGTTCATTAACATGCAAGACTTTGGGCTTAGTTCTTTCAACAACTTCTAAAGTGATTCTAAATTTCGTCACGATCTTAGAATTCAACTTAAGTTATGCAATTAGGGTATAAGTTAAATCCTCTCTCCCGAGTTGGATTCAACACTAAATCACATTCAATCAATGGCCAATTAATCAAATGCATTATAACATAATTGCATGAATAAAATAAAAACACATTCATACCAAAAATCAATCCAACAAACTAAACAACTACATCAATCCCTAAGACAAACAACTAGCAACTCATCGTCTTGAAACTACAAACACTAATCGAAAGAAAAGCCATAAAAACAACAAGAGGTAAGGGAAGGAAAAGGAAAACTCTTGAATCTGTTGAAACCGACATGTCCCCGTCACGATATCCCGGTCTTCAAGCTTGGTTCCCACTCCTTGGCCTTGCTTCAGCTCCCACAGAAGGTCTCTAGTCGAAATTAGGGCTAAAATCTAACCAAATGGACTCCCCCAACCGTAGCACAAAATGTTCTATATATAAGGAATCTGTCGACAGCGTCGAGACGCTAGGGACACTGTCAAGACACTGTCCATTCTTCTGCCAAAAACGGAAAAGGAAAGGCAGAGTCGAGACGCTGTCCCAAGCTCCAGCTGAAGGATTGGAATTCCGTAATTCCGTAAAGCGGAAGCGTGATTGGGACCGATTCGTAATTAATTTTGTTTAATCTAAAATACCAATACATTGGCAATAATATTAGAACTATTCTAAATATATATTAAGGCTAAGCATACAAAAATATTAGATCTAAATCTAATTTATAAAGTAACAAATTACTTACTCTCATTGACGACTCAGATTAAATTCACCAACTACTTGTGAATTAATCACGAACTAGTGCAAACACCACCACTATGGCTACACCGGTATGACTTTGAGACTTCTAGAGGCAGGAGACTTGTGGGAGCCTTTGGGAGAATTCTCTGAGAGTAGGAGAATGAATGAGATACCTTTCACCCCACCCTAGGGGTCCTATATATAGTAAAGGCCAAGACCTTTTTCCTAATAGGAAAAGGGAGACCTTTTCCTAATAGGAAAAAGTCTCTAATTTTAATAAATAATTAATTAATTCCATAATTAATTAATTTCCCAATTAAATATCATATATTTAATCTTAGGGATTTTATTACAATTAAAATTAATATGAATCAAATTCATATTAAATTTATTTGAACTATTTCAAATATTTTCTTTCCTAATAGGAAAAGGTCTCTAATTTTAATAAATAATTAATTAATTCCATAATTAATTAATTTACCCAATTAAATATCATATATTTAATCTTAGGGATTTTATTAAAATTAAAATTAATATGAATCCAATTCATATTAAATTTATTTGAACTCTTTCAAATACTTTCTCTCAAGAATTAATTTTTTTTAAATTAATTCAAAAATTATATTATAAAGTTTCATAAACTTTATATTATAATGCATCAATATACATTATACGATTCCCCAAATAAATTGAACACTTTCAATTTACAATTTATACTTAATTGCCTCAAGTCTCTTTACGAGCTACCAGTGGGACCTAATGGACCTACAGATCAGAAGCTCCAACGATACGAGACTAATTGGCCAAACTCATTGACCAAGTTTAGTCAACATTCGTTAACTGTGGGTCACTCCACTAAAGACCCACAGCTGCACTCTTCTCACTATAGAATATTTCAGTGTCCACGGATATCGACCAAGCAGTAAGTCAATCCTTCACGTGTGTTCGTAACACCAGCTGGGTCAAATTACCGTTTTACCCCTGGGTTACCTCTGGTTTCTTAAGTACCACTGATTCCTCTACTGAACAAGTTGTTTAGGGTCCAACCACTAAACAGGAGTTCTTCTCAGGCTAGGAGAGGACGGCGCACCTTTGTTCAAGCCCTAGAATCAGCCCTTAAGGGAACACACATCTACTTACCCCAATAGAGGAAGGAGTGAATTCCATCTTGTACTGTTATGTTCCCAGCCCCCATTCGGTCTTGCCCCTGAAATGGTAGGCTTATTGAGTCGGCGAACTGGCCACTCTCACCCATACAAATCTAAGGACAGTCCCTCCTGAAAGGGGTTCATAACAGACTCAGGATTGAGATTGAGTTACCTAGGTCATCCTATTGAAATAGAAACCTATACTAGTTAACGGCGTTACATCTAGTGGTTACTATTTCGCGGTCCGGTCTTATGCAAACTCATTGCATAGGATACCCCCACCCGCATGTCTCCTACATGGATGCTTTGGATCATTGCATCTGTATCGAATACAAGGTGGGCCGTATCACATAGTGTCACCAGGATAAGGTACCCAGTCTTATCCCTATACTATAGACCATTTAGGTTGTTACTTGGACACTGATCCCCGTATGTCCCCACATACTAGTCCAAGTTTCATTTAAACAACCTTGGATCTTAGTTTATTGGATTTAGGGTTTATTAATGCAAACTCGATTATTCAATAACCAAATTACTGAATTACTCAAATAACACTTTATTGAGATCGATTAATTTGTTTCATTTACTATCTACGAGTTTTAGGGCATAAAACCCAACATCAGCGTACTGCCTTCTCGGGTTTGCCTCAAATGTAAGCTCCCAACTTCGATCCTTTTTGTTTCTTTGGCCTCTTTTAGTGTCCCGAGCACCCGATTAACTCCAATTTATCGATTTAGCTCCAATAATTAATTCCTACAAAAAGAACATGAAAGTGCATTACATTGGCCGAAAATCACTTAAAGACTAACTAAATTATATCGGGAAATATAGCACGTTATGTGCATGAAAGTGCATGAAAGTGCATATTGTTGAACACGAACTCGAACAGGGTGCTCATGGCTTGTGGGAAACATTTTGTTAGTGATATACACGAGTTATATACAACAAATATAAATTAACTTACGTCGTCTCCAACCCATTCGCTATTCTTGAGCAATTCCTTAAAGAACTTCTTCGGGACGCCCTACTACCTACCCTCGGGCTTGACCATAGCTCGTTGTCAGTGGTCGGATTGCTTATCCACTCCTTTACCCGCTTAAACATGGCCGACGGGTACACGTGGCCTTGATCGTACCCTACCCGAGGTCGAAACCTATTGTCGAATAGCTTTCCTAGAGTCAGGTATTTCATTAACTCCTCAACTTTGGCAGCTTCTTCGAGTTTCTGAGCAGCTCTGGCAGCTTCTTCGAGTTCCCGAGCTGTCGACCTCTTCGTCGGTCGAGACGCATCCAGAGTGTATTTTGATGCGGCCTTCCTCTTTTTGATGCCCTACGGGTAGGTGCAGGCTCCACAATCTGCACACCATTTAAAAAACACGTTAGTACCAAGAGCAGACGTGGGGAACGCGTTATACTCCTAGAACTTCATCCTTACCTCTGTCGATCCCGCCGGTTTCTAGATTGCCTTCGATTGATTGGACGGCTGTGGAGGTTCAGAACCCCTAGAAGACAAGTCGATACCGACGATCGGCTAAGAATCGACCAAAAGCGTCAGGGGGCAGGTGGATGGATCAGACGGTGGGGGATGAACGAGTGACGACCCATGTCCTTCGATAGCACCGGTAGTTGGGGAAGGTAAGGTTATGGAATGGGAGGGCTCAGAGATCAAGAGGCTGTCGGGGTTCAAAAGGGTGTTGAAGGGTTGTGGTGGTAGTGATGGGCGAACCTTAGAAGAGGTCTCAATGATCAGAAGGGGGGCGGAGGGTTGTGGTGGTAGTGGTGGAAGAACCTTGGAATCGGTCCAGGGTTTAGGGGGTGTCAGAAGGATGTGGTGGTGGCGGTGAGAGACGCTCGAAAGAGGTCGCGGTGATCAAAAGGG
The DNA here is from genome assembly GCA_017139565.1 of Luffa aegyptiaca. Taxonomy (NCBI): domain Eukaryota; kingdom Viridiplantae; phylum Streptophyta; class Magnoliopsida; order Cucurbitales; family Cucurbitaceae; genus Luffa; species Luffa aegyptiaca. The sequence goes on from CM029397.1 coordinate 31,807,196, forward strand.
GGTCGGAGGGTTGTGGTGGTAGTGGTGGAAGAACCTCGGAATCAGTCCCGGGGTTCAGAGGGGTGTCTAAAGGATGTGGTGGTGGCGATGAGAGACGCTCGAAAGAGGTCTCGATGATCAGGAGGGGGTCGATGGGCTGTGGTGGTAGTGGTGGGAGAACCTCGGAATCGGTCTCGGGATTCAGGGGGTGTCAAAATGATGTGGTTGTGCAGTGGCATCAAAAGATTTGGTAGATGGTATCGATGGGTCCTCATAGCCATCGTCCTCTACGTGGTCGGACCGTTCATGGAACCCATGGTCGTTGTCATTAGGGTCACCTGTCCTAGTGCCATGCAATTCAATGGTCATGCCCTGTAATCCACCGACAATGCATTAGACTAAACATCGAATGTTGCACATGAAAGAGGATAATAAATACATACCTGCAGCAATGCACGCAACATCGCGTCCGTAGAATCTAAGGACCTTGTCATACGAGCATCCAACTTAGCGACACGGGCATCCACCCCCTGATTCTTGCATCAAGGCTCCTCAAATATGTAAACACATCTCTCGTTCGTCCTCTACCTGCCGACTGTGCCTTTCGGTATGAGGGAGATCTGACGGCTGAGCTCTCAACGTCGATGGCGCATCAGATGAATGTGCTGCCAGTGCATCTGATTCTTCAATGTCTTGATCCATGGTGAACAAATCGTCCAACATGGTGTCTAGGTCCTGGTCATCATCGACTGGGCCATCAGTATTGTCGGTCCGTGTGCCCTCTGCAGACCCGTCAACTCCCACTTCAACGCCCTTCTTGTCATGTACAAATACCGGCCACTAATCGATTCGAGCATCCTGATATTGCTCTTCCTCGATCGACATCTCGAGGGACGTGGCGACAACCGTCTACATTGAACAGGTGCCAAATGATTTACGATGCCCTAGAGCGTCTCGACACTGCCAACTTTCCTAATCAGAATCTGGCTGTAAAAGGGGACGTTGCCTCTAGCGTCGAGACGCTGTCAACAATTTCCTTATAAATAGAACATGATCTTGGCCAGAAAAGGGGAGTTCATTTGGTTAGATTTTAGCCCTAATTCTGACTAGAGACCTTTGGTGGGAGCTGAAGCAAGGACAAGGAGCGGGAATCAAGCGAGAAGGCGTGGAGATCGTGACGGTGACGTACGATTTCGATGGATTCAAGTTTTATTCCTTTCTTTCCCTTTTATCTAGTTGTTTTATGGTTTTTCTCTCAATTAGTGTTTGTAGTTCCAAGACTATGAGTTGTTAATTGTTTGTCTTAGGGATTGATGTAGTTGTTTAGATTGTTGGATTGATTTATAGTATGAATGTGCTTTTGTTTTATTCATGCAATTATGTTAGAATACATTTAATTAACTGGCCATTGATTGAATGATTTAGTGTTCAATCTTGCTCGGAAGAGAGGATTTAGCTTAGTCCCTAATTGCTTGACTTAAGTAAAATTCTAAGATCGAGAGATTTAGAATAACTTTAGAAGTTGTAAAAAAGACTAAACTACAGACCTTGCATGCTAATGAACTTAGATAGGGATATTGGGTTTATTGTATGCATGAGAATCAATTATGCTCGGGGGAGAGAATTGTGATAAAATCTTCCTTGACTTATAAAATAATTGCACGCTAAATTCATTCCCATTAATTAATCCTCAATCTCAAATAATGAAATCAATTCCCTAAGAGTCTTTCCATTTGAATCTCCACTTCTATTTTATGCTTTTTTCTTAGATTTATCTTTCTCATTAAGTTTTGCTCTCTAAATAAAATTGGACAAAATTATTCACGGTAGTTAATTCGCTAGAAACCAATCCAGAGGACGACACTCGTTTAATCACGAAAACACTATATTAAAACTTGACCCGTACACTTGCGATAGGAAAATTCCACATTAGTCCTGATGTAGTGGGAGGCTAGTGCTTTTGGTCAGTCACATCCATCTCAAGAGTTGAGAATGCCTTGATGTAATGGGAGGGTTGTTTTATAACCTGACCGTTACATGGGCTTATTTGAAGCTCAAGTTGTCATTCTTGATGATGACATAGAGGATTCATTATCTTTTAGAAAGAAAATGAATGATGTTGACGAGGACCAATGATTTAAAGCCATGGGCCTGGAAATGAAGTCTTTACATTTCAATTCCACCTGGGATCTTGTAAATCTGCTTGATGGGGTAACACCTATAGGTTACAAGTGGATTTACAAGAGGAAACGAGACATTTAAAGTCTCAACCAGAAGGGTCCATTGAGCAAGATCAAAAGCAAAAGGGTTTGCAAGCTTAAGTGGTCCATTCATGGATTGACCTAAGCATTTCGATCTTGGAATTTAAGATTTGATACAGTGATCAAATTTTTTGGCTTTAATCAGAACATTGATGAGTCTTGTGTTTACAAGTAATCATCAATAATTCAGTAGCTCACTTAGTGTTGTATATGATTGATATCCTAATCATTGGGAATGATGTAGGTTATCTTACTGACATTAAAAGAGGCTAGCAGCTCATTTCCAAATAAAGAATTGGGACAAGCATAGTTTGTTCTTAGGTTCTAAATTGTTTAGAACAGTAAGAATAAAATGCTAGCCATGTCTCAAGCGTCTTATATCTACAAATGTTGATTAGATATGAGAACAGGAGATAAATTCTCTATCATATAGGATGATACGAACCGATGTGTCTTAATCAAGCTACAATAACCCAAGATGCTTCCAAACTTTAGAGGTTGCTGATTGGAATATGAAATAAGTGATCAACCAGCTCAATCCAATTATTATGGTGAAAAGTTGCATCCTTTCAAGATTCACAAAGGCACCTATTCAACCAAAAGACACAATGAATCTAGAAATTCATATTCATTCACATATTTAATGTATTATGTATCTTGTGAATTCATGAACTTGTATTTATGAAGGTTCATGCATGGATTTGAAAAGTTAGGGGTTGAATTTAGACCACATAGATGAAGGGTTGTGTCCTTTCATGGTCTCTTTTCATTTAGTATAAATAGGGATGTAATTTGTCATTTAAAAACAAGATTATGATGAATGAAGTATGATCTCTCATATTTGAGACTTTTTCTTAGAAATACCTTTTCTAGGATTCTTGCAATTCTTGTGATAGATTGCATGTTGAGCCATTCAATCCGGCCTTGATCAAGTTTGATTGTGGAATGACTCAATCTAGAACAAGATTTCCAATCTTGCTTCTAGATCATTGATCATAAGAGGTAATCAATTTCTAGCCTTTTCTCTTGGTTGGTTCTAATTTGATAAGACAAAGCAGCTCTGATACCAAAATGATACGGCAGCCCGAGCCAATTGGATCTAAGAACCCTTATGGATATGCAAACCCCTAGATCTCAAATGCTAAGACCCCCAAAACAAGATGATTTCATCCCAAGGAAGAAGATAGAACGGATTTACCTTGATGATCAAGATCAAGAGTAGAGAAAACTCGTTTCTAAACTCGAGATTCGAATCACTCCACAAGTAGTTTGATCAACGCTACTTGAATGATCCTAGCATGCAAATTTAAACACAAGATATGCAAAGTTGCTCATGGCCATTAGGCTCAAAAGACTTAATTTCATTGAAATTCCATCAAAACCAATCTTATTTCAAAGCAACAACATAGATGGCTTTTTATAGCCTTCAAACATAACCTATGGGCATATGAAAGGTTGTAACCTTCATGCCCAATGGGCATATGAAAGGTTGTAACCTTCATGCCCATCAATGCTATAATGACCACTAACTAAATAATAAGTTAAAACATTAAAAACACAACTTTAAAACTGAAAATTACAATAAAAATGCCTTAAATCCGAGAATCATCTTTCAAAAAGCTAACTCTAAAGTTTGGAAGCATCTTGGGTTATTGTAGCTTGATTAAGACACCTCGATTCGTATCAGGACTGTCAGTAAGTGTCAATCTGATCCAGTATATGATCACTGGAGAGCCGTTAATTATATTCTCAAGAATCTTTGGAGAATGAGAAACTATATGCTCGTGTATGGCGCTAAGGATTTGATCCTTACAGGATACACTGACACAGATGTTTTAACTGATAAGGATTTGATGAAATCTAATCAGTGTCTGTCTTCACTCTTAATGGAGGAACTATAGTACGACTTATCTGCAGTCTCGACCATATAGGCCGATAAGCTGTTACTTATGAAGCACCGATAGAGACTGTATGACTTAGGAAGTTCAAGCCTAATTTGGAAGGTGTTCCAAATATGAACTAGCCAATTGTAAGACAAGCAAGCACATTGAATCTAAAGGATATATTGCTGATTCATTCACGAAGACTCTCTCGACTAAAGTGTATGAGGGTCATCTAGATGGTCTAGGTCTACGAGTTATGTACAAAGATATGATCTAGGGCAAGTGGGAGAAGTGTAATGCGTATAGTGATACCATTATGTAATGGGTATAGTGATGCCCTAGTTTATTGTATTTGTACATTGTAAATATGTTTTATGTATTATACATGTATTTATACACCCACTGTTGGGATAGATTATTGTACATTCCCACTAAACTAGATTTTTAGTCCAAATGGGAGTTTGTTGGGTTTTATGTCCTAAAACTCGTAGATAGTGAATGATTAACGAATTATACACTTGTATCAATAAAGTGTTATTGAGGTTTATGCAATAAAGTGTGTGTTATTGAGGTTTATGCAATAAAGTGTTATTGTCATATTAAGTCTAGAATTGCACAATATGACCCAAATCCAATAAACTAAGATCCAAGGTTGTTTACATGTAACTTGAACTAGTATGTGGGGACATACGGGGATTGGTGTTCAAGTAACAACCTAAAAGGTCTATAGTACAGGGATAAGTCTGGGTACCTTATCCTGGTAACACTATGTGATACGGCCCGCTTTGTATTCGATACAGACGTATTGATCCAAGGCGTCCATGTAGGAGACATGCGAGCGGGGGTATCCTATGCAATGAGTTTGCATAAGACCGGACCACGAAATAGTAAACCACTAGATGTAACACCGTTAACTAGTTAGGTTACTGTTTCAATAGGATGACCTAGGTAACTCAGTCTTAATCCTGAGTGTGTCATGAACTCCTTCTCATGAGGGATTGTCCTTTGATTAGTACGGGTAAGAGTGGTCTGCACGCCGACTTAATAAGCCAACCTTCTTGGGGACAAGACCGAGTGGGAGGCTGGGGACATGACAATATAAGATGGAATTCACTCCTTCCCCTATTGGGGCAAGTAGATGTGTGTTCCCTTAAGGGCTGATTTTGGTGCTTGAACAAAGGCGCGTCGTCCTCTCCTGGCCCGAGAGGAACTCCTGTTTAGTGGTTGGACCCTAAACAACTTGTTCATTAGAGGGATTAGTGGTACTTAAGGAACCAGAGGTAACCCAGGGGTAAAACGGTAATTTGACCCAGCTGGTGTTACGAACACACGTGAAGGATTGACTTACTGCATTGGTCGATATCCGTTGACACAGAAATATTCTACAGTGAGTAGAGTACAGTTGTGGGTCTTTAGTGGAGTGACCCACAGTTAACGAATGTTGATTGACTTGGTTAATGAGATTAGCTGATCAATCTCGTATCGTTGGAGCTTCTGATCTGTAGGTCCATTAGGTCCACTTGCTAGCTCATAACGGGTTCTGAGATAATATAGTCTTGATTATTAAAGGGAATTTAAGTTAATTGTATTTTGATGCAATTAATATAAGGGGGCTTTGCACAGATAGCAAAAACCGGCAAAAGAATTGCAAAAATAGCAAAAAAATAAAATTATTTGCGGAAATAGCAAAAAATACGTTAAATTACGAAAATACCCTTAGTATCTCCACTAGTCTATCAGTCCCTATTATTGATAGTCACTGATAGACTTCGATTAATCGGAGTCTATCAATGATAAATACTGATAGACTTTGATGATAAGTTTCAATTAATCGGAGTCTATTAGTGATAGACACTGATAGACTTTGATTAATCGAAGTCTATGTATCACTGATAGACTTTGATGATCATAATCTATAAGTTTTTATCGTGTTTAATTCAAGCCTATCAGTGATAGCCGCTGATAGAAAACTATTTAATTCAAGGCTATTAGTTCAGTTTAATTCAAGGCTATCAGTTTCTATCCATCAGTTTAATTTAAGTCTATCAGTGATAATCACTAATAGAAAACCGTTTAATTCAAGGTTATCAATTTCTATCACTAATAGAAATCAATTTAATTCAAGACTATTAGTTTCTATCACTGATAGAAACCAATTTAATTGAAGTTTATCAGTTTCTATCAGTAATCAATTTAATTAAAGTCTATTGAGTTGTATCACTGATGGAAATTAGTTGAATTCAAATCTATCATTTTCTATCGAGGATAGAAATCAGTTAATTGAAGTCTATCAGTTTCTATCTTGGATAGAAATCAGTTAATTATCAATTAATTGAAGTCTACCAATGATTGTTACTAATAGAAATCAATTTAATTGAAATCTATCAGTAAAGTACTTTGCATTGCAATCATCTCGGTAATTAGAAACTCATCCAAAATTATTATACTACAATCATAAATTGAACAAAAAATTTAAGTCTTTTGTGGTAATTAGAACATAAAATCCAAAAATAACCATTACGAACAAGCGACTCTCAATCAACAATATAATTTTTAAAGCCTAGCACACAAGCTCCGTGACCACCACCATAAAATTTCTATTCTTGTATTCTTTGTATTTCATTATCTATAAATTATAGCCCTGATAGACTTCGACCAGTGATAGTCAGTGATAGACTACGATTAACCGGAGTATATCAGTGATATACTTTGATATACCTATACAAACACTCACCAAAATTGCTATTTTTGTATTCTTGGCATTCTTGAATTAAAAAGAAGGCCAACAAGAGCTTAGCTCAATTGGCATAAAGTTGTACCGATAACCGTAAGGTCTGTGGTTCGAATTCCCCTCCCCACATATTATCAAATATATATATATATATATATGACCTTGTGGTTCGAATTCCCCTCCCCACATATTATCAAATATATATATATATATATATATATATATATATATATATATATATATATAAAGAAGAATAAAAAGAAGAAGAAACAATCATAAAAAAAAAAAAAAAGAAATCGTAAAAACAACAAAAAAAACAAAAAAAAACGTAACAGATTGCAAAAAGAAAGGACAAGAAATGGGGGAGAAAGGGTAAATGGAAAGGGAGAAAAAGAGAAGGGTAAAATGGGAATATTTTAATTTTTTTGCCATATTTGCAATTCTTTTAACCTTGTGCTAAATTTGCTATTATATATAATTAATTTGCCACCCACTGCAATTACTCTTAATATAATGTATGGAGATACATTATAGTATAAGTTTAATTAATGAATTAAACTTTATAATAAAATTAATTTTGGATATGATTCAAAATTAATTAATGAGAGAATTATGAATTTAATTAAATATATGATATTTGATTAATTCATGAATTAATTAATTGGGAATTAATTAATTTAATTTGGTTAAATATAATTTAATCAAATTAATACTATAGTTAAGATTTATGTACATTTTGATGCACATTAAAACTATAGGTTAAATGAGAGAGATTAAATTGAATATGATTCAATTATAAAATTAATTAAATATTTGATATTTAATTAATGTGGGATCAATTAATTTAAATTAATTGAATGGCATATTTAATTCAATTGAATATGATTTAATTGAATTAAAACTATATGTTATAATTAATTTAATTAAAATTGGTTTAATTAAATTAATTATAATTAATTAGATAATTAATTATTGTTTTATTTATTAATGATTATTTGATAATAATTAAACGGTCCAGATCATTTGGATTAGATCCAATGGTTGAGATCTTGTAGGGTTTTAACTCCCTCCCCACTTATCGTGAAGTGGAGAGGGGTTACATAGAGGCCTCCTCATTCTCTCATTCTCACGCAAAAATAGAGAGGAAAATCTCTCAGTTTTTCTCTCTAGAACTCTCTCAAAATACAGCAAGTTTTTTGCTGACAATTCCCTTTCCAAGACGTGCTTTGGGTTCCCACAAACCGGTTCTCAGCAATCCAAGAGGATAGCGGGTGAATTCGAGTGGTTGTGTCCATTGGGAGGAGGAAGAACATGAATTGGAGCATAGTGCAGTTTGCCTCCAAATTCACGTAAGTTTTCTTAGTTCTAAAAAAAAATTAGATCTAAAATTCTAGCATGCTTAATTATGTTATTTAGAAATTAGTTTCTGAATTTTAATTGCCAATATATTGGTTTTTCGTAAACGAAATTGTGAAACGAATTGGTCTTGATTGTTTCCGCTGCCAAAGGGATTTTAACCCTTCAATATCGTCTCCCACACTGACCTTCTTCTTGTAAGCGCTAGTCTTATCCTTCAAGCAGACCTGAAGGCCCTTCAGTGTTCGGTCCCATAAGATATTACCCCAGTCCTTACTGTTGTAATAATCCAGATCTTCCACGTCCTCGAACAATGTTCTGTTAACGCAACACTTGCTCTTGTTTTTCCCCATCATTGCCACCTCCGTGTAATAAACCAAGGTGACCCTAACTGCATCCTCATCTGTCTCGAAGTGGAGGTTCTTGTACTTCTCCTCCAGCTTGTCCAATTTGAGTATGGCCAACAAGTTGGTATCCGCAAAGTACCTCCTCTCCAACTCCAGTCTCGGTACATCGCTCCGTTGAACTCGAGGAGCAGGGCTCCTCCATAGTCTCGTCATCAAGAGGAACTCCTCCTTTGAGAAGGTCATGACCGTCCCCCTGATTTTGAAACTCATGGCATCCGCTCGGTCTGTTCGAACCTCCCTAAGCAGCATGTGATGCACTAGGGGACTGTTGAACACAATATCCATGTCCACGAACTATCCAAATACGGTCCTTCTGAACATGTTCATCTGTCTGTCGTTGAGCGTGTCCTTGACGATCTTGTTGGCATTCTTAATGTGAGACAGGCAGGTCACTTGGGCGCGAAAGTGATCAGCCTCAGCAATCTTCAGAATAGGTGTCATTTCAATCCTACATGCATGCAACATTCATTGTAAATATCACACGTGCTTAGGAAAAAAAGGCAACACAGAAATGAATTTCAATTTCACGCTCTTAAATTCACGCTCCCGCTCTCGTTCTCGCTCTCGCTTGTTTGCCTTTTTTCTCGCTCTCGTTTACGCTCTACAATTACCTGACGAACCCACTCAGTGAATAGCGTAAAGGTGTTCATATAACACATGCGGAAGCAATTTTAGGATCGGAGGCACTTAACTACATCAATTTTAGAAAATGAAAACATGTTGTCCAAATACTGTAAGCAGAGAGCATAATTTCTACCAACCTTTTTGGAGACCGATTTAGCAACTCCCTTTGATTCCTTTGATCACGAACGGTGTGTGGACCACCTCTAGTGTCTTCCCTACTATTCTCCGGGCCAAGAACGACTTGTGGGAGTCTATAGAGATAGGGAATGGGAAGGGAATGCTTGGAGGTTCAAGCAATATAGAGATATATAGAGATGAGTGTGTTTGAGACCAAAATCCAGCAGCATAACAATATGGAAAATGGCTCTCTTAGCTTTGAATCTGATTCATACTCTATATATAGAGATCTTCCATGCAAGGAGAAGCCTCATGACACAAGACACATGGTAGAATTGCAACTCAAAGTGGATTCTAGGTGTTTAATTCACAACACATGCAACTAGTGCATGGATGTGTTGTTTTCCACTTTGTATCAACATGCAAGAGTGAGAATCCAACTAAATCCACTAAATTGAATTCATGATCTGAATTTTTAGCTTGCAATTAACCCTAATTTCAATTCTAAATTGAAATTGATTTCTTGGTAATTAATTTGGGACATTTCCAATTAATTTGATATGATTAATCTAATTAATCATTGTCACCTTGTGCAATCCATTATATATGATTCCTAATACATATATATTGTATTTAAAACACTTTTGAATACTTTATCTCTCATTTTCTAATTTAATTCATAATTAAATTATTGTGTCAAACACAATTTACGATAATACCCTATTTCCCGATTTTGAACGATTCAAAGATTTCTATCAATTTGTTCTAGGCTTTATTCCGATATGAGCTAGTAGGGGGACCTAATGGACCTATAGATCATGGGCTCCAACGATTCGAGGCTAACCAACTAATCTCATTATCCAAGCTAGCCAACATTCGTTAACTACCGGGACACTCCACTATAGCCCGATAGTTGCACTCCCCTTACTATAGATATATTTCCGTCCACTTGATTTAACCATGTTTAGTAAGTCGATCCTTCACAGGTTGTTCGTAGCTATAGCTAGGTCAAATGACCGTTTTACCCCTATAGTACTTCTTGTTCCTTAAGTTCCACTAATCCTCTAATGAACAATCCGTTTGTGGTCCAACCATCAAACCTAAGTCCCTCTCGATCCAACGAGAGGGTGGGGCCCCTTGTTCAAGTCCTGGATTTAGTACTTAAGGGAACAACCTCTCTACTATCCTTGAAATGGGTAGGAGCGAATTCCGTCTTGCGAGACTATGTCCCCAGCTATCTATTCGATCTTATCCCCAAAATGGTAGGCTTGTTGAGTCGGCGATGCTGGCCACTCTCACCCATGCAGTTCAAAGGATAATCTCGTATAAACAGGAGTTCATAGTTAGCTCAGGATTAAGAACAAGTTACCTAGGTCATCTTTGAGAAATAGTCAGTTTCTTCAGTAAACGGCGTTATAAAGAGAAAGTGACTAATTTCGTGGTCCAGTCTTATGCAAACTCATTGCATAGGACGCCCCCACTCGCATGTCTCCACATGAACGATTTAGGATCTCATCGTTTGTACTTAATACAAAGTGGGTCGCGTCCATAGTGTCCCCAAGATAAGGCACCCAACAGTATCCTTATACTATCGACTATTTTGACTATAAACTTGAACTTGATCCTACGATATGTCCCTACATATAGTTTGAGTATTCATTTTATAGCCAAGGATTTTAGTTTATTGGATTTAGGTTAATCATTCGCAATTTACATATTCAATAACATCTTTTACTGAATAACCTCAATAACGTCTTTATTGAAAATAGAATATGTTTAATGATTTACAAACTACGAGTTTATAGGACATTAAACCCAACATAGCGTTCGTTCATGTCATTACAGCCTAGAAGCACAAAGCAACTTCTGTAAACTTGCTAGCCCTAAATCGCTAAACCGAAAAACCCACCCGAAACAATCAAAGCAAGATGACTAACTTCGACTAACTAAATCCAACTCCAAAAACAGAAGCAACAACATGCAGTAAGAAAATTTTAAGAACCCAGAGCGCCGAACATTCAGAGCAACGAACAAAAAACGTAAACCCACGAAACCCACAAACAAACATTTAACGTAAACCAAGACTAACCCACGAACGCAAAGTAAAATGAAATGTCACTTACTGGCTTTTGGAGTCATTGGCAGAGAAGAAGTGTTTGAAACGTCGACGACTGAAGAGGGAGAATGAGAGTCACCGATGGGAGTAGAGAGACGTAGCACAGAAAAGTTACGGTGAAGAGAGAGGTGAGAGCGTACCGTTTAAGTAACCAAATATTTTAAAATATGAAACGTCATTTTTCAGCGGGCCAAGAAGCAAGAGCGTGAACGAGAGTTTGAAATCGAGAGCGAGAGCGTATCGAGAGCGGGAATGTATTCAGCTGGCCTGGACAGGCAATGCAATAATAAAATGTGTGCGGTGACATTAGCAAAAGGCTACTCTCCATTATTCTGAAAAAGGTAGGTCAAATTTCATTATGGCCTCCGAAAATGGGTCATCCGTACAAATTTCCCTTATTTTTTTCTCATGTTTTGAAATTATCCTTCTTAAAAAAAAAATGTTTTGTAATTATCCAAGATTTCTCACTTAGGGTAGTCACATCATCGCCGTTCATAGAGAAATTACTCACCAAACCTTCATCTTTGCCATTCTCATGAAACGATTTGTAGAGTAGACCCAAACCATAAAAAACAAGCAATGTACTTCGTGAAGACTTTATTCACCTTTGCCTTCAAACTCCTCATTATCGCCTTCAACTATTGTTGTCATTGCCATTGCCTTCAACTACCATTGTCAAACGGTCATAGATTTCAAAGCGTGGAGGGTTTTTGCACATGTGAGAAGAAGAAATGACTAGGAAGGATTGTTTAGCAACTTCTCTTATGAAACTGAGGTAATGTCATGCACAATGAATTTTAATTTTCATCCATTTAATATAACACTTTATATTAAACATCTATGAAAATAAAATCAATACATATTTCATACATTATAACATTTATAATAATAAATATGCATGAATATGTTTAACCTAAGGTGGAAATTTAAGCTATATGACATCCATAAAGCAAATAAATAGCAATTGAACCGGTTAATTTTGGCCCCTAGGATAAAATAAAGCATAAATTACAATAATTATAGCTAAATTCTATCCTAAAAGTCCTTCTGCAGCTCCAAATACTGGTCTAGACCTCCCAAACCGACCTGAACCACTTCGAACCAGCCACGAAAACAACGAACCGAGCCAAATTCCAGCTAAACCGGACCAAATCGGTCCCAGCCCAGATGGACCGTGCAAACCAGACCGCCAGCTACCTTGAACCGCCTGAAACACGTCCTCGCGAAACCCTAACGTGCGCCGCGACGCTGCGGCTTCTTCTCGCCAACTGCGTCTGCGAATCGAGACAGCGTCGCAACGCCGAAGAACAGCGTCGCGACGCTGTTGCGTCTGGAGCACTTTCTGGGCAAAAAACAACGTCTGTTCTTCGTCTTTTTCTTCGATTTCAGCCGTGAATTCAACGTTTTTCATCTCATAAAAAACTTAATCTAGACCCGGACTTACAACGGACTCAATTTTACATAAAATACCCAAAACACCGGGCCCTTACATGATCAAATCACATAAAAACCAGTAAAATCTATGGCCATAAAATTAACCTAAACAGTCCAATGCAAACCATACATACATTATGCATTCATCAATCCCACCAATAGCCAATGCAAATTTTAGAGAAACAAAATTAGATCTACGATCGACTCTCATACCAATTGAAGGATTGGAATTCCGTAATTCCATAAAGCGGAAGCGTGATTGGGACCGATTCGTAATTAATTTTGTTTAATCTAAAATACCGATACATTGGAAATAATCTTAGAAATATTCTAAATTTATATTACGGCTAAGCATACAAAAATGTTAGATCTAAATCTAATTTATATAGTAACAAATTACTTACTCTCGTTGACGACTCAGATTAAATTCACCAACTGCTTGTGAAATAATCATGAACTACTGCGAACACCACCACTATGGCTACACCGGTATGACTCTGAGACTTCTAGAGGCAGGAGACTGGTGGTAGTCTAGAGGGAGCCTTCAGGGGAATTCTCTGAGAGTAGGAGAATGAATGGGATGCCTTTCACCCCACCCCAGGGGTCCTAATTATAGGAAAAGGCCAAGACTTTTTCCTAATAGGAAAATGTCATGAATCTATTATCTTATTCATATCTAATTTTAATAAATAATTAATTAATTCCATAATCAATTAATTACCCAATTAAATATCACATATTTAATCTTAGGGATTTTATTAAATTATTTATATTAATATGAATCCAATTCATATTAATTATTTGAACTCTTTCAAATATTTTCTCTCAAGAATTAATTTTGAAATTAATTCAAAATTATATTATAAAGTTTCATAAACTTTATATTATAATGTATCAATATACATTATATGATTCCCCTAAATAAATTGAACACTTTCAATTTACAATTTATACTTAATTGCCTCAAGTCTTTTTACGAGCTACCAGTGGGACCTAATGGACCTACAGATCAGAAGCTCCAACGATACGAGACTAATTGGCTAAACTCATTAACCAAGTTAGTCAACATTCGTTAACTGTGGGTCACTCCACTAAAGACCCACAGCTGCACTCTTCTCACTGTAGAATATTTCTGTGTCCACGGATATCGACCAATGCAGTAAGCCAATCCTTCACGTGTGTTCGTAACACCAGCTGGGTCAAATTACCGTTTTACACCTGGGTTACCTCTGGTTCGTTAAGTACCACTGATCCCTCTAATGAACAAGTTGTTTAGGGTCCAACCACTAAACATGAGTTCCTCTCAGGCCAGGAGAGGACGGCGTGCCTTTGTTCAAACCCTGTAATCAGCCCTTAAGGAACACACATCTACTTGCCCCAATAGGGGAAGGAGTGAATTCCATCTTGTACTGTTATGTTCCCAGCCACCATTCGGTCTTGCCCCTAAAATGGTAGGATTATTGAGTCGGCGAACTGGCCACTTTCACCCATACAAATCTAAGGACAATCCCTCCTGAAAGGGGTTCATAACAAACTCAGGATTGAGATTGAGTTACCTAGGTCATCCTAATGAAATAGAAACCTAAACTAGTTAACGACGTTACATCTAGTGGTTACTATTTCGTGGTCCGGTCTTATGCAAACTCATTGCATAGGATACCCCCACCCGCATGTCTCCTACATGGATGCTTTGGATCATTGCATCTGTATCGAATACAAGGTGGGTCGTATCACATAGTGTCACCAGGATAAGGTACCCAGCCTTATCCCTATATTATAGACCTTTTAGGTTGTTACTTGGACACCGATCCCCGTATGTCCCCACATACTAGTCCAAGTTTCATTTAAACAACCTTGGATCTTAGTTTATTGGATTTAGGGTTTATTAATGCAAACTCGATTATTCAATAACCAAATTACTGAATCAATCAAATAACGCTTTATTGAGATCGATTAATTTGTTTCATTTACTATCTACGAGTTTTAGGGCATAAATCCCAACAACTCCCACTTGAACTAAAACTCTAGTGGGCAATGGACATCAACAATCAAAATTGAATGAATAATCATTGAAGTAGGAATATTGGTTTGTATTAATATTGTATAATACATGAAAAGTACAAATACAGATAAATACAATAAACTAGGGCATTCACAATACCCATTACACTTCTCCCACTTGCCCTAGATTATTCTATGTACATATCTCGCAGACCTAGACCCTCTAGATGACCCTCGAACACTTTAGTAGTGAGAGCCTTCGTAAATGGATCAGCAATATTGTGCTCAGAGGCTACCTTCGTGACGATCGCGTCCCCTCGTTGCACGATCTCTCTGATGAGATGATATTTGCCCTCTATGTGCTTGCCTCTTTTGTGACTGCAAGATTCTTTAGAATTTGTCACTGCACCACTATTATCACACTATTATCACACTCATGAATAATTTAAACTCATTCCTTTAATGGAATTTTGAGAGACCACCAGCTCAATTATTTCAGATATCAACAAATACAAATAATAATAAAGTTCATGCTTTCAACAATTTTCATAAACGCATACGTAATTAAAATAATAGATTTTTCATGCACAATTTTCATGCTTTTAACAATAATAATAAATATCATGAAAAACTCATAAGCACGAAAATCTTAGAAAATCAAACACGCGCACCCAATTAAAAATTCAACAGTAACGTCACTTACCTCGATTTATAAGTCCTCAATTTCAAACTCCAATTCAAAGATTCCAACTTCAATTCCAACGGGTAACTATATTCAAGCCCAAATTCTCATGGGTAAATCGTTAAAAGACGAAATTGACTCACAAATCCATGGAAACTTGTTGTTTAACACTTACCCAAAGCCAAAGTTGCTCCAAGTTGCAGAAACTCGAAGACCCAACGCCTAAATCGCCGGAAATCGAATGAAGAGCTTGCCAAAGTCAAAATCGCATAAAAAAAACACCTAAGGTTGAAGCTTACAGCCGCTGGTTCGCCAGAAACACGGTTAAAACCGACCTAAACGCAGGAAAACCGAGAGACCCACGCCTGAACACCGCTGCAGGCCGAGAGGCTCGAGACCCACGTTAGTCGAGCCGTAAAACGCTGCTGCCCACCTTCGCCGGACCTTCTGCTCGCGAAAACGATCAGCACTGTCACGTTGCAGCCCGTGGGTTCGTGTCTACCGCCGTTGCTGCTTTCTGTTGCCGCGCCTCCCCACGCGATTGTCGAAGGAAAGAAGACGTCGTCGCACCGCCTACCCGTCGATGAACCGCTGCGCTGCCGTGAGTTCGCCTAAGGAGTAGCGCGCCTCCGTGGATCGCTGGAGTTACGTGCTTGTCGGAGAAGTCAGTGAAACCCACGGTTGGAGAAGAAAATCGAGAAGGGGAGGGCTAATTTCAGATGGGCAAGGAAGAAGAAGGGAAAAGTGGCTTGGCTTGTGGCTCAATCTAGAGCTTTGTGCACCTTTTAAAAGAAAGAGTCTTGGGCTTGGGCTTGGCTAAAAAGACCATTAATTTACGATATTGTCATTCCAGCTTCTAATTTTAAATTTCCACCATTTTTCAAATCTTTTAATCTCCCTCCAACTCCAAATTAACTCCCAAACTAAATAAATTTGAAATTTTTCTTATATTACGGGCGTTACACCAAATCCTTGTGGATACGATAATTTACTTATCACTTGTTGTGAGATTGTGTATACTTGCACAACATTTTGAGGTGAAA
The DNA here is from genome assembly GCA_017139565.1 of Luffa aegyptiaca. NCBI lineage: Eukaryota > Viridiplantae > Streptophyta > Magnoliopsida > Cucurbitales > Cucurbitaceae > Luffa > Luffa aegyptiaca. The sequence goes on from CM029397.1 coordinate 31,823,830, forward strand.
TTTAACTATATTTTTAACCACTTCAAAAGGAAACATAGCATTTAAACCTAAAGAGGCCCACAACACTGCTCAAGTGCAAGGCATGATGGGTTGATCTAAGGTACGCTCTGAAAATCTTACAAAACACTAAAAAATGAGGAGAAGCAGCCAATAGGGCCAAAAGAAAAATTTCTCACAAGAGATAAACTCGATGAAAATTGTACTTCAAACTTGGGCTCATGCATTTAACCTATAAAAATAAATCAAACCATGAATCCCAATTATGAGGTGGGGGCTAATGCTATAGGTAATTTTGCATAATCTTGATAATCGAGGAAAGGATAAAGCCAACACATAATCGATTAGGAAAAGGCAAACAATGATCGAACCTCTGAGCAATAGAAGACCAAGGGAGTTGGGCCAAGCCTAAACTCCTAGCCTTAGCCTGCCTTGGCCTAGCTGGTGGCCATCTATCTTTAACCCTCTCAACTCGGTGAGCCCTTTGGTGGTCCATTTCAGTTCATTTGATTTCCAGATCATTCAGGAAACATGGTCAAACCTTAGGTAACTTCATACAAATAACCTTTTTTCAACTTAAGAGAATGTCAGCTTCTTTCTCATTCTTAATTTACCTACTACACTCAAAACCTCCTAGCTAAATTAAGCATCGGAGTCAGTGTGGCAAACACCACACCATTGTATAGTTTTGTTGTCTTGCAGGTCATGTCTTCTCCCTTAAACAAATTTACCGTTGTTGTCACATGAAGGTCAAGTGTGTTTTTTTTTGTCCGGATGTTGGCAATAACAGTAATTATTCTTCCTTTGTAGTTAATGTGAATTGAGATTTTTATACTCTAGCAAGACCATTCTTGTTTTTGTTTATAACTTCTTACTATATCAATGAAAATTTTTTATTCCTTCAAAAATTAGATTGATTTCTAAAAGAGCTATGAGCTTCCAATTGGACTAGTTTTGATTGTGAACTACTCGAGCAAGAGCTGTTGACTGTTCTAGAAATATATTTGTGCAACAAATCTTCTTCGTGTTTTTGATAAGTTGTATCAGTTAGTGATTTACATCGTATATGATACTCTTGAAAATTTGAAATTTTTAGGCCTCGTTTGATAACCATTTGGTTTTTGGTTTTTGAAAATTATGCTTGTTTTTTTCCCATTTTCTTACCATGGTTTTCATTTTTGTTAAGTAGACACTTGAATTCTTAGCCAAATTCCAAAAACAAAAACAAGTTTTTGAAAACTATTTTTTTTTTTTTTTTTTTTTTCAAAATTTGACTTGTTTTTGAAAACGTGGGAAGGTTGTAGATAACAAAACAAAGAAAGTTGTGGGGGAAAGTGGTGTTTATAAGCTTAATTTTCAAAAACAAAAAACCAAAAACGAAATGATTATCAAACGGGGCCAATCTTCACCATATCATTTGTATATAGTTATTGAATTATTTTCCTTTTTGTAATATCATACTTTTGAAAATTTGTATGTGCTTGCATTGGCATTACAAGTAAAAATTTATCCACCACATTTTCATGTACAATAATAATAGATTCCTTACTACTTCCTCATATATTATCTTGGGAAATAGATGCATGATCCTTTTTTAATAGAATTTTCTTTGTTTATTTATGTTTAATATTGTGTATGAAGGAAGAAATATTATTTTTTCATTAAGGAACATTTAGTATAAGGAGTTATAACGTACAATGACCAAAATGAACAGGGATTAAAATAGTATTTAAATAGAGATGCATTATTCAAATATTGTATGACAATTTTGCTCGGTCATTTATAATGTAATGGTTTATTAAATATAATTAATTAAAAATTGTTCATAAAACAAGCCTCGAGTTTCATACTATCCATCAATCTTTTGGTTCCCTAAAGTTTCTCATAATTTTTTTTGTAAACATAATTTGCATTTAATACTTTTTAGGGAGTTTTTTTAACAATCAAGTGGCTGTAGTTTAGTGGTGAGAATTCCACGTTGTGGCCGTGGAGACCTGGGCTCGAATCCCGCCAGCCACATGTTTTCTTTTTTTTTTTTCTCTCCTATTATTATTTAATAGGTTTCTTAACTTTCAATTTTGTGTTACTTTAACATATTCAACTTTTTTAAAAAATTAAAAACTAATCTTTTAGTTCAAGACTACCGCAAAGGCTTCCTCAATTTTGAGTGGCCTTGACATATGTAAATTTTTTAAAAACAAACTAACTATTAGTTTAAGATTACCACAAAGTCTTCCTTGTTGTGACTTGAACATAGCATCCAGACTTGTGGAAACCTTTGGAAAGAAACATACAGGAAATTGGGAGGAAAGAATTCAAGAATTTTCTTTCTTTGGAGAGGTGTATTTTTGGTCCAACCTAGAGGTCCTATATGTAAAGTCGTTGGACAGAACTTTGTCAAAATCAAACCATATATTATAATATCTAATATTATATATATATATATAGAATCTGATTCAAAACTCTTAAAATCTCCTACAAAATATATTGAATCGATTAAGAGAGCGAAAATGAATCAAGAGTTTGAGGGGGGAGAGGTTGAGAGACGAAGGGACGCGGGTAAGTTTTTTTTCTCTCTCTTTTTCCTTTTTCATTAAAATAAAACGTAATTAAAATAAAATTATATTTTTTTTTATTAATGACAGTTAAACAAAGTCATAGATTTATGACGTTCAAAAAACTTACCCTAAACCCTAAACCCTAAACCCTAAACCCTAAACCCTTTCCTTTCCTTTCCTTCACCAAATTCGAAGGTTCTTCGCTGTACTGCTACGCTGCCAGTCCAGTCTCTCTCCAAGTTCGAAGGTTCTGACGCTGCACTGCTTCCTTCTCCACGTTCGAAAGTTCTCGTGCTACGCTGCTTTGCTTATCTTTCTCCAAATTCGAAGGTTCTGCTTTGATGTAAACGTTGCAGCAGTAAAAGAGCCCAAGTAGGAATGACATCATATGCCCTTGGGTCGGGAACGTCATAATAACAAGAGTCAAAAAACGTCATATGTCCTTGTACTCATGCTGAAAGACGTGGCGGCGGCAAAAGTACAAGGAACATGTCCTTGTACTCATGCTGAAAGATGTGGCAACGGTAAAGGAACCCAAGTGGGAATGACATCGTGTGTTCTTGGGCCGGAGAGCGTGGTAGCAATAAAGTCCAAAGACGTCATATGTCCTTGGACTAATGTTGAAAGACATTATTCCTGCAAATTGAAGACAACAAGGATATGTATGCCTTAAAAAAAAAAATCACTTACCTACGTACTTACCTTTTGGATGGTGGATGAAGGCACTGTGCTTGTAATTGAAATATAGGCAAGGTGTCGTGAGTTCAAAAAAAAAAAAGGAGAAAAAAAAAAACAAAATTTCAAAAAAAAAAAAAAAAAAAAAAAAAAAAAAAAGAGAAGAAAATTTCTTACTTGAATCCTTTCTTGAATGCTCCCTGGCTTTATACCACTCACCCTACTAGAGTATTCAAGCTTAAAGTGATTCTGAAATGGGATGCTTTGAAACCAAAGTCATAGGCTCCTCTTATAGTACTTGGAGCTCATCACTTTCTTGAACCTTTCCGATGTGGGACAAACTCCCTTCTAATATTTTGCCAAAACCTAACAAAAATGTGGGACTCAAGGTTTAAGAAAAATTAAAGCCCACACATCTTCCAAAAGATTTCCTCACCAAAAAATCAAGTTCATAAAATCACTGCCAAGGACCATTGCATACCTTCATGGAAGATTGTTTAATTTGCACATAATTTTCTTTTCAAAATCTCCCTGACGAGCAACCCATGGATGAAGTATGTTCAACTCCAAAATCTAAAAAAATGGTGAAAACTGTCCACGTATATGTAGCAAGAATGTTGACCAAGAAAATCATAAATTTTATTCTCCCATATCAAATTTGAATTTGAGATTTCTTGATTTCAAATTGAAATCATTCTAACTCATAATCAACCTGAAATCTCTAGGTTGAATTTAAATTTGAGTAAACACAAATTTTACCCATGAGGTAAAATTCAAAATCTCGATAAAAAAAAAATCCAAAATTTGATTATTCCATTCCAAAATTGAGAATAACATAATTCTATTCCAAATGCAAGTTAAATTTGGATAGAATTTTACCTCAAATTAAATTTTGGGCATAATCCAAATTTTATTCCAAATGGACCAGAGTCCAAACCTCAAATTCTATTCCAAATGCAAGTTAAAATTGGGTAGGATTTTACCTCAAATCAAAATTTGGGTATAAACCAAATTCTACCCAAACTTCAAATCAAAGTTTGCTGCCAAATAAGGAAAATCAAAATTTTGACCAAACTTCAAACTTTGATTAATTGGCAATAAAAGTGTGTCAAATAAAAAAAAAAATCAAAATTTTGACCAAAATTCATATTTTGATTTAATTGACACACCAAATGGAGTCAAAGTCAAGAACAAATACCTTGCATTTTTATTCCAAAATATCTTTTTCGAGATTCACTCCCACATAACTTGTGCCTAAATCTCGAAAAGGGGGCATTTGTTGAAGGAGAAATTTTGTCCAATCACAAATTGCCACGTCATTATCTAAAATTAATGACAAAATTACGAATAATTAAATTTGGGACCAATTATAAAGTGACATGTGTCCCAAATTTAATTTGAAGACAAAGTTGGCCAATTATAAATTTAAAGAGCCAAATTTCGATTTGATCAATTAATTAGAAAATAAATTATTTTGATCAAATTAATTAATTTGACCAATTAATTAACAAAATAATTAATTGGATCAAATTTCGGTCTTTTAAATGTCTGAGTCATATGGTTTTGGGTCAAATATGAACCAAACCCAAGACTAAAATGGTTGAGCCCAAGACCGATAAAGCCCAAGCCCAAGTTGTTAGGCCCGAAAGTCACCAGGGCCCATCCAGCGAGAACTCTATAAATAGAGGGGTTCTCCTCCATTTCAGAGGTTCAGAAATTTTAGACAGTTCAGAAATTCTACACTCTCACAAAGACAAGAGTTTAGAGTTTCAAAGCTCTCAAGCAGAACCAGAGAATTCAGAGAGACTCCACCAAGTCTGAAGACCGAAGACTCTCTGCAATCCATAAATTCGAGTGTTGAACAATCCTTGAAGACCAAAGACTCTTCAAGACTTCAACACTCCTTGAAGATCAAACACTCTTCAGGACATCAACGCTTCTTGAAGACCAAACACTCTTCAAGACTTCAACACTCCTTGAAGATCAAAGACTTTTCAGGGCATCAACACTTCTTGAAGACTGAAGACTCCTTCAAGACTGGAAGACTTCAAGCTCCAAGAATTCATTAAAGCGTCAGACTCGAGATCAAGCGTTCCAGCCCTCGAGTGAAACACATTCACACACAAGAGAGAGAATCAGAGGATTAACATTAGAGATTGTACACCCACACGCATACAAACATCAATAAAATATATTGTTTATTCCACGTGTCCCCATCTTTGAAGTTACGTGTGAACAAATTGGCACGCCCAGTGGGACCATCTCTACCTCTCATCTCTCTCTTATCTCAAGACACAAGTGTAAACATGTCGTTCCAGACTTCTTCAATGGTTGCTGTCATGAACAAGTCTTACACGAGTTCTACTGCTCATTGTTGCTTCAATGAACTGACATTGCAAGAAGATAAAACTTCTATCGTTGCAGGCCAAGAAACAACCTTGCAGGGCATATACTAATGACAAGTTTCTTGTTAAGTATAACCCTTTGTTTGAACCTGATTCTGACGTAGTGACTGTCATGATGACTGAGACAAGAACTATGGAAGAAAGAATGGTTGAGATGCAGGAACACATCAACTCCTTGATGAAGGAGATTGAAGAAAAAGATTCTCAAATCGTGCAACTAAAGAGCCAAATTGAGAACCAACATATCGCCGAATCAAGTCAAACCCAAGTCATAAAAAATCATGACAAAGGAAAGACTATAGTGCAAGATGATCAGCCACAGTGTTCTACTTCGATCGCTTCACTATCCATCCAGCAGCTCCAGGATATGATCATAAACTGTATCAGAGCTCAGTACGGTGGACCTACTCAAGATTCCCTCTTGTATTTCAAACCTTATACTAAGAGGATTGATAACTTGAGAACGCCAATCGGGTATCAGCCACCGAAATTTCAGCAGTTTGATGGAAAGGGCAATCCTAAACAACATATTGCCCACTTCGTTGAGACATGCGAGAACGCTGGTACTCGAGGGGACCTACTAGTCAAACAATTCGTTCGAACACTTAAAGGAAATGCGTTTGACTGGTACACTGATCTAGAACCCTGAGTCGATAGACAGTTGGGAGGAACTCGAAAGAGAGTTTTTGAATCGCTTCTACAGCACCAGACGAACCGTTAGCATGTTCGAGCTCACCAACCCAAAACAACGAAAAGGTGAACTCGTTGTTAACTATATAAATCGCTAGAGAGCCATGAGTCTAGATTGCAAAGATCGCCTCACCGAACTCTCTTCCGTTCAGATGTGCATTCAAGGCATGCACTGGGAACTCCTCTACATCCTTAAAGGTATAAAGCCTCGTAGCTTTGAAGAACTAGCAACTCGCGCCCACGATATGGAGCTAAGTATTGCTAGTCGACAAAACCAAGACCTTCTACTCCCTAACATGAGGAAAGAAGGAAGGAACGACGAAGAGACTGTAGAAGAATCTATGGTTGTAAACACAACCCTTCCCAAGTCGTCTTCGAAAGAAAAGCGACAAACAAATGGAACGCATCACTTAACTTTAAAGGAAAGACAGAAGAAAATCTATCCTTTCCCTGATGCCGACATCCCTGATATGTTGGAACAACTACTGGAAGCGCAGCTGATAGAGCTTCCTAAGTGTAAACGACCAGAAGAGATGGAGAAAGTCAATGATCCCAAGTACTGCAAGTATCATCGAGTTATTGGTCATCCAGTGGAAAGATGTTTCGTCCTAAAGGACTTAATTCTAAGACTAGCTAAGGAAGGAAAAATTGAGCTCGACCTTGATGAAGTAGCTCAATCGAATCATGCTACAGTCAAAGGAAAGGACAAACATAAAAAAAAGAAGAGTCTCAAGAAGCTTCAATCTAAGAGGCAGAGAAGTAAAGAGTTTTCTCAACCTCGACAACCGGTGACTGCAAAGGAACTCTGCTCCAAAACTTTCCACAAAAAGGAAGAAGGAAACTTTGTGACTTCCTACTGCATCAACGTAGAAGAAGTTGACAATTCTGAGAAGGGTGAACAAAGGACCTCCGTCTTCGATCGCATCAAGCTTCCAACTACTCGTCCTTCGGTATTCCAGAGAATGAGTATGGCCGCGACAAAAGAAGAAAATCAATGTTCGACGTCCACCTTCACTCGACCTTCAGCTTTCCAAAGGCTAAGTGTCTCCACATCGAAGAACAGTCAACCTTCGACATCTGTTTTTGATCGCCTCAAAGTAACAAGCGATCAACCTAAAGGAAAGATGGATAACTTGGAGGTGAAACTTTTCGATGAAGTAAAAAGCGACAAGAAGCTTCAAAGTAGCATCCCGTCACGTATGAAGAGGAAGTTCTCTGTTCTCATAAATACAGAAGGTTCCTTGAAGGTGAAACCAAATCTCATTATCTTGACCAATCCTACAAGTCAAGGATCTGATCAAGACCATGATGAAGATAAGAGCTATTAAAATGTAAAAAAGCTCCTTATCGCAAGAGCCTAAACTGCATGATGCTCCTAGCCCACACGAGCTTAAAAGGTGAGTGCAAAAAAATCTTGAACTACGTTATGACTTGATCCCTATTCCATAAGGGTACGTAGGCAGCTTAAAGAAAACTTTAAGTTCAATCTCTAAAAACAAAAAAAAGGGTGCATGACAATACAGATTGAAGAAATTCTTTAGTACTGGGGGCAATACAACAAATTGAAGTTGTACACCGTTATAAATATGAAGCTACGAGTTGGACGAATAAAAGAAGATTTCATTCCTCCAAATTCAACGTCTCGCTAGCCTCAAGTTCGGTGTTTCAATCACCCTAAGTTCGTTGTTCCCGCTTCTTCAAGTTCGAAGGTTCTCACGCGCTTCGTTGCAGTTCCTTCTTTTCAATTTCGAAGGTTCTCACGCGTTTCGTTGCAGTTCATTCTCTCAATTTCGAAGGTTCCCACGCGTTTCGTTGCAGTTCATTCTCTCAAGTTCGAAGGTTTTCACGCACTTCGCTGCAGTTCCTTCTCTCCAAGTTTGAAGGTTGACGCACTTCGCTGCAGTTCCTTCTCTCAAGTTTGAAGGTTCTCACGCGCTTCGCTGCAGTTCCTTCTCCCCAAGTTCGAGGGTCCTTACACTGTACGCTATTGCGTTGTTCCTTCTCCAAGTTCGAAGGTTCTTCGTTGTACGCTGTTGCGTTGTTCCTTCTCCAAGTTCGAAGGTTCTCAGTTGTACGACTGCTACGTTGTTCCTCCTCCAAGTACGAAGGATCTTATGTTGTGCGTCGCTGCATTGTTCCCTCTTCTCTCAAGTTCAAAGTTTCTCACGCGCTGCGTTGCAGTTCCTTCTCCCAAAGTTCGAAGGTTCACGCACTTCGCTGCAGTTCATTCTCTCAAGTTTGAAGGTTCTCACGCTGCTTCGCTGCAGTTCCTTCTCTCCAAGTTCGAAGATTCTCATGCGCTTCGTTGCAGTCCCTTCTCTTCAAGTTCGAAGGTTCACACGTTGTGCTGCTTCTTCGCCAAGTTCGAAGGTTCACACGTCGCGCTGCTTCTTCACCAAGTTCGAAGATTCACACGTTGCGCTGTTCCTTCACCAAATTCGAAGGCTCTCACGCTGCGCTGTTTCCTTCTCCAAGTTCGAAGGTTCACACGCTGCGCTGCTTCCTTCACCAAGTTCGAAGGTTCTGACGTTGCACTGCTTCCTTCTTTAAGTTTGAAGGTTCCCACATTGCGCTGTTGTGCTGCTTCCTTCTCCAAGTTTGAAGGTTCTTACGCTACGCTGCTTCCTTCACCAAATTCGAAGGTTCTTCGCTGTACTGCTACGCTGCCAGTCCAGTCTCTCTCCAAGTTCGAAGGTTCTGACGCTGCACTGCTTCCTTCTCCACATTCGAAAGTTCTCGTGCTACGCTGCTTTGCTTATCTTTCTCCAAATTCGAAGGTTCTGCTTTGATGTAAACGTTGCAGCAGTAAAAGAGCCCAAGTAGGAATGACATCATATGCCCTTGGGTCGGGAACGTCATAATAACAAGAGTCAAAAAACGTCATATGTCCTCGTACTCATGCTGAAAGACGTGGCGGCGGCAAAAGTACAAGGAACATGTCCTTGTACTCATGCTGAAAGATGTGGCAGCGGTAAAGGAACCCAAGTGGGAATGACATCGTGTGTTCTTGGGCCGGAGAGCGTGGTAGCAATAAAGTCCAAAGACGTCATATGTCCTTGGACTAATGTTGAAAGACATTATTCCTGCAAATTGAAGACAACAAGGATATGTATGCCTTAAAAAAAAAAATCACTTACCTACGTACTTACCTTTTGGATGGTGGATGAAGGCACTGTGCTTGTAGTTGAAATATAGGCTAGGTGTCGTGAGTTCAAAAAAAAAAAAGGAGAAAAAAAAAAACAAAATTTCAAAAACAAAAAAAAAAAAAGAAAAAAAAAAAGAGAAGAAAATTTCTTACTTGAATCCTTTCTTGAATGCTCCCTGGCTTTATACCACTCACCCTACTAGAGTATACAAGCTTAAAGTGATTCTGAAATGGGATGCTTTGAAACCAAAGCCATAGGCTCCTCTTATAATACTTGGAGCTCATCACTTTCTTGAACCTTTCCGATGTGGGACAAACTCCCTTCTAATATTTTGCCAAAACCTAACAAAAATGTGGGACTCAAGGTTTAAGAAAAATTAAAGCCCACACATCTTCCAAAAGATTTCCTCACCAAAAAATCAAGTTCATAAAATCACTGCCAAGGACCATTGCATACCTTCATGGAAGATTGTTTAATTTGCACATAATTTTCTTTTCAAAATCTCCCTGACGAGCAACCCATGGATGAAGTATGTGCAACTCCAAAATCTAAAAAAATGGTGAAAACTGTCCACGTATATGTAGCAAGAATGTTGACCAAGAAAATCATAAATTTTATTCTCCCATATCAAATTTGAATTTGAGATTTCTTGATTTCAAATTGAAATCATTCTAACTCATAATCAACCTGAAATCTCTAGGTTGAATTTAAATTTGAGTAAACACAAATTTTACCCATGAGGTAAAATTCAAAATCTGGATAAAAAAAAAAAAATTCAAAATTTGATTATTCCATTCCAAAATTGAGAATAACATAATTCTATTCCAAATGCAAGTTAAATTTGGATAGAATTTTACCTCAAATTAAATTTTGGGCATAATCCAAATTTTATCCCAAATGGACCAGAGTCCAAACCTCAAATTCTATTCCAAATGCAAGTTAAAATTGGGTAGGATTTTACCTCAAATCAAAATTTGGGTATAAACCAAATTCTACCCAAACTTCAAATCAAAGTTTGCTGCCAAATAAGGAAAATCAAAATTTTGACCAAACTTCAAACTTTGATTAATTGGCAATAAAAGTGTGTCAAATAAAAAAAAAAATCAAAATTTTGACCAAAATTCATATTTTGATTTAATTGACACACCAAATGGAGTCAAAGTCAAGAACAAATACCTTGCATTTTTATTCCAAAATATCTTTTTCGAGATTCACTCCCACATAACTTGTGCCTAAATCTCGAAAAGGGGGCATTTGTTGAAGGAGAAATTTTGTCCAATCACAAATTGCCACGTCATTATCTAAAATTAATGACAAAATTACGAATAATTAAATTTGGGACCAATTATAAAGTGACATGTGTCCCAAATTTAATTTGAAGACAAAGTTGGCCAATTATAAATTTAAAGAGCCAAATTTCGATTTGATCAATTAATTAGAAAATAAATTATTTTGATCAAATTAATTAATTTGACCAATTAATTAACAAAATAATTAATTGGATCAAATTTTGGTCTTTTAAATGTCTGAGTCATATGGTTTTGGGTCAAATATGAACCAAACCCAAGACTAAAATGGTTGAGCCCAAGACCGATAAAGCCCAAGCCCAAGTTGTTAGGCCCGAAAGTCACCAGGGCCCATCCAGCGAGAACTCTATAAATAGAGGGGTTCTCCTCCATTTCAGAGGTTCAGAAATTTTAGACAGTTCAGAAATTCTACACTCTCACAAAGACAAGAGTTCAGAGTTTCAAAGCTCTCAAGCAGAACCAGAGAATTCAGAGAGACTCCACCAAGTCTGAAGACCGAAGACTCTCTGCAATCCATAAATTCGAGTGTTGAACAATCCTTGAAGACCAAAGACTCTTCAAGACTTCAACACTCCTTGAAGATCAAACACTCTTCAGGACATCAACGCTTCTTGAAGACCAAACACTCTTCAAGACTTCAACACTCCTTGAAGATCAAAGACTTTTCAGGGCATCAACACTTCTTGAAGACTGAAGACTCCTTCAAGACTGGAAGACTTCAAGCTCCAAGAATTCATTAAAGCGTCAGACTCGAGATCAAGCGTTCCAGCCCTCGAGTGAAACACATTCACACACAAGAGAGAGAATCAGAGGATTAACATTAGAGATTGTACACCCACACGCATACAAACATCAATAAAATATATTGTTTATTCCACGTGTCCCCATCTTTGAAGTTACGTGTGAACAGTGATCTCATTTAAATTTCATATATATTTTTTTCTTTTAATGTATCTAATACATTAAAATATTATTTTCCTTAATATTTGTATCAAATACATTAAATATATGTTCCTTTATTTAATATAGGGAAAAATACACTTTTAGTCCCTGAGGTTTAAGTTAGGTTTCATTTTGGTCTCTGAGGTTTCAAACTCAACAATTTAGTCCCTGAGGTTTGAGATAAAGAGCAATTTGGTCCCTGCCATCCATTTTTCTGTTAAAGCTAACAGATTGCTGACGTGGCAATATTATTTTAATTAAAAAAATTAATTTTTTATTTTTTAAATTAAAAATATATTAAAATAATAAAAATATTATTGTTTTTTAATTTATTTTATTTATTTTTATTCTTCTCTCCCACCTTCTTCTTCCTCATCCTCTTCTTTCCTTTTTCTTCCTCATCCTCATCCATGGCCGGCGGCCGACGACCACCGCTCGCCGGCGGTGACATTTTTTTTTCTGTTTTTTCTTTCTTTCTTTCTCCTCTCCTCTTCTTTCTCCTTGCCGGCGGTGACATTCTTTCTTCTTCTTTTTTTTTTTAATAACAGAGAAAAGGAGGGAGGAAGAGCTCCCTCCTCCCCCGTTTCAGGCGCGGGGAAATGGGAAAAGGAGGAGGATCTTATCCATTTCGAACCTGTAGATCTTATCCATTCCGGCGCCATAGTATGGAACTAGAGGAGGTGGATAGCCTTCTTCTTCTTCTTCATCTTCACCGCCTGTAGATCTTGAATACTCCGAATCGGAATAGTAAGAAATTTTGATTAGGTCTCGTCCGTTTTCAATTCTACTGTTGAAACCCGTATTTTCAGCGGTATTTCAGAGTGATGAATCCTTATGACCACAGATACGCCGATCCCAATTCCTACTGCGAGCGCCGAAGGTAATGTTGATATTTCGATTGGAAATCTATTTCTTTTTCTTGATTGCTTTATGGCGGTTCTGATTTCTCTCTGCCCCTTCTTGGGTTACTTTTGATTTTTCTTTTGCAGTGACCTAGTGGGTCTACAGCCTGCGGCGCCACCGCTAGTAGCAGGGCGTGAATCCTTGTACAAAGGCTATCCACCTCCTCTAATTCCATACTATGGCCGTGAAAGAGGTGGAGCAGGTGCTTTACCTAATGCAGGAGGCTTCAATGGCTTCCCACGGTTTCAGCCTCCGGCAGGACCTTTTAGTATCGGTCGTGGCGGCAATGGTTTCGGTAGCGGTGACGGTAGAAGAATCCCATGAATTGAATGGGATTGTATTTATATTCCAGTATTATGATCTGAAACGGGGAAGGGAGGAAGAGCTCCCTCCTCCCTGTTTCGGCGCCGGAAATGGGGGAGGAGGGAGCTCCTCCTCCCTCCTTTTCTCTGTTATTAAAAAAAAAAAAGAAGAAGAAAGAATGTCACCGTCGGCAAGGAGAAAGAAGAGGAGAGGAGAAAGAAAGAAAGAAAAAACAGAAAAAAAAAATGTCACCACGCCGCCGGCAGCCGGCCATGGATGAGGATGAGGAAGAATAAGGAAAGAAGAGGATGAGGAAGAGGAAGGTGGGAGAGAAGAATAAAAATAAATAAAATAAATTAAAAATAATAATATTTTTATTATTTTAATATATTTTTAATTTAAAAAATAAAAAATTAATTTTTTTAATTAAAATAATATTGCCACGTCAGCAATCCATTAGATTTAACAGAAAAATGGATGGCAGAGACCAAATTGCTCCTTATCTCAAACCTCAGGGACTAAATTATTGAGTTTGAAACCTCAGGGACCAAAATGAAACCTAACTCAAACCTCAGGGACTAAAAGTGTATTTTTCCCTTTAATATATCAAATATATTAAAATTTAATTTGAACATTTCAAATATTCCAACAAAATTGATCTCTTAATGTTTTTATGAGCTATCAATAGGATCTTATGGACCTATTAAAGATTACAAACTCCAACAATACAAAATTAATTATTAAACTTTTTAATTAATTAATTTTAATTCATTAACTCTAGATCACTCCACTATGACATAGAGTTGCACTCTTATGCATTGCAGGACAAGCGTTGTTCATGGATATAATCATTACTCGCAAGTCGATCATTCACAAATTCTTTGTGGTTAAGGTTGGGTCAAAAGTCAGTTTTATCCTTGTAATTATATTTTATACCTTAAGTATATTGAACCATCTGTTTATGATTCAATCATAAACCAAATCCTTCTCGAACCAGGAGAGGGTGGGACCTCATTGATTAAGTCTCAAAATCAACACTTATGGAAACTACTAAATTCTATTTTTGTTAAACATATGTTCCCAACACCCTATTTGGTCAAGTCCCTAAAATGATAGACTTATTATATTGAATCGACTATGAAAGTCACTCTCAGTTATGCAAATCAAAAGACAATCCCTCATATACAAGAGTTCATAACTCACTCAAGATTAAGATCAAGCTACATAAGACCATCTTGTGAAATATTAATTTTCTCAATTAACAGATTTATAAAGAGAGAAAAAATTTTGCTATTCAGTCTTATTCAAACTCATTGTCTATAATACCCTTACTCGCATGTCTTCACATGAACGATTTGGATCAAATCATTTATAACTGTTACAAAGTGAGTTGTATCGAGATAGTGTTACTAAGACAAGATACTCAACTTTATCCATATACTATAAACTTTTTACATTACTACTTGAACACGATAATCTTGTATGTCAACGGCATATTGTTCAAGTTTACATTAATAACCTTGGATTTCTAGAACAATTGGATAATGTGTTACACACACAATATATAAAATATAATAATAAATTATTTTATTCATGAATGAGAAAATTTTAATGCAAAAGTACAAGGCTTTAAGGCACGATCTATAATTGTATCTTTTTGTCTCATATTTTGTAATTATCCAAGAAGATTTTGTTGGAAATATTATCAAATAAGAACTGAGTTACACTAGCAAACTGATTACACCTTAACTGGATACTAACAATTACAGTGTAAATAACAATACAGACATTGTATATATGACAAATGTTGCAAAATATATTGACAATAAATAGTCGAGGCACGCTTACAAAGCACTGTCCTGAAGACAATTATTCACTCTGCACAGGTTGCAAGCAGACTATATCGATCGTCTCAGCAGGATACAACGACGAATTCCGGTAGAACAGCAACCTCGAACTACTTGAATCTGGCAGAATTCTTGGATACTTGCTCTCAACTCGACTCAAGTTCAAAAGAAACAAAGAAAGAAGGAAGAATGCTCCAAATGGAATGAGATCATTCAAATGAAGAAACAAGTTGTTATTTATAGGCTAGCAACTTGGTAACTCCAAAGAACAAAATTAAATAAAATTGAAACATATGCAAAATATAACTCAATTGAGTTATAACACCACTTTTTTTTTTTAACCAAAAGGATAAATTTCATTAATCACAAGAACATGTGAGATTACATTTGCAATGAGCATTATTACTCATTGAGACTAGCCATTGTGGCAAATCATTTAACCACAAAATGGATCTTCTAGATGAAAGGGCATCTTTTGCAAGATGATCAGCTCTATTGTTTCTGTGGCGTGGAACATATGAAAAATTTAGAGGCTCAAAGCTTTCACACAAGTCCCTTATGTTGACAATCCAATGGAAAACTTCAGAAGCTACGTCTTGTTCAGCTCTGATCATTCGAATAGCATTGACGGAATCAGAGAATACACATACCTTGGTAATGCGCATTCTTTGTAACAAACGAAGACCATGTAGGATTGCTTGAACCTCCGCTGCTAATAAGGAGTAAAAATTATCGTCATAAAATTCCATTGCTCCCATCAACTCCCCATTCCCATTAACGACTACACCGCCATAGCCCGATTGCTTAATAGAGAGATTAACTGCCGCATCAGTAAACATCTTCACCTCATTGGCGGTAATAGAAATGGGAATTGTGGCAGCGTCATTATCAATATTCAAACTCTCCTTCTTGTGATGCCGAGACTCTTGCAAATAATTACAGATCCCTTTGCAACGTTGACTCCAAGGTGGGACATGCAAATTATGATGGAGATTATTTTGATCATTCCAAATAGACCATAATGCAATGCAAGCTTTTTCAAATTGGTCTTCATGTAAATGTAATGCTAAAGTGGATATACGATCAGTAAAATTATTGGCAACAACGATCTTGTTGTCAAATCTTGGGAAGATAGAATTGCAAATTTGTTCAGCACGCTCACAACCACATAAAGCATGATCCACAGTTTCTTGATCCAGTGAACATACCTTGCAAATGGGAGAGGTGTTGATGCCTCGTTTCCATAAGCTATAATTCGTTGGCAAGCAATCATGATAAGCCCTCCATATGAATAATTTAATTTTCGATGGAAGTTTAGCTTTCCATAGGGTGCACCACCACCAAGCTTGAGTGTTCACACTAGAAAATTCCATACCCTTTAAGCACATCATCGCTACTTTATACCCACTCTTTACAGAATAAAATCCATTTGAATTATAATGCCAAATCCATGAGTCACTATGATCACATCTGCTAATGGGGATAGATGTTATAAGTTTCGCGTCATCTGCACTCACAAATTTGTGAACTTTTTGCACATCCCATTCAAAGGATGGTGCTATGAAATCTGCAACCAATATTTTCTCCCGAATATTGACATCAGGTTCCTACAATGGTTTAAAAGTAGATTCCTTGGGGATCCAAGGGTGATTAAAAAAAATCAATAGATTTACCCACTCTTTTCCTCATACTAGATTTCAGAAGGTCACAAGCCCATACGAATCCTCTCCAAAAAACTGAACAAGTTGCTTTGATCGGCGCTTCTAATAAAGTAGATTCGTGGGCATACTTACCTTGGATGAGTTTGGAAACCAGAAGATGTGGATTAGTAAATAATCTCCAAACCTGCTTGGCTAATAGAGCTCTATTAAAAGTACTGAGATCTCTGAAGTTGAGCCCACCCATCTCCTTAGGAAGACAAAGAGTTTCCCATTTTTTCCAATGGATTCTTCTATTGGTAGATGTTGAACCCCACCAAAATCTTGCCATCATCTGGTTAATATCATCACAGAGTGTAACTGGAAGGCGAAAGCAGCTTATTATAAAAGTAGGGATTGTCTGAGCTACACTTCTAATAAGGACTTCTTTCCCACCTATCGAGAAGAAACTGCCTTTCCACCCCTGCAATGTTTTCCAAACCCTCTACTTAATATCTTTGAAATCATCTCTGCGACTTCTAGAAAAGTGAGAGGGAACTCCCAAATATTTCCCAAGTTGATTAACAGCAGGCATACTCAGAATGTTTGAAAGTGTAGTACGAAAACCTTCATGAACATTTGGAGAAAAGTATAAAGCAGATTTTGCAACATTAACCATCTGACCTGATGCCAACTCATAAGTTTTCAGGATAGATTTCACTGCCCAGACCTGCTCTATTGAGGCTTTACAAAAAAAAAAGGGTTGTCGTCATCAAAGAAAAGATGGGAAATTTCTGGACAATGTTTGCCAATCTTTATACCAGTTATCTTCCTACGAGAGACAGCACCAGATAATAATGCAAACAAAACCTCAGAGCATAACATAAATAAATAAGAAGACAGTGGATCACCTTGTCTCAAACGTCGTTGAGGAGAAAAACTACCAGATGGGATTCTATTGAGCATTACTGAAAATTTGGTGGTAGATATACAATCCAAGATCAAATTCACCCAACATGGATGAAAACCAATTTTAAGCATAAGTTGCCTAAAAAAATCCCACTCAACCCTGTCATAGGCCTTACTCATATCAAGCTTGATGACAAGCCACCCTGTTCGTCCTGTTTTCCTTGATTTAATGGAATGTAAACATTCATGCCCTATAATAATATTATCAAAGATAGAACGACCAGGAACAAAAGCAGATTGGTTTTCAGAGATTATATCCTGGAGCACCCATTTCATTCTATTTACGAGAACTTTAGCAATGATTTTATAAGAAACATTGCATAAACTAATTGGTCTAAAATCAGATACCTGTTTGGGTTGCTGAACTTTCGGAATGAGGGGGATAAATGTGTCGTTCCAATCCCGAACTGATCTCTTCTAATTAAGAATATCTAAACAATTTTCAATTGTTGTTTCACCCACTTCTTTCCAATACTTCTGATAGAATAAGGCAAGAAAACCATCTGGACCTGGAGTCTTGGAAGGATGCATTTGCTTGATTGCTTGAGTAATCTCATCTCGCGAGAAAGGGGCTAAGAGTTGTGCATTCATCGTATCAGTAACTTTGACAGAAATATCTTGTAGAGCAGCACTAATAATATTGGGTGATGGATTATCTGTAGCAAAAATACTAGTGAAATAACTTTCAAACGATTATTCCATCTAGAGTCTATCCGAAATCCAATCACCCGAGGAATTCAGAATGCCTAGAATTTCATTCTTCTTTTGCCTCATGGATGCACGCTTATGAAACCACTTTGTATTTTTGTCACCTCACTTCAACCAGTTTTCTCGCGATCTTTGCTTCCAATATATCTCCTCATTCTCTAAAGCTTGATCTAATTGGTCTTCAATGTGATTTATTAGTCTGAAGTCCCAAGGGGGTGCCTGTTTGTATACATCGTGCAGTTGAGATTGTAATTTAAGAATATTACGATGAAGATTAGCAAAAGTATCGTTACCCCATTTCTGCAAACTGACTCTGCACTGATGTAAACATGATTCTAATTTTGGGAGATTAGACTGAACAGTGGACCAACAACCTTGATTGATAATTATATTTTTGCATTCAGATTGTTGTGTCCAAGTTTCTTCAAACCGGAAACACACGTCTTTTCATATTCGCATGAAAATTCGAGCTAGGGACGGACGAGACCAAGAGCATGATTGGACGATGATCTGATCTTACCCAATTGAGATGTTGAACAGTAACATTAGAAAACGCTTGCAAAAAAGTTTCGTTGGCAATGAAGCGATCTAGCCGTTCATTAATTTGGTCATGTGCTTCTTGTCTGTTAGTCCATGTGAATGTGTCTCCCATGTAATCTAAATTCTGAAGGCCACAATCATCCAGAGCCAATCTAAAACTATCCATATGGGAATCTCTCGAACAACGACCACCCATTTTTTCCTCGTGGAATAAGGTGGCATTGAGGTCACCACCAATAAGCCATGTTGAATCATCTTGATTATGTAAGCAACAAATTAATTCCCACGTATGTCGGTGCTGATTCAGATTAGGATGACCATATATGCCAGAGAATCGCCATACAAAAGAATTCCATTTTACTGAAGCATCAATATGAAATAATGAGAAAGATCGAATATTCACATCAACTTCATCTTTCCATAATAGACAAAGCCCACCGCTTCGACCCGAACAATCCACAACAAAGCAGCCCGAATAATGCAAAGATACTTTGATTTTATTGAGATTACGAGAGCTCGCATTACACTTAGTTTCAAGCAGAAATAGTAAATGAGGATTATAGTGACGAATACCATCGCATACAACACGGAATGTCTGAGGATTCCCCAAACCACGGACATTCCAACAAAGAGTTTTCATGGCTCTCGATGAGGCTGTTCAACAACCTCCGCCGATATATCTTTTTGATCAATGATATCTTCATCATCAGTCCGAATTCTTTTCTTTGATCCATTCACCAACCCACTGCCATTACGCTTTTTGTAATTATCCTCACTGCTGCCTGACGCTTGACCCACTAGTGACACACGAGCTCGCCTTTTCCAGCTTTTGGGTTGGCGGACAGAATGTGAAAAATCGTTGCCAACAGTGGATGATTTCAGATTCGAAAAATTGGATGCGTGCGATTCGGTTCACCAGCATGTCGTTTGGATTTTGGTTCAGAAGAAACAGGCGGTTTGAACGGACCCATCCGGCTCGCCACGTCAGGAAAGTTTGTTGCGGTCAACGTTTGTTTAGATCCAGAATTTTCTCCTTGCGTAACGAATGGTTTGCACCCGAAAAAAACACGAAATTGGCGTTTTGTGCAACTGGAGTCGCATTCTTCTTCATTAACTCGGCATTAAAAACCTACAATTTCTCTGGTTTAGAAACAGAAATCGCTTCATATGTTAACTTCTTCTTAGTCGTGGAAGCGCCCCCTGCATTAATATCTGATGGATTAGCATTAATTCCCAATAATTGACCCACAATCGGCTCAACGGTCGTTTCCAGTGGAGCTGGAGAAATATCCATCGGCTTACTGCCGGAATCCGGCAAGGAGGAGTTCGTTTCGGCGGTTGGTAAATGAAGGTGATGACCATCCCGTGGAGTTGAAATATCAGGCATGGAAGAATCTGAGACCATCTTCGATTTACCCAACGGGCTGGAACTTGGGGAGCGATACATTGTTGCTATTCGTCTAGAAAATTGCATCCAAGGGCCATATTGGTGTTTTTGGGAAGAAACCTCATCCACTAGATAAAAGGTGCTGCAATCTTTGGGAGAATGGCCGATTATACCACAGAAAGAACATAAATCAGGAAGTTTTTCGTACCTAATTGGAGCCCAGCAACATCCCATAGGATCTTCAAGATCCACTTTCATACAACGGCGAAGCGGTTTTGTAATATCCAAAGTGACACTTACCCGAAGACTTTCCTTCCACCCGAACCCTCTATTGCCGAATCGAAAGCTTCAAAACGTCTGATAGCGTTGCCAAGTCTTTCTGTCGTTGAGAGGTTATAAACGTCCATCGGAAGATCACAAAAGTGAACCCAAAACATAACTATTTGAATTCCATAGCAGACGGTTTGACCATTGGAATTGGTTTAGATAGAGCTAAAAGGAAGCGATCGAAGAGCCAAGGACCTTGACGGAGAACACGAGACTGCTCTTCTTCAGAATTGAGGGAAAAAAGGAATAGATTTTTCCCCAATTTTTCGACAACGAGGCCACTGGGAATATTCCAAGCAGCCTTAAAAGTTCTTCGCATCATGTCTCCGGCTATTATACGTGGTGCTAACAGTTTGCCGATCAAACTGAATCCCAGAGATTTGGCTGTTACAGCTGCCGCTTACTTGTCGACGTCGATCTCAGTCCCTTCTTCCTCAACCGTAAGGTTGAACCTATCCCAATTTTCGAGCATTTCCTCAAAAGCCATATCCGGGACAAAAACTCGAGCGAGGAAAACAGAAGTTGTTTTGAAATTCCAGAAGCTGAAGCAAGTAGGTGGATGCTGGTGAAGATCCATTTGACGAAACGATGAATATAAACTCGGGCTAGAATTGAATGCAGATCTTAGGCTATCGTGAAAGAAATGAAAAGGATTGAATGAAATCGCTGAAAAAATGAGAGGGATTCTTAGAAATCCTGGATAAATGAAAGGATCTGTAAAAATCTTGAGGGAATCCATGAAATCAACACCACGAAACGGAAAAAATCACCACCAGCAAGCTGAGTGGCGGAATTCCGACGAAAATCA
The DNA here is from genome assembly GCA_017139565.1 of Luffa aegyptiaca. NCBI lineage: Eukaryota > Viridiplantae > Streptophyta > Magnoliopsida > Cucurbitales > Cucurbitaceae > Luffa > Luffa aegyptiaca. The sequence continues at coordinate 31,844,979 of CM029397.1, forward strand.
CTGATGAAGCGCCTGAGAGAAAACTCAGCGAAAGAGGAGAACTATATTTCTTTTCAAATCTATTTTGAGTTATCAATATAACACCACATTTAACTTCCATATGTTAAATTTGTAATTGAAACATCAAATTCAATCCATCTTGAAACTCTTGAAAAATTGAATTTAAACTTTCTTTCACATTTATTTGTAAAAATATCCAACAGATTTCTCACCAAGAGTAATCACGAGAAATTGCTCACCATAAACCTTCATCTCCACCATTCTCATGAAACTGTTTGCAGAGTAGTCCTCAAACCATGTGCAACAACCGACATTATTCGTGAAAACTTTAGTTACCTTTGCCTTCAAACTCCTCATCGCCTTCAAATATTGTTGACATCGCCATCGATTTCCTTCAACTATGGTTTTTGTACCACCATAGATTTCAAAGCGTGGAGGGTTTTCGCACATGTGAGACAGAGAAAGGACTATGAAGGATTATTGTTTGGTAGTTTTGCCTTTGATTGTTGTTGTCGTCTCTTGGCACTCACCATTGCCATTGCATGGGTACTCAAAGTCATCACACCCTCAAAAGTTTTAATTCGCGGTTCTTGCATTGTGTTTGCATGCAAAGAGAGGAAGGAAAGTAAAAGATTAGGTTTTTCTTAAATGGCAAAAGAGTCCATTCACACCCTCAAAAGTCGATAATTCAATTAAAAAAACCTCGTCCTAAATCTCTTTACTCCCTTTACTTTTGTCTTAAATATGACAATTACCCAAGAAGGTGTCTTGTCAAATCATTCATAGAGCGATCACTACTATCATTTGTAGAGAAATTGCTCCATTTGCAACTAGCAACATTCATCATGAAAACGCCAACAAGAGCATGGCTCAATTGGCATAAACTTGTATTCCGACCAAGGGGTCGAAGGTTCAATCCAAACCCCCACATGTTGTCAAAAAAAAAAAAAACATTCATCATGAAAACTTTGGATGTCTTCGCCTTCAAACTCACGTTGTCGCCATTGCCTTCAACTCCAAGTGTCTATCAATTGCGATACAATATATATCTCCATCTCGATTTTTACTCTTACTCTCAATTGCGATCTCGATTTCATAATACGCCTTGATTTCAACTTCTTAATACTCTCGCTCACGATGGCAACCTCCGTTTATTTATAATCTCACTCTCCACCGCGATCTCGATTTCATTATACTACCAATTTCAATCGTGATCTCGATTTGAAGTCAAAACTATTGGGGGCTGTTTGGCCCATGGTTTCGGAATCAGAACCCTAGGGGGTTTGTTCTGGCGTGTTTGAAAGCCTGGGAATCAGAAAACAGTGTTTGGGGTGTTGTGTTCTGAACCCTGGGAATCAGAAAACAGTGTTTGGGGTGCTGGGTTCTGAACCCCGGGTTTGGACAGTTTTTTTTTCTTTTATATTTTATTATTTTTTTCTTTTTTTGGTGAATTTTTTATTAATTGTAAAACTCCTTGTGTAACATAGATTAATTTTTAAGAGAATTTTGAATTAAGCATTTAATTTATGGTATATACGAAGAATAAGAAAATTGTTTCTAATAATCAAAATATTGATTATCATTGACAAATTGAAAAACATAACATGAAATTCTTAGGCCCCATTTGAAAATTTAAAAGTTTGAAAACAAAAAAAAAAAATAGTTTTCAAAAAATAGTTTTTGTTTTTGGAATTTGTCTAGGAATTCAAATGTGTCTTTAACAAAGATGAAAATTATCCTACGAAAATTCACAGAAAACAAACATGATTTTCAAAAATAAAATACCAAAAGCCAAATTATTAAACGGGGGTTTAAGTTTGGTCATTTTTTCCATGAATCCACATGCAAAATTTAAATTCAAAACAATAGTTCATTAATGTTAAATTAAAGTAGTTATTGAGACAAAAAAAAAAAAACATGGTTCATGGGAAAAGAAAAATTTGGAACATATAATCACATAATAAATAAAATGGAATCTATAGGTTACTTTAAAATGACTAAATTAAATATAAAATTATGTATATTTATATTATTTAAATATAAATAAGTTCAAAATAAATATCATATGTCAAAATAAACTTAGCTTAGCAATAATTGATATATGCCCTCGATCAAAAAGTTAGAGATTCGAATATTCCCACAACGAAATGTTGTTGAACTAAAAAAAATTGTACATATAAATTTGTTTTTTGTTTTTGTGTATGTAATTTAAAATTAAATACTTTATTTACTATAGCGGATTTAAAATTAAATATTATTCATTTTATTTTAATAAATTCAAAATAACATACTATTTATTTTTGTCACTCGAAATATTGTTAATTTGAAAATAAATACATATTTTTTTAATACGTTAACTCAAAATTATATTTTATTTTAAAAATATTTATATGGGTAAGTTGGCTAAAATACCTTTCTTTAGGTTAAAATTATAAAATTATATATGAGAAAAATGAAAAGAATTATGAGAAAAATGGAAAGAGAAATGATGGAACTCACCAAATTTATGACAAAAATGGATAAAGTAATGGTGGGTCCCACCAACTTTATAGAAAAAAGAGAAATCATAGATTTGGAGTGATTTTGAGGTGGGTTTGGAGAGAAAAACCATGAGGTTGGGTTTGGAACCCATGGTGTTGCGATTACAATAGGGCAAACATGGTTTTGGGTTTGGAACACAAAACCACCCAAACCCAAAACGATGGGCCAAACACCTCCTTGGTTTCTTTATAGTTTCACTGTAGATCGTGATTGCAAATTATTTATTCCCTCCATTCCTTTATACTCTAGATTTCTTTAGTCTTACTCTCGATCATTTTATTTGTAGCCCTCAGTTTTTTTTCCCTCACCCATACCCTCACATTTTGGAATCAATATTCACACCATCAATCTCAAGAAAAAAAAACACAATGAAGCAGTCCAAAAATTTAGCAATGTTGAACACTAAAAATAAAAAAAAATAAAAAAAGAATACAAAGACGTCGATGGAATCCTATTTTGGGCATGGTAAACAGAATAGGCATATGCGAGTATAAACTAAACAAGATTTTTTTTTTTTTTTTTTTTTTTTTTTTTTGACAAATAAAACTAAAAAAAGATTAAAAAAGGAAAGGTAAACAAATAAAACATACAAGTAGGCAAAACTCTTACTTGGAGAAATGCAAAAAAGAATGACATGGAAGAGAAAGAAAAGGGCGACCCACAATTTCTGAGTAGGTCCCACTTTTGAATCTCATTCTTAGATTTCTATAAACACCATCAATTGTAATAAAGTGAGACCCACAATATTTGATTACGGTTCTTTCATTATGATTTTGAAAGTGTAAACGCGCCCTCATCTTAAATTTCTTTATCTTCCTTATTTGCCTTTTATTTTGCAATTAGCCATTAGACATCTATTGCATGGAAAGTTGGTTTTTTTTAATAGTATTACTGCAGGGAAGGTAGAGAGGGAGCGAGGGAAAAAGTTTTTCCATTTCCTAAATGGGGATGGGGAATATATATTCCTCATCCTTGTCCTCGACCACATCCATGTCCTATTCCCGATCTCCGTCCTATTAACTTTATTATTATTAATATTATATATAAGTATGCACACACATACATATGTATACACAAGACATGGTTATGTTGAATCTTTTTTTATTATTATTAATGAATGATAATATTTAAAATTGTGACTTTGTCATAAAGAATTTAACCATTTAAATAAAGATTTCTATCGAGGAAACAATTCAATTGAAAATTTCTTTTAAAAAATCATGTAATTGAAAATTTAAAAGATAAATGAATAAGAGGCAGTTGCATAGGTGACAAATTGAACCAAATTAATAGAAAATATAGTACAGTTGCAAACAAATTGCATATATAGCAAAATTAATTGTACAAGACCAAAAAACTATCGTCAGATTCTATCCGTATCTATCACTAATAGACTCTGATTATTCAAAGTCTATCAGTGTCTATCGCTGGTAGACTTCGATTAATCAAAATCTATCAGTGACTATCACTGATAGACTTTGATTAATCAAAGTCTATCAATGATAGTCATTGATATATTTCGATTAACTGGAGTCTATCAACGATAGACACTAATAGACTCTGAATAATCAAAGTCTATCAGTAGACTGATAGACTCTGATTAATCAGAGTCTATCGCTGATAAACTCTGATAATTGAAGTCTATCAGATAGATTCTCATTAACCAGAGTCTATCAGTGTCTATCAGTAATATACTCTGATAGATTTTGCTATTATTAGACTAGAATAACTATATTAGTTATTAGAATAACTAGATATCACAATCTGTTATAGCAGTTGATCTTGTTATACTCTTTTGGCTATTTATATGGCCTTGCATCAATAAAGGAAGTGTGCAAGTTATTTACTCTCACATGTAATATGGTATCAGTTGGTATTTTCGTCTTCTGAGAGTCTTTCTTGCCCCTTTTTCAAATCTCGCGGGAATTTTTTCTTCCCTGCCCTAAATCATGGCTGACTATACTGAGCACGAGACTGAAACGAACCCAATTTCGTCTTCCGTTCTAGTCTCTTCTTCTTCCGCAGTTCATCCACCCAGTTCTTCGGTTGTAGATCTCTACATCAACCCCTATTATCTTCACCATTCCGACGACACCAATTTGATTTTGGTTTCCAAACCACTCATTGAATCCAATTACGCTTCTTGGAGTCAAGCGATCATCATCGGACTTACCGTGAAGAACAAAATGGGTTTCGTTGATGGCACTCTACTACCATCTGGCAATCTACGGCGATCTTGGATCATTTGCAATAGTGTGGTAACTGCGTGGATTCTCAATTCATTGTCCAATGAAGTCTCTGCTAGTGTGAACTTCGCTGAGTCTACTCGCGAGATCTGGCTTGATCTACAACAACGTTACCAGCGAAAGAATCGACTACGGATCTTCCAATTGAAGCGCGAGATATCGAATCTGGTTCAAGACCAACAGTCCGTTACTACCTATTTTGCCAAGTTAAAATCCCTATGGAATGAGCTATCTGCATATCGCCCCTCGTGTTCTTGTGGCCAATGTACTTGTGAAGGAGTAAAAGAACTGGTGACCTACTTTCAGACTGAGCATGTTATGGCTTTCCTCATGGGCCTCAACGAATCCTTTGCTCAGATTCGAACCCAATTATTACTCATGGAGCCAAAACCCACCATTCAACGAGCCTTTTCGCTAGTAGCACAAGAGGTTGAACAACGGGCCTTGAAAGTCTCTCTCCCTTCGACGCCTCTTCCTGCTGCTACTGCTCTTCTCGTCAAAACAAATTTGGGTTCTAATTCCTCCAATTCCTCTCGAAATTCTGCCAATCTGCCTAAGAAGAAGGAACGACCTATGTGCACCCACTGCAATATTCAGGGTCATATGGTCGACCGCTGTTACAAGATTCATGGATATCCCCCTGGATATCGAAACCAGAAACCCAACACAACCAAGGCAGAGTCCTCATCACAAAGCAGTGTAAATGCGACTCTTAATGATCCTTTATCTAGCCTCAACGCAGAACAGTGTCAGGGACCTTTAAGTCTATTACATTCGCATCTTAGCAAGGTCAAAATTCGACCTGATCCAACCGAGTCCTCTTCCAATACTACACACATAGCAAGTATTTCTCCTTCTGACTTACCTTTTGATGATTTGCGAAGTGTGTGGGTTCTTGACTCCGGTGCATCTGCTCACATCTGTTGTTCAAGGGAATTTTTTGTTTCTCTCAAGAATGTTTCTGGTATAACTGTGTCCTTGCCCAATCATGATCGAATTTCTGTGAATCTTGTTGGTGACATCCACATTAACCCTGATATTGTTCTACATGATGCTATGTTCATTCCTTCCTTCAGATTCAACCTAATCTCCATCAGTGCTTTAACTGCCAAATTGCCCCTTATGATTAAATTTGTTGATGATTCTTGTCTCATTTAGGCCAAGTGCTCTTTGAGGATGATTGACAAAGCTAAAATCTGGCAGGGTCTTTACCTTCTTCAAACTGATGGTGTTTTTGCTCAACAAGGTCTTTGTAATACTGTTTATGTGGATAAACATAGTCATACCTGTAAAAACTATGCTGCTTGGCATGATACATTAGGGCACATATCTGATAAACATCTAGATGTTCTTGTTGGGTTTTATGCCCTAAAACTCGTAGATAGTGAATGTAACCGTTGACCGGATATTAATGAAATAATATTGATATATTTTTCCATTAAATGTTATTAGTTATTTTATATTTGTCTTTGCCTAAAATAACCCTAATCCAATAAACTAGACATCCTAGGCTGTAATATGAGTCTTGAACTATATGTGGCGACATATGGGGATCACTGTTCAAGAAACAGCCTAAAGGGTCTATAGTATAGGGATAAGACTGGGTGCCTTATCCTGGTGACACTATGGATACGGCTCACTTTGTATTTGATACAAACACTATGACCCAACGCGTTCGTGTAGAAGACATGCGAGTGGGGGTATCCTATGCAATGAGTTTGCATAAGACAGGACCGCGAAATAGTAACCACTGGTTATAACACCGTTAACTAGTTGGTTTTCTATTTCACTAGGACGACCTAGACAACTTAGTCTTAATCCTGAGTTGATTATGGACTCCTGCTCACGAGGGATTGTCTTTTGATTTGTATGGGTGAGAGTGGCCAATACGCCGACTCAATAAGCCTACCATTTTGGGGACAAGACCGAATGGGGAGCTGGGAACATAATCGTACAAGATGGAATTCACTCCTTCCCGACTTTAGGAAAGCAGATGAGTGTTCCCTTAAGTGGTGACTCCGAGTCTTGAACAAAGGGCCCTACCCTCTCAATGGCACGAGAGGGTTTTCTGTTTGATGGTTGGACCACAAACAGGTTGTTCATTAGAGGAGAACTGGTACTTAAGGAAATAGAAGTAACCCAGGGGTAAAACGGTAATTTGACCCAGCTGGTGTTACGGACACTCGTGAATTACTAACTAGTCGATATTGGTCTATATCCGTGGACACAGAAAATATGTCTGCAGTGAGAAGAGTGCAACTGTGAGTCTATAGTGGAATGTACACACAGTTAACGAATATTGATTAATTGGTCAAACTCATTAACCAAATTAATCTCACATCGTTGGAGCTTCTGATCTGCAGGTCCATTAGGTCCCACTGGTAGCTCATAAAGTAATTTGAGGCAACTAAGTAATAAATGTAAATTGAAAATGTTCAATTTACTAAGGGAAACAATATAATATATATTGATATATTATTATGAGAGAAATTAATATTTGAAGAAATTCAAATATTAATATAAATTTGAGTCACATTAAATTTATGGAAGTTTGAAAGAGTTCAAATAATGAATTAATTAATTTTAAGGCCTAAAATCTATTTGGACAAATTAATTAATTCAAGGCCGGAAATTAAATATGTGATATTTAATTGGTGGTTAATTAATTAAAGAATTCATTAACCGGGAATTAGTCAATTATGGAAATAATTAATCACTTAAGGAAGTGATTAATCATTTATGGAAATGATCTAATCACTTATGGAAGTAATTAGTCATTTGTGGAAAAGATTAATCAATTATGGAATTGATTGATCTTGGATTAATTAAATAAGAAATAAGATTGAATCAATTTTGGAAAAGATTGATTTAATTGAATATTTTAGGGTTAACAGCAAGAATGGCCGAAAAAAAAAACCGTTTTGAAAAATAGCAACTGTCTTTATTCTTTAGATAAATGGTCAAATCAATTTTTTGAATTTTAAAATGTGAATTAACAACTTACGAAAATACCCTTGATGCAAAAATATATCCGAATCTTTTGGATTATAGGGTAGTTAGATAAAATCTGAGATTCAAATCAAAGAAACTAAATTCTAAAATTCAAATCAAAACCCTTAAATATGGCAGTTAGATAAAATCTGAGATTCGAATCAAATAAACTAAATTCTAAAATTCAAATCAAAGCCCTTAAATCAAGTATCCATTAAGCAACCAAAAAATTGAAAATACACCATAATTAAAATTTTATATCTAATGGATTAATAATTTAATATCAATACATAATAATAAATAAATAAATCAAGAAAATTGAATCACCAAGAACATGTAAAATATGTAAAAAAAACATATGACATGCATTCCAGATACAAAAAATATCATGTATTTAATTTAATGAATAAAATCTAATTTAAATTTCAGGCATTAAGATATGCAAATACTTTGTATCAAAAAACTACGAAAAGAAATTATGTTGCTACTCCTATTGAATATTTCTGTAACATTGAGTTAGCCATAAAAATACATTTTATTTAATTGATAAGGAGTATGACAATGAGAGTGTCTATATCTTCGTAAATAAAAAATCATCAATCCATACAAATACCTTGTAATTTATATTTCTCTTTTGCATTCTATAGCTCGACTAAGAATATATATCTACTAACCTAAAAAATATTTTGGTAATGGCCACCAACAAATTCACCACCATCTGCACAGAGAATGAACAAAATCACCCTTTCTGCCTCCTCTATACATACTTACCAAGGAACAAACACAAAAAATCATATCCATGGTCAGCAACAAATTTGCCACCATTTTGCACAGAAACTCCAAACTAGATCACTCTTATTTAAAGACCATCAAGAATTCTCCAGATATTTCTACTTGCCTCCTTCTCTACAACAAAAAAATTCGAAGATTTTTCTCACACCCCTCTTTTTTACCTTCAATTGCAACTGTCTTGATTCCACCACCTCAATTTGCACCTGTTGAATTCAAACTCAAAATTTTTACCTCCTCCCCAAATGTCCTCCAAATCCAACCATCCTTGAATTTTCAACTGCTTGACACTTTTTTTCCCTTTTTTTCAACTCTACTGCTGGTTTTTTTTTTCTTCTTCTTGATTTATGATTTCAGCAAATCAAATAACCACCATGTGCAAAAATCCTCTCTTTCTACCTCCACTGTACATACCCACCCAAACACAAAAACATGATCACCGCTAGTTTTTTTTTCTTCTCATTTTGAAGAACTGGTTCGTTGGAAGTCGTGAACTCAATCTTCAATCCTCTCAGTGCCAAAATAGGATTGTTGTTCTTTGCTTTGACAAACCAAACGATGTTGTTTTTAGGAACTTCTAAAACTAGATTGCAAGGAAGAAAGTCGTTCATTGTCAGATTGCAAATGCGAAATCGTAAAAAAACGAAAGAAGGAAGAGACTTATAGGAGCAATGGAAGATTTTGGGCTAAGTTCAGTTTTGAAAAAGCAAACAAAGATTGAAGATTTTGGGTTTGAAAAAGCAAACGAAGATTGAAAACAAAAAGATTTGGGGAGAGAGAGTTGTTTAGATACACCATTTGTGATTTTGGTAAAAAGGGTAAAATTGGAAAACTAGGGAGAAACTTGGAGCATGTGAACATCACGTGTGGCCATTTTTCTTCTAAATTTTTTTGCCTATCTTTCTAAACCAGCCTTTTCTTTTGGCTATTAACAAGGATTACCCAATATTTTATTCATCACCTCTCTTCTATAAATAGAACACTAGACCTAATTGGTTGAGGACACTCCTCTTGCTCTTAGACTCACAAGACAAGACCCTAGAATTCTCTCTAGCCTCCCTCTAAGAGAAAGACTCCCACAAGTCTTTTGCCTCCTAGACTTAGAGACATACCGGTGTAACCTCTGTGGTTATTGTGTCTTTGAAGAAGAATTTTCCAGCGAAGAAACTACAAGGAGGCTGCTGCGTTTTCGTTCGTTGAAGCGTCGTTGGCGAAGAACGGTCAAGTCTACAACGAAGGTTTGTAACGGTTCTTTCCCGTTTCTTTAGAAAAGCATGAAAATAAATTAGATTTAATTTTCAAGCATGTTTATAGCAATTTCCAGCAACTTTAAAGCATGTTTAAAGTTTATTTTGCCTTTTCGTAACGGTATTTTAATGTTAATTAATATACGGCGTAAGGTCCAATCGATGCGCTTCTGCTGCGTAGGGGCTTTTATCTCCTTCAGTTCTAAAAGGCCTTTTGTCTGTATAGCCTCTTAAGAACATTCGTTCTACTTGTCTAGTGTGCCCACTGGCTAAACAACGCCGCCTTTCTTTTCAATTAAATAATAATGTTTCAGCTCATATGTTTGACCTTATTCATTGTGATACCTGGGGTCCATATCATATACCCACACATTCTGGCTACAAATACTTCTTGACCATAGTGGATGACCATTTGAGATACACCTGGACTTTTCTAATGTGAAACAAATCAGATGCCTACTTTTTCACATATGTCAAGACACAGTTTGGAACCTCTATCAAAAGCTTTCGATCCGACAATGCTCCAGAGTTAAGGTTTATTGATTTTTTCCTTTCCCAAGGTGTCACTCATCAGTTTTCTTGTGTGGAGCGCCCTGAACAGAACTCAGTACGTAGTAGAGAGGAAACATCAACATTTGCTCAACATTGCCCGCGCTCTACTGTTTAAGTCCTGAATCCCTGTTCAGTTTTGGGGAGAATGCATTTTAACGACTGCCTATATTGTTAATAGGACTCCCTCCCGCATTCTCAATTGGCAGACCCTACCAGAAAAATGTTGATTACCAAGTCTTGAGGACTTTTGGCTGTCTTGCTTTTGCTTCGACCTTACATGGCCATCGCTCAAAATTTCACCCAAGGGCCATACCATCTGTATTTGTTGGTTACCCTCCTGGTATGAAAGGTTATAAATTGTATGACATTGAAAATAAGTTGCTTTTTGTCTCCAGGGATGTTGTATTTCATGAGAGCGTCTTCCCCTTTCATACCATCACCCCACAAGCAGATATTGTTGATCCCTTTCCAGACATAGTGCTACCCATATCACCTAATTTTTCTGGTATTTCTGATGACTTCGTTTCTTCAGACTCACAGGTTAGAGACACTAGTGAAGTCATAGCTTCATCTTCCAATACCAATGTTGCTGATATTGGTATTAATGTCCCTTGGTACTGATGTTCATTCCAGTACTCTTACCAATGTCCCTAATGTTGACATTGTGCCTTCCACTGCCACTCAACCTTTGGTTGATACTACTGTTGTTCAGTCCCTAGCTAACATTACTACCGAAGTCATAGCACAATCTTCTCGTATATCAGTTGCTGATACTACTCTGCGAAGGTCTTCTCGTGCCATTAGACAACCTTCCTACCTACGTGATTATCACTGTGCTCTATTGGAGGCTGCTCCATTACCTGGGAATCATTCCAAATTCCCCCTCCACAAAGTCTTGTCTTACAAAAGACAATCTGGGGAATATCGAAACTTTGTCCTAAATGTGTCCTCTGTCTATGAGCCCCTCTATTATCACCAATCCGTCCCCTATTTACATTGGCGTGAAGCCATGAGTGCTGAACTTCAAGCGATGGAAGCAAACAACACATGGAGCATTGTGTCACTTCCTGCTGGTCATCACTCTGTGGGCTAATGGATATACAAAGTAAAATACAAAGCTGATGGGACCGTGGAACGCTACAAAGCCCGACTGGTTTCCAAAGGTTATACACAACAAGAGGGCCTTGACTACGTCGAGACGTTTTCACCTGTTGCTAAGGTTGTAATTGTAAAGATACTGTTAACTCTTGTTGTTTCCTTTAAATGGCCATTACTACAACTAGACGTGAATAATGTCTTCCTACATGGAGATATCGTTGAAGAGGTCTATATGGATCTTCCTCTAGGCTATAAACATAATATTGTTACATCTAAGGGGGAGCTTCTAGTTTGCAAGTTAAACAAGTCCATCTATGGCCTCAAGCAAGCATCTCGCCAATGGTTCGATAAGTTCTCATAGGCACTTTTGAAGCTTGGTTTTATATAGTCCAAATCCGACTATTCCCTCTTTGTAAGAGGCACTGGCTATTCTTTTGTAGCCCTCTTAGTTTATGTTGATGATATTATCATCACCGGGGCTTCATCTACCATCATTCATGAGTTGAAAGATCATTTAAATAGCGTCTTCAAGTTAAAAGACTTGGGTTCTTTACGCTACTTTTTGGGCCTGGAATTAGCCCGATCTTCTAAGGGAATCTTACTGTCACAGCGGCATTACATCCTTCAACTACTTGAGGATACAGGTTTGCTCGCTTCCAAACCTTCCCCTGTGCCCATGGATCCTACTGTCAAACTCAGTGCAGATGAAGGAACTTTGTTAACTGATGTGACAACTTATCGACGGCTCATTGGTCGCCTACTATATCTTACAGTTTCTAGACCGGATATAACCTTTGCAGTACACAAACTGAGTCAGTTTGTTGCAACCCCACGCCAGCCTCATCTCACTGCTGCTCATAACCTTCTTCGTTACTTGAAGGGATCTCCTGGCCAAGGAGTTTTTCTTTCAACCTCTGATTCCTTGCAGTTGTGCGCCTTCACAGATGCCGATTGGGCATCTTGCCCAGACTCCAGAAAATCAACTTCTGGTTTTTGTGTCTTTCTCGGTGATGCCCTTGTCTCTTGGAAATCGAAGAAGCAAATCACCGTGTCTCGATCCTCTGCTGAAGCCGAGTACAAAGCCCTTGCTGTCGTCACTTGTGAGCTTCTTTGGCTGCAACAACTCCTTCGAGACCTACAAGTTCAAGCTCATGCCCCTGCACTTGTTTTTTGTGACAACACAGCAGCTATCCATATTGCATCCAATCCAATCTTCCATGAGAGGACAAAGTACATTGAGCTTGATTGCCATTTTGTGCGTGATCACATCACTCGAGGAAACATGAAGCTGCTCCTTATTCGAACTCATCTACAACTTGCTGACATCTTTACCAAAGCCTTACCTCGTTCTTCCTTTGAAATGTTGATGTCCAAGATGGGTATTTTAAGTATTGTATGCCCATCTTGAGGGGGAGTATTAGACTAGAATAACTATATTAGTTATTAGAATAACTAGATATCACAATCTGTTATAGCAGTTGATCTTGTTATACTCTTTTGGCTATTTATATGGCCTTGCATCAATAAAGGAAGTGTGCAAGTTATTTACTCTCACGTATAATAGCTATATTTGCATTTTTTTTTACATTGTGCTATATTTACAATTATATAATTTTTATTTGTCATCCACTACAAATTCTCAATGAATAATAGTTTCTTGGGAAAAGTACATAGATAGCCCAAATTTGGACCCTATATTTCATAAATGTCCAAGTTTCCCATTTTTCACAGAAAAGGCCTAATGACCCAACTTTTTTTCATAAAAATCATGGTCCTTTTACGATTCAGCCCTCATATCCACTACTAACTATTTAAAAAAAATAAAATAAAACCAAAAAAGGAAACACAAACCGTGGGTGAGAGATAGTGAACGGAAAAGGAAAGAGATTTTTTTAATTACTTTCCAATTTTGAAAGATTCCTAAAATCACTCCCAATTTTTCAAAAAAAAAATCCCTAAAACCACTCACTATTTTTCCCAATTCACACACGGTTTCTTCCTCCCTTCATTCCTCCCTCATGATCTTTCTCCCTCATGGTCTCTCGACCCCTCTTTCCCTCCTCATCTCCGATCCTTTTCTTGCCGCCGACGACCAACCACCACCGGAAGCGTCGCCGCCGTCCAACCATCGCCATTGCAAACTCGAATAAGCAGCACCTATGCATCAATGGATACCACCAGCCCAGTTATCACCCTCAAATTGTCGCTGTTTTATCGTGAGTATCGTTGAATTTCATCACCGCTGTGGTATATTTAATATATACATATGTATATATTATTTAAAAAATAAGGTTTTTATATAGTTATATACAGATTTTTTTTTCCCAATATCTATATTTCTCCTAAATGCATTGGTATATTTAATATACATACATACATGTATATATATAATATATATTGGCAAATAACTAAATATACAAGTGTATATTTAATACTATAGTAATGAGACAAAAAAAAAACTCGGTATACGTGGCTACAATAATGAGTAAAAAAATGAAAACTTATGTACATAGTATATATAAGCTGGTATATATGAAGTTATATATGAATATAAATGTTTTTCTGTAAAATGCAAAAATCTAAAAAAAAAGTACGTAGACTATGGGACATATGTACTAAACTATTATATAATGAATATTAACCAGAATATATAATAATCAATGCAATATATGCAAAGATTATAAACGGTATATTACTGGGAATATATATATATATATATATATATATATATATATATATATAAAATAACAGAAATAGTTATGTCAGTAAAATGAATATTAATCGAAATATATACACATTTTTTAGATATTCCAGCGAATATGTTATATATACTGCTGTCGGGAAGAAAAAAAAGGGAAGAAAAAAATCGATTAGCTTTTGTTTGGTTAATGAAAAAAATAGAAAACTGCAGCTAGGAAGAAAAAAACGTGAATAAATCGATAAAGAAGGAAAAAAAAGAGAGAAAAAAATGGATCAACCGAAAATTACCAAACAAGAGAGCGAAAATGGATGAAAATTGTCAGTAATTGAATGAAATAAAAGGAAAATACGTTGGAATCATTATGACAAGAAACCAAATCTCAAGAATCATATTTTCAAAATATTAAGGATTTAGTTAAGATAATATCTTATAAAATATGACAAGAAGGGTAAAATGGTAAGGAAAAAAGGCTGAAAATCTAATCTTAGAAATCTACAAAAGTATGGACATTTATGAAAATATGTATATAAAACAGTCTATCTACCAAAATTTCTCTAGTTTCTTTCATAGAACCCAAACCACGAATTCCTGACAAGGAATCCCTACCTCAATCTCTACGAAGTTAAACAATAATGGAATAGACGGGGAACGGGAAACTGCGTCCCCGCGTCGAAGATTATCTCCTGAATTAAATTAAAATAAATAAATAAATAAAATTCTAGAATGGTCTTGAAACGTTTCCAGAAACTCCGAAATATCTGACCCATCTCTTTTCCCACATTTTTGACATGCAAAAGCACTATGATCTTGTGAGATCGACATCTCAACCCTCACCCAATTCCGAAAGAGCTCTCTGTACTCCGTAGAAGATTTCAATTCTCCAATCTCAAATCCCCATTTCAGTGTTTCCCTTTTGTCGCAATTTGTTTATTCTACCGTCGTCCATGGCGGCCCTGTCTTTCTCGGCTCCCTCACCCATTTCTTCTTCCCAATTTGCTTATTCCATGGGGCCCTGCTTTCCGGTTCCATTTCAGCTTCAACAAGTTCCAGTTTCCGCCGCTGGTGTCTACCCTATCCCTCAGTACCAGCAGGTTTGTGTTCAACTTCAACCCATACCCATCCATATGGAATTTGACTTATTTGGTTCAATATTGTGTGTAATAATTAGCTATGTCAGTTCGCTTATTGATCATATTATTTAAATATTTTGTTGCAAATCAGCCTCCGACATGATCTTTTTAATACTTGGCATGACATGGGCCTTATATTCTCGATTAAAAAGATCAAAGAATAAATCTCCCGATGTGGTTGAACACAAAAAAACAATAAAGAAAAAAGGCATAAAAAGTTAATGCTCAATTAATTATTAGCAGGGGCTTGTTGGACCCAAATTTGAGAGATTATGGATCAGTTGGAAACTTTTTAGAGTAAACCAACTGGATATAATTGTGAAGGTCTTGGAGTTGTAATTTGATCTGTTTATTTATTTAATTTTTTAATTTACTGTAGTGTCTTTGTCGTTTTTTGGCCATTATGATCATTAAACTCTTCCTGATTTTCAGTTAGTAATCTACTTGATTTCTGAAGCCAATAGTAATCATCTTTCCTTTTCCTTATCTTTTGCGTTCTTGTATTGTGAGTCTTAAACTCTGAATTAAGCTTTAACATCTTCTAAGGGGGTGGGAGGAGTGGTAGATTTTTGCTCTTGGAGGACTCATGTACTAATTTTATTAGGTTATTTGGTTGTTAGGTGCAGCAGTTGTTTCAAAAAGATGCCCAAATAATAACACCTGAAGCACTTGAGAGTGTAAAAGTTGCCCTTGCAAGAGACGAAATGGAGCACAATGCAGAAACGAAAAGAAAAGCGATTCCTCGTAAAGCTGCTGGGCAGAAATGGCAGGATCCTACACTTGCAGATTGGCCTGAAAGTATGTTACCATTTCATTTCTCACCCCAATTTGTCTTATGTTTTTTGAAGATATCTTTTTATAGGAACAAATGATTGAGCTAGAGATGATAGCAATTACTATTTTAGAAATGTAGGACATGGGTATTGGATATTTATTTGGTTAAACTAAAAATTTAGTCCTCAAATGTAGTAGTTGTGACTATTTAGTTCTATACTTCTAAATGCTACAGTGACATTCTTAAACTTTGGAGTAAAATTCTCTGTAATCCATCTTGTTACCACCGTTAACAAAATGATGGCATGACACTTATATTGGACAATTTGGCATGACATGACAAGAAAATGAATGTAGAAAATTATCAACCGAACAAAATATAGTGACATGATGTATAAAAGGGATTTGATATGTTTTTGTAAAAAATGGTATACGACAACATGCCACCTTACTACGTCTACCTATTTATCGTCTTTTGTCATCTGTCTCCTATGTTATGGTAAATCAACAAATGTTTATGTAGTAGGCATAGAACCATAAAATTTCTTCTGTCATTCGTCCACTCTACTTCTGTTTCAATTAATGATTGCTGGATGCTAATAGATGGCACTTCCAAACAATGTTCTTGCTAAGTTTTGTGCTTCTCTTCACTTTATTTATCTAAAAAATTACAACATACATCTTTAGCTTGCTTGACGTGTTTGCACATTCTTTGCATCTGGATTATGTAGATGATTATCGACTTTTCTGTGGCGATCTTGGTCACGAGGTGAATGATGATGTTCTTTCTAGAGCATTTTCACAATTTCCGTCCTTTAACATGGCCAGGGTGAGCTTCTACCTCATTCTCCTTGAACTTGATTCATGCCCCATGTTTTCAACACAATCAATTTGTATATTGTAAACTTCTTTATTTCTTGTTCAGATTCTGATTTGGCCCCTAAGAGCAGTTAAACATGAAAGGTTGGTTCTAGTCCTCTACCTAATTTGCTTCTTATTCAATGTTCGATCATATAAGTTTCGAATGTGGAGTCTATTTTTCTCCATTTGAGGGGTTTCAGTGGGTCATGTAGTTAGAGTAGTTTTGAAATTGTTTCTATAAAGATCCATCAATCATGAATTAAAATTTCGTCTCTTTCTCATTATGTCAAATGAACCAAACTTACAGATCTTGAGACACCAATACAAGATGTCAATGGTAACAAACAACATTACAAAAGGAAAGAAATGGTATGCAAAGAAAGAAAAGGACCAACTAATATTTACATTGAAGTTGCCTGTGAACTCAGGAACTAAATTAAATAATATAACTTCCAATATTCCCCCACAAACTGGGCCTTGAATGTTAATCAAATCGAGTTTAGAGATAAAAGTCTTCAAAGAGCTTTGGTGAGGATGTCTACAATCTAAAGTCTTGTAGGAGTGTACATGAGAGAAACTTTTCTTTTATCTTCTGTTCGAATAAGGGTTGATCAATCTTAATATGCTTTGGACTGAATCTTTCGCAATGATAAAACAACTTGATTATAAGTACATCATAAGAAAGTAAGGAAGAGCTTTTTGCTCGCTAGTGTGAGCATGCAAGTTTATATTCTCCTTTAAATTGTCAAACACTTCGACAATCTGCCCATTTTCACTTTTTCATGTGAATGGTTCTGAATGATAAGAATCTAGAACTAATCAAGATGGTGAATGTGAATGCAATTTGTGTAGGTTGTGAGATATAAGGGAACAGGCAAAACGAAGGGCTATGGTTTTGTTAGCTTTGCCAATCCTTTGGATCTCACAACAGCACTCAAAGAAATGAATGGTAATGCTTTATTTTATCACAACATTTTTAGTTCAACATGGGAGTAGAATAGGGATTAGAACCTCTGATCTTTTAGTTGAGAATATATATCTTAAGGAGTTGAACTATGCTCAGGTTGACATTTTATCACGACAATCAGGAATGTTTATGACTTCTTTCTTTTTTTTTTCTTTTTTTTTTTTTTTTTTTGAGTGTGATGAGTAAATCTATTTTATAGAATGAACCAACATGGGTGATACCTGAAGAAAATGTTGTTTTTCAGGTAAATACGTTGGGAATAGGCCAATAAAACTAAGGAAAAACAAGTGGAAGGACAGAATTGATTACGAGGCTCTTCAAAGACTAAAGGTATAGTTCTTACCTGATTTTTAGGTTGCGCTTATTTGATTCTTGCTTTGCTTTGCACCAGATGATTGTTATTTAGGAACAATTCGTTAGAACTTAGAAGCAATTTTTCAAGCTATTGAAAAAAAAAAAACCCCGCATATAAAGAAAGTACGATTGATGGCGGTGTTGATTTTTGTACTTGGTTTTTGGTATTTCATTTTAAGTAAACTAGGTTTGATAATTAATCCAGCTTTTACTTTTCTTAAAAATCCCACATTTTTTTTACCCTATTTTCTCTCTTTTTCATGTAGCTTTTATTCTCTCTAATCCCTACAAAATTTAACTGTTAAATTTTGTGGGGTTGGAGAATTTCCCGTCTCCGACCTACCCCCACGAACATTTTTTTAAAAAAAAAAAATTATTATTATTATTTTTTATAAGAAACATTTCTAACTCTCTCTCCAACTTCTTTGTTCTAAATTTCGTTGCTATCTCCTTAAATTTACTCTAAAATTCTCTCTTGTAGAGTAATATTACTATTTTTTTTTCCTTTTTTCTCTTGGTGTGGATATCACTTATTATGGTAATTGCTTGTGACGTGGATTGCAGAATAAAAGTGAAAAGAGTTCGAAGATACAAAAGAAAAGTGTGTTGCACAGGTGATGTGAGCGATGGACAGTTTGCAGCCAATCTCAAATATTTTTGTCATAGTTTGTAACTATAAAGTTTTTTTTTTTTTTTTTTCTTCTTCTTCTTCGTTTAAGAAAACTTTTTGTCAATTGAGCTATATTCATGTTGGCTTTGTAATTATAAGGGATGACATTAGTATTCAAAATAATTCATAATCGTTACGCACTAAGATCCAACTGTTGGATAGACTAAGGATATGCACGAATCTTTTTCACGAGATTGTCTTTTTGGTAGTTATATTTAATTTTAAATGTTAATGGAATGGTTTTTTTTTTCTTTTCTAGAGAAAAAGCAATTTTTAACTCTAAATTTAGCGGGTTTTATCAATTTTAATTCTAACTTTCAATTTCATCAAATTGAACCTTAAACTTAGTAAGTTATATCAATTTTAATCCTAAACTTTTAATTTCATCAATTTTAACCCAAGCTTAGTAGATTGTATTAATTTTAGGGAAAAATACACTTTTAGTCCTTTAAGTTTGGGTTAGGTTTCATTTTGGTTCCTGAGTTTTCAAACTCAACAATTTGGTCTATGAGGTTTTGTTTAAGTTTCATTTTGGTTCATCCAATTTTCCGTTAATATTTAACGGAATGTTGACGTGGCACTAATTTTTTTTTTTTATTAAAAAAACAATTTTTATTTTTTTAAAATATAAATATAGTAAAATAATAAAAATATTATTATTTTATAATAGTTTTATTATTTCTTTTTTCTTCTTAACCAGCGGCCAATCTTCTTCTTCTTCACCTGCGGCCGGTGGCCGGCTGTTGTGACAGCGTCGGTCGGCAGCCGCCGACGGGTTTTTTTTTTCCTCTCTCTCATGCGTTTGGCCTCCCCTCCTTCGATTTTTTCGTTCACCGGCCTTCATCCCTCTCCATTTCGTTTCTCCTCCACTAGCCATGAGTAAGCCCAGTCACCCAGATCCGTCTCTCTCCCTTTCGTTTCTCCTCCGCCGGCAGCAAGATCTCACCGTCGCTTGCCCAGATCTGCCGCTCACGAGTACGCTGTCCTCGCCTAGATCAGCCGAGGCTCGTCGTCGTTCGCCCAGATCCGCTGCTCGCGAGTGTCCAGATCTCGTCGTCGTCTCCCTCGTCTCCGTCGTGGGCTCGTTCCAGCCTCGTCTTCCCTTCGAATCGGCTGGAGCGGGCTCGATCTGGGCTCATTCCAGCCTTGTTTATAAAAATAAAAAAAAAAGATAATCGAAGAGGGTTCTGGGCTCCCCTTTTTCTTCGGTTCGAGGAAGAAGAAGACCCGCAGCTTCAGACCGACGATGTGGAGAAAATCGCAACAGCAGCGAACAGAGCAGGCCGACGGCACCTTGCAGATAGATCGACGGCAACAACGGACAGATCGACGACAACAGCTTCAGATTTGACGCGATTCCACTGCAAGCTTGACGGTGGCTCGATGTCAGCTACAGATCTAAGAGGATGAGCTTGACGGAGGCGTGAAATCGAGTCCTCCATCCCTCCTCTATTTTAAAAAAATAAAAAACAGAAAAGAAAAGTGGGAGAAGAGAGAAGAAGAGAAGAGGAGGAAAAAAAAAAACCAGTCGACGGCGACGACGGCCGGCCGTCGGCTGCCGGCAACCGGTGGCCGACGGCCAAGAAGAAGAAGATGAAGTAATAAAAGTAAAAATAATAATTTGTTTAAAAAAAAAGTAAAAAAAATAATAATATTTTATTATTTTAATATATTTATCTTTAAAAAATTTCAAAAATAATTTTTTTAATAAAAAAATAACGCCACGTCAGCAAACCGTTTGTTTTTAACGGAAAAATGGATGGAGGGACTAAAATGAAACTAAAACCAAACTTCAGGGACTAAATTGTTGAGTTTGAAAACTCAGGGACCAAAATGAAACCTAATCCAAACCTCAGGGACTAAAAGTGTATTTTTCCCTTAATTTTATTCTCAAACTTGCATAAATGTTGCAAGGTAGATATTTGATTAACTTTCCGTTTGAATTACTCTTAAAGAATGTAGTTGGCATTTCTCAAAAAAAAAAATAAATAAATAAATAACATAGTTGGCTATTTTTTATTTATTTTTTTTTATATATTTTTTTTAATTCACATGACATCTGAAATTGGTTGTTGTAGAAAAATGTTGGAGAAACTTTCTTAATTTAAGAAACTTTTGCTTCTGAGTAGTTATACATGAATTTTCTTTCATTCTTTTATTGTGTGTGGGTTTGTTGTCTTTTTACCTACTTAGAAGAACATGCAACTCTAAACCATTGGAAAAGCAATTTTGGGGTTTTTTTTCTTTTCATTTTAGATGGTTTTTTCTTGTTGAGAACTTTTTTTTTTCCTGTTGTTTAGGATTACGAAAATAAAACAATTTTGGAGTTTTTTTTTTCTTTCTATAAAATGATTACGAAAATAAAACAATTTTGGAGTTTTTTTTTTCTTTCTATAAAATGTTTGTTGGTTTTTTCTTTTTGCTAAGAATGTTGTGGTTCTTTTATTCTTCTTTTGCTGTTATTTTCTCCCCTACTAATTAGAAGAATGTGCAAATATAGAAAATGAAGGGAAAAAAAATCGAGTTTTTTTATTCTCTCGTATTTGCTAGATTTTTCAAATTGAGAAGAATCAAGTTGGAGTATTTGATTTCTTCAAATAAGGAGTTTCTCCTACAAAGTTTTTACAAGAAGCACCTTAGGTGGAATGTGAATTTAAAAAAAAAAAAAAAGAAAATTGTCAATCACAGGCTTTAATGGCAATTTAGATTAAAAGTTAAATGAAGATCTAGATGGCAACACTTGTACAAGTTTAGGGTTAAATTGATACAATTTAGTAAGTTTGGAATTCAATTTGATAAAATTAAAAGTTGAGGGTTAAAATTAATACAACATGCTAAGTTTAATGTTAAAATTGATATTTTTCCATTCTATTTTTTTGAAATCAATTTATAGAATGCCTAGTATTGCTTATAAATTTGTTTTTTAGTATCGAAAAAACATCAAAATAAAAATAATCTAAATTTTAAAAATGGTAAAATTGAAACTAAAAAGAAAAATCCTAGAAAAAGAGTGTTCAGAGAATGGACGGTGAAGTTCATTACAAACCAACTTTTCTGATCCGTAATATAATGCTTCAACATTCTCTTTGAAAATTTCAATCTTATTTCATGATTTTTTGTACTTAGTGAAGAGTCCACCAAAAACAAAATATGCGAAAAATGTTATGAAATAACCTAATTTAATACCTATACCTAAAATTTAAAGGTTAAATTGTTAGAAGGGAATCTTCAGGTCGATTTCAATTTCACCTCCCCAACTTTGGATTCTATCTAATTTGTTGTCTTTTCAACCTCTGACTTTCAAGTCAATTTTGTGTTCCTTTCGTTTATGATTTTCTCCAATAACCTCCAAATTCTTCCAATTCTGCACACTTACTATTATCTTTTTTTTTTTCCACTTGTTCAAATTTGTTCACATAAGCAACACATAAATAGACATCCTCTTTTGTCCATAAATTCAATAACAAATGGTTAATTTTGAAACAAACTTCAAACTTCATGAAACTTTTCAAAGTTTAGGAGTATAATTAAAAACCAATTACATAATTTTGAGGTATTTTAAATAACTTAACCAAATTTAAAAGTTCTTGAAGTTGCGAATCAACCGACGTCCAACCAATATTTTTCACAACACGAAGTCTAGAAACATCAAAGTCCAAATCTTTGTTCTCAATTACACGGTATGGAAACAAAACTAAGAGATCAAAACTTTACAAGCACCTTCAAACTGTGCATTTATCAAGAATAATGTTCTAAACTAATTGTGAACTAACTAAACGTACATCATACCCAGCCTACAACACCCAAAGAACAAAAAATGGGAATTGTCCAACACCAAACCAAGGCCAAATACCACACCTATTCAGACTATTGAAACAACTTGAAGCTTTTTCTGCAGCAATCCTTGAAATTTTGAAGTTGTTTTACCCGAAACAAGGGCAGCAGAAATGGTGGTGCTTCTTCTTGCAAGAGACCAGTTAGCTGAAGTCTTCGAATACTCAATTTTCATTTCAGCACTGCCAGTCTCTGTTTTGGCACTTGGGTCTTTCTAACTTCTGGTTGAGGATTATTTTGGAGTATTGACCATGACGAAAACGAATTTGCATCATAACTGACCAACTTACGCCAAGACAAAGGTAATATATATATCATGTCATCAAACTGTCCGCAAAAAACCACGAACTTCAATTAGGAAGTTGTGTAAATTTTTCCTAAATCTCTGGGAATTGATACGATCAAGCACAGAAGAAAGCTGGTTTGCGCTGGTCAGAGTATGTAAAGCATTTGCAATCCTCGACTTGAATGTTGGATTATCCTGCCTCTCTATTAACTCTGTAGCTAATTTCTGACAAAAAACATTACGACAAGGCTTCTCAGAAATTACCGATTTAACAAAGAGCATGGCATGAGGAAATCATAAAATCAGAAACTAATAAAGACTGGTGAAAACTGAAAGTTGTCGTTATCATTACCAGATACTTCAAAGTTCATAAAAAGGTATGGGACAACTTTATTAATGCAGATACCTGGTATAGTCCTTGATCACAGAGAATTAGAGGAAAGAGAGCGTCAGCTGCATTTCCCACCAAGTCGGGGCTGGAACAATATAGAACAGAAAAATGTCTTCAAGATTACATTTAATTTAATCATTTGCTAATCAGACATGTTGAGGTATCTATTTACCTGTAATCTTCAAAAAGAAGCAACTGCAGTAGGGACTTGAGGAATCCGCTCAGAACACCTTCCTGAACAGCTTCACCTACATCCTTTCTGGTAATTACTTGAGAGCCCAAGCCAAGATTACCTGCAGCAATTTCCTTCAAGTGGTATGTAGCAAGAGAATTTAGGGCCTTGAGACACATATCGACGACTTCTGTGTCCTGTAAAATCAGGGAAAGAGTGAGAGATGGACAAGCATTTGAAAATTTAGACTTTATGATGCTAGAATTTACAACAATTGGTGACACTGAATCCAAACAATATGAAAATGAAACTGAAGTTATTATCTTATTTCCAACAATTGGTCACCTAACGGACATCTTTCTCTCTCTAACCCAATGCTCTCCAGCCTCTCTCCTCCCCGCCCACTTCACCCAACCACCACGACCACACGCCAATCAACCACCCTCTCCCCACCATGACCTACCACCCTTGCAACCATGCCGCAGCCGTTGAAAGCATCCTTCAAGATCGAAAGGAAAACCTTCTCCATCACCACCGACCAAAAGAACCCCAACCTATACCGACTAACGGAAGCTTGCAAAGACAGAAGTTTCACCCTCACCTGTTCAAAAGCTCTCCTTATATGGCTACAGACATGCTTCGAAAGACTCAGTACACTTCCCCTGATCCAGAAGTTCTTCAATGAAACCAGAGTGGATGGATCTGTTATATGGGTAGAGAAAATATCGAATAGGAAAGGCCATTCTACAGAAATAGCTCGTCTTGGACCCAATGGGGGCATTAATAAGCTTATAGTACCTGTAGGTGAAAACAGAAAAGGGTGGCAGAGTCTTATCTCTAACATTCAATCCCTCACCAACCAAAGTAAGCGTGTAGTTAATGAACCTAGACCTTCGAATGATACCACCAGGAACACCTCCTATTGCGATGTGTTAAAGAGCCAAGAGAGCCAGCCCACCAAAAACCAACACCTATCTGAAGAAGTCGATACGGTTCAATCTGCTCCATTGAATCTAGAGTTTGCCGCCATTTTCTTGTCTTCATCGGTTATTATCCAAAGGAAGAACTTTCATGATAATTGGTGCGATATTATGAGAGCTTTGCAGCAACATGTATCAGCCTTCTCATCTATTAGTCCCCTCCAACCAGACAAAGCCCTCCTTGCCTGTGAAGACGAGGAACAAGCCCGAATCATGACCAACATCAAGGGATGGTATAAGGTTGGAATCTACCAAGTGCGCTTTTACCCATGGAGTGCCGAAACCATGAATGGTGACCCAAAGGTCCCTTCTTATGGAGGATGGATTAAAATCAGAAACTTGCCTTTGGATAGATGGTCCATTGATACCTTCAAGAAAATAGGAGATGAGTGTGGAGGATACCTGGAAACAGCAAACAAAACCCTAGCTCGAATGGATATGATGGAAGTTAGTATCAAGATTAAGGAAAACTGTTCGGGCTTCATCCCAACAGAAATTCACCTTCCATCATCATCCTCATACCCATCGACAGTCAGAATTGATCCATTCTTCATGGAAGACTACAACATGGGCTATATTGCCGGAATCCATGGCAAGATCCCATCCTCCACGACGGAATACAAAGGTCCACGTGCCACCGGGGATAGAACTCGCGATGAAGGAAAAAAGGTTGGTCAACCACGCGCGGTCTACGAGAGGCCGAAAGAAGAAAAGCCACAGAGCTCATACGAGGGGAAATTTCAAAAAGCCCCAATCGATGTTCTATTCCCTGTCTCTGATGTGATATCAGCCGAAATATCAGAGAGGGGCCCACAACCATCCACGCCATCCGAGAATCCCCAATCCCCAAAAGCCCATCCTATCAGACATGGCGGGACCCACTCACCAAAAGCCACCAACAAAATTGTTCCCCCTAGCCCTATCCGGAAAAGCCCACAACCCCCCAATGATTTCACCCCACTAGCAAACTCTGAAACAGTCAGCCCAACCCACCACCCTGAGGTATGCCCTGGAAGGAAAAAGCCCATCATCATTAACGATAAAGAAACCTTCCTTCTCACGGGCACCAAGTTCTCCACCAACACTGAGTTGCCAATAACAGATTCGGAAGGAGGCATGTCATCCCCCTGTTCGCCGGCCATGGAGGAATCCCCTCTGATAGTTCGAAGAACCCCTCCTCTCGACTCTCCACCGATGATTGGCAAGCTTTTCACTGAGGAACATAATCAGTACCCCCAAATAGAAGACCCCACGCCGCTGAGAATAGAAGATCCCAATAACCGATGCTTTAGCCTCTCGATAAATATGGAGGGAACATCCCTAATTGATATTGCCGTGGAGGAGGAAGACCATGATAACCAGTATATGGTGGAAACAAACAGAGACCCAGCGGTCTACCTTCCAATCTTGTTCCCTTGGTTAACTGAACATGGTATGTGTATAATGCCAATGCCAAGGAGACAAAAGACATCAAACGCCACTAAGAAGAAGATCAAATGGGCTAAGGAGCTTCAAAACCTTCATTCTTCGGTTAATTATAATAAAACCTCTACCGGTTATCTTTTGGGAAGGTCGACCGTATCCTCATGATTATTATCTCCTGGAATGTGCGTGGTATGGGTTCATGGAAAAAGAGAGCCCTTATTAAAGATTTTCTATCTTCTCAAAACCCCACTCTGGTCATTATTCAAGAAACCAAGATGGTCGGTATTAACCGAAAGATCATCAAATCTGTTTGGAGCTCGCGGAACATAGCCTGGGCTTCCATTGATGCAGCCGGTGCCTCGGGAGGGATTTTGATCCTTTGGAATGAATCCTCATTTGCCGTTAAGGAGATTGTTGAAGATATTTTCTCTCTCTCCATTCATCTTTCTCTAATTGATGGTTTCTCTTTTTGGGTCACAGGAGTTTACGGTCCCAACTCCTCCAAAGAGAGGCATATATTCTGGAAGGAATTAACAGATCTCCAGGCTCTTTGTCTCCCTAATTGGATTTTGGGTGGCGACTTCAATGTCATTTGATGGACATGGGAAAAATCCTCTTATACAGTGCCAACCCGAGCCATGAAGAAATTCAACCGTTTCATAGCAGATAATGGCCTTATAGACATCCCCCTCGCAAACGGAAAGTTTACTTGGTCCAGTTATCGGCCTAACCCCACTATGACCCTCATTGATAGATTCCTCATCTCTGATAATATTGCAACCAAGTTTCAAGCAGCATTGACCCGTAGATTGCCCAGAATCACCTCTGACCATTTCCCAATTAGCCTCACGTTGGGGAAAGAAAAATGGGGGCCTCCCCCTTTCAGATTCATTAATGTGTGGCTCAATCATCAATCCTTCCTCTGAATGGTTGATCAATGGTGGAAGAGCGTTCCATCCCTTGGGTGGCCGGGTCACGGTTTTATCCAGAAATTAAAAGGCCTTAAAAAGGAATTGAAGCAGTGGAACCAATCTACTTTTGGACAGCAAAAAGAGAAAAAGTCCTGTTTGAGTCAAGAGTTAACATGCTTTGACCTCAAAGAGGAACAAGGCAATCTAACCAAGCAAGAATCCTTCAGAAGAACCGAGATTAAAGCCGAATTGCTCTCTATATCAGCCAACGAGGAGACGTTGTGGCGACAATCTTGCAAAGTTAAGTGGCTCAAGGAGGGGGATGTTAACTCGGCCTTTTTCCATCGTATTATGGTATTATGGCTGCACACAGAAGAAAGAACACCATAATGGAGATTGTATCAGATTCGGGTAACAGCCTCACAAATGATGGTGATATTGAAAAGGAATTCATAGCTTTTTATGAGAAGCTTTACACGAAAAAGGACAGCATTGGCTCTTTTCCACAGATTGATGACTGGAGTCCCATATCAGCTGAACAAAGAGATATGCTTGAAGTTCCCTTTACAGAACAGGAAATTCTTAAGGCAGTGAATGATTTAGGCACAAACAAGACCCCGGGGCCCGATGGTTTTACAGCAGAATTCTTCAAAAAATCTTGGAACACTCTCAAGGATGATATAAAGGGAGTGTTCAATGATTTTTTTTCAGAATGGGATCATTAACGCAAGCTTAAATGAGACATATATCTGCCTTATTCCCAAGATTATAGGAGCCAAGAAAGTGGGAGACTTTAGGCCTATAAGACTAACAACTTGTCTTTACAAGGTTATAGCTCGAGTCCTCTCAGACAGGTTAAAGAAAATATTACCGGATACAATTACGGAATTCCAATCAGCCTTCGTTAGTAATCGACAAATCATGGATGCCTCCCTCATTGCTAATGAACTTACTGATGAGTGGAAGAGAAAGAAACGTACGGGAGTGGTGATCAAGCTAGACATTGCGAAAGCATTTGACACAGTTGACTGGGATTTCCTTGAGGAAATCTTAAAGGCTAAAGGGTTTGGTCAGCTATGGAGGAAATGGATCAGAGGATGTATATCATCGGCTAACTTCTCGATTATTATCAATGGTAAACCAAGAGGAAAAATCATAGCAACAAGGGGCCTTAGACAAGGTGACCCTTTATCCCCGTTTTTATTCATTCTAGTGGCTGATTGTCTTAGTCAAATGCTACAAAAGGCTGAACAGGACAACTCCATCGAAGGCTTTCGGGTTGGTGAAGGCTCTCAAGCCATTAAAATCTCTCATCTTCAGTTTGCGGATGACACCATCCTTTTTTCCTCTCCTAAGACAGCATGCATCACCAACCTGTTTAATGTTATTAGTCTCTTTGAAGTTGCATCCGGGCTGAGTATTAATTGCAACAAATCTGAATTTTTGGGCCTCGGGATGGAACCACAGCAAGCGGCTCTATTAGCATCTATGTATGGATGTAAACACGGCTCTTGGCCGACCACATATTTGGGTCTTCCCTTAAATGGCAACCCGAGAAGGTATAACTTTTGGACCCTTGTGATTGAAAAGGTCCAAAAAAGATTGCATAACTGGGCTCTACCAACATCTCCAAAGGAGGAAGGCACACCCTTATCCAAGCAACCCTCACAAACCTTCCTATATACTACCTCTCTTTATTCCAAGCTCCAAAGAAGGTCACTTCAGCCAAAGAGAAACTATATCGATCGTTTCTTTGGAGAGGAGGCAGTGAGAAAAAAGGATGTCACCTCTTAAAGTGGTCTCATCTTCAACTACCTAAGGAAGAGGGCGGATTAGGCATCAATGACATCCATAAGAAAAATGTATCCCTTTTGGCCAAATGGGCTTGGAGATTCTATCATGAACCAAATGCTCTATGGAGGAAGATCATTGGCTCTAAATTTGGCACAGCTAGTAACCCTCTCAAGATGGGTGAAAAGACTTTGTATTCTTCCAGAGGCCCGTGGCGTGCTATTCACAAATCAAAATACCTTATTTATGACCACATAGACATCCGAGTTGGGAAAGGTGACAAAACGCTCTTTTGGGAGGATATTTGGCTGGGGTCTTCTCCTTTACAGGCCAAGTACCCTCTTTATTCAGTCTCTCGCTCAAAAAGGATGCTCTTATAGTAGATTTATGGGAACCAACCAATGGGTCATGGAACCTTCATTTAAGAAGACACCTCCAAGATGCTGAAATTCTGGAATGGGCTTTATTATCTCACCAACTATCCTCTTTCACCTTCAACAATATAGAAGATTCTTGGGTTTGGAAGCTGGACCATAACGGCTATTTTTCCACTGGATCTCTCACCCGAAACTTGGCATCACCAGCTCACCAATCCAACAATGATCTTTATGGCCAGCTTTGGAAGGGTCTTATGCCGAAGAAAGTTAAGTTCTTCATCTGGGAGCTCAGCCACAAGTGTATTAATACTGCTGATGTCATACAGAGGAGATATCCGGACTCCTCATTATCTCCTAGCTGCTGTTGCTTGTGTAACAAGGCTGCCGAATCCCAAATCCATATTTTCAGTCACTGTGAATATGCTACAGCTTTCTGGGATCACATTCAAACCGCTTTTGGCTGGCAGTTCGCTCGTCCGGGTGATGTCCTTTCCCTTCTTCAATTCACTCTTCTAGGACATCCTTTTAAAAATGATTCTAAGGTTCTATGGTGGAATTTTTTGTATGCATTCTTCTGGAACTTATGGCTTGAAAGAAATGACAGAATCTTCAATAACCAGCAACATAATGTCTATGCCTTTATTGAATCTACATCATATCTTGCTATGTATTGGAGTAGTCATATCTCCCCATTTTGTAACTATCCCTTAGCTTCCCTTATATCTCAATGGAGATCTCTTTTGTAATTATCCGATAGGCCTATTTTGTATCTATTTCATACATCAATGAAATGGTTTTGTTTCCTATCAAAAAAAAAAACAATTGGCCACCTAGAATAAAAGAAACCCATTAGACTGGAAACGCTAAGAATTAAGAGAAGTCATAATCCTTTTCCCTGCATTTGGTCACACAGACTCCAATCGAATAAAATTTTGGCTGGTACCATATGGAAGTCTCATTCAGATCAGTTTCATTAGTATGACTCTATTTGCTTGATTGATGTTAAAATCAAAGCTTCTCAAATCATCAAGCTTTCAATTTATGTTCAAGTCCAGCAACCGAACACCAATGATATAAGTTTGTCTTATTTGGAAGTCATAGGCAAACACTACCTGATGGTGGAGACCAAAGTCAAGAGTCCTAAGCACTTGAGCAAAAGCTTCATGATTCAGTTTTGCAACTGTTTCAGGATAAACCTCCAGCAAATGCGACAACAAAGAGAAGTACTGCAGAGGAGCAGAGTATACATCATCCTTATGAAAAAATGATGCAGATTGTCGTTATTTCAACAGACTAAAAAGAACTTACATCCCGGCAAAGCTTTGGGTATTTCAACAAATCCAAAGATATCAAAGGACTAATAATGTGGAGACCAAAGTACACGACCTGCAAGTAGAGTGTTGAAAACTCGGTACTAACTTATTATTAAATGCATTAACTTGACTCTCAGGCATAAATCAACTTACCTGAGAAATATCTGTTGCGGGCACATCAGAATTATCAGATGAAAAATCAACCTAAAATAGCCAATTTCTGGTTGTCAACAAAATCATAATAAATATTACAATCTGCCACAAAAACCTCTTACCAGATCTTTTGAACAAAGATTCGACAGAAGTTGAAGAAGTGCACGCAAATCCTTGTACTTCTCATTTTTTGCCTCATTAAGTAAGCTGCTTGAAAGGCTTAATGATACCTGTTAACATGTGGATGAAATATGTAGTTGAAGGATCAACCACTGCTATAATATAGTACTTGGAAGGATAATAAAGATCTAGAAGCAATGTGACCTTTACGATCATGGAAGGATTGTAAAGATCTAGAAGCTATTTGATTGTTATCTCCAAGATCAAAATGAGCCCTAATTGGTTGTCAATCCACAAGGATCTTCAACCTTGAAGAACAATTAAGTCTAATGACGATAGTTCTTTATTCATAATAATGAACATGACGACCATAACCTCCACTTATAATGTCACTACGATTAGACTACAAAGCAGAAAAGGAAATAGTTTTCCCATGACCAAGCACCTAGGTGAATTTCATTGATATCGCAAGTATAGAAGAGGGGGTTGAGAGCCCAACAGTTCCTAGAAACTAGATTTACCTTAAATAATTTACTAGAAACTAATGTCTAAATAATAACTCTATTTTGCTGGAATTCCGAACTTTAACCGAGAATATCTACAAACTAATCAGATAAAGTAGCAACTTACCTTGCCAATGTTATGTGATGAATACAGCTGGAGCAAACGCATGCAAAAATCAACAACAGTAGCTGTTTCTTGAGCTTCTAAGTAATTAATTTGTCCATCCACCCAGTGAACCACAAATTTCAGTAGCATATAAACAACTGCAGACTAATAAAACATAATTCATCAGTATATATAAAATAAAATGTAAAATCAACACAAAAACCTTTTTAAGGCATCTAATAATTCTCTTGGTGTAGATCTTTCTATCTAAATGCAACATTACAAACTAAGAGAAGCATCCCCGAAAAGATTCTGATTGAACATCATTTATAAGGTGCCCCCTTCTAGCAATTTGACATAACTTCAAATTCAGGCTTAACACAGAACCCGAAAGCAATTATCTATTTCTTTTCTTTAATATTAAATGTAAATAATACAAGATGACAACGGTCTTTAAGTACACTATTCTCTAACACTGGAAGAATTTAAAGCATATTAAAGGTTGCTCTAATTAAATTAAGTTTTTAAATTTGACCCTTTATAACACCTTTACTTCCCCTTCACGCTTGTTGAGTTATGAGTTTTTTTCTTTTTACATTTAATTTTCAGTTTAATGTTTAAAATTTCTTTTTTGAGGTTAGATCTAAACATTTCAGTTTTTTGCCTTTTAAGTTTTCTTTTGAAGTTTTATGAGTTTCTAACTTTAACGTGGTTGTAAGTTATGTTCATTCTTGTACCTATAAAAGGGTGAACTTCCATGTAAAGTTTGCATCACCAAGTTTTCTACTTCAATTAGAAGTTTATTCATTTTTGGTTCCACTCTCTCATTTTCCATTTTCTCTCTTTGTTCAACAAAGATTGAGAGTTTGATTATTGCTTCCGCAATATATTTTTAAATCTTTCATTTTCATTTTCTCAACCGTGGAATCAGTGCCTTAGATTTAAAGGGCTTTGATTTTATTTGAAAGTGAGAAATTCATTTTTGTGTTTGAAGAAAATATCTTCTAATTTTGGTGTCACCTCTCCCCCAGATTTTAGTGGTGAAAACTAACAATTTTGGGTTGTTAAAATGCAACCCTATCTAAAGGCACTTGGCCTTTGGGAATCTGTTTCAACTGATGTTGATCCTCAACCATTAGGAGAAAATCCAACGTGAATCAGATCAGACTACATAAAGAGGAGAAATTAAAGAAGTCCAAGGCTTTATCTGTGATTCATGCCGCTTTATCAAATCCTATATTTGCTTGGATTATTGATTGTAAAACGGCAAAAGAAGCTTGGGATAAATTGCAGGAGGAATTTGAAGGAAGTGCACAAGTGAAAGCCGTCAAATTATTGACTCTCAAGAGAGAGTTTGAGAGGTTGAAAATGGACTCAGATTCTGCGAGGGACTACACAACAAAAGTGATCACCATTGTAAACCAGATAAGACTAGCTGATGAAACTTTTCCATATCAAAGAGTTGTGGAAAAAATAATGGTTAGTGTTCCCAATAAATTTGAGTCAAAGATCTCAACCATAGAGGAGTCTTCCGATCTGTCTACTCTCTCAATAGCTAAGTTAATTAGCAAGTTACAAGCCCAAAAACAAAGGGATACAAATGCGTAATAAGGAGCATGTTGAGGGTGTCTTTCATGCCAAAACTAAAGGCAAGAAACCTGTTGCATAAGATGATAGACAAGCAACCAAAGATCAAGGGAGCAAGGAAAAAGGAGTATAAAAAAAGATAAATTTCCTCCCTCTGTTTTTGTAAAGAGACCAATCATGCTGAGAAGAATTGTTGGTTCAAGAACAAAAAAGCCTATCATTGTGATTATTGCAACAAGGATGGTCATACAAAGAAGTTTTGTAATGCCAAACAAAACCAAACCCAAAATCCTCGACAACAAGCAAATTGTTCAGAGGACAATGAAACAAACTTTTTGTTTATGGCTTCTCAGAGAAGTTTGTGTTATTTATGATCCTCAAGGAGCAGAGATTGCAAACGTCAAAATGGTTGGCAATGTCTTCATATTAAATGGTGACTCGCTGTGTCATCATACTTTTAAGCCCAAATTAGAAGAAAGCAAAAGGTGGCTTCAATGCTTTAGACATTGCAACAACAAAGGTTTGAAAATTTTGCGTTCTTTTAACATGGTTGAAGATTTTTCCAATTTTAACTCATTTATTTAGATTTATGAAAGTTTCCGAGAATGGAAGATGCAGACTACCTTTGCCAAAAGGTGGCCGTTTTAGAGCCAAAGAGAGACTTGAATTGATGCATAGTGATATTTGCGATCCTATACGCAATATATCTATTGGGAATAATATATATGTTATTCCACTTATTGATTACTTTACCAAGATGACTTAGAAAATAAGAAATTGTGGCTCTACTTTAGAAGCTAAATATATTTCTACTGAGTCAGCTTGGCAATATGTCTTCAAAAATTGCTTGGCATTTTTGGATTTAAACCAAAACAACCTACAAAAAGGTTTTGTGACAACAAGTTTGCTAGTGTCTGTTCAATGCAGTACAACACGGTAAGACAAAACACATCAAAGTCAAAATTGTATTTATTGAAGGAAGCA
Organism: Luffa aegyptiaca; assembly: GCA_017139565.1. Taxonomy (NCBI): domain Eukaryota; kingdom Viridiplantae; phylum Streptophyta; class Magnoliopsida; order Cucurbitales; family Cucurbitaceae; genus Luffa; species Luffa aegyptiaca. The sequence goes on from CM029397.1 coordinate 31,878,833, forward strand.
GCGAAAGAAGACGAAATCAAGCTTTTTTGTAGTTCTGACCAACAATTTGCCGATATTCTCACGAAATCTATATCACATAGGTCAATTGTGTTTCAACGTCAAAAATTGGGTGTCACAAAGAAAAACCTCAAGGAGTGTTGAGTTATGAGTTTTTTTCTAGATTTTGAGAGTTAAAATCATTCTCATATATCTAATATGTGCAAGATAGGTCCTCTTATATAGGAGAAAGACCTATTACAAATATGGAAAGAAATAAAAACCATGAAGACAAATATTTTACAATAAATATATCTAATATGTGCAAGAAAGGTCGCGGGTCGCGTTTGCAAGGTCCCTGGTCGCGTGGGTCGCAGCTGTTTTCACACGGGTCTCCAGATCACGACGTAACCGATGGAAAGGTTTGGGGTAAATGACGGCGGCGTCTGAGGTGGTCGACGGCGGCGTCTGAGATGGTCGACGAAGGTGAAGTTGGGTTGAGAGTTAGGGTTAGGTTTGGGTATTTTTATGGTTATAGGGAAATGTATTGGTCAAAGCAAAAATACGAGATCACCGACGTCGGAAGTAGGATGCACCAATCAAGAATGGCGGCTAGGGTTCCGACAGCGGCGGCAGCTAGGGTTTCAAGAAAAGTATGGTGGCTAGGGTTTTTGAGACGGCTAGGGTTTAAACCTGCTCTGATACCATCTAGATTTTGAGAGTTAAAATCATTCTCATATATCTAATATGTGCAAGATAGGTCCTCTTATATAGGAGAAAGACCTATTACAAATATGGAAAGAAATAAAAACCATAAAGACAAATATTTTACAATAAAGATTTACACAAAAATATTAGAAATTCCAACATTTTTCTTTTTACATTTAATTTTCAGTTTAATGTTTTAAATTTCGTTTTTGATGTTAGATCTAAACATTTCAGTTTTTTGTCTTTTAAGTTTTCTTTTGAAGTTTTATGAGTTTCTAACTTTAATGTTGTTGTAAGTTATATTCATTCTTGTACCTATAAAAGGGTGAACTTCCATGTAAAGTTTGCATCACCAAGTTTTCTACTTCAATCAGAAAGAAGACGAAATCAAGCTTTTTTAAACCTTTCATTTTTGGATTCCACTCTCTCATTTTCCATTTTCTCTCTTTGTTCAACGAACATTGAGAGTTTGATTATTGCTTCCGCAATATTTTTTTTGACCTTTCATTTTCATTTTCTCAACAACGCTAATGAGAAGGATACTTGATATAGGAAATAAAAGAATGGATAACTAGAATAAATTATGAAATAAATTAAAATTTATTATTATCGCAGAATTGTAAAACTTAATAAAATCTAAATGGTTTAACTTAAACCGACTATTCAAACTTCCACCACTTATCTAAAATCATTTAACCGGCCACATATAAGTGTAAGAAAACATTTTGAGAACAGATTTAGGATGAATATGGAAACCTTTCTATATATGACATTCCTCAATTTAACTCACTAATTTTTTTATTTATTTTTTTTTTTTTTTAAAAAAAAAAAGAAGCTATTTTCAAACAGTAGCTCAATAAGCCCCTTAAGTTCCAATGGTAGAGAAATCAGCAGTGTTCATGCATGCATGAAACCAATATGCATGCATAAATTTGTGTACCTCATCTTTGTAAACTGCAAGAAGAACCAGCACAGGGTTCATGACAGAAAATCCCAACTCATAAATTGCTCTCTGAGTCCGAGGTTCTGAAGCACAAGCAGCTCCACGAAGCCGCTCCAACAAACAACTTATCTGCAAATACAATATGTGTAATGTTAGTGGAGAACTGTTCTTCTCCATCTTAGACCCATCAAGACTTCAGGAAAAAACTTCGAAGTTCTTAGGCCAAAGATTTACCTGCATTTTTTTTTGTTTTTAGGGGGATAAGAAACTGGAAACTTCCCGTACAGAGAACGTTAATAGTTAGAAAAAGAACTTACCATCATCATAACATCAGGTTGTTGAGCAATACTTGTTAAATCCTTCCTGCTAGCCAGTTCTACCAGATGTGTTGCTGTATGACCCATAAGGTCCCTCACATACCTTATAAAATTTAAAGCGTGGTCATGTGAAGGATCTAAATGAAGAACAAACCAAATAAGAATGTAGTATATGATTATAGTGCTCACTGATTTGATGATTCTATATTTCTCACCCCAGAAGCCGAGCGCACTAATGTTTGAGCAAGTGAGCGCTGAAGAAAAAAGTTAATGACTCTATTCAAGTGAGAAGGCACAGGTGCAGAGAGTCAAAGTATACAAAGCCGTATTACCTGGTGAGCAGAATCTAACAAGAACAACTTTTTTTCATTATCAAAAGCATTTGTTAAATTACGCCAGGAATCCTGAAGAATAAACAAAGATCTTTTAGAAATTAATTTGAAGTCACATACTCTATCAACAGCCTGAATGAAAAAATTTGAATGTTAACTTAAAAAATTTTATAATCAGACAAAATATTGCACTGATGCTGTCAATCAATAGAGAGTGAAATGCTCTTTTATCAAATCTGCTGTTCTGAGATTCACAAAAATTTACAGTGGCCACGATTCTGTTATTAAAACAAAGGGAAATCGACATTTACCCTCTGCAGGAACACCTAATCATTCAACCTCTAACTTAAAACTCTTTCTCCTTTAGATTTCCACCTTTAATGAATTTAACTTTGAGTTAGTTCCAATGTTGTGGAGTCATCAAGAGGATAAAGAAGTGTCATTCACGAGACATCTCCAACCACAAAGCCTTGAATGAAACTTTTCTAGAAAATAGCTCAAATAATCAGCGGCAATAAAATTCGAGCTCGATATTTTAGTAAGTTTCATCACATATGTGGAGGCTGGATCAAGGCCACCACGTCATACCACAAATTCTTTTTCCTTCCATAACTGAAAAAAAGGTTGTGAAATTATATTATCACAGGAACTTCTCAAATGAAGCACGTCCAATAGTGATCCTTGTCAAACTGACTTGTATCACTCAGAGAAACCAGCTGATAGAAAACTTAACTTCCATGGAAGTATTGAACAACCTACCTTTAAGTGGTTTTCAAGCTATTGATTTGTATAGTTAGTAATGATGAAACCTAAAAATCAATCATTAATCAAACCATGTACCTCTCTGCAAAGGATAGGTCTTAATGAAAATGAAAAGCAACCAAGACAATCAAGTTTGATAATTTCTCATAAAGAGAATGACCCAGGAAGTGCAGTATAATTGTTTGACAGAGAACACAAAAGTCGGTATCATAAAATGTTTTATTTTTTTTTTAAAACAATAAGCGAAACTTTTCATTGATATAATGAAAAGAGACTACAGTTTTATTAAGACGATTTTTTAGTACAACAATGTGAGGATGGAGTTTTAAACCTCTGACATCCAACGAACTAAATGTCTTAACTATTGAGTTATGCTCATGTCATCATGTTTAACTAAGATTTTAAGCAATATGCATCCTTTTAGAACAAGTAACAAATCTAGGATAATTGCTTAACTCAATTAGAAAGAAAAAAAAATATGAAATATTGAAATATTAGAAGTTTGATTATTGTTCAATAATTGGGGTGCTTTTTTAGACCTCAAGTAGTTTTTTTTTAAATTTCATTTATCCTTCTTTTCTAGCTCCCTTTGAGAGTATCTTTGAACTTCTGTTTCTTTTCGTCACCTCAATAAAAAGTTCCATTTCTTGTTCAAAGATCAAGAATAGATGAAAAAAAGTCAAATTATTTATTCAAACATCAGAAACAATTATCCACTTTTAAAATTATTAAGACCATGATAGGAAGTTTCAAACTGGCAGAATGATGAATATCGTCAAATCTATGGACAACCACAAGAAAATTAGAGGGATAGTTATTTGAATAGGCAGAATGATGAGCATGGCAAGGAAGAAAGAGCCGGCCGTATGACCATGGTCAGACACTAACCAGCGCAACAAGATGATTGCAGATATGTTTCTGACGAACAAGTGCACGAAGTAGTTGGTTACATGTGAGTGCCTGTTAAATTCCAAAGATTAATACACAACCAACATTTTAAACAATAAATGCTAAAACAATATTCGTATTTAATATCGTATTTAATACCTGAATTTATGTATTATAGCCCCTCTGTCCTTTTACTTATTACAATCTTAACAAAATAAATGCATGAATGACCAACAGAAAGCAGCTTTATGCAACATGCTTAAGAAAAATTATTAGACTTGAGAATGGCATGCTAATATGCCTTGCCTTCAATCTTTCATTCAAAATTATATGATCAATATTCAGTATGATTTCTTCATTTCTATTATAATCAAGTGATAACCATATTTGTCTAACAGCAAATAGCGTTTACTGTAGTCATGCCCTTTTTCCACCAAAGTTTATTTTTTGGATTTCGGTTCACTGTTGTTTAGAGGTTAAATATTTTCAAGTGTTGGAGTAGGTCATTTTGAGTCCCTTTTTCTGGAGACAGCCCAGGTTCTTCGTAGTTTACTGGTTAATTTTTCTGGAAAGAAATAGAAGATATTCCACACACTTCAAAAGCTTCTTTACAGGCTCAGGACAGAAGAGCATTACCTTCCTATATATTTTGGTGTACATGTCTTTGTATACATCTCTTAATGTCTGTTCACGACTGTGTAGTTGCTGATATAATTACTTGTCTTGTTATACATTTTGTAGTTAAATTGAACTGATCTTGGTATACATATTGCCTTCCATATATGATCGCAAAACAACACTAATTCAGAATTCAATGCTTGCCTAGTTTGCCTAGTCATGTTCGGGATAGGTTTGATGGTAATCAAGAATGTAACTAAAATGTACTTCCAAAATTTCCTCAAGAGGTGATATTTATAAATAATTGCACATAAAAATTATCACTGATGACGAAGTATTCAAGCAAACGGAAGCAGCATTGAAAATTGAAGAGGAAGCCATACATGCACGTCCTTCTCCCCAGGATATGACAAAAGAGTAGTTGCTGATATGCGAATAATAATGTCAAGTATAGGTATTCCTTGGCCATGTTCTCCAAAAAAGCTGTAAAAGACTTTCCTGGTATGCTGTGACTGGAACTCATGATCATGTTCTTTACCATAATTGCAGTTGCTAGTGATGATTTCTTCAGGGTGAAGTAAATATGTTGATGACCATCTTGATAGAAACCATACAACTGACTGCACCAAAACATTGACTCAAATAAACAAACTGATACAGCATTAAAACTGTTTTTTTCTATAAGAGACGAGGATTTCATCCCAAAAACAGCATAAAAACTATTAGAAGTAGAAATAACAATTATTCTATTTAAAAATTATCTTGTGAGGGCTTCCTTTTGGTTTCTTAGGATGGAAAGAAATAACAGTGAACAAACTTTAAATAGTAAAGCTAGATAGCCTAGATCCATAAATATTCTTCTGGACCATATTTTTCTTTATTGGGTTTCGCATGGTGTAAATTTTGTGCTCTCTTGAAACCTCACAGCCTATCTTTTCTTTGTGACAATTGGGAAAGGTTTTTGTAACTTCCTTAGCTAGGGGTCGCTTTTCTCCCCTTCTTTTTGAAATTTCATATCATATATGAAATAAATTGTGTTTCTCGTCAAGTATATTTGGTTCAGAATCTTGTAATATAGTTTTTCTGTTCGTTGTTCGTTGCTATTCTTATATAATCTTTTATTTCATCCATGAAGAACGATGTTTCTTTTTAAATTTAATTGTGTTTCTCATTTAAAAAAATAATAATAATAAATCAATAAAAATTAAAAGGAATATCTACCAACCTCATTAAAATAATAAATAAACCTACAAAAATTCTTCCCTAAAAATATTCAGCTAAAGCCAATATATTCTGTCCACCATGTCCTTTTGTTCTGTCTGACATCCCTTCATTACAGTGTCCCACAGGCGGTGTGTGCACATGTAGAAAGGTTAAAGAAGCAGCAATCATCTTTTACTCTGCTGTTCTTTTGTATCACCGCTTTAGCAAAAGACAGTAAGAAAATCAAGAGTTTGTTCGCAGGTCCCTGGAGAAGGGATTGATTTCTTTCATCAAGCCTTTTTCTGAACATCCTTTCGAGGGGCAGGCTAAAACTAAAATGTTATGGCCAAAGGACTTCAGAGATTTTCTTTCAAGAAATCTACTAAAAAGGAATGGGAGCCTTCCAAGAGAAAAATAGAAATATTTAGGCCTCGTTTGATAACCATTCGATTTTTGGTTTTTGAAATTTGTGCATGTTTTATCACAATTTCTTTACAATGATTTTCTTCTTTGTTAAGAAAACTGATGTAGGATCATTAGGATCTTTTATTTGATTTTACTATGCACGGTTAAATCTTTTCTAATTGTATTTAGATGGCCTTTTACCGTGTGGTCCAGAAGACTGTAAAGTGGGATATCTTCAGCCTAAATAGAGTAGCTTATTAGTTTGACCTTCTTTTCTTTCAGTTAGTTAGCTAGCTTGTAAAGTGGGATATCTTCAGCCTACATATACGGCTGAATTTATTAAAATTTGATGAATAATATCTTGAAGTATATTTTGAAAACTTGAGTGCATCAAGTTGGTATCAGAGCGCCTGAATCCAAGGCCTTCAAAAATTGGATTGTAACTCATGGAGGCGGAAGGTTTGACAAATTTTCAGCGAACCAATGACCGATGCTTACAATCGTTTGAGGCCTCAGTGGAAAAAATCAAGAAAAGCGTAATCGATGTTCAACAAGCTATTAGACAACTTACTCTACAAATGAGTTCACTCGCTGCTAATCAACCGAACTTGGGAGACAATAAAATGGCAATAAACCCTAGAAATCCTCGAGAAAATAAAGAAAGAATTGCAGCTGAAGCAAGAAACCTTAAAGAAACCAGAGAAAATGTCGCTGCCCCTCCAAAAAGATTAGCTAATGCCGACTTAGGAAGAGTGGAAGACTTCCTAAAGCTTTAATGCCCGACTTTATGATGCAAGATCCGGAATCATCTGGAGATGATGAAAATTGTAATTTCATCCCTCACGAACAACAGATAGCTCCAAGAAGACAACCGGATGGCCCTCATGGTTATGAAAATTCTGAATTCCAAATGATAGTGGATCTTTCAAGTTTCAATGGGAGAATAGACGTCGAAAAATTTTTAGATGGAGTGAAAATGTGGAGAGTTTCTTTGAGTATGCCAACATACCCAAAGAAAAGAAGGTCAAACTGGTAGCCTTTAAACTCCAAAGCGGAGCTTCAGCTTGGTGGACCAGTTACAAAACAATAAACGATATTACAGAAAGCAACCAATCAAGAAATGGCCTATGATGGCTGGGGGATAGACCCCTCTATCTAACCTTTTCTTGTCTCTTTTATTTGTCTTCAATGAAAAATCGTACACTGGAAAAAGTTCAATTTCATTCGGGCAGCTCCTCGTTTTCGTTTGGGTTCTGTAGTGCTTTGTCCAGTCTTTCTTTGATTAAGGAGTTTGAGTTTAGGTTGGGGAGGAGGGAGAGTCGTTGTTGGAGTCCTAACCCTATCGAGTGATTCTCGTGTAAATCCTACTTCTGCTCGCTGTTGAATCCTCCTCCCCATAGCGAATCTATTTTCTCTCATTTGTGGAAGGTGAAAGTTCCGAGTAAGGTTAGGTTCTTTATCTGGTAAGTTCTCCATGGTAGAGTTAACACATTCGATAGGCTCTTGAGCAAGAAATCTCCCTTGATTGGCCCTTTTTGTTGCATTCTTTGTCAGGAGGTGGAGGAAGACTGGGATCATATTCTGTGGAGATGTGATTTTGACTCTTTTGTAAGGTAGATGATAAACTACCCAGACATGAGGATGATGATCGAAGAGGTATTAGACTTCCGATATACCGAGACAAAAGAAGATTTTTGTGGCAAGTTGACATGTGTGCGCTCTCGTGGAACTTGTGGGGGGAAAGAAATAATAGGATCTTTAAGGGGGTAGTCAAAAGCCCGGGGGATGTATGGTCTCTCACTAGATTCCATGTTTCCCTTTGGGCTTCAGTCATGAAATTATTTTGTAATTATCTGTTAGGCCTCATTTTCCTTGACTATAGTCCCTTCCTGTAATTGGACTCCCTTTTGTGGGCTTGTTTTTTGTATTCCCTTATATTCTTTCATTTTTTTCTCAATGAAAGTTGGTTAAAAAAAAAAACCCTAAGATGTTGCAGCTGATGAAAAAAGATTTCTTCCCCTCAATTACCAACAGATTTTTATACAATCAATACCAATATTGCAGACAAGGTTCACAGTCAATTCTTGACTATACAGAGGAATTTCATCGAAATAATTTACCTCAAATAGAGCAACAACAAATCTCACGATTTGTTAATGGTCTACGGGATGATGTCAAAAAAATAGTAACTTGCACCCTTTGGCATACCTCACTGACGCCATTACATTAGCAACGAAAATTGAAGAGAATGATGAGGTGAAATCACTTAGAACTTGCTAAAGAAGAAATGCTTGGGAAAAGCAGCAACAAAATCAACGAAGACCTGTGGGACTGTGGGTGAAACTAATTTAAATTTCCTTCAAGGGAGTTCTACTTCTGGTTCACAAACAAAAATGGAAGACACTACAATTAAAAATTACTCCTCCAATAAAGGTTTGGACACGCGTATTGTAAAAGGAATTCTAACCCTTATAACCGGCCTATTCTTGGCAAATATTTTAGGTGTGGACAACAAGGACATCTTCCCAAAAAAATGCACACAACGACGGGCATTGGCAATTAAGGAATTAAATGAAAAGGACCTAGAGGAACAACAATTTGAAGATGATGCAGAGGAAGAATATGTTGAAACTGATGATGGTGACCAACTACCGTGTGTTCTTCAATGAGTACTTTTAACTCCAAACACTGATTCTTGTTATTGAGATACCAAAAATGAGAGAATCACATACTCTTCTATACTTTAGAGCAAAATATATACAGGGATACATAGAAGCCCTAAACTAATAATAGTAAAATTACAATAAAGAACTCAAGACTAATAAGCTACTCTATTTACACATACACTATAACACTCTCCCTCAAGTTGTAGCATATATGTTAATCATGTCCAACTTGTTACAAAGATATCTAATCTAACTCCATTTATAGCTTTCGTGAAAATATCTCCTAATTGCTCTCCGGTCTTCACATATCCAGTAGATACCAAACCTTATTGTATTTTCTCTCGAACAAAATGACAATCAATTTCAATATGTTTAGTCCGCTCATGAAATACTGGGTTAGATGCAATATGAAGGGCAGCTTGGTTGTCACACAACTTGGTCGGAACGGTAACATTGAAGCCTAATTCGATCAAGAGTTGATGTACCCACATTATCTCACATACTGATTGTGCCATAGCTCTATATTCTGATTTAGCACTTGATCGTGAAACCACATTTTGTTTCTTACTTTTCCATGAAACCAAATTGCCTCCAACAAAAACACAAAAGCCAGAGTCGATCTTCTATCTTCTCTTGATCCTGCCCAATCGACATCTGAAAAACACTCAAGCTTCATATGACCATGATCTGAAAAACACTCAATCTTCATATGACCATGATCTTTATATAAGATCCCACGTCTAGGTGCAACCTTCAAATAACATAGAATTTGTTGTACTGCAGCCCAATGATCCATTGTGGGCGAAGACATAAATTGACTCACAATGTTTACTGAATAAGCTAGTCTGGTCGTGTCACTGTAAGATAATTCAACTTTCCAACCAATCTTCTATATCTTTCAGAATCATCAAATGGCTCTCCATCTTTTGTAAGTTGAAAATTAGGCATCATCGATGTACTACATGGCTTGGCTCCCAATTTTCCTGTCTCAGATAGCAAATCAATCGGATAATAACAATATCATCAACATATAGGACAAGTAGAATAATACCACTCTTAGTTCGTCGGTAGAAGACAAAGTGATCCGACTTGCTTTTCTTCATTCCAAACTGCTCAAGTGTCTGACTAAACTTTCCAAACCATGCTCGTGGACTTTGCTTCAACCCATACAAAGATGAGTTAATTTAGCAACGGGAGAAAATGTATCAAAATAATCAATCTCATATGTCTGAGCATAGCCTTTGGCAACAAAACGTGCTTTCAATCGAAAACTAAACCATTAGGATTGACCTTAATTGCAAACACCCATTTACAACTTATAGCTTTCTTTCTTGTAGGACGAGATACTAAATCCCATGTACCATTATCATCTAAGGCATTCATCTCTTATATCATCGCATTGCTCCAACCAGGATGAGACAAGGCTTCATGAACTGTTTTAGGGATCGAGATAGAGTCAAGAGATGCAACAAAAGAACATGTAGAAGATAACAAGGGGTTATAAGAGACAAACGAAGAAATAGGAAAAGTGAAAGAACGTTTACCTTTACAAAGAGCAATAGGAAGCTCATCACTCGGTCTAGGATCTGATGACAAAGAATCTTCTCGTACACAACATTCACCTAAAGGTTGTTGTCGTCTAGAGTAGACTTGAGTAATAGGTGGATGAGTAGGTGTAGGTGTTGAAGGAGATGGATCGAGAGAAGGTGTAAGAGACACAAATGGAGATGGATCAGGGGAGGGTGTAGGAGACACAAGTGTAAAGATACAAAAATCATCATCCTCTTCCTGACTCGTACTAGACAAAGATGATTTAAAAGGCATGTCTTCAAAGAAAGTAACCTCACGAGATACAAGGTACCTATTCGAACTAGGGCAATAACATTTGTAACCTTTTGTGAACACGAGAATAGCCTAAGAAAATGCACTTCAAAGATTTGGGATCTAATTTTGTCAAATTAGGATGAATATCCATAACAAAACAAGTACAACCAAATATTTTCGGTGCAATAGGAAACAACGGTTTTGTTGGGAATAGAACATCATAGAGAATCTGACCTTTAAGAACAGATGAAGGCATGTGATTAATCAAAAAGCGGGCCGTGAAGATTGCATCAACCCAAAACTGCTTTGGAACAATCATTTGAAAGAATAATGCTCTTGCAGTTTCAAGGAGATGCCTATTCTTTCGTTCAACAACTCCATTTTGGGAAGGAGTATCAGCACAAGATGATTGATGAATAATTCCATGCTTACATAGGTACGACCTAAGTGCTTCAAAAAAGTATTCACCAGCATTGTCGTTTCTCAAAATTCTAAGGAAAACATTAAACTGAATTCGAATTTCAGCATGAAAATTACAAAAAAAAAAAAAAAGAGTAACTCAGAACGACTCTTCATAAAATATAACCAAGTCATACGAGAGTAATCATCAACAAAGGTAACAAAATAGCGAAATCCAGTTTTGAAAACAACTAGACAAGGGACCCAAATATCGGAATGAACTAATTTGAAAGGCGCACTTGCTCGATTATCGATTCTAGAGCTTGAACTAAGACGATGAAATTTGGCAAACAGACATGAGTCACAATTTAATGAAGACAAGTTATAAAATTGAGAACAAAGCTTTCTAAGTACTGAAAGAGATGGATGGCCTAGACGGCAATGGGCTTCAAAAGGAGAAACAACTCCAGAACAGGCAACTTTTGGCACTTGATGATCAAAATATGATGGCCTAGACGACAATGGGCTTCAAAAGGAGAAACAACTCCAGAACAGGCAACTTTTGGCACTTGATGATCAAAATATAAAGTCCTCCAGATTCAAGTTCTTTACCAATAATCTTCTTCGTCACAAGATCCTGAAATAAGCAATAACCAGGATAGAATGAAACACAACAATTAAGGTCACAGGTGATTTTACTAATCGAGATCAAATTAAAGGAAAGTTGAGGTAAAATGAAGAACTGATGACAATGAAAGAGATGGGGTTAGATTTACTGTGCCAGATCCAATAACAGATGATGTTGATCCATCTGCCAAAGTAACGTTAGCAAGGGATGCAGATGAAGAGTGGAAAACAAATTGGGATTACCTGTCATATGGTCGATAGCACAAGAGTCTATGACCCATTTGGTCGAGGAGGAAAGAAGATAATGATTCATGTTACTTGACCCAACAATGGTTGTAATAGGGGTAAGCACAAATGATGAAGAAGATGCTTTCAATGATTTTTGGTACTGTTGAAATTTAGCAAACTCGGTTGTAAAATTAACAAATGGCTTCTTAGATGAACCATGGATGTATTGATTCCGCGGTTGAACCACATTAGACATCACTACGAGCTCTTGTTCGGTCATAGGTCAATAACGAATGTAAAACCACAAAATCTAATTTAAAACCACGAAATCAGAGCCAAAAGACCATACAACTTCCGAAAATATGAGCTGAATGGAGTTCCTAATAAAGAACCCTAACTCTTTTCCAAAACAACTTTAAACTCGAGCCAATTATGACCAAACTAACCACAAGAACAGGTCGGAAATACTCTTGATACACAAGGAATGGCAAACCACAACAACTAGAGAAAAATTCCAACCACAAACACCGCCTCACGAGCTAAAAAAACATAACAGAACTTAACGATACTGAATCGAAACCCGAGGCAAAGCACACAACCCAAGGCAAACGCAATCTGTTTTGGCACAACCAAATAGACAGAAAGGTCAGAAATCTCAATCCGAGACAAAACCCAATTGACGAAAGGCGAAATGGGCTTCCCACGAGCCCTCACGCATTGGCGCGTGGCGCCAAAGACAGATCCTTCCGGTGGCGTGTGTGGCTCACGCGCGGCTACTTCTGACGATCGGCGACGGTGATTCAACTCCCCTGACAGCAGCACTTCTCTTTAGGTGGGTGGTGTCGACAAATGGCCCGTCTAATGTGGTGACCCAAACTTCAAACCCTAACTTGAAAGAGAAAAACCCTAACCGCCAAAAAACTTCTAAAACCCTAAGGGCCCGTTTGGTTTAAGGTTTTATAGATGCCTGGGAATACATGATGCCTGGGAATACTATGCCTGGGAATAAGATTGCTGGGAATCAAATATAACTGTGTTTGGTTGTGCATGAGAATGTCATCAGGATTTTATGAGAACAAATTATGTCTGTATTTATTTTTTAGAATTAATCAGGTAAACTTTATGTAATTTTAATAAATTAATCAATAAAATAATCAAAATTAATTCAAACTATTAATAAAAATTAATGAAATAATAATCATGAAATGATTTTAATGGGATAAACTATGTTAATTTAACAAACTAAAATTATTTAATTAATTTTTTAATAAATATCTTTAACAACAATAATTTAATATATTGTATCCATAAAAATTAATTAGATAAATATTTAATAATAATATGATTATTTATTTATTATAAAGAAATTTAAAAAAGTAACTAATTGATTATAAATAATCGATAAGTAATTAATTATAATTATTGAAAAATGAATTTTTATACTAAATTCATTTAAATGATTTTAATTCAATAATTAAATATATTTTCGATAATTTTGACTAATTAGTTATAATTTTAGTAAATATGTAATTACATCCCTTTAATAAACTTGGACTAAGTATTTGTTTAAAAGTCCTAGAAAAAAGTATTTGTTTAAAAAAAATGAAATTCTTGACAAATTATTATTTAATCTAATTAAATAATTTATTATATTATTTTTAATTTAGTATCCATTAGTTAATTAATTAACTATATTCAAAATAAAATTGCATATAAAAATAAAAAAGAAGAGATGGGAAAAGAGAAAACCCATGCTTTTGCAAGGGCATAGAAAACCCTTGCTTATGGGCATAAATGATGCCTGGGAATACGTTATTTCCTGGGCCCACCACAGAAATCTTGAAACAAACAAGGGTATTAAAAACCCTTGCCCATTCCCATCTCCAAAAACCTTGTACCAAACGGGCCCTAAGGGTTGCTCTGATACCATGTTATTGAGATATAAAAAATGAGAGAATCAATAAAGGAAAAAATAATACCTATTAGTTCATGTGGATGGGCAAAAAGATCATACTCCTTCCCTTAGGAAAATCAGAGAACAAGAAGCCTTCGAAAGAGTGCATCTACTTCTAAAAGTCAGCTTTTTACTGTTTGTACTAATAAACACTGCGAATAAACACTCAGCAGGACCTTGAACATAAAATTTTAGCACCAATTATTAAAGGACAGACTGTTGTACATGTTGACTAAATTTCACTTAAAAGAAGCTCCTACTTCCGTACCACCACCACTCAAGGACATTCAACACCAAATAGATCTTCATCCTGGCAGCTCATTACCTCACCTACCCCACTGCCGCATGAGCCCAAAGGAGTACCGAATTTTGCACGAACAGATAGTAAAGCTATTAGACAAAGATCATATCCAACTGAGCCTTAGCCCTTGTGTCCCACCCTCTTAGCGCCAAAAAAGGATGGTGCTTGGAGATTGTGTGTTGATGGTAGAACAATCAACAAAATTACCAATAAATACAGGTTTCCTATCCCTAGATTAACGGACCTTTTAGATCAATTGGGATGAGCTACTGTTTTTTCTAAAATTGACTTGAGAAGTGGAATCCGCATTAACCCAGGTTTTTCTTTAAAACTAACGAAGGTTTATTTGAATGGTTAGTGATACCTTTCGGCTTAAGCAATGCTCCAAGCACGTTTACGCGTCTCATGAATCAGGTTTTGATTCCTTTCCTAAACAAATTTGTGGTTGTTTACTTTGATGACATCTTAATCTATAGAAAAACCAATGATGATCATCTAAATCACTCTCACCAAGTTTCCAACACATTAAAACAGCAGCTTTGAACCATTTGAAGTCTCCATTGATGCCTCAATTATTGATAATGGTGTTGTTTTATCTAAGCTAATCATTCTATTGAGTTTTTTAATGAAAAGCTTAGCGAGGCTCAACGAAAATGGAGCACATACGAACAAGAATGGTATTCTTTAGTTCGTGCATTACGCCAATGAGGACACTATCTTCTTGGGAGAGAGTTTGTTTTATTTTTTTTGAGAAGAGGGAGAGAGTTTGTTTTATTAACGGATCATTTTTCTTTAAAGTTTTTGCATTCTCAGAAGTCCATTAGCCAGATGCACGCTAGATGGCTTCAATTTCTGCAACGGTTTGATTTTGTTATTAAACATACAGTTGGTCATTTAAATAAAGTTGTGGATGCCCTAAGCCGTAAAGATACTCTTCTAACATTACTTCGTGGGGAGATCATTGATTTCGATCAATTACCCGAATCCTATGCATATGATACTGATTTTAAGGAAATTTGGCAAAATTGTTATAATCATATTCCTTGTAAAGATTTCATTTACTTGATGGGTTTCGTTTTAAAGGAGATACCCTCCATATACCACACAAATCCCCTCCGTGAGTCTCTTATTAAAGAAATGCATGTCGGAGGTTTAGCAGACCATTTTGATAGGGATAAGACTTACACTTTATTATCAACTAAATTCTATTGGCCTCAACTAAAGAAAGATGCTACTAACTTTGTTAAAAGTTGCTATATTTGTCAAACCTCTAAAGGTTCAAAACAAAACAATGGTCTTTATCTAAGAAGCACGGATACGGACACGAGACACGAATACGACACGACACAGACACAGGGACACGTCATTTTTTAAAAATCTAGGACACGAACACGGCATGGACACGTTTAGTAAAATTTACATTTTAAAAAATATATCTCATTTTTATACAAGAAGGAAATTCAAAATCAATAAATTAATGCATTTGTATGCTTAAAAAAATGAGTTTAATGTATTTCACTCTTAATATTTATTGTTTTTGTCATTTAGTATCATGTCTATTTAGTATACTTAACAAGTGTTAGATATGGGCCTATATAGACTTGGTACAACTAGTGTTTGTCATATATCAATTGTGCTAAGAAGTGTCGGATACGTGTCCAACAAGTGTCGGAGTGTCCAAGTGTCCGACACGTGTTGGACACGGACACGCTAGCCAAACTAAAGTGTCTGTGCTTCTTAGGTCTTTATTGTCCTTTACCTATTCCTACTTCTATTTGGGAGGACCTATCCATGGATTTCGTGTTAGGACTTCCACGCACTCAACGAGGATTTGATTTGGTTTTAGTTGTGGTAGATCGTTTCAGTAAAATGTCCCATTTTTTACCATGTAAAAAGACTTACGATACTCTAAATATTGCTAACCGTTACTTCCGTGAGATTGTTAGATTGCATGGAGTTTCCAAAACTATTGTTTCTGAACAGGATGTTAAATTTATGAGTTACTTTTGGAAATCTTTGTGGAAGCATTTTGGACTAGGTCTCCTCTTTTGTACAACTAGTCACCCCTAAACAAATGGACAAACTGAGGTGACCAATGGAACACTCAGTAACTTAATTTGTTGTCTCAGTAGGGATAAACCTCGAGAATGGGATCTTTCCTTGGCTCAAGCAGAATTTGCCTTCAATCATATGTGCAATTACTCTACAAGTCACCATTTGAAATTTTCTATACTCAACTCCCTTGTTTAACTATGAATTTATCTAACATTCCTTTCTCCAATTGATGTTAATTCTGAAACAAACTTAATGGCTGACCGAATCCAGAAACTTCACATGGAGGTTAGAGATCATGAAGAAAAACCATGCAATGAAAAATTTAGCAATCTCTTTAGTAGGGATAGAATTGTTCAAACTCTTACTTTTTTAGTTGTAAGTGGAAGTTTTGAGCAGTTTTATTGCTTGGTGTACGTACTACTAGACAACACCATTTTTGTTGGGAGTGTCACAAAAACAAAATGAAAAGTGAAGAGAAATAGAGTGAAGGCCCATTATGGAAAAAGCAATAAACTCTACCTCCATAAGTCGAGGGCTGAAAACCGATGCCCTACTTTGAAGATCCAAACATTGTTCAGAAAACCTAATAATTAAGCTGTATGAGAAGACAAAAGCATTAGTTTCATCTTATAAGAAACAATTTTGTTGCCAATCTAAGTGCATAGCTCAAATAGTTAATTTTTTTCTGAACAAGATACGAAACTTTCCATTGATGAAATGAAAAGAAACTAATGCTCAAAGGATATAAACTGCACAGGGGAGTGAAAATGAAAGAAAAACAACAAAAAGCATAAGATCCAAGAAAAACAAATTACAAAGGATAAATAAAAGCATTCCAAATCAGACGAAAGTCCTAGACAACAAAAATCTTTGAGAGACAACATCAAAAAGAGACCTTTAGATGAGTTGATTTAAACCAGACGAGCCATGAAAGAGCCCTGCTTTGGAAGATCCATTGATTATGATCCAACCAAAATTCTGATAATGGAACTAGAAGTTTTTGATATAAAGTATTGAAAAAGCCAAGAATTCCTATTTCAATTTCACCACATGAAAGAAGAGAACCTCCATTTTTCTATATCATGTTTATCTCCTCAATCAAATATAACTCCAGTAATTCACCCTTGGCATAAGACCTTACTTGGAGTTCATTGGAGGAAAGGTCTCTTGGTTCTGATTTGGCATCAAGGTAAGCTATTTCCAAGATGAGGTTATTATCCTTTTTCTTCCTTCTATTTTCACAATCTGCAAACCGTTCTTTGATGACTACTTCCAAATTTCTTAGCTTTGAAGATATTATATATCCAGCCCAACTATAGGAACCATCTTGTAGGAGAGAATTCTCGATAACTGATATGCATTCCGTTTGACACCCTTGAGTTTTCAAACATGACATCACATTCTTTAGAGATAAAAAATCAGTCTAACAAAGACGGGAAAGAGAGAGCTTTATGATTCCCCCCCAAAGGAAAACCCAAGAACACAAAAGGTAGAACCTCCATTCTACACTCAATCTTAGAAGCGAAGTCCATCAGCCACCTATCTGGCACATTTAAGCCTATAATGGAAGTTTTTGAGATATTCAAGGTTAGGCCCAAAATTGGAGAAAAAGAGAGATGATCGTCCACCAATTCTTAAGTACTTTCCTTTCTGCTAGGCTAAAATAATTGTATTATCTGCATATTGAAGATGAGTAACCATAATCCTTGCCTTGCCAACTTGAATCCCCTCTAAAATCCTCCTTTCACAACAAAAATACACCTACCTACTAAAAGAATCACCCATCAAAGTAAAAAGAAAAGGAGATAGTGTCTAAGCCCTTCTTTGCCACAATCTTCCACCGAGGTCATCCATTAAGGAAAATGGAAAACTTTGCTGACAAGAGGCATCCTCTCATCCAATTCCTCCATCAGCTCCCAAACCCTTTCTTCTCCAGAATAAAATCCAAATAGTCTCAGTCGACTTTATCATACGCCTTTTCATAATCTAACTTTAACAAGATACCACTCTTCCCACTAGATGTGCAATCCCCCGCCATTTCAGAGGCTACTATAACTGCATCCAATATCTGACGCCCCTCCACAAAAGCCACTTGGGAATTATCAATGATCATAGGGAGGACTCTTTTCACTCTTTCAACCAAAACTTTGGAAATGATTTTATATAGAGACGAGACGAAGCTAATAGGTCTAAATTCTCCCACCCTGTTTGCTTTCAATTTCTTAGGAATCAAGCAAATGTATATCTCGTTTGTGCATTTGTTGATAATCCCCTTTACAAAAAAGTCTTGGAACACCTTTACTAAATTGGCCTTCAAGATGTTCCTGGACTTCCTAACAAAATTGTTAGTCATCCCATCTCCGAATCAATCCTCTTTTCAAAAGTGTCGAAACACCTTTACTAAATTAGCCTTCAAGATGTTCCAGAACTTTAAAAAATATGATAGTCATCCCGTCCGAACCTGGAGATTTAAGAGTGCCCAAGTTAAGAATTGACCTGTGAATTTCCTCTTCTGTAAACAAGGATTTAAGCCAAGAACTCCACTGCTTTTGTAAGGGGGACCCAATCCCTCCCTTTTTGTTTACAATTGTGGAAGATACTTTAAACCGCTTAATCCATTATGGGTGTGAAAAACACGTTCTGCAAGGCATACAAGTGGGCAGCAAGCAACTTATGCTAAGCCACATGGACGACACCTTCATCTTTTGCCTTAATAGTGAGGGGTTCCTTCCGGTGTGGTGGGACGGACTTTTTGAATATTATATTGGAAGGCCACAGGGCTATCTCTTAACATTTCAAGATCTTCACTTGTTGACATCAATGTGGTCGAGGAAGAGGTGATTCAGCATGCTGTTCTTTTGGGCTTAAAAACTCCCAATTAACTATCTTGGCATTCCTTTAGGGGGGAATTACCGATCAAGAGGCTTTTGGTATCCCGTTGTTGATAAATTTCGAGCTAAGTTGGAGAAATGGAAATACACACCTCTTTCTAGGGGTACTCACCCTTGCAAAGCCCACCCTACACGGTTTCCCTATCTATTGCTTCTCAGTGTTTAAGGCTCCCATGAACGTGGTTAAGGAGATGGAAAAAATTATTGGAAACTTCTTTTGGAAGACGGGTGCTTTTAACTCAGGCAGCCACCTCATTAAATGGAGTTAAACTTCTTTGCTCTTTCAATATGGGGGCCTTGGTATTGGGTCGCTAAGACAAAGGAACAATGCTCTCCCCTTGAAGTGTCTATGGAGATTTGCTGAGGAAGGTTGTTGAAAGTATTTATGGTTGTGAGCCTCTTGGATGAATATACCTTCCACCAAAAGGGGTTTCGAAATCAAGGCCATGGGTTGAGATTGCTAAAAACAGTGCCTTCTTCATGAACTTCTTTAATTTTAGGGTTAGTGGGAGGAGAATTAATTTCTGGACTGATAAGTGGGGTGTCGTCTCTTTGAGGGAGGCTTTTCCATACCTCTTCCTTATTTCTCAAAAAAAGGAGGGAGGCCATAGTGGCCGAGTGTTGGAACAGGGAGAAAAAGGATGATCTCAACTTCAGAAGTGGTATTTTGGATAGGGAGTTCGAAAGTTGCCTTGGGCTTATTACTTTGATTGACCTCATAAGGTTGGGGGACGGTATTAACAAAGCATATTGGTCTCTCAAAAATTATGGGGATTTCTCTACTCGTTCAACTTTCTTTAAGTTAACAAGAACTAGTCCTAAGCATAAAATCCAAGTGAACCGAAACTAGTCCTAAGTTTGAAACCCCGTTGGTTAATCTAATCTGGAAATTTAATGTCCCAAAGAAGACCAAAGTCTCCCTCTAGAGTATGGCCTATAATGGTTTGAATACTCAAGATAGGCTGCAAAGAGAGCTTTGACATACGAGCATTTCTCCCTTGATTTGTTTGTTGCGCTTGAAAGCTGATGAAAACCTAGAGCATCTTATTCTGAGATGCCCCTTCGCTGTGTGAGGTTGGGAGCAGATTTTGAAGGCTTTTGGGTTGTGTATTTGTTTACCAAATGAGGTGCTGGATTGGCTTTCTGAGACGCTAAACGGTTGGAGCCATAGAGGATAATCGAGAATTTTGTGGAAATGCTGCCAAAGAGCATTTTTTTGGGAACTTTGGGAAGAACGAAGTAGGAGACTCTTCGAAGATAAGTCCTCTTCTTTCGGTTCCTTTTGCAACAATGTACCAATTACTTCCTTGTAAATCAATTCCCATAAATAATAACAACGTTGGCTGACACCTCTTTACAAAAAGTCATTCCACCCAAAAATAATTTTCTATTTTTTTCCTTGTAGCACTTTCGCTAAATAGCCGAGAAAACTTCAAACAAAACCACAAATAATTATACTTGTTGCAAAAATAATAACAGCTTCTATCACAGGTTTAAAATAATGATAGCAATAGATCTTTTAACAGTAGAACAAATATTTACCTAGATAGTGCAACAACAGGATGCTTATCCGCTTCCATCACATCAGTAAACTGGGACTGTATAGCATTTGGAACCTGAGTTTAGCATAGCATAAACAAGTTAATCTTCAAGCCTGAACCAGTATTCATATCATACATAAAAACAAGCAAGACTTCTACCATTATAAAATCACAGAAAACGGAAGTATCAATTTAGCAATAAGGAAACAACTTTTTCTCTTACAAAAGTACCCTTCCAACAAATGAGCAAAACATAAGGAAATGATTTCACATATAATTCTCCAACCCTTCAATTTTTCAATTGATTAGTGATGGAATCATGAAATGAAAATGATGTATAAAAGTTAATAGAAACAGAAGTCCTATAGCTATTACAACCTACCCAAGAGAACCAATCCTATAAATTGAAAAGTGAATATTCCTTTCTTCAATACTTGAGCTGAACATATCAAAATAATAAAGATAGGGAACAACGGGACTGTATAAAAAATGGGGTTCTATTGTAAATATTACAAGGAGTACTAGGGAAACTTTCTAAATAGATCGAAGCAAAAAGAGAAACCATAGAACTAATATAGTAATTAGCCCAAAAAGAGCTTACCAATGGTGTTTCCCCCTCCACTTCATCAGCTAGCACATGCCCAATTATTAACAGAAGTGAGTAAATTTCTTCCAGTGTTTCAGTTAAATCAATGATGCCCCTGCCCTACAAACACCATGGAAAAATATATAAATCTTCATACTATGCAACCCAACCAAATACTGAAAGTAAGGCTATAACCGCAAACCAGAAACAAAGCCAGAGAGCATTCAAGAAACCAAAGAAAATCAAATGAGAATCTTCAAAAGAAGAAATGCAGCAAGCTGACTAAAGCTAATGAAATCAAGCCACTTTCTTTTTTATAAGAAACCAAACTTTCATTAAGAATGATGAATGGGAGAACAAGGGTATACAAAAAAACAAGTCCCAAAAACAATAGATACAAGCCTACAAACCAAGACCCCAAATCCTAATTACAAGAAAGAATCTCAATCCAAAAGAATGAGCCCCAAAGAGTAATTACAAAAGGTCGGAAAAACGGACGTCCATCCAAAAGAGTTAAATCTCATCCACTCCCAAAGCTCCTCCCCTAATCTCACTATCCCTCTAAAGATATGACCATTTCTTTCAAGCCAAATACTCTCTATCCCTCTAAAGATATGACCATTTCTTTCAAGCCAAATACTCTCTATCCCTCTAAAGATATGACCATTTCTTTCAAGCCAAATACTACACAGAGTGGCAAAGAAACAAGCTTGCCATAAAATCTTTCCTTCATCACGAAAATGGAAGTTGAGAAGCACTTTCTCAATCACGGAACCACAATCTCTGTTTCGAACCGAGGCCCGCCCCAAAAGAACTAAAGAAGCGATTCCAAAGAGAAGACATGAACAAGCAATCCCCCAGCAAATGGTTAAGAGTCTCCTCCTGATTCTTGCAAAAAACATACCTTCGAGGGCACAACACCAAAGAGGAATGTCTTTGGAGATGATCCTACATGTTCACCCTGCCATGTAAAATTTACCCGACAAAAAATCTCACCTTCTTAGGAATTTATCCTTCTCTAGAAAGCAAATACACCATGGAAGGGAGGAGAAGCACAAAGACTTTAGAAAAAAGAGTTGCAAGAAAAATCTTCAAAAGGTCTCAGGATCCAGACACGCGAGTCTCTCCTCCCATAATGAATGGCCCAATGTAAACGAATGGAAAAGACTAACAAGTTCGGTCGCCACGATCGGTAAGAGAATGACTAAAGCCCAAAGAAAAGGACGAGGAGGGGTCAGGGGAGGCCAAACTAGAGGCTATCGAGTGCAAGTTCTTTCTCAGAAAGGTAGTAAAGCTGGGGAAAAAGCAAACACAAAGGTCTTTTCCCCACCCAAAGTCCTCCCAAAAGTATGTTTACAAACCATTCTCGATAGCACACTGGATATGATGAGAAAACAAAGGAAAGACCGAAGCAACTGCAGTCTAGAGATTTTTGCTAGAACCCTTGTAAGCCTATGACCAGAGAACCATTCAACAAACTTACTCACGATAACCCTATACCACAAAGTGCCTTGCTCAAAGAATAAACACCACAAGCATTTCACCAAAAGAGTCTCGTTACGCAGTCTAAGGTTCCCAATACCTAAACCCCCAACATCAACAAGCTTAAAGACAACTTCCACGTGACAAGGTGGGCTCCACCTCCCTCCTCCACCCCTCCCCATAGAAAATTTCTCTTTAGTCTTTCAATATTCTTTATAATTGAGACTAAAAACCTAAAAAGGGAAAGTATGAGGGGATCCCGCTCAAAACTAATTAAATCAAAGTAAGCTTCCCACCCGTAGAGAAGAAAGTGTTCTTCCAAGAAGAGTCTTTTCTAAATTTTCTCCACCACATGATCCCAAAAAGACTCACTCCTTACCCTAAGGTGGAGGCCAAGGTAAGAACAAGGAAGCTTGCTCACTTCACATCCAACCAGCAAGGCCCAAGAAATTAGCTTAGAATGCTCGCAATTAAGAACCATTATGGAACTTTTCTGACGATTGATTTTAAGACTAAAGATAGCTTCAAAGAAAGATAGCAAGCCATTTAGGTTCCTAAAAAAAATTCAAAAGAAAAGGTTGACATCGGCGAATTGGAGATGTGACAATTGCAACCCATCCAAACTCAACCTTAAATCCCTCCACCACACCCTTATTCACAACGGTCGACACTAACCTACTCAAGACATCTACCACGAGGATGGAGAGGAAAGGAGAGAGAGACTCTTCTTGCCTAAGGCCTCTTGTAGCAAATATCTTCCCTCTAGGTCTACCATTAACAAAAATGGAGGAGTTCACTAATTTGATGCAATTCCAAATCCAAGTTTTCCATTTGAACCCGAAGCCTTTCTTTCTAAGAACTTTATCAAGGAAATCTCAGTCCACATGATCAAAGGCTTTCTTAAAGTCAATCTTAAAAACATGCCCTTCTTTTTTTCTCTTCTTATAATCTTCAATGGCTTCATTCACAATCAACCCTTGATCTAGAATTTGTCTACCAACTATACAAAGGCTCCTTGGGAGTTAGAAATGGTACTTGGGAGAACTTTTCGAAGTCTATCAGCCAAGGCTTTAACATTAAATTTATATAGACTAATTACAAGACTAATAGGTCTAAAGTCTTTGACTTTGATGGCTCTCTTTTTGGGATCAAACAACATAGGTTTCTTTCTAAGAACCTTATCAAGGAAATCTTAGTCCACATGATCAAAGACTTTCTTCAAGTCAATCTTAAAAACCAGCCCTTCTTCCTTTCTCTCCCTATAATCCTCAATGGTTTTCTTTCGCAATCAACACTTGATCTAGAATTTGACTACTAGCTATACAAAGGCTCCTTGGGAGTCCGAAATGGTACTTGGAAGAACTTTTCGAAGTCTATCAACTAAGGCTTTAACAATAATTTTACATAGACTAATTACAAGACCAATAGGTCTAAAGTCTTTGGCTTTGATGGCTCTCTTTTTTGGGGATCAAACAACATAGGTTTCATTCATGGCTCCATCAATAACACCCCACCCAAAGAACATACAGAAAACTTTCCAAAGATCATCCTTTATACCTTCCCAATTATCCTAATAAAAGGCCATGGTAAAACCATCCTTGCACGGCGACTTAGACCTATCAAAGTCGAAAATAAACGTAGGTTTCATTCATGGCTCCATCAATAATATCCCCAGGCAACGTTTAGAAGGTACATAGTATTAGCATCCCCATCTTTGGCCCATTTGACCTTAGCATTCATCTCTCATAGCAACCAACAACCCACCCACTATTTCCAAGTCATCCAAAATCTTAATTTTCTCCACCACCTCTCTTTTCTTTCTACTAGAGTCCCCAAACACCAAGAGATTCCAACTTTTCAAAGTACTCCCAAGGGATTTAAGCTTCCTCAAGAAATGAAAACCCTCTCATTTTCCTTCCACCCTGACCTCCCACCACGAAACAAAGGAAGTTTTAAAAGAGGGGTGAGAAAGCCACATGTTCTCATATCGACACAAAATTTACCAAGATTAAGGAAAATTGGCCAATGATCAGAAGTAATTCTAGGGCACAACAATTACCTCCCATTAGGGAAATGATCACTCCAGCCTTTAGAGAAAAGAAATTTGTCCAATCTATAGCACGCCACTCCATGTAAAAGTGTCGTTGGGGTGGGGGGGGGGGGGGGTCTAGAAGATCCACCCTCAATAAAACTATTGAAGCACTACATCGATCTAGTCGCACTAAAGTCCCCAGCTATGCACCAAAAATCTCCACATACCCCGAATATATTGCCTAAGTCTTCCCAAAAAGGACCATAAAGACCATTAATCCACCCAATTCGTTGATTCCAAAACTCAAAAGCCACGGAAACTGAAAAAACGCCCTTCAACACATCCACCGAAGTGAACCGACCTCCCATCCCACATCATAAGAATACCCCTCGAGGCATCAACCTATTCAACAAATTGATTCCTCCACAGGCTTCTAACAAAACGATTGCAGTACTTAGTATGCTTCATTCCTAATTAATGACTAAATTTGGCTTATCCCATAACAACAACTCTTTCACCAATGTCCGTTTCTACCCCCTAAACCCCTAACAAACCAAAATAAATCTTCATTGGGAAACAGAATTCGTCCCCTCTTACAACCTAACCCATTTTTGTCATAATTAACCAAACACTCAAGGTTTCTCAACTCTCTCGGGGGCTTTTCCCTAGATGCAACCCCTTCTTTTGCCCCTTCCTTTCAGAAATCTTGATTCAAATGTTCCTAATTTGTTAAAAGGCATTTCTTTGGATGGGCATGCAGATGTTAATTCCCTCGGTTCTAATGGGGGTTCTATGATGTCTCCTCTTCATTATTCTAAAAGAATAGGGTTTTCCTCCATCATTGATCTTTCAGAGTCTAATTTTGATTCTGTAGAGGAATCTTGTGTTCGTCTTTTGGCTCAACCTACAAATCAATCGAAGTCTCCCACGAAAGGTTCTAAGATGCAGGAGTCTTTATTCTCTGCCATGTATTTTAGTCAATCGCAAGTTTCTCTTCCTGGTTCAAACATGCTATTCACCAAAGGTGTAAGTCTCTCTTCTCCTAAGAAGAATTCTTCTTGTTGTGATTCCGATGGAGAATCGGATGTTAGTTTGAGCACTGTGGAGTTAATTTTTCATATTCCGAAATTAGAGTTGCTTGATCAAGTTGAAGACGATTCATTTGCTGAAGCTTTTGAAAATCTTTTTGAAGTTAACAAGTGTCGATAATTTCAAGGATGTAGTTTCTTTGGTGGCTTCTCCTCAAATTCTAGCCAAATTTTCTTCTCTGATTGAGTTATGTGGGTCACAGATGCGGGAAATTCCTAATTTGTCTCCGGCAATTAAATCTCTTTAATGGTTTTCTCGTTAGCTCAGTTTTGAATCTCTCAAGGTTTAGTCTTTTCAAGTTGGACTCTCGTCAGTCTCCATTGGTGCAGTCTCCATTGGTGGTAGAGTTTTCAGTTGGTCTCTTCAGCCGCTTGGTGGTTTTGTTCTTTTCTCTGATTTTGATCGATTTGCTGTTGGTTTTTGTTGGTTTTTCAGTTGTAGCTATCCTTCTTTAGTCTTTTTTATGGTTCTCTTAGTTCTCTAGTGGTCTTCTTTTCTACTTTTTCCTTTTCTTTGGTCTGCATCTTCTTCTTTCTTTGGTGGTATTCGTATTTTTGAGCATTAGTCTCTTTTCATTCTATCAATGAAAATCTTTGTTTCTTGTTAAAAAAAAATAGACTCTAACAAGTTCCCTTGGAAATATATATCGACTGGCACTAATTTCACCCGTTTGAAATATTCTTCTCATGTGCAATATAAATGTCAGTTGGGAGGGCATTCTTGACTTTGTTATTTTAACGGAAGATACCAAACACATGCATCCAAAGGAAGAGTATACCAAAAGCAGGAGAGAGACCAAGACAGGTTGTTTAATAAAAGGATAAATTACAAGTTTAGTCCCTAAACTATCAAGTTTTTGTCTATTTGGCCCCTGAACTCTAAAAAGTGTCTAACAAGTCCCTATACTTCCAATTTTGTGTCTAATAAGTCCCTGAACTTTGTATAATAGATCCTTCAACTTTCAATTTTGTGTCCAAGAGGTCTATGACATATTCAAAATTTTAAAAATAAACTAATCTATTAAAAATAAAATTGAATTTTATGTCTAATGGGACCCTAAACTTCCAATTTTATGTCTAGTATGTCCGTGAATTTTAAAAAATGTTCACTAGGTCGAGGACCTATTAGACACAAATGGAAACTTCAAGGACTTATTGGACACTAAATTGAAAGTTTAAGGATGGCCAAATAAACACCCAGTTGTAAGTACAAAGACTGGACTTGTAATTTAACCTTGATAAAAGCATGGAGAGGATAGAC
Organism: Luffa aegyptiaca; assembly: GCA_017139565.1. NCBI lineage: Eukaryota > Viridiplantae > Streptophyta > Magnoliopsida > Cucurbitales > Cucurbitaceae > Luffa > Luffa aegyptiaca. Next base: position 31,905,920 of record CM029397.1, read on the forward strand.
TGGTTGATTTAAAATTGAAATCTTGAAAATAAGCACCTTCCAAATAGCCATTTCATTTCTTCTAATAGGCATCAAGAGTTTATGCTAAGCTTGATCAGTTTCTGACTCGCACTTGGGACACTTTCTATCACTGTGCTATGCTAGTTCCATTTTGGGGGTTGTCACCTTTACAACTCAAAGAGGTGTGGCTAATATAATCACACATTTAAAACACACACACACACACACACATCAGGTAGTTAGTTATAAATTGCAATTTTAAGGATAAGAAACTTTTGAATGGTCATTGTACTTCGTCTAATATATATCAAATAGTTTACTCTAGATTCCATCAGTTGCTGACTCTCATGCTCGGGATGAATGTTGCCCTTGAGATATATGGGTCAAATGATTGACGAACTTTAAGGTCTAATCCTTTTTTTCACCTTTAAAATGTTGCGATCAAATAACAAAAACCCATTATATCTAATAAGCAGCAGTTGACATCATACAATGTTCCACAAAAATATCCTTAATGCTTGAAAAGGGGAACCTGATTAAGCTTAGAGAGACGCTCTGTAAACAGTCCTATGAGGAAGGGAACTGTGACATTTATTGCTGCCCTTGCAATAAGAGCATAAGCACTTAATCTTTCATCCATGGCTGTAGAGGCAAGAAAATGCAAATAATGACTAAAACAGTTACAGCTAGAATGTTAACAATGACAATATTTGTTCTGAAAACTAGTTTCCTATAATTCTCTCTTACCAGAAACTGAAGCTTGAAAATATTCAGATTCAACATTGTCATCCGATGCTGAGGCAGATGCGGCTGCAACCATATCACCATTAGCTAATAATATAAATTATTTTAAAGAAGTGATTTCTCAAACATAGTAGGAAAACGTAACCACCTTTTAGCTCTGACTCCACAATCAGAGCAAACAGGTTAGCTGCAGCGCTGATTCCTTCGTGTGGAAGCAATGAACTCTGACCAGACCTCTCTAGTGGCTGAAGAGGACAAGGGGAAAAGAAATCTAAATTTTGGGCTACTAATGTAATCATTAGTTCCAAAATTATACAGTCTTAAAAATATTTAAAATATATAGATAAATATTCGTCCAATTAAAAACTGCAACTAATCTTCAACTAAGTGCAAGCAATAGTGTTTCTGGAATCCAATAGTCAACAAAACCTATTAGCACAAAAGCAACTACCTGAGAGGCATAAAGATAGACACGGCAGGACATAGACATCTAAAACCTAGGACATAACAATCTAAAGACACATTTTAAAAAAATAATAATAGTATATATGTATTACATTGACACATTTAATACATCATAACAACTGACAAATTAAACGTGCAAATTTAAACATAAACATACCAAATATACTTCGGTACATTTAAACAACTTTTTATATAAATGGGATATTCTGATTGCAACCTACAAAGTCAAATCCCTCTCCTGTTCAAGTAGTGCCCACTCACATTCATGTGTGCTTAAATTCTCCTTTTATGACAAGAGACGACAAAAGGATTTCATACCACAGCCTAAGGGACGGGGTTGAGAACTCCTACTCACTCTCTTTTCTGTGATTGAATCTGAGTAAAAATGAATTTCTCACATGCAACAGGATGTGAGGAAGAATCAACCACTCAGTGATGCATGATTTCTTCTCTGCCCAAGGAATCTTCTCTTGTGAATTTTTTGTTATAAATCTAGTGAATTTTCCTCTAACAAACTATTCCTCCTTTTTTTAATAAGAAACCGAGCTTCCATTAAGAAAAATTAAAGAATGCACAAGAACATGAAAAAAACAGCCCAACAAAAAGGAGTCCATTGAGCTACTGATCTAGGCTGCTTTTCAGCCATTAGCTTTTCTTTTATTTGTTCAGTTTAGTTTGGATATTTCTTTTTATTAGGGCCTTTATGTGTTTTCTTTGTAATTTTGTAATTAGTTAGCCCTGCTGGTGAATAAATACCCAGCCTTTGCCGACAGAAAGTTTTACTGAATTAATAAAATTCCTCTCATTTGGTTTACACCAGCTACAGGAATGGACTCCAATCCAAAAGAATGAAACCTAGCTGATAATTACAAAAAGTCTCAACTACTAAGACCCATAACAAAGCATTAAACCTAATAAGCTCCCACAACTCTCGCTCAGATATCTGATATCTCTAAGACCACTAAAAAGTCTACCATTACTCTCTCAAGCCATATCCCAAAAGAATGGCGAAGAAACAAACCTGTTAAAGAATTTGTGTTCTTAAAAGAGGGGAACAGCAAAATCTCCTCCATCTCCATCATAGTCCAACAATTCGCCTCCAAGCCAAATAGACTCCAAAAGCGTCCAAGAATTGGGACCGTTTTGACTGAGCATAACAGCAACTCCAAAGAACATGGTCAAGAGTCTTAAATGCACCTCTACGAAGAGAGCACCACTAAGGCCCCAAAAAGAAGGAAGTGTCTCTGCACACAATCTAAGGTATTAACTTTCCCATACCAAACCTACCGAGCAAAGAACTTTACCTTCCTAGGGACCTTAATCTTCCAGAGTGAAGAAAACAAAGGGGTGACCGAGAAGAGCGAACAGTCCTTAGAAGATAGAAGAGAGAACAGGAAGAAATACCCTAAGAAGGAGGAGGGGACCAAAAATAAGAATCCCTCCTACCTTGAACAACAAAGGAGTCCCTCTAACGAACAATTCTTCCTCGTTGTTTAACTCCATTTAATCTAAGAAAGAGAAAAGGACCTTCTCTTTGAAACATTCTTGATTGATACTACAGTTCGCTCTCTATGTCTCATACCACAAGCATACAAGGGTAGAACTTGTGAAAAAAAAAAAACCCAGAACTTCAACTCATTGCTCGACATGTCCAAAAACTCATCAAAAAGGAACAGACACTTATTCAGTTATTCTTCAGTACATGTCTGAGCATGTTTTTGGAAGACAGATATTTGGTTGAGAATGACGTGTACATGTTTTAGCCACTGCTGAAGTCCTAAAGCCCTTTACTCATAAATATCTTAAAAGGTGATAATCCATCTCAAAAAAGAAGAAAAAAACTTTCCTAAAAAATAATTGAGGGAGCATAACTACATTGTTCTCCATAATGAAGATTGACTAGCTCAAATTTTGACAATTACATGGTAATTTATTAAATATTGATTGCTACATACTATGAGAAGGGCAGTCCAGGAATCGAGTAATATATCACGGGCTTGCCAACTCCACGTCTCCTCATCACTGTTATGGGTCATAAGAACCTTTACAACTTCGCCCATCAAACTAGATAACAGTTGAAGCGTGCCAAATGGCCTGAATTTCAATGGAAAAGAATCCAATCAAATTGATAAACCATATAAATTAATATAATGATTATAAATGAATTACTTAATCACAATGAACGCTCTGTACTTCACCTGATTGATTTAAGTAGTTGGTCAAACACAAAGGGAGTTGTTACAGTTGCGATGGATAGCAATGCACGACAACCATCAAGCATCTCACTTAACCAAAGAAAAAGATAATGTACATAAGAAAATGAAAGTAAATATAAAACAGAAGGAACAGAAGGATAATCAAGAAACCAAGAGTGCAAGTTAACCTTTCACATTTTCCACTTTCGATAGCTCTCGAAACAGCATCAGGAGGATCAATCCACTGTATTATCCCCAAAAGAAGCTGTAATAGATGATTTTCATGCATCTGCCCATTATCTGATCATTAAACAATTTTCTTACTAAAACAGAAACTTTTTATCAACAAGAATATTTAGTGAATAAAAGATAAAAACAAAGTCACAACATAATTTTTTATTTTCATTACAAATAGAGGACATGCAAAATACAGGAGAGATGAGATATTCTCACCAAGGACACAGTGGTACAACCAATAGAATCTATTCAAGAAAGGTCATCATCAGATACAAAAAGATTTATTGTACAGACAAAAATAATGTGCAAAGAGTATCAAGGATAGAAAAACAAAACATGAGGCAACTTGAGATATAGATAGGCAAGGAGGCAGCTTTTACCACAATGAAATATCGTCCCTGTCAAGGAGCAAAATTGTACAATTAGCTTTCGAGCAGATACAGCTATAGGGCAGTCAAGCCAAAAGGCTTGACATGAAAACTTCTGTCGAAGTGCCGCATACAAATTCAAAAGCCATGAAATATGGCCACTTGAAATCAAAACATCACGCCAAGCTGGACCAGGCTACAAGCACCAAAGAATAGAATGAAGACGCTGTGAAAGATGATACAGCACAAAACAATAGTTATGCAACTGACACCTCTATAAAAAGAACTGCATAGTAAAAAAACCTAACTAAAAGAAAAGCAATAAAATAAATAAATAAAAGAACAATGACTAACTTCAATCCAACAAATTTTGTGTGATGTCAAACACACAGTGGAGAGTGCAGAAAAAAAGACAATGTTTTGTAACACATTGAAGAAGATGGCTCAGAGTTTTAAACAAGAGAAATGTAGACAAAGAAAATTGAATTTCTAAAGAAGAAACTTATTGTGATTAAGGTCTTTTTCTTTTTTTTTTTTAGAAAAGACCAGCTTTCATTGTGAAAAAAATGAAAGAATACAAGGGCATCCAAAACAAACCAGCCCCCAAAAGGGAACCCCATTAAAGAAAGGGAATCCAATCAAGATTAATGATACCTATCGAATAGTTACAAAAGCCTTCGAAACCGAAGCCCAAAGAGAAACATTAAATCTAATGAGAGCCCACACCTCAGCCAGGGCCTCTCCACTCCTCTGAAAACCCTATTACTCTCTCCCCCACAAACCCCATAAAACAACACACACCTCGACAGGCCATAACACCCTCCCCTTGTCTCTAAATAGCAGATGGAGGAGGAACTCCTCGATCATATCCCTGAGGACTCTGAAACTCCTGCCCTGCAACTCGAAAGCCTAAAAAAAAAAAAAAAAACTCCAAACTGCTCAACACCTATTTCAACATGGCTGATTACTGGTATGACCTTCTCTGCAGAGACATCTTATGGATACTACCCACTCCAAAGCCAAGCTACTTTCATTGATGGTAATCATTATAAACTGCTACTTGGTTACCAATAGAGCACTAATGACCATAAAAGCAAAAAGAACAACGTTCTTGGGTTTCAAATTGACTGAAAAGGCCTTTGTTCTCATTAGTTGGGATTTTCTGGATTATGATCTGATGTCAAAGTGCTTCGAGTCAAATAGAGGTGTTGGATTCATAAGAGCCCAAAATGTTCAAAATTTCCTGCTTTTGTGACACTAACCTAAAAGCTCGATAAAGATGTCAAGAGGAATTAGAAAGGAGACAAACTTCCTCCTTCGGTCCTTCCATATATAAACTGAACAGTTAAGTTGAGAGAGCAGTTCAATATTACAATATCAGAAGTTATAATGACGTTGGATAGGACAAGAAAAAATTTTAAAAGTAGGGATTACAAAGATGTTTAGATAGAAAATTTTGTTCTTTTTTATTTTTAGATTAGATAATTTTATTCTTTATTCTTTTATATCCAAACATGCAAAATGTTTAGATATGACTTTCTTTATCTCTCTACATATTCTAGAGGGGTTTTCGTCATTTGTGTTCTTTTTCAATGGCTTGTATTTTGCTCTCCCGAGAGAATCAGTTCTTGTGTAAATACTTTGTTCACAGATGTCCCTTTGATCTCTTTTTCAAAACTTCCGCTTTCATCTCTTACTTACATTATTCTTACCTATCCATAAACATGACTGAAAGCAAACACGAAATTCCATTTGATTGTATGAAAAAAATTCAAATTGCTTGAAAACTTAAAAAATTAATGATAACAACAACACAGCACCAGAAGCAGAAATTTGGTCACCTGCACCAAGTTATACTCGGATCTCTTGGTTGCATCACCATGATCCTTGGCTCCAGCAAAGTAAAAGCTTATACTGCCCTTAGCACCAACAGTATTACGAAAATCCCAGTTCAAGATTTGAAACATCAAACGTAAAGCAGCCGTACAAACTTTGACTTCTGGAACCTCTGTCTGAGAATCAATTATTATGCTCGTGACACTTACGGCAGCATCTATTGCCCAACAGTAGAACGTCTATCATTCAAGTCATACAAAGAGATAACGATTGATAGAATGTCAAATTAAGAACAAAAGAACCAAACATTTAAGTAGTCATTAATTCTAACACGGCTTCCAGAAGAAAAGTAAAATAACTTCAAGAACCTTCAGGTAGTTCAACTCCAATGACCTCCTACACTGCTCATGAAACTCCCTTGGAAGACCCATTGCACTTGATGTAGAGGGTGAAAATTCCGATACCTGTTAAAGGGGAAAATAATTAACATTATAAGGCTAAATCTGGGCAAAACATTATAAAGCTAGTGTAAAAAAATAATCCTTCCATCAATAAGGACCCATTTAATAATGATTTTCCTTTTTTTGGCTTTCCATTTCTAAAAATTAAGCTTTGTTAATAATAATTTCTTTGTTTAGTCTTCCACCTTCTTTTAGTACCTTGAAATCTAAGCCAAATTTCGAAACCGATTTCAAAACCAAAAATAGATGCTTGAAAACTTTTTTTCAGTTTTAGAATTTAGGCTGATATTCAAAGTAAATTAGGAAAAGGGAAAAACTAAACCAGCATAATTTTTTAAAAGAAAACATAGAAACCAAAACGAAAAAATCGTTGTCAAAAGGGCCTTAAATGATTTAAGAAAATATGTCTTACCAATGATTCCAGGAAGTTAACTCCACAAAATTGCACATCAATACCATGAACACCATGAATAGACTGATTTATCTGTAAGTGCAAAACAATTCGTTATGCCATACAGAATAATGGTTTTCAAAATTCCAAACCAAGATAAAAACTTTGAGAGAACCTAGCTGGGTAAAAATATCTTTGGATCATCGTGAAAAGAAGATTTCACACAAAACCCTGAAACAGAATTTCAAATCAGCATGAAATAGAGGGGGCCTGGCCAAACCAACTATCCTCCCAAAAACGGCCATTACCTACCAAAAATTTAACAAATTAAGAAGAGGAATCAAAAGAAGAGGAGATGGTGTTCCAAGGTGTCCTACAAGTGCCTTCAATCCTGCAAATCGAACCCCACAAAGAAGAAAGGATGGGTATTTGCTCACAGCTATACTATGTCACAAAGTGATAGGCTCAACCACTAAGCCAAAGAGGTCAATACAAACTCTCAAATCTCCTATACCCAAACCATCCAACTCGGCCGATCTTGTAACAACCTCCCATCTAACCGAGTGAGAACCTTGCCCTCGACTCCTTTACAGGCAATAGAAGAAGGGATCCTTTCCAACCCACAGGCAATAGAAGAAGGGATCTTAAACAAAGATAGGAAAGAGATCCCACCTTACAAAAACTAAATGGGAGTCAACATACCACTCTTTAGAGAAAAATCTTTTCAACCACGGGTTCCAAAACAATAAGCGTAGAGCCCATTTTTGTTGTGTCTATTCTCTTCACATTCTTTGGAGTAGTATGGATATGTCTATTCCTCAACATTGATTTGTTCAAATAGGTTAGGTGATTTGGTTCTTGCTCTTTATCCTTGTGCTCCGGGGATTGATTGTAGTAGGAACTTGGAACGTTTTCTTGTTGTGGTTGGCTTCCATTGAACTCCAAGTTTTTCCCTTTTCTTTTAACAAGAAACAAATTTTCATTAAAAGATGAAAAGATACATTTTTTTCAATGATGAAAAGATACAAGATGTTCAACTTTTCAGGCTCTGAAACTCCTGGCAAGGACAAGGAGAATGCCTAGAAGAGGACATGGTTTTTCTAGTAGAGGATCAAAGGAGTCGAGGAATCTTGAATGTTCCGTTAATTATGAAGATAAAGAAAGGGCTCCTTAAGGAACCCAAGACCAATCCATTTATTATGAGATGTTGGTTCATGGGCTAACTAACCCGAGAACCGAAACATATATAAAAAGAGTAAATATTCACCTGCAAACGTTTCCAATTTATTAGATTTCTAAATTTGGGTTGATCAAATATAAAAATAGATAATGAAAAAATAAAAATAAATAAAAAAGGCAAAACTAAATAAAGATTTGTTATAACCTTATAAATAAAAGAAAAAATAACAGAACAAGATTATATTATCTATACTTTTTTAGAAAACTATAATAAAAAAATATAATAGAAGGAAATTTGTTTCTCCCTTTGGTGATCCAAGGAAAATCATATCCTAGATAGGACCAAGAGGAAATTGGTCAAGAAGTTGCTCATGCAAGCGAGCTTTGATATCATGATCCTTATCAAGACGAAGCAAGTTTATGGGAGGAACACTTAATTAAGAAGTATGAGTTTGTGGGGTGACCATGGGGTCGAGCGGGCAGGTCTAGAGTCTACTGGCCCTTCTAGGCCTTTTGATCCTTTGGGTTGGAAAGGTTGTTAATTCATTAGAGATAATTTGAGATATCTTTTCTCTGTTCATTCTCTTTAATTTCCTTAATGACATCTTGGGTTGGATCCTTGGGGGTGTAAAATCCTTCTAGCACTAGGCCAATGAAGGCTTTTTGGGAGAAGTTAGGCATGCTGGCATAACATTTGACGGGGCAATTTTTTTATGAGAAAGAAAAGGAATTCATTCAAAAGGCAAAAGCCAATGTTTTGGTGGCGGACACATGGGACCCAATTACTTTATCATGGACTATTATTTTTAGAAGGCTTTTAAAGGGAGGGGAGATTGCTGCCTTCGCCATTTTTCGTTGCCATTTTTACAACTGGTAGTCTTAATACTTAGAAGTTTTGCAACTGAAGTTGCATTTTTCGTCTTATACCTTCGGTTTGCTTGCTTTGCCATGGAGATGAGGATTATCTCAATCATCTCTTTTTTGGATGCTCATATTCATTGAGTTGTTGTTTTCAGTTTCCAAGATGAATTGGGTGTTTTCCTCAAATTTGAAGGATAATGTGCTTTAGCTTCTCCTAGGACCTTCTTTGCCTTTGAAGCCTTCTACAAATTAGTGAAAAACTCTATTAGGGTTGGCTTGGAATTGAATACTTTTGGAAGGATTTTTGGTCGGGTAATATTCCCCTCTGTTGTTTGTTCCCATGTCCTTCTCGTCTCTCTTCTTTTGAGGCTATTGTTTAACACCAAAAGAATTCATTATTCATGTATTTGAGATATTTCAAAAATATTACAGACCTAGATTTAAAGGAGAACTTGTATATTTCATGCCTCCCGTTTGTATATTTCATTTGTTTAGTGAAATTTTTGTTTCTTCAAAAAAAAATAGCAAACAAAAATTTATCAATAATTGGTGCTTTCTGATCGCCGATAGGATAGTCAATCTTCCCGATCCACAAATATTCATTCCAATACTTTGAAATCAACTAAGAAATTTTCGTTAGAATCAAGTGATGGTAGTTTGGACACAGTAATCCATAAGTTAGAATCAAGTGACGGTAGCATGAACAGCATTGAACTGACAAACAACAAGACATGACCCACCATCATTTTTGAACAATTGAACCATATCTGAAAAATAGCAGGAAGATGGGAAAATATTCAACAAGCAAATCTAGAGCATCAAGCATAGATCTGACGAACAAAGATATAACAAATCTAAGACGGCATGGGAATAAACAAGGTCAAGGTCAAACAAAGACGATGAGCAAGGCCAGACAAAGATCTAGAACCAAAACAAAACATTTAGAAAGAAGACAAAGGCATGAACGACAAGCGTGATCGCAACAAATGCAGATGATCAGAAGAAAACACAGGCACCAAAAAAACCAAATAGACACCAACAATACTTTTGGACAACAGGCACAAGTACAGATGTCTAAGAAACAAAATAACACAACCACAGCCTTACCAAAGAAGCAAACAATCGCAAATGTAGCATCTAAGGTCAAAAGTTTTATTTTATGCTCTAATAACAACTTCATTTATGGAGAAAAGTAGTATTCTATAATCGATATTATTTATTTATTAAGTAATAAAATGCCTTCTTCTTCTTCCTCCGTTGGAGAAAGACCAATTACATAACAAGGAAAGAAAATTAAAAAAAAAAGTGGTTACTTAATTATTAAAACTAAAAAATGCCTCTAACTATCTCACGCTTGTCTTTTCAGTTAAAAAAAATAGGGAAAAATATCTTTTTGGTCCCTGAGTTTTGAGGAATAGGTGCGTTTAGTCCTGAGTTTTCAAAATAGACCTTTTTAATCCCTGAATTTTGAGAAATAGGTTTAAAAGGTCCCTAAGTTTTCAAAATGGACCTTTTTAGTCCTTGAGTTTTGAGAAATAGGTTTAAAAGGTCCCTCATATTATTTTTTCAACTTTTTTAAATTAATATTTTTTATTATTTTTTTAATATTGAATGGTTTTTTAAATTAAACAAATTAAAAAGTATTAATTTTGAAAATTTGAAAAATCACATGCGGGACCTTTTAAACCTTTTTCTCAAAACTCAAGGACTAAAAAGGTCCATTTTGAAAACTTAAGGACCTTTTAAACCTAATTCCCAAAATTCAAGGACTAAAAAGGTCCATTTTGAAAACTCAGGGACCAAATGCACATATTCTTCAAAACTCGGGGACCAAAATGGTTATTTTCCCAAAAAAATATTGCAACTAATATGATAGTAAATATGGACAAATGATGAGTACATAAAATATTACTAAAAAAGAAAATATCCAATACTAATCCTTAAAAAAGATAAAGAATTAAATATTGACAAGATTGACATGGGCATTGATACCTGACTAAAAAACGACTCCCTTTCAGAGGCTTCGAAATCGAGCCTACACATTAAATATCTCAATGTTAGTGATGATTTCAATCATTTCACTAGAAAATTTGAACTTCTACAGTAAACCAAGTTGGCTGACATCTCCAAGCTTTTAGAATTATTATTTTTAAAAAATAAGATAAGCAACTTTTTATTGATAAATGAAAGAAAAAAAAAATCAAGAGATAGAAACTCCTATATGATATGAAAGGAGAACAAAAAACAGAAAAAGAAGCATTCTAAGAATGGAATTTCAATTCAAAAAAGAGAATAACGAAGCTTCATATCAAGTCTTACAGTTAATAGGAAAAAAGTTGGCTATTTTTTTTAAGGAGGAAACAAAAATTTCATTGATGAATAAAAGGTACAAAAGGGGAAAATCCCAGCCACCATAGGTGGTTACAGAAAAGAACTCCAATTAGCGGCTAAGGGAAAACGTTGGCTAGTGGGTATCAATCATAACTCTGCTAAGTTCAAAAAGAATTCTTAAAAGGGGTAGATTGACTCTTTTTTCAACACGCATCGAAAAGGAAAGCTCACACAAAAAGGGGAAATGAGATATTGCCAGAAGGCACGAGTACAAAAAGAATTCCCACGAGGTCAAGGTAGATTGACTTTATTTTAGCCAATTTTGACTTCAATTCCATTATATTTTTGCTCTTTTTGAGATCTAGGCCTGTCTAGTTTTATATATATATATATATATATATATATATGTATCCGTTAGTGTCCGGGCCAACTTACGTGCACCACGACTAATCTCACGAGACAGCAGTCTGACCCTACTATATTTGGTTGCCGGAAAACACGTAGGATATTAAATCCTAGGTAGGGGTCATCATTGATTGATAGGTCTGTCTAGTTGCAAAGTGGAAGATTCTATTGCTTCTTCCCATCCAAAGAAACTAAAATGAGGCCCTCACTAGCTGCAGCCACAAAATCTTCTTTTCCTTGATGAAAGAATATGTCAGTTAATACTTATGTTATGAGGGGTAGAAGTGGAAATTCACCATCCCCTTAGATTTTGTTTTCTTATGTACTCTATATATATGTTGTTTTGGGCTAGATTAGGGTATGCTTTTTGTAATCTGAACTTGAACTATCAGCCAGAGATAGAGAGCCCACCCTCTCGAATGGTGGAAAGTGTACTACCCTTTTGAGTATTAATCAAATTTGCACCTTAGCAGTATCCTAACAGAATATCCCTCAAGCAAAACATAAAGTAAAATGGAAAGATCATACGGGAAGGGCATCTGCCACCCGAAGAGAATAGAAGATGAGCAGCTGGGAAGCAAAGAAGCAAGAGCAGAAGAGATGACCTTGGATTCCATGTTGCTACAACCCATGATGCACCACATTGGGATCAAGGAGATGTAACGATTTTTTTTAATCAAAGAACCATCTTTCGTTTGAAAGAATACAAGGGCATACAAAAAACCAAGCCCACAAAAGGAAGTCCATTACAAGAAAGGACTCCAATCAAGCATAATGAGACTTAAGGGATAATTACAAAATACTCTCGAGACCGAAGACCAAAGGGAAACAAGGAATCTAGTGAGTGACCACACATCCCTTATCTATCCCCTAAAGATTCTATTATTTCTCTCCCCCCACAAATCCACAGGAGCGCACACATGCCAACTTGCCACAAGAATCTCCCCTTGCTGTTGAAAGTCGAATGGAGAAGGAACTCCTCGATCATCCCCTCACATCTGGATAATCTACCATCTGCTTAGCGAAGGACTCAAAGAAAAGACTCCAAGCCGAGCCAGCAAATTCACACCTCCACAACAAATGATCCAAGTCTTCCTCTGCCTTCCAATAAAGAATATGGCAAAAAGGGCCAACCAAGGGAGAATTCCTTCTCAAGAGCCCATCGAAGGTGTTAACTCTACCATGGAGAACTTGCCAGATAAAAAATCTAACCTTACTCGGGGCTTTCACCTTCCACAAAAGAGAGAAAATGGAATCGCTAGGGAGGAGGATTCAAAAGCACACTGAAGAAAGATTTACAAGAAAACCCCTCGGAAGGGTTAGGACTCCAACAACGAATATCTCTCCTCTCCCACCTAAACTCAAACTCCTCAATCAAAGAAAGAAGAGTTGTGACATCTGTTGATTCCCTATCGGACAAAGCATGACGGAACCCAAAAGAAAACGAGGGGGAGCTCCCTAGGACATCCGCCACCTTACAATTTTTCATGGAAGACAAATGAAAAAGACAAGGGAAAGTTAGATAGAGGGGTCTATCCCCCACCCATCTATCCTCCTAGAAATACGTATCATTCCCATCCCCCACCACGTGATGCACAAAATCCGAGAAGGAAGGGAGCTCCATGTTGATGTCTTTCCAAGGGTTCATGAAAGTGCCTATAACCCCACCCAACAACCACTCAAAGGGATGAGACCGATACTTACTCACAATAATCTTGTACCACAAGGAAGAAGATTCAAGCGGAAAGCGCCATATCCATTTAGCTAAAAGGGCTTTGTTACGGATACTAAGGTTCCCAATCTCCAATCTTCCACTGTTTTGGGGGACTAGGCAGCGTTATCCGTGCAAATCAAGAGTTTTTTTGAAGATTTTGGTCTAGACTAGCATTATTCATGAATGGCTAAGGACTGTTTGTTGCAAATATTAGTAAAACACCTTTTAAAGTGAAGAGCTAAGATTTTGTGGGCCGCTGCTAGTATTGCTTGAGTTCTTTGGAAGGAATCATAGGATCTTATTTGTATTATGATACAATAGTGCAACTAATAAAACCGTAGTTGTGTTTAGGTTATGTCATATGGTTAATTGCATGCTATTACAAGTAGCCTAACCCTTTTCTGTCTAAGAAATGTGAATCCAGATTTTGTAGGAAACAAAAAGATAAGAAAGCTTACCATCCCCTTTTCATCAATTGAGCAGCCACAGCAGAAACCTTTACTTGAACATAGCGCTCTGGTGAGCTTGCATGTTGCATAACATAGCACAGACAGAAACTGCATGTTGAATGCAACATATTTATCCCAAAAAATGCTTGATTAAAAGTATATAAGTATTTCCATAAAAACAAGTTGAGAACTGCTCAACAATACAAAAAATAAGTTGAGAAATACTTAGAAACTCATGCACAAAAAGAAAAGAGATACTTGATGGATTTTTAGGAACAAAACGTAAACCCATTCTTGTAATGAAAAGTTACACAAGTTTCAATGAAACTACGCACTTCATACGTCTCGACATAAAACGAAAAAAACACAAAAACTCCACCTCATACAGTTCACGCAACCCATACAAAGCTATTTAAAAAACTTCCCAATTATAATTCAAAATAGAAACAGAATGTCCCTCAAACTCCCTACCTTAAGATACCCAAAAAGAACAATTAGCTCAGCACAATCCAACACCTGCTCCCATTCTCTCACCACCCCGTCAATCACTTTTTATTCCTTTCCAACCATAGATTCCACAAAAAAGAGTTCATAGTATTAATTCACAGCTTCCTTGCTTTCCTTTTGAGGGATACCCACATTTTATGATATCTATAAGTATCCAAACTAACGTAATGGTCTTTCTACTTCTTTTTGGCATGATTCTTGGTTAAGTTGTGGAATTATTGCTACAGTTTTCCCTCGACTGTATCGTTTGACTGATCGGCCAAGGAGTATGGTTGGTGAAAATTGGATTGCCACACAGTCAGTTTGGGATCTGAATCTTCGAAGAAATTTAAATGATTTGGAAGCAGCGGAGTGGACCAACCTCTCATATCTTCTTTCCTCAATCAGATTTCGAAATTGTAATGACTTTTGGTCTTGGCCCTTAGATCCATCCAATACTTTAACAGTTAAATCACTTATGGAAGCTCTTGGAGATTACCATCATATTCATTTGAATGGTCTTTATAAGGTGATTTGGACAGATTCCTATCCTAAGAAAAGTAAAATTTTTCTTTGGGAGCTTAATCTTGGGGCAATAAACACAACTGATCAACTTCAGAAACGTATGCCTCATTTCCACCTCTCTCCATCTTGGTGCATCATGTGTGCAGCTAGTTCTGAGCATCCTGGACATCTTTTTTTTCATTGCTCTTTTGCATACAGATATTGGGCAACAATTCTTGATGCTTTTGGGTGGTCCACCGTTTTACCCAATAATATTCCGGATGCACTAGCTCTTATCTTTGTGGGTCACCCTTTTCATGGAGAAAAGAAGATCTTGTGGCTTGCTATTAACAGAGTCTTTTTTTGATATCTATGGGGAGAAAGGAATGGCAGACTATTCAGGGATTCTTTTTCTTCCTTTTCAAAATTCATGGAATTAATTCTTTTTTATGCTTTATACTGGTGTAAATGTAAACACCCGTTCTCTGATTATAGTTTGTCTTTTTTTATTTCGAACTGGAAAGTTATCATGTAATTCACCTTTAGGTGTTTGGAGTTTTTCTCCTTTATTTCATTTATCAATGAAATGTTTTTCTCTTCTAAAAAAAAATAAGTATCCAAACTAACTTACATGCATCTTAACTAATCTAACTAATCTCACGGGATAACTATTTTATCCAACCACACTTGGTTATTAAAATTCAAAAAATCTTGATATTCTAGGTAGGTGGCCGCCAAAGGGTTTAAGCTCATTCCTCCAGAATTCCTTTACTTTTTTAACATGCCTTAAGGACACAAAGCCAACTCAGATTGGTTGATTCCCACATAACAACTGTTTCACACTTTTATACTGATTAAATGATGAAAAACTACCAAATTCAGTAGTCTTCCACAAACTTTTTTTATGAGAAACATGGAATCCTTCATTTCATTGAGTTGATTCCACAAACTCTAATCAATAAAAAACATATGAACAAATTGTTTCCATCCACCAAGCTCAATAAACATTGAGAAGGATTTTCAGACCAACTAAGGACATCTTCAAATCTACAAATTGAGACTCTTCAAACAAACTGACCAAATGAACATCTTACCTCCCAACCTTTCACCTTCCACCGTGAGTATCGGATTATTATCGTTTCTTAGCTCGTCGCTAGACACCATTCATCTTCGCTCAATTAACTTCGTCTAGATTTTCGATACCCATAGCCGTCTTGTCATCGACAGATTTCCACCCTTGCTCATTGACATCAACTGTGCAGAGTCTGACCCCCCCTTTTTTCTTTGTTCTCCCTCTTCCGTCGACCTTCTCAGAAACCCTACCCTAGCTGTCAGAACTCTTATTCTTTTCGACTTTCTCTTTTTTCGTTGTCTCTTTCTATCGTTGGTATCTTCGGCGTATTCTATCATTGTTGCCATTTCTTGGGCAAGTTGCTTGTTTCGCATCTGGTTTTTTCGTTGTTGGGTTCATCGTCGTTTGCTGGGTTTGCTTCTTCTCAATTCATCCATTTTCTTGCTTGTCCGTATTTTGCCTTTCGCCACTGGGTTTTTTCGTTATTGAGTTTGGTTGGTTGTGCTTCTTCCACCATCGTCCCTTTCGTCGTTCATTATTGGGTTTGCTTTCTTTTCCAATTGTTGCTCCTTTGTTCATTGATGGTTTTGTCTTTGTCGCCAGGTTTTTGTGGATCTAAGGTTTTGTGGTTCTCTTCTTCTTTCTAATTTTCGGATAGTTGCTGGTTTTTTCGTTAGTGTTGGGTCTTTGATGTAGTTCACAATTTGTGGTTTTCAGTGTTGCGTGGGTTTTTTGGTCCATGGATCATTTGCTCAATGCTATTCATGGGTCTTCTTGGATTATAGTATCATGGAAGAGATGAGTTGTTGTATCTGTAATACTTATTTTCGTTTATGGGGTGAAAACGGCGAGTGTTTTGTGAAAGGCATTAACAAAGATCGGAAGGTTCATCTTTCCTTATCCCTCCTAAGTTGGCTGGAAAGCTCCTTGGTTGAACTCTTGCAAAATCCAGTACACTCATTTGCTTCACAAGAAATTTAGGGTGGATTTTGAGACCATTCACTTGTCTAAATTTAGATCATCCCATGGTTGGCATTTTGAGTGTGTTGTTTGGCTTCTTATGGAGGAAGAAAGAATGTTCATGTTCCTGTTAGTATCGATAAGAAAGGGTGGATTGTGTTTTGGGAGATGGTAAGAGATTCCCTCTTAAAATAAGAGGAATTGAAGCATTTCAAGCCTGTTCACTCTACTTTGATCGGGAAAGTTGATGTGTCACAAGAAGAATTGGTGAAATCCCTCTAAGATCTATTCTTTTTGGGCTAGGAAAGAGAGAGAAGTGGTGGATTTGAACTTCAATTCCTTTTTGGCGGTTTCTAGGTTGTTTGCTCATTACTCCTGGAAGGAAGTTCAGATCACGTTGGAAAATTATTTCCATTTTAGAATTTCAATTAATCCATTTATGGATGACAAGGCTTTGATAAAATTGATGAGGATTTCTCTAATTTGAATTTTGATGGAAAGTGGGGTCTCCTTGGAGATCTTCATTTGAAAATTGAGTGTTGGTCTGATAAGAAGCACTCTCATCCAAAAGCTACTAAGAGTTATGGAGGATGAATCTCTATTCAGAATTTACCTTTGATTTACTAGAAATGATCATTCTTTGAAGCTATTGGACAACATTTTGGTGGTTTGATTAGTATTTCCCCTCAAACACTCAATTTTATTGATTGTTTAATGGTTGTAATTGAAATTGAGGAAAACAATTGTGGTTTCATCCCAACAGAGATAGATGTCAAGGATGGGAACATTAGAAATTTTCTCTCCATTTTGGTGATATAGCTTCTCTTGACCATCCATGTAAGAGCCATAAGAGCCATTTGATTTATGGTAATTTATCCCTTAAAGACTTTGCAAACACAATGGATTTAAAGAGTGTTAGTTACCTTATGGAAGATGAAGGCTAATTTTTACCAAATGAAGATGATTTGATGATTGTTAGTGAGGATTCAAAGGTCCCCTTCGATGCTTGAAAAGCAAATTAATTCAAATGACCTTCAGATGTTAAAAAGACATTAATTTTGTCCGACAACGGCAAGTAAGTTCTAATAGGGTTTTTAAGGCCTACGATTCTATGATGTCTCCTTAACCAAAGTAAAGATTTATAAAAGCTTACCCTATGCATTATTCTCAAAAAAAGTGATTCCTTCTGTCATTGAAAATTCTGAAGTCAATTCAGATATTTCAGAGGAATCTTGTGTTCGTCCTTTTACTCACTCCACAAATCCATTGGAGTCTCCCAGTAAAAGTTCTAAGTTGCAAAAATTCTTATATCCTACCATGAGTTTTAGTCAATCTCAAGTTACTTTTCCTGGCTCAAACATACAATTTACTGAACGTGTAACTAGTCTTTTTTCACCTAAGAAGACTCCTTGTTTTAATTCAAATGTAGAATCAGATGTTAGTATGAGTAGTGCAGAATCAGTATCTCCCATACCGGAAACAGAGTTGGTTGGTCAATTTGTAGAAAGATTCTTTTGCAAAAGCGTTTGAAAACCTATACGACGATAATGAACCAAGTGTCGATAAATTTGGGAGAATTGTTCCATCAGTAATTTCGCCCCAAAATTCCTGATAAATTTTCTTCTCTTGTTGAGATTTGTGGTTTTCAAATGCGTGCAATTCCCAACTTGTCTCCAGTTAAGGTTCAATAGCGTTTGCTCAGTTCTACATTTTTTCTTAGGTTTAGTCTCTTTTAGGTGGGTAGTTGTCAGATTCCATTGGTGCTGCTTTTCATTTGCGGGTGGTTTTCTCTCTTCCTCTTCAATTGGTTGTTTCTGCCAGATTGTCGTACAGTTCCTGATCTTCCTCCTTTTGTTAGGTCGCTTTTATTTTGATGGTTGTTTTCTAATTTCAGTTTTCTTCTTTTGTAGCGTGGAGACTTCCTATTGTTTCGATCTTATCTCCGAGTTGGATCGTTTTTTTTTTTTGCTGCCAAGGTTTAGGCTTTTCTTGGAGCTCCTTCTTCTTTGCCTTATGTTGGTTTTCTATCCTTTTGATTTGTATTCGTTCTCTTCGTTTGTTCTAGTTTTTCTATTCCTTGAGCGATAGTCTCTTTTCATTTATTCAATGAAAAGTTTTGTTTCTTGTTAAAAAAAAAATTGAACATCTTACCTTTTTTTGAGCAAGTTCCTTCCCAAATCTTTGAACACAAATTAAAATCCAAAAGTCTATCATCATCATCCAATTCATCCAATTTATGAACTAGAGATCTAACTGAGAAATGACCATTTCAAAAAGTAGTCATTTTTGTTATCAAACTCGGCTCATTCTCCTCTTCCTTCAATATTCCAATATTTTGCTCCTAAATCCCCATCTCCTAACTGTTTTGCATTTATCTACCTCCAAGTGCCCCAAAGTATTGCCAAAATAGCACAAGTAAATTAACAATTCCCTGTACCGTTCCAGTGCGCCTAACAGTTTTACAAACATATTGCACTATGGAAACAAGCAACCAAAGAGTATATTATTTCATAAAAGTAAAAATGACCTAATTAAAGTTCTCTTGACATCAGCAGTGAGAAAACTCCACTCTCTAATAGCAGCATCTCGAATTGCAGCAGCAGCCTGAAATCGGGCATTAGCCACCTGAGAATTTTCTGGATAAAACATGAAAAGCCAAAATCAGCAACTGAGAGATCATCTTTCGCACCATAATAAGAAAGATTCATGAATCTATAATTTTTCATAGTGCTTTGAAGAACATGCACAGACTCAAAGAGAAATAAAATAGAGGGAAGCAGGAGATCAGAAAAGGAGCTAACATACAAACATGGTCAAATCAAATATACTTTTTTATGCAAAACCATGAAGAATTGAAAAAACTATACTTTAAAAAAAGGATAATCTTCTTCTTGATTAAGAATAATAATCACCACTACAATTTACTTAGAAAATTGATTGCATCTCTAATATTCCAAATGTGCACTTGATAAACCAAGAAGAGTTCATATCTAATAGTTTCGTATACCAATGAAATTGTTTCTTATAAAATAATAATACCTAATAGTTCATTAACTAATCCTTCCAACTCGAAGGGACCACCAGATATTACATAACATATTGACGGGAAGCTACCAGATTTTATACGTTAGACTCTAATTCCTTTTCCGACACAACCACTAAAGGAAAAGGTTTATAAACACCAAAATTCTAACGCCATTCTGATAGGAACTCGAAATTAATGGAAATATTATTAATATTAAGAAGGAAAATTACAAATTTGCCAAATACTTTGAAAGACATGGATTCATAAACTATTTCCAGAAAACTGCCTTCTTCACCCTTCTCGCTCACTCTATTTAAAACCACTCTTCAATAACCACTCCTTAACTATTGGAAAATGTGGCTGTACGATCCTAAAAATATTTCTAATATTTATCTGAAAAGTTTTCCCAACAAATTCATGACAAACTCCAAATGTATTCAAATGTGCATATAATAGAAAAATGGCTCAACGGTCAAAACTGCAGCCTATCTTGCCTATCTTTTACCATGCTCACATGAAAGCATGTCTTTCATGTTATGGTTCACTTGCTAATTTGATCAATTCTCTCCTTTTCAAAATAGTACATAAGACACAAACTAGAATGAATTAGGAAAGTCCTTTTATAATAACACAAAATTCAGCAAAATCAAGTACATAGACCAAGCCAAACGTCATCTGCTATATGTAAAAAGGTCACCCATACGAATCAGCCTGTTCATTCTAATAATAATATAAATAAATAAGCCTAGATTTGTATAACTTTGATTTGTAAAATTTAGCGTAATAGTTATGTAGTTCGTAGGATTGGAAAACCTTCAAATTTATAGTAATACAAATTTTCTTCAGCAAATCAACTTACCAAGAATGAATTGACATGTTTGATATGGATGAGGCGACTGGCGAAGTGATAGAATAGTTGCCTCAGCTGCAGATGGATTGATGTGCATCTAAGAGAGAATATGCATAAAAATTGTGTTCCCAAGATAATGGATTGTGCAAACATTATAATAAGAAAGGCTTAGAGAACGGCAATAGCTTGGCCATTGATGCACGTTCACAAAGAACATTAAAAGTAGCATTTTGGAATATATACAAAATCAAAACAGGTTAAGTCAATTCAAAATGACAAAAAAGGGCCGCAAAAGCTTTTCTGAAATGATAATAAGCTTTCACACACCAAGATTCAAATTATACGAAAATTTCTTTTTAACTATCAAAGGTATTAAAGACTCTATTTTGGCTAAAATTTGTAACAGAACTATGGTAGCCTGAAGCATATTCACAGATACAAAGTACCATTTTAGAAACCAGAAAATCACAAAAAGGTTAAAGCAATTGAAAAGGCTATAAAGGTGAACAAAAGCTTTTCTGAAACTATCACAAGTTTTCAAGACATTCATTTGAACAGTGTGAAAATTTCTATTTTACCACCAAAATAATTAAAGACTATTTTGGCTAAATAACTACAAATTCGGCAATGTTATCTATGGTAGAAAAAATTACTGAACATTTTGTATCAGAATTCCAGAGCGCCTCACTTCTAAAGTATCTAGCTTCTTTTAGCTTGCCCAGGAAAAGAAAGTAATCCTAGCTCCTTTCAACCAAATAGTTGACCAGCAAGTCATTCATTTCCACCCGATTGTCCATAATAGTAAAACATCAAACTAAAGCAAAAAGAATTGTTTCTTGAGCCTTACAATTGTAGATAGTCCACAAATTTTAAATCAAGAAATAAATCGAGTTCCCCAAAAAGTTAACAGATTCTTCTTCAGTTCAAAACTTGTGATAATCACCCATATTTATCAGAAACAGAATTAGTGCGCAGTCTTTCCTCATTCACCCGGCTATAATTGAGCTTAGAATTCATATAAACCATACAATCAACGCAAGGGCAAATGGGTGTACTTCAAAGTGTTTTAACTTCCCTTTACAGTTACAAGAGATTTCATCCAATCAATCCTTCCGGAATAGTCATATGGTTATAGAATCCCTCTCTTTTTATTCATTTCCCACATCTGATCATTTTCCAAGAAACCAAAAACAGTAGTCAAAATGAGTAAAACCTGAATGGAACTGCACGCAAGCTCAATGGCTTGCATGGTGGCCTGAAGTTGAGCCAAGTTGGGAGGCCCACTGGCATCTGGAAAACCTTGCATCTTAGTGCAGTAGATTCAATACCGGAGGACCTCAGGTTAGAGGTCCGGATTAAATTCTTCTAGTAATGCTCAATGAATACGGAAAAATGATCGTTGAGAGACAAAAGAACGGATTAAGAAGACAACTGGCAGCAGAAAAAGGTTGAGATCGAAGCGAAATCTCTTTGAATTTGACTCCAAGATTGAAAGAGATTGGCAGTTTATGCACATGTGAAGAAGCGCCGTGTGGGGTTTTAGGAGAACACGGCGAATTATTGGGTTTTTGACAAGAATGAAGGGGATGGAGATAAATGCAATGTGATGAAGGAGGGATTTTTTTTTTTTTTTTTTTTTTTTTTTTGAGTTCAATCAAGGAAGGATTTATAAGTTTATAACCATGACTCTAATATTCCATAAATAATTTTAAATCCATTATTCGAAATACAATTAAAAAACCATCCAAAAAAACAACAAATCATTTCATCTCTTAAAAAAATTGATAATTTTAAATTTTTCATTTATCTATAATCTATAATAATAATAATAATAATAATAATAATAATATATTAAAAGGTGAGGATGTTTGAAAAACTTTTTTGGACACTTTTGTCCTTGCTTTGATTTACTAATTTACAAGTTGTGTCATTGACAATTAAATATAAATAGTAAATTAATTAATTAATACTTTTTTTAAAAAAAAAATAATTAATACTTAATTAACAATAATAAATACATATGAACTATAAAAGATGGGAATATAAAAAGCTTTTCCTACAATTTTCTTTAATTATAACTCATAATGGAATTATAGAAGTTATAGAATTCAATAGGTTTTGTAACTATCATATTCCACTACTATAAAATGGGATTTTTTCACCATTTCCTTCCCCAACACTTGAGTTTCATTATTTCTTCATCTTTTTTCTCTTTGTTTTCTTTGCTCTCAAAGCCTCTTCAATCTTCAAAACATCTCAAGGTGTTGGTAATGGTATATTCAAGTCGTTGTAAGGGATGCATGCGTCGAATCTATCTCGGATCCAAGACTTTTGACGTTACAACTCCACTTTCGATGAAGTTGAATAATTGTATTAGGGATGCATGTGTCGAATCTATCTCGAATCCTAGACTTTTGATGTTACAACTCAACTTTGATGAAGTTGAATGATTGTATTTGTATATCAATGTTTGTCAAGTGAGCAAATCTAGAAAAGAGTGTGAATCTTGGATCTTGATTCTTTTTAATTACTATTTGATTTTTGTATCGTTCTCTTATAATTAGTGTATTTTTTTTATTAATAATTTTGGTTGAAAAATGGAATTGTGTTACATCAATTACAAGCTTATGTTTATTTTGTTGAGAAAAAAATATAATGTGTAACTTAATGTCTCACAAAGTTTTCAATTGATTATAAATAAAAATTAATTACTTAATTAACTATCAATAATAAATTAAATTAATTATCGTGAATGAATTAAATCTATAATCTTATCTTATCTAATCTTATATCTTATATCTATATCTTATATCTTATACTACCTTAAAAATACTACCTTAAAAAGTGGCTAAGAAGGAGAATCATTTTTGGACCATTTTGTCCCTTTGCCAAATTTTAAATTTACAAAATATGTCATTATTAATCATAAAAGTATGAAGGTGGAAAAAAAAAACTTTTTTGGACAATATTATTTTTTGTTTTTAAGATAATACCTAGATTTTCCTTATTAAATTGATCTAGCACGAAAAATTAAATTATAATTAAAACAAATCTATCCGCCAACAATACTAATAGTTTTTTTTTTTATATATAACATATTTTAACAATTGTTTTATTATTTAATTAAAATAAAAAAAAATCATTTTTTACTACAAAAAGCATCGAAAGTCACTATTTATAAAATAATAATAATAATATTATTAATATTAACTATTTAATTTTCTTTGCATATTCTTACCTCCATACATAACCTATAAGTATTTAAGAGAAGAAGATGTTAGAAGATGAAAAGTTCTACCTCTCTATTTCTAAAATAATATTAATATTAATATTAATATTAATTATTTAATTTTCTTTGCATATTCTTACCTTCATACATAATCTATAAGTATTTAAGAGAAGATGTATGAGGATGAAGAGTTCTACCTCTCAATTTCTAAAATTTATGATTTTATCTTGAAGAAGATGTTAGAATGTGAAAAGATATATCTTTTTATTTCTAAAATTTATGATTTCATAAAAGTGTGAAGGTGAATTTTTTTTTTTTGGACAATATTATCTTTTGTTTTTAAGATAATACCTAAATTTTTCTTATTAAATTTATTTAGCACAAAAAAATTGACTCACCACCCATACTAATAGTTTTTTTTTTTAATATTTATTATATATTTTTTGTTTTATTATTTAATTAACATAAAAAATAATTTGTTTACAACAAAAAATATCGGAAGGCACTCTTTATACAAAAAAAATAATAATATTAACATCAAATGTTTAATTTTCTTTTCATATTATCATCTCCATACTTAACCGTATTTAAGAGAAGATGTATTTAAGTGAAGATGTTAGAATATGAAAAGTCATATCTCTCAATTTATATAATTTTAATTTCTAAAATTTATGATTTTATCTTTAAGAAAATGTTAGAATGTAAAAAGTCATATGTCTTTATTTCTAAAATTTATGATTTTATCTTTAAGTATATTTAATGATAAGATTTCAAATGTTTTGTAACTTTTATCTTCTACAACTATATAAAGAACTCTCTTCGACTTTTTTTTTTCCAAACATTTGGACATTCACTTCTACTTAGGTTTGTTTTCTTCTTTTATTCATTGTTTTGCTTTGCCTTATAACTTTTATTAGATTGCTTAATATCTAACATTTTTTTTTTTTGGGTGTTGCAATGCTTAAATCTAATATTTTATAATTCAAGAGAAAACCTTCAAGATATGCAAATAGGGAAGCTTGAACATGATATAGTCCATTGAAGTCAAACCTAACAACGTTTTTAAGTTAAGCGTACGAGTATTCTCTTGAAGTGCACAAGTATTGTCTCTTTTGTAAATGTATTTATCTTCTTTCAAATAATAATAATAATTGTGTTATGATTTTTAAACTTAATTCGTGGTACATGATTATATTCGTTGATTTTCTCCATAAAATCACAATATTAAAAAATGATTTTATTATCTTTATTTATTTTTTAATAACTGTTAGTTTTTTTAGTATTAAATAAAAAATAACTAAAAATTAAAAATTTTAAAATATTTTCTTAAATTAAATAAGATTTCTATTTAGTATAATTTCTAAAACTAACCATTGATACAAATTTTTTAATATATATTATATCTCATTAAATACATAAAATTGATTTAGGTTAATTTATTAAGAGTTTTATCAATTTATACCAAAAAATGAATAATAAAATTATGAGTTTATCTTTAATCATATAATGTATATATTATATCTATATATCTATATATATTTAAAAGTGAAAATTTGAATAATTTTGAACTTCTACAACCATATAAAAAAATTCCTCTATTCTTTTGCATAAAATTTGTTGTCTTATCTATGTTCTAAAAAAATGTTGTTTGAAAATTATGTATTAATTTATAATTCATTTATTCTATTGTAAGTGTAAATGAGAGTGTCGGATACCATACACAACCTTTTTTATTTATAAATTATTATTATATATTATATATGTATGATGAAATGAAAATAAAATACTATCAACATGATAAAATAATAGGGAATACCACGTGCATGGCACGTGTTAAAAAACTAGTTTAGAACAAAGGGTGCTTGCAAATATAGCAAAATTTAATAGTTAATTGAAAATATAGTCCTTAGTTGATAAGGTTTCGTTTCTTGTTTCCTACTTTCTGTCTTATGTTTCATGTTTCCTATTTTTTAGAAACTATAAACGTAAACTGGTTTGATAACTATTTTTGTTTCTTAAAAAAAAAAAAAAAAAAAAAAAAAAAAAAAAAAAAAAAAAAAAAAACTTAAGCTTGTTTGATAACTACTTTTTTTTCTTTTTTTTTTCTCCCTTTTTTTTAGTTTAAATAGAATTTAGTAATATGTTATAAAAATAATATAACATGCATTAAAATATATAAAAATAATTATCAAAATTTTACATTGCCTAATACAAATAAGTCCGGATGCAAAATTAAAAATAATAATAAAAGTGTATATATCCTTCAAATATTGTCCAAATTTGATTTACAATGTCATCCCCCACCCAAGCCATTTGCCTTAAATGATGTCGACTCACATCTAACTCAATTATACGACTTTGTAAATTTTTATTATTATTTTTTTTTACAACATGTGAAGGTGGGGGAATTCAAACCACATACCTTTTGGTCATTAGTAAAAGGTTTATGTCAATTGAGCAATACTCAAACTAGCTATTGCTCTATAAATTGTTTAACAAGTTTTGCATATCTTCAATGATCATTTATTCATTACTAAGAGATCATCTTAACGATCATTAAATCTAATGTAATTATGAACAGTACAACATGTTTTTTTTTTTTTTTGAAATATCAGTACAACATGTTGTTGGTATATATTTTTTGTGTGTTAATTGGATACGGAGACATTTGTTTAAAGAATAGGGAATGGAGCATTTGACACGTCAAAACAACGTTCAATAACATTTCACAATGAAGAATGTTGATGGTCAAACACTTCTTCCCTACATGAATTTGATGTCTCCTTTATCTAAAATCTCGTAAATGGTATATTTACCACGATATGATGCTAAAAATCCAAGCATATTTGCATATCCAAAATTGACTAGATAGTATTACTCTGCATAATATTAAAGACATAAAAACTTATGATGAAGTCATGTTAAATTAAAATATAACAAACACATAATTATATACCTCCTTTAGGCATAGGAAATTTATTCTCAGGATGTTTGATGCATTCAAGTAGTATGCGATAATCGTTGGTTGATCCTTTCCAATCAAACATGACATATGTGAATAACATATCAAATGAACAAACACAAATTATATTCCACATTGTGTCAGTTTTTCTACCACGAAATGGTATTTATTCATTTTGGGGAATACATGTAGAAATATGTGTGTTGTCAATTGCACCAATACGATCCTGAAAAATATGCATAAACAACAAAAATATATTTTCAAAATTTTATGTTTGTGAAAAAAAAATATAATAAAAATATTACCTTCAAGAAAATGTAATTTTTAGGCTTGGATATGATTTCTAGTGGTATAATTTCTATGTTGAGTAGACAAATAATTTATACTCCAATCTTACAAACCTTCTTCAAAACAAGGTTAAAAGCTCGAGAATTTTAGTTTGTCCTGAATGTTGAAACCTTTATGCTGCTATATGATTCCTTTCATTATGTTATGTAATATGATCAACAAAAAAAAAAAAAAAATAGCAACTTTCCCTTGAACAATAAGACACCTAAATGGCCAAAGCGAGCTTAGCTCAGCGGTAATTGACATGTACCCTCGACCATGAGGTCAGAGGTTCGAATCCCCCCACCCCCAAATGTTGATGTACTCAAAAAAAAAAAAAAATAAGACACCTAAATGCTTTCAAAATCATCTGTTTTTTTTTTTTAATCTTCACAAAATGCTATGAATGTAACTCTTTTCATCCTAAGGTAATCAAAACATCTTGTGTCATGGTCATTTAATAATCCAGTCGCATAATCATGACATTTTAGTGAAGACGTTCTATATGGCTGTCTAGAAAATTGCATCTTCTGAAAGGCCAACATACAGTAAATTGAAAAAGATGTGTAGAGCATCACCATCATCGTTAGAATCATAATTCTCAAAGTCATTGTCTTGAATCAAATCCATCTCAATATGGCATTGAAATAATTCCATGAGGATATCCTTAAAATCAAACACGAGTAAAAAAAATCTAAACATAAATAGACAAGAGAGAGATATAGATGAATCACATCTAAAATATTCATTTTGTAAGCAAATCACATGATTCAATGTTTAAGTTTAATATATCAAAAAGTAAATGACATAAAACTATAAAAGATAACAACATAATTGATTTTCAAGTTTGGATCAAAATAAAAGCACAAAGTGACATCTAAATATTACGAATGAAGTCTTTCTTCCTTGCATCAGGCATGAGTAAAAATAATTTTCTCCAAGCAAACATCTCCATGCAAAAGTTACAATACTTTAGTATAAGCCTTTCCATCAATATCTTCCATTGTTTTCAAAATTTTAAAACATTCCATCAACTCTTCATCAATAGCTTCTTTTGTCTTAGATGATTGACCCTCACCAACTTGAATAACAGTAGAATCAAGGGATCATTGCTTCTCTTTGCATTGTCAACTTACACATCTATAAATGAAGAAATGAAACTATCAAATTCGTCTCTCTTCGTTCAAACTCATTTTCCACTTTTTTCATGGCTATTATCTTTGTTGGGATTTATGTCCTAAAACTCGTGGATAGTAAATGTAACAAAGTTAAATATAAAACGTTATTGAAATGATTCAATTTCTGGTTGTTGAATGGTTATTTTAATTATGCATTAATTAACCAAAATCCAATAAACTAGAATCTTTGGCTATGATATGAATACTTGAACTTTATGTAGTGACATAAAAGTGGATCAAGTTAAAGTAATAGTCTAAACGGTCTATAGTATAGGGATAAGACTGGGTACCTTATCCTAGGAAAAACTATGTGACGCGACCCACTTTGTTTTAGTACAAACGATGTGATCCTGAATCGTTCATGTAGAGACATGCGAGTGGGGGCGTCCTATGCAAATGAGTTTGTATAAGATCGGACCACGAAATAAGTCACTTTCACTTTATAACGTCGTTTACTGTGAAACTGACATATTTTCAAGCAATGACCTAGATAACTCAATCTGAATCATGAGCTAGCTATGAGCTCCTGTTTATTCGGGATTATCCTTTGATTTGCAAGGGTGAAAGGGGCCCAACAGTGCCACTCAATAAGCCTACCACTTTGGGGATAAGACCGAGTAGATAGCTGGGGACATAGTCTTGCAAGACGGAATTTACTCCTACCTGACTTTAGGGATAGTAGAGAGGTTGTTCCCTTAAGTGCTGATTCCGGGACATGAGCATAGGCGCGCCATCCTCTCATTAGCCCGAGAGGTTTTAGGTTTAGTGGTCGAACCACAAATCAATTGTTCATTAGGGACTCAGTGGGGACTTAAGGAACAAGAAGTGCTATAGGGGTAAAACAGACTTTTGACTTAGCTATAGTTACGAACAACCTGTGAATGGTCGACTTACTGATCACAATTATATCGGGTGGACAGAAATATATCTACAGTGAGGGGAGTGAAACTACGGGTTATAGTGGAGTGTCCCGTTAGTTAACGAATGTTGGTTAGCTAGGTTAAAAGAGTTTAGCCGGTTAATCTCGTATTGTTAGAGCCCATGATTTGTAGGTCCATTAGGTCCCCCTGCTAGCTCAAACGGATTAAACCTTAAAACAGAGTGATGAAAGAATTTGAAAACATTCAAATTTGATTTAGGGAGATATCGTTAATTATATTCGATATAATTTAACATATCGGTTTAATTACGAATTAAACTATTAAAGAGAGAATTGAAAATATTTAAATAAGATTTAAATATTATAAATATGTGTCGCAACGTCATCGCGACGCGGAGCGGCCGACGTCCTTTCCTAAGGGTCTTGTTTGAGATGAGGGGTTTGGAGTCGCCACCAATCATCTTGGGGTGTGATTGGTCACTCACTATAAAGAAAAACCGATTTTTGAAAACCAAAAATTAGGCTCGAGAGTCGATTGAGTGTAGAGAAGGTGTTAGCACCCCTACAACACATGTTTAAAAATGGTTACCACATTTTATTTTAAAAATTATCCTTTTATAACATAAAATGGTCCTTTATTTTGAAGAAATAAAATAAATAAATAACAAATGTCCCACTTGATCTTACCTTAGCTTTAAAACATAAAGTAAGGATCTAATGTAGTGGGTGGGGTTATACCTAATAATTGCTTGTAATGTTGAAATTTTCTTTTAATTAAAGAAAATTTGTCACCTCAAGAATTTGAGAAATTATCTCAACTCTGTCATAGGTTGTACCTGAGTTATTTTGTCTCATATCTATTATTTCACATTTCATAAATAAAGTGTGAACTAATAATCATGAGTGGTATGACACCATTCAATGGAACAAGATTTTTTTTATATTTTTTAAAATTCCAATTAGAAACTTCCAATTTTAAAATTTAAAATCAATTGAAAGAAAAATTAAAAATCATTTAGAAATTTGAACTAAAATCAAATTGAAATTCAATTGGAAAGTCAAATTGAAGTTGATTGCAAAATATTTAGGCTAATTTCCAGACAGGGTGTTCCCTTTCGGTCAGCTTAAATACTCCTTCTTAGACAAAATTAGCCTAAAGTTTCCATAATCAACTTAACTTTTTTAACTTTTCAACATACTAAGCAACCAATATATATATATATATATATATATATATATATATATATATATATATATATATATATATATATATATATATATATATATATATATATATAAAAGAAGAGAAGATGGGCTAAACCTCATTAAAAAAAACACATATTTGATCTTTTGGTTTTTGAAAATTGATTAAACTTTTTAGCAATTGAAAATGATTTCCAATTTAATTGAAAATTCATAGCCATTGATTAATTTCCAATTTAGTTAAAATTGAAATTTACTGTTGATATAAAACTTTGAAATCCAATTAGAACCTATTGAAATTTATTTGAGAAATCCAATTTACTCGAATTGTAATTAATTATGGAAATCTAAATTAAAAATCAAATCGAAATTCATTTGGTGAATATCAAATTATGACTAAAATGACATTCATCAAGAATTAGAAACTGAACCAATTTAAGATTTTATTCAAATTAAAATATCAAAGAAAAAATAAAATTTTATTTGAATATTTCAAATCAAAACTGAATTGAAATTGATTTCTAAAATTCCGAATTAAACCAAATTAAAACATAACCAATTTAAAACCAAGATCAAATTGAATTGGAAATCCAAATTGAACCAAATTGACGTTGATTTTGAAATTCCAAAATGAAATTAAATTGGAAATCCAACTTTAGAATCAAAATGAAATTGAAACAAGCTTCAAATTAAAATTAAGTTGGAATTGAATTAAGATCTCTAAATTAAAGTCAATTAAAACCAATACGAAATTCAAATTAGAAATTTCAAGTTAAAGTCTAATTGAAATTGATTTGGTGAAATCTCAATTAAATTTATTTATCAATTCTAACTTAGAGTTTTTAAGTGAAAATCAAAATGAAAAGAAAGGAAACTTTAAAAAACATTTAAAAATATGAAATATGTCACCATGTAGATTAAACAAAAGGATTAATGGATAGAAAGAAAATGAAAAAATAAAACAAAAGAATAACGAAGGGAGAGTGGGCCCACCATATTTACCTTCACCTTCTTCCTCACATTCTTTCTATTTCTTTCCTTTCATAACTTTTTCTCCCTCCCAAATCTCACCTTAGAACTCATTGGAATCAATATGGGTCTTCGAACTGGAGCGGCATCGACGAAATTGTGCGGGCTATGGTAGCGGGCTGCGGCAGTGGCGACCATGTTCATTGGCTGGAGGTCGTCGAAATTGTGGTGATTCAAGGAAAATCACAACTGAGTTCTTACGGATCTCTCTAAAATCTCCTCTAAAACTCTCTCATTTTTTTTTTTGTGTTTTTCTCACTCTTTCCTCCACTATTTAAAATTAATCATTTGAATTAATTTTAAATTCATAAAATATTAAAAGAAACTAAAATGAATTTATGAAATTCATTAAGATTGAAATTTGAAAATTGTTTTTCAAAACTCAATTTTTTCTCAAATAATTCCAAGAGGCAAAAGATGTAAGCTTGCCACCAAATCCCATTATACACACTTTGGATGTCTTCATAAGATGGCTTCAAAATGCATGCTTAAATGCTGTATATATATGTGGTTTTTGAGAAGCTAAAGTAATGATGCTAGTGTTGTTTTTCATTGAAAATGAAAGCCCAAAATTCTCTCAAAACAGTATGCTCTCATCTCAAAAACCCATATCATTCTCTCTCTAAATTCATCATGTCTAAGCTCCCACAAGCTCGTTCTAAGGCCGGAGAATAGCGGGGAAGACTCTAGCGGTAGTCCATGACTCGATCATATAGAGAAATTACCAACGGAGCTCATGAATTGAAGCTTCAAAGGTTAGTATTTCGTATACTCTGTTTTTCGGTTCAAAATTCAGCATGCTTTCATGGACAAATTAATGAAAATCAAGGCCTAAGATCCGTAATCGCTTCCGCTAGAGTGTTCTTCACTCCTTCAATCTTCACCAACAAAATCTGTATTGCTTCCAACATCATTTTCATCTTTAGAATCTAGAGGAAGCTTTATTGATGGACAAACATTTGCACCTATAGCAGTAGTATCTCCAAAAATTCTCATAAGCTTTGAATAATGTGGGCAACCATTTTTTAAACTTCTTAGCTCTCTTATTCACCAATAAGAAATTGCACAACAATATATAAAATCAACCACAATTCAATTGATGATTAGAAATGGAAAAGAAAAGAAGTTGTAGTATAATTATATCTTAAAAAGATCATTCCATTGCTCATCTTCTAGAGTGATAATGCCTAATATTGGATCCCAACTATTTCCTATCATATCATTTAATATCCTTTTTGAAGTCTTTGTAAAATTGTCTTAATTTGTTAAACTTATTTTTCAATTGATCATGAGTGTAAGCATATTCAATATTAGTATTTAATTGGTTCCTCATATAATTCCAACTAATCCTTTGTAAATGTTGTGGTTTGTAGCAGCCTGTTTTGATAGAAAAAAAAAAAAAAAAAGAGGGAAAAAGGCTTTTTTTTAGGCGGTCAAGTGGGTGAGTGGGGGGAAAGTTTCCCCCCACATTTTCGGTCAAACTTGACCAGATTTTTTTTTTAAAAAAAAAAAAAAAAAAGAAAAGCTGAAGCACTCTCTCTCCCTTTCGGTTCTCTCTCTCTTTTTCTCTCTCTCGCTCGCTCTCAGCCTTCTCTCCGCCGCCGCCGCATGAATCTGTCCGCCGCGCCGCCATCACCTCCTTCCGTCGTCGAGTCCTTCAGTCGTGCCGCTGCCGTCTTCAGCCAAACAGCTGTACGCCACCTCGAGTCGTTTGAGATCGTGAGCGTTTGACGGTTCGATTAATTAAACAATTTGTAAGAACGATGTAAGTTTCAGAGCTGCGTAGTCTTTTATCGTTTAATCGAACACTCATTCGTTATTTACGTCGTGCAGCAAGCTTTCCTCTTCAATTCGAGCGATTCGAATAGTGGTTCTTCACGTTCCGGCAGCTCCAAGCATATTCAGGTTGTGGGTAAATGAGATTTGAAGTTTTGGGTGTTTTGTTTATGTTGGAAGAGTACCCATTAATATTAGCTATTGATTTCTAGGTACCCACAACGTTTGAAGGCCCAATTGTCGAATTGGAGCGAAGTTGGAAATTGGACAGCGAGCAGTAGTTTCATTTGGGTGAGTTTTCGGCCCTCTCAAGTCTTATGCTTTAGGAAATTGTTGAGTTTGGTGTGCCGCTGTTGTGTGAATATATATTTATATATATTTTATGTGTTAATAGACGAATATTTCGCATCACGAGGTTGGTGTTGTATCGAGTTGTTGGGTGATTTTCGATCAAGCGTAGTATCTCAATGTAGGTAGCCGTTGGAGTAAATTCTCTGCCTTAAACTCATTTAAATTGAGTATGGTTTACTATAGCATGAGTTGGATTTAAACCTTAAGTTGCCCCTTGGAATGTAAGTAGTTTTCTTTGGTTTATGTCGTGTGCTTTGGAATCATGCGTTTATTATGTCACCATGCTAGCATGAGATAAGTATGAATGGTTAGCCTTAAAGTTGGGGAACATGATTGTTATGCTTTTGACCCGCTGCGCGATTGATAGTTGATATGTAGCATTTGTTTGGGTTTCATGCTCTAGCTTATTGTTTCTTTGGAGTTTATCATGCTTGCGTGGACAAGATTTAAGCATCAGTCTTTACTTGTGGAATGTAAATGGGCATGATGAGCTTCTTTCAAGGCATGTCAATATGTGGTAATCTCGATATTCGCTATGACATATTTACTTTTGTATGGTTGGTTGGATAATCTATGGCTTGCCTTAGTGTTAAGATAATGGAGGATGGGATTAAATGGTTGTTGGAGTTGTGAATGGTTTGTGTATGCGAGGTCTGGCTCGTTATGGTTATAGGAGTGTATATTCTTATTTTCAGGTGCAAGGAAAAATTTTGGGTTCCCTCTGCGTATGCCGTTATGCTGCCGAATTTTCGGTAGCCTCATGACGGCTTAGGAATCATATTTACTTTGAGGGAAAGGATTAGGAAAGAAAAAAGAATAGGCTAGTGCCTTAGACGAGGGTCGTGTCAATTAAACACCTAGGACTGAGATGTAATAGACTGAAATGAGGGGCTTAATGGGCGGGACTTGGCTTCGCAGTCTAGGTGTCATTTACTAACTGTGGAAGTAAATTCCTGACTTAAACCCATGAACGCCCCACCAGTGAAATGGTAGCTTAGAGCGCTACGCGCCCATTAGTGCCTTGAGGGATGAGACTTAGCTCCTCTGACTGGGTGCCATCTACCATCAGTAGGAGTAGAGACCTCCCAAAACTCCCACATGTGCACTATCAGTGAGTTGGCAAACTTATGTATATATATAGGTGTACTAATTGAACACGAGACCCGAACTGCAGATAAATGAAATGAAATGAAATGAAATGAATGAGATTGAGATGACCTAACCCTTAGGCCCTTAACTCGAATAAAATGTTAAAACCTTGATTGCTACTTACTGAGTATTTTCTTAAATACTCATTCTTTTCCCTTACATTTAACTGCAGGAAGAGGTAAAGGTGTACAGAATGCGTGACGGAGTGCTGCTGAGCCATGGGTTTCTTTAGATTAGTCTTCCGCATTTTTTTTTTATGTTTCGAAATGCTTCTTTTGAACTTGTACAGCGTTGTTTTAAGGTCATTTCCGCGTTAGGTTTCGTTTGAATAACTAAAGGTTTCGTTTGTTCCGTTTTAACTGGGATCCCAGGTTGAAAGTTTTCGCAAAATTTCTAAGTATGTTTTCCTTTAAATGTTATTTCCTCGCTGTTCTTAGAAGTAGAACGAAATGCATGTAGTAGCGGCCTTAGGGTCTAGGCACGAAAAGTAGGGTCGTTACATGGTTGGTCGAATGTCCTTTGCAACCTCTTCATTCATCAAGTCAACAAATAAAGCCTCATTTTTTTTTTCTGGCCATGGTCCCTCACTTTTCAATTCATCAATTTCAACAACAACCTCATCATCAAAGCTTTTCTGACGTTTTTTGTGACATCTAGAATGTAAACAATAATCTAAGTCTAAGCACATAAAAAAAATCCAAAGTTTAAGCCAGAAGCAACACTGAAGGAGAAACAAAATAATAAAAAACATCATTTTTTTTTCAATTGAGTGAGTGAAGAGAATACATTTTAAACTAATGTTCTTTTACTCATCCTTCATTCATCCAAACATACTCTCCCATAGACCGATTACCAAATATGTTAGCTTTAGGGCTTCAATCAAACCAAATATTTTGATGATAACAAACTTAAATTGTTGTACTAATATTTTTAGTGTTTTAAAGTGTTAATCTTGTGGAGCTCGGAAAGAAAATTCCAACACAACTTGAATTGCTCGAATCGAAGTTCAAACAAGAAAGTTACAAGCAAAAGAAGATTGGAAGGAAAATCCTATGTGGCAGTGACACGTGGCATCCGACGTGGACTCCAACGGTCAAATTTGATGACATGGCCCCCAACAACCAACTTTTTGCTGATGTGGCGATGACGTGGCACGTGACATGGAAGATGACGTGGTAATCGTAGACGAATAG
The DNA here is from genome assembly GCA_017139565.1 of Luffa aegyptiaca. NCBI lineage: Eukaryota > Viridiplantae > Streptophyta > Magnoliopsida > Cucurbitales > Cucurbitaceae > Luffa > Luffa aegyptiaca. The sequence goes on from CM029397.1 coordinate 31,941,730, forward strand.
GAGTTTGACACGTGGCGAGTTGATGGAACAAAAAAAAAGAAGGAAAAATGAACATTTGACACGCGGCCCTCCGTGATGGCGACACGTGGCAAAATGTGGAATTTTCTGAAATGAATTTTGTATTTATTTAAGAAAAAAGGAAAATAAATCAGAATTCCAACTGCATGTCTTCTTCACGCACAGTGTAGACACCATATTTGGTCCAACTTGATTTTGATAATTTGTATTATGCTTTTTCCTTTTATTATTATTATTATTATTATTATTATTATTATGTAAAAAGAAAAAAAAGAAAATGTAAAAAAAATTAATTTAAATAGGAAAAAGAAAAAAATTATTCCTTCTTCCCAATGTTTCTCAATCCACTTCCCTTGTTTTTCTCATTCTTTCTCCACTAACCTCTCTCTCTCCCCCAATAATCTCAATCCTCTCTCCCACATTTCCACTGTCATTCACTCTTTAGTTTACTATTTTAGAGTGGGTTAATGAGCTATAAAAGGAGAGACCATTGATAAGAAATGGGGGGAACAATGAGGTAGAGGAAAAATCAAATTAGAGAGAAATGGAGTAGAAAGCCTAATTTGAGAAATGTTTTTGGGTCATACCTTAAAGCCCCACTTTCTCTCTCTAAACTCCAAGTGACCATCATTAACTTCGGCGGACCCGCACGAATCCACGATTTGCTGCAATCCCGAATGTCGGTAAGCTACAGTCGCCTCCTAACTGCCCGCAGCCACCTTGAACCCACAGTCCCGCAACAAACTCACACCTCAACATCAAACACAATGCTCTTGTGCTCGTCGAACTTCCTACTGACAACAAAAACCTACAGCAGATTCCGGCGACCCAAGGGTGATATTCCGACGACTTGACCCACAAAATAAAAAAAGATTTTGAAGAAGAAAAAAAAAGAAGAGAAAAGGAGGAAGACAATCGGTGGAGAAGAATCGGGGAGAGAGAAAGAAAGTGAGGAAGAAGGAAGAAGATGAAATGATGGTGGGTCTCACTTTTTATTATTATTTTGTTATTTACTATTTCCTTTTATTTGTTCTTTCTTTCTTTTCTTTATTAATTTTTTGGGAAAATACACTTTTGGTCCCTGAGGTTTGGGTTAAGTTACACTTTGGTCCCTGAGTTTTAAAACTCAACAAAAATACCCATGAGGTTTGAGATAAGCAGCATTTTGGTCCCTGCCGTCCAGTTTGCCGTTAAATGCTAACGGACTGCTGACGTGACCACATTTTTAATTAATTTTTTTTATTTTAAAATAAAAATAAATAAAAACAATAAAATATTATTATTTTAAATTATTTTTAAATCTCTCTCTTCTTCCCCTCTTCTTCATCCTCTTCCCCCAACCTCTTCCTTCTTCTTCTTCAAATCTCCGAAAGTCGGCCATCGCTCGCCGCCCCCGACCGCCGGCGACTGTTTTTTTACCTTCTCTTTTCTTCTTCTCTCTTACCCCATTTATTTTCTTTTCTTTTTTTTAAAAAAAAAAAATACAAAAGAGGGAGGAGGGACGTCCCTCCTCCCCCGTTTCGCTCTGGAAATGGAGGAGCCCTCCTCCCTCTTTTGTATTTTTTTTTAAAAAAAGAAAAGCAGAAAAATGGGGTAAGAGAGAAAAGAAAAGAGAAGAAAAAAAAAACAGTCGCCGGTGGCCGACGGCGGCGAGCGGTGGCCGGCCACCGGAGATTTGAAGAAGAAGACAGAAGAGGTTGGGGAAGAGGATGAAGAAGAGGGGAAGAAGAGAGAGATTTAAAAATAATTAAAATAATAATATTTTATTGTTTTTATTTTAAAATAAAAAAAAAGAGAATTTTTTTTAATTAAAAAATGTGGCCACGTCAGCAGTCCGTTAGCATTTAACGACAAACTGGACGGCAGGGGCCAAAATGCTGCTTATCTCAAACCTTAGGGGTATTTTTGTTGAGTTAAACTCAGGGACCAAAGTGTAACTTAACCCAAACCTCAGGGACCAAAAGTGTATTTTTCCCTAATTTTTTTTAGGAATTTTTTCCCCTTTAATTCTATATGAGTTTTGTTTTCTTTTATTCCAATTTGAATTTTAAAGTTGAAATTTCCAAATCAATTTCAATTTCAATTTTGTTTTTAATTGAAATTTCTAAATCATTTTCAATGTGTTTGTAATATGGATGTTCCAAACAAATTTCTAAATGATTTTTACTTTGGTCTTTCCAAATAAAGTTCAAAATGGCTTTAACATGATTTTTTTTTTTTTCTAAAATGGATCTCAATTTGGGTTTAATTTGAAAAATTTTCAATTCAATTGAACAAATCAATTTCAATTTAGTTTCAAATCTTGAACTTATCAATGTTTATTTGGTTTTAAATTGGAAATTATTTTCAACTTTTGTTAAATTGGAAATAAATCAATGTCTATTTGGTTTTAAATGGGAAATTAATTTCAATTTTAATTAAATTAGGAATATTTATGAACTTTAATTAAATTGGAATTCAATTTCAATTTTGGTTTGCATTAAAATCTCCAAATCAATTTCAATTTGTTTTGTTGGAATTTTAGTTTTAGTTTCAATTTCAATTTCCTTCCAAAATTAAATTTCAATTTATAAGGCCTAATTGGATATAATTTGGAATTTTAAATTTGATTTCAATCTTGTTTTAAATTGAATTTTCCAAATAAATTTCAAAATAGCTTTAGCATTTCTTTTTTTCGTCGAATGGTGTCATACCACACATAATTATTAATTCACATTTTATTTCTAAAATGTGAAATAATAGACATGAGACAAAATATTCATGTAAGACCTATGACGGAGTTGAGATATTAGATTTCTCAAAATCTTGAGGTAATAAATTTTCTTTTAATTAAAAGAAAATTTCAACTTGAATTTTAAAGTTTTAAGGCAAGATAAAGTGAGACATTTGTCGTTTAATTATTTATTGTTTTGTTTTTCAAAATAAATGACCAATTTATGATAAGATAAAAGGATAATTTTAGAATAAAATGTGGTAACCGTTTTTTGATGGGTGTTGTAGGGGTGCTAACACCTTCCCTACACTCAATCGACTCCCGAGCCTAATTTTTGGTTTTCAAAGACCAATTTTTCTTTAAAACAGGTGACCAATCACACCCCAAAATGATTGGTGGTGACTCCAAACCTATCCTCTCAAAAGAGACACTTAGGGAAGGACGTCGATCGCTCTGCGTCGCAATGACGTTGCGAAACACAGAACACACACATGAAATGCACGCGCCAGCCTTCCTTCAATAGAAACGCACCCGTGGCGCGTTTTCGCTCCCAGTGTGTGTGGGCTTCGTTTCATCCAACTGGTATTTTTTTAATTCTTTCATTTATTCTCAATTTTAATTCCCATCTTCCCCTAAACTTCATCCTTTTACACCTCATTTTCAATTTCAATGTCTTCCTAAATTCAATCCTTCAAATCCTCATTTTAATTTCAAATTCCCCTAATTTCAATCCTTTCAATCTCATTTTTAAATTCAAAATTCTTTCCTTTTTCTTTTTTTTTCATCAAATTAAATCTCCACCATCCATTTCAAATTAAATCCAATGGCTAAAATCGTACTTCCTCACCTATAAATTTGAGCCAAATTCCTCAGTTCAAATACACACTCAATTATCAAAATTCAAAAGCTCTCAAATCTCCCTACTCTCAATACTTGTCCAAAAATCCTCAATTACTCTTAATCGTTCTAGTGAAATTTGTGAGGTAGTCTTAGAGTGAGTGCTCAATTTTGTGTAATTAGCCTTGAAGGGGTATCTTTTGTGAGGTTTTTCTATTTCTTTTTGGGAATTGTATTAAGGTGTGGGTACACCTTGGGTTGTGAGAAAAAAAATTGGTTTGATCCTAAACCAGTGGAAAGGATCTTAGGTTTCTCTTTAGCCTAGGAAAAAAGGGTCGTGTGTTGGTTTGGTTCTCACTCACAAGGATCACATAGTGAAATACCCAAGAAGGAGTCTTGGGGAGTGGAGTAGGCAATTTGCCAAACCACTATAATTCCCAGTGTTTTCTTCTCTTCTCACTCTCTCTTTATTTTAGGCATTTTCATAGATAAATTATCAATATCGTAGATTGCATGCATTAGGATTTATCTTGTTATTTATCTTGCCTAAATTGTTATTAAGGATCTTGGGTTGCTAGCTAGTCCCTTGTTACTTGCCTTACCCGACTGACCCACACAACACTCTAGTTGGCACAAGTTGGGGATAGGTAATTATCTTAGACGAAAATTTCATGTACCTAGTTATGGCCCTAGGGTTAGAGACCTAAATGACTGCTTCCAGTTAGGTCCCTATAATGTTAGACCCCCATAAGTTAAGTTTCAAGTTATTTGATCTCATATTATCAGTTTCAGTCCTTAAGAGGGCTACTTACTGAGTATATTTTTATATACTCACCCATGCTACATGACTTTCCTTTTTAGCTGGTACTTGAGGACGTCTAGCGATTGGCGAGGGTCGTGACTTGATTGGCTATGGGATTGCAGCTGTAGATCATGTCTCTTTCTTCTAGGACTTTAGTTTCCTTCGTCTTAGGATCAGAGTTTTGTTTTTGGATATCATGTTTTGAAACTAAGAGTTTTCTGGAGTTTTGTTTCAAATATTCTAGTTTATGTTTTTATGACTTTTGCTTATGTTTTGGGCCCTTTTGATAAATGGAAAGTTATTTCTCTTCTGCTTTAAGTTTTTTTTTTTTTTTTTTTAATGATCTTATGCATGTAGTAGCGACCCTGATGACCGCAAAGTGCACGGGCCGCAAGTAATATAAAACGGTAGTAATACCGAGTATCGAATCCACAGGGAAGCGAAGCGAAAATTAAGCAAAAACAAAATCTCTTGAGCACTAAAAGTACTTAGGCAAAATAATATTTAGGGAACAACTCATGCAAATAAGAAAAATTTAAGATTTAAAGCAGGAAAATAATTTGATCAATCAAATAAAAAAAAAATATGGAGAAAGAGATTTCTTTAAATGGGAAGAGGGGTCTTGAAAGTCAATTATGAGCTAAACAATTGTTATAATAATCCTATCTCATTGCCCAACTAATTATACTCCTAGAATCTCCGTTAATCACATAGGTTCTCCTGTCGGTTTCCCCTAATTGTAATTAATTCATTTTAACAACCTAAGTGTCCTTAGCGCCATTAAAAATCATTAATTATTACGCTCTGATTCATTTTAGGAATCTAAGTTTAATCAACTAATCCCGGTGTCACGACGGACAATTAAACTAGTTGCATGGATTATGATCTATCCTAACTTCTCTCCGTCGAGTTTCCATTAAGGATCGAATCATTACACAATTGGCCAGATTGAATAAAGCATTAAGCACATCCATACAAATAATCAGGAAAAAGGGCAAGAGACAGATAATTATAACAACATTTCAACTATAATTTCATTCCAAGACCCCAAATTGGGGTTTAGCTATACATAGCTAAAATATCCATAACATTTACAATAGAAAGCATAATTTAAGAGCATAAAAGGAAAGGAATTGACCGTCGAAGAACCCTTTCGCCTGGCGCTCAGAGCTCCGCCGAACACTCCTTTGAGCTTCCTAAGATGCTCCCCAAAATTCCCCAAAATATTCCCCACTAAAGAATTCTCTCAAAAAGGCTAGAAAGCCTTGAGAGAGGCTCCAAAGGAGCCAAAGGAGGGAAAGAATGGATTGAAGAATGAATTGATTGATGGTAAATGAGGCACCCAAGGGTGCCTTTTTATAGGCCCGGAATGGGGGTAGCGTCGCGACGCTACATTGCACAGCGTCGCGACGCTGCAACGCACGCGTCTTGTTGCCCAAGAAATGGGTAGCGTCGCGACGCTACATTGCACAGCGTCTCGACGCTGCCCCAATTTTCAGAATTTCCAGCTTCGGTTTTGGGCTGATTTTTGGGCCTTTTCTTCACTTCTTTTGGGCATTTTCTTCATGATTGGCTTCATTGGATCCCCTTTTGATCCATGCTTGGATTTGGGCTTCATTTGCTTCATTTTTTGCACTTTTTCTCCCAAAATTACCAACTTTGCTCCTAAGGACCAAATAACGGAATTGATTAAATATTTTCATTAAAAACACGATTAAAGCACAGAAAAGCCTAATAAATTGGGACTAAAATAGCGACATTTCTGCTCGCTATCACACCCCCAAACTTAAGCTTTTGCTAGTCCCGAGCAAAATAAATTCTAAAGATGCATGAAATAGAATCGCTCAAGCCTCAATGATTTTGGAATTCTCAAGATAGAATGGAAAACATGCAAGTGGAATAAGCAAGCACCGCATACTCTTGAAGAAATCTTAAACTAGATTGAACTTAAGATTAATGAATAGCATGCTCAAGACTTATCTATTGATTCTTTTACTAACCTAGATTAGTCTTATGGCTTTCTCCATTTGTTTTCCCCCTACACTGGCTAAGAGCCCCTAATAGGTCGGAGTCCTTCTATCATGCAAAAAAAAAGAAACTAGGGTGCCTGTCATTTTCTTTTTCATGGGGGAGCAAAACTCTCAATTGATTTTTCTCTTTCTTTTGCTTTTTCTTTTGCTACTCCCCCAAACTTGCATTTTGATATCTAATGGTACTAGCTTTCACACTACGGTGCAGGGACCCTTAACCCGAATTTTATTCTCTGGTTGGCCTAACTGATCACACCGCAGGTAGCTCATTTTACCCCTAGGCTTTTTCTTTTGTGCAAGCAATTTTTTTTTTTTTTTTTTTTCAACAGATTTTACTTTTCTCTCAGCAGGCATAACATTTTTTTTCTACCTAGCTCTTTTAGAACAATCAAGCATGAACTTCCTAATATTAGAAATTAAGCCTATCGGGGTGACAACAAACTTTAAAAATCATAATAAGAATCTAGATTTTCAAAGATGTCATTAGATAAGACTATTGCATGCTTTAGACATCAAAACTAAGTATCAAAAATTTTAAAATTTCATAATTTCTGTCGTGCTCCCAGATTCCACAACATATAAACCATTTTCTCCCAAAATTTCTAAAATCACATCCTTGGCTATCATGGCTATCTATTCATGCATCCAAAAGAATTCAAATATGCTCAACATAGCGGAAGCCTCCCCCCCAAACTTAAACTAAACATTGTCCCCAATGTTTTAAAACAGTAAAGAAAATAGAGGGATACTGAGACTTCCCTGAGCTAGGAGCGCTTCATCCTCTTCCTTTCGATCCAGAAAAATTTGATTCTTGGAATTTTGGGATTTGCTTAAGGTGATCCTGCAGAACAAAATTGGATCACGAAGCAGAGAAAATTATTTACCGCAAAAACAACTATCTAAACTTTAATCCTTGGGTTGCCTCCCAAGCAGCGCTTTCTTTAACGTCTTTAGCTAGACGAGGCTCGGCACGCTTACGGAGGCTCGAAATAAAAATTTTCATCATCCTCCGGGCCCTGCAAAAAATCACGCACCGAGTTGCATACCGCAAACAGGGGAGAAAAAAAACTTTCCCCTGGCCCATCATCACTAAAGAGATTATCATAATAACATTGCAGAAAATATGTAACAGCATCAAATCTCTTTTCTAAGTCTCTATTCACAAAGCAATTGTTAACAGAGTCATCAAGCGTTATAATATCTACCGGTCTAGGATCTAAAGATGGCCTATCAATCATGCCAGACCATTCATCAGAAAAAACATTTACATGCTCCTCAGATTCCTCAGACTCAGTATTAAAAAATGATTCGACTAGGCTATCACATGACTCACTATCAGAATTAAAGAATTCAAGCTCTTCAGGGTCAGATTCTATACTATGCACAGATTCGAGTTCCTCTGGGTCAGTTTCTATGCTATATACATCATCAGGACACGAATCAAAGGTATTAACATTATCAGGGTTCATGCATTCAGGAATGTCAAGATCAGACTCAATAGATTCAGTGTAATCACGATCAGACTCGAAATTATCTACCAAGTAATCTTTTTTATGCATTTCATGCTCATCCTCAATGTCAGCAATTCTATATCATCATCAAAATTATCTATTTCAGGCAAATCTAATTCATTCTCAAAGGAAGGTAAATCATCAACTGCAGATCTTTCATTGTCACAAGCAGGCAAGTCTAATTCATTTTCAAAGTCAGGCAGTTCTAAATCATTCTCAAACAGAGGATTATTCAAATATGCATTGTGATCAAAATCCTCATCATCCATAGGCACTTCTCCTAAGCCTAAGCCAAGATTAAACTCTACCTCCTCATCATCGTCAGTCAAGTATTCAGGACCAATAGAAAAACATGTATGTAAACTACATACAGACTCATCTTGTCCAAAAATACTAAACACAACTTTTTCATCATCAATGTTCAAGGTAAGCTTACCTGTGTGGACACTGATCTCAGCTTTACCTGTAACTAGGAAAGGTCTGCCTAGAATAATGGGCACCTCCTTGTCCTCCTTCATGTCTAGTACCACAAAATCTACGGGGAAGATAAACTTGTTGACCTTCACCAGTACGTCCTCCACAACACCCATTGGTTGGGTAATTGATCTGTCAGCAAGCTGGAGAGTGACGTCGGTGTCCTTCATACCTGTTAAACCAATCCTCCTGTAAACAGAATAGGGCATCAAGTTTATACTTGCTCCTAAATCACATAAGGCCCTATCGAAAGATGCTTCTCCTATGGTGCAGGGAACAGTAAAACTCCCTGGATCTTTTTGTTTAGAAGGCATCTTCCCAGATACTATGGTACTGCTACTCTCAGACAATTTAAAATTTTCTTTTTTCAGAATTTTCTTTCTAGAAAGCATTTCTTTCATGAATTTCCCATAATTAGGCATGTTATACAAGGCATCTACTAAGGGAATATTCACAGACAATTTCTTAAACATTTCTAGAAACTTTTGAAACTGCTCATCTAATTTAACATTCTTAAAGCGCTGAGGAAAAGGTAACTCCCTGTAGTCAAAGGTTGGACATTCGCCCCTCCGCCTGGGCGGGCTAATGTGCGAGCCTTTGTCATGGTGGTTGCATGGGACCACTTCTTCCTCGTACAGTTTCTTGTTGTGCCTGCCATCCTGTTTTTATCTTCTTTTCTACCTGCAAAATTGTTAGAAAAATCACAATTTAAGTCAATAGAGTCAGGAGGATGTTGGGACCTTTCAGAGGAGGCTTTTTGTGCCTCAGCCCTTTCATCTTCATCCCTTCTCTTTTCTTCTTCCTTCTTCTTTTCTGAACTGTTCTCCAGCTGTCTACCACTTCTCAGTGTCACCATCTTGCACTGCTCTCTTGGGTTAGGCTCAGTGTCGCTTGGAAATTTTCCCTTTTGAAGGGCATTCACTGCTGAAGCGATCTGTCATATCTGAACTTCCATGTTTTTCAGAGCTGTGTCGTGGTTATTGACTGCTGTCTGGAGATTGACGTTCAAAACTTTCTGTTCCTTTACAAACATAGCCACCAACTCCTCCAGGTTATTCTTCTTTTCAGGCGCACTGGATGATGCGAAACCTGGCGGTGGCTGCAAAACATTCTTTGTATTTGAGTATGAGAAGTTCTCGTGATTGCGCAGATTCGGGTGGTAGAAGTTCGGTATTCCTTGTGAAAATGGTCTGTTCCCCACGTACTGGACTTCTTCCACATCCTGACCTTCCTTCTTCGAATAACCTTCAGCTAAGGTGGAAATGGATTTGACCACCTCAGATGAAGTCAACTTGTTCAGGGCGTTGGTCAGCGATGCCATCTGTGCCTTCAATGAACTTGACTCATCCAATTCATATAATCTAGCCTTCTTTGAAATTGCTCCCCTCTCGGTTGGCCATTGATAACTGGTTGCCGCCATTTCCTCTAACAGATCTTTGGCTTCTGTCACTGTCTTGGAAAGAAAACTTCCTCCTGCTGATGTGTCTAGGACTGTCTTAGTGGAGGGATTCAATCCATTGTAAAATAATTGCACTTGGAGCCAATCAGGATATCCATGTTGGGGGCACCGCCTAAGCATTTCTTTGTATCTTTCCCACGCCTCGTACAACTGCTCCTCGTCAAGCTGCCTAAATGTTCCGATTTCAGTCCGGAGCTTCGTAGTTTTGGCAGGCAGGAAAAATTTTGTCAGAAAAGCCTGGGCAAGCTCATCCCATGTACTTATGCTGCCCGTCTCGACTGATTCGAGCCAATCCTTTGCTTTATCCTGTAGAGAGAATGGAAATAACCTCAATCTGATAGCGTCGGCCGGAACTCCGTTCATCTTCACCGTCCCACAAATTTCCAGGAATGATCTCAGATGTGAGTGTGGGTCCTCAGAAGGGTGTCCCTTAAACGAGTTATCGCGCGCCATCTGAATCAATCCCGTCTTTAACTCAAAATTTGTAGCTTGGATTGGGGCGTAGACAATCCCAGAATTCTCGGTGGGAAGAACTGGCTGTAAGAAATCTCTAATTGCCTTGGGAGCTTCCTCTTGGTGGGCCATTGCTTCTGCTAATCTTTTCTCTCTTCGAATGGATCTAAGAGTCCTGTCTATTTCAAGATCTAACGGAAACAAATTAACCACCTTGTTCCTTCGCATACAATACTCCCAATCAATCAAGAGAACCAAACAAAATAAAACAAAAACAAATGATATTCACAAAATAATAAAAGAAAAATATTTACACCTAAATTACTATTTATCCCTTTCTTTTTGATGTCAAGAAAAATTAATTTGCTTAAAAATCAAGCTTCCCCGGCAACGGCGCCAAAAACTTGATGACCGCAAAGTGCACGGGCCGCAAGTAATATAAAACGGTAGTAATACCGAGTATCGAATCCACAGGGAAGCGAAGCGAAAATTAAGCAAAAACAAAATCTCTTGAACACTAAAAGTACTTAGGCAAAATAATATTTAGGGAACAACTCATGCAAATAAGAAAAATTTAAGATTTAAAGCAGGAAAATAATTTGATCAATCAAATAAAAAAAAAATATGGAGAAAGAGATTTCTTTAAATGGGAAGAGGGGTCTTGAAAATCAATTATGAGCTAAACAATTGTTATAATAATCCTATCTCATTGCCCAACTAATTATACTCCTAGAATCTCCGTTAATCACATAGGTTCTCCTGTCGGTTTCCCCTAATTGTAATTAATTCATTTTAACAACCTAAGTGTCTTTAGCGCCATTAAAAATCATTAATTATTACGCTCTGATTCATTTTAGGAATCTAAGTTTAATCAACTAATCCCGGTGTCACGACGGGCAATTAAACTAGTTGCATGGATTATGATCTATCCTAACTTCTCTCTGTCGAGTTTCCATTAAGGATCGAATCATTACACAATTGGCCAGATTGAATAAAGCATTAAGCACATCCATACAAATAATCAGGAAAAAGGGCAAGAGACAGATAATTATAACAACATTTCAACTATAATTTCATTCCAAGACCCCAAATTGGGGTTTAGCTATACATAGCTAAAATATCCACAACATTTACAATAGAAAGCATAATTTAAGAGCATAAAAGGAAAGGAATTGACCGTCGAAGAACCCCTTCGCCTGGCGCTCAGAGCTCCGCCGAACACTCCTTTGAGCTTCCTAAGATGCTCCCCAAAATTCCCCAAAATATTCCCCACTAAAGAATTCTCTCAAAAAGGCTAGAAAGCCTTGAGAGAGGCTCCAAAGGAGCCAAAGGAGGGAAAGAATGGATTGAAGAATGAATTGATTGATGGTAAATGAGGCACCCAAGGGTGCCTTTTTATAGGCCCGGAATGGGGGTAGCGTCGCGACGCTGCAACGCACGCGTCTTGTTGCCCAAGAAATGGGTAGCGTCGCGACGCTACATTGCACAGCGTCTCGACGCTGCCCCAATTTTCAGAATTTCCAGCTTCGGTTTTGGGCTGATTTTTGGGCCTTTTCTTCACTTCTTTTGGGCATTTTCTTCATGATTGGCTTCATTGGATCCCCTTTTGATCCATGCTTGGATTTGGGCTTCATTTGCTTCATTTTTTGCACTTTTTCTCCCAAAATTACCAACTTTGCTCCTAAGGACCAAATAACGGAATTGATTAAATATTTTCATTAAAAACACGATTAAAGCACAGAAAAGCCTAATAAATTGGGACTAAAATAGCGACATTTCTGCTCGCTATCAGACCCTCAGCATGTTCTTAGTTCTTTTTTTAGTCGGGTCGTTACATTAAATTTGACCCAATTTCTTTTAATGATCTCAGGTTATATTAGCTTCGAGTCCAACTGCCACGTGGCATAATTTGATTAGACTGGTCTATGTCATCCGATGGATCAATAATAGGCATGTGACATTATTTGATTTGCCAATTTTCTATGTCTATTAACTTAATTTAGGACATGTATAAATTTGTAATTGGTGCCAAATTCATTTTACCATTAATTTAAATTAATGATGTGACAATTTGTGATTGGTCGAAATTTCTCATTCAACAAATGACCCTTTTTCGAGATTTATGTACAAGTATGTGTGAGTGAATCTTGAAAAAGATAATTTGAAATCAAAATGTAAGATATTTGTTCCTAATTTTGAGTTTCTTTGATGTGCCAATTGAATGAAAATATGAGTTTAGTTCAAATTTATTTGATTTTTTTTTACACATTTTTATGTCAATTGATAAAAATATGAATTTCAGTCAAAATTTTGATTTTTTTATTTGATAGCAAACTTTGGTTTAAATTAGTAGAATTTATACTCTATCTTAATTTCAAATTGCATTTTGGATAGTATTCACATTCTACTCAATTTGAAGTATAGAATTTAGAGTCCACTCAATCTTAATTTGAAGTAGAGTTTAAATTTGAATTTTCCTCCAATTTTGATTTGAGATCAAATGTGGATTATGTTCTAAATTTAATTTGAGGTAAAATTTTACCAAATTTAAACTTGAATTTGAAATTTGATTTGGGAGAAAATTTGGAGTAATTCCAAATTTTTATTGAAGATCAAATTTAGACTCTACCCAAAATTTAGGGTTTTTTAGAAAAGTAAAAACAAAATTGACAAAAAGTGGAGAAAACGGGTGAATCAGAATAAAATTAGAAAAAGGAGCGCGACCTTTTGTCGTTAGCGTGACGTGTACTGACAACGAGCCAAGGGAACGGTGAACGGTGAAAGGGAACGGAGTGCAGTCGCGCCTCTTCAAGAAGTGTGACTTATCCGCCGATAGAATTTTCCAACTTCGAAAAACCAGCTGATTTTTTTTTTTTTTAAAAAAAACTCATCCTTTAGTTACAGTTATACCCGCCCCTCACTTCTTCTCTCTTCCCAACAGATAACATCTGTATCTTGAATTTTTCTTTCTTTGTTTTTTTTTTTTTTTTCATTTTCGGTTCTGTTCATTTTTTTGTTAGAAGTAAATTTAACATATGGAATCATTAGAAGTAATTTGAATAATTATTTATGCCCCTCATCCTTCGGTCCATTTTCTGCAGCATATGGAATTTTTGGAAGTAATTTTAACACTTTTATCTATATTTAGGTATGAACATTTTTCTTACATAGACCCATTTTCAATGGGATGGAAATTTTCAAATTTGAATAAGTATATTATTTTGGAATTAATTTTGTATATGGGATGGGGAAATGGGATGGGAATGTGTTTTTTTACTCGAACCTTTTTTTTTTTTTTTTTTAAAAAAGATAGGGTTTGAGTGAAATTGAAGCGGAGAAAAATTGAAACGTTTAGTTATTTTTCAAAATTACTATTTAAATATAGTTACATTTTCCTATAAATTATAGATATAGGCCAAAGAAAAACAAACTTCAAAACATATAAATTATATATATATATATATATATATATAATTATAAAAATGCAAAATTTAAAATTAAAAAAAAAATCAATCATTAGGTTCAAATTTAAGAAAAAAATTGAAAACTAATATTTTTTTTTTTAAACATCATCATTGAACTAAATAAATTAAAATTAAAAAATAATAATAATAATTAAAAAAAAAATTGTGTCGCGCCTCTTGAAGAGGTGCAACACTAGTCAACCAATAGGTCGCACTTCTCCAAGAAGCGTGGGATTTTTTTATATATATATAAATAATGTACTTTAAAATATATATATATATATATATATATATATATATAGAGGAGTTCTGAAACTAATTCCAAAAGTAAGGTAGCTAAATCGTGTACGTGGGCCGTGAGTTCCATTAATCGTAGGCAATGGTCACGATTCCGAGGGTAAATCGCGTACCAGGTACGCGATTCCATAGCTAAATCGCAAACCAGGTATGAGATTTTTTTGTTGGCACACTGACTAGGCATTGTTGGCACCTGGTCGGCGGTGATGTGACGCTAGCAAACTCACGTACCGTGTACGCGATTTCCACGTTGGACTCGTGTACATGGTACATGATTTTCTTAAGTAAATCGTGTACCACGTACACGATTTTGTGGTCCATGAAACCCTACCCCACTCCCTTACATGAACACGCCGCAAACAGACCCCGCCCCCCGGGTTTTCTCTCTTCTCCCTCCGAAAATCACCGCAAACCGCCGCTCCAGTCGACTATCGTCCGTCGACCTCGTCGCCGTCGCCGCTGCAGTTTGCCGCCCGTTGACATTTAGGTATTATTTTTGTTTTTCTTTTTTTGTATAAGAACATTTTTAGTGATGATTTTTAGTTTGTTTTTGATGGATTAATGAAATTTTAGGTATATTTTAGACTAATTTTAGGTTTGTGGACTGTTTTAGACTGCTTTGATGGTTTATGGAATGCTTTGTAGGTTTATGGATTATTTTGGACCAATTTGGGTTGTTTTTGGACTGATTTGGGTTGTTTTTGGACTGATTTGGACTGTTTTACAGGGTTGGATTGGTTGAATTATTTTATATGATCTGATTCACACTTTTGGGCCTTTTTTGGATTGATTTGTGGTGGTCGGTGTGAATATTTGGATGATTTATATATACTTTTTTGGGTCTCTTTGGACTGGTTTATTTAATTTTTATTTTTTTATTTTTTTTTGGATTGATGTGACACATTTTCATGCGGTTGAAAAAATAAATATTTAATTAATATTTTTCTAATTTTTTCAGTTCAAATTGGTAAAATATGTCATTGCCTCGTGAGGAGTTAGTGATACTTGAACCTCGAAATGGTGGGATATTGATATAGAGACAGAAGTTGATGAATTATTTGAAGAGAATGTTAATATTAATCCTCCCCCTAAATTGCAAAATGAGGAGCCACCTTCAAATATTTTCACACATATAAATTGGGAGATTATTAATTCAATATGTGAAGTAGGGTCAACATTGGAGGAAGGGGCAAGGTGTGTAGAAATGAACCCAAATGTAATCACCAAAGGATTATTATTTGAGAGTAAAAAAGATCTACAACTTGCCTTTAAAAAATATTGTGTTGTAAACCATTATCAGATTACTGTGTAGAATCAAATCAAGATATTTGGTATGTGAAGTGTAAACAATGGGATGAGGGGTGCAATTGGAGGCTTTGTGCCTGTCGGCGTAAAACTCATGGAATGTTTGAAATTACGAAGCTTGAAAGGGAACATTCGTGTTTATACCTAGAACTCATACAAGACCATTCACAACTGAACTCAAATTTTATGTGTAATGAAATCCAAAATCTTGTTCTAAGTGATCCTGGAACTTCCATAGCATTATTGCAAGAAATTATAAAAAAAGATTACAGTTATAGTGTTAATTACAGGCGTGTATGGCAAGCTAAGTGAAAAGCTTTGGTTAAAGTATTTGGTGATTGGGAAAAATTGTATGAAGAACTTCTGTATTGGTTGATGGCTTTTGTACACTACAATCCAAGAAGTCGGGTTGAATGGGACTACATTCCAACTAAGGTACCGGGCAATCTAATTTTTGGTCGAGTCTTTTGGTCCTTTGAGCCCGCAATAGAAGACTTTAAATATTGTAGACCAATGATTCAGATTGATGGTAAACACCTTTATGGCAAGTATAAAGGGAAATTATTGATAGCTTTATCTGTTGACTCAAATGAACATATATTTCCCCTTGCCTTTGAAGTTGTTGAAGAGGAGAGTACTTCTAGCTTGTCGTGGTTTTTACATGCCTTGTGCCTTTGTTACACAAAGAGATGGTATATGTTTAATTTCTGATAGACATGGAGGCATCTTAGCTGCTGTGAATGATGAGAAAAATGGTTGGAGTGAACCTAGAGCATACCATCGATATTGTCTTCGTCATGTGGCCAGCAACTTTAATAAAAAGTATAAATCAAAGCAACTCAAAGACTTGGTCTATAGGGCAGGACGTCAGCACCAAAGGCGCAAGTTCAACCGATGTATGAAAGAGTTGAAGCGATTAAATCCCGATTGTCTTGATTTTTTCACGAACATGAACCTAGAAAAGTGGACACAATCACATGACAATGGGTACCGTTATGGATGGATGACTGCAAATCTGGCTGAATGTATTAATGGTGTGTTTAAAGGAGGTAGAATGTTGCCCATCACGACATTGGTCAAGTGAACTTGGTATCGAACAATCCATTATTTTGAACAACGTCGAGAAGAAATCAGTGAAGCATTATATCGTGGTGAAACGTAGACACGATATGCTTTAAATAGACTCAAGAGGTGGGAAAAGAGAGCTGTTGCACATACTGTAAAGTCTGTTGATATAAGTACTTCAAGTTTTGAAATTGAAACGGGAATAAGTATGATTTCTCCATACAAGGGTCAGCAAACACAAGTGGTTTGCTTAAAAGACAACTCATGTACTTGTAACAAGTGGCAGACCTACAAGATCCCTTGCTCCCATGTAATTGCAGCTTGTAACCACATTTACTTGGCACACTTACCTTTTGTTGATGAAACATACAAACTATCACAAGACCAGCGATGCTACGAGAGTCAATTCTATCCTATACAACATAGAGATTATTGGCCAGAGGTACAATTCGAAATACTTCGTCCAAACAAGCATTTGTTGAGGGAACATGGACGGCCAAAAACTTCACGAATTCATAATGAGATGGATTGGCGAGAAGCTGGTACAAAAGTGCGTTGTGGTTTGTGTAAGCGAGAAGGACATAACAAGCGCACTTGTCCAACTCGTACTTTAGGCGCTTCATCTTCAACCCATGGATGAATAAGGTTTATTTTGATTCACATTTCATTTCTAAAATTTATTATTAGTTGATTAATATTGAATTTGATTTCGTTAAATTTCATCTACAAGTATGGAGCTCGTGTAGTGGACTTTGTAATGGATCCTGTAATGGATTTTGTAATGGTCTTTGTAATGGATTTTGTAATGGGCTTATGTTACTTTCATATTTGTAATGGACTTATGTGTTTTTGTCTACACTTTATAATGAATTTCCAGTGGACTTTGATTTTTGATCTTCACTTTGTAATGGACTTCGATGTATGTTACTTTCAATGGACGTTGTTTTTTAGGTTTTTAATGTCAATGGACTTATATAGTTGCCAATGACTTATTAGTTGCTAATGGACTTGTGTTTTTAAATTTTTAGTATAAATATGGAACCTGGGCCAATTAATCCAAGACACTTATATTTACGACGTACGCACCGTTCACAGTCGACATGAGATAATCAATCCACTACTATCTTACAATGTTGAAGAAGAGAGGCAGTGGTTAACAAAAATATTAATATAGATCAACGCATCGTGCCTTACGTACAACAGGCCAGATTTTGGGGGGTTGCACAGATTGGGTTCATGCAACTAAATTTGCATCTTATTACTGCGTTAGTTGAGCGATGGAGGCCAAAAACCCATAAATTTCATATGCCTTGTGTTGAGTGTACTATTATACTTCAAGATGTTGCAGTGCAATTCGGACTACCTATAGATGGAGAACCTGTAACTGGCTCATTACAGTATAATTGGGGTCAGGTATGTGAGGATTTTTTGGGAGTTCGACCCCCTGAATTGCATGGATCTATATTAAGCATTCCATGGTTGACAACACAGTTTTCAGAGTTACCCCCCAATGCCGATGACATCATAATACAAAGGCATGCAATAGCCTATATTATGCAATTGATTGAAGGGTTTCTATTTGCTGACAAGTCCAACACATTTGTTCATCTCATGTTTCTTCCTCTGTTAGGAAACTTCGAGACAGTTGGACAGTATTCATGGGGTAGTGCATGCCTTGCATGGTTGTACAGAGAATTATGTCGAGCTAGTAGTGCCAGTGCATTAGAGATAGCCGGTCCACTAATACTACTACAAGTTTGGACATTCGATCGGTTTTATATTGTCATACCACTACACGACTTACCGACCCCTGATCATTATGCTGGACGACCACTTAGTGTTCGGTATGTTAAATTTATGTATAATTTAAATTTAACATAAATTTGTATAATAATATGTGTTAATTATATTATATAATGTGCAGATGGAACAGAATTTTGTCTGCATCTGAGCAGAGTACAAATATGTTGATTATGTATCGTATTACATTTAATCGTCTTATGCCCAACCAGGTAAAACAGTAATCAATTTTTTCTCAAAGTTAAAAAATATATATTAACTTTAATTTCATCTATTAAATTTATTGTTTTATAAATTTCAGATCACATGGATACCATATACACCTGATATTATGGCCTTACTACCGGAATACTGCCATAATGGACAGGAGATTTGGTTGACTGTAAGCCCTCTCATATGTTTTCATATTGTAGAGTGGCATTACCCAAATCGAGTGCTGAGACAATTTGGAATGCGACAAATGGTGCCGCCATATTGTGATACAGGCATGGAGTTACATCAGTTGGACTGGCGAGGTAAGCACGATCACAATTGGCGACAATATCATGCAACATTTATATCACTGTGGCGTGCACGTCGTGATCATTGTGTCTTGGGTGACATCGTAGATATGCCAGCTGTGTCCGATGACTACTTACATTGGTATGATTCAATCACAAGGAGGTATATCACACGTGAGGGTGCTTACTATGCTTGCACGATAAATAGTATATACTTCGATTTGTTATTATAAAATTTCAGTTATAAATATTTTTATTATATTATTTTAATTATTTTCTTCTTACAGAATAACTTTGTTCGAGATGTGCACCATTTTTCTGTGGAACAAAATATACCACAGTTAGGTTCTATGTGTGAGCAATACGTCACAAATATAATTGACATCATTCAACAAACTAGGAGGCTGACCGTTGCTGACACTGATCAGACACGTGCTCGTCGTAGACGTCATCGACAACAGGCTGCAGACATTCCACAACAGAACGAAGATAAAGAACCTCCTATAGTTGATGATGACACTTCAACTTTTCCTGTACAGTCACTAGCAGATCAGACAGACATTGATTCAAGTTCTGGTCATGGTGACATAACTCAACAAGATATTGATGATGTGATTCATCATCAATCACACATGGAAGTGCCTCAACCTCGTCGTGGAGCTCATCAGAGAAGACCACCACGCTGTGGCACTTGAGTTTGTATTAATTCCATAAGATTGTTTATTTGTAATTTTTTGTGCTAGCTTTTGTAATAGACATTCCGTTTAACGAAAAAATTGTTGTTTGTGAAATTTTAGAAAATATGTATGTTAATTATGAAAAAAGTAAGAAATATTTACTTCAAAATAATAGAAATATCCAATTGAAGGGAAGACAAAAAATATTAAATATAGAAAATAGGTATATTTGTGTGTTTTTTTTTCTTTTTACACTACATTATTTATAAAAAAAAATCAGAAAAAGATGAAAAATCGTGTACATGGTACACGATTTCACTACATAAATCGTGTACCATGTACGCAATTCCTGTAGTAATACCGTACCACGTACACGATTTCATCCATGTCATCGACACGAAAATCGTGTACCAGGTACACGATTTTTCACAACCCTATTTTTGTCAATAGTTTCTACTTTCACCCCTACTTTGTAATTTGTTATTTTAAGTAAATTATTAATATTATTATTTTTAAAACTACATTAATTTTGTCATTTCTTTTTTAAAGTACATTATTCGAGAAATTAGTCCAGAAGCGTGTACCTCTATTTCTCTAAATATTTTGAAAACCACATGTTTTCTGTAATTTTCTTTTCTTTTTTGTTTTTACTTTTCTATTTTAGAAATTCTGTCAAAATTTTGTCTCTCAATAGAATTTGGCCCCAATCTGGACCTTGGCTTAAAATTTGGATCATAGAAAATGATTTGGAGTGTCCAAATTTTGATTCAAAGTTAAATTTAATTTTTTTTGAGATTTTAAACTTCAAATAGAATTTAAATTCTATCCGAACCTTGGCTTTAATTTGAAAGAGAAAATTTTGAATTTTACTAACATCTTGATTTGGCATAAAATTTGGTGTTCGCCTATTTGATTGAGAAAATTCCATTCAAACTCTTGGAATGAAATTGGAATAGAATCCAAATTTGAGTCTTTATCAAATTTTTATTCAAATATAAAAGTTAAATTTGATCCTTAATAAGAGGAAAATGAATCGAAATCTGATAAAAGATCCTCACATTCAATTTAAGTTTCACATAAAATCCCGCCAAAATGTGGATTTTATTCCTACTGGAATCTGTAACCATCCATAGATCCTTTCCTTATATGACCAAAATATGATATTGCCTCCTTGTTAGGTTTGTCAAAGAAGCCAATTTGAGGTCTGTTCCGTAACCCTCCTCCTCTTTGTTGATTACTTTTGTGGGTTTGCTTCTTGTTTAATAGTTCACAAGTGCATCAAAAAGGCATTAGAATTTTGTCGTAGCAACATTCTGTGTTGTGTGGCTCCAACGTCGGTTCTGTCATGGTGTGGAAGTGCTTGCTCCCCGAGTAGTTGGTGAGTCTTGTTACATCAGGAGGAAGTGAATTTTTTTTTATGGAGGGGGTTGTCGACGTGATAGCCTACCGAATTGCAAGTTGCAACAAATAATCCTTAAAGCATACGTCATTGTCTGGGTTGTCCAAATCTGGGCAGTGATGAATTAGTTAAAGCATGCGGAATGGTGACATATGCATGGAAGAGAGAAGAAGATTTTAGATTGCAAAAAAAAAAAAAAAAAAAAATCTCTTCCCTTTTTTGAAATTCAACGTGCAGACAAATTTATGGTCATGGAGTTGATTTTTTTTTACTTCCAAAACCTTTTTTTTAACACTTTTTTTTTAAAAAAAAATTAAATGTTTTTTTTTCTTTCTTTCTTATTTTGTCATAGATTTTAGATTGCAAGACGAAATTTACTCCTACCCGCCTGTAGGGATAGTAGAGGTTGTTCCCTTAAGTGCTGACTCCAGGTCTTGAACAAAGGCGCGCCGTCCTCTCCTGGCCCCAAAGGAATTTATGTTTAATGGTTGGACCATAAACAAATTGTTCATTAGAGGATCAGTGGAACTTAAGTAACAAGATGCAACTTCAGGGGTACAATGAACTTTTGACCCGCTGCAGTTACGAACAACATGTGAAGGGTCGACTTACTGATTATGGTTGTATCGGGTGGACAAAAATATATCTACAATGAGAGGAGTGCAGCTATGGGCTATAGTGGAGTGTCCCGTTAGTTAAACGAATGTTGGATAACTAGGTTAATGAGTTTAACCGGTTAATCTCGGATCGTTGGAGCCGATGATCTGTAGGTCCATTAGGTCCCCTTGCTAGCTCATACGAACCAAACTTTAGAACAAAGTGATGAAAGAATTTGAAACGTTCAAATTCGATATAGGAAATAAAACGTTAACTATATATAATATACTTAACATAATAGTTTAATCATGAATTAAACTATATATAAAGAGAGTTGGAAATATTTAAATACACTTTAAATATTACAAGTATGTATGTGATACATATTTCCATTTGAATTACATATGAATAGGAATTCAAAATTCAAACGATCGGTTTTGTGAGAGATCGGGATTGGGTGCAACTATTTATTTTAATATTTGATATTAAATTAAATAAATATAATTAATTAAAATATTTAAAATTGGTTTTATTTAAAATTAATCGATTGAATTAATTTTATTTAAAATTAATTTATGTAAAATGAAAATGCATTTCATTTTGCAATTTCATGTGGTGGCTAACTTTCATGAATTTCAATCATGCAAAATACATGGCCTTGCCACCTTGAAGGATGACTAATCTCATTCCTTTGTGGGTTGTCTCTTCATATATATACTTGATATGCATGAAAATGGCTGAATGCATCTTGCTGAGAATTTTGAGAAACTAAGGGCCCGTTTGATAACCATTTCAGTTTTTGGTTTTTGGTTTCCTATTTTTTAAAAACAAAAACCACATATGTTTGATAACTGTTTTTTGTTTTCTGTTTTTAAAAAACAGAAAACCAACCTTGTTTGATAACTGTTTTTGGTTTTCAGTTTTTTAAAAATTAGAAAGATGAAAAGATATTTTAGAGAGAGAAAAATGTGTAAAGGCGTTGAAACAAAAATTTAGAGACACAAATATAAATGTTTTCAAGAGATTTTTTTTTTTGAAAAGACGAGAGAAAAGTTAAACATAGAAAATTTAGAGAGAAGAAAGAAAATGTTTAGAGAAAGAATATTAGTTAGACTCGAGAAAAGATATTAGTTAGAGAAAAAATAGAAAACAAGTTAGAGTAAAAGCGATAAATTTTAGATTAAAAAAATTAAATAAAAAAATAAAAGTTAGAGAGATAGTAAAGTTAAGAGTAAAAAATATGCTAAAGAACTAACGATAAATTAGAAAAATGAAGAAAAGTTGTAGCGATAGAAAATTTTGGTGACTTTTTTTTTTCAAAAGAAAAATTAGAACATGTTTATTGAGGAGAGAAAAGGTATTGACAAGTTTTTAGAAATAGACAAGTTATAGAGAAAAAAAAAAGTTTTGAGAGAGAAAATTTTAGAGAGAGAAAAATAAATTTTAGAGAGAGAAAAAAAATAGAGAACGAAATTTGTTGGAGAGGGAGGTAAAAGAGGAGAAAAGTAAGAATTAGAAGAAAAATGAGTTTTTGAAAAACAGAAATTTGTTTTTAAAAACTACTTTTTTTGGTTTTTGAAATTTACTTATAATTTCAAAAACGTTTTTAAAAAACAGAAAACAGAAAACATAAATGGTTATCAAACACCCCTGTTTTTTAAAAATGAAAAACAAAAACAGAAAGCAGAAAACGAAATGGTTATCAAACGGGCCCTAAGCTGTTGGAAGTTCATTCTCTCACAAAACCCATTTTTTCTCTCAAATATTGTCTCCTAAATTCATTACATAACGGTTCCCACAAGCTCGTTCTAAGGCTGAAGAATAGCGTGGAAGATCTCGGTGGTGGTCCATGAGGTGTTCGTGCTGAGAATCGAGCTTCGGAGTTGACGGATTTGACCTACAAAGGTAAGTTTTTGAAGCCTCTATTTTTGATTAACAAAACCATGCTTTTCATTTGAGAAATTTAATGAAATTAAACGCCTAAGACCCGAAATCGCTTCCGTTCGAATGATTTACACTCCTTCACCTTTTTTCCTCCATAACTGCACGTGTATGAAGGGGAAGTCTCAGTCTTCTCCCTAGTGCTATAGCGTGAAAGCAGTGTCTGAAAAATCAGTCTTTTGGCGAGTTTTGTTTTCCCCAGAAATTTTTTCTCAAAGTTCTCCCAATTTTCCTCTTACCAAAATCAAAGGATCCCACTATCCTTCTCAAGATCCCTTGGAGATATATCGGTGGCTTCTTTGTGGTGGTGTCCTCTTCAACGTCCTGCTGCATTTTTATGGAGATTCGCAGAGAAGAAACTCACAATCCAAGGTGTTGGCGTATTTCGATCAAGTCGTCGACGATGATGAGTTTACTCAAAGCATTTCTTCTCTATATATGATAATTAGGATTAGATCCTTTAATTAACAATTTTAGCATGCTTAACTTAGTTTTACAGCAAAATTAATGTTGATGTATGTCTCTGTATTTTGCCCAACGTACTGGTATTTTGGTTTGTTATTTAAAACTGAGTTAACGGTCTGGTAAATTTCCACTGTGCAAGGGCTTTTATCCGTGCAATTGGTATCAGAGTCATATCAGAATATTAATCAACGAATTAAAATTTGTGTTGGTTTTTAAGGTGGATTTGCATTATGAATGTTGGGTTTGCTATGAACTGTTTTGGTTTAATTGACCTTAGATTTACATTTTTTTTATGTGATTTGATCATGTAGGGGCCCTTTCGTTTTGGGCATTTTTGTGTAAATCGAGTCTCTGTAAGTCCATGTCTAGTTTAGGATTGAAGATCGAGACCAAATTTGGCCAAAAACAGCAGAAAACGGTGGCTGGACAGAAGAACACAATGGCTGGAATTGGGAAAAAAATCTATGCGAACACACGAGGGCTGACATCAGCACCTAACGCGCGGTCCAGAGAGGCTCGAGCAGTACACCTGAAGCGGTTCGGTTTGGTTAGCGGTTCGGCTCTGGTCCACTGTTTGAGGTGCGGTTCAGCGTTATTTTGACCGATTTGTTGACTGGTTCGAGTGGTTTAACTGGTTCTTGGCTGATTCAGCGGTTTTTCAGACCGGTTCGAGTGGTTTTGGCATGTTTCGAGCAATTTTGGTCCGGTTTCTGAGAGGCTGAAGGCTTTTAGGATAGAATTTTGTAAAATTAATGTAATTTTATGCTTTAATTTTATCCTATGGGTCAATTAACCAGTACATATGCTATTTACATGCTTTATGGATGTCATTTAGATATAATCTCACCATAGGTTAAACATGTTCATGCATAATTTATATTATAAGAGTTATAATGTACGGTTTTATGCATGATTAATTAATTTCATGATTTATTTAATATAACTGTTATGTTAAATTAATGAAATTAATAAAGCATGAAGCATGTAATTACTTAGTTAAATATAAAGAGTTATATTTAATATGATGATTGCAGCATGCTTGGTTGA
The DNA here is from genome assembly GCA_017139565.1 of Luffa aegyptiaca. NCBI lineage: Eukaryota > Viridiplantae > Streptophyta > Magnoliopsida > Cucurbitales > Cucurbitaceae > Luffa > Luffa aegyptiaca. The sequence goes on from CM029397.1 coordinate 31,966,584, forward strand.
TTTCTTGATTGACAATAATATAAATGTTATATTAATAATAGTAAGAAAATCGATGATGCATTGAGCATGAAACATCCATAGTAATTAATATAATAGTTATACTAAAATTCATGTGGTGCATATAATATGGTTTATTTAATTAACTTGAATATGATTGTTAATTGATTTAAACCTTAGGAAGCATGATTATAGAGCTAATCATTAAAATTTAAAAAATAGTTTTAAAATTAATGATTAGAAACCACCAATCTATAATCAAGAGTCGCATGCAAACATAGGATCATAGGTTTAATTAATTAATTTTAATTGGTTAAAATTAATTAGACCTAAGGTCATATTCTAATAGGATTAGAATTAATCTTACTTAGTATTACTATGATTATAAGGGAACTCTATTGGTTAAGTTCTGTCTAAAGTTGGGGATATTTAAGTTGATGGTTTATGGAACACCTCATACCTGGGAACTGACCCAAAAATACCTGAGTTGAATTAATCATAGTTTAATGTTAGCATGCAATGTCACTAGGTTAATTAAAGGAGTTTAATTTACCTTTTTTTTTTTTTTAAAAAAAAGGAGTTTAATTCACCTAGAACATAGTTTAAAAATCCTAAAATATACGGTAGGATACTTTAGTGGGAGGAAAATTACAAAACTAGATTTAAATCAAGTTTTGCTCCTACGTCCCTATATTCACAACGTGAGATCCATGCTCGGTTTCGTGTCGCCTTGGGCGCGGCCTCCCTTCGAAAAGTGTTTGTATGGGTCAATAACAAGATGAATGGGGAAAGTGTCTATAGTAAGTGGGAGCGGGACACGTGTCAATATATCCATCGGTCTCCACCCCTAGGTCACACCATGAGAGTCTTATGATCCGCTTGCGTGTTGCCTTGGAGCAACCACCCGTTCAGAGGGTCTCTTAGGTTAATTACCAACAGTTGTCTTTCCTAACGGTAGCTTGTTAGTGCGTACCTTTGGGATCTGAAAGTGGAAGGGTAACACTTACGGGGATGAGTTAAATGTGTTAACAAATCCTTGACCGAACAACAGTGACTAATGTTTATAGGAATATGAGTTATTCTAGAATTAGAATTAGCTGAGAATTGTCTCATTTTAGAGGAGTAGCTGATCACCCTTCGGTGGCTGTTTCTCTAAACCTCTAAAACATCGTTGCAAAACTAAATCAATAGTTTATTAGGGTTCTATGATTGTTTGTTTTGCTAAATTGATTGGATTGTTTGCAATTGTTTGTATTGCTTGTGTGATGGGTTAAGGCAAACATAAATAATACGGTCAATGTTTGTTTTCATTTCAGCAAAGTCTTCCTCAATCATAGCTCTTTTGAAAAATGAAAAACTTACCGGCAAAAACTATTCTATGTGGAAATCCAACTTGAATACGATTCTTGTGGTGGACGATCTGTGGTTCGTCTTAATGGAGGAACGTCCTCCGGCCCCTGCATGCAACGCATCCCAAGCTACGAGGGATGCCCATGACCGGTGGAAAAAGGCTAATGAAAAGGCCCGCGTCTACATCTTGGCCAGCTTATCTGAAGTCTTGACCAAGAGGTTTGAGGCTGTGGAAACTGCGAGGGAGATTATGAACTCTCTCTAGGAGATGTTTGGATTACCGTAATATCAACTCCACCACGAAGCCCTCAAATACGTCTACAACGCCTGCATGAAAGAGGACCAATCCGTTGGGAACATGTTCTCGATATGATGGTCCAATTTAATGTGGCCGACGCCAATGGCAGGGTCATTTGTGAGAGAAGTTAGGTGGCGTTCATTAGGGGTGAGAAAAAAACACCTAAAAACCGATTCGACCAACATCAGTCGATCGATTTTAGAGTATATTCGATCGAAGTCGATTTTTCATATTGCAAAACCGACCATTCAGTCGGTCGGCGAGCCCAAGAAGGCTAAAGCCGATCGAACCGACCGACTGCACATAATTAAAAAAAAAAAAAAGAGAAAACTTACCACCCTCCCAACGGTTTCAAAAGACGAAATCAGCTACTGGTTTTCCAAAACCAGCAACTAATATTTAGGTGATGATTACCTAAAAATAGTATCAGTGGTTACTCCATTCATCTTCACGGTCCCCAAATCTCCAAAAATGACCGAAGATGGGAGTGTGGATCCTCAGAAGGATGCCCCTTGAACGAGCAGATCTTTGCCATTTGTATGAGTCCCGTCTTCAGTTCAAAGTTGTTAGCTTGGATAGGAGCGCAGATAATCCCCAAATTTTCTGTGGGTAATACAGGCTGTAAGAAATCTCGGATTGCCTTGGGCGCTTCCTCTTGTTGGGCCATATCTTCTATCAGTTTTCTCCCTCTTCTAATCGCTCTAAGAGTTCTGTCAATCTCAAGATCTAACGGAAGAAGATTAGCCTCCTTATGCCTTCGCATGCATTGCCCAAGATTTCCAAACAAGAAAATAAAACAACAAACTATTCACAAAATAAAAACTCAACTATATACAACCTAGATTAACATTCATTCTTTTCTTTTCAATGTTAGAAAATTAATTTGCCTAAATTAATTACTACTCCCCAGCAACGGTGCCAAAAACTTGTTGACGACAACCGAAGGCATGGGTCACAAGTAATATAAGACGGTAAGTAAAACTGAATATCGTATTCCATAGGGAGCAGTGTGACTTAGGCAAGAAAAGATTCTAAACACTAAAATTATCGAGAATGCACATTATCTAGGTAATCTAGCGCAAAGAAAGATAGATCACAGACAAATGAAAGACTAAAGCAATAAATGATCAAGCCGATTTGCAACACACTGAGGGATCACAGGTAGGATGAGACTTCGGGTCTTGAAATCCAATATATAATCTAATAAATATTTGACTACTTATTATTATGTCCGCCAATTATAGATCTAGAATCTACTTATTAACATAGGATCTCCTGTCGGTTTCCCCTAATTATCGTTAACTCATATTAATAACCTAAGTGTCCTCAGCGCTATTAATTGGGTTAAGTCTTAAGTCCTGATTCATTTTAGATCTCTAGGCCTAACCTGAAGGGGATGAAAGCCCCGACGCAGCGAAAGCACATCGATAGGACCTTGCGCCGTATATTAATTAATATCAAAATACCGTTACGAAAAGGCAAACCGAAACTTTAAACATGCTTTAAAGTCGTTGTAAAACGCTATAAACATGCTGAAAACAACTAGAAAATAAAACTACTTTTATTTTCATGTTTTTCTAAAGAAACGGGAAAGAACCGTTACATATCTTCGTTGTAGACTTGACCGATTCGCCAATGACGCTTCAACGAACAAAAACGCAGCAGCCCCCTTTTGATTTCTTCGCTGGAAATTTCTTCTCAAGAACACAATCACCAAAGAGGTTACACCGGTATGTCTCTAAGTCTAGGAGGCAAAAGACTTGTGGGAGTCTTTCTCTAAGAGGGAGGCTAGAGAGAATTCTAGGGTCTTGTCTTGAGAGTCTAAGAGCAAGAGGGCTACCAAACCATTAGGTCTAGTGTTCTATTTATAGGAGAAAGGCCATGAACAAAATATTCACATTAAATCAATTATTTCCATAAATGATTTAATTTATTCCTTATTTAATCAATCCATGATCAATCAATTCCATAATTGATTAATCTTTTCCACAAATGACTAATTACTTCCATAAGTGATTAGATCATTTCCATAAGTGATTAATTATTTCCATAATTGATTAATTTTTAATTAATTAACTCCTTAATTAATTAGTCACCAATTAAATATCACATATTTAATTTTCGGCCTTGAATTAATTAATTGCCCAAATTAATTTTAGGCCTTAAATTAATTAATTCATATTTGAACTCTTTCAAATTCCTATAAATTTAATATGAATCAAATTCACATTTATATTTGAAATTTCTTCAAATATTTATTTCTCTCATAATAATATATCAATATATATTATATTGTTCCCTTAGTAAATTGAACACTTTCAATTTACATTTATTACTTAGTTGCCACAAATTACTTTATGAGCTACCAGTGGGACCTAATGGACCTGCAGGTCAGAAGCTCCAACGATGTGAGATTAATATGTCAAACTCATTAACCAAATTAATCAATATTCGTTAACTGTGTGTACATTCCACTCTAGACTCATAGTTGCACTCTTCTCACTGCAGACATATTTTCTGTGTCCACGGATATATATCAATAACGGCTAGTTAGTCCTTCACGAGTGTCCGTAACACCAGCTGGGTCAAATTACCGTTTTACCCCTAGGTTACTTCTATTTCCTTAAGTACCAGTTCTCCTCTAATGAACAACCTGTTTGTGGTCCAACCATCAAACAGAAAACCCTCTCGTGCCATTGAGAGGGTAGGGCCCTTTGTTCAAGACTCGGACTCACCACTTAAGGGAACACTCATCTGCTTCCCTAAAGTCAGGAAGGAGTGAATTTCATCTTGCATGATTATGTTCCCAGCTCCCCACTCGGTCTTGTCCCCAAAATGGTAGGCTTGTTGAGTCGGCATATTAGCCACTCTCACCCATACAAATCAAAGGACAATCCCTCATGAGCAGGAGTCCATAATCAACTCAGGATTAAGACTAAGTTGTCTAGGTCGTCCTAGTGAAATAGAGACCAAACTCGTTAACGGTGTTATAACTAGTGGTTACTATTTCGCAGTCTGGTCTTATGCAAACTCATTGCATAGGATACCCCCACTCGCATGTCTCCTACACGAACGCGTTGGATCACTGGGTTTGTATCAAATACAAAGTGGGCCGTATCCATAGTGCCACTAGGATAAGGCACCGAGTCTTATCCCTATACTATAAACCCTTTAGGCTGTTTCTTGAATAGTGATCCCCATATGTCGCTACATATAGTTCATGACTCATATTACAGCCTAGGATGTCTAGTTTATTGGATTAGGGTTATTTTAGGCAAAGACAAACAACAAAATAACTAACAATACTTAATGGAAAAAAATACATTAATATCATTTCATTAATATTCGGTCAATGTTTACATTCACTATCTACGAGTCTTAAGGCATAAAACCCAACATAACCAACTACTCTCGCTGTCACTACTAATAGTTAAGTCTAGTTAATTGAGCTATGTCCTAACTTAGTTTCTCTCCATCGAGTTTCCACTAAGTAACAGATCAATATAAATTTGGCCAAAATTTATAAAGCATTACGACCACTCAATCAAATAATCAGTAATTGGACACAACAATAGTAGTCAAAATATCTTTCAATTATATATTCTCATTCAAGACCCGAATGTCGGGATATTAGCTATACATCGTCATATGAACAATCAAAACTTCTAGCATATAAATGTGTAAACAGTAATATGAACAAGATAAAGGGTATAAAACTTATCCCGACGTCGAACCCTTGCTTGCGCCTTGATCCGCCGGAAAGCCTCGATTGAAGCCCCGTCACAACCCCGAATCAACCCAAAAATGCTCACAAAACTCTCTAAAACAATTCTCTCAACCTCTCCCTCTATGAGGCTCTAGGAGCCTTTGGAAAATGCTCCAAATGATTCCTTGGTGATTGAAAACCGAGACCATGGGTCCCTTTAAATAGTACTCCAGTCGGCCTAGCGTCGAGACACTGACGTCACAGTGTCTCGATGCCATGACGTCACTGTCTTGTTCTCCAAGTCGTCTCAGCGTCGAGATGCCGAGGGTGGCGTCTCGACGTCGCCCCTCCTTTTGGACTTCCATCTTCTCGGCTTTTGGGCTGGTCTTGGGTCTTTCTCACCAGATTTTTTACCTTTGGTCTTCACTTTTAAGTCCTTGATTTGCTCCTTTGACCCACATCTTCATTATTTGGGCCAAAACTCCATGTTTTTCTCCAAAATTCATGACAAAGCTCCTTTGGGACATAATTGTTGAAATTAACATAATTAAACATTAACACCACAATAAAATCAAGCAAAAACACTTAGGGCGTGTTTGGGCCACTGTTTTTGGAAGCCCGGACTTCCTAAAACACCCCAACTCAGCGTTTGGGCCGCCTATTTTTGAAACCCGAAGTTAGGGTTTAGGAAGTCCCCATTTCAAGAGTGCAAGCACTGTTGAAGTCGCCCCTCTCTCTCCCACTTTCGTTCTCTTTTTTTCTTTTTCACTTTTCCTCTATCGGCTGGTTTTACCGCTTCTCTCTGTTGAAGTCGCCCCTCTTCTCTTCATCTTCACGTTGCTTCCTTCTCTCAGATCTCTCTTTTCATCTCTCCATCTTGACGTTGGTCTCAAATCTCGAAGGTATGTTCTCTCTTTCCTTTACCTTCACCGTTTTCCTCTCGGATCTCTCTTTCCCTCTCCGTTTTTCCCTCTCAGATCTCTCTTTCCCTCACCTTCGTCGTTTCCCTCTCGGATCTCTCTTTTCCTCTGTTTTTTCCAGATCGCATTTTTTCTAGAAACCCTAACTTTATTTTTGTTGTTTCAGATCTACCACTCCTTGCCGCTTCAACCATCTTGCCGCGTCCATGGTTGTTCCCTTGACAAAGAGCATGGTGGATCTGCTTGGTAGGTATGTTGGAGCTTGGTGAGGGGTGGGTATCGAAGGTTTGTTTTGTTTCCCCTTTTAGCCGGCCGATGATGAGTACATCGCATGCAAGCAGACCATAGTTCCCTCTTTTTTTTTTTTGTTACCATTTCTTGGTTTTGTGTAGTCTGTTCTATCATATTTCTCTCTTTTTTTTTTTTTCTGTCAGTGATTGTTGGTTCTGTTTACTGTATATTATCATATTTCCCTATTTTTTGTTTGTTACCATTTCTTACTTCTATTTTGTGGGTTCTATCACTTTTCCCTATTTTTTTTTTGTTACTGACTCTTGGTTATGCTTAACCTTGTTACAACTAGGTTTTTACCACGTGCGATGCACGTGTAATAATTTGACTAAGTTATTATGGAGTAAAATTAATTTAAAATTAATTAAGATTGTATATACATTCTTATATTAGTTATGTTTTTCCTACTTCTATGATGATTCTTTTTTTTGTTTTCTAATATGACTAATTTTAATATAATATAATATATATGTGACTTATCATAGCAAATGGAGTAACGATAATTATGCTAAATAATAATAAAAAATACATGTTAAAGAAATTAGTTTATAAAAATTAAACCCTCAAACTATATGATAAATTTAAAATTAAACACTCAAACTATCAAAATATAAAAAATCGATCTGTTTCTTTTCAAAAAAAAAAAAAATTGATCTATTTTAGTCAATTTCTCTTTCTCTCTCTATCTTTCGTCCAATCCAACTACTTCATTCTCCCTAGGCCATTTCCCTCTTTTCTATCACCCACTCTTTCTCTACTTTTTCTTTCTCTCCTCATTCTCTCTCTCGTGCTCCTCTCCCATTTTACTCTATTTAACTCCAACCTTGAAAAAGTTGAGTAATTATCTATCTTGTTCAGTTCAACACTATCTCTTTTGTTGTATATTTGTATACTACACCTCAATTTGGATTTATTTACATTATATTTTTTATATTTATTTGTTGGTCGATGTTCGTTTTATAGCCCATCCAAACCACAAATTTTACAGTGTTCCAATTTCGTTTCCAGAAGTATGTAGGTTTAGATAAATTAGGAAAAATAACGTCGTTCTTTATTCCGTTTCCAGAATAAAGTGACAATGGGAGAAAGTGATTTATTCTTAATGGATGCATTTTGTTTCCAGAAGTTTGTATGTTTTAAAGGAAACTATATTTAAACTAAAACAATATATTTTTTTATCTTCTTTAATCATTTACATTTACATAGTTCTTAAACATGACATGTAAATGATGGTGGTTACACATTTTAATCAAATAAACAACATAAGTTATCAAATTATTTTAAATGTTTTATATTTTTTTTTTCAAATTAATGTTGATTTAGCTATTAAGATATAATATTAACTCGAAAATAGTTTAACTATTAAGATATAATATTAACATGAATATAGAAAATTGATTTTAGAATCTCAAAATTATTTTTAAAACATTTAATTTAAAAACAACAATATAAAAATATTTGAGAATCATGGTATAGATAATTTCGAAAATCACTTTTTTTTAAAAGAAAATTGATTTTGAATGTTTAAGTGATTTTTAAATTTTATTTAATTTTGTTGAATTATTTCTATTTATTTTTGGATTCTATTTTACTGCACATTAAATTAAAGCTTCTTTTAGATTTTTTTAAAGAACCTTTTTAGAATTTAGCCTTTATAAAACCAAATATTAAATGCAATAATTTTCATATTTTTTTTAAAAGAATTGTCTCATAGTGTCTTCATCAAACTTGTACATATCAAAACCATAGTTTTAAGACATTGATATATAGAAATTTAAACAATCGTTGAAGATTCATATTTTGATACGTACATATTGTCCATCAACATAATTTTTTTTTTTTAAACGATTGACATTAGTTTTTCTTACAGATATCCACTTAACTTGGATACTCCACCCACCACATCTATAATATGAAATAAATATTTGTAAATAGTAGGATAATGCTAACATAAGTAATATATCTCCAATAACCTCTATGAGTTTCTACTTGTTTATCATTCAACAACATTTCAAAATCAACCAGATTATTTTGATTTTTTGTGTTATATACTTCTTCCACTTATTTTATCTCAGTCATTTGAGATAATGAGATCTCAATCCATGATGAACATTTTGATACTTTATATCTACTGGTTTATGTTATCGCCATAGATCAGATATGATTTTTTTTCTTCAAGTTTTTCACTAAATTTGTCAATGAGCTCATTGAACAAAGCGATCTGAACACGTATTCCCTACGTATAGGATATTTGTTTAAAAAATATGCAATTATATATGTTTTTTTTTTTTTTTTGAGAATACAATTATATATGTTAAGCATAAAGAAAATAACTAAATGCATAATACCTCTTTGTCCACAACCATCAATTTCATAATTATAAGGATCTCCCTTTTTGGCTTTGAATGGTTGGATTGAGAATTTTCTAAGAACATGCACTTTAATCTTTCAACCTTTATCAAAAGGTTTGAGTTCTTCAATTAACATGTTTGTCATCTGAATAAAAAAAAATTATTTGAAAGAAAAGAGTATGGGTTAATTAGATAGTTATTGTAATTTTAAAAAGAAATTTTTGAAAAATAGATGTATTTGAAAAGATTTTGGAAAACCAAGCTGATTTGTTGGCTTTATTACAATTCGTGTGTGCAAAAGGCGGATTCAGACATAAATCTGCATCTCACACACGCGAATTCATGATTTTCTTTTAATTTTTTTTAATGACAATCCGCCTGTGGCATATTCAAGTTATATATTTATTTCTTTATTTCTCTTTTTTTTTTTTTTTTTACATTTTCTTCTTCAATTTTTAATTTCTGTTGGTAGATTTATTCTTTATTTTATTTCTTTATTTCTCTTTTTTTTTTTTACATTTTCTTCTTCAATTTTTAATTTCTGTTGGTAGATTTATTCTTTATTTTATTTATTTATTTACTTTTTATGTTTTCGTTTTTTATTTTATTTTTTTCGTTTTCATATTCTTCATTAATTTTAAATTTCTGCTTTTTAATCCATGATTTTGTTTTAGAAAACGATAAATACATTAACATTTGAAAAAATTTATTTCATCTTTAATGATTTTCTTTCTGAAAAAGATATTAAGTGTTTTTTTTTTCTCTAAAAGTTGACATACCTAAAATTTTTTGCTAAAAAATTCTATAATTCTATAAGTTGTAGTCGTATAATTTTTCTTTAGTTTTCAATTATGAATTTTGAAACCTAAGTTGGATTCTATATTTTTTAATCTGTCTCTGGCGGATAATCATTAAAAAAAATATTTAAAATATAATCATAAATCCTCTAAATCTGCCTCCTGCACACACAGATTTTAATAAAGCAAACTAAATAATGGATTTTAATAAAACCAACTAATAGCTTGATTTTCCAAAATCTTTTTAAATGGATCAATTTTTTCAAATTTATTTTTAAAATATAATAACTATCTAATTAACCCGAAAAAATATACATATAAATTTTCATGACATTGAGAAAGGAAAATAAAAATGAAATTTATCCATCAAGTTACATCCACTATAATTATAACATATATGAACAATTGGAGGGGATGATTAATCGAATTTAGCTCTTTGTCCCTGGAAAGATGTGGTCAAGGCCGCCACCACCTTATTCTTCATATTATTTTCATTTCAATATTTATCAAATTAAGGTTTTGAATATACCTTCATTTTGAATAAAATTATCATGTTTGATTCTAAATTAACAAAATCAAAATCCTTCTCAGAACCAATAAGTTATCTATCAATAAATCAAAATCATTATAGTACACATGTTGTGAAGCAAAAGAATAACCAATAAATTATTATCAATGTTAAACAACTTATCATGTTCAATTTTAAATTGACAAAATCAAAATCAAAATTAATCAATTCAAAGAAAAACCTATATGCCTTTTTGGTGTCTCATTTTATGTATATGAAAATTACATCAAATAAATATAACCTCCTGACGGCAAAGACTTTCTAATTTTTGTGATTAGCAATTTCATATTTCATTTGATAAAACAGGAATAACAGTCGAAGGGACAATTTTATGTGTAATTTGACTTTCCTAAATTCAATGTTTTTGCAGGATTATAGTGTTTTATTTATTCAACAATTTGATGCGAAAACATTTAAAATCAAATTATAACAAAAAACTAAAAATAAAAATAAAAACTAAAATAAAGACGAACAATTGGAGGAGATATCTAATTTTAGACCTAGAAAATAAATTTTAAGGGAAAAAAGAAATTAAAGTTGGTCTATAACATATAATATTTGAAATCTTTTTCTAATTAAATTGATAAAATTAAACAAAAACGTTATAATTATAATTGAAGAGAGGTACCTGAAATGAACAATGGAGGAGATGAATAGTTTTTTACGTGAAAACGAATGAGAGAAGATGGGAAATTTATAGAGAGAATTTAGATTCAAATTCTAATTTGATTTGATTAGATATTCTTTTGAATTTTATTAAATTACAAAATTTGATTCAAATTTGATTTCAAAAATTGAAAATTAATTTAGATTTTGAATTTTGAATAATTAATAATTAATTAGATTTTGACTAATGTAATTATTTAAAATTTAAAGGGGTATTTTAGTCTAAAAATGTTTTTCATGGATCCTTGCTTTTTAATATACTAGTTTTTTAACACGTGCCTTGCACGTGGTATTTCCGATTATTTTATCATGTTGATAGTATTTTATTTTCATTTCATCATACATATATAATATATAATAATAATTTATATATAAAAAAGGTTGTGTATGTATCCGACACTCTCATTTACACTTACAATAGAATAAATGAATTATAAATTAATACATAATTTTCAAACAATATTTTTTTAGAACATAGATAAGACAACAAATTTTATGCAAAAGAATAGAGGAATTTTTTTATATGGTTGTAGAAGTTCAAAATAATTCAAATTTTCACTTTTAAATATATATAGATATAGATATAATATATACATTATATGATTAAAGATAAACTCATAATTTTATAATTCATTTTTTGGTATAAATTGATAAAACTCTTAATAAATTAACCTAAATCAATTTTATGTATTTAATGAGATATAATATATATTAAAAAATTTGTATCAATGGTTAGTTTTAGAAATTATACTAAATAGAAATCTTATTTAATTTAAGAAAATATTTTAAAATTTTTAATTTTTAGTTATTTTTTATTTAATACTAAAAAAACTAACAGTTATTAAAAAATAAATAAAGATAATAAAATCATTTTTTAATATTGTGATTTTATGGAGAAAATCAATGAATATAATCATGTACCACGAATTAAGTTTAAAAATCATAACACAATTATTATTATTATTTGAAAGAAGATAAATACATTTACAAAAGAGACAATACTTGTGCACTTCAAGAGAATACTCGTACGCTTAACTTAAAAACGTTGTTAGGTTTGACTTCAATGGACTATATCATGTTCAAGCTTCCCTATTTGCATATCTTGAAGGTTTTCTCTTGAATTATAAAATATTAGATTTAAGCATTGCAACACCCAAAAAAAATGTTAGATATTAAGCAATCTAATAAAAGTTATAAGGTAAAGCAAAACAATGAATAAAAGAAGAAAACAAACCTAAGTAGAAGTGAATGTCCAAATGTTTGGAAAAAAAAAAGTCGAAGAGAGTTCTTTATATAGTTGTAGAAGATAAAAGTTACAAAACCTTTGAAATCTTATCATTAAATATACTTAAAGATAAAATCATAAATTTTAGAAATAAAGACATATGACTTTTTACATTCTAACATTTTCTTAAAGATAAAATCATAAATTTTAGAAATTAAAATTATATAAATTGAGAGATATGACTTTTCATATTCTAACATCTTCACTTAAATACATCTTCTCTTAAATACGGTTAAGTATGGAGGTGATAATATGAAAAGAAAATTAAAAATTTGATGTTAATATTATTTTTTTTGTATAAAGAGTGCCTTCCGATATTTTTTGTTGTAAACAAATTATTTTTTATTTTAATTAAATAATAAAACAAAAAATATATAATAAATATTAAAAAAAAAAAACTATTAGTATGGGTGGTGAGTCAATTTTTTTGTGCTAAATAAATTTAATAAGAAAAATTTAGGTATTATCTTAAAAACAAAAGATAATATTGTCCAAAAAAAAAATTCACCTTCACACTTTTATGAAATCATAAATTTTAGAAATAAAAAGATATATCTTTTCACATTCTAACATCTTCTTCAAGATAAAATCATAAATTTTAGAAATTGAGAGGTAGAACTCTTCATCTTCATACATCTTCTCTTAAATACTTATAGGTTATGTATGGAGGTAAAAATATGCAAAGAAAATTAAATAATTAATATTAATATTATTATTATTTTAGAAATAGAGAGGTAGAACTTTTCATCTTCTAACATCTTCTTCTCTTAAATACTTATAGGTTATGTATGGAGGTAAGAATATGCAAAGAAAATTAAATAGTTAATATTAATAATAATATTATTATTATTTTATAAAGAGTGGCTTTCGATGCTTTTTGTAGTAAAAAATGATTTTTTTTTTATTTTAATTAAATAATAAAACAATTGTTAAAATATGTTATAAAAAAAAAAAACTATTAGTATTGTTGGCGGATAGATTTGTTTTAATTATAATTTTCTTTTTTGTGCTAAATCAATTTAATAAGGAAAATCTAGGTATTATCTTAAAAACAAAAAATAATATTGTCCAAAACAGTTTTTTTTTTCCACCTTCATACTTTTATGATTAATAATGGCATGTTTTGTAAATTTAAAATTTGGCAAAGGGACAAAATGGTCAAAAAATGATTCTCCTTCTTAGCCACTTTTTAAGGTAGTATAAGTATATATATATATATATATATATATATATATATATATTTAAGGTAGTATTTTTAAGGTAGTATAAGATATAAGATATAAAATTAGATAAGATAAGATTATAGATTTAATTCATTCACGATAATTAATTTAATTTACTATTGATAGTTAATTAAGTAATTAATTTTTATTTATAATCAATTGAAAACTTTGTGAGACATTAAGTTACACATTATATTTTTTTTTCTCAACAAAATAAACGTAAGCTTGTAATTGATGCAACACAATTCCATTTTTCAACCAAAATTATTAATAAAAAAAAATACACTAATTATAAGAGAACGATACAAAAATCAAATAGTAATTAAAATAAATCAAGATCCAAGATTCACACCCTTTTCTAGATTTGCTCACTTGACAAACATTGATATACAAATACAATCATTCAACTTCATCAAAGTTGAGTTGTAACATCAAAAGTCTAGGATTCGAGATAGATTCGACACATGCATCCCTAATACAATTATTCAACTTCATCGAAAGTGGAGTTGTAACGTCAAAAGTCTTGGATCCAAGATAGATTCGACGCATGCATCCCTTACAACGACTTGAATATACCATTACCAACACCTTGAGATGTTTTGAAGATTGAAGAGGCTTTGAGAGCAAAGAAAACAAAGAGAAAAAAGATGAAGAAATAATGAAACTCAAGTGTTGGGGAAGGAAATGGTGAAAAAATCCCATTTTATAGTAGTGGAATATGATAGTTACAAAACCTATTGAATTCTATAACTTCTATAATTCCATTATGAGTTATAATTAAAGAAAATTGTAGGAAAAGCTTTTTATATTCCCATCTTTTAATAGTTCATATGTATTTATTATTGTTAATTAAGTATTAATTAATTAATTTCCTATTTATATTTAATTGTCAATGGCACAACTTGTAAATTAGTAAATCAAAGCAAGGACAAAAGTGTCCAAAAAAGTTTTTCAAACATCCTCACCTTTTAATATATTATAGATTATAGATTTTGTTGGTTTTCACGTTCAAAATCATCTTCATTTTTTCTTGGTTCGTTTACTGTTCTGTCTCATTCCCCCTCCTCCCATCCATAACCTTCTGTTTTTGTGGTGTATTTTATTTGTCCATCTCTTCGTTCTGTTGAGTAGCTTTTTTTCGTGTTCAATTTGATTAGTACACTTGTTAGAGGTTCATTTACTTCATTTTGGGTTTATTCGTATGATTCTGTTTTCTAATTCGATATTTTTTTCCTTGATTTGAACCCTCTTTTTGGCCATTTTTCTTGCTTCAATGTGTTTACTTTATCTAAGCTATTTCGTACCAACCAAACAGAGGCAATGGTTTATATTTTCCTTTTCATTTGTGGTTGTTCTTGACGTAGTTCTTTGGCATCTCTGTTCCTATAATTTTCTTAGCTTATTCTAAAAATTTGTGCTTGTTTCCATGATTCCTATAGTTTGCATAATATTGTTTCCCTTACATGCTTTTCGAATGTGGTTTCTGTAATATTATGGCCTTTGTTCCTTCATAGTCACAATTTTGCCAAATTCGGACTTCCTTTAGCCCCTTAACTACCTGTTGTTAGCTTAGTTTTCTAATTAGTCATATTTCTATTATTTGCAGGGCCTAAACTAATACTTTTGGACACATTAGTTCGAGGTTTCGTGCGTTTGAAGTCCAAAATTATTTTTTAATGTATTTATATGATACATTCTGTTGTGTGTTTTTTTACACATGTATTATTGTTGCGATTGTTCCTTGTTGTGCACATTTGACTCAAAATTAATCCATGATATGATATTTCTTTCCATTCTATTGTGTTCTATTGCGTTCTTCATTCGACATAACTTGGAAAAAAAAGTTTTCCATATTAAGTTTTTTTTTTTAATAAAAAAAATACTTTTCCATACTTTGAATAAATAAAAAAGAATAGAAAGAAATAATTGTATTCTATTTCGAGAAGGAATTGAGAACATCAAGAAAATCTTTTTTTTTCTCCAATCTCCAATGTTCTATCTTTTTAGTTTTAAGTAAAAAAAACACACACACACACACTTTTCAACAATTTGATTAAATTAATAAAAAAAAAAGAAAAAAAGAAGAAAAGAAAATCATGTGTTACTACTTTGAAAAAAGTTGATAGAAAATAAGTTTTCATAATTATGTCCATTTTTTCATTATGTTCCACACATTGAGTAAATAAATAAATAAAAAGGCATGTAACAAGTTTTGAAAAAAAAAATTGATTATATTCAGGAAGATCAGTTTTTTAGTAACTATGGCAAATTTCGCATTAGTTGAGTTTTATAAAGAAAAACACACTTTCCCACCGTTTGAGAAAATAAAAAAAAATTAAAAAAAAAAACATGTAATTGGTGGTGAGAAAAATTGAGAAACTTTTCCAAACACACTTAAAAAAATTGAGTAAAACATACTTAAAATCTCAATTTTACCATGGATGGAAAGAACATTTTTATTAATTCAATTTGGAAAAATTGCAAAAAAAAAAAAAAAAAAAAAAAAAAAACAAACTCAGACTTCACAACTCTGCTCCCAAACACAGACTTCCTAACTCCAGACTTCACAACTCTACAGATTTCACAACTCCCCACTTCACAACTCCACCTTGTTGCCCCAAACACCCCCTTAAATCTAGGGATAAAATGTTAGCATTTGTGCTTGCTAACAAAGGGTGATAAGGGGAAGGCTCCTGTCACTGCTATTCAAGGCAAAGGAAAGGCCAAGGTTGTGGTCAACAAAGGGCAAGTACTTCCACTATAATGTGGATGGGTACTGGAAGAGAAACTACCCAAAGTACCTCACCAAGAAGAAGAAAGAAAAAGAAGGTAAATTTGATTAACTTGTTTTAGAAACATGCCTTGTTGAGCACGATCAGTTTACCTAGATACTAGATTTGGGAGCAACTAATCATGTCTGTTCTTTTCAGGAAAATAATTCCTTTCAGCAGCTGGAGGATGGTGAGATGACACTCAAGGTCGGAACGGGAGACGTCATTTCAACTCGTGCAGTGGGAGTTGCGAAGTTGTTTAATTTTTTGGAAAGAAATTTATTTTTCTTAAGGAATTGTACATTGTACATAGAATTAAGAGAAATTTAATTTCTGTCTCCTGTCTAATTGAACATTTGTACACTATTTCATTTGAAAGTAATGAAGCATTCATCTTTAAGAATGATGTTCTTATATGTTCAGCTAGATTAGAAAATAACTTGTACGTTTTAAGACCAACAAATACAAAAGCACTATTAAATCACGAAATGTTTAAAACTGCTGAAACTGATAGTAAAAGGCAACGTATTTCTCCTAAATGTAACAATATCTATCTTTGGCACTTAAGACTTGGTCACATAAACATCGATAGGATAGGAGACGTTTGGTTAAAAATGGACTTCTAAGTGAGTTAGAAGATTATTCACTACCTTTTTGTGAATCATGCCTTGAAGGAAAAATGACTAAAAAACCTTTTACTAGAAAAGGTTATAGGGCCAAAGAACCCTTGGAGTTAATACATTCGGATCTTTGTGGTCCAATGAATGTAAAAGCTCGAGGAGGGTATGAATACTTCATCTCGTTTATAGATGATTATTCGAGATATGGTTACTTATACCTAATGGGGCATAAGTTTGAGGCCCTTGAAAAGTTTAAGGAGTTTAAGGTTGAAGTTGAGAACGTGTTAGGTAAAACCATTAAAACACTTTGATCTGATCGAGGTGAAGAGTATGTGGATCAAAGATTCCAAGACTATATGATAGAACATGGAATCCAATCCCAACTCTCAGCCCCTGGTACACCTCAACAAAATGGTGTATCAGAAAGGAGAAATAGAATCTTGTTGGACATGGTTCGATCGATGATGAGCTATGCTCAATTGCCTAGCTCGTTTTGGGGTTATGCAGTAGAGACTACAGTACACATTCTGAACAATGTTTCCTCAAAGAGTGTTTCTGAAACAACTTTTGAGTTATGGAGGGGGCGTAAACCTAGTTTGCATTACTTTCGTATCTGGAGTTGTCCACATGCTTTGACAAATCCTAAGAAAGTGGAACCTCGTTCAAGGTTGTGCCAATTTTTTGGTTACCCAAAGGAAACGAGAGGTGGTCTTTTCTTCGACCCACAATAAAACAAGGTGTTTGTGTCAACAAACGCCACTTTCTTGGAGGAAGACCATATGAGGGATCATAAGCCACGTAGTAAATTAGTATTAGGGGAAACTACTAAAGAGTCAACAAGAGATGCTGATGAAGTTAGTCCTTCAACAAGAGTTGATGTAGGAGCTAGTTCTTTAGGTCCATCTCATCCTTCTCAATCGTTGAGAGTGCCTCAACGCAATGGGAGGGTTATAACCCGACCTGACCGCTAATTGGATTTAACTGAAACTCAAGTCGTAATACCTGATAATGGTGTTGAGGATCCATTGTCTTATCGACAAGCAATGTATGACGTAGATAAGGACCAATTGGTCAAAGCCATGGACCTTGAAATGGAGTCTATGTACTTCAATTCAGTCTAGGAACTCGTAGATCTACCTGAAGGGGTAAAACTCATAAGGTGTAAATGGATCTATAAGAGAAAGAGAGATGCAGTTGGAAAGATACAGACCTTCAAAACTAGACTAGTAGCAAAGGGTTATACCCAGAGAGAAGGGGTTGACTATGAGGAAACCTTTTCTCCTGTTGCTATTGGTGTGAGTGTGAACTGAATGGATGGATGTGAGATAAGATGATAAGTGAAATAATAAAGAAATATTCAGCCAACACTTAAGTGCAAGTATACACTGTCGCACGTAGTAATAAAAAAACCTCAGAAGTATTCCAAGGGTATCGATCCCACGAGGACTAAACTGGAAATTCAGATTTGATGAAGAAACTGCTCAAGTGATTGCTTTTAAAAAAAAGTAACCAAAGAAAATAAGTTGATTGATTGGGTTTTGAAAAGATAAACAAGCAAGTAGATAATAGAAAATAACAAATAATAAACAAACGAGGTGTTCAACATGGATTCATCCCTAAGGTAACAACCATACTCATGCAATATCTAACTTAAGAGTATTTAATGCGTTGGGTCAGATTTAACTTCCATTTGGCCCTTGTTTCCAAAAACCGTAAGCAAATACCGTTATGCCCATTTCTGGGACTCGACTCCGACATAGATAATTCACTAATGCAAGCTATAATCCTATAGTCGATATAGGGTGCCTTAGGCAGCTTGCCCTATACCGCCGAACAATCTCTTTCAAGCTTTTTCTCCTATATCACCTTTATGAGAACCGATATCGTTTGTCCCTTTCGAGATCAAACTCACATAGCATGCAAAGTCTAAGTGATCAAAGTAAACTCAGCAAGATTAGAGTGATAATCAATAAAGAATGACATGCATTAAACCCTACTTAAGCAAATAAAACACTTTCAAGCCATTAAACCCTAAGGGAACTCACCACATTGAACCCCTCAACGGGATTTAGCTACTCATGATGGGATAAAAAGCAAATGAACACATTTTCATTGAAATAATGATGTAAAGAATACAAAATAATGAAAAGATTCAAGAGCTGGAAATAAAGGAGATAGCTAAATATTATGGGTTTTTTGTTTACACAATCCTTCTAGAGTTCGCTAAGACACTCCACTCTCTCACTTTTACAAGATGGGAATGGGTGAAACTCTCTAAAAACCACAAGGTTTGATGTCTAACTCTCTCTCGGGTTAGAATTTAGTCATCTAAGAAGGACCTCGGGCATCCCTACTCATTGGCGTCGAGCAAGGGTTCTGTCACCACCCTTTTCTTCCAAGTGAGTTCTACTTGAATTTGACTTCGAATCTCGAGCTTATATAGTGTAGAAATTGGTTGAGGAGCTGCGAAATAGGTGTTGGAAGGTTGCCCAGTCAGTTTCGGGGTCAAAACAACCGGTTAGGTGCGAAGAAGACTCGTCAACAACGACCTGCGTGTGACTCAGAACGACCTCTATTTTTCCAGAAATGCGGTTGCATTTCATTTTTTGCCTTCTCACATTTCAGGGGAATTCCAGCTTTTCCTCTGTTTTTCTACACAGCAGCAAACTAAGTCAAATTCTCTTAAAATCAAGTCTTTTTAAGCACAAATGAGTTAAATTCAACAAAAGTAATTCTCAACACCCTATCTTATCAAGTGAAGCATAATTTGAGCTCGGGAATAGCAAATTGACCTGAACACTCAATATTTGACCAAGAAATGAGCTAAATATAAAGGTAAAATAGGTAAATTTTTTACCCTTATCAGCTATGTGAAAGTCTATAAAAATTCTCTTGTCCATAGCCACATATTATGACTATGAAATATGGAAAATGGACGTCAAGATTGCCTTTTTGAATGGTAATCTTAAAGAGAATATCTTCATGTTGTTGGGTTTTATGACCTAAAACTCGTAGATAGTAAATGAAACAAATTAATTGATCTCAATAAAGCATTATTTGAGTGATTCAGTAATTTGGTTATTGAATAATCGAGTTTGCATTAATAAACCCTAAATCCAATAAACTAAGATCCAAGGTTGTTTAAATGAAACTTGAACTAGTATGTGGGGACATACGGGGATCAGTGTTCAAGTAACAACCTAAATGGTCTATAGTATAGGGATAATGTTGGGTACCTTATCCTGGTGACACTATGTGATACAACCCACTTTGTATTCAATACAGATGTACTGATCCAAAGCATCCATGTAGAAGACATGCGAGTGGGGGCATCCTATGCAATGAGTTTGCATTAGACCGGACCGTGAAATAGTAACCACTAGATGTAACACCGTTAAATAGTTCAGGAGGGATTGTCCTTAGATTTGTATGGGTGAGAGTGGTTTGTTCGCCGACTCAATAATCCTACCATTTCAGGGGCAAGACCGAGTGGGAGCTGGGAACATAACAGTACAAGATGGAATTCACTCCTTCCCCTATTGGGATAAGTAGATGTGTGTTCCCTTAAGGGCTAATTCCAAGGCTTGAACAAAGGTGCGTCGTCCTCTCCTGGCCCGAGAGGAACTCTTGTTTAGTGGTTGGACCCTAAACAATTTGTTCATTAGAGGAATCAGTGGTACTTAAGGATCCAGAGGTAACCTAGGGGTAAAACGGTAATTTAACCCAGCTGGCGTTACGAACACTCGTGAAGGATTGACTTACTGTATTGGTCGATATCCGTGGACACAGAAATATTCTACAGTGAGAAGAGTGCACCTGTGGGTCTTTAGTGGAGTGACCCACAGTTAACGAATGTTGGTTAACTTGGTTAATGAGTTTAACCAGTTAATTTCGTATCGTTTGAGCTTCTGATATGTAGGTCCATTAGGTCCACCTACTAGCTCGTAAAGGGTTTTGAGATTAATAAGTCTTGAACATTAAGGGAATTAATATAATGTATGGAGATACATTATAGTATAAGTTTAATTAGAGAATTAAACTTTATAATAAAATTAAATTAATTTTGGATATGATTCAAAAATTAATTAATGAGAGATTTAACTATTTGAAAGTGTTCAAATATTAAATATGAATTAAATTCATATTGAACTATAGGTCAAAATTAATATGAATAGGGATTCATATTAAAACTATAGTATATGAGAGAATGCATTTTGAATATGATTCAAATATGAACATAATTAAATATGAGATATTTAATTTAATGATTAATTAATTATGAACTAATTAATTGATTAATTTAATTTAATTAAATATGATTTAATTAAGTTAAATTAATACTATAGGTAATGTGAAATAAATGATTAAATATGATTTAATTATTAATTTAATTAATTATAGTAATTAATTTAATTTAATTTTAATTTCAGTTAATTAAAATTAATTTTAATTAAAACTCCCAGCAGTTGTTGGGAGTTCACGGATGATGGGGAGTTACTACATCTAACTCCCTCATAACCTATCACTTGCTCTCTCTCTCTAACACTCTGTAGTTTTGCAGAAAAGAAAAGTTCTCTTTTCTCTCATCTTTGAAGAAAAGAAAATACAGGAACTCCTTGCTGTAAAATAATTCCATCTCCAAGACATCGGTTCCACCATCGAGATCTCAAACAACCCAAGAGTCATAGCGGGTGTTCTACTTGTGGTGGTTTCCTTCAAGGAAGAGATTACAGTAGACCAATTGTACGTGTTTAATTAGGAGCATCGTGCTGAAGAGTTTGGCCACGTCAAACACGTAAATTTCCTTGAATTCTAAATAGTTTAGAATACTGAAAAACTGAAGGTGTTCATATAACACATGCGGAAGCAATTGAAGATCGAAAGCACTTAAAAACATTAATTTTACTCCTAAAGCATGCTTGTTCTACAGAAAACAGAACAAAAAGTTTAGAAGAACCAACCTCTTGTAGCTCAAATGGATGAACCTCCTTGTACTGTTTTCTTTCTCCAATCAACTCTGGACAACCTATAGAGTCTTCCCTACTATTCTCCGGGCCAAGAACGACTTGTGGGAGTCTATAGAGATAGGGAATGGGAAGGGAATGCTTGAAGGATCAAGCTCTATGAAGATATGTGAAATGAGAGTGATTGAGGCACAATTTCAGCAGCATAACATTAAGGTAATTGCTGTATTTCTTTTCAATCTGATTCCTCCTCTACTTATAGAGTGAATCCATGCATGAAGAAGCCTCAAGATGCAAGACACATGGTGGTCTTTTGGGTGAAAGTGGAAGCTAGGTGTTCAAGCAACATCACATGCAAAGTATGCATGTTTGTGGTGTAATTCCACTTTGTATCTTCATGCAAGAGTGGAATTACAACATTTTCCACTTACCATGTGATTAAAATCAGATTTAAATTTGCATCTATGACATTAATATCAATTCTAAATATGAAATTAATATATACAATCATCTTTGAAGCTTGCCCAATTGATTATGCATGATTAATCAAATTAATCATCTTAATCTTGTGCATCTTTTATACATGAAGATTCATGTATATAGTATTTAAAACCCTTTTAAATACTTTATCTCTCATTTTCTAATTTAATTCATAATTAAATTATTGTGTCAAACACAATTTTACGATAATACCCTTTTTCCCGATTTTGAACGATTCAAAGAATCCTATCTAATTGTTCTAGGCTTTACTCCGATATGAGCTAGTAGGGGGACCTAATGGACCTATAGATCATGGGCTCCAACGATTTGAGGCTAACCGACTAATCTCATTAACCAAGCTTAACCAACATTCGTTAACTACCATGACACTCCAGTATAGCCCGATAGTTGCACTCCCCTCACCATAGATATATTTCCGTCCACTTGATTTAACCATGTTCAGTAAGTCGATCATTCACAAGTTGTTCGTAGCTATAGCTAGGTCAAATGACCGTTACCCCATAGTACTTCTTGTTCCTTAAGTTCCACTAATCCTCTAATGAACAATCGGTTTGTGGTCCAACCATCAAACCTAAGTCCCTCTCGACCCAACGAGAAGGTGGGGCCCCTAGTTCAAGTCCTGGAGTTAGTACTTAAGGGAACAACCTCTCTACTATCCCTGAAATGGGTAGGAGCGAATTTCGTCTTGCAAGACTATGTCCCCAGCTATTTATTCGATCTTATCCCCAAAATGGTAGGCTTGTTGAGTCGGCGATGTTGGCCACTCTCACCCATGCAGATCAAAGGATAATCTCGTATAAACAGGAGTTCATAGTTAGCTCAGGATTAAGAACGAGTTACCTAGGTCATCTTTGAGAAATAGTCAGTTTCTTCAGTAAACGGCATTATAAAGAG
This sequence comes from Luffa aegyptiaca, assembly GCA_017139565.1. Taxonomy (NCBI): domain Eukaryota; kingdom Viridiplantae; phylum Streptophyta; class Magnoliopsida; order Cucurbitales; family Cucurbitaceae; genus Luffa; species Luffa aegyptiaca. The sequence continues at coordinate 31,989,786 of CM029397.1, forward strand.
AAAGTGACTTATTTCGTGGTCCAGTCTTATGCAAACTCATTGCATAGGACGCCCTCACTCGCATGTCTCCACATGAACGATTTAGGATCTCATCGTTTGTACTTAATACAAAGTGGGCCGCGTCCATAGTGTCCCCAGGATAAGGCACCCAACCTTATCCTTATACTATAGACTATTTTGACTATAAACTTGAACTTGATCCTATGATATGTCCCTACATATAGTTCGAGTATTCATATTATAGCCAAGGATCTTAGTTTATTGGATTTAGGTTAATCATTTGCAATTTACATATTCAATAACATCTTTTACTGAATAACCTCAATAACGTTTTTATTGGAAATAGAATATGTTTAATGATTTACAAACTACGAGTTTATAGGACATTAAACCCAACAAAAACATGTTTAATCTGTAAGATTAGATCAATGGAAATCGTTTCTAAATTGTTGGCCCAATGTACTGGTATTCTGTGATATTGAAGTTGGTTTACAAACGATGAAAATCGCTTCCGCTTCGGATTCAATTCCTTCACATCTCTCAACCCGAGTGGTTCATAGCCCAAGGTCAAGAGCAAAAGGTTTGCAAGCTGAAACGATCCATTTATGGGTTGAAATAGGCGTCCAGATCTTGGAACATTAGATTTGATACTGCAATCAAAGCTTTTGGTTTTGACCAAAATGTTGATGAGCCTTGTGTATACAAGAAGATCAACAGAAATAAAGTGGCTTTTCTAATACTATATGTGGACGACATCCTACTCATTGGAAATGATGTCGGGTACCTGACTGGCGTAAAGAACTGGCTAGCGGCCCAATTTCAAATGAAAGATTTGGGAGAGGCTCAATATGTTCTTGGGATCCAAATTATAAGGGATCGTAAGAACAAAACGCTAGCGATGTCTCAAGCAATGTATATCAACAAAATGTTGTCTCGATATTCGATGTAAAACTCCAAGAAGGGTTGATTGCCTTTCAGCATGGGGTTCACTTGTCTAAGGAACAATGTCCTAAGACACCTCAAGAAGTTGAGGACATGAGACACATTCCCTATGCCTTAGTCGTGGGCAGCTTAATGTATGATATGTTCTGCACTAGGCTTGACATTTGTTATGAAGTAGGGATAGTCAGCAGGTACCAGTTCAATCCAGTGTTAGATTACTGGATGACCGTTAAGAACATCCTCAAGTATCTTTGGAGAACGAGGGACTACATGCTGGTGTATGGGACTAAGGATTTGATCCTTACGGGATACACTGACTCTAATTTCCAATCTGACAAGGATTCTAGGCAATCCACGTCAGGGTCAATGTTCACCCTAAACGGGGGAGATGTAGTCTGGAGAAGCATCAAACAAGGGTGCATAGCAGACTCCACTAAGGAGGCTGAGTATGTAGTTGCTTATGAAGCAGCTAAGGAAGTAATTTAGCTCAGGAAGTTCCTGACAGATTTGGAAGTTGTTCCAAATATGGACTTGCCCATAACATTATATTGTGATAACAGTGGAGCTATAGCCAACTCGAAAGAACCTCGCAACCACAAACGAGGAAAGCACATAAAGAGGAAGTATCACTTGATACGAGAGATTGTGCAACGAGGATATGTGATCGTCACCAAGATCGCTTCGGAGCACAACATCATCGATCCATTTACGAAGGCTCTCTCGGCTAAGTGTTCGAGGGTCATCTAGGGAGTCTAGGTCACCGAGACATGTATATTATATAATCTAGGGCAAGTGGGAGATGTGTAATGGGTATAAAGATGTCCTAGTTTATTGTATTTGTATATTTACCTTTTATGTAATGTACATTATACATTTAACATTTCCAGCTTTGGATTATTTATTGTACATACATACAACTACTAGAGTTTTAGTTCAAGTGGGAGTTTGTTAGGTTTTATGCCCTAAAACTCATAGATAGTAAATGTAACATTTGACCATACGTACATTAATAAAATGTTATTGATGTATTATTCAATAAAATATTATTGTTTGTATTATGTTTGTCTTGCCTAAATAACCCTAATCCAATAAACTAACATCCTAGGTTGTTATTATGAGTCTTGAACTGTATGTGGGGACATACAGGGATCATTGTTCAAGATACACCCTAAAGGGTCTATAGTATAGGGTTAAGGCTGAGTACCTTATCTTGGTCACACTATGGATACGACTTGCTTTGAATTTGGTACAAACGCAATAATCCAACGCGTTTGTGTAGGAGACATGCCAGTGGGGGTATCCTATGCAATGATTTTGCATAAGATCGGACTGCGAAATAGTAACCATTAGCTGTAACACCGTTGACTAGTTAGGTTTTCATTTCACCAAGATGACCTAGGCAACTTAGTCTCAATCCTGAGTGGGTTATGGAATCCTATTCACGAGGGATTGTCCTTTGATTTGTATGGGTGAGAGTGACCTGTATGTCGACTCAATAAGCCTACCATTTTGGGGACAAGACCGAGTGGGGAGTTGGAAACATAATCACACAAGATAAAATTCACTTCTTCCTGACTTTAGGGTAAGTAGATCAGTGTTCCCTTAAGTGGTGTCTCCGGGTCTTGAACAAAAGGCCTTGCCCTCTCAATGGCGCGAGAGGGATTTTTGTTTGATGGTTGGACTTCAAACAGTTTATTCATTAGAGGAGCATTAGTACTTAAGGATATAAAGATAACCCAGGGGTAAAACGGTAATTTGACCCAACTGGTGTTACGAACACTCGTGAAAGACTAACTTGTTGTTATTGGTCAATATCCGTGGGCTCAAAAATATATCTGTAGTGAGAAGAGTGCAATTGTGGTTCTATAGTGGAGTGAACCCATAGTTAACGAACATTGATTAACTTGGTTAATGAGTTTAGTCAATTAATCTCATATCGTTGGAGCTTCTGACCTGCAGGTCCATTAGGTCCCTGACGAGAGTGCAAGTATACACTATCAAGTAATAAAGTGGAGAGTACTCTGGATATCGTACCCAAGGGAGATGATGACTAGTCGAAAAACAAAAGATTCTGTAAAACAAGAACATCCTTTAACTTTGCAACCGATGATGGTAACCAAAGAAATAGTTTGAATGTAGGTTTGATTTAAGACATAATTAAAAATAAGCAAATAAATGAAAGCGGTAAAGATTTATGAGATAAGTGGGGGAATTCAAATAGTATGAACCAAGAGCTTTGGATTGCACCCATCTTTGCGCTAGCAACTTACTCAGGCATTGCAAACGCTTGAAGAATACTATTTATGTTGCCCACATAGACATGGTGCAGATAGAATCCTCCAGTTGCACCCGGAAATGCCCTGATAACTAGATTGTGAGTTAAGTCCTACTTCTATTCAGCTTCGTTGTAGGTGCCTTTAGAAGACTAAGCCAACCAGACATCTATTTCAAGGGCTAGCTGAAACTTAGATAAGTAATGCTCACGACTCTTAAAACTCTAGTGGCTCCAGTCCTATTATTTCTAGGATGCAAGAAAACAAAGTCCTATTTTTAGGATCTTTTCCACTATTGGTTTTGCGAACCCGTGCATTTAACTCCAACCTTTCGGCCATCAGCTAAACACAAACTATGCTAACTTAAATGATCAGTTTAAGCTAATAATGAAACTTAAACTTCAGTAAAAACAAACAATGCTAAGAGGAAGCAAGGTTGCCTTTGCATAGGTGGGGCTTTCTTCTACTCAAGGTATCCACATATTTGAATCCCTAAGAAGAAGCTTAACTCATTGATGAAAGTAAAATGCAAGGCAAAAAGTAAAGAGTGCACAAAGTTGAAGAATAAATTGAATTCATATGAATTAAATGGAATGAGTACAAGAATAATAAACTTACAACTTAAAATTAAAGGAAAATAGAAAAGTACAGCAGCTGAAAGTAAAGACTAAACAGAAAGATAAAGTGCAAGACTCGACTAAGGATCTTCCCCTCTCTATCTAGCTTGCTCTTGACCTCTTTCAAGGGAAGACAAGCCTTTCTTCTCTTCTTCTTTCAAATGGAAGAGCCGACAGAGGTTGAAAGATCCAGAACTCGGAGTGGTTACAAGATGAGAAGAGAGAAAAACTGAAAAACTATCCTAAGGACGAATTTTCGAGCTCCTCTTGCTTCTTGCATCTTGGTCGCCTTTTATAGACCTTGGAAGGTAGGGTTGGCTGCTGAGATCAGTGTGAGAGAGCCTTAAAAGGTAAAAATCCACGATCCTTGGAGATTTGATACGAGATTTGGCATTTTTGGATGATTCTATGAAGATCCCATGAATCTCAAAATTCTGTCGGAAAGTCCAGTTGCGGCCGCAAAGTCGGGCGCAAATCTTTTGTGCACTTCCTTGACACTTCTATCTTCAGCTGGGGCTACTTTCCTTATTGGTTTGCGGGCGCATTTCGAACACATCTTTAGGACCAGATGTGGGTGCAAATCTTCAACTTCAACTCTTTTGCTCCACTACTTTTAATTTCCATTTGTGGGCACAATTCCCTTGCAAAGTCTTCTGCACAAAAACATTAACTTTGGATAAATTCTTGCAAAAGCTATCTCTTTTTGTACATTTTAAGCATAAATTCCATACTTCTAAGATTTTTCACATGATTCTAAGACTTTTGCTAAATTGACTAAAAAAGATAAGATTTTAAGCACAAAATCCTTGCTTTCTAAACAATAACCTAGCCTTTTAAGGCTAAATAACACACATAAATGAGCGTTATCAGTCCCACCAATAGCTCATAAAGGGTATTGAGGTAAATTTTCTAAGGGAAATAATATAATGTATGTAGATGCATTATAATATAAAGTTTATAATTTTATTAAACTTTATAATATAAATTTATTTTGAATAATGATTCAAAATTAATTTATGGGAGAAAAATATTTGAAGAAGTTCAAATATTAATTTTAATATGAAATCAGTTCATATTAAAACTATAGGTTAAAATTAATGCGCATTTGATGCACATTAAAACTATAGGTTATATGAGAGAAATATAATTGAATATGATTCAATTATAGGGTTAAATTAAATATATGATATTTAATTTAATAATTAATTGATTGAAGAATTAATTAATTATTTAATTTGATTTCATTTAATTAAATATATTGAATTAAAACTATAGGTTATGTGGGAAATGCACATTTAAATATGATTTAAATGCAATAATTAATTAAATACGATTTAATTAATTCTTTATTTAATTAATTATTATTTTGATTAATTAAATGGTTTTTTAATTCATGTATTTTAAATTAAAATTCAAACTTGATAACCATAATTAGTTATTAGGTAAACGTGGATGGTCCACGTTCCTTTTTCCCTCCATAATTGCACGTGTATGAAGGGGAAGTCTCAATCTTCTCCCTAGTGCTCTGGCGTGAAAGCAGTCTCTGAAAAATCAATCTCTTGGCGAGTTTTGTTTTCCCCAGAAATTTTTTCTCTCAGAGTTTTCCCAATTTTTCTCTTACCAAAATCAAAGGATCCCACTATCCTTCTCAATATCCCTTGGAGATATATCGGTGGCTTCTTTGTGGTGGTGTCCTCTTCAACGTCTTGTTGTATTTTTGTGGAGATTCGCAAAGAAGAAACTCACAATCCAAGGTGTTGGCGTATTTCGATCAAGTCGTCGACAGTGCTGAGTATTTTCAATTCTTTTTTCTTTGTAGTTGTAATTTAAAATAGAATTCTAAAAATAATGTTGGGAGTGCGACGAGAGTCCCAAATTGGCTAGATAAGAGGATGATCATGGATTTATAAGGGAGGACACGTATTATCTCCATTGGAATGAAGCCTTTTGGGGTGTACCAAAAACAAAACCATGAGTGCTTATGCCCAAAGTGGACAATATCATATCATTGTGGAGATATGTGGGTGTTCGATAGTCTCTTACAAGTGGTATCAGAGTCATGTCCCGAACGTAGCCAGTGTCGGGTGCCAAACAAAGAAGTTGTGAGCCTTAATATTCATGGTGGCACTACAAGAAAATTGGGTTCTGCCGACGGGATTTCTCTCGACGCTAGAAAAACACGTCGGGAGAAGCTGTTTCTCCCGACGCAGACCAGACAGCGTCGGGAGAAACAGATGTGAACACTTTCTCCCGACACGGTCAATTACAGCGTCGGGAGAAAATGATATCTCTCGATGCACTTGTCAAGGGCGTCGGGAGAGAGGATACACGGAAGGGCTTCTCCCGACGCCATTAGTGAGGACGTCGAGAGAAGCCTGACGGCGTCGGCAGAAAGATAAAATAGGGCAAATTCTTCCTTAAGTTTCGTCGAATAAAAAAACCCCTCCCTCTGGTCAAGCTCTCTATTCTCCCATTTTCGATTGCCCATTCCATTGTAGCCGTTCTCCTTCAGTCCTTCTCAGTTCTCACGTTCTCACGAGTCACGCCCAGCCCACGTCGCCGACCAGATCTCTCTTCGTCAGCTTCGAGTTCTTCCCGTCGGCGCCGTCAGCTTCGAGAGCCTCTCAGACCACGCCGCTGTTTCAGGCTCGTCGTCAACTTCAAGTTCTCGTCAGTCGCCGTTTCAGGCTCGCCTTTGTTTTCCTCCCGCCGGCGAACCATTCTCCTATTTCAAACGAAACCTAGATTCCTCGTGTTCATCCAAATTTCCCCAATTATTTTAGGGCTTCTAGGATTTTCCGCGACAATATGGAAGCTGAAGGTAACCGTTGGATTCCCTTTGATTTTTTCTTTTCTTCTCAATCCGAATTTGTAGATGACTTGTTCATTTTTTTCTTTCGTGATTTTGATAATTTGATTATGATGAAGATTTGGTGTTAGAGACGCAAAATGATAATTTGATTATTATAAGAAGGGGGATTTGTAAGTGATTTTGGCTTTCTCTTTTCTCTTTATTTCTCCTTTTGGTTTTTGAAAATGTTTGATCTGCGGTTGATAGTGTACTTAGTGGCTCCCTTTTGTCAATTTGGTAGAATAATCATCAGCATTTCATTTCATTTCATTTGCATCATCATCCTCCAATATAGTTTGGTTGATCAGTTTGCTTTCATTGATGAATGTAGCTGAAAGTTCCGAGATTATATATATTCTATTTTGTGTTCATCTGTACTCAGTGGATCTCTGATAGTGGCTTAGGATCCTGAAATCCAAAGGAACTGTTCCATTTTCATACCCATTCTCCTTTAATTTGGGTGATGCTTAATTTTCTTCTTTTCTATTGAAAGTTATGGTTTCAGCTGCTTCAAGGTTTCACAGGCGTAGTTTTTAAGAACTGTCTTATGTTTCTCAAGAACAAAAATTTAGGAAAAACATGCTCAACTGTTACTTTTTAAAAAATTTCTCTTACTTTGTTTTCACATGTGTAGTTTTTTAATACAATAGAAATTGTTTTTCCGAATCTCCAACTTACAAAATAAGTTAGTTTCCTATAGCCTTGTTAGTTGAGTTTTGGTTTGTTATTGAAAATCGTGAGTTTGTGAATAATTTTATAGTGGTTCTAACTTTTTAAAGTTACCCAATCACAATTCTCAAAAGAATTTATAGGGAAGTTTTTATGCTAAATAGACGGTAAAAGAACATATGCTTTTTGTCTTTATTAGATGCTCAAACTATATAATCTGATGATGGTTGCTTCTTAACTTGCCAACAGTTTGAGGTCTTTACTTCTCAGAGTTCCTTAATAGGCACACTGAATGTGTGTTATTTTTTTCTCTTTAAGTCGTATTATATTTTGTTGATCGACAATATTATTGGGTTTTATGTCATAAAACTCGTAGATAGTAAATGGTGACAAATTGTTCACTTGTCTCAATACGTTGTTATTGAGGTTTGTACAATAAAGAGTTCTTGTTACTAAAATTGCACAATTTGACCCAAATCCAATAAACTAAGATCCTAGGTTGTTTAGATGAAACTTGGACTAGTATGTGGGGACCTACGGGGATCAGTGTTCAAGTAACAACCTAAATGGTTTATAGTATAGGGATAATTTGACCCAGCTGGCGTTACAAACACGTATTTGACCCAGCTGGCGTTACGAACACTCGTGAAGGATTGACTTACCGTTATTGGTCAATATCCGTGGACACAGAAATATTCTACAGTGAGAAGAGTGCAGCTGTGGGTCTTTAGTGGAGTGACCCACAGTTAACGAATGTTGACTAACTTGGTTAATGAGTTTAGCCAATTAGTCTCGTATCGTTGGAGCTTCTGATCTGTAGGTCCATTAGGTCCACCTGCTAGCTTGTAAAGGGTTCTGAGGTTAAATAGTCTTGAATAGAATTTGAAGTGTGTTCAAATTCAAGGGAATTATATTGTATTTGATACAATTAAGATAATGTATGCAGAAACGTTATAATATAAGTTTAATTGGTGAATTAAACTTTATATTATAAATTAATTTTGGATATGATTCAAAATTAATTAATGAGAGAATTAAATATTTGAAGGAGTTCAAATATTAAATATGAATTAGATTCGTATTAAACTATAGGTTAAAATTAATATAAATAGGGATTCATATTAAAACTATAGTATAAGAGAGAAAATGAAATTAATTAGATATGTGATATTTAATTAATTGGAGAATTAATTAATTTTAATTTAATTTGGTTAAATATGATTTAATCGAAATTAAAACTATAGTTTATAATTAATGTACATTTGATGCACATTAAAACTATAGGTTAAAATGAGAGAGATTTATTTGAATATGATTCAAATGTGTAATTAATTAAGTATTTGATATTTAATTAATGTGGGAACAATTAATTGAGAATTAATTGAATGGCCTATTTAATTCAATTGAATATGATTGAATTAAAACTTTATGTTATAATTGATTTAATTAAAATTGGTTTAATTAAATTAATTATAATTAATTAAATAATTATTTATTATTTAATTTAACGGCCTGGATCACGTTGATTATGATCAACGGTGGAGATCCTGTAGGGAAGTTAACCTCCCTTATTCCCACGTATCAGTTAGGGGTCAGTGAAGGACTGATCACTTTCTCACTCTCATTCTAACGCAGATTACAGAGAAGAAGGCTCTCTCAGAAGGTCTCTCTCTTATGAATTCTCTCTGAGAAAACAGCCACTATTGGTTGATTTCTCATTCCCTATTCAAGATTGGATCACATAATCCAAGCCTCAAGGATTCAGAGCATAGCGGGTGATCCGATTGGTGGTGTCCGTTAGAAGATCAAAGAACGTGGATAGGAGTATTGTGATGTATTTCGCCTTCTATCACGTAAGTTTTTTGCATCTAAAATTGTTTTAGATCTGTAAATGCATGCTTAATCTAGTGTAGAAAATAATTTTCTATTTTGCCCAACGTACTGGTTTTCTATTTAATTGAAATTAAATCACGATCGGTGAAAACTGCTTCCGCTAGAGGATTAAATTCCTTCAAATATTTCTTGGCAAGCAACTGGGCGAGTATTTGAAATTATGATCAGCATCAGTTTATCTATAATATATTAAAAAGCAAGGATCCGTGAAAAACATTTTTAGACTAAAATACCCCTTTAAATTTAAGATAATTACTATAGTTAAAATCTAATTATTTGAATTAAAAAAAATAAAAGATACAAAAATTAAAAAGTGGTAATCTATAAAAAAGAATTAAAAAAACGAATATGAAATTTTGAAAAAAAAATCTTTTGCTGTATAAAAAAAGAAAAAATAAGAAAAAAAACAAATGTAGTGATTTTAATAATTATCTTTAATAAATGATTAAGAAAATTAAAAAAAAAAAAAAACTGTAATCCCTACAAAATTTAAAAAAAACCAATATGAAATTTTGAAAAAAAATATTTTCCTATAAAATAATAAGAAAAAATAAGAAAAGAACACCGTATTAATGGTTAAAACGAATTCTGTTTGTTTTTTTTTTTTAACTTTTCTTTTTTTTTTTTTAATTAAAACAAATATGATTTTTTTTATTTTTAATCTATTATATATTAAGATTAATTATTTTTCAATTTTTGAAATCAAATTTCATAAATTTTTTAATTAAAAAAATAATAAAAAATAATATTTTTTAATTAAAAAAATAAAAAAATAATTGTTTTAATTAAAAAAATATTAAAAATCAAATTTCGTAATTGTTTTATTTAAAAAATATTAAAAAATAATTGTTTTAATTAAAAAAAAATAGATAAAAAAAATTAATTGTTTTAATTTAAAAAATCAAATATAAAAAAAATCAAATTTCATAATTGTTTTAATTAAAAAAAAATAAAAATAATTGTTTTAATTAAAAAAGAAAAGATAAGTTAAAAAATAATTATTTTAATTTAAAAACAATTAAAAAAATTAAATTTCGTAATTATTTTAATTAATTAATTAGAAAAAAGAAAAAAGAAAAAAAATTAGATTTTGTAATCAATTAATTAATTAATTAGAAAAAAATTAAAAAAATAGATTTTGTAATTTTTTAATTAATTAATTAAAAAATATTAAAAAAATAAATTCTATAACACGTTTTAATGAAAAAATATAAAAAATGAAAGAAATAAAGGAAATTTTTTTAACTGTCAAAATCTAATATTATTTTTTTCAAATATGAAATTTAATAACATAGAATAATATCTTATGGTCTCTAGATTAAATTTTGCTTTTCATTCTTTTTTTTTTTTTAATTAAAACAATTATTTTTATTTTTTTTAATTAAAACAATTATGAAATTTGATTTTTTTATATTTGATTTTTTAAATTAAAAGAATTAATTTTTTTTTATCTATTTTTTTTTAATTAAAACAATTATTTTTTTAATATTTTTTAATTAAAACAATTACGAAATTTGATTTTTAATATTTTTTAATTAAAACAATTATTAATTAAAAAAATAGATTTTGTAATTTTTTAGTTAATTAATTAAAAAATATTAAAAAAATAAATTTTGTAACACGTTTTAATGAAAAAATATAAAAAATGAAAGAAATAAAGGAAATTTTTTTAACTGTCAAAATCTAATATTATTTTTTTCAAATATGAAATTTAATAACATAGAATAATATCTTATGGTCTCTAGATTAAATTTTGCTTTTCATTCTTTTTTTTTTTTATGCTTAATATTCTTTTTATCTTATGAAATTTAATAACCTAGATTAATATTATGGTCTATATATTTTATTTTATGGTTTGTAGATTTGATCCAAAATCTAATCAAATTAGAATTTAAATTTAAATTCCCTCTATAAATATTTCACGTTCTTCATTGGTTTTCCCATCAAGGAAACTTTACAAACATGATAAAACTCTTGCAACTTCTTCGTCGCTGATATTTACCTCCCACACTCAAATACCTCTGTATTTGAATTTTCCGGTTAAATCTCTTATTTCTCACACTTTAATTTTGTTATGTGATTTTATATTCAAAATATCCTAATGTATATCTTTTTAATTTTTAAACATAAATGTATATTTTTTTTTAGATTTGCCATTTTTTTTGCAGCAGTCAATGTCTAATCACCTCTATTAGATACCGGACATCTAGGTAATATAGGACTCTCCACTTTTTTAAGCTAAGACAATCTACGGTCAAATTTAAGTACGCTATACTTTTTATATTGCATTTGCATGGTTAAATCAAATTTTGAGTGTGATGTAGATATGTAGGGAAGGATGAGAAAGAGTATTGTGAGATTTCAATGGAGAATTTAAAAAATAGGAATAGTTAATTATGAGTTTGATGTAGATATGTAGCAAAAATAGTTGCAATTTCTTTGGATTATATTATAAGCATTTCCTCTATAATTTTTTATAAGCATTTCCTCTATAATTTTTACCAAGCCCCTCCATTATTGATCTCACTTTTACTTGACTCAAATTTATTTTTCTAATCCTTGAATCCATCATCGTTCATGCTTGGATATCATATGAAAGTTTGATTGTGAAAAATATTCAAATTTAAGGTTTTTTTTTTTTTTTCCCTCTAGATTCTAGACATACTTCTCTTTTCAAAGAGTTTAATTATCTCATAATTTTTATAATTGAGTTGTGCTGATTTGATTTATTGATTGGTTTTGAGTCTATTGGGTAGAATTTTTATTGTTTCAATTTTATTTTTCTTTATTTTTTTTTTTAAAAACCAAGTTTAATTTCTTTAAAATTTAATTTTGTCAATTTAATTTTTTTTTGTTCACGTTTTGTGTCTACTAGGGAGGACATTAATTTTGTCCATTTTTTTTAAAATTAAGTTTCATTAACATTTGATTTTTTCAATTTAAATGCTTTTTTGTTTAGATTTTTGTGTCTACTTTGAAGGTTTTTGATTTTGCTAATGTTCTTTGCTTAAAAGAAAAAAAAAAAAAGTCAAGTTTCATTAAAATTTAATTTTGTCAATTTATTATTTTTTTTGTTTCACGTTTTGTGTATACTGGAAAGAGTTCGATTTTGTCAATTTTCTTTTTTTTTTTTTTTTTGAAAACTGAAGTTTAGTAAATTTTGATTTTGTAAATTAATTTTTTTTTGTGTCACAATTTTTGTCTGAGAGGATCTCGATTTTTTCAATTTTCATTTTTTTTAAAATCAAGTTTCATTAAAATTTGATTTTTTTGTCACATTTTGTGGGAATGATTTCAATTTTTTCAAATTTTTTTTTTAAAAAATCAAGTTTCTTTAAAAGTTTAATTTTCTATTTATTTTTTTGTCACGTTTTGTGTCTACTAAGAAGGATTTCAATTTTGTCAATTTTTTAAAATCCTGTTTCATTAAAATTTAATTTTTTCATTTAATTTTTTTTATTCACATTTTGTGTCTATCGAGAAGATTTTGTAAATTTAAATGTTTTTTTGTTCACATTTTGTGTCTACCGGAAGATTTTGTCAATTTAAATGTTTTTTTTTTGTTCATGTTTTCTGTCTATTGGGATAATTTAGAGATACATTCCTTAAACTTCTATGAATCTTTATTATATATTGCTTAAACTTCTATAAGAATGTATAGAACTAATCTTAATTAGTTTTAAATTCATTTTAGTTCATAATATTTTCCTCAAATTGTTACACGTGCAACGCACGTGGTAAAAACCTAGTCATGAAAAGGTTTATTTAATTGGTCCTGTATTCGGTGAAAAGATATTATTTGTCTTCCTTTGCATGTTTATATTTTAACGGAGATCTCTAAACTTCTCGTTCTTGCTTGGTGAATTATTCAAGGCATCCTGTGATTGAGTTTATTTTAATTGTAACCAAAAGATCATTTCAGTGCTTCTGTCAGATTGATTAATTAGTGGTTGGTTTGATTTTATACAATTTATAAAATAGAGTATACTGGTTGATTGGGTTGTGATCCGTTTTGTTGATTTTTTTAGTCAATTCTAGTTAATCTTCTGGATGGTTTTTCTTCCAATATTCTTCTTGCTTGCTGTCTGAATCTTGCTTCCCATAGGTATTGTTCAGATGCATATGCTTTTGCCAACCTTAACATAGCTCAAATGCATGTGCTTCAACTGTAGCAAGTTAGAAACTTTTGCTTGGTTTGTAAAATGAATGCATAATTTGATTGAATATTATGAATATCTAATTAGTTGCTTGTCCAGTCCTTTGCATAATCTAATCTAAATAACATTATTTTTTAGTTTATACAAATCCATGTTATCTTGTTGGAGGCTTGTCAGTAGTTTGGATGATGATTTTACCATTTAAGTGATGCTCAATGGTAGAAGTCGTGGCTTGAGCAATTGAAAAATGGAAAATGATAACATTATTTTTTAGTTTATACAAATCCATGTTTCTCCGCCGCCTCCACCGCCGTGAACTTCACCTCTCCATCGCCTTGCTCATTAAGTACGTTTCATTGGACTACTATATGTGTTAACCATTAGGTATTTCAGTTTTTTTGTGGGCCGACGTGGTTTAGATAAGAGCTAAGTTTTATTTTCCTAGTTTATATTTCTTTTCCTACTATTTTAAAGCTTAAGTAGTTATTTGTCTTTTGTGTGTTTTTTAATTTTTTCCTGTCAGCCATGGGATTCACTTTACCTTTTCTTTTTTCCTCTTTTTGTTTTGACAATACTGTTTTTGAAATCCTTTTGGATTTTCTATTGGTGTTCTGACTTTTCTTAATTCAATAACACTAGGCTTCGCTAGTCACAATTGGTGATCGTCAAGCTGTTGTCGAGGAGAAGAGGACTACCACTCGAGGTATTTGAAGTTTACTTTTTTCTTTGTTTGTTTGAAGTTTACTTTTTTCTTTGTTTGTTGTCTAGGTTTGTTTCTTTTTGACAATACTTGGTTGTTTTTCTTAAATTTGGTGTTTTGCTTGTATAGTTTTGTAACTTCATTAGTTAAATCTTAACTTCATTAGTTATGATTTGGATTACTGTGTTATGCGAAATCTGACTCACTTGTATTTGGAGATTGTGGTGTTGCCCAGGTGTTATGAGGACTGTAGTTGGGTGTTTCTAGCTATATTGAAGTGCATTTCTCTTGTTTAGCAGGTCTAAAAAAATATGGGTTACTCTTATCTATGTTGTTATGCTGTCGATTTTTTCGGAGCATCTAATTAATAATTTAGATGGTTTAAATTAGTTTAAAACTTAGTGTAAAACTTAGTGTAAAACTTAGTTTCAAGTTAAGACTTTCGCTTCTAGCTTCTTGGATGGTTTAAATTTCAACGAGTGTAGATTGATTTTCTTCGTTTGATTTTTTGTAGATGATTCGACTCAACCTTGATATGGAAGGACACATCTGCATTATATCGTTTGGAAGCCGCCACGAGCTTGTTAGATGCTTTTTTTGTAACTTAAGACTTTCGCTTCTAACTTCTTATTAGAATTATGTGTAACGAACAATACTTTTAATTTCGTGTATTTTTTTTATCACTTTAGTTTTCTGTACTTCAATTTATAATGCAGGATTTTATATCTCTCGACTTTCATGTATGTGTAATTAACTTTTTGAATTTAATTGAATGCATTTTGATTTTTTGTATATGTGTAATATCTTGAATGTATTTCTTTTAGACTTTCAAAACAGAAAAATTTGCAAAACGGAAGAAAAAAAATATATATAAATAAAGGCTCTGCCGACGCCATATGACAGGCGTCGGCAGAGACATCACGTTGACTTTCTGCCGACGCACGGTCAACGCGTCGGCAGAAAATCGAGCCCATCACTTTTTGCCGACACGTTGACCTCCTCATCGGCAGAAATGGCCTTTGCCGACGCGGAAGTCAACACGTCGACAGAAATCGCCCATAATCGCTCCCTACCTTAAGCGTCGGCAGATACGGTCTCTGCCGACGCATGCAAAATGTGCATCGGCAGAGGCTCTGCCGACTCATTTTTTCTGACTTTTTTCCCGACTTCTAAATTCGCGTCGGGAGAACCTTTACCTACGCTTATTTTGATCTTTCCCGACACATATGCGCGTTGGGAAAGACCTTAATTGTTGTTGTGTGGAGGTCCGTGGTTGAGCTCTGAGTAGGCGGGTATACTCCGATGATAGGAGTTGTCCTGGATAAGAGCAAGAACTCTCGGTAAAGCAGTGAAGCCTAGAGAGTTTGACGGATAAATGACTATTTGAGGGGAGGCTCGATGGTACTTTGTGCAAGGGGAGGATTGTTGGGAGTGCGACCAAAGTCCCACATTGGCTAGATAAGGGGATGATCATGGATTTATAGGAGATGACAAGTATCTCCATTGGAATGAGACGTTTTGAGGTGAACCAAAAACAAAACCATGAGGGTTTATGCCCAAAGTGGACAATATCATATCATTGTGGAGATATGTGGGTGTCTAGTAGTCCCTTACAATCATCAGAGAGGAATATAAGTCTATCAACAATAGACTTCAATATGAGATTTATTAAAGATAAATATTAGTCTATTGATGACTTTAAAATTTAATCGAATTTACTAGACTATATATTAGTCTATCACTGATAGATTTCAATTAGTGATAGAAGTCTATCACTGATAGACTGTAAGGGTAAAATATGAGTAACAAAATCTTATTCTAAAGTTTTTCCATATTTGCAAATCTTTTTAAAAGTTGATTTATTTGCAAATAAAGAAACCTAGTTTGCTACCCATTACAATTTTCCAAACTGAAATGATTAACAAACAGGGCCTTAAGCATAAATATTTGATATAGTTAAATCTCATTCAAATCTCACAAAATCTCCTACAATATATATTTAATATATTTGAATCTCATTCAAATTTCATATTGGTGACAAGCCTAAGGTCTAGTTGATGCGAAAAGTGCAAGTATACATTGTCTTCTCAAGAAGTAAATAGAAAGTATTCCAAGTATCGAATCCCAAGGGAATGAAGTTTACAAAAATCCAATTTTAAAACAAGGATCTCCTTAAAGTTTGCGACCGAAGGTAACAAAAAATAAGATAAGATGATTTGAGGTTTTTTTAGATTGACAATAAACAAAAACAAAAGGTAAAAAGATTGATAAATCAAGGATAGAAGAGAGGGATCCAAACCTATTTCAACCCTATAAAGAATTTGCAGTCACTTTTGTGGCCGAAAATTGCTCATTAGATTCAGCTTAATTTACGATTGTTGTCCATTGGTGCCTACATCTCACTCTTTCAAGTTCTGTATGGTTCAAGCAGAATGCATTCAAATTACACTTGCAATCTACCCATTCGACACTTAGCCCATGAGTCAAGTGCACCATCTATTCAACTTCACTTTTGGTGCCTTTAGAAGACTAAGCAATAAAACAAACAACGTCTAGGGTTAATTCTAACTTAGATAAATAAAACTAACAACTACCAACATGAGCATAGCTCAAATGACATCCAGCTTGTACTAATGACCAAGAGATCAATGGTTCGAATCCACTCTTTAAAAAATAATAAAATAAAGCAAACAACTTTTAGCAACTCTAAGGGGCCGTTTGATTTAAGGTTTTATAGATGTCTGAGAATACAATGCCTGGAAATAAGATTGCTGGGAATCAAAGATAACTGTGTTTGGTTGTGTATAAGAATGTCATCAGGATTTTATGAGAACGAATTATGTCTGTATTTATTTTTTAGAATTAATCATGTAAATTTTATGTAATTATAATAAATTAATCAATAAAATAATCAAAATGAATTTAAAGTATTAATAAAAATTAATGAATTAATAATCATAAAATAATTTTAATTGGATAAACTATGTTAATTTAACTAATTAAAATTATTTAATTAATTTTTTTTAATAAATACTCTTAACTACAATAATTTAATATATTTGTATCTATAAAAATTAATTATATAAATATTTTAATAATAATATGATTATTTATTTATTATAAAGAAATCCAAAAAAATAATTAATTGATTATAAATAATCAATAAGTAATTAATTATAATTATTGAAAAATGAATTTTTATACTAAATTCATTTAAATAATTTTAATTCAATAATTAAAAATATTTTTTATAATGTTAACTAATTAATTATAATTTTAATAAATATGCAATTGCATCCCTTTGATAAACTTGGACTAAGTATTTGTTGAAAAAAAACTTGAAATTACTGACAAATTATTAATTATTTAATCTAATTAAATAATTTATTATATAATTTTTTTAATTTAGTATCCATTAGTTAATTAATTAACTATATTCAAAATAAAATTGCATATAAAAATAAAAAAGAAGAGATGGACAAAGAGAAAACTCATGCTTTTGCAAGAGCATAAAATGTCTAAACCTTGAAACAAAAAGAGTATCAGAAACTCTTGTCCATTCCCATCTCCAAAACCCACCAAACGGTCCCTAAGGGGCCATTTGTTTTATGGGAATAGTTTTCATTAAATCTCTTGTTTTCAAATTTCTATTGTTAGATTACCAATCAAACCATCCTAAGTCTTTACGTAATAAAAGTGTCATTTAATCGATAAAAATTTTCAAAAGGCAAATTTGTTACCTAGTAAAGCTTAAATTTTTACGTGCTAAAGTTCACAAATAAAATTGTCAGAATTTTGAGAATACCTTAACTAAATTGTAATTTTATAAAAGTTCAGGGACAAAAATGTTTCTTTTCTGAAAATAACCAAAATATTTTTTAAAGCAAAATTTTAAAAGAAAATACCTCCTTGAAAAATATTTAAATTAAAAGGTATTCCAAATGGTTATTAGAAAATTTGTTAATTCTAATAATTTTGGCAAGAAATGCCCGGCCAGATATTTGTATTTTCATAAATTTGACACCTTCGTCCTTGCGAAGGTTAACATTTGTAATTTGCATGTCTAAGGATCAAAGCCCTAGTTATTGACGCCCCTCGTCAAACTTTATCAGCAGCTGGAATTCAAAAACAAGCTTGTCTTCCTCTTTTATCTCTGCTCCATTCTTCGAACCACCTCAGTATGTTTCTTGAATTTCCAATTTCTTCTTGTTAATTCGCTTTATTTCAATGTCTTCTTTTCTCTTCTCAGTCTACAAATTTGCAGTTTCGGCAAGTTTTCTAATGCTGTTGGATATCCGTTATCTTTATCATCATCACTAATTGTTTTTCCAAACTCGGTTTTTCTGGGAATTTTCTGTTGTTTTTGAACACCCATTATCTCTATCTATTATCACTTTCCGATTCTTTTTATTGAGTTTCTTGTTTCAATTTTGTACAATGGGTTGCCTGTTTCTTACTCTTTCCGGATTGCTTTGTTTGTAATTATATGCATTTCATCTTTTCCATTGTTTGAGTTCTGAAAATCTACTTTAACCTGCTAATGTGCAGATGAATTAACACATACACTTTTGGGTCAGAGTAAGGGAGCTATTTCAATTGAGTATCAAGTGTTCATTGGTTAGGGTTGAGTTGAAATGAAGTGGCCCGTTACTGGGTATTGATTTATCCTCCCCTTTAGAGCATTGAAGCACTGCCCTTTCCTATTTGAGTCTGTTATGGCGTATACATTGACGGTTCAGAATTATATGGTAACAGTTAATGGTCTGCATGAATGCTCCAAACAAGAGTATGTTAGTACTGGTATTGGCCAATTCTCGTTGGAAAAAGAGAACTCATCTTCTTTACACTTAAATTGTTTGTGCAAGTCTAGTTGCAGTAGTTCATATAGCTGTCATTGGAGTGCAACTCTTGGTTTTGGAAGAAAACTACGAGTTTTACAGTTGAAAGGAGTGCAGAGGAGTGTTTGCATCGATAGAGTTGATGATGCATATGAAGATGAATTGGCTTTGAACGGCCACGAGATAAAGGTTGAGAGGAATGTTTTTGAGCAAATGACTAAAACGAGGCGGCTCAGTTCTCATAATGGTCCGTCGTTGTATCTGGATGGGCCCTTTGTTGGAAATGATGAAGAAACCAACAATGAGATTCTACAGAAATTCTGCAACAAGGGGAAGTTGATGGAAGCATCTAGGTTAGTTGATATTATGGCTCGTCGAAACCAGATTCCAGGCTTTCATTGTTGTGTAAACTTGATTCGTGGGTTTGTGAAGATTGACCGAATGGATAAAGCTGTACAAGTCCTGAAAATCATGGTGATGTCGGGTGGTGTTCCAGATGTTATTACATACAACATGGTGATTGGTAGTTTATGTAAGCAAGGACATTTGGAATCTGCCATTGAGCTCTTGGATGACATGAGTTTGAGTGGTTGCCCTCCTGATGTGATTACATATAATGCAGTCATCCGCCGCATGTTTGACAATGGATTTTTCGATCAAGCTGTTGAATTTTGGAAGGAACAGCTCAGAAAAGGAACCCCTCCTTATTTAATTACTTACACAATCCTTATTGAGCTAGTCTGCAAGCACCGTGGAACAGTTCGTGCTATTGAAGTATTGGAAGAAATGGCTAATGAGGGTTGTTATCCTGATCTTGTCACATACAATTCCTTGATCAACTTAACCTGCAAACAGGGAAAATATGAAGATGCAGCTTTAGTTATAGATAATCTTTTTATCCATGGAATGGAACCCAATGCTGTGACTTACAACACCCTTCTCCATTCACTTTCAAGGCGTGGGTGTTGGGATGAAGTTGATGAAATCTTAACAATCATGAGTAATAGTTTTCAGCCTCCGACAGTGGTCACTTACAACGTCTTGATTAACGGTCTGTGTAAAAATGGACTTTTAGATCGTGCTATCAACTTTCTCAACCAAATGTTTTCCTACAATTGTTTGCCTGACATTATAACTTACAATACTCTACTTGGTGCTCTTAGTAAGGAGGGGATGGTAGATGAGGCTTCTCAATTACTTCATCTTTTAACTGGCACAACCTGCTCTCCTGGTTTAATTTCTTACAATACTGTGATTGATGGGTTATCGAAAAAGGGCTACATGGAGAAAGCAATGGGATTATACAGTCAGATGATGGAAAATGGGATCGTGCCAGATGATATCACCCATCGTTCTCTAATTTGGGGGTTTTGTCGAGCAAACAAATTCGAAGAAGCTGTGGAGATATTGAAGGGGTTTATTAAGGGAGGACGCAAAGTCAATAGTGGTTCTTACAGATTTCTAGTTCATGAACTGTGCATAAATAAGAAGGTGGATCTTGCAATACAAGTTCTGGAAATGATGATATCAAGTCGATGTAAACCGAACGAGACAATTTATTCTACTATAATTAACAGCATAGCATCTGCTGGTTTAAAGGAACAGGCTGATGAGTTACGTCAGAAGTTGATAGAATGGAAGGTTTTAGGTAAGGAAGCAGTTTAAAACAAAGTTTTTCTGAAAATCCACACCTCATCTAGTGCTACTTGAGATTTAGGCAATAGTTCCTCGGGAAAATTGTACAGTATGGTTAAAGTTC
The DNA here is from genome assembly GCA_017139565.1 of Luffa aegyptiaca. Classification (NCBI taxonomy): domain Eukaryota; kingdom Viridiplantae; phylum Streptophyta; class Magnoliopsida; order Cucurbitales; family Cucurbitaceae; genus Luffa; species Luffa aegyptiaca. The sequence continues at coordinate 32,010,485 of CM029397.1, forward strand.
TTGAAAGGTGAATCCTTAAAAATCTTATTTCCTTCTATGGAATATACCCTTGTTCTTTTTCTACAAAAGCTCGTTTCGAATTTACTTGCATTGAACTAAAAATTCTATGATCAGAAAAAGTCTTTTGGTGCTTGCAGCAGCCTTAAACACATCTGTAAGTAATTCTTGACCCTCCTGACTAAAGGAAATGCAATCTGTTGATTTTGATTAACTGTGATAACCTCTGGAAACGCTTTTCATCAAGGAAGAGCTAAGCTTGGCCAGTGATTGTTTAATTTGGGTGATGCCACTAAAATTGACTGTCACAAGGCATATCAGCACGGCAGCACGGAACCGATGCCTCGAGAACGAAGGCGAAGTAGTTCTATGGTACATTAGTTCTGGCCTTGTGGGGGTTGAAATCTAGAAATATGTTCTCTTGCAATTGAAATGTCCCCCTGCCAGAGTAAAATGTTTGTTTCATCATGCAGCTTGGCCTTTAAAGACTCAAAGCATGTGGATTTGTTATGTCTTCTTGTATCTGGGATAACTAGTCCCTATTTTTATTTATCTGATGTAGTATGGTATACCGATTAGACTAACCAGTGATGATTAGACGTGATGTGGCATGGGAGAGTAGAATAGCGAGTAAGGTAAGAAGGGCAAGTGGGCGAGCTAAAAAATTTGAAGGAGCAAATGGGAGGAATGTATTTTAAATCGATTTTTTTGGCTTACCCACTTGTTTTCTTCCTCTTCCTCTTCCTCTCCCTCTTCTGCTTACTTCTTTGTGTCGCTTATGGTCTCCTCGTGGCAAATTATCATGCATATTAAGTTCAATCAGCATTCTGCATCAATACTAAAAGATATTGATAAAAGTCAAAACTTAAAAAAGATAACGAAACTTACTTTGGTTTTGGAACTAATTTTGCAACTTAACCTAAGAAATTCGTCAATTGGCACATCAAATCGGATACTTCGTATGCTATTATTTGTTAGTAGCTAGTGTCGGTTTTTGGTAATATTTGTTAGTAGCTAGTGTGGGTTTGAACCGTCAGAATCTCCAAAAAAAAATATTTGAGCCTAGCCACAAGAATTTTTCAAAAAAAAAAAGTTATAAATTGTCCGAAAGAGAAAAAAAAAATGAAAACTAAACCCATTAAGCGGGTATTACTTTTACACATATACAAAATTAACTCAAAAATTTTGCCTCTAATAATGTAACTACAATCCGCACGTGTAATATAATCAGAATTAATTTCCTTTGGACTGTTCCAAATCGAAACTTCTATTGTTAACAAGAGCTTGCCAATGGCTAGTTCTTGCTTTCTCATAAGCTTAGCCCTTTATAAACCTCAAGCATTGGAAATGTCTTGTTCAAACGCTTAGAGGAATCCTCACAAATAACTCCCAATCTATACAATGAGTTAGCCAACTCCATAGCCTCCGTTCGCCACCCGGCGTAAGCGATCCCCTCGATTAACAAGACATAGCTAGTTTCATTTGGTATGCAACCCTTTTCAACCATTGTTATTAGCAACTCAATGCCTTCAAGAATCCTATGTGCTTTACACATTCCCAGAAGGGCAATGTTGAAGCTGATCACTGTTGGCTGGAAGCTGGTAGCTTCCATGTCTACCAACAACCCAATAGCCTCATCGACCAATCCGTCCCGACACAAGCAAGAGATCAGCGAATTGTACGTTATCTCGTCAGGATCAATTCCTTTTCTTATCATTTCTGATATCATCTCCAGAGCCTTGATCTTGTTCCCACAGTTCCAAAGTGCACTGAACATTGTGTTGTAGGAGCTCACATTTGGAGGACAACCCACTTCATCTAGCTTCTCAAACATGTCTAAAGCAAGATCAGCACTACCAAATTTACAAAGAGTAGCCAAAATTGTATTGTAGTTTACAATATCTGGCAAACAACCATCAGAGACCATTTTGTGCAAAAACTCAATTGCTAAATCTAATCTCCCTTCTTTGCAGAAGGCAGAAATCAGAGGATCATAGCTATATGCATCTGGGGTTAAGCCTTTCTCCTTCATCACCTCTAACACATTTACCGCTTCCCAGACTCTCCCTTCTCGACACAACGAACTAATCAAAATGCTATGGGTAACGACATTGGGCTCACAGCCACTTAAAACCATGTCTTTCATAAGTTTCTCTCCATCTTTCCACCTCCTCTTGTTTAGAAAAGAACGCAGCAGAATGTTGTATGAAATCACATCTGGATTACACCCTCTAGCAGATAAATCTCGAACAAACGCCATGGCTCGATCCTCCATTCCTTCCTTGCAGATTCCCCTAATGATGGCATTGTACGTAAACATGTCGGGACGGAGGCCTCTTGACAGCATTTCGTCGAACAGCTCCAGAGCTTCATTGATTCTACCTTCAAGAATGGTTGCTTCTATAAGAATTGTGTAAGTAATCACAGATGGCTTACAACCATCCTTCAAAAACTCATCCATTACTTCAAAAGCAAGCTCAAGCTTCCCTCTACTGCACAAACTCCCAATCATAATATTATAAGTAACAACATCAGGGGAAATTCCCCTGCTGCGCATTCTGTCAAACACCTGGTTTGCAGACTCAATTTGGTTGGCTTTACTAAACCCACTAATCATAGCATTGTAAGAATAAACATCAGGGTCCCCATAAGTTTCCAAAATCTCCATAACCCTCACAGCTTTCTTCAAATTCCTAGAATTAAAGAACCCTTTAATGAGCTTAGTACAGAGCACAACATCAGGTTTGAAGCCTTTACTCACCACGCTTTCGAGAAAATAGAGCGACTCGTTGTGTTTTCCAGCTCTGCAGGATCTGTTGAGGAGTTTCATCAAATGGGTCTCTCTGTAATCGAGATTTGGGAGATGGGGCTCTCGGGCTTCAGCAACGGATGCGCCATTTTTGAGATGGGTTTTGTTGGAGAATCTGCTGCAAGTGACGATGGAGTTGGAATTTGATTGGGAAATTGTGGGCTTTTGTAATGGGTTGGTGAGATGGAGGCTGTGAGGAAGCAATTCAGATGAAAACATGCTCGTTGATGGCGTTTGCTATGCCATTCGGTGTTCGTGGCGCAGGAGCATTGGTTTTTGTTTGAAGAGAATTTGGCGAAGTTGCTTTTTGTTCAATCCCAACTCCCAAGAGAAACGAGGAACGAACTGTAGAAAGCAAATCCAAGTGGATTTTAGAGCAAATGCCATTGGATAAGGAATCCATGAGATATGTCCTCAGTTGTACACCTCATCTATATCCTCTTGGAAGGGAAATAAATAATTTTCTTTCGTTTAGTTGTCCAACTTTCAAGTTGGTTCTATTTTGGTTTCTATACTTTTAAAACATCTATTTTAGTCCCTAAAATGAAAAATATAATAAATTTGAAAATTTAGGACCCGTTTGGTAACGTTCTTGTTTCTTGTTTCTTGTTTCCAATTTTATTAAGAAATCTAAGCATTTAATAACTATGTAGGTTTCTTGTTTCTCATTTTTTAGAAACACTCCCAAAATTTGTATAGAATTTTTGAGAACAACTAAAACTAGTTTCTCATTTTTTGTTCTTGTTTCCAATTTTTTCCAAACATAAATAAAAATATAGGTTTATTATTATTGAATGTATAGGTGTTAGGGTCATGAAATTCTATTTTTCTTTATTAAAAATGAAGAAACGGTAACAAGAAACGAGAACGTTACCAAACGGGCCCTTAGAGACTAAATTAGACATTTTAAAAGTTTATGGACTAAAATAGAATAAACTTAAAAGTTTGGAGACTAAAATAGGATTTAAACCTTTTTCTTTTTTTTTTTTACTTCTAACTCCCCGGTGTCAAATATTATCCTAAATTAACCTCCGAAAAGAAATTATCATAAATTTTTAATTTCATCCACTTTAGATTTGGTTAGATGTGCCCAAAATGAAAAATATTGATATCAATGTCAATGTTGGCAGTTAAATGTACTGTTAATCTCAACATGACTTAGTGGTAATTTTTTGGCTAGAAAAACTGAATTTACCAAAGTTTATAGATATCCTAGAAACTTAATAAATTTTATGACGTTATTATAAAATTTTAATAATAGCTTATTTAAGTCATCAAATATCATTTTAAGCATGCATATTTATAATTTAAAAGTCAAAACATGTACGATAGATAGTAATGAATATCAACTTCAAAAATAATAATAATATCAACACATGGTAGGGTCGTCCTTTACCATGTGTGGGTTGTGACTCATTGCATGGTTCCAAAATTCAGGCCCCAAATTGATAAAAATCATTTTTTGAATCTTTGATTTGTGATTTGGTCCTATTTATTCAGGTTTAATCTTGTTAGTTATATAGTAATTTATGTGCTAAATTGTATTATTTCATAGATATTTGGTGTTGAAGCTTTCCCGAGAGCACTTTGGAACAAAAAGGACTTAAAAGGAGCAAATTAGGCCAAATCCCGAGCATTGGAAGCAAATGGGAAGGAGTGGAGCAAGCTAGACCCGAGAGGGTAGCGTTGAGACGCTATCCTCAAGCGTCTCAACACTACGGATTCAACAAGAAGACTGCATCACCGCCTAGCGTCGAGACGCTGGCCTTAGCATCTCGATACTAGGCCGAAAATACGCGTGATTTTGGAGACAGTAGGTGCAGCGTCGAGATGCTGTGCCTAGCGTCTCGACGTTGCTTCACTTATTTAAGTTCTATTTTTCCATTGCTAGGTCATATGTTCAGCTGTTTTTCCTTTTCTCTTTCGTTTTTATTCTGATTTCTCTTTGTTTTCTCTGTATCGATTAGTTTAGGCTAGTTCTAGGTTGGTTTATCAAGCCTTTGGGCTTAGATTAGGCTCGTCTATAGTCGTCTAAGCGTCTTCGCTGTAGTTGGAACCTCAGATTTGTTAGTGCATTCTGTTTTTATGAGATTTTTCTGAGTTTTTTGTGCTAAATGTATGATTTACTTGCTCTTTTGTGACTTAGATTCTTGTTCATATCACTTGCATGCACAGTAAGTTAGATTGACGCCCTAGCTCGTAGCTTGCATGTTAGTAATTAGCTAAAGAATTAAGTTCCACGTCGTGAATGAAGTCTTAATTCATAGTTAGCAACATACCGAATCATAGGCACAGGTCCCAAAAGCATTTCTCTGACATCGTAGTTTGCATGATAGGTTTAGGGTCTAAATCGATATTCGTAATTAAATTAGGTTTTTCCTATTTAATTGTGGGTATTCTACCTAGAGCACCAATTTATTAGTTTATTAAATCATAAGGTTAATTTGTTAATTAATTGGATGTTGGTTTGACCGGTTAGTCGGGTCAGCACTCTAGGGGAATCTTGGTCTTAATGCAATTATTTAATTGATTAATCTTGACGGGTTAGTAGGATTAATTAATTAGTAATTAGTAATTGGTTTGATGTACGATGGGATCGAGTCAATTTACCTCAATGTGCCAATTAGACATCATGCATTTAAATCATTAATTTGATAATCGATGAATGAAAACAAATGTACTGAAGTCCGAGTGTCTCCAGTTACAGTGATCACCAAAGTGAGATTAACCAATCGCCTTTTATTTTCCTTTCATTTAATTTTTTTTCATTTACTTTCTGCATTTTATTTCTCCTTGCATTAATTCCTTTCCTCTTCAACCCCCATTCTATTACCACAAACACAAAAGAATTTAGAGGTAAACTAGTTGTTCCCTGTGATCGACTACTGCAAAGTAGTTTAGTGATCGGTGAATTATAAATTTTATTTGACGTGACTCTCGACAAGTCATCACGTCAATTTGCAAATTAGCTTAGGTAAGTTACAGGTTTGTAAAATTATTCTTTTTTATCATTCCATATGTTATCTACCATAAAAAAAAAATTATTATTCACAATTTATCTCATTTCATCTCCTTTTTTTATTTCTAAATTTAATTTGTTGCTTCTAATTTTTTTTTTATTTAAACTAAGATTAGATTTTGTTTGACATAATGTTTCTTTTGATATTTTTATCAAATTATTTAAAGTAAACAAAATATAATTTGTAATAGAAATTATATAAAATTTACATAATTATGTTAGGAATTTTGAAGTTAAATATTAATAAAAGCTCATGCTTAATTGAAATATATGTTTATTTTGGTCATTATAGCTATTTTGCAACAATTTAATATTAATTTATCAAATAATTTAAGTTGATAAACATTTGGTTTTTGGTTTTTTAAAATTAAATTGTTCTACCAGTTTCATTATTTTATTATCTCAAAACTAAAAAAAGTAGACCCTGTTTGATAACATTTTAAAAATTAGGCTTGTTTTCTCCTAGATTTTATACCATATCTTAGTTAAGGTTGCATTTGAATTCCTAGCCAAATTTTAAAAACAAAAACAAGTTTTTGAAAAACTACTTTTTTTTTTTTGTTTCCAAAATTGGACATGGTTTTTGAAAACACGGTAGAACATTGATACTAAAACCAATAAACTTATAGGTGGAAGTATGCATGTATAAGCTTAATTTTCAAAAACAAAAACAAAAAACCAAATGGTTATCAAACGGGGTCGTAGTTTTCAAAAACATGTTTTTGATTTTGAAATTTATCTAAGAATTGAAATGTATCGTAAGGAAATTAGGAGAAAACAAACTTAATTTTCAATAATCAAACGCAACCTTTAATTTTTTTTTTTAAATATAAAATTTATCGATCACTAATTTACTTGATAGGATAGCATTTTCTTACCTACACAGCTGAAAATAATTATTTCCAATCTGCAATACTAATCTAAACCTAAAAAATTGAGGAAACAGTGACCAACAAGAACATAACTCAACTGGCACAAAGTTGTACAAATCAATCCCAACTAAACCTTAAATCTCGAATTCAAAAAAAAAAAAAAAAAAACTTGAATCAAGGGTGCGTTTGATGTTGATTTTGAAGGCGATTGGAGTGATTAAAAAAAAATCTTAACCGTTTTTAGCATTTGGTAAAACAGATTATAAATTAATTTTTATAAAAGTACTTTTTCAACCACACGTTCATTTGCAAAATCCAATAATGGTAACTTTTCCTTTTAGCTTCCCTAAAAATCTAATTTGTAACTAATTATTTATTTCTTTATATGTTGTTTAGACTTGATTCATGTGAATCATTTTTTTAATTTAACATATTTCTATTTTATTATTTTATACTTATTTGAAATTATTTGTTTTTATTTTTATTTAAATTGAAATAATATTTTTTCCAATACAAGTAGCAAATTATATTTCTTAGCAAAATATAAAAATATCCTAGGTTAAACATAAGATTATATTTTAAATCATATCAAATTTAAAACAATTATCTTATATGTTTCAAAAAAATAATTATCTTAAAATAATTTTGAAATTATCTTTTAAAATTTTGAAATTAAATATCAACATTAAATTTATTTATTGAAAAAATATAGTTAAACTGCAATAATTTAAAATATTAATTTACCAAACACCTCAACTTGCTTTTTCGTCTATAAAGCTAAAATTTACCAAACACTAATTTACTTTGTAATACAGTTGATTTTCTTAAAAGCACAGCTAATAACAATTATTTTAGAAGCTACCGCAACCCCAAACTAAGCCTAACTCAATTACCAATTTAATTTGGTTAGATTTCAATTTTCCATTCACAAATTATGATCAAAAGGATATAGTGGTATGTTGCTCATCTTCTAGCCGAAGGAGATCAAATGTTCGAATCCTCCGCCTCGAAAGGTTGATGAACTCCAAAAAAAAAAAAAAAAAAAAAAAAAAAAAAAAAAAAAAAAAAAACTCATTTTCTCTTGCTCACATTTATTTCAAATCTTTTTCATCTTAAATAACATAACAAAAAAATTGGGGAAAATATACAATATATTCCCTATCTTTTTGAGCAATTCTCAAATTCAATTCTGATTCTTTTAAAATTTACCATTTTATTCTTAATATTTTAAAAATCTCCCATTAAGTCATTTTATTTCACAAAAAAAAGGAAAAAAAAATGTTGAAATTTGTTAACAATATCACTAAATCATTTAACATACTTAGACAACATATTATTGAGAGATATTATTTGACACGTAAAATTCAGCCAGCTCTAACCAAATCCATTTCTTCTAGATAGTATACCCCTTGACATGCTTGTATATCCACATATGTTATAAACCAATAACCTAACTGAAAATTCTCAAGACTGTTGGCAACATTGAGAGCCTCAAATGATCCAGGATCAAATTGAGAATTATCTAAAAGCATGAGACCCTTCTTAAAAAATTCAAAACCATTTCTAAGTTTTGAAATTGCATTATTTAAAATAACTTCTTCTAAGGAAATTAAAAAACAATAGAGACGAAATTAAAAAGGATTCAATTAAAAACAAAATCATATATTTGGAGGATTTGGTTTAAAATTAATAAAATAGTTTTTTTTTAGGAATAAAATTAATAAAAATAGTTGTTTTTAAACAAGTGGCGAAATAGAATAGTTTATAAGATGAGCTTGATGACATAAATTTGAAAATTATTTCCAAAATAACCAAATTTGGTCAATACTTTTGAAAACAACTCTATTTTAAAAATATATTATTTAAAACTACATTATGTTTTTAAACACCCCCTACCTCCCTATATATTTATTTTCAGAAAATAAAATAACGATAGAAATTCAAATTCAAATAAAATAAAGTTGATGGACTTGAAAATCTGAATTTATAAATTAAATTTATGAAGAGTATAATATAATTGAGATAATAAAGAAATAAATAATAAAAATGAAAGAAGAGGCAAAGACATGAGTCCGGCCACCGCTAATTGGACCTAAGAATCGGTGGAAGTAGACTCGTTTACGATGATGGCGAATTGAAAGAAAGATCATCACAATCACACAACACAACAACACCCAACTCTCATTTTTTCTCTTAATGCCAATTCCCGAAGCTCACCCACTTTCGCTCTTCACATGATCTTGCTCTTGTTAATGGCGCCGCGATCCTTGCTCTTTGTTTGATGCCCCATCGCCCCAATTCCATCCTCATCAACACCAACAGATTCTCTCTCTTTTTCAAGTCTTGGAATCCCCAAGACTTGAAAGAAACCCGCCATTCAACTCCTGCGAGGTGTTTCCAGGTACTTAATTGCTTTCTTGTTTGTTGGGTGCTTCGATTTTGTGAGGGGAATTGAGTTTTTTATTTTATTTTATTTTATTTTATTTTTATTTATTTTTATTTTTTATTCTAGGTATACGTTTGGCTGGGGGAAAAGTGGAATCTGGGTCTGTTTTAGTTGTGCTTTTGATTCTGTGGAAGGTGTGGCAAAATGGGGGGAATTTTGTTTTGGTGGAAATTAACCCTGTTGATGTTGTTGTTTGAGTGGGGATTTTGATTTTCTTGCTTGTGGGGACTTCGAAATTTGCCAATGGGGGTTCTGGGGTTGAAAGAATGGTTTTGAATTTTGGCAGGTTGTTTCGCCTTTCAATCATTGTTGTTGTTCCTTACAGATTTTACTTGACTGCTTCGCCATGTTGTAATGGAGCTCCACACCAGGATGTTTAAGTTTATATGCACTTCAAAATTTGAGCTCTTAGAATCGTGGAGATTCTATGACTATGAGTATCTTCCCCTGTGAATTAAATAGGACTATGGATAGATGAAGAAGCCATACTTGAGAGACTTTTAGCATAAAATTAGATATAACCTTGAGAAGGTAACAAATGGAGGAATTTTCTAAATATGCCCATAGTCCTGCTCATTTAGCAGTTGCACGTCGAGACTATGTTGCTCTTAGATTCATTATCTCCACGCTACCACGACTGGCCAAGGCGGGTGAGGTCAACACCGAAGCCGAATCTATTGCAGCAGAGCTACAGGCTGATGCTGTGTCTGCTGTTATTGATCGGCGGGATGTCCCAGGACGGGAGACACCTCTCCACCTTGCAGTACGTCTTTGTGACCCAATTTCTGCAGAGATTTTGATGGCAGCTGGAGCGGATTGGAGTCTTCAGAATGAACATGGTTGGAGTGCTCTTCAGGAGGCAGTTTGCAATAGAGAGGATTCAATAGCTATGATTATTGCACGGCACTATCAGCCTCTGGCTTGGGCAAAGTGGTGTCGTAGGCTTCCTCGCATTGTTGCCTCAGCAGCCCGTATGCGTGACTTTTATATGGAAATGACTTTTCATTTTGAGAGCTCTGTAATTCCATTTATTGGGCGAATAGCTCCATCAGATACATACCGGATTTGGAAGCGTGGTTCCAATCTTCGTGCAGATATGACCCTTGCTGGTTTTGATGGTTTTCGAATTCAACGTTCTGATCAGACATTTCTCTTTATTGGGGAGGGCTACTCATCAGATGATAAAGTCATTACTTTACCCCCTGGTTCTTTGATTGTTCTTACCCACAAAGAGAAGGAAATAACAAATGCTCTGGAAGGGGCTGGTGCACAACCAACTGATGCAGAAGTTGCTCATGAAGTGGATTTAATGTCGAGGACAAATATGTATAGACCAGGCATCGATGTAACTCAGGCTGAGTTGGTTCCTCATTTAAATTGGCGACGCCAAGAAAGGACAGAGGTAGTTGGAAATTGGAAAGCAAAAATATACGACATGCTTCATGTAATGGTGAGTGTGAAATCAAGGCGAGTTCCTGGTGCTATGACTGATGAAGAACTATTTGCTGCAGATGATGAAGATAGATTAGCCCGTGTTGGTGGAAATGACGAATATGATGATGTATTGACAGTTGAGGAGAGAAAGCAATTGGATTCAGCACTTCGTATGGGGAACTCAGATAGCCAGCTTGAGTATGAGGAACAAGGGGTAACTGATAGTCAGGAAAATGGATCAATAGGTTCCTGTGATAATTTTGAACCCAATGGTATTGTTAAGGAGAAGAAGAGTTGGTTTGGTTGGAACAAGAAAAATGCAAGGAGTAACAGTGACGATCTGGATGATTCGAAGATCTTGAAGAAATTCTCAAAGTCGGCCCCAGAAGGTAGCAATCATAAAGTAGTTGAGCCTCCAAATTCTTCCGATTTTTCTTTTGAAGATACGGGGGATAATACCAAGAAGGGAAAAGATAAGAGTAGTAAGAAAAAGAAGAAGAAAGGAGCCACTAGTGAATCTAAAAGTGAGAGTGAATACAAAAAGAGTTTGAGACCAGTCTTGTGGTTGACACAAGATTTCCCTTTGAAAACTGATGAGCTTCTGCCTTTGCTTGACATTCTTGCTAATAAGGTGAAGGCTATTAGGAGATTAAGGGAACTTCTGACCACCAAGTTGCCTCTTGGCACCTTTCCTGTGAAGGTAATCCTATAAACTAGGCACTTATCTGATTTCCCTGATGCTAAATCTGATTTCCCTGATGCTAAATTGTTCTTTTACTTCTCTTTGTTTTAGTTCACTCTTACATAGGTGGCATTTATATTTTTCTCTTCTTCAATGATGTTACATCGGTGTTTTCATATCCTGTTCAATTGGAGTAGTTGTTATTTGCGGCCTTTTCTTTTCCTACTACAATTTTTTTTCTTTTTAAATATAAATACCTCTTGGCATTGCTCCCTTTTGTTTCATCGTTTCACTTACAGTGAAATTTTTTTCTTAAAGAAAAAACACTGAAAATCATATCATTCATCATTTGTTTATTATCCTCTCCCTCTGTTTTTCTTTTTTTTTTTTGGGGGGGGGGGGGGAGGTAGAATTGTTTCACATAGAGAGATATATCATCATTGAATCGAAACCTCGGAAGAGGTGCTGTTCTGAAAGCATACAAAGTGGATGTTTTGATGGAAAATTGAAAATATACAAAGCATGCAACATGGTTGTCTATGATACTAGTCGAGGTGTGGCAAGTTGGCCCGGAGACTATTGAATATATATATATATATATAAAAGAAGCATGGTTCATTATTCTGTTGTTGGTTTTGTATCACATTTCACTGTGCAGTCTCAACTTTTTGTTTGACTACTTGGTTGGAAAGGAATGGAAGATTTTTTTTTTTTTTTTGAGGAACAGTAGGAGGTTTAGAAGACATTTGGTATAGAATATTATTCTTATTGTTGGTCGAAAATGTGAACTTCTTAAATCTTGATATTACTTTTACCACTTGTATTCTAGATGGAAACATTTGTAATTTTTGGGACATGTGATCTGTTTATCTCTCTTATAATAATTTACAAAGAGGAGGGATAAAGAGGGGCCTACAGAAGCCTAATAACTTGATTTGGAGGCGTGTTGGAAACTGAGGACTGCATAATGCAAAGATAAATTAGATGGTCTAGTTACAAAACACTTTTAAATTTATGTACATCTACTTGATCCAATCCAATGCATATGATCTAAAATGATAAGATTATTTTTGGCATACAGGTTGCCATCCCTATCGTCCCGACAATCAGGGTGCTCGTTACTTTCACAAAGTTTGAAGAGCTTCAGCCAGTGGAAGAGTTCACAACTCCTCCTTCCAGTCCAGACCATTTCCAGGATGCTAAAGTTAAGGAATCAGAGGGAACTTCGTCATGGATTTCGTGGATGAGAGGAAGTCGTGGTGCACAATCAAGTGATGGCGAAAGTCACAAGGGTGAAGTTGATCCCTTCCACATACCCCCAGACTATACATGGGTTGATGCCAATGAGAAAAAACGGCGGATGAAGGCAAAGAAAGCCAAGAGTAAAAAGCATCGAAAACATGCGGCCGCCAAAGGTGGAAGTACGGCACCTCAGGTGAGTGAGGATAAGGAAGAATAATTACATTACATTGCAGAATTCTGATTTGAGTTTCTTAAGCAATATGAAGGCACAAATGCTGTTATATGCATCCGAGCATATTATTCTTTCCTTCCAAGTCAATATGTAGTGTATGCTAAAAACTTGCAATGTTTTGCCAATTTTTCTTGATTAAGAGTGTTGCCATATTTCTTTCTGCATTGACTACATTCTTCCCTATATCATTTGATTTATAAATTTTGAAAACCATTTTTTTTTCCCAGTTAAAGTGGCACTTGAGCACTTAGCCTGTCCCTGGTCATTAGGGAAACAACAAAATTGAACCAAATTGATGTCGGTTTTGGTTTCGAGGTCAGGTCGAAACCGACTCAAATCAAACTGCTTAAAGGGTTATCCATATAAGCTTGTATGTGGAATTTCATGCATTGGAGTTCTTTTTGATCCAACAACCAACTTGACTGTTAAGCCAATCCATGAGGGAGACAATTGTTTGGTGGTAATCTCTTCAAAGGAAAAGAAAGAAAGCTTTGGGTTATGGATTTCAGTGGGACAGTTGTTTGGTGGTTATCTCTTCAAAGGGAAAGAAAGAAAGCTTTGGGTTAATGCCATAAAATCTTTGTTTGTGGAATATATGATTGAAAGGGAATATTTTTTTGAACAAGGAAAGAAATATTTAGTGTTCAAGATAATGCTAAGGATTTGGTAAAGGTGCTTTACCAATCTAAAGTTAGTTTTTCTCTATATGGGTGTCTTTAGACAAAGGGTTTGGGGGTTATTCTTCTGTTCAAATATTATTCACAGTTGGTATTTTGTTATGTCAAAGCTTCATAACTTTTCATTAAGAGTTTCAATTAAAAAACAAAGAACCTTTTGTTTAGGTTGTCAGAGATTTGGACCACCCTAAGTTGTCCTCGCGGTCAATAAGGGTTGGGTAAATAATGAAAGGCTTAGAAGAAATATGTTCAAGCCATGATGATCAGCTACAGTTAATCAAATGTCGTGGAGTCCGTTGTTCCTTGAAAATAGTCAAGGTGCACGCAATAACTATGGCAAGAGGTAAGCATCGGTTTAATATTTTTCTGATATTTTAAAACTTTTGCTTCCTTATTAGTATACTTTTTAATTTTTAACAGAATTCTATTTGATCCTGAATTTTTTACGTTTTTTTTTTCCTTATGAATTTTTGCTCTCTCATTTTAGTCTTTTAACTTTTAAAATCCAATTTTAGCCTTCATAATTGTTAAATAAATTTCACATTTAGCTCATATTGTAAAACCATTTTTTTAATAAAATTTTGAGTAGAGAATGGATAAAATTTAAAACAATTCTTTTATTATTATTCTTATTATTCTTATTATTATTTTGACAAAAGTTTAAAATCAATTCAAACTTTCAAAAGTTGGACCAAACGAAAAATAGATAAAATTTCAAAGGTCAAAATCATATTGGTTAAACTTGAAAATTTATTGGGATTTATATATTATTTTTAGGGAGAAAAATCATTTTTAACCCTAAACTTCGTTGGTTGTATCAATTCTAACTCCGAACTTTCAATTTCATCAAATTGAACCTCAAACTTAGCAAGTTATATCGATTTTAACCCCTACTTTCAATTTCATCAAATTGAACTCCAAACTTATCAGATCGTATCGATTTTAACCTCAAACTTGCATAAGTGTTACAATGTATATCCTTGGTTAACTTTCCATGTGAACCACCGTTAAAGTACGTAATTGACTATTTCTTTTTTTCTTTTTCCTTGATTCACTTGCACCTGAATTGGTTTCTTATAAAAAAAAAAAAAAAGAAAAAATCTTGGAGAAACTTTTTATTTGAAGAAACTTTTGTTGTTGAAAAGTTTTACGTGAGTTTTCTCTCATTTTTTTCCTAATGCGTTCGTGGGTTTTGTTACATTTTTTAGCTACTTCGAAAAAGATGCAACTCTAGGATGATGGAAATGAAATCTTTCACAGAGTAATGTGAAAGAGTTATTTTATTTCTCACAATAAATAATAATACCAGGATGAGAATCAATATTTATAGATACTGAAATTCTCTATTAACAAAGAACAAAAAATATTAAAATATAGAAATAATACATATCAACTAATATCCTCCCGCAAACGAAAGCATGTTAAGGCATGAGTTTGGATCGAAGAAGATAAAATCTGTCACACGTTAGAGGCTTCGTAAAAATATCAGCAAGCTGAGCATGAGTAGAAATATGATGCAGTAAAATATCACGACGAACAAACTTCTCATGAACGAAATGAAAATCAACTTGCACATGCTTGGTTCGACCATGAAAAATTAGATTACGGGCAAGCTGAATAGCGGACTGATTATCACACCAAAGCTGAGGAGGAGAAGAACCAAAGATATGTAAATTTTTAAGAAGCTATCGTATCCAAAACAAATCAGAAGCAATAGTAGCCAAAGCTCGATATTTAGCCTCGGTGGAGCTTCGAGAAACCGTGGACGACTTTTTAGCAACCCAAGATATAGGATTGACACCCAAAAATATTACAAAACCGATAGTAGATCATCTGTCTAATGCATTTCCAGCCCAATCCGAGTCAGAGAAAGCAGTCAGATTAAAGCAACAAGAAGACGAGGATCGTCTAAATGTAAGGCCTTTAGAAATGGAACCATTTATGTACCTAAGCACCTGTTTGGCAGCAGATAAATGACATTCAGATGTAGAGTGCATGAACTGAGAAAGTTTACTCATAGAGAAAGTGATATTAGGAGTTGGTGTGGCAAGCACCGCACCGGTGTGCAGTTTTCCCTTGTTTTGCAGTCCACGTTTTCCCCCTTCAAACAAATTTACCGTTGCTGTCACGTGAAGGTCAGGTGAGTTCCCCTGTCTGGATTTTGGCATCAACATGTATAATCCTACGATGCTTTCTCTTAAAATGTAGATTCTAATATGAGGGCTTGTGAGCTTGTTCTGGAGGTCGAATCTTCAACTTGCATCTTGATGAAGAGACAATCAATTTCTTGGTGTATTCTAGTAGTTGGATCTTCTAAGTTTTTAGACGGCCGAATTCTGAATCTTGGATCTTATGAATTATTTGGATTCCTTGACTTCTGACTACTTTGAACTCTGGTTGAATGCTCTAGATTCTAATTTCTCTAAATCTGTCTGAATGACCAAAATGAAGAGTGACCTCCTCTATTCATAGAGTTTGATAGACCTCATATGGGCTTGGACTTGTTGATTTTGTTCCCAAGTTTTGGACTTAGACTATATTTGGGATCTAATTCAATATTTTTTTTTTGAGAAATTTTGGTAGATGGGCTGTTTTATATACATATTTTCATATATGTCCATGGTTTTGTAGATTTCCAAAATTAGATTTCCAGCATCTTTTTCTTACCATTTTACCCTTCTTGTCATATTTTATAAGATTTTATAAGATATTATCTTAACTAAATCCTTAATATTTTGAAAATATGATTGTTGAGATTTGATTTCTTGCCATAATGATCCCAACGTATTTTCCTTTTATTTCATTCAATTACCGACAATTTCCATCCATTTTCCTTCTCTTGTTTGGTAATTTTCGGTTGATCCATTTTTTTTTCTGGCAGCCTTCTTTATTGATTTATTCCTTCACGCTTTTTTCTTCGTGGCAACAATTTTCTATTTTCTTCATTTAACTAGACAAAAGCTAATCGATGTTTTCCTTTCTGACAGCAATATATATAACATGTTCGCTGGAATATCTAAAAATGTGTATATATTTCGATTAATATTAATTTTACTAACATAACTATTTCAGTTATTATATATTCCCAGTAATATATCATTTATAATCTATGCATATATTGCATTGATTATTATATATTCTGGTTAATATTCAATATATAGTAGTTTAGTATATATGTCCCATAGTCTACGTACCTTTTTTTTAGATTTTTGCATTTTACAGAATAACATTTATATTCATATATAACTTCATATATATCGGCTTATACATACTATGTACATAAGTTTTCCTTTTTTTACTCATTATTGTAGCCACGTATACCAAGTTTTTTTTTTTTTTTTTAAATTTTCTCATTACTATATAGTATTAAATATACACTTAGTATTTTTAGTTATTTGCCAATATATATTATATATATACATGTATGTATGTATATTAAATATACCAATGCGTTTAGGAGAAATATAGATATTGGAAAAAAAACCTATATATAACTATAAAAAAACTTTATTTTTTAAATAATAAATACATATGTATATATTAAATATACCAACCAACGATATCCACAATAAAACAACGGAAATTTGAGGGCAGTAACTGGGCTGGCGATATCCAATGATGTGTGGGTGCTGCTTGTTCGAGTTTGCAACGATGATGGTTGGGCGGCGACAACGCTTCCGATGGTAGTTGGTCGTCAACGACAAGAAAAGGATCGGAGATGAAGAGGAAGAGAGAGGTCGAGAGACCATGAGGGAGAAAGATCATGAGGGAGGAATGAACGGAGGAAGAAACCGTGTGAATTGGGAAAAATAGTGAGAGATTTTAAGGATTTTTTTTTATAGAAAAATTGGGAGTGATTTTAGAGATCTTTCAAAATTGGAAAGTAATTAAATGGATTGAGAATTTTTAAATAGGAAAGAATAAAATATGATTTCCCCTTTTATGATTTTGTTGTTTTTTAAATATAAAAATTATGGATATGGCATAAAAGTAATTGAATAACAACTTATATGTAAAAACTCAAGGCTCTCAAGTTATTTGTGTAAAAAAGTTTGAATTTAAACAAAAATGAAATATAGGGTTCACTTATAGGCTAAATATGTACTTGTCCTTTTTTTTTTTTTTAATAAGCTTGGATTATTTAAATTTGGTCCAATTTCCTTAATGACCTCAGGTTATATTAGCCTCGAGTCCGTCTGCCATGTGGCATAATTTGATTGAACTTGACTTGTGTCAGTTCAATAATAGACAAGTGGCATTGTTCGATTTGCCAAATTTTGATGTTTATTACTTTAATTTAGGGACAAGTGTAAATTTGTAATTGGTTCCAATTTTATTTTATCATTAATTTAAATTAACGACGTGACAAATTTTGATTGGCTAAAATTTACTATTGAACACCATCTTATTCCACCTAATCAGTTAACACTCCCAAGAGAAAATATTAATTTTTACTCCAAACTTATTAAGATATATCGATTTTTGTCTTAAATTTTCAATTTCATAAAATTGTACCTTAAACTTAGATAAGTGTTACAATTTTTACCTCAAACTTGAATAAATATTACCATTTTTTACATTTTAATAGGTTTTCATTTGGAGAGAAAAAAACATTGTTATGTTTAGTTAATGAATTATAAAACATGTCTGGTTATGAAGTTGATAGGTTTTTATACAAAAACAATATTGAAGCAGCGTTTCTTCTTTTGGTCCAATGTTGTGAATTTTGAAAGAATTATTTAATGGTTTATTTTGTGCGTCAATAAGATCTAGTTTTATCCATTTTTTTTTTTTTTTTTTTTTGAGAAGACGATCTAGTTTTATCCATAGTTTGCTCTTTATTGAAATTAATATGTTATTGAAGACTTTTACATAGTTTTTCCCCTTAAATTTAGTAGGGAAAATAGTGGAAATGAAATAAAAGGTAAAAATTTTAGGACCCGTTTGGTAACGTTATCGTTTCTTGTTTCTTGTTTCCAATTTTATTAAGAAATCTAAGCATTTAATAACCATATATGTTTCTTGTTTCTCATTTTTTAGAAATACTCCCAAAATTTGTATAGAACTTTTGGGAACAACTAAAATTAGTTTCTCCTTTTTTGTTCTTGTTTCCAATTTTTTCCAAACATAAATAAGAATATAGGTTTATTATTATTGAATGTATAGGTGTTAGGGTCATGAAATTATATTTTTCTTTATTAAAAATGAAGAAACGGAAACAAGAAACGACAACGTTACCAAACGGGCCCTTAACAACTTGAGAGTTCAATTTGATGAAATTGAAAGTTTGAGGTGAAAATTGATATACCTTATTAAGTTACAATTGATTTTTCCATGTTTCCATGTTTTTAAACAACTTGTATGCTCTTTGTTGATACATTTTTTAGAAAAAACAATTTATATCTCTAAACTTTTGGATCGTATCACTTAAAACTTCAAACTAATAATTGTATCAATTAAAATCCTAAACTTTCATTGGTGAATTAATTTAAACCGTATGTTAGGACTCAATTTTAAAACTGTTAATGCATAATGTTCACATATGTATCAAACTTCTTTAAGTGCATGGATTAACATAATGTTAGAGATAAATGCTTGAATTAAATGGATTGTTGAGTGGTTCTTTCATCTTCTCATCTCCCAATGTTTTTCTCTAATTATTTAGGAAAAATTACATTATATTTTTCTTGTGACTTTGGGAGAAAAATAATTAATTTAGGTGATTTTTAGTTGATTTTAAATGAAACCGAATGAAAATAGTTATAAATCACTAACAAATGGTCTAAATTGATTCCCTTTTGAAAGTTTAGAGCTCAAATTGTTACAATTATTACTCCAAAGTTTTAATTGATACAACTCCTAAAGTTTAGGGGTTTAAATTGTTTTTCTCCCTATTTTTTTTTAAAAAAATCTATTTATTTATATCATAGCCAAATTTTAAAGACTAACAACCAAGAAGGTATTTTGTTTTTTAAACTTAATTACAAGTTTTTTTTTTTTTTTTTGAGTACATCAACATTTGGGGGTGGGGGGATTCGAACCTCTGACCTCATGGTCAAGGGTACATGCCAATTACCGCTGAGCTAAGCTCGCTTTGGCTTAATTACAAGTTTTTAGTACTTACAAAAAATGAAAAACAAATTACAGTAATTAGTGCACGACTTTATTTTAACCAATTCGAACATAGTTTATTGGATACATAAAATATTAATTACCATCCCAAATATAGATGGTTTGATCACCACCTATGTAATTGTTAAACTAAAAGAAAGTAAACCACCTTATTTAAACTTAAAGAAGATAAATATGGTTATCAAACCAGATGAAGAAAGAAAGTCTCTCATGTGGAGATTTTTTAAACAATTTTTTTCTTTAAAATTAATTAAAGTGGCTTATTATTAAAAAAAAAAAAAAAAGAAAGAAAGAAAAAAAAATAAAAGTGGCTTAGTTTTTAGTAATCCATTTGATTGTTTTAGAAAAAAATGATTTAGAATAAATTATCCATATGATTGGCGTTACTATCTGATTACTTCTAAAACTAGAATGCCTGTGGATTTTAAATTGAAAGGCTTCTGTAGTTGTATCATATTTACAACATTATTTATTATGAAAATTGTTCTAGTACAAACATCATTTTCATTTTCCCACCTCATTTAGATAATTTTTTGGTAAATTACAAATTTAATCTTTAAACAAGTCGCATCTAATAAGCATCTAAACTTAAAAAGAAAATATCTAATAAATTTATGAAGTTTAGAAGTATATAAACCATCATTAAATTTTCAATTTTATGTTTAATATGTTCTTGTCCGATTGGACTTTTCTTTCTTCTAACTTCACAAATGTATTAAATTGAAAGTTTGAAGTTCAATTGGAGATAGAATTCAATTTCGTGTCAAACAGGTTCGTGAATTCTTAAAGTTGTCATATAAGTTAGGATCGTATTAGATACCAATGGAAAGTTTTAAGGACATTTGAAAAACTTTTAAACTTCAAAACTTTATTACACACAAAATTTAAAAGGTAGAAATCCATTACACTTTTAAATCTATTACACTCCATTTTGAAAGTTTAAAGACTAAACTTGTAATTTAACCATATATTTTTGCCTAAAACACGATAGCAAGTCGAACCCGAACCAAGATCGATACTCAGACACTAGAAGGAAAGAAGCAATGCCATTTAGCTAATGCATAAAATGGAGACAGTGTGAATACCACAATCCATTAAAGCCAATCATCTTATACACAATTAGTTGGGAGACAGCTCCTAAGTCAATTGGCAAATGGCTTCCTTAACAAAGGAAGAAGCCAACTGTTTTCAATTGCACTGCAAGGATTGGAACACCCTCATGTTCTCCCTGGTTTCCGAGCGCCATCGTCGAGCTCCGAGACAGACTGCTATAAAGCTGTTGCATCTGATTTAGCTCGTTTGGCGTCTGGGGAAGAAGAGTTACCTTCACTTGATTTGATTGCTTCGCTTTCGTGTGCCTTTTGCTTCCTGCTTGCAGCAGGCGAACCATCTTCTCGAGCGCCCTCGGCATTCTCCGTGCTCATACCAGCCGCCACACGACCTTGTTCTGAATCTTCGGGTTGGTCATCAGAACGAGGCATGTTTTCTAGGATCGACGAGGAAGTCTTCAGCTTGGTTTCCATCTTTCTTTGCTGCTCGAACATCTCCTGTAGATACTTACCTTGTTCCTCGATCCGTAACTGCAAATTCCTTTGAATCTGTATAAATTTACGGAATTAGAATCTTTAGAAAACTCGAAGTCGATCGACATATGCAATATAGTTTAAATGAAAGAGACTTTGTAACTGAATGAGGAACTAATAATGTATAATGTCCTTGGTTTGAGATTAAAAATCTCTTTTCATGGCCTTAAGCTCTCCTCAAAACATTGTCCTGTTATCGGTTATTGCAAGTTTGCAACTAGACTTGCAAGAGATGTTTGGATTTACGTTTAAACAGAGGACTAAAGAGGAATCACAGAGATTATGCTCTAAATTCTAAGGTTAAAAGAAGTAAACTTGTCTCAATAACTAAATAAGGTCTAAAATCCCAACAATGAGCCACCAAGAGAGAATGAATGTTCTAATAACTAGCGTTTGATAACATTTTTGTTTATAGAAAATAATGGTTATTTACCAGTCTAACCTACCTTCAAGCTAAAAGTAGTTTTCTCAAACCTATTTTTTACTTTTAACATCTAAATAACATTCCAAATAAGTATTTTTAAAAAGTGAAAGTTTAAGTGAAGAAAAAATAAATACATATGCCTATTATTATTATCCATTTTTCATATATGTGAGTGTTTGAGCCCACTTATCTATCTGCCAATCGATTATCTCATTAACATTTGATTACTAAGAAAAGTGGTAAGATATTAAGTCATAAGTTGGTCGTCATCATGGCTTAACCCATTCTCTCAAAGCTATTTATTATTTACATTGACTTTATTGACCACAAGATCAACCCATGGTGGTTCATACATAATAATTATGGTGTCTATGTAGTCACTAATTCTTGTCCTTGTTTGTCCTCCATTATCAACTATGGCATCACACGAGAGGGATAAAATTGTAAATTTCTATATACAACAAATTGGACAAAGGAGTTACTAATCTCACGAGACAATTTTTTGACCTTATTATATTTGGTTGTTAAGAAAATACATAGGATATTAAATCCTAGGTAAGTGATTATCATGCTAAGAAGCACGGACATGGACACGGGACACAGACACAGACGCGGACACGACGATACATCAATTTCAAAAAAACTAGGACACAGACACGTTGAGGATACGTTGGTTTTTTTTTTTAGTATGTATATAAATTTAACATTAAAATACTAAAAGTATACCACTAAAAAGCATAAAATATCAAATCCATTGAGATAATCTTAATTCCTAAGTAGTTAAGTTCTGAACTTAAAAAAAAAAAACTAAAAAAATCATAGAATAATAATTAACCTGACCTCTGGTTCAATAACTGAAAATACTCGAATATTGTAACCAATGGTCTTCTAGAGAGTAGTTTAATTTCATCGTTCCTTTTTTTTTATTTAAAAATACTTCTTTTATTGGGTTGGACTTATCTATGGTATATGGGTTTGTCTAGCTTAAATCTTAAGCTTCAACTTAAAGGAGGTTTCAAAAAAAAAAAAAAAAAAGAAAGAAAAACTTAAAACTTACGAAGAAGAAAAAGAAGCTACTTTCTGTAGCTGACTGGCGGTGACTTATGGAGCTGACAGCAGCGGCGGCGGCGCAGATGACCGACGACGACAGCAACCGGTGCGATGAGGGAGATCAACGAGGTGGGTGGGTGGGAGTTTTAGTTTCACGATTCTATGGGAAATAGGGTCTTCTTTTTGTTTTTTTGTTTAATTTTTTTTAAAATTAAACAGAACCATTTGGCCCTGTAGATTTGAGCCCAAATGTATCCAATTCTGCATCCCAACGTGTCCAAGCGTGTTCGGTTTTTTTTTTTAAAAAAAAAGATAGGACAAGCAAAATTGCATGTCCGACACATGTCCGGATGTATCCATGTCTGACACAAATTCTTCACCATATATGACATGTCCATGCTTCCTAGCCATCATGTTTTGAACTCATTCTCACTTAGCCTTTTATTTTTTCCATGGCCCTTATGGTAAATGTACTTCATTAAAATATTATATTTTAAGGAAACTTCAGAAACAGACAAAATGCACACCTCAAGTTGTTCATGGAGCCGCTTCTGAACCTCCATTTGCAGACGCAACGCTTCAGTAATCCCCATACTCCTGAATTTTAGATCAATATATAGACAAAAAAGTTCAGCACTAAGCCAATTCCCCAAAAAGGATGTTCACAATTTCAAATTTTCAATTTCCAAAGAACTTAAAAAGCCTGAGATCTGGTTAACTCAAGAAGTGAGGAATCATGTCACTGAAGCTGGTTTCTTTATCAGAAAAAATGACAAATTTGGGTAGCATACAGTATGTAATCATATGATATTATATCATTCACGACGAAAATTTCCAATGCAATCTTGAATAATTAACGAGTTTTTACTACCAAAATTAGTTACGACAACCTTGCTAGTTCAGGGAAGTCAATTTTAACCTCAAACTTCTGATTTCACTAGTTTTAGACTAGTTACTTTTTCTTCTAAATGTTACAGAGTCATTCTTGTAATTATTATTCTTAGGGGATGATATGTTAAAGTTCCTTTCTTTTTATTTTTATGATCTTTCAATACATTCAAGGTTTCTCAAGTATGCACATTCGCATGTTCCAGGTATCATAAAATTAAAAGAAAAAATAATTGGCAGTAGATGAGGAATGGTGTCTCGCTCGAACGCGTACACAACTGGTTTTCTGGTCTATGTCTAAGAGGTTCTTAGGTTAAATCTTTACTAGTATCAATGAAATGCATCTCAGCACATTATAGTTCAAGAAAGTGAAATTAAGCTAAGCTAATTCAAAAGCACTAACCATATCAGTAAGAGCACATTTGATAACTTTTTTTTAGTTAAACTTGTAAACCATTTTTAACTTGTTTACTTTGTTTAATTTTTTACTTTTAACAGAGCTTTTGAAATCTTAGCTAAACTTCAAAATCTAAAAGCAAGTTTTGAAAGATATTTTTGTAGTTTCTAAAATGTAGTTATGAAATCACACCCGTTTTGAACATAGGAAAACAAAGAAAATTTTGTGAAAAATCATGCTTTCTAAAAAAAAAAAAAAAAACTATACCAACCGTACCCTAAATGTTTCAAATTTATGATTTAACTCCTCTCTTCCACTGCCAAATAAATAAATAAGCAAAAATAAAATACATCCACACAGAAAAAATATTAGAAGGGAAAAGATCACTTACGTTTTCAAGTCAAGAGTTTTCATTTCCTCAATAGGATTTATTTTTTTCCCTGAAGATCCTGGACAGAGGAAAAATTAATTCAACCATCTATCAGACTGCATTTTCATCAAAGGCCCTCAGAAGAGAGGATCAAAAGAAATTCAAAAGAGGTGACAAATATTCTTCAATGTAATACAATCCATTATCACTTGATGCTGAGAAGTTGAGAACAATGAACATGCATATTTACAAGTTAAGAAATCAATTCAGAAAAATTGCTAAGAGAGCAAATGAACCGTGAAGATAGAGCTAAAGCTTGATAGTGATTCATGGTCAAGATGGTTTTATGTACAACAGAGATGATGACAGACAACGATGATAAAGAAAGTAACAAAGCAAACAAGAAAGGAGAAGGGAAACAGTCGCCACTACCTTCTGATGACTCTGGTTTATATCTGGCGGTTCTATATTTCTGACATTTGAATGATAATAAATCAATACATTAGAAATAAGCATGCTGACCGAAACTGTATAAGAATGGAAAAAATGCAGAGTACCTGTAGGTGGCTTTTCACATGATAAATGGTGAGGCCTTCAACATTCATGAGCTTTAAGACACCCTTAGGAGTGGCATCTGTCCATTAAACTTTAGTGTCAATTAAAGATAAGTATTTGCAACTTTTCAAAAACATATTAGAGAAAGTAATATACTTTCGCTGCCACCAAGTTTATTGACAGCTTCTACAAATGCCTCATGAAGCTCTGGTGTCCATCGCATCCGAGGTCGAGTTGTTGATGTTGAGAGTGAATTAGAAACAGAATGAAACTCTGCTGTAAGTACAGAGTCAACTTGACTCGTTTGATTCTGTGGAGCATGGAAATCAGCAGATGATGATTTTAGCACCTGTAAGATTTGCACAAAAGGGAAACAAATCTCAAAATTCAAAGCTCACAAATATAAATCCGGAGTATAGATGAACTTTGGAAGAAAGTCTCTAGATGATTCAATTTCCTTTTTTCTTCAACAAAATAAGGATTTGAAGAAAGAAGATTGCAAACGGGTAGAACAAGTAGTTCTTGTTGTTAACATCATTAACTAAATGATGATGTAACATGCCTATTAAACTAATATTAGTTGATTTGGTGTAAACAAATAGCGAAAAAAAAGTAGGAAGTTGGCAAAATAGAGTGACATGGCTGATAAAAACACTTAGGGGATGTTTGGGGCAACGAGGTGGAGTTCTGAAGTCTGGAGTTATGAAGTCAGAGGAGTTATGAAGTCTAGGGAGTCGTAAAGTTTGTGTTTGGAGTCCAGAGTTGTTAAGTCTGGAGTTAGGAAGTCTGTGTTGGGGGAGCAGAGTTGTGAAGTCTTAGTTTATGTTAGCTGTTTTTTTTTTTTAAAAAAGGAAAATTATAGAATTTTTCCAAATTGAATTAATAAAAATGTTTTTCCATCCATGGTGAAATTGAGATTTTAAGTATGTTTTACCATTTTCCTTTTAAGTCACAATTTTGATTAAAATGAACAAAAAAAAGTTACATTCATAACATTCAAACATTGAAGGAAAATAATTGTAGGAAAATGAAACCATACAAAAAAAGAAACCCACTAAAAAAAAAAATCCTTTTTAACACAAATTTATAAATGCTGGACAGACCCTTTTCAAAAAAAAAAATTGACAGACCCATTTTATAATTAAGAAAAATAAAACTTTAAACATAAAATAATAATAATTAAATAAATAACCATAAATCATAAATAATAAATAATAAATAAAAAATTTTTAAAAATCTCTCTCTCTCGTCTCTCTCCCCCATTTCACGAAAAAAAACCCTATCTCTCTCTCTCCTCTGGTTTTCTTCCTACCGTCGATCCCTCCCTCTCCTCTTCTCGTCGGTTGCCACCGCCGCCGTCTTCGCTTTCTTCTTCATCGTCGACAACCACCACCACCCTTCTCACTTTCTTCTTCCTCAACAAACTCTCCCCCCACCCCTCCCATCTTCCTCTTCCTCAACAAACCCTCCCCCACCCCCATTTTTGCCATCCCCTTTTCTTCTTCTTCGTCGTCGCCGGCCCCATTTTCGCCGCCTAGAAAACAAAAAAAAAATCCACCTAGTAGAAAACTAGAAAAACTCATCCCCTTCTCTTCTTCAAAACCGAATCTTGAAAAAAAAAAAGAAACAAACAAACAAAAAGAACAAAACCCGCTCCACTCCAAATCTGAAGACGTCGACGGTAGGAAGGAAACAAAAAATGAGAGAACACAAAGAGGGAGAGAGATGCATGAAACCAGACGAGAGAGAAACGAGGTGGGAGAGAGAAGCGTGAAAATGAGGGTTACTGTTCGATTTCAACAGTGTTCACTGTTGAAGTCGGGTGTTGGAAATCCGAGTTTTGGAAAATGGCAGTCCAAACGAGGACTTGAGGGGGTTTAAGAAGTCGGGTTTCGGAAATTGGCGGCCCAAACACGCCCTTAGATACATTGCTTCAAAAAGAGGGCATGTTGAACATGCCACTCTATTTTCTCTAGTTATCCACTTCCTTTTACCACTTATATGCAATATCATGTCTAATCAGCCAATATTTGTGCAATTAACCAGCAACATAATATTTTAACCAGGACAACATAGAATCATAATTCAAGTTTAGGAATATAATTAAAACCTTTTAAAATTTAAGGACTAAATATACACAACTATCAACGTCCAAGAACTAACATTATATATTATAATTTAACCGACCTTCTAATTTTCTAGGATGTGCAAGAGGTTCCGTGAATGTAACATATTCTTTAAACACTCACTCACTGCCATGTAATTGAATTATGAAACTACATATGCACATAATGAGCATGATGGTGGAATTGGAATGACACGTATACGAGTGCGACTGTGGTGGCATTGGCAATGAAGCTAGCTAATATTTACACGAAGTATTCAATAGTAGTCAAAACTAACCACATTCTAGAAATCTCCAGTCTCGCATCCATGGCTAAGATCATGAAAGACGAGTTCAAGAAACTTCAAAAATTAGAGAGGAAAACACTGTACTATGAACCGAAATTTGAACATCTTTAAAACAATTACATATCTTGTACAGAAGGCAAAGCACTCCAAAGGCATCATTCACCAAGGAGATGGTCAAGGATTAAAAACAAGTCCTACACATATCACCTCGAAAAGTCCAATCATTCTAGCATCCATAACTACAGTGGCTGTGTACTATAACTAGAGACCAAGTTTGTCTAATAAACTTCAAGGGCTCGATAGAACTGTACATCAAATTTTCTCCTCATACAGCAGCTCCTAATTCATTTCTTTCGAAGTCATTGATCCTTTTCTTCGTTTAGGCATATCTTCCCCTCTTCCATTATGATCCAAAGAATGACCGAAACCAATTTGGTCACATTTTCATTCATTTAGAATCTGGACTCTTCCAAGTCATTTTGATTTACTTATTGTTCCCTATCTTTCCTTCTTTTTTTTTTTTAATTCCCTTCCATCCTTCCTTAAGTCTCTATTTCTTCCTTTTCATTTTTTTTTGGGTTAAATTACAAATTTGGTCCCTTGTAGTTTGGAGAAAGTTAGAGTTCAGTCCCTATGAATTCCGTCTCTATGGTTTGATAAAACCTTATTAAATAGTCCCTATCACGTATTCACTCTGTTAAAATTGTGTCTCTATGATGTCATGTACTCAATCCATTAGTGGCTTCTAACAGTCATGTACTCCATCCGTTAGTGACTTCTAAAGATATAGACTATTTAATGAGATTTTATCAAACCATAGAGATGCAATTCTAAAATCGAACACACTCAAAAAGTGAAATACAAGTCGGAAGAGGATAGTCTAAGAAGCACAGATACGGACACGAGACACGGATACGACACGACACGGACACAGAGACACGTCATTTTTTTAAAATCTAGGACACGGACAAGTTTAGTAAAATATACATTTTTCAAAATATATATCATTTTTATACTAGGAGGAAATTCAAAATCAATAAGTTTATGCATTTATATCCTTAAAATAATGAATTTAACGTATTTCACTCTTAAAATTTAACAAGGGTTCTATATAGACCTATATTGACATTGTACAACTAGTGCTTGCCACATATCAATTATGCTAACAAGTGTCCAACAAGTGTCGAAGTGTCCAAGTGTTTGACACGTGTCGGACACGGCCACGCTAACCAAACTAAAGTGTCCGTTCTTCTTAGAGGATCGTTGAGCATAAAAAATATCTTAATGTTTCATAAAAGAATGAACTAACCTCTGGTTTGGGATCTCCTGCACTAGCATCAGAAAAAATTTCACTCCAATTTGGCTCCAGTGCATCATCAACAGAAATGAACTGATCAGCCCAATCAGGCCAATCATTCCTCTTAGCTTGGTCATCTGACATTAGGACACCAGCCACGCTTTGTGCTTGACCATTCTGGTCAGGAACATTCTCAGAAAAATCAAGCAAATCCTGAAGTGTATCCGTACTCCAAGATGCATTGTTTTCATTCAAATTATTAGTCACCATTGTGGATTGCACTTCTGAATGGGAAGAACCATGCGGAGGCAACAACGATTCATCATTAGAAGACCGAGAAATGAACGGAGAAATCTGGGCACTTCTCTCTTGAGACAAAGGTTGCATCAATGGGAAATCGTTTCGAAATCCAGAAGACGATGAAAACAGATGCCCAACAGTGCCACTGTTAGAAACTAATGGAGGGGCCTGCCTGGGGATTGGATGTCTCATGGCTTCACTTTGTGAGGAACCCTGAAAAGAAACAGGCAATTTGGGATACTTGTCTTCAAATGGCTTACGAAGAACTGGATAAGATGATGACATAACTTCGGAAGCGACCCTCTTCCAGTCACTCTGTAGAAGAGAAAAACACATCCAAAAAAACACAACACGATTACACAGAATTTCATCACCAAATCACAATACTACAGAAACCATACAATCATTGAAAGCTCGTTCTATATCTCTAGAATTCAAAACGAATAGACAAAGAACATGAAACCGAATCCAATAGAGTCCAAAACTGAGTAAAAAGGGGGGAAACCCGATAGAAAAGAAAAGCAACCAGCAAAATTTCAACCCAGAGTTCGAATTAACAAAAGAACAGTCCAAAACCACAAAATCCCAAAAGGGGCAAAACAGAACCACTTACCCCAGAGATCGAACACAGATCAAAGACGAATACAGGAATCGCCAAAAAGCTTTGAAATAGAAACGAAATCCGATGCGAAGGGGCGATGGGGGCAACGCAAAGCAAGTTGCAAAGATGGGTTCCGATGCACTCGATGGCTTTGTCGTTTTGACGTCAACGAAATTACACACACGGACTCTCTCATACAGAAACGTATTGAACTCTCTCTCTCTCTCTCTCTCTCTCTCTCTCTCTCACTCTTACATGATGATGAACAATTCACAAATCCAATTTCGACCCTCTGATCTTTGGTGGGTGTTGATTCAACACCGCTGATTCCGCATGCAATTTCCCGATGCACACGAATGATTGGGCAAAACGAATTTTCGAAAAAGAAGAGAAATTGGCCTATGACACAGTTGTATTTGGCCAATTGGATAATGAACGGCCACAAATAAAGAAAAGGGAAAGTGGGTCTCACTCTTTTCTCTCTCTCTTTCCGAACAAAATTTGTACGAATTTAAAAATCAATGTCCCAACTCTCCACTAGAGCTTTCAATTTCTTTTTAAACCTTGTAATTTGCTAACTTTTCATTTCCTTTGACAATTTTTTTTTTCTGAAAAAATCACTTCCTTTGACAAATTTTTGTTCTGAAAAAATCACTTCCTTTGACCAATTTTTTAAATAAAAGCTTCATTAAACATGGAAGAAGTGGTTACAATGGTTGAGTTTTATGCTCTAAAACTCGTAGATAGTAATTGTAACACTTGATCGAACATAACTAAAATATTGTTTGATGTTTTTTAATAAAGAGTTATTGTCTATATTATGTACATCTTGCCTAAATAACCATAATCCAATAAACTAAACATCCTAGGTTGTGAGATGAGTCTTGAAATGTATGTGGAGACATACGGGGATCAGTGTTCAAGAGATAGTCTGAAGGGTCTATAGCATAGGGATAAGGCTGGGTACCTTATCCTAGTGACACTATGGACACGACCCACTTTGTATTTGATACAAACGTAATGATCCAACGCGTTCGTGTAGGGGACATGCTAGTGGGGGTATCCTATGCAATGAGTTTGCATAAGACCGGACCGCGATATAGTAACCACTAACTGTAACAGCGTTAACTAGTTAGATTTCTATTTCACTAGGATGACCTAGGCAACTTAGTCTGAATCCTGAGTGGATTATGGATTCACGAGGGATTGTCCTTTGATTTGTATGGGTGAGAGTGGTCAATACGCCGACTCAATAAGCCTATCATTTTGGGGAAAAGACCAAGTGGGGAGCTGGGAACATAATCACACAAGAAGGAATTCACTTCTTCCCGACTTTGAGGAAGTAGATGAGTGTGTCCCATAAGTGGTGTCTCTGGGTCTTGAACAAAGGGCCCTACCCTCTCACTGGTCCGAGAGGGGTTTCTGTTTGATAGTTGGACCAGAAACAAGTTTTTCATTAGAGGAGCACTGGTACTTAAGTGTTGGGTTTTATGCCCTAAAACTCGTAGATAGTAAATGAAACAAATTAATCGATCTCAATAAAGTGTTATTTGAGTAATTCAGTAATTTGGTTATTGAATAATCGAGTTTGCATTAATAAACCCTAAATCCAATAAACTAAGATCAAAGGTTGTTTAAATGAAACTTGGACTAGTATGTGGGGACATACGGGGATCAGTGTCCAAGTAACAACCTAAATGGTCTATAGTATAGGGATAAGGCTGGGTACCTTATCCTGGTGACACTATGTGATATGGCCCACCTTGTATTCGATACAGATGCAATGATCCAAAGCATCCATGTAGGAGACATGCGGGTGGGGGTATCCTATGCAATGAGTTTGCATAAGACCGGACCGCGAAATAGTAACCACTAGATGTAACGCCGTTAACTAGTTTAGGTTTCTATTTCAATAGGATGACCTAGGTAACTCAATCTCAATCCTGAGTCTGTTATGAACCCCTTTCAGGAGGGACTGTCCTTAGATTTGTATGGGTGAGAGTGGCCAGTTCGCCGACTCAATAAGCCTACCATTTCAGGGGCAAGACCGAATGGGGGCTGGGAACATAACAGTACAAGATGGAATTCACTCCTTCCCCTATTGGGGTAAGTAGATGTGTGTTCCCTTAAGGGCTGATTCTAGGGCTTGAACAAAGGCGCGCCGTCCTCTCCTAGCCTGAGAGGAACTCCTGTTTAGTGGTTGGACCCTAAACAACTTGTTCATTAGAGGAATCAGTGGTACTTAAGGAACCAGAGGTAACCCAGGGGTAAAACGGTAATTTGACCCAGCTGGTGTTACGAACACACGTGAAGGATTGACTTACTGCTTGGTCGATATCCGTGGACACAGAAATATTCTATAGTGAGAAGAGTGCAGCTGTGGGTCTTTAGTGGAGTGACCCACAGTTAACGAATGTTGACTAAACTTGGTCAATGAGTTTGGCCAATTAGTCTCGTATCGTTGGAGCTTCTGATCTGTAGGTCCATTAGGTCCCACTGGTAGCTCGTAAAGAGAATTGAGGCAATTAAGTATAAATTGTAAATTGAAAGTGTTCAATTTATTTGGGGAATCGTATAATGTATATTGATGCATTATAATATAAAGTTTATGAAACTTTATAATATAATTTTTGAATTAATTTAAAAAAAATTAATTCTTGAGAGAAAGTATTTGAAAGAGTTCAAATAAATTTAATATGAATTGGATTTATATTAATTTTAATTTTAATAAAATCTCTAAGATTAAATATATGATATTTAATTGGGTAAATTAATTAATTATGGAATTAATTAATTATTTATTAAAATTAGAGACCTTTTCCTATTAGGAAAGAAAATATTTGAAAGAGTTCAAATAAATTTAATATGAATTGGATTCATATTAATTTTAATTTTAATAAAATCCCTAAGATTAAATATATGATATTTAATTGGGAAATTAATTAATTATGGAATTAATTAATTATTTATTAAAATTAGAGACTTTTTCCTATTAGGAAAAGGTCTCCATTTTCCTATTAGGAAAAAGGTCTTGGCCTTTACTATATATAGGACCCCTGGGGTGGGGTGAAAGGTATCCCATTCATTCTCCTACTCTCAGAGAATTCTCCCAAAGGCTCCCACAAGTCTCCTGCCTCTAGAAGTCTCAGAGTCATACCGGTGTAGCCATAGTGGTGGTGTTCACACTAGTTCGTGATTAATTCACAAGCAGTTGGTGAATTTAATCTGAGTCGTCAACGAGAGTAAGTAATTTGTTACTTTATAAATTAGATTTAGATCTAATATTTTTGTATGCTTAACCTTAATATATATTTAGAATAGTTCTAATATTATTGCCAATGTATTGGTATTTTAGATTAAACAAAATTAATTACGAATCGGTCCCAATCATGCTTCCGCTTTACGGAATTACGGAATTCCTATCTTTTATTAAGGAGGTAGAGGTAACCTACGGGTAAAACGGTAATTTGACCCAGGTGGAGTTACGAACATTCATGAAGGACTAACTTGTTGTTACTGGTCTATATCCGTGGACACAAAATTATGTCTGTAGTGAGAAGAGTACAACTGTGGGTCTTTAGTGGAGTGAATCCACAGTTAACAAATATTGATTAATTGGTTAATGAGTTTAGCCAATTAATCTCGTATCGTTGGAGCTTCTGATTTGCAAGTTCATTAGGTCCCACTGGTAGCTCGTAAAGAGACTTGAAGCAATTAAGTATTAATTGTAAATTGAAAGAGTTCAATTTATTTATGGGAATCATATAATATATGATGATACTTTATAATATAAAGTTTATGAAACTTTATAATATAATTTTGAATTAATTTCAAAATTATTTTGAGAGAAATAAATATTGGAAATAGTTCAAATAATTAATATGAATTGGATTCATATTAATAAAATCTCTAAAATTAAATATATGATATTTAATTGGATAATTAATTAATTATGGAATTAATTAATTATTTATTAAATTAGATATGAATAAGATAATAGATTTGATTAGATTTTATGCATGGGTTTTTGCTATAAATAGGACCCATGGGCTTGGGTGAAAGGCACTCACTCAACTCATTTATTCTCCTACTTTTAGAGAATTCTCCTGAAGGCTTCCTAGACTCCCACCAGTCTCCTGCCTCTAGACTCCCACCAGTCTCCTGCCTCTAGAAGTCTCAGAGTCATATCGGTGTAGCCATAGTGGTGGTGTTAGCAATTCAGAAGTCTCAGAGTCATATCGGTGTAGCCATAGTGGTGGTGTTAGCAATTCCTGAAGAATTTCCATCGAAGATCGAGGTTCGTTGCTGCGTTTTTCTCCTAAGAGAAGGTTCACGGTTTTTGGTGAAAACGGTCAAGACTTCAACGAGAGTAAGTTTTCCCATAACCTTCTCTTTAGTATGATAAAATTTGGATTTTATCTTACTGTTACAGCATGTTATAATCGTATTTACACTAGATTATGCATTATAATTACTGTTAATTTTGCCATTTGTATCGGTATTTTATCTTGATAAAATACAGTCAAAGTCCTCTGATAATCTTCCGTTGCGTTAGGGATTTCACCCCTACAACAACTACCCTAAAAAACGAGGGAGATAAACTAGGGAGGGAAGCCAGAGGTCTAAAAAAATTGCCCTTCATCCCGCGGGGGAGAAAGCCTCTGATCCCCGAATACAAAATCTCTCGAAGCGAAACGAGCTATACAGTGGGCTACTGTGTTTTGCGGTCTAGGGCAAAAGATGAAATCAATATTGCCCATTTTCGAACATAGAGAGACGATGACTTCAATCACATTCTTCACTTCCGTCAAGTCCATGAACTTCTCCAAAATCAAATCAATTACTTCAGCAGCGTCCAACTCAACGATTATGCGAGGGTGATTCTCCTTGAAGATTCTGAACACACAAATAAGACCTTCCCAAATAGTAATGGCTTCCACAGATTTCATATTAATTTTCCTTTCCATTCTCTTCAAGTCAAAGCTTATCGGGAATCCGCGCAGAGCCACGAAGCACCCAACCGATACCTCCCACTCCATCCTTATCGAACCAAGCGACACCCATATTCAATTTCCAAGTATTTGGGTTCGAGTTCGCCCACTCTTCATGACTCGGATGGCTCCCAGTATTCTTCGGCGATGAGAGTTTGCTTCGCGAGGTAAAACCCTCTAATTGTTCTCTGGTAAGCTCTTGGATTTGGAAAATTGATTGATGAAGATTCTGATTTGGATAGAGTTGGTCTGAATTTCTTTTGTTTCTTGTGTTCCAAATACACCACATAACGATCACAACCTTGTCTATGTCTCCGTCCTCTATGTTCTCCGCAATCCACTGCCAATAGTCCATAGGGTGCCATCTTTCCCTGCATAAGTTGAACATGGTCATTAACTTGGGAATTAAATTCAGCCAGATTCCTCTAGAGAATTTACATTCCCATATGAGGTGGCTCGTAGTCTCTTCTTTTTTTCCACACAAAGAACAGTTAGAGTTAAAGATCAATCCCTTTCTTTTTTATGTTTGCTTTATTGGAGATGATGTCATTGAGGATCTTCCACACATACGTCTTTGCTCTCGGGATAGCTTTTAGTCTTCCATAAGGATTTCCACAGCAAGTTCTTCTTTGACAATTACTTCACAAAGCTTTGTGATTTTAATTCCCATGTCCATTATTAAAAAAAAAAATCCCATGTCCTATGTGCATCTGCATGTGCACTCTAAAAGTATAGGTATAATGGTCTTCTTTCCAAGGTGATTAAAGACTTAGGTCCACTTTATTATTTTTTAAAAAATTTTATTTACAGTAAGTGTCTTGGTCAGTTTGCATGCACCTCAACTACTTTCAAGGTAACTCATAGATATAATTAAATTTTAAGTGGCCACTATGACTTGAACTTATACTCTCTAAACTCTAAACATAAGTGGCCATTACTGATCTTTCTTTTTAATTGGGTTAGTTTCTATAATCTCTTAAAGTTTCATGTTGATTTCTTAAGCATTGAATTGTTTTCAATTAAGTCATTGTTATTACAAGACATGAAAATTCACTAATGTAACGTTAGAAAACATTTTAAGGTTAACTTACAAGTGTAGTAATTAAATCCTTAAGGTTGTGTCTAATTGATTATCTCTAAATTTTAAAAGTGTTTAATAGATTTAAGTTTAAAGACATATTAGACAACACGTTTAAATTTCAAAAATCTAATAGATATAGAATTGAAAGTTTAGAAATTTAATAGATATTTTTAAAATTTCAAAGACTTAGTAAACACACAATCTATCATAGACTAAACTTAATTTATTCTACATGTTTTTTTTTAGCTCAACCTACCTTTTGTTTTAATTTAATGAAATAAACATATCATTTACCCTCAAAATCAAATTCTTATACCTAATAACTTGACTCAAAGTTGTAATTTTCCTTAGAAAGCTGTGCATTAGAAATTTAGAATGTTGATTTAGTACGTACAAAGATTTGGACTTTCAACTCCAAGAGAAGAGTATATGACAATTACTTATCTAAGCTAACTGGCCTCGACTAGAAATCTAGAATATTGGTATATTAACACTCAACAATATCATAAAAGTTATCATTTTTTCTTTTTGAAAATATAAAAGTTATCATTTTAATATTCAGTGACTGCAGACTTATGATATAAAGGTTTTTCTTCTTCTTTTTTTTTCTTTCTTTTTTTCTTTTGAAACACTTATCACATAAAGGTGAAAGACTCGATTGATATTTTAAAAAAGAAAAAAATTAAACTAAATTGGAAAAAGAATACCGTAACATTTAGGGTGTGTTTGGTTTAACTTTTCAAGTGTATAATTTTGAAAAAAAAAAATCATTTTGAAAAAAATTCTAGTGTTTTACAACCACTACAAATGACTTATTAGAAAATGAGATCAAGAAATAAGCCATTTTGAGAGAAACAAATGAAACCAACTTCTCTAAAAAGAGTTTTTAAATAAACAATAACTTGTGTATAAAAACACTTATGAGGAAATGTAACCAAACATATGAGTGTTTAAATTCTAAACAATTTTTATACAAAATTGTTTTTTTAAAAAATGCATTCTTGAAAAACATTTAAATTAAAATGTATTCCAAACGGACCTTATAAACTAAAATACACTTTTAGAACTCCAAAGGCAAAAAAGTTTTTATTTTTATTTTTTAATATCCATCCATTATTTACTTTCTTCCAAGGAAGAAGTGGTCCAATTGTGTGAGAGTGATCGATGTTAATATTGAAGAGACATTGATAAGTTTTTTTTTTTTTTTTTTGAGTACATCAACATTTGGGGATGGGGGGATTCAAACCTCTGACCTCATTGTTGAGGGTACATGCCAATTACCGCTGAGCTAAGCTCGCTTTGGCAAACATTGAGAAGTTTTGGTATTATATATATATATATATATATATATATATATATATATATATATATATATATATATCATACCTACTAAACATGTCATTATCAATTAATAGTAATAATTATTTATTCCTTTTTAAAACTTAAGTGTGTTTACTAAATGACATAGAAAATAATGATGCAATCAATTTTATATTTTCACCAGAACTCCAAAAAAAAAAAAAAAACACATTTTCTTTGGCATATTACAAATGAGGTATGTGGTTTACAACGTGTAAGATTTATTTGTAAAGAAAAAAATGAACGAAAAAAAATCAATTTTTACCTTTAAACTTGTCAAGTGGTCTCAATTTTTATCCTATTCTTTCAATTTCATCAAATTACATCTCAAACTTAAATAAGTGTTGCAATCTTAACCTTAAACTTTAAAAAATATTGTAATTTTAACCCTATAATAAGTTTTCGTTCAAAAGAATCATTAAAAAAAGTATTCTCAAATACATTCAATAAATTATCAAACATATTTATGGTATAAATTTGATAAGATTTCAAAGAAAAAATAACATTAGACCTATTTATTTTTGTTGAAATTTGTGATTTTTGACAAAAGATCTCAATTAATAATATGTGCATAGATCAAACTTAATTATGTACCAAATTGATTTTTATTGAAATTAACAAGTTTATGGATATTTTTATTTGCTTTTTGTTAAAATTAGTGGGTGAATTTGTGCGAATTGAATAAATGGTAAGATTGCAACACTTGTCTAAGTTTAGGGTCCAATGTGATGGAATTGGAAGTTTAAGGTGAAAGTTGAACAACCTAACAAGTTTAGAGGTACAAATTGGTTTTTTGCCCAAACTAAATTATGATTCATTAACTTTCTGTTGGGTTTTATGTCCTAAAACTCGTGGATAGTAAATGTAACAAAGTTAATTATAAACCATTATTCAAACGATTCAATTTCTGGTTGATTGAATGGTTGTTTCGAATATGCATTAATTAACCCAAATCCAATAAACTAGAATCCTTGGCTATGATATGAACACTTGAATTTTATGTAGTGACATAAAAGTGGATCAAGTTCAAGTAATAACTTAAACGGTCTATAGTATAAGGATAAGACTGGGTACCTTATCCTAGGAAAACTATGTGATGAGGCCCACTTTGTTTTTAGTACAAATGATGTTATCCTGAATCGTTCATGTAGAGACATGCGAGTGGGGGCGTCCTATGCAAAAAAAAATTATATAAGACCGAACTGCGAAATAAGTCACTTTCACTTTATAATGTCGTTTACTATGAAACTGACAATTTCAAGCGATGACCTAGGTAACTCGATCTTAATTATGAGCTAACTATGAACTCCTGTTTATTTAGGATTATCCTTTGATTTGCATGAGTGAGGGTGGCTCAACATCGCCGACTCAATAAGTTCCTACCAATTTGGGGATAAGACCGGGTAGATAGTTGGGGACATAGTTCTACAAGATGGAATTCACTCCTACCCGACTTTAGGGATAGTAAAGAGGTTGTTCCCTTAAGTGCTGACTCTAGGACGTGAACAAAGGTGCGCTGCCCTCTCATTGGCCCGAGAGGTTTTAGGTTTAGTGGTCGGACCACAAACCAATTGTTCATTAGGGTAGTAGGGACTTAAAGAACAAGAAGTACTATAGGGGTAAAACGAACTTTTGACCTAGCTATAGTTACGAACAACCTGTGAAGGGTCGACTTACTGATCACAGTTATATCGGGTGGACAGAAATATATCTACAGTGAGGGGAGTG
The DNA here is from genome assembly GCA_017139565.1 of Luffa aegyptiaca. NCBI lineage: Eukaryota > Viridiplantae > Streptophyta > Magnoliopsida > Cucurbitales > Cucurbitaceae > Luffa > Luffa aegyptiaca. Next base: position 32,049,063 of record CM029397.1, read on the forward strand.
CAACTACGAACTATAGTAGAGTGTCCCGTTAATTAACGAATGTTGGTTAATTAGGTTAAAAGAGTTTAGTCGGTTAATCTCAAATCGTTGTAGCCCATGATCTATAGGTCCATTAGGTCACCCTTCTAGCTCAAACGGACTAAACCTTAGAAAAGTGATGAGAGAATTTGAAGCGTTCAAATTTGGATTAGGGAGTTAACGTTAATTATGTTCGATATTATTTAATGTGTTAGTTTAACTATGAATTAAACTGTTTTAGGGAGAATTCGAAATATATTTAAATATGATTTAAATATCATACACGTAAATAGAGATTCATGTTCGAGAGATCGGTGTAAAGGAAAAGATCGAGATTGGTATGATCGATTAATTTAATATTTTGATATTAAATTAATATAAATAATTAAATTGCTTAAATAATTTAAAATTAATTATATGAATTAATTTTAAAGTGAATTTAAGAAAATTAGAGTTTGAGAAATTCAATTTTGAAAATTTGATTTTCAATTTTATGTTTTTTTTTTAAGAAAAACCCAAGAGACAAATTAGGATACTTTGACACCTAATTAGCTTACTAATCCCACATATCCTTTGTTGTCTTCATGAGGATGAAGAGAACACATCTTGGATTTTAAAACATGAATTTGAAGTTGAACAAGAGGATGGCTTGCTGAAATTTTATTTTCTCTAAAAAAAAAGGAATAACAAAGCCCATGGTTTCTCTCCAAAATACCCATTCTTTTCACCTCTAAATTCATCACTTCTCGGGTTCCCACAAGCCCGTTCTAAGGCTGGAGAATAGCGGGAAAGATCTCGGTGGTCGTCCACAACAAGTTCATGATGGAAAACAGCCCACAGAGTGCTTGGATTTTGAGCTCCAAGAGGTATGTTCTTGATACTCTTTTCGGCTGAAAAATACATGCTTTTATCTTGAAAAATTAACGAAATCGAAGTGCAATCGATCCAAATCGCTTCTGCTAGAGTGTTCTACACTCCTAAAATTGGTATCAGAGCAGATTTGAGCACTCAATTCTCGTTAATTTAATCATGGTGGATAGTTTTATTCATGTGATGAATGTTTGGGGCTAAAGTGGATTTAATTTCGGTTTGGCATCAATTTTCCATCAATTCGTTGAAATAATTTGTAATTTCCTATATGTTTATGTTCATTAATGAGTTCATATCGAGTCTGTAAAATTTTAGAGTCATTAGAGTCCATTTAGGTCGTCAATTTGGTGAAATTCAGAAGATGTTCAAGTCTGACCGAAAACAGAGCATGAAGAACAGTTGCATTTTAGAAATTAGGAAAAGAAGACGGGCAGAGAAAAACCGAGCTAGACCAGGAAGGAAAAAACATGTGGTTCAGCTTGATTTCAGACCGGTTCAGCATTTTTCGGTTCGATTCCAGGTAGTTAACTGTGTGTTCGGTCTGGTTCAAGTCTCCCTGGTTCGGTTCGTACGCGCCTGGTCCGGTTTTGGCTTGATTTTCGCTCCAGTGGTCTGTTTTAACTTGGTCTGGCCGGTTCAATTATTTTTTCTTGTCTTGGTGGGCAGTTCAGCCACTATTTGCCCTGGTTCAACATTGTTTGGGTTGGTTCAAGCAAATTTGAAGCAGTTTGGGCTGATTTGAAGCATTTGGGAGCGGTCCAAGGCGTTTTATAAATTATTAATGTAATAATTTAGGTTTTTTGCTTGATTCGGATGCCAAAACCAGTCCACTTTAGTGTATTTAATTATCTATGCATTAGGAATGTATGTTATAATTAAATTAGAGTTGAATATGCAGAATGTATGTCATATAGATTTAAAGTCCTACCATAAGAAAACATGTTTCATGCATTAGTAATTAATTATAAGAGTTATAATAAAATGAATGCATGTTAGGGTTTCATGATAGATGCATGTTGGATGTTTTAATTTTATTTTTTTGTTTTTGAATGTTTAAATATAAGTGTTATATTAAATAAACGAAAATGAACAAGCATGCAACATGAAACCACCTTAGCATAGATGAATGTTATAGGTTGTCTATATTATAAAGTGTTATAAAAATCAAGATGGACGTTAAAACATATAACAAAGATAAATGCATGCTCACTTATGGTTAACAAAATTTAATCTCGAATGATTGCATAAAATAGATCGATATCTTGTAAAGCTAAGGTTACAAGAGAACTCACCTGGCGAGATGTTGTCTAAGGTTGGAAGTATTGACGGAACGACTTGTTGAAGGTCGTGTCAAATAAATTTATAATCCACACCCTCTAAAGCTAACTTGCAGCAGTAGTGGCCAGGGTCGAACACAGGGAGCACGATTATAACTTGTTTATCTTAGATTTATTGTGATGACCGGATTAATTGGGGGGGTGTTTGTATTTGGGAAAGAAATAATAATGTAAAGAAAGCTAATTATGGAAAATAATAGAAAAGGAAAGTAAGAGCAAGAAATAGAAAGAATGAAATCATTACCTCCAAGATCATGTAACCGGGATTGTCATGGTAAGTTCAATTCAATTAAATCATTAATCTCACTAATTAGTTAAGACAAGTTTAAGTCCAGCGTACTTTGGCAACAAACCGAGAGCCATGTGAAGGGTTGAAATCCCTTTGGCAGCGAAAACAATCAAGAATGATCTCGAATTGAATTTCAAAATGAAAAACCAATACGTTGGCAAATATAAAATACAGAAACTAATTTCTATAAGATCGATTAAGCATGCTGTAAAAGTAGATCTAAAACTATTTTAGAACAGAAAACTTACATGATTTTGGAGGCAAATCCCTGCACCAATGCTCCTAATCACGTTCTTGGGACTTCCACCGGACACCACCACTCGAATCACCCACTATCCTCTTTGGCTTCCTTGAGATATCGATTGTGGGATCGATCTTGGTCTTAGAAGGGAAAAACACAGCAAGAAGTTGCTGGTTTTTGGTTGAGAGATGGAGAGATCAGAGAGAATCTCTTCTCTATCTTTTTTTTGCATGAAACTAAGAGAGTGAGTGAGTCAGTCGGGTAACCCCTCTCCACTTTACGATAAGTGGGAAGGGAGTTATTACCCTACTCAATCTCGATCGTTGGATCTAATCCAAACGATCTTGGCCATCTATTAATTAAATAATAATAATTACTTAATTAATAAATTAATTATAATTAATTTAATTAAATCAATTATAATATAAGGTTTTTAATTCAATTTAAATCATATTCAATTGAATTAAATTGACCATTCAATTAATTCTCAATTAATTGAATCCTACACTAATTAAATATCAAATATTTAATTAATTTTATAATTGAATCATAATCAATTTTATCTCTCTCATTTAACCTATAGTTTTAATGTGCATCAAAATGTACATTAATATAAACTATAGTATTAATTTGATTAAACCATATTTAACCAAATTAAATTAAATTAATAAATTTCTCAATTAATTAATTCATGAATTTAATCAAATATCACATATTTAATTAAATTCATAATTCTCTCATTAATTAATTTTGAATCATATCCAAAATTAATTTTATTATAAAGTTTAATTCACTAATTAAACTTATACTATAATGTATCTCCATACATTATATTATCTTAAATTCCCTTTAATATCAAGACTAAATTACCTTAGAACCCGTTATGAGCTATCAGGTGGACCTAATAGACCTACAGATCAAAAGCTCCAACGATACGAGATTAATTGGCTAAACTCATTAACTAAGTTAATCAACATTTGTTAACTGTGGGTCACTCCACTAAAGACCCACAACTGCACTCTTCTCACTGTAGAATATTTCTGTGTCCACGGATATCGACCAATGCAGTAAGTCAATCCTTCACGTGTGTTCGTAACACCAGCTGGGTCAAATTACCGTTTTACCCCTGGGTTACCTCTGGATCCTTAAGTACCATTGATCCCTCTAATGAACAACCTGTTTAGGGTCCAACCACTAAACAGAAATTCCTCTCGGGCCAGGAGAGGACAACGCGCTTTTGTTCAAGCCCCGAAATCGGCCCTTAAGGGAACACACATCTACTTGCCCCAATAGGGGAAGGAGTGATTCCATCTTGTACTGTTATGTTCCTAGCCCCCATTCGGTCTTGCCCCTGAAATGGTAGGATTATTGAGTCGGCGAGCAGGCCACTCTCACCCATACAAATCTTAGGACAATTCCTCCTGAAAGGAGTTCATAACAGACTCAGGATTGAGATTGAGTTACCTAGGTCATCCTATTGAAATAGAAACCTAAACTAGTTAACGACGTTACATCTAGTGGTTACTATTTCTCGGTCCGGTCTTATGCAAACTCATTGCATAGGATACCCCCACCCGCATGTCTCCTACATGGATGCTTTGGATCATTGCATCTATATCGGATACAAGGTGGGCCGTATCACATAGTGTCACCAGGATAAGGTACCCAGCCTTATCCCTATACTATAGACCATTTAGGTTGTTACTTGAACACCGATCCCTGTATGTCCCTACATATTAGTCCAAGTCTCATACTAACAGCCTAGGATGTTTAGTTTATTGGATCAGGGTTATTTAGGCAAGATTACACAATACAAACAAAATAAAATAAATATATTTTTAAAATTTTTTAAATAAAAATATAATAAAATAATATAAATATTATTATTATTTTATTTTTTTTAATTATTTCTCTTTCTCTCTCTTATTCTTCTTCTTCTACATCCTCTTCCTTCTTCTTCTTCATATCTCCAGCGACCACTGCTCGCCGCCGCCGACTGTTTTTTTTTTCTCCTTCCCCTTCTTTTCTTTTTCTTCTTCCTCCCCTCGTTTCACTGTTAAAAAAAACAAGAAAACGAAGGGGGTTTTCCTCCTTCGATTCCGATGCTGGAGAGGGAGGAGGGAGAAGGGTCCTCCCTCCTCCGTCTCCGGCGCCGGAATCCCTTGTTTTCTATTTTAAAAAAAAAAACAGTGAAAAGAGGGAATGAAGAAGAAAAAGAAGAGAAGAAGAAATAATAAAAAAACAAATTCTGGCAACCGTCGCCGTCGTCGTTCACCAGCAGCCAACGACGGCCGGCCACCGGAGCTGAATAAGGAGGAGATGGGGAAGGAAGAAGATGGAGGGGAAAGAAGATGGAGAAGAAAGAGAGAGAGAAAGAATTTTAAAAAAATGATAAAATAATAATATTTTTATATATTTTATTTTAAAAATTAAAAATTCATTTTTTAATTAAAATAATAGTGCGTCAGCTGCCATTAGGATTTAACGGCAAAATGGATGGCAGGGACCAAATTGCTCTTTATCTCAAACCTCAAGGGTATTTTTGTTGAGTTTGAAAACTCAAGGACTAAAGTGTGACTTAACCCAAACCTCAGGGACCAAAAGTGTATTTTACCCATCAAAATATTAAAATAGTTTAGTTATTAAGATATAAATTAACAAGAAAATATCAGTTTAGCTATTAAGATATAAATTAACATCGAATAGTTTTTTCTAAAAAAAACAAACACTTAGGATCTTTTTTTAACTCATATGAATTAAACGAACAAAAATATCTTAGTTCGGGTTATTCTTTATTAATTGATGCACTTATTATTAGTTTGGAGTTTTAAGTTATACCACTTTAAAGTTTAAGGGTATGAATTGGTTTTCTTAAAAAAAAATCGGTTTTCCATAATCATCATGACATATAATATATGTTTTGGAATCCTTCAAATTTACTCAAGTTCAGAAAGTTGAGTCCAACATAATCACAAAACAATCATAATCTTAATTTAAATGATCGTTTTGAAAATATGGTCACACGACTTTTTTATTGGATAAAAAGTCAAATGATAAATAAATAGATTAATTGAGATAATATAATTGAGAAAAATACCCTCCTACCAAATGAGATAACCAAATCCTAAAATTATGGTTTATTTAAAACTTATCAAAAAAGAAAAATCCTAAAATCATGACATATTTTTTTTAAAAAAAAGCATATAAAAAAAATCAAATTAAAACGACCAAATCATAGTTAAACAGATTCAAAAGTGAAGTATATTGACCGCTTAATTGAGATAATCTAATCGGTTAAAATACCATCCCAACTAAATCATAATATTATGGTGTATATAAAAACATAAAAAAATCCTATAAATTTAAAAACCAATCAATAAATCAAATGAGCACAACCAAATTCTAAAAATTATGAGATAATTAAACTCATTAAAAAGAGAAGTATGTCTAGAATCTAAAAAAAGAAAAAAAGAAAAAAAAACCTTAAATTTGATTATTTTTCAAAATCAAAATTTCAAATGATATCCAATCATTGACATATTTAAAGAGGAACGATGATGGATTCAAGGATTGGGAAAATAAATTTGAATCAAGCAAAAGTGAGATGAGGGCCTTGAAATCATACAAAATTGCTATTTTTTGGGGGCAATCGAGCTTTTTGGGGGGCAATTGGTACTTATAGGCCCCTTTCATTGTTGTTTTGTAAAAAAGGGCCCCTTTTTTTAAATCTATTATTTGGGGACCCTTTGTTGATTTTAATGAGGTCAGCAATGGTGTAAATGACCATTATAGCCTTTCTTCAATTTTCAAAAAAGGAAATTAATTTTCTACACCACCAAAATAGATTTCCCACCAATTTTCCATTATTTTCCTTAATGAATAAGGAATTTGGAATGAAAAAAAAGTTTCCTATTCTCATTCCCATTCCTATTCGCATTTTCATTCTTAATTCTTCTAGTCCTTTGGTCCCCATACAATATTCTTTGGTCTCAACCCGATTTCACCACATCATCACGTTTTGGATTGGCCAATCACACTCAAAACACTTTCGACATTCGAGTTTCTGAAGGAGGTACGTGATTACTACACTTTCAAGTTTTGATCGTTCAATTTTTTACGTTTAAGAGTACGTTCGTGGGTTGGGACTTATTTTTGGGTCTCGCTACTCGATTTCTCGGTCGAAACTCGTTGTTCCCGGCCGGGAATCATAAGCCACCGAGACCGGGAAAATCTACCGAGACCGGGAAAAGCTACCGAGAGCGAGAAAACTCGATTTCGACCGGGAATTTTGGCAGTTTCATTATTTTATTTTTTTTTCATTTTTTTTCCTGTTCGTGCAGATAATGCCTCGTGTGTGGGTTTGTTATGGTGGCCTGTGGAATGAGAAGGAAAATGAATATGAGGGTGGAGAGTTGATGGGTTTCGACATCGACATTGGTACTGCATACAGTGACTTCTTAAGTCGATTATATAGATTAACCAGTATAAGTTCAGAGGAATTTGACCTTAGAATAAGATGTGTAGTCCAATTGATGTCTAGGGCCCCTGCGTTTGTTATTAGGAACGATGAAGGCCTTAACACCTTTTTGACGTGGAATAAGGTCTCTGATGTACCCATATACATATCCACAATCCCAAAGTGTCCTAGTAACCAAGACTCACGACCATTTCCCATCCCATGCGTCATGCCAAATAAGGTGGAGCCGAATTTATCATCAACATCAGTCCCAAACAATATACCATCGACATCTACATCCTTCCCATGCGATGAATCCAAAAATATTCCTTCGTATAACTTGGGGGATGATGAAGACTATGGTAGTGAACTTTATGGTGGCCAAGATTGGGGGGACTACGGAGATTATGAGGAGTACGCAGATGATGAGGACATGGACACAGAGGTTGATGTAGCTGTGGGTGACGATGAGGAAGAGATTCACGTACAGTACAATGAGGATCCTTTTGCGCCTGAACAAGTGGCGACATGCTCTTCCGTTCCGAGTACTTCATCCAAGGCAATCATCATGACAACTCAGTCTTCCTCTTCTGAAGATGTAGAAGTTGGAGAAGTATTCATGTGTAAGAGAGACTTGTACATGAGGATGTCTGTGATTGCAATGAGAAGGAACTTCCAGTTTAGGGTTAAAAAGTCAAAGAAGAACATATGGGTAGCTGAGTGTGTAATTGAAGAATGCAAATGGAGGGTTCGAGCTATGACTGTTACTAAGGGGTGTGAAATATTTAAGATCACGAAGTACTGTAATATCCACACCTGTGTGCGTGAAATGTTAACCCATGATCATAGGCAAGCAAAGAGTTGGGTTATTGGAAATTTGATCAAGTCGAGGTTCCAAGACGTCGGTCGTACTTATAGGCCAAAGGATATTGTGAACGATATTAGACAAGATTTTGGTGTGAATTTAAGCTACGACAAGGCTTGGCGGGCTAGAGAAGAAGCTTTTATTCTTGCTAGAGGATCTCCAGAAGAATCTTACAGATTGTTACCAAGATTTGGTGAAGCATTGAAAATTGAAAACCCCGGTACAGTGTTCGACTTAGAACTTGAAGACGATGGACACTTTAAGCATGTGTTTATGGCACTAGGTGCTTCTATTGGAGGGTTCAAAAGCTCTATTCGTCCAGTTTTGGTGGTTGATGGAACACACTTACGTGGAAAATTCTGTGGGAAGCTTCTTATTGCGACCGGTGTAGATGGTAACAACCAGTTATATCCTGTAGGGTGGGCCTTGGCTGGGGGAGAAACTGATCAGTCATGGACGTACTTTTTTCGACAGATGGAACGTGCAGTTGGACAAGTTCCTGGTCTGGTCATCGTGTCTGACAGACATGCCAGCATTGGTAAGGCAGTCAAAACTGTATTTCCTAATGCATTTCACTGCGTGTGTATCCGGCACTTAGGGGAGAACCTGAAGACGCATTTCAAGACCGGGAACTTTATGAAACTATTTGACGGAGCTGCAAGGGCATTTCGCGTGGTTGAATTCAATTAGTATTGGCAGCAACTCCCAGAAAATGTCAGGACATACCTACAAGGGGTCGGAGTTGAGAGGTGGGCTCGAGCATACCAGTGTGGTCGTCGGTATAACCAAATGGCCACCAATCTTGCGGAGTGCACTAACTCAGTGTTGAAAGAAGCACGAGAGCTCCCAATCACCGCATTCATGAATCATATCAGAGGGTGGCTCCAAGCAAAATACTACAAACGCAGGAATAAGCACTCCAGTAACCCGAGTCAGTGGTCGAAGTTTGCAATGGAAGTTTTGGAAACAGCAGAGGAGAAGTCACGGAGGCACTTTGTCAAACCTATTGCTCGATATGAGTTTGATGTCGAGGACGGACATTTGGGTGGACGTGTCAACCTTCACGCTAGAACATGCACATGTCGTGAATTTGAGTATTACGAACTTCCATGCTCCCATGCGATCGCTGCATGCACTTATCGACATATAGACCATCATACACTTTGTTCCAGAGTCTACCATGTGGACTCTTTGATAGATGCATATGCACAACCCATACAACCTCTTGGGCATGAGTCGGAGTGGAAGAGGTCACCTCAATTTGTCGATGTGGAAGTCTTGCCTCCTCGAAGAGTGCCTAGAGTTGGTCGTCGTCAGACGTTGAGAATACCGTCTACGGGAGAAGTGCGGCATGTCCGCAAATGCAGCCGGTGCGGGAATAGGGGTCATAACAGAAAAACATGTAGACAACCATTGAACAATTCTTGATGTTTTAGACAATTTTAGTACATTTCTCTATTTTGACATGAATATTTGTATCATGGAGATGTTTTAGACATGAATTTTATTACATTTCTATATTTTGAAGTATCTATTTTCTCCGTTCATCATTTACTTTATATAGCGTAAATTTTACGTTGCATGGCTTGAAATGCATATCAATCTTACGTTGCATGGCTTGAAATTTTACGTTGCATGGCTTGAAATTACGTTGCATAGTCTGTTTATTAACGTATACGATAAGTATGTAAGTGACATTTTAACTACAAGGGTATTGAAATATAACGAAATCATGTTTTACTAAAAGAACGGCCTATTGGCCCAAAGTTGTACAGCAAATTGACGCCTACAAAACTCCATTTTCTCTTGACTAAGACTACCTAAATCTGATTTAGTTACATCATATTCTAAAAACTTTACAGTGAAAACCCCACAATCTCCACTATCTTGTTGTTGTGGCACTTGGGTCTTCCTTCTGAATCGCCATGGATGTCTTGGAAGAGACGGCTTCTCCTTCATAACGTCGCACCTCAGTAGCAGCCTAGGGAAAATGGTGCATACCGTATTCATCTGCGTCGCTATGTCTGCATCTGAATTCAGTGCCGTTAGGGAGTCTGTCAACAGAAATTCGCCCATTTCCAAGTAAGCGCACAGTAGAACCCAATGGTTTCTACCTAAGTTGAAGGGCATGTAGACAGCATCAACCGAACTCCAATGAACATTATAGTCTGTGTGTTCTCCCTTTACGTATTTAGTGACCGTCTTGAATCTACTCCAATCGAACGTGTCGTTCCAATGGTCACTATGAAGGAGTTCTTCCTACACATCCTCGCGCCTCAAAAATTCCTGCACAACATCCAATATTAGTACAATTCAGACTAATTGTCATTCTATAAAGATGAAAATACGTACTGTTACAAATACATCAGCCGTGACGAACTTTCGATGGCATAAGTCAGGACGGGTATCCATCTTCTTTCGAACAAAGAGGAAGAGAGAGTCAATCACCTATAGAATTAGAAGAATAGTGAATTGTAGAATCATAAACCATAACATTTACAAATCAACAGCAGTGATAAAATGGGTTGTACCTCATCACCCATCCAATGAGACGATGTGAGTAACGTCTTGAACCATTGTTTACTTCTGTATGCATAGACTGTCTTGCGCTCCGATCCATCAGACAATGGGTCATCCAACCATTTCTGGAACTTGGTCTCGTACTCCTCAGGAATGGCACGCATGGGATCGTATCGCTTAACTTTCCTCCTTTTGCCGTCCGATCTGGTGTCAGCCCATGGAGACCGAAGCTTCCAAGAAATTTGTCGGGTCCGCTTTCCCCGTCTTTTTACCAATTCATGCGGCCCAATAACTTTAACCTCCTCAACCTCCTCATCACTTAACTCAACAGACTACAAACATACATTTAATACATTAGTGAGATTTATATAATATTGTTTACATTAAGACAAATAATTACCTCAGTCTTAGGTACAATGCCTTTTTTAGACTTTTTATTGTCTTGTCAAACACGATGGTACTCCAGTCCTCGTTGCAGAATGCAACCCAATCATCCATCAAGTTTAGAGTGCTGGCATCTACTTGTTGTTTGCGTTCCCTCCCCATCAAAGCCAACTCAAAAAAATAAAACGATGCGATCTTAACTGCATCTTCGTCGTTCTCAAACTGAAGGGTCGGAAACGACTTATCTAACTCCTCGACCTTCATACCTACGTTCTCCCTAAAATATAATCTTAGGAGCCTATTTGGAGGACCCTCTATATCTCTCCTCATTGGTCTAAAGGAATGACGAAGGCCAGTTATGAGGTCAAATTCCCTCTTACCAAACGAAACCTTCTGACCCAATAATTTAAAACTCATCACATCTGCCCTATTGTCCTCTACTTCCCTAAGGAGGATGTAATGTACTAATTGGCCGTTAAAAATCACATTTACATCTATTAAGGGCCCGAAACATGTTTGCCTAAAAAGGTTTAATTGGGTTGGACTTAGGGTTGACTTAATATTGCCAATGGTTTTGTTCAAGTGTGAGCAACATGTCAACGCAGCGGGAAAATGGTCAGCGAGGGGGATTTTCTCGGTGATTTCCATAATAGACCTAGCAAATTACAGCAATTATAATCAACATTTTAAAAATATATATATACATTGCTTACAATTAAAAACAATTCACTGCCCAATTTCCCGGTCGAAATCGTGACTGGGAAGTGTCCACTGAAAATCTCGGTTAACCGAGAAAAATATAACGTTTACTGTCTATTTTCTCGGTTGACCGAGACTTCCCGGTCAAATTTCCCAGTCAAATTCCCGGTCAAAATCGGGGGGTGAAAAGCTTCTTTTGCAAAACAAAAAAATATAAGGTTCACTGTCTCTTGTCTCGGTTGACCGAGACTTCCCGGTCAGATTCCCGGTCGAAATCGTGACTGGGAAAGCATCGTTTGCAAAACTCGGTTAACCGAGAAAAATATCAACTTACTGACATTTTTCTCGGTCGACCGAGAATTTGCAGATGATGCATCCCGGCCGAGATTCTTCCCTTTTCCAGAAAAATTACATCCTAAAATCAACCAAAAGCCACGATTTCGTTCCCAAATTCAATACAGAACCCAACGAAACAGTCAAACAATCACTCACAACATATAATGGCCAAGTAAAAAAGCAAGAAACCCTAGATTTCTAAGAAACCCACATTTAGACGAGATAATTTCAAAAAACGATTAAAACAATAAGAAATACCCAAAAATGGAAGTCAATCCTCACCTCGTGTATTTGCAACTTCGTTGTCGTCGGAAGAATTTCAAAGAAACGGCAGCAGTGTACGGTTTTGGCAATCGGAACGTTCGAGCTTGAGAGGGAGAAGAGGGAAAGCCGTTGTCGTTGGGAAGAAGAAGAAGAAAACGTTTGAAATTAAAAAGGGTAAAATGGTAACTTCACCCCTTAAGGAGCCCCCAAATAAAAGATTCGAAAATTGGGCCCCCTTTTACAAATGAAAAATGGAAGGGGCCCATAAAGCCCAATTGCCCCTTTTTGGGCCCCTTGACTTTTTGAATTGTAAAAAGGGGGCCATTTTTTTAAAACTTGTATTTGGGGTCCCCTTGGCCTGTAAAAAGACTTTTTTGTCCTTTTCATTTCAAACCCATCCTTATTCTCACTCCCTCTCACGCTCTCAAAGGTCTCTTTCTCTTTTCTCCCTCTCACTCTCGACCCAATCCGATTGCCCAAGTTATCTTCTTACAACTCCCAACCGAAATTGGGATAAAATATGTGCAATACGACAAAATTTGATTGAATTTAATGAATTTCGATCCAATTTTGACAAATAATCATGCAATCATGGACTAAATTTGACCAAAATTAATGAATCCCGACTGAATTTAGTAAATCCCTGTAAAAAATGGTCGGGATTCATTCCTGATCGAATTTTGGTCGGAAATCATGCAAATCTGGCCAAATTAATGAATCTCGACCGAAAATAATGAATCCCGACCGGGATTCATGCATTCTTGACCAAATGTTTTGAATTAACTACTACTATCCGTGTCTGTACACGCGAATCCATCCAATCTCTTCTGCATCAGACCGATAGCGGAAGCTCATTCCTTCACTCACCTTCTGCTTGGGTTTTCGTTTCTTTGATTCTGAATCTCCAATCAAGTTCTTCAGATTCTCTCTTTCCTCTAGTAATGAAGCACAAGACCCAGTCCCTTTCCTCCACTCGCCGAAAATAATGAATCTCAACCGGGATTCATGCATTCCCGGCCAAATGTTTTTTTTTTAATGTTTTAAATAATTAAAAGTTTGTTTATTATACTTAAAATTTAATTTTTTTAACAAATTTGAAAAAAAAATAAATTAAGAATATATTATATATGAATGGACATTTTGATAGTTAAAAACAAATTAGTTAGTTGTTTTTTAAAAAAGAAAGTGGGTAAACTTTGATAGAATTTGTTGAAATTTTTAATTTTTGTTGGTTTAAAATTAATGGGTATAAAAGTTTTCATATAAGATTAAAATGGACATTTTGCATGGTTAATGACATCACAAAAATCAGCAAGGGGTCCCCAAATACAAGTTTTTAAAAAAGTGTCCCTTTTTACAAACCCAGAACCAAAAGGGTCCATTTATTGTAATTGCCCCTATTTTGTTACATATCTACATCATCAAACTATCGTAAAATTAGCTTTTCTATTTTTTATATTCTCCCTTGAAATGTCACAATACTCTTTTTCATCCTTCCCTGCAACACTTCGTCACTAACCTTGATCACTCATTGTCCACCAATTTCAATCACAAAATTTGATTTTACCATGCCAATGCAATATAAGAAGTATAACATACCTAAATTTGACGGTAAATTGTCTTAGCTTTTGAGCAAGGAGGTGATGAAGGTCGATAGTCGATAATGATGTAACTAATTCAATAGATAAACAATAGAGGTGATTAGACCTTAACTAATCGAGATGCTGCAAAAAAATGGCAAATCTAAAAAAAATATACATTTATGTTTAAAAATTAAAAAGATATACATCAGGATATTTTGAATATGAAATCACGTAACAAAATTAAAGTGGGAGAAATAAGAGATTTAGCATGAAAATTCAAATAGAGTAAGATGTGTTTGAGTGTGGGAGGTAAATACCAGTAGTTCTAAACGAAGAAGTTGCAAAAGTTTCACCACATTTGTGAAGGCTCCTCGACGTCAGTGCAACAATAGATTATGCGTCATACCCAGACCAAACACTGAAATGAGTTTCTAAAATCCATTGTTTTTTTCTACTACTGCATTCCAAACATGTTAAATCTTGGAACTACCAAGAGATCAATTTTCCCAAGTATTTGAATGACTTTGTATTGCAATTTCAACTATTAGGGATATTTGTAACCTTGCAACTCTGCCCTACCTTTTACTTTCTTTGTATAAACATTTAGTTTAGGCCATCTCAGTATAGTTACTCATTCAATCACTAATTTAATGAACAATGAGAATGAAAGTACATTTACTAATCTTGGCTTCATCCTGAAGATACCACCCTTTCCATCACAAATGGAATGTTTATCAAATTAAGAATTTCAATTCAAATTCATTTTGAATTAAATTATCTTATTATCATTGTTTGTATTTGAAATTAAATCTGATTATAATTAAGTATGAGATTTATTCTAATTTGAATTAACATTGAAATCAAATATATTGGAAAAAAAAATAAACTCTAAACACATAAGTAAGAAATAGCAACAAAAGTAACCGGAAAAGTAAAACATAAGGAATAGTCTATCTCTAATTTTTGCTTGAATAAAGCTATAAACTTGAATTTAGCTCCTAACTTAAAGAGGAAAATAATAAAACATAAGTGAGCAATGAAAAGTCTAAATCTAATTTTCTCTAGAGAATAATTCCATAGACTTGAATTTGTTATTTGTTATTTTTTAAATTTAGTTGACAAAATATATTTAAAAATCAAAGTTGAAATTAAATAAAATATCTTTCAAACCAACAAAATCAGACTGAATCTACGGATTATAAGAAATTTGAATCATGGAGGAGATGAATAGTTTTTTTTATGTGAAAACGAGGAAGATGAAAAATTTATAGAGGGAATTTAGATTCAAATTCTAAGATTAGATTTTGGATCAAATCACATATTCTTTGAATTTTATTAAATTATGATATTTGATTTGGAAATTGAGAACTAATTAGATTTTAAATAATTAAGTAAATAAAATTCTAATTAGTCGAGTACAACACCATTTAAACTCTAATTAACACTAATTCCTAATTTCCATGTCACATTTTTAATTTTATAAATTTCATATTTTTAAATAAAGAAACCGAAAGTTGATTCTACTACAAAATCCTCACTCTTAAAATCATTCTTTCTCCCTCTCTCAAAAACGGAAATTTAACCTCCTTCAATCCCTTTAATTTGATTCAAATTTAATTTTGGAAATTGAAAATTAATTAGATTTTGACTAATATAATTATAAAAAATTTAAAGGGGTATTCTAGTCTAAGAATGTTTTTCAGAAATCCTTGCTTTTTAATATATTATAGATTATAGAATTAGTCGAGTACAACACCATTTAAACTCTAATTAACACTAATTCCTAATTTCCATGTCACATTTTTAATTTTATAAATTTCATATTTTTAAATAAAGAAACCGAAAGTTGATTCTACTACAAAATCCTCACTCTTAAAATCATTCTTTCTCCCTCTCTCAAAAACGGAAATTTAACATCCTTCAATCTCTTTAATTTGATTCAAATTTAATTTTGAAAATTGAAAATTAATTAGATTTTGACTAATGTAATTATAAAAAATTTAAAGGGATATTCTATTCTAAAAATGTTTTTCAGAAATCCTTGCTTTTTAATATATTATAGATATAGATTATAGATTATAGATTATAGATTATAGATGTATTTAAATTTAATTTGTAGAGTTTAGTCTTTGTTGAAAAATTGGAACAAATTCATCAAATTAATTAATATGAAAATTAGATTAAAGTATTATTCAAAAACATATATAGATTTATTACGATAAATTTTGTTGAAATCTTCTTAAATAAAGGTCTCTAAATTATTTAAAAAATCTTAAAGAATTTTAAAATAAATAAGTGAGCTATAAAAAAATCTCAAAAAACAAGTAGGAAAAAAAAAGAGGACAAAATATAAAATTAGGTGGTTTATTGTAAATGATAAATATTTTTTTTTTAAGTATCTCATTTCTCCCAATTTATTATAACTACAATTTTAATCTAATTTACCCGTAATTATACTTATAAATTTATAAGAAGAAATTTCTTTGTATTTTGTTCACACATTGGTAAATAGTAGAAAAAATTAATTACAAAACAAACTAAATATTTGTTTTAAAAGAAAATTTTTCAAAAAGAGTTTAGATTAACAATGGTATTGAAAATAAATGATTGATTTATAAAATAATAGTTATTAATATATAAGAAAAATATTATAGTATTTTAAAATTTTTATTATCACGTAAATTATAATAAAAATTATTTTATTATAAATTCCAAACCATCCACGTTATAAAAACCTAGATTCCATAAGTCCATTTCTCTATATTTACAATTTTGCCAAACTTTTTTTCTTTGAAAGTATAAAAATCACGTTATCACACTTTTGTGGCCCAAAACTGATATACAACAAGCTTTCCACTTCCTCAAACATCCTAAATCCAAACTAGCTAGTAGTTTCGCTCCAGCTTGGTTCCTTTTCACCTCAAGTCGGCCCCCAAACTCGTGATTTAGGCATGCAATATTACCGTCATAATACAATCAATTAGCATACGAAAACACAGAACACCCGAACCTAAAATATAAAACCAAACCTACCCCATCAAAACACCCCAAACTACGACATGTTAGCCCTCAAGCAAGCCTAGACCTACATAATATGAATGGAAGAGACTCAAAAACTAAAATTTATCACGATCGAATCCCTGCACTCCAAATGCTAAGACCTATGCCTAAGAGAAACTAAAGCATGCTAACAAATTATGAGACAAAACAAGATTTCTCAAGAAAACCTCACACGTGTGAGTATGCTTAGCCTCCCCTAAAGCAGCTCCTACTAGTCCAAGACTGACTTATAAGCTCCTCCACCTATATTCCCCCTACATTGGCACTAAGGCTTCACCTAAAAGCTAAATAAAAGCAAAAAAAAAAAAAAAAAAAAAAAAAAAAAACTTGCAATCTCATACCTAGGGCCTGCATAATGAAAACTCTTTTACTTAACTTTTCCATACTCTTAAGGTGGGGTACTAGCTTTCACACTACAATGCAGGTCCCAATGCAGGTCCTAAGTATGAGATTGAAAATATAGAAAGTTAAGTTCAATACTAGTATTGTTGAAGAGTAGTAAATAAATTTAGTTAACATAGCAAATTATGAATAATTGAATAAAAATTTAATAACATTTATTTTATGCATGGTTAATTTTAGGCTAAATTATAAAAAATACCCTTGAACTATGGGGTTTGTTTAAAAAAATGCTCCTAAACTTTGAAAAGTTTCAAAAATACCCCTGAACTTTGAAAAATGTTTCAAAAATACCCTTGCCGTTAATTTTTGGATGGAAACCGTTAGAATTTATGGTGAGATGAGGAAAAAAGAAGAAGCATTTCTTAATAAGGGTATTTTTTTAATTTTTTTGAAAGTTCAAGGGTATTTTTGGAACTAAAACTTTAACGGTTTACATCAAAAAATTAACGGCAAGGGTATTTTTGAAATATTTTTCAAAATTCAGGGGTATTTTTGAAACTTTTCAAAATTCAGGTGCATTTTTTAAACAAACCCCATAGTTCAGGGGCATTTTTTATTTTTTTTATTTTTTTTTTTATTTTTTATAATTTAGCCTTAATTTTATGTTGGTTATATATGTATAAAAGAATTTGCATATATTTGTTCAAATTTTGATAATACTCTAAAAATATTTTCATGAACAATCAAATATTTGTTCTATAAAATAATTATTGGAAGACAAAATATTTGGTGGATAAACATATTAAAAATATTTATTTACTCTTAGAATAACACTCTTTAATTTCAAAATAAAAGTTTCATTTAAAGTATATATATATAATAGAATTTAAAATAATATTATTTTAAATATTTTAAATATTAACTAAATATGGAAAGTTAAGTTCAATAGTAGTGCGGTCGAAAAATAGTAAATAAATTTAATTAGCATAAAAAATTAAAAATAATTAAATAAAAAATTAACAACATTCTCTTTTATACATGGTCAACTAATAGTTGTACGCTTTTATGAATTCGTTGGTAGTTGTCCATATATTATACCGTCGGTTGTTTCCAATTTATCATTTTTTTAAAAAAAAAAAGTTGTCGGCTCTTATAAAATAATTATTGGAAAATAATATTGGGTGGATAAATGTATTTAAAATATCTTATTTACTCTTAAAATATTGCTCTCTAATTTCAAAATAAAAGTTTCATTTAGTATATATATATAAATCATTAAATAAACAATTAATAATATTTTCTTTATAACTGTTGGTAAATATAGACAACTATTTATAGCTACCGTCGGCCTTTATGACTCAATTAATAAATTTTTTACTCAAAAATGTATATTTTTAATAAGAAATGCGGATGGTCAGTAGTTGCGAGTGTACATAAGAAAATCCCAACGATGTTAGCATATCGTCGATATTGTCTAATAATGGTCGACAATTATGACATGGTAGAAACTAATGTTCTTGTAGTGCATGAACACGATCAAGAAGAGAAGACAACAAAGAAGTATCATTTATTATTATATTTATATATTTTAAATTTAAAAAAAAATAAAAGAATCAGGTTTCAACTACTATAGTCCATGGCTGTCTACTCCTCAACCAAGTGTCCTCTTGTACTTTTCAACGTACTCCTTCACCTTCGTCTCCTGAGTTTCGATCCACTCGCCGCCGAGAACGAATCGGATGTTCGATCCACGTACTTTTCCGACGACGTACCGGAGATTGTTGGCCAAGAACAAGTAAGATAAGGCAATGTCCTTGTACATCTCTGATTTTCCGTCGAGTTTGCAGAGGAGGACAAGGATCAACCAGGCGAATCGTAAGGTAATCGGAGAATCGATTTGATTTCGCCGGCCGTAGTACGATTCTAGTAACGGTAATTGTTCTACTAATGGCGAATCTGGTACTATGTCGTTGAGAATCCCTCTGTAATCGGATAGAAACGAGAGGTAGTTCATCACGTAGCGTGTGAGTGGATGAACTTCGCCGTTTGGAACTGGCGATTTCGATGACTCTTTCTGAATTGCGGTTTCGAAGTCGGTGAGTAATGCGCGAATGTTTTCTCCGAGTTTGATTAGTGAATTGTCTTTTTGTGATTTGATCATTGACGTTGGAACAGATGAGAAGATGAATTCGATTTCTGGCCAGAGCTCGGCTAAGGCTTCGTATAGATCTAAAGTAGTGAAGATCTTCTCGGGAGATTTTTTGTATTTGGCTACCAATTCTGGAAAACTGAACAGAATCATGGCGGCGTCTTTTGAAATTTCAGCGAAGCAAGATTCTCTGATTGGTGTGGAAGTTGAGAAGACGTAATCGCAAAGAATTTTCTCTCCGTGGAACAGAGATTTCACTGCGGTTTTCACCGATTTCAACCAGCGTTTGATCTTCACCTCCAGAATCTCCCAATCCATCTTCTGCACTTTCGACATATCCATCCTCTCAATCCCCAAGTTGTAGAGACTCTCGTCGACGATCGATTTTCTTACGGTTTTGTAAACCTTGACGCATTCTCTGCCATGGCCGGTGAAGATCATACAGTCCGCAATGGCTTTCAAATCCGCCATGGCAGTCATCGAAACTCGCTCAACTTCCAGAATCGATTCGTCAGGAAAACGAAACTCATCCTCCGATTCCGCCTCAAAATCAGAACAACTCGATCTCCGCGAGTGAACGCTGGAAACAGATTCAGGATAGAGATACTCCCTATTGTTGGACAAAATCCGATGGAACTCGACCTGAAGCCTGTCCATGGCGGTCCTCATCAAGTCGTGAGCATGAACGAGCTTCACGGAGGCGGAATCCAGAGAAACGAGGCGGCGCATGGCGGAATGCAAGCTGGTAACGGCCTGGATGTAGCGGCGGGCATAATGAGGATCCTGTTGAAACGAAGAATCGGTGTCAGTAATGACAAATGATTCTGCGATTTGGATGGTTTCTTGTAGGAAGGAATCGGATAAAGTGTGGGGCGGCGTGGTGGAGGTTGAAGGAGAAGTTGGAGATGTGAAGAACACAGTCCTCATTCCCTTTCGCGGCATTTGCAAAATTCACAAGAAGAAGAAGAACGGATTTTGGATTGAATGATTGAATGATTTGATTGTTGGAGTTTGGATTTTGGGGACGATGGAACGAGTGAGGGGTTATTATGTAGGAGATGATTAGATGAATCCGTGAAGGAAGTGGAATTGAAGTTCAACCAACGATTTTAGAAAAATTCAAATACTAATTTGTGTAAAAAAAAATTAATTGTTGTGAATGTCAAAGAAAATAAAATCTTGTGTTTGAATTGAATAGATAATAAGGTGTTAGATTCGTTTAAAAGTTCAAATATCTAATAAATGGAAGGGAAATATTTTTTTTTTTTCTAGTTGTATCAACTTTAACCATAAATTTCCAATTTTATAAAATGGGTAAATTATAAAAAAAAAAATACCCTGAACTATGAGATTTGTTTAAAAAATGTTCTTGAACTTTAAAAAGTTAAAAAATACCTCTAAGTCAAACGACTTTTTTTTTTTTTTTCCATGGGTAACACTTTTTGGATGTGTAACGTATTTTGTATGGATAAGTTGTCATCCAACTATACAAGAAATACATCAACATTTTAATCAATTTCATAGATAATTGAGGAGATTTATCCAAATCCTCGAATCAAATTTATAAGGTTAATCATCAAATTGAGACTAAACACAAATTGTGAGGATTAAAATGGTAATATTTTCAAAAAAAAAAAAAAAAAGGATTAAAGTGGTAATTTAATCAATATTTTTAAGTATTTTCGTTTTGGAGTGATTTAATTATTAAGTTAAATTTACCATTTTAATATCTACCTTTTAAAATTGGTATCGATTTCGTTCTTAAATATTTCAAAAGATTTTTTTTTTATAGTTTCATGATTTGATTGAATTTCTTTAAAAATTGGGAAAAATACAATTTTAGTTCCTGAGGTTTGGATTAGGTTTCATTTTGGTCCCTAAGTTTACAAATTCAACAATTTAGTCTCTGAGGCTTGGTTTTAGTTTCATTTTGGTCCCTCCATCCATTTTTCTGTTAATAATTAACAGTTTGCTGGCGTGACACTATTTTTTTATCAAAAAAATATTTTTGAATTTTTTAAAATATTAATATATTTAAAAAATAAAAATATTCTTATTTTATTATTTTTAAAATTCTTAAAATTCTATTATTTCTCCCCTCTCTTCTTTCCTTCTTCTTCTTCTTCAGTAAGTGGCCGGCAGCCGGCGATTGCCGCCGACGACTTTTTTTTTTCTTTCCTTCTCTCTTTTTCAACTTTTCTTTTTCTTTTTTTCCTCTTTCTTTCTTTCTTTTTCTTTCTTCTTTTTTCTTTCTCTCTCCCTCACCATTTGCTTCTCTCTCACAATTCCTATCTTTCTCTCCCTCACCGTCTCTCTCACGCTCGCACGCCCGCCCAGATCTCAAGCCCACCTTCCCTCCCTCTCACGCACGCACGCCCATGCCCTGGCACGATTTCTTCAAGATCCTCGGATCTCCAGCGCGAGGACCACAAACGGACGACTACGACGGCCGAGCTGCAATTGAACCGCCTCGGTGGCTGGGCTACGACTACCGCGCCCAAATCTGTAGCTTGTCGGCTTCCTGTCGAACATCGGTGGCGCGATTTCTTCACGGACGCAGAGGAGCACAAACGTCCTGTCGAACTTCCTGCCATCCCTTCCTCTCATGCACGCACCGTCCCATCTGACGCGATTTCTTCAAGATCCTCGAGATCTCTGGCACTAGGAGCACGAACGGACGACTACGGCGTTTGGTTTGGTTGCAGGTGAATGGACGACTATGAACGAAGCGATTTGGTTGCAGTTGGATCTGAAACAGAGAGGGTTTGTTTGGTATTAGATCTGGGTTTTTATTTTTTTTAAAGAAAAGTAAAAAATAGAAAGAAAAGAAGAGTGAAGGAAAAGAAAAGAATAAAAAAAAAAGTTTTCGATCGCCGGCCGCCGGTCGCCGGCAAGCGGCAATGGCCAGTGTTGCCGTCGGTAGATACAGGGGTGGCATGGGTGGGTGGTAAGTCAGTGGTGATGAAGATGATGGAGGAAGAGAGAAAGAAATAAAATATTAAAAAATAA
Organism: Luffa aegyptiaca; assembly: GCA_017139565.1. Classification (NCBI taxonomy): domain Eukaryota; kingdom Viridiplantae; phylum Streptophyta; class Magnoliopsida; order Cucurbitales; family Cucurbitaceae; genus Luffa; species Luffa aegyptiaca. The sequence continues at coordinate 32,071,485 of CM029397.1, forward strand.
TGATTTTTTTATTATTTTAATATTATTTTTATTATAAAAATAAAAAAATTGTTTTTTTTTTAAAAAAGAGGTGCCACGTCAGCAATCCCATTAGTATTTAACGGAAAAATGGATGGAGGGACCAAAATGAAACTAAAACCAAACCTCAGGGACTAAATTGTTGAGTTTGAAAACTCAGGGACCAAAATGAATCCTAATCCAAACCTCAGGGACTAAAAGTGTATTTTTTCCTTAAAAGTTTATATCTCTAACCATGCTAATGTTTTTCCTTCTTTTTTTTTTTTTTTGTTTTCTTACTAAACATGTTTTCTTTGGATGTGACAAAAGAGAAAGGCGATGTGTAGTAACGATTTAGAAGATAGTAGTAAGGATCTGTCTCATTTTTTCCACAACTCATATTTTTTGTGTTACCCAAACTCAAATACTATATCGATAATCAACTAATTTAACCTTTAATGTAAAGCATATATAATAAAAATCCCAATAAACTCTTTTGTTCATGCTGAAAAAACTGTCATGTACATTTTTTTTATTAATATGAATTTTTTAAAAAAAATTAACAAAATTCTGAAGACTAAATTATATATGATGACATTTTTAGACTCATAAGACCAATTTGAAATCAAATTCCAATAATTGGAATTAGCAAAAAGAAATACTTCATTGTTGAGTGGGTTTGAAACAACTAAGATTTTAATATTATTCGGTCATCATCAGGTACAAAAAGGAGGAAGAGTTCCTGGCCTCAAAGTAGGGAAAGAGGTCAGTGGAAGAATATGAGCTTGAGTTCACCCGACTGTCTCGCTTTGTCCCAGAGATGGTGGACACAGAGGTGAAGAAGACTAAGAGGTTCATCATGGACCTCAGGGATGACGTGTAGAGGGTCGTAGGGGCCCTTTCCCCAACGGATAAAGTTTGTAAAAGGACTTGAAGATAAAGTTTGTAAACTTGTCAAGTCTCTTTAAGGGTTGAATCAAACACTCAAACAATAGCATGAAAAGTTTGATCACACTATGTTGTCAAATGAATTTAAGATAAATGAGTGTGATAAATGTGTCTATGTTAAAACCATAGATCAAGATTGTGTCATTGTTTGCTTGTATGTGCTTGACATGTTGATAATGGGCACAAATTTTAGTGTCATTGATTCCACTAAGAAGATGTTAAAATCTAATTTTGATATGAAAGACCTTGGTCTTGCTAATGTTATACTTGGAATTCAAATAACAAGAAATTCAAGTTCAAGTAGATACATACTTTCTCAGTCTCACTATATAGAGAAAGTGTTGAGAAAATTTGATCAATTTGAGGCTCAACCGGCAACTACTCCTTTTGATCCAAATTGTAAGTTGAAGAAGAACAATGATGAAGGTGTGTCTTCTCTAGAATACTCAAGAGTTGTTGGTAGCTTAATTTACATAATGAATTGTACAAGCCGAGATATTGCCTATTCAGTAGGAAGGTTAGCAAGATACACCAACAATCCTGGGCATGATCATTGGAATGCTTTAGCTAGAGTTGTAAGATATTTGAAACGACCAATTTAAAAAACAACAAAAAATATATATATATATATATATAGGCAAAAACAACAATATATATTTTGCCCTACTAAATGTTTAATATGTTATTAATATGTGATAAATTGGATTAAGAACTGTCAAGACCAGATTAAGGTTCTTGGAGATTGTCCCCTGAGAAGCTGGGGTTTTCGTCAGCAAGTCCTACTGCCTTCAATCAACATCTACACAAAGTGGTAAAGAGCTGTTAGCTGAAGTCTCAAATACAAGGACGCACAATCAAAGAATCTGAATGATTAAAAATGGACGTGGATGAACTAATAAACGAATGGAAGAAATTCAAGCTTATGGAAGAAGAGAATGAGGCATTTTTATCACTTTAAACGCTAAAGAATTTGGAGTTATCAAGGGGCAAGTGGATCAATACCTTGTAAGAAAACTTCTCACGAGCCGTAATATATCAAAGATTGCAATTAAGAATGCATTGCAAGAAGCGTGGAAAACAAGAAGGGAATTTAGCGTTGATACCTTGAGCAAAAATGTCTTCTTGTTCAATTTTGAGAGCAAAGATGACAGGGACTGGATTTTGAGAAACGAGCCTTGGCAGTTTGATAGAAGTTTGGTAGTTCGTGAAGCCCCTGAAAAGAATCAAAGAGTAGCCGACTTTGAATTCAAAAAAGCAGATTTTTGGCTGAGAATTCTAAACCTGCCAATTGGTTTATGGAATGAAATAGTAGCCAAGAAAGTTGGAAATATTGTAGGAGAATTCCTAAAGATGGACAAGAATGAAAACAGGGAATTTGGCGAAATAACATCAGAATCAAAGTCAAGATGCATATTGAAAGGCCGTTGGAAAGGGGATTCATGCTCAAGATTGATGAAACAGAGGAAAACTATTGGATAACAATAAGATATGAGAGAATCCCTGACTTTTGCTTTCAATGTGGAATTATTGGACATGTAGTCAAGGAATGCATGGAAAAAAAAAGAGAATGAGGAAGCAAACCATTTTGAATTCGGTTCTTGGATGAAATTCTAGGGGTTCTCTATATTACCTAAAGAGGCTGACGGTCCAAAGAAGAAGGAGAAGGATCCAGGCAAGGAAGACTTAAAGGAGACAAATAAAACAGAGAAAGAAGGAAGAAATGGTGAAGGTTTAGATGTGGACCTAAACTTAGAATGTCCTCTGACAGAAAGTTTCGAAATGGCAGAAAATGGAGGGAAAGATTAGATGTAATGGAAATATTGGAAGGTAATCAAAAAATCATTGAAGACAATGAAGAATGGAAATCAAGTCAAGAAGGAACTATGGAACAATGAAAAAAAGAAACGATCAGCAACACAGTGGAGAAGAACATTGATGTGGAGTTTTCCTACCGCAAGCGCACGGGTCAAGCAATAATAAAGTGATTGTGAAATCGAGTGTCGTCCTCTGGATTGGATTTTTAAGTTAAATTAACTACCATGAATATTCTTGCTCAATTTTATTTAGGGACCGAAAAGTAGTGAGTTTTGGAAACAAAGAATATGCAAATTAAAGATGTGAAATTCAATTGAGAGAATACTGATAACTGCCCAAAAGGTAGTTATTTAGGCCTCATTTCTATATTAATTTGTGTGTCTTTTGTGCTTAATAGGGTTGGTTTTAGATATATATTACATGTTTTAACCCATTTGGAAGAATGGAAGCTTTGGAAATCATTTTGTGCATAATCTGTTGCTGGGCGACTTGAGGGAGCAAAATCTGTGCTGCAGCAAAGCTGGAAGCAAAACTGCCACGTCACAGCTCGTTAGCCAAATTGCCAAACTGAATTCTGTTGAGTTTTTCTCGTGACAAAGGAGCAAGGAGAGCCCTACATGTGTCCAGGTTGACCTAAGTCAAGCCTCCTATCCTTCTATAAAAGGGAGTAGCCGCCCAAGTCAAAATCATTCCACTTTTGGGAGAAAACATTCCATTCTTGGGAAGTTCCTTCCACCTTTGGGAGTCGAATAGAGGAGAGAGATTGGAGACCACCTAGAAGACCATCATTGCAAGCTGATCGAGGAGATTAGTATTTCCTTTTATTATCTTGTGATTATGGACATGCCTACTCAGATTGTAGCGTGCGTCCCCATGCATATTATGAACTAAGTAGCTTAGGCGTTGGTTAGGATACATGTAATTGCCGTGCTTAATTTCTAGTAATAAATATTGATTCTATGCATCTTGATTAATTGTTGTGTTCATTTCTATTTTATGGGCGCCTGGCCAGCCGGTATGAATACCTCTCACTAGTTTCAGGGATGATTTAGAGAGTGTGTGGCGAATCACACTACGATCATTGTGTATTGGTGAACGCCAGTGACTGAGCTAGGGATAGCCAGTTGCCTAGTGCTTGATCGGTAGTACTTCATTGGGGTTGAAACACATTCCAAAAAAACCGGAGTTCCGGGAGGAATCCGCTAATAATACTGCGAGAGTTTGCATGATCAATAATATTGCTAGAGCATCTTTTAAAACAATTACTAAATCCTGACCAGCGCCTGTTTCTAATCTGTCTGTCTATCCGTTTACTTTCTGTTCTGTCATTTCTTTTGCTTCAGCATTATTCTTATAAAAACCAATCATTTTTACCATCTTTGAAACCATTAAAGAATTATACAAAATAGATAAAGTGGAAGCTAGTTCAGGCCTTGGATTGATAATACTTATTACTTGCTGCGGACTGTGTATACTTGCACAGAGTTCTAGAGTCCTTTTATATACTATATTTTTACTCACTCTAGGAACCCAACAAATACTTAGGGAATTGATTTCGTCAATTTAATCTAGGATTGATTTTAGGGAATGAATTATAACGCACAATGGTTTTATGAGTCTAAGAACCTTTAATCACAACTACCTCTCCCGAGTATAATTGATTCTCATGCAAATTAACTAACTTGATATCCCTATCTAAGTTCTTTAATATGCAAGCATTTAGTTCTTTTTGACCAATTCTAAAGTTACTCTAAATTCCGTCACGAGTTTAGAAATTCTACTTTAGTCATGCAAACTTAATAAGTCTACGCTAAATCCCCTCTCCCGAGCAAGACTCAACACTTAGATCATTCAACTAATGGCCAATTAATTGAAAGCATTAAATTAAGAATGCAAACATAAAACAATTGCACAATTCAACCCATAAATCAATCCATAAACTAAAAAGACTACATCAATCCCTAAGTAACAAGCTTAGCTACTCATACAAGGCGTTACAAGATAAACTAAGCATGAAAAAGCCATTAAAAACTAACTAAAGTAAGAGGGAAAGAAAATTAAACACTCGGAGGCCGAGACCGCACGTCCCCGTCACGATCTCCATGAACAAAGTCTTCAATCCCGCTCTCCACCACTTGCTTTAGCTTCCAAAGAGGGTTTTTCTCTCTGTTTTCTGCTCAAAATCTCCGAAAAGAAGTCCCCCCAAAAAGCCCTAATCGCAAAATACTTATAGGGAAAATTTTGGTCGTAGCGCCGCGACACTATAGGGGTAGCGTTGTGACGCTATGATTTTTTTTTTTTTTTTAAGAATCGCGAACTCCAAATATAGATTGTCATCGCCGAGATGCCCAGAGAGCAGCGTCTCGACGCTGGTCTGCGGATGGGCATATCTTCAATCTTCCAACTTTGATTCTTTTTCATTCTTTGGCTTCTTTTCGCATCCCGAACATCTAATTGGCTTAAAACTATATTTCCTACAAATACAACACATAAATGCATAATTTTTGCCAATAAATTATAAAAGACTAGCTAAATTAATTAGGGAAAACTAGCTAGTTATGCTCGCTATCAAACATAAAGAAATCTGAATTCATATCAATCTAGAAAAGAAAGTCAAGCTGGAAGAGAAGAGATAGACCTATACAGAAGGACGAGGCCCCTTTGGATGGAAAATGCTCAAGGAAAAGAAGAGGGGAAGCAATAGAAGAATTTGGAACCAAAAGAACTAAGGGCGATGAAGTAACTGTAGAGGAAATGATGGAGGGCACACAAGAATTGGCAGTGGCTAGAAATCAGCCCTGCCGTCAATTATGAAAACCATAAGTTGGAATGTTCGGGGTTTGGGAAACCCGAGAACATTCTGTGCAGTAAAGAACCTTGTCCCAACAAGGAAACCCTGGGTGCTGTTCTTGAGTGAAACAAAGTGTAATGAGAAAGAAGTTGACAAGGGCTTGCAATTTTGATGGTTGTTTGGTGGTAAAAAGTCAAGGAACTAAGGGTGGTTTGTGCATTTTGTGGAAAGACCAAGGCATACTCTTAATTCGATCTTTTTCAAGTAATCACATTGACTACAATATTTCATGGAATAACCTCAATTGGAGATTTACTAGTGTATACGGCTTTCCGGAAACAGGACAAAAAAACATGACATGGGACTTGATTCAAAAACTAAACAATATGGATGATTGTCCTTGGTTGTTGGGTGGAGATATGAATGAAATCCTAAATAATGAGGAGAAGATGGGAGGCCAACCGAGAGACAGAAAACTTATGGAAGAGTTTAGGCAGTGTCTTGATGAGTGTGAGATAAAAGACTTAAGACCCTCGGGAGACTTGTTTACATGGCATGGGAATAGAAGGGGACACTATATCAAGGAAAGGTTGGATCGATACATTTGCAACCATAGTTTTGAGGTTTTATTCTCTAATATTGAGACTGTAAATTTGGATTGGATCTTTTCTGATCATAAACCAATTGAGATTGGTATGAATTCAAGAAGATTAAGAGGAAACAGAAGATCAAAGAAGCAATTCAATTTTGAGGAACTTTGGACAAGATATGGAGAATGTGAAGAAATAATCTCAAGAAATGGCGACTGGAAAGGTAATATCCCTCATTTATTTTCTTTACCCAATGATCTTCACAAATGCTCTACTGCTTTAGCAAAATGGGGAAAAGAATTAAGCAATTTCAGAAAAGGTAGAATAGAGGAATGCAAAAGGGTTCTTAAAGAAGCCTATAGTAATTATCCAACAATAAGCATAGAAAATGTTCATGAAATTGAATTCGAACTGGATAAACTTCTGGAAGAAAATGAAATTTATTCGAAACAACGTTCTAGGGAAGAGTGGCTAAAGTGGGGGATAGAAACTGTAAGTGGTTTCATAAAAAAACATCTATGAGAAGGAAATTTAATGAAATAGGGGATATTACTGACCTTAATGGTAACTGGACAGAGGATGATGGAAAAATGGAAGAAACCTTTATATCTTACTTTGAAGAATTATTCAGTTCAGCTAACACTGATATTAATCATATAAAAAATGTTTTAAGGGGTATTACACCGAGAGTAAACCAGGATATGAATAACAAACTATCAGCTCCCTTCACAAAAGATGAAATAGAAAGAGCAATAAAAGATATGTTCCCTACAAGCCCCAGGCCCGGATGGGTATCCGACCATATTCTACCAAAAATATTGGGAAGTAGTTGGAAATAAAACAGTAGAGGAATGCCTAGGAATTCTAAATGGAAATAATAACCTGAAAGGTTGGAATGAAACAAATATAGTGCTTATTCCTAAGATTCCAAGCCCAAAAACAGTTGGTGATTATAGACCTATAAGCTTATGTAATGTTAACTATAAGATAATCGCAAAAGCTATAGCAAATAAACTGAAATTTGTCCTAAAAGATATTATTTCAGATACCCAATCAGCATTTGTCCAAGGTAGATTAATCACAGACAATGTCATTATAGGGCTGGAATGTATAAATGGAATCAAATCAAGTAGATCTAACCTTAAAAATATGGCAGCATTCAAAATAGACTTAAGCAAAACCTATGATAGGGTAGAATGAATTTTCCTAAAATAAATCATGCTAAAATTAGGTTTTAACCATAAGTGGATTGAGTTGATTCTTAAATGCATTTTGATAGCGAGCATAGCTAGCTATTTTTCTCTGATTAATTAAGCTAGTCTTTTACAATTATTTGCCCAAATTTATGCATTTTTATGTTTTATTTGTAGGAAGTATGTGTTTGAAGCTTAATTCAGCAATTGGAGTCAAATGGAGTCTTCAAATCTAAAAAAAAATTAAAAAAAAATAAAAAAAATAATAAAAAAAATAAAATTCATAGCGTCGCGACACTATAGGAAAATTTCCAAAAATGCGGTATCGCGACAGCGTCGCGACGCTGTCCATAGCGTCTCGACGCTGTCGCCAGATTTTCTATAAATTCATCTTTTCATGCTACGGCCAAGGGGAGTCCAATTGGTGAGATTTTAGCCCTAATTTCGACTAGAGACCTTTTGTGGGAGCTAAAGGCAAGGCCAAGGAGCGGGAATCAAGCGAGAAGACGTGGAGATCGTGACGGGGACGTGCGGTGTCGGCGGATTCGAGTTTTCCTTTCTCTTTCCCTTAACTCTTGTAGTTTTTATGGCTTTTCTTTCAATTAGTGTTTGTGGTTTAAAGACTATGAATTGCTAGTTGTTTGTCTTAGGGTTTGATGAGTTGCTTAAATTGTTGGATTGAATTTTGGGTATGAATGTGTTCTTATTCTATGCATGCAATTTTATGTGTAATGCTTTCAATTACTTGATCACTAATTGAATGATTTAAGTGTTGAATCTAACTCGGGAGGGAGGATTTGGCCTAAGACTTGCTTTGTTCAATTGCATGACTAGAGTAGAAATTCTAAGTTTGTGATGGGATTTAGAATATCTCTAGAAGTATAACAAGGACCGAACCGAATAATGCCTTGCATGTTAATGAACTTAGATAGGGATATCAAGTTAGTTATATGCATGAGAATCAATTATACTCGGGAGAGGTAATCGTGATAAATGTTTCCTTGGCTTGTAGAATAATTGCACGGTCAATTCATTGCTATTAATCAATCCTCAATCTTAATCAACGAAATCAATTCCCTAAGAGTCTTTCCATTTGAGTCTCCACCTTTATTTTATGCTTTTTGTCTTTAGATTTATCTTTTTCATGAAGTTTTGCTCCCTAAATAAAATTGGACAAAAGTATTCACGGTACTTAATTTGCTAGAAAACCAATCCAGAGGACGACACTCGTTTTTCACGAAAACACTATATTATTACTTGACCCGTACACTTGCGGTTAGCAATTTGCACATCAAGTTTTTGGTGCCGTTGCCGGGGATTGGTATATTTAGTTAAATTAATATTGTGGAAAAATTGTTCGGTCTTAATTTAGGGTGTATTTTATTTTTTGTTATTTTTGTTAGTTTTGTTTTTAGGTAGATTGCATTTTTTTCCTTTGTTGGTTTGTTTTCCATATTTAGATTTTTCCATATTTGTTTGAGTTTTCCATAGATAGAATTTTTCTTTTTAGTTTTTTCCTTTTTAGTATAGTTTTTCCTTATTTGCTAGTTTCCTTATTTGTTTTTGCCATATTTGTTTTTGCATTCCTTATTTTTATTTTGTAGATAGATTGCTTTTCTTTTTCCTTATTTGTTTTCTTTCCATATTTGTTAGTTTCCTATTTTAGTTCTTTCCTTACTTGTTTGATTTTTTTCCCTTATTTGTCTTTCCCTTATTTGCTTTTGTTTTTTTTATTTATTTATTTTTTTCTTTCTTTCCTTTTTTGTTTGAGTCTTAGTTCTTTGTTCTTGTTGGGTTATTATTTGATTGGAAGCCTAATTATCATTGATGCTTTAATTGAATGGCTTTTTATTCAACACCATATTCCAATTTTTCATCTTCAAGTTTTACCCCTTTAAAAGAAAATTCTTCCTTAGAAAGCATAATTCAAAATTATATTGAGGAGTCTAGAGCGAGGAGTCTAAAATTTGATGAAATTATAAAAGGACTTCAGACCCCAAAGGAAGTTAGTGAGGTGGGATCCACTTCCATAGGATGTCTAGTGAGTCATGTGGCCGATGATTCATTGGCACCTATCCAGGAGCATAATTCTTTCGATTTTGCTATGGTTGAGCATTTAGGGGTGAGTTGCATGAATAGTGGGGAAGAATTGGAGAGTTGTAGCACCTATCAAGAGCATGTTTGTGAGGAAGAAAAAGAAAATGAGCTTGCAGTGACAGAGGAAGTTCAGGAGGTAGAGTTTGAGGTTGAAAAGCTTTCGTCTGTTTTATCTTCTTCATCCTTTGTAGATTTTGATTGTTCTTTTTTCTATTCTCACGAGTCAGTTATAGAGTCAGAGTCTCTTTATTTTGATATTTCTCCTTTTATGCTTATTTTGTTCAAAAATTCAAAAAATAATCCTATTTCAGGGGCCCATGAGAAGCTAGTAAGTTTGCTAGCGATCGTTGGTGTTATCGATTCAAGAAAGAAGGGTCCAAAGAAATACGAGAATTTTTATGTGCCTTGACAGACTGCACGAGCACGTCGAGCTAAAGACGTTAAACAAGCGCTTATGGGAGGCAACCCAAGTTAGTTTGTTTTTTCTCTTTTATGTCTTTGATCTTTTTGTTGTTTTTGTTTTGTAGGTGTTCCCGTGTTCTCGCCTTTGCCAAGCATTTATGAAAAGGTCATCATTCCAGGGCAGTATTGTTCACCCCTTCCATTCTTTTCTTGTTCTCATGCTTATGTATGCTTTATTGATTTATACATTGAGGACAATGCATGTTTTAAGTTTGGGGGGTGGAATAGCATGTTTGTGGAGCCCTTGAGCATCTGAGTTCGGGCTATAGTTTTGAGCTTTCTTTGAATTGAGCATATGGTTGTTTTCTGGATGCTATTTTTGCATGACTATGATTTCCTAGGATAGGCTTTCTTGTCAATTTTCAAGCTTTCGATGAGTTGTAAGCATGAGTGCCCAAAAAGGGAGACTTTTTAAACTTTTTCTAGGAGATGTCTTGCATGAGTAGAGTATTTGTCTTGGCTAGATTTGGATTTGAATGCTTAGGAGCGAATTATTAGGTTCATATACTTGTTGTCACCTCGATATGTGTAGGGAAGAGCTAGAGGGTTAATTTTTTTGCAAATTAGCATGTTTGATCTTGCTTAGGAGGAAATAAAAGAATACATGCTTATCATGATCATGAAAGAAAAATCACTCTTGTCTTTACTTTTGAAAGAAAAGAAATTATTATGCCATGGCCTGTGCACAGTTTGCAATGAGTAATAAAGATTTAGGCAAAAAGAGCTACCCCTGTTGTGATCAGTTAGGCCAACCAGAGAAAACTCAGGTTAAGGGTCCCTGCAATAGGTGTGTGAAAGCTAGTGCCACATATAAATGCTTGATTAAATTTTCAATTATAAGCACCTAAGTATGGATGAAAACAAACTAATTTGTTCCATTGACTCGTTAGTGAATCCTTAGTGCCAGTGTAGAGGGAAGATGAGTTGAGAGTTTAATAATCCAATCCCGGGCTAGTAGAGTCTGATCTAGTTGAGTTAGATCTCGCTTGTGCAAGTTAATTTTGGAAAACTTTTGATTTGTCTCCCTCATTGGTCTTTATGTGCATGTCTCTTGATTGCTTGACTATTGACTTTTGAGCCTTGAGGATTGAGTCATGTTTGTTGCATCCATTCTTCCACTGTATGCTTGATTTTTAGTTTGCTCGAGGACTAGCAAAAGCTTAAGTTTGGGGGTATTTGATAGCGAGCATAGCTAGCTATTTTTCTCTGATTAATTAAGCTAGTCTTTTACAATTATTTGCCCAAATTTATGCATTTTTATGTTTTATTTGTAGGAAGTATGTGTTTGAAGCTTAATTCAGCAATTGGAGTCAAATGGAGTCTTCAAATCTAAAAAAAAATTAAAAAAAAAAAAATAAAATAAAAAAAATAAAATTCATAGCGTCGCGACGCTATAGGAAAATTTCCAAAAATGCGGTATCGCGACAGCGTCGCGACGCTGTCCATAGCGTCTCGACGCTGTCGCCAGATTTTCTATAAATTCATCTTTTCATGCTACGGCCAAGGGGAGTCCAATTGGTGAGATTTTAGCCCTAATTTCGACTAGAGACCTTTTGTGGGAGCTAAAGGCAAGGCCAAGGAGCGGGAATCAAGCGAGAAGACGTGGAGATCGTGACGGGGACGTGCGGTGTCGGCGGATTCGAGTTTTCCTTTCTCTTTCCCTTAACTCTTGTAGTTTTTATGGCTTTTCTTTCAATTAGTGTTTGTGGTTTAAAGACTATGAATTGCTAGTTGTTTGTCTTAGGGTTTGATGTAGTTGCTTAAATTGTTGGATTGAATTTTGGGTATGAATGTGTTCTTATTCTATGCATGCAATTTTATGTGTAATGCTTTCAATTACTTGATCACTAATTGAATGATTTAAGTGTTGAATCTAACTCGGGAGGGAGGATTTGGCCTAAGACTTGCTTTGTTCAATTGCATGACTAGAGTAGAAATTCTAAGTTTGTGACGGGATTTAGAATATCTCTAGAAGTATAACAAGGACCGAACCGAATAATGCCTTGCATGTTAATGAACTTAGATAGGGATATCAAGTTAGTTATATGCATGAGAATCAATTATACTCGGGAGAGGTAATCGTGATAAATGTTTCCTTGGCTTGTAGAATAATTGCACGGTCAATTCATTCCTATTAATCAATCCTCAATCTTAATCAACGAAATCAATTCCCTAAGAGTCTTTCCATTTGAGTCTCCACCTTTATTTTATGCTTTTTGTCTTTAGATTTATCTTTTTCATGAAGTTTTGCTCCCTAAATAAAATTGGACAAAAGTATTCACGGTACTTAATTTGCTAGAAAACCAATCCAGAGGACGACACTCGTTTTTCACGAAAACACTATATCATTACTTGACCCGTACACTTGCGGTTAGCAATTTGCACATCACATTTTCACAGGTAACTTTTCTGTTTCAATAAATGGGGAAAAAGGGGGAATTTTAAAGCTAAAAGAGGTTTAAGGCAAGGAGATCCCCTTTCCCCTAACCTATTTCTATTGATAGCAGAAGGTTTTGTAGGGATTGGAATTCCGTAATTCCTTAAAGCGGAAACGTAATTGGGACCGATTCGTAGTTAATATTGTTTCCATCAAAATACCAATACATTGGCAAAATTTAGAAAACTATTCTAAATCAATTATAAGGCTAAGCATACAACATTAGAACTAATTCTAAAGGGGAGAAGCAAACATATTGTCGTTGTCATCTCTGAAATATCAAGAACGCCTTTCTTGATTTTTGACCAAGCGTCAACAATTGGAACACCACCAATTGATCTTCCCCGCTATAACTCTGAGATTAGGAACGTACTTGTGGGACTACCTAATCTTGAATGGGAAAAAGCTCTAGAGAGAAAATTATCCCTAGAGTTCTTGAGTTGAGAGAATATGAGAGGGATGCTAGAATGAGACCTTATGGTGGTCATTGTGTTGTAGTCCCTAAACCCTAGGTTTAGTGTTCTATTTATAGGAAAAAGACCATGAATAAAATATTCATTTAAAATCAATTATTTCCATAACTGATTTAATCTTTTTCATAATTAATCAATTCCATAACCAATCAATTCCATAATTGATTAATCTTTTCCATAAATGATTGATCACTTCCATAAGTGATTAAATCATTTTCATAAATGATTAATTACTTCCATAAGTGATTAATCATTTCCATAATTGATTAATTTTCAATTAATTAATCACCAATTAAATATCATATATTTAATTTCAGACCTTCTATTAGTTAACTAATTAATTACCCAATTAAATATCATATATTTAATTTCAGGCCTTCAATTAATTAATTCTATAATATGAATCAAACTCATATTAAAATTTGAACTCCTTCAAATTCTCTTATACCCTATAAATTTAATATTATTTATTTCTCTCCTAACAATAAAGTTTAATCCCAAATTAGACTTTATATTTTAATGTATCACTATACATTATATTAATTTGTATCTCATACAATTAACTTAATTCCCCATATGAATTTGAACTATTCAAATTCGCTCAAGATATAAGTGTTCCTAATTACTCTTTACGAGCTAGCAGGAGGACCTAATGGACCTACAGATCAGAAGCTCCAATGATATGAGTTTAACTGATTAAACTCATTAATCAGGTTAACCAATATTCATTAACTGTGGGTCATTCCACTAAAGACCCACAATTAAACTCTTCTCAATGTAGAACATTTCTGTGTCCATGAATATAGACCTATACCAGTAAGTCAATCCTTCACGAGTGTCCGTAATCACAGTTGAGTCAAATTACCGTTTTACCCCTGTGTTACATCTGTCTCCATAAGTACCAGTGCTTCTCTAATGAACAACCTGTTTATGGTCCAACCAATAAACAGAAAGTTCCTCTCGGGCCAGTGAGAGGGTGGGATCCCTTTGTTCAAGTTCCGGAGTCACCACTTAAGGGAACACTCATCTACTTCTCCTAGAAGTGGGAAGAAGTGAATTCCTTCTTGTGTTATCATGTCCCCAGCCTCCCACTCGGTCTTGTCCCCAAAAAGGAAGGCATATTAAGTCGGCATATTGGCCACTCTCACCCATGCTAATCAAAGGACAATCCCTCATGAGAAAGAGTTCATGACACACTCAGGATTAAGATTGAGTTACCTAGGTCATCCTATTGAAACAGTAACCTAACTAGTTAACAGTGTTATATCTAGTGGTTTACTATTTCATGGTCCGGTTTTATGAAAACTCATTGCATAGGATACCCCCGCTTGCATGTCTACTACATGGACGCTTTGGATCCATGCGTCTGTATCAAATACAAATCAGATCGTATCTCATAGTGTTACCAGGATAAGGTACCCAGCCTTCCTTGTACTATAGACCTTTTAGGTTGTTACTCGAACATCGATCCTCGTATGTCCCCACATACTAGTTCAAGTTACATACAAACAACCTTAGATCTTAGTTTATTGGATTTAGGTCAATTTGTGCAATATTTAAAAATAACACTTTATTGTAGAAACTCAATAACAATTTATTGAAACAAGTATACAATTTGCATACATTCACTATCTATGAGTTTTAGGGCATAAAACCCAACAGGTTTAACTCACCTAATTAATAAGGCTAATAACAATGGTAGCTTGATTGGATTATCTTATCCTAACGGCCCAATTATTTCCCACCTTTTGTTCACAAATGATAACATCATATTCTGTAAGGCCGAGGATAGCGAACTTGAAACTATCAAAGTACTATTAAAAGACTTCGAATTAGCTTCAGGAGAGTCAATAAATTTAGCAAAATCAGCCATTCTTTTCTCCCCAAAAACCAGTAATAATAGGAAAGTCCATCTTAGTTCTATCCTAGGTGTCAATAATGTGGATGACTTTGGAAAGTACCTAGGGGTCCCCTCAGAGTTCTCTAGAAAGAAATCCAAAGATCTAAGCTACATCCTAGATAGAGTTTGGAAGTCGGTACAAGGGTGGAAAAGTTCTCTATTCTCAATTGCAGGTAAAGAAATTTTAATAAAAAGTATCGGACAAGCTATACCATCCTATGTTATGAGTGTTTTTAGGTTTCCAAAGAGTCTATGTGAGGAGATAACTAGGTGTTTCGATAGGTTTTGGTGGGGCTCTAGTCAAAACAAAAAGAAAATTCATTGGTTCAAATGGGATACTCTTTGCCTTCCGAAGAGCCTTGGAGGCCTTAATTTCCGAGACATTGAAGGTTTTAATCTAGCTCTAGTAGCCAAACAAGTGTGGAGACTCCTAACAAAACCTGAGTCCTTAGTTGCCAAATTCCTTAAGAGCATTTATTACAATAATACAAGTATCTTAGAGGCAGAAGTTGGTAGGTCTCCTTCCTATATTTGGAAAAGCCTTATGTGGGTTAAAGATCTCTTAGTGAGAGGCCTAAGAAAGAGAATTGGTAATGGGGTAGGAACTCTTATGTTTAAAGATCCATGGCTTCCTAAAGAATCCACATTCAAACCTATTTGTATTAATCCGGAATTTTGGGACAGGAGTGTAGTTGACTTTATTTCCTCATCTGGGTGGTGGAATGTAGATCTTCTAAACAGAGCAGTTATAAATTTTGATTGTGATTGTTCACACGTAACTTCGAAGATGAGGACACGTGGAATAAACAATATATTTGTATTGATGTTTGTATGCGTGTGAGTGTACAATCTCTAACTTTAACCCTCTGATTCTCTCTCTTGTGTGTGAATGTGTTTCACTCGAGGGCTGTAGCGCTTGTTCTCGAGTCTGAAGCTGAAGGGATAAAAGCCCCACGCAGCGGAAAGTATTACCGAACCTACTCAGAGTCTTAGATTCTAATTGAAATATCAATACAATTTGCAAAATATTACAGCAATAAATATATATTTAATGGGCTGTACATAGGCTATAAACATGCTAAAAGATCAACTAGATTGATCCTAGTGATCAAGGATTTCATAGAAAACTTACTTTTGTAGAAAGCCTTGATCAATTCCCCTTTTCTTGCCAATAAGATTGAAAATGCAGCAACCCTCTTGTGCGAACACCACCAATCGGCTACACCGATATATCTCTAAGACTTCTTGAAGCAGGAGACTTGTGGGAGTCTTTTGGGAGAGATCTCTAAGAGAAGGAGAGACAATGGGATACCTTTCACCCCACCCCAGGGGTCCTATATATAGGTAAAGGCCAAGACCTTTTCCTAATAGGAAAAGGTCTAGGAATAAGTTCAAATCTATTATCTGAACAATATCTAATTTTAATAATTAATTAATTCCATAATTAATTAATTACCCAATTAAATATCACATATTTAATCTTAGGGATTTTATTAAAATTAAAATTAATATGAATCCAATTCATATTAAATTTATTTGAACTCTTTCAAATATTTTCTTTCCTAATAGGAAAAGGTCTCTAATTTTAATAAATAATTAATTAATTCCATGATTAATAAATTACCCAATTAAATATCATATATTTAATCTTAGGGATTTTATTAAAATTAATATGAATCCAATTCATATTAAATTTATTTGAACTCTTTCAAACATTTTCTCTCAAGAATTAATTTTTGAAATTAATTCAAAAATTATATTATAAAGTTTCATAAACTTTATATTATAATGCATCAATATACATTATACGATTCCCAAATAAATTGAACACTTTCAATTTACAATTTATATTTGTTTGCTTCAAGTCTTTTTACGAGCTACCAGTGGGACCTAATGGACCTACAGATCAGAAGCTCCAACGATACGAGACTAATCGGCTTAAACTCATTAACCAAGTTAGTCTCCATTCGTTAACTGTGGGTCATTCCACTAAAGACCCTCAGCTGCACTCTTCTCACTGCAGAATATTTCTGTGTCCACGGATATCGACCAATACTACAAGTCAGTCCTTCACGTGTGTTCGTATCCCAGCTGGGTCAAATTACCGTTTTACCCCTGGTTTACATCTTTGTTCTTAAGTCCCCAGTGCTCCTCTAATGAACAACCTGTTTGAGGTCCAACCAACAAACAGAAGTCCCTCTCGTGCCATAGAGAGGGTTGGGCCCATTGTTCAAGTCCCGGAGACACCACTTAAGGGAACACACCTCTACTTACCCTAGAGTCGGGAAGGAGTGAATTCCATCTTGTGTGATTATGTTCCCAGCTCCCCACTCGGTATTGTCCCCAAAATGGTAGGCTTATTGAGTCGGCGTGCTGGCCACTCTCACCCATACAAATCAAAGGACAACTCCTCGTGAACAGGAGTCCATAATCCACTCAGGATTGAGACTGAGTTGTCTAGGTCATCCTAGTGAAATAGAAACCAAGCCAACCAACGGTATTACAGTTAGTGGTTAACTATTTCGCGGTCCGGTCTTATGCAAACTCATTGCATAGGATACCCCCACTCGCATGTCAACTACATGGACGCGTTGGATCATAGCGTTTGTATCATAATACAAAGTAGGCCGTATCCATAGTGTCACCAGGATAAGGTACCCAACCTTATCCCTATACTATAGACCCTTTAGGCTGAATCTTGAACATTGATCCTCGTATGTCCCTACATATTAGTTCAAGCCTCATACTATCAGCCTAGGATGTTTAGTTTATTGGATTAGGGTTAATAAGACAAGATCTACTAAATACAAACAAAATAAACTATTTTATTAATGTTCGGTAAAATGGTACATTTACTATCTACGAGTTTTAGGGCATAAAACCCAACAGAAGCTTCAATTGATTCTTGGAGTTTTTAAAGTCTTGGAGTCTTGAAGAGTCTTTAGTCTTCAAGGATTGTTGAAATCTTCTAGCCTTGAAGGGTCTTCAGTCTTCAAGAAGTCTTGGGGTCTTGAAGTCTTGAAGAATATTGGGTCTTCAAGAATTGTTGAAGTCTTTTAATCTTGAAGGGTCTTCAGTCTTCAAGAAGTCTTGGGTCTTGAAGTCTTGAAGAGTATTTGGTCTTCAAGGATTATTGAAGTCTTCTAGTCTTGAAGAGTCTTCAGTCTTCAAGAAGTCTTGGGGTCTTAAAGTCTTGAAATCTTGAAGAGTCTAAAGAGAAATAGGACTCATTTTAAATTGGAAGAGAAATGGGATTTTTAGGGCTATGAAATTACTAAATTACCCTTAATGAAAATCCTCATCTATCTTGAAATTACTAAATTACACTTTTCTTGCACAATGTTGTAAGTATGTTCAATGAAAAATTGAAATGTCAATACTCCTATTAGGGTCAACCTCAATTTTTTTTTTTTTTTTTGTAGGAATTAAAGATTTTGTGGTAATTGGAAGATGACTCAAGTTCGTGTTTTAGTTCGTTTTGGTGGAATATGGGATGAGAAACAAAGAAAATATGAAGGAGGCTTGTTGAAAGGTGTTGTTGTAAGTAAGGAAATCTCACACAAAGATTTAGTGGTTGAACTATATGCCCTCACAGAAGTCAACCCTAAAGAGTTTGATATGAAAATAAGATGCAAATATGAGGTAAAATTTGAAGAGGAAGCTCCTCCGTTTGAGATAAGTAATGATCGTGATTTGAATTTTTATCTTCTAGGTGAAAATATGTTTGAAGTCCCATTGTACATCTCATTTGAACCTAGGAACAAAGATTTACATGTTGAAATTTCTAAAGTTGTTGAACTTGGTAACAAATCTATTTCTGGGAGTAATCAAGTTCAGAAGTTAAATACAAACGCTTTGACTCGTGCATCGAATTCAACATTAGATGGAAATGCAGTTGAAGGTGGCTTGAGTGGTGACAGAAATGAGACCACTAGATGGGAATCATATGAAATAGAGTTTCATGATGCTAAGAATTTTAATTATGAGTCAAATGACATCCCACGAGAAAGAAGTACATCAGAAGATCATAAAAGAAAATGTGACGTTGAATGTCCATCAGTTGACCAGAAGAGATGGGAGAAAAAAAATGAGTGGTCGGAAGGAAGCTCTACAAATAACGAGTTGGAAGTAGGACAAATATTTTTTGGCAAGAAGGAATTGTCCATGAAATTAAGTGTCATGGCAATGAAAAAGAATTTTGAATTTAGAGTAAATAAGTCTACGAAGGATGAACTTTATGTCAAGTGTATTGATCGTGAGAACTGTAATTGGAGACTACGAGCAGTGAGATTGAAAGGTTCATCTGACATATTCAAGATTTCTAAGTATGTAAACGTTCATTCATGTTCACTTGATATTTTGAATCACGATCATAGACAAGCAAAAGCTTGGGTAGTTGGAGAAATAATAAAAACAAGGTTTAGTGGGATTGGACGTCAATATAAACCACGTGACATCATAGAAGACATGAGACAAGATTATGGTATAAATATGAGTTATGAAAAAGCATGGCGTGCTAGAGAAATTGCATATATGCGAGTACGAGGATTACCAGAAGAGTCATATAATCAATTGCTCCCATATGGTGAAGCACTTAAATTGACAAATCCAGGTACATTTTATGACATTGAACTTGAAGAAGGTGGTTTCTTTAAATATCTTTTTATGGCGCTAGGTCCCTGTGTTCGAGGATTTTTAAATTGCATTCGTCATGTTATAGTTATGGATGGAACATTTTTGAAATGCAAATATCGGGGTCAGTTGATCGTTACAGTTTGCTTAGACGGTAATAATCAAAATTTTCCCCTCGCCTTTGGAATTGTTGATAGAGAAACTGATGATTCAATGAAATGGTTCTTGGAAAAGTTAAAAGGTGCAATAGGTGAAGTTAAGGATTTAGTTTTTGTATCAGATCGAAATAGTAGCATGGCAAAGTCGATTGCTTCTGTATTTCCCACTGCATGTCATGGTCTTTGTGTGCAACACATTAGAAATAATCTAACTACTAAGTTCAAGAGCGAAACATTAGATTGTTTGTTTTATAATGCTTCAAGAGCATACCGTGAGTCGAAATTTGAAGAGTCATGGGGTCGCATTCTAGCACTTGATAATGGTGCAGGAAAGTATTTAGAAGAAATTGGACTTCCACATTGGTCATGTATGCATTATCCAAGAAAGCGATACAACATGATGACTACGAACATAGCAGAGTGCATGAATGCTATTTTGAGCGAACCCAGAGAATTGCCGATTGCTTCATTCGTTGAACATGTCAGAGCTTTGCTACAAAGATGGTTTTGGGAGCGTCGAACCGAAGCTTCAAAAGTTACAAGCACTTTGACGAAATGGGCAGAAGAAATTGTACAAAATAGTTCAGATAAATCTTTAACAATGAAGGTTGAACCAATTGATTGTTATCAGTTTCACGTGAAGGATGTAGATAAGCAGGATATTGTTAACCTTCATACTCGGGAGTGCAGTTGTAAGAAGTTTCAACTAGACCAACTACCATGTGCACACGCAATTGCTGCAGCAAGAAATCGGGGTATAAATGTGTACACTTTATGTGAGCGTTATTATACTAATGAATTATTGTTGTCTGCATATGCAGAGCCTATTTTTCCAGTTGGAAATGTCTCGGAGTGGAAGACACCAGCCGACTTTGTGGAAATAAAGGTGTTACCTCCAAAGTTCGTGGCAAGAGTTGGTCGACGCCAGAAAAAGAGAATACCATCAGTTGGGGAAACTCTTAAATTGCACAAATGCGGTAGATGTGGGAAAAAAGGTCACAATAGATTGACATGTCGTAATCCTATTGCATATACCAAAAAGTCAATTGTACGAGATTAATGTAAACTCTTATATTACATGAGTTGTGTTTGATTTCTTGAGTTGAACGAAATACACTTGTTGTACGTCATGAGATGTTTAAGAATTTAATTTCATTATTGTATGACTTGAACTGTCAATTGGGTTAAAAATTAGGCCTATATTGTGACTTCCTGTTTTTTTTCTCGCAATCTCAGACTGCGAGAAAATTTTTTCTCGCAGTCTCGCTGGGAGAAAATTTTTTCTCGCCATAAATTTTCTCCCAATCTACCTCGCTTGGAGAATTTTTTTTCTCTCTTTCTCGCTGGGAGAAATTGTTTTCTTGCAATCTCGCAGGGAGAAAATTTTTTCTCGCAATCTCGCTGGGAGAATTTTTTTTCTCCCAATCTATCTCGCTTGGAGAATTTTTTTTCTCTCAATCTCGCTGGGAGAAATTGTTTTCTCGCAATCTCGTAAAAAGAAAATTTGTTCTCGCAATCTCGCTGGGAGAAATTGTTTTCTCGCAATCTCGTTGGGAGAAAATTTTTTCTCGCAATCTCGTTGGGAGAAAATTTTTTCTCGCAATCTCACTGGGAGAATTTGTTTTCTCGCAATCTCGCTGGGAGAATTTGTTTTCTCGCAAACTAATAGATTTTTTTTTCTCGCCATAAAAATAACAAATATAAAAGTTTCACAAACATGTCGACATTTAGGTATAGTCCCCTATAATTTTACGTTATTTGGAGTATCGGTAGCTCAAGTTATTTCTAAAAAAAAAAAGCCCGAATTAAAATGACTTGTTGGTTTCTCGTAATTACACATTGCAAGACAAAAAACAAATGCGATCCCTAATTCCTCATCTCAAATCCCTGTAGAGTAAGCATCGCCACAAACATCAAGGTTGTTAATATAACATATATTTACTTGAATTACAATATAGTTTCTTAATACATCGGGGTATTGGTCCATAACTGGAAAGCCAATTGCTTTCTAAAGTATGACATGTTTTCTTGACACAAAGAACTAAAATTAGATCCAGTTACAATATATTCAAAATATTTTATTGTGAACACACTGCAGTCACTGGAGTTGCGCTGAACCGAATCTGATTGTACCTTTACAACGGGCCAGGGTTCTATACAAGAGAACTCACCCCTGCTTGCAAAAAATCCAGTATTGTACAATATTAATGGCACCAACGTGCGCACTGGCATCAACAATGTCATCATCTCTTCCTGTGTGGTAAAGTCTGGGGGGAATCCCATAACTTGATCTCAAACTGAATTAAATCAAAGCAAATTAGTACCCAGTGTTGTTGATTGACATTAAACGGTGCATACACAAAATCAACATCGGCCCATGCATCTTTGAAGTCAGTATTATTTCCTAGTACATAATCTATCAACCGATGTTCAGCTTGCCAATCAAATGCACGCTTCTCACTGAGACATTGTTGGTATAGAGTCCACTTTGCTACTATGTGGCGCTACATACACATA
Organism: Luffa aegyptiaca; assembly: GCA_017139565.1. Classification (NCBI taxonomy): domain Eukaryota; kingdom Viridiplantae; phylum Streptophyta; class Magnoliopsida; order Cucurbitales; family Cucurbitaceae; genus Luffa; species Luffa aegyptiaca. The sequence continues at coordinate 32,093,495 of CM029397.1, forward strand.
ACATTTACTAGTGAATATGCTAATCATACATCAAAATAAATATGTCATACCATAACATTTATCTAAATGTACATACCATGAAAACGATGTCCATAGTCGTAAAGTTCTGTTTGCAAAAATTTTCATTCATCCGAAGCTTCAACCGAATGAATAAGAAAACAGTGTCTAAATGTTGTATAAAAAAAAAAGGAAAAACTTGTAGTTACTATCAATGATAAAACAACTACCAAATCCATGTAGAAGTCAATATTAAAGTGAAAATCATTTACCTCATCTGTTAGCCACCTTCGACACGTAAACAAATCCTTAAAAAATTCCTTTGGTTTTTTTCCGGCGATGGTGTCACATAGATCATTGTCCGTAGTCTTGTCATAAATCCATCGCCTAAGCCTATCCAATTCAGTCGTTGGTATTTTATGCATGGGATCGTAGACATTTGGATCATCTTTCAAACTTTGAGTACTATTTAAATCTTTCGGCCGTTTACTGAAGGTTGTGAATGGAGTACTAAGATAAACACTCGCACGCCTTTTACGTGCAGAACGAATGTATTGACGAATAGTTGGGGGTGGTGGTATCTCCATTACATCCAACTCCTGTTCATATTCTGATGGAATACTTTCGGTCAGGAGGTCAACCACTGGGGCATTAGCCTCGTGTGTGGTCAGATGTTGTACCTCCTCATATTCATCCGTATGCATCTTTAACCACAAGGGTGTACTCGACATTTCATCCTCTTTTTGAACTTCCTCAAGCATATTGGATGGACACACTGGAATCATTGTTTCATCAAAAGTTGTTGCTAGCCGATATATTCCAGTTTCAACATCTTCATGCTCCTCCTCCTTCTGGTTCTTAGTCAATTTCGCTTGGCCCGAAGTTTGGTTCTCTACATCCTTTTCTTGATTGGCCTGCATTAACCAATAAATATTAGCCAAATATACACGTTTATAAAAAATAATATTAAAATTACATACATTATCTACTCTTCCATTCGTTTTTAAGAGGGTTGATAGCATCAACTTTATTTCTGAGACGGTCAACTTTATTTCTGAGACGTCAGATTTTACAATATTCAATCCCTCCTCCAACACTAGGACACGAGCCTCAAGCCTCCTAAACTCCTCATAGGACACTGAATTCGCCTTGCATTTTTCATTCGATGCATTCTCCTTGGAGGACTCTTCCTCGCTTGGCACCTTTTCATTTGATGGAACAATATCTTCATTGAGGTTCAATTGACAAGGTTTGGGAGGTGGTTCACTAGTAATGACTTTAATAAAGTTCTTTTCCTCCTTTGTCATCTCAAGGAATGTCGATATTTTCACCTAGAAAAAAACAAAAGGGAAATACGATAAACATAACACTAATTATAAAAGGAAAGAAAGTGAAAGTGATTATGTATACCTTTTTTTGATCAAACACTTGACTATGAATAATGTTAGCATTGGGAGATTGTGAACAAGACCACCTTAGCATGCGGGGGATAACATTATCATTTATCTTCTTTGCAACACAACCATTTATGGTTGATATTGACTCATATGCCCATACCTATAATCCATAATAATAAAAAAAAGAAATACTTATGTAATATAATTAATTTAAACGAAAGCAACTTTATGTAAGATAATTAACGTACCTGCAACGCAAGTGGGAAGCCCATTATATTATATTTCTCTGTGGTGCCTTTCTTCTCTCCTTTTGCCTTGTTCAATGCTTTTTTCAACCCCAATAATGTACGTTGAAAAATAAGTGCGCCCCAATCGTAAGCATGGAAGGTAGCCCAATCATCAATGATTCTCAATAATCCCGTGTCTATTTTTAATTTTTTCTCTTTGCCCAATAGAGCCAACTCTATAAGGTATATTAGAGCCAATTTCACCCCGTCCTCATCTTTCCCACCATATGTCAAGAATATCTCCTCTAACTCACTCACGTATACAGTTGTTCTATCATCAAAAAACTTTTTTCGTAACCTATTATTTACTTTAACCTCATTATTCGAACTCCCATCATGCCATAACCCAGTAATCATGTCAAACTCTCTTCGTCCAAAGTTACAAACTACGCCTCCTATCATAAAACTTATAGAATCGTTCTTCCCCTCTTCCACTTCTCTCAGTAATAAATAGTGGATGAGTTGTCCGTTAAATGTAATCTTCACATCAAGAAAGCTACCAAAGCGTGTTTGTTTAAACATCGCCAATTGAACAGGACTAAGCTTAGATATAATGTTTCCTATTGTCTTCCCAAAGTGGGATCGACTACTAACTTGAGCTCGAAAATGATCTGAAGGTTTTATCAAGTATTTGGGGAGTTCATTCAATGCCATGGGTAACCCTAGAAAAACCAAAAATAAAAAATAAAATGGTTATCAACCGGGACCCTAATAATTATGGTTTTCATTGGACTCTTAGCCAAATTCTAAAAAAAAAATGAAAACTACTTTTAAGTTTTCAAAACTATGAGTTGAAAAGAAACTTATGGGTTGAAAGTAGTGTTAATGGGTTTAATTTTGAAAAACCAAAAATAAAAAATAAAATGGTTATCAATTGAGACCCAAATAATTATCAAAGAGGACCTTAATTTCTCATCAATATAACCAACAAGAACGTACATTATTTTAAATACATATTGTGAAATGTAGAATGAAGGACAAACATGCCCATTAAGTAGGCAAGAATAATCAGAATCTCCAAAAGCAAGTTGGACCATCACCCTAAACAGAAAAAACAAACAAACAACCACATGTGGACAGTAACTCATGGCTTGACACCGACAAAGTGGGACCATCACCCAAAACAAGAATTATCAGAAATTGGCTCCAACCAAGTTGACTCCAACCACTTCCCCAAAAGTTCAGACATGCATAAATTGACTGCCTAGAGATACTTTTGCAGTTCTGGTGTAGTGTTTCTTTGGAATCTCTACTCCCTAAAATTTACTTTTGAAGTTCGAAGGACATACAAACTCTTACAGATATGATGGTCGCCTTCAGTCGTGAATGTGCCGTCAATGTGCTGCTTGGAGTAGTCGCAGTCAGTCGTCCTTGCCGTCGCTTGGTCAGTGGTCGCCGTCAGTCGAACTCGTTGGAGAAAATTGTGCGTGGTCGTTTCCTTGTTCGTCGTCGCCTTCACTGTGCCCGTGGCCCTGGTCGTGGCCGTCGCCGTCGTCGTGCCTGTCGTGAAGTGGGTGGGAGAAAATCGTGGTTGGGAGAAAATGTTGGGAGAAAATCGTGGTTGGAGGGTAAAAAATTAGGGCTTTTCATTAAGGGTAATTTAGTAATTTCATAGCCCTAAAAATCCCATTTCTCTTCCAATTTAAAATGAGTCCTATTTCTCTTTAATGGCTTTCTTTTTGTCCTATTTTTGTCAATTACCCTAGTCTTGAAGGGTCTTCAGTCTTCAAGAAGTCTTGGGGTCTTGAAGTCTTGAAATCTTGAAGAGTCTTTGGTCTTCAAGGATTGTTGAAGTCTTCTAGTCTTGAAGGGTCTTCAGTCTTCAAGAAGTCTTGAGGTCTTGAAGTCTTGAAAAGTTTTTGGTCTTCAAGGATTGTTGAAGTCTTCTAATCTTGAAGGGTTTTCAGTCTTCAAGAAGTCTTGGTGGAGTTTCTCTGAATTCTCTGACTCTGGCTGAGAGCTTCAAAATTCTCCTCCCCTAAAATGGAAGAGAACCCCTCTATTTATAGAGTTCTCGCTAGATGGGCCCTAGTGACTCTTGGGCCAAAAACTTGGGTTTGAGCTTTATTGGTCTTGGGCTCAACTATTTAGTCTTGGGTCTGGTTCATATTTGACCCAAAACCATATGACCCAAATATTTAAAAGACCCAAATTTGATCCAAATAATTATTATTTTTTAATTAATTGGTCAAATTAATTAATTTGATCAAAATAATTTAATTTTAATTAATTGATCAAATAGAAATTTGGCTCTATAAATTTATAATTGGCCAATTTTGTTTTCAAATTAAATTTGGGACACATGTGTTCAAGGAGAAATTTTGACCAATCAAACATTACCACGTCGTTATTTTAAAATTAATGACGAAATTACAAATAATTAAATTTGGGACCAATCATAAATTGACATGTGTCCCAAATTTAATTTGAAGACAAAGTTGGCAAATTATAAATTTTTAGGGTCAAATGTCCATTTGATCAATTAATTAAAAATAAATTATTTTGATCAAATTAATTAATTCGACCAATTAATTAAAGAAAATAATTAATTGGATCAAATTTGGATCTTTTAAATATTTGGGTCATATGGTTTTGGGTCAAATATAAACCAGACCCAAGACCAAATAGTTGAACCCAAGACCAATAAAGCTCAAGTCCAAGTTGTTAGGCCCAAAAGTCATCAGGGCCCATCCAGGGAGAACTCTATAAATATGGAGGTTCTCCTCCATTTCAAGGGTTCAGAAATTCTAGACTCTCACAAAGACAAAAGTTCAGAATTTTAAAGCTCTCATGCGGAACCAGAGAATTCAAAGAGACTCCACCAAGTCTGAAGACCGAAGACTCTGCAATCCATAAATTCAAGTGTTGAACACTTCTTGCAGACCAAACACTCTTCAAGACTTCAGCACTCCTTGAAGATCAAAGACTCTTCAGGACATCAACACTTCTTGAAGACCAAACACTCTTCAAGACTTCAACATTCCTCGAAGATCAAAGACTCTTCAGGACATCAACACTTCTTGAAGACTGAAGACTCCTTCAAGACTGGGAGACTTCAAGCTCCAAGAATCCATTGAAGCTTCAGACTCGAGATCAAGCGTTCCAGCCCTCGAGTGAAACAAATTCACACACAAGAGAGTGAATCAGAGGATTAAAGTTAGAGATTGTACACCCACGCGCATACAACATAAATACAATTACATATTTATTCCACGTGTCTCCATCTCCGAAGTTACGTGTGAACAACATGTCAATTTATATTTGGTCTCAAATTTAATTAATTATAATTTCGTCATTAATTTCATGTAATGACGTGGCAATTTGTGATTGGTCAAAAATTCTCTTTCAACAATTGCCCCCTTTTCGAGATTTAGGCACAAGTTATGTGTGAGTGAATTTCGAAAAGAAATAATTCGGAACCAAAACTTAAGTTTTTTTTTTTTTTGTTAAATTTTAACTCCACTTGATGTGTCAATCAAAATATGAAATTTGGTCAAAATTTTGATTGATTTTGATTTTGAACTAAAGTTTGACATAAAAATTTTGGATTATGCTCAAACTTTAATTTGAAATAAAATTCCAATTTTTGGCTTGAATGGAATTTGAATCATTGGATTTTGAATTGGAATTTATTGAAATTTCAATTTGGGATAAAATTTGGATGATGCCCAAACTTTAATTTAAATAAATTTAGGACTGCATCCAAAATTTGGTAGGAATTTGGAATAAAATTTTCATATGGAACTTAGAAAATTTGATCTGGGATAAGAGTTTAATTATACTCAAATTCAGTTTAATTCAATCTAAATCAATTTAGAAGTCTATCCAATCAATTTGAACTTATCTCCCAATTTGATTTAAATTAAATCTCATACTTTGGATTAAAATTTGAAACAAAATCCCCAAATTTTTATCTTTCAATTTGATTTAAATCAAATCTCATATCTTTGGGTTAAAATTTGAACCCAAAATTCCAAAATTGATGAAGATTGTCGTTGGAGATAAGATTTGTCTATTTGAATCCAAACTTTCCCTTCTATAAATAGGGTTGAACCTCATCAGGGGAGAGCACACATCAATTGTAGAGAGCATTGAAGAAGGATTCAAGTAGGAAACTTTCTTCTCCCTTTTTATTTTAATTTTCTTTAATTGTACTTTTTTTTTCTTTTTTTTTTCTTTTTTCTTTTTTTTTTTAATTTTCTTTTTTTTTTTTTATTTTCTTTAATTTTTAGTTTTTTTTTTTATTTTTTTTTGAATTTTTTGTTTTTTTTTTTATTTTTTTTTGCACATATATTATTGTAATTTGTTTCTTTCTTGCTTGAATGTGTAAGCTCCGTGCAACAATCGTCACCAAATTCACTTGCAGTGATTTCACAACCTGTCTAGACCAGTCACTTTGATGACTGTAGTTTCCTGCAGGGGTGGTCGCCAGACTCGTCTACAACAGTCGTCATCAACTTCATTTGCAGTGATTTCACCACCAAGGTACTGAAAATCACATGATTGTTGAAACCGAGCAAAAGTGAGAAATGACACTTATGAGGTAGGGCTATGACCCTCAGTGTTCATTCTCTGCTTAGCTTCCAACCTTGAAATCGAAACCAAGCGAAAATGGGGAATGACACTTATGAGGTAGGGCTATGACCCTCAGTGCTCATTTTATGCTTAGCTTCCAACCTTAAAATCGAAACCAAGCGAAAGTGGGGAATGACACTTATGAGGTAGGGCTATGACCCTCAGTGTTCATTCTCTGCTTAGCTTTCAACCTTAAAATCGAAACCAAGCGAAACCTTGAACTTGAACTTAAAGTGCTTGAAGTGATGAAAGCTTGAACTTGAACGAGCAAAGCTTGAACTTGAACTTGAAACGAGCAAAGCCCCAAACTTGAACTTAGAGTACTTGATGTGATGAAAGCTCGAGCTTGGAATACTCAAAGCGAGGAAATTAAAGCTCGAACTTGAACTAGAAACGAGCGAAACCCCAAATTTGAACTCAGGGTACTGAAGTGACGAAAACTCGAACTTGAACTTGGAACGAGTGACGCTTGAACTTGGAGTACTCGGAGCGAGGAAAGATCGAACTGTAACTTGAAACAAGCAAAGCCCCAAACTTGAACTTAGAGTACTTGAACTGATGAAATCTCGAGCTTGAACTTAGAATTGAGCAAAGTTTGAACTTGAACTTGAAGTACTCGAAGTGAGGAAAGCTCGAACTTGAACTTGATACGAGCGAAGCCCCGAACTTGAACTTGGAGTACTTGAAGTGAGGAAAGCTCGAACTTGAAGTTGAAACGAGCGAAGCCCCAAATTTGAACTTGAAGTACTTGAAGTGATGAAAACTCGAACTTGAACTTGGAACAAGTGACGTTTGAACTTGGAGTACTCGGAGTGAGGAAAGCTCGAACTGTAACTTGAAACGAGCAAAGCCCCAAACTTGAACTTAGAGTACTTGAAATGATGAAAACTCAGTGAGTCAGAATAACTGCTACCGAGGGGTAGTCAATTACTCCTTCACTGAATCAAGACATTCTTGACTAAAAATTCTATACCCAAAAATAACCCCCCCCCCCTTTTTTTTTTTTTTTTTTTTTTTATCAATTTTGGTTATCGCTACTTTGGTCCAAGATAAGCTAAATTTAGTTATCTTGTAAGTGTGACCCTCCATTTTTAAAATTTTAGAGAACGGCCCCAGTAATGCTACCAAATGGAAAAGTCAATGTTGGGAATGGCCCTAAGAAATCCTTTATCATTATGTGAATCCACGACGTTACAGTCTCTATGTTACAACCCTCCAAATGGTGTCGCAGCTCCAGGGCATGCTTAGCAGGCGAACATAGAGACCTTACCTTTGCAAATCAATGAAAGAGACCGTAGGATGCGTTGACATGCTTCCTTCACCCACTTACTATAAATACTCTCTCCATTCACCTTGATATTGATTTATGCCATCACCTTCCGAATGGAATGGTTACGTTAGTAAGTAACAAGAGGCTTTGCATAGATCTCACCGTGTGAATTTTAAGGAGAACGTGAGAAAAAATTTCTTTTCTCCCACTAAGTATTTTAACGGTGTTGGGTATATTGTTACTTAGGCCTATTCCGGCTAATTGAATATAATCCTAAGTCTAGGTTATAATTAACCTACAATGTCTAGGTGTTTTATAGCCTCACATCTCTCACGTGCATGCTCGTAAATCCTAGGTTAGCCTAACTCAAGTACCGACCCGATACCTAGGTAGGAGATGTTCCGTAAACCGTCAACTTAAATACCTCCAACCTTAGACAGCATCGAACCGGGTGAGTTCTCTTGTAACCTTAGCTTTACAAGTTATCGGCCTATTCTAAGAGATTGATCGATTTGGTTCGTTTTAAACCTAGGTGAGCATGCATTTATCTTTGTTATAGATTTTACGTCTATCTCGTTTTATAAAACGATTATAATTGAGATCAATATATAACATGTTTTCTATTTGATGTTAACGCTTTAAAATTGAGCTAAGGTAGTTTCATGCTGCATGCTTGTTCATTTTCGTTTAAATAATATAACGATTATAATTAACGAGAACTAAACATTCATCATGCTTCTAACATGAAACCTAAATCATGCATACTTATATTATAACTTCTAATAACATACTTAAATGCGTGAAACATGCTTCCTCTGGTGGGATTTTAAATCTATATGACATACTCTTATGCACATCTCATTCATAATTAATTATAACATGTATTCATAAAGCATAAATAATTAAACACACTGAAATAGACCAATTTTGGCAATCTAAGCAAGCAATTAACTAAATTATTACAAATAATAATTGAATATTGAGTTGAGAAGCTCCCGGGAATCTCGAACCATCACGAACCGACTTGATTAGACCCGAACCGGACCTCCAAAGGCTTGAAACTCATTGAACCGGACCAAAGGAGTCTGCACCGGCCGAGAATTAATGAACCGGACCGAGAATTGCTTGAACCACCGAGATCTGGAAAATGCGCGCTTGTTCTTCAAAAACGCATCAGCGTCGCGACGCTCTCGCGACTGGAACCCTCTGTTCTTCGGCCAGCATGTGTTCTTCTCCTTCTTTCGATCAATTACAGCACTAAATGGACTCTAATGACTCCCAAAAAATTACAAACTCTTCTCAACACATTAATGCTCATATACATGTGAGCAATTACATTTTCATCAACAAATTGAAGAGTAAAAAATTGCCAAAACCGTAATATATCCATTTTAGCACCCATGCAACTTGAATTTCAAAATGCTACCCACCATGATCAAATTAAAGCAAATTAGGTGCCCAAACCATGCTCTGATACCAATTGGAAGTGTTAATATCTAAAAAGCAGAAGCAATTTTGGATCTTAGGCACATAATTTGTTCAATTTGATCAAACATTGCATGCTGTCCAAGAAGAAGAAAAACAGAGTATTGTTTACCAACCTTGAATCAATGGAGAATTGGTTGGATTTCTTTGTTGTTTTTCTTCACCAACGAGTCACGAACCACCAAAGGTTCTTCCTTGCTATCGTCAAGCCTTTAGAACGGATTGTGGGATCCTCAAGTGATGGAATTTGAGAGAGAAAGTTTGAAGAACAAGCTTGCAAGGTGGGTTTTGGTGAGTTTTCAATTTGGCAGCATTTTCTTATGTTTCAAGCTTAATTTCTTCAGCCATCTCCTTGTCTTTTATAGAGGGATTAGAGATGAAAGAATGCTCCAGCAATTGACACTCAATCAACCAAAGATTAGTGGGAATTTAGGTGTCCAACATGAGGTGAGTGCATGGGTTTAGTCACCATGCACTCCACCTCCAAAAAATCAATCCTTTTTTAATTTAATTAAATCCATAATTATCCTTCATTAGTTGGATAATTATTTGAACTTTAATAATCTAAAAAATTAAATTTCAATTTCAATTTTTCAATTTTAAATTAATTCAAAATTAATTTAAAATAATTAATTAATTATTAATTTAATATTAAATATTAAATTAATATCTTTCCACCGATCCCGAACATTTCCTAAATGTTATTATCAATCATGAATCCCTATTCATGTTATCGGTATTTAAATCATATTTAAATATTAAATACTCACCTACACGGTTTTCACAAAAACCCGACGAATCGACAACGCCTATCACCTCTACTCATATTTCTCAACATGAACTAAAGCAATTCATATTTTATCCATCATATTGTTCTAAAGGTTAGTCTCGAGCTAGCAAGGGGACCTAATGGACCTACAGATCATGGGCTCCAACGGTACGAGGTTAAACTAGTCAAACTCTTTTAACCTAGTTAACTAACATCCATTAACTACTGGGACACTCCACTATATCCTAGTAGTTGAACTCCCCTAACTGTAGATATATTTGTGTCCACTTGATGTAACCATGATTAGTAAGTCAATCCTTCACAGGTCGTTCGTTACTATAGATAGGTCAAAAGTTTGTTTTACCTCTATAGCACATCTTAGTTCCTTAAGTCCACTGGTCCTCTAATGAACAATTTTGTTCATGGTCCAACCATTAAACAAGATCCCTCTCGGGCCAATGAGGCCCCTTGTTTAAGCCTTAGATTCAGCACTTAAAGGAACAACCTCTCTACTATCTCTAAATAGGGTAGGAGTGAATTCCATATTGCATTACTATGTCCCTAGCCATCCATCTAGTGTTATCCCCAAAATGGGAGGTTTATTGAACGGAATTTTATGACCACTCTCACCTATGCAGATCAAAGGATAACCCTAAATAAACAGGAGTTCATAGTAAGCTCAGGATTAAGATCGAGTTACCTAAGTCATCGCATGAAATAATCAGTCTTAACAGTAAACGACATTATAAAGTAAGAGTGACTTATTTCTCGGTCAAGTCTTGTGTAAACATCTTTTACATAGGATGCCCCTACTCGCATGTCTTTACATGAACGATCCAGGATCAAGTCGTTTGTCTTATTCGCAAAGTAGGTCGCATCCATAGTGTTACCAGAACAAGGTACCCAACCTTATTCATTTACTATAGACCATTTAGGTTATATACTCGAACTTGATCCCTATCCATATTCACTATATAGTTCGAGTATATCATGTTATAACCATGGATGTTTCTATTGGATTATAAGTTATAAATAAACAATTTCACTGAATAACATCTTTATTTATATAAAGGATAACAAAACTTGAGTTCTATGACATAAACCCCAACAGTGAGAACCTCCGAACTTGAAGAAAAGGAAACAACGAACTTAGGGTGAGTGAAACACCGAACTTGAGGCTAGCGAGACGTAGAGTTTGGAGGAATAAAGTTTTCTTTTATTCATCCAACTTGTAGCTTTACATTCATAACGGTGCAGGACTTCAAATTTTTTGTGTTGCCCATAGTAGTGATGAGTTTCTTCAATTTGTCCTTTCGTGCTTCAATATTTGTTGCACTTTCCTTTTTTATTTGCAGAGACTGAACTTAAAGTTTTCTTTAAGCTGCCTACGTACCCTTGAGGAACAGGGATCAAGTCATAACGTAGTTCAAGAATTTTTTTGCACTCACCTTTTAAGCTCGTGTGGGCTAGGAGCATCATGCAGTTTAAGCTCTTGCGATCAGGAGCTTTTACATTTTAAAAGCCCTTATCTTCATCATGGTCCCGGTTGTAAGACGCAAAGAAGCGCGGTGAATCCGTTGGTCAGCCTACCTCGCCTTCTCGCCGGAAGAGTAAGTTAAGGTAAATATCTTTTGATAATCAACTCAAAGAAAATAGTTTTTGTATTTCAAAGTTTATTGTTTGAAGTTTTGAAAAATGTTTTTCTTTAATTAATCGATGTCTCTTCTGAAGAAAATTCTTTTCAAAACTCTTCCCTCAAAACCTGCTCCCTCAAAGGAGCTAACTCAAAATGAAATCGAGGACCAGCATATGGCCTCATCCGGCTCTGACATCTCAAACGAAGCTTTGCATATAGCAAAGATCGAAAACAATCTTCAAGCATGGGGTTTGCCCAAGCTTGACAATAAAACAATCTATATGCACAATACGTTCAATTTCAAAGAACAACATTGCATAAAGATTGTTGAACGCAAAATTCCAGTCTATGGAAACATTGATTCAATTCAATTATTTCCAAAAGACGACATCCTCAAACACAGAAAAGATTTTCAGTTCCTTCATATCGGAGCTGTTCAAGTCGCCCTTCGTCCAATGTTCAGAACGGGTCTCGATACCCCTGTTCTTGCGATTCTGAGAGATAGACGTCATAAAGACTTCTCTAACTCTCTCCTTGGTATCATCGAATCCAATCTTGCCGATGGACCAGTTTATTTCAATTGTTTTCCAAACTTTATGGTGGCATTAGATGACCCCCATATTCTCAAAACCTTAACCTTGGAAGTCACGGGAAAAGGTTTAAATCTTGAAGAAGGAGTCAAGAAGATGACACTTCTATACAAGATTACCTACAAAACCCTTACTTCCTCAATGGAACCGAAAGCATTGGTACAATCCCCCAAAGGAAAGACCATGCTTATCGAGACCAACATCAATAAATCCTCTGTCAGTGTCCCAAAGATGCTTTCATGGGATAGCCTTACCAAAAACCCTTCTTGGACAATTGAAAATGCCTTCGTCCCCAAGAAGAAAGAAAAAGAACTCTCTCACATCATCGAGCACCCAGATGGGAGAGTAGAAATCAAATTCGATGAGGAAGAACCTCGTTTCCCAATCTTGAAGGAAAACATGAACAAAAAGGAGTTCATGAGTTCCAGACCAAGCACCTCTGGTATCAGACCAGAGTCGCTTCAAAGTATTGGAAGATCTGGCTCACTTAGAGTCAAATCTGTAAGGCTGGAAGAAGGAATTCCAAATTTCCAATATGAAGAAGAAAAACCTCCTTCTCCTTCTCAAACCGACATGGAAACAGATTCTGTTTTCAAAAGTCAATTGAATGTTATCATCGCTGATAACGAATTCAAAGTTGATAAAGTAGCCCTCCAAAAAGAATTCATGGCGGATGAAAACAAGGAAGCCAGAAAACACTTCTTTGCAACTTACTCTGCCGAGCAGAGGAAAGCATTTAAAGAAGAGTATTTCAAACTCCTTGATAAACTTCAAGAACATATTTCCTTTTTCAGATGATTCAATCAAAGGGATGAATTTTCCCATATTTGTGCCATTCGAGAAAAGGAAAGATGGAAAACCGCCAGGAGAGGTGAAATTCAAGGTAACTTTCCTCCCATGGAAGATGTCGAATTCGACAGTTTCTACCATGAAAGGATTGTCGCCAAACCCTTCCAACTTGTTAGAGATAGCGAGGAAGCTCAGCCTCCAACTAACAAGGAAATCAAAAGCATCCAATGTCAAAACAACTTCTCAAATCGGATGCTCACCTCAATAGCTGAACAAGTTTATCGGCTAGAGGAATTAATTGATCCTCCTCCAGCGCCCGTTAAACCAATGTTCAGTCCCCTTGAGCCAGTCAATCTAAGAACTCCAAAGACAAGACTCTTGGAGGAAATCGACAGAAAGCTATCTGCCATCTCAAGAGGAGAAAGCTCTAATCAGCTTAACACTCTCGACGATACAGATAGTGAAGATGTTGATTCAATCATTGAGCAACTCAAAGGTCTTCACTTAGAAGATCCTCCATCTCTAAACAAACTAGGATACAATCCTGGTGATAGAGTCAACTGGTACCAAAGGCCTTCCATGCCTGACCTCAATTACGAACAAAATCATAAGTTCGCAAAAGTCAAACAATTTGATGGGCAATCCATTGTAGTATGGAATCTAGATGGAAAATCAGATAGGCAAATACAAGATATGCTATCTGAAATGCTCATTGCTGCAACCTCTTACCAAGAAAATGGTAATACAAATCATGTAGCCTGTGCTACTCTTGTTAACGGATTCACAGGAGTCCTCAAAGCATGGTGGGATTGCCTTAGTTCTGGTCTTAGAAATGAGATCAAGACCCACACCACCAGAGTCAAAAGAACTAGAGAAGTTCCTGATCTCAAAGCTGATCCAGGTATTAGAATAGGCGGAGAACCTATTAAACCTGAATCATCCAAATCTCCAAAAAAGATCATCATTGAAGAAGAGGTAGATCAAGAAGATGCCGTTGAGGCACTAGTCTATGCTATCTCTTGGAACTTCACAACAGCCCATAATGTGAAGCATGATGACACTCAAAGAACAATTCTCAAAAATCTTAGATGCAAAAACTTGGCCAACTTCAATTGGTACAAGGATATGTTCATTTCCAGGGTCTTCTATATGAAAGATACTGATTGGACCCACTGGAAAGAAAAATTCGTGGATGGCCTTCCAAATTACGTTTCTGAAAGAGTTTACATAACTCTGAAGGAACGCTATAATGGAAAGATCGAATGGAACAATCTAACATATGGTGATCTTACATCATATGTCATCAACTGCGGTCTTCAAATTTGCAATGAGATAAAGGTTCAGCGCAAAATGCAAAGGGATGATAAGAGCAGGCTCAGAGATATGAAAGCCTTTTGCTCTCAATATGGTTGCGAGCGTTTGGAGGAACCAAACCGCTCTGCTAACAAAATGATCCGACGGCGTAATAGCCGAAGGTTCTATAAAAATCAATTCGAAAGACCTCAGAATTTCCAGAGGCAATCGAGGAAGTATTTCCCTAAAAGGCAATACAATCCAAATCCTCGATTCAAGAAAAGGCAATCTCGGGATCAACCCAGACAAAGGCAAGCTGCCTTTAAGACAAAGGGAAAAACCTTTTGTTTTAAATGTCGAAAGGAAGGACACTATGCAAATAGATGTCCCAACCTTAGAATCAATGAGCTGGATATAGAAGAAGAATATTCCTCTATCTATGATAGCTCTGATCAAGAATTGAATGAATTTCAATTCAACGACACAGATTCAGAGGTCTCTAGCGATAGCCAGAGCAAAGAATCTGAAGGCGTTAAAGCTTGCAAAAAGGACTGTGAAGGACAATGCATAAATGTCCTTACACTGGAACAAGAAGTTCTCTTTAACTCTATAGACCATATAGAGGATAAAGAGATGAAGAAGACAATTCTGAAAACCCTCAAGCAGTCTTTGACTTCTCAAAAAACTTCTGAGTTAAGAGAAAAGGTTGTTGAGCAACCCTCTCTTTCCCAGATTCTTCAAAGAGATGATTTCTTCAAACCGAAATCTGATCCTCAACCTTCTTCTATTCAAGACCTTCAATTTGAAATCAACAATCTCAAAAAGGAGATAGAAAAAAGCAAAATCGAAATCGATTTGATCAAAATAGAGATTAACAATCTCAAATCAAAACCCTTGATTTCCAACGATGAAGAAAAAGATTTTCTTCTTAATCAAATTACAAAATCTCAATTTCAAAAATGGTATTCAATGATTACCCTAAAAATTGAGGATTTTCAAATCACGGTCAAAGCCCTAATTGATTCAGGGGCAGATCAAAATTGTATTCAACAGGGACTCATCCCTACAAAGTATTTTGAAAAAACCACTCAAAGACTTAACAGTGCCAATGGCCAGCGTCTTTGTGTGCAGTACAAACTTTCAAATGCCCATATTTGCAACAATGACATATGTATTGTTTGCTCATTTCTTTTGGTCAAAGACCTCAAACAAGAGTTGATCTTAGGAACTCCATTCCTAACACAACTCTATCCTATTAAAATAACCGAAAACGGTTTGGTTTCAAATTTTGCCGGTTCAGAAATAACTTTTGAATTTATTTGCCCAATCCTTCCAGTTGATTTTATGGAAGTAAGTTTAAATGAAATTCGGCAAAAACAAAAACAAATTTCTTTTCTCAAAGAAGACATCAGTTACAAAAAGATTGATGAAAACCTCAAAAATCCCTCTGTTATTGTAAAAATAAAAGAGTTGGAAAACAAAATTGAAAAAGAGATTTGCTCAAACCTTCCAAATGCTTTTTGGGCAAGGAAAAAACACATTGTTCAACTTCCTTACTCAAAAGATTTTGATGAATCAAAAATACCAACAAAGGCAAGACCAATTCAAATGAATTCGGATTTACTAACGTTCTGTAAAAAGGAAATACAGGATTTGCTCAATAAGAAGCTGATTCGACCATCCAAAAGCCCATGGTCGTGTGCAGCATTCTATGTCAACAACACAGCCGAACAGGAGCGTGGTGTGCCAAGGTTAGTTATCAATTACAAGCCTTTAAACAAAGTTTTGGAATGGATTAGATATCCAATCCCAAACAAACAAGACCTTTTAAAAAGGATTTCAAAAGCAAAAGTATTTTCGAAATTTGATATGAAGTCAGGTTTCTGGCAAATTCAAATTTCCGAAAAAGATAAATACAAAACCGCTTTCAATGTGCCATTCGGGCAATACGAATGGAATGTCATGCCATTTGGGCTAAAGAATGCCCCATCAGAATTTCAAAAAATCATGAATGATATTTTCAATGATTTCCAAGACTTTACAATTGTTTACATTGACGATGTCTTGGTTTTCTCCTCAAGCATCGATCAACATTTCAAACATTTGGATATATTTATCAAAGTTGTTAAACAAAATGGTTTGGTAGTCTCTCTACCAAAAGTCAAACTTTTTCAAACCCAGATTAAATTTTTGGGCTTCAATATCAATATGGGCCTGATCAAACCAATTCAAAGGTCCATAAACTTTGCTTCAAATTTTCCGGACCAAATTACAGAAAAAACCCAACTTCAAAGGTTCTTGGGCTGTCTCAATTATGTGTCTGATTTTATTCAAAACCTCAGACCCATTTGCAAACCGCTTTTTCAAAGGCTTAGGAAAAATCCAAAGCCATGGTCCAATGAACATACTAAAGCTGTTCAAAAGATAAAAGCTTTAGTCAAATCACTTCCCTGTTTAAGTCTTATCAATCCAAAAGCACATCTGATCGTAGAGACAGATGCATCAGACATTGGATATGGAGGAATCCTAAAACAGTGTCTTGATAAGAACGAATCAATTATCCGATTCCACTCAGGAATCTGGAACGAAACTCAGAAAAATTACTCCACCGTCAAAAAGGAGTTACTGGCAATAGTTCTCTGTGTTCAAAAATTTCAAGGTGATTTGATAAACAAAAGTTTTACCATCAAAACTGATTCTCAAGCATCAAAATTCGTTTTGGAAAAAGATGTTAAAAATCTTGTTTCAAAACAAATCTTTGCCAGATGGCAAGCAATACTTTCGTGTTTTGATTTCAAAATTTTGCCTATAAAAGGAACTGAAAACCCCCTTGCTGATTATCTCTCAAGGGAGTTTCTAACTCCAAAACTCTCTCCTCTCTCTCTCCCTTCTACCAAAGAAAAGAAAAGAGTGAATGAGTGAAGCAAGAGGCAGAGCCTCCTCTTCAAGGGGCAGTCGCCCATCTTCTTCCTCCTCTGCACCTCCTCCCATGAGTGCAGATCAATATGCAATGGAATTAGGGTTTACTCCGGTAACCCGTTCCAGATCAAGGCAAGGCGGTATACGCCCTATGCCTCCAATGGAGTCTTCTACTCCACCTCCACGGCCTTCGGCCAACCTCGTCCGTCCTTCAGGCGGAGTTGTTCAACTGAGACCTCCTGTCTCTCCCTCTTCAGTCATGGGATCATCAATCCCATCCTCTTCAACCTACTCTGCGGCGGTAACACCGGAAAAGAGGTTTGTACCTCGCCCAGAGATCAAAGGTTATTTTCAAAAATCCCAGGTTATCTATGAACCCATCATAGAACCTGAATTTCAAGGTCTCAATCTTGAAGAGACCGTTTCAAACATGTATCCTACAGGCTTCAATTTCATGCCTGAGGATCTGAACAAAACTCGTACCTTCTACGAGTTCATTCTCGTCGACACCAAGTCAGCCGAGATTACTCATATTCCAGACAAAAACGATCCATCAATGATCGCTTATTCCAAATTAAAAATATTCAAAGCCTTGAATCCGACCCACTGGAATCAAGGATTGTACACGGACAAATCTTTTTCAAAGCCTTTCGTTCCACAAACATATTCATATCGGGACTACATAAGAGCCTGGTATAATGTTATGTGGTATTCAAACTATAAGCATTCTTGGTTCATTTCTTTCTGCCAAAATGCTTACAAAATCACATTCCCACTATGGTTTATTCAATGGTGGAATACATTCGGTCTTTCGGATGATATTTTACCAACACCCTTGCAAGAATCATATTATCACTTTGCAAGGAACATTCAAAAGACAGCGTTTCATAACTCAATGAGATTCTGTCTATATTTTCAAATTCCATGGATTTTTTGCTGGAACTTCTCGACCAGCAATCAACCTCAGTACAAAACAGTCACCAAGATCCTAAAGATCAAGTGGTGGGATAAATTCAATTTCCAGAACGCAACCCTCAACAAAGTTAAAGAGTGGTTTGCAGCTAATGGATATCTCCAGGATATCGACATCAAGAGGAATGCAGAATTTCTCAATGACAAATCCAAGCTCCTAGCAGCTCTAGCACAGACCACATCTGATGCAGATTTTCAAAGAATTCTCCAGATGGCGGCTTCAAGCGCGTCCCCAGCTTCTTCTGCTCAAGGAGAAGACGAAGATCCGGATTACGATCTGGACGACCCATTCCTCGACTCACAACCCATGTGAGCTCCGAGTCAAATAATGCTGTTTCACATAGAAGCAGTTAGTATTTCAGGAATACTTCAAAAGGAAGTAATTCCGTCAATTTAAAAAAAAAAAAAAAAAAAAAAAAAAAAGTGTGTTGTAAATTCTCTTCTTTAGATCTAAAAGGTGTAAACTCTGTAATTATTCCAGTTTGCACTGTAAATACATTTCTGTCAAAGCACAGCTTTAGAAGATGAAGCAGCAGTACGATCAAGATACAAGACTTCAATGTTTTGAAAGCAAAGATTGTTAGCAACTTTCCTAGATCGTGAGGACCTAGTTTGGCGTTTACCGGCAGATGATGATGTAAGTCCGGGTTTAGCCTATAATCCGCCTAGGGTGATCGAGGGTTAGGATTGGAGCTAATAATTCAGCCGACAAGATAAAGAATCTTATCTACTGAAAAGAGATAAAGCTGGAGCATCTTCAACAGCTGTAAAGTGGCAGACACGATATCTTATCTTCTTATCTCTTCATATTTTGTCTTTTGTAATTATTTGCTTTAATTATTTTTCTTTAGTCACGTCTATCCGTCAGGGGTCCTGTCCTGTCGGAATAATAATTTAGATTTACTTTTTCAATTTTTGTCGTTACTACTTTTCAAAAAGACGAATCTGTCAGGGGTCCTGTCCTGATTATTCGATCTTATCTTTTAATTTTCCGCATTCAATTTTCGTTTGAAGTCCGGAGTCTATAAAAGACTTCAAGTTTGTATTGCAAAGGCATGCGCTGAGAACTCTCAAGCTATCTTCTCTTGTAAAGCTTGAATCTCACCTTGCTTTCTTTATCAGCTAGTCGATCCTCTCAAAGGGCATCCCAAGCTGTTTTCAGTCTGGTATCAGAGCCATTAAATAAAGATCAAATTTATCAATTTTTGAGTGCTCAAATTTGTTGATTTCAAATTTTTTTTTTTGGGGGAGAGGAGATCTATTCCAGAAGTTCATCTTTCACAAGTTCATTCTATAACCTTTGAATTCAAAAACTGTCTTCGACGAAGAGATCGTCAGAAGCTATTCACTTTCATTTACTCCGAAGGACAGCTGCGAAGGACTGTTGCCGGTTGGTGGTCCCGGTTGTAAGACGCAAAGAAGCGCGGTGAATCCGTTGGTCAGCCTACCTCGCCTTCTCGCCGGAAGAGTAAGTTAAGGTAAATATCTTTTGATAATCAACTCAAAGAAAATAGTTTTTGTATTTCAAAGTTTATTGTTTGAAGTTTTGAAAAATGTTTTTCTTTAATTAATCGATGTCTCTTCTGAAGAAAATTCTTTTCAAAACTCTTCCCTCAAAACCTGCTCCCTCAAAGGAGCTAACTCAAAATGAAATCGAGGACCAGCATATGGCCTCATCCGGCTCTGACATCTCAAACGAAGCTTTGCATATAGCAAAGATCGAAAACAATCTTCAAGCATGGGGTTTGCCCAAGCTTGACAATAAAACAATCTATATGCACAATACGTTCAATTTCAAAGAACAACATTGCATAAAGATTGTTGAACGCAAAATTCCAGTCTATGGAAACATTGATTCAATTCAATTATTTCCAAAAGACGACATCCTCAAACACAGAAAAGATTTTCAGTTCCTTCATATCGGAGCTGTTCAAGTCGCCCTTCGTCCAATGTTCAGAACGGGTCTCGATACCCCTGTTCTTGCGATTCTGAGAGATAGACGTCATAAAGACTTCTCTAACTCTCTCCTTGGTATCATCGAATCCAATCTTGCCGATGGACCAGTTTATTTCAATTGTTTTCCAAACTTTATGGTGGCATTAGATGACCCCCATATTCTCAAAACCTTAACCTTGGAAGTCACGGGAAAAGGTTTAAATCTTGAAGAAGGAGTCAAGAAGATGACACTTCTATACAAGATTACCTACAAAACCCTTACTTCCTCAATGGAACCGAAAGCATTGGTACAATCCCCCAAAGGAAAGACCATGCTTATCGAGACCAACATCAATAAATCCTCTGTCAGTGTCCCAAAGATGCTTTCATGGGATAGCCTTACCAAAAACCCTTCTTGGACAATTGAAAATGCCTTCGTCCCCAAGAAGAAAGAAAAAGAACTCTCTCACATCATCGAGCACCCAGATGGGAGAGTAGAAATCAAATTCGATGAGGAAGAACCTCGTTTCCCAATCTTGAAGGAAAACATGAACAAAAAGGAGTTCATGAGTTCCAGACCAAGCACCTCTGGTATCAGACCAGAGTCGCTTCAAAGTATTGGAAGATCTGGCTCACTTAGAGTCAAATCTGTAAGGCTGGAAGAAGGAATTCCAAATTTCCAATATGAAGAAGAAAAACCTCCTTCTCCTTCTCAAACCGACATGGAAACAGATTCTGTTTTCAAAAGTCAATTGAATGTTATCATCGCTGATAACGAATTCAAAGTTGATAAAGTAGCCCTCCAAAAAGAATTCATGGCGGATGAAAACAAGGAAGCCAGAAAACACTTCTTTGCAACTTACTCTGCCGAGCAGAGGAAAGCATTTAAAGAAGAGTATTTCAAACTCCTTGATAAACTTCAAGAACATATTTCCTTTTTCAGATGGTTCAATCAAAGGGATGAATTTTCCCATATTTGTGCCATTCGAGAAAAGGAAAGATGGAAAACCGCCAGGAGAGGTGAAATTCAAGGTAACTTTCCTCCCATGGAAGATGTCGAATTCGACAGTTTCTACCATGAAAGGATTGTCGCCAAACCCTTCCAACTTGTTAGAGATAGCGAGGAAGCTCAGCCTCCAACTAACAAGGAAATCAAAAGCATCCAATGTCAAAACAACTTCTCAAATCGGATGCTCACCTCAATAGCTGAACAAGTTTATCGGCTAGAGGAATTAATTGATCCTCCTCCAGCGCCCGTTAAACCAATGTTCAGTCCCCTTGAGCCAGTCAATCTAAGAACTCCAAAGACAAGACTCTTGGAGGAAATCGACAGAAAGCTATCTGCCATCTCAAGAGGAGAAAGCTCTAATCAGCTTAACACTCTCGACGATACAGATAGTGAAGATGTTGATTCAATCATTGAGCAACTCAAAGGTCTTCACTTAGAAGATCCTCCATCTCTAAACAAACTAGGATACAATCCTGGTGATAGAGTCAACTGGTACCAAAGGCCTTCCATGCCTGACCTCAATTACGAACAAAATCATAAGTTCGCAAAAGTCAAACAATTTGATGGGCAATCCATTGTAGTATGGAATCTAGATGGAAAATCAGATAGGCAAATACAAGATATGCTATCTGAAATGCTCATTGCTGCAACCTCTTACCAAGAAAATGGTAATACAAATCATGTAGCCTGTGCTACTCTTGTTAACGGATTCACAGGAGTCCTCAAAGCATGGTGGGATTGCCTTAGTTCTGGTCTTAGAAATGAGATCAAGACCCACACCACCAGAGTCAAAAGAACTAGAGAAGTTCCTGATCTCAAAGCTGATCCAGGTATTAGAATAGGCGGAGAACCTATTAAACCTGAATCATCCAAATCTCCAAAAAAGATCATCATTGAAGAAGAGGTAGATCAAGAAGATGCCGTTGAGGCACTAGTCTATGCTATCTCTTGGAACTTCACAACAGCCCATAATGTGAAGCATGATGACACTCAAAGAACAATTCTCAAAAATCTTAGATGCAAAAACTTGGCCAACTTCAATTGGTACAAGGATATGTTCATTTCCAGGGTCTTCTATATGAAAGATACTGATTGGACCCACTGGAAAGAAAAATTCGTGGATGGCCTTCCAAATTACGTTTCTGAAAGAGTTTACATAACTCTGAAGGAACGCTATAATGGAAAGATCGAATGGAACAATCTAACATATGGTGATCTTACATCATATGTCATCAACTGCGGTCTTCAAATTTGCAATGAGATAAAGGTTCAGCGCAAAATGCAAAGGGATGATAAGAGCAGGCTCAGAGATATGAAAGCCTTTTGCTCTCAATATGGTTGCGAGCGTTTGGAGGAACCAAACCGCTCTGCTAACAAAATGATCCGACGGCGTAATAGCCGAAGGTTCTATAAAAATCAATTCGAAAGACCTCAGAATTTCCAGAGGCAATCGAGGAAGTATTTCCCTAAAAGGCAATACAATCCAAATCCTCGATTCAAGAAAAGGCAATCTCGGGATCAACCCAGACAAAGGCAAGCTGCCTTTAAGACAAAGGGAAAAACCTTTTGTTTTAAATGTCGAAAGGAAGGACACTATGCAAATAGATGTCCCAACCTTAGAATCAATGAGCTGGATATAGAAGAAGAATATTCCTCTATCTATGATAGCTCTGATCAAGAATTGAATGAATTTCAATTCAACGACACAGATTCAGAGGTCTCTAGCGATAGCCAGAGCAAAGAATCTGAAGGCGTTAAAGCTTGCAAAAAGGACTGTGAAGGACAATGCATAAATGTCCTTACACTGGAACAAGAAGTTCTCTTTAACTCTATAGACCATATAGAGGATAAAGAGATGAAGAAGACAATTCTGAAAACCCTCAAGCAGTCTTTGACTTCTCAAAAAACTTCTGAGTTAAGAGAAAAGGTTGTTGAGCAACCCTCTCTTTCCCAGATTCTTCAAAGAGATGATTTCTTCAAACCGAAATCTGATCCTCAACCTTCTTCTATTCAAGACCTTCAATTTGAAATCAACAATCTCAAAAAGGAGATAGAAAAAAGCAAAATCGAAATCGATTTGATCAAAATAGAGATTAACAATCTCAAATCAAAACCCTTGATTTCCAACGATGAAGAAAAAGATTTTCTTCTTAATCAAATTACAAAATCTCAATTTCAAAAATGGTATTCAATGATTACCCTAAAAATTGAGGATTTTCAAATCACGGTCAAAGCCCTAATTGATTCAGGGGCAGATCAAAATTGTATTCAACAGGGACTCATCCCTACAAAGTATTTTGAAAAAACCACTCAAAGACTTAACAGTGCCAATGGCCAGCGTCTTTGTGTGCAGTACAAACTTTCAAATGCCCATATTTGCAACAATGACATATGTATTGTTTGCTCATTTCTTTTGGTCAAAGACCTCAAACAAGAGTTGATCTTAGGAACTCCATTCCTAACACAACTCTATCCTATTAAAATAACCGAAAACGGTTTGGTTTCAAATTTTGCCGGTTCAGAAATAACTTTTGAATTTATTTGCCCAATCCTTCCAGTTGATTTTATGGAAGTAAGTTTAAATGAAATTCGGCAAAAACAAAAACAAATTTCTTTTCTCAAAGAAGACATCAGTTACAAAAAGATTGATGAAAACCTCAAAAATCCCTCTGTTATTGTAAAAATAAAAGAGTTGGAAAACAAAATTGAAAAAGAGATTTGCTCAAACCTTCCAAATGCTTTTTGGGCAAGGAAAAAACACATTGTTCAACTTCCTTACTCAAAAGATTTTGATGAATCAAAAATACCAACAAAGGCAAGACCAATTCAAATGAATTCGGATTTACTAACGTTCTGTAAAAAGGAAATACAGGATTTGCTCAATAAGAAGCTGATTCGACCATCCAAAAGCCCATGGTCGTGTGCAGCATTCTATGTCAACAACGCAGCCGAACAGGAGCGTGGTGTGCCAAGGTTAGTTATCAATTACAAGCCTTTAAACAAAGTTTTGGAATGGATTAGATATCCAATCCCAAACAAACAAGACCTTTTAAAAAGGATTTCAAAAGCAAAAGTATTTTCGAAATTTGATATGAAGTCAGGTTTCTGGCAAATTCAAATTTCCGAAAAAGATAAATACAAAACCGCTTTCAATGTGCCATTCGGGCAATACGAATGGAATGTCATGCCATTTGGGCTAAAGAATGCCCCATCAGAATTTCAAAAAATCATGAATGATATTTTCAATGATTTCCAAGACTTTACAATTGTTTACATTGACGATGTCTTGGTTTTCTCCTCAAGCATCGATCAACATTTCAAACATTTGGATATATTTATCAAAGTTGTTAAACAAAATGGTTTGGTAGTCTCTCTACCAAAAGTCAAACTTTTTCAAACCCAGATTAAATTTTTGGGCTTCAATATCAATATGGGCCTGATCAAACCAATTCAAAGGTCCATAAACTTTGCTTCAAATTTTCCGGACCAAATTACAGAAAAAACCCAACTTCAAAGGTTCTTGGGCTGTCTCAATTATGTGTCTGATTTTATTCAAAACCTCAGACCCATTTGCAAACCGCTTTTTCAAAGGCTTAGGAAAAATCCAAAGCCATGGTCCAATGAACATACTAAAGCTGTTCAAAAGATAAAAGCTTTAGTCAAATCACTTCCCTGTTTAAGTCTTATCAATCCAAAAGCACATCTGATCGTAGAGACAGATGCATCAGACATTGGATATGGAGGAATCCTAAAACAGTGTCTTGATAAGAACGAATCAATTATCCGATTCCACTCAGGAATCTGGAACGAAACTCAGAAAAATTACTCCACCGTCAAAAAGGAGTTACTGGCAATAGTTCTCTGTGTTCAAAAATTTCAAGGTGATTTGATAAACAAAAGTTTTACCATCAAAACTGATTCTCAAGCATCAAAATTCGTTTTGGAAAAAGATGTTAAAAATCTTGTTTCAAAACAAATCTTTGCCAGATGGCAAGCAATACTTTCGTGTTTTGATTTCAAAATTTTGCCTATAAAAGGAACTGAAAACCCCCTTGCTGATTATCTCTCAAGGGAGTTTCTAACTCCAAAACTCTCTCCTCTCTCTCTCCCTTCTACCAAAGAAAAGAAAAGAGTGAATGAGTGAAGCAAGAGGCAGAGCCTCCTCTTCAAGGGGCAGTCGCCCATCTTCTTCCTCCTCTGCACCTCCTCCCATGAGTGCAGATCAATATGCAATGGAATTAGGGTTTACTCCGGTAACCCGTTCCAGATCAAGGCAAGGCGGTATACGCCCTATGCCTCCAATGGAGTCTTCTACTCCACCTCCACGGCCTTCGGCCAACCTCGTCCGTCCTTCAGGCGGAGTTGTTCAACTGAGACCTCCTGTCTCTCCCTCTTCAGTCATGGGATCATCAATCCCATCCTCTTCAACCTACTCTGCGGCGGTAACACCGGAAAAGAGGTTTGTACCTCGCCCAGAGATCAAAGGTTATTTTCAAAAATCCCAGGTTATCTATGAACCCATCATAGAACCTGAATTTCAAGGTCTCAATCTTGAAGAGACCGTTTCAAACATGTATCCTACAGGCTTCAATTTCATGCCTGAGGATCTGAACAAAACTCGTACCTTCTACGAGTTCATTCTCGTCGACACCAAGTCAGCCGAGATTACTCATATTCCAGACAAAAACGATCCATCAATGATCGCTTATTCCAAATTAAAAATATTCAAAGCCTTGAATCCGACCCACTGGAATCAAGGATTGTACACGGACAAATCTTTTTCAAAGCCTTTCGTTCCACAAACATATTCATATCGGGACTACATAAGAGCCTGGTATAATGTTATGTGGTATTCAAACTATAAGCATTCTTGGTTCATTTCTTTCTGCCAAAATGCTTACAAAATCACATTCCCACTATGGTTTATTCAATGGTGGAATACATTCGGTCTTTCGGATGATATTTTACCAACACCCTTGCAAGAATCATATTATCACTTTGCAAGGAACATTCAAAAGACAGCGTTTCATAACTCAATGAGATTCTGTCTATATTTTCAAATTCCATGGATTTTTTGCTGGAACTTCTCGACCAGCAATCAACCTCAGTACAAAACAGTCACCAAGATCCTAAAGATCAAGTGGTGGGATAAATTCAATTTCCAGAACGCAACCCTCAACAAAGTTAAAGAGTGGTTTGCAGCTAATGGATATCTCCAGGATATCGACATCAAGAGGAATGCAGAATTTCTCAATGACAAATCCAAGCTCCTAGCAGCTCTAGCACAGACCACATCTGATGCAGATTTTCAAAGAATTCTCCAGATGGCGGCTTCAAGCGCGTCCCCAGCTTCTTCTGCTCAAGGAGAAGACGAAGATCCGGATTACGATCTGGACGACCCATTCCTCGACTCACAACCCATGTGAGCTCCGAGTCAAATAATCCTGTTTCACATAGAAGCAGTTAGTATTTCAGGAATACTCCAAAAGGAAGTAATTCCGTCAAATTTAAAAAAAAAAAAAAAAAAAAAAAAAAAAAAAAGTGTGTGTTGTAAATTCTCTTCTCTAGATCTAAAAGGTGTAAACTCTGTAATTATTCCAGTTTGCACTGTAAATACATTTCTGTCAAAGCACAGCTTTAGAAGATGAAGCAGCAGTACGATCAAGATACAAGACTTCAATGTTTTGAAAGCAAAGATTGTTAGCAACTTTCCTAGATCGTGAGGACCTAGTTTGGCGTTTACCGGCAGATGATGATGTAAGTCCGGGTTTAGCCTATAATCCGCCTAGGGTGATCGAGGGTTAGGATTGGAGCTAATAATTCAGCCGACAAGATAAAGAATCTTATCTACTGAAAAGAGATAAAGCTGGAGCATCTTCAACAGCTGTAAAGTGGCAGACACGATATCTTATCTTCTTATCTCTTCATATTTTGTCTTTTGTAATTATTTGCTTTAATTATTTTTCTTTAGTCACGTCTATCCGTCAGGGGTCCTGTCCTGTCGGAATAATAATTTAGATTTACTTTTTCAATTTTTGTCGTTACTACTTTTCAAAAAGACGAATCTGTCAGGGGTCCTGTCCTGATTATTCGATCTTATCTTTTAATTTTCCGCATTCAATTTTCGTTTGAAGTCCGGAGTCTATAAAAGACTTCAAGTTTGTATTGCAAAGGCATGCGCTGAGAACTCTCAAGCTATCTTCTCTTGTAAAGCTTGAATCTCACCTTGCTTTCTTTATCAGCTAGTCGATCCTCTCAAAGGGCATCCCAAGCTCCATTGTAAAAGAAAAGACTTGGAAATGTAGTAAAAAGAGCCTTTGAGCTTTTCCTTTAGCCTTAGAGCTAAGTTTCTTTGCAATTCTATGTAGTTTAGGTTGCATGCTGAGAATCATTCAAGCTTGACTTGATCAATCATGCTTGTGGAGTGATTCGAATCTCAAGCAAGTTTCTTGCCTTGAGATATTTGATCGACAAGGTAATCCGGTTTTTACTTTCCTTGGGTTGATTTTCAAATCGGTTTTGGGGTTTTCAGATTTGAGATCTAAAGGTCTTGTTCTTCAGCAAGGTTGTTAGATACATTTCCTGAGAGTTTCATAACATCTTGAAATCTTGAAGAGTCTTTGGTCTTCAAGGATTGTTGAAGTCTTCTAGTCTTGAAGGGTCTTCAGTCTTCAAGAAGTCTTGGGGTTTTGAAGTCTTGAAATCTTAAAGAGTCTTTGGTCTTCAAGGATTGTTGAAGTCTTCTAGTCTTAAAGGGTCTTCAGTCTTCAAGAAGTCTTGAGGTCTTGAAGTCTTGAAAAGTCTTTGGTCTTCAAGGATTGTTGAAGTCTTCTAATCTTGAAGGGTCTTCAGTCTTCAAGAAGTCTTGGTGAAGTTTCTCTGAATTTTCTAACTCTGGCTGAGAGCATTTTCCTCCCCTAAAATGGAAGAGAACCCCTCTATTTATAGAGTTCTCGCTGGATGGGCCCTAGTGACTTTTGGGCCAACAACTTGGGTTTGGGCTTTATTGGTCTTGGGCTCAACTATTTAGTCTTGGGTATGGTTCATATTTGACCCAAAACCATATGACCTAAATATTTAAAAGACCCAAATTTGATCCAAATAATTATTCTTTTTAATTAATGGCTAAATTATAAAAAATGCCCCTAAACTATGGGATTTGTTTCAAAAATGCCCTTGAACTTTCAAAAGTTTCAAAAATACCCCTGAACTTTGAAGAATGTTTCAAAAATACCCTTGCTGTTAATTTTGGATGGAAACCGTTAAAGTTTGAGTTTCAAAAATACCCTTGAACTTTCAAAAAAATTTCAAAAATACCCTTAATGAAAAATGATTCTTCTTTTTTCCTTCTCTCTCACCGTAAATTCTTTCTCCATGAAAATTAATGCAAAACTTTGCCTATAAAGGTTGTGTGCAACTCAATACCAAATAAAAAAAGATTTTGAAATCAAGTTTTCTCTTTTAAAAAGCGTAAAGAAAATAAGTGTGAGAAAACAACATATATGTGTATATATATTATTTTATTTTTTGCTCTCTCTTTGTTTGTGTATCTTAATGATAAGAAGAAGAAATGTTTATAAGACGGTGAGTTTGGTCCAATTTATAAGATTAATCAATCAAAAGTTTTATATATGATTTTGTTCTTATTGATATTTAAGAATTGTTAGAATCCTTATACAACAATAGCTTCATTTATTTTTCGTAATAGGAATATAGAGAAAGCTAGGAAATAATATTGAAAAGACTACCAACACATGTAGAATTTCAAGAACAAAACAAAAGTAGATTCGATACGAAAATCTAGCCAAGTGCTATGGATGTGTTGAAAGAGAACGAAAGCTCCTAGATTATGAATACATGACAAATAAGTAAAGTTTCTCATTAATTTTTGGAAGAAGAGTTAATTTACAGTGGGAGAAGGAAAAAAAAAAAGCATTTTTCAATAAGGGTATTTTTGAATTTTTTTTTTAAAGTTCAAGGGTATTTTTGAAACTCAAACTTTAACGGTTTCCATCCAAAATTAACGGCAAGGGTATTTTTGAAACATTTTTCAAAGTTCAGGGGTACTTTTGAAACTTTTTAAAGTTCAGGGGCATTTTTGAAACAAACCCCATAGTTCAGGGGTATTTTTTATAATTTAGCCTTAATTAATTGATCAAATAGAAATTTGGCTGTATAAATTTATAATTGGAAAATTTTGTCTTCAAATTAAATTTGGGACACATGTCAATTTATAATTGGTCCCAAAGTTAATTAATAATAATTTCGTCATTAATTTCATGCAATGACGTTGCAATGCATGCCTTTCACTTCTTCAATCCTTTTCTCACCTTCTTGCTTTTTACTTTCAAACAGGTTTCCTTTTAGTGGCTCTCCCTTTAATATTTTCTGCAAAGTAGATAAAGAAAGTTCATCAATCTCTTCAATTATAGAGCACTCCTCAAGGTATCCTGGATATTTCATTGCATTCATCACATTGAAGGTGACTTGTTGGTCATTGACCCTCATGGACAATTCTCCTTTCTGAACATCAATTAAGGTCCTGCCGGTTGCTAAGAATGGTCGTCCTAAAATAATTGTTTCTTCCTTATCAGCTTCACAATCCAGAATGATGAAATCTGCTGGGATTACGAATTTATGAACCTTGACTAACACATCTTCGATTTTGCCAATAGGTTGCGTTAGTGATCTGTCAGCTAACTGTAAGGTTACAGTTTTTGGTCTTGCTTCACCTATCCCCAACTGTTGAAAAACTGAGTATGGCATCAGGTTTATACTTGCTTCTAGATCGCATAAAGCCCTGCCTACATTCCTTCCTCCAATGGAGTATGGAATGGTGAAACTTCCTGGGTCCTTTAGTTTGGGAGGGATCTCATTTTTTACCAGTGCACTAAAACATTCAGTGAGTGCAACTGTTTCATATTCTCCCAATCTTCTTTTCTTTGATAGAATGTCCTTCAGAAACTTCACGTAATTAGGCATCTGTTCGAGCGCCTCTACCAACGGAATGTTGATATGTAGTTGCTTTTAAACATCTAGAAGCTCTTTAAATTGTGTATCCTGTGAAGCATATTTAAATCTTTGAGGGTATGGAGGTGGTGGTCTATAGTCAGGATCTATAACAAACTTTTTAGGTTTTGCGATTGCATCCCCCTGTTTTTTCTCTGAACTTGAACTTTCCTTTTTTTTCTTCCAAGGCTTCATGCTCTTGGTCTTTTCTTTATTTTGACAAACTTCTGGAGTAACTTCTGACTTCTTTTCTAGGACTTCTGGGTTCTTCTTGACTTCTTGATTAACGGGGTATTTTGGTCCATCATATTCTGGTCCACTTCTCAAGGTGACTGCCTTGCACTGCTCTTTTCCTTCTCGGTGAGGGTTCTCAGTCTTGTTGGGCAATGTCCCTTGTGGTCTGTTTTTTATTTCTTGAGCAATTTGTCTAATTTGTACTTCCAAATTCCTAACTGCAACGTAATTTCTTTCCATGTATTCTTTCATAAGAGTCTCTAGATTTGACTCTTGATTCTGCACTTGGACTAGTTGGAAGTTCTTTTGAGGCTGCTGCTGTGGAAGAGGTTTCCCAAATTGATTTGTTCCTGCATTACTTGCACTGGCTTGTCCTCCCCAAGAGAAGTTTGGATGCTGCCTCCACCCTGGGTTGTACGTGACCGAGTATGGATTCCATCTGTTCTGAGCTCCTAGCTGACCTACATAAAAGACAGACGCGGGGTTTAGTGGACAGTTGTCAGCAGTGTGTTCCTCACCACAAATTTCACAGCAGGGAGAAGAAATAGCATTGGCAGGGGCTATGTTCGCTTGATTGCCCATAGTCATGCCCATCATCATGTTGTGGATAGCCTTGATTTGAGCTTGCATGGTAGAATTAGCCTCAATCTCTACTGCTTTAGCTGGATTCTTCAAGATTGTTGTTGGCTCAGTTTCTCCCAAATGTCTATTGTTTGTGGCTATGGTGTCTAGAATAGCATGTGCCTCATTTGCAGACTTCTTTAAGAAAGATCCGTTTGCAGATGCATTGACTAGGGCCTTCGAAGCTTGATCCAATCCGCTATAAAAATGCTCTAAGATGATGCAAGCAGGCAATCCGTGATGTGGACACTTTCGCACCAGCCTCTGAAATCTTTCCCAGGCTGCATCCAAAGGTTCATTGTAAGATTGTCTAAATGCAATAATTTCAGCTCTGTATATGGCATTTTTATTAGAGGCCAGAAAAAACTTCTCTAAAAATTTCTCAGCCAAGTCGTTCCAAGAAGTGATGGAGTTTGGAGGGAATGAGTCCAATTAAGCTTCAGCATCTCCCTGCAAAGAAAATAGAAAAAGTTTTAGCTTTAAGGTATCTTACGGCACTCCTGTCACTTTGAAAGAATTGCAAACTCTAAAAAATAGCTTAATGTGTTTATGTGGATCTTCATTTGGAAGTCCAGAGAATTGACCCATGGTATTTAACATTTGAAACATCACTGGTTTTAGTTCAAATTGTGGAGCGTCTATTGGTAGCTCCAAAATTTCTAGATTGAAAGTCTGAAAAACGGGTAAGGCATAGTCCCTTATTGCTCTATTTCAGTCTTCAGCAATATAAATTGGGTTTTCTTCTTGTGGCATCGGTGGAGCTGGAGGTACTGGTGGCACTCTTCCACCATTTTGCTCCCTTCCATGATTCTGTGGGTTAACTTAAGGATCGACTCCAGGTTGTTCCATCGGAAACTCTTGTATGTACGAAGCTTCTTCAAGAGGTTCTTGTGCGCTCAACTCTTGTTGTTCCGTCTTCTTTAGTCTTTGCTCTTTCCTACATTGACGAAAGGTTCTTTCTATCTTAGGATCTATATCAAAGAGTTGACCCCCCTTGTTCATGCACCAACTCTAACCTGCAAAAATAAAAATGCAAATCAAAATCAAATTCTCCTTGAGACAGAAATTCGGTCGCAATCGAATCGCAATCTCAATAACAAAACTGGTTTCACTTTTGGTCCCCAGCAACGACGCCAAAAACTTGGTGCGTGGTTGCTGGATGAATATGCTTAAAAAGAATGATAAATAAGATTAAGAATGATTCAGCCCACCTAGTGCAAGTATACATTATCGCATGCAGTAATAAAAACCTTAGAAGTATTCCAAGGGTATCAATCCCACGAGGACTAAATTGGAAACTCATATTTGAAGAAGAAACTGTTCAAAGATTGCTTAGAATAGGTAACCAAAGAAATAATTGATGATTGATTTTTGGAAAATAAACAAACAAATAAGTAAAGAAATAACAATGATAAATAAAACGAGGTGTTCAATATAGATTCATCCAAAGGCAAATAACTCTAATCATAGCTTATTCAACTTAAGCCTATTCAATGCATTGGGTCAGATTTAACTTCTATTAGGCCTTGCTCCCAAGAACCGTTAGAAGGCTAAGCGAGTACCATTATGCACATTTTTGTGACTCGACTCCGACATAGATAAAGCAAGTATGCAATTTATAACCTTATAGTTGTTATAGGGTGCCTTAGGTAGCCTCACCCTATAACACCGAATACACTCTTTCGAGCCTTTTCTCCTATATCACCTTTATGAAAACCGATATTGTTCGTCTCTTTCGAGATCAAACTCACATAGCATGCAAAGTCTAAGTGATCAATTTAAACTCAGCAAGATCAAAATGATAATCAATAAAGAATGACATGCATTGAATAAAACTTAAGCAAATAAACACTTTCAAGCTATTGAACCATAAGGGAACTCACTATATTGAACCCCTCAACGGGATTTAGCTACTCATGATGGGATAAAGTGTAAATGAACACCTTTTCATTGAAATAAAGAATAAGGAATACAAATAAATGAAAAGTAACTAGTGCTGGAGGTAATAAACAGTAGCTAAGTACTAGGGTTTTTTCTTTTATCCAATCCTTCTAGAGTTCGCTCGACACTCTACTCTCTCTCTTTTACAAGTGGGAATAGGGTGAAAATCTCTACAAACACTCAGGTTTGATGTCTAACAAGGGTTAGAATTCAGTCATCTAAAAAGGACCTCGGGCATCCCTACTCAAGGGCGTCAACTAGGGTTCTGTCACCACCCTCTTCTTCCCAGTGAGTTCTGCTTGGATTTGACTTCAAATCAAGGCCTTATATAGTGTGGGGAGTGGTTGAGGAGCTGCGAAAATGGTGTTAGTAGGTAGCCCAGTTGATTTCGGGGTCAAAACAACCGGTTAGGTGCGCAATAGTCTCGTCCAAAACGATCTGCTATGGACTCGGAACTGCCTTTGTTTTTCCAGAAATGCGGTTGTATTTAAAATTTGCCTTCCCAGAAATGCAGTCGCATTTCTAGGCAATTTCCATCTTTCCTCCCTTTTTCTGCACAACACCAAATGGAGTCAAATTCATATCAAATTGAGTGTTTTTAAGCACAAATAAGCATATTTTGACATACATGACTCTCAACTCCCTAGTTCATCAACTTTAACATATTTTGAGCTCGGGAACAGTAAATTTGATCTAAAACATATAACTTTGACAAAATAATGAGTTAAATATAAGGGTAAAATAGGTATATTTTTTACCCTTATCAGCTCCCCTATCAACATGTTGAATTTATTGTTGAAGTGTTAAATTATTAGTTGTCATGATAATTGTAAAATTGTTGGGTGTTGAACTGCTTTGATTGTGATGCTTGTATTGGAATTGACTATGTGAAATGTACTATGGCTTATATGTTTTGGATCTAGAATGTTGAGCATGTAAGTTTGAAATTTTCTATTTGTCGTGGAAAGTTATATGAATGAAATGTGAATTTTTCATGTGTTTGTATTATCATAAAGCTAGTTAGGGTACCTCACATTGCATATGTGTGACTCACGGTACGAACGTTCTTGAGAATTTTAACACTGAAAAAAAACTTGGTGATATGGTCAAGACATTATTTAAAATAATTTTTCTTGAAACTTGGCGATATGGCCAAGACATGATTTTTATTAATTTTCTTGAAACTTGGCGATATGGTCAAGAGAATGATTTT
This sequence comes from Luffa aegyptiaca, assembly GCA_017139565.1. Classification (NCBI taxonomy): domain Eukaryota; kingdom Viridiplantae; phylum Streptophyta; class Magnoliopsida; order Cucurbitales; family Cucurbitaceae; genus Luffa; species Luffa aegyptiaca. Next base: position 32,127,436 of record CM029397.1, read on the forward strand.
AATACCTATTTTCAAAACTTGGCGATATGGCCATGGTGACAAGTGGCGATATGGTCACGATAAGGTTTTAGTGGCGTTAAGGTCACAATATAGTTCGTGGCGATAGGGTTACGTTTGGCGTTATAGCCAAGAAGTAAAGTTGTTATAAAACAAAGTTTAGGTCCCCCATAAATGTTTGTGCGTGCATAGCCAACCCTGGTAGAGGGGTTACTTACTTAGTATTTTTAATACTCATTCTTTGTTTTATTCTAAATTTTTTTGAGAACGTGTTAGGCGACTCATCAAGAGAACTTGCTGGTGGTGTCATGGTGGACGGTGTCGGCATATTTTACTTTCGCATATTAGTTTTTGTTGTTTGGATTTTCTATATAAATATTCAAAGACTTATTTATTTTGTTGCATTTTGAGGCAATCAAATATTTTTATATTTTACAAGTTTTCTTGGGATCCCAAATAAATGTTTTATTAAAATTATTTACCTATTTTATGCATTCTAGACTTCTAGGAAAAATTTAACTTCATAGTTCTTTGAATCATTCATGCATGTAGTAATGTCCCTAGTCAGTCTTTAGGTTTTAAAAAGTCGGGGCATTACATATACGCACTAGAGGAAAGTGGATTTTGGATTACCTGAATTCTTTCCATCGAGCAAATGCTAAGAGTATCACTGCGGAGACGGACAATCGACGCCATCGAAGCCACCAGATAAGTCAGAGTGCATGTTGGTCCCCTCCTTCAGATGGTTTCTAGAAACTAAGCTCAAATGCATCATGCTCAGAGACCCCCCCTTCGACTGGCTTAGGAATCTTGTGCAGAGACAGAGAAGGTAATTGCATGATAGCCTCTTCTATTTTCTTTGATTTCCGTATGGGTGCCCAGTTAGCTGAACTGAAGAGCATTCTGCAGGGTATGAATTTGGCAATTAGATGGGGTTGTTTGAGATTGCAAGTGGAGTCCGACTGTCAGATGGCAATAAATTTCATACTAAAAAAATCGGAAGTTTGGAGCGATGTGGAAGCCGTAGTCATGGACATCTGGGACTTGATCCCATCATTTACCAGCATTACGTTCAGTTTCGTTAATAGGGAGTATAATAAAGAAGTAGACTTTCTTACAAAATATGCTAGGATCAAAAGGGTAAATGAGGCTTAGATAAATCAAAGCCAAGCTGGATGTGTAATTGGGCCTTGTATGGCCAGTTTTCTGATGCCCAAGTGGCGTAATAAAGATGCATTTATTTAAAAAAAAAAAAAAAAAAGGAAAATACACTTTTAGTCCCTGAGGTTTGAGTTAGGTTTCATTTTGGTCCCTAAGTTTTCAAACTCAACAATTTAGTCCCTGAGGTTTGAGATAAGGAGCAATTTGGTCCCTGTCATCCATTTTACCGTTAAATCTAACCGACTGCTAACGTGTCACTATTATTTTAATTAAAAAAATTAATTTTTAATTTTTTAAAATTTAAATATATTAAAATAATTAAAATATTATTATTTTTAATTTATTTTATATATTTCCTCCCTCCCTCTTCTTCTTCTTCGTTCCACTTGGAAAGAGTTGGTGGGAGATGGGTGGAAGGAAGAAGAAGAAGGAGAGGGAGAGAGGAAATATATAAAATAAATTAATAATAATAATATTTTAATTATTTTAATATATTTATATTTTAAAAAATTAAAAATTAATTTTTTTTAATTAAAATAATAGTGACACATCAGCCGGTTAGATTTAACGGTAAAATGGATGCAGGGACCAAATTGCTCCTTATCTCAAACCTCAGTGACTAAATTGTTGAGTTTGAAAACTCAGGGACCAAATTGTCTTAGGGACTAAAAGTGTATTTTTTCCTAATATATATATATATATATATATATATATGTGATAAATTGAAGACCAAATCGAAAAAATAATTAAAATTTAGAAATTAAAATATATATTAAGCCTATATCTAATATGTGATTAATATGTGTATATTGAAAAAATTTATGTATTTCGACATAATATTAATATGTTATTGTTTCGGAAGGTAATTATTAGTACCATTTGAAAATCATGTTGATGTATTTTATTTGCTTGAATAATTTTTAAACTTCAATTATCCAAAACTATTTTCAAACATTGAAAAACACGTGTAACACACGTCGCTGTTAACTAGTTTTGAAAAGTTACGTTATCTTATCTTTCATTTGTTCTTCTCATTTTAATTTTAGGTCATTTATTAAAAATTCCAATATTAAAATGGTCACCATACATGATACAACAAGGACAAAAAACTTATTTTAAAAAACAAGGATAAAAATCATTAATTGTTTTCTGAATAAAAAAAGAAGGTGTGTGTGCAATTGTCCGAGTCTCAGCAGACGGCCGGCAGCCGTCATTTTCCACATAAGACTTTTCTAAGCAATCATGAAAGAGGCATATTCGAAGCATCCAACACAAAGCCTTCGACCACCCTTCAATGAGATTTACGACACCTACCCTACCACGAGTCCACGACCCTCAGCCTTATCCATTTTTAGATTATAATGTTGCAAAATATATAGGATAATTGTAATGGGTGGCAACATGAGGGTAAATAATGGCAAATATAGTAATTTTTAAAAATATTTACAAATATGGCAAAATTTTTTAATTAATTTTTTATATTCCTGAATTTCCCCTGCCCCTGATTGGCGCGTGCATCTTCTTCTTCCTCATCAGTTTTTTTTTTTTATATATATATTGATAGAAATCTTCTATCACTGATAGAAAGTCGTTCTATCACTGATAGATTCTATCAGTGGTAGAAACATTTTCTATCAGTGATAGAAAGTTTCTATCACTGATAGAATAAAGTTTCTATCACTTATATTTCTATCACTGATAGATTATATCAGTGGTAGAAACATTTTCTATCAATGATAGAAAGTTTTTATCACTGATAGAATAAAGTTTTTATCAGTGATAGAAGTTCTATCACTGATAGAATAAAGTTTCTATCAGTGATAGAAGATTTCTATCACTGATAGAAATAGAAAAACTGATCGTCGCGCATATCTTCTTCTTCCTCGTCAATTTTTATATATATATTGATAGAAATCTTCTATGATAGAAAGTCTTTCTATTTCTATCAGTGATAGAAAGCTTTTCTACACGGATAGAAAATTTTTCTACCACTGATAGAATCTATCGGTGATAGAAAAATTTTCTATCAGTGATAGAAAGTTTTCTATCAGTGATGGGCATTTTAGTAATTTTACTTTTCAGATGGTGAGATTTTGCCATTTTTGCAAATATTTCTGCGGGCTGCTACTTTTGCAATTAGTTTGGGCCATTATGCTACTTTTGCAACCAGCCCAAATATATATTTTATATATTTTATATTTTAGCTACTAATGTTCGAATCTTCTATTCGGTCTTAATATTTTAAAAATGTCTCAATTTCATCCCTTACGAAATAAAGAAATAGTTAATATATTCAAGATAATTACATATATATTTACAAAATACCATCTCAATTCATCCTATTTCATCAAATCCAAGATGTGATGTAGTTTTGAAAGATGAACTAGATATGGACAGTTCCAATAAGATTTCATTCTTGAACAAAACTTCATTTATTTATTTATTTCATCTATTTCATGATCGGAACGGGAGGGGATACACGTTATATCACGATTTTGAATGAGAAGGGAGATTTCAAGAAATGACATATTTATTCACTCTATCAATAATTGAGCCAGATTCGGTATATCATACGGGATGAATCGAAAAAGACAGTTCTTTTCGATTAAATTTTCATTATCACGAGATGTTAAAGAATAATGTTGTATGAATTTAATTTTTTTTTAAGTTCAATAACAATAAGGTGGGGATAGAACTATTGACTTATGGAATGGTAGGAAGTGTCTTATCCATTATTTTCAATTGTGCTCGGATTGACATGATTTTGTCAATAGTATTCTAATATTTTATTGTGTTGATAATATACCACGTGCAATAATTTTGAACCATGCTATTCACCATTGAACTATGGTCACTTTGTCAAGTGAGTTGTATATTTCATCAAATTAAAGAGTATATTTCAACATAATATTGTAATATTTGTTAATTTTAACATTTTGTAATAATAAAGGATTGGAAGAAAAAATCGATTTATAAGTGATAAATTGAAATTTTAAAAAGATCCCAATCAAATAAAAAATACTTAAAAAATAGAAATTAAAATAAATATTTAATCTTATATATAATTAAAATTTTTGAAAAGTTCAATTTTAGATTAGTACGGGAATATCCAAACAAAAAAAAATTAATTGTACGTGAATTTTAGAACTTTTAATTTCATCCATCTAAACTCTACTCTTTGAATGAGTGGTGCGATCTAATACTCTTTCTTTTTAAAGAAAAAATTATATATTTGATTAAACAGTGTAATTAATATTCTTAATTTTTTATCGATGCAAGTCTGAACTAGTCAAAACATATACTATTGACCAAGAGACTAGAGATTTAAATCTTTCACCATATATTTTGAACTAAAAAGACATTTAATTAGTAAAAATTTCCCTTTCCTCATGACATTTGCTAATCATTCATATGATTTATGGACCCATGCTGTTTTATATGACTATTTAAAACAAAAACGTTTCTTTTTTTCTTTTTGGCTATACTTCAAACTTTTCAGATCTATTGTACTTTGGTTATTAAACTTATCCACAAAAAAAAAAAAAAAAAAACAAAACAAAACAAAACAAAAACAATATTTGAATTGTTGTGATTATTATCTATTTCATTGTATAATTATTTTAATCAGTCTAGAAGTGAATATCCATCATGTCAATTTATATATTCAAGTTATGTCATCTATATGTTAAAACATTGATGATATAGTAATGAAAATAATCAAAATGATATTTTTTTAGTATAAAATTTTTTTGATATTTTGTGTTTGAGTTTGATTAAGATAGACATTTCATTTTAGTCCCTCATTCGTTTTTCTCTTAATTACTAACAGATTTCTGACCTAACACTATTTTTTATTAAAAAAAAATTGTTTTTAAAATTTTTAAAATAAAATAATATTAAATTAATAAAATATATATATATATATATTATTATTTTTTTATTTCTTCATTTCTCTCTCACTCTCCTCCTTCTTCTTCATCAATTCTTCTCCAACTCTAATGGTGCGTGCAGCCCTGCCGCCGTCGGCCACCAGCCATCGTCGACCGCCGCTTGCCAGCAACGACCTATTTTGTTTCAATCTCTTTTTTTCTTCTTCTTTTCTTTTTGTTCCTTCTCCTTTTTTTGTTTTTTTCTCGAAAACGAAAAGCTCTATATTCCAATACTGGTTCGAGGTCCAATTTCAAGTGCCAAACTCCGTTTGTGACACACACGCACGAGGTTGCTAGAATCGCGTGGATCTTACTGCCGTCGAAGAAGAAATGTCGAACGAAGTCGTTGTTCGCCATGGAGCATGCTCACGCTGTCGCTTCTACAGTTAGATGAGTCGTCGCTCGTGGGTGTCATCACTAGAGAAGGAATAATAGGGAAATGGGTGCCATCGCTCGTGGGGTCCGTTCACTAGAATCGTGTAGATCCTATTTGATTCCCGTTCATTCGTTCATCGTTTGTGGGTTATCAGATCTAGGCTCGTTCCATATCTGGAATGAAGGGGAAACCCCCTTCGTTCTAGTCGGATTCAGGGGTTTCCCCCTTCATTTTTTCTCTTTTTTTTTTGTATAGTGAAAGAAGAAAGGGAAAAGAGGAAGAGGGAAGATGAAGAAGAAGAAAAAAGGGAGGAGAAAGAAGAAAAAGAAAATAGGAGAAAAAAGGGAATGGCGGCGGCGGTCCGACGGTGGTGGAGTGCGGTGGTCCGACGGCAGCAAGACTACTGGTGAAGAAGAAGAATAAGAAGAGAGAATAAAAATAATAATACTTTTTAATAATTTAATATTTTTTTATTTTAAAATTTTAAAAATATATATATATTTTTAAAATAAAAAGGGAAAAATACACTTTTGGTCCCTGAGGTTTGGGTTAAGTGACAGTTTGGTCCCTGAGTTTTCAAACTCAACAAAAATACCCCTGAGGTTTGAGATAAGGAGCATTTTGGTCCCTGCCGTCAATTTTTCTGTTAAATCTTAACAGTAGCTGATGTGGCACTATTATTTTAATAAAAAAAATTATTAATTTTTATTTTTTTAAATACAAATATTAAAATAATAAAATATTAATATTTTATTCTTTTTTTATTCTTTTTTCTTCCTTTCTCTTTCTTCTTCTTCTTTTTCTCCATCTTCTCCATCTCCTTCATCTTCCTTCTTCTTCTTCCTAACTCCGGCGACCGGTGGCCACCGCCCGCCGTCGCCGGCGACTGGTTTTTTTTTTCTTCTCTCTTACCCCATTTTTCTTCTTCTCTTTCTTTCTTTCTTTTTTTTTTTTTAATATACAAGAGGGAGGAGGGACCTCCTCCCTCCCCGTCCAGATCTGGACGGAGAGGCGGAAACGAAGGAGGAGGGAGATCCCTCCTCCCTCCTCCTCTGTTTCCTTTTTTTAAAAAAAAAATGATGAAAAATGGGGTAAGAGAAGAAGAAAGGGGAAGAAAAAAAAAAGTCGTCGGTCGTCGGTCGCCGGAGACTTGGAGAAGAAGAAGGTAGAGGTGGGAAGAGATGAAGGGGAGTGGAGAGTGAGGATGAAGAAGGGAAAGAGAGAGATTAAAAAATAATATAATATTATAATAAAAAATAATAATATTTTTATTGTTTTTATTTATTTTTATTTTAAAATAAAAAAAGAAAATTTTTTAATTAAAAAAATGTGGCCACGTCAGCATTCCGTTAGCACTTAACGGTAAATTGGATGGCAGGGACCAAAATGCTCCTTATCTCAAACCTCAGGGATATTTTTGTTGAGTTTGAAAACTCAGGGACCAAACTGTCACTTAACCCAAACCTCAGGGACCAAAAGTGTATTTTTCCCAAATAAAAAATAGATGTCACATCAACTTTTCGTTAATTTCTAATGAAAAAATGGATGGAGAGACTAAAATGAAACAAAATCCAATCCTCAGGGGCTAAATTGTCGAGTTTCAAAACTCAGGAACCAAAATGAAACCTAACGCAAACCTCAGGGACCAAAAGTGTATTTTTCCTATAATAAATTTTAAAATTTATGTACTAAAATAAAATTTAAACAAAGGAGTTTGAAAATCACTTTTAATGATTCTCCTCATTACTTGTAACGCCCCAGACCCAGGATTCGGAATCTGGATTTGGCACCTCACGGCCCCGACAACCTAGCGACGTCACCATACTTGTCTGAAACTGCTTCTAAGAGAGAAGACTATCCCCACAAACCAACACGGGATCTTTTTAGGATGCTTTGTCCTCACTCACCTGCTTCCAAGGAAAATTCCCAGCAGGTCACCCAACATAGAACTTCTCCAAGTTAAGCATGCTTAACTTCAAAGTTCCTATGATTGAACCACCGAAAAGAAAGGTGCAACTTGTTGGTATAGGTAGTATCTATCAATTCTTTTAAGCTTATCTTGACCATGCTTTCATGTCCTTAGGATCCCTCTCATTCGGATGTGATCTCGGTTCATTCATGTACCCCTCCTAACCTCGGGCGGCACATGTCCACCAGCTTCCGCCTTGGTTCGTCCCCGAACCACATCCTACTGGGAGAGGTTCTACTCTGATACCATCTGTAACGCCCCAGGCCCAAGATTCGGAATCCGAATTTGGCACCTCACGGCCCCGGCATTCCCAGCCTAGGGCGTTACATTACTAACCTTCACCTAAACCATTTATCTTCCATTTGATAACTACTTAGTCTTTGAAAATTGTGTTTGTGTTTTTTTTTACAATTTTTTTAAATGGCTTTCATCTTTCTTAGAGAAACCTTTTAATTCTTAGATAAATTCCAAAAATAAAAACAATTTTTCAAAACCTATTTTTTATGTTAGGTTTGATAATAATTTCTTTCCTCACAATTTCTTTATCATAGTTTTCATCTTTCTTAATTAGACATTTAAGTCTTTGTCAAAATTCCAAAAATAAATTTTATTTTTTTTAAAAAACCACTTTAAAGCATTTACTTTTTATTTTGAAAACCAAAAATAAAATAGTTTTCATGTTTCTTAATTAAACATTTACTTTTTGGGTTTTTTCACAGATAATTCGAATTTTTTAGTCAAAATGAAATATGACCTACTTTTGAAATTGTTATGGGTGAATTTGGACTTAGCTCTAAGAAAGTCAGAATGACGAGAGCCCAGAGAAGAAACAAGCCCACAAAGGCCCATTGGGCCCGAATCAATCTCTAGGGTTATTCTCTCTCCTGAAAGGAAGGGGAAACCCTAATTTCAACTATAAATAGAAGAGACTAACCCCAAAGTAGGGGGACGGAACTTGGTATCTATTTTCTTTCTCTATATCATTATTTTACTTGCTTGCTTACGATCTCCCAACTGACTTAAGCATCGGAGTCGGTGTGGCAAGCACCGCACCGGTGTTCAGTTTTCTCTTATTTTGCAGGCCACGTCTTTCCCCTTCAAATAAATTTACCGTTGATGTCACGTGAAGGTTAGGTGAGTCTCTTGGCCAAATTTTGGCATCAACAGTTGGCGCCGTCTGTGGGAAAAGACTGCAAATTCATCAAAGAATTGACCAGCAAAGTCCGTTTTCTAGCCCTGATATATACAGAATCTTGAAAAAACAACTTTAGTCTGCCGACTCTACTAACCATCGCACCACGATGCCCTCACATTCGAATTCTTCATCGATGGGCGATCGTGTATGCGTGTTACGAAATTTACTTGAATAAGTGGATTGACGGCGGCGAATGAGTCAAGAATTAGAGCGTTGGCTTCCATCTTGTTTGCTTTCGGATATTCATCTTATTTTTGGTGACATGGACTGTCCTGGCCATTTACCAAAATTCCCGAAAGTTGTGGTTATGTCATATACAATGCTTCATCGTTGGCGTAAAAACATTCTTCAGCAGAAGTGATCTTTATTGATGGTTGATGAATCTCATCACATGTTCCAAGAAGCCATCTGAACCAGAAGAGGTAAAAGCCCATATAGTTTATTCAGTATATTTCTTTCTATTATTAGCTGGTTTATTTTGAAGTGATTCACTTACAACAAACTAACCAAGCAACACATGGTGGACTAGAGAGGTATTTTACATACTCCTATGAAACACATGACTCAATCATGTTAATTTTACTAATCTATTGTCTACTGATATATTTCTAGAAATACATTTAATTAAAAGTTTCTTTTATGCATTTATTGCTCCAATTATGTTTACTCCAAGTCAGTTGCGTTCTTTAAAGATACCACATAGAACCATTTGTCTTTAATGTTGTGATGCTATATTAGCACACATTCTTCTTGAAGGTGGTTTTTCTTTTTCATATATTTTAGCATTTCTTTGGGTCATCCGCTTTTATTTTTCTAATGGCTACACTGTTATCCTCATGACTTTGTATTGGGGCCCTAAAATTCATGATCAATATTCAATATTCTTGAGCCATGTTTCTAATGCTTTTTTAAGAAATTTGAGTGCTACTCTTAGCATTTTAGTTCAAGTTTTTGATGAAATTAGTCAATCATCTTTCTCACCATTGTGATTTCACCATGAACCCAATGGTATATTAACATGGGAATTAGACTTCTCAATGGCTTAGCACCAGAAAGTCATAGTTGTAATATCAATTTTTGCTCCATTTGCTCACTGGATTTGAGAATAGAATATCGAAATACTGAACTGAATGAAACAGAAGTGGACTTGGTGTTTGTTGGTGCTTGAAGTGCTTGGTGATTCTTCCCATGCTTCTTTGTGAAATGAATTTAAACTGATGATTGTATGAGCCAATGCTTGTTTAAGAATATTGGCTGATAAAAAATTTCATACGATAGCAACTTGTGTACAATAATTAAGTAGACTATATAAATAAGTTATTTATTTACTTGCATAAAAGTTCTTCTATGACATCTCCATATTACAAAGATTTTTATTTCTAATTTTGAATGCAACAATATGAAGTGAAAAATTCAAGGAAGATAGTTCATATTAGCCGAACAAAGGTCTTTACCGTTTCATAAGGCTTAAATGTTTTGGGTATGTTCTCTACCTACCCCAATTTACTATATGTCTATTACTCAATTCGTAATTACGAATTTTGATACATTCTCATTACTTTATGTGTATCTATTGATTTATTGAATGCAAACTATTCATAATTTGCAAGCTACTCATGACCTACTTTTATTTTTTTTATCAATGACTAGTCTTTTCCTCATATTTACATAATGTTATCTACTAACGTTATTTCACGAGGAGGAAAAATGGAGCTCCTGAAAGCCTGAGTAGCTGAGTCAACAAAATGTCATTGGAAGAGTGAAAAAACATATACTCTCCAAGGCACTCGATTTATGGAAGGACCGTAGCAGAGTCGACAAACGCTCGAGAATGATGATGTTGAAGGTCTCAGTGACAACGATAGAGCCGACATGCAGAGAGCTGAGGTTGACCCGTAGGAGGCCGACGCCACAAATGCCAATAAGGGAGAGTTATGAGACATGAAAACGCTAAGGTATGTCACCATCGATTACTCAAGCATAACTTTTACTTCGAGAAAAACCTTGCTTGAGTAGGGGGCTGCACGGGGAATATGCTTCCCTAATTAACAGTCAGAAAGGCAACAAATTTGGCCTTGTGACTTTGTGGTCATAAAACCCATACTCAGTTCCATAGAGAACTTGATCCAGGTATTTATTGAAGGGAATAAAAGTCCCCACGCAGCGGAAGCGCATCGATTGGACCTTACGCCGTATATTAATTAACATTAAAATACCGTTACGAAAACTCAAACAAACTTTAAACACTCTTTAAAATTGCTGGAAAATCAGTTTAAACATGCTTTAAAATAAATCTAAATTTATTTTCATGCTTTTCTAAAGAAAGAAGGAAGAACCGTTACAAACCTTCGTTGTAGACTTGACCGTTCTTCGCCAACGACGCTCCACGAACGAAAACGCAGCAGCCTCCTTTTCTTGTGATCGCTGGAAATTTCTCCTTTGAATGACACAATAACCACAGAGGTTACACCGGTATGTCTCTAAGTCTAGGAGGCAAAAGACTTGTGGGAGTCTTTCTCTAAGAGGGAGGCTAGAGAGAATTCTAGGTCTTGTCTTTGAGAGTCTAAGAGCAAGAGCAAGAGTGTCAAGTCTCATGACCAATTAGGTCTAGTGTTCTATTTATAGAAGAGAGGCCATGAATAAAATATTCAATTAAATCAATCTTTTCCAAAATTGATTCAATCTTATTCCTTAATTAATCAATCATGATCAATCAATTCAATAATTGATTAATCTTTTCCACAAATGACTAATTACTTCCATAAGTGATTAGATCATTTCCATAAATGATTAATCACTTCCTTAAGTGATTAATTATTTCCATAATTGATTAATTCCCGGTTAATGAATTCTTTAATTAATTAACCACCAATTAAATATCACATATTTAATTTCCGGCCTAGAATTAATTTGCCCAAACACATTTTAGGCCTTAAATTAATTCATTATTTTGAACTCTTTCAAACTTCCATAAATTTATATTTGAACTTCTTCAAATATTAATTTCTCTCATAATAATATATCAATATATATTATATTTGTTTCCCTTAGTAAATTGAACATTTTCAATTTACATTTATTACTTAGTTGCCTCAAATTACTTTATGAGCTACCAGTGGGACCTAATGGACCTGCAGATCAGAAGCTCCAACGATGTGAGATTAATTGGTCAAACTCATTAACCACATTAATCAATATTCGTTAACTGTGTGTTCATTCCACTATAGACTCACAGTTGCACTCTTCTCACTGCAGACATATTTTATGTGTCCACGGATATAGACCAATATCGACTAGTTAGTCCTTCACGAGTGTCCGTAACACCAGCTGGGTCAAATTACCGTTTTACCCCTAGGTTACCTCTATTTCCTTAAGTACCAATTCTCCTCTAATGAACAACCTGTTTGTGGTCCAACCATCAAACAGAAAACCCTCTCGTGCCATTGAGAGGGTAGGGCCCTTTGTTCAAGACTCGGAGTAACCACTTAAGGGAACACTCATCTGCTTCCCTAAAGTCGGGAAGGAGTGAATTCCATCTTGTACGATTATGTTCCCAGCTCCCCATTCGGTCTTGTCCCCAAAATGGTAGGCTTATTGAGTCGGCGTATTGGCCACTCTCACCCATACAAATCAAAGGACAATCTCTCATGAGCAGGAGTCCATAATCAACTCAGGATTAAGACTAAGTTGTCTAGGTCGTCCTAGTGAAATAGAAAACCAACTAGTTAACGGTGTTATAACCGGTGGTTACTATTTCGCGGTCCAGTCTTATGCAAACTCATTGCATAGGATACCCCCACTCGCATGTCTCCTACACGAACGCGTTGGATCGCAGCGTTTGTATCAAATACAAAGTGGGCCGTATCCATAGTGTCACCAGGATAAGGCACCCAGTCTTATCCCTATACTATAGACCCTTTAGGCTGTTTCTTGAACAATGATCCCATATGTCGCTACATATAGTTCAAGACTCATATTACAGCCTTGGATGTCTAGTTTATTGGATTAGGGTTATTATTAGGCAAAGACAAATATAAAATAACTAATAACAATTAATAAAAAACATATCAATATTATTTCATTAATATCCGGTCAACGGTTACATTCACTATCTACGAGTTTTAGGGCATAAAACCCAACAAACTCCCACTTGAACTAAAACACTAGTTAGTGGGATGTAAATGCAATAATCTAAAGCTGGAAATGTCATGTATATAAATAATACAATGAACTAGGGCATCCTTATACCCATTATACATTTCTCCCACTTGCCCTAGATTAGATGGCATACATATCTCGTAGACCTAGACCCTCTAGATGACCCTCAAACACTTTAGCCGTGAGAGCCTTCGTAAATGGATCAGCGATGTTGTGCTCCGAGGCAATCTTAGTGACGATCACATCTCCTCGTTGCACAATCTCCCGTATCAGGTGATACTTCCTCTCGATGTGTTTACCCCGTTTGTGGCTTCGAGGTTCTTTTGAGTTGGCTACAGCCCCACTGTTGTCACAGTATAGTGTTATGGGCACGTTCATATTCGGAACCACTTCCAAATCAGTCAAGAACTTTCTAAGCCATACTGCCTCCTTAGCTGCTTCACAAGCTGCTACATACTCAGCCTCCATGGTTGAGTCTGCTATGCATCCTTGTTTGATGCTTCTCCACACTACTGCTCCTCCATTGAGGGTGAATACTGACCCCGATGTGGATTTCCTTGAATCCTTATCAGCTTGAAAGTCAGAGTCAGTGTATCCAGTAAGAATCAAATCCTTAGCTCCATACACAAGCATGTAGTCCCTCGTTCTCCGAAGATACTTGAGGATATTCTTAACCGCTCCCCAGTGGTCCAACCCTGGATTGGACTGATACCTACTGACTACTCCCACTGCATAACATATGTCAGGCCTAGTGCAGAGCATAGCATACATTAAGCTGCCCACAGCTGAGGCGTAGGGAATGTGTCTCATGTTCTCAACTTCTTGAGGTGTCTTAGGAGATTGTTCCTTAGACAGGTGTACCCCATGTCTGAAGGGTAGTAGTCCCTTCTTGGAGTTTTGCATCGAATATCGAGATAACATCTTGTCAATATACGTTGCTTGAGACAGAGCTAGCGTTTTGTTCTTACGATCCCTAATGATTTGGATTCCCAGAACGTATTGAGCCTCTCCCAGATCTTTCATTTGGAATTGGGCTGCTAGCCATTTCTTAATGTCAGTGAGGTATCCTACATCATTCCCAATGAGTAGGATATCATCTACATAAAGTATTAGAAAAGCTACTTTCCTTTTGTTGACTTTCTTGTATACGCAAGGCTCATCAACGTTTTGGTCAAAGCCAAAAGATTTGATTGCAGTATCAAATCTAATGTTCCATGATCTGGACGCTTGTTTCAATTCATAAATGGATCGATTGAGCTTACAAACCTTTTGTTCCTGACCTTGGGCTATGAACCCTTCGGGTTGAGACATGAAGATATTCTCTTCAAGATTACCATTCAGAAAGGCAGTCTTGACGTCCATTTGCCATATTTCATAGTCATAATATGTGGCTATGGATAAGAGAATTCTTATGGACTTTAACATGGCTACAGGAGAAAAGGTTTCCTCATAGTCAACCCCTTCCTTTTGGGTATAACCCTTTGCCACTAGTCTAGCTTTGAAGGTCTGTACCTTTCCAGCTGCATCTCTTTTTCTCTTATAGATCCATTTGCACCCTATGGGTTTTACCCCAGTTGGTAGATCTGTAAGTTCCCATACAGAATTGGAGTGCATTGACTCCATTTCCAGGTTTATGGCTTTGACTCATTCATCCTTATCTTCGTCATTCATTGCCTGTCGATAGGACAATGGATCCTCAATGCCATCATTAGGTATGACAACCTGAGTTTCAGTTAAACCCAAGTAGCGGTCAGGTTGTAATACAACCCTCCCACTGCGTCGAGGCATTCCCAACGTTTGAGATGGACGGGATGGATCTGAAGAACTAATTCCTTCATCAACCCTTGTTGAAGGTCCAACTTCATCAACAACTCTTGATGATTCTTCAGTAGCTTCTCCTAATATTATTTTGCTGCGTGGTTTATGATCTCTCATGTGGTTTTCCTCTAAGAAAGTGGCGTTTGTCGATACAATCACCTTATTTTCTTGTGGGTCGTAGAAATAACCACCTCTCGTTTCTTTAGGGTAACCAACAAATTGGCACAGTTTTGAACGAGGTTCCAGTTTCTTAGGATTTGTCACAAGCACGTGTGCTGGGCAACCCCAGATGCGAAAGTGATGCAAACTAGGTTTACGCCCCTTCCATAATTCGAAAGGTGTTTCAGAAACACTTTTCGAGGGAACATTGTTCAAGATGTATACTGCAGTCTCCACTGCATACCCCCAAAACGAGCTAGGCAATTGAGCATAGCTCATCATTGATCGAACCATGTCTAACAAGGTTCTATTTCTCCTTTCTGACACACCATTCTGCTGAGGTGTACCAGGGGCTGAGAGTTGAGATTGGATTCCATGTTCTATCATATAATCCTGGAATCTTTGATCCATATACTCCCCTCCTCGATCAGATCGAAGTACTTTAATAGATTTACCTAATAGGTTTTCAACTTCAGCCTTAAACTCCTTAAACTTTTCAAGGGCTTCAGACTTATGTCCCATTAGGTACAAGTAACCATATCTTGAATAATCATCTATAAATGAGATGAAATATTCGTACCCTCCTCGAGCTTTTACATTCATTGGACCACATAGATCCGAATGTATTAACTCTAAGGGTTTTTTTGGCTTTGTAACCTTTTCCAGTAAAAGGTCTCTTTGTCATTTTTCCCTCGAGACAAGATTCACAAGGTGGTAGTGAATCATCTTCTAACTTACTTAGAAGTCCATTCTTTACCAAACGACCGATCCTATCGATGTTTATATGACCAAGTCTAAGATGCCAAAGATGAGTATTGTTACTTGTTGGAGAAATCTTTTGCCTTTTCCTTTGAGTTTCAGCAGTTTTAAATAATTCGTGATTTAAAAGTGCTTTGTTTTCGGTTGGTCTTAAAACATACAAGTTATTTTCCAATTTGGCTGAACAAATAAGTACACCATTTTTATAAATGAACGCTTCATTCATATCAAAAGTAACTGTATACGATTGTTCAATCAAACATGAAATAGAAATTAAGTTCCTCTTAATCTTGGGAACAATTAACAAACTTTCTAAAAGTAAGAATCTATTTCTAAAAAATAACTTCGCAGCTCCCACTGCTTTAGCTGAAATGACTTCTCCAGTTCCGACCCTGAGTGTCATTTCCCCATTGTTTAACTGCCGAAAGGAACTATTTTCCTGAAAAGAAGAGCAAACATGATTAGTTGCTCCTGAATCAAGTATCCAGGTTAACTCATCATGTTCTACCAGGCATGTTTCTAAAACAAGTAAATCAAATTTACCTTCCTTTTCCTTCTTTTTCTCAGCAAGGTACTTTGGGCAGTTTCTCTTCCAATGTCCATCTACATTGCAGTAGAAACACTTGCCCTTATTTGCCATAGCTTTGGCTTTTCCCTTGCTTTTAGCAGCAGTACTGGGAGCTTTCCCCTTGTTTCCTTTCTTCTTCTGAGTTTTCTTTGAAGAAGTGGCTACAGATTTAGTTTCAGAGGATGAACCCTTCTCGAACTTTCTTTTAGAGTGAACAACGTTTGCCTCTCCTTCTATCTGTCCCTTGTTCTTAAGAAGAGACTGATAGAGTTGTAGCTCATTCAGGAGGCTAGTCAGGTTGAATGTTATTTTATTCATCATTGCATTGCTTCGAAACTGCAGAAAACTCTTCGGAAGAGATTCTAAGATGAATGCAACCTGACTACGCTCATCTATGACCGCCCCGTTTGCTTCTGCCACGTTGAATTGGACCATCATATCCAGGACATGCTCCCGAACAGACGTGCCCTCTTTCATGCGACAGCTATAAACGTATTTGAGAGCGTCATGGTGGAGTTGGTAGGACGGTTGTCCAAACATCTCCTGGAGAGAGTTCATAATCTCCCTCGCTGTTACCATGCCCTCATGCCTTTTAGCCAAAACTTCAGATAAGCTGGCTAGGATATAGACGCGAGTCTTATCATTGGCCTTTGTCCAGCGGTCATAAGCATCCTTAACTGCTTGGGATGCATTACGAGCAGGGGCTGGAGGACAATCCTCCGTTAAGACGAACCGCAGATCATCAACAACAAGAATCGTATTCAGGTTCGACTTCCACGTAGCATAATTTTCGCCGGTTAATTTCTCATTTTTAAGCAGAGAGACAATTGAGGAAGACATTGCTGAAATTTAAACAAACAATGACCGTATTAGTTATCTTTGCCTTAACCCATCATACAAGCAAAAAATTGCACACAATCCAATCAATTTAGCAAAACAGACAATCACAGAACCCTAAAACTATTGATTTAGTTTTGCAACGATGTTTCAGAGGTTTAGAATATCAGCCACCGAAGGGTGATCAGGCACTCCTCCTTTGAAATGAGACACCTCTCAGCTAATTCTAATTCCAGAATAACTCATATTCCTATAGACATTAGCCACCGTTGTTCGGTCAAGGATTTGTTAACACTTTTAACTCATCCTCGTAAGTGTAACCCTCCCACTTTCAGATCTCAGAGGCACGCACCAACAGGCTACCGAAGGGAAAGACAACTGTTGGTGATTAGCCTAAGAGCTCCTATCCTATTCAGGAGTTCACGGTGTTCCGAATCCTATGATCAGGCCTCCGAAGGGATGGTTGCGCCAGGACAACCTGCAGGCGGATCATAGTACTCTCACTGTGTGAACTATGGGCGGAGACCGAGGGATACGTTGACACGTGTCCCACTCCCACTTACTTTAGACATTTTTCCCATTCACCCTGATATTGATTCACGCAAACACTTTCCGAAGGGAGGCCGCTCCTAAGGCGACTCGAAGCCGAGCATGAATCTCACGTTGTGAATATAGGGACATAGGAGCAAAACTTGATTTAAATCTCGTTTTGTAACTTTCCTCCCACTGAAAATGTCCTAAGGTTAATATAGGGTTGTTTAACTTAGATAGTATTCGGCTAAGTCAATCTATCTAAGTCTGATCCTATTATAACAATTATGGAAAGGATTCAACTGCAATCTTTTGGGTGAATTAAACTTCTTTTAATAAACCCAACATTGCTAGTCAACATTACTATGGTTAATTCAACTCAATGTTCGGGTCAGTTCCCAGGTAGGAGGTGTTCCGTAAACCGTCAACTTAAATACCCCCAACCTTAGACAGAACTTTACCGAGAGAGTTCCCTTATAACCTCAGTAATGTAGGGTCTTTACTCTAAAGATCTAGGTGCATTAAACACTTTTAATAAACCTAGTGACATTGCATGCTAACATTTAACTATGATTAATTCAACTCCGGTATTCCAGGTCAGTTCCCAGGTAGGAGGTGTTCCGTAAACCGTCAACTTAAATACCCCCAGCCTTAGACAGAACATTACCGGTGGAGTTCCCTTAATAAAAGTCCAATGGAAGACTATTATTAAATTTAATCAATTTATTAATGTCTTAATTAATCAATTCCATAAATCAATTATGGAAGACTATTATTATTATTTAATTTAAGTAATGACATGCATCATGCTTTCCAAATTTTTCATATAATCAATATACACTTATATTTAAAAATATGAAAAAAATTCCATGCATTTAAACATACATTATAACTATTTATAATATATAAAAAATGCATGAGCATGTTTATAACCTAAGGTGGGATTAATTATTCTATATGACATCCATAAAGCATATAAATAGCAATTGAACCGGTTAATTTTGGCCCCTAGGATAAAATAAAGCATTAAATTACATTAATTTAGCTAAATTCTATCCTGAAATCCTTGTACAGCTCCGGAATCTTGTCTAGTCATCACGAACCGCCCCGAACCACCTCGAACCGGCCTCCAAAATCACGAACCATGCCAAAAGTTGGCTGAACCGGACCAAATAGGTCCCAGCCCAGCCGAACCGGTCTGAACCGGACCGCCCACAGCTTGAACCGCGCCTGTTGAAACCCTAATGCGCGCCTCCATCGTGACAGCGTCGAGACGTTGTGTTGATAGCGTCCCGACGCTGCGAGCTTTCCATATCTGGCGCCTGCGGTATCGAGACAGTGTCGAGACGCTGTTGAGGTAGCGTCCCGACGCTGTTGCGTCTGGAGGCAGAATCTGGACGGCAGCAGCATCGATTCTCCGATTTTGGCCCCGATTTCAGCGGCGATTGCTCCGTTTTTCATCTCATCAAAACTTATTCTAGACCCGGACTTACATAGGACTCGATTTTACATAATATACCCGAAACACCGGGCCTTACATGATCAAAATCACATAAAAATAAAATCTATGGCCATAAAATTAACCTAAACAGTTCAACGCAAACCGAACATACATTATGCATAAATCCCACCTATTAGAGCCTATCGCAACTTTTAATATTAATTAATAGGGACAGCGATGGCTCTGATGCCGATTGAAGGGAATAAAAGTCCCCACGCAGCGGAAGCGCATCGATTGGACCTTACGCCGTATATTAATTAACATTAAAATACCGTTACGAAAACTCAATCAAACTTTAAACTCCTTTTAAAGTTGCTGGAAATTCAGTTTAAACATGCTTAAAAATAAATCTAAATTTATTTTCATGCTTTTCTAAAGAAAAGAGGAAGAACCGTTACAAACCTCCGTTGTAGACTTGACCGTTCTTCGCCAACGATGCTCCAACGAACGAAAACGCAGCAGCCTCCTCGCCTCTTAATCGCTGGAATTTTCTTCTTGATTGACACAATAACCACAAAGGTTAGACTGATATGTCTCTAAGTCTAGGAGGCAAAAGACTTGTGGGAGTCTTTCTCTAAGAGGGAGGCTAGAGAGAATTCTAGGTCTTGTCTTTTAGAGTCTAAGAGCAAGAGCCAGAGTGTCAAGTGTAATGACCAATTAGGTCTAGTGTTCTATTTATAGAAGAGAGGCCATGAATAAAATATTCAATTAAATCAATCTTTTCCAAAATTGATTCAATCTTATTCCTTAATTAATCAATCATGATCAATCAATTCCATAATTGATTAATCTTTTCCACAAATGACTAATTACTTCCATAAGTGATTAGATCATTTCCATAAATGATTAATCACTTCCTTAAGTGATTAATTATTTCCATAATTGATTAATTCCCGGTTAATGAATTCTTTAATTAATTAACCACCAATTAAATATCACATATTTAATTTCCGGCCTAGAATTAATTAATTTGCCCAAACACATTTTAGGCCTTAAATTAATTAATTCATTATTTTGAACTCTTTCAAACTTCCATAAATTTATATTTGAACTTCTTCAAATATTAAATTCTCTCATAATAATATATCAATATATATTATATTTGTTTCCCTTAGTAAATTGAACATTTTCAATTTATTATTTAGTTGCCTCAAATTACTTTACGAGCTACCAGTGGGACCTAATGGACCTGCAGATCAGAAGCTCCAACGATGTAAGATTAATTGGTCAAACTCATTAACCATATTAATCAATATTCGTTAACTGTGTGTTCACTCCACTATAGACTCACAGTTGCACTCTTCTCACTGCAGACATATTTTCTGTGTCCACGGATATAGACCAATATCGACTAGTTAGTCCTTCACGAGTGTCCGTAACACCAGCTGGGTCAAATTACCGTTTTACCCCTAGGTTACCTCTATTTCCTTAAGTACCAATTCTCCTCTAATGAACAACCTGTTTGTGGTCCAACCATCAAACAGAAAACCCTCTCGTGCCATTGAGAGGGTAGGGCCCTTTGTTCAAGACTCGGAGTAACCACTTAAGGGAACACTCATCTGCTTCCCTAAAGTCGGGAAGGAGTGAATTCCATCTTGTACGATTATGTTCCCAGCTCCCCATTCGGTCTTGTCCCCAAAATGGTAGGCTTATTGAGTCGGCGTATTGGCCACTCTCACCCATACAAATCAAAGGACAATCTCTCATGAGCAGGAGTCCATAATCAACTCAGGATTAAGACTAAGTTGTCTAGGTCGTCCTAGTGAAATAGAAAACCAACTAGTTAACGGTGTTATAACCGGTGGTTACTATTTCGCGGTCCAGTCTTATGCAAACTCATTGCATAGGATACCCCCACTCGCATGTCTCCTACACGAACGCGTTGGATCGCAGCGTTTGTATCAAATACAAAGTGGGCCGTATCCATAGTGTCACCAGGATAAGGCACCCAGTCTTATCCCTATACTATAGACCTTTTAGGCTGTTTCTTGAACAATGATCCCATATGTCGCTACATACAGTTCAAGACTCATATTACAGCCTTGGATGTCTAGTTTATTGGATTAGGGTTATTATTAGGCAAAGACAAATATAAAATAATTAATGGAAAAATATATCAATATTATTTCATTAATTTCAGTAAAAGATTAATCAATTATGGAATTGATTGATCATGATTGATTAATTAAGGAATAAGATTGAATCAATTTTGGAAAAGATTGATTTAATTGAATATTTTATTCATGGCCTCTCTTCTATAAATAGAACACTAGACCTAATTGGTCATGACACTTGACATTCTTGCTCTTGCTCTTAGACTCTCAAAGACAAGACCTAGAATTCTCTCTAGCCTCCCTCTTAGGGAAAGACTCCCACAAGTCTTTTGCCTCCTAGACTTAGAGACATACCGGTGTAACCTTTGTGGTTATTGTGTCAATCAAGAAGAAAATTCCAACGATTAAGAGGCGAGGAGGCTGCTGCGTTTTCGTTCGTTGGAGCATCGTTGGCGAAGAACGGTCAAGTCTACAACGGAGGTTTGTAACGGTTCTTCCTGTAAAAGTCCCCACGCAGCGGAAGCGCATCGATTGGACCTTACGCCGTATATTAATTAACATTAAAATACCGTTACGAAAACTCAAACAAACTTTAAACACTCTTTAAAGTTGCTGGAAAATCAGTTTAAACATGCTTAAAAATAAATCTAAATTTATTTTCATGCTTTTCTAAAGAAAGAAGGAAGAACCGTTACAAACCTTCGTTGTAGACTTGACCGTTCTTCGCCAACGACGCTCCACGAACGAAAACGCAGCAGCCTCCTTTTCTTGTGATCGCTGAAAATTTCTCCTTTGAATGACACAATAACCACAGAGGTTACACCGGTATGTCTCTAAGTCTAGGAGGCAAAAGACTTGTGGGAGTCTTTCTCTAAGAGGGAGGCTAGAGAGAATTCTAGGTCTTGTCTTTGAGAGTCTAAGAGCAAGAGCAAGAGTGTCAAGTCTCATGACCAATTAGGTCTAGTGTTCTATTTATAGAAGAGAGGCCATGAATAAAATATTCAATTAAATCAATCTTTTCCAAAATTGATTCAATCTTATTCCTTAATTAATCAATCATGATCAATCAATTCCATAATTGATTAATCTTTTCCACAAATGACTAATTACTTCCATAAGTGATTAGATCATTTCCATAAATGATTAATCACTTCCTTAAGTGATTAATTATTTCCATAATTGATTAATTCCCGGTTAATGAATTCTTTAATTAATTAACCACCAATTAAATATCACATATTTAATTTCCGGCCTAGAATTAATTTGCCCAAACACATTTTAGGCCTTAAATTAATTCATTATTTTGAACTCTTTCAAACTTCCATAAATTTATATTTGAACTTCTTCAAATATTAATTTCTCTCATAATAATATATCAATATATATTATATTTGTTTCCCTTAGTAAATTGAACATTTTCAATTTACATTTATTACTTAGTTGCCTCAAATTACTTTATGAGCTACCAGTGGGACCTAATGGACCTGCAGATCAGAAGCTCCAACGATGTGAGATTAATTGGTCAAACTCATTAACCACATTAATCAATATTCGTTAACTGTGTGTTCATTCCACTATAGACTCACAGTTGCACTCTTCTCACTGCAGACATATTTTCTGTGTCCACGGATATAGACCAATATCGACTAGTTAGTCCTTCACGAGTGTCCGTAACACCAGCTGGGTCAAATTACCGTTTTACCCCTAGGTTACCTCTATTTCCTTAAGTACCAATTCTCCTCTAATGAACAACCTGTTTGTGGTCCAACCATCAAACAGAAAACCCTCTCGTGCCATTGAGAGGGTAGGGCCCTTTGTTCAAGACTCGGAGTAACCACTTAAGGGAACACTCATCTGCTTCCCTAAAGTCGGGAAGGAGTGAATTCCATCTTGTACGATTATGTTCCCAGCTCCCCATTCGGTCTTGTCCCCAAAGTGGTAGGCTTATTGAGTCGGCGTATTGGCCACTCTCACCCATACAAATCAAAGGACAATCTCTCATGAGCAGGAGTCCATAATCAACTCAGGATTAAGACTAAGTTGTCTAGGTCGTCCTAGTGAAATAGAAAACCAACTAGTTAACGGTGTTATAACCAGTGGTTACTATTTCGCGGTCCGGTCTTATGCAAACTCATTGCATAGGATACCCCCACTCGCATGTCTCCTACACGAACGCGTTGGATCGCAGCGTTTGTATCAAATACAAAGTGGGCCGTATCCATAGTGTCACCAGGATAAGGCACCCAGTCTTATCCCTATACTATAGACCCTTTAGGCTGTTTCTTGAACAATGATCCCATATGTCGCTACATATAGTTCAAGACTCATATTACAGCCTTGGATGTCTAGTTTATTGGATTAGGGTTATTATTAGGCAAAGACAAATATAAAATAACTAATAACAATTAATAAAAAACATATCAATATTATTTCATTAATATCCGGTCAACGGTTACATTCACTATCTACGAGTTTTAGGGCATAAAACCCAACATTTATGCCATCTGCATCTCCAAAGATTTAACATTTTTGTTCATAAGCTACTTGACTCTGTTTTTATGTCTAGAATAATATTCTTGAGCTAGTACTTTCTTTTAGTATGTGCTCTTATTATAGCTTGATTGCCTAGAAGCTTAATGATACACTCACTTGTGAAAAACATATTTGTAGACTGAGCCTTGCAGAGGTTGGGTCCTTTATATTTTCAACCTAGCTTTCCAAGCCCTCGATCGAGTGTACGCACCCTCGAGATGAGATTCCAAGACCTCGACTGAGTGTACGCACCCTCGAGATGAGATTCCAAGACCTCGACTGAGTGTACACACCTTCGGGATGAGATTCCAAGCTTTTTCCCATAAGAGTGTACGCACCCCTGGGATGACCACGATGCTTGAAGAAAGGCTCGAGAACTTCCTAGGCCTCCCCAAGCTTTTCCCCAGAAGAGTGTACGCACCCCTGGGATGACCACGATGCTAGAAAAGAGGCCCAGGAACTTCCTAGGCCTCCCCAAGCATTTCCCCAAAAGAGTGTACGCACCCCTGGGATGACCACGATGCTTGAAGAGAGGCTTGGGAACTTCCTAGGCCTCCCCAAGCTTTTCCCCAGAAGAGTGTACGCACCCCTGGGATGACCACGATGCTTGAAGAGAGGCCCGGGAACTTCCTAGGCCTCCCCAAGCTTTTCCCTAGAAGAGTGTACGCACCCCTGAGATGAACACAACACTTGAAGAGAGGCCCGGGAACTTCCTAGGCCTCCCCAAGCTTTTCCCTAGAAGAGTGTGCGCACCCCTGGGATGACCACGATGCTTGAATAGAGGCCCGGGAACTTCCTAGGCCTCCCCAAGCTTTTTCCCCAGAAGAGTGTACGCACCCCTGGAATGAACACAACACTTGAAGAGAGGCTCGGGAATTTCCTCAGCCTCCCCAAGTTTCCCCAAAAGAGTGTACGCACCCCTAGGATGACCACGATGCTTGAAGAGAGGCCCGGGAACTTCCTAGGCCTCCCCAAGCTTTTCCCCAAAAGAGTGTACGCACCCCTGGGATGACCACGATGCTTGAAGAGAGGCCCGGGAACTTCCTAGGCCTCCTCAAGCTTTTTCCCCAGAAGAGTGTACGCACCCCTGGGATGAACACAACACTTGAAGAGAGGCTCGGGAATTTCCTCGGCCTCCCCAAGTTTCCCCAGAAGAGTGTACGCACCCCTGGGATGGACACAACACTTGAAGAGAGGTTGACACATGCCCTCAACCTCCTTAGGTCCCCAACAGAGTGTACACACCCTTGGGAAGAAATCAACTCCTGTAAAGAGGTTGACGCATCTCCACAACCTCCTCAAAGCCACGGGTTTACTTCAACTCACCTGGTCGGGCCCATACACTCCATCTCAGTCTAGCTCACCGGGCCAAGGCCGAGACCGGGCACATTTTGCCGGGGCCGAGCGCGAACCCTGAAGGTATTCTTCTCTTTACTCAGCTATACTTCATGTTTAAATGGAGCTTTACTTGAGATTGGGGGCTGCAAAGGGGATATGCACTCCCTATCAAATAAAAGGCAAGAAGGAATATGTCTCCCAACTAAACAAAAGACAATAGGAGTTGACCAAAGAGTTTAGAAAACGGAACCGAGACTAACCCTCCGAGGGCTGAAATTGATCATCTGAAGTTCGAAGCCACAGGTCATCCTTTAATCCCAATTCAAGAGTGTGGGCTTAATGTTATGGGTGAATTTGGACTTAGCTCTAAGAAAGTCAGAATGACGAGAGCCCAGAGAAGAAACAAGCCCACAAAGGCCCATTGGGCCCGAATCAATCTCTAGGGTTATTCTCTCTCCTAAAAGGAAGGGGAAACCCTAATTTCAACTATAAATAGAAGAGACTAACCCCAAAGTAGGGGGCGGAACTTGGTATCTATTTTCTTTCTCTATATCATTATTTTACTTGCTTGCTTACGATCTCCCAACTGACTTAAGCATCGAGTCGGTGTGGCAAGCACCGCACCGGTGTTCAGTTTTCTCTTATTTTGCAGGCCACGTCTTTCCCCTTCAAATAAATTTACCGTTGATGTCACGTGAAGGTTAGGTGAGTCTCTTGGCCAAATTTTGGCATCAACAGAAAATAAAGTTATATAACTAGCATCGTCATCTTAGTAAGAATATCATTTTACTCTCCATATAAAAACATGATCTTTTTCTCTCTTGCTCTCCTTTCGTTCTCTTCGGTTGATCTCATTTCTCTCATGCTCAATTTCTTTTCTCCCTTTTTTTTTTCTCTTTTTCTTTTCTCTCTCACTTTATATGTCTCTCTCCTCTCTCACTCAATATCTTTTCTCTTGAACAATACTTTTTTTTCAATGTTTTTTTTCTATTATTTGGTTATCTAAAAATTGAACTATCCAAATCCAAAACAACCAAAATTTACATTTGAAAAAACAAAACAAATAATTAAATAAAAATAAAATAACATTAAAATATCAATCTAATCATAGATATTCTTTTCCAGAACATAACAAAGATAATAATTTGTTTAAAATTTTGTTTACTTGTAATTTTATTGAACTATTTAATTATATTTATTTTTTCAAAGTCTTTTTTTTTTTTGTTTTTAAATATTCCAAGATTATATTTTTCTTTCAACAAAATCTAGGATCACAATTTGAGTTAGATATGAAGGGGTAACAATAATATATTTTTTTTTATTTAAACATTTATCGTATATTTTAGGGTTGTTTGGACAAATAGTAAAATAGACTAAAAAATTGAAAATATAGTAAAATCTAAAACTATTTACAAATATAGCAAAATTGTCACAAGTGTAATTATTTGTGATAGACTATTCTATCAGTGATAGCACTCAATGATAGACTACATGCATTGTGATTGAAATCTATAAGTGATAGATGTCGTCTACCACGGATAGATTTGCCAAAACTATTTGCAAATATAACAAAATTAAAGTTTATTAGTGATAGAAATCTATCAACGATAGATTTTAATCACAATTGCAATTATTACTGATAACCTATTCTATTGTGATAGTGGTCTATCACTGATAGACTACATGCATTGTGATTGAAGTCCAGCAGTGCTAGGTGTCTATCTTGATATATTTTCCATATTTGCAATTTTTTTTTTTAAAAAAGCTGTTATATTTTCAAATAATAAACATTAAATTACTACCTATTATAATAATCCTATATTTTATATTTTATTTAAAATTTTAAATAATATTATTTTTATTTTATTTATCATAAATAGAAGAAAAAAATACAAGATAAAGAAGGAGATTGCGAGGAGTAAATGAAGCAAGAGGGAGAGCCAGACCAAGAGGAGAGAGCCCGAGTAAGAGGAAGAGACATAAAACAACGCGAGATCGTGATTTTGGAATGAGAGAGATAGTTTCTTCCTCAAAATTTGTTTGCTGAATAAAAAAATCTCGACTTTGGCTGGAAAAGAAAAACAATTGTGATCTTGTGATAAAAGAGATGTTTTCTTCCTCTAATTATTGTTTGTGAAAAAAAAATATCCTTCCTCGATGACTTTGGCCAAAAAAGAAAACAAATCTCATCATGGATCTTAATATATGATGTTGAAGGAGGGACGAATTCATAAAGTTTCCATCAAGGAAAAATTGTTTTTTAAAAAAATCTACCAAGCCCTAACCAATTGGAAAAAAAAATATATGAAAAAAATAAATACTAGTTAAAGAAGGAAAAATGTGGTGGGCTCCTAATATAATTTATTTGGAGAATGAGAAGAACCAACAACATCTAGAAGCTGAGACAAAGGAATGAGATTTGAAAAAAGTGCTCTTAAAAAGAGAAAGGAGTGAAAGAGAATTCCTTTTGTTTTAATATAGGGATATAAGAAGCAATTTTACTAGATGTTGACGCAAATAAAACCTTAAATAACTTTGGTTTCAAAAAGTACGTCATATCTCATATGGGTTTGGATTATCCGTACAAAAAAAAAACCCATTCTTCTTTACCAATAAAAGTTTGTGGATGTAATATTACAATATCTATAGTTTATGGGATTTATGCAAATTGCCAAAGTGGGCATAATTTAGTAATAATTGACAAATACTTCCCTTGAGGTTAGAGGTTTAGATCCACATATATATCTCATTTTATTGTCCCAAAAAAATATTTCCTTTTCTTAAAAAAAAATAGAAATTATGTCTGATGACCATCTTCAAGTCCCATTCTACAAAAATGTCCAAGATAGGAAAATTTTTCTGATTTAGAATTTTCATTTTTTTTGTGACAAATTTGCCCTTTTTAGCTTCCTCTCTCATCAATAAGTTTGCTCCATATTATCTCTCTTCATTCATTATTATACCCTTCTTGGCTTCATCGCTCCTCAATAAGTTTGGTCCATATTATCTCTCTTCATTCAATAATATCCCACCAAATTTTTCTGATTTTGAGGCATTTATGGAATTTTTAATAAATACGTTTTATTTTTTCCTTTTTTCATTGTTCTGAAAATTGTGTAATACATTATTTGCCTTTTTGCCTTCCATTTTTCGAACTTTTGGGATTTATATTGTCCTAAATCAACGATCTTTCTTCTTCATCTCCACCAACTTATCGATCTTCTTCAGCAACGGAAGAAAAGTTCAGCCGGCTCCAAATTTCTCATGGCGTCCAAATCCAAGAGCGAAAATCCTCCCACCGGTGATGGCGCTAGCCTCGGGTTTCTGTCTTTTCCTTTCTCAATTTGTTTACTTTCGGTCTTTATCTGAGGGAAGTTTGACTAGTTGGGGCAAAAGGATTTCGTTCACATAGATTTAAAGGAGGCGGCTATGGAATGCAAGTTACTGAAAAATCGATTTCTGCTTTTTCTTTCTTCTTATTGCTATATTCGTGGGACAGAAAATATCGAAGCCAAAACTTCTTATGCATTCACTTCTTTTTATATGTTAACTTTCATTAAATTACATATTTAACTTTCAACTTTTAAATTTTTGTTTGTCTTTTTTTAGTACAACAAGTTTTGAGAGTGGGGGATTTGAACTTCTAATATATAAATTTCTAATTATCATTGTTTGCAATTTTTTTTACTCTAGCCATAACCTAATATATAAAATTCATATACACCAGGATATATTATGCATACTTCACTAAGGCATATATTCATGGAAACAATATAATCTCAGCAATTATATATATATATATATATATATATATATATATATATATATATATATATATTTCAACATACAATATATAATCAGTATAATAAAACTATACATCCGTATTTATCAGATATCACATGTTTGCAATTTTTTTTCTCTAACCATAACCTGATATATATAATTCATATACACCGGGATATAATATGCATACAGAACACTAAGGCATATATTCATGGAAACAATCTCAGCAATCATATATATATATATATCACCATACAATATATAATCAGTATAATAAAACTATACATCTGTATTTATCAGATATCAAATATTTGCAATTTTTTTTACTCTAGCCATAACCTAATATATATAATTCATATACACCGGGATATAATATGCATACAGAACACTAAGGCATATATTCATGGAAACAATCTCAACAATCATATATATATATATCAACATACAATATATAATCAGTATAATAAAACTATACATCCGTATTTATCAGATATCAAATATTTGCAATTTTTTTTACTCTAGCCATAACCTAATATATATAATTCATATACACTGGGATATAATATGCATACAGAACACTAAGGCATATATTCATGGAAACAATCTCAGCAATCATATATATATATATATATATATCACCATACAATATATAATCAGTATAATAAAACTATACATCCGTATTTATCAGATATCAAATGTTTGCAATTTTTTTTACTCTAGCCATAACCTAATATATATAATTCATATACACCGGGATATAATATGCATACAGAACCTTAAGGCATATATTCATGGAAACAATCTCATCAATCATATATATATATATATATCAACTTACAATATATAATCAGTATAATAAGACTGTACATCCGTATTTATCAGATATCAAATGTTTGCAATTTTTTTTACTCTAGCCATAACCTAATATATATAATAATTCATATACACCGGGATATAATATGCATACAGAACACTAAGACATATATTCATGGAAACAATCTCGGAATGCAAAACGGCAAAAAAGGAAGAAAAAAAAAAGATTACCTAATTTCCCTAAAGCCTAAAAATAAAAAGATGCAAAACGACATAAAAAATCAGGAAAAAAAAAGACTACCCAATTTCACAAAAACGAAAAAAAAAATATATTAATGGGAGAGAGAGAAAATATTCTTCCATTATTGATGAGAGAGAGATGTTTGACCATTATTGATGGAAGAGAGAGAAAATGACCATTATTGATGGGAGAGAGAGAAAATGATCATTATTGATGGGAGAGAGAGAAAATATTCAGCCATTATTGAGGAGAGATGAAGCAAAGGACTCTTTGGTAAAATGACCATGACTTTCATATAAAAAATGGAGGCCCAATGTCTATTCTTGAAAAAAATAGTGTAGTTGGACAAAATTGAGAATAGGAGGTCCATTTTGGGCTATCCATGTAGTTATCTAAAAAAAAAATCATTTTATTCTCATTACTAAGAAGGGTTAAAATGTTGATGTCAACGGAAATGTCGAGGTCTCAATGGAAATGTCGATGGAAATATCGATAAAATGTCGAGATCGATATTTCTGAAAAAATATTTAAACTAAAAAAATTCAAACAAATATTTAAATAAACAAATAAATGTTTTACATTTTAAAAATAAGTTTAAATACTTTTTTATAAATATTATCTCCATATTAGTTACATTTTATTATTATTTTGTTTATATTTTATCAATTTCTTTACAATATAATGAAAATGTCGATTCATCCCACATGTTGATGTCGAATCCATGGACATGTGAAAATATGGATGTAAATGCCAATGTGTTGATGAAAATTTAATAGATTGGATGGGTGTTTGTGTTGTTGGGGCATGGTTCTAAGTGCTTGCCCCACCCAATATAATTTACATTGCATCTATTTGAAGGAATATCTTTTGATCTGTAGGGAGATCACTTCTTAATTTCTTTGTCTTAAAAAAGATATAGAAAATGGATAATTATGAGGGAAGGAGGATAATATTTCCTTTTTAAAGGTTTGTTTGGTTGACAATTAAGATTATATTTTATGTTTTCGGATTCACTAAGAGTTCAATGAATATGCATTTGTTGGAAGTGTTTTTTTAAAATTGTTTTTCAGATTTTTTGAATCAAATATTGGAAATTCTGAAAACAAATTTTTTTCGTTTTTCGTGTACTCAGATTTTGAATTTGAAATTTTAAAATACATAATTAAATTTAAAAAATAAAAACTTTAATAAATATAGTATTTAATGTTATAAACTCAATTCTTTTTTTTTTTTGTAAAATTAAAAATATATATAATATAATGTATTATAAATTATATGATATTGTAAAATAATAATTATACAAAATTTATAACATATAACATGTTTATAAATTAATTAATAATAGTTTATATTCCACTCAATATTTAGTTGATAACTACAGTTAGTTTATGGTTTATAAATATATTATGCAATTGTTTAAATTGGGATTCAATTTCTAAATCTGCTACCAAACAAAATATGAAATATGGAATTTCTTGTTTTCAAATCACCAACCGAACACACCTTAAATTTTCAATCATGTCTAATAAATTCTTAAACTTTCAAATTTGTGTTTAATACGTCATTAAATCATTCATCTATTTGATATTTTTTAAAATTCACAAATCTATCAGATACAAAATTTAAAAAAAAAAAAATGAGGGTTTTAATAGATAGAAAAAAAAATCAATTTTATATCTTATAAATTGGTTAAATGTTAAAACTACCAATATATTAGAGACCTATCAAACATAAAAATTAACATTTAGAAACCTATTAACAATTTTTAAAGTTTAGAAACTTATTTCACACCAAATTAAAAATAGGAGTATATTTAAACTCATTTAAAATTTAAGATTTATTAGACACAAATTTGAAAGTTGGAAGACTAAATTGGTAAATGCAACTTTAGAAAAATCAATATAAACTAATAAGGAATCTTTAGAATAAAACGAAAGCAAGACATCGTAATATCCAACCACTTCCCTGCATCCGCACTCCACCTTCCTCCTTTACGCTTTTACTATTATTATTTATTCTTTTAAAAATCACCTTTTTTTTTAACTGAAAAATAATTATAACAATAATATTTTAAAATTCACCTTTACGATTTCAAATTTTGAGACTTTTTTTTTTTTTTTTTTCAAATTTTGAGACTTAATATTGAGAGATAATGATAAGTTATGTTCTTATTTATATTTAAAAATAAAATTGAGACATTCTTGAAATTTATAAATTTATTTCTAAGTTAGTGTGCTTTGATTTATCTTTAAAATTATTGTTAAAATTATTTTGGTTCTATCTTTTAAAATGTCTATTTTAATCTTAAATTTTAAAAAAATAGTATTTTAGTTTTTATAGTTATTTTGTTTTTAACAAATTAGTGATCTAGCCCGTTAAGGTAAACATGATTTTGAGTCACATAGTTTAGAGATAATCATTGAACAAGGTAGAAATTTGATAAATATATATATATATATTAAAATAAATATTTTTGAAAGTTTATAAAAAAAATTGAATAAACATTGAGACAAAAATGGAATAAATATTCATGAACGGTGATAGAACAAAGTTAAAAGTTTAGATATCAAAAATAGTATTTAAACTTTAATAATTTAACTCTTATTTTGATTATTTAATTTTTATACGGTATTTCATCTCCAACTTTAAACTTTTGAGTATTTTATTATATCCATTTGAAATCCTAATTCCAGTCCTGTAATTTATATAAAATTTATTTTAGAGCTCATCGTTAGTATTGTTTTTTCGAAAAAAATTTAAATCTCATTCATTCACACAATATTTTCAAGATTATTTTATTTTAGTTTAGACTTTTATCTTAAAAATAATGATTTTAAACTATTAAAATATTTATTAAAACCATGAAACTATTCTATTTTAGTTTGTTAGTTAAAAATACCTTTTGGTCTCTCTACCGTGAGACTTATTCTATTCTAGTTTCTAAATTTTCACCCGTTTAAAGTTGGTCCATATGCTTTCAACATACGTCAAAATTAGTCTTTACTGTTAGCTTGAAGTTAATTTTTACCTAATTCATCAAAAGAATAATAACAATTTTCATTCAAGAATATTCACCATATGAGAATATTTTTTCAAATTTTTAGACAAAAGGATTATAGAAACTATTTTTTTTTAATGAAATTTAACCATAAATGAACCTTGGAGACTAATTTTGAAATATATTTAGAAATACATGAATCAAATTTGGACATTTAAAAGTAAAAGGACTAAAATCAAACAAATTCCAAAGTATATGGACCAAAATGATATTTTAACTTCAATTCTTAGACTTTATCTTAAACAAAAGGATTTTTTTTTCTTTCAAAAAAAAAAAAAAAAAAACAAAAGAATTTTTTTTCTTTTTTTGACTCAAATAAAATAAAAGGATTTTAAAACTACTAAAATAGAACTTTCAAATTTATTTTATTTTAGTCTATTTTTAAAATGTTAACTTGAACATTAAAAAGATAATTATTTTAGTTTTTTAATAAACAGAGAAAAAAAATTATAATTGAATCCTATTTTAATTTTTTTACTAAATAATTTTTTTTAAAAAAATTAATAGTATGCACTTAATCAAAAAAAAAAAAAAAAAACTAATAACAAAAACTCAAATAGAAAAATTAAAAAAAAAAAAAAAAAAGCAAAACACAGTTATTATTATTATAATTATTGTTTTTGGTTAAAAATCACTTTTAGTCCTTGAACTTTCATGAAAGTAACAATTTAGTCCCTGAACTTTGAATTGTAACGATGTAGTCGTTGTACTTTCAATTTTGTAACAATTTAGTCCCTAAACTTTCAATTTTGTAACAATTTAATCCCTGAATTTTAATAAGTAACAATTTAGTCCCTGTACTTTCAAATTTGTAACGATTTAGTCCCCATCATGAAAAACTAAGGTAAAGATTTAATGAAATTTATTACGTAGATAAATTAATCAACTAATTTGGGACCCAATATGTTTATAAGCTACAAAGTTCAATCATTAAATAATAAAAATCGATATTTATTTTGATGATTTTTTTTTTTTGCGACAAGGATTAAATTGTTACAAATTTGAAAGTATAAGGACTAAATTGTTACAAATTTGAAAGTATAAGGACTAAATTGTTACTTATTAAAGTTTAGGAACTTATTTCAAAAAAAAAAAAAAAAAGTTTAGGAACTAAATTGTTACAAAATTGAAAGTACAAGGATCAAATCGTTAAAATTCAAAATTTAGAGACCAAATTGTTATTTTCATGAAAGTTTAGGAACGAAAAGTGATTTTTAACAAAATTTCTAAGAGAAGGTTTGATCCCACCAAATTCACTCAACTAAAACAGAATTATAACAGCCAACATCAGCATATCAGCATTTTCGAGAGAGAAGAAAAAAAAAAGGAAAAAAACCAGAATTAAAATTTCAGGATAGAATAAACCCCCTAACTTAAAGTTATGGAATCCATTGAAAAAAAGAAAGAGTGGGCAGTGGCAATAAATAATGGATTAAACGAACTCTCTCTTAACTCTGTCAGTATCTGGGCACAGTTTTTCAAACTTTTTCAACTCCTTCAAATTCAGAAAAGAACCAACAACAATTTTGTTGGAGCAGCCTCTCTCTTTTTCTCTCTGGGCCATATGGGTATTCTTCGGAAATAACAGAGGAATTGGGAGAGGGGAAAGAAAGAGGCAAATTCTCCGGCCGAAGTTTTGTGGGTTTGGTCGCAAATTTTTGGGGCTTTGCAGTGTTTTCGAGAGGATTATTGAAGGATGTTTGGGTGCGGGGGTTGGTGCTGGAATGGCGTCGTTGATCCTCTAGACTTGTGCCTTTCTTCTGAGCCTCAACCCTTCTCTCTGCCTTTGCCCCTTCCGAATTGGCCTCCGGGTATTAGTTTTTGCTTTTGATTCATTAGAAGGGCCAAATTGGGCAAGTTTTTGCTTATTGGAATGGTCAAATTGATGTTGGAAGTTGTTCGGATTGCTGGATTTTTATGCTGGTTTTTTTTTTTTTTTTTGAGTTATCTTTTTTGGGTTCTCTTTCTTTTAGCCCTTTGGTGGGGTTTTGTTTATTTGTTGTTTTAGCTTAGGAGAACCAGATTTTGCTAGTTTTTGCATATTGGAATGGTCAAATTGATGTTGGAAGTTGTTTGGATTGCTGGTGTTTTTTTGCTGATTTCCTTCTGGGTTCTCTGTTTTGGTTCTTCCTTTCAAACCTTTGGTGGGTTTTTGTTTTTTTTTTTATTTGTTGTTTTATTCTTCTCTGTAGAAGAACCAAATTTAGCTAGTTTTTGCTTATTGGAATGATCAAACTGATGTAGGAAGTTGTTTGGATTACTTGATTTTTATGATGGTTTCTTTCTGAGTTCTCTGTTTTGGATTCTTTTCTTTCAACCCTTGGTGGATTTTTGTTTATTTGTTGTTTTTCCTTTCTTTTTAGAAGAACCAAATTTAGCTAGTTTTTTGCAGATGGGGATGATCAATGATGTTGGAAGTAATTTGAATTACTGGTTTTTTATGCTGGTTTCTTTTTGGGTTCTCTGTTCTGGATTCTTTTTCTTTCAACCCTTTGGTGGATTCTTGTTTGTTTATTTGTTGTTTTAGCATTCTCTTTAGAAGAACCAATTTAGCTAGTTTTTGTATATTGGGTTGATCAAACTGATGTTGGAAGTTGTTTGGATTACTGGGTTTTTGTGCTTTGGATTCTTTCTCTCTCTCTTTTTGCTGGTTTTTTTTTTTTTTTTTTTTTGGAGGAGTTGAAGAATTTCTCTTCCTTTGGGGATTTGAGAGTAGTGATCGTTATAAGAACTTCTTGAGTTCCATCTGCTAAACTACCATTAGACCCATAAGCTTGAGTATAACTCAATTAGTCAAAGTATTAGTAACCTTCTTAAAAGATGTAGATCTGAATCCTCTTAAACTTAAGCCGATGGGTTAGGTTATATTTGATATTTCATTTATATTCTTAACACTTCCTCTCTCTCATGTGGACTTGAATATTGATTCAAGAAGGCTTAACATGTGAACCATTAATATCAATCGGGAAAAACGACATTGCAAGAATTCTAATAGAACCACTCTGATACAATATTAAAGCAGTTCCAAACTCCAAAGCTTAGCTTTAGTTTTACGTTATGGCGTGTTTGATCTTTTATATATGTTCTTAATACCATCTACTTTTGCAGCCATGTGAAGCTTCTTTTTGTGAATTTGTTCACTAGGAAAAGGTTTTGCCACTGGAAGAATAAACCTTGGAGAGATAGAAGTTTCCAAGATCACAAAATTTGAGAAAGTTTGGAGTTGCAGCCATGGTGCCATATTTTACAGGCCTCAGGCTGTCCCAGATGGCTTTTTCTGCCTTGGTCACTACTGCCAGCCCAGTGACCAGCCATTAAGAGGCTACGTTCTGGTTGCTCGTGATACATCAGAAGTTAGCAGTGTCGACAACTTGGTCAGTGAAAAACCTGCTTTAAAGAAACCTGTAAACTATACGTTAATCTGGAGCTCCGGTTCACATAGAGTGGATTCTGGTTTTATTTGGCTGCCTAATGCCCCAGATGGTTATAGAGCCGTGGGATTCTTGGTCACTGACAAGCCAGAGGAGCCTGCAACCGATGATATTCGATGCGTGCGAGCTGATCTTACGGAGAGATGCGAGACTAGTGACTTTATTGTTACCATTAAGTCCAAAGCTCAATCGTTCCATGTTTGGAAAACAAGACCTTTTGAAAGAGGAATGTACCAGAGAGGTGTTTCTGTGGGCACGTTCTTTTGCTGCACTTCATTGAAAGAGTATCTTGATATTTCCTGTCTGAAGAATCTCAATCCCACATTTGAAGGAATGCCAAATCTGAACCAGGTTGAGGCACTCATTGGGAATTATGGGCCAACCGTCTTCTTTCATCCGGACGAGGCATATTTCCCATCATCGGTGCCATGGTTTTTCAAAAATGGTGCACTTTTGTATCGAAATGGTGAGACGAAGGGCGAGCCTATTGACATTAGAGGTTCCAATCTTCCTTGTGGAGGGGAAAATGATGGTGAGTATTGGATAGATCTGCCAACAAACGAAAATGCTAGAGAAACTTTGAAGAGTGGTGACATCGAAACCGCTAGACTCTATGTTCATGTTAAACCAGCACTAGGAGGAACCTTTACTGATATTGTGATGTGGGTTTTCTGCCCATTTAATGGACCAGCAGCCATCAAAGTTAGTTTTCTGAATATCAATCTGAAGAAGATTGGGGAGCATGTTAGTGATTGGGAACACTTCACACTCCGAATCAGCAACTTTTCCGGGGAGCTATGGCAAGTGTACTTCTCGGAGCATAGTGGTGGGAAATGGGTCGGTGCTTCCGACTTGGAATTCATTCAAGGCAATAAGCCGATCGTATATTCGTCGAAACACGGTCATGCTAGCTTCCCACATCCTGGGAGCTATCTTCAGGGGTCAGTAGCTGGAATTGGAGTGAAGAATGATGCAGCTCGGAGCAAGTTTTTTGTCGATTCGAGCATCCAATACGAAATCATTGCTGCTGAATATCTTGGCAATGGTGTCATTGCTGAACCAGATTGGTTACAGTACATGAGAGAGTGGGGTCCAACTGTTGTGTACAATTCGAGATCGGAGATCGAAAAACTGATCGATCTCCTTCCTTTGTTTGTCCAGTTTTCGTTGGAAGATCTACTCGCTCTGTTCCCAACGGAGCTCTATGGTGAAGAAGGACCAACTGGACCAAAGGAGAAAAACAACTGGTTTGGAGATGAAAGATGCTAGAGATATATTTATAGTTATACCATACAAATTTATCAAATAACAACACCACAACAAGAATAGCTATCAGTCAACTCTTTAAAATGGTTGTTTCTTGATAACATAATGGTGAAAGTGAGCAGATTGGTCAAAATGGAAAATTGCCTACAGAATGGAG
Organism: Luffa aegyptiaca; assembly: GCA_017139565.1. Taxonomy (NCBI): domain Eukaryota; kingdom Viridiplantae; phylum Streptophyta; class Magnoliopsida; order Cucurbitales; family Cucurbitaceae; genus Luffa; species Luffa aegyptiaca. The sequence continues at coordinate 32,165,067 of CM029397.1, forward strand.
ATTAGCTTTTGTAATGTGTTTAGCTTGATCATTCTGTTACAGTTCTTGCTGTTCTTGCTGCTGATACGACTTACGAGTTCGGATCGTCGAGTGTAGTCTTGCAACACGTGTACTATATTTTTCCATTGTAAAAGTATTGAATTTTTGTGGTCCGTGAGTTAAGATTGAATCTCTTCCCCTGAGATGGGACGATAATGAATTTAAAGAAAAGAAAATGGTGAAAGAATGAGAGAATGATTAGAATTTCATTGAATACTTCTTATAGATACACAATATAATTGATTTAAATCTTATTTTGGTTAGTGAACTTTTACATTTATTTCATATTGGTTCATAATTTTGAAATGTCTATTTTAATTTTTTAAGTATTTTGTTTGAATCCTTAAATTTTTGATAGGGCATAGCGAGCTATTTTTCCATGTTCATTTTAGTTAGTCTTTAAGTATTATTTGACCAATTTAATGCACTTTCATGTTCTTTTTGTAGGAATTGATTATTGAAGCTAAATCGAGGAATTGGAGTTGATCGGGTCTTTGGGATGCTAAAAGAAGCCAAAGAAACGAAAAGGAATCAAGTTGGAGGTTTATCAAAAGTGGAAGACCCGAGAGCAAGCGTTGAGACGTTGCTTTCTTGGCATCTCGATGCTAGTTAAATTCCATATATGAATTGAGCGGTAATCAGCACAGCGTCTCGACGCTATCGATTTTTCCTTATACAGAATGGGCGGCAAAGGGATTGTTGGGTTTTACGTCCTAAAACTCGTAGATAGTAAATGCAACAAAGTTAATTATAATCGATAAAGCGTTATTGAAAAATGATTCAATAAGTGGTTATTGAATGATTGTTTAAATTATGCATCAATTAACCCAAATCCAATAAACTAACATCCATGGCTATATGATATGAATACTTAAACTTTATGTAGTGACATAAAAGTGGATCAAGTTCAAGTAATAGCCTAAACGGTCTATAGTATAGGGATAAGGCTGGGTACCTTAACCTGGGAACACTATGTGATGCGGCCAACTTTGTATATAGTGCAAATGATGTGATCCTGAATCGTTCATGTAGAGACATGTGAGTGGGGGCGTTCTATGCAAATGAGTTTGCATAAGACCAGGACCGAGAAATAAGTCACTCTTGTTTTATAACGTCGTTTGCTGACAAGACGGACTATTTTCATGCAATGACCTAGGTAACTCGATCTTAATCCTAAGCTAACTATGGACTTCTGTTTATTCGAGATTATCCTTCGATTTGCATGGGTGAGAGTGGCTCATCATCGCCGACTCAATATGCCTACCATTTTGGAGATAAGTCTGGGTAGATAGCTGGGGACATAGTCCTACAAGACGGAATTCACTCCTACCCAATTTAAGGGATAGTAGAGAGGTTGTTCTCTTAAGTACTGAGTCCGGGACTTGAACAAAGGGATCCCGCCCTCTCATTGGCCCGAGAGGTATTAGGTTTAGTGGTCGGACCATAAACCAATTGTTCATTAGGGACTCAATGAAGACTTAAGGAACAAGATGTAACTTCAGGGGTAAAACGAACATTTGACCCAGCTATAGTTACAAACAACCTGTGAAGGGTCGACTTGCTAATCATGGTCATATCGGGTGGACAGAAATATATCTACAGTGAGGGGAGTTCAACTATCGGGTTATAGTGGAGTGTCTCGGTAGTTAACGAATGTTGGTTAACTAGGTTAAAAGGGTTTAGCCAGTTAATCTCGGATCGTTAGAGCCCATGATTTGTAGGTCCATTAGGTCCCCCTGCTAGCTCATACGGAATAAACCTTAGAACAGTGTGATGATAGAGTTTGAATCGTTCAAATTCGCTTTAGGGAGTTAACGTGAATTGTTTGTGATATTATTGACGAAATGGTTTGATTACAAATTAAACTAAGTTAAAAAAGAGTTCGAAATATTTAAATAACGATTTAAATATTGCAAGTATATATGTGATATGTATTTCAGTTTGAAATTGAATAGTGATTCATATTCATTATTTTTTTTAGAGAGATCGAGATTAAAACAATTATTTAATTTGGTATTTGATATTAAATTAAATAATTACAATTAATTAAAAAGTTTAATTAATTAAAACTGACTTTTCTAAAAATTAATTAATTGAATTCATTTTTATTTAAAATCAATTTGTGAAATTGGAGAATGAATTTCAAGATTGAAATTCATATGGTGGCAAATTCTCCTAATCTCAATTCATGCAAAATTAGAGGTTTTGACACCTCATATCATGAGTAATCCAATTGCACTTTGGATTGTCTTGATATATATACAAAGTTTTGCATGAAAACAATGGGGATGGATGCAAAGTCTCTCTCAAAAACCACAATACAAAAACTCTCTCAAGCTTTATTTCCTTTCTTGATTCCTTCATATATTCATCACAAATTCGAGTCCCACAACTCGTTCTAAGGTCGGAGGATAGCGGGGAAGATCACGGTGGTTGTCCCAAGCCTGTTCGTGTTCAATTTCATCCAATGAAGCTCTTGAATTTCAAGCCAAAAGATTGGTAAAACTTGATGCTCTGTTTTTCGATCATGATACATAGCATGCTTTGTTCATAAAATTAAACGAAATTTGAGATGCTTTGATCCAAATCGCTTCCGCTAGTGTTTCGTACACTCCTTTAGGGACAGTGTCGCGACGCTGTCGACAGATTCCTATAAATAGAATATGATGTGCTTGAAGGAATTGAATCCTTAAGCGGAAGCGAATTGAATCGAGCGTGATTTAATTTCAATTATTTCGAATACCGATACGTTGGGCAAAATTAGAAACTTATTTTCTAAACTAGATTAAGCATGCAATTACAGATCTAAAACAATTTTAGATACATGAAAACTTACATGTTGGAGACCGGGATTCACTGCACGATGCTCCAATAATTGTACAACGACATCTTCTTCCAAGAACACGACCAATCGCGAACACCCGCTATTCTCTAGATCCATGAGGTAGAGATTGTGGGATCTCAATCTTGAAAAGTTGGGAATATTTTTCTTTGAGAGAAAACCGTGAATGAGAGAAAAAACTCTTCCATCTTTTTGCGTTAAACTGGGAGAGTCATACGTGAGTTGGGTAACCCCCTCTCCACTTAACGATAAGTGGGGAGGGAGTTAAAACCCTACTCAATTTAGATCGTTGGATCAAATCCAAACGATCTTGGCCGTCTATTAATTAAATAATAATAACCATTTAATTAATTAATTAATTATAATTAATTAAAATAATATTAATTAAATCAATTATGACATAAGGTATTTAGTTAAATTTGAATCATATTAAATTGAATTAAATTGGCCATTCAATTAATCTCATTAATTGAATCCAAATTAATTAAATATCCAATATTTAATTAATATTACAATTGAATCATTTTCAATTTTAATCTCTCTCATTTAACCTATAGTTTTAATGTGCATCATAATGTACATTAATATAAACTATAGTATTAATTTGATTAAATCATATTTAATCAAATTAATTTAAACTAATTAATTAATTCTCCAATTAATTAATTCTTTAATTAAATATCAAATATTTAATTAATTATCTATTTGAATTAAATTCAAATAATTCTCTCATATACTATAGTTTTAATATGAATCTCTATTCATATTATTTTAACCTATAGTTTAATATGAATCTAATTCATATTTAATATTTGAACTTCTTCAAATATTTAATTCTCTCATTAATTAATTTTGAATCATATCCAAAATTAATTTATAATATAAAGTTTAATTCACCAATTAAACTTATATTATAATGTATCTTTATACATTATTTTAATTGTATCAAATACAATAAAATTCCCTTAACGAATTTGAACACACTTCAAATTCTATTCAAGACTATTTAACCTCAGAATCTTTTACGAGCTAGCAGGTGGACCTAATGGACCTACAGATCAGAAGCTCCAACGATACGAGACTAATTGGCTAAACTCATTAACCAAGTTAGTCAACATTCGTTAACTGTGGGTCACTCCACTAAAGACTCACAGCTGCACTCTTCTCACTGTAGAATATTTCTGTGTCCACGGATATTGACCAATAACAGTAAGTCAATCCTTCACAAGTGTTCGTAACGCCAGTTGGGTCAAATTACCGTTTTACCCCTGGGTTACCTCTGGATCCTTAAGTACCACTGATTCCTCTAATGAACAATCTGTTTATGATCCAATCAATAAACAGCAGTTCCTCTCGGGCCAGGAGAGGATGGGCGCCCTTGTTCAAGACCTGGAATCAGCCCTTAAGGGAACACACATATGCTTACCCCAATAGGGGAAGGAGTGAATTTCATCTTGTAATGTTATGTTCCCAGCCCACACTCGGTCTTGCCCTTGAAATGGCAGGCTTATTGAGTCGGCGAACCGGCCACTCTCACCCATACAAATCTAAGGACAATCCCTCCTGAAAGGGGTTCATAACATACTCAGGATTGAGATTGAGTTACCTAGGTCATCCTATTGAAATAGAAACCTAAACTAGTTAACGGTGTTACATCTAGTGGTTACTATTTTGCAGTCCGGTCTTATGCAAACTCATTGCACAGAATACCCCCACTCGCATGTCTCCTACATGGTTGCTTTGGATCATTGCATCCGTATTGAATACAAAGTGGGCCGTATCACATAGTGTCACCAGGATAAGGTACCCAGCCTTATCCCTATACTATAGACCATTTAGGTTGTTACTTGAACATTGATCTCCGTATGTCCCCACATACTAGTTCAAGTTTCATCTAAACAACCTAGGATCTTAGTTTATTGGATTTGGGTCAAATTGTGCAATTTCATAAACAATAACTCTTTATTGTAAAATCTCAATAACAACGTATTGATACAAGTAAACAATTTGTCACCATTCACTATCTACGAGTTTTAGGGCATAAAACCCAACAGTGCTACAGATTGGGAGAGTCAATTTGATTCAATTTTAGTCCTAAAATCGACTAGAGACCTTCTGTGAGAGCTGAAACAATGTGGATGAGGGGGATTCAAGGCTTAACTCGTGGGGATCGTGATGGGAACTTGCGGTTTCGGCGACATTAGCGTTTATTCTCTTTTCTTCCCTTTCTTTAGTTGTTTTAATGGCCTTTTCAGATTTAGCTTACATCACAACGCCATGTATAAGTAGCTAGATTTGTTTTCTTAGGGATTGATGTAGCCTTATTTGATGGATGTTTAATGCTTTGAACTTATTTATACAATTTATGGGTTTAATGCTTTTAATTCAATGACCATGAGTTAAATGATGTTTTCTCTAATTCTTGCTTGGGAGAGGGGACTTAGTCTAGATAAATAAATTGCATAAATAGAATAATCCTAAGATCGGGAGATTTAGGATGGTTGTAGAAATCGTTAATAGGATTCAATTTAAATCATGCATATGAATGTATCTCGATAGGGATATCGGGTTGATCATATGTGTGAGAATTATTTATGCTCGGGAGATATAAATATGAGATTAGAAAATCCTAGATTTATGAGTCATTGCATGTCCATTCATCCATTAATTAATTCACAACCCCAATAGGTGAAATCATTTCCCTAAGAGTTTTTATTAATTGAATTCCATACTTTTTAGCTTTTGTGTCTTGACTTTCTCATTATTACTAAGTTTAAATCCCTAAATAAAATTGGACAAGATCATTCGCAGTAATTAATTTGGTTAGAAACCCAATTCAGAGGACGACACTCGTTAACACAAAAATCACTATATTAGAACTTGACTCATGCGCTTGCGATAGGAAAATTTCACATCAAGTTTTTCGCGCCGTTGTCGAGGATTGACATAGTTAGTCAAATCGATATTGTGAAAAGATTGTTCGGTCTTAATTTAGAGTGTATTTTTATTTTTTTAGGTAGATTGCAAATTTTTCCTTTTTTTCTTGCTTTCTTTCCATATTTATTTTGTCCTTTATGGTTGTTTTCCTTATTTGTAATTTCCTATTTTAGTGCTTTTCTTTTTGTTTGATTTTTTTTCCTTATTTGCTTATTTTTCTTTCCTTGGTTATTTTCCTTATTTGTTTTAGCTTTCCTTATTTGATTAGAGTTTCCTTTTCTAGTTTTTCCTTATTTGTGTCTTTCCTTTTTTGTTATTTCATTGTTTAGGTTAGGTTAGATTGTGCATGCGAAAGGATAGGGATTTGGCCTTAGTACCTTTGGACCCCGAAATCAAGAGGACAATTAGTAGGTTTCGAAGGGAAACTAAAGAACTTATCCAAATGGCCGATCCAAATCAACCTGAGGAGCCAAAACCCATTAAAGACTACTTTCAGTCCGTGTTTCAAGGGCAACAATCGGGGATTTTTCATGCCTAGATTAATGCCAACAATTTTGAGCTAAAAACCGATCTCATCCAAATGGCTCGAGATTGCACGTACAGAGGATCACCCACAGATGATCCAAATTCTCACTTGAAATCCTTTCTAGATATCTGTGGGACGGTAAAAATTAATAGTGTTACTGAGGATGTCATTCGCTTACATTTATTTCCCTTTTCTTTGCAGGATAAAGCTCATGATTGGTTGCAGTCTATTCCTCCTGGAAGCATCACCACTTGGGATGCTTTGGTCCATGCATTTTTAAAGAAATTTTCCCTCTTGCTAAGACGGTCAAGCTGAGGATAAAGCTCGTGATTGGTTGCAGTTTATTCCTCCTGGAAGCAACACCACCTATGATGCTTTGGTCCAGGGATTTTTAAAGAAAATTTTCCCTCCCGCTAAGACGATCAAGTTGAGGACCGAAATTGGGACGTTCCAACAACAGTTTGATGAGCAGTTGTTCGAGGCATGGGAGCGTTACAAAGAGTTGCTGAGGAAGTGCCCTCAGCATGGATATCCCGACTGGTTACAAATCCAACTCTTTTACAATGATTTAAATCCCAGTACTAGAATCATTGTTGATGCAGCTGCAGGTGGGACTCTGTTGTCCAAGACCGTGGAGAATGCACGTACATTACTGGAGGATATGGCTACCAACAGTTACCAATGGCCATCTGAACGGTCTACACCAAAGAAAATGGCAGCTGGGGTGTTCGAAATTGATAACATAAGTGCCTTGCAAGCTCAAATGTCCTCCCTTGCTAATGCATTTTTAAAATTTTTTAGGTACAGGGAGCACAGTCTATCGAGACAGCAGCTGCCATTGTGTCCTAGTCTCAAGAGGAGACCACCATGGAACATGTTCAGTATGTTTCAAATTCTAATTTTAGGGGATATAATAATTCTACACCTACACATTATCACCCTAATAATAGGAACCATGAGAATTTGTCGTATGCTAATAATAAAAATGTTTTAAATCCTCATGGTTTTGCCCCTTAAAAGCAAGAAAATAAACAATCTCTTGAGGATCTTGTTGGAGCCTTTATTGAAGAATCAAGTAACAGGACCAATAAGCTGGAGGAGACAGTGATCGCCATCAACACTACAATGACTGACCACAGCGCAACGATAAAAAACATTGAGACTCAACTGGGACAATTGGTAAGTGTTGTTAACACACTGCAAAAAGGTAAGGCCCCGGCTAAGCAGAAGAGGTCTCAAATGGAATATTGCAAGACCATCATTGTACATGACGTGGAGGAGGCTTAAGAAGCCGAAAAACCAGAAACTGATGAGTCAGATAGCCCCACTAGAGAAGCTGAAGAGGATTCATCCTCAAACGAAGCTGAAAAGCTTAATTCTGATCCTCTTATTCCTTTTCCTACTATTTTAGTTCCAAAGCTGAAGAAAAAGAGAAAGAAAAATTCTGCAACACAATTTAAAAAGTTCTTAGATGCCTTTATGAGTCTTTACATTAATTTACCTTTTGCAGAGGCATTAGAGCAAATGGCCAATTATGTGAAGTTCATGAAGGAATGACTTTCGAGAAAGAAGAATGAGAAAAGAATGGAAACAGTGTACCTCACCGAGACTTGCAATGCGAGACTTAAACCGAGCGTACCAACAAAATTAACAGATCCAAGGAGTTTTTCTGTTCCTTGTAGCTTTAGTAATCATTCATTTCGTGCTTTGTGTGACCTAGGAGCTAGCATTAATGTGATTCCCTTATCATTATGCAAAAGGTTACAAATAGGAGAAATTAAACCTACAGCTGTGACATTGCAATTGGCTAACCAATCTATTGTTAGCCCTATTGGAATTATTGAAAATATGTTAATTAAAGTAGGTAAATTTTTTCTACCTGTTAATTTTTATGTGATGGATGTTAAAGAGAACCCCCTTAACGCCAGTTATTCTAGGAGACCATTCCTCTCTACTGGGCGAGTCATCATTGATAAAGCGTAAGGAGCTCATCATTAGGGTTTAACAGGAGAAAGAAATTCTTAAAGCCTTTGAGGACCCTAAGAACCCTTCTAAGACAATGGTGGTGGGCTACAGAAAAGGTGTCAGAAAGAGCACCATTGATGGACCTCCTGACATTAGACCTCCTTGACGCAGACACGGTCAACACGTCGAGCTAAAGACGTTAAACAAGCGCTTTTGGGAGGCAACCCAAGTAAGTTTTGTTTTTTTGTTTTGTTTTGTTTTTTTATATTTTATTGTTGTTTTTTTTGTAGGCCTTTTGATCCCGTGACTCTTATCTTTGCTAGCATTCATGAGAAGGTCATCATTCCAAGGCAGTATTATTCACTCATTCCATTCTTTTCTTGTTCTAATGCTTGATTAGGCTTTACTTTTATATACATTGAGGACAATGCATGTTTTAAGTTTGGGGGTGGAATGTTTTGCTTGTTGAGCCCTTGAGCATCTGAGTTCTGGCTATAATTTTTGAGCTTATTGTGAATTTGGCATGTGGTTGTTTTTTTATGCTATTTTTGCATGATTATGATTTCCTAGAATAGGTTTTCTTGTCAATTTTTAAGCTTTTGATGAGTTGTAAGCATGAGTGCCCCAAAATGGAGACTTTTTAAAATTTTTCTAGGAGATGTCTTGCATTAGTGGAATATTTTCCTTGGTTTAGAATTGGACTTGAATGCTTAGGAGCAAATTATTAGGTTCATATGCTTGTTGTCACCTCGATAGGTGTAGGGAGGAGTTAAGAGTTAATTTTTTGCAAATTAGCATTTTTAATCTTGTCTTGGAGGAAAGAAAAGAATATATGCTTATCATGCTCATAAAGAAAAAAATCATTCTTGTCTTTACATTTGAAAGAAAATAATGTCGGCTTGTGTACACAATATGCAATGTTTAATAATGCTTTAGGCAAAAAGAGCTACCCCTGTTATGATCAGTTAAGCCAACTAAGGGTTAAACTCGGGTTATGGGTCCCTACAATAGGTGTGTGAAAGCTAGTGCCACTTTTAATTGCTTAATTCAATTGTAATTTAAAAGCACCAAGGTATGGATAAAAACAAACTAATTTGTTCCATTGGCTCATTAGTAAATCCTTAGTACTAGTGTAGAGGGAAGATGAGTTGAGAGTTTAATAATCCAATCTCGAGCTAGTAGAGTCTAATCTAATTAAGTTAGATCTCTCTTGTGCAAGTTAATTTTGAAAAAATTTTGATTTGTCTCCTTCATTGAGCCCTATGTGCATGTCTCTTAATTGCTTAATTATTGACTTGTGAGCCTTGAGGAATGAGTTATGTTTGTTGCATCTATTTACAACCTATGCTGGATTTTTAGTTTGTTCGAGAACTAGCAAAAGCTTAAGTTTGGGGGTGTTTGATAGCGCGCGTAGCGAGCTATTTTTCTCTGTTCATTGTAGTTAGTCTTTGAGTATTATTTGGCCAATTTAATGCACTTTCATGTTCTTTTTGTAGGAATTGATTATTGAAGCTAAGTCGAGAAATTGGAGTTGATCGGGTGTTAGGGACGCTAAAAGATGCCAAAGAAATGAAAAGGAATCAAGTTGGAGGCTTATCAAAAGTGGAAGACCCGAGAGCTAGCGTCTCGATGCTGCTCTCTTGGTGTCTCGACGCTAGTTAAATTCCATATATGAATTGGGCGGTAATCAACATAGCGTCTCGACGCTATCGGTTTTTCCTTATTCAGAATGGGCAACAAAGGGACAGCGTCGCGATGCTGTCCATAGCGTCTCGACGCTGTTGACAGATTCCTATAAATAGAATATGATGTGCTACAGATTGGGAGAGTCCATTTGATGCAATTTTAGCCCTAAAATCGACTAGAGACCTTCTGTGAGAGCTGAAACAAAGTGGAGGAGGGGGATTCAAGGCTTAACTCGTGGGGATCGTGACGGGAACGTGTGGTTTCAGCGACATTAGCGTTTATTCTCTTTTCTTCCATTTCTTTAGTTGTTTTTATTACCTTTTCAGATTTAGCTTACATCGTAACGCCATGTATGAGTAGCTAGCTAGATCTGTTTTCTTAGGGATTGATATAGCCTTTGGGCGTTGTTGGATTATTTTATAGATGTTTAATGCTTTGAACTTATTTTTGCAATTTATGATTTTAATGCTTTTAATTCAATGGTCATGAGTTAAATGATGTTTTCTCTAATCCTTGCTTGGGAGAGGGGACTTAGTCTAGATAAATAAATTGCATAACTAGAATAATCCTAAGATCGGGAGATTTTGGATGGTTGTAGAAATCGTTAATAGGATTCAATTTAAACCATGCATATGAATGAATCTAGATAGGGATATCGGGTTCTAGAGGACGACACTCATTAACACGAAAATCACTATATTAGAACTTGACCCATGCGCTTGCGGTAGAAAAATTCCACATCATCAAAAAATAATTATTTTTGTCCTTCTGTTGTTAAGTCACTTGATATTTGTCCATCTAGTACCTAGTTCAGTGGCTCCAATATATGCCCCTACTTTGGCAGTTTCATATGCATATTTAGAGCCATGCTCACATTGTTAAACAATCCCAAAACAATTTATTTTCTAAAAGTTTGGAGATTAGATATTTTAAAAATTCAAAGATCAAAATGAAATAAATCTAAGAATTTAGGCTTTAATAATCATTTACTTTTTGGTTTTTGAAAATTATACTTGTTTTCTCTCAATTTTCTTACAATGCTTTTTATCTTTGCAAGTGACACATTTGAATTCCTGGACAAGTTATACAAACAAAAACAAAATTAAAAAAAAAAAACTATTTTTTTTAGTTTTCAAAATTTGACTTGGATTTTAAAAACATTAGAAAAAGATAGATAACGAAACAACAAATAAACTTATAGGTAGAAATAAACATAAGTTTAATTTTTAAAAACAAAAAACCAAATGGTTATAAGGGTCTTAGGGACTGAAATAGATATTTTGAAAGATTAGAAACTAAAATAGATATTTTGAAAGTTTTTTTTTTAGTACAAGATATTTGGAAAGTTTATGAGCATGAACAAAATAATCCTAAAATTGAAGTTCACTAACAAAAATAAAATTTAAATCAAAATAAATCAACAGAGTTAAGAATAATATAATAACAATCGTCTTTGCACATGAAAGAAAAGAAAAAGATGCTTTCAAATTTTAGTATTCAATGATCCATTAACGTCTTTGAATTGAATTGTTTTTTTTTTTTTTTTTTTGAGTCATCTTTGAATTGAATTCATTTGTACGACTTTTCTTCACAATTTCACTGTTTTTTTTTTTTCAATTCCAATTCATTTGTAATCTGTCCTCTTTTCTATCCAAAAAAAAAAAAAAAAAGTAGTCTATCTTCTTTCTTAAATTCGTCCCAAACCAAACATGACCTCTTTTTGAAATTTTACATGCTTAAAATAGATTTGTTTAAGGGTGTGTTTGGTTTAACTTTTCAAGTGTTTAATTTTGTGAAAAAACCATTTTTAAAAAATTTATAGTGTTTGGCAATCACTAAAAACAACTTATTAGAAAATGAGATTGAAAAATAAATCATTTTGAAAGAAACACTTGAAACCAACTTCTTTAAAAAGAGATTTTAAGTATACAATAACTTGTGTATAAAAACACTTATGTGGAAATGTAACTAAACATATGAGTGTTTAAATTCTAAACAATTTTTATACAAAATGTTTTTTAAAAATTGCATTCTTGAAAAACATTTAAATTAAAATGTATTCCAAACGAACCCTAAGTTTCCTAAATCATCTTTTAAATTTGGAATTTACACGTGTGGTTTGCTCACACTATTACTTCAAAGTATACCTAAATTCTAGAAACATTGGTCTTTAACTGTTGTTTGTTGTGTGTTGTATTTAGTTTTCGTTTGTTGCTTGATTGTATTAGTCTTTTGAGTAAAACACATTTTTGATCCCTAAGGTTTAAGGTTGATGTCTATTTGATCCTCGAAGTTTTAAAAGATACACTTTAGTTCCTAAGGTTTGAAAAAAAGTTTTAAATGATCATTGACCAACGGAAAAATGACATGACATGTGGAGGTGGATAAATTTTATTATTTTATATCAAACTTTTTAGATAATTACATGACATTTTTTTTCTCTTTTTTTCCTACCCCATCTTTCTTCACCCATTTTTTATCTCTCTAAAACATCCACTTTTTTCAAATCTCTCCCTCCCACCAAATCACCTCGTAACAATCTCTCTCCTCCCCAAATCTCTCATTTCTCATCTCTCTAACAATCTCTCTCTCCTCCCCAAATCTCTCACTCTCATCTCTCCGTAACCAAATGACCAACAATTTCATCATCTTCATGCCCATTCTCTCTCACCCCTTCTCCGTTCTCTCTCCCCCACCCTTCCTTTGTTAAAGTAAAAGGAAACACTAACTATATCTGGAAGCTTCTTGAAATATCTACATGGATGTACATAATTTTTTTTTTTTGAAACGCATGGATGTACATAATTAAGCTCTCTCTAGATTTATCTTGAATATTGTAAATAGATATGTAAAAGAAAGTCTAGAATTATCTTATCCTTTATTTAGGCTCCAAGGAATTCTAGAGAATTCATTTGGATAAGGATAAGTAGAGAAATATCTAGGATATTTCTAGATATAAGAAGAGCCTTGAAAAATCCATTTGCTTGGGCTCCAAGGATCTTAGGCCTATAAATAGAAGTGTGTCCCCCATAAGAAACACAACTTGGAGAAAGTATCAACAAGTTGGAGAGAGCATTAAAAGTGAGTGTGAGAAAGTGAGAGAGTCTTTTCCTAAGAGTGTCCATCTTTGTACTTTCCTAATAAAGGTTTCTTTCTTCCAAGTGTTTGTCTCTCCTTTTTTGTGCTAATTTCTTCAACAAGTGGTATCAGAGCCAAGCAAGCATAGCTTGTTGTGGTGGAGCTTTTGAAGATCGCATACATTCTGGGACTGTGAAGTTTGTTGTCTGGGACACAACTTACTCATGGAATGCATTCATCACTACGAGATGATGGGAGATCTTCAAGTTGTTGGAGGAATCAAGAAGCTCAACACTCAAAACTACAAAACATGGCCCACATGCATGGAGTCGTATCTCCAAGGCCAAGACTTATGGGATGTCATGGGAGGCAACTGAAGTCACGCCACCTGAAGATGCTAGAGCCTTGAAGAAATGGAAGATCAAGGCAGGTAAGACCATGTTTGCTATTAAAAATACGGTTGATGAAGAAATGTTGGAGTACATTAGGGGAGCAGAGACTCCTAAAGCGGCATGGGGCGCGTTTGCCTCACTTTTCTCAAAGAGGAATGATGCAAGACTACAGTTTCTGGAGAACAAGCTTCTATCAGTTGCTCAAAGGGAGATGACTATCAATCAGTACTTCAACAAGGTAAAAACTCTATGTCGTGAAATCTCTGAATTAGATCCTACTGCTACTATTTCAGAATCAAGAATGAGGAGGATTATTTTTCATGGTCTTAAACCTGAATATAGAAGTTTTATTGTTGCTATTCAAGGTTGGTCAATCCAACCTTCTCTCATTGACCTTGAAAATTTGCTTGTCGGTCAAGAAGCATTGGGTAAGCAAATGTCGGGGGTCACATTAAAGAGCAATAATGAAGAAGCACTCTTTAGTGGCAAAAGAAAAGGTCATCCAAAATATCAAAAGAAAGTAGGATCAAAAGGAGATGAAGGAACCCAAAAACGCTCTCATGAAGGGGGAGCTAACAAAAACAATAACATATGAGTATATAAAAAAAAGGTAAATGTTATAATTGTGACAAGATAGGTCACTACGCCAGAGATTGTCGTCTGAAGAAAAAATCAACAGAAGGCAATGCAGTCACCTCCCAGTTTGAGAGCATTAGTGAAGAAGAGATGCTGAAGCATTTTTGGCATTAGGAGAACCTGACTCAAAGTCGACATCCAATGCAATGAAGAAGGAAAACTTAGCTCTCCACGCAGAAGAGGTAAGTTATGAAAATGATTGGATTGTCGATTCAGGTTGCTCTAACCATATGACAGGTGATAAAAAGAAGCTGCAAAACACATATGAGTACAAAGGAAGTCGAGTTGTCGTGACTGCAAACAACTCAAAATTGCCAATTGCTCATGTTGGCAAAACTATGATAATGCGTCGCTCCAATTCCAAGCAAGTAGAGCTGTAGAATGTATTTTATGTATCTCGAATGAAGAAAAATATGGTATCAGTATCACAACTAACATCATTAGGCAACTTCGTCGTGTTTGGACCTAATGATGTCAAGGTGTACCAAGATCTTAAAGTTAGTGGTACGCCACTAATGGAAGGACGAAGAATGGACTCCATCTACATCATGTCATCATGCAGAAGCCGCCTATGTGAATAAGACACGAAAGAATGAAACAACAGATTTGTGGCATGCAAAACTTGGTCATGTCAGTTACAACAAATTGAAGATAATGATAAGGAAGTCTATACTCAAGGGGTTGCCTCAACTTGATATTAGAGAAGACATGGTGTGTGTTGGTTGCCAGTATGGGAATGCACATCAACTACCATTTGAGGAGTCCAAATTCAAAGTAAAGCAACCATTGGAGCTGGTGCACTCCGACGTATTTGATCCCGTCAAGCAACCTTCAATTAGTAGCATGCGCTACATGGTGACCTTTATCGATGACCTCTCCAGGTATGTTTGGGTGTTATTCATGAAAGAAAAGTCTGAAACGTTTACAAAATTGAAAATTCAAAGACCAAGTTAAAGGTGAGTTGGGGAAGAAAATTCAATGTCTCCGTACAGATAACAGGGGAGAATATATGTTTAATGAATTCTCCCAATATTTACAAAAGTTTAAGATACATCACCAATTGACGTGTCCAAACACTCCACAACAAAATGGAGTGGCTGAAAGAAAGAATAGACATCTTGTGGAAGTATGTCATAGCATGCTACATGCAAAGCATCTATGTATTTGATACAGATGCGTTGATCCAAAGCATCTATGTAGGGGACATGAAGTGGGGGTATCCTATGCAATGAGTTTGCATAAGACCGGACCGCGAAATAGTTACCATTAGATGTAACGCCGTTAACTAGTTTAAGTTTATATTTCAATAAGATGACTTAGGTAACTCAATCTCAATCCTGAGTCTGTTATGAACCCCTTTCAAGAGGGATTGTCCTTAGATTTGTATGGGTGAGAGTGGTGATAGACGACTTGTCGAGGGTCGTATCAAATAAATTTATAATTCCACGACACTACAACTATTTTTGTAGAAATAGTGACCGGAGTCGAACGCAAGGAGCAATCGAATTAATTAAATCAACTTAAGATTTTTCAATTAGTAACCGGAGGGGGGGTTGGCATGGAAGATATTTGAGGATAAAAAAAATACTAAAAATTAAATTACAAAATTTAATATAATAAGAAAATAGAAGAATGGGCTAGCTAATCTCACCTCGGGATTACGCAATTGGTTATCCGAATTTAGCTTGGCAATTCCAAATCATAGACTCTCTTATTTATTGAATTATTGGCTAATTGTCTAACTACCCACTGGAAACGCCAGCGGGATTAATGAACCTAATTATTTCTAACCCGACCAAAGCATCGAGTCAAGAACCTAATTGATTTATATGGAATTTGTCGCAGATATGTATTAACCTAAGTATAAATTAATACAATCAAGTAGTACGTAGAGAGTTCTAGGGTCGAATCCACAGGGAAGGACGATTAATAAACTCTAGTTTCTTAATGGCTAAACTCATGTACGCATGGTATCATAGCAAGTGAAAAAGATGTTGTTTGGGGTTGGATGATAAAATAATGCAGTAAACATAGACTATGCGACGAGATGTAAGGAAAATATCAGATAACAAGGATATCAAGGCTTTTGCTTTGGCGACCACATGCGTTTGCTAGCAATCTTGTAGCGCATATTTTGACTAATTGATCCATTAATGCCTAAGTGAGAAATAATCATAAGATTCCCTTCCGGTATTACCTATGTGTTTGGCGTAGAACTAACAACTGTTTTGTTTAATTAGTTCATGCGTTAGGCTAGTTCTCTAATGACTTGCAAGTGACTGCGTAGTCCTACAACAATCTAAGTTCATTCATGCATTATCTTATTGCGGTGGTATTATTTTTAACACTATCAAGACTACATGTTATGCGCTCGCTTGCTCCACTTAGATATTTCCACTTGCATTACCTGTCAGGGATTTATCATGCTTCTACCTCATCCGGCTGGCCAGACGGGAGTTAGTAATGAAAGCATTATTGCATCTAAGTAGAAGGCATTAATTTTTCATTCAATCAAAGTATATGCATGCGACAATAACTTGTCACCGCATGGGTGCCTATGCTAAGCCTTGATAAAAGAGAGTTAGCTCATGTTGGAATAAGAATACATCAAGCAATACATGCTAACGCAATGCAAGTCTACCCTGCGACGGTATCTTCTCTTCTTTGTCTTCGTGTTCTGAACTCTTTTTCCGCTCCTCGTCTCCGTCCCTTTTGGACAGATGGATGCTTCTTATAGGCTGAGGAGACTGACTTCTCCAAGAAATTGGCATATGTGCCCAAGTTATTTTTCACCAGCTTGCACGTCAAGTACATGTCAGTGCGATCCTTTCATCCAGCTTTCATTGTACGAATACTCTGGGATCTGTGCCTGCGCTGAAAGGAAACTTGGGCAACAAAACAACTATACTTTTTATGCTTTAGCGCTTTAAAACAATTAATTTCTTAGCGCATCAGAAAATATTGCCTTCCGCAGAAAACTATCGCAATTCCCTTATCTTTATGCGCCTGATTAGCGCAACTATGCTTTTTTCTGCCTTATTTAGCTTGATTTTGAAGGAGAAATAACTTGTTTATTGCAAGTTATCAATACTGCTATCAAATCTTATGGCTTTGACCAGAATGTTGATGAGTCTTGTGTTTACAAAAGGATTATCGGCAGTTTAGTAGCTTTTCTAGTGTTGTATGTAGATGATATTATGCTCGTTGGGAATGATGTAGAATATCTAGCTGACATTAAAACTTGGCTATCGAGTGAGTTTCAAATGAAAGATTTGGGTGAAGCTCAGTATGTTCTAGGGATTCAAACAATCAGGAATCGTAAGAACAGAACGTTAGCCCTGTCTCAAGCATCATATATAGACAAAATGTTGTCTAGATATAAGATGCAAAATTCCAAGAGGGGTTTATTACCCTTCAGGCATGGAGTTCATTTGTCTAAGGAACAGTGTCCTAAGACACCTCAAGAAATTGAGGATATGAGACGGATCCCTTATGATTCAGCTGTGGGTAGCCTTATGTATGTCATGTTGTGTATTAGGCCTGACATATGCTATGCAGTTGGGATAGTCAACAGATACCAGTCTAATCCAGTGTTAGATCACTGGACTGCAGTTAAAACATCCTCAAATATCTTTGGAGAACGAGGGACTATCAGCTTGTGTATGGTGCTAAGGATTTGATCCTTACAGGATACACAGACTCTGACTTTCAGACTGATAAGAATTCTAGAAAACCCACATCAGGGTTAGTGTTTACCCTCAACGAGGGAGCTGTAGTCTGGTATAGCATCAACCAAGGATACATTGCAGACTCCACCATGGAGGCCAAATATGTCGCTGCTTGTGAAGCAACTAAGGAGGCTATATGGCTTAGGAAGTTCTTAATGGATTTGGAAGTTGTTCCAAATATGAACTTTCCAATCACACTTTATTGTGATAATAGTGGTGTAGTGGCAAATTCGAAAGAACCTCGCAGTCACAAAAGAGGCAAACACATAGAGCGCAAATATCATCTAATCAGAGAGATCGTGCAACGATGGGACGGATCGTCACAAAGATTGCTTCGGAGCACAACATTGTTGATCCATTTACGAAGGCTCTCACGGCTAAAGTGTTCGAGGGTCATCTAGAAAGTCTAGGTCTGCGAGATATGTACATAGAATAATCTAGGGCAAGTGAGAGAAATGTAATGGGTATTGTTGTGAATGCCCTAGTTTATTGTATTTACCTGTATTTGTACTTTTCATGTATTATACAGTATTAATACAATCCATTATTCCTACTTCAATGATTGTTCAATTAATTATGATTAATGATGTACATTGCCCACTAGAGTTTTAGTTCAAGTGGGAGTTGTTGGGTTTTATGCCCTAAAACTCGTAGATAGTATATGAAACAAATTAATCGATCTCAATAAAGCGTTATTTGAGTGATTTAGTAATTTGGTTATTGAATAATCGAATTTCCATTAATAAAACCTAAATCCAATAAACTAAGATCCAAGGTTGTTTAAATGAAACTTGGACTAGTATGTGGGGACATACGGGGATCGGTGTTCAAGTAATAACCTAAATGGTCCATAGTATAGGGATAAGGCTGGGTACCTTATCCTGGTGACACTATGTGATACAGCCCACTGTGTATTTGATACAGATGCGTTGATCCTAAGCATCTATGTAGGGGACATGAAGTGGGGGTATCCTATGTAATGAGTTTGCATAAGACCGGACTGCGAAATAGTAACCACTAGATGTAACGTCGTGTAAAGCCCAGCCCATTTAAGTTTTATCTTTCATTTTAAGTTAAAAAAAAAAGGAAAAGAATGGGAATTGAAGCGGCAAATGAGGATTAAAAAAAAGAATAAAAAAAAAAGAGAAATGAAGGGGCTGGAGAAAGAAACCCACGAAGAGAGAGAAATAGTTTTTTTTTTTAAAAAGAAGAACCGACTGAAGGAGAAGGAGAGATCGAGAGGGAGAACCGAAAAGAGGGAGACGAAGAGATCGAGAGGAAGTTCGGAGAGGAGGGCGATTTTTGGGGTGTTTGAGCTCACCCATGACATTCCCCAACGAATTTGGTAAGTTGGTTTAGAAGTTTTCTTGGTTTCCTTGAAGCTTTGGTTATGGGTATATTTGTTTTGGATGTTTTGGGTTTTTTTTAGAAAGAAGAAGAAGGAAGATGAGATGGTGGGTTGTTGGTTGTTGAAGAAAGAAGAAAAAAAATGAAAAATGATGAAGAAGCCGAGAGATGTAAAATGAAGGTGAGGAAGAAGATGTACCAGTAGAGAGAGAAGAAAGAGTTTAAGCAAAACGGGAAAGTTGGAAAAAAAAAAATAAATAATAAAAAAAAAGGGATGTACATGAGAGTGAAATAAGGAGAGTGAGGGAGTAAGGTTTGGTTGGATGAAGAAAAGGGAAATGGGAAAGTTGTACCATGTAATAATGAAGAGAGAGAAAGGAGGAAAAATGTTTGGGGAAGTTGAAAAAAATAATAGTATTTAATTGTAGGATGGGACAAAAGAGTACCTAGAATGTGAATTGAGAAAGGTTGGAATTCATGGAATATCATAAGTATGTGGTTAAGCTAATTAGTCATTTTAGTTGAACGAGAACTCATACGTTGATTTAATTATTATTTCAGGTCAAACAGAGGTCGGGATGGCCTACGACCCGAATTTCTCTCGTCAGTAGTACTGTGAGTGGTTTTTTTAATACTTATTTTCCATTACTAAAAGTACTATACTTATAATCTTGAGAAAACTAGAGTTAAAGCATGTTTAGAGAAAATGATTTAAGTTCCATTGATTTTGATGGTTTTCATAGTTAGAATGTGTGTTTCAGTAGCATTCGAGACATTGTACGCTTATCTGAGATTTTTTTTAGAATGATTTCGTTATTTGGAAACATTGCTTGAGTTTATGAAATGTTATTTTACAAGAGGAAAATGATTTTAGATGAGTTTTGAATAAAGAAATTCATACTAGAAAATAGTTTTTACGTCGTTAGCTCTACGTACCCTAGGTGATTATCCATGTGCTATGTGAATATGTTTCCATAGTACATAGAGAGAGATCCTCGGGATCCACTCCAGTGCATGTAGGCTTCGGGCCATGTGTTGGGGTGGTCAGCCTGAGAGAGATTGTCCTGCGTGCACGTAAGACTAGAGAATTGCTCTACTAAGTGTGGAATGTATTCTATGCTTAGTATGACAGAGTTTGCTCTGCTGTGCGTATTGAGAAGACTCTAAGCCGGTATGACTAGAGATAAGGGTACAGGGTTAGTGAGTTCTTGTTGATTCTTTGGTTATGCTTAAAAAGAGTTATTACTGCATTTTCCTTTTGCAAGTTAAATACATATGAGTTTCTGAGCTATACGTTTTACACGATCTTCTGTTAGTTGAGTTAAATATTTTCGAGAACTATTTTCGTAATAGGAAATGAATACCACTCACTGGGCGTCAGCTCATTCTTTTTCTTTAAAATTTTCTACCAGGTAGCGACTGAGTTTCGACAAGCCTACAGAAGCCGATCTTGCCACTCGAGTCCGTGTTTAGAGTACCTTTTGTATGTATACAAGGTTTTGGATGGAAGTTATGTAAAGGTTATATGTTGTAAGAGTAGTTGGTTGTAAATTATCGCATCTCGAAGTGTTGGGCTGAATATTGTGGTTGAGATGCCTGTGTCTCCAATCTGGTTTCTGGTTGTGATATAGTTTATTAAATATGCACATATGTCGTTTCTTTTCAGGTGAGTTTTAACCAAGTTTTAGGGGATACTCTGCCTAAATTTTTGGTCCCTAGAGAGCCTAAGCGTGGATAAGAACATGTAGATGGCCATGAGTCCTATAGTTAGTTAGGATTCATTGCCGGCACACCACGTCACTAGGTAGTTAAGAGAGAGAGCTGGGGCGGGGTGTGTCAGTTTGGTATCAGAGCATGTTAGATTCTGCAAGTTTAACCTAAGAAGTCATGTTGCTCTTGTTGTGTTAGTATGTCATGCAGTTTGTTGTTGTCTCAGGGTGGCAAGATTCGTAGGCTACAAGACATCGAAACTCAGAGAACTATCTGCAGAATAGATACAATGGATGAAGGTGATGTAGGAGGGTCAACTCACGATCGAGAGGAGTCTCGAGGGAAAAGAAGTGCAGAGGAAAAGCAAGAACTGATGATTAGCATCACCCACGGTGTAGCAGAGGCGATAAAGATGCTCAAGAAAGATCCAGCAAAGAATATTAAGATCGAACGACTCATAGCCTTGGGGGCAAAACCTTTTCTAGGTAAAGCCAATCCCGCTGATGCAGAGCAGTGGATGGATAATATTGAAACTGGATTAAAGGTTATGGAGTGCCTAGAAGACAAGAAGGTAGCATTAGCTACATATCTTTTACAAGGAGCAGCCCAAGATTGGTGGAGATCAATCTTGAGTAGTCGAACAGATGCCGAAGGAATGGCTTGGCAAGAATTTAAGAGGGTCTTCTTTGAAAAGTACTACCCACGATATTTCTAGGATGCAAAGCGCAATGAATTCCTGAGGCTCGTGCAAGGATCGATGACAGTGGCTGAGTATGAGCATAAATATCTTGAGTTGTCCAAGTACGCTACAAATGTGATCAGGGATGAGATCGACAGGTGTAAGCGATTTGAAGATGGGCTACGAAGCGAGATCCAAACCCATGTTACTGCCAGTTCAGAAAGGAAGGAGTTTGGAACGTTGGTGGAAACTGCCATGAGAGTAGAAGAAAGTCTAATTGAAGCAAGAACTCATAGTGAAGCTTCAAGGAGTGCACGGGGTCTAGTGGACAGATCATTTAGAGGTGGTAACAGAAGTTTCATACCAGGAGTCAGAGGGCATGGGAGTTTTAAACCAAGGCATTGTGGTTCAGCGAGAGCAGATTCTAGTTTCAGCCAGTCTGCTAGTAGTGGCTCGGGCCGGTCTTCGCGGTCCTCTGGCTGTCAACAAGCATCGCAGTCAGGGGAACCAGCATCCAGCCAAAGCAGAGGCGTAGCTTGTCAAAATTGTGGCAAGCATCATCAGGGACAGTGTCTATGGGAAACCCGAGTATGTTATAATTGTGGCCAGTCAGGTCATATGAAAAGAGAGTGTCCTCAGTTGCAACATGGGGGTAGCATGTCCCAAGGTGCCTCATCTTTTCCTAGTAATCAGGGACCCTCTGACACACAAGCGAAGCCTACTACAGCAGGTGGTGATAGTCAAAACAAGGAAGGCATTTCAAGCGGGTCAAAGCAGAAAGGGCAAGTTGGCAGGCCCCGTGGTCAGGGAAAAGCTTTTGCGATGACACAGCAGAAGGCACGAGAGTCATCTGATGTGGTGATGGGTACGTTAACTATCTTTAACAAAAATGCTCATGTATTATTTGATCTGGGTGCTACTCATTCATTTGTTTCATATATGTTCACTGTTGGGATAGATAAAACTTTAGAATTATTGCCTGGTGAATTAGTGATAGCCACACCTATGGGGGAACCAGTGGTAGCACGTAATGTTTATAGAAATTGTATGATTGAAATAGAAGGGAAGCAGTTGTCTGTTGACTTAATACCATTGGGAATCCAAGAGTTTGATATTATCTTGGGAATGGATTTCTTAGCTATGCATCATGCATCAGTTGATTGCTATCATAAGGAGGTTGCGTTTAAACGACCTGGTGAGGCAGAAGTTACCTTTAAGGGTGAAAGAAAGATTTGGCCGTCATGTATGATCTCATCACTGAAGGCCAATAAATTGCTAAGGAAGGGTTGTGCAGCTTACTTGGCTCATGTGGTTGATACACGAATTGGGAAGTTAAGACTTGAAGATATACCAGTCGTGCACGAGTTTCAAGATGTGTTTCCAGAAGATCTATCTGGTTTACCACCTGATAGAGAGATAGAGTTTAGTATCGACCTGATACTAGGCACTGCACCGATCTCACAAGCTCCCTATAGAATTCCACCTACAGAGCTAAAGGAGTTGAAGGCATAGTTACAAGAGTTAGTTGAGAAAGGCTATATCAGGCCTAGTGTGTCGCCTTGGGGTGCACCGATGTTGTTTGTTAAAAAGAAGGATGGTACTTTGAGATTGTGCATTGATTATAGGCGATTGAACAAGGTAACGATACGAAACAAGTATCCCTTACCTCGAATTGATGACCTGTTTGATCAGTTGAGAGGTGCTGTAGTGTTCTCCAAGATCGATTTACGATCAGGATATCACCAGCTTAAGATAAAAGAAGCAGACGTGTCGAAGACTGCATTCAAAACACGTTATGGACATTACGAGTTTTTGGTCATGCCATTTGGGTTGACCAATGCTCCAGCAGCGTTTATGGACCTTATGAATAGGATATTTCATCCATTCTTAGACCAGTTTGTAATAGTGTTTATCGATGACATACTGATCTACTCGAGTAGTCGAGATGAACATGTTAAGCATCACAGAATTGTGCTGCAAACATTACGCGAGAAGAAATTGTTCGCTAAGTTCAGTAAGTGTGAGTTCTGGCTTGATAAGGTGATGTTTTTGGGGCATGTATTTTTGTAGAAGGAATATGTGTTGATCCACAGAAGACCGAGGCAGTGGCTAGGTGGGAGCAACCTACTACTGTGACAGAAGTTTGTAGTTTCCTTGGTCCAGCTGGATATTATCGTCGGTTTGTGGAAGGATTCTCTAAGATAGCACTTCCATCGACTAATCTGACTAAGAAGAATACGGAGTTTGTGTGGACGGAGAAATGCGAGTGAAGCTTCCAGGAATTGAAGAAAAGGCTGATTTCAGCTCCAGTTTTATCATTTTCCATGCCTGGTGAGGAATATGATGTGTATAGCAATGCTTCTCATCAGGGTCTTGGGTGTGTTTTGATGCAGAAGGGCAAGGTGATAGCTTATGCATCGAGACAGTTAAAGAAGCATGAGCATAATTATCCAACTCATGACTTGGAGTTAGCTGTTGTGGTTTTGGCATTGAAGGTTTGGCGACATTACCTGTTTGGTGAGAAATGTCATATTCATACAGACCATAAAAGTCTCAAGTATATCTTTGACCAGAAGGAGTTAAATCTACGTCAGAGGAGGTGGCTCGAGTTGATTAAAGATTATGATTGTACGATTGAATATCATCCAGGGAAAGCTAATGTGGTAGCTGATGCGTTGAGTCGGAAGCCTGTCTGTTCACAGGTTTCACAAAATGCAATTAGTTTCTCCTTGTTGGGTGAGCTAAAAAGCTTGAATGCTAAAGTAGCAGTGGATGGTTCAGGAGGTTTACTTGCTCACTTTCAAGTAAGACCTACTTTGATTAATAAGGTTATCGAAGCTCAGCATGGTGATCCAGTTTTAAGTAAGATAACGATGGAGGTGATGAGTAGTCAGCGAGCAGACTATGCACTGAGAGAAGATGGAGCTTTGATGAACTGTAATCATTTATGTGTGCCGAACCAACCAGATTTAAAGAATGAGATCCTGGAAGAAGCGCATAGTTCAGCTTATGCTATGCATCCAGGGAGCACGAAAATGTACAGAACCTTGAGGGAGCATTATTGGTGGTCTGGTATGAAAAGAGAGATTGCAGAATTTGTTTCCAAATGTTTGATCTGCCAGCAAGTAAAACCAGAACGCCAAAAAGCTAGTGGACTTCTAAACCCACTTCCGATTCCAGAATGGAAATGGGAGCATATCACCATGGACTTTTTATTTGGACTTCCTCGTACACAAGCTGGTCACGATGGAATTTGGGTGATAGTTGATAGGTTAACGAAGACTGCACGGTTCTTGCCAATCAAAATCACCTATACGCTTGACAAGTTGGCTAAGTTGTATGTGGATGAGATAGTGAGTTTGTATGGAGCTCCAGTATCGATAATCTCAGACAGGGACACCAGATTTACTTCTAAAATTTGGCCAAGCTTGTAGCAAGCGTTAGGTACTAAATTACATTTTAGTACAGCTTTTCACCCTCAAACAGATAGTCAGTCAGAGAGAACTATTCAGACCTTAGAAGACATGTTACGAGCCTGTGTCTTGCAGTTCAAAGGGAGTTGGGACTCTCATTTATCTTTGATGGAGTTCGCGTACAACAATAGTTACCATTCCAGCATTGGAATGGCGCCATTTGAAGCGTTGTATGGTCGAAAGTGCAGAACTCCAGTTTTTTGGGATGAAGTTAGAGAAAGGAAGTTAATGGGACCTAAGCTTGTTCAGATCACTTCAGAAAAGGTGAAACTGATTAGAGAAAGATTGAAAGTGGCTCAGGATCGACAGAAGAGTTTTGCTGATAAACGTTGAAAAGATCTAAACTTTTCGGTGGGTGATAAAGTTTTCCTTCGATTGTCACCTTGGAAGGGTGTATTGAGATTTGGGAGGAAAGGAAAGTTAAGTCCGCGATATATAGGTCCATACGAGATCCTTGAACGTGTTGGACCAGTTGCTTACTGTTTGGCATTGCCGATGGAACTTTCCAGGATTCATGATGTGTTTCATGTTTCTATGTTACGCAAGTATGTACCAGACCCATCGCATATACTAGAGTCGCAACCCGTCCAACTGAAAGAGAATCTAACTTATGTGGAGGAGCCAAAGAGAATTCTGGACAAGAAAGAATAGGTGCTACGAAACAAGACCATTCCACTTGTTAAGGTTCTATGGGGAAATCATGTAGTGGAAGAAGCAACCTAGGAAAGTGAAGAGCAAATGCGAGCTCGATATCCTCAGCTTTTCTCTTGATAGGAATTGCAGAATTTCGAGGATGAAATTCCTAAAAGGAGGTAATATTCTGTAAAGTCCAGCCCATTTAAGTTTTATCTTCATTTTAAGTTAAAAAAAAAGGAAAAGAATAGGAATTGGCGGCAAATGAGAATTAAAAAAAAAAAAGAAATGAAGGGGCTGGAGAAAGAAACCCACGAAGAGAGAGAAAGAGTTAAAAAAAAAAAAAAAGAACCGACTGAAGGAGAAGGAGAGATCGAGAGGGAGAACCGAAAAGAGGGAGACGAAGAGATCGAGAGGAAGTTCGAAGAGGAGGGCGATTTTTGGGGTGTTTGAACTCACCCACGAGATTCCCCAACGAATTTGGTAAGTTGGTTTAGAAGTTTTCTTGGTTTCCTTGAAGCTTTGGTTATGGGTATATTTGTTTTGGATGTTTTGGGTTTTTTTTAGAAAGAAGAAGAAAAAGGAAGATGAGATGGTGGGTTGTTGGTTGTTGAAGAAAGAAGAAAAAAATGAAAAATGATGAAGAAGCCGAGAGATGTAAAATGAGGGTGAGGAAGAAGATGTACCAGTAGAGAGAGAAGAAAGAGTTTAAGCAAAAGGGGAAAGTTGGAAAAAAAATAATAAAAAAAGGGGATGTACGTGAGAGCAAGGTTTAAAATGTCGATGTCGATGGAAATGTCGAGGTCCAGATTTTATGGAAATGTCGATGTCGATGGAAATGTCGAGAGACATTCCGGGAAAATTTACGGAAATCGTGGAAATTGATGGAAATTGTTTGAATTAGTCCATGAAACTTTAATTGTGGCTTAATTAGACTATAATGGACCATTTTTTATAATCATATCTAAAAAGTTTGATAATATTTAGATGGAATTGTTGATTCAAATGTTGATATGTGCAGGAATTTTGAAAAAAAAAAATTGATGAAAATTGTTTGAATTATTAAATGCAAATTTAATTATATTAGAATTAATCATTTTTAACCATCTATTCAAGTTACATATAACAGACATATTGAAATTTCTATAAAAATGTTGATATCAATAAAGATTTTGAAAAAATTATGACAATCGATATAAATTGTTTGAATTATTAAATGAATGAAATTTTAATTATAATGACTTAATTAAACTATAATTAATTGATATTTAATATCTATAATTATATTTGAATGGACGACCAAACATTAAACTTAGACCAATTAGATAATTTTAAACAAATATTATAAAGATACACATCAATAAAATAAAATGTAAAATACTATATTACTAATAGTAATATATAACATTTTATGTATTAAAAAGTTAAAATAATTAAAATAGGTGTAATTGTAAATAATCTATAAATAAAAAAGTAAATAAAAAACAAAAAAAAAACAAAAAAAAGGTATGCTAAAAATGAAAGTTAAAAAAATTAAAATTGAAAATGTAAAAAAAAAAAAAAAAACTTACGCACAATGCTTAAAATTAAAAAAAAAAAAAAAAAGAAGAAGAAAAGACCGCCTGGCAGTGCCAGGCGGCTGCACAGGGAGGCGCGTCAGATGATTGACGCGCCTCCCAAGTCCCAATACACTATTATTTAAAAAAAAAAAAAAGAAATTTTGTGGAAATCTCGAAATTTCGACGAAATTTCGAGATTTTCTGAAATTTCGTTGAAAAGGGGGGGAAAACGAAATTTTCCCCCCCTCGAAATGTCGATACGGTCGACATACCGAAATTTCGGTATGTCGACCGAAATTTAATACATTGCGTGAGAGTGAAATAAGGAGAGTGAGGGAGTAAGGTTTGGTTGGATGAAGAAAAGGGAAATGGGAAAGTTGTACCATGTAATAATGAAGAGAGAGAAATGAGGAAAAATGTTTGAGGAAGTTGAAAAAAAATAATAGTATTTAATTGTAGGATGGGACAAAAGAGTACCTAGAATGTGAATTGAGAAAGGTTGGAATTCATGGAATATCATAAGTATGTGGTTAAGCTAATTAGTCATTTTAGTTGAACGAGAACTCATACGTTGATTTAATTATTATTTCAGGTCAAACAGAGGTCGGGATGACCTACGACCCGAATTTCTCTTGTCAGTAGTACTGTGAGTGGTTGTTTTAATAATTATTTTTCGTTACTAAAAGTACTATACTTATAATCTTGAGAAAACTAGAGTTAAAGCATGTTTAGAGAAAATGATTTAAGTTCCATTGATTTTGATGGTTTTCATAGTTAGAATGTGTGTTTCAGCAGCATTCGAGACATTGTACGCTTATCTGAGATTTTTTAGAATGATTTCGTTATTTGGAAACATTGCTTGAGTTTATGAAATGTTATTTTACAAGAGGAAAATGATTTTAGATGAGTTTTGAATAAAGAAATTCATACTAGAAAATAGTTTTTACATCGCTAGCTCTACGTACCCTAAGTGATTACCCATGTGCTGTGTGAATATGTTTCCATAGTACATAGATAGAGATCCTCGGGATCCACTCCAGTGCATGTAGGCTTCAGGCCACGTGTTGGGGTGGTCAGCCTGAGAGAGATTGTTCTGCGTGCACGTAAGACTAGAGAATTGCTCTACTAAGTGTGGAATGTATTCTATGCTTAGTATGACAGAGTTTGCTCTGCTGTGCGTATTGAGAAGACTCTACGCCGGTATGACTAGAGATAAGGGTACAGGGTTAGTGAGTTCTTGTTGATTCTTTGGTTATGCTTAAAAAGAGTTATTACTGCATTTTCCTTTTGCAAGCTAAATACTTATGAGTTTCTGAGCTATACGTTTTACACGATCTTCTGTTAGTTGAATTAAATATTTTCAAGAACTATTTTCGTAATAGGAAATGAATACCACTCATTGGGCGTCAGCTCATTCTTTTCCTTTAAATTTTTCTACCAGGTAGCGATTGAGTTTCGACAAGCCTACAGAAGCCGATCTTTCCGTGTTTAGAGTACCTTTTGTATGTATACAAGGTTTTGGATGGAAGTTACGTAAAGGTTATATGTTGTAAGAGTAGTTGGTTGTAAATTATCGCATCTCGAAGTGTTGGGCTGAATATTGTGGTTGAGACGCCTGTGTCTCCAATCTGGTTTCTGGTTGTGATATAGTTTATCAAATATGCATATATGTCGTTTCTTTTCAGGTGAGTTTTAGCCAAGTTTTAGGGGATACTCTACCCAAATTTTTGGTCCCTAGAGAGCCTAAGCGTGGTTAAGAACATGTAGATGGCCATGAGTCCTATAGTTAGTTAGGATTCATTGTCGGCACACCACGTCACTCGCTATATTCTCTCAAATTTTCCAGCAACACTCTGTTGGAAAATAATTCCCTTTCAAGGCCACGACGATCTCGCAATCGCAATCTCAAGTAATTCAAGAGATATAGCGAGTGTGCTAATTGGTGGTGTCCAGGATCTTGCCGGGATCGTGAATTGGAGCATCGTGTTGTTTTTCTCTTCACATCACGTAAGCCTTCTTGATTCTAAATTGTTTAGATCTGATTATGCATGCTTAATCTAGAATTTGTAGAAAATTGTTTCTGTGAATTTTTGCCAGCATATTGGTATTTTATTTCATAATTAAAATTCTAGTAAAGGTCTGATAATTTTTCCGTTGTGCTTGGGATTTAAACCCAGCATCAACAAGTTGGAGAGAGCATCAAAAGTGAGTGAGAAAGTGAGAGAGTCTCCTAAGAGTGTCCATCTTTGTACTTTCCTAATAAAGGTTTCTTTCTTCCAAGTGTTTGTCTCTCCTCTTTTAGGCTAATTTCTTCAACATCCTTTTCTTCTTCCCCATGTTCTTCCTCTTCATCTTTTTAGATTGGTATTGTACTTGCAATCATCTATGGTTGAGCAAAGAACAAACTTCATTTTGCCAAAAAAATTCAGCAAGGAAAAAAAATCAAATTCTACCAAATTGAATGAATCCATAGGAGATTACCTTTTGGTTTAATAAAAAAAAGTTAGAATCCTAACAATTGTTTTTCAAAAAACCAAAAAATTAGGAAAAATCAACAAAGAAAAGGGAGAAATCTAATTTTTGTTACCAGTTTCAAACAAAACCATGGGAGAAAAGTGCAACTCCCTAACCTCCTAAAACTCTCCAAGTGTCTTGCTTGTGTCTATTTTATTTCTCTAAGGTTTTATCTCTTTGGAATGGAAAAATTGTGGTTGCATTGCATTAATTCGAGATTACCATAAGTCCAACTTAACAAATTATCTAAGATGAGAAGAAAAATAAAAAAGAAAAAAGTTCGTGGATTACAAAAGGAGGAGATGAATAGGAGGGAAGGAGAAAATGAAGGGTGGGAGAAGGGAGGAGGATGGAGAAGGTAAAAAACGAAAGCCATGTAACCTAAAAAACTAATATAAAATAATAAAATCTATCCATCTCATTTAAAATTTGTTACATCAACATGTCATGTCATTTTTCGTTAGTCAACTAACGGTCAAATTAACTCAGCGACCATTTTAAAACTATTTTTCAAACCTCAGGGGCTAAAGTGTATCTTTTGAAATCTCGGGGACTAAATAGACATCAAACTCAAACCTCAGGGACTAAATGTGTAGTTTGTCCTATTCTTTTTTGTATCTTTGCTTTCTTTGACTTCTAATTTATTTTTTGTCCATTTTTTATTCACCACCACAAATCTAACTTTGTGTTTCAAGGGAATTGCTTAGTTCAAGCAAGTTTGTACACTAGCTCACATTTTCCTTGCCACTTGTGTGATTTGTGAGGGAGAGAACATTCTTTCTTTTTGTGAGGTTCGTTATTGTTATTATTCTCTAACTTTCAAATGAAAAAAATCAGATTAGGGATGGCAACAGGGCGGGGTGGGGTCGGGGATGCACTCCCCGTCCCTATCCTCGTCCTCGATTGGGTTTGACATCCCTGTCCCCGCCCCATTCCCAGTTTTAGGGAGTCGGGGTCGGGGTCGAAGAATCTTCATTCGGGGATTGAGTCCCCGCGGGGAAAAATCCTCGTTTTTTTATTCTTTTTTTAAATTGTTTTTTTAATAGAAATTAATTATAAATTATTAAATATATTAAAATTGCATGCACTTTTATATTAAAATTAGTAGTGTAAATAATTAATTTGTAAAATATTAAACACTTTTTATTATAGGTTTAAACATCAAAATTAAATAAAAAAAGAAAAAAACATAAACTAAAAAATACAGTTAACTAACTAACTTAAGAACTAAAAAAACTTTATAAAATGGTATCAATAATATAATATAATATAAGAATAATATTATTATTCTAAATAATATAATATATTTTTTTATAAATTGTAATAAAAAAAATTATTTGGGGCAGGGTCGGGGACGAGGTGGGGATAGTGTCCCCACCCCGTCCCCGACCGGGGACCCAAAAAGAATCCCCGGTTTGACCCCCCTACCCGGTCAAACCGGGGATTCCCGCCCCGTTTGGGGTGGGGACACGTGGGGACTCGACCCCGTAGGTATTTTTGTCATCCCTTATTCAAATGACTATTTTTCAAAACCCCTAATTAAAAATAGTCATTTATCTAGGTGCCCATATTTTCTCTTTTTAAGAAATACTTTTGGTCTCTCAACTTTCATAAATGTAACAATTTAGGCCCCGCTTGTAACCATTTTTCAGTTTTTTGTTTTTGGTTTTTGGTTTTCTGCTTTTTGTTTTTCAAAAACAAATATTATGTGTATTTGGTAACAGTTTTTTGTTTTTTATTTTTTAAAAACAAAAAACATTTAAAAAAAAAACATGTTTGATAACTATTTTTTGTTTTCTATTTCTAAAAAAAAAAAAAAAAAAAAAAAAAAACCAAGGGATTGTTTGATAATTGGTTTTTATTTTATATTTTCTGTAAAAGAAAACGTATGCCATTTTTATCATATTTTTATTTAATATTATTATTGTAAAATATATAACTATTCTAAATATATTAACTACTAACTAATTGATTAAAAGACCAATAACAAAATAAACATATATTAAACGTATAAGTAACAATTATGATTAACCAGTTAATAAAATAATTCATTGCACAACATGTCATAGGTATATTGTGTTTTATAGGACATAAAGACATTTGCTTCAAAATATAGAAAATCCAGTCTATAATATCTCAAAGCATCATTTGATCATATTGCGAAGTGATGATCGTATCCATAGTAGAATAACTCTTCTCTATACTCGTAGCTAACATCTATCATTTCTAAACTCAAATAAGTAATATCTTTTTCTACCATAAAGTAATAGCAATCCAAACATATTTACGTAACCAAAATCAATTTGTTCAATTAAAAAATAATTTTGATTATATATATATATATATATGATAAAACAATATATATATACATAGGTAACATCATTCAAAATATCTAAATTAGACAAGAGAGTTTGAAAACAAAATTAAAATTTTTTAGATGGTAAAAAAATGGACTACTCTGAATGTCAAGAAGCAGACGGGGCCAGCACAACATCCATCCGGAGCAAGAACCGGGGCATTGAGAAGTAGGGAACCGAGGGGAATGGGTCGAAGCCCAATCCCCGACCTCGGGCTAAGGTCGAGGCTGACCCCGGGCTTATGCCCGGGGATCACCTGGTACTTTGGGTTCTGGCCTCTAAAGTCGCGGGAGGGTCTGGTTGGTCCGGATCAGATCCCAAATCGTCCCGGAATAGAGAAAACAACCCTAAAAAGCTGACTCAGGTATAAATATCCTTCTTCACGATTGGAGAAGGGTTCGAAACCTTGATTCTTGACACTATTTACTTCCAATTTTGCTGACTTAAGCATCGAAGTAGGGGTGTCAAGCACCACAACGGTGTGCAAATCTACTGGTTTTGCAGGTCACATCTTCCCCAACCTCTACAAATTCACTGTTGGTGTCGTGTGAAGGTCAAATGAGTCTTTTGTCCGGATTTTGGCATCAACAGTTGGCACCGTCTGTGGGGAAGAAGGCTTGCCAATAAAAACTGTATATCGATTGTGGCTTTTTGAGTGAGATGATGTAGGAATCTGTGGGAGTTTTTGGACGTGCGTAGGAAAAGAAGGGTCAGGCCGAGGCCGACCCCATGAAGGAAGAGGCCGACCACGGCCTCAGCAGTCAGAAAGATGCCGACCCTAGCCTCGACCATGTGAAGATGATTTGAGAGGACAACCTGTAGAAGAATTAGAATCTGTGCCACTGATGATGACGTGCGTGTGTTGTGACACTGCTTGGGTGCAAGTATACACTATAAAGTAATAAAGTGGAGAGTACTCCGAATATCGAACCCAAAGGAGATGGTGACTAGTAGAAAATACAAGATTCTGTAAACCAATAACCTCCTCTAAGTATGCAACCGAAGATGGTAACCAAAGAAATATTTTGGCTGGGTGTTTTGATTTAAGACAGAAATAGAAATAAGCAAGTAAATGAAAAAGGTAAAAACTTATGAGATAAGCAGGGAAATTTAAATAGCATCAACCAAAAGCTTTAGATTGCACCCACGTTTGCACTAGCAGCTTACTCAGGCACTGCAAACGGCTGAAGAACACTATCTATGTTGCCCACATAGACATGGTGCAGATAGAATCCTCTAGTTGCGCCTGCAAATGCCTTGACAACTAGATTGTTGGTTAAGTCCCACTTCTATTCAGCTCCGCTGTAGGTGCCTTTAAAAGACTAAGCCAACTAGACATCTATTTCTAGAGCTAGCTGAAACTTAGATAATTAATGTTCACGACTCTTAAAACTCTAGTGGTTCTAGTCCTATTTCTAGGATGCAAGAAAACAAAGTCCTATCTCTAGGATCTTTTCCACCATTGTTTTTGCAAACTCGCGCATTTAACTCCAACCTTTCGGCCATCAGCTAAACACAAACTATGCTAACTTAAGTGATCAGATTAAGCTAACAATGAAACTTAAACTTCAGCAAAAACAAACAATGCTAAGAGGAAGCAAGGTTGCCTTTGCAATGGTGAGACTTTCTTCTACTCAAGGTATCCACATATTTGTATCCCCAAGAAGAATCTTAGCTCATTGATGAAAGTAAAGTGCAAGACATAAAAGAAAGAAAGCACAAAATAGAGGAATAAATTGAATTCACATTAATTAAATGGAATGAGTACAAGAATGATAAACTTACAACTGAAAATTAAAAGAAAACAGAAAAGTACAGCTGCTGAAAGTAAAGACTAAACAGAAAAATAAAATGCTAGACTCGACTAAGGTTCTTCCCTTCTCTATCTAGCTTGCTCTTGACCTCTTTCAAGGGGAGACAAGCCTTTCTTTCTTCTTCTTTCGAATGGAAGAGCTGACAGAGGCTGAAAGAACCGAAACTCGAAATGGTTACAAGATGAGAAGAAGGAAAAACTTAAAAACTATCCTAAGGACGAATTTTAGTCCAAGTTTCATTTAAACAACCTTGGATCTTAGTTTATTGTATTTTAGGGTTAATTAATGCAAAACTCGGTTATTCAATAACAAATTACTGAATCACTCAAATAACACTTTATTGAGTTTAATTAATTTGTTTCATTTACTATCTATGAGTTTTAGGGCATAAAACCCAACACATGAAATCTGAATTGCTTTGAAGTTTCACCCAACTCAAGTCAAGGTACGTATTCTGATGCGCGATTTGCTTACCGCAAGTGTACGGGTCAAGTAATAATATAGTGTTTTCGTGTAAAATGAGTGTCGTCCTCTGGATTGGTTTTCTAGCAAATTAAGTACCGTGAATAATCTTGTCCAATTTTATTTAGGGAGCAAAACTTAATGACAAAAGATAAATCTAAAGACAAAAAGCATAAAATAAAGGTGGAGACTCAAATGGAAAGACTCTTAAGGAATAGATTTCATTGTTGAGATTGGGGATTAATTAATGGAATGAATTTCGCATGCAATTATTCTACAAGCCAAGGAAACTTTTATCACAATTATCTCTCCCAAGCATAATTGATTCTCATGCATACAATAAACCCAATATCCCTATCTAAGTTTATTAGCATGCAAGGCATTATTTGGTTTAGTCATTGTTACACTTCTAAAGTAATTCTAAATCCCGTCACAAACTTTGAAATCCCACTTTAGTCATGCAATAAGTAAAGTAAGTCTTAGGCTAAATCCTCTCTCCCGAGTTAGATTCAACACTCAAATCATTCAATTAGTGATCAAGTAATTGAAAGCATTTAACCACAATCACATGAATAAAATAAAAACACATTCATGCCAAAAATCAATCCAACAAACTAAAACAACTACATCAATCCCTAAGACAAACAACTAGCAATTCATAGTATTAAAACTACAAACACTAATTGAAAGAAAAGCCATAAAAACAACAAGAGGTAAGGGAAAGAGAAAGGAAAACTCTAATCCGTTGACACCGCACGTCCCCGTCACGATTTCCACGTCTTCTTGCTTGATTCCCGCTCCTTGGCCTTGCTTCAGCTCCCACAGAAGGTCTCTAGTCGAA
Organism: Luffa aegyptiaca; assembly: GCA_017139565.1. NCBI lineage: Eukaryota > Viridiplantae > Streptophyta > Magnoliopsida > Cucurbitales > Cucurbitaceae > Luffa > Luffa aegyptiaca. Next base: position 32,200,285 of record CM029397.1, read on the forward strand.
ATTAGGGCTAAAATCTAACCAAATGGACTCCCCTTGTTCGTAACTCATAATGATGCTTATATAGGAATTCTGTCGACAGCGTTGAGACGTTAGGGACAGTGTCTCAACGCTGCCCCTTCAAATAAGGAAAGATTCACTTTTGGAAAGTTGATGGTGTCTCGACCTTGCAAAGTGGCGTATCGACCCTACACAGTGGCGACTTGACCCTGATTTGTCCTTCAGCATGCATTGACTTTTGTTGACCGAGGGTATTTTTGTCATTTTGCTTCGGTTTAGCTCGTTTTAGCCCTGATTTGGCTTCAAACCTCCGTCGAGGACCTATACACATATTAGACTCATTTTAAAACATTTTTTGCAAGGAATTCAATAAAGATAAACAAATTGGGAGATTATGAACATGTGACAATTTAGACTTATCATATTCCAAAGACAAAAGACTAGAAACCCCTCCAAGATCATTTGTAAACATAGTATTCAATAAAATAAAATAAAAACATGTAACTTCTGGCCCCCCCCCTTCATTTATAACAACAAAACAAACTAGAATAACCTTATTTGCTACCATAACTAGATTCAACTCCATTAATTCAAATATTTAAATCCAACTCAAACAAACTAGAATGAACTTCCATTACTAACCAAAGCAGAGGAAGAGTCTTGCTTCATTACTAGAATCAAGACTTATGACCCCCCTACCATTTAACAACACAAACTAGAATGACTTCATTTGCTATCATAACTGCAAGATAGAAACAAGGTATACTACATAGGACTCGTTTGCTACCATAACGGTAGGATAGCAACAAGATACACTACCTAGAACTCATTTGCTACCATAACTAATCCTAACTTTTAGAGATAACTAAAATATGTAAATTAAGGGCATACCTAGCTAATTTTGGGTATCATCCCGTTGTGATTCCGACAATTGCGAAAAGTTCACATGCGAGACCATGAACTGTTTGAGCAGGTCCATCAACGATGTCAGTTGTGTTTACTGTTGTAACTGAACAGACTGAACATACCACATCTCCGACATTTTTGTCCTCATAGTCAGTATTTCTTTCTAATGTTCTAGTTCCCGCGGCGGCAAACTTCATAAAGAATGGGACGAAAATCGCGAAGAGGGTGGGTTGTCAAACTTTCGCGATGAAGGGAAATGAAGAGTGCAGAGGAGTTTTAAATTGCTCACTGTCGATGTCGTTGCTAACGACGTCGGCATAGAGCGTCTCACTCAACACACGTAGTAACTAGGGGTGTGCAAAAATCGAGTCGAACTGGCTGGTTCGGTCTGATTTTTCCAAAAAAAAAATTAGTTCTCTCGGTTTAACCATATAAAAGCTAAGATTTTTGGTTCGGTCTGTGGTTCAAGCTTTTAAAAAAACTGAAGAAATCGAACCGGACCGAATTAACTTTAACTAAACCAATTATTCCAACCCACCACCAAATACATAACAATACCCAAAGCCCACATCCAAAAGCCTAAAGCCCAATTTTACATATCAACCCTAAATGTCACATCACTTTCTTTCTCTCAATCTCTTTCTCCCAGTCTGCTGAAAAGACTCATCATCTTCCTCAATCCCTCTCTCTCTCCCTCTACAATTCCTCTCTTCTCATCTCTTTCTCTCCTCCTTTCTTTCAAGCTTTTGGGTATTCACTTTCATCCTCACTCTCTCCTTCTCTTTTTCATCACTGTCCTTACCATCGTCGACCTCTCTCCTTCTCCTTTGTTGGGTTTTATGCCCTAAAACTCGTAGATAGTAAATAAAACAAATTAAACGATCTCAATAAAGCGTTATTTGAGTGATTCAGTAATTTGGTTATTGAATAATCGAGTTTGCATTAAAAAACCCTAAATCCAATAAACTAAGATTCAAGGTTGTTTAAATGAAACTTGGACTTGTATGTAGGGACATACGGGGATCAATGTCCAAGTAATAACCTAAATGGTCTATAGTATAGGGATAAGGTTGGGTACCTTATCCTGGTGACACTATGTGATACAGCCCACCTTGTATTCGATACAGATGCAATGACTCAAAGAATCCATGTAGAAGACATGCGGGTGGGGGTATCCTATGCAATGAGTTTACATAAGACCGGACAGCGAAATAGTAACCACTAGATGTAACGTCGTTGACTAGTTTAGGTTTCTATTTCAATAGGATGACCTAAGTAACCCAATCTCAATCCTGAGTCTGTTATGAACCTCTTTTTCAGGAGGGATTGTCCTTAGATTTGTATGGGTGAGGGTGGCCAGTTCGCCGACTCAATAATCCTACCATTTCAGGGGCAAGACCGAATGAGGGCTGGGAACATAATAGTGTTGGGTTTTATGCCCTAAAACTCGTAGATAGTGAATGTAACCGTTGACCGGATATTAATGAAATAATATTGATATATTTTTCCATTAAATGTTATTAGTTATTTTATATTTGTCTTTGCCTAAAGGGTCTATAGTATAGGGATAAAACTGGATGCCTTATCCTGGTGACACTATGGATACGACCCACTTTGTATTTGATACAAACGCTATGATTCAACGCGTTCGTGTAGGAGACATGCGAGTGGGGTATCCTATGCAATGAGTTTGCATAAGACCGAACCGCGAAATAGTAACCACTTGTTATAACACCGTTAACTAGTTGGTTTTCTATTTCACTAGGACGACCTAGACAACTTGGTCTTAATCCTGAGTTGATTATGGACTCCTGCTCATGAGGGATTGTCCTTTGATTTGTATGGGTAAGAGTGGCCAATACGCCGACTCAATAAGCCTACCATTTTGGGGACAAGACCGAGTGGGGAGTTGGGAACATAATCGTACAAGGTGGAATTCACTCCTTCCCGACTTTAAGGAAGCAGATGAGTGTTCCCTAAAGTGGTCACTCCGAGTCTTGAACAAAGGGCCCTACCCTCTCAATGGCACGAGAGGGTTTTCTGTTTGATGGTTGGACCACAAACAGGTTGTTCATTAGAGGAGAACTGGTACTTAAGGAAATAGAAGTAACCCAAGGGTAAAACGGTAATTTGACCCAACTGGTGTTACGGACACTCGTGAAGGACTAACTAGTCGATATTGGTCTATATCCGTGGACACAGAAAGTATGTCTGCAGTGAGAAGAGTGCAACTGTGAGTCTATAGTGGAATGTACACACAGTTAACGAATATTGATTAATTTGGTTAATGAGTTTGACCAATTAATCTCACATCGTTGGAGCTTCTGATCTGCAGGTCCATTAGGTCCCACTGGTAGCTCATAAAGTAATTTGAGGCAACTAAGTAATAAATGTAAATTGAAAGTGTTCAATTTACTAAGGGAAACAATATAATATATATTGATATATTATTATGAGAGAAATTAATATTTGAAGAAATTCAAATATTAATATAAATTTGAGTCTCAATAAATTTGTGGAAGTTTGAAAGAGTTAATATGAATTAATTAATTTTAAAGCCTAAAATCTATTTGGGCAAAATTAATTAATTCAAGGCCGAAAATTAAATATGTGATATTTAATTGGTGGTTAATTAATTAAAGAATTCATTAGCCGGGAATTAATCAATTATGGATATAATTAATCACTTAAGGAAGTGATTAATCATTTATGGAAATGATCTAATCACTTATGAAAGTAATTAGTCATTTGTGGAAAAGATTAATCAATTATGGAATTGATTGATCTTGGATTGATTAAAAAGGAATAAAGATTGAATCAATTTTGGAAAAGATTGATTTAATTGAATATTTTATTCATAGCCTCTCTTCTATAAATAGAACACTAGACCTAATTGGTTCAGTACTCTTCTCTTGCTCTTAGACTCACAAGACAAGACCATAGAATTCTCTCTAGCCTCCCTCTTAGAGAAAGACTCCCACAAGTCTTTTGCCTCCTAGACTTAGAGACATACCGGTGTAACCTCTGTGGTTATTGTGTCTTTGAAGAAGAAATTTCCAGCAAAGAAATCAAGAGGGAGTTGATGCGTTTTCGGTCGTTGGAGCATCGTTGGCGAAGAACGGTCAAGTCTACAACGAAGGTTTGTAACGGTTCTTTCCCGTTTCTCTAGAAAAGCATGAAAATAAATTTAGATTTATTTTTCATCATGTTTATAGCTATTTTCCAGCAACTTTAAAGCATGTTTAAAGTTTATTTTGCTTTTTCGTAACGGTATTTTAATGTTAATTAATATATGGCGTAAGGTCCAATCAATGCGCTTCCGCTGCGTGGGGACTTTTATTCCCTACAAATAGTACAAGATGGAATTCACTTCTTCCCCAATTGGGGTAAGTAGATGTGTGTTCCCTTAAGGGCTGATTCTAGGGCTTGAACAAAGGCGCGCTGAAACAGGCCGTATTTTTCAATACGGTCAAACTTTCAAAAAATTGCATAAGCGATTTAACAAAACTGAAAGCACAACCTATTATTCAAAAAACAAGACTTACAACCAAAGCCAAGTCCAACATTCAAAACAATTAAAGAACTAAAGAATACCAAAAACAACAAAACCTACAAAAGCCTACTAAATCCTACAGATCATAAGTCCTCATCGGTCATGTTAGAACGCTAGCCTAATCGCTGTCAGAACTATCACTTGCTCCATCATCTGAAAACATTTTAAAAACACAAAATGAGTACAAAAATACTCAATAAGCAACTTCTACATCAAGTTCACAATTCATTTTCGTTCAAAACAAAACATAAGATTTCAGGTAATAAAACATTTCAATATTCGAAACAAAATCATTCTTTCAGTCAAACAAACTTTCAGTCAAACAATACTTTCAGAACATATTGGGAAAGATGCATCAATGGAGTAGCCCAGAACATAAGTGGTTACCCGTCGGTAACACCAATCAGACATACATACATAATTGTCGGTTAAAACCGATCAGAACATATCAAATCAAATACTTAAGTGTGAGGCCATGTGAGTGAAACACACACATGAATCTACATTCCAAAGGAACGTCAAACCACATAAGTGTCTTCTCACAAATAAGCTACAATCAGAACATTTCGTACAAATACTTAAGAGTGAGGCCATGTGAGTGAAAACACACACATGAATCTACATTCCAAAGGAACGTCAAACCACATAAGTGCATTCCCACAAATAAGTTTCATTCGGAACATATAACCGTCAATTCCAATATGGCTATAACTACAAAGCATACATTCCCCAAAAAAAAATTTCGCATATCCGGATAACACTATCGATTCAATTCAAAACATACAAAACAGTAAACATGCTTTCATTTAACAAAACAATTGAAACAGAATCAATTTCGATCAAATCACTTTCAATTTAAAACAAACAATTTTAACCAAAATTTCTATTTTGAAAGGGATGTGGAAATTACTTACCTCGATCAGAACCTACAAATCTTACGTCCAAAGCAAATCAAAATTTAGTTCCTTGAATTCAACAATTTCCTAAACATACCGAAAACTTCTCTAATTAGAAACCAACGAATCCATCTTAAAGGTCTAACGACCAATCCAAATGACAATCAATCTTAACCTCCAAATTTTCCCACTTTGAACAAATTCTTTTCATAAAAGGTTGGGAAAATAGGCTTATTGGGTGTCAAAAACATCATTGAATATCTGGAAATTTTCACTTTAAAATCCAACTTTTTCATACCAAAAATCAATAAAACAAATACCTTTCAAAACCATTTAAAATACAGTAAAACAAGATTTCAATTCTCCAATCTTTAAAACCTTCAAAACTACCTTAAAATTGGGATAATTAACCCATAAAATTTTCTGCAAACAAAATAAAGACTTTCCAAGCTTTTCACACTAAAACAAATAAATATTGGATACTTTAAAATACAAAATCAGATCTGAAAAACATAACAAAATTGATGTAAAAACAGTAAAAACATTCCCTTTTCATGAAGAAATCAAAAACATAAATCATACCTCAATTTAGCAATCATATGACAAACTTTTTGAACAAAAAGAATCCAATTTAAACACAAAACAGCCCCCAAAATCAAAGAAATTCAAGGCTGGAAAATTCTGGAAAAATCCCTTTTCATTGAATCTTTGATTTTCAAACAAAAACTCTAAGAGGAAAAACTTTGATAAAAATTTAGGCCAAAACAAAAACTTAAAACCTTTTTAGGGCAAAAGGTTTGAAAAAAAATTTCATCCCAAATAGAACAAATAAAACTTCATACTAAAATTTTTCAACAAGAAAAGAAAACAAAAGAAAAAACATAGAAGAGAAGAAAAACTTACTACTTTTTCTCTGGGAAAGAAAGTGCAGAATGCGTTCTTCTTCTCTTTTTTTTTTTTTTTTTTATTCAGAGCCTAAAAATAATTATGGCTAAAGAAAAGGTCTTTTAAAAAGAACCCTAATTAAAACCCTAAAAGAATATTTCCTTTTCTAAAAAGGAAAAGGATAATTCAAATTTACCTCCTAATTCAAAAAGGAAATAAATTCAAATCAAAGATTTTCTTGGAAAACATTAAAATAAATTAAATATATTTTTTTTCCGGTTGTTACACGCGTCATCCTCTCCTGGCCCGAGAGGAACTCCTGTTTAGTGGTTGAACCCTAAACAACTTGTTTATTAGAGGGATCAGTGGTACTTAAGGAACCAGAGGTAACCCAGGGATAAAACGGTAATTTGACCCAGTTGGTGTTACGAACACACGTGAAGGATTGACTTAGAGCATTGGTCGATATCCATGGACACAGAAATATTCTACAGTGAGAAGAGTGCAGCTGTGGGTCTATAGTGGAGTGAACCACAGTTAACAAATATTGATTAACTTGGTTAATGAGTTTAGCCAATTAATCTCACATCGTTGAAGCTTCTGATCTGTAGGTCCATTAGGTCCCACCGGTAGCTCATTTAGGGCGTTGAGGTAAGTTTCTAAGGGAGAATTAAATATTCAAAGTTTTTCGAATATTAAGTTTAAAATATGAATTTGATTCATATTAAAACTATAGGTTAAAATTAATGCGCATTGGATCCTCATTAATACTATAGGTTATATGAGAGAGTTATAATTAAATATGTGATATTTAATTATAGTATTAATTAATTATTGAATTAATTAATCGTTTGTTTTCATTTAATTTAATTTAATTAAATTGCATTGAAACTATAGGTTATATGGGAATGATTATATAAACAAATTAAATCAATTATTGATTTAATTATTTAATTAAATTATTATTAATTAATTATTTATTAATAATTTTTTAATTAAATTGATTTATCAGTTATGGTAACTGATAAATCGTGATGGTTCCCTATTAACTGATGTTACACGTTCAAACGGGAGAGAAAGTAGGAGAAAGAAAAGGCTTAGTTGGTTCTCTAATTCGTCTCTCTGGCTCTCATTCTCTCACTTTCTGATTCTCTCTGCAATCACAGAGAAGAAAATAATTCCCTTAGTCCCTTTGGGTTCCCACAAGCCACTTAACGATACCCTTAGTAGAATACCGGTGTCGCTTCGTGGTGGTGTCCAGCGAGGAGGCGTTGCTGGAATTTTTCTGCAAGAACGGGAATTTGGCGAAACGATCAAGGCTTCCAAGAAAAAGTAAGTTTTCTTTGATCTTTGATCAGTAGGATCAAATTTAGATTAGATCTAAATTTTTCTGAATTTTTTCAAGCATGTTTTACCTTCTTTACAGCAAGTTTTATTTGATAAATTTAGTATAATTTTGCCATCATATTGGTATTCAAATTGATAATTTAATTGGGTTTGATCTCTGATAAATATTCTGCTTCGTAAGGGATTTTAACCCTTCAGCAACCACCTACCGCGGTCGTCAATCTTGTTAAACCAAAAATCTTATTGTGCTTCTCTTTCTCCTTATATTTCACCGTCTACGCGAACCTCTCTTTTTCTTTCTCTCACTGTAGATCTGGATTTTTTTTAAGAACTTAAGATTGGTGTTGATGTGTGGGCAAAAACAAGTGTGATGATGTTGGGCAAAAAAGGGAAAGCGAAGGTCGGTTAAAAATCAAACCGAACCGGTTAGAATCGAAACCGATTGGTTCAGTTTTTAATCAAAAACCGAAGAAATTTTCGGTTCTCTTGGTTTACGAGACTTCATAATCGAGATATTCGATTCGGTCTTTGGTTTTCGCCAAAATCGGACCGAGCTGAACCGTGACCACCCCTAGTAGTAACAACGTCGAGAGAGATTTAAATCTGTTGACATCAATGTTAATAACATCAATAGACGGAATTCCTAAGCGCCCCTCTCTCGACGCCTTGCTCTCTGACATCGACAGAGGCTTCTTCTGCTAACATCGTTAGTGATGGCGTCGGTAGAAATACACAATTTTTTTCTCGACTCCATGATTTTTGTGTCGACACATAACACTTCTCTCGATGCCTTTTCACGTGTCGAGAGAAAGTTCATCGACAAAAAAAAAATTCTTGTAGTGGTTCGTTCAACCAAATATATTTTAGTTTTTAATTTGTTTACATTCATCTTTAATTTTTGCTTTTAAAATTCTATTATTTGATGAACAAAACAACTTGTTAAAATATTTTGAAAATAATTTATGCATATTGTATACTTTATGAACAAGTAGTATTTAGACATAATACTTGTAGAAAGTTCAAAAAATAAAAAATAAAATAAAAAAAAGACATAATACTTGTAGACTTTTTTTTTGGGGGGGGGGGGGGTCAAGTATGTATCATAGGAACATTTTCAATATAATGACAGCATGGGAGTTAGTGCATGTTTGGGAGTGATTTTGAAATGATTAAAAATCACTTCTGTCAAATTTAAAATCACTCCGAAACATGCTTTTAATAATTCAAAATCAATTTTGATGATATGAAAATTACCTTTAAAAGTGTAAAATTAAACATGAAATTGATTTTGAATAATTAAAGGTATGTTTCGAGATGATTTCGAATATGACAAAAGTGATTTTAGTCATTTCAAAATCACTCTCAAACATGCACTTATGTTGTTAGTATAATACTACTTTGTATACTATAATATATTTGTGTAAAAATTAATTTTTATTTAGCGAAAAATAAATTATAACAATGTTAATATTAATAAAAATATTAAAGTGTTTTTTTTTTTTTTTTGAGAAGAAAATATTAAAGTGTTTTAAGTATTATCAAAATGAAGCAATTTCATATTAATAGTATATGTAAATACTGTTATTGTTTTGCTAATTAAAGTTGTTTAATAGTATATGTCTTTCTTATCAATTGTCTCCCCTCTCCTTCCCTTCAAAACAAGTCTCCATTTGAACTCCTATTTCATAGACCTCCTGATTACACCTCGCTTCGTGTATTCGGGTGTGATTGTTACCCCTTACTCCGTCCATACAACAATCATAAATTACAACCTCGATCTACCCAATGTGTGTTCCTTGGGTATCCATTCGGTTACAAAGGCTACTTGTGCTATGATATTTCCCATGACAAATTCTATATATCCCGCCATGTCATCTTTGATGAAAGTCTCTTTCCCTTTGAAAATTTACTGCCTTCTCTGCCTAAGTCCTTGCTTCTGTCTACCTTGTTGCCTAATGACTTTGGCTCTGTTCCTCAATCTAACTCACCTGTTCCAAGTTGCAATTTACCTTCCAGCCCATTCTTTCATGATCCATCTCCTGTTGCTTCCTCATCTTCTGTCCCTGTGCCTCAAAATTTACCCTCAACTACATCTTTCAGCAGTCCTGAACCTTCTAACAGACATGAACCTTCCTGCAGTCATGAACCTTCCAGCAATCATGAGCCTTCTGTTCCTGTTGTTGCCTCTCCCTCACCTGAACCTTCCTGCAGTCTTGAACCTTCTGTTGTTGAAACCATAGGGACTGACCATCACACCGTGACAAATCTCCACCCTATGCAAACGAGGTCCAAATCTGGAATTTCTAAGAAAAAGGTTTTTGTTGCTTCAACCTCCTCTAGTCTGGCAGTGGAACCGACTTCTTTTACTCAGGCTTCAAAGCATAGTCATTGGCAATCAACTATGAAAGATGAGTTTGATGCCTTGTTGAAGCAAGAAACATGGACTCTAACTCCTTTACCCACTCACAAGAGAGCCATTGGTTGCAAATGGGTTTATAGAGTCAAGCGTAATCCTGATGGAAGTGTGGCACGTTTTAAGGCTAGACTTGTTGCTAAAGGGTATCACCAAGAGGAGGGTGTTGACTACTTCGAGACTTTTAGCTCAGTTGTCAAGAAACCGTCTGTGCGAATTGTATTATCCCTAGCTGCTACTTTTGGCTGGAAATTGAGACAATTAGACGTTAAAAACGCTTTCCTTCACAGGGACTTACAAGAAGAGGTATACATGCAGCAACCACAAGGTTTTATCAGCAAAGAGCATCCCACTTATGTGTGTAAATTGCAAAAATCTCTATATTGCTTGAAGCAAAGCGCCCCGAGCTTGGTTCCACTGCTTTACTTCTCATCTTTTAACACTTGGGTTTACTGCTTCTCATGTTGATCCCTCTCTTTTCAATCGAAATACTTGTGGTTCTGTTACCTACTTATTACTATATGTTGATGACATTATCCTAACGGGTAATGATAGTGCTTTTGTTGATAGTCTTGTTCTAAAACTAAGGGAGGCCTTTGATATGACTGACTTGGGGACTCTAACATACTTTCTGGGGCTTGAGATAAAATATACTTCTGCTGGTCTGCTTGTTACACAGGAGAAGTATGCTTCTTATATGCTTTCAAAGTTTGGTATGCTTTCTTCCAAACCATGTAATAATCCTTGCTCTGTTAATACTCTGGATGTTGATTCTCCTCTGTGTAATGCCGAGGATGTTGTGGCTTATAGACAAATGGTTGGTGCCCTCCATTATCTTACTTTTACACGGTCGTATATCTTCTTTGCTGTCAGTAAAGTGTCTCAATAGTTGCACTCTCGTACTCATGTCCAACTTGCAGCTGTTAAATGGATCTTCTGATACATATGTGGTACATTGCGTAATGGCCTACAGTTTAAACAAAGTTCTCTTTCGTTATTGGCTTTTTCTATTTCTGATTGGGTCGGTAATCGTGCTGATCGTCGCTCTACTTCTGGTTATGTCATTTACTTGGGATGTAATCCGGTCTCTTGGGTCTCCAAGAAACAATCTACAGTCTCTAGAAGTTCTACTGAGGCTGAATATCGGGCTATGGCAGCTACAACGGCTAAGTTGTCTTGGATACGACAATTGTTTTGTGATTTGTTTGTTTACTTACCTTCAGCTCCTCTTTTATTTTGTGACAACCAGTCTGCACTTCAACTTGCTCAGAATCCGGTTTTCCATGGTCGAACAAAACATGTTGAAGTGGATTTTCATTTCGTGCGTGAGAAGGTGGCCTCCAAGGATATTCACTTACGGTTTGTTTCTTCCCATTCTCAGCCTGCTGACTTGTTTACTAAGGCTGTCACGACTGATCGGCTGCTTTTTCTGAAGAACAAACTCATGCCTTCATCAGCATTCGTTTGAGGGGGGATAATAGTATATGTAAATACTGTTATTGTTTTGCTAATTAAAGTTGTTTAAAGATTCAGTTGTATCAGTTATTTCTAGCCCTTCCTCTCTTATGTATTCTCCAGCTGTATATATATTCTGTTATTTCAATAAAGTCAGTGTGGAGATTCATTTGATATTTTGGGAAATCCTTACATATACTATGATGTTTTGGATGGCTTGTGTATGACAACACTCATATATTATTTTGGATGCCTTGTATATGGTGACTTTTTGCATGTCTTTTAGTAAGCATTTGAATTTGAATTATGTATTATGATCTTTGAGAAAATATATGGTTTGGATTTGATTGTATTTAGGTCCCTAAGTTTTCAAACTCTAACATTTTAATCCCTGAAGTTTGAGTTAAGTAGCACTTTGGCCCCTCCATTTATTTTCCGGTTAGTTACTAGCGAAAAGTTGATTGACTGAAGGGATTGAATCTCCAACGGAAGCGAATGATCATTTTATAATTCAATTAACTTTTAAAGAAACCAGTACATTGTGCAAATAGAATAATACAGAACAATTTCTATAATTAATCATAAGCATGTTTTTCTACATGGAATTCGTAACACTAACAATGTAGAACCGAAATAACAACACAAACTTTTCCCCGTACAAAAACTCACGATCTCAGCAAACCAATAACAATAGCAATATCACAGGAACACCACACACTACTACAATTTTGACATTTCATGACACCATGGTCAAACCAAATAAAGAGGAGGGAGGGAAAAAATGTCATAAATGATTGGGGCGCGTTTTTGGCTAGAAAAGACGGAAGTTTTCTTATTTTTTATATTTTATGACGTTTTTTCAATATCATTAATTTATGACTTTAATTAACCGTCATTAATTTAAAAATTAAAAAAAAATGAGTAAAATTTAGAAAACGCATGTTTTCTCTGCTAGGTTCAGAGTCGTCTTCTCTCAAGTCCCATCCTCCAATTTTATGTCTCTCTCTTTGCGTATCTCTCCGTCTGTTCACCGGCCATCGCCAGCCGTTTGCTAGCCGTCGTTCATTGTTAGCTTGTTGCTGTTTGAGTTCTCTCTCTATCTTACTCCTCATGTACCTGAGCAAAATTTCAATACGACCCATGCGACCTATGAGTGTAGACGTGCACACGACGGTGACAACTCGAGAGAGGCAACAGTTTTTGTCTCTTTCTTCGGCAAGTCAGTGGTAGCGACGACAGGGTGCTTCTGACCGCGATGTGAAGCTTCGCATGGTGTGCCCTCGTTCCTAACTCCTATCTCTTCTCTTTTCTTCTCATCCATATATTGTTCTTCCACTTGCTTTTGACTTTTCAAGGTTAGGCTTCAGTTTTTGTTACTTTCTCAATTCATTTTTCCGAACCCTAATTCTTAGATTTTATGATTTTATTCTAGTGGACTCTTGTCATGGTGAATACAGATTTCCTTTTCTATTGGGGGATTTGTATCAAACCATTTGCAGCTCTTTTGAAACGAACGACGTTCGATTTTTCGATCAGAACCAGAATGACGTCGAATTTTCGACCAAAGCCAAAATTAAGCGACTCAGAGTCATCTGCAATACTACGAGATGCCTCCATTTCAAAACCCCAACTTTCTATTAAAAGGACCAGATTCGCTTTGTCCTAGATGCTCTTAGGGATGAGCACAACAAGCCGAAAAACCGAGCCGACCAACCGAAACCGACCAAACCGACGTCGGTCGGTCGGTTTTATAATAGCATCGGTCGGCTCGCCTAAAACGGCAAAACCTACCACCCCGACTGAATTCTTCTCTTACATTTAAAAAAAATGGTAAAAGGAAATGATGGAGATCTGACGTGATGGGGACATTAGCATGACATGGTAGGTCATGATTACCTACTATTTTAAGATTTTAAAAAAAAATTACTTTTTTATTTTATTGTTTTTTTTTTATCTTTCATCTTCTGATTTATTTTCTTTCTCCTCCTCTCTTCTCATCTCTCTCATCCCATTTCTTTCATCTTTTTTTTTTCTTTCTTCATTGTTATCTTTCTCTCTTCTCATTCTTTCTCTCATGAAGCTTCTTGCCGAACCTCCTCGCCGGAATCCACAGATTGTCAAATGTTCAAGTTGTGAGGGGAAGAGCAAAGGTACATTAATAATTATCCTATTTAGGCGGTTACAGTTTATTCCCTTGATTAGTCCATAGCAATTAGTGTTGATTTTATTAAATAATTGAACAAAATTGATTGATTTTGTCATGTAACATTATTACTCGCTTTCTTCAAAAGTGTGGAAGAGACACGTTATTTTACTTGAGTTATGGTAAAGAGATTTTCATATCCAGTGCTTCCTCAAGGATAAGGCAACCCTAATTCTCAACCCAAAGATCCAAGCTTTTGTGGAGCAAGAACCCTTGAAACAAAGAGATTAACACCTCCTTACACAAATTAGAACCAACCAAGAGAAAAGGCTAGAAATTGATTACCTCTTATGATCAATGATCTAGAAGCAAGATTGGAAATCTTGTTCTAGATTGAGTCATTCCACAATCAAACTTGATCAAGGCCGGATTGAATGGCTCAACATGCAATCTATCACAAGAATTGCAAGAATCCTAGAAAAGGGATTTCTAAGAAAAGTCTCAAATATGAGAGATCATATTTCATTCATCTTCAACTTCAACTTGTGTTCAAATGACAAATTATATCCCTATTTATACTAATTGAAAAGACATCATGAAAGGACACAACCTTTCACCTATGTAGCCTAGATTCAACCCCCAACCCTTAAAATCCACACATGAACCATCATAAATACAAGTTAATGAATTCACAAGATACATAATACATTAAATATGTGAATGAATATGAATTTCTAGATTCATTGTGTCTTTTGGTTGAATAGGTGCCTTTGTGAATCTTGAAAGGATGCAACTTTTCACCATAATAATTGGATTGAGCTGGTTGATCACTTATTTCATATTCCAATCAGCAACCTCTAAAGTTTGTAATCATCTTGGGTTCTTGTAGCTTGATTAAGACTCCTCGATTCATATCATCCTTCCCTTCTTCAAGAGGATTCGTCCTCGAATCCAAGGATCCCCTTATAGTGCAAACTTGAAATCTTTTGCATCTCGCACTCTTGCTCTCCTTAAGTTTTTCACGCTTGACCATCGTCCTTGAACGAATGATGAAGAAAAATACCAACGTCGCTTCATTTGTTGCCCTTTTGTACTACAGTTCCCTCGTGCTCGACTTTGTCTCATATTTGAAGCAAGCTTTGAATCTTGCTTGTCAATAAGCATCTCGATTTCCTGCAGGAATTCCTTAGAAAATGTAGATACACTTGGTTTAAGTGCACCCATTAGAAAGCAAGTCTTTTCGGATACAAGTTCTTGTATGTGTCTTTTTGAATACAAGACAATATTCTTCTCATAAACTCTAAGAAATGAACTATCTTCCTCTTTAATCTCGAAATAAGTCTCACATGTTTCTTTCTCAAACTCTTTCTCTTTTTCACTTTCCTTAGGTTTTGTCTCAAATGAACATAGATCAACTGGTATTTGTAAACTTTCTTTCCTGGTCACCACGTCATCAATAACAACATCGTCATTTGAAACATCATCTTGAGGCATGGAACAATCTTCTTCTTCTTGAATGGATTTTGTGATTTGTGCCTCTCTTGCTTGATCTCGCAAATTCAATTCGTGAGATAATTCAGACATGTACTTTATGGATTTATGTATTTCATCCATATTTTCATGAAAAGCCTTCCAAAATGGATCATCACGAACGTGTTTCTCACAACGTTTTTGTGCTTGAAGAAACATGGATTTGTTTGAACTCCTTGTTTGAAACATGCTCTTAACATGAACAATTCAAGAACTCAACATGAACAACTTCTGGTTTTGTTTTTTTTGTTTTTTTTGTTTTTTTTGTTTTTTTTGTTTTTTTTTTTTTTTTTTGCTTTTCAAGATCTCAACGTGATCTTTAAGATGGGAATGAGATTAGAATAAAAAAGATGAAGAATAATGGATGAAATGGAAGAAACGAACAGAATGGACAGAACATGAAACAAAAAAAAAGAACAAAACTATGAACAATTGGAATGGAAGATAGAATCAATTCTAGAGTAGGCCACAAAGATGCAATCTATGCTCTGATACCAAAATGATAAGACAACCCTAATTCTCAGCCCAAAGATCCAAGCTTTTATCGAGCAAGAACCCTTGAAACAAAGAGATTAACACCTCCTTACACAAATTAGAACCAACCAAGAGAAAAGGCTAGAAATTGATGACATCTTATGATCAATGATCTAGAAGCAAGATTGGAAATCTTGTTCTAGATTGAGTCATTCCACAATCAAACTTGATCAAGGCTGGATTGAATGGCTCAACATGCAATCTATCACAAGAATTGCAAGAATCCTAGAAAAGGGATTTCTAAGAAAAGTCTCAAATATGAGAGATCATTTTTCATTCATCTTAATCTTGTGTTCAATTGACAAATTACATCCCTATTTATACTAATTGAAAAGACACCATGAAAGGACACAACCCTTCACCTATGTAGCCTAGATTCAACCCCCAACCCTTAAAATCCATACATGAACCATCATAAATACAAGTTAATGAATTCACAAGATACATAATACATTAAATATGTGAATGAATATGAATTTCTAGATTCATTGTGTCTTTTGGTTGAATAGGTGCCTTTGTGAATCTTGAAAGGATGCAACTTTTCACCATAACAATTGGATTGAGCTGGTTGATCACTTATTTCATATTCCAATCAGCAACCTCTAAAGTTTGTAATCATCTTGGGTTCTTGTAGCTTGATTAAGACTCCTCGGTTCATATCAATAATAGTAGCAACAGTCTTGATTTCATCCTTAAAAATTAAAGTTATACATGTCCCCTCGAGATCAATTTTGAGAGAAGAGAGGAAGAACACGTGCTCATTCCTTCTTAAACTTTTAGGACAAGAGATTTGCTTAGGAAAGAAATTAGATGTAGTAGTGGCCAAAGCTGTTGGGGAAATGAAAATTATAAGTACCATCCAAATTATATATAAAACACATACAAATTTTCAAGACATTGGTTGTTTTACTAGGCTTATTATTTTTCCTTGATATCTCTTTTGCTTGCTAAATAGTGTCTTCCAATGGTTCATGTTGCTGGTTTTTAGCTACCAAGGTTCATGATCCTCTTGTATTTTCTCTATTAATTCCTTAACATTTCAAATATTTTATTTGAACTGTATGCACTTACCATCTTCGATGTTTTTATTTTTGTTTTTTTTTTTTTTTTTAATTTACTGAGGTGGAGACATTTGATGTGAAAATGTCTGTTACACTTTTTCTTGTTTTACTTTCTATATTTGAAAGTAGTCTTTATTGACAAATAAATGCATGATAGGATATTTATTTTTAGTTGGTCAATCTAAAATACACATATAGCCACTACACAATATGCTCAGGTGTGTTTGTCTTGTATTTCTATCGACCTTCTTGCAATTTCACAATCTCATGTGTACAATTATGAAATCAACAAATTTGTGTGTCTTTGAAGATTGTTCTAAAGTAAACAATACTACAAAGGTTTCTTCCTAAAAAGACACTCCCACAATTAGCCTGTTTCTAGTTGGTTTTCTAGAAACTCCTACTTAGATATTCCAATGTGTATCTAAACTACAATAAACTTTCTGATGCTGAAATTTCTGCTACCTTATCTATATGCACATGATGTCTACTTTAACAGTAAGATTTACCATTGGCTTATGTTTTGTTTACAAGAGTTGGAATCTTTGTTCTAGTGTTTGATTTGATTGGATTTGCTTTGATCCTTAGATATGGGGGTTTGAAATTCATGGAAACCGTTCAAAGCATTGAATTTAAAATTTAGTTGATCTTAGTTGCTTCTTTAAATTGTTAGTTTTTTTTTTTTCTCTTTATTTAGTTGACTTTAGTCTAAGATAATCTAAGTTACCGATCTTTTCATGATCTTGTTGAACGGAGGTCTTGTATTCAAGTACTGATATTGAGGTGCACAACTATGTACTTTTTCCTGCTAGTTGTAGCGTTGAATGCTTTCGTCTTTCTTTGTCCACCTACACTTTTTATTTGACTTGGACTAGAGTTATGTTTTATCTATGCTCATTCTCAGTATTGATTCTTCCAAACATGAGATCTAAGTAATAGATTGATAAATACATAAGGGATATGATTTCCTTTATTAATGGGGTTGCGCTACTGCTTGATTATGATTCTGTAATTGATAGAGTAACTGAGCGAATAATGGAACACATTTGGATGATGTGTTAGAGCATATTTAGATGATAAAGCAAATGGAAAACTTGAGATATTGTAGCTTCTATGAAGTTAATTCTTTTGTTTGTTCTTGATATGATATTTTTGGGTTAGTTAAGTATCTGTGATACTTTTACGATTGATTCGTTGCGCTTTTTGAGTTGTTTGCTTGATGAATTTAGGTGTCTCATATATGAACGCTTGGTTGATAGATACCTCTTCTTTGTTTCACATAAAAAAGATTGTCCATAATTCTTGTTGCTTTAAATATGTCTGTTGCTTGGTGTTATTGCTGACAACAATGATTATTGAATAGTGGGTTCTATCATTATATAGATGGGAAGACTTTCAAGAAACCTCGATGACCTTATGAGAAGGAGCATTTGGATGCAAAACTTAAATTTTTAGGTGAATATGGGCTTTGTTGTAAAAGGGAGACTATGAAGGGTTCAATATGTCTTGAGCCGAATGTTAGGTCCTTGGAGAGTGGCATTTTCCATTGGTTAAATTACCATACCACACACTACGTATGTTCTGATGTTCCATTTTAGTAATTAGTATTAGCCATTAAGTGAGATTTTGATAATTTCTTTCCTGTTGCAATTGCCTTGCATCTATTTTCATTTCTTAATGCTCCTTTGTTTAACAATTTTTTGTTGTTGGACCACGATTTGTTTTCTATGACAATTTCTATTGCATCTTGCAACATAAAGTTTTATCCCTTGATATCCTTTTATCAATTATCATTGCAACTAATTGAGAGTGTCTTTGTAAATATGTTTGCAATTGGAGACTTGTTGATAGCGAGCATAGCTAGCTAGTTTTCCCTAATCAATTTAGCTAGTCTTTTATGATTTATTGGCCATTTTATTGCACTTAATGTTTATTTTGTAGGAAATTGTTGATTGGAGCTAAAACGTGATTTTGGAGTCAATTGGGTGTTCGGGACATGAAAAAGGGCTAAAAGATCGAAAAAGGATAAAGTTGGAAGAAGTCAAATTCAGCCCAGCTGATTTAAAAAAAAAAAAAAAAAAAAAAAAAAATTCATAGCGTCGCGACGCTCTAGGCAAAATTTCCAGATTCGCTGTATCGCGACAGCGTCGCGACGCTGTCCATAGCGTCTCGACGCTACGACGAAAAAATCAGAATATAAGGAAATTTCGGCTAGGTTTTAGGGGACTTCGTTTTGGGACTTTTTGGAGCCGACAACAGAGGAAAAACAGAGCATTTTGGAGCTGAAGCAAAGGGAGCAAGTTGGAAATCAACCCATTGTTCGTGGGGATCGTGACGGGGACGTTCGGTCTCGGCCTACAACGAGTTTAATTCCTCTTTCCCTCACTTTAGTTAGTTTTTATGGTTGTTTTAGACTATGGCTATATTGTAACGTTGTGTATGAGTAGCTAGGCTTTAATTCTTAGGGATTGATGTAGCCGTTGGGCACGTTATGGATTGATTTACGGTTTTTATGCTATTGATGTCATTTATGCATATGTGTGTCCTTAATGCTTTCAATTTACCGGCCATAAATTGATTGATGTTTATGCTTGAATCTAACTCGGGAGAGAGGATTTAAATTAGAAATCAATATGCATAACTAGAATTTAGCTAAAAATCGGGAGATTAAGGTTAATTCTAGAAATTGTTATAAAGGTTAGCCTTATTGCCTTGTATGTTTATTGGATTTAGATAGGGATATCGGGTTCAATTACATATGGGAGAATCATGTATGCTCGGGAGAGATATGTGTGATTTTAGTTGCCAAGATTTATGAATCATAGTATGTGTTGATCCGTTTATTAATCCATAACTCCAATTGGTGAAATCAAATCCCTAAGACCAATTCTTCCCATTAGATTGTCACTTTTTGCTTTAGTTTTGTGTTTGAATCAATTATATTCTCATTCAATTCGATTCCCTAAATAAAATTGGTCAAAAGTATTTTCGGTAATTAAAATTGACGAGACACCAATCCAGAGGACGACATTCGAATTTATATTCACTATATTATAACTTGACCCGTACACTTGCGGTATGCAAATTGCGCATCAAGTTTTTGGCGCCGTTGCCGGGGATTGGCATATTTAGTCAATTTTAATATCGTAGAAAAATTGTCCGGTCTTAGTTTAGGGTGTATTCTATTTTTTGTTATTTTTATTATTTTTGTTTTTAGGTAGATTGCATTTTTTTCCTTTATTTTCTTTTTCCATATTTAGATTTTTCCATATTTGTTTGGATTTATATAGATAGATTTTTCTTTTTGGTTTATTTTCCTTTTCTAGATTATTTTCCTTATTTGCTAGTTTCCTTATTTGTTTTTGCCATATTTGATTGTACATTCCTTATTTGTTTATCTTTTCCTTTTGTAGATTATTTTTCTTTCCTATTTTAGATTTAGCTTTCCTTGTCTTAGATTCTTTCCTTATTTGTTTACTTTCCTTTTCTTTTATTTTTCCTTTTTAGGTGAGGTTGGATTGTGCATGCGAAGGGTTAGAGAGTTGGCCTTAGTTCCCTTAGATCCAGAGATAGAAAGAACATACAATAGACTTCGAAGGGAAAATCAAGAAAATATCCAAATGGCCAATCCTAATCCTGAGGAGCCTAAGCCTATTAGGGACTACTTTCAGCCGGTCTTTCAGGAGCAACAATCGGGGATTGTCTATGCCCCGATCAATGCTAACAACTTTGAGCTGAAAACGGGTCTCATTCAGATGGCTCGAGATTGTGCTTACAGAGGATCACCCATGGAGGATCCAAATTCTCACTTGAAATCCTTCTTAGACATCTGTGGGACGGTAAAATTAAATGGTGTTTCTGAAGATGCCATTCGCTTACGTTTATTTCCTTTTTCTTTGCAGGACAAAGCGAGGGACTGGTTACAATCTATTCCACCTGGAAGCATTACCACTTGGGATGCTTTGGTCCAGGCATTCTTAAAGAAGTTCTTTCCTCCTGCCAAGACGGTCAAGCTGAGGACCGAAATTGGGACGTTCCAGCAGCAGTTTGATGAGCAGCTGTTCGAGGCTTGGGAGCGATTTAAAGAGTTGCTGAGGAAGTGCCCTCAGCATGGATACCCCGACTGGCTTCAGGTTCAATTATTTTATAATGGCTTAACTCCTAGTACAAAAACTATTGTTGATGCAGCAGCAGGTGGGACTCTGTTGTCCAAAACTATTGAGAGTGCTAGGACTTTGTTAGAGGATATGGCCACCAATAGCTATCAGTGGCCATCGGAGCGGTCGGGACCCAAAAAGATTGCTGCTGGAGTGTTTGAGATCGATAACGTAAGTGCACTGCAGGCCCAGATGTCTTCCCTGGCTAATGCGTTCTTAAAATTTTCAGGTACAGGGAGCGCTCAAACGATCGAGTCTGCAGCTGCCCTCGCATCCCAGACTCAGGAGGAAAATCTCGAGCAGGTTCAGTATGTATCTAATTTTAACTCTAGGGGGTACAATAATAATTCTACACCTACACATTATCACCCTAGCAATAGAAATCATGAGAATTTTTCCTATGCTAATAATAAGAATGTGTTGAATCCTCCTGGCTTCACTCCTAAGCAAGAAAGTAAAACGTCTTTTGAGGATCTTGTTAGAGCTTTTATTGCAGAATCAAGCAACAGGTCAAATAAGCTTGAGGAGGCCATGATTGCCTTAAACACTACTGTCAATGGTCATTCTGCAGCCATCAAGAACATTGAGACTCAGCTGGGACAACTGGTAAGTGTTGTTAACACCATGAATAAAGGTAAAGCCCCAGCTGAACAGGAGAAATCTTCTATGGAGTACTGCAAGGCCGTCTCTGTGCATCACGAGGAGGAGACTCCATTATCTCAAGAGGAGGAGAATACTGAACCAGAGGAACTCACAGGAGAAGTTGAAGAAGGCACCACCTCAAACGAAGCTGAAAAGCTTAATCCTGAGCCTTCTATCCCTTCTCCTACTGTTTTAGTTCCTAAATCAAAGAAAAAGAAAAATTCTAAGGTTAAGTTTGACAAGTTTTTAGATGCTTTTATGGGTTTGCATGTTAATATTCCTTTTTCAGATGCCTTGGAGCAGATGCCTCACTACAGAAAATTCATGAAGGAATGGCTCAACAAGAAGAAAAAGGAAAAGCAGTTGGAGACTGTATATCTTGCATCGACGTGCAGTGCTCGTGTCCAACAGGGAGTACCAGAAAAATTGTCTGACCCAAGGAGTTTTACTATTCCTTGTAATTTTGGTACTTTTTCATGTAGAGCACTATGTGATCTAGGGGCTAGCATAAATATAATTCCTCTATCATTATGTAAAAAGCTTAACAAAGGAGAAATAAAATCTACTGCTGTTAGACTCCAGTTGGCTGACCAATCTGTGGTTAGTCCTTATGGAATTGTGGAAAATGTGCTGATCAAAGTAGGTAGATTTCTCCTTCCTGTTGACTTCTTTGTGTTGGATATTAAAGAGAATCCTGCTATGCCTATTATATTAGGGAGACCATTCCTTGCTACAGGGAGGGTTATAATTGATATTGAACGCAGGGAGCTAATCATCAGAGTCCAACAGGAGAAGGAGGTCTTAAAAGCTTTTGAGGACCCTAAGAACACATCAGATACCATGTTGGTGGGCTATAGGAGAGGTGCTAGGAAGAGCACCAATGATGGAACATCTGACAGGAGACCACCTTGATGCATATTTGGTCAACACGTCGAGCTAATGACGTTAAACAAGCGCTTATGGGAGGCAACCCAATTAACTTTAGTTGTGTCTTTCTTTTGAGTTTGAATTATTGTTTGTGTCTGTTTTGTAGGTTTTGTTTTCAGCCTCCTCTTTGCTTTCAAGCTTTCAAGCTTTCAATCAAGATGTCATCACCCTTCCAGGCCAGTATTGTTCACTCCTTTCATTCTTTTATTGTTCTCATGCTTGTTTATGTCTTATTTTATTTATACATTGAGGACAATGCATGTTTTAAGTTTGGGGGTGGATTAGCATGTTTGTGGAGCCCTTGAGCATCTGAGTTCGGGCTATAGTTTTGAGCTTTCTTTGAATTAAGCATATGGTTGTTTTCTGGATAATATTTTTGCATGACTATGATGTCCTAGGATAGGCTTTCTTGTCAATTTTCAAGCTTGCGATGAGTTGTAAGCATGAGTGCCCAAAAAGGGAGACTTTCTAAACTTTTTCTAGGAGATGGCTTGCATGAGTAGAGTATTTATCCTGGCTAGATTTGGATTTGAATGCTTAGGAGCGAATTATTAGGTTCATATGCTTGTTGTCACCTCGATAGGTGTAGGGAAGAGCTAAAGAGTTAATTTTTTGCAAATTAGCATGTTTGATCTTGCTTAGGAGGAAAGAAAAGAATATATGCTTATCATGTTCATAAAGAAAAATCATTCTTGTTGTTACTGTTGAGAAAATAAATTATGCCATGGCCTGTGCACAGTTTGCAATGTTTAATAAAGTTTAGGCAAAAAGAGCTACCCCTGTTGTGATCAGTTAGGCCAACCAGAGAAATCTCAGGTTAAGGGTCCCTGCAATAGGTGTGTGAAAGCTAGTGCCACATATAAATGCTAAATTTAATTGCAATTTATAAGCACCTAAGTATGGAGGAAAACAAACTAATTTGTTTCATTAACTCATTAGTGAAACTTTAGTGCCAGTGTAGAGGGAAGATGAGCTGAGAGTTTAATAATCCAATCCCGGGTTAGTAGAGTCTGATCTCGTTGAGTTAGATCTCGCTTATGCAAGTTAATTTTGGAAAAATTTTAATCTGTCTCCCTCATTGGTCCTTATGTGCATGTCTCTTGCTTGCTTGGTTATTGACTTTTGAGCCTTGAGGATTAAGTCATGTTTGTTGCATCCATTCTTCTACTTTATGTTGGATTTTTAGTTTGCTCGAGGACTAGCAAAAGCTTAAGTTTGGGGGTGTTTGATAGCGAGCATAGCTAGCTAGTTTTCCCTAATCAATTTAGCTAGTCTTTTATGATTTATTGGCCATTTTATTGCACTTAATGTTTATTTTGTAGGAAATTGTTGATTGGAGCTAAAACGTGATTTTGGAGTCAATTGGGTGTTCGGGACATGAAAAAGGGCTAAAAGATCGAAAAAGGATAAAGTTGGAAGAAGTCAAATTCAGCCCAGCTGATTTAAAAAAAAAAAAAAAAAAAAAAAAAAAAAAAAAAAAAAAAAAAAAAAAAAAAAAAAAAAAAAAAAAATTCATAGCGTCGCGACGCTCTAGGCAAAATTTCCAGATTCGCTGTATCGCGACAGCGTCGCGACGCTGTCCATAGCGTCTCAACGCTACAACGAAAAAATCAGAATATAAGGAAATTTCGGCTAGGTTTTAGGGGACTTCGTTTTGGGACTTTTTGGAGCCGACAACAGAGGAAAAACAGAGCATTTTGGAGCTGAAGCAAAGGGAGCAAGTTGGAAATCAACCCATTGTTCGTGGGGATCGTGACGGGGACGTTCGGTCTCGGCCTACAACGAGTTTAATTCCTCTTTCCCTCACTTTAGTTAGTTTTTATGGTTGTTTTAGACTATGGCTATATTGTAACGTTGTGTATGAGTAGCTAGGCTTTAATTCTTAGGGATTGATGTAGTCGTTGGGCACGTTATGGATTGATTTACGGTTTTTATGCTATTGATGTCATTTATGCATGTGTGTGTCCTTAATGCTTTCAATTTACCGGCCATAAATTGATTGATGTTTATGCTTGAATCTAACTCGGGAGAGAGGATTTAAATTAGAAATCAATATGCATAACTAGAATTTAGCTAAAAATCGGGAGATTAAGGTTAATTCTAGAAATTGTTATAAAGGTTAGCCTTATTGCCTTGTATGTTTATTGGATTTAGATAGGGATATCGGGTTCAATTACATATGGGAGAATCATGTATGCTCGGGAGAGATATGTGTGATTTTAGTTGCCAAGATTTATGAATCATAGTATGTGTTGATCCGTTTATTAATCCATAACTCCAATTGGTGAAATCAAATCCCTAAGACCAATTCTTCCCATTAGATTGTCACTTTTTGCTTTAGTTTTGTGTTTGAATCAATTATATTCTCATTCAATTCGATTCCCTAAATAAAATTGGTCAAAAGTATTTTCGGTAATTAAAATTGACGAGACACCAATCCAGAGGACGACATTCGAATTTATATTCACTATATTATAACTTGACCCGTACACTTGCGGTATGCAAATTGCGCATCACTTGTTGAGGTCTAGATTGGTATATAAATTTTCCTTATATCGTTTTATTGATATAATGACGATTAATCTCAACATGATTTTTTTGTGTTGTGCTTTTTGAGGTTACTAACCCAAAACTTAATTTAACAAATAATGTTCTGATGCAATGTGCAGTGGTATTGAGGCTAAACAGCCTAACCCTGCTGATATGAATCCTACCATGCTATCCAAAACTAAAGAAAAGCTTCAAAATGGAGATTCATTAAATGCACTCAAGCTTCATTGAAGACAAGTCAAAGCGTCATTTATGGAACATGGACTTCAAGATACTTCAAAGTGAGGCTTTCATTTATTCATGGGAGGTTACAAACATTAAGTTGGGTGATTGAGAACTTCAAATCTCGAATTTATGGTGCTTTTTTAATGTATTTTCAGTTTTATGTCATTTTATTTACTTTTTAGGTTACATTTAGTTAATGGCTGATTATGGTCATAAAGTTGGAATGTTACAACTCTTCAAATGCCTCATGGAAGGTCTAGGGTTCAATTTTAAGGCTATATAATGCCATGTAATTCCATTGTAAAAGACAAGACTTGGAAATGTAGTAAAATAAGCCTTTGAGCTTTTCCTTTAGCCTAGAGCTAAGTTTCTTTGCAATTCTATGTAGTTTAGATTGCATGTTGAGAATCATTCAAGCTTGACTTGATCAATCATGCTTGTGGAGTGATTCGAATCTCAAGCAAGTTTCTTGCCTTGAGATATTTGATCGACAAGGTAATCCGGTTTTTACTTTCCTTGGGTTGATTTTCAAATTGGTTTTGGGGTTTTCAGATTTGAGATCTAAAGGTCTTGTTTTTCAGCAAGGTTGTTAGATCCATTTCCTGGGAGTTTCATAACATTTGGTATCAGAGCTACTTTGATTTCATAACATTTGGTATCAGAGCTGCTTTGATTCATAACACCTGCTATTCAGAAGCATGCTAGAGTTCAACTTATTAAGAGCGGGAAGAAGATTGCTGCCTTTGTCCCTAATGATGGTTGTTTGAACTACAATGAAGAGAATGTAAGTATACTTGAGGGTAGTCTGGATTTTGGTTACTATTACCTCTATTTACTTGTTCTATTTTTGCTATAATATGTATTGTCATGAACAGAAGGAGGTGATCATTGCTATAGCTCTCTTCAAGGAAAAGAAGGAGAAGCAAGGTCATAAACTTCTTGGTTTTCCAAGATAGATTTTGTTTCTATTTTCTTCCATTCGTTCAAGAGGCAATTAAATGAGCAAATGTGATGCTTTTCCTCTGTCACTAGTTAATTTAGATTACTCGGTCCATTCTCTTTCTCTTCCATTTATCCAAACTATTCCGTATATTTCCAATGAGTTTAATTGATCCATTATTGGTTTTGTTTTTCTATATAGTTTAATAGATTATTTAACTATCAATTTTGTATTAAATAGTTTGGTGAGCTTATGGCATATGGAGTGAGTTAGCACATTTGTTTTTGCTTTTAAGTAGTTTTAGTGAGTTTGTGAGTTTTGCAGTGTGTTTTAGTTAGTTTAATTTGGGCAAGTTATATGGGTTAGGTTGAACATAGACAAGTTAAAATGAATATTATTGGATTTTGTTTGTTTTTCCATCCATTTTGATGTTGTTCTCTTGTGTTTCTTTTTATAGCAACTACAGTGATATAGAGCTTATGGATGAATATTATTGAGTTGAGAATATTGTCACCATTTTAAAGGTATAACTCATACATATTGTTAAAATGAATATTATTGTTCTTATCTTGATGTAAGAAATATTGCATTCAACTCTATAATGATTATTGTTTCTGTTAGGGTTAAAATCTCTTATGCAGTGGAAACGTATCAGAGAACCACACTCAATTGAATCACGTTTAGAATACTCGTACGATGGCAAAAATTTACAGCAATATAACACAATTAAACAGTCGAAAATAGATTATAAAACATTCTGTAAATATGATTAAAAACCTAGATCTAATCTTAGTTTTTATTAAGGAACCAATGGGTCAAGAAAGAAACTTACTACCGTAGATGTTCTTGACCGTAACATCAACTCCTTGAAATCTCTGTGCAGAATTACAGCAGCACCTTCTCTTGGAAAGAACCTCCAAATGCGAACACCACCACGAGATGACACCGATATTCTCTTAGGCTTCTTGTGAGGCTTGCTTGTGGGAGCGATTTTTCTCAAGGGAAGGAATGGAGAATGAGTTTCTGTGAGATCCAAAGAACGAGAGAGTTAGGGAGAGAGTTTTCGTGTGAGATGAAGGAGGATAACCATCGCCTGAATACTCTCCCTAAGAAGTGTACTCTTCGGTTATTTTGGGGAAGACCAAAACATAGTCACACCACGTTTTGGTTACATAACTGATAATTCAATTTATCAGATAATTAATAAAAAAAATATATTTATTAATAACTAAATCAACAAATGATTTAATCATGTTATTCATATAAATCACATTTATATAAATATTCTCCACATAAACTATAGTTTTAATTAAATCAAATTTAATTGAATTAAATTAAAACAAATAATTAATTAATATTCAAACGAATTAATTATTAAAATGAATATCACATATTAATTATATTTCTCTCGTTTAACCTATAGTTTTAACGTGCATCTAATGTGGATTAATTTTAACTTATAGTTTTAATATGAATCCAATTCATATTTTGAACTTAATATTTGAACCCCTTCGAATAGTCAATCCTCCCTTAAATTAATTTTGAGTCAATATTCGAAATAAATTTATATTATAAAGTTTAATAAAATTATAAACTTTATATTATAATGTATCTTCATACATTATATTATTTTCCTTAGAAATTTTACCTCAACACCTTAAATGAGCTACCGGTGGGACCTAATGGACCTACAGATCAAAAGCTCCAACGATATGAGATTAATTGGCTAAACTCATTAACCAATTTAATCAATATTTGTTAACTGTGGTTCACTCTACTATAGAACCACAGTTGCACTCTTCTCACTGCAGATATATTTCTGTGACCACGGATATTGACCAATAACAGCAAGTCAGTCCTTCACGTGTGTTCGTAACACCAGCTAGGTCAAATTACCGTTTTACCCCTAGGTTACCTCTACATTTTTAAGTCCCCAGTGCTCCTCTAATGAACAACCTGTTTGAGGTCTAACCAACAAACAGAAGTCCCTCTCGTGCCATAGAGAGGGCAGGGCCCTTTGTTCAAGACCTAGAGACACCACTTAAGGGAACACACATCTACTTACCCTAAAGTCGGGAATGAGTGAATTCCATCTTGTGTGATTATGTTCCCAGCTCCCCACTCGGTCTTGTCCCCAAAATGGTAGGCTTATTGAGTCGGCGTGCAGGCCACTTTCACCCATACAAATCAAAGGACAATCCCTCGTGAACAGTAGTCCGTAACCCACTCAGGATTGAGACTAAGTTGCCTAGATCATCCTAGTGAAATAAAAACCTAACTAGTCAACGGTGTTACAACTAGTGGTTTACTATTTCGCGGTTCGGTCTTATGCAAACTCATTGCATAGGATACCCTCACTCACATGTCCCCTACACAAACACGTTGGATCATTGCGTTTGTATCAAAATGCAAAGCGGGTCGTATCTATAATGTCACCAGGATAAGGTACCCAACCTTATCCCTATACTATAGACCCTTTAGGTTGTAACTTGAACAGTGATCTCCGTATGTCCCCACATACAGTTCCAGTCTCATACTAACAGCCTAGGATGTTTAGTTTATTGGATTAGGGTTATTTAGGCAAGATATACACAATACAAACAATAATAAGTGAATAATACATCAAATGTCATTTTATTATTGTTCGGTCAAATGTTACATTTATTAATGTTCAGTCAAATGTTACCTATCTTTCTCCAACAAACCCCCTTTTCTATTTTTTTCCTCTCTAAAATGTTTTTCTCTAAAAAAAAATCTCTGTTTATTTAACTATTTATCTATAATTTATCTCTTCTACTCTAACTTTTTTCTCTAACTAATATCTTTTATGAAGTTTGTCTCTACACATTTTTCTCTCTCTAATTTTTTAAAAACGGAAAACCAAACGGGGCCAAAGTGAATGAGATTCGAACTGAAGACCAGGTAGAGGGGCACTTTCCTACAGGCGGATGAAGAAACCACTAAGCCAAAGGTAATCTTAAAGTTTGACACGGGAAATTATATATATAATCTATATTATTTTAAGTTGAGGGGGGCACGTGTCCCCCCTTGCCCCTTCATGGATCCGCTCCTAAGTAGACCTACTCACTCACCAACACATGCACACACCCTCACACGCATGCACAGAGAAATTGGTTGATTAAGTGCAATTGAGAATCTCCTTGTCGTTGCTCTACTTGAGATGCACAATGTAAAAGTTGTTCGAGGAAGAACTATTAGGCATTGATCCAGATTCGTAGAAATTGGAGGAATTAAGAAGGATGGCTGGATGTGGTTATGTCATCTTTCATAGGTAGAACCAGTGTTTGTGGAACATGAAAGGTGGTTATTGGTTAATAAAGAACTTAAAGTATATCAATGTCGTGTTGGTTAGACAATAGCGATTAGTGCGACGATAAAATTGGAATGCATTTGTAATTTCCTTTTGTCAATTCTTTTGAATTCAAATTTTCACGATTCTTGTCGAGGATTGTCGTGTCATTCTCCTTTGCATTTCCTTGTGACGTAATTAAATGTTATTTTTTTAATTCCAACCTATTTCAATTGATGTAATTCTAGGAAGTATTTTGATTTCTCTCGTCTTTATTTGTTAGTTTTTTTTTGGTCAGTTCAAAAACATTTAGAAAATGAGGGAATTTGAACCTGACATCTTGGTTGAGAATATATGTCTTAATTAATTGAGTTATGCTCTTGTTGACTTGTAATTATTAGTTTAAGCCTTATGTGCAGGGTGCAATAGTTGAATTGTTTAAATATTACATTTCAACTCACCCTATGATAGCAAAACAAAAAGTAAAAAAAATAACATCTCAATTGATAAGAGAATTTTTGAATGAAATAAAAAAAAGATAGTGATGACAGGTTATGTCCAAAGTAGACGATATTGTACGACTAAACTAGAAAAACATACTGATAGCAATATAAAAAAAGTTGTTTTAGAGGGAGGAGAGTTTGTGAGTTAGCAATTGATTCACGGGGACGGACATGGGAGCAACGACAATCCAATTTGGAAGTTTCACAGCGATGACACATAAATAATAATAATAACAATAATAATAAAAAGATCTCCACGCTACAGCAGAGGATGGTTTGGATTAGAGTCCATGTGGTAGTGTATTAGGGAAAAATATACTTTTTGGTCCCTGAGGTTTGGGTTAGGTTTCACTTTGTTCCTAAGTTTTCAAACTCGACAATTGAGTCCCTGTCTGGATTTTGTTTCATTTTGGTCCCTCCATCTATTTTTCCGTTAACTCTTAACCGTTTGTTGACGTGGCACTTATTTTTTCTTATTTTTTTATTAAAAAAATATTTTTTTCATTTTTAAAAATAAAATAATTTTAAAAAAATATTTTTTTATTTTCATTTTCCCACTCTTTTCTTTTCTCCTCTTCACAACCATCACCTTCTTCTTCTTTCTACTCAACCATCATCACCAGCACCGGTTGCCGTCGGCCGGCAACAATTTTTTTTTTTTCTTCCTCCTTTCTTCTTTCTTCTTCCCTTCTTCTTTCTTATGGCGCCGGACACAGCCTTCTTTTCTTTAAAAAAATGGAGGGAAAGAAGAAGAAGGGAAGAAGAAGAAGAAAGAAAAAAAAATTGTCGTCGATGGCAACAGGGGGTGGTAGGGAAAATGAAAATTAAAAAAAAAAAAAAAAAAAATATATATATATATATATATATATATATATATATATATATATATATATTTTAAAAATTATTTTATTTTTAAAATTGAAAAAAACTAATAAAAAAATAAGTGTCACATCAGCAAATCGTTAAGAGTTAATGGAAAGGTGGATGGAGGGACCAAAATGAAACAAAATCCAAACCTCAGGGACTAAATTGTTGAGTTTGAAAACTCAGGGACCAAAATGAAACTTAACCCAAACCTCAGCGACCAAAAGTGTATTTTTTCCATTAAATTATTACTAGCGTTTTCATTCTCAATATTTGTACCATTTTAATATTCATGTTCTTGATACATGTATAGCAATGATTAAAGAAAGAAACAAGAAATGGAGAAAGCAAAAGTAAAATAACAATACTTGCTGCATACCACTTTGTAGATAACAGTGCACCATCCTACACACTGTTATGCACCAAGTATTGTTCTAAGTAAAATATACAAAAGTATTCATTCGTTACTAGTTATTATTATATTCTTATTTGTGTGACAAGCATGGAAAATTTTATTGATAGATACTCTACTTTATTTTATTTTATTGTCACTAACTAAACATGGAAGAAAGATAACATGAAAAATACATGTACTTTTGTTTTCTGAGGTTTGAGTTAGATTTCATTTAGGTCCTTGAGTTTTCAAACTCAACGAGTTTACCCCTTAGCTTTTGGATTTGGTTTCATTTTGGTCTCTCTATCCAATTTTCCATTAATTACTAACAAAAAGTTGAAGTGACATTTGTTTCTTATTATTTTTTTATTATTTTCTATTTTAATTAAAAATATTTTTTATTTCTTTTTCTCTCTCCCTTTTCCATCCTCCTCCCATGGTTGTCCACCATCACCGTCGTTTTCTTTCTTTCTTTTTTTTTTTTTTTTTGTTCTCTTTTTGTTCTTTTCTTATTCTCTTCTTCCTCCTCTTCATTCCCTCTTTCTTCTCTTTCTCATTATTCTCCTTTCTGCCTTTCTTTCCCCTGTTTAGGGGAAAAAAAGGTAAATCAAAGGGGATTTCCCCTTTGATTGAAATGAATGGGAGATCCTCTTTGTTTTACATCTTTTTTTTAGAAGTATAGGAAAGAAGGGGAGAAAGAAGGAAAGGGGGAATGAGAGAGAAGAAGAAAAGAAGAAGAAAAGAGAAAAAAAAAAAGAAAAAGAAAAAGAAAAAAATAAAAGTGATGCACGACTGTTGAATGAGAAATTTCGACCAATCACAAATTGTCACGTCATTAATTTAAATTGATGATAAAATAAATTTGGGACCAATTACAAATTTACAAGTGTCCCTAAATTAAATTAATAGACATTAAAATTCGGCAAATCAAAGAATGTCACTTGTCTATTAGTGATCCATTGGATGACATAAGCCAAATTCAATCAAATTATGCCACGTGGCAATTGGACCCGAGACTAATGTAACCCGAGGTCATCGAAGAAATTGGGCTAAATTAAAATAATCCAACCTTATTAAAAAAGGATTGGATTAAAGCCCAAATATAGCCCAAGCCCAAGCCCATATGAGGTCCATCAAACTCTATAAATAGAGGAGGCCACCATTCATTATGGGCATTTAGATTCAGAGACAGAGTCAAAGAACTCAGAGTCCAAAGCATTCTGCCAGAGTCCAGAGTTGTCAGAAGCCAAAGAGTCCAGAGAATTCAGAAGGATTCGAGATTCAGAATTCAAAGGATTCAAGACTCGGAAGGTTTGAAGACTAGAAGACTCTAAGAAGAGATCAACAAGTCAACCGACCGATCAAGAAGATCAACAAGTCAGCAGGCCGATCATCCAAGAAGATCAACAAGCTAACCGACTGATCAAAAGGATCAACAAGTCAGCAGGCCGATCATCCAAGAGGACCAACAAGCTAACAAGCCGATCCAACAGATCATCAAGCCAACAGGTCGATCCAAAAGAACGTCAAGCCAGCAGACCGATCATCCAAGAAGATCAACAAGTCACAACAAGTCGATCCAAGAGATCATTAAGCAAGTAGGTCGATCATCCAAGAAGATCAACAAGCCAACAAGCTGATCCAAGAGATCATCAAACCAACAAGTCGATCCAAGAGATCATCAAGCCAACAGGCCGATCCAAGGGATCATCAACCTAACAAGCCGATCATCCAAGAAGCCCAACAAACTGGCCCAAGAAGAGCAACAAGCTAGAGGCCAAAGTTTATATATTTGTGAGAAAGAATCAGAGCATAAATATTAGAGATTGTACACTTACATCAAATCAATAAAATCAAGTTCATTTCCACGAATCAAATTTTCCCTGTCGAAATCTCGTGTGAACAACGATGACAGTGACAACGGTGGGAGGAGGAGGAGAAAGAAGGGGAAGGAGGGAGAAAGAAGGGGAAGGAGGGAGAAAGAAAGAAATACAAATGAAAAGAAATGTGTTTTTAATTAAAAAAAAAAAGAATAATAAGATATTTTTTTAATTAAAAAAAAAACAAATGCGACATTAGCTTTTTGTTAACCATGAATGGAAAATTGGATGGAAAGACCAAAATGAACCCAAATCCATAACCAGGGGTAAAATTGTTGAATTAAAAAACTTAAGAACCTAAATGTAACCCAACCCAAAACTTAGAGACCAAAAATGTAATTTTTCCTAATTTTTATTATTGTTTGGAGGTATTACAGTTTATTATTGTATAAGAATACATGGATGATTAAAATTAAAATACATCATATAAGTGAAATAAAAGTTGTAAATTGAAATTGATTAAAAAAAAGTGACATAATTAACGAACCTATTCACACTTTAAAATTCAATGACTAAAAAAGAGAGTTCAAGTACTAAATTGACACAACTCTGAAAGTTCAGGACCAAACTTGCAATGTAACCTTTATAATATAAAGTACATCACTGATATACCGGTTCTTATATTTGTGTCATTTTTGCAATATAATATTTTATGATAACATAAATAGAATAATAAAAAAGGATAGAAATTTGGAAAACATGAAGGGGTGGTGGCGCAGTTGGCTAGCGCGTAGGTCTCATAGCTTTGCAAAGTAATCCTGAGGTCGAGAGTTCGAGCCTCTCTCACCCCATTCTTTTTTCCCATTTAATCTCTTTCTGGAATGTAAATGTAAATAATTTGGTTAATTTTTTGTCGATATCTTTTCTTCCCTATTTAATATCTTTTTGGAATGTATATAGTTTTGGAACACTCATAGCTTTGTAGGATAACAGCCTCTCTCACCCCATTCTTTTTTCCCATTTAATCTCTTTCTGGAATGTAAATAATTTGGTTAATTTTTTGTCGATATCTTTTCCCTATTTAATATCTTTTTGGAATGTAAACAATTTTGTTACATGGAAGGGTGGTGGCGCAGTTGGCTAGCGCGTAGGTCTCATAGCTTTGCAGAGTTATCCTGAGGTCGAGAGTTTCCCGTTTAATCTCTTTCTGGAATGTAAATAATTTGGTTAATTTTTTGTCGATATCTTTTCTTCCCTATTTAATATATTTTTGGAATGTAAATAGTTTTGAAACATGAAGGGGTGTGGCGCAGTTGTCTAGTGCGTAGGTCTCATAGCTTTGCATAGTTATCCTGAGGTCGAGAG
Organism: Luffa aegyptiaca; assembly: GCA_017139565.1. Taxonomy (NCBI): domain Eukaryota; kingdom Viridiplantae; phylum Streptophyta; class Magnoliopsida; order Cucurbitales; family Cucurbitaceae; genus Luffa; species Luffa aegyptiaca. The sequence goes on from CM029397.1 coordinate 32,234,702, forward strand.
TTCGAGCCTCTTTCACCCCATTCTTTTTCCCATTTAATCTCTTTCTGGAATGTAAATAATTTGGTTAATTTTTTGTCGATATCTTTTCTTCCCTATTTAATATCTTTTTGGAATGTATATAGTTTTGGAACACTCATAGCTTTGTAGGATAACAGCCTCTCTCACCCCATTCTTTTTTCCCATTTAATCTCTTTCTGGAATGTAAATAATTTGGTTAATTTTTTGTCGATATCTTTTCCCTATTTAATATATTTTTGGAATGTAAATAATTTTGTTACATGGAGGGGTGGTGGCGCAGTTGGCTAGCGCGTAGGTCTCATAGCTTTGCAGAGTTATCCTGAGGTCGAGAGTTCGAGCCTCTCTCACCCCATTCTTTTTTCCCATTTAATCTCTTTCTGGAATGTAAATAATTTGGTTAATTTTTTGTCGATATCTTTTCTTCCCTATTTAATATATTTTTGGAATGTAAATAGTTTTGAAACATGAAGGGGTGTGGCGCAGTTGTCTAGTGCGTAGGTCTCATAGCTTTGCATAGTTATCCTGAGGTCGAGAGTTCGAGCCTCTTTCACCCCATTCTTTTTCCCATTTAATCTCTTTCTGGAATGTAAATAATTTGGTTAATTTTTTGTCGATATCTTTTCTTCCCTATTTAATATCTTTTTGGAATGTAAATAGTTTGGTTAATTTTTTTGAGTTCAACTCAAGTCAGAGCCTTACAAACTTCACGACTTTGTTTGTATATATATTATTATTTTTCCAATTTAAAAAATTATCCAAAATTATTGTCGTATGATTACAACAATATCTTATGTCGCAACGTCATCGCGACGCGGAGTGGCCGACGTCCTCTCCTAAGGATCTCTTTCGAAGTTAAAGGTTTGAAGTCACCACCAATCATCTTCTGGTGTGATTGGTCACCCGTTTTAAAAATAAAATTGGTTTTAGAAACCAAAATTAGGTTCGGGGGTCAGTTGTATGTAGGGAAGGTATTAGTATCCTACAACACCCGTTTGAAAACATTTTATTTATTATTCAATTCATTAATCAAAGGTCCTTATTTTAATAAAAATGAAAATTAAAAAAAAAAAGTGAAAATTAAATGTCCCACTAAATTTCACCTCATCTTTAAAAATAAAGTAAAGATTTAATTTTGTGAGTGGGGTTAACCCATGACTTTATTATCATCTAGAATTTTCTAAATTAAAAGAAATTCTTCACCTTAAGAATTTGAAAATTATCAACTCCGTCATAGGCTTACTCGAATTATTTTATCCCATATTTATTAATTTACACTTCAAAAGCAAAATGCAAACTAATTATTGAGTGGTAAAACCATTACTCAATGAGAAAATGAAATTCAATTGAAATTGACAAGGAATATATGATTTAAAATTTTGAAATCAATCAAAAATTCTAAATTAAAACCAAAGATAAAGTTTAAAGATTTGGGGAAAAAAAAAGAAGAAAAAAACTTGAAGTCTATTCAAAATTAGTTGGAAATTTTTAAACGGAAAGAATACGTAAGGGTTTGAAGCTAAAATTTATTTAGTCGATTGAATTAGATGACCAAAATTAAATCAATTCGAGACAAAATACCAAATTGGTTTGAAATCAAATCGAAATTGATTTTCAAATTAGGACCAAATTAATCCTGATTTTGAAAAATCAAAACCTTGAAATTCATTTTGAAAATTTCCAACTAAAATCAAACATAATGCATTTTGAAATTCCAAATTGAGGCTAATTTGAGAATGTGATTGAAATTCAAATAAAAAGGGAAAAAAAAATTCCAAATTGAGTCAAATTAAGGCTCATTTTGAAAATCTTAAACTAAAAAGGAAATGAAATTGGCTCAAAATTCTTAATAAAGTCGAAAATTCAATCATAAATGACAAATCAAGGTCTAATTGAAGAGTAGTGAAAGGAAAGAAAAAAAAATTAATTAATGATGAAGAAGAAAAGAACCCAAACGGAAAAAAAACAAAAAAACAATAAACAAAAAAAACAAAAAAAAAAATGAAAACTGTTATAAAAACGTGAAGAACAATAACAAGAACACTTAGAGAAATAGAGAGAGCAAAGGTAGGGAGAAGAGAACAAATGAATTGCATTCAATTGAGTTGTTTAACCCTTCATACACATCCCTATTTATACTATTACAATAGGGATGGTTACAACTTAAAAGGACTTAAAATAGGAGGGAGGGAGAGTCTTGAGCCTAAAGTCAAGGAGAGTCATGGGGAGTGCCCTATAATGGTGGGGTTGAATGACCTAAGAATGGATATCTATAATTACATTTACAGTGTATTTGTAACACTCCCCCTTAGATATCCATTGTATATGAAATATATGCCTCATTAAAACTTTACTAGGAAAAACCCAATGGGAAAAACCCCAGTGAAGGAAAAAGAGTACATTATATTTATATACATCAACAACTGCCTCATTAAAAACCTTGCTAGGAAAACCCAGTGGGAAAAACCATAGCAAAGGGAAAATGAGTGCAGTATATTTGCTCCCCCTCATGAAAACATCATTTGAGATCTCTGAGTCGCACATTCCAATGTTGTGCACCAACTTCTCAAATGTTGTAGTAGGTAATGCCTTCGTTAATAAGTCTGCCAAGTTGTCTTTTGAAGAAATTTGTTGAACAATGATATCGCCATTTTCTTCAAGATCGTGAGTGTAGAAGAGCTTTGGTGAGATATGTTTCATTCTATCTCCTTTAATGTATCCTCCTTTGATTTGGGCTATACATGTTGTATTGTCTTCATATAATGTTGTTTGGACAATCTTTGCTAGAGGACAATCCACATGTTTCACAAATGTGTTGAGTCATTGATCTTAGCCATACACATTCTCGACTAGCCTCATGAATCGCCAAGATCTCAGCATGGTTTGAGGAAGTAGCTGTTATTGTCTGCTTCATAGACCGCCATGATATAGCAGTTCCTCCATATGTAAATAAATAACCTGTTTGAGATCTAGCTTTATGTGGGTCAGATAAATAACTTGCATCTGCATAACAAACAAGATCAAAGTTTGATTTATTAGAATAAAATAAACTCATGTCAATTGTCCCTCGAAGATAACGGAGGATGTGTTTAACTCCATCCCAATGTCTTTTTGTTGGAGAAGAACTATATCTAGCTAATAAATTTACTGAAAATGTTATATCGGGTCGTGTATTATTAGCAAGATACATAAGTGCACCAATTGCACTAAGATATGGTACTTCTGGACCAAGAAGTTCTTCATTATCTTCTCGAGGTTGGAAGATGTCTTTCTTTACATCGAGTGAACGAACTACCATTGGAATGTTCAATGGATGTGCTTTATCCATGTAAAATCTCTTTAATATCTTTTCTGTATAAGTTGATTGATGAATAAATATTTTATCTGCTAGATGCTCAATTTGTAAGCCAAGGCAAAACTTTGTTTTTCCGAGATCTTTCATCTCAAATTCTTTCTTAAGATATTCTATTGCCTTTAGAAGCTCTTCAGGAGTTCCAATTATATTCAAATCATCAACATATACAGTAATAATAGCAAATCCTGACTGTGATTTCTTTATAAGAACACATGGACAAATTAGGTTATTTTGATACCCTTCTTTCAATAAATATTCACTCAGGCGATTATACCACATTCGTTCTGATTGTTTTAATCCATATAAAGATCTCTGTAATTTGATCGAATATAATTCTCTAGGATTTGAATTATATGACTCTGGTATTTTTAATCCTTCAGGGATTTTCATATAAATATCATTATCAAGAGATCCATATAAATATGCTGTAATTACATCCATAAGATGCATGTCAAGCTTTTTATACACAGTCAGGCCAATCAAATATCTCAATGTTATTGTATCCACCACAGGAGAATATGTCTCCTCATAATCAATACCAAGCTTTTGCGAGAATCCTTGTGCAACAAGTCTCGCTTTATATTTTGTGACCTCATTGTTTTCATTTCTTTTTCTTACAAATACCCATTTGTATCCCACAGGTTTGACATCTTCTGGTGTCTGAACTACTGGTCCAAAAACCTCACGTTTTGAAACTGAATTTAATTCTGTTTGGATTGCTTCTTTCCACTTAAGCCAATCCTTTCTATGTCGACATTCTTCGACAAATTTTGGTTCATAATCATCATTTTCAAAAATGATGTCATAAGCAACATTATACGCAAAAATGTTATCAATAACTATATTGTTCTGGTTCCATCTTTTTCCATTCATTACATAATTTATCGAAATTTCATTATTATCCTCAGGTATTTCACTTTCTTCGATATTCTCATGAGTAGTCACATCCGGGATTTCTTCTGGAATATCCACATTATCAATTAAGTCATTTTGAGTATTTACTACTTTTTTTTCAAGAATTTTTATCTTTGGAACCCATTGGTCTACCACGCTTCATTAGTTATGATAACTTGCTGCGTTGGGATATCAATTTTCGATGGTGTATTTGCAGCTGGTATATGTGACTTGCTCACTTTCTTAGCATCTGTAAATGCATCTGGCATTTGATTTGCAATATATTGCAAATGAATTATCTTTTGAACTTCTAGTTCACATTGATTTGTACGGGGATCTAAATGAGACAATGACGCTGCATTCCATGTAATTTCATTTTCCAACTTCTTAATCTCTCCCCCTAATGTTGGAAAATTTGTCTCATTAAAATGACAATCAGCAAATCGTGCAGTAAATACATCACTCGTCAGGGGTTCAAGATATCTAATAATTGATGGGGAATCAAATCCAACATATATTCTTAGCCTCCTTTGAGGACCCATCTTGGTACGTTTTGGTGGAGCAATTGGAATATATACTGCACTTCCAAAAGTTCGTAAGTGAGATATATTTGGCTGCTGGCCATAAGCGAGTATTTATGATAGGTTGTTGGTCTAATGCGTATAAGCGATGCATCATGTAAAATTGCATGACCCCATATAGATATTGGAAGCCTTGTTCTCATAAGCATCGGTCTAACAATTAATTGCAGGCGTTTTATAAATGATTCAGCTAGACCATTTTGTGTATGAACATAAGCTACAGGATGTTCAACACTTATCCCAACTGACATACAATAATTATTAAATGATTGGGATGTAAATTCACCAGCATTATCAAGACGAATTTTCTTAATTACATAATCAGGAAATTGTGCTCTTAACTTAATTATTTGAGCAAGTAATCTTGCAAATGCAAGGTTTCGACTTGATAATAAACACACATGTGACCATCTACTGGATGCGTCAATTAGAACCATAAAATATCTAAATGGTCAACTTGGTGGATTTATAGGTCCGCATATATCACCCTGAATTCGTTCTAAAAATACGGGGGATTCAATCCCAATTTTAGCTGGTGAGGGTCTAATAATTAATTTTCTTTGAGAGCAAGCAGCACATGATAATTCATTAGATTGAAGAATCTTCTGGTTCTTCAATGGATGTCCATGTGAGTTTTCAATAATCTTTCTCATCATTATTGACCCAGGATGACCCAATCGATCATGCCAAATAGAAAATATATTTGGATCATTGAACTTCAGGTTCATTGTTGCATATGTTTCAATAACACGAATATGCGTATAATATAATCCAGAAGAAAAAGCAGGCAACATTTCTAATATACATTTTTCATGTGAGACAGTAGATATAATATAAAGATACTCTATATTATTCTTCTTATCAGTCTCTATATGATAACCATTAACACATATATCTTTAAAATTCAGTAGGTTTCTTTTTTATTTACTAGAGAACAAAACATTATCAATTGTAAATTTTGTTCCTCTAGGCAAAACAATATTTGCTTTTCCAAAACCTTTAATCAAGTCTGCAGGACCTGATATTGTATTGACTTTTGCTTCTAGCATTGTCAATTATATTCTGAAAAATATTTCCTACTTTTAAGGATAGTGTGTGTTGTTGCGCTATCTGCCAAACATAAATCTTCATTGTTCATCTTGGAGTCAACCAAAATATGTGAAATATTCATGTTTCTTCAGGAAAATAAAATAACATATAGTGAGCCCCAGAATAAGAAATTGAATATAAAATCGAACTTAATAAATAAACATAAACTAAACATTAAATGAAAGGATATTCATATAATCTAATATAACATTTGTTGCTCATTTAATAATGTCCATTTTCTCTTCAGGAGATTTAATGAGATTTACAACATTTATTTCATATTTCCAAGATTAATTATCTCTTCAGGAGATTGCAAAGTTTACTCTCACACATGGTTCTCATTTTCGTACAAGAGGTACAAAACTAATGCATCTTTTATATCATATCTAAAATATGAAACTTTTTTTTTAGTAACCACAACTAGATGAATTTGCTTATTCCTTTATTATTAATCATGATCTCGACATTGACCATTATTATTCGATATAACCATATTCACTTTAGGGAATGATATTGAAACGATTGGTTAAGATTCATGATTTTTCATCAAATGCTCATTTGATTGCTTTAATCTCAAAAAGACATGGTGTTTGCTCATCACAATATTTAAAAACTTTCTTTCTCAATATTGCTACTACAGGAGCATATTCTATAATTGAAAAGAAAGATAAACAACATCATTCTTAACATATGCTCACTTGTTTAAAATCACTTATTGATTAAAATTATGCAACTACAAGTGCATTTATTTAAAGTGAGCATTAAACTTGTGCAACTACAGGTGCATTTAATCATGAGCAATTCTTAATTTGAAAACGATGCAACTTCAGGTGCATTAAATCAAAAGGAGCACTTTTATGCAACTTCGTGTGCATAACATCAAAATTAACTTTAGGAAGAGCAACTAACTACTATACAAGCCTTGCAAACTGTCATAGGAAAATTTGAACTAATGCATGTGTATGATGAATTTCAAAAGTTAATCAACACAAACAAAAATATTCAAACATACGTATGGAACCCAAATAAAAAAATTGTTGGTAAACAACATGTTGCAATATTTGTATAAGATATATAACAGTATATATAACATGTTCTGTATATAAAGCTGTGACAGTATAGCAAATACTCTGTATATATATTAAATGCACATGATATACAATATACAGAGAATCATGTGAAAATTATACCGAACAAAGAATACATAAACTAACGAGATCAATATACAGTAGCAAAGCGAGAAAGTTTAGAAGATGCACATAATTTAAAATTGAGATATATACATGGTATATATGTGCATCATGTTTATCATCAAATATGCATTAAACATTCTAGATTATTAAATAACTAACAAGGTTATAACATACTCTTCAAATCTCAATTATTTGGACAATATAATTAACATAAATACCATTGCTAAATATAGAATCATAAGCAATAAAAATGATTCAAATGTTAATATCATCAATACATAAATATGATACTTTACTAATCACATATAGTATGCATAATAACAAATAATACGATAATCTTGCATAAAACATATGTTGTCAACGTTCAATACACAGTGTATATACAAGGTATTTATAATACATGTACACTGAATATGTGAAACGTACAGAAGACAAGTGCACACAAATAATGGAAAGTAAAATGAACCCTACCTTCAACTGAACAAATACGGAAGAGAATCGTGTTGATAACGTGTTATAAAAACGTGAAGAACACTAAGAACACTTAGAGAAATAGAGAGAGCAAAGGTAGGGAGAAGAGAACAAATGAATTGCATTCAATTGAGTTGTTGTTTAACCCTTCATACACATCCCTATTTATACTATTACAATAGGGATGATTACAACTTAAAAGGACTTAAAATAGAAGGGAGGGAGAGTTTTGAGCCTAAAGTCAAGGAGAGTCATGGGGAGTGCCCTATAATGGTGGGGTTGAATGACCTAAGAATGAATATCTATAATTACATTTACAGTATATTTGTAACAAAAACATGATTGGCTGTTTTTTGATTCATTTCAATAAAAAATAAATATAAATAAATAAATAAAAACATAGTTAAAAAAAAAAAGAAAGTAAATAAATAAACAAATAAATCAATAAAATATATTGAAAGGCCAGGATTCCTGAAAAACATTTTTAGACCAGAATACCCGTTTAAATTTCAAATAATTACATAATTAGTGTTCATATTTCATAATCAAATCTATAGTATATTAAAAGGCCAGGATTCCTGAAAAACATTTTTAGACCAGAATACCTGTTTAAATTTCAGATAATTACATAATTAGTTTTCATATTCCATAATCAAATTAAATTCAAATATTTTTTTCTTCACGTTTTGTGTCTACTGGGAAGGATTTTTATTTGTCAATTCTCTTTTTAAAAAAAAACAAAAAAAAAAAAAACAAGTTTCTTAATTTTTTTTTTTCACGTTTTGTGTCTACTGGGGTGGATTTCGATTTTTTCAATTTTCAATTTTTTTTTGAAATCAAGTTTCCTTAAAATTTGATTTTCTCAATTAGATGTTTTTTTTTTTCATGTTTTGTAGAAGGATTTTTTTTGTCAATTTTATTATTTTTTTAATATCAAGTTTCATTAAAATGTGATTTTCAGTTTAAATTTTTTGTTTCACATTTTGTGTCTATTGGGAAGGAATTTGATTTTTCCAATTTTCATTTTAGAAAAATCATTTTAAATTTAAAATAAAACATGATAATTTCATTCCAAATGAAGGGAGATTCAAAATCTTAATTGGATAAACATTGAATTGAATTCAAAATCTTGATGTCATGATTTTTTTTTTTTTTTGTGTATTATATTTTTTCAAACAATTTCTTAGATCTTTTTTTTATGCAGACGTCAAATATGTTAGTTAGAGAACTCAAACCTCTTGAAAAAGCTTGAGGAGTGTAAGTGAAAATTCTCAATCCAACAATTCAAAACCAGAGAGGGGGATCCTATAAGAATTATGAAATTGATTGTTATGGACAATGAAGTATTATATTACACGTTTTGTTATTTTCTCTATGTTTAACATATTTAATTGCACTTTTTTAAACAAATATCTTATATGCATAGTACATGTGTTCAGGTTACTTTGTTCAATGAGCTCATTGATAAATTCAGTGAAAAACTTCAAAAGGATAAATCATATATGATCCATAACGGTAATATAGAACCAGTAGATATTAGGTATCAAAATGTTCATGCAAGGATTGAGATCTCATTATCTCAGATGACTGAGATAGAAGAGGAGAAGTATACAACACAAAGAATCAAAATATGGTTGATTTTCAAATCCTGACGAATGATAAACAAGCAAAATCTCAGACAGGTTAGTAAAGTTAAATTACTTATCTTAGCATTATCCTACTATTTACTAATATTGATTTCATTTTACAGATGTGGTGAGTGGAGTAACCAAAGGTAAACCGATATCTATAAGAATCATTAAAAAAAAAGAGATTATATTGATGGACAATAAGTACGTATTAAAATATGAATCGTTAGCTATATATTGCTTAAACTTCTATAAGAATGTATAGAACTAATCTTAATTGGTTTTAAATTAATTTTAGTACATAATATTTTCCTCAAATTATTATACGTGCAACGCACGTGGTAAAAACCTAGTAAAATAAAAAGTGGTGGGACCACCCCCTTAATTTCTTTCTTCCTCACCTTTCCTTTCTCCTTCTTCCTCACGATTCATTTCCAACCTTTCTCCCCTTTTCTTTTTTTGCTTGGCTATGGCTACCAACGAGCTCGCAATGGCTGCAGATTGAGTGTTGGAGGGTTGTCGCTGGCATTCGGGACGGCGGCGACATGGGCTTTGAATGGTGGCAGTGTGATGAGCGGCGGCGGTGGCGGCGGAGTTTGGGTCTTTGAAAATCTTTCTCAACTCTCAACTTTTCTCTCTCAAACTCACTCCGTCTCTACAACTTCTTCACTTTCTCTCTCAAACCCTCTTCTCAAATTTCTTCACTCTTTCAAGCTCTTATTCCCTTGTGTCTTTTTCCTTCTCAAACTTCTTGTCCCCCACTCTTCACTTGTTGTCCTCCTATTTATATTAAGAGACCTTACTAATTTGGGGAGGGATTGTGGGTGAGAACATTGTGGAAAAGGCCATGGAAATGGCTTTGGAATAGGAGAAAAGAAGGGTGAGGGAAGAGGAAACAGGAAAGAAGGAAAGTGGGGAGGAAGAAACGAGAAAGGAAAGGAAAAAAAAATAATAATAATATTAATAAAACATAAATTAATAAATAAATAAAATCAAATAATAAATAAATAAATAATAATAATAATAATAAAGCAAGTTAAAAAACATAAGTAAATAAATAACTTCAAATTAAAAATTAAATTGAAATTAAACTTTTTTTTTAAAAAAAAATAGAATTGAAATAAAATAAATAAATATAAAATTAACAAATAATAATAAAATGAAATAAATAAAAATAAAATAAAATAAAAATTAATAAAACTATACAAAAGCCTAAAAAATGAAATTACTTTACAATAAAGTACATTCATCGGTCCAGGCTAAGAACCAAATTCGGTATTAAATTTCTCCAAATTCAATTTGGAGAAATTATAAACTTATTAAAAATCGAGCCGGACAAAATACGGTGTTTACATCTTAAATAATAATATGGTTAAAAAGCCATTCTGGTCACTGTAATTTTGACCTTATTCTATTTTAGTTTCTGTATTTTAAAATATTCAAAGTTAGTCTTCGTACCTTCAATAATAAATCTTAAAAGGGAAAAATACACCTTTGATCCCTGAGATTTGGGATAAGTAGCATTTTGCTCCCTAAGTTTTCAAACTTAATATTTTTACCCCTGAAGTTTGGATTTCATTACACCCTTGGTCGCTCCGTCAATTTTTCCGTTAAACACAAACAGATTACTGACGTGACATTAGTTATAATATATTTTTTAATTTTTAAAAATAAAGTAACATATTAATTATTTTTTATTATTTTTTCTTTTTCTTTTTCTTTTTCTTCTTCCATCTTATTCTTCCTCAATCTTCTTATTCTCCACCTTCCCCTCAAACCCTAATCTCCGCCCACCACCTTCCTTTCTTTCTTTCTTTTTTTTTATTATTTGTTCTTTTTTTTTCTTTTGTTTACTAAAGGGAAATAGAAGAGGGAGCTCCTCTCTTCCCCGTTAAGGGTCTACAGTTTGTCCCCCTTTGTTCATTCTTATAGAATAAAAGGATGAACAAAGGCGTAGACCTTATTTGTTTGAAATTTTATACTTAGCAAATAATTGGATAACCAATGGTAAACTTTAAGCATAATTTTTTTTCTTCGCGGAAAACTTTTGGAACGACCAGGGGTAAATACTAAACCCTAAGTTTTGAGATGGCCAGGGGTAAACACCAAACCATAAATTTTTGGGACGGTCAGGGATAGACAAGCGCCGCGCCATAGAAAATAAACATTTGGGGCTAAGGATAGACAAGCCCCCGATAATGTAGTAAAAATAGTTGGAAGCTAGGGATAAACAAGCACATCCGCAATAAAGGTATCAAGGGTCAGGGATAGACAACGCCCTATAACATAGTAAAAGAGCTAGAGTTCAGGGATAAACAAGCACCTCCATAATAAAGGTATCAAGGGTCAGAGATAGACAAGTGCCCTATAACATAGTAAAAGAGCGGTCAAGGGTAGACAAACACCTCCACGGTAAGGATATGAAGGGTCAGGGATAGACAAGCGCCCTATAACATAGTAAAAGAGCTAGAGGCCAGAAGTATACAAGCACCTCTACAATAAAGGTATCAAGGGTCATAGATAGACAAGCGTCCTATAACATAGTAAAAGAGCTAGAGACCAGGGATAGACAAACACTTCCACAATAAAGGTATCAAGGGTCAGGGATAGACAAACACCCTATAGTTAAGGTCTTGGAGTTGATGAGTTGACTATTGCCACAATTGATCATATGACTTTGAGTTGACATCTCTACTCTCTAGTTAAGTGTTTCAAGTAGTCAATAGTCATGTAAGGGTTTCGCTCTTCTTATGTCAAGTTGGATAACTCCAAAGGGATTTCCAATGCCCTTTTATTCACTATTTGAAGAGAAGAGTCTTGCATATTGCCAAAATTGAGTAAAAGATGCGTAACATGGTGATCTTGTCACTTGGCATTTGTTTCAAATTTTTAACATTTGCCTTAACAACTCCATCTGTTGTGATTGCCCCGGCATATGCGTCAAGCTTACTAAGAAATTTTTCAATAAGAAAGGATGCACCAACTATAGGTATGTCATCTGAGATCTCTTTGCTTCAACATTAAAGAAGCATAATGGCCAAATCTAAAAATATCACTATTGCATTCACTAGTCCTTGAATTTTTTATTTTTTTTTGTTTTTTGTTCTTCTTTCTTCTTCTTCTTCTTCTTTTTTTCAAGGACTATTTTCTACCTCACTTGCTTTGAGAATTAATACCTGGATCTGCACATACTTCGTGAGAGAAAACCACCAAATGAGAACTTCAAAGCTTATCATTATGGTCACAAAATTAGGATGTCCTGACCTGAATCATTGACACATGTACTTTTTAATTTTTGATCTTCAACCTCATTCTTCAATGTAATTTCACTACTGAAGATATGGAATGCTCATTTGTCAAAGTGTATTACTAAAGATTCGAAAGATGCAATCACTCTTTCTTTTCTTTCCTTTCTTGCTTCCATTATGCTTCCCTCTCTTGGAGATTAACCTACTTTGCAGTACTTTGCTCAAACAAAAGCTTCTTGCTCCAAAGATAGTCCTAAATCGATCATGAACTTATTATCTGCTTGCATTTGGTACTTGAACTTAGTTCTTCAATGAGATCTACTCTAAGGTTGCCAGCACATCAAGTCCTTAGAATTATTGCTTTTAGAAAATGACTCACTTTAATCCAGGGAGGGTGAAAAAAAATATGATTGACTCCCTTTGATAACCGTAGGATGAGAAAATAAAATTGACTCTCTTTGATCAACAGAAGATGAAAAATAGGATCAACTCACCTTAATCAAGTGAAGATGAAAAATAGGATTGAATCAAGGAAATATGAAGCATAAGATCGACTCACTTTAATCAAGGAAAGATGAAAAAATAAGATTGACTCCACTCTAATCAAGGAAAGATGAAGAATAAAATCGATTCACTTTAATCAAGAGAATATGATTAAGCAAAAGGGGATATTTGACTATGAAAGCACATCCAAACAAATCGGATGTGAATTTTGATGGTATGACAAAGAAGAGTGTAAAACTAATAAACCAAATTGCAATTCTCATCATGACTTAAAATAGTGCCAATTGGTTGGACTTCATTATTCGAGCATGGGTTGGACTGCATCCAGTTGAGAATATGAGTGACTCAACTGGTGAAGCTCAGTCTAGTTAAGAATATGGGTGGCTCAACTTATCTGAAAATTTGGCTCAATCCAGTTGAGAATATGGATGACTCACTCATCTGAGAGTTTCATTGATCTAGTTGAGAATATTGGGGGCTTAACTGATTTCGTTCAATCTAGTTGAGAATATTGGAGGCTCAACTTATTTGAGAGAATTTTATTAGGCTCGGTCTAGTTGAGAATATAGGTGGCTCAACTCATCTGAGGGTTTTGTTGGTCCAGTCGAGAATATGGGAGGCACAACTCATCGAGAATTTTGCTAGCCCTGTTGAGAATATCGGGAGCTCAACCAGTAGGGTTCAACCTAGTTGAGAATATGAATGACTCAACTTATTTGAGAATCTTTACTTAGTGCAGTTGAGAATTGAAGGGTTGAAATCCCTTTGGCAGCGGAAACGTATCAAGATCGATCTCGAATTGAATTTCAAAATTGAAAAACCAATACGTTGGCAAAAGAAAAATAGAAACAATTTCTAAATTAAATATTCAGATTAAGCATGCTTAGATTCAAGATCTAAAACTATTTAGATCATAGAAAACTTACTTGGATCGAAGATCAAACTGCACTATGCTCCTACGATCAAGACACGACCACAAGCGAACACCGACTATCCTCTTGGGCTGTGAGAATAGGATTGTGGGATCCTCGTTGTCTTGAAGAGGGAATTTACAGCAAAGAGAAGTTGTTGCAACTTTTTGGGTTGAGAGAGATTCTTGGAGAGAAAAAACTTTTCTGTAAAGCGTGAAAAGAGAGAGAATGCCCTTCCAGTCATGGGACTCCTCAAAATTGATCGATAAGTGGGGAAAAGGAAGTTATTTCCCTACTCCATCTTGACCGTTTATTTTAACCTAAACGATCTTGGCCATCAATCAATTAAATCATAAATATTTAATTAATTAATTAATTATAATTAATTTAATTAAATCAATATTAATTAAATGAATTATAATATAAAGTATTTAATTCAATTTGAATCATATTCAATTGAATTGAATTGGTCATTCAATTAATTCTCAATTAATTGATTCCCCACATTAATTAAACATCAAATATTTAATTAATCTTATAATTGAATTATATTCAATTTTATCTCTCTCATTTAACCTATAGTTTTAATGTGTATCAAAGTGTACATTAATATAAACTATAGTATTAATTTGATTAAGTCATATTTAACCAAATTAAATTAAATTAATTAATTCCCCAATTAATTAATTCATGAATTAATCAAATATCACATATTTAATTAAATTCATAATTCTCTCTTTAATTAATTTTGAATCACATCCAAAATTAATTTTATTACAAAGTTTAATTCACTAATTAAACTTATACTATAATGTATCTCCATACATTATATTAATTGTAACAAAATACAATTAACTTAAATTCCCTTTATTATCAAGACTAAATTATCTCAGAACCCGTTATGAGCTAGTAGGTGGACCTAATGGACCTACAAATCAGAAGCTCCAACAATACGAGATTAACTGGCTAAACTCATTAACCAAGTTAATCAACATTCGTTAACTGTGGGTCACTCCACTGAAGACCCACAACTGCACTCTTCTCACTGTAGAATTTTTCTGTGTCCACAGATATCGACCAATGCAGTAAGTCAATCCTTCACGTGTGTTCGTAACACTAGTTGGGTCAAATTACCGTTTTACCCCTGGGTTACCTCTGGTTCCTTAAGTACCACCGATCCCTCTAATGAACAATTTTTTTAGGGTCCAACCACTAAACATAAATTCCTCTCGGGCCAGGAGAGGACAACACGCTTTTGTTCAAGCCCCGGAATCAGCCCTTAAGGGAACACACATCTACTTACCCAAATAGGGGAAGGAGTGAATTCCATCTTGTACTGTTATGTTCCTAGCCCCCATCCGGTCTTGCCCCTGAAATGGTAGGATTATTAAGTTGGCGAACTGGCCACTCTCACCCATACAAATCTAAGGACAATCCCTCCTGAAAAGGAGTTCATAACAGACTCAGGATTTAGATTGAGTTACCTAGGTCATCTTATTGAAATAGAAACCTAAACTAGTTAACGGCGTTACATCTAGTGGTTACTATTTCGCGGTCTGGACTTATGCAAACTCATTGCATAGGACACCCCCACCCGCATGTCTCCTACATGGATGCTTTGGATCATTGCATCTATATTGAATACAACCTATAGACCATTTAGGTTGTTACTTGGACACCGATCCCCGTATGTCCCTACATACCAGTCCAAGCTTCATTTAAACAACCTTGGATCTTAGTTTATTGGATTTAGGGTTTATTAATGCAAACTCGATTATTCAATAACCAAATTACTGAATCACTCAAATAACGCATTATTGAGATCGATTAATTTGTTTCGATTACTATCTACGAGTTTTAGGGCATAAAACCCAACAAGAATATGGGTGGCTTAACCCTCACATGAAAATAACAATGAAAAAAAATTCTCAACATAGTTGAGTCACCCATATTCTCAACTAGGCCGAGCACAAAAAAATATTCAAGTCAGTTTGAGCCCCCAATATTTTCAACTAGGCTAACAAAATCTTAGATGAGTTAAACATCCAATATTCTTAGTAGGACCAATGCCATTTTTGGATGAGTTGATTTGTTTGAAGAGGGAAGACGTGGCCGACAAAACAAGAGAAAATTGCACACAGGTGTGGTGCTTTCCAAACTGACTCTGATGCTTAAGTCAACTAGGAGGTTATGAGTGTAACAAGTAAATTAAGAATGAGGAAGAAGACTAAGAGAAAGAATAAATATTCAGTTGTGCTCCTTTACTTTGGAGTTACCCTCTTCTATTTATAGTTGATCTAGGGTTCCCTATTTCCTTTTAGGATAGGGAATAGAAAGAGAGTTTCCCTTTCTCTCTAGGAATTGGACATGAAAGAGATTGATATAGGCCAAAGAGATTTCTTTGGGCCTGTTTCCACTTTGGGCTTTTATCATTCTGATTTTCTTAAAATTAGGTCCAAATTCACTAATAATAGTTAGGATAATTGAAATGGGTGGCAAAATTAGGGTGCATAATGACAAATATAGCAAGTTTTCAAAATAATTGCAAATATGACAAAGTTTTTAAATGAATTTTTTATATTCCCGAATTGCCCCTGATTGGCGCGTGTGTATCTTCTTCTTCCTCGTCTGTTTTTTTTTTATTATATTGATAGAATCTATCAGTGATAGGAAAGACTTTCTATCAGTGATAGAAGGTGATAGAAAAATATCTAGCACTGATAGAAAACCAAACAACAACAACCACTAATAGAACACCGAACACTGATAGAAAATCTTCCTATCATTGATAGAAAAATATCTATCACTGATAGATGTCTATAAGTGATAGAAAGATCTTTTATTAGTGATAGAAAATCTTTCTATCAGTGATAGATAGAAAAACTTTCTATTAGTGATAGAAATCTTTTATCATTGATATAAAAAACTTTCTATCACTGATAGAATCTACCAGTGATAGAAAAAACTTTCTATTTATCACTGATAGAAAATCTTTCTATCACTGATAGAAGATAGAAAAACATTCTAACATTGATAGAAGCTATCACTGATAGAAAAACTTTTTATGAGTGATAGAATCACTTTCTATCACTGATAGAGTCTATCACTTATAGAAAAACTTTCTATCAGTGATAGAAATCTTCTATCACTTATAGAAAAACTTTCTACGAGTGTTAGAAAAACTTTCTATGAGTGATAGAAAATTTTTCTATCACTGATAGAAAAACTTTCTATCAGTGATAGAAACTTTCTATCAGTGATAGAAACTTTCTATCAGTGATAGAAAAACTTTCTATGAGTGATAGAAAAATTTTCTATCACTGATAGAATCTATCAGTGATAGAGAAACTTTCAGTGATAGAGAAACTTTCAGTGATAGAGAAACTTTCTATGAGTGATAGAGCAACTTTCTATCACTAATAGAAAATCTCTCTATCACTGATAGAAATCTATTGTTGATAGAAGATTTCTATCACTGATAGAATCTATCGGTGAAAGAAAATCTTTCTATCAGTGATAGAAATCTTGATGGTGATTGATAACTCTCCAAAAGGGAGTTATTTAGGCCTTAGTTCTATAATATTTTGTGTGTCATTTGTGTTAAATAGGGTTGCTTTTAGATGAATATTATATGTTTTAACCCATTTGGAAGAATGGAGGCTTTGGAAGTTATTTTGTGCAGAAAATATTGTTGAGCGACTTGAAGGAGCAAAATCTGTGATCCAGCAAAGCAGGGAGCAAAACTGCGACGTAAGCAGTTCGTAATCCATTTTATAAAGTGGCGTTAGCTGAATTAATTACGGATCTAAGAAGCTTGGAGAGCCTGCCACGTGTCCAATTTAACCTAATTAGGTTAAACCTCATCTTATAAAAGGAGGAGCCGTTAGAGATGAAGTCATTCACGATTGGGAGACCGAATCAATCGGTTGGAGGCCGAATTGACGGCAGAATGGAGAACTAAGAAGACCATTTGCAATTCAACTCAAGATGACGAAGTTCTTCCATGTTCTTGGTGGTTTGGAGCAGCCGTTTCATCTCTCCAATTACTAAAAGGATTAGTATTTCTTGTGTATTTCGTATTATGGATGTGTTTATCGAGATTGTAACGTGTTTTATGTTTTCAATCATGAACTAATTGCTTTATAAGCATAGGTTAAGAATTATGTCATTGTTATATTTATAAAATCTGGAAATTCTATTTGATTATGTCATCTTGAGTTATTGTTGTTCTTTAATTTCATTATGTGCCCGCCTAGCTAGCCGGTATGTATAGCTTCTCATAGTTTCAGGGATGATTTAGGAGTTGTGTGGCGATAATTCACACTAGACCATTATGTGTTGGTGAACGCTAGTGATTGAGTTAGGGATAACCAGTCGCCTAGTGCTTGATCGGTAGAGTGTCATTGGAGTTGAAACATATTCCAAAAAATCCAGAGTTCCGGGAGGATCCCGCTGATAAGACTGCATGAGTTTGACGGATCAAAAGAATTGCTGGAACATATTTATAAACAATTACAGAAGTCTTAACCTGTGTCTGTTTCCATTCCGTTTTCTCTAGTCGTAATCATTTACTGCTTTCATATTTATTTTGTTTCAGCATTTCAAAAACCCAATCAATTTAACCAACCATTTGAAATCACTAAAAATGCCATTAAATCAATAGAGGTAGGCAATTTCAAGACCTTGTGGATACGATAAATACTTATCACTTGCTGCTAGATTGTGTATACTTGCACAGTATTTTGAAGTGAATTCTATCAATATTTTTAACCACTTCAGAATTGCAACAAGTTTTTGGCGCCGTTGCAGGGGACTTGAAATTGTTTATTTGATTGATTTTTTTTGTGTATTTTTGGTGATTTGGTGCGTGAACTTTTTTATTGTTTCTTTTTGTTTTGTAGGTGTGACTTTGGTGTATGAGCGATCCCCTTGGGATTAGATTTTCAAGAAATTCAAGTGAATCTCAAAGAGGAACGGTGCGATGCAGCAAAATCTACCGCTGGAGCAAAATAGACAGCAAAATAATCCGGCTGAGAACCCTATTCTTGTAGCAAATGATAGGGCCAGAGCCATTCGAGCATATGCTTTTCCAATAGTTGACGAGTTAAATCCAGTGATAATACGTCCAGTTATTGAGGCGACAAACTTTCAAATGAAACCAGTCATGTTTCACATGTTACAGATGGTTGGCCAATTCCATGGTTTACCATCCGAGGACCCTCTTCTTCATCTTAAGTCTTTTCTAGGAGTTAGTGATTCATTTGTTATCCAGGGAGTGTCGAGAGATGCCCTTAGATTAACCCTATTTTCTTATTCCCTTAGAGATGGAGCAAAGGTGTGGTTGAATTCTTTTGCTTGAGGGTCAATAAGTACTTGGAACGAGTTAGTGGAGAAATTTCTTAGTAAGTATTTTCCACCAATTAGGAATGCCAAGTTAAGGGGTGAGATAGTGAGATTTAGGCAAAATGAGGAAGAAACTTTTAGTGAGGCTTGGGAAAGGTTTAAGGAGCTTTTGCGAAAGTGTCCCCACCACTGTTTACCACATTGTATTCAAATAGAGATATTTTACAATGGGTTAAACTTAGCAACCCAATGTATGGTTGATGCTTCTGCGGGAGGGGCCCTTTTGGAAAAAACCTTTAATGAAACTTATGAGATTTTAGAGAGAATATCAACCTACAGTTGTCAATGGTCAGATGTTAGAGGCTTTAGTAAGAAAGTTAAGAGTGTGATAGAAGTTGATGGTGTATCTACCATTAGGGCTGATATTGCAATGTTAGCTAATGCTCTTAAAAATGTAACTGTGGTAAGCCATGTTCTGCAGCCGCCAATTGTGGAGCTTGCTGCAATTGTAAGTCAAGTTACAGAAGAATCATGTGTCTATTGTGGTGAAGAGCAAAGTTATGAGTTTTATCCTAACAATCCAGCTTCTGCGTTTTTTGCAGGTAATTAGAGGAATAACCCCTATTCAAATTTTTTTAATCCAGGTTGGTGTAACCACCCCAACTTTGCGTGGGGAGGGCAAGGAAGCAATTCGCAAGTCCCCCAAGCACAACAAAAGGTGGTGAACCAGTCCGGATTTGTTAAATCACAGGCATTGCCCCGACAAAATAAGCAGGCTTTGCCCCAGCAAAATTCAGAGAGTTCTCTTGTGAGGCAATGATGAAATAATATATGGCTAGTACTGATGTCGCAATTCAAAGTAATCAAGCTTCAATGAGAGCCCTGGAATTGCAAATGGGTCAGCTAGCTAATGAGCTGAAGGCACGACCTCAAGGGAAACTTCCTTTGGATACTGAACACCTTAGAAAGGAAGATAAGGAGCAGATGCAGGCAGTAAATTTGAGGAGTGGGAAGTCACTAAAAGAGAGGAAAGAGCCTAGTAAACCTCAGGAGGTAGAGAAAAGTAGTGATAAAAATAATGTTGTTGAAAAAAAGTTGGAGTCTGGTAAAAATGATGGAGACAGCAGTAAAGTTGCTGAAGCATCTGGGTCTGTTCCAGAAGTAACCCTCCCACTTTATAACCCACCCTTACCTTTTCCACAAAGGCAAAAACCTAAGAACCAGGATGTTCAATTTAAGAAGTTTTTGGAAATTCTAAAGCAGTTGCATATAAACATACCCCTAGTAGAGGCTTTAGAACAAATGCCAAATTATGCAAAATTTCTTAAGGACATTTTGACTAAAAAGAAGAGATTAGGAGAGTTTGAGATTGTGACTCTTACTGAGGAATGTAGTGTTATTCTTAAGAATGGGCTACCTTCCAAGGCTTAGGATCCGGGATCATTCACTATTCCTGTCTCCATAGGTGGAAAGGAGTTGGGGAGAGCACTTTGTGATTCAGGCGCAAGCATAAACCTTATGCCTCTTTCGGTTTATCGAAAGCTAGGAATAGGTGAAGCTAGGCCTACCACAATCACACTCCAATCAACAGATAGGTCTATCACATATCCTGAAGGTAAAATTGAGGATGTTCTGGTCTAGGTAGATAAATTTATTTTTCCTGTTGATTTCATTATTCTAGATTATGAGGTAGATAAGAATGTCCCAATTATTCTTGGCCGTCCATTTTTGGCAACTGGTGGTTCTTTGATGGATGTCCAACAGGGGGAGCTTACAATGAAGGTGCATGACCAAAAGGTGAAGTTCAATGTGTTTGATGCAATGAAATATCCTAATGATATTGAGGATTGCTCTTGCATTCAGGTGTTGGATGAAATGGTTGAGGACCACTTTGAGAAGGAATTGATTGAGTACCATACCCAAAAATTTGTAGAAATCCAAATTGAGGATTTGGAAATAGGTGGATTGGACTATGAGCATAAAGATGTAGGTGAGATTTCTAGTTTTAAGAGAAGTTTTGAATCCTTTGAGCCAACTGATAAGAAATCCAAGCCTATGCAACCTTGTAATTCTTTGAAATTGCTACAGCAACCTGAGATTAGGAAGTCCTTCCTTGATGAGCAGTATTTTGCTGTGGATTCCTTCCTTGATGAGCGGTTATTTACTGTAGCTCATATTAAGGCAGTGAAAACGCCTTGGTATGATGACTTTTCCAATTATCTTGATTTTGGAAATTTGCCTCCTGGTTTATCAAAAGAACAGATGAAAGAATTTTTCCATGGGGTGAAGTTTTATTTATCAAATGATGCATCTATGGTTATACAATGTGTTGATGATGATGGTCGTAAGTTTAAAGGCAGCGAATAAAGCATTACTGGATGGAGGAGTTTCGTTCGAAATATCTCTCTCTGAAGTTGCTGGCAGATTAAAGGAGCGCAGGTTTTGAGGAAGCAAAATTTCAACATTCTAATCAGAAGCTCCCATTATTTGATTACTTTTTTTTTTATGTTAATTTTGATTTATTTTATGTTTTGATATTATTTTGATTTGATATGATTTGTATTCAGTTAGATTTTTATTTTTATTATTTATCTTATTTTTTATTTTGTTGGTTAGTTTAGATTTTATTTTGTTGATTTAATAAATCGGAGGATCTTCCAAGATTTAAATAAAAAAATATATCTTGTGGATTTTATTTTAAAAAAAGATTTGATTTCATAGTTTTGTTGAGAAGATCAGAGATTTTATTCGGTTAAGATTTTTTGTGAGATAAGATTAATAATTTTACCGTTGAGATTTTATTGTGGTTAGTAGGATAATAAAGTGGGCATGCAGTTAATTACCAAAGATGTCATGTGTTGAGCAGAGGGCAGCTGGCGTTATGGTTGTTACACACAGAGGGAGTGCAGTAAATGGAAGATCTTACCGTTTGACAGATAATAAAAATTTTCTATGAAACCATGAAGTTAAAACGGTAACTTAAATTAATTAAGAGATAATTAGGGGATAATTATTTGTTGAAGATCTTTGAGTTAGTGCCCTATTTATACGATCTCCCATCAGGTAGGTTTTTCACTCTTATCTTTTATTACTACTGGTGTGATTTTTTTCTTTGTGTGTATTATTATTGTGAGGAAAAAAACACGAGCAAGGAAAAAATGTTGAGACTGTTGAGACTGAGATGGAACTGAGTGAAGAAGTTGAGCTTGATGAAAGATTTTGGTATGGGAAATTTATCCATGAAGAGGCAAGACAAAAATATCAAGAAGTCCTGAAGTGAGATGTTCTAATGGAGCGCGACTTCGATGGTGGCAAAGAGCTCCCACATTTTCTTTAAGCGGACATCACTAATCATGTTTGGGAACGGTTGTGCGCAAAGCCGGAGCCCACTATTGATCAACTAGAATGAGAGTTCTACTCCAAAATCGATGAAAATGAAGGATTCTTGGTTATTGTTTGTGGAATTGTTCTCGACTGGAGCCTTGGAGTGATTAATTCTCTGTTTAATTTGCAAAACGTCACCCACGCTGTTTTCAATGAAATATTAGTTGCTTTCTCAAACGAGCAACTGAATGCCCAGTGGAGGTTGTCTAGGATGAGGGCAAGAACATTCCAGTCAACATACCTGAAGTCTGAGGCTAAAACTTGGCTCGACTTTATCAAACAATGATTATTGCTTACAATGTACGCCTCCATTGTCTCCCGTGATCGAGTGCACTTGAAGGTTCAGAGTCTCAGAGAGTTCTAGTGATCTAAAGTTGTTTGACAAGGGGATTATTGACACTGCCAATCTGGCTAGGCTTCAAAAAGGTGAGACGTGCTAAGGTGGTTTGTTGTGCGGTGTCCACAGAGTGCCGGAGCAACTTGAGATGGTTCTCAGTAGGCTATAATTCATTGAGAGATAACTTCAAACCTACTAGAGCTATGATCTTAGAAGAGGCACCACACTAAGAAGGGCTATGCAAGTGAATTTTTCTAAGCCATATCAAGCCTTCCAATTTTTCTTGATGATCTTATGAACTCATGCATTTCACCCCCGCCCATCATTTTGAGAGGAAGAAGAAAGCCCAGAGCCTGAACATAAAGACGAATTAAAGGGAAGTTTCAGTTTCTAAGAGCAAATATTTTGATGAATGATTTTATGTGCTCACTTTGCTTGTGTGTTTTGTTTTTTCTGCTTATGTTATGTTCTGCTTCTTCGTTTTTATCCGCTACTTTAAAATCTATCTCTATCACGATTATGTTAATCTGTGATCTTGATCTTTAATGCAATCAAATATTGTTTTGTTTGGCACATCTGAGTATCTAACTTATTTTTCTTCTAATTTTTTTAAGCTTGGACTAGTTAGCTTAATTAGATCAAGGTGTTCTGATCTCTAGAAACCTTTTGCATGAGCATTCCTTCTAGCCTAGTCATGACTGCAGCAAAAGTTCTGAGGTAGCATTGTCTTATTTGATCCACCTTAAGCTTAATCTTAGTGCCACACTTAGTTTAAAATTTAGATAGAAAAAATTAAGTTTGGGGGTATACTTATCATGTTGCTAATTCA
Organism: Luffa aegyptiaca; assembly: GCA_017139565.1. Classification (NCBI taxonomy): domain Eukaryota; kingdom Viridiplantae; phylum Streptophyta; class Magnoliopsida; order Cucurbitales; family Cucurbitaceae; genus Luffa; species Luffa aegyptiaca. Next base: position 32,258,484 of record CM029397.1, read on the forward strand.
TTGAGGACAATGAATAATTTAAGTTTGGGGGACTTTTAGCTACTCCACTTGTTTTGCCCGAGCATTCCTCTCCTTCATAATAATTTTTCAAGGTTGTTGAGTAACCAGGGACATTTGTGACACCCACAGTTTGTCTTTGCGTCAAAAGATGGCCTAGGATAATATATAAAAAAAAATGATAAAAAAAATTAATTGCTGAAAAGAAAAATTGTGAAAATTTTGCTGTGAAAATTGAAAGAGCAAAAATTTTAAAGGATGAATGATAATCTAGCAGTTTTCTGTCTCCCAGGGCTTAGGTGAGCTTCATCATAAAATGTCGCCATTCTGAGAAGCAAGGGATAGAATAACTAAGGATTTTTGGGTTTAACAATGAGTATTTAGCCTAGTTGGTGATAAGTTTGAGGCAAGGGTATACTGCACCATAAAGTGGGTCATCTCATGCTTAAAAGCTTATGACTGTAAGGCTGCTTTAAGTCTGAAGAACAAAAGAATAGATCCCCTGAAATATGTGTTCAAATATGTCTGATAATAGAGCTAAGCTGTGGTGAGTTCTTAGGGTTGAGTTAAAGGTGGTGATTATTTGTCCATGCTGAAAGAACTATTTTGCTGCAGCAGTGCTTGGTTTTAGCAGGATGCTCAGGTAAAGGTTGAAGGTAGTGTTGGAATATCTGTTTTGATTGAGTTGTGCTATGACTAATGTTTTGAATTTTTAAGGGAAAGTGAGTTAGTATTGCTCGGGACGAGCAATAGTTCAAGTTTGGGGGTATGATAACTCTCCAAAAGGGAGTTATTTAGGTCTTAGTTCTATAGTATTTTGTGTGTCATTTGTGTTAAATATGGTTGCTTTTAGATGAATATTATATGTTTTAACCCATTTGGAAGAATGGAGGCTTTGGAAGTTATTTTGTGCAGAAAATATTGTTGAGCGACTTGAAGGAGCAAAATCTGTGATCCAGCAAAGCAGGGAGCAAAATTGCCACGTAAGCAGTTCGTAATCCATTTTATAAAGTGGCGTTAGCTGAATTAATTACGGATCTAAGAAGCTTGGAGAGCCTGCCACGTGTCCAATTTAACCTAATTAGGTTAAACCTCATCTTATAAAAGGAGGAGCCGTTAGAGATGAAGTCATTCACGATTGGGAGACCGAATCAATTGGCTGGAGGCCGAATTGACGGCAGAATGGAGATCTAAGAAGACCATTTGCGATTCAACTCAAGAAGACGAAGTTCTTCCATGTTCTTGGTGGTTTGGAGCAGCCGTTTCATCTCCCCAATTACTAAAAGGATTAGTATTTCTTGTGTATTTCGTATTATGGATGTGTTTATCGAGATTGTAACGTGTTTTATGTTTTCAATCATGAACTAATTGCTTTATAAGCATAGGTTAAGAATTATGTGATTGTTATATTTATAAAATCTGGAAATTCTATATGATTATGTCATCTTGAGTTATTGTTGTTCTTTAATTTCATTATGTGCCTGCCTAGCTAGTCGGTATGTATAGCTTCTCCTAGTTTCAGGGATGATTTAGGAGTTGTGTGGCGATAATTCACACTAGACCATTATGTGTTGGTGAACGCTAGTGATTGAGTTAGGGATAACCAGTCGCCTAGTGCTTGATCGGTAGAGCGTCATTGGAGTTGAAACATATTCCAAAAAATCCGGAGTTCCGGGAGGATCCCGCTGATAAGACTGGATGAGTTTAACGGATCAAAAGAATTGCTGGAACATATTTATAAACAATTACAGAAGTCTTAACCTGTGTCTGTTTCCATTCTGTTTTCTCTAATCGTAATCATTTACTGCTTTCATATTTATTTTGTTTCAGCATTTCAAAAACCCAATCAATTTAACCAACCATTTGAAATCACTAAAAATGCAAATTAAATCAATAGAGGTAGGCAATTTCAAGACCTTGTGGATACGATAAATACTTATCACTTGCTGCTAGATTGTGTATACTTGCACAGTATTTTGAAGTGAATTCTATCTATATTTTTAACCACTTCAGAATTGCAACAGTGATACATGGTGAAATCGAGCATTGAAAAATAAAGCAAAAACTCAAACACTGGAAAGCAAAAACCAAACACGGATAGAAAACCAAACAACAACAACCAAACAATGATAGAACATCGAGAACACTGATAGAAGTGATAGAAAATATTTCTATCATTGGTAGAAAAATATATATCACTGATAGAAGATGTAGAAAATTTTTCTATCATTGATAAAAAAATATCTATCACTGATACTGATAGAATCTATCAGTGATAGAAAATTTCTGTCACTGATAGAAAGTTTTTCTATCACTGATAGAATCTATCAATGATAGAAAAAAATTCTATCAGACCATCAGATTTTTGGGAGGGGTATTTTAGTAAATGTTCGTTCCAGACCTTAAGATTTTGCCATTTTTGCAATTTATTTTGCGGCCGCTACATTTGCAATTATTTTGGGCCAGTTTGCTACATTTGCAACCGGCCCTAATAGTTACTACTAAAAATGTGAATTAATTCTTGAAAAGAATGTCTATTTAAGTTTTTGTGGGTACAATATTATGAAATACTTTCCTTCATTATTGGTGAGATCTGTGTACATTCACGCATACCTTATGTGTCGCAATAGTTTGTGGTCATATTATATTTTCATCACTTTACTACTACAACTACATGCAAAACCCACAACTCCAACCACAATAGACATGTTCATTTTCTTCATGGAGACCAATCTCTTGAACGTGTTGGGACCTCGATTAAGTGGGGAATGGGGAAGTAAGTGTGGGGAAGTAAGTGGGGAATGGGGAAGTAAGTGGGGAGAAAAAATTCATCGATACCTAAATGGGGGACGGGGTACTCTGTTACTGTCCCCAACCTTGTCCCAACCCCATTTGCTTTATTATTAATTTTTTTTAAAGAATTATAAAGGGGAAAAATACACTTTTGGTCCATGAAGTTTGGATTAAGTTACACTTTGGTCCCTGAGTTTTAAAACTCAACAAAATTACTCCTGAGGTTTGATTTGGATTTCGTTAAACATTTGGTCCCTCCATCTAATTTTATGTTAAATCCTAACAGTTTGCTGACATGACACTATTATTTTAATAAAAAAAAACTATTTTTTAATTTTTTAAAATAAAAATATATTAAAATAATAAAAAATATTATTATTTAAATATATTTTTTAATTCTTTCTCTCTCCCTCTCCCTTCTTTTTATTAAAAAAAAATGTAGAAAAAGGAAGGAAAGAGAGAAGAAAATAGAGAAATAAAGAACAAAAAAAAGACACAGTCTCCGGCCGCCGAAGATTTGAAGAAGGAGAAGGAAGAGTTGAGAGGAAGGATGAAGAAGAAGAAGAATAAGGGAGAGAGGGAGAAAGAATTAAAAAAAAATAATATTTATATTATTTTAATATATTTTCATTTAGAAAATTTAAAAAATTATTTTTTTTATTAAAATAATGGTGCCACGTTAGCAAACTGTTAGGATCTAACAGAAAATTGGACGGAGGGACCAAAAGTGTAACGAAATCCAAACCTAAGAGGTAATTTTGTTGAGTTTTAAAACTCAGGGACCAAAGTGTAACTTAACCCAAATCTCAGATACCAAAAGTGTATTTTCCCCTTATAATTAATATAGATAAATAAATCTATATATATATAAACATCCACTAGGCATGCTTTATGTTTGAATCACTTTTGATTATTAATTCTAATATTTAAATTAAAGGTTTGATTAATTGTTTAATGATTTATTAGATATTGCATGAATAATTTGATATGTTTGAAACATTTTTAATTCTTATGTATGAATAATTAGATAACTTGATATGAAACATTGTGTTTCTTTTGGGAGGTTTACAAATTTTTCTTTAAATGAGATTTTTTCATGAGGAATTAACCATTTAAATGAGGATTCACGGTAAAGAATTAACTATTTAATTGATTTTTTTCTTAAAAAATTGTTAGTTAATTAGCTTTTTAAAAACTAAAACAGAAATAATTCCCCATGGGAAATCCCACCCCAATCATGGTAGAATTAGATGGGAAATTTTCGTAGGGATGAAAAATGCAACGGGGGACTAGCGTCCCTGCTCCATGTATATCTCTAATCATAGACTTCCTAAACCCAAGCTACTTAAGCTTGAACACCAAACATAGTTATCCTAAACTCTTAGGATGCCTAATCCCATGCTACTTAAGCATGATCCACACCAGAGTAGTAGGTAAAAGTAAAAGTTAAAAAATTTGTTAAAATTATAAATTCAGTTTCGCTTTGCTCAATCTCGATTTAGCCCACATAGTTTTTAAAGTTTCAATTTAGTTTCTATAGTTTAAGCTTAATGTGACATCCAAGTATAAAAGGGGTACATGAATAATCTGAGACCACATCATTTTCAAAAAAATAAAAAATAAACTGAGACTACATCTGAATGAGAGGGATATTTAAGATATGAAAGTATGGACAATATAAAATTAAAAGAATCGATAGTAACAATCTATACCAACAAAGTTCACCTTCTTTTGCCAACAAGAGCATGACTGACATAAAGTTATAAAAAAGTTCATCGAGGTTTAATGGATAACCTCCTGAGAATTTTCCTAACAAATATGTGAGTGAAGACTGTTGCGGATTCCAGGAACCAAAAAAAGGCCCATGTTGATTTGTGGGACATGGAGGGGAGTTAGGATCAAATCCCACTATGGAGTAACCAAGGTTTTAATGGATGAGATCTTAATTAATTAAATTATTAATTTATGATTTTAATGTACTAAACCCTTTTTCTTATCCTAACCTTATTTTTTATTTTCTTAAAAAAAAAACGTTATTTATTTATGGGCCGGTTGCAAAAGTAGCAAAATGGCCCAAACTAATTGCAAAAGTAGTAGCCCATAGAAATATTTGCAAAAATGGCAAAATCTCACCATCAGAAAAGTAAAATTACTAAAATGCCCATCACTGATAAAAATTTTTCTACCACTGATAGAATCTATCAGTGATAGAAAGACTTTTTATCATAGAAGATTTCTATCAATATATATATATAAATTGACGAGGAAGAAGAAGATGCGCGGGCCAATCAGTTTTTCTATCACTGATAGATTCTATCAGTGATAGAAATCTCCTATCACTGATAGAAACTTTATTCTATTAGTGATAGAAACTTTCTATTACTAATAGAAAATGTTTCTACCACTGATATAATCTATCAGTGATAGAAACTTTATTCTATCAGTGATAGAAACTTTCTATCACTGATAGAAAATTTTTCTACCACTAATAGAATCTATCAGTGATAGAAAGTCTTTCTATCATAGAAGATTTTTATCATTTTTCTACCACTGATAGAAGATAGAAAGACTTTCTTTCATAGAAGATTTCTATCAATATATATATATATATATATAAAATTGACGAGGAAGAAGAAGATGCGCGCGCCAATCACTTTTTCTACCACTGATAGAATCTATCAGTGATAAAAAGACTTTCTATCACTGATAGAAGATTTCTATCAATAAAAAAAAATTAAAAAAAAACCTGACGAGGAAGAAGATGTGCTCCCAATCAGGGGCAGGGACAATTTAAGAATATAAAAAATTAATTAAAATTTTTTGTCATATTTACAAATATTTTTAAAAATTACTATATTTGCGATTATTTACCGTTACGTTGCCACCCATTACAATTATTTTTTGGGAGAACCCAGTTTGGACTTTGGACTTCTGAGAAACACACCGTTCATAGTAAAGACCGGAAAACCATAAACCCAAACCCCTCTTACCTCCTCCTTCATCCACTTCTCCACTCTCATTAGCTAATCCCTGCGCTCATTTTCCTCTCTCACTCATAATTTACATTCCCAAATGCCAACCCTCTTCATTTCTTCCCCACCCATTCCATTTTTCTGCTCCTAACTCCAACATTTTTATCCTTATGGACGCCATTTTTGCTTCTCTCCCATTACCCAACAAAACCCACTCGCAATTCTTATCCCCATATTGTCCCCATCCCTCAACTCCCTTCAGAACCAGGTGCCGAACCAGCACTCGCAGATGGAACTTCATATTCACGAGAACCTGCGTCAATTCCGTCTCCAATGGGAACCGGGTACAGTTACTTGGCTTTCCAAGAGCTCCTAGAAGCTCGAAGGCTCTACAACCAGGTGGAAAAGATGAAAAACCAATTTTTAAGGATTTTGGTATCTCAAATTTGGTTGGTTTGTATGTACATGATAAGAAGAATGATGGAACTATGCTAAATTATATTGCCAAGCCAATTGTGTATACATTGTTCTGTATTGCTGTTGGATTTGTTCCTTTTAGGACCGTTAAAGCTCTTGCAATTGCCGCTCAAGTAGTTGGGGAGAGGGTTTTGGATAAGAAAACCATTGGGGATGAGGGTGAATCGAATTTGAGGGGTCATGAGTATTCGCACTGCACGAGGCAGTTGCTCGAGGCAGTTTCGGGTGTATTGAGGAGTATAGAAGAGGCTAGAAAGGGTCATTCCAGTGTAGAAGAAGTGGAGGCGGCATTAAAGGCTGTGAAGTTGAAGAAAGAGGAACTGCAAGAAGGGATTTTGAATGAGCTTTATATACAACTGAGGGAACTAAAGCGGGAGAAGGCGGCTTTGGAAAAGAGATTGGAGGAGGTTGTTGATGAGGTGCTGAAAGCTAAGGAGGAGTATGAGAGGTTGGTGGAGAAGGGGGTTAGTGGTGGGGAGGAAGCGAGGGAGAGGATAGGCAGGTTGGAGCTGATATTGAGAAGGTTGGAGGTGGAGTATAATGAGAAATGGGAGAGAGTAGGGGAGATTGGGGATAGTATTTTGAGGAGAGAGACTGTGGCACTGAGTTTTGGGGTGAGGGAACTATGCTTCATTGAGCGGGAATGCGACCAACTGGTGAAGACATTTGCCTGGGAAATGAGAGCTAGAGGGAAGGGTACTAACAGGTACAAGCACAACTTTATAGGCTTTATGTGATGTTTGCCTCTCTAATACTTCCAAAGAACTCATGTATTAGAAGTGTGTTGTAAAATTTATGGGTTACTTCCTTTTGCAGATTTTTTTAAGGAAGGAAACTCACTTTCCATTGATGTAGTGTAAATACATGTAAAATGTTACTTTTCCTAATTGGAGCTTACAGAAATACTCCTTAATTAGACTTAATCATAAAACGAGTATAATTAAAAAAACAATTTGATAGGAAGTGCCATGAAGAACAATAAAATTTAGCCATTTCAAAGAATAAGCCTATATTTGCTTGATACCTCAGAAGTCTGATATCAGGAACATTAAGGATATAAGGCTGATTAGCTTGTAATTAGCCTCTACAAGATTATATCTAAGACTTTGGTGAAGAGTATAAAGGTCTTTCAGAGCACCATTTCTTTGTCTCAAGAGGCATTTGGGTGCATTTCAAGTAGCAGGATTTTGTGCTCCTTTCAAATTTGATTTTTATATGTTATTTTTTGATCAGCAGCTTGGTGGGAGTAGTCTTGATTGTTCTGGCTTGTTGGTTGTTTCTCGTGGTCTAGAATCGGAGTTCGTGCTCTTCAGTCTCTTCCCCATTGCAAAAGGAATTTTTTGTTTTCGGTTAAAGCCTTTTCTTCAAAATTCTGGTTGGAAAGATTTCAAAGGTTCTTTGATTGGCTTGCTCACTTTGAGTTAGCTAGTTTAGAAGCTTCTTCTTGGTGTTCTTTTTCAAAGCCTTTGGATGAGTTTTTATTTTCAGGATATTTGTTTTCATTGAGATGTTTTTCCCTCTGTTTTTTCTTGTTGTTCTTGTTTCACTCCTTTGTGGAGTTTGTATCCGGTATAAGCTTTATGCCAGTTTGGCTGCGCTCTTGTTGTCACCTTCTCTTCTAGCTGTTACTTGGAGCAAGTTGGCTCCTCCTTTTTGTAATTATATTCTTACCAACCTCGCTATTCAATGGAGGTGTTCTTGTAATTATTACCCGATAGGACATTTTTTTTAATCCATTTAATCATATCAAAGAACGGTTTCTGTTTCCTATATAAAAAAAAGATGATTTATATTTTAGCAATACGTTACTGTATATACCATGAAGTATTTTCCATGATTTTTAGCAATCTAACATGCCATATTTGTATGATAATATGTACCTTTGTCTGATTGATCCTTGTCACATGATTTCTTTTTTTGAAGTTTGTGATACTCGTGTTTCCCCTTGATGTAACTCTTTTGAAATAAAAATAAAAGATATTGAATTTTATTATCAGTTTTTGCTTCTTGGTTGCAGAATGCCAAAAGAATCTCTTACAAAGCTATCTAAAGATTATATTAAAAAAGATTTGGAAAATATGCAAAGAAAAAAGTTGGAGCAAAGTATTCTTCCCACTGTCGTGGAAGGTGACAGTCTTGGAAATTTTTTAGATCAAGAAGCAGTTGATTTTGCTCGACGCATAAGTCAAGGTCTTAAAGATTCTAGGGGGCTGCAGAAGAACATGGAGGCTCGTATGAGAAAGAATATGAAGAAGTTTGGTGATGAAAAACGTTTTGTTGTTAACACCCCAGAGGATGAGGTGGTAAAGGGTTTTCCAGAAGTTGAGTTGAAGTGGATGTTTGGTGATAAGGAAGTTGTGGCTCCTAAGGCTATTAGTCTCCAGTTATTCCATGGCTGGAAGAAGTGGCGTGAAAAAGCTAAGGCAGATTTGAAAAGAAACCTATTAGAAAATGAGGAATTTGGTAAAAAATACATGGCCCAGAGACAGGTACTGTTAAAATTATGTACTTAATTGACATGTTTGGGTTCTTTGGATTTCATAATAGAACTTCATATCGCCCCTATTGTTCTGTGAAGTATTTTATTCTAACTTAGCTAACCTCAATATTTGTGGTAACTTTTTTTCTTGAGTTTCAAATTTTCTGTTACCCTTGCTATTGCTGTAAGCAGCGATATTCTAATTTCAGGAACGTGTTCTTCTTGACCGAGATAGAGTTGTAGCAAATACTTGGTACAATGAAGAAAAGAAACAGTGGGAAATTGATCCAGTCGCTGTTCCATATGCTGTGTCAAAGAGGCTAGTAGATCATGCCCGAATACGGCATGATTGGGCTGCCATGTATATTACACTAAAGGGGGATGACAAGGAATTTTTCTTGGACATTAAGGCAATCCACACATAGATTATGCTCTCTTTGTTTATAACTTATTTCTATTTAATTCTAATTCTTCAATCGTCTTTAGGAATTTGAAATGCTATTTGAAGATTTTGGAGGTTTTGATGGACTGTATATGAAAATGCTTGCCTGTGGTATACCAACTACTATTCACCTGATGTGGATCCCATTCTCAGAGTTGGATATCTATCAACAGTTCATCCTGAGCTTAAGGTTGTCTCAGAGTTGCTTGAATGCATTGTGGAAGACTAGAGTTGTTTCCTTTGGGAGAAGTTGGGTTTTCGAGAAAATAAAAAACATAAATGATGACTTAATGACGATGATTGTATTTCCTGCTGTGGAGTTTTTAGTCCCTTATCCGGTATTAGATCTTTCATTTTGATTGTTGGAGCCTTTTTGTTATTCAAAATATTTGTTTTTGTTTTATGTTTTCAACTGCTATTGTTATTCCATTACAGATAAGACTCCGATTAGGGATGGCATGGCCAGAGGAAATAGATCAAACTGTTGGTTCCACATGGTACTTGAAATGGCAATCTGAGGCAGAAATGAGTTTTAGATCTAGAAAAACAGACGATTTCCAGTGGTTTTTTTGGTTTATCATTAGAAGTGCTATATACGGATATATTTTGTTTCATATCTTCTCATTTATAAAGAGAAAAGTGCCAAGGCTTCTTGGCTATGGACCAGTTCGTAGGAATCCAAATTTGCGGAAGTTGGGAAGAGTGGTAACTTACTGCTCCTTATTGACTGTTAGCTATATATATGGTGCTTATGATCTGGAACTGGTGTTGCTAAAGGCAACATGTAGAATTGTAAATTTCCTTTCTGTTGCCTTTTTCATTATGATGACGTAGCATGGTGCCATATCTCATTGCCACTACAGATTTAGTTCATGTTCTGTGATGAGTATACAGAATTGTTTTTACGACATTTTGTTTGAGAATACATTGGAGACTTAGAATCATGCCATTACATTTCTTATGATAGGAATATTGATATCCTTCACATTGAGGACTTGGATAATTTGGTTCATACACCACTGTGTTGGACAATACAGTAATTCTTTGAACACGTGTCAAACACTTTCACTTTTTAATTTTTGCTGGCTACCATTATGTTCTGTGCTAATGCCCGACGAGTGTTGAGATGAGATTGAGATGACTGTTTTACTTTTTAATACTTGCTGGCTATGAACAAGTTCTCTTTCATGGATTTTATTGGTGCTCTGTGTCTATGTCCTGGACCATAACTAGGGTCTGCGTACTATAATCCAAGTTTATATTCAAGTCCACTTGCTGCATGCAAATTACACAAAATATTTGATGTTAAATGTTGTGTGATTTCATTTTAAAAAAAAAAAAGTTGTGTGATTTACCTTTATAGTTGCAGAGTTGGTTGTACTCAACGAGTCATTTTCTACTATTTTCTTTAGAGTTGGACCACAATAAAATCTCTTTGGAATTTGACACTCAGTTGACAATTCTAATTTCAGTGCTATTCTGCAGAAATCATATCTTAATTATAGGATGAGGAAAATCAAACATAAGAAGCGGGCTGGTGTTGACCCAATTACACGTGCATTTGATAGAATGAAGGTTAGGCCCAAATGCTGGACTTTCTGCTGTTTTTCTGTGATAAGGAATTACTTAGCTATATTTACGATCCGTATGTGGTTTGCAGAGGGTGAAAAATCCACCAATACCTTTGAAAGACTTTGCTAGTATCGAGTCAATGAGAGAGGAGATCAATGAAGTTGTGGCATTTCTACAAAATCCTCGTGCATTTCAAGAAATGGGTGCACGTGCCCCTCGGGTATGTTTAATTGATGGTAGATATGCAGTTCTTCAAATTCCTCTCTGATGCATTTCCCTTTTATATTTATAATTCAACAACATTTTTTTAATCTATGAATTTCAACAGCAAAATTTTAGCTAGTCAACGTTACTGAGCAATAGTTTTACTGTATACTTGATTAAAGTGCCGTTTGGTGGCTGTAAGGAAACCCCTTACAATATATTGATATACAGAGGGAAACAAGCCTAAGAGGCAATACAAAATCCACCAGCAAGTTCAAGAGTGTTGGAAACTCTCCCTCTCTTGTCAACTACAAGCCAAAATATGCATAACCAATTAAAGAACTAACAAGAGAAAATATACTACCCTACACTACTCCCTAACAGTTACTTTCCAGTTACAACTTGCACGATCTCCTCTAACTTCCTTTGCTAACTTCCCTGGGATTTTCCCTTTTTGCCCCTTCTGGTGTATACTTTGGTAATTAAGGGCCTAACATTACTCCCGGCCCGATTAAAAACCTTGTCCTCAAGGTTGAAGTCAGGAAACTGATTTCTAATATCGCTCCATTTTTCCCAAGTTGCCTCGTACTCGGGTAGTCCCCGCCAACTGATTAAAACCTCTATGTAGTCGTGGTTGCCGCGAAAACATCTTCTGGATAAGCTATACACTCAAATTCTTCAGTCATCATTGGAGGCCCGTCATGTACTATCTGATGATCTCCTAGAGCTTTCTTCAACTGGGACACATGAAAAACTGGGTGTATCATCGACCCCTGAGGCAACTCCAACCTGTATGCGACTGCCCCGACCTTAGCAATAATTTTGTAAGGCCCAAAAAACTTAGGAGCCAGTTTTTCATTCCTTTTCTTGGCTACTGAGGCTTGCCGGTAGGGACGCGACTTGAGGAATACCCACTCCCCTTCTTCAAAACTCACTTCCCTTCTCTTGCGGTCAGCAAACTTCCTCATCCTCTCTTGTGCCTTGTGGAGATGATCCTTTAGGACTTTTATCATGGCATCCCTCCCCGTAAGTTGATGATCGAGGTTGGCATTGGATGTTTTCATATCACCATAGGTCAGTAATGGGGGCGACACTCGACCATAGACTGCCTGAAATGGAGTCATTCCAATTGAGCTGTTGTAGGTAGTATTGTACCAATACTCTGCCCAACTAATCCACTGACTCCAGCTCCTCGGCTGCTCACTGCAAAAGCATCTCAAATATAACTCAACCCCCTTATTGACCACCTCTGTTTGTCCGTCCGATTGCCGGTGGTAAGCTGTACTTCTACACAATTTAGTGCCCTGCAATCGAAAAAGCTCATACTAGAAATTACTCAAGAAAATCTTGTCTCTATCCGAGACAATGGATTTCGGAAAACCATGGAGGCGAACCACTTCTTTCACAAACATTTCAGCTACATCTTTGGCCGTGAAGGGATGCTTCAAACAGACGAAATGGGCAGCTTTACTCAACCTGTCCACTACTACCAAGATGGTGTCCATACCCTTCGACTTTGGCAGGCCTTCCACAAAATCCATGGTGATTTCCTCCCAAATCCTCTCAGGAACTTCTAAAGGCTGTAACAATCCAGCAGGGGAGGCAGCCAAGGTCTTGTTTTGCTGACAAATCAAGCATTCGGCCACATACTTTTTAACATCTCCCTTCATTCCTTCCCAATAAAGTTCTCCGGTAAGTCGCTTATAAGTCCTTAGAAAACCAGAATGTCCCCCAACACCGAGTCATGAAAGGTGTGCAATACGGAAGGAATTAAGGAAGAAGTTTTGGAAAGAACCAATCGCTTTTTATACAATAGTTTCCCATATAGCCATTCGAACTTGGGCACGCTATCAGGATCCTCTTTCAGCCGCTGAATAATGCCCTGTAGCTTGACATCTTGTGCCACTTCCCTGCTCACGATTCCCACATCTAGTATGGCCGGAGCTACCAGTTGATTTAGATGAACTGCTGGAAGAACACGGGAAAGGCCGTCTGCCACCCTATTCTCAGGACCAGGACGATATTGCACTTCAAAGTCATAACCAAGCAACTTTGATAGCCACTTCTGGTACTGCGGTTGCACTACCCTTTGATCTAGCAAGTACCTTAAAGCCTTCTGATCAGTCTTCACGACAAATTTCTGGCCCAACAAGTATGGCCTCCAACGCTGAACCGCTAGCACAATTGCCATTAATTCCCGTTCATATACAGACTTGAGCTGGGCACGGGCTGATAAAGTATGGCTGAAATATGCAATAGGCCGCTTGTTCTGGGTCAAAACCGCCCCAAGTCCTGTCCCAGAAGCATCTGTCTCCACGATAAATGGTTGTGAAAAATCGGGCAAGGCTAATACTGGTAAGGTCATCATCGCCTTCTTAAGTAGTTCAAAGGCTGTGTCCGCTGCCTCTCCCCATTCGAACGCCTCAACCTTGAGTAATTGAGTTAATGATGCTGCCAACTTCCCATAATTGCACACGAACCGCCAATAATACCCTGTTAGACCAAGGAAACTTCTTAACTCGTGCAAGGACTCTGGTCGGGGCCATTCGGCCATAGCTCGGATCTTTTATGGATCAGCCTCCACTCCTTGCGCCGAGATTAAATGTCCCAAGTACTCAATCCTAGTCTGTACAAACTGGCATTTGTTCATGTTGGCCTTCAGTTGATTATCCCACAGAACATTAAAAACCACGGTCAAATGCTGTAAATGATCTTCATACGTCATACTATATATGAGGATGTCATCAAAGAAGACCAAAATAAACTTACGTAAATATGGCTTAAAGATGCTGTTCATCAAAGATTGGAAAGTAGATGGCGCGTTCGTAAGCCCAAAAGGTATCACCAAGAACTCATAGTGACCCTCATGAGTTCTAAAAGCAGTTTTCTTTGTGTCCTCAGGATGAACACGGATTTGGTGATATCCGGACCTCAGATCAATCTTGGAATAGATTTTCGAACCATGTAATTCATCCAAGAGCTCTTCTACCACCGGAATTGGAAACTTGTCTGGTACCGTAACACTGTTTAAGGCACGGTAATCAACACAAAAGCGCCAACTGCCATCCTTCTTCTTTACTAAAGGCACTGGGCTGGAAAATGGACTGACACTCGGGCAAATAATTCCGGCGAGGAGCATCTCAGATACAAGGCGTTCAATTTCATTTTTCTGGACTTGGGGATAACGATATGGTTTAACGTTCACTGGTTGGGCCCCCTCCTTCATGTGAATTCGGTGATCAATGTCCCTGTGCGGCGGCAGGCCTTCCGGCAGTTGGAAAATATCAGTGTACTGGTTGGAAGTTGCTTGGTGGAATCGGGCACCACTGCGATCGAAGTAATAGCAGTAAACTCCGCATAATCCACCAGTGCCTCTAAAGACTTGAACTTAACTAAGTAACCCTGGTCACGCTCATCCCAAGTCTTCATCATTCTCTTCAATGATACTCGAGTTTTGGTCAGGCTAGGATCGCCTTTCAGAACAACATTTCCTTCCTCTCTCTCAATGGTGATAGTCAATGTAGTCCAATTCACCCTTGTCTCTCCGAACGTATGAAGCCAGTGCATTCCGAGGACCACATCAACTCCCACCAAATCCAACGGCAAGAAATTTTCAACTACGGTGAGATCCCCCAAAGACAGAACCACCCCTTTGCAAACTCCCTTACCTTTGATAGGTGGCCTTGACCCCATGAGGATCCCATAATTCGCTGTTGCAGTCAGGGGAAGTTTCAGATCATCAACAAGCCGCTGAGTGATGAAGTTGTGGGTGGCCCCACTATCGATCAATACGACAACCTCTTCCATGTCAATCTTTCCTTTCATCTTTATCGTACCAGGCCCAGTGAATCCCACGACTGAATTGAGGGACAACTCGACCGCGTCATCCATCTCCTCTGTATCTGGCCGCTCGACTTCTTCAGTCTTAGGTGGATAGTGGTCTTCAAAAACTTCCAGTTCTTCACCGTTGGCCAGAACCTCTAGCGCCTGAAATTCTTTAGCCTTGCAACGATGACCCACAGTGTACTTCTCCTCACACTTAAAACACAGGCCCTTGTCCCTTCGTGCTTGAAACTCAGCATCAGTCATCCTTTTGAATCCCCCTTCTCTACGAGGGTTAGGAGCAGTAGTATTTGCTAATGTAATGGTACGTGTCTGATGGGCCTCATAGGGCCGCGCGGTGTCCTTTCGTGGGCCGTAGTCACGCTTGAGTTCAGTCGGAGCCTTGGTGCGAAAAGGTCGTGGCCCTTCTTCGTCCTCGCGTGTGGTTTCACGGTCCTCCACCATTTGGGCATTTTCCATCATGTCCTTGAGCCCCATCGGACGAAAACAGCAAACCTCCGCCTGCATTAATGGCTTCAAACCATTCATGAAAGTGTTTTCCAAAACTTCATCAGATAAATGAGGCAAGGGTGCCACCAACGCTTCAAACTCGGCACAATGCTGCTGCACCGTAGATGTTTGTTTAACAGCCAAGAACCGATCGCACATCATACCAGTCTTCTTTCGCCGAAACCGCTTGAGCAACCTGAGTTTCAAATCATGCTAGTCCTTGAATGGCTCCCTTTCGTCTTTCGCACGGTACCAATTCAACGCCACGCCTTCGAAATTGATCACTACAACCGTTAGCTTCTCAATATCAGATAACTTATGTATTTAGAAATACCTGTCGGCACGAAACATCCAATTAACCGGGTCGTCACCCCCAAAAATCGGCATTTCAACCTTCTCAAACTTGTGACGATCGCTAGCATTGTGTTCCCCTGTATCGGTTTGGTGTTTTCCGTCCCCTTCGCTGCAAGTGCCTAAATGTTCCCCCGGTTCCATAGTATCGCTGTGCTTGTGAACCGAACCATTCGTAACCCCCGAAGGCTCAGGTCGACGAAGGAGCGTGACTTCCGCCGCCAGAGTGGCGATCGCCTTGCGGACGTCCTTCATTCCCTCTTCGATCCCAGCTTTCATGTCAGTCATCTCTTTCTCGTTAGCCTCAATTCTTTCCTCCATTTTCTTCTGCGTCATTTTCTACCACCGCCCCAGGATTGATGTAGGGCTCTGATACCAATTTGTAAGGAAACCCCTTATAATATATTGATATACAGAGGGAAACAAGCATAAGAGGCAATACAAAATCCACCAGCAAGTTCAAGAGTGTTGGAAACTCTCCCTCTCTTGTCAACTACAAGCCAAAATATGCATAACCAACTAAAGAACTAACAAGAGAAAATATACTACCCTACACTACTCCCTAACAGTTACTTTCCAGTTACAACTTGCACGATCTCCTCTAACTTCCTTTGCTAACTTCCCTGGGATTTTCCCTTTTTGCCCCTTGTGGTGTATACTTTGGTAATTAAGGGCCTAACAGTGGCTTCCATGGTTGGCCATTAGGAAGAACGAAACTGTTGAAGAGTTTAGAGGGGATTTACCTCCCCGTTCTTCAACCCTCCTTTTCTTTTTGGGAGGAAAGAAACAGAACTTTTCACGAAAAGTTACATCTGAAACAAGTCTCTACATCCAACATAATAATCAAAGAAACAGAAGACCATCAACATAACCCACCTAAACTAACAAATTCCAACTGAATTACATAGAAAAGAGCTTCAACAAGGAATAATTTCAGGAGGAAGAATTATTGCAAAAATATTCAGAAAGTTGCTCCTTGTTTTTTTTTAACAAGAAACAAAACTTTTCATTGAATAAATGAAAAGAGACTATCGCTCAAGGCATACAACCTCCATGAGGGAAGAAAAAACTAGACCAAACGACAAGAACGAATACAAACCAAAAGAGAAGAAAACACAAAGAAAAGCCTAAACACGAGCGGCAAAAAAACAATAAGACGATCTGACTCAAAGAAGAGACCAAAACAACTGGAAACCTCCACGCTACAAAAGTAAAAAACCAAAAGATAAAAACAAAACCACCAAAACAAAAGTTTCCCACCAAGAATTGCACGACACTCTGGTTGAAACAACCAACTAAAGTAGAAGAGAGAAAACCACCCAAAAACGAAAAAAAAAACACCAAAGGAATCGACCAACCGCCTAACTTTAGGAGACACCTTAAGAAAAAATGCAAAATTGAGCAAACAAGATAAACACTAATGAGCCTTTACTGTAGGAGATAGGCTGAGAATTGTTCGCATTTGAAAACCACAAATCTCAACAAGAGAAGAAAATTTATTAGGAATATGGGAAGAAATCACTTGTGGAACAACTCTCCCACATATTTCAACACCTTGTTCACTATCGCGATATAGAATTTGTTGGGGAGGTTTTTGAACAACAAAGCTAAGGTTCTTTGGAGGAATGTGGTGAGGGCTATCCCTTGGCTTATTTGGAAGGAAAGAAACTCCCAAGTCTTTTCAGATAAGCAATCTGCTATTTCTTCCTTTTGTGACTATGTACAGTTTACAAGCTCTTTTTGGAGTGCCCAACATAGCCTTTTTTGTATTTATGTCATTGATTCCATCAATTTAGATTGGAAGGTTTTTTTGTAATCCTTCTCTGGGGAGGAGGGATGCCTTGTCCCTCCAGCCCCTAGGTTGTTTTGTTTGTTTTGGCTTGGCGTCTCCTTCAATGAAATATTGTTTCTTATAAAAAAAAGAAGCTTCTACAAAAGAATCTTCTACAAACTGATCAAACAACTCAGATTCTAGTATAGGAGATATTGATTCCGCACTACTCATACTAACATATGATTCCCCTGCCTGTTTAGTGAAATCAAATCTCTCTTCCCATAATAAACTTTTATCTTCAAATTATTTTGAGTTTCTTTCTGACCAAATGTCCCAAAACAAAGCCTTAACTGAATCAATCCACAAAATGTTCGCCTGTTTTTTGAAACTATTCCACCCCGGAAGAGGAAACAAATTATTTTTTGTTGTATTGGGTTTTCTCAAATGCTTTAAAAGACAATGTTCTTCGGCTTTTAGTCAGTCCTTCATGGTGTTCTCTCTTTGCCTTTTACTGTATTTTCTTTGCAAGATTTATGTTTAAATTGGTTCTCTCTCTGCCTTTTGTTGTATTTTCTTTGCAAGATTTATGTTTATATTGAGATGCTTTTATCTTCCCTTTGTAATTATTGTACTTCCTTTCTTTCACTGCTCTTAGAGTTTGTATCTTTTGAGCATTAGTCTCTTTTCATTTCTTCAATGAAAAGTTTTGTTTCTGGTTAAAAATATGTTAGGACACCACAAGTGCCTAACTGCTAACTCTTACTCAGAAAGATCTTACACACACTCACTTACACAAACAAGAGGCTCCAAAGGATTCCCGACCTTGCTCAATGGGAGTTCTCCAAGGAGTCAAGGGGGAGTTATATATTCCAACAAAAGAGAGTAACACAATACAGAGGAAAGCAATAGAAGACACAAGACACTACCAGCATTCGAGAGGCTGGAACTCTCCTACCCGCAGGCAACTTCTCACACAAGATACAGAATACCCCTCACTGACACAACCCTCCCCATACAAAAAGACTTCCAGGACTGCCTAACGGCACTAATCCCTAATGGGCCCTTAATGGATCTTACTTGGGCCTACATCCTCATTCTCATTGGTCTCTCTCCCTTTTTTCTCTTTTCTTTTATACATGTGAATTATAGGGGGTCTAACAAAATAAATATTTTTTCTGCTGTAAGATGAAAAGACCATGCTATATTGAACTTTTGAAGCAATGCTGACGAAATATTTCTGCTGTACCGACAATGAAAAAAGATATGGTTGATATTTTTTTAACCTTCATACATAAAAATGCATCCATAAGAATTCAACCATCATTTGTTTTTTTACCAATTTACGACTTTGAGTAGACTCATTAGATGTGTTTAATTTTCATCCTTCCCCGTATCCTGGTACTGTTGGTCAATTTTTCGTGCAAGTTTTTTTGGTCATTGGTTTTAAAAAAGAAAGTATAGGGTTACATGTTTGTGGTGCAACGGAAAAGAAGAATAATGCTTTCGTCTGGGATTTTATTTATTTTCAGCTGTCTTTTGGTGCCTCAAATCTAAGGGTTTTGTTTGTGTATTTATTATTATTATTATTATTATTTTGTGGTAAGTACTCCATCTTGTCTACAATTAGAGAGTGATTCGAAAGTCTTATGGCTTATTTGTGCAATTTCATTATCTTCGATGAAATGTTTTCTTATTTAAAAAAACATTATATTGTATGTTTCTTAATATAGGAATTTCAGATAAAAGGTGTCAACAAAGGATAGACTGAGCCATGTGTTGTTTTGCGTTTCTAATCACATTATATCAATGAGATTTCCTTCCATCTTTGGTAGCACACATTTGGTTGCAGAGTTTGCTAAAACCAATTCTTATGTTTCTCCTCATGGTTTGAGGAACTTCGAATATTTTGTTCATGATCGTCTTCTTGCAGGGGGTCTTAATTGTTGGTGAGAGGGGAACAGGAAAGACATCTCTTGCACTGGCCATAGCTGCAGAAGCAAAAGTACCAGTTGTTACAGTTGAAGCCCAAGAATTAGAGCCTGGACTATGGGTTGGGCAGAGTGCATCCAATGTTCGGGAACTATTCCAAACTGCACGAGATTTGGTTGTTCTCTTGAACCTTTGCAGTTGAAATATGCATATCTGGGCTTACGTGTATTGGTATATATTATTATTATTTTTATTAGTTTGATAAGAAACCATTTCATTAGTAAATGAATGTACAATAGGTAAGAACAAACTCCAAGCCTAGAGTGTTGTAGAAGCTCTCCAATTAGCAATAGTAGAAGAAATAAAGTGATTATAAAAGAGCTTTGACAAAATAACATCAAGAGGAACTTAAAGAAAAAGAAAGATCCCCCAACTTTCTCATCATATTCCTCTCAAGGCTATAAAATGTTCTTCTATTTCCTTGCAATCCAAATCTCCTAAAGGATTGTGCGAGCAACCAATACCCAAAAGGCTCTAGCCTTGTCCAAGAACTTTCTATTAAGATATAGGAACGTACGTGAGAAGGATGAACAGTTACCAAGGAGATTAAGAAAGGCTCTCTAATTTGTCAGCAAAACTGAAAAATAGTTATAGGCTCTTGGAGTTTATTTTGCTCTTAGTCTTTGGACAAAGTTCCCCTGTTGTTAGACCTTAATTTGGTTCTTTCGGTAATATTGGGCAGCCTCTTCCATATCTTTTAGTGTAGAGAGGAAAGCTAAAGTCCTTTGGGTTAATGCAACTAGAGCCATTGATGTGGTGAGTTTAGCTTGAGAGGGATAGAAGGATCTCCAATGAATAGGAGAAGGATTTGACCTATGTTTGGGCTCTTTATGTCAATAGGAGGGTTCTTAGGTAACCAACCTCATTGCCTTTGCTTTTTGTGCTTTGTAAATTCCTATCACCCTTTTTTCCTTTAAATAATCTACACTATTCTTTTTCAAGTTTCAATGTGCAACTTATGTATTCAATCTTACTTGGTATACACATTCGTGGTTGTTTCTTTCTGGTAATATTACTTTGAAAGCTTTTTAACCTGCAATTTTTCCTTGGTTTTTATGCTAGAAAAGATTAGATGGTTAATTTTTGCAATCTTCCATGTCTAATTTTAGTTCTAGAGTGATATCTCTAGGCACCTGTGATCATATTTGTGGAGGATTTTGACCTCTTTGCTGGAGTTCGTGGCAAGTTTATTCATACTAAAGAACAGGATCACGAGGCTTTCATCAACCAACTTCTTGTGGAGCTTGATGGGTAAGCTTAAATTTCTTTTACTATGTTCTAGTGCTCTTCCTTGGATGTCTTGAAACATAACAAAACCTATCCATGAGGTAACTGACACTTGTATACTACAACTGAATGGAGTTATAATATATACGAGAAATAAAATGAAGCGAAGTCATTGTAGACAATTCTATGTTGTAAACGGGAAAGATTTTTTTTTTTTTTTTGGGGATAAGAAACCTTCAGATTATACTGAAAAGGGAGAAAAGGTATAACACCCTAAGGGCTAGGGGAAGAGATATCCCCACCTAAAGAACTACATACAAAAAGCCTTCCAATCGAGAAAATCATAGACAAAGGATAGTTACAAAAGAATTTGCTATAAGTATAGCACCACCAAGAAGCGTGAAGCTGCATAAGCTCCAAAAATAATCAAGAGAAGAACTCTTATCTCCAAAAATTCTTCTATTCCGCTCCAACCACAAGCTCCACAAAAGCAATTTACCTGCAAACTTCCATAACTCACGAGCTTTTCCTTTCAACTGTCCACCCCTTAAAGATTCAAACAGCCACCTACCACCTGAAGAGGAAGACAAACTTGCATCCCGAGAAGACTCAAAAGTCCATTCCAACAGCATCTAGCAAACAGACAATGCACTAGAAGGTGATCCAACGATTTTTCATTCTCCAAACAAAGAGGACAAACTGAAGGACAAAGGTAAAGATTCAGACACTTCTTTTGGAGCCTGTCATAGGTGTTTAAACTTCTGTGAGCCACCGACCATGAATTTTCTTTTACCTTCTTAGGGACATTGAAATCCCATATCAACTTACGCAGCAGGCACTTCAAAAAGGTTCTAGAGCCCATCAAGTTGAGGAATAAAGATTTAGTGGAAAACGAACCCCTGGGGTCCAAGGAATTGGATCAGCTTGTGGGGTTTTCCTTTATCTACAGGAGTGCTTTAATGTATGTTCTATGCAGTCACAACCTCAAAAGTGAAGAAAATCCTATGGTTTAATGCAGGCATGTGTTGTGGGAAGTTTAAGCAGATGGGAACCCAAGGATTTTCAATAGTAAAATGTGATAGTACTAGTAAGGGAGATATTGGAGATAGTAGTAGGATATTAGTAAGGGCATAATAGTAATTAGTTAGGGGTGTCTTGACTATATGTGTGTGTGTGTATGCTCATAACACTAAGCATTGCAAAGTGTCATAAGCAAAAATTGAGGACAGGAAACTTAAATATGATATTTTCTGATTGAGAAGCCTTCAATTAAGCTGTTTCTTAATTCTCTTAGAACTCAAGGACAAAGTAGTACTAGTTCAACCTATAGAATATATCCTGTTCAAGTAAGGTCGTAAGTTGTTTCTTAATTCTTAAACTACCAAGTCCTTGATGTTCCTCCAATGTTGATTCTCATTTTCATCCTCTCTCCTCGCTCATTCCTCCAAATCCACTTTATTTTTCTTCCTTCAAGAATCACTCCACCTATCTCTCTCTCTCTCTCTCTCTCTTTTTAGTTTTAACTTAATATTATTTTCACATATTTTTATTGACATTATTTGTCTCTATTTCTCTTCCTTTTTTTTTAACTCTGTTTTTCTTACTCTCCACTACCATTCTTAATTTAAATAATTTTAATTTATTTTATTAACATCCTTTAATTAAATTATAAGTGCCTTTGAAGAAAAAACATCATTTTATTAAATTATATAATAATATTCAGAATGATATAAAACTAAGATTGGATAGGATTTATATAATATATTATGCAAATTTTATAACAATTATAATCATATAATTTATTAATAATTTCCTCAAAAAAAAAAAAAAAAAAGAGTTGTATAATATTAGGTAAAAATACCTTTTTGGTTCCTGAGTTTTGAGGAACAGGTGCGTTTGATCCTTGAGTTTTCAAAATGGACCTTTTTAGTCCCTGAGTTTTGAGATATAGGTTTAAAAGGTCTCTAAGTTTTCAAAATAGACCTTTTTAATCCCCGAGTTTTGAGAAATAGGTTTAAAAGGTCTCACATATTATTTTTTCAATTTTTTAAAATAATACTTTTTAATTTTTTAATTTTAAAAACCATTCAATATTAAAAAATAATAAAAAATATTAATTTAAAAAGTTGAAAAAATAATATGAGGGACCTTTTAAACCTATTTTTCAAAACTCAAGAACTAAAAATGTCCATTTTGAAAACTTGAGGACCTTTTAAACCTATTTCTAAAAATTCAGGGACTAAAAATGTTTATTTTGAAAACTTAGGGACCAAACGAACCTATTTCTCAAAACTCAGGGACCAAAAAGGTATTTTTTCCATAATATTATTATTGTTTATATCATTTTTTCTCAATGAAAGTTGGTATTTCATTAAAAAAAAAAAACTAATCTATTAATGCAAGTCTTAATTTAAGAACATAATTATTAATGGAAGTCTAAATGAGACCTATATTTGCCTTATTCCAAAGAAGGTCGATGCCAAATCAGTGGGTGACTTTAGGCCTATTAGCCTTACAACTTGCCTTTACAAAGTCATTGCTAGGGTTCTATCGGATAGACTTAAAAAAGTCTTTCCCTCCATGATTATAGATCTCCCATCAGCATTTGTCACCAATCATCAAATCCTTGATGCTTCCCTCGTTGCGAATGAGAAAAACTGTGGCATTGTTATCAAGCTTGACATAGAAAAAGCCTTTGATATGGTGGATTGGGACTTCCTTGGTGATATTCTTCATGCCAAGGGTTTTGGTTCTTTATGGAGAAAATGAATTTGGGGTTGCATATCCTCGACAAACTTTTTCATCTTTATTAATGGCAAACTTAGAGGCAAGTTTAAACTACTAGAGGTTTTTGACAAGGGGATCCGTTATCACCTTTCCTTTTCATCCTTGTGGTTGATTGTTTGAGTAGAATGCTCTTGTCAGCAGAACATAAAGACTTCCATGTTGGATCGACCCAACAATTAATTTTCTATCCTCCCCAAATAAGTCTCATCTTGATAATCTTTTCAAAATTATTTGCGATTTTGAGAATGCATTGGGGCTGAACATTAACCACAACAAAATTGATTTTTTGGGTATTGGCATTGAATCATAGCAAGCTGCTCATCTTGCTTCATCCTTTGGTCAAGCTTGGTTGTTGGCCGACTACCTATCTGGGGTTATCTCTCAATGGAAACCCTCGCAATCTCAACTTTTGGGCTCCTATTGTTGAAAAAGTGGAGAAATGATTGCATACTTGGGGGCATCTCACATTTCTAAGGGGTAGACACACTCTCATTCAAAGGGGTAGACACACTCTCATCCAAGCTTCCTAGCCAATCTACCAATATACTATTTCTCCTTATTTCTTGCCCCTAGTAAAGTAACCAAATCCATAGAGAAACTATACAGATGGTTTTTATGGAAAGGTGGTTTAGATAAGAAAGGCAGCCACCTTCTCAAATGGTCATCTATACAAGCACCTATTGAAGGAGGTTTGGGGATTTTGAGATTCATAAGACAAATGTCTCTACAATATAACTGTTACGAGGCCTTGAAGAAAAGTCCAGATTGACACGGTTCTCAAACTCAACCTATGGTGGATCCTGGGAGGCAAGCAGAGTTATGGCTACTCTCTTTCCCTGTATTTATTGCCGCCAATAGCACTTCGCTGGCATGCCAGCACGATCAGTAGTTGACCCCTTACCCTGTTGCCTGTTATCCCCAACTCGTTTTCGGGTTGGGTTCAGGGCCTTTCCAAAGAAATAGCTTAGTAGCCACATTAGTCGTGTAGAGATATGGTTGAGAAGTGCCATGTTTTGAAAGTCGACGACTATGCATCTAACTTTGTAGAAGAGTAGGGGTAGATAACAACCTGGAGACTTTGGCGATTCATAATGAATATCTCCCTTTTTGGCCAAATGGATTGGGCGGTTTTACCGAGGAAAAGATGCCCTATGGAAAAGAATTATTTCAGTAAAGTATGGCACAATTCATTGCCACCAAAAACCAGAAAGATACTCTTTACACTGTCTCAAGGGTCCCTGGAAATCTATAGCTAATTTACAGCAGTTGGTTTATGGTCACGTTGAAGCAAAAGTTGGGCTTGGTAATGAGACTTTATTTTGGAAGGATTCTTGGTTGGGACCTCAAAACTTCCAAACAAGTTTCCCCATCTTATCCCTCTCATCTCAAAGAAAGGAGGCAACAATTATTGAATTATGGAATTCCAATACCGTGGCTTGGAATCTGTTTATGAGAAGAAATCTGAGGGGCTCGGAAATTAATGAATGAGTTTCTCTATATCATATTTTATCATCTTTCAACCTCACACAACAGGAGAATAAATGGGTGTGGACATTAGAGAAGGATAGTTTTTTCTCCACAAGCTCATTAACTAGATACCTTGCGTTACTTGCTATTTGGTGAGAACTGAGTTTTACTCACAGTCATGGATGGGTTGTTTGCCCCAAAAATTCAAAATTTTCGTCTGGAAGCATAGCCATGAATGTGTTGACACTTTTGATAAGCTCCAGCAGAAATCTCCATGGCTTACAATCTCTCCTAGCTGCGGCCATCTTTGCTTAAGAAATAGTGAGTCCCAGATTCACCTCTTCAGTTTTTGCCCATATGCATTAGCCTTCTGGAATTACATACAACAAGCTTTTGGCTGCCTATTGCTCGACCAGGCGACATATACACGCTGCTCAATTCCTCCATTAATGGTCACCCTTCAAGAAGGAAAAGAAGATTCTTCGGCAAAGCTTTATCTATGCTTTCTTATGGAATTTATGGTTGGAAAAGAAATGTTTGAACTTTCACAGACAAGCAGCAAAGCATTGTCTCCTTCATTGATTCTACTATATATCTTGCTATCTCTTGGTGTTAACGTTCTCCTCCCTTTTGTAATTACAGTTTGAATACACTCTCCTCAGTGGAGGAGTTTTTTTGTAATTTATAAATGATAGGTTCTTTTGTATCTATTTCATACATCAATGAAATGGTTTCTGTTTTCGTAAAAAAAGATCTATTAGATATAAAGTTGAATTTTATGCCTAATGGGACCCTAAACTTTTAATTTTGTGTCTAGTAGGCCTGAATGTCAAATAGGTCAAGGACTTTTTAGACACAAAATTGCAAGTTAGGGAACCTATTGGACACAAAAGTGAAAGTTTTAGTACCTAACGGATCCTTTTTAAAGTTCAAGTATCTATAGACACAAAATTGAAAGTTTGAGAACCTATTTGACACTTTTTAAAGTTCAGGGACCAAATAGACATAACCTTGAAAGTTCAAGGACTAAACATGTAATTTAACCTAAATAATATCAAATTATTTAATTATTTATTAATTTTCTGGCTATTATTATTAAATGGTATATTTGTTTGTATTGACAAGTCTATTTATCAACAATCTATTCTTATATATATATATATTTTTCTGACTTTAAGTTATTAATATATGTGCTTGAAAGGATAATCGATAACTTAAATAAGCTCTTGTTATTTTTTCATTAAAATTAAGAATAGAATAATCGTATTTAACTTGTATAATTTTTTTGGTTGATTTGATTAAAAGAAATCGTAGGATTTATAATCGAAGAAAAAAAATTTTCCGGTCTTCTTTGATAGTGTTATTTTATTTTATTATTATTAATTTTTTGAATAATTGATAGTGTTATTTTCGTTGCTTTATCTTGGTGGAACATTGGCACTCTTTTCTCCTCCTATTGCTTTTTTTCTCTTTTGTCCACTTGGATAGATGTCTACTGTAACTCCTTTGGATTGATAAATGAAATTTACAGGAAAAGAGGGGGAAGAATAGCCCCAATCCAAAGGAGTTACAATAGACCCAAGTGGACAAAAGAGAAGAAAAACTATAGGAGGTCAATGAAATTGTTTCTTATCATTTTTTTTTCATTAACAAATTCACAAAATTTCTATGAATTCTTTGCAAAAATCCATGATTTGTTCTTAAATATCCGTTTGATATCCAAATACTCATGTAAGGGTGGGGGGGGGGGGGGGGGGGGAACGCTTGAAAGAATATTCGCACCCTTCCACCCTTTCGATTTGGACATCTTGATTTTTAAATAGGAAGCCAACTCAAATGCCCTAACCAAGTTGAAAAGATGGATATTATTTGCTTTACAAGTAACTGAGAATAGAAATTTTTTTGCAATTTTCAATAATCAGACAATTTGCTTGACGATCATGTAGTTGTGGACATTCAATTACTTATGCTCGAATTTCTCCACTTCATCCGTAGATTTTATCTTTTGAACTTCAAATTTGTTGTTAACTGTATGTGAGTTACATGTTAATACATTTAACATGTATGTTGTTTACAATGACTCTTCATGGATAAGTTGATGTAAAGTACAGGCCACACTATTTCCTCTTACACCATGTTGAGCATCTATGTGTAGGTTTGAGAAACAAGATGGAGTAGTTTTGATGGCTACCACTCGGAATTTGAAGCAAATTGATGAAGCTCTACAGCGACCTGGCCGGATGGATCGAGTATTTCATCTTCAAAGGCCAACTCAATCTGAAAGAGAGAAGATACTACAAATTGCTGCAATGGGATCCATGGATGAGGAGCTCATTGATTATGTAGATTGGAAAAAGGTAATTTGTATACATTCTTCTTTTGTGTGTAATATGGTAAGTGTTTGCACTGAAGTTAAATATGATGCCAATGAACTTTACGGGCGAGTGTTGCTGATAATGAAGGCCATGAAACTGGTTTATTGTTTGCTTATGATATTTGCTGATTCAAGACATACATTTTGATGGTTGGACTCTAGTGGTTTCTTGTTAGTAATTTGATTTTAGTAGCTGTTACATAGTTTGATGTTGTATAATTAGGGTTAGTCTTGTGATTTCAGTTTGATTGTTAATTGTTAGTTATTACTTGGGTTTAGTTGCTAATTGGTTTGATCAATTAGTTTGTTTGTTGATTACTTTGTTAATAACTGGTTTACTTGGTGGGTTAACATCCTCTTTATAAATAGGGGACAATATTGTTTTCTTAATTCTTACTAATTTGAATAACGATAAAGGCTCTTGTTAGTATTCTCTTTATAAATAAAGGATGATTCTGATAAACTTTTCAGCTTCTTAGTGAAAACAGTGAAACATGCCCAAAAAATGTCAAACTTGTATTTGATTTGTTCAACTAGATCTGACACATGTCTTCTTAGAACTCAAAGGCACAGTTTTACAACCTATAGAACAGATCATGTTCAAGTAAGGTCGTAGATCTGACAGTGTCCAACAAGTTGGAGTGTCTGACTTGCGTTGGACATGGATACTTCATAGGTTCTATCATTTCCTTTGTATTTTTGGTTCGGGGGGGGGGGGGGGTCTTTGTAAACTTCTAAAAGGGGGGTTTTCTACTTTTCTGACTGCTGTAACTTTTTAAATATTAATGAAAAGTTTGTTTCTATACCACCCAAAAAAAATGTAAGATTTCTTTCTGGAAACTGCACTTTTTTTTTTCAAAAAAAAAAAAAAAGTCTTGGTTGTGGAACTCCTCGATAAAATGGAAAAACTGCACATTCAAAACCCAGAAAGCTGACGATTTTTTTTCTTCTCACAGAGCTGGAGCAAACTATTCTTTTACCTGTTACTAGAAAAGAACACTGCACTTTTCTCTTTTCTATTTCTTTTCCTCTATTTTGGGAGGTTGTTTCCTGAACTTTTGTATCATTTCATCTATCAATGAAAAGATTTCTTGTTTAAAAGAAGAGATTGATTGATGAAGCTTGTTTGTGAATTGACTTATACAGGCCCCTAATATTCAAAATATATACAACAATGACATCCTCTGAACAATTTTCTTTATTTTCTTCTTCAATTTTTGATACCTACGAGTTTTTTTGATATGGATCAGTTTTCATGTACTTCGACTAACCTCATGGGACTGTTTGCCTTTTTCATTACACTTCAAGTTTTTATGTTTTTTTGTCGCTTATTGGAATATTTTAACTTTAGGTTGCTGAGAAGACAGCCCTTTTACGACCTGTGGAACTAAAACTTGTCCCACTTGCCTTGGAAGGAAGTGCTTTTCGGAGCAAATTCCTTGACACTGATGAACTGATGGGCTACGCTAGCTGGTTTGCTGTAAGAAATACCGATTTGCTCATTGAAATAAGTTTGTTTTTGTTGTTATTATTGCTAGATAGATTTTTTTTTCTTGCTCACTATTGCTTTTATGTTTTAAAATCATATATATATATATTTTTTGTAAGAAACATTGCTTTCATTGTGAGAAATGAACGAATGTACAAGGAGAAAAAAAATCCCACAAAAGTTCTCAACTATAGGAAAGAACTCCAATCCAAAAGAATATAACCAAGCTGATAATTACAAAAGACTGATTAATGGACACTCATAAAGATGCGTTGAATCTCACCACCACCCGCACCTCCTCCAAAGACCTCTCCTCAAAAAATCCTACTATTCCTCTCTAGTTGCACTCTCCACAAGATAGCAAAACAACAGGCTAGCCACATGACCCTCCTTTCATCTCGAAAAGGAGAATTCATCAAGATCTCCTCAATCAAAGAGTAACTCTCTCTATTACGCACCACGACAACCCCAAACAATCTAAAGCACCGACACAAAAGGGAGCATGAAAAATGGCCGCTCCCTAATAGATGATCCAAATCCTCCTTCTACTGTCAGCAAAGGATACATCATAGATACTGTTGGAATTTCTAGTCTTTACAATTGTGTAAATATTATTTGTCAATATTTAGTCATTATGGTCTTTATTCTTTCTTTATATTGTATGGGGTCTTTCTCTTATATGAGAAGACCTTGGTTGCACATATTTGTATAAGAACATTATTCTCCTAAATTTAAGATGGTATCAGAGCGAAGCGGGTAAACCCTAAAAACCCTAGCCACCACTTTTTGGAACCCTAGCCGCCGTCACCGTCGAAACCCTAGCCACCATTCTTGATTGGTGCATCTTA
The DNA here is from genome assembly GCA_017139565.1 of Luffa aegyptiaca. Lineage (NCBI taxonomy): Eukaryota > Viridiplantae > Streptophyta > Magnoliopsida > Cucurbitales > Cucurbitaceae > Luffa > Luffa aegyptiaca. The sequence goes on from CM029397.1 coordinate 32,288,058, forward strand.
CTTCCAGCGTCGGTGGCTCCATGTTTTTTCACTTGATCCATACGCTTTCATCGTCATAGTCGGAGATCTTTGTGGTCATCTTCCAGCGTCGGTGTTCATCTTCGAAACCTTGTGTTGTACATGAAGCTGTGTATTCATCTTCGAAGTTGCGTGTTTAACTTCGTGTTCGTTGATAGTCTCCAGTAGAAGGCTCATGTTTGTGTTCGTTGAGTAGGTTGTTGATGTTCGCTGTCCACCATTTGCTGGGTATTTTCACTATTCTACGATCTCCAATCGCCGCTCGTGGTGTTGCTCGTGCGCAGACAAAGGCTAGATGCCATGGGTCTTGACGTTGAAACCGTTGGAGTAGCGTGCTTGTAGGCCTCGACATTGGTAGGATGATGCTTGTTCGTGGAGGAGCGTGTCGCGTCTGCTAGTGTATTGGTTTCGCTGAAAAAGAAGGATTTGAAGAAGACTTGGTTTGAGGCTTGGTTCGATTCAATTAAAAGTTGTGGTTGGTCAGATCAGGATCGGTTCGGTTCAATTCACTACTTGGTTCGGTTCACGATTTGGTTTGCTGGACAATCTGGTTCAGAATTTGGTTTGGTTTAGTTTTTTTTTTTTGGTTTATTTGGTTTGATTTATATTTTATTATTTACCATTAACCCATTTCTTAAGATCATGGATCAAGTTCTTCAAATCTTAAAACAACTACCAACCAATTTATTTTCTAATAATTCTTGTGTTTCATTGGCACAAACAAGCAATTATCCTCAAGTCTTCTCTTGTGGGGCTTCTTCTTCGTGGATTATCGATTCCAGAGCTTCTGATCATATGACTAGTACTTCTCATTTTTTTAACTCATACTCCATATTCCAATGAAAAAATTCGAATTACGGATGACAGTTTTTCTTCAATTGAAGGAAAAGGAACCGTTAAATTGACTAGATTTATCTCTCTACAGTCTGTCTTACATGTTCCAAAGTTAGCCTGTAACCTTTTATCTGTTAGCAAACTTTCTAGAGATTCTAATTATCGTGTTATATTTTTTGAATCTCATTGTATTCTTCAAGATCAAGAATCAGAGAAGATGATTGGGAGTGCTAGGATGCTTGATGGCCTTTACTACTTTGATGAAGGTTCTTTTAGCAATAAAATAACTCAGGGTTTCAGTAGTATTAGTTTTCTTTCTGGTAAAGAACAAATTATGCTTTGGCATCTTAGGTTAGGGCATCCCAGTTTTCCTTATCTCAATCATTTATTTTCAAATTTATTTAAGAGATTTGATTGCTCCTCATTTGATTGTGGAAGTTGCATTTTAGTAAAAAATCATAGTTCCACGTATTTACCTAAACCTTACAAAGCTTCCAAACCGTTTTATTTAATTCATAGTGATGTTTGGGGTGCTTCTAAAATTAGGACTCATAGTGGGGAAAGATGGTTTGTTACTTTTATTGACGACCATACTCGTTTATCTTGGGTGTACTTAATGGAAAAGAAATCTGAGGTGAAAGACATTTTTAGAAATTTTACACCAAAAGTTCAAACCAAAATTTGCATTTTACACTCTAATAATGGAACTGAATATTTTAATGAATCTTTTGGTGAATTTTTAAGAGATAGAGGTATTGTTCACCAGTCTACTTGTCGAGATACTCCTCCATAGAATGGTGTTGCTGAAAGAAAAGATAGGCATTTACTTGAAGTAGCTCGTGCTCTAATGTTTCCATGCATGTTCCGAAATATTTATGGGGCGAAGCAATTCTCACAGCTACTTATCTAGAAAATAAAATGCCTCGTAAGGCCTTGAATTTTAAAACTCCCATTGATTGCTTGAAAAATGTTTTTCCAAAATCTCGCCTATATTCCGATTTACCTCTCAAAGGTTTTGGGTGCACTACATATGTTCACATCCCTAGTCACGTTCGGTCAAAACTTGATCATAGAGCTGTTAAATACATCTTTTTGGGTTACTCTTCAAATAAAAAAGGTTATAAATGTTTTGATCCTCAGACAAAAAAATATTTTGTTAGCATGGATGCGTCTTTTTTAGAAAATCAACCATATTTTACCCAAAGTTCTCAATTAGGGAGAGAAATACTATAGAATAACTCTACCGATCAAGTTTCTGAGTTTAAGTTTTATACTAGAAAAAAATTCAATCAAAGGAACCAAGACCAGATAGTTGATACTTCACAAAGCCAATCTGAATCTTTGATGAATGAAACTGAAGCACTTGGTAATCCTCCTTCCGTTCCTAGTTCAACTATTCAAAATACTTTACCAATTGTGTCTGATCTTGATATTCCCATAGCCATTAGAAAAGATACTCGGAGTTGTACCAAATATCCTATTGCAAACTACATGTCATATCAAAATTTGTCAAATAGTTATGAAGCCTTCACAACTAGGATAAATGACTTGTTTGTTCCAAAGAATATACCCGAGGCTTTAGAAGTTGCAAATTGGAAAGTAGTAGTTAAGGAGGAGATGAATGCTCTAAAACAAAATGGGACTTGGGAAATAGTAGAATTGCCAAAAGATAAGAAACCAATGGGTCGTAAGTAAATGAGTGTTCACCATAAAATGCAAGGCAGATGGTAGTATTGAGAGATATAAGGCCAGACTGGTAGCTAAAGGTTTCACTCAAACATATGGGATTGATTATCAGGAAATGTTTGCTCCTGTTGCCAAAATTAACTCTATTAGAATCCTTGTCTCTTGCAGCTAATTCAGAGTGGTCTCTCTACCAACTTGATGTGAAAAATGCTTTTCTCAATGGCGACCTTGAGGAAAAAGATTTTATGCATTTACCACCAGGTTTTGAAAAGGAACTTGGAAGTAATAAAATTTGTAGATTAAAGAAATCTCTATATGACCTTAAATAGACTCCAAGAGCTTGGTTCGAACAGTTTGGAAAAGTTGTGTCTGGTTATGGATTTCTTCAAAGTCAGGCCGACCATACTATATTTTATAAACACTCAGAGAATAATAAAATCTCCATTTTGATTGTCTATGTAGATGATATTATTCTCACAGGTGATGATGAAATAGGTCTAGCTGATCTCAAGAAAAACCTAGCAACTGAGTTTCAAATCAAGGACTTCGGAACGTTAAAATATTTCCTTGTGATGGAATTTGGAAGATCAAGGAAAGGTATCTTTGTAAATCAAAGAAAATATGTCCTTGACTTACTTGAAGAAATAGAATTTTTAGAGTGGTTGGAGGTCCTTTTTCTTTTCTTTTCTTTTTTTTTTTTGAGGTCTTGGGAGGAGATTTGAGATATCATTAATTTGACACATCTTTATGATTGTAAGATCCTAAGGTTTTGTTTGCAATTTTTAGTTAGGTTATTCTTTTGGATTGAAGCCTCCTTTTATTCTTTTGGATTGGAGTCCCTTTGGTAGGTTTAGACTCCTTTTGTATGTTCTTTTTTTCTTTTCTGTATATTATATTCTTTCGTTTTTCTTAATGATAGCTCGGTTTCTCTAGTTATTCTGTAAGCTTTCCAGATTTCTTTCCTTCTGTACTGGATGGGTTTGCAATATTAGATGAATATGATGATCTTTATTTTGCATTTCGCACTTTCATGTTTTGTTTAGAGTTATCTAAGTGCTGTTAATTCTAGACAAATGCAAAACATTGAAAAGAGACCTTTTTTTTTGTTTCTCGTTCAAATATGTTCTCTGTCCTAATTTCATCTGTAACCACTGAAAAAGCAATATGTAGAGGAAGATGCGTATATTTTATGAGTTCCAATCACCACGCTGATGTTAATTAAAGCAGTATGCCTTGTAATTGGGTTGTAAATAAATGCACTCTTACATCCTTTCGCTTATTGAACCATTATTGTGAAAGGGAGGAAAAAGAGAAAATCAGAAAGGTGTATGTACTTGTTTCATTCTTTTACTGGTACATGTGACTGTTCCAACTGCATACCTTCTTGAGGATATAATTTTGTTATCATTGAGCTAGGTAAATGAAGACGATTCTTAACATTATGTAAATGATCACTTCATGCAATTTTTCTTTCTTGTTCATTTGAGGTATATATTTCCTTTTTCTAGATACTTTTTACTGATTTGTCTGCGGAAAATCTTTGTTATGCAGACATTCAGTGGTATTTTTCCCAAATGGGTACAGAAAACCAGAACAGTCAAAAAACTAAACAAAATGCTGGTGAATCATCTTGGATTAACACTGTCTAAAGAAGATCTTCAAAATGTGGTTGATCTGATGGAACCATATGGCCAAATAAGCAATGGAATTGAACTCCTTAACCCTCCTCTTGATGTAAGAAACTACTTCTAATCTATTTTTTAGTGTTTGTTACATTAGTTCGTTACCGTCAACGTAACACTATAGATTTAGTATTTTTGATAGATCCAGTTGCAATTCATTACTTGACTTCACTTCTTCAAGTTTTCAAGTATTTAAGAATCACTTTCTGATGCATAAAAGGATGAAGAAACATTAATGGTGTACAGGTAACGGTATGAAAAATGGAGGCTGAAGAATTAAGGGTATAGAATTAATGTCATGAATCATACGATGTTCTTTTTATTCTTCTCATTAAAATCGAAGTTCAAAATAGAAATGATTACTTTTACGTATAATTTTTAATTCACATGCTAAAGAAAAAATTGAGTTAAACTATGAATTCAGTTCCTGAACTTTCGAAATTATGTCTAATAGGTTATTGAACTTTATAAAGTGTTTAATTGGCTTAAACATTCAATTTTGTGTTTAATAGGTCTCTGAAGTTAAAATATAAAAAGTGTATACGAAGACTTTGAACTTTCAATATTGTGTCTAATAGGCCTGTGAAGTTTTAGGAATATTTGACGTCTAATGTTATAGTATATATATATGTAAATATATTAGCTTATTGGTTATTTTTTCTTTGTTGTAATTTTACCTTTATTAATTTAGGGCTTTCATGTATGCCCAAATATTGTTTACACTAAATGTGTAGAGCTAAGTTTAGTGTGGCCTAATATTAGGTACTTCTAGGCCCCTTCCCGGCTACAGGATCACTCTAGTGCTTTGGGTATTATGGACCATAGAAGGTTAATGATTCTCTCATATTTGGTCTTACAATAACTGATTTTCTAGGGCAATTAGGGTTTTGTGTTTGGGATTTAGGACCTTTTGTTTTCAACCTTGGATTTTGTGGATTTGTTGTTCCCTTTGCATCTATTTCTGCTGCCATTGTTGCCGAAGCTGCAAGATTTTTTTTTCTCGTCTTCCCTCACCACCCCATCCAATTGGAAGCCTAGTTGTCGACCGGTAAACCCTAAATTTTGGTTCGCTTCTGACTAATGTGTGAGTTGCAAGATTATTTATTTTTTTTAATCGTCTTCTTCCCTCATCACCCCATCCAATTGGAAGCCTAGCCGTCGACTGGTAAACCCTAAATTTTGGTTCGCTTCTGACTGATGTGTGAGCTGCTCTAATCTATTGTTATTCCCACACGTTGGCGAGTGTGGCCAGAATCCTCTTCGATTTCTTGAGTTGCCATTTCTTGCTATTTCCAACATGTTTGCATGGTTATTTTGGTCTTAATTGGGTCGGTTAGAAGTTGATTTTGGATAAGTGTTAAAGCTTTTATTGGGAACTCCATCAGATTTTCACAAGTTGTGTGGGCACTCAGTTTCGATTTCGTGGGTTTAGTTTAGATTTTGTGTTTCTATTTTTTTCATTGACCTATATTGGCTTGAGACTCATAATCCCTTTCTTTGAGTTTCCCTGTCCATTGACCAATAGGGGAAGAACGAATGTTTTGGCCCTCCTTTTGATGCTTGAGGCACTTCACTTTTATCCTAATGGAAGGGACGTTTGTTTTTGGACTCCTGGTTCGACCAAAGGTTTTTCCTGCAACTCTTTCTTTCATTGCTCAGTTAGTTCTCCCCTAGGGGATGGTTCAGTTTTCTCCTTGTTGTCGAAGGTAAAAAGTCCAGAGAAGGTCAAGTTCTTTGTAGAACAGGTTCTGCACAGAAGAGTTAATACCTTAGATCAGATCTCGACTAGAGGGTTCTCTATGATGGGCTCGTTTTGTTGTATTCTTTGCAGGAAGGGGTTTGAGGATATGGATCATTTGCTGTGGAGTTGTGACTTTGCTAGTGCAGGAGTTACTTTTTTGAGATGTTTGGCTTCACCTTCGTCAAAACTCACGGTCTTAGGGAGGCATTTGAGGAGCTTCTTCTCCATTCGTCCTTCCGCAAGAAAGGACAATTTTTATGGCAGGCAGGGGTTTGTGCGATTTTGTGGGTTCTTTGGAGCCTGTGAAATAATAGAATCTTCAAAGGTCGGGACAGTTCTTGTAGTGATGTTTGGTCCTGTTGGATTTCCTTTAATCTTTTGTAATAATAGTTTTGTATTATGTGTATATTTATGATATTTGTTTCCTTATTGGTAGATGGTCTTTCTTCTATATAAGAAGACCTTGTATTTGATTCAAAGTATGAGAAGAAATACAATCATTCTTTTATTATTTCTTCCCAAAATTCTAGTTGGTATCAGAGCTAGGGAACAATTTTTTTTTTCCCAATCAAACCCTAGCCGCCACTGTCGTCAGAACTCCTAGCCGTCGTTGTCATTGTCATCGGAACCCTAGCTGCTGTTTTTTTTTTAAAACAACGCACATTTTCCTTCCGATTGCAGTCAGCCGACTTTAAAGAATTGGGTTGCAGGCCAAGTCTTCGCTCGCCGGTGGTTGTCGAAAACTCTTCATTCGTGTTCGACGTCGCAGCTACTCGATTCTTCTACTGTTTCACGTCATCCATTTGGTTCCTTTATCGCCGTTTGAAACAGTGCATTCAACATCTGAAATTCATAGATTTGCGTTCGCATCTCCGACAACACCGTTCGTAGATCGTTGGTATTTTGCAACCCTAGTCTATTGTCACGGGATCTTTCGTGGTTATCGTGTTTTTGAAACATATTCAGTTTGAGGAAACCCAGTTCGGTCTGGTTCAAGTTTGGTTTAATTTCTGGTTCAGTTCTCTTTTACTTGGTTTAGTGGTCTGGAAATTGTATTTTAACCAAGCTATTGTTTCTTTGGTTAGTTCTCAAGGTTGTTCAATATGGAACACATTAATCCACCACAACTCCTACGAACCAATTTCTCATCGGGTAATCTTTGTGTATCCTTGGCACAAATAGGTAAGTATCCTCACGCTTTTTCGTGTAATAATTCATCTCCGTGGATTATTGATTCAGGAGCCTTAGATCACATGACTAGTTCCTCTTATTTATTTGATTCATATTCTCTTTCTTATAAAAATGAAGAAGTTAGAATCGCAGATGGTAGTTTCTCTTCTATTGCCGAAAAAGGAACCATAAAATTGATTGATACACTTTCTCTATAGTCTGTACTCCATGTTCCTAAATTAGCTTGTAATCTCTTATCTGTTAGTAAGCTTTGTAGAGATTCTAGCTGTCGTGTCACTTTCTTTGAATCCCATTGTATTTTCCAGCATCAAGACTCGGGGAAGAAGATTGGGAGCGCTAGGATGCTCGATGGTCTCTACTACTTTGATAAAGATTCTTTTAGTAATAAAATAACTCAGGGTCTTAGTAGTATTAGTTCGCTTTCTGTTCATGAACAAATCATGCTTTGGCATCGTAGATTAGGTCATCCCAATTTTTTCTATCTTAAACATTTATTTCCAAATTTATTCAAAGATGTTGATTGCTCTTCATTTCATTGTGAAAGTTGCATTTTTGCAAAAAACCATCGCTCCTCTTATTTACCAAAATCTTACAAAGCCTCCAAACCGTTTTACCTAATTCATAGTGATGTTTGGGGTCCTTAAAAATTTTTGACTCAGTGGTAAAAAATGGTTTGTTACTTTTATTGATGATCACACACGTCTATCTTGGGTCTATTTAATGTCCAAAAAATCTGTGGTGAAAGATCTTTTCAAACATTTTTACAATATGATTGAAACCCAATTTCAAACTAAAATTAGCATTTTACACTCTGACAATGGAACTGAGTATTTCAATGAACACTTGAGTGATTTTTAAAGAATAAAGGTATTTTACATCAGTCCACTTGTCGAGATACCCCTCAACAAAATGGAATTGCTGTACAGAAAAATAGGTATTTACTTGAGGTTGCACGTGCAATAATGTTTTCCATGCATGTTCCTAAGTATTTATGGGGGAAGCTATACTCACATCCACCTACCTGATAAATAGGATGCCCAATAAAGTCTTGAATTTTAGAACACCACTTGAAAATCTTAAGACTATTTTTCCAACTAGTCGCATACATTGTGATTTATCCATAAAAATTTTTGGATGCAGTGCATATGTTCACATTCCTAGTTCTTTTTGTTCAAAACTTGATCGTAGGGCTACTAAATGCGTTTTTTTGGGTTATGCTACAAATCAAAAAGGGTATAAATGCTTTGATCCTCCGACAAAAAAATTTTACGTGAGTATGGACGTGTCTTTTCTTGAAAAACAACCATATTTTACCCAAAATTCTCTTCAGGGGGAGAAATCAAATTTAGAAGATAATTTTTGGGAAACATCTGAACCCCTTCCTTATGTCATTCATTCTGACTTGTCTATCTCTAGTCCTTCGATGTCAAGTATAGAAATGTCTCATTCAGGGGGAGAAATACTACAAAATGACTCTACAGGTCAAATTCCTGAGTTAAAGTTTTATACTAGAAGAACCGTTAATCAAAGGAACCAAGACCAGAGAGTTGATTCTACCCAAACCTAGTCTGAAACTTTGAGAAATGATGCTGGAAATTCCTCTCCTATTCTCGATGATGACAGGTCTAGTAATCCCTTTCCTATTCCTAATCTTTCGAATGTTGAAAATGTACAAAGTATTAGGGAAAAATACTCTATCATTCACATTAGAGAATAACACATATATATAGGAGTACAAGAAAATCCTAACTTAAGAAATGTACAATTACGATAAAGGACATATATACAAAATAACATATATCATAACACTCCCCCTCAAGTTGGAGCAAATATGTCAATCATGCCCAACTTGTTGCAGAGATAAGTAATTCTTGCTCCATTTAATGCTTTGGTAAGAATATCTCCCAATTGTTCTCCTGTCTTCACATATCCTGTGGACACCAACCCTTGTTGTATTTTCTCACGAATGAAGTGACAATCCACTTCAATATGTTTAGTCCTCTCATGAAACACTGGATTAGATGCAATGTGAAGTGCAGCTTGATTATCACACCACAATTTAGCTGGCATAGTAACACTGAACCCTATCTCTGTCAACAGTTGATGTATCCATACTATCTCACATACAGATTGTGCCATAGCTCTATATTCTGATTCAGCACTCGAACGTGAAACTACATTCTGCTTCTTACTCTTCCATGAAACCAAATTGCCTCCTACAAAGACACAATATCCAGAAGTTGATTTTCTATCTTCTTTAGATCCAACCCAATCAGCATCTGAAAAACATTCAACTTTTGTATGACCATGATCTTTATATAAGATTCCACGTCCTGGGGCAGCTTTCAAGTAGCACAGAGTTTGTTCTACTGCAACCCAATGATCTACTGTAGGTGATGACATATATTGACTTACAATACTCACTGAATAAACAATGTCTGGTCGTGTCACTGTTAGATAATTCAACTTCCCAACTAATCTTCTGTATCTTTCTGGGTCTTTAAATAATTCTCCTTCTTTGATGTGTTGCAAATTTGGTATCATCGGAGTACTACATGGTTTAACTCCTAGTTTTCTTGTCTCAGATAACAAATCAAGTACATATTTTCGTTGTGACAAAAAGATACCTTTCTTGCTTCTCATCACTTCAATACCCAAAAAATACTTTAGTGTTCCCAGATCCTTAGTATGAAATTGACCCTGAAGGAAAGTTTTGAGAGAGGCTATACCTGATGTATCATTACCAGTGATAACAATATCATCAACATACACAACAAGCAAAGTAATCCCATTCTCAGATCGTCGGTAGAAAACAGAATGATCAGACGTACTCTTCTTCATTCCAAATTGCTCAAGTGTCTGACTAAACTTACCAAACCATGCACGTGGACTCTGTTTCAATCCATACAATGATTTTCTAAGGCGACAAACTTTATCACTCTCCCCCTGAGCAACAAATCCAGGTGGTTGCTCAATATAAACTTCCTCCTGAAGATCACCATGTAAAAAAGCGTTCTTGATGTCTTGCTGATGTAAGGGCCAACCTTGAGTAGCAGCCATGGAAAGAAACAACCGAATAGACGTTAGTTTAGCAACTGGAGAAAATGTATCAGAATAATCGATCCCATAAACTTGAGCATATCCTTTAGCAACAAGACGTGCTTTCAAATGAGCAACAGATCTGTCAGGATTGACTTTGATGGCAAACACCCATTTACACCCAATGGCCTTCTTGCCTGCAGGACGAGATACTAAATCCCAAGTACCATTAGCAACTAAAGCATTCATCTCCTCAATCATTGCATTGCGCCAACCAGAATGAGATAACGCTTCATGAACAGAGTTAGGGATAGAAACAGAATCAAGGGATGTGATAAACGAATATGTGGGTGACGACAACTGGTTATAAGACACAAACGAAGAAATAGGATAAGTACATGTGCGCTTACCTTTACGAAGGGCAATGGGAAGATCATCACTTGGTCCAAGATCAGATGTCGAAGAATCTTGTGGCGTAGGACATGTGCCTGAAGGTTCCTGTGGTGGCCTCCGGGAGTATACCTGAGTAATGGGTGGACGAGGAGGGATATAAACTGATGGGGAAGGATCAGGGGATGATGATGGAGAGATAATCTCATAGATAAAGAGATCGTCATCCTCCCCCTCACTCGGGCTCAACAATGACGGACTAAAAGGAGTATCTTTGAAAAAAGTAACATCCGGAGAAACAAGATATGTTAAGATTAGGACAATAGCAACGATATCCCTTTTGAACACGAGAGTAATCGAGGAAGATGCACTTCAAGGATTTAGGATCTAACTTGGTACGATGAGGATGAACATCTCGAACAAAACAAGTGCAACCAAAGATTTTTGGTTCAATGGGAAACAAAGGTTTGGTGGGAAAGAGTACACGTTAAGGAATCTCACCATTAAGGACAGATGAAGGCATTCTATTAATTAAGAAACACGCTGTGGAAACTGCATCGGCCCAGTAAGGCTTTGGAACATGCATTTGAAAGGATAATGCTCTCGCGGTTTCAAGTAAATGCCTATTTTTTCGTTCAGCGACTCCGTTTTGGGATGGAGTGTTAGCAGATGAAGATTGATGAACAATTCCATTTTTACACAAGTAAGAACCAAGCATGTGAGAAAAATATTCACCAGCATTATCAGTGCGCAAAGTTTTCAAAGACACATTAAACTGAGTTTGGATTTCAGCATGGAAAGCACAAAAGTGAGAAAGTAACTCAGAACGATTTTTCATTAAATATAACCAAGTTAGACGAGAATAGTCGTCAACAAAAGTAACAAAATAACGAAATCCAGTTTTGGACAATACTGGACACGGACCCCAAACATCAGAATGAACTAATTCAAAGGGAGCACTAGCTCGTTTATTGACTCTAGGACTGGAACTAAGACGATGAAATTTAGCAAACTGACAAGACTCACAATTTAAAGACGACGAAGACTGAAAAGCGGGATAAAGCTTCTTCAACACAGACAAAGAAGGATGACCCAAACGACAATGGATTTCAAATGGGGAGGCAACTCCAGAACAGGCCACAGCTTTCGGTAGTTGGTGATCAAAGATGTAAAGACCTCCAGACTCATATCCTTTACCAATAATCTTCTTCGTCATATGATCCTGAAACAAGCAATAGCCAGGAAAAAAAGAGATAAAACAATCAAGGTCACGAGTGAGTTTACTCACAGAAATCAAGTTAAACGAAAGTTTAGGCAAATGTAAAACAGAAGACAAATGAAGAGAAGGTGTGAGATCAATGGTGCCATAACCAAGAACAGATGATGTTGATCCGTCTGCCAAAGTGACATTCGGAGAAAGTGCAGGTGACAAAGAGGTAGAAAATAAGCTAGAATTATTTGTCATATGGGCTGTGACACCAGAGTCTATGACCCATTTGGTAGAGGATGTAAGAAGACAGTGATTCGAATTACCTGACTCAGCAATAGTTGCAATAGGATTCGAGGAAGATGATGCTTGTAGTGATTCCTGATACAATTAGAATTTAGCAAACTCGTCTGCAGAATGGAAACTGACTTCTCAGGTGTATCACTAGTGGAAGCAATCTGAGCATGCTGAGGTCAATATCCCCTACTTAACAACTTTCGACAATCACGTTTTATATGACCAGACTTCCGACAATAGTTACATACAATCTCCTGTGAATCCTGTCGGCGATTATCATAACCAGTTCTCTGAGTATTAGTGTTCGTTCCTCTATTAACCTTAGAGTCATTATTTCTACTAATCAAAGCACTGTTAGACTGAGGGACAGGCGAACTTATTTGAGGACTTTCAATACGGAGAACTCTACTGAAGACTTCGTCCAAAGTAGGAATTTCAGAACCAGAGAGAATTTGTGCTTTCGCCATCCCAAATTCAGGTTGAAGTCCATTCAAAAATATCATGACGGCCATCTTTTCTTGCTGAGCTTGTTGAACCTTTATATCAGTGGTAAATGGGAATAATGTACTAAGCTCTGCACATGTCTTCTTAAGCTTCATGAAGTAATTCGTCACAGATTGTTCTTTCTGAGCGGCATGAAAGAAGGCCATGGAAACATCATACATTCTGTGAACTTGCTCTTTACCTGAGTATAAAAACTCTGTGAACGCTAGTAGTTCATTCACCGAATCACAATGATTAAACAAACCAACTATCTCGTTTTCTATAGAATTCTTTATTCCCAAGTACAACCGAGCATCATCTCTAAGCCAAACCTTCTTCTTTGTGTCATCCTCTGGCGGATCCTCAGTGATATGGTCATCCATCTCAGTGCTTCGTAGATAAAACCGAATTGTACGACTCCATTCATAGTAATTGGAGCCATTTAGCTTGTGTTCCGTTAACTTCGAAGAAAGGGGAACTCCATTAGATATGACCAAAGGTTTCATCTCAGCCATTGGTAGCTTAAAACCGCTGAAAAACCTCAATAAACCACAAAAAACAGAACTGAATCACAAAAAACAGCTTGATACCGAAGAAACCTACACAACTCGAGACCAAAAAAGGTGATATTCCGAAATCTAACCACACAGGCTGGCCGGAAACAACAAGGCGAGACAAACCCAGGCGGCAGAAGCGAAAACGGGTGGCTCACGCGCCGGCGCGTGGCGACGGAGGCAGAAGGTTCCGGCGGCGCTTGTGGCTCACCGTGCGGTGTTTTCCGACGATCGGCGACGACGCTTCTGCTCTACTGACGACAGCGCTCCTTCCTAGGTAGGTGGTGATGACAAACGGCCACTCAAACGTGGTGACCCAAACTACAAACCCTAACCCTAGAGAAAAACCCTAGCCGCCAAAGAGAGAATTCAAAACCCTAATGTCTCTGATACCATGTACAAAGTATTAGGGAAAAATACTCTATCATTCACATTAGAGAATAACACATATATATAGGAGTACAAGAAAACCCTAACTTAAGAAATGTACAATTACGATAAAGGACATATATACAAAATAACATATATCATAACAGAAAATACCTTACCTATTCTTTCTGATCTTGATATTCCTATTGCTATTAGGAAAGGTATTCGAACCTGTACTAAATATCCCATTGCAAATTACATCTCATAAGAAAAATTGTCAAATAGTCATAAAGCCTTTACCTCCAGGATAGACAACTTATTTGTTCCAAGGAATATACAAGAAGCCTTAGATGATCCAAATTGGAAACTAGCAGTTAGGGAGGAAATGAATGCTCTAATAGACCTGCCAAAAGATAAGAAGACAGTGGGATGCAAATGGGTGTTTACCATAAAGTGTAATGCTAATGGAAGTGTTGAAAGATACAAGGCCCGATTAGTAGCTAGGGGCTTTACTTAGACCTATGGTATCGATTATCAGGAGACTTTTGCTCTAGTTGCAAAAATCAACTCCATCAGAATTCTTGTCTCTTGCAGCTAATTTAGATTGGCCACTTCATCAACTCGATGTTAAGAATGCTTTTCTCAATGGTGATTTGGAAGAAGAGGTATTTATGAGCTTACCACCAAGATTTGAAATGGTACTTGGAAATAATAAAGTTTGCAAGTTAAAGAAATCCTTATATGACCTCCAGCAATCTCCAAGAGCTTGGTTTGAACGCATTGGAAAAGTAGTTACTGGCTATGGATTCCTTCAAAGTCAAGTAGACCATACCATTTTCTATAAACATTCTGGGAATAATAAAATTGCTATTCTAATTGTTTATGTTGATGATATTATTCTCACAGGTAATGATGAGGAAGGTTTGGTTGATCTTAAGAATAAACTTGCAAAGGAGTTTCAGATTAAAGACTTGAGAGCTTTAAAGTATTTTTTAGGGATGGAGTTTGCACGATCTAAGAAAGGTATTTTTGTTAATCAATGAAGATATGTTATTGACTTATTTCAAGAAACAAGTTTACTTGGTTGTCGGATAGCAGAAACTCCGATAGAACCGAACTTGAAGTTACAAGCCGCCAAACCTGAAGAAGTAAAGGACAAAGACATGTATCAAAGACTTGTGGGTAGGTTGATCTATTTATCTCACACACGTCCAGATATAGCATTTGCAGTGAGTATGGTGAGTCAGTTTATGCACTCACCTGGATCCATTCATTTTGAAGCTAGGTATAGAATCCTTAGATATTTAAAAGGAACTCCTGGTAAAGGTATATTATATAAGATTTTTGCTAAAGCCTTGGTGGATAGATTTCGAAAAGTTCTCCCAAGTACCATTTCCATCTCCCAAGGAGCCTTTGTAGCTGGCAGGCAAATCCTAGACCAAGTTTTGATTGCGAATGAAACCATTTAGGATTATAAGAGAAGAGAAAGAAAGGAGTGATTTTTAAGATCGACTTTGAAAAGGCCTTTGATCATGTGGATTGGGACTTTCTGGATAGAGTTCTAAGAGAGAAAGACTTCGAGTTCAAATGGAGAGCTTGGATTTGGAACTGTATTAGATCTATGAATTCCTCCATTCTTGTTAATGGCAAACTTAGATGGAAGATTTTTGCTACTAGAGGTCTTAGGCAAGGAGACCTTTTCTCTCCTTTCCTTTTCATCCTGGTGGTGGATGTCGTAAGTAGGTGAGTGTCAACAACTATGGATAAAGGAGTGGTGGAGGGATTTAAGGTGGGTTTGGACGGCTTGCAGGTGTCTGATCTCCAATTTGCTGACGATATTCTTTTCTTTTGCTTGAAGAAGGAAAATTCTTCAAAGCTATCTCTGGGCTTAAAATTAATCGGCAGGAAAGTTCCATCATTGGGATTAACTGTGAGCATTCTAAGCTTATTTCCTAGGCTCGCTTGTGGGGTGCGAAGTGAGTACATTACCCTGTTCCTACCTTGGCCTCCTCCTCGGAGATAACTCGAGGAGTGGGTCTTTTTGGAATCCTATGGTGGAGAAAATTCAGAAAAGACTCTTCTTGGGAGAGGCCTTTTTCTCTAAGGGAGGGAAGCTTACTTTGATTTAATCGGTTCTGAGCAGGATCCTCATATACTTCCTTTCTCTCTTTAGGCTGCCAGTTTCGGTTAGTAAGACTATGGAAAGATTAATAAGATTTTTTTTTTGTGGGAAGGGGAGGAGGGTGGTGGTGCTTACCTTGTCAGGTAGGAAGTTGTCTCCCGATTGATGTAGGAGGCTTGGGTATTGGGAACCTTAGACTGTGTAACGAGGCTCTTTTGGCGAAGTGGTTGTGGTGCTTCTTCTTCGAGCAAGGTTCTTTGTGGCATAGGATCATTGTGAGTAAGTGTGGACCACATCCTTTTGAGTTGGTTTCTGGTCAGAGGCTTAAAGGTTCTAGCAAAAACCTCGGGACCATGATTGCTTCGGGTTTTCCTTTGTTTTCTGACAACATCCAGTGCTTTATTGGGGATGGTTTGGAAACTTACTTTTGGAAGGACTTCTGGGTTGGGGAAAGACCTTTGTGTTCCCTTTTTCCTTAGCTTTACAACTTGTTTGATAAGAAACTGCATTCGGCAGCCTCTATTTTGCCCTCCCTTGACCCCTCCTCATCCCTCTCCTTGGACTTTAGTCGTCCTCTAACCGATCGTGAGGTGACTGACCTTGCTAGTCTCCTTCCCTTCTGTTTGACAAGACCATTCATCTCGGGAGGAGAGATTCGCGTATTTGGATTCCTAAACCCTCCGAAGGTTTTTCTTGCAACTCTTACTTCCAAATTCTTTGTGTTTCTCCTCCCCTAGGGTGTTTTTGCTTTCTCTTCTCTTTGGAAGGTTAAAATTCCTATGAAGGTGAGGTTTTTTGTCGGGCAAATTTTACATGGCATGTTGAACATGCAGAATTGCCTCCAAAGACATTCCTCTTTGGTATTGTGCCCCCAATGGTGTGTTCTTTGCAGGAATCAGGAGGAGACTCTTAACCATTTGCTAGGAGATTGCTTGTTCGTGTCTTCTCTTTGGAATCGCTTCTTTAGGTCTTTCGGGATGGCCTCGGCTCGAAACAGAGATTGTAGTTCCATGATTGAGGAAGTTCTCCTTAACTCTCCTTCTCGAGATAAAGGAAAGATTTTATAGCTGGCTTGTTTCTTTGCTACTCTATGAAGTATTTGGCTGGAGAAAAGGCGTATCTTTAGAGGGATTGAGAGATAATAGGAGGTGATTTGAGGGTTGATTAGATTTAATGCTTCTTTATGGACATCCATTTGTCGGACTTTTGGTAATTACTTTTGGGGTTCATTCTTTAGGGTTGGGATTCTTTCTTATAAGTAGGTTTTGGGGCCAAGGTTTGTAAGCTTGTATTTTGTTTTCGGAGCTTGTTTTTTTGTATGTCCTTATTCTCCCTTTCATTTTTTTTTTTAAAATGAAAGTTTGGTTTCTTATAAAAAAAATTGGTTCAATTGAGAACTCAATCCATCCATGGTTCATCTAAGAAGCCATTTGTTTGTTCTACAATAAAGTTTGCTAAATTTAAATAGTACCAGATATCATAAAAAACATCCTCATCATCCACGCTTAACCCTATTATAACCATTGCTGGGTTAGGTAACATGAATCATTATTTTATGCTATTGGAACTAGCATAGTTAATCTAATCTCATCTTTTTCTTTGTCCTCTGTTCTTGCAACGCGCCAAGCCTAGGATTTGAATCTAGATTTGGCACCTAACGACCTCGACATTCCTTTGCGACCCAGTCATGTCACCTTGTTTCGAACAACTTTTGAGAGTGAAGAATGTCCCCACAGATCAACATGGGTCCTTTCAGCATGCTTTATCATCACTCACATGCATCCTAGAAAAATTCTTAGATCACCCTATATAGTATTTCACCAAGCCAAACACGCTTAACTTTGTAGTTCTTATGATTGAGCCATCGAAAAGGACGATGAACCTTGTTGGTTATAATTCTTTTAAGCTTTTCTCAACCATACTTGGGTATCCTTAGGAGCTCTCTCATTTAGATATGGTCTCGGTTCATTCATGTACCTCTCTACTTAGGCATCACATGCCCGCCAGTTTTTTAAACCTTTCCTTTCAACATTTATATTTATGAGTCATACATATGCATGAGGTCCTTAAATAATTTTAGAATGATGCAACATAGAGAACTTTCATAACAATCCTATCAATTTTCCAACTTTCAACATTCAACATTCAACATTCGTTATACATAATGAACATTCAACATTCAATACATTTAGATCAGTGCAATCATCAAACAATTTTCCCAACGTCCTGATAGGATCGCCACTTACCTTTAGGCCATCCTAAACAAAATAATCACTTTATTTTTGCCTAACAAAGTCTTTGGCCAACTCCTAAAACAATTTCCAAAATTAATACTTAATCTTAAGGTCCAATTCAAATGTTGTAATTTTATCTAAAAGCAATTAGGAGGGTTACCTAAGTGGCCCTTGGTCAATGTCGCTCCAAAAAATCCAATTTAATTGATTCGATACCGGCTCGGCACTAGGTAGAAAATTTTTAAAGGTTAGGGATTGATCTAGAGTATTTGAATAAAAAGACCAAAGGTTCAATTTGTGTCATTAACTACCAAAAACTCACCAAAGAAGCCTGACCCTTCCTGGACGGTGTTTGAAAGAATTCAAATTTTCAAATCTGAGATCTAAACGTTATGGGTATTCTAAATTGGAGTTGGACAGTTCGTGGGTCACCCTCAAAAATTAAAATTGGCCATGAAGCTAGCTGGAAACTGTTCACCTCACCTGTAATCTAGCCACAAAACATGAATATTGAGAATATTCAGTGGAGACAACGTTGAATTTGGCCAACAGTTATCACATGATTGTTAATTCAGGATAAAATGTACTTGAAGAGGAGAGGTATTATTGTTAAAAGAAAAAAAAATATATCTTCATATATAGTGTAGGCTTGTTAACCTCCTTATTTGATGTTTTCCCATTCGTAATACATTATCGTTTCTTGTAGATAGAAAGTAAAGCTACCTTTCCTCATCAATCATATTGGATGTAGTGTATTTTATTTGTTGAATCTAAAGATGTACTTGTTTAGGGTGTTCAATATGTAGACGTTGATATTCGACGGTTCCTTCAAATTTCCTTAAATGTTGATAGTTATTTATGGAGATATAGTCACTTTAACCTGTTAGGCTGTTACCAATAAGTATGCCCACCATAATCTTTTAAGTGGTTCAGCCATTTTATATGAACTAATTGATTGACGTTTATTCTCCAGTGGACAAGGGAGACGAAGTTTCCACATGCTGTTTGGGCTGCTGGTCGTGGTCTTATTGCTCTTTTATTACCGAATTTTGATGTTGTGGATAATCTATGGCTTGAGCCATTATCTTGGCAGGTTAGGCCTTTTCCTATCCAAAAGTGCTAAAAAGTTATTTTGCATTAAAAAGTTTTAGTTTCTAACGTAGTAATAAAGATATTTGTGGTATTATGCTAGTATGGTTGCATTATTCTTTACATTTTTGGGTAATATTTGACAAGTTCTCTGTTCCTCTCTGTAATTTCCACCACTGTTTTAATTTGTTTTACAGTTCTTGCTTCTTAGTATTTCTGTTATTAGTTACATTAATTAATAAATGTATAAATGATCGGAAGATTGAAATAAAAAGGTCCAAGAATAAGATATCCTCACCTGAAATTTACTAGATACCAACTATTCTGTAACAAAGAAAGAT
Organism: Luffa aegyptiaca; assembly: GCA_017139565.1. Classification (NCBI taxonomy): domain Eukaryota; kingdom Viridiplantae; phylum Streptophyta; class Magnoliopsida; order Cucurbitales; family Cucurbitaceae; genus Luffa; species Luffa aegyptiaca. The sequence goes on from CM029397.1 coordinate 32,307,335, forward strand.
TTTTCATTCTTCAACTGGTATAGATTAGCAACATGTATGATGACCTAAGATGGTCTAGGTCATTTGATTGTGGGAAAAGTCTTCAAATTTTATTAATTTAGTATCAACTTAAACATTTTTGATATGAGATACATAGAGTATAATAAAAAATAAAATATTCAAGAGAAGCAGAGGATGGGATTTTATTATATATTTTTGAAGGAAAGAAAGGCAAAATTAGAAGCCCGTGGAAAAGATTGATTATCTAGAATACAGAGACCAAATAATACTAAATTTCAAATAGAGAAATAGCCCAGATAGCTTTAAGGTTGCATCGAAGCATGCTATGGCTACCGTCCAGCTAGAACATTAAAATATCCAATATGCTTCATGATCATGACACCAAGTGCGTGGGAGATCAGTTATCTCATCAGATTAGTTGATGCGTGCATCAATTGGCCCAAGCACCTACAATTGTTAATAGAAAAAAAACCATTTGGCAAATGTGTGTTATTTTGGAGAATTGTGTTTGAGCTTCGAAGGCATCATGGTGATTTTATATTGCCTTTGAACTCATGCCTCTTTTGTAGGGTATTGGGTGTACAAAGATCAGTAAACGGAGAAATGAAGGTTCCATTAATGGGAATTCAGAATCGAGATCGTACCTTGAAAAGAAGCTTGTTTTTTGCTTTGGCTCATATGTTGCAGCTCAAATGCTTCTTCCTTTTGGAGAAGAAAATTTCCTATCTTCGTCTGAATTAAAGCAGGCACAAGAGGTTTGTTTCACAAAGTTCTCCAAAATATTTATCAATGATCTTATATGCTATCTAACTTTTATATGACCCCCCCTACCAAATCTTATCTGTGGGTAGATTGCAACGAGAATGGTAATTCAATATGGTTGGGGGCCAGATGATAGTCCAGCAATCTACTACCGAAGTAATGCGGTATACTTCTTTCTTCATAGCCAAATTTTTTCGTGCGATTTTTCCATTATTGTTGAAAAGATTGAGTTATTTGCTCTTAGGGCACTTGGATTCTGAGTAGACCAATTATTTTTTGTCCTATTGAAACAATGTGTTCCCTCCAGGAAAAATGTGCGTGAGAGAATGACTTGGTTCAGTGAATACATATTACTCTTGCTGAACTGATAATTCTAGTTTCCTCTCAGGGCTCACATGCTTTTGATATCACAACTCTTTCTTTAAACGTTTGTGTAAGATATGTTTTCTAATTAGCAATTTCTTTTTCTTTTTTCCATTTAACAATTCTTTTTGAAAATAAATTGAAAAAATTAAAAAAAAAAAAGTAAATTTAAATATCTGTTTTTTTTTCTTTAATTCGTTTAAGATTTCAAAATTATATGTAAAATATAGAAAACCAAAATTAAGTTTTTGTGAATTAGACAGTTTCAGTCCTGTTATTATGATGCAGTGCAGAAGAGAGAACTAAAATGCAAACTTCATTCATGTAAAATCTGATGGTTTAAAAGCAAATAATCCATTCCGTAATCTTAATATCCCAAACAATTGATAATGTTGAACCCAACTGGCCCAATGGGAAATAACCGTTATCGGACCAGATGCACAAAAACATTAAAGAAAACTTTTTCCCTTATCAATACATCTATTTATGAATTCAAAAATCATGGGATGAAGAATTAAATCATTGACCTTTGGGATGGTCATTAGAGCCTTATCCACTCAACCATGCTTGGACTGACCTTTATCAATACATCTTTCAACATCATATATATATATTTTTTTATGATCTATATATATAATATATATATATATATTGCATAAATATTGTTGCTTTTCTTCTTCCAAAGATCACTCTTTCATTGATATTTGTAATCTGCTCAAAGAACTTTCCATTATTATTTATTATCTGCTCAAATGGTTTGATATCGCTGTCATTTGGTTATGTCATACAACTTTGGCATAAACATAGGTTTCTTCTTTGAGTATGGGCGATAACTATGAATATGAGGTGGCAGCTAAAGTTGAGAAGGTATATTTTCAATTGTGCCTCATTTAGTTATTTACAAATACAGACTTTACCTGGGGAAAAAACCAACTTAATTAGCTTAGGATTATTTAATTAATCATGCTCACTTTGCTTTTGTAGATCTATGATTTAGCATATTGTAGAGCAAAGGAAATGCTGGAGAAAAACCGTCAAGTTCTTGAAAAGTTTGTTGAAGAATTATTAGAGTTTGAAATTCTTACTGGGAAGGTAAGGCCTCAATTTTTTAATAACTATTTGAATCTTATTTAATATTTTTCTTCTGAATTGGGTTCTTGATCCATTAGATTCCATACTATTAGGCACCTAATAGACTGTTTAAAATACTTGAACAAGTGAAGAGAAAATATGAGAGTATAATTATCAATAGCTTATTGGAAATCAGAAAATGCTGGGATCTATTCTTTGAATGATAAATTTTCTTCCACGCAATTCAGAGCTAAGATGACACCTAAAATCCTGATTGAAAAATTATTTTTAAGGTTACAAATATAATAAGTTCAGCAAGTTCTTTTCTTAATCAAATTGATGCGAAGTAGGATTATATCTCTTGACTATTGACTAATAAATTGAGATGCTATACATGTGACTATGTGGGTGTGAGGGTACTATTTGGAAATATTAGTAGGTTATTAGTAAGAGCATAATGGTAATTAGTTAGGAGTAACTTGGTTATAAATAGGGGAGTTAGGAGTCTTAGAAAGGGGGAATAGTTTTGGTATTGTCCAGTGTGGGACTTTACAGATAGACAACCCTCTCGAAAGCTATTGTTATATTGAATTTTACTTCTGATGTTGCAATATATTAGTATCTTGTGTTTTCTGTGTTTGGGTACCTAACAGTGAATCAGTTTGTTGGCTTATTTGAAATTGTGTTTGATCCAAGTTCAGGAAATTTTTATCTATCGTTTGATTACATTTGAGTTTAGGAAGAGTTAAACCTATATTATAATTTTAAGCCAATAGTTTTGCTGAAAGACCCTATTAATCTTCTTGGTCACAATATGGATCAAAACGTCATTATTTGTTCATTATCTGCTTTTTCAGCTTGACCTGGTGATTGTTCTGGATGACACTTGTGACATTTTATGTTATTATGCTTATGACTAACCTTCCCCTTGGCAGGTCTTGGAAAGATTAATTGAAACGAATGGAGGAATTAGGGAAAAAGAGCCATTTTTTCTTTCTGAATATTATGATAGAGAGGTATATTAAATTATGATTTTTTTCAGTCTATTTATTATTTTAACTTTTGTTTTTTCTTCTTAGTGAATTGCTATTGAAATTAGATTGATGTTTTGAGGTTTTAGTACTTGTAAATTCACAACTCTACCCTGCTCGATGGTTTTGCTATTGAAATATCCTTAGATGACTTGTTTACTTGCACATGTAACAGGACTTCATCTTGATTTGTATGCTCCTTTTTAGTAAAACATTGTTCGCTAGCTGAATGTCGGGCATCCTGTCACATAATATAATCTTTTTGATGTCTGATATTGAAACACAAGCATTTATTCAAGACAGCATTAAGCTGAACTTGGTCGTGATTATAATGTTATGGTTGCTAGTTGCTACATGGTGATTTTTTTCCAACTTCACTCAAAATCTAAAAGTTCAATGTGACGTATATGGATTCCAAGGAAAAGGACATATATGAACAGAAATAGGAGGGATTTTGAGACAATGAAGGTATAAAACAACTTAGTTATGGAAAGCTTAAAAGAACTAATAGGCATTATCTGAACTAATAGGCATAGGAACATATATTAAACTTGAGAAAACAAATAAAATAATAAAATAAAATCGAAGAAGCAATTTAAAAGAATAGTAACAGCTTTCCAACTAAAAAAAAAAGCTACTGCTGTTGTGTCAGATATCATTATTAGCATAAATTACTGGACAGAAACAGATGGAGAAAAAGAAAGGAATGGATAAATAATACACCTTAATGTTCTATAGACTAGCTACCAGCTATGGTTTTACTATGGAACGAGAAAAAATATTAATGATTCAAAATATATAAGAAAGACCCTCTACCCATAGGAAAAGAATATTACAAATATAAACAAAACAACAAATATACACATAATACACAACCAATATTATACCAGATATTAAGCAAATGTTATCATTACATAGTATGAATATGGGAAAATTTTCACTATTATTAGTTTAGAGTTTATTTAGGATACTATTTCCTGCCTAAATTTTTGAATTTCTCTCTGTTTAGTGCTATTGTCCCTTCTGTTTGAAATCATACTCCTGGGTCTGCAATGTGTTGGACGTTTTTTCAATCGTTTGTTCCCACTGTATTTACTTATATTATCCTTTCTCTTCTATTATCCTTTGTGGGCTGATGAAGCCGATTGGAGGCGTTCGTGGGACTCGGGTTTTACATTCATAAACAGATTTACTTGTCAGTTCAGTTTTCTGCTTGTATAAACCTTGAGAAAGACTTTTAACAGCAAGTAATCTGCTGGCTTCACTGTACATGCGCATGTCTTCTGCATTTCAGAAGAAAAGTTGCAAGTATTCTTATCTTGTGGTTGGAAGTTTGCAGCACTCTTTGATGTTGTGACATTTGAAATCTTGTGTGTCTGCCAAAACTTTTATATATTTACATCATTCACGAGATACACTAACTTCTTTTCCATTTATTGTAGCCATTGACTGGTGGGTTTCTTGAAAGCGGGAATTCAACGGGAACTGTGCTTTTGAGTGAAGCAACATAGAACCAGAGAAAAACGAGTGCGATTTGGAACTAAATCATTAGACAAGAGAACACTAGTTCCTTCTATGTTTTTCTTGCCATTTTAATCTTAGAATTAATTTGAGCATAGAGAGATGATGTATTGAGCGTGGAGATACGAAGTTTTCGAGATGTATTGAGCGTAGAGATACTATGTAATGTTGGTGTATAGAACAAAGCTTTTGGCAGAGAAGAGGCGCCATTTTTCCTTGGCAAACCTCAGGATTTTGTAATATTTGTTGCAGCCAAATCTCTATAAATGTAGTTTGACATATCAAGAAAATAATTTTGAATAAAATATTCATCATTCTTGTTAACCCATTTCGACGACACAAAAATTTTAGTTTTTCTTTTTCCTTGTTCTTCAAAAAGAAAACAGAGAAGATGTAGAAGATTAAATAGATTAAAAATTGAATTATATTAACAAATAAACATTAATAGGGATTTTTAAAAGTAGTATCTATATTATTTTTAAATAAAATATTATGGTTCAATTATAAGTTTAGTCCCTAATAGGGATGTCCACAAGGTGGGGCAGGAATGGAGATGACTTCTTCGTCTCCGTTTGCACCTCTCATTTCAATTCCATCTTTGAAAAATTTTCTGTTAAATTTCATAGGTAATGAGATGGGGATTACCCATGAGAAATTTGCTGAGATCGGATTCTTCATGTGGAATTATTCTCTTTTTTTTTTTTTTTTTTATCTTCATTGAATCAAATATATTTTTTTAATAAATTGTCAAATAGTTAACTTTTATTGGGAAACATTTATTAATTTTCAATTAGATAGTTAATTATTCACATGAAATATTCATTTAAATAATTAATTTATTTAACAAAATCTCTATTTAAAGATAAAATTCTTAAATCTCCTGTTAGAAACAAAATAATATGTCATATCAAATTATCTAATTATCTATACATTTGTTTAAACCATATAATTCAAACATATCCAATTTTCTAAATCATTAACACTAGAACTTTAAATTTAGGGAAATTGCAATGGACAACAAAAAATATCAGGATAATAGAAAATTTTTTAAAATATGATTTTCACATTTTTTTTTATTATTATTTCAGTTTTACCCTTGTTGGTATATCAATTGGTATATTAGTAGTATATCTGATATACTTTATATTTATTGATATACGAAATACAAAGTATATCAGTTAACTGATATACCAAATTTGATATACTTGAATGAATACAGTGATATACCTAATATATAATTGATTTGATAAGCGTAACCTTTGATATACCTAATTATGATGAATGATATACCTGGTATATGAATGTCGATATACTTGATATGTTACTTTTCTTTACTTATATTTGTTGTGTTTCATTTTCTCTTTATTGAATTGTGTTGTGTTATTTACATATTTTAAACGAAATGTTTGTCTTAATTAAATACCTCTTATGAACGTTGATATACCATTGATGGGCCTTCTTTGTATAATTCTTTATTAATGAAGTATATCGAAGATATCTAAACTAATGAAAGCTCATGTGTATACTTATGAAGTTCATAAATTATATCCATGAATTATACATTTGATATGGTATATTTGTAATATATCAGTAGTATATCAATAATATACTTTCATTTTATGTATATCTGATATATTAATATATGAAGTACTAATATATTGTTGATATACTTTAAATTATAAATATCATTTCGCTTATATACCTAAATATAGTATGTCAGTAGTATATGAGTGATATATTTCATTTTAAGTATATCTATTACATTGAATGTGAAATATTGATATATTGTTGATGTACCTTATATTAGGAATATTATTCAAGTAGTATATCAGTGATATACTTTATTTTAAGTATATTTTTTATATTGAATATGAAGTGTTGATATATTGATATATAGTTCATATTAAGAATATCATTTCACTGATATATTAGAGTATATTAGTAGTATATTGGTGATATATTTCAATTTAGGTATATCTGATATACTAAATATAAAATAGTGATATACTGTTAATATAATTCATATTAGGAATATCATTCCACTAATATACCAGAGTAAAGTATATCGACAATATATATATCAGATATATTTCATTTTAGATATATCAGTAGTATATCAACAATATATTTAATATATTTCATTTTTCGTATATCAGTTGTATATATATCAACAATATATTTGATATACTACTGATATACTTCATAACAGTAAAACACGCGAAAATGCTAGAAAGGGTATTTTCAATTTTTTCAATTTGCGTTTTGGGCTAGGCTGAACTTTTTTGCCAAAATTGCAATTCTAAAAAAGTGGAGACACACTTGCAATTGAGGATTTCCCTTTTGTTATTGCTGCAACCGCCCCTTAAATTTATATATATAGAGAAATAATAATAAAATCAAATAAATAAATAAACGGAACGAGGAACGGGGCTGAGAAATTTCTCATCCCCGTCCTCATTTAGCTCGCGGGAAATTTTCTCTCCCACTCCCTCTTCCATTCCCGAGGATTCCTCGACCCATTTAAGGGCGGGTCCCCACGTGGCCCTATCTTTGTAGGGAAAATGGACATCCCTAGTTCTTGAACTTTCAAAAAATTATTAGCTTTGTCCAAAGCCAAGCCAATGTAGAGATTAATTTTTGTTAATACCCATTCTATTATATTTAAATTCAAAAAATAAAGGCTTAATTAGAATAATCAATGGTATTCAAATTCTTTCTTAAAATATCACCATCCATAATCATTACTTATTATTAATCTCATCACCTTCTGTCTCCCAATTTTGCAACTCCTTGATTCTATCACGATTTCCTTTCAAACCATCATCTCACATTTACTTTCAATTCAAACGGTAAAAAAAGCTTTTGCTCTCTCTTTCTCAACGCTGTGTAACACACTATCTACATGCTGCCCTGACAAAAATACAAATCCTTAGTATCGGCCACAAGCCAGTCGCCAGCGTCTGAGTTGATGACGTCCGACGTCGAGTTCACGGTCGCACAAACATAGTCCTCATACAAGGACTTCACGATTTCAACACAGGAAACTATCGCTGCTTCACGCTATCACCACCACCAGTTCATCTTTATCACTTGTTCCTACTGCACACCGGTTAGGATGTGCAAGTGCTGCAAAAACATAGTCCGAAGTTCATGACGCACGTCGGTTCATGCCATCCATCGATTCATGCTTCTCGATTCCTGAGTGGTGAACCCCATTGCCGCTTCATGTCGTTCACTGCTTCATCTGAGTTCACGTCATCTAGATTTCACTCCTCTTCCTTGTCGTCAGTTGGAGTTCGTTAACAGAAGGAAAATTTTGGTTTGTTTTTAGGTTTATAAAAATTATACTTTTTTTTTTTTTTTTTTTTTTTTTGTGTTGGTTACTGTTTACTTAGTTAAAAGGGTTTATAAAAATCATACAAAGATTATATTTCAATAACATTCCCACGAAAAAGTATTATTTGAGTTAGTAAAAATTTTTTGGATTAACATGTGAGGCATTATATAAATCAGTCATTTTTTTTACATTGGTTTTTGTTGATGATCAAATTTCACAAGGTAAATTACCTTCGCTCCACGTGATAATCGACAGTGAATTTGTTTGAGAGCGGGGGAAGACGTTGCCTGCAAAACTGAAAACCTGCACACCGGTGTGGTGCTAGCCACACCGCCTCCGATGCTTAAGTCAAAACACGGAAGGGAGAGCTAGAAAGTAAGAGGAGAGAGTCGAGAGTTCGGGTCCCTTCTTCAGTGGCGAAGAGGGGTGTAAATACCTGCTCATCCTAGGGTTTTCAGGAATTCGGAGGTGTTTCAGGACGAACCAGGCGGAACCGGGGCGACTGGAGGCTGCAGGGACCGAGCGGAGTCGGTGGGACTCGGCCCATGGCCGAGGCCGAGCAGGGGAGTCGGGCAAAGTGCCCGACCCCTTCGGTCTTGACCTGTCCCATTTGCCGGTTTCGCCTCTGGGGTCCATCCCTCAGCCCTATTTCTGCCCGGTTGTCCTCGTCAGCCTCTTGTACCCAGAATGGTCCGAAATTACCTATAACAGTTTTATTATTATTTGCTAGTTTACTAGAATTTAAGAAAATCATACAGTGTTTGTTATAAGCAATTATATATATATATATATATATATTTTGACAACATGATATAAGCAATTATATAAATATCAAATGAGGGTTGAAGTCTATATAAATGGGTTTTTTTTTGTTACATTGATTTGTATTACAGCTTCAATTAAATTAGTGAATGACATTCTTTCATGTATAATAATCTGAGAATCTCATTCCAACGACTGTCATAGACCATCCATATGTGAATTAGATTATTACCCATAAAAAAAATATGACGAAGGTTTATATAATATACATCTAAGTGCATATTTATGGATGCAACATATTGCATGACCTATATTTATCATTATGAAATTTAACTTATGAACTATATAAACCATGACATGTATATACTATATCATGAGGTTTATATAATATACATCAGTGATAGAAGTTTATTAACGATAGACTTTAATCACAATTACAATTATTGCTCATAGACTACAAGCATTGTGATTGAAGTATGTCTATCACTGATAGATTTGCTTGCAAATATAACAAAATTAAAGTCTATTCAATGATACAAGTCTATCATTGATAAACTTTAATCATAATTGTAATTATTGCTGATAGACTTTTCTATTAGTGATTGTAGTCTATCATTGATAGACTACATGCATTGTGATTGGACTCTATCATGGATAGATGTCTATCATTGATAGATTTGTCATATTTGTAATTTTTTAAAAAAGTTGTTATATTTGCAAATAACAAGTCTTGAATTGCTACCCATTACAATAACCCTAAATATTTTGAATAAAGATGATTTAACCCTTGCATTTGTCAGTTGTTGGGCCATCTAGAATGACAGAAATTCTACTAATTCAGGCAATCCATTACCTGGTGCCTCCTTCAAATCGACCTAGATTATTGACTATCTTCAAGAGTGGGGTTTTGCTTCTTCTGAAATTTGGTCCCATTTGTCTTCTGGTTCGATTTCTTTGTCGAAGCATTGGTATCTACCTTCGGTAGGATGCTTAAAATTGAATGTCGATGGATGTTAGATCTTTCTTTTTAGGAGTATGGTGTTGATTATGCTAATCGAGATTCTTTTGGGTTTCTTGTTGTGACGAAATGTATCAAGGAAGGGATTTATCAGAATGCTCTTTAGGTGGAGTTTGCGGTTGTTTGTGAAGGTCTTTCGAAGGCTATTTCATTGGGTATCAAAAACCTAATTGTTGAATCTGATTCTCTATGGTGATTAGTATCCTAAAGCAGACTCCTTCATATAGTAATGAGATTGGACTTTGGGCTGATGAAGCTTGGGCCCTTCTTCCTGTCATTTCTTGGGACATCAAGAAAAATAACTAGATTTAATACGTAGATTTGAAAAATTGCAAACTACCTTAAAAAATTAAATAATGGCTAAACATAATTTTTTTATTATAATATTAATAATTAAATAGAAGAAAGTGCCTCTAATGTACCGTTTAGACTTTTAGAAAGAAAAATACAACCTACAATAGTGGAGCATAATAAGGAAGAAAGAAAACCTAATTTTAACCGCAAACTAATGAACTAAATCAAAGCAAAAAAGAAGAAACATTTTAAGGAGCAGAGAAATCGAATTTGACATCAACAAGATTTAACAACCTTGAATTTAATCTAAAATCGTAATCAACATTATTTAAAAAAAAAAATTCTTAATTTTTAATATATCAGAAAAAAAAACTAAAAACACATCAATTACATCGATCAAAATGATGAACTACATAAAAATCAATTAACAGTATGAGTATATAGGGCAACATATATCTCTATTGACTTTTTCGATGAACTTAAGCAGCTTTAGAGGAAATATGCTGCCTATGATGTAATCACAACTCTGCTCACCTCTAACATTGTTTGCTTTTATTGAATGAAGTGTTTATTATTGATTTAGCTTGATCATCTAGATTAATATACAATGTTGAGTATAATATCAAGATAGTTGATCAAAATACAATTGTCATAAAGCAATATAGGAAAAAGCTAGAGATAGCAATTTATAGCAACACTTATAGAATCAATGAATTGTGCATTTATTTATCTAAGTTATCATTAGCCATAGAGATATAAGTTTAATGGCTTAATCTCTTAGCGATACTTCACAGAAGGCCAAATAAGAGTTGAATTTGGTTCACAATGCAAGATTCTGTGAAACAGCCTTGCAACTGCATAGTATGACAACATAGTAGATTTTAGAGGAGAAACATATTTGAATCCCTTTTTTCCAACATTGTTATAATTTTCTTTTCCTTAACCTTCAACCCACTTTCATTATTCTCTCATGTTCATGGTTATTTGCGGTTTAATCTAAATTCAATCATTACTAATTGATTATTGTATTTCTCCGTTCCCTTGGGTTCGATACTTGAAATCATTCCATTTTATAGTACTTGAGACAACGTATACTTGCGCTTGCACATGTTCACCCATCAAGTTTTTGGCGCCGTTATCGGAGAATGATTGTTCAATACAAAGAATCAATTTTTAAGGATTGCAACCACAGGTTGCGACCGCATACTCTCTATTTCAGACCCTAATTATGTTTGTCACTATCATCCGCAGGCAAGACATTGCATGAGTAGTAGTTCTTGCTAGTTCGAGTTAGATCCAAAAGTAGAGAGAACCTTTCGCAAGCGCTGTAAGGAGCAAAGGCGAAAGAGGAGGGAGTAAGATGAGTCTAGCACTTGAGGGAATCCTACAGAAACTGTTCCTACGCAATTTTAGATGAACCCACCTCGAGATGTTCCTCCAATGCCACCTCAAAATTAAACAGGGGACTAAATCAAAACGATGATCAGCAGGCACTACCTGTCAACCTCTAGAATCCAATCTTTATTGCAGAGGAAAGAAACAGGGCCATTAGGAACTACGCTGCGGCCACATTTCAGAATCTCAATATTCGAATCATGGAACGAAACATAAATGCAAATCACTTTAAGCTTAAACACATTATGTTCTAGATGTTACAGTTTGTATGACAGTTTTCTGGACTGCATAATGAAGACCTCACAAGCACCTTAAACTCTTTCTTCGAATTTGCAACTCTTTCAACATTATTGATGAATCTAGTGAAACGTTAAGACAAATTATTTCATTTTTCCTTGCAGGGTAGTGTAGAAGCATGGTTGGACTCGTTACCATAAGATTCAATCACAACAAGGGATGAGTTAGCCCAGAAACTCATAACGAAATACTTCCCGCCTAACAAAGATGCCCAATACAGAAGTGAGATTGTGACATTCAAACAAGATCTCAGTTAAACGATTAGAGCAGCTTGAGAAAGATTTAAAAAGTTGTTTAGGAAATTCACCCATCATGGTATACTGACGTGTATAATGATAGAGCATTTGTATAATGGATTAACGCAAGCTTCAAAAACATTAGTTGACACATCTGCTAACTGATCTCTTTTCAAGAAGTCTTTCAATGAAGACAATAAGATCTTGGAAACGATTGTCACAAACAACTGCCATTGGGGTGATGACGAGGTGGAACCCGCAAGGAAACTAGAAAGTGTTATGCAACTGGATGTGATTTCAGAATTAAAGGCTCAAATGGCAACTATGAACCACTCATCTTCAGAAATGAGAGTCCAGATGACGAACATGAATAACATGCTGAAAACTCTTATTTTGGGGAACCAAGCCCCTGTAACTCCTATTAATGAAATCTCTTCTCCTACATGCGTGTACTGTTGTAAAGAACATTTATTCGATGATTGTCCTTATAATCCAACTTTTATGTGTTATATAGGTTAGGGTAATTAGAATAGGGCAAACAATTAGAATAGGGCAAACAACCAATGTTCTAACACTTACAACCCGGGATGGACACAACTCCCAATTTTTCTTGGAAGCAAGGAAGCAACAATCACCCACACAACAACCACAACAACAACCCGCAACAAAGGAGTCAAATGTGGAGAACTTTATCAAGGAAATGATGGCGAAGTAAGATGCAGTAATCTAGTCTTAGGCGGGAGCATTACGAAATTTGGAGGTCCAAGTGGGGCAACTCGTGACGTAGCTCAACAATCAACCACAAGGAACTTTGTCAAACACCACTGAGAATCCACAAAGGAGATAAGAAGGGCAGTGCAAAACAATTACCTTACGAAGTGGGTTGAAATATGACGAACATGCAATGATCATTGGAGAAGGAGAGAAATCTGATAACAAAGAGCCACAAGAAGAAAAAAGTCCAGTAGAAACAACAGTGAAAAAATCTAGTGATGCGACCACCTCTACGGCCGTAAAGCACGACCATAAAACACTAGAAATGCAGATTAATGGTGATGCGCAAGGCATGTGCCCGCAGAGCACCAAGGAGAAGGAGAAGGAGGTCTAAGCAACTGACCGACAATTACCAAAGCTTTAGACCACCACCTCCATATCGCAACACTCTAGGAAGTACAGTTCAACAAAGTTCCTTGACATCCTCAAGCAACTTCATATCAACATCCCGTTGATGGTGAAAGTGTTAATATCTAAATTACGGAAGAAATTTTGGATCTTAGGCACTTAAGATGTTCAATTTGATCATTCATTGCATGCTGTTCATGAGAAGAAAAACAGAGAAAGTTTACCAACCTCTTGTTAATGGAGAAATTGGTTGGATTCTCTTGTTGTTTTTCTTCACCAATCAATCACGAACCACCATTGGATCTTCCTTGCTATCCTCAAGCCTTTGGAATGGATTGTGGGATCCTCAAGTGATGGAATTTAAAGAGAAAAGCTTGAAGAACAAGCTTATGGAGGTGGGTTTGGTGAGTATCAAATTTGGCAGCAATTCACTACTTTTTCAGCTCTCATCTTTCAGCTTTCTTCTTCCCTTTTATAGAGGGATTAATGAAGAAGAAAAGCCCCAGAATTTGACACCAAATCAACCATGAAGAAGGTGGGAAATGGTGTGGCTTTCATGAGGGGAGTGCATGAGTTTAGTCACCATGCACTCCACCTCCAAAAATTCATAATTTTGAATTTTAATTAAATCAATAGTTATCTTGATTTAATTAGTTAATTATCTAATTTTTAATAATCTGAAAAATAAAAAATTGAATTTCAATTTTTCATTTTTAAATTAATTCAAAATTAATTTAAAATAATTATTAATTAAATAATTAATAATTAATTAATATCTAATATTAAATTAATATTTTACCACCATTCCTGAACATTTCCGAAATGTTATTTTTCAATCATGAGTCCCTATTCATGTTCTCGATATTTAAATCATATTTAAATATTAAATATCACACAAACTCGGTTTTCACAAAACCCGACGTATTGACAACGTCTATCACCTCTATCCATTTTCCTAAACATGAACATAAAGTAATTCATATTTTATCCATCATATTGTTCCAAAGGTTAGTCACGAGCTAGCAAGGGGACCTAATGGACCTAAAGATCATGAGCTCCAACAGTACGAGGTTTAACTGGCAAACTCTTTTAACCTAGTTAACCAACATCCTTTAACTATCGGGACACTCCACTATAGCCCAGTAGTTGAACTCCCCTCACTGTAGATATATTTCCGTCCGCTCGATATAACCATGATTAGTAAGTCAATCCTTCACAGGTCGTTCGTTACTATAGCTAGGTCAAATGTTCGTTTTACCCCTATAGCACATCTTTGTTCCTTAAGTCCATTGGTCCTCTAATGAACAATTTGTTTATGGTCCAAACACTAAACAAAGTCCCTCTCGGGCCAATGGGAGGGTGGGGCTCCTTGTTCAAGCATTGGATTCAAGACTTAAGGGAACGACCTCTCTACTATCCCTGAATAGGGTAGGTGTTATGAAACTCCCAAGAAATGGATCTAACAACCTTGCTAAAAAACAAGACCTTTAGATCTCAAATCTGAAAACCCCAAAGAACAATATGGAACCAACCCAAGGAAAAGTTTTGAAACGGATTACCTTGATGATCAATATCAAGAGTAAAGAAAACTTGTTTCTAAACTCGTGATTCGAATCACTCCACAAGAGGTTTGATCAACACCACTTGAATGACTCTAGCATGCAAGATCTAAACACAAGAAATTGCACAATTTGAAAAAAACTCAGCTCAACACAAAGCTAAGAGAAAACCCAATATATTTCACTCAAAATATTCTGGTTTGTGTTACATCCAAGATGGCTTTTTATAGCCTTCAAAATATAACCTAAATTCAGCTTAAATGACATATTTAAGAGTGTAACCTCCACAATATTAAAGCCCATAATCAGCCACTACTCAAATGTAACCTATAAGTTATGAAAAAGACTTAAAAACTGAAAATTATATAATGGAGGGCCATAAATCCGAGAATTGAACTCCAATGGTCAGCTTTGAGTTGTTTGTAACCTCCCATATTAATTGAAGCTTCACTTGGAGTAGTTTAAGCTTAAGTTCCATAAAGCCAACTATAGTTCATTAAATGCAAGTGAAAATGCATTTAACGTGTCTCCATCTTGAATCTCAATTTTGGAAATAGTGTAGGGAAATAGTCCAACATCTCCTTGAACGTCCTTTGTCGAGCTCACCATAGCTTGAATATAGGTGATTAATGCTTGTTGTATCTTCTTGGCTCTCGACCTTGTAATTGGACCTTGAGGCATGACAATAGATGTAGCTTGGTTCACATCATCTTCTCCCTCTTCAGAAGGATTCGTCCTCGAATCATAGCCATCACCTACATCAAAAGGACTCAAGTCAGCAACATTAAAGGTTGCACTAACACCATACTCACCTGGTAAATCAATTTTATAAGCATTGTCATTGATGCGCTCAAGAACTTGGAAAGGACCATCTCCTCTGGGCAAAAGTTTCGATCTTCTTTGTGTAGGAAACCTTTCTTTTCGAAAATGCACCCAAACCCAATCTCCAGGTTTGAAGACTAAAAGCTTGCGTCCCTTATTAATTCTTGAAGCAACCTTGGAATTATGCTTCTCAATGTTCTCTTTCACTTTTTGGTGCAGCTTATGAACAAAGTCAACCTTTGCATTGGCATCAAAACTCACAAACTCATTAGGGGGCATAGGTAATAAATCAATAGGAGTTAGAGGATTAAAGCCATAAACAATTTCAAAAGGAGTGCATTTAGTAGTGCTATGTACAGCCCTATTATATGCAAATTCTATGAATGGCAAACAATCCTCCCAAGTCTTAAGATTCTTGTCGATAATAGCTCTAAGCATAGTAGTCATGGTCCGATTAACAACCTCAGTTTGTCCATCCGTTTGTGGATGACATGTAGTTGAATACACTAGCTTAGTTCCCAATTTACCCCACAAAACACGCCAAAAGTGACTTAAAAATTTAACATCACGATCACTTACTATGCTTTTAGGAATACCATGCAATCTCACAACCTCCCTAAAAAATAAATCAGCAATATGCTTTGCATCATCAGTTTTGTGACAAGGAATAAAATGAGCCATTTTACTAAATCTATCAACCACAACAAAGATGCTATCCCTACCTTTCCTAGTTCTAGGTAAGCCTAAAACAAAATCCATTGATATATCAATCCAAGGACCATTAGGAATGGGCAAAGGTGAATACAAACCATGTGGTTGAAGCCTAGACTTAGCTTGTTTACATGTTATGCATCGTGCACACACTTTATTAACATCATGTCTCATTTTAGGCCAGTAAAAGTGTTCAGCAAGCATATCATAAGTTTTAGAAACTCCAAAATGAGCCATTAAGCCACCTCCTTCCCTTACAAGTAACTCACGAATGGAACAAAATGGTATGCAAAGTTTCCCTTTTCTAAACAAAAATCCATCAAACAACATGTAATCATCCACAACAAGTCCTTTTTCACAAGATTCAACAAAAGGAGCAAAGAACACATCATGATGATACAAAGACTTTATATGCTCAAAACCCAAAAACTTAGCATTCAATCGGTTAAAAAGAGCATACCTTCGAGACAAAGCATCAGCAACAACATTCTCTTTACCTTGTTTATACTTAATGACATAAGGAAATGACTCGATGAACTCCACCCATTTAGCATGGCGACGATTGAGCTTATCTTGACCTCTCAAGTGTTTTAAACTCTCATGATCAGTATGAATAACAAACTCTTTAGGCCAAAGATAATGTTGCCAAGTTTGTAATGCACGAACCAAAGCATAAAGTTCTTTGTCATAAGTCGGATACTTCAAAGAAGCACCATTCAATTTTTCACTAAAGAACATTAAAGGTCTTTGATTTTGCATTAAAACAGCCCCTATTCCAACACCACTAGCATCACATTCAATTTCAAAAGTTAAGTCAAAATTAGGTAATGCCAGTAATGGAGCAGAACTCAATTTTTCTTTCAAAGTATTAAAAGCAAGTTCTTGGTCTTTTCCCCATTCAAAAGAAACATTTTTTTTAACAAGTTCATTCAAAGGTGAAGCAATAGTACTAAAATCCTTTATGAACCTACGATAAAATCCTGCAAGACCATGAAAACTTCTTACCTCACTTACACTTTTAGGTGTAGGCCAATCTCGTATTGCCTTTACCTTCTCCTCGTCAACCTCAACACCATTAGATGAAACGACAAATCCAAGAAAATTAACTTTTTCCATACAAAAGCTACATTTTTTAAAATTTGCATACAAGCATTCTTTTCGCAAAGTAATGAAAACAGAACGCACATGCTCAACATGCTCATCTAAGGATTTAGAATAAACAAGTATGTCATCAAAATACACAACCACAAACTTCCCTAAGTATTCACGCAAGACATGATTCATTAACCTCATGAATGTACTAGGTGCATTAGTCAATCCAAAAGGCATAACTAACCACTCATAAAGGCCATACTTAGTTTTGAAAGCGGTTTTCCATTCATCACCAATATGCATGCGAATTTGATGATAACCTGATTTCAAATCAATTTTAGTAAATAGACTACATCCATGCAACTCATCAAGCATATCATCTAATCTAGGAATTGGATGCCTATACTTAATAGTTATCTTGTTTATAGCCCTACAATCAACACACATCCGCCATGATCCATCTTTCTTAGGCACAAGAATAACCGGAACAGAACATGGACTCAAACTCTCACGCACATACCCTTTATCAAGGAGTTCACTTACTTGCCTTTGTATTTCTTCAGCCTCCTTTGGATTAGTCCTATATGCTGGACGATTTGGAATGGTCGCTCCCGGAATGAAGTCAATCTTGTGCTCAATTCCTCTAAGTGGTGGCAAACCACTTGGCATCTCCTCGGGAAATAAATCTTCAAACTCCTGCAAAAGTGTAACAAAAACACTAGGCAAAGAAGGGTTAAGCTCGTTAGTAAGAAAACAAGACCCTTTGTACAAAAGTACAAGAATGGTCCGGTTAGAGAGCAAAACATTCCTAGCCTCACTTGATCTAACATACAAGCTCACTATTTTGGCTTTTCTCTCATTTTTCTCTCTAGGCCGATTGCTAGTCACTTGCTTTTCACTCAACTCTTTTTTTTCTCTCAATTCTTTTTCTTTCATTTCTTTTGAACCTTTTGCTTTTGCATCGACCTCTTGCCTTTTCTTTTCAAGTTTACATTGATCAATATACACGTCTGTTGGAGACAAAGGTACAAGAGTAGTTTTTCTCCCATTATGAGTAAAAGAGTAACGATTAGCATACCCATCATAGACTACCCGACGATCAAATTGC
Organism: Luffa aegyptiaca; assembly: GCA_017139565.1. Classification (NCBI taxonomy): domain Eukaryota; kingdom Viridiplantae; phylum Streptophyta; class Magnoliopsida; order Cucurbitales; family Cucurbitaceae; genus Luffa; species Luffa aegyptiaca. Next base: position 32,325,836 of record CM029397.1, read on the forward strand.
CAAGGTCTCCCCAACAATAAATCCCCAGCATGCATGGATACAACATCACACAAAACATCATCAGCATACTTCCCAATGGTAAAAGAAACAAGAGCTTGCCTACTTACCCTTACCTCCCCACAATCATTCAACCATTGAAGCCTATATGGTTTAGGATGGGGTTTGGTTTCTAAATTAAGTCTCTTGACCAGAATGGAACTCACAACATTGGTACAACTACCACTATCGATAACCACACTACAAGGTACAGATTGAACAAGACACCTAGTGTGAAATAAGTTCTCCCGTTGGTCTAGACTATCCTCCTTAATTTGGGTGTTTAAAGCTCTCCTAGTGACTAAGGACATATAAGTAGGATCCTCTTCACTAAACTCATCACTTTCACACTCTACTTTTCCTTCCTCTATGACCTCATCTTCCTCTTCATCCTCCGTCACAAACTCTCCCTCTCGAAGGATCATCGTTCTCCTATTTGGGCAATCTCTACTATAATGACCTACCCCTTGACATTTCCAGCACTTCAAATCCCTATTTCGCACATTAGATTCATCTACCTTCTCTTTCCCTTTCTTGGAACTCTCCCCCTTTTCAAACTTCTCTTTAGGTTTCTCATACCCCTCTCGATTTCTAGGCTTATAATCAATACTCTTACTATCCCTTTTCCATGATGAGCTAGAGTTGGAAAAGTGTTTAGAAGAATACCGTCGTGACTTTCGTTGGAGTTGCCTCTCAATTTTGATTGCAATATGCAGCATCTCTTCCATGTCAAAATAAGGTTGTAGATCAACCTTGTCCGCAATCTCCGTGTTTAGCCCATTAAGAAACCGTGCCATGAGATTCTCCATGTCTTCATCTATATCAAGTCGATCCATCAACGTATCCATCTCCTTGTAATAATCCTCCACGGACTTACTTCCTTGTTTCAATGCTTGAAGCTTTTGCGCCATGTCCCGTTGAAAATGTTTTGGAACAAAACGCTTCCTCATGGCCTCCTTGAACTCGTACCAATCATCGATCGGTGCCTCAAGATTTCTTCTCCTACTTGACATCAACTTATCCCACCATGTTTGAGCATATTGTTTAAATTGAGCAACACATAATATTACCTTCTTTTCATCACTGAAATTATGGCAATTGAATACGGACTCCACTGACTTCTCCCATTCAAGGTATTCCTCCGGATCGGTTTTGCCATAGAACTTTGGAAGCTTCAATTTGATGTTACCCACATTTCGATCAACTCCCTCATATTGAGGAACTCGTTGTTGGAAAATATGATGTCCTCGTCCACGACCTCGCCCTCTTTCCATGCCACGACCAGCACGTCTTTGTCTTCCTCTTGGAACCGCTACCAAGGTAACTTGGTCATCATCTGGTTGATCGGAACCATCATCCTCATAGTCATCCTCTCGATCATTGTCAATACGTGGTGGTGGAAGTCTCTCACGAGGTTGGTACTGAGCCTCCAACCTTCCCATGCGTTCGGACAACTCTTCTATACCACGAATCATTCTTTCCATGGTTCCTTGTTGTGCCTCTCTCATCCGTGCTTCAGTAATGTTAGGATCATTCTCATGATTTGCCATACTACAAAACAAAGTTAAGTGACAAAAAAAAAAAAAATAATAATGGACCTCACAAGCGCTCCCTCACACGTTTCACTCGTTAATGAAGACCACTCGTGTTTAACACTCAACACTCAAAACAATGTACCACTCCCTTACAATCACACCCTCACAAATTGGCACACAGAAATCACACTCCAAAACAGATTGGTATTAAGTCTAGCAAAGTTAAAGAGCTAAGCAGTGCAATTCAAGTGATTAGTCCACACACTTAGAACACAATCAAAGGTATTAAAGGAGCAATCCGAATAACAACAAAGAAACAAGTTTAAGAAAAAAAAATATTGGAATATGATTAGGGAAGAAAGAAACAAACTTAGAACAAAGAGAAACAAAGTTGGACAGAATTGAAATGGTATGCAAAGTAGTTACTAAGTTGAATTCAAAAAAATTGAGAAAGATGATGTTAACTCCGGGCAAATGATGAATAATGGTGTTTAATTCAGCCTTAGTAACAGATAGGAGTTAAATATAACAGCAACAAAAGAGAATTGACTAAGCCCAATTGTAACTGCCACATTTAATGCCCAACGGTTTTCTTTTGTTTGAATTCTGGATGTAACTGATATGTTGGAACTTTAAACGGTCAAATCTGAATCTAAGAAGAGAGTATTAACATTAGAACATTCAGATGAACATGCTTTCAAACAATGAATACAAAGAAGTCAGCAAGAATTTGCTCTCGGGCTGTACAGATTTCCTTTGACAGATTTTCAAAATATGCCTAAATCACCCTGAAGCAAACCGATTTAGAAGTTCTCAATGAAGGAAAAGTTGTAGATAAGACTTCAATCTAAAACTTTGTAGAAGACAAGAACATGAAATGAAGAACGGAAATGATATATTTTTTTTCTTTTTTAAGACAGCAGAATAGCATGCCCAGATTTACGAAAACTGAAGAAAAAAAACAAATAGAACAAAAAGATAAACGCAAGGAAACATATGTCCGATCAAAGAGCCTAATGCTCTGATACCAAATGTTATGAAACTCCCAAGAAATGGATCTAACAACCTTGCTAAAAAACAAGACCTTTAGATCTCAAATCTGAAAACCCCAAAGAACAATATGGAACCAACCCAAGGAAAAGTTTTGAAACGGATTACCTTGATGATCAATATCAAGAGTAAAGAAAACTTGTTTCTAAACTCGTGATTCGAATCACTCCACAAGAGGTTTGATCAACACCACTTGAATGACTCTAGCATGCAAGATCTAAACACAAGAAATTGCACAATTTGAAAAAAACTCAGCTCAACACAAAGCTAAGAGAAAACCCAATATATTTCACTCAAAATATTCTGGTTTGTGTTACATCCAAGATGGCTTTTTATAGCCTTCAAAATATAACCTAAATTCAGCTTAAATGACATATTTAAGAGTGTAACCTCCACAATATTAAAGCCCATAATCAGCCACTACTCAAATGTAACCTATAAGTTATGAAAAAGACTTAAAAACTGAAAATTATATAATGGAGGGCCATAAATCCGAGAATTGAACTCCAATGGTCAGCTTTGAGTTGTTTGTAACCTCCCATATTAATTGAAGCTTCACTTGGAGTAGTTTAAGCTTAAGTTCCATAAAGCCAACTATAGTTCATTAAATGCAAGTGAAAATGCATTTAACGTGTCTCCATCTTGAATCTCAATTTTGGAAATAGTGTAGGGAAATAGTCCAACATCTCCTTGAACGTCCTTTGTCGAGCTCACCATAGCTTGAATATAGGTGATTAATGCTTGTTGTATCTTCTTGGCTCTCGACCTTGTAATTGGACCTTGAGGCATGACAATAGATGTAGCTTGGTTCACATCAGTAGGAGTGAATTCCGTCTTGCTTTACTATGTCCCCAGCTATCCATCTAAGTCTTATCCCCAAAATGGTAGGATTATTGAACGACACTATTGGACCACTCTCACCCATGTAGATCAAAGGATAATCCTAAATGAACAAGAGTTCATAGCAAGCTCAAGATTAAGATCGAGTTACCTAGGTCATCGCATGAAATAGTCACTCTTAACAGTAAACGACGTTATAAAGTAAGAGTGACTTATTTCTCGATCCTGTCTTGTGTAAACATCTTTTACACAGGATGCCCCTACTCGCATGTCTCTACATGAACGATCCAGGATCACGTCGTTTGCCTTGTTGGCAAAGTAGGCCGCATCCATAGTGTTACCAGGATAAGGTACCCAGCTTTATCCATTTACTATAGACTATTTAGGTTATATACTCAAACTTGATCCCTGTCTATATCCACGATATAGTTCGAGTATTTCATATTATAACCATGGATGTTTCTATTGGATTTAAGATATAAAAATAAATCATTTCATTGAATAACATCTTTATTATAAAAAGGATAACAAAACTACTTGAGTTCTAGGACATAAACCCCAACAAGTGGAGGCCTTGAAGCAGATGCAAAATTACGTTAAATTTCTAAAGGATATTCTGACCAAGAAGAGGTGACTGAGAGAGTTTGAAACTGTGGCATTCACAGAAAATTGTAGTGTGTTAATCAAAAGAAAGATGCCATAGAAACTGGAGGACCTTGGGAGCTTCACTATACCTTGCACAATTGAAGGGAGAGACTTGGGGCGAGCAGTGTGCGATTTAGGGGCTAGTATCAATCTAATACCTTTATCTATCTTCAAGCAATTGGGGATAGGAGAGGCTAGACCCACAACAATTGCATCGCAGCTGACAGACCACTCCATCGCTCAACCCATTGGAAAATTTGAAGATGTATTAGTGAAAGTAGATAAATTTGTCTTCATTGTTGACTTCATAATCATAGACTGTGAATCTGACAAGGAAGTATCAATCATCCTTGGGAGACCATTCCTTGCTATAGGGAGGACACTCATCGATGTATAATAGAGAGAACTCACCATGCGAGTGAATGACCAACAAATTATCTTTAATGTGTTAAATGCATTAAGGCATCCCGAAGAAATAGAAGAATGTTCTTTTCTCGAATTTACTGATGCTTCTATCTTAGATGAATCCCATGAGGCTAATGATGAAGGTGAAGAAGAATCGGAGGAACTTGGAAATGACATGTGGAAAGTGTTGTGTTTTGTGCCCTAAACTTGTGGTTTGTAATGCAAACTTATTTATTTATTCAATAAAGATAATGATTATTTTATTGTGACATTTTAGACTTGCATAAACTTAAATTCAATAAACAAACATCCAAAGTTATTTAATGTAACTTGAACAGTATGTAGTTGACATACAAGTGGATCATATCCAAGTAATACTCTAAAGGGTCTATAGTATACAGATAAGGTTGGGTACCTTATCCTGGTGACACTATGGATACGACCCACTTTGTAATAGTTACAAACGAATTGATCCAAATCATTTATGTGGAGACATGCGAGTGGGGGTATCCTAAACAATGAGTTTATATAAGACCGGACCGTGAAATAATTAATCTTTCATTGTAACACCGTTACTGAAAAGATTAGTATTTTATAGGATGACCATATCTCGACCTCAATCTTGAGTGAGTTATATGGACTCCTGCCTTTGAGAGATTGTCCATTGATTTGTATAGGTGAGTATGGCCCAAGTCGCCAACTCAATAAGCTTACCATTTTGGGGACAAAACCGAGTGGGAAGTTGGGAATATAACTACACAAGATGAAATTCTCTCCTTCCCAACTTTACGGTAAGTAGATGAGTTGTTCCCTTAAGTGCTGACTCTAGGTCTTGAACAAGTGGCCCTACCTTCTCATTGACCCAAGAGACACTTGGTTTATGGTAGGACCATTAACAAATTGTTCATCAAACGATCAATACTTAAGGAGTAAGAGGTAATTACAGAGATAAAACGGTAATTTGACCCAACTACAATTACGAACTACTCGTGAAGTGTTGACTTACTTGTTATGGTTATATCCATGGACATAAAATATTCTACAGTGCTAAGAGTGCAATTATGAGTCTTTACTGGAGTGTCCCATAGGGATGGCAAAAAATCCCTGTGGGGCCCCGCACCGAACGGGACGGGGAATCCCTAGTTTGATCGGGTATGGGGGTCAAATTGGGGATTCTTTTCGAATCCTCGATTGGGGGCAGGGCGGGGATGGGGATGGTATCGCCGCCTCGTCCCCGATCCCAACCCCGAACTCGCCCCGAATAATTTTTTTATTTAATTTAAAAATAATAAGATATATATATATATATATATATATATATATATATATATAATGATTATTTACCATAATAATATTATTCTTATATTATATTATATTATTAATAACATTTTATAATCTTTTTTTTAATTCTTAAGTGGTTTATTGTATTGTTTAGTTTATTTTTTCTTTTTCTTCTTATTTTTTTTAATTTAATTTGCGTGTTTAAATTTATAATAAAAAATGTTTAATATTTTAAAATTAATTATTTAAATAATTAAATAATTATAATCCTGACTTTAATACAAAAGTATATATAATTTTAATATATTTCTTAATTTTTAATTAATTTTTGTTAAAAAATAATTTTAAAAAGAATTTAAAAAACGGGGAATTTTTCCCGCGGGGACTCGATCCTCGACTCCCTAAAATGGGGAATGAGGTGAGGATGGGGATGAAAAATCCCCACAGGGACTAGGATGGGGAGTAGGGGTGTTCATCTTCAGATTGAAAATCGAACCGATCGACCGAAACGACGGCAGTCGGTCGGCGTCGGTTCTTCCATTTGGAAAATCGATCGACCGGTTCAATAAATATATAAAGAACCGACCGACCGACCGAATTTTATATATAGAAACAATCATATTTTTTAAAGTGCAAGTGAAAACGAAAACCCTAGGTCCATCTCAGTATCTCACGCCATCTTTCTCACTTCTTAGATCCCTCTTCATCTCGCCATCTTAGTATCTCATGCTAGCCTTGCCCATTTTCCTTTATTCATCTCTTAGATCTCCCTCTCCTGTAATCTCGAGTCTCGCCATCGCCTTCCTCTGTCGTAGTCCAGTCAGTCCCTCGCTGTTGCAGACATTTACTTTCTTATATATCAATCTTGCCTTCATCGCTCGTCAGTCTCTCTCTCTCTCTCTCTCTCTCTCTGTAATCACGAGTCCATTTCCTTTCTGATATATCAATCGCTTTCAGTTTCTCTAGGTCCGTCGGCCTCTTTTATCGATTCGGCAAGCTACAAGGTCAGTTCTCTCTTTCAATCTCTCCAATAGTCGGCCTTTGTTATCGATTCGAAAAGCTGCAGGGAAGTTCCTACCTCACTCTCTCGCCATTTTTCTCTTTCAGTTTCAGTAGCGTTGCTGGCCCACCGTCTTTCTCAACTTTCAAGCTAGATTCCTCAGAAGAGTAAGATTTCAAAAACAAGAACCGAAAGCTTGTAGATTTAGCAAAAAGATTCAAACTGAAAGCTAATGTTGAGTGTTTGTTATTAATTCCATTGAATGTTTATTTTCACAGAGTCAACATGGATAGTATCCCAGAAGAAAGTTCGGAAGAAAGTTCGGTCCATGTTGTGGAGAAATCAATTGGAGCTAAGAAAAGCAAAGTGGGTCATTCGAGTCCAACCAAAAAGCGTAAGGATACTAAAATCTCTATAGTTTGGAATCATTTTGAGAAAATTAAAGATTGTGATCCTAATGATCCTTACGCTAAGTGTAAATACTGTGGGGCTAAGTATGCATGTCATTCCAAGCGTAATAGTACCGGCAGTTCGAAACACCATTTAGAAAATTGTAAGAAATACCCTTATCAAAGAAAGAAGGATCCAGGACAAAAACAATTGGTTTTCAACCCTAAAGAAGCGATTAATAATTCTGAATCCAAACTTAGTTGAGACTTTTAGTGTGGAGAATTGTAGAAGATCCCTTGTTGAGATGATTATTCTAGATGAATTGCCTTTTAGGTTTGTGGAGGGTCTAGGTTTTTGAAGATTTATCAACAAATCAATAGTCTTGTTTGCGCCTAATTTTGTCCTTCCATCTTGAATAACTATTGCTAGGGATGTGCTTAAGATATATGTTAGTGAGAAAAAACGTTTGAAAGACATGTTTAAGGCAAAGCGTTATAGAGTTTCTCTCACTACTAACTGTTGGACTTCTGGACAAAACATTAATTATATGGTATTGACGACACACTTTATTGATTTTGATTGGAATTCACAAAAGAGAATTCTTAGTTTTTCTATGATTGAGAATCATAGAGGGAATACCATTGGTAAAACCATCGAAAAGAATTTAAAGAATTGAGGTATTGATAAAGTTATGACTTTGACTGTGGACAATGCTAATTCAAATGATACTGCGGTTGCTTATCTTATTTAAAGATTTAGTAGTGGGTTGTTATTGAAAGGTGAATTTTTGCACGTTAGATGTTGTGCCCACATTTTAAATCTTGTCTGAAAGGTAGAGAACCCTTATTGGAATTCTGCATCTTATATCTAACTAACATTTTGTAGATATATGATATTTGAGACAAGGCTAGCTTTTTGTTCTTACGGTTCCTAACAATTTGGATCCTAAGAACAAACTCAACTTCTCCCAAAGTTTCATTTGGAAATGAGCTGCTAGCTCATTTTACTAGTCTGTAAAATAACCTACATCATTCTCAATGACTAGGATATCAATCATATACAACACTAAGTAAACTACTGAACTATTGTCGTTCTTCTTGTAGTCACAAGACTCATCAATATTCTGATTAAAACCCAAAAGATTTGATCGTAGTATCAAAATCTTCTATTCCAAGATCAAAATGCTTCAATCAATCCATGAATGGATCGATTAAGCTCACAAACCTTTTGCTCTTGATCTTGTTGTATGAACTCTTTTGGTGGAGACATATAGATGCTCTTCTCAAGATTACCATTCAAAAGGGTAGTCTTGACATCCTTTCAAAATGGACAAGAGTTCTAACAGACTTCAACATGACGACAGAAAATAATAATTTCTTACAGTCCCCTGTCTTTGGATATAACCCTTTGACACAAGTCTATGAAGGTGTTCATATAACACACGCGGAAGCAATTGTAGGATCAGAGGCACTTAACTACATCAATTTTAGAAAATGAAAGCATGTTGTCCAAATACCGTAAACAGAGAACAGAATTTGTACCAACCTTTTTGGAGACCGATTCAGCAACTCCCTTTGATTCCTTTGATCACGAACGGTGTGTGGACCACCTCTAGTGTCTTTCCCGCTATCCTCCGGCCTTAGAACGACTTGTGGGAGTCTATGGTGATAGGGATTGGAAGGGATATGCTTGAACACTACAAGCTTTTAGAGAGTATTGAGAGAGTGAGGTTGAGAGTGAATTTTGGCACCATAACATTACTACAAAATCCCCCCTTCTCCATCTTCTAATCCCCTACTTATAGAGGATTTTCATGCATCTTAGATTCACCAATGTAAGACACATGGGGAGGAGAATGGACTTAGTGGATTCTAGGTGTTCTATGGAGATAACATGCAAGATTGCATGTGGGATGTGTTATTCCACTTTCTTCATCCATGCAAGAGTGGATTTAGTTGTGTAATTCCACTATCTCCATCCATGCAAGAGTTAATTTCTACTCTTGGATTTAATTTAAAATGCAATTCTCAATTGCCTTTCAAATTATCAATTAATTGAACTATTTCAACTAATCATATGACATTAATCAAATTAATTCATATCACCTAATTCAATCCACTAATCTTGAATTTCCATAAATTCAAGATTGAAATCTCTATCTCAAATTTTAATTAAAAACAATTCATAATCATTTTTAAATTAAAACAATAATTAATTAAACAATTTAATCAATTATGTAATATTAATTTAATATCATATATCAAATTAATATTATGCACCTAATATGAATCTCTATTCATATATTTTGTATTTAAATCATATTTAAATACTTTACTCTCTCAATTAATAGTTTAATCCATAATTAAACTATTGTGTTGATAATATCATATATAATCAACACTAATTCCCTAAACCGTATTTGAACGATTCAAACTTTCCTATCACTATGTTCTAAGGTATAATCCGTATGAGCTAGCAGGGGGACCTAATGGACCTACAGATCATGGGCTCCAACGATTCGAGGTTAGCCAGCTAATCTCATTAACCTAGCTGTCCAACATTCGTTAACTACCGGGACACTCCACTATAGCCCTGTAGTTGCACTCCCCTCACTGTAGATATATTTCTGTCCACCTGATATAACCATGATTAGTAAGTCGATCCTTCACAGGTTGTTCGTAACTATAGCTGGGTCAAATGTCTGTTTTACCCCTATAGTACTTCTTGTTCCTTAAGTCCCACTGATCCTCTAATGAACAATTGGTTTATGGTCCAACCAACAAACCGAGTCCCTCTCGGACCAATGAGAGGGCGGGATCCCTTTGTTCAAGCCTCAGAGTCAGCACTTAAGGGAACAACCTCTCTACTATCCCTAATTCAGGTAGGAGCGAATTCCTTCTTGCAGGACTATGTCCCCAGCTATCTACCCGTTCCTATCCCTGGAATGGGAGGCTTATTGAGTCAGCGATGCTGAGCCACTCTCACCCATGCAGATCTAAGGATAAGTCCGAATAAACAGGAGTTCATAGTTAGCTCAAGATTAAGATCGAGTTACCTAGGTCATCACATGAAATAGTCAGTCTTGTCAGTAAACGGCGTTATAAAGCAAGAGTGACTTATTTCTCGATCCTGGTCTTATGCAAACTCATTGCATAGGACGCCCCCACTCGCATGTCTCTACATGGACGATTTAGGATCACATCGTCTGTACTATCTACAAAGTGGGTCGCGTCTCATAGTGTCCCCAGGATAAGGTACCCAACCCTATCCCTATACTATAGACCGTTTTGACTATTACTCAAACCTGATCCCCTTTTATGTCTCTACATAAAGCTCAAGTGTTCATCCTATAGCCAGGGATATTAGTTTATTGGATTTGTGTTATTTAACGTGCAATTTACTTATTTAGTAACGACATTACTGAATGAATCTCGACAACGACTTTATCGATCAACTATATAATTCGTTTAACATTCACTATCTACGAGTTTTAGGGCTCCAATCCCAACAGTCTAACCATAAGATTACGTCTCGTTTCTTCTTGTAGATTCATTTGCAATCCATAGGCGTTACCCCATTAGATAGATCTACAAGATTCCATATGGAGTTGAAACGCATAGATTCCATTTCCAGGTGCATGGCTTTAATCCACTGGTCCTAGTTAACATCACTCATTGTCTTGCTTTAAGACAATGGATCCTCAATGCCATCATCAAGCATGACGTTACTGTCTTTGGGCTAGTCTTCTTTGGCTGAGTAAGGTCCAATGTCATATTCATTAGGAACATTTTTTAATGAGTTAGACAATTGGGACATGAGGACATTCTTCTATTAAGACTAATCATAAAACATTTACCACAATTTGTCGTTTAAGTTCGTTGTATTATTACTGTTATTTATAACTAGGCGTAAGACAATGCACATATTTCATAATTGAATTGCTGAAATAACAAATTACTTGATTCTTTATCGCACTAACCCATTACAAATTATCCAATCAATTTAGCAAAAGTAATCATCGACCCAAATATAATATATGATACATATTTGCAACAATACTTCAGAGGTTTAGAGCAACAGCTACCGTAGGGCAGTCAGCCACTCCTCCTCTGAATTGAGACAATCTCAGCCAATCCCTATTACCAGAATAACTCATATTCCAATAGTTCTTAGCTACCGTTTTTCGGTCAGGAAATCATTAACACTTTAACAATTTCCCGTAAGTGTGACCCTCCATTTTCAGATTCCAGAGGTCGGCCCCAACAATGCTACCGTGGATAGTCAAAGTTGGGAATGGAGCTAAGAAACCCTATCCATTTATGGAGTTTGCATTGTTCCGACTCCCATGATCAAACCCTCCGTAGGGTGATCGCTCCCAGGCCGACTCGCAGGCAGATCATAGGAATCTCGCAATGCAACCTAATGGAGGAGATCGTAGGATACGTTGACACGTGTCCTACTCCCACTTACTATAAAATACTCCCTCATTCACCTTGATATTGATCCATGCAAACACCATCCGTAGGGGGTCACTCCCAGGGTGACTCGAGGCCAAGCATGGACCTCACGATGTGAACTCTTGAGGACGTGAGAGCAAAACTTGATTTATGAAAATCTTGTTTTGATATATTTCCTCCCACTAAGTATTTTTATAATTTTAGTGTCTATTACTTAGGTAAATTCTGGCTAAATGAATCTATCTAAGTTTATGTCTTATATAACTCTTATATGGAGGTCTTTAATCTAATGTCTTAGGTGAATTAAACTTTTTTAATTAACCTAGCAACATTGCTTGCTAACATAACTATGGTTAATTCAACTCAAGTTCCGGGTCAGTTCCCAGGTAGCAGGTATTCCGTACACTGTCATCTTAAGTACCTCCAGCCTTAGACAGAACTTCATTGAGAGAGTTCCCTTATAACCATAGTAATGTAAACTCTTTACTCTAAAGATCTAGGTGAATTAAACTCTTTTAATAAACCTAGTGACATTGCATGCTAACATTTAACTATGATTAATTCAACTCTGGTATTCTGGGTTAGTTCCCAGGTAGGAGGTGTTCCGTAAACCGTAATCTTAAGTACCCCCAGCCTTAGATAGAACTTAACCGGTGGAGTTCCCTTATAATCATAATAATGTTTTTCCTACTTAGTCAATTAAAACTATTTTTAATTCTAAGTAAGAATAATTCTAATCCTATTAGAAACGTAATCTTAGGTCTAATTAATTTTAAACATTTTAAAATTAATCCATTTTTCCTAAGATCCTATGTTTGCATGCAATTTTTTGTTATAGGTTAACGGTTTCTATTCATTAATTTTATAACACTTATAAATTTTAATGAATCAATCCTATAACAAGCTACTATGGTGACATAAATTAACAATCGGATTCTAATTAATTTATAAACCATATTCTAGCATACATGACATACAAAAATATAACAATTATATTAATCTAAGGTAATGTCATGCTCAATGCAATTTAATTTCCTTTTAATTAACCTAACTCTTAAATTAATTACCCAAGAAAATTAAAATTAAGCATTACCATTTTCATACATTAACATAACATTTATATTAATTGCTCATGAAAATAAATAAGCATATAAATTACTTTCATAAATATAACTTTTTATATTCTTTACTAAAGTAATTTCATGCTCAATGCTTCTCAATTTTCATCCATTTAATCATAACAATTTATATTAAATACTCATGAAAATTAAATTCATACATATTTCATACATTATAACATTTATAATAATAAATATGCATGAATATGCTTAACCTATGGTGGGATTTTAAGCTATATGACATCCATAAAGCAATTAAATAGCTACGTAGACGGGTTTTGGCATCCTAGGACAAAATACATAAGAAAAACTACAATAATTGATCTAAAATTGCCCTATCTAGCCGTGAACCAGCCCGAACAAGCCTCAAACTGCGTCCAAACCCTTCGAACCGACAAAAAATTGGGCTGAACTGTGCTTAAATAAGCTTAAACTGGCCAAAAATAGCTTGAATCGCACCGAACCAGCTGAAAAATACGTTGAAGCGGTATGAACCACGTTAAATCGATCCCAAAAACGCTCAGACCTCACGAACCAAGTCAACAGCCGCGCGAACCGGTCAACATACCTTGAACCGCCAGGAACCGGTCAAGAACCGGTCAAACATTCACAAACCGGACCGAACCAAAGCCTTAACTGTCGAACCGTGTTAAACAAAAAATTTCTCCAAAATAAAAGGAAAAAAACCGCCAGGGACCGGTCAACTACATGGACGCTTTGGATCAATACGTCTGTATCAAATACAAAGCGAGTCGTATCACATAGTGTTACCAAGATAAGGCAGCCTTATCCTTGTACTATAGACCTTTTAGGTTGTTACTTGAACATCGATCCCCGTATGTCCCCACATACTAGTTCAAGTTACATACAAACAACCTTGGATCTTAGTTTATTGGATTTGGGTCAAATTTTGCAATATTTAACAATAACACTTTATTGAAACAAGTATACAATTTGTTTACATTCACTATCTACGAGTTTTAGGGCATAAAACCCAACACTTCTATTTGGGAGGGATTGTCCTTTGATTTGTATGGGTGAGAGTGGTCAGTTCGCCGACTCAATACGCTTACCATTTTGGGGATCAAAAGACCGAGTGGAGAGTTGAGAACATAACATCACAAGATCGAATTCACTCCTTCTCGACTTTAGGGTAAGTAGATAAGTGTTCCCTTAAGTGGTGTCTCCGAAACTTGAGCAAAGGTCCTAACCCTCTCATTGCCTTGAGAGGAACTTCTGTTTAATGGTTGGACCTTAAACAGGTTGTTCATTAGAGGAGCATTGGTACTTAAGAACACAGAGGTGACTCAGGGGTAAAATAGTAATTTGACCTAGTTGTTGTTACGAACACTCGTGAAGGACTAACTTGCTATTATTGGTCTATATCCATGGATACAAAAATATATCTACAATGAGAAGAGTGCAGTTGTGGGTCTTTAGTGGAGTGAACCACAGTTAACGAATGTTGATTAATGTGGTTAATGAGTTTAGCCAATTAATCTTGTATTGTTGGAGCTTCTGATTTGTAGCTCCATTAGGTTTCTTTCCTAGCTCGTAAAGGGTATTAAGGTAATTTAGTCTTGAATTGAATTTGAAATGTTCAAATTCGCTAAGGGAATTAATATAATGTATGGTGATACATTATAATATAAAGTTTATATTTTAATTAAACTGTATAATATAAATTTAATTTTGAATATGATTAAAAATTAATTTATGAGAGAATTAAATATTTAAATGAGTACAAATATTAATTTAATATGAATTGGATTCATATTAAAACTATTAAATTTAATGCACATTTGATGAACATTAAAACTATAGGTTATGAGAGAAATATACAATTGAATATGATTCAAATGTAGGTTTAAATTAAATATGAGATATTTAATTTGGTAATTAATTAATTAATTAATTTAATTTAGTTTGATTAAATTTGATTTAATTAATTTAATACTATAGCTTATGTGAGGGATATTCATTTAAATAAGATTTAAATGAATGAATGAATTAAATTAGATTTAATTAATTATTAATTAATTAAATTCGAAATAACTTCCAACAGTTGCTAGGAGTTGGTGTATGTGTGTGGGAGTTGTAACTCCTCACACTCTCTCGCATCAGGGACCTATACGCCTGGGAGGAAGAACAGAGAAGGAGATCTCAAAGAATTCTCCTGATCTCTCTCATACTCTCTCAATCTCTAACAATCAAAAAGAAGTAAAATTCTTTCTTCTTGTGATCTATAATTCAATCAAGAATTGGATCCCATAATCCATACCTCGATTATTCAAAGAATAGGGAAGTTTCCTTGTGGTGGTGCTCATTGCACGTTTGGTCCTTGTGACTTTGTTGTTCTTGTTGTGATCGTGAAATTGTTGTAAAGAGGGAGGTTCTTGTTGCTGAAACTTGAGTCTACAAAAGTAAGTTTATTCTAACCTTTACTGTAGATTCAAGTGTGCTTAATCATAGAGAATTATTAGAAATCGTGTTGTAAATCTTCTTTTTTGCACAATGTATGAGTTTTTTGGATACCAAATTGAATTACGCACAATTAACATCGCTTATGCTGGAATTCGATTCCTTCAATCTCAACGCTGCATCACAAAATGCACAGCTGAAATTTTGTGCGTTCATAGATTTTCTTCCCATATTTGAAGCAGGGTCTCAACGCTTCGAGTAGCATCTCGATGCTATTGGCTTGTATAAATATGTATCACTTGTTTAGGGATGAATCACCAACTCTTGTACTCAATTGTAGTCGCAATTTCCCTTAATTTTCTATTTTCAATTTTCTTGCTTTCTAGGACAGTTTTAGTTTAGTTCTTCGATGGATCGAGCTTGGGGGTGTGGTTGCTCATTCTCAATGGCTGGCTAAACTTCTACTTTTCATGTAATCGAGACGTTGGGATGTAAGTTCTGTTGGGTTTTATGCCCTAAAACTCGTAGATAGTGAATGTAAACAAATTGTATAACTGTTTCAATAAAGTGTTATTGAGTTTCTACAATAAAGTGTTATTGTTAAATATTGCACAATTTGACCCAAATCCAATAAACTAAGATCCAAGGTTGTTTGTATGTAGCTTGAACTAGTATGTGGGGACATACGGGGATCGATGTTCAAGTAATAACCTAAAATGTCTATAGTACAAGGATAAGGTTGGGTACCTTATCCTGGTAACACTATGAGATACGACCCGCTTTGTATTTGATACAGACGTATTGATCTTAAGCGTCCATGTAGTAGACATGCAAGCGGGGGTATCCTATGCAATGAGTTTGCATAAGATTGGACCATGAAATAGTAAACCACTAGATATAACACCGTTAACTAGTTAGGTTACTGTTTCAATAGGATGACCTACATAACTAAGTCTTAATCTTGAGTGTGTCATGAACTCATTCTTATGAGGGATTGTCCTTTGATTAGCATGGGTGAGAGTGGCCAATACGCCGACTCAATATGCCTTCCTTTTTGGGGACAAAACCGAGTGGGAGGCTGGGGACATGACAACACAAGAAGGAATTCACTCCTTCCCACTTCTAGGAGAAGTAGATGGGTGTTCTCTTAAGTGGTGACTCCGGGACTTGAACAAAGGGATCCCGCCCTCTCACTGGCCCGAGAGGGACTTTATGTTTATTGGTTGGACCATAAACAGGTTGTTCATTAGAGGAGAACTGGTACTTAAGGAGACAAATGTAACACAAGGGTAAAACAGTAGTTTGACCCAGTTGTGATTACGAACACTCGTGAAGGATTGACTTACTGGTATAGGTCTATATCCGTGGACACAGAATTATGTCTGCAGTGAGAAGAGTGCAACTGTGGGTCTTTAGTGGAGTGAACCCACAATTAACGAAAATTGATTAATTGGTTAATGAGTTTAGCCGATTAAATCTGATATCGTTGGAGCTTCTGATCTGCATGTCCATTAGGTCCCACTTGTAGCTCGTAAAGAGACTTGAGACAATTAAGTATAAATTGTAAATTGAAAATGTTCAATTTATTTAGTGGAATCATATGATGTATATTGATACATTATAATATAAAGTTTATGAAACTTTATAATATAATTTTGAATTAATTTCAAAATTAATTCTTGAGAGAAAATGTTTGAAAGAGTTCAAATAATTAATATGAATTGGATTCATATTAGCATAAATAATTTAATAAAATCCCTAAGATTAAATATATGATATTTAATTGGGTAATTAATTAATGATGAAATTAATTAATTATTTATTAAAATTAGATATGAATAAGATAATAGATTTGATCTTATTCATGACCTTTTCCTTTTCCTATAAGGAAAAGGTCTTGGCCTTTTCCTATAAATACGACCCTTAGGGTGGGGTGAAAGGCATCCCATTCATTCTCCTACTCTCAGAGAATTCTCCTGAAGGCTCCCACCAGTCTCCTGCCTCTAGTAGTCTCAGAGTCATACCGGTGTAGCCATAGTGGTAATGTTCCCAATAGTTCGTGATTATTTCACAAGCAGTTGGTGAATTTAATCTGAGTCGTCAACGAGAGTAAGTAACTTGTTACTATATAAATTAGATTTAGATCTAATATTTTTGTATGTTTAGCCTTAATATAAATCTAAAATAATTCTAAGTTTATTGCCAATGTATCGATATTTTAGATTAAACAAAATTAACTACGAATTGGTCCCAATTACGCTTCCGCTTTACGGAATTACGGAATTCCAATCCCTTCAAGTTCAATCTTTAATAATGAAATTTCCAGGTCTTTGATTGTTTAATGGCATGTTCTTGGGAGTCTAGCCTTGTTCATATAAATTTAGGCAATCTTAGGAAAAGATTGACAACCTATACTCTGGCTTGCTTGAATTTACTTGCAAATTGAAAGTAGTGAATAGGAGTACGTTGTGGCGAGTCTCACGCGCCACCTAGGGCTAGGTGATTTAGTTATTGTGATAAAGGTGTTAGTTCCCCCTGATTGCATGCACGACTAATCTGGCTAGTTCCTAATGCAGGTTAAATTAATTAATCAACCAATTAATTAGTTTAGTTTAGAATCAGGCTAAGTGCATTGGCTTGTCTGTGATAGTGGAACACGACTTTATGGCTTGTTTAAGTGTACGTCGGGCTTAACTGTGCAATTAAAAGTATTAGTGAAATTTATGATTTAATAAAATTGAACTGAGTCCCGATAACCCCGATTGCAAGATTTCCAGGCTTGATTCATCTCCTCTGCTATTTCCTTGTGATTTTACTTTTCGACACTTTTTTCTTTCAATTTTTATTTCATTATTTTTTCCATGCCCCCCTTTGGTTACCGAATGGAAAAGAAATTAAAGATTCACATGTATAGACTCCTTGTGATCAACCCCGACAATTCATTCTACAAAATATTTTTGGTATCGTGGATTATAAATTTATTTGAGTTCGGAGATGTTGACAACCTCGTATCCATCATAGTGATGTGTGTAGTTTCTTAGGGTTAGTAGATTATTACCGTTTCTTCATATAAGGCTTTTCCAGTATAGTTGCGCCCCTCACTCAGTTAATCCAAAAAGAATTCCCATCTATGTGGAATGAAGCTTTTAAGGCAAGCTTTCAAGAACTCAAACAAATGCTAGCTTTAGCACCAGTGGTCACAATGCCCAACGAGTTGGGTGATGCCTCGAAGAAGGGACTAGGTTTTGTGCTAATGGAGTTGTTGAATGTCTAGAGTATGTAAACTATGAAAATATGGGAATGTCTAAACAAGAATGGTTGAATATACATGTTGGGGTATAAATGCTTGATTATGCATGTTATGGGAACTGGGAACACTAAGACCCCATTTGGTAACCATTTGGTTTTTGAAAATTCGGCTTAAAAACACTACTCTCACCTACAAGTTTCTTAGTTTTGTTATCTATCTTCTTCTCATGTTTTTGAAAACTAAAAAAAGGAAGTTTTCAAAAACTTGTTTTTGTTTTTCGAAGAATTTCGTTAGAAATTCAAATGTGTCCTTGAAAAAGTTGAAAACCATATTGTAAGGAAATTGTTAGAAAAACATAAGCTTAATTTTCAAAAACCAAAAACTAAAAGCCAAATTGTTATCAAACGAGGACTAAATGTTTTAGAAATATGTGGTTGTTGATGTGGAGCACTCTGAATAGGAATGATCGGGTTTTATTAAATGTTTTCAACTTTAATAAAATAGAATGTTCTGTTTTGGATAAGCATCAATTGCCTTGAAAGCCCTGAACCTACACTTGAAAAATCTAACATGCTCTGCGTTTAGATGATTGAATGTGTCTGAATGGCTCAAATATTCTGAATATAGGGTTGTTTGATAGTGTGCATAGCGAGCTATTTTTTCCGGTTTATTTTAGTTAGTCTTTGAGTATTATTTGGTCGTTTTTATGCACTTTAATGTTTATTTTGTAGGAAATGAATTCTTGGAGGAAATTTTGAATTAGGAAGTTGATCGGGTACTCGGGACCAAAAGAAGAGCAAAAAAAAGCAAAAAGAATCAAAGTTGGAGGCTTAAGTTTGAGGCAAACGCGAGAGCTAGCGTCTTGACGCTGCTTTCTGGGTGTCTCGACGCTGGTTTTCCTTTTATGTTTTTGGTGGTAGCCAGGACAGCGACGTTGTGGATTGTTGAAGGGTCACTATGATTGGAATTGAATGAAGGCTTAGGTAGCTAGCACATATTGGACTAGGTGTCGTGATGTGTTTTTCAGTTAATTTTAGACGAGGAATCTTGTTGGTTAGTTTACATGCTAAGACAACCTAGGTTTAGTATGAGGACCTAATGTGTAAAGGAGGATAAATTATATATCCTGGATGGGATTGTGACAATTAACTACCTAAGTATGTAATGATGTGTTATGACCGAAGGGTTAGGTGAGATGGACATGGCTTCAGAGACTAGGTGTCAACCACTAATTGTTGAAGTAGAGTTCGACCTGAAGCTCACATATCCACGACCAGTGAGTTGGTTGTTAGAGTATTATGTACACTTAGACCGAGGCGCCTTCATCGGTAAGACTTGGCTTTACTGACTGGGTGCCAACTAGCATTAGTGGGTGTAGAGTTTACTAGGATTCCCACCTGTGCACCACTAGTGAGTTGACATGAATGAAGGAAGGATAGTTCAAATTTTCCACGTTGGCCCAAATGAAAGGTCATTAAATTAGATGAATAGTAGGTCTCCATAATGGTACTAGCCTCAAGTTGTCACTACTAATGCATGTCAGATCTCCTTACAATAGTAATATTACTAGTGAGTATTTTAAATACTCATTCTTTCCAAAATATTTACTTTAGGTAAGGGGAAGAACGTACCGAGCGCATCATGGGTGGTTGTTAGTTGAGCCATGAAAGTTGTTTGATCATGATTTCCAATTAGTTTAGTTTTACTCATTCTTTTCATTTCTTCATTTTTTTTTTTCTAAATTGTGGTTTCTTAAGGTTTTAATTACATTTCTAGGTTATCGTTAAGAATCTTTGACCCTTAATAAAACTTTTGCAAATTTCTTATTTTAACTTGGATCCCAAGCCCAAAATTTCTTTGTTTAAATGATGAATGTTTCGCATTAATTTTCGTTTGAAATAAACTTTTCTTTAAAGGAAAATTGGCATGCATGTAATAATAACTATAGGTAGCAATCATGAGAAGTATGATTGTTACGAGTAGTGACATAATAGTAAAAAAAATGTTTTCTATGATCCTTTGTTTTTAATATATTACAGATAATATAATATATGGTAGATTATAGATGTACATGAATGTGTGATTGGAAACTCCATTTGCACTAGGAGGGGTTTTTTACAAGACTGAAACATCACCATATCTTAGTTGGTACCGAATTAGTGGTGTGCATGACTTCCCCTATGAAGATGATCGGTCTACAGTTTCATGTATATACCCCTTAAAAGGAAAGGGTAATTGCAACTCTCCTTTATAAAACATATTCAAGATCATACTCATACATGGGATCCCAACAAATAAATATGACTTTTATATAACATGAAAGAAATACATTGATTCAAGCATATAATTCAATCATATAGTTAATACTAGAGCTAACATCATCTATATACATCCAACCTAACTCTAATGTCATCTAAATAATTATTTTTCCCTCCAAATATGATCGAGACAATTCCAATTAAAGAAAGATGTTGGATGTGTTTGTGTCATCAGAGGTGAGAGAAAAGATGTACACTAAAAATTGGCACATCGAAATGAACTTTTTATGCCTCTAGTAAGTTTTCATCGTTTGGAACTTGTTTTCTAAATTGGTCTAAGAACTTGTTTTCTTTGACGAATGAGGGGCGAGGATACGACATGTAAGCTATGAGGTAAATTACAAACTACTTGTCAAATTGCATTACTGTCAAGTAAAATATATCTTAAATCTAGCTTCTTTAGTTTTAAGATGGAATCAAACAAAAGAATGAAAGAAAATCTTGATGAATTTCATAGAGTAATATCTGAAATGGAAAAATTGATTATTTATGAATATTATATTCATGGCATTTTCTCCTATAAATAGAACACTAAGCCTAAGGTTTAGGTGACCAATACACATAATTCACAAGACAAAAGATTGAATTTTCATTCTTGTGTTCTCTCAAACCTCCCTCTTAGAGACAGACTCCCACCAGTCCATTGCCTCCTAGACTTAGAGTTATACCGGTGTAACCTTAGTGGTAGTGTGTTGTTGGAGAAGAAAAGTTCCAGCGAAGAAACTTTGTGGCTGCTGCGTTTTCAACATAAGAGCGGTGTTGGTGAGAATCGTCCAAAACGACAATGAAGGTTTGTAACGGTTCTCTCTATTCTCTTTGAAAAAGCATGTGAATAAAATAGGTTTTTATTTTATGTTTTTACAGCATGTTTTATACCTATTTACAACAGCTCTATGTATGGTAAAAGTTGTGTTTTTGCCTTTCGTATCGTTATCTTAATATTGATTAATATACGGTGTGAGATTCCTCCCGATACGCTTCTGCTGCGCTAGGGCTTTCTGAAGGAATTGAATCCTCTAGCGGAAGCGGTTTTCACTGATCGTGATTTTAATTTCAGTAAAAAGAAAACCAATACGTTGGGCAAATAGAAACGATTTCTAGAAATAGATTAAACATGCTATAAAAATAGATCTAAAACCTATTTAGATCTAGATGACTTACTTGAATAGTGTTGGAAAAATCTGCACAATACTCCTCAACCATGTACAGTAATTTTCTCCAATGAACACGACCATGCAAGAACACCCGCTATTCTCTTGGGCTTTGAGATCCGGCTTGTGGGAACCCAAAGATTGTCTTTGAAGGGAATTTTCCAGCAACTCCTTTGCTGTTCTTGGGAGAAATCTAGAGAGAAAATTTGAGAGATTTTTCTCTGTAGTTTTCGTGAGAATGGAGAGAATGAACGATCAGTTAGGAACTCCATCTCCCTTGTATGATAAGTGGGGAGGGAGTTATTACCCTACTAGATCTAGACCGTTAGATCTTAATAAAAACGATCTCGGCCATTAACTAATTAAATAATAAATAAATAAATAATTAATTAATTATAATTAAATTAATTAATTTAATTAAATCAATATTAACTAAATGAATTATAATATAAAGTATTTAATTCAATTTGAATCATATTCAATTGAATTAAATTGACCATTCAATTAATTCTATTAATTGAATCCACATTAATTAAATATCAAATATTTAATTGATTTTATAATTGAATCATATTCAATTTTATCTCTGTCATTTAACCTATAGTTTTAATGTGCATCAAAATATACATGAATATAAACTATAGTATTAATTTGATTAAATCACATTTAACCAAATTAAAATTAAATTAATTAATTTATGAATTAATCAAATATCACATATTTAATTAAATTCATAATTCTATCATTAATTAATTTTGAATCACATCCAAAATTAATTTTATTATAAAGTTTAATTCACTAATTAAACTTATACTATAATGTATCTCCATACATTATATTAATTGTATCAATATACAATTAACTTAAATTCCCTTTAATATCAAGACTATATTATCTCAAAACCTGTTATGAGCTAGCAAGTGGACCTAATGGACCTACAGATCAGAAACTCCAACGATACGAGATTGATCAGTTAAACTCATTAACTGAGTCAATCAACATTCGTTAACTGTGGGTCACTCCACTAAAGACCCACAACTACACTCTTCTCACTATAGAATATTTATGTGTCCACGGATATTGACCAATGCAGTAAGTCAATCCTTCACGTGTGTTCGGAACACCAGCTGGGTCAAATTACCGTTTTACCCTTGGGTTACCTCTGGATCCTTAAGTACCACTGATCCCTCTAATGAACAAGTTGTTTAGGGTCCAACTACTAAACAGGAGTTCCTCTCGGGCCAGGAGAGGACTGCGTGCCTTTGTCCAAGACCCGAAATCAGCCCTTAAGGGAACACACATCTACTTGCCCCAATAGGGGAAGGAGTGAATTCCATCTTGTACTGTTATGTTCCCAGCCCTTATTCGGTCTTGCCCCTGAAATGGTAGGATTATTGAGTCGACGAACTGACCACTCTCACCCATACAAATCGAAGGACAATCCCTCCTGAAAAGGAGTTCATAACAGACTCAGGATTGAGATTGAGTTACCTAGGTCATCCTATTGAAATAGAAACCTAAGCTAGTCAACATCGTTACATCTAGTCGTTACTATTTTGCGGTCCGATTTTATGCAAACTCATTGCATAGGATACCCCCACTCGCATGTCCCCTACATGGATGCTTTGGATCATTGCATCTGTATCAAATACAAAGTGGGTCGTATCACATAGTGTCACTAGGATAAGGTACCCAGCCTTATCCCTATACTATAGACCATTTAGGTTGTTACTTGAACACTGATCCCCGTATGTCCCCACATACTAGTCCAAGTCTCATCTAAACAACCTAGGATCTTAGTTTATTGGATTTGGGTCAAATTGTGCAATTTTCAGAAACAATAACTCTTTATTGTAAAAATCTCAATAACAACGTATTGATACAAGTAAACACCATTCACTATCTACGAGTTTTAGGGCATAAAACCCAACACTTTCATCCCTACAAGTTTGACTATTGAGATTGTGCTTGCTACTATTTGAGTTAAAGAACAAGAATTAAAAGAAAATAAAAGACCTAATGAGTACTTGTTTGTTAGAGGGAGATTTGAGAGTCGAAATTCTAAAAATAGGGGAAGAAGTAGAGGTAGATCAAAGTCTAGGGGGGCTAGTAATAGAAAATGCTACCATTGTAAAAAAGAAGGCCATATTAGGAGATTTTATCCAGACCTTAGGAATAAAAAGTCGACGGGAAAGGGGAAAGAAGAGTCTAGTGGAGCTAACATAAGTGAGGAGTACAATGAGGCCTTTATGGTTAGTACCACTAGTGAGGATGATACTTGGATATTAGATTCAGGTTGTTCTTTCCATATGACCCCTAATAAAGAATGGCTAGAAGACTTCTAAACCGGTGTAGGAGGTAAAGTCATGTAACGCCCCAGGATTTTAATAGCTATCCTAGCGACATTACTATCTCTTAACCCAAAACTAACCGTGTGCACCGAAAATTTCGGCAGCATAACGACATACATAGGACTAACCCAAAATTTTTCTATAACCTGCTATGAACAAAACACTTCAATATAACATAATCAACTGCACCACCAAACTACAACGCAACAACTCCTCAGAACCAACTGCGAGTCAGGTCTCGCAAAATCAACTACTAATCAGGAACACAACTTTTAATAAAGCTTATAACATTATTCACACGAATCAACTTATTTATTAAAAACTAAATGAATAGATGGAGTTCCTTAAACCAACACAACCAGTCCTAGAGTTCAACAATAACAATTTCAGAACTAACCAAACGAAACAACAACTATCCAGCAATACCAAGCAACAACTACCCTAACCTAAACCAAAGAAAATAAAAGAGAACAATGCGAACTAGCTACAGTCCTTCCTCAAGCACCTCCTCTGCATCACCATGGTCCACGCAGTCCTCATATCCTGCAAAATCTGGTAGTTGGGGGGAGAGAGAGGGGAGGGGGTCAGTACACTAAGGTACTGGTAAGCAGCCCCTACCTGAGAAGCCACCAAACAGTAAACAGGCAAACAACATACTGTTCATGCGCAAACAACATGCTTTTAAAAGCGGTAGACACAACATCATGCTCAAAAGCTAGTAAAACGAGTGACTCTCCTAAGCCATGACTCATGCATCTCTCTATATGCAACTTGCTAACCACTCAAGCTCCACGAGCTCACTCAACGCTCATATTTAGCCCTCACATGGCTCTCCAAGACTGATCCTTCGAGTCGCACTGTCCCCTGACCATTTGTACCCAGGGCCACAATGCTCTCTACAGAGCTCGACGTTCGACCCTTGCCATTTGTACCCAAGGCCTCGAACTGTGCATCACCCCTTGACCATTTGTACCCAAGGCGCACCGATGACTTAGCAAAGTATTGGCCCTTCCCCAGGCGCCCAACACTTGCTTTCTAGACTCATCACACCGACCCTTGACCATTTGTACCCAAGGCCTCAATGCTCCTCTTAAAACCAATGGTGACGTGCCACCCCTCGACCATTTGTACCCGAGGTGCACTGACACTCACCCAACTTTCCTTTCTTTCTCGCTTTAGGTCCCTGATCTATATCTCACATCTACTAGAATGCATCATGCTTCTAGACTCATGAATCATGCCCACTAAGCATTATACATGTGACCACATCTCTCAACTCATGCTTGACTCACGAATGCAAAACAGAGCCAACATGCTTTACATCAAATCAACACGCAACAACAGTCATGCTTTTCAACGAAATCATATATATATACATATATCCAGAGAAACAATAATCATGAGAGTAGTTTTAAAGCGAGAAAACATTCAGCATGCATCACACAGTCAAACAGACTTCATCAAGTAAGAACTACTTACCTAGCTTACGAGCGCTCCTAACGAACTCCTTTAACAACTCTAAAGATCCAGATAAAAACCTAAACAGCAAGGATAACTCCTAAAGAATTAGAACTAACTCCACCAACAAATCTGTCCCATGCTGGAAGTTACTTAAAACAAGCTCTAATCGAGCCAACGCTCCAAGTATATGACTTCCAGAGTTAGGAAATTGATTTGAAGAGCCTAGCAAGAGATCTAAAAAGATTAAAAACTCTAAAACTTACCAAACACCACTAAACGAGGTGCGATGCTCGCTGGAATTCGTTGAACAACACTAGAGCTCCTTGAATACGTGCTGTCCGAGATTCGAGTTGGTTTAAAATTGAAACTAACGAGACACCCAAAGGTTAAAAGCTATTTGTTGGGTTCCTAGAGTGAGTAAAAATATGGTATAAAGGACTCTAGAACTCTGTGCAAGTATACACAGTCCGCAGCAAGTAATAAGTATTATCAATCCAAGGCCTGAATTAGCTTCCACTTTATCTATCTTGTGTAACTCTCTAATGGTTTCAAAGATGGTAAAAATGATTTGTTTTTTGTAAGAATAATGCTGAAGCAAAATAAATGTCAGAACAAAGAATAAACAAATAGGCAGACAGATTAGAAACAGACGCTGGTCAGGATTTAGTAATTGTTTTAAGAGATGCTCTAGCAATATTATTGATCATGCAAACTCTCGTAGTATTATTAGCGGATTCCTCCCGGAACTCCGAATTTTTTGGAATG
Source organism: Luffa aegyptiaca (assembly GCA_017139565.1). NCBI lineage: Eukaryota > Viridiplantae > Streptophyta > Magnoliopsida > Cucurbitales > Cucurbitaceae > Luffa > Luffa aegyptiaca. The sequence continues at coordinate 32,352,310 of CM029397.1, forward strand.
TGTTTCAACCCCAATGAAGTACGACCGATCAAGCACTAGGCAACTGGCTATCCCTAGCTCAGTCACTGGCGTTCACCAATACACAATGATCGTAGTGTGATTAATCGCCACACACTCTCTAAATCATCCCTGAAACTAGAGAGAGGTATTCATACCGGCTGGCCAGGCGGGAATAAAATAGAAACAAGTACAACAATTAACCAAGATGCAGTAATCAATTTATATTACTAAAGTTAAGCACGACAATCACATTGTTCCTAACCAACGCCTAAGCTACTTAGTTCATAATATGCATGGAGACGCACGCTACAATCTGAGTAGGCATGTCCATAATTACAAGATAATAAAAGGAAATACTAATCTCCTCGATTAGCTTGCAATGATGGTCTTCTAGGTGGTCTCCAATCTCTCTCCTCTATTCGGCTCTCAAAGGTGGAAGAAACTTCCCAAGAATGGAATGTTTTCTCCCAAAAGTGGAATGACTTTGACTTGGGCGGCTACTTCCTTTTATAGAGTTGAGGAAGGCTTGAATTAGGTTGACCTAGACACGTGGATGGCTCTCCTTGCTCCTTTATCTCGAAAATAACTCAACAGAGTTCGGTTCGTTAAATTGGCTAACGAGCTGTGACGTGGCAGTTTTACTCCCATCTTTGCTGCAGCAAAAAATTTGCTCCCTCAAGTCGCCCAGCAACAGATTTTGCACAAAATGATTTCCAAAGCTTCCATTCTTCCAAATGGGTTAAAACATGTAATATATATCTAAAACCAACCCTATTAAGCACAAAAGACACACAAATCAATATAGAAATGAGGCCTAAATAACTACCTTTTGGGCAGTTATCACTATTCTAAAGCCAACCTAATAAAATTATAAAGGTTTGAGAGCATCGAAACTTACTGATCGACACCTAAACGACCTTGAAGCTTGCTGCCCAGTGTCCGAATGAGTTCGAAATCACCAATCCAAACTTCTTAGCTTGTGGGCATTTAGTCCCAAGGCTGTATGGGTTATGGGTATTCGTCAAAAGCCAATTTCGAGTCCAAGACAACACTGCACAGCGTCGTAACGACAAGAAATCAGCCATGAGGCCCAGTTAAACGCTGAAAAATATTGGGTAATCTAAATTCAAGCCAAGAAAGCATGGGTGGCGACGAAAACTTACCAAAAGAGCCTAGACACGCTAAAACGAACCTTAAACCTGAAATTTTGAAGTAGATAACGAATGGGTCAATGAAATTCTAATTCGATAAATGGCGAGCAACGATTTAGAGCGATAAGGGGGTTGAAACGGAATGGTTAAACCAAGATTGAGCCCAAATAACCATGGGTACAAACTGAATCTCACCGAAACCTTGAATAACACCGTTTGGAGAGCTAGAACCACGCCACTTACGCTGCACAGAAGACGCTCGCAGGTTGAGACTCGCGGAGGCGTGCAAACGGTGATGAAAAACAGGGCAACGACGCGGGCTCCTTGCTGCTGGCGGGAAAAAGAGAAGAGGAAGAGACATTTTAGCCAACCATTCGCCGAAATCGAACAAAAGCAAGGAGAAAAGAACCTTACTGTGCGAGGAATAGAGAAAACGAGTCGTGGGTCTCCTTGCAGCTGGCCGACGACACGAAGAGGGAGAGAGACGCCGGAGATGGAGATTCGCGTGGATCTTTGCGGTTCGAGCCGAACGTCAACACGGAGAGAGGGAGAGATTTGCGCGGGTGCTGCCGGCGGCTGAAGAAAACGCAAAAGGGGGGGTGGCTGGCGGCTAACCTCACGCAAGAAGGAGGGAGAAGATGATAGACTTTTAGGGCTTTTTTTTTTTTCCTCTTTAAATAAACCTTAGTCAAAAGAAAGCCCACTTTAAAAAGGAATTAGGATTTCAATCTAAATCCCCAATTTGAGTTTCAATCCCAATCTTAGCTCCTAAAGAATTCAGGATTTAAACTGATTACGAGGAAATTTTGGGTCTTTCGAAACTTAAAATAAATTTCAAATATTAAACCTCCAATATTTAGGAAATTTAAAGATTTAATTACAAAACTCTTTTCCCTAAATTATAGAAATTTAATTTAATGACCCGAGGCTAAGCTTAAATTCTAATTTTTCAAATTAGAATAAAACGCTCAACATATACCAACAGGGTTCGATTCCGCAATGCGGGGCGTTACAAGTCATGTTAGGGAACCGACACTTTTGTAATGTAGAAGGTCAAGGGACAATTAGCCTTAGATTTCATGATGGGAATATTAGGCTTCTTACAGGAGTTAGGTACGTACTTGAAGGTTAAAAGAAACCTAATATCCCTTAGCATGCTAGGATAAGTTTGGTTACACCATTAAGTTAGAGGGTGGTGTGCTTAAAGTCATGAAGGGCATCTTGGTAGCAATGAAAGGGTACCTTAAGGAAACCTTATACTCCTTAGAAGGATCAACGGTTATAATGTCAAGTGATTTAGTTAAGGAGAGTGACAATTCCAAAACTTCTCTTTGGCATAAACGCTTAGGTCACATGAGTGAGCAAGGAATTAGGGAGTTGGTTAAACAACAAATAATTCATAGTATTAAAAATGTAGACCTAGATATGTGTGAACATTGCGTAGATGGAAAAAAAGAGAGTTAAATTTGGGAAGGGTGGTCACTCCGCCAAAAGAAAATTAGAATATGTGCATGCCGATTTATGGGGTCCATCGAATGTGGTTACTAATGGGGGACTAGATATTTCTTGTCCATTATAGATGATTGCATTAGAAAGGTGTGGGTATATCTTCTTGAAAATAAATTTGACACCTTTAACAAGTTTGTTGAATGGGTAAAACTTGTAGAAAATCAAACTAGCCTTAGAGTTAAGAAACTTAGAACTGATAATGAGCTTGAGTTTTGTAACCATGAGTTTAAAAACTACTATAAGTCTAAAGGCATAGCTAGACACTTGACTGTTGTAGGTACACCTCAACAAAATGGGGCCATTGAGAGAATGAACTGAACCTTAATGGAGAGAGTTAGGTGCTCGTTGTCTAATTCACAGCTTCCTCAAAGTTTTTGGGGTGAAGCTGTTGCAACAGCATGTTACATTATCAATAGGAGCCCATCCACTGCCATAGGTCTAAAAACACCACAACTTTGGCAAGGTAGTCCCCACGATCTATCACACATGAAAGTTTTTGGATACTTAGCTTATGCTTATTCAAAAGAGGGAAAGCTAGATCCAAGAGCTAAGAAATGTGTCTTTTTAGGGTATCCTAAGGGTTGTAAAGGATACAAGTTATGGTGCCTAGAATCCAATAATGCTAAAATCCTAGTAAGTAGAGATGTTGTCTTTGATTTAAATAAAATGGGTTATGTAGAAGAGAAAACTGAGTCTAGTCCTATAGATCCAACTAGTAACACTGAAACTGTTTTAGAACCTCCCTTAACTACTTGCCAAACTAATCAAGTAGATGAACCAATTATAGATTATGATACTACATCTACTTTAGAACAGATAACTACACAGGAAGTTGCTAGTGAGGAGGAGGTAGAGGATGACCAAATTTGGCTAATTACCAATTGACTAGGGATAGGGAAAGAATGACCATTGTAGTTCCCACTAGATATGGGTATGTTGACCTTATATCCTCTGCCCTAGTGATAGCTAATGAGTTTGTTAATCAAGAACCAAAAACATTCAATGAGGCCATAAATGATACATACAAAGATATGTAGTGGGCCGCAATGGAAGAAGAGTATGATTCCTTAATAAAGAACCAAACTTGGGTACTTGTTAACAAACCATTAGATGCTAAAACAGTAGGTTGCAAGTGGATCTATAAAGTTAAGGAGAACCCTTTAGAGAACAACAAGCCTAGGTTTAAGGCTAGGTTGGTAGCAAAAGGGGTTTACCCAAAGGGGGTATAAACTATGATGAAGTTTTTTCCCCCGTTGTTAGACACACCTCTATAAGAATATTGCTTGCCTTTGTTGCTCACTTTTATTTTGAGTTAGAGCAGATGGATGTAAAAAAAAACTTTCTTGCATGGTGAGCTTGAGGAGACCATATACATGGATCAACCTCTTGGGTTTGTAGCTCCGAACAAGAAAAGAATGTTTGTCTTCTTAAAAAATCTTTGTATGGTTTAAAGCAATCTCCACGCCAATGGTATAAAAGGTTTGACTCCTATATGTAGCAGTAAGTATGATAGTTGTGTTTACTTTAAACAAATATCTAATGTTCAAATCATTTACTTACTACTTTATGTTGATGACATGTTGATTGCTTGTAAATCGATGCAAGAGATAAACAAGTTAAAAGATATTTTAAAGAAAGAATTTGAAATGAAAGACTTAGGCAAAGCAAAAAGGAGATCAGGAATGGAGATTGTTAGAGATCGAAAAGAAAAGAAACTGTATTTGTCTCAATCTAAGTATGTAACAAGACTAGTTAAAAAATTAAATATGCATGATAGTAGGAAGGTTAGTATACCATTTGGAATGCATTTTAAGTTGTCTATGGATGATTCCCCTAAGACCCCAAATGAGATTAATGAGATGCATGATACTCCATATGCTAGTCCTGTTGGGAGTCTATGTATGTCATGGTATGTACTAGACCTGAGCTTGAACATCCACTAAGTGTTGTTAGTAGATTTCTTGCTAATCCTGGTAAACAACACTGGAATGTTGTAAAGTGGATCCTTAGATATCTTGCATGTCACATCGATTTATGTCTTGTTTATGGTGGAGTAAATACAGTTGGTTGTAAAATGAATGAAATAGAAATAGTTGGGTATGTTGATGCTGATTATGCTGCTGATATTGATAAGCTTAGATCTTTGATTGGTTTTGTGTTTAAGTTTTTTTTGTTGTACAGTAAGGTGGAAATCTAGTTTACAATCTATAGTTGCATTATCTACAACTGAATCTGAGTGTTGCATTAACTAAAGCTATTAAGGAATCTTTATGGCTTAAGGGAATTGTATCTGAATTATGTTGTAGTGATAATGTTTCAGTAACTGTATTTTGTGATAGTCAAAGTGCATTACACTTATCGAAAAATCATTCTCACCACGAAAGAACTAAGCATATTGATGTTCGTTATCATTTTGTTAGGGATGTCATCAATAATAGTTTAGTTTCTGTTGCTATTGAATTAAATGCTGCTAATCTGTTTACAAAAGCACTTTCAAGTGAAAAGTTTAACCTTTGTGTGAGAATGTTGCAACTTAAAAATGGGTGATAACTAAGGCAAAATAATTGGGAGCAAGCTCCACCGTTTTTTGTTTCTTGATAAATAGAAATCGAGTTGGAGATGTTTTCAATTTATCAATTTCTAGTATTTGCTTAATGAAATTCAATTTAGAATATTGATGAATTAGGTATTTTTTAAATTTCTTCCATATATTTTTTATATGCTTTAATGATATTTTTTAATTGGGTCCAAAGATAAAAGAAAATCCAATTGGTTTTATCCCTTAGTTAAAAAGCTTTTATCCATTCAATTACCATTACCCATAAGCCTATATATACATATGATGGATGGTTGATGTAAGTGTGTGATAGATGGGTGTGATATGAGTGATGTACTATACCATTCATTTATTTCCACGAGAGAGATTAGGATTTTAAGAAAAGCAAAAAGAAGTGAAGATATTTCTCCATTCTTGCTTCCCCTATTTCCTTCTTTTTCATTAGTTTAAACCGAGAGAAAGGGAGAGAGAGGGAGGAGGACTTTCCGTTGATGCCGTCCGGAGAGGGAGGAGAAGATCGACGCCGCTACAGCCCGTGTGCCGCCACGTGAGGTGTTGTCGCCGTCAGCGTCGTGGTTGAGAGGAGAAAGAAAGAATCGTTTTGGGTATTCTTTCTTCAAAGTCCAAATCCTCAAGGTTGTATTGTTCCTCTTAAATCTTCGAGTTGCTTTCTTTTTTAATCAATTTTGGCTCTATTTTCTTTTCCATTGTACTGATTTATGCATCATTTTGATCTCAAATAATATTGTCTAGCAAAGGCCTATAAGCCCTTTGCAAGTGGAGTAGGTCTATTGACCGAACCACTATAAATTCTTGTGTTCGATCTCACTAAACGTTTTTTCTGCTTACTTTAATAATCTGTCCAACACTGTTTTTGGTGACAAAATGCTCTAAAACTTGGATAATTCTTGCTAATAAATTGTAAATAAACTCGGAATAAGTCTTGGGCATAATAACAAATACAAATAAGAATAAATATTAAAATAAAGTAATACATTGGAAAATTCTTACCTGGTTACTAACTTTTTTTTTTTTTTTTTTTAAGAAAAAACAAATTGTAGTCTATCTATTAGCTTCAAAACTCAATATTTCACCATTGAAATTTACAAAATTGGTTCTACTATCAACCTTTTGTTAGCTAGAATGATAGAAAATCAATATAAATTTCTATGATAAATTAATAGGTTTTTTTGGCCCATCATTATACATTTTTTAATAATACCTTGCTTACATGACAAAATTAATGATAGCACACTTAATTTGTTTTTAATTTAATACAAATTAAACATAAAAAAAAACTTTAATAGACATAAAATTGTTTTATTAAATATTTTTCCATTACGTAAATTACCAAATTATTTGTTAATTATGTGTTTAATTAAATGTTAAAATATAAGTAAGATTAAAGATTGTTTACCACCCCTAAAGGTATAGGGTTTAGGTCCAAATTTTCAATCTCATATTTGTGATACATTATCTTAAATAAAAAAGCATATATTATATAATTACAGTTAAGTTGGAATTGGATTACACATAATGTATATGAAAAATCAAACTCTTTCTCAAATCTCCACCCAAAATGGTGATGTACCGAAGAAGAAGGAGAAGAAGAAGAATGTAAAGAAGAAGAAGAAGCTCTTTCTCAAACCAAATACATATATCATTCACAAACGTGGTTAGGAAGAAGAAGCTCTTTCTCAAACCAAATACATATATCATTCACAAATGTGGTTAAGAAGCAGAAGAAGAAACTCTTTCTCAAATGACCTTATTCTAACCAAATACATATATCATTCACAAACGTGGTTAAGAAGAAGAAGAAGAAGAAGAAGAATATTAAGGGATAAAGAGAATTTGAAATATTGATTGATATCATCCTCCACGACAACGATGGTGAGCAGAGCAACCTCGAGTATAAGGATTAGCAGGAATAGGTGTAGAAGTCGATGAAGGACAACCTGGAGGTGGTGTTGGCTGATTGCAATGGTCGATTTTAAGATATTTTTTCTCCGCTGCTACTTCTTGGCCCATCACCAACATGCTAATTAAAACTAAACTTATCACCCATGACTTCATTTTCTTTCTCTCTAATCACAATTTCTCCTTCCTCTTCTTTATTCTTTAATTTGTTGCTTCTTAATGACTTCTCTTTGTCTTTTCCTCCATATTTATTAGTTTAAAAAATGGAAAAATGCTAAAAAACGTTAGAGAGGGAGGAGGTTATCTAAAATTGGTGGATGGTTAATTAAGGTGGTTTTTTGTTTTCATAACTCCTGACCATCGGATGGATAGGGTTGATTATCGAAATGAGTGTTCGGGTCATTTCAAGGCATCTTAGTTTTATGCAATGTCTCACACATTGAAGGAGCATTCTACATTTTATCCTCCATCTTTTATATATGCTTCTTCTATTTCTTCCGTTGTTTTTTCTATTTTTGATTTATAGGTTCCTTATGTCATTAAGACCTCACTCTCTAAAAAAGACTTGACATGGGTCCAAGACACAGATTCGGGCTAAGTGGTGCATAATCCCGTCGAGCCAAACGACGTTAAAAACATGCGCTTCTGGGAGCTAGTCCAGTGAATAACTTCTATCATTTTCTTTTGTTTTCTTTTCTTTAGTTGTTTTCATAGTTGTTTTTCTTTTTGTAGGAGTTCCTAATTTGGAGATACCATTCTAGGCGGCCGTATGGAGCTCCATCTTGCCAACCTTGTGCCAAAATTCAGGGGAGGTTTTTTGCTTCCATTTTCATTTATGTCCCTTAGTTTGTATGTTTAGATTATATTGGGGGCACTGTAATGTCTTAGGTTGGGGGGGAAGCATATGCATGCTAGTGTTTTAGGTTGAGTCTTGATGCACCTGAGCATCAGGCTATATTTATTTGCTTGCTTTGTTTGATGCATTGTTTGCTCTATGTTTATTTGGATTGAAGTCATGCATCTGAGCATTGGACCTATTATTTTTTAGCAATTAATTTTTTTAGTTTCATTGTGAGATTATGCCTTGCCTTTTGATTGATAATTAAATTTCTAGGATTGGATAACATGAGTACATATTTTGCTTGAAGTTGAATTGTATGCATTCGAGCATTATTAGAGCCTTCATTAAGTTTTTTCAAAAGTTTTCTTGACTAAATCATAGTCTAAGTCCTTTCTAGCGTAGTTTTGTGGGTTTTAGATGGTTTTATAGGGTTCAGATTTTCGTTGTCACCTCGATAGGCTAGGTAGCATGTTTAAAGGAAAATTTTGCAAAATAACTTGTTTATGCTTAGGGAGTTGAAAAGAAAACTTTTTCCTTGTTGAGTATTGAAATAAAAATATTTTTTGACTTTGTTTGAGAAAAAAATGAGAAAAAGAGAAAAATATAAACTTGTAATGAGTTGCTTGTCAGGGTAAAAAAAGCTACTTCTATTGTGCTCAGTTAGGTCGTCCAAGGGTTAAACTCGGGATATGTGGTCCTACACAGTAGATGCGTGAAAGCTAGTGCGCCTTAAAAATCATATATATGCAATCTTAGGGCCCTTAGTTGTATGAAAAAAAGAAAGAGGGAGTTTTAGGCACCTTTGCATCTTAGAAAGTTAGTTTGTTCATTTCCTTTTAAGCATATGCCTTTGTCCAGTGTAGGGGGAAGATGGAATGGGAGTCTTATAAGCCTGTCTCGAATCTTTTCAAAACATCTCTAGGGAAGACTTTTCTCCTATTTATGTATGAGAAATTTTTTTATTAATTTTAACTTGTCTCTACTTATGCTAGACTTGCATGTGAATCTCTTGAGTAAAATGTTGATCATTCTTATCTTTGAGAAATTTAATTATGAATTAGGTGAAGCATTCTAATCTCAGCCATTTATAGTCTTAGGGTTGCTCGAGGACTAGCAAGGTTTAGGTTGGGGTAATTTGATAACATCAAATGCTTATAGGATTATTTACAACTATTTTGTTTATCTTCATTGAATTCCTTGTTCAAAATACTTTAAAATGAGTTTAATATGTATGCAGGTCTATGACAGAAGTTAGAAGTCAATTTAGGGCTAAAATGAGCTAAATCAAATGAGAAGTGAGTAAATTACCCCTGTTGACCGAAGTCAACACATCTGGGAGTTGAAGCAAGCTGGAGATCAGATGGACAACGCCTCAACCCTGGTTACGTTCTTGCTCGATGTCATAACAGTAAAGTTCAACGTTGGAAGACAGAATGGTCAGCATCTCGATGCTACCATTCCTTCATGCTTAATGTTTAATGCTTAACGCTGTAAATGTAAACATTTTGATATTATAAATAAAATGTTATTGATGTTATTCAATGTATTGTTGTTGAATGTGGTGTATTATATTTGCATTAAATAACCCTAAATCCAATAAACTAACTTCCCAAGCTGTATTATGTAGCTTGAATAGTATGTGAGAACATACGGGGATCAATGTTCAAGAAACAACCTAAACAATCTATAACATAGGGATAAGGCTGGGTACCTTATCCTAGTGACTCTATGGATAATACAACCCGCTTTGTATTTGATACAAACGCAGTGATCCAACGCGTTCGTGTAGTGGGCATGCTGTTGGGTTTTATGCCCTAAAACTCGTAGATAGTAAATGAAACAAATTAATTGATCTAAATAAAGTGTTATTTGAGTAATTCAGTAATTTGGTTATTGAATAATTGAGTTTGCATTAATAAACCCTAAATCCAATAAACTAAGATCCAAGGTTGTTTAAATGAAACTTGGACTAGTATGTCGGGACATACGGGGATCAGTGTCCAAGTAACAACCTAAAAGGTCTATAATATAGGGATAAGGTTGGATACCTTATCCTGGTGACACTATGTGATACGACCCACCTTGTATTCGATACAGATGCAATGATCTAAAGCATCCATGTAGGAGACATGCGGGTGGGGGTATCCTATGCAATGAGTTTGCATAAGACCAGATAGCGAAATAGTAACCACTAGATGTAACGCCGTTAACTAGTTTAGGTTTCTATTTCAATAGGATGACCTAGGTAACTCAATCTCAATCCTGAGTCTGTTATAACCCCTTTCAAGAGGGATTGTCCTTAGATTTGTGTGGGTGAGAGTGGCCAGTTCGCCGACTCAATAATCCTACCATTTCAAGGGCAAGACCGAATGGGGGCTGGGAACATAACAGTAGATAGATAGAATTCACTCCTTCCCCTATTGGGGTAAGTAGATGTGTGTTCCCTTAAGGGTTGATTCCGGGGCTTGAACAAAGGCGCGCCGTCCTCTCATGGCCCGAGAGAAACTCCTGTTTAGTGGTTGGACCCTAAACAACTTGTTCATTAGAGGAATCAGTGGTACTTAAGGAACCAGAGGTAACCCAGGGGTAAAACGGTAATTTGACCCAGCTGGTGTTATGAACACACATGAAGGATTGACTTACTGCATTGGTCGATATCCGTGGACACAGAAATATTCTACAGTGAGAAGAGTGCAGCTGTGGGTCTTTAGTGGAGTGACCCACAGTTAACGAATGTTGACTAACATGGTTAATGAGTTTGGCCAATTAGTCTCGTATCGTTGGAGCTTCTGATCTGTAGGTCCATTAGGTCCCACTGGTAGCTCGTAAAGAGACTTGAGGCAATTAAGTATAAATTATAAATTGAAAGTGTTCAATTTATTTGGGGAATCATATAATGTATATTGATGCATCATAATATAAAGTTTATGAAACTTTATAATATAATTTTTGAATTAATTTCAAAAATTAATTCTTGAGAGAAAATATTTGAAAGAGTTCAAATAAATTTAATATGAATTGGATTCATATTAATTTTAATAAAATCCCTAAGATTAAATATATGATATTTAATTGGGTAATTAATTAATTATTTATTAAAATTAGAGACCTTTTCCTATTAGGAAAGAAAATATTTGAAATAGTTCAAATAAATTTAATATAAATTGGATTCATATTAATTTTAATTTTAATAAAATACCTAAGATTAAATATATGATATTTAATTGGGAAATTAATTAATTATGAAATTAATTAATTATTTATTAAAATTAGAGACCTTTTCCTATTAGGAAAAAGGTCTTGGCCTTTACTATATATAGGACCCCTGGGGTGGGGTGAAAGACATCTCATTCATTCTCCTACTCTCAGAGAATTCCCCTAAAGGCTCCCTCTAGACTCCCACAAGTCTCCTGCCTCTAGAAGTCTCAGAGTTATACCGGTGTAGCCATAGTGGTGGTGTTCGCAGTAGTTCGTGATTATTTTACAAGTAGTTGGTGAATTTAATCTGAGTCGTCAACGAGAGTAAGTAATTTGTTACTTTATAAATTAGATTTAAATCTAATATTTTTGTATGCTTAGCCTTAATATATATTTAGAATAGTTCTAATATTATTGCCAATGTATTGGTATTTTAGATTAAACAAAATTAATTACGAATCGGTCCCAATCACGCTTCCGCTTTACGGAATTACGGAATTCCAATCCTTCACATACGAGTGGGGGTATCCTATGCAATGAGTTTGCATAAGATCGGACCACAAAATAGTAACCATTAGATGTAACTCCGTTGACTAATTAGGTTATTATTTTAATAGGATGACCTAGGCAACTTAGTCTCAATCCTAAGTGTGTTGTGTACTCCTATCTGGAAGGGATTGTCCTTCGATTTGTATGGGTGAGAGTGGTCAGATCACCGACTCAATACACCTACCATTTTGGGGACAAAATCGAGTGGAGAGCTGAAAACATAACATCACAAGATCGAATTCACTTCTTCCCGACTTTAGGGTAAGTAGATGAGTGTTTCCTTTAGTGGTGTCTCCGGGACTTGAAAAAAGGGCCTGACCCTCTCATTGCCCTGAGAGGAACTTCTGTTTAACTGTTGGGCCTTAAACAGGTTGTTCATTAGAGGAGCATTGGTACTTAAGAAGACAGAGGTGACCCCGAGGTAAAATGGTAATTTGACCTAGTTGTTGTTACGAACACTCGTGAAGGACCGACTTGCTATATTGGTCTATATCCGTGGACACATAAACATATCTACACTGAGAAGAGTGCAGTTGTGAGTCTTTAGTGGAGTGACCCACAATTAACGAATGTTGATTAATATGGTTAACGAGTTTAGCCAATTAATCTTGTATCGTTGAAGCTTCTGATCTGTAAGTCCATTAGGTTTCCTTCTTAGCTTGTAAAGGGTATTGAGGTAATTTAGTCTTGAATTAAATTTGAAATGTTCAAACTCACTAAGGGAATTAATATAATGTATGGTGATACATTATAGGGAAAAATACACTTTTGGTCCCTGAGGTTTGGTTTAGGTTTCGTTTTGGTCCCTGAGTTTTCAAGCTCAACATTTTAGTCCCTAAGGTTTGCATTTAGTAGCATTTTGGCCCCTCCATCCATTTTTCCATTAAAATTTAATAGAACGCTGATGTGGCACTTATTTTTTTTATTAAAAAAAATTATTTTCTCATTTTTTAAAATAAAAATGAATAAAAATAATAAAATATATATTTTAATATATTTTTAATTCTTTTTCATTCTTCTTCTTCAACCCTTTACCACCACCACTCTCTTTCACCATCCTCACCACCAACCTACCGGCGGCGACCAGCCGTCCGGCCGCCGCCGGCAGTTTTTTTTTTTTTTTTTGCTTTTTTCCTTATTCTTTTCTCTTCTCTTCTTCTTTCCCATCTCACTTTTCTTTTTTCTTTTTTTTTAAATGCTCGCCAAAACAGGGAGGAGGAAACCCTCCTCCCCGTTCCGCGTTCCGACGAGATCTGCCGACGGCCATCCAAGTAATCAAACCCAATTCAGCAGGAACCGAATCGAACCCACATCCCGACACCACCAATGAACCACTCTGCATCGCCGTCTCATGATACTCAGCCTCCATTCTCTCCATGAACTCAGGCTCCCCACAGATGTCCAAGTAATCGCACCCTGCCTCCACGCACGCCGCAACCACGGGCTCGCCGTAGCAGCGGAAGGGTCCGACGCAGTTGAGAATGAGCTTGGTTTGGGTGCAGAGGCGGTGGATGGATTTGGGGTCGGCGACATCGGTGATTAGAAGCGGAACCAACGGCGGGGGGTGGGGATGGGCTGCCCATTTCAAGGTTTGGGTCAGCTTGGTGTGGTTTCGAGCGGCGAGAGCGAGGGATTTGAGAGGAGAGGAACGAGAGGGGTTGAGGAATTTGAGAGCTTCTCGGATGGATTTCTACAAGTTAAAATGGTAAAACCCGCGTTCCGAAGAGAAAAGAAGAAGGAAAAAAAAAATTGCCGGCGGCAGCCGATCGTCCTCACCGCAGCCGCCGGCAGTAGGTTGGTGGTGAGGATGGTGAAAGAGAGTGGCGGTGGTGAAGGGTTGAAGAAGAAGAATGAAAAAGAATTAAAAATATATTAAATTATATATTTTATTATTTTTATTTTCAGAAAATAATTTTTTTAATTAAAAAATAAGTGCCACGCCAGCATTCTGTTAAATTTTAACGGAAAAATGGATGGAGGGACCAAAATGCTACTAAATGCAAACCTCAGGGACAAATAATCACGAACTACTGCGAACGCCACCACTATGGCTACACCGGTATGACTTTGAGACTTCTAGAGGCAGAAGACTGGTGGGAGTCTAGAGGGAGCCTTCAGGGGAGTTCTCTGAGAGTAGGAGAATGAATGGGATGTCTTTTACCCCACCCCAGGGGTCCTATTTATAGGAAAAGGTCATGAATAAGATAAAATCTATTACCTTATTCATATCAAATTTTAATAAATAATTAATTAATTTCATAATTAATTAATTACTCAATTAAATATCACATATTTAATCTTAGGGATTTAATTAAATTATTAATATGAATCCAATTCATATTAATTATTTGAACTCTTTCAAATATTTTCTCTCAAGAATTAATTTTAATTCAAAATTATATTATAAAGTTTCATAAACTTTTAATTATAATGTATCAATATACATTATATGATTCCCCTAAATAAATTGAACACTTTCAATTTACAATTTATGCTTAATTGCCTCAAGTCTCTTTACGAGCTACTAGTGGGACCTAATGGACCTACAGATCAGAAGCTCCAACGATACGAGACTAATTGGCTAAACTTATTAACCAAGTTAGTCAACATTCGTTAACTGTGGGTCACTCCACTAAAGACCCACAGCTGCACTCTTCTCACTGTAGAATATTTATGTGTCCATGGATATCGACCAATGCAGTAAGTCAATCCTTCAAGTGCGTTCGTAACACCTCTCGTTCCTTAAGTACCACTGATCCCTCTAATGAACAAGTTGTTTAGCGTCCAACCACTAAACAGGAGTTCCTCCCGGACCAGGAGAGGACGCTGCTCCTTTGTTCAAGCCCCGGAATCAGCCTTAAGGGAACACACATCTACTTACCCCAATAGGGGAAGGAGTGAATTCCATTGTACTGTTATGTTCCCAGCCCCCATTCGGTCTTGCTCCTGAAATGGTAGGATTATTGAGTCAGTGAACTGGCCACTCTCACCCATACAAATCAAAGGACAATCCCTCCTGAAAGGGGTTCATAATAGACTCAGGATTTGAGATTGAGTTTCCTAGGTCATCCTATTGAAATATAAACCTAAACTAGTTAACGGCGTTACATCTAGTGGTTACTTCGCGGTCCGGTCTTATGCAAACTCATTGCATAAGATACCCCCACCCGCATGTCTCCTACATGGATTCTTTGGATCATTGCATCTGTATCGAATACAAGGTGGGTCGTATCACATAGTGTCACCAGGATAAGGTACCTAGCCTTATCCTTATACTATAGACCTTTTAGGTTGTTACTTGGACATCGATCCCCGTATGTCCCTACATACTAGTCCAAGTTTCATTTAAACAACCTTGGATTTTAGTTTATTGGATTTAGGGTTTATTAATGCAAACTCGATTATTCAATAACCAAATTACTGAATCACTCAAATAACGCTTTATTGAGATCGATTAATTTGTTTCATTTACTATCTACAAGTTTTAGGGCATAAAACCCAACAACTCCCACTTGAACTAAAACTCTAGTGGGCAATGTACAACAACAATCAAAATTTAATGAATAATCATTGAAGTAGGAATAGTGGTTTGTATTAATACTAAATAATACATGAAAATCACAAATACAGATAAATACAATAAACTAGGGCAATCACAATACCCATTACACTTCTCCCACTTGCCATAGATTCTTCTATATACATATCTTGTAGACCTGGACCCTCTAGATGACCCCCGAACACTTTAGCCGTGAGAGCCTTCGTAAATGGATCAGCAATATTGTGCTTAGAGGCTACCTTCGTGACGATCACGTCCCCTCGTTGCACGATCTCTCTGATGAGATGATATTTGCGCTCTATGTGCTTGTCTCTTTTGTGACTATGAGATTCTTTAGAATTCGCCACTGCACCACTATTATCACAGTAATGTTGGGGTTGGTGCCCTAAAACTCGTAGATAGTGAATGAAACAAATAGTTATATACTTGATCGATAAAGTCGTTATGGAGTTTTTGTTCACTCAAGTTATTAAATGAGTGAAATGCACATTAAATAACCCAAATCCAATAAACTAGTATCCTTGGCTATGATATGAGCGCTTGAACTATATGTTGTGACATAAATATGGATCAAGTTCAAGTAATTTCCTAAACGGTCTATAGTATAGGGATAAGGCTGGGTACCTTAATCCTAGGAAAGCTATGAGATGCGGCTCACTTTGTTTAAGTACAAACGACGTGATTCTGGATCGTTCATGTATAGACATGCGAGTGGGGGCGTCCTATGCAAATGAGTTTGCAATAGACCAGGATCGAGAAATAAGTCACTCTTGCTTTATAACGCCGTTTACTGTCAAGACTGATTATTTCAAGGAAATGACCTAGGTAACTCGATCTTAATCCTGAGCTAACTATGAACTCCTGTTTATTTGGGCTTATCCTTAGATCTGCATGGGTGAGAGTGGCTCAACATCGCCGACTCAATAAACCCCCCATTTCAAGGATAGGAACGGGTGGATAACTGGGGACATAGTCTTGCAATATGGAATCCACTCCTACCCAATTTAGGGATAGTAGAGGGGTTGTTCCCTTAAGTGACTGACTCTGGAACGTGAACAAAGGGATCCCGCCCTCTCATTGGCCCAAGAGGTTTTAGGTTTAGTGGTGGGACCACAAACCAATTGTTCATTAGGGACTCAGCTAGAGACTTAAGGAACAAGATGTAACTTCAGGGGTAAAACGGACATTTGACCTGGCTCTAGTTATGAACAAGCTGTGAAGGGGCGACTTACTAATCATGGTTATACCGGGTGGACAGAAATATATCTACAGTGAGGGGAGTTCAACTATCGGACCATAGTGGAGTGTCTCGATAGTTAACGAATGTTGATTAACTGATTTAAAAGTGTTTAACCAGTTAAAATCGGATCGTTGGAGCCCATGATTTGTAGGTCCATTAGGTCCCCCTGCTAGCTCATACGGAATAAACCTTAGAACATATGTGATGAAAAAGTTTGAAACGTTCAAACTAATATTAGGGGAGTTGTCGTTAAATTATGTTCATTATATTTAACGCTAAAGTTTAATTTGTGAATTAAACTAATATTTAGAGAGATTGGAAATATTTAAATTAAATTTAAATATTTATCATACGAATAGGGATTCGTATTTACTGGGATTGAAAGATAACGTGATTGGTGAATAATTCAATATTGGATATTGAATTAATAATTAAATAGTTTAATTAATTGAAATTTTATATAAAAATAGTTTTATATAAAATTAATTTGAAATTAAATTCAAATTTGAAAATTGAATTGAGTCTGCAATGCATCCTTGCTTGATGCTACGCCAGACTACAGCTCCCCCGTTGAGGGTAAATACTGACCCCGATGTGGATTTCCTAGAATCCTTCTCAGTCTGAAAGTTAGAGTCTATGTATCCTGTAAGGATCAAATCCTTAGAGCCATACAGAAGCTGATAGTCCCTCGTTCTCCGAAGATACTTGAGGATGTTTTTAACTGCAGTCCAGTGGTCTAACCCTGGATTGGACTAGTACCTGCTGACTATCCCAACTGCATAGCAAATGTCAGGCCTAGTACACAACATGACATACATAAGACTGCCCACAACTGAAGCATAAGGGATCGTCTCATATCCTCAATTTCTTGAGGTGTCTTAGGACACTGTTCCTTAGAAAAATGAACTCCATGCCTGAAGGGTAGTAAACCCCTCTTGGAATTCTGCATCTTATATTTAGAAAACATCTTGTTTATATATGATCATTGAGATAGGGCTAACGTTATGTTCTTACGATTCCTGATAATTTGAATCCCTAAAACATACTGAGCTTCACCCAAATCTTTCATTTGGAACTCAGTTGATACTCATTTTTTAATGTCAGCTAGATATTCTACATCATTCCCAATGAGAAGAATATCATCTACATACAACACCAGAAAAGCTACTGAACTGTTGATAATCCTTTTGTAAACACAAGGCTCATCAACGTTCTGGTCAAAGCCATAAGATTTGACAACAATGTCAAACCTTATATTCCAAGATCTGGAAGCTTACTGCAACCCATAGATGGATCGTCTAAGCTTGCAAACTTTTTGCTCCTGACCTTGAGCAATGAACCCCTCTGGTTGAGCATAAAGATGTTCTCATAAAGATTTCTATTCAGAAAGGCAGTCTTGACGTCCATTTGTCAAATCTCATAATCATAAAACGTGGCAATGGACAAGAGAATCTTTATCGACTTTAACATGGCAATTGGGGAGAAGGTTTCCTCATAGTCCACCCCCTCCCTTTGGGTATAACCCTTTGCCACAAGTCGAGCTTTGAAAGTCTGTATTTTCCCAGCTGCGTCTCGTTTTCTCTTGTAAATCCATTTGCACCCTATGGGTTTAACCCCTTCAGGTAGGTCTACAAGATCTCAGACTTGATTGAAGTACATAGACTCCATCTCTAGGTCCATAGATTTGACCCACTGGTCATGGTCCACATCATTCATTGTCGGTCTAAAGGTCAATGGATCCTCAACTCCATCATCAGGTATGACAGCTGGATTTTCTGCTAAACCCAGATAGCGTTCAGGTTGAGTAACAACCCTCCCACTATGTCGAGAAGGATGGGCTTGACCAGATGTACTGGGCTCATCTACAACTCTTGTTGAAGGTTCAGTCTGTGTACTGGGCTCATCAACAACCCTTGTTGAAGGTCCAGCCTCATCAACAACTCTTGTTGATTCATTTGTAGCTTCACTAGAAAATTCACTTAACACCATTTTACTGCGTGGCTTGTGTTCTCGAACGTGGTCTTCTTGTAAGAAAGTAGCATTTGTCGAAACAAACACTTTATTTTCTTGTGGATCGAAGAAGTATCCACCTCTTGTTTCTTTTGGGTAACCTACGAATAGGCATAATTTTGAATGTGAATCCAATTTCTTTGGGTTTGCTACTAGCACATGTGCAGGGCAGCCCCAAATTCTGAAATGACATAAACTAGCTTTACGCCCTCTCCAGAGCTCAAATGGTGTTTCAGAAACACTCTTTGAGGGAACTACATTCAAAATATAAACTGCAGTCTCTACTGCATAACCCCAAAGAGAACTAGGCAGTTAAGCATAGCTCATCATAGATCGAACCATGTCCAACAAGGTTCTGTTTCTGCTTTCAGTTACATCATTCTGTTGAGGTGTACCTGGTGCTGAGAGTTGAGACGAGATTCCATGTTCTATCGACCTAAGAAACCCTATCCATTTCTGGAGTTTGCGTTGTTCCGACTCCCATGATCAAGCCCTCCGTAGGGTGATCGCTCCTAGGGCGACTCGCAGGCAGATCATGGGGATCTCACGGTGCAACCTAATGGAGGAGACCGTAGGATACGTTGACACGTGTCCTGCTCTCACTTACTATAAAATACTCCCTCATTCACCTTGATATTGATCCATGCAAACACCATTCGTAGGGGGTCACTCCGAGGGTGACTCGAGGCCAAGCATGGACCTCATGTTGTGAAATTTTGAGGACGTGAGAGCAAAACTTGATTTATGAAAATCTTGTTTTGATATATTTCCTCCCACTAAGTATTTTTATAATCATATGGTCTATTACTTAGGTAAATTCTGGCTAAATGAATATATCTAAGTCTATGCCTTATATAACTTTTATATGGAGGTCTTTAGTCTAATGTGTTAGGTCAATTAAACTCTTTTAATTAACCTGGAAACATTGCATGCTAACATAACTATGGTTAATTCAACTCAAGTTCTGGATCAGTTCCCAGGTAGCATGTGTTCCGTAAACCGCCATCTTAAGTACCTCCAGCCTTAGACAGAACTTCATCGGGAGAGTTCCCTTATAACCATAGTAATGTAAACTCTTTACTCTAAAGATCTAGGTGAATTAAACTCTTTAAAAAACCTAGTGACATTGCATGCTAACATTTAACTATGTAAACTCAGGTAGGAGGTGTTCCGTAAACCGTCATCTTAAGTACCCCCAGCCTTAGACAGAACTTAACCGATGGAGTTCCCTTATAATCATAGTAGTGTTTTTCCTACTTAGTCAATTAAAGCTATTTTTAATTCTAAGTAAGAATAATTCTAATCGTATTAGAAATATGATCTTAAGTCTAATTAATTTTAAAAATTTTAAAATTAATCTAATTTTCCTAAGATCCTATGTATGCATACAATTCTTTGTTATAGGTTAACGGATTCAAAATTTTAAAACACTTATAAAATTTTAATGAATTAATCTTATAACTTGCTACTATGGTGACATAAATTAACAATCGAATTCTAATTAATTTATAACCATACAATAGCATTTATGATATACATTAATATAACAATTATATTAAACTAAGGTAATGTCCTGCTCAATGCATTTTAATTTTCATCCATTTAATATAACACTTTATATTAAACATCAATGAAAATAAAATTCATACATATTTCATACATTATAACATTTATAATAATAAATATGCATGAATATGCTTATTAACCTAAGGTGGGAATATAAGCTATATGACATCCATAAAGCAAATAAATAGCAATTGAACCGGTTAATTTTGGCCCCTAGGACAAAATAAAGCATAAATTACAAAAATTATAGCTAAATTCTATCTTAAAAGCCCTTATGTAGCTCCAAATACTGGTCTAGACCGCCCGAACCGACTCGAACCACTTTGAACCAGCCACGAAAACCACGAACCGAGCCAAATTCCAGCTGAACTGGACCAAATCGGTCCCAGCCTAGATGGACCGTGCGAACCAGACTGTCAGCTACCTTGAACCGCCTGAAACATGTCCTCGCGAAACCTTAACGCGCGCTGCACATCGTGACTGCGTCGCGACGCTGTTTCGTCTGGAACACTTTCTGGGCAAAAAACAGCGTTTGTTCTTCGTCTTTTTCTTCGATTTCAGCCGTGAATTCAACGTTTTTCATCTCATAAAAAACTTAATCTAAACCCGGACTTACAAAGGACTCGATTTTACATAAAATACCAGAAACATCGGGCCCTTACATGATCAAATCACATAAAAAACAGTAAAATCTATGGCCATAAAATTAACCTAAACAGTCCAATGCAAACCATACATACATTATGCATTAATCAATCCCACCAATAGCCAATGCAAATTTTAGAGAAACAAAATTAGATCTACGATCGGCTCTGATACCAATTGAAGGATTGGAATTCCGTAATTCCGTAAAGCGGAAGCGTGATTGGACCGATTCGTAATTAATTTTGATTAATCTAAAATACCAATACATTGGCAATAATCTTAGAACTATTCTAAATTTATATTAAGGCTAAACATACAAAAATATTAGATCTAAATCTAATTTATAAAGAAACAAATTACTTACTCTCATTGACGACTCAGATTACATTCACCAACTACTTGTGAAATAATCACGAATTACTGCGAACACCCCCACTATGGCTACACCGGTATGACTCTGAGACTTCTAGAGGCAGGAGACTGGTGGGAGTCTAGAGGGAGCCTTCGGGGGAATTCTCTGAGAGTAGGAGAATGAATGGGATGCCCTTCACCCCACCCCAGGGGTCCTATTTATAGGAAAAGGCCAAGACCTTTTCCTAATAGGAAAATGTCTTGAATAAGATCAAATCTATTATCTTATTCATATCCGATTTTAATAAATAATTAATTAATTTCATAATTAATTAATTACTCAATTAACTATCACATATTTAATCTTAGGGATTTTATTAAATTATTAATATGAATCCAATTCATATTAATTATTTGAACTCTTTCAAATATTTTCTCTCAAGAATTAATTTTAATTCAAAATTATATTATAAAGTTTCATAAACTTTTAATTATAATGTATCAATATACATTATATGATTCTCCTAAATAAATTGAACACTTTCAATTTACAATTTATACTTAATTGCCGCAAGTCTCTTTACGAGCTACTAGTGGGACCTAATGGACCTACAGATCAGAAGCTCCAACGATACGAGACTAATTGGCTAAACTCACTAACCAAGTTAGTCAACATTCGTTAATTGTGGGTCACTCCACTAAAGACCCACAACTGCACTCTTCTCACTGTATAATATTTCTGTGTCCACGGATATCGACCAATACAGTAAGTCAATCATTCACGTGTGTTCGTAACACCAGCTGAGTCAAATTACCGTTTTACCCTGGGTTACCTCTCGTTCCTTAAGTACCACTGATCCCTCTAATGAACAAGTTGTTTAGGGTCCAACCACTAAACAGGAGTTCCTTTCGGGCCAGGAGAGGACGGTGCACCTTTGTTCAAGCCCCGGAATCAGCCTTAAGGGAACACACATCTACTTACCCCAATAGGGGAAGGAGTGAATTCCATCTTGTACTGTTTTGTTCCCAGCCTCATTCGGTCTTGCCCCTGAAATGGTAGGATTATTGAGTTGGCGAACTGGCCACTCTCACCCATACAAATCAAAGGAAAATCCCTCTTGAAAGGGGTTCATAACAGACTCAGGATTTGAGATTGAGTTTCCTAGGTCATCCTATTGAAATAGAAACCTAAACTATTTAACGACGTTACATCTAGTGGTTACTATTTCACGGTCTGGTCTTATGCAAACTCATTGCATAGGATATCCCCACCCGCATGTCTCCTACATGGATGTTTTGGATCATTGCATCTGTATCGAATACAAGGTGGGCCGTATCACTGATAGCGAGCATAGCTAGCTAGTTTTCCCTATTCAATTTAGCTAGTCTTTTATGATTTTTTGGCCATTTTATTGTGCTTTAATGTTTATGTTGTAGGAAATGGTTGATTGGAGCTAAAACGCAATAGTGGAGTTAATCGGGTGCTCGGGACGCGAAAAGATGCAAAGGAATGAAAAAGAGTCAAAGAGAAAAAAAGTCAAAATAGGGTCAAACGCAGACTAGTGTCGAGACGCTAGCCCTTGAGCGTCTCGACACTAGCATTCCTTATCTGAATAGGCGCGAAATGGTCACAGCGTCGAGACGCTGCTATTTGATAGCAAGCATAGCTAGCTAGTTTTCCCTATTCAATTTAGCTAGTCTTTTATGATTTTTTGGCCATTTTATTGTGCTTTAATGTTTATGTTGTAGGAAATGGTTGATTGGAGCTAAAACGCAATAGTGGAGTTAATCAGGTGCTCGGGACGCGAAAAGATGCAAAGGAATGAAAAAGAGTCAAAGAGAAAAAAAGTCAAAATAGGGTCAAACGCAGACTAGCGTCGAGACGCTAGCCCTTGAGCGTCTCGACGCTAGCATTCCTTATCTGAATAGGCGCGAAACGGTCAAAAATCTGCAATATAAGTTATTTTCGGCTAGGGCTGAAAGGGGGGATTCTTTTGGACACTTTTGGAGCCGTAAAACAGAGGAGAAAACAGAGGATTGAGGCTGAACAAAGTAGATCAAGATGGAAATCAACCCATTGTTCGTGGGGATCGTGACGGGGACGTTCGGTCTCGGCCTACATTGAGTTTTTCCTTTCCTTTTCCTTTTCTCTAGCTAGATTTTATGGTTTTGTCATGTTTAGTTGAGCTTGTAATACCATTCATGAGTAGCTAAACTTGTGACTTAGGGATTGATGTAGTTGATTTAGTTTAAGGATTGATTTATGGTTTAAGTTGTGCAATGGTTATTATGTATGCAATCTTGATTTAATGCTTTCAATTAATTGGCCATTAGTTGAATGATTTGAGTTTTGATTCTTGCTCGGGAGAGGGGATTAAATGTAGACTTACTCAAGATTGCATGACTAAAGTTTATTTTCTAATTCGTGACGGTTTTTAGATTAACTTTAGAATTGGTCAAAAGAACTCATTGCCTTGCATGTTAATAAACTTAGAAAGGGATATCAAGTTGGTTAATTTGCATGAGAATCAATTATACTCGGGAGAGGTAATTGTGATTAAAGGTTCTTAGGCTCATAATTCCATTGTGCATAATAACTTATTCCTTAAAATCAATCCTAGACTAAATCGGCGAAATCAATTCCCTCAGTATTCTTCCAATTGAATTTCCACTTTTTACTTGTTTTGATTTAGTTTTCGATCTATCACTCATTACTTTGTGTTCCCTAAATAAAATTGAGCAAGATAATTCACAATACTTGATTTAGCTTAAACATCCAATCCAGAGGACGACACTCGTTTATACGAACACTTTATTATTACTTGACCCGTGCGCTTGCGGTAAGGAAAATTCCACATCAATCACATAGTGTCACCAGGATAAGGTACCCAGCCTTATCCTTATACAATAGACCTTTTAGGTTGTTACTTGGACACTGATCCCCGTATGTCCCCACATACTAGTCCAAGTTTCATTTAATCTACCTTGGATTTTAGTTTATTGGATTTAAGATTTATTAATGCAAACTCGATTATTCAATAACCAAATTACTGAATCACTCAAATAACGCTTTATTGAGATCGATTAATTTGTTTCATTTACTATCTACGAGTTTTAGGGCATAAAACCCAACAGTTCATTCTCAGTGGCTTGCTAAACTACTATTTTTCACGTAATCTAGACGTTGGGATGTAAGTTCAATCTTTAATAATGAAATTTCCAGGTCTTTGATTGTTTAATTGCATGTTTTTGTGAGTCTAGCCTTGTTCACATAAATTTAGGCAATCTTACGAAAAGATTGACAACCTTTACTCTGGCTTGCTTGAATTTACTTGCTAATTGAAAGTAGTGAATAGGAGTACGTTGTGGCGAGTCTCACGTGCCACCTAGGGCTAAGTGATTTAGTTATTGCGATAAAGGCGTTAATTCCCTCTGATTGTATGCACGACTAATCTAGCTAGTCCCTAATGCGGGTGAAATTAATTAATCAACCAATTAATTAGTTTAGTTTTGAATCAGGCTAAGTGCGTTGGCTTGTCTGTGATAGTGGAACACGACTTTCTGGCTTTTTTAAGAGTACGTCGGGCTTAACTGTGCAATTAAAAGTATTAGTGAAATTTATGATTTAATAAAATTGCATGATTTCCAGGCTTGATTCATCTTCTCTGCTATTTCCTGTGATTTTACTTTTCGACACTTTTTTTTCAATTATTATTTCATTACTTTCTCCAAGCCCCCCCCCCTTTGGTTACCGAACATAAAAGAAATTAAAGATTCGCGTGTACAGACTCCCTGTGATCAACCCCAACAACTCATTCTACAAAATATTTTTGGTATCGTGGATTATAAATTTATTTGAGTTCGAAGACCTTGAAAACCTCGTATCCATCATGGTGATGTGTGTAGTTTCTTAGTGTTAGTAGATTATTACCGTTTCTTCCTATAGGGCTTTTCCAGTATAGCTGCGCCCCTTACTCAGTTAATCCAAAAAGAATTCCCATCTATGTGGAATGAAGCTTCTAAGGCAAGCTTTCAAGAACTCAAACAAATGCTAGCTTTAGCACCAGTGGTCACAATGCCCGACGAGTTGGGTGATGCCTCGAAGAAGGGACTAATTTGTGTGCTAATGGATTTGTTGAATGTCTAGAGTATGTGATATGATAAGGATAAAAAATATACCTATTTTACCCTTACATTTAGCTCATTTCTTGGTTAAAAGTTGTATGTTGTGATCAATTTACTGTTCCCGAGCTCAAAATATGCTTCATTTGATAAATTAGGGTGTTGAGAATTACTTTTGTCAAATTTAACTCATTTGTGCTTAAAAAGACTTGATTTTAAGAGAATTTGACTTAGTTTGTTGTTGTGCAGAAAAGCAGAGGAAAAGCTGGAATTCCCTAGAGGAAAAGCTGGAATTCCCCAGAAATGCGAGGGAAGGTAAAAGTGAAATGCGACCGCATTTCTGAAAAACCGAGACCGTTCCGAGTCGTCCGTGGGTCGTTGTTGACGAGTCTTCTTCACACCTAACCGGCTGTTTTGACCCCGAAACTGACTGGGCAACCTTCCAGCACCTATTTCGTTGCTCCTCAACCATTTTCTACACTATATAAGCTCGAGATTCGAAGTCAAATCCAAGCAGAACTCACTTGGAAGAAAAGGATGGTGACAGAACCCTGGCTCGACGCCAATGAGTAGGGATGCCCGAGGTCCTTCTTAGATGACCAAATTCTAACCCGAGAGAGAGTTAGACATCAAACCTTGTGGTTTGTAGAGAGTTTCACCCATTCCCACTTGTAAAAGCGAGAGAGTGGAGTGCCTTAGCGAACTCTAGAAGGATTGAGTAAATAGAAAAACCCATAATATTTAGCTATCTCCTTTATTTCCAGCTCTTGAATCTTTTCATTATTCTGTATTCTTTACATTATTATCTCAATGAAAATGTGTTCATTTGCTTTTTATCCCATCATGAGTAGCTAAATCCCATTGAGGGGTTCAATGTGGTGAATTCCCTTATGGTTTAATGGCTTGAAAGTGTTTTATTTGCTTAAGTTGTGTTTAATACATGTCATTCTTTATTGAATATCATTCTGATCTTCCTGAGTTTAATTTGATCACTTAGACTTTGCATGCTATGTGAGTTTGATCTCGAAAGGGACAAACGATATCGGTTCTCATAAAGGTGATATAGGAGAAAAAGCTCGAAAGAGATTGTTCGGCGGTATAGGGCAAGCTGCCTAAGGCACCCTATATCGACTATAGGGTTATAGGTTGCATTCGTGAATTATCTATGTCGGAGTCGAGTCACAGAAATGTGCATAACGGTACTCGCTTAGCCTTCTAACGGTTTTTGGAAACAAGGGCCAAATAGAAGTTAAATCTGACCCAATGCATTAAATACACTTAAGTTAGATATTGCATAAGTATGGTTGTTACCTTAGGGATGAATCCATGTTGAATACCTCGTTTTATCTTATTGTTATTCTTTATTATTTTATTGCTTGTTTTGTTTATCTTTTCAAAAACCCAATCAATCAACTTATTTTCTTTGGTAACCGTTTTCAAAAGCAATCATTTGAGCAGTTTCTTCATCAAATCTGAATTTCCAGTTTAGTCCTCGTGGGATCGATACCCTTGGAGTACTTCTAAGGTTTTTTATTACTACGTGCGACAGTGTATACTTGCACTTAAGTGTTGGCTGAATTATTCTTTATTATTTCATCTATCATCTTAACTCACATCCATCTATTCAGCTGACGACGCACCATGATAGCGGACAGAAATGTCGCTATTTTAGTCCTGAATTATTAAGCTTTTTGAGCGCTTTAATTGTGTTTTTATTGAAGAAATCTAAAATAATTTACTATTTTGTCTTTAGGAGCAATTTATGGATTTTTGGTGGAAAAAGGCCCAAAAATGAGCAATCCAAGCCAAATATCCAACCATGGGTCAAAGGGGGAGCCCAAGAGTCAACCATGCTAGAGAAGATCCAAAAAGAATTGAAGTTGGCCCAAGTTTCAAGCCCAAATCCGAGCCTGCTGGGTCTGGAAACCGCACAACGTCAAGACGTTGTGGGGACAGCGTTGTCCCATTTCTTGGCAGACAAGTTGATGATGTCACAGTGTCGCGACGCTGTGCCGATAGCGTCGCGACGCTGCCCCTATTCCAGGCCTATAAATTGACCTCCTTGGTGCCCATTTTTCTCATCAATCAATTCTCCATCCTTTCTTTCCTTTCCTTCCTTGGCTCTTTTTGAGCATTCTCTCAAGGCTTTTTAGCCTTTTTGAGAGTTAAGAGTGGGAAAATTTTGGGGAGCTTTTTGGGAGCACTCTAGGAGGCTCGGGGCGTGCTCGGAGGGATTGCAAGCGCTAGCGACGGGGTCTTCGACGGTCATTTCCTTTTCTCTTATTTTGCTCCAATTTATGCTATCTATTGTATATCTTGTGGATATTTAAGCCATGTATAGCTAAACCCCAATTTGGGGTCTTGAAATGAAAATTCTTAGTTAAATGTTATTATAATTGCCTATCTCTTGCCCTTTTTACTAATTATTTGTATGGATGCTCGTAATGCTGTTTATAATCTGGCCAATTATTTACTGATCCGATTCTTAATGGAAACTCGACGGAGAGAAATTAGGATAGATCATAATCCATACAACTGGTTTAATTGCCCGTAGTGACAGCGGGATTAGTTGATTAAACTTAGACTCCAATAATGAATCAGAGCGTATTAATTAACGAATTTTAATGGCGCTAAGGACACTTAGGTTGTTAAAATGAGTTAGTTATAATTAGGGAAAACTGACAGGAGAACCTATGTGATTAACGGAGATTCTAGGATTATAATTAGTTGGGCAATGAGATACGATAATTGTAATAATTATTTACCTATTAATTGATTTTCAAGACCCCGCTTCTCACTCAAAACTTTTTCTCCATATTTTTCTTATCCCTTGATTGATCAATTTTTAATCTTTAATTGTTTTAATTTTTTAATTCATTTTTAGTTTCATGATTTGGTCCCTAAATAATATTTCTCCCAAGTACCATTAGTGTTCAAGGATTTATTGCTTTGCTCAATTATCGCTTCACCTCCCTGTGGATTCGATACTCGGAATATTTCCGTTTTATATTACTTGCGGCCCGTGCACTTGCGGTATTGGCAACAGTATGTAAACTGTGAAAATATGGGAATGTCTATACAAGAATGGTTGAATATACATGTTGGGGTATAGATGCTTGATTGTGCATATTATGGGAAATGGGAACACTTAGGCCCCATTTGATAACCATTTGGTTTTTGAAAATTAGGCTTAAAAACACTACTCTCATCTATAAGTTTCTTAGTTTTGTTATCTAGCTTCTTCTCATGTTTTCAAAATCCAAGTCAAGTTTTGAAAACTAAAAAAATGAAGTTTTCAAAAACTTGTTTTTGTTTTGCGAATTTGGTTAGAAATTCAAATGTGTCCTTGAAAAAGTTGAAAATCATTGTAAGGAAATTGTGAGAAAAACATAAGCTTAATTTTCAAAAACCAAAAACTAAAAGCCAAATTGTTATCAAATGGGGCCTAAATGTTCTAGAAATATGTGGTTGTTGATGTGGAGCACTCTTAATACGAATGATCTGGTTGTATTAAATGTTTTCAACTTTAATAAAATAGAATGTTCTATTTTGGATAAGCATCGATTGCCTTGAAAGCCCTAAACCTACACTTGAAAAATCTAACATGCTCTGTTTTAGATGATTGAATGTGTCTGAATGGCTCGAATATTCTGAATATAGGGTTGTTGAAGGGTCATTATGATTGGAAAAGAATGAAGGCTTAGGTAGCTAGCACATATTGGACTAGGTGTCGGGATATGTTTTTCAGTTAATTTTAGACGAGGAATCTTTTTGGTTAGGTTACATGCTAAGACAACGTAGGTTTAGTATGAGACCTAATGTATAAAGGGGGATAAATTATATATCCTAAAAGGGATTGTGCCAATTAACTACCTAAGTATATGATGATGTGTTATGACTGAAAAACTAGGTGAGAAGGACTTGGTTTTAGAGACTAGGGGCCAACCACTAATTGTAGATGTAGAGTTTGACCTAAAGCTCACCTATGCACCACCAGTGAGTTGGTTGTTAGAGTATTATGTACACTTAGACCTAGGCGTCTTCATTGGTAAGAGTTGGCTTTGCTGACTGGGTGCCCACTAGCAATAGTGGGTGTAGAGTTTCCTAGGATTCCCACTTGTACACCACTAGTGAGTTGACATGAATGAAGGAAGGATAGTTTAAATTTTCCACGTTGGCCCAAATGAAAGGTCATTAAATTAGATGAATAGTAGGTCTCCATAATGGTACTAGCCTCAAGTTGTCACTGCTAATGCATGTCAGATCTCCTCACAATAGTAACGTTACTTAGTGAGTATTTTTAATACTCATTATTTCTAAAATATTTACTTTAGGTAAGGGGAAGAACGTATCGAGCGTATCATGAATTGTTGTTAGTTGAGCCATGAAAGTTGTTTGATCATGATTTCCAATTAGTTAAGTTTAACTCATTCTTTTCATTTCTTCAATTTTTTTTTAAATTGTGGTTTCTTAATAAGGTTTTAATTACACTTGTAGGTTATCCTTAAGAATCTTTGAGCTTTAATAAAACTTTTCGAAATTTCTTATTTTAACTTGGATTCCAAGCCCAAAAGTTCTGTGTTTAATTAATGAATGTTTCACATTAATATTTGTTCGAAATAAACTTTTTTCTAAAGGAAAATTAGCATGCAGGTAATAATAACTATAGGTAGCAGTCATGAGAAGTATGGTTGTTACAAGTAGGGACATAATAGTAAAAAAAAAAAAAATCTATGATCCTTCGGTTTTAATATATTACAGATAATATAATATATTGTTGATTATAGATGTACATGAATGTGTGATTGGAAACTCCTTTTTGCACTAGGAGGGGTTTTTTACAAGACTAAAGCATCACCAGATCTTAGTTGGTACGGAACTAGTGGTGTGCATGACCTCCCCTATGAAGATGATCGGTCTACAGTTTCATGTATATCAACCTTAAAAGGAAAGGGTAATTGCAACTCTCCTTTATAAAACATATTCATGATCATACTCATACATGGGATCCCAACAAATAAATACGACTTTTATATAACATGAAAGATATACATTGATTCAATCATATAGTTAATACTAGAGCTAACATCATCTAAATACACCCAACCTAACTCTAAGATCATCTAAGTAATGATTTTTCCCTCCAAATATTATTGAGACAATTCCAAGTAAAGAAAGATTTTGGACGTGTTTGTGTCATCAGAGATGAGAGAAAAGATGTACTCTAAAAATTGGCACATCGAAATGAACTTTTTACGCCTCTGGTAAGTTTTCATCATTTGGAATTTGTTTTCTAAGTTGGTCTAAGAACTTGTTTTCGTAGACCAATGAGGGGCGAGGATACGACGAGTAAGCTATGGAGTAAATTACAAACTACTTGTCAAGTAAAATATATCTTAAATATAGGTTCTTTAGTTTGAAGATGAAATCAAACAAAAACATGAAAGAAAATCTTGATGAGTATCATAGAGTAATATCTGAAAAGGAAAATATTGGTGAAACTTTTTCTAATGAAAATCATGCTATTGTTCTTGTAAATTCTTTGCTTGATGCATATAATGATGTGAAATCTGCTATGAAGTTTGGTAGAGATAGTTTGACTACTGAGATTGTGCTTGCTGCTATTAGAGTTAAAGAATAAGAATTAAAAGAAAATAAAAGACCTAATGAGTCCTTGTTTGCTAGAGGGAGATCTGAGAGTCAAAATTCTAAAAATAGGGGAAGAAGCAGAGGTATATCAAAGTCTAGGGAGCTAGTAATAGAAAATGCTACTACTGAAAAAAAGAAGGCCATATTAGGAGATTTTGTCCAGACCTTATGAATAAATAGTCGATGGGAAAGAGGAAAGAAGAGTCTAGTGGAGCCAACATAAGTGAGGAGTGCAATGAGGCCCTTATGACTAGCACCACTAGTGAGGATGATACTTGGATATTAGATTCAGGTTGTTCTTTCCATATGACCCCTAATAAAGAATGGCTAGAAGACTTTCGAACCAGTGTAGGAGGTAAAGTCATGTTAGGAAACCAACACTTTTTTAATGGTAGAAGGTCAAGGGACAATTAGGCTTAGGCTTCATGATGGGAATATTAGGCTTCTTACAAGAGTTAGGTACGTACTTGAGGTTAAGAGAAGCCTAATATCCCTTAGCATGCTACATAAGTTAGGTTACACCATTAGGTTAGAGGGTGGTGTGTTTAAAGTCATGAAGGGCATCTTGGTAGCAATATTGAGAGGGTACCTTAAGGAATCCTTATATACTCCTCAGAAGGTTCAACGGTTGTAGGGTCAAGTGATTTAGTTAAGGAGAGTGACAATTCCAAAACTTCTCTTTGGCACAAATGCTTAGGTCACATGAGTGAGCAAGGAATTAGGGAGTTGGTTAAACAACAAATAATTCCTAGTATTAAAAATGTAGACCTAGATAGGTGTGAACATTGCGTATATGGTAAAAACAAGAGAGTTAAATTTGGGAAGGGTGGTCACTCTCCGCCAAAAGAAAATTAGAATATGTGCATGCCGACTTATGGGGCCTATCGAAAGTGGTTACTAATGGGGGGCTGGATATTTCTTGTTCATTATTGATAATTGCACTAGAAAGGTGTCAGTATATCTTCTTAAAAATAAATCTGACACCTTGAACAAGTTTGTTGAATGGGTAACACTTGTACAAAATCAAACTAGCCTTAGAGTTAAGAAACTTAGTACCGATAATGGGCTTGAGTTTTGTAACCATGAGTTTAAAAACTGCTGTAAGTCTAAAGGCATAGCTAGACATTTGATTGTTGTAGGTACACCTCAACAAAATGGGGCCGCTGAGAGAATGAACCGAACCTTAATGGAGAGAGTTAGGTGCACATTGTCTAATTCATAGCTTTCTCAAAGTTTTTGAGGTGAAGCTATTGCAACAGCATGTTACATTATCAATAGGAGCCCATCCACGGCCATAGGTATTAAACACCACAAGAACTTTGGCAAGGTAGTCCCCCCGATCTATCGCACATGAAAGTTTATGGATGTTTAGCTTATGCTTATTCAAAACAGGGAAAGCTAGATCCAAGGACTAAGAAATGTGTCTTTTTAGGGTATCCTGTGTTGGGTTTTATGCCCAAAAACTCGTAGATAGTAAATGTAACATTTGACCGAACATTAATAAAATGATGTATGATTCATTTATCTTGTTTTTATTGAGCAATCTTGTCTTATTAACCCTAATCCAATAAACTAAACATCCTAGGCTGTTAGTATGAGGCTTGAACTAGTATGTAGGGACATACGGGGATCAATGTTCAAGATACAACCTAAAGGGTCTATAGTATAGGGATAAGGCTGAGTACCTTATCCTGGTGACACTATGAATACGGCCCGCTTTGTATTATGATACAAACGCAATGATCCAATGCGTTCATGTAGTGGACATGCGAGTGGGGGTATTCTGTGCAATGAGTTAGCATAAGACCGGACCGCAAAATAGTTAACCACTAGCTGTAACACCGTTAGCTAGTTAGGTTTCTATTTCACTAGGATGACCTAGGCAACTTGGTATCAATCCTGAGTGGTTTATGAACTCCTGTTCACGAGGGATTGTCCTTTGTTTTGTATGGGTGAGAGTGACCTGCACGCCGACTCAATATGCCTACCATTTTGGGGACAAGACCGAGTGGGGAGCTGGGAACATAATCACACAAGATGGAATTCACTCCTTCCCGACTCTAGGGTAAGTAGAGGTGTGTTCCCTTAAGTGGTGTCTCCAGGTCTTGAATAATGGGCCCTTCCCTCTCTATGGCACGAGAGGGACTTCTGTTTGTTGGTTGGACCTCAAATAGGTTGTTCATTAGAGTGTTGGGTTTTATGCCCTAAAACTCGTAGATAGTAAATGTACATTTTACCGAACATTAATAAAAGTGATGTATTATTCAATGTTTGTATTATATCTTGTCTTATTAACCCTAATCCAATAAACTAAACATCCAAGGCTAATAGAATGAGGCTTGAACTAGTATGTAGGGACATTCGGGGATCAATGTTCAAGTTTTCGCCTAAAGGGTCTGTAGTATAGGGATAAGGCTGGGTACCTTATCCTGGTGACACTATGGATACGGCTCGCTTTGTATATTGATACAAACGTATTGATCCAACGCGTTCATGTAGTTGACATGCGAGTGGGGGTATCCTGTGCAATGAGTTTGCACAAAGACCGGACCGCGAAATAGTTAACCACTAACTGTAACACCGTTAGTTAGCTCGGTTTCTATTTCACTAGGATGACCTAGGCGACTTGGCCTTAATCCTGAGTGGATTATGGACTCTTGTCCATGAGGGATTGTCCTTTGATTTGTACGGGTGAGAGTGGCCTGTTCGCCGACTCAATAAGCCTACCATTTTGGGGACAAGACCGAGTGGGGAGCTGGGAACATAGTCTTACAAGATGGAATTCACTCCTTCCTGACATTTAGGGTAAGTAGAGGTGTGTTCCCTTAAGTGGTGACTTCGGGTCTTGAACAATGGGCCCTACCCTCTCTATGGCACGAGAGGGACTTCTGTTTGTTGGTTGGACCTCAAACAGGTTGTTCATTAGAGGAGCACTGATACTTAAGGACCAAGAGGTAGCCCAGGGGTAAAACGGTAATTTGACCTAGCTGGGGTACGAACACACGTGAAGAGCCAACTTGCTGTTGATGGTCGATATCCGTGGACACAGAAATATATCTGCAGTGAGAAGAGTGCAGCTGTGGTTCTATAGTGGAGTGAACCACAGTTAACGAATATTGATTAACTTGGTTAATGAGTTTAACCGATTAATCTCATATCGTTGGAGCTTCTGATCTGTAGGTCCATTAGGTCCCACCGGTAGCTCACTGAGGGCTTTGAGGAAAATTTCTAAGGGTGGATTGAATATTCGAAGGGGTTCGATTATTCGGTTAAAGTATGAATTGGATTCACATTAAACTATAGGTTAAAATTAATGCACATTTGATGTACATTAATTCTATAGTTAATATAAGAGAGAAATAATTAAATATATGATAGTTAATTATAATGTTAGTTAATTGATGAATTAATTAACATGTTGTTTTAATTTGAATTTTATTAAATTTGATTTAATCGAATTATATTAAAACTTTAGGTTATGTGGTATAATTATGTAAAATTGTTTTATATAATTATTATTAAATTAAATATTGATTTAATTTAATGTATTTAATTATTTATTAATTAAATAATAAATCAACCATCAGTTATTTTAACTGATGGAGATTTATTCTCCACGACCTAGCTTCACGATAGGAGGAGAGAAATAATAGGAAGTGGTTCCGTTACTTTGGTGGTACAGTTGAAGGCTTTCTCTATCGATCGTGAAGGTCTCTCTCTCTCAAGATTGATTCTCTCAGAATTCTCCATTCCAATTCGGCAGAGAACGATACAACTCTCCAAGAAATTCCCTTAGAAATCCCTAGTTCCCACAAACTACCTCTTGCATAATCCTTGTGAGAATACCGGTGTTTCTCTATTGGTGGTGTTCAAGTTCTTAGGATTTTTTCCAGCGAAGGGTTGCTGTTTTTTGGGTGCTTTTGTCAAGAGAATTAGGCGAAACCGGTCGTGATCGTCCTACAAAGTAAGTGTTACTCAATCTCTTGATCACTAGGATCTATTAGCTTAATTTATGATTATTTCTAATAGATCAAGCATGATTTATAACCAAGTTACAGCATGATAAATTCTCTGTATTGTTGCTGTAAAATATGTGTTTATGATCCGTATTGGTATTCCAATCATGATTGAAAATCAGTGTGGTTCTTTGATCGTTTCCGCTGCACTAGGGCTTTAATCCCTGCAATTGGTATCAGAGCCATCTCTGAATTTTTTTTATTGATTGAAATTTGCGGATTCAATTTTTTTTTTGGTGGGATTAATTTGCATTATGAATGTTAATTTGCATTGAACTGGTTAGGTTTAATTGGCCATAGAAATTCGTGTTATTTTGATGTGATCAATTGTAAAGGCCCCTGCGTTTTGGGCAATATTTCATGAATTTCGAGTCTGTAAAGTCCGGGTCTAGTTTAGGCTTGAAAAACGGTGAAGATCGCAACGGAATTTGACCAAAATTGTGAAGAACAGTCGCGGTTCTGCCCAGAAACAAGCTCCAGACGCTACAGCGTCGGGACGCTTGGCGTATTGCGTCCCGACGCTGTCGCGATTTCACGCTACGGATGGTTGAAATCGCGTCAGCGTCGGGACGCTATCGCTAAAGCGTCTCGACGCTGTCACGATTTCACGCGGCGCAGCAGTTTTTTCGTGGAAACGTGAAGTTGCCCTAATTATGCCGGTCCGGTTCGTGAATTTTGGGTTAGCTGGGACCGATTTGGTCCGGTTTAACCCGGTTTGGGCGCGGTTCGAGTTTTTCAAGCCCGGTTCGAAGCGGTTCGGGTCGGTTCAAGGCTTATAGACCGGATTTGGAGCTGCAGTTTTTTGTAATAGGATAGTTTTAAAGCTTTATTAGAGTAATTTTGCTTTAATTTATCCTAGGGGCCAATTAAATCGGTTCAATTGCTATTTAAATGCTTTATGGATGTCATTTAAATAATAATCCCACCTTAGGTTATAAAGCATGCTCATGCATTATGTATGTTATAATATGATTATGATGTATGGGATAATGCATGGTTTTTTCATGATTGATTTATGTATAGTTGAGTTATATAATTATCATGAAAATGAGATAGCATGATGCATACAATTACATAGTTTTAATATAAAAGTTATATTTTAAAATGAATTGTTTGCAGCATGCTACTTTGATTTACCATTTTTGGCAATAATTAAATTGTTTATTTATTAAAAATGGAAATCAAGTTGCATTGAGCATGATACATCCATAGTTTAATATAAAAGTTATATTAAAATTCATGCAATGCAAAGTATATAGTTTATATTTGATTAATTCAAATATGATTGTTAATTAAATTAAACTATAGTATGCATGATTATAGGGCTAATCATTAAAATTTTTGAAATAGTTTAAAATTTATGATTAGAAACCGTCAATCTATAATCAAGATATGCATGCTCACATAGGATCTTAGGTTAAAATGAATTAATTTTAATGAGTTAAAATTAATTAGACCTAAGATCATTTTCTAATAGGATTAGAAATTCTTACTTAGTTTTAAAATAGTTTTAATGAACTAAGTAGGACAAACATTCCTGAGATTATAAGGGAACTCTACCAGTGAAGTTCTGTCTAAGGATTGGAGGTATTTAAGTTGACGGTATACGGAACACCTCCTACCTGGGAACTGATCTGGAACACCGGAGTTGAATTAATCACAGGTTAATGTTAGAATAATGTCGCTAGGTAAATTAAATTTGTTTAATACACCTATACATTAGGTCTTATTATAATAGTTATAATAGGACTAGACTTAGATAAATAACTTAGCCGGATTTATCTAGGTCTAATCAAACCCTAAGATATCCGATAGGTTACTTTAGTGGGAGGAAAATTACATTACTTGATTTAAATCGAGTTTTGCTCCTGCGTCCCTCTATAGTTCACACCGTGAGATCCATGCTCGGCTTCGTGTCGTCATAGAGCGGCCTCCCTTCGGAAAGTGTTTGCATGGGTCAATACCAAGGTGAATGGGGAAAGTAACTATAGTAAGTGGGAGCGGGACGCGTGTCAACGTATCCTTCGGTCTCCACCCCTAGGTCACACCGTGAGAGTCTTATGATCCGCCTGCGTGTTGCCCTGGAGCAACCATCCCTTCGGAGGGCCTGATCATAGGATTTGGAACACCGTGAACTCCTGAATAGGATAGGATCGCTTAGGCTAATTACCAACATTTGTCTTTCCTAACGGTAGCCTGTTGGTCCGTGACTCTGAGATCTGAAAGTGGGAGGGTAACACTTACGGGGAGGAGTTAATTTGTTAACAAATCCTTGACCGAACAACGGTGGTTAATATCTAATGGAATATGAGTTATTCTGGTATTAGAAATTGACTGAGAAGAGTCTCATTTTAGAGGAGGAACAACTGATCACCCTTCAGTGGCTGTTCTTCTAAACCTCTAAAGCATCGTTGCAAAACACAATCATAGTTTTATTAGGGTTCTTTGATTGCTTGTTTGCAAAATTGATTGGATGTATGCAATTGTTTGTATTGCTTGTGTGATGGGTTAAGACAAAGATAACTAATACGGTCAATTGTTTGTTTTTCAGCAATGTCTTCCTCGATTATCTCCTTGCTTAAAAATGAACGACTAACGGGCGAAAATTTTCCACAATGGAAATCGAATCTAAATACCATTCTCGTGGTAGAGGATCTTAGGTTCGTCTTAACGCAGGAATGTCCTCCCGTTCCCCCTCGCACTGCCACTCAGGCAGTAAAGGATGCCCATGAACGCTGGACTAAGGCCAATGAAAAGGTCAAAGTCTATATACTAGTCAGCTTGTCTGAAGTGTTGGCCAAGCGTTACGAAAACGTGGAAACTGCCAGGGAAATTATGAATTCCCTGCAGGAGATGTTTGGACTCCTGTCCTATCAGCTCCACCACGATGCCTTGAAGAACGTCTTCAATGCCAAGATGCAAGAGGGTCAGTCTGTTCGGGAACACGTCCTGGACATGATTAACCAGTTCAATATTGCTGAGGCAAATGGCGGGGTAGTCTGCGAGAGAAGTCAGGTTGCATTCATCCTTCACTCGCTTCCAGCGAGCTATCTGTCTTTCAGGACGAACGCGAGCATGAATAAGATTCAGTTCAACCTGACTACCCTCCTCTCGGAGTTACAGATTTATGAGTCCTTGCAGAAAAGCAAGGGCAAAAATGTGGTAAAAGGAGAGGCCAATGTGGCCCATTCCAAAAAGAAGTTCCTGAAGGGTTCATCCTCAAGGACTAAATCTGTACCTCAAGCTTCTTCATCGAAGCAAATCCAGAAGAGGAAGGGAGACATGGGGAAGGCTCCTGCACAAGCTGTGCAAGGTAAGGGCAAGGCCAAGGTCGTGGCCGACAAAGGCAGATGCTTCCACTGCAATGCAGATGGTCATTGGAAGCACAACTGTCCCCGTTACCTCGTAGAGAAGAAGAGAGAAAAAGAAGGTAAATTCGATTTACTGGTACTAGAGACTTGTCTCGTCGAACATGATGAGTTTGCCTGGATATTGGATTCGGGAGCCACTAATCATGTTTGCTCTTCTTTTTAGGGAAATGATTTCCAACAGCTGGCAGATGGTGAAATGACTCTCAAGGTTGGAACAGGAGAGGTCGTTTCAGCTCGTGCAGTGGGAGCTGCAAAATTATTCTTTAGAAATAAGTTTTTGATTTTAGAGAACTTGTTTTTGGTTCCTAAAATTAAAAGGAACCTTATTTCTGTTTCCGCTTTGTTAGAACAAGAATACTCTATTTCTTTTCAGCTTAATGGAGCAATTATTTCAAGAAATGGTATTTTTATATGTTCTGCTCAGCGTGAGAATAATTTATTTGTGTTAAGACCTACTGATGTTAAGGCTATTTTAAGTCATGAATTGTTTAAAACGGCCGAAACGCAAAACAAAAGGCAAAAGATTTCTCCTTTAAGTAACAATACGTATCTTTGGCACCTTCGTCTCGGTCATATTAACATTGATCGGATCGATCGTTTGGTTAAAAATGGACTTCTAATTGATATAGAAGATACATCTTTACCACCCTGTGAATCGTGTCTCGAGGGTAAAATGACCAAGAGGCCTTTTACTGGAAAAGGTTATAGGGCCAAAGAACCACTTGAACTGATACATTCGGATCTTTGTGGTCCAATGAATGTAAAGGCTCGAGGTGGTTATGAATATTTCATCTCTTTCATAGATGATTATTCTCGATACGGTTACTTATACCTGATGGGCCATAAGTCTGAGGCTCTTGAAAAGTTCAAAGAGTTTAAGGCTGAGGTAGAAAACCTATTGGGTAAAATAATTAAAACGCTTCGATCAGATCGAGGTGGAGAGTATTTGGATCAACGATTCCAGGACTATATGATAGAACATGGAATCCAATCCCAACTCTCGGCACCTGGTACACCTCAGCAGAATGGTGTATCAGAAAGGAGAAATAGAACCTTGTTAGACATGGTTCGATCTATGATGAGCTATGCGTAGTTGCCTAGCTCGTTTTGGGGGTATGCAGTAGCAACTGCAGTACATATTCTTAACAACATTCCCTCAAAGAGTGTTTCTAAAACTCCTTTTGAGTTATGGAAGGGGCGTAAACCTAGTTTGCGTTACTTCCGTATCTGGGGTTGTCCTGCACATGTGTTAGTGACTAATCCTAAGAAATTGGAACCACGTACTAGAATATGCCAATTTGTTGGATACCTGAAAGAAACGAGAGGTGGTCTTTTCTACGACCCTCAAGATAATAAAGTATTTGTGTCGACAAATGCAACTTTCTTGGAGGAAGACCACATTCGAGATCATAGACCACGAAGTAAGTTAGTATTAGGAGAAGCTACAGAAGGATCAACAAGGGTTGTTGATGAACCTGGTGCTCCAACAAGAGTTGTTGGAGAATCCAGTTCTTCTCGTCAATCTAGTCCTCCTCACGTAGTGGGAGAGCTTCGACGCAGTGGGAGGGTTGTGATACAACCTAACCGCTACTTGGGTTTAACGGAAACACAAGTAGTCATACCTGATGACGGCGTAGAAGATCCATTGTCTTATCGTCAGGCAATGAATGACGTAGATAAGGACGAGTGGGTCAAAGCTATGGACCTTGAGATGGAGTCTATGTACTTCAATCAAGTTTGGGAACTTGTAGATCCACCTGAAGGGGTTAAACCCATTGGGTGTAAATGGATCTATAAGAGGAAAAGAGATGCTGCTGGGAAAGTACAGACTTTCAAAGCGAGACTCGTAGCAAAGGGTTATACCCAACGAGAAGGGGTGGACTATGAAGAAACCTTTTCTCCAGTTGCTATGCTTAAGTCCATAAGAATTCTCTTATCCATTGCCACGTTTTATGACTATGAAATATGGCAAATGGATGTCAAGACAGCTTTTTTGAATGGCAACCTTGACGAGAGTATTTTTATGTC
This sequence comes from Luffa aegyptiaca, assembly GCA_017139565.1. Classification (NCBI taxonomy): domain Eukaryota; kingdom Viridiplantae; phylum Streptophyta; class Magnoliopsida; order Cucurbitales; family Cucurbitaceae; genus Luffa; species Luffa aegyptiaca. Next base: position 32,392,592 of record CM029397.1, read on the forward strand.
TCAGCCCGAAGGGTTCATAACCCAAGGTCAGGAGCAAAAGGTTTGTAAACTGAATCGATCCATTTATGGGTTGAAACAGGCTTCCAGATCTTGGAATATCAGATTTGATACAGCGATCAAATCTTTTGGCTTTGACCAGAATGTTGATGAGCCTTGTGTATACAAGAAAATCAACAAGAATAAAGTAGCTTTCCTCGTACTTTATGTTGACGACATCCTACTCATTGGGAATGATGTAGGGTATCTGTCTGACGTAAAAGAATGGCTAGCGGCCCAATTCCAAATGAAAGATTTGGGTGAGGCCCAATATGTTCTTGGCATCCAGATTATTCGGGATAGAAAGAACAAAACGCTAGCTCTGTCTCAAGCAACGTATATCGACAAGATGTTGGCCCGATATTCGATGCAGAACTCCAAGAAGGGCTTATTGCCTTTCAGGCATGGGGTTCACTTGTCTAAGGAACAGTCTCCTAAGACACCTCAAGAGGTTGAGGATATGAGACGGATTCCCTACGCCTCTGCAGTGGGTAGCTTAATGTATGCTATGCTATGCACGAGGCCTGACATCTGTTATGCTGTAGGGATTGTCAGCAGATATCAGTCAAATCCAAGGTTAGACCACTGGACCGCCGTTAAAGGAATCCTCAAGTACCTTAGGAGAACGAGGGACTACATGCTGGTGTTTGGGGCTAAAGAGTTAGTTCTCACTGGATACACCGACTCTGACTTCCAAACTAACAAGGATTCTAGGAAATCCACGTCAGGGTCAGTTTTCACCCTTAACGGGGGAGCTGTAGTTTGGAGAAGTATAAAGCAAGGATGCATAGCAGACTCCACAATGGAGGCTGAGTATGTAGCTGCTTGTGAAGCAGCGAAGGAAGCTGTTTGGCTAAGGAAGTTCTTGACAGATTTGGAAGTTGTTCCAAATATGAACTTGCCCATTACGTTATACTGTGACAACAGTGGGGCTGTAGCCAATTCAAAGGAACCTCGCAGCCACAAACGAGGTAAACACATAGAGAGGAAGTATCATCTGATTCGTGAGATTGTGCAAAGAGGAGATGTGGTCGTGACCAAGATCGCTTCCGAGCACAACATTGCTGATCCGTTTACGAAGGCCCTCTCGGCTAAAGTGTTCGAGGGTCATCTAGAAAGTCTAGGTCTGCGAGACATGTATATAGCGTAATCTAGGGCAAGTGGGAGATGTGTAATGGGTGTAAGGATGCCCTAGTTTATTGTATTTTGTATATTTACCTTTCATGTAATGTACAACATACATGTACCATTTCCAGCTTTGGATTATATTGTATATACTTTCCCCCGTAACTTGAGTTTTAGTTCAAGTGGGAGTTTGTTGGGTTTTATGCCCTAAAACTCGTAGATAGTAAATGTACATTTGACCGAACATTAATAAAAGTGATGTATTATTCAATGTTTGTATTATATCTTGTCTTATTAACCCTAATCCAATAAACTAAACATCCAAGGCTAATAGAATGAGGCTTGAACTAGTATGTAGGGACATACGGAGATCAATGTTCAAGTTTTAGCCTAAAGGGTCTGTAGTATAGGGATAAGGCTGGGTACCTTATCCTGGTGACACTATGGATACGACCCGCTTTGTATATTGATACAAACGTATTGATCCAACGTGTTCATGTAGTTGACATGCGAGTGGGGGTATCCTGTGCAATGAGTTTGCACAAAGACCGGACCGCGAAATAGTTAACCACTAACTGTAACACCGTTAGTTAGCTCGGTTTCTATTTCACTAGGATGACCTAGGCGACTTGGCCTTAATCCTGAGTGGATTATGGACTCCTGTCCATGAGGGATTGTCCTTTGATTTGTACGGGTGAGAGTGGCCTGTTCGCCGACTCAATAAGCCTACCATTTTGGGGACAAGACCGAGTGGGGAGCTGGGAACATAGTCTTACAAGATGGAATTCACTCCTTCCCGACATTTAGGGTAAGTAGAGGTGTGTTCCCTTAAGTGGTGACTCCGGGTCTTGAACAATGGGCCCTACCCTCTCTATGGCACGAGAGGGACTTCTGTTTGTTGGTTGGACCTCAAACAGGTTGTTCATTAGAGGAGCACTGGTACTTAAGGACCAAGAGGTAGCCCAGGGGTAAAACGGTAATTTGACCTAGCTGGGGTACGAACACACGTGAAGAGCCAACTTGCTGTTGATGGTCGATATCCGTGGACACAGAAATATATCTGCAGTGAGAAGAGTGTAGCTGTGGTTCTATAGTGGAGTGAACCACAGTTAACGAATATTGATTAACTTGGTTAATGAGTTTAACCGATTAATCTCATATCGTTGGAGCTTCTGATCTGTAGGTCCATTAGGTCCCACCGGTAGCTCACTGAGGGCTTTGAGGAAAATTTCTAAGGGTGGATTGAATATTCGAAGGGGTTCGATTATTCGGTTAAAGTATGAATTGGATTCACATTAAACTATAGGTTAAAATTAATGCACATTTGATGTACATTAATTCTATAGTTAATATAAGAGAGAAATAATTAAATATATGATAGTTAATTATAATGTTAGTTAATTGATGAATTAATTAACATGTTGTTTTAATTTGAATTTTATTAAATTTGATTTAATCGAATTATATTAAAACTTTAGGTTATGTGGTATAATTATGTAAAATTGTTTTATATAATTATTATTAAATTAAATATTGATTTAATTTAATGTATTTAATTATTTATTAATTAAATAATAAATCAACCATCAGTTATTTTAACTGATGGAGATTTATTCTCCACGACCTAGCTTCACGATAGGAGGAGAAAAATAATAGGAAGTGGTTCCGTTACTTTGGTGGTACAGTTGAAGGCTTTCTCTATCGATCGTGAAGGTCTCTCTCTCTCAAGATTGATTCTCTCAGAATTCTCCATTCCAATTCGGCAGAGAACGATACAACTCTCCAAGAAATTCCCTTAGAAATCCCTAGTTCCCACAAACTACCTCTTGCATAATCCTTGTGAGAATACCGGTGTTTCTCTATTGGTGGTGTTCAAGTTCTTAGGATTTTTTCCAGCGAAGGGTTGCTGTTTTTTGGGTGCTTTTGTCAAGAGAATTAGGCGAAACCGGTCGTGATCGTCCTACAAAGTAAGTGTTACTCAATCTCTTGATCACTAGGATCTATTAGCTTAATTTATGATTATTTCTAATAGATCAAGCATGATTTATAACCAAGTTACAACATGATAAATTCTCTGTATTGTTGCTGTAAAATGTGTGTTTATGATCCGTATTGGTATTCCAATCATGATTGAAAATCAGTGTGGTTCTTTGATCGTTTCCGCTGCGCTAGGGCTTTAATCCCTGCATAGAGGAGCACTGGAACTTAAGGATAAAGAGGTAACCCATGGGTAAAACGGTAATTTGACCTAACTAGGGTACGAACACACGTGAACGACTGACTTTCCGTTATTGGTCGATATCCGTGGACACAGAAAAATATCTACAGTGAGAAGAGTGCAGCTGTGGTTCTTTAGTGGAGTGAACCATAGTTAACGAATATTGATTAACTTGGTTAATGAATTTAGCCAATTAATCTCATATCGTTGGAGCTTCTGATCTGTAGGTCCATTAGGTCCCACCGGTAGCTCATTTAGGGCGTTGAGGTAAATTTCTAAAGGAGAATTGTATATTCGAAGGTGTTTGAATATTAAGTTTAAAATATGAATTTGATTCATATTAAAACTATAGATTATAATTAATGCACATTGGATGCACATTAATACTATAGTTTATTTGAGAGAAATATAATTAAATATATGATATTTAATATTAATTAATTGTTGAATTAATTAATTATTTTTTTAATTTAATTTAATTAAATTTGATTTAATTGAATTACATTAAAACTATAGGTTATGTGGAATATTTGTATAAATGTGATTTATATAAATGATAATTAAATTAATTGTTAATTTAATTGGTTAATTGATTATTAATTTTATTTTTGAATAATAATTAATTATCTTATCAGTTTTAACTGATAAGAATTTGTCAACCCCACTAACCTAGCCTTGCTCCATGATTTGAGAGGGTTTTAAGGGGAAGTTAGTTTTCATCCGTTTGATTACTTCCTTCTTTTGATCGATAATCCCTCTGGTTCTCACGTAAGACTTTCACACTCTCTCTCATTCTCTCGTGTATTCCAGAGAAAAACTCTAGAATTCCCTTAGAGTTGTTTGCTCCCACAAGCAATCTCAACCTAGTTCCCAAGGAGAATACCGGTGCAACTCTATTGGTGGTGTTCGTGAACAATTCCAGCAAAAGGAAAGAGTTCTTGCTTCTGTTTTTTGAAGGATCAATCAGGGGTATTGGCGAAACGATCAAGAATTCCAAGAAAAGTAAGTTTTCTTCAATCTTTGATCATTAGGATCATACTTTATATTAGATCTAGGGTTTTGATCCATAAAATGCATGCTTATATAATCTGTTTACAGATTTATTTATTGTTATATGTTGCTGTAAAATTCTTTGCAATCCGTATTGGTATTTCAATTAAAATAGAAATACAGTGTGGGTTCTGTAAATCTTCCGTTGCGTAGGGCTTTTATCCCTTCATCCTGAGGGTATTAAAGGGTACAAGTTATGGTGCTTAGAACCCAATAATGCTAAAATCCTAATAAGTAGAGATGTTGTCTTTAATAAAAATAAAATGGGGTATGTAGAAGAGAAAACAGAGTCTAATCCTATAGATGAACCTCCCTTAACTACTTGCCAAACTAATCAAGTAGATGAACCAATTATAGATCATGATACTACATACTTTAGAACAGATAACTACACAGGAAGTAGCTGACGTGCGGCGTGCGGGTGCACACCCTGCTCGAGTGAAAGTATACACTATCAAGTAATAAAGTGGAGAGTACTTCGAATATCGTACCCAAGGGAGACAGTGACTAGTTGAAAAACACAAGATTCTGCAAAACAAGAACCTCCTCTAAATCTACAACTGAAGATGGTAACCAAAGAAATATTTTCAATGGAGGTTTGATTTAAAACAGAAATAGAAATAAGCAAATAATTGAAAGCGATAAAGATATATGAGATAAGCGGGAAAAATCAAATAGTATCAACCAAAAGCCTTAGATTGCACCCACCTTTGCGCTAGCAACTTACTCAAGCATTGCAAACGGTTGAAGAACACTATCTATGGAGCCCACGTAGACATGGTGCATATAGAATCCTCCAGTTGTGCTCGCAAATGCCCTGACAACTAGATTGTGAGTTAAATCTTACTTCTATTCAACTCCATTGTAGGTGCCTTCAGAAGACTAAGCACACTAGACATCTATTTCTAGGGCTAATTGAAACTTAGATAAGCAATGCTCACAACTCTTAAAACTCTACTAGTTCCAGTCCTATTTCTAGGATGCAAGAAAATAAAGTCCTATTTCTAGGATCTTTTCCACTATTGTTTTTGCGAACACGCGCATTTAACTCCAACCTTTCGACCATCAGCTAAACACAAACTATGCTAACTTAAGTGATCAGTTTAAGCTAAGAATGAAACTTAAACTTTAGCAAAAACAAACAATGTAAGAGGAAGCAAGGTTGGCTTTGCGTAGGTGGGGCTTTCTTCTACTCAAGGTATCCACATAATTGAATCCTCGAGAAGAAGCTAAGCTCATTGATGAAAGTAAAGTGCAAGACAAAGAATAAAGAATGCACAAAGTAGAAGAATAAACTAAATTCATATTAATTAAATATAATGAGTATAAGAATGATAAACTTACAACTTAAAATTTAAGGAAAATAGAAAAGTACAGTAGCTCAAAGTAAAGACTATGAAAATAAAGTGCTAGACTCGACTAAGGATCTTCCTCTCTCTATCTTGTTGGGTTTTATGCCCTAAAACCCGTAGATAGTAAATGAAACAAATTAAACGATCTCAATAAAGCGTTATTTGAGTGATTCAGTAATTTGGTTATTGAATAATCGAGTTTGCATTAATAAACCCTAAATCCAATAAACTAAGATCCAAGGTTGTTTAAATGAAACTTGGACTGGTATGTAGGGACATACGAGAAGGATTGGAATTCCGTAATTCCGTAAAGCGGAAGCGTGATTGAGATCGATTCGTAATTAATTTTGTTTAATCTAAAATACCAATACATTGCCAATAATCTTAGAACTATTCTAAAGTTATATTAAGGCTAATCATACAAAAATATTAGATCTAAATCTAATTTATATAGTAACAAATTACATACTTTCGTTGACGACTCAGATTAAATTCACCAACTGCTTGTGAAATAATCACGAACTACTGCGAACACCACCACTATGGCTACACCGGTATGACTCTGAGACTTCTAGAGGAAATAGAATGATGGGAGTCTAGAGGGAGCCTTCAGGGGAATTCTCTGAGAGTAGGAGAATGAATGGGATACCTTACACCCCATCCCAGGGGTCCTATTTATAGGGAAAAGGTCATGAATAAGATCTAATCAAATTTATTATCTTATTCACATTTAATTTAATAAATAAATAATTAATTCCATAATTAATTAATTACCCAATTAAATATCATATATTTAATCTTAGGGATTTTATTAAATTATTTATATTAATTTGAATCTAATTCATATTAATTATTTGAACTCTTTCAAATATTTTCTCTCAAGAATTAATTTTGAAATTAATTCAAAATTATATTATAAAGTTTCATAAACTTTATATTATAATGTATCAATATACATTATATGATTCCCCTAAATAAATTGAACACTTTCAATTTACAATTTATACTTAATTGCCTCAAGTCTCTTTACGAGCTACCAATGGGACCTAATGGACCTACAGATCAAAAGCTCCAACAATACGAGACTAATTGGCTAACTCATTAACCAAGTTAGTCAACATTCGTTAACTGTGGGTCACTCCACTAAAGACCCACAGCTGCACTCTTCTCACTGTAGAATATTTATGTGTCCACGGATATCTACCAATGCAGTAAGTCAATCCTTCACGTGTGTTCGTAACACCAGCTAGGTCAAATTACCGTTTTACCCCTGGGTTACCTCTGGTTCTTTAAGTACCACTGATCCCTCTAATGAACAAGTTGTTTAGGGTCCAACCACTAAACAGGAGTTCCTCTCGGGCCAGGAGAGGACGACGCGCCTTTGTTCAAGCCCCGGAATCAGTCCTTAAGGGAACACACATCTACTTTCCCCAATAGGGGAAGGAGTGAATTCCATCTTGTACTGTTATGTTCCCAGCCCCCATTCGGTCTTGCCCCTGAAATGGTAGGATTATTGAGTCGGCGAACTGGCCACTCTCGCCCATACAAATCTAAGGACAATCCCTCTTGAAAGTGGTTCATAACAGACTCAGGATTTGAGATTGAGTTTTCTAGGTCATCCTATTGAAATAGAAATCTAAACTAGTTAACGGCGTTACATCTAGTGGTTACTATTCCGCGGTCTGGTCTTATGCAAACTCATTGCATAGGATACCCCCACCCGCATGTCTACTACATGGATGCTTTGGATCATTGCATCTGTATCGAATACAAGGTGGGTCGTATCACATAGTGTCACCAGGATAAGGTACCCAGCCTTATCCCTATACTATAGATCTTTTAGGTTGTTACTTGGACACCGATCCACGTATGTCCTCACATACTAGTCGAAGTTTCGTTTAAACAACCATGGATCTTAGTTTATTGGGTTTAGGGTTTATTAATGCAAACTCGATTATTCAATAACCAAATTACTGTATCACTCAAATAACGCTTTATTGAGATCGATTAATTGGTTTCATTTACTATCTACGAGTTTTAGGGCATAAAACCCAACAATACGGGGATCAGTGTCCAAGTAATAACCTAAATGGTCTATAGTATAGGGATAAGGCTAGGTACCTTATCCTGGTGACACTATGTGACACGACCCACCTTGTATTCGATATAGATGCAATGATCCAAAGCATCCATGTAGGAGTCATGCGGGTGGGGGTATCCTATGCAATGAGTTTGCATAAGACCGGACCGCGAAATAGTATCCACTAGATGTAACGCTGTTGACTAGTTTAGATTTCTATTTCAATAGGATGACCTAGATAACCCAATCTCAATCCTGAGTCTTTTATGAACCCCTTTTCAGGAGGGATTGTCCTTAGATTTGTATGGATGAGGGTGGCCAGTTTGCCGACTCAATAATCCTACCATTTCAGGGGCAAGACCGAATGGGGGCTAGAAACATAACAGTACAAGATGGAATTCACTCCTTCCCCTATTGGGGTAAGTAGATGTGTGATCCCTTAAGGGCTTATTCCGGGGCTTGAACAAAGACGCGTCGTCCTCTCCTGGCCCGAGAGGAACTCTTGTTTAGTGGTTGGACCCTAAACAACTTGTTCATTAGAGGGATCAGTGGTACTTAAGGAACCAAAGGTAACCCAGGGGTAAAACGATAATTTGACCCAGCTGGTGTTACGAGCACACATGAAGGATTGACTTACTGCATTGGTCGATATCCATGGACGTAGAAATATTCTACAGTGAGAAGAGTGCAGTTGTGGGTCTATAATTGAGTGAACCACAGTTAACAAATATTGATTAACTTGTTTAATGAGTTTAGCCAATTAATCTCACATCGTTGGAGCTTCTGATCTGTAGGTCCATTAGGTCCCACCGGTAGCTCATTTAGGGCGTTGAGGTAAATTTCTTAGGGAGAATTAAATATTCGAAGGTTTTCAAATATTAAGTTTAAAATATGAATTTGATTCATATTAAAACTATAGGTTAAAATTAATGCGCATTGGATGCACATTAATACTATGGGTTATATGAGAGAGTTATAATTAAATATATGATATTTAATTATAGTATTAGTTAATTATTGAAGTAATTAATTGTTTGTTTTAATTTATTTTAATTAAATTTGATTTAATTAAATTGCATTGAAACTATAGGTTATATGAGAATGATTATATAAATATGATTTATATAAACAAATTAAATCAATTATTGATTTAATCATTTAATTAAATTGATTTATCACTTATGGTAACTGATAAATCGTGATGGTTCCCTATTAACTGACGTTGCACGTTCAAATGGGAGAGCATGTAGGAGAAAGTGAAGGCGGTTAGTTGGTTCTCTGATTCGTCTCTCTCGCTCTCATTCTCTCACTCTTTGATTCTCTCTGCAATCACAGAGAAGAAAATAATTTCCTTAGTCTCTTTGGGTTCCCACAAGCCACTCAACGATATCCTTAGTAGAATACCGGTGTCGCTTCGTGGTGGTGTCCAGCGAGGAGGCGTTGCTGGAATTTTTCTGCTAGAACGGGAATTTGGCGAAACGATCAAGGCTTCCAAGAAAAAGTAAGTTTTCTTTGATCTTTGATCAGTAGGATCAAATTTAGATTAGATCTAATTTTTTCTGAATTTTTTCAAGTAGTTTAGAATAGTTTACACCATGCTTAATCTCTTGAAATTCATAGAATTGTTCTGGAATTTTGGCCCAATGTATCAGTGTTTTCAAAGAAACCAAATTAATAACAAAAAGGTCTGATATACGCTTCCGCTGCAAGGAATTTTAATCCTTCATATCTAGCTTGCTCTTGACCTCTTTCAAGGGGAGATAAGCCTTTCTCTTCTTCTTCTTTTGAATGGGTGAACCGACAGAGGCTGAAAGATCTGGAACTCGAAGTGGTTACTGATGTGGAATTTTCCTACCGCAAGCGCACGGGTCAAGTAATAATAAAGTGATTGTGAAATCGAGTGTCGTCCTCTGGATTGGATTTTTAAGTTAGATTAACTACCATGAATATTCTTGTTCAATTTTATTTAGGGACCAAAAAGTAATGAATTTTAGAAACTAAGGTAATGCAAATTAAAGATGTGAAATTCAATTGAGAGAATACTTAGGGAATTGACTTCATCAATTTAATCTAGGATTGATTTTAGGGAATGAATTATAACGCACAATGGTTTTATGAGTCTAAGAACCTTTAATCACAACTACCTCTCCCGAGTATAATTGATTCTCATGCAAATTAACTAACTTGATATCCCTATCTAAGTTCTTTAACATGCAAGACATTTAGTTCTTTTTGACCAATTCTAAAGTTACTCTAAATTCCGCCACAAGTTTAGAATTTCTACTTTAGTCATGCAATCTTAATTATGTCTACGCTAAATCCCCTCTCTCGAGCAAGACTCAACACTTAGATCATTCAACTAATGGCCAATTAATTGAAAGCAATAAATTAAGAATGCAAACATAAAACAATTGCACAATTCAACCCATAAATCAATCCATAAACTAAAAAAACTACATCAATCCCTAAGTAACAAGCTTAGCTACTCATACATGGCGTTACAAGATAAACTAAGCATGAAAAAGCCATTAAATCTAACTAAAGTAAGAGGGAAAGAAGATTAAACACTAGGTGGCCGAGATCGCACGTCCCCGTCACGATCACCACGAACAAAGTCTTCAATCCCGCTCTCCCCCGCTTGCTTCAACTTCCCAAAGAGGGGTTTTTCTCTCAGTTTTCGACTCTAAATCTCCCAAAAGAAGTCCCCCAAATCAGACCTAATCGTAAAATATATAGGGCAAAAATTCGAGACAGCGTCGCGACGCTGTCGCGATACCACGAATCTGGAAATTTCAACCGAGAGCGTCGCGACGCTGTGACTTTTTTATTTTTTTGCTCTCGGCTGGGCTGAATTTGACTTCTTCCAACTTGATCCTTTTTCAATCTTTAGCCCTTATTTATGTCCCGAACACGCAATTAGCTCCAATATTTATTTCCTACAAATACAACACAAAAACGCATCATTTTGGCCAATAAATTATAAAAGACTAGCTTAATTAATTAGAGAAAAATAGCTAGCTATGCTCGCTATCAGTTACAAGATGAGAAGGGAGAAAAACTGAAAAACTATCCTAAGGACGAATTTCCGAGCTCCCTTTGCTTTTTGCATCTTGGTCGCCTTTTATAGACCTTGGAAGGTAGGGTTGGCTGTCGAGATCAGTGTGAGAGAGTCTTAGAAGGTAAAAGTCCACGATCCCTGGAGATTTGATACGAGATTTGTGATTTTTGGATGAATATGTGAAGATCCCGTGAATCTCGGAATTCTGTCGAAAAGCCCAGTTGCGGCTGCAAAGTCGGCCGCAAAATCTCTGTGCACTGCCTTGACACTTCAGTCTTCAGTTGAGGCTACTTTCCTTATTGGTTTGCGGGTGCATTTTGAACGCATCTTCCACATCTTCAAGACCAAACGTGGGCGCAAATCTTCAACTTCAACTCTTTTGCTCTGCTACTTTTAATCTCCATTTGCGTGCACATTTCCCTTACAAAACTCTCTTCACAAAAACATTAAACTTGGATAAATTCTTGCAAAAGTAATATCTTTTTGTACATTTTAAGCATAAATTCTATACTTCTAAGATTTTCCGCATGATCTTAAGACTTTTTCTATATTGACTCTAAGAGATAAGATTTTAAGCTCAAAGTCCTTGCTTTCCAAGCAATAACCTAGGTTTTTAAGGCTAAATAACGCACATAAATGAGCGTTATCAGTAACTAGTGAGGATGAGGTAGAGGATGACAAAAATTTGGCTAATTACCAATTGACTAGGGATAGGGAAAGAATGACCATTGTCGCTCACACCAATGGTATAAAAGGTTTGACTCCTATATGTTATCCATTAACTTTTGTAGAAGTAAGTATGATAGTTGTGTTTACTTTAAACAAATATCTAATGTTCAAATCATCTACTTACTACTTTATGTTGATGACATGTTGATTGCTTGTAAATCGATGCATGAGATAAACAAGTAAAAAGGTCTTTTAAAGAAAGAATTTGAAATGAATGGCTTAGGTAAAGCAAAAAGGATACAAGGAACGGATTAATGATATTAATGAGATGCATGATATTCCATATGCTAGTACTGTTGGGAATCTTATGTAAGTCATGGTATGTACTAGTCCTGACCTTGCACATCCACTCAGTGTTGTTAGTAGATTTCTTGCTAATCCTGGTAAACAACATCGGAATGTTGTAAAGTGGATCCTTAGATATCTTGCATGTCACATGGAATTATGTCTTGTTTATGGTGGAGCAAATACAGTTTGTTGTAAAATGAATGAAATAGAAATAGTTGGATATGTTGATGTTGATTATGCTGCTGATACTGATAAGCGTAGATCGTTGACTGGTTTTGTGTTTAAGCTTTTTGGTTGTACAATAAGCTGGAAATCTAGTTTACAATCTATAGTTGCATTATCTGCAACTGAATAATATGAGTATATTGCATTAACTGAAGCTATTAAGGAATCTTTATGGCTTAAGGGAATTGTATCTGAATTATGTTGTAGTGATAATGTTTCTGTAACTATATTTTGAGATAGTCAAAGTGGATTACACTTATCGAAAAATCATTCTCACCACGAAAGAACTAAACATATTGATGTGTGTTATCATTTTTTTTGGGATGTCATCAATAATAGTTTAGTTTCTGTTAAAAAGGTTGCTACTGAATTAAATGTCGCTGATATGTTTACAAAAGCAGTTTCAAGTGAAATATTTAACCTTTGTGTGAGAATGTTGCAGCTTGAAAATGGGTGATAATTAAGGCAAAATAATTGGAAGCAAGCTCCACAGTTTTTGGTTTCTTGATAAATAGAAATCAAGGTGTAGATTGTTAGAATTGTTTTCAATTTATCAATTTCTAGTATTTGCTTACTTAAATTCAATTTAGAATATTGATGAATTAGGTATTTTTTAACTTGCTTCCATATATTTTTTATGCTTTAATGATATTTTTTATTTGGATCCAAAGATAAAAGAAAACCTCATTGGTTTTATCCCTTAGTTAAAAAGCTTTTACCCATTCATTTACCATTACCCATAAGCCCATATATACATATGATGGATGAGTGATGTATGTGTGTGATAGATGAGTGTGATGTGAGTGATGTACTATACCATTCATTTATTTCCAAGAGAGAGATTAGGGCTTTAAGAAAAGCAAAAAGAAGAAAAGATATTTCTCCATTCTTGCTTCCCCCATTTCCTTCTTTTTTGTTACTCTAAACCGAGAGAAACTGAGAGAAAGAAGGAGGAGGACTTTCCGTTGGCGCCGTCCGGAGAGGGAGGAGAAGATCGACGCCGCTGCAGTCCGTGCACTGCCACGTGGGGTGTTGCTAGCGTCGACGTCGTGGTTGAGAGGAGAAAGAAAGAATCGTTTTGGGTATTCTTTCTTCTAAGATCCAAATCCTCAAGGTTGTATTGTTCCTCTTCAATCTTTGAGTTGCTTTCTTGTTTAATCTCTTTTGGCTCTATTTTCTTTTTCATCGTACTGATTTATGCATCATTTCGATCTCTAATAATATTGTCTGGCAAAGGCCTATAAGCCCTTTGCAAGTGGAGTAGGTCTATTGACTGAACCACTATAATATCTTGTGTTCGATCTCTATAAACATTTTTTTCTGCTTACTTTAATAATCTGTCCAACACTGTTTCTGGTAACAAAATGCTCTAAAACTTGGATAATTCTTGCTAATAAATTGTAAATAAACTCGGGATAAGTCTAGGGCATAATAACAAATACAAATAAAAATAAATATTAAAATAAAGTAATACATTGGAAAATTCTTACCTGGTTATTAATTGTTTTTTAAGAAAAAACAAATTGTAGTCTATCTATTAGTTTCAAAACTCAATATTTCGCCATTGAAATTTACAAAATTGGTTCTTTTTTTTTTTCTTTTGAAATAACTTACAAAATTGGTTCTACTGTCAACCTTTTGTTAGCTAGAATGATAGAAATTAAATATAAATTTCTATGATAAAATAATTGGGTTTTTTTGGCCAATTATTACACATTTTATAATAATACCTTGCTTACATGACAAAATTAATGATTACACACTTAATTTGTTTTTAATTTAATACAAATTAAATATAAAAAAAAATTTAATAGACATAAAATTGTTTTATTAAATATTTTTCCATTACTTAAATTACCAAATTATTTGTTAATTATGTGTTTAATTAAATGTTAAAATATAAGTTAGATTAAAGATTGTTTACCACCCCTAAAGGTATAGGCACTACTACAAATTTGGCCTTTGTTGACAGATTCTCGATTTTCAATCTCATATTTTTGATAGATTATCTCAAAAAAAAAAAAAAAAAAAAGAAAGCATATATTATATAATTACAGTTAAGTTGTCATTGGATTACACATAATGTATATGAAAAATCAAACTCTTTCTCGAATGACCTTATTCTAACCAAATACATATATATCATTTACATAATGTAAACGTCATATAATTGGCTCCACTTAAATGGTCTTATTCTTTTACCTTTGATATATTAAGGGATAAAGAGAATTTGAAATATTGATTGATATCATCCTCTACGACAACGATGGTGAGTAGAGCAACCTCGATTATGAGGATTAGCAGGAATAGGTGTAGAAATCGATGAAGGACAACCTGGAGGTGGTGTTGGCTGATTGCATTGGTCGATTTTAAGATGTTTTTGCTCCGTTGCTACTTCTTGGCCCATCACCAACATGCTAATTAAAACTAAACTTATCACCCATGAGTTCATTTTCTTTCTCTCTAATCACAATTTCTCTTCCTCTTCTTTCTTCTTTTTTTGCTTCTTAATTAATGACTTCTCTTTGTCTTTTCCTCCATATTTATTAGTTTCAAAAATGGAACAATGCTAAAAAACGTTAGAGAGGGAGGAAGTTATCTAAAATGAACCACCACTGGATCTTCCTTGCTATTTTCAGGCCTTTGGAATGGATTGAGAGATCCTCTAGTGATGGAATTTGAGAGGGAAAGTGCTTGGGTTTCAAGTTTGAGAGAGCTAGCTTTTGAGTTCTTGAGCTTGAGGGATGAATTTGGCAGCATAACACTAGTTTTTCTAGCCTTGTTTCTTCAACAATTCATCCTCTATTTAAAGAATAAGACATGTTGAGTTGAAGCACCATGGATTGACACCAAAACTAATCCCAATTTGAGTGGGATTAGTTGGCTATTTGAGGAAGTGTGCATGGGTTTAGTCACCATGCACTCCACCTCCTAAAATTCAATTTCTTTTGAATTTAATTAATTCAATTGAAATTGAATTTTAGTTAATTGATTTTTTAATTAATCAATAATCTGGAAATCTTTTTCCAATTTTGAATTTTGAATTTTTAAATTAATTCATAATTAATTTAAAATAATTATTAATTAAATAATCAATTATATAATTAATTTAATATCTAATATTAAATTAATATTTTGCTACCAATCCCGATCATTTCCAAAATTCAATTTCTCAACCATGAATCCCTATTCATGTGCTCGATATTTAAATCATATTTAAATATATCAAACTCTCAAAATTAGGTTTAACCAAAAAACCCGACGTGTCGGTAATATCCAATATGACCAATATATTCCCTAAATCGAATTTGAGCAATTTGAATTCTTTCCATCATATTGTTCCAAAGTTTATTCCTTGAGCTAGCAAAGGGACCTAATGGACCTACATATCATGGGCTCCAACGATTCGAGGTTTAACCGGCCAAACTCTTTTAACCTAGTTAACCAACATTCGTTAACTACCTGGTCACTCCACTATAGCCTAGTAGTTGCACTCCCCTCACTGTAGATATATTTCTGTCCACTTGATATAACCATGATTAGTAAGTCAACCCTTCACAGGTCGTTCGTAACTATAGTTAGGTAAAAAGTCTGTTTTACCCCTATAACACTTCTTGATTCCTTAAGTCCACTGGTCCTTTAATGAACAATTTGTTTATGGTCCAACCACTAAACAGAGTCCCTCTCGGGCCAATGAGAGGGTGGGGCCCCTTGTTCAAGCCTCAGAGTCAGCACTTAAGGGAACAATCTTTCTACTATCCCTAATACGGGTAGGAGTGTGAATTCCATCTTGCAATATTATGCCCCAACTATTCATCCAGTCTTATCCCCAAAATGGTAGGCTTATTGAGTGGCGATGTTTGGCCACTCTCACCCATGCAGATCAAAGGATAATCCTGAACAAACAGGAGTTCATAGTAAGCTCAGGATTAAAATGGAGTTACGTAGGTCATCACATGAAATAATCAGTCTTAACAGTAAACGACGTTATAAAGTAAGAGTGACTTATTTCTTGGTCCAGTCTTGTGTAAACTTCTTTTACACAAGATGCCCCTACTCGCATGTCTTTACATGAACGACCCAGGATCACGTCGTTTGCCTTGTTTGCAAAGTAGGCCACATCCATAGTGTCACCAGGATAATAATAAAGTAAATTTTCCTAACTCCTAAAAACTCTCTCTCATTCTCTCAAAGTTCACAGAGAACCTAAAACACTTTGTTTTCCATATTCCTTTCCCTTTCAAAAGAGGCCCCCACATAGTTAGCCCTTGCTCTCTAGCAAGGAAGACTCTTTTGGTGGTGTCCAACACTTGTTCTTTGGCTTGGTGTTTACTTTATGAGGGAGATAAAGAATTGTTGTTGTATTCCTGGGAAGACGTTCTTCAAAGGTAGTATTTCTCTTCCCTGTAATTAGTGCTTAACCTATATTGTAATGCATTATGAATGTATGTTTCTTTTTCTATGTTGTATTTCTAAATCAAAATCTAAGCACACGCATTCATGCACTTCCGCTGTGGGATTCAATCCTTTAGGAAGAAGTAGCATGTACCGCAACTAGCAGCGTGCCCGCATGGGAAGACATTGTTTTAGCAGAAAAATAATGACTGAAACCAATGTTTCCATTTGTAGTCGAGCCACCATAGCTGGAATTAAAACAACTTCCATCCCATCTGAAATATATGTTCTTGGGAGAAAATGGTATGTTACTAGTGATCGTCCCAGCATATTTGACCATTGACAAAGTGTTGGGTTTTATGCCCTAAAACTCGTAGATAGTAAATGAAACAAATTAATCGATCTCAATAAAGTGTTATTTGAGTAATTCAGTAATTTGGTTATTGAATAATCGAGTTTGCATTAATAAACCCTAAATCCAATAAACTAAGATCCAAGGTTGTTTAAATGAAACCTGGACTAGTATGTGGGGACATACGGGGATCAGTGTCCAAGTAACAACCTAAATGGTCTATAGTATAGGGATAAGGCTGGGTACCTTATCCTGGTGACACTATGTGATACGGCCCACCTTGTATTCGATACAGATGCAATGATCCAAAGCATCCATGTAGGAGACATGCGGGTGGGGGTATCCTATGCAATGAGTTTGCATAAGACCGAACCGCGAAATAGTAACCACTAGATGTAACGACGTTAGCTAGTTTAGGTTTCTATTTCAATAGGATGACCTAGGTAACTCAATCTCAATCCTGAGTCTGTTATGAACCCCTTCCAGGAGGGACTGTCCTTAGATTTGTATGGGTGAGAGTGGCCAGTTCGCCGACTCAATAAGCCTACCATTTCAGGGGCAAGACCGAATGGGGGCTGGGAACATAACAGTACAAGATGGAATTCACTCCTTCCCCTATTGGGGTAAGTAGATGTGTGTTCCCTTAAGGGCTGATTCTAGGGCTTGAACAAAGGCGCGCCGTCCTCTCCTAGCCTGAGAGGAACTTCTGTTTAGTGGTTGGACCCTAAACAACTTGTTCATTAGAGGAATCAGTGGTACTTAAGGAACCAGAGGTAACCCAGGGGTAAAACGGTAATTTGACCCAACTGGTGTTACGAACACACGTGAAGGATTGACTTACTGCTTGGTCGATATCCGTGGACACAGAAATATTCTATAGTGAGAAGAGTGCAGCTGTGGGTCTTTAGTGGAGTGACCCACAGTTAACGAATGTTGACTAAACTTGGTCAATGAGTTTGGCCAATTAGTCTCGTATCGTTGGAGCTTCTGATCTGTAGGTCCATTAGGTCCCACTGGTAGCTCGTAAAGAGACTTGAGGCAATTAAGTATAAATTGTAAATTGAAAGTGTTCAATTTATTTGGGGAATCGTATAATGTATATTGATGCATTATAATATAAAGTTTATGAAACTTTATAATATAATTTTTGAATTAATTAATTCTTGAGAGAAAGTATTTGAAAGAGTTCAAATAAATTTAATATGAATTGGATTCATATTAATTTTAATTTTAATAAAATCCCTAAGATTAAATATATGATATTTAATTGGGTAAATTAATTAATTATGGAATTAATTATTTATTTATTAAAATTAGAGACCTTTTCCTCTTAGGAAAGAAAATATTTGAAAGAGTTCGAATAAATTTAATATGAATTGGATTCATATTAATTTTAATTTTAATAAAATCCCTAAGATTAAATATATGATATTTAATTGGGAAATTAATTAATTATGGAATTAATTAATTATTTATTAAAATTAGAGACTTTTTCCTATTAGGAAAAGGTCTCCCTTTTCCTATTAGGAAAAAGGTCTTGGCCTTTACTATATATTGGACCCCTGGGGTGGGGTGAAAGGCATCTCATTCATTCTCCTACTCTCAGAGAATTCTCCCAAAGGCTCCCACAAGTCTCCTGCCTCTAGAAGTCTCAGAGTCATACCGGTGTAGCCATAGTGGTGGTGTTCGCACTAGTTCGTGATTAATTCACAAGCAGTTGGTGAATTTAATCTGAGTCGTCAACGAGAGTAAGTAATTTGTTACTTTATAAATTAGATTTAGATCTAATATTTTTGTATGCTTAGCCTTAATATATATTTAGAATAGTTCTAATATTATTGCCAATGTATTGGTATTTTAGATTAAACAAAATTAATTACGAATCGGTCCCAATAACGCTTCCGCTTTACGGAATTACGGAATTCCAATCCTTCACAAAGAACTTCCTCTGATGCAAGTGTTAGTGAATCATAAGAGCGCAATTGGTTGGACCATTACTAACATTCAAGGGATAAGCGCATCATTCTGCATGCATAGAATCAACCTCGAAGAAGGAGCAAAGAACTCGATTGGAAGCTAGAGGAGATTGGTGTGAGCTAAATTCACTTCTTAATGCATGAATCAATTAATGAATATGTCGTTGTTGTGCATTAATCCAAATATAAATTATGCACTACCAAGTAATACTTGGAGTATTCCAGGGTCAGAACACAAGGAAGGAGCGAGTAGTAAAAGTGTCTTTCCTTCAATCCTATTCTAATGCAGTGGTGTTGAAAATATTTAAAGAAATTGAGATGTGATATAATAAACATGCGATGAAACAAAACATAAGCTAATGTGTTATAGGAAAAATAGTGGGAGATGAGCTAACTAAGCTTTCACCGCATCAACCACATGTGGCAGATAAGATATTAGTGCAGCGCATAACAATGAATCGACATATTATTGATGCCTAAGCGATAAATTATCATGTGTTTCCCTCCTGGTATACACATGCGTTGAACTAAGAATATTCCTTTTACTTAATTCATGCACTAGCTCAGTTCTCTTTAGCTTGCAAGTGGTTGAATTATCCCTAAAGCAACCTAAACACAATCATGCATTATCATAAGCGGTTGAATTATCCTTAGAGAAACCAGACTACATTCATGCACGTTATCTTGCTCTACTTAAATAGTTCCACATGCATTACCCTTCTGGCGCGTTAGCATGCTACTACCTCTATCGGTTGGTCAGACAAATATCAGTAATGAAAAAAGTATCGCATCTAAGCAGAAAGCATCAATATCATTGATTCATTATAGCACATACAAAAATAGTCTTAAAGCCACATGGGCGCCTAGGCTAAGCCTTGATAAAGAGAAATTACTTCAGGCTACAAAATAAAGCATACAATGCAATAAAACATAAGAATGTAGTAATGCCTTCCATTCTTCTCTCCTCTCTTCTCCCCTCTATTTATAATCTCCTCTTTCTTGGAGCAAAAGGATCATTATATGGATTGATACTTGCTCCCTACTCAATACTTTTTACCAATGCGTCAAGCTTCTAATACACCAAGCTTCTACAACATCAAGCTTCCCATGCACTAAGACCAATTTTTCTTGATAACTTGATATTTTCAAGTTATTACTTTAATTCTTCAAATAATCTCCAAATTGGGCTCGATTAGCTTCAATTGCATCAATTGCTCCTTTGGGATTAAGAAATATGAAATCAACAAATTAACGCAATTAAGTACCAAATTAAGCATGGAATAAGCTCAAATTTAGGGCTAAAAGATAGCATTTTTGCATGCTATCAGAGACTAAATCTAGTGATGAAGGATGTAGTGACCCCTAAAGTGGCTTGACGCGGGCATATTCTACCCAATAGCAGATAGTAGTTGCTAGTTCTCATAATTTTGAAGGGTCTTCGCCTATTCACGACTTGCTCTCTCAAGTGTCAGATGATGTGTCATCATTATTGGTTACGATTGGAAGTCCTACTGTGGATATACCACTAGATACTGCCACTATCCCATCTCCTAGCCCGCCTTCTGAATCCATATTGCCTCAAACTAAAGGGTCAATCTCCTCAGATCAATCAACTTCATCTTCTTCTCCACAACCACTTGCTCTCACTAGTCATCCTATGGTTACGAGAAGCACGGTTGGCATTTTCAAGCCTAAAGTGTGGATTTCTCAATCTGAAACAGATTGGGCCTTAATTGAACCTATGAATGTGAAAGTTGCATTGGTTACACCTCAGTGGAAGCTTGTTATGGATAGTGAATGTGTTGCTCTTATGCGCAATAAGACTTGTTCTCTTGTCCCATATTTTTCACTGTTCAAAATGTTGTAGGAAACAAGTGGATGTTTTGAATCAAACACAAGGGTGATGAGAGTATTGATCGGTATAAGGCGAGGTTGGTTGCGAAGGGATTTCATAAAAATTTAGGTGTCAATTATTTTGAAATGTTTAGTCTTGTAGTTAAGGCCTCTACCATACGTGTTGTGCTTCATCCTGCTGTCTCTAATGGCTTGTCATTGCATCAACTCGATTTTAATAATGCCTTCATTTATTGCCATAGTTCAAGAGGAAGTTTTTCAGTAACAATCGTCTAGTTATGAAGATCCAACATTTTTAAACCATGTTTGTTGCCTCGAGAAAGCAATTTATGGGCTTAAGCAAGCTCCTAGGATGTGGAATAA
The DNA here is from genome assembly GCA_017139565.1 of Luffa aegyptiaca. Lineage (NCBI taxonomy): Eukaryota > Viridiplantae > Streptophyta > Magnoliopsida > Cucurbitales > Cucurbitaceae > Luffa > Luffa aegyptiaca. Next base: position 32,413,693 of record CM029397.1, read on the forward strand.
TGAGTTGAAGTCCGCATTACTTTCTTGGGTTTCTCCCAATCCAAATCAGATGCTTCATTATCTTACCTTCGATGCATAGGTACTTTTCTCTTATTACTAGTGTACGTGGATGATGATCCTGACTAGTAATAATGCTTTCACTTCTTCGCCAAATGGTGTTGTATCTCAATGTGCGATTTTCATTAAAAGACCTTGGTGCTTTAACATATTTCTTGGGAATTGAGGTTACATACTTGCCCTTTAGAGTTCATCTTAATCAGCCAAAATATATCTCTGATTTGCTGCACAAGTTGAATTTTCAACACTTAAATCTAGCTCCAACACCCTCTGTTACTAGTAAAAACTTATCTTTTAGTGATGGGGAACTCATGACTGATCCATTTGTCTATTGGAGCAGAGTTGGTGCTCTATAATACCTCATAAACACACGTCCTGATATTGCCTTCATAGTGAATAAACTAAGTCAATTTCTCGAGGCACCCACTGTCATTCATTGACAAGCTGTTAAACGTGTTTTGCGTTATCTTTGTGGTACGTCTTCATTTGGCCTTCTCGTGCGGTGATTAGCTCACATTGACGACTTTTTTGATGCTGACTAGGCTTCAAATGTGGATGATCGTCGCTCTGTTGGTGCCTATTGTGACTATCTTGGTGACATGACACCTTAGTTTCTTGGTCCTCTAAAAGGAAAACTGTCATCACTTGATCAAGAACATAATCTAAGTATCGAGCTTTATCCCATGCTACTGCTGAGGTGTTGTGGCTCAAGCAACTTTTGCATGAATTTTTTTTTCTCTCCTCCTACATTCCGATTATTTGGTGTGATAATTTGGGTGTTGGTGCGGTGTCTTCTAATCCAGTTTTTCATGCTCGTACGAAGCACGTTGAACTCGATGTTCATTATGTTCATGACTTGATTCTTTGTGGTTCTCTTCAAGTGCGGTATGTTCTTCTATGGATAATTTTGCAGATTGTCTAACTAAGTCTTTATCTCACCCTCAATTCTTCTATCTTCATACCAAACTTGGGGTTTTTGAAGCACCCTCTCATTTGAGGGAGAATGTTGAGCAGTGGCAAATCCAAAACTTTGTGTTAGGGGGGCTTGGTATATTTTAAAAAAATACTAGTCCTTAGACTTTCATAAAAGTAACCATTTAGTCCTCAAACTTTAGTATATAACAATTTGGTCTTTGTACTATAAAATTTATAACTATTTAACCTTACCATGAAGACCTCATTCAATTCTTAAAAAAAAAAAAAAAAAATCTCCTTCGAAATTTAGAGTCAATTTTTATTATGTAACTACGTAGTCTTTGTTATTTATAAACACATTTGGTCTCATATTAGTTTATTGATATAGAAATATGTAAGAATTTAAAACTTTTTTTTTAGTACATGTAAGAAATATTTAAATCTTAGACTAAATTGTTACAAAATTAAAAATATATAAAGTAAATTGTTACAAACTAAAATTTATGGACTAAATTGTTACTTCCATGAAATTTTAAGACTAAAAGTATTTTTAATGTATTTTTAATAAAAATATACTAGAAGTAGAATAAAATTTGAAACGATTAACATTTTGCTTTATAAGAGTTATAATGTCTCTTATGTAATTGAGATTTTTATTTTAAAAGAGGAAGAAAGAAAGAAAACGTTAACATTTTTATTTAAAAAAAAAAAAAGAAACATCAACACTTAAAAAAAGAAAAGGCATGGACTAAAAAGAAATGGAAGAAGAATATTAATCTACGTAAAAATGGAAAAGAAACCATAAAAGACATTAATCTGAAGAAAAAAAAAGGTTGGAAAACGCAAATGGATGTAAAAATCAAAAGGAAACACTAAAGAAAAACGTTAATGTGGGTAAAAAAACGGTTAAAAAATAAAAGGGAACGACGGAAAAACGTGTTAGGTGTAAAATGACGGTTAAAAAAATGGTGTAAAAGAAAAGAAAATATAATCAGAAACAAAACATTTTATGAGAACTGAACACACACATTCCAAGAGATGCTTCATGGGGGGTCTACACGCTCAATCCACCAGACCACAAGCTAAAGTTTAGAAATGAAGGTGAACAATTATATACAAATATAAAATTGTTTCCAAGTTCAAGAGGGGCTCGAGGCCTGGGTCTACTGTAGCTCCGCCTCTGATGTTGAGGATAAGACCTAAGGGGCTGTTTGGCCCAGTGGTTTGGGTTGGATTGTATTGGAATGGAAAGGGAACACCACGTTTGGGAGGCCTGGAATGAGATGGGTTTGGAATGGGCTGGATTCGAATGGGTTTGGAATGGGATTCCAGCCCATTCCCTTGTGGATGCCAACCATGTTGGAATGCAATATTTCTCATCTCTCAAATTACTCTCCCACTCTCTCTCTCCTTCATAACTCACGGCTGAAATCTTCAGAATCTCTTTCTTCCTCATTTACGCGTCTCTGCAACTCCTCTCTGTCCCTTCACATCCTCCATCTTCGAGCAGCCATTTTCTCACTCCCTCATTATGACCTTCAATGGTCTGAGTAGTGGTTGTTGTTGCCGTATCCTTCCTTCCATCTCTTCTCTGAGTTGATGCATGCTTCTCTGAGTTAGAGTTTCGCCCTCCACCTCTCAAATCTGAGGTATTTTCGTTGTTTTCAAATTCTTTCGGCGGATCTGTTTCGGTGGCGGTGTATTCCCTCTTCTTCGCTCGGATCTAAGGTATGTTCGCCATTTTTCGTGAGGTTTCTTGTCGTCTTCTTCTCCCCCGGACACTTCCGTCTGAGTGGCCGTCGTTTCACAGCAGATCTGCGTTGTTGGGTTCGTTTGAGGGTGTTTTTTTTTTGTTTCTTTTTCTGTCCCAGATGCTGTCGGCGAGACACCCTCGTCGTTTGGCTTCGACGATCTGGCCATTGCTGCTTCGTTATCCCCCTTCCTCTCTTTTGCCACCTCGAAGATGGAGGATTGTCCCCCTTGTCGCTTCGAATCTCCTTTCGTCTTTTCGCCGCCTCGAAGATGGAGGACTATTTTCCATGGTGGCTGGGGCTCGCGTTTTCATTCTCAGATGCTACACAATCCGTCCACCATTCGACGAGGCCCGGCAGGAGACTAGTTCAGGGATGAGAAGCTTGGTAGGGAGGCCGAAACGAGTGAAAAAACAGGTTCGATTAAACGTTTTCTTAAGGCCTATGATGAGGAACCTGTTCTGTGATTTTCGTATGATTCTTGTTCATACCTGAGGCCCCTAATTATCAATGCCATTCGTTTTATCTTCAGTTGGATTAATGTTGATTACAGTCCTAAAGCATGATATTGCGCTACTGATTATCAATGATATTGTTCTGTTTCTGGGAGTATCTTTCCACTGCAAAACCGTGTTGTTGTTTATGTTCTTGACATGTTGATGCTTTCGTAAACTGATGTTCAAATCTGAGGCCATTTTATCTGATTTTTTGAGATTCATAGTCCTTGCAGTAAATACCTTGTTGTGCATTACTTTTGTTCTGTGAGTTTCGACTGGCTGGAAGTATTCTTTTCCTTACTCCATATATCTGTTCAGTAATGGCAGATCAGTGGCAATTAATTTTTTTTTCCTTTTTTTTTGTTTCATCTATCTCGTATTTAATGTGGCACTGTTTGGTGGTTGGGTGGATTTTAGTCCTTTCAATATTTATGAAAGTGACCAGTTCCATTTATGCTATGTACTTTTCCTGATTAAGTGAGTTGGTGGGGGACTTAACTCGTATGAGCTCTCATTTTCTTCCTTAAATACACAACCCACCCTCATTCACCAATCACCCTTTGCCCTTTCTATGCAACCATCCACTGCATTCTATCTTATCCCCTCTTCACTGTCCGGGTAAGCATTCCTTCCTACTTTAGTTTGCTTCTTCTCTTTATTATCATTCCTATTCTCACAGACTTGGTAACCCTGTTTATTCCTTTTTTTCATGTACTTCGTGAATGACATAACCGAACAATGGTGTCTTTACTGGATGCTCCAAACAGTTAACTAGGAGGGATCACGTTACAGGTATGACTGTCCTTAGTTACTAAATAAAGTATGCAATATGCACTCCATGTGTGAATTGTTCTAACTAAGTTCATGTTTGCCACATGTTTAATACATGTTTTGTAGGTTCTCGATCTTCATCCAGGCGAAAAATATACGTCTCACCGATTCACGTAAATACCTCTCTTGCCAACCTCTTTGTTTGTAATATATTTACGTTCATTATATTATGCATTTCTTCGAAGAACACTGTAATAGGACATTACGTTTATATGATGCATTATTAGTCCTTTGATTTTGCTCATTTGAACTTGTTAACTTTTAAAAAGGCTTATTTGATTAACATTTTTTCCCCCTTTTCTTGTTTGGTTGTTCATTTTTTCATGATATTTTCTTTATTTATAATTTCCCATTTCTTTGTGTTGGATTGTTTGGTTTAATGTCATACTCACATTACTAGTGATTTTGCCTTTAACATTTCCAATTGATTTGTCACATTATTTTTCATTTAACTAACTTAATAATAAATTATTTTTTTTAAAAAAAGGAGAAATAACGAACTTAATAATAAAAATCAAATTTGTTAATTATTTGGAAATTTTTTTAAATAAAAAACATAATTACACATTTTTTTACTGTCATAAATGGCCAAATTTTATAATTATAATTATTTACAATTTATCTCATTGAACAAAAATTTATAATTATTTACAATTTATCTCATGGAAAGACCGTATCCTGGCACTTCAATGCCGTATTGGATGCGGTACTTCAATTGCACCCAGTCCTATTGAAAGCACCTGAACCAGTTACCAATGCGTGTACGGACGATAGGTGGAAGTGGTTTGAGGTAATGAAATGTCGTTATCTTGTCTTCCACTGGAGGACAACCTAACTTCAGGAAAATACTCGACCACTAAAACTTTATCACTCGTCTGTTTGCATAACTGCTTAGGTGCTCTTGGTGGTACACACATCAAGGTGAACGTTAGTGCGGTAGATCGCCCCAGATATCGGACGAGGAAGGGGGAGATTACGACTAATGTACTGGTCATTTGTTCCCAGAATGGCGAGTTTATTTTCGTGTTCCTAGGGTGGGAAGGATCTGCATCGGACTCAAGGATACTCCGTGATGCAGTCTCACGTCCTTCGGGACTAAAGGTTCCCAGGGGCTACTACTACCTTTGTGATGCCGGATATCCTAACGCGGATGGATTCCTGGAACCATATCGTAGCACACGATACCACCTAACCGAGTGGCGAGGTGGAAACCCACCCACGATCCCGAAGGAGCTTTTCAACATGAGACATTCGTTGGCACGGAATGTCATAGAACGAGCCTTCGGACTGTTGAAGGGTCGATGGGCAATATTGAGGGGCAAATCATACTACCCTGTTGATGTGCAAGTGAAAACCATCACCGCTTGTTGCTACCTTCATAACCTAATAACACGGGAGATGGGACAGGATCCTTCAATGGAGGCCGCTCATACGGGGGAACAAGATTCCAATGGTATGGGAACAGAGAACATCACATTCGTTGAATCCACCACTGCATGCAGTTCTTGGAGGGATGAATTGGCGAATCAAATGTTCGCTGAATGGAACAACAACTGAGATGATCGCCTCAACTTCTTTTGTTAAAATTTTTTGTAAAACGAGACTGTAGAAAGTGCCACTCATTTTTGTATACCGTACATGTCGTAAGAACAATATGATGTAAATAGATCGTAATGGGTGTACGTAAACATGTATTTTTTGACAATGTAAATGGTTTGCATTTTAATTGTTTATTGGAACGTATGTTCATTAAATTTTACTAGCATGGAACTTTGTAAATGTTCTTCCTTCTTTATGTCCTCCACCTCTGGTTCTGATTATTTGCTAAACATGCAGATGGCCGAGTCTGCCTCAGCTTCAAAGAAAGAGAAACACGTCTGGACGCCGGACGAAGACGCAGTGCTAGTGTAGTCCCTACTTCACCTAGTCCAAGTGGGGGGATGGGGTGGAGACAATGGGACGTTTCGGCCTGGTTACCAGAATCAACTTGGGAAGATGATGAAAGAAAGATTACCAGGATGCAACATAGTCGTGAGCCCGAACATTGAGTCTAGAGTGAGGCTGCTAAAAAAACAGTACATGGCGATAGCTGAGATGATGGGACCGGCCTGCAGTTGATTTGGTTGGAATGATGAGAGAAAGTGCATAGAGGCGGAGAAGGAGATATTCGATTTGTGGGTGGAGGTAAGCAAACAACGATCATAATTATGATATACATCTGATACACATATCTGCGAAGAATGCATGCTAACAAAACATTTATCTTCCACCTATAGGGACATCCACAGGCCAAGGGCCTCCGTAACCAGCCATTCCCATGGTTCAATGAGTTGGCGCTCATTTTCGGGAAGGACAACGCTAGAGGAGCGAGAGCCCGAACCCCAATTGAGATAACACCTGAACCAGAGCCGGTAATCGATCTTGATGAAGACATGAACGTGGATTATGAGGATTGCTACGTCCCAAGTCCCCCAGTTATTGATCCCACCCTTGGAGAAGAATTCTATGGGACACCGACTGGTAGGACGGGTGGTGCAGGACCTTCTAGGGCAGTACATAAGAGACGACTATCCATTGGGAACGTGGCAGAGGTACTGGAGAATGGATTCCAGATGACCGCACAACAAATCGAGAAGATTGCGCTCTGGCCGACCAAGAGGGACGATCTCGAGAGGAGTCGGCCAAAGGAGTTATATGTGGAGCTACAGTCCATTCCTGGGGTGTCTATGGAGGACGGCTTGGTGGTCGCACGGGCCCTACTATCAGATGAGAGGATGTTGACTCACTTTATGGACTTCCCTCCAGAATGGAAGTTCGACTACTGTATGGAGATCCTCGGTAGGGCACCGAGACAGCCCCCGCAACCATGATCACTCACGTTACTGTCTGAAGACATCGACCTCCAGTCCTTCTGCTGGAGAGTACTACTGCTTCTGTTGTTTTTCACTTTCTGGGACCATCTATCTTTACTTTACTATATGCTATGTGTTTGTAATTTGCCAGAACAATGTGTCTTTCATTTCATGTACGGTTTCTGTTATGCAAGAATCTATGTCACTATTATCTTTCATTTCTATACCTATGCAACTGGTTCCCTTCCTTGTCTAAAATCATAGAGCAAACCGATTTCATAATACAAAACGTTTTTTTTCTACTTTATCTTATAAAATTCCAATTAGAATGGGAAAATGTGGTATAGGATATACATGTGTATAATTAGGAAAAAAATTGAAAAAACTATTGAAATGAAAAAAAAAATAAAAAAAATAGCATAAAAAATAGCTCCCAATTGATCAACATATTCAATTCCAGCACAATCTCAACCCTGCACTCCAAACACAGGCATCAACATGATTCCAGCCCAAATCCAGTGAACCAAACACAGGCATCAGGTTGATTCCAGCCCAAATCCAACAAACCAAACACAGGCATCTGCATTCCCAGGAATCCAAATTCCAGCAAAATATTCCCATAGGCATCAGATTCCATTCCACTCCATTCCAAACCCATTCAATTCCAGCGCACCAAACGACCCCTAAGAGGTAAAAGCCAAGGAAGGCTGACATTTTGAATTAGGGAAAATCCCAAAGTCTGGAATGTTCTACCTAACAAATTCTAGTTGAAATAATTGTCGTGTGCCCTTGATTTGCATACACGTGTATAGTTTGTTCTGAGGTTTGGGTTAGGTTTCATTTTGGTCATTGAGTTTTCAAACTCGACAATGTAGCCTTTGAGGTTGAGGTTTGGATTTTGTTTCATTTTGGTCCCTCCATCCATTTTTCCGTTAAATCCTAATGGTTTGCTGACGTGACAATATCATTTTAATTAAAAAATATATTTTTTAATTTTTTGAAATAAAATAATAATTAATCAATTAAAAATATATATTTTTTAATTTCATTTTCTCTCTTCCTTCTTCCTTTCTTATTCTTCATCTTCTTCTTCTTCTTTAACTTTAAGTCCAGTCGCCGTTCACCGGTGATCGTCGTCCGCCAGCCGCTGAATTTTTTTTCTTTTTCTTTTTCTTCCTCTTCCTTTCTTCTCCTTTCCATTGTTTTCTTTTTTTCTTTAACCAAAACCAAGAAACGGGGAGAGAGGAGGAGCTAAAAAAAGTGGGGTGGGGTGGGGCGGGTCTTCACACATGATACCGAGGGAGGGAGGGAGAGAAAGTTGGTTGGAGATTTGGGTTCCATTCTCTTCCCACATTCTAACCGGATTTTTCTTTGACCCTTCTTCTTTAATAAAAAGCTGAGGTGTTACAAAAAAAAAAAAACGAAGCTTGGGTTCCATTCTCGGTTTTGGTTTAAAAAAAAAAAGAAAACAATGGAACGGAGAAGAAAGAAAAGAAGAAAAAAGGAAGAGGAAGCAAGAAAAAAAAATCCGATGGTGGTGACTGTGACTGGACTTGACGTTGAAAAAAGAGGAAGAGGAGGAGGGAAAATGAAATTAAAAAATATTTTATTAATTAATTTATTATTATTTTTATTTCAAAAAATTAAAAAAGAATTTTTTTAATTAAAAAAATATTGACAGTCAGCAAACTGTTAGAATTTAACTGAAAAATGGATGTAGGGACCAAAATGAAACGAAATCCAAACCTCAAGGACTAAATTGTCGAGTTTGAAAACTTATAAGGGACCAAAATGAAACCTAACCCAAACTTCAGAGACCAAAAATGTATTTTTTCATTTGTTTTTTTTTTTTTTATTATTCTTGGAATTGTTTAATTATTTTTGGAGCACCTCCTCTTTATAAATGGAGTCCCGCTTGTAAATTTCATATAGAAAAATTAAGAGAATAACAACAAAATTTCTAATACCATTGATATTTTATCTCATCAATGTGATTGACAACTCCATTTGCACTTGGTGAGGCATTTTGCAAGACTAGACCACCATCATATCTGAGTTGGTATTACACATTAGTTGTGTGCAAAAGACAAAAAATATATATTGATTCAAGGCATATAATAATCATTATTATTTTCTTTCACAACATGTGTGTTGGAGGATTTGAACCTCCGACCTCTTAGTCAAAGGTACGAGCTTTCATGTCAGTTGAACTATGTGTCTTGTTAATGATTCAATACTATAATTAATAATAGAGTTAACATCATATAAATACATCCAACAACCAAACTCTAAGACATTGAGAGAGCAGAGTCACTAGCTCTAATAAGCAAACACAAAAATTTTAGAAATAAATAATGATTTTTTTCCCCGAAATATGAATGTGACAGATCAGGAAGATTTTGGGTGTGTTCTGAGGTGAGAGAAAAAATGTATTTTGTAAATTGGTCACAGGATACAAATAAAAGTAAATATTAAAAGAAAGTAATACACAGAAAAATTCTTACTTGGTATTAATTTTGTTTTTTTTTTAAAAGATTGTAGTCTATCTGTTAGCTTTAAAAGTCAATATTTCACCCTCTAAGGTATATTGAAATTTATAAAATTGGTTCATACTATAAATAGGCTTTTTCTTTTCTAATTATTACATATTTTATAATAATGATTGCGCTTAAAAGCATATATTATATAATTACAGTTAAGTTGTCATCAGATTACACATAATGTTATATGAAAAATAATAGAAGAAGAAGAGAATTTGAAATATTGATTGATATCATCCTCCACGACAACGATGGTGAGCCGAGCAACCTCGAGTATAAGGATTAGCAGGAATAGGTGTAAAAGTCGATGAAGGACAACCTGGAGGTGGTGTTGGCTGATTGCAATGGTCGATTTTAAGATATTTTTTCTCCGCTGCTACTTCTTGGCCCATCACCAACATGCTAATTAAAACTAAACTTATCACCCATGACTTCATTTTCTTTCTCTCTAATCACAATTTCTCTTCCTCTTCTTTCTTCTTTTGTTGCTTCTTAATGACTTCTCTTTGTCTTTGCCTCCATATTTATTACTTTAAAAAATGGAACAATGCTAAAAGACGTTAGAGAGGGAGGAGGTTATCTAAAATTGGTGGATGGTTAATTAAGGTGGTTTTTTGTTTTCATAACTCCTGACCATCGGATGGATAGGGTTGATTATCGAAATGAGTGTTCGGGTCATTTCAAGGCATCTTAGTTTTATGCAATGTCTCACACATTGAAGGAGCACTCTACATTTTATCCTCCATCTTTTATATATGCTTCTTCTATTTCTTCCGTTGTTTCTTCTATTTTTGATTTATAGGTTCCTTATGTCATTAAGACCTCACTCTCTAAAAAAGACTTGACATGGGTCCAAGACACGGATTCGGGCTAAGTGGTGCATAATCCCGTCGAGCCAAACGACGTTAAAAACATGCGCTTCTGGGAGCTAGTCCAGTGAATAACTTCTATCATTTTCTTTTGTTTTCTTTTCTTTAGTTGTTTTTCTTTTTGTAGGAGTTCCTAATTTGGAGATACCATGCTAGGCGGCCCGTATGGAGCTCCATCTTGCCAACCTTGTGCCAAAATTCAGGGGAGGTTTTTTGCTTCCATTTTCATTTATGTCCCTTAGTTTGTATGTTTAGATTATATTGGGGGCACTGTAATGTCTTAGGTTGGGGGGGAAGCATATGCATGCTAGTGTTTTAAGTTGAGTCTTGATGCACTTGAGCATCGACCTATATTTATTTGCTTGATTTGTTTGATGCGTTGTTTGCTCTATGTTTATTTGGATTGCAGTCATGCACCTGAGCATTGGACATATTATTTTTTAGCAATTATTTTTTTTTAGCTTCATTGTGAGATTATTTGCCTTGCCTTTTGGTTCATAATTAAATTTCTAGGATTTGATAGCATGAGTACATATTTTGCTTGTAGTTTAATCGTATGCATTCTAGCATTTTTAGAGCCTTCATTAATTTTTGGGAAAAATACACTTTTGGTCCCTGAGGTTTGGGTTAAGTGACAGTTTGGTCCCTGAGTTTTCAAACTCAACAAAAATACCCCTGAGGTTTGAGATAAGTAGCACTTTGGTCCCTGCCGTCTATTTTTCTGTTAAATACTAACGGTTGCTGACGTGACACTATTATTTTAATAAAAAAAATATATTTTTTATATTTTTTTAAAATAAAAACATATTAAAATAATAAAATATTATTATTTTATTTAAATTCTTTCTCTCTCTCTTCCTTTCTTCTCCCCCATCTTCTTTCTCCCTCCTTATCTCCTTCTTCTTCAGCTCCGGTGGTCGGCCGCCGGAATATATATATATTTTTTTTCTTTCTTTTTCCCCTTTTCTTCTCTCCTTTCTTCTCTCTTTCCTTCAATTTTTTTTAATAAAAAGAAGGGAGAGGGAGGAGGGGCCCTCCCTCCTCCCTCCTCCCGTCGCCGGCGCCGGAGAGGGAGGAGCCTCCTCCCTCTCCCTTCTTTTTATTAAAAAAAAATTGAAGGAAAGAGAGAAGAAAGGAGAGAAGAAAAGGGGAGAAAGAAAGAAAAAAAAAATTCCGACGGCCGCCACAGCCGCCGGCAGCCGGCAGCTGGTGGCGACCGGCCACCGGAGCTGAAGAAGAAGGAGATAAGGAGGGAGAAAGAAGATGGGGGAGAAGAAAGGAAGAGAGAGAGAAAGAATTTAAATAAAATAATAATATTTTATTATTTTAATATGTTTTTATTTAAAAAAATATAAAAAATAATTTTTTTATTAAAATAATAGTGCCACGTCAGCAACCGTTAGTATTTAACAGAAAAATAGACGGCAGGGACCAAAGTGCTACTTATCTCAAACCTCAGGGGTATTTTTGTTGAGTTTGAAAACTCAGGGACCAAACTGTCACTTAACCCAAACCTCAGGGACCAAAAGTGTATTTTTCCCTTAATTTTTTTTTCAAAAGTTTTCTTCACTAAATCATAGCCTAAGTCCTTTCTAGCGTAGTTTTGTGGGTTTCAGATGGTTTTATAGGGTTCAGATTTTCGTTGTCACCTCGATAGGCTAGGTAGCATGTTTAAAGGAAATTTTTGCAAAATAACTTGTTTATTTGCTTAGGGAGTTGAAAAGAAAACTTTTTCCTTGTGGAGTATTGAAATAAAAATAATTTTTGACTTTGTTTGAGAAAAAATGAGAAAAAGAGAAAAATATAAACTTGTAATGAGTTGCTTGTCAAGGTAAAAAGAACTACCTCTATTGTGCTCAGTTGGGTCTGTAGGTACCAGGGTCCCCGCGCGATGGAAGCGGTTTCAGAAACAATTCGCAATTAATTTAGAATTATGAAATACTAATACACTAGCAACATTCATACATTCATAATCTAATGAATATCTAGATTAAGCATGCTGAAAATTTATAGAATCTAATTCTAACTTACATGAAGTAACAAGTTACTTACTCTCGTTCAAGACTCAGATTAAATTATCCAATTGCTTGAAAAATAATCACGAACAACTTGGAACACTACCACAGGGAAACACTGGTATTCTCTGAGGAATTTGAGGCCAAGGCAGTGGGAACCTTCTTCTTGATTTTAGGGAGAATTCAATGAATTCAGAGAGTTGAGAATGAATCAACTGGGAGGCATTTTATGGCTTATATAGGATGCCATATCCTTTTTCTATTCGTAATAGGTTAGGGATATATTTAATTAATTAATAATTAATTACTCTTTTCAGTTGTAATAGGATTGAGATTTATTTAATTAAATCATTTCATTTAAAACATATTTAAATGAATATCTCCCACATAACCTATAGTTTTAATATGAATCTAATTCATATTAATATTTGAACTCATTCAAATATTTAATTAATTTTGAATCATATCTAAAATTAAATTTATATTATAATGTATCGTTATACATTATATTATTTCCCTTATTAATCAAGACTTAATTTCCTCAATTACCCTTTACAAGCTATCAGTGGGACCTAATGGACCTACAGATCAAAAGTTCCAACGATATGAGATTAATTGACTAAATTCATTAAACAAATTAATCAATGTTCGTTAACTGTGGGTACACTCCACCATAGACCCACAGCTGTACTCTTCTCACTGTAGAATATTTTTGTGTTCACGGATATAGACCAATAACAGCAAGTTAGTCCTTCACGAGTGTTCGTAACACCAACTAGGTTAAATTACCGTTTTACCCCTAGGTTACCTCTATATCGTTAAGTATCAGTGCTCCTTTAATGAACAACCTGTTTATGGTCCAACCAATAAACAAAAACTCCTCTCGTGTCGGTGAGAGGGTAGGACCCTTTGTTCAAGACCTGGAGAAACCACTTAAGGGAACACTCATCTACTTACCCTGAAGTCGGGAATGAACGAATTCCATCTTGTGTGATTATGTTCTCAGCCACCCACTCGGTCATGTCCACAAAATTGTAGGCTTATTGAGTCGACGATCTAGCCACTCTCACCCATACAAATCAAAGGACAATCCCTCGCAGACAGGAGTTCATAATACACTCAGGATTGAGACTAAGTTGCCTAGGTCATCCTAGTGAAATAGAAACCTTACTAGTCAACGGAGTTACATCTTATGGTTACTATTTCGCGGTCCGATCTTATGCAAACTCTTTGCATAGGATACCTCCACTCGTGTGTCCCCTACACGAACGCGTTGGTTAAGGGATAAAAGCCCTATGCAGCGGAAAAAAACACAAAACCTACTCAGAGTCTTTAATTCCAATCGAAATACCAATACAATTCACAAATTAAATACAACAATAAAACTAAATATAACATGTTGTACAAGGCCATAAAACATGCTTAAAATTCACATAAACCAACCTAGATCTAATCTAGATGCAATCCCTAATGATCAAAGGGGCAAGAACACTTACTATCATTGTCGTTCTAGACCGTGATCACCTTTTTATTGCTATAACCCGAAAAATACAGCAACCTTCAAGGATCTTCTTCGTTGGAATTCTTTCCACGAACACCACCAGTTAATCACACCGGTATACTCACTAGACAATCGGTTGAGGTTGCTTGTGGGAGCAAGAGTTTTCTAAGGGAATGGAAGAATTTTTCTTCTCTATAATCAATGGATAACGAGAGAGAGAGAGAGCAAAACGAGAGAGAGCTAGAACGTTCAACTGTGGAAGAGCATCAACCAACGGATGATAATAACCTCTTCCTAAAAACCCTCTGAACGTGTAACTCCCCTAGGTTAGTGGGTTGAATTTTTTATTCAGTTACATTTAACTGATAAAAAATTAATTAATTAATATTAATAATTAATTATATAATTAAATTAACAATTAACTTAATTATTATTTATATAAATCCCATTTTTATAATTATTCCCACATAACCTATAGTTTTAATGTAATTCAATTAAATCAAGTTTAATTAAGTTAAAATAAAACAAATGATTAATTAATTCAACAATTAATTAATACCATAATTAAATATCATATATTTAATTACATTTCTCTCATATAAACTATGGTATCAATGTGCATCTAATGCGCATTAATTTTAACCTATAGTTTTTAATATGAATCTAATTCATATTTAAACTTAATATTCGAACCCCTTCGAATATACAATTCTCCCTTAGAAATTTTTCTTAATGCCCTAAATGAGCTACCGGTGGGACCTAATGGACCTACATATCAGAAGCTCCAACGATATGAGACTAATTGGCTAAACTCATTAACCAAGTTAATCAATATTCGTTAACTGTGGTTCACTCCACCAAAGAACCACAACTGCACTCTTCTCACTGCAGATAAATTTTTGTGTCCACGGATATCGATCATTAACAGCAAGTCAGTCCTTCACGTGTGTTCGTATCCCAGCTAGGTCAAATTACCGTTTTACCTCTAGGCTACCTCTTTATACTTAAGTCTCAGTGCTCCTCTAATGAACAACCTGTTTGAGGTCCAACCAACAAACAGAAGTCCCTCTCGTGCCATAGAGAGGGCAGGGCCCATTATTCAAGACCCGGAGACACCACTTAAGGGAACACACCTCTACTTACCCTAGAGTCGGGATGGAGTGAATTCCATCTTGTGTGATTATGTTCCCAGCTCCCCACTCGGTCTTGTCCCCAAAATGGTAGGCTTATTGAGGTAGCGTGTAGGTCACTCTCACCCATACAAACCAAAGGACAATCCCTCATGAACAGGAGTCCAGGATTGAGACCAAGTTGCCTAAGTCATCCTAGTGAAATAGAAACCCAGCTAGCTAACGGTGTTACAGCTAGTGGTTAACTATTTCACGGTCCGGTCTTATGCAAACTCATTGCACAGGATACCCCCACTTACATGTCCACTACATGAACGCGTTGGATCATTACGATTGTATCATAATACAAAGTGGGCCATATCCATAGTGTCACCAGGATAAGGTACCCAGCCTTATCCCTATACTATAGACCCTTTAGGCTGTATCTTGAACAGTGATCCCCGTATGTTCCCACATACTAGTTCAAGCCTCATACTAACTGCCTAGGATGTTTAGTTTATTGGATTAGGGTTAATAAGACAAGATTACTCAATACAAACAAGATAAAAGAATAATACATCATTTTATTAATGTTCGGTCAAATGTTACGTTTACTATCTACGAGTTTTAGGTCATAAAACCCAACATACTCCCACTTGAACTAAAACATTAGATAATGGGAAAAAGTATATACAAAATAATCCAAAGCTGGAAATGGTAAATGTATATTGTACATTACATAAAATGTAAATATACAAAATACAATAAACTAGGGCATCCTTACACCCATTACACATCTCCCACTTGCCCTAGATTATACTATATACATGTCTCGCAGACCAAGACTCTCTAGATGACCCTCGAACACTTTAGCCGAGAGAGCCTTCGTAAACGAATCAACAATGTTGTGCTCCGAAGCGATCTTGGTAATGATCACATCTCCTCATTGCACAATCTCCCGTATCAGGTGATACTTCTTCTCGATGTGTTTTCCTCGTTTGTGGCTGCGAGGTGCCTTAGAATTGGCTATAGCCCCACTGTTGTCACAATATAATGTTATGGGCAAGTTCATATTGGGAACAACTTCCAAATCTGTCAAGAACTTCCTTATCCAAACCGCTTCCTTAGCTGCTTCACAAGCAACTACATACTCAGCCTCCATGGTTGAGTCCGCTATGCATCCTTGTTTGATGCTTCTCCAAACTATAGCTCCCCCGTTAAGGGTGAACACTGACCCTGACGTGGATTTCCTAGAATCCTTGTCAGATTGGAAGTCAAAGTCGGTGTATCCTGTTAGAACTAACTCTTTAGCCCCAAACACCAGCATGTAGTCCCCCGTTCTCCTAAGATACTTGAGGATTCATTTAACGGCGGTCCAGTGGTCTAACCCTAGATTTGACTGATATCTGCCGACTATCCCTACTGCATAACAAATGTCAGGCCTAGTTCAGAGCATTGCATACATTAAGTTGTCCACAGCTGAGGCGTAGGGAATCCGTCTCATATCCTCAATTTCTTGAGGTGTCTTAGGACACTGTTCCTTAGACAACTGAACCCTATGCCTGAAAGGCAATAAACCCTTCTTGGAGTTCTTCATCGAATATTGAGACAACATTTTGTTGATATACGTTGCTTGAGACAGGGCTAGCGTTTTGTTCTTTCGATCTCGAATAATTTGGATTCCAAGAACATATTGGGCCTCTCCTAAATCTTTCATTTGGAATTGGGTCGCTAGCCATTCTTTTACGTCAGACAAATATCCTACATCATTTCCAATGAGTAGGATGTCATCAACATATAGTACCAGGAAAGCTACTTTGTTCCTGTTGATCTTCTTGTAAACACAAGGCTCATCAAAATTTTGGTCAAAGCCAAAAGATTTGATTGCAGTATCAAATAATGTTCCAAGATCTGGATGCCTGTTTCAACCCATAAATGGATCGATTCAGTTTACAAACTTTTTGCTCATGACCTTGGGTTATGAACCCTTCGGGTTGAGACATAAAGATATTCTCTTCAAGATTACAATTCAGAAAGGCAGTCTTGACATCCATTTGCCATATTTCATAGTCATAATATGTGGCTATGGATAAGAGAATTCTTATGGACATTAACATAGCAACAGGAGAAAAGGTTTCCTCATAGTCTACCCCTTCTCTTTGGGTATAACCCTTTGCTACAAGTCTAGCTTTGAAAGTCAGTACTTTCCCAGCTGCATCTCTTTTCCTCTTATAGATCCATTTACACCCTATGGGTTTGACCCCTTCAGGTGGATCTACGAGTTCCCAAACTTGATTGAAGTACATAGACTCCATCTCAAGGTCCATTGCTTTGGCCCATTGGTCTTTATCTATATCAATCATTTCCTGACAATAAGACAATGGATCTTCAACACCGTCATCAGGTATGACGACCTGAGTTTCAGTTAAACCCAAGTAACGGTTAGGTTGTATAACAACCCTCCCACTGCGTCGAGGCTCTCCCACTATGTGAGGAGGATGAGATTGACCAGAAGAACTGGCTCCTACATCAACTCTTGTTGAAGGACCAACTTCATCAACAACTCTTGCTGACTCTTCAGTAGCTTCTCCTAACACTAATTTACTACATGGTTGATGATCTCTAATGTGGTCTTCCTCCAAGAAAGTAGCGTTTGTCGATACAAACACTTTGTTTTCTTGAGGGTCGTAGAAAAGACCACCTCTCGTTTCTTTAGGGTAACCAACAAATTGGCATACTCTAGAACGAGGTTCCAGTTTCTTAGGATTAGTCACAAGCACGTGTGCAGGACAACCCCAGATACGGAAGTAACGCAAACTAGATTTACGCCCTCTCCATAGCTCGAAAGGTGTTTCAGAAACACTCTTCAAGGGAACATTGTTTAGAATATGTACTGCAATCTCTACTGCATACCCCCAAAACGAGCTAGTCAATTGAGCATAGCTCATCATTGAACGAACCATGTCTAACAAGGTTCTATTTCTCCTTTCTGATACACCATTTTGTTGAGGTGTACCAGGTGCTGAGAGTTGGGATTGGATTCCATGTTCTATCATATAATCCTGGAATCTTTGATCCATATACTTTCCACCTCGATCTGATCGAAGTGTTTTAATTGTTTTACCTAATAGGTTTTCTACTTCAGTCTTAAACTCTTTAAACTTTTCAAGAGCTTTAGACTTATGACCCAATAGATATAAGTAACCATATCGAGAATAATCATCTATGAAAGAGATGAAATATTCATAACCTCCTCGAGCTTTTACATTCATTGGACCACAAAGATCCGAATGTATCAACTCTAGAGGTTCTTTGGTACGAAACCTTTTCCAGTAAAAGGCCTCTTAGTCATTTTACCCTCGAGACACTATTCACAGGGTGGTAAAGAATCATCTTCCAACTCAGTTAGAAGTCGATTCTTTACCAAACGACCGATCCGATCGATGTTAATATGACCAAGACGTAAATGCCAAAGATATGTGTTGTTACTTTTGGGAGAAATCCTTTGCCTTTTATTTTGTGTTTCAGTCGTTTTAAACATCTCATGATTTAAAATTGCTTTAGTGTCGGTTGGTCTTAACACATACAAGTTATTTTCTAACTTTGCAGAACAAATAACTACACCATTTCTATAAATAAATGCTTCATTCATTAGAAAATTGACAGTGTACATCTGTTCCAACAAACATGAAATAGATATTAAGTTCCTTTTAAGCCTAGGAACTAAATACAAATTGTCTAAACAAAGAAATCTATTTCTGAAAAATAACTTTGCAGCTCCCACTGCACTTGCTGAAATGACAGCTCCTGTTCCAACCTTGAGTGTCATCTCGCCAACTCGAAGCAGTTGGAAATTATTTCCCTGAAAAGAAGAACAAACATGATTAGTGGCTCCCGAATCTAATATCCAGGCATACTCATCATGTTCAACAAGGCAAGTTTCTAAAACAAGTAAATCATATTTACCTTCCTTTTCTCTCTTCTTCTCAGCAAGGTAACGAGGGCAGTTCCTCTTCCAGTTACCATCCACATTGCAGTGGAAGCACTTGCCCTTATCGGCCATGACCTTGGCCTTCCCCTTGCCCTGTACAACTTGAACAGGAGCCTTCCCCTTGCCCTGTACAGCTTGAATAGGAGCCTTCCCCTTTACACCCTTCTTCTTCTGAATTTGCTTCGATGAAGAAGCTTGAGGTACAGGTTTTGTTCCTGAGGATGAACCCTTCAGGAACTTCTTTTTGGAATGGGCCACATTGGCTCTCCTTTCACCACATTTTTGCCCTTACTTTTCAGCATGGACTCATATGAAGGATTGGAATTCCATAATTCCGTAAAGCGGAAGCGTGATTGGGACCGATTCGTAATTAATTTTGTTTAATCTAAAATACCAATACATTGGCAATAATATTATAACTATTCTAAATATATATTAAGGCTAAGCATACAAAAATATTAGATCTAAATCTAATTTATAAAGTAACAAATTACTTACTCTCGTTGACGACTCAGATTAAATTCACATACTGCTTGTGAATTAATCACGAACTAGTGTGAACACCACCACTATGGCTACACCGGTATGACTCTGAGACTTCTAGAGGCAGGAGACTTGTGGGAGCCTTTGGGAGAATTCTCTGAGAGTAGGAGAATGAATGGGATCCCTTTCACCCCACCCCAGGGGTCCTATATATAGTAAAGGCCAAGACCTTTTTCCTAATAGGAAAAAGTCTCTAATTTTAATAAATAATTAATTAATTCCATAATTAATTAATTTCCCAATTAAATATCATATATTTAATCTTAGGGATTTTATTAAAATTAAAATTAATATGAACCCAATTCATATTAAATTTATTTGAACTCTTTCAAATATTTTCTTTCCTAATAGGAAAAGATCTCTAATTTTAATAAATAATTAATTAATTCCATAATTAATTAATTTACCCAATTAAATTTCATATATTTAATCTTAGGGATTTTATTACAATTAAAATTAATATGAATCCAATTCATATTAAATTTATTTGAACTCTTTCAAATACTTTCTCTCAAGAATTAATTAATTAAAAAATTATATTATAAAGTTTCATAAACTTTATATTATAATGCATCAATATACATTATATGATTCCCCAAATAAATTGAGCACTTTCAATTTACAATTTATACTTAATTGCCTCAAGTCTCTTTACGAGCTACCAGTGGGACCTAATTGAAAACTTTTTGCTCTTGACCTTGAGCAACGAACCCCTCTGGTTGAGACATAAAGATGTTCTCATCAAGATTGCCATTCAGAAAGGCAGTCTTGACGTCCATTTGCCAAATCTCATAATCATAAAAGGTGGCAATGGACAAGAGAATTCTTATCGACTTTAACATGGCAACTGGGGAGAAGGTTTCCTCATAGTCCACCCCCTCCTTTTGGGTATAACCCTTTGCCACAAGTCGAGCTTTGAAAGTCTGTACTTTCCCAGCTGCGTCTCGTTTTCTCTTGTAGATCCATTTGCACCCTATGGGTTTAACCCCTTCAGGTAGGTCTACAAGATCCCAGACTTGATTGAAGTACATAGACTCCATCTCTAGGTCCATAGCTTTGACCCACTGGTCATGGTCCACATCATTCATTGCCTGTCTAAAGGTCAATGGATCCTCAACCCCATCATCAGGTATGACAGTTGGAGTTTCTGCTAAACCCAGATAGCGTTCAGGTTGAATAACAACCCCCCACTACGTCGAGGCATTCTCAACTCTTGAGAAGGATGGGCTTGACCAGATGTACTGGGCTCATCAATAACTCTTGTTGAAGGTCTAGCCTCTGAACTGGGCTCATCAACAACTCTTGTTGAAGGTCCAGCCTCATCAACAACTCTTGTTGAAGGTCCAGCCTCATCAACAACTCTTGTTGATTTATTTGTAGCTTTACCAGAAAGTTCACTTAACACAATTTTACTGCGTGGTATGTGTTCTTTAACGTGGTCTTCTTCCAAGAAAGTAGCATTTTTCGATACAAACACTTTATTTTCTTTTGGATCAAAGAAGTATCCACCTCTTGTTTCTTTTGGATAGCCTACGAATAGGCATAATTTTGAACCTGAATCCAATTTCTTTGGGTTTGCTACTAACACATGTGCAGGGCAGCCCCAAATTCTGAAATGACGTAAACTAGCTTTACGCCCTTTCCAAAGCTCAAATGGTGTTTCAGAAACACTCTTTGAGGGAACAACATTCAAAATATAAACTGCAGTCTCTACTGCATAACCCCAAAAAGAACTAGGCAAACCGGAGATCCTCTACAACCAATATCGTATGAAGGTTGGATTTCCACGTAGGAAAATTTTTGCCGGTTAATTTCTTGTTTTTAAGTAAAGCGATAATTGAGGAAGACTTTGCTGAAAAAACAAACATTGACCGTATTAGTTATCTTTGCCTTAACCCATCACACAAGCAATACAAACAATTGCATAAATTCAATCAATTTTGCAAACAATCAATCAAAGAATCCTAATAAACTATTGATTGTGTTTTGCAACGATGTTTTAGAGGTTTAGAGGAACAACCACCAAAGGGTGATCAGCTACTCCTCTAAAATGAGACACTTCTCAATCAACTCTAATTCCAGAATAACTCATATTCCTATAGATGTTAACCACCGTTGTTTGGTCAAGGACTTGTTAACAAATTAACTTATCCTCGTAAGTGTAACCCTCCCACTTTCAGATCTTAGAGGCACGCACCAACAGGCTACCGTTAGGAAAAACAATTGTTGCTAATTAGCTTAAGTGACCATTTCCTTTTCAGGAGTTCACGGTGTTCCGAATCCTATGATCAGGCCCTCCGAAGGGGTGGTTTCTCCAGGGCAACACACAGGCGGACCATAGGAATCTCACGTTGTGACCTAGGGGTGGAGATCGAGGGATACGTTGACACGTGTCCTGCTCCCACTTACTATGGTCACTTTCCCCATTCACCTTGTTATTGATCCATGCAAACACTTTCTGAAGGGAGGCCGCGCTAAAACGACACGAAGCCGAGCATGGATCTCACGTTGTGAATATAGGGGCGTGGGAGCAAAACTCGATTTAAATCAAGTTTTGTAATTTTTCCTTCCACTAAAGTGACCTATCGTATATTTTAGGGTTTGTTTAAACCTAGATAAATCCGGCTAAGTCATTTATCTAAGTTTAATCCTATTATAACTATTATAATAAGATCTAAAGTCTAGGTGAATTAAACATATTTAATAAACCTAGTGACCTTTTTCTAACATTAAACTATGAATAATTCAACTCCGGTGTTCTAGGTCAGTTCCCAGGTAGGAGGTGTTCCGTATACCGTCAACTTAAATATCCCCAACCTTAGACAGAACATCACTGGTAGAGTTCCCTTATAATCATAGTAATGTTGGTCCTACTTAGTTAATTAAAACTATTTTAAACTAAGTAAAAAATTATTCTAATCCTATTAGAATATGACCTTAGGTCTACTTAATTTTAACTCATTAAAATTAATCAATTTTAACCTATGGTCCTATGTGAGCATGCATATCTTGATTATAGATTGACGGTTTCTAATCATTAATTTTAAACTATTCAAATTTTAATGATTAGACCTATAATCATGCATACTATAGTTTAAAGCAATTAACAATCATATTCAAGTTAATAAATTAAACTATATTGATTTGCATTGCATGAATTTTAATATAACGATTATATTAAACTATGGATGTTTCATGCTCAATGCAACTTTGATTTCCTTTATTAATAAAATAACATTTATATTATTGCCAATCAAGGTAAATCAAAGTAGCATGCTGCAAACAATTTATTAAATATAACTATTTATATTTAACTATGTAATTGCATGCATCATACTTTTCCATTTTCATGAATTTAATATAACTCATATATACATTAATAATCTCATGAAAATAACCATGCATTTCAAACATATATTATAATCTAATTATAACATACATAAATGCATGAGCATGTTTTATAACCTAAGGTGGGACTTAAATCTAAATGACATCCATAAAGCATTTAAATAGCGTATAAACCGATTAAAATGGCCCCTAGGATAAAATAAAGCATGTAAATTACATTAATTTAAGCTATTTTATCCTAAAATATCCTTTTATAGCTTCAGAACTGGGCTAGACCGCACGAACCGATCCGAACCGGACCCCAAAATGCCAAACCAAGCTTGAACCGGGCTGGACCGGGCCAAACCGACCCCAGACCAGCCTAGACGGTTGAACCGGGCTGGACCGGGCCAAACCGACCCCAGACTAGCCTAGACGGTTGAACCGGACCGCAAATAACCTTCAGCCGCGCCTCACGAAACCCTAACCGCACACCACAAGTTTTCACGATAGAGTCTCGACGCTGTGCAAATAGCGTCTCGACGCTGTTACTTCTGGAGGCAGATTCTTGGTAGAAACCAGCACTGTTCTTCGATTTTGGACGCGATTTTCAGTGATCTCCATCTCCAAAAATCCTAAACTAGACCCGGACTTACAGAGGATAAATGATTTACAATTATTGCCCAAAAATGCAGGGACCTTTACATTTGAACGATTCAAAAGCAGTAAATCTATGGCCAATTAAATCGAAAACATTTATACGCAAACCATAACATTCATAATGCATGAATCCCACCAGAAGAAAATTGCAAATTTCAATTTAAAAATAAAGTACTACAGAGTTGGCTCTGATACCAATTGAAGGGATAAAAGTCCTACGCAGCAGAAAAAATCACAGGACCTACTCGTAGTCTTTGATTTTTAATTCAAATACCAATACAATTCGCAAAACATACAACAATAAAAACATACTTAATATGCTGTAAATGGCTATAAAAACATGCTTCTTATGGATCAAAACCCTAGATCTAATCTAAAGAATGATCCTATTGATCAAAGGTTAAAAGGAACTTACTTTCGCTGAAGATCTCGATCGAAATACGCCTTTTCTTATCTTTGATCTTGAAATTACAGCAGCCCTTTAATCCCCTTTTTGCTGGAATTCGTGAACACTACCACAAGAATTGCACCGGTATTCTCTTAGGGAACTTGGTTGAGATTGCTTGTGGGAGCAAAGATCACTAAGGGATTAGATGAATTTTTCTCTGTGATTTTCTCTAGAATACACGAGAAAATGAGAGAGAGCGAGTGTCAGTGCCTAACGTGAGAGCCAGAGGGATTATCGATCAAGGGAGGAAGTAATCTAACGGATGAAAACCAACTTCCCCTTAAAACCCTCTCAAACGTGTAAGTGGCTAGGTTAGTGGGTGACCTTTTCCTTTCAGTTAAAATTAACTGATAAGAAAATAATAATTAATTATATAATTAAATTATTATTTATATAAATCCCATTTATATAATTATTCCCACATAACCTATAGTTTTAATGTAATTCAATTAAATCAAGTTTAATTAAATTAAAATAAAATAAAATGATTAATTAATTCAACAATTAATTAATACCATTGTTCACACGTAACTTCGAAGAGGAGACACGTGGAATAAAAAATATATTTGTATTGATGTAATATGCGTGTGAGTGTACAATCTCTAACTTTAATCCTATGATTCTCTCTCTTGTGTATGTGTGATTGATGTGGAATTTTCCTACCGCAAGCGCACGGGTCAAGTAATAGTAAAGTGATTTTTGAAATCGAGTGTCGTCCTCTGGATTGGATTTTTAATCAAATTTTATTACCGAAAATAATCTTGTCCAATTTTATTTAGGAAACCAAACGAAGTGAGAAATAATGGAGATCTAACACAAAACAATAAAAAGTGTGACAATCTAATGGAGACAACGGTCTTAGGGATTTGATTTCACCAATTGGGATTATGGATTAATTCATGGATTAATGACATGCTATGATTCATAAATCTTGGAAACTAAAATCACATATATCTCTCCCGAGCATACATGATTCTCCCACATGCAATGAACCCGATATCCCTATCTAAATTCATTAAACATGCAAGGCATTAAGGTTAACCTTTTTAACGATTTCTAGAATTAACTATTATCTCCCGATTTCTAGCTAAATCCTAGTTATGCATAATGATTTCTAAGCTAAATCCTCTCTCCCCGAGTTAGAATCAAACACAAACATCAATCAATTTATGGCCGGTAAATTGAAAGCATTAAGAACACAATTATGCATAAATGAAATCAACAACAACAATCCATAAATTCAATCCATAAAGCGCTCAACGGCTACATCAATCCCTAAGAATTATACTTAGCTACACATAATCCGCGTTACAATATAGCAAAAGTCTACATGCCATAAAAACTACAAAAGTAAAGGGTAAAGAGAATTAAACGCTAAGTAGGCTGAGACCGCATGTCCCCGTTACGATCCCCACGAACAAAGATTTGATTCCCGCTTTTTCTCCACTTGTTCAGCTTCAACGGCCCCTTTTTCTCTCTGTTTTACGGCTCCAAAGTCACCAAAAGAAGTCCCCCAAAAAGCCCTAATCGCAAAATACTTATAGGCTAAAAATTGGTCGTAGCGTCGCGACGCTACCGCGAAATCACAGATTCTAGAATTTGCAACCGAGAGCATCGCGACGCTGTAACCTTTTCGTGCGTATTCTAATTTTGGAAGGCCAGCGTCGAGACGCCCAAAGAGCAGCGTCCCGACGCTGGCTCGCGGCTGGGCTGACTTTGACTTCTTCCAACTTGAATCTTTTTCATTCTTCGGCCTCTTTTCGCATCCCGAACACCCAATTAGCTCAAAAATATATTTCCTACAAATAGAACACATAAATGCATAATTTTGGCCAATAAATTATAAAAGACTAGCTAAATTAATTAGGGAAAACTAGCTTGTTGTGCTCGCTATCAGTGATTGTGTTTCACTCGAGGGTTGGAATGCTTGTTCTCGAGTCTGAAGCTTCAATTGATTCTTGGAGCTTTTGGAATCTTCGGGTCTTGAAGTCTTGGAGTTTTGAAGAGCTTTTGGTCTTCAAGGATTATTGAAGTCTTCTAGTCTTGAAGGGTCTTCAGTCTTCAAGATGTCTTGAAGGGTCTTCAGTCTTCAAGAAGTCTTGAAGGGTCTTCAGTCTTCAAGAAGTCTTGGGGTCTCGAAGTCTTGAAGAGTCTTTGGTCTTCAAGGATTGTTGAAGTCTTTTAGTCTTGAAGGGTCTTCAGTCTTCAAGAAGTCTTGAAAAATCTTTGGTCTTCAAGGATTGTTGAAGTCTTCTAGTCTTCAAGGGTCTTCAGTCTTCAAGAAGTTTTGGGGTCTTGAAGTCTTGAAGAATCTTTGGTCTTCAAGGATTGTTGAAGTCTTCTAGTCTTGAAGGGTCTTCAGTCTTCAAGAAGTCTTGGGATCTTGAAGTCTTGAGGAGTCTTTGTCTTCAAGGATTGTTGAAGTCTTCTAGTTTTGAAGGGTCTTCAGTCTTCAAGAAGTCTTGGGATCTTGAAGTCTTGAGGAGTCTTTGGTCTTCAAGGATTGTTGAAGTCTTCTAGTCTTGAAGGGTCTTCAGTCTTCAAGAAGTCTTGGGATCTTGAAGTCTTGAGGAGTCTTTGGTCTTTAAGGATTGTTGAAGTCTTCTAGTTTTGAAGGGTCTTCAGTCTTCAAGAAGTCTTGGTGGAGTTTCTCTGAATTCTCTAACTCTGGCTGAGAGCTTCCAAAATTCTCCTCCATAAAAAGGAAGAGAACCCCTCTATTTATAGAGTTCTCGCTGGATGGGTCCTGGTGACTTTTGGGCCAACAACTTGGGCTTGAGTTTTATTGGTCTTAGGCTCAACTATTTAGTCTTGGGTCTAGTTCATATTTGACCCAAAACCATATGACCCAAATATTTAAAAGACCCAAATTTGATCCAAATAATTATTATTTTTAATTAATTGGTCAAATGAATTAATTTGATCAAAATAATCTAATTTTAATTAATCGATAAAATAGAAATTTGGCTCTATAAATTTATATTTGGCCAATTTTGTCATCAAATTAAATTTGGGACACATGTCAATTTATAATTGGTCCCAATTTAATTATTTGTAATTTCGTCATTAATTTTAAATAATGACGTGGCAATTTGTGATTGGTCAAAATTTTTCCTTTAACAACCATAATTAAATATCATATATTTAATTACATTTCTCTCATATAAACCATAGTATCAATGTGCATTTAATGCGCATTAATTTTAACCTATAGTTTTTAATATGAATCTAATTCATATTTAAACTTAATATTCGAACCCATTCGAATATACAATTCTCCCTTAGAAATTTTCCTCAACGCCCTAAATGAGCTACCGGTGGGACCTAATGGACCTACAGATCAGAAGCTCCAACGATATGAGATTAATTGGCTAAACTCATTAACCAAGTTAATCAATATTCGTTAACTGTGGTTCACTCCACTAAAGAACCACAGCTGCACTCTTCTCACTGTAGATAAATTTCTGTGTCCACGAATATCGATCATTAACAGCAAGTCAGTCCTTCACGTGTGTTCGTACCCCAGCTAGGTCAAATTACCGTTTTACCCCTAGGCTACCTCTTTATACTTAAGTCCCAGTGCTCCTCTAATGAACAACCTGTTTGAGGTCCAACCAACAAACAGAAGTCCCTCTCATGCCATAGAGAGAGTAGAGCCCATTGTTCAAAACCCGGAGAGACCACTTAAGGGAACACACCTCTACTTACCCTAGAGTCGGGAAGGAGTGAATTCCATCTTGTGTGATTATGTTCTCAGCTCCCCACTCGGTCTTGTCCCCAAAATGGTAGGCTTGTTGAGCCAGCGTGCAGGCCACTCTCATCCATACAAATCAAAGGACAATCCCTCATGAACAGAAGTCCATGATCCACTCAGGATTGAGACCAAGTTGCCTAGGTCATCCTAGTGAAATAGAAACCTAGCTAGCTAACGGTGTTACAGCTAGTGGTTAACTATTTCGCGGTTCAGTCTTATGCAAACTCCATTCACAGGATACCCCCACTCGCATGTCCACTACATGAACGCGTTGGATCATTACGTTTGTATCATAATACAAAGCGGGTCGTATCCATAGTGCCACCAGGATAAGGTACCCAACCTTATCCCTATACTATAGACCCTTTAGGCTATACCTTGAACAGTGATCCCCGTATGTCCCCACATACTAGTTCAAGCGTCATACTAACAACCTAGGATGTTTAGTTTATTGGATTAGGGTTAATAAGACAAGATTACTCAATACAAAAAAGATAAAAGAATCATACATCATTTTACTAATGTTCTGTCAAATGTTACATTTACTATCTACGAGTTTTAGGGCATAAAACCCAACACTATAGACCTTTTAGGTTGTTACTTGAACATCGACCCCGTATGTCCCCACATACTAGTTCAAGTTACATACAAACAACCTTCGATCTTAGTTTATTGGATTTGGGTCAAATTTTGCAATATTTAACAATAAAACTTTATTGTAGAAACTCAATAACACTTTATTGAAACAAGTATACAATTTGTTTACATTCACTCTCTACGAGTTTTAGGGCATAAAACCCGACAAACTCCCACTTGAGCTAAAACTCTAGTTTAGTGGGATGTACAATCATCTATACAGCAGTGGGTGTATAAATACATGTATAAAAACTATACAATGTACAAATACAATAAACTAGGGCATCATTATACCCATTACATAATGGTATCACTATACCCATTACATTTCTCCCACTTGCCCTAGATTTCATTTTTGTACTTAACTTGTAGACAGACCTTCTAGATGACCCTCATACACTTTAGCCGAGAGAGCCTTCGTTAATGAATCAGCAATATTCCATTCAATTCAATGTGCCTGCTTGTCTTCGGCTGTGACTTTCTTTTGAATTTGCCATAGCACCACTGTATCACTATAAAGTGTGATGGGCAATTTCACATTTGGAACACATTCCAAATCAATCAAGAACTTCCTATGCCATACAGTCTCTATCGCTGCTTCACAAGCAGCTAAGTTTTCGGCCTATACGGTCAAGACTGTAACTATGCCATACTATAGCTCCATCGTAAAGAGTGACCACAGATACTGATGTAGATTTCCTCAAATCCTTATCAGTCTTAAAAGCTGTGTCAGTGTATCCTGTAAGGATCAAATCCCTAGTCACATACACAAGCATATAGTTTCTCGTTCTCCTCAAATACTTGAGGATATTCTTAACGGTTTTCCAGTGATCAAATCTTGGATTAGATTGAGAGTTACTGACAATCCCTACTGCATAGGGCAGTCGTCTCATGCCCCCAACCTCTTGAGGTGTCTTAGGAAACAGTTTCTTAGACAAAAGAATTTCATGTCTGAAAGGTAGAGAACCCTTATTGGAATTCTGCATCTTATATCTAACTAACATTTTGTAGATATATGATATTTGAGACAAGGCTAGCCTTTTGTTCTTACGGTTCCTAACAATTTGGATCCTAAGAACAAACTCAACTTCTCCCAAAGTTTCATTTGGAAATGAGCTGCTAGCTCATTTTACTAGTCTGTAAAATAACCTACATCATTCTCAATGACTAGGATATCAATCATATACAACACTAAGTAAACTACTGAACTATTGTCGTTCTTCTTGTAGACACAAGACTCATCAATATTCTGATTAAAGCCCAAAAGATTTGATCGTAGTATCAAAATCTTCTATTCCAAGATCAAAATGCTTCAATCAATCCATGAATGGATCGATTAAGCTCACAAACCTTTTGCTCTTGATCTTGTTGTATGAACTCTTCTGGTGGAGACATATAGATGCTCTTCTCAAGATTACCATTCAAAAGGGTAGTCTTGACATCCATTCAAAATGGACAAGAGTTCTAACAGACTTCAACATGACGACAGGAAATAATAATTTCTTACAGTCCCCTGTCTTTGGATATAACCCTTTGCCACAAGTCTATGAAGGTGTTCATATAACACACGCGGAAGCAATTTTAGGATCGGAGGCACTGAACTACATCAATTTTAGAAAATGAAAGCATGTTGTCCAAATACCGTAAACAGAGAACAGAATTTGTACCAACCTTTTTGGAGACCGATTCAGCAACTCCCTTTGATTCCTTTGATCACGAACGGTGTGTGGACCATCTCTAGTGTCTTTCCCGCTATCCTCCGGCCTTAGAACGACTTGTGGGAGTATGGTGATAGGGATTGGAAGGGATATGCTTGAACACTACAAGCTTTTAGAGAGTATTGAGAGAGTGAGGTTGAGAGTGAATTTTGGCACCATAACATTACTACAAAATCCCCCCTTCTCCATCTTCTAATCCCCTACTTATAGAGGATTTTCATGCATCTTAGATTCACCAATGTAAGACACATGGGGAGGAGAATGGACTTAGTGGATTCTAGGTGTTCTATGGAGATAACATGCAAGATTGCATGTGGGATGTGTTATTCCACTTTCTTCATCCATGCAAGAGTGGATTTAGTTGTGTAATTCCACTATCTCCATCCATGCAAGAGTTAATTTCTACTCTTGGATTTAATTTAAAATGCAATTCTCAATTGCCTTTCAAATTATCAATTAATTGAATTATTTCAACTAATCATATGACATTAATCAAATTAATTCATATCACCTAATTCAATCCACTAATCTTGAATTTCCATAAATTCAAGATTGGAATCTCTATCTCAAATTTTAATTAAAAACAATTCATAATCATTTTTAAATTAAAACAATAATTAATTAAAAAATTTAATCAATTATGTAATATTAATTTAATATCATATATCAAATTAATATTATGCACATAATATGAATCTCTATTCATATATTTTGTATTTAAATCATATTTAAATACTGTACTCTCTCAATTAATAGTTTAATCCATAATTAAACTATTGTGTTGATAATATCATATATAATCAACACTAATTCCCTAAACCGTATTTGAACGATTCAAACTTTCCTATCACTATGTTCTAAGGTATAATCCGTATGAGCTAGTAGGGGGACCTAATGGACCTACAGATCATGGGCTCCAACGATTCGAGGTTAGCCAACTAATCTCATTAACCTAGCTGTCCAACATTCGTTAACTACCGGGACACTCCACTATAGCCCTGTAGTTGCACTCCCCTCACTGTAGATATATTTCTGTCCACCTGATATAACCATGATTAGTAAGTCGATCCTTCACAGGTTGTTTGATAGCGAGCATAGCTAGCTAGTTTTCCATAATTAATTTAGCTAGTCTTTTATAATTTATTGGCCAAAATTATGCATTTATGTGTTGTATTTGTAGGAAATATAGTTTTGAGCCAATTGGATGTTCGGGATGCGAAAAGAAGCTGAAGAATGAAAAAAGAATCAAAGTTGAAAGATTGAAGATAGGCCCATCCGCAGACCAGCGTCGAGACGCTGCTCTTTGGGCGTTTCGACACTGACATTCTATATTTGGAGTTTTCATTCTTTAAAAAAAAATAAAATAATTCATAGCGTCACAACGCTAGGACCAGCGTCGCGACGCTCTCAGCGAATTTTCCAAATCCGCAGTATCGTGACAGCGTCGCGACGCTGTCTATAGCGTCTCGACGCTGTCGGCAGATTTTCTATAAATTCATCATTTTGTGCTACGGATTGGGGGAGTCCAATTGGTTAGATTTTAGCCCTAATTTCGACTAGAGACCTTTGGTGGGAGCTGAAGCAAGGCCAAGGAGTGGGAATCAAGCGAGAAGACGTGGAGATCGTGACGGGGACGTGTCGGTTTCGACGGATTCGAGTTTTCCTTTCTCTTTCCCTTAACTCTTGTAGTTTTTATGGCTTTTCTTACAATTAGTGTTTGTGGTTTAAAGACTATGAATTTCTAGTTGTTTGTCTTAGGGATTGATGTAGTTGTTTTAGTTGTTGGATTGAATTTTGGTATGAATGTGCTTTTATTTTATGCATGCAATTTTGTGTAATGCTTTCAATTACTTGATCACTAATTGAATGATTTAAGTGTTGAATCTAACTCGGGAGAGAGGATTTGGCCTAAGACTTTCCTTGTTTAATTGCATGACTAGAGTAGAAATTCTAAGTTTGTGACGGGATTTGGAATATCTCTAGAAGTATAACAAGGATTAAACCGAATAATGCCTTGCATGTTAATGAACTTAGATAGGGATATCAAGTTAGTTATATGCATGAAAATCAATTATACTCGGGAGAGGTAATCGTGATAAAAGTTTTCTTGGCTTGTAGAATAATTGCATGATCAATTCATTCCTATTAATCAATCATCAATCTTAAATAATGAAATCAATTCCCTAAGAGTCTTTCCCTTTGAGTCTCCACCTTTATTTTATGCTTTTTGTCTTTAGATTTATCTTTGTCTGTAAGTTTTGCTCCATAAATAAAATTGGACAAGATTATTCACGGTACTTAATTTGCTAGAAAACCAATCCAGAGGACGACACTCGTTTAATCACGAAAACACTATATTATTACTTGACCCGTACACTTGCGGTAAGCAAATTGCGCATCATTGTTCGTAACTATAGCTGGGTCAAATGTCTGTTTTACCCCTATAGTACTTCTTGTTCCTTAAGTCCCACTGATCCTCTAATGAACAATTGGTTTATGGTCCAACCAACAAACCGAGTCCCTCTCGGACCAATGAGAGGGCGGGATCCCTTTGTTCAAGCCTCGGAGTCAGCACTTAAGGGAACAACCTCTCTACTATCCCTAATTCGGGTAGGAGCGAATTCCTTCTTGCAGGACTATGTCCCCAGCTATCTACCCGTTCCTATCCCTGGAATGGGAGGGTTATTGAGTCAGCGATGCCGAGGCACTCTCACCCATGCAGATCTAAGGATAAGCTCGAATAAACAGGAGTTCATAGTTAGCTCAAGATTAAGATCGAGTTACCTAGGTCATCACATGAAATAGTCAGTCTTATCAGTAAACGGCGTTATAAAGCAAGAGTGACTTATTTCTCGGTCCTGGTCTTATGCAAACTCATTGCATAGGACGCCCCCACTCGCATGTCTCTACATGGACGATTTAGGATCACATCGTCTGTACTATCTACAAAGTGGGTCGCGTCTCATAGTGTCCCCAGGATAAGGTACCCAACCCTATCCCTATACTATAGACCGTTTTGGCTATTACTCAAACCTGATCCCCTTTTATGTCTCTACATAAAGCTCAAGTGTTCATCCTATAGCCAGGGATATTAGTTTATTGGATTTGGGTTATTTAACGTGCAATTTACTTATTCAGTAACGACGTTACTGAATGAATCTCGACAACGACTTTATCGATCAACTATAAAATTCGTTTAACATTCACTATCTACGAGTTTTAGGGCACCAATCCCAACAGTCTAACCATAAGATTACGTCTCGTTTCTTCTTGTAGATTCATTTGCAATCCATAGGCGTTACCCCATTAGATAGATCTACAAGATTCCATATGGAATTGAAACGCATAGATTCCATTTCCAGGTGCATGGCTTTAATCCACTGGTCCTAGTTAACATCACTCATTGTCTTGCTTTAATACAATGGATCCTCAATGCCATCATCAAGCATGACGTTACTGTCTTTGGGCTAGTCTTCTTTGGCTGAGTAAGGTCCAATGTCATATTCATTAGGAACACTTTTTAATGAGTTAGACAATTGGGGCATGATGACATTCTTCTATTAAGACTAATCATAAAACATTTACCACAATTTGTCGTTTAAGTTCGTTGTATTATTACCGTTATTTATAACTAGGCGTAAGACAATGCACATATTTCATAATTGAATTGCTGAAATAACAAATTACTTGATTATTTATCGCACTAACCCATTACAAATTATCCAATCAATTTAGCAAAAGTAATCATCGACCCAAATATAATATATGATACATATTTGCAACAATACTTCAGAGGTTTAGAGCAACAGCTACCATAGGGCAGTCAGCCACTCCTCCTCTGAACTGAGACAATCTCAGTCAATCCCTATTACCAGAATAACTCATATTCCAATAGTTCTTAGCTACCGTTTTTCGGTCAGGAAATCATTAACACTTTAACAATTTCCCGTAAGTGTGACCCTCTATTTTCAGATTCCAGAGGTCGGCCCCAACAATGCTACCGTGGATAGTCAAAGTTGGGAATGGAGCTAAGAAACCCTATCCATTTATGGAGTTTGCGTTGTTCCGACTCCCATGATCAAACCCTCCGTAGGGTGATCGCTCCCAGGGTGACTCGCAGGCAGATCATAGGAATCTCGCAATGCAACCTAATGGAGGAGACCGTAGGATACGTTGAAACGTGTCATGCTCCCACTTACTATAAAATACTCCCTCATTCACCTTGATATTGATCCATGCAAACACCATCCGTAGGGGGTCACTCCCAGGGTGACTCGAGGCCAAGCATGGACCTCACGATGTGAACTCTTGAGGACGTGAGAGCAAAACTTGATTTATGAAAATCTTGTTTTGATATATTTCCTCCCACTAAGTATTTTTATAATTTTAGTGTCTATTACTTAGGTAAATTCTGGCTAAATGAATCTATCTAAGTCTATGTCTTATATAACTCTTATATGGAGGTCCTTAATCTAATGTCTTAGGTGAATTAAACTTTTTTAATTAACCTGGCAACATTGCATGCTAACATAACTATGCTTAATTAAACTCAAGTTTCGGGTCAGTTCCCAGGTAGCAGGTATTCCGTACACTGTCATCTTAAATACCTCCAGCCTTAGACAAAACTTCATTGAGAGAGTTCCCTTATAACCATAGTAATGTAAACTCTTTACTCTAAAGATCTAGGTGAATTTAACTCTTTTAATAAACCTAGTGACATTTCATGCTAACATTTAACTATGATTAATTCAACTCCGGTATTCTGGGTTATTTCCCAGGTAGAAGGTGTTCCTTAAACCGTAATCTTAAGTACCCCCAGCCTTAGATAGAACTTAACCGGTGGAGTTCCCTTATAATCATAATAATGTTTTTCCTACTTAGTCAATTAAAACTATTTTTAATTCTAAGTAAGAATAATTCTAATCCTATTAGAAACGTAATCTTAGGTCTAATTAATTTTAAAAATTTTAAAATTAATCCATTTTTCCTAAGATCCTATGTTTGCATGCAATTTTTTGTTATAGGTTAACGGTTTCTATTCATTAATTTTATAACACTTATAAATTTTAATGAATTAATCCTATAACAAGCTACTATGGTGACATAAATTAACAATCGGATTCTAATTAATTTATAAACCATATTCTAGCATACATGACATACAAAAATATAACAATTATATTAATCTAAGGTAATGTCATGCTCAATGCAATTTAATTTCCTTTTAATTAACCTAACTCTTAAATTAATTACCCAAGAAAATTAAAATTAAGCATTACCATTTTCATACATTAACATAACATTTATATTAATTGCTCATGAAAATAAATAAACATATAAATTACTTTCATAAATATAACTTTTTATATTCTTTACTAAAGTAATTTCATGCTCAATGCTTCTCAATTTTCATTCATTTAATCATAACAATTTATATTAAATACTCATGAAAATTAAATTCATACATATTTCATACATTATAACATTTATAATAATAAATATGCATGAATATGCTTAACCTATGGTGGGATTTTAAGCTATATGACATCCATAAAGCAATTAAATAGCTAAGTAGACGGGTTTTGGCATCCTAGGACAAAATACATAAGAAAAACTACAATAATTTATCTAAAATTGCCTTATCTAGCCGTGAACCAGTCCGAACAAGCCTCAAACTGCGTCCAAACCCTTCGAACCGGCAAAAAATTGGGCTGAACTGTGCTTAAATAAGCTTAAACTGGCCAAAAATAGCTTGAACCGCACCGAACCAGCTGAAAAATATGTTGAAGCGGTATGAACCACGTTAAATCGATCCCAAAAATGCTCAGACCGCACGAACCAAGGCAACAGCCGGGCGAACCGGTCAACATACCTTGAACCGCCAGGAACCGGTCAAGAACCGATCAAACATTCACAAACCGGACCGAACCAAAGCCTTAACTGTCGAACCGTGTTAAACAAAAAATTTCTCCAAAATAAAAGGAAAAAAACCGCCATGGACCGGTCAACTACATGGACGCTTTGGATCAATACGTCTGTATCAAATACAAAGCGAGTCGTATCACATAGTGTTACCAAGATAAGGCAGCCTTATCCTTGTACTACAGACCTTTTAGGTTGTTACTTGAACATCGATCCCCGTATGTCCCCACATACTAGTTCAAGTTACATACAAACAACCTTGGATCTTAGTTTATTGGATTTGGGTCAAATTTTGCAATATTTAACAATAACACTTTATTGAAACAAGTATACAATTTGTTTACATTCACTATCTACGAGTTTTAGGGCATAAAACCCAACACTTCTATCTGGGAGGGATTGTCCTTTGATTTGTATGGGTGAGAGTGGTCAGTTCGCCGACTCAATACGCTTACCATTTTGGGGATCAGAAGACCGAGTGGAGAGTTGAGAACATAACATCACAAGATCGAATTCACTCCTTCTCGACTTTAGGGTAAGTAGATAAGTGTTCCCTTAAGTGGTGTCTCCGGGACTTGAACAAAGGTCCTAACCCTCTCATTGCCTTGAGAGGAACTTCTGTTTAGGTTGGACCTTAAACAGGTTGTTCATTAGAGGAGCATTGGTACTTAAGAACACAGAGGTGACTTAGGGGTAAAATAGTAATTTGACCTAGTTGTTGTTACGAACACTCGTGAAGGACTGACTTGCTATTATTGGTCTATATCCATGGATACAAAAATATATCTACAATGAGAAGAGTGCAGTTGTGGGTCTTTAGTGGAGTGAACCACAGTTAACGAATGTTGATTAATGTGGTTAATGAGTTTAGCCAATTAATCTTGTATTGTTGGAGCTTCTGATTTGTAGCTCCATTAGGTTTCTTTCCTAGCTCGTAAAGGGTATTAAAGTAATTTAGTCTTGAATTGAATTTGAAATGTTCAAATTCGCTAAGGGAATTAATATAATGTATGGTGATACATTATAATATAAAGTTTATATTTTAATTAAACTGTATAATATAAATTTAATTTTGGATATGATTAAAAATTAATTTATGAGAGAATTAAATATTTAAATGAGTACAAATATTAATTTAATATGAATTGGATTCATATTAAGACTATAGGTTAAATTTAATGCACATTTGATGAACATTAAAACTATAGGTTATGAGAGAAATATACAATTGAATATGATTCAAATGTAGGTTTAAATTAAATATGAGATATTTAATTTGGTAATTAATTAATTAATTAATTAATTTAGTTTGATTAAATTTGATTTAATTAATTTAATACTATAGCTTATGTGAGGGATATTCATTTAAATAAGATTTAAATGAATGAATGAATTAAATTAGATTTAATTAATTATTAATTAATTAAATTTGAAATAACTTCCAACAGTTGCTAGGAGTTGGTGTATGTGTGTGGGAGTTGTAACTCCTCACACTCTCTCGCATGAGGGACCTATACGCCTGGGAGGAAGAACACAGAAGGAGATCTCACAGAATTCTCCCGATCTCTCTCATACTCTCTCAATCTCTAGCAATAAAAAAGAAGTAAAATTCTTTCTTCTTGTGATCTACAATTCAATCAAGAATTGGATCCCATAATCCATACCTCGATTATTCAAAGAATAGGGAAGTTTCCTTGTGGTGGTGCTCATTGCACGTTTTGTCCTTGTGACTTTGTTGTTCGTGTTGTGATCGTGAAATTGTTGTAAAGAGGGAGGTTCTTGTTGCTGAAACTTGAGTCCACAAAAGTAAGTTTATTCTAACGTTTACTGTAGATTCAAGTGTGCTTAATCATAGAGAATTATTAGAAATCGTGTTGTAAATCTTCTTTTTTGCACAATGTATGAGTGTTTTGGATACCAAATTGAATTACGCAAGATTCACATCGCTTATGCTGGAATTCGATTCCTTCAATCTCAACGCTGCATCACAAAATGCACAGCTGAAATTTTGTGCGTTCATAGATTTTCTTCCCATATTTGAAGCAGGGTCTCAACGCTTCGAGTAGCATCTCGATGCTCTTGGCTTGTATAAATATGTATCACTTTTTTAGGGATGAATCACCAACTCTTGTACTCAATTGTAGTCGCAATTTCCCTTAATTTTCTATTTTAAATTTTCTTGCTTTCTAGGATAGTTTTACTTTAGTTCTTCGATGGATCGATCTTGGGGGTGTGGTTGCTCATTCTCAATGGCTGGCTAAACTTCTATTTTTCATGTAATCGAGACGTTGGGATGTAAGTTCTGTTGGGTTTTATGCCCTAAAACTCGTAGATAGTGAATGTAAACAAATTGTATACCTGTTTCAATAAAGTGTTATTGAGTTTCTACAATAAAGTGTTATTGTTAAATATTGCACAATTTGACCCAAATCCAATAAACTAAGATCCAAGGTTGTTTGTATGTAGCTTGAACTAGTATGTGGGGACATACGGGAATCGATGTTCAAGTAATAACCTAAAAGGTCTATAGTACAAGGATAAGGTTGGGTACCTTATCCTGGTAACACTATGAGATATGACCTGCTTTGTATTTGATACAGACGTATTGATCCAAAGCATCCATGTAGTAGACATGCAAGCGGGGGTATCCTATGCAATGAGTTTGCATAAGACTGGACCATGAAATAGTAAACCACTAGATATAACACCGTTAACTAGTTAGGTTACAGTTTCAATAGGATGACCTACGTAACTCAGTCTTAATCTTGAGTGTGTCATGAACTCATTCTTATGAGGGATTGTCCTTTGATTAGCATGGATGAGAGTGGCCAATACGCCGACTCAATATGCCTTCCTTTTTGGGGACAAAACCGAGTGGGAGGCTGGGGACATGACAACACAAGAAGGAATTCACTCCTTCCCACTTCTAGGAGAAGTAGATGAGTGTTCTCTTAAGTGGTGACTCCGGGACTTGAATAAAGAGATCCCGCCCTCTCACTAGCCCGAGAGGGACTTTCTGTTTATTGGTTGGACCATAAACAGGTTGGACCATAAACAGATTGGACCATAAACAGGTTGGACCATAAACAGATTGGACCATAAACAGGTTGGACCATAAACAGGTTGTTCATTAGAGGAGAACTGGTACTTAAGGAGACAAATGTAACACAAGGGTAAAACAGTAATTTGACCCAGCTGTGATTACGGACACTCGTGAAGGATTGACTTACCGGTATAGGTGTATATCGGTGGACACAGAATTATGTCTGCAGCGAGAAGAGTGCAACTGTGGGTCTCTAGTGGAGTGAACCCACAATTAACGAAAATTGATTAATTGGTTAATGAGTTTAGCCGATTAAATCTGATATCGTTGGAGCTTCTGATTTGCATGTCCATTAGGTCCCACTGGTAGCTCGTAAAGAGACTTGAGACAATTAAGTATAAATTGTAAATTGAAAGTGTTCAATTTATTTAGTGGAATCATATGATGTATATTGATACATTATAATATAAAGTGTATGAAACTTTATAATATAATTTTGAATTAATTTCAAAATTAATTCTTGAGAGAAAATGTTTGAAAGAGTTCAAATAATTAATATGAATTGGATTCATATTAGCATAAATAATTTAATAAAATCCCTAAGATTAAATATATGATATTTAATTGGGTAATTAATTAATTATGAAATTAATTAATTATTTATTAAAATTAGATATGAATAAGATAATAGATTTGATCTTATTCATGACCTTTTCCTATAAGGAAAAGGTCTTGGCCTTTTCCTATAAATACGACCCTTAGGGTGGGGTGAAAGGCATCCCATTCATTCTCCTACTCTCAGAGAATTCTCTTGAAGGCTCCCACCAGTCTCCTGCCTCTAGTAGTCTCAGAGTCATACCGGTGTAGCCATAGTGGTAGTGTTCCCAATAGTTCGTGATCATTTCACAAGCAGTTGGTGAATTTAATCTGAGTCGTCAACGAGAGTAAGTAACTTGTTACTATATAAATTAGATTTAGATC
Source organism: Luffa aegyptiaca (assembly GCA_017139565.1). Lineage (NCBI taxonomy): Eukaryota > Viridiplantae > Streptophyta > Magnoliopsida > Cucurbitales > Cucurbitaceae > Luffa > Luffa aegyptiaca. The sequence goes on from CM029397.1 coordinate 32,453,653, forward strand.
TAATATTTTTGTATGTTTAGCCTTAATATAAATCTAGAATAGTTCTAAGTTTATTGCCAATGTATCAGTATTTTAGATTAAACAAAATTAACTACGAATTGGTCCCAATTACGCTTCCGCTTTACGGAATTACGGAATTCCAATCCCTTCAAGTTCAATCTTTAATAATGAAATTTCCAGGTCTTTGATTGTTTAATGGCATGTTTTTGTGAGTCTAGCCCTGTTCATATAAATTTAGGCAATCTTAGGAAAAGATTGACAACCTTTACTCTGGCTTGCTTGAATTTACTTGCAAATTGAAAGTAGTGAATAGGAGTACGTTGTGGCGAGTCTCACGCGCCACCTAGGGCTAGGTGATTTAGTTATTGTGATAAAGGTGTTAGTTCCCCCTGATTGCATGCACGATTAATCTGGCTAGTTCCTAATGCAGGTTAAATTAATTAATCAACCAATTAATTAGTTTAGTTTAGAATCAGGCTAAGTGCATTGGCTTGTCTGTGATAGTGGAACACGACTTTATGGCTTTTTTAAGTGTACGTCGGGTTTAACTGTGCAATTAAAAGTATTAGTGAAATTTATGATTTAATAAAATTGAACTGAGTCTCGATAACCCCAATTGCAAGATTTCCAGGCTTGATTCACCTCCTCTGCTATTTCCTTGTGATTTTACTTTTCGACACTTTTTTCTTTCAATTTTTATTTCATTATTTTTTCCATGCCCCCCTTTGGTTACCGAATGGAAAAGAAATTAAAGATTCACATGTATAGACTCCCTGTGGTCAACCCCGACAATTCATTCTACAAAATATTTTTGGTATCGTGGATTATAAATTTATTTGAGTTCGGAGATGTTGACAACCTCGTATCCATCATAGTGATATGTGTAGTTTCTTAGGGTTAGTAGATTATTACCGTTTCTTCATATTAGGCTTTTCCAGTATAGTTGCGCCCCTTACTCAGTTAATCCAAAAAGAATTCCCATCTATGTGGAATGAAGCTTCTAAGGCAAGCTTTCAAGAACTCAAACAGATGCTAGTTTTAGCACCAGTGGTCACAATGCCCAACGAGTTAGGTGATGTCTCGAAGAAGGGACTAGGTTTTGTGCTAATGGAGTTGTTGAATGTCTAGAGTATGTAAACTATGAAAATATGGGAATGTCTAAACAAGAATGGTTGAATATACATGTTGGGGTATAAATGCTTGATTATGCATGTTATGGGAACTGGGAACACTAAGACCCCATTTGGTAACCATTTGGTTTTTGAAAATTCGGCTTAAAAACACTACTCTCACCTATAAGTTTCTTAGTTTTGTTATCTATCTTCTTCTCATGTTTTTGAAAACTATAAAAAGGAAGTTTTCAAAAACTTGTTTTTGTTTTTCGAAGAATTTTGTTAGAAAATCAAATGTGTCCTTGAAAAAGTTGAAAACCATATTGTAAGGAAATTGTTAGAAAAACATTAGCTTAATTTTCAAAAACCAAAAACTAAAAGCCAAATTGTTATCAAACGAGGACTAAATATTTTAGAAATATGTGGTTGTTGATGTGGAGCACTCTGAATAGGAATGATCAGGTTTTATTAAATGTTTTCAACTTTAATAAAATAGAATGTTCTGTTTTGGATAAGCATCAATTGCCTTGAAAGCCCTGAACCTACACTTGAAAAATCTAACATGCTCTGCGTTTAGATGATTGAATGTGTCTGAATGGCTCAAATATTCTGAATATAGGGTTGTTTGATAGTGTGCATAGCGAGCTATTTTTTCCGGTTTATTTTAGTTAGTCTTTGATTATTATTTGGTCGTTTTTATGCACTTTAATGTTTATTTCGTAGGAAATGAATTCTTGGAGGAAATGTTGAATTAGGAAGTTGATCAGGTGCTCGGGACCAAAAGAAGAGCAAAAAAAAGCAAAAAGAATCAAAGTTGGAGGCTTAAGTTTGAGGCAAACGCGAGAGCTAGCGTCTCGACGCTGTTTCTAGGTGTCTGGACGCTGGTTTTCCTTTTATGTTTTTGGTGGTAGCCAGGACAGCGACGTTGTAGATTGTTGAAGGGTCACTATGATTGGAATTGAATGAAGGCTTAGGTAGCTAGCACATATTGGAGTAGGTGTCGTGATGTGTTTTTCAGTTAATTTTAGACGAGGAATCTTGTTGGTTAGTTTACATGCTAAGACAACCTAGGTTTAGTATGAGGACCTAATGTGTAAAGGAGGATAAATTATATATCCTGGATGGGATTGTGACAATTAACTACCTAAGTATGTAATGATGTGTTATGACCGAAGGGTTAGGTGAGATGGACATGGCTTCAGAGACTAGGTGTCAACCACTAATTGTTGAAGTAGAGTTCGACCTGAAGCTCACATATCCACGACCAGTGAGTTGGTTGTTAGAGTATTATGTACACTTAGACCGAGGAGCCTTCATCGGTAAGACTTGGCTTTACTGACTGGGTGCCAACTAGCATTAGTGGGTGTAGAGTTTACTAGGATTCCCACCTGTGGACCACTAGTGAGTTGACATGAATGAAGGAAGGATAGTTCAAATTTTCCACGTTGGCCCAAATGAAAGGTCATTAAATTAGATGAATAGTAGGTCTCCACAATGGTACTGGCCTCAAGTTGTCACTACTAATGCATGTCAGATCTCCTTACAATAGTAATGTTACTAGTGAGTATTTTAAATACTCATTATTTCCAAAATATTTACTTTAGGTAAGGGGAAGAACGTACCGAGCGCATCATGGATGGTTGTTAGTTGAGCCATGAAAGTTGTTTGATCACGATTTCCAATTAGTTTAGTTTTACTCATTCTTTTCATTTCTTCATTTTTTTTTTCTAAATTGTGGTTTCTTAAGGTTTTAATTACATTTCTAGGTTATCGTTAAGAATCTTTGACCTTTAATAAAACTTTTGCAAATTTCTTATTTTAACTTGGATCCCAAGCCCACAATTTCTTTGTTTAAATGATGAATGTTTCGCATTAATTTTCGTTTGAAATAAACTTTTCTTTAAAGGAAAATTGGCATGCATGTAATAATAACTATAGTTAGCAGTCATGAGAAGTATGATTGTTACGAGTAGTGACATAATAGTAAAAAAAATGTTTTCTATGATCCTTTGTTTTTAATATATTACAGATAATATAATATATGGTAGATTATAGATGTACATGAATGTGTGATTGGAAACTCCATTTGCACTAGGAGGGGTTTTTTACAAGACTGAAACATCACCATATCTTAGTTGGTACCGAATTAGTGGTGTGCATGACCTCCCCTATGAAGATGATCGATCTACAGTTTCATGTATATACCCCTTAAAAGGAAAGGGTAATTGCAACTCTCCTTTATAAAACATATTCATGATCATACTCATACATGGGATCCCAACAAATAAATGACTTTTATATAACATGAAAGAAATACATTGATTCAAGCATATAATTCAATCATATAGTTAATACTAGAGCTAACATCATCTAAATACATCCAACCTAACTCTAATGTCATCTAAATAATTACTTTTCCCTCCAAATATGATCGAGACAATTCCAATCAAAGAAAGATTTTGGATGTGTTTGTGTCATCAGAGGTGAGAGAAAAGATGTACTCTAAAAATTGGCACATCGAAATGAACTTTTTATGCCTCTAGTAAGTTTTCATCGTTTGGAACTTGTTTTCTAAATTGGTCTAAGAACTTGTTTTCTTTGACGAATGAAGGGCGAAGATACGACATGTTAGCTATGGAGTAAATTACAAACTACTTATCAAATTGCATTAGTGTCAAGTAAAATATATCTTAAATCTAGCTTCTTTAGTTTTAAGATGGAATCAAACAAAAGAATGAAAGAAAATCTTGATGAATTTCATAGAGTAATATCTGAAATGGAAAAATTGATTATTTATGAATATTATATTCATGGCATTTTCTCCTATAAATAGAACACTAAGCCTAAGGTTTAGGTGACCAATACACATAATTCACAAGACAAGGATTGAATTTTCATTCTTGTGTTCTCTCAAACCTCCCTCTTAGAGACAGACTCCCACCAGTCCATTGCCTCCTAGACTTAGAGTTATACCGGTGTAACCTTAGTGGTAGTGTGTTGTTGGAGAAGAAAAGTTCCAACGAAGAAACTTTGTGGCTGCTGCGTTTTCAACATAAGAGCGGTGTTGGTGAGAATCGTCCAAAACGACAATGAAGGTTTGTAACCGTTCTCTCTATTCTCTTTGGAAAAGCATGTGAATAAAATAGGTTTTTATTTTATGTTTTTACTGCATGTTTTATACCTATTTACAACAGCTCTATGTATGGTAAAATTTGTGTTTTTGCCTTTCGTATCGGTATCTTAATATTGATTAATATACGGTGTGAGATTCCTCCCGATACGCTTCTGCTGCGCTAGGGCTTTCTGAAGGAATTGAATCCTCTAGCGGAAGCGGTTTTCACCGATCGTGATTTTAATTTCAGTAAAAAGAAAACCAATACGTTGGGCAAATAGAAACGATTTCTAGAAATAGATTAAACATGCTATAAAAATAGATCTAAAACCTATTTAGATCTAGATGACTTACTTGAATAGTGCTGGAAAAATCTGCACAATGCTCCTCAACCATGTACAGTAATTTTCTCCAATGAACACGACCATGCAAGAACACCCGCTATTCTCTTGGGCTTTGAGATCCGGCTTGTGGGAACCCAAAGATTGTCTTTGAAGGGAATTTTCCAGCAACTCCTTTACTGTTCTTGGGAGAAATCTAGAGAGAAAATCTAAGAGATTTTTCTCTGTAGTTTTCGTGAGAATGGAGAGAATGAACGATCAGTTAGGAACTCCCTCTCCCCTGTACGATAAGTGGGGAGGGAGTTATTACCCTACTAGATCTAGACCGTTAGATCTTAATCAAAACGATCTCGGCCATTAACTAATTAAATAATAAATAAATAAATAAATAATTTATTATAATTAATTTAATTAAATCAATATTAACTAAATGAATTATAATATAAAGTATTTAATTCAATTTGAATCATATTCAATTGAATTAAATTGACCATTCAATTAATTCTATTGATTGAATCCACATTAATTAAATATCAAATATTTAATTGATTTTATAATTGAATCATATTCAATTTTATCTCTGTCATTTAACCTATAGTTTTAATGTGCATCAAAATATACATTAATATAAACTATAGTATTAATTTGATTAAATCACATTTAACCAAATTAAAATTAAATTAATTAATTTATGAATTAATCAAATATCACATATTTAATTAAACTCATAATTCTATCATTAATTAATTTTGAATCACATCCAAAATTAATTTTATTATAAAGTTTAATTCACTAATTAAACTTATACTATAATGTATCTCCATACATTATATTAATTGTATCAATATACAATTAACTTAAATTCCCTTTAATATCAAGACTATATTATCTCAAAACCTGTTATGAGCTAGCAGGTGGACCTAATGGACCTACAGATCAGAAACTCCAACGATACGAGATTGATCAGTTAAACTCATTAGCTGAGTCAATCAACATTCGTTAACTGTGGGTCACTCCACTAAAGACCCACAGCTGCACTCTTCTCACTATAAAATATTTATGTGTCCACGGATATTGACCAATGCAGTAAGTCAATCCTTCACGTGTGTTCGGAACACCAGCTGGGTCAAATTACCGTTTTACCCTTGGGTTACCTCTGGATCCTTAAGTACCACTGATCCCTCTAATGAACAAGTTGTTTAGGGTCCAACCACTAAACAGGAGTTCCTCTCGGGCCAGGAGAGAACGACGTGCCTTTGTCCAAGACCCGAAATCAGCCCTTAAGGGAACACACATCTACTTGCCCCAATAGGGGAAGGAGTGAATTCCATCTTGTACTGTTATGTTCCCAGCCCTTATTCGGTCTTGCCCCTGAAATGGTAGGATTATTGAGTCGACGAACTGACCACTCTCACCCATACAAATCGAAGGACAATCCCTCCTGAAAAGAAGGCCATATTAGGAGATTTTATCCAGACCTTAGGAATAAAAAGTCGACGGGAAAGGGGAAAGAAGAGTCTAGTGGAGCCAACATAAGTGAGGAGTACAATGAGGCCCTTATGGTTAGTACCACTAGTGAGGATGACACTTGGATATTAGATTCAGGTTGTTCTTTCCATATGACCCCGAATAAAGAATGGCTAGAAGACTTCTGAACCGGTGTAGGAGGTAAAGTCATGTTAGGGAACCGACACTTTTGTAATGTAGAAGGTCAAGAAGGGACAATTAGCCTTAGACTTCATGATGGGAATATTAGGCTTCTTACAGGAGTTAGGTACGTACTTGAAGGTTAAGAGAAACCTAATATCCTTTAGCATGCTAGGATAAGTTTGGTTACACCATTAAGTTAGAGGGTGGTGTGCTTAAAGTCATGAAGGGCATCTTGGTAGCAATGAAAGGGTACCTTAAGGAAACCTTATACTCCTTAGAAGGATCAACGGTTATAGGGTCAAGTGATTTAGTTAAGGAGAGTGACAATTCCAAAACTTCTCTTTGGCATAAACGCTTAGGTCACATGAGTGAGCAAGGAATTAGGGAGTTGGTTAAACAACAAATAATTCATAGTATTAAAAATGTAGACCTAGATATGTGTGAACATTGCGTAGATGAAAAAAAAAGAGTTAAATTTTGGAAGGGTGGTCACTCCGCCAAAAGAAAATTAGAATATGTGCATGCCGACTTATGGGGTCCATCGAATGTGGTTACTAATGGGGGACTAGATATTTCTTGTCCACTATAGATGATTGCATTAGAAAGGTGTGGGTATATCTTCTTGAAAATAAATTTGACACCTTTAACAAGTTTGTTGAATGGGTAAAACTTGTATTAGAGTTAAGAAACTTAGAACCGATAATGAGCTTGAGTTTTGTAACCATGAGTTTAAAAACTACTATAAGTCTAAAGGCATAGCTAGACACTTGACTGTTGTAGGTACACCTCAACAAAATGGGGCCATTGAGAGAATTAACTGAACCTTAATGGAGAGAGTTAGGTGCTCGTTGTCTAATTCACAGCTTCCTCAAAGTTTTTGGGGTGAAGCTGTTGCAACAGCATGTTACATTATCAATAGGAGCCCATCCACTGCCATAGGTCTAAAAACACCACAAGAACTTTGGCAAGGTAGTCCCCACGATCTATCACGCATGAAAGTTTTTGGATACTTAGCTTATGCTTATTCAAAAGAGGGAAAGCTAGATCCAAGAGCTAAGAAATGTGTCTTTTTAGGGTATCCTAAGGGTTGTAAAGGATACAAGTTATGGTGCCTAGAATCCAATAATGCTAAAATCCTAGTAAGTAGAGATGTTGTCTTTGATTTAAATAAAATGGGTTATGTAGAAGAGAAAACTGAGTCTAGTCCTATAGATCCAACTAGTAACACTGAAACTGTTTTAGAACCTCCCTTAACTACTTGCCAAACTAATCAAGTAGATGAACCAATTATAGATTATGATACTACATCTACTTTAGAACAGATAACTACACAAGAAGTTGCTAGTGAGGAGGAGGTAGAGGATGACCAAATTTGGCTAATTACCAATTGACTAGGGATAGGGAAAGAATGACCATTGTAGTTCCCACTAGATATGGGTATGTTGACCTTATATCCTCTGCCCTAGTGATAGCTAATGAGTTTGTTAATCAAGAACCAAAAACATTCAATGAGGCCATAAATGATACATACAAAGATATGTGGTGGGCCACAATGGAAGAAGAGTATGATTCCTTAATAAAGAATCAAACTTGGGTACTTGTTAACAAACCATTAGATGCTAAAGCAGTAGGTTGCAAGTGGATCTATAAAGTTAAGGAGAACCCTTTAGAGAACAACAAGCCTAGGTTTAAGGCTAGGTTGGTAGCAAAAGGGGTTTACCCAAAGGGGGTATAAACTATGATGAAGTTTTTTCCCCCGTTGTTAAACACACCTCTATAAGAATATTGCTTGCCTTTGTTGCTCACTTTTATTTTGAGTTAGAGCAGATGGATGTAAAAAAAAACTTTCTTGCATGGTGAGCTTGAGGAGACCATATACATGGATCAACCTCCTGGGTTTGTAGCTCCGAACAAGAAAAGAATGTTTGTCTTCTTAAAAAATCTTTGTATGGTTTAAAGCAATCTTCACGCCAATGGTATAAAAGGTTTGACTTCTATATGTTATCCATTAACTTTTGTAGCAGTAAGTATGATAGTTGTGTTTACTTTAAACAAATATCTAATGTTTAAATCATTTACTTACTACTTTATGTTGATGACATGTTGATTGCTTGTAAATCGATGCAAGAGATAAACAAGTTAAAAGAACTTTTAAAGAAAGAATTTGAAATGAAAGACTTAGGCAAAGCAAAAATGAGATCAGGAATGGAGATTGTTAGAGATCGAAGAGAAAAGAAACTGTATTTGTCTCAATCTAAGTATGTAACAAGACTAGTTAAAAATTTAAATATGCATGATAGTAGGAAGGTTAGTATTGAAGGATTGGAATTCCGTAATTCCGTAAAACGGAAGCGTGATTGGGACCGTTTCGTAATTAATTTTGTTTAATCTAAAATACCAATACATTGGCAATAATATTAGAACTATTCTAAATATATATTAAGGCTAAGCATACAAAAATATTAGATCTAAATCTAATTTATAAAGTAACAAATTACTTACTCTCGTTGACGACTCAGATTAAATTCACCAACTGCTTGTGAATTAATCACGAACTAGTGTGAACACCACCACTATGGCTACACCGGTATGACTCTGAGACTTCTAGAGGCTGGAGACTTGTGGGAGCCTTTGGGAGAATTCTCTGAGAGTAGGAGAATGAATGGGATACCTTTCACCCCACCCCAGGGGTCCTATATATAGTAAAGGCCAAGACCTTTTTCCTAATAGGAAAAGGGAGACCTTTTCCTAATAGGAAAAAGTCTCTAATTTTAATAAATAATTAATTAATTCCATAATTAATTAATTTCCCAATTAAATATCATATATTTAATCTTAGGGATTTTATTAAAATTAAAATTAATATGAATCGAATTCATATTAAATTTATTTGAACTCTTTCAAATATTTTCTTTCCTAATAGGAAAAGGTCTCTAATTTTAATAAATAATTAATTAATTCCATAATTAATTAATTTACCCAATTAAATATCATATATTTAATCTTAGGGATTTTATTAAAATTAAAATTAATATGAATCCAATTCATATTAAATTTATTTGAACTCTTTCAAATACTTTCTCTCAAGAATTAATTTTTTTTAAATTAATTCAAAAATTATATTATAAAGTTTCATAAACTTTATATTATAATGCATCAATATACATTATACGATTCCCCAAATAAATTGAACACTTTCAATTTACAATTTATACTTAATTGCCTCAAGTCTCTTTATTAGCTACCAGTGGGACCTAATGGACCTACAGATCAGAAGCTCCAACGATACGAGACTAATTGGCCAAACTCATTGACCAAGTTTAGTCAACATTCGTTAACTGTGGGTCACTCCACTAAAGACCCACAGCTGCACTCTTCTCACTATAGAATATTTCAGTGTCCACGGATATCGACCAAGCAGTAAGTCATCGTATTGAAATAGAAACCTAAACTAGTTAACGACGTTACATCTAGTGGTTACTATTTCGCGGTCCGGTCTTATGCAAACTCATTGCATAGGATACCCCCACCCGCATGTCTCCTACATGGATGCTTTGGATCATTGCATCTGTATCGAATACAAGGTGGGCCGTATCACATAGGGTTACCAGGATAAGGTACCCAGCCTTATCCCTATACTATAGACCATTTAGGTTGTTACTTGGACACTGATCCCCGTATGTCCCCACATACTAGTCCAAGTTTCATTTAAACAACCTTGGATCTTAGTTTATTGGATTTAGGGTTTATTAATGAAAACTCGATTATTCAATAACCAAATTACTGAATTACTCAAATAACACTTTATTGAGATCGATTAATTTGTTTCATTTACTATCTACGAGTTTTAGGGCATAAAACCCAACAAGTATACCATTTGGAATGCATTTTAAGTTGTCTATTGATGATTCCCCTAAGACCCCAAATGAGATTAATGAGATGCATGATACTCCATATGCTAGTCCTGTTGGGAGTCTTATGTATGTCATGGTATGTACTAGACCTGAGCTTGAACATCCACTAAGTGTTGTTAGTAGATTTCTTGCTAATCCTGGTAAACAACACTGGAATATTGTAAAGTGGATCCTTAGATATCTTGCATGTCACATCGATTTATGTCTTGTTTATGGTGGAGTAAATACAGTTGGTTGTAAAATGAATGAAATAGAAATAGTTGGGTATTTTGATGCTGATTATGCTGCTGATATTGATAAGCTTAGATCTTTGATTGGTTTTGTGTTTAAGTTTTTTTTGTTGTACAGTAAGGTGGAAATCTAGTTTACAATCTATAGTTGCATTATCTACAACTGAATCTGAGTGTTGCATTAACTAAAGCTATTAAGGAATCTTTATGGCTTAAGGGAATTGTATCTGAATTATGTTGTAGTGATAATGTTTCAGTAACTGTATTTTGTGATAGTCAAAGTGCATTACACTTATCGAAAAATCATTCTCAGAACGAAAGAACTAAGCATATTGATGTGCGTTATCATTTTGTTAGGGATGTCATCAATAATAGTTTAGTTTCTGTTGCTATTGAATTAAATGCTGCTGATCTGTTTACAAAAGCACTTTCAAGTGAAAAGTTTAACCTTTGTGTGAGAATGTTGCAGCTTAAAAATGGGTGATAACTAAGGCAAAATAATTGGGAGCAAGCTCCACCGTTTTTTGTTTTTTGATAAATAGAAATCAAGTTGGAGATGTTTTCAATTTATCAATTTCTAGTATTTGCTTAATTAAATTCAATTTAGAATATTGATGAATTAGGTATTTTTTAAATTTCTTCCATATATTTTTTATATGCTTTAACGATATTTTTTAATTGGGTCCAAAGATAAAAGAAAATCCGTTTGGTTTTATCCCTTAGTTAAAAAGCTTTTATCCATTCAATTACCATTACCCATAAGCCTATATATACATATGATGGATGGTTGATGTAAGTGTGTGATAGATGGGTGTGATATGAGTGATGTACTATACCATTCATTTATTTCCACGAGAGAGATTAGGATTTTAAGAAAAGCAAAAAGAAGTGAAGATATTTCTCCATTCTTGCTTCTCCTATTTCCTTCTTTTTCATTAGTTTAAACCGAGAGAAAGGGAGAGAGAGGGAGGAGAAGATCGACGCCGCTACAGTCCGTGTGCCTTCACATGAGGTGTTGTCGCCGTCAGCGTCGTGGTTGAGAGGAGAAAGAAAGAATCGTTTTGGGTATTCTTTCTTCAAAGTCCAAATCCTCAAGGTTGTATTGTTCCTCTTATATCTTCGAGTTGCTTTCTTTTTTAATCAATTTTGGCTCTATTTTCTTTTCCATTGTACTGATTTATGCATCATTTCGATCTCAAATAATATTGTCTAGCAAAGGCCTATAAGCCCTTTGCAAGTGGAGTAGGTCTATTGACCGAACCACTATAAATTCTTGTGTTCGATCTCTTTAAACGTTTTTTCTGCTTACTTTAATAATCTGTCCAACACTGTTTTTGGTGACAAAATGCTCTAAAACTTGGATAATTCTTGCTAATAAATTGTAAATAAACTCGGGATAAGTCTTGGGCATAATAACAAATACAAATAAGAATAAATATTAAAATAAAGTAATACATTGGAAAATTCTTACCTGGTTACTAACTTTTTTTTTTTTTAAGAAAAAACAAATTGTAGTCTATCTATTAGCTTCAAAACTCAATATTTCACCATTGAAATTTACAAAATTGGTTCTACTATCAACCTTTTGTTAGCTAGAATGATAGAAAATCAATATAAATTTCTATGATAAATTAATAGGTTTTTTTGGCCCATCATTATACATTTTATAATAATACCTTGCTTACATGACAAAATTAATGATAGCACACTTAATTTGTTTTTAATTTAATACAAATTAAACATAAAAAAAAAACTTTAATAGACATAAAATTGTTTTATTAAATATTTTTCCATTACGTAAATTACCAAATTATTTGTTAATTATGTGTTTAATTAAATGTTAAAATATAAGTTAGATTAAAGATTGTTTACCACCCCTAAAGGTATAGGGTTATAGGTCCAAATTTTCAATCTCATATTTGTGATACATTATCTTAAATAAAAAAGCATATATTATATAATTACAGTTAAGTTGGAATTGGATTACTCATAATGTATATGAAAAATCAAACTCTTTCTCAAATCCCCACCCAAAATGTTGATGTACTGAAGAAGAAGAAGAAGAAGAATGTAAAGAAGAAGAAGAAGCTCTTTCTCAAACCAAATACATATATCATTCACAAACGTGGTTAAGAAGAAGAAGAAGAAGAAACTCTTTCTCAAATTACCTTATTCTAACCAAATACATATATCATTCACAAACGTGATTAAGAAGAAGAAGAAGAATAATAATATTAAGGGATAAAGAGAATTTGAAATATTGATTGATATCATCCTCCACGACAACAATGGTGAGCAGAGCAACCTCGAGTATAAGGATTAGCAGGAATAGGTGTAGAAGTCGATGAAGGACAACCTGGAGGTGGTGTTGGCTGATTGCAATGGTTGATTTTAAGATATTTTTTCTCCGCTGCTACTTCTTGGCCCATCACCAACATGCTAATTAAAACTAAACTTATCACCCATGACTTCATTTTCTTTCTCTCTAATCACAATTTCTCCTTCCTCTTCTTTCTTCTTTAATTTGTTGCTTCTTAATGACTTCTCTTTGTCTTTTCCTCCATATTTATTAGCTTAAAAAATGGAACAATGCTAAAAAACGTTAGAGAAGGAGGAGGTTATCTAAAATTGGTGGATGGTTAATTAAGGTGGTTTTTTGTTTTCATAACTCCTGACCATCGGATGGATAGGGTTGATTATCGAAATGAGTGTTCGGGTCATTTCAAGGCATCTTAGTTTTATGCAATGTCTCACAGATTGAAGGAGCACTCTACATTTTATCCTCCATCTTTTATATATGGCTTCTTCTATTTCTTCCGTTGTTTCTTTTATTTTTGATTTATAGGTTCCTTATATCATTAAGACCTCACTGTCTAAAAAAGACTTGACATGGGTCCAAGACACGGATTCGGGCTAACTGGTGCATAATCCCGTCGAGCCAAACGACGTTAAAAACATGCGCTTCTGGGAGCTAGTCCAGTGAATAACTTCTATCATTTTCTTTTGTTTTCATTTCTTTAGTTGTTTTCATAGTTGTTTTTCTTTTTGTAGGAGTTCCTAATTTGGAGATACCATTCTAGGCGGCCGTATGGAGCTCCATCTTGCCGACCTTGTGCCAAAATTCAGGGGAGGTTTTTTGCTTCCATTTTCGTTTATGTCCCTTAGTTTGTATGTTTAGATTATATTGGGGGCACTGTAATGTCTTAGGTTGGGGGGAAGCATATGCATGCTAGTGTTTTAGGTTGAGAGCATCAGGCTATATTTATTTGCTTGCTTTGTTTGATGCATTGTTTGCTCTATGTTTATTTGGATTGAAGTCTTGCATCTGAGAATTGGACCTATTATTTTTTAGCAATTAATTTTTTTAGTTTCATTGTGAGATTATGCCTTGCCTTTTGATTGATAATTAAATTTCTAGGATTGGATAACATGAGTACATATTTTGCTTGAAGTTGAATTGTATGCATTCGAGCATTATTAGAGCCTTCATTAAGTTTTTTCAAAAGTTTTCTTGACTAAATCATAGTCTAAGTCCTTTCTAGTGTAGTTTTGTGGGTTTTAGATGGTTTTATAGGGTTCAGATTTTCGTTGTCACCTCGATAGGCTAGGTAGCATGTTTAAAGAAAATTTTTGCAAAATAACTTGTTTATGCTTAGGGAGTTGAAAAGAAAACTTTTTCCTTGTTGAGTATTGAAATAAAAATATTTTTTGACTTTGTTTGAGAAAAAATGAGAAAAAGAGAAAAATTTAAACTTGTAATGAGTTGCTTGTCAGGGTAAAAAAAGCTACTTCTATTGTGCTCAGTTAGGTCGTCCAAGGGTTAAACTCGGGATATGTGGTCCTACACAGTAGATGCGTGAAAGCTAGTGCGCCTTAAAAATCATATATATGCAATCTTAGGGCCCTTAGTTGTATGAAAAAAAGAAAGAGGGAGTTTTAGGCACCTTTGCATCTTAGAAAGTTAGTTTGTTCATTTCCTTTTAAGCATATGCCCTTGTCCAGTGTAGGGGGAAAATGGAATGGGAGTCTTATAAGCATGTCTTGAATCTTTTCAAAACATCTCTAGGGAAGACTTTTCTCCTATTTATGTATGAGAAATTTTTTTATTAATTTTCACTTGTCTCTACTTATGCTAGACTTGCATGTGAATCTCTTGAGTAAAATGTTGATCATTCTTATCTTTGAGAAATTTAATTATGAATTAGGTGAAGCATTCTAATCTCAGCCATTTATAGTCTTAGGGTTGCTCGAGGACTAGCAAGGTTTAGGTTGGGGTAATTTGATAACATCAAATGCTTATAGGATTATTTACAACTATTTTGTTTATCTTCATTGAATTCCTTGTTCAAAATACTTTAAAATGAGTTTAATATGTATGCAGGTCTATGACAGAAGTTAGAAGTCAATTTAGGGCTAAAATGAGCTAAATCAAAGGACAAGTGAGCAAATTACCCCTGTTGAACGAAGTCAACACATCTGGGAGTTGAAGCAAGCTGGAGGTTAGATGGACAACGCCTCAACCCTGGTTACGTTCTTGCTCGATGTCATAACAGTAAAGTTCAACGTTGGAAGACAGAATGGTCAACATCTCGATGCTACCATTCCTTCATGCTTAATGCTTAATGCTTAACGTTGTAAATGTAAACATTTTGATATTATAAATAAAATGTTATTGATGTTATTCAATGTATTGTTGTTGAATGTGTTGTATTATATTTGCATTAAATAACCTTAAATCCAATAAACTAACATCCCAAGCTGTATTATGTAGCTTGAACAGTATGTGAGAACATATGGGGATCAATGTTCAGGAAACAACCTAAACAATCTATAACATAGGGATAAGGCTGGGTACCTTATCCTAGTGACTCTATGGATAATACAACCCGCTTTGTATTTGATACAAACGCAATGATCCAACGCGTTCGTGTAGTGGACATGCTGTTGGGTTTTATGCCCTAAAACTCGTAGATAGTAAACAAAACAAATTAATTGATCTCAATAAAGTGTTATTTGAGTAATTCAGTAATTTGGTTATTGAATAATCGAGTTTGCATTAATAAACCATAAATCCAATAAACTAAGATCCAAGGTTGTTTAAATGAAACTTGGACTAGTATGTGGGGACATACGGGGATCAGTGTCCAAGTAACAACCTAAAAGGTCTAAAGTATAGGGATAAGGTTGGGTACCTTATCCTAGTGACACTATGTGATACGACCCACCTTGTATTCGATACAGATGCAATGATCTAAAGCATCCATGTAGGAAACATGCGGGTGGGGGTATCCTATGCAATGAGTTTGCATAAGACCGGACCGGGAAATAGTAACCACTAGATGTAACGCCGTTAACTAGTTTAGGTTTCTATTTCAATAGGATGACCTAGGTAACTCAATCTCAATCCTGAGTCTGTTATGAACCCCTCTCAGGAGGGATTGTCCTTAGATTTTTATCGGTGAGAGTGGCCAGTTCGCCGACTCAATAATCCTACCATTTCAGGGGTAAGAGCTAATGGGGGCTGAGAACATAATAGTACAAGATGGAATTCACTCCTTCCCCTATTGGGGTAAGTAGATGTGTGTTCCCTTAAGGGTTGATTCCGGGGCTTGAACAAAGGCGCGCCGTCCTCTCATGGCCCGAGAGAAACTCCTGTTTAGTGGTTGGACCCTAAACTACTTGTTCATTAGAGGAATCAGTGGTACTTAAGGTGGTACTTATTTATTAAATTTAATTATTTGAACTCTTTCAAATATTTTCTCTCAAGAATTAATTTTAATTCAAAATTATATTATAAAGTTTCATAAACTTTTAATTATAATGTATCAATATACATTATATGATTCCCCTAAATAAATTGAACATTTTCAATTTACAATTTATACTTAATTGCCTCAAGTCTCTTTACGAGCTACCAGTGGGACCTAATGGACCTATAGATCAGAAGCTCCAACGATACGAGACTAATTGGCTAAACTCATTAACCAAGTTAGTCAACATTCGTTAACTGTGGGTCACTCCACTAAAGACACACAGCTGCACTATTCTCACTGTAGAATATTTCTGTGTCCATGGATATCGACCAATGCAGTAAGTCAATCCTTCACGTGCGTTCGTAACACCTCTCGTTCCTTAAGTACCACTGATCCCTCTAATGAACAAGTTGTTTAGCGTCCAACCACTAAACAGGAGTTCCTCCCGGACCATGAGAGGACGGTGCTCCTTTGTTCAAGCCCCGGAATCAGCCTTAAGGGAACACACATCTACTTACCCCAATAGGGGAAGGAGTGAATCCCATCTTGTACTGTTATGTTCCCAGCCCCCATTCGGTCTTGCCCCTGAAATGGTAGGATTATTGAGTCGGTGAACTGGCCACTCTCACCCATACAAATCAAAGGACAATCCCTCATGAAAGGGGTTCATAATTGACTCAGGATTTGAGATTGAGTTTCCTAGGTCATCTTGTTGAAATATAAACCTAAACTAGTTAACGGCGTTACATCTAGTGGTTACTTCGCAGTCCGGTCTTATGCAAACTCATTGCATAAGATACCCCCACCCGCATGTCTCCTACATGGATGCTTTGGATCATTGCATCTGTATCGAATACAAGGTGGGTCGTATCACATAGTGTCACCAGGATAAGGTACAACCTTATCCTTATACTATAGACCTTTTAGGTTGTTACTTGGACACCGATCCCTGTATGTCCCCACATACTAGTCCAAGTTTTATTTAAACAACCTTGGATTTTAGTTTATTGGATTTAAGGTTTATTAATGCAAACTCGATTATTCAATAACCAAATTACTGAATCACTAATAACGCTTTATTGAGATCGATTAATTTGTTTCATTTACTATCTACGAGTTTTAGGGCATAAAACCCAACAACTCCCACTTGAACTAAAACTCTAGTGGGCAATGTACAACAACAATCAAAATTTAATGAATAATCATTGAAGTAGGAATAGTGGTTTGTATTAATACTAAATAATACATGAAAAGTACAAATACAGATAAATACAATAAACTAGAGCAATCACAATACCCATTACACTTCTCCCACTTGCCATAGATTCTTCTATATACATATCTTGTAGCCCTGGACCCTCTAGATGACCCCCAAACACTTTAGCCGTGAGAGCCTTCGTAAATGGATCAACAATATTGTGCTCAGAGGCTACCTTCGTGACGATCACGTCCCCTCGTTGCACGATCTCTCTGATGAGATGATATTTGCGCTCTATGTGCTTGCCTCTTTTGTGATTGCGAGGTTCTTTAGAATTTGCCATTGCACCACTATTATCACAGTAATGTTGGGGTTGGTGCCCTAAAACTCGTAGATAGTGAATGAAACAAATAGTTATATACTTGATCGATAAAGTCGTTATGGAGTTTTTGTTCACTCAAGTTATTAAATGAGTGAAATGCACGTTAAATAACCCAAATCCAATAAACTAGTATCCTTGGCTATGATGTGAGTGCTTGAACTATATGTTGTGACATAAATATGGATCAAGTTCAAGTAATAGCCTAAATGGTCTATAGTATAGGGATAAGGCTGGGTACCTTAATCCTAGGAAAGCTATGAGATGCGGCCCACTTTGTTTAAGTACAAACGACGTGATTCTGGATCGTTCATGTATAGACATGCGAGTGGGGGCGTCCTATGCAAATGAGTTTGCATAAGACCAGGACCGAGAAATAAGTCACTCTTGCTTTATAACGCCGTTTACTGTCAAGACTGACTATTTCAAGGCGATGACCTAGGTAACTCGATCTTAATCCTGAGCTAACTATGAACTCCTGTTTATTTGGGCTTATCCTTAGATCTGCATGGGTGAGAGTGGCTCAACATCACCGACTCAATAAACCCCCCATTTCAAGGATAGGAACGGATGGATAGCTGGGGACATAGTCTTGCAATATGGAATTCACTCCTACCCAATTTAGGGATAGTAGAGGGGTTGTTCCCTTAAATGACTGACTCTAGAACGTGAACAAAGGGATCCCGCCCTCTCATTGGCCCGACAGGTTTTAGGTTTAGTGGTGGGACCACAAACCAATTGTTCATTAGGGACTCAGCTAGAGACTTAAGGAACAAGATGTAACTTCAGGGGTAAAACGGACATTTGACCTGGCTCTAGTTATGAACAAGCTGTGAAGGGTCGACTTACTAATCATGGTTATACCGGGTGGACAGAAATATATCTACAGTGATGGGAGTTCAACTATCGGACCATAGTGGAGTGTCTCGATAGTTAACGAACGTTGATTAACTGATTTAAAAGTGTTTAACCAGTTAAAATCGGATCGTTGGAGCCCATGATTTGTAGGTCCATTAGGTCCCCCTACTAGCTCATACGGAATAAACCTTAGAACATATGTGATGAAAAAGTTTGAAACGTTCAAACTAATATTAGGGGAGTTGTCGTTAAATTATGTTCATTATATTTAACGCTAAAGTTTAATTTGTGAATTAAACTAATATTTAGAGAGATTGGAAATATTTAAATTAAATTTAAATATTTATCATACGAATAGGGATTCGTATTTACCGGGATTGAAAGATAACGTGATTGGTGAATAATTCAATATTGGATATTGAATTAATAATTAAATAGTTTAATTAATTTAAATTTTATATAAAAATAGTTTTATATAAAATTAATTTGAAATTAAATTCAAATTTGAAAATTGAATTGAGCCTGCAATGCATCTTTGCTTGATGCTACACCAGACTACAGCTCCCCCGTTGAGGTTAAATACTGACCCCGATGTGGATTTCCTAGAATCCTTATCAATCTGAAAGTTAGAGTCTGTGTATCCTGTAAGGATCAAATCCTTAGAGCCATACAGAAGCTGATAGTCCCTCGTTCTCCAAAGATACTTGAGGATGTTTTTAACTGCAGTCCAGTGGTCTAACCCTGGATTGGACTAGTACCTGCTGACTATCCCAACTGCATAGCAAATGTCAGGCCTGGTACACAACATGACATACATAAGACTGCCCACAGCTGAAGCATAAGGGATACGTCTCATATCCTCAATTTCTTGAGGTGTCTTAGGACACTGTTCCTTAGAAAAATGAACTCCATGCCTGAAGGGTAGTAAACCCCTCTTGGAATTCTGCATCTTATATTTAGAAAACATCTTGTTTATATATGATGATTGAGACAGGGCTAACGTTCTGTTCTTACGATTCCTGATAATTTGAATCCCTAAAACATACTGAGGTTCACCCAAATCTTTCATTTGGAACTCAGTCGATACTCATTTTTTAATGTCAGCTAGATATTCTACATCATTCCCAATGAGAAGAATATCATCTACATACGACACCAGAAAAGCTACTGAATTGTTGATAATCCTTTTGTAAACACAAGGCTCATCAACGTTCTGGTCAAAGCCATAAGATTTGACAACAATGTCAAACCTTATATTCCAAGATCTAGAAGCTTACTGCAACCCATAGATGGATCGTCTAAGCTTTCAAACTTTTTGCTCCTGACCTTGAGCAATGAACCCCTCTGGTTGAGACATAAAGATGTTCTCATAAAGATTTCTATTCAGAAAGACAGTCTTGACGTCCATTTGTCAAATCTCATAATCATAAAACGTGGCAATGGACAAGAGAATCCTTATCGACTTTAACATGGCAACTGGGGAGAAGGTTTCCTCATAGTCCACCCCCTCCCTTTGGGTATAACCCTTTGCCACAAGTCGAGCTTTGAAAGTCTGTATTTTCCCAGCTGCGTCTCGTTTTCTCTTGTAAATCCATTTGCACCATATGGGTTTAACCCCTTCAGGTAGGTCTACAAGATCCTAGACTTGATTGAATTACATAGACTCCATCTCTAGGTCCATAGATTTGACCCACTGGTCATGGTCCACATCATTCATTGCCTGTCTAAAGGTCAATGGATCCTCAACTCCATCATCAGGTATGACAGCTGGATTTTCTGCTAAACCCAGATAGCGTTCAGGTTGAGTAACAACCCTCCCACTATGTCGAGGCATTCTGAATTGTTGAGAAGGATGGGCTTGACCAGATGTACTGGGCTCATCTACAACTCTTGTTGAAGGTTCAGTCTGTGTACTGGGCTCATCAACAACCCTTGTTGAAGGTCCAGCCTCATCAACAACTCTTGTTGATTCATTTGTAGCTTCACTAGAAAATTCACTTAACACGATTTTACTGCGTGGCTTGTGTTCTCGAACGTGGTCTTCTTGTAAGAAAGTAGCATTTGTCGAAACAAACACTTTATTTTCTTGTGGATCGAAGAAGTATCCACCTCTTGTTTCTTTTGGGTAACCTACGAATAGGCATAATTTTGAATGTGAATCCAATTTCTTTGGGTTTGCTACTAGCACATGTGCAGGGCAACCCCAAATTCTGAAATGACATAAACTAGCTTTACGCCCTCTCTGGAGCTCAAATGGTGTTTCAGAAACACTCTTTGAGGGAACTACATTCAAAATATAAACTGCAGTCTCTACTGCATAACCCCAAAAAGAACTAGGCAGTTGAGCATAGCTCATCATAGATCGAACCATGTCCAACAAGGTTCTGTTTCTCCTTTCAGTTACACCATTCTGTTGAGGTGTACCTGGTGCTGAGAGTTGAGACGAGATTCCATGTTCTATCGAATAGTTCTGGAATTTTAAGTCCAAATACTCTCCACCTCGATCAGATCAAAGTGTTTTAATGGTCTTACCTAACAAGTTCTCAACTTCAGTTCGTACTCCTTAAACTTTTTAAGGGCTTCAGACTTATGACTCATTAGGTATAAATAACCATACCTTTAATAATCATCTATGAAAGAGATGAAATATTCATACCCTCCTCGAGCTTTTACATTCATTGGACCACAGAGATCCGTATGTACGAGTTCTAAGGGCTCCTTGGCACTATAACCTTTTCCAGTAAAAGATCGTTTGGTCATTTTACCTTCGAGACATGACTCACACGGAGGTAAAGTACCATCTTCTAACTGGCTTAGAAGTCTGTTCTTAACCAATCTCCCAATCCTATTGAGATTTATGTGGCCAAGTCTCAAGTGCCAAAGATAGGTGCTTTGAGAAACTTTCTGCCTTTTTGGTTGAGTCTCAGTTGTTTTAAACATTTCATTGTTCAAAATAGCCCTAGACTCTATTGGTCTTAAAACATACAAATTGTTCTCCATTTTTGCGGAACAGATATCAGTACCCCTTTTAGTAATGAAAGCTTCATTCACAGAAAAGGACACTGAATATTCTTGTTCTAGCAAACAAGAAACAGAAATCAATTTTCTTTTTATTTTGGGAACTATATATACATTATCTAATAACATATTTCCTTCCCTGGGGAAGAACATTTTAATATCTCCCACTGCTTTAGCTGAAATGAGCTCCCTAGTCCCAATTCTGAGAGTCATTTCCCCAACATCCAACTGTTGCCAGGAGCTCATTCCCTCAAAGGAAGAGCATACGTGATGAGTGGCACCTGAATCAAGGATCCAGGCTGTATAATCATTTTCCACTATACACGTTTCAATGACCAATAAATCAAATTTATTTTCATTGAGATGTGCTAAGCAGTCTATGTCATATTCATCATGAACAATTTCAAATGAATTAGACATGTGGGCTTGAGGACTGTCCTTAGTTAAGACCAATTCCACGCAATTAATGTTTAAGTTCATTTTCTTAGTTGTATTAGAAATACCAGTTTTGTAATTGGCGTTATTCGAGGCATACAAAGAACGTTTCATGCTTAGAACAAACAAATTAACTTAATAAGTGATGTTGCATTAACCAATTATACAAAATAATAGTATTATCTTAATCCAATCAATTTAGCAAAAGTAATGATCGACCCATAGAGTAAACATTCATTTTGCAACGATACTTCAGAGGTTTATAACAACAGCTACCGTATGGGCAGTCAGCTACTCCTCGTCTGTATTGAGACAATCTCAGCCAATCCCTATTCCCAGAATAACTCATATTCCAATAGTTCTCAGCTACCGTTTTTTTTCGGTCAGGAAATTATTAACACATTAACAATTTCTCGTAAGTGAGACCCTCCATCTTTTAGATCTCAGAGGTCGGCCCCAACAATGCTACCGTAGGGAAAGTCAAAGTTGGAAATGGACCTAAGAAACCCTACCCATTTCTGGAGTTTGCGTTGTTCCGACTCCCATGATCAAACCCTCCGTAGGGTGATCGCTCCTAGGGCGACTCGCAGGCAGATCATGGGGATCTCACGGTGCAACCTAATGGAGGAGACCGTAGGATACGTTGACACGTGTCCTGCTCTCACTTACTATAAAATACTCCCTCATTCACCTTGATATTGATCCATGCAAACACCATCCGTAGGGGGTCACTCCGAGGGTGACTCGAGGCCAAGCATGGACCTCACGTTGTGAAATTTTGAGGACGTGAGAGCAAAACTTGATTTATGAAAATCTTGTTTTGATATATTTCCTCCCACTAAGTATTTTTATAATCATATGGTCTATTACTTAGGTAAATTCTGGCTAAATGAATATATCTAAGTCTATGCCTTATATAACTTTTATATGGAGGTCTTTAGTCTAATGTCTTAGGTCAATTAAACTCTTTTAATTAACCTGGAAACATTGCATGCTAACATAACTATGGTTAATTCAACTCAAGTTCTGGATCAGTTCCCAGGTAGCATGTGTTCCGTAAACCACCATCTTAAGTACCTCCAGCCTTAGACAGAACTTCATCGGGAGAGTTCCCTTATAACCATAGTAATGTAAACTCTTTACTCTAAAGATCTAGGTGAATTAAACTCTTTAAAAAACCTAGTGACATTGCATGCTAACATTTAACTATGTAAACTCAGGTAGGAGGTGTTCCATAAACCGTCATCTTAAGTACCCCCAGCCTTAGACAGAACTTAACCGGTGGAGTTCCCTTATAATCATAGTAGTGTTTTTCCTACTTAGTCAATTAAAGCTATTTTTAATTCTAAGTAAGAATAATTCTAATCGTATTAGAAATATGATCTTAAGTCTAATTAATTTTAAACATTTTAAAATTAATCTAATTTTCCTAAGATCCTATGTATGCATACAATTCTTTGTTATAGGTTAACGGATTCTAAATTTTATAACACTTATAAAATTTTAATGAATTAATCCTATAACTTGCTACTATGGTGACATAAATTAACAATCGAATTCTAATTAATTTATAACCATACAATAGCATTTATGACATACATTAATATAACAATTATATTAAGCTAAGGTAATGTCATGCTCAATGCATTTTAATTTTCATCCATTTAATATAACACTTTATATTAAACATCTATGAAAATAAAATTCATACATATTTCATACATTATAACATTTATAATAATAAATATGCATGAATATGCTTATTAACCTAGGGTGGGAATATAAGCTATATGACATTCATAAAGCAAATAAATAGCAATTGAACCGGTTAATTTTGGCCCCTAGGATAAACTAAAGCATAAATGACAAAAATTATAGCTAAATTCTATCCTAAAAGCCCTTATGTAGCTCCAAATACTGGTCTAGACCGCCCGAACCGACCCGAACCACTTTGAACCAGCCACGAAAACCACGAACCGAGCCAAATTCTAGCTGAACTGGACCAAATCGGTCCCAGCCTAGATGGACCGTGCGAACCAGACCGTCAGCTACCTTGAACCGCCTGAAACATGTCCTCGCGAAATCTTAACGCGCGCTGCACATCGTGACTGCGTCGCGACGCTGTTGCGTCTGGAACACTTTCAGGGCAAAAAATAGCGTCTGTTCTTCGTCTTTTTCTTCGATTTCAGCCGTGAATTCAACGTTTTTCATCTCATAAAAACTTAATCTAAACCCGGACTTACAAAGGACTCGATTTTACATAAAATACCAGAAACATCGGGCCCTTACATGATCAAATCACATAAAAAACAGTAAAATCTATGGCCATAAAATTAACCTAAACTGTCCAATGCAAACCATACATACATTATGCATTAATCAATCCCACCAATAGGCAATGCAAATTTTAGAGAAACAAAATTAGATCTACGATTGGCTCTGATACCAATTGAAGGATTGGAATTCCGTAATTCCGTAAAGCGGAAGCGTGATTGGGACCGATTCGTAATTAATTTTGATTAATCTAAAATACCAATACATT
Organism: Luffa aegyptiaca; assembly: GCA_017139565.1. Taxonomy (NCBI): domain Eukaryota; kingdom Viridiplantae; phylum Streptophyta; class Magnoliopsida; order Cucurbitales; family Cucurbitaceae; genus Luffa; species Luffa aegyptiaca. Next base: position 32,478,195 of record CM029397.1, read on the forward strand.
GGCAATAATCTTAGAACTATTCTAAATTTATATTAAGGCTAAACATACAAAAATATTAGATCTAAATCTAATTTATATAGAAACAAATTACTTACTCTCATTGACGACTCAGATTACATTCACCAACTACTTGTGAAATAATCACGAATTACTGCGAACACCCCCACTATGGCTACACCGGTATGACTCTGAGACTTCTAGAGGCAGGAGACTGGTGGGAGTCTAGAGGGAGCCTTCAGGGGAATTCTCTGAGAGTAGGAGAATGAATGGGATGCACTTCACCCCACCCCAGGGGTCCTATTTATAGGAAAAGACCAAGACCTTTTCCTAATAGGAAAAGGTCATGAATAAGATCAAATCTATTATCTTATTCATATCCAATTTTAATAAATAAATAATTAATTTCATAATTAATTAATTACTCAATTAAATATCACATATTTAATCTTAGGGATTTTTTAAAATTATTAATATGAATCCAATTCATATTAATTATTTGAACTCTTTCAAATATTTTCTCTCAAGAATTAATTTTAATTCAAAATTATATTATAAAGTTTCATAAACTTTTAATTATAATGTATCAATATACATTATATGATTCCCCTAAATAAATTGAACACTTTCAATTTACAATTTATACTTAATTGCCTCAAGTCTCTTTACGAGCTACCAGTGGGACCTAATGGACCTACAGATCAGAAGCTCCAACGATACGAGACTAATTAGCTAAACTCACTAACCAAGTTAGTCAACATTCGTTAATTGTGGGTCACTCCACTAAAGACCCACAACTGCACTCTTCTCACTGTATAATATTTCTGTGTCCACGGATATTGACCAATGCAGTAAGTCAATCCTTCACGTGTGTTCGTAACACCAGCTGGGTCAAATTACCGTTTTACCTCTGGGTTACCTCTGGTTCATTAAGTACCACTGATTCCTCTAATGAACAAGTTGTTTAGGGTCCAACCACTAAACAGGAGTTCCTCTCGGGCCAGGAGAGGACGACGCGCCTTTGTTCAAGCCCCGGAATCAGCCCTTAAGGGAACACACATCTACTTACCCCAACAGGGGAAGGAGTGAATTCCATCTTGTACTGTTATGTTCCTAGCCCCCATTCGGTCTTGCCCCTGAAGTGGTAGGATTATTGAGTCGGCGAACTGGCCACTCTCACCCATGCAAATCTAAGGACAATCCCTCCTGAAAAAAGGTTCATAACAGACTCAGGATTGAGATTGAGTTACCTAGGTCATCCAATTGAAATAGAAACCTAAACTAGTTAACGGCGTTACATCTAGTGGTTACTATTTCGCGGTCCGGTCTTATGCAAACTCATTGCATAGGATACCCCCACCCGCATGTCTCCTGCATGGATGCTCTGGATCATTGCATCTGTATCGAATACAATGTGGGTCGTATCACATTGTGTCACCAGGATAAGGTACCCAGCCTTATCCCTATACTATAGACCTTTTAGGTTGTTACTTGGACACTGATCCCCGTATGCCCCCACATACTAGTCCAAGTTTCATTTAAACAACCTTGGATCTTAGTTTATTGGATATAGGGTTTATTAATGCAAACTCGATTATTCAATAACCAAATTACTGAATTACTCAAATAACACTTTATTGAGATCAATTAATTTGTTTCATTTACTATCTACGAGTTTTAGGGCATAAAACCCAACAGTTGGGATGTAAGTTCAATCTTTAATAATGAAATTTCTTGGTCTTTGATTGTTTAATTGCATGTTTTTGTGAGTCTAGCCTTGTTCACATAAATTTAGGCAATCTTACGAAAAGATTGACAACCTTTGCTCTGGCTTGCTTGAATTTACTTGCTAATTGAAAGTAGTGAATAGGAGTACGTTGTGGCAAGTCTCACGTGCCACCTAGGGCTAAGTGATTTAGTTATTGCGATAAAGGCGTTAATTCCCTCTGATTGTATGCACTACTAATCTAGCCAGTCCCTAATGCGGGTGAAATTAATTAATAAACCAATTAATTAGTTTAGTTTTGAATCAGGCTAAGTGCGTTGGCTTGTCTGTGATAGTGGAACACGACTTTCTGGCTTTTTTAAGAGTACGTCGGGCTTAAGTGTGCAATTAAAAGTATTAGTGAAATTTATGATTTAATAAAATTGCATGATTTCCAGGCTTGATTCATCTTCTCTGCTATTTCCTGTGATTTTACTTTTCGACACTTTTTTTTCAATTTTTATTTCATTACTTTCTCCAAGCCCCCCCTTTGGTTACCGAACAGAAAAGAAATTAAAGATTCGCGTGTACAGACTCTCTGTGATCAACCCCAACAACTCATTCTACAAAATATTTTTGGTATCGTGGATTATAAATTTATTTGAGTTCAAAGACCTTGAAAACCTCGTATCCATCATGGTGATGTGTGTAGTTTCTTAGGGTTGGTAGATTATTACCGTTTCTTCCTATAGGGCTTTTCCAGTATAGTTGCGCCCCTTACTCAGTTAATCCAAAAAGAATTCCCATCTATGTGGAATGAAGCTTCTAAGGCAAGCTTTCAAGAACTCAAACAAATGCTAGCTTTAGCACCAGTGGTCACAATGCCCGACGAGTTGGGTGATGCCTCGAAGAAGGGACTAGTTTGTGTGCTAATGGATTTGTTGAATGTCTAGAGTATGTGATATGATAAGGGTAAAAAATATACCTATTTTACCCTTATATTTAGCTCATTTCTTGGTTAAAAGTTGTATGTTGTGATCAATTTACTGTTCCCGAGCTCAAAATATGCTTCATTTGATAAATTAGGGTGTTGAGAATTACTTTTGTCAAATTTAACTCATTTGTGCTTAAAAAGACTTGATTTTAAGAGAATTTGACTTAGTTTATTGCTGTGTAGAAAAGCAGAGGAAAAGCTGGAATTCCCCAGAGGAAAAGCTGGAATCGCATTTCTGGGAAGGTAAAAGTGAAATGCGACCACATTTCTCAAAAATCGAGACCGTTCCGAGTCGTCCGTGGGTCGTTGTTGACGAGTCTTCTTCGCACCTAACCGGCTGTTTTGACCCCGAAACTGACTGGGCAACCTTCCAGCACCTATTTCGCTGCTCCTCAACCATTTTCTACACTATATAAGCTCGAGATTCGAAGTCAAATCCAAGCAGAACTCACTTGGAAGAAAAGGGTGGTGACAGAACCCTGGCTCGACGCCAATGAGTAGGGATGCCCGAGGTCCTTCTTAGATGACCAAATTCTAACCCAAGAGAGAGTTAGACATCAAACCTTGTGGTTTGTAGAGAGTTTCACCCATTCCCACTTGTAAAAGCGAGAGAGTGGAGTGTCTTAGCGAACTCTAGAAGGATTGAGTAAATAGAAAAACCCATAATATTTAGCTATCTCCTTTATTTCCAGCTCTTGAATCTTTTCATTATTTTGTATTCTTTACATTATTATCTCAATGAAAATGTGTTCATTTGCTTTTTATCCCATCATGAGTAGCTAAATCCCGTTGAGGGGTTCAATGTGGTGAATTCCCTTATGGTTTAATGGCTTGAAAGTGTTTTATTTGCTTAAGTTGTGTTTAATGCATGTCATTCTTTATTGAATATCATTCTGATCTTCTTGAGTTTAATTTGATCACTTAGACTTTGCATGCTATGTGAGTTTGATCTCGAAAGGGACAAACGATATCGGTTCTCATAAAGGTGATATAGGAGAAAAAGCTCGAAAGAGATTGTTCGGCGGTATAGGGCAAGCTGCCTAAGGCACCCTATATCGACTATAGGGTTATAGGTTGGATTCGTGAATTATCTATGTCGGAGTCGAGTCACAGAAATGTGCATAACGGTACTCGCTTAGCCTTCTAACGGTTTTTGGAAACAAGGGCCAAATAGAAGTTAAATCTGACCCAATGCATTAAATACACTTAAGTTAGATATTGCATAAGTATGGTTGTTACCTTAGGGATGAATCCATGTTGAATACCTCGTTTTATCTTATTGTTATTCTTTATTATTTTATTGCTTGTTTTGTTTATCTTTTCAAAAACCCAATCAATCAACTTATTTTCTTTGGTTACCGTTTTCAAAAGCAATCATTTGAGCAGTTTCTTCATCAAATCTGAATTTCCAGTTTAGTCCTCGTGGGATCGATACCCTTGGAGTACTTCTAAGGTTTTTTATTACTACGTGCGACAGTGTATACTTGGACTTAAGTGTTGGCTGAATTATTCTTTATTATTTCATCTATCATCTTAACTGACATCCATCTATTCAGCTGACGACACACCATGATAGCGGACAAAAATGTCGCTATTTTAGTCCTGAATTATTAAGCTTTTTGAGCGCTTCAATTGTGTTTTTATTGAAGAAATCTAAAATAATTTACTATTTTTTCTTTAGGAGCAATTTATGGATTTTTGGTGGAAAAAGGCCCAAAAATGAGCAATCCAAGCCAAATATCCAACCATGGGTCAAAGGGGGAGCCCAAGAGTCAACCATGCAAGAGAAGATCCAAAAAGAATTGAAGTTGACCCAAGTTTCAAGCCCAAATCCGAGCCTGCTGGGTCTGGAAACCGCACAACGTCAAGACGCTGTGGGGACAGCGTTGTCCCATTTCTTGGCGGACAAGTTGATGACGTCACAGTGTCGCGACGCTGTGCTGATAGTGTCGCGACGCTGCCCCTATTCCGGGCCTATAAATTGACCTCCTTGGTGCCCATTTTTCTCATCAATCAATTCTCCATCCTTTCTTTCCTTTCCTTCCTTGGCTCTTTTTTTAGCATTCTCTCAAGGTTTTTTAGCCTTTTTGAGAGTTAAGAGTGGGAAAATTTTGGGGAGCTTTTTGGGAGCACTCTAGGAGGCTCGGGGCGTGCTCGGAGGGACTGCAAGCGCTAGCGACGGGGTCTCGACGGTCATTTCCTTTTCTCTTATTTTGCTCCAATTTATGCTTTCTATTGTATATCTTGTGGATATTAAAGCCATGTATAGCTAACCCCAATTTGGGGTCTTGAAATGAAAATTCTTAGTTAAATGTTATTATAATTGCTTATCTCTTGCCCTTTTTACTAATTATTTGTATGGATGCTCGTAATGCTGTTTATAATCTGGCCAATTATTTACTGATCCGATTCTTAATGGAAACTCGACGGAGAGAAATTAGGATAGATCATAATCCATACAACTGGTTTAATTGCCGTAGTGACAGCGGGATTAGTTGATTAAACTTAGACTCCAATAATGAATCAGAGCATATTAATTAACGAATTTTAATGGCGCTAAGGACACTTAGGTTGTTAAAATGAGTTAGTTATAATTAGGGAAAACCGACAGGAGAACCTATGTGATTAACGGAGATTCTAGGATTATAATTAGTTGGGCAATGAGATAGGATAATTGTAATAATTATTTAACTATTAATTGATTTTCAAGACCCCGCTTCTCACTCAAAACTTTTTCTCCATATTTTTCTTATCCCTTGATTGATCAATTTTTAATCTTTAATGGTTTTAATTTTTTAATTCATTTTTAGTTTCATGATTTGGTCCCTAAATAATATTTCTCCCAAGTACCATTAGTGTTCAAGGATTTATTGCTTTGCTCAATTATCGTTTCACCTCCCTGTGGATTCGATACTCGAAATATTTCTGTTTTATATTACTTGCGGCCCGTGCACTTGCGGTATTGGCAACAGTATGTAAACTGTGAAAATATGGGAATGTCTAAACAAGAATGGTTGAATATACATGTTGGGGTATAGATGCTTGATTATGCATATTATGGGAAATGGGAACACTTAGGCCCCATTTGGTAACCATTTGGTTTTTGAAAATTAGGCTTAAAAACACTACTCTCATCTATAAGTTTCTTAGTTTTGTTATCTAGCTTCTTCTCATGTTTTCAAAATCCAAGTCAAGTTTTGAAAACTAAAAAAAGGAAGTTTTCAAAAACTTGTTTTTGTTTTTCGAATTTGGTTAGAAATTCAAATGTGTCCTTGAAAAAGTTGAAAATCATTGTAAGGAAATTGTGAGAAAAACATAAGCTTAATTTTCGAAAACCAAAAACTAAAAGCCAAATTGTTATCAAATGGGGCCTAAATGTTCTAGAAATATGTGGTTGTTGATGTGGAGCACTCTGAATACGAATGATCTGGTTGTATTAAATGTTTTCAACTTTAATAAAATAGAATGTTCTATTTTGGATAAGCATCGATTGCCTTGAAAGCCCTGAACCTACACGAAAAATCTAACATGCTCTGTTTTAGATGATTGAATGTGTCTGAATGGCTCGAATATTCTGAATATAGGGTTGTTGAAGGGCCATTATGATTGGAATGGAATGAAGGCTTAGGTAGCTAGCACATATTGGACTAGGTGTCGGGATATGTTTTTCAGTTAATTTTAGACGAGGAATCTTTTTGGTTAGGTTACATGCTAAGACAACGTAGGTTTAGTATGAGACCTAATGTATAAAGGGGGATAAATTATATATCCTAAAAGGGATTGTGCCAATTAACTACCTAAGTATATGATGATGTGTTATGACTGAAAAGCTAGGTGAGAAGGACTTGGTTTTAGAGACTAGGGGCCAACCACTAATTATAGATGTAGAGTTTGACCTAAAGCTCACCTATGCACCACCAGTGAGTTGGTTGTTAGAGTATTATGTATACTTAGACCTAGGCGTCTTCATCGGTAAGACTTGGCTTTGCTGACTGGGTGCCCACTGGCAATAGTGGGTGTAGAGTTTCCTAGGATTCCCACTTGTACACCACTAGTGAGTTGACGTGAATGAAGGAAGGATAGTTTAAATTTTCCACGTTGGCCCAAATGAAAGGTCATTAAATTAGATGAATAGTAGGTCTCCATAATGGTACTAGCCTCAAGTTGTCACTGCTAATGCATGTCAGATCTCCTCACAATAGTAACGTTACTTAGTGAGTATTTTTAATACTCATTATTTCCAAAATATTTACTTTAGGTAAGGGGAAGAACGTATCGAGCGTATCATGAATTGTTGTTAGTTGAGCCATGAAAGTTGTTTGATCATGATTTCCAATTAGTTAAGTTTTACTCATTCTTTTCATTTCTTCAATTTTTTTTTTTTAAATTGTGGTTTCTTAATAAGGTTTTAATTACACTTGTAGGTTATCCTTAAGAATCTTTGAGATTTAATAAAACTTTTCGAAATTTCTTATTTTAACTTGGATTCCAAGCCCAAAAGTTCTTTGTTTAATTAATGAATGTTTCACATTAATATTGTTCGAAATAAACTTTTTTCTAAAGGAAAATTAACATGCATGTAATAATAACTATAGGTAGCAGTCATGAGAAGTATGGTTGTTACAAGTAGGGACATAATAGTAAAAAAAAAAAAATTCTATGATCCTTCGGTTTTAATATATTACAGATAATATAATATATTGTTGATTATAGATGTACATGAATGTGTGATTGGAAACTCCTTTTTGCACTAGGAGGGGTTTTTTACAAGACTAAAGCATCACCAGATCTTACTTGGTACGGAACTAGTGGTGTGCATGACCTCCCCTATGAAGATGATCGGTCTACAGTTTCATGTATATCAACCTTAAAAGGAAAGGGTAATTGCAACTCTCCTTTATAAAACATATTCATGATCATACTCATACATGGGATCCCAACAAATAAATACGACTTTTATATAACATGAAAGATATACATTGATTCAAGCATATAATTCAATCATATAGTTAATACTAGAGCTAACATCATCTAAATACATCCAACCTAACTCTAAGATCATCTAAGTAATGATTTTTCTCTCCAAATATTATTGAGACAATTCCAAGTAAAGAAAGATTTTGGATGTGTTTGTGTCATCAGAGATGAGAGAAAAGATGTACTCTAAAAATTGGCACATCGAAATGAACTTTTTACGCCTCTGGTAAGTTTTCATCCTTTGGAATTTGTTTTCTAAGTTGGTCTAAGAACTTGTTTTCGTAGACCAATGAGGGGCGAGGATACGACGAGTAAGCTATGGAGTAAATTACAAACTACTTGTCAAGTAAAATATATCTTAAATATAGGTTCTTTAGTTTGAAGATGAAATCAAACAAAAACATGAAAGAAAATCTTGATGAGTATCATAGAGTAATATCTGAAAAGGAACATATTGGTGAAACTTTTTCTAATGAAAATCATGCTATTGTTCTTGTAAATTCTTTGCTTGATGCATATAATGATGTGAAATCTGCTATGAAGTTTGGTAGAGATAGTTTGACTACTGAGATTGTGCTTGCTGCTATTAGAGTTAAAGAACAAGAATTAAAAGAAAATAAAAGACCTAATGAGTCCTTGTTTGCTAGAGGGAGATTTGAGAGTCAAAATTCTAAAAATAGGGGAAGAAGCAGAGGTAGATCAAAGTCTAGGGAGCTAGTAATAGAAAATGCTACTATTGGAAAAAAGAAGGTCATATTAGGAGATTTTGTCCAGACCTTATGAATAAAAAGTCGATGGGAAAGAGGAAAGAAGAGTCTAGTGGAGCCAACATAAGTGAGGAGTGCAATGAGGCCCTTATGACTAGCACCACTAGTGAGGATGATACTTGGATATTAGATTCAGGTTGTTCTTTCCATATGACCCCTAATAAAGAATGGCTAGAAGACTTTCGAACCAGTGTAGGAGGTAAAGTCATGTTAGGAAACTAACACTTTTTTAATGGTAGAAGGTCAAGGGACAATTAGGCTTAGGCTTCATGATGGGAATATTAGGCTTCTTACAAGAGTTAGGTACGTACTTGAGGTTAAGAGAAGTCTAATATCCCTTAGAATGCTACATAAGTTAGGTTACACCATTAGGTTAGAGGGTGGTGTGTTTAAAGTCATGAAGGGCATCTTGGTAGCAATATTGAGAGGGTACCTTAAGGAATCCTTATATACTCCTCAGAAGGTTCAATGGTTGTAGGGTCAAGTGATTTAGTTAAGGAAAGTGACAATTCCAAAACTTCTCTTTGGCACAAATGCTTAGGTCACATGAGTGAGCAAGGAATTAGGGAGTTGGTTAAACAACAAATAATTCCTAGTATTAAAAATGTAGACCTAGATAGGTGTGAACATTGTGTATATGGTAAAAACAAGAGAGTTAAATTTGGGAAGGGTGGTCACTCTCCGCCAAAAGAAAATTAGAATATGTGCATGCCGACTTATGGGGCCTATCGAAAGTGGTTACTAATGGGGGGCTGGATATTTCTTGTTCATTATTGATAATTGCACTAGAAAGGTGTGGGTATATCTTCTTAAAAATAAATCTGACACCTTTAACAAGTTTGTTGAATGGGTAACACTTGTACAAAATCAAACTAGCCTTAGAGTTAAGAAACTTAGTACCGATAATGGGCTTGAGTTTTGTAACCATGAGTTTAAAAACTGCTGTAAGTCTAAAGGCATAGCTAGACATTTGATTGTTGTAGGTACACCTCAACAAAATGGGGCCGCTGAGAGAATGAACCGAACCTTAATGGAGAGAGTTAGGTGCACATTGTCTAATTCATAGCTTTCTCAAAGTTTTTGAGGTGAAGCTATTGCAACAGCATGTTACATTATCAATAAGAGCCCATCCACGGCCATAGGTATTAAACACCACAAGAACTTTGGCAAGGTAGTCCCCCCGATCTATCGCACATGAAAGTTTTTGGATGTTTAGCTTATGCTTATTCAAAACAGGGAAAGCTAAATCCAAGGACTAAGAAATATGTCTTTTTAGGGTATCCTGTGTTGGGTTTTATGCCCAAAAACTCGTAGATAATAAATGTAACATTTGACCGAACATTAATAAAATGATGTATGATTCATTTATCTTGTTTTTATTGAGCAATCTTGTCTTATTAACCCTAATCCAATAAACTAAACATCCTAGGATGTTAGTATGAGGCTTGAACTAGTATGTAGGGACATACGGGGATCAATGTTCAAGATACAACCTAAAGGGTCTATAGTATAGGGATAAGGCTGGGTACCTTATCCTGGTGACACTATGAATACGACCCGCTTTGTATTATGATACAAACGCAATGATCCAACGCGTTCATGTAGTGGACATGCGAGTGGGGGTATTCTGTGCAATGAGTTTGCATAAGATCGGACCGCGAAATAGTTAACCACTAGCTGTAACACCGTTAGCTAGTTAGGTTTCTATTTCACTAGGATGACCTAGGCAACTTGGTATCAATCCTGAGTGGGTTATGAACTCCTGTTCACGAGGGATTGTCCTTTGTTTTGTATGGGTGAGAGTGACCTACACGCCGACTCAATATGCCTACCATTTTGGGGACAAGACCGAGTGGGGAGCTGGGAACATAATCACACAAGATGGAATTCACTCCTTCCCGACTCTAAGGTAAGTAGAGGTGTGTTCCCTTAAATGGTGTCTCCGGGTCTTGAATAATGGGCCCTACCCTCTCTATGGCACGAGAGGGACTTCTGTTTGTTGGTTGGACCTCAAATAGGTTGTTCATTAGAGGAGCACTGGAACTTAAGGATAAAGAGGTAACCCAGGGGTAAAACGGTAATTTAACCTAACTGGGGTACGAACACACGTGAAGGACTGACTTGCCGTTATTGGTCGATATCCGTGGACACAGAAAAATATCTCCAGTGAGAAGAGTGCAGCTGTGGTTCTTTAGTGGAGTGAACCATAGTTAACGAATATTGATTAACTTGGTTAATGAATTTAGCCAATTAATCTCATATCGTTGGAGCTTCTGATCTGTAGGTCCATTAGGTCCCACCGGTAGCTCATTTAGGGCGTTGAGGTAAATTTCTAAAGGAGAATTGTATATTCGAAGGTGTTTGAATATTAAGTTTAAAATATGAATTTGATTCATATTAAAACTATAGATTATAATTAATGCACATTGGATGCACATTAATACTATAGTTTATTTGAGAGAAATATAATTAAATATATGATATTTAATATTAATTAATTGTTGAATTAATTAATTATTTTTTTTAATTTAATTTAATTAAATTTGATTTAATTGAATTACATTAAAACTATAGGTTATGTGGAATATTTGTATAAATGTGATTTATATAAATGATAATTAAATTAATTGTTAATTTAATTGGTTAATTGATTATTAATTTTATTTTTGAATAATAATTAATTATCTTATCAGTTTTAACTGATAAGAATTTGTCAACCCCACTAACCTAGCCTTGCTCCACGATTTGAGAGGGTTTTAAGGGGAAGTTAGTTTTCATCCGTTTGATTACTTCCTTCTTTTGATCGATAATCCCTCTGGTTCTCACGTAAGGCTTTCACACTCTCTCTCATTCTCTCGTGTATTCCAGAGAAAAACTCTAGAATTCCCTTAGAGTTGTTTGCTCCCACAAGCAATCTCAACCTAGTTCCCAAGGAGAATACCGGTGCAACTCTATTGGTGGTGTTCGTGAACTATTCCAGCAAAAGGAAAGAGTTCTTGCTGCTGTCTTTTGAAGGATCAATCAGGGGTATTGGCGAAACGATCAAGAATTCCAAGAAAAGTAAGTTTTCTTCAATCTTTGATCATTAGGATCATACTTTAGATTAGATCTAGGGTTTTGATCCATAAAATGCATGCTTATATAATCTGTTTACAGCTTTATTTATTGTTATATGTTGCTATAAAATTCTTTGCAATCTGTATTGGTATTTCAATTAAAATAGAAATACAGTGTGGGTTCTGTAAATCTTCCGTTGCGTAGGGCTTTTATCCCTTCATCCTGAGGGTATTAAAGGATACAAGTTATGGTGCTTAGAACCCAATAATGCTAAAATCCTAATAAGTAGAGATGTTGTCTTTAATAATAATAAAATGGGGTATGTAGAAGAGAAAACAGAGTCTAATCCTATAGATCCAACTAGTAACACTGAAACTGTTTTAGAACCTCCCTTAACTACTTGCCAAACTAATCAAGTAGATGAACCAATTATAGATCATGATACTACATACTTTAGAACAGATAACTACACAGGAAGTAGCTGACGTGCGGCGTGCGGGTGCACACCATGCTCGAGTGAAAGTATACACTATCAAGTAATAAAGTGGAGAGTACTTCGAATATCGTACCCAAGGGAGACGGTGACTAGTTGAAAAACACAAGATTCTGCAAAACAAGAACCTCCTCTAAATCTGCAAGTGAAGATGGTAACCAAAGAAATATTTTCAATGGAGGTTTGATTTAAAACAAAAATAGAAATAAGCAAATAATTGAAAGCGATAAAGATATATGAGATAAGCGGGAAAAATCAAATAGTATCAACCAAAAGCTTTAGATTGCACCCACCTTTGCGCTAGCAACTTACTCAAGCATTGCAAACGGTTGAAGAACACTATCTATGGAGCACACGTAGACATGGTGCAGATAGAATCCTCCAGTTGCGCTCGCAAATGCCCTGACAACTAGATTGTGAGTTAAATCTTACTTCTATTCAGCTCCATTGTAGGTGCCTTCAGAAGACTAAGCACACTAGACATCTATTTCTAGGGCTAATTGAAACTTAGATAAGCAATGCTCACAACTCTTAAAACTCTACTGGTTCCAGTCCTATTTCTAGGATGCAAGAAAATAAAGTCCTATTTCTAGGATCTTTTCCACTATTGTTTTTGTGAACACGCGCATTTAACTCCAACCTTTCGACCATCAGCTAAACACAAACTATGCTAACTTAAGTGATCAGTTTAAGCTAAGAATGAAACTTAAACTTCAGCAAAAACAAACAATGCTATGAGGAAGCAAGGTTGGCTTTGCGTAGGTGGGGTTTTCTTCTACTCAATGTATCCACATAATTGAATCCTCGAGAAGAAGCTAAGCTCATTGATGAAAGTAAAGTGCAAGACAAAGAATAAAGAATGCACAAAGTAGAAGAATAAACTAAATTCATATTAATTAAATATAATGAGTATAAGAATGATAAACTTACAACTTAAAATTAAAGGAAAATAGAAAAGTACAGTAGCTCAAAGTAAAGACTAAGAAAATAAAGTGCTAGACTCGACTAAGGATCTTCCTCTCTCTATCTTGTTGGGTTTTATGCCCTAAAACCCGTAGATAGTAAATGAAACAAATTAAACGATCTCAATAAAGCGTTATTTGAGTGATTTAGTAATTTGGTTATTGAATAATCGAGTTTGCATTAATAAACCCTAAATCCAATAAACTAAGATCCAAGGTTGTTTAAATGAAACTTGGACTGGTATGTAGGGGCATACCTGAAGGATTGGAATTCCATAATTTCGTAAAGCGGAAGCGTGATTGAGACCGATTCGTAATTAATTTTGTTTAATCTAAAATACCAATACATTGCCAATAATCTTAGAACTATTCTAAATTTATATTAAGGCTAATCATACAAAAATATTAGATCTAAATCTAATTTATAGAGTAACAAATTACATACTTTCGTTGACGACTCAGACTAAATTCACCAACTGCTTGTGAAATAATCACGAACTACTGCGAACACCACTACTATGGCTACACCGGTATGACTCTGAGACTTCTAGAGGAAATAGACTGGTGGGAGTCTGGAGGGAGCCTTCAGGGGAATTCTCTGAGAGTAGGAGAATGAATAGGATACCTTACACCCCACCCCAGGGGTCCTATTTATAGGAAAAAGGTCATGAATAAGATCTAATCAAATTTATTATCTTATTCACATTTAATTTAATAAATAAATAATTAATTCCATAATTAATTAATTACCCAATTAAATATCATATATTTAATCTTAGGGATTTTATTCAATTATTTATATTAATTTGAATCTAATTCATATTAATTATTTGAACTCTTTCAAATATTTTCTCTCAAGAATTAATTTTGAAATTAATTCAAAATTATATTATAAAGTTTCATAAACTTTATATTATAATTTATCAATATACATTATATGATTCCCCTAAATAAATTGAACACTTTCAATTTAACATTTATACTTAATTGCCTCAAGTCTCTTTACGAGCTACCAATGGGACCTAATGGACCTACAGATTAGAAGCTCCAACAATAAGAGACTAATTTGCTAAACTCATTAACCAAGTTAGTCAACATTCGTTAACTGTGGGTCACTCCACTAAAGACCCACAACTGCACTCTTCTCACTGTAGAATATTTATGTGTCCACGGATATCTACCAATGCAGTAAGTCAATCCTTCACGTGTGTTCGTAACACCAGCTAGGTCAAATTACCGTTTTACCCCTAGGTTACCTCTGGTTCTTTAAGTACCACTGATCCCTCTAATGAACAAGTTGTTTAGGGTCCAACCACTAACCAGGAGTTCCTCTCGGGCCAGGAGAGGACGGCGCGCCTTTGTTCAAGCCCCGGAATCAGCCCTTAAGGGAACACACATCTACTTTCCCCAATAGGGGAAGGAGTGAATTCCATCTTGTACTGTTATGTTCCCAGCCCTCATTCGGTCTTGCCCCTGAAATGGTAGGATTATTGAGTCGGCGAACTGGCCACTCTCACCCATACAAATCTAAGGACAATCCCTCTTGAAAGGGGTTCATAACAGACTTAGGATTTGAGATTGAGTTTTCTAGGTCATCCTATTGAAATAGAAATCTAAACTAGTTAACGGCATTACATCTAGTGGTTACTATTTCGCGGTCTGGTCTTATGCAAACTCATTGCATAGGATACCCCCACCCGCATGTCTACTACATGGATGCTTTGGATCATTGCATCTGTATCGAATACAAGGTGGGTCGTATCACATAGTGTCACTAGGATAAGGTACCCAGCCTTATCCCTATACTATAGATCTTTTAGGTTGTTACTTGGACACCGATCCATGTATGTCCCCACATACTAGTCCAAGTTTCATTTAAACAACCTTGGATCTTAGTTTATTGGGTTTAGGGTTTATTAATGCAAACTCGATTATTCAATAACCAAATTATTGTATCACTCAAATAACGCTTTATTGAGATCGATTAATTTGTTTCATTTACTATCTATGAGTTTTAGGGCATAAAACCCAACAATACGGGGATCAGTGTCCAAGTAATAACTTAAATGGTCTATAGTATAGGGATAAGGCTAGGTACCTTATCCTGGTGACACTATGTGATACGACCCACCTTGTATTCGATATAGATGCAATGATCCAAAGCATCCATGTAGGAGTCATGCGGGTGGGGGTATCCTATGCAATGAGTTTGCATAAGACCGGACCGCGAAATAGTAACCACTAGATGTAACGCTGTTGACTAGTTTAGATTTCTATTTCAATAGGATGACCTAGATAACCCTGAGTCTGTTATGAACCCCTTTTCAGGAGGGATTGTCCTTAGATTTGTATGGATGAGGGTGGCCAGTTCTCCGACTCAATAATCCTACCATTTCAGGGGCAAGACCGAATGGGGGCTAGGAACATAACAGTACAAGATGGAATTCACTCCTTCCCCTATTGGGGTAAGTAGATGTGTGTTCCCTTAAGGGCTTATTCCGGGGCTTGAACAAAGACGCGTCGTCCTCTCCTGGCCCGAGAGGAACTCTTGTTTAGTGGTTGGACCCTAAACAACTTGTTCATTAGAGGGATCAGTGGTACTTAAGGAACCAAAGGTAACCCAGGGGTAAAACGATAATTTGACCCAGCTGGTGTTACGGGCACACATGAAGGATTGACTTACTGCATTGGTCGATATCCATGGACGCAGAAATATTCTACAGTGAGAAGAGTGCAGTTGTGGGTCTATAATGGAGTGAACCACAGTTAACAAATATTGATTAACTTGGTTAATGAGTTTAGCCAATTAATCTCACATCGTTGGAGCTTCTGATCTGTAGGTCCATTAGGTCCCACCGGTAGCTCATTTAGGGCGTTGAGGTAAATTTCTAAGGGAGAATTAAATATTCGAAGGTTTTCGAATATTAAGTTTAAAATATGAATTTGATTCATATTAAAACTATAGGTTAAAATTAATGTGCATTGGTTGCACATTAATACTATGGGTTATATGAGAGAGTTATAATTAAATATATGATATTTAATTATAGTATTAGTTAATTGTTGAAGTAATTAATTGTTTGTTTTAATTTATTTTAATTAAATTTGATTTAATTAAATTGCATTGAAACTATAGGTTATATGAGAATGATTATATAAATATGATTTATATAAACAAATTAAATCAATTATTGATTTAATCATTTAATTAAATTATTATTAATTAATTATTTATTAATAATTTTTTAATTAAATTGATTTATCACTTATGGTAACTGTTAAATCGTGATGGTTCCCTATTAACTGACGTTACACGTTCAAATGGGAGAGAAAGTAGGAGAAAGTGAAAGCGGTTAGTTGGTTCTCTGATTCGTCTCTCTCGCTCTCATTCTCTCACTCTTTGATTCTCTCTACAATCACAGAGAAGAAAATAATTCCCTTAGTCTCTTTGGGTTCCCACAAGCCACTCAACGATATCCTTAGTAGAATACCGGTGTCGCTTCGTGGTGGTGTCCAGCGATGAAGCGTTGCTGGAATTTTTCTGCTAGAACGGGAATTTGGCGAAACGATCAAGGCTTCCAAGAAAAAGTAAGTTTTCTTTGATCTTTGATCAGTAGGATCAAATTTAGATTAGATCTAATTTTTTCTGAATTTTTTCAAGTAGTTTAGAATAGTTTACACCATGCTTAATCTCTTAGAATTCATAGAATTGTTCTGGAATTTTGGCCCAATGTATCAGTGTTTTCAAAGAAACCAAATTAATAACGAAAAGGTCTGATATACGCTTCCGCTGCAAGGAATTTTAATCCTTCATATCTAGCTTGCTCTTGACCTCTTTCAAAGGGAGATAAGCATTTCTCTTCTTCTTCTTTTGAATGGGTGAACCGACAGAGGCTGAAAGATCTGGAACTCGAAGTGGTTACTGATGTGGAATTTTCCTACCGCAAGCGCACGGGTCAAGTAATAATAAAGTGATTGTGAAATCGAGTGTCGTCCTCTGGATTGGATTTTTAAGTTAGATTAACTACCTTGAATATTCTTGTTCAATTTTATTTAGGGACCAAAAAGTAGTGAATTTTAGAAACTAAGCTAATGCAAATTAAAGATGTGAAATTCAATTGAGAGAATACTTAGGGAATTGATTTCATCAATTTAATCTAGGATTGATTTTAGGGAATGAATTATAACGCACAATGGTTTTATGAGTCTATGAACCTTTAATCACAACTACCTCTCCCGAGTATAATTGATTCTCATGCAAATTAACTAACTTGATATCCCTATCTAAGTTCTTTAACATGCAAGGCATTTAGTTCTTTTTGACAAATTCTAAAGTTACTCTAAATTCCGTCACGAGTTTAGAATTTCTACTTTAGTCATGCAATCTTAATTAAGTTTACTCTAAATCCCCTCTCCCGAGCAAGACTCAAAACTTAGATCATTCAACTAATGGCCAATTAATTGAAAGCATTAAATTAAGAATGCAAACATAAAACAATTGCACAATTCAACCCATAAATCAATCCATAAACTAAAAAGACTACATCAATCCCTAAGTAACAAGCTTAGCTACTCATACATGGCGTTACAAGATCAACTAAGCATGAAAAAGCCATTAAATCTAACTAAAGTAAGAGGGAAAGAAGATTAAACACTAGGTGGTCAAGATCGCACGTCCCCGTCACGATCACCACGAACAAAGTCTTCAATCCCGCTCTCCCCCGCTTGCTTCAGCTTCCCAAAGAGGGTTTTTTCTCTCAGTTTTCGACTCTAAATCTCCCAAAAGAAGTCCCCCAAATCAGACCTAATTGTAAAATATATAGGGCAAAAATTCAGGACAGCGTCGCGATACCACGAATCTGGAAATTTCAACCGAGAGCGTCGCGACGCTGTGACTTTTTTTTTTTTTTTGCTCTCGGATGGGCTGAATTTGACTTCTTCCAACTTGATCCTTTTTCAATCTTTAGCACTTATTTATGTCCCGAACACGCAATTAGCTCCAATATTTATTTCCTACAAATACAACACAAAAACGCATCATTTTGGCCAATAAATTATAAAAGACTAGCTTAATTAATTAGAGAAAAATAGCTAGCTATGCTCGCTATCAGTTACAAGATGAGAAGGGAGAAAAACTGAAAAACTATCCTAAGGACGAATTTCCGAGCTCCCTTTGCTTTTTGCATCTTGGTCGCCTTTTATAGACCTTGGAAGGTAGGGTTGGCTGTCGATATACAATTAACTTAAATTCCCTTTAATATCAACACTATATTATCTCAAAACCTGTTATGAGCTAGCAGGTGGACCTAATGGACCTACAAATCAGAAACTCCAACGATACGAGATTGATCAGTTAAACTCATTAACTGAGTCAATCAACATTCGTTAACTGTGGGTCACTCCACTAAAGACCCACAGCTGCACTCTTCTCACTTTTTATGTGTCCACGGATATTGACCAATGTAGTAAGTCAATCCTTCACGTGTGTTCGGAACACCAGCTGGGTCAAATTACCGTTTTACCCTTGGGTTACCTCTGGATCCTTAAGTACCACTGATCCCTCTAATGAACAAGTTGTTTAGGGTCCAACCACTAAACAGGAGTTCCTCTCGGGCCAGGAGAGGACGGCGTGCCTTTGTCCAAGACCCGAAATCAGCCCTTAAGGGAACACACATCTACTTGCCCCAATAGGGGAAGGAGTGAATTCCATCTTGTACTGTTATGTTCCCAGCCCTTATTCGGTCTTGCCCCTGAAATGGTAGGATTATTGAGTCGATGAACTGGCCACTCTCACCCATACAAATCGAAGGACAATCCCTCCTGAAAAGAAGGCCATATTAGGAGATTTTATCCAGACCTTAGGAATAAAAAGTCAACGGGAAAGGGGAAAGAAGAGTCTAGTGGAGCCAACATAAGTGAGGAGTACAATGAGGCCCTGATGGTTAGTACCACTAGTGAGGATGATACTTGGATATTAGATTCAGGTTGTTCTTTCCATATGACCCCTAATAAAGAATGGCTAGAAGACTTCTGAACCGGTGTAGGAGGTAAAGTCATGTTAGGGAACCGACACTTTTGTAATGTAGAAGGTCAAGGGACAATTAGCCTTAGACTTCATGATGGGAATATTAGGCTTCTTACAGGAGTTAGGTACGTACTTGAAGGTTAAGAGAAACCTAATATCCCTTAGCATGCTAGGATAAGTTTGGTTACACCATTAAGTTAGAGGGTGGTGTGCTTAAAGTCATGAAGGGCATCTTGGTAGCAATGAAAGGGTACCTTAAGGAAACCTTATACTCCTTAGAAGGATCAACGGTTATAGGGTCAAGTGATTTAGTTAAGGAGAGTGACAATTCCAAAACTTCTCTTTGGCATAAACGCTTAGGTCACATGAGTGAGCAAGGAATTAGGGAGTTGGTTAAACAACAAATAATTCATAGTATTAAAAATGTAGACCTAGATATGTGTGAACATTGCGTAGATGAAAAAAAAAAGAGTTAAATTTTGGAAGGGTGGTCACTCCGCCAAAAGAAAATTAGAATATGTGCATGCCGACTTATGGGGTCCATCGAATGTGGTTACTAATGGGGGACTAGATATTTCTTGTCCACTATAGATGATTGCATTAGAAAGGTGTGGGTATATCTTCTTGAAAATAAATTTGACACCTTTAACAAGTTTGTTGAATGGGTAAAACTTGTAGAAAATCAAACTAGCCTTAGAGTTAAGAAACTTAGAACTGATAATGAGCTTGAGTTTTGTAACCATGAGTTTAAAAACTACTATAAGTCTAAAGGCATAGCTAGACACTTGACTGTTGTAGGTACACCTCAACAAAATGGGGCCATTGAGAGAATGAACTTAACCTTAATGGAGAGAGTTAGGTGCTCGTTGTCTAATTCACAGCTTCCTCAAAGTTTTTGGGGTGAAGCTGTTGCAACAGCATGTTACATTATCAATAGGAGCCCATCCACTGCCATAGGTCTGGAAACACCACAAGAACTTTGGCAAGGTAGTCCCCCCGATCTATCACACATGAAAGTTTTTGGATACTTAGCTTATGCTTATTCAAAAGAGGGAAAGCTAGATCCAAGAGCTAAGAAATGTGTCTTTTTAGGGTATCCTAAGGGTTGTAAAGGATACAAGTTATGGTGCCTAGAATCCAATAATGCTAAAATCCTAGTAAGTAGAGATGTTGTCTTTGGTTTAAATAAAATGGGTTATGTAGAAGAGAAAACTGAGTCTAGTCCTATAGATCCAACTAGTAACACTGAACCTGTTTTAGAACCTCCCTTAACTACTTGCCAAACTAATCAAGTAGATGAACCAATTATAGATTATGATAATACATCTACTTTAGAATAGATAACTACACAGGAAGTTGCTAGTGAGGAGGAGGTAGAGGATGACCAAAATTTGGCTAATTACCAATTGACTAGGGATAGGGAAAGAATGACCATTGTAGTTCCCACTAGATATGGGTATGTTGACCTTATATCCTCTGCCCTAGTGATAGCTATGTTGGGTTTTATGCCCTAAAACTCGTAGATAGTAAATGAAACAAATTAATCGATCTCAATAAAGTGTTATTTGAGTAATTCAGTAATTTGGTTATTGAATAATCGAGTTTGCATTAATAAACCCTAAATCCAATAAACTAAGATCCAAGGTTGTTTAAATGAAACTTGGACTAGTATGTGAGGACATACGGGGATCAGTGTCCAAGTAACAACCTAAATGGTCTATAGTATAGGGATAAGGCTGGGTACCTTATCCTGGTGACACTATGTGATACGGCCCACCTTGTATTCGATACAGATGCAATGATCCAAAGCATCCATGTAGGAGACATGCGGGTGGGGGTATCCTATGCAATGAGTTTGCATAAGACCGGACCGCGAAATAGTAACCACTAGATGTAATGTCGTTAACTAGTTTAGGTTTCTATTTCAATAGGATGACCTAGGTAACTAAATCTCAATTCTGAGTCTGTTATGAACCCCTTTCAGGAGGGACTGTCCTTAGATTTGTATGGGTGAGAGTGGCCAGTTCGCCGACTCAATAAGCCTACCATTTCAGGGGCAAGACCGAATGGGGGCTGGGAACATAACAGTACAAGATGGAATTCACTCCTTCCCCTATTGGGGTAAGTAGATGTGTGTTCCCTTAAGGGCTGATTCTAGGGCTTGAACAAAGGCGCGCCGTCCTCTCCTAGCCTGAGAGGAACTCCTGTTTAGTGGTTGGACCCTAAACAACTTGTGCATTAGAGGAATCAGTGGTACTTAAGGAACCAGAGGTAACCCAGGGGTAAAAATGTAATTTGACCCAGCTGGTGTTACGAACACACGTGAAGGATTGACTTACTGCTTGGTCGATATCTGTGGACACAGAAATATTCTATAGTGAGAAGAGTGCAGCTGTGGGTCTTTAGTGGAGTGACCCACAGTTAACGAATGTTGACTAAACTTGGTCAATGAGTTTGGCCAATTAGTCTCATATCGTTGGAGCTTCTGATCTGTAGGTCCATTAGGTCCCACTGGTAGCTCGTAAAGAGACTTGAGGCAATTAAGTAAAAATTGTAAATTGAAAGTGTTCAATTTATTTGGGGAATCGTATAATGTATATTGATGCATTATAATATAAAGTTTATGAAACTTTATAATATAATTTTTGAATTAATTTAAAAAAAATTAATTCTTGAGAGAAAGTATTTGAAAGAGTTCAAATAAATTTAATATGAATTGGATTCATATTAATTTTAATTTTAATAAAATCCCTAAGATTAAATATATGATATTTAATTGGGTAAATTAATTAATTATGGAATTAATTAATTATTTATTAAAATTAGAGACCTTTTCCTCTTAGGAAAGAAAATATTTGAAAGAGTTCGAATAAATTTAATATGAATTGGATTCATATTAATTTTAATTTTAATAAAATCCCTAAGATTAAATATATGATATTTAATTGGGAAATTAATTAATTATGGAATTAATTAATTATTTATTAAAATTAGAGACTTTTTCCTATTAGGAAAAGGTCTCCCTTTTCCTATTAGGAAAAAGGTCTTGGCCTTTACTATATATAGGACCCCTAGGGTGGGGTGAAAGGTATCCCATTCATTCTCCTACTCTCAGAGAATTCTCCCAAAGGCTCCCACAAGTCTCCTGCCTCTAGAAGTCTCAGAGTCATACCGGTGTAGCCATAGTGGTGGTGTTCACACTAGTTCGTGATTAATTCACAAGCAGTTGGTGAATTTAATCTGAGTCGTCAACGAGAGTAAGTAATTTGTTACTTTATAAATTAGATTTAGATCTAATATTTTTGTATGCTTAGCCTTAATATATATTTAGAATAGTTCTAATATTATTGCCAATATATTGGTATTTTAGATTAAACAAAATTAATTACGAATCGGTCCCAATCACGCTTCCGCTTTACGGAATTATGGAATTCCATTCCTTCAAGCTAATGAGTTTGTTAATCAAGAACCAAAAACTTTCAATGAGGCCATAAATGATACATACAAAGATATGTGGTGGGCCGCAATGGAAGAAGAGTATGATTCCTTAATAAAGAATCAAACTTGGGTACTTGTTAACAAACCATTAGATGCTAAAACAGTAGGTTGCAAGTGGATCTATAAAGTTAAGGAGAACCCTTTAGAGAATTGGTGGGATTGATTAATACATAATGTATGTATGATTTGCATTGAACTGTTTAGGTTAATTTTATGGCCATAGATTTTACTGTTTTTATGTGATTTGATCATGTAAGGGCCCGGTGTTTCGGGTATTTTATGTAAAATCGAGTCCTATGTAAGTCCGGGTCTAGAATAGGTTTTTATGAGATAAAAATCGGAGAAATTGCGACGCTGTCACGATTACAGCACGCGCTAGAAATTCGCAACAGGACGGTTCAAGGCTGTTGGGCGGTCCGATTCACGCGGTCTGGTTGGGCTGGGACCGATTTGGTCCGGTTCAGCTGGAATTTAGCTCGGTTCGTGGTTTTCATAGCTGGTTCGAAGTGGTTCGGGTCGGTTCGGGCGGTCTAGACCAGTATTTGGAGCTGCAGAAGGATTTTTAGGATAGAATTTAGCTATAATTATTGTAATTTATGCTTTATTTTATCCTAGGAGCCAAAATTAACCAATTCAATTGCTATTTATTTGCTTTATGGATGTCATATAGCTTAAATTCCCACCATAGGTTAAGCATGTTTCATGCATATTTATATTATAAATGTTATAATATATGATAATTATGCATGAATTTAAATTTTATGAGTTATTTAGTATAATTGTTATATTAAATATATGAAATTGGAAAAGCATGATTCATGACATTAATTAGATAAATATAATTGTTATATTTTATTAATGTAGCATGCATGCTTAGCATTATTTTCATGAGAATTAATATAATTAGTTATATTATGAATGAAAATAATAAATATAAATCAATGCTTGTTTTCATGTATGATTTAATATAAAATGTTATATTAATTAAATGAAAATGGAATAGCATTGAGCATGACATTAATTAGATTAATTTAAGAGTTATATTATATTAATGTCAAATTTCATGTAATTTAATTTCATGGATGTTTAATTAATATAATCGATATTAATTAAATGAAATTGAAATTGCATGAAGCATGACACCACTTTAGATTAATATAATCGTTATATTATCGTTATCGGCGTTACAATAATATGGTGTTGAATAATCAGAATATGATTGTTATTTTTCCAACACCATAGAAGCATGTTATAGGGCTAATCATTAAAATTTTATAATAAGTTATAAAATTGATTAGAAACCGTCAACCTATAACAAAGAGTTGCATGCAAACATAGGACCTTAGGTTAAAATGAATTAATTTTAAAATGTTTAAAATTAATTAGACCTAAGCTCATTATAATTCTAATAGGATTAGAATTATTTTCTTACTTAGAATTAAAAATAGTTTTAATTGACTAAGTAGGAAAAACATTACTATGATTATAAGGGAACTCCACCGGTTAAGTTCTGTCTAAGGCTGGGGGTACTTAAGATGACGGTTTACGGAACACCTCCTACCTGGGAACTAACCCGGAATACCGGAGTTGAATTAATCATAGTTAAATGTTAGCATGCAATATCACTAGGTTTATTAAAAGAGTTTAATTCACCTAGATCTTTAGAGTAAAGAGTTTACTTTACTATGGTTATAAGGGAACTCTCCCGACGAAGTTCTGTCTAAGGCTGGAGGTACTTAAGATGACGGTTTACGGAACACCTGCTACCTGGGAACTGACTCGGAACTTGAGTTGAATTAATCATAGTTAAATGTTAGCATGCAATATCACTAGGTTTATTAAAAGAGTTTAATTCACCTAGATCTTTAGAGTAAAGAGTTTACTTTACTATGGTTATAAGGGAACTCTCCCGATGAAGTTCTGTCTAAGGCTGGAGGTACTTAAGATGACGGTTTACAGAACAACTGCTACCTGGGAACTGACTCGGAACTTGAGTTGAATTAACCATAGTTATGTTAGCATGCAATATCACTAGGTCAATTAAAAGAGTTTAATTCACCTAGATCTTTAGAGTAAAGATTTATCATAACTATTGGTTATAAGGGAACTCTATCGGTAAAGTTCTGTCTAAGGCTGGAGGTACTTAAGATGACGGTTTACGGAACATCTGCTACCTGGGAACTGAGCCGGAACTTGAGTTGAATTAACCATAGTTATATCAGCATGCAATGTCTCTAGGTAATTAAAAGTGTTTAATCCACCTAGACATTAGAGAAAAGACCTATATATATAAAAGTTATATACAGGCATAGACTTAGATAGATTCACTTAGCCGGAATTTACCTAAGTAATAGACCCTATAATTATAAAAATACTTAGTGGGAGGAAATATATCAAAACAAGATTTTCATAAATCAAGTTTTGCTCTCACGTCCTCAAAAGTTCACAACGTGAGGTTCATGCTTGGCCTCGAGTCACCCTGGGAGTGACCCCCTACGGATGGTGTTTGCATGGATCAATATCAAGGTGAATGAGGGAGTATTTTATAGTAAGTGGGAGCAGGAACGTGTCAACGTATCCTACGGTCTCCTCCATTAGGTTGCACCGTGAGATCCCAATGATCTGCCTGCGAGTCGCTCTGGGAGCGATCACCCTACGGAGGGCTTGATCATGGGAGTCGGAACAACGCAAACTCCAGAAATGGATAGGGTTTCTTAGGTCCATTTCCAACTTTGACTTTCCCTACGGTAGCATTGTTGGGGCCGACCTCTGAAATCTGAAAAATGGAGGGTCACACTTATGGGAAATTGTTAAGGTGTTAATAATTTCCTGACCGAAAAAACGGTAGCTAAGAACTATTGGAATATGAGTTATTCCGGGAATAGGGATTAGCTGAGATTGTCTCAATTCAGAGGAGGAGTAGCTAACTACCCTACGGTAGCTGTTGTTCTAAACCTCTGAAGTATCGTTGCAAAATGATTGTTTATTCTATGGGTTGATCATTACTTTTGCTAAATTGATTGGATTAAAATAATATTTATATTTTGTGTAATGGGTTAATGTAACAATACTTATTAAGTTAGTTTGTTTGTTCTCAGCAATGAAACGTTCTTTATATTCCTCGAATAACGCCAACTACAAAACTGGTATTTCTAATACAACTAAGAAAATGAACTTAAACACTAAATGAGTGGAATTGGTCTTAACTGAGGACGGTCCTCAAGCCCATATGTCTAATTTATCCGAAATTGTTCGTGATGAATATGACATAGACTGCTTAGCACATCTCAATGAAAATAAATTTGATTTATTGATCATTGAAACGTGTATAGTGGAAAATGATGACACAGCCTAGATCCTAGATTCAGGTGCCACTCATCACGTATGCTCTTCCTTTGAGGGAATGAGCTCTTGGCAACAGTTGGATGCTGGGGAAATGACTCTCAGAGTTGGGACTGGGGAGCTCATTTCAGCTAAAGCAGTGGGAGATATTAAAATGTTCTTCTCCAGGGAACGCTATATGTTATTAGATAACGTATATATAGTTCCCAGAATAAAAAGAAATTTGATTTCTATTTCTTGTTTGCTAGAACAAGGGTATTCAGTGTCCTTTTCTGTGAATGAAGCTTTCATTACTAAAAGGGGTGCTGATATATGTTCTACAAAAATGGAGAACAATTTGTATGTCTTAAGACCAATAGAGTCTAGGGCTATTTTGAACAATGAAATATTTAAAACAGCTGAGACTCAACCAAAAAGGCAAAAAGTTTCTCAAAGTACCTATCTTTGGCACTTGAGACTTGGCCACATAAATCTCAATAGGATTGGGAGATTGGTTAAGAACGGACTTCTAAGCCAGTTAGAAGATGGTACTTTACCTCCATGTGAGTCATGTCTCGAAGGTAAGATGACCAAACGACCTTTTACTGGAAAAGGTTATCGTGCCAAGGAGCCCTTAGAACTCGTACATACGGATCTCTGTGGTCCAATGAATGTAAGAGCTCGATGAGGGTATGAATATTTCATCTCTTTCATAGATGATTATTCAAGGTATGGTTATTTATACCTAATGAGTCATAATTTTGAAGCCCTTGAAAAGTTCAAGGAGTACAGGACTGAAGTTGAGAACTTGTTAGGTAAGACCATTAAAACACTTCGATCTGATCGAGGTGGAGAGTATTTGGACTTAAAATTCCAAAACTATTTGATAGAACATGGAATATCGTCCCAACTCTCAGCACCAGGTACACCTCAACAGAATGGTGTATCTGAAAGGAGAAACAGAACCTTGTTAGACATGGTTCGATCTATTATGAGTTATGCTCAGTTGCCTAGTTCTTTTTGGGGTTATGCAGTAGAGACTGCAGTT
The DNA here is from genome assembly GCA_017139565.1 of Luffa aegyptiaca. Lineage (NCBI taxonomy): Eukaryota > Viridiplantae > Streptophyta > Magnoliopsida > Cucurbitales > Cucurbitaceae > Luffa > Luffa aegyptiaca. The sequence goes on from CM029397.1 coordinate 32,505,039, forward strand.
TATAATTTGAATGTTGTTCCCTCAAAGAGTGTTTCTGAAACACCATTTGAGCTTTGGAAAGGGCGTAAAGCTAGTTTACGTCATTTCAGAATTTGGGGCTGCCCTGCACATGTGTTAGTAGCAAACCCAAAGAAATTGGATTCACGTTCAAAATTATGCCTATTCGTAGGCTACCCAAAAGAAACAAGAGGTGGATACTTCTTTGATCCAAAAGAAAATAAAGTGTTTGTATCGACAAATGCTACTTTCTTGGAAGAAGACCACGTTAAAGAACACATACCACGCAGTAAAATTGTGTTAAGTGAACTTTCTGGTAAAGCTACAAATAAATCAACAAGAGTTGTTGATGAGGCTGGACCTTCAACAAGAGTTGTTGATGAGCCCAGTTCAGAGGCTGGACCTTCAACAAGAGTTATTGATGAGCCCAGTACATCTGGTCAAGCCCATCCTTCTCAAGAGTTGAGAATGCCTCGACGTAGTGGGAGGGTTGTTATTCAACCTGAACGCTATCTGGGTTTAGCAGAAACTCCAACTGTCATACTTGATGATGGGGTTGAGGATCCATTGACCTTTAGACAGGCAATGAATGATGTGGACCATGACCAGTGGGTCAAAGCTATGGACCTAGAGATGGAGTCTATGTACTTCAATCAAGTCTGGGATCTTGTAGACCTACCTGAAGGGGTTAAACCCATAGGGTGCAAATGGATCTACAAGAGAAAACGAGACGCAGCTGGGAAAGTACAGACTTTCAAAGCTCGACTTGTGGCAAAGAGTTATACCCAAAAGGAGGGGGTGGACTATGAGGAAACCTTCTCCCCAGTTGCCATGTTAAAGTCGATAAGAATTCTCTTGTCCATTGTCACCTTTTATGATTATGAGATTTGGCAAATGGACGTCAAGACTGCCTTTCTGAATGGCAATCTTGATGAGAACATCTTTATGTCTCAACTAGAGGGGTTCGTTGATCAAGGTCAAGAGCAAAAAGTTTGCAAGCTTAGACGATCCATTTATGGGTTGAAGCAAGCTTCCAGATCTTGAAATATAAAGTTTGACACTGCTGTCAAATCTTATGGTTTTGACCAGAACGTTGATGAGCCTTGTGTTTACAAAAGGATTATCAACAGTTCAGTAGCTTTTCTGGTGTTGTATGTAGATGATATTCTTCTCATTGGAAATGATGTAGAATATCTAGCTGACATTAAAAAATGGCTATCGACTGAGTTCCAAATGAAATATTTGGGTGAAGCTCAGTATGTTCTGGGGATTCAAATTATCAGGAATCGTAAGAACAGAACGTTAGCCTTGTCTCAAGCATCATATATAGACAAGATGTTGTCTAGATATAAGATGCAGAATTCCAAGAGGGGTTTACTACCCTTTAGGCATGGAGTTCATTTGTCTAAGGAACAGTGTCCTAAGACACCTCAAGAAATTGAGGATATGAGACACATCCCTTATGCTTCAGCTGTGGGCAGTCTTATGTACGCCATGTTGTGTACTAGGCCTGACATTTGCTATGCAGTTGGGATAGTCAGCAGGTACCAGTCCAATCCAGGGTTAGACCACTGGACTGCAGTTAAAAACATCCTCAAGTATCTTCGGAGAACGAGGGGCTATCAGCTTGTGTATGGCTCTAAGGATTTGATCCTTACAGGATACACAGACTTTGACTTTCAGACTGATAAGGATTCTAGGAAATCCACATCAGGGTCAGTATTTACCCTCAACGGGGGAGCTGTAGTCTGGCGTAGCATCAAGCAAGGATGCATTGCAGACTCCACCATGGAGGCCGAATATGTCGCTGCTTGTGAAGCAGCTAAGGAGGCTGTATGGCTACGGAAGTTCTTCATGGATTTGGAAGTTGTTCCAAATATAAACTTGCCAATCACCATTTACTGTGATAATAGTGGTGCAGTGGCAAATTCTAAAGAACCTCGCAATCATAAAAGAGGCAAGCACATAGAGCGCAAATATCATCTCATCAGAGAGATTGTGCAACGAGGGGACGTGATCGTCACGAAGGTAGCCTCTGAGCACAATATTGCTGATCCATTTACGAAGGCTCTCACGGCTAAAGTGCTCGAGGGTCATCTAGAGGGTCTAGGTCTGCGAGATATGTACATAGAATAATCTAGGGCAAGTGGGAGAAGTGTAATGGGTATTGTGAATGCCCTAGTTTATTGTATTCATCTGTATTTGTACTTTTCATGTATTATACAGTATTAATACAAACTACTATTCCTACTTCAATGATTATTCATTCAATTTTGATTGTTGATGTACATTGCCCACTAGAGTTTTAGTTCAAGTGGGAGTTGTTGGGTTTTATGCCCTAAAACTCGTAGATAGTAAATGAAACAAATTAATCGATCTCAATAAAGTGTTATTTGAGTGATTCAGTAATTTGGTTATTGAATAATCGAGTTTGCATTAATAAACCCTAAATCCAATAAACTAAGATCCAAGGTTGTTTAAATGAAACTTGGACTAGTATGTGGGGACATACGGGGATCAGTGTCCAAGTAACAACCTAAATGGTCTATAGTATAGGGATAAGGCTGGGTACCTTATCCTGGTGACACTATGTGATACGGCCCACCTTGTATTCGATACAGATGCAATGATCCAAAGCATCCATGTAGGAGACATGCGGGTGGGGGTATCCTATGCAATGAGTTTGCATAAGACCGGACCGCGAAATAGTAACCACTAGATGTAATGTCGTTAACTAGTTTAGGTTTCTATTTCAATAGGATGACCTAGGTAACTAAATCTCAATTCTGAGTCTGTTATGAACCCCTTTCAGGAGGGACTGTCCTTAGATTTGTATGGGTGAGAGTGGCCAGTTCGCCGACTTAATAAGCCTACCATTTCAGGGGCAAGACCGAATGGGGGCTGGGAACATAACAGTACAAGATGGAATTCACTCCTTCCCCTATTAGGGTAAGTAGATGTGTGTTCCCTTAAGGGCTGATTCTAGGGCTTGAACAAAGGCGCGCCGTCCTCTCCTAGCCTGAGAGGAACTCCTGTTTAGTGGTTGGACCCTAAACAACTTGTTCATTAGAGGAATCAGTGGTACTTAAGGAACCAGAGGTAACCCAGGGGTAAAACGGTAATTTGACCCAGCTGGTGTTACGAACACACGTGAAGGATTGACTTACTGCTTGGTCGATATCCGTGGACACAGAAATATTCTATAGTGAGAAGAGTGCAGCTGTGGGTCTTTAGTGGAGTGACCCACAGTTAACGAATGTTGACTAAACTTGGTCAATGAGTTTGGCCAATTAGTCTCGTATCGTTGGAGCTTCTGATCGGTAGGTCCATTAGGTCCCACTGGTAGCTCGTAAAGATACTTGAGGCAATTAAGTAAAAATTGTAAATTGAAAGTGTTCAATTTATTTGGGGAATCATATAATGTATATTGATGCATTATAATATAAAGTTTATGAAACTTTATAATATAATTTTTGAATTAATTTAAAAAAAATTAATTCTTGAGAGAAAGTATTTGAAAGAGTTCAAATAAATTTAATATGAATTGGATTCATATTAATTTTAATTTTAATAAAATCCCTAAGATTAAATATATGATATTTAATTGGGTAAATTAATTAATTATGGAATTAATTAATTATTTATTAAAATTAGAGACTTTTTCCTATTAGGAAAGAAAATATTTGAAAGAGTTCAAATAAATTTAATATGAATTGGATTCATATTAATTTTAATTTTAATAAAATCCCTAAGATTAAATATATGATATTTAATTGGGAAATTAATTAATTATGGAATTAATTAATTATTTATTAAAATTAGAGACTTTTTCCTATTAGGAAAAGGTCTCCCTTCTCCTATTAGGAAAAAGGTCTTGGCCTTTACTATATATAGGACCCCTGGGGTGGGGTGAAAGGTATCCCATTCATTCTCCTACTCTCAGAGAATTCTCCCAAAGGCTCCCACAAGTCTCCAGCCTCTAGAAGTCTCAGAGTCATACCGGTGTAGCCATAGTGGTGGTGTTCACACTAGTTCGTGATTAATTCACAAGCAGTTGGTGAATTTAATCTGAGTCGTCAACGAGAGTAAGTAATTTGTTACTTTATAAATTAGATTTAGATCTAATATTTTTGTATGCTTAGCCTTAATATATATTTAGAATAGTTCTAATATTATTGCCAATGTATTGGTATTTTAGATTAAACAAAATTAATTACGAATCGGTCCCAATCACGCTTCCACTTTACGGAATTATTGAATTCCATTCCTTCAAGCTAATGAGTTAGTTAATCAAGAACCAAAAACTTTCAATGAGGCCATAAATGATACATACAAAGATATGTGGTGGGCCGCAATGGAAGAAGAGTATGATTCCTTAATAAAGAATCAAACTTGGGTACTTGTTAACAAACCATTAGATGCTAAAACAGTAGGTTGCAAGTGGATCTATAAAGTTAAGGAGAACCCTTTAGAGAACAACAAGCCTAGGTTTAAGGTTAGGTTGGTAGCAAAAGAGGTTTACCCAAAGGGGGTATAAACTATGATGAAGTTTTTTCCCCCGTTGTTAGACACACCTCTATAAGAATATTGCTTGCCTTTGTTGCTCACTTTTATTTTGAGTTAGAGCAGATGGATGTAAAAAAAAACTTTCTTGCATGGTGAGCTTGAGGAGACCATATACATGGATCAACCTCCTGGGTTTGCAGCTCCGAACAAGAAAAGAATGTTTGTCTTCTTAAAAAATCTTTGTATGGTTTAAAGCAATCTCCACGCCAATGGTATAAAAGGTTTGACTCCTATATGTTATCCATTAACTTCTGTAGCAGTAAGTATGATGTGTTTACTTTAAACAAATATCTAATGTTCAAATCATTTACTTACTACTTTATGTTGATGACATGTTGATTGCTTGTAAATCGATGCATGAGATAAACAAGTTAAAAGATCTTTTAAAGAAAGAATTTGAAATGAAAGACTTAGGCAAAGCAAAAAGGAGATCAGGAATGGAGATTGCTAGAGATCGAAAAGAAAAGAAACTGTATTTGTCTCAATCTAAGTATGTAACAAGACTAGTTAAAAAATTAAATATGCATGATAGTAGGAAGGTTAGTATATCATTTGGAATGCATTTTAAGTTGTCTATTGATGATTCCCCTAAGACCCCAAATGAGATTAATGAGATGCATGATACTCCATATGCTAGTCCTGTTGGGAGTCTTATGTATGTCATGGTATGTACTAGACCTGAGCTTGAACATCCACTAAGTGTTGTTAGTAGATTTCTTGCTAATCCTAGTAAACAACACTGGAATGTTGTAAAGTGGATCCTTAGATATCTTGTAGTCACATCAATTTATGTCTTGTTTATGGTGGAGTAAATACAGTTGGTTGTAAAATGAATGAAATAGAAATAGTTGGGTATGTTGATGCTGATTATGCTGCTGATATTGATAAGCTTAAATCTTTGATTGGTTTTGTGTTTAAGTTTTTTTGTTGTACAGTAAGGTGGAAATCTAGTTTACAATCTATAGTTGCATTATCTACAACTGAATCTGAGTGTTGCATTAACTAAAGCTATTAAGGAATCTTTATGGCTTAAGGGAATTGTATCTGAATTATGTTGTAGTGATAATGTTTCAGTAACTGTATTTTGTGATAGTCAAAGTGCATTACACTTATCAAAAAATCATTCTCACCACGAAAGAACTAAGCATATTGATGAGCGTTATCATTTTGTTAGGGATGTCATCAATAATAGTTTAGTTTCTGTTGCTACTGAATTAAATGCTGCTGATCTGTTTACAAAAGCACTTTCAAGTGAAAAGTTTAACCTTTGTGTGAGAATGTTGCAGCTTAAAAATGGGTGATAACTAAGGCAAAATAATTGGGAGCAAGCTCCATCGTTTTTTGTTTCTTGATAAATAGAAATCAAGTTGGAGATGTTTTCAATTTATCAATTTCTAGTATTTGCTTAATTAAATTCAATTTAGAATATTGATGAATTAGGTATTTTTTAAATTTCTTCCATATATTTTTTATATGCTTTAATGATATTTTTTAATTGGGTCCAAAGATAAAAGAAAATCCAATTGGTTTTATCCCTTAGTTAAAAAGCTTTTATCCATTCAATTACCATTACCCATAAGCCTATATATACATATGATGGATGGTTGATGTAAGTGTGTGATAGATGGGTGTGATATGAGTGATGTACTATACCATTCATTTATTTCCACGAGAGAGATTAGGGTTTTAAGAAAAGCAAAAAGAAGTGAAGATATTTCTCCATTCTTGCTTCCCCTATTTCCTTCTTTTTCATTAGTTTAAACCGAGAGAAAGGGAGAGAAAGAGGGAGGAGGACTTTCCGTTGATGCCGTCCGGAGAGGGAGGAGAAGATCGACGCCGCTACAGTCCGTGTGCCGCCACGTGAGGTGTTGTCGCCGTCAGCGTCGTGGTTGAGAGGAGAAAGAAAGAATCGTTTTGGGTATTCTTTCTTCAAAGTCCAAATCCTCAAGGTTGTATTGTTCCTCTTAAATCTTCGAGTTGCTTTCTTTTTTAATCTCTTTTGGCTCTATTTTCTTTTCCATTGTACTGATTTATGCATCATTTCGATCTCAAATAATATTGTCTAGCAAAGGCCTATAAGCCCTTTGCAAGTGGAGTTGGTCTATTGACCGAACCACTATAAATTCTTGTGTTCGATCTCTCTAAACGTTTTTTCTGCTTACTTTAATAATCTGTCCAACACTATTTTTGGTGACAAAATGCTCTAAAACTTGGATAATTCTTGCTAATAAATTGTAAATAAACTTGGGATAAGTCTTGGGCATAATAACAAATACAAATAAGAATAAATATTAAAATAAAGTAATACATTGGAAAATTCTTACCTGGTTACTAACTTTTTTTTTTTTTAAGAAAAAACAAATTGTAGTCTATCTATTAGCTTCAAAACTCAATATTTCACCACTGAAATTTGCAAAATTGGTTCTACTATCAACCTTTTGTTAGCTAGAATGATAGAAAATCAATATAAATTTCTATGATAAATTAATAGGTTTGTTTGGACCATCATTATACATTTTATAATAATATCTTGCTTACATGACAAAATTAATGATAACACACTTAATTTGTTTTTAATTTAATACAAATTAAACATAAAAAAACACTTTAATAGACATAAAATTGTTTTATTAAATATTTTTCCATTACGTAAATTACCAAATTATTTGTTAATTATGTGTTTAATTAAATGTTAAAATATAAGTTAGATTAAAGATTGTTTACCACCCCTAAAGGTATAGGGTTATAGGTCCAAATTTTCAATCTCATATTTGTGATACATTATCTTAAATAAAAAAGCATATATTATATAATTACAGTTAAGTTGGAATTGGATTACACATAATGTATATGAAAAATCAAACTCTTTCTCAAATCCCCACCCAAAATGTTGATGTACTGAAGAAGAATGTAAAGAAGAAGAAGAAGCTCTTTCTCAAACCAAATACATATATCATTCACAAACGTGGTTAAGAAGAAGAAGAAGAAGAAGAAGAATATTAAGGGATACAGAGAATTTGAAATATTGATTGATATCATCCTCCACGACAACGATGGTGAGCAGAGCAACCTCGAGTATAAGGATTAGCAGGAATAGGTGTAGAAGTCGATGAAGGACAACCTTGAGGTGGTGTTGGCTGATTGCAATGGTCGATTTTAAGATATTTTTTCTCCGCTGCTACTTCTTGGCCCATCACCAACATGCTAATTAAAACTAAACTTATCACCCATGACTTCATTTTCTTTCTCTCTAATCACAATTTCTCTTCCTCTTCTTTCTTCTTTTGTTGCTTCTTAATGACTTCTCTTTGTCTTTTCCTCCATATTTATTAGTTTCAAAAATGGAACAATGCTAAAAAACGTTAGAGACGGGTGGAGGTTATCTAAAATTGGTGGATGGTTAATTAAGGTGGTTTTTTGTTTTCATAACTCCTGACCATCGGATGGATAGGGTTGATTATCGAAATGAGTGTTTGCGTCATTTCATTACATCTTAGTTTTATGCGATGTCTCACACATTGAAGGAGCACTCTACATTATTTTATCCTCCATCTTTTATATCTGCTTCTTCTATTTCTTTCGTTGTTTCTTCTATTTTTGATTTATAGGTTCCTTATGTCACTAAGACCTCAATTTCTAAAAAAGGCTTGACGTGGGGAACCCTAAACACATGTCCAGATATTGTCTTCATAGTGAATAAACTAAGTCAATTTCTCAATGCACCTACTTTCATTCATTGACAAGCCGTTAAACTTGTTTTGCGTTATCTCTGTGGTACGTCTTCACTTGGCCTTCTTCTGTTGGTGCCTATTGTGACTATCTTGGTGACACCTAAGTTTCTTGGTCCTCTAAAAAGAAAATTGTTGTCACTTGATCAAGAACATAATCTAAGTATCGAGCTTTAGCCCATGCTGTTGCTAAGGTGTCGTGACTCAAGCAACTTTTGCATGAAATTTGTTTCTCTCCTTCTACAATTATGATTATTTGGTGTGATAATTTGGGTGTTGGTGCGTTGACTTCTAATCCGTTTTTTCATGCTCGTACAATGCATGTTGAATTCAATGTTCATTATGTTCATGACTTGATTCTTTGTGGTTCTCTTCAAGTGCGGTATGTTCCTTCTATGGATAATTTTGCAGATTGTCTAACTAAAAGTCTTTATCTCACTCTCAATTCTACTATCTTCGCTCCAAACTTGGGGTTTTTGAAGCACCCTCTCGTTTGAGGGGGAGTGTTGAGGATAAGACTAAGGAGGTAAAACGCAAGGAAGGTTGACATTTTGAATTCGGGAAAATCTCCCAAAGTTTGAAATGTTCTACCCAACAAATTCTAGTTGAAATAATTGTCGTGTGCCCTTGATTTGCATACACGTGTATAGTTTGTTAGTGGGAAAAATACGCTTTTGGTCCTGAGGTTTGGGTTAGGTTTCATTTTGGTCACTGAGTTTTCAAACTCGACAATTTAGTCCTGGAGGTTTGAATTTCGTTTCATTTTGGTCACTCCATCCATTTTTCTTTTAAATCCTAACGGTTTCCTGATGTGACAATATCTTTTTTTGTTGTAAATATATCTGATATATATTAGATATCCATATTACTCCATTAGTTTTAGTCAACCCATAATTGTAGCTATTCTTCCCCATGACTCTCCCACTCCCTTAGGAATAGTCATGAGACTTTCACTCTCTTCTATTTTGAGTATTTTGAAGGTGTAACCTACCCCATTGCATTAGAGTATAAATAGGGGTTGTATGAAGTATGGAAAAAACACACTTGAATGAAAAAACATTTGCTCTATTTTCTCCCTACTTTGCTCTCTCAATTTTTCTCTTAGTGTTCTTATTGTTCTTTACGTTTTATAACATTTTTAATTAAAAATTTATTTTTTTAATTTTTTGAAATAAAATAATAATAAATCAATTAGAAAATATATATTTTTTAATGTCATTTTCCCTCCTCCTTCCTTTGTTCTTCTTCATCTTCTTCTTCAACTTCAAGTCCAGCCGCCGTCCATCGGTGACTGCCGTCTGTCGGCAACCGGCCATTGTCATCGTCGCTGAATTTTTTTTTTTCTTTTTCTTCCTCTTCATTTCTTCTTCTTTTCTTTCTTCTCCTTTCCACAGTTTTCTTTGTTTTTTAAACCAAAACCAAGAAACGGAGGAGGGAACTTCTCCTCCCTCCCGTCTCAAATTTGAAACGGGGAGGGAGGAGGAGCTCCCTCCTCCGTTTCCGGCGACTTAGAAAGAAGGATGAAGATCGTTGAAGATTCAAATCCACAACCGTCGAAGCTTACCCCAGCCGTCGGAAGAGCCCACGAATGTCGCAAACCTGCATGTTGTAGGAGATGGGCCACCGATGAGAGATTAAGAAAATTGAGAGGGAGGCAGGGGCGACGCACGACTGTAGAGGAAGAAGAATGAAGATGGTGGTGAAGAGGGGGTTGGTCTGTGCATGTGAAACCCAAAGGGTATGAGAGAGAGTACCAAAAAAAAAAAGTGGCTGGGGGGGTCTTCACACATGATACTGAGGGAGGGAGAGAGAAGGCTGGTTGGAGATTGGGTTCCATTCTCTTCCCATTGTAACGGGATTTTTTTTAACCCTTTTTCTTTAAGAAAAAGTTGAGGTGTTACAAAAAAAACCAAGCTTGGATTCCATTCTTGGTTTTGGTTTTTTTTTTTTTTCAAAAAGAAAACAATAGAATGGAGAAGAAAGGAAAGAAGAAGAAAGAAAGAGGAAGAAAGGAAAAAATCTGATGGTGGTGACTGTGGCTGGACTTGAAGTTGAAGAAGAAGGAAGAGGAGGGAAAATTGGGAGGGAAAATAAAATTAAAAAAATATTTAATTAATTAATTTATTATTATTTTTATTTCAAAAAATTAAAAACGAATTTTTTTAATTAAAAAAATATAGTCACGTCAGTAAACCGTTAGGATTTAACGGAAAAATGGATGGAGGGACTAAAATAAAACGAAATCCAAACCTCAGGGGCTAAATTTACGAGTTTGAAAACATAGGAACCAAAATGAAACCTAACCCAAACCTCATGGACCAAAAGTGTATTTTTCCCTTTGTTATTTGGGGTGGTTGCAACAATAGCAAAATGAAAATCTTCAATTGCAAGCGTGCCTCCACTTTTTGAGGATTGCAATTATGGCAAAAAAGTTAAGCCCAACCCAAAACGCAAATAGAAAAGGTCAAAAATGTCCTTTCTAGCATTTTCACGTGTTTTATTATTATGAAGTATATCAGCAATATATCAGATATACTCTTGATATACTACTGATATACCTAAAATGAAATATATCCGATATACGGTTGATATACTACTAATGTACCTAAAATGAAATATATTTGATATGTTTACTTTGGTATATTAGTGAAATGATATTCCTAATTTGAAGTATAACAACAATATATCATTATTTTATTATATTCGATATATCATATATACCTAAATTAGTAAATTGAAATATATCACTGATATACTACTAATATACTCTGATATATCAATGAAGCAATATTCCTAATATCAACTATATATCAACAATATATCAACACTTCATATTCAATATAAAAAATATACTTAAAATAAAGTATTTAACTGATAATTAAAAATATATATCAATGATTTTTTTTAAAAAAAATAACAAATTTATCATTGATGTATTTAGTCCTTCGTAATCAAGTATATAAATGTTATTAATTATTTGAGTAATATAACAAATGAAGTATATCAATGGTATATCAACGTTCATAATGTACAACTATATAAGAGAAACATTTTATGTTATAAAAGACAAACATTCGTTTTAAATATGTAAATAACACAACACAATTTAATAAAGAGAAAAGGAAACATGACAAATATAAGTAAAGAAAAGTAACATATCAAGCATATTAACATTCATATATCAGGTATATCATTCTTATATCAATACTCATAATCAGGTATATCAAATGTTACGCTTATCAAATCAAGTATATATTTGATATATCATTGTATTCATTTGAGTATATCAAACGTGGTATATCAGTTAACTGATATACTTTATATTTCGTATATCAATAAATATAAACTATATAAGATATACTACTAATATACCAGTTGATATACCAACTAGGGTAAAGTTGGAATAATAAAAAAAGCGAAAATCAGATTTTAAAGATTTTGCTATATTTGTAAATCTCAAGAAGCATTGCTAAATTTACAAATATCCTAATATTTTTTGCTAATTCCCTTTGTTATTTTATTATTCTTGGAATTGTTTAATTATTTTTGGAGCACCTCCTCTTTATAAATGGAGTCCCGCTTTCTAAATTTCATATAGAAAAATTAAGAGAATAACAACAAAATTTCTATACCACGATTTATCTCAAAAAAAAAAAAAAAAAAAATCTATACCACTGATATTTTATCTCATCAATGGAACTTGTTTTCTAAATTGGTCTAAGAATACAAATAAAAGTAGTATTAAAAGAAAGTAATACACAGAAAAATTCTTACTTGGTATTAATTTTGGTTTTTTAAAAGATTGTAGTCTATCTGTTAGCTTAAAAAGTCAATATTTCACCCTCTAAGGTATATTGAAATTTATAAAATTGGTTCATACTATCAATCTTTTGTTATCTAGAATGATAGAAATTTAATATAAACTTTTATGACAAATTAATAGGCTTTTTCTTTTCTAATTATTACATATTTTATAATAATGATTGCGCTTAAAAGCATATATTATATAATTACAATTAAGTTGTCATCAGATTACACATAATGTTAGAAGAAGAAGCAGAAGAAGAAGAAGAAGAGAATTTGAAATATTGATTGATATCATCCTCCACGACAACGATGGTGAGCAGAGCAACCTCGAGTATAAGGATTAGCAGGAATAGGTGTAGAAGTCGATGAAGGACAACCTGGAGGTGGTGTTGGCTGATTGCAATGGTCGATTTTAAGATATTTTTTCTCCGCTGCTACTTCTTGGCCCATCACCAACATGCTAATTAAAACTAAACTTATCACCCATGACTTCATTTTCTTTCTCTCTAATCACAATTTCTCTTCCTCTTCTTTCTTCTTTTGTTGCTTCTTAATGACTTCTCTTTGTCTTTTCCTCCATATTTATTAGTTTCAAAAATGGAACAATGCTAAAAAACGTTAGATAGGGAGGAGGTTATCTAAAATTGGTGGATGGTTAATTAAGGTGGTTTTTTGTTTTCATAACTCCTGACCATCGGATGGATAGGGTTGATTATCGAAATGAGTGTTTGCGTCATTTCATTACATCTTAGTTTTATGCAATGTCTCACACATTGAAGGAGCACTCTACATTATTTTATCCTCCATCTTTTATATCTGCTTCTTCTATTTCTTTCGTTGTTTCTTCTATTTTTGATTTATAGGTTCCTTATGTCACTAAGACCCCAATCTCTAAAAAAGACTTGACATGGGTCCAAGACACGGATCCGGGCTAAGTGGTGCATAATCCCGTCGAGCCAAACGACGTTAAAAACATGCAATTCTGGGAGCTAGTCTAGTGAATAACTGCTATCATTTTCTTTTATTTTCTTTTCTTTAGTTGTTTTCTTAGTTGTTTTTCTTTTTGTAGGAGTTCCTAATTTGGAGATACCATTCTAGGCGGCCGTATGGAGCTCCATCTTGCCAACCTTGTGCCAAAATTCAGGGGAAGTTTTTTGTTTCCATTTTCATTTATGTCCCTTAGTTTGTATGTTTAGATTATATTGGGGACACTGTAATGTCTTAGGTTGGGGGGGAAGCATATGCATGCTAGTGTTTTAGGTTGAGTCTTGATGCACCTGAGCATCAGGCTATATTTATTTGCTTGCTTTATTTGATGCATTGTTTGCTCTATGTTTATTTGGATTGAAGTCATGCATCTGAGCATTGGACCTATTATTTTTTAGCAATTAATTTTTTTAGTTTCATTATGAGATTATGCCTTGCCTTTTGATTGATAATTAAATTTCTAGGATTGGATAACATGAGTACATATTTTGCTTGAAGTTGAATTGTATGCATTCTAGCATTATTAGAGCCTTCATTAAGTTTTTTCAAAAGTTTTCTTGACTGAATCATAGTCCAAGTCCTTTCTAGCGTAGTTTTGTGGGTTTTAGATGGTTTTATAGGGTTCAAATTTTCGTTGTCACCTCGATAGGCTAGGTAGCATGTTTAAAGGAAATTTTTGCAAAATAACTTGTTTATGCTTAGGGAGTTGAAAAGAAAACTTTTTCCTTGTTGAGTATTGAAATAAAAATATTTTTTTGACTTGGTTTGAGAAAAATGAGAAAAAGAGAAAAATATAAACTTGTAATGAGTTGCTTGTCAGGGTAAAAAAGGCTACTTCTATTGTGCTCAGTTAAGTCGTCCAAGGGTTAAACTCGGGATATGTGGTCCTACACAGTAGATGTGTGATAGCTAGTGCGCGTTAAAAATCATATATATGCAATCTTAGGGCCTTTAGTTGTATGAGAAAAAGAAAGAAGGAGTTTTAGGCACCTTTGCATCTTAGAAAGTTAGTTTGTTCATTTCCTTTTAAGCATATGCCTTTGTCCAGTGTAGGGGGAAGATGGAATGGGAGTCTTATAAGCCTGTCTCGAATCTTTTCAAAACATCTCTAGGGAAGACTTTTCTCCTATTTATGTATGAGAAATTTTTTTATTAATTTTAACTTGTCTCTACTTATGCTAGACTTGCATGTGAATCTCTTGAGTAAAATGTTGATCATTCTTATCTTTGAGAAATTTAATTATGAATTAGGTGAAGCATTCTAATCTCAACCATTTATAGTCTTAGGGTTGCTCGAGGACTAGCAAGGTTTAGGTTGGGGTAATTTGATAACATCAAATGCTCATAGGATTATTTACAACTATTTTGTTTATCTTCATTGAATTCCTTGTTCAAAATACTTTAAAATGAGTTTAATATGTATGCAGGTCTATGACAGAGGTTAGAAGTCAATTTAGGGCTAAAATGAGCTAAATCAAAGGAGAAGTGAGCAAATTACCCCTGTTGACCGAAGTCAACACATCTGGGAGTTGAAGCAAGCTGGAGGTCAGATGGACAACGCCTCAACCCTGGTTTCGTTCTTGCTCGATGTCGTAATAGTAAAGTTCAATGTTGGAAGATAGAATGGTCAGCATCTCGATGCTACCATTCCTTCATGCTTAACGCTGTAAATTGGCCATCTCTGTTGGGTTTTATGCCCCAAAACTCGTAGATAGTAAATGTAAACATTTTGATATTATAAATAAAATGTTATTGATCTTATTCAATGTATTGTTGTTGAATGTGTTGTATTATATTTGCATTAAATAACCCTAAATCCAATAAACTAACATCCCAAGCTGTATTATGTAGCTTGAAGAGTATGTGAGAACATACGGGGATCAATGTTCAAGAAACAACCTAAACAATCTATAACATAGGGATAAGGCTGGGTACCTTATCCTAGTGACTCTATGGATAATACAACCCGCTTTGTATTTGATACAAACGCAGTGATCCAACGCATTCGTGTAGTAGACATGCGAGTGGGGGTATCCTATGCAATGAGTTTGCATAAGACCGGACCACAAAATAGTAACCATTAGATGTAACTCCGTTGACTAATAAGTTATTATTTTAATAGGATGACCTAGGCAACTTAGTCTCAATCCTAAGTGTGTTATGTACTCCTATCTGGAAGGGATTGTCCTTCGATTTGTATGGGTGAGAATGGCCAGATCACCGACTCAATACACCTACCATTTTGGGGACAAAACCGAGTGGAGAGCTGAAAACATAACATCACAAGATCGAATTCACTTCTTCCCGACTTTAGGGTAAGTAGATGAGTGTTTCCTTTAGTGGTGTCTCCGGGACTTGAAAAAAGGGCCTGACCCTCTCATTGCCCTGAGAGGAACTTTTGTCTAACTGTTGGACCTTAAACAGGTTGTTCATTAGAGGAGCATTGGTACTTAAGAAGACAGAGGTGACCCCGAGGTAAAATGGTAATTTGACCTAGTTGTTGTTACGAACACTCGTGAAGGACTGACTTGCTATATTGGTCTATATCCGTGGACACAGAAACATATCTACACTGAGAAGAGTGCAGTTGTGAGTCTTTAGTGGAGTGACCCACAGTTAACGAATGTTGATTAATATGGTTAACGAGTGTAGCCAATTAATCTTGTATCGTTGAAGCTTTTGATCTGTAGGTCCATAGTTTCCTTCTTAGCTTGTAAAGGGTATTGAGGTAATTTAGTCTTGAATTAAATTTGAAATGTTCAAATTCACTAAGGGAATTAATATAATGTATGGTGATACATTATAATATAAAGTTTATATTTTAATTAAACTTTATAATATAAATTTAATTTTGGATATGATTCAAAATTAATTTATGAGAGAATTAAATATTTAAAGGAATTCAAATATTAATTTAATATGAATTGGATTTATATTAAAACTATAGGTTAAATTTAATGCACATTTGGTGCACATTAAAACTATAGATTTTGAGAGAAATATACAATTGAATATGATTCAAATGTAGGTTTAAATTAAATATGAGATATTTAATTTGATAATTAATTAACTGGTTAGTTAATAATTAAGTAATTTAATTTAGTTTGATTAAATTTGATTTAATTAAATTAATACTATAGCTTATGTGAGAAGTATTCATTTAAATAAGATTTAAATGATTGAATGAATTCAATTAGATTTAATTAATTATTAATTAATTAAATTCAGAATACTCCCAGCAGTTGCTGGGAGTTGGTGTATGTGTGTGGGAGTTGTAACTCCCCACACTTTCTCGCATCAGGGACCTATACGCCTGGGAGGAAGAACACAGAAGGAGATCTCACAGAATTCTTCCGATCTCTCTCATACTCTCTCAATCTCTAGCAATCACAAAGAAGTAAAATTCTTTCTTCTTTTGATCTTCCCTTCAATCAAGAATTGGATCCCACAATCCATACCTCAATTATTCAAAGAATAGGGAGGTTTCCTTGTGGTGGTGTTCACTCCACGTTTGGTCCTTGTGAGAGTGTTGTTCTTGTTGTGATCGTGAAATTGTTGTAACGAGGAAGGTTCTTGTTGCTGAGACTTGAGTCTACAAAAGTAAGTTTATTCTAACCTTTACTGTAGATTCAAGTGTGCTTAATCATAGATAATTATTAGAAATCGTTTTGTAAACCTTCTCATTTGCACAATGTATGAGTTTTTTGCATACCAAATTGAATAACGCACGATTCACATTGCTTCTATTGGGATTCGATTCCTTCAATCTCAACGATGCATCACAAAATGCACAGAGTCGAGACGATGTCTTTATTTCCAACTGAAATGTTTTTGTGCGTTCATAGATTTTTCTTCCCATATTTGAAGCAGCGTCTCAACTCTTCGATTAGAGTCTTGATGCTCTCGACTTGTATAAATATGTATCACTCGTTTAGGGATGAATCACCAACTCTTGTACTCAATTGTGGATGCAATTTTCCTTAATTTTCTCTTTTCAATTTTCTTGATTTCTAGGATAGTTTTAGTTTAGTTCTTCGATGGATTGAGCTTGGGAGTGTGGTTGTTCATGAAGGATTGGAATTTCGTAATGTCGTAAAGCGGAAGCGTGATTGGGACCGATTCGTAATTAATTTTGTTTAATCTAAAATACCAATACATTGGCAATAATCTTAGAACTATTCTGAATTTATATTAAGACTAAGCATACAAAAATATTAGATCTAAATCTAATTTATATAGAAACAAATTACTTACTCTCGTTGACGACTCAGATTAAATTCACCAACTGCTTGTGAAATAATCACGAACTACTGCGAACACCACCACTATGGCTACACCGGTATGACTCTGAGACTTCTAGAGGCAGAAGATTGGTGGGAGTCTAGAGGGAGCCTTCAAGGGAGTTCTCTGAGAGTAGGAGAATGAATGAGATGCCTTTTACCCCACCCCAGGGGTCCTATTTATAGGAAAAGGTCATGAATAAGATCAAATCTATTATCTTATTCATATCAAATTTTAATAATAAATTAATTAATTCCATAATTAATTAATTACTCAATTAAATATCACATATTTAATCTTAGGGATTTAATTAAATTATTAATATGAATCCAATTCATATTAATTATTTGAACTCTTTCAAATATTTTCTCTCAAGAATTAATTTTAATTCAAAATTATATTATAAAGTTTCATAAAATTTTAATTATAATGTATCAATATACATTATATGATTCCCCTAAATAAATTGAACACTTTCAATTTACAATTTATACTTAATTGCCTCAAGTCTCTTTACGAGCTACCAGTGGGACCTAATGGACCTACAGATCAGAAGCTCCAACGATACGAGACTAATTGGCTAAACTCATTAACCAAGTTAGTCAACATTCGTTAACTGTGGGTCACTCCACTAAAGACCCACAGCTGCACTCTTCTCACTGTAGAATATTTCTGTGTCTATGGATATCGACTAATGCAGTAAGTCAATCCTTCACGTGTGTTCGCAACACCAGCTGGGTCAAATTATCGTTTTACCCTTGGGTTACCTCTCGTTCCTTAAGTACCACTGATCCCTCTAATGAACAAGTTGTTTAGCGTCCAACCACTAAACAGGAGTTCCTCCCGGACCAGGAGAGGACGATGCTCCTTTGTTCAAGCCTCGGAATCAGCCTTAAGGGAACACACATCTACTTACCCCAATAGGGGAAGGAGTGAATTCCATCTTGTACTGTCATGTTCCCAGCCCCCATTCGGTCTTGCCCCTGAAATGGTAGGATTATTGAGTTGGTGAACTGGCCACTCTCACCCATACAAATCAAAGGACAATCCCTCCTGAAAGGGGTTCATAATAGACTCAGGATTTGAGATTGAGTTTCCTAGGTCATCCTATTGAAATAAAAACCTAAACTAGTTAACGGCGTTACATCTAGTGGTTACTTCGCGGTCCGGTCTTATGCAAACTCATTGCATAGGATACCCCCACCCGCATGTCTCCTACATGGATGCTTTGGATCATTGCATCTGTATCGAATACAAGGTGGGTCGTATCACATAGTGTCACCAGGATAAGGTACCTAGCCTTATCCTTATACTATAGACCTTTTAGGTTGTTACTTGGACACCGATCCCCGTATGTCCCCACATACTAGTCCAAGTTTCATTTAAACAACCTTGGATTTTAGTTTATTGGATTTAGGGTCTATTAATGCAAACTCGATTATTCAATAACCGAATTACTGAATCACTCAAGTAACGCTTTATTGAGATCGATTAATTTGTTTCATTTACTATCTACGAGTTTTAGGGCATAAAACCCAACAACTCCCACTTGAACTAAAACTCTAGTCGGCAATGTACAACAACAATCAAAATTGAATGAATAATCATTGAAGTAGGAATAGTGGTTTGTATTAATACTGTATAATACATGAAAAATACAAATACAGATAAATACAACAAACCAGTGCAATCACAATACCCATTACACTTCTCCCACTTGCCATAGATTCTTCTATATACATATCTTGTAGACCTGGACCCTCTAGATGACCCCCGAACACTTTAGCCGTGAGAGCCTTCGTAAATGGATCAGCAATATTGTGCTCAGAGGCTACCTTCGTGACGATCACGTCCCCTCGTTGCACGATCTCTCTAATGAGATGATATTTGCGCTCTATGTGCTTGCCTCTTTTGTGACTGCAAGGTTCTTTAGAATTTGCCACTGCACCACTATTATCATAGTAATGTTGGGGTTGGCGCCCTAAAACTCGTAGATAGTGAATGAAACAAATAGTTATATACTTGTTCGATAAAGTCGTTATGGAGTTTTTGTTCACTCAAGTTATTAAATGAGTGAAATGCACGTTAAATAACCCAAATCCAATAAACTAGTATCCTTGGCTATGATATGAGTGCTTGAACTATATGTTGTGACATAAATATGGATCAAGTTCAAGTAATAGCCTAAACGGTCTATAGTATAGGGATAAGGTTGGGTACCTTAATCCTAGGAAAGCTATGAGATGCTTTATAACGCCGTTTATTGTCAAGACTGACTATTTCAATGCGATGACCTAGGTAACTCGATCTTAATCCTGAGCTAACTATGAACTCCTGTTTATTTGGGCTTATCCTTAGATCTGCATGGGTGAGAGTGGCTCAACATCGCCGACTCAATAAACCCCCCATTTCAAGGATAGGAACGGGTGGATAGCTGGGGACATAGTCTTGCAATATGGAATTCACTCCTACCCAATTTAGGGATAGTAGAGGAGTTGTTCCCTTAAGTGACTGACTCTGGAACGTGAACAAAGGGATCCCGCCCTCTCATTGGCCCGAGAGGTTTTAGGTTTAATGGTGGGACCACAAACCAATTGTTCATTAGGGACTCAGCTAGAGACTTAAGGAACAAGATGTAACTTCAGGGGTAAAACGGACATTTGACCTGGCTCTAGTTATGAACAAGCTGTGAAGGGTCGACTTACTAATCATGGTTATATCGGGTGGACAAAAATATATCTACAGTGAGGGCAGTTCAACTATCGGATTATAGTGGAGTGTCTAGATAGTTAACGAATGTTGATTAACTGATTTAAAAGTGTTTAACCAGTTAAACTCGGATCGTTGGAGCCCATGATCTGTAGGTCCATTAGGTCCCCCTGCTAGCTCATACGGAATAAACCTTAGAACATATGTGATGAAAAAGTTTGAAACGTTCAAACTAATATTAGGGGAGTTTTCGTTAAATTATGTTCATTATATTTAACGCTAAAGTTTAATTTGTGAATTAAACTAATATTTAGAGAGATTGGAAATATTTAAATTAAATTTAAATATTTATCATACGAATAGGGATTCGTATTTACCGGGATTGAAAGATAACGTGATTGGTGAATAATTCAATATTGGATATTGAATTATTAATTAAATAGTTTAATTAATTGAATTTTATATAAAAATAGTTTTATATAAAATTAATTTGAAATTAAATTCAAATCTGAAAATTGAATTGGAATTCAATTTTGATCATTTAAATAAAATGAAAATTAATTTCATTTTTAGGAGGTGTAATGGATTAACTTGTAATCCAAAGAATGCCTCTCAAATTGACACCTTAATCCCATTATTTTGTTGGCAATTTTTTGTCACAATCTGAGGCTTCAAAATGCATGTTGTTCACCTTTAAAAGGAAAAAGAAAACACAAGACAAAGGTTGGGGTAATCTGTGAAGCTTGCTGGAAAATTCTCTAAAAAACATATAGTTTCATCTCTCTAAAACTTGGTGAGAGATACCAAGCTTCTCTCTAGAAATTCATCACGTTCTTGAGTCCCACAACTCGTTCTAAGGCCGGAGAATAGCGGGGAAGACTTTCGTGCTCGTCTACAACCGATTCGTGTAAAGAAATCATCCGTGGAATTGAAGAATTCGTCCATAAAAGGTTGGTAAACACGAAACTCTGTTTTCGGTTCTTATTATGCATGTTTTCATAACTAAAATTAAAAGAATTTGAGTGCTTCGATACGAATTGCTTCCGCATGTGTCTCGTACACTCCTTCAAGTAAAGGGTGATTGACAAGTTCATATTTGGAACAACTTTCAAATCCATCATGAACTTCTGTAGCCATACAACCTCCTTAGCTGCTTCACAAGCAACGACATATTCGGCCTCCATGGTGGAGTCTGCAATGCATCCTTGCTTGATGCTACGCCAGACTACAGCTCCCCCATTGAGGGTAAATACTGACCCCGATGTGGATTTCCTAGAATCCTTATCAGTCTGAAAGTTAGAGTCTGTGTATCCTGTAAGGAACAAATCCTTAGAGCCATACACAAGCTGATCGTCCCTCGTTCTCCGAAGATACTTGAGGATGTTTTTAACTGCAATCCAATGGTCTAACCCTGGATTGGACTGGTACCTGCTGACTATCCCAACTGCATAGCAAATGTCAGGCCTAGTACACAACATGACATACATAAGACTGCCCACAGCTGAAGCATAAGGGATCCGTCTCATATCCTCAATTTCTTGAGGTGTCTTAGGACACTGT
The DNA here is from genome assembly GCA_017139565.1 of Luffa aegyptiaca. Classification (NCBI taxonomy): domain Eukaryota; kingdom Viridiplantae; phylum Streptophyta; class Magnoliopsida; order Cucurbitales; family Cucurbitaceae; genus Luffa; species Luffa aegyptiaca. The sequence continues at coordinate 32,526,674 of CM029397.1, forward strand.
TCCTTAGAAAAATGAACTCCATGCCTGAAAGGTAGTAAACCCCTCTTGGAATTCTGCATCCTATATTTAGAAAACATCTTGTTTATATATGATGATTGAGACAGGGCTAACGTTCTGTTCTTACGATTCCTGATAATTTGAATCCCTAGAACATACTGAGCTTCACCCAAATCTTTCATTTGGAACTCAGTCGATACCCATTTTTTAATGTCAGCTAGATATTCTACATCATTCCCAATGAGAAGAATATCTTCTACATACAACACCAGAAAAGCTACTGAACTGTTGATAATCCTTTTGTAAACACAAGGCTCATCAACGTCCTGGTCAAAGCCATAAGATTTGACAACAATGTCAAACCTTATATTCCAAGATCTGGAAGCTTGCTGCAACCCATAGATGGATCGTCTAAGCTTGCAAACTTTTTGCTCCTGACCTTGAGCAATGAACCCCTCTGGTTGAGACATAAAGATGTTCTCATCAAGATTTCCATTCAGAAAGGCAGTCTTGACGTCCATTTGTCAAATCTCATAATCATAAAACGTGGCAATAGACAAGAGAATCCTTATCGACTTTAACATGGCAACTGGGGAAAGGTTTCCTCATAGTCCACCCCCTCCCTTTGGGTATAACCCTTTGCCACAAGTCGAGCTTTGAAAGTCTGTACTTTCCCAGTTGCGTCTCGTTTTCTCTTGTAAATTCATTTGCACCCTATGGGTTTAACCCCTTCAGGTAGGTCTACAGGATCCCAGACTTGATTGAAGTACATAGACTTCATCTCTAGGTCCATAGATTTGACCCGCTGGTCATGGTCCACATCATTCATTGCCTGTCTAAAGGTCAATGGATCCTCAACTCCATCATCAGGTATGACAGCTGGATTTTCTGCTAAACCCAGATAGCGTTCAGGTTGAGTAACAACCCTTCCATTACGTCGAGGCATTCTCAACTGTTGAGAATGATGGGCTTGACCAGATGTACTGGGCTCATCTACAACTCTTGTTGAAGGTTCAGTCTGTGTACTGGGCTCATCAACAACCCTTGTTGAAGGTCCAACCTCATCAACAACTCTTGTTGATTCATTTGTAGCTTCACCAGAAAATTCACTTAACACCATTTTACTGCGTGGCTTGTGTTCTCGAACGTGGTCTTCTTCTAAGAAAGTAGCATTTGTCGAAACAAACACTTTATTTTTTTATTTTCCTACGAATAGGCATAATTTTGAATGTGAATCCAATTTCTTTGGGTTTGCTACTAGCACATGTGCAGGGCAGCCCCAAATCCTGAAAATGACATAAACTAGCTTTACGCCCTCTCCAGAGCTCAAATGGTGTTTCAGAAACACTCTTTGAGGGAACTACATTCAAAATATAAATCAGTCTCTACTGCATAACCCCAACAAGAACTAGACAGTTGAGCATAGCTCATCATAGATCGAACCATGTCCAACAAGGTTCTGTTTCTCCTTTCAGTTACACCATTCTGTTGAGGTGTACCTAGTGCTGAGAGTTGAGACGAGATTCCATGTTCTATCGAATAGTTCTGGAATTTTAAGTCCAAATACTCTCCACCTCAATCAGATCGAAGTGTTTTAATGGTCTTACCTAACAAGTTCTCAACTTCAGTTCTGTACTCCTTGAACTTTTCAAGGGCTTCAGACTTATGACTCATTAGGTATAAATAACCATACCTTGAATAATCATCTATGAAAGAGATGAAATATTCATACCCTCCTCGAGCTTTTACATTCATTGGACCATAGAGATCCGTATGTACGAGTTCTAAGGGCTCCTTGGCACGATAACCTTTTCCAGTAAAAGGTCGTTTGGTCATTTTACCTTCGAGACATGACTCACACGGAGGTAAAGTACCATCTTCTAACTGGCTTAGAAGTCTGTTCTTAACCAATCTCCCAATCCTATTGAGATTTATATGGCCAAGTCTCAAGTGCCAAAGATAGGTGTTTTGAGAAACTTTCTGCCTTTTTGGTTGAGTCTCAATTGTTTTAAACATTTCATTGTTCAAAATAGCCATAGACTCTATTGGTCTTAAAACATACAAATTGCTCTCCATTTTTGCAGAACAGATATCAGTACCCCTTTTAGTAATGAAAGCTTCATTCACAGAAAAGGACACTGAATATCCTTGTTCTAGCAAACAAGAAACAAAAAACAATTTTCTTTTTATTTTGGGAACTATAAATACATTATCTAATAACATATTGCCTTCCCTAGGGAAGAACATTTTAATATCTCCCACTGCTTTAGCTGAAATGGGCTCCCCAGTCCCAACTCTGAGAGTCATTCCCCAGCATCCAACTGTTGCTAGGAGCTCATTCCCTCAAAGGAAGAGCATACGTGATGAGTGACACCTGAATCAAGGATCCAGGCTGTATAATCATTTTCCACTATACACTTTTCAATGACCAATAAATCAAATTTATTTTCATTGAGATATGCTAAGCAGTCTATGTCATATTCATCATGAACAATTTCAGATGAATTAGACACGTGGGCTTGACGACCGTCCTCAGTTAAGACCAATTCCACGCAATTAATGTTTAAGTTCATTTTCTTAGTTGTATTAGAAATACCAGTTTTGTAATTGGCGTTATTCGAGGCATACAAAGAACGTTTCATGCTTAGAACAAACAAATTAACTTAATAAGTGATGTTGCATTAACCAATTACACAAAATAATAGTATTATCTTAATCCAATCATTCATTTTGCAACGATACTTCAGAGGTTTATAACAATAGCTACCGTAGGGCAGTCAGCTACTCCTCCTCTATATTGAGACAATCTCAGCCAATTCCTATTCCCAGAATAACTCATATTCCAATAGTTCTCAGCTACCGTTTTTTTTTTCGGTCAGGAAATTATTAACACATTAACAATTTCCCGTAAGTGAGACCCTCCATTTTTTAGATCTCAGAGGTCGGCCCCAACAATGCTACCGTAGGGAAAGTCAAAGTTGGAAATGAACCTAAGAAACCCTATCCATTTCTAGAGTTTGCGTTGTTCCAACTCCCATGATCAAGCCCTCCGTAGGGTGATCGCTCCTAGGACGACTCGCAGGCAGATCATGGGGATCTCACGATGCAACCTAATGGAGGAGACCGTAGGATAAATTGACACGTGTCCTGCTCTCACTTACTATAAAATACTCCCTCATTCACCTTGATATTGATCCATGCAAACACCATCCGTAGGGGATCACTCCGAGGGTGACTCGAGGCCAAGCATGGACCTCACGTTGTGAAATTTTGAGGACGTGAGAGCAAAACTTGATTTATGAAAACTTGTTTTGATATATTTCCTCCCACTAAGTATTTTTATAATCATATGGTCTATTACTTAGGTAAATTCTGGCTAAATGAATATATCTAAGTCTATGCCTTATATAACTCTTATATGGAGGCCTTTAGTCTAATGTCTTAGGTGAATTAAACTCTTTTAATTAACCTGGAAACATTGCATGCTAACATAACTATGGTTAATTCAACTCAAGTTCTGGATCAATTCCCAGGTAGCACGTGTTCCGTAAACCGCCATCTTAAGTACCTCCAGCCTTAGACAGAACTTCATTGGGAGAGTTCCCTTATAACCATAGTAATGTAAACTCTTTACTCTAAAGATCTAGGTGAATTAAACTCTTTAAAAAACCTAGTGACATTGCATGCTAACATTTAACTATGTAAACTCAGGTAAGAGGTGTTCCGTAAACCGTCATCTTAAGTACCCTCAGCCTTAGACAGAACTTAATCGGTGGAGTTCCCTTATAATCATAGTAGTGTTTTTTCTACTTAGTCAATTAAAGCTATTTTTAATTCTAAGTAAGAATAATTCTAATCGTATTAGAAATATGATCTTAAGTCTAATTAATTTTAAACATTTTAAAATTAATCTAATTTTCCTAAGATCCTATGTATGCATACAATTCTTTGTTATAGGTTAACAGATTCTAAATTTTATAACACTTATAAAATTTTAATGAATTAATCCTATAACTTGCTACTATGGTGACATAAATTAACAATCGAATTCTAATTAATTTATAACCATACAATAGCATTTATGACATACATTAATATAACAATTATATTAAACTAAGGTAATGTCATGCTCAATGCATTTTAATTTTCATCCATTTAATATAACACTTTATATTAAACATCTATGAAAATAAAATTCATACATATTTCATACATTATAACATTTATAATAATAAATATGCATGAATATGCTTATTAACCTAAGGTGGGAATATAAGCTATATGACATTCATAAAGCAAATAAATAGCAATTGAACCGGTTAATTTTGGCCCCTAGGATAAAATAAAGCATAAATTACAAAAATTATAGCTAAATTCTATCCTAAAAGCCCTTCTGTAGCTCCAAATACTGGTCTAGACCGCCCGAACCGACCCGAACCACTTTGAACCAGCCACAAAAACAACGAACTGAGCAAAATTCCAGCTGAACTAGACCAAATCAGTCCCAGCCTAGATGGACCGTGCGAACCAGATCGTCAGCTACCTTGAACCGCCTGAAACATGTCCTCGCGAAACCCTAACGTGCGCTGCACATCGTGACTACGTGGCGACGCTATTGCGTCTGGAACACTTTATGGACAAAAAACAGCGTCTGTTCTTCGTCTTTTTCTTCGATTTCAACCGTGAATTCAACGTTTTTCATTTCATAAAAAACTTAATCTAAACCCGGACTTACAAAGGACTCGATTTTACATAAAATACCAGTAACACTAGGCCCTTACATGATCAAATCACATAAAAAACAGTAAAATCTATGGCCATAAAATTAACCTAAACAATCCAATGCCATACATACATTATGCATTAATCAATCCCACCAATAGCCAATGCAAATTTTAGAGAAACAATATTAGATCTACGATCGGCTCTGATACCAATTGAAGGATTGGAATTCCGTAATTCCGTAAAGCGGAAGCGTGATTGGGACCGATTCGTAATTAATTTTGATTAATCTAAAATACGAATACATTGACAATAAACTTAGAACTATTCTAAATTTATATTAAGGCTAAGCATACAAAAATATTAGATCTAAATCTAATTTATATAGAAACAAATTACTTACTCTCGTTGACGACTCATATTAAATTCACCAACTACTTGTGAAATAATCACGAACTACTGCGAACACCCCCACTATGACTACACCGGTATGACTCTGAGACTTCTAGAGGCAGGAGACTGGTGGGAGTCTAGAGGGAGCCTTCAGGGGAATTCTCCGACAGTAGGAGAATGAATGAGATGCCCTTCACCCCACCCCAGGGGTCCTATTTATAGGAAAAGGCCAATACCTTTTCCTAATAGGAAAAGGTCATGAATAAGATCAAATCTATTATCTTATTCATATCCAATTTTAATAAATAAATAATTAATTTCATAATTAATTAATTACTCAATTAAATGTCACATATTTAATCTTAGGGATTTTATTAAATTATTAATATGAATCCAATTCATATTAATTATTTGAACTCTTTCAAATATTTTCTCTCAAGAATTAATTTTAATTCAAAATTATATTATAAAGTTTCATAAACTTTTAATTATAATGTATCAATATACATTATATGATTCCCCTATAAAAATTGAACACTTTCAATTTACACTTTATACTTAATTGCCTCAAGTCTCTTTACGAACTACCAGTGGGACCTAATGGACCTACAGATCAGAAGCTCCAACGATACGAGACTAATTGGCTAAACTCACTAACCAAGTTAGTCAACATTCGTTAATTGTGGGTCACTCCACTAAAGACCCACAACTGCACTCTTCTTACTGTAGAATATTTCTGTGTCCACGGATATCGACCAATACAGTAAGTCAATCATTCACGTGTGTTTGTAACACCAGCTGGGTCAAATTACCGTTTTACCCCTGGGTTACCTCTCGTTGCTTAAGTACCACTGATCCCTCTAATGAACAAGTTGTTTAGGGTCCAACCACTAAACAGGAGTTCCTCCCAGGCCAGGAGAGGACGGTGCGCCTTTGTTCAAGCCCCGGAATCAGCTTTAAGGGAACACACATCTACTTACCCCAATAGGGGAAGGAGTGAATTCCATCTTGTAATTTTATGTTCCCAGCCCCCATTCAGTCTTGCCCCTGAAAATGGTAGGATTATTGAGTCGACGAACTGGCCACTCTCACCCATACAAATCAAAGGACAATCCCTCCTGAAAGGGGTTCATAACAGACTCAGGATTTGAGATTGAGTTTCCTAGGTCATCCTATTGAAATAGAAACCTAAACTATTTAACGACGTTACATCTAGTGGTTACTATTTCGCGGTCCGATCTTATGCAAACTCATTGCATAGGATACCCCCACCTGCATGTCTCCTACATGGACGCTTTGGATCATTGCATCTGTATCGAATACAAGGTGGGTCGTATCACATAGTGTCACCAGGATAAGATACCCAGCCTTATCCTTATACTATAGACCTTTTAGGTTGTTACTTGGACACCGATCCCCGTATGTCCCCACATACTAGTCTAAGTTTCATTTAATCCACCTTGGATTTTAGTTTATTGGATTTAAGGTTTATTAATGCAAACTTGATTATTCAATAACCAAGTTACTGAATCACTCAAATAACTCTTTATTGAGATCGATTAATTTGTTTCATTTACTATCTACGAGTTTTAGGGCATAAAACCCAACAGTTAATTCTCAGTGGCCTGCTAAACTACTATTTTTCACGTAATCGAGACGTTGGGATGTAAGTTCAATATTTAATAATGAAATTTCTAGGTCTTTGATTGTTTATTTGCATGTTTTTGTGAGTCTAGCCTTGTTCACATAAATTTAGGCAATCTTACGAAAAGATTGACAACCTTTACTCCTACTTGCTTGAATTTACTTGCTAATTGAAAGTAGTGAATAGGAGTACGTTGTGGCGAGTCTCACGTGCCACCTAGGGCTAAGTGATTTAGTTATTGCGATAAAGGCGTTAATTCCCTCTGATTGTATGCACGACTAATCTAGCTAGTTCCTAATGCGGGTGAAATTAATTAATCAACCAATTAATTAGTTTAGTTTTGAATCAGGCTAAGTGCGTTGGCTTGTCTGTGATAGTGGAACACGACTTTCTGGCTTTTTTAAGAGTACGTCGGGCTTAAGTGTGCAATTAAAAGTATTAGTGAAATTTATGATTTAATAAAATTGCATGATTTCCAGGCTTGATTCATCTTCGCTGCTATTTCCTGTGATTTTACTTTTAGACACTTTTTTTTTCAATTTTTATTTCATTACTTTCTCCAAGCCCCCCCTTTGGTTACCGAATGGAAAAGAAATTAAAGATTCGCGTGTACAAACTCCCTGTGATCAACCCCAACAACTCATTCTACAAAATATTTTTGGTATCGTGGATTATAATTTTATTTGAGTTCGAAGACCTTGAAAACCTCGTATCCATCATGGTGATGTGTGTAGTTTCTTAGGGTTAGTAGATTATTACCGTTTCTTCCTATAGGGCTTTTCCAGTATAGCTGCGCCCCTTACTCAGTTAATCCAAAAAGAATTCCCATCTATGTGGAATGAAGCTTCTAAGGCAAGCTTTCAAGAACTCAAACAAATGCTAGCTTTAGCACCAGTGGTCACATTGCCCGACGAGTTGGGTGATGCCTCGAAGAAGGGACTAGTTTGTGTGCTAATGGATTTGTTGAATGTCTAGAGTATGTGATATGATAAGGGTAAAAAATATACCTATTTTACCCTTATATTTAGCTCATTTCTTGGTTAAAAGTTGTATGTTGTGATCAATTTACTATTCCCGAGCTCAAAATATGCTTTATTTGATAAATTAGGGTGTTGAGAATTACTTTTGTCAAATTTAACTCATTTGTGCTTAAAAAGACTTGATTTTAAGAGAATTTGACGTAGTTTGTTGCTGTGCAGAAAAGCAGAGGAAAAGCTGGAATTCCCCAGAAGGAAGGCAAAAGTGAAATGCGACCGCATTTCTGAAAAATTGAGACCGTTTCGAGTCGTCCGTGGGTCGTTGTTGACGAGTCTTCTTCGCACCTAACCGGCTATTTTGACCCCGAAACTGACTGGGCAACCTTCCAGCACCTATTTCACAGCTCCTCAACAATTTTCTACACTATATAAGCTCGAGATTCGAAGTCAAATCCAAGCAGAACTCACTTGGAAGAAAAGGGTGGTGACAGAACCCTGGCTCGACGCCAATGAGTAGGGATGCCCGAGGTCCTTGTTAGATGACCAAATTCTAACCCGAGAGAGAGTTAAACATCAAACCTTGTGGTTTGTAGAGAGTTTCACGCATTCCCACTTGTAAAAACGAGATAGTGGAGTGTCTTAGCGAACTCTAGAAGGATTGAGTAAATAGAAAAACCCATAATATTTAGCTATCTCCTTTATTTCCAGCTCTGGAATCTTTTCATTATTCTGTATTCTTTACATTATTATCTCAATGAAAATGTGTTCATTTGCTTTTTATTTCATCATGAGTAGCTAAATCCTGTTGAGGGGTTCAATGTGGTGAATTCCCTTGTGGTTTAATGGCTTGAAAGTGCTTTATTTGCTTAAGTTGTGTTTAATGCATGTCATTCTTTATCGAATATCATTCTGATCTTGCTGAGTTTAATTTGATCACTTAGACTTTGCATGCTATGTGAGTTTGATCACGAAAGGGACAAACGATATCGGTTCTCATAAAGGTGATATAGGAGAAAAAGCTCGAAAGAGATTGTTCGACGGTATAGGGCAAGCTGCCTAAGGCACCCTATATCGACTATAGGGTTATAGGTTGCATTCGTGAATTATCTATGTCGGAGTCGAGTCACAGAAATGTGCATAACGGTACTCGCTTAGCCTTCTAACGATTTTTGGAAACAAGGGCCAAATAGAAGTTAAATCTGACCCAATGCATTAAATACACTTAAGTTAGATATTGCATAAGTATGGTTGTTACCTTAGGGATGAATCCATGTTGAATACTTCGTTTTATCTTATTGTTATTCTTTATTATTTTATTGCTTGTTTTGTTTATCTTTTCAAAAACCCAATCAATCAACTTATTTTCTTTGGTTACCTTTTTCAAAAGCAATCATTTGAGCAGTTTCTTCATCAAATCTGAATTTCCAGTTTAGTCCTCGTGGGATCTATACCCTTGGAGTACTTCTAAGGTTTTTTATTACTACGTGCGACAGTGTATACTTGCACTTAAGTGTTGGCTGAATTATTCTTTATTATTTCATCTATCATCTTAACTCACATCCATCTATTCAGCTGACGACGCACCATGATAGCGGACAGAAATGTCGCTATTCTAGTCCTGAATTATTAAGCTTTTTGAGCACTTTAATTGTGTTTTTATTGAAGAAATCTAAAATAATTTACTATTTTGTCTTTAGGAGCAATTTACGGATTTTTGGTTGAAAAAGACCCAAAAATGAGCAATCCAAGCCAAATATCCAACCATGGGTCAAAGGGGGAGCCCAAGAGTCAACCATGCAAGAGAAGATCCAAAAAGAATTGAAGTTGGCCCAAGTTTCAAGCCCAAAGCTGAGCCTGCAAGGTCTTGAAACCGCACAACGTCAAGACGTTGTGGGGACAATTTCTTGGCGGACAAGTTGATGACGTCTAGCGTCGCGACGCTGTCCCTATTCCGGGCCTATAAATTGACCCCCTTGGTGCCCATTTTTCTCATTAATCAATTCTCCATCATTTCTTTCCTTTCCTTCCTTGGCTCTTTTTTAGCATTCTCTCAAGGCTTTTTAGCCTGTTTGAGAGTTAAGAGTGGGAAAATTTTGGGGAGCTTTTTGGGAGCACTCTAGGAGGCTCGGGGCGTGCTTTGAAGGACTGCAAGCGCTAGCGACGGGGTCTTCGACGGTCATTTCCTTTTCTCTTATTTTGCTCCAATTTATGCTTTCTATTGTATATCTTGTGGATATTAAAGTCATGTATTGCTAAACCCCAATTTGGGGTCTTGAAATGAAAATTCTTAGTTAAATGTTATTATAATTGCCTATCTCTTGCCCTTTTTACTAATTATTTGTATGGATGCTCGTAAAGCTTTTTATAATCTGGCCAATTATTTACTGATCTGATTCTTAATGGAAACTCGACAGAGAGAAATTAGGATAGATCATAATCCATATAACTGGTTTAATTGCCCGTAGTGACAACGGGATTAGTTGATTAAACTTAGACTCCAATAATGAATCAGAGCGTATTAATTAACGAATTTTAATGGCGCTAAGGACACTTAGGTTGTTAAAATGAGTTAGTTATAATTAAGGGAAACCGGCAGGAGAACCTATGTGATTAACGGAGATTCTAGGATTATAATTAGTTGGGCAATGAGATAGGATAATTGTAATAATTATTTAACTATTAATTGATTTTCAAGACCCCGCTTCTCACTCAAAACTTTTTCTCCATATTTTTCTTATCCCTTGATTGATCATTTTTTAATCTTTAATTGTTTTAATTTTTTAATTCATTTTTAGTTTCATGATTTCGTCCCTAAATAATATTTCTCCCAAGTACCACTAGTGTTCAAGGATTTATTGTTTTACTCAATTATCGCTTCATCTCCCTGTGGATTCGATACTCGAAATATTTCCGTTTTATATTACTTGCGGCCCGTGCACTTGCGGTATTGGCAACAGTATGTAAACTGTGAAAATATGGGAATGTCTAAACAAGAATGGTTGAATATACATGTTGGGGTATAGATGCTTGATTATGCATATTATGGGAAATGGGAACACTTAGGCCCCATTTGGTAACCAGTTGGTTTTCGAAAATTAGGCTTAAAAACACTACTCTCATCTATAAGTTTCTTAGTTTTGTTATCTAGCTTCTTCTCATGTTTTCAAAATCCAAGTCAAGTTTTGAAAACGAAAAAAAGGAAGTTTTCAAAAACTTGTTTTTGTTTTTCGAATTTGGTTAGAAATTCAAATGTGTCCTTGAAAAAGTTGAAAATCATTGTAAGGAAATTGTGAGAAAAACATAAGCTTAATTTTCAAAAACCAAAAACTAAAAGCCAAATTGTTATCAAATGGGGCCTAAATGTTCTAGAAATATGTGGTTGTTGATGTGGAGCACTCTGAATACGAATGATCTGGTTGTATTAAATGTTTTCAACTTTAATAAAATAGAATGTTCTATTTTGGATAAGCATCGATTGCCTTGAAAGCCCTGAACCTACACTTGAAAAGTCTAACATGCTCTGTTTTAGATGATTGAATGTATCTGAATGGCTCGAATATTCTGAATATAGGGTTGTTGAAGGGTAATTATGATTGGAATGGAATGAAGGCTTAGCTAGCTAGCACATATTGGACAAGGTGTCGGGATATGTTTTTCAGTTAATTTTAGACGAGGAATCTTTTTGGTTAGGTTACATGCTAAGACAACGTAGGTTTGGTATGAGACCTAATGTGTAAAGGGGGATAAATTATATATCCTAGAAGGGATTGTGACAATTAACTACCTAAGTATGTAATGATGTGTTATAACTGAAAAGCTAGGTGAGAAGGACTTCGTTTCAGAGACTAGGGGCCAACCACTAATTGTAGATGTAGAGTTTGACCTAAAGCTCACCTATGCACCATCAGTGAGTTGGTTGTTAGAGTATTATGTACACTTAGACCGAGGCGTCTTCATCGGTAAGACTTGGCTTTGCTGACTGGGTGCCCACTAGCAATAGTGTGTGTAGAGTTTCCTAGGATTCCCACCTGTACACCACTAGTGAGTTGACATGAATGAAGGAAGGATAGTTTAAATTTTACACGTTGGCCCTAAGGAAAGGTCATTAAATTAGATGAATAGTAGGTCTCCATAATGGTACTAGCCTCAAGTTGTCACTGCTAATGCATGTCAGATCTCCTAACAATAGTAACGTTACTTAATGAGTATTTTTAATACTCATTCTTTCCAAAATATTTACTTTAGCTAAGGGGAAGAACGTATCGAGCGCATCATGAATTGTTGTTAGTTGAGCCATGAAAGTTGTCTGATCATGATTTCCAATTAGTTAAGTTTTACTCATGATAGCGAGCATAGCTAGCTATTTTTCTCTAATTAATTAAGCTAGTCTTTTACAATTATTTGGCCAAATTTATGCATTTATATGTTTTATTTGTAGGAAGTATGTGTTTGAAGCTTAATGGAGAAATTGGAGTCAATTGGAGTTCGCGCGCTAAAAAAAAAAAAAAAAAATAGTGTCGCGACGCTCTCGGTTGCAACTTCCAGAATCTATGATTTCGCGGTAGCGTCGCGACGCTACCCCTACAGCGTCGCGACGCTACGACCAAGTTTTGCCTTATTTAAAGATTGCGGTTAGGGCTGATTGGGGGACTTCTTTTGGGAGATTTTGAGCCGTAAAACAGAGAGAAAAACCATATTTTGAAGCTGAAGCAAGCGGGGGAGCGTAGAATTGAAGAATTTGTTCGTGGAGATCGTAACGGGGACGTGCGGTCTCGGCCTCCATAGTGTTTAATCTTCTTTCCCTCTTACTTTAGTTAGATTTAATGGCTTTTTCATTCTTAGTCTATCTTGTAACGCCATGTATGAGTAGCTAAGCTTGTTACTTAGGGATTGATGTAGTCTTTTTAGTTCATGGATTGATTTATGGGTTGAATTGTGCAATTGTTTTATGTTTGCATTCTTAATTTAATGCTTTCAATTAATTGGCCATTACTTCAATGATCTAAGTGTTGAGTCTTGCTCGGGAGAGGGGATTTAGCGTAGACTTAATTAAGATTGCATAACTAAAGTTTATATTCTAAGCTCGTGACGGATTTTAGATTAACTTTAGAATTGGTCAAAAAGAACTAATTGCCTTGCATGTTAATGAACTTAGATAGGGATATCAAGTTGGTTATTTTGCATGAGAATCAATTATACTCGAGAGAGGTAGTTGTGATTAAAGGTTCTTAGGCTCATAATTCCATTGTGCATGATAATTCATTCCCTAAAATCAATCCTAGACTTAATTGGCGAAATCAATTCCCTTAGTGTTCTTTCAATTGAATCTCCGTTGTTTATTTGCTTTGATCTAGTTTTCTATCACTCACTACTTTCCGTTCCCTAAATAAAATTGAGCAAGATTATTCATGATACTTGATTTAACTTAAAAATCCAATCCAGAGGACGACACTCGATTTTTCGATCACTTTATTATTACTTGACCCGTGCGCTTGCGATAGGAAAATTCCACATCAAGTTTTTGGCGCCGTTGTCGGGGATTGGCACATTTAGTTAGATTAATATTGTGAAAAAATTGTTCGGTCTTAATTTAGGGTGTATTTTTACTTTTCTAGGTTATTTGCATTTTTTTTTCCTTATTTGTTATTCTTTCCATTTTTGTTTTTCTAGTTTAGTGTTTTTTCGTAGTTGTGAAATTTTTTCCTTTTTTGTTTTTCTTTCTTTTCTCTTTAGTTAGATTTTTTTCCTTTTTAGTAATTTGCCTTAATTGTAATTTTCCATATTTGTTTTAGTTTTCCTTAATTAGATAGTAGTTTCCTTTTCTAGATTTTATTTTCCATATTTAGATTAGTTGTTTCCTTTTCTAGTTTCTTTCCTTAATTGTTTTCTTTCCTTTTTAGGGTAGTTTAGTTTGTGTATGCGTAGTAGTAGAGAATTGATACCTTTGGATCCAGAGATCGAGAGAACAATTCATAGGCTTCGAAGGGAGAATAGAGAAAAAATTCAAATGGCCGACCCAAATCCTCCTGAGGAGCCTAAGCCAATTAGAGACTACTTTCAGCCCGTGTTTCAGGGGCAACAATCGGGGATTGTCTATGCCCCGATAAATGCCAACAACTTTGAGTTAAAGACCGGTCTCATTCAGATGGCTCGAGATTGTGCATACAGAGGATCGCCCACCGAGGATCCAAATTCTCATCTAAAATCATTTTTAGACATTTGTGGGACGGTAAAAATAAATGGAGTTTCTGAGGATGCCATTCTCTTACGCTTGTTTCCTTTTTCTTTGCAGGATAAAGCACGAGATTGGTTGCAGTCTATCCCCCCTGGAAGCATTACCACCTGGGATGCTCTGGTCCAAGCCTTTTTGAAGAAATTTTTCCCTCCTGCAAAGACGGTCAATCTGAGGACCGAGATTGGGACATTCCAGCAGCAGTTTGATGAGCAGCTGTTCGAGGCTTGGGAGCGATTTAAAGAGTTGCTGAGGAACTGCCCTCAGCATGGCTACCCCGACTGGCTTCAGGTTCAATTATTTTATAATGGTTTAACTCCTAGTACAAAAACTATCGTTGATGCAGCTGCAGGTGGGACTCTGTTGTCCAAGACTGTGGAAAATGCTCGCACACTTTTAGAGGATATGGCCACCAATAGCTATCAGTGGCCATCTGAGCGGTCTGCACCTAAAAAAATCGCTGCTGGAGTGTTCGAGATTGACAATGTAAGTGCACTTCAGGCTCAAATGTCTTCCCTGGCTAATGCTTTTCTGAAATTTTCAGGTACAGGGAGTGCACAGTCAATTGAATCAGTAGTTGCCTTGGCATCAAAATCTCAGGAGGAGACCATCGAGCAGGTTTAGTACGTATCAAATTTTAATTCTAGGGGATATAATAATAATTATACACCTACACATTATCACCCTAACAATAGGAACCATGAAAATTTCTCTTATGCTAATAGTAAGAATGTTCTTAACCCTCCTGGTTTTGCCCCTCAAACTCAAGAAAATAAAAAGTCTTTAGAGGATCTTGTTGGAGCTTTCGTTGCAGAGTCTAGTAATAGGACAAACAAGTTGGAGGATGCAGTCATGGCCATCAACACCACAGTAAACGGCCACAGTACAGCCATCAAAAACATTGAGACTCAGTTGGGACAGTTGGTAAGTGTTGTAAACACCATGAACAAAGGTAAGGCCCCAGTTGAGCAGGAGAAAACCCAGATGGAGTACTGTAAGGCTATTACTGTGCACCAGGAGGAAGTTGAAGAGGAGCCTGAGTCTGAGGACTATGACACGCTTACTGGGGAAGCTGAGGAGGACACATCATCAGATGAAGCTGAAAAGCCTGAACCTGAGCCTCCTATTCCTTCTCCCACATTGATGGTCCTCAAAGACAAAAAGAGGAAAAAGAAAAAGAAGAACAATCAGGTTCAGTTTGATAAATTTATGAATGCTTTTATGAGCCTGAACATTAATATTCCTTTTGCAGAAGCACTAGAGATGCCTCAGTACAACAGGTTCATGAAGGAATGGCTAGCAAAGAAAAGGAAGGAGAAGAAGGTTGACACTCTATACCTCGCTTCCACATGCAGCACCAGAGTTCAGCAGAAGGTACCTGAAAAAGTAGCAGATCCAGGGAGTTTTTCTGTTCCTTGTAGCTTTGGTACTTATTCTTTTAGAGAATTGTGTGATTTAGGTGCTAGCATTAATATTATTCCTTTATCCTTGTGCAAAAAGTTAGATATAGGTGAGATTAAATCTACTCCTGTTAAGCTCCAATTGGCTGATCAGTCTGTGGTTAGACCAGTTGGCATTGTAGAAAATGTTTTAATCAGAGTAGGTAGATTTTTCCTCCCTATTGATTTATATGTCAGGGATATGATGGAAAATGCTGCAATGCCTATTATACTAGGAAGACCATTCCTCGCTACTGGGCGAGTGATTATTGATATTGAGCGCAGGGAGCTCACTGTTAGAGTCCAGAATGAAAAAGAGATATTCAAAGTGGTTGAAGACTCTAAAGATCGTTCTGAAGTGCTCGTGATGGGCTACAAGAAAGGTGTAAGCAAGAGCACCTCTGTTAGAATCACAGAAAAGAAGCCTCCTTGATGCACGATCAGCACGTCGAGCTAATGACGTTAAACAAGCGCTTATGGGAGGCAACCCAAGTAAGTCCAGTTGTGTTTTTCTTTTTGCTTTTGATTTATTGTTTGTTTTTGTTTTGTAGGTCTTGGTTTCAGTTTCTCGTTTGCTTGCAAGCTTCCATGAGAAGGTCATCATCTTTCCAGGGCAGTATTGTTCACTCCTTCCATTCTTTTATTGTTCTCATGCTTGATTATGTTTTATTTTCTTCATACATTGAGGACAATGCATGTTTTAAGTTTGGGGGTGGAATAGCATGTTTGTGGAGCCCTTGAGCATCTGAGTTCGGGCTATAGTTTTGAGCTTTCTTTGAATTGAGCATATGGTTGTTTTCTGGATGCTATTTTTGCATGACTATGACTTCCTAGGATAGGCTTTCTTGTCAATTTTCAAGCTTTCGATGAGTTGTAAGCATGAGTGCCCAAAAAGGGAGACTTCTAAAACTTTTTCTAGGAGATGTCTTGCATGAGTAGAGTATTTGTCTTGACTAGATTTGGATTTGAATGCTTAGGAGCGAATTATTAGGTTCATATGCTTGTTGTCACCTCGATAGGTGTAGGGAAGAGCTAAAGAGTCATGTTTTTGCAAATTAGCATGTTTGATCTTGCTTAGGAGGAAAGAAAAGAATATATGCTTATCATGCTCATAAAGATAAATAATTCTTGTTGTTACAATTTGAAGGAAAAAAATTTATTATGCCATGGCCTGTGCACAATATGCAATATGTAATAAAGTTTTAGGCAAAAAGAGCTACCCCTGTAGTGATCAGTTAGGCCAACCAGAGAAAACTCAGGTTAAGGGTCCCTGCAATAGGTGTGTGAAAGCTAGTGCCACATATAAATGCTTGATTTAATTTTCAATTATAAGCACCTAAGTATGGAGGAAAACAAACTAATTTGTTCCATTGACTCGTTAGTGAATCCTTAGTGCTAGTGTAGAGGGAAGATGAGCTGAGAGTTTAGTAATCCAATCCCGGGCTAGTAGAGTCTGATCTCGTTAAGTTCGATCTCGCTTGTGCAAGTTAATTTTGGAAAACTTTTGATTTGTCTCCCTCATTGGTCCTTATGTGCATGTCTCTTGTTTGCTTGACTATTGACTTTTGAGCCTTGAGGATTGAGTCATGTTTGTTGCATCCATTCTTCAACTGTATGCTTGATTTTAGTTTGCTCGAGGACTAGCAAAAGCTTAAGTTTGGGGGTGTTTGATAGCGAGCATAGCTAGCTATTTTTCTCTAATTAATTGAGCTAGTCTTTTACAATTATTTGGCCATATTTATGCATTTATATGTTTTATTTGTAGGAAGTATGTGTTTGAAGCTTAATGGAGAAATTGAAGTCAATTCGAGTTCGCGCGCTAAAAAAAAAAAAAAAATCATAGCGTCGCGATGCTCTCGGTTGCAACTTCCAGAATCCGTGATTTCTCGGTAGCGTCGCGACGCTACCTCTACAGCGTCGCGACGCTACGACCAATTTTTGCCTTATTTAAAGATTGCGGTTAGGGCTGATTGGGGGACTTCTTTTGGGAGATTTTGAGCCGTAAAACAGAGAGAAAAACCATATTTTGAAGCTGAAGCAAGCGGGGGAGCGTAGAATTGAAGAATTTGTTCGTGGAGATCGTAACGGGGACGTGCGGTCTCGGCCTCCATAGTGTTTAATCTTCTTTCCCTCTTACTTTAGTTAGATTTAATGGCTTTTTCATTCTTAGTCTATCTTGTAGCGCCATGTATGAGTAGCTAAGCTTGTTACTTAGGGATTGATGTAGTCTTTTTAGTTCATGGATTGATTTATGGGTTGAATTGTGCAATTGTTTTATGTTTTCATTCTTAATTTAATGCTTTCAATTAATTGGCCATTACTTCAATGATCTAAGTGTTGAGTCTTGCTCGGGAGAGGGGATTTAGCGTAGACTTAATTAAGATTGCATAACTAAAGTTTATATTCTAAGCTCGTGACGGATTTTAGATTAACTTTAGAATTGGTCAAAAAGAACTAATTGCCTTGCATGTTAATGAACTTAGATAGGGATATCAAGTTGGTTATTTTGCATGAGAATCAATTATACTCGGGAGAGGTAGTTGTGATTAAAGGTTCTTAGGCTCATAATTCCATTGTGCATGATAATTCATTCCCTAAAATCAATCCTAGACTAAATTGGCGAAATCAATTCCCTAAGTGTTCTTTCAATTGAATCTCTGTTGTTTATTTGCTTTGATCTAGTTTTCTATCACTCACTACTTTCCGTTCCCTAAATAAAATTGAGCAAGATTATTCATGATACTTGATTTAACTTAAAAATCCAATCCAGAGGACGACACTCGATTTTTCGATCACTTTATTATTACTTGACCCGTGCGCTTGCGGTAGGAAAATTCCACATCAACTCATTCTTTTCATTTCTTCATTTTTTTTTTTTAAATTGTGGTTTCTTAAGGTTTTAATTACACTTGTAGGTTATCCTTAAGAATCTTTGACCTTTAATAAAACTTTTGGAAATTTCTTATTTTAACTTGGATTCCAAGTCCAAAAGTTCTTTCTTTAATTAATGAATGTTTCACATTAATATTTTTTCGAAATAAACTTTTCTCTAAAGGAAAATTAGCATGCATGTAATAATAACCATAGGTAGCAGTCATGAGAAGTATGGTTGTTACAAGTAGGGATATAATAGTAAAAAAACAAGTTTTCTATGATCCTTTGGTTTTAATATATTACAGATAATATAATATATTGTTGATTATAGATGTACATGAATGTGTGATTGGAAACTCCTTTTGCACTAGGAGGGGTTTTTTACAAGACTAAAGCATCACCATATCTTAGTTGGTACCGAACTAGTGGTGTGCATGACCTCCCCTATGAAGATGATCGGTCTACAGTTTCATGTATATCAACCTTAAAAGGAAAGGGTAATTGCAACTCTCCTTTATAAAACATATTCATGATCATACT
Organism: Luffa aegyptiaca; assembly: GCA_017139565.1. Classification (NCBI taxonomy): domain Eukaryota; kingdom Viridiplantae; phylum Streptophyta; class Magnoliopsida; order Cucurbitales; family Cucurbitaceae; genus Luffa; species Luffa aegyptiaca. The sequence goes on from CM029397.1 coordinate 32,545,493, forward strand.
CATACATGGGATCCCAACAAATAAATACGACTTTTATATAACATGAAAGATATACATTGATTCAAGCATATAATTCAATCATATAGTTAATACTAGAGCTAACATCATCTAAATACATCCAACCTAACTCTAAGATCATCTAAGTAATGATTTTTCCCTCCAAATATTATTGAGACAATTCCAAGTAAAGAAAGATTTTGGATGTGTTTGTGTCATCAGAGATGAGAGAAAAGATGTACTCTAAAAATTGGCACATCGAAATGAACTTTTTACGCCTCTGGTAAGTTTTCATCATTTGGAATTTGTTTTCTAAGTTGGTCTAAGAACTTGTTTTCGTAGACCAATGAGGGGCGAGGATACGACGAGTAAGCTATGGAGTAAATTACAAACTACTTGTCAAGTAAAATATATCTTAAATATAGGTTCTTTAGTTTGAAGATGAAATCAAACAAAAACATGAAAGAAAATCTTGATGAGTATCATAGAGTAATATCTGAAAAGGAAAATATTGGTGAATCTTTTTCTAATGAAAATCATGATATTGTTCTTGTAAATTCTTTGCTTGATGCATATAATGATGTGAAATCTGCTATGAAGTTTGGTAGAGATAGTTTGACTACTGAGATTGTGCTTGCTGCTATTAGAGTTAAAGAACAAGAATTAAAAGAAAATAAAAGACCTAATGAGTCCTTGTTTGCTAGAGGGAGATCTGAGAGTCAAAATTCTAAAAATAGGGGAAGAAGCAGAGGTAGATCAAAGTCTAGGGAGCTAGTAATAGTAAATGCTACTACTGTAAAAAAGAAGGCCATATTAGGAGATTTTGTCCAGACCTTATGAATAAAAAGTCGATGGGAAAGAGGAAAGAAGAGTCTAGTGGAGCCAACATAAGTGAGAAGTGCAATGAGGCCCTTATGGCTAGCACCACTAGTGAGGATGATACTTGGATATTAGATTCAGGTTGTTCTTTCCATATGACCCCTAATAAAGAATGGCTAGAAGACTTTCGAATGAGTGTAGGAGGTAAACTCATGTTAGGAAACCAACACTTTTTTAACGTAGAAGGTCAAGGGACAATTAGGCTTAGGCTTCATGATGGGAATATTAGGCTTCTTACAAGAGTTAGGTACGTACTTGAGGTTAAGAGAAGCCTAATATCCCTTAGCATGCTACATAAGTTAGGTTACACCATTAGGTTAGAGGTTGGTGTGTTTAAAGTCATGAAGGACATCTTGGTAGCAATATTGAGAGGGCACCTTAAGGAATCCTTATATACTCCTCAGAAGGTTCAACGGTTGTAGGGTCAAGTGATTTAGTTAAGGAGAGTGACAATTCCAAAACTTCTCTTTGGCACAAATGCTTAAGTCACATGAGTGAGCAAGGAATTAGGGAGTTGGTTAAACAACAAATAATTCCTAGTATTAAAAATGTAGACCTAGATAGGTGTGAACATTGCGTATACGGTAAAAACAAGAGAGTTAAATTTGGGAAGGGTGGTCACTCTCCGCCAAAAGAAAATTAGAATATGTGCATGCCGACTTATGGGGCCTATCGAAAGTGGTTACTAATGGGGGGCTGGATATTTCTTGTTCATTATTGATAATTGCACTAGAAAGGTGTGGGTATATCTTCTTAAAAATAAATCTGACACCTTTAACAAGTTTGTTGAATGGGTAACACATGTAGAATATCAAACTAGCCTTAGAGTTAAGAAACTTAGAACCGATAATGGGCTTGAGTTTTGTAACCATGAGTTTAAAAACTGCTGTAAGTCTAAAGGCATAGCTAGACATTTGATTGTTGTAGGTACACCTCAACAAAATGGGGCCGCTGAGAGAATGAACCGAACCTTAATGGAGAGAGGTAGGTGCACATTGTCTAATTCACAGCTTTCTCAAAGTTTTTGAGGTGAAGATATTGCAACAGCATGTTACATTATCAATAGGAGCCCATCCACAGCCATAGGTATTAACACCATAAGAAATTTGGCAAGGTAGTCCCCCCCCCCCCCCCCGATCTATCGCACATGAAAGTTTTTGGATGTTTAGCTTTTGCTTATTCAAAATAGGGAAAGCTAGATCCAAGGACTAAGAAATGTGTCTTTTTAGGGTATCCTGTGTTGGGTTTTATGCCCTAAAACTCGTAGATAGTAAATGTAACATTTGACCGAACATTAATAAAATGATGTATGATTCATTTATCTTGTTTTTATTGAGCAATCTTGTCTTATTAACCCTAATCCAATAAACTAAACATCCTAGGCTGTTAGTATGAGGCTTGAACTAGTATGTAGGGACATACGGGGATCAATGTTCAAGATACAACCTAAAGGGTCTATAGTATAGGGATAAGGCGGGGTACCTTATCCTGGTGACACTATGGATACGGCCCGCTTTGTATTATGATACAAACGCAATGATTCAACACGTTAATGTAGTGGACATGCGAGTGGGGGTATTATGTGCAATGAGTTTGCATAAGACCGGACCGCGAAATAGTTAACCACTAGCTGTAACACCGTTAGCTAGTTAGGTTTCTATTTCACTAGGATGACCTAGGCAACTTGGTATCAATCCTGAGTGGGTTATGAACTCCTGTTCACGAGGGATTGTCCTTTGTTTTGTATGGGTGAGAGTAACCTGCACGCTGACTCAATATGCCTACCATTTTGGGGACAAGACCGAGTGGGGAGCTGGGAACATAATCACACAAGATGGAATTCACTCCTTCCCGACTCTAGGGTAAGTAGAGGTGTGTTCCTGAAGGTGTACATATTACACATGCGGAAGCAATTGAAGATCGAAAGCACTTAAGACATTCAATTTTACTCCTAAAGCATGCATGTTCTAGAAAAGACAGAATAGAGAGTTTAGAAAACACCAACCTTTGTAGCTCACTTATGTTGAACTCCTTGTGGTGTTTGCCTCTCCTATGCTCCTTGGACAACCTCTAGAGTCTTCCCTACTATACTCCGGGCCAAGAACGACTTGTGGGAGTCTATATAAGATAGGGAATGGGAAGGGAATGCTTGAAGCATCAAGCAATGGAGAAGAATGAGAGATGAGAGAACTTTGAGTCCAAATTCCAGCAGCATAACATTAAGGAAAAATGGCTCTCAACCCTTTTAATTTGATTCAAGCTCCTTTTAAAGACATTCTCCATGCAAAGCCAAGCCTCAAGACACAAGACACATGGTGTATTTGCAAGTTCAAGTGGATTCTAGGTGTACATCTCACAAGACATGCAACAATGCATGAGTGAGTTGTCTTTCCACTTTGAATGATCATGCATTAAATGGATTTCCAACTAAATCCACTAAATTCAAATTGAAATCTAATTTCAAGCTTGCAATTTAATGTTCATTTCAATTCCAAATTGAATTTAACATTAGGTAATTGATTTTGAGGCATTACAAAATGATTTCTTATGATTAATCCAATTAATCATTCTAATCTTGTGCAATAAATCATATATGATTCCTAACACATATATATGGTATTCAAAACACTTTTAAATACTCCATCTCTCATTTTCTAATTTAATTCATAATTAAATTATTGTGTCAAACACAATTTACGATAATATCCTTTTTCCCGATTTTTGAACGATTCAAAGCTTCCTATCTTTTGTTCTAGGCTTAATTCTGATATGAGCTAGTAGGGGGACCTAATGGACCTATAGATCATGGGCTCCAACGATTTGAGGCTAACCGACTAATCTCATTATCCAAGCTAGCCAACATTCGTTAACTACCGGGACACTCCACTATAGCCCGATAGTTGCACTCCCCTCACTATAGATATATTTCCGTCCACTTGATTTAACCATGATTAGTAAGTCGATCCTTCACAGGTTGTTCGTAGCTATAGCTAGGTCAAAAGCCCGTTTTACCCCTATAGTACTTCTAGTTCCTTAAGTCCCACTGATCCTCTAATGAACAATTGGTTTATGGTCCAACCAATAAACCGAGTCCCTCTCAGGCCAAATGAGAGGGTGGGATCCCTTTGTTCAAGCCCCAGAGTCAGCACTTAAGGGAACAACCTCTCTACTATCCCTATTTTGGGTAGGAGTGAATTCCTTCTCGCACGACTATGTCCCCAGCTATCTACCCGTTCCTATCCCTGAAATGGGAGGCTTATTGAGTCGGCGATACTGAGCCACTCTCACCCTTGCAGATCTAAGGATAAGCCCGAATAAACAGGAGTTCATAGTTAGCTCAGGATTAAGATCGAGTTACCTAGGTCATCATATGAAATAGTCAGTCTCGTCAGTAAACGGTGTTATAAAGCGAGAGTGACTTATTTCTTGGTCCTGGTCTTATGCAAACTCATTGCATAGGACGCCCCCACTCGCATGTCTCTACATGGACGATTTAGGATCACATCGTCTATACCATCTATAAAGTGGGCCGCGTCTCATAGTGTCCCCAGAATAAGGTACCCAACCCTATCCCTATACTATAGACCATTTTGGCTATTACTCAAGCTTGATCCACTTTTATGTCTCTACATAAAGCTCAAGTGTTCATCCTATAGCCATGGATCTTAGTTTATTGGATTTGAGTTATTATATGTGCAATTTACTTTATTCAGTAATAACTTTACTGAATTAATCTCGATAACGCCTTTATCGAATAAGTATATAATTCGTTTAACATTCACTATCTACGAGTTTTAGGACACCAATCCCAACAATCTCCCACTTGAACTAAAACTCTAGTTTAGTGGGATGTACTATAATCTATAACAGCAGTGGGTGAATAAATACTTGTATTAATAACAAAGTAAAAATACAATAAACTAGGGCATCTAAATACCCAGTATACTGAGGCATCGATATACCGGTTACAATTCTCCCACTTGACCTAGATTATTTCTCGTACATTTCTCGTAGACCTAGACCTTCTAGATGACTCTCGAACACTTTAGCCGTGAGAGCCTTCGTGAATGGATCAGCAATGTTGTGCTCCGACGCTATCTTCGTGACGATCACGTCTCCTCGGTGCACAATCTCCCTAATGAGATGGTATTTCTTTTCGATGTGCTTGCCTCTCTTATGGCTGCGAGGTTCCTTTGAGTTTGCAACTGCTCCGCTATTATCACAATACAAGGTGATAGGCAGATGCATATTCGGAATGACTTCTAAGTCAGTTAGGAACTTCCTGAGCCATACTGCCTCTTTTGCTGCTTCGCAAGCGGCTACATATTCGGCCTCCATGGTCGAGTCTGCAATGCATCCTTGCTTGATGCTGCGCCATACTATTGCTCCGAATACTGACCCCGATGTAGATTTCCTCGAATCTTTATCGGTTTGAAAGTCAGAATCAGTGTATCCTGTAAGGATCAAATCCTTCGAACCATACACGAGCATATAGTCCCTCGTTCTCCTTAGATATTTGAGGATACTTTTAACGGCTGTCCAGTGATCGAATCCTGGATTTGATTGATATCTACTGACAATCCCTACTGCATAACAAATGTCAGGCCTTGTACACAACATGGCATACATTAGGCTACCTACTGCAGAGGCATAGGGAAAACGTCTCATGTCCTCAACTTCTTGAGGTGTCTGAGGACACTGTTCCTTAGACAAAATAATTCCGTGCCTGAAAGGTAATAGTCCTTTCTTGGAATTTTGCATTTTATATCTAACCAACAATTTGTCGATATAAGACGTTTGAGACAGGGCTAGCGTTTTGTTCTTTCGGTTTCGAACAATTTGGATCCCTAGAACAAATTGTGCCTCACCCAAATCTTTCATATGGAATTGAGTTGCTAGCCATAGTTTAATGTCAGTTAGATAACCTACATCATTCCCGATGAGTAGGATATCATCTACATACAGTACTAAGAAAGCTACGGAGTTGTTGATGATCCTTTTGTATACACAAGGCTCATCAACGTTTTGTTCAAAGCCATAAGATTTGATCGCAGTATCAAATCTCATATTCCAGGATCTAGATGCTTGTTTTAATCCATAAATGGATCGTTTAAGCTTGCAAACTTTTTGCTCTTGATCCTGAGCTATGAACCCCTCTGGCTGAGACATGTAGATACTTTCTTCAAGATTACCGTTCAGAAAGGCAGTCTTGACATCCATTTGCCATATTTCATAATCGTAAAACGTGCAATGGACAAAAGTATCCGGATCGACTTTAACATGGCAACAGGGGAGAAGGTTTCTTCATAGTCAATCCCCTCCCGCTGGGTAAAACCCTTTGCCACAAGTCGTGCCTTAAAGGTCTGTACCTTTCCAGCAGCGTCTCGTTTTCTCTTGTAGATCCATTTGCACCTTATGGGTCTAACCCCTTCAGGTTGATCTACAAGATCCCATACTGAATTAAAATGCATGGACTCGATCTCTAAGTCCATGGCTTTAATCCACTCGTTCTTGTCAACGTCATCCATTGCCTGTTAAAAGGTTAATGGATCCTCGATCCCGTCATCAGGTATGACGACTGGAGTTTCAGTTAAACCCAAATAGCGATCAGGCTGTCTAACAACCCTCCCACTACGTCGAGGTTCTCTTATTTCTTGAGAAGGACACGATTGACTCGAGGTGCCAGCATCATCAACAACTCTTGTTGATGTTTCTGTAGCTTCGTTAGATAGTTCACTTAAAACGACTTTACTTCGTGGCTTGTGATCTCTGAGGTGGTCTTCTTCTAGGAATGTAGCATTTGTCGATACAAGTACTTTATTTTCCTCTGGATCGAAGAAGTATCCACCTCTCGTTTCTTTGGGATAGCCTACAAATAGGCAAAATCTAGAACGAGGCTCCAATTTCTTTGGGTTTGCTTCTAGCACGTATGCAGGGCATCCCCAAATTCTGAAATGTCGTAAACTAGCCTTACGACCTTTCCAGAGCTCAAATGGTGTTTTAGAAACACTATTTGAGGGAACTACGTTCAAGATATAAACTGCAGTCTCTACTGCATAACCCCAAAACGAGTTAGGCAACTGAGCATAACTCATCATCGAACGAACCATGTCCAACAAGGTTCTGTTTCTCCTTTCCGATACACCGTTTTGCTGAGGTGTACCAGGGGCTGAGAGTTGGGACGTAATTCCATGCTCTATCAAATAGTCTTGAAAACTTGAGTCCATATACTCTCCACCTCGATTGGATCGAAGTGTTTTTATCGTCTTACCTAATAGGTTCTCAACCTCAGCCTTGTACTCTTTGAACTTTTCAAAAGCCTCGGACTTATGATGCATTAGGTAGAGATAGCCATACCTCGAATAATCATCAATGAAACTGATGAAATATTCGTACCCTCCTCGAGCTCTAATGTTCATTGGTCCACAGAGGTCCGAATGAATGAGCTCTAGGGGCTCTTTGGCACGATAACCTTTTCCGGTAAAAGGTCGTTTTGTCATCTTGCCCTCAAGGCATGACTCACAAGGAGGTAACGAGTCGTCTTCTAACTTGTTTAGAAGTCCACTCTTGACCAATCTCCCAATCCTATTGAGGTTGATATGGCCTAACCTCAAGTGCCAGAGATAGGTATCTTGAGAAACTCTTCGCTTTTTAGGTTGAGTCTCAGCGGTCTTAAACATCTCGTGATTTAAAATAGCTTTAGACTCAATTGGTCTCAAAACATACAATTTATTCTTCAAGTTTGCAGAGCAAACATCAATACCTCTTTTAGTTATGAACGCTTCATTAACAGAAAAAGAAATTGAGTAACCTTGTTCTAATAAACAAGATAAAGAAATCAAATTTCTTTTAATTTTCGGAACTATGTATACATTATCTAATATCATGTAACGTTCCTTGGTGAAGAATAATTTTACATCTCCCACTGCAATAGCCGAGATGACTTCTCCTGTTCCAACTTTAAGAGTCATCTCTCCAGCTATTAGCTGTTGCCAGGAACTCATTCCTTGAAATGAAGAACATACGTGATTAGTGGCACCTGAATCGAGTATCCAGGCAGAATCGTCGTTTTCCACTAAACACGTTTCCAAGACTAATAAATCGCATTTAGAGTCGTGGATCATGTTTTTCTTGGCTATGCAGTTAGTTTGAGGACATTCCTCAGTTGAGACCAAACCTAAATTCTTTGCCACGAGTTTAGCGTTTAAGTTAGTATTCTTAGTCGTATGTACTAAACCGTTTAATTTGGCATTTGACAAAGCACATACGTTTTTCGACATATTGCTGAAACAAACAAATTAATCTCTATTAGAAACATGCACTAAACCCATTAATCACATTTATCCAATCAGATTTAGCAAAAGCAATCATCGACCCATATATTTAATTGATTTATTTGCAACGATACTTCAGAGGTTTAGAATAACCGCTACCGTAGGGCAGTCAGCTACTCCTCCTCTGAATCGAGACAATCTCGGCCAAAAACTATTCCCAGAATAACTCTTACTCCAATAGTTATTAGCTAACGTTAATTTGGTCAAGACCATCTTGTAAGTGTTACCCATCATTTTCAGATCTCAGAGGACGACCCCAACAATGCCACTGTAGGGAAGAGCTAATGTTGGGAATGGCCCTAGGAAACCCTATTCATTTCTGGAGTTTGCGTTGTTCCGAATCCCATGCGCAAGCCCTCCGTAGGGTGATCGCTCCCAGGGCGACTCGCAGGCAGCGCATAGGAATCTCACGGTGCAACCTAATGATGGAGACCGCAAGATACGTTTGACACGTTTCCTTCTCCCACTTACTATGAACACTTTCCCCATTCACCTTGATATTAACCCATGCAAACACCATCCGTAGGGGGACGCTCCCAGGGCGCCTCGAGGCCAAGCATGGATCTCACGGTGTGAACTCAAGGGGACGTGAGAGTAGAAACTTAATATGAATATTTCGTTTCTATACTTTTCCTCCCACTAAAGTGTTGTAAAGTTTTAGGGTCTTATTACTTAGGTAAATTCCGGGTAAATGAATCTATCTAAGTCTATGCCTTATTAAACAAGGTCTTTACACTAAATGTCTAGGTGATTAAACACTTTTAATAACCTAGTGACATTGCATGCTAGTAAGACTATGGTTAATTCAACTCAGGTTCCGAACCATTTGCCGGGAGAGTTCCCTTATAACCAAGGTCTTATGTCCTACTTACTCGAATTTTTAAAACTATTTTAAAAACTAAGTAAGACATATTTCTAATCCTATTAGAAAAGGCGATCTTAGGTCTACTTCATTTTAAACCATTTAAAGAATGACAAGATCCTAAGATCCTATGTTAGCATGCAACTCTTTGTTATAGATTTTACGGTTTCTATTCATCAACTTTTATAACTCTTATAAGTTTTAATGAATAAACCCTATAACATGCTTTCTAATGGTGTTTTAAAGCATATAACAATCAATCATTCAAGTTATAAGAAAAGCACCCTTTAGAAACAACCTATGTCTAGGTTTGTATAACACTTTATACTACGATGTCTAGGTGATAACACTTTAAAACCTCACACCGCTCACGCATGCTCATAAAACTCGAGTTAACTTAACTCAAGAACCGACTCGATGCCCAGGTAGGAGGTGTTCCGTAAACCGTCAACTTAAATACCTCCAGCCTTAGACAGCATCTTGTCGGGTGAGTTCTCTTGTAACCGTTGTTTTACAAGATATCGACCTAAACTATGCAAATTGATTGAATCGTTGAAGGTTCATTAACCTAAGTGAGCATGCACTTAATCTTGTTATAGATTTTAGATTTCTATCTCTTTTTATAACAATTATAAAATCAATCCATAACAAGTCTAATTTGAATATAACACTTATAAACAAACTAAAGAAATTTCATGCTACATGCTTGGTTAATTTTATCTTTTAATAATTATAACTATTATAAAAATTAATCAATTTTAATTAACCATTCAAGCATGAATCTCCCTAAATTAATACAACTCTTATATTAATTAAACATGAAATTTCCCTCATGCATTTGAATTAATCAATAACACTTATTAAAATTAAACAAATGCATGAACATGCTTTCCTATGGTGGGGTTCTAAAACTATATGGCATGCTCATAATGCACATACATCCATTTAATTAAATCATACATTCACAATGCATAAAGTAATTAAATCAAGCTAAAATGGAATAGTTTGGCAATTTTTTAAAAAAAAACACAAGCAATTTCACTAATTATTACAATAATAATTAATAAATAAACTTGCAGCACGCCCGAGCTTCACGAACCATCCCGAACCGCTCATCCAAGCAATGAACCGGCCATGCAATGAGTGAAATGAGGTTGTAACAGACGGAACCGGACCAAAAGGCAGCAGCTGAACCGGACCAAAATTCTGGAATAGAAGAAGAAAAAAAACTGCTTGCTGGAATTTTCATTTTCTGCTGCGTCTTCTCCGGTTTTTCTTCGATTTTACAGCCTATATGGACTCTAATGACTCTATAAAAATTACAGACTATAGTACACACATTAACGCTCTTATATATCCGAGCAATTACAATTTCATGAAGGTTTGAATGCTCAAAAAATTGCCAAACCAGAACACTTCCATTTTAGCACACAGAAAATTCAATTTCAAAATGGTACCCACCAAAGCAAAGTTAAAACGAATTAAGTGCTCTAATCATGCTCTGATGCCAATTGAAGGTGTACATATTACACATGCGGAAGCAATTGAAGATCGAAAGCACTTAAGATATTCAATTTTACTCCTAAAGCATGCATGTTCTAGAAAAGACAGAATAGAGAGTTTAGAAAACACCAACCTTTGTAGCTCACTTATGTTGAACTCCTTGTGGTGTTTGCCTCTCCTATGCTCCTTGGACAACCTCTAGAGTCTTCCCTACTATACTCCGGGCCAAGAACGACTTGTGGGAGTCTATATAAGATAGGGAATGGGAAGGGAATGCTTGAAGCATCAAGCAATGGAGAAGAATGAGAGATGAGAGAACTTTGAGTCCAAATTCCAGCAGCATAACATTAAGGAAAAATGGCTCTCAACCCTTTTAATTTGATTCAAGCTCCTTTTAAATACATTCTCCATGCAAAGCCAAGCCTCAATACACAAGACACATGGTGTATTTGCAAGTTCAAGTGGATTCTAGGTGTACATCTCACAAGACATGCAACAATGCATGGGTGAGTTGTCTTTCCACTTTGAATGATCATGCATTAAATGGATTTCCAACTAAATCCACTAAATTCAAATTGAAATCTAATTTCAAGCTTTCAATTTAATGTTCATTTCAATTCCAAATTGAATTTAACATTAGGTAATTGATTTTGAGGCATTACAAAATGATTTCTTATGATTAATCCAATTAATCATTCTAATCTTGTGCAATAAATCATATATGATTCCTAATACATATATATGGTATTCAAAACACTTTTAAATACTCCATCTCTCATTTTCTAATTTAATTCATAATTAAATTATTGTGTCAAACACAATTTACGATAATATCCTTTTTCCCGATTTTTGAACGATTCAAAGCTTCCTATCTTTTGTTCTAGGCTTAATTCCGATATGAGCTAGTAGGGGGACCTAATGGACCTATAGATCATGGGCTCCAACGATTTGAGGCTAACCGACTAATCTCATTATCCAAGCTAGCCAACATTCGTTAACTACCGGGACACTCCACTATAGCCCGATAGTTGCACTCCCCTCACTATAGATATATTTCCGTCCACTTGATTTAACCATGATTAGTAAGTCGATCCTTCACAGGTTGTTCGTAGCTATAGATAGGTCAAAAGCCCGTTTTACCCCTATAGTACTTCTAGTTCCTTAAGTCCCACTGATCCTCTAATGAACAATTGGTTTATGGTCCAACCAATAAACCGAGTCCCTCTCAGGCCAAATGAGAGGGTGGGATCCCTTTGTTCAAGCCCCGGAGTCAGCACTTAAGGGAACAACCTCTCTACTATCCCTATTTTGGGTAGGAGTGAATTCCTTCTCGCACGACTATGTCCCCAGCTATCTACCCGTTCCTATCCCTGAAATGGGAGGCTTATTGAGTCGGCGATACTGAGCCACTCTCACCCTTGCAGATCTAAGGATAAGCCCGAATAAACAGGAGTTCATAGTTAGCTCAGGATTAAGATCGAGTTACCTAGGTCATCATATGAAATAGTCAGTCTCGTCAGTAAACGGTGTTATAAAGCGAGAGTGACTTATTTCTTGGTCCTGGTCTTATGCAAACTCATTGCATAGGACGCCCCCACTCGCATGTCTCTACATGGACGATTTAGGATCACATCGTCTATACCATCTATAAAGTGGGCCGCGTCTCATAGTGTCCCCAGAATAAGGTACCCAACCCTATCCCTATACTATAGACCGTTTTGGCTATTACTCAAGCTTGATCCACTTTTATGTCTCTACATAAAGCTCAAGTGTTCATCCTATAGCCATGGATCTTAGTTTATTGGATTTGAGTTATTATATGTGCAATTTACTTTATTCAGTAATAACTTTACTGAATTAATCTCGATAACGCCTTTATCGAATAAGTATATAATTCGTTTAACATTCACTATCTACGAGTTTTAGGACACCAATCCCAACAGTTCCCTTAAGTGGTGTCTTCGGGTCTTGAATAATGGGCCCTACCCTCTCTATGGCACGAGAGGGACTTCTGTTTGTTGGTTGGACCTCAAATAGGTTGTTCATTAGAGAAGCACTGGAACTTAAGGATAAAGAGGTAACCCAGGGGTAAAACGGTAATTTGACCTAGCTGGGGTACGAACACACGTGAAGGACTGACTTGCCGTTATTGGTCGATATCCGTGGACACAGAAAAATATCTGCAATGAGAAGAGTGCAGCTGTGGTTCTTTAGTGGAGTGAACCATAGTTAACGAATATTGATTAACTTGGTTAATGAATTTAGTCAATTAATCTCATATCGTTGGAGCTTCTGATCTGTAGGTCCATTAGGTCCCACCGGTAGCTCATTTAGGGCATTGAGGTAAATTTCTAAGGGAGAATTGTATATTCGAAGGTGTTTGAATATTAAGTTTAAAATATGAATTTGATTCATATTAAAACTATAGATTATAATTAATGCACATTGGATGCACATTAATACTATAGTTTATTTGAGAGAAATATAATTAAATATATGATATTTAATATTAATTAATTGTTGAATTAATTAATTATTTTTTTAATTTAATTTAATTAAATTTGATTTAATTGAATTACATTAAAACTATAGATTATGTGGAATATTTGTATAAATGTGATTTATATAAATGATAATTAAATTAATTGTTAATTTAATTGGTTAATTGATTATTAATTTTATTTTTGAATAATAATTAATTATCTTATCAGTTTTAACTGATAAGAATTTGTCAACCCCACTAACCTAGCCTTGCTCCACGATTTGAGAGGGTTTTAAGAGGAAGTTGGTTTTCATCCGTTTGACTACTTCCTTCTTTTGATCGATAATCCCTTAGGTTCTCACGTAAGGCTTTCACACTCTCTCTCATTCTCTCGTGTATTCCAGAGAAAATCATAGAGAAAAACTCTAGAATTCCCTTAGAGTTGTTTGCTCCCACAAGCAATCTCAACCTAGTTCCCAAGGAGAATACCGGTGCAACTCTATTGGTGGTGTTCGTGAACAATTCCAGCAAAAGGAAAGAGTTCTTGATGCTGTTTTTTGAAGGATTAATCAGGGGTATTGGCGAAACGATCAAGAATTCCAAGAAAAGTAAGTTTTCTTCAATCTTTGATCATTAGGATCATACTTTAGATTAGATCTAGGGTTTTGATCCATAAAATGCATGCTTTTATAATCTGTTTACAGCTTTATTTATTGTTATATGTTGCTGTAAAATTCTTTGCAATCTGTATTGGTATTTCAATTAAAATAGAAATACAGTGTGGGTTCTGTAAATCTTCCGCTGCGTAGGGCTTTTATCCCTTCATCCTGAGGGTATTAAAGGATACAAGTTATGGTGCTTAGAACCCAATAATGCTAAAATCCTAATAAGTAGAGATGTTGTCTTTAATAAAAATAAAATGGGGTATGTAGAAGAGAAAACAGAGTCTAATCCTATAGATCCAACTAGTAACACTGAAACTGTTTTAGAACCTCCCTTAACTACTTGCCAAACTAATCAAGTAGATGAACCAATTATAGATCATGATACTACATACTTTAGAACAGATAACTACACAGGAAGTAGCTGACGTGCTGCGTGCAGGTGCACACCCTGCTCGAGTGAAAGTATACACTATCAAGTAATAAAGTGGAGAGTACTCTGGATATCGTACCCAATGGAGACGGTGACTAGTTGAAAAACACAAGATTTTGCAAAACAAGAACCTCCTCTAAATCTGCAACTGAAGATCGTAACCAAAGAAATATTTTAAATGGAGGTTTGATTTAAAACAGAAATAGAAATAAGCAAATAATTGAAAGCGATAAAGATATATGAGATAAGCGGGAAAAATCAAATAGTATCAACCAAAAGCTTTAGATTGCACCCACCTTTGCGCTAGCAACTTACTCAAGCATTGCAAACGGTTGAAGAACACTATCTATGGAGCCCACATAGACATGGTGCAGATAGAATCCTCCAGTTGCGCCTGCAAATGCCCTGACAACTAGATTGTGAGTTAAGTCTTACTTCTATTCAGCTCCATTGTAGGTGCCTTCAGAAGATAAGCACACTAGACATCTATTTCTAGGGCTAATTGAAACTTAGGTTAGCAATGGTCACAACTCTTAAAACTCTACTGGTTCCAGTCCTATTTCTAGGATGCAAGAAAATAAAGTCCTATTTCTAGGATCTTTTCCACTATTGTTTTTGCGAACACGCACATTTAACTCCAACCTTTCGACCATCAGCTAAACATAAACTATGCTAACTTAAGTGATCAGTTTAAGCTAAGAATGAAACTTAAACTTCAGCAAAAACAAACAATGCTAAGAGGAAGCAAGGTTGGCTTTCCGTAGGTGGGGTTTTCTTCTACTCAAGGTATCCACATAATTGAATCCTCGAGAAGAAGCTAAGCTCATTGATGAAAGTAAAGTGCATGACAAAGAATAAAGAATGCACAAAGTAGAAGAATAAACTAAATTCATATTAAATAAATATAATGAGTATAAGAATGATAAACTTACAACTTAAAATTAAAGGAAAATAGAAAAGTACAGTAGCTCAAAGTAAAGACTAAACAGAAAATAAAGTGCTAGACTCAACTAAGGATCTTCCTCTCTCTATCTTGTTGGATTTTATGCCCTAAAACCCGTAGATAGTAAATGAAACAAATTAAACGATCTCAATAAAGCGTTATTTGAGTGATTCAGTAATTTGGTTATTGAATAATCGAGTTTGCATTAATAAACCCTAAATCCAATAAACTAAGATCCAAGGTTGTTTAAATAAAACTTGGACTGGTATGTAGGGACATACGTGAAGGATTGGAATTCCGTAATTCCGTAAAGCGGAAGCGTGATTGAGACCGATTCGTAATTAATTTTGTTTAATCTAAAATACCAATACATTGCCAATAATCTTAGAACTATTCTAAATTTATATTAAGGCTAATCATACAAAAATATTAGATTTAAATCTAATTTATAGAGTAACAAATTACTTACTTTAGTTGACGACTCAGATTAAATTCACCAACTGCTTGTGAAATAATCACGAACTACTGCGAACACCACCACTATGGCTACACCGGTATGACTCTGAGACTTCTAGAGGAAGGAGACTGGTGGGAGTCTAGAGGGAGCCTTCAGGGGAATTCTCTAAGAGTAGGAGAATGAATGGGATACCTTTCACCCCACCCCAAGGGACCTATTTATAGGAAAAAGGCCAAGACCTTTTCCTTATAGGAAAAGGTCATGAATAAGATCAAATCAAATCTATTATCTTATTCACATTTAATTTAATAAATAAATAATTAATTCCATAATTAATTAATTATCCAATTAAATATCATATATTTAATCTTAGGGATTTTATTAAATTATTTATATTAATTTGAATCTAATTCATATTATTATTTGAACTCTTTCAAATATTTTCTCTCAAGAATTAATTTTGAAATTATATCAAAATAATATTATAAAGTTTCATAAACTTTATATTATAATGTATCAATATACATTATATGATTCCCCTAAATAAATTGAACACTTTCAATTTACAATTTATACTTAATTGCCTCAAGTCTCTTTACGAGCTACCAGTGGGACCTAATGGACCTACAGGTCAGAAGCTCCAACAATACGAGACTAATAGGCTAAACTCATTAACCAAGTTAGTCAACATTCGTTAACTGTGGGTCACTCCACTAAAGACCCACAGCTGCACTCTTCTCACTGTAGAATATTTCTATGTCCACGGATATAGACCAATGCAGTAAGTCAATCCTTCACGTGTGTTCGTAACACCAGCTAGGTCAAATTATCGTTTTACCCCTAGGTTACCTCTGGTTCTTTAAGTACCACTGATCTCTCTAATGAACAAGTTGTTTAGGGTCCAACCACTAAACAGGAGTTCCTCTCGGGCCAGGAGAGGATGGCGCGTCTTTGTTCAAGCTCCGGAATCAGCCCTTAAGGGAACACACATCTACTTACCCCAATAGGGGAAGGAGTGAATTCCATCTTGTACTGTTATGTTCCCAGCCCCCATTCGGTCTTGCCCCTGAAATGGTAGGATTATTGAGTCGGCGAACTGGCCACTCTCACCCATACAAATCTAAGGACAATCCCTCTTGAAAGGGGTTCATAACAGACTCAGGATTTGAGATTGAGTTTTCTAGGTCATCCTATTGAAATAGAAATCTAAACTAGTTAACGGCGTTACATCTAGTGGTTACTATTTCGCGGTCTGGTCTTATGCAAACTCATTGCATAGGATACCCCCACTCGCATGTCTACTACATGGATGCTTTGAATCATTGCATCTGTATCGAATACAAGGTGGGTCGTATCACATAGTGTCACCAGGATAAGGTACCCAGCCTTATCCCTATACTATACGTCTTTTAGGTTGTTACTTGGACACCGATCCACGTATGTCCCCACATACTAGTCCAAGTTTCATTTAAACAACCTTGGATCTTAGTTTATTGGGTTTAGGGTTTATTAATGCAAACTCGATTATTCAATAACCAAATTACTGTATCACTCAAATAACGCTTTATTGAGATCGATTAATTTGTTTCATTTACTATCGACGAGTTTTAGGGCATAAAACCCAACAATACGGGGATCAGTGTCCAAGTAATAACCTAAATGGTCTATAGTATAGGGATAAGGCTAGGTACCTTATCCTGGTGACACTATGTGATACGACCCACCTTGTATTCGATATAGATGCAATGATCCAAAGCATCCATGTAGGAGACATGCGGGTGGGGGTATCCTATGCAATGAGTTTGCATAAGACCGGACCGCGAAATAGTAACCACTAGATGTAATGCTGTTGACTAGTTTAGATTTCTATTTCAATAGGATGACCTAGGTAACCCAATCTCAATCCTGAGTCTGTTATGAACCCCTTTTCAGGAGGGATTGTCCTTAGATTTGTATGGGTGAGGGTGGCCAGTTCGCCGACTCAATAATCCTACCATTTCAGGGGCAAGACCGAATGGGGGCTGGGAACATAACAGTACAAGATGGAATTCACTTCTTCCCCTATTAGGGTAAGTAGATGTGTGTTCCCTTAAGGGCTTATTCCGGGGCTTGAACAAAGACGCGTCGTCCTCTCCTGGCCCGAGAGGAACTCTTGTTTAGTGGTTGGACCCTAAACAACTTGTTCATTAGAGGGATCAGTGGTACTTAAGGAACCAGAGGTAACCCAGGGGTAAAACGATAATTTGACCCAGCTGGTGTTACGAGAACACATGAAGGATTGACTTACTGTATTGGTCGATATCCAAGGACACAGAAATATTCTACATTGAGAAGAGTGCAGTTGTGGGTCTATAATGGAGTGAACCACAGTTAACAAATATTGATTAACTTGGTTAATGAGTTTAGCCAATTAATCTCACATCGTTGGAGCTTCTGATCTGTAGGTCCATTAGGTCCCACCAGTAGCTCATTTAGGGCGTTGAGGTAAATTTCTAAGGGAGAATTAAATATTCGAAGGTTTCCGAATATTAAGTTTAAAATATGAATTTGATTCATATTAAAACTATAGGTTAAAATTAATGCACATTGGATGCACATTAATACTATGGGTTATATGAGAGAGTTATAATTAAATATATGATATTTAATTATATTATTAGTTAATTATTGAAGTAATTAATTGTTTGTTTTAATTTAATTTAATTAAATTTGATTTAATTAAATTGCATTGAAACTATAGGTTATATGAGAATGATTATATAAATATGATTTATATAAACAAATTAAATCAATTATTGATTTAATCATTTAATTAAATTATTATTAATTAATTATTTATTAATAATTTTTTAATTAAATTGATTTATCACTTATGGTAACTGATAAATCGTGATGGTTCCCTATTAACTGACGTTACACGTTCAAATGGGAGAGAAAGTAGGAGAAAGTGAAGGCGGTTAGTTGGTGCTCTGATTCGTCTCTCTCGCTCTCATTCTCATTCTCTCACTCTCTGATTCTCTCTGCAATCACAATGAAGAAAATAATTCCCTTAGTCTCTTTGGGTTCCCACAAGCCACTCAACGATATCCTTAGTAGAATACTGGTGTCGCTTTGTGGTGGTGTCCAGCGAGGAGGCGTTGCTGGAATTTTTCTGCTAGAACGGGAATTTGGTGAAACGATCAAGGCTTCCAAGAAAAAGTAAGTTTTCTTTGATCTTTGATCAGTAGGATCAAATTTAGATTAGATCTAATTTTTTCTGAATTTTTTCAAGTAGTTTAGAATAGTTTACACCATGCTTAATCTCTTAGAATTCATAGAATTGTTCTGGAATTTTGGCCCAATGTATCGGTGTTTTCAAAGAAACCAAATTAATAACGAAAAGGTCTGATATACGCTTCTGCTGCAAGGAATTTTAATCCTTCATATCTAGCTTGCTCTTGACCTCTTTCAAGGGGAGATAAGCCTTTCTCTTCTTCTTTTGAATGGGTGAACCGACAGAGGCTGAAAGATCCGAAACTCGGAGTGGTTACTGATGTGTAATTTTCCTACCACAAGTGCACGGGTCAAGTAATAATAAAGTGATTGTGAAATCGAGTGTCGTCCTCTGGATTGGATTTTTAAGTTAGATTAACTACCATGAATATTCTTGTTCAATTTTATTTAGGGACCAAAAAGTAGTGAATTTTAGAAACTAAGGTAATGCAAATTAAAGATGTGAAATTCAATTGATAGAATACTTAGGGAATTGATTTCGTCAATTTAATCTAGGATTGATTTTAGGGAATGAATTATAACGCACAATGGTTTTATGAGTCTAAGAACCTTTAATCACAACTACCTCTCCTAAGTATAATTGATTCTCATGCAAATTAACTAACTTGATATCCCTATCTAAGCTCTTTAACATGCAAGGCATTTAATTCTTTTTGACCAATTCTAAAGTTACTCTAAATTCCGTCACGAGTTTAGAATTTCTACTTTAGTCATGCAATCTTAATTAAGTCTTCGCTAAATCCCCTCTCCCGAGCAAGACTCAACACTTAGATCATTCAACTAATGGCCAATTAATTGAAAGCATTAAATTAAGAATGCAAACATAAAACAATTGCACAATTCAACCCATAAATCAATCCATAAACTAAAAAGACTACATCAATCCCTAAGTAACAAGCTTAGCTACTCATACATGGCGTTACAAGATAAACTAAGCATGAAAAAGCCATTAAATCTAACTAAAGTAAGAGGGAAAGAAGATTAAACACTAGGTGGCCGAGACCGCACGTCCTCGTCACGATCACCACGAACAAAGTCTTCAATCCCGCTCTCCCCCTCTTGCTTCAGCTTCCCAAAAAGGGTTTTTTCTCTCAGTTTTCGACTCTAAATCTCCCAAAAGAAGTCCCCCAAATTAGACCTAATATCAAAATATATAGGGTAAAAATTCGGGACAGCGTCACGACGCTATCGCGATACCACGAATCTGGAAATTTCAACCGAGAGCGTCGCGAAGCTGTGACTTTTTTTTTTTTTTTTGCTCTCGGTTGGGCTGAATTTGACTTTTTCCAACTTGATCCTTTTTCGATCTTTAGCCGTTATTTATGTCCTAAACACGCAATTATCTCCAATATTTATTTCCTACAAATACAACACAAAAACGCATCATTTTGGCCAATAAATTATAAAAGACTAGCTTAATTAATTAGAGAAAAATAGCTAGCTATGCTCGCTATTAGTTACAAGATGAGAAGGGAGAAAAACTGAAAAACTATCCTAAGGACGAATTTCCAAGCTCCCTTTGCTTTTTTCATCTTGGTCGCCTTTTATAGACCTTGGAAGGTAGGGTTGGCTGTCGAGATCAGTGTGAGAGAGTCTTAGAAGGTAAAAGTCCACGATCCCTGGAGATTTAATAAGAGATTTGTGATTTTTGGATGAATATGTGAAGATCCCGTGAATCTCGGAATTCTGTCGAAAAGCCCAGTTGCGGCCGCAAAGTCGGTCGCAAAATCTCTATGCACTGCCTTGACACTTTAGTCTTCAGTTGAGGTTACTTTCCTTATTGGTTTGCTGGTGCATTTCGAACGCATCTTCCACATCTTCAAGACCAAACGTGGGCGCAAATCTTCAACTTCAACTCTTTTGCTCCGCTACTTATAATCTCCATTTGCGTGCACATTTCCCTTACAAAACTCTCTTCACAAAAACATTAAACTTGGATAAATTCTTGCAAAAGTAATATCTTTTTGTACATTTTAAGCATAAATTCTATACTTCTAAGATTTTCCACATGATCTTAAGACTTTTTCTATATTGACTCTAAGAGATAAGATTTTAAGCACAAAGTCCTTGCTTTCCAAGTAATAACCTAGGTTTTTAAGGCTAAATAACGCACATAAATAAGCGTTATTAGTAACTAGTGAGGAGGAGTTAGAGGATGACAAAAATTTGGCTAATTACCAATTGACTAGGGATAGGGAAAGAATGACCATTGTAGCTCACACCAATGGTATAAAAGGTTTGACTCCTATATGTTATCCATTAACTTTTGTAGAAGTAAGTATGATAGTTGTGTTTACTTTAAACAAATATCTAATGTTCAAATCATCTACTTACTACTTTATGTTGATGACATGTTGATTGCTTGTAAATCGATGCATGAGATAAACAAGTAAAAAGGTCTTTTAAAGAAAGAATTTGAAATGAATGGCTTAGGTAAAGCAAAAAGGATACTAGGAATGGATTAATGAGATCAATGAGATGCATGATATTCCATATGCTAGTACTGTTGGGAGTCTTATGTAAGTCATGGTATGTACTAGACCTGACCTTGCACATCCACTCAGTGTTGTTAGTAGATTTCTTGCTAATCCTGGTAAACAACATTGGAATGTTGTAAAGTGGATCCTTAGATATCTGGCATGTCACATGGAATTATGTCTTGTTTATGGTGGAGCAAATACAGTTTGTTGTAAAATGAATGAAATAGAAATAGTTGGATATGTTGATGTTGATTATGCTGCTGATACTGATAAGCGTAGATCGTTGACTGGTTTTATGTTTAAGCTTTTTGGTTGTACAATAAGCTAGAAATCTAGTTTACAATCTATAGTTGCATTATCTGCAACTGAATAATATGAGTATATTGCATTAACTGAAGCTATTAAGGAATCTTTATGGCTTAAGGGAATTGTATCTGAATTATGTTGTAGTGATAATGTTTCTGTAACTATATTTTGAGATAGTCAAAGTGCATTACACACTTATCGAAAAATCATTCTCACCACGAAAGAACTAAACATATTGATGTGCGTTATCATTTTGTTTGGGATGTCATCAATAATAGTTTAGTTTCTGTTAAAAAGGTTGCTACAGAATTAAATGTCGCTGATATGTTTACAAAAGCAGTTTCAAGTGAAATATTTAACCTTTGTGTGAGAATGTTGCAGCTTGAAAATGGGTGATAATTAAGGCAAAATAATTGGAAGCAAGCTCCACAGTTTTTGGTTTCTTGATAAATAGAAATCAAGGTGTAGATTGTTAGAATTGTTTTCAATTTATCAATTTCTAGTATTTGCTTACTTAAATTCAATTTAGAATATTGATGAATTAGGTATTTTTTAACTTGCTTCCATATATTTTTTATGCTTTAATGATATTTTTTATTTGGATCCAAAGATAAAAGAAAACCTCATTGGTTTTATCCCTTAGTTAAAAAGCTTTTACCCATTCATTTACCATTACCCATAAGCCTATATATACATATGATGGATGAGTGATGTATGTGTGTGATAGATGAGTGTGATGTGAGTGATGTACTATACCATTCATTTATTTCCAAGAGAGAGATTAGGGCTTTAAGAAAAGCAAAAAGAAGAGAAGATATTTCTCCATTCTTGCTTCCCCCATTTCCTTCTTTTTTGTTACTCTAAACCGAGAGAAACGGAGAGAAAGAAGGAGGAGGACTTTCTGTTGGCATCGTCTGGAGAGGGAGGAGAAGATCGACGCCGCTGCAGTCCATGCGCTGCCACGTGGGGTGTTGCTAGCGTCGGCGTCGTGGTTGAGAGGAGAAAGAAAGAATCGTTTTGGGTATTTTTTCTTCTAAGATCCAAATCCTCAAGGTTGTATTGCTCCTCTTCAATCTTTGAGTTGCTTTCTTGTTTAACCTCTTTTGGCTCTATTTTCTTTTTCATCGTACTGATTTATGCATCATTTCGATCTCTAATAATATTGTCTGGCAAAGGCCTATAAGCCCTTTGCAAGTGGAGTAGGTCTATTGACCGAACCACTATAATATCTTGTGTTCGATCTCTCTAAACGTTTTTTTTCTGCTTACTTTAATAATCTGTCCAACACTGTTTCTGGTAACAAAATGCTCTAAAACTTGGATAATTCTTGCTAATAAACTGTAAATAAACTCGGGATAAGTCTAGGGCATAATAACAAATACAAATAAAAATAAATATTAAAATAAAGTAATACATTGGAAAATTCTTACCTGGTTATTAATTGTTTTTTAAGAAAAAACAAATTGTAGTCTATCTATTAGTTTCAAAACTCAATATTTCGCCATTGAAATTTACAAAATTGGTTCTTTTTTTTTAAATAACTTACAAAATTGGTTCTACTTTCAACCTTTTGTTTGCTAGAATGATAGAAATTCAATATAAATTTCTATGATAAAATAATGGGTTTTTTTTGGCCAATTATTACACATTTTATAATAATACCTTGCTTACATGACAAAATTAATCACACTTAATTTGTTTTTAATTTAATACAAATTAAACATAAAAAGACTTTAATAGACATAAAATTGTTTTATTAAATATTTTTCCATTACTTAAATTACCAAATTATTTGTTAATTATGTGTTTAATTAAATGTTAAAATATAAGTTAGATTAAAGATTGTTTACCACCCCTAATGGTATAGGCACTACTGCAAATTTGACCTTTGTTGACAGCTTTTCGATTTTCAATCTCATATTTGTGATACATTATCTTAAAAAAAAAAAAAGAAAGCATATATTATATAATTACAGTTAAGTTGTCATTGGATTACACATAATGTATATGAAAAATCAAACTCTTTCTCGAATGACCTTATTCTAACCAAATACATATATATCATTCACAGATTGTAAACGTCCTATAATTGGCTCCACTTAAATGGTCTTATTCTTTTACCTTTGATATATCAAGGGATAAAGAGAATTTCAAATATTGATTGATATCATCCTCCACGACAACGTTGGTGAGCAGAGCAACCTCGATTATGAGGATTAGCAGGAATAGGTGTAGAAATCGATGAAGAACAACCTGGAGGTGGTGTTGGCTGATTGCATTGGTCGATTTTAAGATGTTTTTTCTCCGCTGCTACTTCTTGGCCCATCACCAACATGCTAATTAAAACCAAACTTATCACCCATGACTTCATTTTCTTTCTCTCTGATCACGATTTCTTTTCGTCTTCTTTCTTCTTTTGTTGCTTCTTAATGACTTCTCTTTGTCTTTCCCTCCATATTTATAGGTTTAAAAAATGGAAAAATGCTAGAAAAACGTTAGAGAGGGGTGGAGAGGTTACCTAAAATTGATAGGAGCCTAGAATTGGTGGATGGCTAAGGTGGTTTTCTATATTTTCTTTCTTATGTGGGCAGCTTTTCGATTTTGTTGTCCCTTGTGGTTAAACATTTTCTCATTTTATTCTCCTTGGAGATGAATGTTAAAATTCTTATATGACATTATCCTTAGTAGTTGGCAGTAACTTGGATCATATTTGGCCACTTCAAAATTTTTGTCAATTTTTTAGAAATTTTCCTCTCTTAGGTGGTTAATTTCTCCTCTGAATTTCTTCCAACTCAATAACTATCCTGACATGTAAATCTGTGGTTAACAAATTTATTAACAACATTGGTCAATAGGGGAAGGGTATAATTGAAAACCCTTTAAGGTCGAAATTGGAAAGGCACTCAAACACTAGGGACTATAACATATATTTAGCCTTTTCTTTGGGCCTTAAGTCGTTTTAAATTTATATCCATGGGTGTCTAAATGTGTGTTCTACATCTTTTTTTTTTTTTAACACGATACGACCCATTAAAAACCTATGCTCCATGTTGCAAGTGCCATTATATAACTCTTTCCTGATATATATATGGGTTGACTAACCACTTTTACCTAGAGGAAAAAAAATCAAGTAAATAATATTTCGACAAATTGAGTAGAGTTTTCGATTTTGAAAAGGAAAGATGTTGATGCCAAAATCTGGGTAGACAGAACTCACCTGACCTTCACGTGACAGAAACGGTAAATTTGTATTAGGAGAAAGACGTGGCCTGCAAAACAAGGTGAATCTACGATGCTTAAGTCATCAAGGAGTAAGATGAGAAAGTAAGAGAACAAAAGGAGGAGTAGAGTCCAAAGAATAGTTTCGGGATCCCTTCTTCAATGACGAAGATGAGTTTATATATTTTTTCATGCCTTAGGGTTTCTTGGCATTTGGAAACGATTCGGGATGAACCAGGTGGAACCAAGGCGGTTAAGGGACTCCAGGAGCCATGCGGAAGGGGAAAGAGTTGGCCTTGGCCGAGGCCGAGCATGGCCCACGGGGTTCGGCCAAGCCTGGCCCAACCTCTTTAGCTCGCCTCTCTTTCGGGGTCCACCTTCTGGTCGCGTCTTCGGGTTGGTGTTGTGTTGTCCTGCTTAGTCCTTGAATTCTGGAGTTGTCCAAAATTACTAATAACATTAAGCCCCCACTCTTGAATTAGGATTCAGGTGAGGCTTATCGCTATAAGTCGAGCTCCTTAAGCCTAATTTAAGAGTATGATCCTCGTCCTATGCTAACTCATGTGTGGATTTCCTATTATCCTGCAAAAGAGAACGACAACTTTAAAGTTTAGGGTCAGCCTCGGCCTCGGCCAGATGGCTTGGCTTGGCCATGGTCTTGATGTTAGTGTGGGTCGTGTGCTCGTGGGCACCAAGCTCGAGGGCTCGGGCTTGCATGGAGGCGTGGGCACTAAGCTTGAAAGCTTAGGCTCGCATGTAAGTGTGGACACTAAACGTGGAAGCTTAGGCTCGCAGGTAAGTGTGGGCACTAAGTGTGGAAGCTTAGGCTCGCATGTAAGCGTGGGCACTAAGTGTGGAAGCTTAGGCTCGCATGTAAGCGTGGGCACTAAGCTCGAGGGCTTCGACTCGCATGTAAGCGTGGGCTCTAAGCTGAAAAGCTTAGGCTCGCATGTAAGCGTGGGCTCTAAGCTGAAAAGCTTAGGCTCGCATGTAGGCATGGGCTCTAAGTTGAAGGGCTTAGGCTCGCATGTAAGCGTGGGCTCTAAGCTGAAAGGCTTAGGCTGGCATATAGTCTCGATACATTCCTTGAAACACGATCTGAGCCTTGAAAGTGAAAAACTAGGACTTGACATTAATAATAATGTTTACATTCAAATTTGAATGGTAAAACAAAAGAGAGACATCTACTCCTACCTACTAAAAGTAAAATGAGCAAACACTGCTCTGATTGCATGATAAATGCACAATAAGTAAAAGAAAACTAGAACTCCCTAAGCTCAGACTTAGTGTGTTTTCAAGAATGTTGTCCTCGATCCTGACATGAAGTATGGTCGGCTCGGCCTCGGCCTCGGCCATGGGAGGGTCTGCCTCAACCTTCAATGGATTTCTAGAAGGGGTTCATCATTGCCTTTGCCTTTGCCCTTGCCTTGGTCATCTCTGGTCGGCCTCAACCTCGTTGGTGAACTCCTTTAGATACCTGTTCAGATTCAGTGCGTCAATTTTGTCCTTCAGTTGAATGTAGTTCCTACTTGAATGTCCATGGTCTCGATGGAAGAGGCAATACTGGTCTTTGTCTTTTTGTCAGGGTTTGACTTCAGCTTTCTAAGTACGCTAAGGAGGTTTGTATTCCAAATTTCCATCAAGATTTTCTCTTGTGGGATTGAGGTAGGAGTGTATTTTTCAAACTTACTTGTGTAGTCTCCTCGGTTTGGTCGGCCTTGGCCATGGTTATGGTCGGCTCGGCCTCAACCAACCTCGTCCGTCTGTTGTCTCTTGTCTTTTTTTTTGTCCTGGTCAAACAAAAAATGCCTTTTGTGTTCTTCCTCTGACTTTTTTGATGTGTGGCCTGCGTTGTTCTGTAGCTCCCATAAATTGTGAGATGAATGCTCGAGCTAGTTCTTTGAAAGAGTTGATGGACCTCCTTTACAACCTTTGAAACCATCGCTTTGCTGACCCTATTAACGTGAAAGAGAAGGCACGACACCTGATTGCATCTGAAATGCCATGGAAGTCCATCCACGTCTTGTTGGCGTCTAGGTGCTGCACTAGGTCCTTCTTATCATCATACGGCTTGAATGTGGGTACCTTGAACTTCAGGGGAACCTCGGCTTTCATGACTTCATCAGTGAAGGGTGGATCAACTTGGTCGATCAGATCTTCCAAGTCTTGTACTCCAAAATCTTTTGATTTTTGCAGGTCCCCTTGGAGATTTTCAAACTCCTTTAGTGTGCTCAGAAGCTCGGTATTCCAAGGGGGATTGTCCTTCTTGGTCTTGACTACTCTAGCCTCAGCCTCAGCTGCTCTAGCCTTGGCCTCGGTCTTGACAGCTTTGGCCATTTTGCGCTTTTTCTCAATCAGGTTCCTTAAGTCTATTCTGCGGCGTATACTTGGTGTCGAAACAGTGTGGTCGCGTCCCTTATACGTGCTTTGTTCTGGGATCCTCAGAATTGTGCGATCTATAGGTTTGAGCCCCCCGACCTTGATGGTCGTACTGGTGGTCTTTCTTTCCTTCGATCCTGTCTTCAACTCTTCAACGTATTTGATTGGCTCCTTCCCCTTCCTCATATCTCTAATCAACTCTTCCCTATGGATTTTGGTGCTAGGACAAGGTTTATTCGAGATACGAAGTATCCTAGACAAACTACGATCTATCCCACTCACCTTATCCTCTAGGGCAGTAATTTTGGCGCCAGCCTCTTCTCCTCGGCCTCAGCTCACTGGCCTGTTCGTCTTGGTGACCTCTACGTGTCATTATTTTCTCGTGATTTTTGTGGATGACGGTTATTTTCTGAAGGTTCTGTGTTTGGATTCAGGTTTTTCTTCTCCATTCTCTTCCTCGTCAGATAACCGATGTGCAAATCTTACTAGCAAGCTTTCTTCCGCACAGACGGCGCCAACTGTTGATGCCAAAATTTGGGCAAGTAGAACTCACTTGACCTTCACGTGACACCAACGGTAAATTTGTATTTGGGGAAAGAAGTGACCTGCAAAACAAGATAAATCTACACACCGGTGTGGTGCTTGCCTGATAACGCTCATTTATGTGCGTTATGTAGCCTTATAAATCTAGGCTATTATTTGGAAAGCAAAGACTTTGTGTTTAAAATCTTATCATTTCAAGTCATTTTAGCAAAAGTTGTAGAATCATGAAGAAAATCTTAAAATTATAGAATTTAAGCTTAAAATGTACAAAAGGAGTTATTTTTGTAACAATTTATCCAAGTTAATGTTTTTGTGCATAAGACTTTGTGAGGAAGATGCACCCGCAAGAGGAGAGTAAAGGTAGCGGAGCAAATAAGTTAAAGTTGAAGAATTGTGCCTGCATCTGGACCGGCGGATGTTGGATATGCGATCAAAATGCGCTCGCAAGTCATATAAGAAAAGTAGCCCCATGCTAAAGACAGACTTATCAAAGCTATGCATAGGAAGAATTGCGCCCGAGATGCAGCCGCAACTGGGCTTTCTGACAGAATACCGAGATTCACAGGATCTTCACAGAATTGTCCGAAAATCTCCAATCTGGTATCAAATCTCTGAAGATTGTGGATTCTTACCTTCCAAGGCCTTCTCACACTGATCTTAGCAACCAACCTCACCTTCCAAGGTTTATAAAAGGGGACCAAGATGCAAGAAGCAAAGAGAGCTTGGAGTTTTCGTCCTTAGGATAGACTTTTAAGTTTTTCTCTTCTCATCTTGTAATCACTCCGAGTTCTGGATTTTCCAACCTCTGTCGGCTCCTCCATTCGAACGAGGTAGAGGAGAAAGGCTTGTCTCCCCTTGAAAGTGGACAAGAACAAGCTAGATAGAGAGGGGAAAATCCATAATCAGTCTTGACTTTATGTTTTGAACTTTCTGTTTTGTATTCTTTTTCTAGCATCATTGTACTTGCTTTTCTTTACTTTTCAATTGTAAGTTAAATTATTGTACTCAAGTTTTTACTTAATATGAATTCTAGTTGTTCTTATATTTTGAGTTTTCTTTCCTTTATATTGTGCACTTTATTTTCAATTATGAGCTAAGCTTCTACTTGGAGGTTCAAATATGTGGATTCCTTGAGTAGAAGAGAGCCCCGCCTATGCAAAAGCAACTTTGCTCCCTCGTAGCATTTTTTGTTCTTGTTGAAAATTAAAGTTTATTATTACCTTAAATTGGCCACTTAGGTTAACATAGTTTGTATTTAGCTAATGTTAGAACAATAGTGGAAAAGATCCTAGAAATAGGACTTTGTTTTCTTGCATCCTAGAAATAGGACTGGAACCACTAGAGTTTTAAGAAGTCGTGAGCATATTTATCTAAGTTTCAACTAGCCCTAGAAATAGATGTCTAGTTGACTTAGTTTTCTAAAGGCACCTACAGCGAAGCTGAATAGAAGTCGGACGTAACTCACAATCTAGTTGTTAGGGCAATTACGGGCGCAACTGAGAGATGCTATCTGCATGATGTCTATGTGGGCAACATAGATAGTGATTCTCGGTCGTTCGCATTACCTGAGTAAATTGTGGACGCATAGGTGGTTGTAATCTAAAGCTTAAGGTTGAAACTATTTGAATTCTCCAGCTTATCTCATTGAGTTTTTATCGTTTACTTTTGCTTGTTTATTTTCAATTTTTTCCTTAAACCAAAACCTCAATCAAACTATTTTTCTTGGTTACCAATCGTGACTGCAAATTTAGAGGAGGTTCCAATTTTACAGAATCGTGTGTTTCTCAACTAGTCACCATTTCCCTTAGGTACGATATTCGGAATACTTTTCACTTTAGTACTTGGATAGTGTATACTTGCACTCGAGCAAGTGTTGCGCATTAGCAGCGCCACACACCATCATTGCCACACTGCCTCCGATGCTTTAGTCAGCAAGGAGTTAGATAAGAAAGTAACAAAACAAGAGGAGGAGTAGAGTCCAAAGAATAATTTTGGGATCCCTTCTTCAATGAGGAAAAGGGGTTTATATACCTTTTTCTACCTTAGGGTTTCTAGGCATTTGAAGAAGATTCGGGCTAAACCAGGTGGAACTGGGGCGGCTAAGGGACTCCAAGAGCCATGTGGAGGGGGAAAGACTCGGTCGAGGGCAAGCATGGCCCACGAGGTTGGGCCAAGCCTGGCCCAACCCCTTCAGCTCGCCTCTCCTTTGGGGTCCGCCTTCTGGTCACGTCTTCAGGTAGGTGCTATGTTGTCTTGCTTAGTCCTCGAATTTCGGAGTGGTCCAAAATTACCTATAACAAAAGATAAACAGGATATTATAAATTCTTAACAAGGATATTGAAATCTAGAGATTAGGTGATACTACTGTTAATTCCAATATCTAATTATAAAGAGAGAAAGGGGATAGAAATATGAAAGTAAACATAAGTTCATAAATAATAAAAAAAAAATACATTGATTTCAATAACACACGGTTCAAAACATATTCTCCCATAACACATACTTATGCAGTTAGTCTATCGTCATTCCATTCGCCTAATAAATCATCATGATTTAACTCTAATGATTCATGAATAATCTATAAATCAACTTAATATTTTAATTCATGTAAACTAATCAAACAAAATTTTTTAGAAGCAAATTATAGGGAGTGAAGCTTCTCTCAAGGTTGAAGTGTAAGATAAATGGTTAGAAGGTGAGTAACCATTAGATCCTCCCAAAATGAGAGCTAAAAACCTATATAGGTAATATGCATAAATAACAATAATCCCACCAAGAGGGTTGCTAAAACCCAACTCAAAAACATAATTATTGTTCATTATTGAATTTGAATGTGGATATAATAATTGCTCATAGTGACAGCTAGAGTAATTGGTTAGGCCTAGAAATGGATAATGAACCAGGACTTATTAATAAACTCATTTAATAGCGCTAAGGACACTTAGGTTGTTAAAATGTGTTAATTGGAATTAGGAGAAGCCGTCAGGAGAACCTATGTCAACAAGAAGGTTGTAGATTTATAATTAGTTGGACATAATACTTAGTGATCGAAATAACTATTAGACTATATTTTGGAATTCAAGACCGCGCCTATCATTTGACTTGATCTCCCTCGCTTGTGATTAAAATTGCTTGATCAAAATTATTTTATTGCTTTGTTTAGTTTTCAACCCCGTCTTTCATTGCATTGTGATCCCTGGATAATGTCTGTTTATGATGTGGAATTTTCCTTACCGCAAGCGCACGGGTCAAGTAATAATAAAGTGTTCGTATAAACGAGTGTCGTCCTCTGGATTGGATTTTTAAGCAAATCAAGTATTGTGAATTATCTTGCTCAATTTTATTTAGGGATCAAAAAGTAGTGAGTGAATGAAATGAAAACTAAGTCAAAGCAAGTAAAAAGTGGAAATTCAATTGGAAAAACACTTAGGGAATTGATTTCGCCGATTTAGTCTAGGATTGATTTTAAGGAGTAAGTTATTATGCACAATGAAATTATGAGCCAAAGACCCTTTAATCACAACTACCTCTCCCGAGTATAATTGATTCTCATGCAAATTAACCAACTTGATATCCCTATCTAAGTTTATTAATATGCAAGGCAATGAGATCTTTTGACCAATTCTAAAGTTAATCTAAAACCGTCACGAATTAGAAAATAAACTTTAGTCATGCAATCTTGAGTATGTCTATATCAAATCCCCTCTCCCGAGCTAGATTCAAAACATAAATCATCCAACTAATGGCCAATTAATTGAAAGCATTAAATCAAGATTACAAACATAATAAACATTGCACAACTTAAACTATAAATCAATCCATAAACTCAATCAACTACATCAATCCCTAAGCTACAAGTTTAGCTACTCATGATTTGTATTACAAGCTCAACTAAACATAATAAAGCCATAAGGTCTAGCTAAAGAAAAGGAAAGGGAAAAGAAAACTCAATGTAGGCCGAGACCGAACGTCCCCGTCACGATCCCCACGAACAATGGGTTGATTTCCGCTTTTATCCCTCTTGTTCAGCCTCAATCCTCTGTTTTCTCCTCTGTTTTACGGCTCCAAAAATATCCAAAAGAGTTCCCCCAAGAAAGAAAGCTTTTATTCTGATTTTTCGTCGTAGCGTCGAGACGCTATCCAGACAGCGTCTCGACGCTGTCTCTAAAACACGCGCGTCTGGAATGGAAATAACGGTAGCGTCGAGACGCTATTGTCACAGCGTCTCGACGCTGTGACGCTGCCGCCTCTTCTAATTAAGGAAAACCAGCGTCGAGACCCTCCAAGAGTGGCGTCTCGACGCTGATGGGCAGAATGCCCTCTTTTGGCTCCTTGTTGCTTGAACTTTCCGGTTCTTTGGCATATTTTCACGTCCCGAACACCCGATCAACTCCAATTCCACGTTTTAGCTCTAATCATCGCTTTCCTACAAAATAAACAATAAAGCACAATAAAATGGCCCAAAAATCATAAAAGACTAGCTAAATTAAATAAGTAAAAGTAGCTAGCTATGCTCGCTATCAGTTTATAAGTATTTTTAGTGTTTAGCTTGTTATTTTTCCTGAATTTAAACTATTTCCTGAGGATTCGATACTCGGTAAATACTTACCATTTTATATTACTTGTGGCTCATGCGTTTTCGGCACATTCAACAAGTATCACAAAGGGGTCTCTAGCATTTTTGGTTTTACAGAACACTCCCTCTCTCAATCTCTCTCATCTCTACACAAAACAACTCTCTCTATGTTTTTTATTCAAGATTTCCTTGCAACTCATGAGTGATCCCACAATCACTGGCTTAATAATCCATAGGATAGCAAGGTTGCTTTGGTGGTGGTGTCTACTGCACATTAGGTCCCAAGTCCCAATGTGTGATCGTGATCAGTTTGTGACCGAGGTACCTTATCCTTGTAACACTATGGATGCGGCCTACTTTGCGAACAAGGCAAACGACGAGATCCTGTATCGTTCATGTAGAGACATGCGAGTAGGGGCATCCTGTGTAAAAGAAGTTTACACAAGACCGGACCAAGAAGTGAGTCACTCTTACTTTATAACGTCGTTTCCTGGTAAAACTAACTATTTCATGCAATGACCTAGGTAACTCGATATTAATCCTGAGCTTACTATGAACTCCTGTTTGTTTAGGATTATCCTTTGATCTGCATGGGTGAGAGTGGCCAAACAGTGCCACTTAATAAGCCTACTATTTTGGGGATAAAACTGGATGAATAGCTGGGGACATAGTATTGCAAGATGGAATTCACTCCTACCCGAATCAGGGATAGTAGAAAGGTTGTTCCCTTAAGTGTTGACTCCAAGTCTTGAACAAGGGGCTCTACCCTCTCATTGGCCCGAGAGGGACTCTGTTTAGTGGTAGGACCATAAACAAATTGTTGATTAGAGGACCAGTGGACTTAAGGAATCAAGAAGTGCTATAGGGGTAAAACGGACCTTTTGACCTAGCTATAGTTACGATCACTGGAGAAGAAACTGTCCCAAATTTCTTGCAGAGAAGAAAGCACAAAAGGTTGAAGCTGCCAAACTAGGTAAATATGATTTACTCGTTATTGAAACATGTTTAGTATAGCAAGATGACTCTATCTGGATATTAGATTCAGGAGCGACTAATCATGTATGTTCTTCTTTACAGGAAACTAATTCCTGGAAGGCACTTGGAGAAGGCGAGGTGACACTCAGAGTAGGAACGGGAGATTGTTGGGTTTTATGCCCTAAAACTCGTAGATAGTGAATGTAAACAAATTTTATACTTGTAATTAATAAAGTGTTATTTAGTTTCTGCAATAAAATGTTATTGTTAAATATTGCACTATTTGACCCAAATCCAATAAACTAAGATCAAAGGTTGTTTGTATGTAACTTGAACTAGTATGTGGGGACATACGGGGATCGATGTTCAAGTAACAACCTAAAAGGTCTATAGTATAGGGATAAGGCTGGGTACCTTATCCTGGTGACACTATGGATACGACCCGCTTTGTATTATGATACAAACACTATGATCCAACGCGTTCATGTAGTTGACATACGAGTGGGGGTATCCTATGCAATGAGTTTGCATAAGACCGGACTGCGAAATAGTTAACCATTAACTATAACACCATTAGTTGGCTTGGTTTCTATTTCACTAGGATGACCTAGACAACTCAGTCTCAATCCTGAGTGGATTATGGACTCCTGTTCACGAGGGGTTGTCCTTTGATTTGTATGGGTGAGAGTGGCCAGCACGCCGACTCAATAAGCCTACCATTTTGGGGACAATACTGAGTGAGGAGCTGGGAACATAATCACACAAGATGGAATTCACTCATTCCCGACTCTAGGGTAAGTAGAGGTGTGTTCCCTTAAGTGGTGTCTCCGGGACTTGAATAATGGGCCCAACCCTCTCTATGGCACGAGAGGGACTTCTGTTTGCTGGTTGGACCTGAAACAGGTTGTTCATTAGAGGAGCACTAGGGACTTAAGGACAAAGATGTAGACCAGGGGTAAAACTGTAATTTGACCCAGCTAGGATACGAACACACGTGAAGGACTGACTTGTAGTATTGGTCGATATCTGTGGACACAGAAATATTCTGCAGTGAGAAGAGTGCAGCTGTGGGTCTTTAGTGGAGTGACCCACAGTTAACGAATGAAGACTAACTTGGTTAATGAGTTTAAGCCGATTAGTCTCGTATCGTTGGAGCTTCTGATCTGTAGGTCCATCAGGTCCCACTGGTAGCTCGTAAAAATACTTGAAGCAAATAAATATAAATTGTAAATTGAAAGTGTTCAATTTATTTGGGGAATCATATAATGTATATTGATGCATTATAATATAAAGTTTATGAAACTTTATTATATAATTTTTTGAATTAATTTCAAAAATTAATTCATGAGAGAAAATATTTGAAAAGTTCAAATAAATTTTAATATGAATTGGATTCATATTAATTTTAATTTTAATAAAATCCCTAAGATTAAATATGTGATATTTAATTGGATAATTAATTAATTATTTATTAAAATTAGATATTGTTCAGATAATAGATTTGAACTTATTCCTAGACCTTTTCCTATTAGGAAAAGGTCTTGGCCTTTACCTATATATAGGACCCCTGGGGTGGGGTGAAAGGCATCCCATTGTCTCTCCTTCTCTAAGAGATCTCTCCCAAAAGACTCCCACAAGTCTCCTGCTTCAAAAGTCTTAGAGATATATCGGTGTAGCCGATTGGTGGTGTTCGCACAAGAGGGTTGCTGAGTTTTCAATCTTATTAGCAAGAAAAGGAGAATTGATCAAGGCTTTCTACAAAAGTAAGTTTTCTATGAAATCCTTGATCACTAGGATCAATCTAGTTGATCTTTTAGCATGTTTATAGCCTATGTACAACCCATTAAATATAGATTTATTGTTGTAATATTTTGCAAATTGTATTGGTATTTCAATTAGAATCTAAGACTCTGAGTAGGTTCGGTAATACTTTCCGCTGCGTGGGGCTTTTATCCCTTCAGAGATGTCGTCTCAGCCGAGGCAGTGGGAGTGCTACAGCTATTATGGAGATAGTTACATTTTGCTGGAAAATGTTTTGTATGTTCCTAGCATAAAAAGGAACTTAGTTTCTATCTCTTTCTTAATAGAACAAATGTACAAAGTATCTTTTGAAGTTAATGAAGTGTTTATTATCAAAAGAGGATTCCAAATTTGTTTTGCTAAACTTGAAAACAACCTGTATGTGTTAAGACCGAATGAAACTAAAGTTATATTTAATACCAAAATGTTTAAAACAGCAGAGACCCAAAATAAAAGACGAAAAGTTTCTCATGATACTCTTCTTTGGCATCTGAGACTAGGACACATAGATCGGAATCGAATAGAAAGATTGGTTAAAAGAGGACTTCTAAATTAGTTAGAAGATGACTCATTACCACCGTGTGAATCTTGTCTAGAAGGCAAAATGACCAAACGACCTTTCTCTGAAAAAGGTTATAGAGCCAAAGAAACCCTAGAACTTGTGCACTCAGATCTTTGTGGTTCAATGAATGTTAAAGCACGAGGAGGGTGTGAATATTTCATAAGTTTTATTGATGATTATTCAAGATATGGGTATCTTTACCTAATGGTTCATAAGTCAGAGGCCTTTGAAAAATTCAAGGAGTACAAAGCTGAAGTTGAAAACAAATTAGGTAAAACGATTAAAACTCTTCAATCTGATCGAGGAGAAGAGTACATGGATTTGAGATTTCAAGATTATTTGATAGAACATGGAATCACTTCCCAACTCTCAGCCCTTGGTATGCCACAATAGAATGATGTATCAGAAAGGAGAAACAGAACCTTGTTAGACATGGTTCGATCTATGATGAATTATGCTCAACTACCTGATTCATTTTAGGGGTTTGCAGTGGAAACTACTGTATATATTCTGAACATGGTTCCTTCCAAAAGTGTTCCAAAAACACCTTACGAGTTATGGAGAGTGCGTAAAGGGAGTTTACGTCACTTCAGAATTTGGGGATTCCCAGCACATGTGTTGGTGCAAAACTCAAAGAAATTAGAACGACGTTCAAACTTATGCCTATTTATAAGATACCTAAAGAAACGAAAGAAGGTTTCTTTTGTGATCCTCGAGAAAACAAAGTAATTGTATCGACAAATGCCACATTCCTTGAGGAAAATCATATAAGAAATCATCAAACACGCAGTAAACTAATACTTAAAGAGATTTTCGGAGAAGCTATGAACAAACAAACAAAAGTTGTGAGTGAAGTTAGTCCTTCAAAACAATCTCAAGATGTAAGAATGTCTCGACGTAGTGGGAGGGTTATAATACAACCTGACCGTTACATGGGTTTAACAGAAACTCAACTCATCATTCCCGATGATGAGATGAAGGATCCATTAACTTATAAACAAGCAATGGATGATAAAGATAAGGACCAGTGGGTCAAAGCCATGAACCTTGAGATGAAATAAATGTATTTCAACTCGGTCTGGGAACTTGTAGATCAACCGAATGATGAAAAACCTATCGGTTGCAAGTGGATTTACAAGAGAAAATGAGACCAAAGTGGTAAGGTACAAACCTTCAAAGCCTGTTTGGTGGCCAAAGGTTATATCCAAAGAGAAGGGATTGACTATGAAGAAACCTTCTCACCAGTTGTTATGTTAAAATCAATAAGAATACTCCTTTCCATTGTCGCTTTCTATAACTATGAAATTTGGCAAATGGATGTCAAGACAGCGTTTCTGAACGGTAATCTTGACGAGAGTATTTACATGGTCCAACCAGAAGGGTTCGTAATCCCAGGAGAAGAGCAAAAGGTTTGCAAGCTTAAAAGATCAATCTATGGATTGAAACAAGCTTCTAGGTCCTGGAATAAAAGATTTGACACTGCAATCAAATCTTATGGTTTTGAACAGAATACCGACGAACCTTGTGTATACAAAAGGATCGTCAATTCTACTGTAGCTTTATTGATTTTATACGTAGATGATATCCTACTCATTGGGAATGAAGTGGGAGTACTGACTGATATTGAACAGTGGTTAGCAGCTCAATTCCAAATGAAAGATTTGGGTGGAGCTTAATTTGTTCTAAGGATCCAGATAATAAGGGATCAGAAGAATAGATTACTAGCACTGTCTCAAGCATCCTATATCGACAATATTTTAGTTCGATATTCGATGCAAAATTCCAAAAAGGGTTTATTACCCTTCAGACATGGAAGAATTCACCTATCCAAGGAACAAAGTCCAAAAAGACCTCACGAAGTAGAGGATATGAAGTGAGTTCCTTATGCATCAGCAGTCGGTAGCTTGATGTATGCAATGTTATGCATACGACTCGACATATACTATGTTGTAGGTATTGTCAGCAGATATCAGTCCAATCCAGGTAAAGCTCATTGGACTGTCGTTAAGAATATCCTCAAATATTTGAGGAGAACAAGAGACTATTCACTGGTGTATGGTTCTAAGGATTTGATCCTTACTGGATACACTGAGTCAGATTTTCAAACCGACATAGATTCTAGGAATTCTACATCGGGATCTGTGTTCACTCTTAATGGAGAAGCGATTGTGTGGAGAAGTATCAAGCAGGAATGTATTACTGACTCCACGATGGAAGCTGAATACGTTGCAGCATGTGAAGAATCAAAAGAAACAGTTTGGCTTAGGAAATTTCTAATCGAGTTAGAATTAAGTAGTTCCTAACATGCATCTGTCTATCACTCTCTATTGTGATAATAGTGGAGCAGTTGCAAATTCGAAGAAACCTCGAAGCCATAAACGAGGAAAGCACATTGAATGCAAATATCATCTCATCCAGGAGATTCTACAAAAGCCCTCATGGCTAAAGTGTTTGAGGGACATCTCTAGAATTTAGGACTACGAGTTTTTAGCATTTGATGTAATTGCTAATTACCTGACATTTTGTAACCTCACTTGAGTTTTAGTCCAAGTGGGAGTTTGTTGGGTTTTATGTTCTAAAACTCAAAGTTTGTAATCTTTTTTGTAATAAAGATGTTATTTAGTGAATTGTTTGTTTATATACTTTAAATCCAATAGAAACATCCTTTGTTATAATATGAGATACTCGAACTATATTATAAATATGGACAGGGATCAAGTTCTAGTATATAACCTAAATAGTCTATAGTATAGGGATAAGGCTGGGTACCTTATCCTAGTAACACTATGGATGCGGCCTACTTTGCGAACAAGGCAAACGACGTGATCCTGGATCGTTCATGTAGAGACATGCGAGTAGGGACATCCTGTGTAAAAGAAGTTTACACAAGATTGGACCAAGAAATGAGTCACTCTTACTTTATAACCTTGTTTCCTATTAAAACTGACTATTTCGTGCGATGACGTAGGTAACTCGATCTTAATCCTGAGCTTACTATGAACTCCTGTTTGTTTAGGATTATCCTTTGATCTGCATAGGTGAAAGTGGCCAAACAGCGCCGCTCAATAAGCCTACCATTTTGGGGATAAGACTGGATGAATAGCTGGGGACATAGTATTGCAAGATGGAATTCACTTCTACCTGAATCAGGGATAGTAGAAAGGTTGTTCCCTTAAGTGCTAGTTACAAGTCTTGAACAAGGGGCCCCACCCTCTCATTGGCCCGAGAGGGACTCTGTTTAGTGGTAGGACCATAAACAAATTGTTCATTAGAGGACCAGTGGACTTAAGGAATCAAGTAGTGTTATAGGGGTAAAACGGACTTTTTGACCTAGCTATAGTTACAAACAACCTGTGAATGATTGACTTACTAATCATGGTTATATCGAGTGGACAGAAATATATCTACAGTGAGGGTAGTTCAACTACTAGGCTATAGTGGAGTGACCCGGTAGTTAACGGATGTTGGTTAATTAGGTTAAAATAGTTTAACCGGTTAAACCTTGAACCATTGGAGCCCATGATCTGTAGGTCCATTTGAAGGAATTGAATCTCTAACGGAAGCGGTTTTCACGGAGCATGATTTAATTTCGATTAAATAGAAAACCAATACGTTGGACAAAATCATATAGAAACTATTTCTAATGAAATTTCAGATTAAGCATGCAATAAATCCAGATCAAAACGACTTTAGATTAGGAAAACTTACATAATCGAAAACCGAAAACAACACGATGCTCCAAAATTTGTTCCTTTATCTCCCAACGGACACCACCACACGAGAACACCCACTACGCTCTTGGATCTCCTTGAGATAACGATTGTGGGATTGTTCTCTGTATTGGAAGGGAAAAATACAACAAGGAGGTTGTTGGTTTTGAGAGAGGTTTGAGAGAATTTTTTGTTTTCTGTGAGTTGCCGTGAGTGACCAAATTGATTATAACGCCCCCAAATGCTTAAGAGACTATCTAAGTGAACTACTAATCTTAGTCACATTATTCTTTAAGGTGCTACCGAAAATTCGGCAACATAACGACGCAATTTTGCTCAAACCCAAAATTTTACAACCTGCTAAAGCATTAACATAACTCTAATACAGTTGCAACACGATTACGAGTCAGATCTCGTAACCATTCCCATTCAATTATCGCAAATCAAATTGAGTCTAGTTCAAAACACAAAATAAAGAAAATAGATAACCATTATTCTAAACAACACCTCCTGACAAACACAAAAATTCATCTCTCCTAACAATGTTTAAACAACCAGAATCTATTAATGAATTAAACTTGTAAGCTTTGCTTTCTCAAGCCTGCTCCTCAGCATCACCAGGCTCGTAGTGCAAAATCTGGCGGTGGGTCAGTACAAAACCACGGTACTGAGTAAGTGGCTCACACCTGAGGAGCCATCAAACAACATACAACATACATGGCAACATCCTGTTTTTCAATAACAATAACATGCCTTATATATGAGGTGAACAACATACATATTGTATCATACTCAATTATATAAACGTGCAACTAACCATGCACCTAACACATGAATTCCGCACCATGTCATGCACACTCAATTTCCACTCAAGCTACATAAGCTCACTCAATACTCGTAGCCCTCACAAGCTCTCTGAGACTGACTCCTTCGAGTCACGCCGACCCCTGACCATATTACCCAGGGCCTCGACATTTCTCTACGGTGCTCAGCGTTCGACCCTTGACCATATTACCCAAGGCCTCGAACTGTGCATCGCCCTTTGGTCATATTACCCAAGGCACCCGATGCTCCTCTTAATCCATTGGTGACATACCACCCCTCGACCATTTTTACCCGAGGCACCTGGTATTCGCCCAACTTTCCTTTTAGACACACAAGGTCCTCTGACCTCACTCTCACTAGAATGCATGAATCCTACTCATCATGCTTCTAGACCATGTTTCATGCCAATGACATGCTCACAAACTAGAATGCACAATCCAAACATGCTTTCTAAACCATGCATTAAGCCATAAAACACATCAAGTAAACAAGATGCTCACAACGTTATACTCATGATTTTTAATCAATCACAATGAAGCAACATATTTAACACAACAGTTTCACCATATCAGCTTAACACAGTAGTTCATCATGCTCAAAACTCGTCATGAACATTTAACACATACATATCTATACAACATATGATAGAACCAAGCAAGTAAAGCACACAACATGCTAGCACACAAGCAAACATACCCCACAGGTAGAATTCCACTTACAATCGCTCTAAAGTGCTCCTAAGCAGCTCTAACTCTTCCTGAAATAAGAAAGATAAGGCCTAGAAGTTAGAACTCAGTTCGAAGACCTTAAAATAAGTTGAGAGAGGACTAGGAAGAACCTTCTTAGCCCAAAATCAACCTTAAACTCGATTCGAACACTCTAAAAGTCGTTAAAATCTTGTTATAGGGAAGTTCCATGGTTAGAATCATACTTTGAACACTCCAAAATCAAACTGAACCTACAAGAAGGTACCCAATGCTTAGAGACTAATTTACAACACATACATGAGTCCGAGAAAGAACATAATAGTGTTGTCCCTTACCGAAAACTAACCAAAAACGACCCTTAGCCTTATTCGAACACTCTAATATCATAATGAATCTGAGACAAATGATACTCAAAGGTTATGGACTAATTTACGGTATGAAATCGAGTTCAAAAGTACCTTTAGCTTGTTGTTACTTACCAAAAGCTCGCCGAATAGCCTCAAATCCTTGCTGTTTCGAGGTCATAAGAGCCTAAAATCGCATAAACAATGTCGTTAAAGT
Source organism: Luffa aegyptiaca (assembly GCA_017139565.1). Taxonomy (NCBI): domain Eukaryota; kingdom Viridiplantae; phylum Streptophyta; class Magnoliopsida; order Cucurbitales; family Cucurbitaceae; genus Luffa; species Luffa aegyptiaca. The sequence continues at coordinate 32,586,961 of CM029397.1, forward strand.
GTGGGTAAATCCAAACCGAGATTGATTATCAATGGGTGGATGTCAGACTTACCGAAAGAAGGGAGAATCGAAATTGTAATCGGTTGGAAATCCAAACCACGCGCAAGAAAGGCTGGAGAGATGCGATTCAATGCATTTCCTTGTCGAGCTCGCATGGGTCGATCTGCAAGTTATACAACAGCGCGGGTAAATGGCTGAATCAAGGAAAGGAAGCTTCAAGGATGATGAAACTCACTGAACAAGCAAGGAAACTATGTGGGTTTTCTACCTCAATGCTTGCTGGAGTCGCGCCGCCAAAGGTCCTACCATCGGACCTATTCGTGGGGGCAGCGTCGCACGGCTGGGACGAGGGGGAGAGAGAGAGCCGACGAAACAAGATGGAGAAGCCGATGGTTGTGGGTCTGTTACGCGCGAAAACGAGAGAGGGAGGAGAGAAGTCACAGCTGCGTTAAGAAAAAGGACAAGGGGTAGATGGCTGAGTGAAGAAAAAAGAAAGAAAGAAGGGAAATTCTAGGGTTTTTTCATTATTCTTCTTATTTAGGATTATTACTTTAATTTACACCTTTAAAAAATCCAATCAAGTCCTAATTTCCTTTCTCAATTTAGGGAATCTTGGGTAATAATGTTGGGGTTTATGTCCTAGAACTTAAGTTTTGTTATCCTTTATATAAATAAAGATGTTATTCAGTGAAAAATGTTTATTAACATCTTAATAATCCAATAGAAACATCCATGGTTATAACATGAGATACTTGAACTATATCATGAATATAGACAGAGATCAAGTTCGAGTATATAACCAAAATGGTCTATAGTAAATGAATAAGGTTGGGTACCTTGTTTTGGTAACACTATGGATGCGGCCTGCTTTGCTAATAAAGCAAACAACGTGATCCTGGTTTGTTCGTGTAATGACATGCGAGTAGGGGCATCCTGTGAAAAAGATGTTTACACAAGACTGGACCAAGAAATAAGTCACTCTTACTTTATAACGTCATTACTGTTAAGACTGATTATTTCATGCGATGACCTAGGTAACTCGATCTTAATCCTGAGCTTACTATGAACTCCTGTTCGTTTAAGGTTATCCTTTGATCTACATGGGTGAGAGTGGTCATAAAAGTATCATTCAATATTCCTACCATTTTGGGGATAACATTAGATGGATGGTTGGGGATGTAGTAAAGCAAAACGGAATTCACTCCTACCCGATACAGGGATAGTAGAAAGGTTGTTCCCTTAGGTGCTGAGTTCGAGGCTTGAACAAGGGGCCCCACCCTCCCATTGGCTTGAGAGGGATCTTGTTTTATGGTTGGACTATAAACAAATTGTTCAATGGAGGACCAGTGGACTTAAGGAACTAAGATGTACTATAGGGGTAAAACGGACATTTGACCTATCTATAGTAACGAACGACCTGTGAAGGATTGACTTACTAATCATGGTTATATTCAGTGGATGGAAATATATCTACAGTGAGGGGAGTTCAACTACTAGGCTATAGTGGAGTGTCCCGGTAGTTAACGGATGTTGGTTAACTAGCTTAAAAGAGTTTGACTAGTTTAATCTTGTACCATTGGAGCCCATGATCTGTAGGTCCATTAGGTCCCCTTGCTAGCTCGAGACTAACCTTTGGAACAATATGATGGATTAAATTATGAATTACTTTAAGTTTATGTTGAGAAAAATGAATAGATGTGATAGGTGTTGACGGTACATCGAGTTTTGTGAAAACCGAGTATGTGTGGATTTTAATATTTAAATATGATTTAAATACCGAGAACATGAATATGAAGTCATGATAGGGAAAATAACATTTCGGAAATGTTCGGGTAAAGTGGCAAAATATTAATTTAATATTAAGATATTAAATTAATAATTAATTATTTAATTAATAATTATTTTTAAATTAATTTTGAATTAATTTAAAATTAAGAAATTGAAAATGATTTTTCAATTTTCAGATTAATTAAATTAAATTAGTTAGTGGATTAATTCAAGATAATCTTGAATTAATTAAAATCAAAATGAAATTTGATTTTTTGGAGGTGGAGTGCATGGTGTGACTAAACCCATGCACTCCTCTCTCTTAAGCCACTTAATACTCCATTAAATTGGAGCTGATTTGGTGGCAATCCCTGGGTCTTTTCTTCATACTTAATCCCTCTATATAACTGAAGAAGAAGGCTGAAAGAATCAAGAAAGAGAGGTACTGAAATTCTACCAAAATCCATACTCACATCACCCACTTTCATAAGCTTGTTTTTCAAGCTTTCTCTCTAAAATTCCATCACTTGAGGATCCCACAATCCGTTCCAAAGGCTTGAGGATAACAAGGAAGATCCTTTGGTGGTTCGTGACTCATTGGTGAAGAAAAACAAGAAGCTACTCCAACCAATTTCTCCATTGAAACAAGGTAGGCAAACTGTCTCTGTTTTTCTTCATATGAACAACATGTCTTTGGTGATCAAATTGAGCTTCTTATGTGCCTAAGATCCAAAATTGCTTCCGCTTTTTAGATATTAACACTCTCAAATAATTTATTTCCATAACCATAGATATTGATATCATCCAACTTTTTATCCTAATCAAAATTCCCTTGACTGAAATAACGTAAATCCCTTCAACTTAACTTCAATTTAAACCCATAATTAATCCAAAATATCCTGAAAAAGGCTTAATTTCGAAACGCGGGGCGTTACATTGATCGATTGTTTCAACCCCCATCAGCCACCACGTATGATTAGGTTGGGAAGTTACAATTAACTTCTCTAACCAATCCTGGCCTTTGATCTAAATCAATTAGATATGGACCCTTAATTAATTAAATAATAATTAATTAATTAATTAATTATAATTAATATAATTAAATCAATTATAATATAAAGTTTTTAATTCAATTTAAATCATATTTAATCGAATTAAATTGGCCATTCAATTAATTCTCAATTAATTGAATCATACACTAATTAAATATCAAATATTTAATTAAATTTTATAATTGAATCATATTCAATTTTATCTCTCTCATTTAACCTATAGTTTTAATGTGCATCAAATAAACATTAATAAAAATCTATAGTATTAATTTGATTAAATCACATTTAACCAAATTAAATTAAAGGGAAAAATACACTTTTGGTCCCTGAGGTTTGGGTTAGGTAGCACTTTGGTCCCTGAGTTTTAAAACTCAACAAAATTACCCCTGAGGTTTGGATTTCGTTACACTTTTGGTCCCTCCGTCTAATTTTCTGTTAAACTCTAACAGTTTGCTGACGTGACACTATTATTTTAATTAAAAAATATGTATTTTTTAATTTTTCTAAATAAAAATATATTAAAATAATAAAATTATTATTATTTTATTGTTTTTTTAATTCTTTCTCCCTCTCTCTTTTTATTATTCTTCTTCTTCCTCCAGCCAGCTGACCGCCTGTACCTCCAGTCAGCCATCGCCGTTACCACCGGCGGCCAACCGATCGCCGTGGCGGAGATTTTTTTTTTCCTCTTCCTTTCTTCTTCTTTTCTTTTTCCTCCATTCCTTTCTCTTCTTTCATGTTTAAAAAAAAGGGACTAGCACTTATCTCCCTCTCTCTAACCCTTATTTCTTTCTCTTTCGGTTACATTACAGTTGCAACCACGCAACCCAAACCAGACACTCTGTTGCAGCTAAAAACCAACTGCAAGATTCACCCCTTTCTTCGCGATTTCTCTCTCTCAGATCCATTGCACGCAGCTGTTGAACCACGAACTCGAGTAGCCAGCCTCGATCGAGCCACGCCGTCACCGTTTGCAGTGTCTTTCCGTCTGAATACCAGATCTGGAACGAGCCGCGTCTTTTCGGTGTCGATAGTGACTGGGTATCATCAATCTGGTCGTGGGCTTTGGTGAGTGGGTATCGTCCCGTCTTTCCTGATCTGGTTTTCAGGCTTCGATGTGTGGGTATCGCCGATTTGGTCATGGGTATCGCCGACGGGGGAGGGAGGACATGGCAGACAAAGGCAAAGACGGCGGCCACGCAAGTTTTCTCGACGGGAAGTACGAATTAGGCCGCATTCTAGGGCATGAGACCTTCGCCAAGGTCTACCATGCGCAGAATCTGCAAACGAGGAAGAGCGTTGCGATGAAAGTGGTTGGGAAGGAGAAGATCATCAAAGTCGGTATGATGGAGCAGATCAAGAGAGAAATCTCTGTTATGAAAATGGTGAAGCATCCAAATATTTTGGAGCTTCACGAGGTGATGGCGAGTAAATCAAATATCTATTTCGCGATGGAGCTTATCAGAGGCGGTGAACTGTTCTCTAAAAAAAATGTCGACCCTCCCTCCTCCCGTCGCCGGCGCTGGAAAGGGAGGGAGGAGTCCTCCTCTCTCTCCCTCTTATTTATTAAAAAAAAGTGAAGAAATGGAAGAAAAGAGAGAGAGAAAGAAAAAAAAATTCACCGGCGAATGGCGGTGGCCGCCGGCCACTGGAGTTGAAGAAGAAGTTGAAGAAGAAAGTGTTGGAGAAGAAAGTCAGGAAGAGGAAGAATAAGAGAGAGAGTGATAAAGAATTAAAAAAAAAATAAAATAATAATATTTTATTATTTTAACATTTTTAAAATTTTTAAAATAATTTTTTTATTAAAATAATAGTGCCATGTCAGGAGCCGTTAGGATTTAACAGAAAATTGGACGGCAGGGACCAAAGTGCTCCTTATCTCAAACCTCAGGGGTATTTTTGTTGGGTTTGAAAACCCAGGGACCAAAGTGTAACTTAACCCAAACCTCAGGGACCAAAAGTGTATTTTTCCCTAAATTAAATTAATTAATTCTCCAATTAATTAATTTATGAAATAATCAAATATCACATATTTAATTAAATTCATAATTCTCCCATAAATTAATTTCGAATCATATCCAAAATTAATTATAAAGTTTTAATTCTCTAATTAAACTTTATACTATAGCGTATCTCCATACATTATATTAATTCCCTTAATAATCAAGACTCAATAATCTCCGTACCCGTTTCGAGCTAGCAGGTGTACCTAATGGACCTACAGATCAGAAGCTCCAACGATACGAGATTAATTGGCTAAACTCATTAACCAAGTTAATCAACATTCGTTAACTATGGGTCACTCCACTACTAAAGACCCACAGTTGCACTCTGCTCACTGTAGAATATTTCTGTGTCCACAAATATTGACCAATAACGATAAGTCAATCCTTCACGAGTGTTCGTAACGCCAGCTGGGTCAAATTACCGTTTTACCCCAGGGTCACCTCTAGATCCTTAAGTATCACTGATTCCTCTAATGAACAATCTGTTTATGATCCAAACAGCAGTTCCTCTCGGGCCAGGAGCGGATGGGCGCCCTTGTTCAAGACCCAAAATCAGCCCCTAAGGGAACACACATCTACTTACCCCAATAAGGGAAAGAGTGAATTCTATCTTGTAATGTTATGTTCCCAGCCCCCACTTGGTCTTGCCCCTTAAATGGTAGGCTTATTGATTTGGTGAACTATCCACTCTCACCCATACAAATCTAAGGACAATCCCTCCTGAAAGGGGTTCATAACATACTCAGGATTTAGATTGAGTTACCTAGGTCATCCTATTGAAATAGAAACCTAAACTAGTTTAACGGTGTTACATCTAGTGGTTACTATTTTGCGGTTCGGTCTTATGCAAACTCATTGCATAGGATACCCCCACTCGCATGTCTCCTACATGGATGCTTTGGATCATTGCATCTGTATTGAATACAAAGTGGGTCGTATCTCATAGTGTCACCAGGATAAGGTACCCAACCTTATCCCTATACTATAGACCATTTAGGTTGTTACTTGAACATTGATCCCCGTATGTCCCCACATACTAGTTCAAGTTTCATCTAAACAACCTAGGATCTAATTTTATTGGATTTGGGTCAAATTGTGCAATTTTAGTAACAATAACTCTTTATTGTACAAATCTCAATAACAATGTATTGAGGCAAGTAAACAATTTGTCACCATTCACTATCTACGAGTTTTAGGGCATAAAACCCAACACCATTAGGTCCCCTTGCTAGCTTAAGGAATAAACTTTGGAACAATATGATGGAAATAATTCGAATAAGTTCAAATTCGGTTTAGGGAAAACATCTGTCATATTGGATATTACCGACAAGTCGGGTTTTTGGTTAAACCTAATTGTGAGAGTTTAATATATTTAAATATGATTTAAATATTGAGCTCGTGAATAGGGATTCATGGTTAGAAAATTACATTTCGAAAATGATTGGGATTGGTAGTAAAATATTAATTTAATATTAGATATTAAATTAATTATATAGTTGATTATTTAATTAATAATTATTTTAAATTAATTAAGAATTAATTTAAAATTGAAAATTCAAATTTTAGAATTTAATTTTCAGATTATTAATTATTGAATTAAAAATAACTAAAACTCTATTTCAATTGAATTATGAAAATTAAAAAAGAAATTGAATTTTAGGGGGTGGAGTGCATGGTGACTAAACCCATGCACTCCCCTCATTAAGCCAATAAATCTCACTTAATTGTGGGATCAATTGGTGTCAAGTTTTGGTGCCTCTTCTTAGTTGAGTTTCCTCTTTACATAGAGGTTAGATTGCTGAAGAAAGAGCTGGAAATCATAGTGTTAGGCTGCCAAAATCTCACCTCAAGCTCATTCACTCAAAACTCTCTCTAGCTTGTCTTTCAAGCTCTTTCCCTCTCAAATTCCATCACTAGAGGATCACACAGTCCGTTCCAAAGGCCTGAGAATAGCAAAGAAGATCAAGTGGTGGTCCTTGACAAGTTGGTGAGGATAAACAACCAACCAATTTGTTCAATTTCAAGATCTAAGAGGTTGGTACCCACTGTCTCCATTTTTCCCCTTTTAGACAGCATGCTTTGTATGATCAAATTGATGTAATAATGTGTCTAAGATCCAAAATTGCTTTCGCATGTTAGATATTAACACCTTCACATAGTGCATGGGCGACAAGGAAGCAGTGGTCGCTGTGTCGTGATGCTAGCTCTGTAGCGTGTCAACGCTGCGGCTTCTGGAAAGCTTAAATAGACCATTTCCAGTTGTGAAAAGAGAGTCAATTTCGAGGGTTTTTACTGTAATCTTTGTTGGGGCTAGTGCCCTAAAACTCTTAGATAGTGAATGAAACAAATAGTTATATACTTGTTCGATAAAGTCGTTATTGAGTTATTGTTCACTTAAATTATTAAATAAGTGAATTGCACATTAAATAACCCAAATCCAATAAACTAGAATCCTTGGCTATGATATGAATACTTGAACTATATGTAGTGACATAAAAATGGATCAAGTTTAAGTGATAGCTTAAACGGTCTATAGTATAGGGATAAGGTTGGGTACCTTAATCCTAAAAAAACTATGTGACGCGGCCCACTTTGTATACAGTACAAACGATGTGATCGAGAATTGTTCATGTAGAGACATGCGAGTGGGGGCGTCCTATGTAAAAGAGTTTGCATAAGACCAGGACTGAGAAATAAGTCACTCTTGCTTTATAACGCCGTTTACTAACAAGACTGACTATTTCAATGCGATGACCTAGGTAACTTGATCTTAATCTTGAGCTAACTATGAACTCCTATTTATTCGGGATTATCCTTTGACTTGCATGGGTGAGAGTGGTTCAACATCGCCGACTCAATAAGCCTACCATTTTGGGGAGAATACTGGGTATATAGCTGGGGACATAGTCCTACAAAACGGAATTCACTCCTACCCAATTTAGGGATAGTAGAAAGGTTGTTCCCTTAAGTGCTGACTCCAAGACGTGAACAAAGGGATCTCGCCCTCTCATTGGCCCGAGAGGTTTTAGGTTTAGTGGTCGGACCACAAACCAATTGTTCATTAGGGACTCAGTGGAGACTTAAGGAACAAGATGTAACTTCAGGGATAAAACGAACATTTGGCCTAGCTCTAGTTACGAACAACCTATGAAGGGTCGACTTACTAATCATTGTTATATCGGGTGGACGCAAATATATCTACAGTGAGGGGAGTTCAACTATCGGGCTATAGTGGAGTGTCCCGGTAGTTAACGAATGATGGTTTACTTAGTTAAAAGAGTTTAACCAGTTAATCTCGGATTGTTGGAGCCCATGATCTGTAGGTCCATTAGGTCCCCCTGCTAGCTCATACGGAATAAACCTTAGAACATATGTGATAAGAAAGTTTGAAACATTCAAACTCAAATTAGGGAGTAGTCGTTATATTTAACGTTAAAGTTTAATTACGAATTAAACTGTAAAATTCGAGAGAGTTGAAAATATTTAAATAAGATTTAAATATTGAAAATATATATGTGATACATATTTCGGTTTGAGTTTGAATAGTGATTCGTATTCAAGTAAACCAACAGTGGAGGAAGTGAGGATTGGTGCAAACAATTAAATTAATATGATTAATTAAAATTGTTTAATTAATTAAAACAAATTAATTTGTTTAAAATCAATCATGGAAATTTGATTTTTATTTGTAAAATTAATTTAACAAAATTGAAAATTGAGTTCAATTTTGGGTGGTGGATATGTGATTCACCTCACATATTTTCTTATGTAATGACACCTAAACCCATGAGAATACATCACTAGTTTTGCTGGCTTGTTTTGGTGAATTAGCTTGCATGCTACTCTTGTATATAAGAAGAAGAAAAGCTGAGCAAAAGAGTTCTGATTGCTGGAGTTTCTCACAAAAACTTAAAAAGCTTCCAAAGGTTCCAACTCTCTAAGTTCCATTTTTCTCTCATTCAAATCATCACGAATTCGAGTCCCACAACTCGTTCTAAGGTCGGAGGATAGCGGGGAAGACTCTTGTGGTTGTCTACAACTTGTTTGTGATCCATAAACACCGAAGGAGCAGCTTGATTTCATCCAAAAAGATTGGTTATTCTTGCACTCTATTTTTCTTCAATTTTTAGCATGTTTTTCTAAAGCAAAATTAATGAATTTGAGAGGTCATCGATCCAAATTGCTTCCGCTAGTGTCTCGTACGCTCCTTTATCTCGATCCAGCACTAAAATTGGGGGTTAGGAGAAAATTTGGAACCTTGTTGAAGATCTTGGAGGTTGGGATTGATGGACATCGCCACGGGAATGAGGAGATTGACATTAATTTGAGCATTTTCTTCCGTTTTTCTATACTTTTAGTTTCTAGATTAGGTGTAATTAGAAATTATTTTATGTGTAATGATTATCAGTAGTTAATTCCTATATTCTATGGGTTTGATGTAATTTGTTGGACGTTTGCTTGATTAATTAGATGATTTGGCTTAATTGGCATTTATATTAATTTGTCCATTTTGTGCTTAATGTTTTTAATCACCTGATCAATGATTAATTGAATTGTTTTCTATGTGTAAACTTGACAGAGAGAAACTTGGTTTAGAACTGAATGCATGACTGATGTTTATTTATCTGAGTGACAACGAGATTAAATAAATAGTCGTTAGAGGTTGATAATGAAAGGTCGTAATAACATGCTTAGAGATAATTATAAAGAGGAGACCGACAAGAGATTCTTTATCAATGCATGAGAATAGGAGGAGATTGGCAAGAGAATCTTTATTATTAGGCTTCTAGACTTATGAATTGTATGTCTAAATTAATCCTCATTAGCTAGTTGGTTCAGCAATTAAAGGTCCGATTAATGAATACCCTAGAATTATCCCTCGAGATTGTGTTTCCATTTATCTTTTGTTTTCTAGATTAGCTTTTGGTTATTCTTTTCTAGCGTTAGATTTTGCTCTCTAAATAAAGATAAGCAATAGTATTCACAGTAATTAAATGAATAAAACCAATCCATGTGGATATGTTACTTTTATACTTAAAATTACTATATTACTTGACCCGTGCACTTACGGAAACACATAAAAATACAAACGTTCAGGGAACTACATTTAAAAAAAATATATATTTTTCAACAAGGACTCTGGTTGGTTTGTAGTCGCAATTTACCTCTGGCTCAAAAAGCTGATTTTGTTTTGTACGAATTTTCTTTGTATGTTAAGATTGATGCATGAGCAAAGGGCCTTGCCCCTTTTGTCTTGATCCAAAGATAGTGAAGGTTTTCCACGAACATTGTAAAAAGAAAAGGAGAAATGGAAGAGAGCGAATAGAGAGTTAAACTCATTGGTGATTCCAAAGATAGAGAGTTATGTTGCCGAAATTTCTGATGGATCCACCAGTTACGTTGTAGACTGATAACGCTCATTTATGAGGATTATTGAGCCTTAAAAACCAAGCTTATTGATTGGAAAAAGCAAGTGTTTGGTGGCATATTTCATGCCATTTTGTGTGAATTTATAGAAAAAAAAGATTAACGTGTGTTTCAATCCTTGATTTTTTAAATATTAAATATTAGTAAAAATGTGTAAGAAGAGTCATTTTTGTTAAGAAAAAGTTTAAATTTTAATGGTTCTGTGCAAAAGCTATAAAAATGACTCATATAAGCCCAAGATTGCGCCCACATTTGAAGAACGAAGCTGGAGAGGGTTAAGTGGAGAGCAACAAAAAATCCACTCCATTTGCGGCTGAAAATCTCCCAAAAGATTTAAAATGAAATGCACTATAGATGCAGCTGCAACTGGACCTAATCAATAGAATCTTTTCAAAATCACAAATTTGACGATTCTCCAAAGAACTTATAGCAAATCTCCTCAAATCAAAAGATTATGGTCGGATATGGCTTCTCACACTAATTTCGATAGCTAACCCTAACCTTAGAGGTTTATAAAAGGCAGTTCGAGCTCTAGAATTCATGACTTCAGACTTCTACTCAAATTCTTCATTAGTTCTTCCATTTTTCAGCCATCACTCCACATTCCTCAACTCCATTTAGCCTTTGTTAGACACTCCGTTCTAAGGAAGTAAAGTGCAAACACTTGTTTCTCCATGAGAGGAATGGAGTAGGTTTTAATTGCTTTCTTTCATTCCTTGTGTTATAGGTAATTCTGGACCACTCCGGAACTCAAAGAGCTAAGTAGGACAGCACAGCGCCAGCCCGAAGATATGAGTAGGAAGCGGACCCTGGATGGATATCAGACGAAAGGGGTTGAGCCAGGCTTGGTGTTGAATTAGCTCTAAACATAGATGTTTTAATTTCTTAGTTTTCTAAAGCCACCAAAACTGGTGTTGAATAAGTGTTGAATGTGACTCACGGGCTAAGTGTTAAAATGACAAGTTTCTAGCAAAACTCAATCGCATTGTGCTTGAACCGTACAAAACTTGAAAGAGTGAGATGCAAGCCCAAATTAGCAATAATCATTGATTGGATTGAACCTAGTGAGTAGTTTGCAGGCGCTTTAAGATTTTGCTCAGTTTATATGCATGGTTGTAAGGAACATGAAAAAACATATGAAAACGCGTGGTCATATAGGTAAAATGGAGTAGTATCAAGGGAGATATGATCAAATTATGATTGTCACCTGGCGGTAGACAATCGATCATCTTTGCGATCATCTATACTGATGTTCGTATTTTGATCGTATCTTTTCTCATACAACTCTGTTTTAGTTATATGACCACTCATTTTAATATGTTTTTTCATATTCTTTACAACCATGCATATAAACGATGAAAAATCTTAAAGGATCTTGATTTTTGGTGTCCTAAAAATTGAAATTAACTAATTTTGAATTTCATGAGGCATTAAACATCAATATCCTTTAATAATTTTCTCATTTTATAGTCATGGTTGTAAAGAACATGAAAAAAAAAAAAAAAAGAGTTTCCAAAGGTCAAGTTATTCTTGATAGAGTTTTTGTATTTGGATCATTTCTCCAAATTTCAAAGAAAGCTGGAAGAAGATGAAGGTAGGAGGCAAAAAGAGAGGGGGAAAGGATTTGGGGGCTAGGGTTTCACCTTCCTTTTCTTTCTCTTTAATTTCTCCAATAAATAAAAGATAGTGAAAAATTTATGGCTACTAAATTCCCACATTTTCTCTTCTTTACCAAAATTAAAACCACAAATGGTAGAACCTAAAAGATCTGTGATAAAATCTGGCTAAAAAGGATTTGAGATCCGTTTGGAACTTGGAAAATAAAATCTAAAATTATATCTCCAAATTAGAGAATCATATATTTAAATAAAAAAAAAATCTCTTTTTATTTTTAATATTCAAGAAGTTTTATTTAACGAAATTAATGATAAACTTAAATTCTATCTTTCCAAGTTAGAATCCAATACTCAAAAAAAAAAAAAAAAAAGTTAGAATCCATAAGTAAGGAAATTCAATTAAATTAGAATGAACGGACCAAAAGTGATTTAAAGACATATCTTGACTCCAAAATAGCTTAATTTTGAAACGTGGGTCATTACACTTATAATTTCTTTTTATTAGGCGAAATTATATATATATATAATATTTACAACCAAATACTAGCTTTTAAATTTTGAATTCAAATTTAAAATTTTTAAATTGGAAGCAAATCATGTTTTTAAATTTAGTGAAAATAAAAAATTTGATTTTACTTTTTATTTAATTCTTTCTTTTCAGAATAAAAAAAAAAAATCATCAAATCACAAGCCAAACGGCGCCTTAACTCTCCTCGTTCAAGAATGTTTACCTCCCCAAAGGGTCGGGTAGGCACATAGGTCCAAATTCTCAATCCCATATTTGTGATATAGTGTCTTAAACGAAAAAGACATATATTCTACCATTACAATTAAGTTGTCATTGGATTACACCGAATCAAACTCTTTCTTGAATGACCTCATACTAACAAAATACATACATCATTCACGAAAATGAAATAATCATATATAAATTGGCTTTTCCTAAATGATCCTATTCTCTTACCCTTCACATATTAATGAATACATGGAGTTTGAAATATATCGATTGGCATCATCCTCCACGACAGCCAAGAGCAGCAGAGCAACCTCGATTGTATGGATTGGCAACAAGAGATGTGGAAACCTCACTTCCAGATGAAGGACAACCTGGAGGTGGCGTAGGCTTATTGCAATCAATAAGTTTAAGAAATTTTCTATCTGCTGCTACTTCTTGGCCTGTCACCAACATGCTAATTAAAACTAAATGTTGGGGGAAATTACAAATAACAGAGGAAATTGGAGAAAATATTGAAAAACAAACACGTAAACAATTAGGTTGAAGCGGGGGTATCTCGCTCTCTTTAAGGAGATTGAAGCCCTCTGCGGTGTATAATTCTTTATCAACCACTGTTGCAGCAAGTATTCTCAAGCCTGTCCCCTCCAGGATACAACAACCCAACTGAAACGTTGTGTAGCTCAAACCACTTTGCACTAAGAGGTCGAGCTCAAAGCTCCACAACAAAGAACACCCCTCTTTTGGCCAATTGCTCTTAAAAGAGCAAATGAGAGAAATATGAGAAAGTAGAAAGAAAAGAAGATAGGAATTGTTGTATTTCTTGTTGTGTCTTGAAAGTGTTTGGTGTGAGAGGTATTTATAGGATTTTCATGTTCTTCAAATTTAATACAAAACAAAAGTAACCAACACATGTTAATACCAAAACTCTCCACCAAATAAGTTTTTCTCTTTTAAATAAGATAAAACCCCTCCAAAATTAATTTCTAAAGGAAACTCTTATTTAAATATTAAAATGTTACAACACTAAACATATCACCCATGAATTCATCTTCTTTCTTTACGATCACACAAGATTTTCTCCTCTTCTTTGTTCTCTTGGTTGCTTCTTAATGACTATTCTCTTTGTCTTTCCCTCCATATTTATAAGTTTCAAAAAATGGAAAAATGCTTAAACGAAGTTGGAGAGAGAAGAGGAGATGCCCTAAAATCGATCGGGGCTTAGAATTGGTGGATGGTTAAGGTTGTTTTCTTTATTTTTCTTTATTATTATAGGTGTTTTTTTTTAATTTAGCATCTCTTATTGTTATGACAGAAACCGTAAACCAACGAACAAGAATGAAAGGACGAAGAAAAATGACACACGGATTTAAGTGGTTCACTAACGGTGTGTTATAGGTCCACGGGCAGAGGGAGAGAACAATCTTCTTATGACGAGTAAATTCGTATGCAGATTACAGAGATTAGAGAAAAATAGGTTAGGAGGGTTTATATATGGCACCACTCTTAGCCCTAACATAATAGGCCCAAAATAAAAGCCCAAAACAAAAATCATAATCTAATCTCTATACATAATTTAGCTTAGGGGGTGTTGCTCCCAAACCCCACTGTACTTGGTCATTCGGAGCGCTTCATATCAGATTCAAGGCATATCAACACTTATGTTTAAGATTTTCTAATTATACCTTTCTCATCGTGAGTGTTAAAAGTTTTATGATGATAAGCTTATATAACATTGTTCCTCACTTGATGGAAACGAGGTGGAGAAGAAATTTGGCCACCTACACATTTTTGCCAAGGACTTAGAAACTTTTCTCTGTTAGGTTACCTAGTTTCTGGTCTAAATTTTGTCAATTCAATAAGTAGTAAACTTATTGTGAGCCAATTTTTATTTGACAAGATTCAAACTTCTGAAACAATGAGGTCTAAATTGGAAAACCACTCAAACATATTAGGGACTAGAACATATATTTTGCCTTTTTTCTTTTAAGTCTTACTCAACTTGTTTGAGTTTATGTTCATGGCTTTGTAAATTTGGGTTCTAGTTCTTCTTTTCCTATATCTAACTGTAAAAGAGAAAGAGGATATAATTATAAAGGACAGTACTATGAAAACTTAAGAAGCTCCAACGATCAAGGTAGGGATCTGTTGCAAGAGATTGAAGCAGAACTTAAGAAATTGTATATTAGAAGCAAGGAGTTTAAGTAGTTTTTGTTTTTCTATTTTTTTGCTATGCCTTTGTAAGATGATGGGTGACTCCTCTTGTAACAGTTGCTTTTAGATAGCTTTGGTCGCATCATGCTAGGATCCTTAAGATTGTTGGAAGCGTGTGATGGACACTCACAAATTTAGAATCAACTAAACAATATCTGACAAGAAACAAAATCACTAAGGCCTCGTTTGATAACCATTTGGTTTTTGGTTTTTAGTTTTTGAAAATTAAGCTTATACACACCTACTTCCACCTATAAGTTTCTATGTTTTAGTATCAATCTTCTTTCTTGTTTTAAAAAACCAAGTCCAATTTTGAAAACAAGAAAAAGTAGTTTCCAAAAACTTGTTTTTGTTTTTAGAATTTGGCTAGGAATTCAAAGGGATCCTTAACAAGGATGAAAGTCATGGTAGGGAATTTAGGAGAAAACAAGCATAATTTTCAAAAACCAAAAACAAAAAACCAAATGGTTATCAAACGGGACCTTAAGAATATTTGAGAAGTACTTTGATATGCATTAGTTTTACCAAAAAAGTTAATCTTGAAATCTTAGTGCATCCAAGGTATAATTCTGCATTAACTTCATTGAACATTGATTGAAACTTATTCCTACCTCCCACACTGCTAGCTTTTGTTTTAACCCTACTTGAGTTCTCTTTCACCAAGATGTTCATTGACTTTTGTCAAATCTTTGAATAATTCAATCATTTCATCTTCCTTATCTTTATTTTGAGAAGTCTCTGTAAGTTCGTTAGGTTTCAAATAAAAAGATCAATTTGAAGTTTCTCCATGATATACGTTGTAACGCCCCAAAATTCAACCTAAACGAGGGAACATTACTAAACATTTACTCTCATGTCAACCTAATGCCCCGAAAATTTTGGTAGCATAACAACACGATTACAACTAACCAAAAATTTTAGATACCTGAAAAGTAAAAATGCACACTTCTAAACCATAACACAATCTTTTCTTCAAATGACAACATCCCCAAACATACTCAATAAACTAAGACCTATTCCAAAACTCAAGTAAATGCAATACGAGTCAGATCTCGTAAAAAATGCAGTTAATAAACTAACATGCCCTAAATAAAAAAAAAAAAAAAACCACAAACTTGAGTCTATTACAACTGCCAAACGGGTGAACTAACAACTTTAACAGAAACCAACCAAAACTCTAATCATAAAAATAAATCAACCAAAACTAGGTATCTAATGGTCTTTTCCTTCAAGCCTCCTCTTCATCACCAAGTCCGAGTATGATCTCATCACCTGCAAAACCTGGTGGTGGGTCAGTACAAAAGCCACGATACTGAGTAAGTGGCTCACACCTGAAGAACCATCAAACAACAAACATATACAGGACAAGTATCATGCTTTTCAACTACAATATCATGCCTCATATACATGGTGAGCAATCAACACATCGAAGCATACTCAACTAATACAATTGTGCAACAACCATGCACCTAACACATGAATTCCGCCCCATGCAATGCACACTCAAAACACATGAATTCCGTACCATGCCATGCATACTCAAGACACATGAATTCCGCATCATGCCATGCAAACTCAGTCTCATCTCAAGCTCCACGAGCTTGCTCAACACTCATAGCCCTCACAAAGCTCTCTGAGACTGACTCTTTCGAGTCACGCCGACCCCTGACCATATTACTTGGGGCCTCGACATTTCTCTACGGCGCTCAGCGTTCGACCCTTGACCATATTACCCAAGGCCTCGAATTGTGCATCGCCCCTTGGCCGTATTACCCAAGGCACTCGATGACTTCACAATCAAACTGTACATCGCCCCTTGACCATATTACCTAAGGCACCCAATGACTTTCCCAACGTATAGACTCATCACATCGCCCCTTGACCATATTACCCAAGGCACCGGATGCTCCTCTTGATCCATTGGTGACATACCACCCCTCGACCATTTTTACCCGAGGCACCTGGTATTCACCTAACTTTCCTTTTTAATCACACAAATTTAGAATCAACTAAAGAATATTTGAGAAGAAACAAAATCACTAAAGAATATTTGAAAACTACTTTGATATGCATTAGTTTTACCAAAAAAGTTAAACTTGAAATCTTAGTACATCCAGGGTTGTTGGGACGATTTTTTTACACCGCAAGCGTACGGGTCGTCACAAGTAATATAGTGATTTTGAGTATAGAGTATCGTCTCCACAGGGATTGGATTTATTCAATTAATTACCGCAAATAATATTGCTTAGCTTTATTTAGAGAACAAAATCTAATGCCGAAAAAAATAAACTAAAAAGCTAATCTAGAAAGCAAAAGATAAATGGAGACACAATTTAGAGGGATAATTCTAGAGTGGTTGATTTCATCAATTGGACCTTTAATGCTTAATCAATTAACTAATATGGATTAACTAATCATTTGATTCATAAGTCTAGAAGCCTAATGACAAGGACTCTCCTGTCGGTCTCCTCCTATCTCATACCTTTCAATAAACAATCTCCTTTCGGTCTCTTCTTTATTTACTTAGTATGGCATTACGACTCTTCAATACAACCTCTAACGTTATTTATTCTATCTCGTGTCACTCGGGTAAATAGCGTTAGTCATGCATTCAGTTCTAGTCTAAGCTTCTCTCCGTCGAGTCTCCACTTAGTAACGATTCATTTAATCAGTGATCAGTTGATTAAAAACATTACGGACAAAATGCACAAATGAACAATAATGACAATTAAACCAAATAAATTCATTAATCAAGCAAAGGTTCAACATCTAAATCAATCTCATAGAATTTAGGAATTTACTACTCATAATCACTAAAATTCAATAATTCCTAATCACAACAATTCTAGAAACTAAAACATAAAGGAAAAGGGAAGAGAAATGCTCATAAAAGTGTCGATCTCCTCGATCCCGCGCCGACCTCCATCGATCCCGAGCTCCAAAGATCTTCAACAAAGCTCCAAATCTCTCCCAAAAATTCCCAATTTTAGTGTGGACTCTAGAATGCGGTGAAAACCCACAAATTGGCACACCAAACTTGGATGCAAATGGCCCCTTTTATAGGCTCCCAGCAGGCGTAGTGTCGCGACGCTCTGACGTCATCTTTTCTTGGGCTCCAAGTCGTCACAACGCTACATGGGCAGCGTCGCGACGCTACCTCATTTCTGGATCTTTCCGCATAGCTATCTAACATCGAGACGCTTCGGCCTAGCGTCGCGACGCTAGGCCCTGGATCTTCTAGAATGACCCGATTTTGACTCAATTTTTGGGCCTCCAACTTTCTTTTGGCCCAAATGCTTCTTGTAATGGATTTTGGACTCTTTTCTTGACCCAACTTGATAATTTAAGGCTTGGAATTCATGAATTTGGGCTTCTAACTCATTCTTTTTGGGCTTTTGGACTTGGATCTACAATGAACTTCTCCAAATTGCTCAAAAAGTCTCCAAAATCATCCAAATTCTCCCAAAAATTCGATTTTTCTTCTTTGACTCGGTTTTCTGAAATTTAAACAGAAAATAACATTAAAGCACACAATTCAAGCATAAAACTAGCTAAAATTAATAGGAAAATGATAGCATTTTTGCATGCTATCAAGGGTATAATTATGCATTAACTTCATTGAACGTTGATTGAAACTTATTCCTACCTCCCACACTGCTAGCTTTTGTTTCAACCCTACTTGAGTTCTCTTCGCCATGATGTTCATTGACTTTTGTCAAATCATTCAATAATTCAACAATTTCATCTTCCTTATCTTTATTTTGAGAAGTCTCTGTAGGTTCCTTAGGTTTCAAATAAAAAGATAAATATGAAGTTTCTCTAGGATATACCCATCTATCATAGGTGATGGTTGACATTCCATATTGGTATAAATTTAAAAGTGTTAATATGAAAGCTACGGAAGCAATTTTGGATCTTAGGCACATAATTTAATCAAATGTATCATTTAAAGCATGTTGTTTCTAACCGAAAAACAGAGTTTTAGATCATCTACCTCTTGAATCTCAAAATTAGAGTGATTCGTTTGTTGTTTCTCCTCACTAATGGATCAAGGACGACCACCAAGATCTTATGTACTAATCTCACACCTTGAAACGGATTGTGGGAACCTCTGATGATGGGAATTGGAAGGGAATGCTTGAAGTTCAAGCTATGAGAATGGGTTTCAGAGCTTTGTCTTTAACGTGAGAATTCAGCAGCATAACAGGTTGTAAAAGCTTGAAATTCTCCACCTACTAATCCTCTATATATATAGAGGAAAACATGCCAATCAGATTCAACAAAGATTGACACTAATTTGGAGCTCAATTAAGTGGTCAATTAGGTGTCAAACTAAGAGCATAAACATAAAACTTAGTCAACTTGGGAAACCACTCAAACATTATTAGGGACTAGAACATATATTTTGCCTTTTTTCTTTTAAGTCTTACTCAACTTGTTTGAGTTTATGTTCATGGCTTTCTAAATTTGGGTAAAAGAGAAAGGGGATATAATTATAAAGGACAGTACTATGAAAACTTAAGAAGCTCCAACGATCAAGGTAGGGATCCGTTGCAAAGAGATTGAAGCAGAACTTAAGAAATTGTATATTAGAAGCAAGGAGTTTACATAGTTTTTGTTTTTCTAATTTTTTTCATTTATGCCCTTGAAAGATGGTTGGTGACTCCTCTTATAACAGTTGCTTTTAGATAGCTTTGGTCGCATCATGCTAGAAACCTTTGGAAGTGTGATGGACACTCACAAATTTAGAATCAACTAAAGAATATTTGAGAAGAAACAAAATCACTAAAGAATATTTGAGAAGTACTCTGATATGCATTAGGTTTACCAAAAAAGTTAAACTTGAAATCTTAGTACATCCAGGGTATAATTCTACATTAACTTCATTGAACGTTGATTGAAACTTATTCCTACCTTCCACACTGCTAGCTTTTTCCTACCTTCCACACTGCTAGCTTTTGTTTCAACCCTACTTGTATTCTCTTCGCCAAGATGTTCATTTACTTTTATCAAATTCATTCAATAATTCAACAATTTCATGTTCCTTATCTTTATTTTGAGAAGTCTTCTGTAGGTTCCTTAGGTTTCAAATAAAAAGATAAATATGAAGTTTCTCCAGGATATATCCATCTATCATAGGTGATTGACATTCCATATTGGTATAAATCTGAAAGTGTTTAATATGAAAGCTACAGAAGCAATTTTGGATCTTAGACACATAATTTCATCAAATGCATCATTTAAAGCATGTTGTTTCTAACCAAAATACAGAGTTTTAGACCACCTACCTCTTGAAGCTCAAAATTGGAGTGATTTGTTTGTTGTTTCTCCTCACCAATGGATCAAAGACGCCCACCAAGATCTTATCTAATAATCCCACACCTTGGAACAGATTGTGGGAACCTCTAGTGATGGGAATTGGGGAATGCTTGAAGTTCAAGCTATGTGAATGGGTTTGTCTTTAAGGTGAGAATTCAGCAGCATAACAGGTTGTAAAAGCTTGAAATTCTCCACCTCCTAATCCTCTATATATAGAGAAAAACATGCAAATCAAATTCAACAAAGATTGACACCAATTTGGAGCTTAATTAGGTGGTCAATTAGGTGCCAAACTAAGAGCATAAACATTAAGCTTAGTCAAAGTCCATCACCTCTTGGATTTTCTTTAAATTTTGAATTTTCCAAATTCAAATATTGAATTTCTTTATTTAATTTTAAATAAAATTAATTCATAAAATTAATTTTAAATAAAAATAAATTTCAAATAATTATTTAAACAATTTTAAATAATTATATTAATTTAATATCTAATATTAAATTATTTTTTTTTGCTTGATTCCCGATTTTCTAAAACACGATTTCTCGAACATGAATCCCTATTCACGTGTTCAATATTTAAATCATATTTAAATATTATCCAACTCTCTTAAAATATGGTGTAATTCAAAAATGAACTATTATCTCGAAAATATTGTATATAATCGACTTTAATTCCCTAAACCGAATATGAACGATTCAAACTCTCCCATCATACTGTTCCAAGGTTTATTCCTATATGAGCTAGTAGAGGGACCTAATGGACCTATTCCCTAAACTGAATATGAACGATTCAAACTCTCCCATCATATTGTTCCAAGGTTTATTCCTATATGAGCTAGTAGAGGGACCTAATGAACCTACAAATCATGAGCTTCAACGATTCGAGAATAACCAACTAAGTTCATTAACCTAGTTAATTCAACATTCGTTAGCTACTAGGACACTCCACTATAGCCCGTAGCTGCACTCCCCTCACTGTAGATATATTTATGTCTTCTCGATATAACCATGATTCGTAAGTCAATCCTTCACAAGTTGTTCGTAACTAGAGCTGGATCAAATGTTCGTTTTACTCCTAAAGTTAAATCTTGTTCCCTAAGTCCCACTGATCCTGTAATGAGCGTAACCATTGGTTTGTGGTTCTTCCACTAAACCGAGTCCCTCTCGAGCCAATAAGAGGGTGGGGCCCTTTTTCAAGATCTGGAGTCAGTACTTAAAGGGAACAACCTCTCCACTATCCCTAAAACGGGTAGGAGTGAATTATGTCTTGCAAAACTATGTCCCCAGCTATCTATCTGGTCTTATCCCCAAGGTAGGCTTATTGAGTTGGCGAACTTGGGCCATCTCACCCATGAAAATCAAAGGATAATCCCGAGTAAACAGGAGTTCATAGTTAGCTCAGGATTAAGATCAAGTTACCTAGGTCATCGCTTGAGATAGTTAGTTTCATCGATCAGTTCCATCAGTAAACGACGTTATAAAGTGAAAGTGACTTATCTCGCAATCCAGTCTTATGCAAACTGATAGCGAGCAGAAATCTCGCTATTTTAGTCCCAATTTATTGAGCTTTTTAGAGTTTTAATTGTGTTTTTATTGAATATATCTAATATATTTTGTTATTTGTTCTTTAGGAGCAAAATTATGGATTTTGGAGAAAAGTGCCCAAAAATAAGGCATTAAAGCCCAATTTCCATACATGGGTCAAGGGGGAAGTCATGAAGCTCAACCATGATGAAAAGGACCCAAAGGAAATGAAGAGAGGCCCAAATTCAAGCCCAAAATCGCACCAGAAAGTTCTAGAATTCGCCTAGCGTCGAGACGCTGTAGGGACAACGTCGCGACGCAGTCTCATTTCTTGGCCGGCAAGTCGATGACGTCACAGCGTCGCGACGCTACCCCATTTCCGAGCCTACAAATAGCGCCCCTTGGATCCAATTTTAAGAATCAATCATTATTTCTTCCATTCTTTCCTTGCTTTCTTTGGCTCTTTTGGAGCATCTCTCAAGGCTTTCTAGCCTTTTTTAGAGTTCTTTAGTGGGAAAATTTTGGGGAATTTTTGGGAGTATTCTAGGAGGCTCAAGGGTTGCACGGAGGGACTCCAAGCGCCAGCGGCGGGGTCTTCGACGGTCAATTCCTTCCCTTTTATTGTGCTCTTAATTATGTTTTTCATTGTAAATTTTGTGGATATTTTAGCTATGTATCGCTAAACCCCAATTTGGGGTCTTGAAATGAAATTATAGTTAAATATTGTTATAATTGCCTATCTCTTGCCCTTTTTCCTAATTATTTGTATGGGTGTGCTTAATGCTGTATGCAATCTGGCCAACTGTGTATTCATCTGATTCTTAATGGAGACTCGACGGAGAGGAGTTAGGATAGATCATAATCCATGCAACTAGTTTAATTGCCCGTCGTGACAACGGGATTAGTTGATTAAACTTAGATTCCTAAAATGAATCAGAGCGTAATAATTAATGAATTTTAATAGCACTAAGGACACTTAGGTTGTTAAAATGAATTAATTACAATTAGGAGAGACCGACAGAAGAACCTATGTGATTAACGGAGATTCTAGGATTATAATTAGTTGGGCAATGAGATAGAATAATTGTAATAATTATTTAGCCATTAATTGAGTTTCAAGACCCCACTTCCCATTTAAAAAGCTCTTTCTCCATATTTTTATTTCTTGATTGATCAAATTGATTTCTTTAATTGCTTTGATTTTTAAATTCTCTTTATTTGCATGTTTTGGTCCCTAGATATTATTTCTCCCAAAGTACTTTTAGTGTTCAAAGAATTTTTGCTTAAATTTCGCTTCGCCTCCCCGTGGATTCGATACTCGGAATTCTTCCATTTTACTATTACTTGTGACGACCCGTGCGCTTGCGGATATTTGTTAGACCAATAGTCGAACAAGTTTTTGGCGCCGTTGCCGGGGAGGCTTGATCTTTAAGCAAATCAAATTTTTTGACATAAAAAAAGAAAGGGATAAATAGTAATTTAGGTGTAAATATTTTTCTTTTATTATTTTGTGAATATCATTTTATTTGTGTTTTTGTTTGGTTCTTTTGATTGATTGGGAGTGTTGCATGCGAAGACATAAGGTGGTTGAATTGTTTCCTTTAGATCTTGAAATTACCAGGACACTCAGATCTATTCGTAGAGAGAGAAGACTAACGGAAGCAATGGCCCATCAAGATGAAGCTCCCAAGGCAATCAGAGACTTTTTACAGCCAGTTCTCCCAACCGAGAATTCCGAAATCGTTTACGCCCAATCCAAGCTAACAATTTTGAGTTGAAGACATGACTGATTCAGATGGCGCGCGATAATTCTTTTAAGGGACATCCTTCGGAGGATCTACACTCACATCTGCGATCATTCTTGGAGATATGTGGGACGGTAAAAATGAATGGAGTTCCGGCCGACGCTATAAGATTGAAGTTATTCCCATTTTCTCTGCAAGACAAGGCAAAAGATTGGCTCGAATCAGTCGAGACAGGCAGTATTAGCACATGGGACGAGCTTGCCCAGGCTTTCCTGACAAAATTTTTCCCGCCTGCCAAGACCACGAAGCTTCGAACTGAGATCGAAACGTTTAGGCAGCTTGATGAGGAGCAGTTGTACGAGGCATGGGAGAGATATAAGGAAATGCTTAGGCGATGCCCGCAGCATGGATATCCAGATTGGCTCCAGGTGCAGTTGTTTTACAATGGATTGAACCCATCCACCAAGATAGTTATAGACACATCAACAGGTGGGAGTTTTCTTTCCAAGACAATGACGGAAGCCAAGGATCTTCTAGAGGAAATGGCAGCAACCAATTATCAGTGGTCGACTGAGAGGGGAGCAGTTTCTAAAAAGGCTGGAATTTATGAATTAGATGAGTCAAGTTCGTTGAAAGCACAGATGGCATCCTTGACAAACGCCCTCAACAAGCTGACTTCATCTGAGGTGGTCAAGTCCATTTCCACCTTAATTAGCTGAAGGGTATTCAAAGAAGGAAGGTCAAGATGTGGAAGAAGTTCAGTATGTAGGAAATAGACCATTTACTCAAGGAGTTCTGAACTTCTACCACCCCAGTCTGCACAATCATGAGAACTTCTCGTTCTCAAACACGAAGAATGTTTTGCAGCCACCGCCAGGTTTTGCATCATCCAGTGCGACAGAAAAGAAGAGTAACCTGGAGGAGATGGTGACTATGTTTATCAAAGAACAAAAAGTGTTGAATGTGAATCTCCAAACGGCAGTTAATAACCACGACACAATTCTGAAAAATATGGAAGTTCAGATAGGTCAGATCGCTTTAGCGGTGAATGCCCTTCAGAAGGGAAAATTTCCAAGTGACACTGAACCTAACCCAAGAGAGCAGTGCAAGATGGTGACACTGAGAAGTGGTAGAAAGTTGGAGATTAGTTTAGAAAAGAAGGAGAAAGAAGAGAAGAGCATAGATGAAGATGGAAGGGCTGAGGCACAAAAAGCCTCCTCTGAAAGGTCCCAACATCCTCCTATCTCTATTGATTTGAATTATGGTGTTTCTAACTCTTTTGCAAGAAAAGAAAAAGATGAGAAGAAGAATGTCAGGCATGAGGAGAAACTGAACGAGGAAGAAGTGGTTCCATGCAACCATCATGATAAAGGCTCGAACATCAGCCCGCCCAAGCAGAGGGGCGAATGTCCAACCTTTGACTATAGGGAGTTACCTTTTCCTCAACGCTTTAAAAAGGTTAAATTAGATGAGCAGTTTCAAAAATTCCTAGAGATGTTTAAAAAATTGTCTGTGAATATTCCCTTAGTAGATGCTTTGTATAACATGTCTAATTATGGGAAATTCATGAAAGAGATGCTTTCTAGGAACAAAAGTTTGAAAAAAGAAGTTTTTAAATTATCTGAAAGTAGTAGTACCCTAGTTTCTGGAAAGATGCCTTCTAAACAAAAAGACCCAGGGAGTTTTACTGTTCCCTGCACTATAGGAGAAGTATCTTTTAATAGGGCCTTGTGTGATCTAGGTGCTAGTATAAATTTGATGCCCTACTTTGTATACAGGAAGATTGGTTTAACAGGTATGAAGGACACCGACGTCACTCTCCAGCTTGCTGATAGATCGATTAACCACCCGATGGGTGTTGTGGAGGACGTGCTGGTGAAGGTCAACAAGTTTATCTTCCCTGTAGATTTTGTGGTACTCGACATGCAGGAGGACAGAGAAGTACCCATTATTCTAGGCAAACCTTTCTTAGCTAAAGGTAAAGCTGAGATTAGTGTGCATACAGGTAAGCTTACCTTGAACATTGATGATGAAAAAGTCGTTTTTAGTATTTTTGGCCAAGATGATTCTGTATGTAGTTTGCATACTTGTTTTTCTATTGGTCCTGAATACTTGACTAACGATGATGAGGAGGTAGAGTATAATCTTGGCCTAAGATTAGGAGAAGAGCCTATGGATGATGGAGATTTTAATCATAATGCATTTTTTGATGACCCTCTGTTTGAGAATGAGCTAATTGATGTAGAATTGCCTGACTTTGAAAATGAATTAGACCTGCCTGCTTTTGAGAATGAGATGTCTGCAGTTGATGATTTACCTTCTTTTGAGAATGAATTGGAATTACCTGCAATTGATGATTTTGATAATGAGATTGA
This sequence comes from Luffa aegyptiaca, assembly GCA_017139565.1. NCBI lineage: Eukaryota > Viridiplantae > Streptophyta > Magnoliopsida > Cucurbitales > Cucurbitaceae > Luffa > Luffa aegyptiaca. The sequence goes on from CM029397.1 coordinate 32,612,739, forward strand.
ATTTCCTGACTATGAAAATGAGCATGAATTGTCTGATAATGCGCATGATTTGCATGGAAATGATTACTTGATAGATGATAATTTAGAGTCTGATCATGATAATGCTGAATCTATTGAGTCTGATCCAGATGAGTATATAGAGTCAGACCCTGAAAGTGTGAATAATATTGATTCGGGTCCTGATGATGTAGATAGTATAGAATCTGACCCAGAGGAGCTTATATTCTTTAATTCTTCTGATAGTGAATCATATGATAGCCTAGTTGAATCATTTTTTAATTCTGAGTCTGAGGAATCTTCTGAGCATGTAGATATTGAATTTGATGAATGGACTGGCATGATTAATAGGCCACCTTTAGATCCCAGACCGGTAGATATCATAACGCTTGATGACTTTGTTAACAATTGTTTTGTGAATAGAGATCTAGAAAAGAGATTTGATGCAGCTACTTATTTCCTGAAATGTTATTATGACAATCTCTTTAGTGAAGATGGGCCAGGGGAAAGTTTTTTTTCTCCCCTGTTTGCAGTGTGCAATTCGGTGCGTGATTTTCTGCAAAGCCCGGAGGATGATGAAAACTTTTATTTCGAGCCTCCGTAATCGTGCCGAGCCTCGTCTAGCTAAAGACGTTAAAGAAAGCGCTGCTTGGGAGGCAACCCAAGGATTAAAGTTTAGGTAGTTGTTTTTGCGGTAAATAATTTTCTTTGCTTCGTGGTCCAATTTTGTTTTGTAGGATCACCTTAGCAAATCCCAAAATTCCATGATTCCCATTTTTCTGGATCCAAAGGAAGAGGATGAATCGCTCCTAGCTCAGGGAAGTCTCAGTATCCCTCTTTATGCTTTACTGTTTTTAAACATTGGGGACAATGTTTAATTTAAGTTTGGGGGGAGGCTTTTGCTATGTTAAGCATATTTGAATTCTGTTGGATGCATGAATAGATAGCCATGATAGCCAAGGATGTGATTTTAGAAGTTTTGGGAGAAAATGGTTTATATGTTGTGGAATCTGGGAGCATAGCAGAAATTGTGAAATTTTAAAATTTTTTTATACTTAGTTTTGATGTCTAAAGCATGCAATAGACTTATCTAATGACGTCTTTGAAAATCTAGATTCTTATTATGATTTTTATAGTTTGTTGTCACCCCGATAGACTTAGTTTCTAATACTAGGAAGTTCATGCTTGATTGTTCTAAAGAGTTAAGTAGAAAAAAAATGCTATGCCTGCTGAAAGAAAAGCAAAAGCAACAAAAAGAAAATGTGAGAAATGAAAAATCTGTTGAAAAAGAAAAATTTTTGCTTGCACAAAAGAAAAAGCCTAGGGGTAAAAAGAGCTACCTACAGTGTGATCAGTTAGGCCAACCAGAGAATAAAATTCGGGTTAAGGGTCCCTGCACCGTAGTGTGAAAGCTAGTGCCATTAGATATCAAAATGCAAGTTTGGGGGAGTAGCAAAAGAAACAGAAAAAGAAAGTGAAAAATCAATTGTGAGTTTTGCTCCCCCATGAAAAGAAAAATGACAGGCGCCCTAATTTCTTTTTTTTTTGCATGATAGAAGAACTCCGACCTATTAGGGGCTCTTAGCCAGTGTAGGGGGAAAACAAATGGAGAAAGCCAAAAGACTAATCTAGGTGAGTAAAAGAATCAATAGATAAGTATTGAGCATGCTATTCATTAATCTTAGGTTCATACTATTTTAAGATTTCTTCATGAGTATGCGGTGCTTGCTTATTCCACTTGCATGTTTTCCATTCTATCTTAAGAATTCCAAAATCATTGAGGCTTGAGCGATTCTATTTCATGCATCGTTAGAATTTATTTTGCTCGGGACTAGCAAAAGCTTAAGTTTGGGGGTGTGATAGCGAGCAGAAATGTCGCTATTTTAGTCCCAATTTATTGAGCTTTTAAGAGTTTTAATTGTGTTTTTATTGAATATATCTAATATATTTTGTTATTTGGTCTTTAGGAGCAAAATTATGGATTTTGGAGAAAAGTGCCCAAAAATAAGGCATTAAAGCCCAATTTCCATACATGGGTCAAGGGGGAAGTCATGAAGGTCAACCATGAAGAAAAGGGCCCAAAGGAAATGAAGAGAGGCCCAAATTCAAGCCCAAAATCGCACCAGAAAGTTATGGAATTTGCCTAGCGTCGAGACGCTGTAGGGACAGCGTCGCAACGCTGTCCCATTTCTTGGCCGGCAAGTCGATGATGTCACAGCATCGCGACGCTGTGCCAATAGCGTCGCGACGCTACCCCATTTCCTAGCCTATAAGTAGCGCCCCTTGGATCCAATTTTAAGAATCAACCATCATTTCTTCCATTCCTTCCTTGCTTTCTTTGGCTCCTTTGGAGCCTCTCTCAAGGCTTTCTAGCCTTTTTGAGAGTTCTTTAGTGGGAAAATTTTGGGGAATTTTTTGGAGTATTCTAGGAGGCTCAAGGGTTGCACGAAGGGACTCCAAGCACCAGCGACGGGGTCTTCGACGGTCAATTCCTTCCCTTTTATTGTGCTCTTAATTATGTTTTTCATTGTAAATTTTGTGGATATTTTAGCTATGTATAGCTAAACCCCAATTTGGGGTCTTGAAATGAAATTATAGTTAAATATTGTTATAATTGCCTATCTCTTGCCCTTTTTCCTAATTATTTGTATGGGTGTGCTTAATGCTGTATGCAATCTGGCCAACTGTGTATTCATCTGATTCTTAATGGAGACTCGACGGAGAGGAGTTAGGATAGATCATAATCCATGCAACTAGTTTAATTGCCCGTCGTGACAACGGGATTAGTTGATTAAACTTAGATTCCTAAAATGAATCAGAGCGTAATAATTAAAGAATTTTAATAGCGCTAAGGACACTTAGGTTGTTAAAATGAATTAATTACAATTAGGGGAGACCGACAGGAGAACCTATGTGATTAACGGAGATTCTAAGATTATAATTAGTTGGGCAATGAGATAGGATAATTGTAATAATTATTTAGCCATTAATTGAGTTTCAAAACCCCACTTCCCATTTAAAAAGCTCTTTCTCCATATTTTTATTTCTTGATTGATCAAATTGATTTCTTTAATTGCTTTGATCTTTAAATTCTCTTTATTTGCATGTTTTGGTCCCTAGATATTATTTTTCCCAAAGTACTTTTAGTGTTCAAAGAATTTTTGCTTAAATTTCGCTTCGCCTCCCTGTGGATTCGATACTCGGAATTCTTCTGTTTTACTATTACTTGTGACGACCCCGTGCGCTTGCGGATATTCGTTAGACCAATAGTCGAACACAAACTCATTGCATAGGACGCCCTCACTCACATGACATTACATGAACGATTCAGGATCACATCGTTTGTATTCGATACAAAGTGAGTCGCGTCAATAGTGTCCCAAGGATAAGGTACCCAACCCTATCCTTATACTATAGACTTGAGTCGTTGTTCATTTTGCATTGCAGGTTTCTTACTACGTTTATTTTTATCCGCCGCAATCCTAATAATAGTGGCACACAAAGTTTAAGGCTTGTGACGCTTGGTTAATGTTGAGTTTTATGTCTTAAAACTCGTAGTTTGTAAACAGTAAACATATTCTATTTGCAATAAAGATGTTATTGAGGTTTATTTAGTAAAGATGTTATTGAATAAGTGAATTGCACATTATTTAACCTAAATGCAATAAACTAAGAACCCCTTGCTATAATATGAATACTTGAACTATATATGGAGACATAAGAGTGGATCAAGTTCGGGTGAATAGCCAAAACGGTCTATAGTATAGGGCTAGTGCTGGGTACCTTATCCTGGGGACACTGTGATTGAAGCCCACTTTGTATTTAGTACAGACGAAGTGATCTTGAATCGTTCATGTGGAAACATGCGAGTGGGGGCGTCCTATACAATGAGTTTGCATAAGACCGGATCACGAAATAAGTCACTTTCACTTTATAACGTCGTTTACTGTTGAGACTGACTATTTCATGCGATGACCTAGGTAACTCGATCTTAATTCTGATCAGCTAACTATGAACTCCTGTTTATTGGGGATTATCATTTGATCTGCATGGGGGAGAGTGGCCTAAGTTCGCTGTCTCATTAAGCCTACCATTTTGGGATAAGACCGGGTAGATAGTTGGAGACATAGTCCTGCAAGACGAAATTCACTCCTACCCGTTTTAGGGATAGTAGAAAGGTTGTTCCCTTAAGTGCTGACTCCAGTCTTGAACAAGGGGCCCCACCCTCTCATTGGCCTGAGAGGGACTCAGTTTGATGGTTGAACCATAAACCAATTGTTCATTAGAGGATCAGTGGGACTTAAGGAGCAAGAAGTAACTTTAGGGGTAAAACAGACTTTTGACCCAACTGTAGTTATGAACAACTTGTGAAGGATTGACTTATTAATCATGGTTATATCGAGTGGACAGAAATATATCTACAGTGAGAAGAGTGCAGCTACTGGGCTATAGTGGAGTGTCGCTGTAGTTAACGAATGTTAGTTAACTAGGTTAAAGAGTTTAGTTAGTTAATCTCTGATCGTTGGAGCTGATGATCTGTAGGTCCATTAGGTCTCCCTGCTAGCTCATATCGAACTAAACCTTAGAACAGTGTGATGGAAGAGTTTGAATCGTTCAAATTCGGTTTAGGGAATCAACGTTAATTATATGCAATATTATTAATGTATTTAGTTTAATTATGAATTAAGCTATATTTAAGAGAGAATTGGAAGTATTTAAATATGATTTAAATATTGTACACTTGAATAGGAATTCATGTTAGAGAGGTTGATTTTTGAGAAAAGTCAGGATTTGTGGTAATTATTAATTTAATATTTGATATTAAAGTATTATAATTAATTAAATTGTTTAATTAATTATTTAAATTAATTTTATTTAAAATTAAAATCAAAGAAATCATTTTAAATTGAATTTTGGAAATTCAATTTTGATTTTAAGAAAATAAAAAAAAAATTGAGAATTTTTGGAGGTGGTGGAATTACACCCACCTCATGCATTCATCCTTAAACCACCACCTAATCCCACTCCCAAATCCTCCTAATTTGGTGTCTTCATGTCAGTAATCTTGGTTGCATGTAATCCTCTATATATAAGGGATGGTATAACGAAAGATTAAGGAGTTAATCTATCTGTTATGCTGCTGAAATTTCACCCCAAGACCAAAGACTCAAACTCATCTGTTATGCTGCTGAAATTTCACCCCAAGACCAAAGACTCAAACTCTCTCCTTGCTTGAACCTTCAAGCTATCTTCACCCAATTCACATCACAATTGGATCCCACAATTCGTTCTAAGGCCGGAGAATAGCGAGGAAGATTCTAGTGGTGGTTCGTGATCGATTGGTGAATAAAAACAACCCACAGAGAACTTCAATTTGAGCTCAAAGAGGTTGGTACATTCTGTCCATGTTTTTTAGTTATAGAACAAGCATGCTTTAATCCTAAAATCGATGTTGATTAAGTGCCTTAGATCCTAATTGCTTCTGCATGCGTGATATTAACTCCTTTAGTTGAAACATCGCAAGATTCCTTGTGACTAACACAAAATTTTCGCAAAGGCTAACGATGAAAGCCCACTTACATAGTTGTGCTTGCGACTGTAGGTTGTTTGCGTCGTTGGGCCTTGTGAAAGTACCTAATTTGTGCTATCTTATTACTGCTAATCTATGCTTTTTATAGTCTTTTTTATTGTTTAAATGCTTATTTTGTAGGTATTCGAGTATTGGAGGCTTCGGGAGCAGATTGCACGAATTAGCATTAAATTGAAGAATTTGAGGAGTTCATGAGCCATCTTGGAGTCCACTGATGAAAAGGAGGTGAAAAAATCCGAGTGAATCGTCACGACTCCGATGATTGGTGCCAAGGAGTGAAAAATGTTGCAGCCAAGCCAAGAAACCCAAGAGCCTAGCATTGAGACGTTAGCTCAGGACGTCTCAACGCTAGGCGAAATGGCAGTCATGCTAAAAAGTTCATAGCGTCGAGACATTTCGCGAAGCGTCTCGACGCTACCCCAAAGTTATTCAAAAAGGCACAGGCAGAATGTAAAGCGTCAAGACGTTCTACTAACAGCGTCTCGATGCTCCGACTATCTTTTAAATACCTAGTTTCGTTTCAGTCCACCGTAGGTTAGATTTTCCAATTGTACTTGTTTCTTTGCTCAATTTCTCTCGTTCTTTTAGTGGTTCTTTGATTCTAAGACCTTTTAGGATGTATTCCTTTGAGATTCTTGTTGTATTTTCTTCAATTATACTGGCTTAATTTTCTTTTCGTCAGATTGTTGGGATGTAACTGATTTGGTAATTTATGAATGTTTTGGTTGAGTTGTTGATTCTTAACGAAATTTCTACTGTATTGCTATGTTCATCTATGATTTCTTGCTTTAACCATTATCTTTGAATGCTTTCTTAGATAATCAATCTGTAATTTCAGATTGCCAATAGGTCTGAATCATGTCCTTTGCTTATATCTATATGAATTTGCATAGCTTGCGCTTGATAGGGCCTAGGATTCATAAAGAAATTATCAAATTGAATTAGGAATTTATTTTCTTAATTGAATTTAGTAATTCTGGACCCTTGTAAGTAATGTGATTAACTCGATGAATAATTTATGCGGGCTAACAGGTTATCAATTAGTTTGAATTAGATTCGTGGGCTAGTGGTCTAATACATGAGGGGTAGTAGGCGTCATTACTAAATTAATCGGTTAATTAATCACACGGGCTAACTGGTTAATTAGGCGGTTAGCACATGTTAGGAGGATGCAAAATTTGAATAACCAAGAACATGTCGGGTTCATAACAATTAAGTAGCAACGATGAAACTAAATTAATAAACTAAATTAGTGAGCCCCGTAATCCGACGATTCCATTCATCTGGTTATTTTCACCCGTTTTTCTGCTTCTGTCTGTTTTTGCATGTTATTTAATTTTCCGACATTTTACATTCCCGTCTTTCTACCAATTTTTGTGACAAACCTTCTATTCAAACCCTCCCATTTGTGTGACTCCCATAGAACTCAATTTGAGATAGAAAATCCTCTTCCCAATGGACGACCCGATCGCTACTACTGTAAAGTAGTTAGGTAGCCGGTTTTAAATTGTAGTTGGTTTCGGGGATTCGACAAACCCGACCGATCACCTTGCGACGACTTCAATGTTTTTGTTGCATGTTTTCTTGTCTGCCACTATTTTTCTTGATCGTCGCACGCTTTGTGTGACGATTTAGAGATTTCATCACTAGTTTGCGATTAATTTGTTTTTTTGTTGCTTTCTTGTGACTATTTGGTTTACGTTGCTAATTTTCTCTTTCTTGTAGTGTCTTCAAGAAGGTACACAACTTGGCTCGCACATTTTCTCTCAAACTCTCTTTTGTATTTCTTCTTCTCCACACACTTGAATCAATACATAGTAAAGACATCCTATTTATAGGATTTCATGAAAAGTTATAGATCCATAAACTCATATAAAAAATTCATGACCATCTTAATTTCATTAAGTATAAAACTCTCATCCAAAACAAATAAAGACATAAACAACGTAATTAACTTCCATATATGAATATAATGTATTTAACTCACATTCTTAAACAACTAGATACATTAACATAGTTAATTAAATGTTAATTCATGGAAAATGTATCTCATTAAAACATGTTTAATTTTTTCAACATCGTCCCCCCTTAAACATGTTTTTCTAAAAACTCCAAGCAAAGTTCTCAACTTTGCTAAATACATCAACCTTAAGTTGGTTTGTTACTGCAATTTGATCTTTTTGCTTCACATATTTAACTTGAATCTCATTTCTTGAAATGCAATTTTTGATAAAATGAAATCTTGTATCAATGTGCTTACTACAATCATGGAGCATTGAATTCTTGGCTACAACAATTGTTAACTTATTATCCACATGGATCACAGTGACATACTCTTGCGAAATTCCAACTTCTTAAGCAAATTTCTCAACCAAACTGAATGAAAAGCACATGATGTTGCAACAACATATTCTACCTCAAAGTAGATAATGTCACAATACGTTGCTTCTTAGAACTCCAAGTAAAAGTTGTATTGCCAACAAAGAAAACATATGCACTTGTACTTTTTTCATCATTAAGATCTTCAACCCAATTTCTATCAAAATACTCTTGAAGTTTGAATTCTTTAGACAATGAATAAAATAATCCATAGTCAAACATACCTTTGAGGTAACAAAGAATTCTCTTTGCTACTTTCAAATGAGTCATTGGGAATTCAATAAGCATACTCGCCAATCCAACACTAAAAGGAATAATTGGACTTGTCTATCCAACTTTTGAAATATGAATAATCTAGAACATCTCTATCTTTCATATTTGGATAGTTTTGCCCCAATTTCTATCAAATCTGTGACAGGTTTAGAATTGAACTTCCAAGAATACTGATTTGACATCCATCTGAAAAATCATCCATTTATTATGAACAACAAGTGCAATTAACAACCTTATAGTCTCCAAGTGCAAATACTTCATCCTAATCAATGTCTTTTCTTTGAGAACAACCTTTTGCAACTAATCTCGCTTTATGTCTCTCCACATTTTTCATTTCTTTTTATCTTGAGCACCAATTTGAAACCTACTGCTTTCTTTCCACTTGGAAGTGTAGAAAGTTCCCATGTATCATTCTTCTTTATGTTCTTTATCTCTTCATCCATAACAGTCTTCCACTTTCATCTTGTGAAGTGGTAACTTGCATGGAATGTGTAATAATAAGGATGAAGATAAGGCAGGTTGAGAGTTCTAGCGCACCAAATCTATGATAAAAGAGACACTACATGCAATACAACCAATGAAAAACTATTTTAAACTCTATGTTATAACAAAAAACAGTAATCAACGTAACAACAATGAAAGAGCAAAGAGAAACAACACACAGATATACGTGGTTCACTAACGGTGTGTTAGCTACATCCACGGGCAGAGGGAGAGAGCGATCTTATTATGAGAGGAGTATTCAGAATACAGAGATTAGGGCAAAAAATAGGTTAAGATGGTTTATATATGGCACCACTCTTAACCCTAACATAATAGGCTCAAAATAAAAGCCCAAAACAGAAAATCATATCTAATCTCTATACATCCGTACTTGGTCGTTCGGAGCGCTTCATATCAGATTCATGGCATATCAACACTCTATATCATTGTGTCGTTGCAATATCGCATGAATCGAAGTATAAATTAATGCAATACCTAGTAAGACCTAGAGCATTACAGGTTTGGATCCACAGAGAAGGACTAAAATAATTCTAACGCATCAAAATTCACTTTCATTAATGAGGCGTGCGAACAATGGTAACCAGAGTAAGAATAGGCAGGTGAAAGGTTTTGTTGGGTTTTATGCCCTAAAACTCGTAGATAGTAATTGTAACAATTGACCGAACATAAATAAAATATTGTTTGATGTTTTTTCAATAAAGAGTTATTGTCTATATTATGTACATCTTGCCTAAATAACCCAAATCCAATAAACTAAACATCCTAGGTTGTGGGATGAGTCTTGAACTGTATGTGGAGACATACGAGGATCACTGTTCAAGAGAATTTCCAGCGAAGATCGAGCTTTGTTGCTGCGTTTTTCTTCCAAGAGAAGGATCAAGAGTTTAGGTGAAACAGTCAAGTCACCAACGACGGTATGTTGGTGAAAACCTTTTTCTCTAAACTTGCATGAATTAAATAGACTTTAATTCAGTAAATTCCAGCATGCTATAGCCATATTTACAGTATATTATGCATGATAATTATTATAAATTTTACCCGTCGTATTGGTATTTTAATCTAGATTAAAACACAGTCATAGGTCATCTGATAAATCTTCCGCTGCGCTAGGGATTTCACCCCTACAAAAGGTTTTATAGTATAAGATAAAAATAAAAGTGCAAAGGAAGTATATAAATAAGAAACGTTAATGTAGACAAGATTGGTAGAGTAATGCAATGGAATAAATGCTCAAGACTTGTCCATGACTACCTCGTGTTATCTTTTGTTGTCATGCAGTCAACATGCGCCGATTGGGGCATACTTATGAATCTAAGTAGAAAATCGGCATGCATTGTCCTTTCGTTGCAACACCTCGCACACTAGAATAGTTATGTTCCTACATGCTATTTTTGTGCATTTTACCCCATTTCCCCTTTGAGCTTACAAGTGGTTGATTTATTCCTAAAGCTACCTAGTGACTTGATTACAATCCTGTTCTACTTAGGTTTTTTCACATGTCGAACCCTTTCGCTGCCTAAACATGCTACTACTTTTATCGGTTGACTAAACGGATAAAAGTTATGGAAGAATAATAAACATCCAAGCAAAAGATTCATAAGGTAATTCTCCATTCAATGCATGCTAACAGTGAATAAATAGGATAACATGGATGGCTTTTAGGCCAAATCTTGAAAAAGCGGTTTAGCTCATGTTAGAATACATATTTTCAATTGCCTTAAATAATAAAATAAACATAAAATACAGAAATAAGAAGCAGGTGAAATAGAAACTAGTAATAGCAAGTGCAGTCACCAAGTCTTTAATGGTGGACTATCACTCCATTGGAAGAGAGGTTCATCGAGCACTTGTCGTGGGTCATAATCAAATAAAATTTATAAGACCGATTACTGACCTACTCTATCGTAGTAGTGACTAGGTCTTCAACAGGGAAGGGATTTTTCTTTTAGGTTCAAATTCTTATGAAGGTAACCAAAAGGGGTTTGGGAAAAGGGGGGTTTGTCACGAACAATTAAAATAAAAACGTTGGAAAATGAAAGTTTCGGAAAATAAAAAATCATAAAAATGTAAAGCAGGCAAAGAAATCAGATAGTAAAAACACTCAATAATGGAGGAGCATTGGATTATGGGGTTCACTGAACTGCTTAATTAATCGGTTTCATCGCTTGCTCTAGGGATCAATTTTACTAAATTAATATGAATCCAACGTGCTTCTTGGCTATTTGGATTCTACATCCTCCTAACCGTAGTCTAATCAATTAATTAACATGTTAGCTCGCATGATCAATTAACCGTTTATTATTGAAATTACGTCTGCTACCTCATGCATTAGCTCGCTAGCCCAAAAAGCTAATTCTAATTAACCAATTAGACAACCAGTTAGCCTGCATAATTGCCTACTAAATTAATTGCATTAAGACTAAAGGTTTGGAATTAATTGATTAAATTAAGAAATAAATTTCTAATCCAATTGACTAATTTCTCTATGTTTCTTAGGCCCTATCAAGCAAGTTATGCAATTTCTAAAGGCAAAAAGGTAAAGGACATGATTCAAACCTAGTGGCTAACTCAAATAACAAATAGATCGCATACAAAAACATTCATAAACGACCATGGTTATTTAAGCAAGATAACGTAGATAGATAAACGTAAGAATTCAGCAAAATTTAATTCAAAACGAGCAAACTCAACCAAAGGTATTAAGCAATTCAACTACATTCCAAATCCGACGATATAAAGGTCTAGCCTAGTGTTGCCTCTCGAAGTGGTTAAAAATATTATTAAATTTCACTCCAAAAGGATGTGCAAGTGTGCACATTCTCACAGCAAGTGATAAGTAAATTATCATCTCCACAGGGATTTGATTTGATTAACTAAATCGACTTAATTATCTTTTTGATGATTTCAAGTTGCTAGTTTAAGTTGTTTGATTTTAAATTGCTAAAACAAAAGAAATAAGAAAGCGATAGATATTGATGTGAAAACAGAATTGAAACATGCACAGGTTAAAACTTTGTTGTTGTTTATAAAGATGCTCTAGAAATTCTTCAGACTTAATATTCTCATGCAGTCTTATTAGCGGGATCTTCCTAGAACTCTAGATTTTTTTTTGTAATATGTTTTAACTCCAATGAACAACTACCAGCTCATGCATTAGGTAATTGATTATCTCTAACATAATTACTAGCGTTCACTAACTTTCAATAGTCTAATGTGAACTACCGCTACACACTGTCTAAACCATCCCTAAAACTAGAGAGAGATATACATACCAGTTAGGCCAGAAGAGTACATAATAGAAATCAGCACAACATTAATTCAAGAAGATATAGTCAATCAAATTTCTAGAAATTGAAATGAAAACAACTACATTTGTCCCAACCCATGCCTAAAAGCGATTAGTTCACAGATTGACACATATATAAATACTAAAGCAAAACACAAGACAATCTCATGAAACACATCCATAATGCAGATTTACACAAAGATACTAATCCTTCTAATAGACAAGGTTGAAACAGCTGCTCCAAACCACCATTAACATGGAAGAACTTCGTTTCCTTAGAAGAATCCGCAAAAGGTCTTCTAATTTCTCCCATTTGTTGTCCGCTCCATTTCTCACGGCTCTCCTCCTTATAATGTGAGCTTTAAACCTAATTAGGTTAAATAATGCATGTTGACTCTATTCCCAACTTGTTTTCTCCTAGATTTCCTCTTAAACGCCACTTCATTAAATGAACACATGCTACTTTGTTGTCTCAACATATCAACATCTGTACTTTTCTACAAAGAAACTCCAAAGCATCAGTTCCCACATTTAGGCTAAAACATAAAGAATTCAACTAACAAACACATCCATTCAACAACAAATACCATGCAATCAGGAAAGAGTTATATTTTGACATGGACAACATAATCATTAAACGAAATTAGATTCTCATATTTGTAATTTTATTATATAATATATTTATAATTAATGCATTAAAAAAAGTTCAAAATTATAACAACAAGCTTTTTTTTCCCAACAAAACTAAATTGTGCCATTTTTAGCCCAATTTTTACAATCAGCTTCACATTATGATTAGTTAGTTACTGGTGTACAACAATTTCATCCCCAAAATAATAATGAAAATCAAACCACTTTAACCATCTGCATATTTTAGGCCATCTCTTTCATACTTCCTTTACCATTGTTCCACTGTTTGGAACTTATACATAAGGAGCAAAAGAAAGAGAAATTCATCATCAAAAAGAATTTAAAAGCATCCAGAAGAGGAAAAAAAATGAGGTCGTGGCTTATATGTTTTGTGTTATTTAGCATGTTGGTGGTGGGCCAAGAAGTGGAAGCAGAGAGAAAATTATTGATTACATTTTATAATCGCCATCAGCCTGCGCCAGCTCGAGGTCTTCGCTCGATTGAACGTAAGGTTTCGAGAAAATTGTATCCTACATTTTATAATCGCCATCAGCCTACGCCAGTTCCAGATCTTCATCCAATCGAAACCTAGGTTTCGACACTGATGGTTGTCATGGAGAATGATGCTAATCAATATTCGAAACTCTATGTATTTATTCATATATGACCAATCCAAAAAGAATTTGTTATTTCGTCTGTAATATGTATAGTTCAATAGATATGTTGATGGTCGATTTTGATCAGAGGAAACTCACCTGACCTTCACGTGCCACCAACGGTAAATTTGTAGATGAGGGGGAAGACGTGGCCTGCAAAAGAGAAAACCTGCACACCGGTGTGGTGCTAGCCACACCGCCTCCGATGCTTAAGTCAGAAAACGGAAGGGAGAGCTAGAGAGCAAGGGAAAGAGAGTCGAGAATTGAGTTTGGGTCCCCTTCTTTAGTGGCGAAGAGGGGTATAAATACCTGCTCGTGCTCCTAGGGTTTTTAGGAATTCGGAGGCGTTTCGGGACAAAACCAGGCGAAACCGGAGCGGCTAGAGGCATCAGGGACCGAGAGGAGGTGATCGAGCTCGGCCCGCTTGGCCTCGGCCTTGGGCCGAGGCCGACCATATGGGTCGGGCCAAGTTGGCCCGGCCCTTTGGTCGGCTCTTCCTCTGGGTCGGTCTCCCAGCCCTATTTTCGTTCGGATGTCCTCGTCAGTCCCTTGTGCGTCGGGTGGTCCAAAATTGCCTATAACAGGATATTTAACTACAATAATGGAATGAAGGTTTCTTTTGGAATATTACATCGTGAATATGAGGGTTTGGAATTTTGATTATAGGACGGTACTTTTTAGGGGACATAAAAATTCTTTAATGAGTTAAATTATGAAAATGTGCTCTTTAAAAATAATATTTAGGATATGTTTGGTTTAACTTTTCAAGTAGTTAATTTTGAAAAAAAAATCGTTTTGGAAAAAAATCTAGTGTTTGGTGACCACTAAAAATGACTTGTTATTATAAAAAATGAGATCGAGAAATAAACCATTTTGAAAGAAACACTTGAAAGCAAGTTTTTAAAAAGAATTTTTAATATATAGTAACTTGGGTTTAAAAACACTTATGAGGAAATGTAACTACACATATGAGTGTTTAAATTTTAAGTAATTTTTTTACAAAATGTTTACTAGAAAATGGATATTTGAAAAACACTTAAACTAAATGGTATTCCAAACGTGTACTTAATTGTGCATAACGAACAAGTAATTGATCATTAAAGCAAAGAAACAATACTTTATAAAATGATTTTATGTCTATTAAAATTTGTTTGATGTCAAAGAAGTTTAAATGTTAATTTTTCCAAACATGGTAAGTATATGAAATATATAATTATTGGCAACTAAGCCTCAGATTTTGTCATATAAAGTTTATGTGAATTTTCCATTGTTTTAGCTATAAAAACCTTTGGTAAGGTATCGAACTCTAAGAAAAGAATGCTAAAGAATGATCACAAACATATCTTGAATTCTCATTTATGATCAAAGAGCAGTAGCCATTATATAGGCATACTGTGAAAAGAATAAACAAACTTCAGATATTTCTTACAACTGAAAAAATTATGTAAAGTAACTGATACAGTTGAAGAAATGAAAAACTGAATAACAATAAATTTTCTTCGTCAATGAGCTCTCTTAACACCTCCCTCAAGCCAATGGATGAAGAAATAAGAGTAGAAGCAGGAATAAGAGTTGAACATGTACCTGCTACATTGGTAGTGTTGTTTGAAGAGGAAGGAGAACTAGTGTCATTTTTAGCTACATACAAATGAGACTGAAGAATAGCAAGAAGATTTGGACACTGTTCTAGAGTTAAATTCGGCAAAGCTGGATTATCAGGCTTGACATTGGACTGAACAGAAGGTGTCTTTTGATTCCGATAGTCAGGTGGATACCCATGGAACTTGTAGCAGCGATCAATGGTATGTCCCTGAATATTACAGTGAGTCAATATCGGACATTCTTTCTTCTTGGCAGAAACAGGCTGATTCTTGACAGAAGAATTAGTAACATTAGAAGTCTTGGCCAAGAGAGTTGTTGCCTTGGCAGAAACAGGAGAGGCCTTGACAGTTTCAGTAGAAACACGTTGCTCTACTTTTTGTACAACGAGAGAGAAAGCACGAGTAATGGTAGGTTCGGGTTCCATCAAGAGTAACTGAGTTCGTACCTGACTAAATGACTCATTGAGACCCATAAAAAACGCCATTATGTGCTTTGTTTGAAAATATTCAACAAGATCCTTGACTCCTCCACAAGAATAACAGCACACGTATAAGAAACAAGCTCATTCCAGAGCGTTTTCAATTTTTCATTATAGGTAGTGACGGAGTTTTGATCTTGAACTAAGTTGGGAATTTCGCGTCAAAGCTGAAAAATTCTAGGGCAATTTTTTCGATGGTAGCGTTGCTAGAGATCTAACCACATATCCCTAGTAGAATCGACGAAATTGATGCTTGCCGAAATTTCCTTCGACAACGCGCATTCAAAATCCAGGTCTTCACAACACTATTACATATCACCTGGGAACGCTTCATATTTCCAGTTTGTTGGAGAATGGTGTCATCGACAAAACCCATCTTGTTCTTCACAGTTAGTCCAAGAATCATAGCCTGGCTCCATGAAGTATAATTGGATTTTGTAAGAGGCTTAAACACAATAATAAGATTTGTGCCATCAAAATGATGAAGATAATAGGGATTTTCATATATGCCGATTACAGACTAACTAGTAGGTTTATTTGCGGAAGAAGATGAAATTGGATAGGTTGGATTGGAAGGGTTTTTAGAAGTATCATCGGCCATGAAAAAATTCACAAGAATTACTCTCTAAAAAGAAATCAAGAAGACATCTGATACCATAACTAAACTCAAAGAGTATATAATTCTTGCTTAGTTTTTTATTGATAAAGATATCATCAATCTGAGCTGAAGTCAGAAGATGTCGAATCTGCAATCTTTTATTTAGTACAAGATCCCTTACAAAATATATATCTATCTCAATATGCGTGGTTCGTGAGTGAAGAACAGGATTTGCACTCAGATGGACAACACTAAGATTATCACACTAGATTATGGGAGGCTGATCACACCAAATATGTAAATCACAAAACAAAGATTGTAACCATATAAGTTCAGCTGAAACATGAGCTAAACTTTTGTATTCGGCTTATGTACTCGAACGAGATATTATATTCTACTTCTTAGATGTCCACTGAATTAAATTTCCACCAAAATATTATATTCTGCTTCGTCTTAAGACACAATACCCAAATGTCGACTTCCTATCATCTGGATCTGATGCCCAATCAGCATCAGCATATCCTTTTGAAAACAATTTTTCTGCTTTCTTAAGAAAGAAACCATGATTCACAGTTCCACAAAAGTATCTAAGGATACGTTTAACAACTTGCCAATGAGATAAAGTTGGAGAATGCATGAATTGACACACTTTATTCACACTGTATGCAAGTTCTGGTCTAGTTATAGTAACATATTGTAGAGCCCCAACAATACTTTTATATAAACGGACATCTGCAAATTTTTCACCACCAAAAGCAGAAGGAATAGAGCCACTAACCATAGGTGTTGAGATACCTCTAGGTTGACTCATTTTAGTCTTGTGCAACAAATTAGTAATATATTTGGACTGTGAAAGAAATAAACCTCCACTCGATGGATATGACACTTCCACTCCCAAGAAATAACTCAAACAACCCAAGTCTTTAAGAGAAAATTGTTTGTGTAAAAGTTGCACTAGATTATCAATAACAGATGTTGAACTTCCAGTTATGACTATATCTGTAACGTCCGTAATTTAAGTTAAATCTCAAATTTAATTAGTTTTGGAGTTAATTTGGGCAAATTTGGAGTTGGGGGAAATTCAAAGATTTGAAAATTTGGGAAATTTTAAAAAAAATTGGACTGGAGTGGCGTTTTTGTAATTATAGTGAGTTTGGAGTTAAGCCAAGCCCTCTAAGCCCTAATTCCTTTCTTTTAAATCAGTCGCACGCAGCCCGAGGTTGAAGCCAAGCCATCTCAAGCCTCTCCTCCTTCAACCTCACGATTTTGAGATTTTTCTTTTCTTCTTCTTGCTTACGGCGGCAGGTCCTTCTCCTTCCCTTCTCCTTACCGATCGTGCAGCCCCTTTCCAGCCTCGTCTCCGGCGACTTCTCCGGAAAGTGGCGACGGCAACAAGTTCGGTCGCGGCGGTCTCAGGCGGCGTCGTTCCGTGGGTCTCCGGCAAGCAGTTGGCGCGTTTCAGGCGGTACCGAGCGGCAGATCTCAGACGCGCTTTTTTCGGCATTTTTTGTGCTCCTCGATTCAGCAGCTCGCGGCGGCGACCTCCAGCAACTCCGGCAGCCGTGTTCTTCCAGCGGATCTTTGGGTTCGTGAGCATTTGGTCGCCGACGAAGGTGGGCAGCAGCGCGTTCCGGCCAGATCGAGATTTCGGGCGTTTGCAGCGTGATTTCAGCTGTTCCAGTCTTGGGTAGGTTGGATTAATGTTATTTTGATTGATTTTAGCTTTCGATTGACCACCTACTCGTTGTTTGTCTAGTTCTTCAAGCTCCCTGTTCACGTTTCGACGATTCAAGAAGTGGGTCATCAAGTTTTTGTGGCTTTAGGTAATTCGAGCTTTGAGCAAGAGAACTAATTTTAGTTTTGGTTATTTTAAGCGATTTAGGTGAATACCCATTAATTTTGGTTATTGTTTTCAAGGTACCCATATCCGTTGGAAGTTGGATTTTGGAAGTAGAGTGAAAATTGAACTCCGACCAGCAAGCTAAAGGTTGGAAATTTGGTAGGTTTTGAGTGCTAAACCTTCTTTAAATCGGTTAGTTCCTAGAAGAGCAATGGGTTTAAGTCCTATTTAGTTTAAAAGAATTTTTCCTACTAATTTTGTTGCTTGCTAAAGTATTTGAATCAAGAAGTTTGAAGAGGATTGGTTTGGTGATATTTAACCCAAGGTAAGTGGCTTTATTGTTGAAATTTATTTTAATTGGGTGCACGTGTTTGATTTTCCAAAATTCATGTGTTTTATGTGTCGTTTGAATATGTATGCGTTTATGAAAAATTGTTGAAAAGCATGAAGTTTATTTATTAATTCTTGCAATTGTTGATGTTTTGAAATATTTGAGTTGGTGGTCTCTCAAAATTTTATTATATGTATGAGTTTAAATTATTTATGAGTTTTCTTAAATATTCGAAAGTGTACATGAAATTGATGTACAGAGATGCCTACACAGGACTTAGAGACATGAAATTGTTGTACCTAAGTCGAGGTTCGTGAAATTGACGACCTCAATGTTCATGAAATTGACGACCTCCGTAGGAGACACATGAAATTGATGTGTATGCATGAAATTGATATATCCTCTCATTAATGAGTTAAAATAAAGTTTAGAGCCACCAAAAAGATATTTGTTGTTGATTTTTAAAACGTGTCTAAAGCGTGACCCAACCTCAATAATAGGGTCACTTACTAAGTATTTTAAATACTCATTCTTTTCAAAAATATTTTTTTCAGGTAAAGGTAAGGCAGGTGAAAAGGCGATTGATGAGAATCCGATAGGCAGCCATGAGATGACTATGAATTTCATATGTTATTTTCTTCTGCTTTAAGAACTCTGTTTTACTTTATTTGATTTGTAAATTTGTTTGAGAAATTTTCTAGAGGCCATGTACATTTATATTTTAGAAATTATTTAAGAATATTTAAAACTTTTAAAATTAGGGATCTCGAATAAAAGTTTTTTTTTTTTAGGTTTTTTTTTTACTTAAATTAGTGTTTATGTTTTAAAATGTTTTTATTTAAAAAAAGGCCTCCAAAGCATGCATTATCGTAACGGTCCTGAAAAGACTATTTAAAAAGTTGGGTCGTTACAATATCATCAACATATACCAACACATAACAATGATGTCCATTAGAATGACAAACTAACAAAGATGTATCAGCCTTCGAATTGACAAAACCAAGAGACTATAAAAATGTACTAAGCCTCTCAAACCATGCCCTAGGAGCTTGTTTTATACCATATAACGCCTTCTTTATTAGATGAGAAGAATTAGAAGTAATCATACCAGGGGGCTGCTACATATAAACCTCTTCAGATAATACTCCATGTAAGAATGCATTGTTGATGTCAACTTGTCTCAAAGGCCATCCCTTTGCCACAGAAAGAGTAAACAGAACACGGATGGTGGTTGGCTTAACTACAAGACTAAATGTTTCTGTATAGTCCAAATCTTCTTCCTGATGAAAACCTTGTGCTACAAGACGAGCTTTATATCGAACAATGGTTCCATTCGAATGTCTCTTGATTTTAAATACCCATTTGCACCCTATGATCTTCTTATCAGCAGGTGGAGACACTAAGGTCCATGTCTCATTGGCTAGAAGTGCATTATACAATTCTCTCATTGCTTTCACCCAATATTCACACTTCAAGGCTTTTTTAGCATTTGGTGGTTCCTGTTCAACATACTCAGTTAACAAAAGCTTTGGTTTAAAAATACCCATTCTTACCTCAGGTAACCATATTGTGATCATTAACAACTTTGGCACAGGTCGTAGGCGCAGGTGCAGTAGAAGTTGAGCTTGAAGTATCAGATAAGGGTGTTGTATTCGAAAAAATAGCTTGTTGTAGTAACCGGACCACTTCTTTGATAAAGACAACAACCACATTCTTTGTTGTAAACGAATGTTTCAGGGATAGGAAATGACCGTACTTGCTGAGATAATCCACCACTACAAAATGGAATCAAATCCTTTTGACTTAGACAATCCTTCCACGAAATCCATGGAAATATCTTCCCAAATCCGGTTTGGTATGGGTAACGATTGTAAAAGGCCCGCAGGAGACATGGAACTATTTTTGTTGCGTTGACACACTTAACGTTTTTCCACGTACCGCTTGATGTTAACCTTCATGTTCTTCAAAAATAGCTCCTCGGTCAGTCTCTTATAAGTCCTCAGAAATCCTGAATGCCCTCCATGACAGAATCGTGATAAATATGTAAAATAGTAGGAATCAACGAAAACTTACTTGAGAGAATCATTCTATCCTTGTACAACAACTTCCCTTGTATGATACTATACTTGGGATGGGAACTCGGATCCAGCTCTAGCTCATCTTTTATCTTCACCAACTCGGGGTCTTGACTAACTTCTTCTTGAACCACGTTAATATCGATAATGGATGGCACAGAAATCAGGGATAACTCGGCCTCATGGGGAATTCAAAATAGTGCGTCCGCCGCTTTGTTGAGGAGCCCCAGAATATACCTGATTTCAAAGTCATAGCCAAGTAGTTTAGTCAACCACTTTTGATATTCAGGTTGCACCTCACGCTGTTCTAAGAGTTGCTTCAAAGCCCGCTGATCCGTTAGCACCACAAATTTCTGTCCTAAGAGATTATGTCTCCATTTCTGCACGGCTAAAACAATGGCCATCAATTCTCTTTCGTAAACTAACTTTTCCCGTGCACGATTGAACGGTTGTTGGCTAAAGAAGGCCACTGGTCTCTGTTTCTGAGTGAGCATTGCACCTAGCCCTGTGCCCGAAGCATTAGTCTCAATGGTGAACGGTTGGTCGAAATCTAGCAGGGCCAAAATAGGCAACATAACCATGGCTTTCTTCAAATTATTGAATGCCTCAGTTGCAGCCTCATTCCCACTGGAAGGCATCTTTCTTCAACAATTGTGTCAGGGGAGTGGCTATTTTTCCATAGTTCATCACAAATCGTCTATAATACCCTGTTAGCCACAAGAATCCCTTTAGTTCCTTGATGTTTTTAGGTTGTGGCCAACTCACCATGGCTTGAATCTTTTCTCCATCTGCCTCTACTCCATCCGTGGAAATCCAATGGCCCAGATAGGCTATCCTTTCCTGAGCAAAATCACATTTCTTTTGGTTGGCAAACAAAGCGTTGTCTCTTAAAATATTGAAGACCATGCCTAGGTGAGTTAGACGAGTCTGCATATCCAGGTTGTATATGAGGATATCATCAAAGAACACTAACAAGCAGCGACGAAGAAATGGTCTGAACACTCGATTCATGAGGGATTGGAACGTAGCTGGCCCATTAGTAAGGCCAAATGGCATGACTAAGAACTCGTAGTGGCTCTCATGCATTCTAAAAGCTATTTTGGTTACATCTTCTTCCTTCATTCGAATCTGGTGGTATCCTAACTTTAAGTCCAACTTTGAGTACACTCTTGATCCGTGTAATTCGTCGAGCAACTCCTCAATCACCAAAAGGGGAAATTTGTCAGGGATTGTCACTTGGTTCAGGGCCCTGTAGTCTACACAGAATCTCCCCCCTCCATCTTTCTTCTTTACTAACAACACTGGACTTGAGAAGGGGCTAGAGCTTGGTCGAATAATACCGGATACCAGCATCTCCTTGATCAATTTTTCAATTTCTGTCTTCTGCACATGAGCGTACTTATAAGGCCTTACATTGATGGGACCTTGGCCTTCCTTGAGAACAATCTAATGATCTACCTCACGTCGTGGTGGTAGCCCTACGAGAAGGTTAAACACATCATTATAGTCTTCGAGCAACTTGCTTACCTCAAGAGGCATGGGGGTCTGAATCAGTTGTTCTCTTTCCTCTGCTCCCCGTTTTGGGTTATTCAGAGACAGGTCCCGAAGTTCTACAAGAAAGCCTTGGTCTGACTCGTGCCAAGATTTCACCATCATTTTCAATGAAACCACAGCCCTCTTCAAGGATGAATCTCCCTTGATGGTCACCTTACGATCCCCTGCTTCAAAGGTCATGGTGAGGGCTGCCCAATCAACCTTCATGGTACCCATTGTTCTTAGCCACTGCATCCCAAGGATGACGTCGACGGCCCCGAGCACTAATGGTAGGAATTCCTCTGCGATGGTGAGTTTTGGGAATGTTATGGAAATGGCCTTGCACACCCCTCTTCCTTTGGTGGCCACGCCATTCCCCATCACTATGTCATAATGCGTTGTTTCGACCACTCGAAGTTTGAACTCTTCTACTAACTTATGAGAGATGAAATTATGGGTGGCTCCACAATCCACGAGCACTACCACTGCTTTCCCTTTGAGAAATCCTTTCACCTTCATTGTGTCAGGCGTGGAAAACCCGAGGACCGACTTCAAGTCTAGTTCCACCAGATCTCCTGTCTCAGTCACGGGGATCTCTTCTTATTCCTCGGTGGGAGTGGCTTGATGAAGTTCTATTTCTTTGGTCCCGTTAACCAATAAAACTTTGAGCTCTCTAACTTCTTTCCTTTTCGGTGGCTTGGCGTGTATTTTTCATCATAGTGAAAACAGAGCCTTTTTTCACGTTTAGCTTGGAACTCTGCGTCAGACATCCATCATGTTGTCACATCCCTTCTGGTCGTTGCTCCCTTATCTGGTAAGGTAATTGCTCGTAGGGGTACGACGTCTGGTACCTTAGCATTGGTCTGTGTACCTTGCTTATTCCCACTTTTTCCCGATTGAGTAAGGCCCAATTTCAAATACTCATTTGTCGCGCCTGGGCACATTCCCTCAATAGCCAATTGGATGGCTAGGTCTCTGTCTTCAATGAGTTGGGCCTCAGTCATAATCTCTTCTAGCCCAATAGGACGTCGACTGACCACTGCAGCCTTCACGGTGGGCTTTAGACCGTTGAGGAACGTGTTTTCTAACACAGTCTCTGGCAGCTCCAGTAGGGGTGCCGAATAAACCTCGAACCTTTTGATATACTCTGCCACTGAATCTTCTTGTTTGATGGCCAAGAAACGTGCGCACTGTTGGGTTTTATGCCCTAAAACTCATAGATAGTGAATGTAAACAAATTGTATACTTATTTCAATAAAGTGTTATTAAGTTTCTATAATAAAGTGTTATTGTTAAGTATTGCACAATATGACCCAAATCCAACAAACTAAGTTCCAAGGTTGTTTGTATGTAACTTGAACTAGTATGTGGAGACATACGGGGATCGATGTTCAAGTAACAACCTAAAAGGTCTATAGTACAGGGATAAGGCTGGGTACCTTATCCTGGTAACACTATGTGATACGACCCGCTTTGTATTTGATACAGACGTATTGATCCAAAGCGTCCATGTAGTAGACATGCGGGCGAGGGTATCCTATGTAATGGGTTTGCATAAGACTGGACCACGAAATAGTCAACCACTAGTTGTAACACCGTTAACTAGTTAGGTTATTGTTTCAATAGGATGACTGATCGGTCTAATTTTTTATACATTTAGAATCTCCCAATTTGCTTATCTTAGTTGAATTTCTTGCGAAAAATGCTTTAAAATGAGTATAATATGTGTACAGGTCCTCATCGGACCTTCGGAAGCAATTCGGGGCTTAAACGGGCAAAATCGGAGCGTAAAATGACCATTCTGCCCTTGGAGCCTCATCAGCGTCGAGACGCTAACCAAATAAGAAAAGTACTTGGAGATCAAACTGGAGCAACAACGTCGAGACGCTAGCCCACAACGTCGAGATGCTAGCCCACAACGTCGCGATGCTAGGGCAATCCAAGAGATTCTTTCCAAAATTGAAGGGGACAGCGTCGCGATGCTAGGCAGATTTCCAGAATTTTATTTTTTCTTATTTGGCTGGCGATTTTCTCCAAATTTGAGGCCTTCTTCAGCACCAAGTTACCACGAATTGAAGGCCAAAAACTCTTATAAAAATAGAGGCCTTTGGTGTAGCACTTTTCTCTCTGGTTTAAAAAGTTTTCTTAAGCTTTCTTAGTTTAAGGGTTGGTTGATTGAGCCTCGAGCTTGGATGTGCTTGTCTATGGCCAACTAAGCTCGAATCATTGTAATTGGGACCTCGGTTTGTAAGTTTGATTCAATTTTATGAGATTTCTATTCTTAATTACCAGTTAATTGTCTTTGTGATTTTAGTTCTTTGCATACAAGTTTAGATTGTGGTAGGAAAGATTGACAACCTTGACCGCGCCCTCTCTAAATTTACCTACTAAATCTAAGTAGCAAATATGTTAACGTTATGATATTACGCATGCGTCCCTAGAACTAAATGATTTAATCAATTTTAATTGTGGTTTGTTGCCCGTTGCATGTGAATTAATTCGGCTAGATCCCAATGCAGTTTAGATTAGTTAATAGGCCAATTAGTTAATTTAAACTAGAATCAAACTTAGCATTTGCATGTTTGTGATAGTTGGATCATGGCTCTCAGTTTGTTGCCGGAGTACGCCGGACTTAGATAGTTAATTAAATATCAATTGATAATCAATGAATGAAATTAATCAAACCTAACACCGAGTTCAACCCCGATAACAGTGATCCTCGTGGTAAGATCAAGTAACCCCGCCTTTACTTTCCTTGCATTTAATTTTCCTTATTTATTTTCTCGCCTTTACTTTATGTCTTAATCTTTTATCCATAAACCTCCCTTTTGGTTACCTCAAAAACACAAAAGAATTCAGAAATAAACGAATTTTTCCTTGTGATCGACCCCGACCACTACTGCTACAAGTTAGCTTTAGGAATCGTGGATTATAAATTTATTTGACACAACACTCGACAAGTCGTTTCGTCAATGGCCTAGGTAACTCGGTCTTAATCCTGAGTGTGTCATGAACTTCTTCTCACGAGGGATTGTCCTTTGATAAGTATGGGTGAGAGTGGCCTGTACGTCGACTCAATAAGCTTACCTTGTTGGGGACAAGATCGAGTGGGGGGCTGGGGACATGACAACACAAGATGGAATTCACTCCTTCCCGATTCTAGGAGAAGTAGATGAGTTTTCCCTTAAGTGGTGACTTCGGGTCTTGAACAAAGGGATCCCGCCCTCTCACTGGCCCGAGAGGAACTTTCTGTTTATTGGTTGGACCATAAACAAGGTGTTCATTAGAAGAGCACTGGTACTTAAGGAGATAGAGGTAACATAGGGGTAAAACGATAATTTGACCCAGCTGTAGTTATGAACACTGGTGAAGGATTGACTTACCGTTATTGGTCTATATCCATGGACATAGAAATGTTCTATAGTGAGAAGAGTTCAGTCGTGGGTCTTTAGTGGAATGACCCATAGTTAATGAATATTGGTTAACTCGATTAATTAGTTTTGTCAGTTAACCTCATATCATTGGAGCTTCTGATCTGTAGGTCCATTAGGTCCCCTTGCTAGCTCGTAAAGGGTAATTAGGAACAATTAGTCTTGAAAGGAATTTGAATAGTTCAAAATCCATTATGGGAAATCAAGTTAATCGTATGAGATACAATCAATATAATGTATGTGATATATTATAATATAAAGTTTAATTTAAGATTAAACTTTATTGATTGAGAGAAATACAATTAAATACAATTTAATTGTAGGCTTAAATTAAATATGAGATATTTAATTTAGTAATTAATTAATTATTAATTTAATTAAATTTGATTTAATTAAAAACAATAGGTTATGTGGGAGATATTCATTTAAATATTATTTAAATGAAATTAATTAAATTTGATTTAATTAATTAATTAAATGAATCCGCATCCTATTAGAATTAGGAAGAGTAATTAATTATTAATTAATTAAATATATCCCTAACCTATTATGAATAGGAAAGGAATATGACACTCTATATAAAGGACATAATGCCTTCTCAATTGATATAACTCTCTCAACTCAAGACTTTGCTCTCAAGCAAAATTTCTCTCTAAGAATTTCACAACATTCTAGTGACATTCTTTTTCTCAAAATTCAAGAACACCAAGTCCCACAACTTGGTTCCTAGTCCCAGAGATATAGCAGTGGAAGATCTTGGTGGTAGTGTCCTTCCTGTGATCATATTACTCTTGGTGGGAGTTCATTGAAAAAAGTCTTCAACAAGTAAGTATTTTATTCTTTTAATTATTAGTGTTCACACGAGATTTTGACAAAGGAAATTTAATTCGTGGAAATGAACTTGATTTTATTGAATTTGTATGTAGAAAGTGTTACAGTCTCTAATATTTATCCTCTGATGCTTTCTCTCATAATGTAGAGTCTGATCTGAGGGCTTGCGAGCTTGATCTCAGACGGAGGGAGGTTGAATCTTCAACTTGTATCTTGATGAAGAGACGGTTGATTCTTTGGAGTCTTCTAGTCGTTGGATCTTCTAAGTCTCGAGTTGGTCGAATTCTAAATCTTGGATCTTCTGAATTCTCTGGACTCTCTGACTTCTGATGACTCTGGACTTTGGGAGAATGCTCTGGATTTTGCGTTCTCTGACTCTGTCTGAATGCCCAAAATGAATGGTGGCCTCCTCTATTTATAGAGTTTGATGGACCTCATATGGGCTTGGCCTTTGTTGGTTTTGGGCCCAACTTTTGGGCTTGGGCTACATTTGGGCTTTAATCCAATCCTTTTTTAATAAGGTTGGATTATTTTAATTTAACCCAATTTCTTCAATGACCTCGAGTTACATTAGTCTCGGGTCCAATTGCCACGTGGCGTAATTTGATTGGACTTGACTTATGTCATCTAATGGATTAGTAATAGACAAGTGGCATTGTTTGATTTGTCGAATTTTAATTTAGGGACACGTGTAAATTTGTAATTGGTCCCAAATTCATTTTATCATTAATTTAAATTAATGACGTGGCAATTTGTGATTGGCCGAAATTTCTCACTCAACAATTAGATTTAGATCTAATGCATGCTTAGTCTAGTTTATATATAGAATTATTCTGTATGATTTGCCAATGTACTGGTATTTTAGAAAACTTAACTAAAATGCAAATTGTTCCCAATTCGCTTCCGCTAACGGAATTAGGAAATTCCAATCCTTCAAACTCCCTTCTTGGGAAGGTCTGAATCGTTCGAACATTTGAGCCTTCAAGTCGTCTCAAGACTTAATCCGCTTCTGATTGTGAGACCATCTATACCAGTCTACTACGTATTCGTCGAAGCTAATGATAGCAGCTGTAATTTTTTCCACTCAGTAAGTTGATGGATTTCAAAATATCTCTCCGCACGGAATAGCCACGGATCAGGGTTATCCCCTGAGAATACCGACATTTCCAGCCTTTTGAATTTGCTAGGGTTTCCTCCCACCCTTGGTGGAACAATTTCTCCTTCCTTTTCTATGGTTTCATTCATGTTTTTCATCGACTGTTCAGGAGGGATGGTGTTCCCCGTGTCCGTGGTCGCTCTCTTTCCCTTTCCCACCATCAGTTCGGCCATCATCATGGTTATGCGTTCCATACTTTTTTCAAGCCTCTGTCCTGATTCCTTCAACTGACTGATATCCTTTTCTATCACTTCCACTCGTTCCTCAACTTGTTGTTGCGCCATTCGACGTGTTCTCCCCAGGACGACATGCTCTGATATCAATTTGTTAAAAATCTTCTTCTTCTTAACTCAAATATACCTGTAAAAACAAAATACAAAGACACAGACAAGCTTTGCAAACTCAAAGAGAATCCCAACCTTAATTAAAGAGAGTTCTTCAATGACCCAAGGGGGAGTTATACATTCAAAGTAGGCTTAAAAACAGTTCCTTACACATCAAGATAAACATAAAGAACATACAAAACAACCAGTATTCGAGAGACTGGATACTCTCCTGCCCGAAGGTCAACTTCACAAAAATACCAGACTGACTTTCTCTCACTCCACCCACCTTCAAAAGACTGACAACCGTACTCAGAACATACTTGGGCCTCCTAATGGACCTCACTAGGGCCCGTTCCCTCTTCTTCATTCTCATTGCTTCCCTTTTTTACCCTTTCTCTTGTACGTGTGTACTATAGGAGGTCTAACATTACATTAATTTCTCTTCCTGAAATGATTGCATCACTATTTAGAGAGATGTTATTACGTATTTATTTTTCGATTAGTGTAGGTTATGAAATTTCATGCAGCAGATGACCTCATATACCTGAGAAAAAAGCACCGGTTATTCCAGGGCAATGTTCTTATTTTTATATTTTAGTTCTATCTCTTCCTCTGTTTTTTTTTTCACTATGTACTTGATTGTTATCATGTATGAACTCAAACCCAGTAATGGGTTAAACTTCATTAGGCAAGGCTCATGATGAACTAGCGGGTGTAATTCCTATTATTATGTTGATGTAATTTATGCTTTGTTAAATCGTGGAATTTTTGTTTGGATGTTGTTATTCTTTAATATTTCTTTTCGATTGGTCATCTGTTAAGAGTCATTGGCACATTCGAAAATTGAAAGTATAAGGGTGCACCACATAGAGCAAGAGGAAAATTGTTCTTTAAATTCACCCTAGACATAAGGAAATTACTCATACAATATACAAATGGTTTGTAGTTTATTCTTTTATGGCATCTTTGGATATAGACATATATCGTAAATGGGTTGCAGATCTCGACAGCTCGACAGAGTGTGGTAAGATTAAGTCTTGTTAAGGTAGCCCACTCGGCCGAAGACCCATTATATTTCATCTGTTGTATTTGTTTGTTATCTTGCCCATGTGTATTGTTAGCCCTAGATTCCTTCTTCTTCCTCTTCTCTCTCGGTTGTTAGAATGGTTAGGGCAAAGGAAAATTCCAGAAGAGTGTGTGAGTTGTGTGATTTTTTGTAGGAGTTTTTCTCCCTAGGCCTTCATATATAATTGATGTTTTGATCAAT
This sequence comes from Luffa aegyptiaca, assembly GCA_017139565.1. NCBI lineage: Eukaryota > Viridiplantae > Streptophyta > Magnoliopsida > Cucurbitales > Cucurbitaceae > Luffa > Luffa aegyptiaca. Next base: position 32,641,522 of record CM029397.1, read on the forward strand.
TTCATATATAAAAGTATAGAGTTTTCTCCTGCATATTCTTTCTTGGTTTCTCTTCTTGCTGAAACTTCAATATGGTATCAGAGCCTTAGCCTAACGACTAAAGCTCTAAAATCGGGCATTTTTTTTCGGGTTGTTTCTTCCTCATGTCTATTCCTGAAAGTTCTTTGAGCTGCGCTATGGATGATTCCACCGTCGTCTCTACTAAAGTGTTTAGCCCTGGAAATAAAATCTTTATAGTCAAACTCACTGATGATATTTCTTCACTGGAAATTTCAGATTCTCACGGCTCTTGAAGGTTATGGGCTTGAGTCGCACTTGGTCAATGAAACTCCACCACAATCGCTCACTGTTCAAAGCGACTCCTCCACGGCTGAAGCGTCTACTGCAACCACCACTTCTACTCTGAATCCAGTCTACATGCAATGGAAGCGTCAAGATATGGTCATTACCTCATGGCTCGTTGGATCGATGACGGATGATATTCTTCATCAAATGCTTCACTGTACCTCGGCCAAGGAGATTTGGACCTGTTTAACTCAAATCTTTACCACTCGAAACTTGGTGCAAATGATGAAGATAAAGACCAAGTTACAAATGATTCAAAAAGGAGGTATGTCTCTCAAAGAATACTTTTCTAAGATCGAACAATATGTGGATGCCCTGGCTACTGTTAACAAACCTATGTGTTGAAGATCACATTCTGTACATCCTTTCTGGGCTTGGCTTCGACTATGAGTCCATGGTTTTGGTGATTTCGGCTAAGGCGGGACCTCAATCTGTCCATGAGATGATATCTCTCCTTCTCACTTAGGAAAATCGAAATGAAAGTAAGTTGATGTCCACTGAAGGTTCTGTTCCTTTTGTGAATCTCACGGTGCACTCTAAACCTGTTGAATTCGATACTTCTAAGGCTAATCCTAATCAGTTTTCCTCAAGTCCTGGTAATGGAAACAGGGGAGGTCGTGATGGCCGTGGTGGTTTGTCCAATAAAATAGGACGTGGGGGAAATTCATGGAACAATCGGAACCGCATTCAGTGCCAACTCTGTACTAAATTTGGCCACACTATAGCCAAATGCTTTTTTCGATATGCTCCTCAATCTACTCCAATGACTCCAAGTTCGTTTTCTTCTAATTATAACCAATTTAACCGCTCTACTTCTTTCCCACAGATGTCTGTCATGGTTGCCACTTCAGATCTAAATCAGGAAAGTAATTGGTATCCTGATTCTGGTGCCACAAAACACTTGACCCATAGCTTCAATAGCCTATCTATCGGGTCAGAATATGGCGGTGGAAATCAAGTTCATGTCGGGAATGGAGCAGGTTTGCCCATTCTTAACTATGGTTTTTCTTCTCCTACCAGTTCTAGTCGTATCTTTTATCTGAATAACTTGTTACATGTTCCTTCAATCACAAAAAATTTAATTAGCGTGAGTCAGTATGCTAAGGATAACAGTGTCTTTTTTGAGTTTCATCCAACTATTTATTATGTGAAGGATCAAGTCTCTGGTTAAGTTTTGCTCCAAGGGACTCTCCATGAAGGACTATATCATTTCAATCTATCTCTATCTTGTTGGCAATCTATCTTCATAATGTTAGTGCCTTGGAGAAGTTACTTCACACTAAGCATGACTACTCTTTCCTCAAACCTTTTGGGTGTCAATGTTTTCCTTGCATTCGTCCTTATCAAACCCATAAACTTGCTTTTTGATCGTCTCCTTGTATGTTTCTTGGCTATAGTCCATCGTATAAGGGTTATAAATGTTTGTCAAATGAAGGAAAGCTCTATATCTCTAGACATGATATATTCAACGATTTTTTTTTCCATTTGCTCACTCTTCTCACTTTTCTAAACCACAACACTCTGCTTCAATGTTTCTCCCATCTTCTAAGACCATTTTGCCTTTTTCTTCTAAGCCATCTCCTTCTGATTCTCGTGTTACTCCTGATCCAATTACTTTTCCTGTGTCCAATGGCACTACTCGAATCCCAAGTGAACCTGATTTCCTGCCATCTAACTCAACGGAGTCCTCTGACCATTTAAGTCCAACTTCTCCGTTTCAAGATTCTACCCCTATCTCGTCTCTTCCTCTAGTTAATACTCATCCCATGATTACTAGAGGTAAGGCTGGCATTTTTAAACTCAAGGCTTTTGTCTCTAAATCCTCTATTGCCTATGTTGACTCTGAACCTCCTAGTGTCAAGGAAGCTCTCAAGAGTTCTCATTGGCGTAAGGCAATGCAGCAATAATATGATGCGCTTGTGAAAAATAAAACTTGGGATCTTGTTCCTAAGCCTAAAATCAAAACGTTTGTCGGCTGTAAGTGGGTGTTTTGTATTAAGAGAAACTCTGATGACACCATTGCTTGATATAAAGCCCGTCTTGTGGCTAAAGGGTTTCATCAATCCGCTGATCTTGATTACATTGAAACCTTTAGCCTGGTTGTTAAGCTTATAACTATTCGTGTTTTGCTCACTTTGGCCCTTTATCACGGCTGGACTATTCGTTAGGTTGATGTCAATAAGGCTTTTTTACATTGCCATCTAACCGAATCTGTTATTATGGAACAACCAAGTGGCTTTAAGAATGCAGGAAATCAGCATCTTGTTTGAAATCTCAAGAAGGCCTTATACGGATTAAAACAAGCTCCACAAGCCTGGTACAAACGTTTGAGTTTTTATCTTAGTTCTCTTGGTTTAAAAACTTCTAAGGCTGACTCTTCTTTGATGATTCGTCAATCTTCTGCTGCTTGCTGCTATGTTCTTATCTATGTGGATGATATTATCATTATGGGAAATTCTAATTCTGAGGTTGATAAACTTATTTGCTCTCTCAATGCTTAGTTTGCTCTAAAGGATCTGGGTAAACTAAATTATTTTTTAGGCATTGAGGTCTCTTATCCATCTACAGGAGGTATGTTTTTATCCCAATCTTCATATATTATGGAAGTTCTTGCTCGAGCAAAGATGCAAGATGCTAACTCGATTGCAACTCCTATGGTAAGTGGATCAATTCCTTCGGCTCATAATGCTGAATTGTTCTCTGATGCCTATTTATATCGGAGTATTGTGGGAGCATTACGGTACGTCACTTTAACTCAGCCAGAGATATCATACAATGTTAACAAAACTTGCCAATTTATGCACTCTCCCACTCTCATACATTGGCAGCTTGTTAAACGAATTCTACGATATCTCAAACGCATTATTAATAATGGTCTTCTGCTTAATTGTCCTCAAAATATCTCTTGTTGGGTTTGCTGATGCGGATTGGGCCTCTGATCTGGATGATAAAAAATCAACCACTGGTTTTTGTGTGTTTTTTAGCGGCAATTCTCATTTCATGGGGTTCGAAAAAGCAGAGTATTATTTTTCGATCGAGCACTGAAGCTAAATATCGTGGCCTTGCTACCGTGGCTGCTGAACTAGTTTGGTTAAATTCCCTTTTTCGTGATTTACATGTTTTTTTGCCTAAGCCTCCTGTTTGTTGGTGTGATAATTTAGGTGTTATCCATTTAAGTGCAAACCCCGTTTTGCACTCCAAGACCGAGCATGTTGAATTGGACAAATACTTTGTGAGGGACTTGGTGCAAAACAAGAAAATTTGTATTCAACACCTCCCAGCAACAGAACAAATCGCTGATATATTTACAAAACCGTTTTCCGCTGCTCTGTTTCAAAAGTTGAAATTCAAGCTCAATGTCTGTGACGGCAATACCATCGGTTTGTTGAGGGGGGGGGGGGGGTGGTAAGGCAGCCCACTAGGCCCAAGGCCCATTATATTTCATCCGTTGTATTTATTTGTTATCTTGCCCATGTGTATTGTTAGCCCTAGATTCCTTCTTCTTCCTCTTCTCTCTCGGTTGTTAGAATGGTTAGAGAAAAGGAAAATTCTAGAAGAGTGTGTGAGCTGTGTGATTTTTTGTAGTTGTTTTTCTCCCTAGGCCTTTATATATGGCTAATGTTTTGATCAATTTTATATATAAAAGCATAGGATTTTCTCCTACATATTCTTTCTTGGCTTCTCTTCTTGTTGAAACTTCAATAGTCTAACCTAGCCTAATTCAAAATTCAATAATTAGGAAGTTGCCTGAGCGTAAAATAGGAGTTGCATCACTATTGTAGTCGTGAGTCAAACCTATCCTCCTTGTCTGGAACATGTTAAGTTGTACTGTTTGCAAGAATGGCCAGTTGCCCGAGCGTAAAATAGGAGTTGCATCACTATTGTAGTCGTGAGTCAAACCTATCCTCCTTGTCTGGAACATGTTAAGTTGTATTGTTTGCAAGAATGGCCAGTTGCCTGAGCGTAAAATAGGAGTTGCATCACTATTGTAGTCGTGAGTCAAACCTATCCTCCTTGTCTGGAACATGTTAAGTTGTATTGTTTGCAAGAATGGCCAGTTGCCCGAGCGTAAAATAGGAGTTGCAACACTATTGTAGTCGTGAGTCAAACCTATCCTCCTTGTCTGGAACATGTTAAGTTGTATTGTTTGCAAGAATGGCCAGTTGCCCGAGCGTAAAATAGGAGTTACATCACTTTTGTAGTCGTGAGTCAAACCTATCTTCCTTGTTTGGAACATGTTAAGTTGTACTGTTTGCAAGAATGGCTAGTTGCCCGAGCGTAAAATAGGAGTTGCATCACTATTGTAGTTGTCAGTCAAACCTATCCTCCTTGTCTGGAACATGTTAAGTTGTACTGTTTGCAAGAATGACCAGTTTTCTGTCTCTATTTCATTCTACATTGAGTTGCTTTATTTTCTTTTACACTACCACATCCCACAACAATTTGTATCATGTTACTTTAACCTGTTTATTGTTAAGAAAATCAATTCTTATGGATTCACTCTCGAAATACTTTCCATATTTTACTTGTCTCAGAACACTTATTGTACACTTATGAAATCTCCAACATAGAATCATCACCTTTTCAAAACGAAGGGTACATCCACAAATTGAAGAATACGAACATGAATACCACTTCTTCCAACTTTAAACCCATCAAACAACCTTTGGTAGTAGCTTTTTTCAATTGGCTTGCTAAGAACATCCTCCGCAAAAAAAAGATGGAGATGATGGATCTCCTTGACTAAAACCTTTACAGTAAGGTTGATGGGCGTATACTTTTGCACATAAACGCAAGTGCACGAGTCATGTAATATAGTAATTTTGAATATAAGACTATCATCTCTTCAGGGATTTTATTTAATCATTTAACTACCACTATTAATCTTGTTTAGCTTTATTTAGAGAACGAAATTTGACGTTTAAGAAGAATAACTAAAAAACTAATCTAGACAGAGACACAATCACAGACACAATCACAAGGGATAATTCTAGGACATTGATTCTATTAATTAAACTTTTAGGTACTTAATCAACTAGCCAATTAGGATTAATTAGACACCCAAATCATAAGTCTAGAAACCTATTAACAAGAAATCTCTTGTCATTCTCCTTGTTTGTAACGTTTGACATTAAGAACCTTCATTTACAACCTTTAATAACTTTGTCATCACTCACGTAAATAAACATTAGTCATGCACTTAACTCTAAACTGATTTTGTCTCTATCAAGTTTATGCTTAGACAACAAGTTATTTAATCATTGGTCAAGTGATTAAAAGCATTGAGTGAAAATAGACAGAAAAATAAAAATGTCAATTAAACCATAATAACTAATTAATTAAGGGTCCAACTAATTACATCAAACCCATATAATTTAAGAAGTTAGCTACTCATAATCACTAAATACATTCTCTAAATTCCACGTTTCTCGAACTCCGTATCATCAATAATGCTCGAAGATTGCTTCCAAAACCCCCAGTTTGACTATTGAATCAAGATTAGGGCTTAGGCTCTCGAAATTGGCTCCTTTAATCCGAAGAAACTGAAAAGAATATATACTGCCTATCGCGACAACATTGAGATGTTGTCTAAAACGTTGTCGTTCTCATCATGTGTGCAGAGTACTGTTGGGACTATAAGCAACGTCTCAACACTACGAACACAAAATTCAATTCATGCACGTTTTGAGCGTTGAGACGTTACAAGACAGCGTCTAGACGCTAACTCTCGAGTGACACATAAATTATGTCGTTTAGATGCAATTTTCAGGGTCGATACGTTCTCCTCTCGGGTTTGTTTGCCAAATCTTCAACTCTTCTCTTCTTGGATATCTTCCACTCTTCTCTTCTTGGATCTTCAAAATGCTTCGAAAGCCTCCAAAATCTCTCAAGAACTCCGATTTTTATCCTTTAGCTCCATTTCTACAAATTAAGCATAAAAAAGTCATCAAAGCTCACTAATAAGGCAAAAAACGAAGTAAAATACTAGAATAAAGATAGCACTAAATGTGTGTAACCAAAGGTCTCCCACTGAAATTTTTGTAGTCCTTATGTAGCCACTAATCCCATTTTCTGTAAAAACCAACAAGATTCACAACTCACACAAAATTGAGAGTTCAGATAACTATTAAACAAAAACTTCAAAGTTTAAGAAAATGAAAACTATAAACAAAAATGTTGTTAAACATACCCATCACTATTTAGACCAAAAAGCCTAGGAAATTGGATACCTTATCATGCTCCATAAAAACTCAAGATGGCAAAATCAATATGTAGATTAAAATTGAACTTGAAAATTTTAAAATATGAGTCTCAATATGAGCATTGAAAAGACCTCTCCCTAATACAATGCACCTTTGGTGTAACCAGTTATCGTGTCCAAGGTAAACGTTGCGTAGCCAAAGGTGCGGAACAAATAACTATGAAAGCATCCAAGTAATAAGCTCACCCCAAGATGAGTGCTCTCTTATTCCAACTTCCTCAGAGCCTTCGATAGCACAACCAAGACAACAATGAGTTTTCTGCCCATGGTCCCCTGCAATGATGTGGCGACAAAAATTCGAAGAATTCAAGAGAAGGTCACGACAAGATGAGTTGTTTATCATCACGATAGGTGTCAAGTGGAAGAGCAATGATGTAGGCAACTGAAACATCCTAATAGATCAGTAGACTTAAACCTTCTTCCTATATGATCATAGGAGTCAATTAGGCACTCACCTCAACTCTTTAGCAACAAAAAGTTGTTCAACTTTTTTACAACATGAGATGACCAAAAAGAACTTTACTCCTCTTTATTTATAATCTAATATAACCACTCTCAATACAATGATTGGAACAGTCGATGAGAATTTATCAACAAAAATGCTTGCATAGTCAAGTTAAATTACATATATCCATGGCCATTGTCAATACCAATTAAATCAGCATCACTCTTTCATGACAACAAATAAGGAGGCTTAACAAACCTTGATGGCTGACCATACACTAATGCATATTTCTCGTGCAATTGCATAAACACCTAATGAGGATAATGAATAATGAGAACACCAAGCACAACTATAAGGATTACTTTCCAAGTGCCAACAAGTGCATAACTTTCCAAGTGCCAACAAGTGCATAGCTCAACTGGCATAAACTTGTATTAATGACCAAGAGGTCTGTGATTCGAATCCCCCCACCCTCATATGTTGTCAAAAAAAAGGAATCCTTTCCAAGCACTAGCCATGTTTCGATAACAAACCAGGGGGATGGCTTCTTCATTTCTTTTCAATAGAAATATCGTACATCCTCAACAGTAAAGAAAAAACAACCATATACTTGAAGATTGAATGATCCCAGGCTAGAAAAAAAATGAGCATAGGGAAATCTAAGGAGACCATTCATACAACACTTTTTATAAATGAGTGCATTCTCTCTCCGAGTCAGACCCCCTCCTCTCACAGTTCTCTCTCTCTCTGCCCAACTATTTGGATTCTCTCCCTCTTGCTCAATATCTAAAATTAGTACAAGTCAATAAATAATGATTTGACCTTTTTTTCAGGAAAAAAAAAAAAAGACATGGAAAATAATCGTAGTTTCTTAAGTCACATTATCTTCAAGCTTTTCCTTCTTTTATATAAATTTCATAAAAAAAAAAATAAAGATATACAAAAATAAGAGGAACAAAAGTCCTCTTTCCTACCAGTTAGAAGACATTATAAGAAAGACTGTCCAATTGATATGGATTGGAAAAGACAACGGCCACTACATTCTCTATACAAAGAACATCACCTTGACGCAAGAAAGAAAACTATTCTCATTCAAACTCAAACAATTCCCTGTAAATCATAATTAACCTCCAAACTTTCTGAAGCCAAATAGCACCCTAAGGTCCCTATCTTTTAACAAACGAAATGGAAAAGTGCAAGGATTGACCATGTGGTCTTCTCAACTCAATGGAAGTTGTTTCTAGTTAAAACACAGCGCAAAAGGCACATGTTTTAATAGCAATTTCACATTCGAAATATAAGTTTCATGAGACAGGTTTAGATGACCAAACAAATCATGCAGCAAACAATTAGATTATCTTATCAATGAAGCATTAGAAGTTGTATAGGTACCTAGATAGCAGTAGTTTCCACCACAATCCTAGGAAATCCATATTTGTTAAAACTACGTCCTTCAAGCAGAAAAAGTGCTTGTTTATCAATTTACTAAAAGATCAAATGCCTCGAATTGAGACTTCAAGCTGCTCAATCTTCTTAGCTAAATCATGCTTTCCAGAATTCTTCAATCCATCAGTAACCATATCAAAGCACCTTGAAATTGGCGGTAAACCAAATTCAGCCATTTCCATCAAGTAATTAGCAGCATCAACAAATCTCCCTCCACGCCCACACATTGTTATCAACATTGTGTACACCGGCCGATTTGGTGGATGCCCTTTAAGTTTCATATCACTGAAAAAGCAAAATGCATCATCAAACTGACCCCTTTTACACATTCCCTTGATTATTGGTCCATAAAGACTTGGAAACGGTTTATGTCCATCCTCAATAGAGCAATGCAAAAGCCTAAATGCTTCATCAATCCTACCAACTTTCGAAGTTGCTGGAATCAAAATCTTGTAAGAATTTATATCAGGGCAAAGCCCCAACATGCACACCTCATGATAAATATTGATGCAAAAATCAACTTCTCCAGAGTTACATATAACAGTAATCAGAGAATTAAAAGTCCCTATATCAGGCACAGATCCTTCTTTCGTCATTTTCCTAACCATATTCTTGGCAGATTCTATATACCCCGCATTCAACAATCCTTCAACCAAAAGATCACGACCTCGCAAAGGAGGATTGAAACCCTTCTGGCTCATTTCCTCCAAGAACTCCTGAGCTTCCCTCATCTTCCCCGCTGAGCACCAGCCATTTACAAGAATTCCATAGGTCTTTTTATCAGGAGTTACCCCCTTTCTAATCATCCTCCTAATCAACGCATAAGCTCCATGAAACATCTTAACCTCACAAAGAGCAAAAAGTAACGCATTATAGACCTCAACCGTTTGTGGACAATCGATAGATTTAGAACATTGATTGAATATCGTAACCGCATTATCGACAAGGCCCTGCTTACCATACTCTTCGATGATGAACGATATCGTTTCCGACGAAATTTTGAGATTCTGCGTCTTCATCTGGTGAATAACTTTCCACATCGTCACATACTTTCTGGTCCGAGCTAGGGTTTTGACGAGCTCTTCGAATTCGAGCGTGGTGGGTTGGTAAGAGGGGTTTTGGGTGCAAGCCCAGTTGAAGAAACGGAAGGACTCGGTACCAGAGTTGGAGCAAGCGCGAAGAACTCTGAAAACGAGCTCGGAATTGAGGTATGAAATGCGGAGCTTGTTGAGAGTGCGCTCCATGTAGAAGTCTCGGCGGACAATGTGGGAGATATGGTGGATTGCGGCGAAATAGTCGTCTTTGGAAGGGGTGAGGGAGCCATTGGAGGAGGAAGTTGAGGTACTGAAATGGCGGAGGAGAGAAATGTATTGGAATCGGATTGTGCCTGCGATTCTGTAGGGTTTGGTGAAGATGATGAATTTGGTTGTGAAAATTTTGAAAGAGGGCATTTGGAATCTATTCGTATGAATTTTGTGCAATCTCCTTTTCGTTACGCAAGCCTTGGAATTTGTAAATGCGATTTCTGATTTCATTTTCCATAGTTCTTTTTTTTTTCTCTCTCTCTCTTTCGAAAAAAAAAAATCTAAAGATTTTTTTTTACAATATTAGTTCCCATTCATGGTAGAGAAATTGAAGCAGGTTGGGTTACCAATAGTGATTTCTTACGGTTGGGCAACTAAACAATCCATCGGCTATCACATTGAAGCGTCTACTCAGATAATAGAATTGCACACTTTCAAATCCAACATTAATGGTCTCTATATCCTAAACAACAGAAAGGATATTTGTCTCTTTTCAAAAAAAAAAAAAAAAAAAAGCCTCCATTCCATTCGGCTAAACGTAGTCATTCCAGAAACTACACGAGCTTCTGCATATAAGGGATGTGAAAACATAGGAAGCGATTGAATCATAGTTGCCTTTAACTGACCCTCTGTTCCTCGAATCACTATACCAACACTAATATGTCGTCTTTGAATATCACATGTTGCATCCACATGTATTATCCACTCATCTCGTCCTTGTAATAATAACAGTTGCACGTCCTGAGCCTGAGTATTCTCTTTGTTGGATTCCCATTTGCTCTCCTATACTCATTCAGATAATCATGCATCCAATTACAATGAATATAAATGTTCGGAACAAGTCGATCATGAAGAAGATTATTTCTATCATGACCTCTAGATAATCTGAATGAAATTCATTACACAATCTCATCCATCTATCCTGAATATCCAATTGTGTATATTTATGAATGTGAATACGAGGGTCCAAACTACCCCAAATCTTTTTGGCTCTTCTACACATAAACAAAGAATGATCGGTAGTTTCTAGTCTTTTTTTTACAAAGTGGACAAATTCATTTGTATCTATGTGGTGTCGCCAAAGATTCATGATGTCGGAATGCAGTTATGGAACAATCTCCAAACAAAGTGTTTGATTTTATTCGAAATTCAAAGTTTCCACAATTGCTTGCACCATGTACTTCTCATATGAAGAGTTGATATAGATGCTTCCTGTCTCCTAAGCACGAACAATTTATGGCCACTTTTGACGATACATTTTGAAGGATTGGAATTCCGTAATTCCGTAAAGCGGAAGCGTGATTGGGATCGATTCGTAATTAATTTTGTTTAATCTAAAATACCAATACATTGGCAATAATCTTAAAACTATTCTAAATTTATAATAAGGCTAAGCATACAAAAATATTAGATCTAAATCTAATTTATATTGTAACAAATTACTTACTCTCGTTGACGACTCAGATTAAATTCACCAACTGCTTGTGAAATAATCACGAACTACTGCGAACACCACCACTATGACTACACCGGTATGACTCTAAGACTTCTAGAGGCAGGAGACTGGTGGGTCACTCAACGATACGAGACTAATTGGCTAAACTCATTAACCAAGTTCGTCAACATTCGTTAACTGTGGGTCACTCAACTAAAGACCCACAGCTGCACTCTTCTCACTGTAGAATATTTCTGTGTCCACGGATATCGACCAATGCAGTAAGTCAATCCTTCACGTGTGTTCGTAGCACCAGCTGGGTCAAATTACCGTTTTACCCCTGGGTTACCTCTGGTTCCTTAAGTACCACTGATCCTTGTTGCCTTGTGCAATGTGATTCTAATTATGCAAGAAAAACTCACAAATAGCTCAAAAACGTGCAAGCACACATCATGGCAGCAAGTAATAAGTAAATTAAGATCGTTCTCCACAAGGATTGAATTAAGGAAATTTGCTACTTCTAAGAGTGGTTTTCAGTGAAATTCAAAATAACCAAGGACAATCAATTACTAACTAAAGTGCACAAATGTAAACAAATTTTGAGTGAAATTAAAGAGTACTTAGAGCAAATAACGCGAGAAAAACGGCTGAATGCAGAGGAGAAGAAAGGCTCGGATTAGGGATTTTTTATATTGCTTCCAGTGATTGTTATAGCGAAATCTGTGCTAATTCATCTCACCCAGATTTTAACACGGGAATTTTCCAATTCTCCATAGATTAAGGCGATTAAACTCCCATTCAACCCCTTATTTTTTGCTCAACTGATCAGTGTCTTAGGTGGTTATTTATCCCTAAATACCTACTCATTTTCATGATCTTTAAGACTAAGGTAAAACAAAGTAATCGGTTATTAAATATTTTTCCAAACATTCAATAACAATGCTAGAAAATGGTTGGCCAAACGAAATTCCAGCTTAGACAATGAAGAACACTTCACTTTAAGATGAAAATAGCACGATACAACTACAAGCAACCCCTCGTTACAATATAAGATCCCTAATCCTTCACCTAAAGAGGATTAGTTCATGCTCAAAGGTGAAACAAATTCAGTACAACAGAAAATGCTCATACACAACATGTTATCAACTCCTTACACAACTAATACCAATAGGAAGATACAAGATGAGAAGAAAAGACTAAAGAAAAAGCTCCCAAGATCAAATCCAGCTTTCCCAAGCTGAATAATGACTCCACGTCAGCTCCCCTTTTCTTTATCCTCTATCTTGCTCTGTTTTTCAGCTCCCAATCGCAGCTCTCTTCCTTCTTCTGCCTCCTATCCAAATTTGGACTTATTTCCTTATATACCCAGCCACCAATGTGGGTTTTAGGGCTGATTAGACAAGTCTTGCCCACTTGGAATTCTCTCTAAAGGATGAAAAGAGCTTGAGACTCCAGCTGGGAATGTCACATCAATTAATGAAGTCCTCCACATGGAAAGCAGCTCCAACAACCAACAAACTCATTGCATAGGATACCCCCACCCGCATGTCTCCTACATGGATGCTTTGGATCATTGCATCTGTATCGAATACAAGGTGGGTCGTATCACATAGTGTCACCAGGATAAGGTACCCAACCTTATCCCTATACTATAGATCTTTTAGGTTGTTACTTGGACACCGATCCCCGTATGTCCCCACATACTAGTCCAAGTTTCATTTAAACAACCTTGGATCTTAGTTTATTAGATTTAGGGTTTATTAATGCAAACTCAATTATTCAATAACCAAATTACTGAATCACTCAAATAACGCTTTATTGAGATCGATTAATTTGTTTCATTTACTATCTACGAGTTTTAGGGCATAAAACCCAACAACTCCCACTTGAACTAAAACTCTAGTGGACAATGTACATCAACAATCAAAATTCAATGAATAATCATTGAAGTAGGAATAGTAGTTTGTATTAATACTATATAATACATGAAAAGTACAAATACAGATAAATACAATAAACTAGGGCATTCAAAATACTCATTACACTTCTCCCACTTGTGGATCGAAGAAGCATCCACCTTTTATTTCTTTTAGGTAGCCTACGAATAGGCATAATTTTGAACGTGAATCCAATTTCTTTGGGTTTACTACTAGCACATGTGCAGGGCAGCCCCAAATTCTGAAATGACGTAAACTAGCTTTACGCCCTCTCCAGAGCTCAAATGGTGTTTCAGAAACACTCTTTGAGGGAACTACATTCAAAATATAAATTGCAGCCTCTACTGCATAACCCCAAAAAGAACTACACAGTTGAGCATAACTAATCATAGATCGAACCATGTCCAACAAGGTTCTGTTCCTCCTTTCAGATACACCATTCTGTTGAGGTGTACCTGGTGCTGAGAGTTGAGACGAGATTCCATGTTCTATCAAATAGTTCTGGAATTTTAAGTCCAAATACTCTTCACCTCGATCAGATCGAAGTGTTTTAATGGTCTTACCTAACAAGTTCTCAACTTCAGTCCTGTACTCGAACTTTTCAAGGGTTTCAGACTTATGACTCATTAGGTATAAATAATCATACCTTGAATAATCATCTATGAAAGAGATGAAATATTCATACCCTCCTCGAGCTTTTACATTCATTGGACCACAGAGATCCGTATGTACGAGTTCTAAGGGCTCTTTGGCACGATAACCTTTTTCCAGTAAAAGGTCGTATGGTCATTTTACCTTCGAGACATGACTCACATGGAGGTAAAGTACCATTTTCTAACTGGCTTAGAAGTCCGTTCTTAACCAATCTCCCAATCCTATTGAGATTTATGTGGCCAAGTCTCAAGTGCCAAAGATAGGTACTTTGAGAAACTTTCTGTCTTTTTGGTTGAGTCTCAGCTATTTTAAACATTTCATTGTTCAAAATAGCCTTAGACTCTGTTGGTCTTAAAACATACAAATTGTTCTCCATTTTTGCAGAACAGATATCAGTACCCCTTTTAGTAATGAAAGCTTCATTCACAGAAAAGGACACTGAATATCCTTGTTCTAGCAAACAAGAAATAGAAATCAAATTTCTTTTTATTTTAGGAACTATATATACCTTATCTAATAACATATAGCGTTCCCTGGAGAAGAACATTTTAATATCTCCCACTGTTTTAGCTGAAATGAGCTCCCCACTCCCAACTCTGAGAGTCATTTCCCCAGCATCCAACTGTTGCTCGGAGCTTATTCCCTCAAAGGAAGAGCATACGTGATGAGTGGCACCTGAATCAAGGATCCAGGTTGTATCATCATTTTCCACTATACACGTTTCAATGACCAATAAATCAAATTTATTTTCATTGAGATGTGCTAAGCAGTCTATGTCATATTCATCATGAACAATTTCATATGAATTAGACATGTGGGCTTGAGGACCGTCCTCAGTTAAGACCAATTCCACGCAATTAATGTTTAAGTTCATTTTCTTAGTTGTATTAGAAATACCAGCTTTGTAATTGGCGTTATTCGATTATTCAAAGAATGTTTCATGCTGAGAACAAAAAAATTAACTTAATAAGTGATGTTTCATTAACCCATTACACAAAATAATAGTATTGTTTTAATCCAATCAATTTAGCAAAAGTAATGATCGACCCATAGAGTAAACATTCATTTTGCAACGATACTTCAGAGGTTTAGAACAACAGCTACCGTAGGGCAGTCAGCTACTCATCCTCCGAATTGAGACAATCTCAGCCAATCCCTATTCCTAGAATAACTCATATTCCAATAGTTCTTAGCTACCGTTTTTTTTCGGTCAGGAAATTATTAACACAACAAACTAACAATTTTCCGTAAGTGTGACCCTCCATTTTTCAGATCTCAGAGGTCGGCCCCAACAATGCTACCGTAGGAAAAGTCAAAGTTGGAAATGGACCTAAGAAACCCTATCCATTTCTGGAGTTTGCGTTGTTCCGACTCCCATGATCAAGCCCTCCGTAGGGTGATCGCTCCCAGGGCGACTCGCAGGCAGATCATTGGGATCTCACGGTGCAACCTAATGGAGGAGACCGTAGGATACGTTGACACGTGTCCTGCTCCCACGTACTATAAAATACTCCCTCATTTAGCTTGATATTAATCCATGCAAACACCATCCGTAGGGGGTCACTCCCAGGGTGACTCGAGGCCAAGCATGGACCTCATGTTGTGAACTTTTGAGGACGTGAGAGCAAAACTTGATTTATGAAAATCTTGTTTTGATATATTTCCTCCCACTAAGTATTTTATAATTATAGGGTCTATTACTTAGGTAAATTCTGGCTAAATGAATCTATCTAAGTCTATGCCTTATATAACTCTTATATGGAGGTTTTTAATCTAATGTCTTAGGTGAATTAAACTCTTTTAATTAACCTGGCAACATTGTATGCTAACATAACTATGGTTAATTCAACTCAAGTTCCGGGTCAGTTCCCAGGTAGCAGGTGTTCCGTAAACCGTCATCTTAAGTACCTCCAGCCTTAGACAAAACTTCATCGGGAGAGTTCCCTTATAACCATAGTAATGTAAACTCTTTACTCTAAAGATCTAGATGAATTAAACTCCTTAAAAAACCTAGTGACATGGCATGCTAACATTTAACTATGATTAATTCAACTCCGGTATTCCGGGTTAGTTCCCAGGTAGGAGGTGTTCCGTAAACTGTCATCTTAAGTACCCCCAGCCTTAGACAGAACTTCATCGGGAGAGTTCCCTCATAACCATAGTAATGTAAACTCTTTACTCTAAACATCTAGGTGAATTAAACTCTTTAAAAAACCTAGTGACATTGCATGCTAACATTTAACTATGATTAATTCAACTCCGGTATTCCGGGTTAGTTCCCAGGTAGGAGGTGTTCCGTAAACCATCATCTTAAGTACCCCCAGCCTTAGACAGAACTTAACCGGTGGAGTTCCCTTATAATCATAGTAATGTTTTTCCTACTTAGTCAATTAAAACTATTTTTAATTCTAAGTAAGAATAATTCTAATCCTATTAGAAATATGATCTTAGGTCTAATTAGTTTTAAACATTTTAAAATTAATCTAATTTTCCTAAGATCCTATGTTTGCATACAATTCTTTGTTATAGGTTAACAGATTCTAAATTTTACAACACTTATAAAATTCTAATGAATTAATCCTATAACTTGCTACTATGGTGACATAAATTAACAATCGAATTCTAATTAATTTATAACCATACAATAGCATTTATGACATACATTAATATAACAATTATATTAAACTAAGGTAATGTCATGCTCAATGCATTTTAATTTTCATCCATTTAATATAACACTTTATATTAAACATCTATGAAAATAAAATTCATACATATTTCATACATTATAACATTTATAATAATAAATATGCATGAATTTGCTTAATCTAAGGTGGGAATTTAAGCTATATGACATCCATAAAGCAAATAAATAGCAACTGAATCGGTTAATTTTGGCCCATAGGATAAAATAAAGCATAAATTACAATAATTATAGCTAAATTCTATCCTAAAAGTCCTTCTGCAGCTCCAAATACTGGTCTAGACCGACTGAACCACTTCAAATCAGCCACGAAAAACACGAACCGAGCCAAATTCCAGCTAAACCGGACCAAATCGGTCCCAGCCCAGATGGACCGTGAGAACCAGACTGCCAGCTACCTTGAACCGCCTGAAACACGTCCTCGCAAAACTCTAACGCGCGTCGCACATCGTGACAGCGTCGCAACGCTTGTAACACAGCGTCACGACGCTGCGGCTTCTTCTCGCCACCGCGTCTGTGAATCGAGACAACGTCACGACGCTGTTGTGTTTGGAGCACTTTCTGGGCAAAAAACAGCGTCTGTTCTTCGTCTTTTTCTTCGATTTCAGTCGTGAATTCAGCGTTTTTCATCTCATAAAAAACTTAATCCAGACCCGGACTTACAAAGGACTCGATTTTACATAAAATACCCGAAACACCGGGCCCTTACATGAACAAATCACTTAAAAAACAGTAAAATCTATGGCCATAAAATTAACCTAAACAGTCCAATGTAAACCATACATACATTATGCATTAATCAATCCCACCAATAGCCAATGCAAATTTTAGAGAAACAAAATTAGATCTACGATCGGCTCTGATACCAATTTAAGGATTGGAATTCCGTAATTTCGTAAAGCGGAAGCGTGATTGGGATCGATTCGTAATTAATTTTGTTTAATCTAAAATACCAATACATTGACAATAATCTTAGAACTATTCTAAATTTATATTAAGGCTAAGCATACAAAAATATTAGATCTAAATCTAATTTATATTGTAACAAATTACTTACTCTCGTTGACGACTCAAATTAAATTCACCAACTGCTTGTGAAATAATCACGAACTACTGTGAACACCACCACTATATGACTACACCAGTATGACTCTGAGACTTCTAAAGGCAGGAGACTGGTGGGAGTCTAGAGGGAGCCTTCAGGAGAATTCTCTGAGAGTAGGAGAATGAATGGGCTGCCTTTCACCCCACCCCAGGGGTCCTATTTATAGGGAAAGACCAAGACCTTTTTCCTAATAGGAAAAGGTCATGAATAAAATCAAATCTATTATCTTATTCATATCTAATTTTAATAAATAATTAATTAATTCCATAATTAATTAATTACCCAATTAAATATCACATATTTAATCCTAGGGATTTTACTAAATTATTTATATTAATATGAATCTAATTCATATTAATTATTTGAACTCTTTCAAATATTTTCTCTCAAGAATTAATTTTGAAATTAATTCAAAATTATATTATGAACTTTCATAAAGTTTATATTATAATGTATCAATATATACATTATATGATTCCCCTAAATAAATTGAACACTTTCAATTTACAATTTATACTTAATTGCCTCAAGTCTCTTTACGAGCTACCAGTGGGACCTAAAGGACCTACAGATCAAAAGCTCCAACAATACGAAACTAATTGGCTAAACTCATTAACCAAGTTAGTCAACATTCGTTAACTGTGGGTCACTCCACTAAAGACCCACAACTGCACTCTTCTCACTGTAGAATATTTCTGTGTCCACGGATATCGACTAATGCAATAAGACAATCCTTCACGTGCATTCGTAACACCAGCTGGGTCAAATTACCGTCTTACCCCTGGGTTACCTCTGGTTCCTTAAGTACCATTGATCCCTATAATGAACAAGTTGTTTAGGGTCCAACCATTAAACAGGAGTTCCTCTCGGGTCAGGAGAGGACGGCGCACCTTTGTTCAAGCCCCGGATTCAGCCCTTAAGGGAACACACATCTACTTACCCCAATAGGGGAAGGAGTGAATTCCATCTTGTACTGTTATGTTCCCAGCCCCCATTCGGTCTTGCCCCTGAAATGGTAGGATTATTGAGTCGGCGAACTGGCCACTCTCATCCATACAAATCTAAGGACAATCCCTCCGAAAGGAGTTCATAACAGACTCAGGATTGAGATTGAGTTACCTAGGTCATCCTATTGAAATAGAAACCTAAACTAGTTAACGGCGTTACATCTAGCGGTTACTATTTCGCAGTCCGATCTTATGCAAACTCATTGCATAGGATACCCCCACCCGCATGTCTCCTACATGGATGCTTTGGATCATTGCATCTGTATCGAATACAAGGTGGGTCGTATCACATAGTGTCACCAGGATAAGATAACCAGCCTTATCCCTATACTGTAGACCTTTTAGGTTGTTACTTGGACACCGATCCCCATATGTCCCCACATACTAGTCCAAGTTTCATTTAAACAACCTTGGATCTTAGTTTATTAGATTTAGGGTTTATTAATGCAAACTCGATTATTCAATAACCAAATTACTGAATCACTCAAATAACACTTTATTGAGATCGATTAATTTGTTTCATTTACTATCTACGAGTTTTAGGGCATAAAACCCAACACATTTGTCATGTTACTGATAATGCCAGATCCACTTGTCGGGTGTTGAATTGCTAATAGGCCACTGGATTATTGTCTCCACATCAACCTCACATAACATTTGGCGAAGTTTCTGTACATCCCATTGGTATGTCAGATTAACACAATCATTTACCTGCATATCCTCCACACTTTCTAGGGTCGACACCACTCTGGAAGTAATTAATTGGTCTAGGTATCCAAGGATCCTTAAACACATTTATGGATTGTCCATTCTCCAAATTTTTCCTCATTCCCATTTTCAATAGATCCAAACCCATACAAATTCCTTCCAAAAATAGGATGAATTTGGCCTTGTTGAGGCTTCCATAAGCGGTGTAGATGAAAAATAACAACCTTTAAGCAAATTGGCTAAGGTCAAATTAGGATTATGAAAAACCTACCAAACCTGCTTGGCTAACATAACCTGATTAAAACCTTCCAGATCTTGAAAGTTCAAACCACCGACCTCCTTTGGTTTACACAGTTCCTCCCACCTCATCCAATAGATTTTCCTATGCTCATTAGTAGAACCCCCACCAGAATCTAGCACATAACACTGGAGTTTTTTACAAGATACATTTTGGGAGAAGGAAGAAACTCATAGCATATGTTGGTATTGCTTGTGCAATACATTTGATAAGGATTTCTTTCCCTCCTCTAGAGAAAAACTTGCTTTTCCAACCTTGCAAAATCTTCCAAATCCTATCCAACAAGAACTTAAAGTCCTTGGTTTTTCCATTAGTAAACGTTGATGGTAATCCAAGGTATGTGTCCAAATTAGCCACCTCCTTCATTTGAATAATATCAATAAGATAAGATTTCGCATCAGGGGAACATTTGAGGAAAACCACAACATCAATTTACTAAGGTTAATACATTGACTGGAAACTCTTTCATACTCCTCCTGAATAGATTTAAAAGTTCCAAATTCAATAGTTAAAGCCTTTAAGAAAATCAAACTACCATCAACCAAAAACAAGTGAGAGACCTTTGGACATGGTCTCGCAATGGATACTCTAGAAATCGAGAACGGGCAGTTGCTAATAAAGATGATAATCCTTCAACACATTAAAAATAGATAAGGGAATAAAGGATCACCTTGATGCAATCTCCGAGAAGGTTGAATAATACCTGTGGCTTTGACATTAATAAGGAAAACGTGCACTACAACAAATTTGAGCTTAGATGTCAGTTCTGCACCGTTATTAAACCCCTATTATCACAGATTTGAATCCGTTGTTGTTCTGGGTGTGATCTAACCCCTACGATCACGGATTACAATAATAAAGGTTTAAAATCGTCATCAAACGTCTCCGTGATCTTTCATGTATAATCACGGATTACAATAATAACGGTTTAAAACCGTGGTTATTCTGGGTGTGATTGAACCCCTACGATCACAGATTACAACAATGACGTTTTAAGGTCGTGGTTGTTCTGGGTGTGATTGAACTCGTACGATGACAGATTACAACGATGACAGTTTAAAACTGACATCTTTTGTCGACCCCTATGATGACGCTTATCAACAATGACAGTTTATAACCGACATATATGACTACATTATAGTGTCATAAGATGACAGTTATAAACTGACATCTGAGTCCCAGATGACAGATCCCGTAGTCCCAGATACGAGGAAGGAAAAGAAGGAAGTCAAAGGCACTGAGAAGGTTACAAAGAGTGCCACGAAAGAATCCATGGTTGTCAATACGACCCCTTTGAAATTTTCCTCCAAAGGAAAAGAAAACAAAACAGATAAGCGAATGGAGACAAACGAGAGACGTTGCCTAACTTTAAAAAAAGACAGGAAAATGTCTATCCATTTCCAGATTCCGATGTCCCAGATATGTTGGAACAACAGTTAGAGAAGCAATTAATTGAACTCCCTAAATGCAAACGACTGGAAGAGTTAGGAAAAGTTAATGATCCTAACTATCGCAAGTATCATTGAGTCGTTAGCCACCCGGTGGAGAAATGTTTTGTATTGAAGGAGCTAATCCTTAAGTTGGCTCGTGAGAAGAAAATTGAGTTATACCTCGATGAGGTGGCTCAAGCGAATCATGCAACATTAATGGCAAATGTAGGGGATCAAATTCCCCTAATCTCCTCATGTGATTATGAAGAAAGGCTGATTCAATTTGGGACCCTTGATCCTGTAGTGGTTCGATTCCAAAAAGAAGCCACAATGAAGGGATCCCAAGAAAAATATGATTCCATCGAAGATGAGAACGAAGGTTGGACCCTTTTCGTTCGTCGTAAAAAGCAAAAGCAAAGTTACGCACGGAAAGAGTCCCCCCTATTTCGAGATAGTAAAAGAAAGGTCAAGTCTCAAAGGAAGAAGAGAAAAAAGAAGACAAGGAGGTCAAAGCCTGTCGTGGAGTAAAGTGAAGATTTCTTTTGCCCTTCACAACCCATAACTTTGGCAGAATACTTCTCAAGGCGCTTTCTCGATGGTAGTCAAAGAGAGGCACTTGAAACTGTCACGTGTCACATTGTGGATGTGGTGGAAGATGATGATGTTCCTGCTGGCTCCTCGGGAACAGTGGCAGGTCCAGGAGACTTATCCTCCTTCAACATAAAGGACTTATTGTCACTTCCTCAAGAGGCTAAAAGTGTCCTTATTGATGCGTTGATGGAGTTTGATGATACAAACATCCCAACCTTTGAGGCACGCACATGTGCTTCGTGTTGCATGTCTATAGGATTTTCTGATGAAGATTTGTTGCTAGGGTCGAAGCCTCACAATAGACTTTTATTCGTCTCAGGATACATCCGAGAACAGAGGGTTAGTCGGATCCTCATCGATGATGGATCAACTGTCAACATAATGCCTAAGTCAACCATGAAACAATTAGGCATCTTGATGGAAGAACTGTCGAACAGTAAATTGGTGATCCAGGGTTTCAATCAGGGAGGACAACAGGCGATTGCCATGATACGCCTCGAACTCATCATTGGAGACTTAAAAGCTGATACTTTGTTCCATGTAATAGATTCTAAGACCACCTATAAGCTGTTGTTAGGTCGTCCTTTGATCTATGGTAATGGAGTCATAACTTCTACATTGCACCAGTGCTTCAAATTCTATCAAGATAGCATCAAGAAAGTTGAAGCTGACACTAACCCATTTTC
Organism: Luffa aegyptiaca; assembly: GCA_017139565.1. Taxonomy (NCBI): domain Eukaryota; kingdom Viridiplantae; phylum Streptophyta; class Magnoliopsida; order Cucurbitales; family Cucurbitaceae; genus Luffa; species Luffa aegyptiaca. Next base: position 32,663,879 of record CM029397.1, read on the forward strand.
AGAAGCTGAGTCTCATTTCGTCGATGCAAAGTTTTATCTGAAAAGTGAAAACACAAGGGAATCCGAGCATGCAGAAATCCCCTTGATAAAAAAGAATGATAAACTCGATTTAGAGCCACAAGGAGATGCAAGAAAGGAAGTTGTTGAAGATGTGAAGGCATCTGACCTGAAAAAGAGTGAGACATCTATAAGCCTTGTGAAACCTAAGGTTGTAAAGGATGAGAAATGTTCAAATTCACCTATCCTATGATACGTCCCTTTATCTCGACGTAAAAAGGGTGAATCATCTTTCACTAAATGTCAAAAAAGCTTAAAGGTCGGTGATGTTGAAATTCTGAAGGAAAGTTTCACTACGTCTCTTATAAAGATCACAAAGCAAAAGGTTAAGAAACTTGAGAATGACCAGATAAAAATGATTTTGCCTGACAAACGGACTAAAGATGGGTTCGACCCCTAGGAATACAAACTTCTAGAGAAAGCGGGTTATGACTTCACAACTCACACTGAGTTTAAAAGTCTAAGGGTTCTTGATGAAAGACCTGAGCTCTCTGCAACACAGAAGAAGCTTCTAAAAGAAGGATATAGTCTGCCTACAATGAGAAAATGACTTGGATATAAGTCACCTGAGCTGGTTCGCATAACAAGAAGAGGGAAGGCGAAAGTGGTAGACACAAATCATATAACAGTAGAGGAGGTTGACGACTCAAAAGAAAAAGATAGCGTCGACCAATGAGACAATGAGCGGTAATCAAGCGAGAATGCGTGGAGATCGTGACGGGGAAGTACGGTTTCGACGGATTCGAGTTTTATCCCTTCCTTTCCCTTTTTATCTAGTTGTTTCTATGGCTTTTCTTTCAATTAGTGTTTGTAGTTCCAAACTATGCGTTGATAATTGTTTGTCTTAGGGATTGATGTAGTTGTTTAGATTGTTGGATTGATTTATGGATTGAATTTGCTTTTATTTTATTCTTGCAATTATGTTTGAATACGTTCAATTAACTGACCATTGATTCGATGATGTCGTGTTGAATCTTGCTCGAGAGAGAGGATTTAGCTTAGACCCTAATTGCATGACTAAGGTAGAATTCTAAGATCGAGAGATTTAGAAGAACCTTAGAAGTTGTAAAAAGAACTAAACTCAAGGTCTTGCATGCTAATGAACTTAGATAGGGATATTGGGTTTATTGTATGCATGAGAATCATTTATGCTCGGGAGAGATAATTGTGATTAAAGTTTTCTTGACTTATAAAATAATTGCACACTAAAATTCATTCCCATTAATCAATCCTCAATCTCAAATAATGAAACCAATTCCCTAAGAGTCTTTCCATTTGAATCTCCACATTTCTTTTATGCTTTTGTCTTTAGATTTATCTTTTTCATTAAGTTTGTCTCTCTAAATAAAATTGGACAAAAGTATTCACGGTAATTAATTTAACTAGAAAACCAATCTAGAGGACGACATTCGATTTTCAAATCCCTATATTATTACTTGACCCGTACACTTGTGGTAGCAAATTGCACATCAAATATCAAGGACAAAAAGTGTTATTTTCTAAAATCTAGGAACCAAATAGAAACTAATTTAAAACCTAGAGACTAAATTTAATTTGAACGCATTGATATTATTTTGATTAAAATATCATTTTGGTCCATGTAATTCGAGTCTCATTCCATTTAAGAGGAGAAGTATATGCGAATACTAAATATATTTTTTTTATTATTTCATATTTGTAAATATATTCTAATTAGATTTAAATCATTTACCATAAATATGATTTATAAGGTTTTTTTAAAAGATAATTTTAAAATTTTATGCAAAAATAGAGTTTTTATGTTGAAATATGTATAAAGTAAAAAATGTGTATAAATTCTAATTTTTTTTTGTGTCAATTAAGTAAAGCCTACGATAGAGTAGAATGATGTTATCTGAGACATGTTATGGCTAAGTTGGGCTTTCATTCAGATTGGATTGATTTGATCATGGAATGTATATCTAGTGCCACCACTACAACAATTTGGGGCTACGATGTCGGATTGTATTTTTACAACAATGACGGATTAACTCTAAGATGACGGATTGTGAAAAAAACACCACTTTTTCTAGAAAAAATGTTAACTTTCGAAATTTTGGGGGTACAATGACAGTTTCTAACCGTAATTAAAGAAGACCCTTCCACGACGGTTCTTACCCGTCATCTAACGTTTGTAAAAAATGGAAACCTACGATGACAGTTTTAAACCGTTATTATATGTAATTTAAAAAGGGCGTGAAAATATTGCTCATTGATGTCGGTTTAAAACGTCATCAAAGGGAGACCTTCGATGTCGATTATCGCCCGTTATTAAAGATGTGTATAAAAAAGGCGCCACGTTTTCGGAGAAAGACAGAAATTCTCGTAAAAATTTTTCAACGATGTCGGTTTAAAACCGTCATCAAATGTAGACCTTCGATGTTGGTTTTGGCGAGTCATCTAATGTGTCATCCATGGTGGACTTCAATAATGGTTCAGGCCTGTTATCGTATGATGGGCTTCTATGTCGGTTTGGGTCCTATTTCATTAAAGTATTGGGTCAATCTATAGATGACGGATTTAAACCGTGATTAAATGATGACTTCAATGACGGTTTCGGCCTGTCATCTAACATGGGCTTTAATAACGGTTACTGCCCGTTATTATAGGTTGGGCTTTAATAACGGTTTCGATCCTTTAAACGACGTCGATTTGTTTGTTTTATTAAAAATTGAGGTCAAAACGACGTCGTTTTGTTTTTCGTTTAATTCATAGTAACGGTAAAGCAAACGACAGGCTTTAATAACGGTTTGGGCCTTTTTTTAAATTTCTTTTTCCCTTAAATAAACGGTTTGGGCCCTAGTTTTTTGTCTTCTCCCCCACGAACGTTTTTCTTCTCTATGATTTTGCCCTAAGTATATGATTTGGTATTTTCCTTTCTGTATTTCCTTTCCGGTTTGCGGCATTTGGTTCTCAAATTATTGTTTAATTTTCGAGAAACGATGAAAGATGATGTTTATACTTGAATCTAGCGATTGAGTAATTTTGAGAATTTTGTTGCTTTAAGCTTAGTTTTCTTCGTGCTAATGCTTCGTTTTAATTTAACCAGGTTGATCTGTCCGACTTCATTAACTGGTCCGGTGTCGAGTGCCTTAACCAGAATTTCAGCCATACTTTTACAAATGATCTTAAGGGCATTTTTTGTAATATTTTAATACAGAGGGGCATGTAGGTAAATTGTCCATCTTCTTTACCTTTAGGGTTATGATTCACGATTGAAAGACACAAGAGAGAGAGGGGGAAATATACGAAAAGTAGAGAGGAAGAGAACTTGCAGCCTCCGGTCACGAAATCTCTGTTCAGCATTGTTGGCTTCGTTTTTTCAGTCGGTCTGGGTCACGGTATCACGCTGCAGTGGGTCTCGTAGCAGACGATGACCGTGTGTTTCCATTTGAGGCAGTGAAATGTCGTGGGTATCGAGTTTTTCCGGTGGGTTTTGTTGTTTCCATGGGTCTAGATTCAGAGACTGTTTTTTCTTCGCCGGAGTGTCGTCGTGGGTATAGAGAAGCTTGAGGCCGGTAGCGTCGGTGTTATTCACAGTTTAGAGCAAGCGTGGGTCTCGGTTTGAGTGGTTGTTTCGGGCTGCTTTGGGTATAGCTTCAGACGACGATTGTGGATGTTCTTCGACGTGGGTGATTTCAGACCTCAAGGAGTCTTATCTAGTTATTAAAACAATGGTTAGTATCAAATTTTCTTACTAGGTTAATGTTTAATATATTAGTCTCTTTGCTTTTCTAATTTTACTCAAAGCTTTTGAATGTGTGAATTACTTGATAGGAGAGTTGGAGTTTTTTATTTGGATCACTAGATGTTGTGGCTTGCGCATTTTACTTGAAAAATAATTGTAAGCAAGAAGAGAGAAGAATAATAATCTATTAAAATTTTGCTTGTTTCTTGTAACTATATTTCTTCCTAGTCTATTCTTCTTTGGTGGTGAGTTGGGTATTTGCATTTCTGCTTCTTCTTTCTTTGTATGTTGATTATTGGGAAAAATACATTTTTGGTCCTTGAGGTTTGGTTTAGGTTTCGTTTTGGTCCCTGAGTTTTCAAACTCAACATTTTAGTCCCTGAGGTTTCCATTTAGTAGCATTTTGGTCCCTCCATCCATTTTTCCGTTAAAATTTAACAGATCGCTGACGTGACACTTATTTTTTTATTAAAAAAATTATTTTTTCATTTTTTAAAATAAAAATTAATAAAAATATATATTTTAATATATTTTTAATTCTTTTTCCTTCTTCTTCTTCAACCTTTCACCACCACCCCTCTCTTTCTTCTTCAACACCATCCTCACCACCAACCTACCGCCGGCCACCGCCGCCAGTTTTTTTTTTTTTTTCCTCCCCTTCTTCTTCTTCCCTCTACCTCTCTTCCCTTTCTTCTTTACTGTAAAAAAAAAAACAATGAAGGGCTGAACATCAAACTCACGCAGACGGAACCAAACTCACGCGAACCCACGAACACGAACACGAACACGAATCGATACAAACCCACAAACACGCAGACGACACCACGAACCCACAAAATCGGTAGACGAAACCAAACTCACGCGAACCCACGAACACGAAAACGAACTCACGCGACTCACGAAGAAGACGCAGACAACACCACAAACCCACAAACCCACAAAATCGAAGACAACGGTGAAGAAATCCGGCGACATCGTGGGTTTAAGTTGAAGAAATCCGACGGCGTCCAGATCTAGTCGGATGGCGTGGTCGTTGATTCGGCGGCGTCCAGAGCTCTCTCTCGACAGCACTCCAGCGGCTGGGTTTTTTTTCTCGTCTCAGATCTCTCTCTCGACAGCTCTCCAACGCTCGTGAGCTCTTCGACGGCGGCCACGAACTCAACAGATTCGACGGCGGCCTCGGCGAAAGAACGAGGAGGTCCGTTTTTGGGCATTCGCAGGTTGATTTCGTGGGTATTGGGGCAGAAAGAATGGCGAGATATTTCGTGGGTACTGGTGGGTTTCGTTTTTTGCCTAGATCTGAAACGAGGAGGTCCGTTTCCAGATCTGAAAAAAAAAAAGAGAAGTTGGAGAAGATGAAAAGAAAGAGAAAAAGAAGGGAAAAAAGTCACCGGCGGCGGTCGCCGGCGTCGGCCGCCGCCAGCCGGTGTGAAGAAGAAGATGGAGGGGGAGAAGAAGAAGGGGAGGGAGAAGAAGTAAAATTAAAAAAAATAATAATAAATAAATATTGTAAAAAAATTTTAAAATATATATATATTTATTTATTTATTTTCAAAAATTAAAAAAAATTGATAAAAGAAGTGACACGTCATCAATCCGTTAACTTTTAACGGAAAAATGGATGGAGGGACCAAAATGCTACTAAATGCAAACCTCAGGGACTAAAATGTTGAGTTTGAAAACTCAGGGACCAAAACGAAACCTAAACCAAACCTCAGGGACCAAAATTGTATTTTTCCCTTGATTATTTTATTGGCTTTTTCAAAATCAAGTACATTTTCAAAAGTTAGGATATGAAATTAACATACTTAAATATCTGCTAACTTTCCTTTGAAAAACTGTGCAAAATAAAGTTCGTTGTTTAAAGTTTGGAAAAGGAATCAATTGATTTCTTTTGTAGTTTCATTAAAATTTGAAATGAGTAAATAAACATATGTTAAGTGTTTGTTATATTTACACATGATAGAAACAAGCAAAGCATTATGACATTATCTTGAGTTGATATGCAAGGCTAAGTTTTGAGTTTATCTTCCCCAAATCAGAAAGCTTGCCGTTAAACGTCCTTTTTACCTTTCAATTTCTGTTTAATGCTTCTCCTTTGTGGAAACTAACTTTACAGAAATAGATTTCATTATGAGTTGGAAGGCACTGAAGCTGACAAGGCAATTGTTCATTTACAGTGGCAAATTTTCAACTTTCAACTTTGGATCATTATCGTTGTTGTGGACCAAGTAAACATTCACAGACCAACTTTGTGGAACTTTTTTTTTCATTTGTAAGAGATGCTATTTCATTTGTATGTTTGTAATTACGAATGTGTATCTTTTGTATGTTTAATTTCTTTTTAACTTCATATATAGAACATTGATGATTTGTATGACACAAAGTACATTGAAGTGTGTATTTGAATAAACTTTAAATACTGTTATTGGTTTTTTTTAAGTGTCCTTGCCAACAAGGTTGCGTTGAATGTGAGTACTACGTGATGAAGTTTACTACATAATCCAGAGACTCCCATCACTGCTCTCGTAAGTCTCTGATATTTCTAAACTTAGTCTTGTGTATATATATACTATACTTTTTCTTAACTTAGTTATAATCGTAATATTTATTTATTTATTTTTGTTTTTGTTTTTGTTTTTGTTTTTTTTTTTTTTTTTTTTTTTTTGCAGTTTAATACTAAGAATCCATTCACATAAGAACAGCTAAACGAGGTGTGAGTTGAATGGGTGAGACATGTGTCAAACTTCACGTGAAGTGTATTCATCCTTGTGCGTGGTAGCTAGCTGTTTCCTTATAGACGATAGATATAGGATATGGGTACGGTTTTCATGACATATATATGTGGTAGTTTGAATGGACAAAAAAACGATTATGCTTACATTTTATTCTTTTTGTAAATCTTTCAGTTTACTATATAGTTTAGAACAATTTAGTTGTTTTTGATATTGTATTGTGACGTTTGGAGTTTTTTTAATCGAATGAAATAAAGCATTTGGTGTTTTCTCAATTGCTGTGTTTGGATTGAATATTATTCTCAAATGTTTGTTTTAAATATCTGTAGATTATTGGTTCTTTGTAACCTTCTCAGTGCCTTTGACTTCCTTCTTTGTAACCTTCTCAGTGCCTTTGACTTCCTTCTTTTCCTTCTGTTGCTTTGTGTTTTTGAGTTCCGTCATACTAACTGTTCGCCTCGTACTGTAGAAGCGATTCAGAAACTCTCTCTCAATATGTTCCCAACTATCAGTTGTCTCAGGCTCCAGGTTCGTGTACCAATCGAACACATTTCCTTTTAGTGTTCGAACAAACTGTTTGACAAACAAGTCTCCCCGTGTTCCAGCGTTCTCGCAGGTTTCAACGAAGTGGGCGATGTGTTGCTTTAGATTGCCCTTTCCATCAAATTGTTGGAACTTGGGAGGCTGATACCCAGTGGGCATTCTCAGATTGTCGATCTTCTTTGTATAAGGTTTGGAATACAAGAGAGAACTTTGAGAAGGTCCACCATATTGAGCCCTGATGGAATTCATGATCATGTCCTGCAGTTGTTGGACAAACAAAGAGGCAACTTACCCAGAGTGTTGTGGCTGGTCCTCGTGCATGACGACCTTGTTGGGTTTTATGCCCTAAAACTCGTAGATAATAAATGAAACAAATTATTCGATCTCAATAAAGAGTTATTTGAGTAATTCAGTAATTTGGTTATTGAATAATCGAGTTTGCATTAATAAACCCTAAATCCAATAAACTAAGATCCAAGGTTGTTTAAATGAAACTTGGACTAGTATGTGGGGACATACGGGGATCGGTGTCCAAGTAACAACATAAAAGGTCTATAGTATAGGGATAAGGTCGGGTACCTTATCCTGGTGACACTATGTGATACGACCCACCTTGTATTCGATACAGATGCAATGATCCAAAGCATCCATGTAGGAGACATGCGGGTGGGGGTATCCTATGCAATGAGTTTGCATAAGACCGGACTGCGAAATAGTAACCACTAGATGTAACGTCGTTAACTAATTTAGGTTTCTATTTCAATAGGATGACCTGGGTAACTCAATCTCAATCCTGAGTCTGTTATGAACCCCTTTTATGAGGGATTGTCCTTAGATTTGTATGGGTGAGAGTGGTCAGTTCGCCGACTCAATAATCCTACCATTTCAGGGGCAAGACCGAATGGGGGCTGGGAACATAACAGTACAAGATGGGATTCACTTCTTCCCCTATTGGGGTAAGTAGATGTGTGTTCCCTTAAGGGCTGATTCCGGGGCTTGAACAAAGGCGCGCCTCCCTCTCCTGGCCCGAGAGGAACTCCTGTTTAGTGGTTGGACCCTAAACAAGTTGTTCATTAGAGGGATCAGTGGTACTTAAGAAACCAGAAGTAACCCAGGGGTAAAACGGTAATTTGACCCAGCTGGTGTTACGAACACACGTGAAGGATTGACTTATTGCATTGGTCGATATCCGTGGACATAGAAATATTCTACAGTGAGAAGAGTGCAGCTGTGGGTCTTTAGTGGAGTGACCCACAATTAACGAATGTTGACTAACTTGGTTAATGAGTTTAGTCAATTAATCTCATATCGTTGGAGCTTCTGATCTGTAGGTCCATTAGGTCCCACTGGTAACTCGTAAAGAGACTTGAGGCAATTAAGTATAAATTGTAAATTGAAAGTGTTCAATTTATTTAGGGGAATCATATAATGTATATTGATACATTATAATATAAAGTTTATGAAACTTTATAATATAATTTTGAATTAATTTCAAAATTAATTCTTGAGAGAAAATATTTGAAAGAGTTCATATAAATTTAATATGAATTGGATTCATATTAATTTTAATTTTAATAAAATCCCTAAGATTAAATATATGATATTTAATTGGGTAATTAATTAATTATGGAATTAATTAATTATTTATTAAAATTAGAGACCTTTTTCTATTAGGAAAAAACCTTCATTTTCCTATTAGGAAGAAGTCTTGGCCTTTACTATATATAGGACCCCTGGGGTGGGGTGAAAGGCATCCCATTCATTCTCCTACTCTCAAAGAATTCCTCTGAAGGCTCCCTCTAGACTCCCACCAGTCTCCTGCCTCTAGAAGTCTTAGAGTCATACCCGTGTAGCCATAATGGTGGTGTTCGCAGTAGTTCGTGATTATTTCACTAGCAGTGGTGAATTTAATCTGAGTCGTCAACGAGAGTAAGTAATTTGTTACTATATTAATTAGATTTAGATCTAATATTTTTGTATGCTTAGCCTTAATATAAATTTAGAATAGTTCTAAGATTATTGCCAATGTATTGGTATTTTAGATTAAACAAAATTAATTACGAATCGGTCCCAATCACGCTTCCGTTTTACAGAATTACGAAATTCCAATCCTTCAGGCCTTCCCCTTATCATTCTTTCCTGCAACAGGGGTCTGGCTAGACTCAGCCATTTCTCGGTTTTGTAGCTGGTTCTTCAAATAGGCAATCTCATGATGACTTTCATCAACTGCCTTCATTAGGAGATTGAGTTTTCTTTCCATCTCCTCCATCCTTTCATCTTGCTCTACGTCAGCCATCATGACGGACATCACATGAGGATTTAGTGTATCTTTTGGCTGCTCAGATGTTGGAGTGACAGATTCGAACAACGGGTTGTCTTTGACTGCAACCTTGTCCTTAGAGGATTCTTCAATCAATTTTGAGATCCTACTTGCAACAGCGAGAGGAGTGTGATCCTCCTTGATCTCTATTCCTTGAGAACGACTACGAGTGACAGGACCCGTATAAGAGTCGCTCGATGTTGTAACCTTCGCGAGAGCTTTCTTTGGTGCCATCAAGTTGGTTGGTTCTTTAAATAAGAGAAAGAGATGAGAGGTAGAGATGGTCCCACTGGGCGTGCCAATTTGTTCACACGTAACTTCGAAGATGGAGACACGTGGAATATGTAGGGAATAAAAGTCCCCACGCAGCAGAAGCGCATCGATTCGACCTTATGCCGTATATTAATTAACATTAAAATACCGTTACGAAAAGGCAAAATAAACTTTAAACATGCTTTAAAGTTGCTGGAAATTGCTATAAACATGCTTGAAAATTAAATCTAATTTATTTTCATGCTTTTCTAAAGAAACGGGAAAGAACCGTTACAAACCTTCGTTGTAGACTTGACCGTTCTTCGCCAACGACGCTTCAACGAACGAAAACGCAGCAGCCTCCTTCTAGTTTCTTCGCTGGAAAATTCTTCTTCAAAGACACAATAACCACAGAGGTTACACCAGTATGTCTCTAAGTCTAGGAGGCAAAACACTTGTGGGAGTCTTTCTCTGAGAAGGAGGCTAGAGAGAATTCTAGGGTCTTGTCTTGTGAGTCTAAGAGCAAGAAAAGAGTACTGAACCAATTAGGTCTAGTGTTCTATTTATAGAAGAGAGGCCATGAATAAAATATTCAATTAAATCAATCTTTTTCAAAATTGATTCAATCTTTATTCCTTTTTAATCAACCCAAGATCAATCAATTCCATAATTGATTAATCTTTTCCACAAATGACTAATTACTTCCATAAGTGATTAGATCATTTACATAAATGATTAATCACTTCCTTAAGTGATTAATTATTTCCATAATTGATTAATTCCCGGCTAATGAATTCTTTAATTAATTAACCACCAATTAAATATCACATATTTAATTTCCGGCCTTGAATTAATTAATTTTGCCCAAATAGATTTTACGTCTTAAAATTAATTAATTCATATTTGAACTCTTTCAAACTTCCATAAATTTATTGTGACTCAAATTTATATTAATATTTGAATTTCTTCAAATATTAATTTCTCTCGTAATAATATATCAATATATATTATATTGTTTCCCTTAGTAAATTGAACACTTTCAATTTACATTTATTACTTAGTTGCCTCAAATTACTTTATGAGCTACCAGTGGGACCTAATGGACCTGCAGATCAGAAGCTCCAACGATGTGAGATTAATTGGTCAAACTCATTAACCAAATTAATTAATATTCGTTAACTGTGTGTACATTCCACTATAGACTCACAGTTGCGCTCTTCTCACTGCAGACATATTTTCTGTGTCCACGGATATAGACCAATATCGACTAGTTAGTCCTTCACAAGTGTCCGTAACACCAGCAGAGTCAAATTACCGTTTTACCCCTGGGTTACTTCTATTTCCTTAAGTACCAGTTCTCCTCTAATGAACAACCTGTTTGTGGTCCAACCATCAAACGGAAAACCCTCTCGTGCCATTGAGAGGGTAGGGCCCTTTGTTCAAGACTCGGAATGACCACTTAAGGGAACTCTCATCTGCTTCCCTAAAGTCGGGAAGGAGTGAATTTCATCTTGTACGATTATGTTTCCAGCTCCACACTCGGTCTTGTCCCCAAAATGGTAGGCTTATTGAGTCGGCGTATTGGCCACTCTCACCCATACAAATCAAAGGACAATCCCTCATGAGCATGAGTCCATAATCAACTCAGGATTAAGACCAAGTTGTCTAGGTCGTCCTAGTGAAATAGAAAACCAACTAGTTAACGGTGTTATAACAAGTGATTACTATTTCGCGGTCCGGTCTTATGCAAACTCATTGCATAGGATACCCCCACTCGCATGTCTCCTACACGAACGCGTTGGATCATAGTGTTTGTATCAAATACAAAGTGGGCTGTATCCATAGTGTCACCAGGATAAGACACCTAGTCTTATCCCTATACTATAGACCCTTTAAGCTGTTTCTTGAACAATGATCCCCATATGTCGCTACATATAGTTCAAGACTCATATTACAACCTAGGATGTCTAGTTTATTGGATTAGGGTTATTTTAGGCAAAGACAAATATAAAATAACTAATAAAATTTAATGGAAAAATATATCAATATTATTTCACTAATATCCGGTCAACGGTTACATTCACTATCTACGAGTTTTAGGGCATAAAACCCAACAAACTCCCACTTGAACTAAAACACTAGTTAGTGGGATGTAAATGCAATAATCTAAAGCTGGAAATGTCATGTATACTAAAATAATACAATGAACTAGGGCATCCTTATACCCATTATACATTTCTCCCACTTGCCCTAGATTAGACGGCATACATATCTCGTAGACCTAGACCCTCTAGATGACCCTCAAACACTTTAGCCTTGAGAGCCTTCGTAAATGGATCAGCGATGTTGTTCTCTGAAGCGATCTTAGTGACGATCACATCTCCTCGTTGCACAAACTCCCGTATCAGGTGGTACTTCCTCTCGATGTGTTTACCTCGTTTGTGGCTTCGAGGTTCTTTTGAGTTGGCTACAGCCCCACTGTTGTCACAGCATAGTGTTATGGGCACGTTCATATTCGGAACAACTTCCAAATCAGTCAAGAACTTTCTAAGCCAGACTGCCTCCTTAGCTGCTTCGCAAGCTGCTACATACTCAGCCTCCATGGTTGAGTCTGCTATGCATCCTTGTTTGATGCTTCTCCAAACTACTGCTCCTCCATTGAGGATGAATATTGACCCTGATGTGGATTTTCTTGAATCCTTATCAGCTTGAAAGTCAGAGTCAGTGTATCCAGTAAGAATCAAATCCTTAGCTCCATACACAAGCATGTAGTCCCTCGTTCTCCGAAGATACTTGAGGATATTCTTAACCGCTCCCCAGTGGTCCAACCCTGGATTAGACTGATACCTACTGACTACTCCCACTGCATAACATATGTCAGGCCTAGTGCAGAGCATAACATACATTAAGCTGCCCACAGCTGAGGCGTAGGGAATGTGTCTCATGTTCTCAATTTCTTGAGGTGTCTTAGGAGACTGTTCCTTAGACAGGTGTACCCCATGTCTGAACTGTAATAATCCCTTTTTGGAGTTTTGCATCCAATATCGAGACAACATTTTGTCAATATATGTTGCTTGAGACAGTGCTAGCGTTTTGTTCTTACGATCCCTAATGATTTGGATTCCAAGAACATATTGAGCCTCTCCCAGATCTTTCATTTGGAATTGGGCTGCTAGCCATTTCTTAATGTCAGTGAGGTACCCTACATCATTCCCAATGAGTAGGATATCGTCTACATAGTGTATTAGAAAAGCTACTTTGTTTTTGTTGATTTTCTTGTACACACAAGGCTCATCAACGTTTTGGTCAAAACCAAAAGATTTGATCGCACTATCAAATCTAATGTTCCATGATCTGGACGCTTGTTTAAATCCATAAATGGATCGATTGAGCTTACAAACCTTTTGCTCCTGACCTTGGGCTATGAACCCTTCGAGTTGAGACATGAAGATATTCTCTTTAAGATTACCATTCAGAAAGGCAGTCTTGACGTCCATTTGCCATATTTCATAATCATAATATGTGGCTATGGACAAGAGAATTCTTATGGACTTTAACATGGCTACAGGAGAAAAGGTTTCCTCATAGTCAACCCCTTCCTTTTGGGTACAACCCTTTGCCACTAGTCTAGCTTTGAAGGTCTGTACCTTCCCAGCTGCATCTCTTTTTCTCTTATAGATCCATTTACATCCTATGGATTTTACCCCATCTGGTAGATCTGCAAGTTCCCATACAGAATAGGAGTGCATTGACTCCATTTCCAGGTTCATGGCTTTAACCCATTCATCCTTATCTTCGTCATTCATTGCCTGTCGATAGGACAATGGATCCTCAATGCCATCATTAGGTATAACAGCCTGAGTTTCAGTTAAACCCAAGTAGCGATCAGGTTGTAATACAACCCTCCCACTGCGTCGAGGCATACTCAACGTTTGAGAAGGACGGGATGGATCTGAAGAACTAGTTCCTTCATCAACCCTTGTTGAAGGTCCAGCTTCGTCAACAACTCTTGGTGATTCTTCAGTAGCTTCTCCTAATATTATTTTTCTTCGTGGTTTATGATCCCTCATGTGGTCTTCCTCCAAGAAGGTGGCGTTTGTCGATACAATCACCTTATTTTCTTGTGGATCGTAGAAATAACCACCTCTCGTTTCTATAGGGTAACCAACAAATTGGCACAGTTTTGAACGAAGTTCCAGTTTCTTAGGATTTGTCACAAGCACGTGTGCTGGACAACCCCAGATGCGAAAGTGATGCAAACTAGGTTTACGCCCCTTCCATAATTCGAAAGGTGTTTCAGAAACACTTTTCGAGGGAACATTGTTCAAGATGTGTACTGCAGTCTCTACTACATACCCCCAAAACGAGCTAGGCAATTAAGCATAGCTCATCATTGATCGAACCATGTCTAACAAGGTTCTATTTCTCCTTTCTGATACACCATTTTGTTGAGGTGTACTAGGGGCTGAGAGTTGGGATTGGATTCCATGTTCTATCATATAATCTTGGAATCTTTGATCCATATACTCCCCTCCTCGATCAGATCAAAGTACTTTAATTGATTTACCTAATAGGTTTTCAACTTCAGCCTTAAACTCAAATTTTTCAAGGGCTTCAGACTTATGTCCCATTAGGTACAAGTAACCATATCTTGAATAATCATCTATAAATGAGATGAAATATTCGTACCCTCCTCGAGCTTTTACATTCATTGGACCACAGAGATCCGAATGTATTAACTCTAAGGGTTCCTTGGCTCTGTAACCTTTTCCAGAAAAGGATCTTTTGGTCATTTTGCCCTCGAGACAAGATTCACAAGGTGGTAGTGAATCATCTTCTAACTTGCTTAGATGTCCATTCTTTACCAAACGGCCGATTCTATCGATGTTTATATGACCAAGTTTAAGATGCCAAAGATGAGTATTGTTACTTGTTGGAGAAATCTTTTGCCTTTTTCTTTGAGTTTCAGCAGTTTTAAACAACTCGGTGTTCATGATTGCTTTACTCTCGATTGGTCTTAAAACATATAAATTATTTTCTAGCTTTGCTGAACAAATATGAACTCCCTTTCTTGAAATGAATGATTCATTTACTGAGAAAGATATGGAGTAATCTTGTTCAAGCATACAAGATATAGAAATCAAATTCCTTTTGATCTTTGGAACAACATACATATTATCTAATAATATGTATGTATTTATTCTTACTGAAAAATAATTTGATATTCCCCACTACCATAGTTGAGACGACCTCTCCTGTTCCTACTTTGAGAGTCATCTCATCCGCTTCAAGCTGTTGCCAGGAACTCATTCCTTGAAAGGAAGAACAAACATGGTTGGTGGCCCCTGAATCTAATATTCAGGCAGAATCATCATTTTCCACTAAGCATGTTTCTAAGACAAGTAAATCATATTTACAGTCTCTGGAATTATTCCTTTTTGCTAGGTAGTGTTTTGTGTCATATTCATTATGAACATTTCTTAATGAATTAGAAATTGGGGATTGAGGACATTCCTCAGTTAAGACTAATCTTAGATCATCTATAACCGGAATCGTATTCAGGTTAGATTTCCACGTTGAGTAATTTTTGCCGGTTAATTTCTCATTTTTAAGCAGAGAGACCAATGAGGAAGACATTGCTGAAATTTAAACAAACAATGACCGTATTAGTTATCTTTGCCTTAACCCATCATACAAGCAAACAATTGCACACAATCCAATCAATTTAGCAAAACAAGCAATCACAGAACCCTAAAACTATTGATTTAGTTTTGCAACGATGTTTCAGAGGTTTAGAATATCAGCCACCGAAGGGTGATCAGGCACTCCTCCTCTGAATGAGACATTTCTCAGCTAATTCTAATTCCAGAATAACTCATATTCCTATAGACATTAGCCACCGTTGTTCGGTCAAGGATTTGTTAACACTTTTAACTCATCCTTGTAAGTGTAACCCTCCCACTTTCAGATCTCAGAGGCACGCACCAACAGGCTACCGAAGGGACAGACAACTGTGTAGGGAATAAAAGTCCCCACGCAGCGGAAGCGCATCGAAAGGACCTTACGCCGTATATTAATAAACATTAAAATACCGTTACGAAAATACAAAATAAACTTTAAACATGCTTTAAAGTTGCTGGAAAATAGCTATAAACATGCTGAAAAATAAATCTAAATTTATTTTCATGCTATTCTAGAGAAACGGGAAAGAACCGTTACAAACCTTCGTTGTAGACTTGACTGTTCTTCGCCAACGATGCTCCAACGATCGAAAACGCAGCAACTCCCTCTTGATTTCTTTGCTGGAAATTTCTTCTTCAAAGACACAATAACCACAAAGGTTACACCGGTATGTCTCTAAGTCTAGGAGGCAAAAGACTTGTGGGAGTCTTTCTCTAAGAGGGAGGCTAGAGAGAATTCTATGGTCTTGTCTTGTGAGTCTAAGAGCAAGAGAAGAGTACTGAACCAATTAGGTCTAGTGTTCTATTTATAGAAGAGAGGCCATGAATAAAATATTCAATTAAATCAATCTTTTTCAAAATTGATTCAATCTTTATTCCTTTTTAATCAATCCAAGATCAATCAATTCCATAATTGATTAATCTTTTCCACAAATGACTAATTACTTCCATAAGTGATTAGATCATTTCCATAAATGATTAATCACTTCCTTAAGTGATTAATTATTTCCATAATTGATTAATTCCCGGCTAATGAATTCTTTAATTAATTAACCACCAATTAAATGTCATCCGGCCTTGAATTAATTAATTTTGCCCAAATAGATTTTAGGCCTTAAAATTAATTAATTCATATTTGAACTCTTTCAAACTTCCATAAATTTATTGTGACTCAAGTTTATATTAATATTTGAATTTCTTCAAATATTAATTTCTCTCGTAATAATATATCAATATATATTATATTGTTTCCCTTAGTAAATTGAACACTTTCAATTTACATTTATTACTTAGTTGCCTCAAATTACTTTATGAGCTACCAGTGGGACCTAATGGACCTGCAGATCAGAAGCTCCAACGATGTGAGATTAATTGGTCAAACTCATTAACAAAATTAATCAATATTCGTTAACTGTGTGTACATTCCACTATAGACTCACAGTTGCACTCTTCTCACTGCAAACATATTTTCTGTGTCCACGGATATAGATCAATATCGACTAGTTAGTCCTTCACGAGTGTCCGTAACACCAGCTGGGTCAAATTACCGTTTTACACCTGAGTTACTTCTATTTCCTTAAGTATCAATTCTCCTCTAATGAACAACTTGTTTGTGGTCCAACCATCAAACAGAAAACCCTCTCGTGCCATTGAGAGGGTAGGGCCCTTTGTTCAAGACTCGAAGTGACCACTTAAGGGAACACTCATCTGCTTCCCTAAAGTCGGGAATGAGTGAATTCCATCTTGTACAATTATGTTCCCAGCTCCCCACTCGGTCTTGTCCCCAAAATGGTAGGCTTATTGAGTCGGCATATTGGCCACTCTCACCCATACAAATCAAAGGACAATCCCTCATGAGCAGGAGTCCATAATCAACTCAGGATTAAGACCAAGTTGTCTAGGTCGTCCTAGTGAAATAGAAAACCAACTAGTTAACAGTGTTATAACAAGTGGTTACTATTTCGCGGTCCGGTCTTATGCAAACTCATTGCATAGGATACCCTCACTCGCATGTCTCCTACACGAACGCGTTGGATCATAGCGTTTGTATCAAATACAAAGTGGGCCGTATCCATAGTGTCACCAGGATAAGGCACCCAGTCTTATCCCTATACTATAGACCCTTTAGGCTGTTTCTTGAACAATGACCCCCATATGTCGCTACATATAGTTCAAGACTCATATTACAGCCTAGGATGTCTAGTTTATTGAATTAGGGTTATTTTAGGCAAAGACAAATATAGAATAACTAATAACATTTAATGGAAAAATATATCAATTTTATTTCATTAATATCTGGTCTACGGTTACATTCACTATCTACGAGTTTTAGGGCATAAAACCCAACAAACTCCCACTTGAACTAAAACACTAGTTAGTGGGATGTAAATGCAATAATCTAAAGCTTGAAATGTCATGTATACTAAAATAATACAATGAACTAGGGCATCTTTATACCCATTATACATTTCTCCCACTTGCCCTAGATTAGACAGCATACATATCTCATAGACCTAGACCCTCTAGATGACCCTCAAACACTTTAACCTTGAGAGCCTTCGTAAATGGATCAGCGATCTTGTGCTCTGAAGCGATCTTAGTGACGGTCACATCTCCTCGTTGCACAATCTCCCGTATCAGGTGATACTTCCTTTCGATGTGTTTACCTCGTTTGTGGCTTTGAGGTTCTTTTGAGTTGGCTACAGCCCCACTGTTGTCACAGTATAGTGTTATGGACACGTTCATATTCGGAACAACTTCCAAATCAGTCAAGAACTTTCTAAGCCAGACTGCCTCCTTAGCTGCTTCGCAAGCTGCTACATACTCAACCTCCATGGTTGAGTCTGCTATGCATCCTTGTTTGATGCTTCTCCAAACTACTGCTCCTCCATTGAGGATGAATACCGACCCTGATGTGGATTTTCTTGAATCCTTATCAGCTTGAAAGTCAGAGTCGATGTATCCAGTAAGAATCAAATCCTTAGCTCCATACACAAGCATGTAGTCCCTCGTTCTCCGAAGATACTTGAGGATATTCTTAACCGCTACCCAGTGGTCCAACCCTGGATTAGACTGATACCTACTGACTACTCCCACTGCATAACATATGTCAGGCCTAATGCAGAGCATAGCATACATTAAGATGCCCACAACTGAAGCGTAGGGAATGTGTCTCATGTTCTCAATTTCTTGAGGTGTCTTAGGAGACTGTTCCTTAGACAGGTGTACCCCATGTCTGAAGGGTAATAATCCCTTTTTGGAGTTTTGCATCGAATATCGAGACAACATTTTGTCAATATACGTTGCTTGAGACAGTGCTAGCGTTTTGTTCTTACGATCCCTAATGATTTGGATTCCAAGAACATATTGAGCCTCTCCCAGATCTTTCATTTGGAATTGGGCTGCTAGCCATTTCTTAATGTTAGTGAGGTACCCTACATCATTCCCAATGAGTAGGATATCGTCTACATAAAGTATTAGAAAAGCTATTTTCTTTTTGTTGATCTTCTTGTACACACAAGGCTCATCAACGTTTTGGTCAAAACCAAAAGATTTGATCACAGTATCAAATCTAATGTTCCATGATCTGGACGCTTGTTTCAATCCATAAATGGATCGATTGAGCTTACAAACCTTTTGCTCCTGACCTTGGGCTATGAACCCTTCGGGTTGAGACATGAAGATATTCTCTTCAAGATTACCATTCAGAAAGGCAGTCTTGACGTCCATTTGCCATATTTCATAGTCATAATATGTGGCTATGGACAAGAGAATTCTTATGGACTTTAACATGGCTACAGGAGAAAAGGTTTCCTCATAGTCAACCCCTTCCTTTTGGGTATAACCCTTTGCCACTAGTCTAGCTTTGAAGGTCTGTACCTTCCCAGCTGCATCTCTTTTTCTCTTATAGATCCATTTACATTCTATGGGTTTTACCCCATCTGGTAGATCTGCGAGTTCCCATATAGAATATGAGTGCATTGACTCCATTTCCAGGTTCATGACTTTAACCCATTCATCCTTATCTTCGTCATTCATTGCCTGTCGATAGGACAATGGATCCTCAATGCCATCATTAGGTATGACAGCCTGAGTTTCAGTTAAACCCAAGTAGCGATCAGGTTGTAATACAACCCTCCCACTGCGTCGAGGCATACTCAACGTTTGAGAAGGACGGGATGGATCTGAAGAACTAGTTCCTTCATCAACCCTTGTTGAAGGTCCAGCTTCGTCAACAACTCTTGGTGATTCTTCAGTAGCTTCTCCTAATATTATTTTGCTTCGTGGTTTATGATCCCTCATGTGGTCTTCCTCCAAGAAGCTGGCGTTTGTCGATACAATCACCTTATTTTCTTGTGGGTCGTAGAAATAACCACCTCTCGTTTCTTTAGGGTAACCAACAAATTGGCACAATTTTGAACGAGGTTCCAGTTTCTTAGGATTTGTCACAAGCACGTGTGCTGGACAACCCCAGATGCGAAAGTGATGCAAACTAGGTTTACGCCCCTTCCATAATTCGAAAGGTGTTTCAGAAACACTTTTCGAGGGAACATTGTTCAAGATGTGTACTGCAGTCTCTACTACATACCCCCAAAACGAGCTAGGCAATTGAGCATAGCTCATCATTGATCGAACCATGTCTAACAAGGTTCTATTCTCCTTTCTGATACACCATTTTGTTGAGGTGTACCAAGGGCTGATAGTTGGGATTGGATTCCATGTTCTATCATATAATCCTGGAATCTTTGATCCATATACTCCTCTCCTCAATCAGATCGAAGTACTTTAATTTATTTACCTAATAGGTTTTCAACTTCAGCCTTAAACTCCTTAAACTTTTCAAGGGCTTCAGACTTATGTCCCATTAGGTACAAGTAACCATATCTTGAATAATCATCTATAAATGTGATGAAATATTTGTACCGTCCTCGAGCTTTTACATTCATTGGACCACAGAGGTCTGAATGTATTAACTCTAAGGGTTCTTTGGCTCTGTAACCTTTTCCAGTAAAGGGTCTTTTGGTCATTTTGCCCTCGAGACAAGATTCACAAGGTGGCAGTGAATCATCTTCTAACTTGCTTAAAAGTCCATTCTTTACCAAACGACCGATTCTATCGATGTTTATATGACCAAGTCTAAGATGCCAAAGATGAGTATTGTTACTTGTTGGAGAAATCCTTTGCCTTTTTCTTTGAGTTTCAGCAGTTTTAAACAACTCGTGATTTAAAAGTGCTTTGTTTTCTGTTGGTCTTAATACGTACAAGTTATTTTCTAATTTGGCTGAACAAATAAGTACACCATTCTTATAAATGAACGCTTCATTCATATCAAAAGTAACTGTATACGATTGTTCAATCAAACATGAAATAGAAATTAAGTTCCTCTTAATCTTGGGAACAATTAACAAACTTTCTAAAAGTAAAAATCTATTTCTAAAAAATAACTTCGCAGCTCCCACTACTTTAGCTGAAATGACTTCTCCAATTCCGACCCTGACTGTCATTTCCCCATCGTTCAACTGCCGAAAGGAATTATTTTCCTGATAAGAAGAACAAACATGATTAGTTGCTCCTGAATCAAGTATCCAGGTAAACTCATCATGTTCTACTAGGCATGTTTCTAAAACTAGTAAATCAAATTTACCTTCATTTTCCTTCTTTTTCTCAGCAAGGTACTTTGGGCAGTTTCTCTTCCAGTGTCCATCTACATTGCAGTGGAAACACTTGCACTTGTCTGCCACAACTTTGGCTTTTCCCTTGCTTTTAGCAGCAGTCGCTGGAGCCTTCCCCTTGTTTCCTTTCTTCCTCTGAATCTTCTTCGAAGAAGTGGCTACAGATTTAGTTCCAGAGGATGAACCCTTCTCGAACTTTCTTTTAGAGTGAACAACGTTTGCCTCTCCTTCTACTTGTCCCTTGTTCTTAAGAAGAGACTGATAGAGTTGTAGCTCATTCAGGAGGCTAGTCAGGTTGAATACTATTTTATTCATCATTGCATTGCTTTGAAACTGTAGAAAACTCTTCGGAAGAGATTCTAAGATGAATGCAACCTGACTACGCTCATCTATGACCGCCCCGTTTGCTTCTGCCACGTTGAATTGGACCATCATATCCAGGACATGTTCCCGAACATACGTGCCCTCTTTCATGCGGCAGCTATAAACGTATTTGAGAGCGTCATGGTGGAGTTGGTAGGACGGTTGTCCAAACATCTCCTGGAGAGAGTTCATAATCTCCCTCGCTGTTACCATGCCCTCATGCCTTTTAGCCAAAACTTCAAATAAGCTGGCTAGGATATAGACGCGAGCCTTATCATTGGCCTTTGTCCAGCGGTCATAAGCATCCTTAATTGCTTGGGATGCATTACAAGTAGGGGCTGGAGGACAATCCTCCGTTAAGACGAACCGCAGATCATCGACAACAAGAATCGTATTCAGGTTCGACTTCCACGTAGCGTAATTTTCGCCGATTAATTTCTCATTTTTAAGCAGAGAAACTATTGAGGAAGACATTGCTGAAATTTAAACAAACAATGACCGTATTAGTTATCTTTGCCTTAACCCATCATACAAGCAAACAATTACACACAATCCAATCAATTTAGCAAAACAAGTAATCACAGAACCCTAAAACTATTGATTTAGTTTTGCAACGATGTTTCAGAGGTTTAGAATATCAGCCACCGAAGGGTGATCAGGTACTCCTCCTCTGAAATGAGACATTTCTCAGCTAATTCTAATTCCAGAATAACTCATATTCCTATAGACATTAGTCACCGTTGTTCGGTCAAGGATTTGTTAACACTTTTAACTCATCCTTGTAAGTGTAACCCTCCCACTTTCAGATCTCAGAGGCACGCACCAACAGGCTACCGAAGGGAAAGACAACTGTTGGTAATTAGCCTAAGAGTTCCTATCCTATTCAGGGGTTCACGATGTTCCGAATCCTATGATCAGGCCCTCCGAAGGGATGGTTGCGACAGGACAACCTGCAGGCGGATCATAGGACTCTCACGGTGTGACCTAGGGGGGGAGACCGAGGGATACGTTGACACGTGTCCCGCTCCCACTTACTCTAGACATTTTTCCCATTCACCTTATTATTGATTCATGCAAACACTTTCCGAAGGGAGGCCGCTCCTAAGGCGACTCGAAGCCGAGCATGAACCTCACATTGTGAATATAGGGACGTAGGAGCAAAACTTGATTTAAATCTCGTTTTGTAATTTTCCTCCCACTGAAAATGTCCTAAGGTTAATTTAGGGTTGTTTAACTTAGATAAAATTCGGCTAAGTCAATCTATCTAAGTCTGATCTTATTATAACAATTATGGAAAGGATTCAACTGCAATGTTTTAGGTGAATTAAACTCCTTTTAATAAACCCAACATTGCAAGTCAACATTACTATGGTTAATTCAACTCAAGGTTCGGGCCAGTTCCCAGGTAGGAGGTGTTCCGTAAACCGTCAACTTAAATACCCCCAACCTTAGACAGAACATTACCAGTGGAGTTCCCTTATAATCATAGCAATGTTTTTCCTACTTAGTCAATTAAAACTATTTTTAATTCTAAGTAAGAAATAATTCTAATCCTATTAGAAACCGATCTAGGTCTAATTAATTTTAAACAATTCAAAATTAATCCAATTTATCCTATGATCTTATGTTTGCATGTTATTCTTGATTATAGATTGACGGTTTCTAATCATTAATATTAAAGAACTATTTCAAATTTTAATGATTAATCCTATAATCAAGAATCTAGGGTTTAATTCATTCAACAATCTCATTCAAATTAAATAATAAAACCATACTAATTGCATTGCATGAATAATATAACAATTATATTAATAACTATGGATGTTTCATGCTTCATGCAATATTGATTTCCTTATGAATATAACAATTATAAGCCAATCAAGAAAATCAATCAAGCATGCTTCATTCATCACATTAAACATAACTATTTATATTTAGTCTAAGTAATGACATGATTTATGCTTTCTAATTTTTCATATAATTAATATACACTTATATTAAAAAATATGAAAATAATTCCATGCATTTAAAACATACATTATAACAATTTATAATATATAAATAAATGCATGAGCATGTGTATAACCTAAGGTGGGATTAATAATTCTATATGACATCCATAAAGCATATAAATAGCAATTGAACCGGTTAATTTTGGCCCCTAGGATAAAATAAAGCATTAAATTACATTAATTCTAGCTAAATTCTATCCTAAAATCCTTCTGCAGCTCCAAAATCTGGTCTAGACAGCACGAACCGCCCCGAACAACCTCGAACCGGCCTCTAAAATCACGAACCATGCCAAAATTCAGTTGAACCGGACCAAATAGGTCCCAGCCCAGCCGAACCGGACCGCCCAACTCCTTGAACCGGCCAAATCTTGTCCTCGCGAAACCCTAATGCTCGTCGCAATCGGGACAGCGTCGAGACGCTTGCAACGCAGCGTCCCGACGCTGTGTGATTTCCTTACCTGAGCGCCTGCGGAATCGGGACAGCGTCCCGACGCTGTTATGTCTGGGAGCGTATTTTGGGCAGAAACAACAGCTCGTTCTCAGTTTTGGCCTCGATTTCAGCGGCGATTTCATCGATTTTCATCTCATAAAAACCTATTCTAGACTCGGGCTTACATAGGACTCGATTTTACATAAAATACCCGAAACACCGGGACTTACATGATCAAAATCACATAAAAATAAAATCTATGGCCATAAAATTAACCTAAACAGTTAAATGCAAACCGAACATACATTATGCATAAATCCCACCTATTAGAGCCTATCTCAAATTTTAATATCAATTAATAGGGACAGCGATGGCTCTGATGCCGATTGTAGGGAATAAAAATCCCCACGCAGCGGAAGCGCATCGAAAGGACCTTACGCCGTATATTAATTAACATTAAAATACCGTTACGAAAATGCAAAGTAAACTTTAAACATGCTTTAAAGTTGCTGGAAAATAGTTATAAACATGCTGAAAAATAAATCTAAATTTATTTTCATGCTTTTCTAGAGAAACGGGAAAGAACCGTTACAAACCTTCGTTGTAGACTTGACCGTTCTTCGCCAACGATGCTCCAACGACCGAAAACGCAGCAACTCCCTCTTGATTTCTTTGCTGGAAATTTCTTCTTCAAAGACACAATAACCACAGAGGTTACACCGGTATGTCTCTAAGTCTAGGAGGCAAAAGACTTGTGGGAGTCTTTCTCTAAGAGGGAGGCTAGAGAGAATTCTATGGTCTTGTCTTGTGAGTCTAAGAGCAAGAGAAGAGTACTGAACCAATTAGGTCTAGTGTTCTATTTATAGAAGAGAGACCATGAATAAAATATTCAATTAAATCAATCTTTTCCAAAATTGATTCAATCTTTATTCATTTTTAATCAATCCAAGATCAATCAATTCCATAATTGATTAATCTTTTCCACAAATGACTAATTACTTCCATAAGTGATTAGATCATTTCCATAAATGATTAATCACTTCCTTAAGTGATTAATTATTTCCATAATTGATTAATTCCCGGCTAATGAATTCTTTAATTAATTAACCACCAATTAAATATCACATATTTAATTTCCGGCCTTGAATTAATTAATTTTGCCCAAATAGATTTTAGGCTTTAAAATTAATTAATTCATATTTGAACTCTTTCAAACTTCCATAAATTTATTGTGACTCAAATTTATATTAATATTTGAATTTCTTCAAATATTAATTTCTCTCGTAATAATATATCAATATATATTATATTGTTTCCCTTAGTAAATTGAACACTTTCAATTTACATTTATTACTTAGTTGCCTCAAATTACTTTATGAGCTACCAGTGGGACCTAATGGACCTGCAGATCAGAAGCTCCAACGATGTGAGATTAATTGGTCAAACTGATTATCCAAATTAATCAATATTCGTTAATTGTGTGTACATTCCACTATAGACTCACAGTTGCACTCTTCTCACTGCAGACATATTTTCTGTGTCCACGGATATAGACCAATATCGACTAGTTAGTCCTTCACGAGTGTCTGTAACACCAGCTGGGTCAAATTACCGTTTTACCCCTGGGTTACTTCTATTTCCTTAAGTACCAGTTCTCCTCTAATGAACAACCTGTTTGTGGTCCAACCATCAAACAGAAAACCCTCTCGTGCCATTGAGAGGGTAGGGCCCTTTGTTCAAGACTCGGAGTGACCACTTAAGGAAACACTCATCTGCTTCCCTAAAGTCGGGAAGGAGTGAATTCCATCGTGTATGATTATGTTCCCAGCTCCCCACTCGGTCTTGTCCCCAAAATGGTAGGCTTATTGAGTCGGCGTATTGGCCACTCTCACCCATACATATCAAAGGACAATCCCTCATGAGCAGGAGTCCATAATCAACTCAAGATTAAGACTAAGTTGTCTAGGTCGTCCTAGTGAAATAGAAAACCAACTAGTTAACGGTGTTATAACAAGTGGTTACTATTTCGCGGTCCGGTTTTATGCAAACTCATTGCATAGGATACCCCCACTCGCATGTCTCCTACACGAACGCGTTGGATCATAGCGTTTGTATCAAATACAAAGTGAGCCGTATCCATAGTGTCACCAGGATAAGGCACCCAGCCTTATCCCTATACTATAGACCCTTTAGGCTGTTTCTTGAACAATGATCCCCATATGTCGCTACATATAGTTCAAGACTCATATTACAGCCTAGGATGTCTAGTTTATTGGATTAGGGTTATTTTAGGCAAAGACAAATATAAAATAACTAATAACATTTAATGGAAAAATATATCAATATTATTTCATTAATATCAGGTCAACGGTTACATTCACTATCTACGAGTTTTAGGGCATAAAACCCAACAGAATAAACGTACATTTGATTTAATGTTTGTATGCGTGTGGATGTACAATCTCTAATGTTAATCCTCTGATTCTCTCTCTTGTGTGTAAATGTATTTCACTCGAGGGCTGGAACGCTTGATCTCGATTATGAAGCTTCAATGGATTCTTGGAGCTTGAAGTCTTCCAGTCTTGAAGGAATCTTCAGTCTTCAAGAAGTGTTCAACACTTTGAAACTCTGGCTTGGAGCTTCAAAATTCTGACCCCTTGAAATGGAGGAGAACCTCTCTATTTATAGAGTTCCCGCGGGATGGGCTCTGGTGACTTTTGGGCCTAACCACTTGGGCTTGGACTTTATTGATCTTAGGCTCAACTATTTAGTCTTGGTTTGGTTTATATTTGACCCAAAAGCATATGACCCAAATATTTAAAAGACCCAAATTTGGTCCAATTAATTATTATTTTTTAATTAATTGGTCAAATTAATTAATTTGATCAAAATAATTTATTTTTAATTAATTGATCAAATAGAAATTTGGCTCTTTAAATTTATAACTGGCCAACTTTGTCTTCAAATTAAATTTGGGACACATGTCAATTTATAATTGGTTCCAAATTTCTCCATCAATAGTGTTAATTTAGAAAATGACATAGAATTTGAAAATAATTAAAAATGTAGATTACTATAAAATTAAGTTTGGTCATATTTAAATTAGATACCGACGTCATTTTCATTGTTTTCCCACCTACTATTCAATTCCACCTCTGCCCTTCTCCCGACTCTTCTCTCTCTTCATAAAGGTGGCCCCACAACTCTCACTTCTCTCATCTCATCTCCCCTCCTTTTTTTTTTTGACAATATGTGGGGGGATTTGAACCACAGATCTCGTGGTCATCAGTACAACTTTATGTCAGTTGAGCTATGTTCTTGTTGGCTCATCTCTCCTATCTTTACCTTCCTTTTCACTGTTTTTCAATTTCTTTTTGACTAAATTATAAAAAATATGACTGAACTACGAGGTTTATTTCAAAAATACCTCTAAACTTTAAAAGTTTCAAAATACTGCTAAACTTAAAAGAAATGTTCAAAAATATCTTACTCATTAAATTTGGATGTAATACATTAAAATTTCAATTTCATTATTACTCTTGAACTTTCAAAAAAAAATTCAAAAGTACCCTTACTGAACAAATATTTCTTCTTTTTTCTTTCTCCCTATACAAATTCTTCTTCCTTCTACAAATTCTTCCTCCATGAAAATTAGTGAGAAACTTTAGGGTGTGTTTGGTTGGTGATATAAAAACAGAAATTTGAGAACAAAGGATTCAATGAAAACAAAGTTGTATTTTCATGTTTTCAGATATGTGTTTGGTAGCATATTCAGAAATTGAATCCCAATTTAAATCATGGTTTAAAATGTGTTTAATAATATATTTATAAACTCTAAACTATATGTAGTTATCAACTAAATACTAAGTTTTTTTTTTTTTTTTTTTTTTGAATCTAAACTATTATTAATTAATTTATAAACATATAATGTGTTATCAATTTTTATAATTATTATTTTACAATATTATATAATTTATAATACATTATATTATACAAATTTTAATTTCACACAAATAAATTGAATTTTAACTTGAAATACTATATTTACTAAAGTTTTTATATATTTTTTAAATTAATTCTGCATTTAAAAATTTCAAATTCAAAATCTGGATACACTGAAAACATAAAAAAGTTGTTTTCAGAATTTTCACTATTTAGATCACAGAATTCAAAAACAGTTTTCAAAAGAACAAAACTTGGTTGCATACCAGTTTGTAGGGATCTCCCTACATACCCCATTAAAATCTTGACAACTAAGAAAGAGGAAGGGAGAAAATGAGAATTTTTTTTTTTTTATCTCTCCTAGTTGTCAAGATTTTATTGGTGGTATGTAGGCAGATCTCTACATGTGTATGCAGCCAAGTATTGTTCTTTTGAAAACTGTTTTCGAATTCTGCCAAAGGCATATTCACTAAATTCAGTGAATCTGAAACACATAAAACAGAATCTGGATTGTGTACCAAACATGTCCTTATTTATTTGCCTTGTATTCATACACCAGGAGAGTTTTTTCTCTTTCAACACATCATCCCAAGAACTTGACTAAATTATCGTGTTGAAGTTTCAAGATGATTTTTGCTTCATTCTTGAATTTTGCATGTCCTTGACTTTATTTAGTTCATAGTTTTTTAATGTAATTTTCGTCTCACCAACCACTACCCATTAGCTTTCCCTACATTTATTTTTTTAAAAAATAAACGAAAATATTATCATACCATGGTTATAACACTTTTAAATATTAATAAAACAAAATCATATATATAATTTTTTATTAATTAATTTTGTAAACTGAACCAAACCCACCGTCTTCTAAAACTTCTTCTACTTATCACTAACATACATAAACAAAGAGAGTAGAAAGAAAAAAAAATATGTTTTTTTTCTCCCAGTTATCTTCTTTACACTTTAAAAAAGAGAAAACTTGATTTCAAACTCTGTTTTCATATGGTGTTGTCTTGTGCATAACTTTTATAAGCAAAGTTTTGCATTAATTTTCATGGAGGAAAAATTTACAAAGAAAGTAAGAAAAAAGAAGTAGCATTTTTCAATATGGGTATTTTTTATTTTTTTTTTAAATTCAAGGGTATTAATGAAACTGAACCTTTAACGTTTTCTATCCAAAATTTAACGGTAAGGATATTTTTTAGTATTTTTTACAGTTTAAGGGCATTTTTTTAAAACATTTTAAATTTCACAGGTATTTTTTAAACAAATCCCATAGTTTAGGGGTATTTTTTATAATTTAGCCTTTCTTTTTTTTTTTTACCAAATTTTCTATTACTTGGTTATTCTTTCACAAATTTTGATCAAACTACAATATTCTCGTAATTTAAATTAAAAATTTATAAAATTAAGATAATTCTTAGGAAACTTTTTCCATCTCTCACTTTCTCCACAGGACCCCTTACAACATTTTATTCTAAATTAACTTTTTTATGATAAATAACAGTGTTATTAAAAAAAAAAAAGGATCTTATTCTTTTCATTGGTCCTCAGTTAACTAACAATAGTTTATATACATATAGTTTTTATTTTAAGATGAAATATATGTATTTTAGAATCACTAATTAAAATTTTAAAAAAGATTATTTAACAAAGTCAACACATTAAATATCTTTAAAAAATCTTAAATTTTTATATTCGTCATATTCAAAATAACAAAAATAAACGATATTTTATTTCAAACTTACTAAAAAGAAATTAGTACAATAAATAATGTTTAATTCTAAATTAACCTATTTTTTATTTTTTAAATTAGCCATTTCAAAGTAATATTCATTTTAAATTAGTTTTATTACGATAATACAAACAAATAATATTTTGTTTTTTGGTCTTTAATTTTAAAATAACCTAGAAAATGTATTCTATTTTAAAGTTAATCAAATTAAAAGTAAAAGAAAAGTATAAAGAAATAGTTCTGAATTTGTATCGAGTATATTTAAATAATAAGAAAAATATTTTATTTTTAACCTAACTATTTAAAAAAAAAAAATACATAATTAAAAGAAGAAATTTAAATAAACTTGAAATAGAACAATGAATTTAATACCATTAAATATTTCATGAACTTAAGTTTGATCCATACTTTCTAAATCCAAACATACCAAAATCAACTCCCAAACAATTCTTTTTTTCTTTTTAAAATTTAGGCTATAAAGTTTCAAGCTACTTAAACAGACTCACACAGTAACTAGTACATTGAGGGATGGTTTGGACTGTTGGGAATGACTAAGCATATCTACTTGGGTATTTTTGGCTTTTCCATGTGTTTGCTTTATGCTTGTCCCACATGGAAAGATTTGGAGTTCGGAAGAGTGTTTTTATAGAATCATTCTTCCCTTCTCTTGTAAAAGTGGTTAAGAGTGGTACCTAGACCTCTTCCCACACGCGCGCGCCGCCGCCGCCGGCCGGTCGGACGGGCGGGTTTGGGTAGATCGAAATAAAGAATCGGGTTTTACCTTTTTTGCCAAAATATCCTTTAATTTATAGCCACCCACGTGTCACATCGTAGTTGTTCCACATGTCCACGCGGTCAAGCAGTTCATCCGTATGACTCGTCTTGCATTTACCGTCCGTTCCATTTTGAACGTTGAAGCGTTAGTTTCGTCCCTTTTGACCGTGGACTTCGCCTGCGTGGACTGCTCCAGACGTGACACGTGGCAGCTGCTGGTCTGCTTTTGTGGGAAAGCAGTTTTTCGCCTGGCCTATAAATACAGCTTGGGTTTGGGTAGATCGAAATAAAGAATCGGGTTTTACCTTTTTTGCCAAAATATCCTTTAATTTATAGCCACCCACGTGTCACATCGTAGTTGTTCCACATGTCCACGCGGTCAAGCAGTTCATCCGTATGACTCGTCTTGCATTTACCGTCCGTTCCATTTTGAACGTTGAAGCGTTAGTTTCGTCCCTTTTGACCGTGGACTTCGCCTGCGTGGACTGCTCCAGACGTGACACGTGGCAGCTGCTGGTCTGCTTTTGTGGGAAAGCAGTTTTTCGCCTGGCCTATAAATACAGCTTGGGTTTGGGTAGATCGAAATAAAGAATCGGGTTTTACCTTTTTTGCCAAAATATCCTTTAATTTATAGCCACCCACGTGTCACATCGTAGTTGTTCCACATGTCCACGCGGTCAAGCAGTTCATCCGTATGACTCGTCTTGCATTTACCGTCCGTTCCATTTTGAACGTTGAAGCGTTAGTTTCGTCCCTTTTGACCGTGGACTTCGCCTGCGTGGACTGCTCCAGACGTGACACGTGGCAGCTGCTGGTCTGCTTTTGTGGGAAAGCAGTTTTTCGCCTGGCCTATAAATACAGCTTCTGAGTAGAGTGGAAGATATCGAATTCACTTTCATTCTTCCTATTTTCTCTTCTGATTCCAATCCTTCTCTCTTGAGTGCACGAACGAGAAGGGTGTTGTGTTAACCTTGGGGAGCAACCGGCGTAAACGATTTAGCACCGTGGTCGTGCCGAAATTGCTTTCAAGGCAGTGGTGGTTATCTCCACGACACAACAATTGTGTTTTTCTCTAATTTCGTCCTACAAGTTGAAAGCAATTTAAAATGTCCATCAAATCCAAGAAGCATCTTCCAGATCTATCCAAGCTAGAACCTCTTGATGGTTCTAACTACCGTCGCTGGTCTCAGAAGCTGCTCATCTTCTTCGAACAACTGGAAGTCGATTATATTATAACCACCGACTATGTGGAAAAATCAGCAGCACCCGTCACTGATCTAGAAAAATCCAAGGAGGTCCAGCCTGATCCACACAGCTCTAAGGAGGTTCAGACAATCCCTCAAAAATCAAAGGGCAGCCATGACATTGATCCAGAAAAATTTGAGAAAGACAACAAGGCAGTTCGGGGATATCTTCTGAACCACATGAACGACTCACTGTTCGACCTGTTCGTCGCTCAAAAGTCAGCTAAAGTTATCTGGGACACTCTGGAGTCCAGATATGGCGGTGATGATGCAGGAAGAAAGAAGTACGTGGTCGGTAAGTGGATGCAGTTCCAAATAACGGATGACAAACCAGTGATGGACCAGGTTCATGAGTACGAGAATCTAGTGGCAAACATTCTGTCAGAAGGTATGAAGATGTGTGAGATTCTCCAGGCAAATGTCTTGCTCGAAAAATTCCCTTCTTCATGGAGCGACTACCGCAATCATTTAAAGCACAAGAAGAAGGACCTGACGTTACAAGAGTTGATCAGCCACATGCGAACTGAAGAAGCCAACAGGCAAAAGGATAAGTTGGAATCTAAATCCTTAAATTCAGTTAATGCTAACCTAGTTGAATCTTCTGCTGCATCAAAAGACAGGTTCAAAAATAAAAATAAAGACAAATCCTCGCAGAAGAAGAACCATCCATTCAAGTCTCCTAGCGGGAAAATAGAGAAGGAGAAATCCAAGCTGATATGTTATGTCTGCGGGAAACCAGGGCACAAGTCCTATCAGTGCAACCAGAGGAAAGGAAAGCCAGATCGGAAGCCTGATGGTGCACAAGCCAACGTTGTTGAAGCAGACGACATCATTGCTGCAGTGGTGGTGGAGGCAAACCTATTGGAGAATAAATCTGACTGGATTCTTGACACTGGTGCCTCTAGACACTTCTGCTCCAATCGAAGCTTGTTCCACGAGTTCCATGACACTGTTGACGGTGAATGCGTATACATGGGGAACTCGACCACTGCAGGAGTACTTGGAAAAGGGAAGGTTCTTTTAAAACTTACTTCTGGAAAGACTTTATCTTTGAATGATGTATTGTATGTTCCTTCATTGCGTAGGAATCTGGTGTCTGGAAGTCTGTTGAACAGGGCAGGGCTTAGAATTGTGTTTGAAGCTGACAAGGTTGTCGTGACTAAAAATGGTGACTTTGTTGGTAAGGGGTATCTAGCTGATGGTCTCTTTGTGTTAAACACTGTTTCTATTCCTGCTGAAATGAATGAAAGTACATCTCGTTCTGCTTACATTGTTGAATATGTTGATGTGTGGCATGGTAGATTAGGTCATGTGAATTTCGCATCTATTAAAAGGCTTAAACAATTGCATCGTCTTAATGTATCTGAGACACCTGAAAACAAGAGATGCTCTGTATGTGTAGAGGCAAAATTCACGAAAAAACCTTTTAAGCCCGTTACAACGAGATGTACTGAGCTGCTTGAGTTAATTGACTCTGATTTAGTGATTTCAAAAATACTACTAGTAAAGGTGGCAAAAATTATTATATATCTTTTGTCGATGATTTCTCTAGATACACGAAAATATATCTTCTGAAATCAAAAGATGAAGCTAGTAGCATGTTTAGGAAATACAAAGCAGAAGTAGAAAACCAACTAGATAAAAAGATCAAAAGGTTAAGATCCGATAGGGGAGGTGAATACAGTGACAAGTCTCTCAAGGAGTTTTGTGAATTAAATGGTATTATCCATGAGAGTACTGCACCATATTCTCCTCAACAAAATGGCATAGCTGAACGTAAAAATAGATCATTAAAAGAAATGATGAATGCTATGTTAATAAGTTCTGGATTACCTAACAGTATGTGGGGGGAAGCTGTGCTTTTTGCCTGTTTTGTTCTTAACAAAGTCCCTCACAAAAGACTGGATAAGACACCATACGAGCTTTGGAAAGGATATTCGCCGAACCTGAGCTATCTGAAGGTATGGGGGTGCTTAGCTAAAGTGGCATATCCGGTATTTAAGAAACCTACGGTAGGATCTAAAACTTTTGATTGTGTGTTTATTGGGTATGCTCATAATAGTGCTGCTTATAGGTTCATGTGTTTAGATGATAATTCAATTTGTGAATATAGAGATGCTGAATTTTTTTAACACATTTTTCCTATGATTAAAAATGAGCCAGATAATGTCACACGATCTAGTCAGGTGACTGTTTGTCCCTCATCTACTCCTGATGTTATGCATGAATCTGAACCTAGGAGGAGTAAAAGAAAGAGAACAGAGAAAGATTTTGGATCGGATTTCTTAACTGTTTTTCTTGTTGAAAACTCAGATAAAATTGATGATCAATTTGCATGCATGTTTCTAATAGATGAGGATCCTAAAACCTACCAAGAGGCCTTAAAATCTGTAGATTCTAGTTTCTGGAAAGAGGCCATTAAAAGTGAACTGGATTCTTTAATTATGAATCAAACGTGGAACTTGGTAGATTTACCTAAAGGGAGTAAACCTATTAGGTGTAAGTGGATTTTTAAACGGAAAATTAGACCAGATGGCTCAATTGAAAATTTCAAGGCTAGATTAGTGGTTGTGGGCTATTCACAAAAACAAGGTATTGATTACTTTGACACTTATTCTCCAGTAACTAAAATAGCTACTATTAGATGTCTAGTCGCTCTTTCAGCTATTCGTGGGCTGTTAATACATCAGATGGATGTGAAAACAGCTTTTCTCAATGGAGATTTAGAAGAGGAGATATATATGGCACAACCTGAAGGCTTTGTAGTTTCTGGTCAAGAAGACAAGGTATGTCAGCTTAAAAAGTCTCTTTATGGTCTTAAACAAGCTCCCAAACAATGGTATGAGAAATTTAATAATACCTTAGTAAACAATGAGTTTAGAGTAAATTCTTCTGACACATGTGTTTACTCGAAATTGTTTGGTGTTGATTATGTGATTATCTACCTATATGTTGATGACATGCTTATTTTCGGTACGAATTTAGAAGTAATAAATAATACCAAGTTATTTTTATCCTCACACTTTGAGATGAAAGATTTAGGTGAGGCTGATGTAATACTTGGTGTTAAATTGAGGAAAACCGAAAATGGGTACTCATTGAGTCAATCACACTATGTTGAAAAGATGCTAAAGAGATTTGATTGTTTTGATGATATGCCTGCGAGAACACCTTATGATGCTAGTATGAAACTTAAGAAAAATAAAGGGGATAGTGTCTCTCAATCTGAATATGCAAAAATTATAGGAAGTGTAATGTACTTAATGAATTATACTAGACCTGATATTGCATATGCTGTGAGTAGATTGAGTAGGTATACACATAATCCTAATAAAGATCATTGGGTTGCACTTCGTCGTTTGTTGAGGTACCTTAAAGGTACAATAGATTACTGTTTGCAATTTAATAAATTTCCTGCAGTATTAGAAGGTTATTGTGATGCAAACTGGGTAACTGATAACGACGAAGTAAGTTCAACTAGCGGGTATGTGTTCGTTTTTGGTGGAGGAGCTATATCATGGAAATCTGCAAAGCAGACGTGCATTGCGCGATCCACCATGGAGTCTGAGTTTATAGCTCTCGAGCTTGCAGGGCAAGAGGCGGAATGGTTAAGAAGTTTACTTCAAGACGTACCACTGTGGGGGGCGTCAGTGCCAGTCTCTTTGCACTGTGATTCACAAGCTGCCATAGGAATTGCCAAGAGTAGTGTATACAATGGCAAGAGAAGGCATATACGCCTGAGACATGGAGTTGTGAAACAGTTATTGAAAGGGGGAGTTATCTCCTTGGAGTATGTGAGGTCTGAGAGGAATTTGGCAGATCCTCTCACCAAGGGCCTAACAAGGAGAGTAATCCTAGAGTCCTCAGGATGTATGGGACTTAAACTGTGGAAATGAGTCCATAGCCCTTTATTTGGGTGGTCCAAATACGAACTTGATGGACACATTGTTGGAAAGTCTTCATAGCTCAAGGTTTTGAGTGGTTTACTGCGGTAGACTTGATGAAGCATGACGTGATTGTGAAGGTGTGGCCGCCTTCTATGAAAGAGTGTAAAGTAATCTCTTTCTAGAGCTTTCACGATGACCCAAGGTGTTTTGTGCATGGCCGTAAATAGCACTTGATCTACTATTGTATCGCGGAATCAAGGGAAATTTGAGGATTCAAACGTGCTGTGGGGGTCTAAACCATGCTATTGAAAGTTCAAAAGGTAACTTACTTTCTCTATGTTGGTTATTGCCCTACTTCACTATGCGTTAATTCAAATCGAAAGATATTGACGCTTAAGTTTAAATTCCTCCTCTGCTCAGAGAAATATTGCTTATCGTCATTCGTGGGGGATTGTTGGGAATGACTAAGCATATCTACTTGGGTATTTTTGGCTTTTCCATGTGTTTTCTTTATGCTTGTCCCACATGGAAAGATTTGGAGTTGGGAAGAGTGTTTTTATAGAATCATTCTTCCCTACTCTTGTAAAAGTGGTTAAGAGTGGTACCTAGACCTCTTCCCACACGCGCGCGCCGCCGCCGCCGACCGGTCGGACGGGCGGGTTCGGGTAGATCGCGCTCGCGCGAAATAAAGAACCGGGTTTTACCTTTTTTGCCAAAATATCCTTTAATTTATAGCCACCCACGTGTCACATCGTAGTTGTTCCACATGTCCACGCGGTCAAGCAGTTCATCCGTATCACTCGTCTTGCATTTACCGTCCGTTCCATTTTGAACGTTGAAGCGTTAGTTTCGTCCCTTTTGACCGTGGACTTCGCCTGCGTGGACTGCTCCAGACGTGACACGTGGCAGCTGCTGGTCTGCTTTTGTGGGAAAGCAGTTTTTCGCCTGGCCTATAAATACAGCTTCTGAGTAGAGTGGAAGATATCGAATTCACTTTCATTCTTCCTATTTTCTCTTCTGATTCCAATCCTTCTCTCTTGAGTGCACGAACGAGAAGGGTGTTGTGTTAACCTTGGGGAGCAACCGGCGTAAACGATTTAGCACCGTGGTCGTGCCGAAATTGCTTTCAAGGCAGTGGTGGTTATCTCCACGACACAACAATTGTGTTTTTCTCTAATTTCGTCCTACATGGACCTCTAGATTGGGTTGAGTTGAGTGGGCTATTATACCTCACCCAACGTTTGGAACGTTGATTTAATTAAACGGGGGTTTTACTCCCCGTTTGCTATAGGTACTCTCGTTTTGCTATTATAGTGCACTCACATTCTTTTAGTCCAATTGTCTCTAGTGACTGTCATCACCATCAGCGACCATCTACAGCGACCATCTACAGCGACCATTCCCGCCACCGACACCGATAGCAATTCTGATGACCACCGTCAAAAACCAAAACTTTTTTCTTTCTTTTCTTCTATTTCTTTCTTTACTTTTGTTTTTCATTTTTCGAAATGAAAATAAGAAGAAAGAAGAAAAGAAATGAAAAAGAAAAAAAAAATCCTGACAGCGGCAATGGTCACCAGAGGTTGTAAGGGACGACAACGGTTCCAAGTTCCTCTTACCCATACGTACCTAAAAAGAACTCTACTTTGTATAGGTTGTGCGGTTATATTCTTTTGACATTTTGATTGGAAATATATCATTTGTTTGCTAAATAATACAAACTTGGTTATGAACAACACATGGATTATACACTTTTTTTTTTTTTTTTCAGTTACATGTGAGATTTGGCATGTACTCCTTTTCTTAAGGTCGAAGGTTTAAATTTCCATATTTCCATATTTGTTATATTAAAAAATGTTAATGAATGATACATTTCTTGCTTTTTGATGAGATTTTTTTAGATGTTAAACATTGGAAAAGTTTGAAAGATTTATTTAATGGTCTATTTTTTTTAGTTGGGGTTAAAATAAGATGTCTCGCTCTATGTGTTGGCAATTAATGCTTCTTTTTAATTAGTACATTTTAAGAGTTGTTTTTTTCCCAACAATTAGAATTGATAGCAAAGGTTGTCTTATTTACCACTCTCATCATAATAATAATAATAATGATAACAAAAGAAATAAAACATAGATCTTTTGAACACTAAAATATTATGCACCCCAAACATAGACTATTCAACTCCCCATACTATTATAACTTTGCGTTCCAAACAACCTCTAAAATGCCCCTATAAGAATGTGCTCGTGCTATAGTAAACTTTCTTTACAAGTATGCACATCATCATACAAGGAGTGGAAGTACTTTTTATTAGTGTGAAAAAGCACTTTTAAGGTTATGAAAAGTTATGAACCTAAGCCATTACAACTCTACACTACATGGATTAAAAATCAAATGGCCAAGGGTTATAAGCACCCATCCAAAATTTAAATC
The DNA here is from genome assembly GCA_017139565.1 of Luffa aegyptiaca. Taxonomy (NCBI): domain Eukaryota; kingdom Viridiplantae; phylum Streptophyta; class Magnoliopsida; order Cucurbitales; family Cucurbitaceae; genus Luffa; species Luffa aegyptiaca. The sequence goes on from CM029397.1 coordinate 32,701,662, forward strand.
TCTCAAATCCCAACTACACTTTTCTTATAAAAGAAAGGGATTTCAAACATTGAAGGATCATGTGAATCTAGTCCATGGGGTATGGACCTAATGGATTGCCCTTAGTGTAGGGTAGTCTTTTTGAGGTTAAGAAAAAAAGAGAAACTTCTAGCTGAAATTTTATAGGATATATAGTTATTGAGATCACTCAAACGACTTGTTTAAAACTAAAAGTAGAGCATATAAATTTCTCTTTCTACATCCGAAATCATGCACTCAGAACTTGACCTTCTTAAATTAAGGATGACTTTAGTATCACTTTCAAAATAACGAATGATTGTTATTCGTTAAAAGTAGTTTTCTATATTTTTGTCTTATTTAATTATGTAGTTAATTTTTTTTTGAAAATTTTAAAAATATTTAAAACACTTTAAAGTGTTTTTTTTTATAAGAAACCTTTAAATATATATAGTAGTGCTTCGTTCGGATGTTAGCACTACTTTAAAAGTTAATCCAAACTCACCATTAATGTGTGCAAGAGTACTTTCAAAATAAATTATTATATAGCAAAAGACATTTTAAGTATAAATATTCTTTTAGTAACATTGTTTATAACAAATTACTTTAATTTTTTATTCTATGCTCTTTGCAAAGTGCTTTTTGAAGTACTATTGGGTGAAAAACTTGTAGTACTCTAAATTGCTTAGATGCAAAGCACTTTATATCATCTCCAAACTCCAGTGATGAAATTAAGTAAAAAGCACTTTTGATCATCTCAAAATTCACTTAAAAAATGTTCGAAAGAGCACTTCCAAAATAAGTGATTTTTATATATTGTAAGCAATTTTTTTTTGGTTAAAAGTTCTTAACAAATTATTCTAATATTTACTTACACACCTCCTTCAAAATACTTTCGAAATACTCTCCCACCAAACACTAGGTAGTAACACTTTTAAGTGGTTATGACTTTTTCTCCGATACTTTATTTAATTCGAAACATGAAAGTTTTGAGTGAAAAACACTTTTGGTCATGTCAAAAGTCTATCCTTTACATACCTATACAAACCAAAAGAAATTAAAATTGCATGATTCTAAGTAGCAGTTGGAAAGGTCAATTTTTAGAGTTTAGCTAGACCTGTGTGTGGTGTGATCTTGCTGGCATATGTGGTTACAATGACTTTTTCAAACCTCTTGCTTATTGTTATTACTACTACCATTATTTTGGTGGGGGAAATTTATGAGCCTGAAAAATCAGTTCTAAATTTTTCATATAAACTTTTTTTTTTTTTTTTTTTTGGGGAACTGGTAATATGGGTTAGTTGAACTGCTTTTTCAACTGAAGTTAATTGGGGGTGAAGGACATGGTTGTAGAGTGGTTGGCTGATATAAAGGCCACATTTCTTTTATCGGTAATCATTAGATTATTGTCGATTTGAACATAGTTTAAATAGTCAAATATTGGAAGAAAAAACATTATTGGATTATTGGCTTTAAGGGGATTTACAACCTTTTTTGTTCTATTTAATTGTAATTATAATATTTTTTTAATTATTTTTTAATCTATTTTTTGAAGTGAAGAAAAGTAATTTTTGAACAATTATTTTACTTGGATTTGTCTAAGATTACAAAAGGTTTAAACCTTGTTTTGCTACTTAGAGTTTTTAAGTTTATTCTAAAATAACAAAAATCAAAATCAAAGGAGGGTCATGGAGGACCTAGTAGTCCTTGTAATCCTGCTGCCTAGTACTTGTCCATCAAGTATTCGCTTAAGCCAATTTATATAGTTTCAATGCATATCCATGTCATAATGTTAATTCCCCTATTTGAGACTATATTATCTATTTTTTAGTGTGATTGACAACAAACCAACCATTAGAATCAACATGGTTTATGTTTTAAAACTTAAAATTCTAAAACAAATAATTTTAAACGCTTAGAAACAAAAATAGATTAAACGCGGTAGTATAAGAATTAAAATATAGAAGTTAAACTATTATATTTCAAATTATTTTAAAGTAGTGAAAACTATATAAAAATATGGTTGGTAAATAAGCTTTAATTTTTGTAGACAAAAAAGAGAACACAATAGGTATCAATGGGACACTTGACTTAATCTTGTTTGAAAGCTTTGCATGTCACACTTGTAGATTTATTGATACATAAAAACAAAAAGCCTTAGTTTCTAGAGCCAACCCCTCCCCCAAAAGAAACTAGTATGAATAAATTCAAACATTTTCTAGACTTTGAATACTTTTTAGATGAGACAAAATTTTAAATCAGATAAGTGGTTGGGTTTCTTGTTTATTATTTTAAAAAATATTTTCAAAATTGTATACAAATTTTGGGAACTAGAAAAAAGAAATATGCGTTTTATTTTATTATAACAATTTCATTTTTAGTTTTATTATTACTTTTTTTTTTTTTTTGGAACTTTTTATTTTTTAAATTTCCAGCCACTCTTCAAAATAAAAATAAAGTTTTGAGAAATATGAGCATAATTGGCAAATATTTTTCATTTTTCATTCTTTGTTTGTTACTAAAAAGAGAAAGTAAATTTCAACTTCTACCTCAAATTAGACCTTAGACTCAGACTATAAATTGTAACTTTTTTGTTAGCTAGGTTTTCAATGGAAAAATCATAAGAAAAAAAAAAACATATTTTCACATATATCCAATAAATTATATGAAAGTATTTTTTTTTCTTTTTTAATACGGAATTTCATTGAAAGATAATAATCTAATATCTTGCTTCTAAAATTTACCTATAAAGTTCCGATTTAAAAAGATTGTGTAAAAAATTAAAAAAAATTATCCTAGCGAAATAATAATAATAATAATAATAATAATCCAAAAAAATTAATTAATAAATATAAACATCCCAAAAATTAGATAAGAAAATGAAAATTCTAATTTTACAATTACTATGGCCCCGTTTGATAACCATTTGGTTTTTGGTTTTTGGTTTTTGAAAATTATGCTTGTTTTCTCCTAAATTCCCTATCATGGCTTTCATTCTAGTTAAGGTTGCATTTGAATTCCTAGCCAAATTTTAAAAACAAAAACAAGTTTTTGAAAACTACTTTTTTTTGTTTCCAAAATTGGACTTGGTTTTTGAAAACAAGGTAGATGATTGATACTAAAACCAAGAAACTTATAGGTGGAAGTATGTATGTATAAGCATAATTTTCAAAAATCAAAAACCAAAAACCAAATGGTTATCAAACGGGGCCTATATGTTTGATTTCTTTTTTCTTTTACATAATTGCAACTTAAAAGGAGAGGGGTAAGGATTCAAATCTTATAACATGTTAATTCAAACCTACAGTTTTTAAGCAATTATTCAAATATATTTATCAATTAAATCAAACTCAATCCATTCATAACTTTTTCAAATAGGAAAAATTCATACATTTAAAACTAAATATTATAACAACATTCATATATGTTTTTTCTATGTGTGGTGGAAATTTGAACACGTGACATTCAAGACAGATCTATAATATTTTAACCAGTTGAATTTTATTCAAATTGATGTGGGATAATCTTATACATTAACAAGAAATCTCACTCCATCAAGATTTTAAATTTGGGCATATTTAAAAGCTGTTAAGAGTGGTTGGTTTGGCAACCCCACCAATTATTTTTATTACTATACATGAAGACTTGATATAATAGATGGAATTAATAACTCATATAATTATAAGGTGATAATTTTTGGGTTTTATAGAAATGAAACATTGGCTCACTTAGATGGAGAGGGCATGGGAATTTAATTCAAATTTTCCCTTGTCTTCTTCTGTGTCACATCCACCATCTTCTAAAGTATCTAATGAAATTAATGTTTAGATTTACCAATAAGATTAAAATTTGGATGCCTTAAAAGATATTTCTTAATGGTGATTATATTCCATCAAAATAAAGCCTTTGAAAAGTGAACCCTTGTTTTTCTCTTCCTCTAAAAAGAAACAGCACAATTCATGGTTAGTGTGAATTTAAACTTTAGCAAGAATATATAATTTGGTTTCTAATGGTTTAATATTTTTTCAATTTAGTCCCTACTATTTAAAAAGTGTCATTTTTAGTCCCTTACATTTTAATAGTGGTTAATTATATCTTTTCCATTGGTGATTGTTAAAATTAAGTCATTTAAGAGAGAGGGAAAAATAAAAATTCATTTCTATTTCTTAGAAATGAAAAATTAGAAAGTTTTCTCTTTTAACTGACTTAATTCTTCTTGTTTCACTGGAAAAAAAAAAAAAACATAGAAGTTTATCATCATTCAATTTTAACATTAATCAATGGAAATAATGTAAAAGGTAAATGACTAAAATGAAACTTTTGAAGCAAAATGAAACTTTTGAAGCAATAGAGACTAAGTAAATACTTTTTAAAAAAATCGGGACTAAATTGAAAACACTCCAACATTAGGGTTTAAAACATAATATCTAGGCTTGATTTTTTTTTTTTTTTTAATTTTTGAAAAGCAGCCTTGATTTTTTTTTTTTTTTTTTTTTTTAATTTTGAATAAATGGTTATTTGATATATTATTTGTTAGCTGAGATGAAGGAAGATTTGTCTTTTGATATAGTGTACTTGGAGGTGATTGGAATAACTCTCCAAAATATCTAAGATCACAGTGATTTGTATAATAAAAGTATGTCAGTACTAATGCACTAATGATAGTCCTACACTTCCAAGTAATTATATGACAATAATTATGTTGGAGGTCATTTTGGACTACTCCGATATGCAAGGAGTTGACGAGGACAACACAATACCAGTCCAAGGAGACAATCAGGAAACAGACCTCGAAGGGAAAATAGGCCAAAAGATTGGGCCAAGGCCAAAGTGGTTGGGCCAAGCCCAACCCCGTGCTCGCCCTCGGCCCAAGGCCGAAGCCGAGGCCGACCCTCGACCTGCTTGTGCGGGCCGAGTCCTTTTCCCCCTTGCTCGATCCCTGATGTCGCGGGTCAGCCCGGTTTGACTTGGTTTAGCCCTGGATCGCCTCTGAACGCCTAGAAACCCTAAGGCAGGAACAAGTATATAGACCATTCTTCGTCACTGAAAAAGGGATCCCGAACTCTATTCTCTGATTCTCCTCTTACTCTTGCTCTCTTGCTACCCATCGTTCTGCTTGCTGACTTAAGCATTGGAGGCGGTGTGGCAAGCACCACATCGGTGTGCAAGTTTTACTGTCTTGCAGGCCACGTCTTCTCCCCTCTCAAACAAATTTACCGTTGGTGGCACGTGAAGGTCAGGTGAGTTTTGCCTGTCCAAATTTGACCATCAACAAGCTACATGATAAAAGACAGATTTATATTTGAATAAGAATTTTAGCAAAGTTTTAAAATTGATTCAAAATTGTAAAAAAAATTATCATAAATATGAATAAATTTTAGTCCCTGTAATCAAAATTCCATTGGCTTTTGTATTTTCAAATGTTCAAATTTAGTTCATGTACTTTCGATGAAACTTAAAATTAGTCCTCATTGTTATTTTGAAATTAATTTTTATCAAAATTTATTAAATAATAATAATAGTTTTTATGCAAGAAAAGGACACAACATGAACCATATTTTCAAAATGATAGAAGAAAGGTTAATTATTGAGACTAGAAAAGTCACCAATAAAATAGTAGTAGGTATCACTTTTTAATTTTTATTTATAAAAATACAAAGATTAAATTTAAACATTCAAAAGTATAAAGAGCAAAATATAATGAAAATGATATTTCAATCATTTTTTTTAATAAAAAAAAGTTAATATCAAACGCACTCCTAATTTTTATGAATGAAAGTGGTGGGAAATTGCAATAAAAATGTTAAATGAGAACCAATTTTGACCACAAAACCCCAACAAGATCTCCTCCAAGTGGACTCAGTCATGCCCATATTAAGTGGGTAAGTCATGTGCCTAGAATTAAAAAGGACAGATAGCAGAAACCACTATATTGTAAAAAGTTTTTGCTCAAAATAAATTTTCCATTGTTTTATAATTACAAATGTTGTATATATGCAAACTAAAAAAAGAGAAGAAGAAGAAGAAGAAGAAAAAGATAAAGTTGTATATATGCTTTTTTTTTTTTAATAGCTTATAGTTATAACTTTATTATAAATTTGAGAGTGTAGATGTCACTCAAAAACTTCGATCTTTTATCATTAAAAATTTTGTAACTTAGGTATTGGTTGTGAATTGTGATAAAAAAATCCCATGGAGTACTACACCTGTATAATAATTACCCATCAAAAAACTCTGGCTATTAAATAAATCCACAACCTTAAAACTGTTTAAGGATCCTTTCTTTATCCACATCACACCAAAATTTTCAGCTCACTCACACAGTACACTATGCCCTTTTTGAGCTGGCAGTGAAATGTAAAGAACAAAACACAGCCATTAAAATCTGACAGATGAAATAGTTCCACCCTCTCCTTTCTATATAACATCCTTTCAACTCCCTCCCATCTTTCACATCCTATCTCTTTCATTTCAAACTTTCCTTTTTGGGTTCAGTTCGTTCAATGGCAGCACGTTCGTGGGTCGTTCTCGGCGTCGTGTTGGCATTGGGCGCTTTAAGTGCCCAAACGGAGGCGGGGCGGAGTTTCTTCGTGTTCGGAGACTCTTTGGTTGACAATGGCAACAACAACTACCTTGCCACCACTGCCCGAGCAGATGCGTATCCGTATGGCATTGATTTCCCGACGCATCGCCCGACTGGTCGCTTCTCCAATGGCCTTAACATCCCTGACTATATCAGTTGGGTTTATTTAATTCTCTCTTTTCTTTTCACATTTTGATTTTCTTTTTTGATATTTCATCTTTTGTATATATTCTTAATTAACACACGAGTTTCTTCAGGTCAGCAACTCGGTTCGGAGTTCTTGCTTCCGTATCTGAGTCCGGAGCTCAATGGTCGCAAGTTGCTCAATGGCGCCAACTTTGCTTCGGCTGGCATTGGCATTTTGAATGACACTGGAATCCAGTTTGTATGTCAAAGTCTTAAACTTTTTTTTTATGTATTTTAATATTTGAATGGTTGAAATAATGTACATGGTGCAGATCAACATAATAAGAATGTTCAGGCAACTAGAGTACTTTGAAGAGTACCAAAAAAGAGTGGCAAGTTTAATTGGAGCTGAAAGAACAACACAACTCGTCAATGGAGCCTTGGTTCTCATTACTGTTGGTGGCAACGATTTCGTCAACAATTACTATCTCGTCCCCTTCTCTGCCCGGTCGAGGCAATACGCTCTCCCCGATTATGTCAAGCTCCTCATCGTGGAGTATCGAAAACTCCTCTTGGTAATCTCTCTAACTCTCATTTCTTATTCTACAACTAAGATCGATAAATTGGACAAATTATTCAATAAAGCTGTCATAATGTGGATGCTTCTTTAAAACTGTCATGTTGTTAAGATAGCAGTTAATTAGTTTCTCCTCTTGTTATTTATATTTATATTCTAATATTTAAAATACAAATTTGATTGTCAACATGATCCTAGTTCAACTGTATAAACTTGTATGAATGACCAAGAGATTTGTGGTTCAAATCTCCCATCCCACATGTCCTAAAAAAAAGGTTAAATTACAAGTTTAATTCCGGTTAAATCAGAGATTTAATTGATACAACCTAAAAGGTTAGGGACTAAATTCGTAATAATATCAAATAATAATAATAATACAAATTTGATGAGGTTTTAGAGAAGGACAACATTTAAGTGTTAAGAATTAATTTTCAATATAAATTTTTAATTTATCAAATTCAATCTTAGACTTATAAAAATATTATAAATTTTATTTTTGCTCAACTTTTCTATATACACTAACTAATTTTAACAAAAAGTAATACAAAAATCTCCTAAAATTCAATAATTTAACGAAAATCAAGTTTTACACTAAATTAAGTCTAGTCAATGGACTATGGAATAAATATTTCAAAATCTACAAATTAAATTTTTTAAAAAAATCTTACTTCAGTATCACCAGTTTTTTTAAGTCCCATTAATTTCATATAAATCCTAGGTTTTATAAATTAGCCGCAAGACACCCACATAATAAATTAAAATTGACTAAAATTGGATGATATCCCTAAAAACAAAATGACATGAACTAGACAAAAGATATAACTATAAAAGAAAAAAATTTATCTTTTCAAAAAAAAAAAAAGAAAAAAATTTATGTACTAAATTTATTCTTTTTTTTTTTAAAAAAAAAAATCTTGTAAAAAACTTCAAATTGTCTTTAAATCATCCTGCAACTCTTTCGATAAAGATTGGATCGTTGATTGATGAACTCATGAAGTAACCACGATTACGTGCATGTGATTACAATGCAGAGGTTATATGAGCTCGGGGCGCGACGAGTTCTAGTGACCGGGACGGGGCCACTCGGGTGCGTCCCTGCAGAACTGGCAATGCGAGGAAGCAGCGGCGGGCAGTGCTCGGCGGAGCTGCAGCGGGCGGCGGCGTTGTATAATCCACAGCTTCTTCAGATGATCAAAGGACTCAACAGCCAACTTGGTTCCAATGTGTTCATAGCTGTTAATACTCAACAAATGCATAATGATTTCGTCTCCAATCCTCAAGCATTTGGTATCTCTCTCTCACCAATTATAAATTATTGACTCACTCATTTTTTTTTTTAATTATTTTCAACAATTATTATGTTATATTTAATTTTGTTTAAATCATTCATTTGCCTTGTTGTGAATATGATATTTGGATGGTTGATAAAAATTTGAATTAGTAAAGTATTGTGGCATTTTAAAATTTTCAAAAATCTATGGTTGCGTTCATTTTAATTAAGAGTATTGCTTCTTCTTGAACACTTAGGTCCCGTTTGATAACTATTTGGTTTTTGAAAATTAAGCTTGTTTTCTCCCAAATTTCTTACCATTGTTTTCATCATTGTCAATGACACATTTGAATTCCTAGCCAAATTCCAAAACACAAAAACAAGTTTTTGGAAACTACTTTTTTTAGTTTTCAAAACTTGAGTTGGTTTTTGAAAACATGGGAAGATGGTAGAGAACAAAACAAAGAAACTTATTAGTGGAAGTAGTGTTTATAGGCTTAATTTTCAAAAACCAAAAACTAAAAACAAAATGGTTATCAAAGGCCTCAAGTGTTTGGTTGTTTGAAAACTCAAAATATTTTATGTTGGTAGGGGCTATTATATAAGATTTTGAAGAACTTATTTCTCAAAAGTCTCTTTATATTTTTTGGTTAACTCAATGATATTTCTGGATAGATAAAAGTCTATTATTTTTGTAAATTTCAAACAAAGCAACTTCTTTAAAAGCACAGGCATTATTGTCCATGATCCGTAACAAGTGATTGGAAGAAAAAATTAATGAACTCTTGATTCAGTGATGAAATTAGAACCTAACTTAAAATTGAGTTTTTGACATCACTTTTAAAACGTAAAAGTACTTTTTTTTTTTAAGGAAGAAGAATGCAATAAACCAAATAAAAGCACTTTTCACCATTTTTATGTTGTTTGGTCACAGCTTTTTTATAGAGCATTTAGCCGGTACTTTAATCAAAAACACTTATGGAAAAAACGTTTCACTACAAAACGTTACCATAAAGAAAAATTATGTGAAGTTCGGATTCAAACCTTTGATTTTTAAATGTCAAAGATTTGACTTAATTACGTTGAGAGCTATGTTCGAATTGACTTTAATTAACTTTAGATCAAATGGTTTCTATGGGTAGATTTTTTTTTATAAAAAAAATAGTATAATTCAATATATTTGACCTAAAAAAAGAGACTTTAGAATGATATATATTATTAAATGTTAATTGATATATGCAGGATTTCAAACATCAAAAGTGGCATGTTGTGGACAAGGGCCATACAATGGATTAGGGCTTTGCACATTGGCATCAAACCTATGTTCTAACAGAGATGCATATGCCTTTTGGGATCCCTTTCATCCTTCTCAAAAGGCAAATGGGATCATTGTCAAACAAATGTTTTCAGGCACAACCCAATACATGTACCCTATGAACCTCACAACCATCCTTGAATTGGATTCTAGGACTTGAAAACATTTCAAAACACTACCCAAAACAAAAAAAAGGAAAATCAAGAGAGAAAAGATATAATCTTCTTTGTCTCTAAAAAAAAAAGACCAAAATTGTTTTCTTTTTACTCCCTTCAAAACCCTTGTGGGTTTGATCTATGTTTATTTTAATAATGGTACATTTGCTTTGTTTTATGTTTACTTTTGCCTTTCATTGTTGGCCACATCATAAGAGTGCCCCTATCTTGCTTCCAAAATTAATTGATAATTTCTGATTATTAATTAATTACGTATATGTATTTGTTCTCTCTATCTTTGTCTTGTAATAATAATCAAACGCTCTCTCAGACTATAAGGGTAATGTGGTGTAGATAAATAAATGTATTAGAGAGGAATTAATCTCTCATTGTTATCACACCAGACTAAATTAAAACTAGAATGTATCGATATGTGGATAGAAGAATATATTAGGAGAGAGTTTGGAGAGATTATTTTTCACCTCTCAAAGTCTCTCTTTGAATGCTCTCTCAAACTATATGGTACTCTGATGTAGATAAATGTAATAGAGAGGAATTAATCTTTCTTTATTATCACCTGACTAAAGTGACTCAAGATGCCAACATGTAAATATATGAGAGGGAATTAAAGAGAATTCACATTCTCTTTGTAATTATTAAATTAAAATGTATCGAGATGTGGATTGGATAGGTAAATGTTTTTTTTTTTTAAATAAAACTATATTATTTCGCCACATGGACAAACAAAAAGCGGTCAACATCGGCCAACATTACAATCCAGCTTGGGTATGAATAAACCCAAGTTCCTAATAATTTGTGTTCTCTAGTTCTCTTGGCAATAAAATCAGCCACAAAATTTTCCAACTCTAGGAATTAATGGACTCTAGGACAGCCTCCACCTCCCCCCATTTTTCTGATTTCCTCAAAATTAGATTAATGGCCTCTGCACAATCAGACTCCACAATGAGATTCTCGCATCCTAATGATACAGCAAGCCGGACACCCTCAACAGTTGCTTTTAACTCAGCAATTGGAGCTGAAAACTCAACATCATAGAAGGAAGCTAAAGCCCCTCGAATTTGCCCGACTGAATCCCTAAATATGGCTCCAACGGTTGAATTCTGCTTCCAGGATGCATCCGTGTTAAGTTTCCAGAAATTATCAGGAGGAGGAACCCAGTGCTCATCTCTTGACTTCGGAACTGCGCAATCGGAGGAGGAATTAGGGCAAGGCTCTTTCAAATTAGCTTTCCGATAGCAATCCAAGTACTCTTTGATCCATTTGGCTTTAGTTATTACTAGGGGAATCTCATTGTTGTGAGCTACTCTGTTTTTGTCATTCCAAATCGCCCAGCTCATAGTTGCAATCAATTCAAACTCCCTTGCAGAACAACTCGAGTTAATCTTAAGCCATCTATCCGTACAGCTTCCGTTGAAGTTTTCTTCTAGGAACACCCGATTAATGGTATGTTTCCAAATTTCCCTCGCACGATTACAATCGAACAAACTATGGTCAGTGGATTCAAGAGCTTTAAAACATATACGACAGTATATTATTGTGTCAACACCTCTATTTTTTAGATTAAGATTCGTTGGAATAAAATTATTAAGGGCCTTCCAACATAAATGTTTGATTTTCATAGGGATACATAGGGTCCGTTTGGTAACGTTCTCGTTTCTTGTTTCCGTTTCTTCATTTTTAATAAAGAAAAATGGAATTTCATGACCCTAACACGTATACATTCAATAATAATAAACCTATATTCTTATTTATGTTTGGAAAAAATTGGAAACAAGAACAAAAAAGGAGAAACTAGTTTTAGTTGTTCCCAAAAGTTCTATACAAATTTTGGGAGTGTTTCTAAAAAATGAGAAACAAGAAACATACATAGTTATTAAATGCTTAGATTTCTTAATAAAATTGGAAACAAGAAACAAGAAACGAGAACGTTACCAAACGGGCCCATAGTTTCCATAAGTTTTTCCAGACATTTCCCATTGGAAAAGAACTGGAGGAAGCCTCCAGAATTGTTGTATTCATGAATAGTTTGTAACCACTTTTTACCAAATATTTTCCCATTTTATCGTAGTGTCATATGATTTTATCATTTATGCTAGTGTTAACAGGAATACCTTTAATAGTATCTATGTTCATCTCGTGGACATCATTGTTTAATTTCTCATAATCCCAGCTCCCCGAAGGAGTTATATAGTCTTCTACTTTTGAGTTATAGGTGTTCGGGTTTATACTTACAGGTTTAAATGTAGACTTTTTTAGAAGCCACGGATCTTTGAACATATAGATTGAAGCTCCATTCCCAACTCTATATCTTAATCCTTTAACTAGCATTTTAATTGCTTATTTAACCTAAGTCTAGATATGCATTGGGTTAGGTTTAACTCCTATTTGGCCTTGCTCCCAAGAACCATTGGAAGACTAAGCGAGTACCATTATGCACATTTCTGTGACTCGACTAGAACATGGATTATTCATGCATTCAACCTATAACCCTATAGTTGTTATAAACGACCATCCCTTATAACAACGAATACACTCTTTCGAGCCCTTTCTCCTATATCACCTTTATGAGAATCGATGTTGTTTGACTCTTTCAATATCAAACTCACATTTCATGCTAAGTCTAAGTGATCAAGTTAAACTCAACCAGATTGGAATGATAATCAATAAAGGATGACATGCATAAAATAGAACTTAAGTAAATAAACAACTTTCAAGCCATTTAATCCATAAGGGAATTCACTATATGGAACCCCTCAATGGAATTTAGCTACGCATGATGAATAATAATGCAATCAAATAACTTCCCATTGAATAAATAAATGATAAGTACAAGAAATAATAGAAAGAAATAGGTGCTGGAAAATATGGTGCAGTAGCTAAAACTAGGGGTTTTTCAATTTATCCAATCCCTCTAGAGTTCTCACGACACTCTACTCTCCCTTACAAGGTAGGAATAGGGTGAAATCTCTACAAACAAAAAGGTTTGATGTCTAGCTAAGTTTAGAATTTCGTTTTCTAGCAAGGACCTCGGACATCCCTACTCATGGGCGTCTACTAGGGTTCTGTCACTACCTTCTTCCTCCCAGTGAGTTCTGCATGCATTTGCCTTCGAATCATGGCCTTTTATAGCGTGGGTAGTGGTTGAGAAGTCACGAAAATGGTGCTTGCAGGTAGCCCAGTAAGTTTTGGAGTCAAATCAGCCGGTTAGGTGTGTGGAAAGCTCGTTCAAAACTGACCCGTGACGGACTCGGACTTGTCTGTTTCTGCCCAGAAATGCGGTCGCATTTCATTTTGCCTTGGCAGAAATGCAGTTGCATTTTTGCTGTTTGCCCTATTTTCCTCTGTTTTTCTGCAGCACACAAAATTGAGTCATATTCTTAACAAAATAAGTCCAATTTAGCTCAAATACATACAATTTGGCACGCATGACTCTCAAAGACCTATCTTATCAACTTTAACACTTTTTAAGCTTGGGAATAGTGATTTTGATCTAACACATACAAGTTTCACAAGAAAATGAGCTAAATATAAGGGTAACATAGGTATATTTTTGGCACTTATCATATACTATAGACCGTTTTGGCTATATATTGAACTTGATCCAACCTTATGTCTCTACATATAGTTCGAGTATTCATACTATAGCCAGGGATCTTAGTTTATTGGATTTAGGTTAAATATTATACAACTCTCACTTATTCAATTACATCTTTACTGAATAACCTCAATAACATCTTTATTGTAAAATAGAATATGTTTAATGTTTTACAAACTGCGAGTTTTAGGACATTTAAACCCAACAAACTCCCATTTGGACTAAAACTCTAGTGGGGTACAAAAATGTTGAGTATGAGAGAAAATATACATAAAGACAATAAAAGTTTATTGTCTTTATGTATATTTTCTCTCATACTCAACATTTTTGTACCCCACTAGAGTTTTAGTCCAAATGGGAGTGCTAGGGCATCAATCATACCCATATGACATTTCTCCCACTTGCCCTAGTCTTTTAAAGCTCGGGGTGCTAGATTTACTAGGTGACCATAAAAAACTTCAGCCGTGAGGGCCTTTGTAAACGGATCAGCCATGTTGTGCTCGGAAGCTATCTGCGTGACTGATAAGTGCCAAAAATATACCTATTTTGTCCCTTATTCTTAGCTTATTTCTTGAGAAACTTATATGTTTTAGATCAAAACCACTATTCTCGAGCTATAAAATGTGTTAAAGTTGATGAGTTAGGTCTTTGAGAGTCATGTGTGTAAAATTGTATGCATTTGTGCTAAATTGGACTTATTTTGTTAAGAATTTGACTCAATTTTATGTGTTGCAGAAAAACAGAGGAAGCAGGGCAATTCACCATAAATGCGACCGCATTTCTACCAACGCCAAATGAAATGTGACCGCATTTCTGGGCAAAAACAGACAAGTCCGAGTCCGTCGCGAGTCAGTTTGAACAAGCTTTCCACGCACCTAACCAGGTGATTTGACTCCGAAACTAACTGGGCTACCTGCAAGCATCATTTTCGTGACTCCTCAACCACTCCCCATGCTATTAAAGGCCATGATTTGAAGACAAACACAAGCAGAACTCACTGGGAAGAAGAGGGTAGTGACAGAACCCTAGTAGATGCCCATGAGTAGGAATGTCCGAGGTCCTTGCTAGAAGACGAAATTATAACCTTAGTTAGACATCAAACCTTTTTGTTTGTAGAGATTTCACCCTATTCCTACCTTGTAAGGGAGAGTAGAGTGTCGTGAGAACTCTAGAGGGATTGGATAAATTGAAAAACCCTAGTTTTAACTACTGCACCATATTTTTCAACACCTATTTCTTTCTATTATTTCTTGTACTTATCATTCATTTATTCAATGGAAAGTTATTTGTTTGCATTATTATCAATCAAGCGTAGCTAAATTCCATTGAGGGGTTCAGTATAGTGAATTCCCTTATGGATTAAATGGCTTGAAAGTTGTTTATTTACCTAAGTTCTATTTTATGCATGTCATCCTTTATTGATTATCACTCTAATCTTGTTGAGTTTAACTTGATCACTTAGACTTAGCATGCTATGTGAGTATGGTACTGAAAGGGTCAAACAATATCGGTTCTCATAAAGGTGATATAGGAGAAATGGCTCGAAAGAGTTTATTCGCTGTTATAGGGGATGGTTGCTTATAACAACTATAGGGTTATAGGTTGCATGCATTAATAATCTATGTCGGAGTCGAGTCACAAAAATGTGCATAATGGTATTTGCTTATTCTTCTAACGGTTCTTGGGAGCAAGGCCAAATAGGAGTTAAACCTGACCCAATGCATATTTAGACTTAGGTTAAATAAGCCATTACTAGAGTTATTTGCCTTAGGGTTGAAGCTTTACTAAATACCTCACTTTTATTATTGTTTGTTATTTCTTTTAATTATTTGCTTTATTATTTTTCAAAACCCCAACATCAATTATTTTCCTTGGTGACCTTTTTAAGCAATTTAAGAGCAGTTTTTTCTTCAAATCTGTGTTCAAACTTAGTCCCTATGGTATCGATACTTTTGGAATACTTCAGAAGTTTTTATTACTGCATGTGATAGTGTATACCTGCACTTAGTTGACTGAATTCATCTTTAACTACTATTTTCCATCTTTTCCAACAACCACCTTCAGTCAAACACGCATCAAGTTTTTGGCGCCGTTGCAGGGGACTAAAAGTGAAACATGTTTTTGTTTGTTGAAATTGCGATTTGATTGCAACCACAATTTTATCTTAAGAGAATCTAACTTCGGTTTACAGTTCTTTTGCAGGTTGAGGTTGGTGCATGAGCAAAGAGTATCAACTCTTCGAGCTAGATCCTGAGATAGAAAGAACCTTTCGTCGTCATCGTAGAGAGCAAAGGCGAAAGAAAAGGGAACAATAGAAGTTGAGCGCACGGGAACATCTTGAAGAAGCTGTTTATATTCAAGAACTTCCAATGGACCAGCCCGGAGTCGATCCTCCTGTTGACCAACAGAATCGTGGAATGGACCAAAATAGTGGGAGAATACCTCCAACACCACATGTTCCATCGGTGCCACAAAATGAAAATCTGATCTATATTGCCGAAGATCGTAATAGAGCAATAATGGATTATGCCTTACCAGTTTTTCAGACTCTGAATCCAGGAATACTTGAGCCACCAATAGAAGTACCACAGTTTGAGTTGAATCCTGTGATGTTTCAAATGCTCAACACTATGGGTCAGTTTTCAGGACTTCCGAGCAAAGATCCACATAAGCATATCAAGCAATTTTTAAGAATTTGTAGTTCGCTTAAGGTAACAGGAGTTCTAGAAGACACATTGAAACTTAAACTTTTTCCTTTCTCATTGCAGGGAGATGTCGAGGCTTGGCTAGATTCATTTCCACCAAACTCCATCACATCCTGGAATGACTTGGTAGAGAAGTTTCTAGAGAAGTTTTTTCCATCCAACAAGAATGCTAAGTATAGAGCAGAGATCATTTCCTTCAGACAATCTTACAATGAGCCTTTAAACGCAGCATGGGAGAGATTCCAGAGGCTGGTCTGAAAGTGTCCTCATCATGGGTTTCCTGCCTGCATCATTCTTGAGCATTTTTAGAGTGGGATTGATCAAGCTTCAAAAGTTTTAGTCAATGCGTCTGCAAATGGATATTTCCTGAAAAAGTCCACGAATGAAGCACATGCCATTCTAGATACAATAGCCACAAATAACCGACATTGTGGTGAGACCGAGACTACAATTTTGAAAAATCCAGTGAAAGTTGTGGATACGGAAGCAAACTCAACCATGCAAGCTCAGATTGCAATTCATAACATGATGAAGGGCATGACTATGGGAAATCAAGCAAACATTGCTCCCGCGAATGCTATCTCTTCTCCATGTTGTGATATTTGTAATGAAAAACATATCACAAATAATTGTCCACTAAACCCTGCTTTTGTTTTTTATGTAGGACAACAGGGAAACCAAAACCGTTGGAATCCGTATGCAGCTACATACAACCCAGGTTGGAGATAACATCCGAATTTCTCTTGGGGAGGACAAGCTAGTACCAGTAATACCGGTGTAAACCAATTCAGAAAAGTTTCAACAGGATGTATTTCCCAACCGACACAGCAGTAGCAACAGAAAAATTTTCAACCAGTACAAGTTCGGAACACTAACCAAGAGTCAAATCTAGAGGCTCTAATGAAGGAATACATGGCAAGGAATGACGCCACTATAAGGAACATGGAAATCCAGATAGGACATATAGCTCAAGAAATCAAGAACAGACCCCAAGGAACATTGCATAGCAATACTGAAAATCCTCATCGTGAATGCAAGGAACAATGTAAAGCAGTTACCTTGAGGAGCGGATTGGAGTATGACGGACCAGAATACACTATTAATCAAGAAGTTAGGAGAATCCCGGAAGAAGTGATAGAAAAATCTATAGAGAAAGAACCATAAGTCAATACAGAAGTTATTAGGAATAAAGAAGTTTCAGAAAAGACCAAGGAGCCAGAAGCCTCGGAAGAAAAATTGAAAGTTCGAGTAAAGATAAAGAGCATGAGAATGCGACCGCAAAACAAAAAAAGATCATCGTTGATCCATATTATAGGCCACCACCACCTTAACCTCAAAGATTCAAATATGCATCACATGATACGCAGTTCAAGAAGTTCCTAAACATTTTAAAGGAATTTCACATCAACATCCCGTTGGTGGAAGCACTTGAACAAATGTTGAACTATGTGAAATTCCTGAAAGACATCTTGTCCAAGAAGAGACGATTGGGAGAATACAAGACAGTTGCATTAACAAAGTGCTCTAGTGCACTAGTTAAGAGCAAGGTTCCCCCTAAATTAAAAGATCCAAGAAGTTTCACTATTCCCTACTCTATAGGAGGAAGGAATGTTGGCACAACACTATGTGATCTTGGACCCAGTATCAACCTGATGTCGTATTCAGTTTTTAAACAGTTAGGAATTGGAGAAGCTAGACCAACTACTGTTACTTTCCAACTAGCAGACCGATCATTGACACATCCTATCGACAAGATAGAAGATGTACTAGTCAAAGTGGATAAGTTTGTCTTTCCAGCAGAATTTATTATACTAGATTGTGAAGCAGACAAGGAAGTGTCAATCATCCTAGGTCGACCATTCCTAGCGATGGGTAGGACCTTGATTGATGTACAGAAGGGAGAATTGACCATGAGGGTCAACGATCAGCAAGTCACATTCAACGTTATGAATGCACTCAAATATCCATGTGATTTTGAGGAGTGTTCGGTATTTGATGAGTTTGACGAACTTTCCTTATCTACTTTGTAGGAATTACTAAAAGGTGAGGAAGAATTACTTGAAGATGAGGAACATGAGGAGGTGTGTGAGAAAAAGATTGAAGATATAGAAATAACTAAGGAGGAACCGACCAAGATTGGCTCTTCAGTAGCACTAGTAGAAGCATTGAGAAATCCCTTGGAGTTGAGCCAAGAAGAAATCAAGCCACTGCAGCCATCCGTGATTGAACCTCCAGAATTAGAACTTAAACCATTACTAGAGCATTTAAAATACAGATACCTTGGAGAGAATAAAACTCTACCAGTAATTATTTCAGCCCACCTTACTGACGAAGATGAGTTATCTTTGTTGCAGGTCTTATCAAGCCACAAGAAGACGATAGGATGGACAATTGTAGACATACAGGGAATCAATTCTTCATTATGTATGTAGAAGAAGGTGCCAAAAATTCTATTGAAAGTCAGAAAAGGTTGAATCCTATAATGAAGGAAGTCGTCAGGAAGGAAATTCTCAAATGGTTGGACGCATGAGTCATATATCTTATATTAGATAGCAGCTGGCTCAGCCTGGTGCAATACGTCCCTAAGAAGGGTGGAATGAATGTAGTCGAAAATGAAAAGAATGAGCTGATTCCAACAAGAACAATTACAGGGTGGCGAGTCTGTATCGACTATTGCTGACTCAACAAAGTGACCAGGAAGGATCATTTCCCATTTTCGTTCATCGATTAGATGCTGGACAGATTAGCGGGAAAGAATTATTACTGCTTTCTTGATGGATACTCAGGATGTAACCAAATCACTATAGACCCAGAAGAGCAAGAGAAGACAACATTTACATGTCCATACGAGACGTTCGCTTTTCGAAGGATGCCATTCAGACTCTGTAACGCTCCAGCCACCTTCCAAAGGTGCATGATAGCGATCTTTTCGGACATGGTGGAACAAACGTTGGAAGTTTTTATGGATGACTTCTCTGTCTTTGGAGAAACTTTTGCAAATTATTTAAAGAATCTTGACCAAGTATTGGAGAGATGGGAAGAGACGAACCTAGTATTGAATTGGGAAAAGTTCCATTTTATGGTACGAGAGGGAATAGTCCTTGGACATAAGATCTCCAGAAATGGGATTGAAGTAGACAAGGCAAAAATAGAGCTTATATCCAAGCTTCCTCTTCCTAAGACAGTGCGAGATGTCATAAGTTTTCTAGGTCATGTAGGTTTTTATCGAAGATTTATCAAAGACTTTTCTAAAATATTAAACCTTTGTGCAAGTTGCTTGAAGTTGACAGACCTTTCAAGTTTGATGAAGAGTGTGAACATGCTTTTGAATTTTTGAAGAATGCACTTAGTTTAGCACCAGTCATGATTGAGCCAGATTAGACTCAACCGTTTGAACTAATGTGTGATGGCAGTGATTTCACAGTAGGAGCTGTGTTAGGACAAAAGAAGGGCAAGATTGTGCAAGCAATCTACTATGCAAGCAAGACACTTAATGAAGCACAATTGAACTACACCGTAACTGAAAAGGAACTACTAGCAGTAGTTTATGCTTTTGACAAATTTAGATCCTACTTAGTAGGAACTAAAGTTGTGGTTCACACTGACCACTCAGCCCTTAAACACTTATTAGTAAAGAATGATGCCAAACCCCGTCTCATTCACTGGATTTTACTTTTGTAGGAATTTGACATTGAGATCCAGGATAAAAAAAAAAGGGACAAAAAAACCAAGTTGCAGATCACTTGTCAAGGCTTGGGGAAAAGGCACCAGTGGAAAAGAGGCTAGAAATTCAAGAGCCGTTTGCAGATGAACAGATATTGGTGGTAAGAGCAATCGAGATTCCATGGTTTTTTAAAGAAGTTTTTGAAAGATATGAAAGAATACTATTGGGATGAACCTTATTTATACAAGCTTGGACCAGATCAGATACTCAGAAGGTGTGTAACAGAGGAAGAAGTACCATTTATTTTGGAAGCATGTCATTCAGCTCCATATGGAAGGCACTTCGCAGGTTTAAAAACTGCAGCCAAAGTCCTTCAAAGTGGGTACTTTTGGCCTAGCCTTTTCAGAGATGCACACCTCTTTGCAAAGAACTGTGACCAATGCCAAAGAACAGGGAACTTTGACAGTCAGGAGCGGAATGCCACTTAACTTTATACTTGAAGTAGAAATCTTTGATGTATGGGGCATAGACTTCATGGTCCCGTTTCATCCGTCCTTTGGAAACATCTACATTTTACTTGCAGTTCACTACGTATCTAAATGGATCGAGGTTGTAGCTACATCATCAAATGTCGCGAAAGTAGTAAAGAAGTTTTTCATGAAGAATATTTTTACAAGATTTGGACCCCCCGATTTATTATAAGTGATGAAGGTACGCATTTCTTGAACAAGATGATAGCTAATCTGTTCTCTAAATATAATATCAGGCATAGAGTTGCAACTGCTTACGATCCCCAAACGAATGGGCAAGCAGAGCTCTCTAACCGAGATGGTCAGGACTCTTTAAAATTACGAAATTTTTTTTATTATGGAACTGTGGAACCACCAAGGTATGCATTTCAAAGTTAATGGGCAAAGCATTAAACCTTATTGGGGAAAGAATTTAAGGGCTGAGGAAGCCTATGTGTCGGTGATAGATTTGGTATGATCTCTGTTTTATAAACTTTTTGTATATTATGTAGATTGATATGTTTAAAAATAAAATAATAAGAAATTTTTAAAGTTAAAAAGCAAAAACAAAATAACATGGGCAAGAGGGAACTCTGTCTAAGGAAAATCCTGTCTAGGAAAAGGTACTTAAGATGACCGTAGGGAACACCTTTTCCTGGGGATTTACCTGGGAGTTGAATTGGCCGAGCTATTTTGAATTTTACTTTTTACTTAAAAATTTCCACCAAAAAATAATCATGTTCGAGTGTATGGACGTTTTAACAAGTTTTTTTTATTGTTTCAGCTGTTTAAGGAAGGAAGAAATCAGGAAAAAAAAGCAAGAAAAGTGAAAAAAATAAAGAAGGCAGTGAGACTAGGAGAATGCGATCGCATTTTCCCCAATTCATTTGGAAATGCGATCGCATTTTCCTAATGGTCGAGGGAAGTGACGTCATTTAAATGACTATTATGTGACCTAATTTTGAGAAACCTATAAATAGTGTGACTTATGTTTTTTTCTTCACAATCATTTGAGTTTTCTTTGCATTCAAGTGAACCCAACAAGCTCCACACTCTCTCTTGAAGCCGAGAAGACCCACGAAGAAAACACCATGAAAAGTACTCCAAGCCACTCGATTCCTCACAAGATCACTCATTCTCAGAGTAATCGAAGCATCCCACAAGCGGAGAAAGTCGATCGACGCCGTGAGGACGACATTCAACGCCTAAAGCTACTTAGTTCATAAAATGCATGGAAACACACGTTACAATCTGAGTAAGCATATCCATATTCACAAAATAATACAAGAAAATATTAATTCCCTTGATCAGCTTGCAAATGATGGTTTGCTTGATGGTCTCCAATCTCTCTCCTCTATTCGGCTCCCAAAAGTGGAAATGAGTATGACCTCTTCCCCAAAAGTGGAATGAATTTGACTTGGGCGGCTATCTCCTTTTATAGAGTGATAGGAGGCTTGAATTAGGTTGACCTAGACACGTGGATGGCTCTCCTTGCTCCATAAATCCGAGAATAGCTTAACAGAATTCAGTTTGTTAAATTGGCTAACGAGCTGTGACGTGGCAATTTTGCTCCCAGCTTTGCTCCAGCACAGATTTTGCTCCCTTAAGTCGCCCAGCAACATATTCTGCACAAAATAATTTCCAAAGCTTTCATTCTTCCAAATGGGTTAAAACATACAATATTTATCTAAAAGCAACCCTATTAAGCACAAAAAACACACGAATCACTATAGAAATGAGGTCTAAATAACTCCCTTTTGGAGAGTTATCAGTAGCCCAGTGTAGAATGCGACTGCAATTGGGCAACATTCTTAGAAAGGCAAGGTTGTTGCCTTAGAGGACCAGCAGGGTGATATTGCCCTCAACCCATTGTTTGAATATGATACCAGGGGAACTTCATTTGTTGCTGGGAGTTCTTTTTCAAAAGGAAAAAAAGATGAGAAGAATGATGAAGAAAAGGAGGCCAATACCTCCAATGACGGTGATAGCGATTCAGACTCTGAGGTGAAGGAGTTGGATGACGACCATATTCCCATTTCTTTGGCTTTTAGGAAAAAGAGGAAGAGAGAAATAAAAGTTGAGCGAAGGACAGAGAACAAAAATGATCCAATCTTTGCAAAGAGGTCGAGGACTAGGTCTATGGATGCCTCTTCCGCTCCAACCACCACTACACCCGCCAAGCCAAAATCAACACCACCGAAGAATCTATTTCCAGAAGTCTTCAAAGATGTGGACTTCCAAGCAAGAATGGAGGTCATGAAAAAGAGAGACTTCTTGAATGAGAAAGGATTCTCTAACCGAGCTGGTGCCTTGCTTGAATATGTGACCAAGGGCATCTCGCAATACAAGTGGCAGGAATTCTGTGCTCACCCTCAAGAGGTCGTGGTGCCTCTAGTACGAGAGTTTTATGCAGGTTTGAGGGAGGAGAGCTTGAGTTTGGCAATAGTGTGCGAGAAAATGGTGAGTTTCTCTTCCGTGGATATAAACAAGATTTATCGGGTCAAAGCGCCTTTACACCCGAGAGGAAATGATGTTATAAAGAATCCAACGGCCAAGCAATTAAGGGAAGCACTCAGATTAGTGGAAGGAATCCCAAACTAAAGTGAAGTCTTTAGTTCCAAGAGATTTGAAGCCTGAATCGGCAATTTGGCTTCACTTTATCAAGAATCGATTGATGCCCACCACCCACGACAACACTATCTCTGTAGAGAGGGTCATGTTTCTCTACAGTATAATGACGGGGTTTGAGATCAACATTGGGAGCATTATTCGGGAAGAGATTCTCTCCTATGGGAGAAAGAGAGCAAGGAAGTTATTCTTTGGGTCTCTCATAACCCAATTATGCCAAAGGGTCAAGATCGTTCCAGGGAAAGAGGACGAACGACATTTTTACAGGCCTACGATTGACTTACCTCTGATAAGGAAGCTGCAACAGTACAATGAACAAAGGAAAGAAAAAGTTTTCGCTTCCCAGGCTACTTCTTCACCGGGGCTGACTTCTGCTTCACCACCGCCATCCACTCCTGTATTAGGGCCCACTCCATCATCTGAGACCCTTGGATTCGCTTTCCGCCAGCTAGACCGCATTGAAGATTGTTTAAAAACTTACTGGGTCTACGCCAAAGAGCGGGATGAAGCAATTAGAGAGTTTTATCTCTCTATCACCCCTAGCATTGCTCCTATTTTTCTTAACTTTCCACGAAGCCTACTGCCTCAAGATCCAGAAGATTCGGATGAAGATGAAGAAGAAGAAAATGAAGAAGGTTCCTCAGAGGAGGAATAGGGGAGTTTTCTAATCCCCTTAAACTTTTGAATGCTTTGTTTAGATTTTGTTAATAGTTTTAGTTGTTGTTTTTATTTTCCAGCATGTTAGTGTACTGTTTTTACAGGTTAGTTTTTGTGTTAAATGTTGTTTTATTGCTTTGAATGAGTAGTTAGTTGTTTAGTTTATATCTTTAGGTTAGTCTACTGATGGTTTGCTATTAGAATAAGTTTAGAATAACTTGGGTTTTGAGTTTTCTAAAAACAATTTGTTGCTGTCCATTTGCTAAACCTATGGAAATTTTGAAAAAAAAAACCAGCTCTTTGAAACTTTTTGCTTAAAAAAATGTTTTGGATAAATATGCTTTCATGTGATTTTTCTTTTAAGCCTTTGATGATAATAAATAGAGCATATTTCTATCTCAAAAGTGCCGCCTTCACAACCTATTTGTTTTCTAGTCATAGGCTTTCCATTAGTCTTTTTCTTTATAAAATTTTCCTAAGTCTAAATTTCCTCATGTTTAACCTTTCTAACACACTAGGAGAGTTTAGCCTTGATGTTTTGAAAAACAAAAAGCCTCATGTCAAGCCCATGTCTCAAAACAAAAGTCAATGAGGGCATTGCCTATCTTAAGTTTGGGGGGGGGGGGGTGCTTTACTTTGTAAATATATATTTTGTGAAAGTTTGTACTGCTAAAAATATATGTGCTTAGGGTATCATTATCCATATGAAAAAAAAAATCATCAGAAAACCAAGAGTTACTCCTCCTTCCTAGAGTTACCGAGTAACCAGAGGCATTCATGACACCCATAGTTTGCCACTGTATGAAAGGTTGACTGAAGGAAGTGAGTATGATTCTAAGTTTGTGATCTTTGCTCGTAGCTAGATATATTCACCACAAAGTGTCGATAAGCTAGAACGAAGGTAAAGGTGACAACGAGGATTCTCTTGAGAAAAAGAAAAAGTTGAATAAAAAAGAGTACTAGCAGTCAAACAAGTTCGGGGGAGATAGAATAGAAAAGAACTTATATATCCTCAGTATGCCTCAAGATTAGTTTTTCTTAACTAAAAGGACCACACTAGGCTCTATGAATAGGAGTTAGGTAGTTTAAGCATATTGGTTTGGATGGACTAGGGAGAGTTTTGCTTTGAAAAAGAAAAGTAGAAATCCTCATGCCTAGGAAACTTAGAAGTTGTGATTGGCACTAGAGTAGAAACCTCTCCTGAAAGGTAAGTTTTTAGAAAACAATCTTGAGAAGCATGTTTACTTGATTTCATATGGTATATCTTTGACATTTTGATTGGCAATTGCACCTAATCTCTAACATTTTGATTTGCAATGATATTTGATCTCTAACGTTCTGATTTGCTATTGCTTGAGGACAAGCAATGAGTTAAGTTTGGAGGTATGATAAGTGCCAAAAATATACCTATTTCGCCTCTTATTCTTAGCTTATTTCTTGAGAAACTTATATGTTTTAGATCAAAATCACTATTCCTGAGCTCTAAAATGTGTTAAAGTTGATGAGTTGGGTCTTTAAGAGTCATGTGTGTCAAATTGTATGCATTTGTGCTAAATTGGACTTATTTTGTTAATAATTTGACTCAATTTTATGTGATGTAGTAATAGCGCTCATAGCGAGCTATTTTTCCCTGTTCATTTTAGTTAGTCTTTGAGATTAAATTGGCCAAAATTAGGCATTTTAATTTTCTATTTGTAGGAATTAATTATTAGAGCTAAATCGAGAAAATGGAGTTGATCGGGTGTTCGGGACGCTAAAAGAGGCCAAGAAAACGAAAATGAACAAAGTTGGAGGCTTACAAATGAGGCCGATCTGATATCTAGTGTTTCGACGCTGCTTTCTGGGTGTCTCGACGCTAGTAATTTACATTTTTTTATTCTAGCAATAAAGAGCACAGCGTCGACGCTGTGACTATAGTGTCTCGACGCTATTGGTTTTTCCTTAAAAAGAATAGACGGCAAAGGGACAACATCGCGACGCTGTCCATAGCGTCTCGACGGTGTCGACAAAATTCTTATAAATAGAAAGCGATTTGCTACGGCCAAGGAAAGTCCAATTTGAGAGATTCTAGCCCTAATTTCGACTAGAGACCTTCTGTGGGAGCTGAAGAAAGGCCAAGGAGTGGGAACCAAGCTTGAAGACGTGGAGATTGTGACGGGGACATGCCGGTTTCAACAGATTCAAGAGTTTTCCTTCCTTTTCCTTACCTTTAGTTAGATTTTATGGCTTTATCATGTTTAGCTTATATCGTAACGTCATGTATGAGTAGCTAGATGTGTTTCTTAGGGATTGATGTAGTCGTTTATGTTTATGGATTAAATTTTGGGATGTTTTGTGCACTTGTTTTATATATGTAATCATGTTTAAATGCTTTCAATTAATTGGCCACTAGTTGAATGATCTAAGTGTTGAATCTTGCTCGGGAAAGGGGGTTTAGCGTAGACTTATTTAAGATTGCATGACTAAAGTAGAAATTCTAAGATTGTGACGGAATTTAGAATAGCTTTAGAAGTTGTCAAAAGAACTAAACGCCGTGCATGTTAATAAACTTAGATAGGGATATCAAGTTAATTATATGCGTGAGAATCAATTATGCTCGGGAGAGATATTTGTGATTAAAGGTTCTTAGACTCACAAAATAGTTGCACGTTACAATTCATTCCCTTTAATTAATACTAAACTAAATTGACGAAATCAATTCCCTAAGAATTCTTTCAATTGAATTTCAAATCTTTAATTTGCATCACCTTTGTTTTCAAGATTTCACTATTTTTCGGTCCCTAAATAAAATTGAGCAAAAGTATTCGCGGTATTTAGTTTAACTTAAAATCCAATCCAGAGGACGACATTCAATTTTTCAATCACTATATTATTACTTGACCCGTACACTTGCGGTAGGAGAAATTCCACATCAAGTTTTTGGAGCTGTTGCCGGGGATTGGCATATTTAGTTAAATTAATATTGTAACAAAATTGTTCAGTCTTAATTTAGGGTGTATTTTTAATTTTTTAGGTAGATTGCATTTTTTCCTTGTTTGCTTTCTTTCCATATTTATTTTTTTCCTTTTTTTTTTTTGTTTTTGTTTCCATAGTTTTAATTTTCCTTTTTAGTACTTTCCTTATTTTGTTTGATTTTTCCTTATTTATTAGTTTCCTTATTTATCTTTTTTGCATTCCTAATTTTTTAGTATTTTCCTTTTCTATAATATATTTTCCTTATTTAGATTATTTGTTTTCTTTTCTAGTTTCTTTCCTTAATTGTTGTCTTTCCTTTTCTGTTATTTTCCTTTTTAGGTTAGTTTAGATTGTGTATGCGAAGGGATAGGGATTTGGCCATAGTACCTTTGAGAGATAGAAAGAACAATTCATAGGCTTCGAAGGGAGACTAGAGAACCTATCCAAATGGTCGATCCAAATCCACCTGAGGAGCCCAAGCCCATTAGAGACTATTTTCAGCCTGTGTTTCAAGGGCAGCAGTCGGGAATTGTCTATGCCCCGATCAATGCCTACAACTTTGAGCTGAAGACCGATCTCATCCAAATGGCTCGAGATTGTGCTTACAGAGGATCGCCCATAGAGGACCCAAACTCTCACCTAACATCCTTTCTAGACATTTGTGGGATGGTTAATTTAAATGGAAACACTGAGGATGCCATTCGCTTACGCTTGTTTCCTTTTTCTTTGCAGGATAAAACACGAGATTGGTTGCAGTCTATTCCACCTGGAAGCATCACCACCTGGGGTGCTTTGGTCCAGACATTCTTGAGGAAGTTCTTCCCTCCTGCAAAGACGGTCAAGCTGAGAATCGAAATTGGAACGTTCCAGCAGCAGTTTGATGAGCAGTTGTTTGAGGCATGGGAGCGTTACAAGGAGCTGTTGAGGAAGTGCCCCAGCATGTGTTGGGGTTTGTGTCCTAGAACTCAAGTTTTGTTATCCTTTATATAATAAAGATGTTATTCAGTGAAATTTTTTATTTATAACTTAGAATCCAATAGAAACATCCACGATTATAATATGAGATACTCGAACTATATCATGAATATAGACAGGGATCAAGTTCGAGTATATAACCTAAATTGTCTATAGTAAATGGATAAGGTTGGGTACCTTGTTCTAGTAACACTATGGATGTGGCCTACTTTGCGAATAAGGCAAACGACGTGATCCTGGATCGTTCATGTATAGACATGCGAGTAGGGGCATCCTATGTAAAATATGTTTACACCAGACAGAACCTAGAAATAAGTCACTCTTACTTTATAACGTCGTTTACTGTTAAGACTGACTGTTTCATACGATGACCTAGGTAACTCGATCTTAATCCTGAGCTTGCTATGAACTTCTGTTCGTTTAGGGTTATCCTTTGATCTACATGGGTGAGAGTGGTCATGATGTACCGTTCAATAATCCTACCATTTTGGGGATAACACTAGGTGGATGGCTGGGGACATAGTAAAGCAAGAAGGAATTCACTCCAACCCTATTAAATGGATAGTAGAGAGGTTGTTCCCTTAAGTGCTAAATCCAAGGTTTGAACAAGGGGTCCCACCCTCTCGGTTGCCCGGGAGGGATCTTGTTTATTGGTTGGACCATAAACAAATTGTTCATTAGAGGACCAGTGGACTTAAGGAACTAAGATGTACTATATGGGTAAAACGGACATTTGACCTGTCTATAGTAACGAATGACCTGTGAAGGATTGACTTACTAATCATGGTTATATCAAGTGGACGGAAATATATCTACAGTGAGGGGAGTTCAACTACTAGGCTATAGTGTAGTGCCTCGGTAGTTAACGGATGTCTCTGTAATTTCTTATTATCTTTGAGTTAGGACCATGGATCAAGATTGTTGGGCTAAAATTATTCCCCTTTTTTAGTAGATCTTGAGACCTAGGGTCGTTAATTTAGCTAATTGGATTGTGTAGCTTAATTACTTGGATATTGTAATGAATCTCTTCATATTTCATCTATGCAATTTTTACTTAATGCTTTTAATCCCTTGATCAAGGATTGATTGATATGTTGGTCTAAATTGATACTCGACAGAGAGAAGTTAGATTAGATCCCAATTGCATGGCTAACGATTGCTTGGAACACGAAAGTGAAAAAGATTTGTTAGAAATTTATGATGAAGATGCTTAATGTCATATTGGAATTAACTAAGGAAATGGACACATAAATTAGTTAATTTAATATGAGATGTGGAGGAACTTGAAAGAGAAATCCACTTAAATTACTTCTAGATTTATGAAATTGAAGATTATTAATTACATGTATCCATTTAATTAAGTTACAAATCCAAAAAGCTAATTAACATCCTAGGTTGAGTCCACTTGATAGGAAATTCTCATTTATTTGCATGTCTTTTCCATTTGTTATTTTTTTTAGCATTTTCATAATCATTCGAGTTGGAGTTCTAGATAAAATTCAGCATGACAATTCTCGGTAATTATTGGATTCAATTCAAATTTCCTGTGGATTCGATACTCGGTAATACCTACCGTTTTATATTACTTGTGACCCGGCACTTGCGAATCATCGTAACAATGGCTCATCATTGAACGAACCATATCTAATGATGTTCTATTTCTCCTTTCTGATACACCATTCTGCTGTGGTGTACCAGGTGCCGAGAGTTGTGGTTGGATTCCATGGTCTATCGTATAGTCCTAGAATCTCAGATCCATGTACTCTCCTCCACGATCAGATTGAAGAGTTTTGATTGGTTTACCTAACAGGTTTTCAACCTCTGCCTTATACTCCTTGAACTTTTCAAGGGCTTCGGACTTATGATGCATCAGGTAAAGATATCCATACCTTGAATAGTCATCTATGAAAGAGATGAAGTATTTGTATCCTCCTCTAGTGTATAGTCCTAGAATCTCAGATCCATGTACTCTCCTCCGCGATCAGATCGAAGAGTTTTGATTGTTTTACCTAACAAGTTTTCAACCTTTGTCTTATACTCCTTGAACTTTTCAAAGGCTTCACACTGTGAATAGTCATCTATGAAAGAGATGAAGTATTCTTATCCTCCTCGAGCTTTCACATTCATCGAACCATAGAGGTCTAAATGTATGAGCTATAGGGGCTCTTTGGCACGATAACCTTTTCTAGTAAAAGGTCATTTAGTTATCTTGCCTTTAAGGCATGACTCACATGGAGGTAATGAGTTATCTTCTAACTCGTTTAGAATTTCATTCTTGACCAGTCTTTCAATCCCATTGAGATTTATATGGCCTAGCCTCAGTTGCCAAAGATAGGTATTTTCTTTTCGGAGAGACTCGTTGCCTCTTTCTTTGAGTTTCAGCAGTTTTAAATAAATCGTGATTTAAAATTGCTTTTGTATCGGTTGGTCTAATTACATATAAGTTATTTTCTAGTTTGGCTGAACATATCAAGATTCCATTTTTCAAAATGAACGCTTCATCAAAATTAAAAGAAACAAAATATCCTTATTCAATCAAACACGAGATAGATACAAGATTTCTTCGAAGTCTAGGTACTACATACAAGTTTTGAAGAAATAAAAATTTGTCTCCAATAAATAACTTAGCATCTCCTACTACTGAAGCTGAAACTATGTCTCCTGTTCCGACCCTGAGCGTCATTTCAGCTTCTTCTAGCTACTGAAAAGAACCATTTCCCTGTAAGGAAAAACAAACATGATTAGTTTCCAGATTCAAGTACCCAGGCATTATGATCATGTTCAATAAGACAAGTTTCTAAAACCAGTAAATCAAATTTACTTTCTTTTTCTTTTCTCTTTTCAGTTGCAGTCAGGAATGCTTTACTAGCAGGGACTAAAGGACATTCCTCTGTCGAGACAAGTCGTACATCGTCTATTGCCAGAAACGTATTTAGGCTAGACTTCCACGTAGCATGTTTATTGTCGGTTAACTTTTTGTTTTTAAGCAGTGTATTTATAGAGGAAGACATGCTGAAATTTTTAAAACATATGACTATATTAGTAATCTTAACCTTAACCATTTAATTAATTCAATCAAATTTAGAAAAACTATTAATCAAAGAAATCCTAATAAACTATCGATATAGTTTTGCAACGATACTTCATAGGCTTAAACCAACAGTCACCAAACGGGTGATCAGCTACTCCTCCTCTATATTGAGACTTATCTCAGCCAATTCCTAATACCAGAACATCTCATATTCCTATAGTTATTAGCTACCATTAGTTTGGTCAAGGATTCGTTAACATTTATCTCATCCCCGTAAGTGTGGCCCTTCCACTTTCAGATCCCAGAGGTACGCACCAACAGGCTACCGTTCAGAGAGACAACTGTTGGTGATTAACCTAAGTGACCCTATCCATCTCTGGAGTTCGCGGTGTTTCGAAACCTATGATCAGGCCCTCTAAAGGGGTGGTCGCTCTAGGACAACATGCAGGCAGATCATAAGAATCTCACGGTGCGACCTAGGGGAGGAGATCGTAGAATGCATTGACACGTGTCCTTCTCCCACTTACTATGAACACTCTCCCCATTCACCTTGGTATTGACCCATGCAAACACTTTCCAAAGGGAGGCCACGCCTAGGGCGACACAAAGTCGAGCATGGATCTCACAGTGTGAATACAAGGGGACGTGAAAGTAAAAACTCAATATGAAAATCTTGTTTTTATACTTTTCCTCCCACTAAAGGGTCCAACCGGTATATTTAGGATTTATTTTGACTCAGATAAAATCAGGCTAAATGAAACTATCTAAGTCTATGTCTTATTAAATAAGGTATTTACTCTAATGTCTAGGTGAATTAAACCCATTTTAATTCCTAGTGACATTACATGCTATTAAGACCATGGTTAATTCAACTCAGGTTCCGGACCAGTTGTCGGGAGAGTTCCCTTATAACCAAAGTCTTATGTCCTACTTAACCATATTTCAAATCTATTAAAATACTAAGTATGACATTTTTCTAATCCTATTAGAAACGGTGATCTTAGGTCTATTAAATTTTAAACCGTTTTAAAAATTAATTCACTTTTCCTAAGATCCTATGTTAGCATGCAAATCTTTGTTATAGGTTGACGGTTTCCATTCATTAACTTTTATAACTATTACAACTTTTAATGAATTTGTCCTATAACATGCTTCTAATGGTGACGAAAGAGTATAACAATCAAGCATTCAAGTTATATATATATACAGTGGCGGAGCTACAGTAGGCCCAGGGGGGGCTCGAGCCCCCCTGAAGTGTAAAACTTTTTTATATTTGTATATATTTCTTCCATTTATATATGGTATTTGGTCTTTGGCCTGGTGGTTGGACCGTCCAGCACCCCCTGAAAGCATCCCAATCCAGCGCGAGTTCGATTCCTCCTTCACGCGTTTTGCCTTTTTTCCTTTTAAACCTTTTTATATATATATATTAACGTTTTTGTATGTTTTTTTTTACACCAATTTGTGTTTCTTTTAACATTTTCTTTTTTTTTTTTATTGTTTCTTTTTTAGTCTAACGCTTTTCTTTTTTAATTTAAACATGGATTCTTTTTT
This sequence comes from Luffa aegyptiaca, assembly GCA_017139565.1. Classification (NCBI taxonomy): domain Eukaryota; kingdom Viridiplantae; phylum Streptophyta; class Magnoliopsida; order Cucurbitales; family Cucurbitaceae; genus Luffa; species Luffa aegyptiaca. The sequence continues at coordinate 32,733,979 of CM029397.1, forward strand.
ATGTTTTCTTTCTTCATTTCTTTTTTTTTTCCTTTTTTTTTTTTTTTGGATGAAAAACTATGATTTCTTTTTTTTTTCTTGATATCAAATATAAATAATAAAGATATTTTTAAATTTTAGTAAATTATTTTTAAGAAATTAACTTCATAAAAATATTATAACTCTGGTAAAACAAAATATTATATTTATTGTTCCAAATTTCTTTTCTATTTCTTGTATATTTTTTATTAAAAAAAAAAGTTAAAAATGGAATTAAAAATTTAGTCCGTGAATTTTAGTTTGTAACAGTTTAGTTTATATTATACGCTTTAAATTCTCCAACAATTTAGTCTATATCGTGAAAAATATTATTAAGAATTAACGAGATTTCTTACATATATCTAGATCAATAAACTAATTAGGGGCATTCTTTAAAAATAATAATAATAATAATAATTAGGGGTCAAATGTGTTTATAAATAACAAGAACTAAGTAGTTAAATAATAAAAATTGCCAGTTAATTTTGAAGGAGATTTTCAGCAAGGTTGCATTGTTATAAATGTTAAAGCTTAAGGTCTAAATTGTTATATATTTGAAAGTACAAATACTAAATGAGTACTTTCATGAATGTCTAAGGACGGATGTTTTTTAACGTATTAAAAAATTAGTCATAACTTTTATTGAATAAACTAATTTTAAAATATATCAAGCCCGCCCAAAGTGAGCATAATTCAAACATGTAAAACCTTGACCAAGAGGTCAAAGGTTTATATATATATATAAGCCCCCCCTAACCTAAAGTTCTGGATCCGCCACTTTAGGTGTGCATAACTATTATACTACGATTTCTAGGTCATAAACTCTCTAACCTCACATCGCTCACGCATGCTCATAAAACTCGGGTTAACCTAACTCAAGTACCTACTTGATGCCCAGGTAGGAGGTGTTCCATAAACCGTCAACTTAAATACCTCCATCCTTAGACAGCATCTTACTGGGTGAGTTCTCTCATAACCTTAGCTTTACAAGATATCGACCTGTTCTATGCAATTTGATCGAGTTTGAGGTTCGTTAACCCTAAGTGAGAATGCATTTATATTGTTATAGATTTTAACGTCTATCTCGGTTTTATAACGATTATAATAAAGACAAACTATAACAATCATCTATGATAAGGTGGTTTCATGTTGCATGCTTGTTCGTTTTCGACTAACATTATAACACTTATACTAATCGAGTTAAAAGAAATAATATAACATTCAACATGCATTTAACATGAAACCCTAAATCATGCATTCCTTTTTATTATAACACTTATAATCTATTACTAATGCATGAAACATGTTTTCCTATAGTGGGATTTTAAATCTATATGACATACGTTATGCATATTATGATCCTATTTAATTTAAACATCCATTCACAATGCACAATAAATTAAACACACTAAAATGGACTAATTTTGGCATCCTAGGCAAACAATTAACTAACTTATTACAAGAATAATTGAAAAAACGATGTTGAGCCACTCCCAAACGCTTTGAACCGACCCTAACTGCCTTAAATGTGCTTGAAATGGATCAAGAAATGTTGAATCGAGCCTATAGAAGCTGAAAAAAAAGGTTGAACCGGCTTGTATGGACCGAATCGGATTGGTCGCTTTCCCGCTTCTCGTTCTCGCGGGAAGACGCACTCTGGCTGGACATTCAACAGCGCCTGGACGCTGCACCAAATGGAAGAATGTTCTGTTCTTCGGCAGCACGAGCACTTCGTTTGCTTTCTTCGATTACAGCTTAGATACAACTCTATTGAGTCTCAAATTTTTACAGACTCTAGCCAACACATTAATGCTCATATACATGTAGTCAATTACAACTTTAATCAACAAATTCAACACTAATTTGATGCCAAAACCGAAGTTATCCATTTTAGCTACCAACACAGCATTCATCTCATGAAAACAACCCACCCTGCTAAAATTAATAGAAATTGAGGGCCCAAATCTTCTCTGATACCAATTGAAGAAGTGTACGAGACTCATGCGGAAGCGATTTAGATTGAGAGCCAGTCAATTTCTTTAATTTAGCAAACTAAAAGCATGCATGAAAATGAGCCGAAAACAAAGAAGGAATTCCAACCTTGTTGAAGTTCGAATTCAGCTCACTCCGTGGATGAATTCTTCTCACAAACACGACGTGGACGACCACCGTGATCTTTCCCGCTATTCTCCAGCCTTAGAACGGCTTGTGGGAGCCCATGACGTGATGAATTTGAAGGAAGAAACTTGAAAGACTCAAGCAATGTGAGAGAGAGAACTCTTGGTTTTTGAGTAAGGATTTTCGCAGCATAACACTTATTATTCAGGAAAATTGTAATGAGTGGCTAAATTCTAATGGGTAATTGCAGATATAGCAAGTTTTATAAAAAATTGCAAATATAGCAAAAATTTTAAATCATTTTTTTAATTCCCGTTTTGCCCCTGTTTTGATTTCTATCAGTGATAGAATCTATCACTAATAGAAATCTATCGCTAATAGAATCACAGTGATAGATTTCTATCACTGATAGAAATTTATCGCTAATAGAAATCAATAGTGTATTTGATAAAAACCAATAGTGTATTCGATAAAAACCAATAGTGTATTTGATTAAGTGATAATTTTGTACATATATTTTGTTTTTTCTTTCTCTGTTTTGTTGAGGTTTCCCCTTCTTTAAATTTCAAGTTCAACTTTGTGTTTTTCTTTTCTTCTGGTTCAATATCTATGTCGTTTTGCTTCGACATCTATAAAAACAAAATCAGAGACAGGTTTTAGAAACAAAAATGATAGTTTTCTATCATTGATAGAAACCTATCACTTAGCTTATAAATTTCTATCAGTGATAGAAGATTTCTATCACTGAAAGAAATCTACCATTGATAGGTCTATCAGTGATAGAAATCTTCTATCACTGATAGAAATCTATCAGTGACAGAAAACCTTTTATCATTGATAGAAAACAATAGTAACTTCCAAACAAAATGCAGAAATCTTCTATCGATTCTATCAGTGATAGAAAGATAGAAATATGTTAGTGATAGGTTTCTATCACTGATAGAAATCTATCTTTCTATTACTGATAGGAATCTATTAGTGATAAATTCTATCACTATAAAAACCTATTGGGATACTTTGATATTTTTCAAATAATATTTTTATGTTTTTTTTATTTTTTTCAGGTTGATCCTATTAGAATGTACAGTACAAAGTAATTGACAGATATAACTATTTCTATCACTCATAGAAACCTTTAGATCTGTATTGTTGATGTAGATAATGCAAGAGAATCTGAAGGATGTGACCGAAATCTGTAAAATTTAATTGATTATTATTAACAGATAATTAGAATATAAGATAAATTAATGAGTTGAATCTATCGGTGATAGAAATCTAACTTTCTATCATTGATAGAAATCTATCAGTGATAGAAACGTATCATTGATCGATTTCTATCACTGATAGAAACTATAAGTGATATGTTTCTATCAATGATGGAAACGTAATAGAAAGTTAAATTTCTATCACTGATAGAAAACTATTTAGTGATATGTTTCTATTAGTGATAGATTCTATCAATGATATAATTCTATCACTGATAGATTCTATCAGTGATAAGAAGGGTAATTTAGTAATTTAGACCTTCTAAGTATAATATTTTGCCATTTTTGCAATTCTTTTTGCGGGCTGTCATTTTTGCTAATATTTTGGTCAATTTTATTATATATGCAACTGACCCTATTATTCACCTGTCTTTTTCTCACCTCTTTAATCACTCTTATATAGAGCATCTAATGCAGCCATAAACAAGAGGAAGAAGACAGCAAGATGGTGATTGAGATTAGTCACCCATGTGTGTGTCATGTAAGAATTTTGACACCAAAATTCAACAATTAAAATGTTAAAACGAATGACATCATAAAATTGAGTTTTTAATTAGTTTTCAATAACATTAATCTAATAATATTAAATAAAACTAATTTCTTAAATAATTAATTATGATTATTTAATTTAATATTAAATACCAAATTAAACAACCATGCTAATCTCGATTTCTCTGAAACCCCGATTGAATATAAATCCCTATTTTCATTCAAACCGAAATATGTATCACATACATATTTATGACATTTAAATCATATTTAAATATGTCCAACTCTCTCAAAATATAGTTTAATAATTAAACTAAATCACGTCGAGTATATCGCATATAATCAACGACAACTCCCTAACTTGAATTTTGAACGATTCAAATTCTCTCATCAAAATGTTCTAAGGTTAGTTCGTATGAGCTAGTAGAGGGACCTAATGGACCTACAGATCATGGGCTCCAAAGATTCGAGATTAACCAGCTAATATCATTAACCTAGTTAACCTACATTCGTTAACTACCAAGACACTTCACTATAGTCCGATAGTTGCACTCCCCTCATTGTAGATATATTTCTGTCCACCTGATATAACCATACTTAGTAAGTCGACCCTTCATAGGTCGTTCATAACTACAACCGGTCAATTGTCCGTTTTACCCCTGAAGTTACT